>OX411815.1:2884003-12884003 GCA_948253155.1 Leucoma salicis
AAGCACAGTAGGCCAAATAATCTACCACTAAAGCAATGTAACACAGTTCCAGTGGTCCGTCAACACAGGCGGAGAGACGGCACACGGCTGGTTTATTTAGTTTGGTGAGGGCCTCACACTACCCTGCTCATTGCCCCGAACGACGGGGTGTGCGGTTAGGTACATTTTTTACGCCTTCAAAAGAAAAAACCCAAATAATCTGCTATTATAAACCAGGCTTGTGTCCAATATTACCGCATAGTTTCTGTAGATAATATACAAAATTGTCCGGACAAACCTTTGAGATGTCTGCTAAAGGTAAAAAATATCTATTAGAAAGACGCCTACGTCCACCCACGCGGTGTGTTCACCCCAACCATATTGCAAAGAAGTTAACCATACCGTAGACATAGCCTTATTTAGTGGTATAGGTGTTTTTGTTTGACTAATGGCAGTGAATGTTTGCATTTGGTTATGTGAAGCGTCTAGTAGTCTGTTACTGAGCAGGAGTTCAAAATGTCGGACCAAAATGGTATTGGTGTTTTACTATGTGTTGCCGTTAGGAAAAGATGGTAGATGCAGATAATGACTGGTGAGACGTGTTTTTATATTTTTTATTTATAAGTTACACTTGACTAACAAGTGCGAAAATGCGAAATTGATATTTTTTGCTCTACTATTTGTGTTCTGTTAATTTACCAGAATATCAACTAAGCCGGGAACCAAAAAATGTATGGAAATACATCCGAGAGTTGGCGCAGACGTTACCCAAGACACTGAGAAGGAATGTGTTGTCGAATTTCATAGTCCCGAGCAGATGTCACTGACTTGGAAAAACATCTGAAACAGTTTCCCAGGTGATACAGGTGCAAATCCTACTCGTGGCTATTGGGTTAGATTTCACATTTTGGTATTTTGTGACTGGTGGTAGGGTTTTGGTATCAATTAGGTCAGATCAGGTCTTACACCCTCTCTTCTGGAGAGTAGGTGTTCAACTTCACGGTAGACGGTATGCTTCTGGTAATGCATGTCCATGGGGTATTGGGTACCTCCGTCTACCACCACAAACTAAAATTATTCAATTAAGAAATAGCTCTCATTTTGTAGGCACTTTTTATTTATTTTTTCGCTACACAATATTACAAAATACCTATAAAATTGCTAGTCTGAAAGTTTCAGCAACTTTCGCAATTCACATCTTGAAAACTTACGACTGAATGTACTTCCAGCCTTTGAAACGCCCGCCCAAGCTTCGAGACAAACGCACAGAGATTGTGTCAACGTCTCGATGTCATTGGCCAAAGTTTTAATATTTCCTCAGTCTATATTTCAAAAGGTTTAATTAACGAAGTAAGTATGCAATGGACGAAACTTCAGTTTGCAACCCAAAACCACGTTTTGTCTGTTGTCTGCTTATCTGTTTGTTTGTTTGTTCGCGCATCACGCAAAAACTACTGAACGGATTTTGATGCAACTTTTTTTATTTGATAGCTCTCGATTAGACTTAAAAACTGGTATACATTTTGTCCGCTACTATATCGGGAAAATACGACTACTAGCTGATCCGGCGAACTTCGTATCGGCATATTTTTTTTTTCGTCCTATCTTAGGCACGCCAGCAAACCACCGAAGGAATGTAACAAAGTTCCAGTGGCCCGCCAATAAAGGCGGAGAGACGGCACACGGCGGGTTTCTTTAGTGGGTGAGGGCCCCACACTACCCTGTTCGTTGCCCCGAACGACGGGGTGTGCGGTTAGGTACATTTTTTCCCGCCTAAACAAAAACAAAAAAAAAAGGCACGCCAGCAAAACAAACATTTTAAAAAAAAAACGTGAAAATCGGTTAGATAGTTTCGGAGTTCATCGTGAGCAACAACGTGACACGAGAAGTATATATAATAGATATAAAAGAATAACCGACTACTTACTAACATATCAAAGTACAACTCAAACTCTTGGACCCCTAGAACCTGAAAATTTACATAAGGGTTTCTTTGATACTGTAGTTGAGCACTAAGAAAGGATTTTACGCAAATCCTGTCCAAAATGGCTTTGAACTAGTAATCAATGTGAAAGTTAGTTTGTTTGTTTGTTATTTCTTTATATTTTATTTTTTATTTTATTTATTCGGGAAAACAAACAGTATCACACTATATAAAAAAGAAAAAGAACTACTAAATATCTATTATACAAAAGTGAGACCAACGACATTTTCCACAAAATACATAAATAATCATAGATATAGTATAACGTATAGATCGCCAAAGGGTGTGAGCGAGAAGAAAATCTTATACGGCAACATAGCAAGATGGAAGAGGAAAGCAAATCTAATGTCATTTGCAAACCGTTTGAATGGCAGGTAGTCTACAGGTATCTAGCTTGAAACTTAACTATTTCTTGACGTTGTAACTACACAGGGAACAATGACACAGACTACTTTCACATCCCGGAAAATGGAGGGTTTCTGTGGGAAGGCTATTTTTGTATAGTTTGTCAGAATGTGACGTTTTTGCACTATATGTAGGTGGGCGGTAGTCTTAATAAAAATAATGTCAAAAAAAAAACATTTTTACTGGTGGTACGGCTGGGTACCAAGTTGGAGTACTCATTTGGTATCGGGCCCGAGCGGGTTGGTACCACCATCTCCCGTGTGACCGGCCATGAAGCACATCGTTTCGTTTTGGCTGTAGCAGGAGATAGACGTTTATTCTTTCATTTCATATCGGTGTAATGAAATGGTGAGCAGCGGCTCGACAATACTCTCGGTATAGTTGAGTCCATGAGCGACGGTTACAATTTACCATCAGATGGCCCGTGGCTCGTCTGCCACTACATGCAATAAAAAAATCATTTTGTCCTTTTTTCCCTTATTTGCTGCTACTCACATTTATCTACTTGATTATTTGAGGAATCAAATACTTTCGTGCTGAAACAATAGAAACTAGCTTCAAACTAGTTCACCACGTAAGATTTCGCGCGCATTTCTAGATGATCTTAACGTGCTTTTAAACTTTCTTTCTGGTAAAGCAGAATGCTCCAAAGATCTCATAAGAAGATAAGGAGTGAATTGTTAAAAGTTTCGACATAAGAGAAGGCAAAATAAGATATTTGCCTCTGGTGTTGCTATGTAAATGACGTAGGAGTGTACCATTATGTAGGACAGTATAATAAAAAAAATGTTTTAGATTTTTTGGAAGTTAGACAATATATCCAATGAAGGGTTGACACTGATTTTGCCAAATATGATACAGTTTGATTCCGTCCTCGTGGACACACTTTCAGTTCAGTATATAAATATGTCACTCTATGGCAAACTTATTGTGTCTATGCAACAATAGCTCTCCCACAGTAATAAAAATGTTCTGCGTGCAAAATTTCATAATGATCAGTAGTGAAAGCTTAACAAACACAAAAAACTCTTTCGCATTTATAATAAGATCATTTTAAAAATATCAAGGAAAAGTACCAAATAATTGTAGGTAGACAAAATAAAGTACACTCTCCTTTAGTACTATCGAATTCGCAGCAAAATGTCGTTTACTGTAACGCTTCTAGTCGTAAGAACCACGGCAGGGGCTTTGCGAAAAGTCTCCACGCATTTTCTTAGAATGTGTACTTTCCTTTCTCCGGCGTATAAAGACGGGATGGCTCTATAAAATAAATGCCTGCTTAACTAACAATATTTTTTTATTTCGTTGCCAGTTTTTTTTCATATTACAGAAATAACCACAGTCGGTCGTAAATAGGGCCTCTTTACAGCCTCAAATCATAAGAATGGTATTGTTATTTCCAATGAAGATTTGTTCTACGAAATTTGGATGTAATCGTTAGTGAAGTGGCTCGAAATTGGCGTTTCGTTTGACGGTAATTGTTTATGACAAGTGCTTGATCCAATTTTCGCGGTCCAATTGAACATGAATCGTAAACAGTTTAGTTGTTTACTGTTAACAGCGGCGTTTTTATGAATATTTATTGTTGTGTTATTGGATTCTTGTATGCTGAGGGTCAACTTAATCAATCTAATGATAGTTGACCATGTGTGAAATCTGCTGCCCTTCTTAAAGACTTGTGACCTTGTTACTCAATTAGTCTCTAATTTTGTACATATATTCCATCCATCCATCCATTTGCCTTTCATCGTCCACTGCTGGACATAGGCCTCCCCAAAATCGGGGGTTTTACCTTAATCTCCACGCTTGGCAGGCGGGTTGGCGACCGCAGTAGATGTTTTTTAGTACACAAGGGAACGCTGCTGCCCGGTCCTCCGGTAATCCCTTAGTCGGCTTTTACGACTCCCATAGGAAGAAAAGGGGTGGAGCTATTCTTGGTGCCGGCCCCACACGGCAAGTACATATATTACTTACCTCTTATAAACCCATCCATCAGCCTTTCATCGTCCACTGCTGGACATATGCCTCCCCAAGAGAACGCCACAGCGAACGGTCTTGTGCCACTTGCATCCAACAAATGCCTGCGACCTTGACCAGGTCATCGGTTCACTTGGTCGGAGGCCGTCCTACGCTGCGCCGTCCGATACGCGGACTCTTATAAAGAATAGAGATAATTATTCCTCGTTTTTAAATTGATTGGCGGATTTGCGGTCACTGACTTAGCGGTTAGAGCACTTCCCTGGATTGGAAAGGACGCAGGTTACTAAAGTTCTCTTTTTCCACATTTCACAAATAATTTGTTTTTAAAGTAGCTGAGCATGCCAAGTACTAAAATACAGATCAAAACTGGCCACAATATAGTTGATCGAACCCTCCGAAACACTAATGCATCACTTATTTAAAGGCCTTCTAATTTCGTAAATCAAAGTTCTTCAAATTCGTAATTTAAGGTAATACCAGTGACATGGGCCTCAAGTGAGAGCTACAATGAGCGGTCTTGAGCCACCTAAATTCAACGACTCCCTACGGCTTGACTAGATCGTCAATCCATTTGAGGCCACCACGGCAAGACACTAGGACTCCTCCGCTGCGGTGCCTCTCTTATTCGAGCTATGTAGCTTGTTGATCGTCGCTTCGGCGTACTCTTCGGATAATATCGTTGCTCCCGTACTTTCATTTCGTATGATCATACCTAATACATATTTCATGTTAAGTCACGCTTTGTGAGGTATAACGCACCACTCGTTTTTATATTTATATAATAAGCTATTTCGTATATTGTCCGTATAATAGTTTATCAGAAAAATTCAAACGGACCATGTTGCGAATATATATTGAAGCCCGCTCTTTGTTCTCCGTCGATACAATTTTCCATTATCTTTGTTATGTCCAATACAAAATATTTACTAAGTGAATATTTTCAATATCGTACATATACTCGCTTCGATTGAGAGCACGCTGTAAACCAGTATTTTTGAGTAGGTATGTCATGTTATAGAAGTTATGGGATCAGATTATTAAATTAACATAAGTTACCAAATCCAGTACTAGACGTTATTATTTTTAATATCTTGTCATATGTATCTTGGTATGGCAACTCCTATTTGAGAGAACAGTGGGCTAAATCGCTTGGATTCCTCATTTTGTCAAACTCTTAAAAAAATGCTTGGATAATTTTGAAACCGTTTCACATAACATATTCTTGAATCGATATACAGGTCAATACTACGGTGTCTTTATTGCTTAAATTACTGGCAAGTGTTTCTAAAACATTATGTTGTGGATCCACTAAGTATAAATATTTTTCAATTTTTATTTTATTAGCAGTGTTTGATAAGTGATAACATACTAAATGACCGCGACTCAATTTGTGCAGTAGTTTAGTGTTTAATGGACAAATATCCAAACATCTTAATAAGCTTTCGCATAGTATAATAGTCTAATATTGACATATATATTTCATATTGTGCTGTTTAAGTACAATTAGAATACTTTTTAAGCGTTTTGACCGAGATTTATAAATTTGGGACGACCAGTAATTACTACAACATTAACATACAACAACGTGTTTTGTATATTTAGACTAAATATCTGTTTTAATTGTAGCAGCAGATATCATGTCAAATGTTTAACAAATATATCAAAACAAACAAAATATTACGTATTGTTGTTATTAAGTGTCATGATATTGATAACAAAAAATGTAAAAGACGATTGGATATAATTGGTACACTCAGGTCTAGGCGCGTGAGGCCGGGGCACACAGTGACGACATATGAGGGACTAATGTTAAAGTTTTTGATACTAAAAACATGTATACTAGCACATGGCTTTGTCATCATCAAATCCGCCAGTTAATATAAAACTGTTGTAGATAACGTACTTTGTAGTTTTTGAACGTGTGTTGTATATTTCATGTTTTGTATATTTAATTTCATTACTCCTCGTCGAGTCGTCTGAAAGCCCAAAACAAAGTTATAAACGCGTTGAATAAATTAACTTATGTTGATGACGTAATTTTCTTTTCTTTATAGTAACTCACAAAGTTTTCAGTAAATAATGTGTGGGATTTTTGGTAAAAGAGAATTTATGTGACACATAAGATACCATAAGTTACTCTTTTTATATGCCACTAGTTGAGCCAATGGCTTCGCCCACGTGAAATTTGGTTGGTTACAAAAATCCTTGCTCAGTAATTTTTTTAAATAGATTTTTTAAACTGTAATTTAAAGAACTATGACACAAAGTTTTATGAAATAATTAAAAATGTTCTTTCATAGGATACATGCGTACTAAGTATTGAACGTGTGTTATACAAATTCGTTCATTAGTTAAGCGGTTAAAACGAAACATACAGATTTACTTTCAAATTTTAATATTTCTTATGAGAAGTATTGTGCGGAATCAGCACCATACTGGAAAGGAAATTAATTTGGATTCAAAGATAATTTCTTTTTATTTGTTTTTATTACCTTGCAATTGAAACATGATGCTACTTCACAAAATATACAGAATCGTTAGGTGCCTTTTTGTCTGTCTTCTTCCTGAGATTTGAGGATTTATAATTATAGCGCGTAAATATCTTCTCTGGGATGTGGTAAAACTTCCAGAATTTAAATTATCAGTTCTATTGTCTGTAAATTAATATAAGTTGATTAAAAAAGCATCGTGGATACAGCGAGCGTCGAGTGACAAGTGCTCGAGGCTCTTGTACGCACAAGAGCACGCGGAATGGAGCACAAACTTGGCGTGGGTGCCGCCGAGCTGAGGATGACTCGCTATGTTATCGAACAGAGATTAATGAACGGTATATCACATAGCTTCATCACCTTGTTTCTTTCCATCCATCCATCCATCAGCCTTTTAAAGTCCACTGCTGGACATACGCCTCCCTAAGAATGGGGGATAATGCCGTAATCGCCACGCCTGGCAGGCGGGTAGGCGATCGCAGTGGATAAAAACTTTTAAACTTTCGCGATTTGTACACATTGTACACAAATATTAATATATCGGGTCTTTATAGCGTATATAATGTTGAGGTTGAATACCTTAATTTCCCGACGTTTCGACCGTATTGCATCGGCCGTGGTCACGGGTTAACTGGTGTAGTTCAGCGTTGCCTCCGTGAAGCGCGAGTGTCTATAACTACCCTCGCCTCGTTTATATCTTGATTTCCGAAACTGTCGGTACTTCGACACACCACACTAACGACATCCTCACACTGGCGCGTAATGTTTGTTCGGCGATATGTACACTTACTGATGACAGGATTCCATGATGTTGACAAACGGTATCCATCTTCTCGGTTGAAATTTGCATGTTTTTTGATTTCAACCGCTTCCCGCGCCATCCTGGAGTAATAGTGACGGTCGGTGGAGAGGACCTGTGGTTTATGCAGTTCAATCCAGTGGTTGGATCCCGCCTCCAGCAAGTGTTCCGCTATAGCTGACTTTTGTGTATGTCGGTGTTTTACAGCCGCGATATGTTCTTTAACCTTTTCCGCAATTGTACGTTTGGTTTGTCCGATATAAGAACTACCACACGTCCTCTCCACCGACCGTCACTATTACTCCAGGATGGCGCGGGAAGCGGTTGAAATCAAAAAACATGCAAATTTCAACCGAGAAGATGGATACCATTTGTCAACATCATGGAATCCTGTCATCAGTAAGTGTACATATCGCCGAACAAACATTACGCGCCAGTGTGAGGATGTCGTTAGTGTGGTGTGTCGAAGTACCGACAGTTTCGGAAATCAAGATATAAACGAGGCGAGGGTAGTTATAGACACTCACGCTTCACGGAGGCAACGCTGAACTACACCAGTTAACCCGTGACCACGGCCGATGCAATACGGTCGAAACGTCGGGAAATTAAGGTATTCAACCTCAACATTATATACGCGATAAAGACCCGATATATTAATATTTGTGTACGATCGCAGTGGATGTTGTTATTACTCGAAGGAGTGCTGCTGCCCACTCCCTCGGTATTCCCTCATTCGGCTCTTACGACTCCCATGGGTGGAGAGGGGTGGGACAATTCTAAAGCCGGCCCCACACGGCAAATTTCTTTATACGAGGTTAAATAAAATGACGACAACGATATAAGAGGAAACCTTCAAAATCCTTAATGCTAATTAATCAGGACAGGGTTACACGTCCTCTGAAGTAATCTAATGCATTGGTCTGCCAACAGGCGGCGAGGAGACAGAGTAATGTATATTTTTTCCTGTTTTATTAACAATCTATTATTTTTTCCTGTTTTATTAAAAATATATACTAATAAATGGAGCGGCGGTTTTTTGTTCGGTTATACTGCGAAAACTACTGAACCGATCGGAATAACACTTATACCATAAGATGTAGCGTGTTTTGGAGAAGGGTTTATTATATATATTATGTTGGTGATTACTTATCCGGAACCTATATTTTTGATATGAAACATCTAACGCGGAGGGAGGGTAAAACCAGCTGTTAGCGTGACGACGCTTATACCTAATAATTAGGAATCCTATCCGAAATTTATTTTTCATCAATAATACTACGACGCGAGCGAAGCCGCGGGAAATGTACTAGTATGTTATAAAAAGAGAGTAAATTTTGGACACGATAAATAGGTCCGGTCTATAACGGTTAGTTGAAAATTAAACTAAACATTTTACTTAAAACATAACTATAATTAAGGCTAACTATTGAGTTACATATATGTATTTAACTGGTTGTAACAGATAAACCAGGTTAAATTAACGTTAAGGATATGCACACTATCAGAATAGACAGCCTGTCTAGCTGTACGCCGCTTGTTTGAGCGAAAATAAACAAAAACACACTTTATTTACATGAATATGTATTTTAGCTCGAGCGTACTGTAGGCGGCGACGTGCCTTCACTTATACAGAATGATTCATGTTTCCCCTGTACATAGTAATCCATTAGAGATTTAGAATCACTGTGTATGTAATCTTGCATGAAACCGCATACGTAACATAATATTCACTGGTACGGTTTGTTACTGAGAATTCTCATTATCTTGTAGTTTGTCAAAGAACATTTTGTAAAAAATAAAAAAGGCTAACATACAGCACGATTTGAAACCGTGTCTCGATTGTGTTTTGTGATACCATAAGACATGGTTTATCTTTAGTTGTTTTAACCATCCGTGAATCATCTCGATCTGGTCTATAATTCATCTAGCTTGGAGCCAGTATATTTTCATTAATGCCTTATTTTTACACCTACTTGGTAGTCGTTTAGTATGCGCTGTCAACTTTCGACATGACGCTTAACCTACAAAGTATGGTCAGACATACTTAAATTAAGGGCTACCGGAAATAGATTTTGTTTAGTATATATAAATTTGTCTTTCAGGCCAATTATCTGGAATGTCAGCGTCTGTAATGTTAATATACTACAATAACTATAATGTCACTCCATTACATGTAGTATCCATCCATCAGCCTTTCGACGTCCACTGCTGGACATAGGCCTCCCCAAGAGAACGCCACAGCGAGCGGTCCTGTGCGCTCATATGGGGGGATAGTGCCGTAATCGCCACGCTTGGCAGGCAGGTTGGCGATCGCGGTGGATGTTGTTAATACTCAAGGGAGTGCTGCTGCCCACTCCCCCGGCATTCCCTCAGTCTGCTCTTACGACTCCCATGGGTGGAGAGGGGTGGGACAATTCTAAAGCCGGCCCCACAAGGCTATTGTAGTATATTCAAATAAAATGATATATCAGATACTGGATGTCACGTTTCAAACGGTACGTTGATTTATTCCTTTAGAATCGCGTTTGAAATTTGTTTCTAAAGGTCATGGCGAGAATGTCAGCTGTTTCACCTGCGGGAGCCATAGGCGACTCAGGTATAATGATGCACGATACACACTTTACACTTACGCCTGAGGGGGGAAAGCGTGTCTATGTACAACAAGATCTAGTACACTATGTATTAATCCGCTCCGGGGTTTTCGAAGGAGGCACGTTTGGTGCCTAATAATTAAGAGTGTTCGTTATATTAAATAACTAATAAAATCACTTGCTAACCTATAGCCCCGTTATTTATTTCACCAGGCAAGCGTCGATTTTCGATTATTTTTATTATATAAGCGCTACCACAAACGCTATGCCACGACGTCGACGACACACTACACTAACAAAACATCACAGTCACATGCACACTTGAACAGTCAGTCATACCGCGAAAGAAAGGGACAGAACGGAATGACCCTGACCCGTTCATATCATTGTCACATGCGAAATTATGCTCTAACTTTACCACTTATGAACTATATTTCTGTCAATTATAAAAAATAACGTGCAAAATAATCTAAGTATCTAAAACATCGTTTGGTTATTTGATTTTATTTTGTTATATTTTTGAACGATGGTATAATCAATCAGTACGGATAACTCGCTTAAGCTGGAATAACGTATGATTATCCTGAGTTTTTGAGCGATTGCCGCGCGTTATTTGTTTAGACTATAGTTTTTGATTTTATAGTTTTTGGTTTGTTGTGTCTGTTTGTTTAGTGTATTATAAAACTGTAAATAAAATTTTGTTGTAGTATAGTTAACGGGACCATACGTCCCGTTTTGAGCGGGACAGTCCCGTTTTCAGGCTCTCTGTCCCGCAAATAGACAAAACTTACTTATCATCACGCCATTTCCCTTGCTAGAAGAAGCCGTGGGCAGAATCTAAATACATACCTATATCTTCGATCACAATTTCCATTCACTTAGTAGACAGTAATCTATTGTTAACATTGTTAACTGCTCAACGCACGTACATAGCTATATTAAATAACGTAACCTCAAATAGCGCACGATGTCCTATACGACGATAATCAAAAGATATCGTTTAATATATTAAAGCGTAAAAAATAATAGGCGTTTTAAAAATAGTACATCGTTATTTAACGTTTTTAATAAATAGCCGTTGCGAACACTCCTACTAATAATCTGATAAAAATTTGTTTATGATAATGTTGACACACAAAAATATAGAAAATATTTAATTTGGCAACCCTATTTGTCACAGTATACGTAGGTAGAGGTACATAAGCGTATAGAAATCATCCCATATTCGGTTAAC
Source organism: Leucoma salicis (assembly GCA_948253155.1). Taxonomy (NCBI): domain Eukaryota; kingdom Metazoa; phylum Arthropoda; class Insecta; order Lepidoptera; family Erebidae; genus Leucoma; species Leucoma salicis. The sequence continues at coordinate 2,895,465 of OX411815.1, forward strand.
GAGCCAAGAACGTACTTCACATCGATTGCATTCAACATAACGCAGACTTATTGTTGACTCAGACATTATTGTTGTGAAAACTCTACTCCGCAGACACCTGTCTGTTTAATGCCAAGAAAACTGTACGCCCAGTTTCACCGACCTCGATTGTTCGCCGATCGAATCGTACCCATTAATTCTATGCGAACCTTGCATGTGCTTATGACTAATTGACATATCGATTACGCTGGGGCGAGCAACACTTTAGAACGATATGCATTTTAGCTTATATAATACATATATCCTAACTATTATAGCTGTAACAGAGCTACGTCTGAACAGTTCAGATGTTTAAGAAAAAAATACTGTAAGTATTAAGCGTCTCTGAACACAAAACATTACATAAAGAATGGTATACATTTCATATCGCTATTAATCGGGAACCAGAGACAGAATCTAAGAATTTGAATATGAATTAAGAATAGTATTGCGGTGTCGTGTTTAACCGATTCTGGTCTATTCAGACGTATCGAATACTTCACGGCATTATGGTCATGATTGAATAGTCTCTTTTTATATTTCATAATACATACTTAATAGAATTCTACGATAACAAAATCAGATAAACGTCATAATTGGAAGGAACTTTTTTCAGATAAAATGCAACACAAGTCTCTGAAATAAAAAATAATGTAATCACTTAAAATGCATTGTTGTACTTACACACACTTACAGAGTCTCAGTAAACAGCCAGTTCACCTTGACTTTTGGCGCGCACTGCGGAGAGAACGGTGTTACTGTTTTATATTGCCATCCCGACCGGACGAGATCGCAAGTGAACGGACTGCACCGACTGCGACCTTGATGCCTTTTTTTTATTACAATATTCGGCAGTCGAATGACGTAACACTCTTAGGCGTTCGTGCAAATTGATTTTATCTTTGCCGTCGCGGAAGATTTGCAAATTGGAACTAGCGTTTTCGATCACGATGCGCTTCATGCAAGAACATCTTCAATGCAAATGCGACGACTAGATTTGTTGCAATGCATTTTGTAAATTAATTCTGGACCTTGAATACCGTCTGCGGTACGGCCGCTGAATATATTCCTCGAGCGGAGGCGTAACGTGTGTTTATTTAGCGCGATTCAACTTGGAGTCTTCAATTTGAGTTTCCATGTGTTTCAATCATGGCACATTCGGTGTGTTTACGTGCTTGCGTATGGCGTTTGTGGGGACCAGAAAATGTTTGAAGGGAATATAACTGATGCGGTTATTACGCCTACCTTATTGCTTTCTCTTGAAATGCAGGCATTTCACGTAGTAGGTAGCCGCTATCAACACCAGGGGCATAATTCTCGCGTTGCCAATATGTATAAAGGAAAGAGGAAGCAGGGGGGTTAGGCAGAATCTCATATCTCTCATGTCGATCGTATCGTGATTACTGTGGTTCGTTGAGAGATCACCGTGACTGGCTACGGATTATTGTGACATCACGCGTCGGTTTCTCAACCAATCACAGTGATCTCGATACGGTCGACACGTGAAATATGACATTCTGCCTAACCCCCCAGGTCTCCTTCGGCGTTCTCATACGCCAATCGAAAATAGAACTATCGTTTTATGCTGGCAATTTGCGAGAAGGTGGTAATTCCCCTTTCCAGCCGGTCGTGGTGGAACTAACAAGATTTTACCAACACGATTCTTCTAATTTCTAGTTATTTCGTTGATTGAACTGATTCTGTTACAGTGAATTAATAGGGAATTCATTGGGGTCGCGTTCCAATCAGATTCCCTTTGATTTGGTGGAATCCAACAATATAGATGTGTACGCGATATGCGAAGATTAAGCGCGATGATCTGATCCGTACGCTGTACAGCAATCTCCGGTCCATGTGCGGGGATGTTAATTGGGTATTCGTTGAGACGTACTGAATATGTACGGTACTATGAACTTCGTAGGGCTGCCGCTGAACTGTTTGCTTGAACTTTTTATATGAGATCGTGGAGGGAGTAGGATGTTGGTTGTTTTTTGTCCGTGTTAGCCCTAACTCCTTGAGTCACGTGTTGGACTATCAATCAATACGTGTAAGGGGGCGGGCCCTCCACCCTTCACTAAATTACAAGCAGATAAAAGCAAACCTATTTGCTACTTAAAATTGACGTAAGTTATCGGATGCTTCTGGCTTTCGCGTTTCCATTCCTCAGAGTTTTATGGCTGTGCGTTCTCTTTTATTGTTCAGCGAAACTTTTAATTAGGTAGATATTTATCTACGTGCAAGTATATAAAGTTTACTTTGTTTATTCGATAGCGGTTTAATTTGACTTACTATTTATTTATAGAACACATTATTTGTGAAAGTGGATAAAGAGAGTTCACTGCGAGCAGGATTCGAAGCTTCCTGGAAGAGCTCTGGATCACTAAGCTACCGCAGTCACCTAATGAGGACACGCAATCTCCACTTCACATTTGTTTTTAGATGTCTTTAAGACCTTTTTTGCGGCAGTAAAAAAGCTAACTGTTGGCAAACAGTACCATCACCTACCTAATGGTAAGTTTTAGCTGTGGCTAAGGAAGAGACATCGTCTATTTTGAACTTTTATCACTACTTTCAAGATAAGCATAGGAATAGAATTGGCTGTCTACCATCATGTCACTAACTAAACATCGAGAATCTTCATAGTTAGTTAAATAAAATTCACGGTCACTACGAGGCGAAGAATATAAAAAAAATAAAAACCGCTATCAACGCTTGTGATTGCCGGTTGTAAAAATTGGCAATTTGGAATAACGGGTACAAACTTTCAAGTTCCTAGTTTCAAATATAGCTAACCATGAACATAAGTGTCTAAGCGCTTATTGATCCGACTACTAAGGAGGGTAGCTATGTGATCATAAATACAACACGAGTTTTTCGAAAATCTAATGTTTATTACAAATTATTACTCAAATTTAAAATGGCGCACGCCAAAACCACGTTTGAGAAAATTATAGAGAATATATTATTACAAATATAATATTATGGTGCGCGATCCACTACGTGAATTGTGACTTGTGTTCGTACGAATTCATTATCTGTGACTGCGACTTGCTAATGAACGAACCTACGGATGCTTTTTATCATTCAGTTTAGTTCATTCAATTTCAATTTTCCCTGCATTTGACAGCGGCAGGCATATTTCTCATTTTATATGTAACCTACACGAAATGAAGGCTTCACTTTCGTTCCTTATACAATTTGTTTCAATCTATATTGGACGTTCTATTGTGAGGTGAGTCTTTGTTGAAAGCCGAATGATGTTCAAAGGATTCTTTGTGTCGGAGGCAATTTATTTATCGGGTGTTTTGCGCCTCGTGGCAGCGCTGAAGTTGTATCTAGTTGAAAAGTACAAACTAAAGTAGGAAATATTGATTTATTGTGTTGGGTGATGACACGAAAAGTACCTCTTTCTGCATATAGGTACTTACCTAACCTGTATTATAGTTTGATTTATTTATTTTTATTGTGAATGGTCACAGACAAGCCTCAGCCCACCTGATGGTAGCTGGTAACCTTGGTTCATGGACTCAACTATACCGGGAATACATTGTGAAGTGTGTGTCTCATCATTTCATTTCACAGATATGAAATACAATAAACGACTATCTCCTATAAATAAACGGCTATCTCCTTTTTTTATATTTTAGGTGTGCAAAAATGTCCTACCGCACACCCCGCTGCCCGGGGAGACAACGGGGTAGTGTGGGGCTCTAACCCACTAAAAACCCACCGTGCGCCCTCACCCGCCCTTGCTACGGCGGATCACGGGAACCGCGTTGTTTCACCGCGATCCGCAGGCGACAGCCCCTTCGGGCACCCTCTCTTGTGCGCCCCGCGCACTTGGGCGTCACACCTTCGCGGTAGGCTTCCGCGGACGGCAGGGTACTCCCCGACCCCACCGTCCGCACCCACGGCTAGGGCGGCATCAGGCGCAGGTAAGCGCGCGCACGCCGCCCCGCGTGCCAGCGGCGAATCAGGTCCGCGAAGGAGGATTCCTCCCGGGCCCTCTCCGCCGCCTCCTTCCGCGAGATGACAGCCTCGCAGAAGGCGGCGACCGCGGTCCAAGCCCTGTCACAGCCAACCATCGCTCGCGCAACGGCCGGCAGCGACAGGTCCCTATGACTGCACCGAGTTCCCGGGCCAAGGGCAGACGCCGTGCCGACGAGCTTTGGCGCAAGACGGCGGAAGTGCTCGTCAAAGTGCCACCGTCCATCCAATACCAGGCCCAGATATTTGATGTGGGCATGGATTAGAAAGCCCACACCGTTGACCGTTATCGAGGCGCTGGCGGGTGGGCCACGTCGGGGCCCATGGAAGAGTAGGGCCTCCGACTTTCAAGATTCGCGAGGCGATTGCCTCCCGGATCTCTTCCGCCGTCACGGAATCGTCCAGCCCGGAAATGCGCAGTTCGGCGCACTTCACAGGTCTTGCGACCCGGACACCACTCTCAGCCGGGAACAGACCTAGCAGCCTCGCGGAAACGGCTATCTCCTGCTACAACCAAAACACACCGATGTGCTTCATGGTCCGTCACAGGGGAGATGGTGGTACCAACCCGCTCGGGCCCCATAGCAAGTGAATACTCCCACTTGGTACCCAAGCCCTACCACCAGTAATGCAATAGTTGATAATTGCTTACTTCCCTTAGTCGCCTCGTACGTCACCCGTGGGAAATAGTGGAGTGGTGATACTTGTATTCTTAGTCCGTAACCACACGGACATTTAAGCAAGTTGCTTAAAATCTTCTTTAATCAATAATATTATCAACATCACATTATTTCTAACTTCACTGAAGTCCTTGTTTTTTAGATACAACAAAAAACTGTCGTAACCATTCGTAATCGAATAATTACGTAATACACCTGGCATTAGGTGGATGGTATTAATGTTGACTTTGAAAGCTTTTAGGTAACCTTGCTGTTTACAAACTTACTTTGATTGAAAACGACTTAGTAACATCCTGTATATATACCTCTACACATATACAAGCTGTTACTAAGTCGTTTCGATTACAAATTAAAGTACATTTAGAATATCGCAGACTCAAAACGATTATTTGTGACACTTTTGTTTTGTAAAGGAGTCATGCATACATCAATACATTTTGTCGGACAAGCGGTCTACCCAGTCCTCCCAGTATGGAGAGACACACACGACAGCTTATAAAATTAAAAACTATGCTAATTTTAAATGCAGGTCGGACAAATAATGTAATGGAAATCGCAATCGAAATTGTTAGTAGTAATTTAATAATACTTGACTACATAGATGGCGATGTGGTTTAGATACTGATCACCAGTATTGTGGGTTCGATTCCCACTCAAGACGATTCCTGGTATGATCCACAAATAGATTTTCTGGGTGTACTTTATGTTCATTAAACTGTATGCTTATAAAAGATTATTCCTAGAGCAATTGTAGATTTAATTTAAAAAAAAACTACACTCACGACTTCGAAAAGTCAGCGCATCGCGTATGTTTTCAAATTGTTGCATGGTTTGTTAAAATTTTGCTCGTATCGAATGATATTGACTTCCGTTACAAAAAGACGACAGTTTAACGACTTGTAGACACTTAAATATTACATTATTCATTAATTTGTTATCAGTTTATACAATAAATGTAATATGCATGAAGTTGACACTGAAAATCTGATTGTCATAGTACGTTGACCTTAATTCAGAGTGTGTTTTTATGTTTTAATATGATTTTTAAGGTACCTTTTTCATAAAGGGTAAGCCGAGATAATGTCAAGTAACACCACGCCCTCTATTGACGAGTTCATTGCCGATTATAGAGCACAGTTCTCTATTTGCCCGGTCTTTAACTTTTTTTTGTTAAGGCGGAAAAAAATGTTCCTAACCGCACACCCCGTCGTTCGGGGCAACGAACAGGGTAGTGTGAGGCCCTCAGCCACTAAAGAAACCCGCCGTGTGCCGTCTCTTCGCCTTTCTTGGCGGGCCACCGGAACTATATTACATTCCTTCAGTGGTGCCTGGTCTCATTCTAAAATATGGGATCATTTCTAAAATAGGTAGAGTTTAATTACCTAATTACTGTTACAATTAATTTTATGTTATAGGTATCTACTATCATGGTTATTTAGTATCCGAAATCTAATTAAATGCGAAATAATCTGTAAAATAAGTTTACTTTTATAAAACATAGCATCACACCTGTATCCTCGAAGGTGTTGGCAGAGGTGTATAACACACACCTCGCCAACTGTTTAAAGCCTACATGATAGGGGGTGAGCGTATTGCCGTCTACCGGCCAAACTCCAGGCTGCTATTGAAATTTTTTTCTTTTAAAAAATAGCCCAAATACACTGCCCGACCCGGGGATTGAACCCGAGACCTCATGATCAGAAGTCGCTCACTAACGCTGCATCACCGATGCAGTTAAAAAAGAGACACTCCAAGCAAAAATACCTCGAAAGCTCTTCGGCTCTGCTCTTAACGCGTTTCTTACGTAAAATATCTGAACATAATTCGTATTATATTAAGTAATATCACACGAACAATATCAGAGGTGGTTATTATATTAGCCGCTTGCTAAGAACGCGATATTTATTGGGCCATAAAATATTTAAAGCACCTGAGGCCTTCGTGTAAACGCAACGGCCCGAAGCAATAAGTCTACTATAGTTATCTATTACTGAACTATATCATAAGTATACTTTAGAAAGATTACAGTCAGCTTTTTTAAACGGAGAGATTTAGTGGCTGTAAAAATAAGCAGTCTCACACGATGCTAGTAAGACTTCAAAGGATTTTTTTAAATTTTATTGATTATTATTTTCCATCCATCCATCCATCTGCCTTTCGACATCCACCGCTGGACAAAGTCCTCCCCAAAAAGGGGGTTTTACCATAATCGCCACGCTTGGCAGGCGGGTTGGCTTTTTTAAACGGAGAGATTTAGTGGCTGTAAAAATAAGCAGTCTCACACGATGCTAGTAAGACTTCAAAGGATTTTTTTAAATTTTATTGATTATTATTTTCCATCCATCCATCCATCTGCCTTTCGACATCCACCGCTGGACAAAGTCCTCCCCAAAAAGGGGGATTTACCATAATCGCCACGCTTGGCAGGCGGGTTGGCGATCGCAATGATGTTTTTAGTACACAGGGGAACGCTGCTGCTCGGTCCCTGGGTAATCCCTTAGTCGCCTTTTACGACTCCTATAGGAAGAGATGGGGTGGAGCTATTCTTGGTGCCGGCCCCACACGGCAAGTAATTATTACTACATGAATACAATTCTGTTTTGTGTAAAATTAACATGTAAGAACGTACATTTTCTCAGAACAAAATACCCAACTAACCGGTCTATTTAAAATAACCCACGTAGTTCTACACAAGATAAGATATAGTTATGTTGTATCTGTCGGCTACGAACACGAGATAAGTTCCCTCTATCTTAATTGTTTTAATAATTAGCCTTGGCCGGTAATAGCGCGCGGATGACCGCGCTCGTTAAGAACGAACAGCGGAGGGACGCTGGGGAAAAATGGACTTTATTTAAGGGCTTGTACCTTTTTTTTAGTGAAACGTTACTAACTGCTCTGGCAGTCAAAATTAATTCGTATTTGAACACTGGAGAGGAAGGTTTTTATTGTATAGCGTTGTGGGTAGCATAAATAATTATTTGAGAATCGAACTATCAAGATTCTAGATATATTCCATATAGATATTTAAGCTACTACGCCAACTGTGCTGGTCTATTTTTGTCAGCCCTTTTTGTATTACGCTATTTAGCACGGTTCTCCACTTATGGAGGATATATATGGATCTATATAGTTGTATTCTAAATGATAGATATATTTCGTATACACACACACACACACACATCGTCATTAATTAAAAGTCTTACAAAGTAATACCGATGATTTAAACAACTACACAGTATAATATGTACTTGTATTCTGAATGGTATACTTAGAATACGCACACAAAACCGCGATGAACCGAGTCTTACAAAGTATTAGCGGTATACATTGTTAAAAATTGACAAGCCGTTGCACGCGTTCGTTCACTATGACGGGAATAAACACTGAATAATGGTTCGTACATGACATAGGCGGTGCTTGCCGTGCGGTATAATCATAAACAGCTTCACGAGTTTTGTTAACAGCAAATTCTGAGTATTTTAATGTTTAGGTTTTGTTCTAAAATATAAACTGGCTATAATCTCCCCACCTCACCCTAATCTTTGTCAGGGTGTTGCTGAACAGTACTAAGTCAAGTAGATTTGTTTTTTGTTCTTTAGCTGATAACTGGCCATGGTCTACCTGATGGTAAGTTGTCACTCAATCACTCAGTAATATTTGGAGCACAGTCAAGCTATTGCCGATCATGAAAAACAGCTCTCAAGAAGAGACGGGTTTGGATCTTATTTAGTTTCCTAATTTCTCCAACCCTGGTACTACCGCGTTTTGTGGATTTTCACGACCTTGATTTGGTAGTGTTGACAATGGTAATGTTGTTGATAAGCGGCTGCTTCGTTCGTCATCGGTTAACATAAACTACATGTTGTTAAAGAACTACTTTGATCAATATTTGTCTGATTATCAATCAAACTTAATACAGTTGGCGCACGAGCTCTCAAAACCTCTGTTCTATCCGCGTAATCTCTCAGTTTTGTGATATTTGCGTGGAAACAAGATTTATTTTCAATCTGGAGCTAAGCTCTCGGTTACAAGATTAAAATTATGATATAAACGCGATAAAAAGGTCGCTTGTAGGACGCGCGACGGTCACCAGCTGAATGTACTGAAGCACGAAATATTTTAACTAGGAATGTACACTGAAATTTGTTCTTCTACATTATATTAAGTAGTAATTAAATCTGTTACTTTTTCATCTTTTTTATAGCAAAGGGATGGTAAGTATTAACCACAACTCTTAGACTAGCCATATGGTTAGGAGTACAACCAAGCTGTTATCTATGCTAAATCTATGATCGTGAAGGTTTACTACTTGAATCACGAGAGAAGGAGATAGCTTCAATATCTTCTGTCGTAATTCTTTAGAGCTATTTATCTGGCAAATGTTGGATACTAGGATTTTTTACGAGGCCAGGAAAACTGGACTACTGTACTATGCAACAGTTTTTTAACTAGTTTAAATAATAAAAATGGCATAAAAAATATCATGAGTGTCAAAAATAGTGTTTTTTCTTGATATGTGTGTGTATATATTGTTTTACAAGTGCAATGTATGATAAATAGAGACATTTTAAGTTTAAAAAATCGGTAGTTCTACGTAAAACGAGAAGGTATTGGCAGCTATAATATTTTTCTTTTAAACTAAAAGATTGGCGTCAAATCACACGTAAGACCCGCTTGAAGGGTTAGAAACGTTGGCAACAACAGGGTAATATTTCGCGGTTACCTAAATTAAAAAGTAAGGGGGTATATGTGTAGGGCATTAGGCTTCCAGAGCTACTACTAAAAATGGAAGGTGTTCGGTGCGATGATGATACTGCCTTAGTCGAGCCGGCCCATACTACCAAGCGAAATATAACTATGTAGATTCTGCCCGCGAGTTCGTCCGCGTGGACCTCTGAATTGGGTCAATCCTTGGTCTGTAAAATGTAACTCACTAAATCGTATCTACAGCGCATCGTGACATTGTCATTGGTTGAGAGATGATCGTATTTGCGTGTACGATTATTGCGACATGACGCGTCTATGTCTACACCAATCACAAATAAAACGATACGATGTCGATACGATTTTATGAATCACATTCTAGGAGACTTATCCATAATATTATAAATACGAATGTGAGTTTATAATTTGTTACGCTTTCACGATGTAACTACTGAAACAATCATCATGAAATTAATCAAGAGCACAGGAATGGACATGGAAAATGAATGGTTCCAATTGGATAGCTATTATAGCTTATTATATAAGTACTCGTATAATGAAGCGACTGAAGCCCACGCGGGCAGTATCTAGTCTGTATAATAAAAATCAATTCATGTTCGTTAGTCTCGCTAAAACTCAAAACTGGCTTTACCGATTTAAATAATTCTTTTTGTGTTTTGTTTGCACGTAAAGAAAAAAAAGAAACCCTAAAAAAAAAGAAAATTTAAAAAATCTGTATTTGTAACTTTGTATGGGTATTTCGGTAAAAGACGACAAAATGACAGCTACTGTCATTTTTTCTAATTTAAAATTCAAACCTTAGATAATGCAGATTGATCAGGATTGATAATCGCTGATAAAATAACTTGCGGGTGATATGAAGTTCACTGGGTCATCTAGTATATTATAAAAAAACGTACAGAACATTAATATTCGTTTATATTCTTTGTAAAAACAGTTATTTACAGGAACCATCCATTTTTCGGTGATAATAAGTAGCATAAAATATGCTCCGATGGTTCGGACATGTGGAATGAATGCTGGACGTGCGACTGGTTAAGAAGATGTACAATAGGAAAGTGGAAGGATGTAGGTACAGGGGGAAGCCGAGACTTATCTACCTAGACCAAATCAGTCACGTATTAAAGGAAGGTGGTCAGGAGTATCCGAAACCGGTGAGCGTGAATGAAGAGAATTATTAATGTTGTGGAAGCGCGAGATGTATGCAAGAATAGAGCCTCTTCGCACTATGTTCCCTCTGCCTATCCCGCAAGGGAAATGGCGTGATGATAAGTAAGTAAGTATAAAATTCCTTTTTGGGTTCTGCACAATATATGTATGCAAAATTTCCTGATTTCGCGATGATTGGTTAAGTAATTAAGGGACGAAAGCGTGACCAAAAAAATAAACACATTTTCACATAATACGAGTCGTATTATTCACTAGTAAGGATCACATGTTTTCGAATAACGTTATTAGTATTGTTATAAGTAATATAATAAACGGAATTACGCTCGCCCATAGTCATTAGTCGTAATATTTATTTTATTGTGAGGTACATTATCTCGGCTAATGGCGGACGACAAACGATCCAATGGGTGCTCTTATTATATGACATTACGAATGCTTATTATATTAGTATGTTAAATCAATAAGGTTCATTACAATTTTATATAACCACTAGTTTTGCAAGGGCGTATGTTACTAACTCTTATTTTTTTTATTACGTGGATGGCAAACAAGCATACCGCCTGATGGTAAGCGGCTACCGTAGTCTATAGACGCTAGCGACACCAGAGCCATCTCTCTCGTGTAGTTCATGATGTTGATGTATGTTTAGCGAGCGTACGGGTATTTTTTTTTCGCGAATTCTTTACTTTGAGTGTTTTGACTAAATGAATTTGTACGAAGTGTATACACGTAATTTGACATGACAGCATCACGCCTGTATTCCCCGAAGGAGTAGGCAGAGGTTTGTTACACACCCACGATTCGCTAGCTATGTTTAAGTCCCATGTAATAGGGGGTGAACCTATTGCCGTCTACCGGGCACATTTCCTAACTCTGGGCTACTACTGAGAATTTTTCTTTTTATGAAAAAGATCAATAACATTGCCCGACCCGGGGATCGAACCCGAGACCTCATGATCAGCAGTCGCTCACACTACAGCTGCACCACCAAGGCAGTCAATAATTTGTGGCATGAATAAAAACTAAACGTCGCGGGACGTCTACCAGATGTGAAAACATCGAAATTATTTTGTAGAAATAAAATGATCATAACTTGACAAAGTACTCCTTAAGACGAATGAAACGGGTATAAACTCTGAGTTTGGGTCGTTTCATTACAGAGTTACTGTGGCCACCTTCCAGTTCCATCATCAGACCCTGGATACCATCTAAAACGAGCCCTAACGCGATGGAGTTGCGCCATTTAATTACAGAGTTTCGCAAGGCCACCTTCCAGCTCCATCATCAGACCCTGGATACCATCTAGAGACAAAGTACTTTTCAAGACGAATCATACGAACCCAAACTCGATGGGGTTGCGCCGTTTCATTATAGAGTTCCTATGTTTACCTTCCAGCTCCATCATCAGATCAGCTCCATATCATCATAATATTGTATTGTCACGTGATATACATATGCGTGTAAAATTTTAGCTCAATCGGAAACCGGGAAGTGTATCAAATTTAACTTGCAAGATTTGAACAGGACAATTAAAATAAAAGCGTCGTCACGCTAACAGCCGATTTTACCCTCCCTCCGCATTAGATGTTTCACATCAAAAAAGATTCTTAATACCGGTAAAGGGTTCCTATGTGATATGCCTAAATGCTTCCATGGACCAAAGTTTGAAGCCTAAGTAGATATAGTTATGAGCAGTAACTAGTTTGTTGATAAATTCTCAATGAGCAAAGGCGTTTCCAAAAGCTTGCATTAACTATAATAACCCATAATATTCTTTAGCTATTAAATCAAAACAATATTTTCAAGAATTTTGATGCTAACTAACCGGTTTGTCACCAACTCTAACGTCACTGCGCTATAATTTAAATATTAATATTAAATAAGTATCGATTAGTTGTCAGTGTTAATAACGAATAGTAACAGTATGGCTTTAACATCACTTTGATAACTGCGGCGAGTGGTAAGCTTGTCACGCGCCGACATCGCGCTGAATTAGTTATGAGCCAGTTCTTCAGTGTTTGCGCTTTACTTAATAAATCCCACTATTTTAAATTGTGTTTAAATATCCCGTAAATCTATTAATGTTTGGCTCTATTCCGGGTTTGAACCAATTATCACTTATACACCTGTTTTTAAATTCGTCCAATACTGGACAGCTTCCACCAGGTTGAAAGGCCTTCGTACATTACGTCTTCCGTTGTCTAGTGGGCCTCAAGAATCTTTCTTTCCTATATGTAGCGTGGTGTTAAATAACTTAAATCCTTCCCAGATACATAGAATATGATATTTAGAGAAAATTGTCAACATTGTTTTGGTACTTCCAAAGATTAGCGCGTTCAAACAAACAAAATATCACACAAGCTCTATTTTTATAGTAAATTAATTTTGTCTGTAATGGGCTGGAAATTGCTCTTTAATGCAGCATTTTCCAAAGTGGTCGGCATGGAGACTTATTTTAATTATTCGATATTATGTGCATAATTGTTTAATTGGTACTTAAAAAAAAATAATCTATGGGTCGTGTCCACGCAATATTATTTGAAATAATTAGGTTCACCTGTTTGTAATAATGTATGTAAATATATCTGATAGCGTGTGCGTTTAGCAGTAGAAATTAATTATTGCGAGCACTTTCTACACTGGCTACAAATTTATAGAAGTTCTTAGGTTATAATGCAATTCACAAAAATGATTACATTTTCTATTTTCTGATTATATATATTTAGCTTTTATACATCAAGCACGTATTGATTATGTGCATAAGACGTTGATTTTCTGTGTAACTTTCTTTTCAACTATGAACGATGGAGACGTCCTGAACAAACAAGGAGGAAATAACCCTTTGTATGTTTCGCTTCTTTATATATGTTAAGAAAACTTAGTTTCGTTTATAACGAGGTATAGACACGTCGCATTACAATACGAACTCAATGCTTCAAGACCCAACGCATCTGGTACTAAAGCAACAAAAACCGTCTGCGATCCTGAAAGCCAGACGCCCTCGAGTGCATCTCTGATGCATCAAAATAGTGGTTCTCTTTCAAAGGCGAGGCGAGACGAGCGAGTGAGTTCCTTGAATTTATAATTGTTACCGACTGTGGGCGTACCTCCTATCGCGTTATATTCGCCTGGTACTTACACGTTTTATTCAAAGTTAAAAGCCTTTTTGTTCAGGGACATTTAAAATCGTCAAAATTTCACAAAAATTACAACGATATGAACTTTTTAATATTATAGGGGTGGCAAACGATATGATGGTAAATGGTAGCAGTCACGAAGCTTACCTACGCTAACAATATCAAAACGTCATTCTCGTTTTTAACGAGAGAATTTCAAATTGTGTAATCAAGCTGTGACTATCGATTTTCAAAGCTTACATTGACCCTTGAAATATAGACCAAATACCAAATATAGACCAAGAAAAATAGATAGTTGTAGTTGTTAAAAAACCCTAGTCATTTTATTAATTGGTATATTGGAGCCGTATGCAACCGGGCTGATTCGCTAGTATAATGCTAAAATCTGAGTGCAGTGGTTAGAATGACCTACCTCAGAGATAAAATGAAAATGGAAGCGAACTGCTATCATCGTGGGAAATATTATTCAAGGGACAGAGCTGGACTTATATTAGTACGTAGTATTTTTGTATAAAGAGATGTTTGTAAAGACTTCGACGATACTGGGAATACTATTTCATAATTCGGGAACTTTCCTAAAAAAAAGAGTCTTGCTCGCGGGTTGCTAGAATGTAAAAAGGGGTTTATTTTTGAAAGTGAACCAAGGTTGGATCGCGTCTGAATGGTCCGGTTCCTCTTATGAGACATTCCATCTGTCTCTAGTTTAATATATTACTAAGCCTAGTTTTTTTTGGTTATATCTCAGGTTCCCGATATAGTAGCCGTAGAAAACGTATACCAGTTTTTAAGTCTTATAAGAGCTGTCAATCAAAAAAAGTTTTATGAAAATCCTGTAAGTAGTTTTTGCGTGCTATGCGACCAAATAGATAAACAAAAATAAAAAAAAAAAGAATTGTTTTCGTTTCAGAGACACCCGTCAAAAATTATAGCCTAATACAGTCATTTTTTCTCAAATATCTTAAATGTATAGACACAGCTCTGTTACAGCTTTATAATAGTATACTTAGACTTTTTTCTATAGCAACCCTGCTATATAACATTACATACTAGAAAACTAAAATAGCTAAGTTCCAAGCCCAATCGATCCCAAAACTTTTTCAGGTTGAAAACTTATGTTACATAACTCACTGAAGGCTTTCTATACGAGTACCTCGAGGTTCCAATTGCGTATAACTTTAAAACTACCGATCGCCGAAAAAATAACCATTCACATTTTGTTTCTTCGTATTTATTCGTTAAGTCAGAGCAATTAAATCGCGCTCACTATCCGTGTAATCGTACTTAACTCAACTGTAAGACGTTATCTATAGGTATTTCACGCCAGTATTCTAGGAAATGGTACTGACATTCCCGATTGAGCCCCCATACATGCCGAGATATGAGGCTTTGCCACACCAGCATGGTTTTACTGTTAAAAAAAAGGTTTTTTTTTAATTCTTTACTCCCACTTTAGGGCAGGGGTTTATAATCCACCACGCGGCCCCAGTGCGGGTTGGCACTTCATAAGCCGTTGAGAAAATCTTTCAGGTATGCAGGTTTAGTCACGATGTTTTGCTTTAGTTTTTCTATATCCATCGAAATATATACCTACTGTTTTAACAAATACTTTTAGGGATAATTACATCCTCCAACTAAATCGATATTTTCTAACTAAACAAAAAACGTTCACTGAAATAGATGTTGGACGGTTGGCAACAGAATTTGGCCATGCTGAGACCGACTCAGCAATTATTACTTGAACTCAAATAACATTATAATGGTCGGCGGCACATTATATGTCCATTACGACAAAATACGAAAAGGCATAAGGGCTGTTATATGGATTCCAATTAAACCTTGGAAAATGCTTCTAAATTGCTTTTAGGTCGAGCAAAAAGCGAGGTGTGGACATTACATTTGTTATACTCCTATATGTATACAACTGAATGGTTTAAGTAGAGACCTCACATTGCTGTAGGTTCGACTCCCAAATAAATTTGGCGATCATTATTTGGGTGATCCACAAATTATTGTTAGAGTTATGCAATAAAACTATCTACGTCTACGGAATCTATCGCGGTCGCCCTCAGTCCAATCTATCCGTGCTCATTAATGCTGTAAACTAACCGAAACGTCGGGATAGTAGAAAATAAAGTAAACGCGATGGATTACGTAAATGTAGTTTTATTTCATAATTCGCATTCACATTCACGTAAATATCAGAAAGTACATCTGTTCGAATTTGGGTGAAAAATGTTAGTGAAGTTTCCCGCGATACAGGAGTTCCGTTGGCAGGCAGGCAGGTAGCCTGCCTATCTGCCTGCCTGCCTATGCCTTGAGCGCGAAATCTGTTTTGGTGTGCTCATAACACAGTACAAAACTGGATCGCGGACGGTCTAAGATTTAAAAACATTAAGCCCAATATGATTGGTTAACGTATGTTTCGTCTTCTGTTTTAAATTCCAAAGCACGTTTGATCGTAAGCGGTCATCTTAGTCTATAGTAGCTAGCAACAGCAGACGCGCTGTCAACACTAGCTGATGGGAATTTTTGTAGCTTGGTGATGAAGAAATGCCATCTACTTTATAGTAGAGAAGAAGTAGAGGGAATAAGGAGTTATTTCACAAATAATTTGTTCTAAATACCTAAGCATGTGAATTGTAAATACAGATCAAAATAGTATTTATTCTTCGTTAACCCTAGGCTCATCGCATCCATGAACGTGCCCGATTGATGGATAACGAAAATGAAAACACAGTTTACTTCGATCATTACAAAGCGGTTACAGAGGTTCTCGTACTAATGTGATGTAAGTTGATTACGTGCAAATTGTATAGTTAATTACATATGAAGTGGCAGCGCTGGCAATCGAAAAGAAATTGTTGTGTTGCGTGTTAGGTAAAGTATGTAGGAAATGCTATCACTGTGCCATCCAACTGAAGATATAAACAAAACACGTTTTATTTGTGACTGGAAAAATAAAAATAGTGCGAGAAGGGGATTGGGAGTTACCAGTAGGTATTTGCGATAGCTTAGCGATCAAAAAACATCCCATATAGGGAAGGACGCAGGTTTGAATCCTGTAAGCTTTGGTTCTACCACCATGAGTTTGTTTGTTGTCTAGGTAAACGTATTAATGAACTTGAAACCTACGCTTTACTGGTCGGAATCCGAATATTTAAGCGAAACAAATTTCAACACAATTTATAGTTTTGAATCACGAAGAGGCGTAACACACGGCACACATTTTTTAAGCAAGACGGACACTAGTAGTGTCTACTTATGTGGGACAGCTGCTTAATAGAAAAACCCATAGAAATTGTAATAACAACACAATAGAAAAGGGCACTTTTCTTGTCCGAATTGCACACGTACAAAACTAATAATTGAGCTAAGTTCATTATAACAACTTTTAAATATTCACTTGACAGGGATAGAAAGAAAAAGATGTTGCATATAACAAAAGATATTTCTCGCCCCTTTATTTTTAGGCGGGAAAAGATTTTCCTAACCGCACACCCCGTCGTTCGGGGCAACGAACAGGGAACAGAAACCCGCCGTGTACCGTCTCTCCGCCTGTGTTGACGGACCACTGGTACTGTGTTGGATTACTTCAGTGGTAAGATATTTTTTTCTGGCCGTGTGGGGCCGGCTTTAGAATTGTCCCACCTCTCTACCCACTGGATTCGTAAGAGCCGACTGAGGGAATACCGGGGGACTGGGCAGCAGCACTCCCCCGAGTATTAATAACATCAACTGCGATCGCCAACCCGCCTGCCAAGCGTGGCGATTACGGCATTATCCCCCATGACGTGACCGCTCGTTGTGGCATTCTCTTGGGGAGGCCTATGTCCAGCAGTGGACGTTGAAAGGCTGATGGATGGATTGAAGATATTTCCCGCCCTGGGTTTGACAGATTGTCAGTATAGTAGTATACATGTGAGATTTCTATATTCTTAGTATTACGATTTCAATGTAAAGTGGCGTTACGCTCAATAAACCCGACAAATCCACTACCAGTTAAGTGACAAAGAAATTTGTGGTGGCTGTAATGTTCTGATGGTATCACGCGATACGCTTCGAATAACCGAACCACTAAATGCGCGTTCTCACGACACTTGCACAAGAACACTGCGTTACGATTATCTATCTTATTCTTCAATTATTTCAATCCATTCATTTTCCCCATATTTTTATTCTGAACTAGCTGTGCATCCAAATTACATTACTTTTAATTAAAAAAAAATATAATTTGTCAAAGCGGCTTCCGGTCCATTGTTTTAGAAAGGCGCCATCTATTTTATATCGCATCCATTTTTAATTTTGTGACGTTAGTTAGCATTATTATTTTTCTTCAGACTATTAGAGATCATAGCTTAATTTTACATTTTTATAGAGTTTTTTAAAAATTGAACTATTCCTAAATGCAAAAAGGATTTCTCAAATATGACAAGCAGCTGAAGAGGATAATAAATAAATAAATATTCACGGACATTTTCACACAACGTCCTCTGGCCCCAAACTAAGCTTAATGCTTGTGCTATGGGTTAGATTACAGATATAATACATATATTACCTTTTTTTTTTCGTAAATACATACATATAATAGATAGTAAACACCCAGACGCAGTACAAATACCTGTGTTCATCACACAAATATTGTCCTGAGTGGGAATCGAGCCCACGACCTCGTGCACGGAAGTCGTTTACACTACCGACTACGCCACGAGGCCCGTCAAAATAACACGTTTAATTAAATAAAATCTTATATATCAGTGTATATTACATTCTATACATACTTTAGCTATACGGGTTGGTGCGTGTGTTTGTCAGTTTCCCTTAGTTATTAGTTGAATCACGACTTTGTAATACCGCATTAGAGAATAGAGTAACATGCTATCTATACTTATATGATGTTAGTCAATAAATGAAGTGTTTTGACAGATTCCACAGCGCGCACGATGCTGAAAAATAGCTTCCGAACGCTAGTTATCATTATTGCTTAAACATATTTGATATATTTTTGTAAATTATAGTGATATTGTTTTTGGTAGATTATAACCGCATTGTTGTGAACAAGGATTACTAGGAAAAGTGTGAAGTTTTAACCCCAGCCTTGCTCCTAAGTCCCACTAACCAATAGCATGCCGCGGACGTGCAATATTCAAGCTCTTTTAGTCTCTTCTTATGTAGTACTATACGTTAGAGTGGATAATGACTGCTTATGATGACGCACTTATTATATTTTTAGTCAATCTTATTCCGTAATAAAATATTTTGAACCAAGACTAACTTTATAAAATTTAACAATACACAAAGTTCTGTAATATTAAATCTATGGATATAATGGGTGCAAGCTGAACTCGGCGAGGTCGAACGGTGTTGCTGCGGAGTTCATTCTAACGGTACGTCCCGGCACCGACCCACTAGCGACGAGCGACGCACCGTATGCCGTGTGCCCTTCTTTCGACACGCGCGACTCCTAGGGTTGCCAGATGGGCGGGAAGCATTTGATTTTCCTGAATTTATTCCCCCGGCAGTATCATATATTTTAATATACCTAATCTATCAATGAGGCTATCACAATCTGAATATAGACTCCTCAATATATGTGCAACAATATCTGGGCCTAAACAATATTTTGATATGTATTTTAGCACTTGACAAGCTCAGATACTTTAAAGAACAAATTGTTTGTGAAAGTGGACAAAGATATGCGTTCCATCTAACTGGGGAAATGCTCTGGATCGCTGTGCGAAGGTAGGTTACTCGAAGTTCATCATCATAAAAACCCCAAATCTCCACTTCACATTTGTTTTAGATGTCTTTACAACCCACGCCATCTAACGAATGCATTTACATACGTTATTCGGTTATACGGTTTTTTAAAATTCTAAATAGTTTAGCGGTCCAGAGCACTTCCCTGGATTGGATGGGACGCATGTCCGAATCTTACTCGCAGTAAGTCTCCTTTTCCACTTTCACAAATAATTTGTTCATTAAAATTACCGAGTAACATGAATTTAAAAATATATAAAATAGAAATTGGCCGTGTGGGGCCGGCTTTAGAATTGTTCCACCCCTCTCCACCCATGGGAGTCGTAGGAGCCGACTGAGGTAATATCGGGGGGAGTGGGCAGCAGCACTCCCTCGAGTATTAACAACATACACTGCGATCGCCAACCCGCCTGCCAAGCGTGGCGATTACGGCACTATACCCCCAATTTGGGGAGGCCTGTGTCCAGCAGTGGACGTAGAAAGGCTGATGGATGGATAAAATAGAATGCATTTGGCATAGTTAAAGTAAATATAAATTAGTTAATTCTTCTGACACCACACTGCCAGTCACAGTCTCAACATTATGTCCCAGAGACAGTGTCTATGGTTTTGACAACCCTCTGTGCCGTGTGGATCAACTTTAGCCTACAAGCAGCACTAAATGAATAGGTACGCTTCGTGCGAACCGTCAAACGTCTGTAGAAAGTAGACGCACATGTCTTTATCGCTTCCCTAATTACCTCGTTCAAACAATCGTCTTGAAAGCGGTAAAAATTCTAACGTTGTCTACACGAAACTTAATTCTGGTGAATTTGCATAAAGCCCGAGTCGAGCTTTGACGTTTCGATTTTCGCTTAATTAACGCTCGTCGGGGGTTGGCTCTCCAAAGAAAGAGTTAGATTTACCTCCCACTCCCGTTCGTTTCCGCCGCTCGATGCCTTCTCATTTTGAATTTTAGGTCGACTTTATTCGGAGGCAATAAATTTATGTCGCCCAAGTTTCTCCCGTCTTTTGATAGTCAAATAATTTTATCTTCATCGAGGCTTCATTTTGTTATCGTCGTGTAATGAAGACGTTTGGTTTGGAAGAATTATTTAGTCGCCGTGATGCGGGTCGTTGCCCTCGATTACGTTTATTAAAGAGTTGAACGCGTCGGATTTGTAAACAGCGCCATGTGGTTGAGGCGTGTAGTAACAGGGCAGAGGCGTTCGTTCAGTGATGCGAAGCCGGTAACACTGTAGCTGCTCCAAGAGCGTGCTCCACGTACGTGACTGCAAGATGACCGACGAGACTAGACTATTTGCATAATAAGCCCGTCCGCCGCTCCGGGAGATTAAACTTTGGCGTTTGACGTTCTGGCTGCAGCTCTCATATAATTCAATAGTGGCAAACTGATTTCCAACTCCCTAGCTAGAGCCGTCGGCCCCGCTCCGTGATTGGATGCACCGATTTACTTTACGAGTATGTAGGGAGACCGCCTGTAGCGATTCTCTCTGTAACAGACTCCATCTTTGTATTCGTGTATGTAAATACGAATATTGGAAACGGAAATAATTTACCCAATCTTTACCGTAAGGGCATGTGACTTTATACCTATATTTTCTATTATTTATGCAATAACTACTAGCTTGGAGGAACACGTGGATGCGTATTTAAAAGGCTATCAAAATGTCACACGCTTGATGTGGGTTACCACTGTGCTGAACACGTCCCTCGAGGACTAATTAATTATTTAGTAGTTCTTATAAATGTTCTATAAATTCTAGAATCGTGTCGGTTAGCGACCTTTACTGGAAGCTATAATAGCTCTGTAAGAGGTTGTCTGTTGATGACACGGCCTCTCTTCAAATATTTAATTTAAAATTCGACAGAGAGTATTCTCGCTGGAGCGGTTCACGTGGCCTCGGGCTTCGACTAGTTCTTTCTTTGTTTGTCCGTTGCTATTTGGAATGCGAGGCGTCTCTCTTCCGTGTATGAACGCGTCCCTCTCCGGACAAGGGTTGTCGGGTCCGGCCGATAATAAATGCCCGTCCGGCCCACTCCCCGTTTCACTTTTCTCAATTCCGTTGACCCCATTAACAAAGATGCGCTCCGTTTGCCTCGCAACCCTCTCGCGTGCCGTTACACTGTCACATTCATTGTCAATTAAATACTTTCCGCTTCTCAGCATGAAATTTTACACGAACGGTTAAACTTTAGTGTTTGATGTATCGGTGAGAGGCTTATTATCGTTGCGATGGTAAAGTATTCTCGCAGAGAAACTGACTCGAGGTCCTCGAAAATTGGCGCGTGCGGTTGGTATACGGGCGTACCACTCGAAAAGCAATACGGGGCATACTTATGAACACCGCATCAATGTCTAGACGGTGTAAGTGCGACACGTTGATATCGATTATGTAGTTGAGAGAAATTATATAAACGGGGTGAGGCGCGGAAAGCCGTAGTCGTCCCGGGGGATGCGGCACAAAGCGTGGCTCGCTTCTTAATTACTCGTGACGTTCGCTACAGATATCTTCCCTTGAATGCGGTAAAGGGTGACATCTGACGGGCGGAGGTCGCGCGCGGCGACATCCTCTCGCCACGTTTTCCAACAGAACTCACACAACATGCTCTCCCCGTTCGGCCTTTTGATTACGCGTCCCGTTATGAAAACATTATGATGCGTGCCTCGTACTCTGTTAATTACGTCGGAATGTGATGTGTGTATTATCTGAACAGTGAATACTTCAACTGTATCGGCTTACATAATACTCTTATCGTTTATTTTTAATGATCGGGCACATTCGCTTTTGGCAGTTTCTGATAAACTCATAAATAGTAGTACAATGCCTAGCAAATTTATTTAGTCAGTCGTGCACTTTTACAATTCAATTTGAGCACTCCCGCTATGTAATATGAATTTGTACATTGTTTGATAATAATTTGTAAAGTTTTCGATGTCGACCCGCTGTGGTCGAACTACATTAAGCACGAAATTCATTTGAACTAAATACAGACAGAATGAATTTACACGGAAGCAATCAAAATAAGGGGTAGCATCGTGGCTTATTGCTAAATTTGATTTAATTAGTTGCATAATGAAAGCCGTTGTGGTTTTGTATTCTGTTTGTTGTGATTTGTTAATAATTGAAGACGGCTGTTTTATTTTTAATTTTGTATTCGCCATATTTAATTCTGTTTCAGGCTCCTATATACGTCGCTTTTTGATGTGCTCAGCGATTCCATATCGACTGTCTGGACGGGTAAAAATGTTGTACAGATAATAGTGCATCTTGGTGAAACGCAATATTGTTGAGATAAGAACGTTGCGCTTCGCTCTTTGTGATTTACATTTCAAGTTCTTTCTATTCAAATATTTTGTTGAAAGGATGTTGAAATTTCTGTCTGACTGTTAGATATTTTGAAACGTGTTTTCTTACATATATAAAGTTCGCAGTTTAAAATTCACTTTTGATATTGAATGTATCGATTTAGCAGTATGGAGAAAGTGTTAAGCTAAATTTCTAAATAAAATAGAATTGTAACTCGCCCTTTACGCTATCGCCATATATATCCCGTTAAATCTCCTCTTAGGTTCATCTAAGTATTGTTTTTATTTTATTTTAATGCTGACAAACAACCATATGAGTCGCCTTGTGTTTACCTAACCTATAGATCCTAAACAATACCGAGACCATCATTCTCGCATTGTTGTCTCCAGGAAAAGGAGAAAAGATAGGGAGTATGAAAATAGTATCTATACTCTCTTACTCCTAGTACAATCAGTAATTAGTAATGAAAGATCAATAAAGCACATCACCACGGTATTATCTACCGTACGGCTATACCTTTGGTAATACCATCCAAGAACTGTTTACCAATTAACATGAAGTAGACTGCTGGCTCTTCCTCCATTACGCTTCAACAGAATTTTAAATGACTTTAGACTATTAAGCTGATTCCTGTTATATAATACCATATTATAGGACAGATTATCCTGTGCATTAATAGTTTACAGCCTTGACCCATATTTGCAGTCTCCGCGTAGTTTAGACAGTACAGAGAATATATATCTCAACTGAATGAATGCGCACATATCATTAGCGTTCTAAAACATTAGTCTTAACCGACCTCATATACGAGTACATGTTATTGAATATTTATATTTTTTGTATCCTTGGTAACATTAAAATATGAAAGTGCGATTGTTTGTTTGTTTGCTACGCTTTCATACCGTAACTACTGAACAGAAATCATGAAATTTTGCATACAGTTTAGAGCCCAGAAAGGGACATAGGCTAAAATTTCTGGTTCCCTTGGGATAGTTGTTTTTGCATACAGGTGATTAAGTAGAGTGACGTATTTATATTCTGAACTCTACGTGGATATAGTCGCGGGAAGTGTCTAAAAAGAAAGAAAATAAATGTCTGTGACTACAGTAAGATGGCCAATTTATAATCAGCGGTTACCGTTGTCTATAGACGCTACTAACACTACCCATTAACTAGTCACAATTAGCTAACCACTTGGTAAAGAACAATTTAATTGTGAAAGTGGAAAAAGAGAGGTTTACTGCGAGCGGGATTCGAACCTGCGTACCTTCCAATCCGGGCAAGTGCTCTAGACCGCTAAGCCATCGCAGTCGCTGAAGGTGATTCCGAATCTCCACTTCACTCTTATTCCACTACAATTACTTTTACATGTCTTTACGACTGACGCCACCTTTCGGATGCATTTACATAATATATTTACACGCCACCTATCGGACCAGCATTGGAAAGGACTCAGGATCGAATCCCGCAGTAAACCTCTCTTTTTCCACCTTCACAAATAATTTGTTCTTTAAAGTAGCTCACCATGTCAAGTGCTAAAATATAAATCAAAACACTTGATAAAGGCTTGCTAGGTTGCGAAAAAAGAATTCACAGGATGATCCCACCATTCACCACCACGGGTGTATTAAAAGCCGACTAAAGAAATAAAATAAAACAGTGCGCGAAAAGGGAAACTGCAAAACTATTTAGTGAGGCCGATATAGCAATACAATTTCTCATTTCTTCTGAAAAATAGGAGAAGAGGAGGCCGTATATGGGTTGAAGCAGTCTTAAATTTACCGACGTATAGAACTCTACTGCACTCGTCAATTTGGGGGATGTCGTCAGCTATTCCTGTTTTTATAGGAAAACTTGTGATGCCATATTTGGCACGAGACGTGACCACTTTATCGAAAGCATAATCTAAAGCTTTTATTTCTGACAAGTACAATATCCATAAGTTCTACCAAATCATATTACGAAAATAAGGAATGGGATATTTTCCTAATTCAATGGATATGTGTGGTCATGTTCGAGAGGGCAGAACGCATTGCTGTGCGGATAACAGCGGGGAGCTATCTAAAACCTAAAATATATGGACTCTTACTGTCCCAGCGTTGGCTAGAGGTATATATTACTAAATTTACCGTGCGTGAGCAAGAGCTACCATAAAAATAAATGTGTTAAAAAGGGACAGAAATAACGCAGAAGCATCAAACTTCGTAGGTAATTTAGCTATAACTTTATTACAATACGGTTAATATTATTATTACTACACGCTAAATAACTTGGTTTAGACATTAATATGTTGTAACACTTTTATCTTAAAACATATTCACTAGAAAGACAAGATTTCCATATTTTATATATTAAATCTGTTCTAGTTAGTAGGTACCTAATTAGTATATTAGCTAGTGGCAACCAGGCAATACTAAAATGATTGTGTTCAACAACGAAAGACATGTTTTAAGGAAATTCATTTCAGTTGGGTTATAACACAGCTAATCAGTCCGCAATAAACTTTATCTTGCGTATACACTCATAAAAGGAAACAGTGTATACAATCTCAAGTGCCAATGAGTTCCCATACAAAAACAAACGAAATATAATATGTAGATAGTAAAGTAATAAAACAGGAGTGGATTTGTCCCTCGTCTATCACAGAACCATTACTGGGGGAGCACCCGAGCAGTTGCTTCAAACTTATCGCAGAAGAGTGATTTCTATTCATGACGCGCGCGCATACTTGCCACATATTGCGTACTTGCGTATACCTACTTTCTAACTGCCTCTAGATGGGACACAAATCAGACTCACTCGACTTGATGCGAATCGTACGATATATGATTATTCTCGATTTATTCATGGATCACTATATTATTTCCATTTATCCGAATCGCAAGCTTTCGATTGCCGTGCTATCGAATACTTTTCTTCACTTAGATTTATGTAAAGTATATCACCATATACATTTGTATAAATAGATCTTTATTTTTCAGCGTAGTAAAGAACCTATTCTCTGCAGATATTTTGTGTATAATGCCTTTCTGCATTTGAATAATACACGGAAAACATCTTGGACACGTGCTACAAAGTAGTTTCCCAGTAAATTCTGTATGAATATTAAAGCGTTGCTAAATGATGTGTTTGCAAGAAAAGATGATGTGATTGAGACTGGTTAGTTTCGTGCCCAAGGGATCGCACAGGTCGAGCGGGCGATTATATGATCTATGATATCTGCGGAGTTGCCATCCGCTATAATGAATCTGTGGTCTGCACGTACTATGAAGAAATGCGGTTTTGTGGTCTCACGTTAAACCTTATTGATGGGATTAGCTATCACCATAGGCATCAATTGTTCATTCTAAAATGTTGTTATCTTTAAATCAACCTTAATCTTCTTACAATCAATAATTTATGCTCACGAATACGTGAGCAAAGCTATTTTACAAATTGTAGATTGTCTGGGTACCAGTAACGAGGTAAATCAAAAAGAATTGCGAAAAGTATTATTCCTTTCCTAACAAGCAGAGACAGAAATACTAAATGAGGCTTGTAACCATAAAGAATATGGAAACGCAAACGGAAGCAACCGCTCCGAGCAACAAAGAAATGGAATGAAAATATACAGTGACCTAATCATACAACATGCTCACCTTTGATTTTGAGAAATTCACGTAATACAGACGTTGCTTATTTGGAAACATTGTTTTATCTTATCAACGCTGACGTCACTTACACGTGTACTGTATATGTATCGTACCAATATCTCCTCTACTCAAACCCCAAATTTTCCAAAAGGGCTCGCAATTTACTTACCCTCGGCGCGTAAATTGGCCTAGAGTTGTAGTATTATCGCTTCAGAAACTATCGACGTTCGCATCGTGTCCCAAGCAGTTTTCCTTTTTTCTGCGTTGGACAATTCTGATATATTGACGAGTTTCCGACGGCATTTTGTTCGCCGAAAAAACAGTAACGAGCCTCCCTTCCCACAGAACTGGTGTCGTTATTTAGCGTCTTGTAAAAAGAAGAATATTTTATTTTTTAGTAAGATCTCGAGGCAACACGAAATGTGCAGAAACCAAGTGACAAATGAAAAGCAGTGCTTGGTTTGCTAATCGCGGGTCGGACCTCGTGTGATCTAATGATTTATCAAAAACTGTAACGAATTCTTGAAAACGAAAGTGCGAGGACACGTTTTACATTAATTGAGTTTGTCTTGGATTACGGGTCACTTATTTTGCATGTAAATCGGATCGCGTTGGCGCGTGGCGTTTTGTGCGCGCGAGTGGCCGATTTGGTAATAGGTGAGGAGCGAGTCGACGCGGCGCGGTCGGGTCGACGACCGAGACTATCGTAATTGTTTACTTTGGCCCGGCTGACCCGTTAACTGTTGTTCGCGCGCGGCCACGATAACCCGCTCCGTCATACGCATCCGATGCACGCACGTTTGCGTAAATCGTTGCAACCTCAATACTAAAAAACGTTAACTACAATTATGTTATTGTTTAATTTATATATTCTCACGTATGTTCAAGTAGCATAGTCTATTCAAATATAATAAATAGGTATACAGCGAACAATGGTTTTTGAGTAATTTAAGGTATCATTATTTTTAATTAAAATATGGACCAACAGTTGCAAAAAAGTCCTTAATCTTTCTTTCGAGAGTAGTACTAGCATTTCTATGACGGGAAGAATGTATTGACACGCACGCTGCACTAACTGGTGAGGGGTCCTAAATTACTAAATATCCCGTCGTGCGCCGTCTTTTCACCTGTACTTAGTTGTTGGTGTGTTGAGCACCGGCACCGCCTTGCTATTTAAAGTTAGTCTAGCACCAAAATGTAAGCCAACAAGGCATAGCAGGCCAGTCAGCTAGGAAGCATACAGCAGTTAGGTATGAGTTGTAAATCGAGTATCATTTCGAAAATGCTTGAGAAACTAGAACGTTGACCTAATACATTATTTATTATACTATGACGGTGATAAACAAGTCCACCACCTGATGGTAAAACCTGCCGTAGCTTACAGACGCTACCAGTGCCAGAGATATCACTCGTGCGTTTCGGAGAAGAGAAGGTTTCGTTAATTTGGAACAATGCAGGCTAGGTTATAGAGCGACGATTCTATATTATACTAGCTGACCCAGCGAACGTTGTTTTGCCATACAAATTATTTCTACGTTGGCAGTAGAAGGGTGAAAATTTAGGGTAGTATGTATTTTTTAACGCAGAATCATAATAAAATAAAAATAAAAATATATATTTAGGGTTGGGTCACCCTTATCATTTAGGGGTATGAAAAACAGTTGACATCCTATTCTCAGACCTACTGAATATACACACAAAATTCCATAAGAATCGGTCAAGCCGTTTCGGAGGAGTATGGCGACAAATTGATCCAGTTCTAAGGTCCACGCAGGCAA
Source organism: Leucoma salicis (assembly GCA_948253155.1). Lineage (NCBI taxonomy): Eukaryota > Metazoa > Arthropoda > Insecta > Lepidoptera > Erebidae > Leucoma > Leucoma salicis. The sequence goes on from OX411815.1 coordinate 2,923,663, forward strand.
AATCGCGGACGCCAGCCATTGATAACATAGACAAACTAATATTAGAGAGTTAATAGTAGAGTTGTTTAACATAAAAAAAAGTACCTCGCGTGTATTCCCCGAAGGGGTAGGCAGAGGTGTATTACACACCCACGGTTTGCCAGCTATGTTTAAGTCCCACGTAATAGGGGGCGAGCCTATTGCCGTCTGCCGGGCACATTTCCAAACTACAGGCTACTACTGAGAATTTATATTTTTACGAAAAAGCTCAGTAATTGATAATAAATAAACAAATAAACATTCACGGACATTTCACACAACGTCCTCTGGTCCCAAACTAAGTTTGACGCTTGTGCTATAGATACCAGATTACGGATATAATACATATATTACTATTTTTTTTGTAAATACATACATATAATAGGAATACCGAGGGAGTGGTCCCTCGAGTATTAACAACATCCACTGCGATCGCCAACCCGCCTGCCAAGCGTGGCGATTACGGCACTATCCCCCATATGAGCGAAACACATTGTGGCGTTCTCTTGTGGAGGCCTATGTCCAGCAGTGGACTTCGAAAGGCTGATGAATGGATGGATGGACATACATATAATATATAGAAAACACTCAGACGCAGTACAAATATCTGTGTTCTTCACACAAATAATTGTCCTGAGTGGGAATCGAACCCACGACCTCGTACACGGAAGTCAGTTACACTATGGACTACGCAACGAGGCCCATCATAATAATACTGTAACAATAACACTGTCCGACCCGGGGATCGAACCCGAAACCTCATGATCAGCATTCGCTTACACTACCGCTGCACCACAGAGGCAGTTGTTTAACAAAGAGTCCTCTTTAAAATATAGACACGAATCATAATCAAAATGAGTAGTCCAAAAGACAAATTAACGCGGCATTTATTAGTATAATTTTGATGGGTCCAGAGTCAATGAACGTTTTATGGGCTATGTTGCGAATGTAGGCACTTGGGCAGATCCGCGTTATGCAACGTGTTTGTATCTACTAATTAAAGTGGCGATTTCACAACGGAGTTGTATGTAATTGATTGTGCCACTTCTATATTATATGGCTTCCACGTGAAATCTGTTTGTAAACTGCCTATCGCGTAGGGCTGGTACTTTGTAAACAGCTGTTTTATATTAAACTAAAACTGCTTCGCTGTTACATGCGTGTTTTAGTATGCTGCACCGCACATGTACTAGCGTGATGTTGTAGACTATGTTGTAATAGTGAAAACATAAAAATCTATTTAGATTAACATTAGGATTTTTGATGATTTTGGATTTGTTTGTACAAACGAATCTTTTATAATATTATATCAATAGAAAACCCAAAATCTAAACACTATAATAACTTCTACGAACTTTACTATAATAAGTTATACATTTTTTCACGCTAGAAAAAATGTTCCTAACCGCACACCCCGTCGTTCGGGGCGACGAACAGGGTAGTGTGGTACTCACCCACTTAAGAAACCCGCCGTGTGCCGTCTCTCCGCCTTTATTGGCGGGCCACCGGAACCATATTACATTCCTTCAGTGGTATAATAAGTTATATCTAAGTGGAATCCGACAACTGAAGTAATGTCTTCCAGTTCCAGTGGTCCGCTAATACAGCAGCACACGCTCATGGAGAGGCGGCACACGGCGGCTTTATTTTGTGGGTTAGGGCCCTACACTACCCGGTTCGTTGCCCCGAACGATGGGGTGTGCGGTTAGGTACATGTTTTTCCGCCTTTAAAAAACGGTAGGTAAGTGGAATCCGGATAAGTCAGAAATCATAACTGGGACTTCATTTTAGGCGCCGTACCCAGTATTTCTCTATAAGAAAAACTCGATTATAAAAATCCTCTATAAGCAAGAAAATCAATAAATATTGGATCTTACTCTGAGAATAGGTAATAGTGTTTCGTAGGATCTCGAGCCTTATTAATACATTTTGCAGGTCTACGTATAGGCTTCTATAGGGAGTTCTATCCCCTTGGGAGCTAATCCTGAAGTTATTATTTGTATGTTCTGATTATACACCTTCACTCGCTTAGCAAAAATCTTAATACAGAATAGTAGCGCTGGCGGACTCGAGGTTTCAATTAAAACTTCTAACTATGCCTATACAAGCACAATATATATAGTAACAACCCTAATTTAACACTAAGGGGGCTTCACACAAGACGCTCGTCGACTCGCGATTCGTATGCACGTGGCTTGCATACCATATTACAATCTAACATTTATTTCGGTCTGTTAAACCAGGTTTATTTATAAACTTTAGAGATATTAGCAAGTATGTGCCTCAAATACGAATTTCGACGCTTTGTGTCCTTAAAACATTTCGATCACGGTTTTAGAACGGTAAAACGGGCATAAGAAATGACACGTCGGATCGTAAACCGTCATATTTTATGGCTAACTAAAATTTTGGCTTATAGCGTAAAAGTAGCCGGCCGTTATTTTTATGACGTCACGCTTCTATATTTAAACGACGGTATGAAAGGGTACGTGTGTGAGCTTGCAAATTTGGAGCCAAGGTTTTCTAGAATTTAGTTTTCTTTGCCTAATATGTCGATGTTTTATAATATATTTTAGTAAATACTGGTATATTGTACATAGTCAGAAAACTTCAATTGCATATGGGGATATTTGTCTGGATTATTCATAATTTCTTAGCAGAATAGTTTAGTGAGTGGTTAGCAATATTCCAAAAAAGTTTATAATTTAAGTTTTTTTCTAGTATATATATACTAAGACTGTATAATATTGCACGTAGTGTACATGCTAAAAAATAAATGTATAATTTTTTTACTGGTTGTTGAAAGTAGTTTGTTTGTCAAGCGACGGGGAAGCCGTCACGTGTACCGCGGTCATGAGCAGATCACGTCCTGCCCATTTGTCGTTAGTGAATATATAGCCTATGTGCGACACCAAATGTTTGTGGCATTCACGAGGAAACTTTGTGCCTATGAATTCTATTATGTTAAGGCAAATCAACTCTGAAACTGATGACTGGTATTTGCGAGCGATTTGTTTGGATATTTTTTGATTTGTTTTGTACTAGCCGTGTTTACGTTCGCTTGTGTGGACGTGATTTTCTTTTCAATATGTATTTAATCGGGACTTGTATTTTTACGCGTATCTTGCCAACGCTTTGTAGCTCATTGGCGCCGCTTTGCTATTAATTATTGTCAATTAATTATCAGCATTATTAGTTCTACATGGTTGAGGAATTAAAATGAGTTGCATTTTGTTTCCTCGTACCCTATTAATTTATAAAAATAATAAACAGCCCGGCCCGCACTCACTCGCTGATTGCTCCTGATCGCAGCGTCAAAGCGATAAATAAATTTATAAATGCAAATATAATTTTGTACAATCGAGCTGCATGAAGCATCTATATGCTTCATACAGCTCGATTGTACAAAGGTAAAGGGTATCTATATACCTTGGTTTTAAACTGAGTAGGTAACATCTATGCTTAGGTCCGTGGTCGCCACTCGAGTCTCCCCTTGGCTAGTTGCGGACTTGCGGTCGCCGTTCGGACCACCTTCCATTATTATTTCAACCTTCAAACCCCTTTCAAAGTTTCTACCGAACCGAATTGACGATGCCCGTAGCAGACATTTACTATTAGGTGTTTTCGGCCAGTAATACATTAAGAAAGATTTAAAAATGGAATATGTAAAATCAAATCCCCGCACTAGCGACCTGAGTGTCATTTCAATGTTGCCACTTGACCCACTTTTGAGCATAATAACCAATTTTCACCGGGAAAAATAAGGTGAAACGATTTTCTTTTTGTGACACAGTACAAAATACACCTTGGCAATTTAGTAATTTTGTATTCTATGAAGAAGGGGTGCGATTGGTAATTGCTTATCAATGTACGGGCTTTGATAAATTCGAGCGCCTCTTTTTTTAAATGAATGTATATATCACCTCCTTGCTCTATTATATGACAGTTTGCTCAGATTATGTGCTCTGTGTTATATGCCTATTAATAGTGTAACAAACTTGAAATTTTGGTCGTACATAATTATATTTTATGATGCAGGAATATATTGAAAAATTCGTTTTAGAGACTTCCTCGTCGTTTTGGTTCTCGGTTTTCATATAGTAATTATCTTATACTTGTTATTTTCACCCTTAGAATTCGCTATCAATATCAAATATATAGGTATAGATTGCTTCCCGCGCAATGCCATCTAATTATAAACATAATGTTTAAGTACTAGAATATTAATTTAGTTATAAAGTTATTAAGTAGTCTTAAGTGCGTATTTGTTTTTAGGATTTGTATAATTATTGTTGGAGAACACAAGAATTATTGATAACTGAGATCGTAAGCTTACTTGCTCATTAACTTCAGGTTATAGCGTTAGCATCGTCGATATACGAGGGGTGATCCAAAAGTAATGATAATGAAAATAAAACACGGTAATTAAAGTTAAAATAATAATTTATTTTTCTACATAGTCTCCTAACAAATCAATACATTTAGTCCATCTTTTTTCTAAACCCAGGATTCCCTTTGAAAAAAATTCCTTTTCTTGACCCTCCCAAAACGCCTCAACAGCGGCCATAACTTCGCTATTGTCTTCAAATTTCTTGCCTCGGAGGTGTTCCTTGAGCCGAGGAAAGAGGTAAAAGTCACTAGGAGCCAGATCTGGCGAATAGGGAGGGTGTTCGACCAGTTCGAATCCCGTTTCTTGAATGGCAGCCATCGCAACTGCGGCTTTGTGAGCCGGTGCGTTGTCTTGGTGAAACAGCACTCCAGCTCGCAGTTTGCCGCGTCTTTTTTCCTTAATGGCCTCCCGTAATCTTCTTATTTGGTCTGCGTAGTAAGAGCCCGTAATAGTGGCTCCCTTTTCCAAATATTCCACCAAAATTATTCCTTTAGCGTCCCAAAAAACAGACGCCATAACCTTTCCCGCCGAACTTGAGACTTTGAATTTCTTTGGCGTCGGTGAGGAGGTTCGCTTCCAAGTCATCGATTGTTTTTTTGTTTCAGGATCAAAATGGTGGATCCAGGTCTCGTCCATAGTCACAAAACGCAACAAAAAATTTTCTTTATCTGCTTGGAACTTTTCGAGATTGACCCTCGAAATGTCAACTCGTTTTTTCTTTTGCTCGTCGGTTAACATTCTGGGAACCCAACGCGCAGAGACCTTTTTCATATGCAACTCGTTCGAAATGATTCTTTGAACGCTTCCATATAAGATCCCTGAGACCTCAGCTACATGCCTGATGGTCACTCTTCGATCTGCCAACACAACATCTTCGACTTTTTTCACGTTGTCTTCTGTGAGGGACGTGGATGGGCGTCCTTCGCGATGTTCATCTTCAGTGGATGTTCTGCCCAGGTTAAACTCGTTGGCCCAGCGTGCAACTGTAGAATATGGAGGAGCAGAGACCCCCAATGTTTCCACCAAGTCACAGTGTATGTCTTTTGTAGACATTTTTTTCAAACAGAGGTACTTGATCACAGCTCTAATTTCGTTTTTCTCCATGTTGATGTTATCTCTTCGACAGTTCGTATTCAAATGAATGTATCTCCCGGAAATCCTGACCTATTTATATGATTTTTTTAGGCTGACGTAGTGAGTGTATAGGCTAGCGAAAAAATTTTTTTGGATTTTTATGTGGACCTGAAGTAACCAATTATCATTACTTTTGGATCACCCCTCGTATATATGGGCTATAGTTATTAAATACAAAGAAATATGAAGAATATTTATCGTGCTTGATTTCTCGAGAGATTAGCGCAGACTATAAAAAAGCAATCCAACTCTTCATGTTTATGGTATTCGTTTACAATTATAAATTAATAGCTTTTGCCCGTGGCTCCACCGCAGCTGGCTAGTTTTTAGATTATATCTCAGGTTCCTGATATAGTAGCGGGATAAAACGTCTACCAATTAATCTGATCAAGAGCTATCAAATAAAAAAGTTTCGTCAAAATCCTTTCATAAGTTTTTTCATGATGTACAAACAGATGGAAATTCTAAAAATATGTTTTGTGTTTAGAGACGCCGAAACAGCATAATGAAGTTAAAGTTTTTTTTTTTCCAAAAATCTCTGCCACGTATTTGACACGTAGTTTTCAAAAGAATAGTAGTCTGTGCTTATTTATAAATTAAAAAAAAAACTTTCAGTGTTAGAAATTCTGTTAATACTTGTGGGAAATTTATGGTGGAAATTTACTTACAGTTTTACCGTGCGAAGCCGAGCCTGCTAACTTATATATGGGGGACTACAATAAAGCCTAAACAATAGCGCCCTGCTTAATATTGTCAGTGTAATGGTAATTGGAGTCGGCTTTACGTTGCGTATTGAGTGTCCCAATTGTCAAATGAAATTCCAAATTGAAATTCGATGTAATTGATGTTGGAAGCAAACTTATTACATGTTATGTAGCTTTATATTTGAATGGTAATGTCTGTTATATTAAATAAAGTACTCTGTATGTGCGATAAGATATGGTATAGATATAGGCACATATTACACTTGAAGCGTAACAATACCCGATATCAGATGGGTCAGTGGCCTGATTACTTACTTTCTGTGCCATAAAAAATCTATGGCACGTGTCACTAGTGGCAGGGACAGTGATCGTGTGAAATGGCGTTTTAGTCACTTATGCCGACTGTTGACACACGAATTATATCGATAAATATTTTATCCTTTTTTAAGGTTGGTAAGCAATAAATTACAGATAAAAATATACAAGTCTTTTTAAACCACATTTCCAATGTTTATTAATCTTTCTGGCAAGTAAGCGAATTTAGAAAGAAAGAACATCGTTTACTCTGAAATTGAATTATGCTATCGACTCCTTGATTGAAGTTGAATTAGCGATTCTAATTTCAAACAATAACATTTCGAAATAAATATTCGTTGCTCCTTGGGATGTTTTAATAACATAATAGTACATTGTTACCCTAGGGATGAAAGCAACAATATGCCTCGAACTATTGGAGCCCTCGCTACGCTCGGGCGATAAACCTCGTCTCGGGACTAAATAAGTCTTTATCCCGAGGTGAACACTGTGCTTTTCATTACGAATACGAAGAAACTAAAAATAAAAATCATGAACAAAAAATGGGAGACTAAGAAATTGAATTTGGAATCGCCGTTTGCCCGCCGATTTAGTTTTTTTTTCTGTGGCCTGTCAGCTATTCAGCCATTATTTTTCATTGTAATGATTGAAAAAATATAAATCTTCGTTATTTTAAAGATATAGTTGTAACTATATTAAAATAAAGTCATATAGAAAACAAATTCTTCAATAAATACTTAACTTTGTTATTTCAATTTTACATCGCGCTGTAATTGGCTGGCTGTACAGAAAATAGAACTGTTTTTTTTTTATTATTACTCAGCTGTCAGTTGAAAGTAATTCTCCCTAGGGCTGAATAGTATTACTTTTAACCCGCTCCTCAGGCAACTTCAGGCCTACTTTCAGAGTATGAGTAATGAAAAACTAATTACGAACGCTTCTCAGATAATGTTTGAACGTTACGTTTTATATAACTTGCGTTTAGAACACAATTTTGAATTTAGAATAGGTTTGTTTTTTTTATATTTTGAATGTATCCAATTATCCACGTACCGGTAGAAGAGTAATGTGGAATGGAAGAAATATAATTTGGTATACCTCTATTCGTGAAAATTGCTTTCAGTAAAGCGCTCGTGAACTCTACGTGTGTTACGTCAGGAATGCTCTTGCGTTGATACCAATTATGTAATTGTAACGCTAATAAGCGTCAATTATTATATAATATTAAAAAGACTTAAACTAAAAACCCGTGTGGGGCCGGCTTTAGAATTGTCCCACCCCTCTCTACCCACGGGAGTCGTAAGAGCCGACTGAGGGAATACCGGGGGAGTGGGCAGCAGCACTCCCTCGAGTATTAACAACATCAACTGCGATCGCAAACCCGCCTGCCAAGCGTGGCGATTACGGCATTATCCCCCATGACGGGACAGCTCCTTGTGGCGTTCTCTTGGTGAGGCCTATGTCCAGCAGTGGACGTTGAAAGGCTGATGGATGGATGGATGGAAACTAAAAATTATATATCGGCAGTTTACATTAATTATAATATAATATATCAATCAATCAGCCTACCGATGTCCACTGTTGGACATAGGTATCTCAAGAGAGCATCATAAAGAGCGCTAACGCTTGCATCAAACGGCTCCCTACGGCTTTGACCAGATCGTTGGCCCACCTGGTGCAAGGCCGTCCTACACTGGGCTGGATGTAGCTATTATTGTTATCACCTCATTACAGTACTACCATTCTAGGGCACAGATACCTTGTTAGAATTAACAGAAGCTTCTTAACAAAGTAGCCTATTAAAATTCCACGTAATTGTTGATGGAAAATTCGTATCATATATTATTGCCATAATAAAATTTGTAATAAGTCATTGTCCAACAATGTTGTCGGGACATCACGGTTATCACGATTGCAACACCGCGCTCTTTGTGTCATGTAATCTATTCTGTTGTTAAGGACAACGCGCCATTGTGCGGCCCAATATGGTGTACAGATTATGTATGTCAATTATGTATAGCGCGTAGTCTGTGACAGTTCACTAAACTAAGGGAGAGGCTTGGAAGGGCTTGGAGCTTTTTTGACGTACAATATTCTGAAGTTGATATTTATTGAGGGCTTGGCTTGCGAAGTTATTTATTAAATTAAAAATTGTAAAATTGTGAAAGTATTCCCGTCGGAGTGACCAAATAGTCTCTAAAGACGTTTCCACGTCATTTATCGGGCCTTGTACCCATCTGCCGAATAACCTAATTTTCAATTAAATACCGCATAAATATTACAACTTTACATTTCAATTAAATATTATTTTGAAGATACTATCTTAAAATAAATAGTACATACATCGTCGGTATCATCAGTATTTTTTTAACATAGACTTTGGGCATTGGCTCGCCTATGTTCCCCTGCAACCGAAAATAAAATATACAATTTCTGCCCGTTCCGAAATGAATGAGAATATTTGCCGAATAATAGACGAGTTTAATACCAGCGTGTAACCATTTACCATTAGCGTCTGTATTTATAAGGTTTTGGAATTCTTCACCAAACGAGAACCGGAGATTCTCCGCCTATCAAATTTTATCGTTCTGTTTATACTTCTCTAAGTGACCCGGATATATTCTTCAGAAAAATTTGCAAATATAAACGGCCATTTTGTTGTTCTAACGAATGTAGTTATTGTAATGGCGAATCTTTTTTGCATTGCTTGGCCTTTACAGGTCGTAAGCAGATATGTTATTCCTCGATTGTAATGTTAATTTTAAAGACGTTTGTATAAAAGTAAATATAAGAGTGTTGCTGTTGATTTCATTTGTTATGGAAATCGATCTCGTAGCAGTTGGCTTACACTTTACTAGTTTCCTTACCAAGCTCTTGCCTTGATAAATTACTACACTGCATTTAGTTAAAATAAACCAACAAAAGTTTTGCTACTTAAATTCAATTCCATCCATCCATCAGCCTTTCAACGTCCACTGCTGGACTTAGGCCTCCCCAAGAGCAACGCCACAACGAGCGGTCCCGTCATGGGGGATAGTGAAGTAGTCGCCACGCTTAGCAGGCGGGTGCGATTGCAGTGGATGTTGTTATTACTCTAGGGAGTGCTGCTGCCCACTTCTCCGGTATTCCCTCGGTCGGCTCTTACGACTCCCGTGGGTAGACAGGGGTGGGACGATTCTAAAGCCGGCCCTACTTAAATTTAATTGTTTTTTTTGTAATTTTTAATTGGTAACTGATGATAAGCGACAGTACACATATACAAGAAGAAAGAGGGTGTATCAAGAGTAGGTAAGAGGAACTCGACGGATAATTGTTCACTAAATGCTTCGTCCTTATAGGGTAGACTCAAAGTTGTTACAGTATCCATAAAATACATTATTTTCGTGATTTAAAATATACAACTCCCGTATTAAACATAATCTGTGTCGCGGAGAAATTAAACATACATTAACAGACACAAAGTACGGCAGACTCCGAACATCTATTTGGTGAATTTCACGACGAACGCTCCCGCATGGAAAACGAATCCACAGCACACAGTATAGATCGGTGCAGACGAGCTACGGCTCATGTGTGTGTCAGTGATCAGTGTTATCGTGGATTAGCTATTCCGGGAAAACTACACAATTTTTTAAAGCAATTTTTCTAACAGTGATCGGGGCACATGAGTGACAGGTCTCTAATGGTAAATAGTAACTGCTGCTCGTGGTCTACAGCCAAGTTGCTATCCACAGTGATAACCAACCACTAAATAGGATTGGGGATAGATAATTGTAAATATGCTGTTTATTATTATCTCACATCTTTATAAATAAATAAAAAAGATGACTTACGGCTTATTAAGTGGGTGAGGATCCCTCACTACCCCGTTGTCTCCTCGAGCAGCGGGCCATGCAGTCTGGTAGATATTTCCCGCCTGAAAAATAAAATGCGCCATCTTTCATTCCAATATATTGACTCAATGACTTGAACAGCTATAAAGGTCGACGGCATTATACTGTGCTAAAAGAAAAAACCTGCATGAAGTTTTAATTTAAAATTTCTGTTTGCATAAAATGGATGAAGTAATAAAAAATAATAATTTTCCGTATAAACCCTCGGAGATTATCTGGATCAAATAAAAAGTTATCGTAGAGTTTTACGTGAATATTTTTCTTGAGATCCTTTGTTTTAAAGCATAATGGAGTGCCTTGACTGATTAAATATCGGTGCATTTGTTTTTATTGATAAAAATACAGATTTTTAAAGATAGACTGTGCAATAAAGTGTATTTGATTTGATTGGATTGACGTGGTTTGACGGTTTTCTTTGTGGTAATGGGAAGCCACGACTAACCCGAGTCTACTTTGTTCGGTGACCTTGCGACAGTTGTCGAATAGTTACGGGGTCCAATAACTGTGTTACCATATCGTAAAAAAGACTAGAAAAATTTCTCCGTGTTTTTTATGGCAGCACAGGTTATTTTTAACACTGCCTGACAAATTACACTACAATTGAAATTGTATAACTGTTTTCTGAACAAGTGATTCTTTATTTTAGCTTGTCTATTCTAACATTGATGAGCTTGATTGATTTTGAGAAAGTAAATAGTTTTGTGTGTGTTAGGTTATTAGGCAAAGTTGGACATTTAAAAAAATAGGTACCTATGTAAATAAATTAGGGTCTGTTACTCGGTTAATTTATATGTTTTCTAAACTACAACTTTCATTGTTCACAATAATACAAAATATTTTAACCATAGTTAAGTATTGTGTTTTACTTTGTAATATAACTATAAATTAATATGGACCATCCATACAGGTAGACCTACCTCAAGCGCGTTGAAATTCCCTCCAGTAAATGATTATGGGAGACGCTCAACAGATGGCGTGATCAAAGTGAAGGTAGCATTCTTTTCGATTATAGATGTTCTTAGGCCATGAAAAATGTATTTTGTGTGAAAGGAATTCCGAAACAAAGCAACTGCTTTCCTTACTTCCTGACTTAGTTTTATAAACTAGCTTCTGCCCACAACTTTCTCTGTGTGGACTTAGTTACAAGACAAGAGTTACAAGACTTGGTGTGATCATTTCATATCCCACCACAGCGATACACACATACTTAATCGATCATATATAAATTTGCATACAGATAGTTCGGAACCCATTAAATCAAAATGGCTACTATTTATACCAGATAAATGGACTCTCCAAGAATATCAGCTTATAATAGCAACTAGGTAGGTAGGTATAGGGTTGCCACTGAAGTAATCCAACACAGTACCAGTGGTCCGTCAACACAGGCGGAGAGACGGCACACGGCGGGTTTCTTTAGTGGGTGAGGGCCCCACACTACCCTGTTCGTTGCCCCGAACGACGAGGTGTGTGGTTAGGTACATTTTTTCCCGCCTAAACAAAAAAAAGGTAGGTATAGGGTTTCTTACTGTTATTTTTTCTTTCGTTGAGCGAGAGTGCCGATGCCTAAGGCATTATTTATTCCTTCTAACTTCTAAAACGCTTAGTGTTGACTAAGTTACTAGCGCAGTTAAAAAAAAAGTATTTATATTACTTCTTAAAGGGTATTTACGCTAACCCTAACAAGTCATACACGCTTTCTAAAACTAAAACGCAATTTGATACTGACATAAATAAAACATCCCGAAACACAGCTCTTGAATTCCCGAGTCAGACGTCTGAAGTGTTCCGCAGCTCCTGTCATCCTCATTACATTACCATATCTCGCAGACCTTCGACCTAGAAACTTGTGCGGCGAGGCGCTCCTCCGAGGTAACACGGAGAACACTTCAAATTTAAATTAGTCAGTTGTTAAGATGAGTGTTCTCTTGAACTCTCGCCAAAAATTAGGCTTATACTTACGGGGTTCGGTACATGTGCATCGTTTTAAGGAGGTAGTTACAGGAAAAAGTTATTATGAAAATAATATTTTTTTAATTTTCCGCTCGCACTAAAGTTCTCTTTTTCCTCATTCACAAATACTAATTTGTACTTTAAAGTAGCTGAGTATGTCAGGTGCTAAAAATATAAATCAAAATGATTAAATAAGGATATTTGCGATATATATATTAATTTGCGACCCATTGAATGGCGTTCTACACCTTTTTACTGGTAAATTATCTTAGGTTGCTCTTACAGTAACAAATTTTTCTATCACATACCAGCTGTACCATCATTTCATCTGCCCAAAGAAATTGTTTATTGATTTCATCAAATTAAGATGATAAAGAGCCTATAACCTACCTCAATAATTTGTAATAATAAACAGATTTTTTTAATTCCGCTAGTGGTAAAATCTTTTAAACACAAAGTGTGTCGGTATAATGTGTGCGGTCGGTATAATGGATGAAAATACATCCGACAGATGGCGCAGGCGTCACCCAAAGACGTTAAGTATGAATGTGTTATCGAAATTAGCAGTCAGGAGCAATTGTCACGATGGCTGAATTGGCAAAGCATCTGGACGGTATCCAGGAGATGCAGGTTCAAATCCTGCTCGTGACTGTTATTTTCGATTTCACATTTTTCACTTTGTGTTTAATGTATAGTGCTAAGCATGTCAAATGCTAAAAATATATATAATAAATAAATATCTAAATACTTGAGCTTTTATTATACTTATTAGTAGATTATGGTCTCATTCAAGAGACGAGGTAATGACAGACGGTTAACAAACATCAAACCCTTCCCTCACCCTTTTCTACTTCCACTTATGCCCTTTCCATGTAGTTGGAAATGTGACAGTACGAGGGGCACTCGTGCTACTAGGTAATTGACTACTATATTCGATACCATAGGGCCTCATGCTTCTATTTCATTCTTTATAGTATAAAAAATATAGCCAAGTTACCGTAGGCGTATAAGTACCTAATCTTCTTACTGGAAGCTCAGAATTTTGGTACACAGGATAATTTATTATTTATCTGCCAGGGTGCCAAAGTTGTATGCTTAAAAGGCGAACTAAGGTGCTTCATGATACCTGTTATAAAGAGCCCCATTCGGTTTTAAGTGGGTATTCCCAACGCAGATCGATGGCATGTAACTGGGTTGTCTAATGCAACGCATCTGCCTGCCGAGAACATAAACAAAGAACTATACAATTCCAATCAATGATTAGTTACTTTGAGTATAAAAGAGACCAGCGTCTTATATATTACCTATTATAAAGGTTTGGGTTGGATACATAAATAATGTCGGTAGACATTCAAACAGGCTGTATTTTCATTCATGGGACCACACCCCTGTATAAAAACTATTTGTTTGTATTTACAAAAAGCGTGTCAGTAGTGCGAGAACCTCGATTAGTTGCCGTTACGTGTGCCTTGCACATCTTGCTCGCCGTCAGCTGTTCGCGGGTCGACGACCGCAGGGCCGTGACGTCAGAGCCTGCCGCGCCCACAAGCCCCTCACACCGCACCTCACACCCCGAACGCCGCCCTTAGCTGCGAACGACAATTATTTGCAGGATCCCATTTATCATTGTTACTGCCTTACAAAATCTCTTTGTTCTTATATACTGTAAATTTAGACAAGCTTAGCCATGTTTGTTGATTTTTTATACGGAACCATACTAGACCAACTGCAGTCTCGCCTTGTGGTTCCCAGGTGTACAGCCACGCCTCTCCAGTACTACACAGGAGCTAGCTACAGTTATCTCAACTGTACAAATTGAAACATACCGAGATGAATTATTTGTGATAATCACAAATAATTTGTACTTAAAAAGGAGCGGAGCATATCAAATGCTAAAAAATATAGTTTAAAAATACCGACATCGTTAATGTTTTTTTTTTGTATATACCAGTACATAGTATATTACTATATATTTCTTCTTCATAGGTAAGTTTAATTGATTGAACAAGTATCACTCATATAGGTACCCAAATAGGCTTTCATCCCAAATGAATGTACGGTTCGTGGGTTAGTAATTTTTGCATAATGAGCCTTAGAGATATACACGAAGATAAAACAGCGGAAGGAATCTAGTTGGTTGCTCATAAATGTTACATAGGTTACCAAACCTGCTTACGTCATAGCAAATCATTGTGCATAGTTGATATTCATTGTAAACAGGTAATGTGGTTATATAATGCCAGTGTAACCTATCACGAAGTACTGACACGCTTCCAAAATCGTGCTTTCTTGGATATCATTGAGGTTAAAGTATTTTAGAAGTGCCGAATATGGTGCGGCATGCCGCTTTGTAGTAAATCTAATGCTAGAGGTGGTGAATCCTTGCTGCTAGCTTTGCTAGTGTCAGTTCAACCAGGGAAGTACCACCCTATTACATAATGTCAACGTATAGTAACGATACATATGCTTTAAGATGTGTTGCGTGCGGTGAGTGAGAGTGCCGGAGGCACAAACCAGGTTCTTATCCTCGATCTGACTACCCCCAAACTGGGAATCTTCTTCGGGCTTATTATCAGGCTTTACTTATTTACGCCATTAAACCTCAGTGTTATTTCATTGTTTTTTTTTCTACTACCTGGGTGGTAAACAAGCATACGGCCTACCTAATGGTAAGCGGTTAGCGTATCTTATAGACCAGGGGTGGCCAACTGGTCGATAGCTATCGACTGGTCGATAGCTATCGACTGGTCGATCGCGGCTATTAGTTCAGTCGATCGCGGCTAGGCAAAAAATATAAAGAACTGACTGCGTAAATTAGTGAAAATACTAAATATGCTCGAATGTATACTGACTGTACTATTATTTGAAATTTCAATAAGTGTGTAATTGGTAGATCGCACAGTGTTTCGTAAGTAAAAAGTAGCTCTTGAGTCTAAACAAGTTGGCCACCCCTGCTGCTGTAGACGCTAACAACACCAGAGATATCTCTCGTGCGTCGCCGTCTCCAGAGGCCCTTTCCCTGAGGAGGAATAATAAAGTGAGGATAGGGGCTTATGGACCTCTGGCGCTCTCACTCACCATACGAAACACAACGGTAAGAGTACCTACCGTTGTTTCACTCAGGTCTTCTGTGAGAGTGTAGTAATTCTCCGATCGAGTCGGCCCGCTCATGCTGGGATAAGCAAGAGTCTACTATGTATATTAAATTGATGAATTTTAATTAAATATCAAGGAATCCCATTCCTGGAATCTATCTCCTCGTCATACTTCTTGTCCACTTTTTCATTCGTTCTCTATACCTTTTTTTTATTAAGGCGGGAAAAAATGTTCCTAACCGCACACCCCGTCGTTCGGGGTAACGAACAAGGTAGTGTGGGGCCTTCACCCACTAAAGAAACCCGCCGTGTGCCATCTCTCCGCCTTTATTGGCGGGCCACTGGAACTATGTTACTTTCCTTCGGCTGAGATTGCCGCTAGCGATGCCCCCAGTGTTGCTAGCGACTGCAGGCAACAGTAACCGCTTACCATCAGGCAAGCCGTGTCTTTGCAGTTTATATAAAGTTATTACAAGGAAATGCAAGGCAATAACAATTATTTTTGCAAGGCGAACTGTTTATTTATAACATCACCGTTACTTCCTTGCTAATAAAATTGTGAGGGCGTTTTTTCGTCCTAACTACTCAACTGATCATAATAATATCATAAAATTTTGCATAAATATACTTAGTCCAGAACCCAGAAAAGGGTATAGTTACTTTGTGTTCCGTATAATAGTTTCTGGAATTATTGTATAGGGATCATTTGACGGGCCTTGTGGCGTAGTCGGTATTGTAACCGACTTCCGTGCACGAGGTCGTGGGTTTGATTCTCACTCAGGACAATTATTTGTGAGATGAACACAGATATTTGTACTGCGGCTGGGTGTTTTCTATCTATTATATGTATGTATTTACAAAAAAAAAGTAATATATTTATTGTATCCGTAATCCGGTAGCACAAGCGTTAAGCTTAGTTTGGGCGTTAAGCTTAGTTTTATTTTATGCGACTGAAGTAGCGGGTACCTAGTCTAGTTATTTATAAAAGTTGTCTAATAGATGTTTATTACAATATGCTTTAAAAATTTTTAAAAGGAAGCAGACAATGTAACTAGATAAGGATGGTTTAAATATTTAAAAAAACGTAGTCATTTACAAAGAATTGTTTACAACAATCTTGTCTTTGCGTCCACATTGTAGTACTAAAGTTACACGTGTCAGTTCTACAGAAACATTTTACGATTGCACGCCATATTGGCTGATATTTTTATAGTCTCATACTTTTATTCCTGAAGGTCGGCTAGGTGTGGTCGTAACTGCCTCCTCAGTCTGGTGGAAATGTCTCGTTCATTCGTTACTTATTTGCTGTGGATCCCAGATAGAATGGCCCACCTCGACCGAAGAACTACTACCTTCTTTCACAGACTTTCTTCTGTATTATCAGTGTAACTTCATTCTGTTGCGTTTTGCGAGAGCACTGAAGGGCTGAACTCTTTCATCTCCTTTTGTACTTGTCATCTTTCTCAAGGTTTGGCAACTTCAGCTGGTGTTGCTAGCGTCTGTAGGCATTAATTACTTCTCCTGTTGACCTTTATACTTGATTTTATAGTTATGTTAAAAGAATGTAGTTTTACTGGTATTGAGTTCGATGCTCCGTCTAGCGTGTGTAAAGGAAACGCGGTGACTAGTAATGTGAATCAATATAGTTTTGGGACATGATTAATTGTCAAGTTAGCTAGGATGCTAAAAGTAACAGCTTTTAAATACGAGTATTTGATAGAATATTATTGTTATTAAATCAGATAATTAATCGCAGACCACGCCGGAGTTTGATTAGAGGATTATTGTTAAAGTACTTACATAACATTTTTTATCAATAGGCACAGCATAAAGTCCATAGTGGCTTATGTATACAACTTCTATAACCTTCTTCTTCTGGGCTTCCATTTCGGGTTGGGCAAAAAGTGCTATTGAGTTTAAGTAATTTTCAGTAGCTATTCGGAGTCTTGATCCACGTAAGTAGGTAGATTATTAGAACCGTTCACGATAGACGTCCCCATTACATGGGACTTAGTTTCCTATAATAAATATGTGTGAGTCACAATTCTGTTTATCGCGTGATCACTATAAAAAAACTATAGCTACTTTTATTAAGTCTTTGAGAGTATCTTCTTTCGTATACTTGTATCTGTGAACTAAATATAAATATAAAAAACCAATTCATTGTCAAGGTCAAACTTTATCTGTCATTGCCTCTTGTCAACCTTGGAACAAATGTCATATCGATTAGATTAGATTATTTAAATTCGGCAACTAAATATTGGCGCATTCGTGACATTATCGAATTTCGCTGGAAAGTTCTTGATAAAAGTATTTTAGATAATATTTATTTCATCAGTTTTTTTTTTAATAGAAACATACATACTGAAATAGAAGACCAATTATTGTGTCGCGGAATTAAATAAATAAGAAATATAAATTACACGCATACTACTATTTAGAACCAAACGTACAATTATCGACAATAGGAAGCTGTGGCTAAGAGAGTTCGTGTCACAACTCTCTTTAATTCCACATAAGAGAGTTACGTAATCAATACCACAGTTAAAAAAGTCTCTTAAACTCCCTTATACTTACCAAAATAACCGCCCTTTGTGTCATGTTATCGCTAGACAGAAAAGAACGGTACCTTCACCAGATTTACATCAACAACTGCCGCGGTGGTCACAACGTGGCGCACTCGTGGGCTCTCGCCGTAACCTTGAGTACGCTGATAAACAAGTGACGTCATCAGCTATATATAATCATGTTTGTGCCGAGAGCCGTGTGCGAACATGCGCGCGCGATGGGTCAATGACCGTGCAACCGAACTGATCTAAAACGCGCGATACGCTCCGTTCGTTGGATTTGTAAGTAACACCATACTTACATAGCGATTTGGCTATAAAGTCCACGAATCCATTATCAATTGGGTGCCCGTGGTTGTTGGTTATCTTGCTCTACTATAGGGGGATAGGTCCCGTTGAGTAGACTAGACGATCATTCTACTAAACTATACGAGTATAGTAGCGAGTCTAAACAGATATCCCTATGTATAAAGGATGCTGGCGAGAAAGAAGCATTTCGTTCGCTATTTTTGTTTATTTCAGTACTCTAGATTTCTGTTATTTTGTATTCAAAATTTTCAAAATGCAATGAGCGAATAATGCCTGAAGGCTAAAAAGACTACCTTGTTAATTGTATCTGAAGAATGAAGCGACGAATATAGTTTTCTTTCTCCCTCTTAGTTGTTAACATAATTATATCGGTAAATCGTAGTCTAAATGGATGTTTGTCGTTACCGTTTTAAATAACGTGAGTAGTTAAAGCGTGAAGGATGACCAAAACATTTAAAGCACGTATTATTCCTGAATTTTATTAATCATTTGTAAATTTTATTAATTAAGTAGGTAGTCTATCTACTATGTTACCTGTGTGTCAGACGAACAGACTATTTTATCACCCTGACGAGGGATAGAGGCTCTGTTTTTATGACGCCCTACTATAAAATTTAATTAAGCTTAGTGTTTGTGAAATTACAAAATATTGAAGTGGTATTTTTTGATTATAATATTCTGCCTTTTCAGGCCTCCGCGGCAGAAAAAGGTTATAGACCTTAGTTTTTAGGTTATAAGAAAGTTTTTAAGTTACCAAAAGCTACTGTATAGGTTATATCTCAGGTTTCCGATGTAGTGGCGGGATATTCAGATTTTAAGCTTAATCAAGAGCTATTAAGCAAAAAAGTTTCATCAAAATACGTTCCAAAGTTTTTTGCGTACGGCCAAAAATAAAAAATAAAAATGTTTTGTGTTCAAAGACTCCTAAACAGCCTAATACAGTATTTTTTCTTAACTGTCTTATGTACAGACAGCTCTGTTACAGTTTTATAATATAATGTAGGGATGTAAAGTATCATCAATTCTTAACTGTGGTGTGTGGGTCATGGATATTTTCTCACACTTCATATCGATAAAATAAATGTAATATTGACTATAGCCTAACAATGGTATAATACTTAAGTATATTATTTTAAGAAAAGATGCGTGCGCAACACTTGGATATGGCCGGCAAAAAAGGTTCATAGGTTTTTAAGACTTTTTGTAAACTAGCTATACTCTTCAGCTTACCCACTCTTAGTAGTTAAAATTTCGAATTGCTGACAGAAATGTACGAATTCAGAATATGAATTGACTAATAACCACTCTACCATCCTCACAGCCAATTTCACCGCTCGAGAGAACCATTTATTTGTCTCACCGTTCGGAGGTAAACAATCAGAGAGGGAAATTGAAAAGACGTGTAGAAAACCTCTTATTGGGACTTTGAATAACAAAGGTGCAATGTCGACTGGTTTTACAAATGTTACCGCTGCCATCCAAGAAAGTAGTAAAAGAATAAATACATTCAGAGGAATGCACGAGAACTATTTGTATTGATGATCAACACAAAGTGTGAAAATGTGAAATCGAAAATAACAGTCACGGGCAGAATTTGAACCTGTATTTCCTGGATACCGTCAAGATGCTTTGCCATTCAGCTACCGTGACAATTGTAAATAAGTGTGTTTGTGTTGATTTATATGGCTAAGCATGTCAAATGTTAAAAATATAAATATCTAAATATTTATAGGGCTGCGTCATTGATTAGGTAAAAATCTTAATTGTAAAATTAAGTTTACCTCGTCGGTATAATGTATGCAAATACTTCCGACAGAAGGCGCAGGCGTCGCCCAAGACGTTAAGTATGAATGTGTTATCGATATTAGCAGTCATGAGCAATTGGCACGATGGCTGAATTGGCAAAGCATCTGGACGGTATCCAGGAGATGCAGTTTCAAATCCTGCTCGTGGCTGTTATTTTCTATTTCACATTTTCACACTTTGTGTTGATTTATGTAGCTAAGCATGTCAAATGCTAAAAATATAAGTCTATAAAAATATCTAAATATGTATTGATGATGTTTACTGCCACCATATCACGGCAGATAGGGTATTATCGACATGGCCATTGAAAACTGTCATGGTTCGTCAACTATGTTTTTTAAGTCCCACGTCATAGGGGGCGAGCTTATTGCCGAATATAGTGAGTACTTCTAGTAAAAAATAAATTATAAGTAATTTTATACGGTAGGCGTATAAAGAGCTGACATTAATAATTATGTACTTATACATGAACTTGCCTTTGCGATCGAGAGCCATCAAATAAAAAAAGTTGCATTAAAAACACAAAAAATAAAATACAAAATGTTTTATGTTCAGACAAGCCTATATGGCCTAATATAATATTTTTTTCTCAAATATCTTAAATGTACAGACACAGCTCTGTTACAGCTTTATAATAGTATAGATAGATATCAATCAAAATGCATTGATATCAATACACATCTTCGAGGATCAATAACTAGAAGACTACGTCAATAGTTACGTGAGGTTGAGAAGCATCTACGACAGTAGCACATATAAGGGTGACTGAGCATTTACCGAATTGGCATTCGCTAGCCGGGAACGCTTTGTTCATCGTTATCTGAGCGAACAGCTATGTCTAACGGTAGCGAGAGGGTGATACGCGTCGAGCGACGTCGACAAAGGGTCTGGTTAATACGAAGTTACGAACCGACGTTCGGTGGCGTACTGCCGTTTCATAGCCTTCAGGGTTCTCAGCTGGAACAATTTCGATTTGCCGCGACTTAGCGAGCTCTCATTTTACTCAAGGTCCACTTGCACAAAGGTTCGCGTATATCGCATAAGACACGTCGACGTAATCCCTCATTGTAAGTGTTTTAATACCCGTTCGGGTTTTGCTGTTGGGTCTTCGATAAGATATAAAAAGAATCCGAATGTGAAAAATATGCACTATTTTGAGCATATTAACTTACTCGTTATAAACTAGGTACATTTTGTTGGTATATACTTTTTTAAAAGACAACACCTTTTTTTGTTAAGGCGGGGAAAAGTGTTCCTAATCGCACACCCCGTCGTTCGGGGCAACTAACCACCATGTACCATCTCTCCGCATAACTGTGTGATATTACTTCAGTGGTTAAAAGAGAACACCCTGCACTAAGGAATAGTCCTTGTATCGTGAGGGACTTAACAATAAACATACGATTAAACGTTCATAAAGTACACCCAGACTTAGAACAACCGTTTATGGATCACACAAAGAGTTGTGCTGTGTGGGAATCGAACCGACTCGGCACGGGAGTTTGGTATCTAAACCACTCCACCATCTATGCAGACAATAGTATATTATCACACTAATATTATAATTGCGAATGCGTGTGAAGATGTTTGTCTGTGATTCATGCCTAAACGACTGCATGGATATCCATATGGATGAAAAGTACATGCACATATGAGACACTGGATTTACATTTAGATATTTTTTGTCTTGAAAAAATGAGTAGTTCCCGTAGGATAGTTACTTTTGGCATACAAACCAAACGAATAATAACTGATCTGAATAAAATTTGGCACGCAAATGCTAGTTTGGATAAACACAGAATGTTTTTTTTTATTCCGATAAGGGGTTCCTATGAGAAACGCCTAAACTTAATGAACTCTTTTTTTTATTGCATTTGGTGGCAGACTAGCCACGACCCACCTGATGGTAAGTAGTAACCTTCGCTCATGGGCTCAACTATACCCAGAGTATCGTCAAGCCGCTGCTCATCATTTCATTTCATAAATTTATATGAAACGAAAGAATAAACAGCTATCTCCTGCTACAGCCAAAACGCAACGATGTGCTTCATGGCCGGTCACACGGGAGATGGTGGTACCAACCCACTCGGGCCCAATACCATGTTAGTACTCCCACTTGGTACGCAGTCCTACCACCAGTCATGCTATGGATTATAATTACTTACTTCCCTTAGTCGCCTCATACGACACCGTGGGAAAGAATGGGGTGGTGACACTTTATTCTTAGTCCGTCACCACACGGATTAAAACAAAAATTGAACTTAATCGTTTTGAAATTTAAAGTACACGCAGGTGACAAGCTATAAAATATATACATAAATAATCGATTTACTCAGGAATATTTATAAGATGGCTAGTATGACTTACAATTCTTAAGCGCGAAATAATTAGTTAGTACTTGTGGACCACGGAGACCCGAACTGAAATTAAATTTCATTTTGTCTAATAAATAAAAAAGTAAGTTTCAAATTGCGTTGTACAGATTACAAAATAACGGAAAAAACTCTTACTAGTCAATAGCAGTTCATCAAAGTATTATACGATTTGGTGAGTTAAAAAACTTGTTCGGAAAAATAACAAGGGACAGAGTGTCCGTGTGTTATGAATAGTACTCATTAATCTGTAGAAAACAAGTGGACAAAGATTGGGCATTGCGCGCGGCATCGAGGTCGTCAACCTTATATCAAACTATCCTATATTCCGAATTTAAATGAGCGATAGATAATTTTTTTGAAGTGCATATTTTTGTTTTGTAACCGTAACTCAAAGAAATGTATGTAGGTTTTATTTTCCGTAAGAAGTTTAGTTAATTCATTTCCAGCCATGCCTTTAGTTTTTCAAATTAATATTATATTTTTTCGCACAAACATTGTAAACTAAATAATAAAAATGTCGAAAAGTTTAATATAGCATAAAAATGCATACGTTATTATTACTGTTTAAATTAATTACAATTTAAGAACCGATGTACTCGTATTATTTGTAAGTTTTATTTCCTGATTATAATGATTTTATTTTTTCCTTTGCAGGTAAACAAATTTTGCAGTGTTTATGTAAGTTTTATCAACGTTAATTTGATCTGATTTTCCTGAATCCAGATTTTTTCTGAAAACAGATGATTACGTTTGCTCTATTTATCTATAAATTCTAATAAAAGAATTCTAATACTGCCTTAGTTGTATTATTTGAAATGTGATATAAATATCCATCGAAAATATATGTATAATATTAACGTGTGGAGCCAGCTTTAGAATTGTCCCACCCCTCTCTACCCACAGGAGTCGTAAGAGCCGACTGAGGGAATGCCGAGGCAGTGGGCAGCAGCACTCCCTCGAGTATTAACAGCATCCACTGCGATCGCCAACCCGCCTACCAAGCGTGCCGATTACGGCATTATCCCCCATGACGAGACCGCTCGTTGTGGCGTTCTCTTGGGGAGGCCTATGTCCAGCAGTGGACGTTGAAAGGCTGATGGATGGATGGATGGATTAATATTTTCAAGAATTTATCCGCAATCGTAAATTTACACTATCAAAGAGTACTTCTAAGAGATGATACCTATGTCACACATCACAAGTCTATGGCTAGACGAATTCGCGACATTACTTTTTTCTTACATAGAAGTCGGTTAACTGGCTTAAGAGACCAAGAAATGTCTCGGCATGGTGGGCGATACCCGATAGACTTTCGGACCTCATCTCGGAGGGTTGTTCCCCAGAATAATGCCTGTCACCCTAGAAGAGGCAGGTCCGAGACGGTGGCGCACGTATTCTCGCTGAGGGAAGGCTAGACCATCCAAACCATACAGGGCCACCAGGAATTGGACGCCCAGACTTGTGGTGGAGGAACTCATGTGCAGAGCGTATACCTCGCCTATTACTAAAGGTAATCTAAAGGAACACCGCGGTTTTAGCAGGTATACCAGTTCTAGGGAATCCTACATACGAGTACTTCCCGCGGAGATGTATCCATAAAGGATTTTTTCGCGTAATAAATTAGGTTAACGTTACGCTCTTTATGTAATTATTCGTTTATACTTAATGTTTTATATTACAAGTCATTTATATTTCCATTCATATTATTATTTCAAAGTTTAGTCCGTTAATAAAATATTCCTAGATATATATTAAATAATAACTGACAGACTGACATATCAACGCACAGCTCAAAATCCTGGGTCTAGGACCGTGAAAGTTCAAATATGGAATTCTTTGATACCGTAGGAGAGTACTAAGAAAGGAACTTACATAAATCCTATCCAAAATGGATTTTTCACTGACATTACTACGACGCGAGCGAAGCCGGGTAATGCACTAGTAATAAATATTAAAAAAAAATTAAAAAACATTTAAACATGATATTGTTTTGTAGAAACTTCTAGAACGCGCAGTTATAATTCGTGCGCTTTCACTAAAATAACTGCGACCTTCCACCCAGTTTAATTTATTTGGCATACTCTATCGGTCACTGATAGTGAACACGTGTTCCAAGGATTATTATGCAATCATCTGTTTTCAAACCAAACAGATATTAAAATGAATATTGTTTAAAAATAAGATTGATATACAAAACATGTATTATATGTATAAAAACTATATTTATATAAAGATAAATATTATATAAATATGGGATTTATACTAAAAAAATAAAATTATTATTAACAACATTTTTTTATTTGCTTTGCTGAAAAATTAAGCTTTGTTAATTATCACCTACTAGATACCGCGTGAACTTCATAATATAAATAAATAAATACCTACATCACAGAAGTGTGTGCCCTGACCTTGGACTGGAAATCGAACTCGTTACAATTGTTTTAGCAGTATTTGGTTATACTACTCGGCTATCACTGCTTTAGATAATTTCACGTACCCTTACAAGCACGAATAGTATATTGAACGTAACGGTCACTCAACTGAAACTCGCGGTTTATTTTGACGGACTAAAAGTATGTTACAGATGTTTCATTAATATCGTGAGAGCAAAACTGAACCTATTTCATTAACACCAAGCTTGCCTTAATTGAACCCGCTAACAGTAATATGTAAAACACATGTTCTACCAAAATTGTTTACGTTATAGAAATTTGTTTATCATAATCAAAGGGAGCATACGTTTCTCTATTGGACACCAAAACAGCTGATTTTTACATATACAATATACATATGTATATCTCTTTTTTTAATTTATTGCGTATGGTGGCGCTCATGGACTGCCGCTGTTCACCATTTCATTTCACATTATATGAAATTAAAGATTTAACGGCTATCTCCTGCTACCACCAAAACACGCCGATGTGCTTCATGGACGGTCATACAGGAGATGGTGGTACCAACCCGCTCGGGTCCGATAGTAAGTGAGTACTCCCACTTGGTACCCAGCCCTACCACCAGTAATGCATTGGGTGATAAATGCTTACTTCCCGTAGTAGCCTCGTACGACGCCCGTGTGAAAAAATGTGGTGATGGCACTTATATTCCGAGTCCGTCACCACACGGACGAACTACTAACTAGCCTTTGCAGTTCCACCGTAACTAAAAGGTAGTTTTTTTGGTTATAGCTCAAGTTTCTGATATAGTAGCGGGATAAAATGTGAGTGTAATCCATCCATCCATTCATCAACCTTTCGACGTCCACTGCTGGGCATAGGCCTCCCCAAAGTGAGGGATAGTGCCGTAAAGGTTGGCGATCGTGGATGTTGTTAATACTCGAGGGAGTGCTGCTGCCCACAGCCCCGGTATTCCCTCAGTCGGCTCTTACGACTCCCATGGTTGGAGAGGGGTGGGACAATTCTAAAGCCGGCCCCACACGGCAAAAAAATGTGAGTGTAATCGAGAGTTAATGTTCAAAAAGTTTCATCAGAATCCGTTCAATAGTTATTGCATGAAGTGCGAATAGACAAACAGACAAAAAATTAAAAAATACTTTTTTTTGTGTTTAGAGACGCCTAAATAGGCCTAAATATATATATTTTTTCTCAATTATGTTAAATTTATTAGATTTAACTTAAAAACTGGGTATACATTTTATCCCGCTACTATACCGAGAACCTGAAATATAACCTAAAAACTAACTTTTGGCTTCGGCGGAGCCAAGGGCAAAGGATAGTAATATCTACTAGTATAGATAGACTAGTTGAAACGTTATCAGTTTTTTTGGTTGGGTGATGAAATTAAATAAGGATTAACTCATAGTTTTTTTAGTTTTTTTCCGTGTGGTGACGGATTAAGAACACGATATGTCACCACCCCTTACTTGCCCGTGGGTGTCGTAAAAACTGACTAAGGGAGCACCAGGGAAACGGGCAGCAGCATACTCCTGGGAAACGTTTAACACCATTCTGCGATCGCCAACCCACCTGCCAAGCGTGGCGATTATGGCATTTCCCTCCCTTCGTGCAGAGGCCCATGTCCAGCAGTGGACGTTTATGGGCTGATGGATGGATGGATGGAACCCATAGTTCGGTATTTTAATCAAATTATCAAGCTTCAAATAAAAGTGTACCACGTAGGATCTGAAATGATCTCCGTGTTGCGATGTATCCCCAGCTTCTTCTTTAAAAGAAGATTTGAGAAGAGCACTTCCCCATGGTAGGCGGTGGCTTGTCGATGCCCCTGATGTTGCCAATTTACTATCGGGTGGGATGCTGGACTGCGACCGTTCGCAATAAAAAAGAAATCCTTAAAAAAATCTCAAAAATAAATCGTATCAAAATTCATTGCTTAGTTTAGAATTATTATGCGAAGAAACATACGCAGTAACCGACTTGGTTTTATACTATTTAGGGTGGATTCGACCAAACAAGAATAAATTTTATTGCTAGAATAAATCGCTACTTACTCGAGAATAAATCAATTTTACGTTTTACCAACACCAATTCGAAGAATAGCGAGCCTATTCGGGAATAGTCACAATACTACCGATAAGCATCGAATAAAGAGATAATCCAAGAATTAAAAAAAATGGCGTCACGTGTTTTGTGCTGTCATTTTAATTCGAAACTTTTAAACTGTACAGTGACAGCTACTTTCTCACGCTATAATACGACAAATAAGAATTGAGATGAGTTAAGCTATACACCGTCCCGTTTGTAGAACAACTTCTTTTTGCCGGGTATTACATTCACTTCGCTATTCGCTAATAGCTATTCCAAGTATAGCTATACGTCAGATTCCGTGGAAAAACGTTGATTATCTAGAGAATAAAATCGTGGAATAGATTATTCTCGGTATAGTTAATCTTGTATATATTCCGATTTTGGTCGAATCCGCCATTAGAGATCAAAGAAGATGCTTCATATTGAATGTATAATTATAATTTATACGGTGGCAGACTCATTAGGTAAAGCGCGAACAATGAAGTAATAGATAAGATCTAGGACGGACTCGTAATTAATTCAGCGCGATGTCGGCGCGTGACAAGCTCACCACTCGCCGCAGTTATCAAAATGATGTTTAAAGCAAACTGTTACCACTCGCTGTTAACACCGACAACTATTCAGTGGGTTGTAACGGGGTTGCGAAAGTAGGTAACGTGTTCGTATCTATCGGTGCAGCTACTTTTGGAAAGCTTCACCCATGGATTTCCTAACCGAATATTCACCTAGTAATATCTCAGTATATCTGCTGTCTATGATTTCTCTAACAAGCTCAAGCTCCTTTCAGGGTACCTTCGATCATGAAGTTGCTTACTATTGCACGCCTCATAAGCAAAGCGTTGAGGTGGGTTCTACTCCCGCTTTGCACGGAACAACTGATTTTTAAAACTTAAAATGTCTCTATTTATCATATATTGCACGTGTAATATAATATCTATACACACATATAAAGAACAAACACTATATTTAACACTCATGATATTTTTGATGCCATTTTTGTTATTTAAACTAGTTAAAAAACTGTTTGAAAAAAATCTGGCTTGGACGTCCGTGAGTTGTAGGTAATGTATGTTAACACGATAACGACCAAAATACTTTATTAATCGAGTCTTTTTTTTTCGTTTACGAATTATTATGAATAGGAATAGAGCCCTATTACTTTTCACGGTCTGATTCGATGTGGTTTACATGTTATTAAATAAACAAAAAAATATTGAAATTACTGAATATTTACGCTCGACGTGACACTAAAACCAGCGCCTTTCATGAGAACTAACTTTTTACGTACGCATAGCCACCGGTGGTTTTACTATCGTGAACAGAACGCCGTTCGCCCGGCCGGTACATTGTTTTTTGTTAAAAGAAAGTTCTTACCTTTGCTTGACGAACTGATGATATTTGTCAAGTATAATAACTATTATATCCATAACAATAATTAGAAACACTAAACACACGCAAATAATAACACACCAGCGGAATATTTTTAGCGGCGCTTTTTTTTTGCGTGGCCTTGGCGCGCGCGCGGCCCGGAACTGAGTGAGAGGTATAGACCAATATAGAAGTACTTCTTAAAGTTTGCGCTAGATGGCGTATAAGACATGAAACCTACATTAGTACTTTTTGAAATTAGTGCTATCTATGTGATTTATTGAAAACTACTTAGTAAGACCAATACATTATTAGTTATCAAATAATAAATTTTATTGTGAAAAATAAAGATTATGAGGCGTGCAATTTTGGATTTTCCACAGTATTTTTTACAGTATTAGGTGCATTCTATGTTAGATGTGCAACGTTGCTAAATAATAATTAATATTCACGAACATATTTTTTCACACAACGTCCTCTGGTCCTAAACTAAGCTTAACGCTTGTGCTATGGATACCAGATTACGGATATAATACATATATTACTTTTTTTTGTAAATACATACATATAATAGATAGAAAACACCCAGACGCAATACAAATATCTGTGTTCATCACACAAATAATTGTTCTGAGTGGGAATCGAACCTACGAACTCGTGCACGGAAGTCGGTTACACTACCAACAACGCCACGAGGCCCCAGTGTCATAATAAGCGTCATAACTTTACTTATTTCTGGTAGAAAGGAGTTAGATTAGCAATAAAGAAGTTATTGGATGCAACCGGCACAGGAATGAGCGATATGGCCTTTGGGAAGAACGACGTAAATGAAGAAGTAATCGAGTAATTTTATATTTGCAACTTTTCACCTGATTAAACACAAACTGAAAAAAGTGAAAAAAGTATAGTATTAATGTGATGTAAAATGATAAAAATATATATATAATAAAATATCTAAATATTTTCACCTGATGATTAGAATAATGGTGGTAGGTGAGAAAGCTGTTCCAACTTCGCGTCAGGGCATTACCTAGTATTATCTGCAACATTTCACTGTATCATTAAAACGTAATATTGTGCGGTTAGAATAACTTCTACTATCTAAAATCAATGTATTTAATCTGAAATTAGTCTAAATCCTAATTGAACAACGCTCGAGTTGGCTCGGAAACAGATATCTCGAGAAGGGAAATAGCTTGCATTAATATTATATTCTTCATTAATAATTATATGAATCGCGTAAATTAGGTACTGTACATATTTATATTGTCTAATATATATTTACTGTGGGATAGGGAGAAAGTAAAATAATAGATGCACTTCCACCAGCTTGTCCGATCACCTCTTTTGCCACTTTCTTTGGGATGCCTCCTACAGAAGACGACGTGAGGCTAATGGATGGCAGAAAGGAGGGTGAAAATATGTCAGCGTAGTAAGAATGTCCCCCTAGCCGAAATTTTGTTTTAGGTAACCTCGTTAACTGCCTCGGTGGTGTAACGGTAGTGTATGCGACTGCTAATCATGAGGTCTCGGGTTCGATCCCCGGGTCGGGCAATGTTATTGAGCTTTTTCCTAAAAAGAAAAATTCTCAGTAGCAGCCCGGAGTTTGCAAATGTGCCCGGTAGACGTCAATAGGCTCGCCCCCTATTACGTGGGACTTAAACATCAAATCGTGGGTGTGTAATACACCTCTGCCTACCCCTTCGGGGAACACAGGCGTGATGTTATGTTCAGGTAACCTTGTTGACCGAAGATCAGAAGGCTTCACACAATGATTCCTTTTAGCGTTTTAACTAAATAGGAACAGTGATATAGAGACCTTGAAATTACCGTCTGTTTATCTTGTTCTGCAATAACTTGCCTATATTATTATAGATCACAGAAAAAAAAAAAACAACATTTATAATGCTGACGTAAATCTACCGCATTTTATCTGAGGCGGCGAAAATCCTAAAATAATATCTACCATACGCATGGTGGAGAATTTGAAGGGTAAGCGATATTAAAAGTGCCATTCCACCCGTCACCGCTAACACTCTGAATGCATTATTACAAAATAATCGCGATGTTGGAGTTTTCGTTTGTTGCAAGACCTGAACGAACAGAATGTTCAATTCTTTAGCTGTAAAGCATTTTGGGTCTCTGTTAGGTAGAGTAGCTCTAATATCTTCTTTACAATGTTCTCCTGTTCATAGTGATCATGGCAAGAAGGCATATTATAGTCGACTTTCTTCCATACTGACTGATCGCTTATTTAACCACTTCCTTGGAAAAAGAATCTACTTCAGGCCGCTGTTGTTTTTCTTCAGTAGTTATCCGTGATCATCCAATTTGTCTTCTTACTTCCACAAGCTACGGCTAGCAGCTTACGTATGAAGTGGTAACTCCATTGTCATTTCATTTTACCCATTGTCGTAGATAAGCTTCACGACCGCGACGCGACGCGATGCAACCGTTTTGCGTCGCATTCGAATTAGGCGACAACGTAGGCCATAAGTTCATACAACCTCTATTTGATATTTTCGTGTCGCGTCGCGTCGCTTAGTATTGACGCGTTTGTCGCTCACCTAGCACAACGGATTATGCGTTTGGCGCAAAAGTTTTCAAATTGTGCCAAATATAGGCACTCTATTGAAATTAACTGTAAAACATTAGTTCTGTTGAAGCAATCGGTAATCAATACGCGACGTGTGGACGGCGTATGTAATCCTAGTAACTAATGACTAATGACTGAAGAGGCTAACGACGAAACTTCTACGAGCCAATGTTTGTTGACAGGATGTATTTAGGGTTGCCAACCTCCTTAGAGGAATGCCGAAAAAAGTTTTATCCTGTCATATACAAAATCAAATACTACGGTAGTCTATAAAAGGAAAGACAAATAATGACAATTGGACAGGAGCAATTGTCACGATGGCTGAATTAGCAAAGCATCTGGACGTTATCCAGGAGATGCAGGTTCAAATCCTGTTCGTGACTGTTATTTTCGATTTCACATTTTCACACTTTGTGTTTATTTATATGGCTAAAGCATGTCAAATGCTAAAAAAGTATATAAAAATATCTAAATAAAGGAAAGACAGTTTAGAATGTTATAAGTGAGAAATTTGATTCGATACACAATCCTACCACCGTTGTAATTTCATATATGTTTCGTCCTTGTATTATCTACGTAATAATCGACTTTTATTACGTCCTTAGAAAAGAATAGGTGGTAATAGTTTTGCCTTTAGTTCACAAACGAAATTGCCACCCCTAACATGCTAGATGACTGATGGCTTTTGTTTTAGTCCGTGTGCTTGAAGGGGTAACAGTTATTTGGTTTTTGGGAGATTAGTTCATAGAAGTGTTTACTTGCGTGACGTAAGATTAGTGATGCGGGCGATTTGTAACAACTTGTAAGTACGAGTATGCTGTTTATTCTTTCGACTAAAGATGATTTGATGAATCGATATTTATTGACGAGAAGCGAATAGGTATGAAAGAGAGTATTGGTGTAAAGATGCGAAAGGGGATGCTCCGATGGTTCGGCCATGTGGAAAGAATGCCGGAAGAGCGACTGGTTAAGATGATATACAATGCGAAAGTGGAAGGATGTAGGTACAGGGGGAGAACGAGATTCACCTACCTAAACAAATCATGTATTGAAGGAAGGTCGAGTCAGGAGTCTCGGAAACCGGCGAGCGTGCATGAAGAGAATTATGACTGTTGGGGAAGCGAGAGATGTATGCAAGAAAAGAGCCTTTTGGCACTCTGTTTCTCTGCATAATGCAAGGGAGATGGCGTGATGATAAGTAAGTAAGACGACATAAGTATTTATTGGACTTTTGATTGTGAAGATGTTTAAGCTATAAAACCTATTTAAAAAATTTTTATTTTCCCTTAACTCAAAAAGCGGTGAGGAATTAAAAATAAATGTCATG
Source organism: Leucoma salicis (assembly GCA_948253155.1). Lineage (NCBI taxonomy): Eukaryota > Metazoa > Arthropoda > Insecta > Lepidoptera > Erebidae > Leucoma > Leucoma salicis. The sequence continues at coordinate 2,956,015 of OX411815.1, forward strand.
AACTTACAGCTTAGTAATAATCTTGAAAGTAATTCGTGAATTCGTGATGGATAAGGTTTCTGGTGATTTTATATCCACTGATTTTCCGTCCCCTAGGACCTCTGCGAATCCACTGGGGGATCTATTTTAGTATACACTAATCCCCTCGTTTACTAAGGATCCAATCTATTTGGATATTTTATTCACATTGAAGCTCCATATACTAAGACCCCTGTTCGGATCCATTGTGGGTCTAGTATGTTGTTTTATTCACGGTGATGAAAAAAAAACAAAATTATAGCTTTTATAGATTGTATAGCGAGGATAACAGTTGTTAGTGTTTAAGAAAGGTGTTAAATTGAATTCTTTACCTAGGCCTTGCCAATCAGTGGTGAAATTTCTAGATATATTATATATTCGCACGTGAAAGTGTTACAATACTTAGTTGCAATGGACATTATGTACCGGATTTAATACATTGTATTGTAGTTATGACTTTTAGTGTCCATTTTGTATTGAAACGCTTTCAAACATAAAATGATGAAATTTTGTATGTAGTTTTAAATATTATGTGTGAAGGTTTTTATGCTATATGGGGTCTACGACCCTAGTAGGCTGTACAATACAGATGTACGACGGCTTAAGCCGGGCACATATCTTCAGTTTTGATTTAAGTTGTGTTATTTATAAATGTTATTAATATGTACCTAACTCTTTAATCCCTAAATATTAAATAATCTGTGTACGTAATATAATTTTGATGACCTGATTTTAATTATTTGAGAATAGAAAAAAATCGTCAACATAAGATTAAGGTTTGCAAAGGCGGTGGTGTCGATTTAGATCCCCGGGCCGAGGTTTGAGACTTCGGCAAGACGTACATAAAAAAAAGTTTTGAAGAAACCTACACACAAGAGATTTAGGTACTTCCTGGATTATAAAGTTTACCAACACGCTCTTAGCCAGAGTGCATATACTATAATAGTAGACCCGTGTAAACCATGATACATTTGAGATGATCTTAGAGCCCTGCTTGTCTCAGCTTGAATGGGCCGACTCTATCAGGGAAGTACCGAAGGTGAAGCCTGCACCATCTGTTGGATTATAGGGCTGCGTCATTATTAGGTAAAAATATTAATTATAAATTTAAGTTTACCTGGTCGGTAGGAATAATGTATGTAAATACTTCCGACAGATGGAGACGTTAAGTATGAATGTGTTATCGAAATTAGTAGTCGAGAGCAGTTGTCACGATGGCTGAATTGGCAAAGCATCTGGACGGTATCCAGCATATGCAGGTTCGAATCCTGCTCGTGTCTGTTATTTTCGACTTCACATTTTCAACTTTGTGTTTAAAAATACACTATTAATAGTTACACTATATTTAAATAATGCTATTAAACCAAGGAGGTTGTGATATATTAGGGAATTGTCATCAGCTGGCTTTATTTTATTTAAGGCTCCTGAATAACTCATCGGTGTTTACAACCCGAGAACCTTAAATAATGGAGCGAGATAGTCCCGCAAATTTTATATTGATCATTTATTTATACCAAATATTGTAGTATCACTTGAGTGCCGAACTATGTTGCCGAATACCTAAGAAGACGTGCAGAGAAGGGTCAAGCGGTTCAACCGTTTGTTTCACTTTCGGACAAGGGTCTCTTTTGGAGAGTGACGTCATGATGCACCGCAGCTGGTCTAATGGGTTGTCAGAAATCACAAATCTTCGACAAAATCTTTTAAGTATAAATACGAAAATATAATGGAAAAATAAATATAGTAAAATTTAAGTATAAAAATAATAATATTGTTCTCCAGGCTGATTTCCGGTTATGGCGCTCAGTTTCAACGGGCATTAGCCAATAACGTAGAATAAATAAAATTACTTTTACGGATTCTATCGCGTTTACTTGATTTTATACTATCCCGACGTTTCGAATACTTTGCAGTATTCATGATCACGGGTGGACTTAGATGATAGACGTCCAAGGCTGATATCTTATTTAAACGGTTTCATCTACCCACAGTATATGACTTTACAAATGTTTTTTTGGTTTATTGATGTGAAACATCTAATGCGGAGGAAGGGTAAAATCGGCTGTTAGCGTGGCGACGCTTTTTTACTTGTTCTGTTCAAATCTTGCAAGCTAAATTAGACACACATTCCGATTTCCTATTGAGCTAAAATTATTTAGTACCTGAAATGAAGGTTCGTCTAACGATTGTTTTGACAAATGTATGACAGCTAGATCTGCGCGAGAGTCTATGGTTGACGGGCGCGTTCCGTTTCCACAGTTGCCATGTTGCGTTCCAGTAAACTCATTTGATTTTTGCAACAGTTTGTCAAATTTGATGAGGTGTTTATATTTGCATTCGTTGTACTTATGTGTTTCGCGCTTGTTTAAGTTATCGATGCAATTTCTGAAATCAGCTGTCGTCAAAACAATCTTAATATTATTAAACATTGTCCCAATCTGTTGGTTAATATTGTGTAGATCGAATGTAGTTTGACGAATAACCGTTACTAACAACTTTTTGCTGGCTTGGTTTAATATCTTAGCGCTTCCCCGTATGTTCTTCTTGGTAGTAATTTTGACACACGTAGGAATGAGATTGTGGTCCCGACATCTCTTCAAGAAATTCAAGGATGTTAAATATCAGAAAGTATTAAATAACGTAGAAGTTTTTTTTTATTGCTAATGATGGCAAACGAGCCACAGCCCACCTGACGGTAAGTGGTAACCGTCGCTCATGGACTCGACTATACCGAGAGTATTGTCACCATTTCATTTCTCAGATATCAAATGAAAGAACAGCCAAAATACAATGACGTGCTTCATGACCGGTCACACAGGAGATGGTGGTACCGACCTGTTCGTTATAGTGCACAAGCGTCTGCGCGAACTCAAGTGCACTCTCTTAGCAAGGTGGCATTCCGACACAACCGAAAAGAGATCTTGAACAGGACAAACGGGTTTAAGTGCTATCCGAGGTACGGCGTTGAAACACCCCCGACTAACTCCGAGGTGTTATTAAAAAGGTCTTGAAAGAATATTCAATAATTTTTTGCTGCCTTTAAACTCGAGACCTCATAGATCGTATACCCTAGCGGCAGGGAGACCATCGAGGCAGTTATAAAAATATATGTGCGGAAATTATTTTTTGAATTTTTTTTAGCCGCTGTGTCGCCGCCTTTGGAATTCTATATGGGAGTCGTAAGAGCCGACTGAGGGAATACCGGGGGAGTGGGCAGCAGCACTCCTTCGAGTATTAACAACATCTACTGCGATCGCCAACCCGCCTGCCAAGCGTGGCGATTACGGCACTACCCCCCATTGTTGGGGAGGCCTATGTCCAGCAGTGGACTTTAAAAGGCTGATGGATGGATGGATGGATGTATTTTTTTTTGCCACTATATCCCACTGTTGGGAAAAATGGGAGAGAACTACTGGCGGTGGCGGACCACTAAGGGGAGTCATGCCTGCTACACAAGTTAAATTGGTTTTCTAGCAATAGTTTGTTTAATTTTAACGAAAGACAGAAAGACAGGACGTAGCTTTAAATACGTTATACATAAAAATGAGGACTAGAAATAAATATATAACAACGTATCTTATTAGCAGGTTTCGTGTTTTATGGTGTGTTGTCATACACCATCTTCTTTAGCGTGACTCATTTTAGCTGTTAATTACTAATAATAATTGTTGCATTCTTTAAATCAAAAAAACATAGCATCACGCCTGTATTCCCCGAAGGGGTAGGTAGAGGTGTATTACACACCCACAATTCGCCAGCTATGTTGAGGGCCCACGTAATAGGGGGCGAACCTATTGTCGTCTACCGCGCACATTTCCAAATTCCGGGCTGCTACTGAGAATTTTTCTTTTTACGAAAAAGCTTAATAACTTTGCCCGACCCGGGGATCGAACCCGAGACCTCATGATCAGTAGTCGCACACACTACCGCTGCACGACCGAGGCAGTTAAAATACGAAAAAATGGTAAGAAATACGTTTAAATTAATGCAGTCGAAATACGATCTCTATAGAAAATCTGTGAAGTTAAGCAAACAGGCCGCATTCGTAACGACGTAGGTTTGAAGGAGAGTATTGGTGTAAAGATCCGAAAGTGAATGCTCCGATGGTTCGGACATGTGGAAAGAATGCCGGATGAGCGACTGGTTAAGAGGATATACAATGCGAAAGTGGAAGGATGTAGATATAGAGGAGACCCAGACTAACTTAGACCAAATCGGTCTTGTATTGAACGAAGATTGAGTCGTGAGTCTCTGGAACCGGTGAGCGTGTATGAAGAGAGTTATGAATGTTGAGGAAGCGAGAGATGTATGCAAGAATATAGATTTTTGCACTCTGTTCTATCTGCCTACACCGCAAGAGAGATGGCCTGACGATAAGTTAATAATAATTATATAAATAATGACTAGTACTCAATATGAAAAAGTACTTAAAAATAAATTATATGAATATTTCAAGGGCTAACTGAGTTAGACACTAATGTCACCTAGTCCTATAATTTTCGTGTTCACAAATGTAATTCCAAGAAACTTTTACACAAATTATTTCGATAAAAATCGTAGTAAACACGAAGATTGTTGCAATTACTTATTAATGTGTAGGTATAAATATTGTGTAGACATAAAACTATTAACTTGATTACCTAAAAAAACACACGAAGGACAAAATTATTTACTAAGTAAGTTTCTAGACTACATAGTTAGGTATAAAATGTGAGTTTTGTTGATTATTTGTTATTATTTGGCGTGGTAACTGCTTAACTAACTGATCATCAAACAAAATAATGACATATAGGTAGGTATAAACACATAGCATCACGCCTGTGTTCCCCGAAAGGGTATGCAGAGGCGTATTACACACCCACGGTTCGCCAGCTATGTTTAAGTCCTACGTAATAGGGGCAAGCCTATTGCCGTCTACCGGGCACATACATTTCCAAACTCCGGGCTGCTACTGAGAATTTTTCTTTTTAGGAAAAAGCTCACTAACATTGCCCGACCCGAGTATCGAACCCGATATATAATCCGGATCCGGAGTACAAAGAAAGACATAGGCTATGTATCCCGGTAAACTTGGGGGTTCCTTTGGCATGGCTATTTTTGTGTAGAGATTTTTTTGTGGCAATGGAAGATTAACATACTCGCAGATTGGACGTGGCTAGTTTTTGCCTATGTTAAGCTAGTAAGTACGTTAAATAGCATGAAGTAGAGTCGATATCTGCGTCTTTAACGGATTTTTAAAAAGTTTTCAACATCTTTTAGATATTTTTCCATTGTATATCCTAATTGACGGGCCTCGTGGCGTAGTCGGTAGTGGAACTGACTTCCGTGCACGAGGTCGTGGATTCGATTCCCACTCAGGACAAATATTTGTGTGATGAACACAGATATTTATACTGCGTCTGGGTGTTTTCTATCTATTATATGTAGGGTAAACTATAGTATTGCTGGCACCCCCTTAGTCATTGGCACATTGGATTTTAAATGCAAATATTAAGAACTGATATAGCAAAAAACATTTGTTCTACTTTTTTTCATAATCTGCAATAGTAACATTGTTTGCAGAAAAAAGTAGGTTTTGTAATATTATAGCTGGCAGCACTAAAGTAAATAAATATATAACGGCGCCATGCAGAACTGGTAAAACATCATTTTCTAATAAGGGTCATCAATCAACGACTTTAACATAGATTATTTATTATTATGCTTATTTTTTAGGTAAATAATGGCTACGAGTGCTTTTTTTGACAAATTTTCTGTTATAATATTACTTTATTAGGTGCCATATAGTATAGTTAACAGTAACTATACTTATGGTGCCAATGACTATAATTTCATAATTGTTTTTTTTTTTGTTTTTCTATTAAAAATCTCTAATTTGATTGATTAATGCATTTTCATTTTAAAATATACATACCAAAGAACCCTTTATCAATTTTTTCTGACTTTTTAAACACCTATCAATTAAAAATATATATAATATCAATCTTAAATATGCTTAGAGTGCCAAACATTATACAGTTTACCCTATGTATTTACAAAAAAAAAAGTAGTATATGTATTATATCCGTAATCTGGTACCCATAGCACAAGCATTAAGCTTAGCTTGGGATCAGAGGACGTTGTGTGAGTGTCCGTGAATATTTTTTTTTTAATATGAGAAATTAAATTTTATTAAATTCAAAAGCCGTGTGGGGCCGACTTTAGAATTGTCCCACCCCTCTCCACCCATGGGAGTCCTAAGAGCCGACTGAGGGAATACTAGAGGAGTGAGCAGCAGCACTCCTTCGAGTATTAACAACATCCACCGCGATCGCAAACCCGTCTGCCAAGCGTGGTGATTACGGCACTATCCCCCATTCTTGGGGAGGCCTATGTTCAGCGGTGGACTTTAAAAGGCTGATTGATGGATGGGAATTTTTATAACAAAGTCGAACCTAAATCAATTTGTGGCATATACTGTCCCATTTTGGGTTATGGGCATGTATATGTATGCTAAATTCAATGAAGATCAGTTAAATAGTTAAGGCGTTAAAGCGTAAAAAACATTTTGAAATAAAACTTCGTTTACGGAAACCTGCTTACCTGTGGAAGACTGCATCAGAATTGTATCTAAGAAACTATCAGAGAACAACATACCTATGGAATACGCTGAACTGTTAAAATACTGCCTCACATCTGGCTACATTATGTGGAATGATGGCTTCTACAAGCAAGTGGACGGAGTGGCCATGGGTTCGCCAGTCTCTCCCGTTGTTGCCGACATATTCATGGAAGACTTCGAGGAGACTGCCCTAAAAACCTCACCTGTGGTCCCCCGTTTCTACAAGCGGTACGTAGATGACACTTTCACTATATTACCATCTGATAAATTAACCGTATTTCTAAACCATCTGAACTCCATTAATCCTAAAATTCAATTCACTATGAAACTGGAGTCAAATAACTCTTTAGCTTTCTTAGATGTTATGTTAATCCGTAACCCTAACAACACGTTGAGTCATACAGTGTATCGAAAGAAAACCCATACGGATAAGTACCTGAATGGAGAGTCTCATCACCATCCTTCACAGTTGGCTACCGTGTCTAAATCTTTGTTTCAGAGAGCACAAGGAATCTGTGATGAGAACACCTGGCTGGGGAGTTGCAGCATGTAAAGAAAGTTTTACATGCTAATAAGCTGCAGGTTCCACGCCGCCGTCACAGAAATCGAGTGAAGCCACCCACAGTTGAGCGCCTCCCTGCAGTCCTGCCCTATGTTAAAGGAGTCACTGACAAGAATGGCTACATTCTCAAAAAAGCTTCAATCAAAACCTACTATAAGCCACTCAAAAGAATTAGTTAATTTTTACCACCTGTCAAGTGCCATATACCTTTACAGGATGCAGGAGTATACAAGCTGGATCGTGATTGTGGTCTCTCCTACATTGGGCAAACAAAGAGATCCATAACAACTCGGATCAAAGAACACATAGCTGATGTGAAGCACCGTCGCTATACAAAGTCTGCAATTTGTGAGCACACACAGGACCACACCCGCCATTACATTAGGTTTGACAAACCTCAAATCCTTGCAAAAGAACATCGATATCGCCCTAGAATGATACGTGAGGCTATTGAAATTAAGAAACATCCCAATTTCAATAGAGAAGAGGACTGGGTCTTACCATCAAGCTGGAACCCTGTGATAGGCCTCACCAAACAGAATACAAGAAGGCACACCACAAGATTGCAAGACACAGTTAGCGCTTATTGTGTAGACAAAACCCACAGTAGTGATTAGTATTAGTTATTGCTTTTTTAAAAAAATTTAAACTTAATTAGCTTTCAGTAATTCCGTACAAAAATTTAATAATCCATAACAGTTGTTGCCCACTGAGTTTTCTGGTCGGATCTTTCTCAGTCAGGCCGCGTTCCGATCCGGTGGTAGCTTTTTAGTCTTAGCTTTTGGCAAAATCATATATTTAATAATATAAACTAATAACCAAAATTGTCTTCTTACTGGTAGTAATTGGTAGTTTATGGTAGAATTTTTGAGCACTAAATAAAAACAAAAAAATTAGTTTAAAGAGGAGTAATACTCATTTTAATATACTAACTTAGTCTCATTGTAAGATCAAAAAATTTAAAGTAAATATTTTAATTGTGTTTCTAAACGATTATTAGGTGGGTTAAAATAAATAAACCAAAAATTTTGTAAAATCATATACCTACTGTGGGTAGATGAGACCGTTGAAATAACATATCAGCCTTGGACGTCTATCATATAAGTCCACCCGTGATCATGAATGCTGTAAAGTATTCGAAACGTCGGGATAGTAGTAAAATCAAGTAAACGCGATAGATTCCGTGAACGAAGTTTTATTTCAAAATGTGTAACATTCGCGTAAATATCAGAAAGTATTGCGTAAAAAACAATTGCATTTTTGTATTTATAATACTAGATTCGGTCCGTGACTCCGTCGGACAATACAGGACAGTAATTACCTCTATGATAAGTTTTCCGTGATGAAATGTAACTCATGTGTCTCGGATCTATGTATGCTAAATTTCCTAATAATTGGTTCAGTAGATACGGCGTGGTACAAAAAAACAAACTCACTTTCGCGTTTATAATATTGTTAGTTTATTGTTTAAAAAAGACAACACCCTGCACTAAGGCATAATCCTTGTATCGCGGGGGACTTTACACACATAGAATTCCACGGACACAAAGTACACCCAGACTCGGAACAACCATTTTTGGATCACACAAAGAGTTGTCCTGTGTGGGAATCGAACCCTCAACACTCGGGTGGGAGGCCGGTATCTAAACCATTCCGCCATCTGTGCTGTCAATCTTAGTAGGGAATAAGAATTAATAAGGATTCTGACAACCTGTAAGGACTGCTTAGGTCTTTGATAGCCGGGACCCCCTTGCTTAACGTGCTTTCTGAAGTAGTTTCCGTAGGAGGTATATAAGCGCATAGTAGATAATGTTTATTCGGTATTCAAATATGGTTCAAATTACGTAATCGCTAGAGTATTTTAATCTTTCAAATAAAATCGATTTCGTAGTCGTTTTTATAACTTGCATCTGTTTCATTTCAATCACTGAGTGCTTGCGGTGCGGTCCCGTGACACGTCTATAATTATATCGGCTAATATTGCGCTGCTTACCTGATTAATTAATTAATTTGTTATTTGTAAGATTTTATTTCACTTTATTGATATTCCACTGTTGTATAAGTACACCTTGGAATGAGATGAATTTAGGCTACGGTTCACCACATTGCGGGTTCGCAGATAAGGCATTGACAAAATTACTTAGGCAAACAGGTTACCGGGTAATTAAAGATTACGTTATTGACAAATCATCTATACCAGTGATTCCCAAACTTGATTGGGCTCCGGCCCACCTTTTTTTTTTGTTAAGGCGGGAAAAAAGTTCCTAACCGCACACCACATCGTTAGGGGCAACGAACAGGGTAGTGCGGGGCCCTCACCCACTAAATAAACCCACCGTGTGCCGTCTCTCCGCCTTTATTGGCGGGCCACTGGAAGTATATTACATTACTTCAGTGGGGCTCCGACCCGCCTAACAAAAACTACCAAATTCGGGACCTACCTCTTGGCCGTCTTAAAAGGGGGCATAAAATATGGGTAATGCTCAGACTCCTATTCGCCGGCGCGAAGCCTCTTTACGTGGACAGACTGAGAGTTTGATTTAAAGTAGGTACGTACTTTTTTCACTTGACATTATCATAACCGACAACATATTTATATTGGAATTTAGTAATTTTGCTTAGCTCATAAACAATGGAAATTTAAGCGTCACCAATATGGACAAAGGACTGTTCAAATAAGAAAAACAACTTTAATTTAGAATAGATTTTTTTAATACTTAAATGCCTACAGGATTGTTATTTTAATGGAAAACGGCGGGGCCCCTCAGTGGCCGTCCGGCTGTTAGCCCGATCGGTCGGGTTATCTTATGTTTCAGGGCCCACTCAATATTCACTCGTGACCCACACTTTGGGAGCCCCTGATCTATCTATATATATATATATATATATATATATAAGAGATTTCCACCGATATATTGACTCATCACAATATCTCTGGGACCATATGGCGTAGAGACAGACTTCTACACTCATTATCACAACAACACTAACTACATGACGACCGTTGCTATGGTAACCATTGATGTGGTTATTAAAGTACAATAACATCATGCTAAAATTAAACACAAAGTGAAAAATGTGAAATCGAAAATAACAGTCAGGAGCAGGATTTGAACCTGCATCTTCTGGATACCGTCCAGATGCTTTACCAATTCAGCCATCCTGACAATTGCTCCTGACTGCTAATTTCGATAACACATCATACTTAACGTCTTTGGGTGACGCCTGCGCCATCTGTCGGACGTATTTTCATACATTATACCGACCAGGTAAACTTAATTTTACAATTAAGATTTTTACCTAATAATGACGCAAACCCTATAAATATTTATATATATTTTGTGCTAAAAATATATATAATGCTAAAAATATATATAAATATTTATAGGGTTTGCGTCATTATTAGGTAAAAATCTTAATTGTAAAATTAAGTTTACCTGGTCGGTATAATGTATGAAAATACGTCCGACAGATGGCGCAGGCGTCACCCAAAGACGTTAAGTATGATGTGTTATCGAAATTAGCAGTCAGGAGCAATTGTCAGGATGGCTGAATTGGTAAAGCATCTGGACGGTATCCAGAAGATGCAGGTTCAAATCCTGCTCCTGACTGTTATTTTCGATTTCACATTTTTCACTTTGTGTTTAATGTATAGTGCTAAGCATGTCAAATGCTAAAAATATATATAAATATTTATAGGGTTTGCGTCATTATTAGGTAAAAATCTTAATTGTAAAATTAAGTTTACCTGGTCGGTATAATGTATGAAAATACGTCCGACAGATGGCGCAGGCGTCACCCAAAGACGTTAAGTATGATGTGTTATCGAAATTAGCAGTCAGGAGCAATTGTCAGGATGGCTGAATTGGTAAAGCATCTGGACGGTATCCAGAAGATGCAGGTTCAAATCCTGCTCCTGACTGTTATTTTCGATTTCACATTTTTCACTTTGTGTTTAATGTATAGTGCTAAGCATGTCAAATGCTAAAAATATATATAAATATCATGCTAAAAGTTGGTTTTTACCAAAATAATTTTAGTTATGTTTCTGAGTTAAAGAGTATGTGGCATTAGTTTAATAGTTTTTTTAAAGACTTATTTTAGAAATTCCGATTTCTATAATATTTCAATTGGCATTAGTTTAATAGTTTTTTAAAGACTTATTACAGATTACAAATTATTTGTTTAATGTGGAAAAAGAGAACTTTAGTGCGAGCGGGTTTTGGACTGCGTCCCTTCCAACCCGGGGAAGTGCTCTAAGTCGTTAAGCTATTGCACTGACCAACGGCCATACCCAATCTCCACATCACGATTGTCTTTACGACCCACGCTACCTCCGATAGTTAAGCTATGTTTTCATATAAGTATCGGGATAAAATAGGGGATGAAAGTTTATGTGCAAGTTATTTTAGTGAGGTACAGCTTAAATGTAAGGTCAGTTTCTAAACTTACTTCTATCTGTTAGCATAACAGAACAAGGGTTTTCGCACATAACAAACTCCACTCGGGTAAAGCCGCGAATTCAACTAGTATTACATAAACTGTGCTGTATTTTATTTACGAACAAGTCTAGCTACCGGATTTAAATATAATCACGTTTCATAGCGAACAACGCTCCGAATATGTTTTTAAAAAAGGATTATACTTAATCCGCGGAACGTTAGTTCCAGGATTTTCCAAATCAATTGTTTCGTTCAAAAAACTCCAGTATCTGTATCCACGAGGCATTTTTTGTAACGAAACGCTCAACATAAAAAAAATTGTATATCAACATTTTAACTGAAATTTAATGTAATGTGCGAAGATGTGAAATCGGAACTAACAGTCACGAGCAGGATTTTCGATTTTACATTTTCGCATTTTTTGCAACTTTATATGGCTCACACAATCACAATGAACCGAAACGAAAGTTCGTCTAACGTTTCGTTTTTCATTCTAAGGGGGCAGGACAACTCTTTGTGTCCGTGAAATTGTATGTTTGTAAAGTCCCTCGCGATACAAAGATAATACCTTAGTGCAGGGTGTTCTTAAAAACAGTGGGTTTGCAGTATTCTTTGTATTATTGAATCCAGGAAGCCTTGGTTATAACTCGCCATCAAGTGCGCCGAAGCTCGTCTATTGCTATAACGAATAAACTTTACTTTCCTTACAAAACATCTAGTACATTCGTCGTCTATAGTATCGCACAGGTGGATACCCATTCAAGTTCAACACAATACAGCTCGGCATATTGCTGAAGCACTTGTAAGGCAATGAATCGAACTGCGTCGGGAACAATTTAATAATGCTACTACTCACATTGCTATTGATATTTTATTGTTAGAAATCTACGATTTATTTTCAACCAAATGGAAAGATAATTTTTTTGTTGTGTCGTTTTATCCTGTGATGTATTTCAACGGGCTTACTGTTACACATAGCTCCGAGCGCAGGCGCACGTCCAACCACTCTCGTGTCCATAGACTAAGTGATCTGCCAGCAGCCCCCTCTACTGGTGTACATTAAACAATGTACCTATGTTGTATTCTGCTAAATGTACATACTTATATACAACCACTACATTTTTATGACTAAGTTAATAGTTTTGAAATGTATTTTACAGACGTACACTCGTGTCTATTTTCAATTATGCAGAGACAAAGTATTGGTAAATAAAATAAATAAATATTCACGGACATTCACACAACGTTCTCTGGTCCCAAACTAAGCTTAACGCTTGTGCTATGGGTACCAGATTACGGATATAATACATATATAATTTTTATTTTGGTATTTGTAAAACAGCCTTCCACTGCCCATTATTTATCAACGAGATGTGACGGGTGGCGAACTACGATTCGAATATAATAGTGCATGAGACTGTGCAAACACAATTGCACTCCCTGTTCCCTAACTCCCTCTTATAGAACAACAACGTTACGTACTTTCCGAGGCATGAACATGAAACACTGCTCCTTAACTCTGGGATGCTATTGAGAATTTCTTGACAGAAGAACTCAAGAACTAACTAGTTAGTAGTTGGCCTGACCCGGAAATCGAACCTGAGACCTTATAATCTCCCGTCGCACACACTACCGCTGCACCACCGAGGCAATCAAAAACATAAGCGATATTGAGATACCCACAAGCGACTCGAGCGTTCGACTTATGCAAGTACAAATTATTATTTGTGAATGAGGAAAAAGATAAACTTTAGTGCGAGCGGGAATCAAACCTGCGTCCTTTCCAATCCGGGGAAGTGCTCTAAGCCACTGAGCTACCGCACTAAAAATACAGATCAAAATGTTCTTATTATTTTTTTGGTAGTAACTAAAAAAATATTGCGAGCCATTTCACTTTTTATCAAGAAAGTAAATCGTCGATAAATATTATCTGTGGTTAATCAAGCAGTGACGTCATATCGAATGTTTATTATGTAATAAAGGTAATCACGCGCTCTCTGTACACCGTTATCAACAAAACAACAAATAAATATCTTGTTTATACTCGTAATACCAAGGTCTATTTTCGTGTATTATGTTAGCTCGTTGATATCGTAATCGTTGACTAAGCTGTAAAACGTACTGCTGTATGTGCTATTTAATTGTTAAACTCCCAAAGGAGATTGACTCCCATCCATCCATCCATCAGCCTTTCAACGTCCACTGCTGGACATAGGCCTCCCCAAGAGAACGCCACAACGAGCGGTCCCGTCATGGGGGATAATGCCGTAATCGCCACGCTTGGCAGGGGGGTTGGCGATCGCAGTTGATGGCGTTAATACTGGCGAGAGGTCTGCTGCCCACTCCCTCGGTATTCCCTCACTCGGTTCTTACGACTCCCGTGGGTAGAGAAGGGTGGGACAATTCTAAAGCCGGGCCCACACGGCAGGAGCAAAAGAGATTGACTATAGCAAATAGTTTTGCCGGCATTCTCTTACCTTCTTATTATGCAGTAATATTAGGCACAGATTACCTTAAGAAGAAGAGGAGCAGGTAGGCAGGTCTGAGCGCAAGGCCTTGCGTCATGCCAAGTACGAATAATGCCGTGTGTATCTTTACACGAAGCATTTCAGTGCGTCTTTGAAACTGTCGAGAGTATAGTGGTTTTCAAACTAGACCTTTGAAATTTAAAGATACGTCAAGATTATGTAAATAAAGCGATTGTAAAAATTATATATTCACGGTCCATAGTTCAACATTTTATATTATAAAATCTGCGTGGACACAGAATTGACAATGGAAGAACAAGAATTTTTGTTTTTCCATATCACTACATGATTTTAAGAATGGTGGCTTAGGCTTTTGGAATGTGAGCTTCTTATGGGATAGAATCATACATACACGTGCGCAATTATCGGTGGTGTAGCGGTAATGTGTGCGACTACTGCTGATGAGGTCTCGGATACGTTCCCTGGGTCGGGCAATGTTATTGAGATTTTCGTAAAAAAAAAAGAAAATTTCACAGTAGCAGCCCGGAGTTTGGAAATGTGCCCAGACGGCAATAGGCTCGACCCCTATTCATCCATCTATCAGCCTTTTGACGTCCACTGCCGGACATAGGCCTCCCCAAATTGGGGGTATAGTGCCGTAATCGCCACGCTTGGCAGGCGGGTTGGCGATCGCAGTGGATGTTGTATTAACAACATATATATTAACTCGAGGGAGTGCTGCTGCCCACTCCTCCGGTATTCCCTCAGTCGGTTCTTTCGACTCCCATGGATGGAGAGGGGTGGGACAATTCTAAAGCCCGCGATCGCCAACCCGCCTGCCTAGCGTGGCGATTACGGCATTATCCCCCATGACGGGATCGCTCGTTGTGGCGTTCTCTAGGGGTGGCCTATGTCCAGCAGTGGACGTTGAAAGGCTGATGGATGGATGGATGGATACGTCAGTTTTATTTATATACTGTTTCTTCACCACCCAGGTGGCAAACGATCATATGGCCCGCCTACAGACGCTAGCAACACCAGAGGCATCACTCGCGAGTCGTCAACTCCAAGGAAAGGGGTAGGAGGTGGAGAGGAAGGTTAACAAGGAAGGCAATCGAGGCATCTGGTGCTTTCACTCACCATACAAAACAACTGTAGGTGTGCTTACCGTTGTTTCACGCTGATCTGTCGCGGTGGTACTTAATAATAAATACCACTAGTATTTTCTATCTGATAGAGGCAGGATGTTGGTACCTTCGGGGGATACGTGAATATCTTCTACACTGGTAGGTACTTCGAAGTAATTCACCAGCCCTTTGTAGGGTATTTACACAAATAAGAATAAAAGACAGAAGTTTTCGCTACAAAACGAACTGTATTACGGACTTCCCGTGGGTCAATAACGCCAGGTCCGTCGATACAGAATTTCGCCACTACAAATAACACGCTGCGAACTTTGTTACTTAGCTCAACTTTTTGTTGAGGAAACTAGTCAAAATAACAAACACAGCTTAGGTTTCAACATGGCTGACAAATCCTCCCAGAGATATCTCCAACAACTTCTTATTTATTCTTGGTATCGTGTTTTGGACAATAGAAATCAATTCTTCTAGTACCTAAGCATTTATATTTACGCGAATATGTAAGAAGCTGTTTGAAAATTGTGCTTTGTCCTCACAGCTTTATTGCACGACTCATAAGCGAAGCGTTGAGGTGGGTTCTACTCCCGCTTTACACACAGAACAACTGTTTATTTTTGAACTAGCCTTTGATTGCGGCTCCGCCGCAACTAAAAGCTAGTTTTTAGGTTGTATCTCAGGTTTCCGATATAGTATCGGGATAAAATGTATACCAGTTAAGTGTAATCGAGATCTATCAAATGGAAAAAATTGCATCAATATCCGTTCAGTAGTTTTTGCGTGATGCGCGAACAAACAGACAAAAAATCTAAAAAAAATTGTTTTGTGTTCAGACACGTCTATATAGCCTAATACAGTAATTTTTTCTCAAATATTTTAAATGTACAGACACAGCTCTGTTACAACTTTATAATAATATAGATGTAGAAATAAATACTTTCTTTATTTCTTTCGGTTGTGCGCCTTTGAAAACTTACCAATATGAAGGCGAATGATGATGAATAATGTGAAGGTTTGTTACTCTTTCACGTCATAACTACTGAACCAATCATCATTTAATTTTGCTAACATATAGTTTTGGAACTCAGAAAAGGACATAGGTTACTTTTTTCTGGAAAAATGCTGGACATTTATACTTAAAGGTACGTAAGTACTCGCTGCCGTAGAAATCATCCTGCTCTGGAAACCGCTATATTTCTATCCATCCATCAGCCTTTCATCGTCCACTGCTGGACTTAGGCCTCCCCAAAATGGGGGTTTTGCCATAATCGCCACGCTTGGCAGGCGGGTTGGCGATCGCTGTGGATGTTTTTATTACACACGGGAACGCTGCTGCCCGGTCCCCCGGTAATCCTTTAGTCGGCTTTTACGACTCCCATAGGAAGAGACGGGGTGAAGCTATTCTTTGTGCCGGCCCCACACGGCTATATTTATAACTACTGAACTTTTATTTAAAACTATTCTACCCGCGATTTCATCTTGGTGTAACTGTTTACAACAATATATAACATTGTCTGTATATAGTTGTCTGGTCGTATGCGAAAAATAGCTTATTCTACGAGTTTTTTTTTTTTGCGATTAATGGTATCCTATATATTAATCCAATGTCTCATGTCTCTACCTACCAAATTTCATCCAAAGCTGCTATGTGGTTTAGGCGTGATTGACGGAAAGACATCCAAATGTCTTAACACCTTCACACACTTTCACATTTATAGTTTTTACTAAGAATTAGGATTGTATATTAAAGCAACTTCATTGTTCAACATCCTCCAAGAAAGGTTTTCATGAAATCTTACTTCCACATAAGTAACAATATATGTTTTGCTAACGAGGAGCCCTGCTTATCCCAGCACGAATGTGCCGGCTCGATCGGGGAAGTACCACCCTCTCACAGAAGATCAGCGTTTAAGAACAGTAAGTACTCCTTTTTTTTTTTGTTATGGCGGGAAAAAATGTTCCTAACCGCACACCCTATCGTTCGGGGCAACGACCAGGGTAGTGTGGGGCCTGCACCCACTAAAGAAACCCGCCGTGTGCCGTCTCTCCGCCTTTATTGGCGGGCCACTGGAACCATGTTACATTCCTTCGGTGGTACAGTAAGTACTCCTGCAGTTGTGTTTCGTATGGTGAGTGCTGGAGGCCCAAACTCCCTCCCTATCCTCTCTTTATTATCCTTCCTATCCC
Source organism: Leucoma salicis (assembly GCA_948253155.1). Taxonomy (NCBI): domain Eukaryota; kingdom Metazoa; phylum Arthropoda; class Insecta; order Lepidoptera; family Erebidae; genus Leucoma; species Leucoma salicis. The sequence goes on from OX411815.1 coordinate 2,973,432, forward strand.
TTTCATTGGCGATGGCGACGCGTTAATGATGCCTCCGATGTTGTAAGCGTCTATAGGCTACGGTAACCGCTTACCATCAGGTGGGCCGTATGCTTGTATGTCGCCCACGTGGTATAAAAAGATAACTAGATTAATAAAAGCTCTTCATTTTTCCTCCGCGTTGTACTTGTACGTGATAACGCTGGTACATTCCTTTCTATTACCTGGCTTATTATTAATGATAATGTAAAATTAACAGTTTGGAATGATGGAATGTCTCAATCACTTGAAGCGTCGTCAAACGGGGTAGAGGAATTCAAGCCTAATTTAATCACTTTTATTAATAGATAATTAAACACAAAGTGAAAAATGTGAAATCGAAAATAACAGTCACGAGCAGGATTTGAGCCTGCATCTCCTGGATACCGTCCAGATGCTTTGCCAATTCATTCATTTTTAAATATAAAAATATCTAAATATTAATAGATGATATCAAAATTTGAACACAATCAGTTTGGTCATGAATGAAACAGGAGGTTCCTATCACACGGAACTTAATAAAGGGCCTGTGTTAGGTGATAAGTTGGCAGAACAAAGAATTGCCTCGGTTTGTGTGGCGCACGTGAACGCTATCGATCGAGCGCCGGCCCTGCGCCCTGCGCGACCCGCACAAAGCAGTTACAACGAGGCCACTAAAACTGAGAGGAACATCCGCTTATCGCGAAGTTTTGTGGTTGTTGCTTGTCCCAGCATGAATGCATCGGCTTGATCGGGGAAGTACAACCCTCTCACAGAAGACCAGCGTGAAATAATGATTCTACTGCTACTAACCCCCTCGTGCCAATTTTGAAAATATTGGGGCATTTTTTTGAGAGTTGGTGGGGAGATAGGTATAAGGTGTGATTTGGTAGTATCATCATTTTCATAAAAGCTTCATTCTATTCACATGATGCCCGTGGAGTTATGAATTAAATATTATTTATTCTGTTTTGTAGTTTTATAAAAGGTAACCAGCTTAATACTAAAGGTGTATACTTCAGAATAAAGAAGTAAATTCCTGAATAGAAAATTATAACTGCGAGCGGGAATCGAAACCACGTCTTTTGTAAAGCTGGCCTAGATATGGCCAGTATTGATATGATTCTTAATTTTGTTCCTGTGCATAAACTAAAATAATTATACAATTGCATAAATACGTAATACATTGCCGTGTGGGCCCGGCTTTAGAATTGTCCCACCCCTCTCCGCCCATGGGAGTCGTAAGAGCTGACTGAGGGAATACCGGGGGAGTGGGCAGTAGCACTCCTTCGAGTATTAACAACATCCACTGCGATCGCCAACCCGCCTGCCAAGCGTGGCGATTACGGCACTATCCCCCATTCTTGGGGAGGCCTATGTCCTGCAGTGCACGTTAGAGGCCTGATGGATGGATGGATAAATACGTATGTGTATGGGAAGCCATATTAGCTGCCAATCAATGATGTACCGTTTTAATCTAGTATATAAAGAGTAAAAAATATATATGAAAGCTCACTAATTAGCCAAATACTCAAATGTTGATGTAGTTTCAAGTATACGACGAATAATTTCTGAAATTAATATGCTTTCATTGAGGCGAAGTGTGAAGGTTGAGTGGTTCATCGAAGTTTTAGGCCTCAATTTAATTATTTAAAGATGATATTTATGTTGGAAGTTTGTGTCCTTGACTTTGCGTAAAACCAACTACTCAAAGCCTGGTGATAGGTAATGAGATAAATGTTGTTCTAGCAATCTAGTTTAACTGCCTTTGTGGTGCAGCGGTAGTGTGAGTGACTGCTGATCATGAGGTTCCGGATTCGATCCTCGGATCGGCCAGTGTTATTGAGCTTTTTCGTAAAAAGAAAAAGTTTCAGTACCAGCCCGGAGTTTGGAAATGTGCTCGGTAGACGGCAATAGGTTCACCCCCTATTACGTAGTACTTAAATATAGCTAGCGAATCGTGGGTGTGTAATACACCTCTGCCTACCCTTTCGGGGTATACAGGTGTGATGATATGCTATGTTGTTCTAACATCATATTAGGTGGAACCTTGGGTTATAGCCGACAAGTTTTAACACCTAACGTTAACATTTAACAGCAGGTGAATTGTTGCGCCTTTCTTTATCATCGTGACCAACATATTACCCGCTTGTTTTATGGCCCCAAGGCCCTCAAAGCCATGCATTTGTGTTTACATTACTGCATTTTGCGCTCACGGCGGACAAAGAACCACTTCCATACTGACAAAGATCAATTGTACCTTTTTAAAGTTTTATGAATTCACGTTACATTGCTTGCTTTGTTAGTAATTGTATGTTGTGATTATGGTGAACGATGTTTGTTGCGGTTTACTTATTGATAGATAAACGCTTATAGTGGATTGATTAAATCTTAATAAAGAAGATAAATAATTAAAACGATTCTTGAATAAATAAAACCTGGTTTTTCTTTAAAAAAATGCCTTTGTCTCCAAAATGTATGATTCAATTTTTACTACCTTTCCTTTGTGTTCTCATATTGAGTATGTATGTTGTGATTATGGTGAACGATGTTTGTTGCGGTTTACTTATTGATAGATAAACGCTTATAGTGGATTGATTAAATCTTAATAAAGAAGATAAATAATTAAAACGATTCTTGAATAAATAAAACCTGGTTTTTCTTTAAAAAAATGCCTTTGTCTCCAAAATGTATGATTCAATTTTTACTACCTTTCCTTTGTGTTCTCATATTGAGTAAGCATGGATTTTTTTATTGCATGTAGTGGCAGACGAGCCATCTGATGGTAAATTGACGGGCCTCGTGGCGTAATCGGTAGTGTAACCGACTTCCGTGTACGAGGTCGTGGGTTCAATTCCCAGTCAGGACAATTATTTGTGTGATGAACACAGGTATTTGTACTGCGTTTGGGTGTTTTCTATCTATGATATGTATGTATTTACAAAAAAAAAGTAATATATGTATTATATCCGTAATCTGGTACCCATAGCACAAGCATTAAGCTTAGTTTGGGACCAGAGGACGTTGTGTGAAAATGTCCGTGTATATTTATTTATTTAAATGGTTACCGTCGCCCATGGACTTGACTATACCGAGAGTATTATCAAGCCGCTGCTCACCAATTTATTTCACAGATATGAAATGAAATATAAACGGCTATCGCCCGCTACAGCCAAAACGCAACGATGTGCTTCATGGCCGGTCACATCTCTGCGTGAAGGAGATATATAGGCTCTATTGCCCCACGGCGATCCAAGGTTCAATGATCGGTGTTTTTGTCAAAATTATTACATAATATTACGAAGTCGTAATATTCTTGATATTTTCAGTAAATATTATTCTCTTAATAAAATAAAAAATAAAATTAAGCCGATATTTTGATATTTGTTATGTATTTTTTAGCATTTAACATGCTTAGCCATATAAATTAACACAAAGTGCTGAATTGGCAAAGCATCTGGGACGGTAATCCAGGAGATGCAGGTTGAAATCCTGCTCGTGACTGTTATTTTTGATTTAACATTTTCACATTTCGTGTTTATTTAAATAAATAAATACATGGACATTTACACACAACGTCCTCTGGTCCCAAACTAAGCTATGGGTACCAGATTACGGATATAATACTACATTATATTACTTTTTTTTTGTAAATAATAATAATTAATAATAAATTTTTCACTTTGTGTTTAATGTATAGTGCTAAGCATGTCAAATGCTAAAAATATATATAAAAATATCTAAATAATAATAATAAAATATATATTTTTTTATTTATCTCCACAAATTACAATATTAAATAGTATCTAAGTTTTAAATTTGTAATTTGTGGGAGATCTGGAGTCTAAACTAAGCCTTGGCCTGTATTTTAGAGCTCCAGGCCACCATAAATGGAAGTGACAGTATAGTTTTGCCAACATAGTGTGCGTGTGTGTGCGCACGCGAGTGAGTGTGTAAGTGGGGTGTGTGTAGCGTGTGTGTGTAAGTGGGATGTGTGTAGTGTGAACGTGTGTGTGTGTGTGTGTGTTTTTTGTGTTTCTAAGAGGCTTTCTATTTCGGAATAATTAAAAATGAGTAAGAATTTTTTCAGTTTAGTTTTACACTCTCTCTTCAAACAATTTGCAATCGGTACTAATTTATTTATTTTATTGTACAATTGAGACCCGCGGTACATGTAAAATATTTGTGCAAAAGCGGAATTCGTTTGTGTTGGCTGACATATTGCAAATTTTCTCCGAGATTTGGCGACACATTTTATTCTGTTTGGAGATAAAGTTGAGTGTTTGTAAAGAACGGTTAACATTATATGTATATAGTTGTCTAACGGTCAGGGCAAGAGTCTCTTTATAAAGTTTGGCAGTGGAGAATAATCGAGGTTTGGATGTGCTTACCTTTAGTATAATTTTCTGTGCTCTTTCTAAGACTATCATATGGGATTTACTGGCTCCTCCCCATGCAGTAATACAAAAGCTCAGGATAGACTGCACCATAGCGTCGTATACCATTTATATGAATACATACATTTAATAGATAGAAAACACCCAGATGCAGTACAAATATCTGTGTTCATCACACAAATAATTGTCCTGAGTGGGAATCGAACCCACGACCTCGTGCACGGAATTCGGTTACACTACCGACTACGCCACGAGGCCCGTCATTAAGTCGATATATTTTTAAGTTCATGTCGATTATTTTTTTGGTCTTTTTAGCATTAAATATTATTTATCATTTGTTTATTGCGAAGTTAATCTTAACAGCTAATTGTTGCTAAACCACTGTATCGAGTTTTAAGAATAATTCTAGTTATCTGTGGAAGCTTAACATTGGGTTTTTGATGTCATTTTAACCGTTTATGACAATATATGTATCAAACTGTTAGTTTCTCTAATAAATTTATAAATACCTAAATCAGATTTTTCTTGGCCAATAAATATGTAAAAATATTAAGGCTAAAGAGCCAGGCTAAGAACTAATCCGTGGTTTATAAAAACTAAATATTTGTCTAGCGACCACGTCGGGTACCCAGAATAATCAGCAAGAAAGGCAATTACTTCGACCACAACGGCACCTGTGTATATTAACTAAAGTTTTAACGCCCCATGAAATTCACACCGCGAGTTTTATGAAACACATTACTTATCATAAACTGTTTATATAACTTTCGTCGGGCTATCAAATAAACTTTCGTCTCTCTGCACCTATGGCGCACTACTTTATACTTCAAACTCAGTGGTTTAGGGTTTGGTTCCACCGAGACTGAAGTAATGTAACATAGTTCCAGTGGCCCAGCAACCACCAATAAGGGCGGAGAGACGTTACACGGCGGGCTTATTTAGTGGGTGAGGGCCCTACATTAACCTGTTCGTTGCCCCGAATGACGGGGTGTGCGTATAGGAATATTTTTTCGCGCCTTAACAAAAAAAAAGGGTTTGGTTCCACAAAAACGTTTGAGAAGAGCACTTTACTCTACCAGGCGGTGGCTTGGCTGTGTCCCTGGTGTTGCCTAAGTCCATGAACGGTGGTTACCCCCTGCCATCATATGGGCCACTTTCCCGTAAAGCCACAGGTGAGCGAGAGGGGCGCTTTGCGAGATCTTGACGTCAGACTGGTGATCGAAATTTAATGGTATATTTGTAGTTCTTGAACTTACCACTATGCTATCAGTTCTTAAAATATGTAGAATATAGGTACTGTTACTTGTAAATCTTTACTTAACATTATACATACGAAAGTACGTCGGTTTGTTACGCTTTGACGCCATAACTATTCCACCGGTCATCATGAAATTTTGCAAACATATAGTCCAAATATAGCCTAGCGGTCAAAGGACTGCAAAGACAGTGGTATCGACTTCGATTCCCAATCCAAGGTCCTGACCTCACACGGCAAACACCTCGGACTTTTCGAAATAATGCGCATATTTGTTAACAATTTATAACAGGAAAACATTGTGAGGCAACCTGCATTCTTGAGAGATTTTTCCGACGGCTTGGTAAGTGTGCCAACTCGCACTGAGCTAGCGTGGTAGACTATGGCCTAAACCCTCTCACCGTGAGACCCGTACCCAAAAATGGGGCTGAAAAGATGTTGAAAAATATCTAAGTGTCTTAGACTGACATAGGTATATATTTGAAGACTACGCGGATGAAGACGTGGGGAAAATCTAGTTTAGAAATAAAGAAAAAAATTCTATCAAATTTTATGGTGTATCAATATACAGTAAAATAGAATGATACACCGAATGTCGCTCCAGGCGCTTCGCGGTGAATCCAGTCTCGTAGACATTACTATTGTAAATAATATATTGCAAGGAGAATCCGCTGTGCATTTGTATCATATAGTACATATATGTTTGTGTGATGCCAGTTACAATCCTACTTCCCTACTAATACGGTGACGGGCTTCGTGGCGTAACAGGTAGTGTAACCGACTTCCGTACACGAGGTCGTGGGTTTGATTCCCACTCAGGACAATTATTTGTGTGATGAACACAAATATTTGTACTGCGTCTGGGTGTTTTCTATCTATCATACGAGTATGTATGTATTTACAAAAAAAAGTAATATATGTATTATATCCGTAATCTGGTACCCATAGCACAAGCGTTAAGCTTAGTTTGGGACCAGAGGGCGTTGTGTGAAATGTCCGAATGAATATTTATTTATTTATTATTTATAATATTCTAATATCTTCATGTGAGTTTGTATGTTAGGAGTCCACATCGTAAATTAATTAACCGATCATATTTTTTTGCATACATGTAATCCAACAAGCGGCCGGATTCCGTAGTAAATCCTTTCAGGAGAAGAATCCGGCAAGAAACTCATACAACTACTTATCATCACGCCATTTCCCTTGCGCGGTAGGCAGAGAGAACAGAGTACCAAAAGGCTCTATTCTTACATACATCTTTCGTATTCTCAACATTCATAATATTCTCTTCATACACGCTCGCCGGTTTCGGGAACTCCTGATTCCCTTCAATACATGACCGATCTGGTCTAGATAGGCGAGTCTCGGTCTCCCCCTGTACCTACATCCTTCCACTTTCGCATTGTATATCTTCTTAACCAGTCGCTCGTCTGGCGTTCTTTGCAGATGTCCGAACCACCGGAGCAAGTAACTCATTAGCAATTTTTTTATATCGTGAATTGGTAACAGTCTAATACGGTTTCTTATAACTAAAATGTCATGAAAGATGCTGCAACCAAGATAATAGAAATAATTAATAAAGTATGCCACGTACCTACATTCGTTAACGAGTCTGATGCATGGCACATTTACCGAAATACAAAATATGAAAATGTAAAATGCCATGAGTGGGGTTCGAACCTGCGTTTTCTGAATACCTCTTAGACTCTGCGAACTCAGCTGTGGCCTTAGCTAAATAATCATGACCTCTGGTAGGTTTTTGGATATACTATGTCCACAGACAAATAGTTGTAATTTAATATAGTCTGCTTCACAAGTATAATTGTATCGAGTTGTTGAGACGTGATTCAGCGGCGAGAAGGTGTACAGATGTCCGGGTAAGTAATTTATCTCTGTATTTGCTGCTTTACTTGTGAGAAGTACTTTGGAAACACACGGGTATATATACTCGGCGCGCACGGAAGGATTAACTTTAACAGCAACAACGTGGCAATGCTTACTAATAGTATATACGCGAAAGTTAGTTTCTATCTTTATTTGTTTATTACGCTTTCGCGCCGTCGCTACTGATATCATAAAATTCTGTCTGGAAAAGGACGTGCTTATTATCCCGGTCAGAGGTTCTTGTAGGACACCTATTTGTTTTTGCATAATGATAATTAACGTGCTGTAGAATGACGTATTTATATTCTGAATTCCGGATGAAGTCGCTGAGAGATTCTAGTCATAAAATAAATATTGAATGATGAGAGATACGAGGTCACCTCTGCAGTTACCAGATATTGCCAAAGGTGCTGGCGATGGGCAATAATATTATATTCTTACAGTAGGTACTTATATGTTGTATAAGCACGCATTTCAATATACCACCTGTCCCCCTAGCCAAGTAGCATAAACGTTGTGGAATACAATATACATAGAATAGAACAGAATAATAAATGTATGGGATTGACAGTCGGCTACGCTTGCGTTGTCGTAACCTTATGTCAATCTCACACAGTGATTATTCTATTCTATTTTACTAGGGTTTATGGCAGATGGATAGGGCCCCCCCCCCCTGATATTTATAGTCTTTATTTGTCTGCATAATAAAAACATTCAATGTCTTTCGTTTCATATACCTTCTTTTAACATTATACTCGGAATGGATGAACGGACAGAAATATCGACACTAGCATCTATCTTATTCTATAATCATGTTAAGCATGATCAAAGTAAATACCTGACGGTGGTCGTGGCCGGCACTCCTATTGCAAAAAGGAAAGCAGAGATACCACTACTGGGGATGGTATCCTAGAGGATGAAGTAATGGTATGCATTTTAAAAGAAGATGGATATTGGAAGAATTCATTGCTTAATGTATGTATAATAGGTTTTAACTTTTACTCCTGTATCATTGGAAAGTTAAATAAGAGATTATCATTATACTTACACACTATAATTGTAACGTTATTTTTTTTCAAGAGACCCTTGTATCGCGGTGAATTTTCCAAACATATAATTTAACGGATACAAAGTATACCCAGTTTCAGAACAACCATTAGTAGATTACACAAAGAAAATGCCTTGTGTGGCAATCGAACTGACTACGCGCGTGAAGACGGTATCTAAACTACTCTGCCATCTGTAAGCTCAAAACTGTAGTTTATAATAACCTATGATTTATTATCAACGCACTTTGATATATGGCGTAATCTTTTGGCACTAAACTATTAGTTATATTTTATTGTATATAGACGTCAATTTATGTGCTCAGCCAATATAATTTAATGTTTAATGTCTCTTAAAACGTTATTAGGAGCACCGTTACTTTTACAAATGATTTATTATAATGACTGTATATCAGAATATATAGCGTCATCTATCTACCCCACCAGTACTGTGTAGTGTAGAGTCAACATGAGAGATTTATAAAAGTGCAAAACTAATTGAATACCTTTTTTTCGGTAGTGCTTCAATATTTTCTTCTGGTACAGATAGACCTTCCACTCAACAATGAAATAATAGAATCAATAATGTTATGTCTCATAGGATTGTCTTAATAATAAATACTGCATTTTAAACTGAAATATAATAATATTATGAAATAATATTCTACGATCCCGACGTTTAATGATCCATAAATTATCACAACAGCCCGTGATCATGAATGCTGTATAGTATTTGAAATGTACCATCAGTAGAAAAAACAAGTAAACGCGATAGATTGCGTAAAAGTAGTTTTATTTCATATTATTATGCTTCAGTTTCATATGCAGTTTGCAGTATTATAAAACAAAATATATTTATTATTAAACCTAAATTATATTTGCTGGGTCCCGTTATTTTATTTAGCAATAGTTTGCAAAAGCATGATTTGTGGGCTATTTTAAAACGAGACCGTCCCTAAATTGTAACCCGTATGTTTCCAACAAAGGTGGAGTTTTCAGTTGTGGCGCTCGTAAATCAGGCGAGGTTGAACGAACGATATTAATGTACGGACGCGACCACCTTGCAAATACGTGTTATGCGCCACTGAAACCTTTTGTAGAACTTTCCGCATTAGAGCGGCGGGAACAACTAATTCTGTGTTGTTACCTATAATCTTGTAATCCATCCATCCATCAGCCTTTTAAAGTCCACTGCTGGACATAGGCCTCCCCAAGAATGGGGGATAGTGCCGTAATCGCCACGCTTGGCAGGCGGGTTGGCGATCGCAGTAGATGTTGTTAATACTCGAAGGAGTGCTGCTGCCCACTCCCTCGGTATTCCCTCAGTCGGCTCTTACGACTCCCATGGGTAGAGAGGGGTGGGACAATTCTAAAGCCGGTCCCACACGGCAATCTTGTAATCGGTTAGGAATATTTGTCCTAATATCAGTTTAATGTGGGTACAATAGGTCTCCTAGGGGTAAGGCGTTGCTTATCTCAGCACGAATAACACGGCTCGATCAGGCAATTACCACCCTCTCACAGAAGATCAGCGTGAAAACGTGTTGTGTTTCGTATAGTGAGTGAGAGCGCCAGATTCCCAAACCCCCTCCCTATCTTTCCTCTCCTCTCCTTATTATACTTCCTCTTCACGTCCTATACCTTTCCTTAGAGATGGCTATTTGAGAGTGATACCTCTAATGTTGGGATCGACCATATGCTACGGTAACCGTTTACAATAAGGTAGGCCGTAAGCTCGTTTGCCACCTACCTAGTATAAAAAAAAGGTATGAGTGCTTGTACAAAAATTGATAAATATAGGTATCGATATTAGATTAAATATAGAACTTCTCTAACTAAGAAGTAATATAGGCTTAAAAAATCAACCACTAAAGAAGAAATAACAATCCTCTCTCTGCCAAGTTCAAGTCAAATTAGGTCCAGTTAAGTGGTGCCCAAATAATTGGAACTTGAGGGCCACCTACCTACTATAAGGCATATCTTTTTGATTGAAAAGCTGCATTAAAGCAATCAATAATACCATGAAAAAAAAACGAAGTAAAAAAAAATGTACCCTAATGAAAAAAGTCTTGAAATAAGATTTTGGATTGGATAGTCATGCATGTTCTAAATTCAAACGTCAAAATGAGAACGCCTTAACACCCGTTCCAAATTCAAACAATATTGACAGATCACAAAACCGATTTCCCCAAATGCATTTCGCATGTCCGTTAATACGCCTCGGTATAAGTCAGAAATGGATTAAAGTGTCGAAAGCCGTTGTAATAAGCCGATGCCGCAGGTGCTGAGTAATTGGCTAGTGCGCCGATATGACAGCCCATTGCGCTACGTCGGGTCGGCTCAGACAACGACCAAAGATATAAAATCCCTAGATGTGTTGAGCTTATAGATGATAGGGATTTCTTTACTAGAAATAATCATTTTCATCTGAATAAATTGTGCGTTAATTTTTATGAAATTTTAAACTTGATTACTGCCGCACCGGTCTTTAAAATAGGTAAACCAAGGGCTGCAAAGTCAATAGCATCAAATTCGATCCCCAATCCGTGACCGAGACCCCGCATGGCACACACTTATTTTAATTTTTTTTCAAAATTATGTGTCTTGTCTACTTGCTCACAAACTATATGCGTATGCTCAAGGAAGGAACACCGCGAGGAAACCTTCAAGGCTGAGAGATTTTATCAGAGGCTTGTGAATTCTGCTAACCAGCATGGTGGATGGGAATGAGTGTCATCGTGGATGGTGAACTGCGGCCTGAAACCGTCTCATTAAGAAAAGCGACCTGTGGCAAAAAAAAAATACCACAGTAAATTAATAAGTTTACTATTAAAGTGAGTATTATGTAATGAAAAAATGTTTCTTTTATGAAAATGCTTAAGTCCTTATAAAAATTACTTAGTTAAGTACCTACAAAAAAGGACTGAAAAAGGCTTAGTTACGTTCTGGTCTAGAATTTGCAATGCCTAAATAAAACCTAGCTGTGACTTTGTGAGTAATTGTGTGCTAAAATGCTATGACAGCACGCTGTACAACGCCATATCTAATCCGACAGCCAAGCTGGCCATTGATGTACAATAATTAAGGCTGTCTTTTTAAATATGGTTTCTGAAAGGATATTAAATAAAACTTGGTCGTTTAGGATACGCTATAGCATCCATGGCACGACAGACTCGAAAACGTTAGCATATTAGATAATAAAAATCAATAACTTTGAGGCATATAGGTACTATCGAATAACAAAGGAATCATCGAAATCGGTCCGCCACCAGCGAACAAATTGGTAAACATTTAAACAAAAATTATTCAAATAAAATTGAAAATCTCTCAATCGTAAAATATTTTTTTAATTTGAGCCGCAATTCTCCACTATTGGGCGGGCAGTGCGGATTGGCAGCAGTAAAATCAAATAAACGCGATAATTTCCTTAAAATACGTTCCATTTTATTATATGTATATTCGTCTCGGAAATATCAGAAAGTATTCATTATTTTCATATGACAGTACTTAGTATTTTAATTCAACTTTAATAAGTGTATCGTCGAAGCTATCTTTCAATAGGACAATCAACCTAGTAATTACTAATTAGATTATAATTCAAACAGATTCAAATGAAGGCATCGGCGATCTGTCGATGTGGAGCAACTTCTACGGCGGCTGATCTATTGATCAGAACAATAACTGTCGTAAAATGGTTACTCGTCTGCGACGTATTGCCAAAATGACACTGACAGAGCATTGATGTTTAGAAATCGATACTTCAGACTCAATCAATTATGGCGCCACTGTCGTATTGTCAGTTATTCAATTTTACATACTTATCATCACGCCATTTCCCTTACGGGGTAGATAGTACAAATTGTCAAAAGGCACTATTCTTGCGTACATGTCTTGCTTCCCGAACATTCATAATATTTTCTTACACGCCGCCGGTTTCGGATACTCCTTCCACCTTCCTTCAAAACATGACCGATTTGTTAAACACAAAGTGAAAAATGTGAAATCGAAAATAACAGTCAGGAGCAGGATTTGAACCTGCATCTTCTGGATTCCGTCCAGATGCTTTACCAATTCAGCCATCCTGACACTTGCTCCTGACTGCTAATTTCGATAACACATCATACTTAACGTCTTTGGGTGACGCCTGCGCCGTCTGTCGGACGTATTTTCATACATTATACCGACCAGGTAAATTATTATTAGGTAAAATCTTAATTGTAAAATTAAGTTTACCTGGTCGGTATAATGTATGAAAATACGTCCGACAGACGGCGCAGGCGTCACCCAAAGACGTTAAGTATGATGTGTTATCGAAATTAGCAGTCAGGAGCAAGTGTCAGGATGGCTGAATTGGTAAAGCATCTGGACGGAATCCAGAAGATGCAGGTTCAAATCCTGCTCCTGACTGTTATTTTCGATTTCACATTTTTCACTTTGTGTTTAATGTATAGTGCTAAGCATGTCAAATGCAAAAATATATATAAAAATATCTAAATATTTAAAGGGTTTGCGTCATTATTAGGTAAAATCTTAATTGTAAAATTAAGTTTACCTGGTCGGTATAATGTATGAAAATACGTCCGACAGACGGCGCAGGCGTCACCCAAAGACGTTAAGTATGATGTGTTATCGAAATTAGCAGTCAGGAGCAAGTGTCAGGATGGCTGAATTGGTAAAGCATCTGGACGGAATCCAGAAGATGCAGGTTCAAATCCTGCTCCTGACTGTTATTTTCGATTTCACATTTTTCACTTTGTGTTTAATGTATAGTGCTAAGCATGTCAAATGCAAAAATATATATAAAAATATCTAAATATTTAAAGGGTTTGCGTCATTATTAGGTAAAATCTTAATTGTAAAATTAAGTTTACCTGGTCGGTATAATGTATGAAAATACGTCCGACAGACGGCGCAGGCGTCACCCAAAGACGTTAAGTATGATGTGTTATCGAAATTAGCAGTCAGGAGCAAGTGTCAGGATGGCTGAATTGGTAAAGCATCTGGACGGAATCCAGAAGATGCAGGTTCAAATCCTGCTCCTGACTGTTATTTTCGATTTCACATTTTTCACTTTGTGTTTAATGTATAGTGCTAAGCATGTCAAATGCAAAAATATATATAAAAATATCTAAATATGACCGATTTGGTCTTGGTAGGTGAGTCTAGGTCTCGCCCTGTATCTACTAATCCTGCCACTTTCGTATTGTATATCTTCTTAACCAATCCGGCGCGTCCGGCATTCTTCCCACATGTCGGACCCATCGGAGCATTCCCTTTCGCATCTTTACACCAATTTTTCTCTTTTAGGCCTACTCTTTCTCTTATGCCGTCATTAGGAATGCGGTCAGTCAGCCTAACTCCTTAGATTTTCCGCAGAGATCGCATTTTGACCACATTAATTTACCCTCATGCTCCTTTCTGCGTACCCAAATCTCGCTTTCATATAATAATGTTGGGATTATATCCCATTTTTATTATGTGAAAAGTTTTCTTTTTCGTTAAATAGGAATTATTATACAGTTCTGTTATTATATTCATTGCAATCATTTCTCATAATCAGATTTATTAATAATTTTGTTACGTTTTTATCATAAGATATTGTCTCAACTTTTGTACTTTACCCATAAAATTAGGGAGTCTTAAACTAATTTAGGGATCCACATGTGGCAACAGAACTAATCAAATCAACAAGTCATAATTTTTGGCAACCCTACACAAGAGCAAAATGTGATAACATTTTTGTGTCACTCAGAAGGGATTCAGTGTGAAAGTTTGTCGAAAAGACGGGTGTAGTTGAATGATTGAACTGAACGTGGTTGTGACATTTGGGCGCTTCTAGATTGTATTAGATGAGGGAAACTAGCTTTGTGACGGTTTGTGTTATAGTATTTTATTGAAGATAGTTCGAACATTTTGCTGTATTTTTTTTCGCGACTAAAAACACGGTAGACTGTAAAAAAAAAGTGTAGTAGACTGGATTGCTCTGATGGCGTAGTGCTTAAGATTTAAACCTGATTTGCCGAGGTTTGCTGGTGCGATTCCTACATAGGTAATTCTTTGTGCGATCTATCATCACGCACCAACGGAAGATCAGCGCAGGTTTTAAACGTTTTGCGACGGAACTAGTTAGTAAATTTTGTGTTTAAATACCTACTGTAAAAAAAAATTCGTCTGCAATAATCTTTTTCTTTTTTTCTTTCTATCTACGAATGGTTGTATACTGTGTGTAAGGTATTTAGTCTCAAGTAATAAACAGGTATTATTATCTATTGCATGATGCTATTTTGTTAAAGCTTCATGTCAGTTACCTAATTGTGAATTGAAAAATATTACCTGCCTTACTAATAAACGTTGTAAACTTCTGAATAGTTATTCAGTATTTGTAGTGTAGTACGTGTGGGGCCGGCTTTAGAATTGTCCCACCCCTCTCTACCCACGGGAGTCGTAAGAGCCGACTGAGGGATACCGAGGGAGTGGGCAGCAGCACTCCCTCGAGTATTAACAACATCCACTGCGATCGCCAACCCGCCTGCCAAGCGTGGCGATTACGGCATTATCCCCCATGACGGGACCGCTCGTTGTGGCGTCCTCTTGGGGAGGCCTAAGTCCAGCAGTGGACGGTTAAAGGCTGATGGATGGATGGATGGATTCAGTATTTTGTCTTTGTCACTAATATGACAGTTTGACGTTGAAAGAACGGAACAACACTGAATAACTATTCGTAGCTTATACAATGTTTATTAGTGAGGGGATACAAGTGGAATTCCCCACAAATTTTAAATAGACTTTTTTAAAGTGGAATGTCAACTTCGTAACTTGTCATTCGTAGCTATTAGAAGTTTGATGTTCGTTCGTCCAATCAGACGTTACGATGAGAGGTTTATTGAACTCTTGTAACAAAATGCGTATAAAAAAAGACTTTTTAAATTTCTGTCTAATAAACGGACTTTCACCAGTCATATTGCTAGAGCTGCAGTAGATATAAATATAATTAAGGAAGTAAAGATGAAATTCAGCAATAAATTGGTAATTTTAGCATCAATTATTATAATAGTTAAAACGGAAAGCATCATCTACCGAAATAATAAGTATATAAACTGTCTGCCATTTCATCTATTAAGCCGTTTTTTAATGATTAACACAATCTTTAGTTGGTACGCGATTTACAAGATCCTTAAAGCGAAAAGGTGAAATTGAACTTACTTACTTATCATCACGCCATCTCCCTTGCAGGGTAAGCAGAGAGAACAGAGTTCCAAAAGGCTCTATTCTTGCATACATCTCTCGTTTTCTCAACATTCATAATTCTTTATACGCTCGCTGGTTTCGGAGACTTCTGACTCCCCTTCTTTCAATACATAACCGATTTGGTCTAGGTAGGTAAGTCTCAATCTCCCCTTGTACCTACATCCCTCCACTTTCGCAATGTGTATCTTCTTAACCAGTCGCTCGTCCGACATTAGTCCCAAATGTGCGAACCATCGGACAAATTGAAAATAACAGTATATGGCTAAGCATCTGAAGTGCTTAAAAAATATAAAATTTTCCTTAAAGTTGATATGTATACCAGCAATATGGTACGTCTAACATCCCAGTCGGATGGTGGTGGCGTACGAGTCACCTGTGTTCGCGACAACACTACGTGCTATGATCTTATTATTATTTCAAGTTCTGTGGTATGAACTGTGGGTACTATCCATGCGTGGTACATGCTGGGTGCTGGAATCCCTAAGAGGATCCCAGGTCCACATAAAAATAACCTAAGCATAATAAGCATACACTGATTAGTTTCCCAACAAAGACGTAGGCAGTAATGTGTTATGTCACTGAGGCTGTTCAGCCATGAATGATGCTGTTGTTGATCCATGGAATGCAAGAGCCATAGCGTTGTGGTGGTTTATTTTTGTTATAAGAACCCCCTGCAGTAAGGAATATTCCACAAGGATTATTCGCGGGGGACTTCACAAACATACAATTTACTAAGAGTACGAACAACCATTTGTGGATCACACAAAGAGTTGTCCTGTATGGGAATCGAACCCACAACACTCGGGCGGGGGAGGCCGGTATCTAAACCATTCTCACACGCCAGCTGTGCAGTCTTTCAGAGAGACCAGGTTCTTTCAGAAAGGCCTTTATCCAATAGTGGATATTGACAGGATTAAGACTGTTCAATATACTTGATGCTTTGTTTTCTCCGCACACGTGGCTTTTGAATTTTAGTACTTTATGTTGTAGGTTTCATTCCCACATATTTATGGAATCCATATGTATAGTAGTTTTAGGCGGATTAATATTCGGGGACTCCCCCGTTAATGCGGGATTTATCTTTATGAAAAAAATCATACGAGCGAGTAAAACCAATGGTTCGAATCATTGACATTATTCAGCAGACTTCCATTTACTGAAAATAGTCGGACATCAATAATGTACGTTACAGAGTTGGCAGACAAAAAATACATAACAAGCGATACATCAATAGCGCAACCCTAGCTCGCACGATTACATTACAGCTAGGGCTGACAAAAATACTTTTATCATTTTATTTTAGAAATATATCACCGGATATAACTCACGTTGTGGATCGATTTAGTCGAACCGGGTTTCGAGCATATTCGATGCATCATCATCAGGGCGAGCGCGCAGCGGTGTCAAAGAGTTCCTGGTGGGCACTGCGGCCAGCGTAGCGCGCAGCTCGGCTTGACACATGTGCGGGCGGCGGCGGCGGGGTGTTGCATGGAGATGGTACATGTTCCTCGCTGCCAATGTCAGCCGAAGAGGCCGATTTCGATCAGGAGTGGATGGTGCATTTTATTTTGTTCGGTTTTTCGTTGATTTCAATATGAACCCAAGGCAGTCTCTGATTTTTAAATGTACTTATGTGTTATATTTATTTAACACAAAACTACCCCTTCGGGGAATACAGGCGTTATGCTATGTTGTTTTCTAAATATGATAGTGTGCCAACCCTAATCCATGCCTACACATGTATAAACACATCCTTGGTTTGCACTCCACTAGCGTTGTATAGGAAACGTGTAAATTGTTTACCGATATCAGGGAAGCGATATGTTCACGGCAACAGTGCGAGGGAGCTGGGCAAACACGTCGAGTGTCGCTTCAAGAGCCTCGGCCCATTTTACAAGAGGCTTCCAACATGTAGGTACGTGCGAATGACGCGGGCTTTAACGCGTTGTTTGCACCAATTAGGGTTGACAGATTGCAGAAAATAAAATTAAAGTAAGATTATTTTTTGATATATTTCTGCGTAAAAATTTGTGAGGCACGACCCTCCCACTGTTTCTTATGTTGCTTACGCAGTATATGACCATGATGTGGTCATTGGTAATTGTCGCTCATGGACTACCGTGAACCATTTTGATGTGTATTTTAGCACTTGATATGCTCAGCTACTTTAAAGAACAAATTATAGTGCTAGCGGTAGAGCACTTTTGTCCGTGTGGTGACGGACTAAGAATACAAGTGTCACCACCCCATTCTTTCCCACGGGTGTCGTATGAGGTGACTAAGGGAAGTAAGCAATTATCATCCATTGCATGACTGGTGGCAGGGCTGGGTACCAAGTGGGAGTACTCACTTGGTATCGGGCCCGAGCGGGTTGATACCACCATCTTCCGTGTGACCGGCCATGAAGCACATCGTTGCGTTTTGGCTGTAGCAGGAGATAGCCGTTTATATTTTATTTCATATCTGTTAAATGAATTGGTGAGCAGCGGCTTGACAATACTCTCGGTATAGTCGAGTCCATTGGCGACGGTTACCATTTACCATCAGATGGACCGTGGCTCGTCTGCCACTACATGCAATAAAAAAAAAACCCGGATTGGAAGGGACGCACGTTTGATGCCCGCTCGCACTAAAGTTCTCTTCTTTCACAAATAATTTGTTCTTTACCGTGAACCTATTTGATAGGAGTGGAAATAAGTTCTTCATCTGTAACCAAAACACACTATGATAATTCAAGGCTGTTTAAAAGGATTATATAGGAATTAGACAGTGCTACGTATTTCACCTTCGGTTTTGACAATTTGGAACCAACAACGGTATTGATCCGTCAAAAAATCCTTCTTTTGTAAAGAAATATTACGCAGCGATACTGTCGGCTCAGATTTCGATATAAATTAATATACATGGCTTAACTTTAAGGAAATGAATTACACGGTGGACGGGTTTACTTGGCATCAAAATAAAATTATTCAGCGATGACTTATTGATGGCTGAGTTAAACGAGCTATATGATAAGTTATTCCCGGGCAAGGCTGTGTCATGTAATTTGGTTGGGCGAGGGTAGCGCAAAATGTCTACCTTGAATATTATGAGACGATTCAATTTGTAGTAAGGAACGTGGTGCGGCAGAGGCACCGGATATTTTAGCTAAAACGACACGTCTACCATACAAGAAAATTTAAAATTAACCTTTACTAGCTTCTGACCTTAGAATTGGGTCCTTATAATATAAATACGAAACAACAGCAGAAGTATTTCTTTTTATTGATTATGATGGCAGAAGATTTACGGCCTACCTGATGGTAGTGATAACCGTCGCTCATGGACTCAGCTATACCGAGAGTATTATCAAGTCGCTGCTCACCATTTCATTTCACAGATATGAAATGAAAGAATAAACTGCTATCTTCTGCTACAGCCAATACACACGGACGTGCTTCATGGCTGGTCACAGGGGAGATGGTGATACCGACCAGTTCAGGCCCTACCACCAGTAATGCAACGGGTGATAATTGCTTACTTCCCTTAGGCGGTCCTTAGACCTACAATAACATTGTACAATACATTTTATTGAACAACAAGATTGAAAGGCGCTTTGAATTCAAACGATTAATTATATTGCACAATAATACGAACTGTGCAATGTTTTCGTGTTCAGTCGGAGAATAGTAGACTGAAAAATATTCAATACTGACCCTACACGATGCCATGGAAACATATGGTGCAATAAAAATTAAACTCGCTCAAATTTTCGTTCAATCATTGCGCAATCTTCAATATTAACCTTAGACGTAATATTATTACGTATTCGTAATATTGCTCAATATAATTGATCGTCTAGGGGCCGCCTTCTACGACACCCGTGGGAAAGAATGGGGTGGTGACACTTGTATTCTTAGTCCTTCACCGCGCGGACTGGAATTTGACTTAATTGTAGGCTCATAAAAAAAGTTTAATATATTACGCAGAAGCTTATTGAAAAAATAATTTGGAATAATATAGTCGTATACGACTATTTCCTCGTGTCGGTAAAAATATATAAATTTATATTGTGCTTTTTTGTGACTATTATGTTATAATTTTGTGTTATATAATGCCTATTGCTATCGTCGATAGTTAGTTAACGAAGGTTAACGAGGAAAGGCAACTATTAACCACTAGGTAGGCTATATGTACTTCCCGTTAAATACAGAGCTTATTTCAATGAAAATCCAATTGAGCCTCGAGTCACGCGAACGAATGTTGTAAAATGATTTAATGAAAAATTAATGAACCTTACGAACGCATTGAGAATGGTGGGGGTAAATATTACCATTGTATAATGATAAAATACGTAAATTATGTTAATTTTATTGGTGGGTTATGAGTGCTATATTTAATGCAATAATCAGTCGTGTAACCTTATTCCAGTTTGAATGAGGTTGGCATCTTTTTGAAATCGAGCCTCTTCTATTATTGTTTATGGCAAATGTATATTACCGACGATAAATAAGTAAATGGTATTTCTCTATGTAATCGAATCCGCACACACAGGTGGTGCACGAGTTTTTGAATAGTATAAATCGACTGGTTGCCTTGAACGGACCACAGCAGGTTAGGACAACCATCACAACGTGTTCAAAACCAGAATTGTATTTGTAAAAACGTGGTACCATTCTTCCATTCCACTGTTAATGGTGTTATAGTGATTGTGGCTAGTATTGTCCTTTGATTCACTGATTGATAAATAATAATAAGGCAAAAGAAGATTAAGCCCAGATTAAATAAATAAGATATGAGAGTGTCTGTTTGTAATGTCTAAATTTGCATACAGTTTTTTACTAAATGCATTTGAAAATATTTATGTTACCTATAACAAAATATGTACCAACTTTTAAAGTTTTCTCTGTTCGTTCCGGCTAATCGCCGAAACGGCTGGATTTATTTGGAAGAGACTTTCCACTGATGTTACACCGAGTAAAAAAATGAAAATAACTAAATTACACGTCGACAAAGTCGCAAGTAGCAGCTAGTATGCAATATATACGTAAAGAGCATATATACGGCTGTCCCTTTACAAAATATACGACTGTCGTACCAAAAGCGGAATGATTTTACAGAAACTAAGAGTAAACGCAAACATATCGACAGTAATACCCCGCTATCAATAATATATGTGGACAGAAACGCCCGTTCAATGTTGGGTTAGGTTAGCATACTTCGCAAAAAGTTATTACTGTTGTCGACTGTACCAAAACTGAGTTTGCTCAAGTCCTTTAACGATATGGGCTCTTCTGCCGCCGGAGGATTTGCGGATAATTACGCGCTTCTTATTAAGCTGTCGGCAAATACTTTTGCGATGGTTAATTTTGTCCCTCGCTCTCGTTTTGGGGTTAACTATTTTTGCTGCGCTTATAATAAGTAGATCGCATGGTGTATTTAATGTGTTTCCTTAAATTTAACAGCTTATTCATGAATTAAAGCCTTGGTTATTTAAAATACAAAATGTGTGATATTTTCTGATATTAAATAAATTTCTGTTTGTAAGTCGCTGTGCTCCGCAGTTTTGATCGCATAAAACTTAAATATTTTTCTTTTACTAGATACTTACTGTAAGAAATGTAGACTTGACATTTAGGGCGTTGCTAATTGCTTCGCTCCTATTGGTTATAGCTTTATGTTTGACAGCTTGGAAACTGTTTAAGTAAAGGCAATAAGAATCATTCAAATATTAATTTTCTATTTTACAAAAGATTAAGAAACTAAATTAACAATACCGCGTTAGTATTACATTAATGATTTTTGATAAAACACTAAAAGAAAATATTGTGGAAAGTAATTTTCAAGATAATGTTTAAGAAAAACAAGTAATCTCTTTATATAGCCAAAGATAACAAAGGCACTTTATTTTGCCGCACTCTCCCTTCGTGCGTATAAATCTCAATTTGCATAATATATTTCACGCCAGTTTTAAGACGTCTGATAGGCGCAGTGGTTTATATAGTGGCAGAAAGTATGTTAAGTTTTACAACAAATATGCAAACTATGTTATTTAATAAAACCTATTTTTACGGTATCTGGGGGCGACAATGTACAAGCAATACATGAACGCTCGATCGCTGGACTGCTCGCTCAGTCGAGCGACCGATCCGTGATCTGGCGCGAGTCAACCAATCACAATGGGGCCACTGGTCGAGCAGTTGACAGATAGTTCGTGTCCCGTTTTATATTCTAGGTAGTTTCGAATAACTTTCATCATCCATAGACGTGGGGGACATTTAGTATTCGCGTTAACCATAAGAGAATTACTACTCGTACTGCTTGTCTTATAGTAAAGTGCCTGCTACACGGTTGTAAACTAACTGAGGTGACCTTGGTTAGGGGCTGATTATCTGTTTTCGACTACATGGGCGCCAGTACCCACCCGTTCCGGGCCGACAGCAAGTGAGTACTCCCATTTCGTACCCAGCCCTACCGCCAGTAATGCAATGGGTGATGCTTACTTCCCTGAGTCGCCTCGTATGACACCAAGAAAAAACTTGAAAAATGGGTTGGTGACACTTGTTTTCTTAGTCTGTCACCACAAGGACGATCATGTCCAATCCAATCACTTCTGAAATATCCTCAATTTGGCATGGAAAACTAATGGACTGAAAATTATAATTAAAGTGCCTAAAAATTATCTGTACATATAGGATTTTGACGAATTTAAATCTCTTATATGCATTGCCAATTCAATTTAAAGTACGTTCAGTTCCCCATATATGATTAAAAGCCTGTTACTGTTACTCGGTGAGTGTTGCACTCACACGCCCGCTGGCTCGCCATTAAACGAACAAAATTAAAATGTAGCCCGCGGCCTAGAAGCCTTTCTCGCGGCAGGTGTGAGAAACGTCCAAATAATTCATTTAATAATTAAAAGAAACTAAAAAATAATCGACGATGCTGTGTTTAGAAGCTTTAACTTTTAGATTGTGTTCCCAGAAGGTAAGAATTTTGCCGATTCTTAACCCTTTACACTAGATCTTATTCGCAGTTTCGTCGCTGGAATAAGCTAACTTAGTATCACGCCTGTATTCCCCAAAGGGGTAGAGGTAATAGGGGGTGCGTCCGTGTGGTGACGGATTAAGAATACGATATGTCACAACTCATCACTTGCCCGTGGAAGTCGTAAAAACCGACTAAGGGAGCACCAGGGGAATGGGCAGCAGCATACTCCTGGGAAACGTTTAACACCATTCTGCGACCGCAAACCCACCTGCCAAGCGTGGCGATTACGGCATTTCCCTGCCCAGCCCCTCTCTGCCTTCGTGGGGAGGCCCATGTCCAGCAGTGGACGTTTATGGGCTGATGGATGGATGGAATAGCGGGCGAGCCTATTGCCGTCTACCGGGCACATTTCAAACTCCGGGATTCTACTGAGAGTTTTTCTTTTCAAAAAGCTCAATAGCACCGCCCGGGATCGGACCCGAGACCTCATGATCAGCAGTGGCTTACACTACCGCTGCACCGCAGAGGCATAAGATAATTGTTTTTATTTGATTTACGCGATGCATGTCAGTAAATCTTGCAGTTACTTAGTATGATTAAACACAAAGTGAAAAATGTGAAATCGAAAATAACAGTTAGGAGCAGGATTTGAACCTGCATCTTCTGGATACCGTCCAGATGCTTTACCAATTCAGCCATCCTGACAATTGCTCCTGACTGCTAATTTCGATAACACATCATACTTAACGTCTTTGGGTGACGCCTGCGCCATCTGTCGGAAGTATTTTCATACATTATACCGACCAGGTAAACTTAATTTTACAATTAAGATTTTACCTAATAATGACGCAAACCCTTTAAATATTTAGATATTTTTATATATATTTTTAGCATTTTTAGCATATTTTTAGACAGATGGCGCAGGCGTCACCCAAAGACGTTAAGTATGATGTGTTATCGAAATTAGCAGTCAGGAGCAATTATCAGGATGGCTGAATTGGTAAAGCATCTGGACGGTATCCAGAAGATGCAGGTTCAAATCCTGCTCCTGACTGTTATTTTCGATTTCACATTTTTCACTTTGTGTTTAATGTATAGTGCTAAGCATGTCAAATGCTAAAAATATATATAAAAATATCTAAATATTTAGTATGATATTTTCTCGTCGATCTTTATAAATTATACATATAAAACTTCATCATTAATTACTCCATACATTGCCGAAAATAGCATAGTAATGTGCTAGTTTTTGAATTTACAGCGATTTGACACACGGATAAATAGATACATGATATATGCGGCGGGGTGCCTTTATTTTATAATTATGTATAAAATAAAGCTTTATAGCCAGCATAAGCCTAAATTCTAAAGCCAGCCTATGGGTATATAAATATGTTTTATATCAGATTAGAGAATGTCTCTCTTCCAGTATTATGCTGTACACTTCTGGAAATAATCACCACAATTGGCAATCCTATGATGCCTGCATCCAATCAATTATCCACTTTTAGTGGTAGAACCTTGCTTGATCCAGCATAAATGGAATCTCGATCGGTGATGTACCACCCTCTCATAGAAGATCAGCATGAAACAATTGTGAGTTCTCCTAGTATCGTGTTTCGTATGGTGAGTGAGAGCGCCGGAGGCCCAACCCTTCCTTATCCTTAATCCTCTCCTTGTTATCCTTCCTCTCCAAATCCCAATTCCTTTCCTTGGACTTAGTGACGCGTGAGTGATGCCTCTGGTGTTGCTAGCGTCTATAGGCTACGGTAATAGCTCACCATCAGGTGTCGACTGCTTGTTTGCCACCTGTATCGTACCTGACCAATCTATATTAATACTACCAGCCACAGTAATATAGTAACATTCATCTGTAAGGAATAATTTTCTTGTTATTCCATCTCTCTGGAGAGCTAATTAGGCTGATGCTCGCGGCTGTTGTTGCTATGCCAATCCAAGTCTAATGCGAGCACACGATATTGTGATATGTGGATGTATTTTGTGGTGGTAAAATTACATCGTTTTAATACTTTAATGCGAATAGTTACTCTGGTGACATGCAATAGTGTTCAATTTTGATTTTCAATGTAGCTAGTTTGAAATAGAGAACGTATATAGATACGTGACTCATTTTTTATCGCTCTCCCCCCTCGGTGACTACCTGTAGTATATTCCATTCCCCTCTTCCCCTCTAATTTTCACGTAGGTAAATATGAGTTTTAAATAATTTATTGCAGATAGAAAGTCAAAAAAGAATAATTTTATTTGGAATATTAAAATGCACGACTCTGGTCTCGTAGAGGCTCGACACGAGAGCATACCATGTACACACTCGTTGTATCAATTAAACTTCGGATGTCCGTCGCGATGGACGTGGAAAAAATAATTGCGGCGTTTATTTTTTTTATTAGTTATTGTAATTTTTTAATCATTTACCATAGAAAAATATATTAAAACATGGCGAAAAAGAACTTTTTAACTGTTCAACGGGAATATATTTTTTTTAACTCTTCAACGGGGATATCAAATTCGTTGCTTATCCGCAACCAAGCGTCGTGTAATAGTTGCTTATCCTTGTGCCTGACATTCTTAGGATTCCATAATAGTGCTTGCCTTTGGTAGGCTTCTAAAAAGCGTTAGACCACATCGTTGTCGCACGCAGAAAGCACGGCTTTTGGCGGGCAACTAAGCAAACGAGTGTGTACAGGCGCGCTCTCGTTTTCATCGTGAGACTCACCGAGACCCTTTGACTCGTGCACAAAAAGCCGACACGCTTCCGAGACATAGCGAGAGCCGCGAGACGAGACGAGGCTACCTTGTACACACTCGCCCTCGGCCTGTCTCGTTGTGTCTCGACGAGTGTGTACAGCCGGCTTTAGAGGTGTGTGTCTTGCCAGGACTTCAGAGGATCGGATCGAACCCGATATTTTGTCATTGAAGTCCTTGGTACTGTTACTTTATAATGAACGCGACAATATTAGTTATTTTAAATCAATGTGCAATTATTTTTCATGAGTTAGTATTGTAAATAAACTAATAAAAATAAAATACAAAATCACCTTCAAAGAACACCCAGGAACTAAAAAGCAATAAATAATTGGTATTTACATACGGTTTTCTGTACTAGACACCTTTTTTTTTGTTAAGGCCGGATAAAATGTTCCTAACCGCACACCCCTTAGTTCGGGGCAACGAATAGGGTAGTATGAGGCCCCTACCCACTAAAGAAACCCGCAAGGTGCCGTCTCTCCGCCTTTATTGGCGGGCCACTGGAACTATATTACATTCCTTCAGTGGTACCGTGCTAGACACCTAGTGATGTGTTTGAAGTCGGTGGCAAAAAAAAATACATTGTATAATTAGTTCAAATTTTTATTAAAACATCTTTGCCCTTTAGCTCCGTAAAACTATGATAATTTTAAAAAGTGGTTATCCCAGCGGCCGGCCCTAATTTAGCGAATTGATGTTATGTACATCAAACTTTCCATATTTGTACATAGCGGGTAATTTGTAGTCAAAACCCGACAATTAAAATATTATGTTCATAAAAGTTCAAAACCTGTTTGAACTTGTCATACCTATCTACTATTACTAGCCGACCCGGCAAACGTTGTTTTACCATATAAATTATTTCTAGAGAATTTCTAGTGTAGAAAAAAATAACTAACTTAGGTATATGCCGAATCATAAAAAAATTAAAAAATTGGTCCAAAAAAATAAAGGGGTATGAAAAATAGCTTACATCAGACCTACTGAATATACACACAAAATTTCATAAGAATCGGTGAAGCTGTTTCGGAGGAGAATGGCGACAAACACTGTGACACGAGAATTTTATATATTAGATACATGGACATGTAAAAATGTCCATGATTAGATAAAGTTGTTGTGTACAGAGATATGTCTGTACACTGTACAGAGATATGTCTGTACACTGTATCTTAAGATAAGTATTTGAGAAAAAATTACTGTATTAGGCTATTGAGGCGTGTCTAAACATAAAATGATTTATTTTAGATTTATTGTATGTTTGTTTATCTGTCTGTTAGTTCGCGCATCACGCAAAAAACTGCTTAACGGATTTTGATGCAACTTTTTTTATTTGATAGCTCTTAATGAGACTTTAAAAACTGGTATACATTTTATCTTGCTAATATATGGGGGCCTCAGATTTAACTAGGTATGACGGTACGATATGGCTAGTTATTTTCTATAAACGAATTAAATATATTTACATTTAATATTTCAAAGGTAGATATCGAAGGACTTATTGAATATAAAGGACAGCTTTATGTGAAAAGGTTTGTACGATTATTCTTGTGAGGTAGGCTTTTCACTGGGATTTAGTTATACAACAAATAGTCCTTTAACCGTATACGTATGTAACTGAGTATGTGTACTCATTTTAAAGTACAAATTATTAGTACTTTAAAGTACTGTAGTTGAGCATGTCAAATGCTAAAATATAGATCAAAATGTTTAAAAAATCTCCATCACCATCTAATAGTATGAATTTTAATTGCAAAATTAAAGTTACTATATTGGATTAATGCATGTAAATACATCCGATAGGTGGCGTGGGTCGTAAAGACAAATGTGATTTGGAGATTGGGTATGGCCGAAGGTCAGTGCGATAGCTCAGCGGCTTGAGCACTTTCCCGGATTGGAAGGGACGCAGGTTCGATTCCCGCTCGCACTAAAGTTCTTTCGTCAAGAGTTTCCTTATAACTAACAGGAGTGCATGAGGCAAGTGGAACCAAAATACTGATGCTGCGATTGCAATCGCCACAAAATCATGCAAAAACTACTGAAACAATTGTGCTTGAACTTTTTGCTTTGTAGCTCTAGATTATATAAAAAGTGATGATATATTAAAATATGGCATACATTTTATCTCGCTACTCTTATCAGAACCCTGAGACATAAGCAAAAGAACTAGCTTTTGTCTGCAGCGGGTATTATATATATGTTAATATACGTAATAAAATCCAACAAATGTTTTGTGAACATTGTTGTTGTGGTTTTTACAAAACAAAAAGTATTCTTCTGTACTATTAAAGAAGCTGAAACAGAGCTTTATCTTTTATGATATTAGAGATGAAAATACTGTATTAGATTTAGGCGTCTCCTGAACACAATGAATTTTTTTAAATTATTGACTGTTTGTTCGTACATCACGTAAAAACCTCTAAACATATTTTGATAAAATTTTTGTGTGATAGCCCTTGATTAGATTTGAAAACTGGAACGTTTTATTCTCCTACTGTATTCTATAATCTGGGATTTAACCTAAATGCTAAGTCATCTATAAATGTTTAAAGAAATACATTAGAAAATAATATGTTCACAGTCGTTTATTATCTAAAGTACATTACCTTTGAGCGGATTTATTTGAAGAGTATAATAGAAATTGATAAAACATATCCAAAGAGCACAAGTACGTTTCGTAGAATGATATATTTTCATAAATAATTTGATGAAATTAGCCGTACCACGTGTACGAAAAGATGACGTTATTTTCCTTATTTATTTATAATTCACTGTAAGTACATCTGTATTAAGTTATACGGAGAATTCGCTCTGTTATACAAACATTTTCTAATATATTTCCTTCAGAATTTCAGATGTAACAATAACAAAATGTTATTAAGTTTTGACGCTGAATCGCTTTTATTGTTTACTTTATCTTGACGTTCTCATCTGTGATTTTGATCGCGACGCTCCAGTCCTCGGCCCTGGACGTGCCAGTACTGCCACCATGGCTGGCAACTCACCCTTGTTATAAAAAGCTTATCAAGAATCCACCCGGCATAGTTACTGAATAGAATTGGATCCGATAAAAAGTTTCTGCCAATTTTTTGTGACTCGTAAAAAGATATCGCGTTCGCCTCCGGCGAATGTCATTGAATTTTCAACAAGGATTTTAGAAAATTGTTGTAGTCTCAAGGGTTCTTACAGCGATCTGTGTATCGTGAGTAGGTGCGGAGTCCTGTAGAACTGGTTCAGTTGCAGGGCCAATGGTATCCTACTTTGTTATTGAGAATAGGGGCGAATCCTAAATATAAAAAGTATGGTTGTGCTGTTAGTATTTCTAAATGAATATACATATGTGTACTTCTTACTAATTTTACGAAATTTAATAAATATGTCGTCTCTTTAGATTTCGCATTAATGAAAAACGAGAAGAATTTCAAAAGTAGGTTCATTAAAAAGCGGTTTTATAGCTAAATAAAATGATTACCAGAAATTATATGTAGGTACTCACCGAAGGAATGTAACATAGTTCCAGTGGCCCGCCAATTAAGGCGGAGAGACGGCACACGGCGTGTTTCTTCAGTGGGTGCAGGACCCACACTACCCTGTTCGTTGCCCCGAACGACGGTGTGTGCGGTTAAGAACATTTTTTCCCGCCTTAACAAAAAAAGAAGGTACTTACTTAGGTGTTTGTTTTAATTATGTATCACAAAAACAACACACAAAAACATAACATCACGCCTGTATTCCCCGAAGGGGTAGGCAGAGGTGTATTACACACCCACGACTCGCCAGCTATGTTTAAGTCCCACGTAATAGGGGGCGAGCCTATTGACGTCTACCGGGCACATTTCCAAACTTCGGGCTGCTACTGAGAATTTTTCTTTTTAGGAAAAACCTCAATAACATTGCCCGATCCGGGGATCGAACCCGAGACCTCATAATTAGCAGTCGCATACACTCCCGCTACACCACCGAGGCAGTTAATGTATCACAAGACATAATTATGTATAATACACAAAAAGAACAGCTTAATTTCCATCCAAAAAAGGGCCTTTTTCTACTGAGCAGCTTTATTTTCCAAGTACATTGATGTCTGTTTCCAGACTAATCCGAAGCAACTATACTTTAGTTATTCTAAGCTGTGCCTTCAACAATCCAGGTGAATGATCTGTTCAATATATATTTCACTACGCTTCTACACTATCACGCGGTATTAATAGCTAAATATACTCGAATAAAACCATCAAAAATATCTATAATTACATAATTTTATTGCCTATAATTCTGCCAAGTGTCCGAGACCGCAGAGAATAAAAAAATAACTACTACTTATTTTCTTGGGGGTGAATGACATTAAATTTTGCATTGCAGCTTATATAAAAATCAACAGAGATCGTAAAATTACTACTCGGTAGAATCCCCGGCGAGACGAATCGCGAGAGTTAAAAAAAGATTTATGCTTATAACAGACTCGTTTTGTCTATTACCATAAGTTAGATAAGTGATTTGGTTTTATACAGGATGTTTCTTTTGTGTTCTTCGTATCTACGTTTCTTGGAAGTAGCTGGCTCGCACCTCAGGCAGATTGAGTGATACATTTTTATGAATGATTTTTTTTTTCAATACGGGGTTATATACTTAATTCTTGTATCGCGAGGGACTTTACAAACACACGATTTAACGTACAAAATTACAACCAGACTCAGTATAACTATTTATAGATCACACAAAGAGTTGTTATGTGTGCTTAGTGAAGGGATCGAAGTTGGTCAGGAAATTGAGAATGAGGTAGGGTATCATAAATGAACCACTGAAGGAATGTAATATGGTTCCGTTGGCCCGCCAAAAAAGGCGGAGAGACGGCACACGGCGGGTTTCTTTAGTGGGTGAGGGCCCCACACAACCACGTTTGTTGCCCCGAGCGACGGGGTGTGCGGTTAAAAACATCATTTCCCGCAAAAAAAAAAAAAAGAAAAAAAAGTAACATAAAGAAAGGTTGCAGTCCTAAATATGAGAGAGAGACATTTGGTGTCAGTAACAACCGAAAGTACCGATCATTTTAATTGACGAACAAGAAGATGGACACGAAAGTCTACCCAGGGGGGTTAGGCAGAATCGACATGACATCGTATCACTGTGATTGTTTGAGAGATCACCATGATTGGCCGAGGGATTATAACGACATCACGCGTCTGTTTCTCTACCAATCACAAGCGAGACGATACGATGTCGATACGATTTACTGAGTTACTTTCCACGGCCCTGGGTATGTTGGAAGTGGGTTAGCTTAGCTCTTGTAGATATAAGCTATGGATACACAACTAAGTCTTACTAAGTTGTACTAATGTAGTGTATTAGTACACTAGCATAAACTAATTAACGTCACCTACGCAAGCTAAGCTAAACTAATTTAGTTTAGCTCTCGACAACAGGCTTAACGATTGAATAGTTAGTTGTTAAGCCGCATGTTGTTGTACTTGTTGCGTTATTCTAGTGTTTAAGATACACTATTGGTGTTATGTAAATCAGAGCCAAGCAGTAATTTGCTAATGGAGATTCGAAGGGAGCTCCCGACCTCTTTTATTTCATAAGTAATATTGCTGCAATCGTGACGCAGGAAATGTACGCATGTAGGGTTGTCAACTCGCAATAGTTGTGTTCTGCTTATAGACAAACATCTTTGTCGATGACGTCAGATGTTCCTTTTTTTTTTATTGCATGTAGTGGCAGACAAGCCACGGTCCATCTGATGGTAAATGATAACCGTCGCCCATGGACTCAACTATACCGAGAGTATTGTCAAGCCACTGCTCACCAATTCATTTCACAAATGAAATGAAATATAAACGGCTATCTCCTGCTACAGCCAAAACGCAACTATGTGCTTCATGGCCGGTCACACGGGAGATGGTGGTACCAAACCGCTCGGGCTGGATACCAAGTGAGTACTCCCACTTGGTACCCAGCCCTACCACCAGTCGTGCAATGGATGATAATTGCTTACTTCCCTCAGTCGCCTCATACGACACCCGTGAGAAAGAATGGGGTGGTGACACTTGTATTCTTAATCCGTCACCACACGGATAACTATGTAAATTTCAAGAAATTGTGAAAATCTCGATGATTTATAGTTTTAATTAAAGCATTTCTTATGCAACCGTTTATAAATGAGCAAAGTGCGAAAATGTAATATAGAAAATAATCCATCATTAGGTGGCGGATGTCACGATGGCTAAATTGGCCTCTGGATCGATTTCTAATAGATTTAGATGCAAATCCTGCACCTTACTATTATTTTCGATTTAACAATTTCCGATTTTGTGTTCAATCTCGATACTGTTTATGTTGTATAAAGGAGTTGAAAGTATCCTACTACCTTAAAGTAAGTACGAGTGTCTAAACAAATTACAGTGGAATCCGTTTATAATGACATCGCAGGGACATAACAAACACGTCATACTAAGCGGACGTTATACAAAGCATTTTGTAGAAAATAAACAATCTCCTATTTTTGTTAGTATGTATTTATTTTAATAGAGAGAAACAAAATCAATTACCCACCGAGACTCAAAACAAAAAAAGCCATGCACGCGCCGAACGTCGTCGGGTATCACGTGACTCTCCCGAACACTGCCGAAGGTGTTAGGAATCATGCCGGTCACTATAATCCATCCATCCATCCATCAGCCCTTCGAAGTTCACTGCTGGACATGGGCCTCCCCAAGAGAACGCCACAACATGTGTTTCGCTCATATGGGGGATAGTGCCGTAATCGCCACGCTTGGCAGGCGGGTTGGCGATCGCAGTGGATGTTGTTAATACTCGAGGGAGTGCTGCTGCCCATTCTCCCGGTATTCCCTCAGTCGGCTCATACGACTCCCATGGGTGGAGAGGGGTGGGACAATTCTAAAGCCGGCCCCACACGGCCACTATAAGCGAAGTCATTATATCCGACTTAGTTATAAAGATTTTTATGTGAAACCAAACTTCGCTGCGTAATAACGTCATAATAAGCGGTTGGTTAAAATAGGCGGAGTCATAATAAACGGATTCTACTGTAATAGATATATGATAAATACGCCTAAACGAATTCACGGATTTGGACCAAAATTGGTAAGTCACTAGATGAAGCTATGAATTAACATATTTAATTTTTTTTTTCGAATGTAAAAGTCCCTTAGGATAGCTTTTTTCAGCATGTACATTAAATTTGATTCCTTCCATGTAGTCGGAAGGAGTAAAATTTAATGTACAGATAAATGGATAAAAGTTCTCGTTGGATAAGCATAAAAGCTTTTAAGAATTTAAATTTTGAAATCCATATAGAAGAAGTCACGATCAGTATCTACACATATATTTAAGAGAATGGCTCCTGAAAGAAGTAAATAAAGAGGTAACATATTCTATTTTTTGCACGTCAAAATACAGGCTACGGATTGGCTTGTCCGTGTCTTTCTTAAAGATATGTGAACCTTTTTGGGCTTACATTTAAAAATACTTTACAAATAAAAGTAGATTTAAAGATCTTGGCAGCCCTATTCGCGTAGCTCGTTGACGTTGAAGTCTGTCTGTCGCTTTTTCTCCCAAGGGACTGGAGAGGCGTGTAACTTTATATTCCGATATTTTGTTATCTTAATTCACAAAAGCCTTTTCTATTTTTGGACTTGTTTATTGTTCAGTAGACCTGACATTTTCGTTTACTTACATTGTTATAAATTTACTGTTAATTTTGTTTATAATAATATGATGCTGTGAATTGTTAGGGTGCGTTTATAAAGTTTTTGTGATGCTTTCAAAACGTAGTGTGGTGTGGCGTGAGCATAAAAAAACGTAGCGATCTACGATAACTGATTGATTATTTAAAACAATCCATAAATCATTGATTAGATCCAGTTCTTTTATTTTTTCTTAATAACCAATTAATTTATATTTATTTTAATAATACCTATGAGAATAACCGAGAATATAATATAAACAGATTTAACTTTTCAATAAAAAGAGAACACCATGTATATATAACTACAAAGCAGATTGTAAGTGCAAAATTTCAACACAGAAGCTTCTCTAGTTTCTTACTTTTAGTATCAGATTCAATTGCATTCCGACACGACCAAACCTTTTTTTTCTTTCATTTTTGTTAAGGGTGGAAAAATGTACCTAACCGCACACCCCGTCGATGTCAACGAACAGGTAGTGTGAGACCTTCACCCACTAAATAAACCCGCCGTGTGCTGTCACTCCGCCTTAATTGGGCGCCGACGGGTACCCTCTACTGAGCGATGCATCCGTACACGAAGCGTCGCACCTTCGCGGAAGGCCTTGTGAAAGCCTCATGATTTTTCGAGAACTTGGACGTCACAGTATTATGACATGCTAATGCGACTAGAAAGATTCAGTAGCACTTGTCACGAAGTGTCATAATATGGATTCTGAAGTTAGGTTTCTCCTAGCTTAATAAGCCACTGTACCAAAGAAACACTTCTTACTACATACTACTACTTACTACTTATCATCACACCATTTCCCTTGCGGGGTAGGCAGAGAGAACAGATTGCCAAGAGGCTCTATTCTTACATACATCTCTTCCTCTACATTCATAACTCTTCATACACGCTCGCCGGTTTTGGAGACTCCTGATTCCACGTTCCTTCAATACATGAGCGATTTGAGGTAGATGAGTCTCGGTCTCTCCCTGTACCTAACAAAAAAAAAAAAAAAATCTAAAAAAAACCTTCCACTTTCGCATTGTATTATCTCGGCGGCATTCTTACTACATGCCTGCTGCTATTAATATTAAAATATAATATTTTGTTATTTATATATTATATATTATCTGCCAAGATGCTCTGCCACGAGTCTCAACTCGGAGTCATTAGCGATATGGAAATTTAAAGATAATTGGATAATTGTAAAAAAAAGACAAGGTACATTTTTAATTTATTTTTATAGCATAATATATTAAAATATGACATTATAATGTTATGTGATCAGATAACATGATTCCGTGACGAGTTGTAACAAACACCACCTTTCCCCAAGGACGTCATATCCGTATGTGTAATTCACCTGGTATCATAATACTACCCCCTGTTGAACGGCTCGCCGAATAGTTGCACGAGAACGGTACCAAATGGTCGCTGTCAGCCACGCCCTGAGTGATATTCCATCTATTTTTTTATTACTATCCTACTTCTATACTAATATTATAAAGAGGTAAATTTTGTGACGTTGTAGGGGGTAATCTCTGGACCTACTCAACCGATTTTGATTTTTCTTTTACCCATAGAAATCCACGTTATTTGTGAGTGTCATAGGCTATATACTAACTGGAAAACTGATAAGACTTTTTCGTGGTGGTCGGATTTGCAAAGTAAGTCGGAGAAAAAACGGTCGAACGAAAACGTTTCTTACGAACGCTGCCTTAACGATGAGAGATATATGATTGAGTTCTAGACAAAAGTTGTAGAATTTGATAATTTCTTCAAAAATTGAGCGGCAGCATATATCTCACTTTTATATTTAAGTCACAAAAAGACAAATTTATATCAAAAACATACCTAATATAAATCGGTAGGTCATTTTTATTGGTCATATTATGAACAATTATGAATTCTTTTCAAAATAAGTAAATTTATCGTCTTAAGTGTTTAAAACAAAATGCTTTTCCCTTTTACTGAATATAATTTGGCCGTGTGGGGCTGGCTTTAGAATTGTCCCACCTATGTCTACCCACGGGAGTCGTAAGAGCCGACTGAGGGAATACCGGAGGAGTGGGCAGCTGCACTCCTTCGAGTATTAACAACATCCAC
Source organism: Leucoma salicis (assembly GCA_948253155.1). Taxonomy (NCBI): domain Eukaryota; kingdom Metazoa; phylum Arthropoda; class Insecta; order Lepidoptera; family Erebidae; genus Leucoma; species Leucoma salicis. Next base: position 3,008,797 of record OX411815.1, read on the forward strand.
TGCGATCGCCAACCCGCCTGCCAAGCGTGGCGATTACGGCATTATCCCCCATGACGACCGCTCGTTGTGGCGTTCTCTTGGGGAGGCCTATATCCAGATGTGGACTTTGAAAGGCTGATGGATGGAATGGAATTTGGAAGAATGGTTAAAGAGCGAACACGACATAGGTAGGTATGGAACCACAACCGTGTCGTAATCTATTGAGAGTTTTCTATAAGATGTTTTTTTTTAATGTTTACCGCCGTGGCATTCGTAACGACGACGTAAGAGAGTGAGTAGGTATGAAAGAGAGAGTATTGGTGTAAAGATGCGTAAGGGAATGCTCCGATGGTTCGGACATGTGGAAAGAATGCCGGACGAGCGACTGGTTAAGAAGACATAAAATGCGAAAGTGGAAGGATGTAGGTACAGAGGGAGACCGAGACTCACCTACCTAGAACAAATCAGTCATGTATTGAAGGAAGGTGGAGTGAGGAGTCACCGAAACCGGCGAGCGTGTATGAAGAGTGTTATGAATGTTGAGGAAGCGAGAGATGTATGCAAGAATAGAACCTCTTAGCACTCTGTTCTCTCTGCCTACCCCGCAAGGGAAATGGCGTGATGATAAGTAAGTAAGTACCGCCCAACAAAGTGGGCACGGGTCAGCTAGTATATTATAAAGGTGATCGTTTCATATTACTTGGTTTGCAATACAGTAGGATTACCAGAAAACAAACATACTAACATTTCTACTTGAAACTTGGTGTAACTGTGTTTTATGGCGATTGCCTACTGTGGAGCCGGGGGCAGAAGCTTACTAACTCTAGTTTCTGTCCCATTTATGCGGAAGTGGAGAACGTTAGTTATAGTAGAAAGCAACACCACCTAGTGATCAATTTCAATAAAAACTAAACGGATTACTTAATTGCAGATTTTTAAATCGGTAAGACGTATTTACCCGAAATAAAAAGTACCTATTATATATTTTAATTCAGTTTGTAAACTATCTGTGTACAAAATTAATTTAGCCATTTTTGAGAAATTGAGTAACAGATGATCTGAGATAATCACATGAAATTTGGCATTTATAATTTTAGTAAGAAGTAGTATTGCATCTTATTCTAGGAAATAGTATTGATACTTTGTTCTGTAGGTAGAGAAGATTTTTTTTATGACCAATTTGATTTCTGCAAGTAATAAATATCTTCTCACACACCATACTCCCAACCATATGATTTCCTTTTTATTCTTTTGTATGCATTGGAAAGTCAAAACTTAAAAAAAAAATTAAAGCTAAGCAATTATTATCAGAACACAAAGTTCGAAAATGTGAAATCAAAAATTAAAGCCACGAGTGGATTGCTTTTTCTGGATAACCATTCCAGACGATCTGTCGACCGAACTATCGTGATATCAGTTACAATTTTGATTTCACATTTTCGCACGTGTTCTAGCAAATGGCTTGCTTAAAAATGTTTAAAAATAACAAAATGCAATTTGTATTGTTTCAGGTAAATAGCAACGGCTGTGTGTAATCTTCTTACTCGCAAGTTTAATGAATAAACAGCAAATGGTAAGTTGATACATGGAAAGCCTTTGTCGTTTGTGTAAGCCTTGTTTGTCAACAGTATTGGCGTTGTAAATCTAAAACAAATCCCTCAATTTTCTATCGAGTTTTCGAGCGTGTCTTCTCAATTCTTCTGTTTATAAACGGAATTGTAAGTTTTACAAGAAATACAAGTGACCGATTGCTTTGTTAGTCTAGACTTAAATGCCATTAGTGTTAAACTTTATCGCAGTTTTAAATCCCGGATCAGGCTAAAAAAACGAGACTTTTCTATTTAATTATCTAGGAAGTTTGGTGTTGTAACGTCTACATGACTGGGAGAGTAGGTTATGTAATGCATAGTGCAACCTCAGTCCAAGAATAAAAAGTGAAGCCACTTTTTTGAAGATGTGTGCGTGAAAGTGTTGTCACAGGAAAAAAATAATCTCTATAGTTTGGGTAAATTTTAAGTTTCATTTTTAAAACATAAAAGAAGTAAAAGTATGAAGTAAGTTTACAGCACGTCATAATGGGAATATTATGGCGCTGACATACGTAACACTTACGTACGAAATCGTCGGGTAATTTTAAATCATACTTTGGTAACACTAGTCGTTCATGACATTTCGTTTTGGCATGGTTTTATTTGTACTTGTACGCGTGAGCGCGTGTAATTACAAGTTTGGCATGGTTTTATATGGCTTTACCGGATTGTTCGTAATGATCCGTCTATATTTTTTATTTATTCTGAGAGTGCAACCTATTCTCTCTTGTAATTCAGTTAGGAGAACGCTATTGATTAATTGAGCCTTGCTTGTCCCAGCATGGGTCTCACAGAGCATTACTATCATTGAGTACCCCTACAGTCGTTAAATACGGTGAGTAAAAGTTTCGGAGGCCTAAATCCCCTCTCCCCATTCATTCTTTTTTATTCTTCCTCAAGAGGATAGGAGGTGGCTCCTATCCCTATCCTTGGGAATGGACGCGTGAAATGATACCTCTGGTGTTCCTAGCGTATATACTCGTAAGCTACGGTAACCGCTTACCATGAAGTGGACCATATGTTTGTTTAATATACTCGTAGTGTAAAAAAATTGTTTAGCAATTATTTCGCAACGTTTGGATATAAATTATTTTACGTAGGTATATAGGCACTGTGCTGTTGAAGCATAGATTTGTAATTTTATCTTTTGTTACAATAAACGTTATTGTATTTTTTTGGTTATTTATCAAAAAGAAAAGAAACCACCAGATTTACCATAAACAAAAAGGGAATTGATTATAATTGTATTTGTCAAAGCTTAATTAATTCAATTATATACAAAATCGTGGATCTGCCGCAATTATGATAATTAGATTTGGAAAAAGATGTTGGAGCAAAAAAGAAATTCGTGGTCGTTTAATGTCAGCTGACTGTTCATGGCTATGCAGATTTTTATATATTTACATAAGACTCCGCCGTAGCCAAGACCTAGTTTTTAGGTTATATTTCAGGTTCCCGACATAGCAGCGGGATAAAATGTATATCAGTTTTTAAGTTTAATCAAGAGCTATTAAATAAAAAAAGTATCATCAAAATCCGTCCAGTAGTTTTTGCGTTATACGCGAATGAACAAACAAATAAGCAGACGGACAAACAGACAAAGATTCTAAATATCTTGAATGTACAGACACCTCTGTTACAGCTTTATAATAGTATAGATAGATAAGATAGCCTTATATGAAAGCGTCCTAAGTAAGTGAAAGATCTATATCAGAAGCAATGTAAATGTTATTTTTTCCTATAACTTATTTTATGTTACCGTGAGGAATTTCGCTACAAATGTCCGAGTTCCGAACACTTAACCGTTGTCACAAGAAACTTTAGCTGGCACAATTATTTTGTCCCTCCCCCCACTAAGGAATGTGTCAAATTGCTAACGTTGTAGGATTCCGTAGGCGTGTAAAGGAAATAGTTGCTTTAGTACTATTATAGATATTTTTATTCAACGATTTTTTTGTTTTCTCGTAACACAAACGAACTACTATGACCCTAGAATATATATAATGATACTACGTATTATATATATATATACTAAAGCATCCATGGAAGGATCTCTCAAACTTTTTTGTATTTGAAAAACGAAATACCTACTGAAAAAAGCCCCAAATTAATGCTAAACCTGTGTTATGTGTAAGTCTAACTATATTGAATCATATTATTACTTGAAATTGCTATTTCAATTTAATGGAGGTGTGAATTTGTACTATTCTTTTACTTAGACAAGGAATAATTAGGAAGATTTAATTTGACTCGGCAAACCCATCTATTTTATGTAGTTTAGAGACTACGTAAAGCCCAAGGTCTAGCACACTTTGAGAATGGCTAATTTAGGAAAATAAGAATCTATTAGTATTAACAATTTCAATGAATGTGGAGTCTGTTTTATTTTTTTATATTTAAGGACTAGTTCGTAGCACCTACTTATTTAACAATTAAGACGTCATCACGTGACACATAAATAATCTTTATACAGAAAGCCATACCACAGGAAACTTTGACCTAATAAAAATGGACGTCGGGTCTAGCACAAAATTCACGAAAAAATTGTCTCTAGTTAATAGACTGCAGTCAATAGACAGTCTATATTAAAAAATACAAACTTCAATATTCTATTTTGAAACCTTGTACCATTATAATAATGTTGAGTTTTCTTTGCAATAATTTATTAGCTTATCTCGCTTCTACCAATTAGACCACACCATGATTCACCTTATGCAGTTTCTAATGAATATTATGTGTTGATGATTTATTTTTACAGATATTCAAAATTTAAATAAAATTCTTTGTTTTTAAGCAAAATAATACTTGCAAATGATAAAACGTTAGTCTACTTACTGAAAATATTCTTTATTCACTTTATTTAAGTAATTTTTACAATTTTTCATAATCAGTACAACATATTGAACGTATAGTCGTCGGTCGACCAAATGATACTGGCGCGTGATTGTTTCTGTTTTGGCGTTTTGTTTCTCTTTTGGTTTAGACACTTCTGAGCGCGGACACGAGGTCCATTTGTTGGTAGGTCAATGACAGGAACCCTCCAATTTTCCGAGATAAAAAGTAGGCATGTCCTTTTCTGTAATCTGGATTATATGTTTGCCAAATTTCACGACGATCATTGAAGTTATTACGACGTCAAGAACTAACAAACAAAGGAATCCAATTAAAATTTATTGTATAAATTAAGTAAAGAAACGTATGGTGATTCCACTTGAAAATAACAAAACGGTTATGTACACCATCTTCATGTTTGGGATCCACGGAGCGCGTGTTGGAACAACAGCTTGTACCATTTAGCGGTATAGCTATAAGTTACTAGTAACTACTCAGGGTATTACTGAGAAAGCATTGATGTCCTCTCACGCCGTCCCGTCGTACTAAGCGACCAAAATAAATAGGGCGTTAATGTTGAGCACATTTTTTGCTGTGGTGTCTTTTTAATTTTTTCGTATCCATCCATCCATCAGCCTTTCATCGTCCACTGCTGGACATAGGCCTCCCCAAGAGAATGCCACAGCGAACGGTCCTGTGCCGCCTGCATCCAACGACTGCCTACGACTTTGACCAGGTCATCGGTCCACCTGGTGGGAGGCTGTCCTGCCGTCGCCGTCCGTTACGCTGTCACCACTCGAGAACCTTTCTTCCCCAACGGTTGTCGGTTCGTCGAGCGATGTGGCCTGCCCATTGCCACATCAGCATGCTGACCCGGCGGGCTATGTCGGTCACTCCCGTTCTCCTACGGATTTCCGTATTACGGATCTTATCACGTAGAGAGATCCCAAGTATAGCCCGCTCCATAGCAGGCTGAGCGACTTTAAGCCTTGATATAAGGCCAACATTTAGATACCACGCCTCTGTGCCGTAAGTCATCACTGGTAACACACACTGGTCGTAGACCTTCGTCTTGAGACACTGTGGAATATTGGACAAGAAGATCTTTTCTTATAGTGAAAGTTATTTTACGTATCTGGTTGCTGGTGATACATAATTAGGTGAGACTCTTCTATGCAGCAGTCTGTGCCTGAACACATATCAAAATCAACTGGTGTGCCCTTTATGTCTATTGTGGGGACATATATAACTGTGGTAGTCAATAACGCTGTCGCTACGTGATTGACTTTTAATCAATTAATATTAAAATTGAGCTAACCTTACGTGGAATAATAATGCATAATTTTACAATTATATTTTGTTCAGGAAACTTTGAGAAACAGTTGCGAGTGTCTCTATTCAAAGATTTGTTATATACGGCCTAAGTAATGTGAATATTAATTATTTTGATCTGTATTTAGCATTTGACATGCTCAGCTAGGTACTTTAAAGAATAAATTATTGTGAAGTTGAAAAAGAGAGCTTTAGTACTGCGAGCGGGAGTCGTAAATACATCTAAAAAGCAATTGAGAAGTGGAGATTGTTTGTAGCCGTCGGCTACTGCGATGGCTTAGCGGTCTAGAGCACTTCCCTGAATTGGAAGGGACGCATGTTCGCATCCCGCCCGCAGTAAAGCATTCTTTATTCACTTCCACAATAATTTGTTCTTTAATATGACTACTAGATTAGAGTCTACTTGAGATTATCCACTTCGACCCTGTCCCTTTGATGCCTATAGCGTTGCTAGCGTCTATAGATCATGGCAATAGTGGATCCAGCTCACTAATTAGGGACTACTAACCAATGAGACAGTGGACAACTTACCAATCATGTTCTACTCGAGCTATATTCAGATTATTAAATTCGATGACCAGTGTTGCATGACCCCTTCCCTGGATTTGACCCTGGGACACGGTGACCGTTTACCAACGGGCTGTATACTCTTGGAATGGAAGGGAGAACTTAGTCTTTGTTTTTTTTTGGAAATTTTGACAGTAATTTTTTATACTCAATTGAGTATAAAAAATTAACAACGCGTTTTTGTATATTCAATATGTTACATGGGGTAAATTGTTGTATGGGGAGTTAAGTCTTTTTGTCTGAAGCACGTGTGCTAAGCTGCTGGTGACAGCTACTTTAAAATAATGTCGATATACATAGTACTTGGTCGGAGTACTAGACTGAATAATCAAAATATAGTGAAGCAACGCCAGCATAATCAACGCTCAAAGTCGCCGACAATAAGGAAAAGAAATTAAACTTTACTCAATTTAGTTTCAATTGTTTCATTATCTTAATTACTTTATCCAGTATAATATAATATGTACATAATTGTAATTATACACGTATAAAACGTCTTAAGATTTTTATTTTGTAAATATAATTACTATCTCATCTTGTTTAAATATTCTAGATTCTGCTCCCGGCTTCGTCCGCGTGGACTTCAGAATATAAATACGCCACTTTACAGCGCACTAATGATCTCTACGACAAAATTGCTCTGCCACAAGGACCATCCTTTTTTCCGAGATAAACAGTGTATGACTTTTTGTGGGTCGTGACAGCTATCCTACGGGAACCGTTCATTTTTCCGGGATGAAAAGTAACCTATGTGACCTTTTTCTGAGCTTCAGACGATATGTATGCTATCATGATGGTTGGTTAAATTTTTTGGTGGGTACTAAGGGAGAGTACCTACTCACATGCTATCGGGCCCGAACGGGTTGCTACCACCGCCTCCTGTGTGACCTGTCATGAAGCACGTCAGTGTGTTTTGGCTGTAGCAGAAGATAGCCGTTTATTCTTTCATATCATATCTGAGAAAAATGGTGCGTAGCTTCATAATACTCTCGGTATATTTGACTCCATGAGCGACGGTTACCACTTACCATCAAATAGGGCGTTGTTCGTGCAATAAAAAAAAATGTAACAGCATTAACACGTAACAAACAAACAAATCACGTTCGCATTTATAATATTAGTAAGGATATTATTAATAAGGATTAATATCTCATCATATCTTACTCACATATATAATAGTTTTGATAGCTTTATAAAATATATCAATCTATCAACCTAATGAACTTCGCCTTTAGAAATAGGCCTCTCCTAAATTGGGCCACGATATCTAGTTCTGAACCGTTCGCATCCAGTTTACTCCAACATTCTCTCTTTATTGATCGGCCTTCAATACTAATTTTGTTAATATGTACGTCACGTTATTGTAAACATTTGGCGGTTTAAATTCAGTATTAATATTTGAGATCTTGTTCAATGCTTGGCATGCGTACGTGAATGCAAGAAAATAATCTATAACGTATTAACCAAAATTCTTCTAATGTGTTTTAATAATTCCATATGTTCATCAGCCAACGGCTACCTGCGGGTTTGTCCTGGTCATCGGTCCACCTGGAGGTCGTCCTACTTTGCGTCGTTCCGTGATCGCCACTCGAGAACCTTTCTTCCCCGATGGTTGGCGATTCGTGGAGCGATGTGGCCTGCCTTACTAAGTCACTATAAAGCGGAATCAATGTCAACTGCCAGATATTTGATGGACGAGGTTCGATGAGTTAAATGTGAAAATAGCGATAGTCTAGTGGTAAAAAAACTAAGCACTTCAAAGACAATGGTATTGAGTTCGATCACCAGTCCAAGGTCATGGCACAGTACACCTGTGACCAACATTGTAAATATCCTGTATGTAATATCTTTAAACGAGCAATTCTTATATATATATATATATAATCTGAATCTCGGAAACGGCTCCAATGATTTTCATGAAATTTAGTATGCAGCGAGTTTCGGGGGCGATAAATCGATATAATCGTATGACGAGTATATCTCCCATCACTATATATATATATATACATACATAGATGAGAACACAAGCATAATGCACCTCTGATAACGCTTGGTCATATGATGGCATGCTCTGTTTTGATCTTAAAACTGGAAAGCACTCTGGTTTCCTCCCATTTTATAATATATTCTTATAAATATACATATATGTTAATAACAGTCCAAAATCAAGTCAATAAGCACCATTTTATTGAATAGATTAGTGATCAACTTTTATTATCGCTCACGGTTCAGTAAACGACTTCGATTACCTCATTGAACACTATTTTTGTTTTACGTTCCAACGAATATCGCGTTATCTCGAAATTACACAGAAAATACGTATTTATTCATAAAAAAAGGAATAAAAGCCCGATATTACACGCCAGTGAATCGCCTCCTTTATCAGCGTTACCTCGCCACCCATCTCCGTTTATATCCCCGTTTATTTTAATGGTGTCGTTGAAGATTCGCGGATTATACACAGTTTGGTAGGTACGCGTTACGTCAAAAGTTTAGTTTTATATAACACGGCTTAATATTTCGTATTACGTTTTACGTGGGGGTAATTTTAGTATTGTTGTTTGTTACAGCTTATCACAAAGCCTTTTAAGATCTCTATAGATTATAACAGATTTATAATTCTTCGCAAATAGTAGGAGCTGTGTGACCTCGAAATCATAGTAAATACAATTTTTTTTTCATGAAAGCATTTTACTGTCTAATTCTTAAGATGAGACGAGGAGTTTTAAGACGAGTAATTTAAGGTCGAGAATCTGCAAGGCACATTATACCTAATTTGTGTGTTCGTTGACAATTTGTGTTGAATTGCCTCAGAGATTTTCTCTCCTTGAGATGTACTGTTTAAAAAAAGATTCTGCATGTATGATCGAAAACTAACATAACATATGCCTCAGAGATTTTCTCTCCTTGAGATGTACTGTTTAAAAAAAGATTCTGCATGTATGATCGAAAACTAACATAACATAAGATTCGTTTAAAATTTATAATCAAATTTGTTCAGTGTGAACTACAGTTATAAACAATCATCAATACTTAATTGAACACTAACACTTAGTGCCCCATTAACGCGTAAAACGCGCTATCTCGAACGCTAGATACGCGGTTTTACTGCGCAGTTACCCTCGCTAGTGTCCTAGGGCCACGGTGACGGCAGATCAAGTTCACATAACAATTCCTGTATTGGCATTAAATTATTTATGGCCAATGAAATTGTCATTATGCGTAAGTAGTAAATAACAACTTGAATATTGTGGTCGTTGAGTTAGAGAGACTGGAAGTGACAATTGTTTGATCTATTAATGCATATGTACCTATGCTATCACTGCTTGCAGGAATGTTTTATTACTTATTATATTCTGTCCGCGACTCTGACCGCGTCGACTTCAGAATATAACTACATCATATATATTAAACACAAAGTGAAAAATGTGAAATCGAAAATAACAGCCACGAGCAGGATTCGAACCTGCATCTCCTGGATACCGTCCAGATGCTTTGCCAATTCAGCCATCGTGACCCTTGCTCCTGACTGCTAATTTCTTTAACACATTCATACTTAACGTCTTTGGGTGACGCCTGCACCATCTGTCGGAAGTATTTTCATACATTATACCGACCAGATTTTACATCATATATGCAAAAATAGAATATACAATTATATATAAGCATAAATAGGTATCTCACGGGAACCATTATTTTTTTCAGGATGAAAAGTATTCTATGTCATTTTCTGGACTGTAGGTTAAGTGTATGCAAAATTGTATGATAATTAGTTTAGTAGTAACGCCGTGAATGCCTAACATACAAAGAAATAAACTTCGGAAACACCGCAACAAGAAATTCATTCATTCACTGAAAGCGAACCGTCTTGGAAGATATCGTTTCGAAGTAGTTTGGATAACTTGCTTATCCCAGCATGAATGCCGGCTCGTTCGAAGAAGTACCACCCTCTCACAAGAGATCAGCGTTAAAATACGGTAGGTACTACCCTTGTGCTTCCTCCCCTTATTATCCTTCCCTCCTACGACGCCATTTTATCGTTTAGTGGTAAAAAAGCAACGTTGGAATTTTTAATACAAGAGACTTTTTTCACTTCTAGCTGTTATAGGTCATAGTAACACGAAGCTACGCTCGATTGCGCACTAAAAGAGAAACTTAAACGTAACAACTGATCGTATCGTCCACAGTTAGGTGACGACAGCCGTACTCGTAAAGTGCCCAGATACGCGTTTTTACACCGACTGATATAAAATACTGATTTATATTCATTTAGTTGAATATAAATTGTTTATTTATTATTTACGGATATGTATTTATTAATAGTAAAGTCAGATTTCTTTGTTATACTTTTTTATATTACAAGGTCAAACAACCGGCCAGCCTGATGCGGGTACCCCCTAAGCAATTTTAAAACTAATTGCAAAAAGGTTCGACTTTTCGGAAAACGATATACATTTGACGAAGCTCTACAATATATAATAAGATCTGGTATGCATACTTAATTCAAAACAAACCCGTGCGCCACGTGTGACAAATTATTCATCATTTTACATTACTTTTTTTATTTAGTGGAAGGTGTGAAAATTAACTTCTAGTTAGGTTAGATTTTTTAATCTTGGAATAATTCCGTTATTTTTTCACTTTGGACAATATCTTAGCCCGGCAGAAGCAAGAGGAGCCCTAGCATTCGACGGAGTACACTTTGAGAATAGTTTTGGTAGTTTCTAGGTGCAAATAACTCCAAGGCCATCACTCGTGCGTTGTGAAAAGGGTAATAGGTGGAAAGCAAGAGTGTCTGGAAAGTAGATTTCTGCCTCTGGTCTTGTTAGTTTCAGTTTCATGAGTCTAATCAAAAGCAGTAAAAAAAAAGCTTTATAAAAATCCGTGCAGTAATTTTCGTGTGAAAAGGGGACAAACAGACAAAAATTCTAAAATAATTGTTTTGTGTTTATAAAGGATGCCTAATACAGTATTTTTTCTTAAATATCTTAAATTTACAGAGACATAGCATTGATACAGCTTTAAAATAGTATAGATTTTGAGTATAGGTGTATCTAGTAAACTTGCTTCTGCTGTCTTGTTAACTCTTCGGGTGATCTTTGCCCCCTTTCCAAAATCCTCAATTATTTTCGTCATATTTAAGTTCATTTCATCATATTCATATATATTAGGTTCTCCTTCCTATTTAAATATATGTTTTATTACATTTCCTTTCGTATCAAATCTTCCGAAAAGGTTTGATTTTATATCATGCCTCTTTGTTTTTTTTTTAGTTTGACTGGCACTTATACAAAACCTGAGATGTACGTTCGTTAAATCCACCTCTTTATACTTTGCGGAATGCGGCTTTTAAAAAAATAGTAGTACTTTTTAGGAGACGCCTACATTAACAATATAATTAGTTATAGTAGTTCTTAATCCCATTGTGTAGAATACTGAACAAAGCATTTTATTAAAAATATGATGATTTGACATGTTTTTATTTTTTTATTTTTTTTTATTCCATGTAGTGGCATACGAGCCACGGTCCATCTGATGGTAAATGGTAACCGTCGCTCATGGACTCGACTATACCGAGAGAATTGTCAAGCCGCTGCTCACCAATTCATTTCACAGAACGGCTATCTACTGCTACAGCCAAAACGCAACAATGTGCTTCATGGCCGATCACACGGGAGATGGTGGTACCAACCCGCTCGGGCCCGATACCAAGTGAGTACTCTCACTTGGTACTAAGCCCTACCACTTATGTTCAGTCGTCAAATTAAAGCTTATAGACGACCCATATGGTATATTGGGAGATGCCATATTTATATAATTATTCATTTTAGTACATAGTATAGTTATAAAGTCCTTAAAAATAAAAATAGTAAGTTAGAACAACTTATTTTATAGTTAAAAAATTTACAATATAATTCTCAAAACTTCAACACTCGCAGTTTGCGCACACTTGGCAATAAAAATTCAGGACAGATATCCGGCATGTCCATATATCATCGCAATACGTGGCCACTTATACGTATTTGGACACGGCTTCTATACTTTATTACCGAATTCGGTGTGTCCATTTTACGAGCCGATGGCCGTAGACCCCTTGTGCTTACGGTAAAGTCTACATGCTTAGCCCAATGCTTGTAGGGTTTCCACGCTGGTAGAAAAACTAGTGTTTTATTTCAGAATGTTTTTTTTAGAAAGAACACGTTGAACTTAAACCCTTCTTCTTAGAACTAGGTTACTGTTTATAAATAGACTGATTTTTGGATTGTTGATTTTCCAGAAAAAAACTAATTGATTATATCAAGCTGTCTTAGTATCGAGAGTGATTTTTTAGTATAGAAGTTTCTGACTCTTCGAAATTGCGTGCGTGTTCTCAAATTATTGCTGCAGGCATATCGGTATCTAAACCATTACGCCACACCGCAGGCGAGACTGCCAACCCTACAAAAAATCATAATAGGATTATTTCACTAAATTAGTCATGTTTAATGATCATCGTCTAATATTTGCTTAACTATTAATGAACCGAACCGAGCCGAGATCTGATTCTCTAGGTTCTGGAGTTAGTTGTTGAAGGTATTGTTTTTATTGTTTCAGTAGAAGCCATCTTATCTAAAATTCTTTAATTAAATATCGTACCGGCTATATCCGATGAATCTAATTATTACGAATATGCAAAGGTGATATTTTATATAATTTTTGTTATCATAATGAAATGTTCTTATTTATTTGACATGCTCGATTATAGCAGTTGAAATAAATATTTGTCATCAATGAGTTATTAAAACTTTAAAATAAAACGCGTGTTAATTTGTTTTTCAAGGGAAGTAATAGGGTTGTGATTTAATTCCCCAATGTATCTTCTTTAACTACGAGTTTGGAGTTTATAATGTGAAGAATGATGCGACCCTACCCCGAGTCACAACCTTACCAGATGGGTGAAAGGCACCTTTTGTTCCTTGTGCAAATATTACCCAAGTTCTCTTTGATTGAGACCTTCTCTTTGCACCATCCGTCCAATTTACTCAAGTATATGTTTATTTAAGTAGAGTGTTGGATCTCAAGCTGTACATGTTTGTTTACAGTAGCGAACGAATTTAGAAAGCAAATTCTTGTCGGGGTGATTATATTCTTATTTATTTATGTTATAACCACCGTTGCAGGTTTCAACCTGACCAAGATATCAAAGAGTATCGCCGTTTAGTAATCATTTGTATTCTTAATGTGGCGTGTCATTCGGTGAGTGAAAGTTCCAGGTGGGCCTCGTGGCGTAGTCCGTAGTGTAACCGACTTCCGTGCACGAGGTCGTGGGTTCGATTCCCACTCAGGACAGTTATTTGTGTGATGAACACAGATATTTGTACTGCATCTGGGTGTTTTCTATCTATTATATGTAGGTATGTATTTACAAAAAAAAGTAATATATGTATTATTTCCGTAATCTGGTACCCATAGCACAAGCGTTAAGCTTAGTTTGGGATCAGAGGACGTTGTGTGAAATGTCCGTGAATATTTATATTTTAATTTAAGATGCCCAAAATTTTACTTTCTTATAAAAACTTCGCCTTCAGTTACCTATCCTTACAAATTGTCTTGGCAACCCTCGGTATAACTACTAGGCTATAATTGCTTGTATCAATAAAGAGCCAAGACAACTGTCTAGCTGTTTTACGGAGTGATGCGCTTACAACAGCATTTAATTTTTTTTATATATGGACATCAGAATCATGATCTCTTCAGACCGATTATAGCCAAGGCGGCCAGTGTAAACGGAAACTAGCCAATTACGCCAGGAGTTATATTATAGCTGAGTGCAGTTGTGTTTGCGCACGAGTGTGTGCAATTCCTGTTCCCTCACTCTCTTAGATAGGACGGCGTTCCCACACCACCGGAGAGAGATCAGGCATCAAATCAAATCAAAAATGTTTTATTCGGTCTCAAATTGATACAAATACTACAACATTGAACACTGGTACCCAAAGTAAGATTAAACTTGTGGTTTGGGTACCAGGGCCCTCACATTTGGACGTGTTTGCTTGTATGCTTTACTTTACCAACAATATGATCATCATCATCATCATCAACATCAACCAACAGCTGTACGTGCTTTTTGACGCACTGATGAAATATCACCAACTTTATTAACAAAACTGAATAACCAGTTTATTTGCTCGCCCCGGGATTAGAATCCGAGATCAACGGAATCTGCAGTTGCATCCACTATAGCTAGAATACCGAGCCATTATACATACTAAAATATATTATTGACGACCGTTCGAAATGTTTTGTAGAAATAATCTCTCTTCATTCGATCTGGCAACATTCGTTTTGATTCGTAGTGGGTGGTCGAATTTAAGAGGTAGGTACAAATCTTTATTTCATTATTATTTATTCGACAGATGTGGCATCCGGTGCTTAGACAGTTTTATACCTTAGATCACATATATTTTAAAACTTTTATTTATATTGAAATTTATCATATGAAGCAAAAAAGCTGACTAAACTAATATTCACATTAATGTTTCTTAATGTGAATATTAGTTTAGTTATGTTATCGAATGTATAAATAGACACAAAAATTGCCTAAGCCCTGTTTTTTTCCTCTGTTTTTCATAATTTTTTTATTTTGCCGTTATTTTTTAGGGCTTTGACGAACTTTAATTTGAAAAAGTAGAAAAACAAAAAGTGAAATTAAATTAAATTATAAGATTAAGTTTAAACTAACTAACATCCGCCGAACACCAGTTTCAGTAACCAGTGTTGGTTTGGTATTTGAACTTACAGCAACGGCCTTCCTTTTTAAAGTATAAATTAGGGTATTCAACTCACTTACTTACATCACGCCATCACCCTTGCGGGGTAGGTAGAGAGAACAGAGTGCCAAATAGCTCTATTCTAGCATACATATCTCGCTTCCTCAACATTCATAATTCTCTTTATGCACGCTCACCGGTTTCGGAGACCCCTGACTCCAACTTCCTTCAATACATGACCGATTTAGTCTAGGTAGGTGAGTCTCAGTTTCCCCCTGTACCTACATCCTCCCACTTTCTGCTATTTTTTATTACTAATGGTAGTATTGCTGAGTCTAACCAGCGATTACCATCTAACTACTTACCACTTACTAGTGGGCCGTGACTCGTCTACCACCATTAGCAATAAACAAAAAGCTATTTTATATAGGTACGGTAGACTTATTTGCCTTCCATTGTAGAACCTTGTGCCCAACAGTGTCAATTGCGTTATGTATATTTGCCCCAGTATTCGTTACATCATGGTGGCTCTAAAGAGTTTACACGCAGTCACACTGAGAGCGCGTGGGTGCTACTGCAAATAATCAAATATCATGTCTGTTTAAGATTCCGAGTATGTGTACTGAGCAACGGCTCGTGTTGATAGTTTAACGCGCTTGTGTTACTGCTCAACGATTTCTTTATTTTCTGGTAGGTCGGATGGCAGTTCATGATTAAATAACGAAGGTTTACTTTTGTTTAAAGGCACACTTTTAACACTTGTGTGGTGACGGACTAAGAATACAAGTGTCACCACCCCATCCATTCTCGAGGGTGTCGTACAAGGCGACTAAGGGAAGTAAGCAATTATCACCCATTGCATTACTGGTGGTAGGGCTGGGTACCAAGTGAGAGTACTCACTTGCTATCGGGCCCGAACGGGTCGGTACCACCGTCTTTTGTGTGACCTGTCATGAAGCACGTCAGTGTGTTTTAGCTGTAGCAGAAGATAGCCGTTTATTATTTCATTTCGTATCTGAGAAATGAAATGGTGAGCAGCGGTTTGACTATACTCTCGGTATAGCTGAGTCCATGAGCGACGGTTACTATTTACTATCTGGTGGCCTGCTACCATACGCAATAAAAAAAAATCACTGCAAGGGTAGACTACGACCTGATGAACCCTGCAGGACCGCTCCTGGTAATAATTTCTAGAGAGGTCTATGTCCAGCAGTAGCTGATGATGGTAAGCAAGCAAATAGTAAGCAGTTACTCTCTTCTACCCGGGAAGAATTTCTCACGTGTTACCTGTAATAAAACTATGATTCTTTACCGCGTGAACTATTTATGTTTAAACAAGATTCTGTCCACATTTTATTCCACGTAGACTCCAGAATTTAAATACGTCACTACGGCACACAAATGATCTCTAGGCTAAAATTGCTATCCCGTAGAAACTTACAATTTTGCCGGGATATAAAGCTTGTAAATATTCTCTTATGGGTTCTGGTACTATATGAAGGGATGCTAAATTTTATCATGAAAAACAAAACCAAACTTGCATTTAAATATTATAGCAAGCATTTAAATTATTAGGTACTATGTGTGGTATATAAATAGCTTCATGTAAAAGAATCTGCGCAGACCACCTGAAGCATAGCGCCAAGTCATAAATCATATTAATCGTACGGTAAAACAAAAACTTGTTTAATTTCCTTTGTCTTGTTAACTGTAACATGCATGCTTGACCATCATTTGGTATTAAATGGTGAGAGTTTTAGAAAAAATCTTATTTTAAGGCGGCAATTCTATATATTGATTATAATTCGACGGGAATTGAGTTTGAAATTTTGAGGATGCGTCACAATTAGGCACAATGTCGTTACATGGAAGAGAAGAAACATGAAAAAATAAGGTATTTAATATACATTCTAAGGAGAGTGACGTGTATAACTATACATCTAATAAGTATTTCTTGTGTCCGTATGTTAGTAATTGAACTCCTCCTAAACCGTTGAACCGATCTTGACGAAATTTTTTGTGTATGTTTGTGTAAGTACCGGGAAGGTTCAGATTCACATTTGGACCCGGTAGGTGGCGCCACGATATGATTTCAGGATATTTTTTTTAATTTATTCTAATGTTACTAACCTAACCTAACAACAATATTTCCCACGCCAACATCCCTACTTTTTTATAAAAATAATCCTAAGTAGCTGAAATAAATGAGTCCATACCAAACGTTAATGTTTGGACAGAACGTCTGTTGGGTACGCTTGTACTACATAATATTGTAGCGCATGAGTACGTTATATAGAACTTCGGGTCTGGCGTCGGCTGTGTCACTGATATTTACTTTTTATCACAAAAATACAACTTTACGGACACAAAGTACACCTAGACTCAGAACAACCATTTGTAAATCACACAATGAGTTGTCATGTATGGGAATCGAACCCACAACACTCGGATTGGAGGCCGGTATATAAACCACTATGCCATCTATGCAGTTTTTGCTTCACAGACACACATATGCTATTAAAAAACACTACCTATTTAGTTATACACTGCTAACGCTAAGCTTCTTAACTACAATATCAGTACTTATCTCAGAAAGCATTTTAAATCAAACTAGCCTTTGTCCGCAGCTCCGCTGCAGCCAAAAGCTAGTTTTTAGGTTATATCTCAGGTTCCCGATATAGTAGCGGGATATGTATACCAGTTGTTAAGTCTAATCAAGAGCTATCAAAAAAAAGTTGAATCAAAATCCATTCAGTAGTTTTTGCGTGATGCGCGGACAAACAAACAGATAAACAGACAGACAAAAAATCTAAAAAATAAAACGTTTTGTGTTTAGACACGCCTATATAGCCTAATTCAGTATTTTTTCTCAAATATATTTTAAATGTACAGACATAGCTCGGTTACAGCTTTATAATAGTATAGATTAAATATACTAATCCTTGCTTCTGTTAGCTATATGAATATGCGACGAGATTGGACCTGCGACCATGACCCCACGAGTTAACAACTTAATGGCTCTAAACTCAAGACCAGTAGCTATTTTTTGCTCTATATGACGTAAATACTCTTGTAATGTGCAGTTGGCAACACAGATGTGCGAATAAAAATAGAAACGTGCTTAGGACATTTAAGTTTTTAATGCTATATCTTTGTCCGCGTGGTGACGGACTAAAAATACAAATGTCACCATTCTTTGCCACGGGTGTCGTGCGAGGCGACTAAGCGAAGTAAGCAATTATCATCCATTGGATTACTGGAGGTAAGGCTGGGTACCAAGTGGGAGTACTCGCTTGTATCACCATCTCCCGTGTGACCGGCCATGAAGCACATCGGTATGTTTTGGTTGTAGCAGGAGATAGGTGCTTATTCTTTCATTTCATATCGACGAAATGAAATTGTGAGCAGCGGCTGGACAATATTCTCGGTTTAGTTGAGTCTTTGCGCGATGGTTACCATTTACCACCAGGTGGGCCGTGGCTCGTCTGTGACCATAAGCAATAAAAAAAAGATTAATTTTTGATTGCATAGGTAGTTCACTTTAGGAGCCGTATGTCCAGTTGTGAACGCTAAAAGGCTGTTGGATGGATTACAATTGTCTTAAAAAACAAATGTAAATGTACAATTGGCTGTTGGATGGACTGAAATTGTCTTGTCTTACAATAACGAAGTTGTGTTAGCGTAAAATTCATTCACAGTTAGCTAGGTTTATTTAATACAAAACACACTTCATCCATCCATCAGCCTTTCAACGTCCACTTCTGGATATAGGCCTGCCTAAGAGAACGCTACAACGAACGGTCCCGTAATGGGGGATAATGCAGTAATCGCCACGCTTGGCAGGTGGGTTGGCGATCGCAGTGGATGTTGTTAATACTCGAGGGAGTGCTGCTGCCCACTCCCCCGGATTCCCTCAGTTGGCTCTTACGACTCCCGTGGGTAGAGAGGGGTGGGACAATTCTAAAGCCGGCCCCACACGGCCTAGGACAAAGTACACTAGATTATCCGTTTACATGAAACTATGTCCTGTGCTGCAGTGGATTGCTCAAATCTGTTGAAAATCTAACCTTTTTTCTTACATTTGATAAGTTTTATCCAGCTACAATGGAAATGCGTTACAAAACTGGCTACGATATATGTTAGGTTATTGTTTTTATTTTAGTTCCTGGTGATAGATTTCTTTTTGCCTAGTCGCAAAACCATAGACAGTCCCAAGAAGAGGCCTTATAAGGCACACACCTGATTATTCGAAATTTTCGAAATCATGCGTGTATGTGTTGAATATTTATCATTGTTCGGTGAAGAAAAACATCCCAACGAAACCTGCAGGACTGAGATGATTTTTGATGGCTTTTGAAGTCTGCCAACATGCACAAGGTTAACTAGCTAGGAGGACTATGGCCGCGGCTCCTTCAAACTGAAAAGAGACATGTGCCCAAAAGTAGAGGCAGAGGCAGTCAGGGGTTGTCAAAAAAATGTGTCTTGGTTGCCTCGACATCACCACCTCCTTGATCTGCGGTTACGCCTCCTGGTGTTGTAAGCATCTATAGGCTATTGAGACCGCTTACAATTAGGCAACCGTATACTTTTTGCAAATCCACGTTTAATGATAAAAAAAAGAGAAATCATATCAAAAGACATGCAAAATTTAAACCAAACATTTTAAGCACCGAGTAAATTCGAAATTAAATTATAACAATAGTCAGCCCACATATTGAAATTCAACTTCAATATGCAAATAGAAATTCATTGATCTGATTAGCATTCATAACATTTTAATAAGTTTGGGAATATATTAGAAATTCTAAAGTTTATTTTTCTAAATACATATGTGAAGAGTGTAATTCTAAGATTCAATACGTCAAAATGTTTAGTAAATTCAAAATTACCGATTTATCAATTTTACCGTTGCCGTGTGGGGCCGGCTTTAGAATTGTCCCACCCCTCTCCACCCATGGGAGTCGTAAGAGCCGACTGAGGGAATACCGGGGGAGTGGGCAGCAGCACTCCCTCGAGTATTAATAACATCCATTGCGATCGCCATCCCGCCTGCCAAGCGTGGCGATTACGGCACTATCCCCCATATGAGCGAACCACATGTTGTGGCGTTCTCTCGGGGAGGCCTATGTCCAGCAGTGGACTTCGAAAGGCTGATGGATGGATGGATTATCAATTTTAACAAAATGTATATTATATTTCGAACTTATTCAGATAGTCATTAACTTTATAACATTTATTAATTTAATGTTGCTTTAGTGTTTTCTTAAACATATAGTGGTTGATATCTTTCAGCAATTTATTATAAATAACTATTATAATAAAATAGTAATTAAATATTTAGATACTTTTATATATTTTTTAGCAAGTGACATGCTTAGCACTATACATTAAACACAAAGTGAAAAATGTGAAATCGAAAATAACAGTCACGTGCAGGATTTGAACCTGCATCTCCTGGATACCGTCCAGATGCTTTACCAATTTAGCATGTATAGTAATTAAAAATTTGGCCACGTTGAAAAAGGGTAGTATAGCAGTGTTTGAGTTGCTAATTGTATTTTAATTTTAATATAATAAAATATTGAGGACTATACAATATAATATTTCAATTACAAAACCTTATATTGAAAATGATAGATCTAACAAAAGTCGCCTGTCAAATTACCTGATTAAATTGATTGAAAGGCACCTTTGTGATATAACCTTCATTACGAAATACGCAATAATGACAATAAAGCGCTTTTTCCGCTGAATACCGTATGAAAATCAAGGTCACAGCAAGGTCACTTCGCTACAAATACACTTACGTGTTTTTGAATATCATATTATTAAATTCCTAATTAATTCAATAGAGATCTCTCGCCAAAACATAACCGTGATTGAGAAAATATCTAGTATTATATTATTGTAAAAGCAGAAAAAGATTACAGCGGGTCAGATTCGAATCCGCTACAACCACTAATCTATCGCAGACTGTACATGCAGTAACCAACTTTCTTCTCACCTTTCTACCGCCTATTCGGTCCACGTTATCTATCGGATGTATTAATATACATTATTCCGAACAGATAAGCCTAATTATTTCAATTAGGATTCATACCAAATGCGGCCACGGTAACATTGGGATGTGTCATCGATCAACTATGTTACCGATCCTTACATGCCCAGAATGAAACATGCCCTTATAATGACTTTGACTAGTCTAGCTTTGATTGCATTACATCATTATGTGCCCAGCCTAGTAACAGGTCTGCAATACAAGCAGATATTTCCCAGAATTTATCTACAAATAAATCGCGCCATGTGTTTGCGTTGCATTCTTTTGAGATGGATTGTTAGGACTTGGGTTTCTAAGTCCTAAAACTGCATAAACATGCTTCAGGCTAGTTTCTGAGCGGTTCGTATGGGATTATATAAAACTCATTGGCTTGTGTTATGTAGACTGCTTTGTCTATAGGAAGGTAATTTTGCTGAAGAATTGTGCAGTAAAATTTTTGAAGCAGCAGGTATAAGAATTGAGAGTGAATCTTCAAGGATTCGTCACGATAGGTACGCTTCGTTAGATCAGACAGATTAAAAATATAATAGAGAGAGAAGGAAAAACAGTGCTATACATTCAAAAGAGAGATGAGATGGATATACAACGATGAAAAGCGACATAACAGTGTCGCGCATGTGTGTATTGTACACAAGGTAGAGAGTGTTGAACTGTGTATTTTATGACTAATTGGTAATTAGAATCAGTTTATAAAAAGATACCACTAATTAAATAGTCCAAAAAATGAGAGAGAGAGAGAAGAGAAAGCAAAATAATCAAGATGGTGCTTCAGTAATAAGGATCAATGATATTGTGGAAAATGTGTCTCCGTTCAGTATAAGTTAATTTTTTTAAAGAACAAATTGTTTGTGTATGTGGAAAAAGACAAGTTTAGTGCGAGTGGGATCCGAGCCTGTGCCCTTCCAATCTGGGGAAGTGCTCTAAACCGCTAAGCCATCGCACTGGCCGGCGGCCATTCCCAATCTCCACGTCATATTTGTCTTTACAACCCACGCCACCTATCGGATGTATTTACATGCATTAATCCAATATAATAAGTTTAATTTTGCAATTAAAATTCAAACCTACTATTTGATGGCGCGATAATTAAAAATTTTTTAGTGCGAGCGGGATACATTGTTCTCTTTTTCCACATTCACAAATAATTTGTTCTTTAAAGTAGCTGAGCTCAAGTGCTAAAATACAGATCAAAATAAGATACCTAGATTTTTCAATTTCAGTAGAGAGAGGCGTGTGTGTATTTTTATGGTGTTTACCTTCACATTACTTATGTAAAAAGTTTACAAACCTTGACCCCTTAGATTGAGAATCGAACACAGTGCCTCAGTTTTTCCAATATCACTGCTTAATAATATCACTGCTTAATAATATCACTGTTACTAAAATTAATTGGTAGTTTGTGGTAGAATTTTTGAGCTCTAAATAAAAACAAAAATTTTACAATTTAAAGAGGAGTATTATACTCATTTTAATATACTAACTTAAAGTCTCATACATTGTAAGCATAAAATTTGAAGTAGATATTTTAATTGTGTTTCTAAACGAATATTAGGTGGGTTAAAAAAAAAATAAACTAAAATTTTGTAAAATCATATACTGTGGGTAGATGAAACCGTTGAAACAACATATCAGCCTTGGACTTCTACCATCTAAGTCCACCCGTGATCATGAATGCTGTAAAGTATTCGAAACTTCGGGATAGTAGAAAATTAAGTAAACGCGATAAATTCCGTAAACGTAGTTTTATTTCATAATATCACTGCTGTTAATTATCTTATAAGTGAAGATTAAAAGTTGAGAATTATACCCCTTTGTATCGTTGTTACTTCAATATCGTATTACGTAATATGAATCCGTGGAATAATAAGTATGACGTAAACAAAATCATGCAAATTGGATGCACATCAGCTAACATGTTTGACGTATACACAACACTAATAGACGGTGCAAATCATCTATTATTCTTAATAAACATTCCTGAATGCATTCAGACTAGAAAATTGACACCCGTGTTCAAATAAACCAACGAAAATAGGTCAATTACTAGGAATTCTTGAAATGCACCTGAGTGTTAAAAAGTCTGGCAAAACGAATGCTTAACAAATGACAGCATCATTTTGTTAGAGTTTAGGATGGGGTTGCCTCGTACAGAATATTTTTTTAATTAAAGAATGGTTACAATTTAGGAGTCCATGTCACTGACATCCTAGTTTCGTAGAGAAACCATATTGCGAAATAGCAGCATAACACAATTATCTGTTAAAACCATACCAATAACTTTTGTTACCTACATTCTATTGTATTTCTAAAATAATATGGTGTTTTTATGTAAATAGTTAATGTTTTGAAAAATTATGTAATAAATGTTTTGACACTAAAAGTAATTTGAATGTCCTAAAAATATTTAATTGTTATTTCATAGTTTAAAGTGTTCATTTTGATTCAATTAAATGGCTGCGCAAGGCTTAGATGCTCTTTACTTCAACTACTTTAAACATGTCGATAGAAATCATGAGCTGTGCCATCCCTACTCAGAAATAAATCGAGTGTTTATTGCATTTCGCGTAAAACACGTTTATTTCGAACGCGTATTACGAGCGCGAGTAATTAAGGTTTATTACAGATTTTATGCGACCTTTGACGCATTTTCAAGTGCAGTTCGCATTATAAAATTAATGGTGTTGCCAACCAGCAATAATATTTTTTGTAAGCACTTAATTCGGGAAGCGAATACGATAATGTACTTGTTATTATTATAAGCATTAAAACAGACCATTAAAGTTACATAATTAACTACTGTAAATATATTGAAAACATTTGACTTTACTTATCTTTTGAGCTACCTGGTAGTTGATTTTCATGGTAGAATTTTATTTCCATGTAGTAATATACTATAAAATACACTATACTTCATTCTTTTTTGGAGGCGTCGTAAGAGGCTGCTAAGGCAAAAGCGAATAATACCATTATTATAAAGGAATATTAACCTACAAAACTTGTTGCCAGGTCTAGTTTTGCCAGTGACACAAAAGCATCTCGCTTTTGGCGGGACATCCAACTTTGTAAGCCTGTCGGACTGAGTCTAGCCAATACCTCAATCAGGATGTTCACAATCTGTGCTTTTATCTAACGAAGCTCTGAATAAAAAAGTGCACGTGGAAGTTTATTATATGTATTTTACGCAGTTCCGGTTTTTGGACTTAGACCAGTCTCACTTGATTCGTACATTTACAAAATTAAATCTGGCAACACTACTACAAGTTTCAATACCGGTATTTGCATTGTAATTTCGATTTAAGACATGTGGTTCATATTAATCTTACCTGCTGGTTCCTGTCCAGCGGAGTACATAGGTCATGAGCCATCCTTGACGGATTGTTACGGGTAGGATCCGTGGTACACATATCTTCCTTTAATGTCCTGTTTATGTTATAATATTAAAACAGAGAGAAGAATATTTATAACAGTTGCTATTATTATGTCTCTTTCAGGCCATAGAAAATAGAATAATCGCACGAAAGGTACTCGTCTCATATTTAAAAATTCTTAATCGAATTGGATCACGATGATTAGTTAACAAAGTTTGAGCACTGATCGCATGATTAGTAGGCGTATTTTTGTGGTGGGTGCTATTTTTGAACTTGACCTTGACATTGAGCACAGGAACTCGCGCGTGGTGCTCACTCCCGCGCAACAGCGTACTATAGACTAATTGATAAAACTTTTAATCACAGATGTGGCATATTGTTCAGTTCTGCAAACCATGCGATCCCTCCCAATGTAAGAAATATCGTTTGAGAGCTGTCAATTGTATTAGCCCACATAAAATAAAATAAAAAATATATTTTGTTTGTCAATTCTGTTTTGTGTCTGTAGACGATTTCTATGAACATGATTCTTAAAGAATTTACCCTTCTATTAATTTTACAATCGTAGTTGTATACATAGATAATAATTTTCATTTCATATATTTTGTATAGGTACAGGTTTGTTTTTTCAATGATATTATATTAACTGTCAAACGTAGGTACTTTACAGTAATTATTTAACCAGTTGCGCGCTTATTGATTCGTAAGTGCTTTACCAACTTACACTTGTGTCACACACATGTCAGTTGATAGACACAAGTGCCAATTGGTTGCAAAAAAGAAGACAATTACTTTCTGATTCACGTTAGAAATATTTATGTAATAAGTCATCGCTCTTAGACATTGCCATCACTGGATTTATCAGAGTTCGGTATAGCCTATGAGCCAGTGAATTAAAAAAATACGATTATCTATAGAACATTTACACAAAAAGTAACATTCAGCTTCCAACATAGCGAGAGAGTACTATAAAATTAATCGTTTGCCAGGAGGATAATGGTAACGAGGAGAGATAACGCCTTTAATTCTGCTCTTTTGCTATATATATATATATATTGCAAATCATGGCAGAAGGGCTCTGGTCAACCTGATGGTAAGTGGTAACCGGCGCTCGGCGCTCATGAATTTAGAAATACTAGGAATACTGCCAAGGTGCTGCTCACCGTTCCATTTCAGGTGCGGAAAATCCTCACACGGAAGATACCGACCCGCTTGTGTTAGGTTACAAGTGAGTACTCACACTACAAGCCTACCAGTAAATATATCCAACAAAATTAAAATTTAATTAGCAACATGCAATTAAAAATAGTAATAATTAACAATATTTATAAGGATAATGTGACTGGAATTGGGACATAAAAATTAAGCTTAATCATATATTTTCTAATATAAGCCACTATAAAATGGTCTTCACGCAAATCTTGTTGTTTCATCTACAATAGGCATGATGACTGTTTTTCAAAATCTATTCTATGATATTCAAAAGTATTTAATAAGTGAAAAATATATCATATTTCTGTAAAAATAATGTTTTTTATGCAATGAAATGAATGATGTTTACTAAGGCGTGACGTCATTCGCTATGATTGGTGTTTAAGCTATCATGGCGGATTGTTGTATTTTGTAGGTTTATTTTATCAAATATATTATTAATCTCGTCATTAAAATAAGAATGAATACATTTTTCGAAATCCTTGAATCCTATTTCGTTAGATCACTTCAATATTTTGCCGATACTTGATTACTGTTATCAAGCCTATTGAAAAAAGTCGTTATATCGAAATTTTTACTCCAATATCGGATGTTTTCAAAATACCTACAAACGGAGTGTTCGGTTATAAAACCGTCATCGTTTACATAATGCACAGTCTGTGATTATTCACTAATCTGTAACTATCGATGTGTGCGAGAAGCGGATACTATATCGATGTGTATATTTGTAGCGGTCGCTATTTCTATAGCGCGGCCTTGACATTGACGCATGCGCGTTGCCCCGCTCTCCCGCGCACCCCGCTAGCAAAGATTAGATACCTCTATGCTGTGCTGTGCTGCTCAGGTGTCGTGTTTAAACGAATACGTCAATCTAATATATAAAATTCTCGTGTTTGTCGCCATTCTCCTCCGAAACGGCTTAACCGATCCTTATGAAATTTTGTGTGTATATTCAGTAGGTCTGAGAATAGGATGTAAACTATTTTTCATACCCCTAAGTGATAAGGGTGGTCCACCCTACATTTTTTAATTTTGATGTGAAACATCTAATGCGGAGGGAGGGTAAAATAGGCTGTTAGCGTGGCGACGCTTTTATTGTACTTGTTCCGTTCAAATCTTGCAAGTTAAATTTGACACACTTCCCGGTTTCCGATTGAGCTGAAAATTTACACGCATATGTATATCACGTGACAATGCAATATTATGATGACATGGATCTGATCTGATGATGGGGCTGGAAGGTGGACATAGGAACTCTATAATGAAATGGCGCAACCCAGTCGAGTTTGGGCTCGTATGATTCGTCTTGACGAGTACCTACTTTGTCGTTAGATGGTATCCAGCGTCTGATGATGGAGCTAGAAGGTGGCCATAGGAAATCCGTTATAAAACGACATAACTCCATAGAGTTTGGGCTTGTATGATTTGTCTTGACGAGTACTTCGTCTCTAGATGGTATCCAGAGTCTGACGATGGAACTGGAAGGTGGCCACAGTAACTCTGTAATGAAGCTGCGCAACCCTATCGAGTTTATACTCGTTTGATTCGTCTTGAAAGCGGAGTACTTTGTCGAGTTATGATCATTTCATTTCTACATGTTTTCACATCTGCTAGACGTCCCGCGACGTCTAGGTTTTTTTTATTATGTGGACAAAATTTTTATTTTTATTTGCTTATGATTTGTCATTAAAAATACATACAACCCTAAATTTTCATCCTTCTACTGCCAAACCCCCTCCCCTCTACCCCTTTTTAATTGCAATATCAGTACTTTAATAATTTTCATTGCAAAATATTCACGAAAAAAATATGACGGTACGAAGTTCGCCGGGTGAGCTAGTATTTATATATTATTTTCAAATGTGAGTCTTGTTTGTATGGATTTATCTCCCTTAATAAGGTATCAAAAATACTGTTTGAGAAGCCATTTGTAAGATTGTTTTCCCATCAAATCTGGAAAATTAAGTATATGTCTTGATATTTTGTATTGTATTTTATACCTATTCTACTTGACATGTTCAGCTACTAAAGAACAAGTTATTTGTGAATGTGGAAAAAGCGACGCAGGTTCGAATCCTGCTCATAGTAAAGCTCTCTTTTAACACTTTTGCAAATATTTTGTTCTTTAAAATGCCTTAATATCATTGCTCGCTTCAATCTTCAAAAAAATACATAATTCATTTAAGTGTATTAATTTTTAAGAAGCACTAGTAAATCTACCGTTGCAATTTCTAGATTGTGATAAAACATATAAGGTTTTGTCACGTGTACCTAGTCCTACGAGTATATACAATAGCAGATACGACTATCCTCGCGTAAATTGATATAAAGTATTCGAAACATGGAGACTGTAAGTACTTGTATTACAATATTATTTTGCCATTGCTCTAGTGGTAAGAGCTTTGCTTTATCCCAGTCTGAATGGGCCCGCTTGATAAGGGAAATACACCTTCTCACAAAAGAACAGCGTAAAACAATGGCAGGTACTCCTACCCCTGTGCCCATACACAGGAGTGAGAGCCCCGGAGGACCAATCCCCCCTTTTATTATCCTTCATATGCTCTCCTTAGTACCCTTTCTATCCTGTCTTTATTATCCTTCCTATCCAACTCCTATCCCTTTTCCTTGGAGATAGCGACGTTCTGAGTGATGCCTCTGGTGTTGCTAGCGTCTATGGGCTACGCTAACCATCAGGTTCCGTTGTCATGTTTGTTTGTCACCCATGTAGTATAAAATACACAGTTCGACACACCCATCACATAACTATTGTACTTTACATTTGTAGATATTATTTATGTACTTTTAAAGACGATACATTTCTATGTCGGTGAGTCACACAAAATTTCCATAGATCACTTGACATCTGTAAGAAAATCTAATAATTATCTACCATATGTGACAATGTTATTTGCAACACCATTTGTGCAGTGTTGCTAGATGCATAATTGTTTTGTATTCAATTCGTCAATACTTCCACCGCCATCCTTGAAATGCATTGGAATGCTGATTGTCATTTCCGTTGGCACACGAAAAAATCTCGACATTTAAAAATATATATATGTCATATTAAAAAGAACTTACATTATGTTTTTTGTAAATATTTGGCACGCGTTGGTACAGGGTGTTGATGAATTATGATGGTATTAACGTTTACTGGTGTCATTCGAAATAAATTACACTCGAACCCGCATAGCCCTAACCTAAATATGTCACACGCGATCGGATACTCACAACAAATCTGTTAAATATTTTAGTCCACAAGATTGGCTATGAGAAAGGGCCTAACTCCGTTGGGAATAGTGCCCCGCCTACGAGAAAAGTAGTCAAATATCAAATAGTGTTGAGCTATTTCATATTTTGAGTAAATATGACGGATCGCAAGATATTATAAAAAGAGTAGGTACCTATTTAATAAGTATTTATAAGTTTCCACAAATGTATTAGCCTCAAGCGCTTGTTTCTTATTATAAATCTGTAACAGAGCTCTTTTAATTTTTTTAAGAATTCTGTTTTGTTTGTTTGTTTATATATCACTGCATGATGATGCAACTTTTATTTTTGTTTGATTAGACTTAAACACTGGTATACGTTTTATCTCGAGAGGTTGTCACATGATAGTAATTCAAGTTTTAAGTATTCCAATAAATGACAATTTAAATCTATCTATACCATTATAAAGCTGTAACAGAGATCTGTACATTTAAGATATCTAAGTAAAAATTACTGTATTAGGCTATATGTATAGGCGTCTAAAGACAAAACATAATTTTTTTAGATTTTTGTCTGTTAATCTGTTTGTTCGTTCGCGCATGACGCAAAAACTAGTAACGGATTTTGATGCAACTTTTATCTATGATTTTGATGCAAGTCTTTAGGCTTAATACTGTGGATCTTGTAGTCTGAATAAAGAAAATATATTATTATTCCTTTATTTACTATTATTTTTCCACTTAATACATTTTTAAATATAAATATATTATAAAAAATAACAAAATAATTAAAAATATAAAAAGTGCGTAAACCCACCGGCAGCGAGTACAAGGACCAAACTGCCAGCGGTTAGGGTTCCAGAGACAGGAACTTCCTCACGATGCGTGCCTTGTCCAGAAGTACCGCCTTCTGTATCAGACCTTTAACCCAGCCACCTAACGCGAGCCTCTTGAGATGTTGATCGAGGCTCAGTCCGTTAACTGTAACAACTATCGGTACAATGATAGCTGAATCCACATTCCACATGTCGACAATCTCGTGGGCCAAGTCCAGATACTTCGTCTGTTTATCTTTTTCGGCCTTCACGAGATTCTCGTCATGCGGAATGGTGATATCAACAATCATTGCTCGGCGCTCAGATCGATCAATCACCACAATATCAGGTTTGTTGGCCACAACAGTCCTGTCTGTGATGATTGATCGATCCCAGTACAGCGTGATACGACCGTTTTCGAGAACTGGCTCAGCTGTATACCTGTAGTAAGGTACCTCGACGTCCACAAGCCCGTATTTCAGAGCAAGTTGTTGGTGGATGATCCTGGCTACTTGGTTATGTCTGTGCAAGTACTCGCCGTTAGCAAGACGAGAACAACCCGAGACAATATGCCTAAGGGACTCACCTGGACGGTGGCAGGCACGGCAGATATCGGCAGTACCGTCCCTAAGGATATGTCTCCGGTAGTTGTTCGTCATGATAACTTCGTCAGCAAATGCACAGACGATACCTTCGGTTTCCCCAAAGAGGTTACCAAAACGTAGCCAGGACACGGAAGCTAAGAAGTCTACATCAGGCCCATGTAGTGCCCGGTAGAATCTTCCGTGGAGATCCTTGCTCTGCCATACGGCCCTGCGTTCATCAGTACTCAGCACTACTGGTCTGCGCCAGTTCTCCTTAGCCAAGGAGAGTGGAGTGAGTCCGGAATCTACAGCGACCACATAACGATGCATATCCTTATCAGTATGAAGGAAATATTCCCTAAGGTTGTACACCTCACGATTGTGCAAGTTCTTGGCATTTAAGAAACCTCGACCTCCACACTTTCGTGGGATGTACAGCCTCATTACCGATGAGCGAGGATGATGCATACGATATGCGGTCAATAAACTGCGGACTCTTCTATCCAGAGCGTCAAGTTCCGTCTGAGTCCACTTAAGTATGC
The DNA here is from genome assembly GCA_948253155.1 of Leucoma salicis. Taxonomy (NCBI): domain Eukaryota; kingdom Metazoa; phylum Arthropoda; class Insecta; order Lepidoptera; family Erebidae; genus Leucoma; species Leucoma salicis. The sequence goes on from OX411815.1 coordinate 3,039,634, forward strand.
CGAAAGAGTACATTAGAAGTGGCATAACCCAACCGTTGTAGGCGCGCACCTTGTTGCCACCTGATAGAAGACTATTCAGTACTTTTTTCAGGCGGCCAAAGAAACGCTCCCGCAACGATTGCTTCATGTCCACCTCATTAATGCCCAGAGCTTGCGACATACCCAAGTATTTATATGTGTTTGTTACGAGGAGTGATCGCAAATGAGTACAATCCGAGAGTTGAACTCCCTCGGATTCCACTACCCGTCCTCGTTTTACATGCATGATCGCACATTTATCCACACCAAATTCCATCCCAATGGAATTACTGAAGGATACAGTTAACTTTAGTAACTCCATTAGTTGCAATCTGGTAGAGGCAAACAATTTGAGACCGTCCATATAATACAGGTGGGATATTTTGCAACCATCACCTCGCAACTTATAGCCTGGTCCTGAACCCTCTAATAAGGTACTAAGAGGGTTCATGGCTAAACAGAACCATAAAGGACTCAGACTGTCACCCTGAAATATACCCCGCTCAATCATGCTCACCATGACAATCCGGGGTCTGCCGACATACTGGATAGCAAAGAGCTGTCTTCAGGAAGGTGCATAAAGTTTCGTTAACTTTATATAACTCTAGCACCCTCAAGAGCCATGTATGTGGCACAGAGTCAAAAGCTTTTTTATAGTCTATCCAGCATGCCATCAGATCCTTTTTCCTACGGCGAGCCTGTTGGCTAATGGCCGCATCAATAAGGAGGAGCTCCTTAGTACCACGGCCCCCATTTCTACATCCATTCTGAGAGTTGGACATGATCGAATAAGTATCAATATATTAAACACTAAGTGAAAAATGTGAAATCGAAAATAACAGTCAGGAGCAGGATATGAACCTGCATCTTCTGGATACCGTCCAGATGCTTTACCAATTCAGCCATCCTGACAATTGCTCCTGACTGCTAATTTCGATAACACATCATACTTAACGTCTTTGGGTGACGCCTGCGCCATCTGTCGGAAGTATTTTCATACATTATACCGACCAGGTAAATTTAATTTTACAATTAAGATTTTACCTAATAATGACGCAAACCCTTTAAATATTTAGATATTTTTATATATATTTTTAGCATTTGACATGCTTAGCACTATACATTAAACACAAAGTGAAAAATGTGAAATCGAAAATCCTGCTCCTGACTGTTATTAACCGTACGTCTAATAAATGACTATTTTAAATATATGTTAAAGCTCGCGGACAACGATGTAACATTAAAATTTTAATAACAGGTTCATAGCTTGAAGTTGCTATAGTATACTATTATCTTGAAATACAATATTTTTTATTCTACGTGGGGTGCAAACAAGTATACAGTTAGCTTGAAGCTAAGTGGTTACAGTAAGCTAGACACAAGTAACAATAGAGACATTACTCGCGCGTTGCCACCTTCAAGGAAACTGATACAAGGTGACGAAAAAATTGAGATAGGGAGAAGGCGATGAGTTGGACAGTAAGGATAATCTATCCATCCATGAGCCCCTCAACGCCCACTGCTGGACATAGACCTCCCCAAGAGAACACCACAATGAGCGGTCCTGTCATGGGGGATAATGCTGTAATCGCCACGCTTGGCAGGTGGGTTGGCGATCGCAGTGGATGTTAATAATACTCGAGGGAGTGCTGCTGCCCACTCCCCCGGTATGCCCTCAGTCGGCTCTTACGACTCCCGTGGGTAGAGAGGGGTAGGACAATTCTAAAGCCCGCCCCATACTGCATACCATTGCTTCATGGCGGTTTTCTATATAAGAGTGCTTTCCCGGATGGGCTAGGCCAATCATATTGTGAGGAGCAAGGTTCAATACCGCTATCAGAATACCTCTATTCTAGTCTTTCTGTCGGAGCCTCCTCCACAGAAGAGAATTTAGCTTATCATAATACCAAATTATCCTGGTTAGTGTTGTTCCACTCTCAAAGATCGACTACTCGATTTTACAAGTCGTTAGTCGACTATTACAACATGAATAGAATGGAGTGGGAGATTTACATTTAGATTTTTTTTTATTCACCAAAGGAGGTCAAGATTAAGCAGTTTTCGTTTGGCTGGCAAGAGATGGGTAACACCTATTGTGGACACCCAACGTCCTCCGTGCTTCGGAAGGCATGTTAAGCGGTTAAATTTTTGTTAGCCGGCTTTTAAACGATACCTGGCAATCGTTACAGGTTCTCAGAGGTTAAATAAAAAAATCATGACTGCGGTCTTGTGGGTGCCGTTGTCCAATTCTCGCGATAAGTCGTGCATATATCAACGATAAACGTCCATCATCACAATAATTAACGACGTTTCCCATTAGTGTGGCCCGAGCATAAGATCACGAATTGTCCCCTTAGGATCAGGTAAAACCAAACATATCGGAAGCCACCACCACAAAGCTTGAGATAGGGCTAGGAAACAGCACAGATGACGGAGTGGCTTAGATTCCGGCCTCCCGCCGGAATATTGTGGGTTCGATTCCCACACAGGACAACTCTTTGTGTGATCCACAAATGGTTGTTCTGAGTCTGGGTGTACTTTGTGTCCGTCAAATTGTATTGTAAAGTCCGTCAAATTGTATTGTATTGGTTGGGTTTCTTTAGTGGGTGAAGGCCCCAGACTACCCTATTCGTTGCCCTGAACGACGGGGTGTGCGGGGGAACATTTTACATAAGAAAAGAAAGAAGATGATATATTTGCCACCAAGCAAACAAAAAAAATTTGAGCCATATCTGTTAAAAGAACGTAAATATAATGATTTATGTAACCAACGGAATTATATTTTGCATATATATTTGACTTTTCTTTACTCAGATACCTACTCGTAGAATCCTTGCGAGCAAACCATTTTATTCTATGAAAATTTATAAGTAAATTTCCCATTCCCTTTAGCCCCCGTACTTATTACACTTAAAATACTTTGTTTTGTTGTCTGAATAGAATTGTCGAGAAGTACAACGTCACGGAACAGTGAATCTTGGACGGTGACTGAGGACGTTAAGCTTCGGTGAATTTAAAGAGTATATTCATGGACATATAGAAGACTAGCTGTGCTCAGCGGCTTCACCCGCCTTTTGTGATTATTTTTATGAGGCCCCATCATCTATTTTCTATCTATATTATTATAAAAAATATTTTAGTATTTTTAGTTTTATATATATATATTTTGTTGCATATCAGGCAAAAACGAATGAACGGATTTTGATGAACTTTTTTTGTTTGATAGCTCTTGAGTAGACTTAAAAACTTTTTATCTCGCTATTGTATCGAGAATCAGAGTTGTAATTTAAAAATTTGCCTTTACGTGTTTTCTAAGGCACGGAGGTGTAACACCATAAACTCTCTAACTCCGAGCTGCTTTCAAAAATTTTAACATCACGCCTGTATCCCCGAAAGGGGTTGAGTCTATTGCCGTCTACCGGACACATTTCCATACTCCGGGCTGCTTCTGAGAATTTTTCTTTTTACAAAATAGCTCAATAACACTGCCTGACCCGGGGATCGAACCCGTGACATCATGATCAGAAGTTGCTTACACTACCGCTGCACCACAAAGACAGTTAAAAGTTATTTAATTTTTTTTTGTAGGAAAACTTTAGTAACATTTTGTAAGCCCAATACGAGATTCGAACCCGAGACTTTATAATCTGTAGTCGCATATACTGCTGCTAAACCATTGAGGCACCGAACTTCATACTTATACAGTAACAATTTTCTAGATAAACAAGATTATCTTTCCTTCAGAAGTTGTTCTACCCATCTCATTGTTGGTGAAGTTTGTGTCACGAACATACACTCTTAGGAAGTTAGTATGTAGTATGTTAGTATATAGATATAGAAGTATTTTAAAGCAGTGATATCATATTTAGATATCTAATATATAAAATTCTAGTGTCACAGTTTTATACTCCTCCGAAACGGCTTGACCGATTTTGATGAAATTTTATATGTATATTAGGTAGGTATGAGAATAGGTTTATAACTAATTTTTATACCCTTAAGTGTTAAGGGTTCACCTCAAAAATTTTTTTTTTAATTTTTTGTACAAATTTACATTTTGTTATTTTTTTATGGTGTGGCATTAAAAAATACATTTAGTCCAAAATTTTTACCCTCCTACAACCGACCCCTACTTTTTAATAACGTTTTGTATTTATAACCCCGGTCGATAGCTGATTAATGGGGTTCTTGCCAAACTCCTCCGCTTGGGAGCAGCATCCATCCATCCATCCATCCATCAGCCTTTTAACGTCCACTGCTGGACATAGGCCTTTCCAAGAATGGGGGATAGTGCCGTAATCGCCACGCTTGGCAGGCGGGTTGGCGATCGCAGTGGATGTTGTTAATACTCGAGGGAGTGCTGCTGCCCACTGCCCCGGTATTCCCTCACGTCGGCTCTTACGACTCCCATAGGTGGAGAGGGGTGGGACAATTCTAAAGCCGGCCCCACACGGCAGAGCAGCATTATAGCAAGTTTCATCGAGCGCAATTTTTCAAATACATTTTAAAAGTAAAGATTAGAATGATATAATTTTCATACTCTAGAAATAATTCATATGGCAAAACAACGTTTGCCGGGTCAGCTAGTTTTTATATAGATTTTTAGCATTTGACATGCTTAGACATATAAATTAACACAAACGGGCCTCGTGGCGTAGTCGGTAGTGTAACCGACTTCCGTGCACGAGGTCGTGTGTTCGATTCCCACTCAGGACAACTATTTGTGTGATGAACACAGATATTTGTACTGCGTCTGGGTGTTTTCTATCTATCATATGTACCTGTGTGTTTACAAAATAAAAAGTAATATATGTATTATATCCGTAATCTGGTACCCATAGCACAAGCGTTAAGCTTAGTTTGGGACCAGATGAAGTTGTGTGAAATGTCCGTATTTATTTATGTATAAATATGAAATCGAAAATAACATTTAGATATTTTTATATATATTTTTTGTATTTGACATGCTGCACTATACATTAAACACAAAGTGAAAAATGTGAAATCGAAAATAACAGTCAGGAGCAGGATTTGAACCTGCATCTTCTGGATACCGTCGAGATGCTTTACCAATTCAGCCATCCTGACAATTGCTCCTGACTGCTAATTTCGATAACACATCATACTTAACTAAGCATGTCAAATACTAAAAATATATATAAATATCTAAATATTTAAAGGGTTTGCGTCATTATTAGGTAAAATCTTAATTGTAAAATTAAGTTTACCTGGTCGGTATAATGTATGAAAATACTTCCGACAGATGGCGCAGGCGTCACTCAAAACGTTAAGTATGAATGTGTTATCGAAATTAGCAGTCCTGAGCAATTGCCACGATGGCTGAATTGGCAAAGCATCTGGACGGTATCCAGGAAATGCAGGTTCATATCCTGCTTTATTTTCTATTTCACATTTTCACACTGTGTTGATATCATAGTAGTAGGACTAAGTTCGATTCCCTGTCTAAGATCGAGGCGTGCACCTTTATTTGCTTAAAAAAATTGCGTGTTGGCGTTATTTAGTCGTATAGCCTTGCTTATCGCAGCATGAATGGGCCGACTCGATTGGGGGAGTACCATCCTCTCACAAAAGATCCGCTTAAAACAACGGTAGTTACTCTCTACCGTTGTGTTTCGTATGGTGAGTGGGAGCGCCGGACACCCAAACCGCCTCACTATCCATCCTCTCCTTAATATCCTTCTCATCCAAAGCCAATCTCTTTCCTTGGAGATTTCGACGCGCGAATGATGCTGTTAGTGTTGCTAGCGTCGATTTGCTACAGTAACGGCTTACCATCAGTTGCGCTGACACCCACGTATTATAAAAAAAAAAACATAAAATATCCGAGATTTGTTTTCCACTTGCAGGTTGTCAGACAAAGTATTCTATTGTAATTGTCCTGCATGGTAAACTATCAACTTAAAATCACATTTTTTGTGAATCTTCTCACCACACACAACTATGTATCGCATTTAATAGCTGGGTACTTTATATTTTTCTAGCAGAGCTTTTAGCACTAAATAAATTATTACTTACAGCCTTATAAAAATAACGCAAAAGGAGTTTCTTTCAATAATACAGTTTGTGCAATATACACTACTATCCTTTGTCCGCGTTTCCAAGAGCTAGTTTTTAGGTTATATATCAGGTTTCCGATATAGTAATATATAAAATCTATACTAGTTTTTAATTCTATCTTAGAACTATCAAATAAAACAACTTGCATCAAAATCCGTTCCGCAGTTTCTGCGTGATGCGCGAAGAAACAAAAAAATAATCAAAAATTGTTTTGTGTTCAGATACGCCTATGTAGCCTAATACAATATTTTTTTCTCAAATGTCTTAAATGTACAGACACAGCTCTGTTACAGATTTATAATAAATAGTCAGGATAATGATTTTAACCACTGAAGGAATGTAATATGGTTTCGGTGGCCCATCAATAAAGGCGGAGAGACGGCACACGGCGGGTTATTTTAGTGGGTGAGGGCCCCACACGACCCTGTTTGTGGCCCCGAACGACGGGGTGTGCAGTTAGAATTTTTTTTTCCCGCATTAGCAAAAAAAAGGATAATTATTTTAGACGTCGTGTCTAATATTCGACGATCCATCCATCAACATCCAACGTCCACTGCTGGGCATAGGCCTCCCCAAGAGGACGCCACAACAAGCGGTCTCGTCATGGGGATAATGCCGTAATTGCCACGCTTGACAGGCGGGTTGGCGATCGCAGTGGATGTTGTTAATACTCGAGGGTGTGCTGCTGCCCACTCCTCCGGTATATCCTCAGTCGGCTCTTACGACTCCCGTGGGTAGAGAGGGGTGGGACAATTCTAAAGCCGGCCCCACACGGCTGGCAATATTCGACGATAAAGCGCTCACATTAATACAGTTTGGTACCTGCTGAGTATAACAATCGCACTTGCTGTCTAACTTGAGTAACCTTTATTGTTTTAATTATATTTTATCAATGTTTTCAAGCATTTCGTTGATCTGTAAACTGAAATATGCAAATCCATCTCCGCATTACTTCTTAGTTCACTCGAGGTAAAGCTATTTGCTGCAAGTATTTCATAAAGCTAAACGTTCACTTTACATAAGTAGCTAATTCTTCTATCAAGATTCCAATAAAAACTAACGGGTCACATAATATTATATCGTCACATGAAAATATTTTCCAAGGTGACCTTTATATTGACCTCTAGAATCTGTCAGAAAGTAATATAACGAGAATAGTTATTATTTACTGTCCGCTGTGATAGATCCCCGCTCTTACCCTGTTATATAATTTTGATTGAAATATTTTTGTTGTTTACATTACGGAGAGCGCGCAACGAATTCTGGCACAAATTCAAATGTTACAGGTGGGTATTTTGTGTCTGATATTTAGGCAGCGGACATAACAGTATTCTGCAGTGACACTAGTGGCTTATCACAGGGAATATTATGAGTATAATTAAGCTTACTGTAGCGGGATAAAATTATTCCACTTACCATCAGGTGGAGTAAAGTCAAGCTAGAAACATGCAAAAAAATGCATTTGTGTTTCTACGAAAATATTGCAAGAAGGTGCTTTGAACCGCTAGCTTTGGGAAGGAATTCTGCTTGTAGAAATACTCTCTTTTTTTTTTTGCTTGTTGAAAATGTTGTACTTAGGTAGTAAAATATACATGTCCAATGACAAATAAAAAATCTCAAAAAGTGTCGCTCTCAATTCTTTTTGATTCTCCTACGAATGGATATGCATTAATGTATACAATGTTTAAAATTATTGATATATGTATACAGCAATATTTAAAACTAAGTTGACGGCGCATACCTATAGTTCAGAGCCGTCTAGAGCATGTGTATGATTTCGATTCCCACACAATTCTTTGTCCACTCCACAAATAAAAGTTCTGCGTATACTTTGTATATTATATTAATTGTATGTTTGTATATGGTTTGGTTTTTGGTGCCAATTGTGGAAAATGTATAAGAAAATGTGAAATCGATAATGACAGTCACGAGCAGGATTTGAAAATGTATCTCCTGGATAGCCGTTCCAGACGCTTTGCCAACTAAGCCATCGTAACATCTGCGTAGGACTATCAATTTCTCTGGTAAAAGGCCGAACATGTCCAAGCGTTTAAAATTTATATGTATAAAAATATTTATATAATTAAGTTTACACTTTTATTTCAAATATTGTATGCTTAATGTTATATTACAAAAAGTAGATGGTTTAATTAATATGGAGTTTAATGTTTGTCACAAATAATCTCGGATTCAGTATAAATCCTCGTCTGAACCTAGCTTAAACCAATTCTAGCCCACCACTCGGACTGTCACTTAGACACAACGACCTGACACACTGACACTAATGTGAATACTATGTCACATGCGAATTTTCTTTGAATTAATCTGTGTTATATTTAGGCAGGTCTAAATATTTGGCGAATGTAATGAGGGTAGGTAGAAGCGATAAATTACAAATAACTTGGGAAGGGCCCGTCCCAGATTTGGACCCTCTGTCCCGACGACTAAATAATTACAGAGTTATAACATTGTATCGTCTTAATTTATTATTTTATTATTTTAAGCAACTGAAATGCTCGGCTACTTATTATAATTTTTATTATGATAGAAAAATGTGTGTAGGTTTTCGCACGCAAGTATGATATTTCGAATTATTGTGCTGTCTGAACCTTGTTTCACCTATACGGATACATATTATACAACTGTACAAAGTTTATTTTCAATTAGATAAACCATGCGTGAAAACAAACATGAATATGCATATCTGTATTAATCTGTAAAGACTAGTTTTTGCGTTTTGCGGCCATAAAAATAAAAAAAAACTTAAAAAAAAACAGTTTATTCTTTCAATATAATTATTTCATTTCATATCTGGGTAATTCTACGATAAGAGGTAACTTGTGCGGCAATCAGTTTAAAATAGAAATTTTATTCTATATCTTGTTATTTTTTGTAATGAAACACATCACCTAAATGTACTTTATTGAATAACGTCACGGTTAAACGCCTAATTAAAAAAAAAAATTCCTTATAAAGTCTAAAAAAGTCTACCCTGGCCTGTCCCCCTGTCAGTTTCAGTTTAACTTGCAAAAGATACATACCGTCTTTGTATCAGTTATTAAACTAAAGTATGTTAATTATACAAATTTCAATAATTATTATTATTTATTATTAAGGAAAAATAGAATAATATTTATTTATTTGCAATATTTTTTAAAGTTAACTTTTGTCCCACCGTTTTTGTTTATCTACTCTGGCAAATTTCATTCCGCTACCACAAACACAAATATAAAACGGCCATATTCCAAATAGCGCTCAGTCATCTATCGACGTGAAGTTAGCAATGCAAAACACGTAAGCCGTTAAGAGCACCGTCATTTGTTAGTTGTTGCGACGTGTTGGTTCAAAGTGGTGGTTTCGCAAGGCCATTATGTCTCTCCACTGGTAACTCATAAAAAATATATTATTCATTTAATGTATTTGCATTTACTGGGCTAGTTTAATAATAATGCAATAGTTAAAGTGGGATACATTATGTACCGAAACATTTCTTATGATAATTAAAACAGTAAAATTTAACATGAAAACGTCTCTTCCCTGCCATATTTCCCCTGGCAAGATAACTGTCAGGGGAGAGACTTGTTGTCCAGGGGAGATAATATTAGTGCAAACAAACTAAGATATAGCATAGTTTTATCAACGAACAGTTTTAACCTGTTCCGGGGTCAAAACAACAATCGTAAAATTCATGGAAGCGCCTCAAAACTGCAACGTTGTTTTTTAAAATATAGATTTTTAAAAACGGTTATATATCGTTATTTTTATAATTACTACTATATTGCATATATCACAAGATTCCTTGTGAAGTGTACTAGCTTTATGCTCGTCTCCAAATCTAGTTGATAGTGAACAAGTCATTACACCAAAAGGTGGCAAGCACCATATAGGGGATGAACAACAACCATCGACATCCAAAAAAACATTTAAGAACGGTGTTTTTATTCTTGTCAATCTACTCTCTAAAAACAGAGTACCGTTAAAAATATCTAAAAATATCTAAATATTAAAAATTGTATCAATTTTGTCTAAACGGTGAGACGGCTTAGTAATTTAGTGAAGTGGCCAGTGATATTGTAACACAAAACTGTTCGAAACAGACTTCTCTAATAAACTTTAGAGACGGTTACTTGATTAATTACAACACTCAACTAAATTACTAGTCTAGCCCGCAACAAACTTGAAGCCCAATTATGACATTACAATGATTAACGCTAAACAAACAGATTTTGTTTCTAACATTTTGAACAGGTTTTTGCCCTTCGTCTATTAACTATTACAAAGCTGTAACAGAACTATGTTTGTAAATTTAAATCTTTGAGAAAAAATGACTGTATTAGGCTATATAGGCGTGTCTGAACACAAAACAATATTTTTTAGATTTTTGTCTGTGTTTTGTGTTCGTTCGCGCATCACACAAAAACTACTGAACGGATTTAGATGTAACTTTTTTATTTTAAAGCTCTTGATTAGACTTAAAAACTGGTATACATTTTATACTATATCGGAAGCAGCTACTATATCGGAAACCTGAGATATAACCTAAAAACTAGCTTTTGGCTACAAATTTTGAATAAAATCTTCACTTAATTAGAGTCTTTAACATGAGATTTATCTAGATAAAAATTATTTTATGTGTTGTGTCAAGTGCAAAATTTTATTTAAATTCCTGTAGTCGTTAAACTGTCTCTGTGGTGCAGCGGTAGTGTAAGCGACTGCTCATCATGAGGTCTCGGGTTTGATCCTCGAGTTGAGCGGTGCTTTTGTACAAAAAGAAAAAATCTCATTAGCAGCCTGGAGATTGGAAATGTGCCCGGTAGACGGCAATAGGTTCGCCCCTATTGCGTGGGACTTAAACATAGCAGGCGGACTGTGTATAATACATTTCTACCTATCCCTTCGGGGAATACAGGCGTGATGCTTTGTTGATTTTATGTTCCCTTTAGTCTCATTTAGTATCGGACCTGAGCGTGTTGGTACCACCATCTCCCGAGTGACCGGCCATGAAGCACATCGTTGTGTTTTGGCTGTAGCAGGAGATAGCCGTTTATTCTTCCATTTCATATCGGTGAAATGAAATGGTGAGTAGCGGCTTGACAATACACTCGGTATAGTTGAGTCCAGCGACAGTTACCATTTACCATCAGTTGGGCCGCGGCTCTTCTGCCACTACTAGCAATAAAAAAAAGTCGTGTTTAGTTGAGGTAGAGCAATTTTCCAATATGATTTTTATTTTCTATTTGAATGTTTACACCGGCTGACCAATCACAGCCCCTCTGATAGGAAGCGGTGACAGCCGTTCATGGACGCGTTAATATTAGGAGCATAGCCGACTCACTGTTCACTAACTATGAAGAGTGAACGTGAAATAGAAAATAATAGTTACTTCCGATGGTTCGGACATGTGGAAAGAATATCGGACGAGCTATTGGTGAAGAAGATATATGCTAAAATGGGAGTATGTGGGTACAGGAGATAACCGAGTCTAACCTACCTAGATCAAATCGGTCATATATTGAAGGAAGGTGGAGTCAGGAGTCGGCGCAACCGGCGAGCGGGTATGAAGAGAATTATTAATGTTAAGGAAGCGAGACATTTATGCCAGAATAGAGCCTTTTGGCACTTTTTTCTCTCTGCCTACCCCGCAGGGGAGATGGTGTGATGATAAGTAGTTACTTACCAGCGGCGATCAAACTATTGCGTCCTTGCTTCATTCTGAGCTATCGTAGTGTCCTGCGTTATCAATTTCAACTTAACAATGGCAGAGCTTTTGGACTGATATTTCAGAAGTATCTGGTTCAGTCTCCGCTCGTAGCTTATTTTCTATTAAACATTTTCACTTTTTACATCTGTTTAAAACGAAGAAGAAAATCTCTACCCAGAAGTGTGTTCATTGCAGTTTGCAAAATGGCTTTATCAGTTTTGTAACGATATGCATGCAATAACGATAAAAATAACAACTGCCGCCATTTTAGTTGCCCTTGAGCGCTGAGAGTGCACGGGTTGCATCTAAAATGAGTTTTTGAGATGAAAATTAATATTGTAGATGAATGCAGGTATTTGTTTTTTTATCAAACTAACATCTATGTTTTTTGCTATATACGAGTATGATAAAATTCCTTAACTGCTTATTCACTTTTCACCAAACGTATCCCAAATTTGATATCGCTCTAATTCCCCTTACGTACCTATATCATGGATATTTATGAGCTCACCATCGATGAAAGGAACTGATAAACATTCAAATGGCAGTGCAATGACGTAACCAGATGTTATGATAATTAATGCAACATTTTTAAAACTCGTTTGTAGGGCCAGTGGTCACGCTAGGTGAGAGGCTGTCAAACTTTAATTATAACGACACTCAATTACAGGTACATTTTTAGAAATAATCTCGTATAAAATATATTTAACGCTGAAATATAAAAAAACTTTGTTTAATATTTTGTAAGCACATAGTAATAATATCGCATGTCATATTAATTTTGTTTTGTTAAATGAATATTTTTTAGTAATAATACAAGGTCTGCGTATATTATAATATAGGTATGATATATAGATTAGGGTCATGGCTTAGACCAAAAACCATCAATTTTCTTAGAATGCCAATTAAGCACTGTTTTTCGGTGACTATGAAAGTGCTATGGATAAATTCATGAATAGTATGCAACGGTATTCCGTAAATCGTGGGTTTGAATCACGCTCGCAATTTAAGCAAATTTGTTCTAATTATATATTTATTTTCTTTTTTTTATTGCCTATGGTGGCAGACGACCTAACAACCCACCTGATGTTAAGTGGTAACCGCCGCTCAAAGATACAGCAATAACCGAGGCACAGCCAGACCGCTGCCTACCCGGAGGATAGTGCTCTCCATTAACCTCTTTTAAAAAAGGACATGTCATAGCGCTCGGGGAAAACCGCAGCAGGTAGTTCATTCCAGATCTTGTAGGTACGTGGAAGAAATTAACGCTAAAAACGTATGATATTGCACGATACCGCTTCCAGGTGATGTGGACGAAATTTATTGCGATGGTGGGTAGTACGATGGTAGAACGAGGAATATGGTACCAAAATCAAACAATTCCTGGCAGCACTCCCCGTGGTATAACCGGTAGAAAGGTAGTATCTGTGGTAAATATGAATCGCGGCTCCAAATCTTTGACATCCGCTGTCCTAGGCCTGGGTCCCCAAAATGCGTTATCTCGATCTATAAATTATCACAGGTTTGTTTCTCCCACCGTTTTTCTTTTTACGCGTAACACTAGATAGAGTGGTCGACGCAAATGTTTTGTTTTGTACCTGTGTTTACCGGGGCAGATTGAAAGGGTCCGGTGATGTATGGCTCATTTGAAAACTGGAACTGAAATTTAATGGTCCAAAGCATTTAAATATTTGGTTAGTTTTGAATCGAGATATATTTTTTAATTAATTTAATGTAAAATTACTAGAAAGTAATAAAAAGAGTCCAACCAAATTTAGAAATTCTCAGTCCACATTATTGAAAGTGTGTAGCAGTGATAGCTAGTAGTAAGACCAAGGACTGCAAAGACGAAGGTTGGAAGGAAGAGGAAAGTATTAAGTTTGATGCCCAGTCTAAAGGATAAGACCGCAAGAGCACTCTCTTCGGACTTTAAAGATTATGTAAGTTTGCAATTTGTCACTGCTTGGTGAGGAATCAGCATGTCTATTGTTCTCGATAGCTTCTGCATTCTACCACATGATAAAATGCCAAGAATATTATAAGGTATTGTTTTAAGTAATTATTTGTTTAGGTCAAATGATAAGTATTTTTTTAATGTGGCCATTCTTTTTGAAAATTGTCATAAGACTCGTCCCAACATGATATCTCTACTCTAACTACATGCAGGGATCCAATCCGCGTCTTGTGGAATGTCGGTCCAGATGCTCCAGAAGACACGTGTCGTGGGAATAAATTTTTGGACTGAGCATCTAAATTCCTTCTAGTATATGCTCGAAAATATTAAGTGATTAAAATACAAAGTGAAAAGTTTACCTGGTCGGTATAATATATGAAAATACTTCCGACAGATGGTGCAGGTGTCACCCAAAGACGTTAAGTATGAATGTGCTATCGAGATTAGCAGTCAGGAGCAAGGGTCACGATGGCTGAATTGGCAAAGCATCTGGACGGTATCCAGGAGATGCAGGTTCGAATCCTGCTCGTGACTGTTATTTTTGATTTCACATTTTTCACTTTGTGTTTAATGTATGTTGCTAAGCATGTCAAATGCTAAAAATATGTATAAAAATATCTAAATAAGTGATTAAAATATTAAAATTACAAACTATTAATATCTTAGTATTGCCTCCTTGAATCTATTTAGGTTTAATGTTCTGTCTTCTTTACTCTTAAAGGTCTCTCTTCAAATCTCTTTTTCTAGTAGTAGAGCCTTGCTTCCCTCTCACAAAAGACCAGCGTGTAACAATGGTAGTTTATCTTATCGTTATCTTTCGTATGGAGAGTGAGAGCGTCGGAGGCCCAAACTCCTTCCCTATCCTTTGTATCTCCTACCTAACCTCCTTATTATCCACCCTATCCACCTCCTATCCCTTTCCTTGAAGATGGCAACGCGTAAGTGATGCCTCTGGTGTTGCTAGCGTCTATAGGCTACGGTAACCGCTTATTATCAGGTATACGTACTATAAAAAAGTGAATGTTGACAAACTGAACTTTAATGATCTCTACATTAAATTTAGAGGCATTGGATTTTTTACACTACTGTGTGGCCGTAGTTAAGTTGATCGTTCGACGGTAGCGCTTCGTAAAGCTTTTAAAGTTCGCAGAAGTTGGTCTTGTCTTTATCTAAGTTTAATTACGTGTCGTGTTTGTTTTGTTCGTACCAAAGTGGGTACTTAGGTTGTAGTTTTCGAAAATTCTAATTGTTAAAACTAAAATAACATTCTTTTTTATGTATCGTAGTTGTTCTTATTTGATTTAATAACAAGGTAAGTTTTCTCTCCTTACATGATTTTGAATAAATATTTTGTCATAAAACTTGCATTTGGAAATTATATTCCTTGAAATTATTATAGGGAATGAAAGGTTGTACTGTTATTATGTGATGCCAATAAAGGCGGAGAGACGACACACGGCGGGTTCACTAAATAAACCCGAGTTGAGGGCCCCACACCTTGTTCGTTGTCCGAACGACGGCGTGTGTGGTTAGATACCTTTCCCCCCCTGAACAAAAATACTTTGGCTTAGATAGCTGTTTTTAAGAAAATTCGTGGTGACTCCAAATCCCCTTAAATTTCGGAATAATCAACTATATCCATTATCACAGAACTTAAATGTGTCATATAGTGGTCGTATGCTTATTTATCATACTAGTAACCCAACTATCGCTTACCCATCTATGCCATTAACTGGCTTTGAGCGCATCAATCTATTTGCTGAGTATGTTCATCCTTCAAAAAGCAATTAACTCCTGACATCTCGCTCCATTTTCCGATAGTAACTTTCACACCCGTTTTGCCGTGACCTTTATGTGTGAACAGAATGTTTATGACGTCTGTCTAGAGTCTAGACGCAATTTAGTGTAAAATAAGTATGGCTGGCTTAACTGACTTCTAGTTTCAACCGATTTCCAAAAGGAAGTTCTCAATTCGACTATGTTTTTTTTTTTGTATGTTTGTTACGCGATTATTCCGCCAATTATGAATTGATTTCAATGATTCATTTTTTGTTTGGTAGGTGCTACTTTAGAGGTGGTCCAATTAAATTTTTATCGAAATCGGTTAAATGGTTTTTAAAAATAAACAATAATCTAAAAAATTGTTTACATTGATGATATTTTTTTGGTTTACTTCGATACCTCTCTGTCTCATTGGAGCAGTGCGTTTAGTTGGCGTACCCATATTTTACATATATAAAGCCTTTCTTCACGGTCGTCGGAAGACTCTCCGAGACGCTGTGCACTATTTCTTTCTCTACTACGCTTTAGACGCTCATCTTCGTCATTTTCATATTCCTGTGCTGGATACTTTCTCATGCGAGATGCACCCAAGAAAGGCCTGCCCACTCCGACTTCAAACACATCAGTAGGTGTCTAGCACGGAAATCGTATGTAAATACTAATTATTTATTGCTTTTTAGTTCACGGGAGTCCTTGGGAGTCCTTCGAAGGCGGTTTTTTTAATTTAATATTTTCTAGGAAGGTAGTCTTTTAGGCTTATGGTTAAGCTAATTTATATTCGTTTAAATATAATATAATATAAATATTCACGGACATTTTCACACAACATCCTCTGGTCCCAAACTAAGCTTAACGTTTTTGCTATAGGTACCAGATTACGGATATAATACATATATTACTTTTTTTTGTAAATACATAATAGATAGAAAACACCCAGACGCAATACAACTATCTGTGCTCATTACACAAATAATTGTCCTTAGTGGGAATCGAACCCACGACCTCGTGCACAGAAGTCGGTTACACTACCGCCACGAAGGCCGTCATAGTTTTTTACATAGACACTTCCTTTATAGAACATGAAAATAATAGCATAATCACTTACCGTAAATAGCTCAGTAGGAGCCCACATGTTGGATAGTATAGCCCATACATTTCACATTTTATAATCGTATGCAATCGAAGTCTTACAGTTTCTCAACATATCACATGCGACCCCAAAAGCCTCTACATGTCATTATGGTTTTATTCACTGTACTAAACCGTAGTTGTGTGAGGACTGCCGTTTTGGATTCTACATTGATTTAAGGAGACACTAGAGAATAAGAAGAAAATGGTGTATTCAAAAAGATTTCCGAAATGATGAGACAATAATAATAATATATATCGTCAACCCACAATAACTCTGCAACGAAGTGACAACCGTAAAAGCTATAACTTTGATTATGGCAATAATGACTTATATCAAGAAAACCCGTTTTGATACATTATAAATAAATATTCACGGACATTTTTTACACAACGTTCTCTAGTCCCAAACTAAGCTTAACGCTTGTGCTATGGGTACCAGATTACGGATATAATACATATAGCACTTTTTTTTGTAAATACATACATATAATAGATAGAAAACACACAGACGCAGTACAAATACCTGTGTTCATCACACAAATAATTGTCCTGAGTGGGAATAGAACCCACGAACTTGTGCACGAAAGCCGGTTACACTACTGACTACGCCACGAGGCCCGTCAAAACATTAATTTTGTTGTTATAATATTTTTATTTTTATTGCTAATGGTGGCAGATGAACACCACACCACGGCCAACCTGATGGTGACCAGTAATCGCTGCTCACGGACTCAGATATACTAAGATACTGTCAAGCTGCTGCTCGCCATTTTATTTGGCGAATAACGATTTATATGGCCCGATAATAAGTGAGTACTCCCACTTGATACCTGACCCATACCATCTCCCGTGTGATCGGCCAAGAAGCACATCAGTATTTTGGTTGTAGTAGGAGATAGCCGTTAACTATTTCATTTCATGTAAATCTGTGAAATAAAATGGTGAGTAGCGGCTTAACAATAAATACTCTCAGTATAGTCGAGTCCATGAGCTACGGTTACCATTTACCATTAGGAAGGCCGTGGCTCGTCTGCCACCAAATGAAAAAACCGCAGAATGGAAATCTATTCCATTCTGCGGATGCCGTAAAAATTTACTAAAAACATTATGTAGACAATACAACTAAGCGGATAACTCGGTGCATAGCCAATGCGTGCGGACACTATAATAATGCTTTTCATTTTTGGGGAGGAGGCTCATGTCCAAGGAGATGGAAGAGACGGGATAATAATAATTAGTAAATAATTTGATATAATGTAGCCGTGTGGGGCCGGCTTTAGAATTGTCCCACCTTTCTCAACCCTTGGGAGTCGTAAGAGCCGACTGAGGGAATTCCGGGGAAGTGGGCAGCAGCACTCCTTCGAGTATTAACAACATCCACTGCTATCGCCAACCCGCCTGCCAAGCGTGGCGGTTATGGCACTATCCCCCATTCTTGGGGAGGCCTATGTCCAGCAGTGGACGTTAAAAGGCTGATGGATGGATGGATGGAAATAATTTGATATAATGTAATAAAAGGAAAAGGATTGTTGATAAGTTTAATATTAACAAAATGATACATCCGAATCTAAAAATTCCACTCCTTCGTGCGTTTTCCTTTCTACCTCTTGTCTGTCTTCTCTTTTCTTGACACTCTTATCAAAGTCATCAATAATTCTTTTAACGACACGACACTTTCTTTTCGTGCCTGGAGTTCTCCATATGCCTGAATTTGTAGTTCCTTCGTGTTTCATTTGAAGAATTGTCCTTATGCTCAGTCAGTCTAATTATAGGTAACTCAAGAAAGATCAAAAAGGTTGAAATTGTCAATACAAATTATTACAACATCTTACCGGTCATTGAAGAGAGTTTCTGAATCTATGTCGTCTCTGTACTAATGTCCAATTTATCCAGTTCTTGTATCCTCTGAATGGAATTTGTAATAGTACGACAAACATCATAAGTTAAATTACCATAGATTTTTTTATTTTATTACATGTAGTGGCTGACGAGCTACGGTCCATCTGATGGTAAATGGTAACCGTCGCCTATAGACTCGACTATACCGAGAGTATTATCAAGCTGCTGCTCACCAATTCATTTCACAGATATGAAATAAAATATAAACGGCTATCTCCTGCTACAGCCAAAACGCAACGATGTGCTTCATGGCCGGTCACACGGGAGATGGTGGTACCAACCCGCTCGAGCCCGATACCAAGTGAGTACTCCCACTTGGTACCCAGCCCTACCACCAGTCATGCAATGGATGATAATTGCTTACTTCCCTTAGTCGCCTCATATGACACCCGTGGGAAAGAATGGGGTGGTGACACTTGTATTCTTAGTCCGTCACCACACGGACATCGCAATATAACATAAAATACAACATTAAAACCTTGATATAATTTGGTGGTCCATCTGATGGTAGGTGGTATCCACCCATCATTCATGGAGTTACCAATACCTTGAATGCAGTTAGGCCGCTGCCAGTGTAATATTGCAGATAACAAAATGTTACTATAATGACATGAAAATAATATAATAATAAATAGTATCAAGAATTTATAGGAGACTTACTAGTAGAGGTCAGTTTAATGTTGACATAGCTCCTTTTGCTCACGAACAGCCTCGCAATTCGTTTTTAATATTTTGGAAATTAGTTATCATCTTGAATATTAGTTCACCAACACCACTTTTAATACTTTTCATCATCCATTATGAAAGAAGAATTCGTTAAAAAACACAATAACAATATCAACGGAAAGCTAATATGTCATTTCTGACTGACGTTCAAAAAGGGTTACCACAGCGCGATTTTTCTGTGTGGTCAGTTAATATCTTATGCAGAGTTATCGTGGGACGACTATATGTAATCATTTACTTATATTGTTTTTTGTATGTAAGATATGATAAAGCTTCTATTTTTCAAGTATTCACTCAAAACTATTTTTCAAGTATTCACTCTACTCATGATTTCTGTTGGAGACGAAGGGGTCAATGTTTTTCAGGGGTCAGTATTGAGAACCAGGGCCATATAACTGCAGATGCCAAATGCAGTAGTATTCAATAAATCGTGTCGATCGTGTTGTACATTTACGAGCGTTATGCGGGCTTCGTCGCGAAATACATTCAAACGTTCATTAATTTTATTTCCGATAACTGTGGAGGCCAACAATGGGAGTTTGCCGATACTATGAGAAAATGATAAATAATATTACTGTTTTTCGTATCGCTTTGGTTAGGGTTGGTAACATGACTGTTTATAATAAATTCTGGTATTTACAGAATTCATCGCGTTTACTTGATGTTCTCTTGTTCCGACGTTCCGAATATTTTACAGCACCCTTAAACACAATAGATTCCGTTTGTATATAGGTGGTTGTATTTCATAACATGTTTTTTTTATAATAACTTTCCGCAATAAGATTTTTTTTTTGTTAGGGTAGTAGATCAGGCTAGGGCTACCTGACAGTACCTAATTGGTAACAGTCGCTCATTGGCAACTTCGGCAGTACAGTCTATCAGCCGCTTATAATGAATTTTATGGCCAAAATTCATACGCCATCCTTATCATCTCCTTATTATCCTCTTTCTCCGTCTTCTATCATTTTCCTTGAACTTAACGACGTGCGAGTGATGCCTCTGGTGTTGCTAGCGTAGATAGACTACAGTTGCCACCATCAGGTGGGCTGTATGCGTGCTTGCCACCCAAGTAGTATACAAAAAGAAATAACTGACTGATTGACTGAAATGTCAACGCACAGCCCAATCTCCTGGGCCTTGGTTCGTGAAAATTTACATATGGATTTCTTTGATACTGTAGGTAAGCACTAAGAAAGGTTTTTATGTGAATTGTATCCAAAATTACTTTTTCATTGATATCACTATGACGTGAGTGAAGCTGTAATGCGCTAGTCAAGTATATAATAATTTATAATGTTATGTCTTTGTTACAGGTTAGTTCGAGATTCTAACTTAATTTACAATGGTCGTGAGGACGTGACACAGAATTCAGTCCAGTTCCATGGCGTAATGTGAGTTTTCGATTATCAGATTACGACATAACCTATTTTATTTTATATTTTCATAAATCTGCTGTAGCCGGTGAACGAAAAAACTTAACTTTACATAGATATACACAACCGTTTTTAAATATATAGGACCTTGTCATCACGCACTAAATAGCGCAGTATGTATGCAGAACAGTGAACGAAAAAAAAAAACAAGTAGTAATGTACGCACGCATGAATCGTCTTATTTGGTTTAAGTTTAGCTGTAAAACTATTTATGTAGGTGTCAACCCTGAACTTGGAGAAGGTATGACTGATACCGCAATATGATTAAGGTGAGGCGCAGCATAATGAATGGGAAGGAACAGATACTGGTGATTTTACATCGCTTCGATGCATTATTGATTGCAATTTATTGGTTTCGCCTGCCCGATATAATTCTGTTTAGAGCAGTCTCTTTACATTTTCTAGTCACATGGCATTTGAAAAATCTTACTAGCTCCTTGCAACAAATTCTAAAGCGATTTAGGCGATTCACACACTGCTCCGCGCTCCGTCGCCTGGTGCGGAGTGGCAGATTTTAATAATGTATGCAATTACATCGATTAGTATAGAAAACACGCCAGATCCAACACACCGAAAACGCGCCACGGAGCGCGTCCCGCTAGCAGACTCTGCCGCCAGGCGCGGAGGCGCGGCGGACCGCAGCAGGAAACACACTGCATTCCGCAGTATCGCGCTTGTTTTCGTGCTAATGACTTGTTCACGATGGATCTGGACACGGATTGCTCAATAAATAGTCAAAAGATGCAGTTGACATTCGTGTAAAGTTATAAAACTTGTCTTCATGTCTTCTTATGTCCATGTAATTCAGTACAAATGAACCATTTCTCGATCTATTTCGTAAAAAAGGATGTAGCCAATATCTTCTATTAGGTCTACTTATTTGAAAACATAAACAACAAAAAAACTTATTTGCTTATACAAAAACCATATTGCTAAAACAATTGCAGCGTCTTGAATGAGTTCAGTATTGCCTATTGTAACGTAACTAACACCACGACGACCAAATGAAAAGTAACCTTTAGTTTTGTGCGGGCCGCGTACAAAGCCGTCAGGCGCGGAGGCGCGGCAATATCTGCTCCAAGAGGCAGATCTGCTCCTCGCCGCGCGCGGAATCTGCTGCCCTGCGCCTCCGCGCCTTGGCGCGTCGACAATGTGTGAATCGCCTTCATGTTAGGTATTTTTCTAAATGAATTTTAATTATGTAACCGTAGCTAACCCAGACTATTCTGGGGTCCGTGAACTTCAGGTTAAGAAACACTGGTTATTTAGGATAGGACGTGTAAGATTTATAAGACAACTATGGTGGATCTTTGTAGATCTAGATGCCATTTATTAACTACTGAAGTAATGTCTACCAGTCCCAGTGGCCCGCCAGTACAGGCAGAGAGACGGCACACGGCGGGTTTATGACCTCAACTCAAGAGGCCGAATCGAGACCGTAAATCGAGGCATATAAGCCAAAGAGTTTACTAAGTTTTTTTTTTATTGCATTTAGTGGCAGACGAGCCACGGCCCATCTGATGGTAAATGGTAACCGTCGCTCATGGACTCAACTATACCGAGAGTATTGTTAAGCCGCTGCCCACCATTTCATTTCATATCGATGAAATAATGGCTATCTCCTGCTATAGCCAAAACGCAACGATGTGCTTCATGGCCGGTCACATGGGAGATGGTGGTAACAACCCGGTCGGGCCTGATACCAAGTGAGTAACTCCCACTTGGTACCCAGCCCTACCACCAGCCATGCAATGAATGATAATTGCTTACTTCCCTTAGTCGCCTCATACGACACCCGTGGAAAAGAATGGGGTGGTGACACTTGTATTCTTAGTCCGTCACCACACGGACAAATGTCCATATATTATATGATTTTATTTTCATTATTGTAACGATATCACTAGTTCCTGAAACCGTGTTTCATACGAAATACTAATTACAGCTATTCTGCATTATATAGTACTAGGTACAATGTTTAGACATTGCACTAGTGTCGCCCTTTATTTAGCCATGTTCTTTAGTAAACCTAATTGTATTTAAAGATTGTTTTGCAAGTTAATTAAAGCCATAATGTAGTCAGTATTTGTTTCAAAACTAACCTGTACTTAAGGGTGTACATATTCGCTAAAAGCTTGTGTTGAAACATCAAGACTAGCTACTCAACTAATTACAAACTTGTCGATATTCATAGTAAAGTGTTCACAGTGGTTAACGTTTTGGACTGCAATTTAGATTATATGTACATACATACATTGGAACTTACGAAAATGTTAGTTGTGTTCTATATTTTATTTATTTAAGAGAATATATTGCAAAATTGAGAATGAATTTAAGAATTATTACATTTTCATACCTACACCGATTACGCTGTAATAACAAAAAAAAAAACTACCATAAAAACCAGTGCCATCTAATGATGAAATTCAGTACTAAGTTCAGAATTCAACTAATATTATATGTGCGAAAGTTGTTGCCCGTCAATCACGCCTAAAGAACACCCTACTGAACGGATTTTGATAAAATGTATACTTTGTATCCCGTAAAAATCAATTGTTCGCCTAGAATAGATATTTGTAGCATGAATTTTTAGGATGGACCTGGCGACAAAATATATTTGAACGAAATTTTATATCCAGATAAATTTTAATCTGAATATACACAAAATAAATGATATCCCGATAAGGAATTCCTGTGGGATTTGCTTAAACGACTCTTTGGATTCTTCTGGAAGAAGTGGATGAATTAATTCGCATGCTTAAATTTACCACAGACGAAAAACCATGTCATGTGTTTCCAGCTCATAAACCACCTTTGTGCCAAATTTTGTTTGTGCTTAGTAGGCATACTTCATTCAAGGCACAGTCTTTACAAATTCGGATTTCATAAAAATCGGGTAACTTTCGCATTTATAATATTGGTTTAGTATGGGTTTTGATATTGTTGTTTTAGTTTACTAGATCCACCTTTGTGTAAAACAACTAAATGGCGAGAAATATTTAAAAAAAACGAACGCAGGAAAAATAACCTGAGGTGTTTGACAGCTATTTCTTCTCTAACCAAATCAAATAACGTCTGAGCCAATTAAAACATAATTATCGTTAATATCGCAGGCCGGAAGTTTGCCAAGTTGCTAATTATCAAAGTTCATTTGAAATAATGTCGTTATCTGTTACGAATTAATGGGGAAAAACTTTTTTTTCTGAAAGATGAAATTCTTATTTTATTTTTGGGGTGTAGGCGGAATTTTCGCAAACGCCGCGTTTTTGAGATGTTTGCTCAAACACCTAAGTATTCTAAACTAGATTTCGCCCGTGACATCGTCCGCGTGGTCGTCAGAATATCAATACGTCCCTCTACGGTATATTAAATCACTCTGTGTAAAAATATCTATCCCACATGAACCATACATTTTCCGGTATAGAACTTTTCTAGACTACAGGCTACATGTCTAGAAAAAGCGCGTATAAAATTTCGTTTCGATTGGTTCAATCAGACAAACCATCAAACTCATTTTCACATTTATAATATTAGTATCTACATAAGTACTTTTTTAATAAAATCTATGTTCTCATTGAAAATCAACAAGGGTCGGTCCATAGAATGTAACTCACTAAATCGTATCGATATCGTATCGTCTCGCTTGTAATTGGTAAAGAAAGCGACGCCTGACGTCGCAGTAATCCATCGGCCAATCACGGTGATCTCTCAACCAATCACAATGACACGATGCGATATTGATACGATTAAGTGACATACATTCTAAACCACTTACTCTCGAATATCAGTCCTGAGTTCAGGACGTACGAAACCGATCCAACTGCAAAGACTTGTAAGGTTAGGCAGAATCTCATATCTCACATATCGATTGTATCGTGATCACTGTGATTGGTTGAGACATCACCGTGATTGGCCAACGGATTATTGGTGAGATCACCGTAATTGGCCAACGGATTATTGCGACATCACGCGTCGGTTTCTCAACCAATCACAGTGATCACGATACTATCGACATGTGAGATATGAGATTCTGCCTAACCCCCCTGAAGACATCATGTCCTCGAAACTATTTACTACTGCATTGGAAGATGCCTTCAAGCTTGTGGACTGGCCGGGTTCATCACCAATATCAATGACGAACACATTACTCAACTACGATTTACTGACGATATCAGAGCCATGGCAGAATCACTGGAAGACCTTGGTACCATGCTCAATGACCTCAGCAGGGTTTATCGAGTAGTGGGTCTAATACTAGGGATACGTATTAAAAAAAATATATTTGAAATACAAAGTGAAAATTATTTTGTTATTATTATAATAATCAGAATATCATATCGTTTTAATTTTAACTACCGACCTAAACGGAGAGTCGCGGTGACTCTGATTATGCAATAAGGAGAAAGAGGACGTCAGCGGCTCAGGGTGTTTTAAATTTGCCGCCGGCGGACCACTGAGGTAATGTAACATAATTTCAGTGGCCCTAATTCGACTAACTAAGAGACAAGTGTAAATTACAAATTGAAAACATCTTTTTTCTTTTTTTTTGTTAAGGCGGGAAGAAATGTATCTAACCGCACATCTCGTCGTTCGGAGCAACGAACAGTGTAGTGTGGGGCCCTCACCCACTAAATAAATCCGCCGTGTGCTGTCTCTCTACTTTTATTGACGGGCCACTGGAAATGCGTTACATTGCTTCAGTGGTCCGCCGGCGACTTACCCTCTCGGGTAACCTCTACTGAACGACGCATCCACACACGAAGCGTCTCACCTTCGCAGGAGGCCTTGCGAGTGTTGAATGCTCCCCGGTCCATCCACCTGCAGCCTCAGCTAGGGCAGCATCAGGCGCAGGTACTCGCTCCTGCGCCGCCCCAGTTTCTGGCGGTGGTTGGGGTCAGCGGAAGGATTCTCCTCCCTTGCTCTTTCCGCTGCTTTCTTCTGTGAGATGACCTCCTCGCAGAAGGCAGCGACCACGGAAGTTATCTTAGCCTAAGTATGCGATCTTTGGCTAAAATTAAATAATATTAGAACATCACTAGCGCGTCGCTAACTCTATCGAAAGGGAAAAGATGTACAGAGTAGACAGGAATTACGGCGTGGAGATGCGTAGTGTATTTTTTATTATGTATGCTAAATTTCAAACACATTGTTCTAGGGCAGGCTATATATTAAGGTAGCACATATCCCGAATCACAGACAAATCTAACTATGGAAACTAAATCTTCGATGAAGGATATTAAATTACGAGTAAGCCTTAAAGGGATTGTAAAGTTTTCGACATAGATAGATGTAGCTACTCGTAGTAAGTACGAACCCTGTCATTTATTGAACGTGTATTTCGGTAATATCAGTATTGGCCGTGAAATGAGTTATTTCTAAGTCATGTGCTAATTAGACAAAATTGTACAAGAATGTATTAATGGGAGTAAGTGCATAAAGTGAATCAACGAATACTTTAAACACGAAGTGAAAAATGTGAAATCGAAAATAACAGTCAGGAGCAGGATTTGAACCTGCATCTTCTGGATACCGTCCAGATGCTTTACCAATTCAGCCATCCTGACAATTGCTCCTGACTGCTAATTTCGATAACACATCATACTTAACGTCTTTGGGTGACGCCGAGGTAAAAATCTTAATTGTAAAATTAAGTTTACCTGGTCGGTATAATGTATGAAAATACTTCCGACAGATGACGCAGGCGTCACCCAAAGACGTTAAGTATGAATGTGTTATCGAAATTAGCAGTCAGGAGCAATTGTCACGATGGCTGAATTGGCAAAGCATCTGGACGGTATCCAGGAGATGCATGTTCAAATCCTGCTCGTGACTGTTATTTTCGATTTCATATTTTTCACTTTGTGTTTAATGCTTGTACATATTTCTTTTTTTTAAACTATATGCGTGACAAACGAGCATACGGCCACCTGATGGTATGCGGCTACCGCTAGCAATACTAGAGGCATCATTCATCATATATAGGTGGATAGGTAGTATAATAAGGAGATAATATGTAGCTAAGAGGATAGGAAAGGAGAGCATAGTGAGGTGGTTTGGGTCTTAGTAGGGGTAACTACCGTTTTTTTACACTGATCTTTTTTGAGAGGGTGGTGAAGGTGGTCATGCTGGATAAGCAAGTTTCTACCATTAGAAAATAGGAATCCATCCATCAGCCTTTCAACGTCCACTGCTGGACATAGGCCTCCCCAAGAGAACGCCATAACGAGCGGTCCCGTCATGGGGGATAATGCCATAATCGCCACGCTTGGCAGGCGGGTTGGCGATCGTAGTGGATGTTGTTAATACTCGAGGGAGCGCTGCTGCCCACTCCCCCGGTATTCCCTCAGTCGGCTCTTACGACTCCCGTGGGTAGAAAGGGGTGGGACAATTCTAAAACCGGCCCCACACGGCCAGAAAATAGGAATAATAGTTTTATTTTCGACGAGTACGAATAAAATAGCTGAGATTAATTACTACTTAACTTATCATCACGCCATTTCCCTTGCGGGGGCAGAGAGAACAGAGTGCCAAGAGGCTCTATTCTTGCATACATCTCTCGCTTCTTCGACATTCATAACTCTCTTCATACATGCTCGCCGGTTTTGGAAACTGAATCCACCTTCCTTCAATACATGACCGATTTGGTCTAGGTAGGTGAGTCTCGGTCTCCCCCTGTACCTACATCCTTCCACTTTCGCATTCTATATCTTCTTAACCGCTCGTCCGGCATTTTTTCCACATGTCCGAACCATCAGAGCATTCCTTTTTGCATCATGAGATTAATTAAAAACGCGCTAATATATAGGAAGAGGTAAGTTGTACTCATGTGCACATTTTTGTTTTTTATTTATAATGTTTATTTCTAAATCTACCATCGGGTGATGTATTTTATCTATTGCATAATTTTTTTTTACAATGTAATGTTTTAATTAGAGGAGGTCGTAGCCTAGTTGTGCGCTCGAATGATTAGCAAGATTAAGTAACATTCTCTCGGATGACATCAGATGGGTGGCCACAAAGTGACACCACTTGTGACCTGACCGTGCTTCGGGAGGCACGTTAAGCACCATAACCATCATCAAGACTGATTACCTGTAACGATTGCCAGGATGTTATTTGACAGTCGGGATCCTCTGCTTAACGTACCTGCCGAATCAGGAGTTCAGGTGACCACAAATAGGTGTAATTTTTGCCACCCATCTAATTGACAGCCGATCGAAAGTTGCTTAACCTTGCCGGTGGTTCGAAACCGTTAACTCGCGGACAGACGCTCTCTGGTAGTTTTATGAAATAAATGTGCGAACCTAAAGTGATATATTTCACTTACGCTACCCAAAGTGACCCCGACGTGAGAATACAAGAAAAATCTTTGCAGTAATTATTAGTCGTCATGTAGGTACTATATTAAGATATTTTTTAAGCATTGACATGTAATTTATATAGCTAATATATTTATAAATTATCACAGTGTGAAAATGTGAAATTGAAAATAACAGTCACGAGCAGGATTTGAACCTGCATCTCCTGGATACCGCCCAGATGCTTTGCCAATTCCCCATCGTGACAATTGCTCGGGACTGCTAACCTGCTAGACGTCACTCAAGACGTTAAGAATGAATGTGTTATTATATTTTCATACTTTGCGTCATGTACTGTATCAATAAATTATGCCAATGTACTTTAGTTATGTTTACTGTTCTATTAATGCGCTGATTTCGCTAATTAATTCGTTGATATGCGCAAATAGTTGCTGGTTTTGCTTATATAGGTATAACGTTTTGTTGCTTATATGCATTTAATATTGCGCTGGTTAGGGAAAAGTGCTTATTAACGGTTATTATGTAATTGTAAATAAATTAATGTTAGTGACGTTACTAAGATAGCTATTATATACCTACTAGTTTCTTTCTTCATATCACTATAATAGAAAACAATAGCTGCAGTGTAATGCAACGCAAAGGAAAAATTTAGGGTGTCTTTCCAAAAGAACTTACATATTCTAAAAACTTTTTTTTTAATTTTTTGAAGTGAAAACTTCTTTAGGCGCGTTGAGTACCTTTTGGGTCAACAAAAATCATGGAACCCGCGTCATCGTCACCGAACGCTCCGATAGAAGTGAGAACTAAGTAACTTGTGAATTGTATCGTCGAGCTATTAGATTATTATTTTTGAATTATTTTTGGTTTGTAAGTAAGAAGTGTTAATGACCAATTCTTATGTTACTTAGTTTTCACTTCTATCCGCAGTGTCCAAAGACTGCCCCGCATGTTTTTTTCTTTAAGCGGGAGAACATGTACGAAGAAGGTAGTATGGGGCTCTCACCCACTAAATAAACCCGCCATGTGCCATTCCCGCTAGTATTGGTGAGCCATTGGAACTGTGTTACACTACTTCAGTGTGTAACTGTCCCTACATTACATTCCTAATGATTTTTAATTATATTTTGTTGGTTTATAATACCTTTTTTCCCCTAGAAAATTATCTATATAAATAGAATTTTGTTCCGAATCAAAGAGGCTTACTTCTTATCGCATTTGTCTGTTCAATTTATCTAAATGTTGTACACGAAATAATCCCATAATTTGAAAAGACACTTCTTGTTAAATATCTGTCAGTAAGCTATGTGATTTATCAGGGTAAAAACCAAAAAAACGTTATTGGGTTTTAGTGGTTTTTATTATCTAACTAGCCTTTGCTCGCGGCCAGCAACCAAATCTAGATTTTAGATTATATCTCAGGTTTTCGATATGCACGTAGTAGCGGAATAATCATAATAGCTTAGGCTAATCAAGTTTTATAAATCAAAAAAAGTTGCATCAAAATCCGTTCAGTAGTTTTTGCGTGATGCCTGAACAAACATACAGAAAAATAGTCAAAAATTCTACAAAAAAATTGTTTTATGTTCAGAGATGTCTAAATAGCCTTTTAATGTAAAATGTACCGACATAGCTCTATTACAGCTTTATAATAGTCTAGATAAGAAAATTTTCAGAAGCAACACAGTATACTTGATGATTAGTGACGATCACTGCTTATTGACGAAGCAGTACTAAGAGCACTGTTAAGCCGCTGCTCATGATGAAAATCAACCATTGCGCTTGAGTGGAGGCGGTATAGGCATCGAGTTTGTCACCCGAGTAAAATTCTCGTATTACAAAGCGTGGGTTACATTGTCTATGCGTAGAAAGACGCCATGCAGTCTAGGGATACACACGCGTTGAGTTGAGCTAATGCATTATAATCATCTATTTATACTATTATAAAACTGTAACACAGCTGTGTTTGTACATTAAAGATGTTTTAATATATATAATAAAATATATATTAAAACAAAAAAAAGATTAATGAATAAAATAAAAAAAGTATATATATTTAATTAAATTCATTAATAAAAAAATATTAAATAATAAAATCATTAAAGATAAATATATGTATATTAAGATATTAGAGAAAAAATACGTTGTTACTATTCAAACATTTTTTAATACCTATGTTTCCATGTTCGCGCATCAAGTAAAAACTACTGCACTGATTTTTACTGTCCGATACAGTTCCATTCAATGCGGGGAAGTGCTCTGGACCGCTAAGCTATCGCAGTCACCTAATGAGACACAATTTCCTCTTCACATTTGTGATTTATTTTAGATGTCTAGACCCATGCCACCTATCGGATGCATTTACATTTTACATACATTTTATTCCAATAGGTATAGTAGATATTCCAACAAGCATCATTCCATCTTTCTCTAATTGCTTTGCAATTTTCTTTGAGTTCAGTTTTACATTTAGTTCAGTAATGCATTAAAAATATTACTTTACTTTTTGAATAATATGAATAAATTTTGACCAAGTTGATTATCATTCAACGTTGGTGAACAAACGAAGCCTCGTTTCACATTATCGATGCGACACGAATAGGCTAGACAGTAGGTACATTGTAGCCTTGCAATCTTTTTGCCTCAATTGAAACAATGGAATAAATTAATTTGAAAACAGTAATACGGGTAGAAATTGAAATTACACTAATTTGCGAGGCCACACGACATAGTAACCAATTTACTCTCCAAACTGTATAGTGGGCGATGCCCACGCCATCTAGTTGAGAAGTAATGCACATCAAGGCCTACTCACTAAAGTATTGATTGCTTAAATTAGGTGCGTCATGTATACATTAAAATTGGATATTTTGTTTGATATGGCTGATGGTAGGGCTGTGTACCAAGTGGGAGTACTCACTTGCTATCGGGCCCGAGCGGGTTGGTACCATCATCTCCCGTGTGACCGGCCATGAAGCACATCGTTGTGTTTTGTTTGTAGCAGGAGACAGCCGTTATTCTTTCATTTCATATCTATGAAATGAAAGAATAAATATTCACGGATATTTCACACAATGTCCTCTGGTCCCAAACTAAGCTTAACGCTTGTGCTAGGAGTACCAGATTACGGATATAATACTTACATATATTACTTTTTTTTTGTAAATACATACATATAATAGATAGAAAACACCCAGACGCAGTACAAATATCTGTGTTCTTCACACAAATAATTGTCCTGAGTGGGAATCGAACCCACGACCTCGTGCACGGAAGTCGGTTACACTAACGATTACGCCACAAGGCCCGTTTAAAATGGTGATAATAAGGAGAGACTAGGGAGGGGATTGGGCCTCCGGCGTTCTCACTCACCTTACGAAACATAACGGTAGAAATACTTACCGTTATTTCACGCTGATCTTTTGTGAGTGGTAGTTCCCGGAACTAGCTGGCTCATTCATGCTGGAACAAGCAAGGCACTCACTAAATACGTATGTTACTATGTTTAAATATTTTCCACTAGAAAATAAAACAAAATTTGGTATATTATAAAAGCAAAGTTAATCTTTTTGAAATAAAACTTCGTTTACGGAATCTATAGCGTTTACTTAATTTTACTACTATCCCGACGTTTCGAATACTTTACAGCATTCATGATCACGGGTGGACTTAGATGATAGACGTCCATATCAGCTTTGGACGTCGATAGATTCCGTAAACGAAGTTTTATTTCAAAATGTGTAACATTCGCGTAAATATCAGAAAGTTAATCTTATGAAAGATAACGTAATTTATGTGCTCGCGATTTAAAGTGACGGAAGTTTATAAGGGGTTTGTCCGACGTCCCTTCCTCGCGGCAGCACGATTATAGAAGCTTCATAAAAAATCTTATTTTTAATTTGTTGATTTACCTAAACTTTCCATCATTGAAGTTGGTGTTCAAGATATAATCAGATGCTCAAGTTCCCACGCAGTCTTAAAATAACTTGATGACTGAGGGTTGATAATATCCCCTTACAATCCATCAAATCCTGCAGCCAGATAATGTTACTCAACCGTATCGTACATACATATAGGTATATTAAATATACCTAAAATTATTCTTTCACGTATTGCAGTGATATTCTAGAGCTAAGGCTAGAAAGATAGATACTTACTTTGTTTGTAACGTTGCTTAAAGTTTTTCTATAAAGGGTTTCTATCTAAGATCCGCACATTATAGTAGGACAGAAATAGATTGATAACAGAAATATTTAGATATTTTTATATATTTTTTTAGCATTTGACATGCTTAGCACTATACATTAAACACAAAGTGAAAAATGTATGAAAATACTTCTGACAGATGGCGCAGGCGTCACCCAAAGACGTTAAGTATGATGTGTTATCGAAATTAGCAGTCAGGAGCAATTGTCAGGATGGCTGAATTGGTAAAGCATCTGGACGGTATCCAGAAGATGCAGGTTCAAATCCTGCTCGTGACTGTTATTTTCGATTTCACATTTTTCACTTTGTGTTTAATGTATAGTGCTAAGCATGTCAAATGCTAAAAATATATATAAAAATATCTAAATATTTAAAGGGTTTGCGTCATTATTAGGTAAAATCTTAATTGTAAAATTAAGTTTACCTGGTCGGTATAATGTATGGAAATACTTCTGACAGATGGCGCAGGCGTCACCCAAAGACGTTAAGTATGATGTGTTATCGAAATTAGCAGTCAGGAGCAATTGTCAGGATGGCTGAATTGGTAAAGCATCTGGACGGTATCCAGAAGATGCAGGTTCAAATCCTGCTCGTGACTGTTATTTTCGATTTCACATTTTTCACTTTGTGTTTAATGTATAGTGCTAAGCATGTCAAATGCTAAAAATATATATAAAAATATCTAAATATTTAAAGGGTTTGCGTCATTATTAGGTAAAATCTTAATTGTGAAATTAAGTTTACCTGGTCGGTATAATGTATGAAAATACTTCTGACAGATGGCGCAGGCGTCACCCAAAGACGTTAAGTATGATGTGTTATCGAAATTAGCAGTCAGGAGCAATTGTCAGGATGGCTGAATTGGTAAAGCATCTGGACGGTATCCAGAAGATGCAGGTTCAAATCCTGCTCCTGACTGTTATTTTAGATTTCACATTTTTCACTTTGTGTTTAATTGATAACAGAATTTACTGTAGTAAATTACTTTAAATATTTCATCAGTTATCCCCTTTTCTTGGTCTCTTATAATAAATAGGTGTATGCATAAGTCATAGACTTTAAGATGAACGATATATGAACGTATTAAAAATTTAGATAGAAGGAATGACTTGCTTCTGAACGCGACTCAATCTGACTTAGACGTCAAAACTTATTGGATACTTTTTTTGCAGAATTCTTTTTTTTTAGTAATTTTTGCTTGTCTTTATTTGGTCAAGCAAAGGCAAGACGAATCCACATTTTTTCCCATACGTATATCATTTAGCTTGAGTATAAGGATGTTTTAATATAAAAATAAATGCAACTATGAAAACGATGCCATAATATCTATTTTGAGACACTGGAACGGTAAAAGATTCATGACGTATTGCCTCGTGTCCATCTTATTAAATAACAACATAATTCAGTTACATAAGCAGGTAAATATTTTACGTAGCAAGTTATTGCGAGAGATTTATAGCAGCTGTTTTTGACACCATTAGTTTTCATTATGGCGGACATCAAACGATGAACTGTCAAATGCGGACGACCAAATGTCATTGGAGATGACATGAGTAAGCATAACGTTTCTCTGTTCTGAATGTATATGATCAAAATTTAAATAAATTAACACCATAACATTCAGTAGACACAAATTAGTCTGACTACGGTTTTAGTACATACTAGTACTTTTAGTCTGACTACGGGTGCGAACCAAATTTATGTACTAGTAACTAGTACAACTATTGTACTTAATCTTATAAATGTCGAATGTCGATACTGCCGCAGTATTTAGATAATCATTTAAAAAACCTTGTCTTGGTCGTTGCCGTTTGCGTTGTTGTTCTTTAGATTTTTAAGTCAAAGAACTATACCCAGATAACATAACTGAATTGGACTAAATAAATGTAATAAGCATACACAGAAGCAGTTAAATATATTGTTATTTGTTTTTATATAATTATATTTGTCACTATATAACAAACGATGTGAATATTTTATATACTACGCTGGTGGCAAACAGGCATACCTGATTGGTAAGCGGCCCCGGAGGCTCGAACTTCTTTATATTATTATTTCTTTATACTATTATTGCGTATAGTTATTTAGATATTTTTATAAATATTTTTAGCATTTGACATACTTAGCACTATATACATTAAAAACAAAGTGAAAAAGTTGTAGTTTTTCACTTTGCGTGTAGTTGCAGACGAGCCACAGTCCATCTCATGGTAAATGGTAACCGTCGCCCATGGACTCGACTAAACCGAGAGTATTGTCAAGCCGCTGCTCACCAATTCGTTTCACAGATATGAAATGAAATATAAACAGCTATTTCCTGCTACAGCCAAAACGCAACGATGTGCTTCATGGCCGGTCACACGGGGGATGGTGGTACCACCAGTCATGCAATGGATGACAATTGCTTACTTCCCTTAGTCGCCTCATACGACACCCGTGGGAAAGAATGGGGTGGTGACACTTGTATTCTTAGTCCGTCACCACACGGACAAACTCTTTTCTGTAATACTTTCTGATATTTACCTGAATATTAGACATTAATAAATGACAATGAATACTTAAAGCATATTTTAAAAGACCAAGAGTCATCAACTCTGCGCTATGAAATAATCCATGAATTAAGGGCGACTTTAAAAAAGCAATTGACGGACACAAAATGTACCCAGACTTAGAACAACCATTTGTCGATCACTTAAAGAATTATCATGTGTAACGAACACACAACGCTCAGGTACAGGATGTCGTCTAACGTTTAGACTAAACCGTTCCGCCGCTTGTGCAATCAAGTCGAGTATTTAGTAAACTATAATTAGACCGTTTGGTCAAAACATTCCGTAAAGCATATATTGTTGAATTGGCTATTAAAAAAATATAAGTTAATATTTTTTAATTTATAAATAATATAATTGAAATTTGAATAAATATAGCAAATACTGGTCGTAAATATACTAAAAGCAATGGCTGTCGACAACCTTGATAAATAGTAATTTATGTGCAAAAACTTCAAAAGTTCTTGACATTGACATTGGGTGATACCAAGGAACACGAACTCACGATATTTTCACTTGCATGATGTCATCACGAAATGCCAATGTTATTGCTTTATATAACGTGTTTGTGAAAGATGAATTTTGCTTTCTGATTTATCACGCGATATCTACATTAAATATGACGTGATATTTTTTTTGCTTTTTGCTAACCATAGGTTATTTATTGATATTTGAATTTTATGTAATATGTACTGTTACAGTTATGTAATTTATATCTGTTTGTAACAAACAAACACTCATATCTCGCCAAATCTACTGAACGGTTTTAATATATTTTTTGTTTGATAACTTTTGATTAGGCTTAAAAATTGGTTCATTTTATCCTGCTACTATATCGGAACCTGAGATGCAGGCAAAGGCCATTATACAATCTGATCACACTTTTCTGGATATAAGACCAAGAAATTTGCATTAACTTGTAGTAACATGCTTGATCAAGGTGAACTAAATCGATCAGTATTTTACGCCTTATAAATAATTTTGATTTTACGCGCCCGTCGATCGTAGCCAATTATGATAATATAGCTAAGATTATTTCTAAATAATGTAGCTTTTTAATGATGTTGAAAGATAGCATCCACACTTACCTTATAAGTAGCCAAATTTTTTATTAGCTACATTACATATTAACAACATTTGAAAATAACGTGATAATTTTATGTCACGTGTAACACGATCGAGTTTTCATGGTGCATACGTAATTAATGCTGATTTGATGGCCTCGATTTTATTAGTTTAATGCTAGTAATAATAAAATATTTATTTTGATATTCTTATAATATATAATATTTAGCATTTCACATGCTTAGCCATATAAATTAACACAATGTTTTAATAAAATAATTGTTATGAACGCTTCAATGAACGAAAACACCACGTGGAAACGTGTGCTTTTTTATTATACTAGGCTGGTAAACAAGCACCACTGAAGGAATGTAATATGGTTCTGGTGGCCCAACAATAAAGGCGAAGGTGTTTCTTTAGTGGGTGAGGGCCAACACTACCCTGTTCGTTGCCCCGAACGACGTGTGCGGTTAGAATCATTTTTTCCCGCCTTAACAAAAAAAAAGGCTGGTAAACAAGCATACGGCCCGTCTGTAGTTGAGCATTTACCGTAGCCTGCAGATGCTGGCAACACCAGAGGCATAGACAACGCGCGTAGTCGCGCACAGTCAACCCAAAGTCCTTGGAAACGTATGTTATTAAATAATTTGCTATAATCTCAGTTTATGAGTCGGTACTCTCAAGCAGCAGTATAGCAGTATAGCCCACATGGCTAAAACCGACGACTGCCGAGGGTTGATGAGGGACTAAGAATACAAGTGTCATCACCCCATTCTTACCTGTGGGTATCGTACGCGTCTAAGAGAAGTCAGCAGTTGTCCCCTATTCTATTACTGACTAGGGTTAGATTCCAAATGGGAGTACCTACTTGTAATCGTGTCCACCGTCTGCTGTGTGATCGACTATGCGTAGCACTTACTATCAGGTGGACCGTGGTTAGTCTGCCTCAAAAAAAAAAAAAAAAGATGTAAAAAAAGTTTTTGAGATTTTGGATAGCCTGAGAGGTGTGTCAACTCCAATCGCGCTGGTGGGATTCTGTAGTCTAAATTCCTGTTATACGGAAAGAAGACTACTACCTAGCGGTGGGAATGTAATGGGGTATAAAAATCATGAAAAGACAGGATCAGGCCATCCATAAATCATAATTACAAATAGGTATGTAGTGACGTACCTATTAGATATGCAACGTGTGATTTTACACGTCGTCAACACCAATGACTCAACCGAAACTTGAGAGCCATGTCGACATTTATCATACTGTAAATTGATGCAGGTCACGAGTGCTCTCTAAATCACACTAGTCTTGGGTACCATGAAGCACACGCATGAGCACTGTCACCTGGGTCGTTTGCACATATCTGACTTGTCTGGGAGAGTTGAATGAAAAAATAATAAATTTCTTGTCTTCCCAGACACATAATATATTGTAGAATTTGTCATATGGATAGGAATCGAAGGAACCCACAGCGTTCATAAACAAAACAATAAACATCTGCAATTGTTATTTTTTTCGTGATTATGACGCAGCTAGCGTCATAATCACTATCGCCTCAGCCATTTTTATTGCTTAATAAATCTGATGCAACCGTATATTGCACTTAATGCAACGCATTATATAGCAAAGTTGATGTTAGAGTGTCCTCGCTTAATGTGCACACGATGACACGATGGCCTCGATCCAGTATCGTTGATACCACTCATGTCGGTGTCGGATAATAATTCAGGATTGGTCTGCATTATTACGAGACCATCTTAACGCCTTATTGAAAATTATATAGTTACTCGTATAAATGCTTTAGATGATACTTGCAACGCATTATGTCGATATAAAGTTTAAGTTTACAAGTGAGCCGAAAAAAAAACAAACCAACGCACAAAATATTCTAAAACAATGGTTTTGAGTCCAGACATCTGAATAGCCTAATTTTTATTTTCTCAAGTTTCTTTAATATACATAATCATATCTGTTACAGTTTCGTAATAATATATATTTGTCTCTTTTTCGCTTCATCGAGTCACAACGGTGCTAAAGAAGTACAGAAGTAAGAACACTTATTGCTATTTCACGAATTGCCAAATATTATAGTGCGTTGCTCCTGGCTGTAAAAAGATAAATTGGGCCCGCTCGAGTGAAAGCGCTGGAGGCCCAATCTTTTGCTTTCACCGTAGCTGGCAGTGATATTAAGGGCTTGCTTCCCTTAGTCGAATAGCACGATACTTTCACTTTATAAACAGAGAAAGAAAAAAATAAACTCTGGCACTTTCAGCTACCAAACAAATGTATTTGTATACCTACGTTTAACATGTATTGTATATTATTTGCAAAACATCGATAGTGAAGTTGCTACGTGCAGATTGACACGTGCGCTTCGTTCTATGTGCGCCCGCGCAGTCTGCGGGGCGACCTTGCACATGCCCTCACGTGACCCCTTCCACTGCTCTGCCAACATACGGATATGTGCAAATTGGCGTTATCGAATAATCCTATATTATATAACTATATAGAATATGGCTCTATTCTAATTACTGGAGTTTCTCATACATGCGCTTTTTTTACTATATTTTGCTTTAGGAGGCATTCGTAATGTGGATATAATTTCGAAACATTAAATTTTCGTCTTGCAAAGTATCGACCTTGAATCGAATGGAACTCGATAGTTTTCTTTTAGCAGTTCTCGATAATACTATTACTCAATCAGTAGGAAATTTTTGTTATTCAAGATTCTAAACTTATCAGGTTGTGATATTTTATTTTGTTGGTTATTATATTCCTGATAATATTGTAGCGATAAAAATGTTTATTTATATTTTTTTTTAAACATTCTTGATAATTTCAAGATTCGTTTATTAGCACTGACGTGATGAGTGTACAAACAAACAAACCAAAACATAAAAAAATTTGGCTTCGATACGTCACCTAATAGACTGATTTTTGGTCCGTGTGGTGACGGCTAAGAATACAAGTGTCACCACCCTTTTCTTTCCCAAGGGTGGACTGTGGGAGACTAAGGGAAGTAAGTAATTATCACCCTTTGCATTACTGGTGATAGGACTGGGTTAGGTACCAAGTGCTGGGTACCACCATCTCCCGTGTGACCGGCCATGAAGTACACCGGTGTGTTTTGGTCATTGCAGGAGATAGCCGTTAATACTTTAATTTCATATTATCTGTGCAATGAAATGGTGAGCAGCGGTTTGGCAGTACTCTCGGTATAGTTGAGTCCATGAGCGACAGTTACCACTTACAATCAGTTGGGTCGTGGCTCGTCTGCCACCATAAGCAATAAAAAAAAACAATGGTCTTTAGTGTACCGACACAGCTCCGTTACATACCAACATAATGCGTATTAAATTTAACTACATTATACGTGAAACAGACCATTTATGTTAGAAACAGTTTTATAATAGTTTACCTATATTATTATATTTTAAACTTTCACCTCAGGTCCTATTTTCCAGGGTACAACTTCAGAATATACCGACCATTTACAGTTGCTGGATTTTGGATAACCTCGGGCTTAAACTTCGGACGGTTCATTGAATCCGACGGTGCAAGGAAGCTTGATATACTTGCGAAAATGCGACAGTACTTCACGTCAGGACAGCTTTTAATGTTATTAATATAAATCCCATATCCTTCTTTAAACGAGGTTTGAGAAGAGCACTTTACCCACGGTAGGCGGCGGCTTGGCTTGTAGTGTTGCCAAAGTCCATGAGCGACGGTTACCACTTACCATCAGGTGGGCCGTTTGGTCGACTGCCACCGTTGACAATAAAAAAAAATGCATGGAATACTGTTGTCACGTTTGGGCCGGTTCTATTAGATGTCATTTATCCGTCTTGGATTCCATGGAGTAGCGTGCGAAAAGGTTGATTGTTGATCCCGAACTGGTTGCAACCAATGTGAAGAAACTTGAACGCGTAAAGTACTCAAACCTCATAGTATTCTATGCTCTCTGGAGAGTGTGCACAGGAATTGTATGATTTAATACCAGCAACCCTATACCACGACCGGGCGACCAGACGAACGGCGGAATTTAATATGTCCTAGAAATGCCATCTTTCATAATACGCAAGCGATGTAATAGAATAAGTTGCTAGATTTGGTGTTCTCATCCAATTAAAATGCGTGTTTCTTTAAGGCTAGAGTGAATAGGTTTTTACTAAGCTAGTCTTACCATTCTTTTTTTTTTTGTTAAGGCGGGAAAAAATGTTCCTTACCGCACACCCTGTCGTTCGGGGCAACGAACAGGTTGGTGTGGGGCCTTCACCCACTAAAGAAACCCGCCGTGTGCCGTCTCTCCGCCTTTATTGGCGGGCCACTGGACTATGTTACATTCCTTCGGTGGTGCGTCTTACCATCCTAGACTATATTTCCACTTACCATCAGGTGAAGTATAGTCAGGCGCTTAGAATGTGTAAAAAAAATAATGCAAAGATGTATATATAGACATGAAAAATCTTAGTAATCGAGATAACTAACTATCAGTATCCAGTTCTTAGTTACAAATATAATGAGACCAGATTGTCGGATTAAATAAGTACTTATATCGGATGCCCTCCATGGATCCTGGAAGTATGAGATAAACTCAAAAAGATAACATAGTTTTGAGGGTCGAACGAAGAACATTGGACATCCTGGATAAAAGATAAAAATATATTTTCCGTTGACACAATTATGAGATACTAGTTTTTGCCCGTCACTTCGTGTACGTGGACTTCAATATTTGATCCTATCAAGTCGTTTAGGTGTATCGTACAGGAATTCTGTCGTTTTAAAAATATTCTGGGTTTATCTAAGCTTTAATCGATATGCCAAATATATTTCCTTATTATAAACTAACTGCAACCCGCACATACATCCGCGTGGAATCTTTTTTATACGGTACCCTTAGTATATTTCGAACATCAAAGTAGCTTAAGTTACTCCTTATAACATCAGCTATTTGCTAGTAAAATCCATCCATCCATCAGCCCTTCGACGTTCACTGCTGGCATAGGCCTCCCCAAGAGATCGCCACAACGAGCGGTCCTGTGCCTACCGCATCCAACGGCTCCCCGCGGCTTTGACCAGATCATCGGTCCATCTGGTGGGGGGGCCGTCCTACGCTGCGCCGTCCGATACGTGGTCGCCACTCGAGAACCTTTCTTCCCCAACGGTTGTAGGTTCGTCGAGCGATGTGGCCTGCCCATTGCCAGTTCAGCATGGCAACCCGGCGGGCTATGTCGATTACTCTTGTTCTCCTACAGATCTCCGTATTACGGATTCGATCACGTAGGGAAATACCAAGCATAGCCCGCTGAGCGACTTTGAGCCTTGATACAAGGCCAACATTCAGAGACCACGTCTCTGTTCCATATGTTCTCACTAGTAACACACACTGGTCGTAGATCTTTCTTTTTCAGACACTGCGGAATATTGGACGAGAAGATCCTCCTTAGCTTCCCGAACGACGACGAACTAGTAAAAGCTCCATCCGAATCGGTGTAGCCGTTTCGGAGATTAGCAGTTAACAGACAGATATACAAAAACTTTAAAAATTAGTATTTATTTATAGGTAACGTACCTACGTTGTTGTTGTGTAAGTGTGTTGTTTCGATCGTTGTTTTTACCTAAAAACAACGGTAGATAATCTTACCGTTGTGTT
Source organism: Leucoma salicis (assembly GCA_948253155.1). NCBI lineage: Eukaryota > Metazoa > Arthropoda > Insecta > Lepidoptera > Erebidae > Leucoma > Leucoma salicis. The sequence goes on from OX411815.1 coordinate 3,081,137, forward strand.
TTGTATGGTGAGTGAGAGCGTTGGAGGCCTAAATCTCCTCTCTATCCTTACCTTATTATTCCTCTCTTTATCATCCTTCCTGCCCTCTCCTTATTATGCTTCTGCAACACCTCCTATCTCTTTTCTTAGAGATGGCGACGTGCGAGTGACGCCACTGGTGGTGCTAGCGTCTATAGGCTACGGTAACCGCTTACCATCAGGTAGGCCGCTTGTTTACCACTTATGTTAATAAAAAAACTAACAATAGAAATATTTAGATATTTTTATATATATTCAGCAATCGTGAATTGGTAAAGCATCTGGACGGTATCCAGGAAATGCAGGTTCAAATCCTGCTCGTGACTGTTATTTTCGATTTTACATTTTTCACTTTGTGTTTAATGTGTAGTGCTAAGCATGTCAAATGATAAAAATATATATAAAAATATCTAAATATTTATAGGGTTTGCGTCTTTATTAGGTAAAATCTTAATTGTAAAATTAAGTTTACCTGGTTGGTATAATGTATGAAAATACTTCCGGCAGATGGCGCAGGCGTCACCCAAAGATGTTAAGTATGAATGTGTTATGGAAATTAGCAGTTAGGAGCAATTGTCACGATTGCTGAATTGGTAAAGCATCTGGACGGTATCCAGGAGATGCAGGTTCAAATCCTGCTCGTGACTGTTATTTTCGATTTCACATTTTTCACTTTGTGTTTAATCTGACAATAGAAGATTACCACATCTAGCTTGTATTATAAAAGTAAAAATGAAATGTTACACTCGTAATTTTGTCAATGTTATTGGTAAACATGTCCTGCAGTGGACTCGACAATAGACACCCTCGTCAACATGTCACACCAAGTCAGCTCATTACCGTCTCTGTGACACGGTGATATCTGGACCTTGCAATGTTCGCATATACATAAATAGATCGAAATGCTTTTAACACTAATCTTGATACGCGACAGAATAATTTATTGATTGGTTTCACACATTCAGTTAAAATTGAGAGACATTTATAATGTGAAATGGAAATCGGTGGAATGATAATATGCTGTTATTTATTAGTGACCTGCCCTCGCATTGATGCAATTGACAATCTGTAGAATGCAAATATATTTATATTTTTTTAAGAACTATAACTCTACTATTACAATGTTTTAAATAATATCTTAATGCGTATTGAATTTGTGTACATAAAAAAAGTAATTTGGATGTATTTTACATATAAACCCTTCTTGGAAAATTATCTACACGACAGTGAATACCCTTTTCAAAATTCGTTGTCTGGCACTTTAGTCTGGCATAAAGCTGAGCTAGCAGTCTTTCTGGCACAGGCTTTAGACATATTATAATTATTTACAATTAGCCTTAGATTTTCGTAATTACTTTGTATTTTGTGCCTCAAACTTGTAAGCTAGCTCTATTGCCTGTGTGTCTTAATGCCTGCCAAGCCAAGCCATCGCTTGCTGTGTGAAAAGTGAGTTTCTTCAATTTGAAGAATAATATAACTTAAGTCTAATTCTGAGTCAAGCCACGAAGAGCTACGGGTTTTCTGTTCCGTAGCAGCTAAATAAATAAGATGGCCCCATGCCTTGCATAAAGCTAAAGCTGTCCTTTCACAAGTAACCAATACGATAACAAAGAGACGAAGAAATATATTACTGATAGTACCATCCACGGTAGCTTTGATGATTTGAAGCCTTTGGAACGGATTTTCAGATGCTGTAAACTCTAATCTCACTCAAACTAATATAAGGGGTTTAAAGTATGAAATTGCCGTATACTGAAAAATTGTTTTTTTTATTTTTATTTAACATATTTATTTAATCAAAATATCTACCATTATTATCTATACATTCCATCCATCCATCCATCAGCCTTTCATCGTCCACTGCAGGACATAGGCCTCCCCAAATGGGGGGTTTTACCATAATCGCCACGCTTGGCAGGCGGGTTGGCGATCGCAGAGGATGTTTTTAGTACACAGGGCAACGCTGCTGCCCGGTCCTCCGGTAATCCCTTAGTCGGCTTATACGACTCCCGTAGGAAGAGACGGGGTGGAGCTATTCTTGGTGCCGGCCCCACACGGCTTATCTATACATTGCTGCCATCTAATAGGAAGGTAATTTATGCCTTTGCGATAGAAGTCTGGTGATCTAGATTCTACAAACTGTGTGAAAGCATTTCGTACTGCCTCCTGGGAAGAAAACTTTTTATCACGTAGAAAATTGTCCAAATCACGAAAAAAATGGTAGTCCGTTGGAGCAAGGTCTGATGAATACGGAGGGTGACGAATGGTTTCTAATTGCAGTTCCTGTAGAGTTAAAACGGTTTCTCGTGCTGTATGAGGTCTCGCGTTATCATGGAGCAATAATGGTGAAGATCGATTCATGAATCGGGGCTGTTTCACTGCAAGTTTTGCTATCATTGTTCGGAGTTCGGCACAGTAGATATCTGCCATTATTGCTTAACCAGATCGGAGAAAGCTATAGTGAATAACACCATGCTGAGACCACCAAACAGTTACCATTACCTTTTTATTGGTAAGCTTTGCTTTAGGACACTGTTGCGGCGTTTGACCTGGGGTCAGCCATTGCATTTTTCGCTTACGGTTATCGTAAAGAATCCACTTTTCATCACATGTCACAATTCGATCTAATATTCCTTCATTTCTGTATCGATTCAACAAGGCAACACAAGTTTCAACACGCTTTTCTTTCTGCAGATCAGTAAAATCATGAGGCACCCATTTTTCATATTTTTTTATTTTATTGATTTGACGCAAATAAGTCAATATTGTTGGTAGGGTAACGTTAAACCATGCCGCTAATTCCTGGGTAGTTTGGCTTGGATCGGCTTCCACCATCTTTTTCAATTCATTGTTATTCACATGTGTGGGTGGTCTTCCACGTGGTTCGTTCTTCAAATCAAAAATTCCATCACGAAAGCGTTTAAACCAAAATCGCACGGTGCGTTAATTAGCAGTCCCCTCTCCAAACGCAACATTGATATTGCGAGCTGTTTCTGCAGCGTTAGTTCCGCGTCGGAACTCGTATTCAAAAATCACTCGAATTTTCGAAGTATCCGTCTTGTCTAAGCTGAATAAAAAAAACAACTGAAAGTCGATAACCAAATGTTGCCCTTTTTTAAAAGAATAACCTCATAGGTACCATTTGAAAAAAGTTTCACTCAAAAATCTCAAATCATGAAGGTTCTATGTCAATTCGAAGTACCTATTACAATAAAACGGCAATTTCATACTTTAACCCCTATTATATTCTTTATTTATTTTTGCAATAATTGATGTTACTCAATTTTTCAGCATGTCAGTCAAATATGTCAAGCATGACTACTAAAATCAAAAACTAACGAGACTAAAGAAGAAATTATTTGTGAAATGTGGAAAAAGAGAACTTTTGTGCGGGCGGTAAACGAACCTGCGTCCCTTCGAATCAGGGGAAGTGCTCTTCTTTTTTCCCGCTCGCACTGAAGTTCTTTTTCCACATTTCACAAATAATTTGTTCTCATGTCAAGTGCTATACAAATCAAAATGTCTAATGGGACTTATTGTTTCCAATTAAAGAACAAGCGACACTTAACCTTCAGTATTCGCCCGTTAGTCCTAGATCCCACAAATCAGGCATCTAAACTATGTTGACGTGACTCCTGCCCGTACGCGTATATCCAAAGCTGTATCGTAAACAGACTACGTGACGTACACTTCTACGTAAAAAAATATGATAGGCACTATCTGAGCTCGTTACGAAGATGAAATATCGTGTGATGTTTATCTTGGCCTTAATATACTTAACCAACAGAACTACCGAAGTATTCGTTGATACATTTTCTGTTGCTTTTTAAAGTTATTGCAGATTTTTGACGTGTCACGATAGCTAGACTGTCGTGATATTCTGTGCACCTTGTATCCCATTTTCTATGGTTCACAAAAAGCGATTGATGCTCTCAGTGTTGCTATGCAGACCGTATACTTGTTTGCTAGACTTGTGGCAAAATAATTAAAGCAGAGCGAATGGGTATGTCCTGTGTACCTACTACCCCATCTTTTCCCACGAATATAATAAATCCAAGATTTGCTATTACGTGAGCCCGTCTGTGTTATGACAAAATATTTGTTTGCATTGATGGTGCAGTGACTTAGATAGAAAACTCCTATGCTAAGAGCGTATGGGTTTAATTCCCTCAAGAATAATAATTATTTGTGCGATCCGAGCCGTCGACGAGTCTTTGTGTACTTTGTTTCCCTAAATATACAAGTTTGTAACTAAAACAGCACTCATCGAAGGCAAACAAAATGTATTTTTTATTACAATCGCTATCGACATATAAACAGTTAACAAATGGTTGGTAGCTGGGTGATATTTTTTGTTATGGGACAGACGTCACGTATCTAGAGACAGTTTTTATAATGTTTACGATAACCTGTCAGGAGTAGGCAGCTTGTTTAGTATAATACTGTCGAAATAGTACAGAAGTATTTATGTAGAGTAGTTATTGTAGTTTATAATCGATTTCTTTAGCAGTTTACCAGCTATCGAAGAATTCCCTCAGGCTTGCAGGTTCCCTCACGATACTTTCCTTCTTTCATCAAGCCGTTATTTACAAGTTATTGAGCTTGCGAAGTCTGGAACTTAAACTGAGGGCCGAACTCCAGACCATTTCCTTGGAATCAAACATTATATATCATTAATATATCAATCAATCTATATCTTTGATATATTTATGATTAATTTATATTGTATACTTTATGTTATAATATTAATCATTTATATTGATTAATTTATGTTGTATAATACTTTATGTTATAATACGCGTGTATTATGAAACAAAACTACGAAGTCTATCACGTATATTGCACGCTTCATAAGCGAAGCGTTGAGGTAGGTATTGCTCTCGTTTCATGCAGAACAACTGATTTTACAAACTTAAAATGTCTCTACTTATGATATATTGCACTTGTAAAATGATATATACACACACATATCAAGAAAAAGCACTATTTTTAACACTTATGCTATTTTTGATGCCATTTTTGTTATTTATACTAGTTATAAAACTTTTTAAAAAAGTTCTGTCTTGGACGTCCGTTTATTGTAGGTAATGTATGTTAACACGATAACGACCGAAATACTTTACTAATCGAGTTTCTTTTTTCTTTTACAATACAGTACAACTACGAATAGAGCCCTATCACTTTTCACGGTCTGATTCGATGTGGTTTAATTGTTATTAAATAAACAAAAAAATAGTGAATATTTACGCTGGATTCGACACTAAAACCAGCGCTATCCTTATTTCGTGAGAAGTGTGAGAACTATTTCTATTGACCAATAGAAGTACTACTTAAAATTAGCGCTAGATGCCGTATAAGACATGAAAACCATGAAATTAGCGCTATCTATGTGATTGATTGAAACTACTTAGTAAGACCAATACATTATTAGTTATTACTTATCAAATAATCAATTTTATTGTGAAAAATGAAGATTATGAGGCATGCACTTTTGGATTTTCCAAAGTATTTGATTTTCTATCCTGAAGTATTGAATATTTTTAATATTAACAGGATCATGGGTGCGTGAAAAGATAATCTAAAAGTACATTTTACTTTTTCATATATTTCATATCCTCGCATGGTGCGTAATACACGAGTATTACGCAAAAGGAATTTACCCAAGTACGAACTTGGATAAAATCCTTTTTGGTTTAAAATATACTTATCACAAAAATAAAAGGTGTTAAATTTTATAACAGGACAGTCGTACAGGCGAAGGTTTATCTCAAACAGCCTCGTCTTGGTCAGATGCCAAACGAGTGGCCCAATTTAGGTAAAACGTTAAATGCTCCCTCATTTGGCATTAAAATAATATCCTCATATTTACTTATAAGAGTTTAACCCTTAGACTTTTAGTGCGAGAATAAATTTAATATATTCCACAGATACTCATAAACCCCCCCAAAATATCAACTCTTAACATTATTCTGCCCCTTATTTTATAGTCATTATATCGTACATATGTTCCATAGGCCTTCGCAATAAGAAGGACATGTATGCCAAACTAGCCAGATCGCTTGACAGTTTTGCTCCGAGTTTTGTACCCCTCGCTGTGGTATTGCCTGCCTAACTTTTAGTCTCTTAGTGAACCCTTATGATACTCCTTAAATTTAATAGACTGATATATCTATTCAGAACTCGACTAATGCATTTTGCTTTTTTCTATTGTTGAAAATATTTGCGGAGAATTACAAAATGAGTAACTTAATGAAACGGAACATCATTTATTACATTTAAAAATATATTTTAAACATTTTAGATCTATTTATTTTAGCAATTAACATGCTCCACTACTTTTTAAAGTACAAATTATTTGTGAATAAAGAAAAAGAGATTTTTAGTAGGGGCGGGAATCGAACCACACATCTTTTCCAATCCGGGGAAGTGCTCTAAGCCACTGAGCTACCCTACTGACCTTTAGATCATCAGTCGTAAGACAAATGTGATTAAGAATTTGGCGTGATTTTTCTGCGTGTTCTCATATCTAGGATAAGAAGTAGATCGTGGAAAGGAAGTAATTAACGTCTAAATTATCCTCCGCAATGTTAGAGATTTTATTTTCAGAGCGGTAATTCAAAAATATATAAAAAAAACAGCATCACGCCTGTATTCCCGAAGGGGTAGGCAGAGGTGTATTACACACCCACGACTCGCCAGCTATGGTTAAGTCCCACGTAATAGGGGGCGAGCCTATTGACGTCTACCGGGCACATTTCCAAACTCCGGGCTGTTACTGAGAATTCTTTTTTTTAGGAAAAAGCTCAATAACTTTGCCCGACCCGGGGATCGAACCCGAGACCTCATGATTAGCAGTAGCATACACAACCGCTACACCACCGAGGCAGTTCAAAAATATAGGTTGTCTTAAAATAGTAAGCTGCTAAAAGAAGTGTTAAAGGACTAAAATTTACAACTTAAAGACGCCATTTTAATTTATGCTCAAATCATTGCAACGTCGACGTTTTATTTAATTAGGGATAAAATCGTTGGAATTCCAACGGCAATTTGCCTGCATCACGAGTCGTCCACGATGGCAAATTGAATTTTTTATGATCAGCAGTAATGATGCGATAAAACTGAGATATTTAGAGATTCTTGTATTTACGGCCTCTTTGTTTATGTTCTATTAATTAAGTATATTGGACAAGTTTGACGGCGTCTTTTGATGTTAGAGCAACGAGAAACTACTTGTCTCTGTCTAATAGTGTTGTCAGTTTCTTAATTAAATCTATAGAGATTATTATACTATAAGTAGAAGTACTAACAACAAAAACATATAATCCGCCTAAGATAAGAGGTCATCCATAGTGTGCAGCAGATCACAGAAAGCAGAAACAGAAAGTTCTGTGTTGTAGATTATAGCAACTCTAGCGACATACTCATGTGAAACCAATTCTAGGGAAACGGAAGAGATGGGTTTTAAGCATCTCGTACGTTTGATAACCGAATGGAACTTGATTTGTACTAGAAACCGTTAGGTTCTGCTAACATATTCTAAATACATAGTTATTTTCTTAATATTTTAATATTTGAAAACAAAGCCCGGTAATATCAAATCGAAAAAGATAGCCACGAGCAGGATTTGAACCTACGTCTTATTGATAACCGTTCCAGACGCTTTGCCAACTAAACCATCGTGACATGTGTTCGGGACTATCTATGTCGATAAAACATGCTTTCTGTCTTGGGTGACTCATGCTAAGCATGTCAAATGTTTAATAAATATATGAAAATAATATTATATTTTAATATCTTCTTTGACTTTTAAAGACTGGCAGAGATTTTCTTGATTTTGATTAGACTTTTTTGACTTCATAAGTGTATCTCGAAGATAAAATGATGCATAGATCCTCATACGGATATACATTTACTAAATGCTACCAATTTGTATTACAACCCTTTTTATGTCCCACTATTGGGCACGGGTCTCCTCTCATGTTGAGAGGGATTAGATTATCATAGTCCACCACGCTGGCCCAGTGCGGGTTGGCAGACTTCGCAAGCCGTTGAGAAAATCTCTAAGGTTTGATGTTTTCCTTCAGCGAACAGTGATACATTGTAAACAAATACACACATAATTTCGAAAAATCTGGATAATTCATAGGTATGTGAGTTACCAGGTCTAAACCTTGGACTCGGGATCAAACTAGATACCACTGTCTTTGAAGTCCTTGGTTTTAACCACTAGGCTATCGCTGCTTATTATTAAATCCTAACTTACGAGTAAATGCTCCTGATAGACTAGTATTCACATGATTACAATAAATTGCGATTTGAGTTATATTGCTATGAATATTTACGTAGATCCCCGTGTAAAACATAATTTTTTTTCTTTTCATTGGAGTTAAGCTTTTTTTAGAATAAAAAATATGTTCGGTATAACACTGCCTCCCAATACGACCGGCGACCTGATCAAAGCCCGGTTCTGCTGTTAGTTGCAGTAGACACGAACCTCCATACAGTGTTTCATGAAATAATAAATGGAAGATAGTATTTGGATAGTAATCTCTGAAACCACCTTTTTTTAAATTAAGTATGTATAAATTACAAATATAAAACTCTACTCTCTTCATACCCTGGTTATCGTCTATTTATAACCTTACATCGAAATCATCCATCCATCAGCCTTTTAACGTCCACTGCTGGACATAGGCCTCCCCAAGAATGGGGGATAGTGCCGTAATCGCCACGCTTGGCAGGCGGGTTGGCGATCGCAGTGGATGTTGTTAATACTCGAAGGAGTGCTGCTGCCCACTCCCCCGGTATTCCCTCAGTCGGCTCTTACGACTCTCATGGGTGGAGAGGGGTGGGACAATTCTAAAGCCGGCCCCACATGGCAAGAACATCGAAATACTTCTAATGAAACAAACACGATACCTACCACTACTGTAAGTTGGTGAAAAAAAAAATCCCAATATGTGTGCAATACACATATTTTTTTGGGTTTTTTTTGGGATTTTGGGGATATTTGAGAAAAAATTGCTGTAATACGCTACATAGCTATTTTTTCTAGAATTTTTGTCTGTTTGTCTGTTTATTTGTTTGTTCTCTGTTTATTCGTTCACGAATCATGCAAAATGAACGGATTTTGATGCAACTTTTTTATTTGAGTGCTCTCGATTATATTTAAAAACTGGTATACACTATATCCCGCTAATATATCGGGAACCCGAGATATAAACTAGCTCTTGGCTGCAGCTGGGCTGCGGGCAAAGGCTAGTAAATAATATAAATACAAGCTGTTCCATATATAATCGGATATTGTTTGCAAGTAAATTACTAACGTTACCGCAGGGGAATGCCCTACTCAATCCGAATAAAAGGTGTGCTTGCTACCTTTCCTTTCAGGTTATGTTTAATATACATGTACCGATAACTACGTCTTATTTTTTTTTAAGTAAAACCAGTTTTTGGCCTTTATAGCATAATCTGTGTGGTGACGGACTAAGAATGCTTTATTTAATGAGATGAGAAAGCTGAGTAGTTTTTTTTGTGACCACAGCTGATGTGACTCATTGGAAACGTCGAGGCTACTCAAAATGTATTTATAAATACAAAAGGTAATGTAGACCCGTCAGATGTGTTATTACGAATTTCAATTTCTCCATGTATACTTCATTTTATGAAGTTCGCAAAATGGTAACAAAATCTATGATTTAATTCAAAGTTTAACTGTCATAAACTCCGAAAGATCGAAATACGTGGACTATAAAGGTATTGTCGTCGACAGATGTTGAAATTGTTCTAGAGAATTCTATGCTGAACATTGTACGATCCGATGACTCGTAAAAAAGAAATAAACATATTACATTAATTGTATAGTGCTAAGCATGTCAAATGCTAAAAATATATATAAAAATATCTATATAAACGTATTACATTTCCTTTTAAAATTCGTAAAACAGGAACATGTATTTGAAAGAATTGAAAACAAGTTTTGCACAATTAGCCTTTTAGTAGTTACTGCTGGATATAAGCCTCTTCAAATGTTTGTGCCTACATTCCAGCGCCTCCAGCACCATTGTTCAGGTCGTAAGTTAACTTGCTAGAGTGAGAGACCTATTAAATACTTAACGCCACTCTATAACACGGATTTGCTAAATCCACAATTAAATGACGTTGGCATTTGTTTTCTTTGGGGATAACGTGCTTAATAAGGTTCTAATAATAAAATTTGGCGTGAATCTCTTGGGGATTCACATTGTTGTGGTTTTCGGTGTATATTATAGTTTTATTTTGTAAACTAACTGCTTCTGTGGTGCAGCGGTAGTGCGGACGAATTCTGATCACGAGTTCTTGGGTTTGATTCCCGGGTAGGGCAGTGTTATTGAGCTTTTTCGTAAAAAGACAAATTTTCAGGAGTAGCCCGCATTTTAGAAATGTGCCCGGTAGACGGCAATAGGCTCGCCCCCTATTACGTGGGACTTAAACATAGCAGGCGAACCGTGGGTGTGACCTCTGTCTACCCCTTCGGGGAATACAGGCGTGATGTTTAATTTGTATTTGTCGCATATGAATTAAGAATTGAATCTTTAGTTCGCACATTTTTTATTAAGAATTTTAATATTTAGACGAAAAGGGACGAAACGGTATTAAAGGATAAGTTTAAAGCCCTCGAGCTCTTTCTAAACTACATAGAGAAACCTTACTACGTCCTCAAAGTAGCCAGACGATTCTTGCTTGAAGTAACGCACTGTCACTGGTACGTAATATAAATTGTAAGGAGAAAGACAAGTTAATTGTCTTAAAAGTAGGTAGATATTAATATACAAAATTCTTTTAGAAATATCCGCAGTGTAGCGCCTAATTTCGTCCAAAATAAACCAGAATATAACTCAACAAGAACAATAATATATTAATAATTTATAACATTCATAATTTGCGCACAGCAACAGCGTCAGAATTTATTAGGGGCAAATTAATTTAGCTCGGCTCGGGGTAATCCCGCCGCATCTGCGCTCCGCACTTCATTATAAAGATATTAAAAACATTCCCGATTCTCTAATGTATTGTATTTAAGTTAGCTCTTTTTAATTTTTTATTTTATAAAGCCAAGATTCCGTTACAAATTGTCATTTACTTAATACGAAACGTTATAATGGAACAGGTAGGTATAGCTGACAATTTATTTAAAAAACTTCCATATTCGAGTCTCCTGCCTGTTACTCTGTAAGGCTGCTCATTGGTCTATAATTTGCTATTTTAATATGTAATTAAATTAGTAATATTTGTACTTTAGAGACGTATTTAAAAAACTTGTGTAGTTTTACCTTATAAATAATAGGAATATAACTATATAGCCGCATTGTTTTAAAATCAAATTTTCTACCATAATTATGCTATCAAACAATGTTTATTTTGAACGCAACCAAATATCAATTATTCACAGCATCAAAGGAATGTTACATATAAACACATGCCTGCATTTCGTCAAATTAATGTGATTCAAGTATGGAACACAGCTTTATAAATGCACGTTCCAAATATTGTCACAAACTAAACACACAGTAACTGTGTCGCACCGTGTTTGCTGAATAAAATGTATGCTGGGTTCTGTGTGTGCCTTGTTGGAAAACACAGGACCGAGGTGTTTGCGTTCTAAAATTCACTTGGAACATACGAAGATTTATTATTGTATCATTATTCGCTTGCAGGGCGTAATTGTATGTTTTATTATAGTATATTAACTTTTTATAATTATACTAATGACCTGCTTTTACTTCGCTCGGGAGCAATTTACTGATGAAGGAGGCAAAATCTATAGCGTTTTTAAGAACTACAACGTCGTCAAAATAGTTTTTTTCGTGATTTGATAAATAAAAATCTCACCGGGATAAATATGTAGAGTATGTACATACAAAGCTTCTTACAAACTGAGTAGACTGTATCAAAATTCGTAGCAGCGACTGTGTTTTATGGTTAAATTGGGTTGAAAAAAAAAAGAATAATAATTTATGTTTATTTAACACTAAGTGAAAAATGTGAAATCGAAAATAAGAGTCACGAGCAGGATTCGAACCTGCATCTCCTGGATACCGTCCAGATGCTTTGCCAATTCAGCAATCGTGACCCTTTCTCCTGACTGCTAATCTCGATAACACATTCATACTTAACGTCTTTGGGTGACGCCTGCGCCATCTGTCGGAAGTATTTTCATACATTATACCGACCAGGTAAACTTAATTTTACAATTAAGATTTTACCTAATAATGACGCAAGCCCTATAAATATTTAGATATTTTTATATATATATTTTTTTGCTAAATTGGCAAAGCATCTGGACGGTATCCAGGAGATGCAGGTTCGAATCCTGCTCGTGACTGTTATTTTCGATTTCACATTTTTCACTTTGTGTTTAATGTATGTTGCTAAGCATGTCAAATGCTAAAAATATATATAAAAATATCTAAAAATTTATGTTTAATTGTTTTTTTTTCCAGTAGTTAGTAGCTAGTTTAGTCCAGTAGTTAGGAAGTCAGCTATTGGTACTATCTAGTGTGAACTGTCCGAGTCAAACAGTGGTTATCCCTAAAATTAAATGGGCAATAAATAAAGTCAATTGAAAACAGTTTTTTTTTTTTTTCGATTCATTTTTAATCGTAAATACGACCTTATCTCCAAATTTCGCACGCAACTGAATTGGTTACCAATAAGGCAAAGACGCAGTTTATACGAGCATTAGCATTTCTATATTCTCTTCTAAACTCTTCTAATGCTCCTACGTACCTTAAGCATCATTTTCAATTTCTTTCCTCTACACATGATCGGCATCTTCGTTCTGCTAACAACCTCCTTCTCCTCTGTCCGTCCCACTCTTCCAGCGTTGTACACTCTTACTTTTATTTATGTCCAGTCTATTCTACTTTGGAATGCATTGGTTCTAGAGATCAGGATGGCTACTAGTCGTAAAACTTTCAAAGCTAGAGTTCACAAGCTTTACTCCAGTTTTTCAGCAGAGTCTTCACTCTAATTATCGCTCACTTTTGATACAACTTGATATTTATTTTTATTTATGTATGTATATTATATACTCTTAGGTAATGGACTTTATCAGAAAAACAATCTTCTTTAATGTATTTCTTTATATTTGATAATAACGTTACAGGCTTACAGCAAGAAAAATCAGACTTTGTTTTTTTTTTACACTATAGACACTGACAGAGACACACTTATGAGAATGTGTTGCCCTCTGGTGCACTAAAGTTAGATTTTTATTCTATATCTAATACTCCCACTAAAATCTAACTTTCATGAAAAAAATATAGTTTTAACACATTTACTAATATATAATTAACCAAACAAAAACTGATCCCTCAAATAGGCAAAAGGCTGAGTAGGTAATGGTTTGGTTAAAATGTCTGCTAACTGATTCTTACTTGAAATATAACTAAGTTTAATTAAGCCCAAATTAACCTTCTCCCGGATGAAGTTATACTTGACATCTATGTGCTTTGTTCTCTTATGATAAACAGGATTGTTAATTAGTTTTATTGCACTCTGGTTATCTACATTTAACGTAATACAATCATAGCTTTCACCTAAATCTGACATTAGTTGCTGCAACCATAATATCTCTTTTGCAGATTCACAAGCAGCTACACATTCTGCCTCTGTTGTGGAGAGAGCAGTAGTCTTTTGTTTTTGACTGGACCATGTGATTGGTCCTCCATTCATTATAAAAATATAACCTGTAGTGGATTGACGTGTATCGAAATCACCATTAAAATCAGCATCTGAATATCCAGTAGGACCATTGTTTTCTCCATATTTTATATACAATTTTTTAGTATTAATTAGGTATTTAATTACACGTTTAACAGCATTTACATGTTGTTGACCTGGATTGTTTACATATCTGCTTAATACATTTACAGCAAATGAAATGTCTGGCCTTGAGACAGAACTCAAAAACATTAAGCATTCTATAGCTTCTCTATATGGAAAATTAACAATGCTTTCATCCACATTATTTGTTATAATAACATTAATATCTGTCGGAGTTATTCTTCCTTCTCAATTTCCAGAGTATCCTGGGCCCATAACCTCTTAGGTTATAGACTTTATAAGGAAAACAATCTTCTTTAATGTATTTCTTTATATTTGATAATAACGTTACAGGCTTACAGCAAGAAAACTCAGACTTATTTTATTTTATTTTTTCTTTACACTATAGACACTGACAGACACACACTTATGATAATGTGCTGCCCTCTGGTGCACTAAAGTTAGATTTTTATTCTATATCTAATATATACGTTATTTATTCTTTTAACATATAAGTATTCTTATGGTATTAGTTTATAATTTTATTATAGTATTATATACATATTATATAATATATATTATAGTAGTATTATTTTTAAATGCACCTACCACTACATTTCTGCTCCGCCCCAGGTAGGCTGGTAGAGAATGCCTAAGGCATTAAGTCCGCCTTGTACTTAGCATGTGCAAGTATTAAAATAAATAAATAAAATCGGCCACCCCGTCGTTCTATACAAATATTGTATTACAGTGTAATTGGTCTATACGAATATTCAAAATAAGACGACATTATTACATTCAAATATTTAATTTGGAACATCTCAAATTAAGCATAATTCACAGTCAACTTGAACCAAATAATATCCTGTACATCGTTAATGCTATTGAATTTGTTGGTTATTTCCAACAAACAATTTTCCTCGACACGAATTTGAGAAAATTCTCGCAATTTTAAAAAGAGAAACGTTATATTCTATAAAAGATTTTACCTCAAAGTCCTAGGCTCTGTTGACGCAAGCATTACTTGTGCAAACGTGATGGGGACTTTTTTATTGTGGCTGGCAACCCGACAGCCTTGCGGCACCTTTTGAGGTCATTCGGTTTTTGCGTTACAAAATTCGCTAGTTTTGTTCAAATTTAGTTTATTTTTAATGATATTTTTGATCCTCCATCATATGAGATCTCGAAAAATTCAAGGCATATTTTTCGAGTCTTTAAAAAGACAAAAGCATCGATACTAAAAAGGTGTCGTTGACTGGGTAAGTAGGTAGATATATAAAAATACCGCAACGAGAATTTTCTATAGTTAGAAAAGAGCAACAGCTCACCTGTCAATTGAATTTGACAGCGCTACACACTTTAGGCGTGGTTCATGTCTCGCATTTGACATTGACAGCTATTTAAAATTCATAAGAAAGAGTTCAGGTCGGTTACTAGTTTAAAAAGCCTTTTTTATTAGATTTTATGCTGATTCCATAATTAGTATTAATGAAAGTCAGACCCATTCGTGTCTGTCTGTTTTTCCGTGATTTTCTACTAAACCACGCTACGGATTTTGAAACATAGCATCACGCCTGTATTCCCCGAAGGGGTAGGCAGAGGTGTTATTCCACACCCACGATTCGCCGTCTATGTTTAAGTTCCACGTAATAGGGGACGAGCCTATTGACGTCTACCGGGCACATTTCCAAACTCCGGGCTGCTACTGAGAATTTTTCCTTTTAGGAAAAAGCTCAATAATATTGCCCGACCCAGGATTCGAACCCGAGACCTCATGATTAGCAGTCGCATACACTACCGCTCCACAACCGAGGCAGTTGATTTTTGATATGATATTTACTGCCATATGCATTTTTTTAAAAGAAGGTCCGTCTATTGGGGTTGTGTTAGTGATGGCCCAGTGTGGGTTGGCAGACTTCACAAGCTGTCGATAGAATTTCGTAAGGTTTCCTCACAATGTTTTACTTCACCGAGTTGTGATCAATTTGTAAACAAATATATATTCTGGATTCTCGAAAAGTAAGACGTGTGACACAGCTTGCGCATGCTTGTTTGCCACCCACGTAGTAAAAAAAAACATCTGCAAATGGTGAGTAGCAACTTAAGCTCTTCATATAGGTAGTTGAAGTCTGTAAGCGGCAGTTACCACTCACCATTATGCGGGCCGTGGCTTCTTTAATACCATAATCAATAAAAAGGTAGTAATTGAAGTCGCAAAGTACAGCTAGTAGATGTTATTTAAAAAAGTTCCAGAAAATTCAAGGTACGTTAGTCATGAATGATTAAACAAATAATTTGATTTATAAAAACCAAAAAGATCACATTTCTTTGTCGGCCAACCCTAGCTCTCTTAATAAATTAACCCATGTAATACACAAAGAAAAGTCATACGTAACATAATGTTACTTAGGAACAGATATTTGTATCGGTGAGGGTAGGGTTGCAACTTACCAAATAACTTTAAGTTGTATGTATAAAGTTTTTATTGTACTTGCTGTGCGTACCTTTTTTTAGTTACGAGCTACTTTAGCTAAGAATTTATATTTATTAGGGCTATAAAAGAAAAACAGTATAGTGTGTTTAAAACGTAGATTACATGATTATTTATCTATTTAAAACTTAAACTGCCTTACTAATAAACGTTGTATAACCTCTAAATAGTTATTTAGTGTTTTGTCTTTGTCACTAATATGACAATTTGACGTTAAAAGAACGCAACAAAACACTGAATATGTTTATTAGTAATGGGGGAAATGTTTAATTGAGAGTGAAATATGTGGAATTGTACTAAAGTTAATCAGAAACTATACGCAATGATAGCGTAGCGGTTAAAACATAGGATTGCAAAACCAGGGGCATCGAGTTCGACTCTCAGTCCGAGTACAAATATACCGCGAGGAAATCTGCATACCTAGAGATTCGCGACGTCTTGTGAAGTCCTCTGAGAGGAGACCCTTGCCCAATAGTGGGACGATAAAGGGCTGAAAAAAAAGCAAACCAAATCTCCTTCTGGTTATGGATAAAGTTAGTCGCTTCTTCCTCGTAATTTTCGTGCGGAAACTCGAAACAATCTCCTCAGGGATGCCGTCCTTTTTTTTGTGAAGGCGGAAAAAATATTCTTAACTACACACCCAATCGTTCGCAGTAGTAATACGCACTAAATAAACCCGCCGTGTGCCCTCTCTCAAGACCAATGGAAGTGTGCGACATAATTTCAAGGGAGGGATGCGGTCCCTGCGACATCGATCGATCATTATACATTTTGCATTATTTACGAACACTTTGCAACCGACTATTTACTGATAAATTCTTCAAGTTCCCTTCGATATGTAAATTATTGATTTTTGTCAGGCTAGCGAATTGTAGGTTGAGCCGTTGTGAGTTACGCAGGATAGGAACCTATGTAAATAGAGTTTTCTTGTTGACGATTTTAGACAGTGTCGCCTTACGTAACGATTTTTGTTTCGAGTACGTAAAAAATAATATATAAAGGTCACTATCGCAATTCTAGTGCTACAGAGAATTGAAGGTCAAAAGAGATTATACCTTTCTTTAAAAAACTTGAACTCTGGAGTTTGAATACAAGGAAATTTCGACAGATTAATGAGTTACACGTAAGACTCCTGAGCTGAGCTGCTGGTGGTCACTGGTCGGTCTTGCGATCGTGGGCATAGATGATGTCGTTGCGGGTATCTGTCAGTGTCTATGCTATCTATTTTAACACATTTTTTTTTAATTATTTAAGTACCGTATTCTAGATGACCTGATCAAAGTCGCAGGCAGTCGTTGGATACAGGCGGTACAGGACCGTTCGCTGTGGCGTTCTCTTGGGGAGGCCTATGTCTAGCAGTGGACGATGAAAGGCTGATGGATGGATGGATGGATGATGTGATATACAGTGTATATAGATATATATTGCTTGGAACATCTTTCATGTCATTTTAGTTATAGGCAACTGTATTAAACTTCAATAAATTGGCGATTTAAAGGGCTCTTGAGTTTCTTGCCAGGTTCTTCTCATGGAAGGCTATACATTGTTGTTGCACTTGCCTACGGTGCTTGTGTTAGTTATTAGTAGATTCTTGACGATTTTAAGTGCTATATAATAGACTAATTAGGTGGGCCATGGCTCGTTTGCCACATAAACAATTACGAAAATTAGTTTGTAAAAGGAGAAAAGCTACAAATAAATACAATATTTAAAAAATGAAATTGAGTGCTGCATACATAGAGCAACGCGGCCGAGGCTCCGCGTTGCTCTATGGCTGCATATGAAAGTATAAGATTTTGTCTCTCTGTTTGTTTTGGCTAATCTCCGAAACGGTTGGACGGGATGATTTGGACGTGACTGTCACTGACAGGTAGCTGACGTCATAACTAAATTTTGCGCGTAACAATTAAGGAGGAACTTTCCAAATGGATTTATTTATCGTCATGAATGTTTCAGTGGATCAATAAGTCTCTTTGCAGCGGAAGTAAATGCTGTTTTGCATAAATTCTTTCTAAAGGAAATAATCCGTTATTAACTAATATAATATGAAAGTCAGTGAGAATGTGGAGCTAAAACCGAATTGCACTAATGAAAAACGTGTTTTTTCGTAATGTGCAATGCATTTTTGAAAAGATACTCGTCAATTCAAGGTTCCGTGCCCATCGAACTACCAAATAAAAATTGTTATATTCACATGCAGTTTTTTCTATTGAAAAATACACGCACACAAAGCTAGTGTTTAGGTTTGTAGGGAAAGATAGTTATGATATGATGGAAGCTTTACTATTCCTCAGATTAAGCTTTAATAAGCCAACGCGCTATACCATCCAAGTTTCAAAAAGGATTTAATCAAGCTCCAGATTATAGCACATCGAATACTACAATCAGAGCTGTAGCTTGTGTTTAGAATAAAAATCACTTTACACAGTATGATTCCTACATAAAACTCGTGTAGTATCTAGGCCATTGCTTCTGTATTTTATTAGATATTAGTTTAAACGGCTATATCTATAAACATGCTGAGCTGGAGAGCACTTATCTTGATTTACGTATAGCATTCTAAATTGGAGTGTAACACACGCCAAGAATACAATTGCGACAGCCAATAATTCGAACGGTTTGACTGTTGCTTTGTATCTGTAGCTTGGCAGTATAACCCGCGTGTCATCACAACCTTATTACTGCACCCGGTTTCCTTTTTTACTGGCTTCAAAAATAATGAAGTACTAAGGATTCCGCTGTACATGTTTATGAATTTTCTTTTATGAATGTTTACCAATATCTTAGTCAATTGGGGGTCGTTTTTAAATATTCTATTTTAATGGATAGGGTACTTTTTAAGGTGAACTCATTGCTAGCAAGTCTGGATCTGATAACCCCTCAAAATATAGAGCGCAAAAAAAATCCTTGAATTTCGAGATAAAGATTTTGGTTCTTTCATTTTTGAATAGTAATTTCGTTATTTGGGTGAAAATTGTATTAATATATTTTTATATTGCTTTTTATGGCAGACTGACCACGAGCCACCAGATGGTAAGTGGTAACCGCCGTTTATGAGCAGTCTATGGTCTCAACAATACTAAGAGTACAGCCAAGCCAATGCTCACCATTTCACCTAGCATATTACTATAAGGACTATAAATATATAAGGAGGAAAATTAGCACGCCTAAGAGGTTCTTCTGGGGCACTGAAACTCAAAAACAAACCAGCTGTCTAGTGGTAGGACATTGTTTATCCATCGTGAAGCCCACTCGATCGGGGAACCACCACCCTCTCACAACAGATCAGCGAGAGACAATGGTAGTTACTGACGCCCTAGTCCCCTCCCCATCCTCTACATAGTACCCTAGCTATCCTCTCCTTATTATCCTTCCTAACTAAAAAACAAATATAGCATCACGCCTGTATTCCCCGAAGGGGTAGGCAGAGGAGGTGTATTACACACCCCATTTTATTATCCTTCCTATCCACCTCGTATTCCTTTCCTGAGATATGCCGTCGTGTGAGTGAAGCCTCTGGTGTTGCTAGCGTCTAGAGGCTATGGTAAACGCTTACCATCTGGTGGGTCGGACGCTGGTTTGCCACTCACGTAAAATATATCTATACTATTATAAAGCTGTAACAGAGCTGTGTCTGTACATTTAAGATGTATGAGAAAAAATGACTGAATTGGGCTATATGTCTAAACACAAAAACATTTTTTTTAGAATTTTTGTCTGTTTATCTGTTTGTCTTTGTGATCGTGCGCGCATCACGCAATAATTTTAGGATTTTGATGCACTTTTGATTGATTAACTTTTTTATTTGATAGCTCTTGATTAGACTTAAAAACTGGTATACATTTTATCCCGCTACTATATCGGGAAACTGAGATATAACCTAAAAACTAGCTTTTGGCTGCGGCGGTGTCGTGGGCAAAGGCTAGTTCATAGATACATAGCATCATGCCTGTATTCCCCGAAAGGAGTAGGCAGAGGTGTATTACACACCCACGATTCGCCAGCTATGTTTAAGTCCTACGTAATAGGGGGCGAGCTTATTGACGTCTACCGGGCACATTTCCAAACTCTGGGCTGCTACTGAGAATTTAAAAAAAAAGGCTAGTACTTATTACTAATATTATAAATTTGAAAGTAGGTGTGGCTAGCAGATCTAGTAACACTGCATTAACTTTATAGAAGCTGGTGACTTTTGGTGCACGTGTTTTTTATGAGCTCATTGTAAATTCTAAAGTCCCTCGCTATATCGAGAACCTAGTGAGGGTGTGAATATATCGCCTCAGGATATCATCCGTAGTCAGGGTCGCTTAAAATATGACAATTTTGATATTGAATGGTATAAAATAGCAGTTTGAGCTTGCATAATGTATACACCTCGCCACTTCAATAACTTTCCCCTTACACTTTATTATATTACAATAAGCTGTCGAAGCCCGATTTTACTTACAAATTACTATAATATAGATCGTAGCAAGTGTCAGGGAGTTTTGTGGTACATTTTACTGGTAAATGTTGTTAGTAATCTATTTTACATCAGTTTTTTATGAAACAGTAATTGACATTTTGACGAGAGGAATAAAAATTGGATTCAAAAATTATTGGATAACCACCCGCATGGAAGAGCCGTGGCGGGTGGTGAAGCACTTTATCGCCATTCGGGAGATTGATTCTAAAAATCTCCATTGCATTCTCACGGACATAATTATTTGTTAAATTTAATCCTTACACTAATACCATCATCCTTTTTTTTTTGTTAAAACGGGAAAAATTTTCCTAACCGCACACCCCGTCGTTCGGGGCAACGAAAAACTAGTGTGGGGCACTTACCCACTAAAGAAACCCGCCGTGTACCGTCTCTCCGTCTTTATTGGCGGGCCACCGGAACTATATTACATTCCTTTAGTGGTCCGCCGGTGGCTTACCCTTTCGATTACACTCAATAATAACATCACCCAACATAGTTGAAACTCTTAAATTAGTAATGTTTTTTTTTTGTTGTAATTTTACACTTGTTTCTAAAGGAGCCATTTTGAAAGTACCTACATCTTTTCGATGTCAATGTGTCGCTCACAAAATAATATTTTCTAAAATATCGATACCTTAGTACATACATAAGTAACGCCTCTAAAACCTTCCCAACAAAGTTTCAACAACGATCATTTAAAAGTGTTCCACTTGAAAAGGAAAAAAGTTAAAGTTGGAGCGCAACATTTTTAGCGATCCCTTCCCTTTCATATATAATTCAAGCACCTCAAAAGCCCTTGAATAGTAAATGAACGGATTTAATTAAAACTAAAAAAAGATCAATTATTTCGTTTTTAAACATTTTTAATCTATATTTTAGCACTTGACATGCTCGCGAATACTTTAAAGAACAAATTATTTGTGAAAATGTGGAAAAAGAGAACTTTAGTGCGAGCGGAAATCGAACCTGCGTCCCTTCGATTTTTATTACTTGTTTTTGTGTATGAAAATATGGTATTGTTAACACATTCTGCACAGACTGCACGGCTAATATTATATCTATGTACATGTACATTGTTTTGAATGTGTGCAACATTGATTAAAAATATTAACGAATTTCTTTATATGGTTTCAGGTATGTAAAGCGCGTTTAAGGAGCTTCAACTGGATACATGATGTAAGATAATTCTAGTTACTTTAATTGCATATGATTCCTAACGATTGCTACAATCCAATTTTTAACTGTAATTGTTGAGACACTGACATATGGCGTACAGATGGCGGAGTGATTTGGATACTGGTGTCCCCTCCGAGTGTTGTGTGTTCGATTCCCACACAGGACTCTTTGTGTAATCCATAAATGGTTGTTCTGAGTCTGGGTGTATTTTGTGTCCGTGAAATTATATGATACAAGGATTATTCCTAAGATTATTCCTTAGTTCAGTGTGTTGTCTAAAAATAAGAAAAAAATCCTAGCTATTCAAGTTATCAGTTGTAAAATTATAAGTGAGGGGTGTTATGATTTTAGGCCTTAGTCATGCATGCTATCAGTGCAAGAGATTTAATCCCAAATGTGGACTCCTCGGTGATAATTTTCGATATGTAATATACACAAGACCAGTTCGATAATACGGGCGTTATCAGCTGTGAAGAGATAATATCCTTGTATTAATGTGTGGATTAATCCCGTTTGAGATTCTGCTCCATGAGATAAATGTGTTATCTTAAGGGAACAGGCTTTCAGTTAGATGTTAAACAAGGTTTGAGTTAAAGTTGAGGTTACATACATGGACATGTTTAGACGGTTCTTACAAGATGCTTGTATAATTATATTATAATTACGAGTATACTAATATTGTAAGTGAAACAGTTTGTATGTTTAGATATTTGAAATTTTGTTACTCAGTCACTCAAAACTGATTTGATAAATATAAAATAGGTCCGCTTTAGCCGTTAAGCTAGCACAGACCGTACTCAGACACTGCAATTGCCAATTCTGATATATTTGGTTAATTTGGTAGCTTTATGAGCTATACTAACAATATCATTATACCGGCAAATGATATTGATTAAATATTGTTACTAACCTAATATAGGTAGAACTACTGAATAGGTTATTAAGGTGTCTATCTATCAAAATATAGCACGAACATAATATGGTGAAGTCGTATAGATGACTATCTCCCAGTTCTAAGTATTGTGGCTTTGATTTCTACGGAATTATTTGTGTGATCCACAAATGGTTGTATTGATTCTGAACGTATTTTGTGTTAAATTGTATGTTTTTAACGCCCCTTGCTATACATGGATTATATATATTTGCAAGGACAACAGTCTACAAATAAATATATATATTTTCCATGTATAAGTTCTACCATTATGACTAGATACAGAAGCTCATCAATGTTCTTCAAAATATATGTAGCCTTTATAAATATAAAATGGTATTGCTCTTGCCCGAAGACAAAATTTAACGAAGCATATTCCATATGATTATTAAAAGAAAACTTGGTAAAAATAACATATTTTTGGATCAAACATAAAATGTAAGGAAATACTCACAAAATTGGTACAAGTAAGTGAATTACAATATTTTTTGTGCTCAATCTTCTTTGATATGAATATTAGATTAGAAATGTGTGTACAAGAAAGGAAGTAGGCGGTTGCTTATATTTATAGCTACGAATATTAATGGTACTTTTAAAATCTTTTGAGTATTATATTCATGATTGGAGATGGTGCGCGGCTAGCCTCGTAGTACTATATTTACATACATATACCTACTTACATAATATATATATATATATATATATATAGCCTATATTCACCTGAAATAATAATTCTAATAGAGAATAATTTTTGGAATCTATTCCAGTAGCTTATGCACTTTATTTAATTTTTAGAGATAACATTTATGTCACAAGTTGGTACGAAAATAATTTTGTCTTATCTTGACGTGAAGCGTCAAGCTGAGTTTCATCAGCCGTGGTTACAGGAGAACAAGCTACACAGCTGAAATGTTTAGATTAGTCGAAATAAAATCATTTTGGTAAATACAAAATTTACAACTATAGAACATTTGAATGTGTTTTTTGTCGTTGTTTAAGAACAATGGGACATATATCCCGTATTGCCGCACCTTGATTGGTGTTTGTCGTTCGACCACTGCATTCAGGATAAGAGGAAGGAAGACTCTTCTCTAACAACTGAAGCATAGGGATATTTTATAGCTAGGTTGGAGGTGAAAACAAAACTTTTCGTCGGTATATACAGTTAGTTATTCCGCCACCAAAAAACCCACTAAATAGAAAATATTGTTTGTTTATTAAATAAAAATATATATCGAATAGACATGTATTACGTAACGAGGTTCTGTTACCGGTAACCAGATTCTAATATAAATATTGGCTAGTACTACAGCGTCGAGTTTCGGTAGCCTAGGGCGGTAGCTAGGGTTGTCACTCTTGAAAATAAAATAAAAGTTGCTTGAATAGTTTTTTAGTTATAAATATTTTATGTATCGTTTTCATGTTAATTCCAACTAACTGTTACTCATGCAAGTTATTGCCAATACAATACAAAATTCTTATCATATTATGTCAATGCGATAAACGTCGATAACGTTGAGATAATATCTAGATGCTCACAGCGCAGTGAAAATTTATGTGGCCAAAAAATTGCGAATGAATAATATTAGGTATTTAAGAATAATTGAATATGGGTATATTCCCCAACTTTAATTCATTAAATACTAGTGGCCCCTTCCCGGCTTCTCACGAGTAGACATTTATTTTTAAATATTTTGGGATAAAGGTAGTTTTCTTTTTATACTACGTGAGTGGCAAACAAGCATACCAACCACCTGATGGTAAGCAGTTACCCTAGTCTATAGACGCTAGAAACACCAGAGGCATCACTCGGGCGTCGTCATCTCTAAGGAAAGGGATAGGAGTGGGATTGGAAGTATATTAAGGAGAGGATATGTAGGATACTAAGAAAAAGATAGGAAGGATAACAAGGAGAGGATAGGGACAGGGTTCGGGCCTCCGGAACTCTCACTCACCATATGAAACAACGGTAGGTACTACTAAAGTTGGTTCACGCTGATCTTTTGTGAGAGGGTGGTACTTAACCGATCGAGCTGGCCCATTCATGCTGGGATAAGCAAGGCTCTACCACTAGGAAACTAGAGTAAATATATCTTGTTTTGTTTTCAAATTACTAATAGGAATAAATATAGCGAATGTCAATAATATACATACAAAAATACAAATCTCATGTTTAATTGATTTCTAAAGAACACGGATACGTTACGTATTTTAGTATATATCCTGCTCGAAGACTTATCACCGTTACCAAGTATTATTGTTACAAAAAATCTATTTCCGTCTCTATTTTATCGCGTTTGCCAACCCTACGTATATCTAAAATGTATCTCGTTCGCACCATTTGACGATTCTGCTCGTTCCGGCGTTGCCTTTTTACAATTTATGTCCTACTGATTTCTCGGCCTACGCTCAGAATTTATAGATTCCTCACCCTCCAGTTTCTTTAGCCCAAGATTAAATATTCTTACTTAGTTGAATAAATGGCATTGAAAAATCTTTTTGGTATAAGAAAATCTTAAAGCGTCTGTAATTGAAATAAATTGACTGCCACGTGTCGGTGACGTTCAACCCTGACACAGTGTTTGATTTTGTGCTGGGAACCCTAGCTTTGTTGGGATTTAGAGTGATTGTTATATTAATGAGGTAAAGGACCATGAAGACGTAGATCTAACCGATGAACAGACCTCGTATCCATATTCTTGAAGGCAGTAAAGAAGCGATGGTAATAAATTATTTGTGATGAAGCCACCTATCGGAATGCATTTACATTTGGATTAATACATGTAAATGCATTCCGATAGGTGGCGTTGGTCGTAAAGACAAATGTGATGAGGAGATTGGGTAGGCCGAAAGGTCAGTGCGGTAGCTCAGTGGCTTAGAGCACTTCCCCGGATCGGAAGGGACGCAGATTCGATTCCGGCTCGCACTAAAGTTCTCTTTTTCCTGATTCACAAATAATTTGTACTTTAAAAGTAGCTGAGCATGTCAAGTGCTAAAATATAGATAAAAAAGCGATGGTAAGTTTAATTCTGATGCAGTGTTTGTGCGATCCAAAAAAAGCTTCAACAATCAGGGAAGCCTTGATATCTTCTTTAGTCCTTAGTAATATCAGAACATTTTGGTAAAGCTTAGCATAAAATAATTTTCTATTCTACATTTAAAAACTGGTATATGTTTTATCCCGCTTATATAAAGGTAACCTGAGATATAACCTAAAAATAACTAGCTGTGACAAAGCTGTGGGCAAAGGCTAATATATAATATATAACCCAAAGTTATAATCTTAGTAATGTTGGTAAAGTCTAAGTCACTAACGTGGAAATTTAAAAAAAAAATTGGAAAATTGAATAAATATATATATTTATTATTATTATAATATATATTTCGATATTATCTATCTAATTCAAAATTTATCTTGCACGTAAGAAAATTCATCCAGGTTTTACTAACCTCATTCCGCTTACATCCAGTGAAATACAAAGGAATGAATGATGAACGGCACAAGTATTCTTCTCTCTCTCACACAACAGAGACTAGCATATTAAGTCTTTGTTTAATGTCAGATTTGAATTGACGCCAGGTGTTTTTGGTAGTTATGTTGAATGGCGATATGTCAATATGTCAAATTGTTGTTTTTTTACTATCTCGAGTGTATTTTGTGATAATATGTCTGTTTTATTTTGTGAAATGTGAAGGAAATTTTATATACGTGGCCCTATTTACACAAGTTGTAGCAGTAACTTCTTTGTGATATAATAATCTACGTAAACATGTTATTGAAAATACATAAACATGTTATTGAAAATAAGAAACTGCTGGTGCTATCCTGAACTGACTGGGCCCTGCAGATAAGTGGCAATAGTGGCATCATAGATGAGGTACTTTAGAGAAATGGCATAAATGCTAGTAGAATGGAATAAAATAGAAGAATAGAAGTATTATTCTAATAATCAATGTATGGGATTGACATAAGATTACGACCACATAATAAGCATATCCCGTTGTCTAGGGGGGCTGAAACACATGAACACATTGTCAGAAACCAAAAAGTCACTCATCAGGACAATAAAAATAAACAATGCAATGTTATTCTGTTGTTGTTTTTTAAATATAAAACACAAACTACCATAGACTCACAATTTTGACGCAATAAACCCAGAGATAGATATTTAACCCTCCAACTTTGGCGGGTTTAATTGTTAATTATTTTACGCATGGTATAGTGTTAACTCTTAGCAGTGCAAGCAAAAATAATTATTTAGACCTGCGTTAGCAGTACGCTCGGCGTTATATACATTAACTCTAGAACGCGCAAGTGGGCCTAAGTGCTTGAACAAATTGCTTAATTAATTACAAGTGTCCATCCATCCATCCATCAGCCTTTTATCGCCCACTGCTGGACATAGGCCTCCCCAAAATGGGGGTTTTACCATAATCGCCACGCTTGGAAGGCGGGTTGGCGATTGCAGTGGTATTTTTAGTACACAGGGGAGCGCTGCTGCCCGGTCTCCCGGTAATCCCTTAGTCGGCCCAAAAAAGTCGGTCGTAAAAGTACGACTCCCATAGGAAGAGACGGGGTGGAGCTATTCTTGGTGCCGGCCCCACATGGCAAGTACATGTGGTTTTTACATATAAAATCTGGATGTCCTGGCTGGTTAGGTAACTCGCATTCTATGTCTGTGCATTCCTTAGTCTTACAAGTGACCACATC
Source organism: Leucoma salicis (assembly GCA_948253155.1). Classification (NCBI taxonomy): domain Eukaryota; kingdom Metazoa; phylum Arthropoda; class Insecta; order Lepidoptera; family Erebidae; genus Leucoma; species Leucoma salicis. The sequence goes on from OX411815.1 coordinate 3,108,735, forward strand.
AAAATAAAGGCAAGTAAGATGATGTCATCTTACTTGTCTTTGCCAAACTTTGTTAGGGTCAGTTTCTATTCTGTTAGGTGTTACCTGATTGCCAGTATTTACAACTGCAACTGCCTATCTGACCTCCAGAATCCCACTAGGGGGGGAGTAACTACACAACTGGGCTCCCTTATAAGTGACTCCTGATATACTGCTTCTCTACTGTTATGTTTCCTATGGCGATTGTGAGTGCCGAAGTCCTAAACGATGGTGGCGAAACCGCGCCAAATCCTCTTAAATTCTTCCTTTCCACCTCCTATCCTTTTCCTTAGAATTGGCACCGCGCCAAAGATGTCTCTGGTGTCGTCTATAGACTACGCCAACCGTTTACTATTAAGTCGCTGTGCCGTGTGAGGCCGGCTTTAGAATTGTCCCACCCCTTTCCACCCATGGCAGTCGTAAGAGCCGACTGAGGAAATACCGAGGGGAGTGGCCAGCAGCACTCCCTCGAGTATTAAAAACATCCACTGCGATCGCCAACCCGCCTGCCAAGCGTGGCGACTACGGCATTATGCCCCCAATTTGGGGAGGCCTATGTCCTGGAGTGGATGTCGAAAGGCTGATTGATGGATGCATTAAGTCGCTTTCACCCTCGTAGTATAGAAAAGTATTTTTAAAGTCCAAACTTATTTCTATAAATTTTTGGCACTAGCATCGCCGATAAAATAAAACAACGTTATTCTTGAACGAAAATTGCATTTATTCCACGGGATTTAATCTGGCTCCTATCGTCTCATACGTTACACCAGTTTGTCCACCAACTGCTCGTATGTTCGACCTAATGTCCGATCTTATCGGCCGCACGTAGCTAAATCACGGATGGTGCAGCGTTTGCCTGCCGTAGACCACGTATCTTGTGATGTGGCTTTGATACCCGTAAAGTTATATCTATGTAATCCGTATTGCCTTAAAATTGCTACTTCTGTGAGTTTTATTTCCACGGGTAAAGGGTTGGCAATAGGGTTTATTTCCAGTTTTCTTCTTGTTCAGAATTCTCGGTACAGCTCAAAACGTTTTTATACTACGCTAGTGGCAAGCAAGCAGGCCCACCTGATGGTAGGTGGTTATCGTAGCCTATAGACCAGCGGTCGGTAACACGCGGCCCGCGGGTAGCTCTTGCGGCCCCGGATTGTATTTTTAGTATATTAATTTATATACCTAAATAAATAATATTAATAAGTAACTATACAGTAAATATTATTATTTGTATTTAGATATGTTTATATAATTATATATTTAGCATTTGTCATGCTTAGCACTATACATTAAACACAAAGTGAAAATGTGAAATCGAAAATCACCACTAACCAAAGACCAAAGAGGTTAAGTACGAATGTGTTATCGAAATTAGCAGTCAGGAGCAATTGTCACGATGGCTGAATTGGCAAAGCATCTGGACGGTATCCAGTAGATGCAGGTTTAAATCCTGCTCGTTACTGTTATTTTTGATTTCACATTTTTCACTCTGTGTTTAAAATTATTATTTGTATCTTTCGTCATTTCTCTTAAAATAAAAATAAATGCCTTTCCATTTTAAATAATATGACAAATGCGGCCAGCTTTACTTTATATAGCCCTCCCTGTGGCCCCTGACGGCCAAAAGGTTGCCGAACCATGCTATCAATCCATCCATCCATCCATCAGTCTTTTAAAGTCCACTGCTGGACATAGGCATCCCCAAGAATGGGGGATAGTGCCGTAATCGCCACGCTTGACAGGCGGGTTGGCGATCGCAGTGGATGTTGTTAATACTCGAAGGAGTGCTGCTGCCCACTACCCCGGTATTCCCTCAATTGGCTCTTACGATTCCCATGGGCGGAGAGGGGTGGGACAATTCTAAAGCCGGCCCCACATGGCACATGACCCATGCTATAGACGTTAGCAATTTGCACGTCGTCTACTCCTAGGAAAGCGATATGATAGTGAAGACAGAAGATTAGGAGGGAGTTTGGGCTTCCGGCGCTCCCATTCATTATACGAGACACAACTGTAGATATACTTATCGTTGTTATACGCTGATCTTATGTAAGAGGGTGGTACTTCCCCTTTCGAGTCAGCCCATTCATGCTAGGATAAGCAAGGTTCTAGAATTTTTTTGTTTTAGGTTTTTCCTAATCTGCCTAAAAACAAACAGAATCAAATTGTTTGAAGCCATATGCCTAGACTGCTCTTCTAATGGTCAAAGGAGCCGAAGATTACTAGGTTTACCCCCCATCAATATACTGACCTTGCTCAGCCAACTCTAAGCGCCTAAATGACTCAATAGCAACTAGTATCTCGCTCGTTATCGAAGGAGGCGGGCAGTAAGGCATTAATCATGACGTAAATCGCGTAAATTTATGTGAAAGGGCGGGCCTGTCATACTGGGGAGACGATGAAAAAGGTGGTGTGGATACATAAGTATCTACACCACTCGTTGAGCATTTATTGTTATCATGTTATCACTGCCCAAAAGTGTTAATCTAATCTAAGTCTAATCAAGATCTATCAAATAAAAAAGTTGCATCAGAATCAGTTTATTAGTTTTTGCGTGATGCTCGAACGAACAAACAGACAAGCAGATAACCAGACAGACAAACATTCTAAAAAAGATTGTTTTGTGTTTAGACACGCCTATAGGTATAGCATATTAAAGTATTTTTCTCTCAATTATCGTAAATGTACAGACAGCTCTGTTACAGTTTTATAATAGTATCCATCCATCTATCAGCCAACGTCCACTGCTGGACATAGGCCTCCCCAAGAGAACGCCACAACGAGTGGTCCCGTCATGGGGGATAATGCCGTAATCGCCACGCTTGGCAGGCGGGTTGGCTGGTTGTTATAATAGTATAGATTAGTATAATAGAGACCATTTAAATACAGTTAAGTGTATTGCTAAAATGCTAACTCAATATAAAATCTGCTGATGTGCGTATCTGGGGCTGACCCCGCTGCGAAGACATCGCGTGCTGACAGACCCACGTGCTCGCGTGTACTCACTGCGCGTTAATCTTTACGATGTTCACGCGAACTGTGAATTCAAATAATCCACTTGACTGATTGTTTTGTGGTTTTAGTTTTTAATTAAAAAATACATTCGGGAATAGCATTTCAGCACCGGTGTATATTTATAACGCTTGTAATGTAGGTTTGATACAACTATACAGTGATAGTGTAGTATAAGACCGAGGATCGCCTAGACAAAGATGACCCTAGGTCACATCCGTGTGGTGACGGACTAAGAATACAAGTGTCACCACCCCATTCTTTCTCTCGGGTGTCGTATAAGGCGACTAAGAGAAGTAATTGTCACCCATTGAATTACTGGTGGTAGGGCTGGGTACCAAGTGGCAGTACTCTATTGCTATCCGGCCCTAGCGGGTTGGTACCACCATCTCCCGTGTAACCGGTCATGAAGCACAACGTTGCGTTTTGTAGCAGGAGATAGCCATTTATTATTTCATTTCATATCTGTGAAATGAAATCATGAGCAGCGGCTTGACAATACTTTTGGTATAGTTGAGTCCGTGAGCGACGGTTATCATTTACCATCAGATGGGCCGCGGCTGTCTGCCACTAAAAGCAATAAAAAAATCGTATTTTTCGGGAATACGCGTAATCTATTGCATTTTTCAAAGAGTTTAAATTAATGCACATACAACGCTCCGTTATAGTTTTATAATAAGTACAGACTTTTGGAAAGTTCTGAAAGTTAGCTTTACTTTAGCTTTCAACGAAAAATTAGGTTATAATTAACACAAGCGATTTCCTTACGGCAAAGTAACGCTAATTAAGCACCCCTACAAAATTGCCTTCCTGCCACGATGTGCTGAGCTGGTTCCATAATCTCTCTCATCTCTATATTTGGCAGTTGTTTGACATAGATACGCAGCATTCGCTTTATCGCGCCAATTATCTTGGTAATGAGTCGTTTGGTTATTGGTGCGGATATTTCTTCTTATCTTTGTATTATTTTGAGTTATTACGGCTAATGCCTTCTTTAGGAAGTGATTATGTCAGATGTAATGCGTTTTACGAGAATAAGGACTTTATATAGCCGTTTTCTTTAAATACCTAATAAAGATTAGTAAACATGTAATAGTAATGCAGATAGACTTTCCGTGTTACTAAGTAATGTGTTACTAAATTCTTCATAAATAGTTATATCTATAGGTACTATTATAAAGCTGTAACTGAGCTATGTCTGTACATTTAAAGCCGGCTGTACACACTCATCGAGACACAACGAGACAGGCCAAGCGTGAGTGTGTACATGATAGCCTCGTCACGTCTCGCGGCTCCCGCTATGTCTCGGAAGCGTGTCAGTTTTTTGTGCACGAGTCAAAGGGTCTCGGTGAGTCTCGCGATGAAAACGAGAGCGCGCCTGTACACACTCGTTTGCTTAGTTGCCCGCCAACTGCGTTCGCGTAAAGACGTGATTTCTGCGTGCGACAATGATATGTTCTAACGCTTTTTAGAAGCATATCAAAGGCAAGCACTATTATGGAATCCTAAGACTGTCAGGCACAAGGATAAGCAACTATTAAACGACGCTTGGTTGCGGATAAGCAACGAATTTGATATCCCCGTTGGAGAGTTAAAAAAAAATTATATTCCCGTTGAATAAATAAAAAGTTCTTTTTCGCCATGGTTTAATATATTTTTTTATGGTAAATGATTAAAAAATTACATAATTAATAAAAAGAAATAATCGCTGAAATTGTTTTTTCCACGTCCATCGCGACGGGCATCCGAAGTCTAATTGATACAACGAGTGTGTATATGGTGTGCTCTCGTGTTAAGCCTCTCGAGACAAATAGACGAGTGTGTACATCCAGGGTAAGATATTTGAGAGAAAAACACTGTGTTAGGCGAGTGTATATCCCATCCATCCATCCATCAGCCTTTTAACGTCTACTGCTGGACATAGGCCTCCCCAAGAATGGGGGATAAGGCCGTAATCGCTACGCTTGGCAGGCGGGTTGCCGATAGCAGTGGATGTTGTTATTACTCGAGGGAGTGCTGCTGCCCGCTCCCCCGGTATTCCCTCAGTCGGCTCTTACGACTCCCGTGTGTAGAGAAGGGTGGGACAATTCTAAAGCCGGCTACACACGGCTAGTTAGGCTATATAGGCATGTCTAAACAAATAACGATTTTTTTAAAATTTTCGTGTCTGTTTGTCTAGTTATTCGTTCGCACATCACGCTAAAACTACTAAACGGATTTTGATGCAACATTTTTTATTTGATTTGTTAGCTTTCAATTAGACTTAAAAACTGGTATAGGTACATTTTATCCCGCTACTATATCGGGAACCTGAGATATAAACTAAAAACTAGCTTTTGGCAGCGGCGGAGCCGTGGGCATTGGCATAGTAATCTATTAAAGATAAGCAAATGCGTAATAGTAATCTAAATATACTTTCTATGAGCAACTCTTCAAAGTAATGCGTTACTAAATTTAAATTTTTATAAATATTTATATTCGTGATAAAATACTTAACTGTCTTTGTTTTGAATTTGCAGCTACCCGCCTTAAAATTTATACCTTTCTAAATTTAAAACCTTAATTATCTCTTCTGAGAAACATTTGTTTGCTCTCTGCTAGCTTATTTTGCTCTTTTTTCACCCCTTGCATTCAAATGACTATATATAGGTATTCCCCCAGAAACCGTATATTGCAGGATTTTATCGAAATTGTTACTTGTTAACAAACATATTTCACGCCTGTATTCCCCGAAGGGATAGGCAGAGGCGTATTACACACCCACGACTCGCCAGCTATGTTTAAGTCCCACGTAATAGGGGGCGAGCCTATTGACGTCTACCGGGCACATTTCCAAACAAATGGACAGTCTGAGTAAGCCAGGAAAATAAAATTTATAAGACAGTTAAATATATAAAGTACTTAATCACAGTGTACAATAAAGTAACACCGGGAGCTCTTTACTTTACACCTTTGGATAGAATTATTAGAAGTTGCAGCAGACATTATGTGAAGCCACTAATGGCTCTGAAACCGCTAACGAGCTAGACAAGATGTGTGGTCGACGGTAGGCGAAAGCACTTCAAGCGCCGTACGTTGGCTAAAACATATAAACTAGCCCTTACCCTTATTATTATTATAAATGCGCCATAATGACTAAACGGATTATCATGAAATTTAGCATACAAATAGTTCAGTACCCGAAAAGGCCATTTTTAATCCCACACTACCCTGTTCATTGCCCTGAACGATGGAGTGTTCGGTTAGAAAAATTTTTTCCCGCCTTAAAAAAAAGGCCTGTTGGAGAGTAATTGTTATACATATATCGTTAGTGTGCCGTAGAAGGGTGTATTTATATTACAAAAAATATACTAACATATACATTGCGTTATACAAAGTTTTATTCCATACTATGAAAGGGTAAAAAACATTTTTACCAATCACTTAAGTATTCTGCAAAAAGCATATGAAACGGCTGCCGCCTAAACCAACTGCCGGTGGACTTTAAACTTTCCTTTTTAGCTCCCGGGGACTAAGTGGCGGGGTGGCCGGCGATAAATCCCCCACAATGTCGTCGGCGGCTATCGCGATCGGCAGGCGGTCACCTCACTACCGCTGTTTTCTTTTAAAAGCTAGTACTTGTGGCTTTCTATTTTGTGGTCCGCTTTGAACGGAGTTTTTGTTTTTTGTTAAAAGGACAACTTGTGTAAGCGCTAGGAAATAAAATAAATTACGACGGGATACCTTTTTTTAAGGCGGGAAAAAATGTTCCTAACCGCACACCCTGTCGTTCAGGGCAACGAACAGGGTAAACCCGCCGTGTGCCGTCTCTCCGCCTTTATTGGCGGGCCACTAGAACTATGTTATTCGATGCTATGATTTCTATGCCTTCTATGGTACAACGACGGGATACTTTTTTCTTTTTACGACGGGTATCCCGTCAAAATTTAATATTCATACATATCAATGAAATCATGATAATTTGTTATTTAACGTAGCTAAGCATGTCGCGATAAAATATATATTATCAAAGTATTGAAACTATCAATTCGGAGTTTTTGTTAGTTGTGGTTGAAAACACTGTTAAATTCTATAAACATGTGTCCTATTTAGAAAGAAAGAATGATAAGTTTATTGCAACGAAACAATAAAGAAGGTTATAGTTGAACATAAAGAAAAACATGACGAAAATGCTCGTTACAAAACGACCCTGGACTCAGCATTTGCAGCCTCTGAAAACCTACGCTGATCTTCCGTCAGGCCGCCGTTGTGACGTCACGGATGACAAACAATTAGATTAAAACAAAACAAAAAAAGAAAATAAAGACTAATCAAATAAAACAATAAAATAACAAAAATACAATTATAAAATGCATGTTTGTACGTGTAAATTATTAGCCTTATTACCAAAAGACTTGGTCTCGGAGCAAGTACAATAGACAATTAATTTTGACACAGACAATACAGACATAGACATATAAACTATATAAAGTCAAACAATTACAGATTGACACGTCAGCAGTTCAGCACATATAACCTAAAAATTAATCAATACAAAATACAACTTGAGTTTTTTATAGAAATGTATTGTGTAAGAAAACATTATCATAAAAGTAGGTATAAAAGTATCACAAGTGGTTTTCAAATTAGGAAAGACTAATATCCGAATCAAAAATATTGACAACCAGCTATTTCCAACATGCATACATAACGAGATAGTTACTAAGCATTGTTGAGAAATTTTGATAAATATATGAATATAAAAGTGGATATATGGTAAGTGAGGAATATATAAATAACATCTTATATTATATAGATATAAGTATATACTTAAATCTTAAATGGCGCTAGTATCCTGTATTAGAAGCTCTTCAAATTTTTGGTGATCAAATATAAATATTTTCAACTTTTTTCTAAAAGTGTGTATATTTTGTAGGGTTCTTATTGGCGGAGGAATGTTGTTCCAACATTTAGTAGCTGCATAACGGAAGCTACCTCTAAAAGTAGCTGAACGATGGCATTGCATGGAAAGCGGTCGGTATTTAGCTCTACAGATTGTTAAACACTTTGAACATAACCTATAAAATGGTATTGCCGTTATCAATAATATTTGAACTTAAGGTTAAAACGATGCACGGAACATTTAACCCATCAATGCTGCGTTTCATGGTATGTCGTTAAATCGCTTCGATATTACCGATATTATTGCGAGTGCACGCGCGGGTGTCGGCAGACGACATTTGGCATCAGTACTGATATACACAAGCATTGCACTCTCGTTTTATTATCTTTTTATGATGATAGTGAATCGGTTATGCCAGGTTTGTTGTGTTCGGTGTGTGGTCTGATTAACTGCTGACATAAAATATACAATAATTCATATATTTATCTTAATTAATCTATTTTCAAAAATGTCTTCTAGCATAATTCCCTTTTAAAACCATTCAGAAGCAACGTATTTTATAATAAGCAATGAAACTAATTACCATCCGTGTGGTGACGGACTAAGTATACAAGTGTCACCACCCCATTATTTCCCACAGGTGTCGTATGAGGCGACTAAGGGAAGTAAGCAATTATCATCCATTGCATGACTGGTGGTAGGGCTGGGTGCCAAGTGGGAGTACTCACTTGGTATCGGGCCCGAGCGGGTTGTACCACCATCTCCTGTGTGACCGGCCATGAAACACATCGTTGCGTTTTGGCTGTAGCAGGATATACCCGTTTATTCTTTCATTTCATATCGGTGAAATGAAATGATGAGCAGCGGCTTGACAAAACTCTCGGTATAGTTGAGAGATTGCATGAGTGACGGTTACCATTTACCATTTGATGGGCTGTGGCTCGTCTGCCACTACATGCAATAAAAAAAAATATTCCACATGTGAGAAATGAAATGTTGAGCAGCTGTTTGACAGTATTCTTCGTATTGTTTAGTCCATCAGCGCTGGTTACTATTTAACATCACGTAGGCCACGGCTCGTCTGTCACCAAAAGAAAAAAAAACTCGCATAAAGGAACCCTAACTATCAGTTCTTTAAAGAACAAATTATTTGTGAAAGTGGAAAAAGAGAGCTTTTCTGCGAGCAGGATTCGAACCTGCGTCTCATCCAATCCGGGGAAGTGCTATGGACCGCTAAGCTATCGCAGTCACAGTTTCATTATCAAATTTTAATACATTATTACATTAAATACTTTTTTGTCTCCCATTTTATGCGGAAAACGGCATTGTTTTGTGTTCTCAAAATACAGCTCACCATTCCCACCATCAGGTCACATAGTCACAACATGTGTTTCAGAAAGAAAAATACTGATATTTGATTAAGAATTGTTATAATTAAGTATATGTGCCCTAAATATAAAACCTTTGTAAATTAAAATGTCTCATTTGCAATATATAATGTTTGCCTTGAGTACATGCACTACGTATATCTTTGTAACAAACTTTGTTATAATGTATTTTTTGAATGATATATCTACTTTATGCCGTGTGGGGCCGGCACCAAGAAAAGCTCTACCCCGTCTCTTCCTACGGGAGTCGTAAAAGCGTACGACTAAGGGATTACCGGGGGACCGGGCAGCAGCGTTCCCTTATGTACTTAAAACATCCACTGCGATCGCCAACCCGCTTGCCAAGCGTGGCGATTATGGTAAAACCCTCATTTTGGGGAAGCCTATGTCCAGCAGTGGACGATGAAAGGCTGATGGATAGATGGATGGATATCTACTTTTATCACAACACAAAACGTGTAATATACGCTATTTAAATAGTTTATTTTGTTCATAAAAATAGAATGGGTAATTAGTACTTACACAACTGCGACACCGATGCAAATTAAAATGTAATATCTTACAACTATTTTAACTTATAGTGTATGCCAAACCAAAACTAAATGGGCACTTATTTTTATTTTAAAACTGCATTTTTAGTAACTAATCATAGTTATCAGTTACTAGAACTATTTAGTCAATTTTAGGAGGCATCTCTGGCCTTTTTAATGTTAGTTAAAAATGTGAATTTGTTCACTAATCCAGTAAAGGAAAATATCGCGAGGAAGCCTGCATTTATGAGAGATTTTCTCAAAGACTGAGGTGTATTATGAGTCCAGCGTTGTAGACTATGGTCTAAATTCTTTTCATTCTTTGGGAAGATTCGTGCCAAGCATTGGAACAATATTAATTATTTCTAGTATTTCCGTACTATAAAGTTAATGTATAAACGTCCCAACTTTTGATTTAGACATTTTACTAATTAGTTAAACGGAAATATTCATGAAAATCTATCGTGATATTGTATAATAACAACCCAATTTGGTAGTTGAATAAAACCGACAGTCACTACCACAAATCATTATTGCAATAATCATTAGCGATAGAACAAATCATTTTATTCAATAAACGTTGCATGATTAGTGATAATTATACAAAATAAATTGCTTTATGCGTTGCCGTTGCTTAGTAATTCGTGTGCGGTGTATAATTTGATAACATTAATACTACTTCATCATTGATACTTCCTCGAGACACGCAGCTCTCTTAACCCTTTACCATTCTATTTATATCAGTAAATTACCCAAAATTGCTTTGATATTTATGATTACTGAATGTTTTCATTACCTTTTGATATTTGAATCGGTGGTGCAGTGGTTAGTGACTGCTGATCATGAGGTCTCGGGTTCGATTCTCTGGTCGGGCAGTGTTATTGAGATTTTTCATAAAAAGAAAAATTCATGCTACATCCCGGAGCTTGGAAATGTGCCCGGTTGACGACAACAAGCTCGCCTCTTATTACATGGGACTTAAACATAGTTGGCGAACTATGGGTGTGTAGTACAACTCTGCCGACCCCTTCGGGTATACAGGTGTGAGACTATGTATTACTCTATATTTATTTGTAATTAGATTTCACCCTCAGCCTCTCCGCGAGAGAAGTTAATTGTTCTCATAAAAGTCTATTAATTTACGCGGCGCACGTCAGTAAAGCTCCTGACAGCCTCAACATCGCCATACTTTAGCCAATTTATGTTAAACATTACTGAATGATACACTTGAATCTTCCTCATGAATTATCATGCATTGGTGAAAATCACATAAATATCCGTTCTGTAGTTTTGAGTATATTGAATTCATAAAGACATATGCGGCCGGGGAATTTTATAATAAGTTACGTCGAATAAGCTAGACGCAGATATGCGTCTAGCGGGTGGACCGACCGGCGATTGTTTGTCACCAGCTAAGACGAGAATGTGTGATGGGGCAACCACCAAATTGAATAACATAGCAGTAAGGATGGTCTGCGGTGTACGGAAGTATAGTAATAATAATAATATTCACGGAAATTTCACACAACGTCCTCTGGTCCCAAACTAAGCTTGTGTTAACGCTTGTGCTATGGGTACCAGATTACATTTATTGATTGATATTTTACGATTATTGATTGATAGATTTAGATTGATATAATACATATAATACTATTTTTTTGTAAATACATACATATAATACATAGAAAACACCGAGACGCAGTTGTCCTGAGTGGGAATCGAACCCACGATCTCGTGCACGGAAGTCGGTTATACTACCGACTACGCCACGAGGCCCGGATAGAAGGCGCATTGTCGGATATTTAGTGGTTGTGCTTCTCAGTGATTAATTCACATCATTTCGTTTGCTTTTAGGCTAAATGTAGATTATAAATATGAATACATCCATCCATCCATCAGCCTTTTAACGTCCACTGCTGGACATAGGTCTCCCCAAGAATGGGGGATAGTGCCGTAATCGTCACGCTTGGCAGGCGGGTTGGCGATCGCAGTGGATGTTGTTAATACTCGAAGGAGTGCTGCTGCCCACTCCACCGGTATTCCCTCAGTAGGCTCTTAAGAATCCCATGGTTGGAGAGCGGTGGAACAATTCTAAAGCCGGCCCCACACGGCTACGGTAAATATGAATACATAAAATAAAATATTACAATTTTGAAAAGTATGATAACAACCTCGTCATTTGTTTATTATATTGGAATGCTTGTTTTAGTAACTCAAATGTTATCAATCTCATAGACTGATATATTTACTATGAATCTACTTTACCTACTTTCACTATATGGTATGTATAGTTTACTTATTCGTCTATCTGAAGAAATGAAACAGTTGGTGACATAACGGTATCCAATAATTTATTACGAAGACCTACAAATAAAAATCAGAACAGCACACTCCGCAATAACTCTATATTCACATCCACTAAATTATTCGCTATTTGTTAGTCAGGGCAATGTTTACTCTCGCCGGCCAAGAACTTGCAAATTTTACTTTTCACATAAAATTGCAAGCGAGCGATAACCGAGTATACGTCACTAATAACACTACGGGCTATGGCCGTTCGTGAACTTATGGATATTATTCTGATAGATGTTACATTCAATGTCAGGGCGTGTTATGATTTAGCCAATAGTAAGCTGCTTATTGTTTGCCAGCATATTGTATGTTTAATGTCGTATGGCAAAACAGAGGACTGTCAAGGCAGAAATGTTCAGCATTATCTTTGGTCTAAGTCTAAGGTCTCAACTTCGCGAGTGGTGTTGTTTAAAAAAACTAACGATTATGACGATTTATCCATTATATACTGTTATAAAACTGTAACAGAACTAAATCATATATATGTGTAACAGAAAAAAAAACATTTCCAAATTATGATCGTTTTGCTATATCTAAATCGATCTCATATGTGCTGGATATGTCACTTTTGTAATTTAGAAATTTTTATTATGGACATACAGTATTTAGTACGAGTTGTTTCGCTAGATGGCGTTGTACATGTAATCTGGGTGGCGGTTTTAAAATTTCATGTGCTCAGGGTGTCAGAGACGCAAACTTATAAGATTTTACCCATCTAAACTTTTCCAAGCGTGCCCATAGAAGTTCGCACTATTAAAAAACACTGTATCAGACTGTATGCGTCCAATAACCAATTTTTGCATTGGAATATATGTATATTTGTTCTCTCCGTTCCGCGCATCACGTAGTCTATTAAACGACTTTTTAGGGAACCTGTGTTTTTATTTTATACAAGTTAATTAGACTTCAGAACTGGTACAGGTTTACATTTTATCTTGTTACTATGATGGGAGTTATAACCAATAAACTAGCTTAGGGAAAGGGTTGGGCAATGGCTAATTTAGTATATAACCACTGTTGGACATACGCTTCTCTTAATTTACACCACAAAGCCTTAATTTTCGGGTGCCGCATTAATTTTATCATTACCTTATTTTCTGTAACCTATGGATGTGAGTGACATGTAAAATTACACATCTAGGATATATGCTTTAGCAAACAATTAGCCACAAACAATACACACCATACAATACAGTCTACAATCGTACCGATATTGATGCTACAGACGTTACATCAACGACTACGAATATGATTTACGCCGAATACATTCAACAATTCTACTCGCACCAGTAAGTAATAAATTTATTTATCGTGTTCATTGTGTTTCTTACAAATAGTTTTATTCATAGTAAACTGGGACCACACGTTCCACTTGCTATAAAAATTGTAACAGTCGTTGTTTCAAGTACCGTTCCCCTTTCATTTGTATAAGAATGTAGCTGTGTATGTGTTATGCATAATATTTTCTGCCCGCGTGTATGTGACGAAAACTGTGGCGCCACCACATTTTTAGTGCTTTAGTCAAATACAAATATATTTATTATTAATTTAGGTTATTTAAAAATGTGTACACCACTGTCCTGTGTTTAACAAAACTGTGTTACAAAGGATAGGCAACTTCCCAGGTAGATTTCGAAAAAATAATAAAACATTAAAAAAAACAACAAAATTAAAATAATGAAGTATAAAATGTAGAAATAAAAGTAAACAAACTTAAAAAAGGGTCGGTGTGTGCGTGCATGTGTAAATGCACTACTCTGTCAAGAAAGTACCGGGAAAACATCAATAATATACAACAATTTTGTTATTTATCCAAATTTATTTTATCACCTCCAAAGTATGCTCCTTCAGAAACGATAGACTTACGCCAACGAATAATCCAATCATCAAAACATTTTTTAAACGCTGTTTCCGGAATTGAGTTCAGTTCTCGCCGCGAATTCTCCTTTATTTCTTCTACCTATTGAAAACGGGTGCCACGAAGTGGTAATTTGAGTTTAGGAAAAAGAAAGAAGTTTGCTGGAGCCATATCTGGTGAATATGGTAACCACCAGCTCGATGGTATTTGTCGAGTGCTTGGACAAAAATTCATTCACAATGATGGCCTTGTGCGAAGGCGCTGCAAAATCCAAGAATTTTATTTCCACAAATCTGGCCTTTTTCGTTGAATTTGCTTTCTTAAATGCCGCATAACGCTCAAATGATATTCTTTATTTACCGTTTGACCTTCTGGCAAGAATTCCGAGTTCACAACAAACGCGATAGTCAAAGAAAACAGTCAAGATGACTTTGACTTTGATCGACTTTGGCGTGGTTTTCTCGGTTTCAGTTCAGTTGGAAGTCGCCACTCCGAAGTGACTAGTTTGAATGTCAAACTCGTAAACCCACGCTTCGTCACCAGTAACAATGCGTTTCATGAATGTTGGGTCGGAATTGACTCGTTCTAGCATGTCCTCAGCGACTCTTATGCGACTGAGTTTTTGGAGAAAATTCAGGTCTTTTGGGACTAGCCGAGCGGAAACTTGTTTCATACCCAAGTAATAATATATTTAAAATGGTACGGATCGACTCGTGAGACACAGAAAGTTCGGCGGCTATCTCTCTCAAAGTTGAATGAGGATTTTCAGTCACTATTTCCTTCACTTTTGCAATATTAACTTCAGTTGGAGACTTTGATGGCCACCAGAGCGAGGCAAATCTTCCATCACATCTCGACCGCTTTTAAACGCTTTGTACCGCTCATAAGCACGTGTTTTTGATAAAGTCGATTCACCGTAAGCCTTCTGTAACATTTTCAGTAACTACGAACACGAAATTCCATTGGCGATGCAAAATTTAAGACAAACTCTTTGTTCGATGTTTTTGTCCATTATGAAATTCGCAATACACACTAGATATGATATAACTAAAAACAGCACTGTATTTAATGTAAACAACAGATGCAACTCAAACTCCGCGCCAAAATGGATAACAGTTGTGCCAATCTAACAACAAAGAAAAACAAAAATTTGAATTTGGAACCATAAACAAATCATCCATTCCCAACACGTTCTTGACTGAATGTATTTGTGTGCGTTGGTGTGTGTATGTGTATGTGTGTGTCTCTCTCTCTCTCTCTCTCTCTCTGTGTGTGTGTGTGTGTGTGTGTGTGTGTGTGCGTGGTGTGTGTGTGTGTGTGTGTGTGCGCGTGGTGTGTGTATGTTCGTGTGTGTGTGTGTGTTCTGTGTGTGCGTATGAGTGCGTGTGTGTCTGTGAATCAATAAGACTGGCCGATATATATATGTGAGGGCCTTCATTATCTTCCTAGTCTTATCTCAAAAACTGTTGAGGTCGGCTTCCGATTTATTCGGCTTTAGCTCATAACCAGTATGAAAAAACTTTTTACGGAATATATCGCGTTTAATCGATAATCTACTATTCCGGCACTCCCTCGCTATCGTCTCTCGGTACAAAGACCATCGGTGCCCCGTTGTCAATCCGATCGGTTAGCGTGTATTTTCCCATGGTAAGGGACGTAATAATTGGAAAAAAGTTGGTGTTTGGGTCTCTGGCGCTTTCACTCATTGAACAAAACATAATAGCGGGAATACCCAATGTTGTTTTAAGCTGATCTTCTGGGTGAAGCCGGTCCATTCTTGCTGGGAGAAGCGAGGTATCCATGATGACACTATTTCGCCTTTTAGGTAATCAGATCTAAAGTTAAAGCTTTAGCTACTTCCCGTAGGTAGTAATCTGTCAGAGAATACCTCGCGAGTTAATCTGCATGCCTGAGAATTTCTCTCGGGGGTTTGTCAACCCCCACTGGGGTAGAGTGGGGGATCTCTCTCTTTTTTTTTACAACTAGCTGTATATGCGACTTCGCCTACGTGGAATTCGGTTTGTAACTGTCTAAACCGCGCGCGATGCTTATAGTTCGGCATTTTTCGGAAATGCTCGGTTTAGATATTTTTATATATATTTGTAGCATTTGACATGCTTAGCACTATACATTAAACACAAAGTGAAAAATGTGAAATGAAAATAACAGTCACAAGCAAGATTTGAACCTGCATCTCCTGGATACCGTCCAGATGCTTTGCCAATTCAGCCATCGTGACAATTGCTCCTTACTGCTAATTTCGATAACACATTCATACTAAACGTCTTTGGGTGACGCCTGCGCCATCTGTCCTCCTCTCCGGAGGTTTGGTCCTCCGGCGCTATCACTAACTATACGAAAAACAACGTTAGGATTACCTACCGCTGTTTTACGCCGATCTTTCGTGAGAGGGAGGTACTTCCCCGATCGAGCCGGCCCATTCTCCCTGGAATAAGCAACGCTCTGCCACTAGAGAAATTTCACATTTTTCATTTTGTGTTTAATGTATAGTGCTAAGCATGTCACATGCTAAAAATACATTTAAAAATACCTAAATATTACTATATTGGATTAATGCATGTAAATGCATTCCGATAGATGGCGTTGGTTGTAAAGACAAATTTGATGAGGAGATTGGGATGACCGAAAGGTCGCTGCGGTAGCTCAGTGGCTTAGAGCACTTCCACACTTTCTTAACAAATAATTTGTACTTTAAAAAGTAGCTGAGCATGTCAAATGCTAAAAAATATAGATCAAAAATGAAAATGTAGTTTATTAACTAAGCTGCTGTTATTAAAAGGTAATTCACTAATTCTAAAATAACCTCTAAGTATGGACGTCGCATGTCCAGACTCATTATGTAGTATATATTCTGTGAAGAATTATTTCGTAGCTTGCATTACCGACGACTGCATTTTGTACTGAATTACTCGTGGTAAGCTTTTGATTAAATATTTAGTTTGTTCTTTGGTCTGAGACTAAGTAGTTTTTATAGCTGTTTATTTACAAAGTTTACTTCAACCATTGGAAGCACAATATAATAATAATTTCATAGCTGCAAACATCGACACTCATTTGGTATGAAAGTTGAAAGGAATGATGCTGGATACCATTTTTTTTAATGCTACAATTGTGAATAACGAGTATACAGCCTACCCGAGTACTCGCGCTTTGCCAGCCCCCGTTAAAGTCATTGGACATAAAGAAAAAAGATTATGGAGAGTATATGAGAAAGAAATTTGGATATTCTATGCTCTTATCAAACGCCACACAACACTACTACATTTCTATCGATACCATTCTGTGAAATTCTTCCGCCGCGCCTGAATTTCAATGATTATTACACTTATTTTAGTTCGTATTCAAGCTAAACTTGTTATAATGGCAAGATAATAGAATAAGAGAAATAAAACAAATATGCTCTTAGTAACATTAAGAACAATAAATATAATATTAACGACTATACGGAACAAATAAATAATAAATTACGCCGTTTGTGAAAATAATTGTTTTCTTTATAGATGTTGTCTGAGATTTAAAGAGACTCATTTGTAAGCTCTTGCATAAAGATTTCTAATCGTCTTCAAGAACATGGTGAGTCGGTTTGTCAGTAAGTAAAAAACGGGCTGAAACATCATGGTTATAATGGTATTTTAGATCGGAAAAGCTGTTTAAAATCTTGACAGACTTTATCAGTAATGTCGATCCTATTGGCTTTACCGATCTTATGAAAATATTATATTTATATAAGCGGTTTTGTAGTAATATTGTTAGATTATTTTTATCCCACTCGACTCACAGTCTGTCTCTAAGAATACAAACGAAATACTATACCTACTTGAAACTTGATACATAAAAAGATGTTTCATGAAATAAAACTATTTTATTGCCTGTGAAGTGTGCAGAGCTAGTATGTGATACAGAGTGAGTGAGAAGGATTTAGGCTGCTATGCTGGTGAAGTGCTGGTTAGAAGACCTCATAAGCTGTTGAGAAAATTTCTCAGGCATGCAGGTTTCGCGCGAAGGTGCGACGCTCCGTGTGCGGATGCGTCGCTCATTAACACCCGATAGGGTAAGTCGCCGGCGGACCATTGAAGCAATGTAACATAGTTCCAGTGACCCGCCAATAAAGGCGGAGAGATGGCACACAGTAGGCTTATTTAGTGGGTGAGGGCCCCACACTACCCTGTTCGTTGCCCCGAACGTTGGGGTGTGCGGTTAGGTAAAATTTTCCCGCCTAAACAAAAAAAGGCATGCAGCTTTCTTCACAATAATTTATAAAAAGTAAACTCATGAGTGTCTCTTTGATCTTAGACTGAACGGATTGAACTCGATACCATTGCCTTTACAGTTTAGTTCTACCACTAAGCTGCCTGTGTGTGTCTTCTACCGTTGATATTAAAACTTCAGTAACAAGATGAAGTGCTTAGTACGCGAGATGACGTCGCCAAACTCGTTTCCAATTTTTATTCCTGGTGAATCCATAGAAGTTTTACTTCAAAAGCTTAATAATCTCAATTATAAAGCCAACTCGTTGCTCGATGACTTGCGGTACGTCTGGTGCCCATTTGTTATGAGAGCAGTAAGACCGCTTTCGTGGCAATAGGCCCGTTTGCTAAACAAATGATCTTTACTTGCAAGTCATTCGCACGAAAAATACTGACGGGTGCTTGCGAAATTTAAATTGGTTCACATTTTGAAGGGCTTCTTTATTAAGGGTGATTTAACGAAATTCTGCAAGAGTTCTGGATTGTGTGTTGCAATTTCCGATTCAAAGATTACTGTTTGCGTATGCAGTGGGAGAGCAATGGTAAGTATTCCTTTTGTTATACTCGGATGGTTGAATAAGAGTACAATAACCTCTTTCTAACATCCTAACTCTTCGCGTCTTACCCATTTTCTTAAGAGCTCGTAATGTGGAAGTGCTGTATCTAGTATTGCTGTCCTTAGGCTATAGTAATCAGTTACCATCGGCGGGGCGTAAGCTTGTTCGCCACCATTTTAGCATAAAATGGCACAAGCATTTCGTATGTGAATGAAAGTATTCGGCACAGAAAGATATTTATGTCATCGCGCTGTAAGTTCAATTGCATAAAACAGCCCACATTAAAATTCTCCAATGCTGTTTATTAAGTTTTATTTCGATATAAATTCCCGACTATTTGTTTTTGACTATTTAATTTATATGTTTATTTACTGCCCTGCTTACGTAGTTTGTGTGTGGAATGCACATAAGTTTATTTTAGATTTTGGCACGATTATTGCCTTGCAAATTATTATATCCATGTGAAATACTTCATTATAATTACCGTAAAAGTTTTTCGCGGTAATCGGTAGCAATCTTAGCGGGCACTGTTTGAAAGAACATAGGTACGGGTATAGGTTGAAATTCTACCATATTTTTTTGCGTGATGTGCGACGTACAATAGAGGATGTGAAATGTTCCTAAACTATAGATAAGTAGATGTTGGTCAATGATCTTCCTCGTAAGCTCTGATAAATCTGATCTGATGAAAGAGACAGACGCGGAAAGTGACTCATTTTAATATTCTTTATAAATGTAGAAATATAAATAAATATTCACAGACATTTCACACAACGTCCTCTGGTCCCAAACTAAGCTTAACGCTTTTACTATGTGTACCAGATTACGGATATAATAAATATATTACTTTTATTTTGTAAATACATACATATCATAGATAGAAAAAGGCGCAGTAGTACAAATATTTGTGTTCATTACACAAAATAGTACAAATATTTGTGTTCATTACACAAATATTTGTCCTAAGTGGGAATGGAACGCACGACCTCGTGCACGGAAGTCTGTTACACTACCGACTAATCCACGAGGATTAATTTTGTTAACTTTAATCGTTTAAAACATATAAAACCTTTTATTTCAAAAATATTTGAACTTTTTTATTCATTTGGGTTTTTCTCAGCATTGTAAAAAGGTAATTGATTGGCATCGTTACTGCTAAGTTGGTTGTATGAGATAAGATTACAGTAATAGGCTATTACTGCAGGCTGCACTGTGATGGGTGGTGATTGTGTTAACTGTTACCATTATTACAATACTTTATATCTAAAATTCGCTATAATTGTACGTAGTTTTCATATATATTTTTTTGCAACCAGACCCTTAACTGGTAGCAATCCGTTGCACATTATCTTCGTAAATAATATTATATTAGCGTAGTTAAAGAACTAAAATTGCTTTATTATCCTAACTATTAAAGCTCTAACAGAGCTGTGTCTGTACATTTAAGATATTTGAGAGAAAATGATCGCATTAGGCTATATAATTTTTTTTAGATTTTTTATCTGTTTGTTTACGTATCCAAATACATTGTATTATCAGCCCATAACGCAAAAACTACTAACGGATTATGTTGCAACTTTTTTTATTTGATAGATAACTTTTTTTTTTATGGTATCGTTATCGATTGCCATTTGTTCCAGGTGCTGTATTCGTAAGACCTGAGAGGCTTTACGAAGAAGAACTTCTTCCCACTTCTTGTGTGTTTTGTGTCGTGGTGGGTCTTAACGTTAGGTAACGTCGTGACTGAATATCATAGTCTACTTTAGAAACTGGTTAGATAATTTTTAGAAAAATTAATTAAAACCTAGTCCACATATTCTATTTAATGGTAATTAGAATAATATGACAGGCATTAATGTTTTATATTCCTTTTTGCTTTAGTCAAAAAGGCAATTAATTTTTCGTATTTTCACTTTGAAAACTCAGCAAGTAAATTGGCAAAGCGCCCTTGCCAAGGGTTAGCAGTATCTCTCAGTTTCATAATCATGTTAAAAGCGGTTGAATAATCATTTATAATAAACCCCTTAGGCGTAGGGTCGTCCCGGACCTTTGAAGTATGTCAAATTGAAGGTTAAATCTAGATCTACGCTTTACTGCGTACTTAAAAATTCATGACAGCATTTAATTCTATTCGCTGGTAATATTTGCAAATATGACCTTATTCAATTTGAGTTCGTATTAATCAGCTATACTTTTTGATATTATTTATAGCTCAAAAACTAATGTTTTTAAAACGATAAAACACGTTTGGCTGTATGTGAATAGAGCCTTTGCTTCAATGGAACACTGTAAGCTTTCATTTATTTTTGTAAATGCACTTAATCAGTCTTACACACGCCCATACAACATAAAACAAAAGATCTTTTATTTTAGTAAATGAAAGGTTTAACTTTAAACCTTAATCCGGTCGTGACGAGGCATTATACTTCACAAAGCGTGACAAAATACTGTCGTTTGTTAAACCAAGTCTATAGACTTGGATACATTTTGTCAATCCTGACAGATGAGTGGTATGTTATTTCTCTATAAACTAATATGTCGAGTGAAGAAACTCGTTTCACTGTTCTGTTTTTTGTGACTGAACTTCAGTTATATTTAAAAACTATTGAGCACCCGAAAACTGCATTAAAATGTGAGTAATGCTAGAAAATTTTGATTAACAAACAAATAGGTAAAAAAAATTAAACTGGGTTACTGTTTCATTGTATGTACAGCGCCAACCATAACTGTACGCGATTGCGTACATATTTACTTTTAAACAAATTAAGTTAGCCAAACAATTCTTTCTTTCTGAAATTATACATACTAGGACCCGAGCGAAATTCCACAGTTCGATATTCATCAATTCCGATTCGATATCTATCGAAAAATCCATTAAAGGACCTTCGAATTTAAGAGAATCGGTACATTTTTAGACCGTGGGTCTATTTTTCGTCATTAGCAGACACGATAAGGGTTAAATCATGGAATTTAATAAAGGAATAAGGAAGATCTCGTGGACTGACAGAAAATCAGGCTACAGAAATCTAATATAATATAAGATAGAATTTACAGTTTGTTTGTTTTATGGCACAAGCTCTTCAGCTCTATCATTCAAACTTAAACATTTTATTGCATCTATAAGTTGCTAATTTTACAGGGAGAACAATGGGTTGTGGAAAAACTATCAATCCTTCTGCGATATACTCGTACATTTCGAAAAGTAAAAAATTGTAATTACGCATTTATTACATTAATACTCGTGTTTTCGTCTTATTAAGATGTCTTCTGTATATTACCAATACAATAGCGACATCATTTCGAAATAATGATTATATCGCTCAGTGTACAAATTATATCAAAGCAAACCAAAGACAACAGAATGGCACTAAAACTGTAAACAACGGATAGTAAAGCACTTGGTGGAAGCCCGGCTTGAGCTAACGGGTATTAGGAACGCGTGTAAATAATTGATTGTAATCGCACAGGGAAAGTTTCTAGATCCACTCGGCGATCGTTGCAACTGATGACCGCCGCTACCTACTGACATTAGTCGACGGTATGCCTTAAGTAATAAGAGCTAGCGTTAAAAATATTGACTGACTTAGCGTTATAGATATTGTTAAAGACTTGGATAAATATAGGTTCTTTATCTATGGTTAAAGATGTCAAATTCCCATACATCGATTCGACGGGCCTCGTGGCGTAGTCGGTAGTGTAACTGACTTCCATGCACGAGGTCGTGGGTTCGATTCCCACTCAGGACAATTATTTGTGTGATGAACAACAGATATTTGAGCTGGGTCTGGGTGTTTTCTATCTATTATATGTATGTATTTACAAAAAAAAAGTAGTATATGTATTATTTCCGTAATCTGGTACCTATACCACAAGCATTAAGCTTAGTTTGGGACCAGAGGACGTTGTGTGAAAAATTTCCGTGAATATTTATTATTATTTAAATGGTTGCCTATAATAGTTTTCTAGGCCCACAGATGGCGTAACCGTTTCGATACTAATTTTCCATGCCAAATGCTATAGTTTCAATTCGCAAAGCACCACTGTTCCTATAATCCTAAAAATGTACTTTGTGTTCATAAATTGTACGAGAAGTTCTCGAGAAAGGTCAGGTCAGAAGTATCCTTAACCGACGTACATGTATGCGGAATATAATGACAGTGAATGAGGCAAAAAAGGTGAGCAAGGATCGTGGCTAGTGGAAATTCGTTGTCTCTGCCTACCCCTCTGGGAAAAAGGCGTGTCTATAAATAAAAAAAAATAAAAAAATTGTACGAGCATCGTGTAAACTGCCTTGATATAAGGATTATTTCTACATTCGAATAGATTTTGTTATTAAAAATAAAAAAATCCATCCATCAGACTTTTTTAACCATTTATAAAGTTAGACTTCCTTATAAGAATGAGTGGGCTTGTGCTTGTATTCCAACGCCGACTGTGAGTTTTATTTTGTTTTTAGTATCAGATCATCTCATACTCATACACTCAGGATTAACGGCTAATACTCTAGAATCTTAATAATATGTGCAATATTATCTCTTAACAAGAGCGTATTTTGTTGTGCCAGAAGATTTTTTCATATCGAGGGAACAATTGAAAAATTGCTTACTTGCTATTTCTTCGCATTATTATCGTTTATGAGTTATGGCTACAAACGTTTTATTACAGAAATCTACAAAAAGATGCATGTGTTAGGGCTCATACCAGTATTTTCTGTATTTTTTCTACTGATCGGAAGTTAGAATTAAAGGTCAATGTGATAGGTCTAATAAATTAATATGATTAATCTATTGAAACTCGCTAACATCCTACAGTTTAGACCACACAACAAACCATGTCGGTTTCTGCACAAACTCATCGCATACTCGTTAACTCACGAACTACCAAACACAAGATTTTAAACTACCCGCCATATTTCATGCGAATCGTTTATCTATGAACGACTTAACCAAATATATAGTTTGAGATGCTCGTTATTTCTGCTGGCTGTTAAAAAGTTTAAACGTACTATCTGGCAACCGTTTACGATTTAAAATGTAAAAGAATTTAAAGTGTTTGTTTACGCAAATAAGAAGGATGTTTTATTGAATATAATAAGATAATTTGTTGGCATTAGTTCCTTTGGTATTGAGGGATTGATGGGTTGTTTTGTGGGATTTCTGTGGTGTGTGAAAATCATGCAGGGTACACAGGCCCCAATAATATGTGGTGACAAATTAAAAAAAAAAAACAAAAGTGTGTCTTCTGAAGTGTTAATATTGGACTAAGATTTGGTATAAAATTGCGGACTAGCTTTGTAATAGCCTGTTTAAAACAACTATTAATATTTTTATTTTAATCAAAAGGAAATATGGCGCTAAAAATAAACAATTAAGTATAAAAAGTAATTATCTACAAGCTACGTGGCTACTTAAATCAGTTTAAATCGTGAGCTAGCTGAGCAATGGAGTCCATTTGACATTTATGCTGCAATTTATATTTACGCCACGGACAAAGCGACCCCTTATCTCCGACACCACATACGCGTAGGGCTGTCACAATTAAATAGGCCGGTGAAGATAACGAGACATTTCATTCAGTACCTTTTAAAATTATACACAAATACCAAGTACAGTTAATTTATTTTATTTAAAAATAGAACAGTTGCAAGTAAAATGAAGGTACGCTTATATACAGAACTTCAAGAAACGAAATCATTAACAATCAATATATGAGTGTTAGATGACATAGACTAAAGCTAAACAAACGTACCCAAATTATTGTGTGGTGATATTTTTCTACTATATTATTTATTGTTATATATTGGGTGTCCGGTAATTAATGGATAACCTTGAAATGGCTTATAGTACTGGCCATTCAAAAAAAATACGAAAAAAAATCTATAATACCTAAAATAAGTATTAAAAAAAATATATATTACCTAAGATAAGTATTAATATATAGTAACTAAGATAAGTATTAAAAAATAATAATATTATTTTGCCTTATTTTACTTTATTGAACACTACGACGAGAAATGAATGAAATTCATCGGGTTTAGTTGTTTTAATATTATACATTAACTATTCTGATATTTATCAGATCTTAGATAGTAAATAGTAAAACTAGTTATTGTACATTTTTTTTTCAAATATGCTAGTTTCTTTTATTTTGGAAAATTAATATAATTTATTTTTTAAACAAAGTTTAAACACCTTGGGTAAAAAAAAATTTACGAATACATGAGTGACCAATAATTTTAAAATAATGTCGGTTTCAAGTAGATTTCATAATGGTACAATTCATAATTGTATCTGCCTTAAATAGTGAATTATTGCTATTAATGTAGAAAAGGAGAAAAAATTACAGAAGCAAAAAAATGTAATATGGGAACTGTTTTTTTAATTCAGTTATACATAACTATCGGGGGTTAAAAAAAAAACAACATTTAACACTAATAAAAACAACAATTTACACTCATTTACAACAAATGTTCAAATTGTTGGCCCCCCATTCTTATGCAGGCCCTACATCTGCGGATGAATGCTCTTCTGAGCAATCTTGTGTACCGTCGATCACTTATTTTTGATGCGGCTGCTCTCACACGGCTTCGTAAGTCTTCCAAAGAACGTACAGGTTTCCTGTACACGTTTTATTTGAGGCAGCACCAATAAAAAAAAATCCAATGGATTTAAATCAGGTGAACGTGGAGGCCACAAAATTGGCCCTAGACGCCTGATCCATATGTCTGGATACGTGCTATGTAAATATTCACGAACAGGTACAGCATAATGCGCAGGACAGCCGTCATTTTGTAACCAATAAGTTTGTCTCAGCTCCTCGGGTACTATAATAAGTAGCATTATACATTTTTTTTTCGTATTTTTGTTCTGAATGGCCATTAGTTCTACTATAAGCCATTTCATGGTTATCCATTAATTACCGGACATTCTGTATATAAAAGAATAACTGACTGGCTGCCATATCAACGCAGAGCCTCTACTGTAGGTGAGCAATAAGAAAGGATTTTGCGCACTTACTATCCAAAATGGAGTTATCACTATGACGCGGGAGAAGCCGGTAATACGATCATCCATCCATCAGCCTTTTAAAGTCCACTGCTGGACATAGGCCTCCCCAAGAATGGGGGATAGTGCCGTAATCGCCACGCCTGGCAGGCGGGTTGGCGATCGCAGTGGATGTTGTTAATACTCGAAGGAGAGCTGCTGCTCACTCCCCCGGTATTCCCTCAGTCGGCTCTTATGACTCCCATGGGTGGAAAGGGGTGGGACAATTCTAAAGCCGGCCCACACGGCTTATAATACGATCATACTCCTATATATAGCTAAAAATATTTTAGAAATAGATTCAGTATTAGATCTAATATTAATTATACATAGTAAATTTAATTTATTCTTTTTATTGTCAACCCTAAATACCAACGACACTATCACGGGAGAACACACAGTAAATCAACTGTGTATTGTTCGTCAAGTAATTGTGCGGTGGTATGCACTTCCGACAATATGTGATTTGTATGCCGTATACCAAGATTTGTGTACAGCCTATTGTTGTCAAAATCTATGAAATATATTAATTTTCATATACGTGAGGGATTATTTTCTGATGGAACATCATCTCTAAATGGAATTATGTATAACTAGATCCTGCCCGCGACTCCGTCCGCTTAGGCTTCAGTATAATAAAAAGTCACTAATACACGCAATAATTATCACTATGCAAAAATAGCTATCCCATAAACACTATAAATTATACCGGAATAGAAAGAAGCCTATGTTCTTATCTGCGCTCCAGACTATTTGTATGCAAAATTTCATGATGATTGGTTTAGTAATTATCGCTTGAAAGCGTAACAAACAAATTCACTTTTGCATATAATATGTATTAAGTAAGGATAAGGATGATTACAATACAACATTAATTAAGGTTATAATCACGAATTATTTGTTTTTAGCTGCCTCGGTGGTGCAGCGGTAGTGTTGGCGACTGCTGATCATGAGGTCTTGGGTTCGATCTCCGGGTCGGGCAGTGTAATCTTTTTCGTTAAAAGAAAAATTCTCAGTAGCAGCCCGGAGTATGGAAATGTGCCCGGTAGACCGCAATAGGCTCGCCCCCTTTTACGTGGAACTTAAACATATCTGGCAAACCGTGGGTGTGTAATACACCTCTGCCTACCCCTTTATATACAGGCGTGATCTTGTTTTCTTTAATTATTATTTCTGAATGTAGAAAAGAGAACTTTAGTGCGAGCGAGATTCGAACCTGCGTCCCTTCTAATCCGGAAAAGTGTTCTAGAATGCTAAGCCATCGCACTGACCAACGGCCATTCCCAATGTCCACATCACATTAATTGTCTTTACGACCCTTTAAAGTATCAGATATCATATATATCAGATCAAAATATTATAATCACTGTCAATATCTGCGCGAATTTCAAATGACAGTGATGACAATGATGTGAGAATAGTTTAGCCGTGGAATTGATAATATTTATATACTGGTTATATATCAATGATTCTGGTACTGTTGACTCTAAGGACTGATTTGACAGCATTCTAATGTCACCATTTGATGTAGCAGTAGGATTCAACTATACGCTCGAAAATTATATTGAACTCGATGCGAATAAATAACTAAAATGTAAACCCCCTTCGAAATAGGGTTTTATTCCTTACATCATGGCGTCTGTTAAACAGTTGTACTTTGTCTAATAAACAAAAGCATCTAAGGTTCTCGCGACAAAATTGTCGTGACGTACCGAACATTGAAAACGGCAATATTCCCGCGTTTATTATCTACTTAAGAGCATAATTCGTTTAGAAATGACTTCTCCGCGTTGCGCGACCTCTTTATTTTTCATTTGGCAAAGAAATGAAAGTGTCAAATGTTTTTGGTTTTGGTTTAACGACGCCATTTTCCCGTTTTTGCTATAGCCTTTTAAGGCTGTTATGTCGCTAAATCGTGCAGATGAAATTGAAATTCACGCAATTTTTGTAATGTTCTTTATAGGGTTGGCTCGTCAGCATCACATACTACTTGTAATTTCTAAGTTGGCTTATAATTAACTGGTCAGATGACTGGACAAAATGCTTTATTTAAATTTTAGCTTTACCATTAACTGTTTAACTAATCATTGTGCTTGAAAGAAATACGAAGCTGTATTGTGCCAGCCCTAATCCTTAACAAGACACCACTAGCTATCGGCCATTTTATTACAATGAAAAACTTGTGAAAATTTAATAAAGTGCTGAATTGAAACAAAGACTTGTTTTCACTAAGCTTAAACAGAGATTACAATTTAAATAACAAGCGTTATTTTGTGAACAAAGGAAAAATCTTTCCAGAACAATCTGTCATTTGCTGGATTCAAAATAAATATACTTTGTTGAACAACTTTTTTCATTACCTAGGTAATTATTTTGTATATAACATTAAAAATTATCTGTGTCGTCGAAATACGAATTGTGGTTAACTATTAAACCATTTTAGGCCTCAGAAAACATAATGTGAAACATAGCCAAGAGCAGGATTTGAACCTGTGTCTCTATGATAACTGTGTCTAGACACTTTGTCAACGGCTTTAGGCTTCAAATTAAAGTACAAAAAAAAAGCAATAGCTGTCAGTCTACACGTTAGTGGCAATTTCTTTCAACGTTTTGTGTAAACTGGTGAGTCTGCTTTCGGTTGTTACTATAAATACCATCAGTACCGCTCGATAAAAAATATAAAATTTAAAACATATTTTAGTTTGCCTTAGCCTTGCTTATCCCAGCAGGAATGGGCTGGCTCGATCGGTTAAGTACCACCCTCTCACAATAGATCAGCGTGTAGCAACGGTAGTTACGCTTACCGTTGGGTTTCATATGGTGAGTGAGAGCACCGGAAGCCCAAACCCCTTCCCTATCCTCTACTTACTATATTTCCTATCCCTTTCCTTGGAGATGGCGACGCGCGAGTAATACCTCCGGTGTTGCTAGCTTCTATAGGCTACGGTAACCGCTTACCATCAGGTGAGCCGTATGCTTGTTCGCCACCAATGTAGTATAAAAAGAAATTTATTGAAAAAAGTTATTGCGTATCCATAATAATTTGAATCACACCTCTCTTTCACGATTTGTGTACATTTTTTCACAGCCCTTTAGTGATGGTCGCGGTTTATTACGAGAATTATTCAGGCCATATTCTATCACGCTGCCCGTTCGTCAACTTCATGAGCTATCGAATATCTGAAGTATGCAGGTTAAGGGACCAACTGGAGGTTAGTTGACTCGTGGACCCCTCATGATGTTCCATTGTAACGGGCAGTGATAATTTGTGATTAAATACGTCCATATTTTGAAAGTATTGCGATGTCGGGTTCTCAGATAAGGAACCTCGGTTTTATTTGTTTTACCATTAGACTACCACTGCAATCGTCCCAAGTTAAATGTGGAAAAGGTTATATTTTGATGTCATCACAAAGGCGCGGAAGGCCACTAGTTTTAGTAGATACTTACTTACTTACTTATCATCACGCCATTTCCCTTGCGGGGTAGGCAGAGAGAACAGAGTGCTAAGAGGTTCTATTCTTGCATACATCTCTCGCTTCCTCAACATTCATAACTCTTCATACACGCTCGCCGGTTTCGGAGACTCCTGACTACACCTTCCTTCAATACATGACCGATTTGGTCTAGGTAGGTGAGTCTCGGTATCCCCCTGTACCTACATCCTTGCACTTTCGCATTGTATATCTTCTTAACCAGTCGCTCGTCCGGCATTCTTTCCACATGTCCCAACCATCGGAGCATTCCCTTTCGCATATTTACACCAATACTCTCTTTCATACCTACTCGCTCTTTTATTTCGTCGTTACGAATGCGGTCAATCAGCCTCACTCCACAGATTCTCCGCAGAGATCGCATTTCGACCGCATTGATTTTACTCTCATGCTCCTTTTTGCATACCCAACTCTCGCTTCCATACAATAACGTTGGGACAAGCACTGCGTTGTGTATTGCGACACGTGCCCTCTGGCTGAGGTGATGACTACCGAGAAGTTGTCCTAATGCTCCGTTCACTCTATTTCCCGCATTCACTCTTCTCTCTACATCAGTGGTGTACCTTCCATCCCGACTGAATCCACATCCAAGATATACAAATTCGTCCACTTGTTCTAGCACACCATTTCTTATTGCTACTCTAACATCTGTTCTGGCTTCTTCTCTTTCAAAAACCATTATTTTGGTTTTGCTCACATTCAACAGTAGATATTTCGGCTAAATCAGGGGAACAGGGTGCGCTCAGCGAGTATATGACTGCCATCGTGAATGTCACTGAGTAGGGTTGCGTAATTATATTTCCACAGCGTAAACTAAAATAGACCATCACTGCTGTAATATTAAAACGCTTAAAAACGCTATAAATGTAAAATTACCTAGGTAAATCACTTTTCTACGAACTGTACCTGAATGGAATGTTGTAGAATGTCCCGTTTTATCAGTAAAGCGTGGTCATCGAACCCATTTACATACAATCCAGTGTTATCACACCACATAAAAATATGACGGTGCTTTCGATAATTCACATCTCGTAAAGTGTGACGTTACGACGGTATAACGGACGGAGCTGGGTTTTCGTTAAAAATCATTTCCAAGCTATTTACTACGGTGCACAGTGAATGCGTCGCTAAACTACGGTCGAGTCATATACATAGTAACCATAAAATATGTTTTTATTGGACAGTCCTACGAATCAAAGCAGTATTGCAAGGAATTTTTACGTTATGATTAAAAACAAAATTTATTGAGTCCGAGCGCCATTGTTTAAGAGAATTTACATTTATGTAGAGTACAAAACAAATTATGCAAGTAATTACTTATGCTATCGCTACTATACTGCCAAATTTGTATTTTCACCAGTTAAGACACCACCAATTTCAGCGAACAATTTATTTTTAGCATTTCCTTTGTGATCCATCCATCCATCCATCAGCCTTTTAACGTCCACTGCTGGACATAGGCCTCCCCAAGAGAACGCCACAACGAGCGGTCCTGTGCCGACCGCATCCAACGGCTCCCCGCAACTTTGACCAGATCATCGGTCCATCTGGTGGGGGGCCGTCCTACGCTGCGCCGTCCGATACGTGGTCGCCACTCGAGAACCTTTCGTCCCCAACGGTTATCGGTTCGTTGAGCGATGTGGCCTGCCCATTGCCACTTCAGCATGGCAACCCGGCGGGCTATGTCGGTCACTCTCGTTCTCCTACGGATCTCCGTATTACGGATTCGATCACGTAGGGAAATACCAAGCATAGCCCGCTCCATGGCCCGCTGAGCGACTTTAAGCCTTGATATGAGGCCAACATTCAGAGACCACGTCTCTTGTGATCCACTATAGTGATAACATGTCAGCATAGATTATTATTAATTGCTATACATTAATAAGGAAAGTTTATGAAACTACGCGTCCTATTGACTTGAAATTTGGCATAGTTAATACGTCATCAACTTTGGCACCCCGTAAGAATCAAACCCTAAATGTTTAAAAAAGGGTCTGGAATTTTGTATAATCAGAAGAAAATTATCCTCACATCATATGCTTATATACACCCTTTAATGCGAAAAAAGCTGCATTCGTAGATATCTAATGTTGTAATGTTATATTCTGCAGAGAAAACACCGTTTATACTGCTTTAGCAAGAACGGTATGGCCGTCTTAGAATGGCAGTTACGATTTATCTTCGCACTGACTTGTCTGTTACCATTAATAATAAAAAATAATAACATTTTTATGACGCACATGTGTGAATATGGACTAAAGTTATTTGTTTATATTACCATTCAGCACTCATGTATTTTTATGATCGAAGGAAATGTATTCATGTATTTCTCCAAGAGATTACATGTTTACATAAAAATATGTATAGTATAATAAAGGAATTAATGTGTGCACGAAAAATGTCTACGTACGTACATATTTATATTATTTTTTGATGACTTCACGCGGGTGTACACGCATCGATAGTCGTAAATTTGATAGCGTTTTTATATCGCTCGACCTATGCATGCAGCATGTGGAATGTTCGGATTTTCTTGACTTTATTATGGCCACCCTACACATACAGTATTTAAGACGGTCTATAGTTTCACTGAACTTATAGATCTTCTGTGAGTATAATAGTTTAACTATGTCTAGATTCTAGAAAATACCTCGATCATTTTTTTTAGTTGATGAGCATGTTACCATTTCAGATAATTTTCAGACAGAAAAGCTGAGTAAATTTTTTACAAATAATTTTAAATCTCCAATTTGTAATATCCCTACAATGTCTGTATGTCATATTTTTTTTAGTCTAATTAGTATATGTCTCTTTTACTCAGATCTAGTAGCAGTTGTTTGTTCTAGTAAATTGCCAAGCACGTCTTATACATGTTCATAACAACATATAGGTTTTTAATTTTAGCTTTAATTCCACATCAAAACAATTAAGATACTGATAAGTAGAAGAATAAATTGTTAAATGGATATTTAGAAGGAGCAAATGCAAAGTGGTACAACTCTAGAATTTGATGAAATGCAGGACCGATGCGGTAGGAATAGGTTCCCCAAAAGGCACAACTTGCAATATTCAGCAAACCACACACAAATGCGACACGTGTTTCGCCTCTGCTCTTATTGGTAAATTATTGCGTTAAGTGATCACGGACATTGTGGTATTTTAACTACGTTACATCGCTAGCATTCGTTCTGCGGTATTATGTGAAGTATAGGGATATATAGGAAAAAGATGGCATAACATCCCAGGATGTTTGTGCGATATACAAATAACTATTCAGTCTCGGAAAAATATTTGTCAATTAAAAATATATTATTTGTAAAGCCTCCTGGGACACAGGTATTATTTCCTAGTACTCAGTTACTTTGAGCGCCCGTGAAGCACCTATATGTATACGAGTATTTTGGTTGTAGTGGGAAATAGCCGCCCATTCGCTGATTTCCAGACGCAAAATGAAATGATGAGCAACAGCTTCGCAGTATTCTTAGTATTGTTGAGTCCATAAGCGACTGTTACCACTTACCATCAGGTGGGTCCTGTGCCGCCATGTATAATAAAAAGGGTAAGACAGCAAAAATTAAAATAAATTGCCACAGTACCACCATCCCTTTAGTAAAAATTGTAATTAATCCCTTACACCCAAACGAATGGTTACTCTATTGAGTGTAAATTCTTGTGTTATAAAGTTTGCACGATTTATTTATGTAACAGCGCCCCCTCCTGGCGACATTTTTGAACGCATTAGAGCGATCACCATAAAACTTTATTTACGACCGGCATATGAATGCCTCCTTTTTTATTATGTTAATTCTGCGGTATTGTGTGGAGCCGTTAATTTACGGCCCGGCCGTTGATGGAGACGTCTCGACCAGTGCGGCGGGAGCCGTAAATTTACGTCGGAGCCGTACGCAATTTGGTATACTGACAAACGGGTATTGGACGAAATAGGCGGTATAATTGTACGGTAAGATTAAGCGTACCCGTTCTATTGTGATTGTAGACCCTTGGGTGTAGTTTTAAATGTGTGTTGAAATAAATTTGCTTCAGGATGTGTTTTTGTATATCTTTTTTGTGGTATACTTTAGTATTAATGGGAGTAAAATGGCGGTAGATATTACAATAAGCATCAAACTACTTACTGTAAGACAGCAGGGTATTTTGTTGAAATTAGCAGGATCTAGGTGGTGGTATATTAAATTCGGATTATTGAGATGCTGGTAATACAGCCATTATTACAGCCCTCGTGATGGTAAGCATCCACCATAGCTTACGTATTCTAGCAATGAGCAAGGCGTAAACATAAAGAGTAAGGATTACTGAGAATCCCTTTTGTGAAGGCTACGGGGTTTGGGCATTATACTTACTTATCATCACGCCATCTCCCTTCCGGGGTAGGCAGAGAGGACAGTGTGCCAAAAGGCTCTATTCTTGCATACATTTCTCGCTTTCTCAACATTCATAATTCTCTTCAAACACGCTCGCCGGTTTCGGAGACTCCTGACTCCATCCGATTATACATGACCCATTTATTCTAGGTAGGTGTCTCCGTCTCCCCCTGTACCTTCATCCCTCCACTTTCGCATTCTGTATCTTCTTAACCAGTCGATCATCCGGCATTCTTTCCACATGTCCGAACCATCGGAGCATATCCTTTCGCATCTTTGGGCATTATAGTCAATCGTTATTTAGAAAATTAATATTCTTGATTGTTAATACCATTTACAATGACTCGAGTTAAGAGCTCATCGACTGGTAAGAAGAAAAAGTCATTAATCCGTAAAAAGCACACAATTTCTCTAGAAACGTCCCGGCAGTCCATTAGACAATATTGTTTTTCCTTTAATTCTCACAAGGCCGACGTAAACAGAAGGTAGGCAGAAGCTCTTACGTTTATAGCTAAGATCAAAATAAATACGTATTAAAGTACCCTCTATAAGGTACCTACAGCTATAATACAAGTACTTTAAGCTTTTAGCGTACATTGTAATGTTAACAAATATCTTCTGTGCCTATGCAAGTTGTTTACTTTAAGTCTTAATGGCTATATCTTTTTCTACCCTCTGGTATTTGAAGATTAACGTGTCGATTCAACGGTACGTAGCTGAAAGTACCTATTTGTTTTGTTGAAATGTGTTATAGAAAATTATTTTATTGTAATGTTATACTTTGGTGTGTTTAAAAAAAGAAACCGGCTATGTATGAACTTAGTTATGCTAAAGTATTACTAAAATTTTGCTAAGTTTAGGTTATATGTTAACATAGACGTGCAGAGTTTCTAAGATAATTTTGCGTACATAGATTCCCGCACGTCTTACATAGGTTTAGGCAGAGACAATGGTTTTCCGCTACCTACTTTTCGCCTCCATTGACAGAATGTAACGGGTGGAGAAACGCGTAATAGGCATAGAGATGATTGTAAAAATCTGCATTTCGTTCCTACGAGCGGTAAATCTAATTATGTCTCAATCAATCGACGGATCAAAGGTGTGACGAATGCAAAATCTAGTTTTATTGGTTATATCATAAGTTCCCAATATAGGAACGAGAATGTAACGCGCGTTGTCTAATCAATGGAGTGATGACTTGGAGAGGAACGATAATAAAGATAGGATAAAGAGGGGGTTTGGAGTACCGTTATTTTACACTGATCTTCTGTGAGATGGTGGCATATGGGCCAGGCCCCGATTGAGTGTGTGAATCGACTCCACCTTGAAGATCTCTTCGCAACTACAAGTTAAAACATAGCATCACGCCTGTATCCCCGAAGGGGAAGGCAGAGGAGTATTAATGTATGGTTTCTAAAGGAACTTATGTACCTACCAACATAGCTACTCGTAAAGTCGAGACTGCCACCCCGGTTACTTTTATTTATAAAAACTAGTAACTGTCATAACGAACAAATAACGTCTGGACGGGCGATAAAAAATGATTATTATGTAATTATTCGGTACATCTGATTACAATGCTAAGTACTCGTGACAAACTCGTGACTCAATACTATTCTAGTTTCGAAAGCATTTTTAATCGATAAGGCTATTCGAGACACTATTTTGTATAAATAAATCGAGTTATAATGTACTGGCTCGTGTTCCGTTTTGTTTTTACTGTTAATAGCAAAAAGCTATATATATATATATATATATATAATATGTATTATATTGCTTGAAAGTTTCAAATTTTATAATAATTAGGTTACTGATATGTAAGCGGTAATGAAGATAACTAGCCTAGGCTTCATCTGACTTTGTGTACATCTGGTAGTTGAACTAAGCCTATCCGTGGCTTGAAGAGTACTTACAGCTATTCCAAGAGAATAATGTGTGGAAACTTGTTTGTGTATTGTAATATAATCAATGCCTTGCAAATTACTGCTCTCTATTTTGCTCAAAGAGCTCGAGATGTAATGAGCTATTTGATTAAAGCAATTTAAAAATGTAACTTCAATTTTCCAAAACAAACCAACACATTCTACGCCACCAAACCGCAACAAAAACGTTTGTTATTTATTTAATAAAATGCAAATATTTTTAGGAGACCAGTTTCCCCTTAATATGTAATCAAACAAATTTAATAGCGCATTACTAGGGAGCGAGTGGATTTATTCGATTTGAACGTAAATGCTCGGCGAACACGCGTCACATCCCTATAAAAATATTTTGTACAAATTTAATAAAATACGCCATTACTACAAACGGGAGTGTTGGATTTGTCCGCGAATTCGGATTTCGAATACGGTGGCCATTTTTTATACGAACATATGGGCGGTATTTTTTTTTTTTTAATTATTAGAGCCATACACCACTTATAACCTAAATATGGGCCGTTTCAAAATGGATTTTGTAGGTATTTAATTTGCGCGCTAAATGATAAGTACTTAAAGAGGTTTCTTGAATATTTCTGTAGTCTCAGAATATATCGTAAATGTCTAAGTAATTCTGATCGAGGAAACTGAATGAATTCTTGAGAATTAATTTGAAGTTTGTTATTATTTTGACTAATGTTTCACTCACTGCTGTTAGTTTCAGTCGTAAGGATTACGATGTATTTATGTGTCATGGAAATCCTCTCGCCGAATGTTGTCGTAATCATTTCTCCTCATACAACCGATTCCCTCAGTATCCCTAGAGTTACCGACGTCATTACTGGTTACCGCTTCGATTAACTACACCAGTTGCTTGATTCAAGGCTAACCATCAAATTCATCGTTCCCTTAGTTTTCATTTGTCAAAAAACTATCTGGAATATTAATGGTTTTTTTAGAAGACTCAAGGAGTATTAGAAGAACTAAAAACATGGAAAAAAAATGATTGCGCGGGCTGTTATTTTAAAATATCTAACTGTTAGGATATTTGGTTCTGCTATTGTGAATGTTATCCGCTAACAGTGAAAAAAGGAACGCAATGAACAAATCCTCTATTTTAAATAAATAAAAAGTTTTAATGTTAATTCTACAAGATAAACATTTAAGTTTATAGTAAATGACAATTATCATTTGTAATTGTACAATTACAAATGGGCTATTAGGAAATGAAAGTCAGCTTACAACATTTTCAGAATTGGCCACTTCTTTTCTCGGATGAAGGTTGTTATCCAACCCTACCAGTAAAAGCAATGGTGATAATTGCTTACTTCATTTAGTCGCCTCAACACCCGCTGTAAAGAATGGGGTAGTGACACTTGCATTCGTACTCCATCGCCACACTGAAAAAACAAAACAATCAATCTCAACCGTAAAAATATTACCTATATATTGCGTATGGTGGCAGACGAGCCGACGACGAGGTAACCGTCGCTCATGGACTCATATTTGAATCCAATGAGTTGAGAGAAACCAAGAGTATTGTCAAGCCGCTGCGCACCATTTCAATTCACAGATATGAAATGATAGAATAAATGGCTATCTCCTGATACAACCAAAACACACCGGCTGGTACCCGCTCGTGCCCGATAGCCAGCGAGTACTCCCACTTAGTACCCAGCCCTCCCTACGACCAGTAATGCAGTGGATGATAATTGCTTACTTCCTTTAGTCGCTTCGTATGACACCCGTAGGAAAGAATGAGGTAGTGACACTTTATCTTAGTCCGTCTCCACACGGACAAGCTAAGTAACAATTTTTTTAAGTAAATCTTACATTGCCCAAAATTACAATTGAAAACAATAAAAAGTTGTCAAAGTAACTCAAAAGCCCAATTATGTGGATATTTTAAATAGTCCACTCACTTTTACATCACTTGATTGTCCAATAATTAATTATATTAAAGCTATTATAAAGCACTCACATAGCAAAATTTTGCCTTTAGGCATAATATTATAGCTACGCTAAATTAAATTGTTTACAACATTTGTAACACCAATTTAAACGTTTAAACTAATAGTAATTTCGCGCTGTTTTATTACGAGGATATTTTTATTGTTTTTTGTAAACTCCTGAATGATACAGATTTTATTCCCTAAGGATTTCTTACAAAAAACAAACAAATGATAATCGATCTAAATAAGGGCAATCCACAAGCTTTACAAAACGATATTTATTACCCATTAAATTAGTCTTGCCAGCAATAAAAATAAAAATCAAATGAACGTAAAATTTCAGTGCTACAAACGACTTCCTATGCATTGTCACCGTTTACAGGGCAATGTTTTTTGTAACGTGGTAGTTCTCGCGACCCTTACTAGTTACTGTTGTATAAAATATAGGACAATAGGTTTTATTTATGATCAGCCGGTATTGCACATTAGGCTCCCTTTGTTTGTGAATAGAATTTTATAACATAGTGGTATTTTTTTTGTATATGGTTGCTACACAGAAAATTCTTATTTAAAAATATTATGTGTTCTATTAGTTTTAGTATATTTCTAATATGTTATTTTTGACTGACTCGGGACCATCGGCGTATACTTGCCGACAGATTTCACAGGCGTGCTTATTCTACAACAACACAATTGATTTTGGTGTATCCTTCACTATCGTTTAGAAATACATGTTTTTTTTTAATGCTAATGATGGCAGAGGGCCCACCTGATGGTAAGTGGTAACCGTCGCTCATGGACTCAACTACACTGAGAGTATTGTCAGTATTGTTTGTAGTGAGTGTTGTAGGTTTGATTCCCCTACGGGACTTTGTGTGATCCACAAATGGTTGTTCCGAGTCTGGGTCTACTTTCTGTCCGTGAAATTGTATGTTTGTAAACTCCCCCGCGTCACTCGCCCATCTTTAAAATTAGGATCTTTTATATAGAGTACCTACTTTGTGGTTTAAGTAGAGTATGTTCCAAGGTATGCTTTCTGTTCTCGAATAATAATGCAGGGATTTTACTTTACTATAAATGTGAAAGTTGATATGTTTGGATATCTGATACATAATTACGCATAAACGGTTGAACAGACTTGAACCTTTTTTGATTAACACTTGGATCTTATTATTCCGAAAATCTTAAGTTGTCATGTGGTTTCGTTCTTTATACAAGATGGGTGGCAGTCAAGCATACGGCCCACCTGATGGTAAGCGGTTACCGTAGCCTATAGAAGCTAGCAACACCAGAGGCATCACTCGCGCGTCGCCATCTCTAAGGAAAGGTATATTAGGTGGATAGAAATAATAATAAGGAGATGATAAGCAGAATACTAAGGAGAGGATAGGGAGAGGATTTGGGCCTCCGGCGCTCTCACTCACCATACAAAACACAACGTTAAGAGTAACTACCGTTGTTACACGCTGATCTTATGTGAGAGGGTGGTACTTCCCCTATCGAGTCGGCCCTTTCGTGCTCGGATATGCAAGGCTCTACAACTAGAAACTGCTTATCAAAAAACGAGCTACAAGACGTATGCTCGAAACGCATAAAAGTATTTCATATCAGAAGCTAGTATTTAGTATTTCACACGCATTCGCACTGACGTTTTGTTTGCTCTTAAACCAACCGTTATCTGGGATAATCCCTCTGATATTTAGTAATTTATAACTGTGTACTTGTGAAACAGATTACAAGAGAGTCGTAAAACTCAGGCCTACTGCAGCCCGTGGATTAGATAAAGGTGATCTTTGTAAACAAACCTATAATCTTTATGAGGTATTTCAACATTATTTCTTCCTTTATTACAACTTCTATGGAAGGTATATTTTTTCCTTGTATACTGGTATGATACACCTGATGGCAATCAGTAACCTCCGTAAATTGAAATTATTTAACCACTCTTATTGTGCCTACATTTTTTACAAGTAACTCATTACATCCTTTTTTTGTGTTAAGGCGGGAAAAAATGTATCTAACCGCACACTCCGTCGTTCGGGGCTACGAACCGGGTAGTGTGGGACCCTCACCCACTAAATAAACCCGCCTTGTGCCGTCTCTCTGCCTTTATTGGTGGACCACTCGAACTGTGTTACTCATTCCATCATAGCTTCATACAATTTCCTATGTCACAGAATTTTGCGGAAAAAATCGCGCGAATTTAATTCGCAGTGCGTACTAAGGCTAAGGTTTAGGAAAATATTTATTTTCCACCCCTAAGGATATTTTTCATCATTCTCCAATATATGCCCAACAATTCAATTAAGTTCCATCGCATTTGGTATAGGAATTCAGGGAACTACAAAGATTATGTTGAAGAAATCTTGCACATCACGTTTTTAGTACTTGTGTACTTCAAGTTTTTACCTATATAACACGGTTCATCTGATTTCTTTATTCTAAGATCAAGGCTTTAGACGGCACATATGATTTTTAGTTTTCGGAAATAATGTGTGTATTTTGAAAATATATTACTAAAAATCCTGCATGCCAGAGAGATTTTTCTTTGTTCTTTTATTCTCGTTACGTCATCCAATGCCGCAAAATGGCAATGCAAAATAAATACTTTGGAAAATCCAAAACTGCACGCCTCATAATCTTCATTTTTCACAATAAAATTTTACAATAAAATACAAACGGACGTCCAACACAAAATGTTTTTAAACAGTTTTTTAACTAGTTTAAATAACAGAAATGGCATAAAAAATATCATGAGTGTCAAAAATAGTATTTTTTCTTGATATGTGTGTGTATATATTGTTTTGCAAGTGCAATATATGATAAAAATGTCTCCATTTTAAGTTTGAAAAATCAGTTTTTCTGTGAAAAACGGTAGTACCCACCTCAACGCTTCGAGGCGTGCAAAAGTATATTCCATAAAATAGCATACATGCATGTTTAATTACTATTGTCTAATAAAATATTCAACGCGTATAATGAACTACTCACCTGTCCACTTTGCTTTTAAAACTCAAATATTTAATTGCCTAAATATACAATCTTTTGTTATAAAACCGTGTTTTAATTACATTATAAACAGTTAAAGCCGACGCAATGTATCATTATAAAACACGCAGCGTGAAACACGCTCATATGTATTTTAAGGATAGTTTAAATTGGAGACTTTTAAAGGTACCTAGGGATTTGACCACGATGTACGGATAAAATTACTACAGACAAGATTCCAATCCACAAATAAACGATTTTTTACGTAAGATGTGTTGATAACGGTGCTGATTGCATATTTAAATAAATAGTTACCATTATTTTTATAAATGTAACTGCCTCGGTGGCGCAGTGGTAGTGGGAGCAACTGCTGATCATGAGGTCTTGGTTCGATCCCGGGTCGGGCAGTATTATTGGGCGTAGTAGCCCTGAGTTGGGAAATGTGCCCGGTAGACGGCAATAGGTTCTTACATAGGACTTAAACATAGACCTTGAGTTTGTAATCACCTCTGTCTACCCTTTCAGACTGTTTTTTTAACTGCTCTATGTAATTGTTTCTGGTGCCAAATCCAATAAAATAAAAATAATTTATCGAAGCATATTGTAAATTAACTGCATAGTTAGCCTTACCTGAGCAGAATGATATGATACGTGTGTTAATATATCCAATAGATGGTAACGGCCTTGCCTAACAGGCGTTCACGAAGTGAGGTAGAAATTGAGTACAGGATTTTTTTTTTATTGCATGTACGAGTATTGGCAGACGAGCCACGGCCCATCTGATGGTAAATGGTAACCGTCGCCCATAAACTCAACTATACCGAGAGTATTGTCAAGCCGCTGCTCACCATTTCATTTCACAGATATGAAATGAAAGAATAAACGGCTATCTCCTGCTACAGCCAAAACGCAACAATGTGCTTCATAGCCGGTCACACGGGAGATGGTGTTACCAACCCGCTCGGGCCCGATACCAAATGAGTACTCCCACTTTGTACCCAGCCCTACCACCAGTCATGCAATGGATGATAATTGCTTACCTACACCCGTGGAAAAGAATGGGGTGGTGACAATTGTATACTTAGTCCGTCACCACACGGACATTTATTATATTAATTATATATATTCTGATGTGACCTTTGTAAGTTCATTTTAGTCAGTCCTAATGATAGAGCGTTGCTTATTCCAACATGAATGGGTCGGCTCGATCGGGGAAGTACTCTCACAAAAGATCAGCGTGAACCAACAGTTCTGGTACCTACTGTTGTGTTCGTATGGTGAGTGAGAGTGCCGGAGGCCCGAACCCCCTCCCTATCCTCACCTTGTTATCCTTCCAATCCTCTCCTATGTATCCTACCTATCCTCTCCTAAATATACTTCCTATCCATCTCCTTTCCCTTTCCTTGAAGATGGCGACGCGCGAGTGATGCCTCTAATGTTGCTAACGTCTATAGGCTCCGGTAACTGCTTACCATCAGGTGGGCCGTATGCCTGTTGCCACCCATCCATCCATCAGCCTTTTTGTTGCCACCCATTTAGCATAAAAAACGTTGTATATCCGCTGAAGACTACAATACTTGTGTGTTGTACAAATTAGCGGATATAGGATTGGCGAATATTATCTGTAAATTCTGATTATAATAAGTGAGTAATGTAAATATGTTTCTACAGGGTGGTGTGGTGTCGCCGTTGTGCTACAAAGCCCTTTCAATAAAAAAATCTATATCTAGTAAGTAGTGTTAGATATCGACCTCATAGTTTTAAGCCGAGTGTAATGGCTTTATTTCCCGGTGGTTCTTTGTTGTGATACACAATTTATTTCGTTGAGTCTGGGCTTCATGTTTTAAAAAATGTATATATAGTTATTCACACATAGTTTCGCGTCGGTCCGCACTCACACTTAAGGTTTCATTGGAAAACCAGCGCAACAGTACTTTTTTGCTGCAGCACGTGCTGAGATGAAACCTTTTTTTGGTTTTTAATTTCCTGGTTTTGGTTGGGATCTTTCTAAACGACATAGCCTGCTGGGTCAGCAGGCTGAGGTGGAAATAGGACAATCATATCGCTAGACGAACCGAGAACCGTTGTGGAAGAAAGATTCCCGAGTGGAGACCACGTATCGGACGCCGCAGTGCAAGACAGCCTCCCACCAGGTCAAAATCGCAGGTAGCCGTTGGATTGGCTGATTGATGGACGGAAATCAACCACGGATAGTATCTCCATTAACAGTTTTTTTTATCATCCTGGCGTTCTAATACTCTTACAGCATACATATACACAAGCAATGTTTTGTATTTCATATGTAAATGCTTGAAAATAAACAATAACCTTGTTTGTGTTTTAAGTAATCTAAAAATATGATCTTTAAACTACTCGTTTACCATCACAATATTGTGTAATAGATACCTACACGTATTATACAACGAACCTACGTAACGTTTAGTAGTTATACAGATATTTGGTTGTGACAGGGTATTACATAAGCTAGGGACGTGACCACACATTTTTAAACCGTATCGACTACAACAGAGAGACGGCAATAATTACATAAAAGTGGTCGGGGGTAGTAACTTAGTACTGCGGCGGCTACTTATCCGCAGGTGGGCCACTACCATGGCAAGCAATAGAGTGGGAAAACTATCTCACAAGTTACACACAATAACTAGATACAAAGTACAATTAGATAAATAGAACATTATATATTTATGGAGTGCGTGGCAGCGTTTGGGAAGCTGAGGAAGATCTTCTTGTCCAATATTCCACAGTGTCTGAAGACAAAGGTCTACGATGTGTGTGTTACTGGTGATGACTTACGGAACAGAAGCGTGGTCTCTAAACGTAGGCTTTATATCAAGGCTCGAAGTCGCTCAGCGTGCCATGGAGCGGGCTATGCTTGGAATCTCTCTACGTGATAAGATCCGTAATACGGAATCCGTAGGAGAACGGGAGTAACCGACATAGCCCGTCGGGTCAGCATGCTGAAGTGGCTATGGGCAAGCCACATCGCTCGACGAACCGACAACCGTTCCCTTGGGGAGGCCTATGTCCAGCAGTGGACGATGAAAGACTGATGGATGGATGGATGGATATTTGTGGATGACACGTTACCCTATTTGAGGTTCGAGATTTTGGAAACCAATACCTAAATTAGTAGTTAGTAAACATATGCATATAATAAAATTATAATTAGTCACAAGTTGGTAAGAAAAAAAAAAAGAAAGAATATTAGCGCAGTGTAGGATTGCCTTCCACCAGATGGCCCGACGATCTGGTCAAAGCCCCA
Source organism: Leucoma salicis (assembly GCA_948253155.1). NCBI lineage: Eukaryota > Metazoa > Arthropoda > Insecta > Lepidoptera > Erebidae > Leucoma > Leucoma salicis. The sequence goes on from OX411815.1 coordinate 3,152,655, forward strand.
GGGAGCCGTTGGATGCAATCAGCACAAGACCGCTCATTGTAACGCTCTCTTGGGGAGGCTTATATCCAGCAGTGGACGCTGAAAGGCTGATGGATGGATTGGAAGGGAGTTAAGATAAAAGTAAAGTCCACGCAGAATAAGTCACGGGTGACAGCTTTAATATATATTTTTTTAGAAAAAACTTCAGTAACAATAATGCTGGTCCGACTCAGCCGCTGAATTTATCGAAGCTTTATTCAACTAAATTCTCCCTCGAGTTACATGTCTAGCACATCACTAGCGATTGCTTTAGACGATTCGACCGTATAACTAACCACTCTGTTTTCCAACTCACAGAGCTAGAATAGAATTAAGTTACATATTTCTGCTATCTAGCGGGCAAACGGCATAACTGCTGAATTTCATAAAATTGAATTATGGTTAACGGTCTATAGAATCATAAATATATATATTTTTTTAATCTTTTGTTTGGCCTGTGTGTCATATTGTACTATCTATATCACCGTCCTTGTTGTGACGAACTAAGAAGTTTTTATGTTTACACCTTATTAATTGTCACTTGTATCATACGGTGCGATTAAGGGAAGTAGAAAACAAAACTTAGAACCGCGAAGGTACAGGTTATAGTTTTCTGTGCCAGCTCATAATTTTGACTAGTTGAATTCAAACGTATCCTACCCCCATTTTTTATTGAGTCTATTGAACAACTTGACTATGCGGTATAGCTTGACCTATGAGTGCGGTCACTACATACCGTTAAGAGGGCCGTGGTGTTTAGCAAAAAGAAAGCACATAAATCTGTATAAATATTTTTATGAAGAATCAAATCTATGAACGCGCATTCATAGATAGCAGCAGTAACTCGCTACACCATCTGTGTAATCGTTGTGGAATACGCGCTAGTTTATATACTTATATTTTTTTTGCTAAACCCGACTTATACCCATTTCGTTTAGAATGTTTTTCGGTCAGCTGAACGTGAGTGGCCCTTGGGAATAGGATGGCTAAACCTTTTGTGCTATATCAATATTCATTACGGCAGGTAGACTGGCAAATTTTTACATTAATGCTGTAGATATTCTGAGATATTCGCTTTCGCTTGCATGACGGCAATGAGTGTGATCCGTTAGGTCTTGTAATGATAACAGTATTATATCGATTTAAATACCATATTTTCCTTCACCGGACCGTCAATTTCTAAACAATTGTAGTAAAAATAAAAGAAAATGAATATTACATGCCGAATGCCCAAACCTCTTCGTTATCCTTTCTTAATATGCATCCTCTCCACCTCTTATCCATTTCCTTGGAGTAGGAGATGCCTCTGGTGTTGCTCGCGTCGACAGGGATAGGAAATGACAGCTTGCCAACAGTTTGACATGCTTGCCACCCGCGTAGAATAAAAAAAAAAAATATCATATTTATGCCAAACGTACCAACTGCAAAAATTGATTTCGAGAATATGATGTTTAAAATTTGTTTTCTATGCATAGTCCATACATGCGGGTTGATCCATACACTTATGCAAAGGGAACAAAATAAATCTTCATCTTGTTTTTACTAGAAGGTAAATTACCACATCCTAATCAATTTGGTCTCAATACCTCATTTTTAAACAATTTGTGGGTTGATATCTTTTAGCATAACTGTGTCCATATATACGATTAAGTACCTAAAATTATATTTTCGATTGTACCTAAAAACATTTTTTGTGGCTTTATGATGTTAATTATTTTTTCTTTCTTTTCAGGTATGTACGGAGTTCCTTTATTGGTGACGTTGTAAACTTCAAAGGTAATTCAAGCTTTATAAAATGAACAACGCTTGTAATGAGGACAACCGAATTCTAAAGGCTATTGATTTATTGATAATTACTTTTTCCCGCGACTTCAATCTTATTAACCTTTCTTTCCTCGCGGCTCCGCAGCACGCAAAAGCTAATTTTTAGGTTATATCTCAGGTTCCCAATACAGTAGCGAGATAAAATATTTTTAAACCAGATTTTAAGTCTAATCAAGAGTTATCAGACAAAAAGTTTTATCGAAATTCGTTTTGTAGTTTCTGCGTGATATGCATAGCATCACTCCTATATTCCCCGAAGGGGTAGGTAGAGGTGTATTTTGCACACCCACGATTCGCCAGCATGTTTAGGTCCCACGTTTCCAAACTCCGGGCTGCTACTGTCAGTTTTTCTTTTTACGAATAATCTCAATAACATTGCCCGACCCGGGGATCGAACCCGAGACCTCATGATCAGCAGTCGCACACACTACCGCTGCACCACCGAGGTAGTTGATATGTGAACAAACAAGTAGACAAACCGACAAAAATACTAATAAAAATAGTTTTGTGTTCAGAGACGCCTGTTTCTCAAATTTACAGACACGGCTCAATTACAGCCTTATAATAGCACAGGTTAAAACAACTACATATTTCACAACATCCGATTTAATTAAATAAGTTCTAATTAAACCAACCCGTGAAAACCTAATTAAAATCCGTGCATTAATTTCGAAAATGTGCGCTAACAAAAAGACAGACAAAAAACTTTTCTCACTTGCCATCCGGTTCACTGCTTGGTTATAACCCAGGTATTTCTAGATCCATGAGTGGCACTTACAACTTACCATCCCACAGCCATTTCTCATCTGCCAAATGTATTAATGAAACTACCCTTTGCCCGCGGCTCCGCTGCAGTCAAAAGCTAGTCTTTACGTTATATCTCAGGTTCCCGATACAGTAGCGGGATAAAATGTAAACCAGTTTTTAAGTCTAATCAAGAAGCTAACAAATAAAAGAAGATGCATCAAAATCCGTTCAGTAGTTTTTGCGTGATGCGCGAACGAACAAACAGATAAACAGACAAATAATCTAAAAATATAGCCTATTACAGTCATTTTTTGTCAAATATCTTAAATAGACAGACATAGCTATGTTATAGCTACATAATAGTGTAGATAAAATTACCTAATGCAAATCATAAAAGTTTTACATGTATAAAAATCAAGGTACCTACTTAACAATCAAGACTTAAACACAACGAAATTAAATCGGAATCAATTTTGAAGGTCATTACCGAGGGTTGCAGCGGCGGGCGATCGATGCGAGGGCTGGCGCGCGGGTCGATCCGACCCCGGTCGGCGGTCGCTAACAATCGTAACTCACCAACTGGTGTAATTGTGAACGTGAACAACTAAACGAGACCTCTAGTTAATGGCCCGTGCGCTTTCATTACCGACCCGATGCCAAAATTTTAATCTTTTTGCGACTTCTTTAGATGTGATGAGAGTTAAATACGATAAAATATCCGTGTAAAAACCATTTTGTTTTTAATTGTCCTAGGAATCTGGTGTTCTATAGAACGCACTATGAAGTAACATAACATAGCACCACGCCTGTATCCCTGAAGGAGTAGGCAGTATTGTATTACACACCCACGGTTCGCACGCTATGTTTAAGTACCATGTAATAAGGGGCGAGCCTATTGAGGTCTACCGGGCACATTTCCAAGCTCCAGGTTGCTACTGAGATTTTTTCTTTTTACGAAAAAGCTCAATAACATTACCCGACCCGGGAATCGAAGCCTCATGATCAGCAGTCGCACACACTACCGCTGCACCACCGAGGCATTTAAACTATAAAGTGTGCGCGTTTTAGCGCTGTTTTTTTTTACGTTACCTATTTATTGTCTCAGCAAAGTTGCATTACATTATGATGAGGCTTAGATTATTGCTTGGGCTTGGCTACTTGGCTGTCAACGTCTAGAGAATCTTGCAAGCTTGTGGGTTGCTTTACGATATTTAATTTCACCAGGCCTGTACCTAATAATTTGTTACCTACGAGTATATTATCCATTTGTACACAAAATAAAAACTAGACTGCGATATGCAAGATATAGATGGCGCTCTTCTAAAAACAATACCGCAATTAATGATTATTTAAATTTAAAAGCTAATCTATTACTGTCACACTGCTGCTTGCGCACGGGTCTCCTCTTAAAGTGACAGGGATTTAGACCTTGGGCCACCTTGCTGATTCTGGTTGGCGGACTTAATAAGCAAAAGAAAATCTCTCCAGCATGCAGGTTTTCCACGATGTTTCTTCACCAAAAAATGATAATTTATAAACTAATATACACGTAATTTCGCAAATAACACGAAAATTCTCTTACTGCTCGTACCACTGTTTTTGCAGTCCCTGGGTTTACCACTAGGCTTTACACATCCAGTTCATCCAATTTTACGTCATTAGTTACAATCACCTGGAATATAGTTGAGCGCTTGCTTATAGTATGTAAAAGCAACGACGGATACTTTGTAGTCGAAAATTACTTTGGAAAATTGAAAACCTCCCTCCACCGTGGATTTCCTTCTTAAGTGCCTCTGTATTTTCTCTCATAATGGACCTTAAACAGCTTTTAGGGGATCGTTTAGTCATTCGTAGGCGGCGTTAACGATGTAGAAACGATAAGTTTTAGACTGGGAATAAACATGATACCGTGTCATTTGAGCCGCAGTGAACCGAGCGCTGGGGGCTCGCTGCACGATAACGACGCTTGTGAAAATTACAAATTGGTTTTTGGACCACTTTAATTTATTTTTTCCATCCTGTAATGGTCTGATCTGTCAATAAATTGGACTTGCAACTTCATTCTCTTTCTCAACGATTGGTTCTCTATCTTCATTTTACTATAATAATTTGCAGATGTGCATGGATAAATGGTGTACTTATGTCACTAAACTTTCTGAATAGACAGCCATATTTTTGGGCATGTTCTTATGGAACGAATTAACGTATGCCTGTAAATTTGCGAGCCACCAGTTTCTTTTTCACACAGTGCTGGCTGCTAAAAGTGTTTTCAAGGAATAGCGTTCGAGATACAAAAACCAATCAAAACTGTACTAGTCAAGAAAAATAGTCCCTATATAAAAGGAGATACACATTGTCCAACACCCTTGTTTATTCGTCAAGTATTGTTGGAGGCGACTAATGTAGTATATTTTTTTTATTAATTTGTGTTAATTTATATGGCTAAGCATGTCAACTGCTAAAAAATATACCTCTGCCAGACGTACATCACTCGCTCAAGGCCCCGAGTTAAATGCCTACCACTTCGCGTACCGACCACGGTACAACCGATAGAAGACTGTTACACGCGCGCCTAAGCGCTCGCGCTTGTAGTATTGATTAAAGTAAAATTATTTACGCGATTTAAGGTATTTTGACAATAAAAATTTAATAACCGAAAATTCAGAGCTAAATCTCTAAACGCATATGATCAACAAAACAAAACAATTTATAAAAAAATAATCTGACTCGAAAATAACATTTAAAATGATATAAAAAGTAATCAAATAGAATCTACTAGAAAAATATTTTTTTAAGTTTTATAAACGACAGCTTTGTTGCTGTCGGTGGAGTCAGGAGTCTCCGAAACCGGCGAGCGGAAACCGGAGAGTGTGTGAAGAGAATTATTAATGTCGAGGAAGCGAGAGATGTATGCAAGAATAGAGCCTTTTGTCACTCTGTTCTCTCTGCCTACCCCGCAATGGAGATAGCGTGGTGTAGTAAAATCATCATAGGTGCAACCCTAGCGCATTTGTTGCATGACGCGGTTGCTCGAGGATCATGCGGCGGGCAAAACAATCTCAACTGTATTTCTATGAACATAAGGTACATTTCTTCTCGCTACGAACAATTAGTATTATTATTAAGATTTTGTAGGCTATTATAGAGAGATTTTGGACAAGTTTGAATGGAAGTGATGTTTCTGTCCGTAGGACTAGTACTTATTCTGTGCCTCTGCGGAAGGAAAACCTTATTCCAGTCCAGCCAACGTGGCATAGCAGACGCAGACCTAACTAAATTCTACTAAAATTGATTGAGCCGAGAGCATAGTTACATATTATGTTGTGCTGTGAGCCTTACCTTTAATTTTAGCCAAAAAAAACGAAAAGTGTATACTTTTGTACTTTGAGTCTGTCATCGTATTGTCAAAAAATATAATAATAAATTCAAACAACAGATTATTAGTGAATGTGGAAAAAGAGAAGTTTAGTGCGAGCGGGAAATGAACCTGCTGTCCCTTCCAATCCAGGGAAGTGCTTTAGACCCCTAAGTCATCGCACTGACCGACGGCTATTCCCAATCTCCATATCATATTTGGCTTTACGACCCACGTCCACATCCCACTCGCACTGAATTTCTCTTTTTCCATATCCACAAATAATTTGTTCTTTAAGCAGTTGTAGCTGAGCATGTCAAGTGCTAAAATACAGATCAAAATAATCATAAATTTATTTAAGAATACAATATTAAAATATAAACAACAAACATCTAATAAATCTATAATTGTGATTTCGTCACGTTCGGTTCGAAGGACCGAAATGAGGGATAAGTCCAGTTCCATGGAGTATTTGTACAACGAATGTCTGGTTCAGATATTAGGTTTTGAGTTTTATTAATATCGATTAAGCAATTATAACTAGCATTCAGGTTCAAACAGTGAGCGTCACTCGGACAGAATAGTATACCTATGTTCGATTCTCGCACAAGATAAATGTAAGCAGCAATAAATATGTATTGTATAATAAAAATATACGTTTATTTCGGAGGCTTGGCAGCCATATACAATATTGTAGTTCTAGAAATATTAGTGCGTCAACGCGGGCATACATGACGTTTTGAAAGGAAAAAGATATAGGTAGATAGTTCGGATAGTATGTAGATTTATATTTATTGACATATTATTACAAGAACTTATTCACTGCAAGAAAAATTGTTAATTGGGACATTTCGATAGTACATAAGAATCAAGTAATACAAAACATTTGCCATAACATGGCGAGTTTCCATCAAGAGTTCACATCAAACTTTAATGAAATCGATTCACAACCCCTGAGAACTTGCAACATTGCTAATTACTCCGACCTCTCTGTTACATCCCGATGTTGGAGGGAGACGGTGAGATCGTATAGCAGACGGATATCGGGTTTCCACACCATTACCTTCGATGCATCTGTGACGCTGCTTTCGTTATTGTTTCATATTTTAATATATGGCACTGTTTCAAAATGGCTGCCGGTATTTTCGTGTATTGCGTAACTAATGTATTAACGCTGAATAAAATAGGAGAATAGATATCCCTCTCCCGTATCAAGTATACTCACACGTTCGATTTCCACACGCGACAATTATTTGTGTGATCCACAAATTGTTGTTCTGCGTGATGTTATTTTATGACCTTTAATTGTCTTCGTTTGTAAAGTCCTCTCTTTCCTCCCATTAGGTATTATGTAGTGTGTAGTCTTTAAGAAAGATAAATGAAATTGTATGTCTTATTTAAAATATCTATTCCATCCATCCCTCCATCAGCCTGTCAACGTCCACTGCTGGACATAGGCCTCCCCAAGAGAACGCCACAACGAGCGGTCCCGTCATGGGGGATAATGCCATAATCGCCACGCTTGGCAGGCGGGTTGGCGATCGCAGTGGATGTTGTTAATACTTGAGGGAGTGCTGCTGCCCACTCCCCCGTTATTCCCTCAGTCGGCTCTTACGACTCCCGCGGGTAGAGAGGGGTGGGACAATTCTAAAACCGGCCCCACACAGCCATATCTAATACTAAGTGTTATTTTCTTTTGTAAAGTCGGGAAATAACTTTTTTTTTACTGCCTCTGTGGTGCAGCGGTAGTATAAGCGACTGCTGATCATAAGGTCTCGGGTTCGATACCTGACTCGGCCAGTTTTATTGAGATTTTTCGTAACAAAAAATTGAAAAAATTCTCAGTAGCAGCCCGGAGTTTGGAAATGTGCCGGGTAGACGTCAATAGGCTCGCTCGGCGAAACGTGGGTGTGTAATACACCTCTGCCTACCCCTTCGGGGAATACAGGCGTGATGCTATATTATGTAGTTTTTTTTTTTTTCGGGAAATAATGTACCTGAACGCACAAACCCTTTATTGGGACAACGAACAGGGTAGTGTGGGGCCCTCCACCCACTAAATTAGTCTCTCCGCCTGTACTTGTGGACCTCTGGTACTGTATGACATTACTTCAGTGGTCCGTTGGCAATACTAGGTGTTACCTGCAACTTGGTCTGTGTGCGATTTCTTTTTATTTTAATATCTAAGAACGTCGATAACATCTTTTATTTAAATTAAAAAAAATATGTTGTTTTCTAAGCTCCTATTTACTACACGTGAAAACATTATAGTTCGTTCTGCAATTTCAGAGTTGTACGTTTACAAACACTTTTGTCCGTGTGGTGACGGACTAAGAATACAATGTCACCAGCTCATTCTTTCCCACGGGTGTCCTATGAGGCGACTAAGGGAAGTAAGCAATTATCATCCATTGCATGACTGGTGGTAGGGCTGGGTACCAAGTGGGAGTACTCACTTGGTATCATGCCCGAGCGGGTTGGTACCACCATCTTCCGTGTGACCGGCCATGAAGCACATCGTTGCGTTTGGCTGTAGCAGGAGATAGCCGTTTATTCTTTCATTTCATATCGGTGAAATGAAATGGTAAGCAGCGGCTTGACAATACTTTCAGTATCGTTGAGTCCATGAGCGACGGTTACCATTTACCATCAGATGGACCGTGTCTCGTCTGCCACTACATGCAATAAAAAAAAGGTAGAATAAGGTCAACAATCTTTTGATAAATCGATAAGAGAACACATAACGTATTCTCTTATCGATCCCTCTCCACTTTGATTCATACTGTAGTAATGATACATTAGGTTCTATTGTTTTATTATAATTGTATGTTGGTCTTATTTTAAAAAGTCAAAGAACAGATGATAGTTTTTCTTTCATTACAATCCACTTGATGGTCAATGGTAACTTTTAACAGCTGACACTAGAACTCAGGTTTCTGTACCTATAACTGCCTCGGTGGTGTAGCGGTAGTGTATGCGACTGCTAATCATGAGGTCTCGGGTTCGATCCCCGGGTCGGGCAATGTTATTGAGCTTTTTCCTAAAAAGAAAAATTCTCAGTAGCAGCCCGGAGTTTGGAAATGTGCCCGGTAGATGTCAATAGGCTCGCCCCCTATTACGTGGGACTTAAACATAGCTGGCGAGTCGTGGGTGTGTAATATAATACTGCCTCCCCTTCGGGGAATGCAGGCGTGATGCTATGTTTTTTTTTCTGTACCTATAAATACTAACTGCACTGTAGAGAATGATCATTCATTTCCGAGTTAAGTTATAGTTGTTGTGTATATTATTAGTTAGTGGTTGTGTACCGTAAGCATTCTACCACTCCATTGTATTGAGTTTGATAATGAATAACGAGCCTAGAGCATCACATATAAATCACGTCTCACTTCCAGCCCTTCAAATTATCGTCGGATACCAATCTCCAGTGACAGCCGATACAGTTTTTACGATCTCTTAATCTTCAACCGGTCTTCCATTTTATGTGTCCGGCAATTTAAGTCTTTTATGAGCCAGGGTGTGTGGGTTTAGGTCACGACCCCTCCATTGGCCGAACTCAGTAGCAATTGTTCGTTTTGATTTTATAGCTCACGTGGTATTTAAGCGGTGATAGCTGCGTTCACAGATCATGGAAATTGTACGAAACGCAAATGAATTTAAGCTGAACCGTCATATCCAGCAGGTTAACATTTAAACATATACAGTACAGGATTCTGCTGGGGATTTCGTCATCACAGCACATTAATTATATCTATATAATAAACTGCCTCTGTGGTGCAGCGGTAGTGTAAGCGACTGCTGATCATGAGGTCTCGGGTTCGATCCCCGGGTCGGGCAGTTATTGAGATTTTTGGCAAAAAAAAAAAATTCTCAGTATCAGCCCGGAGTTTGGAAATGTGCCCTGTAGACGTCAATAGGCTCGCCCCCTATTACTTGGGACTTAAACATAGCTGGCGAGTCGTGGGTGTGTAATGCACCTCTGCCTAGCCCTTCGGGGAATACAGGCGTGATGCTATGTTCTTTTGTTTTTTTTTGTTGTTTTATATAATAAATTATTTAAAAAAAAGTTAAACCGACTTCAAAACCATAAATAGGCACACAAAAGCGAAAAATAATTATTATAAGCGCTAGCCACTCATCTATTTGAAGTCGGTGCCAGCCAAGCCAAGTAGGTAGTAGATAAATACTATGTATGTAGTAAGTAGGTAGTATCTTAATTCATTTTACACTTTTTAGTGTAAAACAAGTTTTAATTAAAAAAAATACCTAATATAGAAGAGAAGTTATGTCCACTACCGATCACCGCTACCAAGTACTATTAGTTATCCTGTGCCACTACATCGCTGTCCCCCCCGCCACGCCGCACTTCAACCCGCGCGCGCCCTCAACCGCTGTGGGGCTCGTAATCCATATACAAAATTTCGTGTCTTTGCTGTACACCGTTGAGGAGTTCTACTATCCACCTCCTGATTCCATCATCAGATCAGCTCAATAGTACCAGATTATTGCATTGTTACTAAAATTACATAAGTATGCAAAATTTCAGCTCAAGCGGAAACTGGGACGTGGGTCAAAATTGATTTCTAAGATTTTATTACATTGTTAGCTAGTTAGTTTTTCCTCGATTTTTTTGAGATTCCATCTTCAGATCCTGACATGATGATAATGAGACCACCTCTGGAGTATACCCTTTCGAACTAAAAAAGATTTTTTTTTAATCGGTTCACAATTGGCGAAAATATCGATGAACATACACAAATAAAATACATACAGACGAACATAGTACCTCCTCCTTTTTGAAAATCGGTAAAATAGGCGTCCTACAGGAACTAGTGTACCGGGGAACCGGGCAGCAGCGTTCCCCTGTGTACCAAAAACATCCACTGCGATCGCCAACCCGCCTGCCAAGCGTGGCGATTATGGTAAAACCCTAATTTTGGGGAGGCCTATGTCCAGCAGTGGACGATGAAAGGCTGATGGATGGATGAATGGATGACAGGAACTATCCATTTATAAGGATAAACAGCCTATGACCTTTTTTGGACTCCAGACTATATGTATGTGAAATTTCATGATGATTGCTTCAGTAGTTACTTCGTGAAACATAACAAACAAAGAAACGCACTCGCATTTAGTAAGGATGCTCGTATACATCCTCCCTCCCTTTCTTTCTCTCTCTCTCTCTGCAAACGTATGTACTTATGTGTAAATTATAATAATCTATGTCAATTCAAGTATCATTCGGTGAGACGACAAAAATGTACCTACGGCACACCCTGTTGAGAGTATCAATAATGTACCTACCGCACACCCTGCTGTGCGGGTAGACAATGAGGTAGTGTGGGAATCCCACCGATTAAAAACACGCCCTGGGTCCTCAGCCACCCGTACCATACCATTGTCTAGCATGTAAGCCACTAGCCGAATGTAATGTATTATAATATCTCCTAACTGATCTTAACACGGTATTCTTATCTGATAATTTTGTCATCTGGAACAAACAAATAAGAATTATGACCCACACCGAGAGCGCTTCCTTCCAAATACTTCCCTTTAAATAATAGAAGGCGTTTCGACACCGAAGCGCTTTATAGGCGTCAGCTAAACTTGGAATGGACGAAAGGCCTTTGACATAAAAAAGTTTACACTCGTGCAAAATTTATCGCTCGCAACTTTAACTTCATTAAGTTCATTCAAATATATTAAAACGAAATTTGTTGGTGTGTTAATATCATAAAATATGTCCTATCCATCAGCCACTAATTAGACGTAGGTTTCCTCAATAAACGGCAAAAACGAGTGTCCTATGCCGCCAGCTCCCTGCGACCTTAACCAGGTTGTTGGTCCACCTGGTGAGAAGCTGAAAACATCTATTCGATATTTTAATATTGACCTAACACTAAATGTAAGCAAAGCCGCTTGCCAAATTTGTATAGCACAGTACCGTTACCCATACATCTGGGAGAACCTATTTTGCTCGCATTGTACCGTTTGGCTAATATAGACAGAATTTCCATATTTGGTTGTAGGGTTGTCAAAAAATAAAACATGTAAGTATCTATTATTTTTATATTTTTGACAGCTATTGAAATAACGCTCATTAAATATTTGTAAGCTTCAAATGTGTTTTTTACCAAGAATTCAAATTATGGAATTTATTCTCATCCAATTAAATCGACAAATAAAACTGGATGGATGTCGCACGAAACTTATGACAGAATGGGAAGCCTCATTCTTAGGAATAATGATACCGCCTACTGCCTGTTGTAATTCCCTGGCCAAGTAACTGGTTAGAATTTGACGTTATTATTGTGATAGATAGATACTATTCCGCACAAAATCTATTATATATTATTCTCGTGTATCGTTGTTGCTCACGATGAACTCCGAAATTATCTAAGCGACTTTCACGATTTTTTTTAAATTGTTGGCGTGCCTAAGGTATGGTAGTTTTTATCACGTATTTTTTTAGTATTATTATAAATAAGTCCTATTAGTATGTTAAAGTAAACTGATACTAATTTAAAATATCTTCTGTGTTAAATATCTCGAAGATAAAAATATATCAAAATAACTACGTAGCAGCCCTAGTCTCTCAAATAATGCCTTTAGAAAGTTGGTCCATTGTCGAAGTCGGCTCTAAAGGCGCTCAACTTTTCACCTCCGCTCCGTCGTAATAGAAGCCGAGGGAAGGACGGTAATGAAACATTCTGTTACCATGCACCCGTCTAAATCTTCAAGCATCAGCTGCTTCAAGGAAAACGGTTTAATCTAGAAAAACGGAATAATCCCGTGGGACAATAGGGAAAGATTTGTCAACGTTCGGCAGTCTCCATGAATATTACAAGGGTCTGTTAATAGGCATCAAGCGCTTATATAAGTTTAGTATAATACTTACGTTAACTTAGAAATCAGAGGACATTGTCGCTTTTACATACTTTGAAATCTAATTTTATAAATATTTAATAAATGTTGTTGCCTAGCAGCCTGCACGAATATTTAATGTCTCAAGTATCGATCATAGAAGCCAAGTGTTGCGAGTTTGATTACAAGAAATTATTTACTCTTCTCAGCTATTTGTTTTTTTTTTTGTTTAGGCGGGAAAAAATGTACCTAACCTAACGGGGCGTGTTCCCGTCATTCTGGGCAACGAACAGGGTAGTGTGAGGCCCTCACCCACTAAATAAACCCGCCGTGTGCCGTCTCTCCGCCTTTGTTGGCGGGCCACTTGAACTATGTTACATTGCTTCAGCGGTTATTCTTCTCAGCCTGCGTGTGTCTTTTATCTGTTAATTATAATTTATTTAAAGAACGAGTCTTGTCACCAGACCGTTTGATCTCTGTATGTATATTGCTATCTGTGCCCAGCCGTTTCACCCGCCTTTTAATTTACTAGAAATCTGAATATTTAAATATAATTTAGCGTAGGTATTTTTAGAAAAGCGCCGTCCGCATTTCACATTGCAATTTAATGTTTGTGGCGTCTGAAGGCTTTTATTTGATTATTTTTATTTTTGTTCTAACTCGACTCCCGTGGTAAAATGGTTTACTTTTCTCAAACATTAGACTACCAAATGCTAAAAGATTTTTTCTAATCTGTTTGGTAGTTCTAGAGATTAGCGCGTTGAAATAAACACACCCTTAATTATAATAGTACAGATTTCACAAATACTGTTTGAGAATCACTTATCCGAAAATGTTGTCTGTTGATGTGTTTAAAATATACATCTGTATGCCAAATACCGTCCAAATCTGTTCAGCTGTTTTTGCTTGATTGAGTAACAAATATTTAAGAAATACAGACAGGTTGTTAGTGCACCTGGTGAGAAGCTGTCCTCTGCCCCGATACGTGGCAGCCTAGCGAGAACCTTATTGTATTGGTTATGCATTCAGTCAAGATAGTATTGGGAATGGATGATTTGTTTATGGTTCCAAATTCAAATTTTTGTTTTTTTTTTGTTGTTGATAGATTGGCAAAACTGTTATCCATTTTGGCGCGGAGTTTGAGTTGCATCTGTTATTTATATTAAATACAATGCTGTTTTTAGTCCATCCACGTCTGCAACTGAAGTTAACATTGCTTTTGCAATGTGAAGGAAATAGTGACTGAAAATCCTCATTCAACTTTGAGAGAAATAGCCGCCAAAGTTTCTGTGTCTCACGAGCCGATCCGTACCATTTTAAATAATCACTTGAGTATGAAACATGTTTCCGCTCGGCTAGCCCCAAAAGACCTGAATTTTCTCCAAAAACACAATCGCATGAGAGTCGCTGAGGACATGCTAGAACGAGTCAATTCCGATCCAACATTCAAGAAACGCATTGTTACTGGTGGCGAGACGTGGGTTTACGAGTTTGACATGCAAACTAGTCAACAAGCTTCGGAGTGGCGACTTCCAACTGAACCGAAACTGAAAAAACCACGCCAAAGTCGATCAAAAGTCAAAGTCATGTTGACTGGTTTCTTTGACTATCGCGGTGTTGTGTACTCGGAATTCTTGCCAGAAGATCAAACGGTAAATAAAGAATATTATTTGAGCGTTATGCGGCGTTTAAGAGAGCAAATTCGACGAAAAAGGCCAGATTTGTGGAAAGAAAATTCTTGGATTTTGCACCACGATAATGCGCCTTCGCACAAGGCCATCATTATGAATGAATTTTTGTCCAAACACTCGACAAATACCATCGAGCTGGTGGTTACCATATTCACCAGATATGGCTCCAACCGACTTCTTTCTTTTTCCTAAACTCAAATTACCACTTCGTGGCACCCGTTTTCAATCGGTAGAAGATATAAAGGAGAATTCGCGGCGAGAACTGAACTCAATTCCGGAAACAGCGTTTAAGAAATGTTTTGATGATTGGATTATTCGTTGGCGTTAGTCTATCGTTTCTGAAGTAGCATACTTTAAAGGTGACAAAATAAATTCGGATGAATAACAAAAATTTTGTGTATTATTGATCTTTTCCCGGTACTTTCTTGACAGAGTAGTACAAACTCTCACATTTATAAAATGAAGTTAGGATAAGCAAATATTATTTAGATACTAGCGTTATAAAGCTCAGCTAAATAAAAACTATACCACAATACCGTGTCAGATTCATATCACAGACTTGTCACGTATAATTTACCGTTTATAGCCTATATAAAGCCTCCGTTTACAACCTAACAATAGGGCATAAATAAGCCTTACAAATGAACTTGAATATGTTAATTTAGTTGAGCTTTGCTATATAATGTTCGCTGTCTTTTGTGTAAATATGGCTAATGAATATCAGCCATTTGTGTTTGAAAGTCTATTTTAAAGTTTACGTGGATAATATATTCTTGGTACGCGAGATATACAATAGCTTCAAAACTGGAGAGTTATAATGAGGTTCATCCAAGATTCGAGTCTTAATGGTTAGCTGAAACCTCGCGGAGATTGTTTTCAATAACGAATAATTTGCTTTTAATTCTTCTTAATTTTCAAATTTGGAAGACCGAGTTTTTGGAAGACAGACCTTTTTTTTTGAATATAAATATCACCACTCCATTCTTTTCTGTGTGTCGTAGATACTGGCAGTAGGGTTAAGTACCAAGTAAGACTTGTTATTTGGCCCGATCAGGTCGGTATCACCGCCTGCCGTATGACCGATCGATAAGTACCTAAGTAGGCGTGTTTTGATTCTAGCGGGAGATATCCGTCCATTCCTATACGCGAAATGAAATGATGAGCAGCGGCTTGAGTGTATTTTAGAATTGTTTAGTCCGTAAGCCAATTTAATGCTAGGAATACCAAGGCTCTAACACTGTTAATTCTTGAAAATAAAACCTTATTTACCTGGTGACTAAGATCAATAACGCGTGCTACAAAGACATAGCCATCTTTTTATGAGTCTCCCAATCGAAATATATCAAATCGGTCGCACAACAGAAATATCCCTATATTGGGGGAGATTTTAAAAACATACAGTTTAACAGACACAATGTACACCCAAGAGCAACCATTTGTAATTACGTGGCAATCGATCCCATAACACTCGGCGCGATAGGTCGGCGTCATTCGGCATAAATATAAAATCTAAAATCGCCACCTTCCTCCCTTCTTACTAAAGAGTATAAATCTGCTTCAATTGTGTCTGTAACACAAATAGAATTACAATATGAAGGCGTCCTCAAAGCACGTCCTAAATCCATTCGTGAATGGTACATTCAGTCTAATACGCCGGATACAAGCAGGATCAGTGCTACCAATCAAACGTCGATGTAAGCGAGCTTCCGGTCCCCACATTCATACCCTCAACCGGCCTCTTATTCCTCTTAAGTCGTAAAGTTTATGTTGGCATGAATCATGACGTTATTTCCGGTGGACAAACATAATAGTTAGATTTTAGTTTAAGGGAAATAGTTTGAGATGAAAATAAATATTTATTTCGTTTTTTGGTCATTGAGGCGCAAACGATAGACTTGTATTTAAAATTATAAGATAAATGGTGTATTGGCCGTGTGGGGCCGGCTTTAGGATTGTCCAACCCCTCTCTACCCACGGGAGTTGTAAGAGCCGACTGAGGGAATACCGGGGGAGTGGGCAGCAGCACTCCCTCGACGATTAACAACATCAACTGCAATCGCCAACCCGCCTGCCAAGCGTGGCGATTACGGCATAATCCCCCATGACGGGACCGCTCGTTGTGGCGTTCTCTTAGGGAGGCATATGTCCAGCAGTGGACGTTGAAAGGCTGATGGATGGATGGATGGAAATGGTGTATTTTAGCGCTTGACATGCAAAGCTACTTTAGAGCGGCCTCCTGCTCGCAGTGAAGCTCTCTTTTTCCACTTTCACAAATCATTTTGTTTTTTGGGCGTAATCGGTAGTGTAACCGACTTCCGTGCACGAGGTCGTGGGTTTGATTCCCACTCAGGACAAATGTTGGTGTGATGAATACAGATATTTGTACTGCGTCTGGGTGTTTTCTATCTATTATATGTATGTATTTACAAAAAAAAAGTAATATATATATATATATATATTATATCCGTAATCTGGTATCCATAGCACAAGCATTAAGCTTAGTTTGGGGCCAGAGGACGTTGTGTGAAAAATGTCCGTGAATATTTTTTTTTTTTTGTTCTATAAATGGTCTAAAACACAAAGTGAATAATGTGAATTCGCAAAATAATAGTCACGAGCAGGATTTGAACTTCTTAAGGACTTATAGGGTGATGAACACGTAAAATGTTATAACCTATAGGTCTGTTCTGACACTACCACTGAAGGAATTTAATATGGTTCCGGTGGCCCGGTGGCATAAAGGCGGAGAGACGGCACACGACGGGTTTCTTTAGTGGGTGAGGTCCCCACACTACCCTGTTCGTTGCCCCGAACGACGGGGTGTGCGCTTAGGAACATTTTTGTCCCGCCTTAACAAATAAAAAGGTCTGTTCTGACACTGCAGATATATTCAGCTTAAAAAGTAGGGTAGTATCATAGGTACATCAACAGTATTTAGTAGACTGTAATCGATTCAAGAATTAGTTAATTAATTACGAGCAAATAGTCTAGGTAACAATGAAATAAAACGAGGTGATGCTATTACTAGACATAGTGTGGGTATGATGTCTTAAAACATAATCTCACCACCAACATCAGCGCCTGAAATACACACTAAAATTACATTAAAACTTAAATTACACAACACAGCGTTCACCGAACAGATCTGCCTACTCCTGCACAGTTAACGCGCAAAGATAATTCAATTCTGACAGTTTGGAGGCCGTATATCATGAGACCGCGGCTTAATGGATCTGTGTAAGGCCGGGGCGCTGTATGCACGCGGCTTAAAATTCAACTCGTGCTTATCGTTCGGTATAGTGGAAATGAAATTGTTTTTGACTTACATTATTGAAGCCGAATTGATGGTTTTTTGTTAACCGTGTTTATTAATACGTAAGCTCTATTAGAAACCGAGATTCTCTATTAGAACTTTTAGCCGAGCAATTGTCACAAAGGCTGAATTGACAAAGCAACTGGGACAGTTTTCCAGAAGATCCAGGTTCAAATTCTACGCGTGATTTCGATTTCACATTTTCGCAGGTTGGGAATTTTAAATTTTAATTGGTAGTTTGTGTTAGAATTATTAAGCACTAAATTTTAAAACTTAAAGAGAAGTATTAAGTATACTAATTTTATTATACTAGCTTAAAGTAGATATTTTTAATTGTGTTTCTAAACGAATATTATGTGGGTTGAAATAAATAAACCAAAAATTTGTAATATTACTGTGGGTAGATGAAACCGTTGAAACAACATATCAGCTTTGGACGTCTACCATCTAAGTCCACCCGTAATCATGAATGCTGTAAAGTATTCAAAGCGTCGGGATAGTATAAAAATCAAGTAAACGCGATAGACTCCGTAAACGTAGTTTTATTTCAAAAAAATGCATCTTATGTAAGATGGTGGTACTTCCTCAACCGAGCCGACCCATTCAAGCTGCGGTAAGCTAGACTACCACCAAGGCCGGATTTAAATTTAGTGCCGCTCCTGGGCACCGGAAAAAAAACCGCCCCACTACTGGAATTTTACTTAAACTTATAATTTATAAATTTTATTTTTCATCAACATTTTTTTAAATTCATTGATTAGTTTTGATTAGTTTTGAAAAATGCAAAAAATAATTCCGCTTTCTTTTTGTATTTTTTCAAAAAAAAATACTAATTAAATTTCTTTGATTCCAGAAAATAGAAAAATCTATTATTATTTTAATTTCCAAGGAAATAAATTGATTAAATCAGAATTAATTCATTATACTGAGCAATCTTGACAAGAATAAAAAAAAAATTTTTCACTCAAATTTTGCCGCCCTAAAAAATTTGCCGCCCTGGGCACTTGCCCCGACTGCTCCTAGTGTAAATCCACCGCTGACTACCACTAATATTTCCATATAAGAATTTTCAATGTGTATGTTCTCTCACGTAACACAAATATAGCTTTTATATATTTTTTTTTATCGTATGGTGGCAGACGAGCCACGGCCCACCTGATGGTAAATGGTAACTGTCGCTCATGGACTCAACTATACCGGAAGTATTGTCAAGCCGCTCACCATTTCATTTCACAGATATGAAATGAAAGAATTTACTCCTGCTACAGCTAAAACACACCGATGTGCTTCATGGCCGGTCACACGGAATATGGTGGTACCAACCCGCTCGGGCTCGATAACAATTGAGTACTCCCACTTGGTACCCAACCCTACCACCAGTAATGCAATGTATGATAATAGCTTACTTCCCTTAGACCGTCCTCCCACGTACGGAAGGTACGACACCCGTGGGAAAAAATGGGGTGGTGACTCTGGTTGTATTCTTAGTCCGTTTTATTATATTTTTTGTGTGTGGAGTTTGTGAAAGGTCTTCTGAAGATCCATTTAAACAGTTTCCATCCGTTCAATTATCACGTTTCGTATGCTATACTTTGAAAGATCCAAATTATTACCGACATGAAAATAACATCGCGCCAAAGAGCCTTTGAATATCTAAACACCGAATGTAGTTATTATCTGTTATTACCTCAAACGTCGTTTAGTCCGCGTTATAATTACTTGATATATTTAAACGGAAAAGTGTCCGTCATTAAGATGTCTGCTAGTCTGTCATTAGTAATATACTTAGTCCGCTTATTAGTAGTATTTTATAAAAGATAATTACCCGTGGAGGCGTTAAAAGTATTGATTTCTTTTTATTTAGTCTACTAGCTGCTACTCGCGACCTCATCCTTGTGATTTTATTTTATAACATCAGCTATCTGGTAATAAAGTTTTGTCTAAATCGGTCCAGCGGTTTCGGACATAAGCCCGAACATACAGATAGAGAAAAACTGCTAAAATGTATATTTTGTTTTAGTTAACGTATACCTACTTTCATAAGCATTTAGTAAAAAGGTGTTATTTAAGCTTTACAAACATACACTTCAATATTATTTATTTGTATAGATGATAGTATCAGAATTCTGAAGAGTTTTGTATGTTTGTAATCGGTTACCGTAGCCTATAGACGCTAGCAACACCAGCGGCATCACTCATGCGTCGCCATCGCCAAGGAAATGGATAGGAGAGCATAGGAAGGAGACTACGAAGAAGATCCATAGGAGCATAGGGCCTCCTTCTTCTCCCCCGTCCGGTAACATACAAAACACAACGGTAGGAGTACTTCCCACATATTCTGGGATACGCAAGGTTCTACCACTAGAAAATATCCATCCATCCATCAGCCTTTTAACGTCCACTGGTGGACATAGGCCTCCCCAAGAATGGGGGATAGTGCCGTAATCGCAACGCTTGGCAGGCGTGTTGGCGATCGCAGTGGATGTTGTTAATACTCGAAGGAGTGCTGCTGCCCACTCCCCCGGTATTCCCTCAGTCGGCTCTTACGACTCCCATTGGTGGAGAGGGGTGGGACAATTCTAAAGCCGGCAAAGAAAAATATAGGTATATAAAAAGCAGATTGAATGATGAAATCCAAAAATATAAACTTCTTTCCGTATTATTCTTCCTCCAACTCTTATCCCTTTTGTTGGAAATGACGACGCGCGATTGATGCCTCTGGAGTTGTTCGAGTCTATAGGCTACACTATCCGCTTGCGATCGGGTGGGGTTGTTTGCCACTCGTAGTAAAACTAAATACTACTTACATTCTGCTAGTAACTGTTAGCGTCAAGTAGAAGAAAGAAAATACAAGTACAATTCTATTTCACAAGTCGTTTTAACTTTAAAGTAAACCTAAAGCAGAGGTTTATTGTAAACACGTTTGTTTAAATTTAACTAATCAATGTAAACTGGGCATTCCAACAACAATGCTGATTGTACTAAGTATATAACCAGAGACTTCACAATACCCCCTCTAATGTACAAGTTAATGCGGCACGATTCAAAGATCGTTTGAAGTTGCTATTTCAATTTCTAAGGAATTGGAACAAGGTCGTATTGTAAGCGGGAAACTAAGCGGATAGCGGATTTTCAGAATTCGCATTCTAAAGTTTCCACGTTCTCAATATATGTAGCACAAGTGATCAATATGTCTACATATTTGGCCCAATTTAGTTGTAAATCCACTCTAGGTATAATAATAAACATTATATACACTGAAACGAGAATAATATTTATTTATTTTTTATTTAGATCTGTATTTAGCTCTTGACATAGCTTCTTTAAAGAACAAATAATTTGTGAAAGTGGAAAAGGGAGCTTCACTGCGAGCAGGATTCGAACCTGCGTTCTATCCAATCCGGGAAAGTGCTCTGTGGGCCTAGCCAAGTTGCATTCTATGATTGCTAACGCTAATAGAAATGACTTCTTTAATAAGAATTCATCTAAATCTATAATGCTCAGTCACGTGACTTAACGATAGAGATGTCAAATTTCCATATATTTAAATAGTTTTCTATCAGCGTTAGCGATCATAGAATGCAACTTGGCTAGACCCGCTGGATAGCTTCAGGGCGATCCAGAGCACTTCCAGTAAAACTCTCTTTTTCCGCTTTCACAAATAACTCGTTTTTTTTTAGATTTAGGTATATCTAATATAATTAATTGAATGAGGCGACACTTGGTGGAAGTCCATTGTTACTATTATAGAATGGTTTCTTTTTTATTCGATAATAGTTGGGTATATCTATTAAATTTTATTATAAACTATCATAAGATTTTAGATTATTTTGATTTTAGGACAGAGTTTGATCAAAGCTTTTTTTACGATATAAAAACATTAGTTACTGCAAACTAGTTGATACTCACGACTTCGTCTACGTTGCTTATAAAACACATCATAAGACAGAGCTAGAAGCGTATTTCTCCCTCACTTCTCCGCGGCAAGAAAACATATATCACAGAATACAGCTTATAAAAATCATTGTTTTTTTAAACTTTAATAAATTTACATTTAACAAAGATACCGCATTTTTTTAGATAAGAGTCTAAGAAAAGCTTCATAAAATTTAGAGAGCTCATTTATACATAAATGCGAAGCTGATAGCATAACTACATTTTATTTACGTGCTATCAACTATTTTGATCTAAAAACTTAACAATGATGACATTCGAAAACGCCTAACCTCGCCCCGCTATCAGCGAGACCTTATGCCTATATCCGCTAGCGTTCCTGTGGCTTCACGAATCGAAATTAAATCAGAACATAAGCCAAGCAGCAGCTCTATAGAAGCCAGTACATAACTACCAGTTTAAAATTATTATCTCGCCAAGCGATAGGACGCTTTACTCTGTGAAATTGATGTACATAATAAAGTGCTGTCGTTATAAGGGGTCTTTCGCTAATTGTCTATACTACATATTATAAAATTGTAAGAATGCTGTGTAGATATTCGAGAAAAATAATGACTGTAGGCACAGCCAGGGAGGCCTATGCCCAGCAGTGGACGTTGAAAGGCTGGTGAATGGATGGATGGATGAGACACTGTTATACTGTTAGACACACCTCTTCTTTCACAGTGATGATTTAAGTAATAGTCGACCACACTGATCCAGTGTGATTGGCAAATTTCACAAGCCATAGAGAAATTCTTTCAGGCATGCAGATTTCATCTTGAAAGGGCAATGATATTTTGTCAAATGTACAAATAGTTTCGAAAAAACAGCGCACAGCCATGCAATCTTGACCTTGGACGGGTGACCCAATTTCATACTCGTCTTTGTACTCGCCTTACCACTAAACTATCACCAGAATAGTAGATCAATTTCAAGGGAGGTTCATTCCCAGGTGTGTGTGTGTGGTGTGTTTTTTCTTCATTTACTTTTCATCAAATGGTAGTCTGGAAGAAATCGCTATATAAGAAAGAAAGAAAAGAAATTAAGTCAGATATAGGGCCTAGGGATAAGGCCGCCAATTATACATTTTAATTGTAACTTTCTTAACATTTTAAGAGAATCTATCCATCTATAATTATGTATCTAACTCACACTAAGACTTAACCATATATAAGAAACTCGAAATAAATTTGTTCATCGAACTGTGATCTCAATATTGTTAATTATATGCAGCTGGGCGAGTACTGTTGCTGCTTCGATGGCTGCTCCCGTAATTTGAACGCTGGTTCTACTCCACAGCCTCTTGGAGTTTATCTACTCTGCGGTTCTTCTAACCATATGCCTAATAAAGCTATGCTTATGGCTTTTAGATACCAACCCCTCGTGGTCCACAAAATTAAATACTTGTTCAAGTCTGGGTGTACTTCGGGTCTATTAATCGCAACGAAATCTAATTTATTTTCCTTAGTGTACCTATATGCATGACTTGATTGGTTTGATTTGGATTTTTGCGGAATATTTCAACGTTGTAGTTCTGAGAGTCCTGCCGTATCGCATGGTTGTGTCGCGTTGGTAAGATTTTTGTCATCATCGTGCATGCCACTCTGCTATTATCACATTATCCTCTATTATGTGACAGTGCGGATTGGCAATCTTAGGTTATTTTGTGTGTGTCCAAAGATTACCGGGATTGACAATCCGTGGGTGAGTGGTGGGATCTCCTCCTAACATTGGATTCTATAATAATAACTATGGCCTTCCGCCAAGTGTCGCCTCATTCAATCAATTAACTTAATTGGTGGCAAAAGTATCCTGGATTCAAATCAAATATTTCCTATTAGTTTTTTCTTGTTTAGTGCCACAGGGGTCAGGAAAAGTAACATAAATCGGGCATGCGCCTGTTCTCTTTGCGCCCGTGTCTGATTGCCGTCCCATCGGATTATATACCGGGCAGATAGCTAGCCTCTCTCGCAGACGTGACTGAAATTAGTTGATACGATTGTAATTATGATTGCAATTGGACTTGAATAAAGTTATCTTTGCCTTTAAAGATGAAATAAAGAATAATGTCTACTGACAGATGAGTTCACGGCAAAACGCACATCCAAGCATCTAGCAGCTACATTAATGATTTACCACAAGGATCGTAAATTGGTTACTTTTTCTTGTAGACAAATCCCATATCAAGATGCTTTTTAAATAAATAACACTGTTTCATTTGAAAATCAACACAAAAATAAAAAGGATTTTCTTAGTGAATATTTTGGCTTATTGCCGGAGCCAGGCTTGTAAGTACCGCCATCTTCTCTGTTCGTCTTCTGTTAAGCATTTCGATGTATTTTGGATGTAGAGGTGGCGACCATCCCAACTCGTCCTTTGAGCGCAGTGATCTACGATCAAATTGTTGATCGAAGACAGTGATAGATATTCCCTGTAGACAGCGGCTTGGCTAGTAAACTAGTGTTCCAGGTTCTGGTTTCTCATGGCTCATCTTCCTCTGTTTACAATAAAAATAATTGATTAATTAACCCCCGACGCAAAATGAGAGGTGTTATAAGTTTAACGTGTCTGTGTGTCTGTCTGTAGCATCGTCGCTCCTAAATGATCGATTTTGATGTTTTTTTTTTGTCTGAAAGCTGACGTGATCGCGATGGTTTTTAGCTACAATTTATAAAGATCTGTTCAGGCGTTTCAAGGTCATCCGTTCTTTTTTTAGCTGTGGTATTTACTTTACTTTCAAACATAACTGTGACCTAACATATTATAATAATTACCCATGTATTCTGGTACCACTGAGTATTTCTGATGGTGGAGCTCGAAGGCCTTCGTTAGTCTCGCTAAAACTCAAAATTGGCTTGACCAATTGGTCAAGTCTGAATAATTAATAGTGTTTTTTTGTTTTGTTCACTCTAATACAGGAGTGGCTTAAAAGTAAAAAAAAATGGGAAAACCCTATGAAAAAAGTATAAAATTTGAAATATTCAATATTGGTAACTTTTTATGGGTATTTGGCAAACAGCTGACAAAATATCAGCTACTGTCATGCAAGTTTCATTTAGTAATCTATATAATTTTTTTTTATTGCGTGTAGTGGCAGACGAGCCACGGCCTATCTGATGGTAAATGGTAACCGTCGCCCATGGACTCAACTATACCGAGAGTATTGTCAAGCCGCTGCTTAACATTTCATTTCACCGATATGAAATGAAAGATTAAACGGCTATCTCCTGCTGCAGCCAAAACGCAACGATGTGCTTCATGGCCGGTCACACGGGAGATGGTGGTACCAACCCGCTCGGGTCCATTACCAAGTGAGTATTCCCACTTGGTACCCAGCCCTACCACCAGTCATGCAATGGATAATAATTGCTTATTTCCCTTAGTCGCCTCATACGACACCCGTGGGAAAGAATGGGGTGGTGACACTTGTATTCTTAGTCCGTCACCACACGGACAAATTCAAATCTTAGACGATTCAGATTGATTAGGATTGATAATAACTGATACAAGAATTTTAGGCGATACGAAGTTCTCCGGAGTATTTAGTATATTATAAATAAACGAGGTATTTCTATGTTTCAGGTAAATGTTAATATTTTATCCCTATTATGAGCATTGGTAAGTCTAGATCTAATATATCAGGAATGCTTTGTGCGATTAATTATTCGCTATTGAAATCACTCGTGGCGGTCATCAATCAGCTTTGATCCGCGCCACGTCCAACTGGTATTCTATGACCATTGATTACAAAGATTCCGGTGCCGCAACTTGTGGGTAGTATAGAGCTCATTATTTCCATGAATACACTTCATAATTGTTTGGTTTGAAAGAGAATCTTAATAAGAACAAATTAAGTAATATATCATTATACATATCGAGTTCGAATTTAATTTGTTAGATATTTTTTTGTGAGGGGAGTAAATGTTTTAAACCGCACACTTTGTCGTTCGAGACAAAAGCAGGACAGTGTTGGGCTCTCACATATAAAACAACCGGTGCCGTCTCTCCGCCTGTATTGGGGACCACTGGAACTGTTTCTTATTACTTCAGTGTGTTCTTTTCTTTTTTTAAATAATGGATGGTACTTAGTCTAAGTATTTCCCAAAGACTTATTTAGGGTATATTTCTTCTTCACAGGTAAGTTTAATTCATCAAACAAATCACAGTCGAGGTCAAAGTCATATAAAATTAGTCATAATCAAGTCAAATTCATGCCTCAGTAAAGTGGTGGCGACTTTACTGAGAAGCTTCTATGGAGTTATGGAGGCAACACTAAAAAACACGTTACACTGCATTACATCACTTGCCGATACTTATGTGCATACACTAATAGTTAATTAATAAATTTATAATCACTTTTACGAATTAATACTTGAAATAACACAAGTTTTGGATAATAATGCAGAGCGACGACATGATTTTTTCATTTTCCCCCAAGTCTTTTTTTTTTGAATTGCATGTAGTGGCAGACAAGCCACGGCCCATCTGATGTTAAATGGTAACCGTCACTCATGGACTCAACTATACCGAGAGTATTGTCAAGCCGCTGCTCACCATTTTATTTCACGGATATGAAATGAAAGAATAAACGGCTATCTCCTGCTACAGCCAAAACGCAACGATGTGCTTTATGGCCGGTCACACGGAAGATGGTGGTACCAACCCGCTCGGGCCCGATAGCAAGTGAGCACTCCCACTTGGTACACAACCCTACCACCAGCCATGCAATGGATGATAATTGCTTACTTCCCTTAGTCGCCTCATACGACACCCTCGGGAAAGAATGGGGTGGTGACACTTGTATTCTTAGTCCCACACGTCTACTGGAATGTTCTTTTCACACATCTATTTTTGGAAATTATGTTTTTTTATTAGTTGCTGCTGTTTGATGCTCTCATGATAACTCAATAAGTACCCGGCTTACTACCGAGCCGCTGCCTGAAGTGGAATTAAATAAACTTGCTTTTAGTAAGAGCATGTAATAGCCCTTAGAGAAAAATGCAGAATTCACTCGTAGTTCTATCCCTGGGCTTGCACTGTGGCAACTTAATGTACTAATTATAATTTCCATCAACGTCACATGCTACTAATATTATAATTACGCGTAAACAACCTAAATGGCATTGGATTGGACGAAATTTAATAAGATAAATAGTTGAGACACTGCATTTACATATTTTATCAGATTACAAACAGAACACACGACGCTATTATATAGCGTAGTGATAATTTATTTTAGTTTTCCACTAGCTATTTGTCAACTCGTTTACCAAATAAAGCATGGTCCGAAGACTGCCGAAGATAGCCGAACGTGCCCGAGAGTACCACATCTATATCCTAGCGACGCGAAGCCTTTGTTCCAAAACAAACTGTACGAGCACTACTTGTTTGTCTACGTGACTGGACGACGCTAATGGTTTGTTCAGACGACAAATGTTGCCTTACGTGTACAGATATGTGGACTAGTACAGACTGTGGGTAGTACAAATATACAACATGTATACGCCACTCACGTATATTCTATTAGATATATAGATCTATACGATACCTTATCTCTTCCTCTAAATGTGTCTTTTTCTTAGCTGATTTCTACAATACACAATGAATTCGATACTGTTTTTGAAGCTCTGTATATAGAAACCATTGCAGTAATGTCACGCAGTTCCAGTGGTCGACTAATATAGGGGAAGACAGACGGTAGGTACAGAGCGGCTTATTGAGTGGGGCCAAACTACCCTGTTCGTTGAACCCGAACGACGTAATTAAACTTTTAATTATTATTATTGTACTAATTATTTTATAACTAGCAAAACCTTCAGATATGCTTAATTTATGACAGACTGACAGTCTTTAGTAAATTGCTACCAAACGAAGTGGACGAGGGAATGTAAAGATGTAAAGATGAAATTATTTGAAAGAATTGTAGGTACAAATTATTTTTGAATCTAGAAAAAGAGAACGTTAGTGCGAGCGGGAATCGAACCTGCGTCCCTTCCAATCCGGGGAAGTGCTCTAAGCCGCTGAGCTATCACACCACATCACATTTGTCTTTACGACCCACGCCACCTATCGGATGCATTTACATACATTAGAATTGTAGGTGGTAGAACCTTACTGTTTTCAACCCTTATACTGTCCTGCTATTGGAAATAAGTCTCTCATAGCGAGAGGGATCTAGGCCATAGTTTACCACGCTAGCCCGGTGTAGCTTGGCAGTCTTAACAAGCCGTCGAGAAAAACACTCACGCTTGCAGGTTTCCTCACGAATTTTTTCTTTACCAAACAAACACAAATAATTTCAAAAAGTCAGAGTTCCAAGGTCCAGACCTTATTTATTCTAAAATAAGGGCCCTTAGCTATTGCAGACACCTACAGGGAGTCACTAGTTCAGGTAACTCCCCCGGATAGGGAGAGATGTAAGTTTGAATTCGGGTCACAGAAAAATCACTCTTTTACCACTTTCACAAATAATTTGTTCTAGTACAGTAGCTGAACATGAAATACAATTCAAAAAATAGGTATTCGTGTATGTACTGTACTGTCCTTCAGAGATACTACGAAAGAAGTATTTTGATTGATCTCTCAATCGTATCGCCATGCAACGCTGTATATAATGCACCCTGTATATTATATACAGAATTATAACAATAGAACATTTCATTAAACAGGACAAGAGACAAAATAATGTTATTTGTGCTTACTCGTCCGTCAGTCGCGTAGAAATTACTTTTACTACGCGACACAGAAAGCTATGCTGTAGTTTATATTATACAAGATTAAGAGTTAAGTGCTTTGTTTTTGTAATACTCTTAGGCATAATCCCTGGGGAGATATTTATTTGAAAATATAAAGTAATTTGTCAGTGGCACATTCTGTTTTATATTGTATCGCTGTCAATTTCAGAAAGTCAAAAATCTGCTGTAATTAGAACTCAATTTTACACGTACAACAGAGGTTTAGGTAAAAGTATTTAAACCGTCTGCCATCGCAAGGATTAAAAAAAAAATATCTTTAAGTTTCATGTAGGTACAACTAGACAGACATGTGGTTTGATGCAAAATTTGTATTATGCCAACTTATTTTATTTAAATAAAAAAGGTTGTTCATGCAATTACTTAGAACAAAACTGAAAAAAAAAACAAATCAAATATACTTACCTAATTTTGAAATAAAACTTCGTTTACGGAATCTATCGCGTTTACTTAATTTTACTACTATCCCGACGTTTCGAATACTTTACAGCATTCATGATCACGGGTGGACTTAGATGATAGACGTCCAAAGCTGATATGTTATTTCAATGGTCTCATCTACCCACAGTATATGATTTTACAAAATTTTTGGTTTATTTATTTTAACCCACCTAGGATCTTTCTCAATCAGGCCGCGTTCCGATCCGGTGGTAGCTTTTTAGACTTAGCTTTTGGCAAAATCAATATATTTAATAATATAAACTAATAACCAAGATTGTCTTCTTACTGGTAGTAATTGGTAGTTTATGGTAGAATTTTTGAGCACTAAATAAAAACAAAAAAATTTAGTTTAAAGAGGAGTATTATACTCATTTTAATATACTAACTTAAAGTCTCATACATTGTAAGCATAAAAAATTTGAAGTAAATATTTTAATTGTGTTTCTAAACGAATATTAGGTGGGTTAAAATAAATAAACCAAAAATTTTGTAAAATCATATACTGTGGGTAGATGAGACCGTTGAAATAACATATCAGCTTTGGACGTCTATCATCTAAGTCCACCCGTGATCATGAATGTTGTAAAATATTCGAAATGTTGGGATAGTAGTAAAATTAAGTAAACGCGATAGATTCCGTAAACGAAGTTTTATTTCAAAATGTGTAGCATTCGCGTAAATATCAGAAAGTATTATACTTACATAATTTTAACCAATAATAGGTATGATTGGGAATTGCAAAAAACGACTCAAAGAGTTTCAGACATTCAACGTCTTAACTTTTACACTTTTGGAATGTATTTCAAGAAGTCATGGTTACGTAACACACACGAATTAATCTCTTGCTATATATACTTTACTGAAATAGCTCGTCAATATTATTTCCTAAGTATAGCTTAACACCGCCCCATATATCTATAGCATACAGTATAACAAGTCTTCAACATAAACATTTCTTGTCCATTGTCGAACAAGAATTAGGGTTCCTTACCAAATGGGATTGCGGTCGGCGTGAAATATATACAATGTATAACCGGCACGGTCCTCGTGGTTTTGAACAAAGGTGTAGGAAAAGGTGGACTATAATTTGATAGATTGCATATATATCGATTGCGTTATTTTGTGGCAGTTCTCGGTTGTACGATAACTGGTTATGAAATTTGTGAAATTTGCGAGCGTATGTGCGCTTTATGTTCTCAGTAAAGTACTTGCAGTATCTATAGCTACTATATTACTTAATATATATTTTATTAATAACTACTACTGCTACTAGCACTAATTTAAATTTTGAGGTTAGGTTTAGTTTAACATAAGTTACGTTTCAAGACACAAGAGTCAGCGATTTCAACAGAATATATTCGTAGTATGTTTCAACAATATAAATAAGTATTTACAGTTCTGTCTTTCTCAAAGTTTACTTTATATTTTCTTATTATTATTAAACACACAACATCCTGCTCTACAGAATAATCGCTGTATCGCGTGCTTTACAAACATACAATTTGACGGGCACAAAGTACGCCTAGGCTTAGAATAGTCATTTATGGATCTTCTAATTTAACATAAAGCGAAAATGTAAAATTGAAAATAACAGCCACGAGCAGAATTTGAACCTGCATCTCCTGGAATACCGTCCCAGATGCTTGCCAGTTCAGCCATCGTGACAGTTGTTGGGTACTGCGAATTTCGATAACACATTCGTTCTTAACGTCTAGGCCATATACAATTATCAAAATATTTTAGGGCTGCGTCATTATTTGGTAAAAAATCTTAATTGTAAAATGATTTTTATCTGGTCGGTATAATGTAAGTATGCAAATACTTCCGACAGTTGGCGCAGGCGTGTAACCACTTCTCTTTCTGTGCAGTCATTCGTTCTGTTTTATTCCCAAGTATGGTAGCGTTGACATAGAATGAGTGCAATATATAATAAATAGAGATATATAAAAATCAGTTGTTCTGCATGAAACGAGAACAGTACCTACCTACCTCAACACTTCGCTTATGAGGCGTGCAAAACTTAGAATACCGTCGGCTTAATAGTGTTAATATTAGATGAACCTTTTCAATTTGAATTTAAAACATTTATTCGAACGCTCCTCAGTTTATTTGAACTTGTACCACACAAACCTACGTGTATGACGTCACTACCGCAACTAATTGTACTTCGACGTGAACACCCAACACCTCCAGACACCTCCAGGCACTCCCGCCCGTTGCCCCTCGGACCGACATGAATTAATTACATGCCACCGCAATTGTACACACGTTGAAACTTGATGATAATTATCGCTTAGTTAGTTGATAATTAAACAATACTACTTATCATATGTATTTACTTTGATCGACTTTAAAAATGCACAGGTTCTCAAAACAATAAAACTATGAAGTTATACTGTAGATTGGACTAGTGGTTGAGCCTTGCTTAACGCAGCATGAATGGGACCGGCTCCATCGTGGAAGTACTACCCTCTCAACAATGGTAGGTTCTCCTACCGTTTTGTTTCGTATGGTGAGTGATTCTCTCCTTATTTACCTTCCTATCCTATTTTTTTTATTGCTTTTGATGGCAGACGTACCACGGCCCACCTGATGGTAAGTGGCAACCGTCGCTCATGGACTCAACTATACCGAAAGTATAGCCAAGCCGCTGCGCACCATTTCATTTCTCAGATGTGAAGTGAAAGAATAAACGGGTATCTTCTGCAGCCAAAACACACTGACGTGCTTAATGACCGGTCACACTGGAACTTCCTATCCTATATTTAATATCATTTCTATCCACCTCCTATACCTTTCCTTGGAGATGGCGACGCGCTAGTATTACCTCTGGTGTTACTAGCGTCTGTAGACTACAATAACTGTTGAGCACCAGGTGAGGTCAGGTCATAAAAAATACTTAACGACTAACAACGCTGTAGATAATTAGTGCCATATCTTCTCTAAGACAAAAGAGGTATTAGCATATATATAGCGTTGGCCAGTAGACTAGAAATTATCTTTTCTATTAAACTCAAATACCATAGTGAGTAAGACACCGAACTGTCAAGTGTTCAGACTTCTATTTCACCATATATTTCATTAAGCGATCAACTAATAATCATTCTAGTCTGGGTGTACTTCGTGTCCGTTAATTCTAGGTTTATTAAGGCCTCTGTAACACGTTTTAATATCCTTTTCGGTTCGGTTTTGTGTTCAGACACACGTATATAGCCTAATACAGTATTTTTTTCTCAAATATCTTAAATGTACAGACAGCTTTGTTACAGCTTTATAATAGTTAGAATTAAGGATGATCTTATAAAATCTAGACCATCAACATCGTATATATCAGCTCAGATATGTCTGCTTTCAACACCCAAGATCATAATATTAAGAACTGCCAAGAATGTCACCTCAAATTAATCTGTGTGTTTCGGCAAATCGACTGAACCTTTGAACATTAGAACAAAGGACCGCCCTTCGTTAGGTATTTGATAATTAAAGGACATCCGTGACAAAGGTGTACAAGGGCTTCACATACAATCGGTTTGTGTGAATTATTCGATCTACGGAAAATCACATGGAAATATATGAATAGTTCGATATGGGTCTAGATTTGATTCGTATTATATTCACGTAATTGATGCGGTTTTAGCTCAATACATTTGCAGTTCGAACGATCGGCAAGGTTAACCAAGCTCACTTGGCTTTCAGATGGGTAACAAAAAAGTTACACATATTCGTAAAGACCTGCCCCCCTTAAAATGAAATACAAAACGTTAGACGAACTTTCGTTTCGAGTCAATGTAATTGATCAACAACCCGAGGCTTGATTCCTGATTAGTCGAGATTTCGACGCGTGATTCAGGCGACCAATCACAATGAAGCGAAACGAAAGTTCGTCTAACGTTTCGTATTTCATTCTAAGGGGTCAGACCTCCCCCACCGAAGGAATTTAATCCCACCGAAGGAATGTAACATAGTTCCAGTGGCCTGCCAAGAAAGGCGGAGAGACAGCACACGGCCGGTTTCTTTAGTGGGTGAGGGCCCCACACTACCCTGTTCGTTGCCCCGAACAACGGGGTGTGCGGTTAGGAACATTTTTTCCGCATTAACAAAAAAAAAAGGAGGCAGACCTCCGCGCTTCGGCAACCATGCTAAGCAGTGGGCTGTCAAATAATATCCTGGGAGTCGTTACAGATTGTCTGAATAATACCTAAATTCTGCCTCTGTTTCAAGGTCACTTATTGTCCCGATAGTTGGTGCTCCGTTCTAAGGTCGCTTATTGTCCCGTTAGTTGGTGCTCCGTTCTAAGGTCGCTTATTGTCCCGTTAGTTGGTGCTCCGTTCTAAGGTCGCTTATTATTGTCCCGTTAGTTGGTGCTCCGTTCTAA
Organism: Leucoma salicis; assembly: GCA_948253155.1. Taxonomy (NCBI): domain Eukaryota; kingdom Metazoa; phylum Arthropoda; class Insecta; order Lepidoptera; family Erebidae; genus Leucoma; species Leucoma salicis. The sequence continues at coordinate 3,185,971 of OX411815.1, forward strand.
GGTCGCTTATCGTCCCGTTAGTTGGTGCTCCGTTCTAAGGTCGCTTATTGTCCCGTCAGTTGGTGCTCCGTTCTAAGGTCGCTTATTGTCCCGTTAGTTGGTGCTCCGTTCTAAGGTCGCTTATTGTCCCGTCAGTTGGTGCTCCGTTCTAAGGTCGCTTATTGTCCCGTTAGTTGGTGCTCCGTTCTAAGGTCGCTTATTGTCCCGTTAGTTGGTGCTCCGTTCTAACTGCGGCTAACACATTCGTCGAGACACCCCGAGACAGGACAAGGGCGAGTGTGTACATGGTAGCCTCGTCTTGTCTCGGGGCTCTCGCTATGTCTCGGAAGAGTGTCAGTTTTTTGTGCTCGAGTCAAAGGGTCACGGCGAGTCTCGCGATATAACGAGACCGCGCCTGTACACACTCGTTTGCTTAGTTGCCCGCCAACTGCGTTCGCGTAAAGACGTGCTTTCTGCGTGCGACAACGATGTGTTCTAACGCTTTTTAGAAGCCTACTAAAGGCAATCACTATTATGGAATCCTAAAAATGTCAGGCACAAGGATAAGCAACTATTACATGACGCTTGGTTGCGGATAAGCAACGATTTTGATATCCCCGTGGAAGATTAAAAAAAAAATATTCCTGTTGAATACTTAGTTCTTTTTCGCCATGGCTTAATATATTTTTTTTTATGGTAAATGATTAAAAACGCCGCAATTGTTTTTTCCACGTCCATCGCGATGGGCATCCGAAGTTCAATTGATACAACGAGCGTGTACATGGTGTGCTCTCGTGTCGAGCTTCTACCAGACGAGAGTGGACGAGAGGTTGGCGAGACAAATAGACGAGTGTGTAGAGCCGCCGTAAGGTCGCTTATTGTCCCGTTAGTGGTCGTGGAGGTCCGTCGCTCCGCGTAAAGACTGCTGGATCAGCTTAAACCAAACAGTCTGGAAGCTGACCCTAACAAAGTCAGGATAAGGCTAGGGAGATGATGGACATAAATTAGTGAATAAAATTAATTGGAATGGATGGGCTCACGTGCCGAATGTTGTACGTGAGTCAAATATTTGTGGCAATCTACAAATAGTTGCTTGGCAAATAGGTGACTGTTTTCTGCTATTCTAAATTAGTGAGAAATTTATAAAAATAATCAGTAAATACTAGTGTTGTAATACTGAATTGTCAGCGTGGACTTCAGAATATAATTACGTCACTTTATGGGTATTAATTATGTCTATGCTAAATTGTAATCCCATAGAATTTATCTATTTTTACGAGATAAAAATAGTCTTCTTTTCTGGGCGGAGTCAATATGTAGGCAAAATTTTATGATTATTGATTTATTAATTATGGCGTAAAAACTTAACAATCAAATAAACTCACTCGCATAAGGATTTATCCAGGAAGGGTATAGACTATCATTACACTACAACCCTTAAGAGCTGGGTAATTAGTGAGTAAAGTGCGTGCAGACAGAGGCTATACTTGTAAGTGCTTGTTTTCTATATATATTTTTAAACTGTGTGGTATGTGGCAGCTCTAGTTACCTTTACATGTTAGCAATATGAAAGACGTCACCACGCGGTTCGCTCGGGAAAGGGATGGGAATTACATCAGAAGCATGGTATAGGGTGCAAGAGCGGTTTGGCTCCAGCTCTTTCAATCACTGAACTAAATGCACCAGTAAGTGTAGGTAAGTACTTACCGTTGCTATGCGCCGATATTCTCTGAGAGCTACTTGGTCGGTCGAGTCTAAATATTTACGCTAGAACCAGCTAGTTACAAACATGAATAATATAAAGTATTCATTTGCACGCGGCTCTGCCGCAGCCAAAAGCTAGTTTTTAGGCTATATCTCAGGTTCCCGATATAGGAGCGGGATAAAATGTATACCAGTTTTTAAGTCTAATCAAGAGCTTTCAAATAAAAAAAGTTGCATCAATGATGCGCGAACGAACGAATAGACAAACAGACATAAAAATATTAAAAAAATGTTTTGTGCTTAGACACGCCTATATAGCCTAATAAAGTCATACTTACTTACTTACTTATCATCACGCCATTTCCCTTGCGGGGTAGGCAGAGAGAACAGAGTGCCAAGAGGTTCTATTCTTGCATACATCTCTCGCTTCCTCAACGTTCATAACTCTCTTCATACATGCTCGCCGGTTTCGGAGACTCCTGACTCCACCTTCCTTCAATATATGATTGTTTTTTTTTTTGACCGTTAATAAAGTAATTTTTCTCAAATATCTTAAATGTACAGACACAGCTCTGTTACAGCTTTATGATAGTTAGGATAAAAACATATACCACCGAAGGGATGCAACATAGTTTCAGTGGCCCGCCAACAAAGGCGGAGAGACGGCACACGGCGGGTTTCTTTAGTGGGTGAAGGCCCCACACTTTCTTTCACACGTTGCTCCGAACGACGGGGTGTGCGGTTAGGAACGTTTTTTCCCGCAAGGATAAAAACGTATGCAGTAGAAACGATGAGTCACACTTAGCATGCATACATAGTGACAGTTCCATGCTTATTTATCGAACAAAAGCTAAGAGCTGCCTAAAAGCCCTGTACCCCTTCTGTTTGCCATTAGGGAGCAAAAAAAAAAACAACCAATCAAAAACGCGTCCCTGTCATATAAAAATAAAACATATCCGAGGTGAAAGGGGTCTCGCCTGGAGTGTTGTGCAAATCATTAGCCGTGTACCTCTGAGGGAGTTACATACAGCCCGGGGCTCTCATCGCGTGACGTCATAGCCCTTTATATTGTATCTGTGCACTGCAGCGTGTTGCATTGAGGGGATTTATTTATTTTTTCTATGCAACGTACTAACGGAATAAACCACGATGATAACGATGGAACTATGATTTTTTTTGCATACATATAGGGTAAACTGTAGTATTGCTGGCACCCCCTTAGTCATTGTCACTTTGGATTTTAAATGCAAATATTAAGAACTGGTATAGCAAAAAAACATCTGTTCTACTTTTTTCATAATCTGCAATAGTAACATTGTTTGCAGAAAAAAGTAGGTTTTATAATATTATAGCTGGCAGCACTAAAGAAAATAAATATATACCGGCGGCATGCAGAACTGTTAAAACATCACTCATGGATTATTTATTATTAAGCTTAGTTTTTAGGTAAATAAAAAAGCCAGTCTCACTTATTTTGCTTTGCCGTGTGGGGCCGGCTTTAGAATTGTCCCACCCCTCTCCACCCATGAGAGTCATAAGAGCCGACTGAGGGAATACCGGGGGAGTGGGCAGCAGCACTCCCTCGAGTACTAACAACATCCACTGCGATCGCCAACCCGCCTACCAAGCGTGGCGATTACGGCACTATCCCCCATATGAGCATCACATGTTGTGGCGTTATCTTGGGGAGGCCTATGTCCAGCAGTGGACGTCAAAAGGCTGATGGATGGATGATGATGGGTGGATGTCAAAATAGCATCCCACAGGAATCATACATTTTTCCGGGATAATAGATACTATAATGTATAAAAAACTAACTGTAAATGCCTCGGTGGTGTAGCGGTAGTGTATGCGACTGCTAATCATGAGGTCTCGGGTTCGATCCCCGGGTCAGGCAATGTTATTGAGCTTTTTCCTAAATAGAAAAATTTTCAGTAGCAGCCCGGAGTTTGGAAATGTGCCCGGTAGACGTCAATACGCTCGCCCCCTATTACGTGGGACTTAAACATAGCTTGCGAGTCGTGGGTGTGTAATACACCTCTGCATACCCCTTCGGGGAATACAGGCGTGATGCTAATTTTTTATGTATGCAAAATTCCAGCACGATTGGTTCAGTAGTTACCATGTAAATGCGTAACAAATAAACAAAATTACTCGCATTTATAATGTAAGGACAGTCAGGGTCATGAAACTCAGAAACAGGCTTCGGTAATGTCAACTTAAATGGCACCCGTAAAGTGCATATGTGCTCACGCAAGCCTTGTAAATGTCACATACGTTTGTCGTAGTATGCTTGTGAAATCTGCTATTTTATGTAGATTTATGAAATTTTTTATTTTTATTTTTAATAAAGAAAATTGCCTGTAATGTAATTGATATTTGTATCGGCAGCAAGCAGCAATAGTCTAATGGCATTTCAAGTCAAATGGACAACTAAGACAGAGGTAGGTAATAGGTTCGATTCCGTATCTGAGATGTAGACTTCACACTGCACACATATGTGAAATAAAAGATAATATTATTTAGTTTGATATTTTCTTCATCAATCTCATCATCGAATAATTTAATTGAATTCTTAAGATCTACTTTAAAACAGATATTAATAAAAAAAAATAGTAGTCGTTTTTGTTTTAAGATTTCTTTTGTCTATCCGTGTGGTGACGGACTAAGAATACAAGTGTCACCACCCCATTCTTTCCCATGGGTGTCGTATGAGGCGACTAAGGGAAGTAAGCAATTATCAACCATTGCATTACTGATGGTAGGGCTGGATACCAAGTGGGAGTACTCACTTGCTATCAGGCCCGAGCGGTTTGGTACCACCATCTCCTGTGTGACCGGTCATGAAGCACATTGGTGTGTTTTGGTTGTAGCAGGAGATAGCCGGTAATTTGTTCATTTCATATATTTGAAATGAAATGATGAGCAGCGGCTTGACAGTACTCTCTGTATAGTTGAGTCCATGAGTGACGGTTATCATTTACCATCAGGTGGACCGTGGCTCGTCTGCCACCATACGCAACAAAAAAAAAACGATCAAAGGCATAGTACTAGGGATTACTCCGTAATGTAAAACTGCAATTACACTAACACAAAGTACACAAAATATAAGGATAAAATATTTGTTGCAGTGTAATATTTGTTCTATATCAGAATCTAATACCATTTCGCATGTGAAGGTTTTGTTCCGCAAATAGCCACTGAGTGGAAATGCACTTTGTGTTGACGGTTGACATAGGGATTATCACCACAGCGCTGTGTGGTTTAAAAAAAAAAACTAGTCTGCGACGACTAGTTTTTTTTACGGACGTCTAGTAGATGTGAAAACATCAAAATTATTTTGTAAAAATAAAATGATTATAACTTGACAAAGTACTCCTCAAGACAAATCAAACGAGTATACACTCGATAGGGTTGCATCGTTTCATTACAGCGTTACTGTGGCCACCTTCCAGCTTCATCATCAGGCAGACACAAAGTACTCGGCAAGAAGAATCATACGAGCCCAAACTCGATGGAATTGCGCAATTTCATTATAGAGTTCCTATGTCCACCTTCCAGTTCCATCATCAGATCAGCTCTATGTCATCATAATATTGCATTGTCACGCGATATACATATGCATTGAGCATTGACATTTCTATACTCTCTTCTAAACTCTTCTAATGCTCCTGCGTACCTTAAGCTTCATTTTCAATTTCTTTCCTCTACACATGATCGGCATCTTCGTTCTGCTAACAACCTCCTTCTCCTCTGTCCGTCCCACTCTTCCAGCGTTGTACACTCTTACTTTTATTTATGTCCAGTCTATTCTACTTTGGAATGCATTGCCTCTAGAGATCAGGATGGCCACTAGTCGTAAAACTTTCAAAGCTAGAGTTCACGAGCTTTACTCCTGTTTTTTGGCAGTCTTCACTCTAATTATCGCTCACTTTTGACACAAACTATTAGTTATTTTTTTTTCATGTCTATATATATGTATGTATATTATATACGTTATTTATTAATGTATGTGTTCTTTTAACATATAAGTATTCTTACGGTTTTAGTATGTAATTCTATTATAGTAATATATATATTATAGTATTATTCTTAAATGCACCTACCACTACATTTCTGCTCCGCCCCAGGTAGACTGGTAGAGAATGCCTAAGGCATTAAGTCCGCCTTGTACTCGGCATGTGCAAAAGTTTTAAAATAAATAAATAAAATATGCGTGTAAAATTTGAAATTGAACTTGCAAAATTTGAACGGGGTAAGTAAAATAAAATCGTCGCCACGCTAACAGTCGATTTTACCCTCCCTCCGCATTAGATGTTTCACATCATAAGGTCAACGCTGCGGCTAAGCTGTAGGTATGTGTTGCCATTGCCATGAGAGACCTGTTCTTGTTCTTTTTTAAACTACGTGGGTGGCAAATTAGCATACGGTCCACGTAAGTGTTTACCGTAGATACTAGCAACACCAAAAGCATCATACGCGTCGCCATCTCCAAGGAAAGAGGATATGTAAAGGAAGGATATTAAGGAAAGGATAGGAGGGATAATAAGATGATAGTATGGAAGGGGTTTGGGCCTCCGGCACTCACTCACCGTACGAGACACAAGGGTAAAAATACCTAACTTTGTGTCACGCTGATCTTTTGTGAGAGGGTGGAACTCCCCAGGTGGAGCCGGTCCATTCATGGTGGGATAAGCAAGCCTCTACCATTAGTTCTACAATTGAAAGTAACCGCACCGTGAATCTACGGATTTGGAAATCATCACAAAATATCAGCATCAACTTGCCTATGTTATTCTCAATTATACAGATGGTTCCACAGATGGCGGTGTACACAGTGGTTTAGATACCGACCTCCTGTCTTAGTGTTATGGGCTCGATTCCCACACAGGACGACCCTGTTTGATCCACAAATAGTTGTTCTGAGTCTGGGTGTACTTTGTGTCCGTTAAATTGTATGATTGTAAAGTCCCCCCGATACAAGGATTGCTCCTTAGTGCAGGGTGTCGACTTTTACAAATAAATTTAGAAAAAATCGCGAGTCGTATGTCTGCAAACTAATTGTATTTTATGACTGGTTGTACCGCGCGTTAATGTTACTGCCCCACCCCTGTAGGTCATAACGTGATGTTATATAGTCTATCTTACTTCTAGACAGTTAACTTTGTAATTTTCAGAATTATTCGACTAGAACAAATCTTTTCTCTCACACCAGATACCCTGACTGAAAATTATAGCTTAACATGGTTCGAGGTAAGGCTTTCAAAGCTTGAATAAAACTTGCAAACTTTCCTTGAAATCACATCAGAGACTTGTGCTTCTGTCACAGGCTTATAGTCTCCTGATGGCTCGTGGCTATAACAGCCATCTTGACAACGACATCTCTAAACTAATAAAATAAAAGTTTCTTTTAAACACGCGTATCTCTAAGGATTTGGTATGATCTGGAAAACCTTTTTACATCTTTAACAAATAAGTCAATGAACTTTGAATTTTCTTGTTATACATTAATAATATGTAAGTTTATATGTTGCTGAAATATCGTAGTACAGCTACGTACCATTTTAATATAAGTACTCATCTTTCAAAGAACTATGACAGTTCTCAAAGTCACCAGCTTTAGTCTTACACGTTTTATTCCAGTTTTGCCGATGTCGCGACATCAAACAAGACTACTATGTACTCTTTTGTCTAACCCCCCATTCGAATTCATCCGGCCTTTGTATTCTCGCGCCAGTCGCAATTTTAATCACTTAAGCGCGCGCTTTCGACTCTAGGGGGAATCCCCCTCAAATAAACTCCGTAAAACTCTAAATACTAGTAATAAAACTGGGTTTTATAGTATCGCCCTCAAACCCAGCTCATTATTGGGCGTCGAGCTTACTATTATGCTTGATTGAAGGCTCTTGACCCGCCAATTAAACGCGTTAATTAAATGCTGGAAAGCCTTTTTTATCACATCACTTACAGTGAAGCATGTGGCTGTTGTATTCTCTATATATATAAAGTTGATAACCACAAATTTTATGATTATGTTTGGTTTTTTAATGGAGTCTGTCAGACACCTATCAACATGCTATAAATTTCCAATGTATAGCATTTGAAGAGACATGATGGCTGACGCTAGTCTGTAGTCTGTAGCCAGACTAACGCGGGAACATTAGGTATATACAACCGCAAAACCACATTCGTGGTCGCAAAGAAATATTAGCTTTAAATTATCTAGCTAACTGCACCGATATGCTAGCTCGTTTAGCAATGTATAGTAATGTTTTTATTCGTGACCTACAACTACGAATCATTTTTTAAATCCATAAATTATTTTTGTCTTACAGCATCTTTTATGTGTGAAATTGTTATTACATAGTTTGTCTAATATCAAGCTCCGACTCTTAGAGGCAGGTGCCTATCGTACAAGTGTGGATAAAGAGAGTTGTGCCGAATTTTATATGGTTATGTTTTGTATAAGTATTTTAAAGTTAAAAAATATAATGCGATTGAAACCGTGACGCTACTAATGTATTTTGTACAGGTAAAAGATCGATGAGGATTTCTTTTGTGGATTTTATTCCTAAATATTATTTACCAATTTGTTTCAAACAAAATATCAAATTTAATTAAAGCACAGATATGAAGGGTTATAACGAAAATCCAAAAACTATGATACATAATATATAATACATAAATAAAAACACCAAGTTTTGAACAGCAAAATAATATTAAAGTAAAAAAATTTGCAAATAAAAAAACTTGTAAATATCGCTTGCAAATATTTCCTCACAACACTATAATGGTCAAATCAAAATGTTTAGTAACAAGTGGAGTAAAAAAGTAAAAACTGAATGTTGATATCGCGTTCTAACATCGAGCTAGAAAGGCACGAGCGGTTTCTTTAAAAAAATCAAAATACTTGTTATTCACATTAACAGACGGCAGGCAACATGCAAACTCTTTAAGGTCTGTTTAAAATGTGAGTTTTTTTTAAATTTGATGTTATTTTTTTTTCTGAGGCAAAGGTCGCACGGGTTCGGCCTTGGATTGTCAACTGTCGAGCTTTAGCGTTACAGGAAAATATTGATAAAATCCAGCTGCCATGATATAAAATAAATCGGACAGAAGTTCAATAAAACTTTAAAATAATAATACAATATTTTTATTATATTATATTACCAATACAAATTCATAATATATTACCACGGCGTAGCAAGAATACTCCTAATTTGTCTATCCTTGTTAGTTGCATTCTAAAGAGTGTGCGCATGGAGATTGCACTCCTTACTTGCTGACAAAATTGAAAATAATCAACATATTTTAAATTTATTTTTGAAGAATGGTGCTTCACACTGAATCATTGTGACTCAATCTTGAACCTGTATCATTAGAACCAGGTATTTAAGGTTGCAATTCCAGCTGTCCTTTACTCATATGTGTGAAGCGATTTAGACATCGTCATTTTAAATTGGGAAAATATATTTTGCGTGCGGAATGCGCAGCAGCGGTGCAATGCTTGCGATTTATATCTTACAACGCTGATTTACATCTGGATGTAAGGAGACTTGTGTTGGATTGGCTTTAGTTTAGAGGTACTAAATGTAATTTAGAGTAGTAATGTCGTAACCATATAATGAAATACAAATTATTTGTAAATAAGGAAAAAGAGATTTTTTGTACTAGCGGGAAAAAAAGACTCATTTTCCTTATTCGCAAATAATTTGTACTTTAAAAAGTGGCGGAGCATGTCAAATGCTAAGAAATATAGATCAAAAATATATAATGAAATGTTCAGAGGTATTGAACAGCACGTCGGGCATCCAGCAATGCTATGATTGTTTACCAACTTTATCTTATGCATAACTTTTTTGATATTTACTAAGAGCTTCAGAAAACGATCCGGTTAATGATGCACTGTAATATTATAGATAGTATTACAGTGGAAGTTAAAAAGCATAGGTACTTCTTCTAGGCAAAAGGAATAATTGACTATTTTTTCTCCTGATTTGGAAGAGGCTGCTGTCCACCATGTGTGATATTGTATTTATCTTTACAATCTCACTATAGGGCACAGGTCTTCTTATCTCAGGTTGATTCAGATCTCAATCTACCACTCCAGCGCACTGCTGGTTGGCAGACTTAATAAACTCTTTGATAAATTTTCAATTCTCGTGCAGGTTTGCTCAGGGGGGTTATAATGTATCTCACTCAATCATATCGAAATCGCATCGTGTCATTGTGATTGGTTGACAGATCACCGTTTTCTCTACCAATCACAAGCGATACGACACCATGTCGATACCATTTAGCTATTTTTAGTAGTGATATTTTGTTCCAGTACTTGTAGATAAAAAAATCTAATTTGTTGAATGTCAGTTTAAAAATGTCATTGTAATTTAGTAGCATAAATGATTAAATGTTTGAAACGGTTATTATTACTTGACATTTGGTTGTACACTTTATGATTTATTTATGAAAGTCGGCGTGCTGCGAGTCGGGCAAGTTGGCAGTAAGCTCACTCTAATGTAATATATTCAAATTCTTGGCAAGCTCACTAAATTTATACTTCACTGTGGTCTTTCATTTCTCTAATAGTGACGTGTATATTCAGCTATATTATAATGTTATGATCTTGAAAATTACGTAATATATAACTTTTTAATTGTTTTATTGTTACTCGAGTCAGAGAGCCAGCGGCCCAACTGATGGATCGCCGCTCATGGACTCGGTCGTATTTAGTAACTATGATCCCTTAATATTAAAAGTGCAAGTAGCCGACTAAGGAAACACCGAGGGAGTGGGCAGCAGCACTCCCTCGTGTATTAACTACATCCACTGCGATCGTCAACCCGCCTGCCAAGCGTGGCGATTATTGAATTGAAGATTTTCTTTTTTTTTGTTGACATACCGTGGTGTTGTCAATGAAAAAATCGTAAAAGTAGAAAAAGAACAGAAAATTGCATATATTCTTTTTATAAATTTAAATAACGATGTTGGTCGTATTTCTGAACACTGGTAATACGAAATAAGTTTTCAATAATCCGCTCGTTCCATTCATAATAATATAGCCACACGCGAACTTAAAGACGTGCATTCTGGGTGTATTTTGAATTTCGAACAGTAATTTCGTATCCTGTACATGCCGCACGTTGCATAATTTAATCGTCATTTTGATTTATGGCGTCCAAACTTTTTATTTAGCGACCAGGGCTTTTGGCATAATATTTTTCAAATTGTTATTTATTACTTGTTTTATTTATCGTCATTAGTTTTCCAAGGCTGTAAGAATTCTTGACATTATTGACATTGATACATGTAAATAGGTAGTTTCCTTTATTTCCGCGAAACAATACGTTGCTCGTATCATGAACTTTTGTTGTACCTAACTATTACATATAATACTTTTGAAGAAGACCTTTTTTGATCTATATTTTTAGAACTTGACATGCCCAGCTACTAACAAATTATTTGTGAAAGTGGAAATAGGGAACTTTACTGCAAGCAGGCTTTGAACCTGCGTCCTATCCAATTCGGGGGTGTGCTCTAGACCACTAAGCTATTGCAGTCGCCCAACGACGATTCCAAATCTGCTGCTGGATGCATTTACCACTTCGAACCACTCCTATTCGAATGATGTATGTAAATGCATCCGATAGGTGGCGTGGGTTGTAAAGACAAATGTGAAGTTGTTTGAAGACCTTTTTGTTAAATTCTGCTTTAGGGAATAAATCTATGTATAGCAAATAAGTACTTTGTAAGCTTACAAATGAGTCGAAACTAATTATTTAGTGTGAGAGGTTGTTTGAAAACCAGAACGCCATCTGCGCTGTCACTTAAAACATTACATACTATGACACGCCGTATTCAGCTTTACAACTTCTGTTTTACTTAGGGTTGAAAGAAAATTAATTCCATTTTCAGTAACCAATTACTGCAAAGGCTGTGTTAAAACATTGTTTGCGTGCCAGTTACACTACCATTAAAGGCTTTAAACCTGTACCTGCTATGAAATTCCACTACAAGCAGAGCTTCAATGGTATTTAAAATAGGTACCCGATAGTCGGAAGAGAGAGAGAGTCGCGTCGATTAAACGCTATTTGTATTTCCATTGTTAATTCACGTTAATCGGTCGCTTGACGTAAATTGTACGCTGTGTGAAACATCACGTGTGCCAGCCCTGACTATGGTCAGGGCTGCCATACATATAACTAGCTGGACACACCCACGTGGAATTCGTTTTGTCACAAAAATACTTAATATTTTGATGTGAAACATCTAATGCGGAGGGAGGGTAAAATCGGTTGTTAGCGTGGCGACGCTTTTATTGTACCTACTTGTTTCGTTCAAATCTTGCAAGTTAAATTTGACACACTTCCCAGTTTCCGATTTTACACGCATGTGTATATCATGACAATGCAATATTATGATGACATGGAGCTGATCTGATGACGGAGCTGGAAGGTGGACATAGTAACTCTACAATGAAATGACGCAACCCCGTCGAGTTTGGATACGTCTGGTTCGTCTTGATGAGTACTTTGTCTTTAGATGGTATCCAGGGTCTGATGATGGAGTTGGAAGGTGGCCATGCGAAACTGTAATTAAATGGCGCAACTACATCGAATTAGGACTCGTTTGAAATGTCCTGACTAGAACTTCAGTCATAGATGAGATCCAGGGTCTGATGATGGAGCTGGATGGTGACCACAGTAACTCTGTAATGAAACGACGCAACACCATCGAGTTTAGAATCATTTGATACGTCTTGACGAGTACTTTGTCTTTAGATGGTATCCAGGGTCTGGTGATGGAGCTAGAAGGTAGCCATAGGAACTCTATTATAAAACGACATAACTCCATCGACGAGTACTTTGTCTCTAGATGGTATCCAGGGTCTGACGATGGAGCTGGAAGGTGGCCACAGTAACTCTGTAATGAAACTACGCAACCCTATCGAGTTTATACTCGTTTGATTCGTCTTGAGGAGTACTAACTTTGTCAAGTTATGATCATTTTATTACTACGAAATAATTTCGATTTTTCACATCTGCTAGACGTCCCGCGACGTCTAGTTTTGTTTTTATTTTTTAAAGAGATAGAAGGCCAAACCTCCTTCTCTTGTTTTTATCTTTCTTTTCCACCTCGTATCCCTTTTCGAGGAGTTAGCGGCGCGCGAGCCATATATTATATTAACATTATTATGTCTATTCTTGACAACCCTATTTCACACATACTTGCAAACAATCATTCGCTGCAGTGTCTAATGCACTTATAGTTTTGCCGTTTCATTTATATTAGATTAGCAGGGTTTCGAGACATTGTATTTCAACTGCTTTTCCAATAATGGTTGTCGAGTGTGGCATATTGAAATTATTTAGCTTTCCGTGTGACAGGGAGTGGAACCATATATTTTATTTTATGACACCAATTAGCCAGCCCCAAAACACCAAATACCACTCCTTAAATAATTTTAATACTACCATAGAGTAAAGATAATATTCTATACTAGCAGTGGCTCGCGGTTTCATCTGTCTTTTAATCCTACTAATAGTATAAAAGTACAAATGTGAAATATTGAGAAGACATTTTGATGTTGGGATGTTTGTCCGCCAATCACGGCTAAACGAATGAAATTTTGTAGCTAGATAGTTGAGACACTTAATTTTCCGAAGAAAATAATAGTACCCGTATAATAGGCTGTTTCTCGCAAATGACTTAACATATAAACGGATTTATAGGGAATTTGGTATAACAGATTAAATACAACCTCGATAAACACATAAAATTTTGATCTGTATTTTAGCACTTGACATGCTCAGCTACTTTAAAGTACAAATTATTTGTGAATGTGGAAAAAGAGAACTTTAGTGCGAGTGGGAATCGAACCTGCGTCCCTTCCAATCCGGGGAAGTGCTCTAAGCACTGGTCTGGGTCGTAAAGACAAATGTGATGTGAAGATTGGTATGGCCGAAGGCCAGTGCGATAGCTCAGCGGCTTAAAGCACTTCCCCGGATTGGAAGGGATGCAGGTTCGATTCGCACTCGCACTAAAATTCCCTTTTTCCACATTCACAAATCATTTATAGTGTAAAATTGTTTACAGCTATAAGAAGTTCCCTCTACATATAGCATCACGCCTGTATTCCCCGAAGAGGTAGGCAGAGGTGTATTACACACCCACGACTCGCCAGCTATGTTTAAGTCCCACGTAATAGCGGGCGAGCCTATTGACGTCTACCGGGCACATTTCCAAACTCCGGGCTGCTACTGAGAAATTTCCTTATTTTTTTTTTTACGAAAAATCTCAACTGCTTACTAAATTACTCTATGGACCAAATTATTAGGTCCAAGGAAGCGCAGTAGCGTACAGAAGTTTGTTAGATAAATTTGTTTATAAAATAGTTAGCGTATTTCAAAGTAGACAACATTTTTACTCTTTATACATACTGGTTTTACCACAATTTTCACTGTGTTTTCGCTTTATGTTCTTTATATCTTATTTATTTTTCCATAAATTGGGCTATCAAATGCAAAAAGATTTATTCAAATCCGCTTAGTTATTCTAAAGATAGATGCGTTGAAACAAATAAAAAACAAATGACATGCTTAGCGATATAAATTAACACGAAGTGCGAAAATGTGAAATCGTGACTGATATAATCGTTTTCACATTTTCGAAAAAAATTTTGTTAACAAACGATGCTGTTCATATTCGTATATTAGCATAGAATTTAGAATTAATACAACATTTTTGTGTCTGTAATACTCCGTGTGTAAATAGTATTAAAAATAATAAAGACTAAAATTTATTCAGAACTGTCACATAGCATCCATTGTGTCTCTCATTTTCACCACTAAACTGATAAAATATTGCTGTTAGATCGAATGTATTTTGTTACTTATTACGAGTATGTCAAAGCTGTTAATTGTCAAAATAATTACTGATATATTTTTTTAAATTGAGAAATGATAGACAATAATATCAAGATCAATAGAGGTAGCTATTATTTAAAATAAACTATGAAGAATAAGTCTTTTTTGTCGTGCATAGGATCTCTGATCGGATGTAACACTTCTGACATCTTCTTTCTTGCCGAGCCATAAAGTATCGGTAACAACATTAGTCCTATACTAGGTACACTAGTTGTTGCCCCCGGCTCTGTCTGCGTAGACTTAAGAAGTCGATCCGGTAATACAAATACGTCACTCTACGATACAATAATTAACTCTATGTAAAAGTTGCTGTCCTACAGGAACCGTCCATATTTCTGGGATACAAAATCCTTTTCCGTATTCTAGACTATACTCGTATATGTATACCAAATTTCATGATAATCGGTTTAAGATTGATGGCGTAAAAGAAAAACAAATTAACAAACAAACGTATATAAGCCCTTATTAAGTTAGTCATTATTAATTAACTGTTTTTGCTTGGTTCTATGTGTATTTCGGTATTCTTTCATGTATACTGTTCATAAGACAGAAATATAATACTATTACCTAATTACCTAATTACCTATTACGATGTACATACTAAGAGCAAAGTCCTAATTGTTTTAGCTTATCTATATGTTTAGTAAAAATAATATATTCTTATTTTTTTTTTAAGCGACGCCTTTGCTAAGGCATAATCCTTGTATCGCGGGGGACTTTACAAACATACAATTTCACGGACACAAAGTACACCCAGACCCAGAACAACCATTTGTGGATCACACAAAGAGTTGTCCTGTGTGGGAATCGAAGCCATAACACTGCGTCATCTGTACTGTGAGAAGAAGAAAGGAAGAATGGTTTAAAGGACCATTTAATTTTAAACTGATATCGGAAGCTACCTAAACAAGTTACAATAAATCAAATATGCCTTAAAATCCTCAATTTGAATAATCCTTTACATTTTATTTGTAAAAGTAATTTGTTTGAATAAATTTAGTTGCTACAGCGATTTGTCTTAATTAATGTGCAGTTATCTAAAGTATGGTCCGTCCTCCTATCACACCGTACTGTATCGGGATTAGGATTTTAATTAATGGTTTTTTGTCACGGATTTACGTTAAAATATTTAGACTCGAACGGATATACGCCTACGTTTCGTGTCTAATTTATTTTGTACTTATACTAATTTAATAGGTCCATTTTTTATACTACGAGGGTCGCAGACAAGCATGCGTCCCACCTGATGGTAAGTGGTTGTTATTATGAGCTATTTGAGTTCCATTGCTAGGAAAAGTCCTCCCACCATTCCCTCCATACATTAAGATCTTGAGCCACTTCTCGCCAATTGCCAATTTATTATAATCCAATATTATTATATGGGATTTATATATACTTAATAAACTTCCTTTGTTTAAGATACTAAAAATATATAAGAGAATTTGAGGAGATTTCTCTCGCAGATAGTAAAATATCTATTTAAACTATTCATATTCATAGTTTTAAAGGCAGTTTAAATATTTTCTTATAATGCATCTTACGTTATAGCCTTAAAACTAGCTTTTTCCTGTGACTTCGGACTTAAGATTTAGGTATATATAATATAAATACGTCTACGGCACACTTTAATGGCGATGCGATAATAGCTATCACCCAGAAATCGTTCATTACAAATTAGGATTGTGATCTACTACCCTAATTAATATTTGAAGGTTTTCCCAATTAACTAAAAGGATCTTATGTATAAATAAATAATATTAGTCCATAAAGCTTCCTCCTCAATATTTGTTTATAATTATACATTATTATTTCCCATTTTCCTTCATTAAACACGGTAGCGTACACAATCATTGAACATTAATTATCCGTTGACCCGTTAACGGGGTTTTATTTAGTCTCTGATCATTTACGGCATTTCTATTTTCACGTGACCTTTGCCGCTCGCCTGCCTAACCTTTTCTGTTGTCACTGTTCCGTGTTATAGGCAGCCATGATTGTTATTCTTGTAATGTTGTGTTATGTTTTAAATGAACTTAGTTTATCTTACTTTTTAATTTATGGCTTGCTAGATCCTGCCCGCGAATGCGTCCACGTGGGGTTCAAAATATAAAAACGTCAGTTCATAGCACATTAATGAGAGAGGAGAGGTTTGGGAAGAGGCTTAGGTCTCCGGCGCTCTCACTTGCCATGCATCTACCGTTGTTTTACGCTGATCTTCTGTGAGAGGGTGGAACTTCCCTGGTTGAACCGGCCCATTCACCATAGCATAGTGGATAGATATATATTATACTACCTATATATAACATTAGACGCGATAGTGGATCATTGGTAAGCAAAAGTATAAAGGTCCTAACCACGACACTCAATTATTGCTTGTAGCTCTTAAAGATATGTATTACTCAAGTTGTTAATTGCAGCTTAATTATGGGTTAAATTAAGGATATGTGATGAAATACGTTGCTAAAACAATATTTTAATCTGGAACCGTCTTTAATCATGGATATGGAGAGTTGGTACCCAATAATAGAGTCTGATATTCTGGCATTTATCTAAGATTAGAATATCGATATGTCTCTAGACATTATATCGTTTATCACGTCGATTGTAGTCACTATATAGCAGGATCGTAGGCTTTGTCATATGGCTGATCATTCGGTGACGAATGGTACATCGATATTATCACTAAGAACATTTTTCATTTTAACATAACTCGACTAACGCAAATATCTTTTTAAGTCGTATAAGCTGGGTTTATTTCAGTTTTGCCGGTGATCCATTTTGTTAAATTAGATGTGATATATCTGTCCTTCACTGGGGAATACTCTGCATCGTTTTCACAATTTACTTATTTGTTATTTGAATTATTTGTTAGCATAATAGTTGTAAATCGTGTTGTTTCTGCAAAGGGTTATACAGATTTTTTGAATGAGTGACACTGGTGCAGTCTCAGCTTACAAAATGTAAGTTCTCAGTCTGTATAAAACGAACGGTAGCCACAACGTGGCGAAAACATTTAAGGCTATATAATAATGTACGAGGTACATTATTATATAGCACAACAGACAGTCAGACAAACACTTTAAAAATTGAAGTTTTGTCATAGCTAGCGTTATATACTATCGTATACATTTATAGCTGTTATTTAGACATTACAAACAGACAATTTATTTTTATTATATGGAGAATAGATATATCCCAAATATAGAATGAAATAAACGAAATTGCTTGACTTAACTTGGAATTAAGTTATCTTTTACCACTGCTGCTACGAACGTCTTTTCCATAATGTTATCAGTAAATTGAGTAAAGATAGTAACAAAACAAAATATATAGGACATCGCGATCGCACTTAAAGCCTACTTTAACATAAACATGCTATAAAGTGAGCCACTCATTACCCATTACGTATCTATCGGATACCTCGTATCGCCTCCCGTTATGGTAATGTGATATGATCATAAGAGCAAACGTTTGCCCGAATGTTCTGTAATATGTAATTCTGTTTTCAAATTCCCAAAACAAATTTTAAAATTTGAACTGTTATTTTTTATGAGTGTTGCCTGTGTTGAAATTGAGAAATAGAGTAATTAAATGTGGTTCAATGATTTATTCAGTTAATGATATAAATGCGGCACGATAATTATATCTATTCAAAAACAGCTATATCACAGGAAACGTCCATTTCGGGGATAAAACAGAATATCAGATAAGACATCAAACACACAAGGCTACGCGTGTGTCTGATGTCCATTTCTGGGTTTTTATGATGATTGATTTAGTAGTTAATGGCGTGAACGAAATAAATAAACAAACGTACATTCGTATTTACAGTATTAGTTCTTACTAATTTATAATAAATGTGAAATTGAATTATTAGGGCGAGCGAAGCGAGCGAGAGAAACTATCACACTTTCAGATTTGGGCTTTGACATAGTAATTTCAATTTATTTCTAGATGTGTTATGTATCATAAAACATAGTATTTTATACATATTAATACATTTTTTTTAATTATTTGGAATTTTATTGTATTCCTAACGCCATCTGTTGAAAATTAAGTAGAAAACTTCGCGAGCCCTCCTAAAGCACAGCTTTTTGCTAGTATTCAAGACCTGTACATAATGTATGTACACGATGGCAATTGGAAAATCCAATACTTACTTACAATTCAAGAACAATGCTAACATTCATGCGAGTAAGCATTCCGCATGTGGACTGTCTCCAATAGACAATTTTCTAAAAGGGGAATGTCTGCGGAGTGGTCGTTACTAAGTTTGGTAGTCGTACGTGCTCGACGGCCGCAGGTTCGATCCCTGAACGAGACACTCGACGTGACCTCACACGAGCTGTATTTGTGTCCGTGTCCGAAGTTTGGTCATTGTTTTTGATTGTGTATTTGTTGGTTAAATTTTATTTGGGAATATTCTTAAATGTACTAATAAGTTAATAAAATTCTGTATATGATAAGTAAATTATGAGCCTAGTGGCAACCGCAGACTATGATGTCACAGGTCTCAGGTTCTATCTTCAGTTTAAGGTCGAGATTACTTACTCTTCGTATTTGATGATTAGTTATTGATGAATTTTTTTTTTATAATAAAGCTAATAATCCATATTGCACTTTACAGACATAAAAAGGTCGGACACAAAGTACACCCAGACTCAGAACAACCTGTGTGGGAATCGAATCCACAACTTGGGAGGTCGGTATCTTTACCACTCCGACATCTGTGCATGTGACATAGACTAGCCTGGTGTAATATGGCAATGTGTAAGGACACTCATTGCTAACTGTGCAGTTGAAACAACGGGAGGTACTCCTACAGTTGTGTTTCTTATGGTGAGTGAGAGTGCCGGAGCCCAAACCCTCCCTTCCTCTAGCCTCTCCTTATTATCCTTCCTCTCCAATTTCCTTGGAGTTCGCGGCGCGCCAGTGATGCATTTGGTGTTGCTAGCGTTTATAAACTACATTATGCTCCTTTGCCATCCGCCTAGTATAAAAAAAAGATAAGTAGAACCCACTGTAAAGTCAAACGTCCAATGCCATAAACCTTAAAATCGCCATCGCATCTGAGCACCAAGCTCGTAAAAGCGACGCGTATGGTACGTATCTAGCGATAAATCTTTCACGATTTTGCTGTCCAGTGGCGGGTGTTGACAGATGCGGGCCGCATTTACACCGAAACGAGCAACATACACAAGCAACAATGGCGGAGGGGTTTAGATAGCGGCCTCCCGCCGTTGTGGGTTCGATTCTCTTTATGTGCTCCGTAAATGGTTGTTCTGAGTCTGGGTGTACTTTATGTCCGTAAAATTGTAGGTTTGTAAAGTCTTCCGATACATGGATTATTCCTTAGTCAAGGTAAAAAAAAACATATAAAAAACATTAGAAAAAAAAAGGATAATGAGGTGGAGTGGAAGTTTTGGTGGCGTGGCCATGAGGCCTCCGGCACCCACTCACTGTATAAAATGCAATAATACACATGCGAGCACTTCAAATCAATACTTGGTGTATACTCGTATAAACAATAGACTATATTGTGAGTATTTCCCGATCGCGTCAGACTATTCATGGTAGCGTGCCTATGTGGTCTAGTGGTAGTGTAAGCGACTGTACTCCAAGAGGTCTCGGTTATGAATCCCAGGTCGAGCTTACAAAAAGGTATTTGGTATTAAATTCTCAGCCGTGTGGGGTCGGCTTTAGAATTGTCCCACCCCTCTCTACCCACGGTAGTCGTAAGAGCCGACTGAGGGAATACCAAGGGAGTGGGCAGCAGCACTCCCTGGAGTATTAACAACATCCACTGCGATCGCCAACCCGTCTGCCAAGCGTGGCGATTACGGCATTATCCCCCATGACGGGACCGCTCATTGTGACGTTCTCTTGGGGAGGCCTGTGTCCGGCCGACGTTGAGGGGCTGACGGATGGATGGATTAAATTCTCAATAGCAGCGTCGAAATTCTCAATAGCAAGCTGGCGGTGTTTCACTTCCCTGCCTCGAAAAGCACGTAAAGCCGATGATCCTGTGCCTGCTCTCATCCTCTCCTTATTATATATATTAATCTCCACCTCCTATCCCTTTCCTTGCTAGCGTTGCTACAGTAACCGCTGCTCGTGCCACCCTCATAGTATATATAACAAAAACAAAACATTATCTTTCATAACCTCCAAAAACCTTCATATCAATCATAAGAAAAACAAGTTTGGAAGCTGTCTAATATCTGCACCCATTCTTTTGTTGTTGTTCGCAAGTAATTACTCTCATAACTCGTCTGAACAAGAAACTAATAACACGTACTAATGATAATGTTAATATGGTACATTTGTCTGATGACGCGAGTATTATAACATTAACTAATCCTACTACCTACATTTATATATACAAAAATCAATTGCTGTTCGTTAGTCTCGATAAAACTCAAAACTGGCTTGACCAATTTGAATAATACATAGCATACAGGCTTCCCCGAATATATTGAATAATTGTTTTGTTATTATTATAGAATGGATATTTTAGTAGGAGAGCCCACCACTCACCCACGGATTGTCAATCCCGGCTTGTTTAGTTTGCTCTAATACAGGGGTGGTTTAAAAAAAAATGAGGAACCCTATAAAAAACGAGAAAAATGGAAAAAATCAGTACCTATTGGTAACTTTGTATGGGTATTTGGCTAACAGACGACAAAATGACAGGTACTGTCATTCTTTCTAATTTATTTGCATTACATGTGCAAATGTAGGCGATGGCAATAGGCTCGCCACCTATTACGTGGGAATTAAACATGGCTGGCGAATCGTGGGTGTGTAATACACCTCTGCTACCCCTTCAGGAAACACAGGCTTGATGCTGTGTTTTTTTTTTATTTGCATTACAAGCAAGTTTCATTTAATAAACTATCAAAATCCAAATCTTAGACGATGCAGATTGATTAGGATTGTAATCACTAATAAAATAAATAATTGTAGGTGATACGAAGTTCACCGAGTTATCTAGTATAATATAAATGTGATAGTTTTTTTTTAATACTACATGTGTGGCGAACAAGCATACGGCCCACCTGATGTTATAAGCGGTTATTGTAGCCTATAGACGCTAGCAACACCAGAGGGATCACTCGCGCGTCGTCATCTCCAAGGAAAGGAAGGAGGAAAGGTATAGGGAGTATATCCTCCACTTGTAATATCTGAGAGCACATACTTACTGGTAATATGGTAGTGTATCATGTTGCCACCTCCGCCTGTGACCGAAGTGTGAAGTGGGGCACCTAAGATTGTGGCAATATTCTTAGTACTGTATTGTTCATGAACGGCGGTTACCACTTACCATTTGGAGAGCCGTGGTTCGTTTGCCACATAATCAATAACGAAGTGACCTGCGCTTTGGAATGTAAGTTTTATATAAATGCTTATTGCATTTACACAGATAAAATGTAGTTTTGGTAACTTCAAAATAACACTTGAAAGTCATTCAAAGACCTAAGTACCAAAGTTCTAGATTTTTATTTGTAGTACTTTAGTCTCAAACTTCTAGGTAATTCCATAAATATTCATGGATATATAAAGAGAATATTACTTAAAAAAGCTTTATAATTTGTTAATTCTTCATAAAAATCTAAATTTTTCAAAGTCTGTGACAGGATTTACGCATTTAATAAATATTAAATCATTAACTTGATTTAACAAAATTGCTTGGGCTGTGAAAATCTGTGGACGTGATCCTTGAATCTGGATCAAATAACGCTTGAATAATTAAGGAGATTCTAATTATAACGTGGAATTAATTAAATAAAGAGCTAATTTTATATTTACATATGTTATGAGTTTTACAGAACAATGACTTACAAATTCGTAAAATTGTTTTACAGAGATGCATTTTGTTGAGTCAGCCGCCTCAATTACGGAAACGATTTCGGGTGAATGCTCATACCTGGCTACATATTTAAATGTACCTATAGGATTTCTCAGTCATATTTATAAGAAGTATTTGAGTAATAGTTTCAAAAAGTGGTTTGACGAATTCGAAGCGACTAGTCCCACTTCATGAAAGTGAAATTTATTTAATAAACTTTACTGACACCTCTACAGTAAAATGCACATGATTTCTACAATTACATAATACGATTGCACTCGTATATTAATGACTTAATTGCACTTCGGTGTGACAGTCAGCACGTTCCGTACATTTTACATTTTCAACAGAATCTTTACAGCACTTCGGAGTGGAACATAAAACCTAACTATCTCAGTGCATCCCTACAATTTCACCAATTAAAATATTTTAACGAACATTTTGTGAAATTAGTTTTTCGTTGCGCTCGCTTCAATATCATTGAATGTCGCCAAATGTCGTTAGAAATCGCTGACTGTCGTTAAGTTTCATCGCTTATGGCTTGTGCTTATTATGTTATGCTTGGTATAGAATACTCGAAACTATTCTGGTTTAAAAAACTATATAGTTGTCTGTAAAGTCGGTTTACGGACGATAATTTTACGTGATAACATCATATTTGTTTTTTGAGTTTCACAAACAATGCATCGGTCGCCATACATTTTTCGGAACGTGACACTTTGTCGTGCGTGCAGCCGTTCATCGATTTATAAGACGTTATCACAATCGCATCTAAAAAGTGTCAGCTTGTCCTAACCCTAAGTTTAATCCTCCCAAAACAGTGTGCAACTGGGACCAGTTGATAGTCATGCCTATAGGTTGGCCATATGGGTTACTTGGATGAAATGGCGGTAAAGCATTGAAGATAAAAGATTAAGATGTTATGTTAACTGAATTAAGGAATCTAATTCTGTTCAGAAAAAAATAATTGTATACTTTTATCTAGATTTCTATTAGCTACACCCTGTAAGTCTTTAAAAATTTATTATATAGAAGAATCTGTACTCTGTTTATTATTTCCTTGTAACCAAATTAATATTACGAATGCAAATGAATCTTACTAAAAATATCAAAACAACTACTTACATTATATGTTTATATATGAGTAGTTCCTTTAATTCCACATGGATCCCGTCATAACATTTTTAAATATTGATAAAAAGGGGGGGGGGGGAGGCAAATCGGTTTCGGAATTTCCAAATCGGTTTATAAATAGTGGGCTACTGAGGTAAGAAACATTTACAAATACAACTGATTTAATATTGAGAACCTGCTCCTTTTTTGTTTAGAAGTCGGTTAAAAATTGTAAAACCTCGCATTCATAAAAAAGTAATGGTATTTTAAACATAAGTACATAATATACATAGACTCACGCCTGTTTCCCAAAGACAGAGACAACGGATTGCCTCTTAGGTATATACGAATGAGACGTGACGGGTGGTGAACCATGTCGCCGCCGTTCTGATGATTGTTATTGTTAATTTAACATACCGTAATAAATTAACAAGTTTTCTCTATGTTTCAGGTACATATTGACCATCTATCTCTCTCGACAAAATTGGTGAGTCTGGATCTAATACCGGAAGTGCTTCGTACGATTAATTATTGTGTATTGAAGTCAATTGTGGCGATCATCAATTAATGTCGTTAGTTATTAGTAAAATAAAAGCTCAAATATTAAAAATAACAATAAAAAAGTCCCTAAACAAACTTTTCTAATGTTCCTATATATAGGAACATTAGAAAAGTTTGTCTTGGCTATTTAAGCCTCATTTTCAATTTAATATGAACGTTATATAATATTGTAGGTGATTTTGACGTAAAATCATCTAATGCGGAGGAAGGGTAAAATCGGCTGTTGGCGTGGCGACGTCGCCATGCCTATTTGTTTCATTGTTTTTAATGCCATCTGTTGATAAAAGCATCTAACTAGGAAGTATAATGTCAATCAATGAACTAATAACAGTTTTAATTCGTCTATGGATAACGAGAAGGAGCTTACCAAAGATTATATAAGTAAGACTTAAACAATATTTGAAGAAATAAATCGATGTTTTCACATCCGCAAGACGTCCTGTGACCGGTAATTTTTTTTTTGGCTTACATATAAGTATTTTAAACGTGTTAGTATGTAATTTTATTACAGTATTATACTGCAGTATTATTTTTAAATGCAATGTGCGTCACATATTCCACTACTACATATCTGCTCCACCCCAGGTAGACAGGTAGATAATGCCTTAGGCATTAAGTCCGCCTTGTACTTAATATGATGCAAAGTTATAAAATAAATAAAAGACGTCACAATTGAGCATTTAATATAAGTAACTACGAGTATATTAAAGTTCTATATAAGAATAAAGCTCTGACGACGGTAAAAGCGTAGTGGGAGATGGGAGGGGGGAGGCTTTTGTCGCAAAGGAACACTCTCGATTAATTACACTTGTAATCCAACACAGTTGTATCTCTCTTAAGCTGACTATGAAATTCTGAAGTGTTTTTTAATTTATGTATAAACTTTCTCTAGAAACTACGATGTTTTACTAAAACATATACCTACGTTTTATTAAAATATAATCAACTGTTAAATGAAGTCTATCATAACAGTCAGGGTGACTCCAACATGGACTGGTTTAGATACCGGCATCCCGCCCGAGTGTTCTGGGTTCGATTCCTACACAGGACAACTCTTTGACACTCTGATCCACAGATGGTTGTTCTGAGTGTACTTTGTGTCCGTGAAATTGTATGTTTATAAAGTCCCCCGCGATTCAAGGATTACTCCTTAGTGCTGGGTGCTGTAAAAATCAATACACCTACTAAGTGAATGACAAATAAACATACGGCCCACTGATGGTAAGCGATTACCGTAGCCTATGACGCTAGCAACACTGTAAGTGTGTATATAACTGAACTTCTCCTAAACCGCTAGACCGATTAAGATGATTTTTTTTTGCGTTTAGGTGACGCGGCGATAGGATTTTAGCAGTACTTTATACTTATACAAATTTTTTTAAATGTTTTGGATATAAAAATTTACATTTTTATAAATAAGCGATAAGAGAGCAAATAAGCGTTAACTTACAGTCGTCGTCGTGGCGTAGTCGGTAGTGTAATCGAATTCCGTGCACGAGGTCGTGGGTTCGATTCCCATTCAGGGCAATTATTTGTGTGATGAACACAGATATTTACTGTCCTGCATCGGGGTGTTTTCTATGTATTTACAAAAGTAAAGGTAATACCTATATGTATTATATCCATAATCTGGTACTCATAGCACAAGCGTTAAGCTTAGTTTGGGACTAGAGGATGTTGTGTGAAATTTCCATGAATATTTATTTATTATCGGGAACCAAACACATAACCCAAAAGCTTTTATAATTAAAAGCGTAAATAACAAAATCCAAAGTAACCACGCACATAACAACACATCATAATCGAAAGTAAGTTACTAAAGCCTTAAATCTTAAACCCGGGACAGTACGAACGAGCTATATATCGCATTTAATAAATTGGCGCGAGTTTAACGAGCTACCAACAAATGTTTCTCCTGAGAGCTATCTCGAAAACGCTAACGCTGCGAAAAACATAGCTTGATGTACACACATACCTTTACACAGAAGCTTCTGAATTAGATATTAATTCTTGTATACTGTGAGTAGGCTCACCGTACTGATGTACATAGGTAGTACTAGGTACTTATTCACTTTAGTAACCAGTCCTACCGTTGTATTTCATATGGTGAGTGAGAGCGTCGGAGGCCCAGTCTCTTCCTATCCAATCCTTATTATCCTTCATTATTTACAAAAAATGTTTTAAAATATGTGTTTCTGAAAAAATTCTAATTAATTGTCCAAAATATTAGCAACCTAAATTACTCTCCCGTCCCATCTAAATTGCTCCAGCCGTTTTGGAGAGCCGGAACAAACAAATAGACAAGTATTATTTTTTAAATTGTTAATTTTTTATAATTCACGTATATACTTTCATTTGCTTTTAATAAAATGCTGTTATTTAGTAATTACAAACAGACACTTCAATTTTATATGTTGTATAGACTAGCAACCCGACTTCGTATGAGCACAATGTGATTGACGGCACATATTGCAGATTGGTTTAGTTACTCACCTCCCCCTCTAGTGTTGTGGATTCGATACACAGGACAATACTTTGTGTGATCCTCGAATGGTTGTTCTGAGTCTGGGTGTAATTTGTGTCCGTCAAATTGTATATATGTTTGTAAAGTACCCCACGATACAATTATTATTTCTTAGTTGTCTTAAAAAAATACTAATGAAAAGAACTAAAGCCTGACTTACTTTTTTTATTATAAAATATACGTTTATAAGGTTTCTGTTATATTTAATCCTTAAAAGTGAATAGACATCGCTTTTCTCTCCCTTCAATGAAACTCTTATAAATATTTTCCTTTAACATAAATGCTCAGCGACTATTTCTATACAAAATTAGCGTCGAACGGTCGTTTCAAGTACGAGCAAAAAGCATACACAAACAAAATACCTTTTCAAAAAAATGTCCAACGGACTTAATTGAAAACACTTTCCGGCATTCAGAGTATTCAACCTTTGGAATAAATACGGGGAGGAGTACAGGGGACGGGTGCGCACTGCAGGCTTTAAAAAAATGCCGCATTTCATAAGGAAAATTTCTGTGTAATTAGATATGCCGGCATAATATATAATGATCTCCAAATTTTGTCCTGATTTTGAATTAATATGGACCCCGACGAAATAGGATTTATCGGTCAGGTCATTTTCATACCAGATTTTTTGGTATAACAACAATTCGACTGCACAGATGGCGGAGTGTTTAAGATACCGACCATCCGCCTGAGTGTTGCGAGTTCGATTCCCATACAGGACAAGTCCCTCGCGATACAAGGATTCTTTCTTAGCGCGTTGCCTTTAGCCGCCGACGGACCACTGAATTACTGCAACATAGTTCCCAGTGGCCCGCCAATACAAGCGGAGGGACTGCACACGGCGGGTTTATTTAGTGGGTGACGGCCCCACACTACCCTGTCCGTTGTCCAGAACGACGGGGTGTGCTGTTAGGTACATATTTTCCCGTCTTAACAAAAAAAAGGGAGTTGTCTTTAAAAAAAATATTGTTAGCGCCGATAAACGAGCTTTGGTAGTAACTTACTGTCACCACATTATTTTTAACTATATTCTGAACGCGACTCCGTCTGAACGGAGTTCAGAATATGAACACATCACTGTACAGTAGTCACAATAGATCTTTGTGTCTCTGAAGTTGGCTAAAAGACGCTGCGCAGTAACCATTTTTGTGTCGCAAGGCATGTGCGTCTTCTATAGTTTACATTAATCGAAAAATGTTCGATTATAATATAACAATTGTTATCGATAATCATATCATTTATCGATCGTACTAAAACATGTGGACTCTTCTATATCTAGATTAAAGTATATTCACTCAAATCCCTCGAATACTTTTTAGTGAATATAATAATAATAAATATAACCTAAACAATTAGATTTTAAAACATTATGATCTCATTCGAATGTTTTGTTAATCGAGTAATAACATTTGAATTGGTCAGCATTAATCTCACTCACGCAATCACTTCTTGCTCTGTTTCAACTTCAGAGACACAAAGATCCGTTGTGACTACTATACGGCTCATTAATTATCTCTGTGTAAAAATATCATACTCAAACATTTTTGATCTATATTTTCTTAACATTTGACATGCTCCGCCACATTTTAAAGTACAAATTATTTGTGAATAAGGAAAAAGATAGATATAGACCGATAGATAGCGTTGGTCGTTAAGAAAAAACAAAAAAAAAAATATAGCATCACGCCTGTATTCCCCGAAGGGGTAGGCAGAGGTGTATTACACACCTACGACTCGCCAGCTATGTTTAAGTCCCACGTAATAGGGGGCGAGCCTATTGACGTCTACCGGGCACATTTCCAAACTCCGGGCTACTACTGAGAATTTTTCTTATTTTTTTTTACGTAAAATCTCAATAACACTGACCGACCCAGGGATCGAACCCGAGACCTCATGATCAGTAGTTGCTTACACTACCGCTGCACTACAGAGGCAGTTAAGACAAATGTGATAAGGAAATTGGGATGATCGAAGGATCTGTACTATAGCTCAGTGGCTTACTTCACTTCACTTCCCCGGAAAAGACGCGGGTTCGATTCCCGCTAGTACAATAAATTTCTTTTTCCTTATTCACAATTAATTTGTACGTTAACTTACTCAAACTTACTTACTTACGGGAACCGTATTTTTTTACAAATAGAGCATATATAAGTTTCTGGGCTCCACACTATATGTATGCAACATTTCTTGATGATTGGTCATTACGGCGTGAAAGCGTAACATACAAACTAACTTTCGCATTTATAATTAGTAAGGATGCAGTACTTGTAATATACAAATAATTAGTAAGGATACAGCACTTGTAATATACAAATAATTAGTGATGATACAGCACTTGTAATATACTAATAATTAGTAAGGATACAGCACTTGTAATATACAAATAATTAGTAAGGAAGCACTTGTAATTTACAAATATTTAGTAAGGATACAGCACTTGTAATATACAAATAATTAGTAAGGATACAGCACTTGTAATATACAAATAATTATTAAGGATACAACACCTGTAATATAGACATTAACGGATACAAAGACCAACAAGACTCAGAAATATAATTTGTGGGTGCTTACTTATTTAATTAACATCACGCCATCCCCTTGTGGGATAGGCAGAGAGATCATAGGGCCAAAAGGCTCTATTCTTGCATACATCTCTCGCTTCGTCAACATTCATAATTTTCTTTATACGCGCTCGCCGGTTTCGGAGACTCCTGACTCCACCCTCCTTCAATACATGACCGATTTGGTCTATCGGGTATATTGGGTCGATTGGGTATATCTTTGCACTTTGTATATCTTCTTCGTCTGGCATTCTTTCCACATGACCCAACCATCGGATCATTCCCTTTCGCATCTTTACACGAATACTCGTTTTCAGATTCACTCGTTCATGAGGATCACATAAATAATTGTTTACCTGGGAATCGAACCCACAACACTCAATATTTAAGGTTGGAATCTAAATATTAATGTTAACTTTCATTTTTAATGCAAGAAGCAACGATGGTAACACAAACGGTGAAACATAAAAAATAGTAATAATGTTTGTCTGTCGTGAAATTTTCTACCGGCGGGCGCGGCGGATTGAATTTAAAAGTTGGTTAGGGCTGGTGGTGCAGTTAACTCGACTTCTGCAGAGTTGAGCGAACATTCGAGACTTCAAGAGCTTTTTTTTTACCTTTTTTAGTTATATTGACCCTTGACGTCGATTTTCTATTTATGATTTATCAGTACCTTAAGTTCTTAAATACCATTATGATATAACGAGACGAATATTTCATTAGTTTATTTATTTCATTGCGCGATCGTTTATTTTATGTAGTATCTTTACTGTTTAGAATAATATATTAAAATAAATATATTTTCTTGTTGATTAGAATGGCGTACGCGCTCCATGATTGAGATTGAGTATTTAGCAGACTTTAGGAGCAAAGCTAAATAGTTGTCTATCATAAATATAGTAATTTCATTAAGTCTAGTTCAAAGAAATACTCCGGGCTATAAGTATATAAAATTTCATGATAATCGGCTACTTAGTTACGCCATGAAAAAGTAAAAAGCTTAAGCTCTCTTACGCATAAATAATATTAAGAAGGAATAAGATTTTAAATCATGAGAAAGTGAGGTCTAATGTATAATAATTGACAAGGCCACAACACAACCTCTGCTTTTAGCAGCGTTGCTAATCGGAAACTCGATGCCGCACCGCTGCATCCCGTTCATACATGAACTTTAGTCGCACGCTCAAAGCGCTTTTAGACGCTGGATGCAGCGACTGAATGCCACATTCCGCACATATTTGAATGTAAGTTGCAGGTATTTAGTGAATCTTCGGAATGTGCGGAACACGGCTCAGTTATCCACTGGATCTTAAACGAACAACGTCTTTACTATGAATTAAGGAATCTTTTTTATGCTATCACGGCGAAACAGCCATATAGCCGTCTGATGGAAAACGGTTTCCTTAAAATCAGACTCTAGCACCGTCAGGGGCATCATTAGCACGTTGCTAACCACAAATAAAGGGATAGGGGGTAGGCAGTTGTAGATATAATGTGAAAAGCGTTATTCTCGGTAACCGCCATCAGTTACATTTAATTATACATACCCGCCCCATATAACGACCCGCCCTGTCTTTGCTCAGGTGCCATATTATAATAAAGAATGTCAGGTCCACTCATTTTAGTATAAAATAAAGTAGCTGTCTGCGTTTGTCTCAGCATTCACTCCTTTCGTTCTAGTGGATACGCATACTGATAAAAATAATAAGTGTCCCGGGGGCTTAGAATGTATCTCACCCTATCGTGTCGACATCGCATCGTGTCGTTGTGATTGGTTGAGAGAACATCGTGATTGGCCGAGGCATTATTGCGACATCACGCGTCAGTTTCTCTATCAATCACAAGCGAGACTATGCGATGTCGATACGATTTAGTGAGTTACATTCTACGGGCCCAGATTTTGACTTTTGTCTATTATCAACTTCTTTAATCTTCAATAGATCTCCCACTGTCAAAATTCATGATAAGAGTAACCTAAAAATGTTATCAATAACGAATCATCTACGTACAGTTACTCCGACCGCACTCCACCTCGCCTCACCTTAATAGTCGCTTAAATGTAATACAATCAAGCGCGATTGAATGCCCACAGTCTAACAAACACGCACGACGTTTTGCAGCAGTTGTACAATCGCTAGACGATAATCTAATATTTAATACAATATAAATTACGTGGCATGCTATGGGCGTACTAAACCATATGTTTCAAAATGGTCACCTCGTATAAGATTCTATACTAAATACATTTTAAAGAGCTGTCACATGTACAAAAAGTGCATGTGAATCGCATGAAAAACTCAATTACCTTGCTTATTAAATATCCGGTAGCCAACAGACAAAGGCCTTTCATTAGAGCAGAAAATGTATGCAAACAGACCGGTACATTCGAATTTATATATGTCGCAATTTGATTTAGTGTAGTGTAGTTTGAGCTAAAACATGGTTAATTTGTTTCTTAATAGATTGCTTCCGTCCCGATAGTCGATAATATAATTATGTTTCTCTACGGTATTTTAATCAACTAAAAAATTATTCTTGACTATATGACTGTATGTTAAATAAATAATAATAATAAATATTCACAGACATTTCACACAACGTCCTCTGGTCCCAAACTAAGCTTAACGCTTGTGCTATGGGTACCAGATTACGGATATAATACATATATTAATTTTTTTTTGTAAATACATACATATAATAGATAGAAAACACCCAGACGCAGTACAAATATCTGTGTTCATCACACGAATAATTGTCCTGAGTGGGAATCGAACACACGACCTCGTGCATGGAAGTCTGTTACACTACTGACTACGTCACGAGGCGATTTCATGATGATTGCTTGTATACAGTTAGTCTGAAAAAGTAACAAACAAATAACTTTAATAATGACGTAACCAATTTAACAACTCTCCTAATGGTAAGTGATAACCGTCGCTCATTGACTATATTACTGCCAGAGGCACAGCCAAGCCACTGGTTACTGCGAAAAGTTGCTCTTCTGGGAACTCGCTATCAAAAAAATTAACAATTAGTATAATCAATTCATTCCTTTTAATGTGTTGCTAGCGTCTTTAGGCTAAGGTGACTACCATCACTATTAGGCGTGCCGTATGATTATCACCTTTATAGTTTAAAATGTACATAGCAAGATTCGACTATAAAAGTAAAATCAAGCAGGTATTGAGCTACTTTGAAACCCAAAGATTATCTGTTCGCTCGACCTGGGATCCGAACCCAAAACCCCATGCAGCTATCCGCAGTTGCATATATAGTTATCGCTAGAGCACTGAATCAGAAATTATTATTTGATACAGCACGGACACAGCTTCATCATGAGCAGCGGCAAAAAGTCATAATTAAATTTGCACAGATTCGCTCAAATATTTGAGATGCATTTTTTCAGCGACGCGGTGTAAAGAGAAATTGATTTCGACAAAATGGAGGAGGGGCGGGCGGATATCGAAAGCTCATTTCCGGCGAGCGGGGCGCTTCCGCCGCCTCGCCTCCCCGGATCCGTTTTCTACTAATATAGTGTAAATAATACCGATTCGTTTTGAGTAAATTTGCCTTTGTAAGCCCGTTTTGTTACTTGGGCCTTTAAGATACAAAATTGTTATAATTCATTAAATTCCTTTGAAGAGTAAAACTATTTTGAATGAACGATGTTTTTATTTTTGCTGACATTTATCTATACTAATATAATAAAGCGAAAATTTGTTTTGTGTTTGTTTAATTGATTTAATGTGGCGACACTTGGCGGAAGTCCATTGTTATCGTTATAGAATGGATATTTTAGGAGGAGAGCCCACCACTCCCCAAGGATTATCAATTGGAAACACACAAAATAACCTAAGATTGCCAATCCGCACTCTCACAGATAGCATGTGATAATAGCAGAGTAGCATGCACGATAATGACAAACAGTCTCACCAGTGCGACACAACCATGCGATACGGCAGGACTCATGCATACACACATGCAGGGAAACGATTCTTGAACTAAATAAAACTTGTCTAACAATTATATTATCTGTGAAATGTGAAAAAAGAGTACTTTAGTGCGAGCGGGAATCGAACTTGCATCCCTTCCAATCCGGGGAAGTGCTGTTTCACAAATAATTTGTTCTTTAAAGTAGCTGAGCATGTCAAGTGCTAAAATACAGATCAAAATGTAACAATTATATTCTTTTTCTCTAATAATAATCCATTATGGATTACACAGAAAACAATCTTTACTAATATTATAAATGCGAAAGTGTATTTATTTGTTTTCACGTAACTAATGAACTAATCATCATGAGATTTCGCATAAATATAGTCTGGAAACCGACGGCTTGTGAAGTCTGCCAACCCGCACTGGGTCAGCGTGCTGGACTAAGGCCTAATCCCTCTTACCGTTGGGACAGAAAAAGGATTAAAAGAAATAATAGTCTGAATCGCACAAAATGGCATAAGCTTATAAACCCGCTGAAATGGATGGTTCCTGTAGAATACCTATATTTACATAAAGATAAAATTGACGTGTCCGCGCACATGAAGTCGCAGGAAGATTCTAATTTTACAATAGAGAAAATACGAATAAGTAATAAACCTTACGTTAAAAGGCCGATAATATAACAAGCTCGCAAACATGCTCAGCTCTGTACAGGTGGCCCCGCGGCAATTTCAAATGAGACGGAGTATCAGTACTGGTTCTTTGTTCCAAATAAAATAAACCGGATTTTGTTGGAAATGGATACATTTTTCCGTTCATTATAATTTGTTATTGTATACTCTTTTGTTTTTATTTGTTATACGTGATTACCATTGAATTAGTTTTGAGAAATTAGCTGGAATTCGAGAATGGAATGTGACAGGTTTGTTTAAATTTCCTGTAATTCCCACGTAATTGTAATATTTATTTATAAATGTATCTCGCAGTTTTAGCATTCAAATTCATTATAATTGGGAAAAAAGTCACAACGATTATGCTTTACATAGGTATTAATTAGAGGTATTAATGCCGCAGATAAATTACGAGAAGGAATCTTTAAGGTGGATCTATGAGCCAAAAAGTCATCAGAGTCAGTCAAATATAGATACTAAAACCGTTTGAAGATCAGTAAAACAGCGGACAGATGGGGACACTAAGCCAACACTGATCTTAATTTTGGCTCCTCTGACCTCAGCCTCGAGAAAAAACTAATTTAGCTCAGGTAGAATCAATACACCTTCCACGTATGGTACTTAAATATTAGGCTTCTAATTAACTAGTGGATCAAATATAACTTTTCCTGTTTGCAGTGAACTTGGCACGCGTCGGCTCATGATACCGATCGGCAGAAAATCTCGCCATAATTAAGAATGGACTAAAGTTTCCCGATAAACACAGCGGTGGTTTTGCTTTTAAGTCTCATGCCAAGATCTTATACAAAATCTGGCTGCATTTGGCAATTGCAATCGTGATTTCTGTTGCTGCAGATGTCCTTATTTCAAAAGCTTCGTTGTTGCCAGTAACTTTGGATGCGTAGAGTTTTTTTTCTTCTATTACATGGTAAGCAGTTACCGTAGCCTATAGACGCTAGCAACACCAAAGGCATCACTCACGCGTCGCCATCTCCAAGGAAAGGGATAGGATAGGTAGGATACTAAGCAGAGGATAGGAAGGGTAATAAAAAGAGGATAGAGAGGGTTTGGGCCTCCGGCGCTCTCACTCACCATACGAAACACAACGGTAGCCGTAACTACCGTTGTTACACGCTGATCTCATGTGAGAGGGTGATACTTCCCCGATGGAACCGGCCCATTCGTGCTGGGGTAAGCAAGGCTCTACCAATCTTTCAACAAGTAAGGAGCTTCTTTTTTATTTTTCAACGAGAACTTTGTTTTTTGAAATCAAAATAAAACAATAAATTTAGATGATAATCATTTTGATCTATATTTTAGTACTTGACACATAATAAGATTTTCTTAAAATTATAAACATTCTGGTATCCTGTCCTCCCCTTTCATTAATATGATACTTAGAACTAGCCGAGCGATTTCCCGAATCAAGCCGCTTCCACTTTATCTCTTCTTTTTGTGTTATACTTACTAATCAATAAAGATTATATTAAATTGTAATAAATTGGCAATTTAAAAAAGTGGCCCATGAGTTTCTTGCCGGGTTCTTCTCATGACAGGCTTTACTACGGAATCCGGCCGCTTGTGTCGATTGCAATCGCCACTTTGTTATTGCGGATGCACTCGCTTCAGGCACACGTGTTAATTATTAGTGTATTATTGACGATTTTAAGTGCTATTTAATAGGCCTATGAAATAAATATAGTTTTGAATTTGA
The DNA here is from genome assembly GCA_948253155.1 of Leucoma salicis. Lineage (NCBI taxonomy): Eukaryota > Metazoa > Arthropoda > Insecta > Lepidoptera > Erebidae > Leucoma > Leucoma salicis. The sequence goes on from OX411815.1 coordinate 3,221,512, forward strand.
ATCAATCTCTTTGAAGATTTCCAAATAGTCCCCAGAAATTATTAAATATCTTCGGTCTTTTTTCAGTATCAATAATATATTCCCAGTTATTTCCACATTGTTTTACTAATGAACGGGTTAGGTGGTGGTTTAGATTCGATGATGTTTCAGTGGAACAGATTAAGATTCGATGATCACTTTGCACATATTCTTGTCCAGCAATTTTTTTTTGTGGCCGTTCCTTTAATAAGTTTATTCTTTTATTTATCAAGCCTTTTTTATTTTCCCAATTATATTTTTCATTAATGCTATTTATATTTGTATTTTTCTTTTAGATTATTTATTTTTTAATTTTTTGTTTTTACTAAAAACATACTCAACACTTAAACTACTTCATCGCCATTAGAAGAAGAAGTAGATACTAACCATTCATGTTAAATTACACCTTCATCACAATCGATAATGGTTGAGTAATCTTCATCTAAATAATCAATGTACATGTTTATTTCTCCAATTATATTTTCATCGATGTTATTTATACTAGTATTTTTCTTTTAGATTATTTCTTTTTTAACTTTTTGTTTTTGCTAAATCTTAAACTACTTCATCGCCACTAAAAGAAGAAGTAGATGCTAACCATTCATCTTAAATTACAGCTTTATCACAATCGATGATTGTTGAGTAATCTTCATCTAAATAATCAATGTACATTTTATCAGCTTAGCACTAAGGTTTAAGACCTTTCTGATGTTTTATAATTTTTGATTCGCCAAATCAGAGCAACCCACAAAGGTAGAATTTGTACATCTATCTACTCAGTTATTGCTATTGATTGAGTACCTAAAATAATAAATTGAAATCAATATAATATGCGTGTTAAATAACACACTCATAATTTTTTATAATTCATGAAAACGCTTACCGAGTACTTATTATCAAGCTACGCGATGATACTAAGTGCTGTTCGCGCGAGCACACGGGTTACCTAAGCGATAGTTTTGGTGAAGGCTAATCGTAATTTTTGTTACCAATAGCCACTCAAATTCTGCTTTACAGCGCGTATAAGCGACAAAACAGAATAAGTGCAACAGGAAAAAGCTAATTTTTACACTAATTTTATATCAGTAATAGTTTTATAAGTAATAAAAACAGTAAAAAAAACGGCAGGGAAAATATTACCAATCGACAAAATAATAAAGTTTTTAGGTAGAAAAAACATTACTATATTACGTTTTTAAGGACATTGCATTTAGGAAAAAAATACTAAATGAAAATGAATACATAATTAAGGTGTGTTAAAAAGTCTTAAATGACGAATAATAAATATTTTCAATCGAGTAAATTTTCTTAAGCAATATTCTTACCTCAGATACCGTAAGGAAGAAAATACTTTATGCTTAAACGCATTAATTCGAGTCAAGGCAAAAATTACGAAGTGTAAAAAGTTAAAATCAAATATTTACTAAGTGAAAGTTAATCAAAACTCGGTAAAATTTTAGTCGCTTGGTCGCCGAAATCTATGAAAATGTTATATTTTTTAAGTTACCAAACGACATTAAAACTCTTCCTAGCGGCATGAGTGTCTCTAATCTAATCGACGCAGAATTTTTTTCTGAATTCAATGATGTATATAACTCAATATGGCCCAAAATGTCGCTTGGTAATTATTGCCTTTCAAGCGTCGGTATGCAATTGCACGATGTTCAGTAGTTACGGCGTGAGAGTCAAACAAATAATCAAACTTACTTTCGCATGTATTATTAGTAAGGAGTAAAAGATTTTAAGGCCCAACTTTCTTTTTCATTTTGATGTATCTTAACCTCTATAGTCATATTTGTGTATGAATCGATGTGCTCGTATTACGGTACAAAATCGGTTGCGGGACGCTCTAAGGTTTTAATTCCCTTATCACAGATTTGGCCTAACACCTTCCGGTTACAGGCCAAAGTACACGAAGTTTTTAAATATATTTTTTTATAGTCAACTTTTATTCCCCAAGGTGAGAGGGGAAATCTTTTTAGGTTATAACTTAACTTCCCGATATAGTAGCAGGATAAAACATTTTTTAGTCAAATCAAGAGCTGTCAAACATACTCGTATCTCTTGATTATTATCCCGCTACTATATCGAGAACCGAGACAGAACCGGCGGAGCCGTGGACAAAGAATAGTTGTTTAGATTACATTACTGAAATTTCTATAATCGAGCCTGCTACGCGCTTGATTTGGCAAAAGATATTGGACTGCTACTTAATAATAGTATTTGACAGAACGACGTCTGTCAGGTTAGTTAGTTATAAATAAAAGAGTGGGTATATCTATGGGGTATATATCAATATACGTCTATAGACTGAAGGACTGTTTGATTCGTGTGGTGACGGACTAAGAATACAAGTGTCACCATCCCATTCTTTCCCACGGGTGTCGTATGAGGCGACTAAGGGAAGTAAGCAATTATTATCCATTGCATGACTGGTGGTAGGGCTGGGTACCAAGTGGGAGTACTCACTTGGTATCGGGCTCGAGCGGGTTGGTACCACCATCTCCCGTGTGACCGGCCATGAAGCACATCGTTGCGTTTTGGCTGTAGCAGGGGATAGCCGTTTATTCTTTCATTTTATATCGGTGAAATGAAATGGTGAGCAGCGGCTTGACAATACTCTCGGCGTACTATAGTTGAGTCCATGAGAGACGGTTACCATTTGCCATAAAAAAAAAGTTTATAACGAGCATAAACTCTTTATTTAGGAAACAACCCCAGCGAAATTGGACCTGGATTTGCCCTGATGGTTCAGTGAAAAATGAGATCGACTTCATCTTATCGGACAAACGACACATATTCAATAATGTCTCAGCGATCAACAGGATTAAAACTGGAAGTGATCACCGCTTAGTTAGAGGCATATTGAATCTAAATATGAAAGTCGAGAGGTCACGCTTGATGAAGTCTACGCTCCAACCAACACCTGCTTAATACCAGAACCCCGAAAACTTTCAGCTCGAACTACAAAATCGCTTTCAATACCTAGACGAGTGCGATTCAGTGAACGATATGAACAACAAGTTCGTGGAAACTGTCCAAGCGGTCGGGTCGACCTTTTTTAAGACCAGTCTTGTCAATAGGTCTCAAAAGCTTTCGGACCAAACTCTTAAGCTCATGGCGAGACGAACAGAAATGACGGTGCAGTCTTCGGCTGATTGGTCCAATCAGAGGCGACTAAACAGGCAGATCTCCAACTCTATGCGACGAGACATTCGCCGATTTAATACCTTGCGTATTAAAGAGGCAATAGAGCGGAACCAAGGTTCCAAAGTGTTCGAAAGAGATCTGTCTGTTGGGAAAGACCAAGCTGAAGACCAATGATGGCACTGTTGTTTCTTCCAAAGATGAGATATTAAGAGAGGTCCACGAGTTCTATGGACAGTTATACAGATCCCAGAACCCTGTTGCCAACTTGGTCCATGAGCCAAGATCCAAGCTAACTCGGCACTATACCAAAGATATCCCGGATGTCAGCCTATACGAGATCAGAATGGCTCTCAAACAACTAAAGGACGGAAAGGCACCGGGAGACGACGGAATTACTATAGAGCTTCTGAGGGCAGGCGGAAAGCTGGTCCTCAAAGCCCTCCAGAGGCTATTCAATTCCGTTTCTAATTAATTCTCGGGGGCGACGTTCCAGAGTCGTGGACCAGGAGCGTGGTGGTGCTATTCTTCAAGAAAGGTGACAGAACCCTCTTGAAGAATTACAGACCCATCTCGCTCTTGAGCTATGTGTATAAGTTGTTATCGAGGGTCATTACAAATCGACTCACGCGTAGGATCGACGACTTCAAGCCTCCCGAACAAGCCGGTTTCCGAAAAGGCTATAGTACCGTAGACCACATACATACGCTGCGCCAGATTATACAGAAGACCGAGGAGTATAATCGGCCTCTATGTCTAGCGTTTGTGGACTACGAGAAAGCCTTCGATTCGATCGAAACTTGGGCGGTGCTGCAGTCCCTTCAGCGGTGCCAAATTGACTATCGATACATCGAAATGTTGAAGTGTTTGTATAGAAATGCCACTATGTCTGTGCGAGTTCAGGACAAGAGCAAAGAACCGACCCAACTGCAGAAAGGTGTTAGACAGGGAGACGTCATGTCCCCGAAACTCTTCACCAGTGCATTAGAAGATATTTTCAAGCTCTTGGACTGGACCTGATTCGGCATCAATATAAATGGCGAATACATCACTCACCTTTGATTTGCGGATAATATCGTGGTCATGGCAGAATCGCTGGAGGACCTTGGTACCATGCTCAACGACCTCAGCCGTGTCTCCCGACTAGTTGGTCTAAAAATGAACATGGACAAGACGAAAGTCATGTCTAATGTCCATGTCATTTCAGCACCGGTCCTGGTCGGGAGTACGCTTCTCGAAATTGTCAACCACTATGTATACCTGGGACAAACTATCCAGTTAGGTAGACAAATCTAGCTCAGCTGGGCAGCGTTCGGGAAGCTGAGGGAGATCTTCTTGTCCAATATTCCACAGTGTCTGAAGACGAAGGTCTATGACCAGTGTGTGTTACCAGTGATATCTTACAGCGCAGAGGCGTGGTCTCTGAATGTTGGCCTTATATCAAGGCTTAAAGTCGCTCAGCGTGCTATTGAGCGGGCTAAGCTTGGGATCTCTCTACGCTATAAGATCCGTAATACAGAAATCCGTAGGAGAACGGGAGTGACTGACATAGCCCGCCGGGTCAGCATGCTGAAGTGGCAATGGGCAGGTCACATCGCTCGACGAACCGACAATCGTTGGGGAAGAAAGGTTCTCGAGTGGCGACCGCGTAACGGACGGCGCAGTGTAGGACGGCCTCCCACCAGGTGGACCGATGACCTGGTCAAAGTCGCAGGCAGTCGTTGGATGCAAGCGGCACAGGACCGTTCGCTGTGATGTTCTCTTGGGGAGGCCTATATCCAGCAGTGGACGATGAAAGGCTGATGGATGGATGGATGGAACCGTTACAGGTTCCTGAATAAAAATCGGACTCCGGTCTTGTTCTAAAATCACTAGTTGTCCCCTTAATTGGGTTATGGAGGTCTGATAGGAGTGACACACAGTTGCACCATGTAAATATTGGTGTACAAGCGTCAAGATCCCAGCCGAAAGGAGGAAGTCTTTTTATCTTTGGGTAAGGAAGAAAAAATATACCTGTATGTCTTTGGCAATCCAGTCCATTTGCTAGTATGAGATGTACCATAAATTTTAGTAAAAACTATACTTATTGTATATATTCTTGGACATTTAAAATCTCTTATTATTCAAGAAGAGAACTCTCTAAAAAGAAAATCAGCATATTGTCGTTCTGCTTTACGACATTGTCCCTTGGTGGATAAGCAGGGCTGACACTAGCGCATTATTAAGGTGGGTGTGATAAAGTACGGGTTTTTGACGCCGGGAGCCGTCGTTTGCATCAGAATGGTGGCGTTTGTTCAACGTGTCACATGTGTGGCCACGAGTGCAGCGGAAGCGGGAGCGAGATGGGACATTTTAACATTTATCTTTGGATTACCCAACAAGTGTTAAAAAATTTATTTGTTTAGTAAACTTAACTAATAAATAAGAAGGTTTCTATTTTCCTATTTATTTTTCTTATTTGTTTTTATTATAAACGTATATATTTAACTAAAAATTCCTTATATTATTTATTCCTCCTCTCCGCTTCCAATCCCCTTACTTGGAATCGCGAGTGATGCTTCTGGTTTTGCCGGTTACGGTAACCGCTTACCATCAGGTGGGCCATATGTCTATTTTCCATTAGCGTAGTATATATAATTATATTGTATTACCAAACAAAAAGACCAGATTCTGAGAAACCCCAGAATATGACAGAAGATGGATACTTCACATTTGCACCCTCTGTTCAGCGATTTATCATAGTAAAAATTGTTTTCTTTTTTTATTATTACAAAACCGCCACAACCACACACTTCAAGGCCCCGTCCAAAAACGTACGTTCATAAATGATGTATGAAAACCATCAGTTATCTGATCACGAAATGTATTACATTCAACCGTACATTGGATAGTCAAAACTATAATATATCTTCATACGAACGTACTTGTGATATATTGTGATATATGATCGTATACTACCTTTTATTCTGAAGCTTGCATAATATTTACAGAAATAATACGGTTGTTCTACATAGGATTATGTACAGAATACGTATAATAGGGTGTCGCTAATGGGTTAGGGGTTAGAATGTTACCACTGAAGTAATCCAATACAGTACCAGTGGTCCGTCAACACAGGTGGAGAGACGGCACACGGCGGGTTTCTTTAGTGGGTGAAGACTCCACACTACCCCATTCGTTACCCCGACGGGGTGTGCGGTTAGGTACATTTTTTCCCGCCTAAACAAAAAAAAAGGGTTAGAATGGTGTCTCTAAATAGATTTGCATCTATTTATTAGCCTTTTGACGCCCACTGCTGGACATAGGTAGGCGCCACTATGAGCGATTCTGTCTGTAAATCCAACGGCCCCGCGTATTTGACCCGACTATTGGTCCATCCGATGCCACATCTACCTACACTGCGGTGTCCTGTTATATTTAATTTCATATAAATAATACTGTTCAAAATGTATATATGTCACTGAATCAGGTGTATAGCAATGACAGTCTATTTTTTTGTTTGTTAAGGTGGGAAACGAGCTGATTAGTGTGGGGCCCTCACCTACTAAATAAACCCGCCGTGTGTGTACCAGCTCTCTGGTGGTATGGGTGGACAACTGGAACTGGAAGACATTACCTCAGAGGTAGCAATTACCATCCTCCTACTATCAGTTAGTAAAAATAATTACAAATCCTCGTTCTCAAAAACAATTACTGTAATGCGAGGTACTTTGCATTACATTATTTAAGCCCATAAACGGCTTCGGTCACTGAAACTGTCACCCTAAGCAATAAACAAGATGACACAAATAACATAAGCAAAGATAATCCTATAAAAGAAAACTTATAGAGTAAATACTATAAGGAAGTGATCATAAGAAATGGGCCATAATTTACCTTACAATGCGGACGAGTCAGCTAGTTGTATCACAAAAAGTATCACGATCATTGTGATATATTTTCACACAAAACTAAATGAAGGATTATAAATCATACGAGGTCAAATAAGAAAGAAATGGACTTCCCTAATGTAGTATGCAAGGGTCACAATGAAGATATAAAAAAATAAATCAGAGCCAACTCAGGCGTGCAAAAATGTTAAGATATGCTTAACCCTAACGTTGTCCTCGGACTCTATAGGGCTGCCTCAGCGCTTTATAAAAAAAATTAAGCCACTTATATTTTTTAATTCTGATGTTTATCTATACAAGACGTGTTTCTGGGGGCTATAGATAGTATGAAACTAAATAAAAAATAATAAAGCGGTTTCTTATTATTCAAATTCAATTCAATCTTGGCAATCGTATTTGCGACACTGCATATATCTTACTAGTGTGATTTTACTTGCCTTGTCCACGTTTATATAAAAACGTAATGTTTCTTAAATCTGGTTCGGTGCCCGAAACTAACATTGTCTTACTAGTCTACTAAATACAAGAAATGATTTTATACTACAAGCGTCACAGTAACAAAAAAAAATCATTACTCCGAACATTTATAGAATGTTATGAAGTATTCAAAAGTAATAAATTATTCATGTTCTCAGAAACTAACTCTGCAGAGATCACTACAAGCTTAGGCTTGGCTCTTAAATTCTATATCTAATTTGAGTTTCTGTTTGAATTATATATTTCATCTATCAGCTATCATCCCCTGGCGAAAATGTTTTTTTATCATATTCAATTTTGTGTTAAAATTAATAAGCATAGAACTAAATAAAATAATTTCGGGCTTTGTGTTCATAAAACAAATCATATAATACAAAAGTTATCTCGTATCTATTACATCAATAACCACAAAGAACCACTAAACTCGTATTTTAACTAACACGCCTAATTAGCAGTTAATCACCAGCATAATGCTTATGTAATACAATAAATTATTATTTTTTTTATAAATAAAGGACACTATTTTTTAAATCATTAGTTTTTGTGTGCAATGTATTTTTTCACAATTCAATGCTAACCCTGAAATAGCCGTAGGGCTGTGAGATTCTTTCAAATTCATCCATCTTTTGACAGGCCGGGGTGGGTCAGTATGGACGACGGACGTGCTAGGGCAGTAGGGGGTATTGAGAGGGTAGCAGGGAGGCAGGAAATGAGATCCCACCCTCGGGACATTTTGCATACAGATTGGGTTGAACCGCCTCATATGGGGACATACGTGTTTTCGGCCCCGGACTTAGTAGAGGTGCGATGATAGTTTCAGCGTTATATCTCGAGCGCATTTTTTATAGTGAGATAATGAAAATAGAGTATTACTTCTATAGTTATTTTTTTAAATGGTGTTGACGACAACGAGACAATATAATTATAACACACATTTATGGCTGCACAGATGGTGGAGTGGCTTAGGTACCGACATCCTGCTCAGGTGTTGTGGGTTCGATTCCCATACAGGATAACTATATGTGTGACCCACAAATGGTTGTGGTTTAATGTGTGTCCGTCGGAACGGCTTCTTTCTTTCTTTTTTTTTATTTGACAAGACATTCCATCCATCCATCAGCCTTTCAACGTCCACTGCTGGACATAGGCCTCCCCAAGAGAACGCCACAACGAGCGGTCCCGTCATGGGGGATAATGCCGTGATTGCCACGCTTGGCAGGCGGGTTGGCGATCGCAGCGGATGTTGTTAATACTCGAGGGAGTGCTGCTGCCCACTCCCCTGGTATTCCCTCAGTCGGCTCTTACGACTCCCGTGGGTAGAGAGGGGTGGGATAATTGGAAAGCCGGCCCCACACGGCAAAAAAATACATATTACTTTCTCTAAAGAACAATCCCTGTGTCAATGGTGACCCAACACCCGGACTTGAAACAACTGTTTTGGATTACATCAAGCAATATCATGTGCAGGTATCGAATTTACAACACTTGGTTTAAGAGGTTAGATCTATACCGCATACTCCGTATAACCAAAGCGTATGAAGCTGCTACGAAGCGGTATAAAACATTCTTTGACCTATAAAGTAAAAAAATCTTCGCTGTATTTTTGTATTGTGACCTCGTAGAAAAGCTATACTTCAAAACGATGTATAAATAATCCATTGTATTGTTAACTTGTAACAGGAAAACAGGATAACGATAATAACAGTAAAATACGCCAAATAATAGGCAAGGTGCCTATTATTACCCTCTAAACATTTAGTCGTTCTACGTTCTTATTTCGTAGCTGTAGCTTCGTAGGTATGCTACGGCGTGTAGCAGTAAGCTACGCGCGCTGTGGTTATAGTAATTGAATAATTATGCTTATTCTGAAGTTCAAATAACAATTTGCTTTCGTTCTAATTCATCTGAAATTAGAATTATTATTTTTTAAATCGAAATTGCTTTATGATTATGTTATAGGCTGAATTATTTGTATGATTTATTAAATTATTGAAGCCATTGTGTTTGCTTGTTAGAAAAAGTTTTTGTTTGCCTTGCTTTATGAAAACTTAATATTAGGAATTTTATTTTTAAAAAATAAGATTTTAACATTGTTATTTCACTTACGTGAAATAACAATGCTTGTTTACACCTAACAATCTTAAAAGTCTAGACATTTTCAATACTTAAACTTTTTATAAATTATTATTAATACGTATATTTATTATTAAATGGTACATTTTCATCACATTTTGGAGCATTAAACTTGCAAAACTAACTTAAATAGAAAAAGATTTCGAGATACGATTGAAACCTATAATGTTTTGACACAACTTTACAAGCCACACTGCCAACGTATTCATCAGGATTGTAGTGATATTGCATCAAAGTGCACTAATCAAACCTACAATAAATCGATACATACAGCCACACCCCAAGTCCTATAATTACGACACATCTCAGTATGAGTTAACTAACGAGAAATATAATCTCTAAGGCTCGCTCGTTTGAGAGTGAACCATTATATTTAAGTGAAATTAAATACTTAGAAAATAATAATGATCGATGACATGCTAACTCCCAATAGACGTAAAGATTGTGATCTAGAAAATGATTGCTACGAGCTGATCCTCAATAGCGTAGCATTCGTAACCGTTAGCTACGAAATAAATGAACAGCATCCTTTTATATTTTTACGATATTTTTTGAACATAATCAAGTGACTTTTTTAAAATGGTTTAGATAGAATATTACTATAAGAGAATATATCAATATTTAGAAATTTAATTTAGAAGCAGTGCTGTCCATTTAATGTAGGAAACTAATAAAGCAAGAGAATGCAGTTTGCGTAGTAAATGCAAATTAGTTGGAGGCTCCGCTGGCCTCTTCCTGTCGGATATTGGTTCGCTCGTAGCGCTGCCTACTAGTCTTTGTGTTATCATTTCGTGAACGTTTCTATTTAGAAATTGGAATTAGATAGTTATTCATTCGAATAGGCACCTTTGAATTATTTTGATAATTGTTTTAAGTATGAGTATTTGTTTTTTTTTTTATATCAGTCGTGGTAATGTGTGGGGCTGAATCAGTCGGGTCAAAAAATGCTGTTTTTTATTTTAAATAAATATACACGCCGTTTGATGGTGAGCTTCAACCAAGATCACTGTAAACTATAATGGCTAGCAACATAAGGATTGTTTATCTAAGGACAGGTGTAGGATGTAGAAAGTTACACAACGTAAAGTCGTCAGCCATTGCTGCTTGTTGGATGAGAGTAGGTGTATCAAGTAATCAAGCATGGCTGCATAGATGGCGGAGTTGTTTATATTCCGGCATCCGTCTTGTGGGCTCGATCCCCACACAGGACAACTCTTTGTGTGATCCACAAATGATTGTTCTGAGTCTGAGTGAACTTTGTGTCCATGAAATTGTATGTTTGTAAAGTCCCCCGCTATACAAGGAGTATACCTTAGCGAAGGGTGTTGTAAAAAATATTAAAAAACAGCTAGCCGGTTTGGTCGTGACCTTGACTGAAATTTAATTATCCTTTTATATATCATTATATAATTGAGGAAAAGAAAATACACCCAAACACAATTATTTATGAATGCCGTTAATATTTCAAAACGTTTCCAATCTCTCCAAATAGATCACACCATGTCTTAAGTATAATGCAATAACATTTTACTTTGAGTAATAAAATGGCTTGTGATTCAAATACCAACCGCAGTACGAACCCGCGAGCCCATCCCATATACTGCCAAACCATCGTGAGGCAATTCACTAAAATATCTGCGTACATTGTTATCAACGCGATATGCGGAGCACGGCAACAGTTTACGACATCGTAAATTACTTACGAGTCTTAACTCGTAAAAAAGTCGTCAAGCCAAAATTGGACGCACTCCACTATGATAATGTCCAACAAACGGTGTAATTACGACCGACAGCCACTGTGAATGTTTAAGGGTGCGTGTGAAGGGTGCAATTTTTTTGCCGCAAGCCGCAGCTGGTATTGTTTTTGTTGGTATTTATATGCGGCAATTTATTTGAGGTGGTACGAGTATTACACAAGTACAGATAACACCTCGTGACGTAGTCGGTAGTGTAACTGACTTCCGTGCACGAGGTAGTGGGTTCGATTCCCACTCAGGACAATTATTTGTGTGATGAACACAGATATTTGTACTGCGACTGGGTGTTTTGTATCTAGTACAAGTATGTATTTAAAAAAAAAATAGGTATTATATCCGTAACCTGGTACCCATAGCACAAGCGTTAAGCTTAGTTTGGGACAAGAGGACGTTGTGTGAAATGTCCGTGAATATTTATTTATTTGCTAATGTTAAATAAAAATGAATTTAACTCGCAAGAAGTCAAAACGATAGTAAAACATGGACTATGATAACATCAAGCAAAACGGTGTAATTACGGTTTAAGGTGCGTGTGAACGGTGCAACATTTTAGCCGCAAGCCGCAGCTGGTTTTGTTTTTTGGTACTATTTAAATGCAGTTATTTAATTGAGGAAATATGCAGCTTTAAAACGCGTTAGCATTAATTTATAAACTACCATTTACGAAATTTCAGTTGTGCAGTTTTATTATATCAAAGAAATAAATTAGTAATTGGTGGCAGCCAAATACTAATTTTAAGGTTATATTATCTCAGGTTCCCGATACAGTAGCGGGATATTTTATTCCGCCAGTTTTTGAGTCTAATCAAGAGCAATTAAATAAAACAGTTACATCAAAATCCGTTTAATACATTTTTCATGATGCGCGAACGAACCAACAGGCAAACCGACAAACAGACAAAAAATATAAATTAAAATGTTTTGTGTTGTAGACGTGTCTGGCCTATATAGTAATTTTTTCTCAAATATATTACAGCTTTATAATAGTTAGGATTAGTAGATGATGCAGTAGTTTTTATAAAATTTAGATAATTTTACGCAGCAACCAATAATTAAGATATCTTTATTAGACGATGGAAGGATCAAATCATAAATGTTGTATGATGACAATTTGAGATATAGATTCCTATGTCCCATAATCATCGCGAACTTTCCATCCATCCATATATCAGCCTTTTAATGTCCTGTGTTGAATATACGCCTCCCCAGTAGTGTTAAGAAATTAAGTAATGAATAAACCACATATACCACCACAATATGTGCACATAATATAATGTACATAAGATAATATCTTAGCGAAACCTCGTAAATATTACATGAGCACTTTATCTCCGGGGCTATAATGAACTCGTATTCTTAATCGTAATGTCTAGCGAGTAACTTAGTAATTTAAGAGTACGTACGCATTGTGTACAATAATTGGCTGCCTTTGTTATGTAATAAGTATAAAATAATTTTAGCATTCCTTGAAATTTAGAATACACGTAGGTATATATAGGCATTATCACATTAAGCATGCAGAATCATAAATACGATAGAATTGATATTTCTTTAAACATCCGTTTGCATCCGTGTGGTGACGGACTAAGAATACAAGTGTCACCACCCCATCCTTTACTACGGGTGTCGTACAAGGCGAATAAGGGAAGTAAGCAATTATCACCCATTGCATAACTAGTGGTAGGTTTGGGTACCACTGAGAGTACTCACTTGCTATCAGGCCCGAACGGGTCGGTACCACCGTCTCCTGTGTGACCGGTCGTGAAGCACGTCAGTGTGTTTTGGCTGTAGCAGAAGGTAGCCGTTTATTCTTTAATTTCATGTCTGAGAAATGAAATGGTGAACAGCGGCTTGACAATATTCTCGGTATTGTTGTGAGTCCATGAGCGACGGTTACCATTTACCATCAGGTGGGCCGTGGCTAGTCTGCCATTATAAACATTAAAAAAAAAATTTAAACTGTCACATGACACAAACATACATAATCACAAGATAATAATTACACAGCGCCTGACGTGTAGTTGTTAATGTACGCATGCCTGAGACTATTCTATCGCTTAGTATCACTTTGTATGCATACGATCCCTTCTCTTTCTTGTAAAAAAAATGTACCTAAATGCAATGCGTCTTTGAAATTTCGCGTTCGATTCTAATCGAAATTTTCAACTAGCGAATTACGTACGAAGTTTCATTTCGAAAAGTTTTTATAGAGTATTCAGGGCACATGATCTTAGCGAACAATATTCAGGGCACATGATCTTAGCGAACAAGATAAACAATGATGTGTAGATGTCATAAATCGTGGCGCGTAACAAGTCATGGATAAGAATATAACTGCTGCCCCCATAGAATATGATTCACAAAATCGTATCGACATCGTATCTTTTTGTTTTTGATGAGCCAATGACAATGACACGATGCGATGTCGATACGTTTTAGTGAGTTACATACTACGGGCCCTGACAGCCTATTGGGGACACCTATAGGTACTTAAAAGGATTTCTCACTCACAGGTTGCAAGATACGAGTATATCCCCTCAGAGTGCGCCACTTAATTTTCCAAATGATGCGTGTATAAATAAGTAAGCGGTAACGTAAATTCCTTGCTTGATGTTTTGGACAGCACATGAAACCGCTGACCTTGGCTGTTATCATAAGTCAATTAACTTTATTAGGAGCTCTTAAATGTATACTTTTGTACTTGATTACCCACTAAAATGGAATGAAAACTAGCCCAATGAAGATATACGCGTAGATAAAGTCAAGAATAAATTGGGCTATTGCTCTGGATGGCATATCATTGCGACAGCAACACGACGAAAACTGACAGCCGCTGGTAAAGAATGGAACTGAAGGAGTGACCACAAATAGGGCGACGTAGCCTGGGAAGGTCTCTCACCATAAAACTATCCTACACGATACGTTTGTCGGACCTGCGAGGCGATAATATTTACACATTATCCATCGTTTGTAAGTAAAGTATAAATAGAATGTCTTCATTAAACTCGCTTACTAATAAAAACAAATATCCAATAAATGTTAATAAAACGCTTATCCTAAAATGAAATCACGTCTTACAAACCGTAGACGTTCGTGATTTTTTTACTAACTTTAATGTATTTTTAATACATCCTCCACGTTTCTGAACGAAATAATGTTTGTTTATTTTAGTAAAAGCCCGCCTGTCACCTGCCAAGAGTTAGTTTTATCATTGAAATACCTACGTTATTATTTTTTGCTCGCAGTTTTTGCTAGTTTTGTCTCCTTAACGAATAACACGGCAATAAATTTACAACGTTCTTAGAAAATATACGATTTTACGAGCCAAGATAGTAGGTTTTACGGTTAACTATTATTACATAGGATACGGGCCTTATCCATATAAAACAGTGTTTCTCAAACTTACAAACCCACATGCACTCATTAAATATTGCATATATGATTTATTACACCCCATATTATTTTTACTGTAATAAGTTTTCGCAAGCATGTGACAATGTTAAGTGTCAACTTTCTCTAATAGCGGCTATTGAATGTGAGCAACATATTGTTTAGCAGTAAAATTTAATTATCGAGAGATAGTAATAAATTAGATCAAATCTAAATAATCATCGTATTATCTAATCGTATATTTTAATGTGAACATCTTGTATTGCTGTTCATAGAATAAAAAATAACGAAATAGCTTAGACAATAGCTCAATCAATCAATCGCTGTTAAGAATTTCTATCATTTTATGGCTGAGACGGAATTGGCGACGCAAGTTTGAAAAACCTTGGTAGGTACGGGTATAAAACGACACTCGCAAAATTAATGATCACTAACACTAAAATGGAAATATCATTTTTGGGATGCGATAAATTGGGGGCATTATGGTTTAGCTTAGTGCGAGCGGTATAGGAGCGGTTATCTTACTCACATTAAGAAAGATAGGTTGATTTATAGCTTAAGATATTAGCTTCTTTATGGAACGAAGATAGCTTTCCTTAGCCCGTACGGATTTTTCAGTAAGCAATATGGATGTACTGATATATCTTTTATACGTGCACATTATGTAACACTTGTCTTGTACTGTAGCAAACAAAAAGCTTAGTATCGTTCAAGTATTACGTGAGCTACGTCAAAAATTACAGAAAAAGTTTTGATTAGAAAATTTACGCTAGGGGCTCTAGAGGCTAGAGTACCCAGGGCAACAATGTTTGAGTATGGTGGAATGGGGGGTGAGAAAATATATTTATAGGGTTTAGGATATTGGAATTTTTTGCTTGGGGTAAATCAAGTCCTTGTTGTGGCGGATTTATTACATTATAGGTATAAGCACTAGGCAGCTCTTAAAATGACTCATCTGTTACAAAATCCGAACGGTTAGTTAGTATCCATCTACTCCTATCTATTAAACTTCTTCTATATTAAAACAACTGTGAAATATTTGAATGTGTTTCGGTTATAATGTAAGATAATTACAGCTCTCTCCTTTAATAAGCGAAGTGGTTTTTTTTATTTTTTTTATTGCTTGTTGTGGCAGACGCGCCACGGTCCATCTGATGGTAAATGGTAACCGTCGCCCATGGACTTGACTACACCAAGAGTATTGTCAAGCCGCTGCTCACCAATTCATTTCACAGATATGAAATAAAATATAAACGGCTATCTCCAGCTACAGCCAAAACGCAACGATGTGCTTCATGGCCGGTCACACGAGAGGTGGTGGTACCAACCCGCTCGGGCCCGATACCAAGTGAGTACTCCCACTTGGTACCTACCAGCCCTACCACCAGTCAAAAAGGTGGATTTAATTGACTGAGAATCAACGAACGACTGGGTGCCACTATATTTGATGTCTTTATGTGGCAGAAAAAGATTGCCGACTCATATCAAGCGTAAACTTCGTGGTAGGCAGCAGCTTGGTAGTACTCGTGGTATTGCTAAGTCCAACGTTTACCAGTTACCATTAGAAAGCTCGAGCACAATAAGCAATAAAAACTAAAGATATAATTAGTCCTGACTGCCGACAAAAGTGAAAACTTAAAAGAAAAAACATTCCTAAGTCATAATAGTTGTTATATATATCTAAATAGATATCCTATATACTGGACATGTAATTTTTGTAACTTATAAATTCGTATTAATTAGTACAATTTTTTTCGATAGATGGCGTTGAAAATGTATTCTAAATGGCGGTGTTAAAAATTTCGAATGCACAGCATGCGGTGACGCGAACTTACTAAAATTATCAAAATTTACTTATAGAAGCTTCCAATTTGACTCTTCTATGCTCTGGTATAGATTAGGGAATCTATATGTGTGTATTGTTACATACATCCCACACATTAATAATACCTAATTCTTTGAAGTATGCTTTTAAATATTACATTGTGTGCACAGCTAACTTCAGTATTCCCCGGCATTCGACACCTTTTCCCTAACTAAGCTTATTTATACCCATACTGTTAAAACTCGATTACTACTTGGTCAACAATCGGCGTAGATTTATCGTTATCTCATCTTACTTTACTTACCTTTTAATAAAACAATTACTCGTATTACCCCTTATTATTTATTTATGAATGATGCACTCGTGTTGGTTTCAATGTTTTTATTAATAGGATAGTTTCAGTATTGTTCTCGTTAAAATAAACACCTCATCCCTTTCCGTTGTCTTGACGTACAGTTAACTGAGATAATTTAATTACAAATATAATTGTCACTTATGCATATAACGAACCGAAATCACCTGCTACTATTGTTACCTGAACCGTGTTGGGTTCCTCAAGTGAGGCAAATTTTTAGACAATAAAATACACTTAAAAACTGGTAATGAGAGATGTGGCCAAAAGACAAAAATTAAAAATAAAATATTTTGTATTCTGATGCGGCTAAACAAAATAATAGTATTTTTTTCATTGCGTATTACTAGATTCTGTCTGCGTGGGTTTCAGAATATAAATACCCTACAGCAAATGAATTATCTCTATGTAAAAATAGCTATCCCACGGGAATCATTATTTTTTCCGGAATCAAAAGTATCCTATGTCCTTTTCCATGTTCCATAATATATCTATAGAAAATTTCATGAGAATTTTTCAGTAGTTACGCCGTGAAAGCGTAACAAATAAATAAAATAATTAAGATGTCTCGGACGTCTTCCAGATGTGAAAACGTCGAAATTATTTTGTAGAAATAATGAGTAGAAATAAAATGATTATAACTTTTTCAATGTGTGCTTGTATAAAATTACTGATTGGTTTATTTATAGCCGTTATGCCTCCTAGTTACATTTTTTCTCAACAGATGGCGTTTAAAATAATTAAATAAACGTCGCAACGCTAACAGACAGTTTTGCCCTCCCTCCGCATTAGATGTATTCACATTAATAACTCACTTTCACATTTATGGTATTAGTAAGAATTTGCCTTGCTAATTCTTATTAAATCTTGCACATATATAGTCTGGAGTCCAGAAAAGTACATAGACTACTTTAAATTTCGAAAAAATAGATAGTGCCCGTGAGATATATATATTTGCAAAGAGATAATTAGCGCGCCGTAGAGTGACGTATTTATTTATCAATAGCACGTAGACGGAGTCTCCTCAGAATAGGAAATAAATAACTCGTTGCTTACTCGATTGAACTTGAATATAACATTAGTAGGAGCTGCGCTCGCAAACTCCAAACGAACGCATTACGTTATGCTTAGAACGTGAAAACGCTAGTAACGATAACGTAATACGCTTTTAGTGGTTGAAATATAACTGTGTAGGAAGTATATACCACTAAAAACACAAACGTCTACCAACCCGCTCGTAGATTCGTAACTAAGCCTATTATTGTGGCTGAAAGACTGACAACTTTCCTTCAATTTTAACATTATTACTGCACGAGTTCACGAAATTCATCCATCTCTTATATACCTCTGCCAACATTCGCATCCACATTCAAAGGTTTTTTTTTAATACATTCAGTCCCTCAGCATTTATTTTATACTATTTGGGTGGCAAACTAACATACGGCTCACCTGATGGTAAGCGGTTACCGTAGCCTATAGACGCTAGCAACACCAGCGGCATTACTCGTGGCTCGCCATCTTCAAGAAAAAGGGATAGGATATCCTCCTAAGGAGAGGATAGTGAAGGGTTTGAGCTTCCGGCGATCTCACTCACCATACGCGACGCAATAGTAGGAGTATCTACCGTTATTTCAACAAGCTGATCTTTTGTGAGAGGGTTGCACTTCCCCGATCGAACCGGCCCGTTCATGCTGTGATAAGCCAGGATCTACGACTCGAAAATTTATACCATACCAGGCGATTTATCCTCATCTTTTTCATGATCAGTGCTACTTTCAAGTTGCTCCTTATCATGTCACTCTTTATCTCAACCAAGTCCTATCCCAAACTTTACCAAGGAGGCTATCAGGCTACCAATCTTTTCGGTCTCTATTCGATTTTTCTAAACACCAGTGCTTACACGACGCGACTGCATATCTAACCTCTTCAACCCAACTAATAAAACAATTTTTGTGCGTGTGATGACGGACTAAGAATAAGTGTCACCACCCCATCCTTTCCCGCGGGAGTCGTACAAGCCGACTAAGGGAAGTAAGCAATTATCACCCATTGCATTACTGGTGGTAGAGCTGTGTACCAAGTGAGAATACTCACTTGCTATCGGGCCCGAACGGGTCGGTATCACACGTCAGTGTGTTTTGGTTGTAGCAGAAGATAGCCGTTTATTAATGGTGCGCAGCGGCTTGACAATACTCTCGATATAGTTGAGTCCATGAGCGACGGTTACCACTTACCATCAGGTGGGCCGTGGCTCGTCCGCCATCAATAGCAATAAAATAAAATAAAAAAATAACGCACCGGGTGTTGGTGTGTTCTCCAATAGGGATTGATGTTTAGATGTGTTGTATTAAAATTGAATTAATGTTTTAGTGTAATGTTTTATTGCTTCTACATAACTTTATTGTACAATTTATTGCATTGCGCTGACGCTAATAATTGAGTCACTTACATTTTAATATATATATTTTATAAAATTACTACTTACTAGCCTAAATGTAGCGTTGCCCGTATACCTGACGACCCTACTACAAAATCAGAATTAGCTTTTCATTTAGGATTCTGACAACCTGTTACCACTGCCAGGATATTGTTTCGCAGCTTGGAATAGTGGATCTCAAGTGCCTTATGTTCACAAATAGTCATGAACGTTTGATCACCAACCTGATGCCGTCCAGGTCAATGTTTCTTAACCTTGCTGATCGTTTGATCGTCAAAAAACTACACATAGTTTCATAATAACGACTAACTTGATCTACCTACTATATATAACTACTCAAGATTACTGTTACACTACACGATTGCAATTTGTTTTGTTACTACAATCAAAAAATAAATAACACCTATAATATTCCCGACAGTAACATGTACTTAAAGTAATTACTTTGAACTAGCTCTTCGGTAATCATAAAAAAAAACGAATACCCACTTCCAACTTAGATTTTATTTACATGACAAAACTAATATTTACTATAAAACATGGCGCCGTTCATCAAAACTAAAATAACGTGAAATTATTGCGTTATTACTGTGAGTGCTTGTTATTTATGAGTCGGTGTTGCCAGTACCCGATCGCGTTTGCCCTCCCAATATAATTAGGGAAGAGGTAAAGGCATTTGTTTTTGTTTTACGTAATTATATTACGCGTTCTTACAACATATTATTGTCTTGTGTTTTTGGATAATATATTGTATACTCACGTCTGCATGGCTATTATGGCTTTAGCTAAATATGTTATATATTTTTATGTTTGTCGTTGTTAGTCCAAAAGATTCGCTTATATGAGCTTTTTGAAACGATTACTTATTTAAAGCACAATGAAACTAAAAAGGTAAACGCAAGTATCATAATCTTATTGAAGATTATTGTTTTTGAGCCGCTTGGGTCATGGGGTCCTAGTGCACTTTCGCTATATAGCGAAATATCAAGAAAAATAGTCGACTTTTCGCGTGACCAGAGGGCTGGCCTTTACTTTGCACAAAGAATAAGCATTGCCATACAACGTGGCAATGCTGCCAGCCTTCTGGGCACATTACCCAATGATGGTGACGCGGAGGAATTCTTCTAGAATTAGTTTATATGTAAATATTATTTATTGTACATATTGTTTTATAAATGTTAAATTAAAAAAAAAACGGTGGACTAGAAAGAGACAAACATATACAAATATACATCTATTAGCAGAGTTGGCCACTCGTTACTAAAGCACACATAATTCGTTCGTTAATTTTGCAGTTAAAAAAGGAAATAAAGAACAAATTAAGTTATTAAACTATTTGTGAAAATGGCAAAATAGAGTTTTACTGCGAGCGGGATTTGAACCTGCGTCCCTTCCAATCTGGACAAGTGCTCTAAACCGCTAAGCCATCGCAGTCATTGACGGTGACGCCCTATTTCCACTTTACAATTGCTTTTGGTTGTCTTTACTTTTCAGCACTTCCCCGGGTCGGAAGGGACGCGAGTTCGAATCCCGCTCGCAGTAAAGCTCTCTTTTTCTACTCTCACAAATAATTTGTTTGTGGGAACAAATCACACATTTTGGAAAAAAAATACGTTTAGATCGGATAAATAGTTTCGAAGTTCATTGCTGACAAAAACTTTGACAGGGAATTTATATATTATATAGATAAGATTTAGCTTGCGAGTACCTTTTAAGCTTGATCAATTGAAATTAAAAGTGATCATTTTTTTTTTTCAGGAGAGCACACCTCAGAAGTTGCTTGGAAAAATTAAAGGACATGGTGCCACTAGGACCCGAAGCGTCACGACACACAACCTTAGGATTATTAACGAAAGCCAAAAGATTTATAAAGGTCAGTCAGTGCTATTTTGTGTAGAATTCTAATAAAAGAAATGGCATAAAGTATCTATCTAATATCTTTAAACGAGCAATTCTTGTATATACCTATTATATATATATATATATATAATCTGAATCTCAGAAACAGCTCCAACGATTTTCATGAAATTTAGTGTATTAGAATACGAAGGTAAATTTCGCCACCATCTACAAGGTTATAATAGCTCAGGTGGGAGAAATCGGGCGGTCCCAAAACCAGAAGACCCCGGTTCGAGTCCAAATGTCTCCAGTTCGATTATTTTTTTCCCCTTTTATTTCAAGTTGCCGTGTGGGGCCGGCTTTAGAATTGTCCCACCCCTCCACCCATGGGAGTCGTAAGAGCCGACTGAGGGAATACCGGAGGAGTGGGCAGCAGCACTCCTTCGAGTATTAACAACATCCACTGCGATCGCCAACCCGCCTGCCAAGCGTGGCGATTACGGCACTATCCCCCATCCTCGAGGAGGCCTATGTCCAGCAGTGGACGTTAAAAGGCTGATGGATGGATGGATGGATGGAGAAAGAAAAACTCACGATTTACCAAAAAAAAATACCGAGCCAAGCTCGGTCATCCAGGTACTATTTTTAAACAGTCAAGTTATCAGCATAAAAATACGTGCTGTTGAATTTCTATTAAAATTTCTATGCATTAGACACCTTTCCTATGAAATAACCTAAATGGATATATACTTAATTCATGCAGAAAAGATTAAGTTAATTTATAATCATTTTTAAATTCATTTAAATAACAAAATGTTAGCTGTAAAAGAGGAAATATGAGCGATATTATTCGCTATCTCGACTAATATCTGATAGATATATATGTGATGGATTTTCAACCTAATCTATACCGACTTTTTTTGGTTAATTTGGAAATTAGCACACGAATAAAGGATCGATGACAATAGTATATATTAACTTTATATAACAATAATATAATTATAACTAATCCGGACTAAGGCCGACAAAAATGCTTTTTTTTTCAACCACTTTTTCTAGCCCACTATTGCACGATCCTCATGGTGAGGTGGATTATTGGCCATAGTTCACCAAGTTGGCCCAGTGCGGGTTGGCAGAATTCACAAGCCCTTGAGAAAATCTCAGGCATGCAGGTTTCCTCACGATGTTATCACCCAGTGATAAATTATAAACAAATACACACATAATCTCGAAAAGTCAGAGGCATGTGCCATACGAGGTTTAGACGTTGGACTTGGGATCGAACTCGATGCCACTGTCTTTCCAGTCCTTCGTTTTACCGCTAGGCTAACACTGTTTTTTTATATTTAAAATGTTTTAATGCGCATTTTTATAATAAAGTTTATTCAAAGATTCTATTGAAATTTTTTCACTATCTAGTACAATGTCTTCAAAGTCGTACATTTTCATGATAGCACATATAACGGTCCTACATGCGCGTGATATTTATCAAAATAATTACGTAACAAATCCTGACATTTTAGCTAAATTTCGTTAGCTGCGTAATAGAGCCCTTTAAATAAATAAATAATATTCACGGACATTTTCACACAACGTCCTCTGGTCCCAAACTAAGCTTAACGCTTGTGCTATGGGTACCAGATTACGGATATAGGTAATACATATATTACTTTTTTTTTGTAAACACTTACATATAATAGATAGAAAACACCCAGACGCAGTACAAATATCTGTGTTTATCACACAAATAATTGTCAGGACAATTGGAGAGGGAATCGAACCCACGAAAGTCGGTTATACTATCAGCTACGCCACGAGGCACTACAAGGAAAATGGCGTGATACTAAGTAAGTGAATGAAAAGCACACATGCAGTACATTTTATAATCTTATTTTCACGTGGACTTCACAGGATACTGTTAATCCTAGTAAATAATACAGTTAACGAACTATTAACCCAAATGGATGAACAAAATAGTTATTACAAATAATAACTATTTTGTTCATCCGTTTCGTCACTAAGGCTCCCATTGAAAATCAGCGTTGCAGTGTAATTTACGTTACACTGCAGCAATATTACTGAATGGGAGCCTTATTGTCACGTAATTGTGTTATGTTTAGCTTTACGTAATATGTACAATGTTATTCTTAATTGGGATTCGTGACAATAAAACCTAGTAAAAACATCCCAATTTCAATAGAGAAGACGGCTGGGTCTTACCATCAAGCTGGAATCCTTTGATAGGCCTCACCAAACAGAATAAAAGAAAGCACACCACAAGATTGCAAGACACAGTTAGCGCTTATTGTGTAGATAAAACTCACAGTAGTGATTAGTCTTTGCCTTTTGTAAAAAATTTAATAATCCATAACAGTTGTTTCCTACTGAGTTTTCTAGCCGGATCTTTCTCAGTCAGGCCGCGTTCCGATCCGGTGGTAGCTTCTTCTAGTCTTAGCTTTTGGCAAAATCAATATAATTAATAATATAAACTAATAACCAAGATTGTCTTCTTACTGGTAGTAATTGGTAGTTTGTGGTAGAATTTTTGAGCACTAAATAAAAACAAAAATTTTACAATTTAAAGAGGAGTATTATACTCGTTTTAATGTACTAATTTAAAGTCTCATACATTGTAAGCATAAACATTTGAAGTAGATATTTTCACTATGTTTCTAAACGAATATTAGGTGGGTTAAAATAAATAAACCAAAAATTTTGTAAAATCATATACTGTGGGTAGATGAAACCGTTGAAATAACATATCAGCCTTGGACGTCTATCATCTAAGTCCACCCGTGATCATGAATGCTGTAAAGTATTCGAAACGTCGGGATAGTAGCAAAATCAAGTAAACGCGATAGATTCCGTAAACGTAGTTTTATTTCAAAATGGGTACATAAGTTGGTAAATTAGTAAACAGATGTGATCAGCTATGTCCCGCCTCGAAGGCATACAATAATATTGTTAATTTGTTACAAATAATAAATTAATAATAATACATTTTTATCCGAATCTTACGTTTGTTTAGTCTCGTTCAACCGATACAGTTAGATTGGTATCAGTAAAATACTTGGCCTAAATCAATATTGACTCTGCTTATACGTTCCTAAGTTAAATACAAATGCACCAAGTTTACTCGCTAAGCCTCAACTTATAAGTTACTTTAGCTGTTGTGGAATGATTGTGTTGAGGGTAGCTAGAAGTTTTCTGACATAAAAATATTGCTTACTAGTTTACTACTTTAATTTTGTTCTTTGAACTTTTCTTTCTCATTTTGCCCTTTTTTAGATAAAAACGAATCATGTGTTTGTGGAAAAAAAACTACTGATATCATTTTTATATCGTAGACTTAGTTGTATTTAGTACTTTAGTTTAGTTTGTAGTACTTTAGTTGTCCGTGTGCTGACGGACTAAGAATACAAGTGCCACTACCCCATTCTATATCTACTGCGATCGCAAACCCGCCTGCCAAGCGTGGCGATTATGGCAATACCCTTCTAGGCGAGGCCTATGTCCAGCAGTGGACGATCAAAGGCTGATGGATGGATAGACTACCCCATTCTTTCCCACGGGTGTCGTATGAGGCGACTAAGGGAAGTAAGCAATTATCATCCATTGCATGACTGGTGGTAGGGCTGGGTACCAAGTGGGAGTACTCACTTAGTATGGGCCCGAGCGGGTTGGTACCACCATCTCCCGTGTGACCGGCCATGAAGCACATCGTTGCGTTTTGGCTGTAGCAGGAGATATCCGTTTATATTTCATTTCATATCTGTGAAATGAATTGGTGGGCAGCGGCTTAACAATACTCTCAGTATAGTCGAGTCCATTGGCGACGGTTACCGTTTACCATCAGATGGACCATGACTCGTCTGCCCATACACGCAATAAAAAAAAGACATTAAACATGATTAGCTATATAAATAAACACAATGTGCGAATATGTGAAATCGAAAACTATAGTCTATCATTTTCGTTTCACAATATAGTTATTTTGACACAATTTCATGTTTATTAGATAAAACAATGTCGAAAATACATGATACATACAGAATTAAACTCAACTTTAATTTTATACCTTACTATTAGGGGCTCAAGGTCTCTCAAAACAGAATTTGTAAATTGCTTTTGACGTTCAAAACTTTTATAATCATTTAGTAATCCTTGAAAGTAATGAGTCCTTGTAAGTGTTACTAATTAATTATGACAGTTTAGTCGTGCAAATATGAAATTAATGACGTAGGTAGTATTTTAGTTATCGACCTTCCATGCCGATTTCGTAGGTTCCATTCCCATGTATGACAATAGTCTTCTTCATTTTTGATTATGGCAATCGGCATAAGCCATTTGTTCCCAGTGTCAAATTTCTTGTGGCATCAAATAAGTTTAATAAAATTAATCTGCCAATCAATAAAGTCATAGTCAAGTCAGTCATGCCTCAGTAAAGTGGTGGTGATGTTACTGGAAGCTTCAACGGAGTTTTGATGGTAATACGATAAAACACGTTAAACCGCATTATATCACTCGCCATCACTTATGCACATACACTAAAAGCCTCGTCACACAGAGGCGGGAGCCGCAGGAAAGCGTCCGCGATCCGGGACGGGATTTTTTTGTAATATTCGAATTTGTGTGCAACGTGTCACATAGGAACGCGCCCGTTGCGCGATCGCGGTCGCTTTCCCGCGGCTCCCGCCTCTTTGCGACGAGGGCTTAAGGGGAAAAAATGTACATGACATGATTCTTTCATGTTCCCGCCAAAACGCCTATGACAATCGTTTGTATGGTCCACATATGGATGTTCCAAGTTTGCTTACTGTCTTTTCTTCTTTATTCTAGTCATGATAATCATAGCATATTTTTCTTTATTTTTGTGTATGCATAGTAGAATAAGATTGTTGAGATGTTTCTATTCTTGTATCTTGTTTGCCCCGGCAATATGTTGGCAATCCAAAATTAATTTTATATTTTTTAATATTTTATTATTTACTATGGCAACTTTTTATTTTCCTTCTTGTTCGTTCCGTACATTAAAACGACACGTTGAAATTGATATCATGAATTTTTATTATTTCATTTTACCAGTTTTCAGTCCATTCAGTTCTCCATAAAGCATTTACAAATCCGTACAGGTGTACTTATTTTTTTTTTCCGGCGATTTGAGGTTTGTTCCCTATAGAGTAGAGAGAGCCTAGTGTTATTTTTAAAATTATTTTACTGTAGATAGTAGGTACTGTATCACAAGTGATGGGATAGTATATAATGAAATGAGATTTATACTTATATGTAGTCATTGTCATTATCAAAATGTATTCAATATATACATCTGTATGCTTGGCAGAATGCCGAAAACTGTTACTCTTGCACCTGACCTCACATTGTTTGCCGCTCTATAGTTTTTTTTTCATGTAACCTCAATCGTCCATCCTAACTAACGGAGTAATAGGTACGGAGTGATTGGACCTCTGGTTCTCTCACTCACAGAAGGAAATATTGCAGTAAGAATACTTACTTTTGATTCACGCTGATAAGTCTATATGAGGGTGGTATTCCCTAGCCGTCTGCCTACTGATGTCAGCATAATACACTGATGCACCGAGAACAAAGCATGAAATTGAGGCGATATGACATAGTATCTTTTCAAACGCCATATTTCTTCAAGAACGTTTAGTGGGATTTAACGGACACAAACAGTCTTATGTATAACTCTTTTTTGCTGAACTGAATGCTTTTTAGATAATTTTCTAGAGGAAATAGGCTGCTATAAATAAACGTGATTGAAAATGTGAAATGGGCATCAAATTGTTCTAAAGAATTAAGCCTTTTTAAGACACTTCACTATAGCATACATGTGATGTTTCGATAGACTGGCTAGTTTCAAGTGGAAGTAGTAAGTTACCGGGTAAACCATTACTATTATCATGCATACATTATTTAAATTTTAACATTCGCTTGAAAGGTATCATTCGCATTTATAATTTAACATTATCGAAATATTTCTTTTGTGATATTCGATGCTCGACTTGTCCTAAGCTTCCTATTAAATAAAACACTCTCCAAATGGGGTGGTGATATTCTTAGGTAGGGGAAGGGAGGCAAAATATGAAGCTTTAATTCCAAAATAAAGTCCTCACGGAAAATTCTTATCGTTTTTACTGAAATAAAGGTTAATAAAAATTATTACTTGTAGCTATTTTGGCACTTAAGTATCTTCTCTTTTACAATTAAAGTTGTATATATTTTTACTATATATTATCAATCATTTCTTCCTTTTACGCATAAAGAAACCTACATTCATTCAAACTTAATTTCACGAGAAAGTACAACATATACACGATGGCTTTAAAGGTCTCAGATGAATTTAGAAAAAAAATATTATAATGTTAAAAGTTGCCTAGCAATTAAACTATGTAATAATTTCTGGTTCGCTACATTTCAAGAAATGATATTGATAATAATCTTAATTGAAACATAGCTTTTTCTTTAGGTATAAGTGAAGCCGTGTGTGGCCGGCTTTAGAATTGTCCCACCCCTCTCCACCCATGGGAGTCGTAAGAGCCGACTGAGGTAATACCGGGGGAGTGGGCAGCAGCACTCCCTCGAGTATTAATAACATCCACTGCGATCGCCAACCCGCCTGCCAAGCGTGGCGATTACGACACTATCCCCCATATCAGCGAAACACATGTTGTGTCGTTCTCTTGAGGAGGCCTACGTCCAGCAGTGGACTTCGAAAGGCTGATGGATGGATGGAAGTGACCTTTTGCTTATTCAGGAATTGTTCTATTTTAAATTGCACAATTTAAAATTAGCGGTCCCAAAAACAAATACGTAAAAAAAACAAAAACAATTATTTATTGATATTTAGAAGTTACATAATGACTAAATTTCGCTAACCCAGGATTTCTGCTACTTGGAGTAGAGACTCAAGATGGATCTCCTTGTATATTACAATAAATAGAAAAAAATTGGGCGAAATAAGTGACCCTTTACTTTTATATAGAATTGAGAATGTTTAAAGATTATTTGGGGCCATTTAAACATCACAGTGTAGTCGTCACAACGACGTCCGTTTCCTGTTTCGTGTAATAGTTGTGAGAGAACCTTTTGTCGTTGGATATATGAAGGCTGTATATCATATGGGCGTTCAGGAAACTACCATATTTGTGATGAATTGGTGTTGCCGAGGGAAAAATTTCAAGATAAGATTTTTGTGACTTTATACATTAAGGATATTTCTGTTTACTTTACATTTAGCATAAACGTGACTAAAATTTCCAGGGCAAAGATGATCGGTAGATATTTACTGCCTGCTCCTCCATATTGCAGATACGAAATCCATAATTATGTCATTATGGTTATCTATATATCAGCCTTTCTAGGCCTACTTTTGGGTGTAAGTTTCACCATTAAAACTCATGAAGAAAAACCGTTTGTTTGTTTTTTTGGTTAAAAAGACACTTAAGTAGCTTAACACAATTTTTTCTTTTATATATGTTAGTCAAATTATGACAGCCACTATTTGCAGTCAGCAAAAATAAAAGTTCAGTAAATAGAGAGCAAAAAAAGCAACATATCTGTTCTCCCGGTTAACAACTTAAGAGTTGAGGTGACTGAAGTGTGGCAGCCTACCACTGAAGTTATGTTACACAGTTCCAGTCCAGCTAATGCAGAAGGAGAGACGGCACACGGTGGGTTTATTTAACGGGTGAGCACCCCACACTACTCTGTCCGTTGAGTGCTGATAAACGACTGGGGTGTGGTTTGGTACATCCATTCTCTATAATCATCATCATATTCTTACAAATTATATTTAATTCACTAATTGACGCCTGCAGAAAGCATCCGGACCTTATGACTAAATTAAATTAGATGAAACACGAGAACGTTACAACTCTAAAATATTATGAAATGATATTTACATGTGCTCTGTCATAAGTAGCCCCTCTTCACTCTCATGCGCTGATAAGAACAAAGTGATAAAATATTTTCTAAATCTTATAGTAATCATAGAGGAACTATATTATTGTATAATAACCTCCATTAATTCTCTTCAAATCCAAAACTACTTCACAAATTTCACCAAGCGTGTTGCAGTGAAGGCTCGATAAACAAAGGGCGAGCCAAAGGGTTGGCGTTTCCGCCCGACGTTTCCGGCGCGCCACTTCCGTTTCTCTCCTCTCCCCCCTGCAGAAGGATCTACGAGATTGGCTCTTGTTAGTGCTTATTTTTAACTACGCATGCTTTCACTGTTAATAAAAAGTATTTCGTCACAGAAACTTATGAAGGTTGAAAAATTATTTTTAAGAACGTTTGGGCACGTAGAGGATGAGTGAAAAATGGGCAAAAAAGATATAGGCGAGTGTGAATAGTGCAGTTGGGAGGGGAATACCTCTTCGGATGTTCTCTGACCGAATTAGAAATGTCCTCGAGAAAGGCCAGATCAGGAGTAGGTACTCTTAATCGACGTGCATGAGCAATATAATGAAAGGGAATAGGACAAAATAGTTGAGCAAGGATCGGACGATGTGCTAATCCGTAGAACTGGCCCCCTTCGGGCTTCCAAGCGTGAGTCTCTAATCTCTATGCATAAAAAGTATAATGTGACGTTTGGCCTTAAGGTTACTCAATTAACACAAAGTGTGAAAATATTAGAGTCTGCTGTCAGTCCTGCCGCAATTGACACTGGCGAAGCGTCTAGGGCGGTATTCCAAGAGATGCAGGTTCAAATCCTGCTCGTGTCTGTTATTTTCCATTTCACATTTTCACACTTTGTGTTATTTATGCTAAAGATGTCAAAAATGTTTAAAAAATATATAAAATTACCACAAGTTACTTCAATTAAAATAGTGTGTAAAATAGTGCTGCAAAAGTAACTTTTGTAACAGACCGACTTCCACGTGGGTGAAGGTGCTCGTTTAGCTGCTGTTTGATGCAGTGGGCACAAAACTGCTCGTTGTGGCACTCTCCTTAGAAAGCATAAAATGTTCAAATGTTTAGCATTGGACGACACCAGGCTGATGGGATATATTTTTATATTTATAAGTAAGAACTTTTATATTTATAACTGCCTCTGTGGTGCAGTATTAGTGTGAGCGACTGCTGATAATGAGGTCTCGGGTTCGATCCCCGGGTCAGGCAGTGTTATCCAGCCTTTTCGTAAAGAGAAAAATTTACAGTAGCAGGCTGGAGTTTGGAAATGCGCCCGGTAGACTGTAATAGGCTCCCTTATTATGTGGGACTTAAACACAGCTGGCGAACTGTGGGTGTGTAATACACCTCTGCCTACCCCTTCGGGGAATACAAGCGTGATGCAATTTTTAAAGCTTAGACAATCCCGGAAATAATTTTATACAATACGCGTTTAAGGCGGGTCCGGGTTGATTCCCTCAAGCGTTTCAATTGTCACAGACTCAACAGGACAAGAGGCGAATTTTAAAAGTTTTATATAATTTATAAAGTTGAAATTAACTTAGTGTAATTGGTGGCTAATTGAATTCTAAACTTTATATTCACTTTTATATTCAATTTGAACGAAAGTTACTTTCGTTAAATATATAAAGTTTGTGAGAACATGGGCCTTAATTTAGGTTTATTTGACCCTAAATAAGTAGAAACGTGCAAATCCATTACTGTTGCAAACAAAATTAGTTTTTTGTAAATTAACGCGCCCATTTGAGTCTTCCTTTGATCGTGGATGTAAATTACTCCAAGAGTCAGGGTGTTAAAAAATCGAGTAAAGGTGACGTTTTATTCAATTATAACGATTATCGACACAACAAACTTTATAATTGTGATTTATATAAAGTATTAGTCTCAATATTTTCCCAATCGGACGTCAAACGCGTTGTTAGCACATCAGTCGATGCATATAAATTATCCTAAACGTTAAAATCTTTTTTCTTTTTTACATGGATGGTGAACAAGCATACGGTCCATCTGATGGTAAGCGGTTAAATTAGCCTATAGCCGCTAGCAACACCAGAGGCATCAATCGCGCGTCACCATCTACAAGGAAAGGGATAGGAGGTTGATAGGAAGTATATTAAGGAGAGGATACTAAGGACAGGATAGACGGGATAACAAGGAGAGGACAGGGAGGGGGTACTTCCCTGACCGGGCCAGCCAATTCATGTTGGGATAAGCAAGGCTCTACTACTAAAGATCCTGTTATAAATTCCAGTCGTAAACATACAGAATATAAATACGTGAGTCTATGGCACTTTAAAATTATCACATATAGCCATCGGTCGGGTAAAAGGTAGCCTAGGTTCTCTTCTGGATACTGCCATAGACATAGACTACCATAGCCAGAGGTTTAAGGGGACTGGAGGTTAAGTACCGCTTGGCGCCCAGTGGCCAATGGTCATCTTCACGCTCATCCGTCTCTTTTGCATATTGTGGTGGGTGGATTAACATCCACCTCGACTGTTACAGCAAATTCACCGCACTGCTCTGCCCAAGCTGAGCAGTCCGGCAGCGTGTGCAACGCCGTGTCCTTAGGGCAGTTCCCACAGTAGTGACACGACGCCGTAATTACTTTGCCGATAGCATATATGTAGACTGGAGCTCAGGAAAATACGTTATTGTATTTTGGGATAGCTGTTTTGCATAAAGATCAATTAATGTTCCGTGCAGTGACGTATTTAAGTGGAATCTAGTGTTTTCATAAAACAATATTACAAATAATGATTAATCATTCGGCATTGAATTTCACATAAATAAATATCAAACAATTGAAATTCGTAGTAGCGTTGTATTTACAATGGCACTATGACGAATGAGCTCCGTGTCCGGTGTCCGGCCATAGCTCGCGGCTGCCGGCTGCTGCCAGACCGGTCGGCCGGACGCGCTTTACGCTCAAGCCCTTACAATACATAATACGTCACTACTATCGGCCATCTTTGTTACCTATTACAACAAGTAAACTGTTTACAAGTTTAGTAATTATGTATTTCAATATTGACATAATTCTTTATTAGTTGATAACCGCGACTTCATCTGCGGTACATACAACGTGCTCATAAGAATCCTTGTTTCTTAAATTTTTATTACTTTGTTTTCAATATTTTTTTTAGATCCAAAAATCTATACTTACAGTAATGTTTTCGTGTTGCGCAGACGACGGTAGATCTCTATCATTTTAGTTATATAGATAATAATGATTGTAAAAAAGTGTGGGTGCTTGACATCAAATTGATTATTAAGATAAAGTTAAGCATAATTTTCTACTTTACCCGAACATAGCCAAGTGGTACTACAATATACATCGACGAAACGACTTGTATAGTACAAAATAAAGCACAGGCCCTCACGTGTTTTACGTGACCAAACCCCCCCACCCCACTTTTATCTAAATGCATTTCATTTTACGTCATCCATGCGTCTATATACAACCTTTAAATTTAGAAATTATAAGAAAATATTGTAAAATTACACACACACACATAGCATCACGCCTGTATTCCCCGAAGTGATAGGCAGAGGTGTATTACACACCCACGACTCTCCGGCTATGGTTAAATCCCACGTAATAGGGGGCGAGCCTATTGACGTCCACCGGGCACATTTCCAAACTCCGGGCTGCTACTGAGATTTTCTCTTTTTAGGAAAAAGCTCAATAACATTTGCCCGACCCAGAGATCAAACCCGAGACCTCATGATTAGCAGTCGCGTACACTACCGCTACACCATCGAGGCAAAATTGTGCTATATATACGGTTAATTACGGGCCGCGTGGCGTAGATGATTGTGTAACTGACTACCGTGCACGAGGTCATGGGTTCGATTCCCACTCAGGACAATTATTTCTACCGCATCTGGGTGTTTTCTATCTATATATGTATGTATTTATATTACTTTTTTTTTAAAGTAATATATGTATTATATCCGTAATCTGGTACCCATAGCACAAGTGTTAAACTTAGTTAGGGACCAGAGGGCGTTGTGTGAAATGTCCGTGAAAATTTATTTATTTCTTATTTATTTAATTCAAGCTATAAATGTTCAAGTAAACCGTTTAACGGAATATTATCCAAAATAGTTAATATTTTATAACATAAAAGATGTCAAATATGAGCGATGGTCTGTCAGTGAAGGCAGATTCATGTATTGTGCAGACTCGTCGTCGTATAGCACGTCGAGCCGTCCGCTGGCGGCCGGCAGCCGTGAACGATCGCCGGACACCGGACACTGTGCTCATTCGTCACCGCGATGCGAATGCGGCCGCTACCACGGACTTCCAATTAAATTTTGTTGCTTATGGTGCCGGTCCATCACCCTGGTTATGGCAAATGGCAACTGCCGCTCGTAGACTCAACTATAGGAAGAATACTGTCAAGCCGCTACTCAAGTTATCGTTCCGCGGATGTAAATAAACGGCTATCACCCGCTACAACTAAAACACATGGCGCGGCTTCACGGTCGGTACAAAAAAAAACATAGCATCACGCCTGTATTCCCCGAAGGGGTAGGCAGAGGTGTATTACAACGCCCACGATTCTTCAGCTATGTTTAGGTCCCACGTAATAGGGGGTGAGCCTATTGCCGTCCTCCGGGCACATTTCGAAACTCCGGGCTGTTACTGAGAATTTTACCCCTTCGGGCTTGATAATAAATGAGTTCCTCACTATATTCTTAGTCCGTCACCACACGGTTTTTTAATCTACTAGAGGTTTACCTACCGTTATGTATATATGCATATGTTAATGATACTTCCTCGAGTATGCCATCGATATTGTAAGCAGCACTCTCTATCACAGTAAAGCTAGTTATTAATTAGAGGAGTGTATTTACCAAAAGACTTATTTTGAGACACGCAAAAAGTGTTACTGAGTTTTCGTAAAGAATTCCGTAGTAATCGCAAGGAGTCTGGAACTTGTGCGTCAAATGGCAATAGAGCACTGTTTGTTGTTTTTATATACATTTTAAGCATTTAATTTGTTTGACCACTTTTTTCACTTTTGCACGGGACGGTACTCTCATGGTAAGAGGGATTAAGCCATAGTACATCTCGCTAGCCCAATACGGGTTGGCAGACTTCACAAGGCGCCGAGAAAATTACTCAGGCATACAGGTCACACAATCAACAAGTCACACATCAGGTTTCGTCACAATATTTTCTTTCATCGAGCAGTGGTAAATTGTAAAAAGATACACGCATGATTTCGAAAAATCTGTAAAAGTCAGAGGTATGTACAAGGTGGTATGTACCTTGGACTCGGGATCGAATTCCATACCACTATCCTTGCAGTCCTTGGTTTAACCGCTAGGCTATCGCTGCTTGACCACTTACTAAAATAATTGCTGCGTAAATGTAGATTAGAAAATTATAATTCCGAGCGGGAATCGACCCCGAGCCATCTGGAATACTGGTCTAAATGAACAATCGATTATTATCATTTTATCACGCTAAATTCACTTACGATTAGAAATCGAGAATCATGAATAGTCCTGTCTACAGGCCATCCCCCCCAAAGGCCGACCATTCTCACCCCTGCGCGACACTATACGTTTCGCACGTCACATTAAACATGACGCCGCTGCTGACCGTACACTCTACTGATATGATGCCGCTTTTATACAGGGCTGACAACAATATAAAAATACTTATTTGTGTGAAAAAACATATTTGATTAATCTAGATATTACTAGATGACCCAGCCAACGTTGTTTTGCCATATAAATTATTTCTACATCGGCAGTAGAAGAGTAAACATTTTGGGTTGTTGTATTTTTAATGCCGAATCATAAAAAAAAAATTGTCTAAAAAATAAAAAAAGTAATTTTTGGGGTGGACCACTCTTATCACTTAGGGGTATGAAAAATAGTTTATATCCTATTCTCAGACTACAAACAAAATTTCATAAGAATCGGTTAAGTCGTTTCGGAGGAGTATGGCGACAAACATTGTGACACGAGAATTTTATATATTTGTAGTGATAGAGCGTTGCTTATCCCAGCATGAATGGGCCGGCCCGATCAGGAAAGTAAATTCCTCTCACAGAAGATCAGCGTGAAATAATGGTAGGTACCTCTCCATCCATCAGCCTTTCAACATCCACTGCTGGACATAGGCCTCCACAAGAGAACGCCACAATGAGCGGACCCGTCACGGGGGATAATGCCTTAATCGCCAAGCTTGGCAGGCGGGTTGGCGATCGCAGTGGATGTTGTTAATACTCAAGGGAGTCCTGCTGCCCACTCCCCCGGTATAGGACCGGGCCCCACAGGTTCTCACATGGTAGGTACCTCTACCGTTGTGTTTCCTATGGTGAGGCCCAAATATTCTCCGTATCCTCACCTTTTTATACTCTCTTTATTATCCTTCCTATACTTTTGTTATTATCTCTGAAGCCCTCTGCTTAGTGTCTTTCCCATCCTTTACTTAGCATTCCACCTCTACCTCCTATCTCTGTTCGGGGGACGGCAACGCGCGAGTGATGCCTCTGGTGTTGCTAGCGTCTATGGGCTACGGTAACCGTCAGGTGGGCCTTAAGCTTGTTTGCCATCCACGTCATATATGGTTGTCTGTAAAGTCAGTTTACGGACGATAATGATACGTGATAACATCATATATAACGATAGATGCGTCACAAGCCGAACGCTTAGGCCGATCGCGCCTCTACCGCTTGTTCCACGCTCTCGCTTGCACGCTCGACTCAGGTGGAACGTGACAATGAGTCATGCTTTTTCGTGCGTGCAGCTGGCGTTCATCGATTTATAAGACGTTATCACGTCAAAAAATACCAATTTCTGCTCGCTACTTAATCTGCAACGACTTTTAATTTGAATCCAAAGAATATAAAAAAAAAATTGAAATATTAACCAACCCACTTATCGGTATATAAAGTATTTTATGCGTTAATCCAAGTTTTGAAATATTTGTGTACCTTATTTCGTCTAAGTCTTTTCTTGAGTAACAAACATACTATCTCACATCAGATTTTTAATTTCTTTTTTCAATGAAAAAGGTAAAGAAAGCAGAAATGATTTATTAAAGAGTAGAGCCAACCCTGATTGTACACTATTGTTCTGTGCAAAACATTATGATAATGTGGGGACACTTTTTTCTGCTGCTGATCCTGC
This sequence comes from Leucoma salicis, assembly GCA_948253155.1. NCBI lineage: Eukaryota > Metazoa > Arthropoda > Insecta > Lepidoptera > Erebidae > Leucoma > Leucoma salicis. Next base: position 3,257,864 of record OX411815.1, read on the forward strand.
TCGTGACTGTTATTTTCGATCTCACATTTTTCACTTTGTGTTTAATGTATAGTGCCAAATGCTAAAAATATATATAAAAATATCTAAATGTTTATAGGGTTTGCGTCATTATTAGGTAAAATCTTAATTGTAAAATTAAGTTTACCTGGTCGGTATAATGTATGAAAATACTTCCGACAGATGGTGCAGGCGTCACCCAAAGACGTTAAGTATGAATGTGTTATCGAGATTAGCAGTCGGGAGCAAGTGTCACGATGGCTGAATTGGCAAAGCATTTTCGATTTCACATTTTTCACTTTGTGTTTAACAGAACAACTTTTTTAAATATTTTTGTCTATCTGTCTATACTGCTCTGAGATCATAAACTTATTTGAATGCGCTTTTCATGAGTAGATCTTGACTTGGAACAGAATATAGTGCCTATTTATCCATTTATATAAAATTATAGAGATGTGCCGATGTCCGCGTATCACGGAAAAACCACTGGACAGACTGAACAGCGATACAAAACCTTCATAAACGCATTTCATGTTTGAGTGCATTTATGTATCTTTACTTCCGTGCAAAGGACCAAATAACATTCTTACTAGCTTCTACCTGCGATCTCAACTGCAAGGTCTTCAATATTCTAATCCATTTAAGGCGCGTCTTGCATGATTTTCTATCGTGATAAAATTGTGTTTATCCAAGCTATCATTTATATCTCATATATTAACGGGATAAAATATTTAATAAACATTTTTGATCTATATTTTTTAGCATTTGACTTACGCATAAAAAATATAGTTCAAAAATGTTTAAAAAATCGCGCCATCAAATAGTATGAATTTTAATTGCAGAATTAAACTTACTATATTCTTTTAATGCATGTAGATTCATTCCGATAGATGGCGTTGATCGTAAAGACAATTGTGATAAGGAGATTGGGATGATCGATAGATCTGTACGATAGCTCAGTGGCTGAGAACACTTCCCCGGATTGGAAAAGACGCGGGCTCGATTCCCGCTCGTACAAAAAATCTCTTTTTCCTCATTCACAAATCATTTGTATTCTATAAATACTTATTAATTTAAGTCTAAGTATCATCAAAATCCCTTTACTAGTTCTTGCATCATGTGCAAACAAAAAACAGACAAGAATTTGAAAAGAAAATGTTTTGTGTTCAGAGACACTTATATCGCCTAAAACTGTATATTTTCTTAAATATCTTCAATGTAAAGACACAGCTCAGTTACAGCTTTATAATAGTACCGACATCTAATACATGTACTAAACATAAAAATATAAAAAACACGCTGTTTTAGCATAGAAAAAAAAAACAGCATCACGCCTGTATTCCCTGAAGGGGTAGGCAGAGGTGTATTACACACCCACGACTCGCCAGCTATGTTTAAGTCCTACGTAATAGGGGGCGAGCCTATTGACGTCTACCGGGCACATTTCCAAACTCCGGGCTGCTACTGAGTATTTTTCTTTTTAGGAAAAAGCTCAATAACATTGCCCGACCCGGGGATCGAACCCGAGACCTCATGATTAGCAGTCGCATACACTACCGCTACACCACCGAGGCACACTGTTTTGCTATTGTAGAAGAGAGAAAGAGGTATACACGTCTACACAGCACTTATATAACTTATTCCTGACGTAATGGGGCCGAGTACAATCCAGTTTAGCTCACCACAGTTACGATCTCCATGCCGTTACTGAGAAATTGCTGTCAATCCAATAATACTTTTTGATTACCCAGGATTTGAATCTGAGGCCTCGCGGTTTACAGTCACCGAGTTATGTTGCTAAATAAAGCAGTTAAATTATCTCTGAGACAATCTATATGGTAGTAATATATAGTACAGATAGTTAGACTACTGACGCTCAACTCTTCAGGAATTTATTTAGCGGCAGAGACTTACTTATCCCAGTATTAATGGGCTGGGCCTGATCGGGGAAGTACCCCTTCCATATCCTCTCCTTGTTATCCCTTCTATCCTGTTCTTAGTATCCTATCTATCCTTTCTTAATATACTTCCTATCAACCTCCTATCCCTTGGAGATGGCGACGCGCGATTGATGCCTCTGGTGTTGCTAGCGGCTATAGGCCACGGTAACCGCTTACAATCAAGTGGGCCGTGTCCGTGTTTGTAACCCACGTAGTATCCATCAGCGTTTCGACGTCCACTGCTGGACATAGGCCTCCCCAAGAGAACGCCACAACATGTGTTTCGCTGATATGGGGGATAGCGCCGTAATCGCCACGCTTGGCAGGCGGGTTGGCGATCGGAGTGGACGTTGTTCATACTCGAGGGAGTACTGCTGCCCACTCGTCCGGTATTCCCTCAGTCGGCTCTTACGACTCCCATGGGTGGAGAGGGGTGGGACAATCCTAAAGCCGGCCCCACACGGCAAACCCACTATACTACCCACATAGTATAAAATAAAAAAAGATAATATTAACAACGTATATTGCATATAAATTATTTTTATGCATAACGAATTTGACACCTAATCCATTTTTTAACATTAAAGCACAAATTATAATTTGAGAATAAGGAAAAAGAGTATTTTTAGTACGAGCGGGAATCGAACCTGCGTCCCTTCCTATCCGGGGAAGTGCTCTAATCCACTGAGCTATCGTACTATTTGTTAGAAATACCCAATCTCCTTACCACATTTATCTTAACGACCAACGCCACCTATCAGAAGCATTTACAGATCAAAATGTTTCGCTCGTACTAAAAATACTCTTTTTCCTTATTCGCAAATTATAATTTGTACTTTAAGAGTAGCTGAGCATGTCAAGTGCTAAAATATAGATCAAAATGTTTTAACATTAACATTGAAATTATACATTTCAATAAACATGATAATTTGGGATATATAAAAATAATAAAATAAGTAACGATGAATATCGTATATATAAGAATTTCTATTCATAAGATTCGACTACAGAAGTAAAATTTCCCAGGCAATATGAATGCGAGACATTCAAAACTCGGAATTTTAGTATAATGATGTATGCAAATTTAACATAAGCTTTGCAACAGAGCTCTACACGAATCCATCTAGCAGTCTCATTAATATCGTTGCAACTGAACCCCTAACGCAGTTTATCCCTCCGTGGATACGCCGCTTTCAATTAGGTACGGTAGTTACAGCTAGTGTTGTCACTCATGTCCCGAGAAGTCCCGGAATTTCGAATTTAAGAGCGTCCTTTTATCGAAAAACTGCATTGAAAACTAGCCTTATCGAAATTCCGTAACAAAAAATAGTTCTTCATTGCTGTAGACCGGAATTTTCATTTTGCTTTCCGAATACATTTGCACACGCTAAATTAGGTATATTTTTTTTACGTTTAACTATATATTTTATATTAAACTAGCTGACCCGCCAAACTACATACCGCCATATTTTTTACCGTGAATATTTTCTAAAACCGCGAAAGTGAGTTATATTATTATGCCCGCCTTGTCTTCACACGGGTGGCGTACAGTCGCAGACTAAGGAAATGTAATAATTTCAGTAAACTAAAATCAATCTAGGCCGTGTGGGGCCGGCTTTAGAATTGTCCCACCCCTCTCTACCCACGGGAGTCGTAAGAGCCGACTGAGGGAATACCGGTAGAGTGGGCAGCAGCACTCCCTCGAGTATTAACAACATCCACTGCGATCGCCAACCCGCCTGCCAAGCGTGGCGATTACGGCATTATCCCCCATGACGGAACCGCTCGTTGTGGCGTTCTCTTGGGGAGGCCTATGTCCAGCAGTGGACGTAGAAAGGCTGATGGATGGATGGATGGAAAATCAATCTGATTATCAATAATTCCAGACACGTTTGATGTATTGAAAGTAACAGAGTGTATATTTCATTCACTCACTCACATTTCATAAACAGATTTAAAATAAAATCTTTTTTATAACAATTTTTTTAAATTTTCTTTTATACTAACCTTACCCTGACCATAATGAACATAAAAAATAAGAACTATCCAATTTTGTGCAGTCATTCGGAAGTTATGCGCATTCATACATTTCGGCGATTCATTTTTATTTATATATAGATAATTGCGACTATAGGTATAGACTACTATAGATTTTCAATGTTATTATGATATAAGTAACTGAATTATAAATAATAAATGAGGTATTATATCACACATTAGCTCATATATGCTTAAGACTTAATGATTAAGCTTAAGCGACTTCTGAAAGATGAATTTCTTTGTACTGAAGCGACGGTAATGAACCGTATTAAAGCTTACAAGTTGCTAAATGGATACCCCGATAAAGCTCCGTGGTATGAAAGTAAATTCCCCGAACAATCAATATTTATGTTTCATTAATAATAAAAAGCTTTTATTATGTACTAGCTAATGCCCGTGGCGAGTACAAAATTTGGTCCACAGATCTTCACAGTTCCACAGGTCTTCAGTCCCAAATGTGGCTCACGGTCTTATGGATAGGAAGTTTCCAAGTTTACGGAGACTGAAGAGAAGAGTACCACAAGATTTACTCTGATTTATGAATTTTGAGGACATGTCACTGGACATGTACTTCGCACACCAACACATCAACTCAACAACTATTGCTGAATGCTGCCGAAACAGATTACAATAATAAAAAATAAGAAAAACAGATCTTACAGGAACACTTATCGGGATAAAAAAAAAAAATCTGTGCGTTTTCCAGGCCATAATTTGTCTACCACCGAAGGAATGTAACATACAGGGTCTTTCAACAAGGACGGGTCGATGTAGAAATGAAATAAAACAAGCTGTATGTGAGATATTAAAGAAATTATTTTTTTACTTGAAAGGCCCATTTATGCCATTATTTATGAAATATGACATCGTTAAAATGTCCACCGCGGCTTCGAACGGTGGCACGAATCCGGGAGGTCCAATTTTCAATTGCTGTACTGCATTGATCCTGCTGAATCTGAGCGATGGCCTGCGTTATGTTGATTTTTAGGGCATCGATTGACTGCGGGTTATTGGACAAAAACCCCCACAAAAAAAGTCTAGCGGGGTCAAATCGCACGATCTTGGTGGCCAATTCACGTCACCTCTGCGAGAAATAACCCTACCCTCGAACCGTTCATGCAGAATGTCCATTGTGTCGCTCGCTATGTGGCACATAGCGCCATCTTGCTGGAACCACATGTTGTCCATGACCATATTGTTCAATTCAGGCCAAAAGAAATTGTTAATCATTGATCTGTAGCGCTCGCCGTTGACAGTAATGGCCTCGTCATCATCGTTTTCGAAAAAGTACGGACCAATGACGCCGCCGGACCAAAATCCGCACCAAACAGTAACGTTTTGTGGATTCATTACCACCTGGTGAACCTCATGTGGGTTGTGGTCGTCCCATATACGGCAATTTTGCTTATTAACAAAACCATTCATCCAAAAATGCGCCTCGTCGCTAAAGATGATTTTTCGGAAAAAATGGGGTCCTCTTCCGAACGTTCTGTAGCCCAGTCAGCGAACAAACGACGTTGTCTATGGTCATTCACTTTGAGCTCCGGGGTCAGTTGGATCTTGTACGGGTGTAGGCCCAAGTCCCGATGCAAAATTCACCAAGTTGAAGTCTGTGAAAGGCCGAGTTCTTGTGCACGGCGAGAAATCGACTACCTCAAGAGTCTCCTGCACACTCTCACGGACAGTAACGATCTTCTCAGCGGATCTGGCGTTCCTTTGATCTAAGGGTGGTGGTTAATTGTTTACCGAACCAGTCGTCTTGAATTTGGTCACCAAAAGTTAGAGAGTCGAGTTTGAAGGGCACCCGCGTCTGCCGTCAAATGGACGTAATGCGCGCAACGTTAACACCAACGAACACTCATTTTGATAATAAAGTTTTAACATTTGGACGTGCTGCTCAATCGTGTAACTTGGTGATTTGGCATTAGTAACTGAAGAAATAACAACGCTTTTGACAGATGCCGCCAAAACAACATGGCCGCCACAAACTGTCAACATCGACCCGCCCTATTTTGAAATACCCTTTAGTTCCAGTGGCCCGCCAATAAAGACGGAGAGACGGCACACGGCGGGTTTCTTTAGTGGGTGAAGGCCCCACACTACCCTGTTCGTTGCCCTGAACGACGGGGTGTGCGGTTAGGAACATTTTTTCCCGCCTTAACAAAAAAGGCCATAATTTGTACATCTCGTACAAATCTTTTTAGTCGTTAGGTATATGTGTTAAAAATAGGTTTTCTACAGGAACTATTAATATTTTTCCGAAAAAAAGGTGTCCTATTTGTAAATCCAGTATTTCATGGAACAAATTTCATTGAAATCTGTTCAGTCGCTTAGTTGTGATGCACGGACAAACATCCAAATATCTTTGCAAACGTTTTAATATTAGTAGGATTATAATTCTAGCGGATTTTTTTTCTGATGTCTGCGTTTTTTGTACACAAAATCATCTGCTCAAATCTCCAAATAAATAAACCGGAAATTGCTTTAAAATACCGCGTTTTAATAACAAATTCCGTATCCTACTTTATCAATCACATCCCTATATAAACCGAGCGCTGACATATTGGATTTTAGCTGAAAATTGAAGCCATGAGTATTGGCATGTCCCTCTATAGCCGGACCCGAGAGATTCCGTCCGTAATGATTATTTGGTGGACCTGAATACATGGGAATGGTATTTCATTAGAACGATGACGTCACAGATTATCTTTTACGACACTGTTTGTCCGTATAATGACAGATTAAGAATATAATATGTAAACATCACATCCTTATTATGACTAACGAATAGTACCCTCCACGAAAGTGGAAAGTTTCGACAGCAAGTGAAATTTAGTGGCTGAGTGGTTTAGATACCGACTTCCCGTGTCGAGTGTTGTGAATTCGATTCCCACACAGGAGAATATTTTGTGTGATTTATAAATGGTTGTTCTGAGTCTGGGAGTACGTTGTGTCTGTCAATTGTACCTTCGTAAAGAATCGAATTATTCCCTAATTATGTATAGTAGATTTTTGACTTCCTCCCGCCGGCTTGTGATACTTGGACCCAATTTTTACGATCCCCTGTAAATATTACGTCACAAAATCTAAACCCTCTTTATTTACCTTGTAGATGATTCATTGTGATCAAAAAACAAACTGCAAATGTTATTCTGACTCCGTCACATATTTTTACACCAAGCGATACCAAGGCCCCCTTTCTTTACCATCGTATTATTTGAACGGCCCTTAACCTGCTCACATTTGTGATTAAAGACCTGCAAGTGTCAGCGTGTATGGATCTTTTAAGAATATTATAACCGATTCTATACACTATCGTCTCTTATGAAGACTCTCTACTTGGTAGATAGTCGTTTTTGTTGCTGTATTGATGGACAGCGGCTACCATTTATCGTCTGATAGGCCACTAGAAAACTAGAATAAATACTTGCTAGAGCTCAGATGACTGAGGGTAAACGCGTGTCATCACTGAAGTAATATTACAGACTTCCAGTGGTCCCCCAATATTGGTGCAGAGACAGCACACGATTGATCTTTTTAGTTTTTTCGTTGCCCTGAAAGACGGGGTTTGCAGTACTGCCTTAACAAAAAAAAAAACACTAGAACACTCACCTTACCTCTGGCAATACCCGCACATAACCTTCAACTAAAACTGTTAAACATTACAGTTGAAATTCACCCTTTTATCATATTTACTGAACATTTTCGGTTAGCAACGAAAATTATTATCAATATTCCCCTTTAACCATTATGGTTGATAAATTTCTGTGAGAAGCTACGGCAAGATTTACAATTTCCGCGGGGATATATACTCAGCGCGCAGGGGGAGACGAGCTGGTCTGGAGTGGCGGGAGTTATAGCGCCGGACGTACGGGGCGTACCTTCAGTGTTGCTATTTATTTATACTCTTAACATTCCTTTATTGGGGAAAAACGACGGTAAAATTATATGTAAATGGTTAAATTGAGTGCAATTAATTTTAAATTATATTGAATAAGAATTTTATGATTTTTTGCATATCCAAAGTGTAACTAGAACTTCTGCAAAAATACTCTGTTGTATTTACGTGGTAGTCACAGAGCAACAATCACGTTACACATTCAAAGAACTATTTAGAAAATGAACTTAAATTTATGTGGCATTATCATAATTTTGGTATGTCCTAAATATAATAATTAGGCTTCCGATAGTATATACACGCTAGTGGTAAGTGAAGTAAAAATTCATGAATAATTTACAGTCGTTTAGCTTGAAACGAATGTCCTGAACTTCGTAGAATGAACTTCGAAGAATGACTATAAGTAAAGTAATCCTTTCCTATTTCCAAATTAATGTGATCCACTGGCAACCCTAGATGGGTCGTTAATCGCAAAACTTACAGATTCACATCGCCCCACGCTTTATAATAGATTATAGTTAGATTACACTATCGCGCCATTAATGATTTATATTACTTCGATAGGCTTTTTAGACCAAAAGGAATTAATTTACCAAATTTTAGGAAACGCGCAGATCTTAAATTTACTGCCAAATGATTTTATAATACATCAGTATAGATTAGAGATGACTCGAATATTTGGCAACTACTCGGTATACGACTATTCGGCTCTATTTTGTCACTATTCGGTGTTCGGCCGAATATTGCGAACTATTCGGCGGAATATTGCGAACTGTTTGGTCGAATACCGAATAGTAAATCACGAAAAAAACTTGCCTAATATAACTTACAAAGAAATAATCGATATAATCGTTTTAATCGTGGTTATGCAGACCTTGGATGACAGGCCACCTGATGGGATCAGAGACTGCAGGCGAACTGTTAATCTGAGGGGCCCTTAAATTACACTGCAACGCTAATAGCAAACATACCAACGATCAAAGTTTTGTTTCGTGTGGTGACGGAAATACGAGTGTCACCACCCCATTCTTTTCCACGGGTGTCGTATGAGGCGACTAAAGGGAAGTAAGCAATTATCATCCATTGCATGACTGGTGTTAGGGTTGGGTACCAAGTGGGAGTACTCACTAGGTAGCGGGCCCGAGCGGGTTGGTACCACCACCTCCCGTGTGACCGGCCATGAAGCACATCGTTGCGTTTTGGCTATAGCAGGAGATAACCGTTTATTCTTTCATTTCGTATCGGTGAAATAAAATGAGCAGCGGCTTGACAATACTCTCGGTATAGTTGAGTCCATGAGCGACGGTTCCCATTTACCATCAGATGGGCCGTGGCCCGTCTGCCACTATACGCAATAAAAAAAATAAAAAATCTGTCACCCGTGAAAGGTATTAAGTGTTGCATTGGGCGCTTCGGCCAGAGGCCTCGCCGAATATTCAGTATTCGGCCAAATCACTATTCGTGACATCTCTAGTATATCACCTATAGTATATCTTCAAGGGTGGCAAATAAGCAAACGGCACACATGATCTATGGAGAGGATGATGAAACGGGGATGAGGAGGATTAGTCCTCTGGTGCTCTCATTCACCGAATTAAACGCTATGATAAGAATATTGACCGACATTACGTATGCCGATAATCTTAGAGGTTGATGCTTATACCTACTCCTTAGTTTCCGAACCGGAGCTTCTCCATCCATCCATCCATCAGCCCTCCAACGCCCACTGCTGGACATAGGCCTCTCCAAGAATGGGGGATAGTGCCGTAATCGCCACGCTTGGCAGGCGGGATGGCGATCGCAGTAGATGTTGTTAATACTCGAATACTGCCACTCCTCCGGGATTCCCTCAGTCGGCTCTTACAACTCCCATGAGTGGAGAGGGGTGGGACAATTCTAAAGCCGGTCCCACACGGCGCTTCTACCATCACTTAATTGACATGACCGCTATTGATACCAATGTCAAGTTATTTTTTTTTCAACCCGTTTGCTGTCTCGCTATTGAGCACGGGTCTCCTCTCATGGTGAAAGAATAAGAAAAGTCATGGATTAGGTCATACTCCACCACGCTGGACCAATACGGGTTGGCAGAGCGTTATTATCAAAATTATTATATTTTGCACAATTGTGTGATTTTTTTGTTGTAAAAATATGGCAACTATTTCTTTCACGTATACTTTAGAATATAAATACTACGCTCTACGGTACATTACTATGCAAAATACCACAGTAACTATCCATTATCTGGGATAACAAATAACCTAAGTCCCTTTCTGGACTCCAGACTATAATGTGGGCAGTTTAGGAGTTCATTAATTACGACGTGAAAGCGTTACAAGCAAACAAATTCACTTTCGTATTTATATAGTAAGGAATATTTTACAAAAATATCTGTTTTTACTTAAGTTTTTGCTAAATTAACATTAACACGAAATCGACACGAATGAGAGATTAACTCGAATATGTAGTTAGTAGTTCTGAACAACTCGAGACACTCGACGCCGTGTCAAGACACATCACTTAACATTAAGACACTTCACACAAGAATTAGTGGGATAATGACACAATTAGATAGTTGGAATGCCAGTTCAAATTTCGAACGAGCTGAAGTCAGCAGGGCTATTACGTAATATGTTGAAGGGGCGATTACGTAACTGCATTGTTAGCTAACTTCGGTGTGGTTGTTAGTCTGGATCGTACGAAAACAATGGAGGATTAGTTTGTGCTACGTATTTATTGTCTATAGTTACTTTATGTATTTAGCAAACATCTAGTTTAATTATCTATTACTAAATGCCAAAGCCCTCTTCTTATCCTCTCATTAGTATCCTTCCTATCCACCTCCTATTCCTTTCCTTGTAGATAGCGAAGTGCGAGTGATGCATCTGATGTTGCTAGAGTCTATAGGCTACGGTAACCGCTTAATATGAGGTGGACCTTATTATGATTTTTGTCGCCCACGTATAATAAGATAACAAAAAAAAATGAGAAGTGACTGTACATAATACCTCCAGTATTTGAAAAAGAAATGTATTAGGTTATTTATGTGCGACGCCTATACCCAGAATAGTTTTTAATTAGCACAACGAGTCTGTGTCGCGTATATAACTTTTACCCTTAACCCGACGTTTCAACTGCGTTACAGCAGCCAGACGACGAGTGTTCCGTGACCATAGATAGCCAGAATAAGCGCCATCTGACGACATAATATCAAACCTGGATTATTTGTAAAAAATTGCTGCAAGCCTCTCTCTGATATTTGACATTTAAAATCATCTAAGAAGAAGTCCTTTTAATAGATATGTCGATTTTTCTATAGATATCGAATCGGATTCGATTATCGAACTGCGGAATTTCGCACGGGTCGACTAGTCAGATTTATTTAAAACTAAAAGTCGTTGAAACGGCGCTGCCTAGCTATATATATACTATTATAAAGTTGTAACAGAGCTGTGTCTGTGCATTTAAGATATTTGAGAAAAAATGACTGTATTAGGCTCCATAGACGTGTCTGAACACAAAACAATTTTTTTTAGATTTTTTGTTTGTTTGTTTGTTCGCGCATCACACAAAAACTACTAAACGAATTTTAATGCAACTTTTTTTATTTGATAGATCTCAATTAGACTTAAAAACTGGTATACATTTTATCCTGCTGCTATATAGGGAACCTGAGATACAACCTAAAGACTAGCTTTTGGTTGCGGCGGAGCCGCAAGTAAAGCTTAGTTACTAAACAATATTATAGCCACCTAATCCGGACGGAGAGACGGCACGATGGATGAAGGCCCCACACTACCATGTTCGTTGCCCCGGATGACACGGTGTGCGGTTAAGAGCAATTTCCCGGCCTTACAAAAAATATTGTAATGACCTTTTTTTTTTTTTTTATTTTAGGTGGGCAAAAATGTCCTACCGCACACCCCGCTGCCCGGGGAGACAACGGGGTAGTGTGGGGCTCTCACCCACTAAAAACCCACCGTGCGCCCTCACCCGCCCTTGCTACGGCGGATCACGGGAACCGCGTCGTTTCTCCGCGATCCGCAGGCGGCAGCCCCTTCGGGCACCCTCTCTTGTGCGACGCCCCGCGCACTTGGGCGTCACACCTTCGCGGTAGGCTTCCGCGGACGGCAGGGTACTCCCCGACCCCACCGTCCGCAGCCTCGGCTAGGGCGGCATCAGGCGCAGGTAAGCGCGCGCACGCCGCCCCGCGCGCCGGCGGCGAATCGGGTCCGCGAAGGAGGATTCCTCCCGGGCCCTCTCCGCCGCCTCCTTCCGCGAGATAACAGCCTCACAGAAGGCGGCGACCGCGGTCCAGGCCCTGTCACTGCCAACCATCGCTCGCGCAACGGCCGGCAGCGACAGGTCCACGCCTATGACTGCAGCGAGTTCCCGGCGCCGCACATCCCAGGCCGGGCACGACTCGAGCGTGTGCTGCGCCGAGTCCTCGCCGCAGTCGCAGCGGTGACAGCCTGGGGTCGTCTCCCTCCTAGCGATCGTGTGCAGGTATTTGCCGAAGCAACCGTGCCCCGACAAAACCTGCACCAACCGGAAGGTGAGGACCCCGTGCTGCCGCCCTGCCCATTCTTCCAAGATCGGCTGGAGCGCCCCCACGGTCCAGAGACCAGCCCGGGGCGCCTCCAGCCGAGACCTCCACTTTAGGACGGTGGCGCGGCGGGCATCTTCCCGCCACGCTGAGATTGCGCTTGGCGAGGGGCGGCTGCCCCCCGCCCGCGCCGTCGACGCCCGCCGATAAACGTCGGCGAGCACTTCCGCCTCCAGATCCCACGGGGGGGTTCCGGCCAACGCGCAGGCTGCATCGCACGAGACCGTGCGGTACCCGCGTATTGCCCTGACCGCTACGACCCTCTGTGGACGCCACAGAAGGGCCCTATTGCGAGCGGCCAGGGACTCCGCCCACACGGGCGCGCCGTACAGTGCCATTGACCGTACTACCCCCGCGTAGAGTCGTCGACACGCGAGACTCGGTCCGCCCAAATTCGGCATCAGTCGCCCGAGGGCGGACGCCGTGCCGACGAGCTTTGGCGCAAGACGGCCGAAGTGCTCGTCAAAATGCCACCGTCCATCCAATACCAGGCCCAGGTACTTGATGTGGGCCTGGATTGGAAAGCCCACACCGTTGACCGTTATCGAGGCGCCGGCGGGTGGGCCGCGTCGGGGCCCATGGAAGAGTAGGGCCTCCGACTTTTCAAGGGCCACCCTAAGCCCCAGCGCCTCGATCCGCCTAACCACCTCCGCGGTTCCTGAGGTGGCCAGCGTTGCCGCCTCCTCGAGAGTCCCGCCCCGGGCTGTGACGAGCGTATCGTCTGCGTAGCAAATTACGCCCAGCCCGGGGGGGAGCCGGCCATGGAGGGCCCAGTCGTAGCCGATGTCCCACAGGAGCGGCCTTAGAACCGAACCCTGCGGGACGCCGCACGACATAGCCCTCCTTACAACGTCCCCTTCCCGGTCCACGAAGAGGACGCTGCGGCCGTCGAGGTAGTCCGCCACCAGCCGCCTTAGGTAGAGGGGCACTCCATGGTACCGGAGTGCCTCCTTGATGCAGCCGAATGGCAGACTATTGAAGGCGTTGGCGATGTCGAGTGACACCGCCAACAGCACTTCCCTCGAGGTGACGGCCTCCGCAGCCGCGGCCTTCAAGCGCAGGATGGCGTCGACCGTAGACCGACCCGCCCGAAATCCGAACTGGGCATCGGACAGGTCGGGGCCGACCGCATCTAGGTGCCGGACGATGCGGGCAGCGACAACCCGCTCGAGCAGTTTGCCCGCCTCGTCCAGCAACACGATGGGCCTGAAGGCCGCGACGGTATTCGGAGACCGTCTCGGCTTCGGCAGGAGCACGAGCTTCCCCTCCTTCCAGCAGTCAGGGAACCGTCCGGACACCAGGCAAGCGTCGAACAGTCCCCTGAGGCGGGGCTCTAGGTGGTCGAGGACCAGGGCCAGCACTCGGGCGGGAACCCCGTCCGGCCCGGGGGCGGCGCTTCTCCGCATACGCGCTGCCGCCGCCCCCATTTCCGTCGTCGTCACGGGCGGTACCTCCCCGTCGTCGGCCTCCCGGTCGTCATCTGGCGGAGCCATGACCGGGGGCGTGTGCACCGCCCGTGAAGGGAATAGTCCCTCAACCACCTCAGAGAGGAAGCCCGGCTGGAGGGTCTCCGTAAGGGGGGGGCCCTGGGCGCGGAGCTTGTTGAGCGCCGCGCGGTACGGGCGTCCCCAGGGATCACGCTCGAGACCCTCCAGCATCTCCTGCCTTTTCACGTCTTTGGCGCGACAGATGGCCAGCTTAAACGCGGCACGCGCACTGTTATACGCCGCATACAGCCGGCCCTCCCGCTCTTCGTCGCGGATTCGGCGACGTCGGCTGCGGGTGTAGGACCTCCGGGCACGAATACAGGCCGCACGGAGGTCCGCCAGCTCCGGGGACCACCAGTAGACCCCCTTCCGTCGGGGCGGGCGCCGCACGCGGGGCATGGCCGCATCGCAGATCTGCGTAAGCATGCCGCGAATGCGGCCAGCCTCGGCGCCCACGTCTTCCGTCAGGGGGGGAGGCAGCCAAGATTGAAAAATGGCCGCCTCCACCAGCAGCTCCCGGTCGAGCCTACCCACAGCCCATCGCGGAAAAGCGGGAGTTCTGTCCGCCGCGTGACCCCTGCTGGCGCCCTGAAGGGTCCGCGAGACCTCTATCTGAATGTATCTGTGGTCAGATAGGGTCTCGACCTCCTCCAGGACTCGCCAGCTCCTTACACGTGCGGCGACACCGGGGCTAGCGAACGAAAGGTCCACTATCGACCCGCCCCCGCGCCGCACGCACGTTAGGGCGGACCATATTGTAATGACCTACACTATCTCTAATTTAAAGTTAAATAAACTAACTTTGTGTATTTGAAACAATTTAGTTTCCCTAAATATTTAAGCTTAATGTAAAATGTAGGCACATTACCTTTTAGTAAGAAATTATCGTAATAGCCTAAACAATTAAAACTGTTTGTAGAATTAAGTAATTATTTAGGCTTGTTATTAAGAGACAGTAAAATTATATGTATCTTTTGTTGTTAAAATAAAGGAGGTAAATATTAGGGAACATAAATTATACGGGTGAAATATTTACGTTAAAAATCTTTAAAATGTTAATGGTTAGCAATTAATATTATATATTCCATAAATCGAATCCAACAGCCTACAGAAGCCTACAGAACTCACTCGGTTTTATCGGAAATTCAAATATCGAAAACAAAATATGTGAAGCTGCTAACGGTAAACCAACGTTCGAGAACATTCTGCCGGATCCATTGAATAAAATCCATTTCAGCATCTAACGGATCAGTACGGGCATCATTCTTATCAAAAAAGTAACTGACCTTTCCACTAAGTTGCACTAGTCGTGGTCACTTGTACAGTCGTGATAATACCATTTCTATAAATATATACGCGTATAGACTTCTTAGATATTTTATAATGAATTAGTAAACTGTATAAATGGCCAAGACAATACATTAAAATATACAAAAGACCCTTTTCTCTCTGCGGATTGAATGAAAACCTACACTTTGTTGGAATTGGAGTCATATCAGCCGGCGGAGATCGGTTTTTAAACTATTATAGTCAATATATCTTCAGTAGTCGATTTTCTAACGCATTCGTGAAATACTCTATTCCACTATACGTGTTTTCTTACGTCACCCTCGCAATGAATGACGGCGTGTCATAAAACTTACTCCGCATTATTCCGTTAAATTTATTACTGCTTATAATAATGTTGTTTAAATTACAAAATGCGACGAACATTTCGTTAATCGCATTATGAGTTATAAGTATAATAGGGTTGCTGCTTGACAGTAATTTATGCTTGGTTTACTTTTATCTACGTGAAGCCTACTGCACAGACAATGCTGCGTCAGTTCAAACTGATTAACATATTACAGTTTTAGATAGTTGCACGTAATTCAAAATTCTAAATTAATTTTATTTCATATAGACATTTTAAATCGTCAAGAAATCACAAATAATTAACACGAGTGCCTAAGCTAAATGCATCTGCAACAACAAAGTATCGATTGCAATCGCCAAAAGCGGCCGGATTCCGCAGTAAAGCCTTTCATAAGAAAAATCCGGCAAGAAACTCATAGAGCACTTTTTTAATTTGCCAATTTAAAATTACATGAAAAAATGCTACAACCAAGATGACATACATTATATCACATAAAAAAATAATGAAAAAGGAGCAGTTATCATATATAAAAATAATTATTTAGATATTTTTATATATATTTTTAGCATTTGACATGCTTAGCGCTATACATTAAACACAAAGTGAAAAATGTGAAATCGAAAATAACAGTCACGAGCAGGATTTGAACCTGCATCTCCTGGATACTGTCCAGATGCTTTGCCAATTCAGCCATCGTGACAATTGCTCCTGACTGCTAATTTCGATAACACATTCATACTTAACGAATCGGTCGGTAACCTGGTCGGCATAATGTATGAAAATACTGCCGACAGATGGGGCAACGTCACCCAAAGACGTTAAGTATGAATGTGTTATCGAAATTAGCAGTCAGGAGCAATTGTCACGATGGCTGAATTGGCAAAGCATCTGGACGGTATCCAGGAGATGCAGGTTCAAATCCTGCTCGTGACTGTTATTTTCTATTTCACATTTTTCACTTTGTGTTTAATAAAAATAATTAATATGATCTTTGACCACGTGATGACGGATCACATAGTTAATTAGCACGGGTGATGACAGACTCACAACTCATCATTTCTTTAATCCCTGTGGGTTCAGTACTAGACGAGTAGGGGAAGCACATAAATATCACTCCGGGAGAAAAAACTTGGAACAAAATTACTTTGATAGTAGGCTCTTTTTCAGGTCAAGGTTCTCACTTATTGCTGATACTTAGCGGATAAGTACCGGCTGCAAAATAGTTTGTTAATGTTGAGTTTAAATTTGATCCAAAATTTTTAGAAATATATATTATAGTGTCATCACCCCGTCCTTTCACGCGGGTCTCGAGGTCGTACGAGGCGATTAACTGAAGTGAGCAATTATCATCAATTGTGTTACTGGTGGTTGGTTACGAAGTGAGAGTATTCACTTGTTATCAGGACTAGTGGGGATTGGTACTACCGTCTTCCATGTGATCGACCATGAAGCACATCGGTGTGGTTTCGTTGCAACAGGAAATAGCCGTCCATTCAGCAACAAACATGAAGAAATCCGAATGAGCTCAAGGTCGGATGGTCTAGCTAGACCAGTAGCAAGAGTTGCCTATATATGGTATATCCCTTAGGCAGAATGTGCGACATATATATAAACGAACAGAGAACTTTTCTTAGTCGGTTCAATTATAAAAATATAGTCATATAGTTGTCACGCCAGTGTGTCGCGGCCAAGTTGCATGTTAAAAATATCGCAAGCGAAAGCAATTTATCAAAACCAGGCTATTAATTTAGCAGGCAACATATAGACTGGTGTGACACACACGCTAATGGTAGGGCTGTTACGTTACTTCCGTACAATAGTACTCCATCCATCCATCAGCCTTTCATCGTCCACTGCTGGACATAGGCCTCCCCAAAATGGGGGTTTTACCATAATCGCCACGCTTGGCAGGCGGGTTGGCGATCGCAGTGGATGTTTTTAGTACACAGGGGAACGCTGCTGCCCGGTCCCCCGGTAATCCCTTAGTCGGCTTTTACGACTCCCATAGGAGGAGACGGGATGGAACTATTTTTGATGCCGGCCCCACACGGCAACAATAGTACTATTAAATAATTTCCATTTCGAAAAGCACAGTGTACACTAGGTTACAAGGGCTTTGATAATGCCAATTAAAAAAGCCGCTGGTATATTTTTGGAATATATTTGGAAAGAGTAATATTTGACCCGAAAATACAAAAATATTTGATTTATGTATTATTTTTAATTAACATTATGTATCTTGACATTATAATTTTCATTTAATAGTTAGTGTGATATTACTATTACTGATTTAGTTTTTGTTTAAGTAAATAAGTGTCGCTCGACGAACCGACAACCGTTGGGGAAGAAAGGTTCTCGACTGGCGACCACGTATCGGACGGCGCAGCGTAGGACGGCCCCCTACCGGATGGACCGACGATCTGGTCAAAGCTGCGGGGAGCCGTTTGATGCGGTCGGCACAGGACCGCTCGTTGTGGCGTTCTCTTGGGGAGGCCTATGTCCAGCAGTGGACGTTGAAAGGCTGCTGGATGGATGGATGGAAATAAGTGTTATAGATAGGTTTGATTTTATCCTCTGAGTACATTTTTATCAATGTGATAAGATTTTTGCGGAGCTAGTTTACTACAATTGAGGCTATACGTAGACCTAGCGTTGCACGGAGAGACCACTGAAGTAATATCACACAGTTCCAGTGGTCCGCCAATATAGGCGGAGAGACGGCACACGCCTGATTTATTTAGTGGGTGAGGGCCCCACAATTCCGTGTTCGCTACCCCGAACGATAGGACGTGTGGCTAAGTACATTTATTCCCGCCGTTGCACGGAGTACTCTTTGAGATTAACTGTTGTAGAATATAGTTAATACGTTGACTTACTACGGACTCGGGGATGCACAGTCTCCTCACAATGTTTCATTCAACAAGAAATGTATGATTTGTAATCAAATATGCATATAGAGATACCGCGTTCTACAGATATGTACGCTTGATAAACAATAAACTCCCTTTCTAGGTCAGCTGACTAACAAGACAGTATACCCTATTTGAAAGTAATTCTTTTCGTAATGAATAATAATGTGGCTTTGTAAGTCTTACAGAAATAAAAGCAAAAATGTAAGCGTCTTTAGAATTAATAATGTTCCTTTAATGGCCTGTCCTAACCTTTGTCTCTGAGAAAAGAAAAACAAAACGGACCCAAGTGCTTTAATTCTAATAGATTTGTTGCTCTTTTTAAAATCGCTGCCCCCAGATTCATACTTATATGATTTTTTTTTTGCTGCATGTTGTGGCTGACGAGCCATAGCCCATCTGATGGTAAATGGTAACACCGTCGCTCATGGACTCATCTATACAGAGAGTATTGTAAAGCCGCTGCTCACCATTTAATTTCACCGATATGTAATGAAAGAATAAACGGCTATCTCCTGCTACAGCCAAAACGCAACGATGTGCTTCATGGCCGGTCACACGGGAGATGGTGGTACCAACCCGCTTGGGCCCGATACCAAGTGAGTACTCTTGGTACCCAGCCCTACCACCAGTTATGCAATGGATGATAATTGCTTAGTCGCCTCATACGACACCCGTGGGAAAGCATGAGGTGGTGACACTTGTATTCTTAGTCCGTCACCACACGTACAATGTACGATATTAGTAGTATTTATGTTGTATCAGTAGAGGTTTGCTTCTCTGTAAAACAATCGTATTTACTCCTTTAGTTGGGTTTCGTAGTGAGAGCGCCGGAGGCCCTCACAATACCTCCCCTTTATCCTCTTCTTGTTAACCTTTCTCTCCACTTGCTATCCCTTTCCTACGAGCAACGCGCGATTAATGCCCCTGGTGTCGCTAGTGTCTATAGGCTACGGTAACCACTTACCATCTGGTTACCGTAAACTTTGCCATTCGTCTAGAATAAAAAATATATTTTTAGTAATCTTTTCTGAACAGAATACGAAGAATAAAATTCAATGAAACTTGATTTTTCGTATTTATACTTAGTTATCATCACGCCATTTTCCTTGCGGGGAGGCAGAGAGAACAGACTGCCAAAAGTATCTATTCTTGCATACATCTCTCGCTTCCTCGACATTCATAATTCTCTCTTCAATACATGACCGATTTGGTCTAGGTAGGTGAGTCTCGGTCTCCCCCTGTACCTACATCCTTCCACTTTCGCATTGTATATCTTAACTAGTCGCTCGTGCGGCATTCTTTCCACATGTCTGAACCATCGGAGCATTCCCTTTCGCATCTTTACACAATTTTTTTTTGCTCATTAATTACCATTTTTTTGTATTTATTTACGTTAGGATTTATGTCTGAAAACAATGGCTCGTTTTTAAAAACCATTAACAGTTTATTTATTTTCAAGGGCTTTAGGCTATCTAACATCACGCAATGTCAAGGCGTCAAGTAATTAGCGAGTAAAGGCCAAGTAATTATGAACCAAAAAGGGCCGTACTGTGAATACTTGTGTTGTATTACTCGAAATTAAATATGAATAAACTGGAGCTTAGAAATAGTTAGATTTTTCCTGTGTGCAAAGTGCAAACTGCGCACCGTCTTTAAGAACGCTCAGGCATACTTAATATGTCGCCACTGACTTTCTTACCCAAAAAATAAAGTTATTTATTCGATCTCGATTTGTGAGGACACTGACTGATCGTTCGCATCCATCCGTAGAGGTATCGATACAATGCTATATCGACTTGTATCATTTGTGTGCGAGATTTAGTGGATGTCAAACTGGCACAGGTTTTGTATCAAAAGCTTTCAATGGGTGAAATGTTGGCCTATTTACATCGGATGAAAAGAATTCGATATTGTCAACGTTTGATTTAAAAGATTAACATATTTGAGGACAAAATTTAATGTTTATTCTATTGTAAACGAAATTAATCCTTACTGATATTGTAAACAAGAAAGTGCGTTTGTTTGTATGTTACGGTTTCACGCCGTAACTAGTTAAGCAATCATCTTGAAATTTAGTATAGATATAGTCCGCAACATGGAAAAGGACATTGGCTTTTTTTATACCAGTGAAATGTATGGTTTCTTTATAATAGCAATATTTGCTCAGAGACAATAATGAATGTGACGTATATACACTTATTTATATCACTTAACCTTGTTCTGAGAATCACGAAGACAAAGTCGCCGGTAGTGCTTACATAAAGCTGTTATTAAAACATTACAAGCATACCCTTAAATTTTATTTTATGTATAAATATGAGCGTTAAAGGTTAGCAATCTCTATCTCGACGCATGGCATGCTTCACTCCTCTATCGTTAGACTCATGCGTTTAAAATGTATGTATGTAAAATGAAAACCTATTTAAATGTTCAAATATATATTATACAGGATTTCTCATAAATATCCACCTCCAAAACAAGTGAATCCCCTTATTTTTGTCGACAACTCAATTTAGTCGCGTAAAATGAGGCTGTCAGTGTCAATTTGTACCAGCACTGGGTGTGAATTCACATCCAATTTTGTAGAGTACCCCACCGTAAGTGTTCAACGATATCAGTCTTTTAAGAAACTAATGCGTACCTGTCCGGGAGACGTTCTATAAGAGCGTTTCAAGTGTACTTAAAGTTGTAGAAATTGAACTAACATTCACTGAAACAGTGTTAGGAGATTAAATTCTTTTTTTACAAACTGCTACTCTCCCTACTATTTAGTGGTCTCTTCTCAAAGTATAATTCAGAACATGGTCTGAAACTCTGATCCGGTGGAGGTTGGTAGACTTCACAAGCCGTCAAGAAAATATCGGACATTTTGGTTTCCTTACGTTTTCCTTCAACGGACTAAGATTGGATTGAGTAATTTTAAAAAGTCTGAGCATTGTGTCCGATGAGGTCTCGATTTCGGCCTGAAGATTGAACTCGATGCCATATACTTTAAGAAACACCTTTCACATCCGCGGGAGGGCTCAGATTCGTTATAAATACTGTATAATAATTTTTACTAATTATAAAATTTCTGGACGGTCTCATTGGTAATTTTAAACCTGATATAACCAATTACCACCAAGCTTGTGAGGCACTTTTACAAATCGGTGTACTGCGGGTATTAATGAAAGCCCTCCGCATCCTAATCCAAGGGTAGGGATATTAATCACGGGTATAATTAACCTACCTACTGCCTAGGGTTGTCGAATTTTCAGAAAACAATAATGTTATCTTATTTTTCTAAAAGAATATTTGATATGGACGAACAATTTTATCATGTTCAATAAGTTTTTAATGAAGCACATTCCTATTCAAATTTAGTGTTTTTTTATCTATACTATTATTTAAAGATGTTACAGAGCTATGTCTGTAGGTACATTTAAGATATTTGAGAAAAAAATACTGAATTAGACATGTCTAAACACAAAACCATTTTTTTTTTAGATTTTTTGTCTATCTGCTTGTTTGTTCGCACATCACGCAAAAACTACTGGACGGATTTTGATGCAACTTTTATTATTTGGTAGCTCTTGATTAGACTTAAAAACTGGTATACATTTTATTCCGCTACTATATCGGGAACCTGAGGTATAATGTAAAAACTAGCTTTTGGCTGCGGCCAAGCCGCAGGCAAAGGCTAGTTAACGTATATATTCCTTTGGATTCACTTAAAATAACTTCTTTGAGTTTTGTTAAATTGTCAAATTTGTTTAATTATTTGTAGATTTCATAGTACATACATTCGTACGTATCTACGTAGACTCACGCCTGTTTCCTAAAGGGGTAGGCAGGTACAACGATTGCTACTTGTCATAAAACAACCTTTCCCTGTCCACTTTCAGGTTTTGGTTTAACTGCCTCGGTGGTGTAGCGGTAGTGTATGCGACTGCTAATCATGAGGTCTCGGGTTCGATCCCCGGGTCGGGCAATATTGTTGAGCTTTTTCCTAAAAAGAAAAATTCTCAGTAGCAGCCCGGAGTTTGGAAATGGGCCCGGTAGACGTCAATAGGCTCGCCTATTACGTGGGACTGAAACACCTATGCCTACCCCTTCGGGGACACAGGTGTGATGCTATGCTATGCTTTCAGGTTTCATAGTTCACATTAATAAAATATAACATTTTGGAGCACTATTATCTAATATACTCGTATAACTAATTGCTAATTATTATTGACAATTAATTATACGTCAGATAATAATTATTATTGATAATGGTATATATTATTTAATATAAAAAAAGCTTTTATAAAAGAAACTCGCTAAGGTAAGTTCAAATAGCAAGCAAATTTTAAAAGGTGACTCAAAACTGTCTCTCTGCCTACACAGTAATCTAATGGTAGTATCATAACTATCATCATTATTGTCAATGATGCTACTCGTGTTTGCACAAAATTTTAAGATAAAATAACAATCCATCCATCCATCCATCAGCCTTTCGGCGTCCACTGCTGGACGTAGGCCGCCCCAAATTGGGGGTATAGAGCCGTAATCGCCACGCTTGGCAAGCGGGTTGGCGATCGCAGTGGATATTGTTAATACTCGAATGCACACTCTCCCCGATATTCCCTCAGTCGGCTCTTACGACTCCCATGGGTGGAGAGGGGTGGGACAATTCTAAAGCCGGCCCCACACGGCCAAAAAAATAACAATAATTAAAAGTAAAAATAAAAAAATTAAATATGCACGGTAGCAACCCTACATCAAGTGTTGCCAACGTACTACGCACCAACCCACTCCTGTTACACTCAGGTCAGGATCCTTGCACGCACATAAATATCTACTGACGTCGGTTAATTAGTTGATTATAACGAAAAATCGGTTAACTTGAGCTTTTTTAAGTTTCTACACATGAATCACAGACATCAAGGATAGGATCTGAAATTGAAGCTTAAAAATAGCATCGATGAGCAAAAGATTAGCGTGGTATGGGCTTGTGATGAAGAGCGAAGCGTGTCATAAATGTTAGGCATGAAGGTGGATGGACGGAGAGCGGATGGTAGGCCTATGAAGTAATGCCACACAGTTACAGTGGTTTGTGTGAGTCTACTATATTTAAAATCGAAAAAGTTCGTCAATATAAAAAATAAGGAGTAACAAAAATAAATATAATTAAAAACTATTATAATTACTTGAACCAACTTTAGACCACGAGGCCTAAAGCTCATTCAAGTGACATTCTACTGTCGGCAACGTGCCCAAAATACTGGTAGCATTACCTCGCTGGATAGCGATAGGCTAATCCTTTGGCCAAGGTAAAAACCAGCATTTTAGTCACGTGTAAAATTTTTGTAGATTACAGAAGTGCCAGGTTCCCAGGACTCCATTGCTTATAATTTATTTTTTGACTAGAACTATGACTGTGATATTAAGATATAATAGCCTAGTGCGAAGACTGATTGATATCAAATTCGATTCCGAGTTCACAAGGCACATTATTGACTTGGCCAGCTTTAATCATAGGATTATGACTCTACAGTCTAGTCCGTCATATAAACCGGTTACTGTAATACCATATTACTGAAATGTAGTATTTTTTTTTGTACTACAAGTGTAGACAAGCCAATCATAAATAATACCTAATTTTAAGCGACTGCCGTAGACACTGCCAATACCAGAGGCATCACTCGTAGTCGGATCCTAGGGAAAGGAAGGATGTTATATGGTAAAGGAAGGGATAAAAGAGTCTAAAGGACTGATTATAGAAAGGGTATGGCATAGGGTTCCCACTCACCAAACAATCTGTACACAAACTCGTATGTCTTTACTGAATACCGATATACTGTGAGAGAGAAACTCAACAAGGTTCGTTCTTCCAACTCAAAGTAACCTTAGGCTGAAACAATTAAATGTTTGTTTAATATCACTGAATTAAATTTATACAAAACTTGTTGTAATACATAATTTGAGTCTGTTTTTATTGCTGGCAAGAATTTACGTCTTCCGAATCTCCTTTTGAATAATCTTTTTCATAAAAAATGCTTTAAAAAGTTTTATAATGAACTGTGTTTGTTGCGAACTCGATGTGCTGTTTATATTTGAAGAAAGCATTAAAGATAAGTTGTTTTTCTTGTTTTTGAAGTAAAACTGATGTTTTCTCATCAAGGAGACTTTCGAATATCATGGTACAATGATACTTGTGTAATTACACAACTTTTCTTTTAAAGCAATTATTAACCAAAACAAGTGTGAATAGGGTTGGAACAGGACTCCGGTCATAGGAATCAGCGCTGGCCCAGTTTAGACTATGTTCACACCCATCGACCCAAACTAACAGCAAATTTACTTACTTTCTTACCATCACGCCGTCTCTCTTGCAGGGTGGGCAGAGAGAACAGAGTGCCGAAAAGCTCTATTCTGGCATATATCTCTCGCTTCCTCAACATTCATAATTATCACGCTCGCAGGCTTCGGAGACTCATGACTTCACCTTCCTTTCGATTTATTCTAAATAGGTTAGTCTTGGTCTCCCCTTGTACCTATATCCTTCCACTTTCGCATTGTATATCTTCTTAAGCAATCGCTAAGTCCGACATTCTTTCCACATGTCCGAACCACCGGAGCAATTCCTTTCGCATCTTTACGTTTTTTTTTTACTATAATTTCCTTTAACTAGCAATGATGATATTATGTGATCAGACATACTTATCCTACTAGTATTTTAGAAGCAAATGTTATAAAGATAAATATATTCTTATTCATCAATCACGCCTAAACGACGGAACGGGCTTAAATATAATTTGTTAGTAGATTTAGAATATTAATTTTATTTAGATTTCTTTTTACTACCGAACCACTCGACTTCGCAGTAGAGTTCTCTTTCATAGCGGATTTTTTTCATCGCCACATTCTACCGTGTACATATAAATAAGGTCTAGAATTAACTCCCATCTGTGCTTTATTCCCAATGCTACAATACCTCCTTCTTTGAACCTCTACCGTGAGTAGAGTGGTCTTAAACTCGTTAAAAAGAAACTCACTCTACACTCACGGTAAGTGGTGGCATGGTTGCCTCTGGTTGCCTCTGGTTGCCCTCATTATGAAATTGCGGGCAGCAGCTAGCTCTTTTTAAAATACAGAACGCAGTTCTGATATTGCCGGGGATTGAACCCAATACCTCGTGTTACGACTAGCCTAGTGATAAAGAGACAGGAATTAATACGCAATCATTAACTTCACCTGTAACGTTTGAAAATAATTAAATGTAGCGTCCCAAATACCCTAAATGGCATGAACTATTTAAGGGCAAACAGAGCTGTTCTAGCTACACAATATTGATTTACGATCGTTGTAAATTTAGTGATGATAAAGGTTAAGACCATTTCATATTAACAGACTGAATTTACTGAAACAGATCTCTGCTTGTCTGTTCACAAGGAACAATATGGACATAAACATAGCATCACGCCTGTATTTCCCGAAGGGGTAGGCAGAGGCGTATTACACACCCACGACTCGCCAGCTATGTTTAAATCACACGTAATAGGGGGCGAGCCTATTGACGTCTACCGGGCACATTTCCAAACTCCGGGCTGTTACTGAGAAATTTTCTTTTTAGGAAAAAGCTCAATAACATGGCCCGAATGAACCCGAGACCTCATGATTAGCAGTCGCATACACTACCGCTACACCACCGAGGCAGTCTAAAGATAAATAAAGCAGATATAAACCGAGTGGTAAAATATCAAAAGTAGGCATGATTCCGTATTGGCCGTATCTCGCTTTATATCCCAAATTTTCTTTATTACATAACTTATGAATGATAGCCCAAGAACACCCTCCCAATAAAAATTGGTGTAATTAAATCTTAAGGGCACTTTTGGGGATTTATCGATTATTTTTATAACAGGAACTGTAACAGTCAGATAGTTATTAGAAATGCGAAGCTTTATGTGTAAATTTTTATTAAATATTTTTATAAATATTTTTTAAATGATAGTTCATAATAGTTTAATTTTATTTAAGTGTTCCCTGGAGCTTCTAACTCTAACGTCGATTTATAGTAATATGTATTTATTTATATACTTTTAATATAAACACTTACATGTTGAATATTCCTTTATCAATTGCCATGATTTACCCCTCATTTTAGAGCTTATAGTGCTGGCTAATGTAGACTCACGGTCTAAAAATGTACCCGCTTCTCTTAAATTTTTAAAATCATCTATGAAGAGGTCCTTTAGTGATGCGGAGTTCCGGACGGGCCGACTAGTTTTTCGTATTGGAAAATAAAATAATTTTGCAATAAAAATCGTGTCCATTAAAATATGTTGATCAAATGCCATGTCTATAACGTGACGTAACTGAGACACCTGTAACACGATTCTCTTTGGGATTAATATGCACCAATTAAAAAATGGCTACCAGTTTACTTGTTAATTGCCAAACCCTTGTCTGTCATGATGAACCACTAGAGAATCGGTCTGACACGTACCCTTATTCCTATCATATACCAGCTTTTACCCGCAACTTCGTCTGTATGGGCGACAAAATATGGTCCAGAGAGATATGTAAAATGTGCGAGTGGTTAAATAATAATGGGATAAAAATCATAGCCATAGTCTCACGCCTGTAATCCTGAAGGGGTAGGCAAAGGTACATTTACCCTGTTCGTTGCCCCGAACGACGGGGTATGCGGCTTGGAACATTTTGCCCCGCCTTAAAAAAAATGCTAAGGTATATTTTAAACACCCACGGCTCGCCTCTACGAGTATGTTTAAGTCCCACGTACCTACCTATTAAGAAATGATTTAAAAACCATGTCAGCTGCAACCATAGGCATACTGATTTGCCTAGAAATATTTAATCAAAAATTGTCGTCTTGTGACTCACCTATGTGTTTTAAAATCCAATGGGGTCCATTTTCATTTGTTTTCTCCAGCCTGTATATAACAAATGTGGATATGATGGTCTACGATGTCTAGACTATCTATTATTGTCAAAATAACATGTCCTTGAGACATTGTTGACATCACCACAGAGTAATTAATTGAATGGTGATATTTCATAATATTATTTACATTAAAATCCGCTATATTATAATTAGTTCGTTCTCTTTTAATGCTGCAATTGATAAATAAATTTTTGTGAGTTTTTGCATAAAAATTAGCGGGCCTAGAATATGTAATCATTAATATGTTGCCAAGTGACATGTATATTCGTGTTATATCTAAAGCACAATCTCAATTCAATTTAATTCTGCTTTTTGTTTAATAATACTCAATTTAGCTTGTATTAAAATTTTAATTGCATTTCCTTACTGTTGTAATCCAAACGAATGATTTAATTAGAACGCGGTAATTGTTTTAGAAAAGGAAATAAACTGTATAATGTTAGCATGTCATTTTCTAAATAATTACTAAATAAGAACATGTTGGTGCAAGCCAAATATGTTAATTACTGTGCTTATTATGAGTGTTAATACGAAATTCAGACCAAAAGTACGTGAAGCCTCATGGCTGTACCAATAGAGCCATGCTTGTCCCAGCATGAATGCGTTGGCTCGATCGGGGAAGTACCACCCTCTCACAGAAGATCAGCGTGTAACAACGATAGGCACTCTAACGTTTGTTGTGTGAGAGCGCCAGAAGTCCAAACCCCAACCTTATTATCACCTCATATCCCTTTCCTTGGAGTTGGCAGCGTCTATAGATTACGGTAACCGCTTACCATCAGTAAATAAATAAATATTCACGGACATTTTTCACACAGCGTTCTCTGGTCCCAAACTAAGCTTAACGCTTGTGCTATGGGTACCAGATTACGGATATAATACATATATTACTTTTTTTTTGTAAATACGTACATATAATAGATAGAAAACACCCATACGCAGTACAAATATCTGTGTTCATCACACAAATAATTGCCCTGAGTGGGAATCGGAACCCACGACCTCGTGCACGGAAGTCGGTTACACTACCGACTACGCCACGAGGCCCGTCAGATATATACTATAGGATATACTCGTATAGATACGTATACAATTAAACAACAGTCGGTTTACCATGGACATATCAAATTCCTGCAACCAATTAATGTGCTCCGTTTTGCTGACGTGTATTATGTCATTCAGACTGATATTCGAATATCGAATTCAGGATTTCAATTTAGAATGTCATTTACCAGGCTAGTGATGCACTTAAATTATTATTTATAATGTGATTATCTGCAGACAGAATAATAAACCGAAACAAGGTCATATTAATCCTACAGTGACCAGGCTAAATTTAGACCCGTTATGGATACGTTCATCCAAAATACTATATATTAACTACATCGAACGAAGGCTTTTTTTTTTTCTCTTTTTTTTTTATTGGGACTTTTATTCATTGGGAATATGTTAGTCCCATCGTAACCTAAACATACAGACTTAAAATTTATTTTAACTTAAAAACTACTTACGACTAAGAAATACGAAGAATAGCCAACTCACATAATCGCTTTGCAGCGTCCGATGTTGGGTTGGTCAAGATAGTTTGAACAATGCCAACATCTAAACGATTAATGTTCAGACTATCACGCTGGATCTGGGCACATTCCATCAATAAATGCTGAACATCGTCAACAACACCGCATGTATCACAATTTGGTGAGTTCGATTTACCCATAAGGTAAGCAAATTATTTTGATGGAAAATGTCCAGAGCGCAACCTATGAGCAATAACCATGTGTAATCTATTAAAATTACAATTGATAGACCAAGGTGTATGAGGAGGCTGATACTGCATTGTTTTATACCAAATTCCTTCTGATTTAGATATTTCTTCAAATTGATCTTTCCATTTTTGATGACAAATCTTCTTTAATTTATTAATTATTTCCGAAAAGTGAGGTTTTATATATGTATACCCTGTTCTATAGCCAATTTTGCAAGTCTATCAGCCTCCTCATTACCGCGTATACCCACATGCGACGGAACCCACTGCAATCTCAAAGTCCTATTAGTCGAGCAGATATCGTAAAAATCATTAATCCATTTGTCTGATTTTAAATCGAATCCGTTACCTAGGTGTCAAAGTTCAGTGTCAAACTAGGGTTGCCACCCCTTAACTGGTGTTTTGTAAGCTTTGCGGGTAACAACATTTAATTTAAACATAACCCTTAACAGTATTCTATTTATAGTCCTGTGTCAGACTTGCTTAACCTTGCTATCTTGGCGATCAGAACTCGTGACCTCGAGTTCGAACTCGGGTTTAAAGGTTCATCCAATGTCTTGTAAATTTGCTCTTAAACTATCTCTTATCAGTGTAATAATTAAAACCATTAACTCTCCTTAGGAAATCCATACATCCATCCATCAGCCTTTCAACGTCCACTGCTGGACATAGGCCTCCCCAAGAGAACGCCACAACGAGCGGTCCTGTCATGGGGGATAATGCCGTAAATCGCCACGCTTGGCAGGCGGGTTGGCGATCGCAGTGGATGTTGTTAATACTCGTGGGAGTGCTGCTGCCCACTTCCCCGGTATTCCCTCAGTCGGCTCTTACGACTCCCGTGGATAGAGAGGGGTGGGACAATTCTAAAGCCGGCCGCACACGGCAATTCGTTAGGAAATAAATGGTCGTTATTTTGTTAACTTTGTAATTTTCTATATTGTAAAAATTTGTTAAAAAGCTAATTTTAAGTACCTATAAGGCTAAGTTCACATGATAGCAAGCGGCCGCGCAGTAGTCTGGCATCAAAATTGATAATGGATGCGGAGGAAGCGTTTTCCTTGTGGATTATATACCGAAAACTGAGACGTCGCCGTAAAAGACAAAGAAGATCCTTAATACATCCTATTTTAAGTAAAAGACTGTCTTCAAGCCTGCTTGTCACTTTATATCCCCATCTGAGAGTACACGAAGAAAAAAAAAATTAAATATTTCATAATATCGATAGCATCCTTTGATTTTATATGATGGCGTTAAAATTGATTCAAAATCTACAGGTGATGATATAATACATGGTATATCACCAAAAGAAAAACTCAAGAAACGTTAAGGTAATTAACCTCTATATTAAATCCATCCATCCATCCATCAGCCTTTTATCATATAGTAACCAATCAAAATATAAAAACAACTAAGTAATTAGAAAATAGTTTTGGGATTCGCTATCGTCATCACTATTATTTTTCTTGAATCTATGTTATCAGTCTAAAATCGTGCTGATAACTGAACGGGTGGATACAAGTTTGTAGAACTAGAAACGTGTGATGCGCGGTGTAAGTTTTTGTGCGCAGAACGCCGCGGTCGGTGAGGTGCCGCGCGGAAACGGTAATAAGGACTATAAACACTGTTTAATTAGATCTTATACCGCATGGTTTGTTGTTTCGCGCGGTGCTGCGCGGTCATGTGAACTTAGCCTAAATAGAGGGTGATTTTTCTTTATATACCCTCATTTCCATGGGAAATTTAATAACCAGTGTCAATGGAAGGGACCGCCATATTAAGTTACCGCCTATTCTTCGGGATGTATTAATCAAAAACAGTATCACTCTAAAATATGGATGCCGACGAAATTAAAATTTAAGAAAGGCCCCCATTTTAATAATGACGCTCATAGCAATTCATTTCACGATAGCTACTTAGTTACAGCTTATTACTATCCCGCTCTTGAGCGCTAGTCCATTGGAATGATAGGGATTTAGTCCATCGCGCTGACCATGATATTACTAAACTAAGAATACAGGTGTCACTGCAATATTCTTTCCCGCGGGTAACCTACTAGACAACTAAGGGAAGTAAGCCTTTGCATTCTCACTAGGATAAGGTTGAGTACCATAATGGTATCAGTTCAGAGCAGGTCGGTACAACCATTTGTCGTGTGACCAGCAGTGGACACCTCGATCTGTTCTGGTTGTAGCTAGTGATAGCCGTCCTGTCATTAGTTTTAAAAATGGTCAGCAGTGACTTGAAAGTACTCCCAATATTGTTGAGTACTTGAGCGGTGGTTACTATTTACCAGCAGGTATAGCTAAGTACCAAAAGAAAAAAAAACTTTTATATGACTAGTATTTAATGAATAATTCCAAGAACTTAATATAGAAGCATTTGTAGCGAAATATCAATCTGAAAAAGTACCGTAGAAACATTTGTAGTCAAATAATTGACTCCTTCATTTTACACGCTCCGGTTAATTCACAAAGATATTGACATCTTCCCTTCGCTACTTTACCCGAAATGTATTATTGGTCTTTAGCCAAATAAACACAGAAAAAAATCTTCTAACGAAGAACAAAAAATATAAATTCCGCTTCAATAATCACATATAACGAGACGCTAGCATTTGCCGAAATAGCTCCATATATTTTATTTTATCGATGATAGGTACTTATACGAAACAATGCTTGAAGAAATACCCTTCTTAGAACTTCCAAATTATTACGAAATAATATCTTTGGGAATAGACGCTTTGTCTAAGCCGTCTGTCGTTAAAAGATGAGACAAAATTGTTCTAATTAAGACGTATAATAATATGCTTTGACATAAAATAATTGTCCGTGTGGACTGGGAATATCATTTTTCCCGCGGTTTTATTTTTCATTTAATCGGGCCCGGGAGGTTCGGTACCACCGTCTTTCGTATGATTGATCATGAAACACCTTGGTGTTTTAAACAAAAACAAAAGATATTGCTTTGACAAAAAAATAATTGTCCGTGTGGACTGGGAATATCATTTTTCCCGCGGTTTTTCACTTAATCGGGTCGGGCGGTTCGGTACCACCGTCTTTCGTATGATTGATCATGAAACACCTTGGTGTTTTAAACAAAAACAATAGATATATTTAGACTTACAACTACTTTTGATCCGTGTGGTGACGGACTAAGTATACAAGTGTCATCACCCCATTCTTTCCCGCGGGTGTCGTACAAGGCGACTAAGGGAAGTAAGCAATTATCACCCATTGTATTACTGGTAGTAGGGCTGGGTACTAAGTGAGAGTGCTAACTTGCTATCGGACCCGAACAGGTCGGTACCACCGTCTCCTCTGTGACCGGTTATGAAGCACGTCAGTGTGTTTTGGCTGTAGCAGAAGATAGACGTTTATTCTTTCATTTCACATTTGAGAAATGAAATGGTGCGCAGCGGCTTGACTATACTCTCGGTATAGATAAGTTCATGAGCGACGGTTACCACTTACCATCAAGTGGGCTGTGGCTCGTCTGCCCCCATAAGCAATAAAAAAAAACAATACAATAATTCCGTATCCACATATCGTGCTAACGAATACGGAGCGACATTTAAATATTGGGTTATCAAATTGTTCTATTTTTGCAAATGGCAACAAATGAGCTATGCTAACATTATTGTAAATGAATATCGCTGCTCATGGTCCTAGCAATGCCAGCCCCCCTAGTGGCATAAGCGATAGTTGAATAGAACAACAATTAATAATGTGTGGGATTTGACACACGGTTATGCTTACGTCATCTTAATCTTATGTCAATACTAGCTTGTATGCCATTGGCTACAGGGCCAGGGGCAAAGTCAAGTTGCTGTGGGCCATGCCAAGTCCATCGTATATAATAATAATATATACTATATACATAAATATCAAGAAAAAACACTATTTTTGACACTCATGATATTTTTTATGCCATTTTTGTTATTTAAACTAGTTAAAAAAACAGCTGTTTAAAAAAGTTCTGTCTTGGACGTCCGTTTGTTGTAGGTAATGTATGTGTTAACACGATAACAACCGAAATAATTTACTAATCGAGTCTTTTTTTTTCTTTTTAACTTGAGTAGTAAACGAATAGAGCCCTATTACTTTTCACGGCCTGATTCGATATGGTCTAATTGTTATTAAATAAACAAAAAAATACTGAATATTTACGCTCGACGCGACACTAAAATCAGCGCTATACCTTTCATGAGAACTATTTCTATAGACCAATATAGAAGTACTTCTTAAAATTAGCACTAGATAAAAGCACTAGATAGAATAAGAAATGAAACCCACATTAGTACTTTTTGAAATTAGCGCTATCTATGTGATTTATTGAAAACTACTTAAGACCAATACATTATTAGTTATTTATTAAATAATCAATTTTATTGTGAAAAATGGAGATTATGAGGCGTGCACTTTTGGATTTTCCAATCCATCCATAATTATCGCCAGGTTGCTCCAGATACGCTTTTAGTAAAACACTTAGTTATTTGTTATTAGTAGACTAATTGAGGTTTTACTGGTTTCACTGATTCATAACATTTTCTATCAAGTGTTCAACGTGATAAAAACTACTTTAATAGTAGTTTCTCATTTCCTATCATTCCTGTTTTATCATGGTACTTATACATATTATAGGACCATAATTTGGAACTTTTGTAAACACTTTCGATATTATGTCTTCTTTTATCTGAAAAAAATGAGCCTTATCATGTCTGTGGTATGTGTTTGTTCTTTTAAATTGTTTTCTTATTCTGATTTCTTTCAACAATTCATCGTTATCCGAGGTGGTTCCACATGTCTTCGACACAGTACATTTACGTTACATTTCCCGGCTTCCCCTACGATCATTCCCTCCATGATATCGATGTCGTGATTTATTTTTGTTTTCACGTAGTTGAATAAGTTGGAATTATAAGGTTGGGACCGCGTTATGGCCCATAAAACCTTTAATGACTTGCCCGTGCCGCGCAGTAGGTAGTATTTATTTAAAAAATACCTGCCGCTTTTGTTAGAAAAAATGATTGTTTTTGTGTGGGTGTAAATGTATATAAAATTGCTCCATTAGTTGTAGATTGAAAATTTGGTATTACTTTAGCCGATAGTAACAATTGTTATAATGATCAAGAAACTCGTGAACATGAAAAATACATTAGGGAAACAACTTTTGAATAACAACACATTCATATCATCTTGATGAACTACTCATTAGTTGAATTGAAGTTAATAAAATTAAACAAATTATGGTTTCTTAAGCGAGTCAAAACATCCTGAAATAAAACAAATTCATTCATTCTCCTTGTGAGCATAAAAAAATCACCACAAAACTTAATTTATTCAACGGGCAAAAATGTTAGCCTCTAATTCTGTCAAGAATTTCTTCATAAAATGTTAACGGAGATGTTGAAAATCATAACTGCGTTCCGTTTAAACAAATTTCTTCAACATTTTGTATGCTAGATTGAAATAAAAGATTTTGTTTCGATATCCACGTGTAATAATGACAGAACTACCCTTCGCTACCGTTTGCCGTTTAGCCCGAACGTGACCAAGTGTCAAATGTATTATCAGAACTCCGAATCTGCCCAATTACAGGCGTTGTAATCTGCTTTATAATTCAGACAAAAGTACAGAGTACATTGTTATATTGTCACGTAGCTGCCTACCCGTTTAAATGCCTACCCGTTTAAATGTGTTGCGGTTTATTTTGTAAGTTTATTGTGATATATGGAAAAAAGTTTGTCGCTTTCGTTCTTTAGATATTGTACTTATCATCACGCCATTTCCCTTGCAGGGTAGGCAGAGAGTACAGAGTGCCAAGAGGCTCTATTCTTGCATACATGTTCCTCAACATTCATAACTCTCTTCATACTCGCTCGCCGGTTTCGGAGACTCCTGACTCCACCTTCCTTCAATACATGACCAATTTGGTCTAGGTAGGTAAGTCTCGGTCTCCCCCTGTACCTACATCCTTCCACTTTCGCATTGTATATCTTCTTAGCCAGTCGCTCGTCCGGCATTCTATCCACATGCCCGAAACATCGGAGCATTCTCTTTCGTATCTTTACACCAATACTCTCTTTCATACCTACTCGCTCTCTTACGTCATTGTTACGAATGCGGTCAGTCAGCCTCACTCCACAGATTCTCCGCAGAGATCGCATTTCGACCGCATTGATTTTACTCTCATGCTCCTTTTTACATACCCAACTCTCGCTTTCATATAATAACGTTGGGACAAGCACTGGGTTGTGTATTGCGACACGTGAAAGTTTGATATTGTAAGTAAATAAATATTCACGGACATTTCACACAACGTACTCGTCCCAAGCTAAGCTTAACGCTTGTGCTATGGGTACCAGATTACGGATATAATACATACATATATTAATTTTTTTCTGTAAATACATATATATAATAGATATAAAACACCCGGACGCAGTACTTACAAACATTTGTGTTCATAACACAAATAATTGTCCTGAGTGGGAATCGAACCCACGACCTCGTGCATTGAAGTCAGTTACACTACCTACCACGTCACGAGGCCCGTCCGTAATCTATACTATTATAAAACTGTAACAGAGATGTGTCTGTACATTTAAGATATTTGAGAAGAAATTACTGAATTAAGCTATATAGACGTGTCTAAACACAAAACGATTTTTTTTAGATTTTTGTCTATCTCTTTGTCTGTTTGTTTGTTCGCGCATCACGCAAAAACTACTGAATGAATTTTGATGCAACTTTTTTTGTTTAATAGCTCTTGATTAGACTTAACAACTGGTACATATTTAATCCCGTTACTGTATCGGGAACTTGAGATATAGCCTAAAAACTAGCTTTTGGCTGCGGCGAAGCTGCGGGCAAAGGCTAGTCGTATAATAAAATCGTATAGAGTTCATTATACTCAAAGTATATATTTATTGTCTATCTGATTAGCTGATCAAAGATAGTGTATGCGTTGCTGATCATGAGGTCTTGGGTTCAAATTGAGTTTTTCTTTCACGAAACTCTCAATAACAGCTCGGAATTAGGAGGTTCACCCCCGTGCCTCGGAAAGCACGTAAAACCGTTGCTGCTGCGCCTAACCTCTCTTAGGTCGTGTCGGAATGTTGTCCCATCTGACTAAGATAGCGAGGGAATAGACAGTTCACTTATATTTGTGCATATACTCGTGCACTACAATTGTTATTGTCTAGTGTCCGACGACGCTGGTTGCTGTGAATGAAATTATGAATACATAACATTAATGATTAAAATATTTACTTGCTTGCTTAAAATAAATGACTACTATCTAGGCGAATTGGGCGAAACAATCAGATTTATAACTACAAGAAAATTACAATTAGAAGCAAGAACTCACTGGTGATATTTTGGTACTAAGTAGAGGTTTTGCCTCAGTGGTGCAGCGGTAGTGTGAGCGACTGCTGATCTAGGGTCCCGGTTTCGATCCCCGGGTCGGGCAGTGTTAGTAAGGTTTTTCGTAAAAAGAAAAATGCTCAGTAGCAACCCGGAGTTTGGAAATGTGCCCAGTAGATGGCAATAGGCTCGCCCCCTATTACGTGAGACTTAAACATAGCTGGCGAACCGTGGGTGTGTAATACACCTATGCCTATCCCTTCGGGGAATACAGGCGTGATACTATGTTGGGGTGCTTAAATTTACCAGACCCAAACGTGTATGCACCACTATCTTATACGTGTTGAAGAACCGTACAACAGCTTAGCATGATTTCATTATAAAATAATATTGTCGGTTTCATCCTCTGTATTGCTGAATTTATGAGCGTCGGTTAGAACCTAATAACAGGTGGGCCGTGAGCATGAAAAAGAAAAAAAAAATCTTTAAAAAGTTTTTAGCGTTTATTGTCCGGTATTGGCAATTCTACTGATTTAGGATTATTATAAAATATCCGGACATACTATTAAGGCTTATAACACTACGTTATTATTTAATTCCTTAAATAACGCTGCGTTACAAGTTCAGTTACAGTACATACCCACGTATAATTAAATTGATATAACTGGAAGACTTTGATGAAAAGGACCAGTGGGTGGCATTCGACAATATCGCTCGGGTGAAACAATGCGAGTCCGGGCGCTGAGAGGTACATCATCCTCGCAAAACGGTTTATCAAAGGTATCAAACAACCGAGGCAAACTGTTGGACCGTTTGCCTCGATTGTAAGTTCGCTTTATTGCGTTATCAGACGATTATAGTACCGCTCAATAAGGGTGTAATTCAAGGTACGAATCTTGGTCCATACATTTCTGTGCTATTGTATTAAGTTACATATACATATAATACCGTCCAAATCTTGTAAAATACTACGAGTATTATCAATTGGAATTACGTTTAATTTTAATTGAAATACATATACT
The DNA here is from genome assembly GCA_948253155.1 of Leucoma salicis. Lineage (NCBI taxonomy): Eukaryota > Metazoa > Arthropoda > Insecta > Lepidoptera > Erebidae > Leucoma > Leucoma salicis. Next base: position 3,295,463 of record OX411815.1, read on the forward strand.
ACTCTGTCAAAAAAGTACCGGGAAAAGATCAATAATACACAAAATTGTTGTTATTCATCCAAATTTATTTTATCACCTTCAAAGTATGCTCCTTCAAAAACGATAGACTTACGCCAACGAATAATTCAATCATCAAAACATTTTTTAAACGCTGTTTCCGGAATTGAGTTCAGTTCTCGCCGCGAATTCTCCTTTATGTCTTCTACCGATTGAAAACGGGTGCCACGAAGTGGTAATTTGAGTTTAGGAAAAATAAAGAAGTCGGCTGGTGTCATATCTGGTTAATATGGTGGTTGCTCGATGGTACTTGTTGAGATTTTGGACAAAAATTCATTCATCATTATCGTGGTGCAAAATCCAAGAATTTTCTTTCCACAAATCTGGCCTTTTTCGTCAACTTTGCTCTCTTAAACGCCGCATATCGCTCAAATAATATTTTTTATTTATCGTTTGACCTTCTAGCAAGAATCCCGAGTGCACAACACCGCGATAGTCAAAGAAAACAGTCAACATGACTTTGACTTTTGATCGACTTGGGCGTGGTTTTTTCGGTTTCGGTTCAGTAGGAAGGCGCCACTCCGAAGCTTGTTGACTAGTTTGCATGTCAAACTCGTAATCCCACGTCTCGTCACCAGTAACAATGCATTTCATGAATGTTGAGTAGGAATTGACTCGTTCTAGCATGTCCTCAGCGACTCTCATGCGATTAAGTTATTGGAGAAAATTCAGGTCTTTTGGGACTAGCCGAGCGGAAACATGTTTCATACCCAAGTGATTATTTAAAATGGTACAGATCGACTCGTGAGACACAGAAAGTTCGGCGGCTATCTCTCTCAAAGTTGAATGAGGATTTTCAGTCACTATTTCCTTCACTTTTGCAATGTTAACTTCAGTTGCAGACTTTGATGGCCTACCAGAGCAAGGCAAATCTTCCATCACATCTCGAACGCTTTTAAACGCTTTGTACCACTCATAAGCACGTGTTTTTGATAAAGTCGATTCATCGTAAGCCTTCTGTAACATTTTCAGTGACTCCGAACACGAAATTACATTGGCGATGCAAAATTTAAGACAAACTCTTTGTTCGATGTTTTTGTCCATTATGAAATTCGCAATACACAATAGATATGATATAACTAAAAACAGCACTGTATTTAATATAATTAACAGATGCAACTCAAACTCCGCGCCAAAATGGATAATAGTTGTGCCAATCTAACAACAAAAAAAAACAAAAATTTGAATTTGGAACCATAAACAAATCATCCATTCCCAATACTTTCTTGACTCAATACATTTGTATACCTCTACTTAAATAAAACGTTCCATTTGATTTCTTAAATACATGATTATCAAGGAATCCTATTTAGAAATACTTGTGGGAGCAAACAATAAACTAAACGTCAACAACTATCCTTTATATCCTTCGTATTCATAGTTTATCTGCCTGTTTAGCATATTTCAGAGGTGTGTATAAAACAATGGTGCAAAATTCTACCCTCCCTTAAGTGGGATTCGACACTTAAGAGGGGAGAATGTGCGTCACGTGTGTCGTTCCACTAATTAAGCGTAAAGCAAACCGCTGTCAATGAAGCGATGTGTTGTTATTCCAAACTCGCTTCACCAAATAATATTTGTCAAATCTGTTTGAGAATTTCGTCTTTATGATTAACGCATTAGAGTTGGGTTTTAATTAAGTTCAGAGTGGATTATCTGGAGCGTTTATTATTTAATATGAATTTTCAGTATATGTACCTTCATTCTATATTATAGGAATTTTATGTTTCTCGAGCTCGTCTATTTCGGAATTAATGGCGTAGATAGTTTTAGATATGAAATTATATTTTAATATCATTCATATTATTGCGGAATTCAGCTGAAATTTCTGATATGAATAAGTAATTACAGCAGTCACGAAAACTCTTTGAATGAATCAATCTAATACTGTAATTGTTTGAGACACTTAGTTTAGTTCAAAATACGGCTTTTAATCAGGACGGTATATGATGGTTATTACTTTATTTATACCTAATTCTCTTTTCCAGACTTAAGCTTTTCGCTTTATTAAGTACATTTGTTTTTCATTTCTATAAACTCAATAATTAATTTAAATTTATAAGGAAAAAAACAATAGCAGTGATGAGCCTATTTTGTTGCTACTTATATAATGTTTGTTAATGGCGAAGTTGCTTGCCGTGTGGGGACGGCACCAAGAATAGCTCCACCCCGTCTCTTCCGCCGTAATCGCCTGCCAAGCGTGGCGATTATGGTAAAACCCCAATTTTGAGGAGCCCAACGTCCAGCAATGGACGATGAAAGGCTGATGGATGGATGGATGGATGGATGGATTGGCAAAGTGTCAGTGATATCATTTTTATATTTATTCTAATACACAACTATGTTAAGCATTATAGGGTAAATCTATCTTTAACTACTGTTATTTTTCTAGACATTTTTTTTACTGATACAAAGATATATTTATAGATACTCTTTCAAGTGATCGCTAGTTCAAAATAATGGGCGTCAACCGTTTCCAGTATATTTGAAAACTTAAATCCTCAGACTGATTAATGTGCAAGACTAAATATTAGGCGTCGTCATTAAGGCAGTCACATCGCAACTCGTGGGAAACGGCACTTTTCATTTGTGCTACGTCAAAAACATTCAAGGTTTACGCAAATTGTTGATAGCGTCGTTACAATGAAGTTCGCCCTTATTTTAATTTAAGGGAAGTAAGACCCTTAATATTATATATTAAGTGCCTCGTAATTTGGTGAAGTGCATATGTAATAGGTAGGTATGTAATAGGTATGTATATAAATTGTAATGTTTTTACTTCAGAGAACTAAGCGCTATTTGGAATTGTGGTTGTTATATTTCAACTAAGAGAAAACATGGACATTTATTGAAGTAAAACTTTTTTATGGAATCTATCACGTTTACTTGATTTTCTACTATCCCGACGTTTCGAATACTTTACAGCATTACCTACAGCAGTCCACTCGTCATGACCATCAATATTCTCGTAATACTCACGTAAATATCAGAAAGTATTAATTTGAGTATTTCATATTTAACAACTGAAGTGACTTCTTGATAAACTCGTATATTTTTAAGATACGAGTACGGTTTTATCTGAATCGAAGAGGACTATAGCATTCAATAATGCATTATAGCATACAACATTAGTTGCCATTCATAAAGATAATGAAAAAAAAACAAAAAAAAAACATTATTACCAACAATGCTGATAATATAAATAACGCTAATAACAAACATTATATAGTTTTGAGTACAGTATTATTACGGAGACTAATTGAAATATTATTTGGTTTTTAGTCGCTAGCTACTGTTCTATAAATACTTGAAGTAATGGATTTTTAGAATCTGGATGAGGGGATGCACGGATCAAGTGTTTTCTCTGCGCAACATTGTGGAGAAGCATCTGGCTGTAGGCCAGAGGATTTTCTGCAGTTTTGTGGATTTAGAGAAAGCATTTGACACGGTTGTATGAAAGGAACTTTGGGACATTTTGCCGGAGTATGGTATTAACGGTAGACTGCTACAAGCGGTGCAGTCCAACTATAAGTACTGCAGAGCTTGTTTGCAGCTAGATGAAGGAATGTCACCCTGGTTTGATGTCAATATCGGCGTTAAACAGGGCTGCGTTCTATCAACCAGACTGTTTGTCATATATCTGGATAAATGTCTACAAAGGTTGAATGAAATGAATGTGGGAGTTCAAATGGGTGACTCAGTGGTTAACTTTCTGCTATATGCAGACGATGCGGTCCTATTAGCGCAGTCTGCGACTGACCTGCAAACCCTAGTCGAAGTAATGGCAGAAGATTGTAAGAAAAGAGGCCTACGTGTGAATGTGAGCAAAACCAAAATAATGGTTTTGAAAGAGAAGAAGCCAGAACAGATGTTAGAGTAGCAATAGAAAATGGTGTGCTAGAACAAGTGGATGAATTTGTATATCTTGGATGTGGATTCAGTCGGGATGGAAGGTACACCACTAATGTAGAGAGAAGAGTGAATGCGGAAAATAGAGTGAACGGAGCATTTGGACAACTTCTCGGCAGTCATCACTTCAGCCAGAGGACACGTGTCGCAATACACAACGCAGTGCTTGTCCCAACGTTATTATATGGAAGCGAGAGTTGGGTATGCAAAAAGGAACATTAGAGTAAAATCAATGCGGTCGAAATGCGATCTCTGCGGAGAATCTGTGGAGTGAGGCTGACTGACCGCATTCGTTCGAGAGCGAGTAGGTATGAAAGAGTGTATTGGTGTAAAGATGCGAAAGGGAATGCTCCGATAGTTCGGACATGTGGAAAGAATTCTGGACGAGCGACTGGTTAAGAAGATACACAATGCGAAAGTGGAAGGATGTAGGTACAGGGGGAGACCGAGACTCACCTACCTAGATCAAATCGGCCATGTATTGAAGGAAGATGGTGCAGGCGTCACCCAAAGACGTTAAGTATGAATGTGTTATCGAAATTAGCAGTCAGGAGCAAGGGTCACGATGGCTGAATTGGCAAAGCATCTGGACGGTATCCAGGAGATGCAGGTTCGAATCCTGCTCGTGACTGTTATTTTCGATTTCACATTTTTCACTTTGTGTTTAATGTATGTTGCTAAGCATGTCAAATGCTAAAAATATATATAACTATCTAAATAAAAGAGTTATGAATGTTGAGGAAGCGAGAGATGTATGCAAGAATAGAGCCTTTTGGCACTCTGTTCTCTGTGCCTACCCCGCAAGGAAAATGGCGTGATGATAAGTAAGTAAGTGGATGAGGTTATTAAATGAGACTTACATACAATTGTAATATAACACAAATTACTAAACCACATATTAACAACTTAAAAGCTATATAATCAAGATAAATTTGAGCGAGTTACGGTACTTAACGTTAGACTACGTGGCACCGTATCGCGGCTCGTAAATATTGCTACGTGCTCTAGGAGAAACGTTTAATGAACTTTACCGTTTCTAAATCACAGTATAATGATCTATATTTTTTTTTAGTATTTGTAATTCTCCGCTACTTTTTAAAGTACAAATTATTTGTGAATAAGGAAAGGTGCTCTAAGCCACTGAGCTATCGTACTGACCTATTCGGTCATCCCAATCTCCTCATCACATTTGTCTTTACGACATGCATTAATCTAATATAGTAAGTTTAATTTTGCACTAAAAATTCATACACTTTGATGGCGCGATTTTTTTTACATTTTTGATCTATATTTTTTTTTTAGCATTTAACATGCTCCGCTACTTTTTAAAGTACAAATTATATATTTTAACAGAATATATTCATATGTCCACTGTGATTTTGAAACTGAGAATGGGCTTCAATAATCCAAACATAATGTTACTAGTGATGCGGATCAGCTTTGCGTGGCTTTACGGAATTCACAAAATAAGAAAATTGCTAGGATTAAGAACTAATTTTCTCTACTTATAAAATAGTTTCGTTGTAATTAGGATGAATTGTGCATACATACGTACCATATAATCACAAAAAAAGAGTTCTCAAGAAATTGATAAAAAAAAATATAAAGATGAATCGATAACAAACGTGATATTGTTTCATGATTTTGATCTGGAGCGAGTAACCAGTTCAATGAATTCAAAAATATCTTTATTTTATAGGCCTATTATGTAGCAGTTAAAATTGTCAAAATACACTAATAATTAACTCGCGCGCCTGAAGCGAGTGCATCCGCAACAACAAAGTGGCGATTGCAATCGCGACAAGCGACCGGATTCCGTAGTAAAGTCTTTCATGAGATGAACCCGGCAAGAAACTCATGTGTTCTAGTAAGAAACTAAAGAGGTAATAGATATCTTTAAAAAATAATATCAATCTTGTATCTTTGTAATATATAAAGCGCATCGCTAGGAAGCTCGATACATTTTCCTAGAAAATCAAAATTAGGTACGAACGATGGCTATAGACGGTTCAGTACACGCAATCACATCTCCCCTGAGAGACATAAAGCCAATGAATTGGCGACTTGAGGAAAAAAGCTTAATACATATAAGTTATCATTACATTCCAGAAGATTATGCCATTTAGTAAAGTTCGGGTAAAAAAGTTTATTGGATCTTTGTACTACGAAGTTTTTATTGGTATACCTGAATGACAAAATTTTCTGACCGAATGCTCTTATCATTAAAAGTACTAGAATGCTCTTCCTAACCAATTTTAGGCTTGACATTTTATTTCGTCACACGAATACTCATCCCAAAATTAAAGTTTCTACTAGGGATGCATAAATCATTTCCAGCGATATCTCCAAATTTTTGACACAAAAAGGCCTCGGAGATAGAGAATATTGAATAAGTTTCTCATTCTATTCCAGTGAGGTCAATCACCAACGAAATTACTAAAGGAACTCCGCGGGCGTTCTCCGAATCTGCCTAAATAAACAATGTACCATCTATATTTTATAGCCGCGAAAAATTCTCGCCACCGCACCGAGCTATTCCTCATGCAGATTGGAAAACTTTTGTAATAACCAATTAACTTATATCTGATATTGCGAAGTATTGTGTTTAAAATTCATCAGACTCGAAATTTACATCTTTATGTGCGAATGTTGCTTGCACCTCTTCGCGGTTGTGTTTCTCTTTGCGATGTTAAAATTAATCATTTTAATTTAACTAACGATTAATACTTAAAACGTTTTCATTGCTACGTTGAATATACTTACCCCCTTACTAATAAACATTGTTTAAGCTCCACTGAATTACTATTCGTTTTGTTCCATTCTTTCAACGTCAAACTGTCATATTAGTGAGAAAGACAAAATACTGAATAACTATTCAGAGGTTCATCCATCTATCCATCAGCCTTTTAACGTCCACTGCAGGACATAGGCCTTCCCAAGAATGGGGGATAATCCTGTAATCGCCACGCTTGGCAGGCGGGTTGGCGATCGCAGTGGATGTTGTTAATACTCGAAGGAGTGCTGCTGCCCACTTCCTCGGTATTCCCTCAGTCGGCTCTTACAACTCCCATGGGTGGAGAGGGGTGGGACAATTCTAAAGCCGACCCCACACGGAATATTCAGAGGTTATACAAATTTCATTAATAAGGGCATTAATGTATAGCAAATAATTTTAATGATTGTACTGATGTCTGACTAGATTTTCGTCATCTTACAATTTTCACTCAAAAATCAATTTTCACTCACCTACAGTATCAAAGAAAGTAGGTATGTGAATTTTCACAGACCCAGCTCCCAGGAGCTGTGTGACGTGCGTTGATATGTCAATCAGTAAGTCAGTTATTCTTATATATAGAATCAGTTCCTGTTCGTTAGTCTCGCTAAAACTCAAACATGCTTGACCGATTTGAGTAATTCTTTTTTTTCTTTTGTTCGTTCTAATACAGGGGTGGTCTAAAAGTAAAAAAGTAGAAAAATTTAAAAATTCCATATTAGTAACTTTGTATAGGTATTTGGCTAACAGACGATAAAATGATAGCTACTGTCATTCTTTCTAATTATTTTTTATATTACAAGCAAATGTCAAGCAAAATCCAAACCCTTATCTTGTATCTAATATATATATACCTAATCAACAAAAACAGTTTCGTATCAATCGCAATTTTCAATTTCAATCTCACTATCGTAATGGAGTCACGCGCATATTTAGAAAATGGTTCAGCATATCAAGTGCTTCAAACATAAATGATATCATAAAAGAACATATTATTTGAACTGAATCATTCAGGTAAATGATAAAAGGGCTTCAGCTGGTAACGTTATCAAGCATTTCGATCTAAAATCAAAAAAATTCAAAGCGCAGAATTGGTATTGGGTGCCTGTGCCTGCACGACATGAGTGGATTATTTGGGAGAGGCCAAATCTACTGATATTAAACGGAGCGGCGGGTGGTCGTAAAAAATAAATAGCGAGCAATAACACGAGGGTAGGATAGCATCAGTAATACGTAATATATAGCGATATGACATAATTCGGAAACGCTCGACTCTGAATTGCCTTGACAGAAAATCGATAAAGCAGAGATCCTCGCTCGTACCTACCTTCTCGTACCTAGCTGACGATAATCCTTTCACGATGAAAAATTTCTGTAAATCCATAATATATTTTCTAACTAGCAGACCCGGCCACGCGTTGCTGTGGCACACATCATTCGTTCGTTAATTTTGCAATAAAAAAAAATCGGGATAAAAATAATGCTTTATTTGAAATTGGAACAAATCGCACATTTTGAAAAAAAAAAAGACGTGGTCGGTAAAATAGTTTCGGAGTTCATCGCAGAATTATTATATAATCGTATAAATAATAATAAATAAATATTTGCGGACATTTTCACACAACGTCCTCTGGTCACAAACTAAGCTTAACGCTTGTGCTATGAGTACCAGATTACGGATATAATACTTAAATTACTTTGTTTTTTGTAAATACTTAGGTACATTTATTTAATAGATAGAAAACACCCTGACGCAGAAAAATATCTGTGTAAAGGTATAATACGCGAATTAACCTCACAGAATCGGTCGGGTTTAAGGAATTTTCTACTATTGAAACGTTTTAGATGCATCTAGTATAGTGTCCATGTTCACGGCTTCGTAATAGTAGTTCTATACATTTCTGTATTTAAAATGATTTAAAAATAGACATGTATTTTGTTGCTTCATAAATTGTGCTGATGGATTTTAATTGTTCTAATCTACTCAAATTATACCTACATGATCATTTACTGTATAAACAGTACTTACAAAATGCTCGTTTATAATTAAGATAAAAATGATTTCTTCATACCAATGTGTACAAATAAAAAGAAATTGTTTTGTAATTGATAAATAAATTACTGATGCCAAAAACTTTAATTATTGTACATTAATGTAATTATTATTATGGAATGGATATTTTAGGAGGAGAGCCCACCACTCACCCACGGATTGTCAATCCCGGTTGTCTTTGGACATACACAAAATAACCTAAGATTGCCAATCCGCACTGTCACATAATAGAGGATAATGCGATAATAACAGAGTGGCATGCACGATAGTGACAAAAAATCTCACCAACGGTTGTGTCGCACAACCATGCGAAATGGCAGGACTCTCAGAACCACAACGCTGTTCAATTAATTACCATTAATGTAATGTAAAAAAATGTTTTATCTTCCTTTTTTCTTAGATTGAATATTGATTTGAGTGTGTAATTTTACTAAAGCGATGAATCAAAAACCTTTCTTGTTATCGCTAAAAGCTTTATTTATTGAACTAACCAGCTGACTCGACAGACGTTATTATCCTGTCTTAGCTATTAATATTCAATTACTTTCGCATTGTCAAACGCGCGAAGTTAAAATAGTCGTGAGTTTTCTGAAAATTTCCAGTTGTCTGCGAAATTTTCGTAATTTTTCTTTCCGTAAGAACCTTCTACAAAGTATTAAAAAACTTAAAAAAAGAACCCTAGTCGACGTAATGGCAGAAGATTGTAAGAAAAGGGGCCTACGTGTGAATGTGAGCAAAACCAAAATAATGGTTTTTGAAAGAGAAGAAGCCAGAACAGATGTTAGAGTAGCAATAGGAAATGGTGTGTTAGAACAAGTGGATGAATTTGTATATCTTGGATGTGGAATCAGTCGGGATAGAAGGTACACCACTGATGGAAGCGAGAGTTGGGTATGCAAAAAGGAGCATGAGAGTAAAATCAATGCAATCGAAATGCGATCTCTGCGGAGAATCTGTAGAGTGAAGCTGACTAACCGCATTCGTAACAACGACGTGAGGGAGCGAGTAGGTATGAAAGAAAGTATTGGTGTAAAGATGCGAAAGGGAATGCTCCGATGGTTCGGATATGTGAAATGAATGCTTGACGAGCGACTGGTTAAGAAGATATTATACAATGCGAAAATGGAAGGATGTAGGTACAGGGGGAGACCGAGACTCACCTACCTAGACCAAATCGGTTATGTATTGAAGGAAGGTGGAGTCAGGAGTCTCCGAAACCGGCGAGCGGTATATGAAGAGAGTTATGAATGTTGAGGAAGCGAGAGATGTATGCAAGAATAGAGCCTCTTGGCACTCTGTTCTCTCTACCAACCCCGCAAGGGAAATGGCGTGATGATAAGTAAGTAAGTAAGTTAAAAAAGACAAATGAAATCAGTAAAGTCGTTTTCAAGTTATGGCGAGACCAAGCGAAATAAGGATTCATTTAACACACTTTTTTATGTATATGTACTAGCGGACCATTGGCATTTCGTTTGGATGAAGTAGTTTATTTTAGCTACTAAGGATTATTTTCATTAGAATAAATTGAAGAAAAAGTCCTGAAATCCTATTGTAGCGCCAGCGGCTTTTTTTTAAATGTTCCTAACCGCACACCCCATCGTTCGGGGTAACGAACAGGGTAGTGTGGGGCCCTCACCCACTAAATAAACCCGCCGTGTGCCGTCTCTTCGCCTTTATTGGCGGGCCACTGGAACTATGTTACATTACTTCAGTGGTATTGTAGCGCCACCTACCGGGTCCAAATGTGAATCTAAACCATCCCGGTACTTACTCAAACATACACAAATAAATTGAAGAAAAAGTCCTGAAATCCTATTGTGGCGCCACCTGCCAGGTCCAAACGTGAATCTAAACCATCCCGGTACTTACGCAAACATACACAAAAAAATTCGTCAAGATCGGTTCAACGGTTTAGGAGGAGTTTAATTACTAATACACGGACATCATAAATATATACCTATAATAAATATCTATATAGATATGTAACTCCTTCCCATTAGGTTATTAAGATATATGGTGATGGACTAAGAATACAAGTGCCATCACCCCATCTTTTCCCGTGGGTGTCGTACAAGGCGACTAAGGAAAGTAAGCAGTTATCACCCATTGCATTACTGGTAGTAGGGCTGGGTACTAAGTAAGCGTACTCACTTGCTATCCTGAACGGGTCGGTACCACCGTCTCCTGTGTGACCGGTCATAAAGCACGTCAGTGTATGTTTTGACTGTAGCAGAAGGTAGCCGTTTATTCTTTCATTTCACATCTGAGAAATGATATGGTGCTCAGCGGCTTGACAATACTCTCGGTATAGTTGAGTCCATGAGCGACGGTTACCACTTACCATCAGGTGGACCGTGGCTCGTCTGAAATTATAAACAATAATAAGAGTGAATAATAAGAGTGCAATATATGACTGAATTATGACTGTGAGAGTCAAAACCTTTTCCGATATTGCCAGTCTAACTGGCTGACAGCTAAATTTAAATCTATCACAGCTTTTTTTCGAATAGCATGCCAAGTCTGAAGTATTAAAACTTAGGAAATTAAAAAGGATTATTACAATGAGGTACTATTTTCCATTTTGATTTCACATTACTTCGAATCCAGCTAATAAATTTAATTTTTCAAGTAATACGCCTACCTAGCCATGACCTTTTTTCATTAAGGCGGAAAAATGTACCTAACCGCACACCCCGTCATTGGGGGCAACCATCGGGGTAGCGTGGGACCTTTATGCTCTAAATAAACCGGCCGTCTGCTATGTCTCCTCCTGTACCGAACTACTGGAACTGTGTGAGAATACTTCAGTGGTCCGGTAGCGGTTCAGATACCGATCACACCCGCAGAAAAGAATGGGATGGTGATATTTGTAATCTCAGTCCGTCGCTACAAGGAGATGTGACTCATCTCCTTTTTGTTAATCTATGTTTATTAGTCATCAACAAATTTATGTATAACAAATTATACAATTACAATTTTTTCTAACCTATAATATTGTGATAATGTTGAGTATCTCAGTATTGGCACTTTATTATACAGTATTTATTTATTAATTTTAATCGGATATTTTTTTAAATAATTTTCATCTGACAACAATTTTTAAAATGCACGAAAAGCATTTAAAATTGGATTGCAAAATAAGGGTGGACGTCGTACCGTCTCTACGTACTACGGACGTCTACCGTATCGGCTGAGTTGTGGCAGATTTATTAGCAGATATATCATCTAAGGCTGCCTGCAGCCTCCCACTGTGATCTCGACCGAAATTAAACCGAAATATGAAATTTTATAGTACCGTAGTAGTAGATAGAAAGGAACACTTGTGAAACCAAACTATTCAATCAATCACCTGCTTTGAATGAAAGCTTAAATCATTTCAATTGTGTATTTTAAATAAAATAAATTATTTATGTTTCGTAAAATATGTTTTTTCTTATTTTTACGGTACTTTTTTACATTATAATAAATAATTAGAAAGATAACACTGCACCACAGAGATGTCTGTGCCCTGCACTAAGGATTCAATGTGCAATTGACTGTTAAACCTTTAACAATCCGCTCGGTCAATCTGACGATATAATACAAACAATATTACATCGTTATCTAATGTCGTTGTAACTAATTGGAAGACTTATAAAATTAAAGTAGTACATGGACTTTTTTTTATAAAAGACAACACCCTGCACTAAGGAATAATCCTTGTATCGCGGGGGACTTTACAAACATACAATTTCACGGACACAAAGTACACCCAGACTCAGAACAACCATTTGTGGAACTCACAAAGAGTTGTCCCGTAGGGGAATCGAACCCACAACACTCAGACATGAGTCAATTATATTCAGAGCACTTTCATTTTCTCATTTTAAATAATGCGAAATTTCACATATTTTTAAAATATATACCTACACCTAATTAGACATTAAGAAATATCTTTTATAGATGCGAGTTTTTTCTGGTACTGCCCAGTCCTGGCTGATGGTATGGCCACAACACTCGTAAAATACACCGCGACGTTACCTTCAAAAGGCTATGAACACAATAAAAAAAAAACAAAGAGGAAATTCATCGAGTGTACAAGTTCTCGGGACTTACATAATCCCCATTTTCCCCTAGGGTCGGTCCCCAGGGCGCAAGGCTGTAGAAAAGCCATTTTCCTAAGAGTTTTTACAAAAAACGCCTATGTGTGCAATATGACGGCTTCTGTATTTTGTGGAGACATTATTCCACTTACGAAAATGGTGGCAATATTATTTTATTTACGGCTAGCTGTTGCGCGTGAATTCGTCTGCGTGAAATTTAGTTTTAATATTTTGTGGAGGATAATTTTTTTCTGACATTCGATTTAGACGAAGTTATGCCTATATTTTGCTTCATGTCAGGCTCTATCCACCCGTGAAACCCGTTTAACAATTTGAGGGGTATGCACTAAACGTCGCCCTTGAAAGTGTGACACACTGGTGTGCGGAAGCGTGGCTCATAGAGAGTACCCGGAAGGGTAAACCGCCGGCGGACCACTAAAGTAATGTTACACAGTGCAGGCGGAGAGACGGCGCACGACGAGTGTATTTAGTGGGATCCAGACTACTGTGTTAATTGCGCCGAACGAGGGGCAGTGTACTTAATTTTTTCGCGCTTTAACAAAAACAAGATTTGTGCACTAACAAACATACATAAAAAGAAATTGTTGGTATTTTATTATGTTTCTCTCAATTTTTGACACATGAATTGATGTATAGATACCGCGTATTTATTATTTATGTATAATGTAGGTAGACCAGGCAAGCTTATCTACGGCCCAAATGTAAATCTACTAAACCGTGTATTTGTGTTGAATCGCTTTTAAACTTAAAAAAATAGTTATAAAAGATAGGACTGGCAGGCAAGACAGAGATACCTATAAAGTTGAGTCGAAATTTCGAAAAAAGAATACTATTTTCTTTTTTTTTCATAAAATCAGATCTTATAGTGTCCTACTAATACATAATATTTAGTACGTCCTCCCACCAGACGAGGAGGCCTATGTCACTGCTGTAGACAATAGAAGGCCAACGTACAATTGGATGATTTCACTGCCCTGTGAAGAAAGATATTGTAAATAAACTGACATGTATGTGAAATTTCAAAGCGTCGAAGCGTGATTTAAAAAAAAAATCTTTAAAAGTTCGGCGCTTGAAAGGATTTTTATAATCCACTTAATAGTAGCGGAGATTAGCGCGTTTAACTTAAAAAAACTCTTCAGCTTTATTATTAAAGCACCTATATTTTATAATAGTATAGATAAAAAAAATTGACTTCGCGTAATAAAGCTACTGTTTTACAGAGCTTGGAGGAACGAGAGAAAAGGCATGTCGGTCACAAGGAACAACTAGCGCGAGAACAGCGCTACCTCAAGCGGCGATTGATGCAGCTATGCAGCACTCCGCTGGATGACTCAGCGCTCATGTCTGATAGTTCTTTACTGTCACATGCGCACACCACCCGCGCTGACTCGATGTCCTCACTCGAGTCCTCGTCGGGAGTCTCCACTGCCGACCGATCTCCCTCCTCAGTCTCTGAAAGTGGTGAGTCGACTATAATATTTTTCAGTTGTGTTAGTTACAAACCCAACACGACAATTTGGTGACTTTTGAAATTCGATGATTTTTAATGTTATACTTGCATACAACATGAAAATATCAAAAACGCGAAACCATTTGAACCATCAAAACTCATGCTTATAATAAAAAACTACGCGTTGCGGGTCGTCTAGCAGATGTGAAAATATCGATATTATTTTCTATAACTTGACAAAGTACTCCTCAAGACGAATCAAACGAGTATACACTCGATAGGTTTGCGTCGTTTCATAACAGAGTTACTGTAGCCACCTTCCAGCTCTTATCGTCAGATCCTGGATACCATCTAGAGACAAAGTACTCGCCAAGACAAATCAGGCGAGCCCAAACTCGATGGAGTTATGTCGTTTTATAATGGAGTTCCTATAGCCACCTTCTAGTTCCATCATCAGACCCTGGATACCATCTAAAGACAAAGTACTCATCAAGACGAATCAAACGTATCTAAACTCGACGGGGTTACGTCGTTTAGTTATAGAGTTACTGTGGCCGTCTTCCAGCTTCATCGTCAGGCCCTGGATACCATCTAGACACAAAGTACGGCAAGACGAATTAAGCCCAAACTTGATGGGGTTGCGCCATTTCATTATAGAGTTCCTATGTCCACCTTCCAGCTCCATCATCAGATCAGCTCCATGTCATCATAATACTGCATTGACACGCGATGTACACATGCGTGTAATATTTCAGCTTAATCGGAAACCGAAAAGTGTGTCAAATCTAACTTGCAAGATTTGAACGGGACAAGTAAAATAAAAGCGTCGCCACGCTAACAGCCGATTTTAGCCTCCCTCCGTATTAGATGTTTCACATCAAAATAAAATATAATAAGGATGGTGACGGCGAAGGTACATATTGATGTATTGTGTATTAATTAGGTTATTTAGGCGTCTCGCCATTGAAAACTGCCCTTTCCATACAATTTATAACCTGTATTTTCTCGTAATATGCCTCTGTGTGTTGTAAATGTATTTCCCAAAGGTCCGTGCTGTGACGGATTAAGAATACAAGTGTCACCTCCCCATTCTTTCCCATGGGTGTCGTATGTGGCGACTAAGAGAAGTAAGCAATTATCATCCATTGTATGACTGGTGGTAGGGCTGGGTACCAAGTGGGAATACTCACTTGGTATCGGGCCTGAGCGGGTTGGTACCACCATCTCCCGTGTGACCGACCATGAAGCACATCGCTGTGTTTTGGCTGTAGGCTGTAGCAGGAGATAGCCGTTTATTCTTTCATTTCATTTGAAATGAAATGGTGAGAAGCGGCTTGACAATATATTCTCAGTATAGTTGAGTCCATGAGCGACGGTTACCATCTACCATCAGATGGGCCATGGCTCGTCTGCCACTATATGCAATAAAAAAAACAGCATTAAAGAAAGTCGGCATAGTCGTAAAAAAATGTTGGCTACACAGCATAGCATCTTTAAATTCCTTAATCTTCCAGTTACTGTACTTTTTTTAACAATATCGCTGATTAACCGAATTAAACACTAAAAATAGCAAACAATTTTCAGGTAAACAAAGTTTTATGTAAATTGACTGAAGTGTTAAGATGATTGTTAATGGCAGGAAAAATTTTTACTGACATGCGTCGTGTAAACCAATAAAGTTATATGAAAACAATTATCTAATAATTTACTACAATACGTCATATTTTTATATTGCAAATAATTTATCGAAATTAATCCCCGCAGTCGCTTTAAATTAAAAGTTAAAAATTACGCTCAACTAAGCCTCACTAAGCAACGTATAACAGCAATAAACACTACCCCAAATATAATTATTTTCAGTACAAAAGGGGATTTTTCGAAAATTAAAAACACCGCTGGAAACAAAGCTGATTATAACGCGGGGCTGCTAATGAAAAACGAGTAAGCCTCGTTGTCTACTGCCAACTAACATGACAGCCGCTGAATTCGGTGAAAGCCGCTGTATACAGCGCTGTGAGCCGCTGTTTCAGTTGAAAGAACAAGCTTAAGGGCGAGGTGGCTTCGAAATCAGCGAAATATTTTTATATTCTAATGCTTTACACACTCGAAGGGTAAGCAGAAGTGTATTTAACGACATGTCGTATTAAGTTTATTTTATTAGATATGAATGGGATGCAACATATACATAAGCGCTTTGTTCAAAGCTGTAAAAGCTAATTTAAAAATAAATTTCTCTTTTTTCATAATTACTCATTACACAAAAACCAGAGAAATCATCAGTTTGGACCTATGCTGGTTCAAATATTCTAGAGTTTATCTCTTTATTTTCCCTAATTCCTACATACCCACACTCCCAATAATGGACACATGAAGCTCTAGAAAGAATAACCGAACAAATTATCTACTGTCACAATACCCGTGAGATTGCTTCTCTTATTGCTTTAGCAAGTGAGAAATTCAGAATACCAACCTTACGAATGTTAAAGATTTCTTTTAGTTTGGAACTTTTGTTTAACCTTAATTTTTTGCTTAAACTGAAGCAGCGATTGGATTTGTACAGAAGAAAAATTACACGTGCACTGGGCTGGCATAGTGTACTATGGCATAGTTCAGTAATAAGATCCATAAAGATATATTAAGTTAAATCATTGAATTGCGACCACAGGACCAAGTCGCATATCAATCACAAAATATAATTTCACCAACAGCTATAATACTTTTTACGCCATTTTTATGGCTTACTTAAAGGCGTCACGGCCGGCCTATATTGTTACCTTGTATTTATGCCTTAACTTTAGCAATTTAAACGTCACCACCGCGCTCGTTGTGTGCCACTAAGACATTTTCTATTGTGGAACACCATATTATTATATAATATGTATCTTTATTTGACTTTTATTATTATTGACATGAGAGTAATTTTGTTTTATTTAGCACTAGCCCTTGCCCGCGGCTGCACCGCAGCCAAAAGCTAGTTTCAGGTTCCCGATATAGTAGCGGGATAAAATGTATACCAGTTTTTAAGCGGTCTTTCAAATAAAAAAGTTATATCAAAATCCGTCCAGTAGTTTTTTTAGAATAAATTCTGAAAAAATCTAGTGTAAATATTTTTCTAGTGTTTCGGTTATATCTCAGGTTCCCGGTATAATAGCGGGATAAAATGTATACATTTTTAAGTCCCCTATTTTTTAATTTTTAATTATAAACTTTTTTTTTTATTTTATTTTTTTTTCTTTTTTTTTTTGGCAAGATTTTTATTCTATTTTGTCATGACTTAGAATATTTTTTTTTATATTACTCTCGATTTTCCACCCCTCTACGATCAACTCCTATTTTTCTATCGCGATTTTTATTATTTTTTTATTTTTAATAATTTCCTTTAATTATGATTTTTTTCTCAATTCAATTTGATCTTCCGCCTTCACCGGTCGATAACTGATCAACTATCAATCGATCAGTTATCCCCGCTAGATGTCTACCGTTGTCACCTCTCATCCAGCAAACATCACGGAGTAGGGATGAGAACGAAGCCGGTCTCCTGTCTTACTCACTATACAGTTTTCGTCCATTATTTTTTTTGGGTTTATTTGTGTATCGATCGTAGCAGTGACTGTTATACGTATTATTTAAATTTTTCTGTGCAACTCTCATGTTAATTTTACTCTCATCGTAAATTTATTATTAACTTCCAGTGCAATAATTATTTCTTCGCAATTTATTAATAACTGATAAAGACAGTTTTAACTATTAGTTAATTAAGTGATCTCAGTAAATAAACACGTGTTGTGAGCTCCCGCCAACAACGGCCATTACCGTACCTGTATATATTGTACTTTTCTGCCGTGTGGGGCCGGCTTTAGAATTGTCCCACCCTTCTCCACCCATGGGAGTCGTAGGAGCCGACTGAGGTAATGCCGGGCGAGTGGGCAGTAGCACTCCTTCGAGTATTAACAACATCCACTGCGATCGCCAACCCGCCTGCCAAGCGTGGTGATTACGGCATTATCCCCCATTTTTGGGGAGGCCTATGTCCAGCAGTGGACTTTAAAAGGCTGATGGATGGATGGATATATTATACTTAACATTTTTTGGAAATAGTTTTAAATCAAAACTAAAACGTGTACGTGTTTAATAAATATACCTGTTTTATTATTGTGAAAAGTAAGTCAAATAATAAGCAAACGAATACAATATTAATTCACTGTTTTTCACCAATACTCTGATAGAAGGATTTATAAATTATTCCATCCATCAGCCCATAAACGTCCACTGCTGGACATGGACCTCCCCACGAAGGGGGGGAAATGCCATAATCGCCACGCTTGGCAGGTGGGTTGGCGATCGCAGAATGGTGTTAAACGTTTCCCAGGAGTATGCTGCTGCCCATTCCCCTGGTGCTCTCTTAGTCGGTTTTTACGACACCCGCGGGCAAGTAAGGGGTGGTGACATATCGTATTCTTAATCCGTCGCCACACGGACGGTTATACGGTTTTATAAATTATTAATAATTTAATTTATTTGGAGACAATTTTAATAAATATTTTTTTTACATTCAATAAAAATTTATTTGGGAATAAAGTACATCCTAAATAAAGCATACTTTCATTGTCTACAACGCTTTCGATTATAAGTAAATCCCCGCACACTTATAGTAGATAGTTATTTTTATTGAACTAAAAAAATGTTTCCTAGAAATAATATACATGGCAAAACAACGTTTGCCGGGTCAGCTAGTTAAGTTATATAATCACTAGATTGTGCCGGCGACTACGTCTGCGTGGACTTGGGAATATAAATATATCAGTCTACGGCATATTAATATCTACGCAAAAATAGCAAGCCCACAGGATCCATCTGATTTCCTTATCTGGGCTCCAGACTATGTGTATGCAAAATTTCATGATGATCGGCTTAGTAGTTATGGCGTAAAAGCGTAACAAACAAACGGACGCACTTTGGCATTTATAATATTAGTAAGGAATCGTTCTGAAATGAATTTGATCTTTTTATTACTTTATTTTCATCCTTTTTTCTTATAGTGAGAAGGATTGGACCGTGGTACACCACGCTGGCCCAAGTCAGAAGTGTGTCCCATACGAGGCCTGAACTTTGGACTGGGCATCAAACTCAAGACCACTGTTTTCTGTCCTTGGTCCTCCGCTAAGCTAGATGCCTTAGTGCAGGGAAAAATAAAATTTATTTTAATACAATATCATAAAGTTACAATTTGTCACAGGGGAATTTTTAAATTGCGTGTGGGAATAGATCTTATACACGTATCTAAGAGCTGATATCTTAAAAAGCCACACGTGATATATAAAGGCATATCAACACCATCACATAATGTCTATTACCAGCAAACACGATTTCGTGATCACAATAATTAACTCTGCAACTTTTAGATTACATAGCACACGCGAATTTCAAACCTATTCTCTATTTAACATGGTGGGAATCGCCTTTAAATATGTGGGGTCACTAATTAAGGGCCCGTGCACACTGCCGACGGCTACAGAAATCGCATTACGTTAATCGTGTATGTGGAGTGATGCGAAACGCGACCGACGCCCGTAGACTTATTGCGTTCTAAATAACACTGATCAATAATTTTTGATAAATATTTCCATTATCTTGAGAGCTTAGGTTATAACCTATACTATTATAAAGCTGTAACAGAGCTGTGTCTGAACAAAAAGCATTTTTTTTATAGATTTTTTGTCTGTTTGTTCGTTCGCGCGTCACGCAAAAACTACTGATTTGATGCAACTTAAAAACTGGTATACATTTTACCCCGCTACTATATCGGGAACCTTTTTTGTTTGTTAAGGCGGGAAGAAATGCTCCTAACCGCACACCCCGTTGTTCGGGGCAACGAACAGGGTAGTGTGGGCCTTCACCCACTCAAGAAACCCGCCGTGTGCCATCTCTCCGTCTTTATTTGCGGGCCACTGGAACCATGTTACTTTCCTTCAGTGGTGCTATATCGGGTACCTGAGATATAATCTAAAAACTAGCTTTTGGCTGCGGCGGAGCCGCCATTCTCCTCCGAAACGGCTTGACCGATTCTTATGAAATTTTGTGTGTATATTTAGTAGGTCTGAGAATAGGATGTAAACTATGTTTTATACCGCAAGTGATAAGGGTGCCAACCCCAAAAAAAAAATTCGGACTAAATTTTTTATTTTAATTTTTTTATGATTCAGCATATAAGTTAGTTTTTTCTACGCTAGAAATTCCCAAAAAATCTCTAGAAATAATTTATATGGCAAATCAACGTTTGCCGGGTCAGCTAGTGAAAGCATATAAGGCTTTGTAACACAAACAAAATAACTATTTTCATATATTTTTCTGTCGGTTTATTGTTTCCGCTAATCACCGAAACTGCTTGACCGATTATGACGGGGCTTAACTGTCAGATAGCTGATGTTATAAGGAGTAACTTGGGTACTTTAATTTTGAAAAAATATTTAGATTACCCTGCAAAAAAATGAAAAGTTTTCCATTCGGACGAAGTCGCAACTAACAGCTAGTCGAATATAAAGCCCTTCTATTACTCTTGTTTTCAGTAATTGTAATCTAATCTTTACTATGATTACGACGACTAATGCAACTTAGCGGAAGCAACGGTTAGTCAGAATAATAATCCTTACTATTATAATAAAGCTTCTGTGTCTGTACATTTAAGATATTTGAGAAAAAATTTCTGTATTAGGCTATACTTATAGGCGTGTCTACACATAAAACAATTTTTTTTAGATTTTTTGTCTGTTTATTCGTTCGCGCATCACGCAAAAACTACTTGAACGGATTTTGTATTTGGTAGCTCTTGATTAGACTTATAAACAGGTATACATTTTAACCCGCTACTATATCGGGAACCTGAGACATAACCTAAAAACTAGCTTTTGACTGCGGCGGAGCCACGGGCAAAGGCTAGTGTAAATATAAAATGTGATGTAAATTATTACATTGTTAATTTACAGCAACTATTCATATGGGTTTAGAAAACGAAGGATAAAGTGAATTACTCCTTTATAAAAATACTATCCTTTGCCCGCGGCTCCGCCGCAGCCATAAGCTCGTCCTTACTAATATTATAAATGCGAAAGTGAGTTTGTTTATTTGCTACGCTTTTACGCAGTAACTACTGAACTAATCATCATGAAATTTTGCAAACATACACGTAGTTAGGAGTGAGCTCCTTTACTGAGGTAAAGGGGCTACTTTTCATCTTGGAACAACGGTTGCAGTGGCATAGAAGTTTTTGCCTAGAGATAATAATTAATGTCAATTTATATGTTGAATGCAGTCGCTGGCAGAATTTAGTGTATTGATAAATACGATGCACGTCTAGGTCTTTACGCGTTATACGTGTTATCTCTGATAATAAAAAACAAAGGAATTTAACCTCCATGTGTGCTGACGGACTAAGCATACGAGTGTCACCAACCCTTTCCTTCCCGAGGGTGTCGTAAGCGGCGACTAAGGGAAGTAAGCAATTATCATCCATTGCATTATTTTTGGTAGGGCTGGATACCATGTGAGCGTACTCACTTGCAATCGGGCCCGAGCGGGTTGGTACCAGCGTCTACGGTGTGACCGACCATGAATTATGTCGGTTTGTTTTGGTTGTAGCAGGACATAGCTCATTTCCGAACCACATTGAATATTTTTCCTTTCATAAAAATATCATCTGTATATTTTAGTGGATATCTAGACTCTCGGCCAGGAGTTTGTCGTGTAGTAGAGGGTACCCGAAATGGCGAACCACTGAAGTAATCCAACACAGTACCAGTGGTCCGTCAACACAGGCGGAGAGACGGCACACGGCGGGTTTCTTTAGTGGATGAAGGCCCCACACTACCCTGTTCGTTACCCTGTTAAAAATAAAGGAGTTTGTCGTTTAGACTAAAACATCCCCTTGAATTCTGCTTACAAGGCCCGTGACTTAAGCAGAACTTAAAGTAGAACAACCGTTTTAATTTTATGTCTGCTATATGTTTTTTTGATGGATATCTGTGACTGATTTTTTATTTTGACTACGTACATTTGGAACAACTGGAAATTTTCCTCGTAAATATCGGGGGATATACATCTCGTGTGTCAACAGCCTTTGGCTATGGTTAAATTTTTATTTTTCATTGAGCTTGCATGTGAAATATGAAACGTTTGGATAACTTTTAGCGAAATATAAAGAATTGACAGTCCATTTCTAAAATAACTTTTTATTTGAAAATATTAATTACGAATGTTTACAGCAAGAGTGAATATGTGTTTACTGAGCTATTTATTACCTTTGATGCAACACAAATATTTTATAGAATCTTTCTAAGTTTTTATACTACAAGAATAACTAAAACATACTGCCTCGGTGGTGTAGCGGTAGTGTATGCGACTGCTAATCATGTGGTCTCGGGTTCGATCCCCGGGTCGGGCAATGTTATTGAGCTTTTTCCTAAAAAGAATAATTGTCAGTAGCAGCCCGGAGTTTGGAAACGTGCCCGGTAGACGACAATAGTCTCGCCCCTTATTACGTGGGACTTAAACATAGCTGGCGAATCGTGGGTGTGTAATACACCTCTGCCTACCCCTTCGGGGAATACAGGCGTGATGCTATGTTTTTTTTTTTACGGACCCGCCTTGTGGTAAACAGTCCCTGTAGGCATATATACAGACGGTACCATCACCAGATGTATCACTCGCATTATGGTAACTCTAGGAGAAAGGTATACATAAGGATGGGATTTGAACCTAGAGCGCTCTTACTTACCGAAACAAACGCAACCAATGAATACTTAACCTACGCCGATATTTTGTGAGAGAATGATGCTTGCCCCATTCGCGCAAAAATAAGCATGCATGTTTTTTAATCCATCTATGCATCCATCCATCCATCAGCTTTTCGACGTCCACTGCTGGACATGGGCTTCCCCAAGAAAACGCCACAACGAGCGGTCCTGTGCGCTCATATGGGGGGATAGTGCCGTAATCGCCACGCTTGGCAGGCGGGTTGGCGATCGCAGTGGATGTTGTTAATACACGAGTGAGCGCTGCTGCCCACTCCCCCGATATTCCCTCAGTTGTCTCTTACGACTCCCATGGGCGGAGAGGTGGTGTTTTTTAATACCGTCATTATTTTTTGGCGACCACGTATTGGACGGCGCAGCGTAGGACGGCCTCCCATGAGATGGACCGATGATCTGGTCACAGCCGCGGGGAGGCGTTGGATGCGGTCTCCGCAGGACATTAATTGATTGACTGTTGACGGCGGCAATAGCGCTCTCCTGGACGCGACGGGGTGTGTGGCTAGGTACATTTTTTCCGCCTTAACAAAAAAATAGGATAGTTATTTTGTCATATAGACCTGACTAGTAAAAATAAATAGTTTTATTTCATAACTGAATCATATTACTGAGTAGTTCATCCAACTGGAAGCACTACTATTAAATCAACTATATTGATAAAAACGGGTTGTGAATATACAGACATACGGGCATGATGTAAGGGTTCTGTTATAGCAATAACCACAACATTCACCCCAAGTTATTGATCAGGAAATATACATAAATATATATGAACCCACGTAATTTATAAAGTTCTGCTTTACTTTTTGAATGAAAATAAAAATTACGTATGCTTGCAAATATTAGCAGTCAGGAGCAAGCAACGGTATCGAGGAGATGCAGGTTAAATTCTGCTCGTGACTGTTATTTTCGATTTCACATTTTTCACTTTGTGTTTAACGAACTAAATAAGTTTATGATTGAAACTGGCATGGGAATACCAAGTGAACATAGCAAAACAGAGATATTAGTTTATTATTGAATGCATATCACTTTTTCAAACTTAAATGTACACCGTGGTCATATGGTAAAAGTATCTATTGATCACGCGAGCCGGAGACCGAGGTTTCAAATAAACTACCAAGGAATACTTTTTATGACAAATAAATTATTTCAAAGTTAAAGTTAATGATATTTGACGGAATAATATACGGTTTACTTATAACCCACACTATATATGACGCCCTTGTATAAGCATTTGTGTGTACTGTGTATGAACGAGTACATATGTGTACTTGTGTATGTTGAGACGTGCGTTCAATGATGTTTGTTTGCTATGAGAGCATGTTGAATTCGTGCTCAAATGAACACGACGCTTTAATATGAACCGACGCTTTTAAAAAACTTCAATAGTTTTTTTATTTAAAACGACTCCCGCGTCCACTAACATTGAAAATGTATAAATTATTATATTAGTATTACTAGTATGCACTAGTGTTTTGGTTATCTCTGGTTCTCAATGTTTTATATTTTATTTTAAATAATAACAATTAAGTACACACGTTTTTTTATTAAAGAACTATCACCAGTAGACATTGATGCACACAGCTAATATATATATAATTCTCCAGTTGCCATACTCTGTTAACACAGAGTATATATTAATTATAGAACATCTCCCCCTTAAACATTATATCTTATTGGCGGTCTAATAATACGACCACTCCTAGAAACTTTTAACTGAGATGACATACCATCTCTGTTATTATCATTATCATTAAAGGGCTGAACTGATTCATTTACAGGATGATCATTATTATTGCTTTCAGTGGTTTCTCATTATTAAAATATCATCAGCCCAAACAATCACATTTGGTATAGCACCAAAGTGTGATTCCAGTACATCCTGGAAAAGTTCAGGTGCATTCATAAGGCCGTAAGGTAATACACAATATCTATATACACCAAAGGGTGTTGCAAAACAACACTTCCATGATGCCTCCTCTGTTAAAATTAAGTGGTGAAAACCTTCAGTTAAATCAAGTACAGAGAACATTCTTTTACCTTTTAACTTACAAGCAAGTTCATCTAATGTAGGCAATATTTTAGGTTTTTTTACAATATATTTATTAAGATCGGAAGGATCTAAACACAATCTTATTTTCCCATTGGGACGTTCTACAATAACAATTCTATTTATACAAGCTTGTTCACTAATATTTTGAACTTTAACAATTGCATTACGCGTTACCAGTCGATCAAGCTCACATTTTAACAAATCATATAAAGCATTTGGAAGTCTGGGAGATGGGTTACATATCTGATCAGGAATATTTCTAGTTGGTATATCAAATGTACCAGGTATTTTGCCTATTCCTTGAAAAGCCTGAATATATTTATTAATGACTTCTTGTTTCTCACCATCGCCCATAACTTCATCTTTCACCTTGCAAAATCTCTTCACTAAGTTAAGCGCAATACAACCTGGAAGACCAAGTAACATAGAATTGGCATTTACAACTACAAAAGTTTCATAAGTCATGTTTTGTTTATATTTGCACAAAAAAGTTATCTTTCCTATAGGTAATACTTTACTGCCATCAAATGACAGCAATTTAATATTTGTATTCAATAATTTTAGATTTAAATTTTCATTATTTTTTTTAAAAATCGACAATGGCATCACACTTATATCTGCACCGGTATCTAGTTTACATTTAATCTCAAAATTTTCAATATTAATCGTTTCATACCATTCTTTATCAGAAGCTTCTGCTTCTTCAGACTCTTCTGATACTCTCGAAATTTTTCTTTGTTTACAACTGACTGCAAAGTGATTCAGTAATCCACACCTATTACATTTTTCCCGAAAGCAGGACACTGCCTAGGGCCATGGACTGTTTGACATCTTCGGCAGTTAAATTTTTCTTCTTTAAGTTTTTTCTGTTGTATCGAGTTATACTTGCCTACTGCTGCGATCAGCACTGCAGGTGCTGGCGTTTGAGTCATTTGCAGGACTTGGTTGTTCGCCTGTTCCTTAGTTTGACAGTACTTTATTACTTTATCTAGATTTAGATCATCAATCCTCAATAGTGCCTCCTGCCACGATTTTTCATACACTGTATGCACAATGTGGTCACGCAACATTTCGTCTTCATTTTCATAAGAGCATAATTTTACAAGTTGCCTGCAGTCTGTAATAAATTTATCAAAAGGTTCGCCATTTTGTTGGCATCTCTTATTGAACCTATACCGCTCAAATACTACATTTGTTCTTCGATTAACGTAGTATTCTATCACCTCAATTACTTTTGAATACACCTTTGGCTCCTTATTTGGTAATACTGATACTATTTTCAGAGCTTCAGGTCCCATCATGTTTCTTAAGAGGGATAATTTAACCTCATCCAATGCATTGTCACGTCCCGTAACCGTTAGGTAGTCATTGAACAATGTAAGCCAAAATCGCCACTCTGTTGCAGCATTTGAATCATTTAGATTTAGGTTTGGTGGCAACTTTACCTGTATGCCTCTTATATTTTCTTCACTCGACTGCGCCATGTTTTATATTTTATTTTAAATAATAACAATTAAGTACACACGTTTTTTTATTAAAGAACTATCACCAGTAGACATTGATGCACACAGCTAATATATATATAATTCTCCAGTTGCCATACTCTGTTAACACAGAGTATATATTAATTATAGAACACTCAACATTGTAGCAAAATAAAATGTTCAGTTTTAATTCTAATTAAAGTATGTAGTTGTTGCGCGAACAAGCCAACAGACAAAAAATATACGATATAGATATTAGTGTCACACCACACCCACAAAAAAAAACGGTATTAGGTGTCACACCTAATGCCACCGAAGCCACATAGTTATTTTTCAAAATAAATATGTAATTACAAATTATTATTTATGAATGAGGAAAAAGGGAACTTTAGTGCGAGCGGGAATTGAACCTGCGTCCCTTCCAATCCGGGGAAGTGCTCTATTCCACTGAGCTACCGCACTACCTTTCGGTCATACCCAATCTCCTCATCACATTTGGGTTAACGACCAACGCCACCTATTGGAACGCATTTACGTGCATTAATCAAATATAGTAAGTTTAATTTTACAATTAAAATTTATACTATTTGATGGCGGGATTTTTTTAAACATTTTGATCTATATTTTTAGCACTTGACATGCTCAGCTTCTTTAAAGTACAAATTATTATTTGTGAATGAGGAAAAAGAGAAAATTAGTGCGAGCGGGAATCGACCCTGCATCCCTTCCAATCCGGGGAAGTGCTCTAATCCACTGGGCTACCGCACTATTACACACACCACACTATTGGGTATGAGCGAAAGGTAGTGCGGTAGCTCAGTGGATTAGAGCACTTCCCCGGATTGAATGGGACGCAGGTTCGATTCCCGCTCGCACTAAAGTTCTCTTTTTCCTCATTCACAAATAATAATTTGTACTTTTAAGTAGCTGAGCATGTCAAGTGCTAAAAATATAGATAAAAATATTTAATTTACAGACACAGTTTGTTACAGTTTTATAATAGTGTCTACTAGAGTCAGCCCATGAATTCGTGTGACTTCGGAATATAAATAAGTCACTCTACGGCTCATTAATTATCTCTACGTACTGCTCACTGCCTGAAAATTTCATCAAAATTGGTCCAGACGTTTTGAAACCATAAGACATACAAAAATCGAGATTTGTAGATATAGATAGATAACACTGTTGGACCAACCAGCATGAAAATTAAGCCGTCTTTGCCATAGAGAAAGATTTTATGCTATTTTGTTTAAAGTACAAGATTGTTTTTTTATCGCATGTAGTAGCAGACGAGCCACGGCCCATCTGATGGTAAATGGTAACCGTCGCTCATGGACTCAACTATACTGAGAGCATTATCAAGCCGCTGCTCACCATTTCATTTCACAGATATGAAATGAAAGAATTAACGGCTATTTCCTGCTACAGCCAAAACGCAACGATGTGCTTCATGGCCGGTCACACGGGAGATGGTGGTACCAAACCGCTCGGGCCCGATACCAAGTGAGTACTCCCACTTGATACCTAGCCCTACCACCAGTCATGCAATGGATGATAATTGCTTACTTCCCTTAGTTGCCTCATACGACACCCGTGGGAGAGAATGGGGCGGTGACAATTGTATTCTTAGTCCGTCACCACACGGACAAAAAAAACAAAATAGAAGTTTACGTTTATTTTACCTTAGTTCTGCTTATAAAATATATAACGTAAATGGCGTTCTACTGCGATAATGATTACAAAGACAAATAAAGCTATTATGGCGGAACTACACCGCTATAAATTAAGAGTAATATATAAAAGTGCGATTCAACAAAACAGGTAATGAACGAACCGTCTATTTATTGCGAAAGTTTACGAATTAAAACCGGTAAACATTATGAATTATACCACCACCTCTATAATGGGTTGAATTAAGAGATTTCGGTTGGGAATAGCAAACATTACGTTTATGAATGGTTTCGATGAAAGGAGTGTGTACGGTTTTTGGGAGCAAACGTTTTTTTATTGTACATTAATTAGAGAGAATATGGGAGGGTTTTTGAAAAGCTTTTTAATGCGAATAAAAGACCTTTGAATATGATGTATTCGTTTAGATTCATACATTAACCTACATATTTTTCGTAACGGTATAAAATGATGCCACCAAAATTTACTGAATAATTCTCAGAGTTTACCTATTCAAATAGGGAATGAGCACTTAAGTTTTAATTGCGCTATTTCTAACATAATTCCTTATTTAAATTATTCCTTTTTATATTTTTGAGTTTTATTTGTTTTCAGTTTGAGAAATAAAATAAATAGGCAGTCATATTACTTATCAATAAGACATAAACAATTCCCATCTACTGCCACTTTTACGGTCTTCATAGATTAAGCGTCCACTAAAGTTTAGATAAGTATTGATTGTGGAAGCAGGCCACGTTCAAAATAAAAATGTTTTCCTAAGGAAATACGTGAAAATCACCGGACAATCTATATCAGTTATACATTAGTTACCTAAGCGAAATTATCAGATTTTCGCTCTGACGGTAGAGGGCCGAGAAAAAAATTACAGCCATATCTCAGACAAAGAGCTACATAGATAATAACAATGCGCATATTGACGTTAGAAAAGGATAGCCTTATTGTAATCGTAATAATGTAGAGAGAGAAAAGAAAAAACAAACAAGGAATCTGTTTATTTTCTTTTTATGAACATAATATATCATTTATAATAAAACTACGGAGCCCTTTGTTTTGTATAAACAAATCCAAAGTATTTTACGACTTGCACTTTATTTTGTGTAAAATCAACAAGACTGAATTCACCGACGCCATTTTGTTTTATTTTAATAAAAGGCACTGGTGAGTTTTTCTGCCAGCGGTTTCCGAATTTTAATTTACGAATGTTGAATAATTGAATGGGGTTGAAAATAGGAGAATTCATAACATCACGGCCCGTGTCAATGTCTAACCTAATTGGCGCGTTCGCGTTATGGAATGGAATTTTTTATTCAACCATAGAGGAAGAGCTTGGAATTTCTTGAAATGGTACAGAAATTATTTATGTTTACTAATTAGATTTATTGTTTCGTCTTTAGAATACTTATTAATCTACCTTAAGTTAGCAAGGCCCTCTATAATTTTGCTTATAGAACCTCAAAACTTTTAGATGAGACAGACGAGTCTTGTAGATGCCATCAATAAGCCATTAAATGATGACGATGCTATTGAATATAGATATACAATAGTCTGTAGATCTCAACTTTTTATGACAGTTCGATTCCCACGCGAGACAAATATCCACAGATATTTGTTCCGCGTCTTTGAATCCATTGTTAAAGACAACACAATACGTACAACGCATGACTTTTGCTAACGTGTGGTGTTGTCATCTTTACTTCTTTACTAATATTATAAATACAGGCGTGATGCCATGATTTTTTTAAATATAGTTTTAGTTAGTTTATTATAAACCTATTTTGTTTGTGTAATTTATAAGAATAAGCCTAATTAATACACGCACAAGATGGCACGAATAAGAAATAATAAAACTGGTCTACCGAAAACGGCCAAAGTTTCTCACTTCGCGTGTCCAAATATCATGTAGCGATGCCGTGTAGAAGCAACCTTAGCTGTGATAAGCCTTCCGTGACCCGGCGTTATCAGCGCAGTGCCCGGGGATATAAGGGGAGGGCTGGAAGGGATGGAGGCGTCGAGCCATGCGCACTTAATTACCACAACTATCAATCTTTAATTAGGTCACAACATACTTGTTTATGTTCTACGTCTTCTATCTGTTCGTATGTACGGAACATCAATTATTTTATATAAAAAAAACCGCCTCCGCCGATTAGTCTTTGACCTCAAATTTCCTAAAATTTGATCAACAGTAAAATATCCTTATTAGGTTACGTGGGTCAAGAGCTCCGGTAAAATATTGATAACGGACCGAAGCTGATTCGACTAGTTAATTAACCCCAATACAATTTTGGAATAATAATTGCTGGAAGGATCATAAACAAAAAAGCCACGAAGCTTAGCTTGAATGAATGCTTTTTTGTATAATGTTTAAAACAATGGAGAGATTGTCAATGCCAACGGAGCTTATTTAAAAAAAAATAAGCAAAATCTATTGCAATCTATTTAATATTAAAATTTAAGATTCGTTTAGGCTGATAGCACTGCCAAAGCCTTATAATAAATAACTTGAAAAAATACATTTAATGTACTGTTCGAATTTCAAAGAGTGTTTTGGATTCCTTTATCGTTTTCGCATAATTTTTCTATTTTTCTAATTGAATCTTAACGATAATACTGTTAGGACAGCTTAATATATTAAAACTAGAAAACTCCTTTGATAAATGTAAACTCAAGTTAAAATGCTAACAGGATTTTCAAGAGAGGGATTGTAAGGGATAACAAACTCGACTCCTTCATTAGCTTTCCGAGAAAAATGGGTATTAACATCGTTAAAGGATGAGAGCAGGATCGGATCAGGAATAATACTGCTCTGAAAGTAAAGCGATGTCTCGTTTAATATTTTATGAAAACAGACTCATAGTTAATACCGGGAAGAGAGAATATTACTTTGTTTAGAATATGGAGGTGGTATTAAACATGTGTCACGTCGGCTCATTTCTGAACGTGATGACTTAACACAATATTTCCTGGCGTAAGCAAATATTAAGATATGATCTCTGATAAATTATTAATAATGACAGCACTTTATAAATTTATATGTTATAAAAAAAGGTTATGTGTGTGTGTGTGTGTGTGTTAGTGTGTACACACGTAAGAAGTGAAACTTCTTTATGACATCATTTTTCGAAAAATGATCTACTACTTACAACTTTACAGAAATTGGTTAAATAAAGCTAAATTAGATAAAGTTTAAGCAAAAGGCTTTTATTATCATAGACATGGATACAAATAATACAATTATTTCACCTTATTGCTACTTATAGCATTTCATTAATTATAATCGAATTATTACGGCGTTTTATAGCAGAGTACCTATTGCCACCTTCCAGCCCCATTGTCAGACCCTGTATACTATCTAGAGATAAAGTACTCCTCAAGAGGAATAAAACGAGTCCCAGCTCAATGGGGTTGCGTCGTTTCATTACAGAGTTACTGTGGCCATCTTCCAGCTGCATCATCAGACCCTGGATACCAACTAGATACAAAGTACTCGTCAAGACGAATCATACGAGCCCAATCTCCATGGGGTTATGTCGTTTTATAATGGAGTTCCTTTGGCTACCTTCCAGCTCCATCATCAGACCCTAGATACCATCTAAAGACAAAGTACTCGTCAAGGCAAATCATACGAGCCAAAACTCCATGGGGTTATATCGTTTTATATTGGAGTGCCTAATAATAAATAATAATTTTTCGTAAAATGATCTACTACTTACAACTTTACAGAAATTGGTTAAATAAAGCTAAATTAGATAAAGTTTAAGCAAAAGGCTTTTATTATCATAGACATGGATACAAATAATACAATTATTTCACCTTATTGCTACTTATAGCATTTCATTAATTATAATCGAATTATTACGGCGTTTTATAGCAGAGTACCTATTGCCACCTTCCAGCCCCATTGTCAGACCCTGTATACTATCTAGAGATAAAGTACTCCTCAAGAGGAATAAAACGAGTCCCAGCTCAATGGGGTTGCGTCGTTTCATTACAGAGTTACTGTGGCCATCTTCCAGCTGCATCATCAGACCCTGGATACCAACTAGATACAAAGTACTCGTCAAGACGAATCATACGAGCCCAAACTCCATGGGGTTATGTCGTTTTATAATGGAGTTCCTTTGGCTACCTTCCAGCTCCATCATCAGACCCTAGATACCATCTAAAGACAAAGTACTCGTCAAGGCAAATCATACGAGCCAAAACTCCATGGGGTTATATCGTTTTATATTGGAGTGCCTATGACCACCTTCTAGCTCCGTCATCAGACCTTGGATACCATCTCGATACAAAGTACTCGTCAAGACAAATCATACGAGCCCAAACTCTATGGGGTTATGTCATTTTATATTGGAGTTCCTATGGCCACCTTCTAGCTCCATCATCAGATCAGCTTTATGTCATCATAATATTACATTGTCACGCAATATACATATGTCTTATATTATCTATAGTCTTGTCACCCATATTTAAAAAAATCATGTAAAATAAATATGGCGCGTAACGGAAAAATGTGACTTAGAAATAAAGGTGGTGCGTAACAGAAAAACGTTACATTGAAAATTTCTCCCATACGTCAATAAAGAAGCTTCACTTCAAAAATGGAATAGAGCATTATTTTCACCATTCATTACTATTTCACTTTGGGCATACGAGTAGGTCTCCTCTCAGGAACTCTCGCACTAATCCTTTATTATGGATTTAGGTTGTCGTCATCCACGCTGGCCCAGTGCAGATTGGTAGACTTTTTGTTAAGGAAATCTATCGTGCATGCGGTTTCCTAACAATATTGATAACTTATTTTATTACATAATTTGGAAAAGTCCACAATACGACTGTAAAGATACCACTATTCGGAAATATGCAGTTTGGGAATTTTTTTAGACAACTCATGAAATTGTCAAGCGGTATTGCTCTGACATAGGTAATAGATTTTTTCGTTCTGAGGTCAGCCCTGTATCGAAGAGTGTAACGGTAATGGTTGTGAAGTATTTTGATATTTTTATACATATTTAAGCCCACGTCTCCTAAATAACCATTCCAGACCCTTTGCCATGATTGATTCTTAATTCAAATTCAAATTTAAAAATATCTTTGCACGGCCGGATTCCGTAACGCCTTTCATAATACCCAGCAAGAAACTCATCAAATTGTGATAATTAAGCTTACCAGATCTGAACAATGTTGCTAATACATCAAATAGATAGCGTCGTCATCTAAGACAGAAAAATAATCGATATTGATAGTTCAGAGTAGATGTCAGTTGAAAAAGCGTCTGGAATGGTTTTCCAGGAGACTCAAAATCCTACTCGTGACCACCATTTTCGATGTCATATTTCGCACTTTGTGTTCTCTAACAATACTTTGCGCTGTATATGATATAAATCTCGTTAGGATAATGGCAGCCGGAATGTTCACAGTATAACAAGACACGAGACTTGAGACACTTAGTGTAATGTTATCAGCGCTTCCGTTTAACGTTTATATCTATTTTGAAGTAGCAATAATCTTGTGTACTGCTTATATATATTTTTTGATATGAAACTTCTATATAGACGGGTATTAGGAGTTTCTGTCACGAAAAATCGTTACGGCCACAACATATATATACATATATATATATTATATATAGAGGTGTTACATCTGCTCTGTAGGTATTCTTCGAGGTGTGTAAGTAGGTACATTATATATTTATTGTTAACATAATTAAGTAGATATTTTTATTTTATTTTTTAAATTTTTTTCTTTAAAAGATCCACTTGTCCGCTGAAGTTTCACTTCTACTATGGTCCCAGCATTTGTTTGCCGTGTGGGGCCGGCTTTAGAATTGTCTCACCCCTCTCCTCCCATGGGAGTCGTAAGAGCTGACTGAGGGAATACCGGTATTAGTATTAACAACATCCACTGCGATCGCCAACCCGCCTGCCAAGCGTGGCGATTACGGCAATATCCCCTCTAGGGAGAGGCCTATGTCCAGCAGTGGACGTCGAAAGGCTGATGGATGGATGGATGATGTGTCCCAGCACACATTTTACACCTTTTTTTAGTAGAATGGTGTATTTTAACGATATATTTATATAGATTAATTTTAACGAAAAATATCGTTATCTGTAATGCTTTGTGCATTAACGATTATGTTTTCGCTTCATTTTTATATTAGACTGCTACCCGCAATATACGTCGTGAAATTTAGGTTTTTTTTATGAGTTCTGTGATTCCTAGTTTCTTTCTTCACCGAGCTGTTATCAATTTTTCACCAAATATCTACACGTATAAAAGACAATGCCGAAAACCAGGCTATATTGTGCCCGCCTTGCGTCTTAAATATCTAAACATAAAAAATCGTCTTTTGAATAATGATGTTATATGTATTTATTTTAGTCATAAGCGAAGTGGGGTTTCAAAGATATAAAAAAAAAAGATATACATATTATTAAATTCGAAATAAGCGGAACTGCCATATTTATTGGAAGGCTTGGATGGTCAATGTCGCCAGTTTATTACTATACCCATTTTTAAAGCCAGATAGTATCTAAGAGAATATTGATATGTAATACCTAAATAAAAGAAAACCCACATGAGCTCCTACTATAATACTTAGTATTAGTCGAAGATTATTTTATGAAATCATAATTATGAAGTTTTGTTTTAATTAAAAATATAATAACATTTATTATCTATTTCTAAAAATATTTTAGGATATATATTGTTATTTTACTAGCAACCCTTATTGATTTGAATTTGATTGACAATTTGACATGATTTGACATTTGTACTGCCGATAACGTGTTATGTACTTTTATGTGTTGCTTCATTTGTGGAAAAACAGTGGTTTTTTTATTATTGTTCAGTGTTTACTTTAACGTTGAGTACAGCAAATTCTCCGTTGAGTAATTAAAAAAAAGAGTGTGACGTCGTGTGAGATAGACTTTTTAGTGGTACTAAGACCAGGACTCTTAGAATGTAATCTAGATCCAGAGTAGTTAGCCATAGCATTATATCCTATCTATATTTCTTGCATAGGTACTCTAAAATACTATTGATACTACATTTTATACTATAATAGAATAATAGAATAAAAGATCTAAAATCTCTAAAATCCCATCATATATCTTAATGATATTTTTATTTAAAGACCCTGAGTACATTTACAATGTTCTACAGTTAATTTGGTTAAGACGCAACAATAGCCCAACTCTCATAGAAAAATCGGCATTCTCCTTTGAACAATCAGGGGTGTGCCTTACGAGGTATCGCCCTTGGACTCTGTCCTTGGTTTTACTGTGATTCCGTTTTATATAGGACTAATTATGCTACGATATTACTACATACATTTAGAACAAAATCGAAATTGAACAATATCGCATTTAAGGTAGAGTTTGGTACTAAGACGGCGCTCTCTCTTGAATACGAACTGGTAGGAATCACGCAATAATAACTTAATTTTGATTTCTTTTTTGCAGATAATGACGCCAATAAATTAGCATTTCTGAGCGCTTTGTCATAGAGCCGTTTTTTATGCTTTTTAATTTCTTGTAACTCAGAAAATAAAACCGCAGCAGTTTAGGTACTAGTCTATAAGTATCTATATAAACTAGTGGTCGTCCAGTGGTCAACATTCGACTATACGCTTGCCGTACAATCCTATAAAATGTATTTTAATTGAATTAATTTATTTTCAATGCATGTTATACAAATTTATTATTTCTAATGCATATTATATAAAAATTCTAAAATACTCTTTCTCCTTATTCACAAATTATAATTTGTACTTTAAGAGTAGCTGAGCATTTCAAGTGCTAAAATATAGATCAAAATGTTTAAAAAATCACGCCATCAAATAGTATGAATTTTAATTGCAAAATTAAACTTACTATATTGGATTAATGCATGTAAATGATAGAGAGCGTTGGTCGTTAAGACAAATGTGATAAGGAGATTGGGTATGTCTAAAAGATAGTACTGTAGCTCAGTGGATTAGAGCACTTCCCCGGATAGGAAGGGACGCAGGTTCGATTCCCGCCTGTACTAAAAATACTCTTTTTCCTTATTCACAAATTATAATTTGTAATTTTTGATCTATATTTTAAGACTTGATATGCTCAGCTACTTTTAATTTCACAAATAATTTGTTAAATAAAAGTAGCTGATCATGTCAAGTTCTAAAATATACTTAGATCAAAAATACTTAAACCTTATTTAAATAAGCGTAACGTCTAGACCCAGGTGTTTCATCTGCGTCATTCTTTATTAGTCTAAAAGTAGTGGGAGTCTTTCGTATTGTATAAAATTATTAGCTTAAGAGCCATTTCAGTCCTTGGAAACGTAGAAAAACTCCAACAGAAATAGTAGACAATAAATATTCAGATTAATTTAGGAACAAAGCGATTCATTGTGGCTTGACAGCTGTCTTTTATAACACAGCGGATTTTTACAGTGATGTAACGAACTTCATGGATGAAAAAACTTGCGAGTCGGTACCGCCAACGAAATAAAGTGACAAAGTTTAACTCAACTTCATCTGTTTCTATTATGACAAAGAATAAAAATAATAGATGGCAGCAGCGTCATCAAAAATATTAAGAAGGAATGCGTTGTCGAAATTCATAGTCCCGAGCAGATGTCACGATAGCTGAATTGGAGAAGCGTCTGGAACGCTTTTCTAGGAGATGCAGGTTCTAAGCCTGCGCGTGGCTATTATTTTCGATTTCTAGTGAACTTGTGTTCTAGTAAAAAAATTATAATATTAGCACAATTTCTGCGGGTGGAGAAATTTCGCCATAAAACCCTGGGATACTTTCATTCTGCCATTACCAATCCCGTGTATTATAGTAAGCTTTTTCCTCCAACAGTTATGTTAATAATAAGCACTTTTAGATTTGTGGCAAAAACAAAAATTACCAATAAAATCTACCTCAGTCTCTTAGGAAATCTAATACAATAACTTCATCGATTAAATATCCTTCAATTGTTTACACAGTTGACCTGAAAAGTCACCCAGAAGAGGAGATACGCCGTGGATAGACTAACAGTTCACCGATTATTCTCAATAAAGAAACAAATAGATTGAAGATGATAATGAAATAAAAAGGCAGTAAATTTAACGCTATCTGACTTTCAACTACATCAATTAATGAACTAATTTCGTCTTTCAGAAACTAATTTAAGAGAAACTCGAGCTGTATCTTATATTAACGTCCCAAGAAATCAGAATACAATTCAAAGGGAAAATTAACTAAATTGGATACGATTTTGTGAATGTTTTAGTGCCATCCCTTTTCCCTAGTTTCCCCTACCTCCTACCGTGTAAGATCTAATTTGGTCTTCAATTTGAATGGAATTCAATTTCCTTACGCGTCAAATGTCTTATGAGATCCTAATTTTGCGCAAATAGCATACTGTATTTTGTATAGAACGAAATATTCAGTACTTAATAAGTTGAAATTTTAATTTTGTTACTTTTACATGCGCAGACAACTAATATATGTATAAGCTGAATCACCGCTTATGGACTACTACTACTTCTAATTCTGCATTAGACTAGCAATAATTACTGTAAAACTGTAGTAATAAGTAATCAATGGATTTCTTATAAACTTTAAATGTGATGCAATCAACAGAAATAGCGATGCAATCAACAGAAAAAGAAACACATCGTGAGACCAAATATGATGCTTAGTAATATGCCAAAAACAGGCCTAGATGTTTTAAAGAAAGTCATTCTTAGCAAAAAAAAATATATAAACAGTTTCTATGTTTTAATTTTAGCGCTAATGGCGCCCAACGTGGGAATTTCAACTATCAAATTTTCCTAATTGAACACTAAAGTTTACCTTCGATATTTCTCGTATATCCATTACAGATATTCGATTCTTCTTTCGGCCAATCGCCAGCTCAATTCCCAGAAGCAAAACAAATATCTTGAAACTTGTGAGGTGCGAACAACAGAGCCTGAGCCTTTGACATCACAAGTAAATTTATGTGTCACGACAAACAGTCAGTAAATTATCGGAGAGAGATTTATCGGTCCTCTCTGGGGGACAGGTGTCTTTGCTGTATAAAACAGCTATAAATATTTCATTAATTACACATGTGTGCCTTGGATTGCTATGTTATTTTAGACTTACTTTATATGTAATTGAGGAAAGAGCTTGCTAAAATCTACCCTTTCTAAATTTTTGTTTTTGTTCGATTTATTCATACTATGTGGGTGGAAAACAGACATATAGCCCACATGATGGTAAGCATTTACCATAAACTATAGACGCTAGCTACACAAGAAACGTATATATTTCAGACCTTCGGATCTCTCACTAACTATACGAAGGCATAGTTTAGTTAGTTATTACAAACAACTATAAAAAGTATATATGTTAATCCAGATATATCTTACGTA
Source organism: Leucoma salicis (assembly GCA_948253155.1). Classification (NCBI taxonomy): domain Eukaryota; kingdom Metazoa; phylum Arthropoda; class Insecta; order Lepidoptera; family Erebidae; genus Leucoma; species Leucoma salicis. The sequence continues at coordinate 3,334,237 of OX411815.1, forward strand.
CCAAATTTCACCCAAATTCGGTTAGTCGTTTAGGAGTTTTTGTTGGACAAACATGCAAATATCTAAACATATTCACAAACTTTCATATTTATAATATTAGCAGGATTGTTTACTTAATGTTGGATATGAAAGGATTACGAATTATACGTGTTCGTAAAACTACTTAAATAGGTAGGTGTGTCACTTTTGATTGTTGCCAACGAAAAGGCTACATAACCTTCTCAGACCTCAAGCCGATTCCCCCTTAATTTACATATCTTCTGGAATCACCCACGATACTCCAACAATTCCTAAACACCAAACAACATTATATATTCATGAAGGCATAATAGATTAAGAGTATTTCAGCGTTTAATGGCCGTATTAATAGATCAAAGTGCTCAGTGTACTGGGGATTTTGGCAGACGCTGTAGTGATGTAATGGAGCCCGCTAGACCGTTACACTACCGTCATGCCTGAAATCCCTAAGCGTTGCGTCTAAGCCCTTTTTAATAAAATTTCTATGTTCTAGTGCGCTTTTATAAACGAAACGGAAAACATTTTAGACCCCACCGTCGTGTATTTATTGATATCTTTTTTATGATGATGGTAGATGAGGCACGACCACTAGTGGTCACTGGACTTGGTAACTCCAAATTTGCTTGAATCCAGGAATAGACGCCTAGCTTCTATTACAACCAAAACACACCGAGGTGGTCACACGGAAAACTCGAAACTTGTTTGTAGTATCAATCACATTTTAGCAAAACGAGCATTTCCATTCAGACTCGTACTCTAGCCTCGTGCTCATAACAAATAGTACCTACGGCTTACAGCCAACAGCACTGCACCTGAGCCCTGAGTAGTGTGATCATCAGTCACTGTTGCATACTACAGCCACTCTGTGATCTATTACCCCGCTTTAGTTTTTATAATTGTTTGTGGTTTTTCCAAGAAATGAAACTGCTTTTAGATTTTCAAAGATAGCGAAATAAATGTTTCATTCGCTATTTCACGCAAAATAATAAGGTTTCTACTAATATTATGAATAGGAAAGCAATATTCTGTTTGTTTTATTTTCAAGTCTAATCCACTGAATAGATTTCGGAAAACTAATGTCGAGATTGGGTTGTGTCCTGTCTAATGACGTAAGCTAATTTCAGAGTTACAAAAATAAACTGTAGAGGACTCTCCTCGTACAGTTAGATGACAGTTCTTATAGGGAATATTGTAAATAAAGATGTAGCTGTTGAGAATGAAGTCGAGATTGTAATCTATATTTCGTACCTATCATTTATCTTTGAATAGCACAATTAAGTATAATCAGTTCGGGTAATCCCATCACATACACAAATACGAAAGAATTATTTACTTAAAACCTATTTGGCGAAATGTTGGTAACGGCACAAAAATACCAGATATTATTCATAGCAAAGTAAAAAAATCGACTGTCAGAAACACAGCACGCCGTAACTGGCAGCTTGACGAGGTTTCAGGCCGACCCTAATCTCTATATGTAAATTTGTTTATTGCAACTTTACTTTGTTTAACTGCGTACAGATATTTCTTTTAAACAGATAAAAGTTGCCTTTCCTTTTTTGTTACTTTCACTAATAGTCTCTACACCCTTCGGTAGGTAATTTATAATCATCATGATATAAACCTTTTTTTTTATTGCATGTAGTGGCAGACTAGCCACGATCCATCTGATGGTAAATGGTAACCGTTGCCCATGGACTCGACTATACCGAGAGTATTGTCAAGCCGCTGCTCACCAATTCATTTCACAGATATGAAATGAAATATAAACGGCTATCTCCTGCTACAGCCAAAACCCAACGATGTGCTTCATGGCCAGTCACACGGGAGATGGTGGTACCAATCCGCTCGGGCCCGATACCAAGTGAGTACTCCCACTCGGTACCCAGCCCTAACACCAGTCATGCAATGGATGAAAATTGCTTACTTTTTTTTTTTATTGCCAACGGTGGCAGACGAGCAAGCGGCCCACCTGATAGTAAGTGGTAACCGCCGCTCATGGACTTTAGCAACAGCAGGGGCACAGCCAAGCCGCCGCCTACCGCAAGTTAAGTGCTCCTTTCAAACCTCGTTTAAAGAGGGACATGTCGTAGCGCCGGGGAAACACCGTAGCAGGTAGGTCATTCCAGAGCTTACACGTACATGGTAGAAAAGAACGCTGAAAACGAACTGTCTTTGACAAAATCGTTTCCAGGTGGTGTGGATGAACCCTACCGCGACGTCTCGTGGTTCGGTGGTAAAATGGTGATGTCGGTACCACCTCAAACAGCTCCTCCGAGCACTCCCCATCGTAGAGCCGGTAGAGCACACAGAGGGACCTGAAGTCTCTCCGCTGCTCCAACGACTCCAGACCCTCCGTGAGATCGGGATCATCGACCATTCGAATAGCACGCCTTTGCAGGGAGTCAAGTCGGTCGAGTTGGTACTTAGGCGCACCTGCCCAGAGATGTGAGCAGTACTCCATATGTGGGCGGACCTGTGCTTTATATAGCACAAGTCGTTGCCTCGGTGTGAAGTACCGCTTGGTTCTGTTCAGGATGCCTAGTTTTTTACTCGCCAATTTGGCTTTGTCCTCCAAATGACTCCCGAACTGGACTTTGCTAGAGATGTCAATGCCGAGGATCCCAATGCTCTCGGAGACCGGGAGAGTTACCGCTTGGAACTGGGGTGCCACGACAAATGCGTCCTTCTTTGCAGTGAATACGCAAACCTGTGTCTTCGTGGGGTTGAATTGAACCATGTTCTTTTCACCCCATTCCGAGGCCCGCCCAAGAGAGCGCTCGACTTCAGACACAAGTTCGGTCCGTCTCTCCTCCAGCATATTCCGAGGGACTTTCTGACGGCCGGTATATCGCGCATCACCCGTACTGTCATCCGCATAGCAATGTATATTCTCTATTGAGAGCAAGTCATTGATATGCAGGATGAACAGTGTTGGGGACAGCACCGAACCTTGTGGTACGCCAGCATTAACCCCCATGGTATTGGAGCAGAAGATCTACTACGACTTTGATGCTCCGACCATCTAGGAAGCTGGCGATTCATTTGCAGAGTCCCTCGGGGATCCCATAAGATGGTAACTTCGATAGAAGGGCCCTATGCCAGACCCTGTCAAACGCCTTCGCAATGTCCAGGCTGAATGCCAAAGCTTCACCTCCACCCTCCAAGGCCTCCGCCCAACGGTGGGTAAGGTACACGGGAAGATCACCAGCAGACCGACCGTGACGAAAGCCGTATTGGCGATCATTGATCAGCTGGTGATCCTCTAGGTACTGCAAAAGTTGGCGGTTTATGACCTTTTCCATAACTTTGGAGAGCAGAGATGTCATTGCGATTGGCCTGTAATTCGACGGGTCCGACCGGTCACCCCTTTTAGGAATCGGGTGAACATGGGCTACCTTCCACCAAGCAGGAACCCTGCCGGTACTGTATGAGAGACGGTACAGGCGCGTTAGGACGGGGGTCAACTCAGGGGCGCACGTTCGAAGAACCACTGCAGGGATGCCATCCGGCCCGGTCGACTTATGGACGTCCAGCAACCGCAGCTCCCTCCTGACCGCATGTTGCGTAATGCGGATTTCAGGTAAGGAGCTTTCACACCGCGGGATGGTAGGTGGTATGGCTGCCCCGGCGTCCAAAGTCGAGTTCGAGGCAAAGAGTTGGCCCAAAAGATCGGCCTTCTCCTTGGCACTGTGGGCTACATTGCCATCCTGTTTCTGCAGCGGTGGGAGACTAGACTGGCAGAAGTTGCCCTGTGCTGCCTTGGTGAGCGACCAGAAAGCACGACTCCCGGCAGGATAGCTTCCGAGCCGCTCGCCAAGTCTGGCAACGTGTTCTGCCTTGGCTTCGGCAATAGCCCTCTTGTTGCACCTGGAAGCAGCATTAAATTTACACTTCTCCTCTTTGGCGTTCGGATCCCGACTTTTCCTGGCCCTATTCCAGGCCAGGTATGCGGACTGCTTCTGGCGTGCAGCCGTCCTGCAGGCTTTACTTCCCTTAGTCGCCTCATACGAACACCGTGGGAAAGAATGGGTGATGGTGACACTTGTATTCTTAGTCCGTCACCACACAGAAACCTAGCTTAAAATCAAAAATTAATTCTGACAAATTACACAATCACTTAATTTTTAGGGTTCCGTACCCGAAGGGTCAAAACGGGACCCTATTATTAAGACTTCGCTGCCTGTCTGTCTGTCCGTCCGTCTGTCACTAGGCTGTATCTCAAGAACGGCGATAGCTACACAATGGAATTTTTCACAAATGATGTATTTCTGTTGCCGCTATAACAAATACTAAAAACAAAAAAAAAAAATTAAGGCTCACAAACGTGATTTTTTCGCCCTTTTTTGAAATTTTACTTGCAAAATTTGGTAACAGCCAAACACCATGGTTACAGAGAGTTACAATAGTGTAATGTTGTTTACCTAGTCAATGCTACAGAACCCTTCGTGCGTGAGTCCGACTCGCACTTGGTCGGTTTTTTATACTACGCGGATGGCAAACAAGCTTAAGGCCTACCTGATGATAAACTGTTACCGTAGCCTATATACGCTAGCGATGCAAGAGGCATCATTCGCGCGTCACCATTTCCAACCAAAGGAAAGTGAATAAGAAGGATACTAAGGAGAGGATAAGATGGATAACAGGAGAGGATAGAGATGCAATAAAGAGAGGACAGGATAATGTCTTCATCGCCTACAGTAACTTTTATGAATTTTAACATACTTCGAAAAGGGGTATTTTCATTTTTACTGGCACTTAAAATAACTTGAATTCGAAATCGATTCAAATATTTGTGTGTTGATTAAATATAATAAAATGTTAAACACAAAGTGAAACTTTTTCACTTTGTGTTTAATGTATAGTGCTAAGCATGTCAAATGCTAAAAATATATATAAAAATATCTAAATATTTAAAGGGTTTGCGTCATTATTAGGTAAAATCTTAATTGTAAAATTAAGTTTACCTGGTCGGTATAATGTATGAAAATACGTCCGACAGATGGCACAGGCGTCACCCAAAGACGTTAAGTATGATGTGTTATCGAAATTAGCAGTCAGGAGCACTTGTCAGGATAGCTGAATTGGTAAATCATCTGGACGGTATCCAGAAGATGCAGGTTCAAATCCTGTTCCTGACTGTTATTTTCGATTTCACATTTTTCACTTTGTGTTTAATGTATAGTGCTAAGCATATCAAATGCTAAAAATATATATAAAAATATCTAAATATCTAAATATAATAAAATGTTTTGCTAAATGTTACACGTTGATGCTCAATGGCTACACGCAAAGACTCCGCAAATAGTCGCTGTAAGGTTAACGCAATTCGGCCGCTCCGTCCTATTCAATTTCTGGCGGAAATAAATTCTCCTGTCGAAATATGGTAGGGGACGCCACATGCTTTTGTGAATACGAGTGAATCACGAGTGATTCAAACGTCGTCTATACTTGAGACTCAAATATATTTCTAAGTCCTTAACAGATCTGGAATGAAATCTTCATACAATTTTAGGTTTAAACACCGATGACTTCATTGCGTTACTGTGATCGTTATTTTACGGTTATATAAAGAACATTCGTCGTTAAAATGTACTATTAAGCGTAAAAACACATGAATTATTTTAATTCCACGTTTATTGAAACGTAAACAAGCAATGTCAATAAGAAAGCACTTAATTTTAAAAGGTATATTAATCTTTAGTAGTTAACTTCGAGATAAATAACTTTTAAATATTCGTCTATTTAGATCCCGTTGCTGTTTAAAGAGCTGTTGATAATTGCTCTTCTCGCGTAACATATAACTTTTCTCATCAAAATTCCTAAAATTTCAAACCCGCATATAACGCATCGGTGCAACACAATCGGCTATTTCAGCCGCAAATTCCTGCACCATTTATGTACTTTCTGTTTTGTGTTGTGCACGTTCAAAGGTAACATACAGGCATACCAAGCATGTTTGAACTTTGTTCATTGTACTAACCACCGCAAATGTTTGGTATTCGTATTGATTAGGCAATGTATGAATGTACTATATAGTTTTGTGTGCAATGTGACCCATGTTGGGCGCCAATAAAGTCCTTTGTATTGATGTTCGACCAAAGTTTGAATAAATTTGGTTTAATTAACATATAGTGGGGATTTAATGGTAACAATTTTCATTCATTATGGATAGGTGGTTAAAGGAAAAGTTAAAGCTGGGTATTTTAAAAATGTTAGGTGTAGGAACTGGCTGCGAGGAAATTTGCCTGCTTGAGTGATTTACTTAATGATGCGTATAATGTCGCATCGTACAAAGACGACCTTGTCTTTCAGGCAGAAGATGTATGAGAAGACTTCCTCGTGCACCCCAATCGAACAATCGTGGGATAAATTATCTATTAAAATGAAAAAATATTTAACCATTACTTTATGTATTAATTGATCAATATTTACTTTTTAGTAGAAATTTGCAACTAAAAGTTATTACTTTTTAAGTTTCTAATAAGGAAAGTTTAGATGTTTTTATTAAACGCCACTACAGGTTGGCAATAAATTATAATTTGTCTTATTCGAACCGCTCCGGAACAACATGCAGTGTACGCAGCGGGCGGTACGCGATTGCCACCATTTTGCGCGAGCTGCAGGAAATTGGCGCGGACGCCATTGCTATCCGCTTGGTGCAGTTTGTGTTATAATAATTAGTCTCAACAGACTTGTTCCGGAGCTCGCAGTAAAGTCAAGTGTCATGTATTTCCGTAAAAGATGTTAAATTTTGTAATAGTACACATACGTTTGTAATAGTACAGTTGTTACCCTAGGGGAGAAAGTAACCTTGAACTTGAAGCCCGTCTCGGGACTAAATAAGTCTTTAACCCGAGGTAAACACTGTGCTTTTCATTACGAATACAAGGAAAGTAAAAATAAAAACAAGCAAAAAGGAGTGAATTTTAATTTACATCAACTGCTGAGATAATTATTTATTTAGTTTTTTTTTTTGTGGCCGGCGAGCATAACAGCCATTATTTTTCATTTTCAACATTGAAAAAATGGTAAAATATTTTACCCAAATCTATATTATTTTAAAGAAATATTTGAAAGTAAGTTAATTTTTAAAATACAAATTATTTGTGAATAAAGAAAAAGAGATTTTTAGTAGGGGAGGGATCGAACCACGCATCTTTTCCAATCCGGGGAAGTGCTCTAAGCCACTGAGCTACCCTACTGACCTTTCGATCATCCCAAATTCTTAATCACATTTGTCTTACGACTAACGCCATCTACCGGCAAGCATTACATGCATCCAATATAGTAAGTTTAATTTTGCAATTAAAATTCATACTATTTGATGGCGCGATTTTTTCAAACATTTTAGATCTATTTCTTTTAGCAATTGACATGACCGCTACTTTTTAAAATACAAATTATTTGTGAATAAAGAAAAAGAGATTTTTAGTAGGGGCGGGAATCGAACCACGCATCTTTTCCAATCCGGGGGAGTTAATTATAATAGATGGTCGTTAAAAAAAAACTTTATTTAATACTTAGCTTATATATATATATATTAGTTATTTCAATTAAACATCGCGCTGTGATTGAGTGGCTGTAGTAAGTTAGAATAAGGTTCAATAGAAATGTGAAAATAGAACTAGTTTTTTTTTAAATAATTTGACAGCTGTCAATTGAAAACGATTCTCCCTAGGGCTGAAAAGTATTACTTTCGACGCGCTCCTCAGGCAACTTCAAACTTACTTTCCGAGTATGAGTAATGAAAAACTATATACAAACTTTTTGCTTTATTTTTAGTTATCAGCTTCCCAGCACTACAAATACCAATAAACTCCATCAATCCTAAAACATGATTTTCTTTAACAAGTTAGGTGGTTTTTTTGGTTAGCCAAACGACCACGCTAACTTTTCTCATATAGGTACCTTTATCGTATCTGTTAATTCCTTTTAGGTAGTGTAGTTTTCCTGGTCAAATTATTACAGTTGTTGATCACAAAAGTTCACTGCGACAAATTAGCGCCACCGTGTCTTACATATTTTTCACCTGTGAAATTGAAACTGGTTTCAATTTGATAGTTTATATACATAGCTGCCCCCGCATACCTCTTATGGGTGTGTTACAAATGTTTCTTTCCTATCTACTACTGTTTCGCAATACCAGATCAGTAGTGTCATTAGAGGTGATATTCAATTACTATGAGCTAAACCAAGACCTACGGTAAAGAACTATGAATAATATAAAAAGTCAAAACCCAGAACTAACAGCAACGATTTTAATAAAATGGTTTCTCTCTCGATACCCAATATAGTTTGCACGCTTTGAAACACAAATTATATCCCTTTGAGAGGTCAAGGGCTTTTCGAGGTAAAGAAAATGAGATACAACTACATTTTAGACCCTTTATAATAACGCCGCTTTTACCGTCCTCTTTCAATATCCTTTTGAGTTATAAAAAAATATATTTAAAGAACGAAACCCTTGTAGTTCCTTATTATTAATTATTTTGCAAATGTTAAACGAAGAAATTATAGTTTGTATTTTTTGTTATTATCGATGGCAAACAACAAAAGCCACTGTTCTCACGAGTGTACAAACCGCGGCCCGTTGCCTTGACAATACCAGAGATTCAGCCATGTGACTGCGAAACGCGAGGGCCATTTCCTTGCGGAGACTGGTATTTATTCAGAGAAGCGAGAACTCTCATTTGCGACAACCCCACCATTGAGCGTGGTTTTGTTTCGAGGTATTATTGAGAAAACTACGAGTATGAATAGCCTGGTGATATATTAGATATATATATATATATTAGGTATATAATTATTTTCATTCCTTCTGAATGTTGGGGAAAACTTTCAGTAGGCAGCACATCTGCTATAACTCTAGTTTTATTTATTCTATATGTGGCAGTTTCCACGTCTTATCGGCGAATTCTGGATGTGTTTGCATACTGCACTACGATCAGATACAAACACATGATACGGCGAGGCAGTGTAATAAAAATTGGCATTAAAAAGACAACGATACAAATGCTCTTCATTAAAAATACCATTACCTTCATTAAATGCTTAAAGTTACTTAATATACAGTCTTAAAGCTTAGTATAGACTTATAAGACGCAAAATTGCTTGTCGACTCTTTGAGATAGTATAAAGGAGATCATATTACCTTGAGCGAGGAAGTCTTCTAAGACTAGTCTTGAACTACATATATTTGCGTAGTTTGTGTTACAAAGAAAGAGTTAATATTATCAGATCTCTTGGTTATCACTGAATACCTAAGTTTTGTATCAGAATATTTCTGTAAAAATTTGAAGTGCAGGAATAGAAGAACACTTGCTTTAGTCTGCTTTTAAATACATATGTAGCTGTCATCCATTTTTAGTGATAATAGATCCGGCCTAATAGGTATAGTATTATGCAGCTCCCTTGTAGAAATAACAAGAATTGTGTAGAATATGAAGGGTAACCATATTTATTTATTACTATTAGCGGCTAGCGGTTCACCTGACTGTAAGTGATATTCGCCGCTCCTGGACTTTAGCAACTCTAGGGGTATAGCCAAGTCGCCGCCTAGCGTTAGTAAAATGCTCTTCTGAAACTTCCGTGTGGTGACGGACTAAGAATACAAGTGTCACCACCCCATTCTTTCCCGCGGGTGTCGTATGAGGCGACTTAGGGAAGCAAGCAATTATCATCTATTGCATGACTGGTGGTAGGGCTGGGTATCAAGTGGGAGTACTCACTTGGTATCGGGCCCGAGCGGGTTGGTACCACCATCTCCCGTGTGACTGGCCATGAAGCACATCGTTGCGTTTTGGCTGTAGCAGGAGATAGCCGTTTGTATTTCATTTCATATCTGTGAAATGAATTGGTGAACAGCGGCTTGACAATACTCTTGGTATAGTCGAGTCCATGGGCGACGGTTACCATTTACCATCAGATGCACCGTGGCTCGTCTGCCACTACAGGAAATAAAAAAAAAAATCGGGCCTGAACTTGCAATCCCCTGTATGTCACTTTATTGGGTCTCCGCTAGTTTTAGTTCTTCCTGTGAGCCAAATGTTGTATATAAACATTCTAAAACTATTTACATATACTATTTAAGTAAACAAGCAACATGGATTTATATAAAGCAGGCTTTTAAATATGCAATGATAAAATTTGAATGTTCCTTCCAAAATGAATAGATGTTTTTGGCCTCAATACTTTTTGCTCACACTAGTATGTGTGCTTTTTTAATTAAACGCAAAATTGTTAAAGTGCTGTAAAGTAACCCGGTATTTTTGGCGACCCGAGTGCAATGAAAAACAACTCCGTAGAATTAGGACGCTTGCCAAGTGGGAGCTACTGACAGTGATGCCAGAGGTGCTATACCGCTCTATAATCTCTATATAATCTATACTATTATAAAGCTGTAACAGAGCTGTGTCTCTACATTTAAGATATTTGAGAAAAAATTACTGTAATAGGCTATATAGACGTGTCTGAACACAAAACATTTTTTTTAGATTTTTTTTGTGTCTGTTTATCTGTTTGTTTGTTCGCGCATCACGCAAAAACTACTGAACGGATTTTGATGCAACTTTTTTTATTTGATAGATCTCGATTAGACTTAAAAACTGGTAAGTATACATTTTATCCCGCTATAATATCGGGAACCTGAGATACAACCTAAAAACTATCTTTTGGCAAGCAAAGGCTGGTCTACCTATATTCTATACTATTATAAAGCTGTAATAGAGCTATGTCTGTACATTGAAGATATTAGAGAAAATATACTGTATTAGGCTATATAGGCGTGTCTAAACACAAAACGATTTTTTTTAGATTTATTGTCTGATTGTCTGTTTATCTGTTTGTTTGTTCGCGCATCACGCAAAAACTACTGAACGGATTTTGATGCAACTTTTTTTATTTGATAGCTCCTGATTAAACTTAACAACTGGTATAAGTACATTTTATCCCGCTACTATATCGGGAACCTGAGATATAACCCAATAACTAGCTTTTGGCTGCGGCGAAGCAGCGGACAAAGGCTCTTACGACTGCCATGGGTGGAGAGGGGTTAGACAATTCTAAAGCCGGCCCCACACGGCAGACACTGTAAACGCTAGCAAATATGTTGATTAAACTTTTGAGCATCTAAATTAATATAAAATAAATAAATTTTAAGAAATTATCTAGTGGCAGTTAAGTGTTTTACAAATTCTCTCATATAAAATCAAAAACATCTTGGTTCTTGTATGTCGCTGATCATCCGACTCGAAGGACCAAATGTAGATTTATTTTTTTAAATAACAGATGTAATTCTAAGACGGATTTAGTTATATGCGGGGTTCTGCGCAACTGGCGCCTCTCGGAGTATTGGTTAGATCCGCGTCCATCGCGCGTTATCGTAACTATATTTTTTTTTTCATATTTTCACAGTTTTTGTTCTAATGGTATTATTTATAATACCTTTGAAATCCGCCACGTTCAAAAGTTAGGTGGGGAAAGGACTATATTCGCTTACCATTAAAACACATCAAAGGCTTCACGGTTCTAACTATATCGATTAAAAATCTAATGTTATAACCATAATGTTATCATTACTTCTATCCATCCATCCACCAGCCTTTCAACGTCCACTGCTGGACATAGGCCTCCCCAAAAGAACGCCACAACGAGCGTTCCCATCATGGGGGATAATGCCGTAATCGCCACGCTTGGCAGGCGGGTTGGCGATCGCAGTAGATGTTGTTAATACTCGAGAGAGTGCTGCTGCCCACTCCCTCGGATCATTACTTCCAACCCGTATAAATTGTTGTTGGGTACAAACTTCTTCCATATAACCAGCTTACTTTTATTTTCATAATCGATTTGATACACGAGCCAATTATCTACCTAAAGCTATTATATTTTAGTTCGTAACATTACTTATTGTTTTTATATAGTAACCTGGAATATCTGCAAGTACTGGTATCATCCCAGTAGTACTAAATTAAATATGAAAATGACCATGAAGTTAAAAGAAGGCTCTGTTATTTTCAGATGAGGTGGACGTGATTGGGTTCACGTCGAACCAGAGCGACAGCGAGTCACTGGTGTCGGCACACAGCGGCGACAGCGGGGTGGGCGTGCCGCGTCGACGACGAGCGCCCGCCACGCTCGCGCGGCCTCGGCGTGCCGCTCGCTCCACGAGGGTCTAGGTCAGATACTATCAGTCCCCTTACAGACGATTGACAGAGTAGCGAATTGATGATACATTTAAATTTGGATATTATTCTAGCGGCAGGAAGTCAGTGTGATCAATGTAGTCATATTGCAGGAGCGTTGCCGTTAAGCCATTTCAAAAAAAAATCTCCTTTATACAACAACGCATAGAAGTTTCCGCTGACTATACCTACTTGCATGGGATAAGTGTGATTGCCGTAAAAGTAGGTACTGATACTACGCCGATCGGGGCCTGTTACACCAAATACCATCTGGTTAATGATGTAAGGCCAATCCATATTAAACTGGGATGGAAAGCGAGATGGTATCCCATGAAAAATAAATCTTGAGGAAACTGACATGTTTGAGGGGGGAACAGAAGGATGATTTTGACGGTTATTAAAAATAAATTATCTATATTTCAGGTGAGCGGCTGGCGGCGCGGGGCGAGAAGGAGCCGACGTCGGCTCGGAAACGTTATAACTTCATAACGTAAACGTAGAACATTTTGTTGATACATGTACTAAGGCGAATGTCGTTTCTGTGACGGAACGTGACGCCGACGGCTGCACGGACAGAGTGGATCGGCGATCACACCTGCGCCCGCGCCGTATTCACTACACACACACACACGCATACACACACACACACACACACACACACACACACACACACACACACGCATACACACACACACACACACACAGACACACACACACACACGCACACACACACACACACACACACACACACACACACACACACACACACACACACACACGCACACACACTCACATTTATACATACACAACCGAGGTTGTCAGGCAAAATTACCTAAAAATACAAAATAATATAATAAAGAGAACTCATCAAATTAAGAAAACAAAAAATATATATTTATTAAAAAAGCTATTAAACAATCTGCTTACAATACCTATACATATATCCAATCTCATTAATATTCATTATAATATATCATTCTTCCTGCGTATAGAGATAATAATAACAGCGGCGCTTTGATTGTGAGCATGTCGCGTTTTACGAATCAATTGTGTTTATTGAGATTTTGTGTTTAAATGTGGTATAAAAACAACTTTCAACTTTTCTACCAAATTTTCATTTCTACCATTTTAGTCCATACCAAGGTTGTCTGGAAGAAATCGCAGCTAGCGATAAGACCGCCCTTTGTACATTAAATTAAGAAACTTCCTTTTTTATGTAAAATTTCTATTGTACAATAAAGAGTATTGTTATGTTGTTATGTTAAAATACCGAAGTAGTCAGTACTCGGCATATTGTCTTATAAGTACATTCGGCTTAAATAAATAATTTGGTTAAATAACCAACACCTGGCAACCTAAAAAAATACACAACATACTTGATGTTTCCATTACAAAAGAAACACACACACACACACAAACACACACACACACAAACACACACACAAACACACACACACACACACACACACACACACACATACACAAACACACACACACACATACACACACTACTCTGAACACAGCACATCTCTGCGAACCATCACTAAGTACAAAATTGCCAAAAATTTATATTCAAAGTTTTATTTTTCACATTTCTGACAAATTTTTATTTTGTTTCATTGTTTTTGTTTTTCATTTCCGAGCCTAGCTCGTTTGGATGAGTTGCAATATTGTGTAGATTCGTGACGCGATGTGAATTCCATACAGCTACATCAGCGTCACATATTGTTCTGTGTGCAAAACTATATTATTATAATTTTTATATATGAATATATATATTTTTCTAAGGTTTTATTTAGAACGTCTTGGGGGAGAGGGTATCACTTTAACAACTCGTACAAATGCAGTCTGGGGTCTCTTGCTCACTTTTTCAGAAATAATTATGCTCTTTTTCTGTATTTTCCATATTGTAGACATAATCGAATATAAATTTTACCCGAGAAAAAAAACGATAAAAACTAGGTACTTATTGTTATTGATTTCCATAAAAAGAAATATATGTTGCTATTATATGTTGTATAGATATATCAATTTTATATTTTTGTTCTTGTAAAAATAATCAATTAAAATTAGATCTATGAATCTTGCGCCGATTTGGAGTATTTTTAATGGGTTCAACATAACAAAAAAATACCCACCAAAAATGTGCATAATTATTCATTAATTTTATAGCATTTCCATTTAGCTAAAAACTAACAATCGGCTATTAGAATTGTTCTTATGCGTTGACGCGTTGATCGACAAACCAGAGCGTGGCCTGGTTCATTATTACTATTTTATTATAGATTTATTTTTTGTTTTATCAAAGAATGTAAATTTTAATGAATCTTAAAAATGTGACTTTTTTGGCTAGAGCTAGACGAATCAGTGTGATGATATTACGACACTGGGTAGACCTTATGCCATATTTATATAGCAACCCTTTCTTCGTGATACTTTACATTTAAATTCAAAGCTTATTGTCAGTCTCAAATCATTCACTCACTTTATTTTTTTAATTCTCTACGCAGAAGCGGTAAACATATTATAACAGAATGTCTTATGTTATTTTTGACTTTATTACTATAAGTCATATAGTCTGAAATCACATAACATCCAACTGTAACACATCACTAACATTCATATTGTTAAGTATTAATGTTGAGTTATAATTAATGATCTCACTTCTTTGTCACACGATCGACTGAGTAAATGTGTCACTACTGAAAAATGGATACATAACAATAATGTTATTTAAACAAGGATAAATAACAATAGTGATATTTAAATAATATACCTACAGAGGGTTTATTTAATAATTAGCTGATAACCGCGCCTTCGTTTGCGTTGCTTATTATAATATAATAACAGAAAACACAAATCACTGAACACAGTGATTATAAAAAAGCTGTTTCCTAAAACTTTAATAACTTTTTATTAAATGAAGATGTTTTATCATCGCAATTATAGTTTAGATGAGGGCTAAGTGTCTAAGAAATAAAACTTAGAAAACTTAATTAAAATATTTACAGGAGAACACAACGGCAGACCTCTATTATTTTATTTAAATAGATTATATTTTAGCATCTGGTCTTCTATTTAATTTAACAACCATTGCTTGACTACATTCCACGTGAAAATCCCTCTACCTGCAAATATATGGACACAGACTCTGAATCTAGCTAGGAGCTAAAACCAAATGCATAACAACTCACGCCTCTTTCCTTGAGGGGTTACTTAAAGCCAGTATATTAACACGTCATAAAACGTCTTTTCACTGATCACTTTTCGTCCCTGTGGGAACGCAACGTGACGGGTGGCGAACCACGTCTCCGCCATTATGATGCTAATAATCTCCACTGCTTTCCCACAG
Organism: Leucoma salicis; assembly: GCA_948253155.1. NCBI lineage: Eukaryota > Metazoa > Arthropoda > Insecta > Lepidoptera > Erebidae > Leucoma > Leucoma salicis. The sequence goes on from OX411815.1 coordinate 3,349,789, forward strand.
AACAAAATGTTTGTGGAATATTAATAAGCTGATCCGAAGAAGAAATTTGGGTAGTTTTGGGGTAACACTAACATTAGAATACCTTGTTTAAATGATGATCCCTCTAATATGACGCAAAAGATTTTTGGTTTTATGAAAAAATAAACGCATACTAGACTTAATGGATAACATAACATTTACTATTATTTATGTACTGTTTAAATTGTGTTCATAATATTATCCCTGGCAACATTTTGGCTTAAATAATATCTTTAGAGTAATGACACAGTTATTTAGTAGGGATTCTAAGTTATGTGGACATTCATGTACCAAAAAATATGTGTTATACGCAAATTGTAAAGCTGGACAATATAATGTGTTACAAAGTTCGCGAGTAAACATCTAAATGAGTACACAGATATATTTTTGTTATAAACTATTATATCTTATAGTAAATTGTTGATTCATTTGTGTGATGAACGACTGAATTTTCATTGTATTATAATTATTTTGAATAAATATCTATCGCCATTCAGTGCGCCGCCGGTTGAGTGCCTCTTGCGGTTCAATTTCGTCCGCGGCCCAACTGAATGATTTACAGTTATCTAAACATTTGCATTAAATAATATTGTAAATTGTTTTAGGAATGGATGTTTATAATAAGCATAGTTGTAAACGTATTATCATTTGTAAGTATAATGTTTGTTTTAATGACAGTATGATCTCTTATGGTAGTTGTGTTGTAAATGCGCATTGGCGGGAACTTCCTGCCGCGACATAGGGCGCAAGACTCACGGCTTGTTGCGCCAAGAACATACAAACACGCGGCGAACGTTCGCTTGCACGCCAACACAGGTTGATGAACGATTCCCGATCGAACGAGCGCACCGAAACGTCAAACGAACGATGATGGAATATTTCATTCAATTGAACGGTTAATTGAATTAAGAATGGTTAATGTAATTTGACAGTCGCTCGTTCAATCGTGTTTCATAAATTGTCACAATAATATTTAATGTTACGCTGCTCACAACGCTTTGTATAAATGTACAGTACCTTGTTTTAATGTGTTCTAAGTCACTTTTAAGTTTTAAACTTGTTAAGCTACATCGATAAACGAATCCATCCAGCTAATTTCATTAATTTCGACGATGACGTCGCCAGTAGACTGAGTACCATCTAAGAACGTTAAGTTAGTGTAGGCTGTACAAGCGAGCGAAATCGCAGCGCGTAACGTCACGAGATGTTAGCCGACTTCGACGCTCAGACGTATGCCTCTGTCAGAACATGTATATGGACAGAAATTTATTTATCATTCGGTTATTATTTATGTATCACAAAAAAAAATATTTAATTTATTGTTAAACAGTGTTTTGTCGTTTTATATCGTACCATTGTTTCGCTTCGATCAATTCACTTGCCTGTCGTACGACCGATGTATATAGACACTCTTCCGTAGTGATGTGCTGTTTTGCAATCATGTGTAAGAGAAGTCAACGGCGATGGGACGCTATATGAGTACAAATTTTGTATAAGCCCCTCAACTTGTGTGTTAATTCTAAATGTTAATTATAAACGCGAAACAGGTAGAAGATATCGTCGTTATGCGACTATAGTAAGTAGCGCGCGGGCGACGTTAGTAACGGAACCGATCATCTCTGCCTTTGATGTTGTCTCTTTATTACATTTTATCTATATCCTATGGCTACAGTGACTTTGTTTTGCTATATCTTCCGAATTTTATTCACTAGTATCATTATTCGGGCGCCTAGTGCCCTAACGTGAGGACGGTGTTTCACTGTAACGATAGGGTATTAGAAATGTACGCGCACTGTATGCGCGCACCTCATTAGATAAAAAATGTGTTATTAGAAATGAAATTACAATAAAAAAATCCTCGGCCGTCATTGGCGAGCCTGACGTCCCCACGGCTTTTTACTCAACATTTTCGCTGTAAAAATTAGTCCGTCGTTGTAAAAAAATAATCAATACATTTGTAAATATTGGAGCCAAAATTTGTATACAAATTATTTCATAAATATATTCTTGGACCAAGTTGTGCGTGGAGACGTTTCGCTCGCCAATGACGCGTGGCTGCTACTGTCACACTGAAACGCGATATGAATGAATGGTATAGTTCATTCATTCGTTCATGTAGAATGACACGTTCGCATTCACTAAATGGCGGTGAGCTAGAAAGCGAACTGGTATATTCGTTATCGTGTGCACTCGGCTCTTCTATGTCAAAGCAGCCGTTCGTGTGTGATCGTAGAGGCAAACAATTAGGTACTAATAATGACTACTGCTGATGTGCATTATTCAATGTAATTGACAAAACATGGCACATATAATTTACTATATGTAAAAAGTTATAGAAATAATTAATTTAATAAAATTATAAATAAATTACATTGTATTATTTCAGTCCTAAAATTTTAATGATGATAGACTCGAGGTCATCGTCCTTCATCAATCTAAAATACCTCAGAAAATAATCTCTCAATCGACATACTCGTATCATCTACTGCCTAACTGCATTTAAGAGAATTGTAGGGATATAAGATAAGTGAAACAAAACAGATTCCAATAATTTCTTTATTAATTCTATCTTGGTAATCGACCAGCGAATGACCACTTACAAATAACATACAAAAACATAATCACATGACATATAATATTATCATTAAACATTGGCCTACTCTTTGGTTAAAGTTAATTTGATTTCAGAAAATGTTGATGAAGATTTCAGCCCCCTTATCTTCTGAGTAATAAAATATATGCGATTGAATAATGTTTATATAGATTCCGAACCTACGCTGGTATGCGTACATTGAAAATAGCTTAGTACTAGCTTGGACCCCCGGTCTAATTTAAGGTATCAGAACTTTACTTAAATTCAGAGAGCTGATTTTAATGCATGTAGAACATTACATATTAATGTTTACCAGTCGCTTTAAAAGCCGAAAAATGATTTGACGAATAAAACGCCGGCAATTTCGTAACTCCGACCTGTAAATGAGAATTTCTTGGCGGGAAAATTCGGACAACTTTTTTGTGGCCCGACAAGGAATTCCAACCCGAGACTTCATGATCTACAGTCACATACATTATTATATACCACAGTAAAAAAAGTGTGCTAGAAATTTAGAACATTAATTTGTGGAGGCTGAAATCTTGAAAAAAGGGACGACCTTCATGTAACTATTACCCTTATTATTAGCAACTACAGAAATTCGTAAATAAAAATAGACATCTAGTCAATTGATTGAAGACTGATAAGTTTTCGAAAATATGTCAATGAAAAATGAACTCAATGCGATCTCTCTACGCAGCTTTTTTTAATATCTGGTTTGTAAGTAGGATGGTACGAGCCATCGTTTTGGTTAACCTCTTTAGGGTCTGATTATTACTATGAGATTAGATTCTGTCAATAAATGAACGATACTTCAATATTAAATTTTACAATTTGCCAACGGTAAAAACGAATTTATTTGTCAATTTTCCCATGGAATGACATTTCACCATTGTAACTCTAAACAATGACAATCAAAAAACAATCTAATGATTGTTTTTTAAATATATAGCATTCAATAATTGCTTCATAATATACTAATTGCTCCATTGTAAATAAAATATTACTTTTATAAGTGACAACACTACACTCCGTGTTACTACACTTTTATGTGAATTTACATCGCAAACCACAGAACAAGATGACTTAAAAAAGTAAAGTACTCCTGTCCTGTAAGTACACCCAAGTAATATAAATACTTAATAATTCTTTCTACCCTGATAATAATATAGAATAATTTATCACCAACAGAAATAAGGATAGAATATGATAATAAAGGAACAAGACAATGGAATATCCAGAGCTCAACACGAAACAGCTCGACCTGGTGAGCTTCGTGATCATGAGAACAAACTACATGCATACATTCTCGTTAAATACATTTAATACTAAAATAACATAGCATAGCATCACGCCTGTATTCCCCGAAGGGGTAGGCAGAGGTGTATTTTACACACCCACGACTCGCCAGCTGTTTAAGTCCCATGTAATAGGGGGCGAGCCTATTGACGTCTACCGCGCACATTTCCAAACTCCGAGCTGCTACTGAGAATTTTTCTTTTTAGGAAAAAGCTCAATATCATTGCCCGACCCGGGGATCGAACCCGAGACCTCATGATTAGCAGTCGCATACACTACCGCTACACCACCGAGGCAATAACGATGGGGTATATTCTATTACTTGAATATGCCATGACATTTACGGTACTTGGATTAACTAAGATATATTATATATATATATATATATATATAGAAGGTACAGCAAAATCACTCAAATGATTATTCCAATATCTTTTTTCATTTCCAATAATTATTCTGTACATATAAACACTGCCGTGTGGGGCCGGCTTTAGAATTGTCCCACCCCTCTCCACCCATGGCAGTCGTAAGAGCCGACTGAGGGAATACCGGGGGAGTGGGCAGCAGCACTCCTTCGAGTATTAACAACATCCACCTTGATCGCGAACCCGCCTGCCAAACGTGGCGATTACGGCACTATCCCCCATTATTGGGGAGCCCTCATTATTAGGGAGGCCTATGTCCCGCAGTGGTCTTTAAAAGGCTGATGGATGGATGGATATAAACACATAGTTAAAGTTTCAAGGGCTTTCGGGCTTTCTGGTGGGATGTCATGCCGAATGACTGAAGCCAAAGACTAGTCTAATAATTTAAAAATAATATGTATTTGACTGTCGGGCACTGTATCTACAGTCAATAATGAATTCCTAAAAAAAAATTTACGTTAAATGTGAGCAAAAAGGTTACGTTGTAATTAATGTCAGTGTTGCTAGTGCTAAACGTTAGTACAATAGTTTACTACAATGTGGTATTTTATTTTTCTGGTCAAGCTAATGTATTTAATACAAATTATTATATAATTTAAAATCTAAATTCATACCTGAATTGAATTTAGGTAAAAATATACCAATTCATTGACACATAAAATATACATATATAAATAGACATTTTTAATTTAAAAATCAAGATAGATATTTATTAGAGATAGATATTTCTATCAAAGCCATAAAGTGACATCACTGTTTTGTCTGAATTTTATATACTTCTATAAATCTGTAAACGAGATGTGAACCTAACCAACAAGCTTTTGTCTGCATAATACGGAATGACACTGGCTAAAAAAAAAATTGCGGGAAATATTAATTACTTTAAAAAGATAATCCTAAAATAAGTTAATTTGTAAATGCATCCAACAATAAAACTGTTCTAAATTTAAAAAAGAAAGAAACATTTTATAAGGAGTTTGAAGCATTTAAGCATTCAAGTTTTTGAAACTAGCTGACATTTAAAAAAATATCTAACATCAAATACTATAAAAAGCTTTAATCAAAAACCTTTAAACTGTAATCAGCAACGTTCAAAAAAGCCGAAAGAAATCTTTTCTGGAATCTAGAGTCGCATGTGTGCAAAATTTGGTGGGTGGCGTAAAAGCTTAAAAAAAACTAAACTTCGCATTTATAATGTCAGTAATGATTAACTTTATGAGTTCAATAAACAAAAGTATGTACAATACCCCATATTGGAGTATAGATATTACAGTAATATTCCAAATCCAATATTTCATATCTATCACAAAGTAATAATCATAATAATTATTTATAAATCAGGTTTCCTTTACAACATCTATTACAATTTTAGACCATATTTTAGACATATATCATGTTAAAAAATAATATTTTATCATGTGATATTTACGCCAATAGTGGTTTTAAACCACTTTTTTCTAATTTAATTGATTATTTACGTTTAGTCACGTGACCTTGGATGCTCTATCTGTACAATAAAAAATCAACTAAACGCGACAGTTTCCACAAACGTAGTATATCAGTACTAGTATGAAGTACGCCCTGTTAATATACTCTAAGAAATTGTGTAGACATTTTGAGTAAATCTTATAAACATAATATTATATGTATCCGTAGAAACAGCACTTTATCAGTACAAATAATTGAAAAATGTTCTTGAAATAAACTTTAAAATAGATAAAAATACAAATAATATATTTTCTCTATATTTAGGGTAAAAGTAAAATATTTTAACTAATTTAATTAAATAATTCTAATCTTTCTATATATTTGTAGCATTTGACATGCTTAGCACTATACATTAAACACAAAGTGAAAAATGTGAAATCGAAAATAACAGTCAGGAGCAGGATTTGAACCTGCATCTTCTGGATACCGTCCAGATGCTTTACCAATTCAGCCATCCTGACAATTACTCCTGACTGCTAATTTCGATAACACATCATACTTAACGTCTTTGGGTGACGCCTGCGCCATCTGTCGGACGTATTTTCATACATTATACCGACCAGGTAAACTTAATTTTACAATTAAGATTTTTACCTAATAATGACGCAAACCCTATAAATATTTATATATATTTGTAGCATTTGACATGCTTAGCACTATACATTAAACACAAAGTGAAAAATGTGAAATCGAAAATAAATAAACACTTTGTGTTTAATGTATAGTGCTAAGCATGTCAAATGCTACAAATATATATAAATATTTATAGGGTTTGCGTCATTATTAGGTAAAAATCTTAATTGTAAAATTAAGTTTACCTGGTCGGTATAATGTATGAAAATACGTCCGACAGATGGCGCAGGCGTCACCCAAAGACGTTAAGTATGATGTGTTATCGAAATTAGCAGTCAGGAGTAATTGTCAGGATGGCTGAATTGGTAAAGCATCTGGACGGTATCCAGAAGATGCAGGTTCAAATCCTGCTCCTGACTGTTATTTTCGATTTCACATTTTTCACTTTGTGTTTAATGTATAGTGCTAAGCATGTCAAATGCTACAAATATATATAAATATTTATAGGGTTTGCGTCATTATTAGGTAAAAATCTTAATTGTAAAATTAAGTTTACCTGGTCGGTATAATGTATGAAAATACGTCCGACAGATGGCGCAGGCGTCACCCAAAGACGTTAAGTATGATGTGTTATCGAAATTAGCAGTCAGGAGTAATTGTCAGGATGGCTGAATTGGTAAAGCATCTGGACGGTATCCAGAAGATGCAGGTTCAAATCCTGCTCCTGACTGTTATTTTCGATTTCACATTTTTCACTTTGTGTTTAATTCTAATCTTCCATATTATTAACATAGTAATAAAATTCATATTACAAAAAAAGTACTTATATATTGATTTAAAAAGAAATGTTTTTTTATGATACAATACTAGTATTTTAATTGTCTAATGATTTATCTAATAATTCTTAAACATTATAACAGTTATTTATGTTCTAATATCTAGACTAACTTTATTGGTAAACATGTAACTACTACAGTGAGCATTTTATAGGAAATGGTACTGGTCCAAGAGCCCGCCGCTGGATTCTGACATAACTGTTTTTAACAAAATGCGCTTTATTTAGGTAAATAGAGGAATAACCTTTCGTCAGATGCCTAATCAGTATAACTTTAAGTAAATTTAATTATGCTCATTTATTTTGTTATTGTTTTTAATTTAACTATCATTTATTTTAAATTAATAAGCTAATAATGCGTGCGAAGTAACAGTAAAGTTAAGGCGGAATTAATTTAACCTCTAAAATTCTGATTTGAAGGCTACTAAATTAAGTCAATATTGACATACTTATAATACAATATCTTAATCATTTACTAATAGCATATTTAGAATTCCTTCTAATATGGCGAAGGTACAAAACCACAAATTATATTCAAAATGCGTCTCTGTCAAAAACAGATGAGCGCAGGAATCATGCGATAGGATCTTGGACCATATGGTTTTGGTGTACCTAATGGAGGCGACAAAGATTACGACTTCACAACTGTCAATCTGAAAATTACGAACGCAGTTTCGTTTCAAATAACCCCATACATTTTACGGCAAAATGCCGCAATGAATATCATCCAATTCGAATAATCGTAGTCTCACACTTGGCCACTGTGTAATAATCTGACCTTCTTATTCTAAGGAGACTTGCCGTACAGTTGGCGTGCTCAACTGTACGACAAGTCAAATAAATATGCGCATAGACATAGGTACATATTACATACATATTACACTATTTAACCAAACCAAATGGTGACGGTACGTACACACTTTCCCAAGTTTATGCAACATATACACTAAAATATATGATAGGATGAAAACAGGCCTCCAAAAATTTGGCAAAACATAATATTTTGCCAAGGTTTTTGATGTGAAAACATCTAATTCGGAGGGAGGGTAAAACCGGTTTTACCCTCCCTTAATTTATTCAATTGTTTTTAATGCCATTTCTTGACAAAAGCATCTAACTAGAAAGTATAATGTCAATCAATAAACGAATAACAGTTTTAATTCGTCTATGGATAACAAGAGGGCGCTTACCAAGAATTATATAAGACTCGAACAATATTTGAAGAAATAAAGAAAATCAATGTTTTCACATCTGCGGGACGTCCCGTGACGGCTTATTTTATATAAAAAGTAGATTATTTCCGCGAATTCGTCCACGTGAACTTCAGAATTTACATACATGAGTCTACGGCACAATAACAATATCTACAAAAATTGCAATTACACAGGAACTATTTTTGACATTTTTTCCAGATAAAAAGTAGTCTTAAGTCATTTTCTGGGTGCTAGATCGTGTGTTGAGTACTTATAGCGTGAAGAGTAACAAACAAACAAACTATAATATACAGTAGAATAGTTATAATATTACTAGCAGACCTAAACACTATAAAAGTTGTAACAAATCACACATTTTGAAAATAAAACGTAAAGTTCCGATAAGTAGTTTCGGAGTTCATCATGGACCAACACCGTGACACAAGAATTTTTAACCGACTTCATATTATATACCTATGACTAGTAAAGATATTGACTGGGATTACGACTTTACGACTTAATTTTGTAATGAAAAAAAACGTTACGCAAAAAATATTCATCCCATAAAAATTGTAATAATAATTCGACGTCATAAAACTGTCAAATTAGTTATAATTTGACAAAAAAAATAGTTATTATTTAATTAGCTGTGGACAGAATAGGCATGATGACTGTTTTTCAAAATCTATTCTATGATATTCAAAAGTATCTAATAAGTGAAAAATATATCATATTTCTGAAAAAATAATGTTTTTTTTATGCAATAAAATGAAACTTAAATTTTAAACTCACATCAAAACGCACGCCGATGTTCGTTTGTCATGACGTCACGCCTCAGTACGGCAACAGCAAACATTAGAGTCAAAGAGAATGTAAGACACTACAATGACGTTTACTAAGGCGTGACGTCATTCGCTCTGATTTCTGTTTAAGCTATCATGGCGGATTGTTGTATTTTGTAGGTTTATTTTATCAAATATATTATTAATCTCGCCATTAAAATAAGAATAAATACATTTTTCGAAATCCTTAAATCCTATTTCATTAGATCACTTCAATATTTTGCCGATATTGTCATCAAGCCTATTAGCAATACCTAGGACAGGAATTTTGCACACTACGATAAAATAAAATATTGCACACAAAACAAACATTTGTATGAAAATGCCGCGAAATGTAAATATACAATTATTTTAAACGTACCTAATTTAATGAGGTAGCCTGCAAAACTACGATAATTCTAACTTTAAGTACTTACCTATGTGTAAGATTTAGCACATCAGCGCGATAATAATGCATTAGATTATGATTTTTCTCTATATGTTTTAACGTCGATTTCTATGGTTTTCAACTAATTCAAGCGCTGCAGAATATTTTTTTTTCAATGTTTTGACCAAAAATTTCTCCGTTCAGAGACAAAATTTAATGAGCGCAGTTTTATAATTGGAATGACGCACCTTTCTTCCGACTAGGTTAGAAGTAGTATTTTTACATTAATTAACGTCCAACATCATCCTCAACATCTATATTCTGTAATTGACCTTGACCTTGGAAAAAGTATGTGCATAATATCAATATAATGGGTAAGTATAATATAGAACATGAGGTTATAAACTATACAGTATCCTCAAACTAAATATATTAAAGAAATTAAGTCTGATTGTAAAAATAATGTTATAGAATATAATTCAACGGTAGACTAGATGATGGTAAGTGGCTGTTGCCACCCACTCACGGACTAACCAAAACACTTTAAATACCCACTAATTCAATCTTTTGGAAAGTAAGGATAGAACTAAAATTTTCAAGGTCTGAGCCAGACGGCGACAATGAATCTTAATTTTTACAACTGATCCTGTTGTCATTTTTATACCATCGGTTCAATAACCATAGACAATATAGGATATTACTTATCACAATCTTGAACAAGATGGACGCTGTCATCGTCCCTCCGACTGTGTGGCCTCCGTAAAGGGCGAGGGTGCTGCAATAAGGAGAACCTCTCGGATTTGTCGGTTCTTTCATTCGGCTGACTAAGCTGCTTTTTGCTGAGTGCGTTGCGAAGGTGGGTTTCACCTGAAAAGTATTTTATCTACTTTAATATTTTATTGCCGCACACCTTTATGCCATAATACTACTAACATAATCATCAGGTACAAGGCCGATCTGATGTCAAATAGCAACTGCCGTTTATGGGCTCCACAATACCAGGGGCATAGCCAAGTCACTGTACTTCCTAAAAATCCAGCACTGAGCAATATTATTTTATAACATGTAGACAAAATAATACATATTACATATTTTATTGCTGTCGAGTGCAATATAAATTGAACGGCCTTAAGAGCTACGAAGCAAGCAAGGCCTAGCAATGTTTTCTTTTAAAAAAAATAAAGGCTAAAATCTATGGAACCAAGTTCCCTCTACAGTACTTCCCTAGTAATAAGGGTCTCACTATAGAAGGCTGGACTCCTTAAGGTTCTCATGACTTGAAAAGAGCAATTTTCTCATTCTAACGGCTTGCCTGTCTCTGGTATGACTTATACCCCACCCTATTTGAATTTGAGACAAAATGTATACAAAACAATAAAAAAAAAACAATCAACGTTTTTCAGTGTCCATGGGGGTTAGGCAGAATCTCATATCTCACAAGTCGATCGTATCGTGATCACTGTGATTGGTTGAGAAACCGACGCGTGATGTCGCAATAATCCGTTGGCCAATCACGGTGATCTCTCAACCAATTACAGTGATCACGATACGATCGACATGTGAGATATGAGATTCTGCCTAACCCCCCAGGTCCCATAGAATGTAACTCACTAAATCGTATCGATATCGTATCGTCTCGCTTGTGATTGGTAGAGAAACCGACGCGTGATGCAGCAAAAATCCCTCGGCCAATTACCGTGTTCTCTCAGCTAATCACAATGACACGATGTCATGTCGATACGATTTAGTGAGATACATTCTAACCCCCCTAGTTCACTCATATTTTAAACCACGAAAACGTATTTTTATACTACACTATCATTACAACAAACAATAAATAAAAATCAAATTATTTGTGAATAAGGAAAGAGATTTTTAGTACGAGCGGGAATCGAACCCCGCGTCTTTTCCAATCCGGGGAAGTGCTTTACGACCAACGCCATCTATCGGAATGCATTTACATGCATTAATCCAATATAGTAAGTTTAATTTTGCAATTAAAATTCATACTATTTGATAGCGCGATTTTTTAAACATTTTTGATCTATATTTTTTTAGCATTTGACATGCCGCTACTTTTTAAAGTACCAATCATTTGAGAATAAGGAAATAATTTGGTACCTAAGTAGATTTTGAAGAATAGGCTAGTTATATGGGCGTATTATACTAGACGTTCCTATTGATGCATTTCATTCGGTAAACGAGAGCATCATAGAACCAACCCTCAAGGTCCTTGCAACGGCGAGTGTTAACTCTGGTAGCTGCTTACCATCACATGCGACGTATGCTTGTTTGTCTCCCATATAATAGAAAAAAATGGCTTACCAGGTAGGGATAATGGTCGCCCACACAGACTAAGGTCATGAGACCTAGGTGACACAGACCGGGAAGACCTGGGTCTGCCGGTGCTGTTGTTATTACGTGACTCGTCGCAGCGAGTGCCGCGACGTGGCGAACATCCACTAAGTAACTCCTGGAAATTTACAAATAAAATTTAAAGGTAGTGGTAGCATTGTCATAGTAGAATGGTTGTTTGTAGTAGAAATTGGACCTGGACATTTAGACGCCTCAGTATTTGTACTTAAACTAGCTAAAAGCTAGTTTTCGTTTATATCTCAGGTTCCAGAAATAGTTGCCTGATAGTAAATGGTAGGTAATCAATTTATAATTCGTATATCCAAAGGAAAATTAGTTGCAACATGCTCCTTCCTCAAGCGGTTTAGTATCTTATCGTAGATCTTAACTTGGTACATAATCAGTTAACATTGTACGCCAAGGATTAAGATCGAAATATTATTAATGAAAACCTTTCACTGCGGCTGTACACACTCGTCGAGACACGAGACAGGCCGAGGGCGAGTGTGTACATGGTAGCCTCATCTCGTCTCGCAGCTCTCGCTATGTCTCGGAAGAGTGTCGGTTTTTTGTGCACGAGTCAAAGGGTCTCGGTGTGTCTCGCGATGAAAACGAGAGTGCGCCTGTACACACTCGTTTGCTTAGTTGCCCGCCAACTGCATTCGCGTAAAGACGTGCTTTCTGCGTGCGACAACGATGTGGTCTAACGCTTTTTAAAAGCCTAACAAAGGCAAGCACTATTATGGGATCCTAAGAATGTCACAAGGATAAGCAACTATTACATCTTGGTTGCGGATAAGCAACGAATTTGATATCCCCGTTGAAGATTTAAAAAAAATATATATATTCCCGTTGAATAGTTAAAAAGTTATTTTTCGCCATGGTTTAATATATTTATTTTATGGTAAATGATTAAAAAATTACAATAACTAATAAAAAAATAAACGCCACAATTGTTTTTTCCACGTCCAACGCGACGGGCATCCGAAGTTCAATTGATACAACGAGTGTGTACATGGTGCGCTCTCGTGTCAAGCCTCTACGAGACGAGAGTGGACGAGAGGTTCGCGAGACAAATAGACGAGTGTGTACAGCCGAGGTGACTATTGGATGGATACAATAGCGATGGAATGTGACACACAGATACATAAAACATAAAGCGCAAATATTTGCCATTCAAAACCACGAGCGTGTATTGTATGCACAATTGAAAGTCCAATAAAAACTAATTAAATAGATAAAAAAGACTTAGTAGGTATTGTTGTAAAACTGTGCGTTTAGAAAGGTTTTCGTCAGATTTGTAGTGACTTGAAACGCTTCTATCACACACCAAGTGCGATAAAATTAAACATTGATTTTAAAAAAACGGTTTTACTGAAACTATATAAGTAAACTGTGTTTTTTTTATTTGACAATTCAGTTTCGAGCAAACATTCATGGTGTTGAATGCCAAACGCAAATAAGTATGTAATGTTAGTAACCTTTTCCTGTGAATTGACCGAGTAAGCACTGTATGAAACAGGACTGTCGCCGGCGAAGTCAAATGCGCTCGACGCACGGTATGACACTGTGTCTTGAGGCGGGAAACATATATTATTTGAGGTTAGAATTATTAATAGGTTAGCGATGGAATACACTACAATACATATAAACAGGCTAGATTATAAATGCAGTTTAGGTAGATGTTTATATTTATTACTTCTTCACACTGTGAACAATGGCTTTTAGAATACATAGATAAAACAGCTTATAACATGGATAAATACAAATTGTGTTTAAAAAAAGAGCAATGGTAAGCTCATGCGGTCCCAACAATTTAATTAATTAGCAGAGATCAGGAGTGCTCACTAAGCAAAGAAACTTTAGTTCGACCTAAGATAAGAAGATATCAACTTCGAGCTATTATAGCAAGACAGTTTCGAGTTAGTACTGCACCTAGCACGTTTTAAAGCCTTGTACGAGTTTACTAAACTATTTAAAGCTAAACAACTTCTCCTGTATATTAAATGTACTTTGTGTTTCATTAAAAAGTTATACCATTACGGAATCAGGAACAGGGCTCTCGAGCTTTTGACTTCTTATTTGAGCAATAGAATTCAAAGTGTCGATGTTAATGGCACGTTATCACATGGGTCTGTCATGACAATGGGTGTGCCGCAGGGGTCCATGTTGGGGCCATTTATGTTCTTAGTCTATATTAATGACCTACCATACTACGTAGGAGATAATCGAAATATTGTGTTGTTCACAGATGATACATCTTTATTATTTAAGATAGGAAGGCAACAACTTAATTATGACGATGTGAACAACACACTATCTAAAGTTGTTCATTGGTTCAATACTAATAACCTAGTTTTAAGTGAAAATAAAACTAAATGTATAAAATTTACTACACCCAATATAAGGCATGTAGAAACCAATGTACAATTGAATGGCGTCGAACTGGACCTTGTGGAGTCCACGGTTTTCCTAGGTATCACTATAGATAACAAACTCCAATGGGGCCCCCATATTAAAAAAATATCAGGTAGGCTTAGCTCAGCGGCATATGCGGTAAAAAAAATTAGATTATTGACTAATGTTGAAACGGCTAGAATAGCTTATTTCAGTTACTTTCATAATGTCCTATGGCATACTGCTATGGGGATGCTCCGCCGATTTAAATTCTATATTTGTACTTCAGAAAAGGGCCGTTCGTGCAATCTATAATCTGGGCCCGAGAGTTTCCCTTAGTTTAAAGAAATAAATATTCTAACTAACTTGTCTCAATTTATATATGAAAATCTGTTGTATGTCAAGAAAAACATCAGAAGCTTTGATAAGTATAGCGACGTTCATCACATTAATACAAGGAACAAAGGCAATCTTGTTGCTCGTCTCCACAGAATCAGTAGATCTTTCATGGGGCAATGTATATGCTTCTACAATAAAATTCCTGAAAATGTCCGAAACATACCACTAAAAAGTTTAAGAAAGCCATAAAAATTAGACTTTGTAATCAAGGTTATTACACTGTTTCGGATTATCTTGAGGATAAAACTAAATGGGCTTGAGCTGCTCCTCATTCATTAATTTTCAAAATTGTTTTATAAGATATAATGTAATTTTAGTTATAAAGATTATATTAAATTGTAATAAATTGGCAATTTAAAAAAGTGGCCCATGAGTTTATTGCCGGGTTCTTCTCATGAAAGGCTTTACTACGGAATCCGGCCGCTTGTGGCGATTGCAATCGCCACTTTGTTATTGCGGTTGCACTCGCCTCAGGCGCTCGTGTTAATTATTTTAATTATTAGTGTATTATTGACGATTTTAAGTGCTACTTAATAGGCCTATGAAATAAAGATATTTTTGAATTTGAATTTGACTAATAATTTAATAATTGCCTATCAGTTGATAATTTAATTAGTTATGTGGCTTGTGCCAGTTTGGTTGCGATGGAAAAAAAAAAGAGGAATATAAGTGAAGAATGTTTAGATATTTTTATATATATTTTTAGCATTTGACATGCTTAGCACTATACATTAAACACAAAGTGAAAAATGTGAAATCTAAAATAACAGTCAGGAGCAGGATATGAACCTGCATCTACTGGATACCGTCCAGATGCTTTACCAATTCAGCATCTGGACGGTATCCAGAAGATGCAGATCCTGCTCCTGGCTGTTATTATCGATTTCACATTTTTCACTTTGTGTTTAATGTAAAGTGAAGAATGCTTAATGTTTAGCATATAGGTACTTTTTTGTTGTTGATTTGCATTAAATCAAGTGTGCCATTAGGGTCTAATCAATAAAGCTAACCAGTAACTAAAAAGAATGTTACACGAAACGTTACAAGAATGTTCGTTTCGCTTTATTGTGATTAGTCGAAAGTAACACGTGTGAGTCGACTAGACCCACGCATTTTTCACCCGACCAATCACAATAAAGCGCAACAAACGTTAGTCTAACGATTCGTTTTATATTCGAAAGGGGCTGTTTAGACTTTGATTACGCCTATTATCGCGTCCAACGCTTCAATCAGTTTTATCTTTACTATACTAACGTAAATCCATTGTAATCTGTATTTATAACGCTATTAAAAATATTAATTCATTCGTTAATGAATTACCTGCTTGGATACGATAAGAAAGATGTTTAAATGACAAGACAAATCTTTAAGTTTGTGGCTGACTGCCCTTTTTTTTAAGGCGGCAAAAATATTCCTAACCGCACACCCCATCGTTCGGGGCAACGAACAGGGTAGTGTGGGGCCCTCGCCCATAAATAAACCCACCGTGTGCCGTCTCTCCACCTGTATTGGCGGGCCACTGGAACTATGTTACAGTACTTCAGTAAAGGCTGACTGCTATCATATATATATACACAAGTCGACCAGTTTACCCAATCGATAATTTATTTGCGCATCAATGATAGATATTAAAATATATACTAAACACTAGCCGGATGTTGGCTTACATGGTATTAGCGGCCCCAGAATTGATTCTGTCTAAGGGCACCACCCTTAAGGTAAGTAAGGAGGATTGGGGTGAAATTTTGTGGCTTTATGTTCTGATGATAAACACACGTCCGTCAACAATTGATAATAAAAATCATGATCACAACGCCATCTATCGAGTCCAATTGTGCAGCCGATTTCCGAGTTTTGGCGAGACATCGCACGGCAATCGATTTAAAAAAAAACAAAGTAACGTATACTTAATGCATGCGCCAAGAGCACAGACGTCCGAATGTAGAGGTATCTACCACAATCAAAACTATCTATGCATAATATTTATCAATAGTGTACAGATAAGATGGTTATATTGTTAAACAAATTACACTCTCCGTACATTTACAATAAATCATTGTACATTGAATTTGATAAAGACAATACAATACAAGATATTTGGATCTGGGTAAACATGAACTCTAATAAAAAACATTTAGAGAGTATCTTTTTATATTAATACATGAAGAAAAAACTTTGTACCCATTTTTTAGCACATTTCGCGCACCGGGAAGTCACACTTCATTTAGCAGAGTTAAAGTTTAAATGAAGAAGGAGTGCAGAAACAGAATATGTTTATATAATATGCATTAGAAATAAATTAATTCAATAAACATACATTTTATAGGATTGATTGTATGGACTGTCGGTGTACGGTCGAATGTTGACAACTGGACGACCACTAGTCTTTTTAAAAGGGCTCGATTTACTTCTTATGAAGTCTATTTTACGCGGAACAGAATATTGATTTTGTAGAATTTTTTATTGAGATTCAATTCATTTTGGGTGCAATTTAATGAAACCAAAAATTAAAAAAAATTTTTTTTGAAGACCGCACTGTACTGACTAATAATCTTTGTACCGCTGGGGACCTTACTACTTTTTTTAAAACTTATAATTTCACGGACATACGCTACAACTAAAACACACCGATGTGCTTCTTCGCCAGTGACACAGGAAATGGTGATACCAACCCGCTCGGGCCCGATAGCAAGTGAGTACTCCCACTTGGTACGAAAGAGTTAGACACTACTTTTATCCCGGAAAAATGAATGATTCCTGAGCATAGCAATTTTTGCATATAGAACATTAATGTGCCCAGGAGTGAAATATTTATTTATATTAATTAACCTGAATTCTGAAATCTCCGCAGACGAAGTCGCAGGCAGAATCTAGTATACTATATAAACCCTACAAAATGTTTGCAATGGCAAACATCACAAGCAAAACTTGTAAGAATTCAGTTCGTACTAATGTATGAAATTTAATCGGATTAAGTTATTTCGGGCTTCGCTAACTAAAGCTTGTAATACACAGTCAATTATCGTATTAATACTGTTAGGATGTTTATGCGACATACATAGTAACAACACACAATTGGGACCGTGTTATGCAGAAACGAGATAACCCACATAAATTTATGCTGATTTGAACCACTTCTGCTTTATTTTTTTAGTATTATTCGTAGTCTTGGGTTGGTATCTATAACCTATCAAAAAAAAAATTGTTGGCAGAATAAAAAAACGAGTCTTTGTGACATAAAAATAGAGATTATGTCGATTGCTTGACATTTAAACATTAATTTTGTCCAGTTTGTGGGTTGGTTAATTCCTGCCCAACACAGTCCAATTATAATAACTAACATACTTTAATTAAAAAAATATTAATCCCTTAGATTAAATATTTATCTAGATGGAGTGTCACTCTTATAAACGTCATAAAAATCGGGTGGGAATTATTATGCTAGTGTGTGTATGTAGCTGTCATTACGCTTGTGCAATTTGTGTTTGTGTGCGTGCGTAATGATACCAGTTTCAGTGGTAGTATTAAATTATGGGAAAATTATATTATTATAGATTCAAGACATTCTTATACTACAAAATGTTTCGTAGGTATATAGTCAATTATCTCTTTCTATTTACTCTCATAATCTTAATATATATGTATATAAAAAATATATACTATATATAACCTCTTCTTTAATGAGAATACTACTATAACACACGATAAAAAAATTTGTTATTAGACCTAACAAATTTATTATTTTATTATAATTACAAGATTTGTTAATAAGCAAATTAACAGGAAACATACAATAATTATTAGTTATATTGCAACAAATTAGTAATGTTACATATTAGAATTTAAAAATGGTTAGCACAAAGCTTCTTAATTTGGGAATGGAACGAGTAATTATTTTCTTGACATGGAGTTTATACTTTTTGATCTGTGAATTTGGTTTACCGTGAGACCAGCAGCTGATCGGCGGCGGTGACCTTATCATATGTTCGTGGACCTCTTTTAGGGTCATAGGATCATCTTCCATAAAATCCAGCGCAGTGCTGCCAAATTCCTGCAATAAAAATTAAATTATAGGTACCCACTAACGGCACCCAGACCTCTTTCAATTAGGTTGATGCATAACATTTTTTTTTGGGCGGGAAAAATTGTTCCTAACCGCACACCCCGTCGTTCGGGGCAACGAACAGGGCAGTGTGTGGCATTCACCCACTAAAGCAACCCGCCGTGTGCCATCTCTCCGCCTTTATTGGCGGGCCACCGGAACCATATTACATTCCTTCAGTGGTAAGTTGATACATCACCTAAGGTCATCCAATGAGAATGGTATGGTTACCATGGCCTACAGGTGCTACCTGTCACTAACTGCAAGGAAAGTTATAGGCGGTAGTGGAGAAGGATAATAAGGAGAGGATGAGGACGGGTGTAGGCCTCTGGCGCTCTTACTCACCATACGAAACAACGTTAGGAGTACCTGCCATTATTTCACGCTAATCTTCTGCAAAAGCGTGGTACTTCCCCGATCGAACAAGCTCATTCATGCTGGGATAAGCGAAGCTCTACCACTAAAGTATATCTAATATATAAAATTCTCGTGTCACAATGTTTGTCGCCATTCTCCTCCGAAACGGCTTGACCGATTCTTATGAAATGTTGTGTGTATATTCAGTAGGTCTGAGAATAGAATGTTAACTATTTTTCATATCCCTAAATGATAAGGGTGGTCCACACCACAAATTTTATTTTTGGGACCAAATTTTTCTATTTAATTTTTTTTAATATTTGGCATATATGTTAGTTATTTTTTTCTACGCTAGAAATTCCCTAAAAATTCTCTAGAATTAATTTATATGGCAAAACAAAGTTTGCCGGGTCAGCTAGTATATATGTATATCTATAGCAGCCCCGGAAAGAATATTGGCCTTTTTGAAGCTTGAAATGAGATTTATGCTTGATCTGTTTGGCGTCGTCTTTGATGGATGGTCTCATCATCTGGTCTCGTCTAACCCCGGATTCATTGACAAAATAGCGCAAATTCAGACAAAATTGTGGCCTTAAATATTTTAGTACCCTAGTTTTACTGCTAATGGCGGCAGTAACTGCTGCTTATGGACCTACACCAGAGCCACAGCCAAACTATTGTCTACAGCAGAACTTCTCGGTGTGCTCTTCAGAACCCCAGGGCTGTTCTTAAAATGTGCTCTACAGAACCCCAGGGCTCTTCTCAAAGTGTGCTCTTCAGAACCCCACGGCTATATTCTAATCAAGAGTTATCATACAATCAAGTTGCATGAAAATCAGTTCTGTAGTTTTTTTGCGTAATGTTCAAACGAATAGACAAATATTCCAAATAAAAAAAAATGTGTTGGGAAACACCTAAATAGCCTAATAGTCCTTATGTCTAATATATCTTAATTTTTTTTTGTTACAGCTTTATAATAAGTATAGGCGAGTATTCGACTTTAGTCTCTAATTTATAATTAGATTTAAAAAATGTTCTCACCTGTGACATAAGTATTGTGTCATCTGATTCACACTCATCATGATGACTTTCAATTAAACTTTCTCTGCTGGCCATTACTTGCTGTAAAGAAACAATAAATATTGTCTTACTTACAATAAAATTAGTAGTTTAAAATCTACCAAGCGTCTATGAGTCTTGTATATAAAGTAACATGATACTGGAGAACTGCTTGAGATGTGACAGCTAAAATTATTTTTTTGCCATGACAAAGACACAAAATTAATATAACCAAATATTTAGATATTTTTATATATATTTGTAGCATTTGACATGCTTAGCACTATATATTAAACACAAAGTGAAAAATGTGAAATCGAAAATAACAGTCACGAGCAGGATCGCCCGCTTCGCCCAAAGACGTTAAGTATGAATGTGTTGTCGAAATTAGCAGTCAGGAGCTATTGTCACGATGACTGAATCGGCAAAGCATCTGGAGGGTATCCAGGAGATGCAGGTTCATAACCATATAAGTATATCAAAGTCTAATGCAACAATGACATGGGCTATAATTAATTAATAACATTACTTTTTTTCTAACCCATATAAACTGTCCTACTATTGGAGGCAGATCTCTCATAGTGAGAGAAGTTAGGTTAGGCTGCAACAGAGACCTTTTCTTTTTTGTTAAGGCGGCAAAAAATGTTCCTAACCGCACACCCTGTCGTTCAGGGCAACAAACAGGGTAGTGTGGGGCTGTCACCCACTAAAGAAACCCACCGTGTGCCGTCTCTCTGCCTTTATTTGCGGGCTACAGGAACTATAGGCCGCAACTGAGACCTGGACTATGTATGTTGTATTCAGTTGTATATAGCCTCCATTTGGCTAACTTTGAACTATAAATTAATCATTTTACTATTATTTTTTTTTAATGTTTATGATTTCTGTTTACTTGATTTTGGAAATTAAGTACCTATATATTTTGATTTTTTAGACAAATTTAACCATTTAGTGCTTAGCCAATTAGCTATACAAATTTATATAATACTTTTGTAATTACATATGTAAAGCCGTTGGTTTTTTTTTTTAAATAATAATTAAATAAAGCTGTGCTTTTAAAATAACTTTCCAGTTATCCTGGAGGCAAACAAGTTTTGCATGCTCAATATCTTAAGATTGAGTGAAGAATATCACTCAATCTTCAGATATAAAATATTAAGTATAATATATGAAGATAACATTTCAGATTTAATTTGAAATTGATATACATTATACATACATATGAATAAAGCATGTTCAGTCCCTACAGAAGTAGAAATGTAAAGTTTACCAAATATTCCTAAGAGGAAATGAAACAAACAAAACAAGTATTGTAGGATAGCTCACATCAGCTTTGGAGAAAGCATAGACACATTACGGAAATTGAACAACAATATAATCATTTTCTATCTAACATTTTTATTTATTTATACTTTTAACAACTACTAGAAGACATTGAAAACAGCAAACTTGTTGATAATTATGGGACCTATACAGGAAATAAATCTTTATTTTTCTTTTCAGAACTAATTCTATATTTTTTACATATTAGCCCTCATTTAATCATCTCTATCTACCTGTATGAGTCTATTGCTAACATCTATACCATAAACTATAAAACCTTATAAAACCCAGTTACTAAATTATTATAAAACAAAAACGACTTCCTTATGCTTTTACAATGTTTAGTAGTGCATGCGGAAATCGCGTAATACATAATCTTCCGCATAAAATTATTGCCGTTTTTATTATGTAAGTCTTACCTGCAGATAAGGATTGTCTTGGCGGGACAGTCTGAGGGCTTCCATGTCCTGTGCGATGTTCCTTGTTCGGCCAGGTGTGAGAAGAACCGCTGCAGATCCAGTTAAAGGTGGAGCCAACACTATATTACACCAAAATACGCGAATTTAACACTTCGTCTTTGCATGATAATTTTAACAACTATACTCTTCTTACCTGATAAAGAATCATTGCTCGCATCCATTTTTATGCTGAATAAAAAGATACTCTGTTTTAGACTATTTATCACAAGCCTCAAGAATACTCCATGGAAAGCCTGAATTATCTAAGGCAATATTTAATATAATATTTATGCTAATGTGTACATCTGTAAATTGTGAAGACTACAAATTTTAAAGTTATGTATCATAGTATCGATACTGCTAAGCAAATGTAATTTTTTAACTCATTATACTGTTAAAATAATTTTATATTTTATTAAAACTAGTCGTCTGAACAAACCCTGATAACGATTAATTTGACAACCTCAGTGACATTTTGTTTTCAGTTCAAAAATCTATGCACACCTGATCAGACTAAAATTGTAAGTTTTCGTTCATAAACAAAGTTTTGTTTTTTAGATTAGCCGATTTTTGGAGTAATGATAAAATATTGGTTACCATTTTCAGCATGGGCAGCACTTAATAAAGCCTATATGGTTCTGATTTCCTGTATAAAATGTTTATAATAGGCTTCTATTCGGCGAATAGGTATTATAATTATATTGCACTAGCATCCCAACTAGTTTCAGTCGTAATAACACTACTTTCGAATGTATTGGTTGATCTTCTCGATTTCCTTCAATCTGTGATAATATATAGCTTTTTGAACTCAATGGTCATTTTTATCTAACAAACTTGTCATCACGCCATTTCCCTTGCGGGGTAGGCAGAGAGAACAGAGTGCCAAGAGGCTCTATTCTCTCTTAATACACGCTCGCTGGTTTCGGAGACTCTTGACTCCACCTTCCTTCTTTTAATCGATTTGGTCTAGGTAGGTGAGTCTTGGTCTCCCCCTGTACCTACCTATACTTATTCTTCCACTCGCATTGTATATCTTCTTAACCAGTCGCACGTCCTGCCGGACGTTCTTTCCACATGTCCGAATCATTAGAGCATTCCCTTTCGCATCTTCACCAATACTCTTTCCTACCTACACGTTTTCTTACGTCGTCATTACGAATGTTCAGTCAGCCTCACTCCACAGATTCTTCGCAAAGATTGCATTTAGACCGCATTGATTTTACTCTCATACTCCTTTTTTCATACCCAACTCGCTTCCATATAGTAACGTTGGAACAGGCACTGCCTTGTGTATTGTGACCCGTACTGCCTGGCTGAGTTGGTGGCTGCCAAGTTGTCCCAATGCTCCGTTCACTCTATTTCCCGCGTTTACTCCTCTCTGTATCAGTGGTGTACCTTCCATCCCAACTGAATCCACAACCAAAATATACAAATTCGTCCACTTGTTCTAGCACACCATTGCCTAATGATTCTTTGACATTTGTTCTGGATTCTCCTCTTTCAAAAACCATAGCAAGGGTCACGATTGCTGAATTGGCAAAGCATCTGGACGGTATCTAGGAGATGCAGGTTCGAATCCTGCTCGTGACTGTTGTTTTCAATTTCACATTTTTCACTTTGTGTTTAATGTATGTTGCTAAGCATGTCAAATGCTAAAAATATATATAAATAATATCTAAATATTTATAGGGTTTGCGTCATTATTAGGTAAAATCTTAATTGTAAAATTAAGTTTACCTGGTCGGTATAATGTATGAAAATACTTCCGACAGATGGTGCAGGCGTCACCCAAAGATGTTACGTATGAATGTGTTATCGAAATTAGCAGTCAGGAGCAAGGGTCACGGTAGCTGAATTGGCAAAGCATCTGAACGGTATCCAGAAGAAGCAGGTTCGAATCCTGCTCGTGACTGTTGTTTTCGATTTCACATTTTTCACTTGGTGTTTAACCATAACTTTAGTTCTGCTCACATTCACAAGTAGGCCCCTTTTCTTACGATCCTCTGTCATTACGTCGACTAGGGTTTGCAGGTCAGTCGCAGACTGCGCTAATAGGACTACATGGCCTGCATATAGCAGTGAGTTAACCATTAAGTCCCCTCCTGTCCCATCTGAACGCCCACATTAATTTCATTCATACTTTGGAGACATTTAGTCAGATATATTACGGTAAACAGTCTGGCTGATAGAACGCAGCCCTGTTTAACACCAATATTTACATGTTGATCTATATTATAAGCACTTGACATGCTCAGCTACTTTTAAAGTACAAATTATTATTTGTGCATGAGGAAAAAGAGAACTAAATAAGCGGGAATCGAACCTGCATCCCTTCCTTTCCGGGGAAGTGCTCTTCCGCGGAAAGGAAGGGACGCAGGACGGTGCAGTGACCGCAAGGGAGTACAATAGCTCAGTGGATTAGAGCACTTCCCCGGAAAGGAAGGACGCAGTTTCGATTCCCGCTTGTACTAAAGTTCTCCTCGTTCACAAATAATAATTTGTACCAATATTTACATTACACCTGGGCGACATTCCATCATACAGCCACCATCATCCGCACACAAGCTCTGCAGTCCATGTAATTGGACTGCACCATGGTCATTAACGCATACGAAAGCTATATAATGACGATTACTGACCCGCTGATAATTCTCAAAGTATTACAGGATTGTTTAAATACTTAAGCTATATTTAGAACGCTCTCAGAACAAGTTGAATAAGTAAGGAAATGATCAGGAAAGCAAGGATGTGATCGCAATTGGCTTCTTGTTCTTCGGGTGCAACCAGTCCTTTGACAGACCTTTTGGGCGTTGGGGAAATAAAACCGATAAAAAACCTTTATAGGGTTGAGGAAACATTTTTATTAATAAATTGAAATAAGTATTATTTTACTTATTATAAGGCAATTTACAATTTAATACCGGGGGAGTGGGCAGCAGCACTCTCTCGAGTATTAACAACATCCACTGCGATCGCCAACCCGCCTGCCAAGCGTGGCGATTACGGCACTATCCCCCATATGAGCGAAACACATGTGTGGCGTTCTCTTGGGGAGGCTTATGTCCAGCAGTGGACGTCGAAAGGCTGATGGGTGGATGGAAGGCAATTTAAAATAACACATTCTTTTGCGAATTTTACGTAGTTTTGTGCGATAGCAACACTGAGGCCGGGACTTTGCTGTGGTGGTGTCAGGTACCCCTGTCCCTCACTAGAGAGCACTAAAAAAACAGTTTCTTTTTTCACATCACAGGTATACTTTTTTCCGTAACTACGAGTATATCGAATTGCTTCTTTTCTTCCAGCATGAATGAGTCGGCTCAATCGGGAATTACCACCCTCTCACAGAAGATCGGCGTGAGGCAACACTAGGTACTACTGTTGTTTCGTAGAGTACCGGAGGCTCGAACCGCCTTATCTCCTCCATATTATCCTTATTACTCCAAATCACCTATATCATCCTTACTCATCAGCTATCACTGAACACTGGACAATCGCTGGCTAATTAGGTAGGCTAGAAAGACGAGCCTATTGAAATTGAGAACAAACCAAGGAGGAGGAACACTTTTTGACGTGAAACATCTAATGCGGAGGGAGGGTAAAATCGGCTGTTAGCGTGGCGACGCTTTTATTTTACTTGTCCCGTTCAAATCTTGCAAGTTAAATTTGACATATTTTCCGGTTTCTGATTGAGCTGAAACTTGACACACATATGTATATTGGGTGACAATGCATTATTATGATGACATGGAGCTGATCCGATGACGGAGCGTGAAGGTGGACATAGGAACTCTATAATGAAGCGCAACCCCATCGTGTTTGGGCTCGTATGATTCGTCTTGACGAGTACTTTGTCTTAAGATGGTATCCATGGTCTGATGATGTAGCTGGAAGTTGGTCACAGTAACTCTGTAATGAAACGACGCGACCCTATCCAGTTTATACTCCTTTGATTCGTCTTGAGGAGTACTTTGTCAAGTTATGATCATTTTATTTCTTCAAAATAATTTCAATGTTTTCACATCTAGTAGACGTCCCGCGACGTCTAGTTTTCTTGCTAATATTATAAATGCGAATGTTTGTTTAGCTTTCACGCCTTAACTATTCAACGAATCATCATAAAGTTTTGCATACGGAGCACAGAAACGGACAGGGGGGTTAGGCAGAATCTGGGGCGTTAGGCAGAATGTCACATTTCACGTGTCGATCGTATCGTGATCACTGTGATTGGTTGAGAAACAGACGCGTGATGTCACAATAATCCGTTGGCCAGTCACGGTGATCTCTCAACCAATTAGTGATCACGACACGATCGACATGTGACATATGAGATTCTGCCTAACCCCCCAAAGCTACTTTTCATCCAGGAAAAATGTTTCTGAATGTTTATTTTGGAGGACATCTATCTTTACATAACGATAATGAATGTATTCAACATGAGGGTGGAATCAAGTTGATTGCCAACCTAGACGTATAATCTTTTTAGTAATGGTAACCGCAGTATGTCAGGTGGTTACACTTACCATCAGGTGGACAACCTACCTTTTCTGCCACTAAAACAATATAATATACTAGTAGCACTAAACACGGTGCGAAGTGGTTCTTATTCTTAGAAATAGGGCATTTATTTAGCAATGTGAATGCTTATGATTACCATCAGAAACTAACAATTTTTCACATTTGAAACCTTGACAGCAGACATAGCAGCTAATTAAGGGGTAACAAAACAAAAACAACACATCTGTGAGCACAATATTTGAATTTATTAATGCAATTCAGAGGTACAACCTTACCTAAGAAGGCACCCTTGTGATACAGTTTGAATAATGATAAAACATTGTAAATAACTCTTTTAGTATCTATAGTGTCAAACAATTTACTGCAAACATTATTTACACAATTAAAATTTATATGAATAATCATGTCTGATTGGTAATAACAGTTAAAAGTCATTGTTAAAAACTAGTTTGTATTATGTTAGAATATATGTTTAAATATCATAATTTGTTCGTTTTATACTTCGTTGTCTGTTAGCACAAACTGTGCAGCACTGCCGTAGTTAAGTATCCTGTCCTTGATACCTTTCAGCTTGTCAATGTAGTGTTTGTGTATCTTAGTATTGGTCCTCTTGTAGCGGAGGGCTGTTATCATTTTATCAACAGTGTAATGCAGCCAGAGTATGTTTGTGTACGGCTCGAAGTTCTTCCAATCATTTCTGTAATAAGAACAACTATTAATTTTACTAAAAGTCGACTCAAATTCTAGGTAATAATCATCCCAATACTGACTGATTTATTAATACTTGTTTTAAGACACACCCCACCCCGCCTTAGAAATAATGCATGTGTTTTTGACTTTACAAACACACTCATAACAGAACGCACACAAAGTACACCCAGACCCGGAACAATATTAATTGTGGAAAACACAAAAAGCGTCGTGCGTGGAAATACCAACAACCATCAGGCGGGAAATCTGCATCTGCCCACTGCGCCATCTGCGCAGTCAATTAAATGACAGTACACTCACACCAGACTCTGAACAACTATCTGAGGCTGATGGCAATACTTTGCTCTGTTCTGGGTGTACTTTGTGTCCGTTAAATTGTATGTATGTAAAGTCCCCCGCGATTCAAGGATTATTAATTAGTGCAGGGAGCTTTCTTTAAAAAAAATGTATTGCTGAGTCCATGACTGGCTGTATAATAGAAAAGTTGGTTTTAAGCTTGAACATAGACTAAAAATAGTATAGTGTACTTATATGTGTTGTGTAAACTTACGGGGTGATATTGTCTATGATATATGTGATTAAACTCCTTTAAATAAAAATATACACACTAAAAGGAGGGTGGTATTAAAAAATGTGGTGACGGATTAAGAATACAAGTGTCACCACCCCATTCTTTCCCACGGGTGTCGTATGAGACGACTAAGGGAAGTTAGCAATTATCATCCATTGCATGACTGGTGGTAGGGCTGGGTACCAAGTGGGAGTACTCACTTGATATGCGGCCCGAGTGGGTTGGTACCACTATCTCCCGTGTGACCGGCCATGAAGCACATCGTTGCGTTTTGGCTGTAGCAGGAGATAGCCGTTTATATTCCATTTCATCTGTGACATGAATTGGTGAGCAGCGGCTTGACAATACTCTCGGTATAGTCGAGTCCATGGGCGACGGTTACCATTTACCATCAGATGGACCGTGGCTCGTCCGCAACTACATGCAATAAAAAAAAAAATAAGATGAGTAGTGACCTCAGCTTGTCCCTCATGAGCCGGTACACCTGGAACTGATAGTCCCCCACGGCGTCGAACAGCGACTCGTCGGCGGCGAGGTCGTTGTAGAGGGCGGCGGCGGCGCCCCCCAGGCGCAGCGCCACGCGCGACAGCGAGTAGTCGATGACGGCGCCGCGCACGCCGCAGCGCGCCACGCGCACCGCGCGCCCGCGCACCACGAACGTCGCGTACTGCGCGCGACAACAGACACACTATTACAACGGCAACAATCTCTTGCGAAGATGGTAAGAGTAGGTAACCACCATATGTAAGGACCTGCGTTTATTTATGGTTGTTAGCCTCGGATGACTATGACAACCTTACCCGGATAAGTGGTGAGCACAGAGGACTCTCAACCTAAGCATCAAAGCTGCTATTTAACGTGTAGGTAGACCTAAAGCTACGTTCTACAAAATTAGGGATGGAATTGACCTATCATAATAATATTGATAAAAATCTTCAAGACTAACACAGGTTAAACACAAAGTGAAAAATGTGAAATCGAAAATAACAGTCACATTTTTCACTTTGTGTTTAATGTATAGTGCTAAGCATGTCAAATGCTAAAAATATATATAAAAATATCTAAATATTTAAAGGGTTTGCGTCATTATTAGGTAAAATCTTAATTGTAAAATTAAGTTTACCTGGTCGGTATAATGTATGAAAATACTTCCGACAGATGGCGCAGGCGTCACCCAAAGACGTTAAGTATGATGTGTTATCGAAATTAGCAGTCAGGAGCAATTGTCAGGATGGCTGAATTGGTAAAGCATCTGGACGGTATCCAGAAGATGCAGGTTCAAATCCTGCTCCTGACTGTTATTTTCGATTTCACATTTTTCACTTTGTGTTTAATGTATAGTGCTAAGCATGTCAAATGCTAAAAATATATATAAAAATATCTAAATATTTAAAGGGTTTGCGTCATTATTAGGTAAAATCTTAATTGTAAAATTAAGTTTACCTGGTCGGTATAATGTATGAAAATACTTCCGACAGATGGCGCAGGCGTCACCCAAAGACGTTAAGTATGATGTGTTATCGAAATTAGCAGTCAGGAGCAATTGTCAGGATGGCTGAATTGGTAAAGCATCTGGACGGTATCCAGAAGATGCAGGTTCAAATCCTGCTCCTGACTGTTATTTTCGATTTCACATTTTTCACTTTGTGTTTAATGTATAGTGCTAAGCATGTCAAATGCTAAAAATATATATAAAAATATCTAAATATTTAAAGGGTTTGCGTCATTATTAGGTAAAATCTTAATTGTAAAATTAAGTTTACCTGGTCGGTATAATGTATGAAAATACTTCCGACAGATGGCGCAGGCGTCACCCAAAGACGTTAAGTATGATGTGTTATCGAAATTAGCAGTCAGGAGCAATTGTCAGGATGGCTGAATTGGTAAAGCATCTGGACGGTATCCAGAAGATGCAGGTTCAAATCCTGCTCCTGACTGTTATTTTCGATTTCACATTTTTCACTTTGTGTTTAATGTATAGTGCTAAGCATGTCAAATGCTAAAAATATATATAAAAATATCTAAATATTTAAAGGGTTTGCGTCATTATTAGGTAAAATCTTAATTGTAAAATTAAGTTTACCTGGTCGGTATAATGTATGAAAATACTTCCGACAGATGGCGCAGGCGTCACCCAAAGACGTTAAGTATGATGTGTTATCGAAATTAGCAGTCAGGAGCAATTGTCAGGATGGCTGAATTGGTAAAGCATCTGGACGGTATCCAGAAGATGCAGGTTCAAATCCTGCTCCTGACTGTTATTTTCGATTTCACATTTTTCACTTTGTGTTTAATGTATAGTGCTAAGCATGTCAAATGCTAAAAATATATATAAAAATATCTAAATATTTAAAGGGTTTGCGTCATTATTAGGTAAAATCTTAATTGTAAAATTAAGTTTACCTGGTCGGTATAATGTATGAAAATACTTCCGACAGATGGCGCAGGCGTCACCCAAAGACGTTAAGTATGATGTGTTATCGAAATTAGCAGTCAGGAGCAATTGTCAGGATGGCTGAATTGGTAAAGCATCTGGACGGTATCCAGAAGATGCAGGTTCAAATCCTGCTCCTGACTGTTATTTTCGATTTCACATTTTTCACTTTGTGTTTAATGTATAGTGCTAAGCATATCAAATGCTAAAAATATATATAAAAATATCTAAATATTTAAAGGGTTTGCGTCATTATTAGGTAAAATCTTAATTGTAAAATTAAGTTTACCTGGTCGGTATAATGTATGAAAATACTTCCGACAGATGGCGCAGGCGTCACCCAAAGACGTTAAGTATGATGTGTTATCGAAATTAGCAGTCAGGAGCAATTGTCAGGATGGCTGAATTGGTAAAGCATCTGGACGGTATCCAGAAGATGCAGGTTCAAATCCTGCTCCTGACTGTTATTTTTGATTTCACATTTTTCACTTTGTGTTTAATGTATAGTGCTAAGCATATCAAATGCTAAAAATATATATAAAAATATCTAAATATTTAAAGGGTTTGCGTCATTATTAGGTAAAATCTTAATTGTAAAATTAAGTTTACCTGGTCGGTATAATGTATGAAAATACTTCCGACAGATGGCGCAGGCGTCACCCAAAGACGTTAAGTATGATGTGTTATCGAAATTAGCAGTCAGGAGCAATTGTCAGGATGGCTGAATTGGTAAAGCATCTGGACGGTATCCAGAAGATGCAGGTTCAAATCCTGCTCCTGACTGTTATTTTCGATTTCACATTTTTCACTTTGTGTTTAATGTATAGTGCTAAGCATATCAAATGCTAAAAATATATATAAAAATATCTAAATATTTAAAGGGTTTGCGTCATTATTAGGTAAAATCTTAATTGTAAAATTAAGTTTACCTGGTCGGTATAATGTATGAAAATACTTCCGACAGATGGCGCAGGCGTCACCCAAAGACGTTAAGTATGATGTGTTATCGAAATTAGCAGTCAGGAGCAATTGTCAGGATGGCTGAATTGGTAAAGCATCTGGACGGTATCCAGAAGATGCAGGTTCAAATCCTGCTCCTGACTGTTATTTTCGATTTCACATTTTTCACTTTGTGTTTAATGTATAGTGCTAAGCATATCAAATGCTAAAAATATATATAAAAATATCTAAATATTTAAAGGGTTTGCGTCATTATTAGGTAAAATCTTAATTGTAAAATTAAGTTTACCTGGTCGGTATAATGTATGAAAATACTTCCGACAGATGGCGCAGGCGTCACCCAAAGACGTTAAGTATGATGTGTTATCGAAATTAGCAGTCAGGAGCAATTGTCAGGATGGCTGAATTGGTAAAGCATCTGGACGGTATCCAGAAGATGCAGGTTCAAATCCTGCTCCTGACTGTTATTTTCGATTTCACATTTTTCACTTTGTGTTTAATGTATAGTGCTAAGCATGTCAAATGCTAAAAATATATATAAAAATATCTAAATATTTAAAGGGTTTGCGTCATTATTAGGTAAAATCTTAATTGTAAAATTAAGTTTACCTGGTCGGTATAATGTATGAAAATACTTCCGACAGATGGCGCAGGCGTCACCCAAAGACGTTAAGTATGATGTGTTATCGAAATTAGCAGTCAGGAGCAATTGTCAGGATGGCTGAATTGGTAAAGCATCTGGACGGTATCCAGAAGATGCAGGTTCAAATCCTGCTCCTGACTGTTATTTTCGATTTCACATTTTTCACTTTGTGTTTAATGTATAGTGCTAAGCATATCAAATGCTAAAAATATATATAAAAATATCTAAATATTTAAAGGGTTTGCGTCATTATTAGGTAAAATCTTAATTGTAAAATTAAGTTTACCTGGTCGGTATAATGTATGAAAATACTTCCGACAGATGGCGCAGGCGTCACCCAAAGACGTTAAGTATGATGTGTTATCGAAATTAGCAGTCAGGAGCAATTGTCAGGATGGCTGAATTGGTAAAGCATCTGGACGGTATCCAGAAGATGCAGGTTCAAATCCTGCTCCTGACTGTTATTTTCGATTTCACATTTTTCACTTTGTGTTTAATGTATAGTGCTAAGCATGTCAAATGCTAAAAATATATATAAAAATA
The DNA here is from genome assembly GCA_948253155.1 of Leucoma salicis. Classification (NCBI taxonomy): domain Eukaryota; kingdom Metazoa; phylum Arthropoda; class Insecta; order Lepidoptera; family Erebidae; genus Leucoma; species Leucoma salicis. Next base: position 3,382,249 of record OX411815.1, read on the forward strand.
TCTAAATATTTAAAGGGTTTGCGTCATTATTAGGTAAAATCTTAATTGTAAAATTAAGTTTACCTGGTCGGTATAATGTATGAAAATACTTCCGACAGATGGCGCAGGCGTCACCCAAAGACGTTAAGTATGATGTGTTATCGAAATTAGCAGTCAGGAGCAATTGTCAGGATGGCTGAATTGGTAAAGCATCTGGACGGTATCCAGAAGATGCAGGTTCAAATCCTGCTCCTGACTGTTATTTTCGATTTCACATTTTTCACTTTGTGTTTAATGTATAGTGCTAAGCATGTCAAATGCTAAAAATATATATAAAAATATCTAAATATTTAAAGGGTTTGCGTCATTATTAGGTAAAATCTTAATTGTAAAATTAAGTTTACCTGGTCGGTATAATGTATGAAAATACTTCCGACAGATGGCGCAGGCGTCACCCAAAGACGTTAAGTATGATGTGTTATCGAAATTAGCAGTCAGGAGCAATTGTCAGGATGGCTGAATTGGTAAAGCATCTGGACGGTATCCAGAAGATGCAGGTTCAAATCCTGCTCCTGACTGTTATTTTCGATTTCACATTTTTCACTTTGTGTTTAATGTATAGTGCTAAGCATATCAAATGCTAAAAATATATATAAAAATATCTAAATATTTAAAGGGTTTGCGTCATTATTAGGTAAAATCTTAATTGTAAAATTAAGTTTACCTGGTCGGTATAATGTATGAAAATACTTCCGACAGATGGCGCAGGCGTCACCCAAAGACGTTAAGTATGATGTGTTATCGAAATTAGCAGTCAGGAGCAATTGTCAGGATGGCTGAATTGGTAAAGCATCTGGACGGTATCCAGAAGATGCAGGTTCAAATCCTGCTCCTGACTGTTATTTTCGATTTCACATTTTTCACTTTGTGTTTAATGTATAGTGCTAAGCATGTCAAATGCTAAAAATATATATAAAAATATCTAAATATTTAAAGGGTTTGCGTCATTATTAGGTAAAATCTTAATTGTAAAATTAAGTTTACCTGGTCGGTATAATGTATGAAAATACTTCCGACAGATGGCGCAGGCGTCACCCAAAGACGTTAAGTATGATGTGTTATCGAAATTAGCAGTCAGGAGCAATTGTCAGGATGGCTGAATTGGTAAAGCATCTGGACGGTATCCAGAAGATGCAGGTTCAAATCCTGCTCCTGACTGTTATTTTCGATTTCACATTTTTCACTTTGTGTTTAATGTATAGTGCTAAGCATATCAAATGCTAAAAATATATATAAAAATATCTAAATATTTAAAGGGTTTGCGTCATTATTAGGTAAAATCTTAATTGTAAAATTAAGTTTACCTGGTCGGTATAATGTATGAAAATACTTCCGACAGATGGCGCAGGCGTCACCCAAAGACGTTAAGTATGATGTGTTATCGAAATTAGCAGTCAGGAGCAATTGTCAGGATGGCTGAATTGGTAAAGCATCTGGACGGTATCCAGAAGATGCAGGTTCAAATCCTGCTCCTGACTGTTATTTTCGATTTCACATTTTTCACTTTGTGTTTAATGTATAGTGCTAAGCATATCAAATGCTAAAAATATATATAAAAATATCTAAATATTTAAAGGGTTTGCGTCATTATTAGGTAAAATCTTAATTGTAAAATTAAGTTTACCTGGTCGGTATAATGTATGAAAATACTTCCGACAGATGGCGCAGGCGTCACCCAAAGACGTTAAGTATGATGTGTTATCGAAATTAGCAGTCAGGAGCAATTGTCAGGATGGCTGAATTGGTAAAGCATCTGGACGGTATCCAGAAGATGCAGGTTCAAATCCTGCTCCTGACTGTTATTTTCGATTTCACATTTTTCACTTTGTGTTTAATGTATAGTGCTAAGCATGTCAAATGCTAAAAATATATATAAAAATATCTAAATATTTAAAGGGTTTGCGTCATTATTAGGTAAAATCTTAATTGTAAAATTAAGTTTACCTGGTCGGTATAATGTATGAAAATACTTCCGACAGATGGCGCAGGCGTCACCCAAAGACGTTAAGTATGATGTGTTATCGAAATTAGCAGTCAGGAGCAATTGTCAGGATGGCTGAATTGGTAAAGCATCTGGACGGTATCCAGAAGATGCAGGTTCAAATCCTGCTCCTGACTGTTATTTTCGATTTCACATTTTTCACTTTGTGTTTAATGTATAGTGCTAAGCATGTCAAATGCTAAAAATATATATAAAAATATCTAAATATTTAAAGGGTTTGCGTCATTATTAGGTAAAATCTTAATTGTAAAATTAAGTTTACCTGGTCGGTATAATGTATGAAAATACTTCCGACAGATGGCGCAGGCGTCACCCAAAGACGTTAAGTATGATGTGTTATCGAAATTAGCAGTCAGGAGCAATTGTCAGGATGGCTGAATTGGTAAAGCATCTGGACGGTATCCAGAAGATGCAGGTTCAAATCCTGCTCCTGACTGTTATTTTCGATTTCACATTTTTCACTTTGTGTTTAATGTATAGTGCTAAGCATGTCAAATGCTAAAAATATATATAAAAATATCTAAATATTTAAAGGGTTTGCGTCATTATTAGGTAAAATCTTAATTGTAAAATTAAGTTTACCTGGTCGGTATAATGTATGAAAATACTTCCGACAGATGGCGCAGGCGTCACCCAAAGACGTTAAGTATGATGTGTTATCGAAATTAGCAGTCAGGAGCAATTGTCAGGATGGCTGAATTGGTAAAGCATCTGGACGGTATCCAGAAGATGCAGGTTCAAATCCTGCTCCTGACTGTTATTTTCGATTTCACATTTTTCACTTTGTGTTTAATGTATAGTGCTAAGCATGTCAAATGCTAAAAATATATATAAAAATATCTAAATATTTAAAGGGTTTGCGTCATTATTAGGTAAAATCTTAATTGTAAAATTAAGTTTACCTGGTCGGTATAATGTATGAAAATACTTCCGACAGATGGCGCAGGCGTCACCCAAAGACGTTAAGTATGATGTGTTATCGAAATTAGCAGTCAGGAGCAATTGTCAGGATGGCTGAATTGGTAAAGCATCTGGACGGTATCCAGAAGATGCAGGTTCAAATCCTGCTCCTGACTGTTATTTTCGATTTCACATTTTTCACTTTGTGTTTAATGTATAGTGCTAAGCATGTCAAATGCTAAAAATATATATAAAAATATCTAAATATTTAAAGGGTTTGCGTCATTATTAGGTAAAATCTTAATTGTAAAATTAAGTTTACCTGGTCGGTATAATGTATGAAAATACTTCCGACAGATGGCGCAGGCGTCACCCAAAGACGTTAAGTATGATGTGTTATCGAAATTAGCAGTCAGGAGCAATTGTCAGGATGGCTGAATTGGTAAAGCATCTGGACGGTATCCAGAAGATGCAGGTTCAAATCCTGCTCCTGACTGTTATTTTCGATTTCACATTTTTCACTTTGTGTTTAATGTATAGTGCTAAGCATGTCAAATGCTAAAAATATATATAAAAATATCTAAATATTTAAAGGGTTTGCGTCATTATTAGGTAAAATCTTAATTGTAAAATTAAGTTTACCTGGTCGGTATAATGTATGAAAATACTTCCGACAGATGGCGCAGGCGTCACCCAAAGACGTTAAGTATGATGTGTTATCGAAATTAGCAGTCAGGAGCAATTGTCAGGATGGCTGAATTGGTAAAGCATCTGGACGGTATCCAGAAGATGCAGGTTCAAATCCTGCTCCTGACTGTTATTTTCGATTTCACATTTTTCACTTTGTGTTTAATGTATAGTGCTAAGCATGTCAAATGCTAAAAATATATATAAAAATATCTAAATATTTAAAGGGTTTGCGTCATTATTAGGTAAAATCTTAATTGTAAAATTAAGTTTACCTGGTCGGTATAATGTATGAAAATACTTCCGACAGATGGCGCAGGCGTCACCCAAAGACGTTAAGTATGATGTGTTATCGAAATTAGCAGTCAGGAGCAATTGTCAGGATGGCTGAATTGGTAAAGCATCTGGACGGTATCCAGAAGATGCAGGTTCAAATCCTGCTCCTGACTGTTATTTTCGATTTCACATTTTTCACTTTGTGTTTAATGTATAGTGCTAAGCATGTCAAATGCTAAAAATATATATAAAAATATCTAAATATTTAAAGGGTTTGCGTCATTATTAGGTAAAATCTTAATTGTAAAATTAAGTTTACCTGGTCGGTATAATGTATGAAAATACTTCCGACAGATGGCGCAGGCGTCACCCAAAGACGTTAAGTATGATGTGTTATCGAAATTAGCAGTCAGGAGCAATTGTCAGGATGGCTGAATTGGTAAAGCATCTGGACGGTATCCAGAAGATGCAGGTTCAAATCCTGCTCCTGACTGTTATTTTCGATTTCACATTTTTCACTTTGTGTTTAATGTATAGTGCTAAGCATATCAAATGCTAAAAATATATATAAAAATATCTAAATACTAACACAGGTATTAATGTTACAATTCGCGAATCTTAAAAATTTTTTTGCTGTTGCTAAATTTTGCCACATCTGTGATAAATTCAAATGAAGAACAAATTGTCTGAAATACTGCGTTTTTTTTACATATGCACATACATTAAGAAAACGTATAGAATGATAAACGCAATTCAAATATGATTCAAATCAACGCCGCTATTAAATGCTTCATGCACTTTCATTACTTGAGACCACATTACCACCTACCATCAATTTATACTTTACACACGTCGTTTCCTTGCCGTGTGGGGCCGGCTTTAAAATTGTCCCACCCCTCTCCACCCATGGGAGCCGTAAGAGACGACTGAGGGAATACCGAGGGAGTGGGCAGCAGCACTCTTTCGAGTATTAACAACATGCACTACGATCGCCAACCCGCCTGCCAAGCGTGGCGATTACGGCACTATCCCCCATTCTTGGGGAGGCCTATGTCCAGCAGTGGACTTTAAAAGACTGATGGATTACACACGTCACCCTTCTAGCACAAAGAATAATCTCTACAGAAAAAGCCAGCTAAGTCTTTCTCATACTCCCGTCTACATATAGGGCAGATTCTGCGATAACCAGTTAAGTAGTTATAGCATTAGGAGGTAACAAGCAAACTCACTTTTCCATCTAATATTAGTAAGGAATAACGATGTATCTTTTCAGGAATGTCTGACAATATGTGAGCATTGCGGTATACCAACAAATCGTATACATACATTCCTTCGACCGCTCGTTAGGGAGGCCTATGTCCAGCAGTGGACGTCAAAGACTGATATATGGATGGATACATACATTACCTATCTACATGAATAATCTAGACTGTATGTTCAAAGACCACCCATCTTCGTGTCTCTGTTGCTCTACTGCGTTCAATCAATCATTGATTAATTACGTTTAGTTGGCTGCTTTTAAATTAAATAGCGATATCATTTTACCTCAGAGATCAAAGCAAACTGTGCTTGGTATTACAATGTATAATATGGCCTCAACTTTGTTGACATCAGCGAGTCAGCGACGGTTTTCAATACCTCTTAATAAATATGGATACATTTAAATTGGACTCAGTTATGCCAAAACGTACCAGTCCACAAATTGTCAAAAATGAACTATTGACACCAGATTGTTCAAGATGTGTTACATTACTAGTCGTCAAAACAGTCCAAGATCTTTTTTAGTCTGTATTTTAGCACTTGACATGCTCAGCTACTTTAAAGAACAAATTATTTGTGAAATATCGAAAAAGAGAGAGAAATTCGGGGAAGTGCTCTAACCGCTAAGCAGCGGTTAAAGCAGAAATTTTTTCCACGTTTCACAAATAATTTGTTCTAGATATATATAGTCCCTGTTTTCATTTGATATAGGAACTTAATGTATAAACTAACCCACATGTATAAACGAACTATATTTTACACTAGCCTTTGCCTGCGGCTCCGCCACAGCCATGAACTAGTTTTTAGGTTATATCTAAGGTTCCCGATATAGTAGCGGAATAAAATATATACCAGTTTTTAAGTCTAATCAAGAGCTACCAAATAAAAAAAGTTACATTAAAATCCGTTCAGTAGTTTTTGCGTGATACGCGAACTAAAAAACAAAAAGTCTAAAAAAAATGAAATATAAATTATAATTTGTGATTAAGGAAAAAGAGTATTTTAGTACAGGCGGGAATCGAACCTGCGTCCCTTCCTATCCGGGGAAGTGCTCTAATCCACTGAGCTACAGTACTATCTTTTAGACATACCCAACCTTCTTATCACATTTTTCTTAACGACAACGAATTATAATTTGTACTCTAAGAGTAGCTGAGCATGTCATGTGCTAAAATATAGATCAAAATGTTTAAAATTAAATATGTTACAATTCGCGAATCTTAAAAATTTTTTTGCTGTTGCTAAATTTTGCCACATCTGTGATAAATTCAAATGAATAACAAATTGTCTGAAATACTGCGTTTTTTTTACATATGCACATACATTAAGAAACCGTATAGAATGATAAACGCAATTCAAATATGATTCAAATCAACGCCGCTATTAAATGCTTCTCAATCAATAAACCATCGTTTGCTAACGCGCAACGAACACCAATTGCGTGATGTCTTTGTTCAGCAAATGGATAGTCTAAACTCACGACCGACCTTTTGACCGAGACATTTTATAGTACGAATTGAGTTCGTCGCCCCCTTTTCAAACTCTTGTTGAAAATTATAAAATGTTAATAGATATAAAAATCAACTTTTTATTTTTTATACCTACTACATGGTTGGCAAACATGCATACGGCCCACCGGATGATAAGCGGTTACCGCTATAGACGCTAGCAACACCAGAAACATCTCTCACGCGTCGCCATCTCCTAGGAATGGCTTAGGAGGTGTATAGGAAGAATAACAAGGACAGGATATGAAGGATAACAAGGAGAGAATTGGGAGGGGGTTTGGGCCTCCAGCGCTCTCACTCGCCATACGAAACAACGGCAGGAGTAACAGCCGTTGTTACACGCTGATCTTTTATGAGAGGGTGGCACTTCCCCGATCGAGCCGGCCCATTCATGCTGGGATAACCATGGCTCTACCACTAATCAACATAAGAATGAATAGCTGAATTTCAGATCATTGGAGATTTAAGATAATTATTGCGTATGGAGTCAAGACAGTAGAGCTTCATCATCTATGTCTCGTTTAGGAATATACTCTCTTTTAGGACACGATACGCGAATCTATGTCACACGTCATTGGCTATATGCGATTAATTTAAGAATTTAGGTACCTAGATACTATTTTTACGTGATCAAAAAACATCGACACTCTTTTGTAAATAAACTAATAGGACTAAGAAATGGCAACAAGTCGTGATAGCCTATTGGTATAAGCAAGGACGTCAAAAAGAACGTTATCAAGTTCAGAGCCCCAGTCTGAAGCAGAGATGCGCAAACTAAATCACCAATGAGATCAGTGATTTATAAATCTTTTTCTTCGAAAGATTTAAATCACTCTTTTAAATCTTTAACTCTTTTAAATCTTTGGTTACGAATGACGTTATTCATTCAGTTGATCATAAGTGATGCAAATATCTATTGATTCATGTAGTTATTCTCTCATTCCCTCAAGTCGCAACCGGTTTTGAGCTTTTTACTATAATGACAGAGAGTCTAAGTTTCTGTGAACCTATCGAATTGTATTTCAAAAGAGCGCGTTTGTGCGTGCTTACAACTTATGTTATCTCATTTCAATTCACAATATCCTTTATCTATTGTCTCATTCTACATCTACGTTTGTGTTTTGTTAGTTTCCATCATTCCATTCCATCTGACTAAAATCAATCCTAACGTAGTGAGTTAAAGATATATTTTCGAAACAAAAGATTTAAGGAGTGATTACGCATTTTGAAAGATAATACATCTTTTGTATCAATCACTCCTGAGTTACACATCTCTAGTCTGAAGTTTTCGAACGGAACAAAACTCTCTACTCTTCGAGTTTTTTCGAAATTGTTATTACTGTTCGGAGAAAAACATCGTAAGGTAAACGTGAATGAGATTTCCTCGATGGCTTGTTAAGCCTGCCAGCTGGTGTAGCAAGTGGTGGACTACGGCGTAAATCCCTCTTAGTGAGAGGAGATACACCCGCCCAATAGTGGTACAGTAAAGTGTTGTTTTCCTTAACCTTACAATTTTATTCATAATATTCGCAAGAAAATAGCGCAATTAACGTATTGTCTGAGAAGGAAAACCGCTGTATCTGCCTGTACTTTAGTAAACATCAATTAATTTAACATAGAATTATATTTAATTTCTGATTACAATTTCGTGATAAAACCAACTATGCTTTGTGACATAAGATATGTGTGTGTGTGTGTGTGTGTGTGTGTGTGTGTGTGTGTGTGCGTGTGTTTTTGATACCTGTTTAATACATTACCACACATTATTAGTTACAAAACTGTTACTATGTGATATAGTAGTTTATCTCAGCTATAAGTGTGCTCTGCGGAACCTTACCCCTTTCTTTTGTTAACGCGGGAAAAAATGTACCTAATCGCACACCCCGTCGATCGGGGCAGCGAACAGGGTAGTGTGGGGCCCTCACCCATTAAATAAACCCACCGTGTGCCGTCTCTCCGCCTCTATTGGCGGGCCCCTGGAATTATGTTACATTACTTCAGTGGTGCGGAACCTTATCCTCCGCAAAAAATACTGACCATCATAGAAGAATGTTGAAGATATAACTACCTACCAATTTTTAAATGTTCAGCCGGGACTTTAAATTTAACTAACAACACAAACAAACGCTTCAATTAGAGAATCGCGTAAATATCAGAATGTGAATTACAATGTTAGATTGTAAACTATTATAGACGTCAATACTTTGGAAGGAGACAGCGATTTGTTAAAACATTTACAAAAAAAAAAATCCTACGATGAGTCATACAATTATTACTTTATCTCAAAACTGCAAATAATATGAAACGTTATCAGGTTTATAATATTTGTTTATGTCTGAAGACGAATTAGATTAAACATTATCTTTAAAGTAGGCAAATTCAGATAAAAAGAATTGTGATTTTATTAAGAGCGATATTGCATTATAATTGATGAGAGTTCAAACGTTCTAGAGATGGTAAGAATAAAAAATATGGACAGTGGTAGAAGAGGCTTGCTTTTCTCCAGCACTAATGGGCCAGCTCGGCCGGGGAAGTACCACCCTCTCACAGAAGATAAGCATACAGCAACCATAGGTACTTTCCTACTGTTGTATCTGGATGAATTAGAGCGCTGAAGTCGGAAATCTCCTCTTCCTCAGGAGATATTATCCTTCTCTCCTTATCTCTTTCCTTGGGAGTTGGTAACTCGCGAGTCGCTAGTGTTGCTAACATCCATAGGCTTAACATCAGATGGGCCGTAGGCCTAATTGCCACTTTCACAATATAAGAAAGGAGAAATCGTTGAGCATTATATTCTATATAAGCTATCTCGAATTTCGAACCTAAAAATTGGAATATCAAATCTAAAAGTATTTATTCTAATCCAAAGTTTAGTAGTTCCAGCGATTAGCGCGTTTAAACCGCTCCTCTGTTAGGGCGCTGATTTACAACCGTGTAGCAGGCACTTTAATGTGACTACACAATGAAAATCTATAGATATTTATAATAAAATGGTAACAGGGCGATGTGTCCATTGCACATTGAAAAACTTATGTCTGTATGTTTGTACAAACATCACGCTAAAACTGCTTAATGGATTTTGATGATTTCTTTTGTATGAAAGCTTTTGATTAGACTTAAAAACTGGTATACGTTTAATTCCGCTACTATATCGGGAACCTGAGATCTAAAAACGAGACTCGTCTGCGTATGCGGAGGAGCTGCAGGCTAACGCTAGTATTCCAATAAAACGATCTTCAAAATATTATCAATGGCGACTCGCCTGTGTCCTATCTGAGGCCATTCACCCATCAGTCGGGGTTATTAGTGGTAAGTTGCACACGTACATAATATAACATGTGTATTTCGGCAGTGTCGTCCACCTTCCTCAAGGTGATTGGCATTTTTGGCAAGGTTACAAATGGCTGTTGTGTTATGAGCTACAACCAAATGTCATCCACCGTAAATATACTGTCAGATGGGTAGTGCGCTCGTTTGTCTTGCCGAGATTTCTCTAAAGCAGGGTGTTGTATTTAAAATGTTAATAGGAACTCTTTTCAATAAAGCTTACTTTTCATTTTGGAAAAAATCTTGTTTCTTTTGTGACATTCGCTCCCAACTCCACACTTTCAAATTAAACAGCTTATTCCTACTATCATTCCTTTTAAACTTCGATCATCAATACCAAGATACAGTGTCACGAACAAAATCAAGCTAAAAAATGTCCGTGTGAATATATACTTATACAGCTACATCTGTTTACTAACGAACTGAACCCTTTTAAATTTAACGTAATGATTAATGATTGTATCATGGCACTTAGTAATAAAGTCACAAATCTTTAAACTTTTATCTTACGTTTACTATCATTCGTCACAAAAATGAGCAAAGCAATAATTTACTACTGCCTCTTAAAAGTGAAAAGACAAATAACATTTACTGTGAAATAAAGCTTAAATAGCAACAAATAATGCACTTTTTGAACTAAACAAAACAAAAGTTCACTTCTCAAGTGCGCTCTTATTTACCGAGTCGGATTTTTTGGGCAGACGCGATATCTATTGCATTATTGATCGAAGCTTTAACGTTAAAGAAGAAATAAACCTTTTTGAAAAGACACTCCATAAATGTAAATTTGTTAATCTTTCGCACCGTAACTACTTAACCGATTATCATGAAATGCATACGTATTTATATTCCCAAGATATAAATGTGAAAGTGTGTTTGTTACCTCTTGACGCTATAACTACTAAACCGATCATCACGAAATTTGGTACATATATAGTCCAGAACATAGCTACTGTTTAAGGTACACATCTGCTGTACTCCTAATGTTGCAAGCCCATAAGAAACATTTACTACGTCACCACTGTCAACAATAAAAAAATAAAAATCTAGACATTTTGGCATTTTAAATTTCGTTCAAAACCCGGCGGAAACATTATTCTGTCTGTGTCCTAATGACGTCAATGTCAGACTTAATCTCAAAATATTTTTGTTTAGTTATTTGTTTACCTATTATACTGATCGCTTACTACAAGGATGACGCAAGTGAATGTTTATTATAACGACTGTCGTTGGCGCCTGCTTATACAACAGATTAATAAATGATTTTATAAAATAAAGTATGTGATTTTGCCGGTTGACAGCAACATGTTTTGATATACATTTATTGTCATGCGTTAGTCTCGCAAAACATCGAATCGTTGAACCGATTTTGATAAAATCCAAGCATCCACTCCACAAACACACATTGTGTATGTGGAGTGAATGCTTGGATGGTTTAGCTCCATAATAATTGGACCCAGAGTCGCTGATATACTTCTAGAAAATTTTGATAAAATTTTGGGCAAATCAACTTCTTCCGCGTTTAAAAGTAGTATATAAAAATACATTAGATATACCTACATTATCAACATCAGCTATCAGCTTTCCTAGTTTCTTAAAATCGTATAAACTTAATTTTCTCCTCCACATTCCCGTCATTTAATTTGAATTAAGCGGAAAAAACTTATCAAGATCGTAGCAAGCATACTACCATATAAACCTTCCATCTATCTATCTATCAGCCTTTAGCCGTCCACTGTTGGGTATAGGCCTCGCTCAAGAGACCGTCCCAGCAGTTCGCCGCGGCTTAAACTAACTCACCGGTCTACCAGATACGAGACCCAACTGCGGTATAATATATAAGTACGTGAAATAAAAAATTAATAAAATATATATCGTTTGTATGGTTTAAAATGCTTTGCGAGGATAAATAAATATGCTCTACCTTCTGTTCAGTGGGAGATATCAGCACGTTCCCCCAGTGAAGATCGCGATGCTCAAACTGAAACGCCTCCTCAGCTACTGCCAAACCATACGCCACCTTCAGGTACAAAAGTATATTAAAATCCATACTTATGTTTTACAAAATTATATTAGAATATATACTAATATTATACTGTAGACTCGTATAGTGCTTTCAGTTAGATTACATGAAATAAAAATGCTTCAAACAACTTGTCAGAAAATGACTTCAAATATAAACAAAAAAAAGTTGCAACATATTTTGCCTGTAAATATAATTGCTGAGATTCACACATATTTACAAATTTTCAGTATGACTAATCATGAAGTGTTATTGGGCAGAAAGTGATATAAATTAACTGCATTTATATGATACATTTTAATTCAAATTTCTTTAAAACATCTAATGTGGTTATTAAACAAGTAATGTACATAAATAAAAATGAATCGGTGAAATGTATGTACACGCATAACTTCCGAACGACTGCACCAAATTGGATAATTCTTTTTATTTTGTATTCGTTATTGTCAGGACAAGGTTTGTGTAGCAGAAAATTTAAAAAAAGGCGCATAATTTTTTTTAGAAATCTTATAATATGAAAATTGAACGAGACAGAAGACTGTGAGAGTTCTTCAATATATTGACAAAACATTGACATATTGACATTCAGTAAAGGAAGTGTTGTTGACTGTATACCACCAATGTGAAACCGAGGCGGTCATAAATAGTAAAATACTTCTTTCAGGACTTAAGAAAATATTCACGAAAACAGGAATATGGCGGTAGGAAGTCATCCGGGGTAGCTAGTGATTTATAAAATAAAGAGGTTTGTATCTAGAGTATAAAATTACATTAAAACATAGAAGTTTAAGCAAAAAAGCTACTGTTTTATTTCTAATTATTAACTCAATAAAGAAAAATAATTTCATATCTATTTACAAGTGGCTAATCTGCTTAATCTTTTACAAACAAAACAACAACATAAACATTAGTAACAATAAAGCTAAATAATAAATAAAATGAAAAATCACACACTGGACACACGGAAAGCGCGCGAAACCAACCTCGAAGGATAAGTGATAATCTAGTCAAGATACGAGGACAACTTGAACTAGAAAATCGCTTATCTTCCGCAGAGGTTACATGTCATGCAGCCGAGAGCCACTGAAAAAAATACACAAAAGAAAACAAAAATATAATTAATACAAACACACATTTTAGTATCGGCAAAAAGTATTAGGTACGTGCAAAAATTGTGCTTTTTTATCGAAGTGCTTTCTAAATTCTTGAGTAACTATTAAACTATCTATAATTATCATATTTTTTTTAGAAATACACGAATCAATAGGATTTTTCTCTCTAAAAAATACTATTGCAAATGTATTATATCATCATAGTCGTTGACAATACAGATTATAAGTCCCATAAACAACAAAACATCTTTACATCCAACAAAAAAAAAACAACGTCAGAGATTATTTACAGCTGTCAATTTGATTCTTTACTAACCTGCAGGAAAAGAGCATGCGCCTGTTCAGCGTTATTAAATTGGTAGCTCTCTAAATCCTGGCCTGCATTGGCAAGTTCCAATACAATGTACTGCTGGTCGGCTGGCAGGATAGCTGGGTTATCGTTCTCGGAACCCTTACACTCGTCGTATAAGTCCCACAGGTCGAGCAGGCGAGACGGATAACTACCATAAACGCACCTCACTGCCAATACCTAAAATTTCATAGAATATATGTTATTTGGTTAAACTATAGACGTGGTGTGACGATTATTATTTAAATTTATTTTTATCTCATTTTAAGAAATCAAATTGTCGTAGTTATATCAACAAATCCCTTTGGATTAATTTCATTTTGTTTATAAAATGATACGAAACAGCTTGTCGCAAAATACAGCATGGAAGGGTTGGCCGGGCAAGTTCCACACTCTATATTACGATGTTTATAGCGAGTTTAGTTTGGCGAGTGAGAGCGTCGAAATCCAAAACTACCTCATATAGCCCTCGATTCTTCTACACCTCTTATCCCGTTTTCCTAGTGTTGGCAACGTAATGTCTACAGGCTACCATAATCACCACGATTTAGATGTGCCATTTCTTTGTATTATTTTTAGATGAATTTGTCAAACCAGTAACAATACAAATAATCATAAAAGTATGTTACACCGAACCTGCATGATTTTTTTTTAAATCATAGAGTCGGGAACTGAATTTATTGGATTCTACATGGCGCGTGTACATTGACATTTTTACGCACTCGATTTTTAAGACGCCGCGTCTATCCCGTGCTAGCTCTGTCACGCCGTAGAAAATGGGCGTTTTGGCAGTGGCGGAAACTGTTTGCAGTGTAAACTGTAAACTTTACTGTGGTTATTTACGGCGCCGAAATTGAAGCGCCGTAAAATTGACATATTGTAAAGGATAATTGTAAGTGTATTTATATTTTTAGAAACATAAGTCACATAAATATTCTAATAACAGAACTCCACTTATTACAATGTGAAAACAAGCGATATCTTGGCTCACTCAATGGTAGGAAGTAACTGCACCTATCGGTCGGCTTTACCGCCATATGGCTGAGATGGCATACTTTTTGCAGAAGATCTTTTACATAACGCAATCTGCTCCAGTTCTCAAGAGAATTGGATTTTAAAGTAACGTTTCAATTTCATAACTGCAATACGCAAAACATATTGCTTGCAGTATGTGCTTACTTTCATCTGTATTTTTAATCTAGCCTTACCCGCGGCTCCGCCACAGAGCAAAGCTAGTTTATATGTATCTCAGTTTCCCGACATACTAGTGGGATAAAAGTCTAATTAAGAGATTTACAACAAACACACAAACACAAAAGTTCTCAATAAAAATGGTTTGCGTTCAGACACCTAAATAGCCGATTTCCGTAATCTTTCTTTAAATATCTTAGATGTATATAGGTGCAGCTGCCACACTATGTATGAATGCGTATGATAGAAGATTTTACAAAGTAAAAGTTTTGAACTTTCGTTACCGATTACGCGCTAGCCGGTGATTTGGTGTCAACATTATAACATACTCGCATTACATAAATGAGTTTAGAGACATGTATTTTTTTAAAGTTTGTACTCTTATGGTTAAATTCGATCGAGATTAATTTGTCTTTTTCTGTCGCAATAGAGCTACCATTAACAAATAAACCATTAAACATCTTAAAAAATAATTTTAAATTAAATAAACACAATGTGTGAATATGTGAAATCGATAATAAGTCACGAGCAAGATTTGAACCTGCATCTCCTGGAATACCGTCCCCGATGCTTTGCCAATTGAGCAATCGTGACAATTGTTCGGGACTGTGAATTTCGATAACACAATTAATTCTTAACATCTTGGGTGACACGAGTCCCAAACAATTGTCACGATGGCTGAATTGGCAAAGGATCTAAGACGGTATTCCAGGTGATGCAGGTTCAAATCTGCTCGTGGCAGTTACTTTCGATTTCACATTTTCACACTGTGTAATTTATATGGCTAAGCATGTCAAATGCTAAAAATAAATATACAAAAATATCAAAACATTAAAATAGTTTGACAGTAAGGATGGTTAAGGTTGCAGCTTTTGGTTTGGTTGGTTAAGGTTGCAGGTTAAGGTTGCAGCATTTAATTACAAAGAAAACTTACAAACATCTAGATAAAATACTTATTTCTATCCTTGTGGTAGGTATAATCATAAAGATACCAGTGACAAGGGTCAATGATATGAATGAACAAACGACAGAAAAACACAGCCAGATATGATATGCGAACTAAAATGCTTATACTTGCAAATGGATTTGCGCAAATGGTAAATTTAGCGATGATCGACACGTATCGCATACAACGAGGCATCGAAAATATCGATGTTTCATATTCAATGTCCGTGTTTTTCATACTAAGTCATTGTTATTCTTCTGAATTTATATGAGATCGCCACTAGTACACGTTACTGGAGGTAAATCAATGTTTTGACTAAATTTAATTCCAGACGTCGTTTTTGTTAGTCAATCGACGCGACGTTTCGCTGGTTATAGTCACTCTCGAAAACTTATGGCAATACTGTACTTATAGCATTATTTCTCGATTTTTTAAAATACATAGCCCCTTCTTCCATTGCACTATGACTATTATTTGATAAATGGCAATGGTCACATCAATAATTATTAGTTACCACTGGCATTAAGTGTAACATAAATAATAATAGCTGACCCGCCGAACTTCGAAAGGCCGGATATTTTCGAAAATCCTGAAAGACGTGTTTTACTTTCTATGACCGCCTCGGCTTCACACAGGTGGTGTAGGTACAGTCGCGGATTAACGAAATGTAACACTTGCGGTAAATTCAAATCAGTCACATTATCAATAATTCCAGACACGTTTTGACGTATTGAAAGTAACTCACGGTCTTGTCTCATTCACTCACTCACTTTTTATATTATGACATATTTTTTTAAATTATGTTAGATTTTTTTATATTATAGGTAGCTATATAAAAACTAACAAAATTACTGTTTATATTAATAGTTCTAAAAATATGCTAATTCGCATGTAGCTATGCGGCAATGTGGAGTTTGGAGATAAGCCAAACACGCCTATGTTTCGTGATAAGTACTTACGAGTACGTTCCACCACACACATCATGAACAATGGGGATATTGTGAAAAATTACATTATGCTCGTAAAGTAATTGGTCGTAGTTATGTAAAAAGGATCAACTCAAAAGAGACGACAAGTACATAATAGTACATTATTATTATTTTTCATTTTCAACATTGAAAAAATGGTAAAATGTTTTACCCAAATCTATATTATTTTAAAGAAATATTTGAAAGTAAGTTAATTATAATAGAGGGTCGTTTAAAAAAATCTTTATTTAATACTTAGCTTAATTATTAATTAAACATCGCGCTGTGATTGAGTGGCTGTAATAAGTTAGAATAAGGTTCAATATAGATGTGAAAATTGAACTTTTATTTTTAAATAATTTGACAGTTGTTAGTTGAAAACGATTCTCCCTAGGGCTAAAAAGTATTACTTTCAACCCGCTCCTCAGGCAACTTCAAACCTTTTTTTGATCTGTATTTTTTAGCATTTGACATGCTCCGCCACTTTTTAAATTACAAATTATTTGTGAATAAGGAAAAAGAGATTTTTGTACGAGCGGGAATCGAACCAGCGTCTTTTCCAACCCGGGGAAGTGCTCTAAGCCACTGAGCTATCGTACAGATCTTTCGATCATCCCAATCTTCTTATCACATTCGTCTTTACGACCAACGCCATCTATCAGAATGCATTTACATGCATTAAACCAATATAGTAAGTCTAATTTCCCAATTAAAATTAATACTATTTGATGGCGCGATTTTTTAAACAATTTTGATTTTTTTTTTTATATATATCAAAGATGTGTCTCCAAATTGGTAACGTAATTTTGGATATCCCAAAACTCGACCTGTATATTTGTTTTTAAACCTATGAGCCGGTTTGTGATGTACCAACCAAATAAAAAACTTCTTAATGAATCATACAATGTAAACGACGAAGACTTAATCAGATATCTACCCCAAGCCAAATGTAATATCTAGTTAGTGTACACATCAATTATGTCCTGCCTATTTCATTTTGTATTTTGTCCGTGTGGTGACGGACTAAGAATACAAGTGTCACCACCCCATTCTTTCCCATGGGTGTCGTATGAGGCGACTAAGGGAAGTAAGCAATTGTCCTCCATTGCATGACTGGTGGTAGGGCTGGGTACCAAGTGGGAGTACTCACTTGGTATCGGGCCCGAGCGGGTTGATACCACCATATCCCGTGTGACCGGCCATGAAGCACATCATTGCGTTTTGGCTGTAGCAGGAGATAGCCGTTTATATTTCATTTCATATCTGTGAAATGAATTGGTGAGCAGCGGCTTGACAATACTCTCGGTATCGAGTCCTTGGGCGACGGTTACCATTTACAATCAGATGGACCGCGGCTCGTCTGACACCACACGCAATAAAATAAAAAAAGCAAAACTGACCTCGTTTACTTTTTTTTTGTTAAGGCGGGAAAAAATGATCCTAACCGCACACCCTATCGTTCGGGGCAACGACCAGGTTAGTGTGGGGCCTGCACCCACTAACGAAACCCGCCGTGTGCCGTCTCTCTGCCTTTATTGGCGGGCCACTGGAACTATGTTACATTCCTTCGGTGGTCCGCCGATGACCGCGTGAACCTGACTCTCGAAATAGAACAACAAAGATGGACCGCTATCTTTTATAATTTCTTTTTACTCTATGCGTAATCAACTTTTTGCAGTAACCAGCCACATAAACCACCATCTTCTCTAAACAGATAAGACAGTGTCTTTTTCTTTTTTTTTAATATTTTAAGATCAGTAGGCACTCAAATCAAAGAAAATGGACGTAGTGGCTTTTAGAGTTAAGCCATCCATTATGCTCAGCTACTCATTAGAAAATTTACTGGCTAGATGGGATGAAGATTGGTTCTTATGGTATTATTATTTTAATATTTCCTAACTCAGTGGAATTGTCTATTTGATTTAGTTAGTTAGTCGGCTCTAACAAAAAAAAATACTAAACCCTCGTATCGATATGCACTTAAAAAAACAAATTGCGGCGATAAGGCTGATAACCTGCTATTATAAATCAATGTAAGTTGGCTGGATGCTTCTCGCATAAAAACATTCAGTACTCGTTTAATTGAATATTGCTTTACGCGAATTATACGCCAGCTGAGATATGATAGTAACCGTCTTGTTTCGATAACAGAGCGGCCTAGTTGCGTTATCAAACAATAAATATTATAATATTATACTGTTCCAATAGAATGACACACTGTCTTTTACTTCCTTACTTGCTTGCTACTGGCACACGCAAGAATAAAAATAAATATTATAAATATGTTTATTTTGATCACGAAAGTACTTATATCCCGACTTAGAACAAAGTGTTACGACTTAAAAATTTTGATAGCATTATTTTATACTATTATAAAGCTGTAACAGAGCTGTGCCTGTACATTTAAGATATTTGAGAAAAAAAAACACTATTAGGCTATTCTGAAATAAAACTTCGTTTACGGAATCTATCGCGTTTACTCGATTTTTATACTATCCCGACGTTTCGAATACTATTACTGTGTGTAATAAATCATATTACTGTGGGTAGATGAAACTATTGAAACAACATATCAGCTTTGGACATCTACCATCTAAGTCCACCCGTGATCATGAATGCTGTAAAGTATTCGAAACGTCGGGATAGTATAAAAATCAAGTAAACGCAATAGATTCCGTAAACGAAGTTTTATTTCAGAATGTGTAAAATTCGCGTAAATGTTAGAAAGTATTATGTATTAGGCTATATAGGCGTGCCTGAACACAAAACATTTATTTTTTCAGATTTTTTGTCTGTTTGTTAGTTCGCGCATCACGCAAAAATTACTGAACGGATTTTGATACAACTTTTTTGTTTAATAACTCTTGATAAGACTTAAAAACTGGTATACATTTTATCCCGATATTATATCGGGAACCTGAGGTACCTATAACCTAAAAACCAACTTTTGGCTGCGGCGGAGCCGCGGGCAAAGGTTAGTATAAAATAAAAGGTGTATTAGTTTTCACAAAGAAAAGTCTCTGATACGGGCATCAACGTTCATTAAAGCGCAGGGCATTGTAGTGCGCCAGCGTATGCACTTACGCGCTCTAATACTATGTACATATATCTAAAATAGTAATAATGCCGTCTCATTAATGGCACGAGTCTCCTTCATAATGAGATGCGATTTACAGCATAACCTGACTAACCCACTCTGCCTATGGCGTGTAGCTGACTTCACAAGCTGATGACAGCTTCTGTTCAGAGGCACTCATCATTTCTGAACGAACGCATTCATAAAGAGAAGCACGCTTTCCGAGGTATCGGGCCAAGCTGATTATCAAATAGATATCTCTATCGTTGTTATTATATCTAGGCTATCAATTAGTGATTCAGTATGCAGCTATGTTTTATCATTCATTGATCATTTACGTAGAAATATTTTATATATCGATAATGACCTCCGCTCGCTCTATGACGGGGAAATTGCAGCGATAATGTACGCTGAAACATGTTTACGACTATTATGACTAACGTCCATGGCTAAGTTATGACTAATATGTATTCTTTGGTAATGGGTATTCGAGCGCTTAGTTACTCACTGTAACTTAGTAACCGGGTGGCAGCAATCACGTTTTATTATTACTAAAGGCAATGAAGTCTTTCATATGGCAGCTACATGGTTCGCCATCTATCACGTCTCGTTCCCACGGGGAAATGGTCAGCGTGGAGGCATTTATATCCGGGTCCGTTGTCTTTGCCTAAGCGAGGAAACAGGCGGGAGCTCTTGTATGAATTTAAAAAATCGTTAGGCGATCACGATCCACGTAACATATAGCGGTAACCGCCGCTCATGGACTTTAGCAACACCAGAGGCACAGCCAAGCCGCCGCCTTTCATGAGTAAAGTGCTCTTCTCAAACGTCGTTTAAAGAGGGAAGAGTCGTAACGATGGGGAAACATCGCAGCAGAACTGGGGAAACATCGCAGCAGAACGATGACAGATTTTACACGTACGTGGTAGATGGTAAAAGGAATGCTGAAAACGAACAATTTTGGACGAGATGGTCTCCAGGTGGTATATCAATACCATGAAGCTAAGCTGCTGCTCATTTTAAAGACCCATACACGATACGAGGTCTGGAGAATTACGGCTGAAGACAGATAATGCAGTTCTGTTGTACCTTTTTTTTGTTAAGGCGGTAAAAAATGTTCCTAACCGCACACCCTATCGTTCGGGGCAACGACCAGGGTAATGTGGGGCCTGTACCCACTAAAGAAACTCGCCGTGTGCCGTCTCTCCGCCTTTATTGGCGGGCCACTGGAACTATGTTACATTCCTTCGGTGGAGTTCTGTTGTACCTACCAATTCGGTCCGACAATGTGAACTTTTACTTAGTACTACCACTAATGCGATTTTATTTCAACCAAGGGAATAAATGAGGTGGTGCCAATCCATTTATAGTTCATGAACATACGATACGGTATTATTACAGGTATATAACATTTAGTATATTCGTTGTTAATTTTAAATTGTAATTATTCTAATGTGCGTGCATGTTTCCTTGTAATTGCCAAGATGTTAATGTACAAATAAATTAATATTATCGATAAATTTAGTTACCTAGCTTGCCAGTTAAATAATAAGCATAATTTCCTCATAGAGCTGTTAAATATAGTACCTACTTATTTAATACTTTCTGATGTTTCTGCGAATATATACCTTGTAATAAAACTCTACTGTTTAAATACTAGATATAGGCTAACAATATGTATTAAAAAAGTTCAAAATCAGGCCTCAGCCCGCCTGCACTGTTTTAAATTGTTTTACTTCTTATGGGCGTAGCGTGATATTACACAACGCATAGTCCAAAGTTTCCTAGGCAAACAAACTATAAAATTCACGACACTTAACATAAATCACGTTTGTTTTCTGAAGCCCCCAGATATAGTATAAAGTCCATATTATTCATTGATGTATATATTATTCATGATATTTTAACGCTGAATAGTTTTTTCTCGATTCTTCGAACACGCTAATTTATAGTCAAACTTGAAAAAATATTTTGCATTTTATATTAAAGCCTATTTATTCAGAAAGGCTACCAGAAATCAGAAATCAGAAAACATTTATATGTGAAACATAAGTATAACATGCTGCAGGTCTTACATTAAATTGTCGAACGCTATGCTTTGTCATTAGGACATAAAAATTCCAAATTGGATTAGGCTAATATTAATACACCGTACCGTAGAGACTACACCTCAATAACTCTTCTAAAGCGCGCAAAAATAAAAGCTCAATATTATTTAAACATAAAAACATAGCATCACACCTTTATTCCTCGAAGGGGTAAGCTGAGGTGTGTTACACACCCACGGTTCACCAGTCCCACGTAATAGGGGGCGAGTGTCTACCGGGCAAATCCAAACTCCGGGCTGCTACTGAGAATTTTCCTTATTACGAAAAAGCTCAATAACACTGCCCGACCTGGGGATCGAACCCGAGACCTCAATGATCAGCAGTCGCTCACACTACCACTGCACCACAGAAGCAGTTTAATATTATTTATCAGCTGAAATCGCTGGGTTCGGTTAATGTCCAATGACATGTGAACCTAACAGATATCAAATAGCATGTCACATAGCTGCCCTAATTATTCCGATATCGTTCACGTGACCGCACAACTGCTATCATCAACATGTATGCTGTAGCGCATTATCTTATTTATACGATATACAATAAACAATGACTAACCTATTATCCGGTTAAGGGAACTACAGTCTGGAGCAGCCACGTGAGTTCGACACACGAAAAAGTGTCACGTTTCGCCTGAACCGAGCGTGCAAGCGAAAGCGCGGAACAAGCGATAGAGAGGCACGATCGGTCGACATAATTATATGACGTTATCACGTAAAATTATCGTCCGTAAACCGACTTTACAGACAACCAATTATTGATTACAACTTTAACCATAAATCGTAACCTAAGACTAACTATAAAATGTAGACGGAGCATTACGAACAATCCAATAAAGCCACAAACAAAACTATGTCAAAACGAAATGTCATAAACCATGAGTCTTACCAGAGTATGATTGAAAATTACCCCAAATGACTCGACGATTTTGTTCGTACGATACGTCGATACGTCCTCGGCGCCTTAATATTCCCTATATGATTTGCTGTACGCTTACTTTATACTTTTACTTCCTTCATGTTTTAAACATAAAAGTTTTAAAAATTTACCTATTATTAGATTATTCCTTTCCGATGACAACACTTTCGCACACATCTTTAAAAAAGTGGCTTCACCTTTTAGTTGACAATGCGGTGTCTTTATTGCACGCCTCATAAGCGAAGCTATCTACCTTATTTAGTGAGAACTACTTATATAGAACCAATATAGTAGTACTTCTTAAAATTAGCGCTAGATGGCGTATAAAACATGAGAACCGCACTAGTACGTTTTGAAATTAGTGCTATCTATGTGATTTATTGAAAACTACTTAATAAGACCAATACATTATTAGTTACTTATCAAATAATCAATTTTATTGTGAAAAATGAAGATTATGAGGCGTGCATTTTTAGATTTTCCAAATATTTTTATACTGCCTCGATGGTGCAGCGGTAGTGTAAGCGACTGGTGATCATGAGGTCTCGGGGTCGATCCCCGAGTCGGGCAATGATATATTGAGCTTTTTCGTAAAAATAAAAATTCTCAATAGCAGTTCCAAGTTTGGAAATGTGCCCGACAATAGGCTCGCCCCCTATTACGTGGGACTTAACATAGCTGGCATAAATCGGACGAACTTGTGTATATCCAACCTCGTCACTCCTAATCCTTTTCTTTTTGTCAAGGCGGAATAAATGTATCTAACCGCACACCCCGTCGTTCGGGGCAACGAACAAGACAGTGTGATCGACCATCGGTTTTGTACTGCGTTATGTGCACACATATCGTGCTTTAGGCGTTGAGATATATAAACAAGATCTTTACGTAAAAAAAACAAATATTACCAACAAGGAAGTAAATACAAAGTAAGATAGTATGCCACAAAAAGACTATTAATTTTTCGTCTGTCAAACTAACAATGCTCTGAAATCTAAAGAATGGATTGGTCTTTGCATCGTTGACGTCATCAAATTACGTACCCTTTGGCAAGCTGTTACGTAATTTTCTAGATTTATTAGAGGACGATTGTGGGCTGATACGCTGCAAGAGTAGTACATAATGCTTAATAATAGGTCTTCAATGTCATAAGCGCAATAAAACGCAGTCAACCTTAAATCGAATTATGCGTTCTCCTGTACTCCGCCGATTGATAAACACCCCACAACTTGCGCATTTATTTACTACGTTTGCTTGGTGCTCGAAATTCGACTGAGTGAATTTCTAAATTATTATGTAGAGAATATTGTATATAGATATGAACGATGAGCTAATGGCGCAAAAGGTATAATTTAGAAACATGTCTTTGACATAAGAATAGTAGTGACGACAATTCCTATCGGGCCCGAGCGGGTTTGTACTACCATCTCCTGTGTGACCGGCCATGAAGCACATTGGTGTGTTTTGGTTGTAGCAGGAGATAGCCGTCAATTCTTTAATTTCATGTATATGTGAAATAAAACTGTGAGCAGCGACACGAATTGTCAAGCCACTGCTCACCGTTTAGAGAGTATTCACTCTTGGTGAAGTCGTATCCATGAGCGACGGTTACAATTTACATCAGGTGGGTCGTGGTTTGTATGCCCCCATAGGCAATAAACAAAGTGGAGCCCAGAAAGGGATATTTTCATCCCCGAATAATGCATGGTTCCCATGGGATATTTTACATAATGATAACTAATGTGCTGTAGAGTTGTGTAGTCAGTACCTATATCCTGAAGTCCACGCGGACGGAGTCGCGAGAAGAATCTAGTGTGTTATAAGCAGGAAATCGCGAGAAAACAGTGGTTTGTAAAGAGCATGGCCTGATTCCAAATATTTTCCTCGTATTCGAACACGTAATTCCATGAATCTTCCTGTTTGTGGTAAATACGATAAAAAAATTTACTCAAAGAATTTTCTCGGCAAATTCTGAAATTGTTAACCCGCAATTGGCCAGGATGGTGGGTTGTAACTTTAATTTTAAGAGAAGACACTCTTCTCTCTTCTCAAGAGATTCTCTTGTTTACTTTTACAGCTTGCGCCATCTGTCGAAAGTATTTGTATGCATTTTTCCGACCAGGTAAACTGAATTTTACAATTAAGATTTATACCAAATAACGACGCAACCCTTTTGATATTTTTATGTATTTTTGAGCACTTAGCTTAGCTATATAAATTAACGATTGTCACGATGGCTGAATTGACAAGCATCTGACACTATTCCAGAAGATGCAGGATTAAATCCCACTCCTGACTGTTATTTTATACATTTTCGCACTTTGCTTTAATTTATATGGCTAAGCATGTCAAATGCTCAAAAAATACATAAAAATCATAAAATAAAATGTGTCAAGACATCTTACATATTGTAAAACATCAGTAGGTACCTGTCCAGTTAGGTCACCTGTCAATTCCGATTATGAACATCCCAAGCATCACAATAAAGTTACGTAAACATCTATTGTTTCGCGAGTCGTATTACATTACATCATCTCTCAACGTGTGACTTCGATTACTGTGGCGCAGGGTGAAAATATTCCGTTTGCCTAAGGTCCAAGGTATTTTTTTTGTTAAGGCGGGTAAAATGTTCCTAACCGCACACCCCGTCGTTCGGGGCAACGGACAGGGTAGTGTGGGACCTTCACCCACTATGTGAGCCACTGGTACTATTACTTCAGTGGTAAGATCTAAGGCCTAAACATTTGAAGTTTTAATTAACACACTGTATTGTCCCTTTTCAAAAAAGTACAATGATACCTAATTATACAGAAAGTGACAAAGCATCTGCCAGCTAAAACAGTGTTATATTTTTATGAATAATGGCCTAAGTGCATAGATAGAATATACAGTGTGTAAATGACATCGTACCGATAATTGATACCATGGGTTCAGTACTCGAATCTGAACCCCCAGGTGCTGGAAATTTTGCATCTTGAAATTTGAGTCTTTTCATAAAAATTGCAACTTATTTTCAATTTTTATTGAATGCGAGATAAAATCGTTATATATAAATACGATTTTAAGTAGTAAATCCATTAATCACTGTTTTACTCAAAAAACTACAATAAATTGAAAACTTCGTAATGTTTATAGTATGTGTATAGTAGTGTTCTAAGTTTGTAACCCGTCGTTGTCGACGAAAAATGTATGGGGTATATTATTATACATTGGCCGTGTGGGCTCGGCTTTAGAATTGTCCCACCCCTCTCCACCCATGGGAGTCGTAAGAGCCGACTGAGGGAATACCGGGGGAGTGGGCAGCAGCACTCCTTCGAGTATTAACAACATCCACAAACGCCAACCCGCCTGCCAAGCGTGGCGATTACGGCACTATCCCCCATTCTTGGGGAGGCCTATGTCCAGCAGTGGACGTTAAAAGGCTGATGGATGGATGGATATTATTACAGTTATTTGGTGACATCTTCACCCGTAGTTATCGGTGTGACGTCATTTACACAATAAGAATATATGTATTATCTTACCTCGTTAAATACATCAGTAGCATTCTCTATAGCGTGTAAATCCAGTGCATCAACGTCTTTCCCCTCATCAAAGTGTTGTTCTAGTTCTGCTATAGGAGTGCGCAAGGCACTCAATTCCCTGTCAACAAATTGTCTGGTTGTAATAATCTGTACATACCCAATTATCTAATTAAATCATTTTATTTATTAGTATATATAATTCCCCAATGTTTCGGACATGTGGAAAGAATATCGGACGAGCGATTGGTTAGGAAGATATACAAAAGAGTAAGTGGAGGATATAGGTATAGGGGGAGACAGACAAACCTATCTAGACCCAATCATGTATTGAAGGAAGGTGGAGTGTATGAAAAGAATTACGAATGTTGAGGAAGCGAGAGACGTATGCAAGAATAGACTTTTGGCACTCTGATTTCTCTGCCTATCCCGCAAGGGACTGACTGCACAGATAGCGGAGTGGTTTCAATACTGGCCCGCCGCGAATGTTCTGGGTTCGATCCCACACTAGACAACGCTTTGTGCGTTTCACATGTGATTATTTTTAGTCTGAGTGTACTTTGTGTCCGTGGAATTCTATGTTTGTAAAGTCCCCCGCGATACAAGGATTATTCCTTAGTGCAGGTTGTTGTCTTTATATATCAAAAAGGGAGACGGCATCGATGATAGGTAAGTAAATATTTGTATAGATACTAACGTATATTTTAAGCTGAGGAGTTAAACACGCAAATTTTGACACCGCACCGAAGACGTCTAACTGTTATAATTAACGAATCATTGGACACCAGTTGTCAGATTACAATAAAACCTGCAGATAACACAGGGTGGTCTTACAGGAAAGATTGATACTTCAGATACTTGTATGGCTTCAAGCATCCTGTCTGGGAGACGCGAGTAATCACCTGACTAATTACACAGCAAGAGGTATCGCGTGTGATTAAATAGCATGTGTTTAGGTGCTATCTCTTATCGTTCAAGCGGGTTTTTTGGTGTATATGTTACTGTAAAAGCCCGAACTACGGTAAATCCTAAGATTTACCAACTCTTAATGGTAAAAGTCCGAACCGTACTATGATCAACTACTAAGTAGATAATATCGTAGAGAGCGTAGCGTATTATAAGGTGATTAAAAAGAAAACCCTAACCTATATGGATACCTACTTAGCACTACAACAAGTACATATTGATAATCGCGTTCCTTTTTACCTGTATGTTTGTATATTTGTATGTTTGTAACCGACTCCTTTACACTACACTAATTTGATAAAATTATTCGGTATGTATCGGTTTTTTGGGTTCCGTAGTTGTTGAATGTGTAAGTTTCTGAATCGCGACATTAAGATGTGCACTGGCGGCATATATATACGCCTGAGTTTTTCGAAATAAGAAATTAAGAATCTTTTTGCTCCTATTTTAGTTTTTAGTATAGTTATTTATCTATATTCTACTTTCATGTAGTATTACTTTACTCTTTGCTTCGTACTTTTGAAGTTTTGATACTATTTTATTTTGAGAGAGACTTAAGAAGAAAATAAATTACTAGTTTAAAAAACTAAAATAACACGCTTTAAATAGCTAGTTGAACTAAATAGTAGTAAATAATATTACAATAAATAATGATAATCATTCATCAAAAAGCGTGAGGTGCATAATCAAATGTTAATGTTACAAGTACACCCCACGCTTTTTTACAATCATTATTTATTGTAATATTATTTACTACTTTTTAGTTAAACTAGTTATTGAAAGCGTGTCTCGGGTTCGATCCCCGGGTCGGGCAAATGTTATTGAGCTTTTTCCTAAAAAGAGAAATTCTCAGTAGCAGCCCGGAGTTTGGAAATGTGCCCGGTAGACGTCAATAGGCTCGCCCCCTATTACGTGGGACTTAAACATAGCCGGCGAGTCGTGGGTGTGTAATACACATCTGCCTACCCCTTCGGGGAATACAGGCGTGATGCTATGTGTGCTGTCGGTACAGATTGTCAGAATCCTAAATAAAAAACCTGACATTGATCTTGTTCTAAGGTCACCAGTCTGTTTAGTTGGGTCAGAGAGGTAGTCGCTCCATCTCCATGTACATACTAGTGGATCAGGTAAAACTCGAACAGATCGGAAGCCAACTCATACAAAGTTTTGGATAAGGGGAGGTAGATGATGTTGTTAAAATAACTGTCTCAGTAGTGCAGCGGTAGTGCGAGCGACTGCTGATCCTGAAGTATCGCGTTCGATCCCCGGGTCGGGCAGTGTTATTGAGCTTTTATTACATGGGACTTAAAACATAGTAGAAGGCGAACCGTGGGTGTAACCACAGCTCTGCCTACCCCTTCGGGGATAAATCCCTGAGACTTTCGTTTTTGTTGTATATCAACATAATATACTAGAGAATTGTAGCTCTCCAAAAATTCAGATTTACTCACTAGCGGTTTCACCGGACATGGAAAGATGAATGTTGCAATTTTTTAATTGCTTTTAAACATTCGAGAAGTGAAATCTCACGGGGTATTACAAAAACACGCCACTTTTTCGATTTGGCATTTAACTACTCTCTAACCTGAGTGTTTCTATTTGAAATGTTAAATAACTGTTATGTAATTAGAGATCTCACTTGCCGTAAAACCCCAATACGTTTGGTGTAACTTTAGTACAGGTATTGTACATTAATGTTGAAGATCCACAGAGCAAAGTGCTATGTTATAATAAAAAACATGTTCCAATTTACCAGTGAATAGAAATTGTATAAAACCAACCAACCATCAGCCTTTTAAAGTCCACTGCTGGACATAGGCCTCACCAAGAATGGGGGATAGTGCCGCAATTGCCACATAGAAATTGTATGAAATTCCAAAAACCAAGAAATAGAAGACAAAAAAAAGAAAAAAAGACAAAAAAAACTTAAATATCATTAAATACAAAATTTAATACTAGTTACTATAAAAAAAAATATTATGGTTATATCGCGTCTTATTAGGTAAATTTAAAAACAAAATCTTTTCTTAATAAAATTTTTGATCCGAGATACACGAAACATTATTAATTAAGTACCTGATACAAAACATTTTACAAAATTGCGATTGAGATACATAAAATATACAGCCCTAAATATTTTGATATTTTTATTATATTTTTAAGCATTTCACATGCTTAGCTGTATATACGCTTAGTGAGAAAATTTGAAATAGAAAACAACAGTCACAAGCAGTATTTGAACCTGTATCTCCTGAAATACTGTTCCACATGCTCTACCAATTCAAGCCAATTCGCATATTTTCGAGTTCACATTTTCGCACTTTGTGTTGATTTATATGGCTAAGCATGTCAAGTTTAAATTAAAAATATGTAAAAAATATCAAAAAAGATCATTTCTCTTTTAACTGGCTAGGTAGAATTAAGTAGATAGTAGTTATTTATGTCATACAGACAAACATTATTTCCTTTCTTTTGTCTGCAAACGCTTTGTTCACATACGTTTACATTGTGCAGAGAATCTAAAAGTGGCCGTGACAGTTACTACCGTGTTAGCATAACCTTTGTTTGTTTAAACTAATATATTTTTTTGTTTGTAGTGAATGGTTAAATCCGCTTCACTAACATGGTTACGGAGTTTTTAGGGCACGAGGGGCAGACAGCCTAGTGTATTGTCCAGTTTTTCTAACCTATACTATTGTAAAGCTGTAACAGAGCCGTGACTGTACATTAAGATATTTGAGAAAATATTACTGTAATAGGCTATATAGGCGTGTGTAAACACAAAACAATATTTTTATAATTTTTCTCTGTTTATCTGTTTGTTCGTTCGCGCATCTCGCAAAAACTACTGGTCGGATTTCGATGCAACTTTTTTATTTGATAGCTCTTGATTAGACTTTAAAACTGGTATACATTTTCGAACCACCTCAAAATCAATAAATTTAATTAGTTTTTCACCAAAAAAGCCGCTCCATACGAAATGTACGAGAAAATAATTAGTTAATGTTGTTTTCTGTGATTTTTTTTCTATTGTATTAAAAACGTCGGTCCAGCTGATTAAAAATGGACCAGACTTTATAAATATGTAAATTTATAAATAAAAACTTTATTTTAACACTAGCCTTTGCCTTCGCAACAAATGCAAATGTTTTTAGGTTATATCTCAGGTTCCCGATATAGTACAGGAATAAAACGTATCCCAGTTTAAGTTTAATCAAGAGCTATGTTGCATCAAAATCCGTTCAGTAGTTTTTGCGATATGTGTGAACAGACGAACATATTCTAATAAAAATTATTTTGTGTTCAGACAATGTAAATAATATTTTTCTCAACATATATATATATACATATATATATATATATATATATATATATATATATATACATATATATATATATATATATATATACATAGCTCTGTTACAGCTTTAATAGCTACGATAATAAACAATTTACTTCAAACAGATTTATTTTTTCTATCACTTACGGATGCAGTGCAGTTGTTTATGAACGCTAGAATATAAAATAGTGCCGGAAAACGGAAGCGGTGCTTTTTGGTGAGACCGCAAGTTAAACCAAAATAGTATTATATTTTCGTGTAATTGAGGTTACTATGGTAATTATAGAAAAAAATGTACGTGTATAAAATTAATGTATATTTTAATGTTATGCAGAATGTTGCACATTACATTGACGCGCGTAAAAGTCGAACACGATTTTGACCTCCTTACGTATTTCTTTTTTATTTATCTGAGGAAATCCTTTATAAATTCAAAAAATACTTTCACAAACAAAGGAGGGGAAGGGTGACGGGATGAATGTGACAACGAGGACAGCGTGTCTTAAAAAAAAGTGACTTACGTAGTTTTTTTTTTAATCGCAATCGTGTACAATATAGGAAAAAGGAAAGTGGTCTAGATATCGTGGCGTAATATATACAGAATGAATAAAAAAATCGGGACGCAGTGTGTTGATACGGGACGGACCTTACGTCCAAAAAAGCGTGACGTACCTAATTTATAAACGGCCCTAAGCCCTAGGGAGACTAGACTACACAAATGATTAAGGTACACAAATACGTATATGGCTACGTATTTGATTCTTTTAATCATAGTATTAGTCATGTAATCATAGATTGAGCGCGACACGAAATAACAAGTAATTGCGAATGACTCACCGTAGTGATAGTGTCTGAATTATCATTACGATTTACCGGTTATCGTTAATTGAAAAACGTGTTTGCAAAGTACAATTACATAACTATTATATTCGTTGATATATATTCCTAGTACCTATACATAAATAGCAAATTGTATAGGCCGAAACGTACACTATATATTTACTGAATGGTTCAAGATAACCTCAGGCATCATTTTTTTTTATTGGTGGAAGACGAGCCACTGCTCACCTAACAGTAAGTGGTAACCGTTGCTCACAGACGCAGCAATATTAAAAGTATTCCCCAAGCTCACCATTTCATTTCGCGAATATAAAATGAATGAATGGTAGTTATCTCCAGCTACAAACAAAACAGGTGTTTCAGTCGGTCACACGAAAGACAGTGGTACCGACCCACTCAGGCCTGATAACAATCGAGTACCTACTCCCACTTGGTACACAACCATACCACTACATTGGAAATGGGAGTAATTACGTTTCCAAAGAGGCAAGTATGCAAGTCGACATCGTTGACCTTGTGACTACGAAGGCAACCTGGAAAGCCCCTCAGGCCAAATGGCATAAACCGACTGTCAATCCCATACATTGATTTTTCTATTAGATTTCTTGGAGATGAACTGTAAAAAAATTATTTTTGAGACGTTTACACGGTCGCGACGTATCGAATCCAAAGGATCGATATGAAACTATTACGAAACCGAGCCCGGTAGATGAGAATGAACTCTCGACATTACGTTGAGTCTAAATTACATTGACGACAACCGGTTACAAATCTGCTTACACATTCAAAGATAAAAGTGCAACTACAGAAAAAATTTAAATACCACCCACGAAATGAGTTATTTCATAAAATTAATTTCATTTCCACATAAGATTTAAGAAATTAATATAAAAATATAAACCCAATATTGTAGCAAAAGCATAAAAAAATCCGTTAAAATTTACCTCTTACAGCTGCAAAATATAGCAGTGGTAGAAATTAATAGTAACAAATGAACGCTACCACCATGAAGTAAATCTTCATTAAAAATTCAGAGAAAGTTCTGGAAAATAACCTCTAGCAACTTTAAGTCAATGGAACCACAAGACTAATTTCTCTCACAATAGCAACGTATTATGGCGAGTGAAAGTATAACAATAACACGTCGACTCAATAAACGCGTTCCAATAATTTACTTACGAAATTGCATTGTTACGTAAATGTACCGATCCAAAATCATTTTCCTCGTCAACCTCTATTTACTGAGAAACGCGATTACGCTTGGTTTGATTACGTTGCACTTGAGCGTTTTAGTTATGACTAATAAGTCTTTCTTGGATAATATATCACCGAACCTATTGGTAGTAATCATTTAACGCGAAATTGGTATGTCTTTTTTTTTATACTACATGAGTGCGAACAAGCATACGGCCCACCTGATGATAAGCGGTTACTGTAGCCTATAGACGCTAGCAACACCAGAGGCATCACTCGCGGCCATCTCCATGGCAAAGGATAAAAGGTGGATAGGAAGAATAATAAGGAAAGGATAGGTAGGATACTAAGGAGAGGATAGGAAGGATAATAAGGAGAGGATAGGGAGGGGGGTTTAGGCCTCCGGCGCTCTCGCTCACCATACGAAACAACGGTAGGTACCGTTGTTACACGCTGATCTTATGTGTGAGGGTGGTACTTCCTCGATCGAGCTGGCCCATTCGTGGATAAGCATGCACCATTACTACAAGTAAGGAAGTCGGTGCGTCCCGGCTGTTAAATAACATCCTTTTTTTGTTAAAGCGGGAAAAAATGTACCTAAAAGCACACCCCGCCATTCGGGGCAGCGAACAGGGTAGTGCGGGGCCCTCACCCCCTATATAAAGCCGCAGTGTGCCGTCTCTCCGCCTGTTTTGGCGGACCACTGGAACTTTGTTCAGTCGGTACATGTTATCAGAATCTATGTCCGCGCACCACAAAAAAACTAATGGATTTCAATGGAGTTTTCTAAGATTTATTTCTTAAAAACTTGGCCTGTCTAAAAAAAATATTGCAATATTTTCATTTAATATAAAGTTATTAAAACTTCTAAGAAACAATGATTATAATAAGCACTACAGTTGTGATGTTCAGTGATGTGTGTTTTCTTGCTGCGGAGAATTGGAGGGGAGGGGAAGTCTCATTTACCTCTGCTTCATAATAGTAATTTAAATAACACAAACAAAGTCGCAGGTATCAGGTAGTCCTTAATAAAATATGACCCCAATTTCGTTTTCAAGCCCCTAGTTGTCAGCTTAGTTGGGTGGTAGAGGTCAGATAGGGAATTGCTCCATTTAAATACTAGTGATAGTTAGTACTACAGAACAGAAGCCAACCTCAATAAAAAAATCTATGATACAGTTATAAGATTAATGTGACCCTTGTGCTCCCTTTCCCTGATTCTGAGTGTCGACTCAAGAAATCATATGACTGAATCAATATACATAATTCAAAACAAAACCTTAGACAGATTCTTTTAGCAGGTGTTTAGTATGCCAATTTTCGCAGACTGTGCATAAGACTCATGCCCAATAGTGGGACGTTAGGGCCTGTAAGAAAAGATAATTAAGTAAAAAAGTCAATTACTCACATAGCAATCACAATTTCAGATATGATCTCGTGAAAGTCTTTCTGACTCTCCCCATTGACTTTGATATTGCCAGCTATAGGGACGATCTTCAAGACACGCGCGCGACCATCTCTGTCTCGCCACAAGAATACCTCGCCATAGACACCTTCGCCGATCTTGTGGCAATTTTTCAGAGCCCTACAAAAAAAAAATATCTCAAAACACATACTACAAGGAAATAAATACTTTGTGGTGTTGCCCATGAGTTTGTCAAATTCTCTAAATAAAAAGCCTTACTACAACATCCAACTGCTTGTGGCTTGTGGAAATTAATGCCGCAAATGCCTAAAGTGTTAGCTGTTAGTAAACACTAGCCTATATTAATAAGTGATAAGTAATAGACCTATAAAATAAAGATGTTAATTGGATTTATTACAAATGGTGACACAACTTGCCACACACCCGCCTGATCATAAGTCCTAAACTAGTTCATGGGCCTAGTAATAATAGCAGCAGTGGAGTTTATCACCACACCGTGGTTCATTTTGAAAACTACCAACCCTGAGATATCTAACAAAAAAAAGTACTTGCATTGACATAAATGTATTGCTCTAGTTTCAGTATTAAAAAATAAAATATGAGAAAATGCGTAACCTCTTTTTTATATCATTTTAAAAATATAAGCATCACTTCTGCAAATTTTTAGTGTTGCAGTACTCACCAAAACAAACAAGAAGTATTACATACTAACAACTTTCATAATCCTCATTTAGCTGAGTGTGAATAAATTGATTGCAAAATTATTAACAACTAATGTAATAATATCTTCATAAAATTGCATAATAACCTAAGAATCAGCACTTCATAGAAAAATATATTTAGCATGATTATATAGTGCAAGCTCACTATTGATTTTTCAGTCTAAGATAATTTAAGCAGGCTATTAACAGATGGTATGGGAGTATATCAAGAAATCAAATAAGTTATGTTAACCTCTCTGGTAATTGATTAGGAGTACCAACCTACTTACAGAAGCATAACAGTTTTGAGTTTATAGATTTAGCTTGAAGAAGCTATAGATTCAAAACTTAACTAACAATAGTTATCTTTGTAATTCTTCTATTTTACAACAACAACAACAACATAGCATCACACCTGTATTCCCCGAAGGGGTAGGCAGAGTTGTATTACACACCCACGACTCCCCAGCTATGTTTAAGTCCCACGTAATAGGGGGCGAGCCTATTGACGTCTACCAGGCACATTTCCAAACTCCGGGCTGCTACTGAGAAATTTTCTTTTTAGGAAAAAGCTCAATAACATTGCCCAACCCGGGAATCGAACCCGAGACCTCATGATTAGCAGTCGCATACACTACCGCTACATCACCGAGGCATTTATACTTATTATAAATAACGCTGATTATTAACTTAATATAAATCAAATGACAAAGAACAGAACATTACAAAGTTATAAGGTCAGCTATTGTAACACATGCTTACTCAGATTGTCAATGTGAACAATTAACTAAGAGAAAAAGTTATGTTTTAAAAAGGTGGGTAGAGAAAATTAAAACGCCTACAGTATTTTATCTTGTGGAATATTTTCTAATGGCATCACAAAGGTCGACAAGATACCATATAAAAAATAGTCACCAACACATATTTTAGATTGAAGTTGTAAAACATGACCAGAAAATAAACACAATACAATGTAGGTATTCATGTTTCATTGAACATAATGTAGGGCACAATTAATCATGTCTCATGCGCCGTGCCGCCTGCTAAACTGCAGATGTTTGACAAAACCTTGTGCTTGGTGACCTAAATAACAGCCAAATTAGTTTTTTTTTTAGAAATACTTTAGTTTACTTACGCATCCGGATAGCATTCATCAAATATTATCGGGTCCGTTTGATTGCATCGACGCAATACGTAATCCCTCGCTGCATCTATTCGGTTTGATGTATCATGGAAGTTGTCTAATACAGTGACCTCGTGCGACTGGTCAGCAATCGAAAGTTTGGATAATTCGATAATAGTATCATCACACTCCTCGTTCAAAAATCCTGAAAAAGACGTTGCATCATTTTCTGTGCTTGCACAACGTTACACACTAGGAAGTACTTGAACGTACTTTCCCCCGTGCGTAATAATCTTAGCGACGCGACGATACAAAATGTTGGCATGGAAAATAAAAAATACCCATTCCATAAAACTAACCTGTGTATTGCAGGGAAAGATGCATGCACTTAGCTGATTGAACACTTGATTAGAACAAAGGGCGTACAACCAAGCTGTTATCCCGTTACGGATAATTAAATGGCAGACACTCACAATTTGTTTTACTGTTCAAACACTAACACAAATTATATTTATAGTTTATTCTACTATTATCTAGTAATAGTAGCCAATATTAATTTCACTAATGAAACTATCACGCTGAATACTAAATAAAAATAAAAAATATAATCCACAAAAATATTTTCCGGACAAAGACCACGCAGCGTCTTCTTCCGAGAAAGAAATAGAAACGAAGCAACCACAGAGTAGGTAATGTAGGTAAAGTACAGCGTAAATGACATTCAATAAAAAAAAAAAGAAATGACAATGTTGCCAATGTAGAAAAAATAAACTTGTACTAGAAAAATGCATTGACTATATGAAAATATTATTTATAAACTACCTTTCAAGTCATCGAACAGAGTTGTGTCGCTACATAAACTTAGTCTTGAGCTATTAGGGTCCTGAAACAAAATGAATTTCGGTAATATCTGCCATTTCCGTTTCAAGAAACTGTTTTATAAGCCTTTACCTTCACAATTCTAATCGTAGATCGACTCGGCTTAGATACAAACGTACTTCTGCGACTATTGATTGATTCATTATGTAGGGAACCTAAAATAAAATAAAAGATAAATAAAAAACCAAAAAATAAAGCTAATTTATCTAAGCAAATAATATACCTGACATTACACTGGAACTTTGGATGGAAGTGTCAGATTTTGTTTAAATATCATTTTTCAAACTGCCATTGTACCAGTAACAAATTGAAAAAGTATGAATACTCTCCTGAGTACATAATTATCATGTCATGATTTTGATAAAAATATTGTATTATACAAATAAAAAGATTGTGTTCTTACCATTGAAATCCTGGATCTCTATAGTACTAATCACACTTTGTCTATACTTTCTGCCTTTAGTTTCTGCAAGTTCTTCACCTAGGATTGACTGGTTTATATCAGCCAGCACAGTCATTCTTCTGTAAATACTCAGAGACCTCGCCCATTTTTTACCAGGTTTCAAAACAATACCTGGTTTGGCCTCTAAGCATGATGCAAAGGAGTCATGTCTAGTATTGTTTTTAAGCATTTCAGAATTTTCTGTCAATAATGCACTGTTTCTATGTGAAATTGAATGTTTGCTGGAACTATTTCTATTGCTTATATTATTATTTCTAGTTGTAACAAATGATATTCTTGGTTCTTGCTCAATTATACATTTACTTTCAGAATCCACACTTAAATCTAATATATCATTATCTTCTTTACTTTGTTTGTAATTTATATCTAAATCTATTATTGTACCATTATTATCTTTGCTATCTCTCTTAAAATCTGGCTCTTCAAGTTCCTTATTATTAGTAAGTACAGTTTTGTCACATTCTGCATTAGAAGAGTTGTAAGAGTCACTGAATAATGAAATCATAGAGTGTCGTGTACTATTATTTGTCTTTCTTCTCCTTGTAGTCACAAAACTTATACATGTTTCTTCTTCACAAATCATAGAATTTTCATCATTACTACAAGAAGCCACATCATCACCATAATCTTCAGAAACATTTTCAAATAAATTGTTTTCCACAGTATTCAATAAATGATTATAAGAATTATCCATAGTACTATTGTTAGCTAGAAGGCTACCAAATTCACTTACAGAGTCCTCAAAGTTTTCATCACTTTTATCTATCTCAACATTGCGCGATTTATCATTATAGTATCTAAAAAATGAGGAGTCATTCATTCTTTGCAAAATAACAACAGGTTCTTTCTTAATTTCTTTTTCTTGAATAAAACTCTGTTCACTTGTGCATGTATCATATAATGAATCATTATCTTCAGACTGTGATGAGGATACATTATCACTGTCATCTTCATTATTTGTGTCACTTCTGCTATTGCTTTGGTCTGTTTCAGAAAAAGCTTTGTCGGTTTCTGTAATATTGCTTTGACTTTCTTCTACAAAACTCATATTGATTTTGTTGAGATCAATTTTATCAGCATTTGTTTCAGGTGTTATAGTATTGTGTTCTACATCTTTATCATTATCATTCAATTCCATCCTAATAGTATCAGTATCTCTATTAGATTCCAAGTCTGGAATTTCATCATTGTCATCATTATTTCCTCCCCCGCTTTGGTACCGTCCACTAACCTCAGGATACTGTACTGTGCTGTCCAGGGCTTTAATATTAGTAATATCATTTTCAGGTATTGAATTATTGAAACATGAAGTTTGAACTAGCAAATTTTCATTTTGAGTTATCATTTCAACTATTGCATTTTGAGCGAAACCCAAAAATGGTTCAATTTCCGTGGTTTGTAAAGAGCCTATGTCTATATTTGATGCTTTATCAGTATCTAAATAACTAGATGATTCTTTAAATCTAGCGGTTCTACATAAACTAGGTGATGCTGATTTACAAAATGCATTTTCTTGAGCAAGTAATCCACTATTTCTGTTTAGTTCCTCAACATCAGCAACTACATTTGTAGAAACTTGTGGATCTTCAAAGACTACAGATTCGTCTACATTAACATCATCTATATGTAAACTAGAGTTATCCTTATCCTTTAATTTTGGATGGTTTTCATTTGTGGCAGTTATAGGCGAAAATTTGAAAATAGACTCTCCTCTATATTTACTTTTGAATGGTGTACTACACATTGGTGATTTTAAAATAAATGGGGATTGTATATTTCTAGTCAGTCTATGTCTTATCAGTCTTAGAGATTTATTAGCAGAATCATTGACAGTATACTTATTCTTTAGTTTATGTAGTAAGGATAAGTTATTAACTATGTTATTTATAGAATCATTATTCCTTTTTGGTGTTATATTATATTCTTGTTCAACAAGCAACTTGTGGGTTCTAATGTCTGATGAGTTATGAGTTATATTGGAAATTCCATCAGAATTCTCTTTGTCTGAATCTGAAACATAAAACATTTGCCTTTACATGAACACACTTTCTTTTGGAAGAGCTTTCACATGAGAATTAAAATACATAATGTACATGGTTATGTAGATCAATTGTATAGTATTAGTATTTGTAAGTGATAAAAAATATTTAAGTATATTTTGGCATACCAAAAAAAATATCATG
Source organism: Leucoma salicis (assembly GCA_948253155.1). Taxonomy (NCBI): domain Eukaryota; kingdom Metazoa; phylum Arthropoda; class Insecta; order Lepidoptera; family Erebidae; genus Leucoma; species Leucoma salicis. Next base: position 3,421,569 of record OX411815.1, read on the forward strand.
TACTAAAACAGCCCAATTATAAGTATATTTTGGCATACCAAAAAAAAATATCATGTACCAAAACAGCCCAATTAACAGTAAACCCCTTTTATTTATTTATTTATTCTTTAAGTACAACCACATCATACATATAAATACATTATTTCTTATAATATACTAAAGGTTTCATTATCTGATATGTATGACACTTATGGTGTACATAGCATTGGCAAAAAAAATTTACAAAACAAGATCGTATTTTAAAAACCTATGAATGTAATGAAAATGTAAGTAATAAAATAAAGATATTAAAGAAGAAAGAACTTTTAGAAGCATTCACATTAAAATCTGTGCTTTTTATCATAGAGAGTACAAACATACACTTAGCTTTAATGGAAATATATGTTGTTGTCTAAATGTAGTACATTTTGTACTCAATAATTATATGATAAGTATAATAGCAAAAACTTGTTTGTGAAAGTACACTTATACAACAGAACATTGATCTATCAAATGAAACTATTTTTATGATATTCCCCAACCTTAAATTGATCTGTTAATTAATCAGGGGCTATATACAGGAAGAAATATTTGAGCTTACCTTTCATTCTAGCAAATTTGCAACATAGAATTTACACAACAATCCATATATAATATAAAATAAATAAATAATAACAGACATTTCACACAACATCCTCTGGTCCCAAACTAAGCTTAACGCTTGCGCTATGAGTACCAAATTACGGATATAATACATATTATTACTTTTTTTTTGGAAATACATACATATGATAGATAGAAAACCCAGACACAGTACAAATATCTGTGTTCATCACACAAATAATTGTCCTGAGTGGGAATCAAACCCACAACTTTGTGCATGGTAGTTGGTTACACTACCAACTACGCCACGAGGCTCATCAGCAACATGATGATGATTTTTTTTCACAACTGATCTCAATACAAAGGAAACATGTTTAGTATAATACTGATACATGCATGCATGTAAATATGTCATCAGAAGAAGCGAAGAATAAATTACCCGAGCTCTCAGTGCTGGAACAGCTATTTCTTTGTATCCTTTTAGGTTTTTTACGAGTATATGTCCTGCCTTGTCTGAAAAATAAAATCAAAATGATATTTACGATACTTAAATTTAAAATATAAGTACGAGAACCTTCAACTGACACTGACTTACTTTTTATTTAGGACTTGGTCAAATCGATTTTCTTTAGGAGATTCAAGCTTCACTGCAACTTGTGGTGCAGGTGACGATAGTAATAATAAATCAAATGGATCTAGAGGTTTGTTAACATGTATTGACTTATCTGGAGTAAGATATGTAGAATGACCCATACTTTCTCGACAAGGAGTTCCAATTTCTTTTACTATTCTTTTCACATATTTTTTCTTTCGAACTTTAGAAGCAAGCCTATAGGTATTTGAAGTACCTACACAAGATAGCTCTCTCTTAGTTTGTTTAATGTTTTGTATAGAAAATGCATCGTAAGCTGTACTCTTTCCATCCAAGTTTTGAAATAGATCTCTCCGTTCAATCACATTTGGAGCGTCCTTCTTGGATTTATAAGTACGTTTTATATTGCTCATGATCGTTATAGTTAATATTGTGGGGCTATGTAGACTTTTAAATAGTTCTTACTGCACTTTGATTATTTATCTATATATCTATCACCCATAGCGAAAAGTATAATTATTTTGTTATCTTATCTTCTTGTTTAATGGCAGTATGAGCACAATTTCGCCAATATCGAGTATTAATTTAAGGTAGACCGTCAAACGAAAATTATTTTGTTCTAAATAAACTGAACACCAATACATTTCATAACATACATAACGTCATCTAAACGTCAAAATTTAAACCGAAAACGAGGAAAAAAAGGCGGGAAGTTTCGAAAAGGGCGGCCGCGTTTTTTCTGTTTTAATTATAATAATTGTAATTTTAGTGATCAGAGGGGTATTTTTATACTTTTATGTAATTATTTATCAATAGTAGTTTTTTTTTTTATAGCGTAGTGTATATAAACTCTTAGGTAAGTCTTTTTTATATTTTTATTATACATCACCATGAATGAGCCACCAGACCTTGGTGGCACAGTTCCACTACCGGGAAGTTATGTGACTATACACTCGGAGTCTGGTATGGATACAGACTCTTCTGTTAAAAGAGATAAGGGACACAAACGCATCCGTTCACATAAAATGTGTAGACATTGTAACAAGCGAAGACGGAATACATCTGGCTCTAGTCCTCCTTGTGAGTGTTCTGAAAAAGCACCTAAACACGTGTCTCCAATAGCAAATGATGAAAATTTTTCTCTAAAAGTCGCAGCGACTCCAGTTGCAGGTACCCGGGTAGCTCCACCGCCAGTTACGAGAATGTTTTATAGCAAATCAGACCTAGCGCCTTTCGTAGTCCATGTACAGAAACATACCGAGCTTTTGAATGACGGCGCCACATTTCATCCAATTACGTTTGGCAAGTTTTTAAATAAACATTCTATTAGGAATGTTGTAAATGGTTGTTTAAAAAGAATAGGGCGAAATAGAATTTCAGTGTCTTTTAGCAGCTATATTGATGCAAATACTTTTTTAGAACACAATAGCTTAAAAGAAAACCACAGACTACTATACAGAAACATTTGATGGTCAGGTTCTACCAGAACGCATCTACATGTGTTATACCACTCTACCTGTACAAATGTACACATATCCAACCATACAGTGTTATAATTGTTGTCGTTATGGTCACACCAAAGTACAATGCAGATCTAAACCACGTTGTTATAAATGTGGCTGTGAATATTCTGGGGAGGTTTGCAGTGTGGATGATGATGATGTGTCCTGTTGTCTGTGTGGAGGCATTCATTTTGCTATTAATAAAGCTTGCCCAGAATTTACTTGACAGAAACAAATCAAATACTCCATGCATGGACTTAATACGTCCATGACTCCATGGCAGAAAAATGTAGTTCATATGCAGAGGCTTCTAAAATTCATCCACCTTTGTCCAGGTCTTATTCTGATATTTTGGCTACACCAAAAGACCAACTCATAGGACATAGTAATGTTTCCCCTCAAATACCCATACAACAGAAGAACCATTATGCTAAAACCTCTTAAAGAACATTCCTAAAACCACGTGGACCTACTAAAATAAATAGAGGTTATGAACAACAAGCCCATCAAAATTTAATTAGACAGCCTACACTTTCCAAATCAAATGGCAAGGCCCTAATGACAGACAGACATGACTCAGGAACTCAACTTTCTATATCTGATATTATTTCACTTTTAAATAACATGATACAGTCCAATATAATAGAACCGACCAACGCTGCCAAACTTACAAAAATTGTTGCTTTACTTAGCAACCAACATGGATCACAAGTCCACAGTACTCCAATGAAACTGCAGGAGTGCAGTCAATAAAACGAATGATATTTATTTTTTAATAAATAAGTATAATCCTTTTATTTTTGCCCTGGCAGAGACCTGGCTGCGACCAGGTTCTGCTTTTAATATTCAAGGCTTCTCCTGCCTCAGAGATGACAGATCTGATGACTATGGAGGAGTAGCTCTTCTTATTAAGAACTCAGTTTCTTACACACATATTCCTATACTTCTTCACTCTAACTTCTCAGCTGTTGCTTGTGTAATAAATAAAGCAGGTATGTTTCCTATCTATTCATATTCCTAAACCTTCCTATCAAGCCTTCATTCATTTACATAACTTACTGTCTATGCTTCCTAGACCTATAATTATCATGGGAGACTTTAATTCACACCATAGGGCATGGGTCAGCTCAATAACAAACTGTCACGAAGAAGACCTCCTAGATGTTTTAGACTCGCATAATTTATGCATAGTTAATGATGGTTCACCTACACGGCGTACTGGTCCCCATGAAAATTATAGTGCTTTAGACTTAACTATAACTTCTCCTACTTTAGCTTCCTGTACTTCTTGGCACACTCTGTGCTCTTCTTATGGAAGTTATCATTTCCCTGTATTATTTAAGGTTGATCACAACCCCAGAACTCCTCGTTTAAAACATAGGATAAATGGGATGAATTTAAACAACTTATGGAAGAAAAAATTTCTATATTATCATCCACACTCTCACATTCTCCAAGTGTTTCCTCCAAATGTCTAATTGATGTTATGACTGAGGCTGCTAATGACACTTTTCCACTTAAAACTGGTAGATCTAATAAGCGGCCATCCCCACCTTGGTGGGACACTGAGTGTAGTGTGGCAGTCGCCCAAAGGAAAAATGCTGACAAAGGAGAAATACAAATACCTATGATGTTAATCAACTTTATTAAAAACTTGCTTTGTGGACGTAAAATCAGTCTTGATAATACTGATCTTACAAGAATTGCATGGAAAGGCTTGCCCCAAGGCTCAGTTTTAAATCTGATCCTATATAATATCTACACTTATGATTTGAAAGCCTCTATTGGGGACGTAGTAAATATATTGCAATATGCAGATCATTTGTTGTTATACTCCATTAACAGATTTGTTAATGTAGCATTACATAAATTTACACAAGCACTAAAGGTTTTTGATCTATATTTTAGCACTTGACATGCTCAGCTACTCTTAAAGTACAAATTATAATTTGTGAATAAGGAAAACGAGTATTTTAGTACGAGCGGGAAACTCTTTTTCCTTATTCACAAATTATAATTTGTACTTTAAGAGTAGCTGAGCATGTCAAGTGCTAAAATATAGATCAAAAATGTTTGAAAAACACGCCATCAAATAGTATGAATTTTAATTGCAAAATTAAACTTACTACATTGGATGAATGCATGTAAATGCATTGCCAGTAGATGGCGTTGGTCGTTAAGACAAATGTGATGAGGAAATTAGGTAGTTTCTAGAAATGGTACGATAGCTCATTGGATTAGAGCACTTCCCCGGAAAGTATGGGACGCGGGTTCGTTTCCCGCTCGTACTAAAATACTCTTTTTCCTTATTCACAAATTATAATTTGTAGGTACTTTAAAAGCACTAAAAATGGCTGGATAATCAGGGTTTAGAACTATCGACAACAAAAAGGACTACTGTAGTATATACTCAACAACTTAAGCAACTACCTACAAATATTTACTACAACACTGCCATTATACCTGAAAAGAGTTACGCAAAATTTATAGGGGTGTTGTTAGACTCAAAATTAACAGGACACGCTCATTGTGAACATGTGGTTGCAAAATGTGAAAAAACTCTAAATTTATTACGATGTCTTACAGTAGTCTGGTGGGGAGCCCATCCTTCCTCCCTAAGATCAATATATAATGCCTTAATAAGGAGCATACTAGATTATGGTTCATTCATATTAGAACCTTGCAATATAGCGGCATTGAAGAAGTTAGATGCAATACAATCTAAAGCTTTAAGGATAATTACGGGAGCAATGAAATCCAGCCCTATCAATGCTCTTCAGGCTGAATGTGGTGATGCACCCCTTTACTTAATACGGAATTTTTTATCGGACAGGTTTTTCTTTGACATTAGCCAATTTTCCAATCATCAACTGATTCCTAAAATTCAAAAACTAGCAGCCTTCATACACACATCTTCTTACTGGAAATACAAAAACCCACCTTGTTTAATTAACAGTTACAGTAAATATAAAAATCTTTCAGCTCCTGTTTTGTCCTCTCAATGCCTTGGCATTTTCAATTGTAATTTCCACAGTCTTATATATACTCCACAAATTTTCTTAGACTTGAATATCAATCGTAATGATAAAGAAGTCAATCAACAATTTAACATTATAGCTGAAGAACGATGGTATGGGTGGCACCATATATTTACTGATGCTTCTAAGCACACTCAGTCTGGTGGAGTTGGTGTAGGTGTATTACACAAACAATTTAATATTGTACAAAAAATTAAGTTTCCCTCAGAAACCTCTGTCTTTACAGGCGAGTGTTTTGGCATCGTAAAAGCCTTAGAATACATCTCTATAATGAAACTAAAAAGGTCCGTAATTTTTAGTGACTCTATGAGTACATTACAGGCATTTTTAAAATTTCCATTTAAACTTAAATCCTACTCTCCACTAGTATTTGAAGCTAGGAATAAATTATACTCATGTTTAAACACTGGATACCATGTCAATTTCGCTTGGATTCCTAGTCATTGCGGTATATATGGTAATGAACTGGTAGATAAGATAGCAAACGAGGCGGTGCAATGTGGTGACGTCTTCCCTTTTAAAATTTTTCCCCAGGATTTGATTGCACTTTCCAGGATTTATCTTAAAAACTCTTGGTAAGAAGCTTGAGATTTTTCCAGTAAAACAAAAGGCTCGCAATATAAAACAATTCAACCTAATATTCGGCTAAAGCCCTGGTTTTGTAGTCCTTCTTTTAGTAAGTTAAGACTTGGTAAAAGGGCTAGTACGGTCCTCATTAGAATGCGTAGTGCATGTACCTGCTCATTTATCTAGAATTAAAATTCGTCCAGATCCATACTGTGATTGTGGTGATTTTGGGGATCTAAATCATATATTTTTCTCATGTAACTTATATGATCACTCTCTTCTCTTTAACACTCTTATTACACTCAAAGTTTCTTTACCTACAAATATTCATATCCTCCTTTACTCTCTGAATCCTTGTATATATGAATGTTTAGTTTCCTTCATCTTAGTAAATAATATTTGTATATAATATATTGTATATATATGTTTAAATTGCTCGTTGTATGTATATCCTAGTGATCCATAAGTCCCATATCCCTCTGATCCTTATTCTCATTCAAATTCCAAAACCCGTCCTTGTAAATAACTATTCTTCCCAATATTTTTTTTGAATATGGCAAATGTACGCACAAAGCCAAAAACAAGAAAAAAAAAAGAAAAAAAAACGAAAACGAGCTGAAAACAATGGGTACCTATTACTAGTTATAAAATGAGATGCAGAGATGTTTGGATACGAGGTGTTTTAGCATCAATCAAGCTTATAATGGGGATCCACCGATCCACGCGCAAAGCTGAGCGCAGATGACGCTATCGGCGAGATAATATAATATAATAATAAGTAATAAAATAGACGTCGCGGGACGTCTAACAGATGTGAAAACATCATAAACAGCCGTAACTTGATGGAGTTGCGCCATTTAATTACAGAGTTCTCATGGCCACCTTCCAGGTCTATCATCAGAACCTGGAAACCATCTAAAGACAAAGTACTCATCAAGACGAATGAAACGAGTCCAAATTTGATGGGGTTATGCCGTATTATATTGGAGTTCCTAAGGCCACCTTCTGGTGGCCTAAGGAGAGCCCAGATTCTGATGATGGAGCTTTCTAGCTCATTTCTAGATCTGGATACCATCTAAAGACAAAGTACTCGTCAAGACGAATCACATGAGTCCAAACTCGATGGGATTGCGTCGTTTCATTATAGAGTTCCTATGTCCACCTTCTAGCTCCATCATCAGATCAGCTCCGTGTCATCATAATATTGCATTGTCACGCGATATGATATGCATTTGTAAAATTTCAACTTAATCGGAAACCAGGAAGTGTGTCAAATTTGACTTGCAAGATTTGAACGGGACAAGTAAAATAAAAGCGTCGCCCCGCTAACAACCGGTTTTACCCTCCCTCCGCATTAGATGTTTCACATCAATAATAATTTATTTTTTCTCACACATTAAATAGGTACTTACCGCCATTAATGACAAAAAAATTTAGGTACTCAGTTTCAAAGCTTAAAACAGTATTGTGCGAGACTGGTACCTAAACTAGAGTTATGGTCTGTATTTCAGGTAGCCAGGCTCCACTCTTACGTTAACATTTGAGTCTAAGTAAGTTTCTAATTCTCGTACTATAGTTATTTAATATGTTCCATCTGTGACCTACCTTAAATCTTATCTATACTACTTATTATAAAACTGTAACAGAGCTATGTCTGTACATTCAAGATATTTGAGAAAGAATGACGATGGCTATATAATAGGCGAGTCTAAACGCATACAATTTTTTTTAGAATTTTTGTCTGTTTGTCTGTTTATCTGTTTGTTTTATTCGCGCATCACGCAAAAACTACTGAACGGATTTTGATGCATCTTTTTTTATTTAAAAGGCCTTGATTTGACTTAAAAACTGGTAGACATTTTATCCCGCTACTATATCGGGAACCTGAGATATAACTGAAAAACTAGCTTTTGGCTGCGGCGAAGCCGCTGGCAAAGGCTAGTTAATTATATATTTAGTTCTTGTTAGTAAAATCATGTACCTAGTATGTATGTGAGTGTATGTTTATGTATATACAGGCTGTAACGTTAATGGTATTACCAGCCGTTTCAGTCATATTAAGGTCCATATAAGGAATCCATTAGTAGTGTTGGAAAAAGAAAATATTTTAAAAATCCATTTTATTAGCCAAATGTTTACAATCCCGATTACTACGTAATGCCTAGGCACTATAAATACGTTACCATTCATTAAAGAGCGTTGACCTAATCGTCGAGTTTATGAAACAATTAGGTAGGTACCTACGGGCGTAAAGCAAAGCGGACCCCTTAGAATGAAAAATGAAACGTTAGACGAACTTTTGCTTCGCTTCATTGTGATTGGTCGCCTGAATCACGCATTGAAATCTGGACTAATCAGGAATCATGCATCGGACTGTTGATCAATCACAATAACTCGAAACGAAAGTTCGTCTAACGTTTTTCTACCGGAGGTCGGTATCTTAACCACTAAATTTGGCAACTGTAAGTACAGTTTTGATCTGTACTTATTTTAGCACTTGACATGCTCAGCTATTTTAAAGTACAAATTATTTGTGAATGTGGAAAAAGAGAACTTTAATGCGAGCGGGAATCGAACCTGCGTCCGATAGGTGGCGTGGGTCGTAAAGACAAATGTGAAGTGGAAATTGGTTATGGCCGAAGGTCAGTGCGATAGCTCAACGGCTTAGACCACTTCCCCGGATTGGAAGGGACGCAGGTTCGATCCCGCTCGCAATAAACTTCTCTTTTTCCACATTCACAAATAATTTGTACTTTGTAGGTACAGTTGTTGTATCCTACAGGTAGGTACAGTGACTAACTGAAATGTGAAATGAAATACCGACAGTGACAAAGGCGGCATGTATCAAAGGATATAGATACACGTGTAACACGGTAGTGAGGGTATAAGAAAACATACTTTAAATATTGTCACTAAATTATTATTTTAATTTGAAAGATTATTCGCTGCACTCTTTGTAAAAGCCGCCCGGCAAGACAGCACGTGATTTTTTGAGAAATGCCGAGATTCGAAGGTCGATGAGTCCTAATGTACCTACTGCTAAAGTTTAGTTCACACTAAGGATTTCATGAACAATAAAATAAAGAGAATTTAAATTAATAGATTTGCCTTGGAAATAGTCTGATTAGAATTCAATTCTAAATGCAAAACCATTTTCGGAATATTTATTAATAGAACATTACCAGTATCGACATTATTTAATAGCACAAATAGATAATTTGAATTTCTATAATAATGTAACAAATTCATTACCTATAAACTGAGTTTTTATAGCAATTAATTAGAATTACTCATGATTAATAATGAATAAAAAAATTACGGTACACATACACCTCTGCCTACCCCTTCGGGGAATACAGGCATGATGCTATGTTAGTATTTATAAATATTGTAAATTAACAACATTTAATTGTAAATCGATTAAGAGATCTATTGATAGTGTTCGAGATCTGTGCTTGACCTCGGATATAGTGGCCCTGCAGGAGACTTGGCTTCTTCCTCATGACATCCCCTTTCTGGGGACCATTTGCAATGACTTTGAATACACAGGTAAGTCGGCCGTAGATACGTCCTCGGGTTTATTAGTAGGAAGGCCGTATGGGGGAGTCGCTATTCTCTGGCGCAATGGTGTTTTTGGAACAGTATCTGTCGTGGAGTGTAGCAACTCTCGCTTAACTGCTATTAAACCACGATAGATGATAAAAATATTTTAGTGATATCTGTGTATATGCCAACAGATTCATCAGATAATTTACCAGAGTTTACAGAAGTCTTGTCTGAGGTCACCGCTATTGTGGAGAGTGTGAATGTCGAAAGTGTTTACATTCTCGGTGATTATAATGCACATCCCAATGAATTGTGCTATAGGGAGTTATCTAATTTCTGTACGGATCAAAGTTGGGTGTGCGCCGATGTATAAAAATTAGGAATAGAATCGAATAACTATACTTTTGTCAGTGATGCTCATGGCTGTAGGAGGTGGCTAGAACACTGTGTTCTCTCTGTCGGCATGGCATACCGTTTTAAGCGTAGGAATTGAGGAAGATGTCTATACATCGGACCATATGCTATTGTACACTGAGTGCGATTTAAATGTGGTAAAATCGAAGCTGCCGACTAAAGTGGTGTCAGAACAACCAGGAACAAATCAAAATGGATATGATAGCAAAACATAGATCTGAAAACCATTTTGGTAAGTTTTGGAAAGCCACAAGTAGTTTGGAGACCAAGCCTGGCTTACCGGTGTGTGTGGATGGCAAAACTGATCCCGAGGAAGTTGCTAACATTTTTGTGAAACAGTTTAAGGTACTAGTAACTTTTAAAGATTCGCGAATTGTACACATATTTAAAGTAGCATAAACGGGTCTTTTTTCGCGTATAAAATAGGTGAAATTATTCTTATTATAATTATAGTGGTCACGGGACAACTGTCCCGTGGACCACGGCTGCTGCAACGCAGTTGAAACGTCGGGTAAAAGGTAGTTAATAATTTCACCTATTTTATACGCGAAAAAAGACCCGTTTATGCTACTTTAAATAAGTTTAAGGTACAATCGCCACTGGGTCCTTCCATCGGGTTGAGCGAGACTGAGTTGGTCTGTTGTGGAGAGGAGCCTGGGCTGTGTTTTTCGCAAGAGCAGGTTAAGACTGTAATAAAAAACATGGATAGAGGGAAGTCACCTGCCCATGACGGGCTCAGCATCGAGCATTTTAAATATGCGGGGATTCATCTGCCAAAGGTATTGTCTTTATTCTATGGGATGTGCATTAGTCACTCTTATTTGCCACCTGCACTAATGAGAACCATTGTAGTGCCTATTATTAAAAACAGGACTGGTGATATCTCGGACAGAGGCAATTATCGTCCGATCTCGTTAGCGACCACTGCGGCTAAAGTGTTGGATAGTGTGCTTGATTCGTATTTGGAAAAACAAATTATATCACTTAGCGACACACAGTTTGGTTTCCAGCCAAAACTATCAACAGAGAGTGCGATTCTAAGTCTCAAGCACACTGTCCAATACTACACCAACCGTAGGACACCGGTGTTCGCCTGCTTCCTGGATCTCTCCAGGGCGTATGACCTTGTATCCTATGACATACTCTGGAAAAAGCCCAAGGACGGAGGAATACATGGAAACGTGCTGGGAATCTTACAGTATTGGTATTCAAACCAGACCAATACTGTGAGATGGTCAAACACAGTCTCGGAATCATATGGGTTGGAGTGTGGGGTGAGACAGGGGGGGTTAATATCTCCAAGACTCTTTAACCTGTAAATAAATGATCTCCAGGATAAGATTAGCAGCATGCATGTAGGCTGCCGTGTGGGTGGTATCAGCATAAATAACATCAGTTATGCTGACGACATGGTGCTGCTGGCCCCAACACCAGGAGCTATAGGATGCTGAGGAATGCTGAGAGTTAGAATGTGGAAAAGTGTAAATATATGGTCTTTAAGGTCATCGGTAGATTTCCCGGAGAGTCACATAACATTACTCTAAATGGCTTGAACATAAACAAAGTTAATAAATTTAAGTACTTGGGACATTTTCTTATCGAAGACCTTAAAGACAATATTGATATAGAAAGGGAGCGTAGGGCTTTGGCGGTCCGTGGTAATATGCTGGTCCGTAGATTTTCCCGTTGTTCAAAAGATGTAAAAGTGACACTATTTAAGGCGTATTGCCAGAGCTTTTACACGGGAAATCTATGGGTCAATTATACCAACCGATCTATAGATCCCCTGCGTGTCCAGTACCTATAATAATATTTTAAGAGCGCTTTTAAAGCTGCCTCGCTTTTGCAGTGCCTCAGAAATGTTCACGCAAAATCGAATAGATGGATTTTACGCTATTATTCGAAAAAAAAACGGGGACATTGATGAATTCGCTCAGAGCGAGTCAGAACAGCATTCTGCAAGCTATAGTGGAGGATGTCACATCCCCGATTTGGAAGAGTTTTGTTCAGAGGATAATCAAATAACAATGTTTGATCATGCTCTGCACAATACTCTGACTCCACTAGATATATAAGTACATTATACTAACAATTAGTTTTAAGCCTTACTAACACTATGGATTTTTATTGTCTGAGCAAATAAATATTATTATTATTATTAATAATGTTTTTTTTTTATAAAAGAAACATTGTTACGGTGGGAAATCCCTAACAATGAAATAAAAATAAAATTCAAAATTTACAATTTAATTCTAAAAAAAGAATATTACAAAATAAGTAATTATTTGAAAATTAAACGATTAAAAAAGACAGAGAAATGAGAACTCAGGGGGGAGGTTCGCAACTCAGGGGATTGTCCCCAAGACCGTCACCTAAGGGTACTCAACTGCGGGGGAAGCTGTATTGGGCCGAAGGGCATGCCCTCGTCCTTCGGCGTGCGCAGATATCTGCCGGTAGGCGGGTGAAGCCGGCGCAACCGGCGCGGAAACCAGGACCCGTAGGGCAGCCGCAACCCGGAAGGTCGTAACCCGGATCTCGAGCGTAGCCAGGAACAGTAACTTGGAACTTGAAACTTGAACTTGAATCCCCAGGAGCTTTTATTCAGATCTCAATTTAAATTTAGGGGCGCGCTACCAGCAGTTCTTTGGGGTTTTCTAGTCACACGCTTTTACTTTCAAATGCCCTAGGCAAAAATTTGTACTTATATAATTACTATAGTAATTACTATATATTATACTATATATATACTAAATATTATAGTAATTACTATAGTAATTATATATAGATCGCATGCTGGCCATATATGGTAATAATATTTGATTCTGGCCTTTGTGGGAGTGGATTCATGCGACCCATTGGCGATAATCTAACTGGGTAGGGGGCCTAGGCAACCGCGCGTATTTTAAGTTTGCGGATATGGTATCCGGTATCAATTGAATATGCAACTTTATAATTTATTTAGTAATTTGTTCGGTTACATCGTAACAACATAACTTATTATTTTTCATATACTTAAACTAAGTGTTTAATTAACGCACAACAAATAACTAAAATATACCGTACACATGTAATGAAGCTTAACTAACAACTAACACAAAACTAAAACTTGAGTTTCAGTACGACATGCTTCTTTTTTTTTTACATGTGCCTCTCTTTACCTTTGCCAATAATACATAAATTATTAAGTATTATCCATTGGGCCTCGTGGCGTAGTAGTGTAACCGACTTCCGAGCACGAGGTCGTGGGTTCGATTCCCACTCAGGACAATTATTTGTGTGATGAACACAGATATTTGTACTGCGTCTGGGTGTTTTCTATCTATTATATGTACGTATTTACAAAAAAAAGTAATATATGTATTATATCCGTAATCTGGTATCCATAGCACAAGCGTTAAGCTTAATTTGGGATCAGAGGACGTTGTGTGAAATGTTCGTGAATTATTATTATTATTCTCTTTATTTATTTTCTTACATATTTCATACATTTTTAAATACATTATAAAAATACACAAGCTCACCCACAATCACTACTATAAAAACACAGACAAAAAATAAACAACAGAATATAATTAATATAAAAATGTATAAAATAGTGGACCACCGACATCGGGCGCAGGGACCAAGCTGCCGGTGGTTAGGACTCCAGAGAAAGGAACCTCCTCACAATGCGTGCCGTGTCGAGGAGTACTGCCTTTTGCATCAAGCCCTTAATCCAGCTGTCTAACGAGAGTCTCTTTAGATTTTGATCGAGACTCTTGGCGATCAGTCCATTAACCGATATGACTATCGAAACAATAATTGTCGAATCAACATCCCACATGTCGGCAATCTCGTGAGCCAAATCCAAATTTTTTTTTATTGTTAGGTGTTATTATAATTATTGCATGTTTAAAAATATCACTATACAAATTAAATGAAAGAAACTAAACTTAATCACATTAATACAATAATATCTACATAAAATTTCATTCCATCCATCCATTAACCTTTTAAAGTCCACTGCTGGACATAGGCCTCCCCAAGAAATAGGGGATAATGCCGTAATCGCCACGCTTGGCAGGCGGGTTGGCGATCGCAGTGGATGTTGTTAATACTCAAAGGAGTGCTGCTGCCCACTCCCCCGGTATTCCCTCAGTCAGCTCTTACGACTCCCATGGGTGGAGAGGGGTGGGACAATTCTAAAGCCGGCCCCACACGGCAGGAAATTTAATTACATGGTTTTTATTTTTTTCTTTAGCCAACCTTGCAGGTTCTGGACGTGAGACTATAATTATCACTTCGAGGATGTGAAGCGATATCATTTTTATCGAGGTCGGAACATGACTCATATGATTCCGACTCAAGGGACGAGTGTCTGTGATTATCGGGACCGTTTTCTTGGAACGCCCCTTCCTTAGATTTCTGCGTAATAACCCACCCCTGTGGCTTCGCACGAAGCAGAAACACGGCTGTGGCGCGCGCCGCAGCACGCTGGCACGCTCTCTCCTCGCGCCTGACATCGCCACCACGGCATGTCCCGCGCGCAGTTCGGGGAGTTAACGGGCGTGCTCATCGTACCACTCCTTGGTAAATTCAAGCGAAGATTATTAAATGATTATTCAATTATATCCACCGCTGTCACCATGATGTAAACAACTTAGCACCATAGCAACTGCTTTATTTCGGTCACATCTACGTCTACATTATGTAACACTCAACCTATTAGCATCAAATAACAATGCTGTATCTCCGCAAATGGGATAATTTTACCTTTAGGTAACAAGCGAACCCAGATCATTCAAGTAAACAAGGAATAGCGTTGGGACCTAACACACTGCCCTGTGGAACGCCATGGATAACTGGTTGATTGATTGAAAAAGTAGAATGTAAGATGCGAAAATGTAAAATCAAATAATGATAGGCACAAATAGGATTTGAACCTGCACCTCCTGGATAACTTTTCCAGAGGCTTTGCTAACTAAGCTATGGGGACATCGATTGTTAGGAAAAAATTGTTGCCTATTTGACAACAGATAACTTTAGCTGTTGGCGGTGTCGCTCGACATCGCCAACGCCTTCAATAGTCTGCCATTCGGCTGCATCAAGGTGGCACTCCGGTACCATGGAGTGCCCCTCTACCTAAGGCGGCTGGTGGCGGACTACCTCGACGGCCGCAGCGTCCTCTTCGTGGACCGGGAAGGGGACGTTGTAAGGAGGGCTATGTCGTGCGGCGTCCCGCAGGGTTCGGTTCTAGGGCCGCTCCTGTGGGACATCGGCTACGACTGGGTCCTCCGTGGCCGGCTCCCCCCCTCGGCTGGGCGTAATTTGCTACGTAGACGATACGCTCGTCACAGCCCGGGGCGGGACCCTCGAGGAGGCGGCAATGCTGGCCACCTCAGGAACCACGGAGGTGGTCAGGCGGATCGAGGCGCTGGGGCTTAGGGTGGCCCTTGAAAAGTCGGAGGCCCTACTCTTCCATGGGCCCCGACGTGGCCCACCCGCCGGCGCCTCGATAACGGTCAACGGTGTGGGCTTTCCAATCCAGGCCCACATCAAATACCTGGGCCTGGTATTGGATGGACGGTGGCACTTTGACGAGCACTTCCGCCGTCTTGCGCCAAAGCTCGTCGGCACGGCGTCCGCCCTCGGGCGACTGATGCCGAATTTGGGCGGACCGAGTCTCGCGTGTCGACGACTCTACGCAGGGGTAGTACGGTCAATGGCACTGTACGGCGCGCCCGTGTGGGCGGAGTCCCTGGCCGCTCGCAATAAGGCCCTTCTGTGGCGTCCACAGAGAGTCGTAGCGGTCAGAGCAATACGCGGGTACCGCACGGTCTCGTGCGATGCAGCCTGCGCGTTGGCCGGAACCCCCCCGTGGGATCTGGAGGCGGAAGTGCTCGCCGACGTTTATCGGCGGGCGTCGACGGCGCGGGTGGGGGGCAGTCGCCCCACGCCAAGCGCAATCTCAGCGTGGCGGGAAGATGCCCGCCGCGCCACCGTCTTAAAGCGGAGGTCTCGGCTGGAGACGCCCCGGGCTGGTCTCTGGACCGTAGGGGCGCTCCAGCCGATCTTGGAAGAATGGGCAGGGCGGCAGCACGGGGTCCTCACCTTCCGGTTGGTGCAGGTTTTGTCGGGGCACGGTTGCTTCGGCAAATACCTGCACACGATCGCTAGGAGGGAGACGACCCCAGGCTGTCACCACTGCGACTGTGGCGAGGGCTCGGCGCAGCACACGCTCGAGTCGTGCCCGGCCTGGGATGTGCAGCGCTGGGAACTAGCTGCAGTCATAGGCGTGGACCTGTCGCTGCCGGCCGTTGCGCGAGCGATGGTTGGCAGTGACAGGGCCTGGATCGCGGTCGCCGCCTTCTGCGAGGCTGTCATCTCGCGGAAGGAGGCGGCGGAGAGGGCCCGGGAGGAATCCTCCTTCGCGGACCCGATTTGCCGCCGGCGCGCGGGGCGGCGTGCGCGCGCTTACCTGCGCCTGATGCCGCCCTAGCCGAGGCTGCGGACGGTGGGGTCGGGGAGTACCCTGCCGTCCGCGGAAGCCTACCGTGAAGGTGTGACGCCCAAGTGCGCGGGGCGTCGCACAAGAGAGGGTGCCCGAAGGGGCTGCCGCCTACGGATCGCGGAGAAACGACGCTGCTCCCGTGATCCGCCGTAGCAAGGGCGGGTGAGGGCGCACGGTGGGTTTTTAGTGGGTGAGAGCCCCACACTTCCCCGTTGTCTCCCCGGGCAACGGGGTGTGCTGTAGGACATTTTTGCCCACCTAAAATAAAAATAAAAAATAAAAAAACGTCTTTGTTAACAGTTGGTTTAGTATCTTAATTACTATGAAATGAATCCTAACAATTATTTCATCATCCATTTCAATGACAGATGAAGTTGACATGCAATGAGTGTATCTCTATAGAAGTAAATCTGTATGTGAGTTTGTGCGTTTGTATGTGTGTGCGTAGGTGTGTGTGTGTGTGTGTGTGTGTGTGTGCGTGTGTGCGCGTGTGTGTGCGTGTGTGTGACCGTGTGTGAGAATGTGTGCGTATGTGTGTGTGTATCCGGCCAAGTACTACAAACTGACCGTTTTGACTATGATACTATTTGAAATCACACCGTATCATCATAGGATTGCGTTAATAGCCAAGAAATTAAAGTATGTTTAAAAGTTCACCTATTCAGATGTGAAACACGAGTGTTTTTGTTTAAGATGTCGTATAATAATGGCCCTAGAAATAAACTAAATCTTTGTGCAAAGGAAGTTCTACATTTAACTGACTGGCAAGGTAAGTGTCTCCTCCTAAGACTCCACAAAAAGTTGACGCATATTAAGTAACTCACATTCTCTATATAATTCAGCGGTGGGATAATATCTAGATTTAAAATAAGCAATTTTTAGTAAAGCTCTTTGTGCCCTCTCGACTATAATATTATGTGATTTAGCAGCACCACCCCAACAGGTGATGCAGTATGATAAAATAGGTTGACACAAACCATAGTATATTACTTTCATGGTATCGCGGGTGGCTGCGTGTCTAAGCTGTTTAAATATATATATAAATTTTCTAATTCTATTGGCCACATTTTGAATGTGATTTTTAAACGTTAAATTTTTATCAAAAATTACTCCTAGATAGTTTATAGAATCAACAGCTATAAGTGAAGGACATTATGGTGGAACATTATGGTGCTTACATTGATCATTATTACAATGGTGGCTGATAATCTTATATTCACATTTAGTGGAAAGTACAGTATTGCGAATTGTGAATGGAATATATTTGGTTTTCTCAGTGTTAAGCGATAGAGAATTTAGAGTAAGCCAATTAGTGACTATGTTAAACCCATTTTGGGCCCTATCATAGACCTCTTTCCAGCTATCACCATGGGACGTCAAGGTAGTATCATCTGCATAAGCCATGATTTTGCAATTTTCAATGTTAAGTATCTCATTAAAATAGGCTAGGAATAGGGTTGGACCTAAGATGCTACCCTGTGGAACACCACAAGTAACCGGTAAACTATCACTAAGGTAGTTACCTATTTTAACACTCTGGGTTCTATTCGTTAGGTAATCTGTTAGCAATTTCAATTGAATGTCTCTTATACCAAGTCGTTGCAGCTTTTTGGTAAGGATGGGAATAGAAACCGTGTCAAAAGCCTTTGCGAGGGCCAAAAATATAGTTAGACATTTCTTTTTATTGTCTAGGCATGTAACTATATGCTCGGTAAAATCACTTAAGCAATTTTCAGTAGATCTTCCCGAACGAAATCCAAACTGAGCATTTGAAAGAAGATGGTACTTTTCTAAATAAGTTGAGAGTCTTACATTAATTATTCTAAAAACCTTTGACAAAGATGATAATATAGAAATAGGGCGATAGTTTGTGACACGGCTTCCATCACCACCCTTAAAAATTGGTCGAACAATAGACCTTTTAAATGCATTTGGAAATATACCTTGACTTAAACATAAATTGAAAATGTATACTAAAGGGGATATTATATTATAAGCCCATAATTAGATTTTCAACCTCTTTTGCTGTTAACACCAGCTTTGGTGTTGGTGTATAGTTAGTTTGTTAGTCACCACCTTGGTTATGGTAAGTGACCGCTGGTGAATATAAATGAGAGATTTATCAGAAGGTTTGCAAAGAGAAATAAAACGCGTGTTCTGTGTTGGAGTCTCAAGGACTGACTGGTTTAATATTTGAAAAGGAGTATACAAAAGGGCTTGGTTTATTTACGTTAACGGAGAACACTTATCTCTATTTTTTGCATTTAAAGTGCCTACGCGCTACAGACCTCCCCCCTTAGACTAAATGATCAAAAAAATATTTATTTATAATACCCAAAAGAATACAAAAGTAAAATTATAACTAACTAAGATTAAAGTTCTACTTGCTAAGCTGTACACAAAGATGTAATTGTATGACACACTTAAACGCACCTTTTTTTAACACTAAAACTATTAAGAATTTTTTGTTTGCACTCACGAGATTTGTTTATGATTGTTTTGGTGATTTATACAAGAAATTCTTGACTCAAGAGCGCGGCTGTGATTTTTTGAGGTGCACTGGAGAGCTCGTGATAACGCCCTCTCACGTAGAGTATACACGGGGTTAGATGCTGCTACGCCAACGATACTGCGGCGGGTGATGACATCTCGTGCATGGAGTGTAAGTGTTCATATCCCATTGACGTATGACGATGAATGAGTGTCAGTGAGTGGTGACTCATACACGGTGATTAACCGGAGCTTTATAAGTTGAATTTCACGGTTTTCTTAACGATACGACCATATTTTGTTCTGACTAGTGGCGTCGAAAGATTTGAAGTGTGTAGCTTAGGTGAACTTGAAGTGTGTGAAGGAATATTCTTCGAGCTCGTGACGGCATCGGGTTGAGTACTGGTAGTGCTATTTGGGCGTGGGACCAAAACATTATCAAAATCTAATAAATAAGCTGGTTTAAGACGATCATGTGACACGGTAACTTGCTTGCCATTACAGTCTAAAGTGTAAAACTTGGGATGGCGCGTTATAACTTTGAAAGGCCCTTGTAAGGTGGTACAAGAGATCTCCGTGTTTCGTGTTCTCTCACGAATACATGGGTACTTGAGTTTAAATCTTTATGAACAAGTATGTTGTTATTGTTATTATGTGAAGTTGAATGTGAAAGATTGGGCACTGATGATAACGCAAGTGTTAAATGTTTTATGTAGTCACGATCGTTAATATGTGTTGTAGGCTTTGTAGTAAATAGATAGCCCGGTAGTCTGAGAGTACTGCCGTATAGAAATTGAGATGGACTGTAACCTAGGTCTACCTTAACCGCTGTGCGTAAACCTAGTAGTACAAGAGGTAATTCGTGTATTCATTGCGTATTGAACATTTTGCCATAATTGCGGCTTTTAATGTACGATGTAGTCGTTCGACCATGCCGTTCGCCTTTGGATTGTATGCCGTTGTTCGGATACGTTCAATACCTAGTTTTTTTTAAAGTTGTTTGAATAGATCTGATTCGAATTGACGACCCTGGTCGGAAGTTATACTGACTGGGCAACCGAAACGTGCGACCCATTGTTCTACGAACACTCTAGCAACCGTTTCGGCTGAAATGTCTTTTACAGGTATAACTTCAGGCCATTTTGTTACCCTATCGATAATGGTAAGACAATATTTATAATCCTCGGAAGTTGGTAAAGGACCTATAATATCTATGTGAATGTTTTCAAAACGTTGTCCTGTATCGTTGAATTCTCCCAAGGGTGTTATCGTGTGATGTTGTACTTTGCTTTTTGACACGGGATACAATTTTTTACGTAGTTTTTTATGTCGGTGTTCATGCTTGAACAAAAATATATATTTTTAACTAAGCGTTTAGTGGCTGCTATACCCATATGACTTATGTTATGTATGTTTTTCATAGCAAGCTCTCTAAACTGTATAGGTAGATACGGTCTTATATTGTTTGTAGAAGTTTCGCAAGTTATTTTTACATCGCTATTAGACATTGTTATTAATTTAAATTGGAGATTATCACGTTTGTATAGATTTTGTAACTCTTTGTCGTTATTTTGTAGTTCTGCGAGTTTTTGATAATCAAATAAACATGGAAGTATAATCTCGTTAATTCTGGATAAAGCGTCGGCGACTGTGTTTTCATCGCCCTCTATGTAGTTTATCTTATCGCAAAATTGGGAAATAAAATCTAATTGTCTCAAGCGCCTAATTGTCTCAAGAGTCTGAGGGTGAGACCTTTTTTGATAAGGCGAAGGATAATGGTTTGTGATCTGTAAGTACTGTGAGTTGTCTACCTTCTACCATATAGCGAAAATGTTTAATTGACATGTAAATCGCTATTAGTTCCCTATCGTAAGTGCTGTACCTTGATTGAGTGTCAGTGAGTTTTTTAGAAAAAAAACCTAGTGGTTGAAGATTTTTGTTGACCAATTGATGTAAGGATGCACCTACGCAGTTACCAGAAGCATCCGTCATTAAAATTAGAGGTGCGGATGGATCTGGGTGTGATAATATGACTGTGTTACTAATGCTTTGTTTACATTCGCTGAATGCTTTTAATGCACTTTCAGTCCATGTAATTACGCGTTCAATGGGGCTTGAATTTCTGCAGCTTTTGATATACTTTGTCTGTAGAAATTCATCATGCCGAGAAATCGTCGTAGTTCCTCGATTGTGTTTGGTTGCGGATAGTCATGTATAAGTTGTATTTTCTCGATAGCTGGTTTTACTCCCTCTGAGCTGATGTGATAACCGAGGAAGTTAAGTTCTGATCTACCGAATTCGCATTTATCTGTGTTGATGGTTAAGCCGTAATCATTTAAACGTTCTAAGACAATATTTAAGTGGTTTATGTGCATTTCTTTTGTTTCTGAGGCTAAAATAATATCATCTATATATGCAAATGCAAAATCTAGATTTTTTAATGCATTATTTACAAATCTTTGAAAGTCTTGTGCTGCGTTACGTAACCCAAAATTAATTCGTGTGAATTCGAATAAACCGAACGGAGTTATGACTGCAGTCTTTGGAATGTCCTCGGGAGCCATTGTAATATTGTGATAGGCTTTCCGGACATCAATTTTTGAAAATATAGTTTTTCCTTTTAATATATGTGTTAATCATTCTTTTATCGTGCGCGGCAACGAGCACACGTTTTCAAATATTCGTAATAACTCAGTTTGCAAGAACTATCATGCCGAAGAGAACTGCTGCTGAAAAAAATCAATATTACACGAGAAAATTAAAAAGTTAGAAATGAAAAAGGCGGTCAGAAGGCGTCGTCGCGCGGTCATGTATTCTTCATCATCAGATATGGAAGATTTTACGGGTAAGTTTATACAATGGTATTTACAAAAGTGAGATCTAAGAAGTGAACTTATAAAAAATTATATCATGGTTTAAAATCATTATGAGAATTTTCATTATCTATAAGCTTTCCTGGAGGTTAATTGCGGGTTAATACGAAGGTTATGCATGATACTGTCATGATTTTAGTAATTAATTTAAAAATAAAATTGCAACATTGTTACTTCCTGTTTTCTACCGGAAATATCATAATTTTAGTAATGAATTTAAAAATAAGCTAAAGCTTAGCTTAAATAAGCTGTTAAGACCAGCTGTTTCAAAAAGTGATTATTCGGCCGGGCCGCTCATTTGAGTTCAGACGTGTGTTAATCTAGCTGTTATAATGTATTAAGGAGACAGTAATTATAGTACATAAGTATATAGTATAATTATATCTGGTTACCTGGTAAGTTGAAGGAATGATGAAAATATATTAGCGTTATTGTACGAGTGGTTTTATTTCTTCACATTTCAGAAGCGGGATAAAAAACCAAGAGGTATGTAAAAGTAATCGTTTTAAATATTTGATTTGCCAAGTAACTTGGTAAAATGAATGATCTGTTGAATCCCATAAGTATATGCTTTAAACGCCCACGTAAAGATTATTAAGCATCTTTCACGATACTTACCGTAGAGCTGGCACATCACGTCAGGACGTCACGTCAACTCTCTGACGGTATGGTGTGTATGTTAAATGAATGCTCGGGTTGCACACGTACTTGGCCAGGGCAACTCTGTACAATGTCACGCATTGAGTCGTATCGTTGCTGGATCAGGTTTACTCTGATAGCTACTAACGTGCTTCATGCCGAAGTATTTGTCTATTATGATGCATAATTATGTCTACCCTAATCATATTTCTACCCTCATTAATTGTACTTACAAAAAGTGATAATTTATTTTATTGATGTGAAACATCTAATGCGGAGGGAGGGTAAAATCGGCTGTTAGCGTGGCGACGCTTTTATTATTTTAGGTACGTGTCTCGTTCAAATCTTGCAAGTTAAATTTGACACACTTCCCGGTTTCCGATTGAGCTGAAATTTTACACGCATGTGTATATCGCGTAACAATGAAATATTATGATGACATGGAGCTGATCTGATGATGGACTTGGAAGGTGGACATAGGAACTCTTTAATGAAACAGCGCAACCCCGTCGAGTTTGGGCTCGTAGGATTCTTCTTGAGGAGTACTTTGCCTCTAGATGGTATCCAGGGGCTGATGATGAAGCTGGAAGGTGGCCACAGTAACTCTTAAACTACGCCACCCCATCGAGTTTGGACACATTTGATTCGTCTTGATGAGTACTTTGTCTTTACATGGTAAACAGGGCTGATGATGGAGCTAGAAGGTGGCCATAGGAACTCCGTTGTAAAACGACATAACTCTAATGAGTTTAGGCTCATATGATTTGTCTTGACGAGTGCTTTGTCTCTAGATGGTATCCAGGATCTGACGATGGAGCTGGAAGGTGGCCATGTGAAACTCTGTAATTAAATTGTGCAACCCCATCGAGTTTATACTCGTTTGATTCGTGTTGAGTAGTACTTTGTCAAGTTATGATCATTTTATTTCTACAAAATAATTTCGATGTTTTCACATCTGGTAGACGTCCCGCGACGTCTATTTTTTTATTGAATTGTAAGTTATAATAAAAGTAATGGCAAATAAGGTGTTATAATCATTATGAAATAATGAACAGAATTACACATAGGCTAAATCAATTGTATTAATATTGGACGTATAAGTACATAAAGTAATAAATGTTTATTTTATTGAATTGTAAGGTACCTACAGCAATAATGGCAAATAAGCTATTATAATCTTTGTGAAATAATGAACAGATTTACATGGGGTGGAGAGATGTATGCAAAAATTGTCTTTTTGGCACACTGTTCTCTCTGCCTACCCCCAGGAGGATGTGGCTTGATGATATGAAAGAATAAAAAAAAATTACTAAATTTATTATATTTTATGATTCAGACTGAACTGATAATTTATTAGAAATGGAGACTGCATGTGTATACATTAACGGGCGTACTAATTTGTTTACTGGATTATTTGGGTGTATGTCCCTTTGGTTACTGTAATCATAATTACTAGTCTTCGGATTACTGAGTTGGCTAAGTTTGCTGACTGGATTGAACGAGTTAGGTTCACTGGCTGGATTCATTTGATTTTAAAATGATTACCTATTTAATATCCTTTGACTGCCTCGTTGGTGTAGCGGTAGTGTATGCGACTGCTAATCATGAGGTCTTGGGTTCGATCCCCGGGTCGGGCAAAGTTATTGAGCTTTTTCCTAACAAGAAAAAATATCGGTAGCAGCCCGGAGTTTGGAAATGTGCCCGGTAGACTTCAATAGGCTCGCCCCCTATTACGTGGGACTTAAACATAGCTGGCGAGTCGTGGGTGTGTAATACACCTCTGCCTACCCCTTCGGGGAATACAGGCGTGATCCTATGTTTTTTTATTTAATATCCTCCGAATAACATTTTACCGTATTTGTTTTGTAAGTATGCCAATAATTTTTCTATAATGGATTTAAGAATGATAAATTGATGAGTTGACTGTTTGTCAACTGAATTTATAAAATTTTTTAATATTTAACACCTACCCTCTGACAAAGTCTTACCATATTTGTTTTATTATAACGGATGCTTTTCTCGAATGTATTGTCGGATGAAACTACATTCACGTAGCATATATAGTGTAATTTATATTAAGATAACCTTATGATAATTGTAATGATTATATTGTTAGTTATAGTCTTGGTTGCAACACTATATTTTGCCTACCTACATAAATTTTGTTCCTAAGTTATATTACTACGATGTAATGAAGCTTTTGCCATGTTAATCAAAGTAATTACAGGATTTTAAAGTTATTTAAATAACAAATAAAAATAAATAATTAAATACGAAGTATCTACTTGCTTTGTGTGACCGCTGGTCGATTATATTTGCTCATTGGATATCTGTTGTGTGTTTTAGATTAGGCATTGGTTTTATGGATTGATTGGACTATGTATGTCCGCTGGACAGTTCATTGGAGCGGGCTATGGATTGCTTTGCTGGATTGAGTGGACTATGTATGCCCGCTGGACAGTTCATTGGAGCGGGCTATGGATTGCTTTGCTGGATTGAGTGGACTATGTATGCCCGCTGGACAGTTCATTGGAGCGGGCTATGGATTGCTTTGCTGGATTGAGTGGACTATGTATGCCCGCTGGACAGTTCATTGGAGCGGGCTATGGATTGCTTTGCTGGATTGAGTGGACTATGTATGTCCGCTGGACAGTTCATGGGAGCGAGCTATGGATTGCTTTGCTGGATTGTATGTCCCCTGGATAGCTGAGTAATGGGCGGGGTATGCGGGCTCGCAGGCATATCGAGTGGTTATGTGTGCCACTTGTGTGTCGAGTGAGCTGTATACTTTCGTCAGATTTTTGAGTAAGCTTTGTGTGCTTACAGGATATAATTATGTACTTATATTTTGTATAGATATCCACTTTCTGAATGCAGTGTATAAAGAATTGGACCTTGGATGCAGCTTTAGAAGTACGGTTTTGTTACAAAAGGCAACTAAAAAGTAGTTGAAAATAAAAATGGAATCGAGAGGATATTTAAAAATCGAAATGATGGTAAGACTAAAAACAAGGTCAGTAGAAAATATTGTTAAAATTAATGTCATTTGAATACATACACAAATGCAAATCTTTCCTCATTATAATATTAGTTTGTATCGGCGTTACTATTGCATATTATAACATAAAAAAATAGTTATTGTGTTATAACTGTTACAGTAGACGTATTATATTACGGATTTTTGTGGGTGGTGCTTCTATAAAACTGTAAGAACATCACTTTGCTCTATTGTCAATTATTTCCGCAGCATACGCGATAAAATGATGCCTTTTTGGTATTTTTTTTCACACGTTGGATTACATTATCGATGTTTTCATACGGATCCTAAACTTTTTTGAAAATATTCTACCACCTATGTTCATTAAGGATAATGTAGGATTCTAATGGTGAAATATTTTTTCCACACATCGGGTCCACTAGTTCGGAACCTATTCAATGCAAACAAACAATCAAATCTTTCCTCTTTATAATATTAGTATAGATATATACATGTTATATATGATTGTGTATAAGCAGTATTTAGAATTTTTTTTATATATTTTTAGCATTTAACATGCTTAGTTTCCACTTTGTGGTTAATGGGTATAAGTATTTTAATGTCTTCGTTCTATAATGAATGCCAGGGTATTGGCAGCCAGATCAGTTGTGGTAGCCTGGTATGGCTTTACGATTCAAAGTGTTCAAATGATATATGCAAGTAGATTGGTGCTTCACTATTCTCTTGTCATAGTTTTCAATTTAATTGAATTATAATCTCAAAGTTGCGTATTTCCAACGCTAGAGTACTCTACAAAATTTTTACGTGTTTCAAATTTAGAAATATTTAAACTATTCATTTTATATAATACAATAAAGATAATTGTGTGTTATGTTATTATTAAAATGGAATCAGATCAGATAATGTCATTGAGAGAAAACAAAAATTATATATATACATGTATATTATTTAAATTATTAGGCTATAATTAAGTAACTGACTGACTAGACTGGTCTAGCGGATAAATTAATTCAAGGATCACTGCTCAATCTCTAAGATGTTGTTGCTCAGCTGTAGACGTAGGGTCTGATGATCTGAGTTCTTGGACTGTGGGATTTATAAATAGCCTATGGTTTTCATCCCAATTAGACGTTCTAACTACACGTCAGTTTTTTTAGGATCGATCCAGCAGTTCTCGACTTTCGAGAGAACTTAGACCTAGACAAAAATGTTGGGAAATAACAGAATTGGAGTCTGTAGTCTTGGCATGACTGTTTTTCACTGGGTTTGAGAAGGATAATTACATAGACTTATATGTAATAAGTATGGGTATAGAGTATAGTCATAAATTGAACGAAGGGTTGTTAATTATAAATGTACGCCTTTTAAGGCAGAATTTTGACGGAAGATATAATACGAGATACTAACACCTCGGCAATGTTGTAACCAAAATTCTTGCAAATAAACTTATTTCATTTCATTTAATTTCATTTCATGAAAATACAGATCGCCTTTCCCAAGGCACCTACCGATCCGAACCATGCGTCCCAGAATTATCACTTTACACTTACAACACTAAAAAAGTAATATTACTGAAAGCTATAGGTACCCTATTCACTTTATACTGAGACAGCATGTAAACAAAACAACCAATGTTTCTCAAGGAGTACAAATTCACTTATGTTTAAAACTATCAAATTTACAGGAAGGAACATCGTTGAATAATATTCAACAAGATTCACAGGAGCAACAGAGTAACATTTATAATTCAGATGATGAAGTAGTTGAATACTCTAGACCGATACGTGAACGTCGTCCTCCTAATTGGCTCAAAGATTATGATGTTAATTATTATTTAACAGACTTATCATTGATGGGTCACAATGAGCCTTCAACATACAAGCAAGCAATTCAATGTGAGAATTCTAAACATTGGTTGGAAGCGATGCAAGAAGAATATAATTCGTTGATATCGCATGGTGTTTGGGAACTTGTTGATAGACCAAAACATAAAAATATAATTAAATGTAAATGGTTTTTCAAAGACAAAATTAATCCAAATGGAAATTTTGAAAAGTTCAAAGCGCGTCTCTTTGCTAAGGGTTATACACAACGGTATGGCATCGAGTATAAAGTCACATTTGCAAAACGCTTTATGAGTTACTAGGTAAAAACTGTAGTATAAAGCTACTTGGACCAGTAACACAAGCGTTAGGAATGAAAATTTAAAGAAATCGAGAGAAACGTACTATGAAATTAAGTCAATCTAATTATATCAAAAATATTTTGACTAAATTTGGAATGGAAGACTGTCATAGTGCTGCAACTCCTATGGAAGTCAACTTTAGTCCACCAAAGGCTGATGTTACTGACTCGAGATTTCCATATCAAGAACTCATTGGAAGTTTAATGTTTCTTGCTGTTTGTACTCGTCCAGACATAGCATATGCTGGTAGTAAGCTTAGCCAATATAACACTTGTTATAATGAAGTACAATATTGGCTTGCTGCAAAACGTATTCTGCGGTACTTATCAGGTACAACTGACTACGGTATCAATTTCAGGCGGGGCAGTAATAGTATTGAAATTTAATCCGACGCAGATTGAGCGGGGGATACTATCCATCGGAAATCTTATTCAGGTTTCGTGAGTAGGTTTGGTTATAATGTGATAAACTGGCATAGTCATAAACAAAATAATGTAGCTTGTTCTAGTACAGAGGCTGAGTATTACGCTCTTGGTGATTCTGTAAAAGAGGCGAAAGTTTTTATTAATTATGTAAATGAACTGAATGGGTTCAACCTACTACATGGAACCATAACAATATTTAATGACAATAAGAGCACACTTAAGATGGTAGAAAATCAATGTTACCGTCGAACCAAACACATAGATGTGCAATATCATTTTATAAATGAAAATAAATTAATTAAATAATTTAACTAATTTTTAATTGCACTATGTTATAAACCTTCTGCAGAATTGGAAGCTGACCTTTTAACAAAATCTTTGGCAAAGGTCAAGCACACTGCATTTGTTACGAGTTTAAATTTAATTTAGTTTACTTTTATTTGTTGTTGTACTCTTGCCATTATTTGCATTTTTAACTTGATTTATTTTTTGTGCTATTGGCTCGAGTAAGGGACAGTGTTAGAAGATATGAAACTCCTTAGTGCAATATATTCTTTTTTCTAGAATGCAATGTAATTTAATTCGAATAATTTCTTTGTGTTCTATTTAATTGACAGACTTATGAATAACAATGTCTATAATTTTCTATCGTATCATATTGTATATAAAATAATGTTATAGTTTCTTTATTTTATTAATATATAGTTTTCAGTATTATTCTCCAATTTATTTCACTAGATAAAGTTCACGATTAGTAATATTTCTAATAGACCAGTCACTCAGTGAGCGATGTCGAGCTATGCTTAGCGATCTCCACGTTATGATTAATTTACTTTGACGAATTTTTTTAAGCTAACTATGGCATTATGGCTTGGCATTTTCGTATTGAAACTACTATCATGACATAAACATAGGTAGGTATCTATTAGAAATATATCACCGTTGTGGATCGATTTTGTCGACCCGGGTTTCGAGTACATTCGATGCTCATCATCAGGGCGAGCGCGCAGCGATGTCAACGAGTTCCCGGCGAGCACTCATCTTACAGTTGGCATTTTACAGTTATTTAATCAATTTAATAAATTCTGTGGATTTTTCATATTTTTTTTCATAATAATAGCAACTCATAAAATGTTTATATCCTGTGACATCGGTAAAGAGGAACATATGTTCCCCTTACCCCGGTCAAGGCAGTTCCTCTTACCCTACTTAAGAATTTGGCTTAGATTTTTTTCCTATTATATTAATAAAGATAAGTAAATTATGTTGCAGCCCGCTATATCATTACTAAAACTTCTTTATGACCCCATAAAAAGTGGAGTAATGTACCTAACCGCACACCCCGTCGTTCGGGGCAACGAACAAGGTAAGTAGTATGGGTTTCTCGCCCACTAAATAAACCCTCCGTGTGCCGTCTCTCCGCCTGTATTGGTGGACACAACGTCGTTCCATGTTTCATTACTTCAGTGGCGACTAGGTTTACTCTAGATCATAATAATATGCCACTAGTGTAAATCCAGAGTAGAGGATAAAAAAACAACATGTAAGTGAAGATTTTATTTTTAAAATACATGTTCTGTGATGATAATTTGATACACCTTACAGACCACATTAAATAAATTACCAAAATGTTCCTGTATAGGTACATTTTTAACTTGCTAATGAACATAATATATATATATATATATATATATATATATATTATGTATTTATTACCAGTATCGCCATTAGTTGGGCAAAGATCATCAATCTTTGGCAGAATTCCTTTAGCAGCAAGTTCCTGACTACCACACAGTAAAAATAAAAGATATAAAAACACAACATTTGTACATTAAAAAAAACGAGCGTCTGTTTCAGATCACCAATCAAAATAAGGAAAACTGATTTTAGAACAAATATTTCTATATATATATATTACCTATTATAACTAAAATGTGTATTCCGTCGGCGGTATATTGTCTTCATACTCTATTACAATGCAATCCGAATCTATCAAAATAGATAAAGTAAGGCTCGTTCCACATGACGCCCACAACTCTCAAAACGATCCTTAAGCCGTAACATATGACAAATGCGGTCGTTGTGGTCGCGAAATTATTTTCTCCAATTACCAATCTATGGGCTTGGGTCAAAGTGAACGTTTAGAAAACTAAGCCCCACTTCACATGGATTTACCAATGAAGCTCTCGAAAGCAAGTGGAACGCGGAAAATCGCGGACGTGAGCGGTGAGCGTCAAGTGGAACGCACTGCTAATGTTTGCTGCTAATCAAATTAAAAAAAAAAAAGTTTTTTTTTTAAATATATTGTTGAAGCCTGCAATTAGCAATGTCTTGACCTTTACAAAAAATATATAAGAAGTTTTTGGAATGATTTTTTTATACAGGTGTAATGGAAAAAATAATAAATATTTGTTGTTTTCTCTGCTACTGTTGGGTTATACCACTAAACGTTTTCAATTACATCGTTTTTCGCGTGTGACAAAAGGAGAAAGGTGGAGACAAAAACGCATGTTTTATCATTCAGCAATATACCTACACGCTTCATTTTTTTATAATGTTTTTAATTTTTTTGTATCGTAATAGTAAGCTTTCGAGGCATTTGTTTTAATCCCAATTCAATATGATTATAAAAAATAGCAACCAAAATAACACAATATTTGTTTGAATAAAAAATACTTAAAAAGTAAATAACAAACGTCGTCCTCTCGGTATTACATCGTACAAAACTATAAAAATATATTTACACAAGAAGTAAGAAATTTTAGTAATTAATGTACAAATAGTAAAACCATAATATAACATTTTATTATACATTTTGATGTAAAACTAAGAGGTACAACGATAAAGGAATGGCCATAATTTTTTTAATAGTACAATCAGTAAAAACCACTTATTTTACCTACTAAACTTAGACTAACTAAAAAATATAGACGAGGGGCATTACGAACAATCCAGTGAAGCCCTATAAAACCATGCCAAACTTGTAATTACACGCGCTCACGCACACAAATACAAACAAAACCGAAACAAGTGTTATAAACCACGAGTGTTACCAGAGTATGATTTAAAATTACCCCAAATGACTCAACGATTTCGTACGTACGTTACGTACATGAAATACGCCGTCAGCGCCATATTATTCCCTATATGATTTACTGTACACTAAAGGTGGGTGGTAAATAACGTCACGAAAAAGTCACTGCGATCAGTCGTTAAAATATGTCGCTGTTACTTAGCGCGAAGTAACAACGTTCCAAAATAACGTATATTGTTCCTACTACTTCCTACGTTCCCCAAGAACTTCAGTAGTATAAATACCAATCACTTAATAATCCATACCTAATAATTAATACCATCACTAATCACTAATCCACCAATCATTTGTCACTCACGACAATACGTAACATAGAACGACCCATGGAACGACCTTGTAACGAACACGAACGAAACTGCCCGAAGGGCCCATGTAAAAGTATCGGTGCCAGGAGTAGTACGTATAAACAAAAAAGTGACAGGTGTGACCGAGTAATCGACGTGACAAAATCACGTTGATTTGTCACTGTGACTTTATTGTCACAGAAACGACAGTCACGACGATCGAAAAATAACACTTTTCCCCAAGTCTACTGTACACATTTACTTTATCCTACTTCCTTTAGGTTTTAAACATAACAATGTTAAAAATTAGCCAAATTATAGAGATTATTTCTTGCCAGTGACAACACTTTCACGCACACATCTTTAAAATAGTCGCTTCACTTTTTATCTGACAATGCGGTGTCTTTATTTTTTAATTAGTTTGAGCTACTAAAATACGTATGTATCAGTTTCTTTCATAAGGAAACATATCAACTAATTTCAATGCTAACTGTACATGCATCTTAGCATGATAAATGTAATCATGGATGTGATAATTATGTTTTTAGTACATTAATTCCATGATTTCAAATTAGTCATCTGTAACAGAAAACAAAGATACAATTGAAAAGTAGTTTTACATAAATGAATATAAAATTACAAATAAAATAAAAATATTGACGGTAAGAAAGAATGTGATAATGGCAAATGGATGATGGCAGAATAATTTATATTGCTGGTAACCCCATGAACAGCCGATCAAGCAGATTAGTTTACTACAAACTGCTGATTCATAATCATTAATAATGTTATTATCTAAACAAGTTTTGTTTATTCATTAGGCTTTAACTAATTCACCAAGCATCATGAAATGTTCATGTGTGTATATTTAAATTACAGCCCAGAAAGGGATTTTAGCAAAGAGCAACGCAGTTCGGTTCACCAGTGGCCCACGTTGCTCTATGGATTTTAGCTACTTTTTATTCGGGAAAAGTATCCGGCCCTGCGGGATTATGAGTAGCGAACTAAGGGACGTTTCCGGTTGAGATTTAATAATATTATAAAAATATCTCTTATCCTAATCTTGGTAATGAAATATCTGAGAGTCAAAATTCAACAAAATCCGTTCAGTCACTTGCGTGATGGTTATGTTCGTATCGTTATAGCACATTAGATTTTCCCTGCGGCGAAGCTGAAAGGCATAAACTAGATAGAAATACTTCTAAGCTGATTAAACTTTAGTATGGGATTACTAAGTTGGAGAGAAATCTTAGTATAAATTCGGAAGTTGTGTTTATTATAATCACATTGATAGGAACAAAACAATTTTTTATGATTTAGTGTTTATGATATAGATTATGATAGATATATATCCTAATTGAACAAAATTACCTAATTAGTAATTTTTAATGGATAGCCATCTTATATTGAAACACTCAGTTTAATATCTATAATATTATGAATTTATATCTTAAGACCTATCTAGAGAATGTTCCTGTAATCCACTTATTCCTTACAACATAGCTATATTATCAATTATAGCAAATTATGTTTGTATTATTAAAGATAGAAAAACTTATCTAGAACCTGCCTAGCTGAATAAAATTTTCCCATGACATTGGCTATGTTGTAAGACCAGCAACATTATTGCCAATGCCGAGTAATACTAGAAATGAAAAAAGTGACATTACCATGGCATAGTATAATATATAATCTAAGAAATCCATGCGCCAAAGTCAACTTGAAATGTAAACAGCTAATAACCACTGCAAAATTGTATTGTATTATTTTTAAAAGTCCAATTGTCCGTTTGTGGTGGTTGATATTCATGGCAGACTGTGGCTTGCCTGTGCCTCTCGCCGGTATTGCTAGGTCTAGGATAATCAAATAAAAAAAAAGTTTGTTTAGTTTTAATCCACATTTTTTTTTGCTATTGCTTATGGCAGTACTGCCTCGGTGGTGCAGCGGTGGTGCAGTGGTAGTGTATGCGACTGCTGATCATGAGGTCTCAGGTTCGATTCCCGGGTCGGGCAGTGTTATTGAGCTTTTGCATAAAAAGAAAAATTCTCAATAGCAGCCCGGAGTTTGAAAATGTGCTCGGTAGACGGAAATAGGCTCGTCCCCTATTACGTGGGACTTAAACATAGCTGGCGAATCGTGGGTCTGTAATACACCTCTGCCTACCCCTTCGGGGAATACAGGAATGATGCTATTTTTTTTTTATGGCGGCAGACGAGCTACGGTTCAACTGATGGTAAGTGAGAGCTGCCGCTCATAGACTTAGCGTGGTTGGCTGTGCCTCAGGTAAACCTATCTTCTGCAACCCAAACACGGAGATGCTACTAAGCTGTTATGAAAAAGTTTGTAACAGGTGTGAAATATTTAAATTGGTCAACATAATTTCTAGAGGTATAGCAGTAGTTTTTTAGTAATTGGCAAGGGACAGGCTACATCACAACTTAACTTTGGCGCATTTTATCTATAATATAATATATAAATACTGTTAATAACCCATTAAAATTTAAACAATAGATATTTAATTATTTATGTATCACATATGATTCATGGGCTGGTATCCTGTTCATTGTGGACTCTAAGGCACTGCCTCCACGAGCGAGAGAATCGCGACGAGTCCGCGCTTCTATCATCGGGTAATCTCCACGAAAGAGCGATTATTCCGCCGGCGTATCGTCACGACTCGTGACGGAATCACAGCGTGTCCGCGACGACTCGTAACGGAATCGCCGCATTTTCTTGCCGATGTGTTGTGCTTTTATCTGTTGAAAGAAAAGCGCCCGCCGCGCGCTCGCTGCGAGAGCGCCACGTTCTGTGGCGTGCGTGCCACCAGTAGCGACGATACCGCGGCAGTATATAGAAATACGTGGCACGACGATAATATCGTCACGATTCTCTCGCTCGTGGAGGCAGCGCCTAATTAATAAGTAATTATATTTTGGAACATCTTAGTGATAAAGTTTACTATGATTACAATATTTTTTTTATATACATCAAGTATATTGCACAAAAATGTTGCAAACGCAAAAATAAATCAATATAACAACAAATTAATTGTAGCCTATTTGTGCAGACATTGAGTAATTATAAATATCACATGAATTTTGATTAAATTCGGACACACCTTACGTTTAGGAGAACACATCTATGGGTCGGGGTGACACTGTCGCCAGGTTATGGGTTGGACTGGCAAGAGGATCACTTGAATGAGATTCGTTTCTTTTTGCTTCAATTGTTGCTTGTTTTACAGCTTCTTTATATGGTCCTTTCTTTTTCTTGTTAAAGCGGACCTGGAATATAAACAATAAACTAAATGCACAAACCGTTGAGGAAATCCTCTGGCAAAATTTTGCTGCTGTTGAAACTGTGCATAATGATAGCTTTTCTACAATCTCTTCTAATAATTATTGTTTACAGGCCTTTATTTTTTTTTACAAGTACATACATAATACTTCCTAATCCTTGTTTAACTTTTATAAAGAACTAGTTATTCTGCTCGCAACTCTGACGAACAACTTTAAAATATTAATACAACACTCTATGGCACACTAATTAACTCAATTTTAAAATAGGCCTATGTCCAGCAGTAGACAATGGGCTAGTGAAAAATAGCTGTCCCATGGGAATCACCCATTTTTCTGGGATACCGTTCCAGGCTGCATACAGTAGAATCTGTTTATTATGACTCCGCCTATATTGACCAACTGCTTATTATGAAGTAATTACACAGCGAAGTTTGGTTTTCATATAAAATTCTTTATAACTAAGTTGGATATAATGGCTTTGCTTATAGCGATATGTCACTTATTATGACTCATTTTTAATAAATTGTGTCCAGTTATAGTGACCCGCATGATTCCTAACACCTTCGGCAGTGTTCGGGAGAGTCACATGATACCCGACGACGTTCGGCGCGTGCATGGCATTTTTTGTTTTGAGTCTCAGTGGGTAATTGATTTTGTTTCTCTCTATTAAAATGAAAAAAAAAGAGTAAAATTATTTTCTACAAAATGCTTTGTATGACTTCCGCTTAGTATGACGTGTTTGTTATCTCCCTGCAATGTCATTATAAACGGATTCCACTGTATATGTAAAATGTCATAGTGATAGGTTTAGTAGTTATAGCGTAAAAGTGTAACAAACAAACAAGATTTCATATTTATTGTAATAGTAAGCATGTAAATTCAAGTTTGATTACTTATATAATTTAAGTATGTCAATAGAGGAAACATATTCAGCCAAGGCTCATATTATTATGTATATTTGTAAATCCATTTAAAGTATTTGTTCTGCAAATTAATATAAGATTCTGATATTCTTCATTTTAGTTAAAAATATGATTTCTAAAAATACACACCTTATAGTCCTCTAAGAATGGGCTCAAGCTGTCACATGGCATTAAAGATGATGTTGTTGATGCATACCATGCCACATGAGCCCTGGATGTCGGTGTCACACTAAGTACTCTACCTGGCCACCAGGGAAATCCCACAACCTTCCCCCATACAATATCACCTGGGGAAACACATAATGATTTTCCTCCACTGCCCTCGATCCCATTAGGAGGAAAATCTGGCACCAATTCATTATCCCATTCCTCAGATCCACTTTCAATTACATCATTCTCACTCCGTTTTTCATATGAATTACTACTCAGTCTGCGTAAGCTTATTGAAAGTTTCTGTTTCATACAATGCTCTTTAATATCACTAAAATAGTCTACAGATTCACTGTCAGCACTTTTGGATGTATTCTCATCTAACTTCTTCTGATTTTTGTATTTCTTTTTATGCTTAACCTTATGTTTATGTTTCTTTTCTAGAGGATCCGTAGGACTTGATGCATTGTTATGAGGAGATAACGCACCAATATGTTTAGGTGATACTCTTTGTTCCAATATGATTGATTTTCTTGCTTGTTTTTTAGCTTTCTTTAAGGCCTTTTTCGCTGCTTTTGAATCAGGTTTACAAGGCTTGCCCATATCGCATGATACACCAGAATCTTCGTTAAAATCACCTGTAAGTGGTGGAATTTTCACTACAGTCCCTTCACCTTCACCATAAGATATCTTAAGAGTTCTTGCACTTGAAAACATAGAGCTAAATGACATTTCTTCTTTCAGATCCTCCTTGTCTGCCCCATCAATGTCTTCCGAAACACTGACAAAAGCCATTTCCTGAGTTTCACTTCTATCACTGTATTTCTCACTTTTGATTTGTTTTTCACTAGCCTTACTGGAATTTTTTGAAGCGCCCTTCATAGCACTCGTGATTTCACTTGGTTGCAACCTCGATAATTTAGGAATAAGCATACCACCCACCAAGTATTTCTTCCCTGTCCTTGACGACTCAGAGTACTGCGGTGTATCGTCATCGGAATCTAACTTGCGTTTCTTAGACACGTCTACATTTTCACTATTCTCGTTACAAATGCCTTTGCAATTTGAACATAAGACCTTTCGAGGTCGAAGCCTGACTGTCATCTTTTGTTGCGATTTACCTTTAGGCCCAGGTTTCTTCGCTTTTTGCTTATTTTCAGTCGCATATTGAGGCTCTTGATAAGTGAATCTTTGGCTAACGGAATGTAGTTTATCTTTATCATCTGCGGTCACAGGGTCTTTAGCAAATGCTGGATGAAGGCTATATACTCCAAAAGGTAAGTTTCTGCAATAACACATTAGGATTAATGAAAACTTTGCAAGTTTCTACCAATAATCGATAAAGTCACATTTTGTTAAATCTCCGTCACCTACCCTTTACTGGAGTCCAAAAGGACACCTTGGAACTTCTTATCGTCACAGCAATAAGAAACAACAATCAAATCTGCAAGAGCTTCTTCCACATTCACTAAAATTTGAGAATTCTTCAGAATAGTCATATCGGCTGTTCTTTCGACAGCCGCCATGTTTTATTGCTTTCTATTACCTTTATTCACAACAGGAATTTCCACTTTTCCAGTTCTCAAATATTTTTGACAAAATTATAAAAAACCTTTTCAGGATGTATGTAAGAAAAATATTCGATTACGTTGTTTTATAGTATTTCTAATCATTTTAAATTTAAAACAAAGTATTATTTGTAAGTTAAGTCAAAAGTTTCATATTTTCGCGCTTATTTTGATCCAGAAAATGTTTGTGCCTGTGCCTAAATTTGCACAGTTGCACATTAAATTACAATACAATGATAATTATTGTATTGGGTTATTGTGGAGCATAATACACAGGTCAATATTATCACGATCCTATGATCGCCGTATCGCAAGGATTGAAAGTGGCTATTACATACAATTACACTGTAAACCGATAATATACCGATATATTCATATCCATTCAGATGTCATCCATCCATCCATCCATCAGCCTTTTAACGTCCACTGCTGGACATAGGCCTCCCCAAGAGAACGCCACAACAAGAGCGGTTCTGTGCCGACCGCATCCAACGGCTCCCCGCAGCTTTGACCAGATCATCGGTCCATCTGATGGGGGGCCGTCCTACGCTGCGCCGTCCGATACGTGGTCGCCACTCGAGTGATGTGGCCTGCCCATTGCCACTTCAGCATGGCAACCCGGCGGGCTATGTCGGTCACTCTTGTTCTCCTACGGATCTCCGTATTACGGATTCGATCACGTAGGGAAATACCAAGCATAGCCCGCTCCATGGCCCGCTGAGCGACTTTGAGCCTTGATATGAGGCCAACATTCAGAGACCACGTCTCTGTTCCGTATGTCATCACTGGTAACAGTGGTAACACACACTGGTCTTTCATTGTACTTATCAGTAATCCGACTCAATCTGATATGCTAATACGGGCGTATTGCTATTAAGCCATATTCACTATATCGTGAACATGAACAGTGACTACAAGTAGTATAGTAGTCTGTGGTG
Organism: Leucoma salicis; assembly: GCA_948253155.1. Classification (NCBI taxonomy): domain Eukaryota; kingdom Metazoa; phylum Arthropoda; class Insecta; order Lepidoptera; family Erebidae; genus Leucoma; species Leucoma salicis. The sequence continues at coordinate 3,460,166 of OX411815.1, forward strand.
ACCACTGAACATGGGTGTGTTGCTTAGACGAAGGATATTATAGACAAGCTATCAGCGTATGCAGTGTCGAGATAGCAATAGATAACCGTAATAATTTTAAAAGATAACTATGATTATAACTTTGTTGACTAAAAATGAACTACCTGTTTTAGCCGGATAAAAGAATGACAGGACAAAAGAAATTGCAGTTATGCTTATATTTTGCTTAAAATGTATTAGAACATGTAATATTAGCGTATATAACGTGATTAATAAAGGTTTTTTTACGTCAATACAAAAACAAGCTTACATACTGATGATGGGGACGGTTGGCCACCTTATTGTTTGGACCCAGTTCATTGGGTCCAAATACAACTGACGCATACGCGAAAAGGAGAAATAAACTTATACCTGTGTCTCTCTCACTCTTGCTAAAACCTAGTATGTGCATCCTTTTCTTCATCCTTAATGTCATAATAGTAGCGAGTCTACATTATTCTTCGTCTAAGGTGTGTTGCTATATTATATCCATAGACTAGATAGATTCACAAGTCGGTGAGAACATCGTACGTATCTTGGAGGAATGGTACGTATCATATCGGTGTGTCATTTTTACTGTCAATAATATCATCATTAGTATGTCCATACAACTATATAATCTCTCATATCTGACTTGAGTATGTCGTTGAATTTACTAGAGTGAAGTCGTGTGAAATGGATAAAAATAGAAAGGCAGCTATAATGAATGCGAAGGTTTTGATGGATGTTTTTTTATGGAAGATGAGATACTACATAAATTTACATTTATGTTCTTTTTTTATTGCGTATGGTGGCAGATTAGCCACGGCCCACCTGATGGTAAATGGTAACCGTCGCTCATGGACTGTACAACCAAAACACACCTATGTGTTTCATAGCCGGTCAGACGGGAGATGGTGGTACCAACCCGCTCGGGCCCGTTAGCAAGCGAATACTCCCACTTGGTACCCAGCCCTACCACCAGTAATGCAATGGATGATAATTGCTTAGTCGCCTCGTATGACACCCGTGGGAAAGAATTGGGTTGTATTCTTAGCCCGTCACCACACGGATAGTATACTCGTATATCTATTATATACACACACATGTATATATTATATACACCATGCATCCATCCATCCATCAGCCTTTCATCGTCCACTGCTGGACATAGGCCTCCCCAACAGAACGCTACAGCGAAAGGGCCTGTGCCGCCTGCATCCAACGACTGCCTGCGACTTTGACCAGGTCATCGGTCCACCTGGTGGGGGGCCGTCCTACGCTGCGCCGTCCGTTACGTGGTCGCCACTCGAGAACCTTTCTTCCCCAACGGTTATCGGTTCGTCGAGCGATGTGGCCTGCCCATTGCCACTTCAGCATGCTGACCTGGTGGGCTATGTCAGTCACTCCCGTTCTCCTACGGATTTCCGTATTACGGAACTTATCACGTAGAGAGATCTCAAGCATAGCCCGCTCCATAGCACGCTGAGCTACTTTAAGCCTTGATATAAGGCCAACATTCAGAGACCACGCCTCTGTGCCGTACTGGTAACACATACTGGTTGTAGAGCTTCGTCTTCAGACACTGTGGAATATTGGACAGCAAGATCTCCCTCAGCTTCCCGAAAGCTTGTCCGTTGCTGAAATGACATTGACATTAGACATGACTTTCGTCTTGTCCATGTTTATTTTTAGACCCACTAGTCGGGAGACATGGCTGAGGTCGTTGAGCATGGTACCAAGGTCCTCCAGCGATTCTGCCATGACCACGATATCATCTGCAAATCGAAGGTGAGTGATGTATTCGCCATTTATGTTGATGCTGAATCCGGTCCAGTTCAAGAGCTTGAAAACAATCTTCCAATGCAGTGGTGAAGAGTTTCGGGGACATGAGGTCTCCCTGTCTAACACTTTTCTGCAGTTGGATCGGTTTTGTGCTCTTGTTCTGAACTCGGACAGACATAGTGGCGTTTCTATACAAACACTTCAACACTTCGATGTATCGATAGTCAGTTTGGCACCGCTGAGTGCACTGCAGCACCGCCCAAGTTTCGATCGAATCGAAGGCTTTCTCGTAGTCCACAAACGCTAGACACAGAGGCCAATTATACACCTTTGTATTCTGTATAATCTGGCGCAGCGTATGTATGTGGTCTACGGTACTATAGCCTTTTCGGAAACCGGCTTGTTCGAGAGGCTGGAAGTCGTCGAGCCTGCGCGTGAGTCGATTTGTAATGACCCTCGAGAACAACTTATAGACATGGCTCAAGAGCGAGATCGGTCTGTAATTCTTCAAGAGGGTTCTGTCACCTTTCTTAAAGAACAGCACCACCACGCCCCTGGTCCACGACTCTGAAACGTCGCCCCCGAGAACGACGGAATTGAATAGCCTCTGGAGGGCTTTGAGGACCGGCTTGTAATTCCGTCATCTCCCGGTGTCTTTCCGTCCTTTATTTGTTTGAGAGCCATTTTGACCTCGTACAGGCGTACCTCCGGTATATCTTCGGTATGGTGCCGAGTTAGCTTAGATCTAGGCTCATGGACCAAGCTGACAACAGGGTTCTGGGATCTGTATAACTGTCCATAGAACTCGTGGCCCTCTCTTAATATCTCATCTTTGTAAGAAACAACAGTGCCATCATTGGTCTTCAGCTTGGTCAGCTGGCTTTTCCCAACACACAGATCTCTTGCGAACACTTTGGAATCTTGGTTCCGCTCTATCACCTCTTTAATACGCAAGGTATTAAATTGGCGAATGTCTCGTCGCATATGCTTGGAGATCTGCCTGTTTAGTCGCCTTTGATTGGACTAATCAGCCGAAGACTGCACCGTTAATTCTTTCCGTCTTGCCATGAGCTTAAGAGTTTAGTTCGAAAGCTCTTGAGTCCTATTGATGCGACTGGTCTTAAAAAAGTTCGATCCGACCGCTTGGACAGTTTCCACGAATCTTTTGTTCATATCATTCTCTGAATCGCACTCGTCTAGGCATTGAAAGCGGTTTTGTAGTTCGAGCTGGAAGTTTTCGGGGTTCTTATCGTCATATTGAGCAGGTGTTGGTCGGAGCGTAGACTTCATCAAGCGTAACCTCTCGACTTTCATATTTAGATTCAATATGCCTCTAGCTAAGCGGTGATCACTCCCAGTTTTAATCCTGCTGATCACTAAGACATCATTGAATATGTGTTGTTTGTCCGTTAAGATGAAGTCGATCTCATTTTTCATTGAACCATCAGGGCTAATCCAGGTTCATTTTCACTGGAACTGTTTCCTGAAGAAGGAATTCATCATGAAGAGGCCTTTCTTCTCCAGAAAATCAGACAGCATCTGGCCCCTGTAGTTCCTCTGCCCAAATCCATATTGCCCCACCTTCAGCTCATCGTCTCTCTTATATACACACGTATATGTATATGGTAGCGGGATAAAATGCATACGTTTATCTAGAGTAGTCTATAGTAAATAGCTATCAAATAAAAAAGTTGCATCAAAAACAGTTTAGTAGCGTTTGCGTGATGCACAAACAGATAAAAATACAGACGAAATGGAAAAAAGAAATTGTGTGTATTTAGTTATCGTCACTACTTGGATGTCGTTCCACCATGGTTGCAATCGAATAACGAATAACTGACAGTAGGCTTATGTTATGGTCTTCATTATTAAATAAAGTTGACTTAGAGGAGTATAGCTCTTTAATCTGAATACGTTAGTTACCCTCTGGCATAAAAATAATCTACACAAAAATAGCAATCCCACAGGAAACCTCTACCCGCTCGCGATGCTGGAACGCGTTTATAGTTTAAACCATACAAGCTCAGGGTGGTGGCACCATTTTCGCGCGGCGCACGGTTACCCATTTGTACCTTATTTACCAACTCAAAAGCTAAGAACGACGAGTCTTTTTATTTTTTCTATGATCTAGTCGAATAATCGCTTCGAATGGTACCTGAATCATACATATTAATAAAGCTAAATTTAAAATAATAAACGCCACAATAAAAAAACAATATAAAAAATTTTTGAATTTGATTAATTTTATTTCATAGTGTATCCCTATAACCTCTTTAAATTATGTTTTAAAATATAATATACTCATTTAATATACTCAATGGGTCCAACTTCCAATAACTATATATATATATATATATATGTATAAATCACAGTAACAAACATAATTATATATCAATTATTTTTTGAAAGCTTAAAAAAAATATTTGTTTATCTCGCGGTATTTTACTTCTGATTTCAATGTTTTTTTTTTATAATCTCAACATGTAAAAAATAATATTAATATATATTAAAATACTAATAATTGGACGTTTTGTCTCTAGTCTGCGTTCTCTATAATTATAGCTACCGCTCTTTCCGGTCAGGTACTGGTGCGGGTGTATTCTCCGAGGACCTGAACATACAGATATCTACACCATTAGGAGCTCATAACACGGTTTTCCAGGCAGAAAGTGTGGGCATCTTAATGGCAGCGTATGCAATTGACTCTAGAAAGGTAAAGAACCAACAAATCCGTATACTCTCTGATAGCCGATCAGTCCTACAGGCCCTTCAAAGGTACACTATAACCTCGGGTCTTATATACGAGTGTCATCGAGCCCTGTCACAGGTATGTATCGACAACGATATAACCCTACAGTGGATCAAAGGACACATCAACTCACGCGGTAATGACGCTGCCGATGAATTGGCAAGGGGGGGTTCGGAGATGATAGTGGAAGGACCTGAGCCCATTCTACCCCTGCCGTTCGCTTGGCTCCGAAACACACTACGACGAAACACCAAGGTAGAACACCAAGAATACTGGTCTAACTTAGGTACATGCAGGCAAGCCAGAGAGGCCATTCCGACAATCTACCCCGGATTGTCACTAAAGCTGCGGCGTTTGAAGAGGCCTCAGCTCCGGCTCCTAATGGGAGCCATTACTGGACATGCTTTATGGAATAAACACTTATTTACTCTAGGTGTTACTGACAGTCCTCTTTGCAGAGCTTGCATGGAGGCAGACGAAACGGCCGCCCACGTCATCCTTGAATGTCCGAGGGTGGCAGAATACCGGGCACTACACCTCGGCTCTCCGAGGTCGCTCCCAGAAGTCGTCGGCAACGTTAAGGGTCTGCTGGGCTTTCTGGTGATGCTGGGTTGGCAGGAGTAGTGCCAGCAACCCGTCACGCAAAATAGGCGCACATACGACGTCGAGTTGCGGAAAAATGGCCCGCGTTTACAATACAATACAATACAATAGATAGAAAACACCCAGACGCAGTACAAATATCTGTGTTCACCATACAAATATTTGTCCTGAGTGAGAATCGAACCCACAACCTCGTGCACGATAGTCGATTACACTACCGACTACGCCACGAGGCCCGTCGCTTAGCAATAGCTTAGCAATTTAGAGCACTCCACCGAATAGTGAGGGACGCAGGTTCGAATCCTGGTAACAGTAAATCTCTCTTTTTCCACTTTCAATAATAATTAATTATACTTTCAAAAACTTACTACTTAATAAATTACATAAGAATCACAAATACTTGTTCCAGATCTAAAACCCCCAATAAAATTTAGAAAAACTCGCAATACAAAAGTTTTACCTAACTTTTTAAAACAAGATAGAATAGAGACACTTCTTCTCGCAGTGAATTTTTACTCTATATTTTTAATGCTCAGTACTCTCTATCTATGAATTTTTTACTTAGATGCAATTTCACTGTACAGATGGATATAAGGTAAACAAAATCCTAACCTAGCTGAAGTTTGATATATATACTTCATAGTAAAGCCTCCTAATAGTTAGTTATCTAATATATAAAATTCTCGTATCACAATGTTTGTCGCCATTCTCCTCCGAAACGGCTTGACCAATTCTTATGAAATTTGGTGTGTATAGTCGGTATATATGTGTATAGTCCGTATAGTCGGTCTAAGAATAGGATGTAAACTATTTTTCATAAGTGATTTCCTATTAGTACCTACTTTAATAATTTTCATTGCAAAATATTCACGAAAAATAAAATTGGCGGTACGAAGTTCGCCGGGTGAGCTAGTATGTATATAAATATATACTACAGTATCATTTTCAATAAATCTACAGCGGCTCCAAAAGGAAGAAATACAGAATTCTAAAAATTTTTATGGGCATGAGTAGGTATCTCTCCATTGCAATCTTATTTTTTCAGAATTAAATTAATAACTTGATATTGAAAACTAATACTTAAAAATATTACTAATGACTGCACTTGCAATATGAATTTTATTTCATTTTAAATTATGATTCCTCGCAAGATTACTTGTTAACTCGCAGAATTCTTTGAAACGAATTCTCCGCTAGGCATTAAAAGAATAAAGATGCGAAACCACAACACATATTCTTGGGTTAACAAGAAATTAACATCTCGAGACCTTGAGAATATTTGTTTCCTACAAATAGAAAAAAACAACCGAAACCAAATTCGCGAACTTAGAAAACCATTCGCTAAATTAATGCGGATATAATTATATAAGCGATAGTTTTACGGTAAATAACTTTTGAAAATGTATAGTAACCCCATTATTAATGTGATAATATACTTACATCAACCGGTATACCTTTTATGAAGTGTAATAAAATTTTATTAAATAAAATAAAATCCTAACGTAATACGCATACACACTGAGCCGATGAAATTAATTAACTGTCAGTGTCACGTTGCCAAGTTTTCACACACTAATTAGTCTGTGGTTTTCAATGTCACTCAAGCGTGCCATTCACGTTACAACGGTCGCAGAGACTGTCGTATCGAACCGTCGCAGCGACAGTTCGCTTACCACACACACGTTGCGACTCTGTCGTATCGATGTTCCCTTTAAATTGACCACAGTCGTTTGATGTCTTCAGTGCGATACAGTGCTCTTGTTTCGCCAAAATGAATATTATGAAAAAACGGACAAAACTATATATATATATAAACTCAGAAATAAACCTTTTTTCAATTTTGTCCTCCATGTTGACCGACGACATACTTAGTAGTCATAGCAGAATCGCTGGAGGACCTTGTCACCATGCTCGATGATCTCAGCAGTTTCCCGACTAGTGGGTCTCAAAATGAACATGGACAAGACGAGTCATGTCTAATGTCCATGTCATTTCAGCACCGGTCCTAGTCGGGAGTGCGCTTCTCGAAGTTGTAGACCACTATGTCTACCTGGGACAGACATTCCAGTTAGGTAGACACAACTTCGAGAAAGAGGTCAATCGACGAATCCAGCTCGGTTGGGCAGCATTCGGGAAGCTGAGGAAGATCTTCATGTCCAAAATTCCACAGTGTCTGAAGACGAAGGCCTACGACCAGTATGTGTTACTGGTGATGAATTATGGAACAGAGGTGGTCTCTGAATGTTGGCCTTATATCAAGGCTCAAAGTCGCTCAGCGTGCCATGGAGTGGGCTATGCTTGGGATCTCTCTACGGGATAAGATCCGTAATAGGGAAATCCGTAGGAGAACGGGAATAATCGACATAGCCTACCGGGTCAGCATGCTGAAGTGGCAATGGGCCACATCGCTCGACGAACCGAAAACCGTTGGGGAAGAAAGGTTATCGAGTGGCGACCGCGTATCGGACGGCGCTACGTAGGACGGCCTCCTATCAGGTGGACTGATGACCTGGTCAAGGTCGTAAACATTCGTTGGATGCAAGCGGCACAGGGCCGTTCGCTGTGGCGTTCCCTTGGGGAGACCTATGTCCAGCAGTGGACGATGAAAGGCTGATGGATGGATGGATGGATGATGATGTTGACGCGGCACATGGTAATCATTTACAAGAATAAAATCAAAATAACTACCTACCTCGGTCGAGTCGGTCGTTCGGACCGTCGCAAACTCCAACACTCACGTTACGACAAGTTAAATCGTGTCGCAAAGTTTGATGAGTGTTTCAACGGACCTGCGACCTGACCTTGGTCGTACAGTTCGCTTTGCGACCATGCAATTCACGATCGAACAAGTCATATACGACCTAAGTTCGTGGGACTGTTTGTACAACCGACGCAACGTGAATGGCCCGTTTCAGACACAGCTGTGTTCCGAAATACACTGAGAGCACTATCCAGAGAAAAATCACTCCGTTATAGACTGACAGTAAACTGCCGCAGTATGCTAGGGAATTATATGACGTCATAAATCATCGCCATTTTTGTACTGTGCGCACTGGCGTTTTCGAGTTAAGGTGCTCTCAGTGGTTTGATCACGTGATCAACAGCGTCCAGAAATATAACAACTTGCAATATTGAAAATTATTATTATTATTGAATATTGTTATTCAAAGATACCGAAACATGCAAAATGTAAAGAAATTGTGTTTATTGCAGTGTGAAATCAATACTTTGTATGAAACGAAAGTAATGACAGATCAGTATACTTATTTTTTGAAAGCTTAAAAAAAATATTTGTTTATCTCGCGGTATTTTACTTCTGATTTCAATGTTTTTTTTTTTATAATCTCAACATGTAAAAAATAATATTAATATATATAAAAATACTAATAATTGGACGTTTTGTCTCTAGTCTGCGTTCTCTATAATTATAGCTACCGCTCTTTGGTGAGAGTTCCATTGAGCTCTAATGTGTGTTCCGATATACACTGGAGCACTGTGATGTGTGACGTCAATTTAGTATACTGCGAAGTCGTTCCTTTACAGTTAGCTATACTGGTTACTGTTTATAACGGAACGCAGTCCAGTATACTGATCTGTCATTACTTTCGTTTCATACAAAGTATTGATTTCACACTGCAATAAACACAATTTCTTTACATTTTGCATGTTTCGGTATCTTTGAATAACAATATTCAATAATAATAATAATTTTCAATATTGCAAGTTGTTATATTTCTGGACGCTGTTGATCACGTGATCAAACCACTGAGAGCACCTTAACTCGAAAACGCCAGTGCGCACAGTACAAAAATGGCGATGATTTATGACGTCATATAATTCCCTAGCATACTGCGGCAGTTTACTGTCAGTCTATAACGGAGTGATTTTTCTCTGGATAGTGCTCTCAGTGTATTTCGGAACACAGCTGTGTCTGAAACGGGCCATTCACGTTGCGTCGGTTGTACAAACAGTCCCACGAACTTAGGTCGTATATGACTTGTTCGATCGTGAATTGCATGGTCGCAAAGCGAACTGTACGACCAAGGTCAGGTCGCAGGTCCGTTGAAACACTCATCAAACTTTGCGACACGATTTAACTTGTCGTAACGTGAGTGTTGGAGTTTGCGACGGTCCGAACGACCGACTCGACCGAGGTAGGTAGTTATTTTGATTTTATTCTTGTAAATGATTACCATGTGCCGCGTCAACATCATCATCCATCCATCCATCCATCAGCCTTTCATCGTCCACTGCTGGACATAGGTCTCCCCAAGGGAACGCCACAGCGAACGGCCCTGTGCCGCTTGCATCCAACGAATGTTTACGACCTTGACCAGGTCATCAGTCCACCTGATAGGAGGCCGTCCTACGTAGCGCCGTCCGATACGCGGTCGCCACTCGATAACCTTTCTTCCCCAACGGTTTTCGGTTCGTCGAGCGATGTGGCCCATTGCCACTTCAGCATGCTGACCCGGTAGGCTATGTCGATTATTCCCGTTCTCCTACGGATTTCCCTATTACGGATCTTATCCCGTAGAGAGATCCCAAGCATAGCCCACTCCATGGCACGCTGAGCGACTTTGAGCCTTGATATAAGGCCAACATTCAGAGACCACCTCTGTTCCATAATTCATCACCAGTAACACATACTGGTCGTAGGCCTTCGTCTTCAGACACTGTGGAATTTTGGACATGAAGATCTTCCTCAGCTTCCCGAATGCTGCCCAACCGAGCTGGATTCGTCGATTGACCTCTTTCTCGAAGTTGTGTCTACCTAACTGGAATGTCTGTCCCAGGTAGACATAGTGGTCTACAACTTCGAGAAGCGCACTCCCGACTAGGACCGGTGCTGAAATGACATGGACATTAGACATGACTCGTCTTGTCCATGTTCATTTTGAGACCCACTAGTCGGGAAACTGCTGAGATCATCGAGCATGGTGACAAGGTCCTCCAGCGATTCTGCTATGACTACTAAGTATGTCGTCGGTCAACATGGAGGACAAAATTGAAAAAAGGTTTATTTCTGAGTTTATATATATATATAGTTTTGTCCGTTTTTTCATAATATTCATTTTGGCGAAACAAGAGCACTGTATCGCACTGAAGACATCAAACGACTGTGGTCAATTTAAAGGGAACATCGATACGACAGAGTCGCAACGTGTGTGTGGTAAGCGAACTGTCGCTGCGACGGTTCGATACGACAGTCTCTGCGACCGTTGTAACGTGAATGGCACGCTTGAGTGACATTGAAAACCACAGACTAATTAGTGTGTGAAAACTTGGCAACGTGACACTGACAGTTAATTAATTTCATCGGCTCAGTGTGTATGCGTATTACGTTAGGATTTTATTTTATTTAATAAAATTTTATTACACTTCATAAAAGGTATACCGGTTGATGTAAGTATATTATCACATTAATAATGGGGTTACTATACATTTTCAAAAGTTATTTACCGTAAAACTATCGCTTATATAATTATATCCGCATTAATTTAGCGAATGGTTTTCTAAGTTCGCGAATTTGGTTTCGGTTGTTTTTTTCTATTTGTTTCCTTACCTAATATTCTCAAGGTCTCGAGATGTTAATTTCTTGTTAACCCAAGAATATGTGTTGTGGTTTCGCATCTTTATTCTTTTAATGCCTAGCGGAGAATTCGTTTAAAAGAATTCTGCGAGTTAACAAGTAATCTTGCGAGGGATCATAATTTAAAATGAAATAAAATTCATATTGCAAGTGCAGTCATTAGTAATATTTTAAGTATTAGTTTTCAATATCAAGTTATTAATTTAATTCTGAAAAATTAAGATTGCAATGGAGAGATACCTATTGATGCCCATAAAAATTTTTAGAATTCTGTATTTCTTCCTTTTGGAGCCGCTGTAGATTTATTGAAAATGATACTGTAGTATATATTTATATACATACTAGCTCACCCGGCGAACTTCGTACCGCCAATTTTATTTTTCATGAATATTTTGCAATGAAAATTATTAAAGTAGGTACTAATAGGAAATCACTTATGAAAAATAGTTTACATCCTATTCTTAGACCGACTATACGGACTATACACATATATACCGACTATACACACCAAATTTCATAAGAATTGGTCAAGCCGTTTCGGAGGAGAATGGCGACAAACATTGTGACACGAGAATTTTATATATTAGATAACTAACTATTAGGAGGCTTTACCATGAAGTAGTATCAAACTTCAGCTAGGTTAGGATTTTGTTTACCTTATATCCATCTGTACAGTGAAATTGCATCTAAGTAAAAAATTCATAGATAGAGAGTACTGAGCATTAAAAATATAGAGTAAAAATTCACTGCGAGAAGAAGTGTCTCTATTCTATCTTGTTTTAAAAAGTTAGGTAAAACTTTTGTATTGCGAGTTTTTCTAAATTTTATTGGGGGTTTTAGATCTGGAACAAGTATTTGTGATTCTTATGTAATTTATTAAGTAGTAAGTTTTTGAAAGTATAATTAATTATTATTGAAAGTGGAAAAAGAGAGATTTACTGTTACCAGGATTCGAACCTGCGTCCCTCACTATTCGGTGGAGTGCTCTAAATTGCTGAGCTATAGCTATTGCTAAGCGACGGGCCTCGTGGAGTAGTCGGTAGTGTAATCGACTATCGTGCACGAGGTTGTGGGTTCGATTCCCACTCAAGACAAATATTTGTGTGGTGAACACAGATATTTGTACGGCGTCTGGGTGTTTTCTATCTGTTATATATATGTATTTACAAAAAAAAAAAATATATGTATTATATCTGTAATCTGGTACCCATAGCACAAGCACTAAGCTTAGTTTGGGACCAGAGGACGTTGTGTGAAATGTCCGTGAATATTTATCATAGACACCCACTGAGATGACTGCTAAGCTATCACAGACCAACTGGTCACTCCCAATATACTTTTGTTTTTAGATGTTTTAAGGACAAATCACATAGAAGTTCATTGTTTAATTCAGTTAAATTAAAAAAAAAGGTTTACTTGTCTTAGATTTCCATAGAATTTTTTAATACAAGTGAATAAAAATCCATACAAGTCATTGTCCTAAAATAATTAATATGAATAAAGGAAATTACCATTTTGTCAGGGTACAGTGTGCTTAACAAAAACGGTTTTAAAGTATTTGGCATCAAAAGTTAGTATTGCATATCTGTAATAAATTATGAGTGAGATAGTATACAAAATGGTAGCTTGGTTTGAATTCATTGCAGGTCTGATTATTGTATAAAAGTAAGTAATATTTTAGATCTATTTCTTTTAGCAATTGACATGCTCCGCTACTTTTTAAAGTACAAATTATTTGTGAATAAAGAAAAAGAGATTTTTAGTAGGGGCGGGAATCGAACCACGCATCTTTTCCAATCCGGGGAAGTGCTCTAAGCCACTGAGCTACCCTACTGACCCTTCGATCATCCCAAATTCTTAATCACATTTGTCTTACGACTAACGCCATCTACCGGCAAGCATTACATGCGTAAGTAATATCTATAAATTGACAGATTATAAACACTGGTTGGTTATATTATGTTGAACTTTTTATATTCACGCTAGCCTTTGCGTGTGGCTCTACCGCTGTCAAAAGCTAGTTTTTGATTAATTTGTTATTTCTCAGGTTCCCGATATAGTATTGGGATAAAATGCATACCAGTTTTTCTAAGTCTAATCGAGACCTATAAAATGAAAGTTGTTGCATCAAAATCAGTTCAGTAGTTTTTGCGTGATGCGCGAACAAACAAGCTGACAAAAAATCTAAAAAAAAACCATTTTGTGTTTAGACACGCCTATGTAGCCTAATAGTAATTTTTTTTCAAATATCTTAAATGTACAGCAGCTCTGTTACAGCTTTATAATAGCATAGTAATAGTATAGATAAAGTGTGCATTTTGAATGATTTCTGGAGTGGTCACCTCGATCAGCCGTTCTGGTTGTGTATTGTCTTCAAGCGAGTCCCTGCCTTGCTTTAAGTGGGTGTGCCATTTACAAACCATAATTTTACCCAGGCAAGAATCCCCGTAAACGGATCACATTATTATCACGGTATTAACTGAGTTTCCTTACTGGGTAAGGAACCTTATAACAGCGCGTTACTTGATTTGCTCCATATTTTTCACATTTTATTCCCGATTGACTTGTTTGGTCGAATATAAATAATTTCGTAAAACTCTACTAATTACGTAACTACCAAATCCGCAATTCTAAAAACTCACACTCGTAGTAGCGAGATAAAACGTATACCAGTTTTTAAGTTTAGTTACCACCACCGGCGTGGGGCCGGCTTTAGAATTGTCCCACCCCTCTCTACCCACAGGAGTCGTAAGAGCCGACTGAGGGAATATCGGGGGAGTGGGCAGCAGCACTTCCTCGAGTATTAACAACATCCACTGCGATCGCCAACCCGCCTGTCGAGCGTGGCGATTACGGCATTACTCCCATGACGGGACCACTCATTGTGGCGTTCACTTGAGGAGGCCTATGTCCAGCAGTGGACGATGAAAGGCTGATGGATGGATGAATGGAAGTTTAATTAAGATATTAAGACCTATTAAACAAAAAACAATTATGAAAATCTGCGCAGTAGCTGCGTGATGTGCGAACAAGCTAAAAAAAAATCTAAAAAAATGTTTTGTGTTCAGAGACGCATGTAGTTATTTTTTCTCAAATATCTTAAAGCAAACAGACATAATAGAGCTCTATTATAATAATATATGACTATTATAGTCGACCCGTGCGGAATTCCGCATCCATTAAAGGACCTCTTCAATGATTTTAAATCTCAAATTTAAAAGAAGCTGCCCCCTTAGCAGTAGTCATTGTGATTGTATTGTACACAGCAGTCCGCCGCGTGATTTTAGTAGAGATTTCGACGCGTGATTCAGGCGACCAATCACAATGAAGCGAAACGAAAGTTCGTCTAACGTTTCTTTTTTCTTTCTAAGGGGGCTGTACGTTTTTAGACCGTGGGTATATGGGCTATTATGCGTCATTAGCCGGCACAATAAGCTTTAACATGAGGGGTAAATAATGGAATTTGATAAAGGAATAAGGCAGATCTCGCGTAGCGATAGATGCGTCGATTTTTCGATTGATATCGAATCGGATTCGATAAGGCCGTGTGGTGACGAACTGAGAATACAAGTGTCACCACCCCATTCTTTCCCAAGGGTGTCGTATGAGGCGACTAAGGGAAGTAAGCAATTATCATCCATTGCATGACTGGTAGGGCTGGGTACCAAGTGGGAGTACTGAATTGGTATCGGGCCCGAGCGTGTTGGTACCACCATCTCCCGTGTGACCGGACATGAAGCACATCGTTGCGTTTTGGCTGTAGCAGGAGATAGCCGTTTATTCTTTCATTTCATATCGGTGAAAGGAAATGGTGAGCAGTGGCTTTACAATACTCTCTGTAAGACTCGGTATAGTTGAGTCTATGAGCGACGGTTACCATTTACCATCATCATGGGCCGTGGCTCGTCTGCCGCTACATGCAATAAAAAAAAAGAATACTGTGGAATTGCACACGGGTCAACTGTGAAAACATTGAAAATAATTTAGCACCTACGTCGTTTCTTAGGTCTGACAATTTACAACGTCACCAAAGTCGTGAGTATCGATAGTCACGTGGTTAAATTGCTTACTGACACGACAGTTGTTCACTTGTTAGCATAACAAGAACAATACCAGAAGAAATTATTTGTGAATGTGGAAAAAGAGTAGTGCGAGTGGGATTCAAACCTGCGTCCCTTCCAATCCGGGGAAATTTTCACAAATAATTTGTTCTTTAAAGTAGCTGAGCATGACAAGTGCTAAATAAAATACAGATCAAAATAATACCAGAATTAGTATATAAATTTATTGATCTCCAGACCGATATCAATTACGGCAACCAGTGGCACTGACACTAGCCAACTGTTAACTAATATGTGCATACGTGTGACCGCAAACGACAAGTTCACTCTCTGTTCCCTCACTGTCATAGTCCGCAGGCGATCGGAGATACCTATATCAGGCGCCGGGATAAATGGCTTCACCTGCTTTGCGAGTCACGGGAGCAAACACTACCAACTTCCTAACTCGGAGCTGCTTTTGTAATTTCTTAACGAAGAAACTCAATAGCTTTTTGTTGATCTGGCCCGGGATTCGATCCCAACAAGTCATGATCTGCAGTCACATTACCGTTACACCACCGAGGAAATTTTTGATCAACACTCAGACTTTGGCTTCTAGCACATCACTACGTCAAATGCTAGCGTAAATAGTTTTTTTTTTACCACAGATCATCATGTCGTCAGAAAAGAGGGTGGATATAACCCAACCTCTTTGGGATCAGAGCACCTTCACAGGCAGGTTCAAGCATTTCGCGTTCATATCAAACCCGCTCCTGTCACTGGCGTCTGAAAATGAGTTGATGGCAGCTAAAGACCTTTACTTAAAATACAAGTGAGTATATGGCTCTTAATAAAGGCCACACTGAGTAAGTCAAATTCTAAAGCTTAGCTTATACAATGTTTATTAGTAAGGGGATTGATTTTTACAAAATTATAGTACAATAAGTACTGATTGCACTGCGTAGATGGAATTTATTTCCGATTGTTTTTTATGTCATGCGTAGATATGTAGTGTACTTCAAAGAATGTCAACGATGGAGAAGTGTAATTGTAATCTAGTGATTGTTTTTTTTTTATGTGACATGGGTTCGCCATACTAGCATACAGTTTACCTGATGGTAAGCGGTTACTGTAGCCTATAGAAGCTAGTAACACCAGAGGTATCACTCGCGGATAGGTGGCTAGGAAGGATATTAAGGGGAGGATAGGTAGGATACTAAGGAAAAGAAAGCAAGTATAATAAGTAGAGGGTAGGGGAGGGAGCTTCCTCCGGCGTTCTCGTTCACGAAACACAACGGTAGGAGTACATTCCGTTGTTTTATGCTGATTTTATGTGAGAGGGTGATACTTCGCCATACGAGCCGGCCCATTCATGTTGGGATAAGCAAGGTTACTTCACTTCTACATGTGCCAATACTTTTAATTTAATTATGATCCGTCCATCCGTGTGGTGACGGACTTAAAATACAGGTGTCACCTGCATGACTGGTGGTAGGGCTGGGTACCAAGTGGGAGTACTCACTCGAGTTGGTACCACCATCTCCCGTGTGACAGGCCATGAAGCACATCGTTGCGTTTTGGCTGGCAGGAGATAGCCGTTTATTCTTTCATTTCATATCTGTGAAAGGAAATGATGAGCAGCGGCTTGACAATAGTCTCGGTGTGGTTGAGTCCATGAGCGACGGTTACCATTTACCACTGCCCACTAGATGCAATAAAAAAAATGAAAAAATAGAAAGAAAGATTTATTAATTAAACTATTAAATCCTTAATGCTCAGATTAAAATAATCGAATTTATAATTAAGTACTGATCTATATTCAGTTAAAGATATTTATGTACCGTGCAAATTGTATTTTTTTATTGTTTTTTTTTTTCTAGAATAGGCCAGGAGCCTCCAGGCACAAAATTTGAACAAGTCGTTCGCGCTAAACAGCTGTACGAATCGGCCTTCCACCCTGACAGTGGCGAACTACAGAATGTGTTTGGAAGAATGTCCTTCCAGATGCCTGGCGGTTGCATAATAACTGGCGCTATGCTGCAATGGTACAGGTAATTATGTGTATACCTATAGTAGTTATTCCCAGTGGTTTTAACCGTCCTTTAATTAAAAAGAACTAACTGCCCCTATGGTGCAGCGGTAGTGTGAGCGACTGGTGATCATGAGGTCTCGGATTCGATCCCCGTATCGGGCATTGTTATACCTAGAACTCTCTAAAGAAAAATCTGTACCAGCCCGGAGTTTGAAAATGTGAGGGCAATAGGCTCGCCCCTATTACGTGGGACTTAAACATAGCTGGCGAACTGTGGGTGTGTAATACACCTCTGCCTACCCCTTCGGGGAATACAAGCGTGATGCTATGTTTATGTTTAATTTAAAATAATTCTAATTATTTACAAGTCGCGCTCATTTAAACTGAGGTCCAATTTTGTGATGATAGATGGATCTCACAGCCTGTTAGAGAAGGCTCTCAGACCTGTAAGTATTCGATGGTTAACTTAACCGGGCTGTGTATTTGTGAACAAACACGCACATCATTTTGAAAAGTTCTCAACCGGCGCGTCGCTATCTCCAAGGAAAGGATTATTAGGTGTATAGGAAGGATAATAAGGAGAGGATATGGAAGGATTTTGGCCCTCGGGCTCCCTCACTCGCAAACTATAGTAGGAGTACCGTTGTTTCAAGCTGATCTTCTGTGAGAGGGTGGTACTTCCCCGATCGTGCCGGAATATTCGTGCTGGGATAAGCAAGGTTCTACCACTAGAAGTCAAAGCAGCCTTATTACAGAATCCGGTCGCTTGTGGCGATTGCAATCGAGACTGCTGATGTGGTTGCACTTGCCTTGAGCTCTTCGATAGTTATTTGTAAACTTTTGATGGTTTTAAGTGCTATTTATAATGGCCCTCTGACATATTTTTTTATTTATCATCACGCTATTTCGTTTGTGGGGTAGGCAGAGAGAACAGAGTGCGAAGAAGCTCTATTCTTGCATACATCTAGCATATAAGCTCGCCGGTTTTGGAGACTCCTGACTCCACCTTCCTTTAATACATGACGTATTTGGTCTAGGTAGGTGAGTCTCGGTCTCCCCCTGTAACTAAATCCATCCACTTACGCATTGTATATCTTCTTAACCAGTCGCTCGTCCGGCATTCTTTCCACATGTCCGAACCATCGGAGCATTCCCTTTCACATCTTTACACCAATACTCTCTTTCATGCCTACTTGCTCTCTTACGTCGTCATTACGAATGCGGTCAGTCAGCCTCACTCCACAGATTCTTCGTAGAGATCGCATTTCGACCGCATTGATTTTACTCTCATACTCCTTTTTGCATACCGAATCTCGCTTTCATATATTAACGTTGGGACAAGGACTGTCTTGCGTATTGCGACCCGTGCTTTCTGGCTGAGGTGGTGGCTGTCGAGAAGTTATCTCAATGCCGTTCACTCTATATTTTTTGAATTCAATATTTTTTTAATATGATGGTGTTAAATAATTATTTTAAAATACGAATGAATAAAATAAAAAAAAAACCATTTTAATACATGACTGCCTAAAGAAGAGGTGTAACGTCTTTTTTTATTTAAATACAACACTGCACTAACTGCTAAAATAATCATAGTATCAAGGACTTTACAAATATACAACTTGACGGACACAAAATACAACTACTCTCTAACTACTCAGAACGTCAATAATTTGTGGAGCTGATGGAAGAATTGTCGTGTGTGGGAATCGAACCATCGCCACGGCACGGTAGTTTATCCACTCCCCCATCCGTGCAGTCATTCATTTCAGGTTTCATAGGTATATGAGTAAAATAAAGATTGATTACACCATAAATTTTGAATTCCTGTCCCCTTAGCATAAAAAACGAAGCGTTAAACGAACTTTCGTTTCGCTTCATTGTGATTGGTCGCCTGAATCACGCTTCGAAATCTCGACTAATCAGGAATCACGCGTCGAACTGTTGATCAATCACAATGACTCGAAACGAAAGTTCGTTTAACGTTTCGTTTTTCATTCTAAGGGGGCTGAACAGTTTTGGGGCTCCGGGGAATCCTTAGATTAAAAGTTGTACCACATAGAACGGTTGCACGACTGCAATGAAACTCGTTTTTTTTTACATTTTATTTCTATAACCTTCATGTGCCACTTTTATGCTAATTATCATAAACTAGTCGACCCGTGCGGCATTCCGCAGTTCTATATTTATCGAATCAGATTTCGATATCTACCGAAAAATCGACGCATCCATTAAAGAAATTCTTAGATGATTTTAAATCTCAAAATTGAGAGAAACGGTGCATTTTTAGACAGTGGGTCTATTTTTCGTCATTAGCCGGCACGATAAGCTTTAAAATGTGAGAAAATATATGATAAAAGAACAAGTTAAATTCCGCGGGCAGACAGAAAAACAGGCTAGAAAAATAATGTATTAAACATTATTTAATACAAATTATTTGTGAATGAAGATGTGAAAAAGAGATTTTTAGTAGGAGCGGGAAAATCTCTTTTTCTTTATTCACAAATAATTTGTACTTTAAAAAGTAGCGGAGCATGTCCATTGCTAAAAGAAATAGATCTAAAATGTTTAAGATACATTATTTATAAATACCGAAGTATAATCGCACATTATGCTTAGGGTTTTTGAGGTAGAATCAGGCATCACGTCCTTCTGTTTCACACTAATGCATACTGAATATGCACAACAGAAAACAAATCTATTGTGACTAATTAATTTGTTGTGAAATTGTTACACCGACCGCACGCTTATTTAAATTTGTCTATGTACCTACTCGGATAAACTGACAAATTACAACAAGGTCTACTGTATCGTCACGTTTTATTTATGAGATAAACATACTGAATAACTTTTTTATTGCTGATAGTATACCAAGGCTTGTACTTTGTTAGGTTCGTAAATCGAGCCCAGCGAGCCAAATAGTATAATTTATTGCCTACTGTGGCAGACAAGCGACGGCCCACATTATGTTTCTAACCGCATGTTACATTCCTTCTGTGTGGGGGATTCCGGCTAACGCGCAGGCCGCCTCCGTCGACACCGTGCGGTATCCGCGTATGACCCTGGACGCAACGACTCTCTGTGGTCTCCACAGAAGAGCCCTGTTCAGTGCGTCCAGGGACCCCGCCCACACGGGTGCGCCGTTCAGCGCCATCGACCGGACCACCCCTGCGTAAAGCCGTCGGCAAGCATTGTTGGGTCCGCCCATATTCGGCATGAGCCGTGCAAAGGCGGACGCTGTGCCAATTAGCCTCGGGGACAGTTGGCGGAAGTGCTCGCGAAAGCGCCACCGCCCGTCCAGCACCAGGCCTAGATACTTAATCTGGGCCTGCACCCCAATCTGGACCTCGTCCACTGTGATCGAGGCGCCAGCAGGTGGCCGACGTCGGGGCCCATGGAAAAGTAGGGCCTCCGACTTGTCCAGGGCCACCCTAAGTCCTAGCGCCCCGATCCTCCTGACCATCTCCGAGGTCCCTAAGGTGGCCAGGAACGCCGCTTCCTCGAAGTTTCCACCCTGGGCTACGACCAGCGTGTCATCCGCATAGCAGATGACCGCCAGCCCGAGGGGGGGAGCCGACAGCGCAACACCCAGTCGTAACCGATGTCCCACAGGAGCGGCCCCAGGACCGAACCCTGTGGGACACCGCATGACATGGGTCTCCTCACAACGTCCCCTATGCGGCTCTCATAGACGACGCTGCGGCCCTCTAGATAGTCCGCCACCAGCCGCCTCAGGTATACAGGCACCCCGTGATACCGGAGCGCCTCCCTGATGCAGCTGAATGGCAGACTGTTAAATGCGTTGGCGATGTCAAGTGACACCGCCAACAGCATTTCCCCAGCAGTGACGACCGCCGCGGCCGCAGCCCTCAGACGCATGATCGCGCTGACTGTCGAACGACCAGCTCGAAAACCGAACTAGGCATCCGACAAGTCGGGCCCGACGTCGCGCAGGTGCTGGACAATGCGGGCAGCGAGGATTCTCTCCAGCATCTTACCCGCATCCAGCAGCACGATGGGCCTGAAGGCCCCGACCACACGGCCCACCTGATTATAATTCTGTCGTTCATGGACTTAACATAGAAAAAAAACAGCATCACGCCTATATTCCCCGAAGGGGTAGGCAGAGGTTTATTACACACCCACGATTCGCCAGCTATGTTTAGGTCCCACGTAATAGGGGGCGAGCCTTAACGATAACGATAATACGATGGACTTAACGAAAACGATACCAAGAATATTGTTCAGCCGCTGCTTAACATATCGATTCGCGAAGAAAAAATGAATTAACGGCTTTCTTCCGCTAGAACCAAAACACGTCCTCACTCGGGTCCAAAATAATATGTGACTGATACCAAACACTACATACAACGGGTGATAATTGATTACTTCTCTTTGTCGCCTTGTACGGCACTCGCGAGAAAGAATGGAGTGATGACACTTTTTTATTGCTTATAGTGGCAAACGAGCTACGGCCCATCTGATGGTAAATGGTGACCATCGCTCATGGACTCAACTATACCGGGAGTATTGTGAAACTGCTGCTATTTCATTTCACAGATATGAAATGAAAGAATAAACGACTATCTCCTGCTACAGCCAAAACGCAGCGATGTGCTTTATAGCCGGCCACACAGGAGATGGTGGTACCAACCCGCTCGGGCTCGATAACGAGTGAGTACTCCCACTTGGTACCCAGCCCTACCATCAGTATTGTACCAGTGTATCAACCACACGGGCAAATATTTATTTGCTAAAATATTATTTGTGTAAATGTTACGCAGAGTCGTGAGCATCTAGTTAAACACTATAATTTATACTTGCTACCTATATTACTAACGTATTTTTCAATGGCAAACGTCCAATGAGCGTAGACACTAGACATTGTATTACAATGAAAGAGTAATTTATACTTAATGGGCGTGACTGTGATGTCACACTCGCAGTGTTGCCAAGGAATTTTCTCAGTTGTTATTCAAAATATTTGCATATGAACGGGACAGCTACTAAAATAGGTTTTATTTACGTTTGTATGTTAAATAACATAAGTTTTTCTCTGTGTTTGTCTGTCTATCAGTTTGTTTGTTCCGGTTAATCTCAGAAACGGCTGTACCGATTTGGACGAGACTTTCACTGGCGGATAGCTGATGTTATAAGTAGTAACTTACTTATAATTTTGGAAAAATAATTAGGGTTATGCATAAAAAAATAAAAATCCACGCGGACGAAGTCGTGGTCTAGTAAGCTAATAAGGTTTTGAGATACTTCTAATGCCATTACTCTATCTAGACTTGTCTGTTTATGGAATTTCATTATTTATTGTTATGGGGACGACTCGGTCACTAACATTTAATCGAATGGAAATTCGCCTGAGTTGCGTGGGGAGTGCATTCATTAGACGAGCGTACTGTAGACAATAGATAAACTTTGCCTTTTATGAACTTCGACTCGAATCAAACATCGTCATAAATTCAATATATGTATTGCCTTTGATTACATATAAAAACAAAGAAAGATGATTAATAGATAAAAAGGAGATTTATCAATTATTTGAATAGTGGCGACGCGGTTCGCCATCCGTCACGTCATCGTGCACGAAAAGTGGGCAGCGGAAGCCGTTTTATGAACAATGATAAAAAATAACGGGACCATGATGATTGAACTGAGATAAGCTTCAAAGTTATCCTCTTTAGTACCATTCAGAGCTGTATAGTCTTTCTTGTGGTAGAGCCATGTTGGTCCCAGAGTCCCAGCATCAATGGGCTGGCTCGATCAGGGAAGTACCAGATACCACCCTCTTATAGAAGATCAGCGTAAAACAATGCTAGGTAATCATACTGTTGTGTTTCGTGGCGACTGAGAGGCCGGAGGTCTAAACCGTACCCCCCTAATGAGAGTGCCTACCGTTGTATCACGTCTAAACCGTACCCCCTAATGATAGGAGTGCCTACCGTTGTATCACGTCTAAACCGTAACCCCCTAATGTTAGGAGTGCCTACCGTTGTATCACGTCTAAACCGTACCCCCCTAATGATAGGAGTGCCTACCGTTGTATCACGTCTAAACCGTACCCCCCTAATGATAGGAGTGCCTACCGTTGTATCACGTCTAAACCGTATCCCCCTAATGATAGGAGTGCCTATCGTTGTATCACGTCTAAACCGTACCCCCCTAATAATAGGAGTGCCTACCGTTGTATCACGTCTAAAGCGTACCCCCCTAATAATAGGAGTGCCTACCGTTGTATCACGTCTAAAGCGTACCCCCCTAATGATAGGAGTGCCTACCGTTGTATCACGTCTAAAGCGTAGCCCCCTAATGATAGGAGTGCCTATCGTTGTATCACGTCTAAACCGTACCCCCTAATGATAGGAGTGCCTACCGTTGTATCACGTCTAAACCGTACCCCCCTAATGATAGGAGTGCCTACCGTTGTATCACGTCTAAACCGTAACCCCCTAATGTTAGGAGTGCCTACCGTTGTATCACGTCTAAACCGTACCCCCCTAATGATAGGAGTGCCTACCGTTGTATCACGTCTAAACCGTACCCCCCTAATGATAGGAGTGCCTACCGTTGTATCACGTCTAAACCGTATCCCCCTAATGATAGGAGTGCCTATCGTTGTATCACGTCTAAACCGTACCCCCCTAATAATAGGAGTGCCTACCGTTGTATCACGTCTAAAGCGTACCCCCCTAATAATAGGAGTGCCTACCGTTGTATCACGTCTAAAGCGTACCCCCCTAATGATAGGAGTGCCTACCGTTGTATCACGTCTAAAGCGTAGCCCCCTAATAATAGGAGTGCCTACCGTTGTATCACGTCTAAAGCGTACCCTCCTAATGATAGGAGTGCCTACCGTTGTATCACTTCTAAAGCGTACCCCCCTAATGATAGAAGTGCCTACCGTTGTATCACGTCTAAACCGTACCCCTTAATGATAGGAGTGCCTACCGTTGCATTACGTCTAAACCGTACCCCCCTAATGATAGGAGTGCCTACCGTTGCATTACATCTAAACCGTACCCCCCTAATAATAGGAGTGCCTACCGTTGTATCACGTCTAAACCGTACCCCCCTAATAATAGGAGTGCCTACCGTTGTATCACGTCTAAAGCGTACCCCCCTAATGATAGGAGTGCCTACCGTTGTATCACGTCTAAAGCGTAGCCCCCTAATAATAGGAGTGCCTACCGTTGTATCACGTCTAAAGCGTACCCTCCTAATGATAGGAGTGCCTACCGTTGTATCACGTCTAAAGCGTACCCCCCTAATGATAGGAGTGCCTATCGTTGTATCACGTCTAAACCGTACCCCCCTAATAATAGGAGTGCCTACCGTTGTATCACGTCTAAACCGTACCCCCCTAATGATAGGAGTGCCTACCCTTGTATCACGTCTAAACCGTACCCCCCTAATGATGGGTGTGCCTACCGTTGTATCACGTCTAAACCGTACCCCCCTAATGATAGGAGTGCCTACCGTTGTATCACGCTAATCTTTTGTGAGAGGGTAGTATTTCCCCGGTCGTGCCGGTCCATCCATGCTAGGCAAGATACTACATTACTTTTTTACGCTTTCAAGTCGCAGCTACTAAACCAGTTACCATGAAATTTTGCATACATATAGGTATATAGGTGTATTTTTCTACCTAAATAAAAAATGTGAGACGTTGCAACCACGCGTTAGTTGTACCTACAAATTAATAGTACATTGTTACCAGAGGGATGAAAGCAGCTTATTTAAGGCCCGAGACGGGGCTTGGCGCCCGAGCGTCGCGAGGCTGTACAGAAAATAGAACTGTTTTTTTTATAATTACTCAGCTGTCAGTTGAAAGTAATTCTCCCTAGGGCTGAAAAGTATTACTTTCAACCCGCTCCTCAGGCAACTTCAGGCTTACTTTCAGAGTATGAGTAATGAAAAATTTATTTAAATACATTCAGTCAAGAAAGTATTGGGAATGGATGATTTGTTCATGGTTCCAAATTTAAATTTTTGTTTTTATTGTTGTTGTTAGATTGGCACTACTATTATCCATTTTGGCGCGGAGTTTGAGTTGCATCTGTTATTTATATTAAATACAGTGCTGTTTTTAGTTATATCATATCTAGTGAGTATTGCGAATTTCATAATGGACAAAAACATCGAACAAAGAGTTTGTCTTAAATTTTACATCGCCAATGGAATTTCGTGTTCGGAGTCTCTGAAAATGTTACAGAATGCTTACGGTGAACCGACTTTATCAAAAACACGTGCTTATGAGTGGTACAAAGCGTTTAAAAGCGGTCGAGATTTGATGGAATATTTGCCTCGCTCTGGTAGGCCATCAACGTCTGCAACTGAAGTTAACATTGCAAGTCATTATTTCCTATAATGACTGAAAATCCTCATTGAGTTTTGAGAGAGATAGCCGCCGAACTTTCCGTGTCTCACGAGTCGATCCGTACCATTTTAAATAATCACTTGGGTATGAAACATGTTTCCGCTTGGCTAGTCCCAAAAGACAATTTTCTCCAAAAACTCAATCGCATGAGAGTCGCTGAGGACATGCTAGAACGAGTCAATTTCGACCCAACATTCATGAAACGCATTGTTACTGGTGACGAGACGTGGGTTTACGAGTTTGACATGCAACCTAGTCAACAAGCTTCGGAGTAGCGACTTCCAACTGAACCGAAATCGAAAAAACCACGCCAAAGTCGATCAAAAGTCAGTCATGTTGACTGTTTTCTTTGACTATCGCGGTGTTGTGCACTCGGAATTCTTGCCAGAAGGTCAAACGGTAAATAAAGAATATTATTTGAGCGTTATGCGGCGTTTAAGAGAGCAAATTCGACAAAAAAGGCCAGATTTGTGGAAAGAAAATTCTTGAATTTTGCACCACGATAATGCGCCTTCGTAGAAGGCCATCGTTGTGAATGAATTTTTGTCCAAACACTGAACAAATACCATCGAGCAACCACTATATTCACCAGACATGGCTCCAGCCGACATCTTTCTTTTTCCTAAACTCAAATTACCACTTTGTGGTACCTGTTTTCCATCGGTAGAAGACATAAAGGAGAATCCGCGGCGAGAACTGAACTCAATTCCGGAAACAGCGTTTAAAAATGTTTTTATAATTGGATTATTCGTTAGCGTAAGCGTCGTTCGTTAGTCTATCGTTTCTGAAGGAGCATACTTTGAAGGTGATTAAATAAATTTGGATGAATAACAAAAATTTTGTGTATTATTGATCTTTTCCCGGTAATTTCTTAACAGAGTAGTATCTTAACTACCACCGCCATCAGCACTGTGTTTTATCAGACATATCTTCTTCTGACGTGATTCTTCTTTTACTTATCTTATATCCCCACGGGAAAGAATAAACTGATGTGCAGTCACCACAAATATTTTTTTAATTCTTTTCTCTAGAACACCAGTGGCTGTGGTCTTCTGGCAATGGGTGAATCAGTCTTTCAACGCGCTAGTGAACTATACAAACAGGAATGCGAACTCCCCCCTCACCACGAAGCAGATGGGGATGGCTTACGTGTCCGCGACGTCCGCAGCTATGGGCACTGCACTTATTTTCAAGTACAGTGTCCAGAAACGGGCTAAGAATCCAATACTCGCTGTAAGTACAATAGAATTTTATACCTCCGTGGAAATGTCAACTGATTTCAATATATTTTTCTATATAAAAATTGTTGCTAATTAAAAAAATTCAATTTTAATAATTTTATCTATATTGGTGTAAAAATGCGAAAGGGAATGCTCCAATGGTTCGGACATGTGAAAAGAATGCCGGGAGAGCGATTGATTAAGAAGATATAATACGAAAGTGGAAGGATGTAGGGGGAGACAGAGACTCACCTACCTAGAACACATCAGTCATGTATTGAAGATGGAGTCAGGAGTCTCCGAGACCGGTGAGCAGGTATGAAGAGATTATGAATGTTGAGGAAGCGAGAGATGTGTGCAAAAATAGAGCCTTTTAGCACTCTGTTCTTTCTGCCTACCCCGCAAGGGAGATAGCGTGATGATAAAAATAAGTAAGTAATTTATCTATATTTTAAGCACTTGACATGTTTGGCATTTGCTTTGTGGAACCCGGAGACGTAAGTTCAAACCCTGCTTGTACGAATTGCTTGTAAGAATTACAGTCGCACTCGAGACTCGTATAATGGTTAATTAATACTCCTTTGTATAGCTTCAGAATGGTCTTATAAGCTCTATACTTACCTAGGCTCGAGTGACCACTACCCATCTAAAGCGAGTCTACATATAAAGTCGTTGACATAGCACGGCGACCTCGTATCGGCATTATTGCAGAGAATCATGTCGGCGACTTGTGGCGATGCAAAGAAGTTGTTAATTTCGTGTTTCTTGTTTTCCAACCTGATGTGAAGCCGCTGGGCTATGTCGGCGACATTGTTGTGTAGACTCCTTGATTCCCTAAACCACTAGGCCATAGATGTAGTCAAATGTACGACTGTTTGTTTATTACAGAGATTTGTTCCGTTCGTGGCAGTAGCGGCGGCCAACTGGGTAAACATTCCGTTAATGAGGCAGAATGAAATATTGTTAGGTATGTAAAGCCATCCACATTTTTTTTTATTTATTTCTCGAAATTTAAAACCTTAACAATACAGTTCTGAACACCATTAAATCTCGCAGAGGTTTATCTTGGCGTTTCATTCTCGATCAAGTTTAAAGTAATACAGTAAAATACATATAAGCTAAGTATTATGCGTAAACATAAAATTACAAATCAACAAGATTATTGGATTTTTCTGTCAAGAAATTCTCAATAACAGTCCGGTGCTAGTTAGCCGTGTGGGGCCGGCTTTAGAATTGTCCCACCCCTCTCCACCCATGGGAGTCGTAAGAGCCGACGAATACCGGGGAAGTGGGCAGCAGCACTCCTTCAAGTATTAACATTATCCACTGCGATCGCCAACCCGCCTGCCAAGCGTGGCGATTACGGCACTATCTCCCATTCTTGGGGAGGCCTATGTCCAGCAGTGGATGTTAAAAGGCTGATGGATGATGGATGGATGGATGTTAGTAAGTTGGTGGTGTTTCACTCTGAAAAGCATGTAAAGCGGTTCTGCGCTTGTTTTCTCTCCGGTGGTGTCGGAATGCCGTCCCATCGGACTATGAGAGTGAGGGAGCAGACAGTGCACTCGTGTTGGCGCACACACTAGTGCACTACATATAATATTTCCTGCGTATATGGCGAATGCTGTTTGTACTAGCCGCCGTGACCGGAATTACGGTCTGGAAAACATTATATTATTACTGTTCTTTAGGGTTTTTTATATTACTAATAGAGGTATACAAAGCCTAGCTGATGGTAAGTGGTAGCTGTGCCTCATGGACCAAGAGCTTGATACCATTATCTTGGTCGTCTACTCACTTTTTTCCTGGGAAGAATCGCAGTTCTATGCAAATAAAGTTTTTTTTTAATGACAACAACCTTGTACTAAGTAATAATCCTTGTATCGCGGGGGATTTGACAAACATACAATTAAAAAAAGTACACCCAGACTCAGAACAACCATTTGTGGATCACACAAAGAATTATCCTACGTGGGAATCGAACCCACAACACTCGGGTGGGAGGCCGGTATCTAAACCACTAAGCCATCTGTGCAATCAGTATTATTGCATATAAGCTTGTTAGTGCCTTACCATGTGGACGTGGGGCACTAACCAAATATGTAAAAAGCTATTTTGGCTTACAGGCTTAGACGTGACCGACGAAAATGGCAAGGTGATAGGAAAATCTCAACTCGCGCCTGCGAAAGGCATATCACAAGTAGTCACATCCAGGTAAGCCATGTACATACAGGACATTGTAAAGTTTAGACCAGAATCATAGTGCTAATATTGCTTAAATAGATCTAAGCTTGTTCACTTGCCGTGTGGGACCGGCTTTAGAATTGTCCCACCCCTCGCTACCCATGGGAGTCGTAAGAGCCGACTGAGGGAATACCGGGGGAGTGGGCAGCGGCACTCCTTCGAGTATTAACAACATCCACTGCGATCGCCAACCTGCCTGCCAAGCGTGGCAATTACGGCACTATCCCCTTTCTTGGGGAGGCCTTTGTCCAGCAGTGGACTTTAAAAAGGCTGATGGATGGATGGATGTTCACTTGTCATTCTTTTTCTTGTACGAAGATGGTAAACAAGGGTACGATCCGTTTAATGGTAATAGGTCATCATGCCTATACTCGTTAGCAATGCCACGAGCTTCACACGTTCGTTGTGAACTCGAAAGGGTTGCAAGTTGGACGCATAGACGCAACATGCGATCCTCGTGTACTTGTTTAGCGTATCTCTGGAACTGCTTTAACAATTATGATCTAATTTTGTATTAGGTAGATTTATTTTATTAAATTTTTCTACATAGATGTTTATCCTGAAAAACTACTGTTTACGAAAAAATAACTATTTTATAACGCCATCTTGTGGATCTTTAAGTAGCAAATTGGTACCTCAAAACTCTACGAGATGGCGTTAAAAATATTTTAATGCTTTTTTTTAACTTTGTTTAAACGAGTCTCGCTCGCTCAATATTTAAAATGTGATGAATAAGCGCTTTCCACCACGTTAGACTACTCATTTGTTACTAGGCCCGAGTGGTTCGGTACCACCTTGCGTGTGATCGACTTTGAAACACCTCGGTGTGTTTTATTTGTGCGGGAGATAGATCCATTCATTTTCCATACGTTTTATTTTATACCAGTCACCATCACGAGCTGTGGCTCACGTGATTGTAACTCTCGCTCGCCTGCCACCATAAGCACTAAAGGAGACAACTAGTTTTGGATCATAAAAATACTGGTAAATACTTAGATCAAAAATGCAATAGATTTCGCGTCGACCCGAAAAATACGTCTTGGTAAATAAGAGCGCTCTTGAGAAGTGAGCTCTTATTTTGTTTAGTTCAAAAAGTACTTTATTTGTTGCTATTTAAGCTTGATTTCACAGTAAATGTTATTTGTGTTTTCACTTTTAAGTGGCAGTAGTAAATTATTGCTTTGCTCGTTTTTTGTGACGAACGACCGTAAATATAAGATAATATTTTAAAGATTTGCTGCCATGATTGTAATTAGGTTGAACTTAAAACTGTTTTAAAACCTTTGTCTCAGTTCGTTAGTAAACAGATGTAGCTGTATATATTCACACGGACAGTTTTTAGCTTGATTTTGTTTGGGACACTGTATCTTGTTAATTGATGGTTGAAGGGTAAATATTATAAAAATGAACTAAATACGTATTTTTTAATATTATAATGTTTAATTTCAGAATCGTAATGTGTGCACCGGGCATGTTACTGCTGCCCTTCATCATGGAACGGCTTGAGCCCAAGCCTTGGATGCAGAGGATCAAATGGGCACATATTGGCATACAGACAGCGTTCGTCGGCATGTGGTGAGTATCTTACTAATATTGTAAATAGTGGTTGAATGTGTTTTGGATGTTTAATACTGTATCTCCCGGAAACTGCTTAATGGGTTTGGAAGGAATTTGGGACATAGATAGCTTATAACATGGAATATTTGTTGTTCCAGAAAATTAAATGGCTGAATGATTTTTATCAATTTAGTACTGAACTTTATCGCTAGATGGCGAAGTCTTATACTGCAGTTGTTCTATTACAGCTAAAGGGTCATGATGGGTGACATTTTTTATCTCATTCATTTTATCATCTTTCATATTTATTTTTTGTACTCGCTATTCTTTTTTTAATAAAAAATTAATAGCTCCACTATCAACAGTGACAGTGTAATCAGTGTCCCATCCGTGTGGTAATAGACAATTTCTTTTCTTAATTATTAGAGAGCCCTCAAGATCAGCAATCGCTCACACTACCCCTGCACCACCGGGGCAAAAATGCAACGGGTGATCATTGCTTAATTTGCTTAATCACCTTATAGGACACACACACTAAAAAATCGGTGGTGACCTTTGTACTCTCACTCGTTACGACTGATAAGATAAATTAACACAAAGTGTGAAAATGTGAAAACAAAAATAAGTCACGAGCAGGATTTGAACCAATTCAGCCATCGTGACAATTGCTCGGGACTGCGAATTTCGAGAACACTTAATTCTTAACGTGAATTGAATTGGCAAAGCGTTTGGGACGGTATTCCAGGAGATGTAGGTTCAAATCCTGCTCGTGACTTATTTTCGATTTCACATTTTCACACTTAAGTGTTGCATGTCAAATGCTAAAAAAATATATAAAAATATTAAAATGCTGATAACATATTCAGGTTTATTTGAAGTATTGTGTTCCCGCTGATTATTTCTGTGCTTACCACCAAACTACCTAGACATTTCTTGATTGCCAACGGTGGCAGATGACTTGATGGTATGTAGTAGCCGCCGCCGCTTTTGGACTTATGCAACGCCGCGAGCATAAACATAGTCAAGTTTGAACATACTGATGGGTAAGTAAGGCAATTTTGTTTAAATTTGTTTAATTTGTCCTTGTGGTGACGGATTAAGAATACACGTGTCACCACCCATTCTTTCCCACGGGTGTCGTATGAGACGATTAAGGGAAGTAAGCAATTATCATCTATTGCATGACTGGTGGTAGGGCTGGGTACCAAGTGGGTGTACTCACTTGGTATCCGGCCCGAGCGGGTTGGTACCACCATCTCCCGTATGACCGGCCACGAAGCACATCGTTGCGTTTTGGCTGTAGCAGGAGATAGCCGTTTATATTTCATTTCATATCTGTGAAATGAATTTGTGAGCAGCGGCTTGACAATACTCTCGGTATAGTCGAATCCATGGGCGACGGTTACCATTTACCATCAGATGGACCGTGGCTGGCCTGCCAATAGATGCAATAAAAAAAAAATTGCTTATCTTAAAGTGATACCATCTGTTTAGTGATTTATTTACTCTCACGGCACTTGGGGATTGAAATGAGGTCTGACATTATTTCTAGTCCTCTCGCATTGGATATAATTGAATAAATTGGATAAAATTCGATAAATATTTTTTTGTTTTACTATTTATTTGTCGCAATAATATTTTATAATTAGGAAATAAGACGTGTTTTTTTGTTTCAGTCTAACCTTGATGGTACCGACGGCATGTGCAATATTCCCGCAGAGATGGTGAGTCTTTTAAATTTTACGACCGAATTATAAAAAGAAAGCTTTTTATTTTATTTTCATATTTAGAATGATTAAGATACTTATTTGTGTAACAGTTCAGTGTTCCACTGTCAATATATTTTTTTAATGGCACAGGGTCATGAAATAGAAAGCCATTATTCAAAGTAATTAATTTAAGTTAATTGACTGCACATATGGCGGAGTGGTTTATATACTGGCCTCCCGTCCGAGTGTTGTGGGTTTGATGCCCACACTGGACAACTCTTTGTGTGATCCACAAATGGTTGTTATGGGTCTGGGTGTACTCTGTGTCGTTGAAATTGTATGTTTGTAAAGTCCCCCGCGATACAAGGATTATTTCTTAGTGCAGGGTATGAAAAAAAATTGCAGTTAGTTATTTTTCTTCATTATAACATTACTGCTCGCATATTTATCATAGATAATAAAACTAACTTATTTATGCCTTAATTTATTTGAAGTTAAATACATTGAATATTTAGATAAGCTAAAGCAATACTGGAATTTGTTTAATTCAATTTTAGTCAGCTCAATACTTTAATTCAAACAATACGAAAATCCTAAATAGATAATTATAGATATGAGCAGGAGCCTGCTCTTTCTGGATTACTATTCCATTTATGCTGTGCCAAATAAGCTATCGTGCCATTCCCTCGGAACGATCAATTTCCATAATACATTATTTCTTAACATCTTGGACGACGCCCATTCGCATAGACATATATAAAAAAGTAACGACATAGTTATTGAATATTTTATCGTTTTTGTGTTATGTTGTATTAAATGATAATTTTCTTTACAGTAAACTATCAATAGATACAATTAAACGCTTCGAAAAGGACAATTACGAAGAAATAGTTAAGAACACAGGCGGTAAACCACCAGAATATGTATATTTTAACAAAGGACTGTAATTATAAGGATGTCATTTAGAAATTAATGACATAGATTAAGAATATAGGGTAAAATGGGCAAAAATGTCTATTACAATATAAAATAAAAATATCCACTATTATTAAACAATAAATCCAATAATATGTTTTTAATGTTAAGTATACACATTTTGCGCTTTGTATTGGTTTTATTTAAATGGTTATTATAATACTTCAAAATTGTTAAAATACTTAGGATATAATTATTTAAATATTAATGATAAAATCAAGTTTTACTCTTAACTGATTGAAATACTTTGTATTGTAAGAGGTGCGTAAATTTATCATTTGGTAAACTATTTAACGGCATACGTTCTCTCGCCAGGTCTATATAATAACGTCGTTAACGACAATATATACATATATAGATATATGTAACGGAAAACTGCCACAGTTTAGAAATGTTGTTAGGCATATCATGTCGAAACAGGCACGAGAAAGCGGTTGTCTCAATCCTGGGTAATAATTACAATAGGACATTATTGTCACCTCTGTTTCATACCGTTTTTTTTGATCATATTGTGTACACATATTTAGAGACACAGTTAAGCTTAAGTACTCACTCTCATTGTAAATTCAGAATTGTTTTTTGTATTGTGGCTTGTTTTGTGTGCCTTATAAAAAAATAAATATGCTTAATGTCGCTGGGAGCTATAGGTCAGTCGGCACAAGATCGCTCGTTGTGTCGTTTAAAAGGCTGATAGGTGCATGGTAAGATGAACTAATGTTATGATATGGTGACTGACTAAGTGTATGTGGTATCACTACCTTATTTAACCAGTATAATTAGCGAATATTTGTACAGAAAGAAATCCTTTACCTACCTAATTTGTGGCGACAAAACATGTGAACAGATAAGTTGGCGCACCATTTGGGTGTTTGTGGCTCAACAATAGGTTAAAAAGTCGAATTATATTATTTCAGTTAAATATTAGTTAAATTTTATTTGATCATTAAATATTTTATTTGGGATTTAATTATATCTGAGTATTGTTTTTTAAAGCTTATTATAGTAAATATAAATATAGAGATGTAAGTAAAAAAGGCCTAGAACAAAAACGGGAATAGAATAATAATATATTTATAGAGAGTGTGTTCTATGTGATTGTTTTTGCCCATTTCACCCAATTTAATATGTTTCTCACATTCGATCTTTTTAATTCTCACCACAAAGTTTTGATCTGTTATTTTTTATTTCTTTTAATATATCATGTACAGATTACAGTTGATATAGTAGATTATTGTCATCGACTATTATGTTCATAGATCTGCAGAATCTTTTAGATAAGCTTATAAATGGTCACTTAACAGGTTCAAATGCGATCGCAAAACGACCTTATTTACTTTTTATATATGTTTATTTATGAAATAATTGATTTTAAACCTTGAGCGTCCCTCATCCGATTTTATACCGCGTTACGAGCACATCTACCCACATATTATGACGCTCGAAAGATTAATACAATTTTATAGTAACTATATGAAGAACAAAATAGTAAATAGTAGTAATTTTCACTATTTATTCGACTTTGCTACGTATTTTACCTGGAATGTAAAGAGCACTACTTCCACAGTAGTAGGCACTGGTTTCAACGTGTATCTGGTTTGCCGAGTGACAACGGTTACTTGGTACAGTAAGGTGGGTTGGCTCATTGGCATCATAGGTCATAAAATAAAAAAATAGCTATTGCGATGCCTTTGCCTTTTGTTTATTTTTTTTTGTTGCAATTTACGTATTTTAACTTTATCAATGTTTCTGATTTTGAACTTGACAATGTAATACTATTTATTTAGTAGTTAATATTACATAGCATATATATCTTGTTTATATTTTAAACTTATTTATTAATAAGAATTTTTACAATTGTAAATCAAAGAAATTACGGCCAATTAGTGAGAATTGAAGCCACGGTGCCAATGGTGGGGTTAATGGTGGGGTTATTGGGCGTTTTTTTCTGTTACAAAATTAAATTTATATTAATTTATATTTTTAAATTTATTCACGTGGCTAATCAAGATCTGGTTTTATGATTTTTATTACTTTTTATTTTCACGTCTAAGTATGCATTCCGTTTTCGCTGGCTTTTACAAATCTGCATTCTGTTTTATTATCTTGTAAATGAAACTATAATTTTGTATAACATTTTTATTTTAATAAATGTTATTTACTTAGATTAAACCATACAATATAGATTGTTATTTTTAACTTATTTTCTTGTTATTTAGATTTTTTTTATATATATTTTTAGCATTTGAAATGCTTAGCACTATACATTACACACAAAGTGAAAAATGTGAAATCGAAAATAACAGTCACGTGCAGGATGTTGCTCGTGACTGTTATTTTCGATTTCACATTTTTCACTTTGTGTTTATATTCTTGTGATTATTAAACGCTTTTGTATAATTCATACATTATGTATTTAAGAGTACTAACATAGCATCACACCTGTATTCCCCGAAGGGGTAGGCAGAGGTGTATTACACACCCACGAGTACTAACAGCGTGGATTATTTTAGGCATTATGTAAAATGAATGAATGAGTAAGCACAAAATTGGATAACCTGTGCTAGAGCATTTAAAGTCCAAAATCCCACCTGGTTTCTACGGCCATCTGCTTTGGTTATCAAATTATATTTTCTCTTGTGTTCGAGCCCCGAGTCGTGACAAAAAATGATGTTGTTAGTAGGTTTTGCTTTTAGGAACGAACTTTTAGATCTGTATTTTTTTTTTGTGTATGTGGAAAATGAGAACTTTAGTACGAGTGGGAATCGAAACTGCGTCCCTTCCAATCCGGGAAAGTGCTCTAAGCCGCTTAAGCCGCTGAGCTATCGTACTGACCTTCGGCCATACCCAATCTCCACATCACGTTTTGTCTTTACGACCCACTCCACCTGTCGGATGCATTTACATGCATTAATCCAATATAGTAAGTTTAATTTTGCAAATTAAAATTCATACTATTTGATGGCGCGATTTTTGAAACATTTTGACCTGTATTTTAGCACTTGAAGTGCTCAGCTACAGGTATAGTGCCGTAATCGCCACGCTTGGCAGGCGGGTTGGTGATCGCAGTGGATGTTGTTATTACTCGAGGGAGTGCTGCTGCCCACTCCCCCCGATATTCCCTCAGTTGGCTCCTACGACTCCCATGGGTGGAGAGGGGTGGAACAATTCTAAAGCCGGCCCCACACGGCCAAATAATATTTACTTTTATACCTCTAATATACTAATGGTAATTTATTTAAAAAGTAATAATGTTATTAGAATATAGGTACTTGTGCTTCTATCCATCCATCCATCAGCCTTTCACCGTCCACTGCAGGACTTAGGCCTCCCCAAGAGGACGCCACAACGAGCGGTCCCGTCATGGGGGATAATGCCGTAATCGCCACGCTTGGCAGGCGGGTTGGCGATCGCAGTGGATGTTGTTAATACTCGAGGGAGTGCTGCTGCCCACTCCCTCGGTATCCCTCAGTCGGCTTTTACGACTCCCGTGGGTAGAGAGGGGTGGGACAATTCTAAAGCCGGCCCCACACGGCACACACTTGTGCTTATATTTACTTAAATAAGCCGGTAGAAGCACGTCCAATGTAAATAAATTGTGATCAACAGACAGGATCTATGAATAACGCAAATGATCTGTCCGACCGGGTAATTAAATTTTCCCACATGAAAGTGAAAATTCCAATTTTTGTTATTTGAGCTGATTGTAACAAATTTTCATTGCTTTGACTTGTGATGAAATTAAGTTTAAGCAATATTTTAATGATAGAAAATTCATTGTTAAGGATTGAAACGGAAAATATTGAAACATCACATAGTTGTATCTTGTATTGATTTAGGTATATTATATAAATGGAGGGTATTTGTTAAAGTGTAATCAATTAGAAACAGTTCTGAATATTAGAAATTAGTTACTAAGACAATAAAGAGATTTAAATTAGATACTTTTATTTATTTTATGTACTAAGCACGTTGTCTGTCGTTCATTCTGACCGATTATGCCGTTTTCTGCTAGAATTGGTAAAAATAAATCACCTGTTTTTATCTTTGTGCTTACAACCTTACTTATGTTACTCCTTAGATTTACCCCGTGAAATTATTTATAAAATTAAATACGTATCTATATTACATTCAAATGGACGGGCCTCGTGGCGTAGTCGGTAGTGTAACCGATTTTCGAGATCGTGGGCTCGATTCCCACTCAGGACAATTATTTGTGTGATGAACACAGACATTTGTACTGCGTCTGGGTGTTTACTATTTATTATATGTATCTATTTATTAAAAAAAGTAATATATGTATTATATACGTAATCTGACAAGCGTTAAGCTTAGTTTGAGACCCGAGGACGTTGTGTGAAATATCCGTGAATATTTATATACTATGTCAAGAAAGTATCGGGAAAAGATCAATAATACATAACATTTTTGTTATTCATCCAAATTTATTTTATCGCCTTCAAAGTATGCTCCTTCAGAAACGATAGACTTACGCTAACGAATAATCCAATCATCAAAACATTTTTCACAAAAATTTGAATTTGGAACCATAAACAAATCATCCATTCTATGATCCATTCCCAATACTTTCTTGACTGAATGTATAAATCAAACAACATAAGGTATGTTAAGAAATATGTATTTTTAATTCATATTCGATCAAGGGTAAATTATTTGAACTCTAACATCTTAATAGAGCTCTTATAAAATATAAATTACATTTAATATAATACATTACTTACGTATAATACAATAAGGCACCGGATAGTTAGTACAATGAGTATATACCATCAGTTCAATTTATTGGCACCGTAGACGTTGATGGGCGTGATCACACTTCCAAGATGATCAATCATTTGAAACATATAATTGATCACTGTGATTAAGCTGATTAAAAGAATGGAATAGTTTTGAGCTATATTTATTTTGGTCCCTAAGGTTTATTTATAACGTGATATTTAACATTCGTTCACAAAACAACAATACATTTATTGCCAATCAATCATTCATTAAAACAGTTACTGCTTAATAAAAATATTCTAATAATATCAAGTCTTCAGTGCCTAACTAAAATAAATTTACATTAAAATAAGTGTCTCACACCAACGTTTAAAATTTTAACAATAATGTTTACTTACAAAATCTGATCATCAGTTGATCACGTTGATCAACGTGATTAAACGTTAGAGAACACTAAAAATAAAGCTTAAGGAATTTATTAATTAATAAACATTGGCTTTTTTAAGTAACACGGACGCGTCACACATGGCTTTAGCCGTTGATCTAACCAAGAACATAAGGTGCATTTGTTCGAACACATTCAATTGGACTCTTGTTCTGACTAGGCCATGTAAAACAGTAGCCCTTTCTAAGTCCAACCATCTTTGTAGAGAAAGTTCTCTTTCTTGAACTGGGACGCCTTGAACAACATCCAAAGGTCCCCATAGCATGAATTCTAGTACAGATTTGGCTTGATTGAGAGACACAGCGCGTTCTTCGTGTAGTACTTCTTTGAGAAGAGGGGTCAGTTTCTCGCCTGGCAGGAGTATTTCAGTCGCTTTGATGGCGCATTTGCAGAGAGAGTTTAAACATCCCTCTTCTATGGATTTGCTGTTTGTCTCGTCACTCAATCTGGAACAATAAGAATTGTAATTAGACTTTAACAAGTGCTTATAAAATTGGAGACAGATTTGTTGTGTATGTAACTTTTTCCTGAAATCTGATTTAAGTGGAAGAAATGCTATATTTTCCAAAGTCACGCTTTATATACCCGTAATAACCGCATTAAAATACGTTCGGTACTTTCAGAGACAATAAACACCAAATAAAAAAAATATCGTCAATCGTTTATTTTTCATTTAATTTTATGCGTAAAATGCTATGGCGGACTTAATGTCCACGCCATTCTTTTCCAGTTTAGGGTGAGCAGAGATGATAGAAGGTAGATGAGAAGAGGACAGATAGTACATTAGTTACGCAATATTCAAAGATACTGTCAAAATAAGATGAGACACTCGTTTTAATCCCGTGACGATTCGTAGACATCCCTGATATCAAGAGGTAGTGAACTTATTCTATAGAAAAAACAGATCGTCCTCTTTCCATTTTTGATAAATGCCTTCCATATTTGATGACATGCTCAGCTACTTTTAAAGAACAAATTATTTGTGAAATGTGAAAAAAAGAACTTTAGTGCGAGCGGAAATCGAACCTTTTGTCTTTACGACCCACGCCACCTATCGAATGCATTATTCCAATATTTACAAATATGGACAATTGTGATGTGGAATTGGGAATTACCGTTGGTCAGTGCGATAGCTTAGCGGTTACATCACATCCGGATTGGAAGGAACGCAGGTTCTATTCTCGCTCGCACTTATGTTATATTTTTCCACATTTCACAAATAATTTGCTATTTAAAATACCTACCATGCACAGACACATCGGGCGCTACTGTTTTATTATTTATGTATACGTCGGGGCTTGATCTTGGAATTGATCACTACAGGATATGGCCGACCATTTCATATATATATTAAAAAAGAAATTATTCTAAGATCTGGCCACGACATGTAGTAGGTATATTTGTGCTCGATAAAGAGAAACATGGTGGGGTTTCCTCTTTGTATGCCTGGGAGGTTTTCTTGAAGGCAAGAGAGCTTTGAAATACTACTTACATCTGATGGTAAGAAGCTTTGTGGTCCTGAGTAGCTGAGGTAGGTAGCTGGTATTGGTTTCA
The DNA here is from genome assembly GCA_948253155.1 of Leucoma salicis. Lineage (NCBI taxonomy): Eukaryota > Metazoa > Arthropoda > Insecta > Lepidoptera > Erebidae > Leucoma > Leucoma salicis. The sequence goes on from OX411815.1 coordinate 3,499,789, forward strand.
CAATCCATGATTTAAAAAATCATCAAAATATTTTTTTATTAATTTACTTACCCTTGTAATATGCACAAACGTCCGTAACAATTCGTTTTCGGAGCCCAGAGCGAGTTCAGTCTATCATCGGGGGAAGAAGGCAAGTTGAGAGTACTTCCATGGCTAGAGGGCTGGATCTCTTTCAAAGCGATGAACGACGTAAGAGACTCGGAGATTTCCTCCACTCCCCGCGCTTGGAGACACTTCAACCCGTTGATCAATTGGAGCATCATGAAGATTGCCTCATGGGTCTGTTCTGTCTGGACCAATTGGTGTTCTTTAGTGGATAAGCCTTCGGCAGCGTGCAGGCTTTCGCCGTATGACTGGATTGTGTCCACTTGGGCATGCGCTAACACGACTATTGTAGCTGGAATAAAGCAATATATTGACATTAATATGAATTCAGCTTTGAGACATTCTGGGTATCTGCTACTCATTTTTGTTTTATGTAGTCATCTTAAACTCACTTGTCTTAGCATCTTTACTTTTTTTATTAATTATGGTGGCAGAAGACCACGGCCCACTTGATGGTAAACGGTCGCTCAAGGACTCCACTATATCGAGAGTATCGTCAAGCTGCTCACCATTTTATTTCACAGATATGAAATGAAAGAATAAACAGCTATCTCCTGCTACAAACAAAACACACCGATGTGCTTCATGGCCGGTCACACGGGAGATGGTGGTAGCAACCCGCTCGGGCCCGATAGCAAGTGAGTACTACCACTTGGTACCCAGCCCTACCTCCAGTAATGCAATGGATGATAATTGCTTTCTTCCCTTAGTCGCCTCGTACGACGCCCGTGGAAAAGAATGGGGTGGTGATACTTGTATTCTTGTTCGTCACCACACGGATCTAAGATATGTTCCGTACCCAATAAAGAGAAAAATAACAGTTTGATCATAAATGAGCGGGCTAGTGAATTAGTATTATTTTTTATTCAAAAATTGTAAGTACCAACAGCTAAAAACGGTTCGCCTGATGGTAAGCGGTTAATGTAGCTATATACTAGTTACGGCACTAGTATCACTCGCGCCCTATCAACTTTGGTCATAGAAATTAGAAGAGGGGAATTCAAGGGGGAGATTGGTTAGTCCTAACCCCTTGTGTCTATTATTGTACGTTTAGCATACCCGCCGATTCAGTATTCACTTTATAATATATTAAAACCTCTTTTTTGTATACAATATCTTTGATTAAAACAATAGAAATACTTATTAACCCTTATATATGCCGTGTGGGGCCGGCTTTAGAATTGTCCTACCCCTCTCCACCCATGGGAGTCGTAAGAGCCGACTGAGGGAATACCGGGGGAGTGGGCAGCAGCACTCCCTCGAGTATTAACAACATCCACTGCGATCGCCAACCCGCCTGCCAAGCGTGGCGATTACGGCTCTATCCCCATTCTTGGGGAGGCCTATGTCCAGCAGTGGACGTTAAAAGGCTGATGGATGGATGGATGGATGGATGGATGGATTAACCCTTATTAGAGCTCGATGTTATTATCACAGTGCGAAAATGTGACATCGAAAATAATAGTCTCGAGCAGGATTTGAACCTGCATCTCCTGGAATAGCGTCCCAGATGCTTTGCCAATTCAGCCGTCGTGACAATTGCTCGGGACTGCGAATTGGATAACACATTAATTCTTAATGACTTGGATGACGTTTGCGCCATCTGACGGAAGTATTTTCATACATTATTCCAACCAGGTAAGATTAATTTTACAATTAAGATTCATACAAAGCATCTAGAACGGTATCCAGGAGATGCAGGTTCAAATCCTGCTCGTGACTGTTATTTTCGATTTCACACTGTGTTAATTTATATGGCCTAAGCAAAAATAGCACTACTGTAAATTATAATGAACTTTGAATGGAGATTCGTGAGTATACTTAGTATTCGTTGTTTAATTTAAAATCTCTCACCTTGTACTAAATCTTCGCCTTCCTCCCCAAATTGCTGCAATGGCACCAGATCACAAAATTCCGTTATAGCATTCAGGCTCAAGGTCTGCGGTTGTACCGACTGCTGGCAGACCATCTGCGATGCCATTTGCTCCTTGTGGAGCATTAAAGTGACATTGACAGGTCCCTGGCTTGACGTCCACACAGCTGGGTAGAAGAATCGCTTGCCGGCTTTGACGTAGTTCGTTTTCGAGGATTGGATAGTGAAGTCGTTCCAGCGTAAGTTGGTGCAGGCTTTCAGACCACGAAGCGAAGGTTGCATGGTTGCGCTTTGTTGGACCTGAAATTAAGATAAATCGTCTTTTTATATTTGCTCTAGATACTAGAAGTAAAGTTTAAACGATAAGTTGTTTCGAAAAAAATAACTGATGCGTTCTATCCCGTAATGAAATTTAGTATAGAAAATGTTTTTTTACACGTTTCTGGCATTTTTAAGTCATTGGTGGTAGCTACCAAGGATACTCCGTTTCCAATAAAACAATTATGACTGCCGGTTGAAGAAAAACATCATCAGGAAATGTTCAGGGACCGAAACAAGTTGGTAAAAGAAAATCGGGGTCCTTATTTTCGACATTAAAAAAGACTGGAAATAAGGCGCAAATAATAATAGTAATTAAGTACATAATAATATCTTACTCGCAATTTCTAGAATAAATTACGCAATTTAGATCAACTTGTATTGAGGCGGAACAAAATCGGTTCAGTACTGCATAATTACAGCACAGTACCGAGACAAGATAACTATATGAATTACCTGTTCTAAAACCTGCGCGAGTGCTTCATGATTTGCAATAACAACCGCACCGTAATTATCTTCTAGGTTTTTATGTACAACGCTGCGGCCCTTCCTCACTCGGAGTTTATTTGTTGTATTTTTAGGTGTCATTTCATTAGAATAATCCTCGTTCCCAGGACTGTCCATATTGTCATTTGAACTATAAAAACTATATGGGGAATATATTTCAGACTCTGTTTCGCTACCGCAATATGGGAGTGAAGATCGATTGAACATCCCGTTGCCATATTTCGGATATTCACTATTGCTTTCTTCGCTCTTTCTTGTGTCATTTCTTTCTGGATTCGGTTCTCTAGGTTTGATTGCTGCGTCACATTCAGGTGAGCTCGATCTCGCATGGTGCACGTATTCGTAATCGCTGTCGCTGTTTTTAGCAGAATCACAATTTTCTTCATCATACTTTGTGGTGTTGTAAACGTCATCGTAGCTGTGTATGACAGTGTCATTTGTGGCCTGGATTAGCTCCTGGGGTCCGTCGTCTAGTTCGTCTTTGTCATCGTCTATCTCAGTCCTTCGTTTGGGCAGTTCCAAACGAGCTTCTCTTTCACGCATGCTCGCGGTCCGTTCAGGTTTCCGTGGTGCAAGCGCTGATCTGATTTCTCCTAAGTAAACAATGATTTGTTAGTGAAATGACGATGGTGATGAAAAAGCTTATATATTTAGGAAACTATAAATCTAGATTATTGAGATTGTAGTTCTTTTATAGTGATATATTATGATTATTTATATAATTATGTAATGATGAGATTATTTAGCGGAAGTTTTTGAATATGACTAGAATTCAACACTTACTTATTAGAAGTTTAGTAGAATAGTAGCTTTTAGAGATTCGTGAATTGTACACATATTGAAAGTAACATAAACGGGTATTTTTTCTCGTATAAATTAGGTAAAAGTTTAACTACCTTTAGCTCGCCGTGGTCACGTGACAATGCCATGTGACCATGGCGAGACCACGCTAATTTATACGCGAAAAAATACCCGTTTACGTTCTTCAAATGTGTTTAGTAGAATAGATAAAAACTGCGATTAGATACGAATAGGGAAAAGATGATTATATTTTAGAAAGTATAATGAAATGGGACACGTTTACTTACCTAAATTGGCGTAAATATTATCTGTTTTGCTGGGTGTAGTAGACCACGATTGCTGTTTTTGTTTCTTCTGCAATGCAGCTGACTTAGGCGGCGGTGGTCTTGCAGGTTTTGACACGTTAGATATAGACTTATGATCATCACTGATAAGCCTTGGGGGCGGTGGAGGCTTACTTACAACTTTAGGAGTCTCAGGCTCCGTTGCCGAACTAGATCCACTGTAAATAGACGACACGTCATCGTGACTCAAACGTCGCAAGTCCGATATTTCACAATTTGATTTAACAACCTCTACTCCGTTAGATGCGTTCATGTCTAACGGATGTATGATAACAAGGCGGGGCTTCGGTCTTGGTGTCAGATCGTATATCTCTTCCGACTTATTTACCGTGGCAACAGTTAGTTCCTTTTTATCGAGGTCTTTTGATGAACCAATACGAAGGAGTTTCTTGATAGAAAATTTGAGCTTTCCTTTGCGTTTATCATCCAGTAGTAAATTGTCATGTGACAAAGAAATATTCTTCCGTGGAGCTGGCTCTGGAATAACATCAATTTTTTTCAACTCAGGTACTTCTTCAACAGTCTTCGATTTAGTGATAGAAGATACACTAGCTCGTTCCCTTTTTTCCAATTCCCTTACAATAGGTGAATCAGACTTAGCAAATCCATTTGCGTTTCTTTGGTACATACTAGGATGTTCTTCGACTGTGGGTGAGGAAGGAGGAGTGGGCGCTTTTCGCTTGCCTATACTGTTCAGTGATGAGTCGCTGTCCTCTTTAGTCAAAACCGGTTGCGCATAATAAATTGAATCAGGTTTGTCGGCATGCACTTCAGTTATCTCATTATTTTTTTCTTCGCTTAACGCTCTAATTAATTTTCCATTTTCACTTTTTGTGTGTATATACATATTCAATTGTTGCTGGTTTGTTGTGATAACACTTTTTTTGGTTGTCTGTTTGATAACTGGCTTGACTGGTAGCTTAGGCTTTTCTGGTAGAGCCGGTTTGTGAGCGGGCAGTATATCTGTTATTATGCCATGTAGAAACGACGGACGGGGGTCTAGAGTGGGGATAGGACTTTTTGGTAAGGCAGGCGCTTCTACAGCGTCGTCCGGGTCAGCCCTACCGTCCGGTTCTCCCGCTAGCTCGCGACTGGCTTCGGCGGAAAATATATGATCTGTTTGTTTAGGTATTATCGGAGGCATGTCAATGATCGGGCTTTGGAATGTAGAATAGCCAGTGCTAGCTTGTCCATCTACTTTTCTAATGTGACCAATCGGTGACATTTTAATATTTTTATCGGTCTCGTTGAATATTTTTATCTTAACGGTTTCGTCGCATTTATGAGTTTCTGAGAAATGTCCGCTATCATCATTGTCCGAGTCAGTTCGGGCGCTAAAACTTTCGTCGTCGGACGCTAATGAGTTATTAGCAGTTGAGTCCAAAGTGCTAACTGCTGAATCAACACTGCTACCCTCAATGTTGATTTTACAAAACTTGAACTCTGACCGACTTAAATTTACTTTTGGTCTTTCTTTTGTTTTGTGCAGCGGTAATTGTCTCACAATAGCGCTCTTCTTAACTTCAGTCATTTCTTTTTTATCAGGTTCATCTTGCATGTTTTCCTTCATTTTTTCATCTACTACCGTTGGTTTGTTGCAATCCTTTTGTGTCAAATGCATATCTGAACTAGATATACGGTTTTGTTCCAACGTCTCCGATATTTCTTCCAACAAAGATTTCTCTGTACAAATTGTAGCAGATGTATTATCTGCGCTGATAATTGTTTCTGTTTCTTTAACATACGAAGATAAAATTATATTAGTTTTATAATTACTAGTGGTATCTTCAGCTGAAGCTTCTGATACGTGTATAACGGCGGGCTTACGAACATGTGACTTATGGTTATTAGGCTTATTATCCTGTCCAAAAGGCGTGACAGATACTAATAAAGTCTTTTTTTTGCCATCAGAGTCTGTTTGCATCTTACCTAGCAACAGGGAAGTATATGATTTAGCTGCAGAATCTCCCAATAAGTTAGCTTTAACTGTATTAAAATCTGTGTTTGATTTAGTAATTCTTAACAGTTCCCTTTCCTCCTCTGTGTCTGGGAAAGTATCATCCTCCTCATTTTCTTCTGACATTTCGAATTCTTCTCCATCAGACCAGTCATCGCCTCCGAAGCCTATAACACTGCATACTTCTTCGGGGAAAGTGACATTTCTTTTATTTTTCTTTTTAGGATGTATTCTCAGTATGCTCGGTGGCGTTTTCTTGAAGAAGGTGCTTCTGTTTTGGAAGGGTGTGGCTAGGTACTTGCTACCCTCCGTCGCTCGCTCTTGTTTGACATGTTCTTCGCGTGATTTGAAGCAGTTTGAACAGAAGTCCTTTTTCCACGCGTTTTGCACGAAATTGTGGCACACCGGTGACATCTTGTCTTTGGAATATCGTTTATTGATCACGTAGCTGGCATTCTGTAAAAGGAAAAAATAACATTGTAGTTTTATATGAATACTAGCAGACATGGCCACGCGTTGCAGTGGCACAATTATAACACGTTAAATTATTTTTATAACTACATATTAAAATACTTAATAACTGTTTCTCAGGTTCTCTCTCCGGATATAAAAATCGATTTTTTTTTTATAAAAGAAACAATAATCGGGATAAAAGCTAAGCCTATCTTTTAGGTTGGATAAATCACGTTTTGAAAAAGAAGTGTTAATATCGGATAAACAGTTTCGGAGTTCATCGTGGACAAACAACGTGATACGAAATTTTTATATATAAAGATATTTTTTTTTTATTGCTTGTAGTGGCAGATGAGTCACGGCCCATCTGATGGTAAATGGTAACCGTCGCTCATGGACTCAACTATACTGAGGGTATTGAAGAGCTGCTGCTCACCATTTCATTTCACTGATATGAAATGAAAGAATAAACGGCTATCTCCTGCTACAGCCAAATCTGTGCTTCATGGCCTGTCACACGGGAGATGGTGGTACGCTCGGGCCCGAAACCAAGTGAGTACTCCAACTTGGTACCTAGCCCTACCATCAGTCATGCAATGGATGATAATTGGTTACTTCCCTTAGTCGCCTCATACGACACTCGTGGGAAAGAATGGGGTGGTGACACTTGTATTCTTAGTCCCGTCACCACACGGACAAAACGGGCAAAGATAATTAGGAGGTCCTATTCTTGTGCACTTGCAGTTCGTACGATCGGCAAGGTAAAGCAACTAGGTCCCGGCTGTCAAAAGACATCCTGGCAGTCGTTACACATTGTCAAAATCCTGATTAAAAAATCCCACTCGAGCCTTGTTTACTTGATTTTTTTGATTGGTTGCCAGTTGTTCTCTAGTTGGGTCGTGGAGATAAGAGGCAACCAGATAGACAAGCGCTTTGTGTAAATACCGGTGAAATCAGTTAAAACTGAACAAAACCGAAGCCGACCCCAACAAGGTTTGAGATAGAGAGAAGATATTACTCAAAATTTTGAAAGGAGGCAAGAAAGTACTGTTTAAGAACATTTCATTATTTTACTAATACATTGTTTTATTAATTTTAATGTTATACCAAAACATAGCATGACATCTGTATTCCCCGAAGGGGTAGGCAGAGGTGTATTACACACCCACGACTCGCCAGCTATGTTTGAGTCCCACGTAATAGGGGGCGAGCCTATTGACGTCTACCGGGCACATTTCCAAACTCCGGGCTGTTACTGAGAATTTTTCTTTTTAGGAAAAAGCTCAATAACTGCCCGACCCGGGGATCGATCGAATGTTATTCCAAGATAATTATAAGAAAATGCCCGCTACAACTTAATGACACTATTGCTATGCATTAGACAGATAATTACAATTGACGCTAAAGTAATTTATTGGATTATAAATTACCATAGGTTTTGCAAAAATTTGTGGAGAAAAATGTACACTAGTACTACACCTTTTTAAGGTACAAAAGTATTTTTGTCACAGTTTCTAGTAGCGACAGTTGGATAGTTTAGATCACGATCTTATACAACAAAACAAGCTTTTAGACAGGTGACTGCAAATGTTTTAGGTTACATAAGTACTACATTAAGGATTCAATACCAGTCTTTGTATCAAGATTCTATTACACGCAATCGTTTGCGATTTCAGTTGTTATCGAATAGATATTTTCATTTGTGAAAACTTGACTAAATTGGATATGTCTCCAGGTCTCCATCCAAAATAGTAAAATAACAAGAAAGGATTAGGAGGTGGATAGTGAGGAGAGGAAAGGGCGGCGTAGGCCCAAACCCCCCGTTTGGGCCTACGCCGCTCTCACTTACCATACGAAACACATCAGCAGGAGTAACTACCGTTGTTACCTACACGCTGATCTTTTTGTGAGAGGGTGGTACCTCCCCGATCAAGCCAGCCCATTCATGCTGAGATCCCATCACCATCAGGCAGACTATACGCTTGTTTGCCATCCTATATTAGAAGAGTACCTACTGAAAAATAAGATGACTATACTCGTATACCCTATAATATATATATGCCCTCTCGCCTACTAAATCTTCTAGAAGTTTATGTTTGTTGGTCTGCATCATCCCTCATAGAAGATTACCTATACATCTGGTTCCTATGAACTCTTATGATAGCATACGTGTACATAACGTATGAAGCTTTTTACCTTTCTAACACCCCTTTTAAAGAAGAACAGATTATTATAACATTCAGGAAACTCCGCGGCAGGAATAATTGTATAATATTATAGTGATACCATTTCCGTGTGTTAAACCTGATAGATTTTATTACGTGAAGTTTGTATAAAGAAACACGTATCCTACATATTTAATGCACTGATGATAAATGTCGAAATGGCTGCTAAACAAAGCATACAAAATTGTCTAAACATTTTGCATAGTTTTCTTCAAGCCATATGAATATTTGATCAGTATGCAAATATGGCGACACTGAGGAGAAAGTATACTTGCCACTGTTACGCATATTAAGGTTCGAGGCATGAGCGAAAGCGTATTGTTAACATATTGTTAGATATTTATATTAATTTGTCATACATTTCTCCGTCTCCTAAGCTGCGATAGCGTAGTACATTAATATAGATTTACGAACCGCACGTATAGGTATGGGATTCACAGTTCTTTTTGGTATACTTTTAGATAATAGGTAAAAGGTGTTAAAAATAATATAAGAATATAGAAATCAATAATCACACCATTACGGGTAATACTCACGATATTCATAAAAGAGCAGCCTTCTTTTGTTGGCGGGAAAAAATATACTTAACCGCACACCCCATCGTTAGTGTGGGGGCAAAAACAGCAGCAAAATAAATAGGTACAGCAACCAGTACAGTGTGTACTGTTTGATGGGTTAACTTGTAATTTAGAATTAAAAAATACTATGTTATTTTAAAGATTTATCACATACCTAAACCGTTTGTTCAAATTAAATGGGTTTTTAATAAATAAAAACATTGTTTTATGACATTTCTGTTGGCACATGAAGATCGCAAATATCCATTTTTTTTTCACTGGACATCGTCAAAATTGTATTAGCTCGCATCGCCATACTCGTATCTTTATTCGCAATGTGTATATCTCTACCATCGCCATTGATTAAGAATTTACATTCGATTCTGCCTTATTTTACTACAATAATATATTAGCCATTATTTAATAATAACGGAAACGTTATATCATTTCCCTATACTTAACCCCGATTAAAAATAGTTTATGATTAAATCGTATTTAGTTACATAATACTCCTGACCCATGGCACCGATTACAACATAACTGTCTGACATAAAAAGCTAAATTATTAATTATAATCTACCAATCTCTTAATTATCTTTTCCTTTTCGATTAAGGTCGAGACCAAGCAAGTAAAAATCATCATAATTCATCATCAAGAAAGTCGTTGTGTATGTAGATACCTTAAAAATAACCAAGTACCTAATACTTTGGAAAATCCAAAAGTGCACGCCTCATAATCTTGATTTTTCACATTAAAATTGATTATTGAGTCTTACTAAGTAGTTTTCAATTAATCACATAGATAGCGCTAATTTCAAAAAGTAATAATGCGGTTCTCATGTCTTATACGCCCTCTAGCGCTAATTTTAAGAAGTATTATATTTGTTATATTTGTGTATAGCTTGTATACTATATTTGTCTATAGAAGTACATAGTTCTCACGAAATAAGGTATAGCCCTGGTTTTAGTGTACCACTGTAGTTTAATCAAGCGTAAATTCGCTTCTTTTTTGTTTATTTAATAACAATTAAACCACATCGAATCAGACCGTGAAAAGTGATAGATCTATTCCTAATTATACTGAAACGTAAGAGAAAAAAAAAAGGACTCGATTAGTAAAGTATTTCGGTCGTTATCGTATTAACATACATTTTCCGAACATACCTACAACACACGGACATCCAAGACAGAACTTTTTTAAACAGTTTTTAACTAGTTTAAATAACAAGAATGGCATCAAAAAAATCACGAATGTTAAAAATTGTGTTTTTTCTTGATATGTCTGTGTATATATTATTTTACAAGTGCATTATGATGAATAGACATTTTAATTTTGAAAAATCAGTTGTTCTTTGTAAAACGAGAGTAGTACCCACCTCAACGCTTCGCTTATGAGGCGTGTAATAAAGTACATTACATATGTATAAATATCTAAATATGATTGAGTTTAAACATTCGATTAAATTTTCCATTGAATTCAAATCCATTTTCAATATTCATAAAAACATATTATATTGTTTCATTGCACAGGGATAAGCACAAGACTAAGTTTAGAAGCTTTTGTATATTTTAACTCTGGTGGAATATAAATCGACCCAGGGAATTAAAAGAGTCGCAGAAATTTCAACCACCTATTTCACATCTTAGGGGTATTTCGAATAAATCTTTCTTGGCAGATAACACTTCTCAAATTTAATTCAATTCAATACAATTTATTTTCAAAGAACACATTACAAATGTCATGTCTCTAGGAACAGCGTTTTAAGCCGTGCATTGATATCGGAGACTTAATTTTATGTTATACTAGCAGCTACCTGCGACTACGTCCGCATGGAATTTAATTATTTTAGTTTTTTTATGTTTACTGCGCAACTCTAATTATTTTTCCAAAATAAAATTATCCTAAGTTATTCCTCTTAATATCAGCTATCTGCCATGAAAGTCCCTTACAAATCAGTCCAGCCGTTTCACAGATTAGCCGGAACCACCACAGAGACAGACAAAAACTTAAAAAAACGTATTTTGTTATAGGTAGTATAACAGCGTTATACTAAGTTAATCGCTGTTATTTAACTTTGTGGAGAGAGAGCAGTTAGATTATGTTGGTTTATAGCAATCGATGAAATTACTTCTAGAAAATTATCTACAAAACAGCATTTTGTTCCGTGTCAAAGAGACTTACATATTGTTTTGTCCGTTCAATCACTTTCACGGAAACATTCTTAATGAAATAAGCCCTTTTGAACAACACTTCATAAGTACTTGTAAAAAGTTTATTGAATGTAAAACAAGAGTAGTTTATTTCCCATGTCATTTTAGTTATAAGAATTATATTAAACTGTAATAAAATGGCAAATTAAAAAGGTGACCCTTTCGTTTCTTGTCGGGTTTTTCACATGAATAACACAGCCGCTTGTGGCGATTGCAATCGCTTGTTGTTGCGGACGCATTCGCCTCAGGTGCTCGTGTTAATTATTAGTGTATTCTTGACGATGATTTAAGTGATACATTAATAGGTCTATGAAATAAATAATATTTGAATTTGAGTATTATTTATCTTTCCGCTCTGATTTCTAAAAGACGACAAGGAATCTGCAGAAGCCAAATCAAGGCCGCTTTGTAATAACACTGCTAATTAGCCATTGTATTCATTAACGTATAATATGACATCATATTACAGTTTGCTTAATGTTTATTACGTAAATGTATTAAAATACATGTTTTAGCGCCACGTTACAAAATATACAACATATTTAGATATTTTTATATATATTTTTAGCATTTGACATGCTTAGCACTATACATTAAACACAAAAGTGAAAAATGTGAAATCGAAAATCCTGCTCGTGACTGTTATTTTCGATTTCACATTTTTCACTTTGTGTTTAATATACAACATTTACATATTTTTTGGCCGTGTGGGGCCAGCTTTAGAATTGTCCCACCCCTTTCTACCCACGGGAGTCGTAAGAGCCGACTGAGGGAATACCGGGGGAGTGGGCAGCAGCACTCCCTCGAGTATTAACAACATCCACTGCGATCGCCAATCCGCCTGCCAAGCGTGGCGATTACGGCATTATCCCCCATGACGGGACCGCTTGTTGTGGCGTTCTCTTGGGGAGGCCTATGTCCAGCAGTGGACGTTGAAAGGCTGATAGACGGATGGATGGATGGACATATTTTTTGTACTGTAACACAAACCTGAATGTGTTATACAGACTAGGTGAACCCGGTTGGCGTTGGGATACGTGGTAGACAGACTGCAAGGACCGAAGTAAGTTCCTGATCAAATATATTTTTTACTTTAAAGTTTTTTTTAAAGTCAAAACTTCTTTAGGCGCGTTGAGCACCTTTTGGGTAAACAAAAATCATGGAACTAGCTTAATCGTCACCGAACGCTCCGATAGAAGTGAAAACTAAGTAACTTGTGAATTGTATCGTCTAGTTATTAGATTATTGCACGCCTCATAAGCGAAGCGTTGAGGTGGGTTCTACTCCCGCTTTACACGGAACAACTGAGTTTTCAAACTTAAAATGTCTCTATTTATCATATATTGCACTTGTAAAATAATATCTACACACACATATAAAGAACAAACACTATTTTTATCACTCATGATATTTTTGATGCCATTTTTGTTATTTAAACTAGTTAAAAAGCTGTTTGAAAAAATCTGGCTTTGACGTCCGTGAGTTGTAGTTACCTAATGTATGTTAACACGATAACGACCAAAATTCTTTACTAATCGAGTCTTTTTTTTTCGTTTATGAATTATTATGATTAGGAATAGAGCCCTATTACTTTTCACGGTCTGATTCGATGTGGTTTAATTGTTATTAAATAAACAAAAAGTACTGAATATTTACACTCGACGCGACACTAAAACCAGCGCCTTTCATGAAATCTACCTTTTTACGTACGCATAGCCACCGGAGGTTTTACAATCGTCAGCAGAACGCCGTTCGCCCAGCCGGTACATTGTTTTTTGTTAAAAGAAAGTTCTTACCTTTGCTTGACGAACTGATGATATTTGTCAAGTAGCGCTAGATGGCGTATAAGTCATGAAACCAAAATTAGTACTTTTTGAAATTAGCGCTATCTATGTGATTTACTGAAAACTACTTAGTAAGACCAATACATTATTAGTTACTTATCAAATAATCAATTTTATTGTGAAAAATGAAGATTATGAGGCGTGCAGTTTTGGATTTTCCAAAGTATTACTTTAAAATTATTTTTAGTCACATCCCCAAAGACTGCCGCGCATGTTTTTTTCTTGCTTTGAAAGGCTGTCTAGTAATTATCTCGCGGTCGTCTGTTATGTAAAATACTTATTGTTTTATTATACTCTATACATGTAATACTTTTTTTAAAATTTTGTTGACATAGGCTCAAGATGCTTTCGAAGATTATTTCGTTCGTTCAAAATTCTATAACAATGCGCATGCACATAATATTATGGCCTCTAAAATTACCATTGTATATTTTTTCATAGAATTCTACATAATAAATGCAAAAGTAACTCTGTTTGTTACGCTTGCCTAAACGACTGCACCAATTTTGATGAGATTCACCACGAGTTAAATATAAACAAAGAAAGGACTACCTCACGCGGATATAAAGTGGATTAAATATTTGTGTAAGCATGCCAAATTCACGATGACCGCTTAAGTAGTTACAGCGTAGTAGGTAGTTAAAAACAAACTCACTTTCACATTCATAATATTAGAAAGGACGATGTACATATTATATTGATGGTTCTATAATTCGCTTTGACAAAGCAATGTTCCGATCGGATCTCACACATAAAACCAGGTCACCAGCATATGAGGTCGAGGTGAAAATCGCACGTCTCCATACCACTTGTACAAATACCATTGTTTATTTATGAACATATGTACCCTCGATGCATTAACTAGCGTTGTCAGATTGCGTGGCTATTACAGTAGGTATATTTTAATGTAATAGTGACGTCAAAATCCCGTCATTCGCCGGTAGCCCGCGTTGCTCTATGTCCCGTAAGCTACTCATTCATCTATCCATCCATCCATCAGCCTTTTAACGTCCACTACTGGGCATAGGCCTCCCCAAGAATGGGGGATAACGCCGTAATCGCCACGCTTGGCAGGCGGGTCGGCGATCGCTCGCAGTGGATGTTGTTAATACTCGAAGGAGTGCTGCTGCCCACTTCCCCGGAATTGCCTCAGTTGGCTCTTACGTCTCCCAAGGGTTGAGAGGGGTGGGACAATTCTAAAGCCGGCCCCACACGGCTAGCTACTCATTACTAACTTCGTAATTATTTTATTTTTATTTATTAAACTTTATATAGGTAAGTATAAATTACAACGGCAGACTTAATGCCTAAGACATTCTCTACCAGTCAACCAAGGGTGATGCAGAGATTATGGCATTATGTATATGTATATACCTATAGATGCATTTTCAGAAGAGAACAAATAGTACACGAGTGAAGAACATAATAAAGTAATTTATGGCGTGATTTTTTAAACATTCGTACAAAAAATCTCTTTCTTTCCTTATTCACAAATAATTTGTACTTTAAAAAGTGGCGTAGCATGTCAAATGCTAAAAAATATAGATCAAAAATGTTTAAAAACAATTAAATATTAGGTAATAATCAGAGACGAACAGAAGATTCCTCTAATTTCCTCAATATGTGGTGATGGACTTTCAAATTATGTGTGTATCTATATCGATACATACCTAGTACCTAAGTATAAAGTAAAGTGGTTTAGGTACTGGGTTGGTTGTTACCCCCAGGTGGGAGTACTCATTTGTTATCCGACCCGAGCGGGTCAGTGCCACCGTCTGCCGCGTGACCGACCATGAAACAACTCTACCTGTTTTGGTTGTAGCGGGCGATAGTCGTTATTCATTTCCCATTAGCGAAATTAAATATTAAATGCAACGTAACTCGCTCGGTGGTGCAGCGGTAGTGTGTGCGGCTGCTGATCATGAGGTCTCGGATTCGATCCCCGGGTCGGGCAATGTTATCGAGCTTTTTCGTTAAAAGAAAAATTCTCAGTAGCAGCCTGGAGTTTGGAAATGTGCCGGGTAGACGGCAATAGGCTCGCCCCTTATTACGTGGGACTTAAACATAGCTAGCGAACCGTGCGTGAGTATACACCTCTGCCTACCCCTTCGGGGCAACAGGCGTGATGCTATGTTGTTGTTGTTGTGAATATTGCAATAACTCGGAAGTCCTCCTCGCATTGTTTGTTGAGCGGCCTTTATTACCACTTACCATAAATTGCACCGAGGCTTGTCTACCATCAAAAGCCAAAAAAGTCGCAGCAGCTTCTATCTGTTTCTCCGATTTCATCTTCTAAGGGCCGTTATCCACCAAAGCGGAGACGAAACGAAATGTTCAGAGACGGACGAAATGTTCAGAGTGGGTCATAGCTGGCAGATTATTTCCACCAAGCCCAGCAGAGCGGGGATGTGCGGAAACGAGTGTCGTAACGTGCAAGGCGGAGGTTAAGCTAGCGGGGAAAGAAGTGCAGGCGGTATCCTGGACGTCTCCGTGCGAAGAGAGGTCTTCTCGTCCTTATACATATCTTCTGCGCTCTGCCCAACAGTTTACACTGAAGCTGAGCTGAGACGGAACGTGTAAATATCGAAATACTAGATATTGGTTGCTAATAACACATCTCGTCTCCTCTCGTTTCGTCTCTATTTAGGTGGAAAACGAGTCAGTCACGCTAATTTTCTAATGAGAGAGAATTTAAATTTTATTATATTAAGTACTAGCCTTTTTTTAGGCTATATCTCAGGTTTCCGATATAGTAGCGGGATACAATGTTTACCAGTTGTTAAGTCTAATCAAGAGCTACCAAATAAAAATAGACGTCGCGGGACGTCTACCAGATGTGAAAACATCGAAATTATTTTGTAGAAATAATGAGTAGAAATAAAATTATCACAACTTTTTCAATGCGTGCTTGTATAAAATTATGAAATGTGTAAAATAACGGAAATGGACATAAATCATCATCATCAAGCCCTGGATATAATCTAGGACCGAATTACTTGTCAAAACGAATCAAACGAGTCCAAACTCGATAGGGTTGCGCCGTTGTATTATAGAGTTCCTATGTCCACCTTCCAGCTCCATCATCAGATCAGCTCTATGTCATCATAATATTGCATCGTCACGCGATATACATATGCGTGTGAAATTTCAAATCAATCGGAAACCGGGAAGTGTGTCAAATTTGACTTGCAAGATTTGAACGGCACAAGTAAAATAAAAAGCGTCGCCACGCTAACAGCCGATTTTACTCTCCCTCCGCATTAAATGCTTCACATCAAAAAAAATTGCATGAAAATCCGTTCAGTAGTTTTTGCGTGATCCGCGAACAAACAAACAGATAAACAGACAAAAAATCTAAAAAAAAGCGTTTTGTGTTTAAACACGCGCGTTTAATAGCCTAATAAAGTATTTTTTTTCTCAAATATATTAAATGTACAGACACAGCCTCTGTTACAACTTCCTATTATTATAAAGCTGTAACAGAGCTGTGTCTGTACAGCTAAGATATTCGAGAAAAAATGACCGAATTACGCTATATAGGCGTGTCCTACCTCCCACGTGTGTGTTATGGGTTCGATTCCCACGCAGGACAATTCTTTGAGTGCTCCACAAATGGTTGTTTTGAGCCTGGATGTACTTTGTATGCGTGCATACGTGCGAGACGAGGGCTAGTTATTCGCCAATTATCACTTGAGGAATATTAAAAAATTTAAAAGCCTGTGGAGGATTTATAGTCTAAACCCCTTTCACTGTGGTGAGGGGGATTTTTCCAAAGCCGGTGACCGTGGGAAGAATATTGTAAATGTTTGTGTCAAATGAATATTATAATTTATAATAAGTATTTTCTTAATACAAATTATAACAATACATTCAAATTATTTGATTGGAAGCGAAAGGTCTGCCTAGTGGACTATGTTCACATTAATAGTAATTACCATGCAAATATTTAAATAAGTAACAACTGGTTTGTAAATAAAATATAATTTTTTTTGGTAGATGTAGTTTTAAAACCTGTTGTCGTCCGGTCACTGGCCAACCCTAAGCCAATCTGGCATTTCCATCGCAAGCTGAATGTCACCTTGAAGTAAAAACCTGAATACCATTCGAACTGAGCAAGATACCTTAAATAGAGGCTATAGAAGTGATGATCTCATCGGATTATGTCACAAGCACTGGTTTTATTGTAACGATAACAATGTTCTCTTTTCAATTTTGTTCAAATGGGTAATTTTTCAATTTAATTTTAGAGTAACATTTTACTTCCCAATGTTTTAATTTTTCATCTAACGAAGTTATGGTTACTTCCAAACTATCATAAATCATTGTCCTGTCCAGACTAATAATTATTAATTTAAATACGTACATATAACATTGTATTTTAACAAAATATGTAAATAGGTATTAAACATGTAACATCAACGCCCTTTTATACGAATCGACTACTTGAAATAATGATTCAGTAGAATCTTTAGTAGAATGAGTCGTTCTAAAACGTATACATATTATGTAATCTATACATATATGTTACCGGCAATCTATATAATTCCTCATTTTATACCATTGTCCTAATAAAAATGGACGTCGGGTCTTGTACAAAATTAACGAAAAAAGTGTCTCTACTTTAGTCAATAGACTACAGTCAGTCTCAGTCTATATTAATATAAAACAAACTTCAAAATTCTAATTTGAAACCTTGTACTATTATAATAGTGTTGTGTTTTTTTTGCAATAATTTATTAGCTTATCTAACTTCTACCAATAGGCTGTACCATGATGCACCTTATGCAGCTTCTAGTGAATATTATGTGTTTTTGATTTGGCCACACTGGTACTATGTTGCATTACTTCAGTGGTTCTATATAATATCTAGGCAATGTATAATGTGAAACTAATGTATGAAATATTATTTATTTATAGTTTGCCTAGGTACCTATTCTATACAATGACGAATACACAGTATCCCAAAAATTATATACATTACCTAGGTAGTAGCAAGCTAGCAATTAATGTACAATAATATTCATAATATTTTATGCATTGCCTAGGAATAGAATACCTGAATTATATGATTGGATGGGATGGATTACCGGTAGCATACTACATATATACATATAAGTTTAAGTATATAAAATATACAACAGATGGCGGCTACTAATGACTCTTTAAGGCTGCAGTGAGAAAGCTTCTAAAAAGCCACTGACGATCAATAAGGGAGTTAACGCCATTAATTTATAACATTATTGAATGGTTTATAGCTCTTGTCTTTTTAAGGGCATTATAGCAATTGCTAAAACCATACACACTGCTAAAACCAGACAGTCCAAATAGACCAAAAATAATTAAGTCTTAAAAGATTACCTTGTGGAAGTATCCACATCAGTATTTCGATCTTAGTAACATTTATATAACACAAATTTAAGGACGATACTTTTTCTAGCAATTAAATAAATGTTGAAACGGTCTGACAAATATAATAAGAACTATTGCTACTAGTAGCCACCTCCTTTTTGAAATGGGTTAAGAGCTAGATATTTCGTTAGGCGGTACCTACTCTCTGCATTATGCTGTATAAATAAGCCTCAGCGTACCTATTTTGATGTTATTAAATATATTTTTCAAGGATTTGACTAGTCATATAAATTAGAATGAAGTGCATAAATGCAAAATGGAAAATAACAGTCAGGAGCAGAATTTGAACCTGCATCTCCTGGAATACTCTAAAAAAACTTTAATAATTAAGCTTACATTCATTCTGGGTAACTTTGACAGATTACAGCGTTATTTTTCACGGTATTTTAAATGTTTTAACATTTAAATGACAATATTATATTTTGTTATTGTCCTCAGAATGTTTTTTATCCATAGACAATTGTGAAATATCCATTAATTATAGAGAAAAATCTGTTTTTGTAGTATGTCAAAGTTACCACCCACAAAAGTGTAACTTTGACACGCATTAAATCCGTCACATAAATAAGGTAATATTTAATTATTAAATTACTTTGGGTAACATCGGTTTATATTTTTCTCAAATTAGGGATGTGACTGTGGCGATACAAACATAAATTTGTAGTAGTATCATATTTATATTTGTAAAAAAGATACATCAATCAAAATTTAGCATTTACAAGTATATATATTTTTAATTCGCATCAAAACCTCGTTTAAATCCTAAAATGAACAAACCGTTAAGCATGTTAAAATGAAGATAAACTAAAATAATTAAAACAAACAAAAAATATGTAAACACTTTGGTTTGAAGTATCTATTCGTCCTACTACATATACTTAGAGTAAATTGTCATCTATATGGTAAGGGTATGGAGTGCCATACAATCACAAAATATCAAAAAAGTTATTCACTGTTTCACGAACTCAAACTCGCGCGTTACCTAATTTCGGAAAAAGTTTTGATATTAACTCTGTTTGTCAACTTCGCTTTTATTTTAAGGAGTGTTTACGGAGCTTTTATAAAAAAACATAAAGAAAAATAAAAGATCTTAAAATCTAAAGCGACATAATGACATATTGATTTATGTTTAACAAAACATAAATCAATATGTCATAGGGAAAAAATGAAAACATTCTCATATTCACACTGTCAACTGTCAATGTTACCCGAATGAATCAAAGTTACCCAGATTGACTATACTTGTTCGGAATAATGTATGCAATTAAATCGAATAGATGGCGCAGTCGTCAACCGAGACGTTAAGAAGCAATGTGTTATCAAAATTCCCAGTCCCGTGGCTGAATTGGCAGAGCATCTGGGACGGTATTCCAGGAGGTGCAGGTTCAAATACTGCTCATGCTGTTATTTTCGATTTCGCATTTTCGCACTTTGTATTAAGCCCTAGCGTGTTATAACTGGTTTGTAATTTAGGTACCTACCCGGTCAGTCTCAATCTCAGATTATAATATTATGTAAACCTCAGACTAAATAATGTAAATATATTCAGATCGTATTTTTTTTAATTTGTTGGACGTGAGAGGCTTTGACATACTTAATCAGCCAAAGTTTGAGTATTAGTAACTACAAGCTACCATGTTAATATCAATATCCAATGACTACAAGAGCGTAATATTTCTGAAGATATTATAATTATATGGTACATCGTCAACGAGATTTATGAGGCGTCTTATTCCTCGCAGTGAAAGTAAGAAATTATTGTATGAACGCAAAAGGAATGCAATGAAAAAAATTTTCAATTTATTATGATTTTAGACAAAAAAATTATAACTTACAATGTTTTGGTAAACAGTTAGTTCGATGGCTCGGGCATGTGGAAAGAATGACATAAGAAGATATACAATGTGAAAGTGGAAGGCTGTAGGTACAGGGGGAGACTCACCTATCTAGACTAAATTGGTCTTGTATTGAAGGAAGGCGGAGTCAGGAGTCTCCGAAACCAGCGAGTAGAGTGAAGAGAATTATGAATGCTGAGGAAGCGAGAGACGTATACAAGAATAGAGCCTTTTAGCAATCTGTTCTCCCTGCCTACCCCCCAAGAGAGATGGCGTTGATAGAGAAAACTAACCCTAAGTACGAAATATGAGGGATTCGACTACCTTTTAAGCCATAAAAGATAAATATAATTAATATACCATGGTCATAAATTGTTCAAATCTGAATGCGATGTGTTCGTTCATACTTCATTGTATTTATAATTCCAATATTTACGCGTTTGAACCTTAAATGAGAACCGAGTAAGAGGAATATAAGAATACGTTCCATCAAAACAGTCTGCATTAAAGAATATATTTAAAAACAATATTTATCTATTGACCAATCAAGTGCCGAGGTACAAAAAAATAACGTCAAGCCGATTTCTATGTACATTAAGGTCAAATTCTATAGGAAACTATGATATTTTCGGCCTCGAAATGAGTAAACTGTTGTGCTCCTACGAATAAATAAAAATCTATTAACAATCTTAAAATAATTGGCCTAAAGAAACTAAATAAGATAGATAGAAAACTCTATTTGAGTGGATTTGGAACCTTGGAATTGTGCATCAGTTCAAAGTACTGTCTTTGAACTACTGATACTGATCAGTACAAGCCAGCTATATGTGGCTGTGTCAAGCTTTTTAACATCTGAAGGATAAAACTGACAAATTGAAATGCATTCTCTTCTCCAATCACACATTCTACAATACACGTAATACTGACACTGGGTACATTTTACTGGGTATTGAAAGGGTTCAAGATTGTAATCGAACCTAGAGTATTTTAGGAATCTGTTCTTATTGCTCTTTCAGTGGAACCAACACGGATGCTACTATTTTCTACATCTCTATCGACTTATCATTTCACGCCATCTATCGGAATATTTTTCAATAATCTCAAGAGTGGTTATCCGTAATTTCTTTCCATTAAAATTAATATTAACCCGGACAGACTTCAATCTTGTTGGGGATCATCTCATATAATTATGTTTTTATTAGCCCGTAGCTAAGTTTCGAATATCACTAAGGTACTGGCTCCAAAAAATTTTTTTTGTTACCTAAGCGCGCTTCCCGCCGTTGCGCTTCCCTAATCTTATTAATAGCACGCATCTCAATCGTTAACATATTTAAACGAAAGGGCCTTTCTACGAACGCTAATTGCTTTGAAGCCGCAAGCTTTGGCTCCCACAGATTAAACTTTCAAAAGGATTTTTATAAGTAAGTATGTAGTTTGTGAATTTGATCTATTTACGTTTTATGGTAACAGGTTTGTAAGTGTAAAAGGTGAAATTTCGTATAGGTGTCGGCCTTTATTAGGCACTATCACATTGCTAGACACAGACCATTGAAACCACGGAATGAGCTCACCATTTTCTTATTTTAGGCTAAAATGGCGGTCCAGCATTCACAAGCCGTCGAGCAAACGTCGCAGGCGTGCATGTCCTTTCATTGGTCTCCCAGTACAGGCGGTGAGGCGCCACACATTAGGTTTATTTAGTGGGTGAGGGCCCCACAGTACCCTGTTCATTGCCTCGACCTACGGGGTGTGCGTTTCAGTACATACTTAGCGCCTTAACAAAAAAGGCGTGCATGTATTAACTTTTTTATTTGACTACTAGCCTTTGCCCGCGGATCCGCCGCAGCCAAAAGCTAGTTTTTGGGTTGTATCTCAGGTTCCCGATATAGTTGCGGGATAAAATGTATACCAGTAGTTAAGTCTACTCGAGAGCTATCAAACAAAAAAAGTTACATAACGGATTTTTGCGTGATGCATGAACAAACAAACATATAAACAGACACACAGACAAAAATTCTAAAAAAATCGTTTTGTGTTTAGACACGTAAGTAGTATTAAAGTAACTTTTTCTCAAATCTTTAAATGTACAGACACAGCTCTGTTACAACTTTATAATATAGATATAGAAGTATTGCAAACGTTCTGTGTGACCAACATATAGAAGCCGATGAAAAAGGTATACACAATTAGTTATATCGGTATACGAGTATATATTACATTCGCTACAGGGACATTTCGTGTAGAGTTATTACGTGAAGAACCGGGAAAGAAACTTATTTAGCAATATCCATTTTTACAAAATTGTATTTTTAAAACACGTTTTATTGTAAGTAACTTTATTCCCTAAATAAATAAACATTAAATAAAATAACGAAAGCCACAATAAAATATAACAGTGATCGCAGCATTAATGACTTCTTGTAAAAAAAAAACTTGCAGAGCATTCAAGACATGACTTCAACATTTTCTCCAAGAGTAAAAGTCATTCGGACCAGTTTTATAACATGAACTATACATATCAGAAAACTCAGCTGCAATTAAACACAGGGCTGGAAGATACTACTTCACTTCATTAGAATATTTTCATTTATTTCATCGTAATTATTATATTTATTTGGAATCAAAAGATATTCAAAATGTTGGGTCTTACATGTTATATATTTATAGGAGGTTTAGGCCTCCGGCACCCTCACTCTTCAGTGACATGTAAGAGGGTGGTTTTTCCCCGGTCGAGACATCCCAATCATGCTAGTACAAGCAAGGCTCCACTACTTCTACTACTAGGGGTTGGTATCTGAGCCACTACCCCATCTTACAATATATTTTTATCTATTTTTATTAATCCTTGTAGGAGGAAAATCGAATAAAGATTTATTTCCAGCATTAATGAGACGTTACGTGTAATGAAAATGAATTACATACCAGGAGCATAAAGGCCGGTGCTTGCATTGGGATGAAAAGTTATCGAGTTGCGACCACATATTGGATGGCGCAGCATGGGACTGCCTCTCGGTAGCCTCTGTACAAGCTACAGGGAATCTTTGGATGCGCCACAAAACCACTTGTTGTCGCGTTTGCTTGAGAAGGTTGAAGAGATAGCAACACTATTTAGATATTTGATTATATTGAGTTTTTTGGCAGGACGTCATGGCGAGCGGTTAAAATCCGGTCATACTCCAGTAAATTTATTAATTTACTGAAAATTACATAAATGTATAAGGCTATTGAACTATTTCACTGATATACATAGTTTACATGGTGATGAAAAAACCCGCTCTGTGAAATCCGCGCTAAATTTGAAAATCGATTTTCAACGAGTAAACTCCAATTATCAACTAGCAGCCCTATATATTATGTTACATGTGATATACGTATTTTCAATTACGTACGTTGTAAGTAAAAAAAACTGTGTTATGTCTGTCTACCTATGTAGAAACTTGGACTTGTTATTTTCACCGCGACAGCTTTCTTACTTTACCTTTTAAATTCACTGGTAAAGATTAACTTTTAAATGCATTTCACATTTACATTAGGGTTGGCGGTTAGTGATCAAACTCATTTTCTTTAGCTTTCATGTTTTCTTAATTCAAGAATTCCTAAATATTTATAAAACATCTAGTTTTCTTAAAGTCATTACAGCTTACTGTATATTGCACTTCTGTCATTACAGCTTATTGGATATTGGACTACTTAAACTGACTCAGTGGTCTAGCGTTAGAGTACTTATGTGAACGCTGGTCATGATTAGCGGCAATTAAAAACAAAGTTCCTTTCTGATTTATCAATTTCTTATCAAGTCATCACTATATTTTTTTATTCTACATGGGTGGCAAACAAGCATACGGCCCACACGGTAAGCGGTTACCGCAGCCTACAGACGCCAGCAATACTAGAGGCATCACTCGCTCCAAAGAAAGGGACAGGAGGTGGATAGGAAGGAGAGGATAGTATGGATAATAAGGAGAGGATAGGGAAGGGGTTTGCGGCTCCTACACTCCCATCCACCACACTAAACAATGGTAGGAAGAAGGTCTTACAGCTCTTCACGCTGGTCTATTGTGAGAGGGTGATACTTCACCAATCAAGCTGATCTATTCATGCAGAGATTCTATTAGGTTTATATCTTTGCTCGAGACCCATATTGAAAAGGCACCTGTCGCCATCAGCCATTCGTTACCCCCTTGATCGACATACGTCTCCCCCAGAGAGTGCCACAAAAAGCGTGCTGCTGCCAGTATCCAAGGGCTCTAGGGCTCCCTGCCATTTTGACCATATGAAGATAATTTAAATGTAAAACAGAATGAGCATTAGGTATACGGAATAAGATAATCTTTGTATTTGTAATCTGTTTGTGTAAATATTTTGATGAGTAATTTCGTGACTAATATCTGTTAGAACAGAACACGCCTTTATATTCAGCTTGTTGTAAGTGACGTCAATAATTATGTAATACCTTTGTGGATATTATAGTGCATAATTTGTCTATGTCTATAATCCTTTTCTTCTGTCTCTATGACAGGTGAAAAGGTTTTATTGAGTAAGTGTACTTTATCATCTAAGCTAAAGTTACATTAAAGAAACGCAAGTTTTTTTAACGTCAGATTATAGAAACACTATAAAGTGAAACTTTTACACTGTAAAGTTAGACATTTAAACGAGACAATAAATAACTAAATTATGTAGATTTTATGCAATTAATAACGTAATACAGAGAATATTTTAATCTGTATTTTTGGCACTTGACATGCTCAGCTACTTTAAAGAATCAATTATTTGTGAAAATGGATAAAAGGCATCCAAAAGCAATTGTGAAGTGGAGATTGTGCGTCACCGTCGGTGCCTGCGATGGCTTAGCGGTCTAGAACACTTCCCCAGATTGGAAGGGACGCAGGCTCGAATCCTACTCGTAGTAAAGCTTGCTTTAATTTGTTGTTTAAACAACTTACAGAGAAGTTAAACTAAGAAAAGAGCATGTATACCTACATACTAGAAATCATCATAACATTGTTAATCTATTAAATGCTTGGTCTATCTAAGCTCACATCTAATTCGTCTTCCTATGAGGAACTTCTATACTTTCCCCTAGGAGGGGAAAAAAACATATCACCACGCCTGCATTCCCCGAAGGGGTAGGCAGAGGTGTATTACACACCCCCGACTCGCCAGCTATGTTTAAGTCCCACGTAATAGGGGGCGAGCATATTGACGTCTACCGGGCACATTTCCATACTCCGGGTTGCTACTGAGAAATTTTTCCTAGTGCATACTAGTAATATTATAAAAAAGTTTGGTATGTTTGAATGTTTGTTACTTAATTACTCTAAAACAGCTGAACAGATTTGGATGATATTTGGCACACAGGTATTACGTTTGATTGTTGATTATCACATGGAATTTATGTCTCGGAAAAATGTTAGTTTCTTGTGGAATATTTATCTTTGCATAGAAATAATGTGTAATACCATAGAGTGCAGTGCCTATAGTATAATGACCCAATTCTAAAATCCATTGTAATTATTAATTGTAGATGAATCGCGAGTAATATAGCTAATCATTTTATAAGCTACGGTATCATCAGACAGGCCACACCGCACACTTCTTTGTCACATGCTTGTAGAACATAATTTAACATAAAAAACAGACTTTATCTTCAGAACTCACCCTAACTATACATAGTTCTATGGGACCAATTTTGTAGTATAACCCTATCAAACAAAACAAAAGAATTACGCAAATCGGCTTCGAAATTCGAAATCAGTATAACTACATATTTTTTTTTATTGTCAACGGTGGCATACTAGCGAGCGGTCCACCTAATGCCTAAGGTAAAAAACCAAACATATAACCTCCTTTTTTAAAATATGTAAATTTAATACACTGAATATTCTGTGAACATTTACATAAGCATTATAATAAAAGACATTAAGATAAATCTTATCAATATTTTAATAACATGTAACTCAACCTTGGTAAACTGTTTTCTTATATTTCGCTCATGTTAATGACAAAACGTAGAACTTGTTACTTTGTAAGTCAGTCATTATAATTATACAAATATTGTGTACTTGCAACACACAAGGTTACGCCGAATTATTTCTTTTTGTGTTTAATTGTGATTTAGCAATACAGTAATAAAATGCAGGTTAATTTTAAGGATATGCAGGTTTTTTTTTAGTCAGTTTTTAAAAAACGATCTTGACGTTGTCTTTAGTAGGATATGCAGCCAAGTCAAACCTATTTACTACAAACTTGGGTTATATGTTTAGAATACAGATATACTCTAAGGTTATATGATACTAATGAATGTCGTTTGTCAGGTATGCCATCGAGCCTGGTCTTTCGATACGTGAACAGGACTATTAAAAATTCAATAATGTATGCAGTAATTAACAATATTTGTGTAGCAGTGCATCTGTAGTAATACAGATCTCTAATATTTTAATGACATAGCTTTTCTACAGTTTTATATTAGTATAGATTGATCCAATTCTCAAGACACGCAGACAGAAGCTAGGTGGTTTGGATAATTTAAAGCTTTTGTTAACTTCTTTCAGGCATACATTGTATTTGATTTATGAGTAGGTACATACTTAGACATTATTGGTGTAGCGCAAGTCCTTTCTTGTATTGGCATCTCGTGACGTAAAACAAGAAAACTCATATTTTGATATTTTTGTATCTATATCTTTTAAGCTTTTGACATGCTTAGCCATATAAACTAAGTCACCCAAAACATGAAGGAATGTGTTATCAAAACTCGCAGTCCCGAGCAATTGTCACGATGGCTGAATTGGCAAAGCATCTGGGACGGTATTCCAGGAGATGCAGGTTTAAATCCTGCTTGTGGCTGTTATGTTAGATTTCATCGCAATTTATGTTAGGAAAACTTAACTTGAAAAAAATAAATAGTTTTATGTGATTTGTATTTTAGCACTTGACATGCTCAGCTACTTAAAATAACAATTTATTTGAGAAAGTGGAAAAAGAGATATTTACTACGAGAAGGATTCCAACCTGCGTCTCTTCGAATCCGGGGATTTTCTCTGAACCGCTATACTGTGATAGCTTTATTAAAAATTAAGATCCATTTAAATGTTAATCACGAATAAAAATCTAAATAATAATAAATAAATGTATAATTTAACATTCTTACAAACATGACTAATATCTTGTGGGATAAGACCAAATATGGTAAAAAGCCGTGGGTTCATCACACGATTTATATAATTTTGAGCAGTATTTTGTTATACGTAAGGATGGAAATAGCGTGCTACTTAAGGTAACCTTATAACATCCTTGAATTTACCAAATAATATAATATCCATATTATTAATAGATGTACTATTTTCGTTGTTGCTCTGTGGTTTGTACTTATATTAATAACTAGATTGTACCCGCGACTTCGTCAGAGTGGTTTTCAGAATCGAGTCAATACCTGTAATATCTATATGTGTCAGTATTCCACAAGAACCGTCCATTTGCAATGACAAAAAATTTTTTTTTAACTGATAATTTCTGACCCTGCTTTAATTTTTAACGGGTGCATGCCGTTACGAAATAATCAAGTTTTTTTCAAAAAAAAGAATAGTTTTTTTTTAAACGCAGAATCTATTAGAAAATACATAATTAGATTAATTTTATTAGCATTTTCAAAAGCAGAAGTTACTAGAAAATACATTCTTTTTCGTAAGACTTCGTCCTTTAAACAACATTCGTACCAGGAACAAATTGGTTTTGGATAGGTTTGCTCAAATCAGCTCTTAATGACTGTCCTATGTTGAGAATGCCAAGCTTATCCACTCAGTTTTGGAGATAAGTGATCCTGATAAGTGAGTAAGTGATATTGCTTGAATGTTTATAGATTTAGAAGAGTTGTATTAAAACTAGTAATTACCTAATCACAAAATCAGCTTCTATATTATAAATTCTTAGCCTATGGCTGCGGTGGAGCCTATAAGTTTATATCTCAGGCTCCCTATACTATAGTAGCGGGATAAAATGTATACCAGTTTTTAAGTCTAAGAGCTAGAAAACAAAAGAAGTTTTATTAAAATCCGTTCGGTAATCTCAAACAAACAAACAGACTAACAGATGAAAATTCTAAAAAGTGTTTTGTGTTCAGAGACGCCTCGGTGGCGTAGCGGTAGTGAATGCGACTGCTAATCATGAGGCCTCGGGTTCGATCCCCAGGTCGGGCAATGTTATTGAGCTTTTTCCTAAAAAGAAAAATTCTCAGTAGCAGCCCGGAGTGTGGAAATGTGCCCGGTAGACGTCAATAGGCTTGCCCCCTATTACGTGGGACTTAAAACATAGCTGGCGAGTCGTGGGTGTGTAATACACCTCTGCCTACCCCTTCGGGGAATACAGGCGTGATGCTATGTTCAGAGACGCCTAAATACATTCATTTTTTTCTCAAATATTTTAAATGTAGGTACAGACAGGTCTATTACAGCTTATATTTAAACAAAGCTAGAATTCAATTAGGTAGCCACCTGTTTCTATTGGAATGTGAATGGTTTTTGTGACATTTATTTATAGTCATTTTGTTATTAAGGTCGCATAAACCCAGCTGCTTACATAAAAGCTGTTACTTATTTTATGTTTTATATACTATAATATATGATGGTGGTATGTGTATATGATGGATACTATAATATATTATGATGTGTATAAGTATTGCAATCATGATATTAATAAGCTCTAACATAGTAGCAGCTTAATTAATTAATATAAATAACTCACTTTATCCCAGCATGAACGGGTAAGTACCACCCTCTCACAGAACGGATAGTTCTGTAATCAGACCTTTTTGATGTGAAAACATCTAATAGGACGGTAAAACCGGCTGTTGGCGACGTCACCACGCCAATTTATTTCATTGTTTTTAACGCCATCTGTTGACAAAAGCCTCTAACTAGGAAGTATAATGTTAATCAATAAACCAATAACAGTTTTAATTCGTTTATAGTTAACGAGAGGGCGCTTACCAAGAATTAGGTAAGTATACAAGACTCGAACAATATTTGATGAAAGGAGGAAAATTGAAGTTTTCACATTTACGAGACGTCCCGTGACGGCTCATTTTTTTGTTAAGGCAGGAAAAAATTTACCTAACCATACACACTGTAGTTGGTGCAATGAACATAGTGTGGAGCCCTCATCCAGTTTAATAAACCTGCCACCTGTGCCATCTCTTTCAGAGGTATAAACAGCCTTTTCCTTTCACCATGATAGAAGGTCCCTGTAGGTACAGTATACAGACCTGTTTTTATGAATGGTTTGCTTCAAATGGAGGAAATATTTAGGCATGTATCGATCAAAAAAATCGAATAGCAAAGTTGCACAGTTGTGTCGATAAAGTGTTGACTATAAACAGTTTTTTCTAAAGCAGCATTCATTTCAACAATGGACCAGTATCTAATTTTGTGCTTGCTAGATGACATTACCAGTTAACGATACAAAAAATTGACGTATCAAGGTGACGCAGTTTTTGTAGACACCGAAACTGATCAAGCATGAGGTATTAATTACGGATGTTGTTCGTTTCAATGTGGAAATTAGATGCAATTTGGTCTAGTTAACGGATGCCTATTAGTCAATTTTGTCATACGCGTAAATGTCATCCTTTGGCAGTCTAGTTATTAAGGTACTCAAACATGCGTATCTAATTAACTCGTTACTTTATGACATTTACGCGAAGTCCATCCGTAACAATGAATGCTGTAAACTCAGACTACTTAACTAAAAAATATAGACTGACCATTACGAACAATCCAGTGAAGCCATATAAAACCATGCCAAAGTTGTAATTACACGCGCTCACGCACACAAATACAAACAAAACCATGCCTAAACGAAGTGTCATAAACCATGGGTCTTACCAGAGTGATTTACAATTACTCCAAATGCCTCGACGATTTCGTAGGTACGTACGTTACGTACATGAATACGTCGTCAGCGCCATAATATTCCCTATATGATTTTTTTTCTTACTATATATGTTTACTTCCTTTATTTTTTAAACATACAACTTTTAAAAATATACCTTTCTAAGTTACAGAGATTATTTTTTTTCCGGTGACAACACTTTTACGCGCACATCTTTCAAAAAGTGGCTTCACTTTTTAGTTGACAATGCGGTGTCTTTATTTTTTAGTTACTCTGAGGCAATAAAGTAGATATTCGAATACTCGGGATAGTAGTAATCGATAGATCTGATCTCGCGATCCCGCATCCGTCATTTCAATTGAGCTGTAAATTTGATTAAATCATTTATAACATTATGCGGGTAGTATTAAACGATTTTATCTTTAGGTTAAGTAGACGTGTCTATCTTATCAAAATTATCCTCCTTATCATATACCAGGGTGCTCCAGATTTTTTTTCGCACACTTCTGTGACATGCTTTACTCGACCCATATCTGCTAAGCGTACTTGTGATATACTCAATCACCTACCAACAAATGGAACTCGTGTCCGTGCTCAAAAGTGTCCGAACCAAAAGAGAAACAAAACTCCAAAAGAGACACAATTCAAATGTTGAAGTTTTGTTTGTATTAATATATAGTTAGACTGTCTTTTGACGGTACAGTAGTCTATTGATTAGAGACACTTTTTTCGTGAATTTTGTACTAGACCCGACGTCTGACGTTTTATTAGTTCAATGGATATACTAGTAAATATATCTCACACAATTTATCCGTATCTGAGTGCTGGCCGTACCACTATATCACTATATGCATGCGTTAAATAATCTACTTACTTCCTTACTTATCATCACGCCATTTCCCTTGCAGGGTAGGCAGAGAGAACAGAGTGCCAAGAGGCTCTATTTTTGCATACATCTCTCGCTTCCTCAACATTCATAAATCTCTTCATACACGCTCGCCGGTTTCGGAGACTCCTGACTAAATAATCTATTCAGCAAAATAAAACGTTTGTGTCCAAGAACAACTCAATAATCTTGTTGCTGGACCCGTCCACATTGTAATTAGATTTTAATTGCAAAGCTGGCGACCAGTTATATTGCTGTACCTACAACGAGGGATGATGTAACTGCGTCGGTGGTGCAGCGGTAGTGTGTGCGACTGCTGATCATGAGGTCTCGGGTTCGATCCCGGGTCGGGCAATGATATTGAGCTTTTTCGTAAAAAGAAAAATTCTCAGTAGCGGCCCGGAGTTTGGATATGTCCCCTGTGGCAATAGTCTCGCCCCCTATTACGTGGGACCACACATAGCTGGCGAATCGTGCGGACCTTCAGTCTACCTTATTAAATTTGAATGGTTAATCGAACGTTCGAGCTGATCACGTCTAGATCGTATTATATGTATACGTAACTTAAGAATGTGGTTCGGATGCGAGCGCCATGCATTAACAGTTTCGTAATCTTAGATCGTGAGAGAGGATGTTCTAACGGCACTCACTACGGTACCTGTTTGTGCAACCCATATTTCTGACGTACTAATCTTCATGTTTGTAGTATAAGAAGTGCATTATATGTATATAATTGTGGGAAATAGGATTCTGTAAAAGAGAAAAAAGATCGGATATCACACTTTATTCCATATGGGCATATGTAGTGGCATGTGCCCCCAAGTCTGCCAGTATTGTTAAGTTGACTGGCAACTATAAGTATATAGAGTGACCACTAAAACTGCTGTAATAGAAAAGGGAGAATTTGGCAAGAATCCTAATAGTGATAATCGAGTACTTGGGCACGAAGAGGATTGATCTTTGCAGGTACCTGCAATAGCTTAGCGGTATAATGTGTGGACTGGTGTTGCTTCAAACACGGGTCCGAATCCCACTCACAATTATATTTCTTTTTGCACAATAATATATTGTAAATGAAAAAAAAATAGACGGCTAGTAACCACGTTGGGTTTCGTTAACTCGCAATTTTTTTTATTGCTTATTATAGCAGACGAGCCACGGCCCACCTGATGGTAAGCAGTAACCGTCGCTCATGGACTTAACTATACCGAGAGTATTGTCAAGCCGCTGCGCACCATTTCATTTCTGAGATATGAAATTAAAGAATAAACGGCTATCTTCTGCTACAGCCAAAATACACTGACGTGCTTCATGACTGGTCCCACAGAAGACGGTAGTACCGACCCGTTCGGGCCTGATAACAAGTGAGTACTCTCACTTGGTACTCAGCCCTACCACCAGTAATGCAATGGGTGATAATTGCTTTCTTCCCTTAGTCGCCTTGTACGTCACCCGTGGGAAAGGATGGGGTGGTGATACGTGTATTCTTAGTCCGTCACCACACGGATGAAATTAATCTATCTGTCTTCATGGGACATTGTAATGCGGCTTATAGAATCTTAATTAAATGTTTTAGTCATATTGACCTAGTGATGTGCCAAACACAACGATAAGTTCAGAATGAATGCACGTCCTTTTAGATCAGATTATACTCAGTAACTACACATTTGTGCTAACTTTTTCAGTAGGTAGGTGGAGCAAGAACACGTTATCTATAATCGTATGAACGAACAATGATGTATTAAGACTTTGTGTCGCTTTCTCTGAACAGATTGTATTAGATCATTGTCCAGCCACATCGTCAAACGTTTGACGTATAATATAGAGTAAACCATAGAGGTAGCAGTACTTTTATTGAAATGTTTGCAAACGGCACAGCAGTACAGGCAGCGTTTGAAGGCTGGCGACCACCATCCCCATGACCAACCATGAAGCGCCACGGTTACAGTATATTACTAAGTTCTAAACCTCATTGTGTTTTGGCAATAAGGGGAGAGAGCCGTTGATTCTTTAATTTCACATCCGTAAAATGAAATGGTGAGCAGAGGCTTCACAGTACTCCAAGTATAGTTGAGTCTATAAGTGGCGAACATCAGGTGGGGCCTGGCTCATCTGCCATCATAGGCAATAAAAAAAACGAGCAGGAATAAGTATTATATTTCAAAATAAATTGCGTTTGTAATGTACATATAGGAGTATAATGGACACAGATATCAGAAGACATAAAAATACAGAATCGCCCATATTTTTTAAATCGGCTTCGTTATAATTCTACTTATTTCTACGAATTTAAAAATGTGTTTTATTTTTATAGGTAAAAAAATGTAGTAAGTACTACGTCTCTGTCAGATAGTTTATTTTTTCTCCAGAAAAATATATTCTAAACTACTTACTCTAGTTTGAAATAAATTACACTTAAAACAACTTTTCAAGTAAAAAAATGTGTGAGAGGAATGGTTAATGCCTTTTGCCTTATGAAGAAGTGAAAGCCATGATGATACTAAGTATTTTATCAATAATATCTATCGCTCTCTCTCTCTCACACACACACGCATACACACGCACGCACATGCACTCGCTCGCGCGCACGCACATGCTCGCTCGCACGCACGCACCTATATATAAGTTTGTGAATAAAACACTTTTAATCAAAACACGCTAAAGAACTTTTGAACTCTTTTATAACTTTAATTCAAATAAAAAGATAAAAAAATATAGTTATGCATCATTAAATTCCTCCGCATCACTGACTACTGGCAAGGTGCCCAGAAGGCTGGCAGCATTGCCACGTTGAATGGCAATACTAATCCTTTGTGCTAAATGTAGGCCGGCCTTCTGATCAAGTATTTATAATATTATTTATTTATTATAATTATCTATCTGAAATACATCTTAGAAAAAAAGTTTGCCTCACGCAAAGGAAACCCATATATAGAAAAATTCTTTCAACTTACTTGCTGGATCCATTTATCAAAGTATTCTTTAAACATTTTCACAGTTTGAAATGTATAATATAATGCACATAAAATTCACTGTAAGCTGTTTTCCACGACACCTGGCGGGTGCTACACTGATACAACTAGATTGAGTCACATATGACTGTTTCTACTAAAACAACACGTTTTAGTAGTATTTACTTTCGATAAAGATTAATTGATCGTGACATATTGTTCATAGTGACGTCATGTGTTATTATGCAGTATATTATAATGAAACTAGCTGACCCGGCAAACGTTGTCTTGCCATGTATATTATTTCTAGGAAACATTTTTTTAGTTCAATAAAAATAACTATCTACTATAAACGTGCGGGGATTTACTTATAATCGAAAGCGTTGTAGACAATGAAAGTATGCTTTATTTAGGATGTACTTTATTCCCAAATAAATTTTTATTTAATGTAAAAAAATATTTAATAAAATTGTCTTCAAATAAATTAAATCATTAATAATTAATAAATCCTTCTATCAGTGTATTGGTGAAAAACAGTGAATTAATATTGTATTCGTTTGCTTATTATTTGACTTACTTTTCACAATAATAAAACAGGTATTAAATATAC
Source organism: Leucoma salicis (assembly GCA_948253155.1). Taxonomy (NCBI): domain Eukaryota; kingdom Metazoa; phylum Arthropoda; class Insecta; order Lepidoptera; family Erebidae; genus Leucoma; species Leucoma salicis. Next base: position 3,534,563 of record OX411815.1, read on the forward strand.
CTGTTTTATTATTGTAAACACGTACACGTTTTCGTTTTGATTTAAAATTATTTCCAAAAAATGTTAAGTACCTACAATATATACAGGTACGGCAATGGCCGTTGTTGGCGGGAGCTCACAACACGTGCTTATTTACATGAGATCAATTAATTAACTAATAGTTAAAACTGTCTTTATCAGTTATTAATAAATTGCGAATAAATAATTATTGCACTGGAAATTAATAATAAATTTACGATGAGAGTAAAATTAACATGAGAGTTGCACAGAAAAATTAATATAATACGTATAACAGTCACTGCTACGATCGATACACAAATAACAAAAAAAAAATGGTCAAAAACTGTATAGTGAGCAAGACAGGAGACCGGCTTCGTTCTCATCCTTACTCCGTGATGTTTGCTGGATGAGAGGTGACAACAGTAGACATCTAGCGGGGATAATTGATCGATTGGTAGTTGATCAGTTATCGACCGGTGAAGGCGGAAGATCAAATTGAATTGAGAGAAAAATCATAATTAAAGGAAATTAATAAAAATAAAAAAAAATAAAAAATCGCGATGGAAAAATAGGGGTTGATCGTAGAGGGGTGCAAAATCGAGAGTAATATAATTTTTGTCATGACCAAATAAGAATAAAAATCTTGCTTAAAGTTTATAATTAACAAATAAAAAATAGGGGTTGATCGTAGAGGCGTGAAAAATTTAGAGTAATATAAGTAAAATTTAATATAATATTTTTTATTCTAAGTCATGACAAAATAAAAATAAAATCTTGACAAAAAAATTAAAGTTTATAATTAACAAATAAAAAATAGGGGTTGATCGTAGAGGGGTGAAAAATTTAGAGTAAAACAAAATTTATTATAATTGTTTTTATTCTGTTATAACAAAATAAAAATAAAAATATTGCCAAATAAATTAAAATTTATAATTAACAAATAAAAAATAGGGGTTGATCGTAGAGGGTTGAAAATTTAGGGTTGTATATATTTTTAATGCTGTATCTAAAAAAATAAAAAAATATCTAAAAATTCAAATAAGAGTAGGGGTGGACTACTCTTAACATTTAGAGGGATGAAAAATAGATGTTGTCCGATTCTCAGACCTACCCAATATGCACACAAAATTTCATGAAAATCGGTTAAGCCGTTTCGGAGGCGTTCAACCACAAACACCGCGACACGAGAATTTTATATATTAGAAGATTTACACAACCTTTTCAAATAACGAAGCAAATAAAGTAAGTTTAGAAATGCTGCATTTTTTTTAAATATTTTAATCACCTGATATGTTATCTATACTAATATTACAAAGACGAAAGATTTGTATTTTTGTATATTTGTAACGAATAAACTCAAAAAATACTGGACCGATTTAAAAAATCTTTCACCATTAGAATGCTACATTATCCCCGAGTAACATGATATATTTATTACTAATATAAAGGTGAAAGATATGAGATTTGTATTTTTGTATGTATACAATACATAGTCTGCATTTATTACTAGATAGATATTTATTAATATAGGTAAATAGTAATGTGTTTGAACGTTTGAGTTTATTCCAAAATATTTAAAAAATAAATGTCCACGCGTGCGAAAGCGGGACGGGCCGTTAGTGGATTATAAAGTGCGAAAATGTGTAATAGAAAATAATAGGCGTGAGCAGAGGCCGATCTTACGTCTTCTGGATTATTGTCCGTGGTATTCGGTCGGGGCCATCAATTTATACATCACATTCCTTCTTAAAATCTTAATTCAGAAGATGCAGTTTCAAACTATAAATTGTGGCTGTCATTTTCTATTTGACATTTTCGCAATTTGTTTGTGTAGCAATGTTTAGAAATCTTTTATCATTTTATTTCGAGCCCGATTATTATTCTGGCAATAATCTTTTATTCTTAATATTTGAAATAAAGTGATATATCTAACGCGTTTGTTTGTTTCTTACGCTTTCACGTCGTAACTATTCAACCGATCATCATAAAAGTCTACATTTAGTCCGGTACCCAGACAAATTCATAGCCTACTTTTTTATTCCGGTAATGTTACGGTTGGTCTGATTTAAATAGAGACAATGTGCCGGACAGTATTTATATAATATAAAGACCCAATTCTGAAGACCACGCGGACAGTAGGTATATAATAATATAGTAAAATTGGAAGGGGAAAATCTAGATGTTTGCCCCCATTCGGCTATCAATTTGGTTACTGTCTATTATTTTGACTCAGTTTTGTTTGTTCTTAAAATACGTCAGTTATAAATTATAACTTATAATAATTCTGATTCTAACGAGATTCGGTTTGCTCGACAGTCAACCGAGGAATTACCACCCTCCAATGATATTTTACACTTTTTATAATATACAATATCATTGCCATCCTCCCACAAAATATTTTTATTTTTTCTCCCAACTTAATACAAATAAGAGTTATAGGTACATTGTATATATTTATTATAACAAAACTATTATAAATATATCTACATAATACATGTATTGTCCGCAAAATACTAAACATACTTTGATTTTTTTGTAAAAGTTATGACGTGAAAGCGCCACAAGCAAACAAACAGAAACTAGACGGCAATTTGGCCCATAGTGCCAAAGAGAAAGCCGATCTTTTGGGCCAACTCTTTGCCTCAAACTCAACTTTGGAGGCCGGAGTGGCCACACCACCCACCATCCCTCGGTGTGAAAGCTCCATGCCTGAAATCCACATTACGCAATGTGCGGTCAGGCGGGAGCTGCTGCTACTGGACGTCCCTAAGTCGAGTGGGCCGGATGGCATCCCTGCGGTGGTTCTTCGAACGAGCGCCCCTGAGTTAACCCCTGTCCTTACGCGCCTGCTCCGCCTTTCATGCAGTACCGGCAGGATTCCTACTTCGTGGAAGGTAGCCCATATTCACCCTATTCCCAAAAGGGGTGATCGGTCGGACCCGTCGAATTACAGGCCAATCGCGATAACATCCCTGCTCTCCAGGGTTCTGGAGAGAGTCATCAACCACCGACTTCTGCAGTACCTTGAGGATCACCAGCTGATCAGTGATCGCCAATACGGCTTTCGTCAAGGTCGATCAGCTGGTGATCTTCTCGTGTACCTCACTCATCGCTGGGCAGAGGTCTTGGAGGGTGGGGGTGAAGCTTTGGCGTTCAGCCTGGACATCACGAAGGTATTTGACAGGGTCTGGCATAGGGCCCTTCTATCGAAGCTACCATCGTATGGAATCCCCAAGGGGCTCTGCAAATGGATCGCTGGCTTCCTCCGGAACATGCTGGAGGAGAGGCAAATCCAACTTGTGTCTGAAGTCGAGCGCTCTCTAGGGCGGGCCTCGGAATGGGGAGAAAAGAAATTGGTTCAATTCAACCCTACGAAGACACATGTTTGCGCGTTCACTGCAAAGAAGGACGCATTTGTCGTGACGCCCCAGTACCAAGGGATAACTCTCCCGGTCTCCGAGAGTATTGGGATCCTTGGCATCGACATATCTAGTAAAGTCCAGTTCGGGAGTCATTTGGAGGACAAAGCCAAATTGGCGAGCAAGAAACTGTGCGTCCTGAACAGAGCCAAGCGGTACTTCACACCGAGGCAGCGACTTGTGCTGTATAAAGCACAAGTCCGCCCTCACGTGGAGTACTGTTCACATCTCTGGGCAGGCGCACCAAAATACCAGCTCGACCCACTTGACTCCCTGCAAAGACGCGCTGTTCGAATTGTCGATGATCCCAATCTCACGGATGAGCTGGAGTCGTTGGTGCGGCGGAGGGACTTTGGGGCTCTCTGTGTGCTCTATCGACTTTTCAACGGGGAGTGCTCTGAGGAACTGTTTGAGGTGGTACCAACATCGCCGTTTTACCACCGGACCACGAGACGCCGTACTAGGGTTCATCCATACCACCTGGAAACGATCTCGTCCAAGACGGTTCGTTTTCAGCGTTCTTTTCTACGTGTAAGATCTGGAATGAACTTCCTGCTGCGGTGTTTCCCCAGCGATACGCCTTGTCCCTCTTTAAACGAGGTTTGAGAAGAGTACTTTACTCACGGTAGGCGGTGACTTGGCTGTGTCCCTGGTGTTGCCATAGTCCATGGGCGGCGGTTACTACTTACCATCAGGTAGGCCGTTTGCTCGTCTGCCACCGTTGGCAATAAAATAAAAAAAGAAAAAAGAGACGCTCTTTCACATTTGTACTAAGTATTGGTAAAGAAGTAAAAAAAGTTCAAATCCTGCTCGTGACTGTTATTTTCGATTTCACATTTTTCACTTTGTGTTTAATGTATAGTGCTAAGCATATCAAATGCTAAAATATATATATATAAATATCTAAATATTTATAGGGTTTTGCGTCATTATTAGGTAAAAATCTTAATTGTAAAATTAAGTTTACCTGGTCGGTATAATGTATGAAAATACTTCCGACAGATGGCGCAGGCGTCACCCAAAGACGTTAAGTATGAATGTGTTATCGAAATTAGCAGTCAGGAGCAATTGTCACGATGGCTGAATTGGCAAAGCATCTGGACGGTATCCAGGAGATGCAGGTTCAAATCCTGCTCGTGACTGTTATTTTCGATTTCACATTTTTCACTTTGTGTTTTAATGTATAGTGCTAAGCATGTCAAATGCTAAAAATATGTATAAAAATATCTAAATACAAGTAAAGATAATAAAACATACGTACAAAAGAACAGATATCCCTTTCTCAAGCCTATGCGACTTCTGACGTCATATGTTATATGTCATGATAAATAAAATGGCGTCACAATATGTCATTGCAACGGAAGTATAAATCATTCGTGCAACAAAATTTGTGTGCGTCCAACGTTGCACTGTGATAGCGGGTCATTTAACCGAGATATTATTAGAACGAGTCGCATCTATATTTAGCTGGTGGGCGATAGAGATAGGCGTCAGGATGGGCGTCAGTAACACTTTGAAATTTGACAAGCGGATGTTTTAGATGCTTTGAATTAAATTATTTACTCAGAATGCAAAATAAACTTTATTTATTTTAGTCATTTTTGCTGTAATTTATTATTTGACACTACATATACTACTGAAAATGTTTGTCTATTTCTAGTACTCTAACTCTACTCCATTTTCGATGTGCTTCGTTCTTGAACTTTAAAAACCATAAATAAAACAATTGTGTATTGTACTTAATAATTCACAGTCGTGCATGTTCTGTGTATCCGATCACGTTTGGGCAGAGACAATACAATGGCCGATTTGCGCGGGAAAAAGCACGTGTGTCAATTTAGCCATGCCAACAAATATTAGGCCGGACAATGCTACGGATGTAGAATGGAATGTTGCTTTCTGTGTGTTTTTTGTTCGTAACCTAAATGTTTGAATTGTTTCCTATTTTACGAGTATAATACGATCGTTTTATATGGGAATAGTCCATTCATTACAGATGCCTCATGTACTAATAGGGCTTGCTTATCTCAGCATGAATGAGCCGGCTCGATCGGGGCAATACCACCACGCTCTCACAGAACATCAGAGTGAAACAATGACAGGGACCCCACTTCTTCTAATTATAATACCAGGAGCACTACCTAGCCCCTGTTCACCATGAAATTTAACCACTGAGGTTAATAGAAGTGAAATTTAATCTTCGAACACGAAACTCATTAAAAAGCTTCATTAAAAAAAGACTATCCTTCTAACTAAATGAAGAGTTATTGAGTGATATATAAATTCCTGCCTCCCATTACAAGTTTCATTATTGTTTTTATCGTTTCCTAAAACAGTATTACGTTATTAGCTGCACAAATAAGGCCACATGTCGATCGAAACACATGGTGAGAAATATGAGGCCCCAGCAGAGCACTTAGGAGAAACATTCGAACGCGTTAACTTGACGAAAGATTAATGTTTTACTGAAATAGCGTAAGCACTGATGTTTCCTGATTTACGCTTCCTTGTAACACTTCGTAGAACTCGTGGTGAAGGAGGAAGGAGAGTCACGGAATTTTGTTTTATAACTGCCTATTTCTAGATATTTTGAGAAGTCGCAAAATGCGCAGGTATTTAAATATGATTGATGTGAATTCACTTTGTGACGGATATACGATGCAGGAAAATTTGAGACAAAACGCTTTTCTTCGATAGGGAAAAATTAACCCCTATTTACTTAGTGTAGTGTGCTATTTCTAGAACCCTTGTTAATCTCAACATTAATAGGCCGGCTTCAAGTGATGAATTACAACCCTCTTACAGAATATATTGTGTTATATTTAGTGTGTGAAAGCGCCGAAAACCTCATCTCCTCTCTGTCATCTTTCCTTTACACAGTGTATTTTTTTTATACAACCTAGGTGGTAAATAAGTATACGGCCCAAATAGTAAGCGGTTACCGTAGCCTATAGACGCTAGCAACACCAGAGGGATCACTCGCGCGTTGCCATCTCCAAGGAAATGGCAAGGAGGTGTAGAGGAGGAATGAGGGCAGAATAGGTTGGATACTAAAGAGAGGATATGAAGGATAATAAGGAGAGGATAGGGTAGGGGCTTAGGCCTTCAGCGCTCTCACTCACCATACGAATCACAACGGTAGGAGTACGTACCGTTGTTTCACGCCGATCGTCTGTGTGTGAGAGCCGGCTTTACCACGAAAAACTTTTCACTGGGGTACCATTTTGCTGTTTATATAAAATCTATTATATATAATTCTCGTGTCACGTTGTTGCTCACAATGAACTCAGAAACTATCTAACCGATATTCACTTTTTTTATTAAATGTGTGTTTTGCTGGCGTGCCTAAGATAGATTAAGATTTTATCACGTAATTTTTATTAATTTTAATTGCAAAATATTCACGAAAAAAAATATGGCGGTGCGAAGTTCGCCGGGTCACCTATACTATATATTATATTTTAAGCACTTGATATGTTCAGCCATTGGCCAGAACAGAAATTGTTGCTAGCGTCTATAGGCTGCTGTAAAAAAGAATATCATAAACCCCACACACAATGCAATACAAGTTTCACAATCACATTGCCTCCCACGAGGTATTTGAGCACTCCATCCATCCATCCATCAGCCTTTCATCGTCCACTGCTGGACATAGGCCTCCCCAAAATGGGGGTTTTACCATAATCGCCACGCTTGGCAGGCGGGTTGGCGATCGCAGTGGATGTTTTTAGTACACAGGCGAACGCTGCTGCCCGGTACCCCGGTAATCCCTTAGTCGGCTTTTACGACTCCCATAGGAAGAGAAGGGATGGAGCTATTCTTGGTGCCAGCCCACACGGCGATTTGAGCACTAGATTTATGTAAATAAATATTCAATTAATGACATAACACACATCCCTCATCGATATTTATCATGGCACATCACTAGCTTTCACTTGATCTTCATTTTTTACGTAACTAGTGCCTATATTCATTTGTTTAATAAAATAAGGTTAAGTGTTGCCATATTATTATATTTAAAATTAAAGAGAAATGTGGAAATATTTAAGTATAATAATAATTATTAAAATTACAATATTAACTAAGTTGTATAAGTTGTGTTATCCTCGCAAAGGCATTTATAAAACCATTATACAGGTGCGGAAAAGACTGTAATGTGCACTTGAATCATAAAATTAGCGGATAAATATCACGCGTGGTCAAATGTAATGCGGCCTAACACTTAGCACTTCTCATATGGTTTTATAATAATACTAGATTTTGCCAATAAATAATACACATAAATACGTCACTGCATATTTCTATGCAAAACTAATCGTAGATATCTTGCTTTTTGTAGAGCTTTACTTGTCCGAGCATGAATGGGCGTGCTCGACATGAAAGTACTACCCGCTCACAGATCAGCGTGAAACAGCGGTAGGTAGTCCTACTGTTGTATTTCGTATGGTGAGTGAGAGCGCCAGAGGTCTACTTAACCCCCGCCTTATCTTCTCCTTATTATATTTTCTCAGTTTTCTGTCCACCTCTCCGGAATAGAAATCCCTGTCCTTGTAGTTGACGCGAATGATGCCAGCGTCTATACGGCTACGGTTTTTTGTTTGTTTGCCACACTCATAGTATAAAACTAATTGATACAGGCAGTCACGAGGATTGCGACAGAAGTGAAAATTAAAAAGAAAAATTCCTAAGTTACAATAGCTTTTGTATAGGTAAGTATATCTTTTTTAAGGTGGGAAAAAATGTACCTAATCGCATACCCCGTCTTATGGTGCAATGAAAAGGATAGTGTGGGACCCTCACCCACTAAATAAACCCACCGTCTCTCCGCCTTTGTTGGCGGGCCACTGGCGCTATGTTCAATTACTTTAGTGGTCCGCCGGCGGCTTAACGTTTCGGGTACCCTTTACTGAGCGCGCAACCGCTAAGCAACGGTTAGAATAGTTCCCCGGATTGGAAGGGACGCAGGTTCAATTCCCACTCGCACTAAAAGATCTCATTTTCTACATTTCACATTTAATTTGTTTTAAAATTAAAGCTTTAGCTGAGCATGTAAAGTGCTAAAATACAGATCAAAAATATTACAATTTTGTTAAGTGAGGGCAGGTCACTAGGTATAATTTAATTATTAACATCAACTCATTTCTTCTGCTAGCGACTTTTCTAATTTACATCAATACATTCGTTAAACGGCATTACATACCGTCATTCAGTCACAGACTATTCCCATCGATTTTTTCAGGTCATCAGTTCATCTAGTGGGCGGGCGTCCTACTCTACGTTCGCTGATTTGCGATATACACTAACACAGATACATAATAATATAATATAAAGAACCTGCACAAAATTACATAATTTTATATTAAATAATAACATTTAACAGTACCTACCTAACATACATTTCATATTATCATAACGAGAATAAGTTAATTGTGTAATTACTTTTAACGCTATCGCTGTTTTGTAACATCGAGCAAATTGGCACTTATTATACTTTAAAATCTTGCTTGTAATATGTTTGCAAGTGATTAAGTTGAGAGACATCTTTAAGTGTCCCTTACTACTTTTATTAGTTTATTTTCAATTAAGATACCTACATGTTTTATTTAAATATATAGAATAAAATCTTTAGTAAAAAGTCTTTAGGGCAAAAAATAATTTTTCGCTGGAAGTCTCACAAGACTCGTCCAATTAGGTTAATGTTCAATCTGATATTCGTTTACATTAATTGTTCTTTAATCGTTGGTCACGCTTAATCATAAATATACTTTTCATGTTAGAAAAAAAATGTTTTCCTGCATAATAAAGTCCGAAATTATAACAGAAAGGCTACCTTCTTATTTCCAAGCAACATGCACTTATCAAGCCCAACGGATATGACCACTATTTCCTTTACGACTTCGAAACGTAAACATTGAGTATTGGCATAACGTTCGGAAACAGCTAGATATAAATCATATTATAATATTTTTAATATTAAAAAGATTTAAAATTCATACTCAGATTCTAAAATACTCAAGCACTTTTTATATGTTTTTCACACTCTTAACTAATTATTTTTACACATACTCGTAGAACTAATGTTTACTACAGTTTAAATCGGGTGATAGTTTTAAAATAAGTATAAGAAATTATAGAAAACACGCAATGCAAGTTTATTATTAAGTAACGAAATCGTTTCTGGCCGTCCATACTTAAATTTAACAATTGCCTTTGCAATTTTATTTAAAAAACTTTTGTATGCCCCGTGGCTCTGTCGCAGCCAGCTAGGTTTTAGGTTATATATCATGTTCCCGATCTAATAGCGGGATAAAATGTTAAGATGTAACCTAAAAATTTGCTTTTGGCTGCGGTGGAGCCGGGAGCAAAGGCTAATAATTAGGCTTGCGTGTGTGAACAAAACATTTTTTTTAATTTTTTGGCTGTTTGTTCTTTCGCCACTGAACAGATTTTGATGCAACTGTTTTATTTGATAGCTCTTGATTAGACTTAAAAACTGGCATACATTTTATCCCGTTACTATTTAGGGAACCTGAGATATAACCCAAAAAATAGCTTTCGGCTGCGGCGGGGCCGCAGGCAAAGGCTACTTAAATCATAAATCTGAAATTATTCCTCGCTTGCTTGCTCTGCGCAAGGTTGCCAGTGCAAAATTTTTTGCTCGATTTGATAAAAATCTTGGACCCAGGATGGATCTAATTAAGTTTATAAGTTATAATACCAAAATTAATCTTCCTGGAAAGTTCAGCATTGTTGTAATAACTTCTTATTGGTATGAAATTACATCTAGCATTTAATTTTCAATTGCATTTATAAATCAACTACTATTGCATGATTGATGACATAAGTTACCTAATGCAGCACTCTTAAAAAAAAATATCAATCGACGATAATACATTATAGAAAATTACAATGTATTTGGACGTGTGTTTAATGTTCGATCACGCAAAGTAAATGTAATATGTTAGATAACTTGATTAAAATCGATAGGGCAGATAAAACACTATCTATTATTCTTTCGAAATTAAAATAGATATTTCATTGCTTGAGATGGATACGAGCCGTGGCCAACCCGAGTGCAAGTAGCAAATGAAGCTAGCCGCTGCTCACCATTTCATTTCTCAGATGGGAATTGTTTTTTTTTTTTAAAGTCAACACCCTGCACTAATTAATAATCCTAGTATCGCGGGGGACTTTACAAACATACAATTTCACGGATACAAAGTACAACTATTTGTGGATCACACAAAGAGTTGTCCTGTGTGCGAATCGAAGCCACAACACTCGAGCGGGAGGCTGGTATCTAAACCACTCCGCCATCTGTCATTCGGCTCTCCCACTACAACCAAAACAACCTAGGCGCATTAGTCGGTCACACGGATGATGGTGGTACCTACCAGCTCGGGCCTGATAGCAATTGGGTACCCTTTTTTTGTTAAGGCGGAAAAAATGTACCTAACGGCACACCCCGTCGTTGGGGGCAATAAACAGGGTATAGCCCTCAACCACTAAATAAACAGAAATAAACTCACTGTGTGCCGTCTCTCCGCCTGCATTGACAGACCACTGGAACTGTGTGATATTAATTCAGTGGTCGACAATTGAGCACCACTAGAAATACAGTGGGTGATAATTGGTTAGTTCCCTTAGATGCCTTGTACGACATTGACGGGCAAGAATAGGGTTGTGACACTGGTATTCTTAGTCAGTCAACTAGACACAGATAATTTCATCAAGATGCAGATTTAGTTATTACTGTACTGTTTAAAAGAATTCATATAACACTTTCATACTATAAGATAAGTTAAGATAAGTTAAGCTAAGATGGTTAATAAAGATAAAAAAAGAATTTCGAAAGCACTTACGGAAAATAAAATACATGAAAGTCGTAAGATATTTGCAAAATTTTCATTAAAGCGCCAAAACGTTATATAATTTTATTTTTATTATTTCGTTTTAAAAGGTAGAAAGTTTTCACGTAAATAAACACAAATTATACTTCGTTTAACACGCATTATTTGTTCTACTAGTAAACTAAAAAGTAGAAAATAATACCGTATTAATAATAATCATAGTTGTAAAAAAGTGTGGGGTGACATCAAATGTTACATTAATAGGTCATTGGTAGCTGATAAAGTAAAAACACCCCACGCTTATTTCTATTTTTTTTTTAAATATAATGTTATTTTCTACTAATATTTCTTAGTAGTTCCACAAGTAAACTAATACTTGTGGAACTACTAAAGCGTGCGTTTATTATTTTTTCAAACTATAATAAATATACTAACTGCCTCGGTGGTGTAGCGGCAGTGTGTGCGACTGCTGATCATGAGGTCTCGGGTTCGATACCCGGGTCGTGCAATATTATTGAGCTTGGAAATGTAATGTAGATGGCAATAGGCTCGCCCCCTATTACGTGGGACTTAAACATAGCTGGCGAATAGTGGGTGTGTAATACACCTTCGCCTACCCCTTCGAGGATACAGGCGTGATGCTATGTTATATTAAATATTTTATTTTCTTCTATTTTGGTTTCAAAGATCAACAGTACTTATATTTAAAATACAGTTAGTACTAAAATAAAAAAAACAAAAAAAAAAACATCTTAAATTATTATATTGTCATTGGTCCTCGATAAGTGTCTAAAGTTTCAATTTAATTTGATGTGGGTGAAAATCACGTTTAAAGATTCCGTTACATAGATACAGGCGAAGCTAATAAAAGCGTATTAAAACATTTTTAAAGATATTGCGTATGCAAACTTAATTGGCAGAGAAATATGTGACGCTTCACATGAACAACGAAAAATTACTGATGCAATAGGGCAAGTCAGAAATCAAAAAAAAAAAAAACCTTTATTTCTTGGTCTTGGTTTCATTGCCATTGGAAAAGTAACATTGACGTTTTAAGATCAAGCCTATCTTTGATATCTGAAAGTCTGAGATCGTACATACTGAAGTCTCTCAAGATAATGATGATAACACATATGTACCTATGTCATATAAACGTGAACAAAGAAAATATTTTCATGTGATCTTAGATCGTTATCGTATAATTTTTACTTAATTGATCTCAAGTGAAACTAACTTTATGGTAAGCTAACTTACCAAATTGTGTATGCATACGATTCATATTTAAAAATATGAATCGTATATATATACCTAGTTTTATTTCTTGAATTAATTCTAAGCATAAATTAAGTTGTTTTTTTAAGATTGGTTTACAACTGGTTTGAAGTTTGTCTTGAAATATATATAATTTACCTTTTTGGTAAGTTTAAGTTAAATCCTTTACTAAGAAGTTCTCCGTAAGAATGTTTTAAAACTTTCAGTCCAGTGAAAGTATCCTCGGCGTCTTCTCCTTTACAGTCTGTTGCACTCAATACACAAATATACACTTCACTTCGGGGACACTTATCGATATCTTAACAGTAACACTACATATAACATCACCGGAATCGATATTCGATTCGATTACGAAATTGTCGAAATTAAGGTAACATGTCACGCGAACGACAGCGGCGTGAACGTTAATGCGCGCGCGGCCTCATAGCAGCGCTGTGCCGGAGTTTGTGTTTTGTACACGCCAGTCGCCAACCGAACGGTGATGGAGGGCCGCGGTGGAGAGGAGGAGCGGGCAAACAAGCTGTACGGGATTCGGCGAGCATTATAAAGCCGCCTCCATACGTTCAGTGCATATATGCGAAAACGAATGTGTTGGAGGTACATTCGTTCGAATCGACATAATTTACGAATGCTCAGCACTATGCCGTTGTCCGCTATATTCAGTGTTCTAATGAGAAGCAAGGGATTTAGCCTGCTCGTATAAGTGGCGTCAAATTTTGGATAGCCGTGATTATAGGTGCAAGTTATTGTGTTGTAGTAAGTTTTCATCCACTTGAGGCATTCAAAGACAGGGCTGAGGACAAAGGACCGTCTATTCTATGCATAGCGCACGCTAACGAATACAGGTGAACGTGTGATAGCCCCTTTACATACTGCGTTCGTATTCGGAATGCAATCTCCCTCCTCGCTCTTACAGGCATGCGTTTTCTCTTATACGTCACTCTATCTCGTTTCCTCGCCGTTATGAATGGTTGTTATGCAGTTGTGCCCAATAGCTCCATGTTGAATCTTTTGCCCTTTTTATTGAACCTTTTTTGCTGGTCTTTTTTGTAGGCCTTCAGTCGGTTCATTGTTTATCGTTGTGACCTTTTGTCGTTGACCATTCGTTGCTATTTCTGTTTTCATTGTAACAACACAGTCTTACTGGTTTAGAATTATGGGGATTGTCTTAATTATAAAATAGAACATGTATGTGCAGACATGCAAACACAGTACAGCTAAAGTTTGGTTGTTCTTCTAAATTGTTGTGTTCGTTTCGGCGACGTATATTATTTCTGGTCGTGATATTACATACATAAATATGTCCTACAGCTAATCGGTTTTAAAGAAAACTTGTTAGAGCAAAGCTCTCTTTAAACAAGATAGTTTAGCGAGCATCGAGTCACGATTTTGGTACCGTTATGATACACAGATGAAGGCATTCCGATTCAAAAGAGCGGGCAAACCAGCTAAAGCTTGTGTTTCATTGTGAAGTATTTAATATATTGCTTGTCTATTTTAATCGTTACAGTTAGTTTATTAGTCCATTGACCTATTAAAGCTATAAAATTACAACAGTTCATCATTTACTGCGGGAGGAAGAGCATGCTTCTTACTAGGGATGGGCCAAAATTCGTTTTACATTCGGTTTAACAGAATTTCGATGGCTTGAGCCGAACTTCAGCATTCGGCCGTTTGGTCTTAAATGACGAACATTCGGTATAAGAAAAAGGTGAGGTTATTAATAAAATTAAGAGAAATCAAATCTGTCATAGCTATAAAATAAGTCGCATATACCAATACTCTAGAATAATTTAATCATGGTCAGTTGGTACGAGTAGGTACGTTAAACTATAGTTATTATAGATACATTTAAATATATAAATGAATAGTTTTTTTTCGCAATCCAGGAGTCTATGAATCAATAAACCCAATAATTTGAAATAATGTGTACACCCATGCACTTACTGTTTTTTATTTTTTTACGACGTTTCATTAAAAAATACACACAGAACACGACAATTTACTCCCGAGAAAGCACACACCGAACTTTGACTGAATTTTGTATATTTACCGAAAGTTCGGCTGAAGTTCGTATTCGGTTAAAATCACATTCGGGCCATCTCTACTTCTTACTCTTCTGTTAAAAGAAAGAATGAAATCATTTTGCAGCTTCCTAGTGAAATTAGTGTTATTTTCAATGTTATTTAGGAGGACGTTTTCCTATACAGATTCTATATTTTTTCCACATTCAGTCACCTTATCCCCTCCCTATTGTGCTTACAATACACCTGATTTCCTCTTTATCATACTTCCTCTTCAAATCCTATTCCTATCTTTATATTTTGGTAAGGCGGGAAAAAAATGTACCTAAACGCACACCCCGTCGTTCAGGGCAAAGAACAGCCCCCTTAGAATGAAAAACGAAACGTAAGACGAACTTTCGTTTCGAGTTATTGTAATTGATCAACAGTCCGACGCGTGATTTCTGATTAGTCGAGATTTCGACGCGTGATTCAGGCGACCAATCACAAATAATCACAATGAAGTGAAACGAAAGTTCGTCTAACGTTTCGTTTTTCATTCTATGCCTTCTGCGAGGAGGTTATCTCGCGGAAGGAAGTGGCGGAGAGAGCCAGGGAGGAGGATTCTTCCGCTGACCCGAACCGCCGCCAGCGAAGAGAGCGAGGCGGCGCAGGCGCAGGTACTTGCGCCTCATGCCGCCCTAACTGAGGCTGCGGGTGGATGGACCGGGGAACGTCCGCCACCCGCAAGGCCTCCCGAGAAGGTGCGACGCTTCATGCGCGGAAGCGTCGCTCAGTAGAGGGTACCGAAAGGGTAAGCCGCCGGCGGACCACAGAAGGAATGTAACATAGTTTCAGTGGCCCGCCAATAAAGGCGGAGAGACGGCACACGGCGGGTTTCTTTAGTGGGTGCAGGCCCCACACTACCCTACTCGTTGCCCCGAACGATGGGGTGTGTGGTTAGGAAAAATATAAAAACAGGGGGCAGGGTAGTAGTGTGGGGCCCTCACCCACTAAATAAATCCGCCGTGTGCCGTCTCCGCATGTATTGGCAGACCACTGGAACTGTGTTATATTACTTCAGTGGTATCATATTCATAGCCTGATGTTACTAGTGTCTATAGGGTACCTATGGTAAACATTTACCATCAGGGGGGTATTATTGTTTGCCACCTCGTAGTAAAAAAAGGGACTGTAGAAATTCTCAAAACATATTGCACAAAAGATATATGTTTTGAGAAAATGAACCAAGAAAAGTAACAATACAGAAATAAGAACGGATCGTAATCTCAGTTCTGCTGTATTTAGTCAGAGGAAATTGCATTTGTGTTTCTAGAATCCAATGGCCGGAAGGGTTGGCTTTGAAACTATGCAATTCTCTTTGTCTAAATCACAATTTGAAACTAAAAGTAGCCGAATGATTCTAGAATATAGCTGCTATCTAATGCCAGTATTGCTACATCTATGCAAATAAGATAGTGTACCTGTACTTGTAATATTCCATGATTAATTCCGACAATGTTGTTACAATTTAAGACTATTCAATCTGGTTAAGAAAAAATATACAACAAAAGATCTTTTGCAATTCGTAAACAATCATCAACAAAAAGTATCATTGAAAATATTTCCTCTGGTCCATAATCTGTTCTGTTTATTCTGGCCAATCTCAGGAACAGCTGGACTGATTTGAATGGGGACTTCCACTAGCACATAGCTGATGTTATAAAGAGTAACTCAGGCTACTTTTATTTTGGATAATAATTCATTTAAACCAGTCTAGATTATTCGGCTTCAGAATATAAATAGGTGCATCACTCTACGACAAAATTATCTTTATGTAAAAAGAGCTATTCTGCGAGAACTATTAATTTTTCCGGGATGAAATGTACTGTCCTGACTATATGTATGCTAAAACACATTATTATTGGTTTAGTAGTTACAGCGTGAAAGCGTAACAAACAAATAAACAGATTCACTTTCACATTTATAATACTATTAATAAGGATGTCCGGAAAGAAGTCGCGAGCAATAATTAGTTTGATAATATTATAATCTTATCTCGCGCCTAATGAGTGGAGATCAAATATTTGAACTACAAATTCTTTTAAGCGCCAACTGTACATTATATGCGATATTTCTTCGACCTTCTCATGAGATCTTAATTACATAATTACCTACTAATTAACACAAAGTGTGAAAATGTGAAATGGAAAATAACAGTCACGAGCCGGATTTGAACCTGCATTTTTTGCATACCGACCCAGATGCTATTCCAGAATATTTCCATGTTCCAATCCTGCTCGTATCTGTTATTTTCGATTTCACATTTTCACACTTTTTATTTTTATATGCCTAAGCATGTCAAATGTTCAAAAAATATATAAAAAATACTTTGGAAAATCCAAAAGTGCACGCCTCATATTCTTCATTTTTCACAATAAAATTAATGATTTAATAAGTAATTAATAATGTATTGGTCTTATTAAGTAGTTTTCATTAAATCACATGCTTAGATAGCGCTAATTTCAAAAAGTACTAATGTGTTTCTCATGTCTTATACGCCATCTAGCGCTAATTTTAAGAAGTACTACTATATTGGTCTATAGAAGTAGTTCTCACGAAATAAGCTATAGCGCTGGTTTTACTGTACCACTGTACCATCTAATTGACCGTAAATATTCACTATTTTTTTGTTTATTTTTAGAGACAATTAAATCACATCGAATCAGACCGTGATAAGCGATAGGGCTCTATTTGTAATTATACTGAAGCGTAAGAGAAGAAGACTCGATTAGTAAAGTACTGCGGTCGTTATCGTGTTAACATACATTATCCGAACATACCTACAGACACACGGACATCCAAGACAGAACTTTTTTGAACTAGTTTAAATAACAAAAATAGCATCAAAAATATTATGAGTGTTAAAAATAGTATTTTTTCTTGATAAGTGTGTGTATATATTATTTTTATATAATATTATACAATATATGATAAAAAGAGACATTTTAAGTTTGAAAAATCAGTTGTTCTATGTGAAGCGAGACTAGTACCCACCTCAACGCTTCGCTTATGAGGCGTGTAATATCAAAATACATAATTACGCATTGCAAACACCAGTAGCAATAGAAGTACCTGTATCTTATTACTTATTACCAACATTATGTAAATAAAAACTGTACTCTTAAACAATGCCTATTGTAGTTATTTTGAAGACTTTAATGGGCAAGAAGAATACGTGGCATATTATGCTGATTATGTTGTGACAGTTTCAAGGAAGCTCAAAATTATCATAATCGATGACATGGATGGAAATCTGGCTGACTTACCTTTGAAATTTGCTAGTTTTATGGAGAAATAGCAGCTGCCTGGAGTGAACTGGAGTCCGCATCTACGTGGGATTTAGTTTTTTTTTCTGGTACCCTAATTATTATTCCAAAATAATAGCCTGAGTTACTTCTTATAACGTCAGCTATCTGATGGCAAAGTCCCGCCCAAATTGGTCCAGCTGTTTCGGGTTACAGACAGACTAAAGTTTTAAATATTGTAGTTTTGTTAGTAGTATACCTTATATAGCAGCCGTGTGGGGGCCGGCTTTAGAATTGTCCCACCCCTCTCCACCCATGGGAGTCGTAAGAGCCGACTGAGGGAATACCGGGGGAGTGGACAGCAGCACTCCTTCGAGTATTAACAACATCCACTGCGAACGCCAACCCGCCTGCCAAGCGTGGCGATTACGGCACTATCCCCCATTCTTGGGGAGGCCTATGTCCAGCAGTGGACTTTAAAAGGCTGATGGATGGATGGATGGATACCTTATATTATATGTATTTTAGTAAAAAGTTATTTATTATACATTACAAACAGACACTAAAATTTATTCATTTGACATAGCATCACGCCTGTATTCCCCGAAGGGGTATGCAGAGTGTATTACACACCCACGATTCGCCAGTAATGTTAAGTCCCACGTAATAGGGGGCAAGCCTATTGCCGTCTACCGGGCACATTTCCAAACTCCAGGCTGCTATTAAGTTTTCTTTTTACGAAAAAGCTCAATAACAATACTCGACCCAAGGATCGAACCCGAGACCTCATGATCAGCAGTCACTTACACTACCGCTGCACCACCGAGGCAGTTAGTTTTAGTTCAGTTTATTAATTTGTATAGATCTATATAAATAGATCTTAGAGATCGAATTCGATACTTTTGTCTAGGCAGTCCTCGGTGTTGCCACAAGGCTACTGCTCATCACACAATTAAAAGTTTTGAATTAAATAAGCAAATTCTATAGTTAACACATGACATACAAACTGCTTAAACTCTACAATAAAACAAAAATTGCGAAAATGAGAAATAGAAAATGATTGTCAAGATGTCAGAACCCGCGTCTTCTGGATAAACGTTCCAAAAGACGCGGGTTTGAACCCCGCACGTGGTTATGACTTTCAATTATCAAACAAAAAAAAAAGTGTTTTTTATACGTTCATATCCTATAGGTACAACTATAAAGCTGAGAGTACAGCTCTAAGATATTTGTGAAAAATATAACTTATTGGGCTATTTTTGTCTGTTTGTTTGTTCGGGTTTCAAGCAAAAACTACCGAAATGATTGCGATGACACTTTCTATGTTTGATAGCTCTTGATTAGACTTAAAAACTGGTATTTTATTCTGCTATTATATCGGAAGCCTGAGATATAAAAACTAGCTTTTAGCTGCGATGTTGCGGGTACTTTATTTTATAAATGTGAATGTTTGTGAATGTGTTGAATGTTTATTACTTATTAACAAATGTGAGAAATTCTAACGTGTATGTTATGAGAAATACACAGATTTGTGTTCCGTCAAAAATTGCAAGTTACTGTGAGATGTACTATAACTTTGCAGGCTCCTACAACCCAGTAATTACATACTCGGAAAGTTGTTTTGAAGGCCTAGATTGGTTTAATATTTTTTTTATAAATCGTATCCATGGCCTTCTTATGTCAAGAATGATTTTAATTACCTATCAAATAAAGTACACCTACTTATCTACATGCTTGATACAAAAACCTTTTAGTTACCTATAGGTCAATGGAAGCTTGATTGAAAGTTTATTGTTACAATAGGTATCTATTTGCTCTATGGTATTTCGTGTCTATTAATTTTCTCTAAGTTAACCGCCTCGGTGGTGCAGCAATAATATGCGCGACTGCTGATCATGAGCGCTCGGGTTCAATCCCCGGGTCGGGCAATGTTATTGAGCTTTTCCGTAAAAGAAAGATTCTCAGTAGCAGCCCGCAGTTTGGAAAGGTGACCGGTAGACGGCAATAGGCTCGCCCCTTATTACGTGGGACTTAAACATAGCTGGCGAACCGTGGGTGTGTAATACACCTCTGCCTACCCCTTCGGGGAATACAGACGTGATGCTATGTTAAGTTAATGACTGCCTGTGTCTTCTGCTGAAGTAATTACACAGTTCCATTGGTCTGCCAATGTAGACGAATAGGAGGCGGGTTTATTCAGTGAGGGAGGGTTCCACACTAGACTGGTCTTTGCCCCGAAGGATGGGTGTACCGTTAAGTTCATTTTTACGTCTTCACAAATAAAAGGCAGGCTGTATCTTTAGTTTTGGGATATGAGTTCGAATTTCGAATGCAGTGTAATTGTCATGCCATTTCATTATGCTCTAATAAGGTGCCATTTGTTTGTACGTATAGCCAGTTCACCTACTTTATGTAGAGCCATTCCAGTAAGACTTATCTGATGGTAAGTGGAGAACATCGTTAATGCAACCAAGCCGCTCCCAACCACGTAGATCCACGAGTTCCCTTAATACAGCTTTAGAAATATTTATGTAATGATAATGATTAAATGTTCAATGCTTGATAGTTGCCCGCACATTTGCTGGGAAATACGACACTTTACCAAAGTTTCTTATTTCATTATAAAATCCACATGTTTGTGCAGCTGAATATTTAACACCAATGTGCGACTTTGAAGCAATCCAATATCTTGTTTTGAATTGTCTATATGTCGCAGTGAAATCTTAAAATTTGACATTTCTGGGTAAGTACTTAAAATACATAAGTACATAGACTCACGTCATGCATAAACTTATAGTGTAACATACTATAAAAGTGTTATTATTGACGTGTTTATAATACTGTAAGTACTGCTGTTTGTGATACGGATCTCGTCTAATTAGGATTCACGCGTCTGACTGTTGATCAATCACAATGAAGTGAAACGAAAGTTTGTCTAACGTTTCGTTTTTCATTCTAAGGGGGCTGTAATTCAATAATATTGCAATCTAACAAAGAAGTACTTCTTAAAATTAGCGCTAGATGGCGTATAAGACATGAGAAGGTACTTTTTGAAAATAGCGCTATGTGATATGTGATTTATTGAAAACTACTTAGTAAGACCAATACATTATTAGTTACTTATCAAATAATCAATTTTATTGTGAAAATTTTAGTTTAAAAAACTAAAATAACACGCTTTAAATAGCTAGTTGAACTAAAAAGTAGTAAATAATATTACAATAAATAATGATTGTAAAAAAGCGTGGGGTGCTTTTTACTATACATATAGGTGAACTACTTGTAACATTAACATTTGATTATGCACCTCAAGTGGAGTGGCAAACATACAAATATACAAACATACAGGTGAAGCTAATAAAAAGCGTGTAAAAATGAAGATTATGAGGCGTGCACTTTTGGATTTTCCAAAGTATTTTGTAAAATAGTCCCATATTACAAAATACTAACTTCGTATATCATTACCAATCTTTGAAGTCCCCAATTTTAATATTTTCAAATCCGGCCAGTACCAAGAGCTTCTTGGCCAGTATTAGGCCAAGAAGCTCGTTAGCTTTATCACCCTAACTATTATAAAGCTGTAACAGAGTTGTGTCTGTACATTTAAGATATTTGAATACATATTAATAACTGTATTAGGCTATATAGCTGTGTCTGAATACAAACCATTTTTTTTTAGATTATTTATCTATTTATATGTTTGTTTGTTCTCGCGTCACGGAAAAATTATTGAACGGATTTTGATGCGTCTTTTTTTGTTTGATAGTTCTTGATTAGACTTAAAAACTAGTATACATTTTTATGCGCCGCTACTACATCGGGAACCTGGGATATAACCTAAAAACTGGCTTTCGGCTGCGGTGAAGCCGCGGTCATATTAGTATAAAAGTTTAGATAAAACCACAGTCCCAATGAACTCTGTAGTTGACTATTAAACGAGTACATAACTCTCAATTAAAGAGAGAAGGGTCATCCAAAATTTGTCGCGGTCCCTCCGTGTCCGCCATCTTGGGTAATCACTTGACCACTATTATGTAAGTTAATTCGTTAAGGCATTAAATCGAAAGTAGCCAGTTTGGAAAATATCATGTACTGATATTCAGCTGCAACATTTAGCCGAAGTGGTAATGTACTTCGTAGATCATAAAGGCAGAAGAACAGGCCTATTGGTAAAAGTATCAGTATACTTGTACTAGCTACGGCGCGCGACTACGCCTGCGTGAACTTTAAAATTAGGAGCATAGAGTCGTTTAGGCATACCCCAGAGGAACTTTTTATCGAGGTATACTTAACTTATACGTTAATTCAGTGTCTCGTGAAATGAAATTCTATGAAATTTTGTCCAAATCCGCTCAGTCGTTAAGGCGTTGACGAACAAATATATAAACATGTTCCTCAGCTTTCACATATTATGTCTTTGCCCGCGGCTCCACCGCAGACAAAAGCTAGGTTATATCTCAGGTTCCCGATTTAGTAGCGGGATAAACTGTATAACAGTTATTAAGTCTACTCAAGAGCTATGAAACAAAGAAACTTTCATCAAAATCCGGGCATTTTGTATTAGGCCTAATACATTATTTTTTTCTCAAATATCTTAAATGTATAGACATAGCTCTGTTGCAGTTTTATAATAGTAGGTATAGATTATAATTATGTAGTATAGGATTCGCTTAGGATTCGCTACTAAAATTAAGTCTAGTTATACTTTGTGTCTGTTGTCTATTAGTCTTTATTTCTCGACTATAGGGCCGCGCCTTCACAATAACAACAAGAGAGCGCCACAACGAGCGGTCCTATGTCACTTGCACTCAACAGCTCCCTGCTAGCGTTAGCCAGGTGTCAGTGCACCTGGTCACAGTCGTTCTACGCCTTGATCTGATTATTGAGTTTAAAATCCTCCGTGATCAGCGACAGAGATTATTCCATATGTGTCTCAAAGATATTATTACAACATGTAGACCAAAAACAATTCGTTCAAAAACGCATCAGGGGCATGGTAATCAGAACCGCTCGTTTATTTTTGGTAGGAGCCATTTATAAGAAACATACTCTATGCATGTTCGTCACGACAAAATCATCAACTTTATCATTATAATAGCGATTATAAAGGTTATTTTTTAACATAAATATTTGTATACACAAATCTATGTACGAGTATATAGTAGCTGAAGAGATTGTTTTTTTTTTATGTGTTTGATAAATATTGTATATAGTTGTTTTGTTTTAGCGACTTTTCCAGAGTTTTCTGTCTTGCGTTTATTGGCCCGTTTCTCTTCGTGGTAGAATGGTAGTCGGAATAGTGTCACTCGTGGTGAATGTGGCACTAATTTCACGGACGTGCTTGCTTAGCCGCATGTGTCATCCAAATTATACAGATATAATAGTAAACATTTTGTGTGTGTTGGTGGAAGTTAAAGGTAGAAAATTAAAAAAAGCCTCAAAATCTTAAAGCAAAACGTCGCAATTTCTTAGATAATTACTTTAATTAAAATACTGGTTTTATAGAACAAATTATTTGTGAAATGTGGAAAAAGAGAACTTTAGTGCGAGAGGGAATCGAACTTGAAGGGTTAGAAGGGTTCGATTCCCGCTCGTTGTCTTTTTCCACATTTCCCAAATAATTTGTTCTTTAAAAGTAACTGAGCATGCCAAGTGCTAAAATACAAATCAAAATTTTTAAAATACAGGTCTTGTTTCCGACACTTCTTTCTGGAAATATCTATGAACAGAAATAATTGCAACGATATCACGCTGTGTTTGCTATGCGATGCCGCAATACGTGACACACACTGTAACCTGCAAGTTACACAAATATTATATATAAATATAAAAGTTTATGTGTGTCTGTTAATTCGTCATACTGAAATAACGAATAAAAAATAAACACTGTTATGGCTATTCCTGTCTTGTTCATTTTAGTTTTAACCAACCCTTTTTTGTTAAAATTAAAGCTTTATGTGGTTTAAGGTTTGTGCCGTGTGGGGCCGGCTTTGGAATTGTCCCACCCCTCTCCACCCATGGGAGTCGTAAGAGCCGACTGAGGGAATATCGGGGGAGTGGGCAGCAGCACTCCCTTGAGTATTAACAACATCCACTGCAATCGCCAACCCGCCTGCCAAGCGTGGCGATTATGGCATTATCCCCCATGACGGGACCGCTCGTTGTGGCGTTCTCTTGGGGAGGCCTATGTCCAGCAGTGGACGTTGAAAGGCTGATGGATGGATGGATGGATGCCTATATTAATCATGATATAATCGTAATCCAAACTGATTAGAGCGTGTAGATGAGTCTTCACGTGAGCTAGCAATGTGTCCTAAGGTTTTATTGAGATCTTAAGTAATGATCACCCCTTCCAGATGCGTAGTGACTCTCTAATCAAATATGGATGACCTATCCCCCTGTTTAGCACTGATCTTACCACAGAATAAGGGTTAGTAGACATCGAAAAAATCTCTTAGGCATAAGAAATTTAATATTTTTCTTCTGTAGGTAGAGCGCGAGTGTTGTAAGAAGACTAAGGGAAATAGGTGATTATCACCCATTGTATTAAAGGTGGCTGGGTATAAATAGGAAGTAATTGTTATCGGCCTCGAGTTGGTCGGCACTATCGTCTTTTCTGTGACCAGTCATAAAGCACCTCGGTGTATTTTGGTTATATCAGTAGATAACCATTCACTCTTTCCTGTCATATCCGCGAAACGTTATGGTGGGCTGAGTTTTCACAGTATTATTGATGTGAAACATCTAATGCGGAGGGTTAGGCCGGCTGTTAGTTGCTTGTTGCCGATTTGTTTGATTGTATTTAACGTCATCTGTTGACGTAAGCATATAACAAGGAAGCATAACGTCAATCAATAAACCAATAACAACTTTATTCGTCTATTGATAGCGAGAGGGTGTTTACCAAGAAGTATATAAAACTCAAACAATATTCTCATTTATTATATATTATAATAATTGGATATTATTCACATGTACTTAAAAGTTCATTGCCTTTATGTCCATTTCCGATTTTATTTCTACAAAGTAATTTCAATGTTTTCACATCTGCCTGACGTCGCGAGAAGGCTCAATATAGTTGAGCCCATGAGCGCTGCTTACCCTCAGATAGGCCGTGACTCGTCTGCTACCATAACCAATTAATACCTCAGGTTTAGCAATTCATCGGACCACTGAAGTAATCCAACACAGTACCAGTGGTCCGTCAACACAGGCGCAGTGACGACACACAGGTTTCTTTAGTGGGTGAAGGCCCCACACTACCCTGTTCATTGCCCCGAACGATGGGGTGTGTGGTTAGGTACATTTTTTCCCGCCTAAACAAATAGAAGGTTAGCAATTCATGGTGTTTTTCTGCATTGTATGCTTTTATATGACGAAAACGATCACTAACTAGGACGGAGTCATTAACAGCAGCTAGTTAATACTATAATGAATATTTTGGACCAACTTCACGCTTGCTAAGTGGGTCGAGAGCAATTCACGGACCGTTAAGATACGGTTGCATCTTACGCTAATGTGTTTTCGCTTTCGTCATATTTACTGGTCACGGTATTCGAATCACTTCGACAATACGAGTTTCGCTTAAAGGATATTGTTTTGGACTTTTGTATGTGAAACATGCACGAATACGTGATGATGAATAGTATTGTGGTCTCAGGTGGTAAATTACAAAGAGCACTTATGTCGTGGTAAGGTGAAAACCTAGTATTATGCTGAAATATAGTTAAAAAAAATTATAGTTTACTAGCTGACTCGGCGAACTTCGTACCGCCATATTTTTTTTCGTGAGTATTTTGCAATTGAATAATAAAAAATACGCGATAAAATCTTTTATCTTAGACACGCCAGCAAAGCACAATTTAAAAAAAACGTGAAATTCGGTTCGATAGTTTCGGAGTTCATCGCGAGTTGTTGCTCACGTGACACGAGAATTATATATATAGATATTGCGATATAATGTTTTTTATTGCTAATAGTGCTTAGCAGACGAGCCACGGCCTACTTTATGGCAAATGGTAATCACTACTCATGAACTCAGTCAATACTAAGCACACTGCCCAGATGGAAAATGAATGAATGGACGATTTAATTCCCGCTACAAACAAAACTCACTGAAGTTTTTCACAGTCCAAGACGAAGGCAGATGAGCTACGCCCACCCTATGGTAAGTGGTAACCGTCACTCATGGACTCAACTATACACATACATTACTGGTGGTAGGGCTGGGTACTAAGTGGGAGTACTTGCCATCGAGCCCGAACGGGTAGGTACCACCGTCTCCTGAGTGACCGGTCATGAAGCACGTTAGTGTGTTTTGGCTGTAGCAGAAGATAACTTCTTTCATTGCATATCTGTGAAATGAAATAGTGAGCTGCGGCTTGACAATACTCTCGGTATAGTTGAGTCCATGAGCGACGGTTACCATTTACCATCAGCTTCGTCGTGGCACGTCTGCCACCACATGCAATAAAAAAAAATATAAAAATCTCTCTTACGTGAAACCATTGATGTATATGTACTAATAATAACATATAACTTAATGCGTGAAACATTAATTTTTCCATGATTAAAAGTAGCGTATGTACGAGTACTTTTCTGGTCTCTAAACTATAAGTGCGTATGTTATTTCATTGTTTTAGTAGTTACAGCGCAAAGTGTAACAAACAAACTCTCTTATGCATTTAAAATATTAGTAAGGATTATTTTGAAATTTGCTTAAACTATTTTAACTCTACTTTCTGCAATGTATTCCCGGAAAGTATAAAAGGCAATGGCGTGCTAGACACAAGTGGATGAATTTGTGTGTCTTGGATGGGGATTCAGTCGAGATGGAAGGTACACCACTGATATAGAGAGAAGAGTAATAACGGGAAATAAAGTGAACGGAGCATTGGGACAACTTCTCGGCAGCCACCACCTCAGCCAGAACGCACGTGTCACAATACGCAACGCAGTGCTTGCCCCAACTTTATTACATGGAAGCGAGAGTTGGATATGCAAAAAGGAGCATGAGAGTAAAATCAATGCAGTCGAAATGCGATCTCTCTTCTGCAATTGATTCCAGGAAAAGTCATAGGTTCGGCATAGGTACACAGGACAGAAATTATTTTAATAAATTAGTTTGAAGTCTGAACATCTTCTGCCTTGTTGGACACTTGAGTGAGAGAGGGGTAAGTATTGCAAATTTACTGAATGATAATTTAAGTAGTGATGTCTAGTTGCTTTTCTTTTGAATTGAAGTCGCGCACAGGATAAATATCCAATCAATAATCAGCATATCGCAGTCTAAAGCGAGACATACTCGTACGTATCTACCAATATGATTTTCTGCGTGCCAGATACCTTTGTTTGTAATTAAAAACCCATTGTTTGTTAATCTATTTACAATAAAGTAGGTATGTAAGTTATAGAATGTCTTCGAACGTCCATAACGTGCAGGGATTTAAGCACAGTAGGCTTTTTTATACCAAATAACACTTTGAAAAACTCATAAAAGTAAAAGTAAACGCGCAATTTCATAATTGTATGCGCATTTTATTTAATTAATTCATCATAGCATCATTTTAAGTGAAAACATGAATATTAATAACTAGAAAGAGCTTTATACGTGAACGAAATTGAAATTAAGACCTACAGGCGGTGTGAAGGTTATTGTCAGACTAATTTCTTGGTTCAAAGTCATCAATACCAAGGACACTCGTTTTTCTTACATACTAGACTACACAGATCGCGGTAAGATACTGACCTCCAGTGACGAGTGTTGAGGTCCTTGTGTGATCCAGAAATAATAGGTAAGTAGCTGTTTTTTTTTATACTACTTGGGTAGCGAACAAGCTTATGGCCCACCTGATGGTAAGCGGTTACCGTAGCCTATAGATGCTAGCAACACCAGAGGCATCACTCGCGCGTGGCCATCTCTAAGGAAAGTGATAGGAAGAATAATAAGGAGAAGATAGGTAGGATACTAATGAGAGGATAGGAAGGATAATAAAGAGGGGATAGGGAAATTCGGGCCTCCGGCGCTCTCACTAACCATACAAAACACAACGGTAGGCGTAACTACCGTTGTTACACGCTGATCTTATGTTAGAGGGTGCAAAGTCCCCGATCAAGCCGGCCCATTCGTGCTGGGATAAGAAAGGTTCTACCACTAGGAGTTTGTTTAACTGTATGTTTGTAAAGTTCCGATACCTAATTGCTTTTAATTTAAGCATACGTGATAAACATACTGTAGTGGGCTACAGCTAGGGTTCCCAACCGTCCCGCATGAGGCGGGACGTGCCGTTTCCACAGCCCAAATAATGGGTCCATTATCAATGAATGCTAATTGTTTCGCTTTAAGAAAAATCTGACCCAGGTTAGAAAGAACCCTTATTCGAATGATAGGAAAAAAAAAAATTATGACTACCACGCAAAAATAACCAAAATGCTTTCCAGGGTTTCTAGAAATGCTTATTCTTTAAAAATATTTTAGGACATAAAAAGGTTTATGGAAAAATATCCTTACTTGACTGATGAAAAAATATTACAACTGTTTTTCTGTCGTTTCTGTACGTACAAGTCCCGCATTTTTTTTGCCCTAGACCCGCTTAAATATCCCTGGTTTCCCGCATAACCGTTTAAGTGGCAACCCTAGTTACAGCTGTTGTTCTAAAAATGATAAAAAGCGAAAATGTATGCCCTATAAACTTTTTTTAAGTTTCATTCAATTGCAATCTGGCCATTGTTCTTTTCAATACCTACTTCCAATTTCGCCATTGTTTAAAATAGTTTGTGATACGTAAACATAGTTAAGTTTATTTTCGACTCTGTATTTTGTTGAATTTAATTTATTGTTGTTAATAAACTTCCGTATGCTTACATGACTAAAGACTATATTGTTTTATTATAAATCCAATTGGCCATGACACCTAACAACAATATTACCTATTCAACAGTTCCACGTGGCAAATAAAAATTAAGTAAATTATAAAAGCCGTGAGTGCAAGGTTGACAAATAAAGGTGCTAGGAAATAACACGAACTATAATATAATTTGAGCGCAACTAATTGTTTGTCAATTGAATTTACATACAACACAATTTTATAAGTATTTTATTTATTATATCCGTATTGCACGCCTCATAATCGAAGCGTTGAGGTGGGTACTACTGTCACTTCACACAAAACAATTATGATATTATTATTATATACAATATATACACACAGATATCAAACAAAAAAACTATTTTTAACACTTATGATATTTTTGATGCCATTTTTGTTATTTAAACTAGTTAAAAAAGTTCTGTCTTGGACGTCCGTGTGTCTGTATGTGCGGATCCTGTATGTTATCACTTATCACGATAACGACCGAAATACTTTACTAATCGAGTTTTTTTTTCTCGTACGCTTTAGTATAATTAGGAATAGAAGCCTATCACTTTTCACGGTCTGATTCGATGTGGTTTAATTGTTATTAAATAAACAAAAATAGTTTGAATATATATGGCCGATTCGATCATACACTAAAACCAGCGCTATCTACCTTATTTAGTGAGAACTACTTCTATAGAACCAATACAGTAGTACTTCTTAAAATTAGCGTCATCTATATAAGACATGAGAACAACATAAGTACTTTCTGAAATTAGCTATATTTATTGAACAACCAATACATTACATTTATAGTCGGAATTTTAATTCGATTCCAGATTTGACAATTTCAGTGTTGCAACGTTATGACAAGTACTAAATAGTGACGTTGCGAAATTATTCGATACAGAAATGGAATATTTCCGGATCGATTCCTCTCGTTTATAGTAGTATATCTAAACAACTACTACTTTAATAGAAACTAAGTATATCAGGAAATTTAATATTTCTGAACGGATAGTTTAGTTATGACGATTAATTTTATTAAGGATCTGCGAGTTTTCTTTAATAATAGTGTGTGAAATAAATAAAAAAATGTGATAATGAAGGAACATGAGAAATAAAACAAATAGATGTATTATGGTAATATTTTATTTTATAAATCGTCGCCGTCATCGCTATCGCTACCGCTGTCACTTTCTGTAACATTTATTATAAATGTGTCTGTGATATTGTCAATTAACATATCTAGCCTACTCATTTTTTCCTCTTCTTTGACAACATGGGATACGCATTTAGATCATTCGGTAGCCGTAATTTTTTGAATGCCGTCCTCAAATAAATTTCTCACGTCTGTCAATTTGAAGGTTTTATTATTTTGAGCTACATGCCCCTTTACCTGCGCCCATATCAATTCGATAGGGTTCAGCTCGCAATGGTAAGGGGGCAGTCTTCAAACCGTGATCCCATGTTGTGCTGCCATTTCGTCTACAGCGTACTTATTAAAAGACTCGTTATATGGAATCAGTTCTAAAAGCGTAGCTTTAACCATATCTGGTTCGTAATATTTTCATTTAAAAGCCAGTCTTGAATTGCAGCTTTTTTCCAGCTCATTTTTGGTGCCGTTTCCAATTTTCGGGAGTGGTAAGGTGCATTATCCATCACCACAATTGAGTTTGGTCTTAATTTTGGTAAAACTCCAGCGAACCACTCCTCAAAACAAACTGCATTCATCTCATCATGGTAATCTTCACAATTTTTCTTTGCTTCAAAATTCCAGGAAGCCTTCTCCCCTACCTATATGGCTAATTATGAGACGTTTGCCTTTTCCAGATGGATTTTTTAATCCAGTGGTCAGTCCCTCCAAAAACGCTTGCCGAGATGATGTGACTTTCTTGTCCACCCAAGATTTTTTACAGTATGACCTAAAAATAAATATAGTACATGAACATTCATGTATTACTATTAAATTTAATGTAAAATGTATATAAATTCAAAATGTTAGCCTTAACTGCGTTAACCCAAGATTCATCTTGATAATATATATGTCTCCCTTCTCGTCGAAAATGACGACATATAGATCGCAAGTAACGCTGGCGCCATGTTATTATATCATTTCGATCAATAAGTGTGCTCTTGCGTGACCGTGCAACAAATTTAAAATTAAGATGCTTCAAAATTTTTCTGAGGGTGTCTTTGGAAACCTTGGGCATTTCTGGATCATCGTTCATCACTTGTAAAATCTAAAATAGTAAATTTTATAATAGTTTAAAATCATTAGTTATATATAAAAGATGTAGGTATAAAATAATACTGTCTGACTGATTGACTTTTTATAAAATAAAGCAGCGGTTACTAATTAATAAATAATTATTATGAATAATTATGTATTTATTTAAATAAAAATCAATAATTTAGTCTTTAATTGGCATACCAATATCATGATTACATAAACATAAATCGCGATTGTTTATCGATTTTTGTGTTCATCACTACACTATTAATATGTGGTATCATTATTTTACAAAATGACAGTAGCTAATGTCAAATGTGGAATCGAATTATAATTCCGACTATAGTTACTTATTCAATAAATTACCACCCAATTCAACAGTAGTGACACCTTGAAAGATCTTGAGTACAGTACAAGAGCTTTGGCACATGAGAACGAGTGTATCTACATACTTATACTAAATACACTTTTACAAATAATCAATTTTATTGTGAAAAATTAAATCATGAGGCGTGCACTTCTGGATTTTCCAAAATTTTTTAAGAAAGCATTGTGGCTTTACCAAATATTATTGGTGTTGACTTCCGATCTGTTCAGTTTAAGTTGCTCACATGAATCTACTGAGAGATGACCTCCACGAATCAAACTAGAGGGAAATAGTAGACACTAGCAACACATACTCTATGTGTTGCTAGTGCCAGTAATGCCTCTGCATTACTTGCGCCTCGTTAACTCCAAGTAAACGGCTAAGAGGTGGACAGGAAATATAAAAGGTGTAAAAAGGGCCCTTACACCTCCGACACCCTTATTCGCCACGCGAAACACAATAGCAGGTTGTTTTTTGAAAATCTTCTGTGAGAGGGGGTGGTACTTTCCCAGTGTAGCTTGCTGCCTGCTTATCCACGTTAAAATAAGCAATGCTAGCAATATTAAGTATTCTGCGGCTTGAAATAATTTTGTTTTGAATTGCAATAGATTTATACTTATTTATGATTCTAAGAATACATACAAGGTTTTAAAATGTCGTTTAAGCGGCCATGGACGGAACTTGATTGTGTAATCGTATTGAGAGACGACTCACGCGCAGGCTTGACGACTTCCAGCCTCCCGAACAAGCCGGTTTCCGAAAAAGCTATAGTACCACAGACCACATCCATACGCTACGCCAGATTATACAGAAAACCGAGGAATATAATCGGCCTCTGTGTCTGGCGTTTGTGGACTATGAGAAAGCCTTTGATTCGATCGAAACTTGGGCGGTGCTGCAGTCCCTTCAGCGGTGCCAAATTGACTATCGGTACATCGAAATGCTGAAGTGCTTGTATAGAAACGCCACCATGTCAGTCCGTGTTCAGGACAGGAGTACGAAACCGATCCAACTGCAGAGAGGTGTTAGACAGGGAGACGTTATGTCCCCGAAACTCTTCACCGCTGCATTGGAAGATGTCTTCAAGCTCTTGAACTGGACCGGATTCGGCATCAACATCAATGCCGAATACATCACTCACCTTCGATATGCCGACGACATTGTGGCCATGGCAGAATCGTTGGAGGACCTTGGCACCATGCTCAATGATCTCAGCAGGGTTTCCCGACTAGTAGGTCTCAAAATGAACATGGACAAGACGAAAGTCATGTCTAATGTCCATGTCATTTCAGCACCGGTCCTAGTCGGGAGTGCGCTTTTCGAAGTTGTCGACCATTATGTCTACCTGGGACAAACGGTCCAGTTAGGTAGGCACAACTTCGAGAAAGAGGGCAATCGACGAATCCAACTCGGCTGGGCAGCGTTCGCGAAGCTAAGGAAGATCTTCTCGTCCAATATTCCGCAGTGTCTGAAAACGAAGGTCTACGACCAGTGTGTGTTGCCAGTTATGACATACGGAACAGAGTCGTGGTCTCTGAATGTTGGCCTCGTTTCAAGGCTCAAAGTCACTCAGCGGGCCATGGAGCGGGCTATGCTTGGTATTTCCCTACGTGATCGAATCCGTAATACGGAGATCCGTAGGAGAACGAGAGTGACCGACATAGCCCGCCGGGCTGCCATGCTGAAGTGGCAGTGGGCAGGCCGACAACCGACAACCGTTGGGGAAGAAAGGTTCTCGAGTGGCGACCACGTATCGGACGGCGCAGCGTAGGACGGCCCCCCACAAGGTGGACCGACGATCTGGTCAAAGCCGCGGGGAGCCGTTGGATGCGGTCAGCACAGGAGCGCTCGTTGTGGCGTTCTCTTGGGGAGGCCTATGTCCAGCAGTGGACGTTGAAAGGCTGATGGATGGATGGATGGATTGAGAGTGGCACATCGACTTAAACTTTATTCTGATAAACAAACTACACCATTTAATGACTCCATCATCTCCCAAATCTTATCTCAATCTTTTTCTTTATTTTTTTTTATTGGGGTCGGCTTACGATCTGCTTGGGCTTAGGTGATCCACCAGTATACATACAGTACACGGAGCGACTGCCTCTCTGACACCCACGACCCAACTAAGGGCACAAAACTAGAAAAACCGGCGTAAGTCTTTTTTATTCAGGACTGACAACCTGTAACGGTAACGACTGCCAAGATGTTATTTAACGTGTATTCCTAAGCATGAAATAGGCAGAGGTCCACAACTATTTTCCGTGTGATGACGGACTAAGAATACAATTGTCACCACCCTATTCTTTCCCACGGGTGGCATATGAGGCGACTAAGGGAAGTAAGCAATTATCATCAATTGCGTGACTGGTGGTAGGGTTGGGTACCAAGTGGGGGTACTTACTTGGTATTGGGCCCGAGCGGGTTGGTACCACCATCTCCCGTGTGACCGGCCATGAAGCACATCGTTGTGTTTTGGCTGTAGCAGGAGATAGCCGTTTATTCTTTCATTTCATATCGGTGAAATTAAATTGTGAGCAGCGGCTTGACAACACTCTCGGTATAGTTGAGTCCATGAGCGACGGTTACCATTTACCATCAGGTGGGCAATAAAAAAAAACAAATAGGTGTCATGTTTTGGTCACCCATCTCTTTGCCGGCCAACGAAAGTTGCTTAACCTTATTTAGTGTCTCCATCCATCAAATTTAAATTTCATCTCAGGTATTTAATAAAAGCGGGCTATTTTTGATCTAAGTACCTATATTATTTTTTTTTTCCGGCCGTGTGGGGCCGGCTTTAGAATTGTCCCGCCCCTATCTACCCACGGGAGTCGTAAGAGCCGACTGAGGGAATACCGGGGGAGTGGGCAGCAGCACTCCCTTGAGTATTAACAACATCCAATGCGCTCGCCAACCCGCCTGCCAAGCGTGGCGATTACGGCATTGTCCCCCATGACGGGACCGCTCGCTGTGGCGTGCTCTTGGGGAGGCCTATGTCCAGCAGTGGACTTTGAAAGGCTGATGGATGGATGGATGGACCTATATTTTTTAGCATTTGAGATGTTCAGATACTTTTTAAAGTACAAATTATTTGTGAATGAGGAAAAAGAGAACTTTAGCGAGCAGTTCTCAAAATCGTGTCCAATCCTAAAAAATATAGATCAAAAATGTTTAAAAAATTGCGCCATCAAATAGTATAAATTTTAATTGAAAAATTAAACTCACTATATTGGATTAATGTATGTAAATGCATTCCGATAGATGACGTTGGTCGTAAAGACAAATGTGATGAGGATTTGGATGGCCGAAAGGTCGGTGCGGTAGCTCAGTGGCTAGAGCACTTCCCCGGATTGGAAGGAACGCGGGTTCGATTCTCACTCGCACTAAAGTTCTCTTTTTCCTCATTCACAAATAATTTGTACTTTAAAAAGCGGGCTGCTTTCTATATGCAGAAGGGAAATTCGTAAAAATATCCTATGCCAATGCGTCTAGCCAGCGTAATATATGAAGCTGCTCGTCCTTTCTATTGTAGAAGAGGTTATTGCCCAGCATGAGGACCCATAATTGCCAGTAAAGAAAAAGATACATAATATGTACTATTATAAAGCTGCAACAGAGCTGTATCTGCACATTTAAGATATTTGTGAAATAATGACTATTAATATAGTAATTTTTAGCGACTGGTTAAGAAGATATTACAGTACGAAATGGAAGGATGTAGGTACAGGGGGAGACCGACACTAACCTATCTAGGCCAAATTGGTCATGTATTGAAGGAAGGTGGAGACAGGAGTCTCCGAAACCGGCGAGCGTGTATGAAGAGAATTGAGTTGAGGAAGCGAAAGATGTATGCAAGAATACAGCCTTTTGGCACTCTGTTCTCTCTGCCTACCTCGCAAGGGAGATGGCGTGATAATTAAGTATTTTTAGCCACGGCGGTCAACCAAAAACAATTTTATATTTAAATTTTGTTAGTTCGCACATCAAGCAAAAACTAGTAGCTTTTAATCAGACTTAAAAACTGTTATACGTATATTACGTTGTATCTAGCTACTATATCGGGAACCTGAGTTATACTTAAAAACTAGGTTTTTCGTGCGTGGGTTATAAACTACGCCTATTAAATAATTATCTAAACTCTATGCCACTTCAATTATCGGACGAAGTTTATTATGATAAACTATAAAATATTTCATAATGCACAACGATGTAAATTGTATAGTAATGAAGGTCTACTGCGTTCACCTGTAATATAACAGGATATAAATATCAAATCAGGATACGATAAGTAGAATAACTGACATTTTATCGCCGGTACCTAATGTGAGGTTGACAATTTGTCAACCTTTCAAAAAACTAAAATTAATACTGAGTATTTCATTTGATATAACTTAGTATCTATATATTAGTATTATATAGATTTTATGTGTATATAACATAATATATATACCTACTATTATAAAGCTGTAACAGAGCTATGTCTGTACATTTATGATATTTGAGAAAAAAATTACTGAATTAGGCTTTAAAGGAGTGTCTAAACACAAAACGATTTTTTTAGATTTTTGTCTATATGTCTGTTTATTTATTTGTTTGTTCGCGCATCACGCAAAAACTACTGAACGGATTTTGATGCAACTTGTTTTTTTGATAGCTAGATTTAAGAACTGTTATACTTTTTATCCCGCTACTATATCGGGAACCTGAGATATAACCAAAAAACTAGCTTTTGGCTGTGGCGGAGCCGCGGGCAAAGGCTAATTCTAAATAAAGATGAGCTCTATATAATTTATTGCTTTTTAAGTCTATTCTAGAAATGTTTGCAACCAGCCGCACTGCGCGTAGTCTACTACCCTCGTGCCGAATGGACGCAGACAGTGCAATCACTTCTTCCCACAGAAAATAAGGTGGCCGCATCCACGTTATCACAGACAACGGCCTTCAAATAGCGAAACAATCGACAAAGCTGACTATTTACACATTTTTAATTTGGCTCGATAAGAGCTAAAGATTGTGTTATTCAAAGTTCGATATTTTTGTAACAATACAGGGGTTGTTTCGTTAACTTGTGTTTAAGAGCAACAACACAAATATATCTTTGTTTTTGGGGAAAGAATGCTTGATGTTGATTCTAGATATCATGAATATGAGTCCAGGAATCTCTTGTGTCACTGTTAACATTAAGAAAATAGCCATAAGGTATATTAGGCTACGTCTACACTGGCAGGCGCCTTGTTTAGATCTTAGAGCGTAGTGAATAAGTGACTCGCATCTGGATACCTGGTAGATTACATAGTGGCCACACTGAAAGGTTTGTGTCTTGGGTCGCTAGGTGCCTAATAATAGCTCTAAGACTGCTACTTATAGAAAAGTCATTTACAATATATCCTATGACGGCCTATCTATCACATTGGGTTCATTACATAAATAAATCAAGTCTTAGAAGGAGTTCCTATAGTTTTTTAAGACCACTGCATTTTTACGGATTTCATTGATTGGTATCCACAAAGGTTCTCTTTTAAAAACTGATGCAATTATGTAATATTTCATCCAATTTTTTCTTCTAAAATGCCTCGCGCCTCGTGAAAAAGAACCGACGCGTTGTTTACTTCGATACACGTTAGGCGACTAGCTGGTTGCAAACATTTCTAGAATGTTCTTTTTATGAAGCTACTCGCTAGGCTCTGGGCGCTAAGCAAGTCGCCTGTCAGTGCGTACATAGCCTTAAGCTAAAGTTCTCGGAACGAACAGATTCAGGTCATGATCTAACTAATATAATTACTTATCATCACGCCATTTCCCTTGCGGGGTAGGCAGAGAGAACAGAGTGCCTAGAGGCTCTATTCTTGCATACATCTCTCGCTTCCTCAACATTCATAACTTTCTTCCCACACCCTCGCCGGTTTCGGAGACTCCTGACTTCATCTTCCTTCAACACATGACCAATTTGGTCTAGGTAGGTAAGTCTCGGTCTCCCCCTGTACCTACATCCTTCCACTTTCGCATCTTTACACCAATACTCTCTTTCATACCTACTCGCTCTCTTGTGTCATTGTTACGAATGCGGTCAGTCAGCCTCACTCCACAGATTCTCCGCAGAGATCGCATTTCGACCGCATTGATTTTGCTCTCATGCTCCTTTTTACATACCCAACTCTCGCTTCCATATAATAACGTTGGGACAAGCACTGCGTTGTGTATTGCGACACGTGCCTTCTGGCTGAGGTGATGGCTGCCGAGAAGTTGTCCCAATGCTCCGTTCACTCTATTTCCCGCATTCACTCTTCTTTCTACATCAGTGGTATACCTTCCATCCCGACTGAATCCACAACCAAGATATACAAATTCATCCACTTGTTCTAGCACACCATTTCCTATTGCTACTCTAATATCAGTTCTGGCTTCTTCTCTTTCAAAAACCATTACTTTGGTTTTGCTCACATTCACACGTAGGCCCCTTTTCTTACAATCTTCTGCCATTACGTCGACTACGGTTTGCAGGTCAGTCGCAGACTGCGCTAATAGGACCGCATCGTCTGCATATAGCCGCGAGTTAACCACTAAGTCGCCCATCTGAACTCCCACATTCATTTCATTCAACCTTTGTAGACATTTATCCAGATATATGATAAACAGTCTGAATAAAAACTAATATAAGTCGATAGAAATCTCTCTTTAAACAAAACTGCAAAAGTGAATTTTTTGGCATTCCAGTGCCAGCGTCTAAAGAAACTATTTGTTCTTATTTCGAAGAAATACCTATGTATTCTGTTGTAATATTTACGTTTATCTGATCGGAACAATGTATGTAAATGCATCCGATAGATATACCAAGGTCTTTAAACTAGTAAAGGCTCGCCTTTGAAATATTGTTTTTTTTTTATTGCATGTTGTGGCAGACGAGCCACGGTCCATTTGATGGTAAATGGTAACCGTCGCCCATGGAGTCGACTATACCGAGAATATTGTCAAGCCGCTGCTCACCAATTCATTTCACAGATGAAATGAAATATAAACGGCTATCTCCTGCTACAGCCAAAACGATGTGCTTCATGGCCGGTCACACGGGAGATGGTGGTACCAACCCGCTCGGGCCGGATACCAAGTGAGTACTCCCACTTGGTACCCAGCCCTACCACCAGTCATGCAATGGATGATAATTGCCCTTACTCGCCTCATACGACACCCGTGTGAAAGAATGGGGTGGTGACACTTGTATTCTTAATGTGTGGTGACGCCACACGGACAAAAGTAGTAATTGGTAGTATTATGTGTCCATAATATGTATACCATATTATATATTTAATAAATTTATATTTTACACTTCTCTTTACTACTTCTGAATAAAGGGGGGTTGTTGGTTGTAATCCTCATGACACAATACATCTAAGTATTGATATACAAATAAATAAAATTGTAGTGTCTGTAATGTAAATGTTTGACTAAATTCATACGAATGTATAATATACGTTACCTATAACAAAATAGCAATTTTTGATGTTTATTTCTATTTGTCTGTTTGTTCCGGCTAATCTGATCTGGTTATTGGTAGTTCTGTACAAAAACAGAAAATAACTATATTCTACGTCACCCGCGACTTCATTAAGTCGCTAGTAGTTACATAAGTGCCACAGAAGCAGTTTCAATAATACAAGATATGATGCGGTGTGCGATGGCACTCCTCGGATTTTTCGAGGTTTTTATACACAATTATGTTAATTATCACTAAGCCAAGCCACACTGATTGACATCGCGGCTACTCGCGCGTAGAAACACTACAAACGAAATGAGTGACTCATTTAAAGTTGATGCTTTTAGTGCCTATATTTTTTTTTATAAACTTCGTGGCAGTATGCGGATAAAAATGCTACAAATCACAACGGCAGGAATAACTGCCGTTTGAGCAGAGCGACGGCACGTAGTCCTTACCTTCCGACTGGTGCAGGTGCTGTCGGGGCACGGTTGCTTCGGCAGATATCTGCACATAGTCGCAAGGAGGAAAGCGACTCTGGGCTGTTACCATTGTGGCTGCGACGAGGACACGGCGCAGCACACGCTCGAGTTGTGCCTGGCTTGGGGCGGGCAGCGCCGTGAACTCGTCGCGGGGGACCTCTCGCTGCCGAGTGTCGTTAGAGCGATGCTTGGCAGCGACAGGAATTGGGCCGCGGTCGCTGCCTTCTGCGACGAGGTCATCTCGCGGAAGGAAGCGGCGGAGAGGGCCAGGGAGGCTGATCCTTCCGCAGACCCGAACCGCCGCCAGCAACTAGGCGCAGGCGTGAGTATTTGCGCCTAATGCCGCCCTAGCTGAGGCTGCGGGTGGATGGACCGGGGAACGTCCGCCACCCGCAAGGCCTCCCACGAAGGTGCGATGCTCCGTGTGCGGGTGCGTCGCTCAGTAGAGGGTACCCGAAAGGGTAAAACGCCGGCGGACCACCGAAGGAATGTAACATAGTTCCAGTGGCCCGCCAAGAAAGGTGGAGAGACGGCACACGGCGGGTTTCTTTAGTTTAAAAATAAAAAAAGGAGCAACTGCCGTTGTTACACGCTGACCTTTTGTGAGATGGTGGTACTTCCTCGATCTAGCCGACCCATTCATGCTGGGATAATCAAGGCCCACTACTAATCTAGATGTACCTAATGCCTTCTCTTATTTATTTATCAATGGTTGTTCTATATTAATTCATACGTCTTAATTTCCCTCCGAACCTAATTCTGAAGGTCACACAGACATAGACACCGGCAGTAGCCAGTGAAATACAAATGCTTGCTTCTAATGGTTAAGGCAATAAAATAAAAACCAGTTTAACTCTGCGATTTATCTTTAAATAACTCTTTATGGAGCTTTTGAAGTGGCTACCGTTATTCGTTGGTATGATGTGGTGTTGTTATGGCGAAATATCCGGATGTTTGGCACAGAAATAGCTACAATATTGTGTTAATACGGAGTGTTAGGTCTGCGAACGTTTAATCGATACTTAACTAGGACTGGTTTCAAATAGAAACGCCATTGAATGCTATAGATTCCTTGTTTATTAGTTTAACTTTTGCACGCCTCATAAGCGAAGAAATACTTTACTAATCGAGTCTTTTTTTTTCTTTTACTAATAAGTATGATCACGAATAGATCCCTATTACTTTTCACGGTCTGATTCGACGTGGTTTAATTGTTATTAAATAAACAAAAAAAATAGTGAATATTTACGCTCGACTCTAAAACCAGCGCCTTATTTCGTGAGAATTACTTAAACTATTTCTATAGCCCAATATAGAAGTACTTCTTAAAATTAGCGCTGGCGTACAAGACATGAAAACCGCATTAGTAGTTTTTGAAATTAGCGCTATCTATGCGATTTATAGATGTGGCCGTGTGGGGCCGGCTTTAGAATTGTTCCACCCCTCTCCAGCCATGGGAGTCGTAGGAGCCGACTGAGGGAATATCGGGGGGAGTGGGCAGCAGCCCTCCCTCGAGTATTAACAACATCCACTGCGATCGCCAACCCGCCTGCCAAGCGTGGCGCTTACGGCACTATACCCCTAATAGGGGAGGCCTGTGTCCAGCAGTGGACGTAGAAAGGCTGATGGATGGATGGATGATGCGATTTATTGAAAACTACTTAGTAAGACCCATACATTATTAGTTATTTATCAAATAATCAATTTTATTGTGAAAAATGAAGATTATGAGGCGTGCAATTTTGGATTTTCCAAAGTATTTAATTTTAATGTGGGTGCACGGAACCCAATCCTGAAATCCTTACGTAATATTACAAATACAAAATTGAGCTTGTTTGTTTGTTTGCTAAGCTTTCACGCTGTAACTACTGAACCGATCATCGTGAAATTTTGCATATTATAGTCTGTAGCTCAGAAAAGGAGAAAAGCTACTTTTATTCCGGAAAAATAATGGTCCATGTGGGATAGGTAATTTTGCATAGCTATTATATATGTGCCGTAGAGTGAAGTTTTTATATTCAGAAGTCCACGCAGACGTCGCGTGCAGAATCTAGTCTAAAAACTAAAAAGGTTTTTTTCTTGGACATAATTATTATTTCTTAATTTTTGTTATTGTATGTAGTGGCAGACGAGCCATGGTCCATCTGATGGTAAATGGTAACCGTCACCCATGGACTCGACTATACCGAGAGTATTGTCAAGCCGCTGCTCGCCAATTCATTTCACAGATATGAAATGAAATAATATAAACGGATATCTTCTGCTACAGCCAAAACGCAACGATTTGCTTCAGGGCCGGTCACACGGGAGATGGTGGTACCAACCTGCTCGGGCCCGATACCAAGTGAGTACTCCCACTTGGTACCCAGCCCTTCCACCAGTCATGCAATGGATGATAATTGCTTACTTCTTTTAGTCGCCTCATACGATACCTGTGGGAAGGAATGGGGTGGTAACACTAGTATTCTTAGTCCGTCACCACACGGACAAAACAACAATTACATTGAAATACACTTTTTTATTTATATTGTGGATAGCAAATAAGCATACGGACCCATCTGATGGTAAGCGGTTACCGTAGCCTATAGATATGTACCTATTAGCAAAACCAACATTCGAACGTCACCAACCGTCATAAGGAGAAGATAGGAAGGATAATAAGGAGAAGATAGGAAGAATACTAAGGAGAAGATAGGAAGAATACTAAGGAGAAGATAGGAAGAATACTAAGGAGAAGGTAGGAAGGATAATAAGGAGAACTTAGGAAGAATACTAAGGAGAAGATAGGAAGGATAATAAGGAGAAGATAGGGAGGAGGTATTGATCTGTACCTAGCGTTGTTTCACGCTGATCTCCTGTGAGAGGGTGGTACTTCCCCGATCAATCAGTTTCGTTCGAAGTTAGATAGCTTAAACTCTTTACATACAAAAAAAAACATAACGAAATAAATAAAAACAAAATGAAGCTATTGCCGTTTTGGTACAACAGTAATGATTAACGATTGAAAAAGTTAAAAAATAAACAAACACATCATCGATTGCTTCCAGCTACTTGATGCTTATAAAATATTACTCATATAATAGACGCCCTCGTTAGAAATTGTACGAGCAGGCAGTAGTAAAAACTCTAATAGTTTCTCTTAGTCAGATGTGAGTGGAGTATGTGCTAGTTTATTTCAGAAATTGGTTCATCTATTCCAGTAATTGCTTAGTCGTAAATATGGTGCGTCAAAAGCAATCGAGTGTTTGTAAAAATGTGCTGATTTACCTCATAAACGTACCTAATATGTAGTAGTAGGTATCTAAGAAGTTTGTTACTTACTTATCATCACGACATCAGAAAGTTTTACAAGGGTATATTCTTGCATACATCTCTCTTCTTTAACATTCATAATTCTCTTCATACACGCTCGCCG
The DNA here is from genome assembly GCA_948253155.1 of Leucoma salicis. NCBI lineage: Eukaryota > Metazoa > Arthropoda > Insecta > Lepidoptera > Erebidae > Leucoma > Leucoma salicis. Next base: position 3,577,236 of record OX411815.1, read on the forward strand.
GTTTCGGAGACTCCTGACTCCCATCTTCCTTCATACTTGACTGATTTGGTCTAGGTAGGTGAGTCTCGGTCTCCCCCTGTGTCCATTCCACTTTCGCACTGTATATCTTCTTAACTAGTCGCTCGTCTGGCATTCTTTCCACATGTCCGAACCATCGGAGCATTCCCTTTCGCATCTTTACACCAATACTCTCTTTCATACCTACATAATTATATTCATATTTAATTCCTACAATATGATGTAGGACGTAGATTTAATGTAAAACTGCGCGTACAACGAAATATAACCCCCCAAAACCCCCTCCCTATTCTCTCCTTATTATCCTTTCTGTCCTTTCCTTAGTATCGTTCCTATTGTCTTCCTACTATCATTCATCTCCACTTCCTATACCTTTCCTTAGAAATGGCGACGCGCGAGTGATGCCTCTGGTGGTGCTAGCGTCTATAGGCTACGGTAACCGCTTACCATCAGGTGGGCCTTATGCTTGTGTGACAACCCATGTAGTATAAAAAAAATACACGTGATATCTCACTACAGTATCTGTCCGTGTGGTGACGGACTAAGAATACAAGTGTCACCACCCCATTCTTTCCCACGGGTGTTGTATGAGGCGACTAAGGGAAGTAGGCAATTATCATCCATTGCATGACTGATGTACTCACTTGGTATCGAGCCCGAGCGGGTTGGTACCACCATCTCCCGTGTGACCGGCCATGAAGCACATCGTTGCGTTTTGGCTGTAGCAGGAGATAGCCGTTTATTCTTTCATTTCATATAAGTGAAATGAAATGGTGAACAGCGGCGAACAATACTATCGGTATAGTTGAGTCCATGAGCGACGGTTACCATTTACCATCAGATGGGCCGTGGCTAGTATGCCACTACATGCAATAAAAAAAAACAACCCTTCTGATATTTCGTGATTTTTTCCGAATCCAATACAATTGCGACAATGTGTAATCATTTTGAATAAGTAAGTTCAATATTGGCACGGTTTCAAAACATTAGTTATGATTCAATATTGACGCGTAGAAAGTTGCCAGGAACTTGTTCAATGAAATGTGGATTGGAAACACACTTCTCGGTAAAGTGAGATGTGTTTCTCGGAAGTCACAAACTCTCAGCGAGTGAGTATGTGTATTACAAGGTACAACAAGTAAGAGGGTGGTACTTTCCGGCCAAACCCGCCGTGTGTCGTCTCTCCGACTGTATTGGCAGACCACTGGAAGGAACTATATGAAATATTATACCACCCTAAAGATTTTCTCGATGGTTTGTGAAGTTTACCAACCTGCACATGGCCAGCGCGCGGTGGACTATAGCCTAACTCCTTTTAATCTGAGAGTAAGCCCGTGCCTAACCAAAACCCAACCCGTGTCCCAGGCGCCCTGTGGATAGTAATGGGTTAACAAAAAAAAAAGAAGTACTCTTCGATATTATAAACTTTTATGCAATACCTCATCAATAACAAATTAGTATTCAAATTGACTAAAAAGTCAAAACAGTTATTTTTACTTCCGGTCAATTTAACGTCTGCGCCCGCGCTGTGATGTAATTCCATTTATTACGGTCAAAGTAAGTGTTAATATAGTTACATTAACTATGAGAGGTTAATTTTGTTTTAACAACAATTTATTGAAGGGTATTGAGAGAAACCAATCATAAAAATTGCCTACCGCTGTGATAGAATATATGAAATGAAATATAGTAGGTACTATTCTATTACTTTTATTGCCTTTCTAGCGTTAGGAGTTCATTAAACTGCACCATTGATACAAATTTTATCAATATATATATATCATAACGTAATTATTTAATAATGCTTTATATATAATACATTTTCATAGCAGCGTCTCGTAGAATCTCTACTACACACGGTTAGAACAAAAATATTCGAATCAATTTCAAAGTTTTAGTCAATATAAGTACTAAACTAATGTCGTTGAAGTTCTAATAAGAAGAAAGAATGATCCAGGAAACAATATTAATTATAATGAATTATTGTTATGTGATGGATTATAGGAAGTTCAAAAATTATCTTACTTCTTTAGACCTTTGCCACTAGACCAACAAGGATACTATAATATTTAGGTGTAAAAAAAATTTTTGAAAATAAAAGACTTGTGAAGTCATGTACCATGACCGAACGAAATAATGAAACGGGGACATAATCACAACTAACAAAAATTACCGTAGATCTTGCAATCCTGTTCCATATTTCACCGTAACTTACCTGGAACAAAAACAAATCAAATTAACACCATAGTTTTATTTGCCAATTAACAACGCTAACAATATTTACAAACTTAAAATAAAATTGTTATGGTTGCTTTTCAATGGTAAAATAGGTCGAATCGTGATCGAACGAGATCAAGTCTATGCATACATAGCTTACGTTGTGTTAGTGTGTTCTTGGGAAATTCATTGATTTTTGAGTTTTATTGTAATTGGTATTTTGATGGAGGGAAGGTAACCATAATTATAAATGCTCATTACTCCGTCTCATGATTAGGCTTGGATCTCTGAACGATGGTGGCAAAATGGCTTGATTCTAATTGGTAGATTATCATACACCGCAGTCAGTAATTTTTCAGATATACAAATATAGTATAAACCTATTTTCTACCGTGACTATGGATACTGTAAAATAAACGTAATGACAAAATAGTAGTGAATAGAATGAACACAAAAAATCTATAAAAGGAGTTTTATTTCATATTAAACTACAGACTTTCTTCAACTCCGTCCGCATTTACTTCTCTCTGTTCTATCACTGTTATAGTCAGATGGGAATAAACCAGTAACCTCGTGACCTGCAGTCGCATACACTACCACTGAGCCACCGAGGCAGATGTGGAGACAATATTATATAGTGTAGTAGGTCACTATTTTCAAATGATTTTTTTGAATGGGATAAGTAGTTTCAATGATTAGCCCTTTTTTTGTTTTTGTTAAGGCGTAAAAAATATACCTAACCGCACTCCCCGTCGTTCGGGGCAACGAACATGGTAGTGTGTGGCCCTCACCCTCTAAATAAACCCGCCGTGTGCCGTTTCTCCGCCTGTGTTGGCAGGCCACTGGAACTATGTTGCAATACTTCAGTGGTCCGCCAGCGGTCAGAGATTACCATGGACATTCAAACATTATCTTTTTATAATATTAGTAAAGATTCAAATTCGAGACATGTCGTTTGTGGATCTAAGTGCACAAGCTATCTCATATGCTAGCATAGCGTATGCTAGGTATGTCTTATTTTAAGTAAAGCAACAAATCAAGAAAACAGTAGGAAATCGACTAACTGTAGTTGATTAGTAAATTATTAGGCGTTACAACATTAGCAGTTTTTCTGTCTAACGAGATCGTGCAAGAGATGAATTGGTTACTAATTGAGGAGGAACGGAGCTGCGTCGGAATGAGCACGTATCGTTTATGGCATACAGTATACGGCACGCTATGCACTCTATTACTATTATGTAACGCGATTTTACGTGATCATTCTGAAATTTATTGCACTGTAATTTTCCAAGGTGGCAGAGCTGACTGAATACAGTATGATTGGGCGTCGACCATACAACCCTTTTACAGAATGCTGACGCGATTTAGTAGTTGATATTCCAACTGCCTTAACTTAATAACTGTCTTGGTGGTGCAGCGGTAGTGTGTGCGACTGCAGATCACGAGGTCTTGGGTTCAATTCCCGGGTCGGGCAATGTTACTGAGCTTTTTCGTAAAAAGAAAAATTCTCCGTAGCAGCTGCAAAATTTGGAAATGTGCCCGGTAGACGGTAATACGCTCGCCCTCTATTACATGGGAATTAAACATAGCTGGCGAACCGTGGGTGTGTAATACTCCTCTGCCTACGCTCAGGGATGCAGGCGTGATGCTATGTTATTCCTAATGTGATGGTGGGATATATCCAATGATGACAAAGAACTTGCACTTTGCGTTAATTTATATATCAAAATATTTATAGGGCTGCGTCATTATTTGTTATGAATCTTAATTCTAATGTAAATACATCAGACAGATGGCGCAGGCGTCACTCAAGACGTTAAGAAGGAATGTGTCGGCTGTCAAGGTGGCTGACTTGGCAAAGCATCTGGAACGGTACTCCAGGCAATGCAGGTTGAAATACAGCTCGTCACTGCTATTTTCGATTTTACATTTTCGCACTTTGTCTTAATTTATATGGCTGAGCATGTCAGATGCTTTAAAAATATATCAAAATATTGTAAACTAATTAAAACACCTTCTTTTGAAATAACGGAACTGACAATAAAATATGTACTTTTATTTTTTAATTCTGTAGGCTGCCGAAGTCGTCTCTCACGGATGTATTGATAATAAACAATCTTATATCATTGTAATCAGAACGACAGATATCTGTTCGTTCCCGTGGGAGGGACGGGCCATCGTACTGTTGATACATTTATTCTCATAACAGGAGTCTCATAGTAGCATTGTTTTTTAATAAAGAACACTTCGATTGTAAAATACTAGTAGTCGGTAGTGTAACCGACTTCCGTGCACGAGGTCGTGGGTTCGATTCTTACTCAGGACAATTGTTTGTGTAATGAACACAGATATTTGTACTGCGTCTGGGTGTTTTATATACGTATAAATGTATGTTTTTACAAAAAAAAAGTAATATAATGTATTATATCCGTAATCTGGTACCCATAGCACAAGCGTTAAGCTTAGTTTGGGACCAGAGGACGTTGTGTGAAATGTCCGTGAATCGAAATCCGTTCAGTAGTTTTTGTGTGATGCGCGAACAAACAAACAGATAAACAGACAAACAGACAAAAATTCTAAAAAAAATTGTTTTGTGTTTAGACACGCCTAGGCTATTACAGTCATTTTTTCTCGAATATCTTGAATGTACAGACACAGCTCTGTTACAGCTTTATAGGTTGTATAGATAGATATACATTACACGGCTTATAAATAATCAATCAAGCCGATTTCGACTCAAGTTCTTTTTTATACTACGTGGGTGGCAAACAAGCAGACGGCCCACCTGATGGTAAGCGGTTACCGTAGCCTATAGACGCTAGCAACACCAGAAGCAACACTCTCGCGCCTTCTCCAAAGGGATAGGAGTCGGAGAGGATGAGAAGGATACAAGGAGGGGGCTTCGGCCTCCTCGGTCTGAAAACATTGATTATATAAGTGTCAACGACGTTTATTAAAGGATTCATTGTATTCAAATGCATACTTGCTTATCAAGTCAAGCCGTGTCGAAGTTACATGTAATGGCAATGTACCCGGATCTTAAAACGAATGTACATTCTTTTTACTTTGAGAATTTTTAACGTATGGTATCTTTGTGAACTTTGAGCGATGTTGATGATTTACTGATTCCAGCTTGAAAAGACCGGTACGCCCGGGGATATGTCGCCTTGTGTTAGGTTATAACAGGCGGAGAGACATGATTTGGCGAAAGAAGTGTCACACAGTGGCTTTATTTGGTGGGCGAGGGCCCTATACTACCATAATCGTTGCCCCGAAAGCACTAAGAGATACATTTTTTCCCGCCTCAACAAAAGGTATTTTTACTGCAACGTTTCATTTGGTGAGTGACATGGATACCTAAACCACCTCCCATACCTTCTAGGGCTTCTAGGCTGTCACTCCATCACTTTTCCCTAATGAGTCAAAATATCAAAACTGGTGCCGAATATACGTGACTCAATCTAAGAGCGGAGCGGATTCATCATCACCGAATCGTGATGATTCAGTTTAGTTTACCAATTCTAAGTTATGAAAATAATCTTAGGCACAGCATCTGTATAGAAAACCTCTATATAAGTTTATTAAAATCGCCAAACGCTTTCTGCTCACTCACCGCTACCGCTTATGCAATAAATACCACAGAAGAACATTGCTCTTACAGCACACCAGTTGGAGTCTTATACGTATTTTAGAGACAGTACAAGTCTAGTGAGACAACCTCTATCTCTTTCTGATAGCACCAATAGAAGAGGGACAACACTTTAGAATAATGTTTTATATTATTAATTGCTAGAATCCGTGTGGTGACGGATTAAGAATACAAGTGTCACCACCCCATTCTTTCCCACGGGTGTCGTATGAGGCGACTAAGGGAAGGAAGCAATTATCATCCATTGCATGACTGGTGGTAGGGCGCGGGAGTACTCACTTGGTATAGGGCTCGAGCGGGTTGGTACCACCATCTCCCGTGTGACCGGCCATGAAGCACATCGTTGCGTTTTAGCTGTAGCAGGAGATAGCCGTTTATATTTCATTACATCTGTGAAATGAATTGGTGAGCAGCGGCTTGACAATACTCTCGGAATAGTCGAGTCCATGGGTGACGGTTATCATTTACCATCAGATGGACCGTGGCTCGTCTGCTACTACATACAGTAAAAAAAAAGTCATTTTAGATCTAAGTAATTGTATGAGAGGGATTAAGACCATAGTCCAATATGAGGGCCACTGTAGCTTGGTAAAAGCCCTTGATAAGAATTCTCAGACAGTTTAGACGATGATGAGAATAGATCAGTTTTTCCGTGTGGTAACGGACTAAGAATACAAGTGTCACCACCCCATTCTCTCCCACGGGTGTCGTATGAGGCGACTAAGGGAAGTAAGCAATTATCATCCACTGCATGACTGGTGGTAGGGCTGGGTACCGAGTGGGAGTACTCACTTGGTATCGGGCTCGAGCGGGTTGGTACCACCATCTCCCGTGTGACCGCCCATGAATCACAGCATCGCTGCGTTTTGGCTGTAGCAGGAGATAGCCGTTTATTCTTTCATTTCATATTGATGAAATGAAATGTTGAGCAGCGGCTTGACAATACTCTCAGTTTAGTTGAGTCCATGAGCGACGGTTACCATTTAACATCAGATGGGCCGTGGCTCGTCTGCTATTACAAGCAATAAAAAAAAGACACATAGGTTTCTATCCTTCAAAAATCTATATAATATGCGGCATTTCTGGGACTGCATGCAGATGGGAAAGGGAATGCTCCGAAGGTTCGGACATGTGGAAAGAATGCCGGACGAACGACTGGTTAAGAAGATATACAATGCGAAAGTGGAAGGATGTAGGTAGATGGGGACACCGAGACTCGCCTACCTAGACCAAATCGGTCATGTATTGAAGAAAGGTGGAGTCAGGAGTCTCCAAAACCTGCGAGCGTGTATGAAGAGAATTATGAATGTTGAGGAAGCGAGAGATGTTTGCAAGAATAGAGCCTCTTGGCACTCTGTTCTCTCTGCCTACCCCGCAAGGTAAATGGCATGATGATAAGTAAGTAAGTAGTACCAGATAATTTACCTACAGTCAGTAACCGCCCACGAGTACTTTTTAGTTATTTTTTTTGATACTTAGTAGGTACGTAGGAGGTAAACAAGCATACGACTGACCTCATGATAAGCGACGACATAGCCGGTCTATGAATCCTGAGATAAGCAAGGCTCTACCACTATAAAGGATATCTGCTTTTGGCACATAAAAGTCTTTGGAAGTTATCAATAATGAGGTGTGTTTCTTAGGTGCGTATTAGACATTACATAATTGATCCCTGTTGAAAATCTTTAATGGGTGCTAGGGGTTTAATATAACTCCGAACAAATTATAAAGGTCAAAAAAATTAAGAGAATTTGCCGTTTTTGTAGTAGGAGAAAATCTGCAATCTAATTTAAGTCAATGTATCCTCAACAGATTTTAACGGAATAGACTGCAAAAGAATTGTAATATACTCATATGGATATTTTTATTAGCATTTGACATGCTTATTTTTTCACAGTTAGTGTTGAATTGTAATATATTTTATAGATGTTCTAAATAATACACACAGATAAATATTTGACATCAGCATTAATGCTGAATATCCGGGATGCCCGCTGACTCCCGTGGGAGACTCGTTTCTTCACGCGTCGCTGGTTGTCAAGAACGTAGCAAGTAACCATTTTACATTGACCTGATATTTTAAATATGGCCCTGGTCCACTTTAGGGGATAGCGGGGGTGAAGTACATGATGCGGGCATTGAGGGAGCTCTTAAACGATATTCTAAAACCACTCCTTAAGCCACACTCCAATGCACCAAGATTTCGGGGTGTGTAATGTTACGGACGCTTGACTTAGTCACGTTTATGTGTGTGCGACGCCATTTTGGAAGATTTTTAGGGTATAAATTTGAATTTTGAACGAGTTCCAATTTCAAACGCGTGACAGTGACAGGCAGTTTTGAAGTCTCTTACGAAACGAAAAAGTTAAAACATTTTATAAGCAAAAAGTGATTACCTATCCAGTAATAAGAACTATGTTTTATTTTTTTAGGAAGCACGACTATAGAATAGAATTCAAGAAATATCTTATTGGAGATACTCGGTTTTATTTTTTTTAATTATTAAATTAAGCATTATAAACAGACAAGTTATAGGTAATAGATATAAAATCCCTGATCAGCAATCTGAGGAACAGAATTTTATTTTTCAGTCTTCCTTGGGTTATAGTGATCATCATACCACCCCTCTTTATAAATATCAATTTTATGACTTGGAATTAAACACTTTTGCGATTAACATAATACCTATTCTCTTCCACACTTGAAATTCACCCAAACTCATGATACTGAGGCCGCTATATTCCTTTAATATGCTTTTACACGTGCATAAATTTCTTAAGTTCTGTATGTTAAAATATCACTATAAAACATGTAAAGATAAACTAACGATTGTTAAAAATTTGTTCGTAGCTTGGATGGTGTAGTGAACGTTAATTTTATGGCCCAATCTTGTACCATTTATTTTAAGCTGGGATCAATCACGCAGACTTAAAATAAATGAATAAACATATGGGTTTAAATTTTGTACGGGTCTGCTTATATAATGCTCACAGTACATTCAGAGTTTTAATGATAACTTCTGATAAATGACATAATTACTTTAACCTTATTTTAAAGACAATATCATTTTTCATTGCAAGAGGACGATATTAAAAATATCACACAGGCAAAATATGGCAATTTGTTATACGCACCACTTACCTAAATATTATAAATATAAAGTCAAGACTTCGATAATATGTGAAAAATAATATTTGACATGAAAAAAAGAACATTGAAATTTTTTGAACTACTATGGTCTAAATCCTTCTCACTTCGAGAGAAGACCACACCAGCATGCAGGCAGCAGTTGGTAGATCGGATCTCAAAATTATTAATACTCCAGAGCAACGATAATTAACCGCAACGAAAAAGCCGCAATGTAACTCCCGTATGTTTTCACCTCGCCCTGCCTGCGGCTTCCATTGATCGTTCAGTTCACTTTATTAGTGCCCATCGCCCTTTGTTAAGACACCATCTGTTTTCTTTCACAGCACACTACATTCCACGCTTGCTATCAACAAATTTAGTAGCGGATGTGTTCAATTAGAAGCTGTATTAGAATTATTGAGTGCAGTGTGCTCCTGAAACGTTATTGCGATGCGTCAACTAAGATAATGAGTGAGCACAAAAGCGCCTTATGTTTAGTGTGATATCAGGGACATATGCATAGGTCCATAAAACAAAGAGAGATATTGTACACATGTATACTATATGACACTTATATTCCAAGATAACTGGAAACTTATTAAAGATGATTTCTTAATTGTAGAGCCTTGCATAGAGCCCAGCATGAATGGGCTATACTCTCCTTAATATACTTCCTATCCACCTCCTATCCCTTTCCTTGGAGATGGCGGAGCGCAAGTGATGCCTCTGGTGTTGCTAGCGTCTATAGGCTACGGTAACCGCTTACCATCAGGTGGCCTGTATGCTAGTTTGCCATTCACGTAGAATAAAAAAAAGAGATTCGCGTGTTTGGTGTCTCCTTATGAAGAAAAGGTTGGCCGAAATTTAATAAAATTTCGTATTTCTATAACTTATTAGTTCTGCATTTTGAAATAAAACTACGTTTACGGAATCTATCGCGTTTACTTGATTTTTATACTATCCCGACGTTTCGAATACTTTACAGCATTCATGATCACGGGTGGACTTAGATGACGGGATAGTATAAAAATCAAGTAAACGCGATAGATTCCGTAAACGTAGTTTTATTTCAAAATGTGTAACATTCGCGTAAATATTAGAAAGTATTATTAGTTCTGTATTAAAATAGTTAAGTTAGCCGCACTTTATTATGTACAAATCTCAGTTTTAGTAGAAGTTTAATAATAAATAGCACAGGCTTGAGGGAATTAACTACAAACATCAGTTATTTTTTCTTGGTTTTCAATCCCACAATTAAGCTAAGCTATGAAATCTGTGGAAATTAGAAGATATACCATGAGAAGGTGGAAGGATGTAGGTACCTACAGGGGGAGACCGAGACTCACCTACCTAGACCAAATCGGTCATGTATTGAAGGAAGGTGGAGTCAGGAGTCTCCGAAACCGGCGAGCGTGTGTGAAGAGAATTATGAATGTTCAGGAAGCGAGAGATGTATGCAAGAATAAAGCCTCTTGGGACACTGTTCTCTCTGCCTACCAGGCAAAGGAAATGGCGTAATGATAAGTAGTAGTAGTATGATATCTGTGTTGTTGGTATGACATTTAATAATCTAATTTTAATTTTCAAGTAATAAAACGGTATTAGTTGTTAAGTCTACGAGTATAAAATCTAACCAAATAATTTACTTAAATTTCTTTAAAAGTAAAGCAAAGTAAATAATTGAATAATTTATAGGAATCGGGTAATAAACTTATACCCATCTTTAACTTCGCTTTCTAAGCGTCGAGACGCTTAAAGAGCCCTCTGTACAAATCTCAACAACGTAAGCCAAAATAGAATAGAAACCAATATACCAAGGCTTCTGTTAATAGATTAAAAACAACTGGATCCATTTAAGCTACTGGTTGAGATTAAACGCACGATGATTCTTTTTTAATAAATTCAAGTGTCAGAAATTAGTTTTGAACTGGTCTGTGGGAATTTTAATTGGATAAACGAAGTGGTTGTCCGCGTTAGTATGTTTCTCCTCTTATAATAGGTTATAACATAAACCACGCATTAAATTTATACGGTGTTTGTTATCATTAATATATTATTTTAAAGAGAGTTTTGTATACACGCATCCTTATTCAACTTATAATATTTACTCGTACGTAAAAAAATCAATGTTTCGTAATGAAGTGGATTTTATTTACCTAGCAGCTGGTTAAACTTTTAAAATATAGGTATCAATACAATACATCTATAGCTATATACATAATAATAAAATTATAACAAACACAAATATTGAAGGAAACTTAATATAGAGGACCTTATTAGAGCAACAGAATCCAAAACAGGAGGAGGGGGAGAAGGGCAAAGGCTAGTTATTACATACGTACATACATATTGTCACATTCATTCCGTCCAGTAGTTTTGGCGTGATGCGCGAACAAACAAACAGATACACAGACAAACAGACAAACATTCTAAAATAAGTTGTTTTGGGTTTAAACACGCTTATATAGCCTACTAGCCTTTGGTTGACCAAAGGCTAGTAGGTTGCTCCGCCGCAACCAAAACTGATTTTCAGATTGTATCTCAGGTTCCCGATATAGTAGCGGGATAAAATGTATACCAGTTTTTAAGTCTAATCGAGATCTATCAAATAAAAAGAGTTGCATCAAAATCCGTTCAGAAGTTTTTGCGTGATGCGCGAACAAACAAACAGACAAACAGGTAAACAGACAAACAGACAAAAAATCTAAAAAAAAATGTTTTGTGTTTAGACACGCCATAGCCTATTACAGTCATTTTTTCTCAAATATCTTAAATGTACAGACAGTTCTGTTACAGTTTTATAATAGTATATAGATATAGATTATAGATCTTGAATGTACAGACATGACAGCTCTGTTACAGCTTTATAATAGTAAGCAGATAAATTACATAACTAGCAGTTTCCTTTTTCTGGTTTACAATTTATTGAATGTCAGTTTTATGTGTACTCGTACAGGTATACATATAAAAATAGTTGTGTCAGCCTAACCACCGTACCAAATCATTCAACTTACTTTTTATGGATACAATTTATTTCGGCCGTAACGGCTCATTTGAATAACCCGTATATTTTTTAACCTAAACTAATTTAAGCTCACGAACTTAACAAAAAATGTTTCGTAATATTCCGGGATTGCTGTATAACTGATTCATCATCTTCGTTGACTTATCTCAAAGTTTAATGTCGGTTTAAGTGACAACTGGCAGTAGGGCTTAATCATATGCCTACATAGAATATATACATAACTAGCCTTTGCGCCGCGGCTTCGCCGCAGCCAAAAGCTAGTTCTTCGGTTATATCTCAAGGTAGCGATATAATAGCGGGATAAAATGTATACCAGTTTTTAAGTCTAATCAAGGCCTTTCAAATAAAAAACGTTACAACCAAATCCGTCCAGTGGTTTCTGCGTGATGCGCGAACAAACAAACAGACAAACGGACAAACAGATAAACCGACAAACAGACAAAAATTCTAAAAAAAATTGTTTTGGGTTTAGACACGCCTATATAGCCTATTACAGCCATTTTTTCTCAAATATCTTGAATGTACAGACACAGCTCTGTTACAGTTTTATAATAGTAATATAGATTATATAGAATCTCATTTGATAATATGTAGTTTAAGAACGATGAAAGTTGGGTGAATTCAAATGATTGAAAACAAATCTGTCTTTAAATTAAAAAATATTTTTTAGCAAATCGGTTAGATAAAAGTAGGCCGTGTGGGGCCGGCACCAAGAATAGCTCCACCCCGTCTCTTCCTATGGGAGTCGTAAAAGCCGACTAAGGGATTACCGGGGCACCGGGCAGCAGCGATCCCCTGTGTACTAAAAACTTCCACTGCGATCGCCAACCCGTCTGCCAAGTGTGGCGATTATGGTAAAACCCCCATTTTGGGGAGGCCTATGTCCAGCAGTGGACGATGGAAGGATGGATGATGGCAGAATAATAGATTTCACATATGCTTTTTTTACATAAAGATATTTTTTAGATTGGCAATCAAATTGTTTAAATAACATTGAAATCAAATTATTTAAATAACATTGAAATCAAATTATTTAAATAACATTGAAATTAACAATACACTGACTTTTCTAAGCGCTATCAATTAAACGTTGTGCAACCTACGAAATGGCGTTATGTAATATTCGCCTACATTTGCACTTTATCTCAATAAGGTATGCGCAGGAGTGGAGTCATTAGACGCTGTTTGTTTCTGTGATTAATCTCTTATTGCGCCATACAGGGTAAGGTGATAAGCAGTGAAGGTTATAGAGACTATATATCACTGTACCTGTCAAATTCACTCGACCTTTCCACACCTTTACTGACTAGGGACATAAGCATACGGTCCACCTGATGCGAAGTGGTTATTGTAGCTTAGAGATGCTAGCAACACCTGGCAATCAACTCAACAAGGAAAGGGATAGAAGGTGGAAAGGAAGGATCCGGCGCTCTCACTCACCCACCACATGAGACAAGATCTTTTCTTGTTAAGGCGGGAAAAAATGATCCTACACCCCAGTTTTCGGGGTAACGAACAGGGTAGTGTGGGGCCTTCACCCACTAAATAAGCCCGCCGTGTGCCGTCTCTCCGCCTTTATTGGCGGGCCACTGGAACTATGTTACATTCCTTCGGTGGTGACTTAGGAGTACCTATCCTTGTTTCACGCTGATTTTCTGTGAGAGAGTCGTATTGCCCCGATCGAGCCAGCCCTTTCATACTAGAACAAGCATTGCATTACCACTAGATAATTTAGACTAGACCCCACTAGATTTAGGCCGTAGTGCCACCACGCTGGCTCAGTGCGTGTTGGCAGACTTCACAATCCATCCATCCATCAGCCTTTCAACGTCCACTGCTGGACATAGGCCTCCCCAAGAGAACGCCACAATGAGCGGTCCCGTCATGGGGGATAATGTCATAATCGCCACGCTTGGCAGGCGGGTTGGCGATCGCAGTGGATGTTGTTAATACTCGAGGGAGTGCTAGACTTCACAAGCCATCGAGAAAATCACCAAGAAGTGGTAATTTGTAAACACACACCTAGTTTCAAAAAATCTCGGAACGTCTATAAGTAGAAGTATCTCACTCGATCATAACGACATCGGATCGTGTCATTGTGATTGGTTGAGAAATCACCGTGATTAGCCGAGGGATTACACACATCACGCGTCGGTATTTCTACCAATCACAAGCGATATCACGATACGATATCGATACGATTTAGTGAGTTACATTCTACGGGCCCTGGACTTAAAAATGTACCTAACCGCACACCCCGTCGTTCGGGGCAACGAACAGGGTAGTGTAGGGCTCTCACCCACGAAATAGACCCGCCGTGTGCCATCTCTCCGCCTTTATTGGCGGGCCACCGGAACCATATTACATTCCTTCAGTGGTATCACTGCACTTACCTAGCGGGGTAATAAATGCGGATGGGTGCAAAAGTGATTGAGCTTAGTTGTAAACAAAGCTGAACTGTAAGAGCCGAGACAGAGATCCCGCCTTTCATAGTCTGTCTGTTAATATGTTTGTTTGCTTGGGCTTCACGCAAAAACTATTAATCAAATTATGATGCAATTTTTTGTTTAATAGCTCTTGGTTAGACTTAAAAACTGGTATACATTTTTTCCCGCTACTATATCGGGAACCTGAGATATTACCTAAAACTAGCTTTTGGCTGCGGCGGAGCAATATTACAAAATTGTGAAAAGTATGTTTGTGTGCCACACTTTTACGTCGTAACTAATTGACCGATTATTATGAAATTTTGCGTGAAATATATTCTGGATTCCATAACAGGACATATACTATTTTATCCTGAAAAACGTGCAGTTCTTTGAAAAGCTACTTTTTAATATTTACTTACCAGATAGAATTTAGTATTATATATATATAAAAATTAAAGTATAACGTTATAATATCACAGTGAAGAGTCCGATGACCTCTACTACCAAGTGCCAACATAAGATAATTTAACGGATTCTTACAGATATATAAAATCTGTGAGAGCAAGATTTATCACGTGTATACTAAAGAATATAGAAGACGATCCGTTTCTATAGTTTATCTCTGTTTTATATCTACAGGTACATAACGTATGTTGTTATGGTTGGAAATGGCTTGTACCTATCTATCCATCCATCCATCCATCAGCCTTTTAACGTCCACTGCTGGACATAGGCCTCCCCAAGAGAACGCCACAACGAGCGGTCCCGTCATGGGGGATAACGCCGTAATCGCCACGCTTGGCAGGCGGGTTGGCGATCGCAGTGGATGTTGTTAATACTCGGGGGAGTGCTGCTGCCCACTCCCACGGTATTCCCTCAGTCGGCTCTTACGACTCCCGTGGGTAAAGAGGGGTGGGACAATTTTAAAGCCGGCCTCACACGGCTCATAATAGTATAGATAGACACCCGCGTATTATTTTTATATAATACGCGGGTGGCAAACAAGGATACGGCCTACATGATAGTAAACGGATACTGTAGCCTATAAACGCTAGCAACACCAGAGGCATCACTCGGGCATCAACTCGGGGATATCGAGAGGAAGGATAATAATTAAGGTAAATGAAGCGGATTTGGACCTCCCGCGCTTTCACTCACTATACGAAACACAACACTAGGAGTACCTACCGTTGTTTCACACTGATTTTCTGTGAGAGGATGGTACTTTCTCGATCGAGTCAGCCCGTTCATGCTGGTAACAGCAAGGCTCTACCACTATTTTAATTTTTATGTTATTATACGAGATCTCCCTTACCTAGATACTAAATTAAAAAAATAGACGTCACGGGACGTCTACCAGGTGTGAAAACATCGAAATTATTTTGTAGAAATAAAATGATCATAACTTGACAAAGTAAGTAGTAGCTTGAGGAGTCAAGACGAATCAAACGTGTATAAACTCGATAGGGTTGCGTCGTTTCATTACAGAGTTACTGTTACCACCTTCCAGCTCCATCGTCAGACTCTGGATACCATTTAGAGACAAAGTACTCGTCAAGACAAATCATTCGTGCCCAAACTAGATGGAGTTGTGTCGTTTTATAACGGAGTTCCTATGGCCTCCTTCTAGCTTCATCATCAGACCCTGGATACCATCTAAAGACAAAGTACTCGTCAAGACGAATCAAAAGATTCCAAACTCAATGGGGTTGCGTCGTTTCATTACAGAGTTACTGTGGCCACCTTCCAGCTCCATCATCAGACCCTGGATACCATCTAGACACAAAGTACTCGTCAAGACGAATCATACGAGCCCAAACTCGATGGGGTTATGTCGTTTTATAATGGAGTTCTTATGGCCACCTTCTAGCTCCATCATCAGACCCTGGATACCATCCAAAGACAAAGTGCTGGTCAAGACGAATCAAACGAGTCCAAACTCGATAGGGTCGTGCCGTTTCATCATGGAGTTCCTACGTCCACCTTCCAGTTCCATCATCAGACCAGATCCATGTCATCATAATATTGCATTGTCATGCGATATATATATATATGCGTAGAAAATTTCAGCTCAATCGGAAACCGGTAAGTGTGTCAAATTTAACTTGCAAGATTTGAACGGGACAAGTAAAATAAAAGCGTCGCCACGCTAACAACCGATTTTACCCTCCCGCCGCATTGGATGTTTCACATCAATAAAACGAAGTGCGAAAATGTGAAATCAAAAATAACTGTTACAATCAGGATAGAGGCAAATGCTTATAAAAAGTATAAAAACATCTCTTAATACTGTGTCAAAATTGTTTAATAGGTCATTTTGAATATTTTTTTCCTATAACAAACTAACTAAAAATCTATCCGCAATAAACGTTTGAATTTCGCAAAACTCACGTTGTAATTGTAAAAGGAAGGTTTACTAATCAATCAAGTAATTTTGAGCCTCAACATCCGTGAATAGATGAAAATCCCTTTTGAAAACCGTTTAAAAGCAAAGGTGCCTTACAAAGCTTTAGCACAAAACAAAGCTTAACTCTGAGGATTGAACCTATGTACGGACGGTGGTCGGCATTACATGGGTGTCACTGCAAGCAAACGCAACTTAAAGTTGGCAATTACAAACTTGTGCTTACCAATGTACTTACAGCAACATTGAGTCCATAACTAAGTTCCCACGAATACAATATAATTCATATAACATAGTATAATAATACAATGCATTATATGACCTTATGTAGGTAAACGATGTTTGCGGCTTATGAAAAACTTGTATTTTCGTTTAATCGTAGGCCATTACTTAATACATACATAACAGAATATATTTAATGTTGTAATAATGTGCCCGGTAGACGACAATAGGCTCGCTCCCTATTACGTGGGACTTAAACATAGCTGGCGAACCGTGGGTGTGTAATACACCTCTTCGGGGAATTCAGGCGTGATGCTATGATGTTATACAATATTTAAAGATAACACCAGTTCGGATTTCCAGAAAAACAATTAATTCCGATGAACTCCGTAAACGTAGTTTTATTTCATGACTTGTCGCATTGACTTCTGAATATATAAATACCGAACTGAACCGAATAGACAATCAAACTGACAAAATTAAAAAAAATGTGTTGTGTTCAGAGATGCCTAAATGTACACTAATACATTAACTTTTTCTCGAAATTTTTAAATGTAACAGACAGCACTGTGACAGCTTTATGATAGTATAGCTCTGTTACAGCTTTATAATAGTATAGATAGATAGCTCTGTTACAGCTTTATAATAGCATAGATAGATAGCTCTGTTACAGCTTTATAATAGTATAGATATAATATAGCTCTGTTAGGTACAGCTTTACAATAGCATAGACAGTTAAGCGAATATTTTGAAAAACTTTTAATACCTAGGAATAATGGCTGAGAATTTATTTACAAATGTAGTTGGCAACCTTGATTTCCACAGGTCACGTTAGTAAAAAACTTTAATGAACATTGCACAGGTTAGTGGGCAAGTTGGTAACACAAGGCTAAGGTTACAAATAAAGGATGTTCTCATAATACATCCTATAGCCTTAGCCCACGCGAACAAATAATACAATTACATACATCTAAATACACCCCGTCACTAGTTCAAATAGTTAATAAACTAATGTACCTACTATAGTCTGTTATTATCATAAGTAGTGCATAAATCAATATTGATTAAACAAATAAATATATAATTAGTAGAAAATAATTATTTGTCGTATTACTCAATAATTAATAGTAGTAGAGTAGGTATACTGATCTTTAAATTGTTCTTAAGGTGATTACTCTGTCCCTCATTTACTATATTTTTTCTCAAATATCTTTAATCCAGAGCACTACAGGCGGTCTTAAAATTACGTCGTTCTGACTTAAGTCGTTTCATATTACGACAAGATATTTTACGACACTGTTCCTCAAAGATAAATTGTTTCAATTTACGTTATAGAGCATTTTCATATTTTTCTATTGAAGTGATATTTCTGTAACAAGATGGATAATCAGAACGTAGTAGTATGTTTAACAGATTGGTTAACCTATAGGTTTAATTTAATTTATATGTTATAATAAGGTTATGTGTGTTAGTCACTGAACTCTTTCTAAACGGCTGGGCCAATAGCAATGAAATGTATAAGTAATTGCAATTCAAAGAATAAAATTTTCCTATTTTTTATTGAAATATTATAATACGCGTTTAAATCCTTTTGGTAATTTATTTTCATATGATAGTGTGTGAATTCAAACATAAATAAATTTAAAACTAATACCAGTGTGCCCAGTAGTGTAACCATTTGTGATATGTTCTACTTAAATAACTAACAATTTAAATACTTTCTTAGAAGAGTTTTTGAGAAACTTTATAATAAAAACAAGATATAAAAATAAACAGAAAAATAGACACGTCAGTCAGAGCTCACGTCAAGCCTTATCGTAAAGATACTTTCGCGATAACGGGCACGTCTTTACAGGTACTTGTAGATATCAACAGATAAAATACAATGTTGTAATATTATGGGAACATTCAAAACACTATTCGTATACACATCCGTGGAAAAACTTTTGTTGACTTATTGGAATATTAATTAGTGCCAGAGACTTTGTGTTTAATTTAGCATTGTTTTATATCTTTAGTTTTTTCATCAGTTTTGAATGAAATAAAGGTTATATTCTGCTCCAGCCTTCGAAGCTTTGTTCAGTAACTACTAAGACGCGGGATCGATTCCCGCTCGTACAAAAAATATCTTTTTCCTTTTCACAAATAATTTGTACTTTAACTTTATAATAGTATTTAAAAGTGTAAATATTCTAGGAAGGTTAATTAGAGGAGAGTAAAGAGCGGCCTTGTTTAATAATAAACAAACAAACTAAATTGCAGACAAAATATTTGTTTTGTATCCTACAAATTTTCTTTTATTTACTTACATATCAATTTTTAATAATACGCTGCGGAACTAATAGTCTGAAACATTTCAAGCTCCGTGTTCTACATCAAAATAATTTTCTTGTTTTCTACTGCACAAATAGTGCTGTTGGCTATGCGTTTTCTGTAATGGAGGAAATTTTGCTAACAGACCCGAAATATATGGCTTACTTTTAGCCATGTCTTTTAGTCTCTTAAATGCAATGCATTAGGCTTTCAGTTTTATTTCAAGCATTTATATATTCACAAATTCGCTGTTCGATGAACAAAATATCATGAGGAAACCTTCGTGCCTTAGAAGTCTTTGGGTCTTTACGAGGTTTAAGGAGTCTGCCAACACTTACTGTGTCGTCGTGTACGACTACAGCCTAAATCCTTTTTACTCTGAGAGGAGGCTCTTGCTTTACAGTAAGACAGGAATGGCTTAATAAAGAAGATCCGTTTCAAATTTAGACAGACTCGACACCTGCCTCAGTGGTCTAGCGATAGTACATGTGACTACGAATCATCCAGGATTTTCCGTTCCGAGTTGGAAAGTTCGCGGTGTTTTAAAACGTTTTTTTTTTATTTGATTTTTGACTGTTTGTTCGTTCACGCATTTCGTCAAAAATTGATTAGACTTATAAACTGGCACACATTTTATTTATCCCGCTACTATATCGGGAACCTGAGATATAACCTAAAAACTAGTTTAATATAAAAATGCAACACTAATTAGAGCCTAAACACTTAATGTGATTACTAAGTGAATAAATATATCGTCAACGAATGGGTTGAATATCGTACACAATGTAATAGTTTACAATATCACAGACTAATTACATCTATTGTTATTAAGTGTTATTGTTCATCACGTGGTCATTTATTTGAATTGCGTTGTATACATATTATATAATGTATATGTAATGCAATGTTTATATATTTATTGCTGCACTCTTTATTAACACACTTTATATTGGTTAAGAAATGGTAGCAAGAGCAACGTCTTGCCAGTATTCGCGGTTTTTTTTTATCTGTATTTTAGCACTTGACATACTCATTTACTTTAAAGAACAAATTATTCGTGAAATGTGGAAAAAGAGAAGTTTATTGCGAGCGGGGAACAAACCTGCGTCCCTTTCAATCCGGGGAAGTGCTCCCGCTGGCACTAAAGTTCATCCATCCATCAGCCTTTCGACGTCCACTGCTGGACATAGGCCTCCCCAAGAAATGGGGGATAGTGCCGTAATCGCCACGCTTGGCAGGCGGGTTGGCGATCGCAGTGGATATTGTTAATACTCGAGGGAGTGCTGCTGCCCACAGTCGGCTCTTACGACTCCCATGGGTGGAGAGGGGTGGGACAATTCTATAGCCGGCCCCACACGGCGGCACTAAAGTTCTCTTTTTCCAAATTTCACATATAATTTGTTCTTTAAAGTATTCTTACTGTTGTTGAGTCCATAAGTGGCGGCTACTGCATGCCATCAGATGAGCAGACACAACTGCTAATGTATTTCATGGTTGATAGATTCTGCACCAACAGCAGCAGGATTTAATGTACATCCTTTCGACGAAAACTCAATAACGTGCGGGATTCTATTCGCAGATATTGTAATAAGAATCTGAAAACAAGACCTGACGTAGTGTCAGGTCTCGTTTGTTGTCAATTGAGCTATTACGACATTACGGTAATCCAGAACACGTAGGTTCAAACTTCCAGCTGCCTCGGTGGTGCATCGATAGTAGGAACCACTGCTGATCATGAGGTCTCGGGTTCAATAACCAGGGCGGGCAGTGTTTTTTCTTAAAAAGAAATTTCTGAATAACAGCCCGGAGTTTGGAAATGTGCCGGATAGACTGCAATAAGCTTGTCCCTATTACTTGGGACTTAAACATGGCGAACCGTGGGGTGTGTAGTAGGTACACCTCTGCCTAACCCTTTGACATACAGACGTGTAACCCTATGTAGATTCAAACTGCACTTGTGGCTATCATTATCTGTTTCTTATTGACGAGTTTTGCAAATTATTTTCAATATATTTAAACTTCTGACATCAAACGGATTCAATTGTGAATAAAAATATACACGTAAACACATAAAATTTAATCAACATTGAACCAGCGCTTTAGGAGGAGTTCTCTGACACATAAACATAGGAATTTTATGTATAAAGAAGTTCAACACATAACGCAGTCAATCTGCACTGTAATGTTCTTTGACCACACTTAGTACATACCGCACGTTCACCGTTTACAACTAATGTTTATCGTAATCACGCATTATGGCGTACATAATTATAATAGAAAGCTAGCGACACACTTGCCTCGATCCATTGACTGGGTTATTAAATTGAATGGTACGCCGTCATTGAGAATAAGACTAGGGACCATCCATTAATCACGTGAAGCTCGAAAGGGGGGTTCAAAAAAAGCCACGAAATATCACAAGGAGGGCGCTGTAGTGAGATAAGTATAACGTGTATTTATTTTGTGCCTGGTAAACGGCAATAGGCTCGCCCCATATAATGTGGGACTTCAAAATAGCTGGCGAATCGTGGGTGTGTAATAGGTACACCGCTGCCTACCCCTTCGGAGATACAGGCATGATGCTATGATTTTTTATTTTGTCGTTGAACACGCGATTGCTAAACCGAAAAGCGTGTCATATTCAGACGTTTTTAAGATAATTTGTACTAAAAATATACACGTGATTTTGGGTAGAATAATCGTAATTTTCACCACGTATCCCCTCGACAAAAAATGCATTAATCATTATATTTATTATTCAAAATTAACAATTAAGTGGAATATCTTCACCTACCCACACGTCCGGACAAATGGTTTTTCTGTAATATTTTTTTTGTCAAGGCGACAAGGCTTTAGTGCTGGCATTAAGCAGGCCTAATAAGGTTATTTTCTACTCGTATATGAATGCCTATTGGTTAACAATTAAAATTAATCTGCTGTATTATGATTAATTTGTATTTTAGCTCTTGACATGCTCAGCTACTTTATAGAACAAACCATTTATGTGAAAATGTGGAAAACGAGAATTTAGCTTAGCGGCCCAGGGCACTTCCCCGGATTGGAAGGGATGCAAGTTCGAATCCCGTTCGCAATAAACTTATCTTTTTCCACATTTTCACAAATGATGTGTTCTTTAATCTGCTGTATTAAAAACATTTCGGGTTATATAAGCCTACTTAACATATTTATAAATAGCCATAGCTTTAAGGAACCCGACCTGGGAATCAATCCCGAGACCTCACAATCAGCTCATACACTACTGCCAGACGACCATGGCAGTTGGTCGGTTACAATTATTCTCTTCATATATTCATATATATACCTTTAACTCTTGCTTGATGTTCAACTCTGCTATTGTGATGTCATTTCATCACCGGCACACAAAACAATGTATTGCATTTTACTACAGCATATGGAAACCTCATTTTCGACATGGTATTTGCAAATACTTGGTTGTGAAATTAATTATATGAGTACTGAATAAATTAGACCCTTCTCAGTGGTTAATCAAACTATCAGGGCCCTGATTTGCTATGATTAAAGAAGCACGTTACGTGGCGAGTTGACGATGTCTGCGTGGAAGTCACTATGTAAATTATCAAGTTTCATAACGTGTCTAGGTCAGTTTTGAAGCTGTTCTAAACTGTCAATCTAACGTGTTTCATGCTAGCGCGTTTGTAGTTACGTTTACCATTGTTATTATACTTTCGTGGGTGAAATGAATACAAGTTTCTGTAACTGGCAAAATTAGCTAAAGTTTAGAAACCCAGTGATTTTAATGGTTTATAATACCATTAAAATTGCTACCTGCTAATACTTTACCTTCTTATTATTTACTTTTTAGGCATACATTTTAAGAATCACTAAGATAATATTTAGGTATTAAAAGGTCATTTGTTATTTATTACGAGAACGAGAGTAAATTCGAGTCTTCTTAGTATTACAACTTACAATTTTATTATAGGTACTATACCATGTACATATAATGTCAATAACTTTACAATGCACATACTTATTGATAAAACAGTGCTCGTTATGTTATTTGGTAGAAACAGTAACTACGACTCATGTCTTAGATATAAACGGAACATTGTTACAAACTCTTACAAAATGTCCAAATAATATAATATTTAATACACTATTCCATGTATCTATGACAATATAAAATCTGTATTTAGATCAATTATTAGACGTGTGTATAATAGTAGGCAAACTCCTCTTGTTAAAGTCCTCTTATAAATAAAGTTTATGAAATAAAGTATGCAGAAAAGTAATAATCGTTTATTTATTTGTATAAATAAGTATAACTTAATTAGTACCTATGAAGTCTCACAAACAAAAGTTAAGCAAGTCACTGATTGGAAACATCACACAGGCAAGAAGGTACTAATACGTTCACAACAACATCTCACAACACGTCTACTAAAATTATATCCATTTTATGAAATGAAGTCCTTGCATTAAGCAATAGCCACCGCAATTTTGCCGTTGATATCGATGAAGTATCGTATAATATGTGAAATTTGCTTTTGCATTTGTTATTATATATAATGTGATAATTCAGTTCTTGATTAAGAGTTATGATAGCCTTCTAAAAACAACGTTGCCAATGCTCCATACTAAATTCAAATAGATTATCAAAGGAAGGAGCAATGTGTATTATTGTTATAACAATAAATTCTTCTGTGGCGATCTTATTGATTCCGACAATGAACTGTTTTCTGAATTTTTCTTCTGTCGATAAGTTTGTAGTGTTGATCTTATTATTTTACATATTATAACTTTCTTTTTTCTTGTTAGTTTGTGAAAGTAACTTACTTATATTCAATTAAATAAACAATTTTATTGATGGGTTATTATAAAGTAAAATTCACAACAATGTGCACAGACTACTAAGAGATACTACTTATACACTGTGACATATGACGTGACATTAAAACAATGACAGATAGATTTTAGTTTTAA
Source organism: Leucoma salicis (assembly GCA_948253155.1). NCBI lineage: Eukaryota > Metazoa > Arthropoda > Insecta > Lepidoptera > Erebidae > Leucoma > Leucoma salicis. Next base: position 3,601,607 of record OX411815.1, read on the forward strand.
AACTATCTCCCCGTACGTAGAGATAATACATAATGATCCAATATTTGATCATATATTTATATCAAAACAAAAACAAATTAATATTAATTGTCTATAATAGTAATTTTGATGCATAAATATTAACTAATTATGAAGTTTAGAAACAAATAAATGTAATTTAAAATACCGGTTATTTTCCGATTGAAACTATTGTATGGTTTCTAGACGTACTGTGTGAAATCGAAATTTGGCATAAACAACGTATCGTGCGGTATACAGAATATTTTTTTTTGTAAAATATGTCGTGGTACGTTGCGTTCTGACGTTTGAGTTACGCGCTCTGCATGACGTCACTGGTTTTCGGCAAGTAATTTTACGTCTCATCGAGAATCAAGACCCAGAACAGTTTTGCACGCCTCATAAGCGAAGCGTTGAGGTGGGTACTGCTCTCGCTTTACGTAGATCAACTGATTTTTGAAATGTATCTATTTATCATATATTGCACTTGTAAAATAATATATATATACACACACATATCAAGAAAACACACTATTTATAACACTCATTATATTTTTGATGGCATTTTTGCTATTTAAACTAGTTAAAAAACTGTTTAAAAAAGTTCTGTCTTGGACATCCGTGTGTTGTAGGTATAAATAAATAAATAAAATAATAAATAAATAAATATTCACGGACATTTTCACACAACGTCCTCTGGTCCCAAACTAAGCTTAATGTTTGTGCTATGGGTACCAGATTACGAATATACTTAATACATTATATTACTTTTTTCTTTTGTAAATACATACATATAATAGATAGAAAACACCCAGACGCAGTACAAATACCTATCTGTATTCATCACACAAATAGTTGTCATGAGTGGGAATCGAACCCACGACCTCTTGTAAGGAAGTCGGTTACACTACCGACTACGCCACGAGGCCCGTCAAATATGTTCGGAAAATGTATGTTAACACGATAACGACCGAAATACTTAACTAATCGAGTCTTTTTTTTCTCTTACGCTTTAGTATAATTACGAATAGAGCCCTATTACTTTTCATGGCCGTGTGGGGCCGGCTTTAGAATTATCCCACACCTCTCCACCCATGGGAGTCGGAAGAGCCGACTGAGGAAATACCGGGGGAGTGGGCAGCAGCACTCCTTCGAGTATTAACAACATCCACTGTGATCGCCAACCCGCCTGCCAAGCGTGGCGATTACGGCACTATTCCCTATTCTTGGGGAGGCCTATGTCCAGCAGTGGACTTTAAAAGGCTGATGGATTACTTTACACGGTCTGATTTGATGTGGTTTAATAAAAAATAGTGAATATTTACGATCGATTCCACAGTGGTACCTACACTAAAACCAGCGCTATACCTTATTTCGTGAGAACTACTTCTATAGACAAATATTGTCATACTTCTTAAAATTAGCGCTAGATGGCATATAAGACATGAGAAGTACTTACTTTTTGAAATTAGCGCTATCTATGTGATTTATTGAAAACTACTTAGTAAGACCAATACATTATTAGTTACCTAACAAATAATCAATTTTATTATGAAAAATGAAGATTATGAGGCGTGCACTTTTGAATTTTCCAAAGTATTTTATACTACGTAGGTGGGAAACGCGGGTGGTAAGCGGTTACCGTAGCCTGTAGATGCTATGAACACCAGAGGCATCACACGCACTTCGCCATCTTAAAGGAAAGGGATAGGAGGTGTAGAGGAAGGATAATAAGAAGAGAATACAATAAAAAACGTGTTTATTTGTAACGCGTTCACGCCGTAACACTGAACCGATCAATGTACAACCTTTTGCTTATACATAGTCCGGAGCCCAGTCTATATGAATGAATGAATGGATAATATACGTGGATGGAGATAATTAGTGTGCCATATTTCATCCACGCGGACGAAGTTGTGGGCAAAACCTAGTTAATAATAAATACAATTAGTGGGGTTGTATAAGACTGCCGTTATTTTGATAGGGAAGCTGACACATTACTATGTTAGTATGTTTGTATTTACATAACATATTCATATTATTCAAATTTCGTAATAGAATTCACATGTAATGGACTAAATTAGCATTTTGAACAAATTGATTGATCTGAACACATTTTAATATGCACATATTAAAACATAAACAATTAAGTTTAGATTTAATGACTTCCTATGTCCCGTAACCAATTGATTAGTCTCTAACTAAACAAAACTTTGCTTACAGCGGCCTCAGGCATCAGTGCGTGGATGCTATCGGTGGTTTAAGTGGTCCACGTGTTATTACTACAAAGTGATGTCATGAAATTTTGTACACAAACTATTTCTAATATAATTTAATGGTTCATTTGAGGGTAAAACTTTCCCATTCTGTTAAGATAAACATATATTTATTTCAACGCCATCTATCGATCATTATTCATACTTCAATGTTATTTTATTTTTAACTAGGTTCTTAAATTTTTATTAATAAGTGGTAGGTACTTCTATCACGGGGAACTTTATCATAACTTAAAAACAAACCTATCACCAACACTAAACAACTATTTGTGGGTCACACAAAGAATTATTCTGTAGGTACAGACCTATCTATTCTATGGGAATTGAACTCACAATATCTACTCGGTATGCGAGGTTTGTTATCTAAACCACCAGTCAATGACTCAATGATGGTAAGCGATTGCCACAAATCTTAAGTGATTCAACAACTCTCTCTCTCTCTCGTTTTTTTTTTTGTATAGTAAATTTGGTAAGGTGATGCTCCTCAGCCATAGAAATTACATAACGATACTGGGATAATATAAAATGATATAGAATACGCTAATACGTTGCGTCATTTATGGTTTAAGTTCTACTGCAAGATGCGACTTACAGACTAATGCAATGCAATATAAGAAGACTGCGGAACGTGACTTTAGCTAGTTTTGTTATCATGTCGACATCTCACGACGTTCTGATAAATTATATCCAATGTAGTAAATATACGCTCAAGTACAGTAATTATTATACAGCAATTATCATTATAATTTTGACATTACGCCGGCTTTCGTCTTGCGTAGGTAGGTATTTCTATTAGAAAGTTGTAGCATCAACGTTAACTTTATGAAAAAAGTTCAAAAAGGAATTCGAATTCGTCTTGAAACAGGTCAGGTAAGGTAGTTTAGACATTAAATATTTCTATTTGTTTTGTTTTAAGATACTTAAGTTATCTTTAGCGAATAATTTCCAATGGCGCAAAAAAAATTGTTATTATTTTTTACGCCAATCATGTAGGTAAATCTACATAGGTTATCTACTCGCGTTCGGTTGTGGAGGATACCAGGATAATAATATTCTTAAACGCACTGTTATTTATATGTTGATTTTTCGTTTATTGGTAGAGTTAATATCTGATTACAAAAATACGTTTTATTATTCATAATTGAATAAATAAATAGTACTCCTTAATTCGTAATTGATTAAATAAATAGTAACAATATTATGTAGGTACCTACTTAGATCGTATAAAAGGCTTACCCTTATTACGGATTACGGCAAATAAAAATCCTAATAAGAAGAACACACTTCAACAATCACTAAACAAAAATTATTAAACGAACTTGACATAATAAACTTTATTTACGATTTCAATTTCCGAACGATTTCACAAGATGACGTCTAGATTTTTTTATTAGATAGTAGGTACGCCGCGGGCTAGCGTAGCGAGGCGCGGAGGGAAACTGAGAGTCGCTTGCTTGCACCGGTCACTCAGGAAATAGTGCATCATTAATTCTACACAAAGGTTAATTCTTATGTCTTTATGTGTAAGGTTATATTTTATGCAGTAATTACTAATTGGAGTTGTGATAAAGGTTATTGAACTAGGTACACATAATTATTTATATTTACGTTTGTTACGTTTATGTACCTATATATTTTAAGGTTCGTCGTCTGCCGTCTTGTTTGCTCTGAGTACTTTTCTTTTTTATTTATTTAATATTAATTTTACCTATACATAATTTAAACAGATTAAAAAAAACTAGACGTCGCGGAACGTCTAGCAGATGTGAAGACATCGAAATTACCTTGACAAAGTAGTCCTCAAGACGAATCAAACGAGTATAAACTCATTACACAAAGTGAAAAATGTGAAATCGGAAATAACAGTCACGAGCAGGATTTGAACCTGCATCTCCTGGATACCGTCCAGATGCTCATAATATTGCATTGGTACGTGATATACACATGCGTGTAAAATTTCAGCTCAATCGGAAACCCGGAAGTGTGTCAAATTTAACTTGCAAGATTTGAACGGGACAAGTACACTAAAAGCGTCGCCACGCTAACAGCCGATTTTACTCTCCCTCCGTATTAGATGTTTCACATAAAAAAAAAAAAATAGGTTATTTGACATATTTCTTTTAATTTTAGATGCGATCTTAAGCCTTTTTTTTCATACTACGTGGGTGCAAACAAGCATACGACCCACCTAAGGGTAAGCGTTACCGCTGCCTATAGACGCTAGCAACACCAGAGCAACACTCGCGCGTCGCCATCTTCAAGGAAAGAGATAGGAGTTGGAAAGAAGGGGGAATAATAAAGAGAGGATAGTGAGAGAGTTTGGGTCTCCGGCACTCTCACTCACCATACGAAAGACACGGTAGGGTTACCTACCTACCGTTGTTTCACGCTGATCTACTGTGAGAGGATGGTAGTTCCCCGATCGAGCCGGCCAATTCATTCTAGGATTTATGATGAGACTGAATGAATGAAGCCAAAAGAAGCAAGTTATAAAATCGTAGTAGGTAGTATAATAACTACCTACCTATCTAAATAGAAATCCGCAGTCCATGGTCTACGTTTCCACTCTCGAGTGTAGCAAGCAGGCCCTGCTAGCCACACAGCTGCTGAACATAGCAAGCCTTAACTTTGCGATATATTATGTAATTGAGCAATTACTTAATCTATAATTAACAACATGAAGAGCTTTATAACAAGTGAGTAATTTGCGTCTAACGAGCAACCAGTTGAAAACAATATGCCTATATTACAATCGTACTTACTGCATGCGCCAAGGTCCGCGGCGGCTGACTACCTGCGCGCGGCGGCACGGACGTGAGTTTAGAAATGTTACAGAGGTGACGCTTTGTTGATTCTTTGCGTTTAATTATGATGACATAACAGCATCGTGATTTTGAAGATTTAATTCAAGATCAAGATTTATATACAAAACATGAACTCGGCAAAATTTTCGCTTAATACGCAAGTATGAAGAAGCGGCGCGGCGTAGCGTCGACTACTCTAAAGTGGGCACAATGCATCAGTGACAGACGTAGGCACGTCTATACTTACTTACCTCTATTATAGGGCACTCAGGGGAGTGTTCAGTTAATTATAATAAGTTTATTCTTAATGGGTCTTAACTGCCTCGATGGTGCAGCGGTAGTGTGAGTGACTGCGCATCATGAGGTCTCTGGTTCGATCCCCGGGTCGGGCGGGGCTATTGAGATTTTTCGTAAAAAGAAAAATTGACAGTAGCAGCCCGGGATTTGGAAATGTTCGCGGTAGACAGCAATAGGCTCGCCCCCTATTATGTGGGACTTATAGTTGGCGAACCGTGGGTGTGTAATACACCTCCGCCCTCAGCCTACTATATACTATACTAATCGTAAGGCATTCGGTATTAAGACACCCCCAAGAGGACTTCGTGAACGAGCCAAATACATAGCCAGAACAGAAGCTTAAAGGAAACTCTCGCGGTAGCTCTTTCTCGCTTTAAATTTCAAAAATAGTGCATACTCGTATCTATGCGTGCATTTTTTCTTGCAGTAGTATCGGTATAAAAGCTCATAAGCCATGCCACATCTGCAATATTTAGCAATTAAATCTGTCAGTTCTATTACTTATAAAATTCTACATTCACCGGAATAACTACATCCTTGTCGGTAGTCATAGTGACAATGAACCAAGGTTAATACTTGTATGTATGTCCTTGACGGATTGCTCAGAAAAAGGAACAGGTGCATATTTTTATATTAGGTACAAGTGTGACAAAGAAGCATTATGGTCGTATGAAGTAAGGACACACATCATTCCAAAAAATCTTCGCAACGTCAGAGGTATACGCTGTAGGTACTCGTAATCTGTCTAAAAGCATAAACTTAAAAAATTTATGCATGCATGTGCGAATAATCCGCTTGTAAAATCTATTTGCCCACAAGACCATCTCACCAGGAGATCGAAGATGTTCAAAGACACAATAAGCTGCTGATAACATCACAATCAACTGATCAGAAAAAAAACACGTAGTTGACTAGACGTTTCGCAATCTGGTCTGGCTGTGACCTCAAAAGAACCGCAAACCAATCGAAATATATGTTAACGCACCGAATGTGTTACAATAATAGTGGTCATGATAATACCGCAAAAACGTGTTTCTTACGTCCTCTAGTGGTGAGATTAATTTATTAGTTATCGATATTCTATCCTATTATAAAGCTGTAATAGAGCTGTGTATGTACTCAAGTTCCAAAGATTTATTCGTAAATTTTTGAAACCAGAACGCCTTGGCCTAAGTGACATGTTAAAACACTATTTCTGAATTCGGCCAATAGTTTTCCAGCTTTCCGTGAAAATGATTTGTTATTACAAATAAATTACGCTTATAGTTATAGCTCATTTATATTTGGTTGCCTGGGTTGTTAATTAAAAAAAAAGTTAAAAAAAGTTTTATATTATAGTTAACCTTTAAAGACTAAACAATAACATCACGTACATGTCATTGAATAAATTTATTCAACTTTCCAAAACACGTAATTGTTTATGTACTTAAAATAATCAAAATATCGATTACATGTTCCATAAAAAGAATATTTTATGCTGTGACGAATTCAATAGAAGTTACTATTTGGATTGCCGCTATCGAATTACTCGATACATTGATTCGCAACACTAATCGCAACGGTATTTGCGACTTTGCACTGTGTAACAAAGACAGCAAGACGGGTTGGATCTGTCATTAAAAAGAGATAAAGTACCGGCTTAGGGAATTGAATATAACAACTTTTTCACTCTGATGAACTAGACCTCTAGTTTCAAATGTAATTAAAACGTATAAATGTTGCATGAACACAGTTTTTAATATTTACAAGGTAAGGAGACATTGTGTAGTGCCATCAGCCCATTCCTCTGTGTATCAAATACCTACCTACAGCTGCAGAAGTAAATTTGAAGGAGATGTTATACTTAAATAATGCATTTAGTCTATGTGGGCTAGTAAACCAATATATCTTATCAATTTAGTGTTGTACCTTTCATTTGGTGAGTGAGAACACCAGAAGGCTTAACCTCTGCCATATTCTCTCTTTATTATCCTTCCTACCATGTTTTTGTTAAGTCGGGAAAAAATGTTTAACCGCACACGTTCGGAACAACGAACAGGGTAGTGGTAGGCTCTCACCCACTAAATGAACCCGCCGTGTGCCGTCTCTCCGCCTGTATTGGCGGACCACTGGAACTGTATCCTTCCTATCCTAGTGTTGCTAGCGTCTATAGGTCACGGTAACCACTTACCATCAGATGGACTGTATACTTAATTGGCACCCAAGTAAAAAAAAAATGTGTGTGTTCTTAAGTACATGCGTTAGAAGTTATACTTCTTTGGCGTAACAAGATAAAAATCTTTTCAAAAATTTTATCTTTCGCCTTATTCTACGTTTGTAGAAACAACGACACTAACAATAGAAAAAAGGTATATATACTTTCAATGTATTACATTGAAAGTTTTATTATAACGCATTGTCTAGTTAAATAAAGTTTATTTAAATATCACAAAAAAACTAAAAAGTTGATTATAGCTAACCTCAGGTTAGGTGTAGGCTTTTCGTGACGGTGTGCGCGCGCATCGTAAATATTTACTCTCATCATTTTCCCCTAACGCGCCAAAAGAAGTATAACTTCAACAAGAATTTTATAAATTCCGTTTTTCAAGATAGTCACTAAAATTAACAGTGATGCATATGAAATGGAAATGAACTAGGTACAATGTATTTACAAAATAGCATTGACCTTCCACGAGAAGTTTGTCGAGAAACACAACATGGTCACTCGGATAGTCACACAATTACAATTTACTGCTTATTGTGGCGGCTCTTAGAGAACAATAAGCGATGTAATTTATTTTCTCTTCTATTTAATATCACATGAAGTCAACAGTAACCTTGGTAAGACTAAGAATTGCAACAAAGTCCCGAATTGAGAATCTTTTTTTGTTGTAAAGGAAAAGAAAGTTTTCGACGTCCCGTCCAATCTGCAAACTAGTGGCGAATGTGGACTGAGAAACCCGACCTCAACAGTGGTACAATGTTCGTGATATTATGAACCATAATTACTACATATTAGTATAGAATTTTCAACTGTCACAAGCTAAAATCGTACAAAAAATCCACTAAACATTAGTTTAACTAGACGTGGTCTGTATTAATCATTTTTATGAAAACTAACATTGTTTTTAGTCAGCTGCACTGTTTGTCATGGATCCTGTCTCGGAATGAGTGAAACTATCCATCCACCAGCGTTTTGACGTCCACTGCTGGACATAGGCCTCCTCAAAAGAGCACTTCATAGAGAGGTTCTATACGGTCTGTGTAGATCGTCGGTCCATCTGGTGGGAGGCTGTTCTATATTGCGCCCACCTATTTAGGCGCCACTAGCAAGCTTTCCACTACCGAGCGTAACCTTTCAAAACATGCTGATCGACTTTGAGCCTTGATACGAGGGCTAACATTCAAAGAGCAAGTCTCTGATGCCTATGTCATCATTGGTAATACACATTGTTCGTGGACCTTTGTTATGAGACTGCGAAATATTTGAACAAGAAGATCTCCATAGATTTCCGAGCGCTGCCCCGTCGAGCTGGATTTATGAATTAACCTCTTTCTTCGAAGTTGTAGCGTTGTCGTAAAGGGAATCTATAGTCTGTCACAATCGCTTATCTAATGGCAGAATCACAGGTTATTGAAAAAATTGCTCAGGCATACAGGAATCCTCATAATTTCCTCTAACCGACTTATTTATATATAGATGCATGAAATCAAAACGATCGCTTTCACTGTATAAAGTTTATCTTAAAGATTCGATCTCATATTTAGGTATACTTCATTATGTAACCTACAGGTTATTCTATTAACAATAAAATTTTACGGACAAGAAAGTATTATATTTGCTCTGCAATTGACGATAAACGCCGTAATATTGTTACGTGAACACTCGAAATTTGTTTAGAGGTGTATAGTACCTACCACATTGACAAAGTTCTCTTTGCAGACAGTAAAAGTTCCGGTCATACTAATACATAAGCTACTTAAGGTTCAAAATCCAGATGGTTTATGTTTACAAAGTGTAATCTGTATAATAATGTTGGGTTAGTTCAATTTGTATTGGATGTCCGTATTTTTAATGTTTACGAAAGTACTTTACCCGACGGGTTATAAGCCATGTTAGCTGAACTCTCTCTTTATGTCAATTATACATGCATTAAGTATATGGGATATTAAGGAGAATTTACTTATCTGTTACGTATTCGATGTAGAAGAGAATTCAGGTACAATATCCTATTATATTTAGTTTATAGACTTTCTGTAAAAATATGTTATTATCTGTTTGTGGAGTCAATTAATTTACAGAAAATTTTAACTTTTCAGAAACTCGGTAAAGAAAACCTCTTCGTTATCTATAATATTTATATAGATATAGAACTCTCCACGCTCTGCCTCCCTTTTTTTTGTTAAGGCGGGAAAAAATGTCCCTAACCGCACACCCCGTCGTTCGGGGCAACGAACAGGGTAGTGTGGGGTCCTCACCCACTAAAGAAACTCGCGGTGTGCCGTCTCTCCGTCTTTATTGGCGGGCCACTGGAACTATGTTACATTCCTTCGGTGTGCCTCTGCCTCCCTGATCGTTATATAAACACCTCGATGCTAGCAATAACTGATAAAAATAATAGGTACCTATCCTGCTGAAAATTTAAAACCGTGGCTCTCTATTCAAAACCTTCTGGCTGACCACTGAAGGAATGTAATATGTACAAATCATAATTTGTGAATAAGGAAAAAGAGTATTTTAGTACAGGCGGGAATCGAACCTGCGTCCCTTCCTATCCGGGGAAGTGCTCTAATCAGGACGCAGGTTCGATTCCCGCCTGAACTAAAATACTCTTTTTCCTTATTCACAAATTATGAGTTGTACTTTAAGAGTAGCGGAGCATGTCAAGTGCTAAAATATAGATCAAAATGGAATGTAATATGGTTCCGGTGGTCCCCCAATAAAGGCGGAGAGACGGCACACGGCGGGTTTCTTTAGTGGCCGGCCCCACACTACCCTGTTCGTTGCCCCGAACGACGGGGTGTGCGGTTATATTTTCACGTCTTAAAAAAAAAGTTTGGTTAATTGAGCCCATTTCTTTTCTATTGCTAACGTAGCTAATGCTCAGCGGTAAAGAATAGACTGAAAAGTAGAGACTACCCTTATGACAAGTCTTATAACGTCCATTGCTGGACAACGAGCGATTTTGTCTTGACCGTTTCCAACGGCTTCCTGCGATTTTGATAAGATCGATCGGTTCATATAAACAATAATTGACATAAATTCATAATAAATTATGCAATCACCATTTGAAATAAGTAGGTATGTAAAAAAGGTAACCTCATTAAATCAGAGGGCATAAACAAAGAAATCATAAACAACATTCTAATTTCAAATTAAAACGTCAACGGTGAGTGAAATTTGTTCGCTCTCACCACTATTGTTTTAAATTTAACGGTCATTCAGTGGTGACGGATCCGTTCTGTTTGTGACGAGTATCTAGTTATTTTGTCGGCAGGTTAAAGATAATGCGAACCTACCTATGGAAAACAATGTCCGTGTAATAATAACGAAAAAAAGAGTAAAATTAAGCACTGACATCTTGTCTGAGAGAAACTGTTGACTGTTTATCAATCAATCATTTCTCTCCTATTTTTTATTTTATTTGTGTCTATTATAATTTTGCTCTATATAATTATAGAGTCTATATCACAAGCACGTAGCATATTGTATAGACTGTCATATTAACTTCCTGTCACTGTTTCCAATTACCTTCGCCATTACCCCCTGTAGTACTAGTAAAACGACAACACCTGCTCTTGCATAACCGTCACCTTTCTCATAACCTTTCGACTAAAACTAAAATACCTACTAGCGGCACATAACTCTATATTGTCTATTCTAAGCCTCTATTTCTTAACTAATAAGGTTTAGTTCTATGTAGATTTTATTAAAGATGTTTTAACAATAATGACAGCTGACAGTTGACAGATTAAACGTCAATACGATAGAAATGGAAAGTCTTAGCGCGAAAATAATCGTTGTGGAATGGTGAAAATAACTTTTAATTTTTGAAGTCTTGCTTTTTATTATGCAATTGACATATCAGAAATTGTATTCATCTATGGTTTAACAGTGAACTGTAGGTTTCTAAACAGCTCACCTTTAATAATAATGATGATTGTTCATCATTTTCACAAACATTAGGCTATTTTGGGAAAAAATGAGAGAGATATGGGCCTTTATCCATAGACACAGCCCACCGCCCTGTTATAATGCGGTTTGATATGCTCGGTACTACGAGCCCTTGAGAACACTTCAGGCATGTACATACATGGATTACAGTTCGCATGCTTTAAAAGACGTATACCCAATCTCCAAACCATAAGTCCGTGCATTTAGTTCAAGCTTTTGTCTTCATATTTCATAATTCACTCGATCAATAAATAGAAATATCCCAGATCACTTAAAAAAATGTTTCTACTGTGAAACTTAAAATTTATAATACACTTTCGTGTAATTTATGGTTTCAAAATACATATATCAGTAACAGAGACAGACTAGTGGCAAAGTGGCAAAACAAAGGACTGCAAAGACAATAGCATCGAGTTCGACCCCCAGCCAAAGTTCACGGCACACACCTCTGACTTCTCATGATTTATCGAGATTATGTTTGTATTTGTTTACGAATTATCACTGCTTGGTGAAAGAAAACATCATTAGGAAACTAGCATGTCTGAGAGATTCTCTCGACTGCTCGTATAGTCTGCCAAGCGCCCTGGGTCAGCGCGGTGGATTCCGACTTGAAGCCTTCTCACTTTGAGAGCAGACCCGTGCCCTATAGTGGGACAGTTACGGGTACAAAAAAACATATATACAATACACAAGGAGGATATTATACACACGTTAGATATAATATCAAGAATCTATTTGCAGTAAGTACATGCAAGTTAAAAAAAACTACTTTAAAGTACAAATTATTTATGAATGTGGAAAAAGAGAATTTTAGTGCGAGCGGGATACAAACCTGCGTCCCTTCCAATCCGGGAAAGTGCTCAAGATCGCTAAGCCATCGCTCTGACCGACGGCCATTCCCAATCTCCACATAACATCCACTTGCAATAAACTTCTCTTTTTTCACATTCACAAAAAAATTGTTCTTTAAAATAGCTGAGCATTTCAAGTGCTAAAATACAGATCAAAATGTTTAAAAAAAGCTATTAATAATTCCGTGAAATTTACAAATATTAATAGCTAACTATTATATTATTCTATCCTTAATAAAAGCCAGTCAGTAGATTTTCAAATGGCGGACAAAAGGTTAAGAGTTTATAATCCTAGTTGCCGCTCTATGGCGCTATTGAATTTAAACCAGTTATGTATAACATGGGAATATGTAGCAACCTCAGCAACCTGTTTAGTGGTAGGTGATATGGTTCAGGAAATAAAATAATATGCTTTTTTGTGTAATTAGACCATAATTGAATGTAAGAAACTAAAAATTAAATAAATATAGAATACTATTCAGGGTTTTTGTTTTTAGCATGCCTGGAGTTAGCAGAGTTGGTGCACTACCCTGATGCCTCTAAACTAGAATTTCCTAAACTGGGGCACCCTGATGTAGGGGCTCCAGGGGGGGAACTCTTTGAAAGGTTAGTTTAATTTTTACAACTTAGAATTAAAATAAGTCGTTATTATAATGTGAGTTTATTTAGCTAAGAAATTAAAAGGCGGCTTGAAAATTCAATTCGAGGAGGCTCAATGAAAAAAATTTGAAAGTCTTGCTCTAATGTAAGTAAAGCTATCGGTTTTAGGCTCACGATATCTATCACTGTCTCTGTCTCGAGAGATCAATATTGGATCAGATTATAAGGTTGAGGGAATAGAAAGATATTCTATGCTTACTCCTCTACGTGAGTGCACACTTATGCATGTATATTTTCGCAGTTGGTTAAGCTGCGTTGGCCTAAATTAAGCTAGGAGGGCATTAGTATCCCTAAACACTATGAGTGCATTTTTTTTTTAAATTGGGGCCTTTATTTTACCCTATTGACATTGAGAATTACCTACCATTGAAAGAGGCCGATTTTCATAGATTAGTGCAAGTGCAATTTGCGTAGTGCCGATTCATGTTTATTACCTTGACTGGTTGTATCAGTAGATATATTAACTTCGTGGCGCAGTCGGTAATGTAACCGACTTCTGTGCACGAGGTCGTAGGTTCGATTCCCTTCCCACTCAGGACAATTATTTGTCTGATGAACACAGATATTTGTATTGCGTCTGGGTGTTTTATATCTAAAATACGTATGTATTTACAAGAAAAAAAGTACTAATATATATGTATTATATCCGTAATATCCCATAGCACAAGCTTTAAGCTTAGTTTGGGACCAGAGGACGTTGTGTGAAATGTACGTGAATATTAATGAACAATAAAGCTCTAAGCAAACGCAGTTTTCATTCATAGTAGTTGAGATAACTATAAAATTTCATCTAAATTCGTAGTTAAGTAGTAGTTTAGGTGTAAAAGACGGACACACGTCCAAACAACTTCGCAAACTTTCACATTTATAATATCAGTAGGAGAACAACATATCGTAGGAATAGTATAGAAGCTTTACCAAGCTTTTTAAGAGCATATTTTTTCGTTGAATCATGTTGGCATTGGCATGCATAATATTGGGCAATATTTTTCAATTCGTTGTTCGAAGCGGTCATCACAATATTGTTCATGCAAAAATATTGACGCGAATGTTAAATTTATTAAGTACGTACCTAAATATTATTGAACTTTGGGATTCAAGGTTTTAAATATTATTGCACAATCAAAGTTTTCGAATAGTATAATTATTATTATTAAAGGTGTAGGGACTGGATTAAGAAGACAGGCTGCCAGCGGTGGATTTACACTAGGGGCAGTCGGGGCAAGATGTGCGGGAAATTTTTTAGGGCAGCAAAATTTTGAATGTAAAAAAAATTTTTTTAGTCTTATCAAGATTTCTCAATATAATTAATTAATTCTATTAATAAATAATTTTCTGTTTAATTGATAATTCAAGAAATTCAATTCACCATTATTTGTCAATTATAATTTTGGCCATTTTGGTAAAAATTAATAATCAAAATGATTTAATCAATTTATTTCCTTGGAGACTTGAAATAATAATCGGTTTTTCTATTTTCTGGAATTAAAGAAACTGCATTAGTATTTTTTTTTTTAACTGAAAAAGTTTCGGAGTTTATTTTGCATTTTTCATAACTTTAATCAATCAATGAATTAAAAAAAAATGTTGATGAAAAAATATATAAACTATAAGTTTAAGTAAAATTCCAGCATTAAACAATCAATCAATAGTATGTGACGCACGCGCAGCCTTCTAACGCCATCTCTTGGCTCCAATTGACGTCAGCACGACTGTCTTTTTGTTTATTAATCATATTATAAGCCGTATGTGTACCAACTAGGGTTTAAATTAGAATGTTAATACGTTACAAATGCTGCATGAGCCAATGCATAGTAAACTCAGAAGTTCCGTATGAATTTAATCTTTTATGGTAATTTAACACCCTTTCAGTGTTTTAGTAACTGCCTCTGTGGTGCAGCGGTAGTGTGAGTAGCGGAGTTTTGAAATGTGCCCGGTAGACGGCAATAGGCTCGCCCCTCTTACGTGAGACTTAAATATAGCTGGCGGACTGTGTAATACACCTCTGCCTACCCCTTCGGGGAATATAGGCGTGGTGCTATGTTATGTTTTTTTTAGTAGGTGGTTATAATACACAAGATAGGCAAACAAGCAAATTAAATGCAAATATTGTGCATTATAGGTAAATATTATGATATTGTATTGGTAAATTCATATTTTTATTGTGTATTAGGTATTGAGAGTAAGCCTGTTGAAGTGGTGGAACGATAATTTAGAGAGATGCAGATATGAAGAGGATAGTAAGGATGGAGGATGGAGGTGCGATACGCAGACAATTGAGGCCTACGCTCTGTCATTATGCTGGACTCAACAAGACTGGCACATCTTAATAAATTTTGTGTTATAAGTTTTGTTTTGTGTTTTATTCTGTGTTTTAAGCATATTCTGCTAGCCCCGGTAAATAATTTATAACGCTTGTAAACCCTCTTTTAAATATTTGTTACAATAATAAAAAAATAATAAATATAATAATAATAATAAAACAATAAATAAACAATAACTGCCTCGGTGGTGTAGCGCTAGTGTATGCGACTGCTAATCATGAGGTCTCGGGTCCATGAGAACATTGCCCAACCCGGGGATCGACCCCGGGCTAGGCAATGTTATTGAGGTTTTTCCTAAAAAGAAAAATTCTCAGTAGCAGCTCGGAGTTTGGAAATGTGGCCGGTAGACGTCAATAGGCTCGCCCCCTATTACGTGGGACTTAAACATAGCTGGTGAATCGTGGGTGTGTAATACACCTCTGCCTACCCCTTCGGGGAATACAGGCGTGATGCTGCTTTTTTTCTATTTTACAATAATTCCAATCAGTTATTAAACTACTGACTTTCCTACGTATTGCAAGACATAAATCACACTGATTTTATTTTAAAACTTGTCGCTTAGCAACTAAAATACATAAGTCCTTTGTTGAACCGTATTCCTGGGAATCTTGAATGCGGTTAGAACTTCACTAAATATAGATTTGAGTAGACTGTTACATGTATTTTGCACATTGAGAATTTCTAGTCTGTGGCGGTGTTGTATACACTTTACCTTTGGTAATTCGATTATTTTATTTATAGACTAGATTCAGGACGTAGTCTGCATGGACTTAACAATAAGCTCCAGTGAGATGCGAAAAATATACAATTTTGCTGTAGATTAAGATAATGCCATCTAGCGACAAAATGTAGTACTAATCTTTAATAATGACATTAATGAGTTAATAAAGCCATGTTTTCCAGAATAAAAAGCTCCTTATGGTACGAGTAGTTCAAATTATTGATAATTGTGTACCAAATTTTATCCAAATCGGTACAGCTGCTGGCATGATTGCCATATACGACCAGGTCCCAACTGGTTATGTAGTCGTGCTACCTAACATAATTTAACATGATTATAATCTGCATTCTGCACCCATGCACTGCATAGTAAATAAGTGCACTTATCGCTCAAGGTAAGTGACGCAACGGGGCCGTTTCACTCTGATTCACAAAGTAATCGTACGTGACCGTTTGTCATCTACCGTCTACCATTACTAGTAGTTAGATTAGTCGTTATAGCATCATTGAACGCGTAGTTAATTTAAATAACTAATTTATTTAATTTAACTACGCGTTAAATGATGCTATAACACTGACACTTGTTTTCCTAGTCCGTGTGGTGACGGACTAAGAATACAAGTGTCACCCCCACATTCTTTCCCACGGGTGTCGTATGAGGCTACTAAGGGAAGTAAGTAATTAACATCCATTGCATGACTGGTAGTAGGGCTGGGTACCAAGTGGGAGTACTCACTTGGTATCGGGCTCCAGCGGGTTGGTACCACCACCGAAGGAATGTAACACAGTTCCAGTGGCCCGCCAATAAAGGCGGAGAGACAGCACACGGCGGGTTTCTTTAGTGGGTGCAGGCCCCACACTACCCTGTTCGTTGCCCCGAACGACGGGGTGTGCGGTTAGGAACATTTTTTCCCGCCTTAACAAAAAAAAAGGGTTGGTACCACCATCTCCCGTATGACCGGCCATGAAGCACATCGTTGCGTTTTGGCTGTAGCAGGAGATAGCCGTTTATATTTCATTTCATATCTGTGAAATGCATTGGTGAGCGGCGGCTGGCAATACTCTCGGTAGTTGAGTCCATGGGCGACGGTTACCATTTGCTATCAGATGGACCGTGGCTCATCTGCCACTACAAGCAATAAAAAAAAAGTTATCAGAACGGGAATAATATGGGGAGGAGAAATACAGGTAAAATAACTGTTTACAGGTAAAATAACTTCATAAAAAAACGAGAGAGGAAGAGGTCATATTAATTTGTACCTTCTTAAATTTTTTATAATGATTTACAAAATTTTATTTTGATTTTTTATTATTATTTAATTCCTCTTTATAATTAATTAATTAACCAGTGATAGGATAGCATTGCGATAAGACCAATGAGTGCCATGACATATCATCGCTATCAGGTTCGATCCCCGAGTCCGAGTAGAAGCAAGGTTTATTTTTTATAGAAAAGACCACCAGCCAGCTGCGTCACCTTTGTTGAAATTACTTGCAGAAGAACGAGAATAAATAATAAATAAATATTCACAGACATTTCACACAACGTCCTCTGGTCCCAAACTAAGCTTAATGCTTGTGCTATGGGTACCAGATTACGGATATAATACATATATTACTTTTTTTGTAAATACATACATATAATAGATAGAAAACACCCAGACGCAGTACAAATTACTGTGTTCATCCCACAAATAATTGTCCTGAGTGGGAATCGAACCCACGACCTCGTGCACGGAAGTCGGTTACACTACCGACTACGCCACGAGGCGCCTAGAATGAATACCTATCAGCTACAGCACAAGCATAACTAAGCCTCAAGCATAATTAATTTAAAAAACAAGTTAAGTTACTTTCGTTTTGACAAATAAAGTGCTATAACTAACTTGCTACCACACCTTTAACACACAACTTATACGTATTATGAAACCAAAATATATTACGTAATCTAGAACTAGTTTTTTTTTATTAAAGATAAGGGAAAAAAGTGACACGTCTTTGGCAGAGGACTACGCAACAACAACCGGAATTGAAGCCGAATTTTTAATTTAAAGTTCAGAAACTTCACAGATGGCGCTACTGGTTTAGACTAGATACCACTATTCTCGCCGTCTCAGTCTGGGTCTGGGAATAAGTATATCCTATTTGTTTATTGCATGTTGGTACTATAAACCAAAACAAAACAACGGAATAGTAAAACTATATAAAGTAATATATAAGCGGGAGTGTAAATTACTCCTCAAGTGACAAGAAACGAATGAAGTCCAGAGATAATAGAGTGGTAATCTGAGAAGCGTTTCGATATAAGATATTTTAACTATGGATTAAAACAGTATAAATATGTCGCCCTCAGGTAACCGAGAAATAAGTATACTGCCTTAGTAAAATTCTTCATCATCGAGGACGAGACAACAACAGGTATAATTGTATATAACACTGACGACGTATTCATATTCGTAACATACGTACTAAGTAGTTAAGTCCTTTGGGATAATTTTAAATCATAGGTTCTCTGGTAGCACTTTTAATTTATGTCACTTCGTTGGGGCATGGTTCTGTTTGAGTTTGTATGAGCGCGTGTATTTTCCTAGTTGGGCATGGTTTTTCTCGGCTTCACTAGATTGTTCGTAACGATCCGTCTTTCTTTTTTCTTGGTCTGAGATTGGTACCTACCTCAATGAATTAATTTATAGAATCAGATGCAAAACTGTAAATTCCTGTTTTGGGAACACTAATCGTACTCTAGGGCGAACTTTAGTCTTCATCATGACAGAATACTAGTTTGCTGATCCCGCGAGCAGATCTATCTTTTTCACGGGGTACTTTGGTTAAATATGGGGAGAAAAGAACTTGGTTCAATTCAACCCTACGAAGACACAGGTTTGCGCGTTTACTGCAAAGAAGGACGCATTTGTCGTGACGCCCCAGTTCCAAGGGGTAACTCTCCCGGTCTCCGAGAGTATTGGGATCCTTGGCATCGACATATATAGTAAAGTCCAGTTCGGGAGTCATTTGGAGGACAAAGCCAAATTGGCGAGCAAGAAACTGGGCGTCCTGAACAGAACCAAGCGGTACTTCACACCGAGGCAGCGACTTGTGCTGTATAAAGCACAAGTCCGCCCTCACGTGGAGTACTGCTCACATCTCTGGGCAGGCGCACCAAAATACCAGCTCGACCCACTTGACTCCCTGCAAAGACGCGCTGTTCGAATTATCGATCATCCCAATCTCACGGATGAGCTGGAGTCGTTGGGGCGGCGGAGAGACTTTGGGGCTCTCTGTGTGCTCTATCGACTCTTCAACGGGGAGTACTCTGAGAAACTGTTGGTGGTACCAACATCGCCGTTTTACCACCGGACCACGAGACGCTGTGCTAGGGTTCATCCATACCACCTGGAAACGATCTCGTCCAAGACGGTTCGTTTTCAGCGTTCTTTTCTACCACGTACGTGTAAGATCTGGAATGAATTTCCTGCTGCGGTGTTTCCCCAGCGTTACGACTTGCCCTTCTTTAAACGAGGTTTGAGAAGAGTATATACTTTACTCACGGTAGGCGGCGACTTGGCTGTGCCCCTGGTGTTGCCATAGTCCATGGGCGGCGGTTACTACTTACCATCAGGTAGGCCGTTAGCTCGTCTGCCACCGTTAGCAATAAAAAAAAATACCTTAACTCCTACAACTACAATACATAGACCCTTTTTTTTTTGTCATGGCGGGTAAAAATGTACCTAACCGAACATTCCGTCATTCGGGGCAACGAACAGGGTAGTGTCGGGCCGTCACCCACTAAAGAAACCCGCCGTGTATCTCACCGCCTACCTATATTGGCAGGCAACTGGAACCATGTTACATTCCTTCAATGGCAGATAGGGGACACCTTATAGCCGGTCTCAATAATCTACCTATAGTTAAAAGTCAACTGCTATCCCCAGTAAACTGTTAGTAATGTAGGTAGGTACGATCCTACACTAATATTAACTCAAATTAATTGCTACATAATATGATAAAATTAATAAATCTGATTCGGTTAGCAAAAAGTAATCCAGTTTTATTGCGAAATCTTGTTGACCTTATCGTGTTGGCTAATAAAATATACATTACTGTACATTACACTGAATCTATCAATACGTATTAAGATAATATTTCAAGGTTGTTTATGCTGCGATTTAAGATTTTTCAAAACTTCACAGTCTTGGATAGAAGGTGGTATTACTTGCCATCGAAATTCATCATTAAACATTTTTGTATCGTGCTCCATCGCAGAAAAAATATAATCGCAGGTTCCCGATATAGTAGGGGTGTAAAACGTACCACTGAAATAATGTAATATAGTTCCAGTGGCCCGCCAATAAAGGCGGAGAGATGGCACGCGGCGGGTTTCTTTAGTGGCTGAGGGCCCCACACTACCTTGTTCGTTGCCCCGAACGACGAGGTGTACGGCTAGGAACATTTTTCCGCCCTTAACAAAAAAAAAAGGGGTGTAAAACGTTGACCAGTTTTTAAGTCTAATCAAAAGGTATCAAAAAAGTTTCATCACAATCCGTATAGTAATTTTTTCGGACACCCCATCGTTCGGGGCAACAAACAAGGTAGTTTGGGGCACTCAGCCACTAAACAAACCCGCCATGTGCCGTCTCTCCGCCTGTACTGATGTACCACTGGACCTGTGTGACAATACTTCAGTGGTACTTGAGATGTTAACACATAAAGAAACATCATCACGCCTGTATCCCTGAAGGGTTAGGCAGAGGCGTATTACACAACCACGGTTGGTCAACTATGTTTAAGTCCCACGTAATAGCACCGCCCAACCCGGGGATCGAACCCGAGACCTCATGATCGGCAGTCGCTCACACTACCCAGATTCACTTACGTATATAATATTGTATACGTAAGAGAAATTCTGGTATTTCTGGGAATTCGAAGGGTTAGCCGTTTTATCCTTGTCGGTAAGCGTTAAGCCGGTGCGCCATCCATATTTAAATAACCTGCAAACCTCAGGGATTTACTCGATAGCTTGTGAAGTCAGCCAACCCGCACCTAACTGGCGTGGTAGACTACGGACGTAAACCTGCTCTCTCATTCTGAAAGGTAACCCTTACCCGTGCCATACCTATTATGACATCAGTAATGTGAAAAAAAATTATACCTACTCTACTAAGAAGCTGCGAGAGAAAAGGTATATAAACCATAAAAAGCGTAATTATTAAATAAGTGTGGATGTAATACACTAATGAACACTGTTTTAATTGTACTAATCATGCAGAACTACGTATTTTTTCAAATTAATTTGCATTTGAATGTCTCAATGTCTATTATGAATTTCTTAATTTGTATATAATTATAAAGCAGGTATTAATAGTTGGCATGTAAGTAAACCTAGACACTATTCTAAAAGTTGGAATGCATTTTAATACTATTATAAAGCTGTAACAGAGCTGTGTCTGTACATTCAAGATGTTTGAGAAAAAAATTACGGTAGTACTATGTATAGGCGGCATGCCTGAACACAAAATAATTCTTTTAGATGTTTTATCTGTTTGAATGGTTATGTGTTTGTATGTTTGTGTGAAAAGGTCCGTGAATATTTATTTATTTATTTGTTTGTACGCGCGTCACGCAAATACTACCGAACGGATTATGATGCAATTTTTTTGTTTTTATAGCACTTGGTTAGACTTAAAAAACTGGCATTTTATCCCGCTACTATTTTGGGAACCTGAGATACAACCTAAAAACTTGCTTTTGGCTGCGACGGACAGAGCCGCGGGCAAAGGGTTTACCCTGTTACTTTTGTTAAGTTTCTTAATTTCTTATTATTAGTAAGTACTTATTTTTTTTATTATTTTGATGTTTTTGGTTGTTTAAAACATAAGCAGCCTGGGACTCTGAGAAACATGTTGATTTTATTTCAAGCTAAAGTGGTTAGGGTATAAATTGGAAAAGACTCTCAAGCTGTATAATTAAAAAATAAAGCAATAATATAATGCAATCGTAATAATTTTCTACGTGCAACTAGTAACAGAAAATATTGCATTTTGTAATAAAATTGTTGGTTAGTTAATAATCATGAGGCAGAAACAAATTAACGTTACGCTATCAAGACGTAGGTACCTATATCAAATATTCCACCTTTAGAAAACTATGCACTTCACTTAGGAGGAACTTACTTATTTATCATCACGCCATCTCCCTTATGGAGTAGGCAGAGAGAACAGGGTACCAAAAGGGTTTATTCTTGCGTACATCTCTCGCTACCTCAACATTCATAATTCTCTTCATACACGCTCGCCGGTGTTGGAGACTCCTGAATTCACTTTCCTTCAATACATGACCGATTTGGTCTAGTTAGGTTAGTATCGGTCTCCCCCTGTACTTACATCCTTCCATATTCGCGTTGTATATCTTCTTAACCAATCGCTCTTCCGGCATTCTTTTCACATGTTCAAACCATCAGAGCATTCTCTTTCGCAACTTTACATAAAAACTCTCTTTCAGACCTTCTCGCTCTCTTACGTCGTCGTTACGAATGCGGTCTGACAGACTAACTTCACAGATTTCTCTTCAGATATCGCATTTCGACCGCATTGGTTTTACTCTCATGCTCCTTTTTGCATACCCAAATCTCGCTTCCGTATAATAATGTTAGGACAAGCACTGCGTTGTGTATTATGACACGTGCCGTCTAGCTCAGGTATTGGCTACGAATGCAGCCAGTCTACCTACTTAACTCCACAGACTTTTAGCAGAAATCGCTTTTGAAGAAAAGAAGACTTATTTCATATAATTCCTTTACACACACTAGGGACCTAACCTAATATTAAAAGAATTCTGATGTGCTTTAGAAAGGTTCAATGTAATTGAAAATAAATAATATGCATATCATATCCAGTCATGAAGACTGCTGACAGATTAAACCCCTCTTAAGTTTTAATAGTATTTATATAGGTATCTAAATAGATCTCATACGTATTGGATATGTTTTTTTTGCTTTGTAACATACAAATTCGTGTTTCGGACGGCCAGCATGTCGGTGACCCGAATTCGTAAGATTTTATCAAAAATTCGCCAAACTAACCTATAGAAAACTTCTAGATGCTCGTTTAGCGAATTGAAATATACACAGAGTCCGAAAATGTGAAATCGAAAAGGATAGCCACTAGCAGCACTTGAACTTGCGTCTCCTGCGGTAGTCCTGAGCAAATGTTAGGATAGCAAAAGCGTGTAAAACGGTTGTTATTTAACAGAAGACGCAGATTTAAATCCTGCTGGTGGCAACCATTTTTGATTTCATATTCCCGCGCTTTGTGTTGTGGTAATAGCTGAGCATGTGTGCATATTATAAATACATTATAAAAGTAACAAAAATAAAATCATGGTTAAGAAACAATCCGTAAATAGAAACTCCAAATATCTAAACGTCAAAACTTGCTCGATAACAATTAGTATATGTAGGAAATAATGTTAACACTTAATTACTATGAGTAATCAAGGTTTTTGAACGGATTATTCACTTTTGTTTACTAAAAGAAACGCAAAATATGCATTTAATTATGGGCATACTAGTAATAAATGCGAAAGCACGTATGTTTGGATATTTGTTACACTTTGTTATTATTAATAAAAACATAGCATTACGCCTGTATTCCTCGAAGGGGTAGGCAGAGGTGTATTACACACCCGCGGTTCGCCAAATATGTTTAAGTCCCACGTAATAGGGGGCGAGCCTATTGCCGTCTACCGGGCACATTTCCAAATTCCGGGCTGCTACTGATAATTTTTCTTTTTACGATAACGCTCAATAACACTGCCCGAGCAAGGGATCGAACTGAATCGAATTGAGTTTATTAATTCAAACTAATTTAACTTAAAAATAAGCAAGTAGTCAACTAGATACAATTGTCATGTTAAATACTAAACTAATTTCTCAGATGGAGATATCGCACATCTCACACTTTTTGAGATTATAGCATACTAGGGCTGTGTTTCGATATACACTGTGAGCACTGTCCAGTGCTCTTCATCCATCCATCAGCCTTTCGACGTCCAGTGCTGGACATAGGCCTCCCCAAGAGGGGATAGTGCCGTAATCGCCACGCTTGGCAGGCGGATTGACGATCGCAGTGGATGTTGTTAATACTCGAGGGAGTGCTGCTGCCCACTCCCTCGGTATTCCCTCAGTCGGTTCTTACTTCCATTACATCCCATTTCGGACTCCCATGGGTGTAGAGGGGTGGGACAATTCTAAAGCCATGGCAGTGCTCTTACTGGTAGAAAATTCATTCCATTATGGACTGACAGTATACTGCCGCAGTATCCTAAGGAAATATATGAGGTCTTAAATCGTCGCCGTTTTTGTACTGTGAGCACTGGCATTTTCAAGGTAAGGTGCTCTCAGTTCTTTGATCACGTGATCCACAGTGTCCAGAAATTTATCAACTTGCACTATTGTTAATAATAATTATTATTGAATAATGTTATTCAAAGACACCGGTCGTTAAAAACAAACATGGAAAATTTAGAGAAATTGTGTTTATTGCAGTGTTAAACATGACAGATTATAGTATACTGGACTGCGTTCCGTTTTAAGAAGTAGGTAACCAATATAGCAGTACAGATAAAGGAACGATTTTGTAGTATACCCTGCATGATATTATATTTTCTCGATGGTTTCCGAAACCTGCCTGTCAACCCGCTCTGCCCGTCAGTGTGGTGCACTATAGCCACCTAAATCCCTCTGAGAGGAGGCCCAGCAATAGAACAGTTATAGGCCGTGAAAAAAATGTCCTTGATTACGTTTGTCCACGCCATGGACGTAACATGTCCATGGTCCACGCTATAATTTTAATTCCT
Organism: Leucoma salicis; assembly: GCA_948253155.1. NCBI lineage: Eukaryota > Metazoa > Arthropoda > Insecta > Lepidoptera > Erebidae > Leucoma > Leucoma salicis. Next base: position 3,626,543 of record OX411815.1, read on the forward strand.
TTACTCATAGCAAATAACATAATAATAATACTATGCTCATAGTTAACATAATTATACTTAATAAGTAGGAAGTACACAGTTTATTACATACCGCAAAAATAGAATCTGTTTAAAAAAATAATATGGAGTTCTTTTAAAAAATATTATTATTATTTCTAACATTAAATACTTATTGCTTTAATATAAAACAAAAGAGGACAGTATCTGTCAAAATGTTAAAAGTTTTTATAAAAGCAACTGGCTGTTTTTAAAAATTAAAAACAATTAGGCTGGCAATATTATGCAGCCATCATTGCGTCTATTTAATTAACAAGGCACTAAACACTAATTTAAATAGTGCACTAATTTAATCTGCAATAGCAATACCTTTGTAAATCTTTGCAGTGATCGGTAGTAATATCAAGGGGCATACACCACGGTGCGATAGAAGCTGAAAGTGAAAGTAGCTTACCTCGAAGTCGGCCCGCTCCCGAACAACCATTACTTTTTTGAAGAAAATCTGAGGCATAATGTCACCTTCGACCCCTCTTAAAATAAAAACTATTCTAATGACCCCCACTGTACTGCACAACACTATTATAAAATGTCAAATAAAATTAGTTTTATTACAAAAGACAGCATCACTTTTGTTTTTTTTTGGAACAATTCAATGTCATGGCCGCTGTATGAATAAAAATAAATGACCAATTAAATTGTACGTAATGTTGCAAGTGTTATTAAATGATTTTGCATGGATATCGAATTAAAATGGAAAATTTATGCGGATATTTCTTTTTTAGCACTTCATAGACAACTAAACCACGCAACAAGTATTATGTTTATAAAGCAAGCAACGTAGACTTGCCAAGGACTGTCGCAATGTTAGCTGCCTCGCATCAAATCGCAATATAACTTCTTACTTTTGCATAAGGTTGAAAATGGTTCTAAACGTTATTAATATTAGAGATGGCAACATTGTCTGTGCAATACACATTCAATATCTATGTGCAGGTGGGATGTACGATTAAAAAGAAGATGTTTTCTTATTATTCGACCTATATTATAATTATAATAATAATGATCCAACCCGTAATTTTGATCACGGCGGCCAGAAGCGCAAATACACTCTCAAAGTCCGATGGTGGTCGAAGGCATTACGACACGACCGGAGAGGGATCAGGCACCACGGCTTTACGTGCTCTCCGACGCACAGGGGTGAAACACCGCCTACTTCCTAACTCCGAGCTGCTATTAGGAATTTCTTGATAAATATATTTTTTTGTTTTGTCCCGACTCGGGAAACGAAACCGAACCTTCGTGATCCGCAAACGCATAAGACACTGAATCACGAAGCCTTTATAATTAATATAATTATGGTAAGAGTAAAATTAGAAGAGCGTAGGAAAGAAAAAGTTTTAAATTATGTTACTAACTTTGTATTGCCTAATTAAGCTTGATAAACTCATAATTTGTTTTTTTTAGGAATGAAAACTTCTTTAGCCTCTTTGGTCTATATTTTTTTAGTATTTGACATGTTCCGCCTCTTTTTAAAGTACAAATTATTTGTGAATAAGGAAAAAGAGTTCTTTTTTGTTTTAGCGGGAATCGAACCCGCGTCTTTTCCAATCCGGGGAAGTGATCTAAGCCACTGAGCTCTAGTACAGATCCTTCGATATTTAAAATGAATTATAATTGAATAATCTCTCGATACGAGTTGAATGGACCTTAGGGAAGCCATACATGTCTGAGATCTAATATCTTAGACCGGAACGCCATGCAGTGCTAGCGCGGGACAAGGCATTATCGAAGGACCCGTATTGGCCGTAAGCTGATTTTATTCTTTAAGCAATTTATAACTGCTTTATCCAGTTGTATGGTCAGGTGGAATTAAATATACAACCCATCTTCAACAGTTCTTCTCATACCAATGAAGATGTATTAGGAACAAATAGTGATGATCTTAGATTATCAACTTTTGGAAGAGGTCCTGGCACCTGTGATGCAATGTTATTACATATTAGTACAGGTGTCAACGGACTCCACTGAAGGCATGTAATATAGTTCCGGTGGCCCGCCAATAAAGGCGGAGAGACGGCGCGCGGCGAGTTTCTTTAGTGGGTGAGGGCCCCACACTACCCTGTTCGTTGCCCCGAACGACGGGGTGTGCAGTTAGGAATTTTTTTTCCCGCCTTAACAAAAAAAAAAGGTGTCGATGGACTAAATAATTATCATTTATTGATTTACTGAACTTTAGTTACAATATTAACTAGCTGCTTCGTTTTTCTGGTTCATCATTAAATGAGTCAGTTTCTTCAATAAAGACGTTATACCTTTTACTGATACTTCGTGAGGGACTAATGCCTGAAGTAAGTTTCTGAATCTGAAAAGAAACTTGTGTCACAGGTCACCAGGAACCCCGCAATGGACTTTCAATTGTATTTTTTCATAATGTATCGCTTACTTGAACAGAATATCGTTTATAATTTATTCACATAAAAATTTTTAGTGACTTTTGACAGATGACATTTTTGTTATTAATAATGTATCTACATATTAATTTAATGTAACTGTCTGTTGATTGAAATACTCTGTAAAAGTTATATTTTATGTGCAATTAATAAATTATTATTATAGTGGAAATCTCCTTTCTACTCCGTGCGTAAGAGGCGACTGAGTAAGGAAGTTAAACCAAAGAGATATCATTCAGGGAAAAAACTGTAATAAAACCTAATGAAAACCGGTTTTTCTGCTCACCGTTATACGGACGTCTATGACTGATAAGAAACTCATTTTTATTTTTTAAAACAACAACAACACAGTCAGCGGTATAAAGTAAACACAAACTACTGCTTATTACTTATTATTACATCATCTCCTTTACGGGGTAGGCAGAGAGGACAGAGTGCCAACCAGCCTTATTCTTGCTTATATCTACACTCATTTTCTCAACATTTATAATTCTCTTCATACACGCTCGCCGGTTTCGGAGACTCCTGACTCCATCTTCCTTCAATACATAACTGATTTGGTCTACGTAAGTCAGTCTCTGTCTCCCGCTGTACCTACATCCTTCTACTTTCGTATTGTAGGTATATCTTCTTAACCAATCGCTCGTCCGGCATTTTTTCCACATGTCCGAACCATCGTAGTATTCCCTTTCGCATCTTTATACCAATACATACTCTCTTTCAAATATACTCGCTCTCTTATGTCGTCATTACGAATGCCGTCAGTTAGTGTCCATAGATTTTCCATGGAGATCGCATTTCAACCGCATTGATTTTACTATCATGCTCCTTTTTGCATACCCAACTCTCGCTTCCATAATAATGTTGGCACAAGCACTGCGTTGTGTATTGTGATACGTGCCTTCTAGCAGGTGTTGGCTGCCGAGAAGTTTTCCCAAGGCTCCCTTCACCTCATTTCCCGCATATACTCTTTTCTATATATCAGTAGTGTAACTTTCATCCCTAGTGAATCCACATATTAATTATTAAATTGAAATTAGATAACATGGTAAGGTCGAATAAGCCAAGTCAGTGAGGCCACAAAGGACTCTGAACCTTTTTTTCAAACGACATTTTCTTATGTAGTAAACTCGTTATTTCCTATCTGTGCACTTGCTACTTGAACGATCAGCTAGGTTAAGCAACTTACCTTCGGCTGGCATTGGATGGGTGGCCAGAAATGGCGCCTATTTCAGAACACCTGATCTATTCAATGCTTCGAAAGGAATGATAAGCAGTAGGTGGGTCGTGGTCTCGTGGAGGCCAGATAGGCAGTCGGCCCGTGTAATTTTTTTATTGCTTATTATGGCAGACGAGCCATGGCCCACTTGATGGTAAGTGGTAACCGTTGCTCATGCTCAACTATACCGAGGGTATTGTCAAGCCGCTGCGCACCATTTCATTTCTTAGATATGAAATGAAAGAATAAACGGCTATCTTCTGCTACAGCCAAAACACACTGACGTGCTTCATGACCGGTCACACAGGAGACGGTGGTACTGACCCGTTCGGGCCCGATAGCAAGTGACTCTCATTTAGTACCCAGCCCTACCACCAGTAACGCAGTGGGTGATAATTGCTTACTTCCCTTAGTCGCTTTGTACGACACCAGCGGGAAACGATGGGATGGTGACACTTGTATTCTTAGTCCGTCACCATACGGACAATATAGTGGATCTATATACTATTGGATCGGCTAAAACCGAAGCTGACCTCAGCAAAGATTGGCATAAGGCTAGAAAGATGATATTTATGATACACGCTTATAGTTTCGAAAAGCATTTATTGTATGCCTTATGAGGTCGCGACCTCAGGGCCTATAGAATGTAACTCAATAAATCGTATCGACATCGTATCGTCTCGCTTGTGATCGGTAGACAAACCGACGCGTGATGTCGCAATAATTCCTCGACCAATCACGGTGATCTCTCAACCAATGACAATGACACGATGCGATGTCGATACGATTTAGAGGGATACATTCTAACCCCCCAGATTTGGAATCGAACTCGATAGCCCAGTCTTTTTGCAGTTCTTGTCTTTACTACAGATTGTATAGTAGCTATAAAAAAAACCATCTGAAGACATAACAGACGCCACAATCATACAAATTAGAGCCTAGTTAACGTAATGCGTCAGTACCTCAGTTACAGCAGTAACCGCATCGTGAGAAAATGCGCAACACTCGCAGTAGCACAGTTCAACAGACATGTTTGTCAATATGTCATAATGAAAACAATAAATCTGCTATTTCAAGAAACGTCTGCGGATATTTTACATCTAACTAGTAAAAAGTAATATTCCATAAGACATATCGAAACAAAAATCACTACACGACTAGTAAAAACTAATATTCCTTATGACATAATTAAACTAAATTAAAGTCCCACAGGAACCTAACATTGTTCCAGATTAAAAAGTATGTTTTGTTAATCCAAGTAATAAATTTCTCCAAAACTCCATGGAAGTAATGTCATACAGTTTCCACCATAGCAAATAATTACAAAACAAGTGCGAGTAAAACTCGCGTAGTAATGGAATGAAAACTGTTGCCGAAGCTGAAAAGATAGATTCCGTTGCGTTTTCCGAATCTACACTGAGTGTGAGACATATCTAATCTTTTATTTATGTATATTAGCGATCATTTAATATTATATTAGAATATACGTAGGTATCTTAAAATCAAGATACCCATATTTTGTAACTTGCTTAGCAAAATGGAGCCATATCAATCGGTTTTGAAAACAAACAATGTATATACAAATTATTATCAATATCAATCATTCTGTCCAGTGAATAACAAAGTATGTAGTTTTAATTTTGATTATTTACACAACTACATTTTGACAAATGTTGATCACATTGTTGTTGTTTATAACGTATTACGAATTATATAATTTAGCTGCAACAACAACATACGAGTATAATTATTATCGATACCACTAGCTGTATTGTTTCGATGCTGATCTATTGAAAACAATCGCATTGTCTTCCTATTTGGGAGAGGAATGTTATTGATATACTTTGTGTTGATACATGATTATGTGGTTCCTTGAATTACGGCACTGTTAATACGTCATTATATATTATGTTATAGGAATTTGAAATCCGATTTTTCAACCACGTTGGCATAATGTATTTCAGGAAAAATATACTTCTTTCTATAGCTGTTATTTTTTTAAAGATATGATGTTTGTAAGTTTGGATTTCAGAGGTAATCTCGGAGATTACCTCTGAAATCAGAAATGAAGCTTCTCATCTGAATTAAAAAATATATTCTTCAATATTTTGAACGGATCTCGAAAAGTGTCATAGGCTGCTTATTTTTTCGATAAAAAAGGTTTCTGATAAAAGTAGCCGTTACGAAAACATTGGCATTATGTTATATCATCTGTGCAATATCTAAATAATTTTCTTATTGAACCAACTAGGTACAACGTTTTATTTAGGAGTTAACGCTCAAGAAGGATCCGTCAACGACGCTGCTTAATAGCGCTAAATTGAGTAAAGCTATTGTAAACGCAGGTTTATTTTTCCGCAACTCGACGTCGTAAGTGCGCCTATTTTGCGTGAATGAGTAAAGTTATTTATTTAGGTTAAACACCATGCTGGTCAACTGTAGATGAGTAGAGTTTATAAAATTAGTTATGGGTAACCTATATAGGTACTTTCATGCATTATAAAAAGATATTTAAACATTTAAAACAGACACTTCAATTTTCTTTATTTGTATAGGATGAAGTTGCTGTTTTAACGCACTTACCATTTTGATTAAAAATGAAACCCGTAAAAATATTATATACCTAATTATATTCAGATTTCAGAGTGAAACATTTTTCATATAAAAAATATGACATTATAAAAAAATACATGTTCGATTTTCAATTTTTTTTTGTCAGCTATATAGTTAGTTGGAAATCTGAGTAACAGAAACTGCTCGTAATGTCAACGCTGTGCTTGAAGAGCTTAAAAAAAATAAAAAGAGAATGGACTTACTTATTTAAGTTCATTCGGAATGTGTAGCCAAGACACATGAAAATATTTGCATAAAACAAATGTCAGCGGCATCATGACCCGCCATATTAGTCAAGGTAGTCTATAGTGTATACTATCGTGCCAAAAAGTTTCAATTTAGAATTCGCGTCACGGAGCAGGCCTACTAATATGGGACAGAAACGAGACAATAATAATATACTCAAGTGAAAGTTCACGGTGAATCGTTTTGAATATAGAATACTTCGATTGCAGCCATCGTCGTCTAGGTTTTGTCAGACAACCACTGAAGTAATGTAACATAGTTCCAGTGGCCCGCCAATAAAGGCGGAGAGACTGCACACGACGGCTTTATTTAAGGCCCCACAGTACTCTGTTCATTGCCCCGAACGACAGGGTAACGAAACATTATTTCCAGCCTTATAAAAACAAAACTTTCTGTCAGGCAAACGTGGCAACACCTATGAGCCCCTTTTTTTTAAATTATCGATTTGAGATCTATTAAAACGCATTTGAAACAGGGCAAAATAAGGAAACTCGTCACTATCTCCCTAGCCTTATCACAATATTTTTGTTGGGGTCAGCTTCCGATCTGTTCTGTTAGCTGATCCACCACTACACAAAGCAACTGGCTATCTGACCTCCACGAAACAACTAAGGGAACAACTAACACAACCAGTAAAATAAGGACACTATTCGCCAGATTTAGTTTCCAATTTAACGGATTCTACCATCGCTCTTACCATCAAGTGGGCCATATGATGGTAGGAAGTTACCGTAGCCTACAGACGCTAGCAAGACAAGGCACCACTCGCGTCACCATCTCCAAGGAAAGGGAAAGGTAGAGGATGGGTAATAAGGAGAGCATAGGTAGGGGGTGTGAACCAAGGCCACGCAAAAAAATTGTGGAATGAAAAACATATTTTACATTCCACAATTTTTTGCGTGGCCTTGGCGTCACGGTGTTTTCCCTTAGAAAAAAAAAAAGTATAAAATTATAAGGCAACCAAGTAAGGAGGATAAATGGTTTAGAGATTTCTTGTTGAACTCATTGATTTTTAAATAAGTCGTATAATATTGTCCCAAGTTGCAATTTTCTATTGATAGATGTCGCTGTTTTAAAGTAAAAGAGATATTGACAAATGCAGCTTTAGATGTCGCAAGTGGCAATTTTAGATGTATTCAGTTGCTGTTGTATATATAGAACCACAATATTGCTTTTTTTGTAAGGAAACTAGCGATGTCTTTTTGTTTTCTTAATTTTTTTTGTTTACAGTTTAATAAATTATTCAATTTTACATGTTTATATATATGTAGGTATATATGTAAACTCATGGATTGTTGTTCTTACTAATTGCCATACTTAGTAAGACCAATACATTATTAGTTACTTATCAAATAATCAATTTTATTGTGAAAAATTAAGATTATGAGGCGTGCAGGTTTGGATTTTCCAAAGTATTTTTCTTTGTTTGGAGTTTGGAGCGCGCTACTCTCTCACAATACTAGTCAATTTTAAGACAGGATTTATTCTTTAAAGTTTATTTATCTATAAATATTATAAGCTATAATATTTTAAATACTTACGAGTATGTGATTAAAAAATAAGTGCGACTGCGAAGAAATGCAGATTAATGAACGTTGTTTATGAATATTAGCCGTTTTATGTCTGTCGCAAAGATATTGTAAAATAGATATTGCTAATTAACCAAAGTTAATTTAGCAATTATATTTACCAACTTTAAGTAAATTGCACAGCGTTTATGTTACAAACACAGTTACAAATATTTAACAAATATTTGACAAATTATCAGAGCAATTATCAGCTAGAAAGTTACGCAATTATCGGATTTCTATCCTGATTTCTAAATGATGAGATATCTAATCAATGAATAAATTCATTAGCATTTATAAAAACATAGCATCACGCCTGTATTCCCCGAAGGGGTAGGCAGAGGTGTATTACACACCCATGACTCGCCAGCTATGTTTGAGTCCCACGTAATAGGGGGCGAGCCTATTGACGTCTACCGGACACATTTCCAAACTCCAGGCTGCTACTGAGAATTTTTCTCTTTAGGAAAAAGCTCAATAACATTGCCCGACCCGGGGATCGAACCCGAGACCTCATGATTAGCAGTCGCATACACTACCGCTACACCACCGAACATTTATATGCAATGCCTATTGGTTATCCGTGTGGTGACGGACTAAGAATACAAGTGTCAGCACCTCACTGTTTCCTACGAGTGTCGTACGAGACGACTCAGGGAAGTAGGTACGCTATCATGGGGGTACTACCATCTCCCGTGTGACCGGCCATAAAGCTTATCGGTGTATTTTGCTTGTAGCAGAAGATTATTCTTTCATTTCATATCCGTGAAATGAAATGGTGAGCAGCGACATACTCCCGGTATAGTTGGGTCCATGAGTGACGGTTACCATTTACCATCATGTGGGTCTAGGATCGTCTGCCACCTCAATGCAATAAAAAAAATCTGGAAAACAGTTGATCCCAAAGGCCATCCCTGCAACTTCCCTTCCCACTAATTTGATACTTAAGCGCTCAAAATTGCACTTATTACGTTTTTGAGCTCTATAATTTTCGTGTTTTCGTGTTGAGCTCTCCGAGCTCAAAGAGATAACTGTTCTATGCTTTTGAGCTCTTTGAGCTCAAAAGTCTGATAGAGATTTAATAAAACACTATTCGTTGAATTTTCAAATCGCAATAACTATTGAATGAATGAACCGATTTCAGAATGCAATATCTGAGTTTCTGGAAATTAACCCAAGGTAGTCGAGCTCGATTGTTTGATAAAAATTTACAGCATTTTTTGAATATTTAAATTGAAAGAACTTTTTAATTAATAAACCGATTTTCTCGTATTTTACGGCATTCAACGCAGCTTTTTGAGTTCTTTGAAGAATCTTAAAGCTCGAACTGGTCAGACTGAAAATTTGATAGAAATTCTGAAAAAAACATTTTTTTCAATTTTTTTCGACAACGATATCTCACGAATGAATCAACTGATTTTAACCGGACTGGCGGCGATCGACGTGGTGTTTCAATGTTAAGAGCTGATTAGTTTTTGGAATCGATCGGTAAAACTGTTTAAAAGTTATTCTAAAAAAAACACATTTGGAAAAAAAATGATGATGAATGATGAAGATGCCCGCCGCGCCACCATCCTAAAGTGGAGGTCTCGGCTGGAGACGCCCCGAGCTGGTCTCTGGACCGTGGGGGCGCTCCAGCCGATCTTGGAAGAATGGGCAGGGCGGCAGCTAGCAGTCCTCACCTTCCGGTTGGTGCAGGTTTTATCGGGGCATAGTTGCTTCGGCAAATACCTGCACACGATCGCTAGGAGGGAGACGCTCCAGACTGTCACCGCTGCGACTGCGGCGAGGACACGGCGCAGCACACGCTCGAGTCGTGCCCGGCCTGGGATGAGCAGCGCCGGGAATTCGCTCCAGTCATAGGCGTGGACCTGTCACTGCCGGCCGTTGCGCGAACAATGGTTGGCAGTGACAGGGCCTGGACCACGGTCGCCGCCTTCTGCGAGGCTGTCATCTCGCGGAAGGAGGCGGCGGAGAGAGCCCGGGAGGAATCCTCCTTCACGGACCCGATTTGCCGCCGCCGCGCTGGGCGGCGTGGGCGCGCTTACCTGCGCCTATGCCGCCCTAGCCGAGGCTGCGGACGGTGGGGTCGGGGCCTTGCCGTCCGCAGAAGCCTACCGCGAAGGTGTGACGCCCAAGTGCGCGGGGCGTCGCACAAGAGAGGGTGCCCGAAGGGGCTGCCGCCTGCGGATCGCGGTCGAAACGACGCGGTACTCGTGATCCGCCGTAGCAAGAGCGGATGAGGGCGCACGGTGGGATTTTAGTGGGTGAGAGCCCCACACTACTCCGTTGTTTCCCCGGGCAGCGGGGTGTGCGGTAGGACATTTTTGCCCACCTAAAATTAAAAATTAAAAAAAAGGAGACAGCCGTTTATTCTTTTATTTCATATTTGTGAAATGATGTGTTGACCAGCGGCTTGAAAATACTCTCGGTATAGTTGAGTCCATGAGCGACGGTTACCATTTACCATCAGATGGGCCGTGGCTAGTCTGCCACAACATGAATTTTAAAAAAAAGCCATATATAGCGGTGTGCTTTTGCATTTGTCATAATAATTTCTACGTAAATACTGTAGAAACGAATACTTTAATTTTTGATTATTAATTTTAAACATAAATCTATCAAAAAGCTGGATGAACATAAAAAAAAACAAATCGTTGTTAAAGGCCAACTGCTTGCAAAATAAATAATAAATAATAGATTAGATATGGGTATCAGATTACGGATATAATACATACATTACTTTTATTTTTTGTAAATACATACATATAATACATAGATAGAAAACACTCCGACGCAGTACAAATATCTGTGTTCATCACACATATGATTGTCCTGAGTGGGAATCGAACCCACGACCTCGTGCACGGAAGTCGATTACACTACCGACTATGTCACGAGGCCCGTCAAAAATGCATTTTAACAACTCAACTAGTATAATATATGGTAGTAAGATACCTATTACACTCGGCGTAACATATCCATGAGTATGTTACGCCGAGTGTAATGCGCATATAAGTTGACAAGATTACGTTTGATTAATAAAAGGTGCTGTCACTTTCTATATTTGACAAGAGCCGTTAATAATCTTACATAACACCTGCTTGTTTTCGTTACATTATGCCTACTTCTTCAAAGTAAAGTTCTTTAAAGCGCTTGACATCTCTTGTGATGGTAAGTGGTAACACACATTTTTATCCAACTGAAAACTTTTTACTAATATTATACTGCCTCGGTGGTGTAGCGGTAGTGTAATGCGACTGCTAATCATGAGGTCTTGGGTTTGATCCCCGGGTCGGGGAATGTCATTGAGCTTTTTCCTAAAAAGAAAAATTCTCAGTAGCAACCTGGAGTTTGGAAATGTGCCCGTTAGACGTCAATAGGCTCGCCCCCTATTACGTGGGACTTAAACATAGCTGGCGAGTCGTGGGTGTGTAATACACCTCTGCCTACCCCTTCGGGGAATACAGGCATGATGCTTTGTTTTCAACGGTGAAAGTGCGTTTGTTTGTTTGTTACGCTTTCACTCCATAACTACTCAGTCGAACAATTTTAGTCTACATCGGAAATACAGTCGAATTTAGAATATAGTCCAGAAGCCTAAAAAATGTTTTATCCCCCAAAAACCGCTTCATGATAATGTTTTCCTCTGTCTACCCCTCTGGGAAACAGACGTGAGTCTATGTATGTATGTACTTATGTAAATCATAGTATGGGAACCTGCTTTCTGGATTAAAACATTAAAAACTGGTAACCCCTTTTATACGTGTTGGAACAACTAAATATTGAGGAGGAGGAAACATGGGATGTTTGTGTGTTACAAACATGGGATGTTTGTGTGTTACAAGCATGGGATGTTTGTGTGTTACAAACATGGGATGTTTGTGTGTTACAAACTTGGGATTTTTGCGAGTTACAAACATGGGATGTTTGTGTGTTACAAACTTGAGATGTTTGTGTGTTACAAACATGGGATGTTTGTGTGTTACAAACAAAATTGGATAAAAACTGTTGGTTCATTTCATTTGGCCCTTATTGCCCTTATTTTCTAGGATAATATCTTTAAAAAAAAAGTAAAGAGAGTATTGGTGTAAAGATGCCAAAGGGAATGCTCCGATGGTTCGGACATGTGGAAAGAATGCCAGACGAGCGACTAATTAAGAAGATATACAATGCGACTTACTCATCAAGACGAATCATACGAGCCCAAACTTATTATAGAGTTCAGTTTCATTATAGAGTTCCTATGTCCACCTTTCAGCTCCATCATCAGATCATCTCCATGTCATCATAATATTGCATTGTCACGTGATATACATATGCTTGTAAAATTTCAGCTCAATCGGAAACGTGGAAGTGTGTCAAATTTAACTTACAAGATTTGAACAAAACAAGTAAAATAAAAGCGTCGCCACGCTGACAGCTGAATTTACCTCCCTCCGCATTAGATGTTTCACATCAAAAAAAATATAATCACACGACGTAGTCTGTCCTATATTTGATAAGCTCAGTTGGATCCTGATCAGCTGCCCTTTACTCACTGTGATTAAAGCGCACCTGCATTCGGATTCAAGCGCCACAGGACTTTGTATGTCTCTTGAAGAGGCCTCTGTCTAGGCAACGATAACTGAATAGATATTCGCATAGGTAAATATAAAAAAACAATTGTAAAATTGTTTATAATACTACCAAGTCTTGTGTTATGTTATGAAAGTGCGTTCCTTAATTAGCTTCCGACTCCTTATTTATATAACAATAAGCATTTCACACCGTTCTTGCCAACTTATTTGCCTAACTATGCTATTAAAACGTCAATAACTACTAGTCACGAAACTATAATTATAGCAATAACTCATGCATATTACTCACATTCAAATCGTATCCATTTGTAACCCAAGTGTTCCTTTTTAAAATATTGCATTTTCTTCTCCATTTCGACAGCAGTCCATCGCTTTTGCGTTTAGAACGCCGGCTCACTACGTAACGTTCCATTGTTTATATACACAAAACCGTCAATGTACAAATATCTTATCACACACTAACGTAACACGATTGGTCCATTCCACGTACAAGATCAAACTAAAACATACACGAATTCCAGCTACCTACAAAATATTGTTATATAAATGTAACGAAGCGAATAGAATATAATTAAAACCTCCTCTGAATCATAAGGCCGCCGTTGCCTCTCGTATAAATAAACATTAGAAAGTTAAGTTTACCAACATTCAAACATAGAACGCGGAAAATTAAAAATAAATTTTCGCGCCGTCCGGTCTAACGATCGGAAACGTTGTCCTTTGACTAAACTTGCACGGTTAATAATATCGTTCGGTACCTACAAGTCCTACAACACAATTGTAGCCTTATTTGTATTACGGTATGTTGGAACGAATACGGTTGCGTGATGCGAATGCTACACTCATAGATTTTGATTGACCCTCCCATATAAATCGGACAATAGATACTCGATATGCACCACGACCATTTGTCCTCCATGTTATTTTGTCACTGGGTAATTTTTCTAACCTAAATACTTGATCAAGGACGGACCTACACTATTGTGAGAACGGTACCACAGTGAATAATACCAAAATTAGACCACGTTCTCAATAGATTCTAATTGTAATTCATGTTGGATAAATTCTTGGCTATAAAATATGCCCTGAACTCCTTTTAGGGAAAATGGGAGTTCTTTGATGCATAGAGATGGTTTCCTTGTTATTTTGCGTGTAGTTAATTCGAACTCTTTTGATTAATGACTTTTTTACAATGCACTATTGGGCATGGGTCTCTACTAAGGATAAGAGTTATTTAGAGCATAAACTTCCACACTAGTCCAGTCAGGATTGGCTGACGTCACAAGAAAATCTCTCAGGCATACATATTTATTCATGATATTTTCCTTTTACGGCGCAGGAAATAAATAGTGAATGAATTCCCACATAAATATGAAAAGTCATAGTCCTTGTGAAATCTCCCCTTAGTCCCAAATGAAGTTATGTTCAGTGGCAAATTTTGCTATGTTTGGAATTTTGTTTGTATTCATATCATAGTTTGCGATATTTTTGATATAAATAAGACCAGATGAGGCTGCAGAAACACCGTGAGGAGGCCCTCCACCCGTGCGTCTCATACTCGTATAATTGGACTCCCTGGAAAGTTTCTTCTTCCTTTGGAATTTAATATTCTCCCAGCATCTCTCTAACTGCACAGTTTTCCTTTGAGACACGTACGGTTGTGCATTTAAGGCCACAGCTGTTCTTTTTTATACTACATGGGGTGGTGAACAAGCATACAGCTCACCTGATCGTGAGCGGTTATCGTAGCCTATAGACGCTAGCAACACCTGCGCGTGCATCATACGCGCGGCATCACTCGCACGTCGCCATCTCCAAGGAAAGAGATAGGAGGTGGATAGGAAGGATTATAAGGAGAGGATAGGAAGGATTATAAGGAGAGGATAGGAAGGATAATAAGGAAAGGACAGGAAAGGACAGGAAAGGAGGTTTGGGCCTCCGGCGCTCTCACTCACCATATGAAACACAACGGTAGGAGTAGCTACCATTGTTACACGCTGATCTTCTGTGAGAGGGTGGTACGATGGATTTAGCTCACGAGGTTGCCGACATGTGGGATGTTAACTCGACAATTATTGTTCCGATAGTCATATCGGTTAATGGACTAATCACCAAGAGTCTCGATCAATATCTAAAGAGACTCACATAAGAGAGAAGGTTCATGCAAAAGGCAGTACTCCTCGACACGGCACGGCATTACAATGTAAGGAGGTTCCTTTTTTAGAGCCCTAACCACGGGCAGCCTGGTGCTAGCACCCGATGTCGGTCTCGTCTGCCAACATAATGCATAAAAAAAAAACAAGTATGAACTCAATACTATAGCAAGTATAACGGACTAACTCTACAAGTGTCACTACCCCATTTCTTCCTGCACACCCCAAACGGGGTTTCCTCGGAAAGGCTGTCACTTTGATATCGGGCCCAAGCAGGTCAGAACCACCACCTGTCGTGAGACTGAGTGTGAAGCACCTCAGTGTGTTTTAGATTTAACGGGAGATACCCTGGACGATTATTCTCCTTACTTACTTACTTATCATCACGCCATCTCTCTTGCAGGGTAGGCAGAGAGAACAGAATGCCTAAAGGCTCTATTCTTGCATATATCACTCGCTTCCTCAACATTCATAATTCTCTTCATACACGCTCGCCCGGTTTCGGAGACTCCTGATTCCACCTTCCTTAAATACATGACCGATTTGGTCTAGGTAGGTGAGTCTCGGTCTCCCCCTGTACTTACATTCTTCCACTTTCGCATTGTATATCTTCTTAACCAGTCACACGTCCCGCATTTTTTCCACATGTCGGAACCATCGCAGCATTCCCTTTCGCATCTTTACACCAATATTCTCTTTCATACCTACTCACTCTCTTACGTCGTCTTTACGAATGTCAATCAGCCTCACTCCTCAGATTCGCCGCAGATACCGCAGGATTACCCGCTTCGTTTATTTTACATCTACGAAATAAAACGGTGAAAAATGACTTGGTAATATTCTAGTTTTGTTAGTACCTGAGCGGCGGTTGCCAATTAATATCAGATAGGCCATGGATACTCTGCCAATACAATAAAAAATACCACAAGAATTTACATATAAATTGGACCGTGTTGTGAAGAAATGATCCAACCCACAAACTGGACAAAGTTAATGTTTTAATGCCAAGCAATCGAAAATAATATCTATTTTTATAATTCGAAGACTCGTTTTATTCTACACATTTTACTACACATTTTTTATGATAGGTTATCGTTATACCAACCCAAGACTACGAATCCATCCATCCATCCATTAGCCTTTCTACGTCCACTGCTCGACATAGGCCTCCCTAATAGAACGCCACAACGAGCGGTCCCGTCATGGGGGATAATGCCGTAATTGCCACGCTTAGCAGGCGGGCTGGCGATCCCAGTGGATGTTGGTAATACTCGAGGGAGTGCTGCTGCCCACTCTTCCGGTATTCCCTCAGTCGGCTCTTACGACTCCCGTGGGTAGAGAGGGGGTGGGACTATTCTAAAGCCGGCTCCACACGGCCCAGACTACGAATAACATTGAATAAATATATTTATATATAAGAACTTGCGACATATCGCTGATAAAGAGGTTATTAAATCGGTATATTATGCACTGTGCCAGTCGCTCATTACCTATTGTATTACTTCCTGGGGTGGAGTCTCCAAAACACATATGCTCAAGATAGAAAGAGCACAAAGAGCGATACTGAAAGTAAGCTCTTTCCTACCATTCTATCATCCAACAACCGATTTCTACTTACAAACAGATGTTTTAACAGTCCGTCAGCTTTTCATTCTTCAAACGGTAATCAAACAACATTCCACAGTCGTATTTGATACTGAAAAACACAATACAAAACGTAGAAAAGATAGAGTTTGTAGTGTACAGTCTTTCAATACCAGCTTTGAATACTTAACACTTTTTCTGCTACCAAGGCACCAACCTTTACAACAAACTAAATCGAGTTCTCTCCATATACAATATGGCTAAAACGGCATGTAAGCCGATAATTAGACGTTGGTTAAAGGACCTGGATTACTCAACCACTGAAAGTATATTAAATACAAAGTGAAAAATGTGAAATCGAAAATTTTTCACTTTGTGTTTAATGTATAGTGCTAAGCATGTGAAATGCTAAAAATATCTATAAAAATATCTAAACACTGAAAGTATTCTTCAGGGTCACGATGGCTGAATTGGCAAAGCATCTGGACGGTATCCAGGAGATGCAGGTTCGAATCCTGCTCGTGACTGTTATTTTCGATTTCACATTTTTCACTTTGTGTTTAATGTATGTTGCTAAGCATGTGAAATGCTAAAAATATATATAAAAAATATCTAAATATTTATAGGGTTTGCGTCATTATTAGGTAAAATCTTAATTGTAAAATTAAGTTTACCTGGTCGGTATAATGTATAAAAATACTTCCGACAGGTGGTGCAGGCGTCACCCAAAGACGTTAGTTATGAATGTGTTATCGAGATTAGCAGTCGGGAGCAAGGGTCACGATGGCTGAATTGGCAAAGCATCTGGACGGTATCCAGGAGATGCAGGTTCGAATCCTGCTCGTGACCGCTATTTTCGATTTCACATTTTTCACTTTGTGTTTAATGTATGTTGCTAAGCATGTCAAATGCTAAAAATATATATAAAAAATATCTAAATAATTACTTTAGATATTATTTTAAAGTACTAACTACTTCACCAAATATGCAATAAATTTTATATACTTACCTACAATTAATTTACATTACATTAACTTTGTTTAATAGGTTCCTAGGTAGGTTAGGTAGGTACTTGGTTAAAGATTTTTAAAATCCTTTACTATCCTTGCCTGTATAACTATAACTAGCTGCCTCTGAGGTGCAGCGGTAGTGTGAGCGACTGCTGATCATGAGGTCAAAAATGTGCCTGGTAGACAGCAATAGGCTCGCCCCCTATTACATGGGACTTAAACATAGCTGGCAAACCGTGGGTGCGTAATTTACCTCTGCCTACACCTCCGGGGAATACTGACGTGATGCTATGTTTATGTCTTTTACAATCCCACAGGTGCCCATCAGTAAGTTAATACTCAAGAGGGGTTAACCAATGGAGAGCAGGGATAACTTGAACAATATTAGGTCACAATCACAAATCTTATGGTGTCCTTACCATGAATAAAAAAAATAAGGATATAAATAAAAAAATAAATTTAGTATTTTTGTAAGTACATCCAGTTTTTCAACTTTTAATACTTGTTGAAACAGTGCCATCTTTTGTTAACTTATAACATTAAATATTAGTTTTGGTCTAGCGGTAGTGTATGCGATAGCAGATCATGAGGTCTGCGATTTGATCCCCAGGTCAGGCTAACAAAAATTTATTGGGTTTTTCCGTCAAGAAATTCTCTATAGAAATTGCGTAATGCCACCTGATCCCTCTTCTATGAATGACTGATTTGACAGACTGTGCACTTGTGTTTGCGCACACACTCGTGCACTATAGTAATAAGTAATAACACTCCTGCCAAAGAGTTAAGAGTAATGCGTATAACCAGAAAACTCCTGCGTACATGGTACATGGCCACTGTCTGTTGATGATGGTGGGGTTCTGTGTATTATTACTGGGTAGAGTAAAAAAAATTGTGTCTATGTGTTGTTACGAAATACACGCAAAAACAATCCAGCAGCAAAATAAATTAAATATAAATTGGAAAAAATAGGCAATCTATAATCCGATTGAGCGTTTAGTTTCGTTCTCATAGAATAGCTGAGACAAGGAATATAATATAGGTACTACTCTATACCGAAGTAGTATAGTAATCTATACCGAGCCATATATAAAGATATTAGAGGTAGCCTACGTATGATGAATGCAAAATGCGTTTTCGTTTCAACAAAAGATGTATTTTAGTATGTTTGTTGTCCTCACTAGAAACTAGATGGCGCACGTAAGTTTCTACTGATTTATACTTTGGAAAAATTGTAGCTCATAGAGAATTTAGTTTTTTTTTTCTTTTTTGGCTTTGTGAGTTCACATTTGCCATATTCAAAAAATTTGGGAATTATAGATATTTAAAAGGACGGGTTTTGGAATTTGAATTGGAAAAAGGATCAGAGGAATATGGGACTTAAGGATTACTGATTACTAGGATATATATATATATACAGCAAGCAACTTAATAAGTATATTATATACAAATATTATTTGTAGGTAAAGAAACTTTGAGCGAATTAAGTGTGTTAAAGAGAAATTTTAATTCTAGATAAATGAGCAGGCACACAGGTATGTCCCAACCGCATTCTAATGAGAACCGTAGTAGCTCTTTTACCAAGTCTCAGCTTATTAAAAGAAGGACTACACAACCAGGGCTTTAGCCGAATATAAGGTTGGATTGTTTTATATTGCGAGCCTTTTGTTTTACTAGAGAGCTCCCAGACTTCATCTCAAAAATTAATAAGTCTAAGATAAGTCGCAAGAAGTGCAAGTAAATCCTGAGGTAAAATTTTAAAAGGAATGACGTCGCCACATTGCACCGCCTCGTTTGCTATCTTATCTACCTATTCATTGCCGTATATACCGCAATTACTAGGAATCCAAGCAAAATTGACATGCGATCCAGCTTTTATACATGAATATAATTTATTCCTAGCTTCAAATATTAGTGGATAGTAGGATTTAATTTTAAATGGAAATTTTAAAAGTGCCTGTAATGTACTCATAGAGTCACTAAAGATGACGGACCTTTTTAATTTCATTAAGAAGATGTATTCTAAAGCTTTTACCATACCAAAACACTCGCCTGTAAAGACAGACGTTTCACAAGGGAACTTAATTTTTTGTACGATATTAAATTGTTTATGGAATACACCTACACCAACTGCACCAGTCTGAGTTTGCTTAGAAGCATCCGTAAATATTTGATGCCATCCACACCATCGCTCTTCAGCTATAATGTTGAACTTTTGATTGACTTCTTTATCATTACGGTCGAGATTCAAATCAAGGAAAATTTTTGGGGTATATATAAGACTGTGAAAATTATAATTGAAAATGCCAAGGCTTTGAGAGGAAAAAACAGAAGCTGAAAGACTTTTATATTTACTGAAACTGTTAACTAAACAAGGTGGGTTTTTGTATTTCCAGTAAGAAGATGTGTGTATGAAGGCTGCTAGTTTTTGAATTTTAGGAATCAGTTGATGATTAGAAAATTGGCTAATGTGAGAGAATTTAGTTCATAAATTGACGTTTTATTATAGAGTTGAAACACTTAATTGTTTACGCATTATTGAAAAAGATTATAAGTTTGACAGTTTGTTTTTTTTATAGTATATGGCAATCTTGAGTATTAAAATGTCAAATCCCCATGTCGATTGTGATGGTTTTCAGAAAGTAAAATCCAAACGTTCTTGTAAACACAATATTAAAAGACTTCCTATAGAGAGTCAGTTTGATAAACAAGAAGTGTCGGTAGTAGACGTTGATAAAGTTATAGAGTAAGTAACTCTATTATTTAAGAAATCATCACATTATTTGAGGTTATGTCATGATAAAATTGTAATTGTTTACAGACGAATTAATTGCGCTGTTGAAGATATTAAACACTCTTCTTACTTTAAAGGATTTATTAAATCTTTGAGTTACGCTTTACGAGATAGAAATGTCGTTGAAATAATCTGTTTTGGACTTGGCCATTTCTCAGAATGTAATATCTCTAAACACCAATTGGCTCTTCTACTTTGCATAAAAGAGCAGTATTGTATGAAATTATTAACACATGATCCTATATTTTACAAAGACGAATGTGTAGTTTTGAATAAGTTAGGCTGTGAAGTTATAATAGAGAATAGTGAAGGTGATTATGTAATAAGTAATAAAGGTCTCACTATTGTTTATTTACCTCACTGCCCAAAACAACTTACCAATAATTTTCTTTGGAGCAACTGGGGTGTTAATTTAGCTAACTGTGTGCTCATATGCAATAGTTTCAGCTCACTAATAGAAAATCAACCAAGTAGAATCCTCTCTGAATCCGTTTCTTACATTTTTAAGATATATCCATACATAACGGAACATACCCTAGAAAATAACTATAGATTCACTGATATTTTCAATGACACATCTATACACAGCTTTATAAAGGAAAAACTAGACAAGCTTAATTCTAACTTTTGGAAGAATAATGATAAACCAAATTATGAAAACACTGAAGAATTTATTACCTCCATTATGATACAGAAGTTGAATATTTGATTTGTTTGAAGGTGAAAATGGCGTCGATTTCAACAAAACCTGCACTTGTCACATTAAGACAGCTGTTGTCAGAGCTTCGGAAACAAGGCTCAGCTAAAAAACTTGCTGATAATCCAATGGCACAGTACATTTTAGGTCAGTATAGGAAATATCAAGTTACTGACCAACAACTTTGTAAAGCTATAGATGAGATGCATTTTAAGGCTAGGACATATTGTGAATATCTGCATAATTCGAGACGTTATAAGGAAATCAACACAGAGTTTAAGGGAAAGGGGGAAAGATCCGTTGAAGAGACTGCTAGAATGGTTGGCTTCAAGTTACCGCATGATCCAAAGCCATAAAATCAATAATGTAGTGAAACATGGCTGTAGTAGATTTATGTAAATATATACTTTTTTTCTATTAAGCCTTTTACTTAGTTATGCATTGTGTTTTTTCCTGTAGCCGAAAGAATACTTCAGTATTTCAGCCACATACCTCATAAAGCACCTGCCAACCTGAATTGGATTGCGCTTCCCAGGAAGACCATGTCTGCAGAGTGGTGGTTAGACTTAATAATCAAAACTATAGGCTCGTGGGTAAAACTGGCTAGTCTTTAACCGGTCATTTGTGTGGCATAGAAAAAGCTAGCCTGGGCAAAACTAAGGAATCAACTATGATGTCCTAATCCTCAGCATTGAGGAAACAAAGAAAAAGAAGAAATAGTATCTCTCTGACATATTGCTGTAAAATAATGCAAATTCTTACTATTGAGGCATTCATCGATTAAAAAAAGAGTTGCATAAATCCATTTCTCATGATACTTATTCTTCAGCTTTTGTCCCTTTCTCTAATATTGGTAATGCCCAAGTGTTTCCCCAGTCTTGGTAGTGCCTAAAGGCTAACTGCTTACCATCAGATGGGTCAACCTTGTTTCGGTGAGGCGACAACGGATCGCCCTTGAGGAAACAAGAACAGGCAGTAATCTTACTTTCTTTTATAACAAGCATATGGATCGGTTACCGCTGCCTATAGACGCGCTAGAAACACCAAAGGCATCACTTAAAAGGGATGTCAAGGAGAGGGTTCAGGCCTCCGGCACTCTCACTCGCTATACGAAACACAACGGTAGGTAACACCACTGTTGGTTCACTCTGATCTTTTTTGATAGGGTGGTACTTCCCCGATCGAACCGGCCCATTCATTCTGGGATAAGCAAGGCTTTACACACTTATTAACAGTTGTGGTCATAGTTTATTCCTATTGAGACATATGATGTCCATGTGGTGATGGACTAAGAATACAAGTGTCACCACCCCATCCTTACCTGCGGGTGTCGTACAAGGCGACTAAGGGAAAGTAATTATCACCCATTGCATTACTGGTGGTAGGGCTGGGTACCAAGTGAGAGTACTTACTTACTTGCTATCGGGCGCAAACGGGTCGGTACCACCGTCTTCTGTGTGACCGGTCATGAAGCACGTCGGTGTGTTTTGACTGTAGCAGAAGATAACCGTTTATTCTTTCATTTCATATCTGAGAAATGAAATGGCAGCGGCTTGACAATACTTTTGGTATAGTTGAGAGTCCATGAGCGACAGTTACCATTCATACGATCATATAGGCAGTGGCTCGTCTGCCACTAATTGCAATAAAAAAAAATTACTTTGTATCAGCCTTGGACGTGGGTCGTCTGCCAACATTAGCAATCAAAAAAAGAAGTCAAAGACTGACTTCAAGTATTATCTCCTGTGCAATATTGTGGATTCGATTCCCACTAGGGACAATTTGTGTGATCCACAAATGATTGTTCTCTCTGGTTTTTTTTTGTCTTATTGTATGTGTGTAGTCTATTGTAATTCAGGGATCACACCCAAGTGCAGGAAATCTACCACTGCAGTATGGTACACAGTTCCAGTGGTCTGTCAATACAGGCGGAGAGACGGCACACAGGTGAGGGCACCCCACACAACTAACGCCTTCACAAAAAATTGAAGAGTGATCTCGAAATAATCAAGGAACAGACATGGCATCAAGTATATCAAAGAAAACATGGTTAATCAAAATATTATATTTAAATTCATCTGTTCCTATAACAATAATCATTTATTAATAATCTCTATTGGGTGTACTCTTTTTGTATGAGCTTCGCAATGGTCTGCAGCTGCATATTACTGGTGCCTTCGTAGATTGTGCCGATTTTAGCATCCCGGAAGAATTTCTCTTGAGGAAAGTCCCTGGTAAAACCGACACCGCCCATGAAATCTATGCATTTGGAGGTCAGCGTTTGAGCGATTTCTGTGAACCAAAACATCGAAATTTAGGTGTGCTGCTAGGTGCAATACAGCTTTAGGGATTAATAATTAATTGAATGAGGCGACACTTGACGGATGTCCATTGTTATTATTATAGAACGGCCATTTTTTCCCGAGTGGTCCTAAGGATGCCTCGTGTAAAGGCGAAACACGTGTCGAATTTGTGTTCGGAGTTTTGCGAAATATTGCAACGTTGTGGTTCTGAGAGTCCTGCCCTATCGCATGGTTGTATCGCATTGGTGAGATTTTTTCGTCATTATCGTGCATAACACTGCTATTATCGCATTCTCCTCGATCTGTGGGAGTGCGGATTGTCAATCTTAGGTTATTTTTTGTATGTCCAAAGACAACCGGAATTGACAATCCGTGGGCGAGGGGTGGGCTCTCCTAAAATATCTATTCTATAATAATAGCTATAAGGATTGGTTTAGTGAGACTATGAAATAATTATTATTGTGAGACATTGATGTATAAAAAAGAGAAGATCCACAATGAGGAAAAAAAGAAAGAAAAATAAAACGTGTCAGAGGGACGCGCTTACAAGAGATAGAAATGGTATCTATCTTTGATCCTTAGTAGGCACAAGTGATTTTTAATATTGAAACGGCAGTTATTGATAGTTTAAAGTTAACAGTTTACTGGGGATAGCAGTTGACTTTTAACTATAGATACATTATTAAGACCGGCTGTTAATGTGTCCACTATAAATGAGTGCAGATAACGCTTTCATGCACTCATTTCGTTTAGTGTTGTTTCGACGCGCGAGCAGCCGCAACGTATCAACAGGTGTACTAATGCGAAATTCTCTTTTGAAAAACTCATTGACTGTCTCTTTTTGTCTCATTCTTTTTGAATAGTGGCATCACAATTTAAAGTTGTTATTATTTTATAAAATTAATGCGAAATGAATGAATGTAGGTAGAGCGAAATGAATGAATATTAGACCTATTATTATTTTAATAGGGTCAGTTAAAAATCCAAACCTGATGCAAAGTATTTGGCCATGGCGGCTTCCTTAACGAAATTCAGTCCATTCTCCTTGAGCCTGGCTGCGTTGTATGTGAGGAGCCGAGCCGCCTCCAGTTCCGTCTGAAGGTGCGCGACTTGGTAGCTGATACCCTGGAAGTGGAATTACCTATGTTTATCACTGGCCTTATATGATTATTTATCCCGTCCAGGTTTCGCAACGGTGGACATTTATTTTTTAAACATTTTGGAATAAACTTAGAGTAAATCTTTATGCAGGACAAGTGTAATTTCTTTTTACAAATTACTATTAATATTTTTATCCATAAACCTACATTATTGAAGTTTAGTTAGGATCCCTATTTTTATTTTTCTAGTAATAAATATAGCCTATGTTACTCAGGGATAATGTAGCATTCTAATGGTGTAATAATTTTTGAAAACAGTTCGTAGTTTGTGAGTTACAAAGATACAAATCTTTCCTTTTTATCATATTAGTGTGATTATAATTATGCCTTTGTCTAGTTTTTAGGTTATATCTCAGGTTCCCGACATAGGTAGTAGCGGGATAAAAAAATACCAGTTTTTAAGTTTACTCAATAGCTATCAAATAAGAAAAGCTGCATCAAAATCCGTTCAGTAGTTTTTGCGTGATGCGAGGACGAACAAACAGATAAACAGACAAAAATTCTATAAAAATTGTTTAGGCATATATAGCATACCTATAGACATTTTTTTTCTCAAATATCTTAAATGTACAGACATAGCTCTGTTACAGCTTTATAATAGTATAGATTAGTGTCATTCGGGGGCATTATGGCTGACTTAGGCAGTAATATTAGATAACAGTTTACAAAAGCTGTTTTAGCTAAAAACAGCTCTACCATTAATACAAAATAAATCAAAAGGGAGAACAATAATTTGTAGACCATACAAATTGTCCCTCATGGAAATCGAATCCTCAATATTGGACAGGCGTCAATACTTGAAGTCAGCCATTGAGCCAAAACTTGAGTCTCACATTTGTAATGATTTTAGTAGTAAAATATCACAATGATATTACCTGGAATGAATAGATGCTCTTGCCGAACTGCTTCCTCTCCAACGTGTAGGGGATGGTGGCGTCCATACAGCCCTGGCAAAGTCCGATCATTTGAGACGCGATACCTATACGACCTTCGTTAAGAAAACCCGCTGCATATTTGTACCTGGAAAACGAAAATAAAGTGAAATGAGAAGTGTCTCTTCAAAAGAGCTTAATTCTCATTTTGGAAAAAACTTTTGTTACTGATAGATGGCGCTATCGGCGAGATGGCTACTGTCAAATTGTAGTTACTTTATTTGCTTGAGAAATGTTTGCTGTTTTTCATGTTTAATCCGGTTGTTAATTTTTATGATGGCAAACACAGGCGCGAATGACATGTCTGAATGCTGGTATTGTAGGTAATAAATGTTTTTGTTTATTCCCATTAAAGCTCTACTATATAACCCTCTCTGGTTGGTAAGGGTAAGACGAACCCCCTGACTGTTACGCCATTTCAACAACAAATCGCTAGTGATAATTTTTCCCACAAAAAATGGCATTGTATTCACGCATAAGTACTGTGTTACCGGCAAAATGAAAAGAAACTCTATCTATGGTGGAGCACGGAAATACCCACTGAAACTAAACCCACATAATTCAACGTCATTATTTTCATTTATACCTGGCGGATAGCAAAGCTCTGCCCTGGGACAAGCCAATAATCTTTTTTTGTGTACAATTTCGAGGTGTCAAGATACCCGAAGGAACTTCACAACATACAATTTTTTCACAATTAGCCAACTGTTTGCGACTTACCCTTTGCCATATTCTCCAAGGATGTTGCCCTCAGGGACTCTGACGTTATCAAAATGCACCATGCAAGTTCCGGACGCGCGGATGCCGAGTTTGTTTTCTGGTTTAGCGACGGACAGACCAGGGGTGTCGCGTTCTACGATGAAACAGGTAATGCCTTTGTAGCCCTAGAAAAATAGTACGTTTTAGGACGAGTTTATATTCTCTATGCTCACGTAACGATCAATCTTCGTGGTACGCAGCATCCACGTTTGCTAAAATACTGTATGGCCTTATAAAGTTAAAAAGCATTGTCTCCACCTGACTCATAACATTTATTGGTATTTTTACAAAACAATATTGGTAGTCACAATTAAAGAGTCGTAAAGACATCTAAAAGCAATTGAAGTGGAGGCTGGGAGTCGCCGTCGATGACAGCGATGGCTTAGCTGTCTAGAGCACTTCCCCGGATTGGAAGGGACGCAGATTCGAAGCTCCCTTTCACAAGTGAAAATAATATGTTCTTTAAAGTCACACAATTATTTTGCTCCAGGATTAGGCGCTGATACCATGAGACTAAGCACTGACTGCACTAATCATCATATACCCTAGCCTTATCCCAAACTGTTCGATTCAGCTTTAACTAGTCCAGCAGTATTTACGCGGAGCGACTGTCTATCTGACTTCTACGACCTCTAAAGGGGACAAATTTAATGGGGAACTTTTAAAGAAGGCCGGAGTCAATTTTTTTATTCAGGACTCTACTACAGCCTTTAACAACTGTCAGGATGTTGTTTTATAGCCGGGACCCAGTGATTAACGTGTTTTCCAAAGCATTTGAAGCGATCAGGTGTCCACAAAAGATGTCACTTTGATCACCCATCTGTTTTTCAGCTGAACTTTGCTGGTCTTTTGCAAGTCCTCAACTAGACTATGACCTACCCAGTCCTCAGTTATCGACTACACTGA
The DNA here is from genome assembly GCA_948253155.1 of Leucoma salicis. Lineage (NCBI taxonomy): Eukaryota > Metazoa > Arthropoda > Insecta > Lepidoptera > Erebidae > Leucoma > Leucoma salicis. Next base: position 3,653,511 of record OX411815.1, read on the forward strand.
TGTCGTAATATAATTCCATAACTAATTGTTCCGAGTCCGAGTTGATTTAAGGTCCATTAATTTATATGAACTACCTAGGTACTTGTAAGTTTCCAATTTTATCGGGGATTATTTTCTTATTCGCAATGTAGTTGTTATAAAAGAGTAAAACCTTTAAGATCATTTCAAGAATTAGTTCTCCATTCTAACCTTTGAAGGATCAGCGTTAGCCATTACAAGGAACACGCCAGCGACATCTGAATTCGAGATCCACATCTTAGAGCCGTTGATGACGAAGTGATCACCATCTTTTTTGGCGACGGTCTTGAGAGCGAAGGCGTCGGAACCGGAGGTCGGCTCTGTGAGACAAAAGCTTCCAGCCTGTGAATATTGTCAATTTCAGTTAATTTCTAAACATTCTCTCTTTTACGAATAGTTGGATCTGTAACTACATTACGCTGACAAACTATACCTACTAACAGTTATCAAGCTTTACGAGTCTTCTAGAATATTTATAGTAGGTATATTTTTTTACATAAATATGCACTGAATCAAACTCAATAATCATCTTTTGCCTTGGCCATAGATATAAAAAAAAATTTAACCATACTTGGAGAAAGATTAAACAGAAAAATTTAAATGTGTAAATATATCAGTATAATTCGACAAGAATGAGCGTCTGTAAATCAACTGAAGCCTATTTATTAATTTGCCAGGGGAGTAGGTACCACCACCGAAGGAATGTAATATGGTGCCGGTGGCCCGCCAATAATTTTCTTTAGTGGGTGAGGGCCCCACACTACCCTGTTCGTTGCCCCGAACGACGGGGTGTGCGGTTAGGAACATTTTATCCCGCCTTAACAAAAAAAATCTACCGCTGTATCGCTGTATCAATAATTCTCGTTCCACAGGCTATAGGGGCCCCACGTAAAGTATAACAATTAGGTCAATTAGGTACTCTTTAGCCCTCAATTGAGCTTCATCACTTTCTGGTCGAAGGGCCCTCATGATGACACTCGGGCCCCTCAGGCCAAGTCTGACCCTGTTATATAAGATAATTATAAACATAGGTACCTATGTGTTTATGGTTATCTTATATCTCAGATACTTCATTCATTTTACTATGTTTATACATATCGATAAAGTTATACTCACGTATTCCGTGCAAAGTTTGGTTAAATATTTCTTCTTCTGTTCTTCTGTTCCCAACTTCATGAAGAGAGAATTGACGAGTGTGTTATGGATGTCCACGTATGCGGCGACGGCTGGATCCACTCTTGACAGTTCCTCGACCACCAACATCATTGTTAGGAAACCGCACCCTGAGCCGGAGTATTCTGTTGGTGTTTCAATACCCATCAACTGAAAAATAATAATTCTAAGAATTAAAAACAGTCTCATAAATTGATGTAGCAGATATGATCACTGAAATAAATGAACAAAAAAAAACTGAGCTATTATTTACTGACTGCTAATCTCGATAACACATTCATACTTAACGTCTTTGGGTGACGCCTGCACCATCTGTCGGAAGTATTTTCATACATTATACCGACCAGGTAAACTTAATTTTACAATTAAGATTTTACCTAATAATGACGCAAACCCTATAAATATTTAGATATTTTTATATATATTTTAGCATTTGACATGCTTAGCAACATACATTAAACACAAAGTGAAAAATGTGAAATCGAAAATGACAGCCACGAGCAGGATTCGAACCTGCATCTCCTGGATACGCTAGTCCAAACCCTGCCCGTGGCTATGATTTTCTATTTCACATTTTCACACTGTGATAGATAAATGGCCGAACATGTCAAGTGATTAAAAATATATAAATATGGTTGTCTGCAAAGTCGGTTTACGGACGATAATTTTACGTGATAACGTCATATAAGTTTTCTGAGAGTTACAAACAATGCATCGGTCGCCATATATTTTTCGGAACGTGAGACTTTTTCGTGCGTGCAGCCGGTGTTCATCGATTTATGAGACGTTATCACGTCAAAATAACAAAATACTTACTCCGTTATCAAAGAGCAGCTGTCTGACACCGTCATCGATGCGATGTTCATCCTCCATCTTCTTGACGAGCGGCGCAATCTGTTCTGTTGCCAGTTTTCTGACTGTAATAAAATATAGATATTGTTGTTTTAAAAGAGCTTATTTTTTTTTAAATATCTACAAATTATAATTTACAAAACTAATAAAATCATGGTTATCTACTGCGAACTAAAAAATAGATATTCAATTCGACATTTTGAAGTGGGTCAAAATCACGTTTATAGATTCCGTCACAGGCATACATAGATATACCATCCATCCATCCATCCATCAGCCTTTCATCGTCCACTGTTGGACATAGGCCTCCCCAAAATGGGGGTTTTACCATATCGCCACGCTTGGCAGGCGGGTTGGCGATCGCAGTGGATGTTTTTAGTACATAGGGGAACGCTGCTGCCCGGTCCCCCGGTAATCCCTTAGTCGGCTTTTACGACTCCCATAGGAAGAAACGGGGTGGAGCTATTCTTGGTGCCGGCCCCACACGGTAACATAGATAATACAAGCGAAGCTAATAGAAGCGTGTTGAAAAGAATTGATTCTAATCATCGTCAAAGAGACTTACTTCTCAATGTCTTTGGCCCCTCAAACCACCTAAACTTTCATGAAGAAATAAGCGCTTTTGAATTACTCCATAGTATTTGACCATATGTATTAAAATTCTTGCTTTTAAAAGGCGAATAAAAATGAAGACAGTTATGCTCATAACTAGCAAAATCGATCTTCCAATGTGTGTGAACCCTACCAACGAACACTGGGCAAACGCTAAATATTTATACTCTATAGTCTATAATTTTCCTACTGATGCTTGTAATGAAATTAAAAAAAAAACTAGACGTCGTGGGACGTCTACCAGATGTGAAAACATCGATTATTTTGTAGAAATAAAATGATCATAACTTGACAAAGTACTCCTTAAGACAAATCAAACGAGTATAAACTCGATGGGTTTGGGTCGTTTAATTACAGAGTTACTGCGGCCACCTTCCAGCTCTATCATCAGACCCAGGATACCATCTAGAGACAAAGTACTCGTGAAGACGAATCATACGAGCCCAAACTCGATGGGGTTGCGCCGTTTCATTATAGAGTTCCTATGTCCACCTTCCAGCTCCATCACCAGATCAGCTCCGTGTCATCATGATATTGCATTGTCACGTAATATACATATGCGTGTAAAATTTCAGCTCAATCGGAAACCGGGAAGTGTGTCAAATTTAACTTGCAAGATTCGAACAGGACAAGTAAAATAAAATAAATAGACGTCGCGGGACGTCTAGCAGATGTGAAAACATCGAAATTATTTTGTAGAAATAAAATTATCATAACTTGACAAAATACTCCTCAAGACGAATCAAACGAGTATAAACTCGATAGGGTTGCGTAGTTTCATTACAGAGTTACTGTGGCAACCTTCCAGCTTCATCGTCAGACCCTGGATACCATCTAGAGACAGAGTACTCGTCAAGACAAATCATAGGAGCCCAAACTCGATGGAGTTATGTCGTTTTATAACGGAGTTCCTATGGCCACCTTCTAGCTCCATCATCAGACCCTGGATACCATTTAAAGACAAAGTACTCGTCAAGACGAATCAAATGATTCCAAACTCGATGTGGTTGCGTCGTTTCATTACAGAGTTACTGTGGTCAACTTCCAGCTCTATCATCAGACCCTGGATATCATCTATGACTGAATTTCTAGTCAGGACATTTCAAACGAGCACTAACTCGATGGAGTTGCGCTATTTAATTACAGAGTTTCGTATGGCCACCTTCCAGCTCCATCATCAGACCCTGGATACCATCTAAAGACAAAGTACTCATCAAGACTAATCAAACGTGTCCAAACTCGACGGGGTTGCGTCATTTTATTATAGAATTACCGTGGCTTCATCATCAGCTCCTGGATGCCATCTAGATACAATGCACTCGGCAAGACGAATCATACGAGCCCAAACTCGATGGGTTTGCGCCGTTTCATTGTAGAGTTCCTATGTCCACCTTCCAGCTCCATTATCAGATCAGCTCCATATCATCATATTATTGCATTGTCACGTGATATACACATGCGTGTAAAATTTCAGCTTAATCGGAAACCGGGAAGTGTGTCAAATTTAACATGCAAGAATTAGAATTGAACGGGACAAGTACAATACAAGCGTCGCCACGCTAACAGACGATTTTACCCTCCCTCCGCATTAGATGTTTCACATCAAAAACGTGTAATGAAAACAAAATAAAAAATAATCTTGAAAAAATATTTTTACACATCAATAATTTTATATTAATGCAGATAGACAAACTAGAAAATTAGATGACCTGCATATAATTTTTTAAGCCTTTTTCTGTTCCACTATTCGGCACGGGTCTCCTCTCGTGGTGAGAGAGATTAGGCCATAGTCCACCACGCTGGCCCAATGCGGGTTGGCAGACTTTACTAACCGTCGAGAAAATCTCTCAGGCATGCAGGTTTCCTCACGATGTTTTCCTTCACCGAGCAGGGATGAATTGTCCATACATAATTTCGAAAAGTCAGTTCAGTCTGAACGTTGGACTCGGGGTCAAACTAGATACCACTGTCTTTACAGTCCTTGGTTTTACCGCTAGGCTATCACTGCATAATGTTATAATATCTGCGTTTAATAATTGCATATTTAATTCACATAAGTATAATATTAGGGGTGGTTTATAAATTACGTGACGCTAAATTCTGATTTTTTTTTTTGGACCCCCTATTGTCACAATGTTTCACGGTCAACCTATAAATATTGCATCACGAAATCTTGTCCCTCCCGCTTTCTTATCTTATACGATAAATAAAATATTGCAGTAGAGTGTGAGCGTCATGTCACCTTAGCTCCCCCGTGACCTCTTATCACATTATGAAATAAAATTACTGTTACGGAATCTATTGCGTTTATCTACTTGATTTTCAACAATCCCGGCGCGGCGCGGCGTTATGGATACTTTACAGCATTCATAGTTACAGGTCGTCCCACCAAGCGATACCCCTTCTCATTGTTTACGAACGTATTTTTTGAACGGCTCTTTACATAATTTATGTATGCTAAACAAATAGATTGGCGTCGTTACCCGCTATTTATAATGAGTCGCAGAATGGGCGTGGTAAAAGGTCAGTAGCCGGCCTTTCGTTTTAATTCTTTATCAGTTTTATATAATTACTTACTTACAGCCACCAGCATGGCAATATAATGAGACGTGGTATACGTATTACTTATATATACTTATAATACAAGACTAGTGCCTGCCCCCGTCTTCGTCGACGACTAGGTACGTTAAACGAAAATATATTTTTTATCCTACGAATATTGTACCTATAAGGAATGTAGTCTCAACTTCAAAGCGTTGTAGGTGTGTTTGAACACAAAACAATGTTTTTTAGATTTTTTGTCTGTTTGTCGGTTTATCTGTTTGTTGTAGCTGGCTGCGGCGGAGCTGCGGGCAAAGGCTAGTATTTAAATAAGAACGTTGTGAACAATGTATTCTTGTTTGGTCGAATCCACTCTAAGTGGTTTAAACGAAATATAACAATAAATAAAAGAGTATTTTTGACGTGGAGACAGAATGTAGATAATTTTCTATAAGATCTACGTTTATATAAACCAACACAATATTGAAAATTATGGACGAATAGCACCAAAAAAAAGTATTTTCAAAAATGATAAACGAGGACTTCTGAAAATAATCTCTTCATTGTTGTCTACCATTCATACGTTAGGACATGTTAAGAATTTAAATTATGTTGTATTCATAGTGCATAGCTCTAAGTAGAATATGTTTGCAAGTATGTATATTTTGGAACCTGTTGAACACGAAAGAGCACGTAGGCTATTTTAATCCCTCGCCTAAACAACAAAAAAAAAAAAAAAAAAAAAGTATTTTAATCCCGGAAAAAAGATGATTCCTTTGGGATAGCAATTTTTTGCAGAGATCATTAGTGAACCGTAGAGTGATGTACCTATTTATATGCTGAAGTCAACGCGGATGTAGTTCCAGGTTGAATCCAGTTAGGTATTAAATTAAATCCCGCCTAAACAAAAAAATGGTATTAAATTAAATGTCTATCGTGTGTGGAATCAACACACCACGGGTGGATCGTGACCATAAATGCTGTACATAGTATTCGAAACGTGAGAGAAAATCACGTGGATTCCGTAAAAGTAGTTTTTATGAAATACCTACCTACTAGCCTTTGCCAGCGACTCCGCCGCAGCCAAAAGCTAGTTATTAGATTACATCTCAGGTTCCCGATATAGTAGCGGGATAAAATGTATAGGTACCAGTTTTTAAATCTAATCAAGAGCTATCAAATAAAAAAAGTCGCATTAAAATCCGTTCTGCAGTTTTTGCGTGATTCGCGAACGAACAAACAGATAAACAGACAAAAAATCTAGAAAACATTGTTTTGTGTTTAGATTAGACACACCTATAATAGCCTAATACAGTATTTTATTCTCAAATATCTTAAATGTACAGACATAGCTCTGTTACAGCTTTATAATACTATAGATAACGGCCAGAAAATATTACTGATTACCGGTCGATCTTGAATTACTTGAATATTATTAATTATTTTTATCAAACTTTGATCGGTAATGCGTTCGACTGCTAGGAAAATTATTTGTCGCTGGACCATTGTACGCTGTAATTACGGGCAGGCATCACTGCCCCGCGTGGGCGGCAGGCAACAGGCCTGCCAAGCACTGCATGGGGCGGGAGGTATGCAGATCCCCGACGACAGGCCCAAAAAAGGAGGGGACCAGACAATCGGGCCAGGCTGCCCCCCTAGCGTGGCTTCGCCACCGTCTCGGGTGGAGGAAGGTATGGTTACGGTTTAAAATTCAACCGTGACACTATCCTCCTTCAGGCGAACCTCAACCATTCCCAGGATTTATTCCTGCAAACCATGCTGGAGCGGTTGACTGGTGTAGCCGTAGCTGCGGAGCCTTATTGCGTTCCTGACATTGGGCGGGCAGCCGCGATGGCTCCATGGCAATCGTCAGCTCTGCGGCGCTTCGTTCCCCGCCCTTGTCGATCAGAGACAGGGGCACGGGATACGTCGACGACGTCGGCCACCTGCTGGCGCCTCGATCTCGGTGGACGGGGTCCAAATTGGGGTGCAGGCCCGGATTAAGTAGGTATCTGGGCCTGGTGCTGGACGGGCGGTGGCGCTTTCGCGAAGCACTTCCGTCAATTGTCCCCGAGGCTCGTCAGTGCGGCGTCCGCCCTTGCACGGCTCATGCCGAATATGGGCGGACCCAACAATGCGTGCCGACGGCTTTACGCGGGGGTGGTCCGGCCGATGGCGCTGTACGGCGCACCCGTGTGGGTGGAGTCCCTGGACGCACTGAACAGGGATCTTCTGTGGAGGCCACAGAGAGTCATCGCGTCATACGTGGATACCGCACGGTGTCGACGGAGGCGGCCTGCGCGTTGGCCGGAACCACTCCGTGGGACTTAGAGGCGGAGGTGCTCGCCGAGGTGTATCGGCGGGCAAGAGCGGGAGGGGAATGGACGTGCCCACGCAGCGTGGTGGCCAGATGGCAGAGCGACGCCCGCCGAGCTGCCATGGCGAGCTAGAGGGCGCGGCTGGAGGCACTCCGGGTTGGTCTTCGGACCGCAGGGGCACTCCAGCCGGCGCTGGAAGAGTGGGCAGGGCGACAGCACGGAGTCCTTACCTTCCGACTGGTGCAGGTGCTAGCGGGGCACGGTTGCTTCGGCAGATATCTGCACATTCTCGCGAGGAGGGAAGCGGCTCCGGGCTGTCACCATTGCGGCTGTGACGAGGACACGGCGCAGCACACGCTCGAGTCGTGCCCAGCTTGGGCCGAGCAGCGCCGTGAACTCGTCGCGGCAATAGGGGGGGACCTCTCGCTGCCGAGTGTCGTCAGAGCGATGCTTGGCAGCGACAGGAATTGGGCCGTGGTCGCTGCCTTCTGCGAGGAGGTCATCTCGCGGAAGGAAGCGGCGGAGAGGGCCAGGGAGGCTGATCCTTCCACAGACCCGAACCACCACCAGCGACTGGGGTGGCGAAGGCGTGAATGATTGCGCCTAATGCCACCTCAGCTGAGGCTGCGGGTGGATGGACTGGGGAACGTCCGCCACCCGCAAGGCTTCCCGCGAAGGTGCGACGCTCCATGTGCAGATGCGTAGCTCAGTTCAACCCGAAAGGATAAGCCGCCGGCGGACCACCGAAGGAATGTAACATAGTTCTAGTGGCCCGCCAATAAAGGCGGAGAGACGGCACACGGCGGGTTTCTGGTGGGTGAAGGCCCCATACTACCCTGTTCGTTGCCCCGAATAACGGTGTGCGGTTAGGGACATTTTCTCACGCCTAAACAAAAATTAAAAAATAAAAGCCATGGAGATAAAGGATAACGATCGACGATACAGATCTTCACATTGATGGAAGTCTGTGTGATAATTTCTGTTACTGACACGAATATTACAAGTTATTTGTAAAAAAATCTATGGCTATACATAAAACACAAAGTGAAAAATGTGAAATCGAAAATAACAGTCAGGAGCAGGATTTGAACCTGCATCTTCTGGATACCGTCCAGATGCTTTACCAATTCAGCCATCCTGACAATTGCTCCTGACTGCTAATTTCGATAACACATCATACTTAACGTCTTTGGGTGACGCTCAATCTATGGCTATATGTCAGGTAATTGATTTTCTACTATAACGACGTTTCATGTAGGCACTTTAGACACGTTATTTTCTTTACACCATACAACGCCATATACAGCAGAATACCGCTATAAAGCCGGCGGCAGGACGACCCTGGACCTCCAATGTTTGGCAGAAGCCTACCTAACGCCGCGGCTGAATTGATGAACCTAGGGGCGAGCTGAAGTTCTTTACCACTGATTTACTAAAAGACAGAGGTAGTGTAATTTTATAACTGACGAACTTTAATCAAATTCGGTTTTTTTAAGATAATCACACTCATTCGGCATTTACCATACTAATATCTGATAATGTTGTTAACGATATCTACATGACAATATGCTCACCATATTATTTTCGCTCTTATGAGTCTGGATTAGGCCTTCGTGGAAAAACCACGAGTGAATCGTTCTGGGTTTTCACGCCTTTTTCCCGTAGAGGTAGGCAGAGACCACTTCTCTTCACTTGCTACGATCTTGGAACACATCTTTCGCTTCATCTACTTTCATCAGCGCTTTCATGCTTGCTCGTTGGTTACGAGTACTATTAACCTGGCCTTCCTTAAGAACGTCTCCGATCTGGTCAAAATACGTTCGCCTAGGTCGACTTCTACCAACTTGTCCATTCACAGTCGCTCTGCATCTGTTTCATTAATCTTCTTTCATCCATCCTCTCTATATGTCCGAACCACCTAAGCATTCCTTTCTCTATTTTTGTCACTACATCTTCTTTCACAACACGGAATTCTCGTATCACACTATTTCTCACTTTGTCCATCGGAGTTATTCATCAATTTATTCAGAGTTCATCCATCAATCGTTCACGGTGTGAATCGAAACGTGTATCATCGTCTCTCACGGATCTCCGTGAGTGACGTTACACTTATTGGCTACGTTTATATAAATACTCGAATTAGTTTAACTCATCTAATCTACACTTCTTCATGACATTGTAATCACATAATATCTTGACAGTAATACTACTAATAACCCAATGACTTTAACCCGAGATATGCTTACGTAATGCGTTTCGTAACCGTTACTTATCGTAAATGAAAGGTTGTTTATTCTGCCGTCTTTAGGTAGATTTCCCGTTTCAATAACTTTCATAATGTTATTTATCAATTCACGCGTGTTGATAAGATAGGTTTAATTTTGTCAACACTGATTACGTCAGTTGATGGGGAGCTGTTTTTTTTATTGCATGTAGTGGCCGACGGGCCGCGGCCCATCTGATGGTAAATGGTATACGTCGCTCATGGGCTCAACTATAACGAGAGTATTGTCAAGCCGCTGCTCAGCATTTCATTTTACAGATACCTATGCAATGAAAAAACATGGCCGGTCACTCGGGAGATGGTGGTATCAACCCATTCGGGCCCGATACCAAGTGAGTACTCCCACTTGGTACCCAGCCCTACCATCAGTTATGCAACCGCCTCATATGACACCTGTGGGACAGAAAGGGTTGGTGACACTTGTATTCTTAGTCTGTCACCACACTGCAATAGCTTAGCGGTCTAGAGCACTTCCCCCGATTGGATAGGACGCACGTCCCTTTTTCCACTTTCGCAAATAATTTTAATTTGTTCTTTAAAGATTCTTAAAATTATACTTTGTAACTTTTTAATTTAAAATAAATAATATTCACGGCCGGATTTAGAATAGTCCCACCCCCTCTCTACCCACGGGAGTCGTAGGAGCCGACTGAGGGAATACTGGAGTAGTGGGCAGCAGCATTCCCTCGAGTATTAACAACATCCACTGCGATCGCCAACCCGCCTGCCATGGCGGGACCGCTCGTTGTGGCGTTCTCTTGGGGTGGCCTATGCCCAGCAGTGGACGTTGAAAGGCTGATGGATGGATGGATGGAATATTCATGGACATTTTTCACACAACGTCCTCTGGTCAAAGTAGGCTTCACGCTTGTGCTATGGGTACCAGATTACGGATGTAATACATATACTACTATTTTTTTTTGTAAATACATACATATAATTTGGGGTGATCACAGTCTGGAGCGTGCTCATCGCGATCCCTGCCAGCCTGCAATCCGGCTCGAATGCGTACCGCAGTGTGGGTTAGGGCGTGCCCCAGAGGCGACGCGTACCGACCCACCCCCGTCGGTACGAACAATGGCAGATGCGGCGATGAGGGCCGCCACCCAACACGCCTTGCCCAGTTTGGCGAGTCGAGGGGAGCAGAGTGTCGAGTAGGCACGTGGAATGTAAGAGGTGGTGTGGAAGGAAAGTTACGCGAGCTGGTAACCGTCATGTCGGACAGACAGCTTGATGTGCTCTTTGTAACAGAGACCAAGCGAAAGGGCAGTGACACCTGTGATCTTCCTGGTGGAGGGATAGCTCTGTGGTCTGGTGTACTGCAGAGCGATCGGGCCAGTATGGGAGTGGGGGTGTTGCTGTCCGCTCGCTTAGCCTCAGGTGTGAAAGACTACGGAATGTTTGGGGACATTTTGCCGGAATATGGTATTAACGGTAGACTGCTACAAGCGGTGCAGTCCAACTACATGGACCGGCGAGCGTGTATGAAGAGAGTTATGAATGTTGAGGAAGCGAGAGATGTATGCAAGAATAGAACCTCTTGGCACTCTGTTCTCTCTGCCTACCCCGCAAGAGAAATGCTGTGATGATAAGTAGTAGTACCTAGTAGTATAATTTGTTTATAATCCTCCGTAACAAAGGACTACTATAATATTTATCCATAGATTTAATATTAAAATGTATCATAGGGACCTACCTAGTTAACAAAAAAAGATGCTCACTTAATAGTAATTTACATTATGTTCGTATGTTATGGGCACATCGCAACCTTGAATTTAATGATAATTCATTGGACAATTGTAATTCCATGTTATCTAAAATGGTAAGTGTTATTCAGATAATATTGATATTGAACCCAGCAATTGATATCTTTAGGTAGGTAGGTATGTTATGCATTTTAACTTACGTTATACCACGGTAATATTATAGATATTATTACCGTGGTTATACCGACCTATAATTAAGTCAATTTATTTATTTATTGCCTGTCAAGCGTGGCGATTACGGCACTATCCCCCATTCTTGGGGAGGCCTATGTCCAGCAGTGGACTTTAAAAGGTTGATGGATGGATGGATGATTTATTTATTTTAGGAAAATGAACAGCTATTCCTATTACAATATTCACTTAAATAGAAACCCAAAGTCATTTACGAGTTTTCACACATAGCAATTACATAGCATAAAACCTTAGCTACAGTAAGTCTCAGAAGCTAAACCCAATGTATAATTATAGCACATTACATTAATAACTAAGTAATTAAGTAAATAAATAATTACAGCAAATTTTTCAGTTTGTTTAGTCCTTAAAGATGATAAACTTGCGTTGAAAATGTCTAGGACAGTACAACGCATTGTCTGATTAAAATTTTGAGAAGAACGATACAGAAAACAATTTTGGCGATAATTAGTAGCAACCCAGTTAATTGAGAAAAAGGGAGCTGACCGTAATGAATGACTAGGAACATAGATATTTAGATATTTTTTTTATATATTTTTAGCATTTGGCATGCTTAGCACTATACATTAAACACAAAGTGAAAAATGTGAAATCGAAAATAACAGTCACGAGCAGGATTTGAACCTGCATCTCCTGGATACCGTCCAGAAGCTTTGCCAATTCAGCCATCGTGACAATTGCTCCTGACTGCTAATTTCGATAACACATTCATACTTAACGTCTTTGGGTGATGTCACGATGGCTGCCAATAAAGAAACTTTGTGTTTAATGTATAGTGCTAAGCATGCCAAATGCTAAAAATATATACGAGTATAAAAAAAATATCTAAATATTTATAGGGTTTGCGTCATTATTAGGTAAAAATCTTAATTGTAAAATTAAGTTTACCTGGTCGGTATAATGTATGAAAATACTTCCGACAGATGGCGCAGGCGTCACCCAAAGACGTTAAGTATGTATGTGTTATGGAAATTAGCAGTCAGGAGCAATTGTCACGATGGCTGAATTGGCAAAGCATCTGGACGGTATCCAGGAGATGCAGGTTCAAATCCTGCTCGTGACTGTTATTTTCGATTTCACATTTTTCACTTTGTGTTTAATGTAGGAACATAGATATTTATTTTCTCTAGAAGCGCTGTGCAGTCAATAGAAGCAGAAGTAACAATTCTTGTAAGAAATAATATTAACAGCGATTTCACGACGCATCTGTAACTTTAAAAAGTGATGTTTTTGGCACGATGTTTTGTAATCTTCTAAAATTGATTTAGTGCGATAATTAAGATACCTAACAAATTTCCTCTGCAAACTTTCAATTCGCTTTATATAAACGTCATATCATGGATTCCATATTTGTGAAGCATATTCTAAGTGAGGCCTGACATAGGAAGAATGAAGAATTTTTATTGTCTTAGCTTGCTTAAAATTTTTATATGTCAACCTTCTGTGGTCAAGGGCAATTATTTTCAGAATGCGACTGTTTTAAAAATGTGCAGGCCATACAGTAATAATTAGGTACTTACTCGTTTGTCTGTTATCAGTATAACCTACCTATCGACAGATTTTTTACTTTTTATAGATTCATTGCATGCAAGTTTATAGTAATATTTTTTCAAAGACACCACGTGTACTTAGGGATTGTATCGCACAAACATACAATTTAATGTAGAAAAAGTACACGCGTATTCTCAGGATAATAATTTGTGGATTACAACAAGAATTTTCCTGTGTTAGATAGAATAGAATCTCCAACACTCGGCACGGGAGGACGATATTTAATCCGCTCCACCATATGTGCAGTTTGCATAAAATACTAATTTGAAATTAACGTAATTGACTAATTGTTTGACCATTGATGTATAATTTATAGATGAACGTATTTAACTTGTAAATTGGATGCATCGCGTACGTACGTAAAATAAAAGTAGGTTGGTACTACTCGTATCTAAGTTAATTATTAAAAGGAAGTAAAATATTTAGATATTTTTATATATATTTTTAGCATTTGACATGCTTAGCATCATACATTAAACACAAAGTGAAAAATGTGAAATCGAAAGTAACAGATGGTGCAGGCGTCACCCAAAGACGTTATGTATGAATGTGCTATCGAGATTAGCAGTCAGGAGCAAGGGTCACAATGGCTGAATTGGCAAAGCATCTGGACGGTATCCAGGAGATGCAGGTTCGAATCCTGCTCGTGACTGTTATTTTCGATTTCACATTTTTCACTTTGTGTTTAATGTATGTTGCTAAGCATGTCAAATGCTAAAAATATATATAAAAATATCTAAATATTTATAGGGTTTGCGTCATTATTAGGTAAAATCTTAATTGTAAAATTAAGTTTATCTGGTCGGTATAATGTATGAAAATACTTCCGACAGATGGTGCAGGTGTCACCCAAAGACGTTAAGTATGAATGTGCTATCGAGATTAGCAGTCAGGAGCAAGGGTCACGATGGCTGAATTGGCAAAGCATCTGGACGGTATCCAGGAGATGCAGGTTCGAATCCTGCTCGTGACTGTTATTTTCGATTTCACATTTTTTACTTTGTGTTTATGGAAGTAAAATTTTTGAAGAAATCTAGTGGCTTTTTTTACCAATGACTTAGGTAGTTTAAGTAAGAAAACAATATTATTCTAATAAAAGTTATTTCCTGTTTTGAATAATAATTGGTAGGTATTATTATAATACGTGCAAGGTCTCAAAAATATTATAAAATAATTAGGTATTGAAAACTAGCTTTTGCCCGCAACTTCGTACGCGTTATACCAGATTTTAAGTCTAATCAAGATCAATCAATAATAAAAAGATATTATTATTGTTATATTTTTATAAAACTAATTAGTTGGAATATCGATTAGTAAGACTGATATGCGCAAAATAAATAAAAAAAATATTATGTAGGTACTAGCCTTTGCTCGCGGTTCCACCGCAGCCAATAGCTAGTTTTTAGGTTATATCTCAGGTTCCCGATATAGTAGCGGGATAAAATGTATACCAGTGTTTAAGTCTAATCGAGAAATATCAAATAAAAAAAGTTGCATCAAAATCCGTTCAGTAGCTTTGCGTGATGCGCGAACGAACAATCAAACAGATAAACACACAAAAAAATCTAAAAAAATCGTTTTGTGCTTAGACACGCCTATGTAGCCTAATACAGTTTTTTTTTCAGCTGTTACAGCTTTTTATTAGTATTGATTGCCAACGGTAGCAGACGAGTAAGCGGCCAACTTGATGGTAAGTGGTTACCGTAGCCTTGACGCTAATAACACCAGGCATCACTCCCCCATCGCGAACTCCAAGAAAAGGGATAGGGGGTGGTGAGGAAAGATCTTATTATATTTGAAGGATAGAGGATAAGGAAAGGGCGTGGGTCTTGTTTGCCACCCGCGTAGTTGGTATCTACTAGTCTGATGTATTTACAATAGTATTTATATTATAGTAGCTGACCCGGCGAACTTCGTACCGCCATATATTTTTTCATAAATATTGCAATTATAAATTCAGATATAAAGTATCCTATCTCTTAAGTTGGAACAAAACACACATTTAAAAAGAAAAAAAGTTAAAATCGGTTCAGTAGTTTCGGAGTTCATCCCTGACAAACATCGTGACACTGGAATTATATATAATAGACTAGCTGACCCGGCGAACTTCGTACCGCCATAATATATATTTTTCATGAATAAATATTGCAATTATAAATTGAGATATAAAGTATCCAATCTCCTAAGTTGGAACAAAACACACATTTAAAAAGAAAAAAAGTTAAAATCGGTTCAGTAGTTTCGGAGTTCATCCCGGACAAACATCGTGACACTGGAATTATATATGTATAATAGATATTAATTTGATTTAATTTTCAGAATTCGGCCAAATAATATAGGTACTATCTAATGCAGAGGAAGTCGCGGGCAGAACCCAGTATTTAGAGGTTAGTAATAGACCAATAAACCAACAAACTTCAGTATTTTAAAGGCTAATTAGCAACAATAATCTAACAATGCATTTATAATCATAAATTAATTACGCTTTCAACGTGTGTAGAATTAATTAACGTATTCCTTGACGTTTCGTTCTTCGCTACTAGCTCATCTTAAGAGTGCTGTGCAGTCGAATGTGCAATATTTCGATGTGTTTTGATTATGGGGGGAGAGAGCCATGTAAGTAATATTTCATTTCACATTGGCAAAATAAAATGGTGAGCAGCGACTTGTTAGTATAGTTGAGTTCATGAGCAGTGACCCCTACCACCACTTTCAATCAGGTGGGCCCATGCTCGTCTGCTATCATAAACAATAAAAAATTAAGATACAAACGCAACGATGTGCTTCATGGCCAGTCACACGGGAGGTTGTGGTAGGTACCAACCCACTCGGGCCTGCTATCAAATGAGTACCTACTCCCACTTGGTACCCAGCCCTACCACCAGTCATGCAATGGATGCCGCCTCATACGACACCCGTGGGAAAGAATGGGGTGGTGACACTTGTATTCTTAGTCCGTCACCACACGGAAAGCTAGTTGAACAAACTAAGACAATTCTTTGATAATTGCACGCCTCACGTTGAGGTGATTTTTATACTCGTTTACGTTAATGCTATGGATATGACATTCAAAATAAGTGGTCTAAGTGTTTTATAAGCAAACTGCTTTCATTGTTTTTCTTTATAACGGTCCAAAATTTGGTTACCATGTGATTTTTTATTCATCAAACTAGAAACTTTAAGTAGGTATACCTAGTTCTATTAATTTGTTCGTCACTAAAATCTGCTAACCTGCTAGTGTAATTTCCAGATACGTAATTTTTAGAACATAGGTGGGTACTTACTTGTTTCTTTCATCTGAAGTTCGTCCTCAGTCAACATGGTGAGAGCTCGTGGAGGGACTGCTTCTGTGCTGTAATTCTTCTGCACTTTGACCGACACAATTGGCGCACGCCATTGCTCCAAAACCTGCAGAACCAGGCATAATATTATCACACGACAACATTCTTCAATTTATAATAAGCACTCAGCACTCACTACCTATCAGGATTGAAAGCTATTCAAATCCGATTTGAATCCTGATTTATTTTAAAATATTGAATTTGGAATGTTTAACTACACTGATGTAATCGAAACGAATAAACACATGTAGTATTATTTTTAATTGAGACACTGATCACTCACCTTACTGCCAACGCGGCGCAATGGAAACATATTGTATTATTTTTTTTTTTAACTTATTTGCATATACGCGTTGGCTGTGTCCGCTTGCGCTCAGCGGTCTCTGAGTCAAACTGGATAATATACTTATTTCATTTCATCAGACGCGAGTTTGTTATCTCTCTCACACTAAGATAACGTGTTGAAATGCTACGGCTACATTATCGGAATTCGGCAAAGGTTCGCGCTTGGCGACAAACAGGCCAGAGCCTTCTTATTTTGTTTTATTAAGGCGGGAAAAAATCTACCTAACCGCACACCCCGTCGTTTGGGGCAACGACCAGGGTAGTGTGGGGCCCTCACCCACTAAAGAAACCCGCCGTGTGCCGCCATACGGGTCCGTACAGCGCCATCGACGGCTTATTTACCAACTTTATTTTCATATTCATCAATAATTAT
Source organism: Leucoma salicis (assembly GCA_948253155.1). Lineage (NCBI taxonomy): Eukaryota > Metazoa > Arthropoda > Insecta > Lepidoptera > Erebidae > Leucoma > Leucoma salicis. The sequence continues at coordinate 3,670,877 of OX411815.1, forward strand.
TGAATGGCATTATAATACAATGCAACAGCTTCCTCCATTTTACTTCGCACGAATGTTCACCCGAACACCACATGCATTTTGCAACGATAATGTTGACAGGGACATAGCCGGTGATCGAAGTTTTTATCGCGGCATACCGACAGAATATTCGTCCGATAGTGTAACCGTAGCATTACAACTGTTAACTGTTATTGCTATTGTGATAAGGTTAGCTCATAAAAATATAACGATATTATGTTGTAATATCATATAATACGGAACACCGAAGGTCAAAAAAGGTGTGTTTTAAATGGTATCGAATAATAGGTAGGCCTAATGTTTGTAATGTGTGCTGTAATGTGTGCTATATTAGGTGCCATTTTTTTTTTAAGGCGGGAATAAATGTTCCTAACCGCACATCCCGTCGTTCGGGGCAACGAACAGGGTAGTGTGGGGCCTTCACCCACTAAATAAACCCGCCGTGTGCCGTCTCTCCGCTTTATTGGCAGGCCACTGGAACTATGTTACATTCCTTCGGTGGTGCTATATTAGGTACCTATCTATCTACATTTAGGAATACTAGAATTAAAAATAGAAGGCGCTTCGTTGCGAACTTACTTATGGTAGGCTAGTTTTTCCGTGATAGACACACAGATAACAGTGTGCAAAATTTCATTAAAACATTTTATATTATAAGGAGTTCATCGCGGACAAACAACGTGACACGAAAATGTTAAAAAAGATTGTTATTTCAGTGCTTTTCATATTTAATAATAATAAGCTCGGTGGTGCAGCGGTAGTCTGAAAGACTGCTGATCATGGGGTCTCGGGATTGATTCCCGGGACGGGCAGTTTGTTGAGCTTTTTCGTAGACCGCAATAGGCTCACGCCACATTACGTGGGACTTAAACATAGTTAACGAACCGTGGGTATGTACCTCTGCCTATCCCTTCGGGGAGTTATGTATTAATGTGGAAGTAAAAAAAACAAGGATACAGGATATAAATTATTATATTTAATTATTTTATTTGTACAATATTTGGGCCGTGTGGGGTCGGCTTTAGAATTGTCCCACCACTCTCCACCCATGGGAGTCGTAAAAGCCGACTGAGGGAATATCGGGGGAGTGGGCAGCAGCACTCTTTCGAGTATTAACAACATCCACTGCGATCGCCAACCCGCCTGCCAAGCGTGGCGATTATGGCACTATCCCCCATTCTTGGGGAGGCCTTGTCCAGCAGTGGACTTTAAAAGGCTGATGGATGGACGGATATTAGGTACATTAAAGAACAAATTATACGTGACTTGTGGAAAAAGAGAACTATAGTGTGACCAGGAATCGAATCGTCCCTTCCAGTTAGGCGGGTTCGATTCCCGCTCGCACTAAAGTTATCTTTTTCCACAATTCACGTATAATTTGTTCATTATAGTAGCTGAGCATGTCAAATGTTAAAATACAGATCAAAAATATATTACCCTTTTTTATAAAGCCTTTGGCTGCGGCGCTTTTTACCTAGTTTTAAGCTAGTTTTTAAGTTGTATCTCAAGATTCCGATATAGTCCATCCATCCATACATCCATCAGCCTTGCTGGACATAGGCCTCCCCTAGAGAACGCCACAAATTTTGTGTGTTTTGCGGATAGTGCCGTAATCGCCACGCTTGGCAGGCGGGTTGGCGATCGCAGTGGATGTTGTTAATACTCGAGGGAGTGCTGCTGCCCACTCCCTCGGTATTCCCTCAGTCCGCTCTTACTACTCCCATGGGCGGAGAGGGCGTGATGTGCGAACGAAGAAACAGACAAACAGATAATAAAAATAAAAAGCAATCTAAGGACGAATAATAATAATCTAATAATAATAATCTAACGACAGAAATGAAAACTTTAAATGAAACAAACAGTTGTTATTTTTAAATATCCAAATTAATTGTTCGATCTTAAATTAAAACTTGTAAATCAAAATTATTCATTCAGGCATTAAAAAAAAAATTGATCATAACTTGACAAAGTACGCCTTAAGGCGAATGAAACGAATATAAACTTGATGGCTTTGGGTCGTTTCATTACGTAGTTACTGTGGCCTCCTTCCAGCTCCATATCAGACCCTGGATACCATCTAGAGACAAAGTACTCGTCAAGACAAATATACGAGCCCTAACTCGATGGTGTTATGTCGTTTTATAACGGAGTTCCTATGGCCACCTTCTAGCTCCATCATCAGACCCTGGATACCATCTAAAGACAAAGTACTCATCAAGACGAACAAACGATTCCAAACTCGATGGGGTTGCGTCATTTCATTACAGAGTTACTGTGGCCACCTTCCTGCTCCATCATCAGACCCTGGATATCATTTAGGATTGGAGTACTACTCAAGACATTTCAAACGAGCCCTAACTCAATGGAGTTGTGCCTTTTAATTACAGTTTCGCATGGCCACCTTCGAGCTCCATCATCAGACCCTGGATACCATCTAAAGACAAAGTACTCATCAAGACGAATCAAACGAGTCCAAGCTCGATGGGGTTGCGTCGTTTCATTATAAGAGTTACTGTGGCCACCTTCCAGCTTCATCCTCAGACCCTGGATACCATCTAGAGACAAAGTACTCTTCAAGATGAATCATACAAGCCCAAACTCGATGGGGTTGCGCCGTTTCATTATAGAGTTCCTAGGTCCACCTTCCAGCTCCATCATCAGATCAGCTCCATGTCATCATAATATAGCATTGTCACGCGATATACATGGGTGTAAAATTTCAGCTCAACCGGAAACCGGGACGTGTGTTAAATTTAATTTCCAATGCACACACTATAGCTGCGTCTCGTAACGGTGTCGCGAGTCCAGAGATTTTATCTCATCTAAAAATATGCGTACCGCGCTAAAAGAAGTTTTCACTTCAAAAAAACGTTTTGTGTTTAGATACGCCTATATTATAGCATAACTAGCCTACGCCGCAGCCAAAAGCTAGTTTTTAACTTATATCTCAGGTTCCTGATATAGTAGCAGGATAAAATATATACCAGTTGTTGAGTCTACTCGAGAGCTATCACTCAGAAAAAGTTGCATCAAAATCCATTCATTCGTTTTGGCGTGATGCGCGAACAAACAAACAGATAAACAGACAGACAAAAAATTCTAAAAAAAATTGTTTTGTGTTTAGACACGCCTATATAACCTATAGCAATATTTTTTTCTCAAATATCTTACGAGGGGTCATCCAAAAGTAATGATAATGAAAATAAAACACGGTAATTAAAGTTAAAATAATAATTTATTTTTCTACATAGTCTCCTAACAAATCAATACATTTAGTCCATCTTTTTTCTAAACCCAGGATTCCCTTTGAAAAACATTCCTTTTCTTGACCCTCCCAAAACGCCTCAACAGCGGCCATAACTTCGCTATTGTCTTCAAATTTCTTGCCTCGGAGGTGTTCCTTGAGCCGAGGAAAGAGGTAAAAGTCACTAGGAGCCAGATCTGGCGAATAGGGAGGGTGTTCGACCAGTTCGAATCCCGTTTCTTGAATGGCAGCCATCGCAACTGCGGCTTTGTGAGCCGGTGCGTTGTCTTGGTGAAACAGCACTCCAGCTCGCAGTTTGCCGCGTCTTTTTTCCGTAATGGCCTCCCGTAATCTTCTTATTTGGTCTGCGTAGTAAGAGCCCGTAATAGTGGCTCCCTTTTCCAAATATTCCACCAAAATTATTCCTTTAGCGTCCCAAAAAACAGACGCCATAACCTTTCCCGCCGAACTTGAGACTTTGAATTTCTTTGGCGTCGGTGAGGAGGCTCGCTTCCAAGTCATCGATTGTTTTTTTGTTTCAGGATCAAAATGGTGGATCCAGGTCTCGTCCATAGTCACAAAACGCAACAAAAAATTTTTTTTTTATCTGCTTGGAACTTTTCGAGATTGACCCTCGAAATGTCAACTCGTTTTTTCTTTTGCTCGTCGGTTAACATTCTGGGAACCCAACGCGCAGAGACCTTTTCATATGCAACTCGTTCGAAATGATTCTTTGAACGCTTCCATATGAGATCCCTGTGACCTCAGCTACATGCCTGATGGTCACTCTTCGATCTGCCAACACAACATCTTCTACTTTTTTCACGTTGTCTTCTGTGAGGGACGTGGATGGGCGTCCTTCGCGATGTTCATCTTCAGTGGATGTTCTGCCCAGCTTAAACTCCTTGGCCCAGCGTGCAACTGTAGAATATGGAGGAGCAGAGTCCCCCAATGTTTCCACCAAGTCACAGTGTATGTCTTTTGTAGACATTTTTTTCAAACAGAGGTACTTGATCACAGCTCTAATTTCGTTTTTCTCCATGTTGATGTTATCCCCTCGACAGTTCGTATTCAAATGAATGTATCTCCCGGAAATCCTGACCTATTTATATGATTTTTTTAGGCTGACGTAGTGAGTGTATAGGCTAGCGAAAAAAATTTTTTTTGGATTTTTATGTGGACCTGAAGTAACCAATTATCATTACTTTTGGATCACCCCTCGTAAAAGTACAGACACAGCTCTGTTACAGCTTTATAATAGTATAGATACAGTCATTTTTTCTCAAATATCTTAAATGTACAGACATAGCTCTGTTACAGAAAGAAAGAAAATATTTATTACAACGATAAAAAAACATATTTTAATCAATTTTAGATCTATTTTTTTAGCAATTGACATGCTCCGCTATTTTTTAAAGTATAAATTATTCGTGAAGGAAAAGGAGATTTTTAGTAGGAGCGGGAATCGAACCCGCGTCTTTTCCAATCCGAGGAAGTGCTCTAAGCCACTGAGCTATACTATCGATCTTTTGATCATCCCAATCTCTATGCAATTTACTAAGCAAAATTAAACTTACTATATTGGATGCATGTAAATGCTTGGTGACAGATGGCGTTGGTCGTAAGACAAATGTGATAAGGAGAAGAGAGAGAGAGAAAAGAAAGTACTGAACCTATGGTACAATATCGGTACGATGTTCCATCCATCCATCCATCAGCTTTTCAACGTCCACTGCTGGACATAGGCCTCCCCAAGACAACGCTACAACGAGCGATCCCGTCATGGGGGATAATGCCGTAATCGCCACGTTTGGCAGGCGGGTTGGCGATCGCAGTGGATGTTGTTAATACTCGAGGGAGTGCTGCTGCCCACTCGCCCGGTATTCCTTCAGTCGGCTCTTACGACTCCCATAGGTAGAGAGGGGTGGGACTATTCTAAAACCGGCCCCACACGGCCCACCAGGTACGATGTTACATCCTGCATAATTAAGTGGGCAAGTACAAAGTTACTTTTTAAGGGAATTACATTCCTTAGACAGAATAACTATAGACTCAGAATATTATAGCGTATATAGACGAAAAAAGAGCTCATCAACGTGCGTGACGATTTTTGATGTTGATGTTTTCGATTTCATTTTGGTTTTTCCTGGCTATATCAACTTATATCTAACAAATTATCTATAGGTACTATCTGGAATCACACAGGATGACTTGAGATGACTCTTCATTCAAAACAAGTTACAATGGCGTTGTATTTGTCTTCTCTTTCTTATTTACGGCCAATATGTTTATTGCATGCCTCATAAGCGAAGCGTTGAGGTGTGTACTACTCCCGGTTAACACGGCACAACTGATTTTTCAAACATAAAATTTCTCTATTTATCATATATTGCACTTGTAAAATAATATCTACACACACATATAAAGAACAAACACTATTTTTAACACTCATGATATTTTTGATGCAATTTTTGTTATTTAAACTAGTTAAAAAACTGTTTGAAAAAAAACTGGCTTGGACGTCCGTGAGTTGTAGGTAATGTATGTTAACACGATAACGAACAAAATACTTAATTAATAGAGTCTTTTTTTTCGTTTACGAATTACTATGACTAGGAATAGAGCCCTATTACTTTTCACGTTCTGACTCGATGTGGTTTAATTGTTATTAAATAAACAAAAAAAATACTGAATATTTACGGCATTTACGCTCGACGCGACACTAAAACCCATAGATAATATACTAATATAAAATATAGATAAGCAACTCTCCGTTTTTATTGGGGGACAGTAAAACTATTTAACGCAGCTGCCCCACAGATGGCACTAAATGAATGTATTAGCGCACAAATCCACTAGATGGCGTTTATATCAATTTATTGTATATTGGTCTATAATTAGTATGGGATATTGAATAAAAAAAAGCCAATAAATTACAATTACTTTATTTCTATAATTTTCAAACATTACAATCCAGCATGTACTTTTATAGCATCATTGTGGTTAAAATTCAGCATGTAATTGCCATTTATACAATAACTACGTGCTTCACAGAAGCACCATATTATAATGATGGTTAATTTCTAGAAATTTAAATACCAATTTCAATATATTCTCAGTATCGTTCCAATTTTAGTATATGTACTGCCGAAGCAAGTACACTTGAAGCACAATAATATTTGTATATATACTTTATTTACAAAAAAAAAATATTGTGCGGTTCAGGTTATAGTACATTTTGTATAGAATTGCACGGATATTTATTACAGCGCCATCTGTTATTCAATTTTATCATCTAAATATTCTCTTCTAACAACATTCGAGTCCCACTAATAATTATTAGTGTCTCTTCCGCCCACTAGAGAGCACGATTTTAAATAAAACAAGCTCTTAGGGAGTGACATGGCCCTGCTAAAACCAGCGCCTTTGACGAGTACTACCTTTTTACGTACGCATAGCCAGTAGCCACCGGTGGTTTTACTATCGTCAACAGAACGCCGTTGGCCCGGCCGGTACATTGTTTTTTGTTAAAAGAAAGTTCTTACCTTTGCTTGACGAACTGATGATATTTGTCAAGTATAATAACTATTTTATTCATAACAATAATTAAACACACGTATATACCAATAATACCACCAACGTTATAAAACACGTAAAAAACATATTTTACATTCCACAATTTTTTTTGCGTGGCCTTGGCGTCACGGTGTTTTCACTTAGAACAACAAAACTATGGCCCAATAATACAGGCCTGCTCAAATCGCGAAGTGACATACAAAATTTTGCCGTGCATACGTCATCAACAAGGCAGAATTGGCTCTCAAATTTTTTTCCCTACAATTTACCCACAAACCCCATAAAGGTTAGAAGTCTGAAATAAAAAAGTATTACTGTCTATAAAAGCTAAAATATATTAAACTAGACTCTACCCACTCCGTCCGGGTGGTTTCAGAATATAAATATGTCGCACTACTGCACTTCAATTAGCTTTATGCAAAAATAGCTAACCCGAAGAAATCATTCAGTTTTCCAGGATGAAATGTAGCCTGTGTCCTTTTCTGAGCTCTAGTACTCTGGGGTTCAGTAGTAACGCCGTGAAAGCGTAACAAAAAAACTAACAAATAAAGTCACTCACAAAAATAATTAAATAAACTCTAATTTATCGCCGTGAGCTGGTTGGATATTATAATACCTCTCTGTAAAGGCACTTTATAAATTAGCCTCTAGCCTGTTTTCAAGTTTTCTATTTAAACGTTCTATTCTCCATTCTAATCAGCATTATTTTTTTTATAATACCAGGTGGTGGTGCTACGGTAACCGCTTACCATAAGGTGGTGACCTTATGGTAAGTGGTTACCGTAGCCTATAGACGCTAGCAACACCAGATGTCCAGAGGCATCACTCGCGCGACTCCTGCTCTAAGGAAAGTGTTAGGCAGTGAAAAGGAAGGATAACAAGGAGAGGATAAGGAGGGCCTCAGCGCTCTCTTGTAGGAGTACCTACAATTGTTTCACTTATTAGTTTGTATATTTTGGTTGGAAAAACTTTGAGATTCAATGTTAACAGAAAGAGTACGAGCTAGTTTTCTCGTTGGTTTGAAAGAGAAACGGCTAAAAGCGATAGGTAGTTGTCATGTATCTGTTATATACAACAACCACGCTATGCTGCCAGACTAATAACTACGATTCTGCTTATATTAGTAACTAAGATTCCTTTTTATAAAAATAAACCAATTTAGACTAGAAATTCTGATTTATGGCGTGTATGAGATTCGGCCGAAAGGATATCCTCAGGACTGGAGGAATGACTACAATTTTGTTTTAGTTGTTGAGTTAATGAGGTGGGTTTGGATTTGTCTGAATGAAAATGAGTATATGCAAAACAAAATAAGTCTTCCCAGGAATTATTAGAATTTTTCAGACAATTATTGATGGCTTTAGATAAGGAATGAGCTAATGATATTCTTGCTCCTCTTGGAATCCGTTTGACCAGAGGAGTGCATGCATGAAGCCGTGTAATTAAGTTATGAAACTGGGAATCAGTAGAAGGGGAAAATGCACAAGAAAGCGAGGATGAAGTGGCAGAAGAAGGAGGGGTGACCGAGGGAAAAGATGAGTGTATGGATTGCCAATCCAGCATGTGGCAGCGTGAAATGTGAATGTGAAGGCCTTTTCTCCCTTTAAAGAGTCTCCCATCATTACAGTGCATGCATGTTAAAAGGTCCGGTTGGGAAGCAGCGGTGGGCATATAAATCCAATTGAAAGAAAGTATAATAAGCAATAAAACTACTAAATTATATAAGTTAGAATAAATTAACACTAGGTTTAATAATGAAATAAATACATACAGCTTCATAAAATTATAAAAATAGTAGTTGAGAAAATTACAAGCAAAATATGAAAGAAGTTATTGAAAAATATATTGAAAATCAACTTGCTGCTGGCAAACAATGCGGTACTAAATTGTGAATTTTCTATGTACCTATTTGTTTACAGAATGTTATTCCTCTTTCGAGACATTTATCCAATTCGTATTCACTCCAACTGCTTTCTGCCTCCCGTTGTACCTTCTAGGCCACCCTGAACGCAGCTTACCAGAGGAAGATTCGACCTCGACGTAAGATTTTGGAGTCCTTTCTCCACGACTCCGCCGCAAATGACAGCTAATTTTTAGGTTAGGTATATCTAAACTACCACTGAAGTAATGTAACACAGTTCTAGTGGCCCACCAATACAAACGGAGAGACGGCAGACGCTGGGTTTATTTAGTGGATGAGACTACCCATTTCGTGTTTTTTTTTTATTTACAATTTTAAAATACTGCCTTTTCGTACCAAAATTTACCTACGCTCTCCGCGCTTCTATAGGTACCCTCCTGGATTCAGATAGTTTCCGTGTGGCTGTAGTAATTCATTTCGGCTCCGGTGTGCTGCTAACATATATGCCCGTGTGGGGTAGAGGTAATCCAGCTTGGTCTCCACGGACTTTCCTGCAAAAGAAGCGCGGGAAGGTTTTCACGTCACAGTTCCCTCAATGTCATCATAAATAGAGCTCTTGCCTCCATAGACGTACCCGCCATTCTGGAACCAGCCGAAATTTTACGCGAGGACGGCATAAGACCCTATGGCATGACGCTGATCCCTTGGGAGCGAGGGCGCGCACTTGTTTGGGATGCCACTTGTGTGGACACCCTTGCGCCCTCACATATCAACGAGTCGGCGTCTGCAGTGGGAGCTGCGGCTGAACGCGCAGCCACTGCGAAGCTGCGCAAATACGTGGCCATCTCAAATAGCTATGTGGTTGAGCCGCTTGCAGTGGAAACATTTGGTCCGTGGAGTACATCCTTAAAAAAATTTATTAATAATATAAGTCCTAGGCTAGTCTCGTCTTCAGGTGACAGGAGAGCTGGCACGTTCCTCGCTCAACAAATTGGAATAGCGATTCAGCGAGGTAACGCAGCTAGCATCTTAGCCACAATCCCACGCGGGTAACTAATAAAACTGTCCCAATCTCAACATTTTTAGTTATTTCTTAATATTTATTATCTTTACTTGTCTATACTAATTTGTTTATAACATTAAAAGTAAAGTAAATTTCATTATAAAAATAAATATCGGAAAAAAAACTTTTATTTCATAATGTATATATTAAGTGTAACGAAACGTACAAATTGTGACATCCGGATACAAACAGTTGGTAGTACTGATTTCTAGAACAGTGAAGAATGTGTCGGATAAATTGCCAGTAACGTTAAATTACCATGAAATAGAGGTGTATGGTAGTATTATTGTATTTAGCTAAAAAACTATTTGTTCTATAAATGATACCTATATGATTTTACAAAAGGTAACTAAATACAAGTGTGGCATAAATCTAAAATATGTCAACATCCCATTTTTTCACGTACACTGTACGTGTACGTAATTAGAAGAAAGTAAGCAATAATACATCAATTATTCGAATATTTGACACAAAGTTCTAGTGGTTAAGTGGTAGAGATAAAGTTCTAGTGGTAGAGAGGGTTATTGATTATAGTGTTCCTAATTCCGTCTCATTTTGAAAAGAGACCCGTGCCCAGTAAAGTGTTGAAAAAAATTGCGGTGAATTTCTTTTTTAAGCTTGCAACATTACAAACTGTCATTACCAAGGCATGGTCATGATTTATCGCGACTTTTCTCGAAAATTGTGAATTTCAATCATTTTATGAGCGATCGCACGCGGTTAATTTGTAAGAAAACTGTGTATTGCATCTAACTGTAGTGTTTTATTATCTTTTTCTTAGAGTAACGTGTCAATAATCTTGACTGTCACGCTTTTATCCGGACATTTGCCATTACGTACAGACTAGAAATTCGATTTAAATATTGTGTTCAGAAATAGACTGAAGAAATGGCTAAGTGGGGTGAAGGTGATCCTAGATGGATTGTGGAGGAGCGACCAGACGCTACAAATGTGAACAATTGGCATTGGACGGAGAAAAACGCAGGGCCTTGGTCGAAAGAGCGGCTAAAAGAATTGCTACTTAACTATAAAATAGCGAAGAATGGAGTGGATTGTAAGGTCACCGAGGTAGAAAAGATGGATGGTGAAGCGTCTGCGAATAATAGGAAAGGAAAGTTAATATTTTTTTATGAGTGGGACATCAAGTTAAAGTGGGAAGGTACCCTGGCTGGTGGTACAGACACTGTTAAAGGCGAGATACGCATTCCTAATCTGTCCGAGGAGAATGACGTTGATGAAGTTGATGTAAGTATGAAATAAGTAAATAGGTTTTATTCATTCAGACCAGTATTTTGTCAGACTAACATAACCTCACTGCTGACAAAATAACTCAATCACTGCTGCTAAAATTTTGCAGTGTTTCTAGTGCAAACATATTCTTACCTAAAATTGTGAGTTTTATGTTAAAGAATCATCTAACTTTTTTCTTAACGGAACACCCGTCATGTGGAAATCATTTCATGCCATGGGAAATAATCTAAAATGACATTGGTGCCTTAACAAATGCACACCAAGTACTCCCACAGTCTCGTAATTAATGGTCTCTTGGGTATGTTAACCCTTAATCCTCCGCTTAAGGGATTCCTGTTTACACCATCTGTTTAAATGATCTTTTGGAGATCAATAGACGATTTAAACACTATATTATAAATTTATTCCTTATAAAAATTTCATATTTATATAAAATTCTTTCATCCCAATGTTGGTCCGAGATGAACATGAAAACTAGTTATTTGATCTTAACATTTTTTTTACAACACCTGTGATTTATTCCAACTTAAAAGACAGGGTAGTTGTTATCTGCATATTAACAATAATAATATAAATGTATTTTTGTATCTAAAAGATATACCTAATAAAAATAAATTTCAAGTATTGTGGTTAACAATATGTAACATAGTGATTACCATGGTGGTAATAACTGGCCCTATTGTGTTTATATGGTACATTTGTATTGTACCTACTTTTAATTACTCTGTCTTTTATGATAATTATGTATTATTTTTATACCTCTTGCAGCCTGAAGGAGTAGCAGCCCAAAGCAGAAGTTTAATATGACAATATTTCTGCCTTTCCCCATTCTTAAATTACTTCACACTAAACTCTAGTTTTTGGATTACGTAATGAAATCTAGAGCCTCTTCCCTTTCTTATCATGTACATAATTCCTTGCTATAAAATATTAATGTAAACTGTGATCCTCACATTTTTTTAGACCTATCAGAACCCCTTGCCATAATTTGTCACATAAACATGTCACAAATTTATTGATAACCTCTTTTTAACTTAGCCCCATGTAATAAGAGAGAGTGTTTAACAAATTTAGGGGTCATAACCTCAATATATTGCTATAACAAGTTTTGCATAAGGGGACAGGGTATTGTTTCAAATGTTTCCTTTTTTCTTTGATTACATGCCATGTCCATAGTCGAGTCTTATATGACCTATTCTGCAGAATAGAAAGTATTTATGGTACTTAGGTTTCTCTACTGCCTCGGTGGTGTAGCGGTAGTGTATGCGACTGCTAATCATGAGGTCTCGGGTTCGATCCCTGGGTTGAGCAAAGTTATTGAACTTTCCTAAAAAGAAAAATTCACAGTAGCAGCCCAGAGTTAGGAAATGTGCCCGGTAGACGTCAATAGGCTCGCCCCCTATTACGTGGGACTTAAACATAGCTGGTGAGTCGTGGTGTGTAATACACCTCTGCCTATCCCTTCGGGGAATACAGGCGTGATGCTATGTTATTTTAGTTTACTCTCTAACTCCCTATATCCCCATAATAATTAGAAAATTTTAGAGAGTAAACACACAAAGATCTTTAAAATTTAAAACAGTGATTAATGGACGACCCCTAATCATAATGTTTAACTGTAGAAACTGTATTAGATAGTCATAATATCATTGCATTTTATAAGTTTACATGGTCAATCTATAAATTACAAACATATAGTTATATAATTTAGTTTGTTTCTGACAATGTAACAACAAATCAATTTCAGTTGTAGTTATGGGCTAGTTTTTAGCTTCTAAACATTACTAATTTCATGGTATCTACTTCCAGATCTCCGTTACAATCAAAGGCAGTGGTGAAGAGGCTCAGAGAGTTAAAGCGTTTATGCACAATGTTGGCCGTGATCAAATCCGGAAACAGCTTCACGAATACATACGTAGTCTTAAAGAAGAATTCTCTAAAGGTCTCATTTTGCCCAAGAAAGGTGAAGCATCGGTCAAACCGGATAATGTTTCAATGATCACCAGTGGGTTTAATAAGAAAATTAATATGGACCCTGTGTTGGCTCCGAAGACTACACAAAAGATTGGCTGCAAGCTTGACACAAAATCAATTGAGATTTCAGAGAAATTCCAGTGCCGTGCTCAGGAGTTTTACGATGCAATGACTCGGATAGAAATGGTTACAGCTTTCACGCAGGTATGTTTAAGAGAGATTTTCGAGTTGCTTATAAACTATTAACTGAAGTGGGTTTTCAATGCAATAAGAGTTTAGTTAGCAAGATAATCTAACTGCTAGTCATTCATTAAAATATTTCATGTATGTAATATATTGCCACTTCCTGTAAGGTTGACCACAAGACATTATTGCGAATATAATTAAGCGTTTCAACTAACACTCGCTAACATTGTATTAGTCATATGAACTGTAAATGGTCATATAATTATGTTATACCTTCCACTGCTACAAAAATTTAAATTTTTTGTAAAAGCAATCAAGACACTATAATCTTTTAAATCAAAAGTGTATTTTGAACTATATTATAACTTGTAAATAGATTATAATAATTTTTATTTCGTGAAATCTATGTTATATGTATATCATCTATTTATTAATTTATTATGCTGTTCATATTATAAAATTTTATTGTTAATGAAATATTAATAAATATTACAATATTAATATTTGTATTTTATTTATATTGCAGTGCCTTTTGATAGTAATTAGTAGAACAATTTAAATAATGCTTTATTAGTTAGTTGAAACGCATTCTTACCTAATTTATAACTAATTTAAGATAGCGCTTTTAACTTAAACAATTGGACTATCATAGCATTTCTAAACTCTGATAAAAATCCTTCACCCATTTGAAAATTGAGCTGATTTTAGGATTGCAAAATTTCATAACAGCCTATATTTTTAAGTTAAGATACATAGTGGTGCATCAGTCCTTCACCCATAGGACTAAAATAAGCATGAGCGCCATTGCCCTAATAAATAAATATTCATGGACATTTCACATAACATTCTCTGGTCCCAAACTAAGCTTAACGCTTGTGCTATGTGTACCTAGTTACGGATATAATATATATTACTTTTTATTTACACAAACTTCAACATATTAATATGAAACCTTGTACCATTATAATAGTGTTGAGTCTTCTTTGCAAAGACTGGCGCGCCATTATTTCCCTTTTGACGTTTTGTTTCTCTTTTGGTTCGGACACTTGAGCGCGGACACGAGGTCCATTTGGTGGTAGGTCAATGATGATCGTGTAAAGTATTTCTTAAAGCTTTTTAAGTACCTAAAGGTTAAGTTTACAAAGCTTTTGAAGTACCTACCTAAAGTTCTAGTGCATTCTTATTGTTAAATCATGATGATTGATGTTGTTAGCTTTTTTATAACAAAATTGCTGTTCACCTTTTGTTCTGAAGCTTTCTACCTTACCTTTAACAGTGTCTTAAGATGTTTTTGTAGAGCGTGAGTTCAAGGAGTACTACTTCTAACTTGAAGAAATTGATGAAAATGTATTAAACACTTTATTTAAAGACTACATCGTGCACTAAGGAATAATTCTAGTCTTGTAGGGGACTTATAAAGATACAATTTCATGGACACAAAGTGTTGTCCTGTTTGGCAATGGAACCCAAAACAGTCAAGCGGGAGGCCGGTATCTAAACCACTCCATGTGTGTAAAATATGTTGTTAAAATAAGAAGAGAGAGCTCTTTTACTTAGTGGTACCAACTTAATTGGAACATATTTTTAGGGTCATGTCAAAATGGACGTGGAGAAAGGTGGGAAATTTGCGCTGTTCGGTGGCAACATCACTGGCGAGTTTAAAGAGTTGGTTCCACCTAAAAAGATTGTGCAGTATTGGAGATACAAACAATGGCCTGCTCAGCACTTTTCTGAAGTTACATTTAATATTGAAGAAAAGGTAATTTTAATTTTTTTTTTTTTTTTTTGCCAACAAATAGGACCTACTTGCTCTGTGCACAGTGTTATGTCGTCACATATGCACTTATCTGTGCAATCTGATATATTCAAGCAGAGTAGAAATCTTTTTCTATCAAGTCTCCTTGGATGAGGTTCAAACCCAACACCAACTCATGCCCCTGTTGCAGACCAGTTAGGGTTGCCAACTATACTTTATAATAACGTATCCTACTTTATTTTTGGAAATATATATATAAATTTGGAAAAATACTTTATACTTGTGCATGAAATAAAGTATGTAAAAATATTCTATTTCAAATCTTTGTGATGCTTAAAATGAAAGACTTATTTAAATAACTGAACTATTATCGATACTTTTAAGCTGAAAAAAACGTGATATATATATTTACAACACACAATTATAATATTTACAAGATAGATTGAATATTAACGATTTAATTTCCAAGTCAATACGATTGAAGTGATACAAAGGAATTCTACTAAGAATGACAAAGAATTTTCAGAAAAAATCTATTTACAAATGGCAATATAAATTTAAAAATGCATCTGATAGGCCTGTATAATCAAAATTATTTTTCATTATTTATTTATTCACAATTTTACTAACAATAAAAACTGATAGTAAAATTGTGAATAAATAAAATAATGAACATTTTTTATATAAGTACTTTTTTCTTCTTCCAAATACTTTAAATTTCCTGCTTAAAAAAATATGATACATTACTTTTTCTAAAAAAAGTTGGCAACCCTAAGACCAGACTTTACATTTGGATGTAATGATATTGAACATAGAAATTATGCATTTTGGTTTGTACATGTTAAATAATCGCGCCATCAAATAGTATGGATTTTAATTGCAAAATTAAACTTACTATATTGGATTAATACATGTAAATGCATCCTATAGGGGGTGTGGGTCGTAAAGACAAATGTGTTATGGATATTGGGTATGGCCGTTGGTCAGTGCGATAGCTTAGCGGCTTAAACCGCTTTCCCGGATCGAAAGGGACGCAGGTTCGAATCCCGCTCGCACTAAAGTTCTCTTTTCCACGTTATAGAAGTTATGTTTTATTTCCAGGATGACCACACTCTAGTGACGGTAAAGCAAGATCTGATACCAACTGCTGAGGTGGAACAGACCCGGGACAACTGGCGCCGGTACTACTTCGACAGTATTAAACGCGCTTTTGGCTTCGGAGCTTTCCTGTGATGGTACAGCGCTAACAACAATTAGGTATGTTTTTTATTGTTAACTAGACGCGACCAACGATTTTTATTGTTTTCTTTTTTTTTTGTGCGGAACCCTAATTATTTAAAAAAAAAATGCCTAAGTTGCTCGCTATAACATCAGCTCCTTACGTTTCAACCTTGTGCCTCGTTAAGCACGTAAAGCTTAGGACGAAATGCCATCCAATGGGTCTGAGAGTAATTGAAGAGCAAGTACTGTAAGCGCACACACTCGTGCAATATAATATCTCCTACGTACATGGCTAGTGTCACTTGATACTCGTTGCCGTGACCGGAATTGGCGTCTGGAGATCGTTGTTAACATCAGATATCTGCCAAGTTCCTTCCAAATCGGTCCAGCCGTTTCGGAGATTAGCCAGAACGGACAGGCAGACAAATAATAACGTTAAAGAATTGTTATTTTGTTATAGGTAAACGTAAATACTTTCATGTGCATTTAGTAAAAAGTTTTTATTTGGTAATTTCTTCAAAATACTACGCTCAGTCACAGGAGCGGGGATCGTGTCTTAGATTTTTGTTACGTAGTCGATTTCGCTGAGAGAAATTTCGCGCTTTATCGACCTATCTTTGAATATGGCGCGCAGTGTTTAGTGATTCTTAAACTCAGTTGGTGGCGCTGACGCACATATGTCGACACGTCACCTGTGGGCCTGCCCCCTGAGGCAGAATGTCATATTTCACGTGTCGACCGTATCGAGATCACTGTGATTGGTTGAGAAACCGACGCGTGATGTCACAATAATCCGTTGGCCAATCACGGTGATCGTACAAGCGAGACGATACGATCGACATGTGAGATATGAGATTCTGCCTAACCCCCCTTGCCAAGTTGCATTCTATGATCGCTTACGCTAATAGAAAACTATTTAAATGTATGAGAATTTGACATCGTTAACCATAGATAAAGAACCTATATTTATCTAAGTCTTTAACAATATCTATAACGCTAAGTCACGTGACTTAACGTTAGAGATGTCACATTTCCATACATTTTAATAGTTTTATATTAGCGTTAGCGATCATAGAATGCAACTTGGCTAGACCCACTGAACGAAAACAGACACTGTTTGTCAGGAAGTTTGTAGTTCAGTGAAGTTGTCAAGCGAGAGTTCATGCTGTACAGTGACTAAAAATTATACTTTTCAATACTACGTAAAAAGTTTAAGTTGGGCTTGGTATATACTACGAGTGGTCACCGAGGGGAAGGAGGGGTCGAAAAATCTTAAAAAATAGGTCACGTAGTATGGGTACGTTCCCTAAGATGACTGCCAAAACTCCCTGTCCAGTATTATAGACACAGTGTTTAACCTCACTCCTCACCAGCAAATATGACACAGGCAAAATCGTGGCTACCCCACGATTAAGCTAAAAAAATAACGATTTAAATGGCTGTATCTTTTTTCCAGGTTCAATTCTACCCACATGCAGTGAAGTCAATGGATGCACTTAGGAATATAATTTTTGCAATCCGTAACATTTTTTTCTCGTACATTTTATAATGTATCTGTGATGTATAAATGGTATTGCTGATTTGTAATAGCTTCGCGGGCGAGAATTCAGACATTACTAGGTTTTTTTTTGGTATTTCATTGGTATTTAAAAAATACATCCGGGGCAGTCTTTGGGGACTGCCGATAGAAGTGAAAACTAAGTAACTTGTGAATTGTATCGTTCAGCTATTAGATTATTCACTTTGAATTATTTTTGGTTTGTAAAGAAGTGTTAATGACTAATTTTGGTCAGCTCGACGATACAATTCACAAAGTTACTTAGTTTTCACTTCTATCGTAGCGTTCGGTGACGATGACGCAAGTTCCATGATTTTTGTTCACCCAAAAAAGTGCTCAACGCGCCAGAAGAAGTTATCACTTAAAACACAATTTGGTGTGAAGATGAAATTTCATTGTGAAATTTGAAAATACTTGAACTTTAGTACAAATATTAGAAAACTATACTATTTTAATTAAAATAAAGTAATAAAATGAGTTGGTGCAGAGTTATATGGCAGTGATTATCAGATTTATTAGTCTGATGATGGCCTAACATTTAAGCAATCTAGGCTTAATGAAATCATCAATGACTATTATAGACTACCTGGAATTATTTCTTAGTATATAAAAAATTGTTATATTCAACTTTGGATTTTAAAGATTTTTCGCAATTTATGTTTATTATGACACATCTAGAGAGTTTTGTAGGTGTCAAACTACTATTAATTTGACTAAAGGCCGTGTTCATGTGTACTCACTCATGTCACTCAGTGAGTGTTTATGCATGAAGCCTGATTAGATCCATTTAATGTGTTGTAATAGCTATAAGCTGTAACAGAGCTGTGTCTACATTTAAGATATTTCGTGAAAAATTACTATATTAGGCTATATAGGTGTGTCTGAATACAAAACAACTTTTTTTTAGATTTGTTGACTGCCGGTTTGTCTGTTTGTTCGTTCGCGCTTCACGCGAAAACTACTGAACGGGTTTTGATGGAACTTTTTTTTAGAAGAAGGCTAGTAGATACTATAATGTTCTGAATTCACGCCTTACATACTGCGGTGAATGTTAAGATTAATTTAATAGTAATATTTGTGCCTAGAACAAATTGTAATACAGAAAAGTTTGGATATTGAAATTTCTAAAATAGTTTCTCTCAATCAATCAATCAATAAGCAATAATTGTCACTCAAAATAATTTATTCTCTCACAACACACCCACAGATTGTCAACCACGGTTAACACACACCGCAACCGAAGGTTGCCAATCCACTTCTCACGAAAAATTGTCACCTGAATTTAGGTGTAGACTGAATACAAGTATGTGATGGATAGCTAGGTATTTTTACCACTAACTACAAGATTTATCAAACTAGAAAAAGTGTTTAAATAAACCTAGACGTCGAGGGACGTCTACCAGATGTGAAAACATTGAAATTATTTTGTAGAAATAAAATGATCATAAATTGACAAACTACTCCTCAAGACGAATCAAACGAGTATAAACTCGATAGGGTTGCGTCGTTTCATTATAGAGTTACTATGACCACCTTCCAGCTCCATCGTCTGACCCTGGATACCATCTAGAGACAAAGTACTCGTCAAGACAAATCATACGAGCCCAAACTCGATGGAGCTATATCGTTTTATAACGGAGTTACTATGGCCACCTTCTAGATCCATCATCAGACCCTGGATACCATCTAAAGACAAAGTACTCGTCAAGACGAATCATACGAGCCCAAATTCGATGGGGTTGCGCCGTTTCATTATAGAGTTCCTATGTCCACTTTCCAGCTCCATCATCAGATCAGCTCCATGTCATCATAATATTGCGTTGTCACGCGATATACAGGTGTGTGCAAAATTTCAGCTCAATCAGAAACCGGGAAGTGTGTCAAATGTAACTACAATATTTGAACGGGACAAGTAAAATAAAAGCGTCGCCACGCTAACAGCCGATTTTACTCTCCCTCCGCATTAGATGTTTCACATCAAAAATATACGTAAGTTCGTTTCGCCTCTGCACGTGGCATCCTCAGGACCGCTAGACAAAGAATAGCTCAAATGGTACAATATAGCCGGGGATATGACCCTTGGGTGTGTAGTGATTTTTCCTGAAACATTTTATTCTATCACTTAAAAGTTAATTTGCTTCTAATTATATTCTTTTTAGTTTCTTGAGCGTAGTGGACCTTCATGGCCTCGGTGTCCCGGCATTGTTATGTCGATGAGTAGTTACTGTATGCTATCAATTGGTCCTTTACAATTAACAAGTTATTTACTCTACTATTTGATAGTTCAAAATAACAGGTACTTGTAAAGGAAATTGTCAAATAATATGCAATTGCAATTAGTGACTTAAGTGTGAATGAAGATAAAATGGAGAATTTCCAAATGAAATGGTGAGCAGCGGCTTGGCAGTACTGTTAGTATTGTTGAGTCCATGAGCAGCGGTTACATTTATCATCAAATAGGTGATGGCTCAGACGTGGTAGACACCACTATTAGTAATAAACAGTTATAGGCTACTTAACTCTCTTTTTAACTGCAAAAACCATCACATATAGGTCATAGTGGTTTTAACATAAACTGGTATATTTTTAGGAGATAAGAGTTAGGCTGAATTTTAATGTATGACATCTAAAATTTCAGTGTTGTTACACTAAGTCAATAATCATTATTGCATTTAAAAATACATTGGTAAAATTAGTATCAATGACCTTATGAAATGACAATGACCCATGCTATCCGACATAAACTATGTAGCAATAGTAACGCAATCTAGTGATCTCACAGCAT
Source organism: Leucoma salicis (assembly GCA_948253155.1). Classification (NCBI taxonomy): domain Eukaryota; kingdom Metazoa; phylum Arthropoda; class Insecta; order Lepidoptera; family Erebidae; genus Leucoma; species Leucoma salicis. Next base: position 3,691,370 of record OX411815.1, read on the forward strand.
ACTATTTTGTAATTCAGCGCCATCTATTGACGACATTAATTTTGTGTAATATACTTGTGATTATCCATGTTGTTGCTGCTTATCGCTGTAAGTTGCTGATTTGTGTAAACAGTTTTTTATTTATATATTTTCTTCAATAAATTATGTTAGAAATGTTTAGCTATTTTATTTTTTCAATAGTAGATAATATTAGGTCGTTTGGAGCCTCTATCGGGATTTCATGAACTGTTTCTGTTTAGCTTAAAAAAATAGTAAATTTGATTGCCATGTAGGCGCCCTTGCCTCAGAAGACTGGGCAAGCACGACTGGGGTCGTAACACCTCATGTAGCGATGATATGATGATATGTATACCTAATTGACAGTGGGTGAAGGCCCCACGCTACCCTGTTCGTTGCCCCTAACGACGGGTGTGCGAATAGGTAAATTCTTTCCCGCCTAACCAAAAAAAAGGTATACATCAATTTCCTTGCATAAGAGCTCAAACCTTCGTCCTCTCGAGCTATCTTATTACTAGGCAATGTTTCTCTCTTAGCAAAGCGCGAGTGATGTTCCTTGTTTCTATCCTTTAAAAGCCTATGGTAAAACTTACTATCAGGCGGCTCGTATTTTTTGAGTTTTTGGTAGGAAGTCTTGGGAGCGGTTGAAATCTTGTCATAAACTTCAGTAATTTTTCTGAAAGTTACGGGAATGTATATAAAAAACATAATGAAATATTACACTGATGAACATAGTTTTCATGGTGTAGAAACAATGCGGTATACCTAGATACACATCAAATCTGTAGGTATCTATGCTTGTTTGTCAGCCTGATATTTAAAAAAAATGCGTTCGCCTCCTGCACGACGTTGGGCAAATCAGTTAAGATTATTTTACGACACCCATGGAGTATGATGAGATGGAGATTGGATGTATTCAATTTTATCCAACATCACTCGGACCTTGACTTGTTGATATTCATAGTCGTCAAAATACTCTTGAGGACCCAAGATAAGGCAATCTCTATTAAGGGCCGTTCAAAAATTACGTTCAATTATAAGAGGGCATCGCTTGCTGGAATTAATCGGTTTCTAAGAAATCGTGATGTTCACATGACATGTTGGACATCATAGTTGAACATCATACAACGTATATCTCCTTATTTTTTTTTAAGGCAACTTGTCTGGGGAATGACTACAACGCGAGGAATGTTAAGTACCTACTTTAACAAACACATTGAACACTATATTGCGAGAGACGTTACAAACATACAATTTATCAGTTACAAAGTACTCCCAGATGCAGGACAACCAACTATGGCTCACATAAAGCATTGTCTTACGTGGGAATTGAACCTACAACGTTCCGCAAGGGAGGTCGGTATCTAAACTCCGCCGTGCAGAGGTAAGGCCTTAGCGGTGTAGTTTTCGTGACGTAATATTTAGAAGGGACTACTTGTAAATATTAACGTGAAAAATGTAACGCAACATGGTACCTACTCAAAACTTATAACAATTGAGTAGCGTAATTAATGATCAGCCCCTAAGTTCTGGCTCTGCAGATGGTGTATGGCCGATACTTGACCTAGTTACGGCACTATCCCACCATTTAGGTTACTATTCCAATAATAAATACATTATTCTGTCTATCCCCTAGAGTAATGTCGGCCCTGTATTTACAACGCAAAATACTGTTATCAAAAGTCACGACCCGAGATATACCGAGTACCTACGAGGCCAATTTTATCTTATTAAGCTCAGTTGTTCTTGAATTTTCCCTCCAACATGAAGCTATTGTGGATATTTTTAGTTTTGCACTTGGTGAGTATTAAAAATTCACTAAAATAACGAAAGATAGGAATAAAAAAATCTATAAAATAAAAGAAAATACCAAATTCCGGGGGCTGCTTTGATACTACGGAACATAATGTATCTATTAGATCCATAAAATACCATGTACCTAAGTTGGTTAAAATTCACAACCATTGGGGAAGAGTTTCGAGTGGCGGTTACATATTGTATGGCGACTTGGATGGTAATTTTGACTAAACTGCTGGCTGCTGGGAGCCGTTGTACGCAGGTGACACAGGACTGCTCTTTTGGGGATAGGCCTACTCCAATGGTATTTATCGATGAAGGGCTGATGGATGGAAGATGGTCTAGTTCTCCACGCCGGAATATTGGGCCTTTATGAGGCGCCAGTATTATTAATAGCATTATTATAATTCCATCCATCCATCCATCAGCCTTTTAAAGTCCACTGCTGGACATAGGCCTCCCCAAGAATGGGGGATATTGCCGTAATCGCCACGCTTGGCAGGCGGGTTGGCGATCGCAGTGGATGTTGTTAATACTCGAAGGAGTGCTGCTGCCCACTCCCTCAGTCGGCTCTTACGACTCCCATGGGTGGAGAGGGGGGTGGGACTGTTCTAAAGCCACCCACGGGCCCCACACGGCACATTATTATAATTATATTATTTTATTAATAGTCCACATATTTTGCACCCGACTTTGCATAAAACGTCTGAAAACTGGTATAAGAAATAGACCGCTGGACTGAAGCCACCTGGTCTGTCGTATGCATTTAAATAGTAAACACATCTACGAGTAAAAGCAATTGTGAAGTGGAAAGTGGGATCACCGTCCATGACTGCGATGGCTTAGCGCTCTAGAGCACTTCCCCGGATTGAAAGGGGGGGCAGGTTCGAGTCCCGCTCGCAGTAAAGCTCTGTTTTCTGTGTCTGTTTGTATAAATGGACAAATAATTTAATCATTTAGCATAAACAAAAAACATATTGTTTTATTAAATTTATGTATGGCTTATAAATCTTATAATATATAATTTTTTACAAAATACTACAACATAGATAGAACACTAGTACTCACAGTAAGAATAAACTTGTGGTTTGGATACCAGTCCTTGATCCCCTCAATATATGGACCATGTATAGACGACTGAATTTTAAACGTGATTTTATCCAAATGCAGTTGATAAATTTTGGTATAACTGTGATCATAAATGATAATGCCAAATCAATTAGGTAAAAATGAAATTTCCTATACATTACAGGTTCACGGGCAAGCTAACTTTGGCAATTCATATTTGAAGAACACACGTTTGGTGAGTCATCGATACCAACATACATAATTATACTGTTTTTGTGTTTCTCGTAAAGTATTATAGTTAGGAAGATAACTTATCTCAAATCTCAAATTATATACTTATATAAAGGGCGAAAGAAAAGAATTGCAGTAATGTGATGCCGGAGAGATAGTTAGTACAATATAACAGATTGATTGAGATCCCGAAGAGAGTACGCGAATTAATTATACTTGTTCGTCGGTGTCTCCTCTGGTCAGTCTGAAATAAATACATATCTATATGTTTTTGTTTTCGCAGAGGTAATAACAATTTGTATTTGATTCCATTCAAGTTGTTATAACCTTTTTTTTTTTGTTAAGGCGCGAAGAAATGTTCCTAACCGCACACCCCGTCGTTCGGGGCAACGAACACGGTAGTGTGGGGCCCTCACCCACTAAAGAAACCCGCCGTGTGCCGTCTCTCCGCCTTTATTGCCGGGCCATCGGAACCATATGACATTCCTTCAGTGGCCGGCGGCTTACCCTTTCGGGTACCCTAAACTGAGCGACGCATCCGCACACGGAGCGTCCACCTGAAGCCTCCCACCCGCAGCCTCAAGTTGTTATACCTACTTGTAAATGCTATAAAATAAAACAATCAATCAAAATAAAATAAATTTTATCTACTAATATAACAAAATGTGGAAGTGAGTTTCACAATAACTACTGAACCGATCGAACCTGTATCATTATGGAATTTTACCCATAATAGTCTGGAGCGCAGGAAAAAACAGGTTACTTGAAATTAAATGATAACTGCACCGGTGGGTCCGCGGTTGTGTGAGCAATGGGTTCGATCCCGGTCGGGCAGTGTTAGTTTGGTATACGAAAATGTAAAAAGAAAAATTCTCAGTAGAGCGCAGAGTTTGGAAATGTGGCCGGTAGACGACAAGTCTCGCCCTCTATTACATGGGACTTAAACTGGCGAACCGTGCGTGTGTAATATACACCTCTGCCTACCCCTTCGGCGATACAGGCGTGAGATTATGGTAATTAAGAGTGTCATAGTGACGTATTTAGATACATACTGAAATGCACACGAACGGAGTTGCGGGCAGGATGTAATTTTTTTTAAGATTAATCTCTTAAGGAAACGCAGTCTCATTTTCACTGGCCATGATGGAGTATCCAGTAAAACCAAAGCACCCTGCCCTCTCGTTTTGGATTACCAGAAGCTTTTGGGGACAAGAACTTGGTGCGCACCGCTGAACCCGATGATTCAAAATTATAACCAGAGAATCGACGCTAGACTATGGGTTGAATCAATAATTAACTATATTTTTCTAGTGTCACCATTGGAATTGCATCAATACAAATCTAGGGTTACCAGATACTCTACCTCCAAGAAACGTGGCTGGAGAGGCTTTCAAACGTGTCCTGCCTCAAGGACCCTGGCAAGGTGTAATAGATAAAATCCTGGACAATTGCTATGGAAACAGAACGAAGCGATACACAAACACGTGCCCTGGACAGGCACTATTGCATTGCGTTGTGGATCAAATGATAAGTGTGAGTATTGAGATCGTGTCGAATATTATACACAAAAAGTAGTTCAAGGTCAGATCCACAGTGGTGTTGATGTGAAAACATCTAATGCGGCAGGAGGGTAAAACCGGCTGTTAGCGTGGCGTTGTTGCCTCGCCAATTTATTTAATTGTTAATTTAGGAAAAATTGCCAATTTAAGAAGCACAATGTCAATCATTAACCCAATAACAGTTTTAATAACAGTTTAGTTCGTCTATGGATAACGAGAGGGCGCTTACCAAGAAATAAAACTCAAACAATACCTTTTCTCGTTTATTATATATTATAATAATAGGACTTGAACGGATGGGTTGGGACCAAGCGTCCAGACTTCGAGGACGTGCTTGGTTCATTTGGTGATAATGATGCAGGTAGGCTCATTGCGGATGTATGTATGGAGAGAAACCTTATTGTGTCAAACACATTTTTTCGACATAAGGACATCCATATGTATACATGGAGAAGGAATGAACAGAGAAGCATGATAGATTTAATTCTGGTAGACAGTCGCCTCCGAAGTAAGATTCTGGATACAAGAGCCTACAGGGGTCCCACTGTCGACACGGACCACTATCTCGTTATTGCGAGATTTAGTGGTATGTTCAGAAAGTGGAGACACTGGCGAGAGCGTGTCCAGAGGGCTTGAAAGAAAAAAGATTGAAAAGTTGCAAGAAGAGAGTGTAAGAGCAAAGTATGCAGAGGGTGTCCGTGAACGGCTGACAATGGCAAGTCAGCCGGGATCTGACATAGAAGAATGCTGGAGAGTATTGAAAGATAGTATGGTAGATACAGCGAAAGAAAGTATGTGGATGCTCAAAGAAGCATAGGAAAGTGAAAGGTGATGCATGGTGGGATACGGAAGTAGCAGCTTCCGTAGACCAAAAGAGGAAAGCGTGGCTGGACTATGTATCTTCTTTGAACCTGGGTGCAAGTATGAAAGAACAGAAGAAAGAAATATACCGGCAACGTAAGAATGATACCAAAGCCTTAGTGAAAGAGAAGCGTGATAGAGCAAATATGATTGCAGAAGAAAGGCTGACCAAAAACATCGAGAGCAACACCAAACTTTTTGTTTTCGCAGAGAACGTTATTATATGGAAGCGAGAGTTGGGTATGTAAAAAGGAGCATGAGAGCAAAATCAATGCGGTTGAAATGCGATCTCTGCGGAGAATCTGTGGAGTGAGGCTGACTGACCGCATTCGTAACAATGACGTGAGAGAGCGAGTAGGTATGAAAGAGAGTATTGGTGTAAAGATGCGAAAGGGAATGCTCCGATGGTTCGGACATGTGGAAAGAATGCCGGACGAGCGACTGGCTAAGAAGATATACAATGTGAAAGTGGAAGGATGTAGGTACAGGGGGAGACCGAGACTTACCTACCTAGACCAAATTGGTCATGTATTGAAGGAAGGTGGAGTCAGGCGTCTCCGAAACCGGCGAGCGTGTATGAAGAGAGTTATGAATGTTGAGGAAGCGAGAGATGTATGCAAGAATAGAGCCTCTTGGCACTCTGTTCTCTCTGCCTACCCCGCAAGGGAAATGGCTTGATGATAAGTAAGTAAGTATAATAATAGGATACGTTCACACTTATTTATAAGTTCATTGCCTTTATGTCCATTTCCGTTATTTTACACATGTCATAATTTTATACAAGCACACATAGAAAAATTATGATCATTTTATTTCTACAAAATAGTATCGATGTTTTCACATCTAACAGACGCCTATTTTTTCAACACATTTTAATGGCGCAGCCAAATATTGCTACTGCTTCAATATCCACGCCTCATAAAAATCTAAGGAATAATATTGTTCTGTCTCGTTACTTCTACAGCGAAGTACCTAATACTACTGTTAACCTATGGCCTGTCACTGGTCCAATAGTCCTTAAAGTCCTTATAAGGTTGCGATGATACCGATCAGGTACAATTGTATAAGTACTGTAATTGAACTAAATGTAACCGATTTTACGATATTGTATATACTTAACTGTTAACTTAACCTGTTTTTATAAATATGTTCGAATGACCAACAGCAGTATTTAAAAAGTAAATTATAGAGTCCTTACGTGTTATATCCGCAATAAATATTAATGATGTTCCAGAATTGCCCCGAAGAGAGTACGGGGACAAATTATACTTGTTCGGCGGTGTCTTCTCTGGCTGGTCTGAAATATATGTTTTCGCAGAGGTAAGAAATAATTACACGTATTTATAGGCATAGAAAAAAAAAATTATACTACTTGGGTGGCAAAAAAGTATATAGCCCACCTGATGGTAAGCGGTTACCGTAGCCTATAGACGCTAGCAATGCTAGAGGCATCACTCGCGCGTCGCCATATCCAAGGAAAGAGAGAGATGTCTAATTATATTGGTCTTGGTCTTGTAAAATGGTTTCATTCATCCATCCATCAGCCTTTCATCGTCCACTGCTGGACATAGGCCTCCCCAAGGGAACGCCACAGTGAACGGTCCTGTGCCGCCGCATCCAACGAATGCCTGCGACTTTGACCAAGTCACCGGTCCACCTGGTGGGAGGCCGTCCTACGCTGCGCCGTCCAAAAAATACTGTAAAATAGTTTACCAAGACCCAATTTTGTTCATTACTATTTCTACGTTTTGGTACAAAACAGCATTTTTTTCTGCAACCCTTTTACTGTTCTGATATTGGACGCGGATCATTGCAAAATTTCTAGATAGGTTTATATTAATTGCAAAATTACTGGAGGGTTTTCTAAAAATTTCAGCCGATACCACAATCTCGAGCCGAATTTGCTGAAGGAACGCCAATCGCCATGGTTTACGAGACCGGTAAGTTTCAATGTTTATCTGTTCTCTATCTGTTTCGGTTCATTGTGAATGTCTCATTCATCTATCTATTTTATGTCATTTACTGTAAAGACGTTTAGACGTGATCGCCAGAAAAAGATCCAAGCAAACAACGTTTTAAGTAGGGTTTTGTACCAGGCGAATGTTAAAATTTTTGTCTGGACTAATATGGATGAGTATCTATCACCTTCTTTGAAGCAACCATGAATGATGATGTGATAAAACTCGAGCGTTAGTTGATCTTCTACATGATAAGCAGCGGCTTGGCTATGATCGTGATATGGCTTAGTTAATGAACAGTCGCATCAGCTATTGTTCATTTCCCGCCTTAAAAAATAATAACACATTTATTATTAACACATATATTTATTATTTTTTACAGTATTACGTCCAAAACTGTTGCAACGTGCCAACTATGTTTAATACAAGCGTGCTCGATGAATGTGGCTTTTCTTCTTTAATAACTTATTATGATCATGAGCCGAAATACACGGCCATCAATCGTAGTAGCTTTATGGTAAGTTTTTTTATTCTATGCAAACAAACAAGCACTGAAGTAATGTAACATAGTTCCAGTGGTCCGCCAATACAGGCGGAAAGACGGCACACGGCGGCTGTAATTAGAGGGTGAGGGCTCCACACTACCCTATTCGTTGCTCCGAACGACGGGGTGTACGGTTAGGAACATTTTCTACCACCTTAACTAAAAAAAGTGGCAAAGAAGCATATGGCCCACCTGATGGTAAGTGGGTTACCGTAGCCTATAGACGCTAGCAACACTAAAGGCATTAACCGCGCTTCGCCAACTCTGAGATAAGGGATAGTAGCTTTAGAGGAAGGGTGATAAGGAGAGGATAGATAGATATAGACCGTGTGTGGCCGGCTTTAGAATTGTCCCACCCCTCTCCACCCATGGGAGTCGTAAAAGCCGACTGAGGGAATACCGGGGGAGTGGGCAGCAGCACTCTTAATATCAATACCACTGCGATCGCCAACCCGACTGCCCATTCTTGGGGAGGCCTATGTCCAGTAGTGGACTTAAAGAGGCTGATGGATGGGTGGATGGATGAGATAGATATAGAAGTGGTTTGTGTCTTAGGCGCTTTCACTCACTATATGAAACACAAAATTGTAGAAGTACCTACCGTTGTGTCACGCTAATCTATGAGAACCTACGACATGTCCTCTTTAAACGAGGTTTGAAAGGAGCATTTAAGTTGCGGTAGGCAGCGGCTTGGCTGTGCCCCTGGTGTTGCTAAAGTCCATGAGCGGCGGTTACCACTTACCATCAGGTGGGCCGCTTGCTCGTCTGCCACCGATGGCAATAAAAAAAAAAAACCTGCTTCTTTCATGCTGACAGCAAGGCTTCTATCACTATGGTTATAGGTAGAGATATAAACATTTATCTGTTTGATTCTGCTTTAACAGCTGAATGTCGAAGGCATTCCACATTATGTCGCTTAGTTTGTCCGTGTGGTGACGGACTAAGAATACAATTGTCACCACCCCATTCTTTCCCACGGGTGTCGTATGAGGTGACTAAGGGAAGTAAGCAATTATCATCCATTGCATGACTGGTGGTAGGGCTGGGTACCAAGTTGGAGTACTGACTTGGTACCCAGCCCTACCACCTACTCATACATTGTAAGCATAAAATATTTGAAGTAAATATTTTAATTGTGTTTCTAAACGAATATTAGGTGGGTTAAAATAAATAAACCAAAATTTTGTAAAACCATATACTGTGGGTAGATGAGACCGTTGAAATAACATATCAGCTTTGGACGTCTATCATCTAAGTCCACCCGTGATCATGAATGCTGTAAAGTATTCGAAACGTCGGGATAGTAGTAAAATTAAGTAAACGCGATAGATTACGTAAACGAAGTTTTATTTCAAAATGTGTAACATTCGCGTAAATATCAGAAAGTATTATTCTGAGAGCCGTTTATTCTTTCATTTCATATCTGCGAAATGAAATGGTGAGCAGAGCGGCTTGACAATGCTCTCGGTATAGTTGAGTCCATGAGCGACGGTTACCATTTAGAGCGAGCGCACATTGGGCCACTAGAGGCGACCACACTAGAACGACTAGTGGCCGCCACATGTTGCGGACGCGTTTCTCCATACATTTTGTTTAGCATCAGCGCACAGCGTAGTTTTTAAAATTATCGCTGCAAATTTGACAAATTCTTAGCTCACTGTAACTTTGATATTTTGTATACAAAAATGTTTAGTTGCCAATGATACCATATTATTTCAGAATCCCAGTCCTGCTTCTGGTATGTCAACCCAGGTTCACAGTGATGTCAAATTGGCTGATTTAAATCAGGTGCGTACCTCCAATATACTAAGTAGAAGAGGTCCACTTTCCTTGTCACAGTGATATTTTCTATTTCACATTTTGACTGTATGTGTATGTGTAGCTCATAGCGTAATATGATGTAACTTGTATTGGTTCAGGATTGTTTAAATTCTATAGTTTATGATTCAAACAAATAAATCTTTCCTTCTTAACCGACTTCAAAAAAGGAGGAGGTTCTCAATTCGGATGTTTATATTTTTTTATATGTATGTTCGGGCATAACTCCGTCGGATTTGCAAAAAAAAAACTTTTTTGTTCGAAAGGGGTTTATTCCGAAATGGTCCCATTTAAATTGTATCGAAATCGGTGCAGCGGTTTTTAAAAAATCATCAAAAATCTAAAAAAATTGTATACATCGATGACACTTTTTCGTTTATTTTGAAACCTCGCTGTCTTATTGAATCAGTGCGCTTAGTTGGCGTACCCATATTATATAATAGAAACTTTCTTCACGGTCTTTGCAAGACTTCGAGATGCTGTTCTCTATTTCTTTCTCTAATGCGCTTTAGGCGCTCATCTTTTTTATTTACTGTGTTCGACGCTTTCTCATACGAGATGCACCCAAAGAAGGCCTCCCCATCATGTACCACCTACCCGAACCTACGCACCTATTTTATTAAAAAAAACACTAAAAAGCAAAAAGTAAAATTAAAAAAAAAATAGGAAACCGCCTTCAGGAAACACCCAGGAACTAAAAAGCAATAAATAATTGATATTTACATACGATTTCCGTACTAGACACCTACTGATGTGTTTGAAGCCGGTGCCAAAAATATTTTAAATGTTATTAGCATATAAATGTATTGTTTTTGTTACTTTTGGTCTTGGCACCGGCTTCAAACACACCAGTAGCTGTCTAGCACGGGCACTTTTTAGTTCTTGGGTGATCGCTGAAGGCGGTTTCCTATTTAAAAAAATAAACTTAATTATGATTACTATAGAATATAATTATCGTGTTTTTACAGGATAGCAACACAGATCCTTTAGACTGCTGTGATATGAAGGAATTCGTGGAACCTTCTTGGAGATCAGAATGTGATTTTCATTTAAATTGGAGGGGTCATGAAAGACTGGTCATAATGAACAATACGCGACTGACTACCGAAGCTCCCGTGTCGACTTCTACCATCGCTAACACACCTCAAGATTTGATGTTAGTGCCTCAAACAGTGAGTGTCATCATACCAGAACACAAGCTCGAAAATATGATTTGGAAATGTGAAAAAGTGATAGTCACGGGTTGGGTTTGAAGACACATCTTCTGAATATCGTTCAGATACTCGGTGCTATTAGTTTCTATAACATTTTACATCTCAATATATTAGGTGACGCTTGTTCGTTAGTCTCGCTAAAACTTAAAAGTGACTTGACTGGTCTGAATAATTGCTTATTTGTTTTGTTCGTTCTAATACAGGAGTGGTTTAAAAGTTAAAAAAAGGTGGTAAACCTATAAAAAAGTAGAAAATATTAGAAATTCAATATAAGTAACGGTTGTATGCATAGATTGTTGTATGGGTATTTGGCTAACATGGCAGCTGTTGTCTTTTTTTGTAATTCATTTGAACTACAAGCAAGTTTTCTTTAATAACCTATAAAAATCCTTATTGTAGGTGATATGAAGTTCACCAGGTCATCTAGTTTATGAATAAAACGCTCACAGGCAAGTGGAACGAAAAAAACCATGTTTTTGAGCGTGACCATTGTGCTTCAAGTAGAACACTGTTAGAAAAATAAAATAACAAAAATTTGGAAAATCCAAAACTGCACGCCTCATAATCTTCATTTTTCACAATAAAATTGATTATTTGAAAAGTAACTAATAATGTATTGGTCTTACTAAGTAGTTTTCAATAAATCACATATACAAGGAGCTAATTTCAAAAAGTACTAATGTGGGTTTCATGTCTTATACGCCATCTAGCGCTAATTTTAAGAAGTACTTCTATATTGGTCTACCTCTCAGTTCCGAGCCGCGCGCACGCCAAGCCCACGCAAAAAAATGGCCCCGAGCCGCTAAAAATATTCCCGCTTAAAATTTTGCTAGAGGTCTGTGTCTTTTTAAATTTTATTAGTCTGTATTCTAGGTTATACTTAAAATTACTCAAGCCAATATAAACTGTATTGTTGTAAAAACAAGTTGTAAAATCGCTTGCGCCCGGCCGTCAAAATGAACCGAAACGTCATTACGTCACTCAAGGTTGACATTTCAGTGTCGTAAAAATTGTGGAATGTAAAATATGTTTTTTTCGTGTTTTATAACGTTGGTGTGTTATTATTTACGTGTGTTTAGTGTTTTTAATTATTGTTATGGATAAAATAGTTATTATACTTGACAAATATCATCAATTCGTCAAGCAAAGGTAAGAACTTTCTTTTAACAAAAAACAATGTACCGGCCGGGCGAACGGCGTTCTGTTGACCATAGACCATAGTAAAACCACCGGTGGCTATGCGTACGTAAAAAGGTAGTTCTCACGAAAGGCGCTGGTTTTAGAGTCGCGTTGAGCGTAAATATTCAATATTTTTGAAGTAAAACTTCTTTAGGCGCGACTAGGGAGTAACTCAGATTTTTTTTCTGACGGAAGTAACGCTTACTATAGTCTGTGTAGTTTCCGCTATTTAAAAATAATAATTTGGTTTGGTCGTAAGTATATGTCATATACTCCACGCTTCTTGACTTATACGCCAGCTAGTGGCAAATATCAATATATCAATTAGGATTATTTATTTCCAAATTTTCAAGCGGATCAATTGTGAATAGCAAAGTGAATAAAAATTCAAGTTTTAAAAAAAATTTTTTAAATTGCAGTTTTTTTTTTCCGTCAACACCACAGAAGTTTTACTTCAATCGCGCGTAAAGCTTACACGCACACACTTTTTTTTTGTTTATTTAATAACAATTAAACCACATCGAATCAGACCGTGAAAAGTAATAGGGCTCTAACCTAATCATAATAATTCGTAAACGAAAAAAAAAGACTCGATTAGTAAAGTATTTTCGTCGTTATCGTGTTAAGTGTTAACATTACCTACAACTCACGGACGTCCAAGCCAGATTTTTTTCAAACAGTTTTTTAACTAGTTTAAATAACAAAAATGGCATCAAAAATATCATGAGTGTTAAAAATAGTGTTTGTTTATTATATGTGTGTGTAGATATTATTTTACAAGTGCAATATATTATGATAAATAGAGACATTTTAAGTTTGAAAAATCAGTATTTCCGTGAAAAACGGGAGTAGAACCCACCTCGCTCCGCTTATGGAGGCGTGCAATAAAAAATAAGCGTTGCTTATTAGGTATAATTGAAGTGATAATTTTCCTTAAAAAGATCTTTAGGTTGAATAAGGGTGGACATCTATCAGAATCGAATCGCGTATTATACGCAAAATCGTTATCTTGTATGAAGGTGTGTCCGCATCAATTCGCCTTTCCGCATCGATTTAGCTTCAGCATAAAACGCCTATAAGTGCAGCAATCCACTTAACACGATGAAGGATGCTCATTCAAGTTAACGCATGAGAACGGCTGCTTACGCATACGACGCGATACTTGCGATTGGGCACGGTTGCTTACGCATACGGCTGGATGTTAGCGAATGAGAACGGTTCCCCGTCGTATACGCAATACGACGGGATATATCGGCGGTATTGAACTCCAAATGCGGTGTAGCACAAACTAGCTATGCTAGCTTGCTATATATTCCTTTAGAAGCTGAAATCATGTAATAACATTCTCTGACTCGCAATGTGTATGCTGTTTATAATTATCCAACTAAATGCGATTCGAATATATGATTCCACCCTTTTTTTTTGTTTTGGCGGGAAAAAATGTTTCTAACCGCACACCCCGTCGTTCGGGGCAACGAACAGGGTAGTGTGGGGCCTTCACCCACTAAAGAAACCCGCCGTGTGCAGTCTCTCCGCTATTATTGGCGGGCCACTGGAGCTATGTTATATTCCTTCTGTGGTATATGATTACACCCTCACGGCACTTCTCTAATACAGGTCTAAAAAAGCACAATTTCTCAGTGTTCATAATTATTAATAACATTACTAAGCTATAGGTCTATAAAAACCTTAAATTTATAGATACTAGATGCTTAAAGTAGATACTAGACTGGTATGTAACCGACTGTTAGTATCTCGATTTGGTTTGTTTGGAGCGAAAGATAACCTTCTATTAATTCAATTTCCAACTGTGAAACGAAATGATGACTGCAGCTTTACAAATTTCTTAGGTGAGCCCATGAGAAGCGGTAACCCCTTACCCCTTATCTATCTATTATTATATAATTCCAGTGTCACGATGTTTGTCCGAAACCGATTATAACTCCTTTTTTTATTAAATGTGTGTTTTGTTCCAACTTAAGAGATAGGATACTTTATATCTCAATTTATAATTGCAATATTTATACATGAAAAAATATATGGCGGTGTTTTAAGTTCGCCGGGTCAGCTAGTATTATATAAATACTAGCCTTTGCCAGAGGCTTCGCAGCAGCCAAAAGCTAGTTTTTCGGTTATATCTCAGGTTCCCGATATAGTAGCGGGATAAAATGTCTACCAGTTTTTAAGTCAAATCAAGGTCTTTCAAATAAAAAAAGTTGCATCAAAATCTGTCTAGTAATAGTAGTAGTTTTTGAGTGATGCGCGAACAAACAGACAAAAATTCTAAAAAAAATTGTTTTGTGCTTTGACATGCCTATATAGCCAATTACAGTATATTTTTCTCAAATATCTTAAATGTCATGACATAGCTCTGTTATAGTTTTATAATAGTATAGATGAATAAAATTAAAACTAATACTACTCGTATTATAATTAACGGTATCAATCTAGTTTATTTGAATTTCAGTGCGGAAAAGAGACGTGCTTATTCAAAAAGCTGGGTGTTATTGATGACGATGGTGCTGTCAATACAATAGCGTATATGAATATGCTTAATAACTTCACGGAGGCTCATCCCAATTGGAAGAAAGCGACGTCCAGGGTCATCACTAAGTGTTTGACAAGGCGCACACGTTATTATGAAAGCGAATGCGAGATAAATAAAATTTTATCTTGTACTCTAGATCTGCTTACTGAGGTATGTTCTTTATTTGTTTTTTTCTGATATGAACTATTGTAAAATGTATTTGATCTACTGTGGTGCAGCGGTATTGTGACCACGAGGTCTAGGGTGCGATCCCCGGGTCGGGCAGTGTTATTGAGCTTATTGGTAAAAATAAAAATTCTCAGTAGCAGCCGAGAGTTTGGAAATGTGCTCAGTAGAAGGCAATAGACTCGCCCCTATTACGTGGGATTTAAACATAGCTGGAACCGTGGGTGTGTAATACACCTCTGCCTACACCTTCGGGGAATACAGGCTGATGCTATATGATCTACAATTACTGTAAGGTAAGCACAGTGTCAACATGAATTTTAATTTGGATTTTAGAATTAATATTCACCTAATCTAAACTTTTTGTCTACATTTATGTAGATCTCTTACAGGATAGCCCCCTCCCCCTGTCCTGTACATAAGAAATCTTGTTACAATTTCTATTTTTGTTACGTAATAGATTATGTTTTTGAAATTAATCTTCTATTGATATGTACTTATATCACAAGATTTAAAAACATGATGTATATAGTACAAATTATTATTTGTGAATGAGTAAAAAGAGAACTTTAGTACGAGCGGGAATCGAATCTTCGTCCCTTTCTATCCGGGACTTCCCCGGATAGCTCGAATCCACTGAGGTATCGTACTACCTTGCGGTCATACCCAATTTGCTCATCACATTTGTCTTAACGACCAACGCCATCTATCGGAACGCATTTACATGCGTTAATCCAATATAGTAAGTTTAATTTTGCAATTAAAATTCATACTATTTGATAGCGTGATTTTTTTAAACATTTTGATCTATATTTTTAGCATTTTTCTCGCTCGTACTAAAGTTCTCTTTTTCCTCATTCACAAATAATAATTTGTACTCTAAAAGTAGCTGAGCATGTCAAGTGCTAAAAATATACATCAAAATATGATGTATGTGTTTTTTACACAAAGGGAAACTATATTATATAGTTACATACAATAAAGGCGTAACATCGAAGTTTACAAACACAAATCCGAGTGGATCACATGATCTAGATCGATGATATAAATATTTTTATTTACCCTATCCAGGAATCAAATCGCGTGTTGTACACTCAATATCAGTCTAATAACGTAACACGTTCCTTTCAGAACTGTCCGTATAAAAGGAAATCTGGTGACACTTGTCGGTGAGTAGGTACCTAGTTATTAGCTCACTAAAATATAACCATATCGTTCTCTATTACTGTTCCACAAAAAGACTCAAGTCCCGAAGTGCAATGCGTATAAAAGGAACGATCTTCAATACCGCCGTTTTGCATGCACAGCTGGGCCATCCCATTCATGTTGGGATAAGCAAGGTTCTACCAATAGAAACTAGGATAAGTGCAGTGCAGAAACAATATAGACAAATCTTGAGATTTTACGTAAAAAAAAATAAGAAATATTCTCAGTAACAGCTCGGAGTTTGGAAATGTGCCCGGTAGACGTCAATAGGCCCCTATTACGTGGGACTTAAACATAGCTGGCGAGTCGTGGGTGTGTAATACACCTCTGCCTACCCCTTCGGGGAATACAGGCGTGATGCTATGTTTTGTTTTTATTATTTGGCCTGTTAAGCAAACAGAGCAACTTAATACTGTTCTCCTAATCAGTACAAGGGATATAATAATCGGTTTTGTTTCAGGCATAGCAGAGTTAAGAGCGGCTGTCAAATTAGCTCATCGCTGTATTCACCGGTAACTATATACATATTGTAATAAATCAAATCACTTTTGATTAACTTCTCAAAACAGTCTTACAGATCCTGCACATGACTATATGGTATGTGTTCCGATATGGTAGCGGGATAAAATGTATACCAGTTTTTAAGTCTAATCAAGGCCTTTCAAATAAAAAATGTTGCATCAAAATCCGTCCAGTAGTTTTTGCGTGAAGCGTGAACAGACAAAACAGACAAACAGACAAAAATTCTAAAAACTAAATAACGAACTAGGTAACGAATTAGGTAGGTACTTCCAGGGTAGGACTGGGCCGGAAGGGCCAGGGTGGCTCCAGCCAGGGCCCAGGTGGCTCCAGTCAGGGCCCGAGACTGGATAATGGTAGATGGGATACTATCGGTAAATAATGAAATTTACAAATCATTAATTATCAACGATATATATTATTAGGTGAAGTGAAACACGTTATTGCTAGATATTGACTGACTTTATTAATGTACTGCACGGTAGTTTTACATGAACATTTTATAAATTACCTACCTATATAATATAAAACATCTTCGCTTTTTTATATAAATAGCCCTCCACCTTTATATAATAATTAAAATACTTAAAATAAAATAAAACTAAGTATATGTACACACATTTCAAAATATATATATCTAAGGTTTATTGCTAATTTCACGTAACATCACGCCTGTATTCCCCGAAGGGGCAGACAGAGACATGTGACACAAGTGTACCACTTATTATACCTACCCATTTCATTTAGCATGTTTATTATAAAACGTTGCAAGCCTTTCGCGTGCCTGTTGGAATGCAGTACGGTGTACCACCCCTGGTAGGTCAATACTTGACTCCTCCCCGCCAATTTCGTCCGCGTCCTTGTATATATCCTCGCACTCACCGTCACAGTTCTCCCGCTGCCTGGTGGTCGATGACATATTATAAGGTTCCATTACGGCACCTCTGATGATATGCCGCCGGCCGCAGCTGTCAGAGAGGAAGTAGGAACGCGGCTGCGGCGCCGGGCCCTGCACGTGCATGTGACGCCGCCTGTCGCTGTCTGCTACTATCACGTCCTCTCCCGGTAACAGCTTAGGTAAATGCCGGGCGTGCATGTCATAGGATGCCTTGGATAATTTACGTTTACTGAGTATGTTTTTGAAATCAGAATCATTATTACGTTCCGGTAGCAGTCTTTCTGTGTGTGCAGGCAAACGTGTACTAAGCCGACGGCCCATCAATAATTGTGACGGGGAGCCAATTACATGTCGCGGCGTATTTCTAAAATTCAGTAAACTGAGATAATAATCTGTACCTATTCGCAAAAATTGTTTAATTATGTTTTTGATCGTCCTCACGGCTCTTTCACTCAAACCGTTAGATTGCGCATATTTAGGCGATTATGTGTTGTGAATAATGCCCCATTCTTTGCAAAAAGTTTTAAATTCAACGGAATTAAACGCTGGTCCATTGTCGCTTATAAGTTCTGTGGGAATGCCATGCCTTGAAAATTGATCCTTCATAGCTGTTATCACAGCTCTTGATCCAATATTAGTTATTGCGTTAATCTCAATGTAGTTTGAAAAATAATCGACTATTATCAAAAACTTCTTTCCGTCACAAAAAAATAAATCAGCGCCTACTTTTCTCCAGGGTAAGTCTGGAATGGGGTGTAGAACCATGGGTTCTCTGGCTGTACGTGGTGCGAACTCTGCGCAAGTGCTGCACGCGCGCACTGCGCGCTCGATGTCGCGCGACATTCCCACCCAGTACATAACGTCACGTTCCCGGCGCTTGCACCGATCTATACTCAGGTGACCCTCATGTACGCGTGATATCATCTCGCCCTTCAGATCACGCGGTATAAATACTAAATTGTCTTTCAATATCACATTATCGATGAGTTGGAATGCTTCTTGGTATGGCCAATATATTTTGAATGATTCTTTAACGTCACTTTTATACCTTGACCACCCATTTATTATATAATGCTTTAATATTTTACAGTCCTGATCTTGTTGAGTTATTTGTCTGACGATATTTAGTTTGCTGTCACTGAACGATATATTTCTTATAAGAAAACACGTCTGATCCTCTACTTCTGATGACACTCGATCGTGCATGAGCTCTGGCAAAGCGGCCCTCGATAATGTGTCAGCTACATACATATACTTCCCCGGTTTATACACTACTTTAAACTCATAGCATTGTATGCGTAGCATCATCCTTTGTAAACGAGCAGGTACTGCGTTTAAAACTTTTTTGAATAAGCCTTCTAAAGGCTTGTGGTCGGTTTCTACAACCACATCTTTTTTTCCATACAAATGTTGATGAAATTTTTCTAACGCAAACACGATCACCTGAAGCTCTTTTTCTATTTGCGCGTATCTCTTTCGTACTTCTGTCATGGTGGCGGATGCAAACTCGACTGTGTGGCGCCCAGCGCGACGCCGCTCGTGTGCACCGTCACCACGGCGGGCCGCGCGGCGCTGTACAGGGCCAGCACCGGCGCGCTGCTCGCCGCCTCTTTCAACTTCTCGATACGTTATCTTTTTTCAACAAACTTCTCAGAGGTATCGCTGTCTGCGAATAATATGGAATAAACTTTGACATATAATTCACCATGCCAAGGAACCGTTCTAGAGATGTCCTATCTCTCGGTACTGGCATCTCTTTAATTGCCTTTACCCTATTTGTATCGACTTGCATGCCATCTTTGTTAAAAATATGTCCCAAATACGTCACCCGTTCTACACTAAATTCACATTTCTCTTTGTTAAATTTAATTCCTACTTCACGAGCCCGATCTAGCAACTTCTTCAATCTAAAATCATGTTTTTCTTTATTACGTCCCCACACAATAATATCATCGACAAACGAGTCATCGCCGTCGATATCCTCCAACAGTTGTCGTACCTTGCTGTGGAATACTTCACTAGCACAATTAATGCCGTAAGGCAGACGCAAAAACCGATACCTTCCAAACGGAGTTCCGAATGTGCAGATGTCGGCGTTCTCATCGTCTAGTTCGATCATCCAAAATCCAGAACGCGCATCAAGTTTACTAAAATACTTAGCGTTACCTAATTTAGTGGCTCTCTCGGTGAGCGTCGGGAGCGGGTAGTGAGCGCGGCGCACGGCGCGGTTGAGCGGCCGCGGGTCGAGGCAGACGCGAAGGCTGCCATCCTTCTTAGCTGGCAATACTATCGCATTCACCCATGCTGTGGGATGAGACACCTTACGAATTATTCCTCGGCGTTCCATATCCTCTAATTCATTTTTTAATTTATCCCGAATTCCTAAAGGTATTTTTCTGACCGGGCACGCTGAAGGACTTGCATCGCTTTCTAAAATAATTTTATACTTGCCTGGCAATTTACCTATACCTTTAAACAAGTCATTATAATGATCAATGCTTACAGAATAAATTCTTTTTACCAGACCTAAACTCTCACAGGTATATTTTCCTAATACACTCTAACAATTATCGCTCGATATAACAAAATTAATTAAACATTCCTTCTGTTTATAACGCCATGACATTTGGAAAGAACTCATAATTGGAACATAATTCCCACAAAATGATTGCGCTCTAATATTACATGATTTAATATTGTAAATAGAAAAACCCAGTTTCTTAAATACAGTAAATGACAATACATTAAGATCTGAACCCGTGTCCAGTTTAAATAATTCACTTATCCCGTTACTAATTCAAACCACTTACAGTCCTTTTTTTGTGTCGTTCGCTCCACCGTAGATACATAATAAAACTCGTCATCATTACCTTCACAAATTTCGTTTATACGCGTATTTTTAATCGGCACCGCCGTATGTACCGCCCGATACGCGCGCGCCGAATAATGCGTCGATTGAATTACCAGCTCTTTTGATTTAGTTTTCTCAATATGTTTATTTTCTTCGTTAGAAACCTCACTTGCTTGACATACCTTTACGGCCTTTTCTAAAGTTAGCTCGTCGGTTCGTAGTAATCGGTCCCGCACATTAGTATCGATTAACCCGCAGACAATGCGATCGCGGATTAACCCATCTTCTAGGTGTTCAAACTCGTAATGTTGAAAAAGTAATCTTAGAGCTGTAACGTAAGCATCTATATTTTCTCCATCCATTTGGTTACGCATAAAAAAACGAAATCTTGCCAACGTTGTATTCCTTTTTGTGCCAAAATGTTCCTCAAATAGTTGTATTAATGCGTCTATGTTGTCTTCATTACCCTCAGATTTCGTTTTGAATGTAGAATATATATCATATCCATCTGCGCCTATAAGATTATTCAGCAAACTGGCTTGGACATCTTTGTCTTGTTTATACACCCCTGAGGCCTTCAAGAACACTTTGAATTGCTTCAGCCATTTACGCTAAGCGTCAGCTCGATTCGCCGGTCCACCTTCAAGGACTAACGCAGCCGGTGGTCTCGCGTGTTCCATATTTTAATAGGATTTTTCTTTTTTTTTACGAGGAATTTATTATTATAAACACTGCAAACCACAAACTACACTTCCAAATATTAATTTAGATTAACCGCTGTCGCCATGAAGTGAAACACGTTATTGTTAGATATTGACTGACTTTATCAAAGTACTGCACGGTAGTTTTACATGAACATTTTATAAATTACCTACCTATATAATATACAACATTAGGTAGGTGCTTAACGTTCAGTTTCAATTACCTATGTTCCAATTGTATTCAACAAACTAGCCTTTGCCTGTGGCTCCGTCATCGTCTGCGTCTATTCTCGTCATCCTTGATTAAATCCGATTGTGTCCTAGCCTGCGCGGTCCCCCTATCGTATCTATCGCCTGCCTTGCGGCAAGCCCCTCAAAGTACACCCGTGGGGGGCCCGCGCAAGTTGGGGCCCGGCTGGCAAACGCCACCTCGACTATATGGCCAGTCTGACGCTGGGTACTTCTATACTATTATAAAGCTGTAACAGAGCTATGTCTGTACATTTAAGATATTTGAGAAAAAATTACTGAATGTGTCTAAACACAACGATTTTTTTTAGATTTTTTGTCTGTTTGTTTGTTCAGGCATCACGCAAAAGCTACGGAACGGATTTTAATGCAACTTTTTTGATTTGATAGATACCGGTTAGATTTAAAAGCTGGTACTTATACATTTTATCCCGCTACTATATCGGGGACCTGAGATACAAGCTAAAAACTAGCTTTTGGTTGCGGCGGAGCCGCAAGTAAAGGCTAGTATTATCTAAATGTAACTTGCGGCTAGTCGTCATGACATTAGTGAACAGCCACCTTCATTTATATAAAAGTACAAATTTATTTGTGAAAGTGGAAAGAGAAATCTTTACTGCGAGCAGGATTCGAACCTGTGTCCTATCCAATGCGGGGAAGTGCTCTTGACCGCTAAGCTATCAAACAGTTATGAATTTTATTTGCAAAATTAAACTTCATGCATAGTATATTGGAATGTATGTAGATACTCTCTTTTTCCACTTTCACAAATAATTGGTTCTTAACTTCTTAGTAGCTGAGCATGTCAAGTGCTTCTTTATTTATTTAGTATATTTAGATATCTGTCCGTGTGCTGACCAAGGGAAGGCATTTATCGCACTTGCAGGGTTTTTCAACAAGAACTTTGTTTTTTAAATGAAAATAAAACAATAAAAGAGAAAGCCCATTCATGGGCCCATTTTGAATCAGACTCAAATTGGGCTCAAAAATTAAATTTTTAATATCTACAATACCTACTCAAATATCAAGTCAAAATTTCGACGAATAAAACTCTGCTGATTAAAAAGTAATTTATCTACTTTGATCGTTCGAATTCCACCATGTAATAGTGGGCGAGCCTATTGCCATCTATTGGGTACATTTAAAACTAGCAATGATTAACATTGAATACATTCAAAAACATTGTAATTATATATATTCTTTCCTTTAAAGTGATAATTATTGATGTAAAAACATCTAATACGGAAGGAGGGTAAACCGGCTGTTGACGTGGAACTATCGCCACGCCAATTTATAATTGTTTTTAACGCCATCTGTTGATGCAAAGCATCTAACAGAAGTGTTATGTCATTACTAATAAACCAATAACAGTTTAAATTCGTCTATGGATAACGAGATGGCGATTACCAAGAATTATATAACGAACAATAATTTGAAGAAAGAAAGAAAATTTATGTTTTCGTCCCGTGACGGCTAATTTTTGTCAAATAAGAAAAAACTTGAGGAAAACACAAAACATTTGTATAATTCTAGGTACAAACACGTAAAATATAACCTAATTTGATGAACTTCATTAGTCTTTTTCTCGAAAATTCGGCGAAGTAGGGACATTGTATTAGTTATAATAATATGTACACTTAATACACTATAAATTAAGATAAGTTTCAACATGATACAATATGAAACCAAAGCCCATAGGTACCTACATTTGTGGACATTCTCCTTTAGATAATACCTAATGATTAAAATTTTTATTCTAGGTAGGTACCTATTACAATAAGTAAGGTTTGGCAATTATGAAGGACAAATAATATCTGATAAATGTTCACATCGACCACCACCGCATAATTTCACGAAATTCAACTGTTAAGTGGCCAGCTCGAACATGTGATTGAACACTGCTGGATTATTTTTTGTGGGGTTATGTTAAAAGCAGAGTCTATACGAAGCCAATCGAATCAATTGCAGCCTTAAAACTCAAAATTCCTGAAGTTATTAACGAAATAAACCTACCATTTTGTCAAAAAGTAATTAAAACACTGATGAAAGAATTTACATTTGTAACCGTGGTCGTGGTGGACATTTATCAGATATTATTTGTCATTCTTATGAAGTGCCTTCTTGCCAAACCTTACTTATTGTAATGCAATAAAAGCTTGAATCATTATCATCTAAATTTATTGTTTTATTTTGATTTAAAAATCAAAGTTCTTGTTGAAAAACCCTATATTACGGGTGGTGGGTACCAAGCGTGAATACTGAATTGTTATTTGTCTCAAGCGGGTCGATATGTTCACAAAGAATTTAATTTTCAGAAAACTCGCCGGGAAGTGTGTTTGTTACCAGAAATTATTCATCGTGATCATCTATCTCAATGTTCTATGGATTCTTTGTATACAGTGAAACATGTTTCAGTGGCCCAACCTAAGCATAGAAAATACAGTTGGGCCACTTCGCCATACCTGGTGAGTAAATTGAGCGTCTAGTAAGTACCTACTATTATCTTAATCTTAGTTTTAGTACTTAACAAATATTTAAGTAGGTACTTACGCCCGTATCTACAAAGTCTTCACTTATTCTTATATAATTTCTGTGATGTTCTATTCATTGAATTCAAAATGCAATTTCTTTTTTGGAATTTAATGACCTGGTAACTGAGACATTTAGGTCAAGTCTATATATGAGCCATGTGGGGCCGGCTTTAGAATTGTCCCACCCCCCTCCATCCATGGGAGTCTTAAGAGCCGACTGAGGGAATACCGGGGGAGTGAGCAGCACCACTTCTTCGAGTATTAACACCATCCACTGCGATCGCCAACCCGCCTGCCAAGCGTGGCGATTACGGCACTATCCCCCTTTCTTGGGGAGACCAGCACTTCAATTGCACGCCTCATAAGTGAAGCGTTGAGGTGTGTACTACTCTCGTTTTACGCAGAACAGCTGATTTTTCAAACTTAAAATGTCTCTATTTATCATAGTTGTAAAATAATATTTATACACTCACATATCAAGAAAAAACACTATTTTTAACACTCATGATATTTTTGATGCCATTTTTGTTATTTAAACTAGTTAAAAAACGTTTAAAAAGGTTCTGTCTTGGAAGTCCGTGTGTTGTAGGTAAACATACATTATCTTAATACGATAACGACCGAAATACTTTACTAATCGAGTCTTTTTTTTTTTACGATTCAGTATAATTACGAATAGAGCCCTATCACTTTTCACGGTCTGATTCGATGTGGTGTAATTGTTATTAAATAAACAAAAAAAAAAGTGAATATTTACGCTCGACTCGACACTAAAACCAGCGCTATACCTTATTTTGTGAGAAGTACTTCTATAGACCAATATAGTAATACTTCTCAAAATTAGCGCTAGATGGCGTATAAGACATGAGAAGCACATTAATACTTTTTTAAATCAATAGATTTTCAATAAATTTATGTGATTTATTGAAAACTACTTAGTAAGCCCAATACATTATTGGCTACTTATCAAATAATCAATTTTATTGTGAAAAATGAAGATTACAAGGCGTGCACTTTTGGATTTGCCAAAGTTTTTTTATTTTATTTCACATTGTTTTAAATTGCTCCTCAAAGAAGTGGTAGTGACTTTACTGAGAAGCTTCTGTGGAAGTGTGGAGTTTTGGCTGCATTACATCTTGAAACTATTGTCTCTTATCATAGTGTTCATATTTGTGTGATAACTTATAAATTGTAAATCATAAAGAGTGAGTCGCGAGTGCAGCGATCGTGCGGGATACCCCCCTACCTCAAACGTTAGACAAGGGCCACAATATTCTTTCTCTGTCTACGCCGCTGCTCTAGTGCGCTTGCACCGAATAATAATGAAATGTGCAGCTTGTAACTGTGATATAATTGGTAATACCTATTTAAAATGCTCGAGATGTATAGAAAATTACCACTATTTATGCGTTAATGTTTCATCCGATGAGGGTGACAATATGAAGCAGGAGGATCGACTTACGTGGATGTGTCCCCAGTGTAAGAATAAACAGCCTAAAGGAGATAATTCAAATGATATGGTCCGTCCCTCAACACCTACGGGCACGGCTGAGCTGACATTTAACGCAACTCGGCGCAAAGGAGTCAAATCTGTGCAAACGGCGCCATTACAATCTATTGGCTTGTCGGATTTTGTTGCACGTAACGATGTACAAGCTATTGTAAGGGAGGAGATACGTTCGGCCATGAGTGAGTATATGGAGAAATTTCAGAATAATTTATCTATAAAATTGAGTGAGCTAACAAATTAAATAAGCGATTTTAAAACATCTTTAAGCTTTCTGAGTGAGAAGTTTGACAGTTTAAAAGTAGATGTGGCAAGGCAGAGTTCTATAACTAATGAACTTAAAAAAGAGAATAGCCCCCTGAGGTCTGAACTTAATACTCTCTCCAGCCGCGTGAGACAGATGGACCAAATGTCAAACCTAGAACTACAGTGCGTGCCTGAACATAGGGCTGAAAATGTAATTTCCATTGTAAGACAGTTAGGGAATGTCGTCAACTGCCTTATGAAGGACTCTGATATATCTTATTGCTCCCGTATTGCGAAATCTAACACAGAATCGGCGCGCCCGCGTTCAATTTTGATAAAGTTGAGCACAGGGATTGCCTACTAGCGGCTTGTATACAATATAACAAGGACCATCCACAAGAAAAAATAAATTCTAGTATATTAGGAATTGATGATAAGAAGACTGCGATATTTGTTGTGGAAAATTTAAACGTCGAGAATAAGAACTTGCATGCTGCTTCGCGGCTTCGCTCGAAACAGCTAAAATATAAATTCGTGTGGGTACGCGGCGGGCGGATTTATGTACGCAAGCCAGAGTCATCGGAAGTAATATTTGTGCGCAACATGGATGTTTTAGATAAGTTAACTTAGGTAGTTTAGTTTATTTTTTTTATCAGAAGTCTCTCGTAACTGTATTTTTATAATTTCCACGTCACATTCACTAGTAAAATAAAGTTATATTTTCAAAATGTTAGAGGCCTAAGAACCAAAACTACCGATTTTTATTTGAACATATTAACATGTGATCATGACATAATCATACTTTGTGAAACATGGCTGGCGAGTGATATACTGGATACTGAATTGTTTAGCGGTAGGTATATTGTATATAGAAGAGACCGCGAGTCTAGTGGCTTTTATAATAATAAATCTGGAGGTGGTGTAATGATCGCGGTGGCTAAACATTTGTCTTCATATCGCCTTTTTAATTATGAAAGTAAATGTGAAGATATATGGATATGTGTTGAAATATTGGTAAATAATCAACCTGAAAAATTGCTTATTTGTAGTGTTTAGTTGCCACCACCAGTACAAAAGCATATACTGGAACATTTTGTTGAAAATGCTAGCCGAGCTTTGGAAAATTCCGATAAGTCATTATTAATAGGGGATTTAACTTGGGCGGCATCTCCTGGACGGGTAAGTTAGGTTCGCCTCTTGAGGCTAATGTTAATAAAAGCAGTAGGCTGGAGCAGATATTTTTGGACTTTATCGCTTTACGTAATCTAGATCAGTTTAATGGTATTTTAAATAAAAAAGGTAGAACGCTCGACTTACTCCTTTCAAATATGAATGTTAATGAATTGAAAGTATGTGGTTCTCCTTTGAGCAGCATTGATTCTTACCATCCTCCCATTGTATTTTATTTAGATGCTTCTGGGTAGTATAATCTATCCAGTAATCATGACCTAAGATACAAGTTTTATAAAGCAAATTATTGCAGAATAATAGAGGATTTAAGAGAAGTATGTTGGTCTGACAGTCTAGAAGTGTAGACGACATGGTGGATGTATTTTATAAAATAGTCCACTCGATAATTATTAAACATGTTCCAAAAGCTACGCCTAGAACTCATAAATATCCGGTATGGTTTAGTGGCAACCTTATTCGCATATTGAAAGAGAAGAATAAATATCGCAAACTTTACTCTAAATATAAAAATCCACTTGATAAGGTCTCATACCGAATACTTAAGAGTAGGGCGAAACATATAACGCTTAAAAACTACAATGAACATATAGCTTCCATTGAATCTTCGATCACACATGTCTTGGCACATGAAACAAAATATTTTACAGGAAAAGCATGGGTTTATAAGGGGTAGATCTACCACGACTAATCTAGCTTGTTTCTTTGAGCTTGGTGGATGCTCTTGATTCTGGGATGTCTGTGGATGTCATATATGCTGATTTCAGCAAGGCGTTTGATATAGTGGACCATAATATATTAATTTCCAAACTGCAATGTTAAGGAATTACAGGAAATCTACTGAAATAGTGTGCGTCATATTTAGCTAAAAGATCATCAAAGGTTGTATTGAAAGGTTACACTTCAGATGCATTTATGGCATCCTCAGGTGTCCCACAGGGATCGCATCTCGGTCCATTATTTATTAACGATGTTGCTGATTGTTTTCAACATTCTGAAATTTACTTATACGCATACGATCTCAAAATTGTAAAATGTTTGACGAGTACGTCCGATTGGTATCTACTTCAAGAGGATCTGCAGCGTTTCTCTAAATGGAGTAGTGATAATAACATGAGTTTAAATAATAAAAAATGCAAATTTGTTCATTTTACAAAGAAAAAAGGTCCTTATTTTAATTCTCATAAATTAAACGATCTCATTGTTGAAGAAGTGGAGGTTATTCGTGATTTAGGGATTTACATTGATAATAAACTTAGCTTTCAACGACACGTTGATGAAATGGCTAGGAAAAGTTTTAGATTGCTGGGTTTTGTACTGCGAAATTGTAAGGAGTTCAAAAGAGCGTCAAGTAAAATCGCTATTTTCCACTCTTTGATAAGATCGGGACTTGAGTACTGTAGCGTAATATGGGTTTTATGATGTACACAAGCAGAGATTAGAATCTATCCAAAAGAGGTTTCTCTGGCATCTCTCATATCAAAGTGGTATGGCGAATCGTATTTCTACCTATGTTGCACGGTTGAAGCACTTTAAGATGATTAGTTTGGAAACCCGTAGAATGTTACTTAATCATCTATTTTCAAATAAGTTAGTGAACGGTCACATATGTTGCCCTCAGCTTCTAAGCCAGGTTAACATCAATGTTCCTTATAAGCTTGTCCGTCCTTCTAGATATGTACTCTTCCATTCCAAATGCTTCAAAACTAATATAGGGCACTTCTCAGCTATTAATAGAATTCAGTCTCAGTATAATCACTTGTCACGCGTGTCTTCGGTGGATATTGATTTGAGTCATTCTTATAATATGTTCAGATCTGCTTTGTATAAGTTACACTTGGAATTGTAAGCAAATTTTAGTTTTGTCCCAGTTCTATTAACATATTTTTGGTTTGTTATAGCATCACCTAAATTATTATTCTAATACATGTTTTAAAAAAAGTAAGTTTTTGTTATAAAAATAAGTGTGTTTTCTGTCTCTATGCATGTCAGGGCAACCTCTAATTAAGTCAACAGTGTTCATAGTTTAAGTTAAGCATTCATTTTAAAAAGGTCTCGCTGTATGGCTTGTTGGTTGTTTAAATAAATAAATAAATAACACACGTTTTGGTAAATAACGTAGAGCGACGACAAGACTTTCATGTTCCCGCCAAAAGCCGTAAACAAATAAAATTTAATTAAATCTAAGTAAATGTGATCTTTCAGGCAACCATTTGTTGTCAAGAATTTTTATTAATTTGAAAGTAAAACAAACAAATAGAAATTTTCTTGTTCCGTGTAACAGGCAATAAATACAAGTGTCACCACCCTATTCCTTTCCATGGGTATCATATCACCCACTGCTATACTGGTCGTAGGTAGGGTTATGGTAGGCTAGGGTGCCAAAATGAATACCACTGAAGGAATGTAATATGGTTCCAGTGGCCCGCCAATAAAGGCGGAGAGACGGCGGGTTTCTTTAGTGGGTGAGGGCCCTACACTACCCTGTCCGTTGCCCCTAGCGACGGGGTGTGCGGATAGGAATATTTTTTCCCGCCTTAACAAAAAAAAAGTACCTAAAGGTGTACTCGCTTGTTATAATCGGGCCCGAGTGTGCACCGTCGTCTTTCGTGTACTGACTATGAAACACCTCGGTGTGTTGTAGCGAGTAATAACTTTCCTTTCATTCATTTCCCATTCGCGAAATGAAATGGTGAGCCAGTTTCCACTTGCCATTAGGTGGGCTGTGGCTCGTCTGCGACTATAATACCAAAAACACTTTCAATTTTTACAATCTAATGTTAAAATAAATATATTTTACAGTGCCAGGACCAAAAACCTTCAACGACATGTGTAATGACGAAAATGGGAATCCTTAACAAATACAATTTCATGGACTACTTCAAAATGAAGGACAGGATCCGCCAGTTCACGCTGAACCAGCCTGAATGGTCAGCGTTACTGGACATCTATATGAGCGCATTTATAAATATACCAATGTATGGCGAACATTGTAGCTCGCAGAAAAAGTTACTAAATGTTGTAGATGCTATGCTTATGGTAAGGTTATTTTTTTAAATTATTTTTCAGTAATTTTCGAGGAAAACTTAGAATCATTGCTATACTACCTCATTTCGTATTATAAATGTCGTAAGACTTGACTTTTGAAATTGAAATAAGCAGTAAATTTCACTGCGATAAAAGGAAAATTCAAAGTAAAGCCTAATATCAATTGTCCAATGACATCTTTTTTTTAACGAGCCGCATCCGGAATACATCCGACAGATGGCGCAGGAAACCCAAGACATTAAGAAGGAATGTGTTATCGAAATTCGCAGTCCTGAGCAATAGTCACGATGGCTGAATTGGCAAAGCATCATAGAGACAGTTTTCCAGGAGATGCAGGTTCAAATCCTGCTCATGACTGTTTCTTTCTGAAGACAAAGAAATAATCCTTGTATCGCGGGGTACTTTACAAACATACAATTTCACGGACATAAAGTAAACCCAGACTCCGAATGAGTTACTTCTTGTAACCTCTATAATATTTGTTTTCCAGACCTGCCCAGTGTCAAAACGCGTAAACACACCTCAATGTACAAAATTCTTCGCAGACCTCACTGATACAACTCCATTGGATAATCAGAACGTCACTAAGCAAAAACTCGACCAAATCATGAAGCACTATCACCACATATTCCAACCAACGCAACCAATGTTTACTAAATTTAATCGGGTTATACGGAAGCATCCAAAAATAATTAAAAAACCAATATATAGTTATGGTTTGCTTGATTCTAAATATTCACCTAAAGTAAGAACTGTTAATATCAAACCTGTAGTTATTACTAAACCAGATAAGCCTTTAGTTCTTGCGCCTGTTTATCTAAGAGACCCTAATTTAAATATAGCAACACCATTTCACAATGATGGTGTATTCCGAAGTAATCCTTATTGGCTTCACGATAGGATCGGTAATGCTCATTCAACTACTCCGACTTATAATACTATAATACATCCAGTATCTAATTTACTACCTTCAACCACGCCTATTAATTTGGAATTTATTGAACCATTAGACTCTCCATTAAGAATGATAAAACCCGAATGATTTGATTCGAGCTTTGTAGAGGTCTCTATATTACTAGCAGTTTTGCTAACAGTGATATTACATTTATACCGATCATAAAGATTGACTAAAGCTTGATTAAATACGTTGTCACTAAAGTAAACTGTCCTATGTTATTTTGGCGAAATATAGGTATAGACTTCATCCATTGTGGAATCAATTTGGGCCTCTATTTTAGGTTATAGATTGCACTTCCATCTGGGTTTTTAGTACGAGCTCATATTTACGAATTCTGTTTTTATTTTTAAAATAGGTATTCAAAATAATGATACTCTACATAATTTTCCCAACATTAATGAGCAAAGCAGGTCTTGAAAGACTAAAACTATTACACAGGCAAAACTGAGGAGTGTCATTCCAAAAGGACATAGGTATAATGTCATTTTGGAAAAATCTTTATTTTCATATTAAGTCCTCGCCGTTCCCAATGATTTTATCATTATGTTGGTTTACAACAGTATATTTTCCTAAACAATATTTATAGCATTTTTTTTATCCGTTCAATCTAATTAAAAGTTTTTGCCGAAATAAGCTCTTTAAAAACGAGACTCTAACCGAAATAAGGTAAAGAGGCAGCCTTGACCTTGTTCGCTCGAGATTAGATTTTACTAAACGACTGCCAGCTTGGATATTTTGAAGTCTTTTATATTTTTAAATAAGTTCTTAAGAGAAAAATATACCAGTTGTTAAGTCTAATCAAGAGCTATCAAACAAAAAAGTTGCATCAAAATCCGTTCAGTAGTTTTTGCGTAATGCGCGAACAAACAAACAGATAAACAGACAAAAATTTAAAAAAATAATGTTTTGTGTTTAGACACGCCTATATATAGCCTATTAGGCATTTATTATTAAATATCTTAAATGTACAGACACAGCTCTATTACAATTTTATAATAGTGTAGATAGATAGATAATGTTACGCGATTATAATGTCAACCTCCGAGCTAAAAGATCAGCGTGTGACAACGGTAGACGCTTATCCAGTCTTGACCTTGTTCGCTCGAGATTAGATTTTACGAAACGACTGCCAGCTTGGATATTTTGAAGTCTTTTATATTTTTAAATAAGTTCTTAAGAGAAAACGTAAGTTTGTATAATTTAACGGGTTTTACTACTATAATTGTATAGTAATAGTTGTACCTATGTAATTAAATAACTTAATATTAAAATTGATAATTTTTATTTTGACTACCTACTCTGCATTTAGTTTTTGTTATTAGTAAAGATAATAATTTTATTGTAAAGGAATAAGGTATTTATTACAAGCCTTTGCCCGCGGCTCCGCTGCAGCTAATTTTTATGTAATATCTCAGGTTCCATCGGGAATCTATATCGATAGTAGCGGAATAAAATGTGTCTAATCAAGAGCTATCAAACAAAAAAAGTTGCATCAAAATCCGTTCAGTAGTTTTTGCGTGATGCGCGAACAAACAAACAGATAAACAGACAAAAATTAAAAAAAAAAATGTTTTGTGTTTAGACACGCCTATATATAGCCTATTAGGCATTTTTTCTTAAATATCTTAAATTTACAGACACAGCTCTATTACAGTTTTATAATAGTGTAGATAGATAGATAATGTTACGCGATTATAATGTCAACCTCCGAGCTAAAAGATCAGCGTGTGACAACGGTAGACGCTTACCGTTGTGTTTCGTATAGCGCCGGAGGCCCAAACCCCCTCCCTATCCTCTCCTTAATATCCTACCTATCCTCTCCTTGTTATCTTTCCTATCCATCTCCTATCCCTTTCCTTGGAGATGGCGACGCGCGAGTGATACCTTTTGGTGTTGCTAGCGTCTATACGCTACGGTAATCGCCACCTATGTCGTAGAAAAAAGATATTAATACTACTCTGTCAAGAAAGTACCGGGAAAAGATCAATAATACACAAAATTTTTGTTATTCATCCAAATTTATTTTATCACCTTAAAAAAATGCTCCTTCAGAAACGATAGACTTACGCCAACGAATAATACAATCATCAAAACATTTTTTAAACGCTATTTCCGGAATTGAGTTCAGTTCTCGCCGCGATTTCTCCTTTATGTCTTCTACCGATTGAAAAAGGGTGCCACGAAGTGGTAATTTGAGTTAAACACAAATAGAAAAATGTGAAATCGAAAATAACAGTCACGAGCAGGATTTAAACCTGCATCTCCTGGATACCGTCCAGATGCTTTGCCAATTCAGCCATCGTAACAATTGCTCCTGACTGCTAATTTCGATAACATATTCATACTTAACGTCTTTGGGTGACGCCTGCGCCATCTGTCGGAAGTAATTTCATACATTATACCGGCCAGGTAAACTTAATTTTACAATTAAGATTTTTACCTAATAATGACGCAAACCCTATAAATATTTAGATATTTTTATGTATATTTTTAGCATTTGACATGCTTAACACTATAAATGATGGCTATCAAATGCTAAAAATATATATAAAAATATCTAAATGGTAATTTGAGTTTAGGAAAAAGAAAGAAGTCGGCTGGAGCCATATCTGGTGAATATGGTGGTTGCTCGATGGTACCTATTTGTTGAGTGTTTGGACAAAAATTCATTCACAATGATGGCCTTGTGCGAAGGCGCATTATCGTGGTGCAAAATCCAAGAATTTTCTTTCCTCAAATCTGGCCTTTTTCGTCAAATTTGCTCTCTTAAATGCCGTATAACGCTCAAATAATATTCTTTACTTACCGTTTGACATTCTGGCAAGAATTCCGAGTGCACAACACCGCGATACTCAAAGAAAACAGTCAACATGACTTTGACTTTTGATCGACTTTGGCGTGGTTTTTTCGGTTTCAGTTCAGTTGGAAGTCGCCACTCCAAAGCTTGTTGACTAGTTTACATGTCAAAGTCTCCATTGCGAGCTAAAAGTCCGTCGCGGATTTTTCGCAGACAACGCACACGACGCACATCTACGATCATTTTGTCGGCAGAACTGTAGGGACGTATACGCTGTGGAAATGCAGAGATCGCGATGTATTATTTTATACTTGAAGTTGTGGGGATAATAGTATTTTCCATTCAACCTCCTCACAGATATATTTACTGTCGTGAATCGATTGATATATATTATTAATTGATGTTCTATGATTCCTGTAAGGACCCCTCTGGTCTGGTACAAAAGTAATCTCTCTATCTGTTTGTGTTGTTGTGTTCAACAGTGTTTACATAGGGAGCCATTTTATATTGTTCTTTAGCGCCATACTTTACCTCCACCACTTAACGAGTGCAGATTGCAGATTAAAGTGTGCGCCGTCTGCGTTAACGCTCGTTGAAGCAAACGTTCTATTTTTTTCACGCACTTTTTGTACGGCGCGGCGCTGTCTGCAAGAATCACGCAGATTTTTTATCTGCCGGACTTTTTGTGCGTCGTATGCGTTACTGCACATAATTAGGTTCTATTTTTACAGACTAAAAATTGTGCCGCGGATAGTACGTCGTCTGCGCCGCACCTTATTCATAAATAATTTGTACTTTAAAAAGTGGCGGAGCATGTCAAATGCTAAAAAATATAGATCAAAAATGTTTAAAAAATCGCACCATCATAGTATGAATTTTAATTGCAAAATTAAACTTACTATATTGGTTTAATGCATGTTAATGCGTTCCGATAGATGGCGTTGGTCGTAAAGACAAATGTGATAGGGAGATTGGGATGATTGAAAGATCTGTACGATAGCTCAGTGGCTTAGAGCACTTCCCCGGATTGGAAAAGACGCGGGTTCGTTTCCCGCTCGTACAAAAAATCTCTTTTTCCTTATTCATAAATAATTTGTACTTTAAAAAGTGGCGGAGCATGTCAAATGCTAAAAAATATAGATCAAAAATTCTGTACTGTAATAAAAATTGTTAAACAAATTAAAAGAGTTGGTAAATATACACGTTGTATAAAAAATAAATAAAACAGAATTTAAAGCAATATGAAAAATTTAATACAATCTATAATATATACTGCCTGAGTAACTATTGTACTTAAAATAGTTCCTAACATAAAAGTATATAGCATTACAAATTTCCACCAATATTTTTGCGTCAGTCTTAGAAAAATAACAATTTGGCCAAACTTATTTTTAGATTTTATTTTAGTTTTACATTAGATATTAAACTGTATTTCATAAATAGGTGTGCATATTTAAAAAGAATTAATTCTTACAGTGTACAATTTGTATTATCTATTGTTATCTTACGAATTTACAATTCAAAAACGTCATATACCTACTGCTATGCATATTATGGGTTTTTATAATAAATAAGATGATATATAAACTAGTAATTTTAATATACATCACACTTTTACATAGACATGTTTAACACAACAAACAAAAACTCCATTACAAATCTGAAAACCCAATAATTCACATATTTCGAACTCTTTTTATAAATAATAATAAAGCAAGAAAATGGGCAAATGAGTTTAACTCAAAAATATTAAAAAGTAAAAAAAATATTGCAATTTATGGAAAATCAAGGCACCAAAAATAATTACTAACGACAAAATAAAAAAATTACTTAAAGCGTTAAAAAAAATGGCAAGCGATTTATAACAAGAACACGATTATATTCGAGGCTAAGAACTAGCTACTTTTAAACTGTACATTGTCAAAATACTTACGTCGTAATAGGAAATGATTACATTTATATACAAGTGATCACATAATATTTGCCTTTGACATGTATGATTGCATTGAATTGCAAAGAAATTAATTATTTATGATCATTATTTTATATAATTTACAGATAAAGAAACAAATATTAGATGTTTACATTACCTTACTACTAAGAACAATATTCAGACAAGGATTACACAGTTTTAATAAAATCGATTCATAATTCATTCATAAAGCTGTCTGAATAATGTTAGACTACAAAATAAGATTTTTATATGTATTTTATATGTATAAGATTTTTATAATTAAAGTAAAATGGATCATTTTCTAAATAAAAGAATTTATCTATAGCAAAATTCATAAACAACCTCATTAATTTATACAATATAAGATATTGTTGATACAATTATTTTCGTTCGTTCGACATCACATATTATATTTACAAACATAATAATTCAGAAATAAGAACTATTAAGTGAAATACAATTAGTAAAATATGATAAATAATAGATCTTAGACCTTTGTGTATGTTAGACATTACATAGATATCGATATCTGTTATAGATATTTAAAAAGAATTGATAGTTTTGTACATTTTACTCTTAATATCGATGGGCTATTAATTTAAATTGTTAATATCGATACAATTTGTACATTATTCTGTCTAAAGAAACTTATGGCATGTTCAGACTGATAGTGTCGAAGTTTCTCATTGATCGCGTATCACCGTTTAAACTGTGGGACCCAGTGTTGATCCTTGTCAAAATTTCTTGCTGGAGCGCTTTCAACGTTCTTATAGCAGACATATCAGTCGATGGAGCGAGAAGTAATGCTCTTCTGGCGTGAGGAAGAGCTTCCGAAGGTTTATTGAGTGCGAGTATAGCACGAGCCATTGCGTACGCGCACTCAAATGCGTTAGGACGAAGTACACACGCACGAGCAGCTAAGTCTAATGCTTCCGATGGTTCCTAAAATTAGAAATTATATCTCATTAGAAAATTTTATTATTAGTAATTCAATTTACATGATTTCAACAGATAAATAAATGTTATAAACATTGTGCCAACATTTTTAACACAGGAACGGTTCGTTATTTGAAAGTTAACGAAGCAAAATTAAAAAAGTAGTAAGTTTAAAAATGTGTTTTTAATTATATGAAGAGATATTACTAAAAAAAAAGAATTTAGAAAATACTTACATTCAATTTGCGCTTACACCTTGACAAATTTAGTAATAAATTGGTCTTGAGCTGGACAAATGCAGACACATGTTCTTGTGGTACAGGCTGAGTGGTGGGCGTCGTCAACCCTTCATCACTTATCAATGGATTTATTTTCTTTAAAGCGTACTGGTAACGATGTGCTGCTTCCGAAGGTCGGTTCTTCCGATATAGCATGTTCCCATCTTCTAGCAACTTGTTTAGTAGTATTAGCCTGTAAAAAAGGTAATAATTATTAAGTTCCACAGGTTATAAGAACAAAACAATTACCATATTCTAGTTTTTCAATGTATCTCAGCTTTTAAATCTACTCAAAAGCTATAACAATGAAAGATTTCATCAAAATCCGTCCAGTAGTTTTTGCGCGACGCCCGAACAAACAAATATTAATTAAAAAGAAATGTATTGTGTTCCGAATACACTTATTTTTTCTTAAATTTATAGTTATATATATATTTAATGTACAGACATTGCTGTTTTACAGCTTTATAATAATTGACAGATATATCTATAATATCTCGCCATGTGGGGCCGGCTTTAGAATTGTCCCACCCCTCTCCACCCATGGGAGTCATAAGAGCCGACTGAGGGAAAACCAGGGGAGTGGGCAGCGGCACTCCCTCGAGTATTAACAACATTCACTGCGATCGCTAACCTGCCTGCCAAGCGTGGCGATTACGGCACTATCCCCATATGAGGGCACCGGACCGCTCGTTGTGGTGTTCTCTTGGGAAGGCCTATGTCCAGCAGTGGACGTCGAAAGGATGGATGGATGGATATCTATAATGTTGACAACTTACATAAATTCTGGTTTGCCTGAAGCCATAACCCATGTCGTTGGACCAAGCTTAGCTCCTTTCCTCAGGAAACAATTAACAACCTGTAACAATATTATGCAATTATTTTAATATTTTGTGACTGACGATAAACCAAGTTTTAATTTATCAGCATTCATTATCGTCAACTTACGGGAACATTGCGCTGACCAATAGCTCTATCCAAAGGTCTTAGACCACTATGATCAACTCTCTCTAATGAAGCACCTCTTTCCAGTAATATTTCTACAAGATCAGCTGGACCTCCACATGCAAGGCCAAGGGGTGTTCGTCCGCTGCCATCCGGTTGATCTGTTGAATGTATAGTTACAGTTAGCAGTCATTAGAATAATATTAATTATAGGGTATTACTTTAATTATTTCTCTATTTTCGTATTACGTAACTTTTTTTACATAATAGTAATTTTATTAAACAAAACTATTACTTTAAACTATCCATCCATCCATCAGCCTTTCAACGTCCACTGCTGGACATAGGCCTCCCCAAGAGAACGCCACAACGAGCGGTCCCGTCATGGGGGATAAACGGATGGATGGTTGGCGATCACAGTGGATGTTGTCAATACTCGAGGGAGTGCTACTGCCCACTCCGCCGGTATTCCCTCAGTCGGCTCTTACGACTCCCGTGGGTAGAGAGGGGTGGGACAATTCTAAAGCCGGCCCCACACGGCCAACTTACTTTAAACACAAAGTGAAAAATGTGAAATCGAAAATAACAGTCACGGGCAGGATTTGAACCTGCATCTCCTGGATACCGTCTAGATGCTTTGCCAATTCAGCCATCGTGAAAATTGCTCCTGACTGCTAATTTCGATAACACATTCATACTTAACGTCTTTAGGTGACGCCTGCGCCATCTGTCGGAAGTATTTTCATACATTAAACCGACCATCATCTGGACGGTATCCAGGAGATGCAGGTTCAAATCCTGCTCGTGACTGTTATTTTCGATTTCACATTTTTCACTTTGTTTAATGTATAGTGCTAAGCATGTCAAATGCTAAAAATATATATAAAAATATCTAAAAACTATTACTTGTTTACATTGATGAAAAAAAAAGAGAAAATCCACAATTAGGCACTAAAAGTGTCCACTATAAATGAGTGCAGATTACGCTTTCCTGCACTCATTTCGTTCAGTGTTATTTCGACGCGCACGCAGCCGCAACATATCAACATGTCTAATAATACTAAAATTTCTTTTGAAAAACTCATCAACTGTCTCTTTTCCTCTCGTTCTCTCTGAATAGTGTCATTACACTCACTCATACAGTTAAAAGTTGTTACTATTTTATAAAATTATTGCGAAATGAATATACATTTAAGTAAGATTATATTTTGCCAGGATTTCTAAACACAATAGTGTATCCTTAATTTATAGATCAATCCTTGTTTATAAAGAATATTGCCAAACTTACCAATAGTGGCTCCTTTATCAAGAAGCATGACCATAGTAGGTATACGAGACCTTAGACAAGCCCAACCTAGTGCAGAAAGACCATCAGCATCTACTGCATCGGGATCAGCACCTGAAGTGGAAAAAGTTTATGCTCATCAGCCTAAGTAGATGTGCTTGAGTTCAAATTACTAACAATCAATGTAACGAGTTTAAAACCTAGATGAAACTTCCCTTTAAATAAAATATGTTTAGTTACTAACCTTGATCTAAGAGCATTTCCACAACATCAGCATGACCTTCAGCTGCTGCCAAAATCAATGGTATCTTTCCACCTGAACCCATCACATCGGCGCCTGAGTCTAGCAGTCTTAATACTAAGGCTGTTCTGCCATTTTTAGCTGCTAGAGCAAGAGGCGATAGTTGTCTGACATTCAAAGAGTATGGGGTGGCTCCTCTGATGAGTAAAGCGTCTGCGATGGCTGCATTGCCTTGTGAGCAGGCCGCTGTAAGCGCTGTTTCTCCAGTCACCGGACAGATGCCATCAGGCTAAAAAAAACATTTGATATTCTTAAAGCTTTCTGCAGTGTATTCAGTCCACAATTTCTCATAGAATTAACAACCCAGTACTTTGTGGTGAAGTCATTATAAGGTTGTAATTATTGCAATTGGCGAGTATCATTAATGGATTGTTTATTTAAAAATAGAGTGTACTTACAATCAGCTCAGCAGTATCCAGTAAATACTCGACAATATCTAAGTGACCATTTTGGGCAGCTGCGATTAATGCATGCCTCGATCCAGGTACCAGTTGTTCAATATTATCGTCATCAATTTCCAAAGAATTTCTATCGTCTCTACCAGTTTGGCAGCCCAATAAGTAAATAACAGTATCCCGGTGACCATTTTTAGCTGCATGTACCAAAGGAGTTTGTTCTGCTGTATCAGGGTGACTTAGTGATGCACCTGGAATAAATAAAATCAGCATTTTAGAAAATTGGATAGATTTTGGTTTAATAAATCCTTATTGTTATATATAATTGTTTGATTCTTTTCTCAACCCATACTTATTCTTGGGCACAAGTCCCCTCTCAGTGTGCGAGGGATTTAGACTACTAATCTGGCTCAGAGTGGGTTGGCAGACTATTTCAAGCATGCTAATTTCCTCACGTTGCTTTCCTTCACCAAGCAGTAATAATTTATAAATAAATAGACACATAAATTAACACAAAGTGCGAAAATATACTATAATAAATGTAATATAATAATAATCAATAATTACCTGCGGCGATAAGCCTTCTTGCAACATCAGTATGTCCTCTCTGACATGCTAAAGATAAAGCTGTACATCCTTGAGAATTTGTCATCTCCAAATCAGCCCCAAACTCTATTAGCAATCCAACCATCGCTAATATTCCTTGATATGCATACATACATAGCAAAGGTGCATTACCAAGACATTCAGTTACTTGATTAGAAGAGCCCCCTGCTAAGAGCATTAATCTAGAAACTTTGACGTTTGGAGTGTAAATGTTTCTTAAATTAGCAATTGCTTCACCAACATTAGCTGAGCTTGTAGCAACCAGCATTGCCTGCAAATCTCTAGGACATAATCCCAATTGAGCTGGACCCATGTTTCTGTACATATGGGCTTTCAAAATATGGTGTCCAAGTTCCATTGTTTTCTCAGAGTCCAAAGGAGCTTGCACTCTTGATAGTCTAAATGCAATGCCACAATGCCCTGCTCTTAAGTCACACAAGAATTTTGGACTCTCATTGTCATCTCTTCTTATCAACCATTCCCTAAATGAAGGATGGAAGAACATATAGGTGTTGTCGATCCTCTTGACAAGAAAGTCTGTTAATGAGTCAAATCTGTGGCAGAATTCGTCCCAAGGCAGAAATGTGTTGACAAGCAATGCGTTGACTGAGTAATATATCTCTACTAAGGTTAGAGGATATAAAGCTGCCAAGCAGACGCTTAATATATGCGTGACTTTCTCGAAAGATTGTACTGTAGGGAATCTCAAATTAAATTGTAATAAAAATATTTGTGCCAGTGATATTGGGACTACTTTATAATTGGTCGATTTCACCACGATGTGGCTCTTTTCCAGTAAGTCTAGAATTAATTTTAGGAACAAAAATGATCCTTGACTCAAATGCAGAACGTATTGGGCAAATTTCATAACTGAATTGTGTACACCTTCAGACTTTCCTGTAGAACATTTGATGTTGGTTTCTATTATTGGGGCTGCTTGGAGCCTCACGTTGAAATATTCCAAGAGATCTTTGTGGACATTATCTGACTCATCAAGACTCAGTCTCGTATAAGGTAATTGCTTTGTTAATTCTATGAATTGGGTTCGTACTGTCGCGACTACCTTAAGCCAAGTAGGCATTTCTGCTACATGCCTTGCTAGGAAAGAAGCTATAGTGTAACCATGATCTGGTCTATGATATTCAGCTTCACAAAGACCATCCACAAGAATTATGCTATTTGAAGAATCAATACTTCCGCTTCTTCTCAAGATAATCAGAGGTTCAATGATGCCTCTCATAAATGCTAAGTCTGGGTCTGCAATACATTCCTTAAGAGACAAGCAGGCAAGTAAATGCGGTTCGCTGAGGAGATATTCTCGGTAAGCTTGTAGTCTTGGGGCTTGGCAGAGTTGGGCAGCAAGCGAGTGGACAAATTCACCCACTAGACAAGTACTATTGTTATCGGCCTGAAATAAAACATCAAATATAAATACAGTTAATTACATGAAACTGGGTCAAATACTAATGTATGACTATGAATTAAGAATTTATAGTGTCACCATTTAATCTCAAAGTATTCGAAGTAGATGCGAGTACTGATAACCTAAACCCAGCATTGGGTATTGGAAAAGCTGATTTAGAGCTTCAAAGAGGA
Organism: Leucoma salicis; assembly: GCA_948253155.1. Classification (NCBI taxonomy): domain Eukaryota; kingdom Metazoa; phylum Arthropoda; class Insecta; order Lepidoptera; family Erebidae; genus Leucoma; species Leucoma salicis. Next base: position 3,733,304 of record OX411815.1, read on the forward strand.
TCAAACAGGAGCTGTCATCGCGGAATGATGTCGATTGACGCACTCCTTTAATTCACTCTTTTATGAATAAACAGCCCACTTGGTGTATACGCAAGATGGCTGACACCTAAGAATAATTGTTTAGGTTATTTTTAGTATATTTCCTTTTCATTTACCTGACAGAAGTGATAAGCAACGACATGTGAAGCTAGATGGGTGAACATTTCTATTGTCAGCTCTTCAGGCAAAAGTTCCCTGATATCTGACTGCTCTCTTAACTCTTCATATTCGCAGTTTCTTTTCCTACCAAAACAGGAGTATTCCACAAGCTGTAGAATGAGTGCTGTCTTCCCTGTTCCAGGACACCCTGATATTAGTATACCTGGTAAAGAAAAGAGAGATTTAATTGTTTGATTGAATTGAAATGGTTCCAGATGATGATGAAGATGATCTTCCGAGGGATTTTGGTCAGTCAGTATTGATGGACAATTACGCAGGAGATATTATAGTGCATGTTTGTACATGTGCACTCTCTGTTCCTTCAATACTATACTCCGTTGGGACGATATTTCGATGCGACCCGAGAAACGTGAACCACCGCCAAATAGCTCCGAGCTATTATTGTGAATTACTTTAAGTAAAAATTTAAAAACTCAATAACTATTCGTTAGTCCGATCCAGTGCCGGTTTAAGGTAACTTGATGCCCTAAGCAATCTTTCCCTGCGGGCCCCCCTAACCTTAAGTGAACTACAAAGAATTAATTTAAAAAAAAATGTTAATACGTATCGTAGGTAGAATATGTATGTTTTGTTCCTCCTGCCCTTATCCCATGCTAGGTGGGGTCGGCATCGACACAACATGACTTCACATGTTGTCCTTAGATTCGACTATATTTTTATGACCTACTACCTGATGTCTACCTAATGTCAACTCACCTCAGGAATACCTTGAAATTGCTTTAACTTTCGTGTTCTCGTTTTATTTTTCTTGATCGTCTCTGGTGCCCCCTAGACGGGATGCCCTAAGCAATTTCTTAAATGGCTTATAGGCTAATCCAGGACTGACTTGACCACTATTCAATTGGGCAAACTTGGATTAAGGTATCCAACACGAATATCAAAAGAAACTGAGGCAAAAAAAGATACATAACAGGCATCAGGTTATTTTTGTAGTTTAATGTAGACTCGATGGTGTGATTCATTTTCCAGAAATTATTTTAAGCTTCAAGCCTCAGCCTAAGCATGCTATTTATGCTTGACCATATATACCTATTTATCCTCTCAAAAAAGTAGTAAGTAATTCTATTATTGCGTTCCGTTCGAGTGAGAACGCCAGAGGTCCAAACTTCTCTCTTCTCCGATCTACTTTCTTTTCACCCGGTATTCTATTTCCTACACAATCTAGTGATACTCCTGGTCAGTACCAGGCATTTATAAGTTACGCTTTACTGCGTGGACAGTGTTTTTCCACCTACGTAGTACAAAACCTAATTATCAAAATAATTAACTTTCTAAGTAGGACAGTGATAACGTATACATACCAGGAGAACTAGAATCGAGTGCTTTATCCATGTCCCTCATAAGCCATTGTCTTCCAGAGAAGTATGTCTGGTTGTTGCTTGATGGTACTTCGAAGAACAACGGTCGTAACATCAGTTGTGGTGATGGATGCGCTGAAACATTGTTGACGTTGGGTATTACAAAGGTTACTAAATTCTTTCACTGTCCTAACTATTATAAAACTGTAACAGAGCTGTGTCTGTACATTAAAGATATTTGATAAAAAAATACTGTATTAGGGGTGTCTGAACACATTTTTTTTTAGATTTTTTATATTAAACACAAAGTGAAAAATCCAATTAAGATTTTTACCTAATAATGACGCAAACCCTATAAATATTTAGATATTTATATATATATATATATATATATATATATATATAAAATCTCATATATTATTTATATATATATAAAAATATCTAAATATTTATAGGGTCTGTGTCATTATTAGGTAAAAATCTTAATTGTAAAATTAAGTTTACCTGGTCGGTATAATGTATGAAAATACTTCCGACAGATGGCGCAGGCGTCACCCAAAGACGTTAAGTATGAATGTGTTATCGAAATTAGCAGTCAGGAGGAATTGTCACGATGGCTGAATTGGCAAAGCATCTGGACCGTATCCAGGAGATGCAGGTTCAAATCCTGCTCGTGACTGTTATTTTCGATTTCACATTTTTCACTTTGTGGTTAATGTATAGTGCTAAGCATGTCAATTGCTAAAAATATATATAAATAAAAATATCTAAAGATTTTTTATCTGTTTGTTCGTTCGTGCATCATGCAAAAATAACTGAACGGATTCTGATGCAAATTTTTATTTGAGAGCTCTTGATTAGATGTAAAAACTGTTTACATTTTATCCCGCTACTATATCGGGAACCTGAGATATATCCCGGGTTACAACCCGGGCAAAGGCTAGTTATTCCTAATAGGGTTGAAGGGCCCTTTAGTCCCTTGCTTCAGCAATAGAAGATTGCAATAACAATAATGTGCGGTAGTCTAGATAAAGCTTATTCTTTTAGGTACAGATTACATTACTTAGAGTTCCTAGGGTTCGGCCTTAAGTCACCGTCACCCAATAAGGTTCCACCTTTATATATAGATATCGCGGTTCCGCCGCAGCCAAAAGCTAGTTCATATCTCAGGTTCCCGATATAGTAGCGGGATAAAATATATACCAGTTTTGTCTAATCAAGAGATCTCCAATAAAAAAAGTTGCATGAAAATCCATTCAGTTCAGTTTATTCTTATCCGTTCAAACCCAATTAACTCTATATAATGTTGCCAATATTAAACTGGCAAATCACTATACAGCCAAAGTGAAATTAAATAAATTGAATAGTATTCAATTATACACCTAATTATGCCAACAAAATTAAATTTCAATAGCTTATTAAAATCTGCCGAGTTTTTTGTTCAAATATTAATAAAAAAAATAAAGTATTAATTTAATATAACAAAGTGCGTTTTTTTGTAGAGAACGTACATAGATCCGTCTGTCAAACTGTTTGGAGAGTCTGAGAACATTTATTATGATTGAGGTTATTGGTTTTCTTTTAACCGTTTTATACTAATCCATCCAATCCATCCAACAGCCTTTTAACGACCACTGCTGGACATAGGCCTCCCCAAGAATGGGGGATAGTGCCGTAATCGCCACGCTTGGCAGGCGGGTTGGCGATCGCAGTGGATGTTGTTAATACTCGAAGGAGTGCTGCTGCCCACTCCCCCGGTATTCCCTCAGACGGCTCTTACAACTCCCATGGGTGAAGAGGGGTGGGACAATTCTAAAGCCGGCCCCACACGGCAAATTTTATCCTAATGGAGGAATGTAATAGATATAATTATTATACCGTTACTGCATTGATAGCTTGTTTATCATATACTGAAAAGTAGAAGTCTTTGTTTGTAAGACACATTTCTGTGACACTTTGGAGTTATTCGCATGAGAAAATATTGATCATCTGGTTTATCCCCAAAATGTTCGCCTGTCTTTAAAATGCGGAGTTCGAATATCAGTTACCTTGTACGAAAATTAATTACGTAATTACGTTTAACCAGGTTCCATTAAAAAGCCGATTCCAATGCCATTAAAAAAAAAAAAAACAACATTCCTAAGGTTACAAATTGGTATCTCACCTAATATTGACTTATCTACTAGCTTTTATCCACGCCTTCGTGGAGTGCAAAAGCTTGGTTACATATCTGGTTCCCGATACAAAAAAAAAATAATTATAAGATTTAAAACAAATGTTTAGATTTCAGATTTAGATAGCTAAGCTTTTTTCTCAAATTTATTTAATGTTTTATGGATTAGGAACTAAAATGTTGATCTAAATACCTTTTTTGATTTCTGATGAAATGGCTGACTGCTTGTTGTTAACTCGAGCTGATCTTCTAGCGGCTGTCTTTCTTGACTTGAAGAAACCACTCGACATGCGACTCAGCTCGTCTGAACGGCTGCTTTGCATTGCTACGGAACATACAATAGTTACAGCATACATACTAGCAATGTATAAATACCAAAAAATTATGCGTAGGTACATCTATCTTCTTTTTTCTATTCTTAGTATTGATGAAGGTAATGACTTACCTTCAGGCTAAAACATAAACATATTTTTAGAAAAAAAAATAGTACTTATAGGCATATCGATTAACATCACTTACTACTTACTGAGATATTTATTTTACGAATATCATTGCTAGACTCATTTGTTGCCGAGCGTTCCTGAGGATGCCTCGTTTAGAGGCGAAGCACGTCTCGAATTTGTGTTCGGATTTTTGCGGAATATTGCAACGTTGTGGTGAGAGTTCTGCCGTATCGCATCGTTGTGTCGCGTTGGTGAGTTTTTTTGTTATTATCGTGCATGCTACTTTGCTATTATCACATTCTCCGTGCGGATTGGCAATCTTAGGCTATTTTGTCTATAATGAATATAAAAAAAAACATAGCATCACGCCTGTATTCCCCGAAGGGATAGGCAGAGGTGTATTACACACCCACGACTCGCCAGCTATGTTTGAGTCCCACGTAATAGGGGGTGAGCCTATTGACGTCTACCGGGCACATTTCCAAACTCCGGGCTGCTACTGAGAATTGTTCGTTTTAGGAAAAAGCTCAATAACATTGCCCGACCCGGGGATCGAACCCGAGACCTCATGATTAGCAGTCGCATACACTACCGCTACACCACCGAGGCAGTTAATAATTAATATTAACTGCCTCGGTGTCCTTTATTTGTTTTATAATGAATATCATTGCGTTTAATATGTTTTTGACTGTCTCACCTTATTATGATTACAATCTTGTACTTACTGTTAACGGAATGGCGTCTGCTGCCAGGACTGGAGGAAGAGCAGTTACTGGCGGCTGATAAGGACATGGAAGCTAGAGAACCAAGAGAGTCACGACCAAGGGGAGTTGCTACTTCCACTTCTGAAGATCCTGTAAGTGTTGACACCTGGAAACAATAACCGTGAAGATTAACAACTAAATCATTTGCTTTATAGAGTTAACAGCCTCGAGCGTGTGGCTCCGCCGCACACAAAGGCTAGGATTTAGGTAATATCTCAAGTTCCCGATATAGTAGCGGGATAAAACTTACCTATACAGTTTTTAAGTCTAATTAAGAGCTATCATAAAAAGTTTCAACAAGATCCGTTCAGTAATTTTTGAGTGATGTGCGAACACACAAACAGATATCAATTCTAAAAAAAATGTTTAGTGTTCAGACACGTCTAAATAGCCTAATATGTACTATCGTTTTTCTCAAAAATCTTGAGTATACAGACACAACTCAGACACTTGTATTCTTAGTCCGTCACCACACGGATATACCTTGCAAATAATCCGAAATTGTATAACACGTTCCTGTGGTTGTTTGATAATCCGTTGAGACACATCATTTGGCCTCGTGGCGTGGTCGGTAGTGTAACCGACATCCGTACACGAGGTCGTGGGTTCGATTCCCACTCAGGACAATTATTTGTGTGATGAACACAGATAATTGTACTGCGTCTGGGTGTTTTCTATCTATGATATGTATGTATTTACAAACAAAAAGTAGTATATGTATTATATCTGTAATCTGGTACCCATAGCACAAGCGTTAAGCTTAGTTTGGGAACAGAGGACGTTGTGTGAAAATGTCCGTGAATATTTATTTATTTATCATTGCATGACTGGTGGTAGGGCTGGGTACCAAGGGGGAGCACTCACTTAGTAGCGGACCCGAGCGGGTTGGTACCACCTTCTCCCGTGTGACCGGCCATGAAGCACATCGTTCCGTTTTGGCTGTAGCAGGAGATAGCCATTTATTCTTTCATTTCATATCGGTGAAATGAAATGGTGAGCAGCGGCTTGACAATACTCTGGGTATAGTTGAGTGCATAAGGGACGGTTACCTTTTACCATCAGATAGGTCGTGGATCGTCTGCCACTATATGCAATGAAAAAAAAAAAAAAACTATGAAAACAAGTCAGATGACAACAGCATAGTAAGGAAACTCTCCCCCTATTATGAAGGAAACTCAAGGTCACAACAGTCTTAAATGAGGAAAATACTTACAGGGCTAGTATTATGCGAAGCCAAGGTATGAGCATCAAGTGATGCCAAAGAAGTGCAGCTATCCCTGGACTTGTTTCTTGACCCTCGACGTTCCCCCAACAAGAGACCGAGACGCATGTATAAGTCATTCTGTCGACGAGACTCGTAGCCCTGTTTGATGTGACCGCCTTCGTCGTCTGAAAATGCAATTTGAAATGAGATGCGTTTAGTTTAAATATTTTAAGATTAAAGTACAAATTATTTGTGAATAAGGAAAAAGAGACTTTTTGGTACGAGCGGGAAACGAACCCGCGTCTTTTCCAATCCGGGGAAGTGCTCTAAGCCACTGAGCTATCGTACAGATCTTTCGATCATCCCAATCTCCTTATCACATTTGTCTTTACGACCAACGCCATCTATCGGAATGCATTTACATGCATTAAACCAATACAGTAAGTTTAATTTTGCAATTAAAATTCATACTATTTGATGGCGCGATTTTTAAACATTTTTGATCTATATCTTTTAGCATTTGACATGCTTCGCCACTTTTTAAAGTACAAATTATTTGTGAATAAGGAAAAAGAGACTTTTTGTACGAGCGGGCTCCTTCCCGCTCGTACAAAAAGAATGAAAATATCGTAAAAAATATAGATCAAAAATGTTTAAAAATCGCGCCATCAAATAGTATGAATTTTAATTGCAAAATTAAACTTACTGTATTGGTTTAATGCATGTAAATGCATTCCGATAGATGGCGTTGGTCGTAAAGACAAATGTGATAAGGAGATTGGGATGATCGAAAGATCTGTACGATAGCTCAGTGGCTTAGAGCACTTCCCCGGATTGGAAAAGACGCGGGTTCGTTTCCCGCTCGTACAAAAAGTCTCTTTTTCCTTAGTCACAAATAATTTGTACTTTAAAAAGTGGCGAAGCATGTCAAATGCTAAAAAATATAGATCAAAAATATTTGAAGATTAATTATCTTTTGGTTTATCTACGTAAAAACAAAACGCCGTTCGACATCATACGTTAAAGCGGCAATCACGCATTAGAGGTTTTCTCCGCGACTGATTTTAAAATTTAATATAAGCATATGTTGAGTGGATTTGCCGTAACAAAAGATTGACGGCACACAAATCACTGCTTTTTTAATTTTTTTTTTATTATGTAATTGGATAGAAAATTTTATTAGGTATAGGTATAATAGTGTAATAGGTATAGTATTATCTTCCTTTATTTCTTTTATTTGTGCAGTAGGTATTAACTGTTGGGTACGGTTAAAAGCTCGCTATAAATGCCGGATAATAGACTTCACAAGCCGTCGAGAATACCAGCATTCAAGTCTCCCCGCGATGGTTTTATTGCGATGTGTAGTAAATAAAATAAGGATATATATACCAAGTCAGTGCAAAATTTACATTAAGTATACATAATATATTCCTTAGATACCTATAGTACGTGTAGTAGCGTGATTTCGGGGTACAAGCTATTTAAAAACCACAGAAAACAAAAGCACACCGAAAACCATTATTAACTCCATGCATGTATACGTGCAAAAATTAAATTACACATAGCTCACTCAGAAAAAATGCTTTTAACTTTGTATCATGTACATACATAAAGTAAACTTTCGTTTGTGTATATGTAGGGTCTCTGGTACCAATAAATCGATTTTAAACTTCGATTAACAATGCAATAGATATCGCGTCGGTCCAAAGAATCCGTCTCAGTAAATAGAGCTCTTATTTGTTTTGTTCAAAAAGTACTTTATTTGTTGCTATTTAAGCTTGATTTCACAGTAAATGTTATTTGTCTTTTGATTTTGCAGTGTAAATTATTGCTTTGCGCGTTTTTTGTGACGAATGATCGTAAATGTAAGATAATATTTTAAAGATTTGTGACTTTATTACTAAGTGCCATGATTGTAATTAGGTTGAACTTAAAACCTTTGTTTCAGTTCGTTAGTAAACAGATGTAGCTGTATAAGTATATATTCACACGGACAGTTTTTAGCTTGATTTTGTTCGTGACACTGTATCTTGTTGGTATTGATGATCGAAGATTCTAAAAAAATGTTTAATAAAAAAATACGCTCGTGTACAACAACGAAGCACATTGTATAAAATACGTTGATATTTTCTAATTATCCATTGTTTAAAAATCCCACGATATATTGCAAGAAATTCAAAAGTATTATGAAGTACATCCATATTTGGCGTACATTAGATCTCTGGGAAGAAATATGGGTGAGTGTGACACTATTGTGTGCTAACGATAAAATTGTCATGATAGAAAAGTATATTCTCACATTGAGGAGTAATATTTGTTTAACGATTCTTAGGAGCCAAATACATTTTCCACTGTTGAGAACAAACCTCCTTCGTTGTAGAGTAGGCTAATCTGGCTCGTTGCCATAGGATTTTATTGCAAGTATTTTAAGGAAAAATAGAGAGAGAACATTGTGATGTAGTTAGTATACTGTTGCAATCTGTAAAATATAATTTGATAGTGATTGCATCCTTTGAGGATATCAATAGCAATTTAGACAACAGCTCTTTCAGCGATATTTTTTCATTTATTGAGATGTTTTAGTCCTGATAGGTATTGCAGCTAATAGCTTACATTCCATAAATGAGGAATTTTTCTTAATGTACGCATGGTTTCTGTTATACAACTTGATGGCATTTCTTTTTTACGCCTTGCACTAAGGAATAACCCTTGTATCGTGGTGGACTTTACAAACATACAATTTCACGGACACAAAGCACATCCAGACTCAAAACAACCATTTGTGAATTACGCAAAGAGTTATCCTGTGTGAGAATAGAACGCACTCGAGCCGGTATCTAAGTTGTATCGATATTTAAGCCACTCCGCTATCTGTGTAGTCAGACTTACTAATAAAAATACTGCAACGCCACACAAAGGAATACTCTATGCCGCTGGTTTTTTTTTTGAGTTAAGGATCAAATATACTTATCCTAGAATCACATAAATATCTGTTGTGTGGTCATCGAAATAACCCTCGGCGTAAAAATACGTCATCTAAACCACTATCAGTGCAGATTGTTCAACCTCCCACACAGAAGAAGTATCTATATAAAAAAGCAGTGGTTTTAAAAATGTGGCATAATGTCGCGAAGGTTTCGCCTATGTCCGGTGAAAGACGAGACTCGACACCTGCGGAAACCACAGCGTGGGAACGTCGAACGTTGCAGTTCCGAGATGTTAACAAGATACTTGTGTTACTACTGTTGTTCAGCCATTAAATCAGCGGATAAGTATAAAGCAGTGTTTTTATAGGAAATGCACAGGAATGTAACATGTAGTGTTTATTTTTATAAACTTTGAGGATTAATTTTTGGAATGAAGTTCGCGGCTTACGGGTAGTGCGATTTAGTAGAAATCGTCACATAACGAAATGCCGTATGCTGTGTGTGTATCGAGCCTACTACAAGCAAATGAGGACACGAGCAAGTGAGTGCGCAGCCGGGTGCGCAACTCTCTCTCTCTCTCCGTCACTCTTCATTTATTTTTTATTTTTTCAATATTTTTTTTTTCTTTTTGATGTGAAACATCTAATGCAGAGGGAGGGTAAAATCGGCTGTTAACGTGGCGACGCTTTTTTACTTGTTCCGTTCAAATCTTGCAAGTTAAATTAGACACACTTCCCGATTTCCTATTGAGCTGAAATTTTACAAGCATATGTATATTGCGTATTATGATGACATGGAGCTGATCTGATGATGGAGCTGGAAGGTGGATATAGGAACTTCATAATGAAACGGCGCAACACTATTGAGTTTGGACAATTCTAAAGCCTAAATAACATATTCTTACTAAATACCTATATATGAAAGTATATAGGTACGTTACCTGTAATAAAAGACCGGTGCCGCGGATCTTATCTAGTCTTATATGTAAAAATCAATTGCTGTTCGTTAGTCTCGCTAAAACTCAAAACTTGCTTGACTGATTTAAATAGAACTACGTTTACGGAATCTATCGCGTTTACTTGATTTTACTCACGGGTGGACTTAGGTGATCATGAATGTTGTAAAGTATTCGAAACGTCGGGATAGTAGTAAAATCAAGTAAACGCGATAGATTCCGTAAACGTAGTTTTATTTCAAAATGTGTAACATTCGCGTAAATATCAGAATGTATGATATAAATAGGTAGATAATTATTTTTTTTTGTTCGGTCTAATACAGCGGTGGTTTAAAACTAAAAATTATGGTACCCTATAAAAAAGTAGATAAATTAAAAAATTCTATATTGCTAACTTTATATGGGTATTTGGCTACGACAAAATGACAGCTACTGTCATTTTATCTTCTAAATCATTTGCACTACAAGCAAGTTTTATATAATAAGATAATAGGTAACCTATCGAAGTCCAAATCTATCGCATCGTCTAGTCTAGATGCAAATTAATTAGGTCTAGATATTGATAAAATAAATGATAGGTGATAAGAAGTTCCCTGGGTCACCACCTATATAATAAAATCTCATAAATGTTTCGTTTTCGCAAAACTTACATTGTAATTGTAAACTTCATATACTTAGTTATTTTGCAACCATAATAATGAGCGCTAAGATTCATTCATTCGTTCAATATTCTAATCGTTATTAACTAGGTGAAAACATAGCTTTGCTCATAATAATATAATTCAATTTGTTACAAAATATTTGCTCAAATCTTTTTAAATTAATTTTTAGCATTGAAATTACATTTTTACTACAAAATTGAAGAACTTATTTAGGGTAAAACCGGGTAATACGCCTCAATTGACAAAACACTACACTACTCTCACACTTACACAAACACAGTTAAGCGATTATGCTAACGCGCATTGCATACACGACAGTTGTTCGAAATCATGGTGGAAGTTCGCGCGCGATCTCTTGACAAAATTATTGGTTAATTTCGATTTCTGCAGCATTGACATTTTCCGATAAGTTTCAATCAAATTTGTATACCTAAAGTAATATGTTGTTTATATTAATTTCGTCTACACGCTATGTAAAAATATAAAATCACATTTGTTTTTTGTAATAGTCGAGCGTTATAAACTTGAAACTATAGTTAAATACATATGTCCCACGTATGCCCCACGCATATTAAACTTGGATTTGTACAAAACGCCCCACGCGTTTTAATTTAAAATGCCCCACTTATATAACTGAACTAAAATGTGGATTGTATTGTTTTTCCTCCAGATAACGCCTCGTAAGTATGAAAGAAAGACTACACGCAACATGGACAGCTGCAAACTTAGAAGAAGCTTCCATAAAAACTAAAAAGTAAAAAAATGGGAGTTAACGAATTGTCAAGTACTTTCAGTATACCATCCAGAACATTGAAAAGAGACCTTTTAATGGGAGAATCAAATTGGCCGTAATCCTGTTTTCTGGAACAACTATAAGAAAAAGCAAGTGGCCCACATAAAAAAATAGAGAAAGCAGGATTTGTTCTTGATCGAGGATGTAAAAGCAATGGCGTATTGATTAGCGAAAAAACTGCATGAAAACACATTCGCTGTTAAAACTGAATTAGCTGGTGATACATATTTAATGGATTTTTGGTGGATCCCTGAATTGAGTCAAAGTAAATCAGACGGTCTCTCACACGCTTGAGCTTAGAGTGTTAACCGAAAGTTAAAATTACCATTTCATTACAATTGCTATCATAATAATTTAAAATAACGGTTGATTTGTTAAATGTGATAATAGACAGATAGGTAACATCGTTAAATTTTCCTCATACTTTAAATTTATATAATTAGAAGTTAGTTAAAGTTTTAGTTAAAAGATTGATTGTTATTTTTATTATTATTTGTGTTTGAATTATAGTCCATAATGTTTATTTAAACGCTTGGGCATTTTGTAAATTGTACGAGTCATTTTACCCAACAGTAGTCGGGCAAAAAGCCCTACTCCAGCATCTAGAAAAAACTATAAAATTACTTGTTCTTGTTACTTTTACAAAACTTTGTTAATGCCAGTTTGTTCCTAAAATGTCAAATATGATTTCTAAATAAATACATTTTTTAGTCTTGAAGAAAACTACTTACTTATCATCACGCCATTTCCCTTGCGGGGAAGGCAGAGAGAACAGAGTGCCAAGAGGCTCTATTCTTGCATACATCTCTCGCTTCTTCAACATTCATAACTCTCTTCATACACGCTCGCCGGTTTCGGAGACTCCTGACTCCACCTTCCTTCAATACATCATGACCGATTTGGTCTAGGTAGGTGAGTCTCGGTCTCCCCCTGTACCTACATCCTTCCAATTTCACATTGTATATCTTCTTAAACAGTCGCTCGTCCGGCATTCTTTCCACATGTCTGAACCATCGGAGCATTCCCTTTCGCATCTTTACACCAATACTCTCTTTCATACCTACTCGCTCTCTTACGTCGTCGTTACGAATGCGGTCAGTCAGCCTCACTCCACAGATTCTCCGCAGAGATCGCATTTCGACTGCATTGATTTTACTCTCATGCTCCTTTTTGCATACCCAACTCTCGTTTCCATATAATAACGTTGGGACAAGCACTGCGTTGCGTATTGCGACACGTGCCCTCTGGCTGAGGTGTTGACTGCCGAGAAGTTGTCCCAATGCTCCGTTCACTCTATTTCCCGCATTCACTCTTCTCTCTACGTCAGTGGTGTACCTTCCATCCCGACTGAATCCACATCCAAGATATACAAATTCATCCACTTGTTCTAGCACACCATTTCCTATTGCTACTCTAACATCTGTTCTGGCTTCTTCTTTTTCAAATACCATTATTTTGGTTTTGCTCACATTCACACGTAGGCTTTCTTACAATCTTCTGCCATTACGTCGACTAGGGTTTGCAGGTCAGTCACGGACTGCGCTAATAAAACCGCATTGTCTGCATATAGCTGACAGTTAACCACTGAGTCGCCCATCTGAACTCCCACATTCATATCTTTCAACCTTTGTAGACATTTATCCAGATATATGATAAACAGTCTGGCTAATAGAACGGAGCCCAAAAAAAAACCAGAAGAAAAAAAACAGTTTTAATCCTGTTTAAAAAAAAGTGGGGCATATTACCCAGTTTTACCCTATAAAATTCACAATTTCTTGGTTTGGGTGTGGATATACTTTGTTGTTAATTGGATGTTTGAAAGTCCGCATTAACGTGGAAAGAAAAACCTTTATCAAGTTTTTACAACATATATATACTATAACGTAAATAGAGAGTGAGAGAGACATTTTGTACAAGTTCGTTTGTTATACGTCCCATTGACATGAACTACTGACAGTTATAATTCCGTTCAGAAACGTATTAAGTATAGATTACTCTCAATATAATCAAAGCATGTTAGAGTCTGACAGTTCAATATGTTTTCCATTACATAAACACCCACTATTTCACTCGAACACCTAATAAATGCATTTAGACACTTCCTTATAAGGATACTGAACGAATCGTGCAGCTATAAATTAGTACTGTCGCAGTAAATAACTACCTATTAAACTGAAATAAAGACATTTTAGTCAAATGTCAACTATCTATCGTATCACCTCATGAAATCATTTTAACCTATTTCGAAGCTAATGTGAAAGGTCTTAGGGTTCTATGAGGTAATTGCTGAAGTTGCTTTTGATGTGATGGGTTTGCACGCAACCTTTGCTTATGAAATTCTGCGTTATTAGCGAAACATAAATTGTCATTTTTGTATAGCTTTTTAACATTTGACATGCTCAGATTACGAAGAATTGTAAAGTATAAAAAGATACCGCAATTTGGACTCGAATCGCCAAATTGATATATCTATTGACCGAAACGATATTAATCGAATCGATATTTATGTGATTCTAGGATGTTCTGAATCTGTACTAAAAAAAAACCAGCGACAGAGAGTATTCCTTTGTGTGACATTGCAGTATTTTTAGTGTATTACTATATACGAGTATACTTTCATGGTATAACCTTGCTGTTAAGAAGTGCCACTCTCTCATAGAATACTGGCGTAAAGTAAAGCCAATTCTATGTTATATTTGGGTTGGTGACGGAAAGCGCCAAAGCTCCAAACTCCTCCTCATCCATGCCCTTTATTTTAATTCTTATCCCTTACTTCTTGGTGGGTATGCCGTGTGGGGCCGGCTTTAGAATTGTCCCACCCCTTTCCACCCATGGGAGTCGTAAGTGCCGACTGAGGAATACCGGGGCAGTGGGCAGCAGCACTCCCTCGAGTATTAACTTCATCCACTGCGATCGCCAACCCGCCTGCCAAGCATAGCGATTACGGCACTATCCCTCATTTTGGGGAGGCCTATGTCCAGCAGTGGAGGTCGAAAGGCTGATGGATAGATGGATGGAGACGTGTCTGAAAGTCTGAACACAAAATAATTTTTTTTAGATTTTTTGTCTGTTTATCAGTTTGTTTGTTCGCGCATCTTGCAAAAACTACTGAACGGATTTTGATGCAACTTAACTGACTTAAAAATTGGTATACATTTTAACCCGTTACCATATCGGGAACCTGAGGTACAATCTAAAAACTTACTTTTGGTAGCGGCGGAGCCGCAAGCAAAGGTAAGTAATTACATATAATAACACAATATTGCCAATTCAGCAGGCAAAGCATCTGGGACGGTATTCCAGGAGATGCAGGTGCAAACCCTGCCCGTGACTGTTATTTTCGTACTAACACATTAGATTTTAATATTGTTTTAGACTTTAAGCCCTCTAGTTACCAATCTATAATGTTCATAGAATTATTGTCAAGATTAATTGCTGACTTCGTGGCCTCAATTTTTGTTACAAGACAAAGCTTTGTTGCACACGCTGTAACGTTCAATGTTTTCTATAATAATCGCTAATGACGTAGAGAAAGTAGTTGCTATTATATAGAAATTATCTTATTATAATCGATGACTACCAATTCATCAACTGAAGAAGCCGTAATCATCAATTCAAATAATTAACCGATCACGACCGAATAGAGCGAATTAGCTCACTCATTCGGTCTGAATGGAATGAATGATCGCAACGGTCAAATGTGATTGAGGTGCATATCTGTCTACGTCAGTTACCAAATGATCATATCGAAATGAAAGTTAAATGAAAATCAAAATAATTCCACAGTATGTCCTTATCAACTTCTGGAGTTTGAATTATTGGAAAAAGAGAGTTTTACTGCTAGCAGGATTCGAACCTGCCTCCCTTTCAATCCGTGAAAGTGCTCTGGACCGCTAAGTTATCGCAGTCACCCAATCTCCACTTCGCAGTTGTTTTTAGATGTCTTTACGACACACGCCACCTATCGGAAGTATTTACATACATTATTCCAAAGTAGTAAATAAATACTTTGGAAAATCCAAAAGTGCACGCCTCATAATTTTCATTTTTCACAATAAAATTGATTATTTGATAAGTAACTAATAATGTATTGGTCTTACATAATGTATTGGTAGTTTTCAATAAATCACATAGATAGCGCTAATTTCAAAAACTACTGTGGTTTTCATGTCTTATACGCCATCTAGCGCTAATTTTAAGAAGTACTTCTATATTGGTCTATAGAAATAGTTCTCACGAAATAAGGATAGCACTGGTTTTAGTGTGGCGTGGAGCGTAAATATTCACTGAATCAGACCGTGAAAAGTGATAGGGCTCTATTCGTAGTTGTACTGTATCATAAAAGAAAAAAAATACTCGATTAGTAAAGTATTTCGGTCGTTATCGTGTTAACATACATTGCCTACAACAAACGGACGTCCTAGACAGAACCTTTTTAAACAGATTTTTAACTAGTTTAAATAATAAAAATTGCATCAAAAATATCATGAGTGTTAAAAATAGTGTTTTTTCTTGATATGTGTGTGTAATATATTATTTTACAAGTGCAATATATGAAAGAGATATTTTAAGTTTGAAATATCAGTTGTTCTGCGTGAAACGAGAGTAATACACACCTCAATGCTTCGCTTATGAGGCGTGCAATAATATTATTTCCTGATTTAGGTAATAGCTAAATGTCAATTTATTATGCCCTCAAGCTTTTGTCCCTGACAGGTTATGGTAAGATGTGTTTTCACTTGCGGAAGGTATACGAACCATCCAACTATAAGAAATGTAGTAGTTAAACTGTGGCACTCCACCCCACCGTGGCTTGAAGGTGCTCCTGGTATTGCTGTCCAAGAACGGTGTTTGCCACTTACCATCAGTTGGATTGTGGTTCATTTGTCACAATAGGTTACTATTAGAAACAAAAATCACACGTGTTACACACGGACATCAATTAAGCAATCTACGCTCGTGAAACTGACGTTTCTTTAACTTGATCCTTACTTAATATGATAAATGCAAAAAAGTGCGTTTGTTTGATGTTATGCTTTCACGCTGTAACTACTAAACCGATCGTTATGAAATACATATGTATAGTCCGGAGCCCCGGCGGTTCCTGAGGTATAGTTTGTGGCTAGTTTTGTAAAATAATGAATTAGCCATAGTGACGTATTTATATTGTGAAGTGCACAGATTTTCTTTGTATAACAATTGAATTGATTGATAGTATTGACAAGCTCCGTATACGAACGTATACGAACTAAGATATAACATTTACTAAATATATACTATTATAAAAGTATATAAAAGAACATAAAAGGCGAAATGAAAAAACTATATTATGGTTGTCTGTAAAGTCGGTTTACGGACGATAATTTTACGTGATAACATTATATAATATGTTTTCTGAGAGTTTCAAAAAATGTAATAGGTACTGATAGAAATCGAATGGTACACATAAAAATGTACGATCGCGCGTGCTGCTACAATCATTGAGATACGCGTGTTGCCCGGGACTCATTCGGGTGAAGAATGTGAGTTGTGACGTCGGCCTGTCGCCTCCCTTCCGCAGACGTTTTTCAGCCCGCGGCTCTCTTGTGGGTGCGAACATCAAACAATGCATCGATCGCTATACATTTTCACGTCAAAACGATAACCATGAGCAGATTTCCAGATGCTTTGCGAACTAAACCGTCGTGACGTTTGTTCGGGACTATATAGATTCCTTCTTAATGTCAAACCAGTAATATAAAGCTTCTGCGTTTAAAAACTTTCCGATTTAACAAAGACTACGCTTAAAATATTTGTCAAAAATATAAATACTTATTTTTAAATGTGAAATCTTATCGGTTCCAATATCTATATTTATTTTTGCCTACAGCAATTTTAGTAAATATATTAAAATAAAAAACTAGATTTACCTGAGCTACGCGTTAAAATATTTGCCTTATCAGGACTACAAAAAATTCAATTAATTAAATATGCTAATATAAACTATTACTAGCGCAATTTTATCAGTCTCTACAGCGATACCAGTAACGATATTAAAACAAAACTAGATATTTTGGTAGCGTTAAAATATTTGTTCCGTGTCAGCTTCGAAAAAAATGCTTTTATTAATTTGTTTTAAAAATAATGTGTGTTAATTTGATTTTATCTGCAACGGTCAGTAAATGTAGTGATTTCAATATTAATGTCCGAAAAACTAAATATTCAAATCGCGTTTTTGTAAGTTTAGGAATGTTATTTTTCGCATAAATTTTGCTAATTGTATTTTATGCGTTTGTAATCTATTGACCAAAGGTCACATATTCATCTGAATAAATGTTTTCGTTTATGAAGTTATGTGATTGGATAGTGATAAAGTATTTTCTTATAAAATAGAGGACTATAAGTTTGTGATTTTTATTATGTAGCATTTGAGCATTTAACGTGCTTAACTATATAACAGAATCAAATTTTGTAAGGAAACTTTTATTGATAATCGCGTCATCATGTGGTACACTTTTTAATGTGGCGACGCTTTTATTTACTTGTTTTGTTAAAATCTTGCAAGTTAAATTGCCTCTTCCAGCTTTTTAATTGCAATAATTAAGATTACCATATCAGAACAAACATGTATGCAAATATATATTAACTAGCTTTTGCCCGCGGCTCCGCCGCAGCTAAAAGATAGTTTTTAGGTTATATCTCAGGTTCCCGATATAGTAACGGGATAAAATGTATACCAGTTTTTAAGTATAATCAAGATCTATCAAATAAAAAAAGTTGCATCAAAATCCGTTCAGTAGTTTTTGCATGACGCGCGTACAAAAAAAAAACAGACAAACAGACAAAAATTATAAAAAAAATTGTTTTGTATTTAGACACGCCTATATACCTATTATAGTAATTTTTCTCAAATATCTTGTACATGTGTACAGAAAAAATGTACAGACATTTTTTTTTTTTTGTGTGTGACATTGGTGTTAGCCTCAGATGGCTATGACAACCTTACCCGGACAATTGGTGAGCGCAGAGGGCTCTCAACCCGACATTTAAGCAACTCGGGGGCACCCCCTCTGGGGTAAGGACCTCGGCTCGGGCTGTTGCTGGAAAAGTGGGATTTCCCACGTTTAAGATTTGACCGCGACACGTCTTTCGCCCCCGTCGGCGGGGACGAAACCGTGGGTAATTACTTGTATTAGCTGCGCGAGCTGTGTATGCTCTGATCTGAGCGTGAGTTATGTCGTCGTCGACTTCGTCGAGGCTATTTCGCGGTCTGCGTACGCGCGATATATTAGAGGGGTTGTACCTAGCCGACTCAACCACTAGGGAGTTGGCGTGAGTAATGGCGGAGTCAAAGAAACTACGTGAACACCGTTTCATAAATTGCTTGATGGTAGGCAATTGCAAGTCTATGTGAAGGTCGACATTGCGTATGAACCACGGTGCACCCGTAGCTCTGCGCATGAATCTATTCTGTAATGTTTGTAATCTATGGATCCTGTGTGCCTTGGCGTGTGAAAATACTACACTGGCGTACGTCATGACAGGACGTATGCAGGCAGTGTAGAGTCTGACCTTATTCCTAAGCGAGAGTTTTGACCTAGAGTTTAACAGATAGTGCAAACGTCCCATGACAAAGGCTGCGCGCGAGCGTACCACCTGAATGTGACAGGCGAATGTGAGTGTTATCTAGAATTACACCTAAGTACTTGGCTCGCCTACTCCATGGAATAGGTTTACCAAAGATACTAATCTGTTTGATCTTCTCCGGGGGATACAGTCGGGGTAGTCTCCTATGAAACATGACCGCCTGGCTTTTCTAGGGTTAAACCCTGCATAATAAATAGCTGTATCGTCGCTGAGGCATGTCGCTGGTGTACAGCGAGAAGAGGATCGGTGAGAGGACGGAGCCCTGTGGGACCCCGGCGAGGGGGGTGGGGGGAGGATAGTACCCCTTCCACTCTATAGCGGAAACTGCGGTTAGATAGAAAGTCTCGTATGATGAGTACGAGATTGCGCAGTACTCCTAAGTGGAGTAGCTTGTATACTAGGCCGTTGTGCCATATTTTGTCGAATGCTTTCGCTACATCGAAGAAAAGTGCACCTGTAAAAAGGTTGTTTTGTTGCATTTTCGAGTAGGTATACTCTACGATGCGGTGGACTTGTAGCACACTGGAGTGCTTGGCTCTAAAGCCGAATTGGTGGTGGGGGATGAGATTATTAGCATCGGCGTGTGCTTTCAGCCTACACAAAACTAATCGCTCGTAAATCTTACCTAAACCTTTAAGCAGACTTATCGGTCTATAACTAGATGGTTCGGATCGCTTTTTGCCGGGTTTGTGGATTCCAATTACCACGGCCTCTTTCCACTGAGGGGGAAAGATGTTATTGTTGAGCGCTGCGTTATATATACATGTCAGAAGGACTAATAATGACTGGGGGAAGAGTTTAATGACCCTATTCGATATTCCGTTCGAACCGGGGGCTTTCTTTCTATGGAGGTTTTTAATTACAGACTCCAGTTCGGTGGTGGTAACTGGAGGTGGCTGTTCCACTAGGTCCCTACCTGATGTGTCTACCGGAGGGGCCGAGAGTGAGGCCCTCGACTCCACTTCCCTATCAATGAAGGCGTGGTGTGTAGCATCTACGTGTAATGTGCTCGGCGTACATTGTCGCTCCAGACTTTCAGCTAGGCACTCGGACTTCTCCTCGTCCTCGAAGGCGGGTGGAAGGTTGGGTCTATTAAGCGGAGGCATGGTAGACACACTGTCGTTTTTGAAAGTGCGGGACAGTTGCCAGAAGGCTTGATGGGTCGGTTCTAGGTCTCTCAGCTTGGTTTCCCACTCTGATTGACGTAGAGAATCAATTGATTTCTTAACAGCCCTTTGTAATGAGCGCATTATGATGCGGTTATCCTCGCTGGGATGACGATCATAGGCACGGATAGCGGCGTTCTTCTGCCTCAGCAAGTCACGGACGTCGTCGGGTAGGCGCCATCGACGATTTCTCGTGTCTGGTACCTGCCGAGAACAATCGTTAATTAACGATTGTACGTGGCTTGTGAAACAGTCGACCGCAGCCACCGTGTCCTCTACGGTACTAATAATAGGGGGGCCTTGGTCTAGGTGTACAGACGACGACGACCGGAGTTTACTCTCCAGCCGTCCCCAGTCTGTCACCGTCATTGTTTTGTCCTGTTGGCCAGAGGGGTCAGGTGAGGGGGAGGCGAGATCTAAGATCACAGGACGGTGGTCAGAGTCTAACTCATGTAACACTTCTACCAAACGCAAACGTAGATTTACGTTTTTTAAAAGAGCCATGTCTAATATATCGGGCCTGTAATCAACACAGGCCGGGTAGTGAGTGGGCTCCATAGGCGCTATGATCTCGAACCCTAATCGCTCAGCCATTGACTCGAGGGCCCTGCCCCGCGTACTAGTAACGTGGCAGTTCCACGAGGTGTTTTTGGCGTTGAGGTCGCCGGCAATGATGACGGTGCTTCCCAAGTCTAGCAGGGTTAAAAACCCTGCTAGACTTGGGAAGTCCCTGGTTATAAGCGGTGTCGAATTGCTACTTCCGGGCCGGATGTAGACGGATACTACGACTATAGGATGATGGCCTGTGAGGGCTAGTCTACAGACCGAAGCTTCGATGTACTCTAGTGGGGGCGGATGCATAGGCGTGCAGTGCAGTGACCTTTTATAATAAATGAGTGTGCCACCTAACGGTGAGTTTAGCCTATCGTTACGTACTACGTTGTAGTTAGCAATCCTCGGGGCCCTATGAAAGGGTTTGAGGAATGTCTCCTGTACTAGAAATAGGTCCAGTAGTTGGTCTTGCAGAAACGTGGCTACCTCGTTCCTCTGCTGGGACAGGCCATTGGCGTTGAAAAACCCTAAATTGAGTGTGTATGGTTTGACCCTGCCCGAGGTGTGCGAATCCATTAAACAGTAAACGTGTTTAATTTCTCGATGACGGTCGAGAACCGTACGGCGGTGTTAAGTAGGGCAAGACTATTGCCCTGGTTAGCGCGGAGTTCGGCCGCGACTTCCCTAATCTCACTAAGATCGACTAGCGAGGCGAATCTAAGCACCAGGGCCAGATCCGAATCCATACCCTGGGGCGTCCTACCCGCTGGGCCTACGCCTACAGCTGGTTTCGGTGCTTTGCCCTGAGGGGGCTTTGGTTGGCCCACGGTGGGCTTCGTTTGCCCAACGACTGGCGTCCCTACGGGCTTATTATGAGCAGAGCTGGGAACTCTGACTGGTCCGCTGGGCGTACCCAAGCGTTGCGGAGGGGTGGGGGTGCGGGACGCAGGATGGGTGCGCTTCCCTGTGGCGGTCCTCGTGGTGTGAGGACCAGTGGGCGCCGGGCGGGTAGCCGGGGTGCACGGGGGCAGCCCCGGTAGTTGCCGGGTGACCCTTCTCGCCGCATAGTACGCAGGAGGCTCTGTGCACAGAGTGCGGTCTTAGGACGAGAGCAATCTGTTGTTGCGTGATCCTCTAGACACTTGACGCATCTAGGGCGCGCGTAGCAGTGCCGCGCGGAGTGGCCATAGAGCTGGCATCTGTGGCATTGAGAGACAATGCCCTTCTTGTTAGGGGGTTCCATCCTGATGCCTGATAAGCCGGAGATAGCGGTTATCTTGTATATGGCCTTACCTTCTTTAGTAAGGTCCAATGTGACCATTACAAGGTCGTACGGCTCACGAGCACGGCCTTTGTACATCCTGTGCACTTCGTGCACAGGTAACTCTTGGTCAAGCAACGACTGCTTAACCACGTCTGTCGAAACCTCCTTAGGGATGTTCCTCACTACTACGCGTAGGAGTCTATCTTCCGGTAAGGTATAGGAGTGGAACGAGACGTTCGAGCGCTCGGTGGTCCTTAGACGAGGCCAAGGTTACTTTGATGCCCTGCGGTGTCGAGCGGGCGCTCTTATAATTGACGTGGTGCTCGTTGCACCACGACGACACGGAGCACCAAGCCGTCTTATCCTGTATGAACAGGGGCGGCGGAGTGGCCTCTTTGCGCTGACCCTCTACGGGTGTTAGGTGCCCCCTTCTTGTCCTTGTGGCTCCTTTTGCGGGAGCTCACAACCGTGAATTCGGTGTCGGAAGACGATTCCGCACCGGAAGATTCCGACTCGGCAGAGCTGCCGGAGTCGGTTAAAGTAGAGGTAGTCTCCATCGCGCTAGGCTGGCGACTACCCTCTGCCTCTATGGGCAGGGCCGGGGAAGTTATAGCCTCTGCGGGCCGGATCGGGGAAGTTAGAAGTGCCCGAGGTGGGCACTTGTCTCCGTAGCGAGACTTAATGAAATTGTATAGCACCTCGTCATTGAGGACGAACTCAAAAAAGGCCTGTTGGGCCATACTAGTTTTGGAGATGTTAAAAACAACAAACAAACAGAATTGAAAACGTATAGAGCGCAAATCCCTACTGGGTGTAGGTTGGGAGGATGTACTTAAATAGTGAGCCCTAAGCTTATACTCCCTTCGCCGATCGTATTGTGCGAAGGGTTCCTAACAGCCTCGGTGCCGGGGTGGTATGGGCCTTTGCAGGCCGGCACACCCAAACTAACACACAAGGAATCGATAAAGGGGTAAGGTAGGGTGGGAGGGGGCGATGGCTAGGTCAGGCTAGGAGATCCCCCAAGGCCTGATTGTCTAGCCCCGTCCGATTTTGCGCTACCCTGAAGGGGTAGAGCTGGCGAATCGGGTCCTCGCTTCACCCGGCTTCGTTGACACCGTGAGGTTTCTTTACCCAGAAGGGACCAATTTCTTGTTATTCGTTATATAGAAATAGATTTGTAATTGAATTCACGTACGTACTTACTACAAACGAAAAAACAAACACAAAGTTCGCCTTGAAAAAGACGGTTGCTACTTGGTCTGGCAAGTAGTATGCGGCGGAGCGAGCTGCGCGCGTGGCGCGGAACGTGGCGCTGTGAGTTGGCGGGAGCGTGCGGGACGAACGCAACATGTACGTTCGTTAGGACGGCAGACCGCGGAATGTTTTTTTGCGCGATTTTGAATGTACAGACACAGCTCTGTTACAGTTTTATAAGAGTACCTATAGATAAGTCTCTGGTCTGTGATAGCTTCGTGGCTGAAACGTTCAAATGTTGCTTACAGCTCACAGACAATTCTTTTTCCAAAAACAATATTTCGAGTAAGTTAGGACTGAGACATATATAGGTACCACCCATTGCATGACTGGTGGTAGGGCTGGGTATCAAGTGGGAGTACTCACTTGGTATCGGGCCCGAGCGGGTTGGTACCACCATCTCCCGTGTGACCGGCTATGAAGCACATCGTTGCGTTTGGTTGTAGCAGGAGATAGCTGTTTATTCTTTCATTTCATACCGGTGAAATTAAATGGTGAGCAGTGGCTTGACAATACTCTCGGTATAGTTGAATCCATGAATGACGGTTACCATTTACCATCAGATGCGCCGTGGCTCGTCTGCCACTACATGCAATAAAACAAAAATACAGGTTCAGTCAGAAAAGTGTGATCATGATAGCTATTATTATACCTACATTGACGGGCCTCGTGGCGTAGTCGGTAGTGTAACTGACTTCCGTGCACACGAGGTCGTGGGTTCAATTCCCACTCAGGACAAATTATTTGTGTGATGAACAGAGATATTTGTACTGCGTCTGGGTGTTTTCTTCTATTATATGTATGTATTTACAAAAAAAAAGTAGTATTTATGTATTATATCCGTAATCTGGTACCCATAGCACAAGCATTAAGCTTAATTTGGGACCAGAGAACGTTGTGTAAAAAATGTACGTGAATATTTATTTATTTATTACATATTATGCAAACAGTTTGCGTGACATGTCATTTATATATTCTGCTGATGTCGTTGAAAGAAGGAGATTTGTCAATATTCCACTTTAAAAGGTCGATTAGTAAACATAATGTTGTTATTACAATTATTCTTATTAAGTTATCGAAGCGATCGAGCGAATAAGCAATTCCTTTTT
Organism: Leucoma salicis; assembly: GCA_948253155.1. Classification (NCBI taxonomy): domain Eukaryota; kingdom Metazoa; phylum Arthropoda; class Insecta; order Lepidoptera; family Erebidae; genus Leucoma; species Leucoma salicis. Next base: position 3,757,713 of record OX411815.1, read on the forward strand.
ATTATATTTAGAACACAAAATATCTAATTATATCTTATCTTACAAACAATTGAAGTGTCTGTTTGTAATGTCTAAACAACAACTTTTTACTAATATACGAGAGTATATACGCTACCTATACTACCTATAACAATTACCAATTTTTAAAGTATTTCGTCTGTCTGTTCGTTCCATCTAATCTCAGGAACGGCTAGACTGATTTGGACGGGACTTTCACTATCAGATATCTGTTGTTAAATAGGGTTCGGCGCAAAAAAGCTATGAAATTGTGAATGAATAGATAAATAGATAAGTATATTTAAAAAAGAAAATAACTAAATTCCACGCGGACGCAGTTGCGGGTGACAGCTAGTTAGTAAATAAACGTAGATACGTCAGTAAAACTAAAAATGGAAAGAACTTATTACGATTCTATATTATTTCGCTAGATCATTTTAACAGTATGTAACTGTGTAAATAGAATGGCTCTCTGATATCATCACGAACATTTTAACGTACATAAATTGCACACGGACTCGGAACAACTGTTTGTTTATCACACAAATAATTGTCCTGTATAGGAATCAAATCAATAGCACTTCGACGGAAGGACGCTATCTGAGATATTACGCTATGTGCAGTCTTCTCTCTGTCTCATAGCTGTTTTTAGTGGCATTGAATACTCCTTTTACACAGTAATATTATTTTTGAAAAAGATAATACCCTGCACCTAAGGAATAATCCTTGTATCACAGGAGACTTAACAAACACACAATTTCACGGACACAAAGTACACTCAGAGTCAGAACAACCATTTGTGGATCACACAAAGAGTTGTCCTGTGTGGGAATCGAACCCACAACACTCGGGCGGGAGGCCGGTGTCTAAACCACTCTGCCATCTGTGCAGTCATTCATACGTATTGTAAAAAAAAAACAAAGCATCACGCCTGTATTCCCCGAAGGGTAGGCAGAGGTGTATTACACACCCACGACTCGCCAGCGATGTTTAAGTCCCACGTAATAGGGGGCGAGCCTATTGATGTCTACCGGGCACATTTCCAAACTCCGGGCTGCTACTGAGAATTTTTCTTTTTAGGAAAAAGCTCAATAACATTGCCCAACCCGGGGATCGAACCCGAGACCTTATGATTAGCAGTCGCATATGTATTGTATATTATTACTTATCCTCCTTATCCTTTTGATTCTATGGTCCGTGTGAAGAATACATGTCACCTAGGAGTCTAGTCTATATATTATAATAATCTGTAATCTAATTTCTTTATATTTATATTCTAATTTATACATTATCTCTTAAATGTCATCGTAAAAAACCGATAAAGATAACGATATTATTGACAATATTCAAATTGAATATTATTATCGGGTATTTCTAATAACTAAATATCTGTGTATGTGTTTGCCCTAATAATATAACGTATAAAAATACCTTATATATTTTATTTGAATACTTGCCTTTGCCCGCGGCTTCGCCGCAGCCAAAAGCAAGTTTTTAGGCTATATTTCAGGTTCCCGATATAGAAGCGGGATAAAATGTATACCAGTTTTTAAGTCTAATGGAGAGCTACCAAATAAAAATATAATAGTTTGTTTGATCGCGCATCACGCAAAAACTACTCGACGGATTTTGATGCAACTTTTTTATTTGATAGCTCTTGATTAGACTTAAAAGCGGGTATACATTTTATCCCGCTACTATGTCGGGAACTTGAGATATAACCCAAAAACTAACTTTTTCCTGCGGTGGCGCCGTGGGCAATGACTAGTTTTGTAATACAGATTGATTTATTGGTTTGTTATTGCATAATTAAAGTTAATGAGAGTCGGTGCTGATAGTGTCTGAATAAAAATAGACCTTCAGTTTATGGAAAATACTTTACATTGTGATTTTATGATTTTATTTAATTATTACCTAGTTTATTGTTGTTTTAATTTCTTTTTCTTTTATTATGTTTGTTGGCAGACGAGTCATGACCCACCTGATGGTAAGTGGTAATTGTCGCGAGAGTAAAGTCAAGACGCTGCTCACCATATCATTTCACAGATATGAAATGAAATAATTAACGGCTAACTCCTGCTACTGGGCCGGCTTTAGAATTGTCCCACCCCTCTCCACTGAGGGAATACCGGAGGAGAGCAGCAGCACTCCCTCGAGACTTCGAAAGTCTGATGGATGGATGGATGGAACTCCTGCTACAACCAAAACACACCTTCATGCTTCATGGCCGATCACACGGTAGATGGTGGCTAACCCGCTTAGACTCGATAGTACGTGAGTACTCCCACTTGGTCCCTACCACCACTGATGCAATGGGAGATAATTGCTTACTTCCCTTCGTCGCCTCATAAACACCCGTGGGAAAAGATGGGGTGGTGACACTTGTATTCTTAGTCCGTCACCACACGGACCAAAAAGACTAAAAGTGCTTGCAGCTCAAGTGGAGTTTTGGCCACTACTAAAAGCGTAAATGATTTGGTTGTGATATTTAATAATAAAATTATATCATAAATAGTTGCAATGGTATAACCATTAAATTTGCGTAGAAGGGTAGTTAAGTTTCCAAGATCAATTATTATAAAACATAACATAATCGTAATATACATACGAGTATAAAAGTCTCATGTCTTATTCGTTTACGCTAATATTCAAAATTGCCCAACAGATTTTGATGGTTTTCTGAGTGTATAATTGATTTCAGCTTTAAATATGTAAGTAATAGTTTTGGGACGAATTCTACCAACTTTATAAATATGAAAGGCTGTGAAGATGTTTGAACGTTAAATCACCTTTCAACGACTGAACAGATTTGGATTTGGATGGGTTAACATATAGGATACTTTTTATTCTAATAAAATTATTAGTTGTAATCTATACTATTATAAAACTGTAACATAGCTGTGTAAGCACATTTAAGATATTTTAGAAAAAATGACTGTAATAGGCTATATAGGCGTGTCTAAACACAAAACAATTTTTTTAGAATTTTTGTCTGTTTGTTTGTTCGCGCATCACACAAAAACTACTCAACGGATTTTAATGCAACTTTTTTTATTTGATAGATCTCGATTAGACTTAAAATCTGGTATACATTTTACCGCGCTACTACATCGGGAACCTGAGGTACCACCTAAAAACTGGCTTTTGGTTGCGGCGGAGCCGCAAGCAAAGGCTAGTATATATATATATATATATATGCAAGCAAAGGCTAGTATATATATATATATATAGCTATTTCATAGGATAGCTATTTTTGTTTGGCCAATCGACCTAACTACTAAATTAATGGATATGTAAGAATTTTGGTACAGATTAATTAAGGCCTGAATTAACAGTTACCCCGATTATATATAAACGATTCTATGGAGATGCTTTGCCAATTCAGCTATCGTGACCATTGCTCGGGACTGCGAACACATTCCTTCTAATGTCTTGGGTGACAAGCAATTGTCACGATGGCTGAATAGGCAAAGCATCTGGAATGGTTTTTCAGGAGATGCTGGTCTAAATCCTGCTCGTGACTGTTATTTTCGATTTAACGTTTTTGGAATTTGTGTGTTCATTTATATGGCTAAGCATGATTAAAAATAAAATAAAAAAATATTGTAGGTAACACCCTTTTATAAACTTCTAAGCACAAGCCGGTATTATGACGATGACATTTTTTCTCCATCCAAATACATGAAGATGCACCAAAGCCGTAAATATTTAATCTGTATTTTAGCACTTGATATGCTCAGCTACTTTAATGAACAAATTATTTGTGAAATGTGGAAAAAGAGAGGTTTACTGCGAGCAGAATTCGGACCTGCGTCCCATTCAATCCGGAGAAGTGCTCTGGAACGCTAAGCTATCGCAGTTACCAACGCAGTTACAAATCTCCACGGTCGTTAAGGCATCTAAAACAAATGTGTATCGCAGGTTCGAATCCTGCTAACAATAAAGTTCTCTTTTTCCACTTGCACAAATAATTTGTTCTTAATAAAAATAATATTTCAACATAATATTCGTTTCGTTCTACGGTAGTCAATATTATGAGTTGCGCAGGCGGGTCCTTGCACAAATCAGAGCAAGTCACTCCTACTATGCCTTACTCCTAATTTACTTTTGTATTACTTATTATAGTGTAGGTGATCGTTATATCATGTAGGTGAACGATTTTATCTATGGTAGTGTAGGTGCGACAAGAATGCAAGAAAGTTTTAATGTTTCAGTTTAATATAAAATTAGGAAAACGATTTGTAATGTGTAACAGTAAATCTATATATTGTTCAAATTTAATATCACTATGTCTTGTCAACGTATGAACTTTGCCGGTGATAAGCGTCTTATAAGCATCTTGTAATTGATAAACACGATATCATCCACAAATTATTTTTGATTTGTCATCAATATAATTTTATCTCGATCCAAGAATCGATTGTTCACGTCCCCTTCGTGTTTAAATATGATTCATGCGTGGTTACGTGTTTATTAACAATTAAATTTGTGATGTTATGAAATCGTTACGATGAATTGATTAAAGTGATGATACAATTAATTACACACATAATATTTTTCGTATATTCAGTTGTATACGCATAAATCGTTAGACAAACACAGTCCAAACATGACATTAAGATCACATATTAAAATATAATTTTACACACAATAAACACGTTTATTGAAGCGTTAAATACATTAAAATCAAACTTGGAACACCACACAAAATGCAGGAACTAAAAAAATCAAAACCTGAATTGTAAGCTATGTGACAAAGGAACTGGGCGATGCGAACAGGCAATAAGGTGTGCAAAAATTGAATCTCGATCATGCTAGATCGAATGCAGGGAACGCGGACTAAATACCGATGTGTTCTCAATTTGAATTTGAATGAAACGGCAATCAATATTCAACCTAATGAAACATATTAAGTATATGTTTATTATTTAGGATCGTTTTAATAGTTTCAAAACCTTATTGTCATAAATATTTATATAAATTTAATCGATTCATTCAACATTTACAATTAGAACAACATCGGCATAATTCACATTCCAGAGCAAAATTAAGACTTCGTGCCTGTCAGTTGGTTGAGCCCTTGCGGCACAGACGAGTGCGTGGACCAGAGTGATCTTATTTTATTGAAGACCAAACTATGCCACGCCGCACTCCGTGGGCCTTCTTCTGGTAACCCTGTTGGGACGAACTCTCTATTTAAAACAATTCTTCATCATCATCATAATCTTTATTTTTTCTGACAGCAAAACTAAAAAGTATCACTCTTTTGTATCTCAGTTATACAACAACAGGTTTAAACAAACCGTCAAAAATTGTAAATTACACTACTATTCATACTAACGGAAACATTTCGATAGATTAAATACAAACGTGTAGGGCCAAGGGCCGCAGCGACTGATACTAATAGTTTATTTGGAAACTAGCAGCTGTGAACTAAGTCAATATTTCAATTACCTAAGAAATCCGTTAGTCGAATGATATAATTAATGGAAATAGAAAATGTAATAGATATACAGATAGTGTTCACAGCCGGCCCGCAGTCTGCGCGGGCAGAATTGCAAAAGTACAAACTTATACTTAACTAATAAATAAAGTTGCCAGATAACCGGTCCTTTAAGGAACCCCTACGTACATCCGGCGGAGCGCGCGTGGGCTCCCATGTCGCAACTGTCACTGGCGGCATTTATACGGCAGATCCTCATCATTTTCATAAAGATCATAAAATTGATCGTTCAATGAGAGGGGATATGAGGCTTGCACGAACAAGACTTAAGCTTTTCCCAATGAAGTGTAACACTTTGCGTGAGTAAGCATTGTATTGTAATTCTGCATCTACACAAAGATCTGCAGATACTAATATGATAATATGTGCGAGCGATTAACTCACCTGATAGCGGTACATGATTCTCGTGTGAATGACGTGATCGATGACCGAAAGGACTTCTAAGCGATTTGGGGCTCAGAAAAAATCTTCTTCTCGTATGTGGCGGTGTAGGGCAGCTTTGAGCCAAACTTGAAGGCTGTTTCGGAGGTTTGGGTAACCGCAACGGCGACTGCCATTCTACGTCCTGTCGCTGCGGTGATGGTGTGTACCTCTCCATTACTGGTCGTCTTTGGCTGTTCCTCGCGCAAGATGGGCAAGCTTCGTTCCTAAACATGCACGAGTAGCAGCGCTCATGTCCGCATGTGTCGATTAATTTTCTCTTTTTGCCCTTGTCAAAGGGCATATTACAGCTGGGGCAGGTAGTTCCACCAGTCTCGCTCTCCAACAACTGCCGTATAGCCGCCAAATCTGTAACAGAGGTGAAGGATGTTATTAATAAATCTTTAAACACTTGTTATTCTAAACGTTTAGTATGCGCCACGGAGTTGTCGTTCCATGCATGGCAATCGATTTACACATTAAAGGCCCTTGAAGCTATTCCAGTAAAGGATAATAAAAAAAAGATGTGCTGTACGCGTATTAGTCTGTTATAACTAATTATATCAAACGAGGATGTTGGAATTTAAATTACATTACGGTAGACAGTAAACGATTGGTGTTTTTACGACAGTAAATGACCTGCTACAGATACTTTCATTTGTCGAAAATTAACGTAATTGCGTCATAAATATCCTCGTGTCTTACTTTATGAGGTTGAATTTAAATTTAAAACTAACGGATTTATATGTGACTGTCGTTGTAACTTCTGGAAGTCAGAATTTTTCATCAAAACTTAAATCAACAGTTTCAAATTAAGCGATTCGTAAATCAAGTCTGCGAACGATGTAATTAAATACAAAATGTTGCCACGTCGGAGGTGAGACAGGGATATCTTATTTCTTTTTTTAGTCGTACACTAAAGCTTGCACATCGTCCCGATTTATTTGACAAATGACGTTACGAGAAGATTGACCGCTTCGTGTGCAGCGGTCCTTTATTTTTTGTAATGCCTCCAGAATAATATGGGCAGAATTAGTTTTTTTTATATATCAAATGAACAGGATTAAATACACCGTCAATTATTTGATGTGATCGTTTTAAATGGTCGTCTGTGTTAAACAATTTTTGTCGATAATCGAGTGTGGCTTTGTAAAAGCTTTCTTTTCTTGACATTTAAAGTTAGCGCTCAAATACTTCCTTCATGTTGTGACAGGCGTTACATGTTCATGACGTCATATATGCAGGTTAATGAAGCCTGTTGAAAATAATTTATAGTTCAATTGAGGTAAGAATGACATGTGATATAACGGGCACTTTTCCAAAATATGAAAGTAGGTACTAATATTATAAATGTAAAAGAGGGTTGCCGTGTGGGGACGGCTTTAGAATTTTGCACTTACCAATGATGTTACATATCATTGGTACTTGCACAATATACGAATCTGCTAAAATCTCGTACTTTTTTTATTTGCCGTGTGGGGCCGGCTTTAGAATTGTAATGGGAGTCCAATGAGCTACCGTACTACCTGGTAGTCATACCCAATTTCCTCATCACATTTGTCTTAAATTGGTTCGATTCCCGCTCGTACTCATGTTCTCTTTTTCCTCATTCACAAATAATAATTTGTACTCTAAAAGTAGCTGAGCATGTCAAGTGCTAAGAAAATAGATTAAAATGATCATTGGAGACTATGACCAAATCAAACTAGTGACAAATTCATCATTTATAATATCACTATCATTTTGAGCCGAAATTGACTCAACTAAAGTGATTAATCTTCACGCACCAACGACAGTGTTGCCAGTAATTATGTTTATATCAACCCCTATAATTTAAGTAGTGAGGGAACATTTATTAACTTATCAAATTACTTCAGGTGATATTTTTTTCTGGTTGTGTAACGTGATTTTGTAAGTCACTCAGAAATGTATGAGGTTGTAGTGTAATTTATTAAAAAAATGGTTTAAAAACTGAAATTGAAAGTAACTGTGATAAAAAGTCGTAATTTCGTTTTCATAACTTGCTTAGTTGTACAAACAAATTATGGAACTTATGTACCTATCATTAAAAACGACAATAATAACTTGTTACAGTCTATAATCATCATTTGTCATGAAACTTGTTTTAAAAATCAAAATAAAACATAGTATCACGCCTGTATTCCCCGAAGGAGTAGGAAGAGGTGTATTACACACCTACGGTTCGCCAGTTATGTTTAAGTCCCACGTAATAGGGGGCGAACCTATTGTCATCCACCGGGCACATTGTAAAACTCCGGGCTGCCATAAGAATTTTTCTTTTTACGAAAAAGCTCAACAACACTGCCCGACCCGAGGATCGAACCCGAGACCTCATGATCAGCAGTCGCTCACACTACTGCTGCACCACACAGCAAATCTCAAAATATTTTATAAAATACGGCCAGGACGATCACAACGTTAACCCTTAGAATTCAAGTACAAATTATAATTTGTGAATAAGGAAAAAGAGTATTTTAGTACAGGCGGTAATCGAACCTGCGTCCCTTCCTATCCAGGGAAGTGCTCTAATCCACTGAGCTACAGTACTATCTTTTAGACATATCCAATCTCCTTATCACATTTGTCTTAACGACCAACGCCCTCTATCGGAACGCATTTACATGCATTAATCCAATATAGTAAGTTAAATTTTGCAATTAAAATTCATACTATTTGATGGCGTGATTTTTTTTAAACATTTTGATCTATATTTTAGCATTTGACATGCTCAGCTACTCTTAAAGTACAAATTATAATTTGTGAATAATGAAACCATCCCCGGATAGGAAGGGACGCAGGTTCGATTCCCACCTGTACTAAAATACTCTTTTTCCTTATTCACAAATAATAATTTGTACTTTAAGAGTAGCTGAGCATGTCAAATGCTAAAATATAGATCAAAATCCTTAGAATTCAGTGGCAAGAGCCTTTCCAAATAAGCCATCTTGAAAATTACTCGCAACAATGAATTCATTATTGTCTTTAGACGTTTTACATCATATCGCAAGTATTTTGGTTCAGGGCTCATCTGTAGTATGTTTTTTTTTATTTTACCATTAACTCATAGATAACCGTGGTAAATAGTTAGCCGTGTGGGGCCGGCTTTAGAATTGTCCCATCCCCCTCCACCCATGGGAGTCGCAAGAGCCGACTGAGGAAATGCCGGGGGAGTGGGCAGCAGCATTCCTTCGAGTATTAACAACATCCACTGCGATCGCCAACCCGTCTGCCAAGCGTGGCGATTACGGCACTATCCCCCATTCTTGGGGACGCCTATGTCAAGCAGTGGACTTCAAAAGGCCGATGGATGGATGGAATTTATAGATAACCCAGTATATCAAGTGTAAATAATATAGAAAAAAGTACGCTTTAGACGTGCGTACTCAATCATCTCACACAGAAGCCTAAAGCATCTATCCGAGATATTTTTAAATTAGAACAATTTTTTAAAATAAATATTGGTCATAATATTCCAACGACATTGAATTTTTTTTTTAACGATCTTTTTTTTGTTGTCATGACATTTTATCCAAGATAAAGTAATAACGCATGTACTTAATGCGAAGCTATTAAAGTAATTACAACAAAAACCGATGTTACGGTCTACAGGAGCTGAGAGATAATTAATGCGCGAACCATTCTACTAATTCTTTAGGTAATAAAATAAATATCATTAAAGTAATAAATTAAAATAAGTGTCATTCTGAATTGCCTAATACATGATTTCTTTTTTATAATAAATATTATCACTAGGGATGGGACGAAATGGTGGCATGAATAGATCTTCGGCATTCGGCCGAAGTTCGTCTTAAATGTCGAACATTCGGTATAAGAAAAAGTTAAATACCTGCACTATTTCTACTAAAATTTTAAGAAATCAAATCTGTCATAACTGTAAAATAAGTCACATTATACCAATAATCGATCATACAATCGTGTTCATTTGTTTCTTAAACTATAATATTCTTAGTTACGAGTATGTACTCGTATTACAAATTAATACGTATAATACAATAAACAAATGAATTAGCTTATTTCTTAATTTAGGAGTCTAGGAATCAATAAACACAAAAATTAATTTCTTACGAAAATTGCAAAAATTTCACAGAAGTTCGGCCGAATTTTGTAATTTTGCCGAATGTTCGGCCGAAGTTCGTATTCGGTTCAAATCACATTCGGACCATCTCTAATTATTACTACTTTAACTTTTACTACTTTTTAATGTGTAATTTGCGATTTTATTTGGAATTAAGTACGGATGCACTTACCAATGTTTTAAAGCATCCGCATTATAGAAATCTAGTATCATTGAGAATTTTCGCACGCTATCTAATTCAAGCTATTTACTCAGATTAGACATTTTTAAATTATAAAAAACGAAAACCCACGCTAGGAACATTTATAGGAGGCCTTTAGAACCAATTGTTTTTGAAGTGAATACTTTAGAATCGTTATGATTTGAAACTCGATGAAATGAAAATGCGTCACCATTTTGTCCGTGTGGTGACGACTAAGAATACAAGTGTCACCCCATTCTTTCGCACGGCTGTCGTATGAGGCGACTAAGGGAAGTAAGCAATTATCATCGATTGCATGACTGGTGGTAGGTCTAGGTACCAAGTGGGAGTACTCACTTAGTATCGGGCCCCAGCGGGTTGGTATCACCACCTTCCGTGTGACCGGCCATGAAGCACATCGTTGCGTTTTGGCTGTAGCAAGAGATAGCCGTTTATTCTTTCATTTCATATCGGTGAAATGAAATGGTGAGCAGCGGCTTGACAATACTTTCGGTATAGTTTAGTCCATGAGCGACGGTTACCATTTACCATTAGATGGGCCGTGGTTAGTCTGCCACTACATGCAATAAAAAAAAAACTCATAAAACAAACTCACAAATGTATATGATTAACAGTTAGTTGCAGAAAAGTCCATTAAAGTTATTATACTTTTAAATATTTTTTGTCACAAAAAGTATTCCTTGGTAGCTGATTTGAAACCTCGGTCTCAATAATTAAACCATATGACCACGGTGTAGATAATATTAAGTTTGAAAAATTCAATAATAAACTAATATCTCTGTTTTGCTATGTTCACTTGGCATTCCCATGCCAGTTATAAAGTATTTTTCTTACCTACCCCCGAAGTGAATCATATACTTTTGTTATTTATGTTGCTATGGTGAGGTTCATAAGATCTTTTACCAAAGTTGTCCCATTAATTCCTACGGGATCCATTATATCGTTGCAGAAAACAAAATTTAAATGAATTTTAATGCTCCATTAAATTTAATTAATTAGAGGTCATTTTTTCATGAGGGGAAAGATGTTAGGACACTTGATACGACATGACTCTTTTATAAAAAACATAATTGAAGGCAAAATAGAGGCAAGAAGAGGACGTGGAAGACCTGGAAGGACCTACATGGATCAAATAAAAGAAAAAGCTAATGTCATGTCGTATCAAGAAGTCAAAGCGCTTGCTGAAAAGCGAGACGAATGAAAGAAGGTCCACCGACAAGAGCATAGCTCTTAAATAAGAGAGAGAGAGAGAGGTAATTTTAAGATTGGTAAAAAATGTATAAACCTTACATTTATCCTAATACTCCTGATACTCTATTATTATCCATCTCAATCTCTCGTAGGCTACGTTTCAGAAGTTTAATTTCTGTTGTGTGTGAATTGCACACATAAGATACACAACTATAAGATATCTTAGGTCTAGTTACGCACTTTTTTTTTATTACATGTAGCGGCAGACGAGCCACGGTCCATCTGATGGTAAATGGTAACCGTCGCCCATGGACATGACTATACCAAGAGTATTGTCAAGCCGCTGCTCACCAATTCATTTGACAGATATGAAATGAAATATAAACGGCTATCTCACACACGGAGCCGGTCACACGGGAGATGGTAGTACCAACTCACTCGAGCCCGATACCAAGTGAGTACTCCCACTAGGTACCCAGCCCCACCACCAGTCATGCAATGGATGATAATTGCTTACCTACTTTCCTTAGTCGCCTCATACGATACCCGTGGGAAAGAATGAGGTGGTGACACTTATATTCTTAATCTGTCACCACACGGACTTTACAACTCGAACGACCTATCCTAAGTAAAAGGCGTAAGATAAAGCGACCTTTGACCAGCCGGCATCAGGTGAGTGACCAAATGTGACATCCTTGCAGAAGTTACAGGTTATCACACTTTTTTTTTGTTGAGGCGAGGAGAGGTGGTAGTAATAGTTGAATCCATAAGCGACGGTTACCACTTACCACCAGAAGGGCCATGGCTCGTCTGCCATCATCAGTAATAAAAAAAAAACAATATTCAGCACACGATGGTTGTTATAAATACTGAGCGAGTGCAGTAACATTTGAAATAGGAAGTGAAGTTTTGTTAGAGCGTGTTACAAACAGGTTATTGTGTTATTATTATAATAAAAGTGTTTTATGGGCAATTTTATGTTCTATTGTGATCTTTGACTTGTGTACACGTGGCTTTTGTTTGACGCCGACACTTTTTAATAGTTTACATTTTTAAAGTTTTCTTAGAAGATTCTAGATATAGATATCCATATATACGGGTTAAACAAGACGGCAAACTAGTTTTTAAAGATATTTTTTAATAAAACATGTTCAATTTTTATTTATGTAAAGTTTGTGAACTTGAATTCTTTTTGTTGAGCTTTTGTGAGGCATATCAGGCGTATGAGTGGGGTCAGAATCCTAGTGTAAACTTGCTGTAATAGAGTGAGTGACCAACGAGTAGACTAATGATCGTGCTTCAGTCTTATTGGGCATCTTTCCCTTTTTTTTCTTCTTCTTCGTATTTGTGTGATGAACACAGATATTTGTACTGTTGTCTATGTATTATATGTATGTATTTACTAAAAAAGTAATATACGTATTATATTCGTAATCTGGTACCCATAGCACAAGCGTCAAGCTTAGTTTGGGACCAGACGACGTTGTGTGAAAATGTCCGTGAATATTTATTATTATTATTTATCACGTTTAGTCACACCAAACCATATTACTCGTATCCAAACCTATTTTTTGATTGACCTCATGGGAAAATATAACATTTTCAAATCTTGTTATTAAAAGAACGTTACAAACAGATATTATGTCTAACGGCCACATTAAAAAAAATCGTCTATTTTGGTCTATGATGCAATCCTCTACAGTAGTGAACAATATGTCGACTATTGTCTGCTATGGTAATTGTCTGACAGCTCAATTGTTTACGTTACCCCGTACCATGATCACGCACTAAGTAACGTCTGTTACATAAAAGTTGTACCTATTTTGATATTCAATCAGACGAAATCACGGCCAATATCTAGTCGATACTAATACTATAAAGTATGCAAACTATCTGAGTTTGTAGACTAGAGGATTTATTTACATTGTCTATGATACTTACCTACGCATTTTTTTAAAGACTACACTACACTTAGGAATAATCATTGTATCGCGTGGGACTTTACAAACATACAATTTCACGGCCACAAAGTATAACCAGACTCAGCACAACCATTTGTGGATCACACAAAGAGTTATCCTGTGAGAATCGAACCCACGACACGTCACGATGGTGTCAATTCCTCTTTGAATATGTCAATCTTATTTTAAACAAGTTATATCTATACTATTATAAAGCTGTAACAGAGCTGTGTCTGTACATTTAAGATATTTGAGAAAAAAATACTGTAATAGGCTATATAGGCGTGTCTAAAAGCAAAACAATTTTTTTAGAAATGTTGTCTGTTTGTTTGTTCGCGCATCACACTAAAACTACTGAACGGATTTTGATGCAACTTTTTTTATTTAAAAGGCCTTGATTAGACTTAAAAACTGGCAGACATTTTACCCCGCTACTATATCGGGAACCTAAGATATAACCGAAAAACTAGAAAATTATTTAAACTAGATTTTATTTTAGAATTTATTTAATAGAACTACTAGATGGATTTTGATGCATTTTTTTTTATTTGAAAGGCCTGGATTTGACTTAAAAACTGGCAGACATTTTATCCCGCTACTATATCGGGAACCTGAGATATAGCCGAAAAACTAGCTTTTGGCTGCGGCGAAGCCGCTGGCAAAGGCTAGTATCAAATATACCTACTACTTATTACTTAGGCTTATTGATTTGACTTAAGAATTTATGTTCATCTGTTTCATTAAATAGCTCAACGCTTTCAAATCTTCTGACGCTCTCAAAATGAACTAATGAAATATTACTTCCAAAGCTTGTTGTATTTTCAAGTAATATGGTACGTGGTACATCTAGTTAGAGCGAACACTGACTCACACTTATAGTTTGTAGATAAAAAATAATTTGCGAGTGCCGCCACAAGGATTCGTTTGCAGTCATCTGCAGTAATCTTGCAAGCGAGATCATCCTTTATTGATATAGTCATTAGATCGTTTGGATTAGCTTTACTAAATTTGTGATTGTTTTAGCCTTCAAACGGGTTGAGAGTCACGCCTCAGTGGGGGTATTAAAGTAATTTTCTCGGAGAACTCATCAATTTGGAAACGTAAGTTTTTGTGAGACATGTCTTTATGTATGGGAGCGTCTTTAATATTTTTAGAAGTTCTTTTGGGCACGAGTTGCTCAGAATAAGAGGAACTTAGCCATAATCTATCAGGCTGGCCCTAATAGGGATCCAAGGGCAAAGCTGAGCGTAGATGTCGCTATCGGCGAGATGGCGTCAAATGGTAGTTGCTTTGTTTATCTCATAATTGCTATTTTTTTTGTTTAATCCGGTTGATCAGCGATATTTTTAAAATGTGTACCTGGAAGATTAAAATAATTAAAAGACGCAATGCTGTGTCCACCACATTTTTGCAAATTATAGCACATTCCCACATTTTTTTAAATGTTAGATCTTTGGTAAATAAATATACATTGGGGTTATTACATCGGGGTTATTACATTTTGGTAGGTATAGCACACAGAGGAATATAATGAAAAAAAAAACCAAATTACGCGTTAAAAATTGGCCAAGCTGTCACTAAAATCTCTATGGCGGGAAGATTGCCTCGTGATGTTTTTTTTCACCAGACAGTGATGATTTTTTTGAAAACTATACTAATTTAATAAAGCTAAAGTTTTTTTTTATTGCATGACAATTTATGTGGCAGACAAGCCACGGCCCACCTGATAGAAAAATTTTAAAAACTAATCTAATAAGCGCCATCTGACATCAAAAAATTAAACCGGCTAGCATGGACACACATAGTGAATCTCAAAAGTAGTGTATACAGTACCTCGCTTAGAGATTCAACCAAATAGGTTGAACTTGATACTTCTCCCTTGCTAGTCCTCAATCTTATAACCAGGCGTTATTTAGGCTAGTCAGACATATTGGCGTGACGCCCCGTCGTTTTGTCTTTCTCAGAACTTCGCAAGATAAGATATGCCAACAAAATGTATGTCATTTTGTTAAGTGTACCGTATTCGTTCTAAGGAAGTGGCAAAATAAGATATTACAAGCACTTTTCGCGAACTTACCTAATGAAACACGGAGGAATATTTTTAACAGACTAACGTTTATTTCTTATACAAAAGAAAAACCATAGATAATACCAATGACCACTATATTCCTACAATACTAGACTATGCTCTTTAAGTTTATTATTTTGATAAAAAAGAACAATATGTTTGACGTGCCATTATTTTAATTAATTAATTACTAAGTATGCGATTGTACCAGAAAATAAACTAAATGGTTTGTCTACGAGTGATACCGTACGTTAATCCCAATCAATTGTGCTGACTGCACAAATGGCGGAGTGGTTTAGATACCGGCTTCCTACCCGAGTGTTGTGGGTTCGATTCCCACACAGGAAAACTCTTTGTGTGATCCACAAATGGTTGTTCAGAGTCTGGGTGTACTTTGTGTGCGTGGAATTGTAAGTTTGTAAAGTCCTCCGCGATGCAAGGATTATTCCTTAGTGCAGAATGTTCTATTAAAAGAAAATAAATGTGACCAAATACAAATTTCTACAAAAACATAGCATAACGCCTGTATTCCAAATGTAAAAGGGGTAGGCAGAGGTACATTACACACACACGGTTCGCCAGCTATGTTTAAGTCCCACGTAATAGGGGGTGATCCTATTGCCGTCTACCGGGCACATTTCCAAACTCCGGGCTGCTACTGAGAATTTTTCTTTTTACGAAAAAGTTCAATAACACAGCCCGTACCGGGGATCAAACCTGAGACCTCATGACCAGCTGTCGCTCACACTATCGCAGCCCACTGAGGCAGTTTCTTTTTCAAATTTCTAGTGAGACTGACTTCGGTAGTTTATTTCGTGGGTCATCCAGCCTCCAAACGTGTCCCCTTGTCGACCTTTTTGAAAAAATGTTCCTAACTGCACACCCTATCGTTCGGGGCAACAACCAGGGTAGTCTGGGGCCTGCACCAGCTAAAGAAACCCGCCGTGTGCCGTCTCTCCGCCTTTATTGGCGGGCCACCGGAACCATATTACATTCCTTCAGTGGTACTCAGAAAAAGACCTAAGATATATTTAAATATCTTTAATATTCTTTAAAGATATTTAAATATTATCAAATTTAATGTACGGAACACTTCTTAAAAAATATATGTTAAAGTACTAATTCCAGGTATCTTTTAAGTAAGTACTGTTAGTTATTAAAAGATTGCTAAAAGGTTTATAAAGATATTACAGAGTTCTCAGAACATTGATTATTATTGATTATTGTATTTGTTAATTTTGGGAACCTTCGTTAAATGTGGCAATTGGCGATATGTGACCTACTAAGATTTGCGTTGCTAAACTGGATACGCACTGAGACGTAAGAGTGGTCAATTAGTGTTTGTAGAAATGAAAATTGCCATTCTTCGGGCGTATAGTAACTGCTGGCTGGTTGAAAAATAATCATTTAGTTAAGTAGTTAGAAAAAAAGTGGTTTGAATAGTTGTAACATCTATACTAATAGTATAGATGTTACAACTATTAACATATATGTATAAAGCTGTAACAGAGATGTGTCTGTACATTTAAGATATTTGAGAAAAAATTACTTTATTAGGCTATATAGGCGTGTCTAAATACAAACCATTTTTTTTTTAGAATTTTTGTCTGTTTGTTTATTCGCACATCACACAAAAACTACTGAACGGATTTTGATGCAAATTTTTTTATTTGAAAGACCTTGATTTGACTTAATAACTGGTAGACATTTTATCCCGCTACTATATCGGGAACCTGAGATATAACCGAAAAACTAGCTTTTGGCTGCGGCGAAGCCCCTGGCAAGGGCTAATATTATATACAGTATTGAGAAACTGCTTTTCTGAAATCGGTTAAAAAGATAGAACTTAGAGTTAGTACTTCATTGTATTCCTAGATAGTAAGATCATGTAGATATAACGCTGCAAAGTTCGAGACAAAGCTCTGTGCTAGTATGATGTAATACCCCATAGTACCTACTATTAGCAGAGGATAATTAACTTCTGCTATGGTTTGTATCTATAGACACGATACGCAGCTACTTTTAAATCATCATAGCAATTTTATGCTAAAGATTTAAAAAAGCAACTGAAATATTAATTTTGGGAGTTGTCACTGTTCTACTGTTCGGGCAAAGGTGTGTGCGAATCAGTTTGTTGAAACAATTTTTTTCCTATTTTCCTAGTTTTTAATCCTATAAATTAATAAACATTTGAAAACTTAGACATAATATGTATTACGTTTGAATTCAATTTCAATTTTATTCAATTTTGCCTGTTTGCCCCAAAAACTATAGTACATACCAATATTTTCCAAATTTCTATTTATAAGGAAAATTAATAACAACACAGAACTTAACTAATAATATAGCTCTATGTTGTACCTGTAACTAGTTCGAAAATAAATATAAAATTGGACAAAAAAACTAAAGTAGACACAAAAGTATGACAGGGAAATTGCTACTCCAACAAGTTTCTGGTCTTGATGGACGGAGGAAGCATATTATTAGCAGAATTTACTATTATGAGGGCTTATTATCTCTTTCTGTGAAACACAAAATAGCTTCTTTCAAGAATACTATCTAGAACACGTAAAAGAAACAGCCACAGCCGTCGCAAAGGAAGGAACTATCATAACTAATATTTCATAATCTGTTGTTATTTCGAATACAACCCGCTTTTAATTCAAATAAAAACCGGTTCTAATATGAATATTATTCGTGTTTGCTTGCGTGCATATCGAAATAAAATCATAACAATTATTTTGTTTTTGGAATATGGAATCTCTAGGAGACCATCTGGGGCCAATCATGGTATAGAAAATATCATTGGCGGGTAGTATATACGATATATACTTTTAAGAGTATTTTTATTCCATTAACCCATGCATCCATCAGTCTTTCAATGAACAGACTTCCCCAAGAGAGCGCCTCAACGAGCGGTCTTTTGCTGACTGCATTCAACGGCTCCCTGCCGTTTTGACCAGATCGTTGGTCCATGTTGTGGGAGGCCGCCCTATGCTCTGCGCCCTCCAATACGTAGTTGCTACTCGAGAACTCTTTTTCCCCAACGGTCTGCGGTTCATCGAATGATGTAGCCTGCCTATTGCCACTTCAGCATGCCAACTCGGGGGCTGTCTGTCATTCTCGTTCTCCTACAGATCTCCGCATTACAGATTCGATCAATAGACAAATACTGAGCATAGCCCATTCCATGGCATGCGGATACTAAGAAGAGGATAAGGAGGGGATTTCGGCCTCCGGCGCTCTCACTCACCATACGAAACACAACAGTAGGAGTATCTATCGTTGTTTTACGCTGATATTCAGTGAGTACCACACTTCCCTGCAGGGACAAGCATGGTTCTACCACTAAATATCTTTAGCTTTCAATAACGTCCTGGAATCGTGCATTTATTACAAAGTACGAGATAATCCTTAAATTGGACTGACATGCGTCATTAAGTCTTCAAATTTTGGATTGTTTTTTTATTTTTAGAACGAAGTATGTATAATTATTCTCACAGTAAAAGAAATGGTACATTGTAATTTGAACCCAGGTCATATATGATGAATGCGCACATGATTAATTGAGACAATTATTAACTAAATTACATTTGTCGTTACTCACTTCACACTAGAGACGTTGATGTCTAGTTCAGAACTATTTTTGTAATATGTATATGGCGCAGCGTTTCTCAAACTTTACAAAAGTTTTGAAAATTCTTTCTATTCTTACTCCTTATTTATCTTCTATACTAATAAATGAAGAGCCGGTCTTTTTGTTCGGTTATGCTACGAAAATTACTGTACCAATCGGAATAATAATTATACCATAAGATGCAGCGTGAGAAGGTTTTAGTATATGATATGTTGGTAATTACTTATGCGAAACCTATATTTTTGATGTGAAACATCTAATGCGGAGGCTAACACCGGCTGTTAGCGTGGCGATGCTTATAACTAAATAAATCCCCGCGGACGAAGTCGCTACATAACTAATAATATTATAAATGCGAAAGTAAGTTTGTTTGTTAAGTTTTCACGCTGTGACTACTGTATCAATCATTAAGAAATTTTGCTTACCTATAGTCTGGAGCTCAGAAAAGTACTTAGGCTATTTTGCTTTTTATCCGGGAAAAACAGATGGTTCCCGTGGAATATCTATTTATACATAAAGATAATTAATGTGCTTTAGAGTGATGCATTTATATTCTAAATTCCACGCGGTCAGAGTTATGGGCAGAATGTATTTAATTATAAAATAGACAAAATAGTATTGTGATGAGCGAGTAGGTATGAAAGAGAGTATTGGTGTAAAGATGCGAAAGGGAATGCTCCGATGGTTCGGACATGTGGAAAGAATGCCGGACGAGCGACTGGTTAAGAAGATATACAATGCGAAAGTGAATGGATGTAGGTACAGGGGAAACCGAGACTCACCTACCTAGACCAAATCGGCCATGTGTTGAAAGAATGTGTAGTCAGGAGTCTCCGAAACCGGCGAGCGTGTATGAAGAGAATTATGAATGTTGAAGAAGCGAGAGATGTATGCAAGAATAGAGCCTTTTGGCACTCTGTTCTCTCTGCCTACCCTGCAAGGGAAATGGCGTGATGATAAGTAGTAAGTAGTAGTAGTATTGTGATCTGTATTTTAGCACTTGACATGCTAAGCTACTTTAAAGCATAAATTATTTGTGAAATCCTTCTCGCAGTAAAGCTCTCTTTTTTCACTTTCACAAATCCAAATCAATCCAAACACTTCAAAAAAATTTGACCCCATCGAATTGCCTGGTAGCCAACTACCAGGCAATTCGAATGGGGTCGAATTTAAGGATTATTACGAATAAAGATTGAGAAACTATTGCACAGCAATTACTTGGGATGAGGCGGGTATGAGTTAATCATAGCGTTAGTAGATGGATGTGGTGGCTGAATCATTGCTGTAGTATGATGAAAAGGTAGATTACCGCATAGGTTCTCGTATAATGACTTCGGAAATATGTTATTTTATACTATTTGGGAGTATTCGGTCAAGTAGGTAATATACAGAAAGGTTGAGTAGTTGTTTTGCATTGAGAGTGCTGAAGTCCACAACATATTTTTTAACTAAGTATTCACAGTTTTCTTCCTAATTAAAAAAAAAAGAATGACGTTAGAACAAAGATTTTCAAAATAAGAAGGTTCAAAATATTTATCTTTTTTGATTATTATATCGTCATGGTTAAGTTTGGAGTCCATCTTTATTGCCGTGAATATTATTCAAACTTAGAACATACATATTGCAAACCATTTGGGTCTGCACCAGGATCGTCCATTGTTCAAGCAAACGTTTGTGACGGCTTTGGACACAACAGTAATAATGATAAAAAGTAAGCAATGTTTTATATTATAATATATATGTAAAAAAAAACTATATGGTCGTCTGTAAAGTCGGTTTACGGACGATAATTTTACGTGACAACGTCATATATGTTTTCTGAGAGTTTCACAAACAATGCATCGGTCGCCATACATTTTTCGGAACGTGACACTTTTTTGTGCGTGAAGCCGGGGTTCATCGATTTATATGATTATCACATCAAAAAATACACGGCTCTTTATTAGTTCAACTAGCTTCTTGGGTATTTTTCTCCCCAATTCATAAAAGGATTTTTCAATATGGCAAGATTATATATTATAATGAATGAGATATGTAATGTAGGAATACAGTTTAGTATGGGATTCGATTAAACAATAAAGCTGGTCATTTATGCCACACCTTTGTTACGTTCAGATTAATTTGATTTTAATTTAATACTAAGACTCACGAGCGCAGACGAGATCTCTATCTGGTACCTAAACAAAACAAACATTGTTTTAAAAATATTGATATTATTTAGAAAAATATAATTTTTAAGCATTTGCCATGCTTAGCCATATATATGAACAAGTGCGAATATGTGAATTCAAAATAATAGTCACGAGCAAGATTTGTACCTGCATCTCCTGTAAATCCATCCATCTGGTATCTGAGCTTTGCCAATTCAGCCATCGTGACAACTGCTCGGGATGCTAAACAAGCTTATTTAGTTATTGTGATCTGTATTTTAGACTTGCCCAGTTCAAGTTTCTTATTGCCTAATGAGCGAGTGAGCGCAAGACGATTCAGTGTGGTAAATAAAACGTATTGATCAGGAAGGGTTAGGAGCTGAAAAGAAAGCATCATAGAGAAGGGATGGGGTCAAAAGTGGTTTAGACATCCGGAGCTCTCACTCTACAAAAGAAATGCAACAGTTGAAGTTGAAATAGAAAAATATACTTAAAAATTTAATAGAAATATACGTTATGATAGTGCAGTATTCAAGGTCATAATATATATGTTACTTTATACGGACATGTTTTCTTGCAATGTCTCTAGATTTAACGATAACTGTGTCTAGTTATAATTCTAGTGTAACACGTTCTTGTGTTATCGTATAATATAAATCTAAGGCTTGGATTCTAAGCACGTATTAGGTTTAAGATTAAGCACTAAGCCCAATGACAACGGTATTAGGTACGATACCCAGTATCTGCATACCTTAGAAGATTTTCTAGGTGGTTATGTAGTCTGCCAACCTGCTTTGGGCTAGTATGTATAAAATATGTTCTATGGTCTAAATTTCCTTCATTCGAATAAGGTAGTCAGTGATCGGGCAATAAAAATTTATATAAAGCTTCACCCTATTCCCATCGAAAGAAAAAATGTTATCATAAAACATACCATAGACAGTTTTTTTATTTCCAACTTTCACGAAAAAGTATTTCATAAGTAACAAACATCGAATGTGTTTTATTTTCTCATGTAAATATGAACGCATTGACTTGGTAACTCTGCTGTCAAAATATAAAGAGTTGACAGTGCGTGGGCTGCACTTATCAACTTTGAATACGTTTTGATACGAGTGCACTTTGATTTTTTGTGCTGCGTTCAAGTTAGGTCAGTAAGTTACGATAGTCAAACAATTATTCCATAGCTTTTCTATATTATGCTTTTACTTTAATATTTTATATGAATCTTTGTGACGTTTTTTATTCAGATCTGAATCTCCTCTCAGAGGGATTCACATTTTCCTTAGAAGATTTTTACTTACCATAAAACTTACTTTCAATGTTCACCAGGTAAGAAATAAATTAATACATAGGTACTAGAAATAAATATATTTTAGGAATACCACTTAATGGCTTGTTATTATGCTAGTAAATTTCCCAGTTAATACTATTTAAATACGAAATCAAAAGCATAAAACATGAAATGATAGTTGGGGTTTGCTATTTAAGTACCAGCAACTTTGTAGAGATAAAATATTTCGCAATATTCATCTACAGAAATGTTTACATTAAATATAATAAACTTTGAAACATGATCCATGTTAAGTCCTTCAAAGGCTGCGTATAAACACAGAATCAGTTCCATAATTTGTCTTACTTAAATCTTGTCTAGAATTATAGATATTATAAAGTTGTAACAGAGCTATACCTGTGCATTTAAGATACATATTTGAGAAAATAATAATGTATTTAGGTTATTTAAGCATCTCTGAATAAATAACAATTTCTTTTTAGAATTTTTGTATGTTTGTTTGATCGGGCTTTCATGTCAAAACTACAAAAAGGATTTGATGAAACTTTTTTATGTGATAGCTTTTGATTATACTTAAAAACCCGGCCAAGTGCGAGTCGGACTCGCGCACGAAGGGCTTCGTACCATTGATCTAGAAAGCCTCGTAAAGTACGTTAAGCGATTAGTCCTAGTTGACCTGAATACTTCGATAGTTGTATAGAGGCTCAGTGATTTTAAATTGACCTCTGGTTTAAAGTTGAATTTCATTGCCCTTGCCTCAAAGATCCAGATGTCAGTGAAAATACGGCTATTATGCTAACTTATAAATTTAATAAAATTGTAGCAATTTTAAAAAACTATGGACGAATAAAACAACAAAAAGGGCAAAAAAATCACGTTTGTTGTATGGGACCCTTTAAATATTTGTTTTATTTTGTTTTTATTTAGTACCTATTTGTTGTTATAGCGGCAACAGAAATACATAATTTGTGAACATTTCAACTATCTAGCTATCGCCGTTCTTGAGATACAGTCTGGTGACAGACGGACGGACAGACAGAGCAAAAACAAGTAAAGAAACACGTTTGTGTATGGGAGCCCCCCTTAAATATTTGTTTTATTTTAATTTAATTATTTATTTTTAAAGTGAATATATAACTAAACATTCTGTGAATATTTCAAGCGTTTAACTGTTGCCGTTATCAATAGCGAGCAAAAAAGGCCACAAAAATCACGTTTGTTGTATGGGAGCCCCGAACAACACAACAGAAATACATTATTTGTGAAAATTTCAACTGTCTAGCTTTCGCCGTTCTTGAGATACAGCCTGGTGACAGACGGACGGACAGACAGACAGCGAAGTCTTAGTAATAGGGTCCCGTTTTGACCCTTCGGGTACGGAACCCTAAAAACTGGTACATTTTATCCCGCTAGTATATCGGATACCTGAGATATAACCAAAATATAAGCGGCAGCGGAGAGTAGGTACTGTGTTAACTAGCACTAAAATATTATTTTTAGAATAGTGTACCTATAATAACTCAATGCTTAGTATAGTAAAATTAAATTACACGACTGACTACTAACCCAAAACTAAACGCATCACCAATTGTCGCGTCCATTCCGAAGTTATTCAATCGCAGCGGTTCTCTTCTAATTTGTATCTTCCTCCCTTTCGGCTGTCGATTTTTTAAATTCATGCACCATATTTGGGACGTTTTAATTTAAAAACTGTGAGATGGTTTTTGACTACCTTATAAGGGTTACATTAAATGTTTGTTCTTTAGAAAGCACTTTTCCCTTAATTTACATTGCTTACGCAATATATCTAACCGCCGTAGCCTATTTGTTACTAACCTCAGAGATAATACATATTATGTATACATATACATAGTCAAACTACACAATACAAGAATACATTACAACGGGCTAATTAAGACACATCAATACGACACAAAATCAACAAAATCCTAACTTATTTTCTTCCAAAGGACGCTATACTGAAATTTGTGTGACGTCACATAACCAGCGGTCAAGACCCTTCTAATGGTACCTTATTTGTCTAGCTATGATAAGTAGCTGAGAAGTTACGCGGGAACAGAATACATACATACGGGTCAAAATTATAACCCGCTTTTTGAATTTCGTAGTCGGCTAATAAAAAGCTTATTTTTTACCATAATTTCAGTGACGATGGTAGGTAATATTAGCTTTCTGAGAGTGAGCTGATACAGGTGTATTCTCATTTTCATAATTATCAAATTAGATGGGTACGACTGGAAAAGAGATCAAGAGTTCTTGCGGTGGCTTAATATTATGCTGCCATCTTTTCTGATCCTGCGTAGTTATTGGAACTAAAAATCATTAACTACATTTTGGATGTAATAGTTGACCTAACAGTACATTGGTGAGCTGAATGTAAAAGCTCTTATTGCCGAGTATCTTAATGGTAAGCTATTGAATACAAAGTGAAAAAATGTGAATTCGATAATGATGAATGATGCAGGGTCAAATCCTGCTCGCGGCCTGGATAACCGTTTTAGGCGCTTTGTAAACTAAGCTATCGTGACATACGCTAGGGACTATCAATCTCGACAATACATTCCTTACTAATAGCTTGGGTGACGTCTGTAACGTCTGTCAGATGCTGTTGCATAAATTGATCGGATCAGGTAAGTGATTTACTACGAACCCAGAAGTTTCTTAAGTATAGTGGTTTAAGTAAGCGCCTGATGCCTCCCCAGCCGAGGCTGCGGACGGTTGGGTCGGGGATTACCCACCGTCCGCGGAAACCTACTGCGTAGGTGTGATGCCCAAGTGCGCGGGGCGTTACACAAGAAAGGGTGCACGAAGGGGCTGCTGCCTATGAATCGCGGTCTATACGATGCGGTACTCGTGATCCGCCATAGCCAGAGCGGGTGAGGGCGCACAGTAGGTTTTTAGTGGGTGAGAGCCCCACACTACTGCGTTGTCTTCCCGGGCAACGGGGTGTGCGGTAGGACATTTTTGCCCACCTTAAAAAGAAACTACTACTTTAAAAAAGTTTTAGCACCTTTTTTTAGAACTAAAGTGGAGCTGCAAACTTGGTTACATGTTTTAAAATCAAAAGATTTTATTTTGTGAGGTTTTCGTACATTGTTGACTTCGCCAAGTTAAAACCCTCTGGTTTATGTAGCTTTATGTCACACCATCAATACTGATCGTTACTTACATTGCACAGATGGCGTAGTGGTTTGATACTGACCTCCAGTGTCGAGTGTTGTGGGTTCGATTCCCACATAGGACAATTCTTTGTGCGATCTACAGCTATGTAGTTGCTTTGCGTCTAGGTGGACATTATGTCCTTTATTTGCATATTTGTAAAGCAAAATCCAGTAAAAAAAAAATACAAATTGAATTAAACTCGATATGGCCGATAACCAATGTTCGTTGTCGATACAATTCTCTTTATATTTCACAAACCACTAGATAAATATTGGTGAAAGTTCGCAGAAGTTTTACACCTTCCGCAGGCTGTAGACTGTTTATATACTTGTGTATATCGGCTGATAGTTTAGTCACGTTATGCAAGTGGGCACATTAGGACAATTTGAAGAAGGTTGGTGAAGAAGCAAATAGCTTACCTGATAGTGACATAACCTCTAGACGTCAGCAAAACCGTTGCCGACGCTAAATAAGAGGGAAGGTTTTTTTTTCAGCTGTGACTACAATAAGCTGATTGATGGATTGATTTTAAAGGATGGATATTTAGAAATTTTTATATATATTTTTAGCATTTGCCATGCTTAGCCATATACATTAAACACAAAGTAAAATGTGAAATCGAAAATAACAGTCACGAGCAGGATTTGAACCTGCATCTCCTGGATACCGTCCAGATGCTTTGCCAATTCAGCCATCGTGACAACTGCTCTCAATTGCTAATTTCGATAACACATTCAGACTTAACGCCCTGGTATCCAGGAGATGCAGATTCAAATCCTTGAATTTTAATTGAATTTAATTCCTGCTCGTGACTGAGGAAGCGAGAGATGTATGCAAGAATAGAGCCTCTTGGCACTCTGTTCTCTCTGCCTAACCTGAAAGGGAATTGGCGTGATGATAAGTTAGTTAGCTAGCATGTCAAATGCTAAAATAATGTAAAAATATTTA
Organism: Leucoma salicis; assembly: GCA_948253155.1. Taxonomy (NCBI): domain Eukaryota; kingdom Metazoa; phylum Arthropoda; class Insecta; order Lepidoptera; family Erebidae; genus Leucoma; species Leucoma salicis. The sequence goes on from OX411815.1 coordinate 3,784,384, forward strand.
ATAATTCGCGCCACCTAATAGAATGAATTTTAATTGCAAAATTATACTTACAAATTAAACTTAAATATTGGAATAAAGTATGCAAATGCATCCGATAGGTGGCGTAGACATAAAAAATAAATGTGAAGTGGAGATTTAGAATCACTTTTAGGTGACTGCAATAGCTTAGCGGTCCAGAGCACTTCCCCGGATTGGATGGGACGCAGGTTCGAATCCTGCTTGCAGTAAAGTTCCCTTTGTTCCTTGGAGACCAATAGTTTCTACTGCCTATATTGCCTCTGTGGTAGAGTGGTAGTGTAAGCTACTGCTGATCATGAGGTCTCGGGTTCGATTCCCAGGTCGAGCAGTGTTATTGAGCTTTTTCATAAAAAGCAAAATTCTCAATAGCACCTCGGAGTTTGGAAATGTGCCCGGTAGACGGCAATAGGTTCGCCCCCTATTACGTGGGACTTAAACATAGCTGGCGAACTGTGGGTGTATAATACACCTCTGCCTATCTCTTCGGGGAATACAGGCGTGATGCTATTCTGTAAAAGATTTTATAGCGCACGTTACTACTAGTACATTATTATTTGAAAGTTTACGTGTAGGGTTTGAAGGAGATTCTCAGAAGATCGCATCTTAGGGACAATCGTGACGACAAATTCGTAGGATTTGCACGAACAGTTACAACATTAAATATTACTAGGGCTGGCGCAAATTTAATTATTTAATATTGAATAATGTCACGAATTTGCACGGTCAGCTGCTCATTTATAAATACTTACTCAGTACATACCTAATTTTAAAAGAACATTATACAAATGTCTACATTAAACAAACAGGTATGAGTTTCCAATATATTACCAAAAATCAATTGATTACATTATTAACAGCAAAAACCCAATAATAATATTGTATTAAACTTGCTAGTTACAAAATATTTCCATTACGAAACCCAAGTGACAACCCTAATGTCTGTCAGTTTTATAGTGCCAATAATCAAGAGCTAACGAGAGATTCGTATCAACTGTCATGGGACGCCCCGCCGTTTAACAACTGAAAGGATTTTATACTTAACAATACTGGTTGAGATCAGCCTGTATACGACTGGGACTAACAAAATCAGGATAGTGTACTTCGAATCGCGGTCATAAAAGTTAATCTGTTGCTGAGCAACTGAACATTGTATTCATGTACAGGTTTTTGATCTATATTTTTTAGCATTTGACATGCTCCGCCACTTTTAAAGTATAAATTATTTGAGAATAAGGAAAAAGAGATTTTTTTTCGGTCGTAAAGACAAATGTAATAAGGAGATTGGGATGGTCGAAGTACCTGTACTATAGCTCAGTGGCTTAGAGCACTTCCCCGGATTGGAAAAGACGCGGGTTCGTTTCCCGCTAGTACAAAAAATCTCTTTTTCCTTATTCTCAAATAACATGTACAGGTTGTTATATTTTTAATTAGTAATAGTAGGTATACTATTCTTATCTAAATGTTAGTAGCACTATTTCATTTTAAAAATAGTAATTATATCAAAAGCTAGGAGGTGTATACAGCAGCACCACTAATGTCATACAGCTTCAGTGGTCCATCAGTACCGGCGGAGAGACGGCACACAGCGGGTTTATTAAGTGGGTGAGGGTCCCAAACTACGCTGTTCGTTGCCCAGAACGACGGGTCTAGGTTAAGTACATATGTTTCCTCTTTAATAAAAAAAATTGTAAAAAATATTCCTAACCACACACCCCGTCGTTCGAGGCCTTACCCACTAGATAAACCCACTGTGTGCCGTCTCTCCGTCTGTACTAGCGGACCACTGGAACTGTATGACATTACTTCCGTGGTAGTCAAAGTTGTCCTAAAAAATACACCGCATGCTAAACATTATAACAAAAATAGTTCATGTTCAGTTACCTCTTGAATCTAAATTTAACAACCCTACTGGCCGATACTATCAGAGTTGCGTCAACGATCTATAGATACCTACCTGTGATAGGTATCAGACGTATGCCCAATAGGGTTATCGCATTATTTGTGTGCCTTCAGTGCAGGTCGCAGCCGATAACCAATATCTTGTACAGCTTTCACCTGTTTTCATGATTTATATTCCCAACGTAAAGTTCACTAACTTTCAGTTTCTCGAAGGCAATCAGACGTATAAATAATGTTAAATTTATAAAAAAATATGGCATAATACCGCGGAATGAGTGTTTATGGGAATACTGACCGAAGCGGAGCTTTTATTAATTTAGTTTGAAAGCATTTAAATACCATGTATTTATTAATTCGTGTTATGAAGGATTAAGAGTGTTACCAGGCGACTAAGGGAAGTAAGCAATTACAACCCATTGTGAGTGTCTGCATCTAATGCGGCCCTAGTCGAGGCCTCGCGCGGTTGGGTTAGCCTCCCGGATTGGGCCTACTGCGAAGGTGTGACGCGCGGTGCACGGGAACGTCACTCAGAACTTAAACAAATAAATTTTAAGCTACAGGTATATAGGCATTTAATTTCCACGTGCACATACTATCTGTATTCAAGAAGTCACACTGGGGTTGGAGTACGATGCGTTTTTCAAGAGTTCGTCTTAACTACCGGAACATAGGCATGCATATAAGTTTACTCATAACATTCGAGACGTCAGACTGACGGGTTGGTGTATACTATGCTATATATATATTTTTTTATTGCAAACGGTGGCAGACGAGCAAGCGGCCCACCTGATGGTAAGTGGTAACCGCCGCTCATGGACTTTAGCAAAACCAGGGGCACAGCTAAGCCGCCGCCTACCGCAAGTTAAGTGCGCCGTCTGCTGCAAGTAAAGTAGGATATTCCAGAGCTTACACGTATGTGGTAGAAAAGAACGCTGAAAACGAACTGTCTTTGACGAAATCGATTCCAGGTGGTGTGGATGAACCCTACCGCGACGTCTCGTGGTTCGGTGGTAAAATGGTGATGTCGGTACCACCTCAAATAGCTCCTTCGAGCACTCCCCATTGTAGAGCCGGTAGAGCACACAGAGGGACCCGAAGTCTCTCCAACGACTTCAGACCCTCCGTGAGATCGGCCTTAAGAGTTTGTCTTCACTTTAGACTAGTCGCTAAGTCAAACTGGAGTGGTAGGTTCGTGATACATAAATAGGAAATGGTGACGTAATATTTGAATGCACTTATCTTGTTTTATAAAAAAAAAAACAAAAAAAAACAAAGCATCACGCCTGTATTCCCCGAAGGGGTAAGCAGAGGTGTATTACACACCCACGACTCGCCAGCTATGTTTGAGTCCCACGTAATAGGGGGCGAGCCTATTGACGTCTACCGGGCACACTTCCAAACTCCGGGCTGCTACTGAGAATTTTTCTTTTTAGGAAAAAGCTCAATAACATTGCCCGACCCGGAGATCGAACCCGAGACCTCATGATTAGCAGTCGCATACACTACCGCTACATCACCGAGGCAGTTATATATTTATTATTATTTGTTGTAATTTGACAAAATGATTGATTTAATCCTTAGATCCAATGCCAGAATGAATATTAAAGATATCTAAATATATCTTAGGTCTTTTTCTGAGTACCACTGAAGGAATGTAATATGGTTCCGGTGGCCCGCCAATAAAGGCGGAGAGACGGCACACGGCGGGTTTCATTAGTGGGCGAGGGCCCCACACTACCCTGTTCGTTGCCCCGAACGACGGGGTGTGCGGTTAGGAACATTTTTTCCCGCCTTAACAAAAAAAAAACAAAAAAAATGTCTTTTTCTGAGTCAGCCTATATTCCGTCTCTTTCAAAAACACTTTTTACTTGACTTCGCACATACAGAATGTTGTGTTTTAAGTTTTGTATTTATAAAATATTTATTGGAAAATATAATACTTTCTGCTAGGTACCTATACGTACCTATACGCGAATGTTACACATTATGGAAATTAAACTATGTTTACGGAATTTTTCACTATCCCGACGATTTACGGCCCACCCGCGAATGCTGTAAAGAATTCGAAACGTCGGCATAAGTAGCATAAAATCAAGCAAACGCGATGGTTTCCGTAAACGTATAGTTTTATAACATAATTATAATTGGGAAAATATGTAGTAGGTACCTACCTACTAAATACTGCTAAACCTACCTACTAAAAAATATTCTAATGGTGTGCCCAATTTATTTGGTTACAATAAATATATTTAATGAATATGCGAAATCCTTTACGACCTCGGCACCCAAATTGGTTGTGTTGAGTAATCTCGGAGACGATATGAAATAAATCGTTTATAAGGGTAAGAGAAATCGTCCGTTCTCCACGAACCAATTATACGATGAAACCGACTGCGATCGAGTTAAAAGCTATTAAGCAAGCACGAACAGTGTGCTTACTATTGTAACACGAATAAGTTTATATAATAATATATGCTTTTTGCGGATATGTGTTATAAATATTGGAGCGCGTATAAACAAAAGTGCTTCACACTAGAGTATCAATCATTCAACCAATCACAATCTACTGTTGATATGGCCTTTCCCAATTTACCACACAACATCTCACACTCCCTTTTGAGGTCATAAATTCTTCTTTCTTCTTAGATTTAGGCATTGTCGATTTAGATTTACAAAGATGTGATCATTTGTTTGTCGAATACACACATCTCGCGGTTTTTGATGAACCCCGCTGTTAGTGCCAAGGTCTCAGCACCGTAGAACGAAATAGGTAGGACACATTGATTGAAACCTTGGTGGATGTTGAAAACCGTATTACTTAAATCTTTCATAGTCTAGTAAGTGCAGTGGCGTTACCTTTAGGCTAGTTGGAGACTGTAAGGATTATGCTTATATCGTTCATATCAATGTAAAAATACGTAATAATTTATCTAAGTAAGTAGCTGAGCTAAACAAAAAATTTGAAAACTTCTCGAGCCTTATACTCTATTATCAAACTCTGATCACCGTCTGTCCTATATAACCTAATTATTGAGACTATTCGAATGAGCCCAAAGACGATACCAGTACTGAAAGTTGGTAAACAAAGCTAGCCTTCAAACAGCTAATAAGATAGCCTTCAAACAGCTAATCAATTTTTTAAATCATGGAAACACTTTCATTCAATTTACCTTTCAAACAAAACAATAAACTAAAATAAAATCCGTTCATTCGTTTGGAAGCTAATACGCTACAGATAGACACACAGATAAACATGTTAAACTTATAACACATGACGTAATCACATCTCCGTTTACGTCGAGTTTTAATATTACTTAAACAAATAGTTACAACTTTGTTAAGTTCATACGTTAGTCGCTAAGAAAATTGAACGCTGCAAATGCCACATTCACATTGAACAAGAGCAACCATAGTCGTTTACTTGAGTAGATGTGTATATTAAGTTTACTTTCCGATTTAACAGACCGCAAGTAATTATAGATTCTTTACTTGACGGTTTGAACATTAGTGACTAAGTTTTTTTGGCTCGGTATTGTGCTACATGACTGGTACTATCAGTGAGAAGGGCTAGCTATACTATAATTTTTCTCTGATGTTAACGTCATAGTTTTTTCAAAGTCGAATGGATTGAAACACGACCCCATCAAAGTTTGAGATAAGCCTAAGAAGAAGACCTGACCCCTTTTTTTTTTTCGTCAATTTAGACTGATCGATTGACCGATTGATTATCCAACGTGTTCGATAGAACCATGAATGCTGCAAAGTATTCAAAACGTCGAGTAAATAATCAAATAAAAGCGATAGATTTCTTAAATATTACGAATCTACTCTAGATTATGCATTATTTTTTTTTAAATTTGTTTAAGGCATTGGAAGAACCATCAGCCTAACAGTAACTTATAAACATCGTTATTCTCTCATCACACGTAAGTTTAGTTCATAAAACAAGTCATAGTCGAAGTCAGTCATATAAAATTAGTTAGTCAAGTCAAAGTCCCACTCCAGTAAGACGATGGCCACCTTACTGAAGCTTCTATGGAGTTTTGGAGACAACAGGAAAAAACACGTTATGTCGCACTACATCACTTGCCATCACTTATGCACATACACAAATAGTTAATAAGCAAAAGGCCACCACTTTTACACATTAATACTTGAAATAACACTTAGGTTAGTTTAGGAAAATAATGCAGAGCGACGACATGATCTCCTTCGTGTTCCCGCCTAAACTCCTTATGCATTAACAAAATGGGACACAGACGTAAAATTTATATTAGAAAAGTGAACGTGCGAGTTATGTCCACCGCTATGATTAATACAGCGTAGAAAATGTTTGTTTCGGGTACAGACACCTTACCACCGAAGGAATGTAACATAGTTCCAGTGGCCCGCCAATAAAGGTGGAGAGACGGCACACGGCGGGTTTCTTTAGTGGGTGAAGGCCCCACACTACCCTGTTCGTTGCCCCGAATGACGGGGTATGCGGTTAGGTTATTATACATTTTTTCCCGCCTTAACAAAAAAAAAAGGTACAGACTCCTTGCTACCTGCCTATTTTCTGACAAAAACATAACCTCACTTTTCATTGATCCCTGGCCTGGGTTATAAGTGTCATGGTTGGAAGCTATTCATGCCACTGGACAACTGAGGCAGTGTTCTTGACCAATCCCCTAGAATATAATTCGATCTTGCACTACACCTCTCGTGAATTAATACACGGTTATTTTGTCATTTCTCGAAGCGTAACGCCTTTGATTGACAGACACGATTATAGCACTACATTTGTTGCGTATGTCTTTTTTTGAGTGACATTGACAGTAATGTTGCCAGACGCAAATTTGTGTCAAACGTTTTGATAATGTTAAGACAGTTTCACACTCGCGAGAAGTCGTTATTGCGACTAATCTAAATCTACCTTGGTACATAAGTTCAGCCAATGTTTACCTGTAAACAAAAAAAGTACATAAGTATACATATTATTATCATATAAACAAGATATGAGCAATGAAAATACGGTCAGGTTGTCTGTGAACAGCAGAAGACCATCCTTTTTTTTTGCATGTAGTGGCATACTAGCCACGGCCCATCTGATGGTAAATGGTAACCGTCGCTCATGGACTCAACTATACTGAGAGTATTGTCAAGCCGCTGCTCACAATTTCATTTTACCGATATGAAATGAAAGAATAAACTGCTATCTCCTGCTACAGCCAAAACGTAACGATGTGCTTCATGGCCGGTCACACGGGAGATGGTGGTACCAACCCACTCAGGCCCGATACCAAGTGAGTACTCTCACTTGGTACCCAGCCCTACCACCAGTCATGCAATGGATGATAATTGCTTACTTCCTTTAGTCGCCTCATACGACACCTATGGGAAAGAATGGGGTGGTGACACTTGTATTCTTAGTCCGTCACCACAAGGAATAAACCACCTCTTGTATATTTATAAATTATAATTAAGAGCAGTGGTTAGCCTAACGGTAAAACCAAGGACTGCAATGAGCGATATCGAGTTCGATCCTGAGTCCAAGGCTTAGACCTCGCTACACACATCTGACATTTCAAGATTTTTTTGAAGTTATATGTGTATTGGTTTACAATTTGTCACTGCTCGGTTAAAGAAAACATCGTGAGAAAACTTGCATGCCTGAAAGATTTTTCTCGAGGGCTTGTGTAGTCTGCCAACCCGCATTGGGCCAGCGTGGTGAACAATGGCCTAATCCTTCTCACCATGAGAGGAGACCCGTGCCCTATAATGGGACAGACTTTTTCTGTATCATTATAGGGTTGAAAAATAAACTAGATTCATTCATATTGGTTGAAAAATAAACTAGATTCATTCATATTGGTTGAAAAATAAACTAGATTCGACCCACGACCTCACCTTCGTTGACTTCAAAATTAAGCCCTAAAGAAATTATAAAAATGTAAACGTAAGGATACCCCTTAAAATTTTATCCAAATCTCTTCAATCGTTTAGGTATGATTAACGAATATATAACATATATCTTCACAGACTATAATTTTGTTTTAATTTAGTATATACTAGGTATATTACGCTAAGGTACCGTTTATCCCCGTTTTTATTTGTTTAGGCGAGAAAAAATGCACCTATCCGCACAACCCGTCGTTCGGGGTAACGAACAGGATACGGCCCGTACCCACTAAAGAAACCCGCCGTGTGCCGTCTCTCCGCCTGTGTTGATGGACCACTAGTACTGTGTGTACTTTAGTGGCAGGTATCGTTTATCCTTAAGTATCCACTTTCCAAAAAATGGCTAAGTACTCGTTTACAGCTGTTCAAAAGTGAAATTTTGAAGCCACGTTACATTTATCTACGTACACGTAGTACTTTCATTATATATATATATATACAGAGTGTTCTACTTTTCACATAAACTCTACGAAACAGTTATTTCAACCCCAGTACATCATTAACAACTTCTATAGAAAATCAACGCGTTGTACTATGAACATGTTGGTCATAAATCATTCACTTTCTAGTACGACAGTGCAGACGGAACCGAATGATATATATAGTTCGTTGTCAATAGAATCGCGCATAATCAATGATAATAATGTGGCTTCTGTTATTTAGGTTAGTTAGTGTTTGACGGTTTGTGTGTGCTGTTGGGCTAAAATACATGGTGTTCACTTCATATCATGTCGTCAGGGACACCTATATTTTTTGTTAAGGCGGGAAAAAGTGTACCTAACCGCACAGCCCGTCGTTCGGGGTAACAAACAGGGTAGTGTGGGGCCCGCACGCACTAAAGAAGTGGTAAGGGCCACCTAAGGAAGTTAAATTAATATAATGTTGTTTATTTATTTGTTAATTGTTTTGTCAGTGTTGTAGAAACATTTTGGTGGTTTAAAACATAAATAGAAATGACTAATTCAATATTTTATATATGAATAGGCTCCCAAGTAAAAATAATTAACTAAACATTCAACATGTTATACAATGTACGAATGGGATATGATTTTATTTTTTATTAGTAATATGTTGGTTTTTTACCAATAAATCTTTAATATCAGTTCGTCATTTTTTCTTCAGAAAACAATCATTTTTATTTAATATTTGATATTCGGTAAATTATGGCATTCACCAAGTGTATATTATATTATATATTCACGGACCTTTTCATACAACGTCCTCTGGTCCCAAACTAAACTTAATGCTTGTGCTATGGGTACCAGATTACAGATATAATACATATATTATTATTTTTTTGTAAATACATACATATAATAGATAGAAAAGACCCAGACGCTGTACAAATATCTGTGTTCATCACACAAATAATTGTCCTGAGTGGGAATCCAACCCACGACCTCGTGCACGGAAGTCAGTTACACTACCGACTACGCCACGAAACCCGTCAAAAAATGTATCCGTCAACTGTTTATTTATTGCAGTAACTACTACTAGTACTTCCCCCCTTGTTTTTGTTAAGGTGGGAAAAAATTTTGCTAACCGCACACTTCGTCGTTCGGGGCATCGAACAGGGTAGTGTGGGGCCTTCACCCACTAAAGAAACCCGCCATGTACCGTCTCTCCACCTTTATTGCTGGCCACCGGAACCATATTACATTCCTTCAGTGGTAGTAAACTACTTCCCCTGTGCATCAACAATTACCCAAATAACCGTTCGATAAGTCGCATATATTTTTGCGTATACATTAGTTTTGGTCCCTTTGGGCTCGCTTTTTTGATTAACAACCGGTTTGACCATATGCCATTGAGATTACAGGACAAGATTTATTGGGAACACTTATTTTAAGTTTAAATTTGAAATTATAGAGATATGACATGTATTTGTGGCCTTTGTAGGTGATCGATAGGCATGTATTATTGGCCGTGAGAATTATCTGTAACCGATTTTCCTCTTTACAATTAAATGCTTTTTTGGAAAGTTTAAGCATTTGTACCTTTGTGATAAATGATTATAAAATCTTCAATGTCGTAGGGGTTTACCATAGGTATGATGGTAATGGGCAGGCTACATCATTCGTGGAACTGTTAATTGGCAGGAAAGAAATGTTCTTGAATGACAACGAAGTATCATATGGTGCAGCGTAAGACAGTCTCCGTCTAGATGGACTTGCGACCTGGTTAACGGTACAGGGACGTGTACGGAGACAGTGTAGGTGACCTTTGTGGGGAGCTGTAGCTGTCGCAGTTCATGCTGAAATGCTGATATTGGATGATAGGTATAATATTATAAATGACATGAAATACGCCAACCACAGTCTCATTTGTTTTCGAGAGGTTCTGAAAATGCCCTGTGCAGAGGCGAAACATGTATCCTTGCGTTTGATGTTCTGCAGAATTTTTGCGGAGTTCGAAAGATTTTGCAACATAAGATTTTTAGTGAGATTTTTCTAGTTTTTGTGATAGGCTCTGCTTGTGTTAAACATTCTCTTCTAGCTTTGGGAATAGCGGATTGGCAGTTTTTGCTAGTAATGGTTGACAATCCATGAGAGGGTTTTCCCTAAAATCTATTTCACAATAATATGAAAATAGAAAAAGATAATCTCGAATGGGCTTTGACCATTTGACCACGACTTCTGCAAACTGAATTACTGTATTTTTGATTTATATTTTTAGCATTTGACATGCTCAGCTACTATTAAAGTACAAATTATTTGTGAATGAGGAAAAAGAGAACTTTAGTGAGATCGGGAATCGAACCCGCGTCCCTTCCAATCCGGGGATGTGCTTTAAGCCACTGAGCTACCGCACCGACCTTTCGGCCATTCCAATCTCATCATCACATTTGTCTTTACGACCAATGCCATCTACCGGAATGCATTTACATGTATTAATACAATATAGTAAGATTAAAATTCGTACTATTTGATGGCGCGATTTTTTAAACATTTTTTATCTATATTTTTTAGCATTTGACATGCTCGGCTACTTTTAAAGTCCAAATTATTTGTGAATGAGGAAAAAGAGAACTTTAGTGAGAGCGGGAATCGAACCCTTCCAATCCGGTTCCCTTCGCACTAAAGTTTTTTTTTCCTCATTCACAAATAATTTATACTTAGAATTACTGTATTTAACGCAATCATTCCGAAATTATATAAACGAAGAAGCTCATAAATTATCTTTTAACGAGACTCTTATAGTAATTGCGCCACTCATGCAATTTTGTGTTGTTAATATCATCAATGCAAGGAATTTATGATCCATACTCTTCGGGTTTCTGAATGCTGGTGATTCTGATGTGTCTCGAAACTCGTTGAGTAGATCGTGAAAGGGTCTGACCAGGAAAATACTACCCTAAAACGTTTCGCCTCCACTTATGCTAACCCTCTCCGCCTTCAATCACTCTTTAAAGGTTGAGCAACGCGAAATGATTTATGTAGATGTTATTCCAGCTCCCATAGACAACGAGTAGTTTGAGCCAGGCCATTTATCACTTTAATGGTATCAAAATAGTGTCCTATACCCAGTTTAGTAAAAAAAACATTCATTATGTCCAACTTGGTATGGAGATCACCAAATATATTCAACTTCCGTCGCGATCCTAAAGCGGTCTTTGACGATTCAAGCGCATTCGAAAATTTAATAAACTCTGTTTATTTCAATCGAGATCCATTTACATGCTTATAGAGCAATACTCTCCCAGCCATTCACGTCGTGCGCCCACGCTAATAGAAACGCCGTATACTGACACCGACAAGTGTAGCTCACAGCCACACCATAAACCTGCCGGTATTGACTTCCTGTATATTAACTGTTTTTACTTCCTTGTAAGTCAAAAGGTACTTAATAATGAATCATTAATTTTAAAACATCAAATCATTACATTTAAATATAGAACTTAAAAATTATTTCCGTATTTATTATTGCTATAGAATCTAGGGTAATTATAAAGTATTTTAATAATAAAAATAGCCCAATACCAGGCATAAAAAAAACAATATTTGACGTAAATTGTAAGAAATCTAAATTAAACACAACAAAGTTACAAAATAGAGCATATAATTTTTAGTTTGAAAAAAAAAATTTAATAGATATGAGTAATAGAACTAGTTATTCATGGGAATAAATATTTTAATTTCAGAGATCTTAAAAATGTTACTAACTTTAAGAGTAATTTATTAGTAACATCTATGAAATCTTTTGTTCGAAGGATTACGATCAACTACCGTATACCTACTATTTTAACGGATCGGCAATAGAGCTGCAACCATCTTCATTGCCGATCCGATAGAAAGTATATATCGTTATATTTAATGTGGTCTCAAAGTTGTTAATTTATAATAAAATTATGAAGACATATACACTACTAGTAGGAGACTAGTTTTAGATAAATTCTGGTTTCCAATATAATAGCAGTATAGAACGTTCTCTAATCAAGAGCTATCAAACAAAAAAGTTTAATAGAAATCTATTCAGTAGTTTCTGCGTGATGTGAGAACAAACAAACAGATATATAGACAAAACATGTGAAAAAAATGTATTTGTTTCAGAGATACCCACATTGCTTTATAAAGTAATTTTTTCTTAAGTATATTCAATGTAGAGACACATCTTTGTTACAGCTTTTCTAATAGTAGGTACTTAGATATAAATAATTAGTAGATTGAAGATAATTAAAATTCTGCAATGTTCTTACCACCACCAAAATGGAAACTAATTAAGTTTTATTTAGATACCAGCTATGCTAAGAAAAATATTATTGATAGCCTATAAAAATCCTCAAAGTCCGTTTTAAATTCGTAAAATATTTTTTTTAATGGGATAAGTAGTTTCGGAGGTTACATCCAAAGTCACAAATATTATCTATTTGTAATGTCAATAGAGATACGAGCTTGTGTTATTTTTTAGTAAGACCGATAATACAGTGTATTGCTTAGAATTATTTAAAATCTCATTCAATAAAGTGTTGGATTGAGTGAAAGCACTCTCTAAACATACGGTTATTAAATAATCAAACAAATTGTATAAGCATGTAGTTCGTAAAACAACTATAAACAATATTTCATATACTATAGCATGTCAATTATCATTATTTATCTTCTTGTGAAATTATTTAATGGTAGCTTCATATTGTGGAAGCAAATTGAAATTTTACGCAAAACGAGGACTTTCAAAGTCGCGTAAACACGAAAATTATGGACAAGTTTTATTGAAAATTAAACAAATAATATACTGTTATTATGTATTTTGCTTTTAGCATTTTGCGAACGTGTTTTGAGTATGTTTACTACAGGTATTTTGGTGCTACTTTGCCGACGGGATACTCTCATACGTTACTTGGCGGTGATATGTTATGCCTTCTACACCAGTCAGTAAAAAATATGCAAAGTTCATAATCTTAGGTTCTTCAGCACGATTATGCCTGCCTTTAAAATTCGATACCTCATTAGTTAAAATCATAATAAGAGACAATCATATTTTGTTTTTAAGAACTTCAAAGTTAAGTAAAGAAGAGAATTTGAATGTTTTGAAGGTAAATGGTTTATTATATTTTAAATGAAAGTGGATTTTAATTAATGTGGAAGTGGCGTATTGAATTTACGAGACAGATGAAGAGGCTATTTACTTGTAATTAATAAAGTTATAAATACTATCACGCAAAGGTTTAATAAACATTAATTAGTGCTTGTAATTGAGGAGATTGTATCTTTAGTCATTAATGAGATTTTGTAAAAATTTCAATGTTGCTAACACTTAACTGCAATTTAATATGAAGGAATTTTTGAAGTAAATACATACTTCTTTAGTTGCGACAGTAACTCAGTTTTTTTTTCGGACGGATGTAAACTGAAGTGACGTTCAGTGAAATAACGAATAGTTCCTTTGGGGCAACCATTCGTTATTTAACTAAGCTGGCTTAAACTAGGCTGTGTTGATCGTCAGTCAGGGCAAGCAATTTTATGTATGTATATAGGTAGACAGTAGATACTTGATATTATGAATTCTTTAGTTATATCAAATACAGGCTGACCCGACAGACGTTGTCCTGTCTTAGCCATGAGCATTCGATGACTTGCGAACTTTCAAACGTGCTAAGTATTATTCTGATTTTTTCTAATTACATGCGCAATTTTCTTATTTTTTTCTTTCGTAAGAACCTTCTCCTGACAATAATAAATACAACAAAAAAAGAATTAGCGAAATTGCTCCATCCGTTCACGCGTGATGCGATGACCAAGGGAAATAGAGATTCATTTTTATATATATAGATGAGATTGTAGGATCTAAAGATTGACTTTAATTAAATCTTGATGAGATAAAAGTAAGTATTAATTTAAGATCTCACATTTTATATTTCGATTTGTTTTATTATAATAACTTTATCATTAAATTTTACAACTTATTTTATTAACGAATACTACTTAATTCTACCTTTATGTTACCAATAAAATAATAATTGTATCAAAATTTTATGATTATAATAAAATTATTAAGTTTAAACGATGTACAGTCACAAACTGTTATTTTTAATACTTTAAACAATAAATTTCGTATTTAAATATCAATAATAATTTGTATTAAGGCTTACGTGAAACGGGAGCCAAATGATAAGATTTTAAAACGAAAATCGTGTGACGAAAAGTGATACTTGGCTTTGAGGCAAGGTGCAACTTTCAGCGTTTTATTAAGTTTTAATCATGGACGTATAAGAAATCCATCCATTCATCAGCCTTTCAACGTCCACTGCTGGACATAGGCCTCCCCAAGAGAACGCTACAACGAGCGGTCCCGTCATGGGGGATAATGCCGTAATCGCCACGCTTGGCAGGCGGGTTGGCGATCGCAGTGGATGTTGTTAATACTCGAGGGAGTGCTGCTGCCCACTCCCTCGGTATTCCCTCAGTCGGCTCTTACGACTCCCGTGGGTAGATAGGGATGGGACAATTCTAAAGCCGGCCCCACACGGCCTAAGACGTATAAGAAACGGACACGGTTTTTTTATAATGTTGTCTTTTACTTTGAGAGGTCCTTGTAATTCCCTCTAATTTTGAAAAGTGGTGAAATCGAATTGTTAAATATTTTTCCACTATATTTTACACACAGTACACAGGTAAAGGGGAATTTCGCAAGAAATTAAAAATTTTTTAAAATGGCCGAAATTAAATAATTATTTATTGGCGGGCTAAAGTTGTTGACACTGCAATGGTAGTTGAGATATATCGAGTATGTCATAAACTAACGAAATAAAAGATGCTACTGGTTCACCTTATTGATTGTGACAAAAAGATTCTTAGTAAATGTAATAGACTCAGATTTTCAAATAATAATTCAGAAATAAATAGTGATTAAGAAAGTTTTCTTTTATTTTTTTCCATTTTGACTAAAATGTCAATAAGAAGACAAATAGACATATACGATAGGCATCTACCACCTTATTTTATGTCGCTTTCGTTAAATGCGATTTTCTTATGTACATAAAAAACACTCGCAAATGCAATTTTATTACTTTAAAACATATTACAATAGATATAATTACTTTAATTTAGATTTTGTAAATGCCACTACAATAATAAATTCATGCTACTTATACTACTGATCAACGCAAATTCAATTTAATAAACCATCAGAAAATGTATTATAATAAATAAATATGAATAATGTGTTTTCGATAACGCAGACTACAGCAACACTATTAACGATACGTGGCAATCAAATATCATTTTACCCTACAAAATAAAAAATCAGAGTTTAAAAATTAATAAATATAGAACTATAAAACTCCCATATTTCGGGTAATTAGCACTAGTGAATATTAGCAATACTGAATTATTTTGTTCTAGTGAATTAATATTAATTTTAATGCATAAAATAGGGAACTAAGTGATTAAATTATTCGTTTACCTATGAAATGTGACTCCTGGTTTTTTTTTTCTTTCGGTCACTACGGTTTTTACACCATTTTACCATGCTGTATTTTAATATTTTTTTGCAGCGTAGACGTACCGACTGTTATAACGTTTACTTGGGCAATGGCTGATTAACGTGTGAATGTGTGCGTGTAGGCATGTACGTACACAAAATTATGTTAGCGAGACTATGTCTGAATATTTTAATATGTCCATGGTTTTAATAAGATGCATAATTTTGCCGTTGTCAAAAAGCACTTTCTCATATGTAGTTACAATTGGTGCAGTAATTAGGTAAAGGCGTATTACCATGAGCTGTCCGTGTGGCGACTGACTAAGAATACTAGTGTCACCACCCCTTTCTTTGTAGTTTTTTTGAGATTTCTCAAGATCTACCGGTTCGAATCAGTCCTAATTGTATTCAAAATCTAAGTTTGGTCAAGTCCTTTCGAAAGACGCCAACCAAGATGAAATTGGTCAAGCCGTTCAAAAGTTATGAGAGGTTTACATACGGCCACACACACACACAACACACTCACACACATACATACATACATACAGACATACATACATACATACATACATACAGACATACAGACATCATCGCGGAAACATTCGGGGAAGCTTCCTAGGACCTCAAAACGTCAACATCCGTTGACAACTCGATTTTCGAAAAACGGGGTAAAACCAATAACTTTCCAACTTTTAAAATATTCAAGGGAAGTTAAAAAAAACTAGACCTCGCGGGACGTCTAGCATATGTGAAAACATCTAAATTACTTTGTAGAAATAAAATAATCATAACTTGACAAAGTACTCCTCAAGATGAATCAAACGAGTATAAACTCTATATGTTTGTGTAGTTTCATTACAGAGTTACTATGGCCACCTTCCAGCTCCATCGTTAGACCCTGGATACCATCTAGAGACAAAGTACTCATCAAGACAAATCATACGAGCCCAAACTCGATGGAGTTATGTCGTTTTATAACGGAGTTCCTATGGCCACCTTCTAGCTCCATCATCAGACCCTGGATACAATCTAAAGACAAAGTACTCGTCAAGACGAATCAAATAATTTCAAACTCGATGGGGTTGCGTCGTTTCATTACGGAGTTACTGTGGTCAGGTGACCATGAAGGTTCCAGCTCCATCATCAGACCCTGGATATCATCTATGACTGAAGTTATAGTCAAGACATTTTAAACGAGCCCTAACTCAATGGAGTTGCGCCATTTAATTATATAGTTTCGCATGGCCACCTTCCAGCTCCATCATCAGACCCTGGATACCATCTAAAGACAAAATACTCATCAAGACGAACCAAACGTGTCCAAACTCGATGGGGTTGCGCCGTTTCATTATAGAGTTCCTATGTCCACTTTCAAGCTCCATCATCAGATCAGCTCCGTGTCATCATAATATTGCACTGTCACGTGATATACACATGCGTGTAAAATTTCAGCTCATTCGGAAACCGGGCAGTGTGTCAAATTTAACTTGCAAGATTTGAACGGGACAAGTACAATAAAAGCGTCGCCACGCTAACAGCTGATTTTACCCTCCCTCCGCATTAGATGTTTATCATCAAAAATGTAACCTCTAACGTTTATACATTGGAGATATATAATAGATCTATCTATTTGCTAATATAAATTTGTTCAAATCTTAGACAGTATGATTGACTTCAGTCACCATCATCTCGCTAGTTTTATCCCGAACTTTGCTGATGTCGGCTTCAGCCTATTCGGTTTTAGCCTATCCACCAGTATTTAAACAGAGCGACTGTCTATCTGATCTTCACCACCCAACTAAGGGGACAACTAATAAAGGACTTTGACAACTCACTCTGACTTTGGAGTCTTTAATAAAAACGCTAATCGCCAACAGTGACGCCTGAGGCTTTAACTGGTAATGGCTATTGCATTGCACTTATTGTGGCCATTCGACACGCGTGTGCTAATTTAAGCGATAGCGAGTTAAGTGCTTCATGTAAAGAACTGCACAATACGCATAATTATGTATAATATATGTTGAAACCGTATAGTATGTGGAAAGGGCTAATGAACAAAGACTAAAGCCATGGATACTGGCATCCCGCTCTTTGCACGCATATAATCAATAAAGAAAATCTTTAGGATTACTTTTTATAAAACATTGAATTTCATTGCTTAATATAAGGTTAATTAAGATGTAATACATATATAAAACGTTCTTGAAAATTATGAATACTAATGAAAATCATTTTAAAATTCATTGAGTAGTTTACAAGTATGGAGATAAACAACGCGGTACAAAATTTGACATGAAGATTACAGCTTAAATAAACATTTAAATATTTTGTTGATACACTTATAAATATAATGTTTTATTGACGAAATGAAAAAATCCTAATACATGCTATGGGTTTTGATTGTTCTATTTTTATTGCTAAAGCTTACAAAAGTTAGACCTAATAATTTGCGAACATAAAAATTTTAATTTAGGAATAAATATAGTATTGGGGCTATTTAGGCGTGTCTCTCAAAATATTTTTTTTTTTAGTTTAGTAAATATCTTTACCGAGAAACAGATATATCGTCGAAAGTCCAAAACTCGCTCTGCCGCAGGCTAACGTTAGTATAAATTATATATATTTCTTGATGACTGCTGTAAAAATTAATTTATACCCTGAGCGTTAATTGCAACGTGTTAAATAAAATAGTGGAATGCCCGCCATATTTTTGGCAGTAAATTGTTGATGTGTATGACGATGATTTATATATTGTTAATTTTTGTGGGGTAATTTACTTTATACGTATTGGGCTTATTATCTTCGTGAAGTGAATAAGTTATCGTGTTTAAGTTGAGTGGAAATTTACGAAGCGAGGACTACACATAGAGATTTCTCTACATACCTACTCGTTTTTTACCCGCGAAACAAGGTAATATAGTGTGTATAGTGGGTGGGTCGTAAAGACAAATGTGATGGTGGAAATTGGGTATGGCTGTTGGTCAGTGCGATTGCTTAGCGGTTAGAGCACTTCCCCGGATTGGAAGGGACGCAGGTTCGATTCCCGCACTCACTCAAAAGTTCTCTTTTTTATTTCATTAAAGAACAATAAAAAAAAAATATCTTTAATAAAAAAATCCATTGCGTAGTTTATAAGCCAAAAGTGGAAAATCAAAAAGACGCGGATTGCGACTTAAATAAACTTTGTACTATGAATAAATTTACCTATTTGAGCAACGCTTAGGAACTGTAACAAAATTTATTTTATTCTAGTTAGTAGTTTTTAGGTTATATCTCAGGTTACCGATATAGTAGCGAATAAAATGTATACCAGTTGTTAAGTCTAATCAAGAGCTATCAAACAAAAAAAGTTGCATCAAAATCCGTTCAGTAGTTTTTGCGTGATGCACGAACAAACAAACAGAGAAACAGATAAACAAAAAAAAGACAGACAAAATATCTAAAAATAATTGTTTTGTGTTTAGACACGCCTATATAGCCTATTACAGTATTTTTTTTCTAAAATATCCTAAATGTACAGACAAGCATTTATTACTTTAAAAAAAATTAAACAAGTGCGAGACGGACTCGCCTCGGATGAAGGGTTCCGTAGCAGCAAGTTGAATGTTTTTATTTTATTTTTATATTTGAGTTGATTGAATGAAAGGTAAATTGCGGTTTACGATTTATGACGTATTAAAAAAAAAACTACTTACTAGATCTCGTTCAAACTAATTTTCGGTGGAAGTTTACATTGTAATGTACGTCATATATTTTTTTAGTTTTATCATTCTCTTATTTTAGAAGTTACAGGGGGGGCTAACACACATTTTACCACTTTGGAAGTATCTCTCGCGCAAACTATTCAGTTAAGAAAAAAATAATATTAGAAACCTCAATATCATTTTTGAAGACCTATCCATAGATACTTCACACGTATGGGATAGATGAAAAAAATTTTTGAGTTTCAGTCTAAGTATGGGGAACCCCCAAAATGTATTGTTTTTTTTTTCTATTTTTGAGTGAAAATCTTAATGGTTCACAGAATACATCTACTTACCAAGTTTCAACAGCATAGTTCTTATAGTTTCGAAAAAAAGTGGCTGTGACATACGGACGGAAAGATAGACAGACATGACGAATCCATAAGGGTTCCGTTTTTTTCCATTTGGCTACGGAACCCTAAAAACATGTTTCACTTATAAGACAAGGGTCCCTCAAAATGTAGGGATCGAGTGGGAGATTTAACCCTTATTGGAAATAGAGATCAGTAAATAATGCAAAACGACATCTGTGCAGTCAAATACATTTTAAGAAGTATACTATAAAGTACAAATTCCTATAGCAAGTAAGCATAACGGCACTATCGCAAGTTAATCCCATAATACTCCACATGGTATGCGTGGGTTCACTCTTAATACATGTCCATGAGTAATTAATTGATGGGCGATACGCCATGGGTTTTATTAAAGAGAATTATTGGTTTTGATAATCCTTTATTGTATAACGGTTTGTCTTTGTATTTTTTGGTCGCAGAAGAATCTTTGTTTAAAAGAAAGAAAGAAATTCTTTTATTTTGGTATCTACAATATTGTTGAACAAATCTAAATATATATATTAATTAAGCCCTTAATAATAAATAAGGGTGTAAAAGCCAAAAAAGGTCTTGTCTCAGCTTGTGCTGCTGCGCGAAAATGGCGCCGCAGCGCTGGTTTTCAGGCAGAACCACTGTAGTGCGAATACGAGCCGCCACGGCAATACATATAAATTAACTAATAGCAAATAAATACATACATAAAAAACATAGCATCACGCCTGTATTCCCCTAAGAGTTAGGCAGAGGTGTATTACACACCCACGATTCTCCACTGACTTTCTGCCCGTCTAATTTCCACCGGCAGAGCATTCCACAAAGTAATAGCCCTGATCGTAAAAGATTTGGCAAAAAAGTTTGTGTTATGTGATGGCATTTTCAGCGTCAGGTTATGCGAAGACCTTAAAAACTTTGAATGTGTATCATGGAGGTATTCAAAACGACCTTTGAGATAGGAAGGTGTTGAAGGGTTAAACAATACATTATATAGTATAGAAAGAATATGAGTATTCCGGCGATGTCGTATTGGTAACCACTTAAGCTGTGTTCGAAATTGTGAAACATGATCATACTTGCGAAGACCAAATATGAATCTTATACAGAAATTTTGGAGGCGCTCAAGTTTATCGAGTTGGTTTTCGGCGAGATCTGGATAGCTGACATCTGCGTAGTCCAGGATAGGTAGAAGTAAAGAACTTGCAAGCGTAATTTTGGTAGAAATAGGAAAAAAGTTTCGCAATCGTCTAAAAGCTCCTGCAGATGCAAATATTTTCCGACTTACTTCTTGGAGCTGTGGATCCCAAGTAAATTTTGAGTCAATTGTCAAACCCAAGTTCTTGACTTTTTCACTAAATGGTATTAAAACACCTTCAAAAATGACATCAGGTAATTGAGTCCAATGAATCTTAGAGATCAGTCTCGAGCTACCTACGATTGTAAGCTGTGTTTTTGAAGCATTTATAGTAAGCCCATGAGATACACTCCACGCACTAATTTTATTTAAATCCTCATTGAGTATTCCTATCGTATGCGATAATTGAGCTAATGGAGTCTGCAAGTAAATTTGAAGATCATCTGCATAAAGGTGGTAGAAAGAAAGTAGGTTATTACAAATGGAATTGATAAAAATTGCGAAAAGTAGAGAGGATAAAACGCCACCCTGGGGCACACCGACTGATGTATTACGCCAAGAGGAGCAAATATTTTCAATACGAACACGTTGCCGGCGGCCACACAACCAACTGCGAAACCAATCTATTACCGTAGGAGATACGTTAAGAGAGCAGAGTAGAGAGAGCAATACCTCAAAGTCTACCGTGTTAAATGCGTTACTGAAGTCTAGCAGAGCTAGTACAGTCAGTTTACCACATTCCATACCTGATCTGATGTCCTCCGTAATATTGATGAGGGCTGTGGTAGTACTATGGCCTGGACGGAAACCGGATTGTAGTGGGTTAAGGAGATTATATTTGCAAAGGAATAATTTATATGGTGGTGTAAGGAATAATTATCTTGCTCTGAAAGGAGGCCCATGCCCAACAGTGGAATGATAACGAGTTATAAGACACTGGAATTGGTTTTATCTTCAAATGCGCCTATCGACAAACTACAATAATTTGGTGGTGCAAGGACCTTTAAGAGAAGACCCAACATTGAGGCAGTGAGTAGAGAAAAAAAGTTGAAAAGAGGTCTCCCTTATTCTCATTCCTCCCCACCTCCTATCACTTTCCTTGGAGTTGGCGATGCACGATTGATGCCCCTGGTGTTGCTAGCGTCTATAGGCCAACTAACAGCTCCACTGAAGTAATGTAATATAGTTCCAATGAACCGCCAACTGCCGTGTGGGGCCGGCACCAAGAATAGCTCCATCCCGTCTCTTCCTATGGGAGTCGTAAAAGCCGACTAAGGGATTACCGGGGGACTGGGCAGCAGCGTTCCCCTATGTACTAAAAACATCCACTGCGATCGCCAACCCGCCTGCCAAACGTGGCGATTATGGTAAAACCCCCATTTTGGGGAGGCCTATGTCCAGCAGTCGACGATGAAAGGCTGATGGATGGATGGATGAACCGCCAACACAGGTAGAGAGACGGCACACGGCGGCTTTATTTAGTGGGTGAGGGCCTCACACTATATACCCTGTTCGTTGCTCCGAACGACAGGGTGAGCGGTTAGGTACATTTTTCCTCATCTTAAAAAAACGGTTAACCGTTAGCCGCTTGCACTGCATAATATACTTGTATTTAAAATCAATGGAGCGCATAACAATCCTGACTTCAATATCAAAACGTGTTGATTCGAATAAGATCTCCCATTTACAATGCTAAACCAATAACCGTAAATAATAAGAGTTGATAGGTCGTGTTTACGACTTAAACTATGGGATAATGTCATAAAAAATGGAGGGTTACCACAGAGAAATGGCATCGTTATTTGAAGGGAAAATGGTTTAATTGGTCTCTGGCGGTTGTTTTACTATGAGGGTGGCGAACAATGGGCTACAGAAACCAATTGGCACTAGCAAGACCAAAGCCATCACTAAAGCGTTGCCATCTCGGAAAAAGAAAGAGATACCTAGACAGAGGATGAGGTAAAAGTTCGAGCTGTCGACATAAGTTTAATTTTTGTCGGTATAATGTATGAAAATACTTCCGACAGATGGCGCAGGCGTCACCCAAAGACGTTAAGTATGAATGTGTTACCGAAATTAGCAGTCAGGAGCAATTGTCACGATGGTTGAATTGGCAAAGCATCTGGACGGTATCCAGGAGATGCAGGTTCGAATCCTGCTCGTGACTGTTATTTTCGATTTCACATTTTTCACTTTGTGTTTAATGTATAGTGCTAAGCATGTCAAATGCTAAAAATATTCTCTTAAAACATTCCTCAAATACCAACCCAGCTTCCCCATCTCGACGTGTGGTCCTCAGACATCCGTCGCAAATAGAGAAGTTATGACAACCAATGTATTTTACACTCCATAAATACAATTGAAAACGTTCAGTAATGAGCCACGCCTGCGCGCTCTTGTCAAACGTTCGTGATAATAGATTTGAACTTATTGTATTGAGTTAAAGTGCTTGAATGGAGCACACGTGTTCTATCGATTAGATAGTGTGTTTTTATGATTGACACTTAATTTAACAAACCACTTGTTATTCTTGTAATAATTAAGCTTACTATATTGCAATAAAATCGGGATACATCCGATAGGTCGGGGTAAAATACATTTAAAAGAAATCTGAAATGGAGATTGGAAGTCATTAGTATATGTCTGCGATAGCTTAGCGGTCCAAAGCACTCCCGGATAAGGAGTGGTTCGAATTCTGCTCGCAGTAATTGCTATCGTTATAATAACATTGCTGTTGAATACACTGCCAACTGCCTCTGTGGTGCAGCAGTAGTGTAAGCGACTGCTGATCACGAGGTCTCAGGTTCGATTCCCGGATCGGGCAGTGTTATTGAGCTTTTTTGTAAAAAGAAAAATTCTCAGTAGCAGCCCGGAGCTTGAAAATGTGCCCGGTAGACGGCAATAGGCTCGCCCTCTATCACGTGGGACTTATATGGCGAATAGTGGCTTGTGTAATACACATCTGCCTACCCTCCGGGAATAAGGCATGATGCTGTATTATGTATGTATGTTGAATACATCAGGAGAAACAAATGTTTATTACAATTTTTTATTGGGTATTAGGTATTATGTAAATCAATAACAGAGTATCGACTTTGATCAATTATATATTCTATCGATATCAATTGCAGGCGAATAACTGAGTGTGTCTTATGATAATGACATAAGTAAAATACGTTTAGACATACATAAATATCCTTATTTCTACCAATAAACAATGTTTTTTTTTTATAATTCCACGACACATTCAGGCCGATGCCTTTACAAATATTTAAGAATAAAATATTTTAAGGCATTGATATTCTGAGTAAGTAGGTGCAATGTAATGCTATACGCCTTCACACTACGTTCAAATACTCGTAAATCATTCAAACATGTCATTTAATATTGACCTGGAATAACTTTAAATCTATAAAAAGTTAGACGTGTAGATATGTTTATTATTTATACTACAGTAAGTAGCTCGTATCGCGTTAACACAGTTTATTTTACGATTCCATACAAGTTTGCATGTGTGAGGTTAGTTTCAAATGGCGAAATATAAAATTTGTTCTTTCTTTTTAAAAAGACAACACGCTGGACTATATAATCCTTGTATAGCGGGGGACTTTACAAACATACAATTTCACGGGCAGAAAGTGCACACATACTTAGAACAACCATTTGTGGATCACACAAAGAGTTGTCCTGTCTGGGAATCGAACCCAAAACACTCAGGGGAGAGGCTGGTATCTGAACCACTCCGCCATCTGTATTTAAACTCCTACTCACGAAACTCCGCCACCGCTGCTTTGCCATCTAAAGCACTCTCTGCGACCGTTCTGAATGGTAGCTGACTACAGATACACGGACATAATATACGGTGCTTATTGAACTAAATTGTTGAAATTTTGTAATTTCGCGTAAATTTAGATATTTGTAAAAAACTTTGGAATTAAGAAATTTTCTCGACAGCTTTTGAGTCTGCCAACGTGCAATGCGGCCTAAATTCTTGACACTCTAAGAGGATATCTGTTCCCATGGCGATATACTCTATTTATTTTAATTTAATAATGTTTTTTTAACTTTGATTAGATCTCTGGTGCCACTTTGATGACCTATGGTGATTGGAAGCCTTACTAATATTATAAACTAGCCTTTGTCCCGCGGCGCCACAGCCAAAATCTAGTTTTTAGGTTATATCTCAGGTTCCCGATACAGTAGCGGAATAAAAAGTATACCAGTTTTTAAGTCTAATCAAGAGCTTTCAAAAAATTTGCATCAAAATCCGTTCAGTAATATTTGCGTGATGCGCGAACAGACAGCCAAATCGACAAACATACAAAAATCTAAAAAAAAATGTTTTGTATTTACACGCCTATATAGCTTAATATAGTAATTTTTTCTCAAATATCTTAAATGTAAAGACGTAGCTCTGTTACAGCTTTATAATGCTTTGCGAAAGTGACTTTGTTTGTTTGTTACGCTTTCACGCCGTAACTACTGAATCAATCATCCTGGAATTTTGCATACATGTAGTCTCTAGACCGGAGAAGGACATAGACTACTTTTTGTCCCGGATAAATGAATGGTTCTTGTGGAATAGCTATTTTTGTATAGAGATAATTAATGTACCATAGAGAGACATTAAATGAGAGATGAGAGTATTTAATTCTGAAAACCACGCGGGCGAAATTGCGTGCAGAACCTAGTAGATATATTATCACCTCACTTGCAGGCTTATCGCTACACGAGACTTCCTTATTTTAAAAACTTCTGTACCCCAATATAGTTTATAATAGACGTTTAAGAGACCATACGGCATAGAGGCATATTTATGTCAGTGCAAGGTAATCCTATATAGGTACAAATACTATAATATAATTTTGTTCCTTTCGTACATAGCATCACGACTGTATTCCCCAAAGGGGTAGGCAGAGGTGGAGGATTATACACCCACGGTTCTCCATCCAACGTACCTAATAGGGGGCGAGCCTATTGCCGTCTACCGGGAAAATTTCCTAACTGCTACTGAGAGTTTTTCTTTTCGCGAAAAAGATCAATAACTCTGCCCGACCCGGGGATCTAACCCGAGACCTCATGATCAGCAGTCGCTTACACTACCGCTGCACCACAGAGGCAGTTTTACTATATTCCTTTCACTCAAATCATTCGAGTCGGAACAGAGTATAGGAGTAACAAGTATAATCACACCTTAGGGTTAACAATATGACCACCGAAGGAACGTAACACAGTTCCAGTGGCCCACCACTAAATTAATTAATTTTAATAATTAATTAATTAATAAAGGCGGAGAGACGGCACGCGGCGGGTTTCTTTAGTGGGTGCAGGCCCCACACTACCCTGTTCGTTGCCCAGAACGACGGGGTGTGCGGTTAGGAACATTTTTTCCCGCCTTAACAAAAAAAAGGGTTAACAATATGGAAGTGATTAAGGTTTGAAATATCTTTTTGCTGTTACTTTGGGGTTAGTGACCTGATTTGTTAAAATATCGTGGCATTAAATTTGCCGACTTTTTACTTTGTAAATATAAATTATCATTTGTATGGTCGAGTTAGCGTTGTCGTGGCGGCGAATTTTGGTGCGGATTAAAAATTCAGAGTATTAAATGGCAAAAAGGGTCATGATTTCTTTCTTAAATTTTATTGATGTCTCATTGTTAGACTGTCTGTCTCAACTGTCTTGGTGGTGCAGCGGTAGTGTGCGTGTGCGACTCAGCAGTCGCATCATCATGAGATCTCGGGTACGATTCCCGGGTCGGGCAATGTTATTGAGCTTTTTCGTAAAAAGAAAAATTCTCAGTAGCAGCCCGCAGTTTGGAAATGTGCCTGGTAGACGACAATAGGCTCGCCCCCTATTACGTGGGACCTAAACATAGCTGGCGAATCGTGGGTGTGTAATACACCACTGCCTACCCCTTCGGGGAATACAGGCGTGATGCTATGTTTCATTGTTGGAAATTAATTTATTGGACAAACAGATGGCGTGACATAAGTTGGGTACGTCGATGACTTTATTGTCTATATATTATTTATGAGTCAAAGAATTGGAACGCTTCAAAGTTTACATTTTAATATTTATGATTTAAACCACTTTTAAGACTACAAGCTACTTATTGATGCGACCAACGACGTTTATTGTCAATTAATGTTAAATCAGCCTTTTTTAAGATATGAAGATTTGAGAGATAATACTCCGAATTAGTGGATTTTTGAGTAACTGTTATATATTTGCGAGTTCTGTGATTATTTACGAGATTCTATTATTTAATGCTGGTCAATGAACATACCATTTTAACCGAGATCAGTTTATTCAATTTATATTAACCCCTAGGTTTGTAAGCATTACCACCGAAGGAATGTAACATAGTTCCAGTGGCCCGCTCATGAAGGCGGAGAGACAGCACACGGCGGGTTTCTTGAGTGGGTGAAGGCCCCACACTACCCTGTTCGTTGCCCCGAACGACGGGGTGTGCGGTTAGGAACATTTTATTCCGCCTTAACAAAAAAAAACAAAAAGGTTTGTAAGCATTTGCCGTGTGGGGCCGGCACCAAGAATAGCTCCATCCCGTCTCTTCCTATGGGAGTCGTAAAAGCCGACTAAGGGATTACCGGGGGACCAGGCAGCAGCGTTCGCCTGTGTATTATAAACGTCCTCTGCGATCGCCAACCCGTCTGCCAAGCGTGGCGATTATGATAAAACCCCCATTTTAGGGAGGCCTATGTCCAGCAGTGGACGATGAAAGGCTGATGGATGGATCGAAGCATTAAGAAGTCTGATTTTTTTCTATACTATGCCAACCTGATGATAAGAGTTTACCATAGCCTATAGACATAGACGGAAAGCAGCACCAGAGGCTTCACTGAAGCGTTGCCAACTTCAAGGAAAGGGATGGCGAGGAAGTACAATAATGTAAGGATTCGGATGGAACTTTGACCTCCAACGCTCACACTCACCACATGAAATAGGAACAAAGGTTGTTTCAGGATTGTCTTCTGTAAGAGGGTGATGCTTTTCCGATCAAGCCGGCCCTTCATGCTGCGTTAAGCCAAACTCTACCACGTTTTTTTTACAAAATTGACGAGGTTAAAAAATATATTTGGGGATTACAGTATTAGGTATAATAAGTCTAGACTTTTTATTTATTCTCATTTTCTGGGATTAAAATCAGTAAGTTCTCGTAAATTGTCATTTAGAAATTTTTATAACATTATTTTTTAAGACTGTGAGGAGATGATTTGTAGTATCATGGATTACTTAATTACCCCTTTTAAATCTATAAAAATACCACAACATAAACAAGTGGTTGTCTGTCAAAAATATTTATTCCATATCATTTAAAATATTATGTACCTATAGGTAATTTAGTAACTATAGGTCGGAACGACTACATTCTATATATATCTACAAGCTGATCTGACGTGGATGCAATCACCATGATTACAATCATACTAAAACTAAAAATACGACAAGAAATTATTTTATTAAAACAAATATTAAAAGAATGTGACAAATTTTAAGTTTGTTGCCAACATCGTAAAAACGTAACTGCAAAATGAAAATAAATGGAATTGCAGTTTTTGATTCCAAATTTAAAACCTCAAAGGTCGTTCCAGGTCGTTCGAACCAGTTCAAAAGTAACATTCCTTTAGGTTTTTAGTACTCATTAGAACAACAATGCATTCTGTGTTTTGTGTCCGAGAATGTGTCTGAGAGCAATCGCAGTCCTAGTATGGTCATCGCTTTTGTTACTATGGTATGTATGGTCATTGTATATTTAATTCTATTTAAATACAGTTAGGGTTCTAATTTTTTTAACAAGTGATACTCGTACTTATGTTACGTATGTTAGGTTTTCGAAACATGCAGTCGAGATATTTGTATCGGTTTATTCTGTGGACACTACGTATTATAAAATATTATAGTTAGGAAAAGGAAAACGTGAATATTTTCTATTAGGTAAGTAGTATAAAACAATAGGCGTATGTATGAGAAATAGTATGAAAGTTTCTTGATGCAACGTGCTCCTCGAATTACGTGATTAAATCACGTATACATTTATTAGCAAATTATGTATACAATCGTCTACTGTGGGTTAATTTTAAATATTATAATAATATATTTAAAATTCAGCCAGTAGTTACGTTTCTCTATAGACCTATACAATCGTGGAAACCTACGACTAAATCGCCTGTAGTCTATACAAATTGTTCGCAAGGTCAATTTATTAATATACGGATTACAGAGGCACAATCTCATACATACCACTTGCCATCAATTCGTATTATCATTTTAGTAAGACTAGGTCTTATGAAAACTATCTATTAAGTTTAAACGGTACATGTAAATCAGCAATTTTACCGTAAAACCATTAAATAGTAAAGATAGAGTATATGTTAGTACGGCTACTTTGCTGATGCTCTTGAGAGCACATTATTATGAAGACTGTCTTCATTCGGAATAAAGCTATTGGATATCCAGAACGATGTTAAGGTGGAATTAAATTTAGTTGCATCTTAAAAAATCAGAACGGATAGCCACTACCGTTTGCTAGAGCACAAAATGAAAAAAAAACGAGTGTGCTTTAGACCACACGACTGAAGTAAAACTATACAATAAATATATATATTATTAATAATGTTAATATCTATTAATAATGAGAAAGAGAGAAAGGTAAATGTGTGCTCGCACCTCTCTCTCTTGCCCCTACAGTAATATGCGAAACGTGACTCTCTCTCTTTCTATCTTCACTAACTTATATCTCCCTCTAAACTTCCGTTCGCCTCATCCGTCCACTCTTTTCGTAACGCTCACGTCACGCATTCACCAGCTTACTCCCCAAGTCAAGCGTGCGTAAAGAAGTATTTACTTCAAAAAACAGTAGTCAAATACATTGGCTCTAAACAAATAGAGCCAATGTATTGGCATTTCAAAATGGCAACGCGTCCCATTCAAAATTACGTTACTCATAGAATATGAAAAGAAGCAACAACATAAATATAAATATCTATGAAGCACTAAATTTCTTCATAAAATATTCCCATCAATCTTCCAATTTAATTATAAGATACGCAAGCAGTAATTAAAAAAAAACTACCATACCAGTAGCAGTTAAAACAGGTACGAATACCGTAAATACATCATTTATTATTTCGTTTATAGGGTTGGTAGCCTGTAATCACCGTGATTTATAGTACATTCAATATAATTGATGAAAACATTTAAAAATGGAATGAGATTTATATTTATAAGAATTACAAAATAAATCGTTCGTATTTTAATATTGATGTACATATTTTCATTATTTAATTGCGTCCATACACTCTGTGACTTAAAATAATGTAAGGTTTAAAGGAGTATCTTGTGTTTATCCTAAATAAATCAAGGTATTTGTTATTGTACTAGCTTCTGTCTCCGAATGCGTCTGTGTGTACTTGAAATTGGGTTCAAAAGAAATTAAAGACGTTTGAATAATCGTTATAGGATTTTTTTCATATTTTCGTATCCATTTAGGATGAAAAATCGATTTCATTCAAATCCGTTCTCCTTTAGTATTTATGTTCTTTCATAACTACCTACTTTATTTTATCATATTTAATAGTCCCGTAAGAACTGACATAATTGTCCAAATTGAATCCTACCTCTATTTAGCAGGAGAGATAGCCATGAGTAAACTATATCACCCCACAAATCTACAACAGAATGTGGCAATATTAATTATTACCAATCTCACCCAACAAGTAACCATAAATAGATATTAAACCAAATTATTGATACTGCAATGTACGGCAAAACTTTTATCTATTCAGATAGATTTATGAGTTCTATAAAAGAGAAATCAAAATATATATAGCACTAATAATAATTGGTGTGACATACATACTTTCGTAGTTCGAATCTGAATATGCCAGCAATTGAATTAATGTTTCTAAAGTGTTCTTTTAAACGAGGCTTGAGAAGGTCACTTTGTAATAAACTACTTACTACTTGTAGTGACTCAGGAGTCACGGCCTCCTTGGTGGTAAGTGGTAACCATCGCTCATGGACTCAACTGTAAAAGTACTCTCTCTCTTTCGCGGAGGTTAAATAACAGACAAGAGGCCTATCTCCCCTACAACCAAAATACACCGAGGTGCATCACGACACAATCGGTTACACGGGAGACGATAGTACCAACCCCTCAGTCTAGATAATATGTGAGAACTCTAACTCGATATCCAACCCTACCACCAGTAATACAATATGTAATAATTGCTTAATTACTTATCCTCACGCCACGATTAGGTAGAGAGAGAGAACAGAGTTTCAAAAGGTTATATTCTTGCATACATCTCTCGCTTGCTCAACATTCATAATTCTCTTCGGCTTCGGATACTCCTGACTCCACCTTCCTTCACTACATGAATGACCATTTTCATACATAGTCTCACGCCTGTATCGTAGGCAGAGGTATATTACACACCCACCGTACGCCAACTATGTTTAAGTCCCACATTATAGGGGGCGAGCCTATTGCTGTCTTCCGGGTAAATTTCCAAACACCGGGCTGCTACTGAAATTTTTTTATTTTACGAATAAGCTTAATAACACTGACTTATCCGGCGATCGAACACGAAACCTTATGATCAGCTGTCGCTTACACTACCGCTGCACCACTCGAGACAGTTGGGCATCTGTTTGATCCTATTAATATCCGGAACTTCTAGACGAAGTTGCAGGTAGCAGTATAACGAAAATCAACCTGGATAGTCATGATAACATTTTTCTCTTAACTTTATACTCATAAAGTAATTTCGGGCCAAAAACTACCGAGTAATAAATAATTTGCGCGCGGCTTCAGAGTTCAATGACGGCGATGAAGCTCTTAAACTTAGATAGATGATGTAACTACAGTAGTTAACGTGGAAGTGTAGTCCAAAGGTCAACCGAATTAACTTAATAGAAATATGCTCCCTGTATCCCACTACCTGCTAATATTATAATCTAGCATCAGTATCAGCCCGGGATTTCGTTTGTTTTACTTGTTATAAACAGAAAAAGCACATCACTGAATACGTAGTTGGTACTTATAAAATCGTTGTGTGGAAAAACTTTAATAACTTTGTAATAAATGAAGATAGTAACTTTTAAAGATTCGCGATTGTACACATATTTAAAGTATTATCGTTTAAGCGTCCATCACGAAGCATTTTTTTTTTCTTTGGATGAAATTAGTGTACATGATTCTTTTTATCCCGAATAATGAAGACCTAACGATTTAATGATTTGATGTATAATTGGAGATAGTTTCAGACAAGAACCTCTTGGATCGAATTCCCATTAATCCCCATTATAATGTCGTTTTATTTTGAGTACTCTATTTTATCTCTATTCAAAAAAGCTATCTTGAAGCACGCTACGTTCTTTTCTGCGTTTCACTACGTTTGCGAACTTTCATGAAAATTGGTTAATAGTTACGGTGTAAATGCATAACATACCTATATACATACATACTACATCTCTCCACTTGCTACGATCCTGACACACATCTTTCGCTTCATCTACTTTCATCAGCACTTTCGTGCATGCTCGTTGGTTACGAGTACTCCTAACCTGGCCTTCCTTAAGAACGTCTCCGATCTAGTCAGAATACGTTCGCCAAAGTCAACCTCTACCAACTTTCCCATTCACAGTCGCCTTGTATATCTGTTTCGTTAATCTTCTTTCATCCATCCTCTCTACGTGTCCGAACCATCTTTCTCTACATCTTCTTTCACACCACAGCATTCTCGAATCACACTATTTCTTACTTTGTAAAATCGAAACAAGAACCAACTCACACTCACATTTAAAATATTAGTAAGAAAGTAGGTATTTTTGTGCATAATGAACACATACCGTACTATGTATGTTTAAGTGTTAAACGCAGTTTCTCAAACTAGTAAGTTAAAGTTACAGTTGTTTACAGTTGTTGACCGGAAATCCTATGCAACTAATAGCATGCATTGTTACTGCAGCCAAGACTACTGACCGCAGGTGACAACATTGTAAGTGCTGAAAGAACCTGGCATCATATTTTATAGGCTATTGTTGGAAGATGTGCGTGTGATATTTAAAATTTAAGTGACTTTGTTTAAGAGAATTCTTTTCAGATGTTGTTTATTTATGGCGGCTGCGACCTACACAAATAGTAAGTTACCGCTGCCCGTGGACTGAGCAATAACAACGCTTCTGTGACCGCCTTGGAGAGTGGCCAGTATGCTTGATGGGAGTAGAAATTGATCAGCTATCTTCGGTAACCGATACACATTGAGATGCTGCAAGGCCATTTTAAACCACAGACGGTGGTACCTACCCATTAGGGTCTAACAACAAGTGACTCACTTAGTACCAAATCCTACCACCAGTACTACTATACACTTTATTTTTAATGCGATGGAGTTAAACGACTCAATTATTTATTTGTTTATTTCATCAGAATTTTACTTTTTTTTAAACTACTTGGGTGACAAACAAGCATACGGCACACCTGATGGTAAGCGGTTACCGTAGCCTATAGACGCTGGCAACACCAGAGGCATAACTTGCCCTTCATCATCTCCAAGGAAAGGCATAGGAGGTGGAGAGGAGAGATAATAAGGAGAGGATAGGGAGGGGGTTCAGGCCTCCGGTGCTCTCACTCACCATACGAAACGCATCGAAAAGACCTACCGTTGTTTCTCGATTATTTAAGAAAAAAATATTTAGGGGTAACATGGTGCCGGATTGAGGTCTCCCGGACCCTCCAGGGCCCCCAGTAGGGGTCACGTGGCGCGCAGAACTTCCGCGTTCCCGCGGTGGGCTGTGGGTAGGCTGGATAGGGACCTACTGGCGGAGGCAGCCATCGTTCAATCATGGCTGTCCTCACCAGCCCTAACTGAGGAGGTGGACGTTGAGGCTGGCCGATTTCGCGCTGCGATCACGCAGGTGTGCGATTCGGCTATGCCCCGTGTGCGACGTCCTCCTCCGAGGAAAGGGCTCTACTGGTGGTCCCAGGAGCTGGCGGACCTTCGTGCGGCGTGCATTCGTGCGCGGAGGTCCTACACCCGTAGTCGGCGGCGCAACCGCGATGAGGAGCGGGAGGGCCGGCTGTACGAGGCATACCGCACCTCGCGGGCTGAGTTCAAGCTGGCCATCTGCCGCGCCAAAGCTGAGAAAAGGCAGGAGATGCTAGATGGTCTCAATCGTGACCCCTGGGGTCGCCCGTACCGTGCGGCGTTGAATAAGCTCTGCACCCAGGGCCCCCCCCTCACAGAGACCCTTCAGCCCGGCCTCCTCACCGAGGTGGTTGAGGGCCTATTCCCGCGACGAGTGGAGCACACACCCCCGGTCATGGCACCGCCAGGTAGCAACCGGGTGGTTGACTTCAGTGTACCACCCGTCACTGCGTCGGAAATGGGGGCGGCTATTGCGCGGATTCGTTCCAAGAAAACCGCCCCCGGCCCGGACGGGATACCCGCCCGGGCTCTGGCCCTGGCTCTGGACCACCTGGAGCCCCGCCTCAGGGGACTGTTCGACGCGTGCCTGGCGTCCGGACGGTTCCCTAACTGCTGGAAGGAGGGGAGGCTGGTACTCCTGCCAAAACCGGGACGAACGCTGGATTCGGTCGGGGCCTTCAGGCCCATCGTGCTGCTGGATGAGGTGGGTAAGCTGCTGGAGAGAATCCTCGCTGCCCGCATTGTCCAGCACCTGCGCGACGTCGGGCCCGACTTGTCGGACGCCCAGTTCGGTTTTCGAGCTGGTCGTTCGACAGTCGGTGCGATCATGCGTCTGAGGGCCGCGGCCGCGGCGGTCGTTACCAGCGGGAAAATGCTGTTGGCGGTGTCGCTTGACATCGCCAACGCGTTTAATAGTCTGCCATTCAGCTGCATCAGGGAGGCGCTCTGGTATCACGGGGTGCCTGTATACCTGAGGCGGCTGGTGGCGGACTATTTAGAGGGCTGCAGCGTCGTCTATGAGAGCCGCATGGTCGACGTTGTGAGGAGACCCATGTCGTGCGGTGTCCCGCAGGGTTCGGTCCTGGGGCCGCTCCTGTGGGACATCGGTTACGACTGGGTGTTGCGCTGTCGGCTTTCCCCCGGGCTGGCGGTCATCTGCTATGCGGACGACACGCTGGTCGTGGCCCGGGGTGGAAACTTCGAGGAAGCGGCGTTCCTGGCCACCTTAGGGACCTCAGAGGTGGTCAGGAGGATCGGGGCGCTGGGGCTTAGGGTGGCCCTGGACAAGTCGGAGGCCCTACTATTCCATGGGCCCCGACGTCGGCCACCTGCTGGCGCCTCGATCACAGTGGATGGGGTCCAGATTGGGGTGCAGGCCCAGATTAGGTATCTGGGCCTGGTGCTGGACGGGCGGTGGCGCTTTCGCGAGCACTTCCGCCAACTGTCCTCGAGGCTAGTCGGCGCAGCGTCCGCCCTTGCACGGCTCATGCCGAATATGGGCGGACCAAACAATGCGTGCCGACGGCTTTACGCGGGGGTGGTCCGGTCGATGGCGTTGTACGGCGCACCCGTGTGGGCGGGGTCCCTGGACGCACTGAACAGGGCTCTTCTGTGGAGACCACAGAGAGTCGTTGCATCCAGGGTCATACGTGGATACCGCACGGTGTCGACGGAGGCGGCCTGCGCGTTGGCCGGAATCCCCCCGTGGGACTTGGAGGCGGAGGTGCTCGCCGAGGTGTATCGGCGGGCGTCGCAAGAGCGGGAGGGGGGCGGATGCCCCCTACCCAGGGAGGTGGCCAGGTGGCAGGGCGACGCATGCCGAACTGCCATGGCCAGATGGAGGGTGCGGTTGGAGGCGCCTCGGGCCGGTCTTTGGACCGTAGGGGCGCTCCAGCCGGTGCTGGAGGAGTGGGCGGGGCGACGGCACGGAGCCCTTACCTTCCGACTGGTGCAGGTGCTGTCGGGGCACGGTTGCTTCGGCAGATATCTGCACATAGTTGCAAGGAGGGAAGCGACTCCGGGCTGTCACCACTGTGGCTGTGACGAGGACACGGCGCGGCACACGCTCGAGTCGTGCCCGGCTTGGGCCGAGCAGCGCCGTGAACTTGTCGCGGAAATAGGGTGGGGTGTAAAGTTTTCAACGCGTACTCAATAAACTACCCGCCGTGCGCCTTCTACGCTTGTGGTCAACGGATTATTAAAAATGTATCCATCTAACGATGACCTATTCGAGATGTTTAAACTAGTGAAGTGTATTCTTTCCTTTTCTAACCAATTTAATTACCGAAGTACAAGCGTGCGTTTATAATAAAGGAAATCAATCAGGGTAAACTGCAATGAATTGCAGTTCTTAAAGTGTAAAAATTAACCTTATAAGTGTATTAGGAACTAATCAATATAGCCAATGAAGGCAGTTGGATGCTCGATAAGGCTTTTACCATCCAAGTTGCGAATATAGAACGCTATCGATACGGTAACGATTATTGCTTTTGAGAATCGACTTTCGCTTTTGTCTTGAGGCACATTTTTTACGGTGTTTAATCGATTTGGTGATTATACGTGGTTTTTATTTAGATAGTATCGTCTGCCTCAAGGTAATTGTCTCGCTGTACCTAAAGGCGGGTATACACGTCTGTATTAAGGTACTTTATTGTAAAGTACACACAGTAAAGATTAAAGATTACTTTTCGGTGCATATTTAAACTAAATACATTTTAAGTAGTTCTCATTTTAAATGGTAACGGACATAAGGAATTTGTATCGGCTATATGTGCATTATTTATTTACATATTCAGCTAAATTGCCAAAAGCCCGTTCGCATTTATATTTTTTTGATATTATTCAAAATTATGTTATAGAACACGCGCCTTATAGAAATCAATATTATTAATTGTCTTAGACGCACAACCCATCGTTCGGGGCAACGAACAGGGTAGTGTGGAGCCCTCACCCACTAAAGAAACCCGCCGCGTACCGTCTCTCCGCCATTATTGGCAGGCCACCGGAACCATATTACATTCCTTCAATGGTAAGAACTTAAGAAGTACCACCCTATTTCTTTCTTGGAGATGGCGACGTGCGAGTGATGCCTCTCGCGGTGTTAGCATCTATAGGCTACGGTAATTGCTAACCATCAGGTGGGCCGTATTCTTGTTTGTCACCCTCGTAGTAACAAATAAAAAAAAGGCATCCTATTTCCACATTCTGCAATAACTGTTGCAAATAGATAAAGCCGCGTACGTAGCCACAGTTCCTTTTTGAAGTAGTGGTAGATTTTGATTATCGACTCGGCTGAACTCCAATATGGTTTAGGCCTTGAGTGTTGGGTACAACTTACCATAAGCCTAGGTATTACAATACTAATAGTAACTTCAGTATTCATGGCACTTTCATTATGTCTACGGGTTCAATTTACACTAACATTTCTTGAAGCTAACATGTTGTTCAAACCGCAGATGCAATTATGTTACATAAACTATTGTTTGAGCCGTGTGGACCGGCTTTTAGTTGTCGATAATGTACTCTCGCCTTAATAGCAAGTAATCGATACTATTTTTAAATTTGATATGATCATTAATATATGATGTAACGTGCTGTCGCGAATTGTGTTTGTGTTTTAAAGTATATTATAAATATCATGCTTGTGCCTTGATGGGAAACGATTATTGATTTTTATAAACATAATTATGCTTCGTAAAGCTTATCATTCCACTTTATTTCTAGATGTGTGATAGTGTTCATAATGAATGATTATGCAATCTATCTTAGGTAAATACGACTAGAATTTAAACAATAAAATATAATTTAAAAAAATACATTGCAGTGTGGGAGTAGCTCCCCCCCGTCTCTTCCTATGGGAGTCGTAAAAGCCGACTAAGGGATTACCGGGGGACCGGGCAGCAGCGTTCCTCTGTGTACTAAAAACATCCACTGCGATCGCCAACCCGCCTGCCAAGCGTGGCGATTATGGTAAAACCCCCATTTTGGGGAGGCCCATGTCCAGCAGTGGACGATGAAAGGCTTATAGATGGATGGATGGACGGACAAATAGTCTCACGCCTGTATATATTTATTATGTACTATATTTAAGTTCCACATTAATAGGGGGCGAGCCTATTGGCGTCTACCGGGCACATTTGCAAGCTTCGGGCTGCTACTGAGAATTTTTGTTTATAGGAACAAGCTCAATAGCACTGCCCGATCCGGGGATCGAACCCGAGACCTCATAATCAGCAGTCGATAATATAATTTAGGTTGCAATTTATACTATGAATTTTATTTAAGCACTTATAGCATCTAGATCATACCTATAATTTTATATTTTTAAAAGCAACACTACGGTTTAACCCCCGAATAACTAATTATTGGAATTATTTTCCAATTACACATATTTTATTTTCTTCTGAGTAAAGATCGGCCCGGCAACACTGTACGAGATGACAGTACCATGACACAATCTTGTAACCAAAGAATATAAATCTCAACGATCTCATTTAGTCGATACAGTTATCATGCCGGAGACCTACATCCCAGACATTCTGAAGGGTATTCAAAGTTACATAGTGAATCTATGATTTAGCATCTGTAACGCTATTCTGCACATCAAACCACATAACTGTATGCCAAACAAATCATTCTTTCGACTATGGAAGCGAATGCAACGCTCACAATTGTCGTGTTAGTCGACGAATGGAGAGCAGGAAGACCTAATAATACCTGTCTGGTCACTAGTGATGCGCGTCGAAAAACGTCGATACCGTTCAGTTGTAAGCACATAATATTTTGATTGAAACATGTTCTACAAATTCAAGAAAAATAAATGCTATGCGTTATCTGCCCCCTTTAGACAGTGATTCCCAAAATCGTATCGACATCGTATTGTCTTATTTGTGATTGGTATAGAGACGAATGATGTCACAATAATCGCTCACCCAATCACGGTGATCTTTCAAATAATGACAATGACACGATGCGATGTCGATAAATTTAGTGAATTACATTTTACGGGCTTTTTTGTCTTAAATTAGAAAGTGATTTTCTTACTTCTATTCCTTTATTAGGCATAGAAGTGAGCCTTGCTGAGAGAAAATTATTTTTACAATTTTATTAACTTAAATGCTGTGTAAGTAATTTACTATTGAATGTAAATTTGATTATATTATGGCCCGTGAGGAGCATACAAGGAACTTCATTTAACATATGCTGTGCCGAGTAAAGATAAAAATTGTTTTAAATATTGAATGGGCAAAGTAATATCGATAACTTTGCTACATCACTACAGGTATGGAATTACGACCGGTTGTGTAGAATCAGCGCTTGTAAAGGCTTCTCTTGACAATCTCGGCGTTGTATTCTATATTGCGGTTCGCGGAAACCCGACCAAAATTAGACTCGATAAAAATAACTGTTTACAGTATATGTTGATGTTTTAATCTGCCTTCATATGTGGTGTAAATGTATATGGTATGGTTATTAATACTGAGAACGAGGCTGTATGTTTTTTTTATACCAAGCAAACTTGTTGGAACATTGCGTACTGAAGTTTTATTTTTGCAACATACTTTAAGCAAGCTGGACTAGCTACCAACAGATCGTAAATAGAGATTTTAGAAGTCCTGGGGCTTTTATTAGAAATACTTAAATTTGGATATGGATGGAAGTCTAAAACGCTACCTGAATCATGAGGCTAATGTGATAATGCACGTGATTACGACTGATGGAGTAGAGACTAGAGTACTAACTGTATTAACTCTTAGGAAAACCAATCGCAGATCATCTTCTAGATCCACGATATTCCAAAGATCATCAACAAAAACTGTATCTGAACTGCCCAAAAACGAAATTAAAGGCCGATGTTGGAGAAACTCTCTGTTCAGCAGTAGGCTAACATGGGCTATTAATGATGATAATGACGTATCCTTAAAAATTCAACAACGAAACTTTTGTTTCGTGATATGGCTGCATTGTCTTTCTCAGATGACAATTGTTGACAGCCTGGACGCGGCGCGTCCGACTTGTTTTAAAGACTATTGTTATACAACGACACCCGGGATAGAACTTTATTTGTTGTGCTCATTGAAGTTATTGTGAACATTAAGATTCTTGGTAGAATTAGTTTAATATATGTAACTTGTCAAATATCTTCTTTATACTGATGACTAAATTATGCATCATTAGTTAATAATTTACAGGAGATGGTAACAATAATGGATGGATCTTTAAAAAATAAAGGAATGAAAGTAAACGTTGAATAGATAAAAGCTCAAAATATTGATTGAGTGAATGAATGTGGAACATGTAAGAGAGTTTGAGTATCTGAGAATGATGTTTAAGAGAGATGGGGAGTATGTTGCAAGTATAGAAATTGCAGGTGTTCAGATGAATGGGGCACTAGAATACTCTACAATTAGTAGAAAAGTCTCTAAAAACGCTCGACTGGCTTTGCAGTTCTTACTTTAATGTACGACTTGAAAGTTTGGTGTGGCAGAAAAAGCATGAAAGTAACATAAATGCAGTAGAGAAGTATTTGAGAATTAACATTGAAATATTGAAAGATATAGTGAGAAATGATGTAGTGAGAAAGGTGTGATGTAAAAGAAGATACAGTGACAACGATTAGAAAGGAATGATAAGATGGCTTGGGCACGAAGAAAGGATAGACGAAAGAAGGATGATTAAAAAGATATATTTATATGGCAAATGTGAATGCAGCTGGGAAAGACCTCATCAAACCTTATCTGACTAAATTAGAGACGATCTCGAGAAAGGTCACAGGTCAGAGGGTACTCTTAATCGATGTGCATGTATGAAGAGTGGAATGAGAGTGAAAGAGGCAAACATTAAGAAGTGTTATAACTCCATTCATGATCGCAGTTGCTGTCCACATGAAGAAAGCTTTAACGGCCCACCAGATGGTAAGTGGTAACCGTCGCTCATGGACTCAACTACACCAAGAGTACTGTCAAGCCGCTGCGCACCATTTCATTTCTCAGATATGAAATGAAAGAATAAACGGTTACCTACAGCAGCAGACTACAGCCAAAACACACTGACGTGCTTATGATAGGTCACACAGAAGACGGTGGTACCGACCCGTTCGCGCCCGATAGCAAGTCACGTAAGTATTTTCACTTGGTACCCAGCCCTACCAACAGTAGAAATGTGCTTTAATTATAGAGAAAGTTAGCTGACACCTTCTCCATATCCTTTAAAACGTGCAGTTAACCGTAGGCTGAGGCTAGACAATGTTATAGATAGATACAGCAGCAGTTGCGATTTATTATTACATAAGTTTTGCGTTGCTTCTTTTTTTTCTTTAGTAAGCTCTATTTTTTGTAGACTCATGCCTTTAAATTCCCAAATAGCCTGCTAGATCCAGTTATAGAACTTGGCACCATGCAGTCAGAAGCTACGTAGGTACTTATACCATTGAAACAACGAGGCATTTGTTGCCGCGTAGGGAATATAAGTTGTCCACTTTTTCACTCATACATTGAAATAAAGGCTGCGTCAATAAACTGGATGAGAAACAAAAAAGGATCGTTAGGGCCACAGCACATAGCAATATCCATTCTACATGTAACACGGTCGTAAAGAACAGGCAACGTTTTTAAGGCAACAGAACGATAAAAACGCGTTTAGTTGAGTTTACGAGGTATTTGTGAGACCCTTGCAAAATATTTTAATTACAGTCAACAGTTTTAAAATACATTTACAACTTAAATTTGGTTAAGTATTGATCCCGTACCGAGTGTTGTGGGTTCGATTTCCAAACAGGTAAATATTTTTGATCTATATTTTTTATTGACATGCTCCGCCACTTTTTAAGTACAAATTATTTGTGAATAAGGAAAAAGAGATTTTTTGTACGTACGGAAATGTAAATATTATTATTTGTGTAATCGAGAAATTGTACTTCAATAGAAAAAGGGTGATCCAGGATATTGCCTCTTAGAAAGGAATCGTGGCAAACTGGAATAGTACGGTAATGACTTCTACGACATAGGGACATATGTTGTATATACGGCAAGTTGTTTACTAATAATATGTATTCTATTGGAAAGTGTGAAATTCTTAGAGTATAAATTTATACTCTAAGGTGAAATTACATTATAAGTTTTGGTATTTGAATCTATTGTCATATATTATGATGAGTATTCCGTTTGCCAAATGGTAACTGGTATCCAGCAATAATTGGTACAACAGTACAGGTGTATACGTGTGTAGTGAAATCTAAGGAATAAGGAGATAAGTAGATTATTTTGATATTTTTATATATTTTTTTTAGCATTTGACATGCTTAGCCATATAAATTAACACAAGGTGTGAAAGTATGAAATCGAAAATAGGATTTGAACCTGCATCTCCTGGATACCATCCAAATTCTTTGCCAATTCAGCCACCGTGACAATTGCTCGGGACTGCTACTAGTAGTAGAGTATTATTCCTGATCTTTAAATTGCAAAAATTTATTTAGATTGAATACAACAGGTCCGATTAATAACAAACCAGTCAAACCAACTACAGTATGTACTAACAAAACAATAATCTGGTCACCCACATATAGCTTGTCTTAGTTCGTAGTTTTTCTTTGTATGAATCAATATTGCTATACACCTTTTCCCGGAGACGATTCTCATAGCAAAAACTTCGCAACTTACTCTACACTCGTCTCATTTTCTACGAACCCAGCAACTAATGTTTTGTAGCTTGTTCTATAAACTTCACAGCCGTGTGTCTTATTAATGTTATGGTGTTTTGTCAGACAGTAATTGTAAAAGCAATATAGCGGATAACTAAACTTCAATATAATATGACAGTAATAGGTAAAGTTCATTAAATATTATTATATAAGATGTTTATAAATATAAGCTTCTTGATTCAATCCCTATCTCCGTGAAGATTTTGTAAAATAATAGATTAGCATTTAACGATTCTAAAACTTATCAACCCTATTTATCCTACTAATATTCCACGTGCAAACGTTTATCAAGATGTTTGGATGTTTGTCCGTCAATCACACCTTGAATACCAAAATACTTATTAATAGTTTGAGAAGCATTGGTCTTAAATAACAAAATACTAGTTAGTGTTTAGCAAACGACTAAATAAGTATTATTAAAACTAGAAACGCATTCTAACCATCTACTTGTCACCTGGTAGTGTTGTGCCCACTTAATATGTGTAATCGATAGTCGGTACTCGGATACTACTCGATACTTGACAAGTAGGTCACGACTTGTAAATAAGGTGGTAAAGTGTTCGCCGAGATCAATTTCATGTTACTTAACGCGAATTCCTTG
The DNA here is from genome assembly GCA_948253155.1 of Leucoma salicis. NCBI lineage: Eukaryota > Metazoa > Arthropoda > Insecta > Lepidoptera > Erebidae > Leucoma > Leucoma salicis. The sequence continues at coordinate 3,827,623 of OX411815.1, forward strand.
AGAGCTTTTATGATTAATACTTTATTTATATAGTAGGTAAGTATGTGATTATAGATTTTTATTCATTTGAATTTATAATAAAAAGTCAAAAAAATGCGTCCCCCAAGACGTTAAGAATTATGTAATGTGTTATCGAAATTTGCAGTCCCAAGCAATTGTCACGATGGCTGAATTGGCAAAGCATCTGGACTGAGATCTATTCTCGCATAGATGTATGCGAGAATAGAGCCTCTTGGCACTCTGTTCTCTCTGCCTACCCTGCAAGGGGAATGACGTGATGATAAGTAAGTAAGTATCTGGACGTTTCAAATCCTGTTCGATTTCACATTTTCACACTTTATGACAATTTTGGTCCTTGTTGTGACGGACTAAGAATACAAGTGTCACCACCTCATTATTTCCCACGGGTGTAGTATGAGGTGACTAAGGGAAGTAAGGAATTATCATCCATTGCATGACTGGTGGTAGGGCTGGGTACCAAGTGGGAGTACTCACTTGGTATCGGGCCCGAGCGGGTTGGTACCACCATCTTCCGTATGACCGGCCATGAAGCACATCGTTGCGTTTTGGGTGTAGCAGGAGATAGCCGTTTATATTTCATTTCATCTGTGAAATGAATTGGTGAGCAGCGGCTTGACAATACTCTCGGTATAGTCGAGTCCATGGGCGACGGTTACCATTTAACATCAGATGGACCGTGGCGCGTCTGCCATAACTTGCAATAAAAAAAAAAATCTTTCACACAAAAACAAAAGAATCCCACCGATTAGTATTCTCATAACATTCAAACAATTTCTCAATTAGATGCGTTGAAACTTTGTATGTTGCGTTTTGTTCGTTCACATGCATCGCACGCTTTGGATAGCGCAGATGATCTGATAAAAGATGCCTATGCAGAATGGATTATGATAGACCATGACACAATTGATGGTGGCTTCGAAGGTTCGTTCACTTCATACGGCTTTAGATAATAGATTAGATAGTATTCGTAAAGATATGAGCAAATGCAGTGTTGAAAATCTATAAATAGTATAAAACAAAGTTGCTATCCTATTCTGTCTATTTACTAGCTAAATACGAGTGACGCCAGCCGAGGATCTAAAAAAAACCCACTTTATGAACTAAATTATATTGTAGATCTATTTCTTTTAGCAATTGACATGCTCCGCTACTTTTTAAAGTACAAATTATTTGTGAATAAAGAAAAATAGATTTTTCCCGCTCCTACTAAAAATCTCTTTTTCTTTATTCACAAATAATTTGTACTTTAAATTATATTTAATTAAATTATACAAAAGTTTTAATACAATTTGCTTATTAACTACGGGTTGTCCATTCGTACCGAATTGAGGGTGACGAAAGGCACCGCGTTCCGCCGATGGTCCTCTTTATTGGAAGAAGGGTTACTGCTTGCGTAATGTTTTATTTTATAATTGAAGCATGGTGTGACCAGGGATGTAAAAACCGGCCAAGTGCGAGTCAGACTCGCGCACTAAGGGTTCCGTACCATTGACTAAGTAAACAACACTACACTATTGTAACTCTCTGGTGTTTGGATGTTACCAAATTTTGCAAGTAAAATATAGCGGCAACAGAAATACATAATTTGTGAAAATTTCAACTGTCTAGCTATCACCGTTCTCGAGATACAGCCTGGTGACAGACGGGCGGACAGACAGACGTTGTATGGGAGCCCCCCTTAAATATTATAATTTTTTTGTTTTTAGTATTTGTTGTAATAGCGGCAACAGAAATACATAATTTGTGAAAATTTCAACTGTCTAGCTATCACCGTTCTTGAGATACAGCCTGGTGACAGACGGGCGGACAGACAGACGTTGTATGGAAGCCCCCCTTAAATATTATTATTTTTTTGTTTGTAGTATTTGTTGTTATAGCGGCAACAGAAATACATAATTTGTGAATATTTCAACTGTCTAGCTATCGCCGTTCTTGAGATACAGCCTGGTGACAGACGAACGGACAGACAGACAGACAGCGAAGTCTTAGTAATAGGGTCCCGTTTTGACCCTTCGGGTATGGAACCCTAAAAAGCTTATTTCTTTATGACTGTGTGTATTTGTTTATAATTTATCACTGCTCGGTGAAGGAAAATATCATGAAAAAACCTGCATCCATTTTTTTGTTAAAGCGGGAAAAAAAATACCTAACCGCACACCCTGTCGTCCGGGGCAGAAAACTTGCATCCCCAAGACATTTTTGTGACGGCTTGTGAAGGCTGCCAATCTGCACTGGACCTGCGTAGTGGACTACAGCTTAAACCCTCTCACCAGCCCAATAGTGGGCCAGAAAAAGGGTTGAAAAAAAAAAGATAGTTGTGGTTATTTCAAAATCCTAAGCATTTCTCTATTAGGAAATTTGCTAAAAAACATAGCATCATAGTATCACATCTGTATTCCCCGAAGGGGTAGGCAGAGGTGTATTACACACCCACCGTTCGCCAGCTATGCTTAAGTCCCACGTAATCGGGGGCGAGCCTATTGCGGGCTACCGGGCATATTTCCAAACTCCGGGCTGCTACTGAAAATTTTTCTATTTATTAAAAAGCTCAATAACACTGCCCGACCCGGGGATCGAACCCGAGACCTCATGATCAGCAGTCGCTCACACTAACGCTGCACCACAGAGGCAGTTATTTGCTAAAAACTTCATTTTAATGTTCTCTAGAAAGCTCTTTTTAAGTAGCAAGACTTGTAAATGCAAAATGCAAGTACCGTATAGCGTTACGTAACTCAAGTTGTTTAAAACTCTCCATGCCAGTACCAAATGTAATCTAGTATATCAATACATTCGATCTAATTTCTAATTGCTAACAATTATATTGATGTAGGTGTTATTATTATATAGTCTATTGATGAATGCATCAATTCGATATTAATCATCAGCTCTATGGGCGTATTCGTGGTCCGGCCCTCCTACCTTCTTACGTGTGTAGATATTTTACGTTATACATCGTTCAATCTTATCTCTCATCTATTACTTATCGATTTTAGTAGAAAATTTATTCATTAAAAGTAACCATAACGTGTCAATATTGTCAAATATATATTTAAAGTTGGTTGCTTTAAGAAGTAATAGTGCATGATGGATTTAATTTTATCAATGATACCGTTTATTAGCGTTAGAGAAGAATGCCCATTTTCTCTATATCTTTGGGCCTAACTGTACAGTCATAAAATTAGTGTTATTCGTTAGATACCTTGTGTATAAGGTATTATCGCGCTCACCTTCAACTAAATCGGTCATTGCGTTTCTGAGTATTTTTTTTGTATTTGAATTTAATTTCAGTTAGATTAAGAAAGTTATCAAAAGTATGACGACTGAAGTAATGTCACACAGTTCCAGTGGTCTGCCAATACAGGCGGAAAGCCGGCACATGACGGGTTTATTTAGTAGGTGAGGGTCCCATACTACCCTATTCGTTGCCCTAAATGACGGGGTGTGCGGTAGGAACACGTAAACAAAATATTCTCTCAATAAAATGTATTTGTATCGATTTACTAAGTGGTTTTGGTTCAAACACCCACAAGATTATCGCAATTCAAAATAATGTTAATTTCACGTTCATACAGCGAACAAGTTACTATTTATTGTTAATAATGGTAACTGTGTTGTTTGTCAATTATTATGATAAGTTGCTCTAAATGTAACTTAAGTATTTAGTTTAACAAGGGTATAAGTTAGAAGAACCGCGGATGCACAATTTTCTATACAAACGTTATAACAGAGTAATTTCTATTTTGGATATAGATATGTTATAACTGATCATAGTTAAGCCAGCATAAATTTGGTTTTTCTTTTTTGAGGTTTCAATTGTTGAAGAATATAAATAAACGAACTGACCCGGCGAACTTCGTACCGCCATATTTATTTTCGTGAATATTTTGCAATTAATTAATAAAAAATACGTGATAAAAACTATACTATCTTAGGCACGCCTGCAAAACACACATTTAAAAAAAAACATGAAAATCGGTTAGATAGTTTCGGAGTTTATCGTAAGCAACAACATGACACGGGGATTATATATATTAAATAGGGCAATGTAAATATTAGCATCTTCCTTTCCTTACGTTACAAGTCTTTAATATTATTTCTTTGACCTGTTTAAGCTGTTTTATGGATCTGACACATCATCATGGAAACACACCATTAAACTTCTCTTACACAACCTCACAATGTACATTCCCGGTAGCGTTGTTCTAGATACAAGTGAATTATTCAATTATGTCGACGTACTGTGGTTCAGACAATTGATAAGCATAACACTGAATTTTATACCTTAAACCTTAATGATACGGTGGAAAGTTTAAGAGTTATTTTCGATATAATTTACAGTTACTTATGAACTATTTCATGGCGTGAATGAGTTTCAGGAAATTGAATATTAGTGGATTTGCTGTTTATGTTAATGTGAGATTCTAATTATTAACATATTACATCTATGAAGCGAGGTTTAACTAAACATTTTTGATCTATATTTTTTAGCATTTGACATGCTCCGCCACTTTTAAAGTATAAATTATTTGAGAATAAGGAAAAAGAGATTTTTTGTACTAGCGGGAATCGAACCCGCGTCTTTTCCAATCCGGGGAAGTGCTCTAAGCCACTGAGCTATAGTACAGGTACTTCGACCATCCCAATCTCCTTATTACATTTGTCTTTACGACCAGCGCCATCTATCGGAAGCATTTACATGCATTAAACCGATATAGTAAGTTTAATTTTGCAATTAAAATTCATACTATTTGATGGCGCGATTTTTTTAAACATTTTTGATCTATATTTTTTAGCATTTGACATGCTCCGCCACTTTTAAAGTATAAATTATTTGAGAATAAGGAAAAAGAGATTTTTTGTACTAGCGGGAATCGAACCCGCGTCTTTTCCAATCCGGGGAAGTGCTCTAAGCCACTGAGCTATAGTACAGGTACTTCGACCATCCCAATCTCCTTATTACATTTGTCTTTACGACCAGCGCCATCTATCGGAAGCATTTACATGCATTAAACGATAGATGGCGCTGGTCGTAAAGACAAATGTAATAAGGAGATTGGGATGGTCGAAGTACCTGTACTATAGCTCAGTGGCTTAGAGCACTTCCCCGGATTGGAAAAGACGCGGGTTCGATTCCCGCTAGTACAAAAAATCTCTTTTTCCTTATTCTCAAATAATTTATACTTTAAAAGTGGCGGAGCATGTCAAATGCTAAAAAATATAGATCAAAAATGTTTAAAAAAATCGCGCCATCAAATAGTATGAATTTTAATTGCAAAATTAAACTTACTATATCGGTTTAATGCATGTAAATGCTTCCGATAGATGGCGCTGGTCGTAAAGACAAATGTAATAAGGAGATTGGGATGGTCGAAGTACCTGTACTATAGCTCAGTGGCTTAGAGCACTTCCCCGGATTGGAAAAGACGCGGGTTCGATTCCCGCTAGTACAAAAAATCTCTTTTTCCTTATTCTCAAATAATTTATACTTTAAAAGTGGCGGAGCATGTCAAATGCTAAAAAATATAGATCAAAAATGTTTAAAAAAATCGCGCCATCAAATAGTATGAATTTTAATTGCAAAATTAAACTTACTATATCGGTTTAATGCATGTAAATGCTTCCGATAGATGGCGCTGGTCGTAAAGACAAATGTAATAAGGAGATTGGGATGGTCGAAGTACCTGTACTATAGCTCAGTGGCTTAGAGCACTTCCCCGGATTGGAAAAGACGCGGGTTCGATTCCCGCTAGTACAAAAAATCTCTTTTTCCTTATTCTCAAATAATTTATACTTTGAGGTTTAACTAAGTTCTAACACAGATTTATCATCAATCTGTTTATTCCACAAAAAAAAAATTGTTTTGAATAAATATGTAAACAGTCCATCCATCCATCAGCCTTTTAACGTCCACTGCTGAACATAGGCCTCCCCAACAATGGGGGGATGTAAACAGTAGGCTAGAGACAATCGCTAGTTTTTCGGTTATATCTTGGATTTTCAGAGGCGGTGTCCCGCTACTGTAAATGTAGGTATACGAGTATCAGTTTAATCAAGAGCTATCAAAAACAAAGATTTGAAAAAAGTTTTAGTTCCCTATGTGATCGGGAAGTACTTACGTCAAAAATCCGTGTTTGGTGTCGTTTTTCATTGTTACACCTTTTTCGCCCTCCAGCCAGAACGGTAACATGCGATAAGGAGCTCCGTTTAGGTTTTAATTCGTCTTTGGATAGCTAGAGGGCGCCTACCTAGAGGCATGGAGACTTAAACAATATACACATTTAATATATAGGATATACAATCATTTCATATATATAAGTACGTGTGAACGTACTTATAAATTCATTGCCTTTATGTCCATTTCCGTGATTTTACAAATGTCATAATTTTATTGAAGCACACATTGAAAAAGTTATGACTATTTAATTTCTAATCTACTCATTATTTCAACTAAATAATTTCGATGTTTTCACATCTGGCAGACGTCCCGAGTTTTTTTTTAATTTTACATATTTTTCTTTACTTCAGCTTTGGCTGCACCCAAGTAGCCGCCCTTAAGTAGATCCGCTCCTGCTTATTTGATACCTAATTTTACAACCACCAGAACGGTGCTATTTTTTTTTCAAGACGTCTAAAATAAATGTGAACTGGAATACTATTAAAAACTTACGCACGTAAGTATTAAATGGGTAAATGTTTAAATTAATATCTCACATATAATTCTACTCAAAGCCGGCAACAACAAGCTAGAACGAAGGTGAAACTCAGATTTCAATAATTCTAGGTTAGACCTGTTAAGAATGGGTCAAGTTTCCATAGATTTACGTCACAATTGCTTCTAACTATCAAGTAAGATATACTAATATATCACTAGCTACATAATAACTAAGCCTTATTTATGTTTGTAAGTGTGTTAATGGCACGTAATATATCATTTGAGTACTTGGAACAGAATCCTTGCTTTGCCAATGTCCTAAAGCAATTATGTCTGCACATTATGATTTGTAATGTGTTATTGAGTTATTGCTTTATTTTTAAGCATTTCAAATATTGGGATGTTTGTTAGAAGTATGTTTGCCGGCGGTCAAAATTTGACCATAATGTAATCATAACTAAAAATTTGAGCAAAACATATTATCAATTTGCAATCCAACGCAATATACCAAGTTTTTGTTTTAATATTACGTGGGTGGCAAACATGCATAGGTACGGCCCACCTGAAGGAAGCGGTTACTGTAGCCTATAGACGCTAGCAACACCAACGACATTGCTCGCGCGTCGCCTACTCTAGGGAAAGGGATAGGAAGTATTTAATATTATATGGAGTCTTATGGAGAGGAGAAAGTATATTATGTAGGATACTAAGAAGAGGATTGGGAGGGGGTTCGGGGCTCTGGCACTCTCACTCACCATACGAAACGCAACGGTAGGGACCACTAATATTGGTTCACGCTGATCTTTTGTGAGAGGATGGTACTTCAAATTATGCATTGATAAAATTAAAGCTTATAAAAAGATTTTAGGTAAATGAAAACGAAACGGATACAACCAGCTGTCAAATAGAAGCATGAAATTCTCATCTATTTTGTCTCTGATTCAATAAAAACAATTCAGAACTATAGTATAAAGACTAGCTGTCACGCGGTTTCACAAGCAGTGTTAAGTAAAAAATTAGTCTATCTAAAGATTTATGCCCGTTTTCACCAACGATCCCTAAATTTTAAGTAACCCCTAAGGCAATTTAGGTAACACTTAGCGCTAGTTTTATTTTCACCGACATTTAGGTGACACCTAAAGTCTAAAGGGACCACTTATATTTAGGGCCCCGCATATTGAGCCCCTTACCTTTCCCTAACTAAGTGGTTTGACGTATATCTCGTGTTCTTGATTATTTCGTTAAAATGGAAGATCTATTATGTGAGTTTTTGGATAGTCTTGAAGCGATTGAGACTGTAGAGTTATTAGAAAACCCTAAATTATTATCTTGGCCACGTATTTTTCGTGAAAGACTCGATTTTTTCATAAGATAGGTACCTATGACGATAAAGACTTTTTACAAGGTATAGGTTACCCAAGGAAAGTGTGTCGTTTTTACTACAAAAAATTTAGCACATTTTAGAATATCCCGATGACAGGTACGAACCATTGAGATAAATGTACGAACGCTTTCTTTTCTCGGCCATTATTTTATATTAAAACTGAAAACAAACAACAACGTATACTGTATCACAGAGTACTTTTATATAGTATGCAGATTAAAGAAAATGCGCAGCCGAAATCCCGAAAATAATGAATCTGTTTTAATTAATTACAATTTGCCGTGTGCGGCCAGCTTTAGAATTGTCCCACCCCTCTCCACCCATGGGAGTCATAAGAGCCGACTGAGGGAATACCGGGGGAGTGGGCAGCAGCACTCCTTCGAGTATTAACAACATCCACTGCGATCGCCAACCCGCCTGCCAAGTGTGGCGATTACGGCACTATCCCCCATTCTTGGGGAGGCCTATGTCCAGCAGTGGACGTTAAAAGGCTGATGGATGGATGGATGGAATTACAATTAGTACAAATATAACCTGATATACATGTTACTTCTATACCTGAATCTCAATAAACCAATGTCACCGCTGTCACTGTCAGTTAGATAGAGGGCACTTTTTTTTAAGACGAAGATATGTCGTCATACAGCCTAATCATAATTCGAAAATTTGTAGCTATTTGATGCTAAAACCATATTTTGTAACATTAATTGTTGATTATATCGTGTTGAAAATGTATATTACTTTATTATGTTCAGAAATGCTGTGAAAATAGAGTTTAAAGATGTTTTCCGCTAAAGTTCGGTTTTTGGAACTACTATGACATAAAAAATCTGTCACCTTACTAAGCAGCCCCTAGTTAAGTGTCTCTTAGCTTGGTGAGAATGAATTTAGTTAAAGGATGTATTTAAGGGATTCCTACTTATGGGACAGTTTCGGGATTGTTGGTGAAAACGGGCATTAGTCTATCAAATACAAAATGTTTTTTTTCTATACTAACTGGTAGTTTCAGAGATAAGTGTTAAAAAGCAAATAAATTAGTTCCAGAGATTAGCGTTTAAAAAAACATATTTTATCCGTGTGGTGACGGATTAAGAATACAAGTGTCACCACCCCATTCTTGCCCACGGGTGTCATATGAGGCGACTAAGGGAAGTAAGCAATTATCATCCATTGCACGACTGGTGGTAGGGCTGGGTACCAAGTGGAAGTACTCACTTGGTATCCGGCCCGAGCGGGTTGGTACCACCATCTCCCGTGTGACCGGCCATGAAGCACATTGTTGCATTTTGGCTGTAGCAGGAGATAGCCGTTTATATTTCATTTCATCTGTGAAATGAATTGGTGAGCAGCGGCTTGACAATACTTTCGGTATAGTCGAGTCCATGGGCGACGTTACCATTTACCATCAGATGGACCGTGGCTCGACTGCACTAAATGCAATAAAAAAAAAAAAGTGTAAAGAGGGAACTTTTCTAAGAGCAAGATTCAGACTTGTGTTTTACTCCGGATCTCACCGCCATCTACCGGATGTATTTGCATACAGGTAGAGGGGGGTCTTTAGTATTTATCCAGAAAAAATAATGGTTCCCGTATCCTATATATTAATTTAATAAGTCATCCATTTACATACCTAAATTTTTCCCAAACTCGCGCTGTCATTTAGGTGTGATTCAAGAACAAAGATTCAAATATCTAAACGTGTTTATAAACTTTAGCTTGAATAATATCAGTACGACTCTCTAAAATATTCATAAGTTATTAGAGTAATTCTTTAAAGATAATTTTAAAGAATACCTACTTACGAGTATGCATTACCTACTTTACGAGTACATAAATATCGCCCTTGCTAAGATGGAACAATTTCAGTATTCTGTGCTTATATTTTGACGTGTATTAGGAGTCAATGATACCACTGGTTATTTACCTGTAACAAAGACATAAATATATTAGCCTTATAATATGGTATTAAATTACATAGCACTTATTAGTTCGACGGGTCTTGTGGCGTAGTCGGTAGTGTGTGTGGTAGTGTCGTGGGTTGGGTTCGATTCCCACTCAGGTCAATTATTTGTGTGATGAACACAGATATTTGTACTGCATCTGGGTGTTTTTTTATCTATTATATGTATGTATTTAAAAAAAAAATTTAAAAGAAATGTATTATATCCATAATCTCCATAGCACAAGCGATAAGCTTAGTTTGAGTCCAGAGGACGTTGTGTGAAATGTCCGTGAATATTCTTTTATGTATTAGTTAGGCGCAGATGGTCAATATACAAGATGCTGTAGAAAGTGACATAACTTTTAGCTTGTGTATAGTATACTAGCCTTAGCCAAGGGCAAAAAATTGGTGAGCGCAGAGGGCTCTCAACCCAACATTTAAGCAACGCTACCCGAGGGCACCCCCTGTGGAGTAAGGACCTCGGCTCGGGCTGTTGCTGGCAAAGTGGGATTTCCCACGTTTATGATTTGATCGCGACACGTCTTTCGCCCCCGTCGGCGGGGACGAAACCGTGGGGGACGAAACTTGTATTAGCTGCGCGAGCTGTGTATGCTCTGATCTGAGCGTGAGTTATGTCGTCGTCGACTTCGTCGAGGCTATTTCGCGGTCTGCGTACGCGCGATACATTAGAGGAGTTGTACCTAGCCGACTCAACCACTAGAGGGTTGGCGTGAGTAATGGCGGAGTCAAAGAAACTACGTGAACACCGTTTCATAAATTGCTTGATGGCATTTAGATATTTTTATATATATTTTTAGCATTTGACATGCTTAGCAACATACATTAAACACAAAGTGAAAAATGTGAATCTGTCATCTGGACGGTATCCAGGAGATGCAGGTTCGAATCCTGCTCGTGACTGTTATTTTCGATTTCACATTTTTCACTTTGTGTTTAATGCTTGATGGTAGGCAATTGCAAGTCTATGTGAAGGTCGACATTGCGTATGAACCACGGTGCACCCGTAGCTCTGCGCATGAATCTATTCTGTAATGTTTGTAATCTATGGATCCTGTGTGCCTTGGCGTGTGAAAATACTACACTGGCGTACGTCACAACAGGACGTTTGCAGGCAGTGTAGAGTCTGAGCTTATTCTTAAGGTGTTTAGACACGCTTATATAGCCTATTACAGTAATTTTTTCTCAAATATCTTGAATGGTATAGACACAGCTCTGTTACAATTTTATAATAGTTATATAGATTACTCTACAGATGGCGGAGTGGTTTATACCGGCCTTCCGCCCAAGTATTATGGGTTCGGTTCCCATACAGCACAACTCTCTTTATGATCCACAAATGGTTGTGCCGAGTCTGAATGTATTTTGTGTCCGTGAAATTGTATGTTTGTAAAGTCCTCCGCGATACAAGGATTATACTGTAGACGGGAGTTTTCTTTAAAAAAAAAAATAAACCCGAAAACTGTATTTAATTATCAATAAACAACATCTAATAGTTTCCTGAATATTTAATAAACATTATGATATCATTTTGGCCCGCAGGCATACACTAGTAACAAAATATACCTATTAATAAAAAAAACATAACATCACGCCTGTATTCCCCGAAGGGGTAGGCAGAGTTGTATTACACACCCACGATTCGCCAGTTATGTTTAAGTCCCACGTAATAGGGAGCGAGCCTATTGACGTCTACCGGGCATATTTCCAAACTACTGCTGCTACTGAGATTTTTTTTTAACGAAAAGTCTCAATAATACTACCCGACCCGGGATCGAACCCGAGACCTTATGATCAGCAGTCGCTGACACTACCGCTGCACCACAGAGGCAGTAATTATATTAATGACTATAATAAGGCTCCCAATCAGCACTAATATCGCTTAAAATTCACTGTCATCCATAATTTTACGTTCGCACACATAATAACTTATTAAAACCATAAAAATAATGCTCCATGCCGACTGCCATTGCATGCGGGCGCATCGTAATTTTGATTTAAAACAGCGTAAGCAAACATTTCAAAGAATAAAGAACCAAATCTGGTCCGTAAAGACATTTATCATTTTAACAAACAGATGTTATTTTTGTTCATTTATAAAAGGTAAATATTGGAGGTAGGCTTTCAAAAGGAAGGATGTATAGTTTATTTAACTGTAAATCATAGAACGTGTACTTGGAATTTAAATATAAACTGCGAACAAATGTTGTCTTCGATTTATGTATGTAAAAATATACATATGTTCCATTACTTGTATCAAAATATTTATGCATTTTACAGATTATTGTTTTGTGAAGTGAAGGAAATATTTATGCCTAACTAGCTTCCACCCGCGAATTTGTCAGCGTGAAATTCAACTTGCCTATTTTATAGTTTTTTGCACCAAACCCATTATTTTTCTAAACCAAAATTTGGACTACAATTACTTCTTGTAATACAAACTACATGCCAGTCCAAGTCCTATTAAAATAGGCTAGCATACCTATTGCTATTTTATCATATTATTTTCGTAAATTTTCTAAATAACTGCTGAACCGATTTAATCCAATTTATATATATTTTGTGAAAATATATACAATAAAAATTAAGTCGAATTGAGAATCTTCCTTAAAGTCGATTAAATTACCACAAAAACTTTCTTTGCTTCTTGACACCTATATAAATCGATCGATCTTTGCGTAGCTGGGCCAAGTATTTAGGACCATCTTTTAAATACTAGAGTGAGACATCAGTTTCTAGATTCGTACGCCAGACACAAAATGTTCCTATTCTCGAACACCCGTCCGTTGAAGACTTGGTTGTTCAAACACCAAACCGTAATGCCTCACCTGAGTAAATATAGACAGATAGGCGACTGTTAGGGGTAGCTGTATATTCCACCGAAGGAATGTAACATAGTTCCAGTGGCCCACCAATAAAGACGATGAGACGGCACACGGCGGGTTTATTTAGTAGGTGAGGGCCCCACACTACCCTGTTCGTTGCCCCGAACGACGGGGTGTGCGGTTAGGAACATTTTTTCTCGCCTAAACCAAAAAAAGGGGTAGCTGTATACTGGCCGTGTAAATTATACCTAAAAACATTGTATATGACAAATATTCAATCACCACGCGGTTTTAATTAATTACTTATTTATTATCACGCTATCTCCCTTGCGAGGTATACAGAGAGAACATAATACGCGGTTTTCAAGCGGTTGTATGGCGTTAAAACGAAGTGAAAGTAGAAATAGCCTACCCTAGTTAGAATATTATCGGCAGTAATATTTCACGCAAGCCTTATTAATTTGAATCTTATTGCATAAGAAACTACATAAAAACTGATTTTGTAAGTGAACTTAAGATTATGACTTGATAAGTAGGCATTTAAATCTCACTTTCAATATAAAATAATAAAAATACATGCACAAACAGCAACAGAGTGATAATTATCTTAAAAATAAAAATCCATAAAAAGAAATTATCGACAGTTAATTTAACTAAATTATTTTGATAGTATCGCATGCAATTATGTAGTGTCAATCGAAGTATCTTTCAATCTCCAATCAACTATTTTATTATACACTTTATTTTTTAATCGATAAAAACCTTTCGGTTTATCGACAAATACATAAAAATATCGATATATTATCGATAAATAGTAGGTAATAAATGTTTAAACGGCCTTTTAAATTACGCAACCCTAATTATTAGTTGATTTTTATTAATTTCTTGACGCCCTGCTATAAAGGTGTAAAGCTATAAAATAGAGGATTTTGTGTGCTTATCCTACATAAAATGTATTCCCCCAAACCTCCTTTCTCGAGAAATAAGTATGAGTTTAAATTTTATTTTATGGTGGCAACATTATTAAAAAATCACAGCATTAATAGTATTTTAAAAGCGTAGTTGTGGTTAGCAAATTTAATATCAATAAGGAACTTTTTATCGCATTTTTCACGCCGCAGCACTTTATTTTACACATTATTCTGATGAAAACCATTGCCTAATTAGCGTGGAAATGTAGTGGTCCGTAAAAATCCTTTATTTTTTATTATGTATATTGTAAATATTTCTCCTTTTAAAAGGCGTCCTGTAGGGGTTTTTTTAATTACTTTTAATACTCATAAAGCACGGTTAATTACGAACAATATCGTGAAGCATGCTTAGTTATTTGCTTTTTAAAGTTAATTCAAAAAAGTCATGACTCTTAATCATCTAGTTCTGTACTCCATGCTTTTAATAGCTTTTAAGGCGTGCTCTGTGTCATAGATATAATAGAGAAATAGTAAATCTATTGTTAAATTGTTTCTGTTAAAAAGTCGTTTTCATATCCAAAAGTCACTGTTCCTCTAGGATAAAGACGAAGTAATTTGAGGCGGATGAAGTCGCAGGTGAAAGTTAGTTCAATAATACAGTTATGCTGTAAGATTAAGGAAAATATCTCGCTATTTCTTGCTTGCCTGAACGATTTGCTCGGTAGCTTATGGAGTCTGCCCTTAGTTCAGCATCATAGATATGTATTCCATGCCATCTTCATTCGTCAAGCAATGGAATGTAATGAAATCAAAAGTGACAGGTCCGTACTCGCCCACTAAGTAGTTATTCAATTGTCTTCTATTGACATCATCAAACATGTAGCTTTTGTTTCAACTTCACTTGAGACAAGTGAAAGTAATTTTTAATCTTGATCACTATGACATAAATTCTTTTTATTGCTAATAATAAGTTTAAGTGATATTATTGATTTTATTTACCAAATTGTTTTATGTTTATGTATATGATCTTTAAAGTCGAATTAAATATTCTGAATTTGAATTTGAATTGGTGGTAGAGCCTTGTTAGGACAATTAGCATGAACGGGCCGGATTGATCGGGGCAGTACGACCAATAGAAGATCAGCCTGAAATAACGGTAAGTATTCTCTTACTCTTTTGTTGTGTTTTAAATGGTGAATGAAAGCGCCTGAGGTCCGAAACTCCCTTCTTAAATATTACACTTTCATAATATGCATTTAGTAAAAAAAACTGATATTACAAACAGACACTTCAATTTTAACAATGATGTCACCATAACAGTATATTCATGATGAGTTTGTAACTGCCAAGCCTCAGGACGTTACTGTTGGGTCTAAAATATACACAACATAATATATAAAATGTCTCTATAAACAGATAAATGTCTTTTAAACCCGTATAGATATTATTTTCAATACCACAAGGATTTGATTCTTGGATCATTTAAACAGAATATATTTGCCCGTAACAGACAATGTTTGTATAATAAATACATAAAACCTTTGTGTGCATTAACTTATTAGGATGTCGAACGTCGCTACCTCATTTCATTAAAAAAAAAAACTTCATAAATATTTGAATTTTATTCTGATATGGAAATGGAACGCGTCGCCGATTTGCATCATATCACATCATATTCATTGTTTATGAAGTTGTATATTGTTAGAGAAGATATTCTTATGAAAAAATCTTTATATATACAAATTCTCTAAATAGTCTATGGCTATTCCACACGAACCCATGATTATTTTTTCGACATAGACTATGTTTTTTTTTTTATTGCGTGTAGTGGCAGACGAGTTACGGTCCATCTGATGGTAAATGGTAACCGTCGCCCATGGAGAGTATTGCCAGCCGCTGCTCACCAATTTCACAGATATGAAATGAAATATAAAATGAAATATAATGTTGATATGAGTAGCCTATGTTCTTTTCTGTACCCCGAAATATATATTTTTTTCCGACCCTTTTTTCTGTCCCACTATTGGGCACGGGTTTCCTCTCATGGTGAGAGGGATTAGGCCATAGTCCACAACGCTGGCCCAGTGCGAGTTGGCAGACTTCACAAGCGGTCGAGAAAATCTCTAAGGCATGTAGGTTTTTTCACTATGTTTTCCTTCACCAAGCAGTGATTAATTGTAAACAAATACACATATAATTTAGAAAAATTCTGAGGCTTGTGTTTGATACGATAACTCGATAAGAGAACTGGACACCACTGACTTCTTGGTTTTACCGCTAGGCTATCACTGAGACTGTATGTATGCCGTGACAATCGGTTAATAAGAAGTAACAATATAAATTATAGTTTAAAAAACTAAAATAACACGCTTCAAATAGCTAATTGAACTAAAAAGTAGTAAATAATATTACAATAAATAATGATTGTAAAAAAGCGTGGGGTGCTTTTTACTATATAGGTGAACTATTTGTAATATTTGATTATCCACCTCACACATTTTTTACAATAATTATTTATTGTAATATTATTTACTACTTTTTACTTCAAATAGCTATTTAAAGCGTGTTATTTTAGTTTTTTTAAATATAATTTATTTTCTTCTTTTTAGTTAACAAAATGAAACATTTATTCCCGAAAAAAAGGTATAACTCCATTTACATTTCACGGAGTTGCAGTTTATAACAATGATATTTGAATTTTCTGGTCCTGGGCAATGCGTTAACTCATTATTAAGAAGTGAGTTAAACACCCAGCGCAGTGAACTGAGTTAGCGCAACTGCGCGGCGCAGCGCAGTGTTACACATATCTACTACGGAACCCTAAAAACCGATAAATACTGAATAATTTTATCAAATTAGTGTATTATCTTCGGTTCTCGATAAATCTACAAAGTTTGAACGAAATCTGGCCGTTTAAAGTGGGTCAAAATCGCACATACAGGTGAAGCTAATAAAAAGCGTGTAAAAACAAACAAGCTCACTTTGAAAATTTTTTATATAAATAAGCATTAACAAATGATTATTTTTGCCACGATTAAGTTATGTGAACTTGATTTCCCATATAAGTATAATTGGGCTAAAAGTCACTGCAACATAGGCAACTTTTAGCGCGGCAATGACGAATGCACTGTGTTTCATAAGGCTTTCCAACTGCGCATAACGGTGTACAGAGCAGTTAAGTCTGTTGAGTGAATGTATAACCGGATGCACCCATCAGTTCTGTTGTATATTTAATGCGCATAGAGATTAATGTGCGTTTTTCATGTTTTACTTTGTATCAAAATATCTATAGAGATATTTTAATATAAAACACTATTGAGTATAACCACGACGCGTAATTCCGAGTCCAGGTTTCCGTATTTCCAGTCAAATAAAATCAAAACATTTTTTAATTTTTATTTTTCGTAACGACGGCGTTAGAGGGCGGGTAGGTATGAAAGAGAGTATTGGTGTAAAGATGCGAAAGGGAATGCTCCGATGGTTTGGACATGTGGAAAGAATGCCGGAGCGACCAGTTAAGAAGATATACAACGCGAAAGTGGAAGGATGTAGGTACAGGGAGAGGCCGAGACTCACATACCTAGATAAAATCGGTCATGTATTGAAGGAAGGTGGAATCAGAAGTCTTCGAAACCAGCGAGCGTGTATGAAGAGCATTATGAATGTTGAGGAAGCGAGCGATGTATACGAGAATAGAGCCTTTTGACACTCTGTTCTCTCTGCCTACCCCGCAAGGGAGATGGCGTGATGATAAGTAAGTAAGTAAGTATAATAATTTTATTTTACTTGCACTTAGTGCTAAAATCTATGACATGTAAACTACTATCCAACCAGATTTTGTTATATTACCTACATATAGGTATATAACAAAATCATATATAAACAAAGAATTGTATGTTAACATTTTTGTGTTTGTTGGAGACTCCCCAGGAAATTGCAGAATGTTTTCTTACTTAAGACATATGGCGCCTCTTGAAGGTTACGCACAGTGCATATAGTGACACTATGAGTCACCGGATGGCGCCTGCCGAACGACAAGTTTCACCGTTTATGGAAATGGTGCCTTAACAACAGTGAGTTAAAATATGAGCTTATTCGGGTTGAGAGACCTAAATTAGAGTCCTAATTAAATTTTGACTAAAATTTTCAATATCACTTTAGAATTTCCAAGCACTTAATAATGTAGGGATCATTAGTACCTTATTAATAATGCAATTTGTTCAAGATGTAGGTACGTCGTGAAGTTATCAATCGGGGGCGAACCCAACATGCGTGATTTTCGAGCCAAGTTTTATTTTTACCGAAGCAAAGCTTTAAAATCGTGCGATTCTGTTGCTGACTTTGTGTCAGATGAGGTGTGACTCAATGCAAATTTTGTGTGATTGCAATGATTTACAAAAAGAAGCTGGAAAATTTGCTATTTCTTACATTAACGAATTAGTAATAGTTACTCTGAACTGCGTTATACTTGACGTCCGGTAGTTATAATCTGTCAGTCTGAAAACGACGACCGAGTCATAAAATTTAAAATTTATGGGAGAACGACAACTGCTACTGCAATAGCTGAGATGGATGAGTGAAGTATTAAGAAAGGATAAATTCAGTAATAAAACTATAGTAAAGATACCTAAGAGGAAATGGTACTATATTTACAAATTGAAAGATGATACGATGTTAATGCTTAATAACAGGTTATATGGATGAATAGAAGAAGAAATTCTACTCTGACATCCCCAAAAATTGGAACCAGGGCAAGCGAATAGAAAGGAGTTTTATTTTAGAGCGCAATATTGCCCTGAATAAAAAGTTTTTACGCTAACCATCTAGATATATAAAAGACTAGCTTTTGCCCAAGCTAGTTTTAAGGTTATATCGGGATATAGTAGCGGCATAACATATACCAGTTTTTAATCAAGAGCTATCAAATAAAAAAGATGCTTCAAAATCCGTGCAGTAGTTTTTGCGTGAAGAGCGAACGAACAAACAGACAAAAAAAATTGTGTTGTGTTCAGACACGTCTATATATAGCCTAATACAGTAATTTTTTCTCAAATATCGTAAATATACAGACACAGCTCTGTTACATGTTTATAATAGTGAAATTACTTTATTAGGCGTGTCTAAGCACAAAACGATTTTTTTTAGATTTTTTGTCTGTTTATCTGTTTGTTTGTTCGCGCATCACGCAAAAATTACTGAACAGATTTATATGCAACTTTTTTATTTGATAGCTTTTGATTAGACTTAATAACTGGCTACATTTTACTACATTTTATCCTGCTATTACACCGGGAACCTAAGATATCTCCTAAAACTAGCTTTTGGCTGCGGCGAAGCTGCGGACAAAGGCTAGTCGTTTATTATCTATTATAAATTTACTATAACTTTCATGCAACAAAGCTCAAGTACATCGGAAGCAGCAATTAAAAGTCTAATTTTATAAATTTTTAGTTTCTTATACTTAATCGAATTTTATGGGTGCATTAATAATCTTTCTTAACTAAACTTATCGGTGATAACTTGTCGTAAATCATTTCTTTATTGACTCTAGACCGATTTACAGACCCTTCGTTAAGGTCAAATTAAAGTAAAAAAACAAGGTTTTAATAGCTTTTGGTATCATCTATTTGTTGGAGAATTATACGGCAGACATAAACGGTGCCGCTTAGTAAAATCGCGCGTAAGTTGCAGTTGTTAGTTTTGGATGATAGGGATCGATTTAAATTTTTTCTATAGATATTTAATTTTAAATCTTTTTTTTTTACTGCCCATTACTACTCATTATTTATTAAGGGTAATATGACTCCAAACTTCTGTTCCAGGTGGGGTTTAGTATCAAACGGGAGTTTTCATTTGTTGTCGGTAGGATAGGTTGTCTTATTTGTATTATTACTAAATAGTTTTAGTTACAAGGACGGGATACACTAGTGCAATAGCACACAGGTGCACAAATGCGCTGACAGATGCATCTTCTAGACTTCTAGAAATCCCACACGCCTCCATCAAGAAAATAGGTATGAAAAAATCATTAAGCTTTTAACATACCAATCTTTCAAGCTGTTATTATCTAATTTTAGATAAACCCTATACATTTTATGAGATTCGAGGGACTTAAGACGCAACCTAATAGGCTGGCCATAAAAGCAAAGAGGTTTCTACTTTTTATAATATTCTGTTGCAAACTGTTCTAAATTAGAAATACATTTGAATATTGTGTCTGAATCACTAACGATGACTACAGCGAGACATATTGTCATCGTATTGCATCACTATATTAGTCACAGAAGATTTTAGAATTTTTTAGAAAAGGCAACAAAATTTTCACAAATTGAGTTATGTTCGGTTCCAAAGATGTTCTTAATAACTCTATGTTTTTGTAGATTCCAGTAGGTATCAACCTTTTTTCCAGTGGCCCGCCAATAAAGGCGGAGAGACGGCACACGGCGGGTTTCTTTAGTGGGTGAAGGCCCCACACTACCCTGTTCGTTGCCCCGAGCGACGGGGTGTGCGGTTAGGAACATTTTTTCCCGCCTAAAAAAAAAAAGTTATTAACCTTTTAATAATAAATTCTGGGCACAACAATATCATATTTTGCATAGGATATTATAAGCATTCAGTAAAGTAGTATTAACAGCAAGCTTGTCTTTTATTTATAGACAGCATGGCTTTTTTTAAATACAGTACCCACTACGAAGAAATGATCACTATATCGCAGATGACTTTATAAACATACGCGTACAATTCAGGGGACACAATAGGTATACACCCAGACTCAAAATAACTGTTTGTGGATCACACGAAGGATTGTTCTGTGTGGGAACAAAACCCACAACAGTCGGCACGGTAGGTTAGTATTTTAACCACTTCTGTGCAGTCATCATCAGCATTTATAATCAAAGAAAACAAAACGCTGCCAAACTTAGAACAAATATAAATGATGACACAAAATATTGTACTGTGTATAAATTGAATCCACAAAACTCGCCATAAAATGTCTGTATTCTAACCACACACATAATGTATTTTTTTTTATAAATTAAATTCAAGTTACATGGGAACTAATACTGACAATGTTGCTAATCTTGAAAAAAAAATTGATACCTCACGTTAGATGAGTCCTAAAATACCGCATCAGTCAACAATTTATGAGTATTAAAAAGTAATATAAAAGAAAATTACATTTAAAACATATTTTTGAATTGACAGTTGACAGGTCATTGACATTCCAATTGTCATTTGAATCGCATAGCATTGATCAATAAGCTTGGCGAAATTGTGCTCACACTGCCACAACAAGAGCCATTAAACAAGAAGATAAGATCAATAAGCTTTTGGACTTTGAACTGACTACATATGATAGTAGGTTTTAATCAAATTTCTCGTTCATTGTTTCTATTGCATCGGTGCATTTATTAGTGTTACCTTGTGGTATATTGAGATTTATTGTGTCTGCTTTGCTATATATTCATACGATCTTGTACTATGAAATGTGTGTAATACTTATATTTACGCATTCATTTAATACTAGTTTATCCCAGCATGAATGGGCCGGCTCGATCGGGGAAGTGTCACCCTCTCACAAAAGATCAGCATGAAATAATGGTAGGTATTGGTACCGTTGTTTAGTATGGTGAGTGAGTGCGCCGGACGAGCAAAACCTGGGCTTATCCTATCCTTATTATTCTTCCTTTCTGTCCTCAGTATACAATAATAGCTACGAGCAAAATATGAGCAACCAAAACATTAAGAAGGAATAAATATACATACATATATATAAATATTCACGGAAATTTCACACAATGTCCTCTGGTCCCAAACTAAGCTTATCGCTTCTGCTATGGGATTAATTACGGATATAATACATTATTATTACTTTTTTTTTGTAAATACATACCTACATATAATAGATAGAAAACACCCAGACGCAGTACAAATATCTGTGTTCATCACACAAATAATTGTCCTGAGTGGGTATCGAACCCACGACCTCGTGAACGAAAGTCAGTTACACTACCGACTACGCAACGAGGCCCGCCAAAATGAGGGTTATTGAAATTGATAGTATCCTGTCTTTTATGGTGAACTGTGTTTTTAAATGCGTGTTGTTTTTATGTTCACAAATCTGAAATAATCTGAATGTTATATTATAATTGAGTACATTAGAAAAAAGCGAGTATAAAAACATTACTCTGTCAACCCATGACTGTTCACACTGTCGAAAAAAAACAAAGAAAGAAAGAAAGAAAGTCAGTGGTCTCCTCTCAGAGTGAGAAGGACTTAGGCCATAGTCCACCTGGCAGCCTTCATAAACCATTGAAAAAACCTCTCAGTCGTGCAGATTTTCCTGACTATGTTCACCATCACCGAGCAGATGTAAAATATACACACATAATTTCAAAAAGTAAGAGGTGTGTGTACCTTGCCTGCCCTTGACCTCTAATCGGGCATCGAACTCGATACCTGTGTCGTTGCAGTACTTGGTTTAACCACTAGTCTATATTACTAACTACCTCGGTGGTGCAGCGGTAGCTTAAGCGACTGCTGATCATGAGGTCTCAGGTTCGATCCCGGGTCGGGCAAGAGCTATTAAGCTTTTTCGTAAAAAGAAAAATTCTCAGTACCACCCTGGAGTTTGGAAATAGGCCTGATGGCAAGCCTATTGCCTATTGGCTTGCCCCCTATTAAGTGAGACTTAAACATAGTTAGCGAACCGTGGGTGTGTAATACACCTCTGCCTACCGCTTCGAGGATACAGGCGTGATACTATGTTTTTTTTAACATTATTTTTAATAAGATTGGTCCTAATGTTGCACCCTGAGGAAACTATTCTTAAATCTCTTATCAACATTTGATTAATTGAAAGTTCCTTTAAGTGCTGAATCCGGTTTAGTAATAGATGTACAATGAAACAATAGGGCGGTATATTCTATACCTCACCATTGAAGGCATCAAGCTATGTGTGTATGTCTATATTACTCTATGGAAGTTTAAAACTATGTATCGCCAAGTCTGTTGCAAAATCATCATTGACACAATAGCTTTAATCGATTTTATTGATCAAGTAGAATCAATTGTGTCGTAGTGATTTTGATTTATTTGAAATACGTAGAAAGATTCTTTATTATGAATGTATAAATAAAACTTTATTAGAAGACATGAATAGATTATAATACAGCTATAAAGTGTTTTAATGAATTAAGTAGGTACCTACCTCAAGAATTTTATTACACTGTCCTTAAACATTATACATAAAACTTGGTCTATTAAAATATTTAAAACGTAACTGTTTTATATGATTTGTTGGTAGGTATTCGAGGAAGTCCAAAATTCCACACATAATATGTAACAAAAATATCTACTAACCTACTACTATTTTAAAGCTGTAACAGAGCTATGTCTGTACATTTAAGATATTTGAGAAAAATACTGTATAATTAGTTTAGGCGTATCTAAACACAAAACGATTTTTTTTAGATTTTTTGTGTTTATTTGTTTGTTCGTTCGCGCTTCACGCTAAAACTACTGAATGGATTTTGATGCAACCTTTACTATTTGATAGCTTTTGATTAAACTTAAAAACTGGTATACATTTTATTGTGCTACTATATTGAGAACCTGAGATATAATATAAAAACTAGCTTTTAGCTGTGGCGGAGCCACTGGCAAAGGCTAGTTTAAAAATAAAGCTTAATATACATGTTCTGTTTACTGTCACAGACAAAATAATTCATGCAATATATTAGTTTTTAAAAAGAGTTCAAAGTCAATGGCGTGCTGCCAGAGGCTAAATCGGAATCGATCATAACAAAATCGACATTCGATATATCGATGAATAACATCGATATGAACGGATGCAAAATATGACGAATATATTTTCTTTGAAATTTCATTTGGACATTCATTTGAAGATAAAGTGGTTAATGGTATTTCGTTGGTTTTCAATTGGTTCATAATAGAATTCGTGATTTTCTATCTATAAGGCTAATAATAAGAAAATATTATTGAGTGGTGATTACGTATAGGACGGCATAGCATAGGACGGCCTCCCGCCAGATGGACCGATGGCCTGGTAGGCAGACCCGCAGGCAGCCGTTGGACGCAGTCGGCACAAGACCGCTCATTGTGGTGCCCTCTTGGCGCTGCTTATGTCTAGACATAACTAGACTGACTGCTAGCAGTAGATGATGGATGCATGGACAACATAAATGCTATATTTTAAACAACCTGTAACAACAGTAATGACTGCCAGATGTTAGTTGACAGCAGGAACCCACTGATTATTGTGCCTTCCGAAGCACGAATGAGGTCAGGTCCACAAATAGGTCACTTTTTGTCACCCATCTGGCTGCCAGCCGTGCGAATGTTGCTTAACCTTACCGATCGTTTGAACTGCAAATGAACAACTCGGCTACGACTCTCCTTTATGGCATAACATAAATCATAAACAGTACGTGTAAGCACTATACAAATAAACAAATATAACATATCAATTTAGAAATAAAGTTGCTAATAAACTGAAGCTTAATTCATAAAATACTATTAATGAAGTGTTAACTTTACTTATGGTGCCCTTGACCCCCGGTAGCAGATGTCGTTGTCACGGTATTGTATTTCGAGGGGCGAGGGCCTGATATACCCATGTGATAATAATACTTCTCAAAATAGGGTAAATAGAATTCAATCTGATATGAATTAATTAACAAAATTGAATTTGTTTTCACGCCGTTATGACTAAACAGCGTGTAAGTTGTACCGAATAGAATTTAATTTATAATTTACGTTAGTTAATTTTGTTATGATGCGTGTCATAAAATGAAATTAATTTGTTTTAACAAAGTGACGGATCTGAGTACCATTATAAAGTATTCAGTCGTCAGTAAGTTATATGCGTATAATATTGCACGCCTCATAAGCAAAGCGTTGAGGTGGGTACAGCTCTCGTTTTACACAGAACAACTGATTTTTCAACTTAAAATGTCTCTATTTATCATATATTGCACTTGTAAAATAATATATATATACACACATATATCAAGAAAAAAACACTATTTTTAACACATATATCATTTTTGTGATTTTTGTTATTTAAACTAGTTAAAAAACTGTTTAATAAAGTTATGTCTCGGACGTCCGTATGTTGTAGGTAATGTATGTTAACACGATAACGACCGAAATACTTTACTAATCGAGTCTTTTTTTCTTCTTTTTAACTTCAGTATTATTACGAATAGAGCCCTATTACTTTTCACGGTCTAATTCGATGTGGTTTAATTGTTATTAAATAAACAAAAAAATAGTAAATATTTACGCTCTCGCGCGATGGCACAATGGTACAGTAAAACCAGCGCTATACCTTATTTCGTGCGAACTATTTGAACTACTTCTATAGACTAATCATAATCTAATCAATTTTATTGTGAAATATGATGATTATGAGGCGTGCACTTTTGGGTTTTCCAAAGTATCTTTTACTGTTACGTTAATAAGGGTATAATTTACTTTTTTTCACTTCTAGTTTGTAGATGAGGATTATTTTAACGTGTCGACGTCACGGAACAATTTCAGTTTTATAACACCATGACAGTGAGGAGTTTGTATCTATATTTGTTATGCTTTCAAACTGTAACTATTGCACCAATCATAATGAAATTTTGTGCAATTTGAGCATTAATTCTCAAGTCCACGCAGACAAAATCACGGATAGAACCTAGCTACCTATACTAACTTATTATTACGCCATCGCCTTTGCGGGGTACGCAGAGAGAACAGAGTGCTCTTCAACATTCATAATTCTCTTCACACACGCTCGACGGTTTCAGAGACTCCTAACTCATCCTTCCTTGAATACATGACCGATTTGGTCTAAGTAGGTTGTTAGTCTCGGTCTCCGTCTGTACCGAAATCCTTTCACATTGGCATTGTATAAATCTTCTTAACCAATCGCTCGTCCGGGATTCATAACATGTCTATTATCTATATATCTATGAACAAACTTATGAACAAAACACTGCATAGGACGGAATTTCTTAAATCACCAGAATATATATGCAGTGTGCATTCATAATACAGTGAATCATAGTCGAAAACACCACAAAACTGCATACAGCGATGTTACTCAATTAACAGTCAGCGCTCGCACTACGAGTTTACAAAATTAACAAGTCTCTATATCGGACCGTTTTCTTCCAGACAAGCACGACTTTCTTGTAAAGATATGCTCATTTGATTTTCTATCAGTCCTGGAGTTAAGACCAGGCGATGCTGATGACCAATATGTACGCATACGTGTGCTCAACAACTGTATTAATTTTATACAGGCTGTTTGGACGGCATGCAATATGTATGTGATATATTCTAATCTAAACGCAACGGTAGATTTTTGGATGGGAAAATTCTGCATAACTGCCTGCAATTTTGACCAGGGCATCGATCCTCCTGGTGTGAGAAAGTGGATCCCACACCCAGTAATTAAACCATTATGCGTCTCTACACCCGTATTCGGCAGACTATCGCGTAGTTATGTACTTTTGTAAACGGTAGGCAGCTGTGAGTTCAGTAAACAACATTTTTTCAATCTAATGTCAAATAGATTAGTATGAGTATTAATCAAAATATAAATTAGCGATTTATCTAGGATTTACTTTACTCATCATGAATTTGGGGCCACCGGATGTAGTCGACACAAGAACGCTCGTTGTGGCGCTCTCTTAAGGAGGTCTATGTCTAGCAGTGGACGTTAAAAGACTTATGTCATGCAAGACATTAAGCGACTGAGAATTTTTCTTTTTACGAAAAAGCTCAATAACCTGCCCGACCCGCAGTCGAACCCGAGATCTCATGATCAGCAGTCGCTCACACAGCCACTGCACTACAGAAGCAGTTGTGCAGCGGTAGTGTGAGTGACCATCCATCCATCCATCCATCAGCCTTTCATCGTCCACTGCTGGACATAGGCCTCCCCAAGGGATCGTCACAGCGAACGGTCCTGTGTTACCTGCATCCAACGAATGCCTGCGACTTTGACCAGGTCATCGGTCCACCTGGTGGGAGGCCGTCCTACACTGCGCCGTCCCATACACGGTTATCGGTTCGTCGAGCGATGTGGCCTGCCCATTGCCACTTCAGCATGCTGACCCGACGGGCTATGTCGGTTACTCCCGTTCTCCTACGGATTTCCGTATTACGGATCTTATCACGTAGAGAGATTCCAAGCATAGCCCGCTCCATGGCATGCTGAGCGACTTTGAGTCTTGATATAAGGCCAACATTCAGAGACCACGCCCCTGTTCTGTAAGTCATCACCGGTAACACACACTGGTCGTAGACCTTCGTCTTCAGACACTGTGGAATATTGGTCAAGAAGATCCAATCAATATTCCAGAGTGACCAAATGCTTAAAATATATAGAAATAATATTATATTAAATTCTTTTAGCTTAAGTTATTTCTCAATTGGTCCAAAGGTGAGTTCACTTAGGCTTTCACATGCTCTCCGATAAACTCTTGTTATATAGATAAATACCAACAGACGGACAGATTTACGACAAATTTTATCGGCTAGTAATGTTTTCTTAGCGTTCCATTAGTAGGTACTCCCGACCAATGATAACGCGTTCAAATTAGTTTATGCGAATCCCGCGGTGTTACCAGACTTATTTATTTATTACTCTTCGATCAAAAACGCAATAGATTTCGCGTCGACCCGAAAAATACATCTCGGTAAATAAGAGCGCACTTGAGAAGAGAACTCTTATTTTGCTTACTTCAAAATGTACTTTATTTGTTGCTATTTAAGCTTGATTTCACAGAAAATGTTATTTGTCTTTTCACTTTTAAGTGGCAGTAATAAATTATTCCTTTTTTTTGTAAATACATACATACAATAGATGGAAAACACCCAGACGCAGTACATATATCTGTGTTCATCACACTAATAATTGTTCTGAGTGGGAATCGAACCCACGACCTTGTGCACGGAAGTCAGTTACACTACCAGCTCGTTTTTTGTGATGAATGACCGTAAATGTAAGATAACATTTTAAAGATTTGTGACTTAATTACTAAGTGCCATGATTGTAATTAGGTTGAACTTAAAAGTTTTAAAACCTTTGTCTCAGTTCGTTAGTAAACAGATGTAGCTAAACTGTCTGTGTGAATATAAGTATACTTATACAGTATACTTATATTCACACAGACAGTTTTTAGCTTGATTTTGTTCGGGACACTGTATCTTGTTAGTATTGACGATCAAAGTTATTACTACATAATATTCTCATAGACTTCTTTTCTTCATAGACTTCAGAATAATGTGTTCATGAATACAAATATGTCTACCCAATATCCAAAAGAACCATCACTTTATCCCAGATAGAAGTATAAGTATGCCTATGTTTTGATATGGGGTCCAGACTATATGTACGCAAAATTTCATATTTATCGGTACAGTGGCTACGGCTTGAAAGCGAAACAAACATACTCTCTTCACAGTTAAAACATACCAGATTATCCCTGTAACTTCGTACGCGTGGGCTTCAAATATAAATTCAGTCTACGGCACGAAGCTCTATCGTAACAATGCTTTCGCATAGGAACTTATCCATTATTCTAGAATAAAGAGTAGACTATGCTCATTTTTCTAGATCGTGAACTATATGTCTCCTAAATTTCATGACAATCGGTTGAGTAGTTATGGCTTGAAAGCGCAACAAACACACGCACTTTAACAATACAGAAAAACAAACGATACATAGGTAAATTTAATTACCACAAGACAAGGAATTAAATTAATCAAGTATGCTAAGTTGAGAACACAGTATACCTGCCGCTTACTAAAAGGTTAATGTTCGGATAGTAAAGCAATCTTATCAACTCAGAACGGCTATCTACTCGTAGCAGATATGGTATTTAAGAATACCTGTATCTGAATCTAAAACCTGTCACAGGTTCTAACAGACACTAACCTGTGACAGGTTTCATAATCTAATAATACGATTTTAAATGCAAAAGGTTCTGTGGATTTGTATTTACACAACACAAATGTTCATAACTTGAAACTTGGATAGTATAATTTCAGCTTTCAGCTTTGGAAAAACTATTTAACTCAGTAAAAACAAAAGAATGTCTGTAGTTCAAGCTAGCTGTCTAGCTTAGAGACGACAGTGTTTTGTTATATTATATTATTTAACTGTACATAAAAGTAAGTAATTAATATTTAATTTAAGAAACAATAAAATACTTTAATCTCATGTTAAATTATACGAAAATGTATGAATATAATATGAAGCATATTGTTTAAAGATTTATAAACAGTATTATTTAATAAGTAATAGCCAAGTTTATAATTCATACAATTAACATAAGCAAGCCTCAAGGGTATAGAGATAACTCAAGAATATATTCTGAACATAGACTAGTGTTTGTCTATTGTTTGTTGTATTACACTGTAAGTAGTTGCCTGGACAAAGACCATTGCCTTTTCTAAGAAATTCTTTATTCTGTTGAAATGCCGACATGACAGTTATTATGAATTTGTTCAGTATAACATTATTTCTTGCACCTGTACCTAGTTACCCTATTTTCATATTTTAGTCTTAAGCAGTAGTTGTCGTTTGTTTTTTCTAATCGTTCTATTTTTTATTTCATCTTCGGATTATAATATATACAAATAAAGGGATAAGTCTACTATAATGCTAGTATTTTTTTATTTAATAAGATTAGTTTACATTATAGTTAGTTTCTATGTACTTTTATTTAGTAATAATGGTGGCAATTTCATTTGTAGGTACATAAAGCTGTAACAGAGATGTGTCTGTACATTTAAGATATTTACGAAAAACATTCTGTTATTTTTCAATATAGAACAAATTATTTATGAAAGTGGAAAAAGAAAGCTTTACTGTGAGAGGGATACGAACCTCGCACCTTCCAATCCGGGGAAGTGCTCTGGACCGCTAAGCCATCGCAGTCACCGACGGTGACTCCCAATCTCCACTTCACAATTGTTAGATGTCTTTACGAGCTCTATTTTTCCACTTTCACAAATAATTTGTTCATTAAAGTAGCTGAGCATGTCAATTGCTAAAGTACAGATCAAAATATTTTTCAATATTTTAGAAATATTATGTGTATGGTTTACATATCATGCAAAAACTATTTGACAGATTTCGATTAAAGCTTTTGTTCGATAGGTCTTGATTAGCTTAAAAACTTTTTTATACCATTACCTGAGATATAATCTTAAAATTTGTTTTGTCTGTGGTGGACAGGCAGGCAAAGGCTTTATTAAAAAAATATAGCAACAGACTACTTTCGACCAGGTAAAGGAGTAACCATAACATGCGACCAATACAAACACTTCATTCGAGCAACAGCCAAGAAATGTTTGTTCAAGTTTTTTTATTTTTTCTACGTCTGTCTCGGTGCTATTTTTAGAAGGCGCAAACATGTTTCAGATGCCTGTATTTGGGACTGAGGATGTCTGTATTCATCCTTGATTGTTTTGGCAGGATAAAAAATAGAATGATTTATATATTTAATCGAAGAAATCGAGTGATTTCATGAAGTATTTTATTGAAGTTATACTTCTTCTGGCGCGTTAGGGAAAAATTATGAGAGTAAATTTTTACGATGTCACGAAAACCGTCACGAAAAACCGACACCCTGAAGTTAATATAGTCAACATTTTAGTTTTTTTGTGATATTTAAATAAACTATATAATGCGTTATAATAAAACTTTCAATGTATTAAATACCTTTTTTCTAATGTTAGTGTCGTTTTTTCTACAAACTTAGAATAAGGCGTAAGATAAAATTTTTGAAAAGATTTTTATCTTGTTACGCCAAAGTAGTATAACTTCTAACGCGTGTACATTAGTACACACACACTTTTTTGTAATATTTCGTATTGTCATGTAAATTAAGGATTTTACTTGACTGTTATAGAATCGAACCTACAATAGGGTAGTAGGTCACTATCGTAATCACATTACACAATCTGTGAACGACCAACATATGCGTTTATTTTTTTTATACTACTCGGGTGGGAAACAAGCATACGGGCCCACCTGATGGTTACTGTTGCCTATAAACGCTCGCTCACGCGTCGCAACCAGGAAAGGGATAGGAGGTGGAAAGGAACGCTAGTAAAGAGAGATAGGATAAGAAGGGTCAAAAACACAAAACGGACTCGTTTATCTTTATAATTTAAGGTAAAAGTTTACTTAAACGACGTTTATGAAAACACCGGTTAAATGCGCCATCACTAGCCGTAATAATGTAATAATCTATGAGATATATTAATTTATTTTATTGTCCTAATAATATAGGGTACTTCTAATAACATGATAGAGTTTCAGAGCGGAGTCTAACGCTCTGGCTTAGTATGAATTGGCAGACTTCTTATGCTGACGAGAAAATCTCTTACAAATGATGGTTTCTTACTTATCATCACGCCATTTCCCTTGCGGGGTAGGCAGAGAGAACAGAGTGCCAAGAGGCTCTATTCTTGCATACATCTCTCGCTTCCTCAAAATTCATAATGCTCTTCATACACACCCGCCGGTTTCGGAGACTCCTGAATCCACCTTCCTTCAATACATGACCGATTTGGTCTAGGTAGGTGATTCTCGGTCTCCCCCTGTACCTACATCCTTCCACTTTCACATTGTATATCTTCTTAACCAGTCGCTCGTTCGGCATTCTTTCCACATGTTCGAGAAATTATTTAATTTATTATTTCATTCTTAAAATGCTGGTTTCCTTCTCGGATAATCCGTCCTCAGCAAACTCGCAAATAGGGATCGAACCCTATACCTCTCTTAGGAGTCCACGCTCTTGCCACTGGTCTATTATTTTGAGCAATCTCCGAGATACAACTCAATAATGAGAAATCGATAGAGATTAAGGTAACAATTTCCTTTAGACATAATTCAATGTGAATCAAAGTTATAGCATCTGATATCAACTATCTCTAACGGTAAATATTTAATGGTACTTCTAATCACCGACATGAACGGGAAATTGTAATTAGCAACGCGCTAATTAAGCATACATCATAGAATTTTAACTTACTATAAACATTTTATTGGGTGTGCAATTGAGAAATGTTTGTTTTGCTGAATCAGATGAAACGCGTGTACTTAGACAAATTTTCTAGTGGTCTCCCAGCATGAAAGAGTGTCTTGATCGGGGAAGTACCACCCTCTCACTGAAGATCAGTGTGAAATAACGGTAGATACTTCTACCGTTGTTTCGTATAGTGAGTGAGAACATCGGAGGCCCAAACGCCTCCCTTTTTTTTTGTTAAGGCGGGATAATATGTTCCTAACCGCACACCCCGTCGTTCGGGGCAACGAACAGGGTGGTGTGGGGCCCTCACCCAATTGATAAGCCCGCCGTGTGCCGTCTCTCCGCCCTTGTTGACGGGCCACTGGAACCATATTACATTCCTTCAGTGGGAAACCCCTCCCTAACCTCTCCTTAGTATCCTTTCTATTCATTCCAAAACTTTATGAGAAGCTTAAGTGCTAACGGTACGTCAGCTTTACATCAATCTATTTGTCATTAATAAACGTCGCGCTTCATTTGCGATCAAAAAACTTACTCATGGTTCAGATGATCTGGAATTCAAAATACAGCCCGAAAATTAGGATACTTTAGATTGATTATCCATTATTACTTCAAAATAGTCGTGTAGACTGCACTAGCCCCAGCCACAAGTTGGTTTAGAGGTTACATTCTGGTTTTAATATTGCGATAGGGGACATATGTTGCAGTAAAACGTCACATACGATGTAATAGAAATTGCGTCGATGCGGGTGAAATCGACAGATGCTTAAAAGAAATAGTATGGCAGATGTAAAACACAAATACTTTAAAAATAGACAATTTTACTATCTCACACGAGACGTTATATTTTGTGGTTAACTAGAACTTTAGTCCAGCTATATATACCTATTCACTTGTGCATAACTGCCTCGGTGGTGTAGCGGTAGTATATGCGACTGCTAATCATGAGGTCTTGGGTTCGATCCCCAGGTCGGGCAATGTTATTGAGCTTTTTCCTAAAAAGAAAAATTCTCAGTAACAGCCCGGAGTTTGGAAACGTGCCCGGTAAACGTCAATAGGCTCGCCCCCTATTACGTGGGACTTAAACATAGCTGGCGAGTCGTGGGTGTGTAATACACCTCTGCCTACCCCTTCGGGGAATACAGGCGTGATGCTATGTTTTTTTACTTGTGCATTACCCGCGGCTTGGTTCGCGCTATAGTGATAAATAAGGATAGGTTTTGCGTAAAATCCTTTCTTCATTCTTAGTGCTCACTATAGTATCAAAGAGACCCACAATATGTAAATTTGCACGCTCCTAGATCCAGGAGTTTGGGGAGTTCTTAAATATTTCAATGTCTAAGATTTCATGGCTTCCAAGTAGGTGCTAGGTATGTTTAGATCTCGTTGGACAAAATTAAGCAAAAGTACACCTAAGACGTAGTCTTCTTGAACTTTGTTTTGAAATTAAAGCTACCACTCTTAAGTCAATTAATTAAAAAGAAGATCCACCATTTAGAATCAATGACTGATTCAACACCATATAAGTGAAAACGGGAACTGTAACTAAGTACTCATTAAGTCACGTTACCGACTAATATGTCGATGTGGACCATCTATGCCTGGTATATACCACTATTGAGAAGGAGACTAGACGTGAGTGCAAATAGGTATAAAAAATGACACTATTTCACTAATTGTTTATAAATTTACATGTTGAAGGAAATGTATGCAGTTACGAGACGCGAGGTAAATTAATTGTACACTTCCTATGCAAGTATTCATAAAACCAAGTATAGTAGAAAATTAATTGTGTGTTTAACTTAACAAATAACTTTACGAATTTGTAAAAGTAATGGTGTGACAAAGTCAACCTCAATTCATTCAATGCCATCCATCCTCAACCATAAGTTAATTAGCTACTATAGGTCCCGTTTGTTGGAGATTTGCAGGTCAGGTTTTGGACGCGAACACAATACCGGCCTCCCGCCCGAGTGCTGTGAGTTCGATTCCCACACACAACATAACTCTTTGTGTGATCCACAAATGGTTGGTCTGAGTCTGAGTGTACTTTGTGTTTTTAAATTTTACCTATGTTTGTCAAGGCTTATTCCGGAGTGCAGAGCATTGAAAAAAATTAAAAATACACTACGTCTACTGTGAACCACACATTGACAACGGACACCATCCATCCATCCATCCATCCATCAGCCTTTCGACGTGCACTGCTGGACATAGGCCTCCCCAAGAGAACGCCACAACGAGCGGTCCTCTGCTATTTCGCTCATATGGGGGATAGTGCCGTAATCGCCACGCTTGGTAGGCGGGTTGGCGATCGCAGTGGATGTTGATAATACTCGAGGGAGTGCTGCTGCCCACTTCCCCGGTATTCCCTCAGTCGGCTCTTACGACTCCCATGGGTGGAGAAGGGGTGGGCCAATTCTAAAGCCGGCCCCATACGGCCAACCATTTTCCAATTAATTTCGTTTCAATTCAATATATTATTACTATCCTCATTTTGTCCGATTTAAATGATGTACAACGTAATCTTTTGAACACAAGTTTTCTAGTCTGTGTCCATTTTCTATACTACGTGTGTGGCAAACAAGCATACAGCCCAACTGATGGCAAGCGGTTACCATAGCCTATAGACGTTAGTAACACCGAAGGCGTCACTTGCGCGCCGCCAACTCCAAGAAAAGGGAGATGGTGGTACGTAAGGAATATCTACTATTGCTTCCTGCTGATCTTCTGTGAGAGGGTGGTACTTCCCCGGTTGAGCCAGCCTATTTATGCTTGCACAAGCAAGGCACTAATACTATAAAAATACTATAAATTTATACTAAATATCAGGAACAGGTCTGATTTAAAAAATTCTTTCAGTGTTAGATAGCCCATTTGTCGATGAATATATTATCACGCTAAGACCAATAGAAGCGGAGCATCAATGAAGAATGTTTCAAAATCGGGGGTCTTTTTTCCTTTTGAGAGCTTCCGCTGCGTGCGCTGCGTAAACGGTTAAAGTTTCGCAAAAATCATGTATGACAGAATTGTTTCCCTTTAAACGTTCTAAAAAAAAGCCCGCGACTGCATAAATATGTCTATCTTTTAAGGTTGGCTCACTATAACCTTTTTTATGCTAACCAAATTTGTTCTAAAATAATGCATTATTTGCGAAGGTGTTTTTATAAATATGATATTAATCGTTATCCAAATAAATACGTTATTCATCACAAGCATTTAATTTAAAACAAAATTGCCCTTTACATCATTCGATTTCAATGAATATCTTAGTAGATATTAGCAGCGCAGTTTTAAAATAACAACGCAGCAAAATAATGATCAAGTACTGAAGTTAGCGTTAGCCCTAAGTAATTTTTCCACGCGGATGAAATCGCGGGCAGAAGTTAGCTAAGAAATAAAATTGCAAAAGAAGCCCAAACAGCGCAAGACAATCTAGAAATTAATGTGTCCTTTCTTCATTGATGTATTATCACTCTCATCATGGTTACTACTTGATTTTTATACTAGTATACCTAGTTGACCTATACGGCGATTCACGGAATCGTCTGCTACAAAAATGGAGTCCATCTTAATAACATAATTCTTCTGCAACGTGTACCTATGTCTTTGAACTCCTCCTAAACTAATACACCGATTTCGAAGATTTTTTTAAATATATATCTAAGTAGGGCCTTGGATGGTTTAGATTAACAATTGGGCTTGATATGCGGCGCTGCAAGTGTAAGAAGGTTCTCAGACAAAAATATTGAATATCAAATAGTTTTCTGAAGCCCTCAATAATATTGTAGCCAATGTTCAGACATGACAACGTATGCCGGGTCCACTCGTGTGATATAAGTTGTTAAGTTTGCGATGAGCTTATTTAAAATATTACAATACTTAAAAAAGTGTGAGAACACATTTAATAGTTTTATAACATCGCAAATGGGGCGTCTAAATCTTATGCGGATGTCACTGAACATACGTAACCTTCTTGCTTTCTACCTATGTAAGTTTCAAGTACGCTGTCAATCTTTACCATCCTAAGAGATCCTAATTCATACTTTGACAGTATTTGTCACATCACAGTGCGAGCACAAATCGTGCTCTCACTTTCGTGACTCCGTGAGTCTTGCTCTTGAAGCAGTACATCATTTTAATATATTCCAGCTGTTTTATTGCCACAGTTATACTGATGGACAGATAAGTTTCGAGAAAGCTAGTGTTCTTGTCCTATTGTTTACAATAAGAAGTTGGTTAAATGGATCTTTTGAACTAGAAACTACGTGTTTCACATCACAGTTTTCCAGCAAAATTATACATAGACGATGTGATATATACAGAGCATTATAATAAATTGTAAACAGTATTAAACATTTACAATGATTTCTCATTTTGCCAAAGTGTATTCTAAGATACATAATAGCATCATGTTAAAAGCTACTTAATGTAACAAATATAAAAACGTAAGCAAAACTGCAGGTAATCTACTAAAATCAGTAGATAAGTATGTGACGAGAAAGAGATATCATAAAAGTTTAAATAACTGCAGATAGTTATGTAGAATTTGGTCAGAAACGACATTTT
Organism: Leucoma salicis; assembly: GCA_948253155.1. Lineage (NCBI taxonomy): Eukaryota > Metazoa > Arthropoda > Insecta > Lepidoptera > Erebidae > Leucoma > Leucoma salicis. The sequence continues at coordinate 3,864,010 of OX411815.1, forward strand.
ACAATTAGTGTAGGTAAGTAAAAAAATATAGATTCCTAAATATAACAAGGTTAAAAGCAATCACGACAAGTGCCAATACAATTCTAAAATGTAACAACTTTCGGGAACTACTTAAGTTTGATTGACTCAACTGTAACTAATTACTTCACAAGCAAAATGAACCAAACAAAATTATAATTTAACAAGCAACACCAATTGAAAAGTCAATTATGAACTGTCAAATCTCTCACTTAAATGTAGCTCGTTCACAGCCAGTAACAAAACAGCTAGCGGTAAAAAACTAGACACAACCGTCTACTGTTTTAATATTATCTGCAGTAGATATGGATCACTTTCTTCATGTCCAACATGCTGTTTTTATCTAGACATGAATCAATTAACTAAAATCGAAAGTGTAAAGGTTTTAATTATATATGCATGAGTTCCTGGTATATTGGATGCTTTGATTGTAGTTATTGCAATTATTATTTTACTCAAAATTATCGAAATTAAGTTTGTAACAAAAACTTGCGCACCTTTGCTATTTTTAAACAGTTCATTGTAAGATTAGTCAATAAATGTAACAACAAACAAATTCACCATTGTCTAAAAATAAATGATGAGACTCATACAGCACTTCTCATTTCCTGAAACCTTCTAAAATTACTTTATTTTATTGCACAGATAAACGTGGAAGACGAGCCACGGCGCATCTGATGATAAATGGTAACCGTCGCTCATGAACTCAACAATACTGAGAGTATTGTCAAGCCGCTGCTCACCATTTCATTTCACCGATATGAAATGAAAGAATAAACGGCTATCTCCTGCTACAGCCAAAACGCAACGATGTGCTTCATGATCGGTCATACGGGAGATGGTGGTACCAACCTGCTCGGGCCTGATACCAAGTGAGTACTCCCACTTGGTACCCAGCCCTACCACCAGTCATGCAATGGATGATAATTGCTTAGTTCCCTTAGTCGCCTCATACGACACCCGTGGGAAAGAATGGGGTGGTGACACTTGTATTCTTAGTCCGTCACCACACGGACATCATGACCTGTCTTATTTAAATATTCTCTAGTGGTAGATCCTTGCTTCTTCCAGCACGAACGGGCTGGCTCGATCGGGAAAGTGCCACCCTCTCATGTAAGATCAGCGTGTAACAACGGTAGTTACTCGTACCTTTGTGTTTCGTATGGTGAGTGAGAGCGTCGGAAGCCCAAACCCCCTCCCTATCCTCTCCTTATTATCCTTACTATCCTCTCGCTTATTATTTCTACCCACCTCCTATCCCTTTCCTTTGAGATGGCAACACGGGAGTGATACTACTGGTGTTGCTAACGTGTATACGCTAAACTATAACTGCCTCGGTGGTGTAGCGGTAGTGTATGCGACTGCTAATCATGAGGTCTCGGGTTCGATCCCCGAGTCGGGCAATGTTGTTGAGCTTTTACTAAAAAGAAAAATTCTCAGTAGCAGCCCGGAGTTTGGAAATGTGCCCGGTAGATGTCAATAGGCTCGCCCCCTATTACGTGGGACTCAAACATAGCTGGCGAGTCGTGGGTGTGTAATACACCTCTGCCTACCCCTTCGGGGAATACAGGCGTGATGCTATGTTTTTGTGTTTTATTTGTCCTATCCCTTTCCTTTGAGATGGCGACATAGGAGTGATGCTACTAGTGTTGCTAACGTGTATACGCTACGGTAACTGCTTACCATTAGGTAGGTACTTGTTCGCCACCCGTGCAGTATATAAATAAATATCACCCATATTCACTTACATTGGTAGAGGTCACGGAGGCATCTCGATCACAAATCGTGACTAGTCCACTATTGACCGTTAAACCGATATCTAAATTATACATTGTAGTAACAAAATGGTAGTACATTTTTTGGTTTCTCCCCGAACAACCACGCCTTAGTGTGTACGATGACATTTGCTGGCCGAGATGTTTTTTGCTCCGACATTTTTGCATTGACAACCACCAATCTGATAGAATGTATATTTTGTATTGAATGTAGGTACATAACTAAGTGACTTCATGCGGATTCATGTCGGAGTATTATGATTTTGTTTATCGTTAGTTTCAAGCTTGCCGGTGAAAGTAACAAATGGCCTATTAAGATGGCCGATTTAAATAGGCAAGTAAACTAGAAATGATACAAGATGATCTTTGCACGAGTTGGTGAGGTTTGGGAATAAGATTTTTAGATATTATGTAGTTTTTGATAGTTAGATAATGAGAACTAAGATTACGCACTAAAATGTTAGGTTTTTTTTTTCAAAATTCTATGTTTAAAAATTGTTTGTGAGTGTTTTCTACACATAAAATCGGTTTTGAGAAAATCTTCATTGTAATTTTATAAGTAGGTTAGTGGTATTAAACATAAAATTTGTCTCTACACACATCTGGTTGATTGTTGGCCACGCGTTTTTACTTCGAATGATAGGCCTAAATGACGTTGTCACAAGCTATAAAAAATCTATCAGACATCAATCATTTCCTCAAAATGTCTTATTTATCAAGCTAGCATTTTTTGACGATTTCTTAGTTTAGAGGAAAAGTAACAGAAACAATACTTATGCTCATATAATAACAAAAACAATACATTTATATAAATAACATTAATTAAATATTTTTGGTACCGGCTTCAAACAGATAGTAGGTGTCGAGCACGGAAATCGTATGTAAATACCAATTAGTTTGCTTTTTAGTTCCTGTGCGTATGTTGAAGGCAGTATTCCTTTTTTTTTAATTATTTATTTTTTGCTTTTAGTGGTTTTCGTTGGTAGAGTAGGTAGTACATGATGGGGAGGCCTTTCTTGGGTGCATGTCGAATGAGAAAGCATCGAGCACAGGAGTCTGAAAATGACAAAGATGAGCGCCTAAAGCGCAATAGAGAAAGAAATAAAGCACAGTGTCTCCGAAAGTGTTCCGAAGACCGTAAATAAAGGCTTTAAATATAATTGGGGTACGCCAACTAAACGCACTGCTCCAATGAGACAACGAGGTTTCCGAGTAAACGAAAAAATATCGTCGATGTATCCAATTTATTAGATTTTTTATGATTTTTTATAACCCGCGCTACCGATTTCGATAAATTTAATATGAGACCATTTCGGAATAAATCCTTACCAAACAATAAAAAAATTCTACTAATCCGTCTATATATATGACGGAGATATGCTATGCGAACTTACATAAAAAAAATAGAAACATCCGAATTGAGAACCTCTCCTTTTTTTGAAGTCAGTTAAATACAGTAGATCTGTAGATACTCATACAAAGTGGTGGCCCGAGCTGTTAATTATAAGTATAAAACTAAGTGCCATCAAGAGTAGCTATAGGCAATAAAATAAAGATGAAAATCGATTAATAATCAGCTGTAATGAATACCGTTACAGTAAAAAGTCTAGACTGCACATAAAACGTTTATATGGCTTTTATGAACACCGCCCATAATGTATTACAGTTAGTCTAAGTTAAACACTGTATATATTTATTAGTTCTGATTTAAGATATGATTGTTTTCACTCACGAACCGTGAAGTGTGGTTTAGATGAATAAATTTTGTGATAATGTCATCGGCCTGTCAACAACCTAATTAGCTTTCTAGACGTATCGTTGTATTGTCGTATTTCGTATAATTTTGTTTTTATACCCGTAAGTTCATGTGTGTGGATTTCAAAATTCAAATTCATTAGACATTTAGACATACCCAAGTGAGACCGGCCGTCAGTCTAATTTCACGTTTATAATATTAGCAAAATGGTGGTCGAACTAGTGGAATAAGTGTGTGTCTGATCATGAGTCCAGAGCAGGATCCTGAATCGTGGATAAAATGTTACTGATAATTATGTGTAAAAGTAACATAGGCACTCCGTGATATCAAAAATCAATAAGCAGAAGAGAAAAGAACTTATGCAGTAGCTTAGTAATAATTATTGTACTCAAGATAAACACCAAGCAAGAGTTACTCTCTACTAAGTATCCTAGAAAAGATTAAGCTTTCTAATAAGAATAAACTATCACATGACTATCATTAAGACCCGCATATGGCCCCTAACCTTTTCATCAACAGAACATATCAGACAAATTACCACCACGACCTTTTGCATAAAAATAAAGCCACAACTTATGACAATAATCGATTTATATTCGCTCAAAAAAGCTAAAGGCTTTAATATTCATTTACTTATACAATTACAGAAGACATTGTAACATAATAAATCACAAAGTTCACGGGATCAAGTACCATAACAGTCACGAAATGTTTTGAATCTGCAACAGAGAAGATTTATAATTTTATTTGTTCGCACTCCTTATTGTGATATTGTTATACAATTTTGAAGAAGCAAATATTATTTTTCATGAGTTTACATCGAGGATTAAGAATATTTAAGCAACGATCAGGTATTATGATTCTATCAAAGTTAGGTTAGATTATTAAGCGTAGTTACAATGGACTTACCTTGGTGAAGAAAGAGAACTCATTTTATTATCAATCTGATTGTAAAAATTAAAAAAAAAGGATTTTATTTTAACGAATAATAATTTAATGATTTATTAACATAATAATAATAATTATGTAAATGTTAAATCATTAGCTTTTTCTTAACATTTATTACTTAAAGATATACATGAGCTATTTACTACAATTTAGCAGCTAAGTCAACAATATAAAGAGGAAACACTGTAAACTAAATTAATTTATCAACTAAAGTAAATAACAGAAAACTTCAATGCACGCTTAATCACATCTGATTCAAAAAAACTAACATTTAGAACTTTGCTGGATTCAAAATAAGAGAATTTGTAAACCAAGTTGACATAACACATAAATTTGTGGTTGTAAAATTTTGTGATAGTAAAAATAAACTCAAGATTACATCGCGCCCGTTCGAGGGTAAATACGAGGGGCCGTTACACGATTAAGAAATTAAACAGAATTATACCACGTAACTGTTAACACATACTATAAAAGTACGCATAGTATAGAACACATAATTACATCAATTAGTCAAGCTAAATTCAGAATTTGTAAGGGTGCACGATCTATATGATTTTAAATGAATAAATTACGAATTCTTGTTACTAAAAGTAAAAGCAGCTTTTCTACATCAACGAACTTTGTAACATTTGAGGTTAAGAAACCCATGTATTTTTAACAATTATTATTTTGTTATTATAATATTATTTTCTATTTTTAAGTTCAACTAACAATTAAAGCGTGTTTTTTGAGTTTTTTTAAATATAATTCTTTTCTTCTTTTTAGTGTTAAAAACGGCACCAAAAGTAGTTTAATTTAAAAGAAATAAAGCCTACTTAGCTGTGATAATTTTCCTTTTTGTTTTGTCATAATAATATACACATACACTATGATAAATTTTTCACAAAGGTATCCAAAACATCCATTAAGCTGGCCTACTTGACTCTTAACAAAAATTAGCACTTTAATGATTAATATTTTATTTTATTTTATCTATCTATACTATTATAAAACTGTAATAGAGCTGTGTCTGTACATTCAAGATATTCGAGAAAAAATGACTGTAATAGGCTATATAGGCGTGTCTAAACACAAAACATTTTTTTTTTGAATTTTTGTCTGTTTATCTGTTTGTTTGTTCGCGCATCACACAAAAACTGCTGAACGGATTTTGTTGCAACTTTTTTATTTGAAAGGCCTTGATTAGACTTAAAAACTGGTATACATTTTATCCCGCTACTATATCGGGAACCTGAGATATAACCGTAAAAACTAGAAAATTATTTAAACTAGATTTTTTTGTAGAATATATTTAAAAGAACTACTAGATGGATTTTGATACAACTTTTTTTATTTGTAAGGCCTTGATTTGACTTAAAAACAGGTAGACATTTTATCCCGCTACTATATCGGGAACCTGAGATATAACCGAAAAACCAGCTTTTGGCTGCGGCGAAGCCGCTGGCAAAGGCCTTGCTTAAGATATAACCGAAAAACTAGAAAATTATTTAAACTAGATTTTTTTATAGAATTTATTTAAAAGAACTACTAGATGGATTTTGATGCAACTTTTTTTATTTGAAAGGCTTTGATTTGACTTAAAAACTGGTAGACATTTTATCCCGCTACTATATCGGGAACCTGAGATATAACCGAAAAACCAGCTTTTGGCTGCGGCGAAGCCGCTGGCAAAGGCCTTGCTTAAGATATAACCGAAAAACTAGAAAATTATTTAAACTAGATTTTTTTATAGAATTTATTTAAAAGAACTACTAGATGGATTTTGATGCAACTTTTTTTATTTGAAAGGCTTTGATTTGACTTAAAAACTGGTAGACATTTTATCCCGCTACTATATCGGGAACCTGAGATATAACCGAAAAACTAGCTTTTGGCTGCGGCGAAGCCGCTGGCAAAGGCTAGTATTTTATAAATTCCTTATTCGAAATATTGTTTTCAAACCTACAATACTTTTGAAAGACTTATTCAACGACACTTTTTTTTTTAAGGCTAAAAAAATGTACCTAACCACACACCCTGTCGTTTGGGGCAAGGAACAGGATAGTGTGGGGCCCTCACCCACTAAATGAATCCGCCGTGTACCGTCTCTCCGCCTGTATTGGCCACTGTAACTACGTTACATTACTTCATCCAACGACACCTCACACTACAGGGTAGGTAGAAAAAAAACATCCCGAATACGTGTACAATGTACACAATTGTTTTTATTACTATTATTACAGCTTTCTAATACTAAGTCTTTGAACTAAGCTGCAATCAGCGGACTGACGAACATGACGGACGGTCAACGATCCTTGATAAGTAGTTTGCAAAATTTCAATATACATAGCATCACGCCTGTATTCCTCGAAGGGGTAGGCAGAGGTGTATTACACACCCATGATTCGCCAGCTATGTTTAAGTCCCACGTAATAGGGGGCGAGCCTATTGACTTCTACCGGGCACAATTCCAAACTCCGGGCTGCTATTGAGAATTTTTTCTCTTTTTTTATGCGACATTTCGAAGTAGCTCATAATCACGTTCACAGATTCCGTTACATAGATACTCGTATATATAGATGAAGCTAATAAAAGCGTGTTAAAAATGCCCCACGCAGTGGTTTCGCCTCCCCTGTTAATTCATTAGTATCTGCTTATTACACCCATGAATGGCATTGGGAGTTAACTGTCTACCTACCACATAAGGAACTTTCATGACATTACCTATTTTAAATGTAACAACTACTTGCGCAATACGAGATCTTAAACTTGTTCAGCAAGGTACTTACATTACTGCGTATTCACAGCAACACAGGCAACATGTTAATATATGCATATATATTAACGTGATGCCTGGATACAGAAGATTGCACATTGTCTGCTATTATCACCTTACCTAGAAAGAAAGAAATAATATTGTATAATCTTTACTATTAAACATTAAAATATTAAACATTAAACGGTTAAAGTAAATTACAAGAAGAGAGAAGTAGGGTCAGCAAAAATCGTAGAAAATTAATATAACATAAAAGTTTCTTTACACATTATAAACCCCCCAAAGTACCCAGATATGAGTTTTCTTTGTTTTGCAATTCATCGTCAATGAACAAAATAAGTTCAGTTAAAATAAGTTACTTTAAATTAAAATCACGCAATAGTTTGTAACTCAATAGGTATATTATTTATGGTGCGGGCTCAAATGAAAACGGCAAGTCAAATGTACTAGGATGCAAGCGGCGTTAATGTGAACGCTGATGACATCCAGCGTACATTATAGTTTGCGAATCTATAAGCTTATGCAGAAATTCCAATTATAGAAGATGTCGTTAAATAGCTGACATAATTATAACAACCTACCTTACTAATGTATCTATTGAGAATTTAATTCCTGAATACTCTTCTTTAGTAATCGTTAGTTTTGGAAAATGTATATGTATACACATAAATAATACTATACCAGGTGACGATTAATGACCAAGATGTCGAAACATAATACGTATATAAACAGGACCTCTACAAAATTTGAATAATAAATCTTAACATCATGAAACATAATATATACAAAGACAAATATAGAAAAACCAGAATTAAAAATAAATAACACTGAAAACCACAAACGTAAGTGAATCCACACAAAGAAATATTTGATTAAGTATTACGATCACGATTACAAAGAAAATGTAAAGAACAATGGATTTTGTTTAGTCAGTAAAATATTATCGCTGTTCCTAGATTTGTGTAATGAATATGTTTAAAACAGAAATAAGCTAGGATCCCTTGCAAGATAAATTTAAAACTTTATATCAAAACTTATTGTCAACTTATCAGATGATGATGATGTTTATCTATTTAAATTACAGGTAGGTATTAGTTTTTAGCATAAGACTCATTGGTTTTTGCAATATTTAGAAACCAGAACTTTCTTTTTTGTACTTTAGGCTATGCTAATCATGAAAGCGAACCTGGAGATAACTTGGTATTACAAAATATAAAAGAAACACGACTGAATGTAAGCATAGTCTGCTTTTCAAATATAATACTAAAGGATTTGGAGAATGATAAGTAATTTATAATAAACATATTTGCACAACTAATCCCAAGTTCCGGTACTAAGCTTGAAGTGGTTTGAGAGATAAATGACAAAAGAGATTTGCATTCAAATGTTAAAGAGAAAATCAAATATGTACAATAATATAAACATTGAATGGAGGAAACTGGAAGCAGCTAAATAAATTTCTAATATTTTCGAAATATGAAATGAAAGTTTTTATGTTCATTAAACACAAAGTGGAAAATGTGAAATCGAAAATAACAGTCACGAGGATTTGAACCTGCCGCCTTGTTTGCTCTTTTTTGTGATCGTGTGAATTGCTTCATAATAATAGTTTAAACAGTACTAGTAATATTATACTCCTACTAAATTCAGGAAACTATTCACATAGAAATTACATGACTTATACATTTTCAATACTGACTTTCATTTATCAGTAAATATTTTAAGTTGAAAACGTCGTTAAAAAATATAGTTATTTTATACATATAAGAACAGGGTCAACACTACCCAAAGATATACACTGACAAAAACTTATTCATTCACTCAAGATAGATATAATAATTTTATTGTACTGCAGACGGGACAGTCGGCTCGGTGCGACTAGCATGATAATTTAAAGTGGCTTAGCTGTGTTTTGATGAATTAAACATACCTATGTGCTGCTTAGATTATATGTATTAGAATCTTTGAATTTACTGTCGAAAGCTGTTGTTTACTGTTGAAAGCATCGCGCATGTATTCCCCGCAGGGGTAGGCAGAGGTGTATTACACACCCACGGTTCGCTAGCTATGTTTAAGTTCCACGTAATAGGGGGCGAGCCTATTGCCGTCTACCGTGCACATTTCCAAACTCCGGGCTGCCACTGAGAATTTTTCATTTTTACGAAAACGCTCAATAGCACCGCCCGACCCGGGGATCGAACCCGAGACCTCATAATCAGCAGTCGCTCATACTACCGTTGCACCACAGAGGCAGTTTAGGGTAAGAGTGATAAAAATACATAAAATTACATATGAGTGATTTAGTAATTATAAATATGATACTACTTCAATATTGTACGGATATAATTGTAGTAACAACCCCTAAAGCAGTATATAATAAAGAGTTGATGATAAGGTGACTATTTACATCGCTCTAGGTTTTCATGAACTAAATAATATTCCAGTTTAAGGCAAAGCTCTATCCTCAGTGTGAAAGGAATTTCAGCCAGTCTACTCTCTGCTGACCTACTTCACAATCTATGGAGAACATCTCGCATATATCCAGATTTTCTCACGATATTTTCCTTCACTTAATATGTCTTTGTGTCTCTGTGTGGTGACGGACTAAGAATACACATGTCATCACCACATCCTTTCCCACGGGTGTCGTACAAGGCGACTAAGGGTAGTAAGCAATTATTACTCATTGCATTACTGGTGGTAGAGCTGGGTACCAAGTGAGAGTACTCACTTGTTATCGGACTGGAATGGGTCGGTACCACCGTCTTCTGCGTGACCGGTCATGACGCACGTCAGTGTGTTTTGGCTGTAGCAGAAGATAGCCGTTTATTCTTTCATTTCATATCTGAGAAATCAAATGGTGCGCAGCGGCTTGACAATACTCTCGGTATAGTTAAGTCCATGAGCTATGGTTACCACTTACTATCAGGTGGGCCGTAGCTCGTCTGTCATCATATGCAATAAAAAAATACATTTGAGGTTACCCGTACAGTTTTAATGTAAAACATAATATCACCATTTCATGTTTTTATAAATGTCTTAGGTGCTTGTAGAGTTGCTATAGAATTAACTCTTAACAGTTATCAAGAAATTATATTTATCAAGAACTTGTGACATATTAACATCTATATCTATATATGTTTATGTATCCGGCGCCCGCCACATTATTCTCAGACTATTTATGGACAGGAATGTTTTAAGAAAACATTCATTACAATCACAATAAAACATTTATGTTTTTATATTAAAACATATCCGATTTTATGCCTTATTACTTATGCAATAAGAAACAATTGCATCACATTGCATACACTGTACAGTTAAGTCTTCCAGACATGATTTGGTATGTAGATGGCTAGATTGCATGAATTTTAAATTGTACCTTATAAATTGGAGTATAGGGTTACTTATCAAACTATCATGAGTTTTGTGTAAGGTAATTGGTCGTTATAGGATATCTTTTTTACGGCTAAAGATTATGAGAAGTCTATGTATAAATACATGTGGTGTAGGTTGCATAGACTCAGGGCATAGAATATATTTCGCGTTTTTCATTTGATTTTCGTAACTGCACGACTGAGCTACAATCTAGAATCGTGTTTTGCGGAGAAGGTGCTTATTTAGAGAGTCTAAAAAGCAACATGTTACTAAAGATGATTCATTACAATAGTTATAAAATTTATTATTAAGAATAATATTATCATGTAAAATCGCGTTATTTGGGGAAAATACCTATCTACATCAATTTAAAAAGCAAGATTTTATCCAAATATAAATATTGATCCAAATCGTCAGAGCCATTTCCGAGATAAATGAAATTTATTTACCTGTACAAGAATTGCTCGTTATATTATATTAGATAATGGCTTGGTTGCAGTCGGCACAAAACGGTTTGTTGTGGCGCTTACGTCCAATAGTGGACGATAGTTGATGATTATGACTTTATCGAAGTTATATGACTTAAAACTTAAGTAGCGCTGTCACAAGAGAAAATTATGGTAGTGAAGTGATCAATCATTTCCGTATGTTTCTGGCCACTCTACTGGTAACAAGAATGAAAGTGTACTTTTTTGTTTAGTCAGTATTCGCATCTTTATGTTCTACCTGAAATTTAGCTCAGGGATAGTTATTTAACAAATTATTATATGTTGGAAAGTTGGGCACTTCAGAAAACTGCATACCAATAAAGAGAGTTCCAAACTTCGCATAACATGGAAATATCCTTAAGCTTAATTAGTGTAATACTTTCTGTTCTTTGCGAATACTAGATTTATTTCAAAATTGCCATACGATAGATACTTACTTTACAAAATCAATGGTCACAGTTCTCTTGGAAGAGATCCGGCTAACTTCTATAGTAAGCAATCGTTTAAGTGAAATTTATCAAGCTTCTAATAAATGAGAGGAATGATAATAAATAGGGAGGATATTTGGGCCTCCGGCGCTCTCACTCACCATACGAAACAAAGGTAGGAGTATCTACCGTTGTTTTACGTTGATCTTCTGTGTGAGGGTGGTACTTCTCCGATTGGGCCGAAACATGCGTGCTGGGATAGGCAAGGCTACTAGCTATTTATATCATGTCTTATTATTTAACCTCCTGGTGTTTATAAGTAATTGTTTCCCTTATCAGATCTGGAACTGACATGGAACACTGTCTGGCCATTATAGTGATAATCTTTATTATCAATAATATCTTTTATTTACAGAATGGCGCCAGCGTTTACCCTCCAATAGAAAAGATAAGTAATGATTATTTTGACTATATCTTTATCGATAACACTGTCGACGAGTATAATGAAATGTTTGAAATTTGGCATTGGTGTATTCGTCCTAAATTGATTCATCAGTAAGTGGAAAATAATGTTACAAATTTTGTTATATCGCACTTAATACTGAAGTAATAGTTAATACAGTAAGGAGTAAATGTATTCGTGATAGTCTAGTCCAAAAACTAATGACTGCAAAGACAGTGGTATCGAGTTCGTCCAGCGATTGAATGTTTGTAATAATAAACGGATTATTACCAGTTTTCAGATACCTATTTAATTCTACATATTTACATCCAGTATATAGTTATTCGGGAGGAAAAGAGCGTCATAATATAGTTACTTAATCTATCACCGCAAGACTAATAGAGTATCAAAAAGATCCCAAAGTCTCATAAAAATATCTTAAATAAACCGAGCGTTTCACTAACAAAAAAGCTTACAGGTTATCGCAACACTAACGAAGTTAGCCAAAGTGACAATGGTTAACTTGATAATTGTTTAGTTACACAGGAAGTGTACACAATTGGGCACCGTTAAAGTAACTCGATCATTGTGTGACCATATGCGTGTATGTAACTTATTAAGACAGATAATATGAACAACATGTAACGAATAAAACGCCCGGGAAAGCTATGCAAACACATAGAATTTTATCTAGCTATCATTAAAAATAAACATCTGAATTCCGCCTGTTTCCCCGGCGGTTAGGTAAAGACAACAAATCGCCACTTACCAAGCCCATTTTTTCCCCGCTTAGCTTAATTTTTATCTGTCATATAGAATATTTTACAGATCATAGACAAAATTATCGTTAGACCACCTTAGTTGTCACCAGATTAACCTTCCTGAGGAATGCTTTTTTTATTATATACTGCGCGAGTAGAAAACAAGCATGCAAGCGGTTACCGTAGCCTGTAGACTCTAGCAACACCAGAGGCATCATTTGCGCATTGCTAAATACAAGGAAAGGGATAGGAGGTGGATATGAAGGATAATAAGAAGAGGATAAGGAGAAGGTTTGACTCTCTGGCGCTTATGGAACGACTTATCGTCTCATCTCGATTGATATACCGTAAAAATAAAAATTAAATGTTTTTTTTAACGACTTAACTCGGAAGATATACTGTCATTACATAAGGTTTTATATAGAACTGTGTCGTACCGCATGTTTGTCGATAAAACTGATATTATTAGTTCATGGAAAAGATAGCGGCAGCCTCGATAGATATCAAGTTATGGCTTTTTAGATACACATTATAGTGTTGTTAGTGAATGTCTGGACTATGTAATCTGTGGCATGTTTCAAGTTTCGATTATTTACACTCGCTTTAAGAAAACCTGCCATTGAGCAAATATTAAATTGATAAGAGAAATTTCGTTCAACATCAATAATAATTATTAATTGATAGCTGAAGACCGTTTAATGTATCAAGCGTATCTTGTCTCTGCCTACTTCCCTAAGGAATAGACTTGAATATATGTATGAATATCAAGAACAGAATTTAAATACTTGACCGAATAAAGACCAATGAATGGTAAGATAAAATTTCACCCACTTACATTATGGACTTAATAAGGTTAAAGTATATGTTTAAAAAAATTAGCATAATGAATCAGTGTTGTAATTCTTATCATTTAATTAATCAGCAATAAAACTTACCAGAATTAATGATATACAAAGAAAAACTGATTGTAATTTCACTTTAGTTTGCATTAATTTCAAAGGCTTTCTATAGCGAGTTAATAAAGTCTAATTTTGAATGTTCGGATATTATCGATAGTATATACCCTTGTGTTGTTATCCAACTATTGTTTAACGTTTTGTTTAAGATCTTTTGCTTGGAGCTTTGTATTATAAATATTGGTTCAACTACTTCTTGCTCGAGTGTTTTATGAAGAAATCCGATTCTGGTTGCGTTTATTTGTATTTTCAATTATTTACTTCCGCGGCTTATCCATTGTTGTGTTACAGGTTTGAGCATCGTGGTGATGTTATTTGAAATTGAAACTTGTTGTTATATTGAGCCGGTTCTATCGTTCTTCCACTCAAACTGTAATATTATTTTAGACATTTTCTTGAAGTTTAGAAGCGTTCGAAGGCATTTTTAACCAAAAAAAATCCTTAAAATATTTTCTTTAAAATTTAATAATACCTATTGACTTTAAATAACTTATAAGAATAAATTTCATCAACAAATTCATTGGGTTTTTGTTACTTAATAAGTTTCTTTGTATATCTTCGAAGTGCAATGACAATAAGATCAATTTTTTAAGTTTACTACTTGAAGTTATAGTGGTGTTCTCGTAGTATAACCGTTATACTCACCCTAACACAGAAAAAGTCATTACGAATCGAGAACCTTCTTCGTGTTGAAGTTGATTAAATCAATTTCTTTGAATCAATAAGTTTTTATAACGATAGCGATCATATTATGTCGTGACGGAGGTGTCAAACGATATCTTCGGCGCCGGTACATCCGCCAATCTTATCGCAAAACATTACTTAACGTCCATTTCTGCGCTTGACTTAACATCTGCGTGTTCAACGGAAGATAGCAGATAATGTACTGCTAGTTTTGCGATGGTATCTAAACGTGAAGGCGATGACTAGAAGCATTGGTGTACCAGTTAATGATGACAGATGATAATTCGCGTTCTAATTATAAAGTTCGTATAATATTTGATAAAGGATTTATAAATAATGTAATGTTGGCGGAAGAGTCGTTAACATAACGGGTCTTCAATTTATTTACTTTATCACATAAATATTATGTCGTGACTTAGAATTGGTCACTTAATGAGGCCGACCATTATATGAAAAATGGTTCTATTTTGATCTGTATTTTAGCAATTGACACGCTCAGTTACTTAACATCCATCCATCCAGCCTTTTAAAGTCATCTGCTGGACATAGGACTCCCCAAGAATGGGGTATAGTGCCGTAATCGCCACGCTTGGCAGGCGGGTTGGCGATCGCAGTGGATGTTGTTAATACTCGAAGGAGTGCTGCTGCCCATTCCCATAGTATTCACTGAGTCGGCTCTTACGATTCCCATGGGTGGAGAGGGGTGGGACAATTCTAAAGCCCCACACGGCTGAATTACTTTAAAGAACAAATACTTTGTGAAAGTGGAAAAAGAGTGGAAGTGCGGGGAAGTTGAAGGGACGCAGGTTCAAATCCCGTTCGCTGTAAATCTCTATTTTTCCACTTATTTGTTCTTTAAATGGTTCTATGTTTATGAATAATATTGTCGATTCGAGCAAATAATTGTGTCAGTTTTTTCTTTTTTATAGTCGTATCACCCTTTCTAAGCTGTATAGATGCTTTTATAAGCTACTAGTTTTTACCCCCTGCTACGCCGCCGGCATAAGCTAAATACACTCCCAAGTCGGCATGACACGTATATACACTAATATACGTGTCATGCCGTCTTGGAAGTCTTCTGGCAAGTATTCTGACATCTTTAACAATGCGTAACGTATAGTGATTTACACAAAAGTTTAATGAATTAAATACACGTAAGACTATCTCACGGTCATGAACCACTCTTACTTGTTGGTGAATACCACACGAAGATACGTTAGGTAGTTTTTGAGTTAATTGCGTTTAGACAGACACACGTCGCAAAGGGGCTTTGTTTGATAATATGTTGTATATTATGAAGGCAGATCGATCAATGTCCATTTTCAACCGACTTCGAAAAGTAGGAGGTTCCCAATTCGGCTGTATGTTTTTGATGTGAAACATCTAATGCGGAGGGTGGGTAAAATCGGCTGTTAAAGTGGCGACGCTTTTATTTTACTTGTCCCGTTCAAATCTTACAAGTTAAATTTGACACACTTACCGGTTTCCGATTGAGCCGAAATTTTACACGCATGTGTGTATCACGTGACAATGCAATATTATGATAACATGGAGCTGATCTCATGATGGAGTTGGAAGGTGGACATAGGAACTCTATAATGAAAGGCGCAACCTCATCGAGTTTGGGCTCGTATGATTCGTCTTGCCGAGTACTTTGTGTCTAGATGGTATCCAGGGTCTGATGATTGAGCTAGAAGGTGGCCATAGGAACTCCGTTATAAAACAATATAACTCCATCGAGTTTAGGCTCGTATGATTTGCCTTGACGAGTACTTTGTCTCTAGATGATATCCAGGGTCTGACGATGGACCACCGAAGGAATGTGACATAGTTCCAGTGGCCCGCCAAGAAAGGCGGAGAGACGGCACACGGCGGGTTTCTTTAGTGGGTGAAGGCCCCACACTACCCTGTCCGTTGCCCCGAACGACGGGGTGTGCGGTTAGGAACATTTTTTCCCGCCTTAACAAAAAAAAAACTGTAATGAAATGACGCAACCCTATCGAGTTTATACTCGTTTGATTCGTCAAGTTATGATCATTTTATTTCTACAAAATAATTTCGATGTTTTCACATCTGCTAGACGTCCCGCGACGTCTAGTTTTTTTTTGTTTTGTATGTTTGTGGTATGAAATAACCTTATTAACGACAAGGCCCAATCATTACTAAAAGGATTCTTAAGCCGTACTGCACAGATTGCGAAATGGTCTAGATACCGGCTTCCCGCTCGAGTTTTGTGGGTTTGATTCCTACACAGGACTACTCTCTGTGAGAACCACAAATGGTTGTTCTGAGTGTGAGTGTACTTTGTGTCCGTGAAATTGTATGTTTGTAAAAGTCCCCCGCGATACGAGGGTTATTTCTTAGTGAAGGTTGCTGTCGTTAAAAAGAAAAGAAAAGTATTGCCTTGAGACAGATAAAACTTTAAATTTCACTAGGTACTGCCCGCGACTTCGTCTACGTGAACTTCAGAATATACATACATTACTCTACGGCAAATTAATTGTCTCTATGTAAAAATAGCTATCCTATGGGAATCATTCACTTATTCTTTCCTGGCATCCAGACTATATGTATGTAAAATTTCATGATGATTGGTGCAGTAGTTACAGCGCGAAAGCGTCACAAACAAACAAACTCACTTTCGCATTTATAATATTAGTAAGGTTATTAAAATACTACACTAATTAGGAACTAAAGATGGCCGAAAGATGTCGTTAAAGTTCTGGTGGTTAAAGTGGCAACATGTACAATTAATTTTAATCTAGCCATTAGACGTTTAACTTTAAAATAAATCTAACATAAGCTTTCTACTCTATAACAGGAAAGATTGCTCAAGTTTACGTGAAGTAGTATCTGAGGTTGGATAGTTGCAATCTTAACGATAGATCGTAAAATGCCGACAGCAATACTGATTGTACGATTACAGGACTAGTTGTTTTACTAGATTTGTCTACAAAAATCTCAAAACTAAAACAAAAATTGTACAGCATAAACTATTAGCGATGTACATCGCTTCCCAGGGATGCAACCGCCTTCGCATAACAAAAAAAAAAGAAAGGGATGCAACCGAATAATGTAAATAAAGTGTAGCCAGTTAATATCTCTTTTTAAAAAAGTAATTAAATGTGTTATACTCATAGTATAGGTACATAGTTACATATAAACCTTCTTTAGAAAATTATCTAACGACATTGAAAACTATTTTAAAATTCGAATATCCTTCGTCTAAGTGTGGTTTAAAAGAACAAAACGTCAAACAGATAAATTAATTCGCTGATAGCGACTTTAAACTATGTGTAGGTATAGAATATTGCATGTGTTCAAATTTTAAAGAGTGCAAAATAATAAACATACAAACATAAAATATAGCATCACGTCTGTGTCCCCGAAGGGGTAGGCAGAGGTGTATTACATACCCACGGTTCGCCAGCTATGCTTAAGTCCCACGTAATAGGGGGCGAGCCTATTGCCGTCTACTGGGCACATTTCCAAACTCCAGGCTGCTACTGACAATTTTTCTTTTTACGAAATAGCTTAATAACACTGCCCGACCCGGAGATCAAACCCGAGACCTCATGATCAGCAATCGCACACACTACCGCTGCACCACCGAGGCAGTGTTAAATAATGGATACAGTTTTTTTATTTTTCACATTAATATATTCTACTAAAAGATATGCATGTAACATTTCATGTCATATTTCACGATTTTAGCATATTACTTTAGATCATAATTTTTATTGATTTATCATTGCATGCATTAATTACACGATGGCGCCAATGTTTTATGAGTACGTGTGTCGCAAGCTTTATCATGAATAGTGACGTCGTTTAATTATAATAATTACTTACTCTTACGCAGTTCCTATTAATTGCTGAAGTAATTTCACGTCCATCCATCCATCAGCCTTTCATCGTCCACTGCTGGACATAGGCCTCCCCAAGAGAACGCCACAACGAGCGGTCTCGTCATGGAGTATAAATTTCACGTACCTATAGTAATTTCATTTTAATACCAATGGTCGCAATTTTTTTATTCAATAATATCGCTAAAATTGATTACTACGCACTAAATAAACCCACCGTATGCCGTCTTTCCGCCCGTACTGGCAGACCACTGGAACTATGTGACATCACTTCTGTGATGCATGTTGCATCCTATATTGTGGTTAGGTAATTTCAGCTATCCGTCTTGAGCGTAAAGTACAGACAATTCTGTAGCTATGCCATCATTTTCCATAGTAATTTTAACGAGCGTAAAATTGCATACGCTGTTTTTTTAACAATGACTCATAGCTTAACAACACCATACCAAACAAGCGAATATCCGACTCCATTGTCAACCATGGCACATCCGGACAGATACAAGGTTAAAACACTAGCAATTTGCAATAATACAATTATTTTTAAATTTATGACTAGATAGACATCGCTTACTAGCAGTATTTAAATGTAACAGTAGAAATAATGCATAGTAACGGCAGAATTACGATATGAAATTGCTTTGTTGTCTGTGTGGTGACGGAGTATAAATACAAGTGCCACTACCCCATTTTTCCCCACAGGCGTCATATGAAGCGACTTGGGAAAGAAAGCAATTATCACCCATTGCATTACTGGTGGTAGGGCTGGGTATCAAGTGGGAGTACTCACTTGCTATCGGGCCCGAGCGGGTTGGTACCACCATCTCCCGTGTGACCGGCCATGAAGCACATCAGTGTGTTTTGGTTGAAGCTGGAGATGCCGTTAATTCTTTTATTCTATATTATGTGAAAAGAAATGGTGAGCAGCGGCTTGACAATACTCTTGGTATACTAGAATCCATGAGCGACGGTGGCCATTTACCAGCAGGCGGGCCGAGACTCGACTGCCACCACACGCAATTAAAAAAAATAACCTATAGTTTTGATAATTTTAACAGTGCAATGAAAGACAGTGGAATCGAGTTGATTCTTGAGTCAGAGTTCCATACCACGCACATTATTTCGGACTCTTAGAAATATATATACACACTTATTTAAATATTATTACGGCCCAATAATAATTTCATGAGAAAACCTGCCATAACTGAAGTTTCTCAACGGAGTGTGATATTTGCGAACTCATCGTGTAAGGCCTAAATTCACCTATTGTATCTAATAGTATCTGGACAACACGGACTATGAATGGGTTGAGTGCTAAAAAAAACATTTCACTAGTACACTATTATAATAAACCAGCCTTTGCCAGCGGCTTCGCCGCAGCCAAAAGCTAGTTTTTCGGTTATATCTCAGGTTCCCGATATAGTAGCGGGATAAAATGTCTACCAGTTTTGAAGACAAATCAAGGCCTTTCAAATAAAAAAAAGTTGTATCAAAATCCATCTAGGAGTTCTATTAAATAAATTAAAAAAAAAAAAAACTGGTTTAAATAATTTTCTAGTTTTTCGGTTACATCTCAGGTTCCCGATATAGTAGCGAGATAAAATGTATACCAGTTTTTAAGTCTAATTAAGGCCTTTCAAATTAAAAAAGTTGCATCAAAATCCGTTCAGTAGTTTTTGTGTGATGCGTGAACAAACATACAAACACACAGACAAACAGATAAACAGACAAACAGACAAAAATTCTAAAAAAAATTATTTTGTGTTTAGACACGCCTATATAGCCTATTACAGTCATTTTTTTCTCAAATATCTTAAATGTACACAGCTCTGTTACAGCTTTATAATAGTACTAGCTTACGATTACGATTTCGTCCGTGAGTATAATTTCATAAAAATAAATAAAGCAACCCTTGAAATTGTCGGTAATACAGTGCAACGGTATTACAGTACTCGGGGTTGGAACTTCATTACTGAAATGCTAGATGGCGTTGAAGTTGCTAGATTTTGAGATTTTGTGACAAACAATTTTTTTTATTATTCGTATTTTTTTTAATAAAAAGTATCCTATGTTACTTCTAATATCTCCGAGAATATGTGTACAAAGTTTCATGATGATCGGTTAAGTAGTTTTCACGTGAAAGCGTAACAAACAAACTTACATTCACATTTATAATATTATTAAGTATAGATACTATCTAGTCTACAAGAACGCTTAAACAATTGATAAATAATCCCTAAAAATACTAAAAACAGTCCGTTTTTTGAATGAATGAAACTTTTACGTCACAACAATTTAGACAAAACAAATAACATTTCTACGCCTACACAGCTGTAAATAATTTACATAAGCTCATTAAACCCATCCACCTTTCTTGTTCAACACATTTGATCCCACGGACAATGGTAAAGATGCTCTTTATAGCAACAGATTTTGAACTGTGAACAATAATTTGGTATTTATCGACAACGATTTGTATATGGAAATTTCGACCACCCAAGTGAAGGAAGATGCTCCAAATGAAATGTGTTTACCTATTTTGGTTGCTCCATAATCGTTTCGCATTTCAGACCGAGATCTAATTTAAAATCAGACCTTGATTGAATCTGTTTCCAGATTCGTTTTGCATAAATTTCAAATAAAAATTCTTGTAATATCATTTGACCGAAACGTGCATAAAACTGAATATTTTTAATGCATATCACGAAGGTCGTATGCTAATTTTGGTCTCAATAAATAAACAAGTCTAGTTCCTTTTTTGACAATGTGACTGCGTAAATTGAAAACAAACAAAGTTAAAACAAAAGAATCTATAAAATAATAAAGCTATAACAGAGTGGGCATTGAAGATATTTGAGAAAAAACTATTGTATTAGGGTATATAGGCTTCGTCAAACACAAAACATTGTTTTTTAGAATATTTGTGTTTTTATTGTTCTCACATCACGCAAAATACTACTGCTTTTGATGAATCATTTTTGTTTGGTAGCTTATGATTAGAATTAAAAACTGATATGCGTTTTATCCCGCAACTGTATATGAAACCTGAGATATAACCCAAACAAGGCTACTTATAAAATATTCCTACGAGAAGACCTTTTTCGCCGTATAAGTTTGATAACCCTTTAATCTATAATCAATAACTAATGTATCACAGTTTATATAAATATATCATCTTCCTAAATAATATAATTATCCACATACCTATCTACTATTTCTTTAAATAAACATATTATTATTATTATGATCATATTGATTTATAAATTCATGATGTTATTCATTCAACATGCTTACATAAAGTTCATTAGGTACGTTATAGCATGTTACTAAAATTGTGTGGAATGGTGACAAATAACGACAAACTAAATGTATTATCATCATTTATTTTGTAAAATATGAGCGAATGTGAATTGTAACTATGTATTTATTAAGACAAATATTTCACTATGGAAAGAAGTTACGTTTTAGCTAGACCGGACTGATCACAGAAACGCACGGCCTCGATATAATAATTGTTAAATAATTTGGCACTTCCATCACCCATGATTACTTCGTGTGGATGATGCAGCAAAACCCAAGCTAGACTTGTGCGTTTCGTACCTTCAGCAGATGTAAATAGATTCCATAACAATATCGGAGATAGTCTCACGGAGTATAGGTAGTGTTTACAAATGACATTCCAAAAATATTTTACAAGTATGAAAACTAAAACAATATTTCTGTTAATACCAAATGCCTCAAGACTTGAACTGGTAAAATGTGTTGCTTTATCGCCTCTGATAAGATAACATCATGAGGTCAGCACAATGCACGGCGCACCGTATCTCGAATTGCTAGTGTGACACACATGTTTCGTTAAGGAAAACTTTGCCTAGATTTCCTTTTGCAATAAATTGTTCTATTTGAAGAAAGATATTATTTTTAACTGCCTCTGTGGTGCAGCGGTAATGTGGGCGACTGCTGATCATGAGGTATCAGTTTCGATCCCCGGGTCGGGCAGTGTTATTGAGCTTTTTCATAAAAAGAAAAAACCTCAGTAGCAGCCCGGGAGTTTGGAATGTGCCCGGTAGACGGCATTAGGCTCGCCCCCTATTACGTGGGACTTAAACATAACTGGCGAACTGTGTAATACACCTCTGCCTACCCCTTCGGGGAATACAGGTGTGATGCTATGTTTTTTTTTTAACATTATTTTTAATAAGATTGGTCCTAATGTTGCACCCTGAGGAGACTATTCTTAAATCTCTAATCAACATTTGATTAATTGAAAGTTCCTTTAAGTGCTGAATCCAGTTTAGTAATAGATGTACAATGAAACAATAGGGCGGTATATTCTATACCTCACCATTGAAGGCATCAAGCGATTCAAAGGGCAACGTTGAACACGCTAACTTGCGTATAGGAAGTGTGATAAAACGGTATACGGACGTCTATTACACTGTTAAGTTTTTTTAATGTTTTAATAGAATATTTTATTAAGATCCTTCTTGGATGGTTTCTTTTTTTATTTCTGGCCACTGGTCACCTGATAGTGTTAACTGCCGTTCATAGACTCAGTAATACTGGAAGCACTGCCAAGTTACTGTCTCTCACCAAGATCAACCACTCCCTAGAAAATGATGTTTTATTATTGCTCATATTGAGATAATTTCATTAATTTTGAAAAGTCAGTGTGCGTTTACGAAGCCTATATGTCATACTGGGGATGGAACTCTTTCTCTGCAGTGGTTTGGTCTTACCACTTCAAATTCAAATTCAAATTCAAAAATATCTTTATTTCGTAGGCCTATGAAGTAGCACTTAAAATCGTCAATAATACACTAATAATTAAAATAATTAACACGAGCGCCTGAGGCGAGTGCAACTGCAATAACAAAGTGGCGATTGCAATCGCTACAAGCGGCCGGATTCCGTAGTAAAGCCTTTCATGAGAAGAACCCGGCAAGAAACTCATGGGCCACTTTTTTAAATTGCAAATTTATTACAATTTAATATAATCTTTATAACATTACATTATTTCTTATAAAACAATTTTGAAAATTAATGAATGAGGAGCAGCTCAAGCCCATTTAGTTTTATCCTCAAGATAATCCGAAACAGTGTAATAACCTTGATTACAAAGTCTAATTTTTATGGCTTTTTATGGCACTAGCCTTTCACTTCAAAATACATACATTTAAAATACTTTTTTTATACTACATGGGTGGCGAACAAGCATATGGCCCACCTGATGGTAAGCGGTTACCGTAGCCCATATACGCTAGCAATACCAAGGTATCATTCGCGCGTGTCCATCTCCAAGGAATTGGGATAGGAAGTGGATAGAATGGATAATAAGGGGAGGTTAAGAAGGGGGTTTGGGCCTCCGGCGCTCTCACTCACTAGAAATTATGTCAATTTAATACTGAAAGATTCTTCCCCATTCAAAAAGACTAAAAAACACGATGATTGTCTGTAAAGTCGATTTACGGACGATAATTTTATAACGTCATATATTTTTTCTGAGAGTTTCACAAACAATGCATCGGTCGCCATGCGTTTTTCGGAACGTGAGACTTTTTCTTTTTTTTTGATTTATAAGACGTTATCATGTCAAAAAATTTCATTAAACTTCAAAGCTAATATCCCCATCCATCCCTCAGCCTTTCAACGTCCACTGCTGGACATAAGCCTCCCCAAGAGAACGCCACAACGAACGGTCCCGTCATGGGGGATTATGCCGTAATCGCCACGCTTGGCAGGCGGGTTGGCGATTGCAGTGGATGTTGTTAATACTCGAGGGAGTGCTGCTGCCCACTCCCCGGGCATCCCTCAGTCGGCTCTTACGACTCCTGTGGGTAGAGAGGGGTGGGACAATTCTAAAGCCGACCCCACACGGCCACAAAGCTAATATATAAAACAGAAATCAGATGTAACAACGGTGTAACAAATGTCAGGTTAAATGGACGTTCCTTTGTTTCTAGCTCACACCGGCCATTACGAACAGAGTTCTAGTATAATTATGATTTGTGGCCAATGTTCACATTGTGAAGTGCATAAGTACGTAGGTAAGTGAATGTAACAAGTTTAAAGCCTCGTATGAAACTTCATTTTGTTTTAATTGTTTGGCACTGCCTCTTGAGATGTTGTACATAGTCTGGTTTGTTTAAGTAATTCACTTAATATATAATAATTGAAAGTGAAGAATGAAGATGTTTATTAAGACTGAAAAATTTATAAGTTCTTATAAAAAGTTACTGATCTATAAACAACTTAGCTTTTTGGTATTTTTTTTATAAACCCTGCACTAAGGAATAATCCTTGTATCGTAGGGGACAAATATACAATTTCACGGACACAGAGTACACTGAGTCAGAACAATCATTTGTGGATCAGACAAAGAGTTGTCCTGTGTGGGAATCGAAGCCACGACACTCGAGTGGGAGGCTGGTATCTAAACCACGCCATATGTGCATTATGATAAAAGTAAATATGTAGAAGCTAACACATAAAAATATTGAAAAATACTATAAATGAAATATAATTGGCAGACATATTTCTGGATACCCTAAAGAAATATTAATAGATGATTCTAAAATTAAATTAATTCTAGAAATAGATATTTCTCATTGCATCAAGTTCAAATACCATATAATCTATCTTCAGAACCAACAATTTTATATACATACATCACTTTAAACAGGGGCTTCATTATGTCTGACAAAAAAATACCAAGCGTCATTCATTGAAATCTAAATTAACACTTCCTTCCTGTTCTACCACGTGTTCATAAGAGAAGGGATGTCTGTAACTATCGTATGGACTTTTATATGAATTCCTATGAAATACTGTTGATATTTTAGTGGCATTTTTCTTTAATGACTGGTAATTAAGTATTTAGCCTCCTACTTTACCTAATTTGAAGAAAAGCAACGATATGTATATTCAAAATTTTTTTTATTGCATATAAAATTTATTTCATTCTAATTTTGGCATCGTATGGGTAGTACTAAATGCCAATTATGTACTTCAAAAACAAAAACTATATAGTTGATCTACTCGCTACAATTATTTAGAGGATCACTTGTGATTAATATTGCCTAATAAAGAAGAATCTCATTGTAGCACATCAATTTTGCATGAGATACTAAACTCCATAGTCATTTAAGCATTCGCCTTTCCTCAAAATCGTTCCAGTTGTTTTGGAGTCTATAGAGAACACACGTCGATTTTTATATATTTACTAGTTCTGAAACCGCCTGTGTACTTTATTTTATAACTACAAAGTTTAAGATTTTCTGTTAATATGTCAAAACAGTACTTTGTAAAGTTCTCTGCTTTTCAATATAAACGAACACAAAAAAAATCTAAATAAAGCATCTTGATATGTTTTATATATACTTGAAAAATTATACAGCTGTACACTATCGTCATTATTTCAGGTGTGAATAATTAAATATCCTTTTTTAAGAATTAATAGGTAGATGTTGTACGAAAATATTATTTAGTCAATTTAGGTTGCTATATTAGCCATTATATTATTATACTCGTAATATATTTTTATTTGTATTAAGAACATACGCTTTTAATTAATTGTAAGTTTGCAATTTAGCTAATTGGTACTATAACACGAATTTAACTTAATTTTGGCTCAGTTTTCTCTTACTTAGTAGTTTGCAACTAGTGTAAGAGCGGTCAATATATTACAACTCACCTAGTAATATAATTACAATATTAAGAAAATAAATTTAATGTTCTAGTCGCGAGCGATCCTTTAATGCTCTATGAAAGCCATATTTTATTATTTCATGGGTAACCTGAAAC
This sequence comes from Leucoma salicis, assembly GCA_948253155.1. Lineage (NCBI taxonomy): Eukaryota > Metazoa > Arthropoda > Insecta > Lepidoptera > Erebidae > Leucoma > Leucoma salicis. Next base: position 3,890,065 of record OX411815.1, read on the forward strand.
CGAATCCAAAGAAAATAACGTGATGATAAGTAAGTAAGCAAGTGAATCCAATAAATCAAACTCAAAGTTTATGGCTACTTGAATTTACATTATTAAATTAACGTAAGTAAGACATTATAATATTAGTTAATTACTAATTTATATTACAGTAAGTCTTATAATTATACTTTGTTCATTTGGTGACGGACTAAGAATACAAGTGTAACTATCCCATCCTTTCCCGCGGGTGTCGTATAAGGCGACTAAGGGAAGTAAGCAATTATTACTCATTGTATTACTGGTGGTAGGGATGGTTAGTACTCGCTTGCTATCAGGCCCGAACGGGTCGCTACCACCGTCTTATGTGTGACCGGTCATGAAGCACGTCAGTGTGTTTTGGCTGTAGCAGAAGATAACCGTTTATTCTTTCATTTCATATCAGAGAAATTAAATGGTGCGCAGCGGCTTGACAATATTCATGAGCGACGGTTACCACTTACCATCAGGTGGGCCATGGCTCGTCTGCCATCATTAGAAAAAAAACTTATATAATAAACTTAAACGATTATAATTTATGAATGGGTTAAAATTTATGAGAAACGTGTTTAATTGTATTGCTTAATTACAGAAGTGTCAGAAATTTTGAAGCACATTTGATTACACTATACAATATTCAACGCAGATTAGATTTTTTCTCATCATACCCATCATAGAAGTTCGTTGCCCCAAAATTGCTTCCAGAGGTCTAAACGTGTCAGCTTATTTTCAAGTGGTCTGTTTGTACAGATGGCTGCAGATATTTTTTTTAAATAACCGCTTTGAATAAGTATGGTGAATATGACGTAATACTCAGAAACCAAGTTCTTTTTTATGGCTTAAGTGAAACAGTAACAGTTATAGTTCTGTCTGTATATTTCCGTCATGACTTTTATTTTTGGTTAGATTACAGTTTTAACCAGTCCTGTGGTTACATCAAAGGTATTGAGATGAAATTGAATAAAATCTTTGATATACATATTTTACTATCCATCCATCAGCCTTTCAACGTCCACTGCTGGACATATGCCTCCCCAAGAGAACGCCACAACATGTGTTTCGCTCATATGGGGGATAGTGCCGTATTCGTCACGCTTGGCAGGCGGGTTGGCGATCGCAGTGGATGTTGTTAATACTCGAGGGAGTGCTACTGCCCACTCTCCCGGTATTCTCTCAGTCGGCTCTTACGACTCCCATGGGTAGAGAGGGGTGGAAAAATTCTAAATCCGGCCCCATACGGCCATTTTACTATAGACACCACAATATACATATTGAGATTTATAAAATATTTCAAAAAAATAGCCGTTTGTTGTCCCCAGCTGTATATAAATATTTTCCAATTTATGCTACAGTAACTGGATATTATTTTCTTTTTAAACAGACAAACCCTGCACTAAGGAATAATCGTTCTATCGCGGGAGACTTTACAAACATAAAATTTCATGGACACAAATTACACCCAGACTCAGAACAACCATTTGTGGATCACACAAAGACAACAACAGGACAACCTGTGTCGGAAGTGAATCCACAACACTCTAGCGCTAGGCCGGTATCTAAACCATTCCAACATCTGTGCCAGTCAATTCGTAGTAAAAAAAATAGCTATCATAGACTATTCCGACAGATATGCCCGTCACCAATTAGTAAACTAATTCTCGTTCACCATTATGCTACATCAGTCAGACATCAGACTTCAGATCCGTATCGGTTGTGTCCTTTTCCTTTAAAGGAACAACAACTTTGGATTTATGTACAAGGCCTGTTGTGTGTGGTCAGGTCTAGGCTCCGTAGGTTTAGTGCCTTTTATTGCAATAGCTTTAGGGGTAAAACATTTAATTCAAGAATCATTTTGTAATATAAATAATAAATATTCACGGATATTTTCACACAACGTCCTCTAGTCCCAAACTAAGCTTAACCACCAGCTTACGGATATAATACATATATTACTATTTTTTTTTGTATATACATACTCGTACATATAATAGATAGAAAACACCCAGACGCAGTACAAATATCTGTGTTCATCACACAAATAATTATCATGAGTGGGAATCGAACCCACGACCTCGTGCACGGAAGTCGTTTACACTATCTACTACGCCACGAGGCCCGTCAATATGGATGTTACTTTCACAAATATCTTTAAAGTCACTACTATTTGTACTTGTTTAGGTTTCAGGGAAATCTACTTACAAATGCAGAATGATTGACTATTATGACATTATACTTTCTTCATAATGTTTTGATATAAGATATGGTTTACTCTTTGACAGGAATTACTTTCGTGTGTTGCAGAGTTCAACTTTTCAAATCTTAAGTGCTATTAAGGGCTATTGAATCGTGAGTGAAATTGGCTGTAAGTATATATATTTACAACCGGTTTCATAAAGTAAACAATATTAGCTGGCTCTTATACGAGACCAAGAGAAGGGGTATCGCTTTGTGCGATAGAATGTGACAAGGTGTCGATGTAATCCATGACTACAGACTTGCCCGGTAAAGAGCTGTCTTTATGGACAAAATAAAAGTGTTGACAGGGAACATTTTTCCCTACAACTGATACATATCGTGATGCTTCACAACTGTCACTTATAAAAAGTTAGCAATTATTAATTTGGATCCAAAACCAGTAAAAGCGTTCACTTGATACTAACAATTTCATTCCAAAGCTGTTGCAAGAAGCAAAGCAGGTTTAGGAAAAGTAGGTATTGTTGGCAAGAAAAACTAGAAATAAAATACCAACATGCCAGATAAATGTAGTTAATCGCCATAATCTTACTTATGATAGAACAAGTAATCCCAACTGATGGTCAGATACTTAAAACACGTGTATTGTAATCGGACGAGAAATCGACACTGGCAACTTGTTCAATTACCTGCATTGCTGTAAGTATTATGATGAATGAAGATTATATGTATTGTATTATTATTGATTATTATTCTGATATAGTTATTTACGAACTATTCGTCTATTTGAGCTGATGCCATCTTGGAAGGGCCATTTCTGGGTGCTTACCTTTCACAAAATATATCAGATATTTTATAGTTTTATATTTTATAGTAACAATAGCTATTCTTTCTGTTCCATATTATTCGGTGAATGGGAGCGTTGAAGCAGACCTATATTTTTCATGCCCTATACATGTATACACTACCTCGGTGGTCTAGCGGTAGTGAATGCGACTGCGGATCTTGAAGTCTTTGGTCCGAACCTCAAATCGAGGCAACAAAAAGTTATTTTGTCAAGAAATTCTTCAATAACAGCTTGGATTTAGGAAGTTGGCGCCCTTGTACCTCGAAAAGCACGTAAAGCCGTTGATCTACACCTGATTTCTCTGCGGTCGTGTCAGAATGTCGTCCCATCGGAATATATAATATATAGTATAAAATGTAGTATCAATAGTATTTTAGAGTATCTATGTAAGAAATATAGATAGGATATAATGCTACGGCTAACTACTCTAGATCTAGATTACATTCTAAGAGTCCTGGTCTTAGTACCACTAAAAAGTCTATCTCACACGACGTCACGTCTTTTTTTTAATTACTCAACAAAGAATTTGCTTTACTCAACGTTAAAGTAAACACTATATAAACAAATAATAATAAAAAAACCACTGCTTTTCCACAAATGAAGCAACAGATAAACGTACATAACACGTTATCGGCAGTACAAATGTCAAATCATGTCAAATTGTCAACCAAATTGAAATCAATAAGGGTTGCTAGTAAAATAACAATATATCCTAAAATATTTTTAGAAATAGATAATACATGTTATTATATTTTTAATTTAAAAACAAAACTTCATAATTATGATTTTATAAAATAATCTTCGACTCTAGGTAAGTATTATAATAGGAATTTATGCGGGTTTTCTTTTATTTAGGTATTTCATATCAATATGCTTACTATTTATGACTAAAATAAATACATATATCATCATTATTCAAAAGACGATTTTTTGTTTAGATAGTTAAGACGCACGACGGGCACAATATAGTCTGGTTTTCGGCATTGTCTTTTGACACACTTGCTGGTTCCCGATTGAGCTGAAATTTTACACGCATATGTATATCACGTGACAATGCAATATTATGATGACATGGAGCTGATCTGATGATAAAGCTGGAAGGTGGACATAGGAACTCTATAATGAAACGGCGCCACCCCTTCCAGTTTGGGCTCTTTTGATTCGTCATGACGAATACTTTGTCAAGTTATGATCATTTTATTTCTACAAAACAATTTCGATGTTTTCACATCTGTTAGACGTCCCGCGACGTCTAGTTTTTTTATATTGTTCCACTGAAGGAAGCTATTCTATATGTGCGTTTTTGTATGTAGTTATTTGATGAACATTGTCACAACCTTCGCTACTCGCCTTCACTTTCTTTGTTCCACTTACGTTACAACAATATAATATCAAGGCTTTTATGATTCACACATTGTTTCATAATCTGAGTCACAGTTACGCGAGTCTCATGTAGCATGTGTTTTTTTGCTGATTGATAACTTTAACGTATATTATTCGTTTTCTGATTTCCAATAACATTAAAGAAAGGCCTTTTCTTAATTATTAAAATTAAAGACAAGGAAATAACAATTCAATAAGTTTATTAGATCTTTCTAATTATCCCATAAAGCTAATAATGAATTCTTAAAACATTTTTTTTAGATAGGTATTATGTAGTTTTCCAATAACTCTTGATATAGTTTTCGAATTCTGTACCTCTTAAAGCCATCACATCATATGAAAATCGCTTTTTCGCGACTTGATCAGAAACATTGATAATTTGAGTTTATAAAAAAGAAAGATTAAGATAAACCTTGTACACACATAAAAAACTAAAAAAAAATTAAGACTAACAAGTGACCTAATCTCTCTCATTAAGAAAAAGTAATTTGGGTGTAAAATACATATTATAAATCTCTCTTGAAAAACTATCCGAAAAACAATGAAAACCGTTTGAAAACTGTTCAGTGGCTTTGAGTAAAAGCGGGCATATAGACGCGGATAGCGATTTTACTTAAAGATTTTGTCTTAAAAAAAACTTTGTGAATAATCAAGTGCTAATGCAATCAATCAAAATGGGAGTCCCATTGACCAGTAATATTGGTGTTGCAACACGATTCCTGTTCGAAATGTCAATCGAGCGGTTGCATGCTCATGCAAAAAGACAAACGAATTAAACTTTAAAGTTACCGGTTTCAATAAAATTGTTATTGCATAAACATGTTTTTTGTGGCAGTGAAATGTGTTTACGGGTTTTAATACTGAATTAAAAGTTTCAATTTCCATAAGGTTGATGCAGAAGGGTTTCTTTTACATTTTTATTTCAAAGCAATGCCGAAGGTGCATTACCACTTAAAATTCGTATTCAGACATGATGCGAGGCAAAACGTTATTTTATTGCCAGCTGCTTCCTGATAAAGGTAACGTACGCACTGGTTTAACCTTATCCGCCTACACACACATGCTAATTATTTTTAATAATCAAAAAGCATGCAGTTTGTATAGACAGTTATAACGAAAAAAAAATTGCTTCACGTCTGTATTCCCTGATGGGGTAGTACACCTCTCTGGTGTACTACACACCCACGATTCGCCAGCTATATTTAAGTCCCACATAATAGGGGGCGAGCATATTGCCGTCTACCGGGCACATTTCCAAACTCCGGGCTGTTACTTAGAATTTTTTATTTTTACGAAAAATCTCAATAACACGACCCGGAGATCATACCCGAGACCTCATGATCAGCAGTCGCTTACACTACCGCTGCACCACAGACACAGTTATAAAATGCAAAAATGTTTTTTCAAATTCACCCAGTATTTTATTAGTGGACAACACAAATATTTGTCTTATACCAAAATAACACTCGGCATAATGAGAATGGTCTTCAGAAACTACATCACATGTAGAGGCTATTTTGTTGTTCCTCCATTGTATCTTTAATATTGCTCCTTGCAGCTCATGAAGTATCATAATTTTAAGCTAAAGCCTCTTCATAACTGGAGATAATTAAGTCATTATGTTATGTGATCCTGGTCAGACCAACTTGGCATTTTCAATCCAACTTTCTCTTCAATCACAGAATTATGCACTTAATTTTATGTCCTTGATACTAAGCAAGGAATGGGTTGGTGACATTACATATTATTATTCCATCACACGCATCTACAGTAAAAGAAGTATAAGTTCTGTAAAAATAGAAATAGAAATGAACTGCCTATTGAAGATCGTCACACAATTGTTGTTCCACTTTTGTATTGTAAATACGAAGTGATAGCCAAATTTGAATCTGGTGACCCTGCGTGTTTACTTTAGTGTTAAAAACTAAATAAGATATGCTAGATTGCAGAAGTGTGTTGCTAGAGAAAGTAAATGAATTGGGGGTTTTAAAATTGGTAAATCTATATAATTATTAAATCTATATAATTAATAAATTATAATAGATGAAAAGTGCAGAGCAAGATGACAATATAAAATAGGTACTCCAGATGACAAATAGACAAAGATATTAAATTTTTCCATCAAGAAATTCTTAATCATAGCCCGTAGATAAAAACTTGTAGTATTTCACCTCTATGCCCCGAAAAGCGAAGAGTTAGTTTAATAATTATTTACTCTCTATAAATCTGTTTTCGTTAAAAACTGTAAATATTAAATTGTTTATGAAAACACGTTAATAATTATAAATCTTTGTTTAGTAATTCACCGGACATAAACCAGTCAACATTTACGAATATCTAAATTTTATCTTCGATATAATAATGCCAAGAGCATTATTTTTAAAACCACAATAAAAAAAGTAAAATGTGTGGGCGACCAACCGAGTGTCTTAAAAAAATTAAGTTTTGTGATGCAATATTTATGTGTAATTAAAAATTAATTAGAAGTCTTCCGAAGCAGCATCAATGAACTTTTTAATTAATGTAACTGATACGTACGTATTACGAGTAAATAGAATATTACTCAATGTGTTTTGATGCGTTTAATTTATATCAGATAAAATAGGCAGCCAAGCGAGTGATCTTGGCTCTTCTGCCCAGAAAAGTAATAAGTTGTGGTAAATTAATCGGTAATACCATAAAACTTATTCTCGTCTAGAAAATCATTAAATCACGGTATAAAAACAAAAAAAATCGACCTACTTATTGATAAGTTTGTTGCTCTAATGATAAAATAGATTATAATCATGCCATGGTCAAACTATATGCCGTGTGGGGCCGGCTTTAGAATTGTCCCACCCCTCTCCACCGATGGGAGTCTTAAGAGCCGACTGAGGGAATACCAGAGGAGTGGGCAGCAGCACTCCCTCGAGTATTAACAATATCCACTGCGATCGCCAACCCGCCTGCCAAGCGTGGCGATTACGGCGCTATCCCTCATTCTTGGGGAGGCCTATGTCCAGCAGTGGACGTTAAAAGGCTGATGGATGGATGGATGGATGGTCAAACTAGGTTTTGCCCGCGGCTCCACCACACAGACAAATGCTAGTTTTTAGGTTATATCTCAGGTTCCAAATGTAGAAGCAGGATAAAATTACCGGTATCAGTTCATAAAATTTCTTAAAATATGTTTTTACATAATTTCTTCTCAAATATCATAAATGTATAGACATAGATCTGTTGCAGTTTTATAATAGTACAGATAAGAGTAGAAAAAAATCTAATTGTGAATGTTAATCTCTACACTAACTTAACATAAGTATGTTAATTCAAAAACCAGTGCAACGTTTAGATGTTATCGTAACATATTTCTTTCTATTTCTCATATAAAATGCTCTGAATAATTGGGTTGTCTAATTGCACTGTTATTCAGAGTTAAGTATAGCGTTTAAGGCTTTATAATGTTTAGCAGTGGTAGTTATCTGGTCGTTGGCCACCCAACTAATTTGTATTTAAATACCTTATACACGTAACTTACCACTTATAATGTTATTCACAAAATGCACGCTTGCTTTCATCACACCTAAAAAGATTGAATTTCACTTAAAATTGATAAATAACTTCCCGTCTTTATAAATAATTGTAAAACACAAGTCATATTAATTAAAGTTAATAATTTACCTGTATGCACCAATGTTTTACCGTTATACTTAGGGTTGCTAAAATTTATTATTAATATGTAATACGAATTACTTTTTACTTAATAAGCGAAGCACAGTCTTAGGAACCAGTAGTGTTAACAGCAAAAAAGCTTATTAAATTCTATAAATTTCAAAACAAATGACTGCACAGATGGTTTACTTGTATATACCGGATTCCCGGTTCGGTTTCCACACATGACAATTCTTTTGTGTGGTCCACAAATAAATAAGTTAAGTTAATACTAAGTTTTGATGTATTTTGCGTCTGTTTATAAAGTCCATCGTAATAAAAGGATTATTCGTAAATGCAGAATGTTGTAAAAATAATAAAATTTAAACGAAGTTCATCGCTGAGCTTGTACATAAGTAGGGCCCAAAATGTTTTTAAACAACATTTCACTAAAGTTCTAAAATAAAGTAACAATTTTGAAGTTATACATCTTTTCGGGTGTTAGGGAAAAATGATGATTGTAAATTTTTACGATGCGCGCGCACACCGTCACGAAAAACCGACACCCTGAAGTTAGCTATAGTCAACATTTTAGTTTTTTTTGTGATATTTAAATAAACTTTATTTAACTAGATAATGCGTTATAATAAAACTTTCAATGTATTAAATACCTTTTTTCTGTTGTTAGTGTCGTTTTTTCTACAAACGTAGAATAAGGCAAAAGAATAAAATAAGGCAAATTTTTGAAAAGATTTTTATCTTGTTACGCCAAAGAAGTATAACTTCTAACGCGTGTACGCACTTTTATTTACAATATATACTTTTTGGCAACCCTATTTGAACGAGTGGGGTAATATTGCCCAATTCATGAATGGAGTGGACGTCAGGTCCGCCTACACAAGCTATCAATGAATTGTGTAGAAACGCCGTCTTGTCTGCAAACATTGTATTGCGAAATGTTGCCATTGAAACCGTACTACTTGTTATAACTGCTCTATTTAACGAACAGACTACCTATAACTATATATTGTATAGTCACTTTTATAACTAATTTTGACCTGTATTGACGTTATCCGGTTTTATGTTTTAAGTTATGGCTTTTGTCTTTCTAACAGTACCTATGTAATATCCTGACCGTATATCGGTAATTGCCGTGTGGGGCCAACGACCGAGGGAATACCGGGGGAGTGGCCAGCAGCACTCCCTCGAGTATTAACAAAATCCATTTCGATCGCCAACCCACCTGCCAAGCGTGGCGATTACGGCATTATCCCCCATGACGGGACCGCTCGTTGTGGCGTTCTCTTGGGAAGACTTATGTCCAGCAGTGGACGTTGAAACGCTGATAGATGGATGGATGGATGGATATCGGTCATAGCGGTAAATAATTACTTAAAGCAGATGTAAGACGTATATAGTTAGAAAAAAAGACACCAGTGAAACGTGAAACCATATAAAACCATGCGAAACTTGTAATTACACGCGCTCACATGCACAAATACAAAACAAAACCATCCATCCATCCATCCATCAGCCTTTTATCGTCCACTGCTGGACATAGGCCTCCCCAAGAGAACGCCACAGTGAACAGTCCTGTGCCGCCTGCATCCAACGGCTGCCTGCGACTTTGACCAGGTCATCGGTCCACCTGGTGGGAGGCCGTCCTACACTGCGCCGTCCATTACGCGGTCGCCACTCGAGAACCTTTCTTCCCCAACGGTTGTCGGTTCGTCGAGCAATGTGGCCTGCCCATTGCCACTTTAGCATGCTGACCCGGCGGGCTATGTCGGTCACTCCCGTTCTCCTACGGATTTCCGTATTACGGATCTTATCACGTAGAGAGATCCCAAGCATAGCCCGCTCCATAGCACGCTGAGCGACTTTAAGCCTTGACATAAGGCCAATATTCAGAGACCACGCCTCTGTGCCGTAAGTCATCACTGGTAACACACACTGGTCGTAGACCTTCGTCTTCAGACACTGTGGAATATTGGACAAGAAGATCTCCCTCAGCTTCCCAAACGCTGCCCAGCTGAGCTGGATTCGTCGATCGACCTCTTTCTCGAAGTTGTGTCTACCTAACTGGACAGTTTGTCCCAGGTATACATAGTGGTCGACAACTTCGAGAAGCGAGCTCCCGACCAGAACCGGTGCTGAAATGACATGGATATTAGACATGACTTTCGTCTTGTCCATGTTCATTTTTAGACCCACTAGTCGGGAGACACGGCTGAGGTCGTTGAGCATGGTACCAAGGTCCTCCAGCGATTCTGCCATGACCACGATATCATCTGCAAATCGAAGGTGAGTGATGTATTCGCCATTTATGTTGATGCCTAATCCGGTCCAGTCCAAGAGCTTGATAACATCTTCCAATGCAGTGGTGAAGAGTTTCGGGGACATGACGTCTCCCTGTCTAACACCTTTCTGCAGTTGGATCGGTTTCGTGCTCTTGCCCTGAACTCGGACAGACATAGAGACGTTGCTATACAAACACTTCAACACTTCGATGTATCGATAGTCAATTTGGCACCGCTGAAGGGATTGCAGCACCGCCCAAGTTTCGATCGAATTGCTTTCTCGTAGTCAACAAACGCTAGACACAGAGGCCGATTATACTCCTCGGTCTTCTGTATAATCTGGCGCAGGGTATGTATGTGGTCTACGGTACTATAGCCTTTTCGGAAACCGGCTTGTTCGGGAGGCTGGAAGTCGTCGAGCCTGCGCGTGAGTCGATTTGTAATGACCCTGGAGAACAACTTATAGACATGGCTCAAGAGCGAGATGGGTCTGTAATTCTTCAAGAGGGTTCTGTCACCTTTCTTGAAGAACAGCACCACCAGGTCCACGATTCTGGAACGTTGCCCCCGAGAACGACGGAAATGAATAGCCTCTGAAGGGCTTTGAGGACCGGCTTTCCGCCTGCCCTCAGAAGCTCTATAGTAATTCCGTCGTCTCCCGGTGCCTTTCCGTCCTTTAGTTGTTTGAGAGCCATTCTGATCTCGTACAGGCTGACGTCCGGGATATCTTCGGTATAGTGCCGAGTTAGCTTGGATCTGGGCTCATGGACCAAGCTGACAACAGGGTTCTGGGATCTGTATAACTGTCCATAGAACTCGTGGACCTCTCTTAATATCTCATCTTTGGAAGAAACAACAGTACCATCATTGTTCTTCAGCTTGGTCAACTGGCTTTTCCCAACAGACAGATCTCTTGCGAACACTTTGGAACCTTGGTTCCGCTCTATCGCCTCTTTAATACGCAAGGTATTAAATCGGCGAATGTCTCGTCGCATAGACTTGGAGATCTGTCTGTTAAGTCGCCTCTGATTGGATCAATCAGCCGAAGACTGCACCGTCATTTCTGTCCGTGTCGCTATGAGCTTAAGAGTTTGGTCCGAAAGCTTTTGAGTCCTATTGACGCGACTGGTCTTAAGAAGGGTCGACCCGACCGCTTGGACAGTTTCCACGAACTTGTTGTTCATATCGTTCACTGAATCGCACTCGTCTAGGCATTGAAAGCGATTTTGTAGTTCGAGCTGAAAGTTTTCGGGGTTCTGGTATTGAGCACGTGTTGGTCGGAGCGTAGACCTCATCAAGCGTGACTTTCATATTTAGATTCAATATGCCTCTAACTAAGCGGTGATCACTCCCAGTTTTAATCCTGCTGATCACTGAGACATCATTGAATATGTGTCGTTTGTCCGTTAAGATGAAGTCGATCTCATTTTTCACTGAACCATCAGGGCTAATCCAGGTCCATTTTCGCTGGGGCTGTTTCCTGAAGAAGGAATTCATCATAAAGAGGCCTTCCTTCTCCAGAAAATCAGACAGCATCTGGCCCCTGTGGTTCCTCTGCCCAAATCCATATTGCCCCACCTTCAGCTCATCGTCTCTCCTTATGCCTAGTTTTGCGTTGAAATCTCCCATAACCACCGTGAAGTGACTTTTAGACGCGTGAATGGCTTTCGAGATGTCCTCGTAAAGGGCCTCCACTTCGTCGTCGGAATGTGTCGAGGTCGGTGCGTAAACCTGTATGACCTTCAGCGAATACCTTTTGGTTATTCTGAGTATAAGGTACGCTACCCTACTCGACACACTCTCAATCTTCTCCACGTTACCTATGAGAGACTTGCGAACGATAAACCCGACACCACCCTGGGACTGTTGGTCGCCCTCCCGGTGGAAGAGCAAGTTTCCGGACTGGAGGATTATCGTGCCCTCACCCTGTCTTCGCACTTCTGATAATCCTACAACGTCCCATCGGATCTTGCTCAGTTCCTCTTCCAGCGCGGTGATCCTCTCGTCAGTCCTCAGTGTCCTGACGTTGTGTGTTACACACGGAATAGCGGAGCTGCCGTGACTGGGGGCCGATGTGTGTGTGTGTGCACTCATATGGGGGGGTATTGCCATAATCGCCACGTTTGGCAGGCGGGTGGGCGATCGCAGTAGATGTTTTTAGTACACAGGGGAACGCTGCTGCCCGGTCCCCCGGTAATCCTTTAGTCGGCTTTTACGACTCCCATAGGAAGAGACGGGGTGGAGCTATTCTTGGTGCCGGCCCCACACGGCAAGACAAAACCATGCCAAAACGAATTTCGTACGCACGTTATGTACATGATTATGTCGTCAACGGCATACCTATATGATTTGCTGTAAACTTACTTTATAGTTTTACTTCCTTTTTGTTTGAAACATAAAACTTTTAAATATTTACCGAATTTATAGAGATTATTTCTTTCCGGTGACAAAACTTTCACGCACACATCTTTCAAAAAGTGGCTTCTCTTTTTAGTTGACAATGCGGTGGATTTATCTTTTAGTTAGTAGTGAGATAGTTCCATGTGCCTGCGCTAACACTGGTAGACATTCTGTTCGCTTACTCACATAGTCCAAAGGAATGGACGACTTTTGAGAAATGAAAGTACAGAAATTTACATGCTATCAGAGACGAGCTACAGAGACGCTTAAGATATAGGATGGTCATCCATAAAATCGATGGTCTGTGTTATCATCAAATAATACGTTTTAATACCTATTTGAAGCAAAAAATAATCTAATATATAAAATTCTCGTGTCGCGGTGTTTGTTACCAAATTCCTCCGAAACGGCTGGACGGATTTGTATGAAACTTTGTGTGCATATCGGGTAGGTCTGAGAATCAGCCAACATCTATATTTCATACCCCTAAATGATAAGGGTGACCCACCCCTAAATATTTTTTAATTTTATGGACAAATTGTTTAATTTTTATTCTATTATCATTTGGCATTAAAAAATACATACAACCCTAAATTTTCACCCTTCTACTGCCGATGTAGATATAATTTATATGGCAAAACAACGTTTGCTGGGTCAGCTAGTCTAATAATAAATATTAATGATTGTAAAAAGTGTGGGTGCAGCATCAAATGTTACATTTATAGATCACTGTTGTAGCTGTGTATCATACGAGAGACACTAGGAGTGTCTGCCGATGATAATAAGATAAGTATAGTGAAAAGTACATTTGTTTTAAATCACTATTATTTATTATAATTATATTTTATTTTTAGTTCAATCAAATATCAAGTAGCTTAATAACACGTTTTTTAGTTTTTAAACTAAAATTTATTTAATTCTTTTTAGCCCCAAAGGTACCATTTAAAATATCCTAAACTGTTTTTATCGTATATGTGATAATAGTATTCGTCTGTAGAAAAAAAGACGGACAATCTTCTTCAAATATTGTATTTATCGGACCTTTGATAAGTGTGCAAAGTTTCAGTATAATCTGAGGTTTTAAAGTGCGTTATAAGCGAAACTAAGAAAATGCTTATGACTAACGATATATATAAACATAAAAATATACTAATATTATTATAATACTTTCGGATATTTACACGAATATAACACATTATGAAATAGAACTCACAGTTTACAGGGTCATCCAGCTTGGGCAGAGCAGCGCCGCGAATTCGCCGCGGCAGTCAGAGTGGAAATGCTTTCGCTCCCATCCGTAAAGGCCATGGTCTGGAGCAAGAGTGGGTGGGACGCCGTTGCCTCCTTTTGCGAGCAGGTGATGCGCGGAAAGGAGGCGGCGGAGCATGAGCGGGAGATTAGCAGCCATATCTTGTACCGCAGAACCAGGCAACGAAAGGCGCTTGTCAACCCCTGGCCCCCATAAGCGCTGGCCTGAGGGTGATGGACCAGGCAGTTCACCATCCACCCTAGCAGAAGCAGGCCCGAGATGGCAGCGCACGTGTTCCGCACGTGTTTGAGGGCTAGGCCCTCCAAAACAAGACGGAGTCACTATCACTGGAGGCCCAGACCTGCCAGGGGTGATGAAAATCATGCGAAGAGCGTATACCTCGCCCCTGGCCACTGGAAGTCTGAAGGAACACCGCAAGGCAACTTATACCAATTGTGAAAATTGCGACTCCGGTATACCTAATAGGAGGTATTCATAAAGGATTTTCACAGGGTTTCATCACTGTTCTGTTAAATATTCGAAACGTGGGGATAGTAGAAAATCAAGTAAGTGCGACCAGCCGTACACGTAGTTATATTTCATGTTTGTAGTATATTATATAACATTTTATGGCATATACCAAATTGCGTTTAAATTTATGTAACCGCATTGTAATGTCTGAGTTAAATTGTGCAAAATAAATGGAACAAAACGAAATTATTTGAATTTCGAAACTCAAGGATTGTTTCAGTTTTTAAATGGCAACATTATTGTAATAATAATAAAAAATACAATCGACAATAAAAATAAACAAGCGCAATATTTTTCTTTTCGTTACCTGCAGGCTGCAGGTTTACTCTTGAAATAAAATTAATTTAAAGATTGCAACGAAAGCTTATTTTACTGAACTATCCGTAGGAATGATTCAAATGTTAAAGTGTAAGGGTCTAAGAACATTAATTATATTATGTTCTATTTGGTGTAATAATCTAAATAAAATAATATTTTATGGCCCGTAGTTAGACTAAGAGATCTTTTCTAAGGCTTTTTTCTAAACCTTCAAAAATATATAGCCATTTCCATTTAAGTAGATCGCAAAAACAATTATCTACTAGAATAAAACTCACTATAATGTCACAAAAATGTTAACTACTTATAACACCACTTATCCCATTATATAGGTACTATACTAAAACAATGCAGGCATGTCATCTGCATTTAACAAATAATTAACTTTCTAGTGAAGATTTTAGCCCGTTGACCTGTAAGCTTTCACACTATCCAATTAAACCTTCAATTAAACTTTAAGGTCTGTGTCGAATTCACGCAAACAATCGAGGCTGATGCAAGTTTAGAATTTACTAGCCTTTGCCCGTAGCTCCACCGCAACCAAAAGCAAGTTTTTCGGTTACATCTCAGGTTCCCGAAACAGTAGCGGGATAAAATATATACCAGTTTTTAAGTCTAATCAAGAGCTATCAAATAAAATAGTGGTTTTTGCAAGTTTATTATTGAGTGTTAGAATCTTGCTTATTATCCAGCACAAACAGGCTCCGTCGGGGTCCAGTGAAACAACGGTAGTATTTTTTTTTGTTAAGGCGGGAAAAAATTGGTCTATCCTCACCCACTAAAGAAACCCGCCGTGTGCCGTCCCTCCGTCTTGATTGGCGGGCCACCGGAACCATATCACATTCCTTCAGTGGTGGTAGTATTACTCCTACCGTTGTGTTTCAAATTGTGATTGACAGCGCGGGGGGCCAAAACCCCTTCCCTATCCTCTCCTTATTATCCTACCTATCCTCTCTTTAGCATCCTTCGTATCCTTCTTCCTGATATCCTTTCTATCCACCTCCTATCCCTTTCTTTGGAGATGGCGCGTGATGCCTCTGGTGTTGCTATCGTCTATAGACGACGGTAACCGCTTACCATCAGGTGGCCCGTATGCTTGGTCGTCACCCACGTAAACCCACGTAGTATATAAAAAAAAAAAATTACGTACATGAGGTGCCTTCAGTCACATTGAACAACACCCGAGTCTAGAAACTAGAGGAGCGTGTGGTTTAGTTTTATTATGCACGCCTACCATGAACTCTGAGCTAGCGATTCAATTCCGACACAATTCAAAATAGGTGTGTTGTTGTATTTCTTACCATGATGTCTAATTGAGCGATCTTGCTTAGATTGTCAAGTAAGTTCATGGTACGAACTTCAATACAAAGATGTTATGTTTGCGATTTAGATTATGTGCTGATTCGGCAAAAACAAAAGATTGCATCTTTGACACGTCATGGTAAGAAATTGCGATTCAGTTCAGTTTGGGTCTTAAACTGGATCGCAATAAGAGTTCGTGGTAAGCCTGCTGATAAAGCTTATAGGGAATCTATGACGTTATTTGCCAGACTATATTATGGCAGTCATTTATGACAACTGCCCCTGTGGTGCAGTGGTAGTGTGAGCGATTGCTTATCATGAGATTTCGCGTGCGATTTCCGGGTTAAGCAGTGTTATTGAGCTTTTTCGTAAAAAGAAAAATTCTCAGTGGCAGCCCGGAGTTTGGAAATGTGACCGGTAGACGGCAATAGGCTAGCCCCTTATTACGTGGGACTTAAACATAGCTGGCGAACCGTGGGTCTGTAATATACATCAGCCTACCCCTTCGGGGAACATGCTATGTATGTTTTAAATATTGCTTTTGCAAGCTTGTCGATAACAATTAAGTAGTAATAATTTTGAGTTTAGATTTATGACAGTTATTTATGACGTATTTACAATATCGATGACAATTTGGTTGACGTTACTTTCTTGCGACTGAGAGTGCAGCTGTATAACTATACAATAGCTTCGTTCAAAAACTTGATTTATTCACCTTATTTCAATGTCCGTTTCATTTCAAACGTTCAAATGAGCGCTACGTATTCCCTAATCACGGGCGCTGATCAAATGAACTACTTCCAGCATTAATCACTTGTAAAAGCAAAGTTTCAACTTTCATTTGAAACCAATTAATAAACTAGATCGTTTGGCTTTGACAGGCAAAATAATTGGCTGGTAGTTTAGGTTATCTTCAAGTTACATCCAGAAATGATGAAGGGTTAAGATAGAACTTTACAGGTTAATTAACAAGGGTGTGGAAATGAAAAAGACCAAGTTAAGAGATAAAACTATTTTAACACTACAGCGCACGCGCGGGATCATATGTACCCCAGTGTTTTGTTTTGACCAATAACTTTACGAGTTGAATTTCTTTGACCTTGAGCGCCTAGCTAAGCCTCACTCATAAACTACTCTATGCGTTTAGTAGTCCGCTGGCACTCGTTCGGCGCTGTCGCTTGCGCAGCGTGCATCTGAAGTTGTTTGGGGTACACATGACCCCACGCGAGCGTTTGTGGAACTTTTTAGCGACGATATCTTTGTGGTGAGTACTCATTTATTGCGACTTGTTTTTGTGTTTCGTATATGAATATAACCACAAATATTTATTTTATTTATAGATAACGAATATGCCGTTACCTCCAGATGAAATTGTACTAACATGGCTCGGAGAAACATTGTCCAATGATGATATTAGTGACAGCGAAGAAGAAGATCAAATTTCAGAAGAGGAGCATATCACTCATTCTCCCCATGACTCGGGTACGGATCAAGATGACACTGATGAGTTAGAACCTATCCAAGGACACTCACAGGAACAGGATATTGTTACCGATGATGAAGACAATGTGCCCCTGTCATTTTTACAAGAATACAAAAGTCGAAATGGCACAGTCTGGAAAAAACAACCTCCTCCGTCAACACGATGTCGTGCTCATAATATTGTCACTCGACCTGCGGGATCAAAAGATGCAGCAAAGGAAGCGACTAGTGCACTAGAATGTTTTGGATTATACTTTGACTCACAAATTTTTCAAATACTTGTGAACTGCACCAATATTTATATTGACCAAATCAAAGATAAATACCAAAGAGAAAGAGACGCAAAACCAACAGATCTAATTGAGATTCGGGCATTTGTTGGTTTACTTATAGTTATTGGAGTGAACAGATCAGGGCGACAAAATTTTCTAGATTTTTGGGATAACACGTATGGCACTGGAATTGAATTGGTATATACTACAATGTCTATAAATAGATTCAAGTTCTTGCTGCGAGCACTTCGTTTTGATGATGTCCGAGACCGCCAGCACCGTCAACAAAATGATAAACTAGCGCCTATAAGAGAATTTGTTGAAATAATCATAAGTAAATGCCTCAAATATTACACACCATCTGAAAATTTGACTTTGGACGAGCAACTGGTAGCTTTCCGAGGCAGGTGCGGCTTCATTATGTATTTACCAAATAAACCAGCTAAATTTGGTATCAAGGTTTTCATGCTTACAGATGCTAAGTATCCCTACGTATATAATTTTGAAGTGTACGTAGGTATGCAGCCTGAAGGCCCTTTTCAAAAATCCAACAAGGTGCCTGACATTATTTACAGAATTTTAGAGCCTCTGAACAATATGGGACACAATGTCACTATGGACAACTGGTTCACCAGTTATCCAGTCAGCCAGGAGCTACTAAAGAAAAAAATTACGATTGTGGGTACCTTGAAAAAAAATAAACCCGAAATACCACCCGAGTTGCTGACAACTGTCAATCGAGAGGAAAGAAGCTCTCTGTTTGGTTTTCAAAAGGACTGTACCATAGTATGCTATGTACCAAAGAAAAAGAAAATGGTGTTGTTGCTATCCACAATGCACAACGACGACAAAATTGATGATACTACCGGTGAAGCTCGCAAACCAGAAATAATCACCTTTTATAATCATAGCAAGTGTGGGGTGGATATAGTCGATAAAATGTGTCGACAATATGATGTGTCTCGCAATAGCCGACGGTGGCCACTGACATTATTTTACGATCTTCTTAATATTATAGGGATCAACGCTTTAGTGATACACCAACTGAACAACCCAACTGAAAAAATTGTCCGACGGCACTTCCTACATACCATCGCTTTCGAATTGGTAAAACCACTTATACAGTTGAGAATTGAAAAAGATAATATGCCGAAGAGAATAAAAATGAAAGGAGAGCTACTTTTAGGTATATCTGAAACAGTACGACGTCAAAATATACCTAGAAGAGGTGGAAAGGGCAGATGTGAGTTTTGCAGTCGAAGCCGAGATCGATGCACTCGTAGAGCATGTACTCTGTGTTCCAAGTGGATTTGCAGTGATCATCAGGTGATGATATGTCCAGACTGTCATCAAAGTGAATGATATTACAATAATTTCTATTTTGTAAAACACAACGCTGATTATGGTACAAATAGTTAGAAAAAGTAATGGTTTTGTTTATTTTTCTGTTTCTTCGTGTGATTAATATAAAACGACTTGTTTTCAAAGTAACATTTTAAAATTTTATTAAAAATAAAGTTTCTTTTTATAAAATAATAACTGTTTTATTAATTTAATAACATCAGAGTGAATAAACTGAAGTTAAAGATGGGGTACACATGTCTCCCAAGCGTGCTCTCACGTAACAAATAGAGGTGCGTGCGCTGTAGTGTTAACAGAATCTATCGCATTTATTATGAAAGATAGGCAGCGAAATGCCCTTTTATGACAAGTGGCAATCCGTTGCCTCTGCCTATCCCTTTGGAAAACAGGCAGAAGCCTATATATATATGTACGTACCTATATATGTTGTATTCGACCGATTTCGCACCATTGGCGGTAGTGTAAATATCATAAAGTATGAATTTCTAGCTACACTATGTTCTATTGTCTATATTGATTTTTCTATCCAAATAGCTTGGGCCAAAGAAATCTTTGGTTTAGGATAATTTCAGGTTCGAATAATTCTTTTTGAAGTGAAAACTTCTATAGTGAAGTTTGGATAGGGAGTAAATTGATGTAACTCACCGACATGGTCACATGACGGGTACAATTAATTTTGATATCCAAAAATAAGAACGGTGTGTTTAATACTTTCTGATATTTACGCGAATGTTTACACATTTTGAAATAAAACTACGTTTACGGAAACGGTACAAGGTTGATATGGGACGTCTATCATCTAAGTCCACCCGTGATCATGAATGCTGTAAAGTATTTGAAACGTCGGGATAGTAGAAAAAATCAAGTTAACGCGATAGATTCCGTAAACGTAGTTTTATTTCAAAACTGTTTGTTTATAGTTTTAAGTTTTCACTTCTGTCGGCAGTCCTCACGACTGCTTTTTTTAATTTATTAAAGTTCTACCCCACTGAAAATATTACTTTGTTGAATGTTAATATACTATTTCTGGCCTTTTACTCTTTACATTATAAAAAGGTTTATTCACTTCTTTAAAAAAATATAGGCGACATAGTAACTCCAACTTACATAAATTCAACTCTTCCGCTAGCCTATTTATAACAATTGTAAAATATTATGAAATAAAATTATTTTTACGAAATTTATTATTGTGTACCTAATTTTCCACTATTCCGTTGTTTCGAATACATTACAGCATTTCTCGTGACCATGAATGACAGTGACAGTTATATAAGCATTCTAAACGTAATAGAAAATTAAGTAAACACGACAGACTCAGTAATTTTTCACAATATATCTAAATCGCGTAAATATTAGAAAATATTACACTGTAAAATATATACAAACACTAATAAAATGTATTTTAAACTTCTTGCTCGAACAAAACGTTTGTAATTACATTATTAAGTCAATAAACTAAACGGTTTCATATTTCGCAACTAACAATTATTTCCTAACGCTCAAGATTAGTCTCGCTTCGTTACATACGTCCATAGCACTCGATACGCCAACAATAGCGACAGCTTTATGTACCTTTAAAACTGACGTCTGTTTGGATCATGATAACTTTTTCTCATAAAGAATGCCATAGAATGCTTGTCAGTGAGATTGAAGCTAAAATCGTATATTGTATTGTGAGGTCTAAGGGTATATTGGAGGCGAAATTTTTAATAGATTTCAATTGATGTGACATATATGGGCAGTGACAGATGACATTATATTATCGTAGTAGAATAAAGCGTTAAAATAGACATAAATTGAGCTGTTAGCGTAGACAAAAATTGAGCTGCTAGAGCATAGCCGTACTGTTCAGTCAATTTTGCTTCAGCGTTATAATTATAGTTTCTCAATAAATGAGTTAATATTCGACATAGGAATAACAATCGCATTCGTTTTTTGTATCTAATAATAATAGATTACTTATCACATAATTAATTTATCATTACGAAATATCCGATAGTTTAAGAAATTACACTAGCATATTTATCTTTATATAACTGCCTCTGTGGTGCAGCGATAGTGTGAGCGACTGCTGATCGGGCGGGCGGTGTATTGAGATTTTTTGTGAAAAGAAAACTCTCATTAGGGCTGCTCCAGAGTTTGGAAATGTGTCCGGTAGACGGCAAGCTCGCCCCCTATTACGTGGGACTTAAATATCGTGGGTGTGTAATACACCTCTGCCGACCCCTTCGGGGAACATAGGCGTGATGCTATGTTTCTATGTGCTATGTTCTTTATTCTAATAAATCAGTAAAGTTAATGCTTACAAATAATTTATTTTAGTTGCCTCTTTTTTATGTTAGGCATTTGAATCAATGACCTAGTACATGGGTCGGCAACCTTTTGGCCGCCAGGAGCCATAGGGGGGCTATACATATAAAGAAAAGCGGGTCATTTGTCATATTATTTA
This sequence comes from Leucoma salicis, assembly GCA_948253155.1. Lineage (NCBI taxonomy): Eukaryota > Metazoa > Arthropoda > Insecta > Lepidoptera > Erebidae > Leucoma > Leucoma salicis. The sequence goes on from OX411815.1 coordinate 3,911,798, forward strand.
AAATTGAAAGATTTATTTTAATTTTATTAAGAGAAATGACGAAAAATAACAAAAATCTTAAGCAATCTAAAAAAAATGAAAATTTAACTTTATGCTCAGTATCATAATGGCGTTTCACGTTATACTCTTTTTGTATAGCAAGGGTTTTTTGGCATATTAAGCGGTTTCCCATTACAATTAAGTACCATAATTAGTAGTAATTACTTATTATTATTATTTATTTAGGTATATGAATTAAAATGCTAAAATATACAATCTCGGGCTACAAAAGGGTAGCTTTCGGGCCGCATGTGGCCCGCGGGCCGCGTGTTGCCGACCGCTGATCTAGTATATCATCTCCAACAGAGTCGGCTTTTAAAAAACAGTTACATATTTTTAATTATGTATTTCTGGTGACAATGAAGTATGTGGTCTCTTTAAAGGTAAATAGGTAAATATATAATTAAAAACTTCTATTTATTTATATCAACTTTGCCAAGCAAGTATTGAGCTAAGTGCGGAAGATGATGTCATAAATCAAGAAAACAAAATCTTCAGTAGATAGATAATATTATTGTCTCGCATATATTTATATGCGTAAGAAAGGTTATCAAGTGCAAATTCGTCAATGACCCGCTCTTAGATAAAATATTTCATTCACAAAATATCATATGACATAATAATTAGTTTTGCTTGGGTGTTCTATTAAATGGAGAGTTATTTGACAATCTATATTTACATTATAAAGATTTGAGTTTTTTTTGTGTTTTTATTCGCAAACTATCATACTACCGACATTTTTGTTGTATTTCTAGCCTATTTATTTAGAAAACAAAGCGGTACAATAAGCATGTAATTCGTAACACACACGTAACAAGTTAAGAAGATCCGTACTGAAACCACGTAGTACAGCTGATAATTAAAAAAAATCTGAAATATTATTTTTGATCTATATTTTTAGCACTTGACATGCTCAGCTACATTTTAAAGTACAAATTATTATTTGTGAATGAGCAAAAAGAGAACAAATATAGAAATAGTATGAACTTAATTGCAAAATTAAACTTAATATATTGGATTAATGCATGTAAATGCGTTCCGATAGATGGCGTTGGTCGTTAAGACAAATGTGATGAGGAAATTGGGTACGATCGCAAGGGAGTACGATAGCTTAGTGGGTTAGAGCACTTTCTCGGAAAGGAAGCGACGCAGGTTCAATTCCCGCTCGTACTAAAGTTCTCTTTTCCTCATTCACAAATAATAATTTGTACTCTGAAATATTACTTGAGAGTGAGTATAGACAGGCATTTTTGTTTAATATAAGAACAGGGAAAAAATATGTTGGCACCCATTTGTATGGTACATACTTGCTCTATATAAGCTGCAGGATAGAACTACATGCTTTAAAAGATTGAAAATAACTAGATATACCCTGCAGTTTAGTGTGTGCATCAAAGTACCTCCATAGAACGTGATAAAGACTATATCCAGCTATAACAAATAAGATAACACACTAAGACATACATAAAGAAAAAAAGGTTTTTTTACATATGCAATATGCTGCTTATGTCAGCTTATAACATTTAAAAGTGAACTCATGGTGTTTAATGCGGGAGGTAAAAGTCCTAAGTTTGTACCCCCTGTATACCTTAATGGTACGCCATTACAAATAACAAATAAATTTAAATATCTCGGACACATATTGACCCCTGACCTTGTAGACGATGAGGATTTAGAACGAGAGCGGAGGGCGCTGTCGGTTAGAGCGAACATGCTGGCACGCAGGTTTGCACGCTGTACACTTAATGTAAAATTATCATTATTTCGAGCTTACTGTACCTACAACATTTTACACGTGCAGCCTGTGGGTGAGATATTCGAGGAGATCATACAGCGCTCTCCAAGTGCAATATAACAACGCGTTCAGGGTGTTGGTGGGGCTGCCTCGCTTCTGTAGCGCATCGGGGATGTTTGCGGACGCGCACGTAGACTGTTTCTACGCTACGATGCGTAAGAGGTGTGCATCCCTGATGCGCAGGGTGCGGAGCAGCGCTAATAGCATCCTGAATATGATAGCGAATAGGCTAGACTGTGCATATATTGGTCGTTGCTGCGGTGTTTCTCATGGAGTGCCGCAGTGATGACCAATGTATGTAACTAGGCATATTTAATAGTTAGAGTAGTTTGTATTGCTAGCATAGATTTTAAGTTTTACTAACCAATTGAGTCCTGGTAACTTTTAATAAAAAAATATTATTATCATTATTATTACCTACATGGTCAAGGCAGCTATAAAATATAAGTAGGTACTTTACATCATTGTGAATTTTGAAAGGCAAAAAAATGTAATACGTTATCTACTTATACCGTTAATTTAAACTTTCTTAATAATAAATCTTCCCACGTAGATATTATACTTTAACATTTTAGTAGCCGATATTGCTTTCGATAAGTCCCTATATAAATAGTTATCACAATGCCCTATCGTACCTTCTATAAAGATATATTGTTTCGCCACAACAAAGACCCTTTCACATTAAGAAGCTGAACACATCAACATCAGTAACACGAAACAATCTCCGGCGCGTGTCTATTTTCTATCGCCTTAAGTATATTGCTTTTCAAGTGGTAAATGGTAAAGCTATACCTAAGCTTAAGGACCAAGAAAGTAAATAATTTGTATTCCTATATTAAGGTTAATTTTTCACAAATTTTTTTTTTCATTTTCTTTATTCACAAATAATTTGTACTTTAAAAAGTAGCGGAGCATGTCAAATGCTAAAAAAATATAGCTCAAAAATGTTTAAAAAATCGCGCCATCAAATAATATGAATTTTAATTGCAAAATTAAACTTACTATATTGGATTAATGCATGTAAATGCTTCCGATAGGTGGCGTTGGTCGTTAAGACAAATGTGGTAAGGAGATTGGGTATTTCTAACAAATAGTACGGTAGCTCAGTGGATTAGAGCACTTCCCCGGATAGGAAGGGACGCAGGTTCATTTCCCGCTCGTACTAAAATACTCTTTTTCCTTATTTACAAATATAATTTATACTTTATGAGTGGCTTACTACTTATCACATTTCATTTACGTAGAAACGTGACGAGTAGTGAAACACGTCGCTACATATTAATACTAAAAATCGCTTTGGCATTCCCACGAATTTAATTTTTACATTTATAATTGCTATCTTAGCATCGGGTTGACAAATAAAATTTAAGATTTTGGCATTGTTTCTGGTGTCACTTGCCACAGCATCACCCTATTAGCGTTAAATAAATAAAAACTTTCACAGTTAAACCATAGTTATATTAATAAATTCGCTAAGAGTCCGAAGTCGTTTTCATCTATTAAAAACAGACATGAAAACGTAGAATACTTAATAGTTTCTATAACCATTAGCGTAGTTTCATTTAGAGTAAAATAGTTATACAAATAATGTTTACAATATAAAATGTATCGTTATAGGCACTCACTACTCGGTTGGATAAGCGATTACTATTTATGCAAGAAACTATTTAATGCACCGATAACGTTTATCTTGTAAACGTTTAAATACTGACGTAAGCATCGTCTGTCTTTGTTGCATGATAGGAAATTAACGAGATTAAAAGCTGAATACGCAACATTTACAGTAGCTTTAAATACAGTTTGTCGTTTCAAAAATATAACATAAACTTCTTGTCAATAAGCCATGAATAGTTTTTGAAATCGGATGATATACGTAAATAAACTAAGCTACCAATCTGTGTCAAATGTTTTTTGTCTGTCTCATTCTATATTTCGGCTAATCTCCAAAATTGATGAACCTATTTGATCGGAATCACACTTGAGGAGTAACATAGGCTACTTTTATAACCCAAATATATTTTTATGGTCATGCAGTCATTGTTTCTGTATTTTACAAGTATTTAATACGATTCTTAAGTTCTTTCGCCATGTTTATCACATACTCGTAATACTTCGATATACAATCTATTGTCTTGAAATATTACAATCACGAATAACACGTAAAATATATTACCCAACACAATTTGATGCCGAAAACAGCCACTAATGAGTCCATATAAGCGTCAGACATGATAATGTGCGTATATTATAATCAGGTTTATATTCTTATTATTCAAGTAGATACAAACTAGACACCACATGTAAAGCATAAAACATAATGATCAATATATCAATCAATTTATGTTGATGCAACACCAGGTGGTCAAAATTACGCAATACCGACTGATATATGTATGTAATTTGTACATGGGTACACAAAGGTGCTTAATTTTTAATGAAAGTTAAGATAGATAAGTTTTGTCTGGATTCCTCTCATCAAGACAAGCCAAATACAGAATGGTTAGTGAACACATCGATGAAGGCATTTCAAGACAGCACGTCCAAAAAGAACAATACGTTTAGTTCCTCTCATTCTAAGACGATTCTTATGCCAACAGAAGAACCGAAACAGATTTGAAAAATAATTTACTGATCAGATAAAATGAACCAGATGTGTATTCAAGGATTGTGGACATCAGAAATTCAACATTGCAATCAATTTTTATTGCTAGACGAGCTGCCAGTCTGCTGAGACACCATTATTACAGCCATACCATACCTATACCGACACTAGTAATTTATACGGAACACAGACAGCTTACAGGTGGAAACACTGACAGAGGTCTAACTTCTGCCCTAACTCTTCATCATGATCTTACACAGTATAGATCAGGCATAAGATAATGGCTTCAAACGCTGAAGCACGGAGGTTCATTAACTTAGTTAAATGACTCCATTATTTGATTAAAAAAAAACCCAACAGCACATCAACTTGGGATTGAAATCTGAGATCCCCGTTCAAAAATCTAGTAATACGGCTCTGAATGAATCCTATAAACCAGTATATGTACAATAGTGGAAGTATAAGCACTCTAGAGTTAGACAAAAGGAGTTTATGAACAAAGCAAGATGCATAAACATGGATGATTAGAGCGCCCTTGACCGGCCAAGAGTTGATTATGATACGAATGGTGTGTCTTATAATAAGCATTAATGTTTTGCTGAGTCTTGTTTATAGAGGCACTGAATAATAAATACGCGGGTTGTTCCAATAGTAATTATTACATACAATATTCTGCTCAGGATAAATACGTGTCCCTATGGATCACTGATGATCTCTATGCAAAAATTGCTGAATGGATAAAAAATACCCTATACTCTTATCATTTTTACTTCAGACAAAATGAAATAACAGAACCATTCTTTCTCAGAGTCCATATAAATCATAGTTTAAACCACGAAAACGTGAATATAATACAAACAAAACTATTAGCTCATAACTAAGGATGTAACGAACTACGTGAAATCAATCAAATATTTAGATACAGCACAATTTAAGACAAAACGTGACTTTTTAATATAAAATGTTTGACGGGCTTCGTGGCGTAGTCGGTAGTGTAATCGACTTCCGTGCACGAGGTCGTGGGTTCAATTCCCACTCAAGACAATTATTTTTGTGACGAACACAGATATTTTTACTGCGGTGTTTTCTATATATTATATGTATGCACTATTCATTATTTATTATCATTTATTATAATAATATTAGGAAGGATAAGTAAGACTTCAATTATTAATTTTGTAGTAAGAGCAAATTTTAGCATTAATTTATAGTTTGGATAAACATTAAAATGCTATTATCATATCCTATAGAGCACGCCTAAAACGGATTTGAATTTTTAAGTTCCCGCAGTTGAAGTCGCAGTTAGAATCAAGTATGATTATAAAAGCGATACTTATTATTCAACAGCAGCAGACATTGACACGGTTTGATCCGGTCGAGATAGTTGATAACAGTGCAATATAAAAAGTGATGGATCGTTATGAGAAGTTCCGTCGGGCTGCGTGGCTATTGTAAATCATATTGAGTATGTTGAACTAGATAAGCTTTACCAAAGAGATTTTGGGAGATTACAGTACAAGGTTAGGGAGTTTTAAAGGTTTTAAGCGATATAACAGGGTTAAAAGTTGGTGAGAAGATTTGTAATTATTGAACGGGAGTTCGGTAATGAAAATCGTTGTGCATATTTCGTTGATTATTAAACAGATGAAATGGAATGATTTCAATACTACCAGTCGTTACCACGAGCCCAGTAAACGAATGAAATGATGAACATGCGAATCCGATGAATGTCTGAAGTGAAGAAGTCAGACTTACTAGTAGGTATTGATTGAGTATAATATGACAGAGCTTGACAGTAGCAGAAGTGTACTTCAGCAAATTTTGCCAGCAAAATAACGTAAGACGAAATGTCTCTAACGTTGTCCAAATATCTAGATACATTAATCTACAATTCTCTTTAGGAACTGGAGGTCTACTCTAATTCAACGAAAAACGAAGTTTCGTTCGAAATTTCGCATATTTCCTACCACGGTTCCATTCTTTCCGCAATTATCGAACGAACGAAATTTTTTTGACATTTAGCTCTTCTAAACCTACTCTAATTCGTAATGTTCCGAACGAAAATTTGAATTTGACAGACGATTGTTCGGAATTTTAACCTCAAAATTGACGAAACCAAAAGTGTTACCTTTTGATTTTCGTTTGTGTGGATTTTTTTACGAATTTAAGTGAAATGGCTGCAAGAATGTTTTTAATCGAGGCTGCTATACGTGAAGAACGCTTAGAGCGTAGAAGGAACCGGCGTCGCCTGCGCAATCAATTTAATATAACTCAAATTCCCGACTTAGAGTTTGTAGGGAATTATAGACTTAGTCGGAAATTATTTGAAGAGTTGTGCCAAGAAATTGTGCCTTTATTACCTCCGAAGGCAAGGCGTCATGGAATCGAGCCTACAGTTAAGGTGGTGTATATTTTTTGATATCGTTTTCTTTAATAAAAATTGGCTTTTCTTTTCTTAAGTTCTGCATTTTTTTAGATCCTTACGGCCTTGAATTTTTATGCCCGAGGTAGTTACCAAGGGTCTGTGGGGCAAAGCATGGATGGGCCCATGGCACAGCAGACTGTATCTCGCTGTTTGCAGGAGGTCACAACTGCTCTCAATGCACCTCATATATTAAGAAAGTATATGAAATTCCCACAAAATAGAAATGAAAGGAATCTTATCAAGCAGGGGTGAGTATTTATATGTATCAAGTTGTATTATTCAGGTGAATCGGCTTAATGTATTTTGAATTAATGTATTATCATATTGTTCCAGATTTTATGAGAAATGTGGTCTTCCAGGTGTAATTGGATGCATTGATTGCACTCATATTGCAATTGTTAGGCCTTCAGAACAGGAGGAACAGTTTTTTAATCGAAAACATTTTCATTCGATTAACACACAAGTTGTGAGTATAACATTAAATATTAATAACTATAATGTGACATCTACTGTTGTATAATATATGATACTTATTAATCTCTATACCTAACATTGTTATTATGTATATTATATTGAATACCATTCTTTCATAGATATGCGACAGTGACTGCTATATAACAAATGTGGATGCTTCATTTGGTGGAGCAACACATGATGCATATATTTGGAGAGAGTGTGACATAAGAACCCACATGGAGAGTCTCCAGAATGAAACAGTTTATCTATTAGGTATGCCTAAATTTTTGTTTGTGTGTATAACATAAAACATTAATTATTTTTTTGAGTAATTCATATATGACAATTTTTTAATTTTAGGTGATTCTGGTTATCCTCAAAGGGAGCATATGATGACACCCATAGATACTGCTGTAGCCGACTCTCCTGAGGGAAGATACAACTCTGTCCAAAAGCTTGCACGCTCCACCATAGAACGCACATTTGGTATATTAAAAGGTCGATGGAGATGTCTTTTGGCAGCTCGGGAACTGCATTACTGTCCTGAAACAGCAGGTAAAATTATTATAGCCTGCTGTGTTTTACATAATTTATGTGTACGGGATGGTATTGATGTTCCCGAGTTGACAGAAGATGAACTCCAAACTGAAATAAGCAGGCAGGTTCCCCCTCAATCAGCTGCTTCTTCAGCTCAAGCTCTACAGGCGGGTCGTAGAGCAAGAGATGTATTAGTGCAAATGTTGGAAAGGAATAGGTAAGACAATGTTCTACCGTGCAATAAATAAAGTGTTGGATGAATATACTAAATAAAATTTATTTGCTATAAGTAATTTATTTTTACTTTGTTTTAGGAGATAAGGAAGAAACAATGTTTGAGGAGATAACACATAATGCATTAAACTTCTCATCAGTTAGGTACATAATTAAATAAATATACCTTGTACTTAGAAGTTAAAATACAAAGATTGTCTTAATATAACCTAACCTATCTAAATTCCTACTATCTAAATGTTCTTTTATAAGTCCACACAGCTGTTCCAGAGCAGCTCTGATACCCGCAAGCTCGGTGTTCCTAATACGTTCTGTCTCTACTCGCCCCTCTTCATATTGTAATAATCTGCTTCTGACATCACAGCCAGCAGCTAATTGTCTCCTCCTTCTGGGACGAGTAGGTTGTGAAACTGCAAAACAACATTCTAATTTAAATAACAGCTGCAGTAAATAATGGTAGCAGTGGACGTTGAAAGGCTGATGGAAATGGACAGACTTTAGTGTGTAAAAGTAACATCTCAAGCAGTATGTATTTGGCTGAAATGATGCATGTAAATAAAGAAATAACAGTAAAGGCTATTATTTAAGTACATAATATTTTTTTCCTTTTTATTACACAAAATATGTAATTATCATTTATCTTTCCTGCTTTCTTTTATGTTCAATCATTTACTAAAATGTTTATGATAGCATTAATGGTAATAATACAGTAACAAGTACTTACAACTTCTGGAAATCAGGGATTCTTGTGACACCGATGGCTGACTTGTGGGCTCTAAGTGCTGTGTGGCCCTATCGTCCTGGCTGGGTTCAACATACTCCACAATATCTTCAGGCAAATTTAAACTTAATTGAGACTGTGAAAAACTAAATGGTTGACTTGCTTGACTGGAGGTGGATGGCATTGGTTCATTGATCTGAAAATAAAAGACATTTAGAACCTAATGGAATAACGAAATATTGAAATTAAATTAACTTAAAATGCACTTGACATTCTTATAAACACCATTAAAACCATTTTGGTAGTAAACATCAACAGCAGTTAAAAAAATTTGTGAGAAAATAGAGATGAGAAAAAAGAATTAAAAAATTACTACCTCGCTGAAGGCTGGCACTCGGGTTGTAGTTTGGCGTCCACCAAACCCCTCTCCCATTATAGACAGTACTTTTAACTGCCAATGTGAGAGTGGGGGTGCCAGTGATGGACCACCTCCAGTCACTGAAGCCAACCTCCGGGAATCAGCAGCAGCTTTCTTGGCTAAATGTTTTCTATCAAACCACACCTGCAATATATACAAGCACGAGATTTATTAACTAAGCTGGTGGCAAGTTTATAGATAGGTGACAGCCACTTGCCACTGCCCACACGATAAAGTAGGTAATAACACATAGGTACCTTTTGCCACTGCTGAATTGTTTTTGTGCAACCACCCATGGAATTGAGATTATTGCACAATTTTTCCCACAGTCTCTTTGCCTCGGCATTTCCTTCGCCACCCCTCAATCTCCCGCGGGCTAGGTCTTTATGCTCGTCCAAGAAATTGAGAAGTGCGTCGATTTGCTCTGGAGTCGCTGAACTCGTATGTGGAGCCATTTCTAACTGAAAAGATTAGAAGACAATTATGATTATGAAGACGCGAAATTTTTGGTGGACAAGCAATTATTTAATTATGTATGCATGTTTATAATGTTTACTTACGAAGTTTACAAATCCAAAACAATACTTGTGGAGACCAAAATGCAGACTGTGCGATATTAGTACTTGAACTTTCTTACGGAATGTATACCGCGCTTGCGAGGTATGTAAAAAAGCACTTGGAAACATAATTTATTAAAACAACGCAACACTTGAGAAACTAACTTTTCAAAGAATTCAAACAAACTCATATGTTGTTTTGACGTACCTAAGTACCTATGATAAGATGAAATTGATGGTAATACGCATATATTTGGCTGTCGTATATTACTACCCATGGTTCGCATGAAGTAGTACTCTTCAAATTAGTCGGTTAACAACGTCACGAAAGGGTACTTTTTAATGTCACGGTAAATATAATCGAAAATAGAATTTTTACCTGAATAATTACGTTTTCGGCATGAATATTACAAGAAATCTTTAATAAACTACATATAACATGCAAAATTTAAAAATAAGGGCATCAAGTACTATATTTTTAAGATAAAGTATAAACCGTAATTTACCGTAGATGACATTAAAAAAGACCCAAACAATATTGTTCATCTTCGTTCGTTCACGAAAATTGTCTATGGATCCGAACTTCGTGTGTGTGTCCGAAAATAAATTAGAGTAGGGTCTGTAACGAAATTTCGTTTAAATTTCGTTCGTTTGCGAAGTTTCGTTTTGTAGAAAGAGAGTAGACCTCCTGGATCGCCGCACCATATTCGACGCAACCCGTTTAATATCACTTTCAGAAAACCTTTTAAGGAATTGAATGCGTCGTGCATTGTCCCAGAAGATTTGCTTTTGAATTTTTAACCAGGCAGAAGGCGAATCCAAGAAAACCAGTTGGAATGCTATTCATTATTCTATAGTGTAGTATAAAAGTTGATGTTCCAGTTATTATATTCAATTCAGAGTTATTCAAGACACCTACTCAACTGTTATATTTGCATGTACGAAGCGTAAATTGATTTTTATTAAAATTACTACAACAATATTTACGAAATTTAACAACAGTTTCAAATGGCTTCAATACTTGTTATTCTTTTAAAGAGCAAATGAATTGCTCGGTTACTTATTCATATCTTCGCAGTAAATTTCATCTACACCAATAGATGTCAAATCTGTACTTTTATGTAACTGTAAAACAGCTGCGTCTGTAGATATAACAACAGTCGATAGATGAAAACAACAACAGATTACTGCGGGCTGTTTTTTTATTTTAAAACCTTTTTGTGTCCCACTATTGGGCACGGCTCTCTTTTCATGCTGAGAGTCTATAGTCCACCACGCTGACCCGGTGCGGATTGGCAATTTCACAAGCCGTCAATATTTGTTTGTTGTCAAACCATCACAAATACTACTTGATCAACTTTTCTGTTTGATTAGTCCTGATTAGACTAAAATGATTACTCGTTAATATATCGAAAATGAGGTATAACCTAAAACCTTGACAGATTCTAATATAGGTGCACTAAAATTTAGAGGAGATATTATTAATATTTTCTAAATATAGAATTATTATGCGACGTTCATAGCTAGCTGAATTCACTGAACCGCAACCAATAGTTCCTTTTAGTGTTCCCTGAACTAGAAAATGTTATTGCGCAGGACACAGACAGCACACGTATTAAAGAACCTGGTGAATTGACTCACATGACTAGATGGTCGTGGGAAAGCTTTGATACTCATCAAACAGATAATCTACATTGCCATCAGTAGCTTGCGAATCTTGTTACTAAAAAACTTCTAAGAAGCTCTTTTATCTCGTTATACAGCACGTTTTATCTCGGTATTATCAATTGTGTAACTGATGACTTTATTATCTTTTTAAAATAAAGAATATTTACTTTTTAAGAAAATACTAGGAAATAATTCCTGTATCACGGTAGACTTTACAAAGTTACAATTTAACAAGCTCAAAGTACACACAGTTCAGAACAACCACACCCTGTACTAGGGAATAATCCTTATATATCTAATATATTCCTATATAACTGCCTCGGTGGTGCAGCAGTAGTGTGAGCGACTGCTGATCATGAGGTCTAGGGTTCGATCTCCGGGTCGGGCAGTGTTATTGAGCTTTTTTGTAAAAGAAAAATTCTCAGTAGCAGCCCGGAATTTGGAAATGTGCTCGGTAGACGGCAATAGGTTCGCCCCCTATTACGTGGAACTCAAATATAGCTGGCGAATAGTGGGTGTGAAATACACCTCTGCCTACCCCTTCGGGAAATACAGGCGTGATGCTATCCTAAACTTAAGATTTATCCTAAACTTTCTAAAAACTGGAAGTTATTAGAACTCGAAAAGCTCTGAAACTCTTCAACTGCATCGATGGTGGAGTGGTCTAACTACCAACTTCCGGTACTGTGTTGGGTGATTCTTACACAGATCAAAATGGTTGCTTCAAGTCTGGGTGTACGTTGTCTCCTTCAAATTATATGATGATAAATTCCCTGGAATAGCATTAGCAGGAAGGTCCACGTGACGGAAAAACTGGTTTGACCAAATTCTATATGTACATAGAAATCAAATTCACAATCTCTATCTCATCTATACCATAGGACTTAAAAAGATTTTGAACAAAAACATTAACCCGTGTCTCATTTACGTCAATTTAGCCTACCCTAATCAATGCAAACCTTTTTAAGAAATGGCTAATCATAATAAATTTACACATACTAAACCATAAATTTCAACACAAGTCCAAATACTTATTTAAAATGCGACATGGATCATTGAATATCAATTTGTTTTATTTTTAAGGAAAACAAATTATACTATCGATTTGGGTGCTCAAGGTATTGAATATTTTACATATAATAGTAATACTTGAAACATTCTTAATGGGACGTATTCAAATCTAAAAAATGATGAAATGGACTCAACTATACCGGTACTATTGTCAAGACACTGCTCACCATTTCATTTCACAGATATGAAATTAAAGAATAATCGGCTATCTCCTGCAACAACCAAAACACACTGATGTGCTTCATGACCGGTCACACGAGAGATGGTGGTTCCAACCCGTTCGGAACCGATAACAATTGAGCACTCTCACTTGGTACCCAGCCCTACCACCAGTAACGCAATGGGTGATAATTGTTTACTTCCCTTAGTCGCCTCGTACGACACCCGTGTGATAGAATGGGGTGGTGACACTCGTATTCTTAGTCCGTCACCACACGGAGTAAAATTCTATTGTTTATATGCAGATGACATACAAGTCATGGCGCCCCTGATGGTACCCACCTCAATATACTATATAATATAGTAATGCAATGGATGTATCCATTGGCTGTTTCAGCGTTAAAGTGTACATGAACGTTTATATATTTTACTTTTCTGTAAATCAAAGCTCAAATATTACATTTACACACTTTTTTGTGTTTGAATGACACATAATAAACGTGTAAAGCGTTTAATCTTTGACGATCATAAGAAGCCTCACCATTTCATTTTACATTATAGTTATCTCGATTGAAAGAACCGAGGGGATACTGGCACTGACAAATCAATTTCGCGATAACCCATCACTAGTTATCTCTACATCGTCTAGACTCAAGTAGGCGGTATTTAATTGGACTCTAGAAAGCCTGCAACGGGCAAAACGAGCATAATTACCGTGACCCTCAAAGTTTTCACTATAATTGATTATAATGACAGTTTTTGCAGAGAGAAATTGTTGGTATTATGTATTTATATATATATTTTCCCAAGAATAACAATTATATGCTCATCTAGACTTAAAATACGAACTCTTTGTTGTAAATTTACAATCCAACCAGTAAATTATACATTGACCATACACTCTCAAGGCTACGAAAAATGTATTTCTAGTTTTTCGAAATCTTCGTCTCTGAAATCTTCGTTTATGGTATAAAAGTGTTTACAAATACAAGACGCTGATCTTTGTTTTTATGCCTTCTATCCCGACTGAATCTACGTCCAAAATCCTCCTTCCTCCTTATTCGTAGACTCTTGATTATCCCAGCATAAATAGGGCCGGCTCGATCGGAGAAGAACCACCCTCTCACAGAAGATCATCGGGAAAACAAGTGGTACTCCTGCCATTGTGTTTCGTATGATGAGTGAAAGCGGCGAAGGCTCTTCCCTATTCTCTCCTTATTATCCTTCTTAACCTCTCCTTAGTATTCATCCACCTACTACCCTTTTTCTTGGAGATGGTAACGCGCGAATCATGCCTCTGGTGTTGCTAGCGTCTATAGTCTATGGTAACTGCTTACCATCAGGTGGGCCGTATGCTTGTTTGCCACCCACTTAGTATAAAAAAATATATCCAAATTCATCCACTTCTTCCAGCACACAATTGCCTATTGTGACTCTTACATCTGTTACTACTCTATTACTCTGCTGCTAAAGTCCATGGCGTGATATTAGTGTAAAACCTTCATCCAGGAACGTTGTGTAATGTAAGCTATAAGATCTTTGATAAGATAAATTATATTTTCAATAAGAAATATTTCATAAGAGTTGACGAAAGAAATACATTTTAAAACAACATTAATACGAGAAAAAATACATATAAAAACCCATATATGCCGACACAAATAACAGGCTTTTTAAGCTAATCTCCCAACGGTTTAGTATAAACTCTTTTAAGGGTTAAAAGTACCGGTGGATCGTAATAATAATATACTTGATACGTTGCCTTAAACGACGCCCACGGTTGAATCGGATTGATTCTGTGCGTTGTCGAAAAGTACACGGCAATTTCACGGACGTTTCATTGTAGGTATTTAATAATGATTTGAACAACAAACTCGATTTTATCTATCACTGTAACCAATGTTAAAATATTATCTCGTTCTAAGATAGCTTAGTAGCAAACCAAGGACTGCAAAGTGGTATCAAGCTTAAGCCGCAATCCGAGGAACGCGTACGGCACAGATTTTTGAAGTTGGATTTTTACGAAATCACGACTCATGATAAAAAATGTTCTCCGTTTTCTCTACCATACATGCTGTGGGTATTATCCAAAACGAAAGGTAAAAAAATATTTAATGCGATAAAATCCATAAGAAATACTTATAGCTTTTTTATTGCTAGTGGTAACAGAACACGGTCTAAATGATGGTAATTGGTAACCGTTGTCTCATGTACTCAACTATACTTAGAGTAATGTCAAACCCATTATTTTTGTTAAGGCGGTAAAAATGTAGGTACCTAACTGCACTAAATAAACCCACCGTGTGTGGCCTCTCCGCCTGTATTGGCAGACCATTGGAACTCGAAGACATTATTTCAATGGTATTGTTTCAATGGTATTGACTTTACTTCATTGGTATTGTTCAAACCTGCTCACTATCTCATTTAACGGGTGTGATAAGAAAGAATGTACGGCTATCTTCCGCTACAATCACAACAGATAGAGGGGCTTACAGTCGGTTACACGGGAGACGGTGGTACCAACCCACTCGGGTCCAATAACCAGTGAGTGTTGACCACTTACCCAACCTTACCACCAGATGTTCATACTCAAATAATTTCAAACTAATTTAGAAATATGTGTATGTGCTTTGAGCAGTATCACTTTATTAGTTCTACTTATAATTCTGGTAAATACATACATTGACTTACGTCTGTTTTCCCAACCGTGTAGGCAGAGACCACTGATTGCTCTACTTGTCATGAAGCGGCCTTACGATGCCCACTTTTCACCCACCGCCTATGCTGTTACAAAGCTCAAATAAATAATATATGTACCCATACTTACTAATCGTCTTGTATTTGTATGTATGTGCGTTGAAGACTTACAAGTCTTCAAAGTAGATGTCATGTGGACTCTTGATAAGAAAATATTCTTACCTGAAACAAACAAGATGAAATTAAGAAAAAAAATACATTATAATATTATAACTGCCTTGGTGGTGCAGCGATAGTGTATGCGACTGCAGAGGTCTCGGGTTCGATCGATTCGGTCGGGCAATATTATTCACCGTTTTCGTAAAAAGAAAAATTCTCAGTAGCAGCCCGGAGTTTGGAAATGGGCCCGGTAGACGTCAATAGGCTTGACCCTTATTACGTGGAGCTTAAACATAGCTGGCGAACCGTGGGTGTGTAATACACATCCGCCTTCCCCTTCGGGGATTCAGCCATGATGCTATGTTTATGTTTATATTATAATCATAAGTAATCCAAAGTGTTCAAAAACATAAGTATTTTATATAGTCTCTAGACTCAGACTTATATGTCTTAGACCTATGTGATCTTTTAGACTATATGCCAGAGGGTAAGTACTATAGATTTATCTCATCAAAAACATAAAGGTGAAATGAGAGCCAAGTTCAATATTATGATAATAGTAATAATTTATATTTTTAATTGAAGTAAGATCTAAATGGGTGCCAAAATCAATGGTCAGTCCTGAAATTTATTTATAACAACATAAAATATCTTATAACATCTTAAAATATAATTTCTTCTTATAACTTAGGATAATATATTGAAGCCTAATGTCTGATTTGGCTAGTTCTAATATACGAATTATTATTAAGTATTTATATATATTTTTAGCATTTGACATGCTTAGCACTATACGAGTACATTAAACACAAAGTGAAAAATGTGAAATCGAAAACAGTCACGAGCAGGATTGGAACCTGCATCTCCTGGATACCGTCCAGACGTCGGTATAATGTATGAAAATACTTCCCACAGATGGCGCAGGCGTCACCCAAAGACGTTAAGTATGAATGTGTTATCGAAATTAGCAGTTAGGAGCAATTGTCACGATGGCTGAATTGGCAAAGCATCTGGACGGTATCCAGGAGATGCTGGTTCAAATCCTGCTCGTGACTGTTAATATTATTAAGTTGTTTAATATTATTAAGTACCTACCTACTAAACCATGGAAGAGCGAGTCATGGAGGAGCCCTATGTTCGATGGCTAGTTTCTACCATCAAGCCAAATTTTCGGAAGAATAAAATAAGAACTTACATCTTTAGAACTCGCGAAGGCAATTTGACATGTTTATGTCAAAGAGTTTGAGTTATGAGGGGGTCAAAAGTGGCTCCAAATGGTTAGTGAATATTACACACGGCACTGCTCGCCAATTCTTTTGCTTGAAGTTGGCTTGACCCGTTACCGCCTGTCTAGATACTTGCTTATTATTTCACTTAATTTCTATTCATCATGTTTTATTAAAATTTACTAGCGGACCTGGTATACTCGCCCGTTGCCAACACAGCGAAGGGTTAACAAATCGACAGGTAAAGAGAAGGGTAAAGGGACTTTGCGAGTTATTTCAATCCGAATGTCTATAATTAAATACATAGTTTGTAAGAAAAACAACTTTTAAACCCCTCTTCACCAATGGGAGTCGTAAGAGCCGACTGAGGGAATACCAGGGAAGTGGGCAGCAGCACTCCCTCGAGTATTAACAACATCCACTGCGATCGCCAACCCGCCTGCCAAGCGTGGTGATTACGGCACTATCCCCCATATAAGCACAGGACCGCTTGTTGTGGCGTTCTCTCAGGGAGGCCTATGTCCAGCAGTGGACGTCGAAAGGCTGATGGATGGATGGAACTCTTAAACTTAATACTGGTAATCTTATTGATGTGAAACATCTAATGCGGAGGGAGGGTAAGATCGGCTGTTAGCGTGGCAACGCGACGCTTTTATTTTACTTGTCCCGTTCAAATCTTGCAAGTTAAATAGACATACTAGTAGACACACTTCCCGGTTTCCGATTAAGCTGAAATTTTACGCGCCGCAGAGTTTGGGCTCGTATGATTTGTCTTTACGAGTACTTTGTCTCTAGATGGTATCCATGGTCTGACGATAGAGCTGGAAGGTGGCCCCAGTAACTCTGTAATGAAACTACACAACCCTATCGAGTGTATAGGTACTCGTATGATTCGTCTTGAGGAGTACTTTGTCAAGTTATGATCATTTTATTTCTACAAACTAATTTCGATGTTTTCACATCTGCTAGACGTCCCGCGACTTCTAGTTTTTTATGAGTATATTTGCTATTTATTTCAATTTTGGTGGATTTGTTTCAAAACGTTAAATAAGCAAAACATGTTACAATCTTCCTTGTAAATTTTATATGTAGGTACTAACAGTAAATATTTAAAAAAGTAGTTTTAAAATAATTGAATAGTTTATACAAATAAATTAAATGGAAGTGTCTGTTTGTAATGATATAAAGTAAGAAATATTAAAAGAATTTTTAAAGTTTTTGTCTTTCTGTCTGTCTGTATGTTCGGCTAATCACTGATTTGGATGCGCCTTTCACTTGCAGATAGCTGATGTTATAAAAATAACTGAGGGTACTGTTATTTTGACGGGCTTCGTGGCGTGGTCGGTACTGTAACCGACTTCAGTGCACGAGGTCATGGGTGAGATTCCCGCTCAGGACAATTATTTGTGTGATGAACACAGATATTTGTACTGCGGTGTTTTCTATATATTATATGTATGCATTTACAAAAAAAAAGTAATATATGTATTATATCCGTAATCTGGTACCCATAGCACAAGCATTAAGCTTAGTTTGAGACCAGATGACGTTGTGTGAAAAAGTCCGTGAAAAAACCACAAAAAAAAAAATTAAGGAGGCGCTGCCCGTGACTACGTGTGCGTGAAATATTTAGTTTAAAAAAAAATTGTAAAGCTAATCAGTTCCGCACAAAAAAAAATACCTTAATGATCCGATGCGGACAGAGTCGCGGCTACAGCTAGTGAGAAATATATTTCTGAGTACATTCTTTAGATAAGCACAGGAAATAAAACATCAAACTATAGATAAGGAAGCAAGCAACTAATGGTTCTATTTGTACAAGTTACGAAACTCATACTGTTGGTCCGCCGATAGATCGAGATTAAATCAATATATGCATTATACGTTATGAACAGTTTAAATACGCTAGAGTTTTAGTGCTGCATTTTTTATGGAAGAAATAATTGTTAATTTTAATGACACATTTCTTTTTTGTTTAGGCAGGAAAAAATGTATCTAACCGCACACCCCGTCGTTCGGGGCAACGAACAGGGTAGTGAGGCCCTCACTCATTAAAGAAACCCGCCGTGTACCGTCTCTCCGCTTGTGTTGACGGACCACTGGTACTGTGTTAATGACAACACCTAGCACTTGGTAATAATAATTGGGGACCTTACAAATAAATAACTTAAAGAACTCAAAAATACCTAGACTTAACCTATCGTTTAAATCATTTTCCTGTGTAAGAATCAAAACCACAAAATTTGGCACAGGAGGTCAGTAGTTACCACCGAAGGAATCTAACATAGTTCCAGTGGCCCGCCAATAAAGGCGGAGAGACGGCACACGGCGGGTTTGTTTAGTGGGTGAGAGCCCCACACTACCTTGTTCGTTGCCCCGAACGACGGGGTGTGCGGTTCGGAACATTTTTTCCCACCATGACAAAAAAAAACAAAGAAAAAAGGAGGTCAGTAGCTAAACCACTCAACCATCTGTGCAATAACATTGATAGTAAAGTTAGAGATCACGTATTTGCCGTACTAAGAAATGCTAGGGTCCCGGACTTTCCACTGATGTAATGTCACATAGTTCCAGTGGTTCAACAATACAGTCGGAGAGACGGCATACGGCGGGTTCATTTAGTACGTGAGGGCCCCATATTACCCTGTTCGTAGCCTCGAACGATGGGGTGTATGGTTAGGCTTATTCCCGCATTAAAAAATAGGGTCCCGTACTTCCGTTATGTGCAAGGATTTCAGTACTGAAACCGGCCAGATAATTCCAGTGTGATGTAACAAAAAATGTTTATTATGTGTAGAAACACAGCTTTTTGATGCCCACTTTACACACTCCTGGGAACGCGACGTGATGGGTAGCGAACCATGTCACCGGCATTCGCCATTTTATTATATTTCTATTGCATTCCCACGAGTCATATCAGTAGTCTTGTTTTCTAAAATAAGTATCAATTCTACACTTAAGACCTTTATGTTCGTATACGTGAAAGTAAAACGCAACTGAAGGGTTCGACGCTTTAATAATTTATGCTCATTGTTGGATTTCTCTGCTAAAGGTCTGGGAAAATAATTTATATTTCAATATTGCTTAAAAGGGCTAACACACTTGTTCAAATAATTAATTACTTTTGCTCAAGCACTGCGTGTGATATGAACGCGTGAATGTGGGTGTGTATGTGTGAGTGATAACGCCTTTTTGTTAATAAGACCACCCAAATGTTGATTTGGCTTAACGACTGCTGTTTTATGGCCAAAGCCAAGATGAATGATTAAGAGAATCTCTAACATTTTGAAGACTTGTGTTCGAAGAAGAGTTAATGCTCAGACTGAAATATGCTTAGCTTTATTACTGAAATCACCTGATTAAAATAAAGCGAAAATTTATGATCTTTACTAATATTGTAAATGTTCGTTACGCTTTCACGCTGAAAGTACTTTTTTTTATTGCTAAAGGTGGCAGATGAGACACGGCCCACCTGATGGTAGGTGGGAACCGTCGCTCATGGACTCAACTATACCGAGATTATTGTCAAGCCGCTGCGCACCATTTCATTTCTCAGATATGAAATGAGAGAATAAACGGCTATCTTCTGCTACAGACAAACACTGACTTGCTTCATGACCGGTCAAACAGGAGACGGTGGTACCGACCCGTTCGGGTCTGATAACGAGTGAGACTCTCACTTGGTACCCAGCCCTACCACTAGTAATGCAATGGGTGATAATTGCTTACTTCCCTTAGTCGCCTCGTACGACACCCGCGGAAAGGATGGGATGGTGACACTTGTATTCTTAGTCCATCACCACACTAACAAACAACAACGACTTAACTGATCATCCTTAAATTTAGCTTGCATATATTATGTAGTTCAGAACCAAGAAAAGACAGCCTACATATTATTCCCGAAAGATGGATTACTCCGTTGGAAGAACAGAGATCATCAGGGTGCCATAGACTACCACTGATGTAATGTAACACAGTTCCAGTGGTCTGCCAATACAGGTGGAGGGACCGCACAGGGCGGGTTTATTTAGTGGGTGAGGGTCCCCCACTACCCTGTACGTTACTCCGAAAGACAGGGTGTGCGGTTAGGTACATTTTTCTTAACAAGAAAAGGTTGCCATAGAATGACGTATTTATATTCTAAAGTCCACGCATTTCACGCAGTCCAAACGATATTTTATATTAATGGATAGATTATAAAATTAAAAATCAATAAATATGTAACGTTCAAGCCTATAATTAAAAAAAATATCAGAAAAATCTATCACAACAGAATCTAATTAACACTGTTCCCACAAATTATACTAAAATTTATTAAACCAATAAAAATATTTACACAAAATTAATTACAACCGAATCGCAATGGCAGCTGGCCAGTGTGAAAACTACTTAATCTATTACTCGTTAACGGTGCATGCATTCAAAAGAACAGTCGCTAGCCAATTTATTACGTAGCTGTATCGAGTCCATCTGGATATATTGATAGCAACGGAAGACACGACTTTGGGCCGATCGATTATTTGAACTTAACGGACAGGAATTGTAAGATTTAGTCGACAGAATGGACTTCAATGTTAAATCATTATTGTTATAAATTGAAGCTATGAATTGGCTCTTAGGAAATGTTTATGAAGACTTTAAATGCTTTAAATGTTGGCTGGTTGCTGTTATAAATTTACCTTATATATATAGTTTAATATTATTGATAATATTGTAATTGGTAAATGTTATGAGTTAATCTATTTAAATATGTAAAAATCCAAGTTATCCATCCAATATGTTTTAATGGGTCAAAGTACAATTACTTTAAATTCCAATTCAACTTTCTTTGTACACGTTACTTTGAAAAATATTATACTAATGTTATAAAAGTGAAAATATGTGAATCTGTTTGGAATTTTAGATATTGGGATGACTCTCCATTAATCGCGCCTAATGTGTGTGGATTTTGTGCCACGGTACGGGCACATTTACCCACTTATGAAGCTTGAAGGGTAATAGGTTAGACACTTGATATAGGGATAAAGGATTATCCCAAACAAAATAATAGTTCCCGAGCCAGAGGGCTGGCACAAAGAATAAGCATTGCCATACAACGTGGCCAATGGTGCCAGCCTTCTAGGCACGTTACTCAATGGCAGTAACGCGGAGGAATTCTTCGATGCCTAAGATGAGTTATTTGTTAATATTATTATTGTATATAATTTGATTTTGTGTGGACAGATATAAACATTGTTACTTAAAAGAAAGATAGTTCCCGTAGGATAGCTAGTTTTTGCAAATGACCTAATAATTTAACGGATTTGTGATAAAAATATATTATTTTTACCATCATATAACTCATTGTGGGATATGTCTAAACTACTCTAAAGATCAAAAATTTTCAGTCCACGAAGACGAAGTTGCAGTACTTAGTTTATATCATAGATTTAATATTAAAATCTATGAAACAGACCTTATTTAAAATAATCAAAAGATTTTTTAAGTGCTTATACGAGGCTCAAAATATTATTAGCCTTAATTATTATTAACAATTAAGACCAAAAAATTAATAATATGAGTTTAGTATTTCATAAAAATAGACTTTGAATTGAGTTAGGTATATTATCATACACATATAACAGACAAGCAAAGTAGCCTAGATGATGTGCAGTTGCGGTTGTATGTTATTTTTATATAAACATTTAATGTTGCCCATTATCAATAACGAGGGCAAATTACTATGTTATAAATTTATCTATTTTGTATAACTTTGTATAAAATATATAATCCTAAGCGTTAATGAGAAAATCTTACTTAGCTTGTTTTAAAGTGCTAGGTTTAACTGTGGCTGGATAATAAATCTGGAATACACATTTATAAACTCCGCCGGGTCTTGTTACTAAGAAATTTATTAACAACAACGTAACATTAATACTTAAAGCTGTTGAAATGAAATATAAGTGGATGGCACGAGCACTGATGTTGCCATAAGCTGGCAATAAGTACGCGAGAAAATCAGTGAGCTTCGTGTTTTGGTGATTTAAAGCTCAAGTTGATTAAAGGGGAATGATTATGCGATGAAAGTTTAATAACTTAAAAGAAAAACTTTTTACACCGGTAATATACGAGAATATTTGTTATATGCCAGCATTTTGAGGATTTAGTCATTTAAAATTAGAATTTTGCTTTTTTAAGACTACAAAATCAGACAAAATAATCCGCCATGTTTGAGTAATTTCAATTCAATTTCACTATCATTATGCAGATCCAGTTCCGATCCAGTATTGAAAAGAAAAGGCAGATAAAAAAGTATTATAAATAAATACTTAACCTTATTATCCTTACTAAAATTATAAAAGCGAAACTGGATTTAAACTATTAAAACTATTAATTACAGATTTGTTAATAACATTAAATAACAACAGCTAAAGTATATCTGACTGACCGCATTCGTAACGACGATGTAAGAGGGCGAGTAGGTATGAAAGAGAGTATTGGTGTAAAGATGCGAAAGGGAATGCTCTGATCGGCCGGACATGTGGAAACAATGCCGGGCGACCGATTGGTTAAGAAGTTATACAATGCGAAAGTGGAAGGATGTACGTACAGGGGGAGACCGAGACTCACCTACCTAGACCAAATCGGTCATGTATTGAAGTCAAGTCAGGAGTCTCCGAAACCGGCGAGCGTGTATGAAGAGAGTTAGGAATGTTGAGGAAGCGAGAGATGTATGCAAGAATAGAGCCTTTTGGCACTTTGTTCTCTCTGCCTACCCCGCAAGGAAAATAGCGTGATTATAAGTAAGTAAGTAAAGTATATCTTCTTCTCGTTTATATCTCTCTTTCTCTGTGTTCGTGTCTATAGAAGAGTATTGGCTGATAATATTATTTGCAATCAAGATTACTGAATAAATTGTACAAATTTAGAGTTTATTTGAAACTTAGTCAATCAAAAATATAAATGAGTTTGTGCAATTACAAAAGCATCAGGTAGTTCCGCTCCATAATTAAGATGGAGATGCGAACGGATACTAGTAATAAAATAAATCGAATTTAACACAACCAAGCCTCCATCTGGCACCTTCACCAACACACTCATAAAGACATCAACCAAGTAATTAATCACATCCGCTGTCTATCAATCAATCGAACAATTTGGAACAACAGAAATCAATAAATTTAACACGACTCATTTTGCATTAAAGTAACTACCCACTTATACCAAAATGTAACCGATTGTTAAACATTGATTGTTCATATGGTACAAATTATCACTATGAAACGGCCCACATCCCAATAATTATTAGGACGATAACCTACGCCTCTAAGAAATAGGGAATAAGTCTCTGCCTGGGCTAATACAGAAATCCTAAACTAAAGACTAGAAGTAAAAGTATTTATCGACCCTGATAATTTGTCTAACTGTCAAATAACCTGCCATTGTTTGTTTCTATTTGGGGGTGCATTGTGACCATTAAATTGTATGCTTGTAAAGTCCAACGATACAAGGATTACTCAAGTGCAGTGTGTTGTCTTAAAAAAAAATACGAAAAGGTAAAGCTGAAATGAGCTGATGGGAATTTGTTAAGTGAAATACTCATGTTCCTTACCATTTTGAAAGATATTTATTACCAATAGTGGGAAGAATATTACCTAAAGAAAGAATAATACAATATTATAGTAACGTATGCAAATACATCCGGAGGATGATAAATAATGCGACAAGTAACGTGCTTAAGAAAAAAATAATTCTACATACATTGTTTATGATCACGTAGGTGAAGTGACTTTTTTGTTAAAGCGGGAAAAAATGTACCTAACCACACACCTTGTATTTCGGGGTAACTAACAGGGTAGTATGGGCCCTCACGCAGTAAACCCGCCGTATGTCATCTCTCCGCCTGTACTGATGGACCACTGGAACTCGTGTGACATTACTTCAGACCGCCGGCTGCTTACTCTTTCGCGTACTCTCTACTTAGCGAACCTCAGCTACATTTTCGCGGGTAAAATGAAGCACCTATCAGAAACATTACTTAAACAGCCAATTTACCATCCTTTCACCTAATTTTCAAGTGTTGGAGACAGTATTAAATGACAGTTTTGATGGTAGAGTGGGTATGACAAGAAAGATGTACAATTTAATTGGCACGCATCCCCTCCGTATAAGGTCAACTGACCTTACGAGTTTTATTTAGTTGTTTAACATCACCTTAACCACTGCCTACTTGTTTAATTCGCGTAAATTTTTGCCAGCGCTTTCGTCATATGGCCTGACTTATGTAGTAATTGTTACAGTAATTATTTTCTTTTGAAATCTCGTTTAATTTAGAATACTTATTACGAAATTTAATTACGAATGTTACTCTACAATAGTTTTTACAACATTGTTTTGTTATGTGTTTAGCATAGAAGTAAAAATGTGCTAGTATAAGATTTTAAATTATCGCGTCTCACCGACTAGTTTGTTGGGGAACACGGCTGGTACAACTAAGTCGAAACTTCGGGAATATAATAAGGCTGGTTATATTGCTTTGTGCCCAGCAAGCCTGTTAAGAGTTTAGTCCGGGATGGCATATGAGAGTTGTTAAATGATAAAGTACCCTAAAATATTCTGGTAAGTACCCTATAATATTCCCAAGACTATACCTATCGGGTTGTTGTTTAAATTATCGGCGTAGATATCTGATAACAAATTAACACAGCCCAATGAAGGAAAACATGGCGAAGAAAATGGTTTGAGAAGTTTTTGTGGTGAAATCACTAGGTCAGCCTGGCAGCTTGAGAGAAAAACGGACGTCAAAAACCCTATGTGGAAATTTGGGTCGCAACTTATTATCGTTACCCTTTGGGTTGCGAACATACTGTTAGCAGTGCCACCTTGGAAAAATTGCAATTGTTTAAAATAATAACTTGCCGGACGGCTTTAGAATTGTCCCACCCCTCTCCACCCATGGGAGTCGCAAGAGCCGACTGAGGGAATACCGGAGGAGTGGTCAGCAGCACTCCTTTGAGTTTTAACAACATCCACTGCGATCGCTAATCCGCCAAAGCAAGCGTAGCGATTACGGCACTATCCCCCATTCTTGGGGAAGCCTATGTCCAGCAGTGGACGTTAAAAGGCTGACGGATGGATGGATGGAGAATAATAACTCCACATATGATAACGAAGGGTGTAGGTACAGAGCGAGACCGAGACTCAACTACCTAGGCCAAATCGATCATGTATTGAAGAAAGGAGTCTCCGAAACAGGCGAGCGTGTATGAAGAGAATTATGAATGTTGAGGAAGCGAGAGATGTATGCAAGAATAGAGACTTTTAGCACAATGTTCTCTCTGCCTACCCCGCAAAGGAGTGATAAGTAAGTATGATGACGATTATCTGTCGTCCACAAAATGGCAAAGGGACTACTGAATATTAAGCCCCAATATTTTTTATAAGTTACGTAACAAAACGTCTTGAGTTCTATATTCAAAGTCTATATTACTGTTTATAGTGTCTACGTCTAGTTTACAAGGTCCTACTTCGTTGCGTGAATATCTTAACGGGCAGGTGGAACGCTTACCTCGTTCTTACAACAGCTTAAACTGATTTATAGTCCGCGAGTTGAAAAAATAAATGTTTGATACGTATGGCTTATTGGAGCGAGTGAAACCTCCTTTAATACCCTGAGGCGGATAAAATAGTGTATATGTTTTGACTTGCGAGAATACTTTCTTTTTTATTTCTGTATTGAGGCATTAAATAAATTTTATCTGTTTCATTGGCGGGAAGCCCTCAAGGGGCAATAAAGGGTTCATTACTACACATATATTATATTACAGGTGGTCGGATGGTGTGTTTAAACATTTCTTATATAGATATTGATTTGGAAGTCAATAGAGAGATTGTCACATTTGTCTTCTAATATTATTACTTTAAAAGAAGCGAGAGAAGTAGGTAATAATTTCACTATCGCTGAAGACTTCATGATCGCACAATCAAAGCATACTAACGTGGCTCTATACTTAGACAGGGTAGTGGAGAACACCGTTTTTAATGTGAAACATCTAATGCGGGTCATACCGACTGTTAGCGTGGCGACGCGTCTTGACGGCATGCGTCGCTACCTAGACTTATTTGATTATTTTTAACGACATCTGCTGACGAAAGGATGTAACAAGGAAGCATTATGTCAATCAATTAAGCAATAACAGTTTTAATTCGTAAATGGATCGCGGCAGAGCGCTTACCAAAAAGTAATTGTGCTATATTTATTTCCTCTCATAAGCTATCCTTTTATACTCATTGTTTCTACAAAATAATTTCGATGTTTTCACATCCGCGAGACGTCCCGCGGTGGCTTTTTTTTGTTTACAAAATACTCGGGGCAACAAGCAGGATTGTTTGGGGTCACTACAATAACCCGCGGTTAGCCATCTCTCCGCCTGTATTGACCACTGGGAATGTGTGACATTTCTGCAATGGAATGGACTAAACTACATTCTTCTCTCATTGTTATCTTATACCTAACAGTGAGACTGTTCGTACATTTTAAATTTAAAAATGACTCAACTACATATGTATTTTTTTTTGCGTCAAAAATATACTTATAAAAGAGCGCCACGGTAATTTTGAAATGATCTAAGTAATTATGATATGGCATATTTTTTGCAGACCTCATTCATGCAAAATTATTGCGAATAAATTTCTGAATACAAATGGATTAGCGGTAAAATTAACGGTACGGTACTAAAAGTAGTGACACACATTTTATATAATATTTATGGTTGATTAGGTCTGGTAATCATGTAGATTGTATAGAATTAATTTAATTTTGATTTATATATTGACTAAGTTCTGTCCGCAGCCTTGCTGCTTGTACTTCAGAATATAATTACATACTCTACTCTGGTACATCAATTATATCTAATGTAAATCAGCTATCGCACAAAAACCATCCATACTAACTTATCATCACACCATTCCCCTTGCGAGGTAGGAGTGAACAGAAAGAACCATTCATTTCTTCGGAATATTAGGCAGCCTAATATCCTTTATTGGATTCAGACTGGTTCAGTAGCTATGGCGTTAAAGTTTAATAAATAAACATTTTTTTTTATTTTTTATGATGGCAGACGGCACGGCCCACCTGATGATAAGTGGTAACCGTCGCTTATGGACTCAACTATACCGAGAGTGTAGTCAAGCCGCTGCGCACCATTTCATTTCTCAGATGTGAAATGAATAAATAAACGGCTATCTTCTGCTACAGCCAAAACACACTGACGTGCTTCATGACCGGTCACACAGGAGACGGTGGTACCGACCCGTTTGGACCCGATAGCAAGTGAGTACTCACACTTAGTAACCAGCCCAGTAATTTTCACATTTTTAATATTAGTACGGTTTAATCCGTCTGTCTGTTATAACTTAAAAATACATAATGACATTTGTATGGGTTATCAACTATACCACTTACCAATCTTAAAAGAGAAGGGAAACAGTTTCAACTATCATCTATACTACTCGCACTATCTAGTACTTATTGAATAAGTTTTTCTGTTGCTTAAGGGAAAGTAAAAGAAATAAGACTTAAAGTCAAAAATACGGTGACTTAAATTATTTATACATAACGTATAAGTTGTTTACAATGCGATTTGATTTAAGGCAAAAAAAATTTGCTCTCCTTTTCAAGCCTTGAAAGCAAAATTAAAACATATTTACTGAGATGGATGCCAACTCAACGACAGCTAAAAAATTTAATAAAATACTTTGACAAATACATAGCCTTTTCTTAAAATTAATTCACCTATATACTTTACAAATATTATTAAAAAAGAAATTTCACGTTTATATAAATGTTTAGAGTTTTAGTTGTCTGGATGTTAGTTCGTCAATCACGAATACAAAAAACCCACATGAGCTATATTGAGCATAGGAAGAACTAAGCTATACATACGCTTATATACCTCTTCATAGAAAATCAACATATAGGTAGGTATTTAAACTGGGTCGCGGAGACTATGAACACTGAACCTCCCTATCCTCTCACCTCCTCACACTTTCTTTGAAGATGGCGACACGCGAGTGATGCCTCTGGTGTTGCTAGCGTCTATAGGCTACGGTAACCGCTTACCATCAAGTTTGCCGCCCATGTAATGTAAAATAATACTCTCTAGTTCCTTTTAGCTTTCTATCTACATCCCCGAGGTTGGTAACATACAAATTTTTGGTGTTGTTAACGAATACTGCATATAGTGACCATCAGGTAGGCCATATGCTTATTTACCACATTTAACTAAAAGAGAAAGTAAAATAATAATTAAAAAAATACGCTTAAATTGAAAATGATGTGGTACCTATTATTATGCTACTTTTGTATCGAAAATGTTCGCTCTGGGTGGTCCTTAATTGGGCATATTAACGTCAATTTGAAAGGGTTTTACTTCAAAATGAATGTTCTGCTCGGAAGTAGTTAATCTGTCAAAATGAACATGGTAATTGATCTGTCAAGATTCTTAAAGTACTCGATATTTATGTCAAATCGAAAAGGATAGCTCATTGTAACGAAATAGTGGGCCTAGCCAAGTTGCATTCTATGATCGCTAACGCTAATAGAAAACTATTTAAATATATGGGAATTTAACATCTTTCATCTTAGATAAAGAACCTATATTTATCTAAGTCTTTAACAATATCTATAACGCTAAGTCACGTGACTTAACGTTAGAGATGTCAAATTTCCATACATTTTAATAGTTTTCTATTAGCGTTAGCGATCATAGAATGCAACTTGGCTAGAACCACAGTAGACATTTTTTCTCTATTGCTCTTATGTAATGTCAGAATCGCGATTAGTATTCCGTTTGTTGAGTGAAAGTGCCACGGTCCCAAACTCCCCCTCGTCCCCCACACTACCATCCTGCTTCTGCACCTCCAATTTATAAGCACACCGGTCAGCTATGGACTTTATATGAAGGTAATTCGTTTATGTTACTTCAAGATTTTATATTGTTGCAAAAAATTGATTACTGACAAAAAGCAATTAAGTATTTTTTATAGACTATAAAAAACAAGGTAATAATTAAATAGCTACATTGATGACTTAATGAGGCGTGAAAGGTAAGGTAGGTATTTTTTATTTATTTAATATCACTTTATAAAAACTTAGACGCAGGGACTGGCTGGTAAAATGTAATTTAGAGTATCTACATTTAAAAACAAACTAAATTATCAAGAATATTATGAAGCTTGATAGTATTCTGTTGTTTGTACGCGCTAATCTTCGAAACTACAGTCTACAGTCTTAGTGCATTTAACAGCTTGAGGAAGGCTATATTATGCAATTTATTTTTCGGTGGCCAATGTCAATAGGCACTAGCTATATATGCAGGAAATATTATAGTGCGTAAAATGCGCATTTAGCCCATCAGAAACCTTAAAGTACTTATTATATTTTAAAATAAAACTACGTTTACGGAATCTATCGCGTTTAATTGATTTTTGTGCTATCCCAACGTTTCGAATACTTTACAGCATTCATGATCACCTAAGTCCACCCGTGAGTAAAATCAAGTAACGCGATAGATTCCGTAAACGTAGTTCTATTTAAATCAATATCAAATATAAACAAAAATTTTAAAACTTAAAGGTGTATTATACTAATTTTATTACACTAGCTTAAAATCTCATACATTGTAAGCATAAAACTTAGAGTAGATATTTTTAATTGTGTTTCTAAACGAATATTATGTGGGTTGAAATAAATAAACCAAAAATTTGTAAAATCATATTACTGTGGGTAGATGAAACCGTTGAAACAACATATCAGCTTTGGACATCTACCATCTAAGTCCACCCGTGATCATGAATGCTGTAAAGTATTCGAAACGTCGGGATAGCATAAAAATCAAGTAAACGCGATAGATTCTGTAAACGTAGTTTTATTTCAAAATGTGTGAAATTCGCGTAAATGTTAGAAAGTATTATATTATATTTTATTTAATTATTAACTATTAGGGAAAAAATCCTTTGATCGGTATAACCAAAGTGAAATCTGATGCAAATATTTTAGCTGGAGAGAATAGATGGAAGCCTGTCGTACTTTTTGTCACTTCATCATTGCCTTCGTGTCCACACAGCACAGCTTGTAGTTAAAGATAAGATGACAGTGTCGAAATTAAACAGACTGACATTCGGGTTACAATCAAGTCAATAGATGTAAAGGTTATCTTCGCAAACTAGAACACTAAGTATAATTGAAAAGTTGAAGACAATATCGATACCGATAAAGGGCTTGCGCGGTAGCAGCGGATACAAAACCTCAAACA
Source organism: Leucoma salicis (assembly GCA_948253155.1). Taxonomy (NCBI): domain Eukaryota; kingdom Metazoa; phylum Arthropoda; class Insecta; order Lepidoptera; family Erebidae; genus Leucoma; species Leucoma salicis. The sequence goes on from OX411815.1 coordinate 3,942,856, forward strand.
TTAGTTTAATCAGATTTTAATTAAACGTTAAAAGCTTTCTAACATAAATTACTGTCTAATATATTATTAAAAATATCCAAGTATTAATAGAGCAATCATAGACACGAGATAGTTTTGTTATAAATCGTTGGTTTAAACGCAAACCATTTCTGGTGCTCACTAGTTAACTGACTTAGTAATAAATTTTGTAACTACAGGACTCATTGAGACAAATTACTAATTAAGTACAACTTGAAATCAACTTTATACATTTAATGTTACGGTTTATTATAGAGAATATAGTTTATAATGCTTAGTTTGTTGATTTTAATACATTCTATATTATAATCTCCCGTAGTAATGAAAGGTACAGTCATGCATTTGATAGCTTAATTTGGGTCAACGAACACTCTAGTGATGTATAGAGTTGAGGGTGAAAAGGTTAATATTCGGTAAATCTAGGCTTAGTGATCTATAAGTAGTATAGTTTTGAATAATAGCATATGAAGTCGAAATACACCTTTGCCTAGATTGGTTGGTTCAGCTAGACTACTCGATTTTTTTGGTATTTTTACGTATCTTTTGAGCATTTGACATGCTTATCCATTTAAATTGACACAAAGTGTAAAAATGTAAAATCGAAAATAACAGTCATGAGCGAGAGTAATTTACTCTGATTTTGGCTAAAGATCCATCCATCCATCAGCCTTTTAACGTCCACTGCTGGACATAGGCCTCCCCAAGAATAGGGGATAGTGCCGTAATCGCCACGCTTGGCAGACGGGTTGGCGATCGCAGTGGATGTTGTTAATACTCGAAGGAGTACTGCTGCCCACTCCAACGGTATTCCCTCAGTCGGTTCTTACGACTCCCATGGGTGGAGAGGGGTGGGGCAATTCTAAAGCTGGCCCCACACGGCAGCCAAAGGTAGTTTGAAGGTTTTGTTTTGATTTTTAATTACTATTATCGTGGATTGCATTGAGATTCCGATATAGTATCTTTGGATCCTGGCCATTAAGGTTCTTTTTTGTCTGTGTAGTCTTCTATTGTTAAACCTATATATTTTTTTTTAAATTTAACTCATTTTCACATCACTAATGTAAACTAATTGAAAAAGGTCCTTTTTGAAAATGAACCTTCTTCAATTAGCAGCACTTCAAATCAAAAACAAATACAAATGGTAAATTCTTTTTATATTTCATCGTATCAACAGGTAATGGATCGCAGATTTGTTTTAAGTATGGGTTTTGTCGATTATATGTACTTTTAGTATAAACTTAATACGAATCCACCTTTTCGCACTAATGAACATAGGACCGAATATCTCACGTTAAATACTGAAACGCACCAATGTTTGACAGTTGTTTGGAATGGTCAATACTTTGATACAAACCTTTTTAGTCCCGGCAAAAAAAAAAAACTTATTTAGTACTAAATCAATGTAATTCTGTTTTTAAATTTATTAAAAAGTAATAATTTCCTAGTTTAATTCACAGAAACTATCGGTCAATTTGAAGCTTGTATTCCCGATGAGCGTAGGCAGTATGTATAAATTAAAACAAACATCTGCGATTGGATACAGATTGCCATCAAAAGAATTACTTATACGCTTACTTCGTGACAGTATTCTTTCGTAATCGTTGTATATTTATTTATTACATTATAACCATAGATAAATTTCGTCTTCTAGTGGGCGTCATCGGAGTCAACAGAGATTATATCAGTAGTACCTATGTCGGATCATAAAGTCAGTGGATAACTGTTCTGCATAAGAAATTTATTTGGATACTTTTTTTACTCTTTTAACCTTTTGACCTTTTTGGTTAAATACTTCTAATAGTAAAACTTTATGAGCAGATAAAAAAATAAAAATAGGGTAAACGTTCGAAGGCGAATGATTATCATACCCGTATCAAAAAGAGATCAATGATATCTACGCGTTTAGAAAATTATATTTTGAAGTGATCTTGATCATATTCAAAAGTTTTAGACTTATAAAGTTGTGGCTTCATTTGACCTGTAGACCTAGTACTTCAGCAATGTTAGTTCTCAACCATACCAATAACATGAGTGATATTCAGTAAAATAATTTCACAAAAAGTGAGTGATATTCAGTAAATAAAACAATATTAAAAGAAAATCAACATAACGTCGGCCCGAATGCAAGGCAACCCTTATTCAAACCTGCTCCTGGTCCCCGGCTAACAAAAACAGACTATGGTCATCTCGCTTACACTTCATATGTGAGATAAGGATAGAACAGGTCTAACGCCCACCAGGACAGCCACTAAAACTTGATTCAATCAACTATGGTCTCAATTGAAACTGTTTTTAAAGTTTATTATTGAAGGCGGCAACATTTTTTAATAGACCTAGGAATTTTGTAGTTAATGTTTCAAATTAGAGTATACATGAGTTTTGACTGGGTTTTAAAGATTATTTATACTTTAATGGTGTCTACCAGACAAGGCTAATGTTAACACTAAAATTTACCTCAAGTACTCCTGATGGTTCAGACATGTGGGAACAAAGCCGGACGAGCAATTGGTTGAACTATATACAATGCGAAAGTGGAAGAATGTGGGTATAGGGCGAGACCAAGATTGACCTAAACGAAAAGGGTTATGCATTAAAAGGAAGGTGGGGTCAGGAGTCTCCGAAACCAGCGAGTGTGTGTGAAGAGAATTATGAATGTTGAGACATTCTGTTCTCTCTGCCTACCCCACAAAGGGGAAGGTGTGAATATAAGTAAATAAGTATCTCGGATTGATAGTACGTACGTACTATATATTACGACTTTAAGCGCAATATTTAATGGGGCGGTTATATTAATACAGCATGGTGACATTAACTGCCTCTGTGGTGCAGCGGTAGTGTAAGCGACTGCTGATCATGAGGTCTCGGGTTCGATCCCCGGGTCGGGCAGAGTTATTGAGCTTTTTCATAAAAAGAAAAATTCTTAGTAGCAGTTCGGAGTTTGGAATTGTGCCTGGAAGACTGCAATGTGCTCGCCCCCTATTACGTGGAACTCAAACAGCTGGCGAACCGTGGGTGTGTAATACACCTCTGTCTACCACTTCGGGGGATAGAGGCCTGATGCTATGTTTTTTTATGATAATGCATGTGTGTGTGTTAATGTTAATTTACCTTAATCTTTCTGCCCACCCCGCAAGGGAAATGGCGTGATGATGAGTTAGTTAGTTATTAATCTTAATGTTTAACGCATTAAGATTAATATCTTCTGAGTAGATTTAAGCAGGTCTTTTATCTACTTATGTACATCTAAGGTGACCTTATCTGAGCTTCTGATGTTATCTGTGGAAAGTTTAACTCAGCCAAATAATATTTTTACATGTAAATTAAATTTTTATATGGTACTAGCCTTTACCCACGGCTTCGCCTCAGCCTAAAGCTAGTTTTTCGGTTATAACTCAGGTTTCCGATATAGTATTGGGATAAAATGCATACAGTTTTTAAGTCCAATCAAGAACTATGAAACAAAAAGTTACATCAAAATCCCTCCAGTATTGCGTGATGACAAACAAACAGACAAAAAATCTAAAAAAGTTTTTTTGTGTTTAGACACGCCTATATAGCCTAATTCAGTCATTTTTTTTTTAAATGTCTTAAATGTACAGACACAGCTCTGTTACAGCTTTATAATAGTATAGATAGATATGCCCCAGTATGGTATATATACTTATAATAGATAATATACCAAAGCAGTCAGTCTAACCCAAAATTTATTTGTAAAAATAACCTGGAATTACCAAAAACTTAAGAAAATCGTAGTCAACATCTTAACCTTTTAATGTTGTAGTTAATTTTTAATTTCGACTAGTAAGTTTTCTTTTAATTTCGACTATCATAATATTCAAGTTATATCCAGACCAGCAATGTTTCTCAAGGGAAAGGCTTCCTCGTAATATTTTCTTTCGCCAAGCAAACAATAGCTATGTATTAGTCACAGATCTGTCGCTTTTATAGATTTCTGTCTCAAAATGTAATCTAATATTGTCAAGAAGCTGGTTGCTTGAGGTGTTGTGTATAGCTATATGAGAGAATATGCGAACTTATTATAAATAGCTTTATATGTATCTCACGATTTAAAATGAATTTTAATTCTTTCTCGCTATGGAATATATTTAATTAGCATAAAAACAGCTCTTGTATGACTCATAACTTTCACAAAGTGATAACTGGCGCTAGTGTCGCCCATTACAGCCAGGTTAGAAATAGACCTGATATTCTACTTAGCAACTATTTCTATTAAACAAGTTATATCAATCGCACATCCTTTATTACAGGGAAAATATTTTATTGTAGAAGAAATTGTGGCTTTCAAACCAGACGATAACATCGCTTCATTTGTTTATAAATAGGACAAGCTATTCGATGTCGTACCTTTTTTTTTGTTTAGGCGGGAAAAAATGACTTTTTTTTGTTATCCGCACACCCTGTTGCTCGGGGCAACGAACAGTGTAGTGTACTCGCCCACTAAAGAAACCCGCCGTGTGCCCTCTCTCCGCCTGCGTTGACTGGTACTGTGTTGGATTACTTCAGTGGCCTGCCAGCGGCTTACCCTTTCAGGTACCCTCTACTGAATTTGATGCCGTACCTACTAAAGAAAAATCTTTATATACGATACATTATATACTTCAAACAGATATCAAAAGGTATTAGACGTTTTTCAAAGAAGAGACAGTAAATTATATAAATTCTACTTGTTTGTTAAAGCTATTGTCCGGGTAGGTTCTTTTTGATACAAAGTGTTGAAGAAGAGGATTTTCGAAGTTATGCGAGTATTTTTTAACTATAATTCATTGTTTCATGTCTCGGAAATCACGTAAACATGCTGATTCCAGTTGTCATGAACGGCTTATGGCTATATGGAGAGTCGGTAGTCAAGTATTTTGATTGGCTCTGATCTGATGTCGGCCAGGCTACACGCTTTCTAAATTAGGAGGCTAGTTTATCAGTAAATATAAGGGTATCTCCAGATGATACATAAAACGTTTATACAAGTAGAGAATCAAGAATACATTCAACAATTAGTTTCTTATCTTGTATTTTTCAATTCATTTCCTATTTGCAAAACCTATTGCAATTTCAACGTAAGCCACGGGATTCGCTTAGATTGAGACGGGCATAGGCTATAGACTGTCACGTTTATTAGCCTAGGGCGGTTCGGAACCCGTGGTCCGCCGAGTACGTACATGTTATTCTGTGGTACGAGTGAGGGGGCACGGTTGGTTTTTAGTGGGTGAGAGTCCCACAATACTCTATTGTCTCCTCGGGCGGGGTATGCGGTAGATACATTATTGCCTACCTAAAAAAGGGCTGTTCGGCAGTAGGCCTTCTCGCGATATTTTCTTTCAACTTTGAGTACAATCATTTAGATGTTAAGGCGTAGTGTCAATAGACACTTCAAACAAGTACATATTTAGCTGTAAATGCAGAAATTACATATCGATCATTGACTCATTGGCCATTAAAGGCAAAAGCTTTTTAACATTGCACACAAAGGCTAATATAAAAATAAGTAAATAAAAGATATGGAAGTACTCAACGCAAGTGGGTGTTTATATAATTGTGGGCCCTCGAAACATACTTGTCTTTATTTGATAAAATAAGTGTCTGCGTTAAACTGTATATTGAGAGTATTATTTAAAAGTGACTGTAAAAGTTTATTTGCCGTAGTGCGTTATGTACACAGTTGAATATATGTGTATGTGGATCAGTTATTCACGGAATATGGGAGCCTGTAAAAAAGTATGGCAAGTAGAGAATGCCATTATTTGAATCAATTTTTTATTGCTAACGCAACGGTGGCAGGCGAGCAAACCATCAGGGAAGCGGTAACCGTCGCTTATGCAGTTTAGCAACACCAGGGGCACAGCCAAGCCACCCAACCAATTATTCTCTTATCTTATTTTCGATGTAACCAATTAATTGATAGGAGAGTTTTAATCTACTAAGTATATATAGGTAATTCTCGTGTCACGTTGTTGCTCATGATGAACTCTGAAACTATATAACTAATTTTCATGATTTTTAACTTCCCGCTAAGAAAATTGAAAATTTTTAAAAGTTAGGAAGTTTACCCCCGTTTTACGAAAATCGAGTTTTCAATGGACGTTTTGAGGTCCTAGGAAGCTTCCCCGAATGTTTCCGCGATAATGTCTATATGCATGTGTGAGTGTGTGTGTGTGTGTGTGTGTGTGTGTGTGTGTGTGTGTGTGTGTGTGTGTGTGTGTGTGTGTGTGTGGTGTGTGTGGTGTGTTTGTGTGTGTGTGGCCGTATGTAAACCTCTCATAAATTTTGAACGGCTTGACCGATTTCATTGGGGTTGGGGTCATTCGAAAGGACTTGACCAAACATAGATTTTGAATACAATTAGGACCGGTTCGAACCGGTAGTTTTTTTTTAATTTTTTTATTTTATGGCCCATCTGATGGTATATGGTAACCGTCGCTCAGGGACTCAACTATACCGAGAGTACTGTCGAGCCGCTGCTCACCATTTCATTTGACCGATATGAAATGAAAGAATAAACGCCTATCTCCTGCTACAGCCAAAACGCAACGATGTGCTTCATGGCCGGTCACACGGGAGATGGTGGTACCAACCCGCTCGGGCCCGTTACCAAGTGAGTACCACTTGGTAACCAGCCCTACCACCAGTCATGCAATAGATGATAATTGCTTACTTCCCTTAGTCGCCTCATACGACACCCGTGAGAAAGAATGGGGTGGTGACACTTGTATTCTTAGTCCGTCACCACACGGACAAAGATCTCAAAAAATATTTTTTTTTTTCAGATGTGATTTTTTTGGGTTATCATTAAAACGGTTTTAGCGATCGATTCCAAAACTAATCAGCTCTTAACATCACCACGTCGATTGCCGCCAGTCCAGTCAAAATCGGTTGATTCGTTCGTGAGATATAGTTGTCGAAAAAAAATTTTAAAGAATGCTTTTTTTCAGAATTTCTATGAAATTTTCAGTCCAGACCAGTTAGAGCTTTAAGATTCTTCAAAGAGCTTAAAAAGCTACGTTGAATGCCGTAAATTACGAGAATATGGGTTCATTCATTTAAAAGTTATTGCGATTTGAAAATTCAACGAATAGTGTTTTATTAAATCTCTATCAGACTTTTGAGAGCTCACGAGCATATAACAGCTATCTCTTTGAGCTCGGAGAGCCTAAAATGACACGAAAATTATACTTTTAAGCTCGAAGAGCTCAAAAGTCGTTCTTGAGCTCGAAGCTCGAAGAGCTCAAAAACGTAATAAGCGCAATTTTGAGCGCTTAAGTATCAAATTATCGGGAAGTTGCAGGAATGGCCTTTAGGGTTAACCGTTTTCCAGATTTTCTAATGTGTGTTTTGCTGGCTTACCTAATATAGGATAGTTTTTATCACGTATATTTTATTAATCAATTGCAAAATATTCACAAAAAAAATGGCGGTACGAAGTTTTTCGGATCAGCTAGTATACTATATAATTTTCTTGAAAAAACTGCTAGAGAAAAAAAAACAATACCACACACATACATAATACATAGGCGAGACCTGGCAATCTAAGGGTTGCGGGCCATCCTATGTCATATTCTTTCAAAAGAGGTTTATTTTGTTTCTTAAATAATATATACCTGCAAAGTTTTGTGTCTGGATCTTGGACCTTAATCAAAGAACTCATGACAATAGTTACAATTAATTCATAATGACGTTATTATATTTTATATTATGACACCTTTGAATCACACCATGCGTGTTAGCAGGTACGGAAAAGACCAACTTAAAGTGAGATTTTACTGATTTATGACATAGATCCAGTGACATTCTTGCAGTTAATACAATCTTGACTTATATTTACAGTAACAAAACGCGCAAATGCTGGGAGACAAATTGAAAATATCTTAGAACTATAATACTCTATTATAAAGGTTTAACTTCAAACGTAAAATCAACATCTGGAACTTAAGTGTAAATCGTCATTTATAAACATTAAATTCGGCACTTGTTTAGTTTTTTCTTTTGTTTTTTTTCCAAGTGCCTCCCGAAATGCATTATCTATTTCTGGAAGCGTACAAGTGAAGTTGGATCAATATTAACAGAACAAATTAGTGGGTCAACGTTTACTTAAGCTACATCCTTTGTCTTACCACATCTGTTCAAGACGAATTCCCAGGAATTGAAAATCGATTTGTTTATTTTATATACCCACTAGTATGTACATCGTAATTTCTACTTCGTTCGATTTTTCAATAGTGTATGCTTTCATTCAAAGTTCAGACTCACAGGATCAACCACGTTCAAGCTAACAAAATTACTTTTATATATGGTATTCTGTATAATGACCCTGTAGATCTTTTTTTTATTTACACGGCGTGGCGAACAAGCACCACCCGATGGTAAGCGGTTACCGTAGCCTATATACGCTAGCAACACCAAGGTATCACTCGCACGACCACCACAGAAGGAATGTAACATAGTTCCAGTGGCCCGCTAATAAAGGCGGGGAGATGGCACACGGCGGGTTTATTTAGTGGGTGCAGGACCCACACTACCCTGTGCGTTGCCCCGAACGACAGGGTGTGCGCTTAGGAACAATTTTCCCGCCTTAACAAAAAAAAAAAAAAAAAAGGTATCACTCGCGCGTCATCTCCATGGAATTGGGATAGGATAATAAGGAGGGGATAAGTAGAGGATAGGAAGGATAATAAGAAAAACAGGGAAGGAGTTCGCTCGGCCTCCGGCGCTTTCACACCCTATACGAAACAAAACGTTAGGCGTAACTACCATAGTTACACGCTGATCTTTTGTGAGAGGGTGGTACTTCCTCGATCCAGCCGGCCCATTTGTGCCGGGATAAGCAAGGTTCTACCATTTATAAGATGATTTATATAGTTTAACCTATAATATATTTATAATAATATAGTCTGTGAATTCCTACCAAAATTAATAAACGGCTGTGTCGAAAAGCCTACTAAGATCTAAAGTGACTTGGGACAATTGCATCAAATATAATATGATCAATAATTACATTCCATACGGATGGTAGATAAACAGCAAATTGTAAATATTTTCTAAATCCGTTAAATTGTTATGTTATTTGATCAATTCATTGAAGAAAAAGAAATGAGTGAAGTGAACTACAAACGTAGCCAATGTCTATTTCAGTGTGAATGTATTAAACCTAAGTTACTGTGACAAGACAGAATTGACTACCGACTTGTCTATAGCAGATATGCTTCACACGTTGTCTCAATAAGCTAATATGGAGACAACGGCCACAACGGGTGAAGCATATCCGCTATCGAGACTTACGCGATTTTTTAAATTCAGACAGAGTTTAAATTTAGACGCGAGCACTTAAACAGCAGCTTTATGAATCCACTCACTCTTATCCGCGGCCTTTATTCAGCCGCTTTGACTTGCATTAGGCTCTACAAGCGCTAAAAATAGCAAGCTATTAATACATAATTTGTAATTTTAAAGATTGTAAAAGAAATTATAAGTCTCGAAACGTTTTATGGAAATTAATCCTCTTTGATTTGGAAGTAAGCAGAATTTGCGAGTATGTGCGAAGTGAATAAAGCTTAACATTTTTTATTTATGGCGCAGCTCATACCCTGTTAGTAGGCATTAAGCATCATCAAGTCATTGCCTTTAATAGCTACCAGTGAATAAGACCTAAAAATTTTATAAAAAAATATTCTGAAATAAATCTTATTTCAACTTGTCTGAGGGTGTCGGTGTCATGTAAATAACATAAATGGTATTATGAATATTATTCAGATATTTTTATATATATTTTTAGCATTTGACATGCTTAGCACTATACATTAAACACAAACTCACTTTGGTATTATGAATTTAAAAAACTTGCAAAAATTGTAATTCCGAACTATCAAATAAAGAAAGTAGCATCAGAATCCGTTCAGTAGTTCTTTCGTGACATAGCATCACGCCTGTATTCTCCGAAAGGTTAGGCAGAGGTGTATTATACACCCACGATTCGCGAGCTATGTTTAAGTCCCACGTAATAGGGGGCGAACCTATTGACGTCTACCGGGCACATTTCCAAACTCCGGGCTGCTACTGAGATTTTTTCTTATCAGTTAAAAGCTCAATAACATTGCCCGACCCGGGGTTTGAACCCGAGACCTGATGATTAGCAGTCGCATACAATACCGCTACACCACCGAGGCAGTTAGTTAGTTTTCCGTGACGCGCGAACGAACAAACAGATAAATAGACAAACAGACAAAAAATGTAAAAAAAATGTTTTGAGTTCAGTCACGCCTATATAGCCTATAAAAGTATGTTTTTCTTAAATATCTTAAATGTACAGACATAGCTCTGTTACAGCTTTATGATAGTATAGATATGTAATTCTTCTGTGCGTGTATTATATGATTCGTACATATATAGGGAACGGTCAACCGATTGTGATTATTTTTTTTTACGTTTTCAGTGAGCACCTGGATGGTTTAGATTCACAATTGGACTTCATAGCAATCATGCAATCATGTCTCATAAGTTTCTCATTTAAGAATATTGAATATTATAAAACAGTTTGCCTGTCGATAGCAGAACAGCCAATGTTCAGACACGTCAACGTCTGCCGGGTCTTCTATCTTAATATAAAAGTAGATAATGTAGAACTAATGTACCCCGCCAACGTAGATTGTTAGTACTAACTAGGTAATGTCAACAATACGATGTTGCAACACGTTTACACTAGAAATATCTTTAAGCCAATTAAGAGAAACTTTACTGGAGCAAACGGCAGTATTTTATATTGAAGTCCTTGTTCAAAACGTAATAAATGGATTCAATTTGACATCGGTTAGTGCCTAGCGTGGCGAAGCTGGGTTTTCACGAGACAAATGTTTGTGTAATGATAAATTATTGATACTTTCATGACTCTAAATGCTTTATGTAATTAAAACATTTGTTAGTCTTCCTCAAAATTATTGTCTGGCTTATTGGATTGGATCTTTGTTAGGGTTTCCAGTTCACCAGTATTTAGACGAAGCGACTGTCTATCTGACTTCCACTATCAAACTAAGGGAAAGACTTGTAAACTCTGAATGAACTCAGATTTTTATGATCCTGTAAGTTGTCCATAGCTAGTTTTTTTTGTCCGTGTGGTGACGGACTAAGAATACAAGTGTCACCACCCTATTCTTTCCCATGGGTGTCGTATGAGGCGACTAAGGGAAGTAAGCAATTATCATCCGTTGCATGACTGGTGGTAGGGCTAGGTACCAAGTGGGAGTACTCACTTGGTATCGGGCCCGAGCGGGTTGGTACCACCATCTCCCGTGTGACCGGCCATGAAGCACATCGTTGCGTTTTGGCTGTAGCAGGAGATAGCCGTTTCTTCTTTCATTTCATATCGGTGAAATGAAATGGTGAGCAGCGGCTTGACAATACTTTCGGTATAGTTAAGTCCATGAGCGACGGTTACCATTTACCATCAGATGGGCCGTGGCTCGTCTGCCACTAAATGCAATAAAAAAAAAAGTTTATTTTTTATTTGCGGGTCTCGTGGCGTAGTCGGTAGTGTAACCGAATTCCTAGCACGAGGTCGTGGGTTCCATTCCCACTCAGGACAATTATTTGTGTGCTGAACACAGATATTTGTACTGCGTCTGGGTGTTTTCTATCTATATCTATTATATGTATGTATTTACAAAAAAAAGTAATGTAATATGTATTACATTCGTAATCTGGTACCATAACACAAGCATTAAGCTTAGTTTGGGACTAGAGGACGTTGTGTGAAATGGCCGTAAATATTTATTTATTACTAATTAACCATAGGTAATATAAAAAAAAAACACAGTCATAACTGTGAAGAATAAGATCATAATCCTCCGAAAAAAAAACTAATTTAAGAAGTCCTGTTGATACCTTTCTATAATCAAACAGTATTGTAATAAAATAGAATACTTAATGATACATTAGAAATATAATCAAACCTCTTTTTGGATATACATTTATATATTTGATTACAACTCCAAAAATTTGCATTTAATTGCCGTAAATGCAATCGTAAATCAGGCTTTAATTTATTTCAATCATGTTAGAAAGGGTTCTAATTAATTTTATCGTTAGAATCTTGTATCTTCTAACTAGGTTACGCTTTAAGAGCTAGTTTGGTAGCTCTATATATATTTTAAAATCAATCTAGTCTTTAGTTATATTTATTGAGTTTAGGTCCTTTACTATCAATAAATCCTAGTAAATTGTTTTTGATACACAGATTAAACAGAAATTTAGAGGCATTTCAAAAGATCTGTGATATTAGAAACTGTAATTATAATGTCGGTTGTTGCCATAATAAACTTAGAGCAGAACAAATTTTTTTGCGATGAAAAAATTATACCTGGCTGCCCAGGACAACGGTCAACGGTACAACGCTCTAAATAAACCATCGAGCACGTCTCTCCCTTATTGTCTGTGGATCATCAGAAAACCTTTAAGTGTATATTTTTGTAATACTTTCTGATTTTACATTTTTATTTCAAATAAATTTTTATTTAAAAAAGAAACTGATTTTACGTTTTATTTCAAAAAGTATATTTTTCTGTATAAAATTATAAAAAAATGTTCTTTTTTTGTTGCGTACTGCGCTCGACTTTAGAATATAAATTTACATTATATGTACCTATGATGTATTTATACATCACTCTATGCCTTTTTTTTTTGTTTAGGTGGGAAATAATTTACCTAACCTCACTACCCTGTTCGTTGAACGACCCCGTGGGGCCCGCACACACTAAAGAAACCCGCCGTGTGCCGTCTCTCTGCCTGTGACCACTGGTACTGTGTTGGATTACTTCAGCGGCAACATCACTCTACGCTTAAGGCACATTAATTATCTTTATATAAAAATATGTATTCCACAAAATCCATTCATTTTTCCAAGATGAAAAGTATTTTTGATCTATATTTTTTAGCATTTGTCATGCTCCACCACTTTTTAAAGTACAAATTATTTGCGAATAAGGAAAAAGAGATTTTTTGTACTAGCGGGAATCGAACTCGCGTCTTTTCCAATCCGGGGAAGTGCTCTAAGCCACTGAGCTATAGTACAGGTCTTTCGACCATCCCAATCTCCTTATCACATTTGTCTTTACGACCAACGCCATCTATCGGAAGCATTTACATGCATTAAACCGATATAGTAAGTTTAATTTTGCAATTAATATTTATATTATTTGATGGCGCGATTTCTTAAACATTTTTGATCTATATTTTTTAGCATTTGTACTATAGCTCAGTGGCTTACAGCACTTCCCCGGATTGGAAAAGACGCGGGTTCGATTCCCGCTAGTACAAAAAATCTCTTTTTCCTTATTCGCAAATAATTTGTACTTTAAAAAGATGAAAAGTAATTCAGACTATATGTGTGTAATTTTAAGATGACAAAAAAATTAACTTTCGAATTTATAACATTAGTAAGGATCCTGGCCGGCGAGCCAGAGCCCAACTGATATAAAATGGTAAATGATCGACATCCATGGACTTAGCAATACTAATAATACTACCAATCCGCTGCTCAGCATTTCATTTCACGTATGGGAACTAATGAACACCGGACAGCTGTCCATTAATTCTCGCTACAACCAAAACACAGCTAGGTATTTTACGGTAGGACTGATCCGCTCGAGCCAAATAACAAGTGAATACTACGAAATAGGGTATCTACCTTACCACCAGTCATGCAGTGGCTGATAATTGTCTACTTCCCTTAGTCGTCTCGAACGACACCCACAGGAAAAATGGACTTGTACTATGAGTACGTACGGACGAAAGCTTACTGACGAAAGCTTACTGACGAAAGTGTGTTAATAAGCTGGCCAAGTTATGGAAAAATATTTTTAATTAGGGTAGAACCACAGTCTCACGCACATGCAGCCGCCCGTTTTTTTGTTCAGTAGACCGCACTGAATGTTCACGCGCCGTTTATCGTCCGGTGTGTTCACGGCTTATAGAAGATTAAAGAGGATTAACTAGATAAAGCGACGGACGGAGGACACAAGTAGTTAACGTCCTTTATATTTAACAAATTGATCGTTAAGGATTAACTAATATGATACATTATCGGATAGTTTAATAATAACTGGATTATCGTATCCGTTATTAGTGATAAAAAATAGATACTATATGAAAATAAACTTCTACCATTTGGTAGAAATCTGTATTTGTTTGATGGTACACCTATGGTGAAAATTGATACAATATAGAGTTTTTGAATACAGCACATTGTCCTATTCGAGATTTTTCTTATTTTATTAGAGTTAGATTCTTAATCTATTTAGATTCAGTAGAATACTGAATTTACTCAACAAGAACTTTACTGCAAGCAGGATTTGAACCTGCGTTCCATCCAATCAGGGGAAGTCCTCTGGACGGTTAAGCTATCATAATATCTTAAAGACATCTAAAATAAATGTGGAGTGTAGATTGAGTGTCACCATTGGATGACTGCCAGCTATAGCAGTTAAGCTATCACCGGTAAGCTCTCATTTTCACTTTAGAAAAGAGCATGTCACGTATTAAAATACAGATCAACTTTGAACTTTTGTAATAATATGACCATTGGATGTCCAAAATCTCAGTCCACCCGTGATCGTGAATCCTTTAAAAATATTCAAAACGTCGGGATAGTAGAACATTAAGTAAATAGTGGTATAATAGTAGATTCCGTAAACGTAGTTTTATTTCATATCTTCCTTTTGTATGGTTTTGTAATTTCCTACTTAAGTAATACAAAACTGAAAAGTTGTTGAGAATTATATCTATACTTGTGTCATTTTCTTTTTGAAACTGATGTACAAATCAGGAGTTTTCGTCTAACTACTGTTGTCAGTCTGTTGTACGTGAGAATTCACAAGTTTATGTATGTGTTTCTACATCATTCCAAATGAAATGTTTGACAAAATCTTTTACTGCAATGAATGGAATAAGGTGCTTGTATTTGCAGCAGTAAAAAGGTTTTTACAATGCAACTATTCTGTATCGATTCATCACTTAAGATCATATCGATACCACATCGGATATAGGCAAACGATTGTTTCAATAATACCAATTCATAGTACCATATTGCCCTTCACTATTCTCCGGTAAAAAAAAATGACAAGATGAATAGAAAATCTATGGCCAATCTTTTCTTTTTTATTTTCATGAATTTATAAATCATTAACATTTTTATAACGCGTTAATGTTGAATAGTTTGCACCGTTAATTTTACGAATCTCATCATAATCATCTTAATCTTAAAATTGGTTTTAACTTTTATAGTGTTATACAGTATTCCAATATTATATTATAGATGTTCAATCACATTTTCACACTTCATACTAATCTGACGCGAAAGTTTCTTAATAATATGGTCGTCACACGGCCTAACGGTTTTTTGTCGCATATCTTGGCAGACCAACTGTGATCGTGAGGATTCACACTATGCACAGGTGAAGAGAAAGGATGGGATAGGCAATTTAATGAGACGGAAAACATGCCTGTGTATCATAGAGCACTCTCACTTTTGGTAGTAAACCCAGTCTGTGAAAGTCCGTTTTGAGACAAATCCTAGACATTTTATAAAATGGATAAACAATTATAAATAATTTATTATTTATCAATAAAATTGTACCTATCTTGAAACAAATGCAAGAGGCTTCGTGCAATAATTTACATTACACATAAGCAACAAACAAGTCAAATAAATTTGAAAAAAGAACACGTAAAAAAAATATTACAGTAAACAAAACAATGTGCAAGGAAAATATGTAATAATATTCTAATGGTGCTTCTTCATTAGCATAAATATAAATAATCGTTACATCTCAATGTAGAGATAAGGTCATTGTACAAAAATGTAAACGTAAGGAATATGTATAATAGCTTATTCATAACCGTGGGTATACGCGTTCCAAGCTACGCATACAGAATATTATAATATACAGAATGAGTGAATATTACATACATTTTTTTTTTGCAGCGGTGCTCTTCCTGTAAAAAATTGCACGAATTATTTACAAAGTTTAAATTATATTGTCGTTCACATTATCTCTCAGAATACATGGCTTATGATAGACATAAAACCATAGATAAAAGTTCAGTCCGTGTGGTGATGGACTAAGAATACAAGTGTCACCACCACATTCTTTCCCACGGGTGTCGTGCGAGGCGACTAAGGGAAGTAAGCAATTATCACCCATTGCGTGACTGGTAAAGGTCGCTCATGGACTCAACTGTGCAAAAGTACTGTTAAGCGCCCGTCACCATTTGATTTAAATAATGCGAAATGAGAATATGAACAGCCATCTCCCGTTACAACCAAAATACGCCAAGATATTTCACGGGAGCCGGTGGTACCAACCCGCTCAGACCCGCTAACCAGTATGCCAGTAGGCAGCCAACTGAGCCAACTTCACCAACAGTAATGCAATGTGTGATAATTGTTTACTTCCCCTAATCGCCTCGTACGACACCCACAGGAAACAATGGGGTCGTGACACTTGTATTTTTAGTTCGTCACCACTTAGTTTTTTAATTTGTTTTAATACGGTTCTTTCGGTTTCTTGGCGGTCTTTGTGTTTCGTAATAAATTTTGTTTATTTAACGCTTCCGTAAATTTATAATACCTACGAGACTTGATACCGTATATCTACTTATATTATTTTAAAAACAAAACACTGCACCCGATCATGGAACGCGATACGATTTCGAAATCACGCTGTATAATGTTACTAACCATCTGTCAAATATAGGAATTAAAGAACTTATTAAAAAACGATGCGAGTAGAGATACCACAGATATATTACTCGATTATACTGAATCGATTATCGTTGAATAAGATTTTAGTAATCGGTTTGGTAGGTTTAATCGTATTGAGAATTTTATGAGGAGGATCCACGTTGTACAAGTAGGTAACCGTTGGACATATTTTTGGATTACCAGTTGAGTAAAAGCTTATTAAGCTTCAAAAATTTAACCAAAAAGGATAAGTTTTTTATAGGACAGGTGGCGTGGGTGTCACCCAACACGTTAAAAAGGGTGTGATATAGAGATCGGTAGCTTCGAGTAACTGATACAAGAGTTCTATACCCGCGCTTAGTTACAAGTATAATTTTCTATTTCAAATTGTTCAAATAAATATTAAAGTAAATAATTGTAAAAACAGTACCATAATAGATTGAGTGTTATTCAGATCTCTACGGGTGGGATAATACGCTTTCAAAACTTAAGCTACCGTAAACACCCACGACATCTACCAAATGTAATTGTAAACATTAATTCCATCATGTAAGCTCTTTTTTTTTGTTAAGGGGTGAGAAAATGTACGTAACCGCACACCCTGTCGTTCGGGGCAACAAACATGGTAGAGTACCTCACTCACTAAATCTTCCGGCTGTGTGCCGTCTCTCCACATGTACTGGTGGACCACTGGAGCTAGTAGACACTACTTCAGTGGTCCGCCGCACCTCTTTGAGCGTTGCACCTTCGTCCATCACGTAAGCCCATCCATCCATCCATCCATCAGCCTTTCATCGTCCACTGCTGGACATAGGCCTCCCCAAAATGGGGGGTTTTACCATAATCGCCACGCTTGGCAGGTGAGTTGGCGATCGCAGTGGATGTTTTTAGTACACAGGGGAACGCTGCTGCCCGGTCCCCCGGTAATCCCTTAGTCGGCTTTTACGACTCCCATAGGAAGAGACGGGGTGAAGCTATTCGTGGTGCCGGCCCCACACGTAAGCCCAATATTTACAATTAGTATTAATACCAAATGATTTCTCGGATATTATTGCGGATATATCTATATAATACATATATAAAAATCAATTGCTTCTTGTCTCACTCAAACTCAAAACTGGCAAGACCGATTTGAATAATTTCTTTTTTTATTTTGTTCGCTCTACTACTGGGGATGTTTAAAAATAAAAAAGGTGAACCCTATAAAAAAAAGTTGAAAAATTTATGAATTCAATATTGGGTATTTTGCAGTGAATAAATAAAAATTGCTAACAAACGACAAAATTACAGCTACCGTCATTCTTTCTAATTCATTTGCAAGTTATATTTAATAGCCTATCAAAATCCAAATCTTAGACGATGTAGATTAATAAGGATTGATAATCACTGACAAAATAAATTGTAGGTGATACGAAATATATTATCTTCTTATAGTTGTATTGTAGGTACTGGTACGTACACCCCTTCAAACTCACAGCCACTTTCACCCCTCGCATGTGTATATATCTCGTTCCTTCAAATACGTAGTGAGAGTTGAAATACTGTTGCGGTATCAGCATTAACTAGAAATAACTTAACAACTTTATGGTATTGCGAAATAGGCGAAGTTAACTGCATATACGACGCAAAGCATAGACGTAGGATTTTTTCACTATGCGTGCAAATTTTACTCTGTGATGTGTTGTAGTGCTTCGATTTGCGGGATATTTTTGACTATACGCATATTGTTACTTTGCTTACTAAACATAAGTTTTTTTTTTATTTTTAACGAAAAATAATAACGGTAATAAAAACAAAAAAAAAATATAAGCAGAATGGAAAACATTACAAAAAAAAATTTACATCAAAAAACGTTCAGCCCCCTTAGAATTAAAAACGAAACGTTAAGACGAACTTTCATTTTATTTGATTATGACTGGTCGCCTGAATCACGCGTCGAAATCTCGACTAATCAGGAATCACACGTCGGACTGTTGATCTATTACAATGACTCGGAACGAAAGTTCGTCTAACGTTTCGTTTTTCATTCTAAGGGGGCAGTAGTGTGTACTTCATGAGTGATGTCCGAATAAACAAGAAATCTAAAAAAACCCGTGCCCAATGGTGGGCTAGAAAAAGGGTCAGAAAAACGACAGACGCGTGTAAGAATATGTGATGAGTGACTATGTAAGGATATAATTTCGTATTTTTGTAGAAAGGAAAGAAGTGGCTTCTAAATGAGGATTTATGCTTTTCATAACCGGTGCCCGATGAGAAGCATAATCTTTATGGTCCTATGGTTTGGTTATGGTGTAATCACATAATTATATACCTACTTAATCTATTAGTTTTTTGGTAATACTTTTACTTTAAGTACATAATTTTTTTTTTGTTAAGGCGGGAATGATATCTTATACCTTTTTTTTATTAAGGCGGGAAAAATGTTACAAAGAGCAAGGTAGTGTGGGGCTATCACCCATTCCATAGTGTGCCGTCTCTCAGCCTGTGCTGGTGGGGGCCACCTTTACGTTACACCTGTGCATTATGATGAGCAATAAAAAATTTAATTTAATTGAATGTTTTTTTTTGCGATTGTGTTAAATGTTATACTTATTAATGGTCTATGTCAATGAATCAAAATAGATTTTGTCGTTACTAAAAATATCTCATATAAGATCTATATTATGTTTCATAGTTTTTACATCTATTGCGTATATCGAAGGTCATTTTAAAGTGAGTCCACAACAAATGACGTCATCGCCTTAGCTTGATCATGACAAATTCGTTTTAGATGGTCGATCATCGAAATCTATTCGACAGTATTGTGATCATTATAGCTTATAATCTGTTCTAAAAGTATGTGATCATACCATTTTCATGAAGGTGTCCAACTAAAAATAGGTAAGTACTCTATGTAAATAATTTTATGTATTACATCTAACGGGCAATTACCTACATAAATATGATTATGGTGTCATTCGGTATGGTGTCGGATTACGAATAAAATACTTTCACCCTTTTTTCTGGTAAAAGCAGTGGTAGTTTTACGGCTTACATCTAAGATGTTGAAGAAAAAATATCTGTAGGCTATTTAGGCGTCTGTGAACACAAAATAATATTTTTCTGTTTGTTGCACATCACACAAAAACTACAGAATGGATTTTGAAGAAAGTTTTGTTTCATACATTTTGGTTAGACTTAAAAACTGGCATATCTTTATCCCGCTTAACTCAAAGCTAAATATAGATAACCCAAAGATTTGGTTTCTCCCTGCGGTGGAGCCACGGGCAAAGGCTATCAATATACCTATATTTTAAAACTTACACATAAACTATTGCGCATTTATTTTTGGAACAGTATACGCCAGACAGGTGTTATGCGAAACTTTGAATCAAAATTAAAAAGGAGGTAAGAGCCAAGTTGCTACTTATATCTTTTTGAGACCTGTTACTTTAATTATAAGGTTGAATATCAAATGGCTGGTGAATCTTAAGGTGATTCCAGTTTTTTGCTTTGATAAAACACTTGGATCCAGCTGTGTAATCTGTTTACCTGAAATTGGTGAGATGCAGGCAATGTAAGGCTTTTATGAAGATGTTTAAAGTTAGTGATCGAAATATTCAAGCCGCTTTGTTAATCCTGATTTTATAACAAGGGATGCAATAGGACCTATTTCACAACAAAATGTCGCCGATTACAGAAATTACCTATTACCTGTAACCAACAATAATTCTTTGATAATTATTGTTTGGATTTTGTAAGGCAACAGTAAAACCACCGGATGAGTACTAAAACACTTGAAGCTGTCACGTAAATATCTTCTAAATTTGAAATAAATGAACATAATGATTATTCTATATTTAAAAATAGTCATTTTCTTTTTATTTATTTACAAAAGCGATTTTAGCTGTTTTTTCTTACTGGCCTATCACAATATAAATCTATCCCACAGAACGAGATAAATATCTGCCTCTATGAATAGTCTGTATTTAAACTATTCTAAAAGTAAACTGGGGTGCACGGCACAATAACGGCTTTATCTAAATTGTTTAAGCCATTTTACTGATTGCCGACAATAACACTGCAAACAAACATGAAGTTCTTACTTGTACATTTCTATCTTGGTTAACCCAAAGTACTTCATGGAGATAGATATATTAAATACTTAGCAATATAGTAAAACTGAAAAGTTAGTATTTTTGTACGTTTTAACGTGCTAGTCCCTGAAAATAGAAATAGAAGAGCAAGTATCCTAAAATTATGCTGATTGGTTAAGTGGTTACACCGTTAAGAGGTTACAAACTCACTTTCACATTTACAAGTTAGTATAGATTAAAGTCAAAATATTAAAAAATATACATGTGCGTATGAACGACATGAAACAAAACTGGATTGCAATATTTAAAATATACATGGCACTCTTAAAAAATAAACTTAAAACTGTAGTTGTTTATAAATAATCGTTTCTTTTTAATTTAAAGGAGACTAAAAACTCTTTTATAAAATAAAATTAACAAAAAACAAGTAATCTCCAGGAAATACAATAATTTAAATCCTTTCTATATAATTAGTAGGCACAATAAAAGTTTAAATTAATTTGAATATTTTCGCAAATACATTGCCAAGCCCCAGGACTTGACGTTATAACATAAATTATTAATTTACTACCATTTTATAGATAATTAATTTCAGTATTTAATTAATTATAGGTACAGTAATTTAGTTCATGATTATTGCATCGTAAATCCTTTTCACCCTGAGAGGCAACCGGCTTAGCAGTATCTAATAGAATTTGAAATTCATTTTTAGGGTTCCGTAGCCAAATGGCAAATAAACGGAACCCTTATGGATTCGTCATGTCTGCCTGTCTGTCTGTCTGTCCGTATGTCTGTCCGTCCGTATGTCACAGCCACTTTTTTCCAAAACTATAAGAACTATGCTGCTGAAACTTGGTAAGTAGATGTATTCTGTACCGCATTAAGATTTTCACACAAAAATAGAAAAAAAAACTTTTGGGGGTTCCCCATACTTAGAACTGAAACTCAAAATTTTTTTTCATCAAAAGTTATGTTGAGTTTTCTAATAAATTTTTTTCTAAATAGAATAGTTAGCGCGAGAGACTTCCAAATTGGTAAAATGTACACCCCCCCCCTGTAACTTCTAAAATAAGAGAATGATAAAACTAAAAAAAAATATATGATGTACATTTCAATGTAAACTTCCACCGAAAATTGGTTTGAACGAAATCTAGTTAGTAGTTTTTTTTTAATATATCATAAACCGTAAACCACAATTTACCTTTCATACACTATTATTAAAACATCGATCAAAGTTACAACGAACTACAAGAACTTTTATATTATGTTACTTGCTGCTTCGGAACCCTTCATGGGCGAGTCCGACTCGCACTTGTTGTAATTTTTTATTTATTTACATAATCATATATTAATGTACGGAAGTTTGTAAAACAATTGAATCATTACTTAACATCATAAAAGTGAAAGCTCGTTTGATTGTATGTAGCGCTTTTACGCCGTAATAACTTAACCGATGGTCATGAAATTGTATACATCTAGTCCGAAGCCATGAAAAGGACCTTTTGTCCTGGCAAAATAGATGGCGCCTGTGGGATATCTGTTTCTGCATAGAGATAAATATCCCGTAGAGTGCGAGATAAATATCTCGAGAGTACATTTTCATATTATAATAACTGATGCGTGGGACCTGCCTGCTACTTCTGATATATAAAAACAGCTATCCTACAGGAATCCTCCAATTTTAAGGGGGGCTCCCTCTTACTCTTACCTCAGCATACTATTCCTGTTAATATTTATTATTATATAAATACTAATTAATCGGTGAATGAAAACATATAGAGAAAATCTGCATGCTTGAGATTGTCTGGAAGACTTTTGAAGTCTGCTAACCCGAAATGGGCTGGCGTATTAGACTATGGCCCAATCCCTCTCACTATGAGAGGAGACCCGTGCCCAAAAGTGGGATATTATAAAAAGGGTTGAAAAAACACTATTCGAGTCAATACATAGTATAAGCATGACTAAAGTATAGTATTTTACAACGAGGTTCTACATCGTGGTATTGCAAAGTTACACAAGACAGTGATTAAGATGTTTTAAAGTAATTAAAACATGTTTCGCAAACATGATTAACTATGTTTTATTTTAATTATAGCGTTTATCTGCGACATGTTGCCTTTTTGAGTTTTACAAATATCTTTAATTTGCAACTTGGGAATGGAATTATAATTTATAGTTGTAAGGACTATTTTAAGGTTATGTAAATTGATGGCCCCTTGTGGATATTACGATAGCTCAGCTGGAAGAGCGCCTGAATGGTATTCAGAAGGCACGGGTTCAAACTCCGACGGTGGTTTTCATTTTCTATTTCACATTATCGCACTTTATATGTTTTGGTAAATGGCCAAGCCATCATTTCATTTCGAGGAATCGAAATGCTGCTTTTTTTATACTAGCTATAGCACACCAGAGGTATAACTCGCGCGGTGCCATCTCTAAGGAAAGGGATAGGAGGTAGATAGGAAAGATTATAAAGCTCTATTTGTTTTTTTTTATATTGCCAACGGTTGCAGACGAACAGACGGCCCACCTGATGGTAAGTAGTAACCGCCGCCCATGGACTATGGCAACACCAAGGGTACAGCCAAGCCGCCGCCTACCGTGAGTAAAGTGCTCTTCTCAAACCTCGTTTAAAGAAGGACATGTCGTAGCGCTGGGGAAACACCGCAGCAGGAAGTTCATTCCAGAGCCTACACGCACGTGGTAGAAAAGAGCGCTGGAAACGAACCGTCTTGGACGAGATCGTTTTCAGGTGGTGTGAATGAACCCTACTACGACGTCTCGTTGTCCGGTGGTAAAAAGAGGGTGTTGGTACCACCTCAAACAGTTCCTCAGAGCACTCCCCATTGAAGAGTCGATAGAGCACACAAAGAGACCCAAAGTCTCTCCGCCACCCCAGCGACTCCAGTCCATCCTTGAGATGTGCTTTGTTTCGAGGTAGGTTTCTGAGTTGATCACAAGTAAGGGTAATGTAATGGTATTACTGACCCGTTCAGGGCTGATAACAAGAGATTAATATGTGGTGGTTCTAGAGAAAGATACCCTACGTTTATGTTCAATCATCTCATGCAGGCTGATTTTCAGAATTGACTGAGCTGTTGACCTTAAGTTACCATCCGCCATAAACAATAATAAAGTATCAATATCAATGAGACAAAAAGAAAAAGAAAAAAAAAAATTCATCAGCCCTTCAACGTCCACTGCTGGACATAGGCCTCCTCAAGAGAACACCACAACGAGCGGTCCCGTCATGGGGGATAATGCCGTAATCGCGGGCGGGTTGGCCATCGTAGTGGATGTTGTTAATACTCGAGGAAGTGCTGCTGCCCACTCCCCCGGAATTCCCTCAGTCGGCTCTTACGAATCCCGTGGGTAAAGAGGGGTGGGACAATTCTAAAGCCGGCCCCACACGGCCTTTACTACAAAAAGTATAATGCACCAATATAAAAGTATCAAGACTATCAGGTCTTATGATTCTATAAATTGGTATGACAATTAATTTATGTTTATCGCCCAAGATGAAAAGGCTCTCTACACTGTTAGTAAGTGACACGCTATCAAATAACTGTAAAATACGCATTAAATGCAACATTAGGTATTAGCATAGCGCATTAAACTTTTAAGGTCACTGTCAATTAAACAAACAGACATCATAAACCTACTTATAATGATTCCGTCGTGTTTTTTTTACATAGATACTAATCTGTAATAATAAATAGAGCTTTTATTGTCCAACATGAATGGTATGAATGGTGGTGGAGAGTACCAGATGCCAAAATCCCCACTCATCCTCCCCATATTATTCTTCCTCCCTACTTTCATCCTTCTCCTAGGAGTTGGCGATATACCTACTGGTATGCTTCTGGTGTTGCTAGCGTCTACAGGCTACGGTAACCGCTTATCATCAGGTGGGCCGTATGATTGTTTGCCATCTGAGCAGGCTCTTGAATGACCTCCTCTGCTGCAGTATTTCCGTAGCGGTACAACATGTCCTTAAATGATCTCGGACCCATAGATACTAGCAACACTAGAGACATTACTTGGGCATTGCCAACTCTAAGGAAAGGGATTGTAGATGGAGAGGAAAGATAATAAGAGAAGGGAAAGGAGTGGATTTGGGTCTCCAGCGCTTTCACTTACCATACAAAACACAAAAACAGAAGTACCTATCGCTTCACGCTGAACTTCAGTAAGAGTGTGGTATTTCCGAATACTTATTGTCCGATCGAGCCAACCCATTCTTATTGGGATAAGCAAGGCCCTATTACTAAAAGAATAAGAAGTAGAAAACTGCGCTGAAAACGTGACGTCGTCGACTTGGTTTATGGTTTTAGAACTTTAAGTTTAAAAAGTCTAGATAGAGGGCGTCCACTAACAATTATTAATTTACACAGAACGTGTTACCAAAAAGCGTGTCTAGTCAAAATATGTGTTTAGTCATAAATAAACAAGTGTATTACTAACGTATTAACGGCACTGTTAGTAAGTGGTCATAAATTATGTGTCTCATCACAGAGTAGAGTTGACGCCATATACCTACTACCAGTGTTGCCAGAATAATGAGCCTAACCACAGTTATTTGTCAGAATAAATATGCTTGGAATTATTTATCTGAAGGGTAATGACTGGTTATACCCAAGTGACATAGGTTCAATTACCGCATTTTTACATACATAGCTATCACGCCTGTATCCCTGAAGGGGTAGGCAGAGGTGTATTACACACCCGCGGTTCGCCAGCTATGTTTAAGTCCCACTTAATAGGGGACGAGTCTATTGCCGTCTACCGGGCACATTTCTAAACTCCGGGCTGCTACTGAGAATTTTCTTTTTTACGCTCAATAATGCTGCCCGACCCGGATATCGAACTGGAGACCTCATGATTAGCAGTCCGCATTCCGCATTATTAAATAAGGCAAATAAGAATACACCCTGTCGGATGATAAGCAGCCAATACTCGCTAGAAACACTAAGTACTCGTGCATTTACAACTCTATTGAAAATGAATAAAAGGGGGTGTGGAAGTATTAGGAAAATGACGCGTCTATGTTTTTTTAAACAACACCCTGCACTAAGTAATCATCCTTGTATCGCGGAGAACTTTACGAACACACAATTTCATGGACACAAAATACACTCAGACTCCAAGTGTGAACCAAGAGTTGTCCTGTGTGGGAATCAAACCAACAACATTCGAGCGAGATATCGGTATCTAAAACACTCCGCCATCGGTCTCTGGTATGTGTAATTGTCATTTTTTTTACGTCTTATTGCACGCCTCATAAGCGAAGCGTTAAGGTGTGTACTACTCTCGTTTCATGGAGAACAACTGATTTTACAAACTTAAAATGTCTCTATTTATCATATATTGCACTTGTAAAATAATATATACACACACATATCAA
This sequence comes from Leucoma salicis, assembly GCA_948253155.1. Lineage (NCBI taxonomy): Eukaryota > Metazoa > Arthropoda > Insecta > Lepidoptera > Erebidae > Leucoma > Leucoma salicis. Next base: position 3,969,095 of record OX411815.1, read on the forward strand.
GAGAAAACACTATTTTTAAAGCTCATGATATTTTTGATGCCATTTTTGTTATTTAAACTACAAATTATAATTTGTGAATAAGGAAAAAGAGTATTTTAGTACGAGCGGGAATCGAACCTGCGTCCCTTCCTTTCCGGGGAAGTGCTCTAATCCATTGAGCTATCGTACCATTTCTAGAAATACCGAATTTCCTCATCACATTTGTCTTAACGACCAACGCCCTCTATCGGCAATACATTTACATGCATTCATCCAATGTAGTAAGTTTAATTTTGCAATTAAAATTAATACTATTCGATGGCGTGATTTTTCGATCTATATTTTAGCACTTGACATGCTCAGCTACTCTTAAAGTACACACAAAGACATGAGGAAATTCGGTATTTCTAGAAATGGTACGATAGCTCAATGGATTAGAGCACTTCCCCGGAAAGGAAGGGACGCAGGTTCGATTCCCGCTCGTAATAAAATACTCTTTTGCCTTATTCACAAATTATAATTTGTGCTTTAAGAGTAGCTGAGCATGTCAGGTGCTAAAATATAGAACAGTGTTATTTAAACTAGTTAAAAAACTGTTTAAAAAATTCTGTCTTGGACGTCCGTTTGTTGTAGGTAATGTATGTTAATACGATAACGACCGAAATACTTTACTAATCGAGTATTTTTTTTTCTTTTATGAATTATTACAACTACGAACAGAGCTCTATCACTTTTCACGGTTTAATTCGATGTAGTTTAATTGTTATTAAATAAACAAAAAAATAGTGAATATTTACGCTGGATTCAACACTAAAACCAGCGCTATCCTTATTTCGTGAGAAGTGTGAGAACTATTTCTATAGACCAATATAGAAGTACTTCTTAGTTAGCGCTAGATGGCGTATAAGACATGAAAACCATGAAATTAGCGCTATCTATGTGATTTATTGAAAACTACTTAGTAAGACCAATACATTATTAGTTACTTAACAAATAATCAATTTTATAGTGAAAAATGAAGATTATGAGGCGTGCACTTTTGGATTTTCCAAAGTATTTGTACCTTGCGCACACTAGTTGTCCAATATTGTAGTTTTCTCCAAAAAGAGTATTTTCTAGTTTAAAAAAAAAATCTATTGGCGTTCTTAGTGGTGAGTAACATAATTATATGCCTTTGCTAGTTTTTAGGTTATATCTCAGGTTCCCGATATAGTAGCGAGATAAAAAGTATACCAGTTTTTAAGTCCAATCAAGAGCTATCAAATAAAATAAATAGTAAAATAAATAGTAAATAGTTGCATCAAAATCCCTTCAGTAGTTTTTGCGTGATGCGCGAACGAATAAACAGAGAAACAGACAAAAAATCTAAAAAAAATCGTTTTGTGTTTGGTTACACCTATATAGCCTAATATATACATTCATTTTTTCTCAAATATCTTAAATGTACAGACATAGCTATGTTATAATATATATTATTATAAATGAATAAACAATGATAGACATTTATAATCCATACCTTTACAGATATAGTCAGCTTTTATCAAGAGGAATGTACAAACGTAATGAAGCATAAAACCAAGCAACGGAACAGACCCACTTAAAAACTAATCAAAATCCACACAATGATAACCTCGCTTTGAAATTGTAAGCCTCATTTGACGATCTCGAGTAACTGATTTCAAGTCCCACTTTTTATTATCACAGTTAATAGTTATTTTAATGTTAGTGCTAGTCACACCGCACGAAAATTACTCATCATCATCATCAGCCTTTCGACGTCCACTGCTGGACATAGGCCTCCCCAAGTTGGGGGTATAGTGCCGTAATTACCACGCTTGGCAAGCGGGTTGGCGATCGCAGTGGATGTTGTTAATACTCGAGGGAGTACTGCTGCCCACTTCCCCCGATATCCCCTCAGTCGGCTCTTACGTCTCCCATGGGTGGAGAGGGGCGAGACAATTCTAAAGCCGGCCCCACACGGCTATTCTTAAATGTACGGCATTCGGCACGACGAAAATTACTAAACTTTATTGTTATTTCAATAATAAATTTATTATATTTAATTTATTTAGAACTTTACTTTATCATGACACGAAATTTTAATGTTTCACAATTCACACTGGTGACAGAAAATGAGCTATTAAATAAGCTATTAAGTTAGCATGCTCACTGTTACCAGTGGTAGAACCTTCCTTATCCCAGCACGAATGGGCCGGCTCGATCGGGGATGTACCACCCTCTCACATAAGATCAGCGTGTAACAACGATACCTACCATTGTTTCGTATGGTGAGTCGAGAGAGCCGGAGGCCTAAACCTATCCCTATCTTCTCCTTATTATCCTGGCCTGGATCCCTGACTTGTCTTTTGAATCCATTCTGTCATCTACATATCATCCCTCTTCTCCACGGCCTATTCCTTTCCTTGGCGATGGCGATGCGCGAGTGATGATGTTGTAGCGTCTATAGGTTACAGTAACCGTTTGTTTGCTTACCACCCACGTACCCACTATAAAAAAAAACTAGCTTTTGCACGCAACTTCAACTACACGGTCTTAAAAATATTCTATCTCGATATATTATATTTTAGGGAAGTCCTGTATGCTAATACAGTGTCTATCCACCTACAAAATTTCATCAAAATCTAATCAATATATAGGTTATCTATATATCTACTATTGTAAAGCTGTAACAGAGCTGTGTCTGTACATTTAAAATATTTGAGAAAAAATGACTTTATTGGGCTATAGGGTCATTGAGCCAGTAGCGCGCATAGCTCCGGTATCCGGACATTTGCTCGACTACATACTTTAAAATCTTGACAATAGTATTCATAGCTGAAATAATACCTAGATATATGTCTTATACGGATTTAAGGTAGTTGAGTGGTAATACTGCACCGATTTTAAAGAAAAATACTAAATCTATAGCTGGGGATTAGCCGCTCAATATATCCTGTTACTCAAGAGGTGAGAGGAAGTGCGAAAAATGACAAAAAAAATTACGAGGGCGCTCGAGATTAATCGTAATTTTTTTTTTTTTGTTTTTTTATATTAACGTTTAATATTCAGTTAGATTCAATATTAAATGTTAAAAGGTATTTTATAGAGTTTTTGTATTAGATTAACTTATAAATGGTTCAACAATGTATTATTCAGTTTACGAACACATGCTTTCCTTAAAAAACCTTGTAAATTTTAACTTCAAAATTGTGTTCGCTTATCGGGATAATGCTGTGAAAAATGTGTTTCAGTAAGCGAACATGTGATTATTATGAAACAAAACTTAAGATAATTTAAAACATACTTTATAATTAAGAATTAAATATAAGTTACTTTACTTATCATCACGCTATCTCCCTTGATTCTCTTCTCTGGCTACCCCAGCCAGAGAAAACATAGTGCCAAAAAGCTCTATTCTTGCATACAACTCTCGCTTCCTCAATTTTCTTCATAAACGTTCGCCGGTTTCGGAGACCAGCTTCCTTCAATACATGATCAATTTGGACTAAGTGGTACTCGGTCTCCTCCGGTACCTACATCTTTCCACTTTCTCATTGCATATCTTCTTAACCAATCGCTCGTCTGGCATTCTTTCTTCATGTCCGAACCATCGGAGCATTCTCTTTCGCATATTTACACCAATACTTTCTTTCAGACCTACTCGCCCACTTACGTCGTCATTACGAATGCAATCAGTCAGCCTTAATCCCCAGATTTTCTGCAGTTATCAAGCGCATTTCAAACGCACTGATATTACTCCCATGCTCCTTTTTGCATATCTCTCTCGCTTCCCTATATTAATGTTGGGACAAGCAAGCTTATGTATTGTAACACACGCCTTCTGGCTGAGGTAGTGGCTGCCGAAAAGTTGTCCAAAAGCTCCATTTCATTCTGTTGTGTGTTGTCTATCTATTTCAGTGGTGTACCTTCCATCCCGACTGAATCCACATCCAAGATTAGCAACCCTCGGCAAGCAGCTTGCATAAGTAAGAATAACGAATGTAGAAGGCTGATAGATAGAATACATATTCTGAAGGGGCTTGATGTAGGCACTTCAGCTAAGTGTTTGTCAATGGGTACTCCAGTGTTCGCAAACTAAAAAAAGTGTTCGCAAACTGGCATTTTCAGTACTTTTTCCTTTTTTTCTCATTTTATTCAAATCTACGTACAGAATAGCAAAATAGCATTACGTTTTCAGAAAAAGAGTATATTCTTAACGTATTAATATAATAATACACTATATCATTCTTAGATAGTATACATTTTGAAGGGTTCAAAGAAGGCAACTCCGCTAATTGTTCGCCAACCGGCACAATGACCCTATAGGCGTGACTAAACTATAAGGCGTGAATAAAAATATTTTTTTAGATTTTTTTGTGTCCGTTTATCTGTGTGTTCGTTCGCACATCTTGCAAAACTACTAAACGGATTTTGATGAAACTTTTTTTATTTGAAAGCTCTTCTTTAGAGTTAAAAAACTGGAATACATTTTATCTCGCTCCTACTATATCGGGTTCGGGAACCTGAGATGTAACCTAAAAACTAGTTTTTGGCTGCGGCGGAACCACGGGCAAAGGCTAGTAATAGGTACATATTACCACAATAAAAGCTTATATATTTACTGTGATAATACTTCGATTTTATTTTGACTTATCATGACAGCCACCTATCCAAAAAACGGCTGAATTAAATTCACTTATCTACAATTAACAATCAGCAAAGGCATACATGAGCATCCCACTTATTTATAGTAGGTATCATATTGCATTTCTTTTAAAAGTGCAACGTTGACAGGCAAATACAATGTCGCCAGTACTCGCCAGGCATATTAAATATCACTACCTACGTAACTCTTCAGCTTGTCAGCAGGCAAAGTTATAAGCGTGGGTTATAGACCTTCGGATGACCTGACTCATACCAGGATACGTGGCCTCGTTTGACTACGCCTGTAGTTTGGAACACCCCCACAATATCCAGGTTTAGTTACCATTGCAAATTATTGGGCAATTTTTAAATCATCTGATTCATTATTAGGACTAAAGCTAAGTCTTGAATTTCATCCATATTGGTATAAATACTAGCCTTTGCCCGCTAGTTTTTTTGGCTATATCTCAGGTTCCCTATAGGTATAGTAGCGGGATAAAATGTAGTTAAACCAGTTTTAAGTGTAATCAAGAGCTATTCAATAAAAAAAGTTGCATCAAAGTCCGTTTAGTAGTTTATGCGTGATGCGCGAACGAAGAGACAGTCAAACAAACAACCAAAAAATCTCAAAAACATGTTCTGCGTTCAGACACGCCTATAATAGCTTATTACAGACATTTTTTCCTCAAATATCTTAAATGTACAGACTACAGCTCTGTTACAGCTTTATAATGGGATATTGTACTATATTTTTAAAACTAAATGTGCTTAATTTAAAGTTGGATGAAAAGTTAGTATTTCTCATTAACATTTTCAAGCTCGAGATCTGAGTGCGCATGCAATGAAGTGGAATAATTACTGGACCTATAAACTACGAAGGTCAATTACAAGACACGACATATAAAGTACCTATTTATATCACTTGTAGAGATATGAGTGATTATTATATAAATAAATCTCTACAAAGTGCGCTATGATAACTGTTCTAAAATGTAGAGTAGGGGAAAATGTAACTTACTTATCTTAGGTAACATTTCCAGTTACTAAGAGAACATTACAATACATCAAAATACCCATAACATTTAAAATGGCGCGTAAATTTAATCAAGTGTAAGTTTATTATCATATTTTTTTACCAAACAATAACTAATAACAATCAAATTGCACTTTATCAGAGATAATTCAAACGTGACGTCAAATAAAAATAAACAAAACATAACTTACAAACATTAAGTTATCAATTAAACTATTTTTATCAATGAAACTATTTATACCTATTGACTCTATCGTGTTATTTATTACAGCTCTAACTTACCTAGAAAGCTGAGGCTCGGCTTTTCATCCACAGAATCGTCGTCTTCAAAACATTCCAATTTATTCGAATTCATATTTCCATCACTTTTGCATACGCGAAGAAACTACTTAACACAGAAGGTCACAACCACTTGTCTCTACATGCAGACAACAGTAACAAATGTAACAACCAATTAGTATTTGCCACTGAAATCACACACTAAAACAAAACAAAAAAACTAATTTATTTCACACAGATGTTTTTTGTTTTTGTTAACAAAATTTGTCACAGTTTTGAAGTTTGAATTTTAACGGCTGCGGCGCACACACATACGTCCAACACGCAACATCTCACCGAATCGAATGAAGTTACACGCGACTAACGATGCCGCCTCGCACACATTTGCAACTAGCTTCATGTTGGACTAAGTGACCTGCTTGATAATGTGATTAAATAAGTACATATTTACACTTATACTTTGTATACGATATGCTTCCATAAACTGTCTTATCTTTAGTTATTATGGAGCGTATTTATGTATATCTAACTGTCGTTAAATTAAAACATTGTAATTACTACACTTTGTTATATAAACCAACATCGGTACAAGCTGTGATCAGAGTGACAAATAGGATTTTTGCATTCGAAAGGGGTCGAAATATCCACCCTCATCAGTTCACATACTGTTCTATTCAACCGAAAAATAGGGTAGGTACCTCAAAATATCTCCGCGTTCGAATTTTGAAAATTAACAATGCAATGTTTTTTTAATGTAATTTAGAACGCACGCTGGTACCGCTGTTTCGAATTTCTATAACATAAACTTGTATTAAGACTCAAGAAGCTATCAGCATTCCTGATTGAAATTAAAACCATAAAATTGGTGAGCGGGTTTTAAAAGGTTGATCGGACCGAGTCAAGCATGCTTCCTTGCCATCGATGTATAGAAAAAAAGGCAACGCTCACTGCAGTATAAAAGGATGTTCCCACACTGGCGATCTTTTTATTTTTAAGGGCCAAGGCCCTATGATTCCCTGGGCAATTTCGTTGGAAGCGACGACCATATAATTTTGGTCACCATTCATCATAATGAGTGATTCAAGAATGACAAAATGGATTGAAGAGTGAAAGCCAACGCAGGTAATCATATTTTTAGATATAATGAATTTTGTATTGTAAAGTTCTCGTTGTGGTGTAGACAGTTTTGGTGATTCAAATAAATTGTTTATCACAAATACAAATACCGATTGCCGGTAAAATAAAAAAGATAATTATTATGAAACATGCTTTTTGTTTTTAAATTAATCGCTATCAAAAATCTGATAAGGCTCACTTTATGATGCGGGTGTGATGATGGTGATTAATGTAAGTAAAACATGAATAAATCTCTTATCTCTTTATATTAGTTAAATATTAGTTATAAAAATACTTTACAACATTCATGCAGGTTACGGACGGGTGCTGTAAAGTATTCGAAACGTTGGGATAGTAGAAAATCAAAAAAACGCGATAGATTCCGTAGTTCTATTTCATAATAATTATATAATATTAGCGTGAATACCAGAGAATATAAATATTAGTAGATACATTGAAAAAATATATTTATTTGTCCACGATGAACTCCGAAACTACATATCCGCAAACATTTTTTTAAAATGTGCGATTCGTTGTCACATAAAAGATAAATTTTATCAATGTTTTTTATTGCAAAATTAACCAATGTGTGCCACAATAGCGCGGAGCTGGGTCTGCTAGTATATAATAACTTCACCATAAATTTGACGAATTACAAAGTTTTGTAACTTTAAGTTGAATAAAAGTTGATATTAATCACAAACACTTGTCATTATATTATTATCTCATCTACATAATGACCCATTCTTTAAAAGATGCTGTGCGTATTCTACGTAAGAAAATATATGGCAGAAAACTTGAACATTTTAAAAATATGGACGTGATTTAATATCTACGTAAGTAGGCGCGAATTACTTATATTTTATACTGGGTGTTTAAGGACGTTGTCTTTCAAGGGAATCTCATTTCGGTGTTTTTGTCCGTAATTATGTCTTTATACAAAAACATATTTTGCAATATCAGATAAATGCTTATAAATGAAAAATGTTGAAGAAATTTTATTCATTTATGCACTACAAGTTGGTCCAGTTCTTTTCAAGGTGACCGCAAATTACACATTAAAATTGTTGTTAAGTAGTACCACCTACTTTTTAAGCTTTATATTTTGAAAACATCAGTAAACTTTGTTCAATCACTACTAAGTAATACTGTTACCCACGCTATTTTATTGTATATGAACATTGTTCTAGCATATTCTTAGAAAGGACCCGTGTTAGTGAGTTGAAGATGTTGATAGTTTCATGTGATTAAGAATTTGGCCAATAAAAGCTAGTGTACGCTTATACAAGTAGATAGTCTATGCAATTAATGTTTTATTTTTATCAGCAGTTAAGAGTTCGACTACAATACATTCTATTTTTAATTTTTCTAGCGTATAAGTTGTTGTAGTTCATCCACACTTAAAGACGGAAAGAATATTGAAGTTTTAGATGAGTTTGTATATACATATGTATGGATATTATTAAATTACCTACCAGATGTGTTTAAATTTAGATATTGTTAAAAATATTTTATTAAAATCCCTATTTAATATAATATGCAGATTTTAGCTTACTTTAGTTTAAGGAGCTATATTTTTTGCCGAGATAAGCACTGCACAGATGGTGAAGTGCTTTAGATACCAGCCTCTCGCCCTAGTGTTGTGAGTTCGGTACGGGATAAATTTGTACACATAAATGCCTATGACCTTTTCTGCATTTTATTTGTCATGACAATTGGTTCAATAGTTACAGCATGAAAGCTTAACAAACAAATTCACTTTCGCATTTATAATATTAAGAAAGAAGTAAGGATTTGTAATTATTTATTGATAGATTATAGTCTGGAATAACACATATATACCACTCTTTATTTCGAAAAAATGGTAATGTTTTCCGTGTCGTAATGACTGCATCAATCATCATGAAATTTAGCATACATAGAGTTTGGAACTCGAAAAAGGATATGCCTTTTATCCCGTAGAAATAGTTGCTTCTTATGGGATAGCTATGTTTGTATATAGCTAATATTAATGTGGCGTAGTGACGTATTTATATTACTAGTGACGTGTGACGTATTATTATTTGAACTTCACACTAATGGTTATATAGGCGTGTCTAAACTTAAAACAATTCTTTTTAGATTTTTTTGTCTTTTTATCTGTTTGTTCATTCACGCATTACGCAAAAACTTCTGAACGGATTTAGATGCATCTTTTTTTTTAGTAGCTCTTGATTAGACTTAAAAACTGGTATACATTTTATCCCGCTACCGTATCGGGAACCTGAGATAGGTATATTCTAAAAACTAGCATTTGGCTGTGGCAAAGCCTAGTTTTGTAATAAAGCGAATGCTTATATTTAAAAGTGAAACAATGCCAGTAATTTGAAGACCCAGTCTACAAGTACGTTCTGATTCATCGTCTGGATGTTTTTCATCAAATCCCGAGGCATCCCCGACGTTCCCTTTAAGGAGACCTATTTTAAATTCCACTCCCGTACAGGTCGAGACGCGCTCCTAACATTTTTAGGCGTCCGAGTCCTCGTTTCTTTCCCATAGGTGTTTTTTTCGTCATAAAAGATTCTTTTGTTATTTTTTGTCGGATTTATTCGACTAACGCGTAACATACAGTCCATTATTAACTTTTAGTTGATTATTCTGACGGTTTTATAACTAAATATATTTTAATATTATTTATTATAATGTTATAGCCTAAGATCCGGCTGCAGAATTACTACGTTCATCAAGTACAACAATTTTTTACATAATTTACGAATAGGAGAATATATATTTTAAAGAGATTAGACTTATCTTAGACTTAAAGAGAGGAGAGGTGAGGAGCCAAGAGGTGTGCCCAAGTACCCAACGAAAACCGTGATTTTTTAAAGTTTTTACATTATTTCTGTCAAATGGATGATATTTTATTTAAAAAACAAATGAATGTTTTTTTTTCTAGAAGTAAATAAAAAATATTTAATTAATAATAATAGTGGCCATATTTGGATAAGCAACCTGGTAGATTATTATAAATTTACTAGCTGACCCGGCGAACTTCGTACCACCATATATGTATTAGCCTATGACGGTAGACGTCAATAGGCTCGCCCCTTATTACGTGGGATTTAAACATAGCTGGCGAGTCGTGGGTGTGTAATACACCTCTGCCTACCCCTTCGGGGAATACAGGCGTGATGCTATGTTTTTTGTTTTTATATATGTATTTTTTCATGAATAAATATTGCAATTATAAATTGAGATTTAAAAACATTTAAAAAAAAAAAGTTAAAATCGGTTCAGTAGTTTCGAAGTTCATCCCGGACAAACATCGTGACACCGGAATTATATATAATAGATGTAAAAAAGAATAGGTTTTTACTTGTGTGTGTGTATTCGTACTTGATGAGCGTACTAATTCTGCAGCCGGGTCTCGTACTATTGATTTTTTTTTATACTTTCCTTCTTTATTGGTTTATTGGTGACAAATAGTCGTGTTTTAAATTCCATCAAATAGTTTACAGTTAACTCATTTCCTTGATTGCAAAGATATATTTACGTTTTGCCTTTTACAGAATAACATATCTGTTTTCTAATGTCTCAATTAGAAGCTTGTCTAAAAATATTCAAGTCCATTATTAACATTACCAACGCCTTGTAAATGAGGCGGCGTTATATCTATCATCTTAATGTGAGACATTTTTAAATAGAACTTGATTGCTACTATAAAAATAAAAAGATTAAATGTTTTAGATATATATTTTTTAGCATTTGACATGCTCCGCTACTTTTTAAAGTATAAATTATTGGTGAATAAGGAAAAAGAGATTTTTTTTGCTTTTGCTAAAAAATATCTAAAATGTTTAAAAAATCGCGCCATAAAATAGTATAAATTTTAATTGCAAAATTAAACTTACTATATTGGATGCATGTAATTGCCCTCCAATAGATGGCGTTGGTCGTAAGACAAATGTGATAAGGAAATTGGGATGATCGAAAGATCGTTAGGATAGCTCAATGGCTTAGAGCACTTCCCCGGATTGGAAAAGACACGGGTTCGTTTCCCGCTCCTACTAAATATCTCTTTTTCCTTATTCACAAATAATTTATACTTTAAAAAGTAGCGGAGCATGTCAAATGCTAAAAAATATAGATCTAAAATTTAAAAAAAATCGCGCCGTCAATTAGTATGAATTTTACTTGCAAAATTAAACTTACTATATTGGATGCATGTAATTGCCCTCCGATAGATGGCGTTGGTCGTAAGACAAATTTGATAAGGAAATTGGGATGATCGAAAGATCGGTAGGATAGCTCAGTGGCTTAGAGCACTTCCCCGGATTGGAAAAGACGTGGGGTCGTTCCCCGCTCCTACTAAAAGTCTCTTTTTGCTTATTCACAAATAATTTATACTTTAAAGATTAAGAGCAAGCGCACATTGAGCCACTAGAGGCGACCACACTAGAACGACTAGTGGCCGCCACAAGTTGCGGACGCGTTTCTCCATACATTTTGTTTAACATCAGCGCACACCGAGCGTTTGAGTGGCCGCGTCCGAGCCACAAGCTGCGGGAGTCGACCGCGCTCGCTACTTGAGGCCGCGTTTTGTTGTTCGACTCGCGCGCACACACAGCTACAGTCGCCGGCTTCTCCCCGCTCCCGCGTTTCAGGTTTGTTGTAAGCAGCGTACTGAATGAACGTACACGATGTGTACGGATCCGATTCCTCATTTTGATGTTGATGTTTTTATTTACGATATCGAAGAGCGTCCGGCTATTTGGGATTTAAAGTCAGAGTTGTATTGTGACCGGCAAAAAGCAATTTTGCGCTGTCCATTTTTATTTCATCCATCCATTAGCCTTTTAAAGTCCACTGCTGGACATAGGCCTCCCCAAGAATGGGGGATAGTACCGTAATCGCCACGCTCGGCAGGCGGGTTGGCGATCGCAGTGGATGTTGTTAATACTCGAAGGAGTGCTGCTGCCCACTCCCTCTTACACTTATTCCCTCATTTGGCTCTTACGACTACCATGGGTGGAGAGGGGTGGGACAATTCTAAAGCTGGCCCCACACGGCATGCCATTTTTATTACTTGAAGTTAAAATAGGATGAACCCAGTAACGCCGATGAATTGGAATTCAGAATTATCGACGAATTCTGAATTCTGCGACGTTTTCTACGTATATTAAGCAATAACGAAATCAAGAGTGCAAGTTTTGACAAACAAACATCCGCCTCTGTCGAGTACAATTGAACAACTGCCGCAGGTGGCAGCCACTGAAGGCCGCATCCAGCCACCAGTGGCTGCCACTGGTGGCGGCGTGAGTGGTCTGACTGAACCACTGGTGGTCACGTTTGGTAGCGGCGACTGGTGGTCATAATGTGCGGGGGCTCTTAATGTCTTTATAATTATTTTGGTATTTTTTTGTCCGTGTGGTGACGGGCTACAAATACAAGTGTCACCACCCCATTTTTTCCCACGGGTATCGTATGAGGCAACTAAGAGAAGTAAGCTATTATCATCCATTGCATGACTGGTGGTAGGGCTGGGTACCAAGTGGGAGTACTCACTTGGTATCGGGCCCGAGCGGGTTGGTACCACCATCTCCCGTGTGACCGGCCATGAAGCACATCGTTGTGTTTAGGCTGTAACAGGAGATAGCCGTTTACTCTTTCATTTCATATCGGTGAAATGAAATGGTGAGCAGCAGCTTGACAATACTCTCGGTATAGATGAGTCCATGAGCGACGGTTACCACTTACCATCAGATGGGCTGTGGCTCGTCTACCACTACATACAATAAAAATATATATATATATATTTATAGATATACATTAACTGTGTTTAATTTTAATCCTGCCAGCGGTTCCTTTTTTATTTACACTACAAACAACCACTACTGGCAAATAAGCATACCACCCACCTGATGGTATGCAGTTACCGTAGCCTATAGACACTACCAACACCAGAAGCATCACTCGCTCGGTGTCATTTCCGAAGAAAGCGATAGGAGGTGGAGAGGAAGGATAGTAAGGAGAGGATTGGTTGGATAGGGAGGTGGTTTGGGCCTCCGGCACTCTTACTTACGGTACGAAACATAACGGCAGGATTACCTACCGTTGATTTACGCCGATCTTCTGTGAAAAGGTGGTACTCCCTTATGATAAAAAAGTATCTTTATTAAATTAAAAACAAATGCACCATCTGTCGAAAGTATTTTTATACATTATACCGACCAGGTAAATTTAATTTTACAATTAAGATTCTTATATAATTTATTTATGGATTTTTATTTTTTTTAATCGAAAATTTTCCATTTCCATTTTCACACTTTGTTTTTTTAATATCATAAAAATCAGCCCAGCCGTTCTTGATTTATAAATTGTGTAACTAACCCGACTTTGTTTAATATATTAAGAGCCAATTACTGGAAGTAAGTAACATTTAGTAACATGGGTCAACGTGGCTTCAAAACAAATGAACTTAAGAACCGTGAGTTTCTGCTTGATTAAAATAGTTCGCGAAGAATTTATTAATTTAAGTAAATAATGGTCTGATGGGGTTAGCCATAACTTTAAACTAAAAAAATACCATCAAAGGCGCGCGGCTGGGTTCCGTGCGTTGACTCAGTGACTCATCGCATCGGACAAATGCAAAAACTCGCTTGGGGACCCTAAAATGCTGCTTTGGGTGGTACATATATTTGCACCAAATAATTTTATATGAGATTTTAAACCAAAACGTGTTAGAGGATAAATTATTAAATAGTATGTTTTTTCAAGGAGAACTAGCAGGGATCTCCAAGCCATTTTTTTTTCTTATGGCGGCAAAAACAAGGACCTCTGGAACTATGTGACATCTCTTCAGTTGTCCGTTGGCAGCTTACTCTTTACCCTCTATTGAGAGACGCTTCCGCATGACGGATCGTCACACCTTTGTGGGATGCCTTAAGAGTAGCGGACGTTCCACAGGCCATGCGCCCGCGGCTTAGGCTAGGGTGGTATCAAGCGCAAGCACACGCGACTGGTGCAGGTGCTGTCGGAGCATGATTGCTTTCATCAAGTCGCAAGCTAAGGAGCCATTTATGCAATCACCCTGCCCACTCCTCCAGCACTGGCTGGAGGACCCCTACGGTCCAGACCAACCCAGTGCGTCCCAGCCGTGCCTTTCAACGGCTCTAGCAGCTCGGTGGACATCACTCTGCCACTGGGTCACCTCGCTGGGTAGCGGGTGGTCACCCTTGGGAAATCTCCACGTTTGAGAGATTTTCTCAACAGCTTGTGATTTCTTGGAAACCCGCACTAGGCTAGCATGGTGACGCCTAAATTCCTTTCAGTATTAGGGAGACCTGTGCCTAATAGTGGGACAGTATTGGGTTAAAAATGATTTCATTGTTTCTAAAAGAACAATTTAATTCTTCAACAATTCACCTAGAAATACGAGTTTCCAAAAGATCCTAATGGGGTCTGTTCTATAGATCTGTTTAAAACAACTTAAAACAGTACTATTTACTTTCTTCTTCAAAATATAATAAATTTATAAAAGAAAAGTTAATTAGTTGAAATTAGTCAAAGTTAATTTCATATATTATTGAAAATTGCATGCTTCCAACATTATCAATATTTTCTATTTTGCAACTACGGTGTTAGTTTCACTTTACTGCCGCTACTCGTATGCATAAAAACTTTTTACAAGTATGAAAAAAGTGCGTCATTTTACGGCTCCAATTTTTCTCCCATCTAATAAGTAAATTGTTTGCTATACAGGGAGAGCAACCTGTTCCATTGTTAGTCTGCATCACAAGACATGGTCGCTCAGTAGCGATATTCGTATGAATGAATCACTTTCCATAAAAGTGCAAAAACGTTTATTTTTGAATTTTTCACTGTCGCAGAGAGAATGGAATCGATTACCCCATATACGACTATCTACAAAACGCAAAGAATTTTTGAAATACAAACATTATATATATATATATATATATATAATGTTATATAATGTTGATACAAACATTATATATATATATATATATATATAATGTTTGTATCAGAAATACTATCTCTGAAAATTTATTCCAAACTAACAATATACTTAATATTTGGACAAAATGTGGTCTCCCAATCGCAGAACATTGATTGTTCTGCGATTGGGAGAAGTAGGGACCGAATAATAAGACTTACCTACTAAAAGTATAATATGGTGACGTAATAATAATAATTATGATAATAAATAATAAGCCTTTATTTTCCTATTTTTCAAATTTAAATATTTAGGAAAATATAATTTTAGATAAAAGTTGTGCCGGTTTGCCAGTACCAGCGGAGATACGGCACACGGCGGCTTTATTTAGTGGTGAAGGCCTCACACTACCCTGTTCGTTGCTCCAAACGACGGGGTGTGCGATTAGGTTAATTTTTTCTTGCCTTAACAAAAAAGAAATATAAATTGTGAGTTAAGGCACCTTTCCCTGTTTTTCTTTTCCAGATATTTCCAGCGACTTTTTGTATATCGTCTTGGAATTTACGTACCTATTCAAAATACCTTGATGTCTTAGCATTTGCCGAATGCTCTCGTCTGTAATAGAGTTGAATGCTTTCGCATAGTCAATATATGCTAAGTATAGCGAGCTGTTAAACTTCTGGTATTTTTCTATGATTTGTATAGTGATGTACCATCTTTTTCTTGAACTTGTCAACGCTCCGCTCCTCCACTGAGCCTTAACAGTAATAAAAGTAGAACACTACTAGGTAACTCGAGATATTGATAACTCTAATCTATCGAAGCGAAAGTAATTCTCACATCGAGCATCTAAAGCCACAAACCAATCTAATCCAAATCAATCGATCATCTAAACCACGAATTATTAAAAACCAACTCGATTACAAATCAAATCAATTTTGTTTTATCGAATTACTTTTTGCATATTGGTTTAGACAGCGAACATGAGCGATTATGTTATATAAACGCATGTGTCGTTTTTAATTATGACGATTAATATAGCAGTGAAATTTAACTGTCCGTTATTATGTCTATGACACGTGACCTAAATGTCAATTTGATAATACGCCAACTTATTTATCTTATATGTACTTAAAAGTATAAAGTATTTTTTTACATACTCCTAATACGATAGAGGATCCTAATACAGATATAAATAAAGATAATCCAAGGACTGCAAAGCCAGTAATATCGAATTCGATTCCCGAGTCTAATGGTAAATGGTCGGACAACTCACGAATTGTTGAAATTTTGGAAAATATATATTTTATGTATTTTATGTACTAGCCTATGACTTGATCGTTTTTTTTAAACTAGGTAGTTGGGTGGGAAACAAGCATATATAGGCCCTCCTGATGGTAAACGGTTACCGTAGACGCTAGCAACACCAGAGGTATCACTCGCGCTCTCCAACTACTTCCTCTTTCCCAGAAGGTAAAGAGAAAGTACAATAGGGAGAAAGACAGGAAGGATGCTGAGGAGAGGATAGGGGTGACCATTTTTTAAATGCTGTTTAATGTGTTCATTGTGACGGCAAAATAATAAAAGAAAATATCTATATGTTAAGTACAAATTATTTGTAAATGAGGAAAAAGAGAACTTTAGTGCGAGTGGGACTCGAACCTGGGCCCCTTCCAATCCGTGGAAGTGCTATAATCCACTGAGCTACCGAATTGACCTTTCGGACATACCCAATCTACTCATTACATTAGTCTTTACGACCTCGTTCACAAATAATTTGTACTTTAAGTAGCTGAGCATGTCAAATCCTAACAATATAGATCAAAATCTATATTATGTTAAATTATGTTTCATTGAGTGTATCCTACACTGCCAGGCTTATAACAATTAACCTTAGAAAATCTATGTATCACATTAGCGACACCATCAAGCTTTTAATAACATTGAAATAGTATTTTTAACAAAAAAAAAAAAAACAATTTAAAAATTATAGTATTTATATATCAAAACACATCTTTGATTCACGTGTACAATTTTAGCGGGATAAAATTTGCCTAACCCCGTCGTTAGGAGCAACGAATAGGTGGATCCCATCCACTAAATAAATCCACCGTGTGCCCTCTCTCCGCCTATACAGGCAGACCACTGGAACTGTGTACTGCTGAAAAACTCGTAGTATTTATAACTGCGACCACACAACGTACACATATAAACACACCATAATCAAGTATACACAAAACACCAGTTCTTCGTAAATCTCATCATTAGACTTCATAGAAGTAGATAAAACAAATGAACGTAAAAGAAAACAATTTTTATTATAATTTCATTACGGAAGCTACAGGAAAAAATTTAAATATTTACGTCCGTTATATAGCGCATCTGGCTTCAGACGTTACCTTTCCAATAACTCCGATAAGAGTACAGTGACCATGTTTACAACACAAAGAGGACAAGTCACTCTAGATATTGTTTGATTCATAATCTCCGTAGCTTATTTCCAAGCCAGAAAAAAAAACAGTTTATTCAAAATTTTGAATCACGATAAAAGGTTTGATCTTAATACGTAGCAGTGAAGATACAAGTCGCTATGTGCCAATAAGATGATAATTGTTGCTTATGGAGTCAAGACATTATAATTATTTATAATACTGCACAATATAATATATTTTTTTACAATTAGTTGTCTGTGTGGTAACCCCATCTTTTCCCGCGGGTGTCGTACAAGGCGACTAAGGGAAGTAAGCAATTATCACCCATTGCATTACTGGTGGTACGACTGGGTACCAAGTGAGAGTACTCACTTGCTATCGGGTCCGAACGGGTCGGTACCACTATCTCCTGTGTGACTGGTTATGAAGCACGTCAGTGTGTTTTGACTGTAGCAGGAGATAGCCGTTTATTCTTTCATTTTTCATACCTGAAAATTGAAATAATGCGCAGCGGCTTGATAATACTCTCGATATAGTTAAGTTCATTAGTGAAGGTGATCACTTACCATCAGGTGTGCCGTGGCTCGTCTGCCATCATAAGCAATAAAAAAGGCGACACCCTGCACTAAGGAATAATCCTTGTATCGCGGTGGACTTTACCAACATACAGTTACACGGACCCAAAGTACACCCAGACTCAGAACAACCATTTGTGGATCACACAAATGTATGTCCTGTGTGGGTATCTAACCCACAACATTCGGGCGGGAGGCCGGTATCTAAGTCACTCCGCCATCTGTGCAGACAATTGAATGGAGTGATGTTTCGACATTACATTATAAAAGTGTCACAATAACAAAAAAAAAGGCAGTGACTTCTTTTTAAAAAAGGAATATCTTAATATACAAATAAAATAAAATGAAACGATAACAATTTGTACTTACATAATTATGATGAGAGTGTCCTTATGAATTTATCACGATCTTATTGTTGTTTACATCTTTGTGATTGGTATTCCAGCAGCAGTAGAAAAAGAGAGATTGACTGCGAGCAGGATTCGAACTTGCGCCCCTGCCAATCTGTGGAAGTGCTCCGGACCGCTAAGCTATCGCAGTCACCCAATGGTTGGCGGATTGGCAGGTATCACAAGCTGTCGAGAAAAGGAGGTGTGTGCCGCGACCTCGATCTAAGGATCTAAGTCGAAACCATCGTCTTTGCAGTGCTTGGTTTTACCAATAAGCTATTACTGCATATATTTTTTTTTTATTTTTTATTTTTATACTTCTTGCAATTTGTATGCAAAGGCGGCATTTTCTACCAACCTTAGGGAAGTGAACAAAATATTATGTAGGTGGGTGTAAAAACAATATTAAAAAGTATATTTAAAAAAAAAGTACAAAAGTATTTAACGCGCGTACATAATTTCGAAAAGTAAGTTTTATGTACGGTGCTCTTCGTCACCCTTTTTTTTGTTAAGGCTGGAAAAAATGTTCCTAACCGCACACCCCGTCGTTCGGCGCAACGAACATGGTAGTGTGGGGCCCTCACCACTAAAGAAACCCGCCGTGTTCCGTCTCTCCGTCTGTATTGGCGGGCCACTGGAACTATGTTACATTGCTTCAGTGGTTGCGTGTGGTCACCCTACTATAAAGGCCCTCAAGTACCTTCTATATATGGAACTCCCGTTTGATTCCATGTTGGTACACGTGTTAAATTGGCTCAAACACTGTTGCTTCATTGCGCCACTTACATGTAAGTTGGTGCCAACTGACAGCTTCTTATTTCACAACACGATCGTGTTCCGCTTCATTTCACGGTGTAATAGCTCTAAGTATGTATTAGTTAAATTATATTTTTTATAATATTAAAAATTATTAGAACCGGGTGTATTTGTGCATTGTCGAAATCAAAATTTAGGAAAAGACGATAAAAGCAATGTAATAGAAAACAATATACAACATGTTTTACCTTTATGTTAGCGCATATATCTCTAAAATTATTCAACAGATATTAATCAAAATTTAACGGCTAGATAGAGCTTGGCTTGGAAGTAATCTGTATGTGCGCTATAACAGAGCTGTACATTGAAGAATTATGAGAATAATTGCAACAAGTCCTATGAGGACCAATTTTAAGAGCAGTTGGAACTGATTTCCAAAAGTTGTGGGTAAAGGCTACAGGATGCCTCTGGATACAGCTGACATAGGACCGCCCATTGAGGTACTGTGGAACTTATAAAAGTCCAGATATTTATGTAGGCTAGGCTTTGTCCAAAAGGTGTCCATACATCCATCCATCAGCCTTTCGAAGTCAACTGCTAGACATAGGCCTCCCCAAGAGAACGCCACAACATGTGTTTTACGCTCATATGGGGTATAGTGCCGTAATCGCCACGCTTGGTAGGCGGGTTGGCAATCGCAGTGGATGTTGTTAATAATCTAGGGAGTGCTGCTGCCCACTGCCCCGGTATTCCCCCAGTCGGCTCTTACGGCTCCCATAGGTGGAGAGGGGTGGGACAATTCTAAAGCCGGCCCCACACGGCACACCAAAAGGTGTGGTTTGGTTATATTTCTGCTTCCTAATATACTAGCAAAATTAATTGTATACCAGTTATTAATCTAATTAAGAGCTTTTAAATAAAAAAATAAAAATCTGGTTAGTAGTATTTGAACGATACACAAAAAAAACAGAAAAAATATTTTGGTCTTAGACACGCTAGTTTAAAACAGTTACCACTTTACTAATAAACATTGTATAAGATTCAAATAGTTATTCAGTGTTTTGTTCCGTTCTTTCAACGTCAAACTGTTCTATTAGTGACAAAGACAAAACACTGGTTAAGTTATTGTTTATCGTGTCTAATGCCCAGCCACGTAGCTTTGCTACCGTTATATACTGTATAGATAGATTATTTCATTCTGTAATAATAAGTATATAATAAATTTCTTAATACAATAAAACAAAACTGCTCTCTCAATTAGTAATATTTCACGACGATTGCGCTTGATTTAAAACAATTGTGTTGCAATGATTGTCTGTTTGCACTAATAAACAGACGTACCACGAAAACTCTTCAATTGTATCAGATATAAATTGGTTGGATGTAAACGTATTCCATTATGTATAAGCGGTTTAGGTTAGTAAGCAATACAGTTATGATTTTATTTTAGTTTTGTAGTTGTATGGAAATGAGTTACTCATAAATAAGTTTTATTAAGAGCACTTCAAACTGATTTCCAAAAGGTCAAGGTTACAGGATACCATTGAAGTCAGGTGGCGCAGGACCACCTATTATGGTGCTTTGTGGATAATTATTTATGATCAGAGTTGGACGATGAAATTCTTGGGATGGATGCATAGGAAATACACAAATCGCAGGATATTTTGTTTTGTATTTCAGAATGTATTTTTATACAAGAATCCTATTAATATTATAAATGTGATTTTGTTACTCAATAACGCATAAACGTATGAATAGTTTTAGATGAAATTTGGCACAAAGATAGTTTATTACCTGGATTAACATATATGATACTTTTTATGTCGGAAAAATAATTTCCAATGGAATAGCAAATTTGCATAGATATAATGAATGTTAAACACAAAGTGAAAAATGTGAAATCGAAAATAACAGTCAGGAGCAGGATTTGAACCTGCATCTTCTGGATACCGTCCAGATGCTTTACCAATTCAGCCATCCTGACAATTGCTCCTGACTGCTAATTTTGATAACACATCATACTTAACGTCTTTGGGTGACGCCTGCGCCATCTGTCGGAAGTATTTTCATACATTATACCGACCAGGTAAACTTAATTTTACAATTAAGATTTTACCTAATAATGACGCAAACCCTTTAAATATTTAGATATTTTTATATATATTTTTAGCATTTGACATGCTTAGCACTATACATTAAACACAAAGTGAAAAATGTGAAATCGAAAATAACAGTCAGGAGCAGGATTTGAACCTGCATCTTCTGGATACCGTCCAGATGCTTTACCAATTCAAAACTTTGTGTTTAATGTATAGTGCTAAGCATGTCAAATGCTAAAAATATATATAAAAATATCTAAATATAATGAATGTGTTATAGAGTGATGTACTTATTTTATATTGACTCAATTCTGAGGTCTACGCAAATGAAGTCGCGGGTAGCAGCTAGTATGATAATATTTATAATATAAATAATAAATAAATATTCACGGACATTTCACACTACGTCCTCTGGTCCCAAACTAAGCGTAGCTTGTGCTATGGGTACCAGATTACGGATATAATACATAATTACTTTTTTTTGTAAATACATATATTAGAGGATGCAGTAGCTTCCTTGGTCAATGAAGTAGTTGATAATCTAGATAATGGACAAAAATGTCTAGGTATATTCCTTGACATTAAAAAAGCTTTTGACACTGTCTCTGTTCCACTTCTATTGACGAGGATGGAGAGAATGGGAATACGAGGTTATGCACTTCGAATATTTAAGGACTACTTATCTGAGAGAACACAATGTGTGAAGATTGGTCCTTACATTAGCGACACTGCTTCATTGAGTTTTGGCATCCCTCAGGGTTCAGTTTTGGGGCCGTCACTCTTTCTTCTCTATATTAACTCATTATGTAAGCTCTATCTACCTTGCTGCTCTTTATATTCATATGCCGATGACACCGCCTTGTTGGTTCACGGCAAAAGCTGGGCTGATGTTTTCATGCTAGCTAACCAAGCGTTAAAACGTGTTATGCAGTGGCTTTCAGAAAGTCGGCTAACTATTAATTTAATTAAAACGACTTATTTGACGTGCTCCCTATCGAAACTGACGCAACCGACATCAGACGCATATACTCTTAAAGCTCATACATGTTTTGAAAATATGGCAACGTGTGACTGTTTGGCACTAAGTAGATCTACACAAACAAAATATCTTGGAGTATACATAGACTGTTTATTGAGTTGGAAGGATCATTTAGTCTGTCTTACCTCCAGAACGAGAAAAATGATATCAGTTTTCAAAAAATTGCGGCACTCTGCTAGCACTGATATATTAAAAATTGTATATTATTCTTTATGCCAATCTATATTGAGATATTGCATTGTTGTTTGGGGTGGAGCACATAAGACAAATTTACTACCTCTGGAACGTGCACAGAGGGCTGTGCTTAAAGTTATGTGTTTCAGGCCTTTCAGATATCCAACTACACAATTATATTTGGACTGTAAGGTACTTAGTGTGAGGCAGCTGTTCGTGCTGGAAATTATTACTAGAAAACACATTTCTCTGCAGTATGAACCTAACAATTTAAATAAACGCCGTAGTCACAAAGTATGTGAGGTAAAATACTTCAAGAGTTCTTTAGCTGCAAGGCATTATAGTGTACTCAGTTGCTACCTTTATAATATTATCAATAGATATTGTAATATATACCCGCTAGTTCGAAGCAAATGCAAAAAGAAAGTATTAAGTTGGCTCATCGACAAAACTTATCTGGAAACTGAAAACTTATTAAAATTAAGCGTTCTGTAACATCAAACATGTCCATTTGCACATTACCACATCAACACACGCACTATTACACCCACACCCACTCACACACACACACGTACCCACATACAACACGCACACACATACAAACACAAACACACACACATCCATCTATTTTACAAATAAGCTAGATTTGACCTGCGGGAGACCTGGTACCCATGCCACAAGTTAAATCTTACTAAGGGTACCAGTGTTCAACGAAATACTGTTATTATGTATTAATTTAGCATTTAAGATGGCGCATGGATGTATTATTTGGTTAATAAATTATTATTATTATTATATATTAGATCAAAAACACTCACATAGCTGGCAAGTCGTGGGTGTGTAATACACCTCTGCCTACCCCTTCGGGGAATACAGGTGTGATGCTATGTTTTTTTTTTGAAAACACTCAGACGCAGTACAAATATCTATGTTCATCACACAAGTAATTATCTTGAGTGGGAATCGAACCCACGACCTCGTTCACGGAAGTCGGTTACACTACCGACTACGCCACGAGATGATATAAACTTACTAGAATATACACACACTTTTTGTTAATTGGAATGCTACTGTTAATAAGATTTAACTATTAAAACAAAAGGTCTGCAGGTCAGGTGACCTGCAAACCCTAGTCGGCGTAATGACAGAAGGTTGTAAGAAAAGGGGCCTACGTGTGAATGTGAGCAAAACCAAAATTATAGTCTTTGAAAGAGGTGAAGCCAGAACAGATGTCAGAGTATCAGTTGGCAATAGTATGCTAGAACAAGTGGATGAATTTGTATATCTTGGATGTGGATTCAGTCGGAATGGAAGATACACCACTGATATAGAGATAAGAGTAAATGCGGGAAATAGAGTGAACGGAGCATTGGGATAACTTCTCGGCAGCCACCACCTCAGCCAGAAGGTACGAGTCGCAATACACAATGCAGTGCTTGTCCCAACGTTACTATATGAAAGCGAGAGTATGCAAAAAGGAGCATGAGAGTAAAATCAATGCGGTCGAATTGCGATCTCTGCGAAATATCTGCGAAGTGAGGCTGACTGACCGCACTCGTAACGACGACTTAAGAGAGCGAGCAGGTATGAAAGAGAGTATTGGCGTAGGTAAAGATGCGAAAGGGAATGCTCCGATGGTTCGGACATGTGGAAAGAATGCCAGACGAGCGACTGGTTAAGAAAATATACCATGCTAAAATGGAAGGATGTAGGTACAGGGGGAGACCGAGACTCACCTACCTAGACCTAATCGGTCATGTATTGAAGGAAGTTGGAGTCAGGAGTCTCCGAAACCGGCGAGCGTGTATGAAGAGAATTATGAATGTTGAGGAAGCGAGAGGTGTATGCAAGAATAGAGCCTCTTGGCACTCTGTTCTCTCTGCCTACCTCGCAAGGGAAATGGCGTGATGATAAGTTAAGTTATTGAAACAAGTATTTCCTTGATAACTCCAAACCAAATATCAAGTTCAGAACGATAATATTCAAAGCTACCCGCGGTTAACTTAGCTGAGCCGAAGTGACAGCAAATAATAGATCAAGTACTAAAACCATAGACTAAGTAAACTATAGACTCGCTACTATTTTAATACTAAGGATAAAGAAAAGGATGCACATATTAGGTCTTTAGCGAGAATGAGAGAGACATATGTATAAGTTTTTTATCCTTTTAGCGTGTGTGTTATTTTTGTTGGGTGGGGTTGATTGGATAAGGTGGTGTTACGATGTAACCGAACAAATTACTATATAAATTATAAAGCCGCATATTCAATTGATACCGTATACCATATCCGCAAATTTAAAATACGCGCGGTTGCCTATATCCCCTACCCAGTTAGATTATCGCCAATGGGTCGCATGAATCCACTCCCACAAAGGCCAGAATCAAATATTATTACCATATATGGCCAGCATGCGATCCCGGATGCAAGCAGAGTACGCCAGGGTTCGAGAACGTTCTATTGCTACTCCAATCGCAAGCGTATGGATAGGAAAAGTTCTAGAACAAAAAACTATCCACCAATGAGTAAGTCGGGGCAACAAAGCTAAAATGAGATAGCAATAAGAGAAGAATAGAAGGGGGTATTATTAGAGTAAAAATATAAATATGGAACAGGAGGTAGTTCTTTTTTCTCTAGGACTCTCAATTATCGTGTGTGTCAAAGCAGATAACACTGCTCAAAATAATACAGTAATTAATAACATTATTTTTGCCTAGGGCTTTTAAAAGTAAAAGTGTGTGTCTTAGAAAACCCTAAAGGTACGTTTTATAATCATTTCTATTGTAGGACTCAATTTTCTTCGTTTACTTTATTGGTATAACCATAATTGAAAAGTAGATTTTTACGTGTAACTGTTCTATAAAATTGATCTAACGAGATTTATTAGTATAATCATATTTGAAAAGGAGATTTTTATATTTTGGATGGTTCCAGCGCTGGTTGCGCCGGCTTCACCCGCCCTCCGGCATACATCTGCGTGCGCCGAAGGACGTGGGCCTGCCCTTCGGCCCAGTTACAGCCTCCCCCCGCAGTTGAGTACCCGTAGGTGACGGTCTTGGCGACAATCCCCTGAGTTGCGAAGCACCCCCCTGATTCCTCATTGCTCGCTTCTTTTTTTTTAATTAAATTCAGAATCTTTGTTTTTTTAAATAATTAATTAATTTTGTATTAATTTTTTAATTAAATTGTAAATTTTGCCATGTGGGGCCGGCTTTAGAATTGTCCCAACCCTCTCTACTCACGGGAGTCGTAAGAGCCGACTGAGGGAATACCGTGGGAGTGGGCAGCAGCACTCCCTCGAGTATTAATAACATCCACTGCGATCGCCAACCCGCCTGCCAAGCGTGGCGATTATGGCATTATCCCCCATGACGGGACCGCCCGTTGTGGCGTTCTCTTGGGAAAGCCTATGTCCAGCAGTGGACGTTGAAAGGCTGATGGATGGATGGATGGTAAATTTTGAGTTTTTTTTTTCATTGTTAGGGATTTCCCCGTAACAGTGGCCAACCGTCCCCATCATCGGTATGTCAGCTTGTTCTTGTATTTACGTAAAAAAACGCTAATATTACACGTTCTAATACATTTTAAGCAAAATATAGGCATAACTACAATTTCTTTCATCCTCTCATTCTTTTATCTGGCTACAACAGGAAGTTTATTCTACAAAGTTATAATCATAGTTATCTTTTGAAATTATTCCTAATCATTATGTCAAATTATTGCTATCTTGACACTGCATACGCTGAGGGCGTGTCTATAATATCCTCTGTCTAAGTCTAAAACCTATTTCTGTCTCTATCATTTTATTAAATATACGTGGCTACTTCCATTATCTATTAGTTACTTCGTCCACATCTATACGTTGTTCTATCCACATCTATACGTTGCTCTCTAAACGCGTATTCCTTGCTCCCTCCACATATTATCTATATCTATACTATTATAAAGCTGTAACGAAGCTGTGTCTGTACATTCAAGATATTTGAGAAAAAATGGCTGTAATAGGTTATATAGGCGTGTCTAAACACAAAACCATTTTTTTTTAGAATTTGTGTCTGTTTGTCTGTTTGTTTGTTCGCGCATCACGCAATAACTACTAGACGGATTTTAATGCAACCTTTTTTATTTGAAGGGCCTTGATTAGACTTAAAAACTGGTATACATTTTATCCCGCTACTATATCGGGAACCTGAGATATAACCGAAAAACTAGAAAATTATTTAAACTAGATGTTTTTTAATTTATTTAAAAACTACTTGACATATTTTTATGCAACTTTTTTATTTGAAAAGCCTTGATTAGAATTAAGAACTAGTATACATTTTATCCTGCTACTATATCGGGAACCTGAGATATAACCGGCTTCGCCGCAGCCAAAAGCTAGACTATACTATTATAAAACTGTAACAGAGCTGTGTACATTTAAGATATTTGAGAAAAAAATACTTTAATAGGCTATAAAGGCGTGTGTAAACACAAAACAATTTTTTTTTAGAATTTTTGTCTGTTTGTCTGTTTATCTATTTGTCTGTTTGTTTGTTCGCGCATCACACAAAAACTACTGAACGGATTTTGATGCAACTTTTTTTATTTGAAAGGCCTTGATGAAACTTAAAAACTGGTATACATTTTATCCCGCTACTATATCGCGAACCTGAGATATAACCCAAAAAGTAGCTTTTGGCTGCGGCAAAGCCGCGGGCAAAGGCTAGTATAACCTTCAATTGTAATCGTAGATCCTTCTGTGATTGAACTTCTACACATTGCCCTCCACATCTATTCCATGCGTGTTCACATTTAATTTGCAGCTTCAGGGTTATTCAGTTTGGTGAAATGATCATATGGAAGCTTTAATACCATCGTACTAAGTTGAGCTGCAAGTTAAATTTACTCTAAGATTAAACAGTAATTGATTCGCAAGTGAAAGCTCTGCGAAAGTCACTTGATTAAACTTCTGCCAAGATAATTGTATTTATTTTATAACTGTTTTGCTCGCTTTTGGAAGTGAATGTTCTTATTACTGACCGTAGATATTGAAAAAGTTTATTGTTCAGTGTGAAGCTTTTTTTTGTTAATACACATTATATAATGCATGCTTTGTCTGATATTCAAATGATATTAGAGGTAAGATTATTCAGTTAATTCATCTATACTATTATAAATTTGTAACAGAGCTATGTCTGTACATTTAAGATATTTGAGAAAAAAATACTATATTAGACTATATAGACGTGACTGAACACAATAACGGATTTTGATGCAACTTTTTTTATTTGATAGATCTCATTAAACACAAAGACAAATGCTAAAATTATATATAAAAATATCTAAATATTGATAGATCTCAATGAGCCGCAAGCAAAGGCTAGTATAATATAAAACCAGATTCTGGCCGCGATTCCATCCGCGCGGACTTCATAATTTAAATTATCTCCATGTAAAAATATCTCTACCACAGGTCACCATACTTTTTTCCGGGATAAAAGGTAACCTGTGTCCTTTTCTAGGATCCAGACTATAAATATGGAAAATTTGGTGATGATTGGTTTTCTAGTTATGGCGTGAGAGCGTAACAAAACAAACAAATCCACTTTTGCACTTTTTTGGTTTATATTCTATATATCTGTATTTAAAAGAAAACAGACTGACTGACTGAAATATCAACGCACAGTTCAAGCTCCTCGGTCTAGTACTGTGAAAATTTACTGATGAGTACTAAAAAAGGATTTTATGTAAATCCTTTCCAAAATGGATTTATCACTATCCCATTTTTATCATATACCCAGGGTAATTTGCTAATATAAAACACAGAACACATTTTAACCCTTTTTAGTTAAGGGAAAAATTTACCTAACCGCATACCCTGTCGTTCGGGGCAACGAACGGGGTAGAGTTGGGTCCTCACCCACTAAATAAACCCGCCGTGTGTCGTCTTCCCACCTGTGTTGGCGGGCCACTGGAACTATGTTACATTATTGCTATGGTAACACCTTTTACCCTAGATATTAAGTAAGGAAATAAGGTTTAGTCAATATATAGATTTTCTGGAGTGGACTCTCAATTCATTTAAACGTGGATGCTAATTGTACATAGATATAATTAATATACTTAAAAGTAAATTGATGTACTTATATGTGGAAGTTCTAGTCACAAAATAATTGTGTTTCTGGATGGGAATGAACTTAATCCACAAAGACCGATACTTTTGCCATTAAATTAATAAAAAGTAACAAAAATATTTTTGATCAACCCGGTATAGTTCTGTCTACCCCAATCAAACTCATTCAGATTACATCAAAGCATTTGTCTGGTATAACGGTAATATTTTTACTCTGTGGCTGGTCATTCTTTTGATATATGAATGTGGCTGTTAATTTGTTTACCTCGATTTAATGTGTATCTTGGCAAATTTATTTTGTAAATTATATTTATTATAAGTGCATTATTATCCTATTTGTAAAATTGAGGCTAAGACAAATGAATCGTTTCCTAACTTTAGTCTTAAGTCGAGTTATTTCTCTTCATTGCCTGTAATATCTGACTTTACGAAATCATGTAAGTACGTATTATTTTGTTCATAATAGTCCATTGAAAACAGCGTACTGGTGATGTGTTGGTTATCATGCATGGTGAGCTATGGCTTAAATAATTGTTATTTTAAGAAAACAAAGAAATTTAATTTGAAAATACGTGAAAGCTTAAAGAAAAAAACCTTTTTCGATGTTGTAATATTACGAAGGACTATACATAACTAGCCTTTGCCCGCGGCTTTACCGCAGCCAGAAGCTAGTTTTTCGGTTATATCTCAGGTTCCCTCCCAATATAGTAGCGGGATAAAATGTATACAATTTTTTAAGTCTAATCAAGACCTTTCAAATAAAAAAACTTGCATCAAAATCCGTTCAGTAGTTTTTGCGTGATGCGCGAACATACAAACAGATAAACAGACAAACATTCAAAAAAAAATGTATTCTGTTTAGACACGCCTATAAAGCCTATTACAGTATTTTTTTCTCAAATATCTTGAATGTACAGACACAGCTCTGTTACAGCTTTATAATAGTATAGATATAGATAAGGTTATACATATGTATGTATCAAAGGCGGTACGTGGCTTACATGGGCAATTGATATTTGTTTACACGATCATAAAGGGCGTCTTAATTTTAAGAAGGAAACTCATTGTGCACTGAATGGTTTATATTAAAACGACTCAAAATGTACGCATGTGCATCGAATGTAAACTAGATTACTTTTAGGAATACATAAAGTCCGAACGAGTGTAGCGAATACATCCGTTCAGCTCGATGTCTATGTAAATGTCGATGGAAATGACTTCTTAAACTGAACAGTAGGCCTAGCCAAGTTTAATTCTATGATCGCTAACACTATAGAAAACTATTAAAATGTATGGGAATTTGACAGCTTTAACGATATATCAGCCAATGTTGCCAATCTTAGCTTCCGAGTACACGCAAATCATTTCGAGCTTGATGTTCCGATTTACGTTTAGTTCTTCTCTTTCAGTTGGGAATGAGAGAGCGAGAGAGAGAGAGAGAGCATACGTGCGCAGATCGCAGTTCCAGACCGAAATTCTACTAACAAATATTTTAATACCTTAAGATTATCATCTATAAACAGAAGAGAAATCTATGTTACAGAGTTGCACCAAAGAGTAATTATAAATACTACAAGTAATAAATATAAAGCTGGATAACTATGTTTCTAATGTCAACAGACCTGTTTACATGTGAGAGTAGAGACGTGTCTACATTCTTCTAATAATTTGTGCTAACTAGTGACGCGATTTTAAAAGGGAATATAGATTTATGTCTGGATAATGAGAATCGATTGAATGGGAAATCTATCTGAATATGGTAAGTGGTATTTAGTCTGGTCTTAAGCAGTAAAATTTCTACTTTTATATACATTAACAGTATGAATGGGATGTCTAATGTAAAAAAATTATTGCAATATTCACTTTTTTTACATAAAACTCAAAATAGCAAGAGAATATGTATTTTTGGAGCTGAGAAGTGCTTCTTTTGTAATTTAATTTTAAACACAAAGTGAAAAATGTGAAATCGAAAATAACATTCAGGAGCAGGATTTGAACCTGCATTTTCTGGATACCGTCCAGATGCTTTACCAATTCTGCCATCCTGACAATTGCTCCTGACTGCTAATTTCGATAACACATCATACTTAACGTCTTTGGGTGACGCCTGCGCCATCTGTCAGAAGTATTTTCATACATTATACCGACCAGGTAAACTTAATTTTACAATTAAGATTTTACCTAATAATGACGCAAACCCTTTAAATATTTAGATATTTTTATATATATTTTTAGCATTTGACATGCTTAGCACTATACGAGTACATTAAACACAAAGTGAAAAATGTGAAATTTTCGATTTATAAAAATATCTAAATAATTTAATTTTTTTAACGTTGGGGCGTTGATTAGATATTGCAACCCGGTATGTTTCTCAACCCGGCCGGACCCGGTCGCATTCTTCGCCAACCCGGCCGGGTCCGGCGGGCCCGGTTTATTTCAAACTGGCTTATATGAACAATTATCACAATAATCAGTCTCACTCAAGTTTCAAAAACACACTAAAATAATACATTTTTTAGGGAGGGATTGAACTTACATGTCGTATGACCACTTTATAAACGACGCATTTAATTTTTTATCAACTTATAATTATACTAGCTTTTGCCCGGGGCTCCGCCGCAGCCAGAACCTATTTTTTAGGTTATATCCCAGCCCAGTTCCACTGGGAGTCGGGCATAACCCCTCTGTCTGCCCGGCAGACGGGTATCCAAAAAGGATTTCCACGCGTAAAAAAAAAAGTTTCCCCATATAATAGCGGGATAAAATGTATCTATACTTACCAGTTTTTATGTCTAATCAAGAGCTATCACAAAAAAAAATTGCATTAAAATCCGTTCAGTAGTTTATGCA
The DNA here is from genome assembly GCA_948253155.1 of Leucoma salicis. NCBI lineage: Eukaryota > Metazoa > Arthropoda > Insecta > Lepidoptera > Erebidae > Leucoma > Leucoma salicis. The sequence continues at coordinate 4,000,513 of OX411815.1, forward strand.
TGATGCGCCAACGAACAAACAGACAAAAAATCTAAAAAAAATAGTTTTTTTTTCAGGCGCACCTATATAGTCTAATACAGACGTAGCTCTATTACAGCTTTATAATAATACAAAATTGACCGTGTGGCTCCACTTGTTATCGTGCCGTGTGGGGCCAGCTTTAGAATTGTTCCACCCCTCTCTACCCACGGGAGTCGTAAGAGCCGACTGAGGGAATACCGGGGGAGTGGGCAGCAGCATTGCCTCGAGTATTAACAACATCAACTGCGATCGCCAACCCGCCTGCCAAGCGTGGCGATTACGGCATTATCCCCCATGACGGGACCGCTCGTTGAGGCGTTCCCTTGGGGAGGCCTATGTCCAGCAATGGACGTTGAAAGGCTGATGGATGGGATGGATGGATGGAATAATATAAATGATTGAGACCTCAAACAATTAAATTATATTTCGTTTAACTACGATAATAATTTTTCAATTAGGTTTTCTCTTCCTTATGAACTACAGTCGGGAAAGCTGATATGTAATAATTAAACTTACTGTGTGAATATTATTATTTATGGTCCAACTTGAAAGTAGACAGTAGACAAGTACTAGTAGCTTTACTATCGACAGTGCTACTTGACCACTAAAGAGCATACTGGTTAAGTGATTATTAAAATTATTTTATGATACTTTCTGATGTGAGGAATAGATCTTTTAATTTAAAAGGCATTTCATAGTAAAACCTAAAGGTTTAAAGTTTTAGGGATGCCAATAAACTGGAATGCCATAAAATATTATTTTTCTATTTACACAGTTTTTTTTAATGACCACATGACTCACCCACTAAATAAACCTGCCATGTGCCGACTCTCCGCCTTTATTGGTGGGCCACCGGAACCATATTACATTCCTTCAGTGGTTCTATTTACACAGCCTATACCTATACACTTATACAGCTATACAAATAAATAAAATTAAAGGGTTTATTTCAAGTGTTTAAATAAAAAATTTAATTTCTTTCTCAATCCAATATTATCCCATTGTGTCATAGTAGAAAGAGTGGGAAGTAGGTTATCTTCATACAAACGCACCACGCGCGGCTTGTATATGTGCGCCATAGTATCGTACGCACACCGCACAAGGTTCGCGCGCCACGGCTTTTCGGCACCGCTAAATAATGAAAGAGAGCTTGAGCCGTGTGGGGCCGGCTTTAGAATTGTCCCACCCCTCTCCACCCATGGGAATCGTAAAAGCCGACTGAAGGAATACCGGGGGAGTGGGCAGCAGCACTCAGATAGTCAGTCTCAGCAGATAGTGCCGTAATCGCCACACTTGGCAGGCGGGTTGGCAATCGCAGTGGATGTTGTTAATACTCAAGGGAGTGCTGCTGCCCACTCCCCCGGTATTCCTCAGTCGGCTCTTAGGACTCCCATGGGTGGAGAGGGGTGGGACAATTTTAAAGCCGGCCCCACATGGCAATTGTAGGTATAGTGATTAAGTAATAAACTTAAGTAAAAATCTTAAGTTAAAATAATCTGTGTTGTATCGTCTGGGTTCAGGGTTAGTGAGGTCGGTTTTACCTAAACGATTACAAGTAAAAAATACAACTTCCCGGCCCTTGCAATTTCTAGGCACTGAATTAAAATTTAGCTAAAAGTGACAACCCTGAGAAAGGCAAGTATGGTAGGTAATTATATCGCGGAATGGGCCAGAGATAGCCCACTCTTTCTACTATGATTGTGTGGCACGCGTCTCCTCCGAGTGAGAGACTTCGCAAACCATAGAGAAATTTTTTCAGGCGTACAGGTTCCTTTACCGAGAAGTGATAATGTTGTAACTTGCGGGGCCTGGACCACATACTGAGTATCGAACTCGATATTATTTTTTCTTCGTCTCTACAGTAAAATAATTTACTTATTTTCTTTTACAACCCTTTTTCAGTCCCACATAAAACCACTATAGTCCACCACGCAGTCCTAATGCTGGTCGACAGACTTTACAAGCCGTCAACAAAATCTCTCAGGCATAGGAGTTTCCTCACGATGTTTTGATGTGAAAACATCTAATGCGGAGGGAGGGTAAGACCGGCTGTTGGCGTGGCGACGGCGAGAAACATCTAACTAGGAAGAATAATGTCAATATTGTCAATTAATAAACCAATGACAGTCTTAATTCGCCTATGGATAACGAGAGGGCGCTTATCAAAATTTATTTAAAACGAACAATATTTGAATAAAGAAAGAAAATCGATGTTTTGACATCTGCGAGACGTCCCGTGGCGGCTCATTTTTTTTCTTCACCGAGCAGTGATAAACAAATGCATACACACATTATTCGAAAAATCTCGAAAAGTCATATATGCCATGCGAGGTCTGAATCTCGGACTGGGGAGCGAAATTGATACCACTGTCTTTATAATCCTTGGTTTTACCGCTAGGATATTACTGCACACCATATCATTTCTTATTGTTAGGGCTATAAACGAGTCAAGTGCGTCTAGAGGTACCTACACAGTTTTAAGTGTTCAATTTTCCCTCATTAATCAAATAGGCATCATCAAAATAAGTACTAGGTCTAGACAATCCAGGTCACCGCTACCGGATCACTTAATCAATGGACAAACTGTACAATTTGTTGTATTTTCTCCTTATTTGCATATATAGTGGTATGTGTCCGTGTGTGCTTATAATAACTGCTGATAGTACAATTAGTCGGAAACTGAATTGATTAGGGTATTCGAAAGTCGACTTTCCAATACAGTTCGATATGTTACATTTATAGTACAAATCAACATTTTTTTTCGAATATTTTGTTTTTACATAGCATATCATCACGCCTGTATTCCCCGAAGGGGTATGCAGAGGTGTGTTACACACCCTCGATTCGCCAGATATGTTTAAGTCCCACGTAATAGGGGGTGAGCTTATTGACGTCTACCGGGCACATTTCCAAACTCCGGTCTGCTACTGAGATATTTTTTTACGAAAAATCTCAATGACTGCCCGACCCGGGGATCGAACCCGAGACCTCATGATTAGCAGTCGCTTACACTACCGCTGCACCACAGAGGCAGTCAAGTTTTTAAATATTTTTATACTACATGTGTGCCAAACAAGCATACGGCCCACCTGATGGTAAGCAGTTACCGTAGCCTATAGACGCTATCAACACCAGAGGCATCACAATCGCGTCGCCATCCACAAGGAAAGGGATAGGAGCTGTATAGGAGTATAATAAAGAGAGGTTAGGTAGGATATTAAAGACAGGATAGGAAGGATAATAAGGAGCGGGTTTGGGAATCTGGTGCTCTCACTCACCATACGAAACACAACGGTAGGGGACCTACCGTTGTTTCACGCTGATTTGTAAGAGGGCGGTACTTCCCCGATCGAGCAGGCCCATGCTCAACATGCTGATATAAGCAAAGTAAGATTCTACCACTACAACTAGTATTACGGAATCTACCCCGTTTAGGTACTTAGATTTTCTACTATTCGGACGTTTTGAATATTTTTTTACCCTAGATGGTACCCGTTTTGTCATAATATCAGGATACCTAATCTTTTATTCTGTCATTGCAAAGTTTTAGAGTACACTAGCCTTTGTCCTCGGCTCCGCCACAGCCAAAAGCTAGTTTTTAGGTTATATTTCAGGTTCCCGATATAGTAGCGGGATAAAATTTATATGATACCAGTTTTTAAGTATGTAAATGATACCAGTTTTTAAGTCGAATCGAGAGCTATCAAATAAAAAATTTGCGTGAAAATCTGAGTAGTTTTTGCGTGATGCGCGAACGAACAAACAGACAAAAAATCTAAAAAACGTTTTTTGTTCAGACACGCCTATATAGTCTAATACAGTAATTTTTTTCTCAAATATCTAATGTTACAGCTTTATAATAGTATAGAAGATTATACATATATAAAATAGTTCACAAACCTTGCGCAACTCTTTTTTACTTGCCGGTCAAAGTACTCGAGTATAAGTATTTTTGATGTGAAACATCTAATGCGGCGGGAGGGTAAAATCGGCTGTTGCCGTGGTCACGCTTTTATTTTACTTGTCCCGTTCAAATCATAAAAGTTAAATTTGACACACTTCCCGGTTTCCGATTGAGCTGAAATTTAACACGCATATCTATATCGCGTGACAATGAAATATTATGATGACATGGAGCTGTTCTGATGATGGAGCTGAAGGTGGCCATAGGAACTCTATAATGAAACGGCGCAACCCCGTCGAGTTTGTGCTTGTATGATTCATCTTGACAAGTGCTTTGTCTCTAGGTGGTATCCAGGGTCTGATGATGAAGCTGGAAGGTGGCTACAGTAACTCTATAATGAAACGACGCCACCCCATCGACTTTGGACTCGTTTGATTCATCTTGATAAGTTCTTTGTCTTTAGATAGTATCCAGGGTCTGATGATTGAGCTGGAAGGTGACCATGTGAAACTCTGTAATTAAATAGCGCAACTCCCTCGAGTTAGGCCTTGTGTGAAATGTCTTGACTAGTTCTCCAGTCTTAGATGATATCCAGGTTCTGACAATGGAACTGGAAGGTGGCCACAGTAACTCTGTAATGAAACGACGCAACCCCATCGAGGTTGGAATCGTTTGATTAGTCTTGATGAGTACTTTGTGTTTAGATAGTATCCAGGGTCTGGTGATGGAGCTAGAAGGTGGCCATAGGAATAAATAGCCTAATATCTTAATATTGTACAGTACAGACATCTCTGTTACAGCTTTAGTAACTAGTTTATAACAAGCAGTTCTTGTATTATACATAGATCTATATCTACTAACAGATGGAGAGCCGGTTTTTTTGTTCGGTTATACTGCGAAAACTACTGAACCGATCAGGATAATACTTAGGTATACTATACCATAAGATGCAGCGTGTTTCGGAAAAGATTTTAGTATTTATGATATGTTGGTGATTACTTATCCGGAACCTATATTTTATTGACTATATAATGAATAAGTATATCAAAGAATAACTGACTGGATGACTGATATATTAACACACAGCCTAAACTCCTGGAGCTGCAACTGTGAAAATTTACAAATGGATTTATTTGATAATATGTATACGTGAACACAAATAAAGGATTTTATGGAAATCCTATCCAAAATGGATTTATCACTATGATGCGAGCGAAGCCGCGGGAAATGCACAAGTAAATATATATTTAAAAACTATTTTTTTGTACAAAACAAAGCTAAGACATTTTATAACACCATCTCGTTAAATCTTCAAAGCTCTATGTTGTTATTAGATGTTTTGTTATTAGATGTTAGCATCTGGTACCTCAAAATTCTATGAGATGGCGTTAAAAATATTGTAGTAAACGATTTGCTTTTGAAGTTTGAATAAATTAATATTTTCTTCGAAAAAAACACAAAAGACCGCCCAGGTACCCGCTACTTAACAGCCAATAGTACTTATCCTCAATTAACTAACTATTCGTACATAAATTTACCTACCTACTAGGAGGTATAATATTCTTCTAATCCCATCAGAGTTGTCTGCGAAGGAAACTACTTTAAATTATTGTTTGATGTATATAACTCGATTATGAATCGAGATTAAAACGTGTTTAGATTCAATCACCTGGTAAAATCATTTTCTCCATACATTAACGTTATCACGAATTTCTCACCTGATATCTTAATCTAATTTGCTGTAGTTACTTTGATGCTGGGTACAAACCTCTTCGTCGATGGACGATAAATCGACACACTCTACCATGCTGGTCTTATTTGATTTCTAGAAAGTTGGAAAACAAGTAAACTTATTCCGTCTGACGGTAAGCAGTTACTGTAATCTATAAGCGCTGGTAAAACCAAAGGTATCTCTCACGCTTTGTGGTCCCCAGAAGAAGGTAAAGAAAGGAAGGATAACAGAGTGGATAAGGAGGGGTTTTCCCATATTTAGTTGAGTATTTGGGATAGGTAGTTCGATGTGACGTGTCCCTAATTTTCCGGAGTAATTTTTAGTATCAGTATGCTAATGGTGAATGGATAGCTTAATATGAGTTTGTCTCATGTGATAACTGCAATAGGCGGGTTCTGCCAATTTTTGATGGGTAAAATCTTACGATTTCGCGTCACCGACATGATGTGAGTGCAAATTTCTTAACGCTGCCATTCAATATACAATGCCATCTATCGTAACAATTCGCACTAAATACTGTTTCATGTAAGTTACAAAAATTACACATTCATTTCTAGATATATAAGAACTGTTACTTAGAAACGTAGACAGAGGATATTATAGACACGCTATCAGCGTATGCAGTGTCGAGATAGCAATAGTTTGACATATGATAACCGCCTAACCGGAATAATTTTAAAATATAACTATGATTATAACTTTGTTGACTAAAAATGTACTAGCTGTTTTAGCCGGATACAAGAATGACAAGACAAAAGAAATTGCAGTTATGCCTATACATATATTGCTTAAAATATATTAGAACGTGTAAGATTAAAGTATATAACGTGATTCATCCATCCATCCATCAGCCTTTCAACGTCCTCTGCTGGACATAGGCCTCCCCAAGACACGCCAAACCTAGCGGTCCCGTCATGGGGCATAATGCCGTAATCGCCACGCTTGGCAGGAGGGTTGGCGATCGCAGCGGATGTTGTTAATACTCGAGAAAGTGCTGCTGCCCCCTCCCCCGGTATTCCCTCAATCGGCTCTTACAACTCCCGTGGGTAGAGAGGGGTGGGACAATTCTAAAGCCGGCCCTACACAGCAAAGCGTGATTAATGAAGGTTTTTTTACGTAAATAAAACAAGCTTACATACCGATGATGACGATAAGGTAGCCAACCGTCCCAGTTGGCCCCTTATTGTTGGGACCCAATTGATTGGGTCCAAATAAAAATAAAGCATACGCGAAAAGGATAAAAAACTTATACATGTGTCTCGCTTACTCTTGCTAAGATCTAATATGTGCATCCTTTTCTTCATCCTTAGTGTCAAAATAGTAGCGAGTCTATAGTATGCTTAGTCTATGCTTAAAAATGTTTATTTTTTCTTTTAAGTTATCACTTCTAACGACAGTTCACACGACTGCCTATGTTTTATTTTCATATTTGACTTTATCAGGACTCCTTCATATTGTAGCGTATGCCATGTTTTTTTATAAAATTGTAAAAAGTTGCTAAACACTGCAGTTTGAAAATGGCCTTAACTCGTTTCAATAATTCTCAGTGCACTCCCACCCTAAACACATGAGCAAATAGTAGTGATTGTGATCAATATTTTTTGTACGTAACACGATTACTGCACATTAAACTCGATAAAAGCGCTCTGCTTCATATTCGACTTTTTAGTACACAATTACTTACGAATCGAGTTTTTATCGATATATTTATTACGACCACCACTAGTTAGAGTACTTTGTGCTATGCGTCGTATTAGAACCGCTTTTATATGATAGTGTCTTAATGATAGAACGTAGGTCTCGTTTACTTTAGTATGAATTTGATTATCACAAACTATTTTCATTTCTTATAAACTAAAAAAACTTTTTAAACTAAAAAAGAATTTTGCAAATTCATCTATATATTATGCCCGAAAATACATAATAAAATATAAATATCCGAATTGATAATCTCCTCCTTTTTTGAAGTCGGTTTAAAACCATTTGTTGACTATTAATAATGTTGTTTTATTTAATTACTTAATGTTAAACAAACAAACTAGAACAACTTAAACAAGGTGGAGGTCTAAATCTACATCCCATCCCCTGATTCCTTCTCCATCCTTTTCCCAGAGCGACGCAAGAGTATTATACTAGCTTACTATCTTGGCCGTATGCTTTTCTATCAGCTTTGTAATATAAAAAATCAGACTGCTTAACGAAATTCATATCTCTTCTAATCAGACACATCATTACAAGCAAGAAGCCTAACGCAGTACAGTAGCCTCATTACAGCGTTCAATTAGTGTCCGTCTCTACTCGCTCATCGAAGATAAAATCAAGAGGAAGATCTTGTTTATAGCCCTTTATAAGGGTTTTATCACACTGATGATTTGCGAGCGAGTACAAAGCGAGACGAGAATGCAGCGGGATCACTGCAAATTCGAAGGGAGTACTTTCACGGCAATCAAATCGACATCAAATTGACGGGCCTCGTGGCGTAGGCGGTAGTGTAACCGACTTTCGTGGTTCGATTCCCACTCAGGACAATTATTTGTGTGATGAACACAGATATTTGTACTGCGTCTGGGTATTTTCTATCTATTATAGGTATGTATGTATTTACAAAAAAAAGTAGTATATGTATTATATCCGTAATCTGGTACCTATAGCACAAGCATTAAGCTTAGTTTGGGACCAGAGGACGTTGTGTGAAAAATGTCCATGAATATTTATTTATTTTATTTTTTATTTTATTATAATCAAAAATAAAGAATGTCACCTCAAATGGGGTTCACAGCGCTCTTCCCTGCGACCATAGATAAATAACTATACTGGAAATAGATACGCCACTTTGGTTTCAGTTCTGGAGATGTTGTTCCTTAATCACTAGGTGACTCTGTATATAAAGTATGAAGCGCGCGGTATAACCATACCGCACGCCGCTAGATGGTGCTTTAGTTAATATTTTTATTTTTGCAATTGCCTGGTCCGTAAGTTATAAACTGATCAAACAATAACCGAGCTCACACTTGAATAGGATTTTTGCAAACTGTTATATAATTTTATAAAATTGTTGTATTTTTAGGTATTTTTTGGAGTTATTAAATTAACTAATGCGCCTATATTGATAAAAGCGCCATATATATTGTTTTCTAGACACTAAACTGCTGATAGAACAGCGCGATATAGCACACTATTTTCTTGATGAGCCAATGAACGACAGTTGCACCCTGCCTGCGACCTCGCAGCGTTCTAGACGCGTGCTTGCAGCGTGTTTGGAATGTTTGAATCACGTTCGTTCGCTCGCAAATCGCCAGTGTGATAATGCCCTTAGCTCGGAGCTGTTAGTATGTTGACTTTGTATTACTGCTATAAGCTTCGAATGTTAATCATTTTTATATTATGAGCTCTTAAGGTTTCATTATTTTTTTACTTACAATTAAAATAATGCCTGTTGTAATAATGCATCCACCTGATTGTAGGTATAAAATCTTGGGTGGTAAAGACGATGTTTATTGGAATACATAGTACCTAGTCGTTATGAAATAAAACTATCTATTTGCTTCCTAATTATAAAGCTGTAACAGAGCTGTCTCTGTACATTTAAGATATTTGAGAAAAAAATACTGTATTAGGCTTTACTTATAACCGTGTCTAACATGTCAACATTTTTTTTTAGATTTTTATCTGCTGGTCTGTTTATCTATTTGTCTGTTTGTTCGTCCGCGCATCGTGCAAAAACTACTGATCGGATTTTGGTGCAACTTTTTTATTTGTTAGCTCTTGATTAGACTTAAACATAGCATCACGCCTGTATTCCCCGAAGGGGTAGGCAGAGGTGTATTTACACACCCACGACTCGCCAGCTATGTTTGAGTCCCACGTAATAGGGGGCGAGCCTATTGACGTCTACCGGGCACATTTCCAAACTCCGGGCTGCTAATCAGAATTTTTCTTTTTAGGAAAAAGCTCAACAACATTGCCCGACCTGGGGATCGAACCCGAGACCTCATGATTAGCAGTTGCATGCACTACCGCTACACCACCGAGGCAGTTATTTAGGCATTAGACTTAAAATCTGGTATACATTTTATGCCGCTACTATATCGGGAACCTGAAATATAACCTAAAAACTAGTTTTTGGCTGCGGCGGAGCATTATAATAATATGGAATATAATATGGAATTTATTTTCTACTGGTCGGTTTCTTTACCCATGCTCATGGGAGGAAAGGAAGTGTTTGACGTTCAATTTTATTGTAGATCGGTATAAGAAGGTTCATCCATCCACAATATTAGTCATACTTACCTACTACACATATTAATTAGTTACTATGTATTTTGATCAAAAGGAAAAACGTTAATGCTTGAGGAAATATTCGGTAATGATTAGATATTATATTATTATTGCGTATATTATTATTGCGTACCTCGGGTTAAAGACTTATTTTAGTCCCTCGAACTATAGGCGCTCTCGCTGCGCTCGGGCACCAAATCCTGTCTCGGGACTAAATAAGTTACTCTCACCCCTAGGGTAACAATGTACTATTACCCCGTTTGTCGAAAATCGAGTTTTCAACGGATGTTGACGTTTTGAGGCCCTAGGAACCTTCCCCGAATGTTTCCACAATGATGTCTGTCTGTATGTATGTGTGTGTAAGTGTGCGTGCGTGTGTGTGTGTGTGTGTGTGTGTGTGTGTGTGTGTGTGTGTCTGTGTGTGTGTGCGCGTGTGTGCGCGTGCGCGCGTGTGTGTGTGTGTGCGGCCGTATGTCAACCTCTCATAACTTTTGAATGGCTTGACCAATTTCATCGCGGTTGGCGTCATTCGAAATGACTTGATCAAATTTAGATTTTGAATACAATTAGGACCGATTCGAACCAGTAAATCTTGAGAAATCTCAAAAAACTACAAAATATTTTTTTTTTTAATTTTTTTTTTTGTAAATAGCTTTTAAACGGTTTACCGATCGATTCCAAAAACTAATCAGCTCTTAACATCAAAAATCACGTCAATTGCCGCCAGTCCGGTCAAAATCGGTTGATTCGTTCGTAAGATACCGTTGTCGAAAAAAATTGAAAAATTTTTTTTTTTTCAGAATTTGTAATTTTTAATATACGTATTTGAGAAAAAAAATACTGTGTTAGGCAGGCTACTATAGTATAGGCGTGTCTAAACACAAAACAATTTTTTTTAGATATTTTGTCTGTTTGTCTGTTTATCTGTTTGTAAAAAGAAAGGCTTTATAATATACCTACGCCAACTAAACGCACTGCTTCAATGAGATAGCGAGGTTTCAGTGTAAACGAAAAAATATCATCAATGTTAGTTTCCATTTTTTTAGATTTTTGTTAATTTTTTAAATACTGCTATACCGTCTTCGATAAAATTTAAAATGGCCCATATAGTTTCTAAATACTTTACTTATCATCACGCCATCTCATCTGCAGGGTAGGCAGAGACAACACAATGCAAAAAGGCTCTATTATTACATCATTTATTCTTGCATACATCTCTAGCTTCCTCAGCATTCATAATTCTCTTTATGGCTCATCGGTTTCGGAGACTCCTGACTCTGGTCTAGGTAGGTTAGTCTCGGTCTCACCCTGTACCTACATCCTTCCAATTTTGCATTGTATATCTTCTTCATTAATCATGTCTAAATCCATATACATTTTTCATCATATAGGTATAATTTTTCAGCTGTCGGCTGCCCCCTTGGCTGGCAGTCATCTTCTATGCGGATGACACGCTGGTCGCGGCCCAGGGCGGACACTTCGAGGAAGCGGCGTTCTTGGACATCTTAGGGACATCGGAGGTGGTCGGGCGGAACGGGGCGCTGGGACTTATGGTGGCCCTGGATAAGTCGGAGGCCCTACTTTTCCATGTGTGTCGGCGGACGGGGCACAAATCGGGGGAGATACTTGATCTGGGCCTGGTGCTGGACGGGCGGTGGCACTTTCGCGAGCACTTGAGCCGGCTGTCCCCGAGGCTCGGTGGCGCGCCCTTTCACGGCTCATACCAAATATGGGCAGTCCCAACAATACCTGCTTTACGCGGGGGTGAATGGATTGGGGAACATCCGCCACCCGTAAGGCCTCCCACGAAGGTGCCACGCTCCATGAGCGGATGCGTTGCATGGCAGAGGGTACTCGAAAGGTTAAGCCACTGGCGAACCACTGAAGTAATGTCACATAGTTCCAGTGGCCCGCTATACAAGCAGAGAGACAGCACACGGCGGGTTTATTTAGTGGATGAGGGCCCCACACTATCCTGTTCGTTGCCCTGAACGACGGGGTGTACGATAAAATACATTTTTTCCCGCCTTAACAAAAAAAAGGTTCTATTTTTCAAACTTTTAATCTCCCATTCAACTTCGTTCATACTGATGTCAACAGAGGATGCTGTTACCGAGTGCTGATCTATTAGACCATGTGGTCGGTGTCACATGGGTGACACCGATATCAAAAGAAGAATCAAAATATTCACTCCATCGGCTTAACACATCTTGTGTTTGTGTAAAAAATGATATTTTTTACACAAACACATGTGTTAAGCCAATTATTTGTATTTAGACCTTATTTTATTTATTATGATGGCTGACCAACACCACCGAGATTTCTTCAGGCTAGCTAGCTTCTGGCTGGCTGGAAGGAGGCTCCATAAGCGTTTGGTATTAAAATAATTTCTAGGTTTGCATCTCGGGTTGGGGGCCCTGTCAGGTCGGGGGCCCGTGGTATTTTGCCAGCCCTGCCACCCTGTAGTTACAATACTGGTTCCACATTTCGAAATACAACCCATTTCAAACAAAAAAAATAATAATTTTGCAAACCTTCTATAAATGACCGAGTACCTAATGTCCGAACAATTATATAAAAAAAATATAAACACTAGAATTTATTGATAACCTCCACCTTTTTTTGAAGTCGCATAATCACATTACTCGCTAAAATACCATAAGTAAGTACCTAATTTAGACATACAATTTTTGTACAGGTTACTAAGTTTCGTTAAAAATGTATAAAGATGCTTGGAAAACTTACCTTGATTCCATGCAGCAGTAATATTCTCCTGGTAGAAGTACTCTGTCTCTTCTTCGTCGGACCATAACACGCCTTCGATGCTAGAAGTAATGCCTTGCCCATCTGGACCGTCTACAAGAGATCTTCGCGACAGTTGATCGTAACTTGGGGGCCTTGATAGCGAATATCCGGAGATATCAGCCAGGGAAGATCGAAAATTCTTATAACTACGGCTATCTATAGGTCGGTAACTCCGAACTGACCGAGTATCCTCGGATTTTACTGAACGGAGTGACCGACAATCATAATTGGGCCCTTCATTAGTTAAATCACTTAAGGAGACTTTAAAATTGTTAGCTGAAATATCTCCTAAGGGCACTTCGCAAGACCGACGTTTCATGCTGGTTTTTTGAGAAGGGGCCTCGCCTGTAGCTTGCATGTGCCGGCTAACACCAGCACTATGCAAGAATTCGTTAGAATTATACATTTTATGCTAAATTAAGCTATTAGGAACTTTTTCTGACTAATTGGAGGAATTATTCGTTCGTTGTTCGAGGGCATTCTGAAACAAAATAAAAACTAGTTAGACACAATAACTCAATGATTGTTTCCTATTACATTAAATAGAAAAATATAAATAAAATAGTTTTACAGTGCCATCTAGTAATTTTTATACTAACTATAAAGAAAGAAAGAAGGCTCTTAGTAGTTATACCTAATGTTCGTAACTTTACGCGTTTCACAACTACCTTTTATAATGCAACGCTAGATGGCGGTTCTTTAAAAAGTATCGCTTTGTGATTTTTTCAGGAATAGAATAAGGCAAGTATATTTAAATAATGTATTTATGATTTATATTTTTTATATTTCTCTTTCCTAAATTTAATTACTAAGACTAAATAAGTAACTTAAATGCCTGCACATTTACAAGTAGTCAAGAACTATTTAGTAATATACCTAACTTCTTCAGAGAACGAAAGGTTGCTCGATGACGCAAATGTTTGTAACTTTACAGGCGTTTCACGACTGCATTTTACAACATGCCGCTAGATGGCGATTTTTCAGTAAGTAATGGGGATCCACGGGCAAACCTGAGTGCAGATGGCGCTATCTGTGAGATGGCCACTGTCAAATTATAGTTGCTTTGTTTGCCTGAGAATTGTTTGTTATTTTTTGTATTTAAGTTGGTTGATCAACCATATTGTTAAAATGTATAGTATACTTAAAGAATTGAAAGACGCTATGCTATGTAGCCACAAAATTCTTGCGACTTTACACTTTTTTTAATGTTGGATCTTTGGGAAATAAATGTAGGTACATCAGGGTTATTACATAAAAAAATTAAAATTTACTTAATTACAAGTTACAAATTATATGGGAATGTCCGTTTAAGATGGCCATGTCGATAATACGTCATCTACCGTGAAATGATGGCAGTAAACATCCCTATTGTTTTGCGCTTTATTTAGTTTATATTTCAGGTTCCCGATATAGTAGCGGGATAAAATGTATATCTACCAGTTTTTAAATCTTTTATTAGACTTATCCTTTAATAAATAAATACTGTTCCATCAAAATCCATCCAGTACCTAACTTTTGCGTGATGCTCGACCAAATAAACAGACAAAAATTCTCAAAATACATTTTGTATTTATTTTTTGTGTCCGCGTGTTGACGGACTAAGAATACAAGTGTCATCATCCCATTCTTTCCCACGGGTGTCGTATGAGGCGACGAAGGGAAGTAAGCAATTATCATCCATTGCATTACTGGTGGTAGGGCTGCATGGGTACCAACTGGGAGTACTCACTTGGTAGCGGGCCCGAGCGGGTTGGTACCACCATCTCCCGTATGACCGACCATAAAGCACATCGTTGCGTTTTGGCTGTAGCTGGAGATAGCCGTTTAATCTTTCATTTCATATCGGTGGAATGAAATGGTGAACAATACTCTCGGTATAGTTGAGTCCATGAGCGACATTTACCATTTACCATCAGATGGGCCGTGGCTCGTCCGCCACTACATGCAATAATAAAAAATAAGAAAGCCACCTAAATAGTCTAATACATAAATATTTCTTTACTCTAATATCTTAAATGGAAATATACAAAAATATTGCCATGCCGCTACTCACCATTTCATTTCGTGGATGAGAAATGAATTAAACAATAATCTCAAAAATAATTTTGTTTTAGAAGAAAAAAAGCCAACTTTCAAACTCTCATTTCTATTCATAATAGTGTAGCTACCGACATATCAGTTTAGCTCCACGAAGAAACGATTGCCTAGTGAGCAGATTAATATAATGCCACATAGAGGTCTGATGTTTGAGCCCCAGGACGCGCACTTCGCTGACAGCTTTTTTTGTTAAGGCGGGGAAAAATATCTGTAATAACTGCCTCGGTGGTGTAGCGGTAGTGTATGCGACTGCTAATCATGAGGTCTCGGGTTCGATCCCCGGGTCCGGCAATGTTATTGAGCTTTTTCCTAAAAAGAACAATTCTCAGTTGCAGCCCGGAGTTTGGAAATGTGCCCGGTAGACGTCAATAGGCTCACCCCCTATTACGTGGGACTTAAACATAGCTGGCGAATCGTGGGTGTGTAATACACCTCTGCCTACCCCTTCGGGGAATACAGGCGTGAGGCTATGGAAAAAAATATCTCTAACCGCATACCCCGTCGTTCGGGGCAACGAACAGGGTAGTGTTAGGCCCTCACCCACTAAATAAACCCGCCGCGTTCTGTCTCTCCGCCTGCATTGGTGGACCATTGGAACTGTGTGATGTTACTTCAGTGGTCCGCCGATTTTATAATATACTAGCCTTTGACCGCGGCTTCGCCGCAGCCAAAAGCTAGTTTTTAGGTAATATCTCAGTTTCCCGATATAGTAGCGGGATAAAATGTATATCAGTTGTTAAGACTAATCAAGAGCCACCAAATAAAAAAGTTGCATCAAAATCCATTCAGTAGTTTTTGCGTGATGCGCGAACAAACAAACAGATAAACAGACAAAAATTCTAAAAAAAAGAAAAACTAGACGTCGCGGGACGTCTAGCAGATGTGAAAACATCGAATTTATTTTGTAGAAATAAAATGATCATAACTAAACAAAGTGCTCTTCAAGACGAATCAAACGAGTATACACTCGATAGGGTTGCGTAGTTCCACTACAGAGTTACTGTGGCCACCTTCCAGCTCCATCGTCAGACCCTGGATATCATCTAGACATTTGTGTCTCGACTCGACTCGACTTGTGTCGGACTCGGCAAGACGAATCATACGAGCCCAAACTCGATGGGGTTGCGCCGTTTCATTATAGAGTTCCTATGTCCACCTTCCAGCTCCATCATCAGATCAGCGCCATGTCATCATAATATTGCATTGTCACGTGATATACACAAGCGTGTAAAATTTCAGCTCAATCGAAAACCGGGAAGTGTGTCAAATTTAACTTGCAAGATTTGAGAACGGGTCAAGTACAATAAAAGCGTCGCCACGCTAACAGCCGATTTTACCCTCCCTCCGCATTAGATGTTTCACATCAAAATTGTTTTATGTTTAGACACGCCTATATAGCCTATTACAGTAATTTTTTGTCAAATATCTTAAATGTACAGACACAGCTCTGTTACAGCTTTATAATAGTAGGTATAGATATAGCCTATGAGACTCCTTTAAATATATTAATATAATTTTGGGAAGCAGATGAGTAATTTCTAATATTACCCCTAACATCCAAGCAGAAGAGGAAGTATATTATGAAACTTCTTTGTAATATTAGTATAGAGAATAGATTTAATACAGGAATACCAACCAATATTAAGATAAGTATGAATTGTAAACAGCTGATGCCCACGTTATTATTACACGTGGGATCAAAGATTTTTAAAAATAAATAAATATACACCAGGTGTCAAGCCAACAGCGGTGTAAGCTAAAAATACACGCCCCTAAGACCCCTGTAGGGTTGTCGAAAGTACAAATATATCAAAGAAATATAATTTTTTCGTTCTCAAATATACAGACTGATTCAGAATTATTGATGGTATAACAAAGCTTGTGTTGTTTATGTTATCTCGATAGTCTAGTAGTACTGTATGTGATTGCGGATCATGAGGTCTCCGGTTTGATTCCCGGATTAGACCAACGCGAAAAGTAATTAGGTTTTTCCGTCGAGAAATTCTCAATAGCAGCTCGAAGTTAGGCAGTTGACGGTGTTTCACATTCGTGCCTCGATAAGCACGTTGGCTGTTAGTCCTGCACCTGGGGGGTTCGACGGAATCTCATATCTCACAATCGACAATGTATCGACTCGCTTGTGATTGGTAGAGAAACCGACGCGCGATGTCGCAATAATCCGTTGGCCAATCACGGCGATCTCTCGACCAATCACAGTGATCATGATATGATGTCGATTGTGAGATATGAGATTCTGTCTAACCCCACAGATCTTTCTCCAGTCGTGTCAGAATGCCATCACATCGGACTATGTGGGTACTAGCGAGGGAACAAGAGAGTACACTCGTGTTTGCGCATACACTCGTGTAATATAATATCTCCTGCGCACATTGCTACTATCTATTGACACTGGCTGTCATGATCAAAATTACAGTCTGCGGATAATTTGTATTATATTTTTAAAGTGAAAACTTCTTTTAGCGCGGTACGCATATTTTTAGATGAGATATAATCTCTGGACTCACGACACCGTTAAGAGACGCAGCTATAGTGTGTGTATTATGCATGTACATATAGCAGACCGCGAACGCGTCTAGATAAATAAAAAAATCTAAAATTTTACAAGCATATGTATATCATCAGGTGACAATGCAATATTATGATGACATGGAGCTGATCTGATGATGGAGCTGGAAGGTGGCCATAGGAACTCTATAATAAAACGGCGAAACCCTATCGAGTTTGGACTCGTTTGATTTGTATTGACGAGTACTCCAGTCCTAGATGATATCCAGGGCCTGATGAAGATGATTTATGTCTATTTTCGTTTTTACAAATGTCATAATTTTATAAAAGCACACATTTAAAAAGTTATGATCATTTTATTTCTACTCATTATTTTTGCATATTAATTTATTGTTTTCACATCTGGCAGACGTCCCGCGACGTCTATTTTTTATATTATCATTTTTATCAGAGTTTGTATACAAAGTAAGATTGGAAAATGCATATCTATAAAAAATCTTTAATAACCGTCAAAGCTAGATAAATAACCACTCGTAATTCAGTGAAAACTTTTCTGTCATTAAATTACCCAAATTATCACCATCCTAGCTCAATCTAAAGCTAATAATCACCTTCTTATCCATTACGCTAAATATACAGAAGCAGTTCGATTTCAACTGATGTGTGCATCAGTGACTGTCTATCTGATTTACTACTATCTAATTTATGGGGCAACTTACGACGACGGCGACCTTATTTTTGAAGTAAAACTTCTTTAGGCGCGACTAGGGAGTAACTCAGATTTTTTTTCTGACGGAAGTAACGCTTACTATAGCCTGTGTAGTTTCCGCTATTTAAAAATAATAATTTGCATTGGTCGTTAGTATATGTCATATACTCCACGCTTCTTGACTTATACGCCAGCTAGTACGCCAGCTAGTGGCAAATATCATAATCAATTAGGATTATTAATTTCCAAATTTTCAAACGGATCAATTGTGAATAGCAAAGTGAATAAAAATTCAACAGTTTTAAAAAAATTATTCTAAATTGCAGTCTTTTTTTTTTTTTCGTCAACGCCAAAGAAGTTTTACTTCAATCGCGCGTAAAGGTTACACGCACACACTTTTTTTTTATTCAGGCCTCTGACATCTTTTAACGACTGCCAAGATGTTAAAATTGACAGCCGGGACCAACTGTTTTAACGAGCATTTCGAAGCAAGTAAGAAAATAATACTCAAATATGGCAGAACACTTGAATTTGAATTTGGAATCTTGAGTAATTTTAAATGCACTTACTACGTAGGTAGGGAGCTTACCATAGATAAATAACTATACTTGGAAGAGCTGACTTTTGCGACTGCATTGCGTTTGCGGAATACGATCAAAAAACGGCTTCTTTTTGTATATAAAGACAGTCGCAAGTTAAGTAATACACGATTTACAATACCCAGAAACGAATTTGTTATTCCAATCAGCTGTAGAAATTTATTTATTTATTTATTTAAACAACCAACAAGCCATACAGCGAGATATTTTTAAAATTAATGCTTAACTTAAACTATGAACACTGTTGACTTAATTAGAGGTTGCCCTGAGATGCATAGGGACAGAAAACAGACTTATTTTTATAACAAAAACTTATTTTTAAAAATCATGTATTAGTATTAATTTAGGTGATGCTATAACAAACCAAAAATATGTTAAAAGAATTGGGACAAAACTAAAATTTGCTTACAAATCCAAGTGTAACTTATACAGAGCAGATCTGAACATATTATAAGAATGACTCAAATCAATATCCACCGAAGACGCGCGTGATAAGTGGCTATACTGAGACTGAATTCTATCAATAGCTGAGAAGTGACCTATATTAGTTTTGAAGCGTTTGGAATGAAAGAGTACATATCTAGAAGGACGGGCTAGCTTACATATGTGACCGTTCACTAACTTATATAGAAATAGATGATCAAGCAACAGTCTACGGGTTTCCAAACTAATCATCTTAAAGTGCTTCAACCGTGCATCATAGGTCGAAATACGATTCGCCACACCACTTTGATATGAGAGATGCCAGAGAAACCTCTTTTGGATAGATTCTAATCTCTGCTTGTGTTCATCATAAAACGGTGTCCATATTACGCTACAGTACTCAAGTCCAGATCTTATCAAAGAGTTGAAAATAACGATTATACTTGACGCTCTTTTGAACTCCTTGCAATTTCGCAGTACAAAACCCAGCAATCTAAAACTTTTCCTAGCTATTTCATCAACGTGTCGATGAAAGCGAAGTTTATTATCAATGTAAACCCCTAAATCACGAATGACCTCCACCTCTTCAACGATGAGATCGTTTAATTTATAAGATTAAAATAAGGACCTTTTTTTCTTGGTAAAATGAACAAATTTGCATTTTTCATTATTTAAACTCATGTTGTTATCACTACTCCATTTAGAGAAACGCTGCATATCTTCTTGAAGTAGATACCAATCGGACGTATTTGTCAAACATTTAACAATTTTGAGATCGTCTGCGTATAAGTAAATTTCAGAATGTTGAAAAAAATCAGCAACGTCATTAATAAATATGTTAAAGAATAGTGGACCGAGATGCGATCCCTGTGGGACACCCGAGGAAGCCTTATGATGAAATCGCTTATACAAAAAGAATATCACATTGTAATAATTTAAATTCGATATATTTATGTTATATAATTAACTAATTCTTTTCGTTAAAAGTAATTGCTAATTATAATCGTCTGACTGCGAATTAGGCCTTATTAAATTGTCACTACAAAGATCTGTTCTAGAGCGTCTACTTAAGATAATATTATTATACTAATTTCTGCCCGATATCGCATCGTGTACGTGAACTTCAATATTGTGTCTATAGAGAAATGAAAACGTTCTACCAAAAATTCTTCTACAGATTCTTTCGGGATAAAAATATATTAGTCTCATATAGATCATCATCACTATCTATAGTTCAGTAAGTCAGTAAGAACAGTTTAATTTCGACACAATTAAATTGTAAAACTAAAACTACATAACATAAAATTATTTCCAGACCTATGTAAATAATTTTAGTACTCGCAAAAAATCAGCAAATACCAACCAGATTTGATATTGTATGAAAGAAGTATTTACGATTTAAGAATCACTCTATTATTATATTATCTGTCAGGTCATTGAACTGCGCCGCAGATTATTTTTAGGCCTTTCCTTCTCTTCGGATTGTTGCCAAAGAATTAACTCCGTACGTGTTCTTTTTGCTTACGTTTATTTCATAATAGCGGTTGTAACTTTCGCCGTGACTGACACGTCATCTTTATCCTTATCACAAATTTTGTTTTAATCGGCTTCTATCTGGTTTTGACTTTTTTTTTTGTTTTTTTTTAGGTGGGCTAAAATGTACTTACCACATACCACGCTGTCTCCCCGGGTAGGCTCTCACCCATTCGTACTCGGGGGACCACTGCTACCGCGTATATTCGATTCAGTAGTCCGCGCGGTGGCTAGCCCTATTGGGCTCCCTCTCTGAGCGACGTCTGCGCGCACCTGGGACTTCACACCGCGTTTGGCCCCGCGCACCGGCGGTGACTGGGTCCAGAGGAGAGATCAGCCTCTCTGGCCCTCTCCGCCGCCTCCTTCCGCGAGATGGCGATCTAATGCTGATCCAAAAGTATTTACACGGAACGACTGACCATTTGACCTCCACGACTCAACTAAGGGAACAACTGATGGCTTTAGAGCAAGATTGGAATAAGTTTTTTTTAATCCAAGACTGCCAGAATGTTATTTGACAGCTGGGAACTACTGCATGACGTGCCTTCAGAAGCACGGAGAGGCCAACTGTCCATAAATAGGTGTCATTTTTGGTCAACCATCTGCCAAAATTGCTTAACCTGGCCGATCGCCGTGAGTATAATAAAATTATTTATTATTGAGTCCACTTCGCCACCAAGCCAGTATGTAGCCATTTATTATCAGAAGTGGAATGTTGTTAAGCTCTTTCTATTATTATTTATATCTATCCATCCATCCATCAGCCTTTCAACGTCCACTGCTGGACATAGGCCTCCCCAAGAGAACGCCACAACGAGCGGTCCTGTGCTGACCGCATCCATAGGCTCCCCGCGGCTTTGACCAGATGGTCGGTCCACCTTGTGGGGGCCGTCCTACGCTGCGCCGTCCGATACGTGATCGCCACTCGAGAACCTTTCTTCCCCAACGGTTGTCGGTTCGTCGAGCGATGTGGCCTGCCCATTGCCACTTCAGCATGGCAGCCCGGCTATGTCGGTCGCTCTCGTTCTCCTACGGATGTTCGTATTACGGATTCGATCACGTAGGGAAATACCAAGCACAGCCCGCTCCATCGCCCGCTGAGCGACTTTGAGCCTTGAAACGAGGCCAACATTCAGAGACCACGTCTCTGTTCCGTATGTCATCACTGGCAACACACACTGGTCGTAGACCTTCGTTTTCAGACACTGCACTGACAATATTCCATTGGACGAGAAGATCTTCCTTAGCTTCCCGAACGCTGCCCAGCCGAGTTGGATTCATCGATTGACCTCTTTAACTGGACTGTTTGTCCCAGGTAGACATAATGGTCGACAACTTCGAGAAGCGCACTCCCGACTAGGATCGGTGCTGAAATGACATGGACATTAGACATGACTTTCGTCTTGTGCATGTTCATTTTGAGACCTACTAGTCGGGAAACCCTGCTGAGATCATTGAGCATGGTGCCAAGGTCCTCCAGCGATTCTGCCATGACTACAATGTCGTTGGCATATCGAAGGTGAGTGATGTATTCGCTATTGATGTTGATGCCGAATCCCGTCCAGTTCAAGAGCTTGAAGACATCTTCCAATGCAGCGCTAAAGAGTTTCGGGGACATAACGTCTCCCTGTCTAACACCTCTCTGCAGTTGGATCGGTTTCGTACTCATGTGCTGAACACGGACTGACATGGTGGCATTTCTATACAAGCATTTCAGCACTTCGATGTACCGATAGTCAATTTGGCACCGCTGAAGGGACTGCAGCACCGCCCAAGTTTCGATCGAATCGAAGGCTTTCTCATAGTCCACAAACGCCAGAGACAGAAGCAGATTATATTCCTCGGTTTTCTGTATAATATGGCGTAGCGTGTGAATGTGGTCTATGGTACTATAATCTTTTCGGAAACCGGCTTGTTCGGGAGGCTGGAAGTCGTCAAGCTTGCGCGTGAGTCGATTTGTAATGACCCTCGAAAACAACTTATAGACATGGCTCAAGAGCGAGATGGGTCTATAGTTCTTCAAGAGGGTTCTGTCACCTTTCTTGAAGAACAGCACCACCACGCTTCTGGTCCACGACTCTGGAACGTCGCCCCCGAGAACGACGGAATTGAACAGCCTCTGAAGAGCTTTTAAGACCGGCTTTTCGCCAGCTCTCAGAAGCTCCGTGGTGATTCCGTCGTCTCCCGGTGCCTTCCGTTCTTTAGTTGTTTGAGAGCCATTCTGATCTCGTACAGGCTGACGTCCGGGATATCTTCGGTAAAGTGCCGAGTTAGCTTGGATCTGGGATCTTGGACCAAGCCGACAACAGGACTCTGGGATCTGTACAACTGTCCATAGAACTGGTGGACCTCTCTCAAGATCTCACGAACCTGCTGTTCAAATCGCTCGCTGATTCGCACTCATCTAGACATTGGAAGCGATTTTGTAGTTTGAGCTGAAAGCTCGCGAGGTTCTGGTATTGGGCAGGTGTTGGTCGGAGCGTAGACTTCATCAAGCGTGACCTCTCGACTTTCGAGCTAATATTCAAGATGCCCCTGACTAGTCGGTGATCACTCCCAGTTTTAATCCTGCTGATCACCGAGACATCATTGAATATGTGTCGTTTATCCGACAAGATGAAGTCTATCTCGTGTTTTACTGAACCATCAGGGCCAGGATCCAGATCCATTTCCGGTGGGGCTGTTTACTGAAGAAGGAATTCATCATATAGAGGCCTTCCTTCTCCAGAAAATCAGCCAGCATCTGGCCCCTGTGATTCCTCTGCCCGAAACCATAGTGCCCCACTTTCAGCTCATTGTCTGTCCTTTTGCCTAGTTTCGCGTTAAAGTCTCCCATAACCACCGTGAAGTAGGTTTTAGACGAGTGGATGGCCTTCGAGATATCCTCATATAGGGCCTCCACCTCGTCGTCGGAGTGTGTCGAGGTCGGTGCGTAAACCTGTATGACCTTCAACGAATACCTTTTGGTTATTCTGAGTATAAGGTACGCTACCTTACTCGACACACTCTCAATCCTCTCCACGTTGCTTACGAGAGACCTGCGAACGATAAACCCGACACATCCTTGGGACTGGTGGTCGCCCTCCCGGTGGAAGACCAACTTCCCGGACTGGAGGATTCTCGTGCCCTCACCCTCTCTTCGGACTTCTGACAACCCTATAATGTCCCAGCGGATCTTGCTCAATTCCTCTTCCAGCTCGGTGATTCTCTCATCGGTCCGAAGTGTCCGAACGTAGTGCGTTACCAGGGCCAGAGGTCGTTGTTTGTGGTAGATTTTCCGCGACCGGAGATTCTTCGTACCGTATTCTTCGGCCCGCTACCGTTAGGCCACGGAATAGCGGAGCTACCGTGACTGGGGGCCATTTTATGTTGTGTGCTTATCATGGGGGATAATGCCGTAATCGCCACGCTTGGCAGGCGGGTTGGCGATCGCAGTGGATGTTGTTAATACTCGAGGGAGTGCTGTTGCCCACTTCCCCGGTATTCCCTCAGTCGGCTCTTATGACTCCCGTGGGTAGAGAGGGGTGGGATAATTCTAAAGCCGGCCCCACACGGCCCAGCCGGCCCCACACGGCTCAATTATAGAGGTCTGCCGTTTATTTATATCTATTTAAATAAAATTATAGAGGTCTGCCGTTGTGCGTGCATCACGGAAATACTACTGGATGGATAATTTCTTAAACACTTGGCCCTTATCTAAAAATTGTGCGATACCTTCATTAAATATGAAGTTACAAGTAAAATAACCTAACAGCTGGTTTTACCCTCCCTCCGCATTAGATGTTTCACATCAAAAATATAGGTTCCGGATAAGTAATCACCAACATATCATATACTAAAACCTTCTCCTAAATATGCTGCATCTTATGGTATAAGTATTATTCCGATCGGTTCAGTAGTTTTTGCAGTATATCCAAACAAAAAAACCAGCTCTCCATTTATTAGTGGGTAAGTATATAGATATAAAAGGCGGAGAGACGGCACACGGCGGGTTTCTTTAGTGGGTGAGGGCCCCACACTACCCTGTTCATTGCCCCGAACGACAGGGTGTACGGTTAGGTACATTTTTCCCGCCTAACCAAAAAAAAAGTTATATAGATTGTCGGCGTGTATTTGTGTTCGTGTATTGGTAATCTGTTTCACAGGATTTCTTCAATTACTCGTATATTTTTAATTTAAAGCGTACCTTATCTTTGGTAACAAATCTTATACAGAGCTTCATTTTCGACATGGATAGCGAATAAAAACAAATGAGTGAGATGAATGTTAAGGTAATAAAATAGTAATAAAGTAAGAATGCCGTGTGGGGCCGGTTTTATAATTGTCCCACCCCTCTCCACCCATGGGAGTCGTAAGAGCCGTCTGAGGGAATACCAGGGGAGTGGGCAGCAGCACTCCTTCGAGTATTAACAACATCCACTGCGATCGCCAACCCGCCTGCCAAGCGTGGTGATTACGGCACTATCCCCCATTCTTGGGGAGGCCTATGTCCTGCAGTGGACTTTAAAAGGCTGATGGATGATGGATGAATGTTAAAGTAACGAATAGAACGGTGAGTGTGCAGAAGAATGTTTAGATTGGTTCTGTTACTCACTGACAGATGGCGTGACGCACGAATTGGGTGCGTGAACAGGTTATTAAACTATTTAGATATTTTTATATATAATTTTAGCATTTGACATGCTTAGCACTATACATTAAACACAAAGTGAAAAATGTGAAATCGAAAATAACAGTCACGAGCAGGATTTGAACCTGCATCTCCTGGATACCGTCCAGATGCTTTGCCAATTCAGCCATCGTGACAATTACTTCTGGCTGCCAATTTCGATACCACATTCATACATAACATCTTTGGGATATGCCTGCGCCATCTGTCGGAAGTATTTTCATACATTATACCGACCAGGTAAACTTAATTTTTAGGTAAAAATCTTAAAAATAGAAATTGGCAGCCAGGAGCAATTGTCACGATGGCTGAATTGACAAAGCATCTGGACGGTATCCAGAAGATGCAGGTTCAAATCCTGCTCGTGACTGTTATTTTCGATTTTACATTTTTCACTTTGTGTTTAAAGTTATTAAACGTAAAAAAAAACAATATTTTTTATAAGCACATAATAAGCATCAGCTAATTACCTATATAATGTAAAATATGTATTTCGATGTGTTTCGATTGTAGAGGCAGATAGTTTTTATTATTTACCTACACTATGTACTCTCTTGGGCAGTGATGACTGTGCTTCAGTATAAATATCTCCATAAGGGAGGTTACCACGTACCACCAGGATGACCGCAATTTATCCGCCACCCCTTAACAATAAGAGAATTTGTACATTTCCTTTGATAAAACATGAAGTCTATTCCAGTGGAAAATATACCATTCAAATGATTTACTTCCTAAAGCTCACTATAATTATGTATATTCCCAGCCGATTGTATTATTTAATATGCAAATTTAAATGTGAAAAAAAAACAATTTACTGCAGAAAATAGAATCCCGAATAGCGGAAATTGAAAAGTAATAGCCTGAAAACGCGTATCGCGAACAATCTTCTTGTGTCTGAAAAAAAAAATCTCTCTGATGTTAGCGGGGGACCCCACAGGAAATGAAATACCGTGGTTCACCGCACTACATATGAGGTTTGACCAATACAGCCTCCGGCGCGAATAATACGGGATGACGCTTTGCCTTTTTGGTGATTCGGACTTTTTATTGCTGAAAAGTTTTTTTTCCTTTTCAGCCTGAAAATGTTCCAATATTGGACGTGTACAGAGATGTAGCACGCACGTCCCCTAATGGCTGGATTGGCTGTCATAATGGTTTTGTTTTACTGGCGATGGGTTGGGTTCACCGTCTCCCGTGTGACCCACCATGAAGAATTTATATGTTTTGATCTGTATTTTAGCACTTCATATGCTCAGCTACTTTAAAGAACAAATTATTTGTAAATGTTGAAAAAGAGAAATTTAGTGTGTGGTCAGTGCGATGGCTTAGCGGTCTAGAGCACTTCCCCGGATTGGAAGGGACGCAGGTTCGAATCTCGCTCGCACTAAAATTCTGTTTTTTTTTTCATATGCACAAATAATTTGCACTTAGGTATATTTGTTTTATTGGTGAGCAGCGGCTTGGCAGTAGTCTTAATATTGTTGAGTTCATGAGTGACGTTAACCACAATAGACGGGCCAAGGCTTATCTTCCAAAAAAATATGGTTTTCCTTGTGTATTCTGCTTAATTTTGCTTTAAAATGTACGCACGGAAATTGACAATAGGAATGTATCGCGGTAACCTAGCAACAGTATGTTTATAACTATCCTGTAACCTAGCAACTGTATGTGTATAACTATCCTGTAACATAGCAACTGTATGTGTATAACTATCCTGTAACCTAGCGACTGTATGTGTATAACTATCCTGTAACCTAGCAACTGTATGTGTATAACTATCCTGTAACCTAGCAACTGTATGTGAATAACAATCACGTAACCTAGAAACAGTGTGTTTATTAGGGTTTCAAGCGTTTAAATTAAAAGTTTAAAAGTTATCATTAATATTGAGATGTACCCTTTTTTCCCGTATTACTGGGAAGTATAATTTGCAACATTAATTTTCATACAGTACGGGATATTTCATACAAAGAAAATACCTTTCAGATGATATAATTATAGAGAACTAGCCTTTGCCCGCTGCTCCGCCGCAGCCAAATGTTAGTTTTAGGTAATCTCAGGTTCCCGAGTAACGGGATAAAATGTATACCAGTTTTTAAGTCTAATCAAGAGCTATCAATTAAAAAAGTTACATCAAAATCCGTTTAGTAGTTTTTGTGTACAAACAGACAAACCGACAAACAAAAAATCTAAAAAAATATGTTTTGTGTTCAGACACGCCTATATAGGTAGCCGTGTGGTGACGGACTAAGAATACAAGTGTCACCACCCCATTCTTTCCCACGGGTGTCGTATGAGGCGATTAAGGGAAGTAAGCAATTATCATCCATTGCATGACTGGTGTTAGGGCTGGGTACCAAGTGGGAGTACTCACTTGGTATCGGGTCCGAGCGGGTTGGTACCACCATATCCCGAGTGACCGGCCATGAAGTACATCGTTGCGTTTTGGCTGTAGCAGGAGATAGCCGTTTATTCTTTCATTTCATATCGCTGAAATGAAATGTTGAGCAGCGGCTTGACAATACTCTCGGTATAGTTGAGTCCCTGAGCGACGGTTACCATTTACCATCAGATGGGCCGTGGCTCGTCTGCCACTACATGCGAAAATAAAAATACAGCAGGTATTTTTTTCTCATATATCTTAAATGTACAGACACAGCTCTGTTACAGCTTTATAATGGTTAGCATTATGCCTTCTGTTTCTCCTTTAAACATAGTAGGTATTCTATAAATGTATCCAATGATCTCCAGCCCAATTTCGATTTCTCAAATGCATTCTCTGTTCTTTCACTCTCTTAGTCTTATAGAACGGCAATCCAAAACGGTCGGAATGAGATGAGGTGCAGGATCAACAGCGATACTTGATTTCAGATGCAAAGGGGTTAATCGCTGCCGGTTTCCTAACTCCAAACTGCTAATGAAAGTTTAGGAATTCGAATCCGAGACCTCGTGATCCGCAGTCGCACACAATACCGTCAGATTATTGAGGTAGTATTTTTTTTTGTTTAATTAGTAGTTTAGCTGTATGTACTTACTTGTGACTCATCTCTAATTCCATCCATCCATCCATCAGCCTTTTAACGTCTACTGCTGGACATAGGCCTCCCCAAGAATAGTGCCGTAATCGCCACGCTTGGCAGGCGGGTTGGCGATCGCAGTGGATGTTGTTAATACACGAAGGAGTGCTGCTGCCCACTCCCCCGGTATTCCCTCAGTCCGCTCTTACGACTCCCATGGGTGGAGAGGGCTGGGACAATTCTAAAGCCGGCTCCACACGGCCCATCTCTAATTAATATATCCTAACTATTATAAAGTTGTAACAAAGCTGTGTCTATACATTTAAGATATTTGAGAAAAAAATACTGTGTTAGGCTATATAGGAGTGTCTGAACACAATAATTTTTTTTAGACTTCTTGTCTGTTTGTCTGATTGTTCATTCGCGCATCACGCATAAACTACTGAACGGATTATGATGCAACTTTTTTATTTGATAGCTCTAGATTTAAGAACTGGTATACATTTATTACGCTACTGTATCGGGCATCTGAGATATAACCTAAAAACTAGCTTTTAGCGCTGTGCCTGCGCGGGCAAATGCTAGTAACTTATAAAAATGTATTTAAGTATATAGGTCAGTATAGTAAAAAGTCTACTAAAAGTCTAATACCATAAAACGTTTACAAACTTAGTATATTCACGGCTGGCAACAATATATACTCGTAATTACTGTAGTCGTTATCTCGAAACTTATTCAGAAACTGTTGAATTTTAACACAGTTGCAATGAAAACATTTTAACGAGCTATTATGTTGTGCTAAACCTTCGAAGTGTCTGTCATTCGTATACGTTTCAGCTGCAATTAAGCTGGAGTTAGTGCTGCAGCTTACTGTGCCGGCTAGAATGTAAAACGTAGTGCATTTTTGAGATATTCTATGTAATTTGATGTGAAAACGTGTACTACATTATTGTTTTTATTGCTAACTAGCTTGCTCTGTTTGCGTGAAATTTAGTGTTCTTTTTCTGTGTAGAACCCTAATTCTTTTTTTCAAATTATTGATTGATTGATTTTGTTAAAGTGGGAACAAATGATTCTATCGACACACCTTTTTAGATATACGTATATATAAAAAAGAACCATGTTTCATTGCTTCAGTGGTTCTATCGAAACACATAGCGATAAGCAATGTTCGGCCCTCATCAACTAAAGTATTCCACCGTGAGCCGTCTCTCCGCTTGTATTGGCGGACAACTTGTACTGTTAACATTACTTCAATTGCTTTCCCCATGTGAAACGAAACATGAGATGATCGTTCGTTTTGCTATGATCATTCGTTTTGCTTCACTATGTTTGGCCGAAAGTCCTACTGGTCGAGCATGATTATCGCGACCAATCCCATCGAAAAGAGACGATTCGTTTTACGTTTCTGTATAAATTGCAAGTGAGCTGACATTTTGAAATTTTAAACATATTTGTTTAAAAATGATCGTTACTCGGCCAAGGGAATTTTTGAAGAAACTGCATGCCTAATAAATTTTCTGGCTAGCTTATTAAATTGACGATGTATCAACTGATATTATTTTCACGTGTTGAACTGTGGAAAATTTCTCTTCGATGGAGAGGACATACGTACTTAAGAGAGAGACATTTTTATTTTTTACTGCGCAGATACGCAAACAAGCTTTATTATTTTAGTATTTATTTATTTATTACCCCAATAAAATTACAATATAAAAATAAATTAATCTTCCAGTAGCACGTAAACCTTCTTGGTTTGTGTGTGTGCTTACAGTATCTCTTCGGTTATACAGGATAAACATGAACGAAATAAATATACCTTTTTTTTTGATAAGACGGGAGAAAAAGTACCTAATCGCAATCGAAATAAATTACCTAAACCTATAATTAAGACAAGAAAAGAAAATGAAACACTAGATCGTCAACAGAAGCTTTGCTAAAAATTAAATTTTAAATAACAAAGGATTTAATTATACTAATTATTATAAAATTATAATTAAAATAGTTATAATAAAGGTGCAGCGGTAGTGTAAGCGACTGCTGGTCATGAGGTCTCGAGTTCGATCCCCGGGTTGCGCAGTGCTATTTCGTAAAAAAAAAAAAGGAAAATTTCTCAGTAGCAGCCCGGAATTGGAAATGTGCCCGGTAGACGTCAATAGGCTTGCCCTCTATTACGTGGGACTTAAACATAGCTGGCGAATCGTGGGTGTGTATTACCTCTGCCTACCCCTTCGGGGAATATTGGCATAATGCTGTTTTTTTTTTCGTAAAAAATAAGTTACATTAAACACAAAGTGAAAAATGTGAAATCGAAAATAACAGTCAGGAGCAGGATTTGAACCTGCATCTTCTGGATACCGTCCAGATGCTTTACCAATTCAGCCATCCTGACAATTGCTCCTGACTGCTAATTTCGATAACACATCATACTTAACGTCTTTGGGTGACGCCTGCGCCATCTGTCGGAAGTATTTTCATACATTATACCGACCAGGTAAACTTAATTTTACAATTAAGATTTTACCTAATAATGACGCAAACCCTTTAAATATTTAGATATTTTTATATATATTTTTAGCATTTGACATGCTTAGCACTATACATTAAACACAAAGTGAAAAATGTGAAATCGAAAATAACAGTCAGGAGCAGGATTTGAACCTGCATCTTCTGGATACCGTCCAGATGCTTTACCAATTCAGCCATCCTGACAATTGCTCCTGACTGCTAATTTCGATAACACATCATACTTAACGTCTTTGGGTGACGCCTGCGCCATCTGTCGGAAGTATTTTCATACATTATACCGACCAGGTAAACTTAATTTTACAATTAAGATTTTACCTAATAATGACGCAAACCCTTTAAATATTTAGATATTTTTATATATATTTTTAGCATTTGACATGCTTAGCACTATACATTAAACACAAAGTGAAAAATGTGAAATCGAAAATAACAGTCAGGAGCAGGATTTGAACCTGCATCTTCTGGATACCGTCCAGATGCTTTACCAATTCAGCCATCCTGACAATTGCTCCTGACTGCTAATTTCGATAACACATCATACTTAACGTCTTTGGGTGACGCCTGCGCCATCTGTCGGAAGTATTTTCATACATTATACCGACCAGGTAAACTTAATTTTACAATTAAGATTTTACCTAATAATGACGCAAACCCTTTAAATATTTAGATATTTTTAGCATTTGACATGCTTAGAACTATACATTAAACACAAAGTGAAAAATGTGAAATCGAAAATAACAGTCAGGAGCAGGATTTGAACCTGCATCTTCTGGATACCGTCCAGGTGCTTTACCAATTCAGCCATCCTGACAATTGCTCCTGACTGCTAATTTCGATAACACATCATACTTAACGTCTTTGGGTGATGCCCCATATTTTCGATTTCACATTTTTCACTTTGTGTTTAATGTATAGTGCTAAGCATGTCAAATGCTAAAAATATATATAAAAATATCTAAATATTTAAAGGGTTTGCGTCATTATTAGGTAAAATCTTAATTGTA
This sequence comes from Leucoma salicis, assembly GCA_948253155.1. Taxonomy (NCBI): domain Eukaryota; kingdom Metazoa; phylum Arthropoda; class Insecta; order Lepidoptera; family Erebidae; genus Leucoma; species Leucoma salicis. The sequence continues at coordinate 4,032,359 of OX411815.1, forward strand.
AAATGAAGTTTACCTGGTCGGTATAATGTATGAAAATACTTCCGACAGATGGCGCAGGCGTCACCCGAAGACGTTAAGTATGATGTGTTATCGAAATTAGCAGTCAGGAGCAATTATCAGTATGGCTGAATTGGTAAAGCATCTGGACGGTATCCAGAAGATGCAGGTTCAAATCCTGCTCCTGACTGTTATTTTCGATTTCACATTTTTCACTTTGTGTTTAATGTGTAGTGCTAAGCATGTCAAATGCTAAAAATATATATAAAAATATCTAAATATTTAAAGGGTTTGCGTCATTATTAGGTAAAATCTTAATTGTAAAATTAAGTTTACCTGGTCGGTATAATGTATGAAAATACTTCCGACAGATGGCGCAGGCGTCACCCAAAGACGTTAAGTATGATGTGTTATCGAAATTAGCAGTCAGGAGCAATTGTCAGGATGGCTAAATTGGTAAAGCATCTGGACGGTATCCAGAAGATGCAGGTTCAAATCCTGCTCCTGACTGTTATTTTCGATTTCACATTTTTCACTTTGTGTTTAATGTATAGTGCTAAGCATGTCAAATGCTAAAAATATATATAAAAATATCTAAATAAAAATAAGTTAATTAGTTATAGGTTACTTAATACATATACATCAATGCATACGTTCCTTTTGATGGTAAGCTGTTACCGCCGTCTATAGATGCTAGGAATACTATAAGGAAAGCAACAGGAGGTAGAGGAGGTGCAGGATAAGGAGGAACTTATGCCTCTGGCACCCTCACTCAGTATACGAAACACCTACCATTGTTTTACCCTGATCTTCAGTGAGAATGTGGTACTTTCTCGAAGCCCGTTCATGCTAGGACAAGCAAGACTCTACCACTGATGTTTAAATATTAATTTATAAAAAACACATTTACGCTCCGATTAACAATGCAATAGATATCGCGTCGGCCCAAAAAATCCGTATCGGTAAATAACAGCGCACTTGAGAAGTGAGCTCTTGTTTTGTTTAGTTCAAAAGGTACTTTATTTGTTGCTATTTAAGCTTGATTTCATATTAAATATTATTTGTCTTTTCACTTTTAAGTGGCAGTAGTAAATTATTGCTTTGCTCGTTTTTTGTGACGAATAAGATAAGATAAGATAAGATAACTTTATTGGAAACAATAAAAAGATTACAAACTTTGTGTACATTACTTTGTGTACATACAGCTATATTAGTTAAGAAAAAAAAACTGTGTCGTAGCTATTAACGCTAACCAAATTAAATTAAAAAATCTTAAACCTAAATGTGAAATTTATTATTTAAATACTAGTAAGATAATAAATAATGAAATATGTTATGTGTGGTGTGTGTGTGTGTGTCTCTGTGTGTGTGTGTGTGTGTGTGTGGCGCGTGTGGAAGGTCTGAAAGGGGATGCCCGAGATTATGTTTTGAAAAAAATTTCCATTTCTACATAGTTTAAGGAACTGAGCCATTTATGCAAGACTGACCTACATTTACGAGAAGTAAGAGAATCAATTTGAAGCTTTTTATTAGCTTTGTTGTATAGAATATGGCTTATAAAATAGTATTGACGTCTTACTATTACAATATTAGCTGATTCTATTTGGCAAACTCTATCTGCTCTGCGTTTTTGTCTATCAATATTAGGGTCAAATACAAATTCTGCATGTTTGCGCAGAATTGTATTTAGAATATAGGTATACCTAACCGTAGGTACTTTACAAAGTGTGAATGATTGGTGTGTAGGGAAATGGATTGGTTTGTTCATTATGACCTTAAGTACTGCCCTCTGTGCTCTTTCAAGCCGCAGTAGCAAGCATTTACCAGAACTGCCCCAGGCTATTATACAGTAGTTATTATTAGAGTGAACCAGAGCAAAATAAAATGTTTTCAGAGTTGTGAAGTATGCAGAAGATCTCAATTTTTTAAAAATAAATATTAGTTTTCTGACCCGTGAAACTAAAGACTCGATTTGTTCATTCCATGACATTTTACTGTGTGTATTTGATTTTTTCTGTGTGTGAAATTGTGTTACAACAACAATTTGTGTCAAGAATAGAACCACATTTGTGTGCCTTTATGACGAAAGGAGAGGTTGGTTGTGATGCAGTCATTGGGGTAAACGTAATAAATTTTGTTTTATCTAAGTTAAGGGTGAGTAAGTTATTTGTGAGCCAATTCATAATTATTTTTAACGCAGACTCGGCATGAAATCGGGTTTCCATCCAATCATTGCCATGAACAATTAATGCAGTGTCATCTGCGTAGACTAGGACAAATTCTTAAGGACTAATTTTTACAACTTGGGTACGATCGCTCAGGTAACTTTTGAAAATATTAAAAGGTAGCCCCTTAATGCCAATGTTTTGGAGTTTAGTGAGTAAGAGAGGGACAGAGACAGTATCAAAAGCTTAAGAAAGATCAAGGAAAATAGCAATAGTTTTGAGCTTATTTTGTAAATTTCTTGCAACAGTACCAGTACCGGTTAATTCTAGAACAGCGTCTTCAGTGTTTTTTCTTCGTCTGAAACCATATTGGTTATCAGCTAGAATGTTTTTAGAGTATAAAAAAATTAAAAGTCTATTATTTAAAATGTTTTCAAGTATTTTCGATAATATAGTTAAAACTGAGATAGGTCTATAGTTGCTGATATTGCATCTGTCTCCATTTTTATAAACAGGGCTTACAATAGCTCTCTTGAATACCATTGGAAAGACACCTGTCGTTAGAGCGAGGTTAAATACATGGGATATAATTGGTATAAGTATATGCCTAGAAGCCCTAATAAGAACAGCTGATATGCCATCCGAACCCACAGCGCTATTTAATCTAAGACCTAAAATTATGCGTTCAATTTCTACATTGTCAGTGCTAAAGAGGGCCATTGAGTCAGGAGTAGGACTTAAATTATTAGTGTTATAATTAGGTTGAGGCTGTAAGTTACACCGCGATATAATTTTTGAGGCCAAATTTTTACCTATATTTGCGAAGTACTTGTTTATAATATCAAGCGAACGAGATGGATCGGTAGTTAAGGATAATAGCTCACTACTAGGTGATTTGTTGGTATGAAGGTTTGAAATAGTTTTAATAAGCTTCCAGATTTCTTTTGGATTTTTGCGGAATTTATAAAATTCTGTTCTTTCATATTCACGTTTTAGTTTTTTTAATAGGTTTTTGCAAAATATTCTATAACGTGTGTAAGTAATTTTAAGAATTAGGTTGTCTGTATCTCTTTTTGGTTTCAAACACATTTTGTCGCAGTTTCTTATACACCTTAAAAGCCCAGGAGTAATCCAGGGTTTGAGTGTTCTTTTTTTACTAGGAACAACAGAAATGCTGGTATTATTCTTTAAAATTGTAGATATTATGTTGACTAATTCAGAAGCTGCTTTGTTTGCATCATCACTGCATGAAGTAATCGTTGTAAAGTCTGTATTTTTAAGATTCGCTATGCAGGCATCTATGTCAGTCCATCGGGATGTTTTGGGGATTTTTGGAACATGTAACCTAAATTTGCAACAAACAACGACGGAGCATGGTCGGTAATAAATGAGTTGACAATCAATGTAATAGCTGGCATGTTGGACTTCAGGATTGCATGATCGATACAACTATTACCACGAGTAGGTAGAAGATGACCAGGTAGTATACCATGCGACGCAACAAAATAAAAGAGCTTTTTTAATTATAAGTAGTTGAAGATCAGTTTACTTGTTATATTCGTGAGTCTAGGATTTTCTTTAGAAAATCTAATTTCTTTTAGCTACCGATAACAACTGTTTTACTAGTATTGATCTGGTATCATTACTATAAATATCATTATACAATTTTTTGGTGGAGTTAAAAGGATCGTCTCAATAATTTATATAGTGAAAGAGTATGTAGTCTATATTTTAACTAGTTGCTACAAGCAGAAATCTGCTAGAAAAATAAATGTTTGCCAATCCACCTGTTACGAAGATTACTCGAAAAAAAACAAATCAATACACTGACGCACAAACAATATTAATTCTCAGTATAACCGTTGGGTAAACTATCCATCCATCAGCCTTTCATCGTCCACTGCTGGACATAGGCCTTCCCAAAATGGGGGTTTTACCATAATCGCCACGCTTGGCAGGCGGGTTGGCGATCACAGTGGATGTTTTTAGTACACAGGGGAACGCTGCTTCCCGGTCCCCCGGTAATCCCTTAGTCGGTTTTTACGACTCCCATAGGAAGAGACGGGGTGGAGCTATTCTTGGTGCCGGCCCCACACGGCAAAATGAACTAAACATTAATATATTTGTTTATTTGCATACATTATTAAAAAAAGACAAAGTTCCAAAATTTGTTAATGAAAATGCTGGTACACGACAGCGCCATCTGTCGAGTCTGATTGTGAATCTAAACCATCCAGGAAGTCACACACACCTAAAATGTTATCAAAATCAGTGCCTTATACCTTTTGGTAATACGCACATCAATACTAACTACTTATGTTTTTGTATTGCTCAGTAACGAATACTTTCCTTTCCTAACCCAAATTAAGGTTAACCCACGTCGAGGTTGAACGCACTCGAAGGGTTAAGTACCACGTAAATGCCTGTATTATCTCATTTGACAGTCAGCGGTGGCCAATCAGCCTTGTCCTAATATTGCACTGACGTGCGGATTACATTGGGATGGGTCTCAGTGACAGAGGGATCGATTTGCCTCTAATGAAACGCTTTTAACTGGGTACAAAATATAAAGTACCATACGTTATAAAAAATTAGCTAACTGCTTATAGACCCGGCTTTTTTTCTCAGTGTTGTTACATTTATAAGATACTAGTTTATGCCCGCAGCCCTGTCCTAAAAGCTACCCATTTCTAATCTAAATACGTCACTGCCTTACACATAAATAATCTTTTTATTCAGATTTCTGATAAACTGTAACAACTGCTAGGATTATCTGACAGTAGGGACCCATTTCTTAAAGTGCTTTTCGAAGCAGGTGTTAATAAATAGATGCCTCTTAAATCTCTCATCTGAAGCCGGGTGAGCGAAAAATACCTTAATTTTGCTGCTTGTTCCAGCGAAAAGTGCACAACTAGACCTTTAAACATGTCTATCTTCTTTTTGTTAAGACGGAAAAAATGTACCTATCAGTACACCCCGTCGATCGGGCCAAGAACAGAGTTGTGAGGGACCTTCACCCACTAAATAGACCCGCCGTGTGCCGTCTCTCCGCCTGTTATTTAGGCCTCTTTTTTTGTTAAGGCGGGAAAAATGTTCCTAACCACACACCCCGTCGTTCGGGGCAACGAACACGGTAGTGTGGGGCCCTCACCCACTAAAGAAACCCACAGTGTGCTGTTTCTCCGCCTTTATTGGCAGACCACCGGAACCATATTACTCCTTCAGTGGTTATTTAGGCCAAACCTAAACAGTAACCTATGTCCTTTTCTAGGCTCTACTATATAATAATAATAATAATAAGAAGAAAAAGAAAGAAGAGAAAGAGCAAGAAGAAACCAAGAGCCTCGATCAACACCTTGAGAGGCTCACGTTGGGTGGTTGGATCAAGGGTTTGATACAGAAAGCGGTACTTCTGGATACGGCACGCATCGTGAGGAAGTTCCTGTCTTTGGAACTCTAACCACTGACAGTTTGGCCCTTGTGCCCGCTGCCGGTGGGTACTTTTTATATTTTTAAATATTTTGTTATTTTTTATAATATATATATTTAAAAATGTATTTAGTAGTATAAGTATGTAAATAAAGAGAATAATAATAATCGCTGTTACTATTTCTGTGACGTATGCCTTACCCAAAGGTCAACAAGAGTTTACCCACGGGTAAGATATTTTCCCGGTGAATTATCGCTTTCCACTTGATTAAACACTTTACTTAATGTATATTTCTATGCTGATTGGGATCTCGTATTAGAAGAAAAAAAAAATCTAGGTTCCCTTCGACCACAATTTCCAAGTTAAGATAAAACAATATTGTTACGTTATTTGATTCAGTAGTGTGAAATGTCAGGGTATTTTTAAAACATTATTCATCAAAATTTATAAGTATTTTGGTCCAGGAGCCGCCGCCTAGTTTTTTTAGTGATTAATAACAGGCTGAATATTTGTGAGTAAGCTCCATTTAATGAGACACGCAAATTTTTTCAGTGAAAAATCTTGTAAGAGGTAGCTATTAAGTGTCCATGAATTTGACAACTTCCAAGCGTGGGACAGAGTAAACGTACCACTAAATTTGTAGGACTATACTCGTATGTCCATTTCATTATACAAATATTTACAAAATTGCATAAAAAAATCAGATGGTTAATATTTTGAATGACCTCTTTATTTATATTTGTCTCTCTATATTTGTAGTAGAGCACGCTCCAGTCAAACTATCCATTTTGTAGGACAATTGTTATTTCGAGTTTATCATCCAATTATCTTAACATTTAAACTTACTGTTAGTCAGATAATTTCGACACCCCATCAAATCGAAATGTTTTATACCTGCGCTCCTTATTAGCTACCTCTATCAAGATTTTTCATAGAGAAAAGCTTGGGCGTCTCGTCGAACGGAACCTACTCACAAAGATTGAACCTGTTATTAATGACTTAAAAAGATAGGCGGCGGCTCCTGTACTATTTGTATTTAAAGTACAAATTATTTGTGAATAAGGAAAAAGAGATTTTTTGTACGAGTAGGAAACGAACCCGCGTCTTTTCCAATCCGGGGAAGTGCTCTAAGCCACTGAGCTATCGTACAGATCTTTCGATCATTCCAATCTCCTTATCACATTTGTCTTTACGACCAACGCCATCTACCGTAATGCATTTTTTCCTTATTCACAAATAATTTGTACTTTAAAAAGTGGCGGAGCATGTCAAATGCTAAAAAATATATATAAATCAAAAATATTTGTATTTAATTAGCATTGTAATAAAACCATTTGTGGCAAAAAACTAACAACCCACGATATAAGTTATGCTAAAATGTACTAACTACCAACCCACAAATGATCCGTAATGTGATAGATTACGATACTTTAAAGAACAAATTATTTGTGAAAGTGGAAAAGAGAGCATTACCTACTGCGAGCGGGATACGAACCTGCGTCCCTTCCAATCCGGGGAAGTGTTCTAGACCGCTTTTTTTTTCTAAGCCATCGCATTCACCGACGGTGACTCCCAATCTCCACTTCACAATTGCTTTAAGGTGTCTTTACGACTACTACTGAAGGAATGTAGTATGGTTCCGGTGGCCTGCCAAAAAAGGCGGAGAGACGGCACACGGCGGGTTTCTTTAGTGGGTGAGGACCCCACACTACCCTGTCCGTTACCCCGAGCGACGGGGTGTGCGGTTAGGAACACGATTTCCCGCCTAAACAAAAAAAAGGGGTCTTTACGACTCACGCTACCTATCGGATGCATTTTCATTCATTATACCAATATAGTAAGATTAATTTTGCAATTAAAATTCATTTGCTGGTGCAGTTTTTAATAATATTTTGATCTGTATTTTAGCACTTAATATATTCAGCTACTTTAAAGAACAAATTATTTGTGAATGTGGAAAATAAGAACCTGAGATGTATTCACATTTGACATAAATAAGATAATTGTGTTGTTATGATGTTTTTATTTATATTTTAAACATGTTCAGCCTTTTACTGGAATACAAAGTGCGAAAATATGAAAACGAAAATAATAGTCACAAGCAGGATTTGAACCTTCGTCTTCTGGAATACTGTTCAATACTACTCGCGACTAATATTTTCGATGATGATGTTCGCAATTTGTGTAGGTGACATGCTTGGCATACATTAAAAAATATAATATAACACGAAAATATCAAAAGATTTATAGGGCTGCGTCATTATTTGGTAGGACTCTTAATTGTAATAATTAAGCTTACCTGGTTGAAACAATGTATACAAATACATCTGCAAGATGGCGCAGGCGTCATACAAACACTAAGAAGGAATTTATTATCGAAATCGATAGTCCCGAGCTGATGTCACGATGGCTGCATTGGCAAATAATCTTCAACGGTATTCAAGGAGACATAACCTAATATTTTAAACGTAATTTTCTGGAAATTAATTTTATGCAATTGGTTCATTGTGGCATAGCTATGAACACGTAGTATTGACAACTATATACTCATCAACACCGAGAATCCTAGGATAAAAAGTCCCAAAATCCATTTGAACACAACAATGCTACAATATAAAATCCCCAAACAGAAGAATAAATCAACCCAGTCAGGTACCCTTTAAATTGCAAACTTCTATAAATTAAAAGCAAACCAAATAATGAAGAGGCAACCCTAAAAGTCCGCAACCCTTAACTTATTGTCAGACATAAATTACAGCAAGTTTTGACGATAAATCCTGTAGGGTTGATTTCTGAGATATTGACGGTAAATGCGAATAAAATTTAGCTGTCACTAACAAGAATTTTAGTAATGAGGGCCTCCAAAATAAATTAGTATTTGTTCACCAGACAGAGTATTAAAAGTTAGATTAAATAGTTGTCGAATTTGTTCTTGTGGGATACACCTAAGACAACGGATTTGAATTTGGAAGTACACATACACGGAGGCACGTGCTGGCAAAAAAAAAAGGCTTAAAAAGGTATTTTTCACAGAAATGAAGCTCCGTAAACAAAAATAGTATTCATAGTATGGACCGTAAATATAAATTCAATGTGTACGGAAAACGTACTCGTTACTCATTAGAGATGTTACCATTATTTGTTGACTCTGGCTGAAATTGGTTAAGCAGCCTAAACTAAAACTGATACCAGCTTCGACCTCAGTCTCGGTTGCCACCGTCGCAGTCCCGAGCAATTGTCATGATGCCTCAATTGGCAAAGCATCTGGAACGGTATTCCAGGACATGCAGGTTCAAATCTTGCTCGTGACTTATTTTCGATTTCACGTTTTCACACTTTGTGTTAATAGCTATTATTTGATAAATGTGCCGTAGTGAAGTATATTATGAAGTCCACGCGGACGATGTCACTAGCAGGATCAAATTTATAATATTAGTAAGGATTTAATACTTCCTGACATTTACGCGATAAGCAGCCATTGGACGTCTAACATCTCAGGCCACCCATGATCATGAATGCAATGTAAAGTATTCGAAACGTCGGGATAGTAGAAAATCAAGTGAACAGGATAGATTTAAATAAAACAACAAAACTACGTTTACGGAATCTATCCTTAATCACTTTGTGTTTAAGGATAGATTCCGTAAACGTAGTTTTATTTCATAATTAGTAAGGATTATCATTTGGCCGTGTGGGGCCGGCTTTAGAATTGTCCCACCCCGCTCTACCCACGGGAGTCGCAGCAGCACTCCCTCGAGTATTAACAACATCCACTGCGATCGCCAACCCGCCTGCCAAGCGTGGCGATTACGGCATTATCCCCTGACGGGACTGCTCGTTGTGGCGTTATCTTGGGGAGGCCTATGTCCAGCAGTGGACGTTGAAAGGCTGATGGATGGATGAATGAAGGATTATCAAATGAGTGTCAGTTAAAATATGTTTGCTTACTTTTTTGTCTCTTTAGTGCCTATATCAGATATATGCGCTTGTGAATTGCAATCTCTAATTCATTAAAGCGCCATTAAATACCACCGTTTTGGTACAGTATTTCTCATTAGAATATTTTTAAATTTCACCTTAACTATTTCTGACAATAGAAATGTATGCCCTGCAGAGCTAGACCTTGAAGGCCCGTATTTCCGAATTTATATGAGTAGAATAACATGAATATGTTTGGAATTGGAGGCAATCAATTGCAATTTATTTCTAACTATCTTTATCAATCCAACGACATACAGTTTTAACATTTAGAATTTCAATTATCACAACTCTTTTAATTCGTTTTGGTGGCGGACTAAGAATACAAGTGTCACCACCCCTTCTTTTCCCGTGGGTGTCGTACAAGGCGACTAAGGGAATTAAGCAATTATCACCCATTGCATTACTGGTGGTAGGGCTGGGTATCAAGAGAGTACTCACTTGCTATCGGGTGCAAACGGGTCAGTACCACCATCTCCTGTGTGGCTGGTCATGAAGCACGTCAGCGTGTTTTGGCTTTAGCAGAAGATAGCCGTTTATTCTTACATTTCATAACTGAGAAATGGAATGGTGCGCAGCAGTTTGACAATACCCTGGGTATAGTTGAGTCCATGAGCGATGGTTACCACTTACTGGTGGGCCGTGGCTCGTTTGCTATCATAAGCAATAAATATATATATATATATACCACGGAAAAATTGTGATCTTTTAAAATACCATAGAGTATAGCCTTCCAACTTAACCTTGTTACGCTGTGTTTTTACGTTACTATAAAGTTTTGTGGTGTATAAAGAAAAAGTATTTTCTTCTTACTCTAGATACCTATTTAAAACTATAAATAAAATGTTTTTTTCTATTCGTTTCATTAGATAATTTTAAATAGTATAGTATAAATTAATTTTTATCATATATACAGGCGGTTTTATCTTATATTTATTTTAAAACATAATGGGGCTGAAATTTTATTACGATCGACGTGAATAATACTCACAGATAAAATAAAACCCAAAATTCAAAATAACTATTTACATAACAACTGAAACATAAATTCCTTAAATATTCAGCCTTCTTGCTCGCGTCTTCATACAATCGTGTATTCTACGCACTTACGGAATTTAAAATTTAATCCAAGAATTTGCTTATTTTTCAAATGACCCATTCTAGTACTCTCTCTCTGTTTCCTTAACAAATGTCTAATTAACGGCTGCGAAGTTTTCAAATTCAGTACAACTTTATAAGGATATTATGTTGAAGTGATACTAATATATTAAATAATTTAATTAATGAAACGCGATGGAGTCGAAGAACATTACATTTGAGTTTGTTCATATCCGTGGCAACATTATTTAATTGTCTTGGTGGTCTAGCGGTAGAGTTAACAACTGCTGATTATGAGGTCTTGAGTTCAAATATTGGGTCAGGACAGTGAAAAAAAAATGGTGAGGAACCCTTCATGCCTGAGAGGTTTTCTCTATACCGTGTGTGGTTTGCATAACTGCACTGGGTCAGCATGGTAGACTAGGACATTAATACCTCTTATTCTCGGAAAAGAGTTGCGCCTGATAGTGGAACCATAATGGTTTATGTAAAAAGACATCAGCCTGTATACATATAGGTGATACATAATTACCATCAAGGAGCAATAATATATAAACCATATCAAATGATTCTTTTGTCATTACGAGCTACGACTACCTAGTTATTCTTAACAACAGCCTGTACAAGAGACAGGGCTGCATAATGAAGACCATATTGATGTTTGTAAGTTGAATTATATTATCAACAAAGTTCAGTACGTATTTTGTGTCATTCACAAACTTTAGAATCTACCTACACATAAATATAAATAGCATTTTAATACTAGGTATCATCCAGCCTCAGTAGAGGGTACCTGAAAGGGTAATCCACTGGCGGACTACTGAAGTAATTCCAACATAGTACCAGTGGTCCAGGAACTCTCCCCCATGTGAGCGAAACACATGTTGTGGCGTTCTCTTGGGGAGGCCTATGTCCAGCAGTGGACTTCGAAAGGCTGATGGTTGGTTGGTTTGGTTGGTCTTAAATATTGCATCACCGTGTCGAATTTATGTTTCGATTTTTGCGGAATATTGCAATATTGTAGTTCTGAGAGTTCTACTTAAAAAACATAGGCGGAGAGACGGTACACGGCGGGTTTCTTTAGTGGGTAAGGGCCCCACACTACCCTGTTAGAAAAAAGGTATCCAGCCAGTATCTTTAAAGTTTTTTTTGCTTGGTGGTCAGTGGTGCAACAGTATTGTATGCAACTGCTGATCATGAGGTCTTGGGTTCGGTCCCAGGATCGGGCAATTTTATTGAGCTTTTACGTGCTCGTAAAATGAAAAATTTTCAGTAGCAGCCCGGAGTTTGGAAATGTGCTCGATATATGGCAATAGGCTCGCCCCTTATTACGTGGGACGACATAGCTGGTGAACTAAATCGTATCGACATCGTATCGTCTTGTGTTTGGTAGAGAAACTAACGCGTGATGTCTCAATAATCCCTCGACCAAACACGATGATCTCTCAACCATTCACAATGACAAGATCCGATGTCGATACGATTGAGTGAGATACATTCTAACCCCCCTGATCAGGTATTCCTATGTGTTGTATTGCCAAAAGCTTCATTTCTTTTGACAGGTATTCGCATGCTTATTTATCGCAAGTACTGTAGCCGAGGATTCTGATGATAATAAGGAATCATTGGATGAAGCAGTCGCAGTTGATGATGCATTAGTATTTGATTTAATTGATTATATTTATCATTTATTTAATATTGTCGATAAGTTAAAGGCGTCTCAAAATTAAATTAGTGTTTTTTGAATATTCTTATTTATGTATTCTTATTTTTCCGTGTGGTGACGGGGGCGTCGGAATAGAATGTCTAAATACGATCCTCCGGCGCCCCACTAACAGGCGTGGAAGGGGCCGCTGTGGTTTTAGTGGGTATTCCGGGTGCAATTAAGATCTGAAGCACCTGGCAGTCCCACATACCCCTCCGGCTGTCACTGGTGGAGGGGATGCATAAAGGCATTTCCACAGCGATAACAAAGACAAGGAGATAGCCCTTAATTCTTTCGTTTCATATATGTGAGATGAAATGGTGAGCAGCGTCTTGGCAACACTCTCAGTATAGTTGAATCCATAAGCGACGGTTACCATTTACCATCAAGTGGGCCGTGGCTCGTCTGACACCATATGCAATAAAAAAATATAGGTGTATATCTACTATTTACATCTACCTACTATTTTATAACGCAAAGAATTTGTTATGGAAATTTACAGTCCAGAGCAAATTTCGTGATAGTTCAGTTGGCAGAGAGTCTTGAACGATAAGCGTGAAGACGCAACTTTCCTGCTCATGGCGATAATTTACTATTTCACATTTTACTTTTTAATGTTCTAGTAAATAGACGGGTATTTCAAGTGCGAAACACTTACAGGGTCGCGTCATCATTTAGCGTTATTCTTTAATTGTAATAATTACCTGGTTGGAACAACGTTAGCAAATACACCCGACAGATGGCGCAGGGTTCACCCATCCATTAATAAAGAATGTATTCAGCAAATTAATAGTCCTAAGCAAATGTTACGATAGCTTAGTTGGCGTCTGGAATGGTAGGTGCTTAATCCAGGAGACACAGGTTTAAATCCTGCTAATGGCTATTATCTTATATCTTTGAACGAGCAATTCTTGTATATAAAAAATGTACATATATAATTTGAATCTCGGAAACGGCTCTAAAAACGAAATTTAGAAAACGACACTTTATCTGTGTTTTCAAGCAACCAGTTTATATATTTTTTATTATTATGTCGGTAAGATCGAAAAATATTATTCATCATTATGTAATTCCTATCTAAATATAATTTCCAGAAAACATGCTTTACCAAAAAAAAACATACCCAGCAAAGCTCGGTCATCCAGGTTCTTTTGAATCCATCCATCCATCAGCCTTTCAATGTCCACTGCTGGACATAGGCCTCCCCAAGAGAACGTCACAATGAGCGGTCCCGTCATGGGGGATAGTGCCGTAATCGCCACGCTCGGCAGGCGGGTCGGCGATCGCAGTGGATGTTGTTAATACTCGAGGGAGTGCTGCTGCCCACTCCGGCCAAGCCGGCCCCACACGGCCAAGTTTTGAATATGGTGCATAATATCTGAGGGTATTCCTAATATTATATTTCTTTCGCTGAGTAAGAGCATCTAAGGGCCCGTCCTCTCCTCATCCCTTTTGCTTACTCTCCACCTAATCTCTCTTTCCCTGGGGTTGGTCAAGCTTGAGAAATACCCCTCGTGTTTTTCGGTTAAAATACTACCGTTATTGCTTACTGTCATGCGGACCAAACGCTTTTTTGATCATTAACACAAAGTGAAAAATGTGAAAATCGAAAATAACAGTCACGAGCAGGATTTGAACCTGTATCTCCTGGATACCGTCCAGATGCTTTGCCAATTCAGCCATCGTGACAATTGCTCCTGACTGATAATTTCGATAACACATTCATACTTAACGTCTTTGGGTGACGCCTGCGCCATCTGTCGGCATTATTTTCACACATTATACCGACCAGGTAAACATAATTTTACAATTAAGATTTTACCTAATAATGACGCAAACCCTTTAAATATTTAGATATTTTTATATATATTTTTAGCATTTGACATGCTTAGCACTGATTTTTTGATCATCATCGTTATCTTAACTAATATTATACGATTTCACATTTTTCACTTTGTGTTTAATGTATAGTGCTAAGCATGTCAAATGCCAAAAATATATATAAAAATATCTAAATATCGTTATTATATTCATTATTAGGCAGTGGGAAAAATCAAGTCTCATTGGCAGCCGGCAATATTATGTCTATATTTTAAGTGATAATAGTATAATCAGTAGAGAAGGCATAAGCGAATATTGCTGCAGCTGCCTGGTGGGCCGTCGCACTGTGGGTTGTTGTGCGCACGTCATGACCATAGATAATTTACTAATAGAAGAGAGAAAGTCATGGCTCTGGTGTAATACGGATACCTTGGATGGACGTGGTATCAAAATAATAATTATATCTGCTCCAGCAGAATTTTTAGACAATGTTAGTCGGGGAAGATTTTGAAGGAAATAAAATGTCTGGAATAAATATGTATTTCATTTAAATTTCTTTTCCATTATATTTGTGTAGGTAATAAGAACAGTGGACACTTTGGTCGCAATACACTTTAGTTACCTTCTCACACAACTCTTTTCATGGATTACTACTAAGCAATACTGGCCGTGTGGGGCCGGCACCAAGAATAGCTCCACCCCGTCTCTTCCTATGGGAGTCGTAAAAGCCGACTAAGGGATTACCAGGGGACCGGGCAGCAGCGTTCCCCTGTGTACTAAAAACATCCACTGCGATCACTAACCCGTGGCGCGTGGCGATTATGGTAAAACACCCATTTTGGGGAGGCCTATGTCCAGCAGTGGATGATGAAAGGCTGATGGATGATGGATGGAATACTAATATACAATGGAAAAACATGTTTTGTTAGAAGGGAAATCTAACTCCCTAAAAGGCACTGTGGAGACTCTACTCACGGCAGGAACTTAATCTCTTATATTAGTAGGTACCTATGTACATTATCTATGAACATAACACAGGGTTATTATTGGGTGGACTCGGTCAAAAAAGTGACTATATGTTGCGGTTAGACCTGCTCTAGAGGTCGCCAAAGGGAGGTCAATAGCAGATCCGCTAGGGGTTTTATGTCACTTAAATAGTCCTACCAAGAATTGAGAGACTACTAAATATAACTTCGACATATACTAAATATAACCTCGACAATTGTGTGCATACGCCACGAGGCCGATAGAATGACATGTAAGAAACGTGAGCATCCTTCTTTACAATATCTGATGTGTGTTATTATATCAGCAATATACAAATTAAAGAAGATCGGCCCTAGTATTGATCCCTGAAGTACACCCCTGGTCACCAGCCACTATAATAAATACCTACCGTATGTCCAATTTATAAAGCAGGAGATTCTGCCCTTTTTTTTTACTTCACTCAATAAACCCGCCGCGTGCCGTCTCTCCGCCAATATTGGCGGGCCACCGGAACCATATTACATTCCTTCAGCGGTAGGAGATTCTGCCCTAGTGTCTGATTATCGTCCTATCTGTCTTTCAACAACAATGTCTAAAATTTTGGAAATTCTAGAAAATAAACATTATGATAAACTGTATCCAGAAGTACCAACTACTTTCAATAAACCAGAAAGTATGAGTTTCGCAATGATAGACAGAAAATGCTGTTACAAATTTAGCTGACTACTGCTGTATAACAAAACTTGACGAAGGTGGAAGGTCTGCTGGTATGATTTAGCGAAGGCTTTTGATACCATCTCAAGACCAATACCTACAAGAAAGTTAGAGTATATTGGTGTCAGAGGTGTAGCATTAAATTGGTTCAAGTACTATCTTTCGGAGCGTAAATAAAAAATATGCATTAGTGCGTATCAAAATTCCTTTATAGAAGTGAAATATGTTTAGATATTTTTATATATATATCTAGCATTTGACATGCTTAGCACTATACATTAAACACAAAGTGAAAAATGTGAAATCGAAAATAACAGTCAGGAGCAGGATTTGAACCTGCATCTTCTGGATACCGTCCAGATGCTTTACCAATTCAGCCATCCTGACATTTGCTCCTGACTGCTAATTTCGATAACACATCATACTTAACGTCTTTGGGTGACGCCTGCGCCATCTGTCGGAAGTATTTTCATACATTATACCGACCAGGTAAACTTAATTTTACAATTAAGATTTTACCTAATAATGACGCAAACCCTTTAAATATTTAGATATTGTGTTTAAAGTGAAATATGGTTTACTTAGGGCAGTGTCCTAGGTCCCACATTATTTCTGATCTCTTTGCGCACTTCCATTAGATAAGGCACAAATTTAAAGAACACTACAACAAACACAACAAATTATTGTGAAAGTGGAAAAAGAAAGCTTTACTGCGAGCGGGATTCAAACCTGCGTCCCTTCCAATCCAGGGAAGTGCTCTAGACCGCTAAGCACTTTCTCGGATTGGAAGAGACTTTCTTCCTTAGTTTTATAAAAAGACAAAGAAACATACATGTAAACTGTTAAGTACAAGCTTGTAATATTCAGCAAAAAGATGAGAGACTGGGCCTCACGACACAGGGCATCCTAGTGTGGGGATCAGAGATATAAATATGTCACATAATCATGTGTAAATTTAAATATGAACATTCAAGAATACACATTAGGTTAAGAGCGCTTGAAATTTTTACTACAATGTAGAATTAGTCAACTAACCGATAAGTTGCTTAGCCAGCAAATACAACAGATCCGGAAGTCCCTAATCATACCCTTAAGAAATTAAAGTCCCTAAAATAGTAATTTTAAATTTTCCCTATAAATTTGGAAGAATGGCCTTAAGTTGAGAACCCTGGCGTCAAGTGTATCGACTGTCGTTATATATTTATTGTTTTTCCCAACCAACAACTTTACTTTGAATAATGTAGTATCCTTCCTGTGTGTAAGGAATTTTATCTAAGGACTTATTATATCCTAAGGACACAATTCCATAAACATAATAATAAACAGTACTATCTTACTTTCGCAATTTCAAACAAACCTAAAAACATTTACATTTTGTAAAACAGTTCTAACGATATTTAAACATATTTTTAGTAATCAGTAATGCTTTAGCAACTAAATGAATCTATTGGTATGATTGTAAACGGATTTTTTTGTTAGAACAAAGTTCAATACAATTCCTGGCATTATCATTTGACTATCTACACCGCGAAGAGCCATTATTTCAAGTCACAGACATGCAGACTAAATGTTATCGCAATTTACTTTTATACTTTTATTTGTACAATACATTTATTAAGAATAAACTGCCTCGGTGGTGTAGCGGTAGTGTATGCGACTGCTAATCATGTCTCGGTCTCGGGTTCGATCCCCAGGTCGGACAATGTTATTGAGCTTTTTCCTAAAAAGAAAAATTCTCAGTAGCAGCCCGGAGTTTGGAAATGTGCCCGGTAGACGTCAATAGGCTCGCCCCCTATTACGTGGGACTTAAACATAGCTGGCGAGTCGTGGGTGTGTAATACACCTATGCCTACCCCTTCAGGGAATACAGGCGCGATGCTATGTTTTTTGTTACAATTTAAAATTTGGGTAGATTGTTGTCACGTTTAAATTATTATTATCTTTTTCGTTGTTATTCTTGATTAATTGCTATTATTTTTAATTATTGTACTTGTATTTAGATATTTTTATATATATTTTTAGCATTTGACATGCTTAGCAACATACATTAAACAATTTTTGTGTTTAATATTGTTCTTGTTATGAATGTTTTTTTTTGTTATATATTTATATCGTAATGTTCTATTGTTTTTTTGGTGTGTAAACTTATCGGTGTGACTGACGTGCCGTTCGTGGTAACGGGAAACATAAGTAAACTCAAGTTTAGTGATAACAAAGAAGAGGATGTTCATGACACAAATTTATAACATTCAAAAGTACTTTTAATTTTTACTCTAACTTGTAAATTTATTTTATTTAAAAACATGTTTCTTACTTTAATTTATCTAAGTAGGTTATAGTAATTTATATGCTTAAGTATGTTTATCATTTATAAAGGTTGATAATATTTTAATAACGTCTCAAGAGTAAAATAAAAACAATATTGATGAATCATTCCAAACCTAATGTCTTATGTAGGAAATACAGATTTTATAACGGTCTTTTCAAAGGTAAGTTGTTCTTCTTCATTCTTACTAACCATGGCCTGTCCGAGTCTGCTATGCGCTTTTGGACGCAACACAAGAGCGAAGTTAGAAAATAACCCAAAATTAGAGAAAATAACCCCAATATTTGAAACTGTTGCTTATGGTGTTGACAGTGGTAACTACGCTTCAGAGAGAAGAACTCTTAAAACAAGACCATTAGTAGATAGATGCTACGGAAATATGAACAGTTAATAATACAAGATCATGACTAAATTACATTCTACAAAGAATGAGAAGTATATGAAGCTACAATAAATCTGTGGGGTTAGGATGTGTAAAGGGTCCGATATCTTGTCGCTCCATTATGAGTGGTCGATGAATGATTGTGTTTGGTTTTATGATTATTCTGATATAATGGTCTCACAATCAATCACAACGAAACGATACAATATCGTGTCATGTGATAACCACGCCTCTCTCTCTTATTTAAGAGCTATGCTCTTGTCGGTGGACCTTCTTCCATTCGTCTCGCTTTTCAGCAAGCGCTTTGACTTCTTGATACGACATGACATTAGCTTTTTCTTTTATTTGATCCATGTAGGTCCTTCCAGGTCTTCCACGTCCTCTTCTTGCCTCTATTTTGCCTTCAATTATGTTTTTTTATAAAAGAGTCATGTCGTATCAAGTGTCCTAACATCTTTCCCCTTCTGTTTTCTATGGTTCTTAGAATCGATCTCTTCTCATCTACCATTCTTAACACTTCCTCATTTTTGATCTATATTTCTTAGCATTTGACATGCTCCGCCACTTTTTAAAGTGCAAATTATTTGTGAATAAGGAAAAAGAGATGGTCGTTGAGACAAATGTGATAAGGAGATTCGGATGATCGAAAGATCTGTACTCAATGCTCAATGGCTTAGAGCACTTCCCCGGATTGGAAAGGACGCGGGTTCGATTCCCACTAGTACAAAAAATCTCTTTTTCCTTATTCACAAATAATTTGTTGTTTTCCTTTCCGTTCATCTAATCTTCATCATTCTTCTCCAACACCACATTTCAAATGCCTTCAATCTCTCTCTATCTGTTTTTCTCAGTGTCCATGTCTCACAGCCATATAAAGCTATACTCCATATGTACGTTTTAATTAGGCGTTTTCGAATCTTTTGGAATCTTTTGGGAAAGCTCATTCTTCTATCAATAATCATTCTGAGTGCTAGTATCGCTTCTCTAGTACCTTTCTCTTGTCTAAATCCATACTGGTCAGCCCCGATCCAATCTTCTGCTTTTGGTCTCATTCTGTTTTGAACAATTTTTAATAAGATTTTAGATGCTTGTGAGATTAGTGAAATTGTCCTGTGTTCTTCACATTTTAAAGTATTTAATTTTTTTGGTAGAGTGACTAATTTGCTTTCTTTAAAATCTTTAGGAATCCTGCCTGTTATATGCATATTTTGTATCAACAGAAATATTTCATCAATAAATTTTGGACATCGTGCATGCTTTAATAACTCTATGTAGATACCATCTTCTCCTGCTGCTTTTCCATTTTGTATACTATTCAATGCTTTATTAAACTCTGCTCTCATAATGGGTGGACCTAAATTATCGATTTCAATTAGTGATTCTAGTTCTATATCATTACTATCTAATCCTTGACCATCATATAAACCTTCTAAATATCTCTTCCATCGTTTTACTATATCTATTTG
Source organism: Leucoma salicis (assembly GCA_948253155.1). Lineage (NCBI taxonomy): Eukaryota > Metazoa > Arthropoda > Insecta > Lepidoptera > Erebidae > Leucoma > Leucoma salicis. The sequence continues at coordinate 4,052,428 of OX411815.1, forward strand.
ATCTACTAAAATATTTCCTTGTTCTTCTAGTATAGTTGTACCCTTAGTTTTATGTCTTTTTTCTAATTGTTGTATAATATTGTATGCACAATTATTTTTTCCCATTTTCATATGATATTCTGACTGTGATACAATTGTATCACAGTCCTTTTCTATGTCCTTCTCTTTTGCTGCTATGCACATAGTCGTTATCTTATTTGTTAACATTTTATATTCCTTTACACTTCTTTTATCACCCTTATTTCTAAACTGTCTTCTCTGTATCATCAAATCTATTATTTCAGTAGTTAACCACTTCTTCCTGGGAACTACTTTTTCTTTACTTAATGATTATTCAGCGCTTGCTTTTACTATATCCCTTATTTTATTCCACTTTTCTTCTATATCTATATTTCTTAAATTATACTGTTCTTCTCCTTTAAATAACTCTAACTTATCACCTATATTATTACTATATTGCACACTATATTTACTTCCACTATCCTTAATTTTATTGAGATCTATCTTCTTTGATTTGGCTAATCTTTTTAATTTCTTTATTAGTAGACTAAGTGTACTAAGCAATAGATTGTGGTCCGAGTTAAGATCGGCTCCTGGATATTTTTTACATGCCGTTATTTAGTATCTATATTTGTTTCGGATTAGAATATAATCTAACTGATATCTCGCAATGTCTCCTGGAATTTTCCACGTATAAAGCCGTCTTTTTGGCTGTTGAAATAAAGTGTTTACCACTGTCATATGGTTTTCTTTGCAGAATTGCACTAACCGATCTCCCCTTACATTTCTACTGCCAAGTTCAAATCTTCCAACTAGTTCGTCTTCTGCCCCTTCCCCAATTACCACGTTAAAATCTCCCATTACTATCACTATGTCCTTTTCCTTTGTTGTACCTACTATAGAATCTAAATCGTTGTATGTTTCTTCTATATCTTCGTCTGGATACCTACTTGTAGGCATGTATACCTGTATTATCACTACATCGATAGGTGAAGATTTAATTTTAATGGCAGTTATGCGGTCACTGTGGTGTATTGTATTTTCTACCTGTGTTCCCCATCTCTTATTCAGCATTCCCGCTGTTCCATTTCTTCCTTGCTTTTCTCCCGTATAAATTATCTTATAGTCGTCGCTCCAAAAGTCTCCACTCCCTTCCCATTTCACCTCGCTTAGTCCCAAAATGTCTATTTTATATCTTTCCATTTCCAACTTCAATTCTTCCAATTTTCCCATTGGCAACATCGTTCGCACGTTTCACGTGTCAATCTTTTAACCACGTGACGGCATGTAAATGAGGTCCAATCACATAAAATTATATTTTTTTAAGTTTCATGAAACTAAAAATCATCCTTTATATACATTGTTGCATATGCATATATTATGTGACGACAAAAACTGGATTAGAAATATAAAAAGCACTTGACAAATACATTTACGATTTTCACATTTAAAATACTGCACTGGAAACACGCTGTTAAAATGAAGAGCGTGATAATATGTGTAAGTTAAACTTAGAATTGATTAATTAACTAGAAGACACTCGACTGAGGATCATGTACGAGGTTCAGTGAGAAGTGTTACTTCCCCGTTTTAGCCAGCCAATTAATGCTGAGTGCGACTATAGTGCCAAATATTTTGTAAGAAATACTAATAACTAATTTATTGGGGTTTTAATCATAATTTCGCTAAAAAGCTCAATAATATCTGCATTAGTATTCTTAAAAGACAATAAAGTGCAAAATATCAGTTTAAGCTCAGATCTTGTTCAGGTACTTCAAATTCCACATCTGTATCTTAATAAGATCCACATCATTTACGTATCGCAATAATATTGCCATACATTTTTGTTGCGATTTGGCTTCAATAGAATTTTGCGGTCTACAAATTCTTCTTCCGACTGTGAGGCTTCTGGCTTATACCTGCACATATTGAATATGAAGACTAGATATGTTATATTGCACGCCTCATAAGCGAAGCGTTGAGGTGGGTTCTACTCTCGTTTCACGCAGAACAACTGATTTTTCAAACTTAAAATGTCTCTATTTATCATATATTGTACTTGTAAAATAATATATACATACACATATCAAGAAATACAATGTTATTTAAATTAGCCAAAAAACTGGTAAAATTCAAATTCAAATTTATTGCATAAAATCAAGTGTACATTGAGATTATAATAGTTAATAGCTGTGCTTATTACTTGGCGGCCTTTTACGGGCATCGCAATTTTACAAAATTATATAATTATAGATTGTAGGAAGTTACATTATCAAAAAATAATAGATAATATATGTTCACACCAATACGTACCTACTCATTCTGCTCATCAATTTGTTATTGTGTTCCTAGGTATTCTGCAATTGAGTCGTAACAATTTTGCACTAAATGTGTTAATAAGTTATTTTTAAACAGTAATAGTTTTTTTTCGTTTTTAATACTAATTGGTAACCTATTATAAATTTTTATAGCCATATAATGACTGAAAGGACTTTCATTCAACATTTTTAATCTAGAGAGTGGTTGGTACAGCCTATTTTTGTGACGTGTATTAATTGGGTGAGTATCTTTCACCCGCATAAATATACTGCTATTATTAAAAACAAATAAACATATATCTAGAATATAAATCGATGGTAGTGTCAGTAACTTAAATTCTTTAAAATAGGGTTTACAACTTTGTGTGTTGGCTATCTGGGCTAATATACGTACGCATTTCTTTTGCATAACAAATAATTCATTTGCATTGACACTGTTTCCCCATAGCATGATGCCGTATCTCAACCACGAGTATGCATAGGCATAGTAGGCTGATAATGCTGTCTGTAGGTTAGTACTACGCTTTATTTGAAAAAGTGCGTAACTTAATTTTGATATTTTAGATTTTATATTGTCAATGTGATTTTTCCAATTTATATGTGCGTCTATTTTTATTCCTAGTAAATTAAATGTCTCTATTTTTTCTAATGGTGTTTTGTATACGATAGTATATTATATTTATTTCAATAGGTCGTTTTTTATATGATCTAAAATTAATTATTTTGGATTTATTTAAATTTATTTCTAAAATGTGAATTTTGAGCCAATTTGTAATGATTTGTAGAGTATTGTGGACTAAATTATTTGAATTATTTGGATTGTCACAGCTTATTAATACTGATATATCATCTGTAAAAAATATAGACAGAGCTGTGCTTTTATCTGATTGTTTCGTTAGATCATTTATGTACAAAAGGAATAGCACACATCCTAGGACACTCCCTTGGGGAATTGAGCATGTAATTCTTTGTTTATGCGATCTGATAGATTTTATTTCATGTTTGAGATGGTCAAAATGTTTAATCTGCACTATTTGTGTCCTATTCTGTAAATATGATTTGAACCACAGGCATGCAGGGCCTCGTATACCATAGCCATATAATTTATCAAGTAGAATATTGTATTGGACTTTATCATATGCCTTTGTCATATCTAACATAAGGCCTATCACATGTTTCTTATCATTTAGGGATTGGAGTGCTGCCTGTATATATTTAAAAACTGCATGTGTAGTAGATCTAGGTTTTTGAAACCCATTTTGACTATCATCAAGTATTTTAAACTTTTCCAAGTAGTTGTACAAGCGATTGCACATTGCCTTTTCAAAAATTTTCGAAAATGTTGGTAATAAAGCTATTGGCCTATAATTATTTGGTATGTGTTTGTCACCTTTTTTGTGTACAGGTTTAACTAACGCAACTTTAAGAGGATCTGGAAATTGGCCTTCTTCAAAACTTTGGTTAATTAAGAGAGTTAAAGGTATTGTTAATTCTACTGCACATTGCTTTACCAAATTTGGTGGGATATCTTCTATACCGCAGCTATGTTTGTTTTTTAATGATCTAATAATTTTATTTATCTCTAATTCGTTAACGGGTTGAAGGTACATTGAACAAATATATAGGTTAGGCTTAGCATGTTGTGCAGGTATATAATTAGTGTTAACATTTGGGTTTTGGCCTACTGAAATAAAAAAAACATTAAATATATTAGATATATTTGATGGGCACATGATTTCACTCTTATCAATTTTCAATGTTATATTTTTATAGTTAATTTCTTTTATTTTACCCGTTTTTATGTTAATTATATTCCACATGGTTTTAACTTTGTTATCAGAGATTTTCATTTGTCTGATATAACTTATTTTTTTGATGTATTTATTACTTTTTTGATGTTTTACTGTATTTTTTATAATAACTCCTTAGTGCATCATTTTTTACTGTGTTTAGTAGAGCTCTCATGGCTCTTTTATTAAGGCATGATTTTTGAAGACCTTTTGTTAACCACCCCTTTCTAGGTTTGTTTTGTATTTTGAATTTTTGTAGAGGGAAATATTTATTCAAACATTCATTTAAAATTTTCATAAAAGAATCAAAATTTGTATGTATATTATTGTTTTTATTAATTACATCCGACCATAGTAGATTATTGAAATTTTCTAATCGGCAATTATACATTGTTGAGTAGTTATTTAACTTAAAAGTGGGTAGGCATAAAATTATATTAGTATGGACAATGTTATTTAATAAGTTTCGGATCTTATAAATTATATTGAAATAGTCTCTAGTTTTTGAAAAATCTTCCTCGCCAATAAGTATGATGCAGTAGTCGTTCATGTTGTAGTCAGACAACTTAGCTGTAAGTCCCTCCAGAAGTTGAAGAATACCGCTATGAGTGAATATATAGTCACAAATACTGTGATTTTTAAATTGATTTTGTGCTATGGATCATTATTTGTGTTGTTACTACTGATAACACAAACTTTTCGTTTTGGTGAAATCTGGGTGAGTTTTATAGTTTTTATAGATTTCGGTTTTATTTCTTTATTTTTAGTAGTAGACTCCTTGCCATTATCTGAATTTAATTTTAATTTATTTCTTTTAGTTTTTATGGTTTGCGACTTTTGTTTTATGGGTGTTTTTGTAACTTTTCTCGTCATCGGATACATCAGGTAGGCTTGTTGTAGTGCCATCTGTTGGCGAATCGGTTAATATTGTGCTATCGTCTTTGCTCATTTAATTGTTTAAAAAGTTCTGTCTTGGCCGTCCGTGTATTGTAGTTATGTTCGAAAAACGTATGTTAACACGATAACAGCCGAATTAATTTACTAATCGAGTCTTTTTGTCTCTCTTACGTTTCAGTATAATTACGAATAGAGCCCTATCACTTTTCCCAGTCTGATTCGATGTGGTTTAATTTTGATTAAATAAACAAAAAAATTGTGAATATTTACCCTCGACTTTTAGCCGCATTTTATTATATTTACGTGAATTATATTATATACCTATTATGGCATAAAACTACGTTTATACCGACGTTTCGAATACTTTAAAGCATTCATGGTCAACGGTAGACTTTTATTTTTATTTCTTGGTACCCAGCCATACCACCAGTCATGCAATGGATGATAATTGCTTACTTCCGTTGGTTGCCTCATACGACACCTGTGGAAAGGATTGAGGTGGTGACAATTGTATTCTTAGTTCGTCACCACACGGAGAATGAAAAGACTGAGATGTTGGACGTCCAATAGTTAATCGATTGTCACAACAGTTTTTTTTTTACAAAAGGTATTTTTTTTTACTACGTGGCAAACAAGCATACTGCGTACCTGATAGTAAACGGTAATCGTAGTACATAGCTAGCAACACTAGAGGCATAACTAACGCGTCACCGACTCTAAGGAAAGGAATGGGAGGAGGTACGAGCCCTCAAATAACATCCTGTCAATCAGTTTCCTAAGTTAGTAGTTATGACGATGCCGACAAACTATTGTACAGTTGGGCAGGTACAAACCTACAACACTCCGACGGGAGGTGGGTATCTAAATCACTTCGCTGCTTGTGCAGTCTATACACTTATCTTTTTTTTCTTTGACAGGTGATCGCATGCTTGTTCATCTCTAATGCTGTGGCAATCAGCAGTGATGCCTTAGAAGTCGGTTTGAAGCTGAGACCTGTTCTTCAAGATATTCATGTTTTGGTCGACTTGGGATTGGTTGAAGTAATTTTGAATTTGGTAGTAGGTTTAGTAGACGCACTTGGTGGCAAAAAATCCTGTTAAAATATGCATTTTACAACACAAAGTATAAAACAGAAAACGAAAACTATTATTGGAGTTTGAACTCGCATCTTCATACTAACATATTTTATAACAAATGGAGTGGATGTCAATCAAGATAATGACAAAGAAAGTAATCCACACAAGACGCATGTTCAAATCACACATTTTCGTGTTCATATCACATTGTGCGTTCTTGTAAATAGCCGGACATGTCAAATGACAATAAAAAACAAATATAAGTTGATTGTTTAATAGGAAAAGATCAATAGGTAATGTATCTATAGGTACTCAAAATAATGGAATATCTGCAGTGGGTCTATTCCGAAAAGCAACTAAATTAAATAAAAATTGATTCCATACATCCATCCATCAATCTTTTATTATCTACTGCTAGATAAAGGCCTCCATCCTCCTCATAAAGGAATATGATCAGGTCATCAGTCAAACTAGTTGGAAGCCGTCCTGCACTGTGCCTTCTAAATGCGTGGTCGCCATCGTGAACCTGTCTTCAAATTTCTATAAAACTTATAAAATAAAACTACGTTTAAGGAGTCTATCGTGTTTACTTGATTTTCTACTATTTCCGACGTTTCGCATTCATGTTCACGGGTAGACTCAGATGTTGGGCATCCAATGGTTGTTTAGTTTTAACAACAGTTTCATCTACCCACATCTATAATGATTTTACAAAACTTGTTTTTTTTTATAGTATAAATTATTTGTGAATAAGGAAAAAGAGATTTTTTGTACAAGCGGGAAACGAACCCGCATCTTTTCCAATCCGGGGAAGTGCTCTTTCTATCATCCCAATCTCCTTGTCACATTTGTCTTTACGTCCAACAAAAATAAAAAATCTCTTTTTCCTTATTCACAAATAATTTGTACTTTAAAAAGTGGCGGATCATATTAAATGCTAAAAAATATAGATAAAAAATTGTTTTTTTTTATACTAAATGTCAAACAAATATACGACTTACCTAATGGTACGTCCCTAAACGTCTATCTTTTTATTACAAAATTATTTTCTACTTTGTAGTTCGACTAGCAAGTATAAAACATGTTTTTTTTAGTTTTAAACCATAATATTTATTTACTTGTTTTATTGTCTCAGAACAGCATTAAAGTACTTGTATTTAAAAGACCCTATTTTTATTTATTTATCGTTTTAGCATTTTTTTTTTGTTACAAACTGGTACTGTATAGCTATAGATTTGTAAAAAAGAATAACCACCAACAAATTTATTAGATTATTGCGTTGTTTACAGTTTATGTTAGCAGGCACCATGCCTACTAACATAAACTGTCTTAGTGGTCTTGGTCATGAGATCTCGGGTTCGAGATCGAACAGTGTTAATGGGCTTTATCGTAAAAAGAGAAATTCTCATTAGCAGCCCGAAGTTTAGAAATGTGGCCAGTAGACGGCAATAGGCTCACCTCCAGTTACGTGGGACTTAAACATAGGTGGCGAACCGTGGTTCTGTAATACACCTCTGCCTACCCCTTCAGGCATAGAAGCGTGAGACTATGTTATTTATTATTATTGGATCTTGATAAGTATGCAAAGTATCGATTTCATCCTACGTTAAGAATTTAGTTCGAAAATTCTTTTACGTTAATAAAGTAATTCTTAGCCTCGAGTACAAGACCTTATTCACCATTACTGTGTATCCTTTTTTTTGAAGGTGCACACGTCGTCGACGTCGGCAACGAACAAGGTAGTGTGGGGTGCGCACTCACTAAATATACCTACCGTGGGCCATCTCCCCGCCTGTATTGGCGGACCACCGGAAATGTGTTACATTACTTCAGTGGTCTCCTTGTGTAATCCTTTTATATACTATAGATTAAAAATGTAATGTGATACGTACTCTTTGTGCAATAAATCATTATTATATTGATGTGAAACATCTAATGCGGAGGGAGGGTAAAATCGGCTGTTAGCGTGGCAACGCTTTTATTTTACTTGTTCCGTTCAAATCTTGCAAGTTAAATTTGACACACTTCCCGGTTTCCGATTGAGCTGAAATTTTACACGCATATGTACATCACGTGACGATGCAATATTATGATAACATGGAGCTGATCTGACGACGAAGCTGGAAGGTGGCCACAGTAGCTCTATAAGTCGTCGCCTTGATGAGTACTTTGTCTAGATGGTATCCAGGGTATGATGATGGAGCTAGAAGGTGGTCATAGGAAGTCCGTTATAAAACGACATAACCCCATCGAGTTTGGGCTAGTATGATTTTTTTGACGAGTACTTTGTCTCTAGATGGTATACAGTAACTCTGTAATGAAACGACGCAACCCCATCGAGTTTAAACTCGTTTGATTTGTCTTGACGAGTACTTTGTCTCTAGATAGTATCCATGTGGATGGTCTGATGACGGAGCTAGAAGGTGGCCATGGGCACGTGGTAATTAAACGTCTCTTTCGAAGTGCTCTTTCGATCATCCCAATCTCCTTGTCACATTTGTCTTTACGTCCAACAAAAATAAAAAATCTCTTTTTCCTTATTCACAAATAATTTGTACCTTAAAAAGTGGCGGATCATATTAAATGCTAAAAAATATAGATAAAAAATTGTTTTTTTTTATATACTAAATGTCAAACAAATATACGACTTACCTAATGGTAAGCGGTAATCGTAGCCTATAGCTAGCAACACTGAGGTGGAGAGGAAGGATAATAAGGAGAATATAAGGAGGGGGTTTGGGTCCTCAAATAACATTATGGCAGTCAGTTAACACAATCCAGAAGAAAATAGATTATCAGAAAGGCGTTTTATAGGAACAGCTATAGACGATAGCCGTCCAACGATAAATAATTTATCGTCACAATAGAGTGGGATCGCGGCCTTAGATAAACTATTAGAACATTATTGATATGGCGATGATTCCTTAAACTTAAAATCACGGAATTACTAGAAAAAACCTAGCATCACGCCTGTATTCCCTTAAGGGATAGGCAGAGGTGTATTACACACCCACGGTTCGCCAGGTATGTTTAATTCAAGGGAGTGAGCCTATTGCCGTCTGCCGGGCACATTTCCAAACTCCGGGCTGCTACTGAGATTTTTCTCTTTTTACGATAAAGCCCATTAACACTGCTTGATCTCGAACCCGAGATCTCATGACCAAGACCACCAAGACAGTTTATGTTAGTAGGCACCATAACAACGCAATAATCTAATAAATTTGTTGAAAAATATTTGTGTGTAAGTTGTTTTTTTGTAAAAATAGACGTCGCGGGACGTCTACCAGATGTGAAAAAATTTAAATTATTTTGTGTAAAATAACGGAAATAGATATAAATTATCATCATCACGCCCTGGAAATCATCTAAGACTATGGTACTATTCAAGATAACTCAAACTAGCCCTAAATCAATGGGTTGCGACGTTTAATTACCACGTGCCCATGGCCACCTTCCAGCTCCATCATCAGACAATCCACATGGATGCTATCTAGAGACAAAGTACTAGTCAAGACAAATCAAACGAGTTTAAACTCGAAGGGGTTGCGTCGTTTCATTACAGAGTTACTGTATACCATCTAGAGACAAAGTACTCGTCAAAAAAATCATACGAGCCCAAACTCGATGGGGTTATGTCGTTTTATAACGGACTTCCTATGACCACCTTCTAGCTCCATCATCATACCCTGAATACTATCTAGACAAAGTACTCATCAAGGCGACGACTTATAGAGCTACTGTGGCCACCTTCCAGCTTCATCGTCAGATCAGCTCCATGTTATCATAATATTGCATCGTCACGTGATGTACATATGCGTGTAAAATTTTAGCTCAATCGGAAACCGGGAAGTGTGTCAAATTTAACTTGCAAGATTTGAACGGAACAAGTAAAATAAAAGCGTCGCCACGCTAACAGCCGATTTTAGCCTCCCTCCGCATTAGATGTTTCACATCAATATAATAATGATTTATTGCACAAAGAGTACGTATCACATTACATTTTTACTCTATAGTATATACAAGGATTACACAAGGAGACCACTAAAGTAATGTAACACAGTTCCAGTGGTCCGCCAATGCAGGCGGGGAGATGGCCCACGGCAGGTATATTTAGTGAGTGCGCACCCCACACTACCTTGTTCGTTGCCGATGACAACGACGTGTGCACCTTCAAAAAAAAGGATACACAGTAATGGTGAATAAGGATAAGGATACACAGTAATCGTACACAGTAATGGTAATTAAAAATAATTCTTAGCCTCGAGTACAAGAGTACTCGAGGCTAAGAATTATTTTATTTACGTAAAAGAATTTTCGAACTAAATTCAAAACGTCGGATGAAATTGATACTTTGCATACTTATCAAGAACTAATAATAATAAATAACATAGTCTCACGCTTCTATGCCCGAAGGGGTAGGCAGAGGTGTATTACAGAACCAGGGTTCGCCACCTATGTTTAAGCCCCACGTAATTGGAGGCGAGCCTATTGCCGTCTATTGGCCACATTTCCAAACTTCGGGCTGCTAATGAGAATTTCTCTTTTTACGATAAGGCCCATCAACACTGCTCGATCTCGAACCCGAGATCTCATGACCAAGACCACCAAGACAGTTTATGTTAGTAGGCATGGTGCCTGCTAACATAAACTGTAAACAACGCAATAATCTAATAAATTTATTGGTGGTTATTCTTTTTTACAAATCTATAGCTATACAGTACCAGTTTGTAACAAAAAAAAGTGCTAAAACGATAAATAAAAAAAAAATAGGGTCTTTTAAATACAAGTACTTTAATGCTGTTCTGAGACTATAAAACAAGTAAATAAATATTATGGTTTAAAACTAAAAAAAATATGTTTTATACTTGCTAGTCGAACTACAAAGTAGAAAATAATATTGTAATAAAAAGATAGACGTTTAGGGACGTCTGGCAGATGTGAAAACTATGAAATTATATATCTTAACCTCCCTCCGCATTAAATATTTCTCATCAATATTATTAATGTAAAAAAGTGTGAGGTGCTTTTTAATATATCTTATCTTGATCATATAAGCACCTAGGCACCAAAGAATTATTTGTAACATTAATTTGATGTCGAGCAGCCAATCGCTACTTGTGCCGTCTGATTGGCTTGTTTTATACATTTAAGAGACTTCCTATTTGGTCTAAGATACCACCCAGTATTGTCTTAGGAACAGTACTCTCCGTAGAATGTTCGAAGTGACTGTTACTGTCTGTAGTTGTTACTGGTACAGCTGCTGCAGGGCAGCTGTAATCTTCACATGCTGCACATATTATACTGTCGTCTGTATTGCCTGGTTCATCACAGACCCAATCATCCTCTTCAGCTTCTATTAGACTTGTTGATGCAATTAACAAACATGTCACCTGTCAAGATTAATACATGTTTATATAGTGAGATAACAATTGATTTTCATTGTCATGGATGCAGTAGTACACTGTCATAGTATGTTTATTTAAAATGATTAAAAAGACAGTCGTTGAAGACTGCCAATAGAAGTGAAATATTAAAAGATTTACGGCTTTTTTATATTCCTTATGGCGGTAGATGAGCCACCTCCCACCTAAGTTGTAACCATCAGTTGTAGACTCAACTATTAGTACTAGTACATTCCCCGCGGCTTCGCTCGCGTCATAGTATTGTCGATGAGAAATCAATTTCGGATAGGATTCCTATTATTAGTTATAAGCGTCGCCACGCTAATAGCCGGTTTTACCCTCCGTCCACATTAGATGTTTCACATCAAAGTTATAGATGCGCCTTTTTTGCGTGATGGGTTGATGGCACTACTCTCGCCAACCCAGTATCTCCAGAAAGCCTAGCAGACCCTTCACGTTGTCGACGACTTCTGGTAGAAACCTCGGAGACCCGAGGTATAGTGCCCGGTATTCTGCCACCCCTGGACATTCAAGAATGACGTGGGCGGCTGTTTCGTCTGCCTCCAGGCTCTACAAAGAGGGCTCTCTGTAACACCTAGAGTAAATAAGTGTTTGTTCCATAGAGCATGTCCAGTAATGGCTCCCATTAGGAGCCGGAGTTGAGGCCTCTTCAAACGCCGTAGCTTAAGTGACAGTCCGGGATAGATTGTCGGAAGGGCCTCTCTGGCTTACCTGCATGTACCTAAGTTAGACCAGTATTCTTGGTGTTCTACCTTGGTGTTTTGTCTCAGCAAGTTTCAGAGCCAGGCGAATGGCAAGGGCAGAATAGGCTCTGGCCCTACCACCAGCATCTCCGAGCCCCTCCTTGCCAATGCATCGGCCGCGTCATTACCGCGTGAGTTGCTGTGTCCTTTGATCCACTGTAGGGTTATATCATTGTCGATACATACCTGTGACAGGGCTCGGTGACACTCATATATTAGATCCGAGGTTACAGTGTACCTTTGGAGGACTTGTAGGACAGATCGGCTATCAGAAAGTATGCGGATCTGATGCCTCTTTACCTTTCTAAAGTCGATTGCATGCGCTGCCATTAAGATGCCCACACATTCTGCCTGGAAGACGGTGTTATGAGATCCTAATGGTGTAGAGATTTGAATGTTCAGGTCCTCGGAGAATACTCCCGCGCCAGTACCTGACCTTGTTTTGGATCCATCTGTGAAGATTTTCAACTCTCGTGGGTTAAGACCTTCACCCGGTTGTTCTTGAAGTTGTATCTTGTACTTCTTGTCAAAAACGAATTGCTTGGGTATTCTATCGGTTACCGCTGCCGCGAGCGGCTCCTTTCCTATAACCTCACTGAGGATCTCGGTGTGCTAGGCTAGGGTACCAGCCAACATCCAGAGATTCAGTTTTTTAAGCCGTACCGCTGTAGTTGCAGCCTCTTGTTTTATGAAGAGATGCAATAGCGGCAGGCCAAGAATAGCTTCCAGGGCTGCAGTTGGTGTTTTCCTTATGCATCCCGTGGCCACCATACAGGCCAATCTCTGGAGTCGTTGTAGTTTAGCTACGACAGTGGATAATCGGGTTCGTGGCCACCAAACCACCGCACCGTAGCTAATCATTGGTTGGATTACTTCCTGGTACAGCCACAGAACGATGTTAAGGTCTAGGCCCCATCTTTTACCTTTTACCTATCATTCTGCGGCATTGCCAGAAAGCGACTGTAGCTTTGTTGATTTTGCTATTTAAAGGATTATTCCAGTTTAACTTACTGTCACCTAGATACTTAAACTGTGTTGATAACTGGAGTTCCTTATGGTATAAGTATAGTATATTTATTCGCAGTAACACCGAACAAAAAACCGGCTCTCCATTTATTAGTATAGATATAAGTGTGCAAAATAGTTTTATTTCATACAGAAAGACAGAAGTAAAACATTTCTTCATATATACGTTAATAGACTCACGCCTCATGCTTGTTACCACATACCTTCAGGACATACATGTCTGTCTTTTATGTTTTTAACAAGCATACGGCCCGTCTGACAGTAAGGGGTTACTCGCGCGTCGCCATATCGAAGGAAAGGGATAGGAGGTGGACAAGAATGATAATAAAGAGAGGATAGGTACGATACTATGGAGAAGATAGAGAGAGGGTTTGGGACTGCAGCGCTCTCACTCACCATACAAAACACAACGATAGGAGTACCTACCTACGGTAGAAATAGGCACCTGCCGTTGTTTCAAGCTAATCTTTCGTGAGAGGGTGGTACTTACCCGATCGAGCTGGGCAAGGCTCTAATCTGGACTAAAAAAAAAATATAAAAAAGTATTATAATCATGAAATAAAAATTGGTACTTACAAGCAAGACGCTCTTCATAATGTGTCTTTTTCTACGTAATGCCACTGAATGATAATAAAACTACATATGCTAACTAAACAAGTGAAGGCGACTTTAAACAGAATTAAATTTATATTAAAGGTAATTAAGATCACAATGAACTCGTTTCCATGGGCATGCGATTACAATAATTAACATTTACCGTCTTACTGATAAAGTTATATACACGGCGTATACAAGATGTACAGCATCAATGTTACTAATAAAAAATATTACAATTCTGTTGTATACCTACATCTGTTATTAACAAGTGGATAATTGTATGACAATTTACCCAACCGCTAAACACTTCGCGAGCGTTGTTTATCTATAGTTTCAGTAGTAATTATAATTTAAAAAAATTATGTAAGCATTTTTTTAAACGTTCCATATTTGGGAGGGAAAGAATATATATATATATATATATATATATATATATCCCATCAGTTTTGTATCGATTTTGTCTCACTTCGAGGTAAAACTTTCAGATATTTACGTGAATATTACACATTACAAAATAAAATAACTTTTCGGAATCTATCGAGTTTACTTTTGTGACATGAATGCTGTAAAGTATTCAAAACGTCGAGATAGTAGAAAGTAAACGCGATTCGCGATCCCTTGCATTTTATTTCCACAAAATCGAATAAGGTAATAGGTATGTTTATCTATACTACATGTAGTATGTCTGTCTATAAATCTGCTCAGAAATAGCTATGTTTATCTATACAACATGTAGTATGTCTGTTTGTTAATCTGCTAAGAAATAGCTATGTTTATCTATACTATATGTAGTATGACTGTCTGTTAATCTGCTAAGAAATAGCTATGTTTATCTATACTACATGTAGTATGACTGTCTATTAATCTGCTAAGAAACACGTCTCATTACCCCATTCTTTCTCGCGAGGACCGTACGAGGCAATTAAGGCAAGGAAGCAGCTATCACCCATTGCATTGCGAGGTAAAGTACCAAATGAGAGTACTACCATGTGATTACTTAACATGACGCTCCTCTTTTTAAACTACGTAGGTGGCAAACAAGCATACCACCACCTGATAGTAAGCGGTTACCGTAGCCTATAGATACTAGTAACACCAGAGGCATCACTCGCGCATCACCGTCTCCAAGGAAATGGATAGGAGGAAGGATAATAAGGAGAGAATAGGAAAGGAATTTGGGCCCACGGCATCTTCCCTCACCCTTTTTTTTTAAGGCGGAAAAAAATGTTCCTAACCAGACGCCCCGTCGTTCGAGGCAACGAACAGCGTAGTGTGGGGCCCTTACCCACTAAAGAAACCTGCTGTGTCTCGTCTCTCCGCCTTTACTGGCGGGCCACTGGAACTATGTTACATTCCTTCGGTGGTATTTTCACTAAGTCTTCGCAACACTTATAACAGTGATAGGCTAGCGGTAAAACCAAGGACTGCAAAGACAGTAATATCGAGTTTAATCTCGAGTCCAAAAACTCCACACCTTGTACGGCACACACCTCTGTCTTTTTGAAATTTTTCGAAATGTCTGCTTACATCGTGAGGAAAACTGCATGCCTGAGAGATTTTTTCGACTGCTTGTGAAGTCTGCCAACTCGCATTGAGCCAGCGTGGTGGACTATGGCCTAATCCGTCCGAGCCGCCGAGCATTAATGGGCCGGCTGGATTGGGGAAGTACCACCCTCTTACAAAAGATCAGCGTGTAACAACGTTATTTACTTCTACCGTTGTGTTTCGTATGGTGAGTGAGAGCATCGGAGGTCCAAACCCCTATCCTCCTTATTATCCTTCCTATGCACCTCCTATACCTTTCCTTGGAGAAGGCGACGTGCGAGTGATGTTTATGGTGTTGGTGTTGCTAGCGTCTATAGGCTACGGTAACCGCTTACCATCAGGTGAGTCGTATGCTTGTTTGCCACCCATATCGTATAAAAAAATACTCGATTCAGCGTTACCGATCCAATCGTAACGCTTCAGCAAAGTACGTCTTAAGTAGTTTTTACCTCAAAATTCATATAGTAAAATGTACTTTTTCACTAGAAGTCTTATCGTAGTGATTTATTTCCAAGCGCGGAGTGTTGACGTTACAATTACAAGAACGGCCGCCATCGGCAGGGGATTCGATATTGATTTGACATTGTAATACCCTGAACAGTGTCTCTGTCACGCGCGGCGTCTTCTCATAATTATTTTCTTGAATGTTAAACGAATAAATATACTTTCAGATGTTTACGATAATAACGAGACTACCTAATTTTCTGATTTTAATGCGTTATTTCGTTTTCACAGTGACAGCACAGTAATGAAACTGAAAACCATCTAAATAGTGATATTGAATTCGTTCCCTGATCGGTTGAGAGGCACATTTCGATTTTGCTGAGGAGACAGGCTGAGTCGTAAGGTACTTTTGAGTTTTTATAGAACAACACAACAAATTATTATAATCCAATGAAGAAATCTATGCTAAAGAAACCTGAATATATTTGAGAATTTTACCACTATGGTGACAATTGTGTTTCTATTTCTGAGGAGAGCTTTCCCTAGCAGGGGCAGTTATAATTATGGTATGGTTTGATCTGTATTTAGTACTTGACATGCTCAGCTACTTTAAAGAACAAATTCTATGTCAAAGCGGCAAAAGAGAGTTTAACTGCGAGAGGGATTCGAATCTGCATCACATCCAATCCGGGGAAGTGCAAAAAAAACCTTCCCATCAAATCATAAAAAGTTAATAAAATTATATATTTTATTTTTGTTTTGTAATTTTTTAATCATTTAATATGCTAGCAATATAAAATAACACAAAGTGCAAACATTTGAAGTAAAAAATTACAGTCAACAGATGAATTGGCAAAGCATCTGGGCTCCAGGAGATGCAGGTTCAAATCCTGCTCGTGACTGTTATTTTCGAGCTGGTAACCCCTACTCAAGGACTTTAGTAGGTAACAAGGTCCCTTTTACGCCTACCTTGAGTGCTAGTGTAATCAAACCTTGTTTAAAGATGAAAAAGTCGTTGTGCCGGGGACACTGCAATCGCAAATTATGTGATTTTTTTTAAACAAAACCTTTCACTAAGGACTAATCCTTGTATCGCGGGGGACTTTACAAACAGCAATATGAAATTGTGTCAAAATTAATGTTACAATTTCGCTTCTTATATGTAAAGCGGTCCTATTAGTAGATTATACAGCAAAGCATATTCACAAAAACCTATTCACTATTTTCTTATGACGTAGCTTTTGATAAGAAGATTGTATGTTAGTAGTCAGCTTACTGGTAAACTGTCAACTGGTGCCGACACAAAATCTTTCTCTCGGATTAACTAGATAGCTTTTCTACTTGGAAAATTTTCTGTGTTAGAACACTTTCAAGGCGTTGACTTTATATATTTTTTTTTTCAACCCATTTCTGTCCAGAAGCAGTGATAGCCTAGCGGTCAAACCAAGGACTGCAAAGACAGTGAAAAAGAAACCGCACAGGACTATGGTCTAAATACTCTAATCATGAGACAAGACCCGTGCCCAATTATGAGTCAGCAAAAAGGTTGAAAAATTAAAGAAAAAAACTGTCTTACTATTGGGAACGACATTACCTACTTAAAGAGACCAGTTTTAATCTGTGTGGTGACTGCCTTAATTCGTCACCACCTCATTCCCTCGTAGGTATTGTACGAGGTGAATAAGAGAAGTAAGCATTATATTATTGGTGGTAGGGCTGGGTACAGAGAGTCTCACTTGCTATCGGGAAGAGCGGGTTGGTACCACAATCTCTCATGTGTGTTTTGTAGCAGGAGATTCTTTCAATTCATATCTACGAAATGAAATGGCAGCGGATTGATAATACTTTCGGTATTGTTAAGTCTAAAAGCAGCGGTTACCTCTTACCATCTGGTGGGCTGCGCCAGCCACCATAAGCAGATTAAGAGTTCATGAAGACTCTCAGACAATTTTGTGTACATAGTAATAGTTAAATATTTCATAATCCTTAGTATTCTTACAAATATTATAAATGGGAAAGTGATTTTTGTTGTTTATTTATTTGTTTGATTGTTACGCTTCCACGCATGAACTAACTACTGATTGTTTCATCATAAAATTTTGCATATATTCAGGAGTCCGAAAAAGAACATAGGTTATATTTTAACAGAGAGATAACTGGCTGTGAATTAATAAAATTCAGATAAATAGATAAACATGTTTTTACATGATATCACGCCATACAGTAATACCTTGACAACATGAATGGATTAGATCAACTAAAATATAACTACCACCAGCTGTTACCAGCGGCTTTGCACGGGTCATCATATTTTTATTAGTAAAACACACGTACGCGTAACTGCCCAAAAACACTATAAAAACAAATACCTTAAATCTAAAGACATAGTTCTGTTACAGCTTTATAATATTATAGATTATATATATAATAACATAAATGGTCAGAGAGAAGTTCTTATAAAGGAATTGGCACTCCGATACAAAGTTTCCCCATCCATTTGCCTCTGAAAACACGTCGAACTACGAAACACTGAAACACTTACTTCACTTCATCTTTTTGTATATTAAATTTATATCAAGTATAGATGAAATTCAACACTCCTGTGCCACCCTTACAGGTATCAATCAGCCCGGTAACTCATCTACATTGGAAATGCTTATATTAAAGTTAGAGGAATAAGATAATAAATGACTCACTTCATTTAAATGCCCCTACATCCTTATTACAATCACCTTAAAGTTCAATCACACAGGACCCCCAACGAACGGATGCTACCGTCCTGTTTCCGTTCCAAAAATACTCAGGAATTACTGCCGCTAATGATCTTTTAAGTTTTATTGCATTCAGACTTTGATGAGCTAGAGTGAAAGGAAAGATTAATATACATACACAGACCCAGAGAATTCTAAAGGTGTATACAAAGACAACAACTTTGTCTTAAAATGGCCTTCCACTCTCTACTTTTCTTTTCTGTGGGAATGAGACGTGATGAATAGCGAATCACGACGGCTCTATTCGTTGCGTTTCTATGGTAATACTTAAGAATATTTTTGTATTGCTTGTAGCGGCAGACGAGCCGCGGCCTGTTTAATGTTGAGTGGTAACCGCTTCTGGACTCAACTACACTTCCATTACACTTCAGGAACGCGAAATGAAGGTAGTTATCTCCAGTTACAACTAAAATACACCCAGGTGCTAATTAAAATCATAATCGAGAGGGTACTTATGAGGACGGGGAGTGAGTCTCCTTAATAAATTACAGAAACTAACTCTCATGGACTAGTCATATCATTTGCACAACAAAGCTGCCTGCCATGTATAAAACCTAAAACGAATATCATCCTAACGCGCCACTCGTGCATTCAATTTCATTCTCGCAAATAACCAAGCGCAATTCTAGAGGTTTATCGCATCGTCGTATTCGTTGATGTAGTTTGCACGGGCATCGGGGCGGTTCTAGCGGAAACGCGGCGCGCTCGCTTCCGCCGCGTTGATTCCGGTGACGTCACCCCGCCTGTCTGATTTCCTTCTGTCTGTATGTTACACCGAAGTGTAATTGTTAACGAGCGTTTTTAATCATGCATTCGGATTAATAATTTTATCACATCAATACAATCAATACATCATCAATACTCCAATTTCACAACTCATTAATATCTCATTGTTGGACATCGTGTGATCTCCACATATTGTGGCAACGTAGCTGGATTGGCTGACTTCAATAGTCATGGCCGTCATGGTCGCGGCGTGGTCGTGGCCGTGTTTTTTGGTATACAATAACATACTACTTTATGTGTTTCCGTTTTAATTGTTTTAGATGCTTAAAGGAAAATTATTTTCAACAGCATAATATTAACAACTTCTTTCTCTCTTATTCATATTGTAGTAAAATCTTTATTTCAATTTGCAAACACCTATAATTATCCAATGTAGGACATACAAGTTAAAGTTATAACATAAGAAAATATAACTTACCTATCTGTAGTATTTTGCTTTATTATGGAACATTCGTTTTATTACCTCGTATTACGGAGAGCAACCTTCAATGATATATCAAACTTAAATTTTGACACACTATGAGGAGATATTTTATAAAGCCACACAACTACATCTTTTTATATACTACGTGGATGGCAAACAAGCATACGGCCCACCTGATGGTAAGCAGTTACCGTAACTTACAGATGCTAGCAACACCAGAGAGGAAAGGGACAGGAGGTTGATAAAAAGAATTTATTAAGGATAGGATAGGCTGTCACCATATGAAACACGATAGCATACAAAAATTATTTGTTCTGGATAGGCAAAAAAAAAATATAGAGATTAAATTACTCAACGGTGTTACATAGTGCCTATTCTACATACCACCAGTAAGCAAACAGTTTAGCTTGTACTACTAAACATTTAAACACAAGCCGAAACAACCCTTAACACCAATACAATAAGCTGTTTCGTATTCATCCAAAGTTCCTCTAGCCGCACTGTAAATATGTTTTCGCGGGCGTAAATTTTGATTTGTACCAAACATTAATCTCCGGGGCACAGTGGGTTTGAATTTCATTGAAAAATTGCTATTATTGTAGAGTGTAGAGTGTTAAAATATAGGTAAAGATAATGTTATTACTATCTACTTATAATTGTAGTAACTTTGGCTTCTAATATAGATTTGCATACTTCATAAATCAATCTCTTTAACTGCTCGATCGCTAACGCAAATAGAAATGGGAACCTTACTTTGCCAGTTGCTTTGGACCACTTACTGCGCGTTCTGCCCTTTGTTGCTAAAACTTAATTTATGGCTACATCCAGTGCAGCATTTCAAATGTTTTAACTGTTATGAATAGTCATTAAGACCAGAAAGAATGTGTGATCGTTTGTTTTTTTGAATATGGTTACCATAATATATGAAGAGTGTTTAAATTAAGAGTACTAAACATTTTTGCGACTTTTTATATAACATTGGGTTTTAATACAAAACAAGATCGTAAAGGATATAGTTATTTATTTTATTCTTAAACTAGATGTATTACTAGATATATTTATCAATATTTGGAAGCAATTAACATATGAAAACGTAGTAAAAATATTTTGTAAAACCAGGCCTAAAATTCACGGAGGTGTAAGATTTTTCAATTTTTTTAGGTATAATCTAGGCCACTTTACACAAAACTTAAAGGACATAGAACAAAAATATAACCACTTGTTTATAGGTCATTTTCTTCACTTTTATATGAATACAATAGATTAAACACAAAGTGAAAAATGTGAAATCGAAAATAACAGTCAGGAGCAGGATTTGAACCTGCATCTCCTGGATACCGTCCAGATGCTTTGCCAATTCAGCCATCCTGACAATTGCTCCTGACTGCTAATTTCGATAACACATCATACTTAACGTCTTTGGGTGACGCCTGCGCCATCTGTCGGAAGTATTTTCATACATTATACCGACCAGGTAAACTTAATTTTACAATTAAGATTTTTACCTAATAATGAGGCAAACCCTATAAATATTTAGATATTTTTATATATATTTTTAGCATTTGACATGCTTAGCACTATACATTAAACACAAAATGAAACTGGTCGGTTTCGGGTTCGATTTCGGTTCAAATATTATTAATACTAATGTATATTTGAGTAAAACTTCGTATTTACGATAATATAGCATTGCAACATAAGTTCAGTTTCAACGCAACTTCGAGTATGTTTTTAAATGCCGATTTTTTTTATTTTGTCTTACAGTATCCCCAAAAATATTACTTTATCATAAAAACACAAGTTAGAGATTAATTTGGTATATAAACATCAGCAGAAATCAATAAAATAAAATACTTACGACATATTTTATCACCTCCTTGAAAACACTATAGCGCAACTTCACTCACATATACTCAACTGACAATATTTTTTTATAACTACTCGTAGCTGTGTTCATCAATAAAGTTAAAGTTTAGTAAGCGAATAATATTCAATGATTTCATTCATAACTTAGCATTGTGTAAATTTGCTTAAACTGGAGAAATCTCAACTGTCTTCAGTTTTACTAGAAGGCTAAAATGGTTTTTTGTACTGTAATATGTATAAGTACGGGGCAGTTTGTACGTCATTATCATAACTATTTTAAAGCTGTAACAGAGCTGTGTCTGTAAATTTAAGATTTTTGAGAAAAAATGACTGTAATAGGCTATTTAGGCGTACCACAGAAGTAATGTTACATAGTTCCAGTGGCCCGCCAATACAGGCGGAGAGATGGCACACGGCGGGTTTATTTAGTGGGTGTGGGCCCCACACTACCCTGTTCGTTGCCCCGAACGACGGAGTGTGGGGTTAGGAAAAATGTTTCCCGCCTTAACAAAAAAACAAGGCTATTTAGGCGTGTCTGAACACAAAATAATTTCTTTTAGATTTTTTTGTCTGTTTATCTGTTTGTTCGTCCGCGCATCATGCAAAAACTACTGAACGGATTTTGATGAGACTTTTTGTATTTGGTAGCTCTTGATTAGACTTAAAAACTGGCATACTTTTTATCCAGTTACTATATCGGGAATATGAGGTATAACCTTAAAACCAGCTCCACTCCAGCAACCAGCCAGCCGCGGGCAAAGGCTAGTTGTCATATAAATGAAAAACGCTGTAGGTGTAAATGTATGAAAAAAATACAGACTATACAATATAACAATGTGATTTTTAGTGAAATCGCTCCTGTGATATTCGGCCTGGTGCCGTGTGGGGCCGGCTTTAGAATTGTCCCACCCCTCTCCACCCATGGGAGTCGTAAAAGCCGACTGAGGGAATACCGAGGGAGTGGGCAGCAGCACTCCTTCGCGTATTAACAATATCCACTGCGATCGCCAACCCGCCTGCCAAGCGTGGCGATTACGGCACTATCCTCCATTCTTGGGGAGGCTTATGTCCAGCAGTGGACTTTAAAAGGCTGATGGATGGATGGATGGATGGATGGATATTCGGCACCAGAGGTCATCTTGTTGTAAAGTAGATTTGTGTAAAAGATTTTTACGTTGTCTATGCTACTTATAATCTATACTATTATAAAGCTGTAACAGAGCAATGTCTGTACATTTAAGATATTTTGTCTGTTCGTCTGTTTATCTGTTTGTTTGTTTGCGCATCACGCAAAAACTACTGAACGGATTTTGATGCAACTTTTTTGTTTGATAGCTCTTGATTAGACTTATCATTTACATTTTATCTTGTTACTACATCAGGGCCTTGAGATATTACGTAAAAACTAGTTTTTGGCTGCGGCGGAGCCGCGGGCAAAGGCTAGTAGAACATAAACACTAAGAGCACCATTTACTTTACCAAAAGTCTCAGTACAATAGCTATCATAATCCACAAAATACTTCGCAAATATATTTAAGTCATATTATTTCCACTTCAAGTAATCTTGACGAGTGACTCCACCTATCGGCGTTTTCAAGACATTACACACACAATGTATTTAAATGTGAATACCTCTTTGTCGATTGACGGCGAAGCTAAATCAACATTATTACTGTATTACATGTCATTTGGTTATCGTTTCGTTTAAGGTAGAACATCTCATATATTTCAAGTGAATAATAGATTACAAATATAATGTTCTTTTTTGATAATATAGCAGTTTTTTGATTAATATCTTGTCCGTGTGGTGACGGACTAAGAAAACAAGTGCGGTGGTGACACTTCAATTCTTTCCCACGGATGTTGTATGAGCGACTAAGGCCAGTAAGCAATTATCATCCATTGCATGACTGGTGGTAGGGCTGGGTACCGAGTGGGAGTACTCACTTGGTATCCGGCCCGAGCGGGTTGGTACTACCATCTCAACTATACCGAGAGTATTGTCAAGCCGCTGCTCACCATTTCATTTCACCGATATGAAATGAAAGAACAAACGGCTATCTCCTGCTACAAACAAAACACACCGATGTGCTTCATGGCTGATCACACGGAAGATAGTGTTACTGACGCGGTGGTCGCCTCGTACGGCACTCGTGGAAAAGAATGGGGTGGTGATACTTGTATTCTTAGTCCATCACCATAAGGGTTACCATCATTTGATTTCATTCTATCTATTATAGGTATGTATTTACAAAAAAAAAGAGTAGTATATGTATTATATCCGTAATCTGGTACCCATAGCACAAGCGTTAGGAACCAGAGGACGATGTGTGAAAAATGTCCGCGAATATTTATTATTATTATTATATTTATTTGGATTGCCATCAACCCAAAATACTCATAGAAAGAGAACTCGTTGTTGAACATGGTATTAGTACAAAAACAATGACACTACCAGTACCCAATGACGTAGAGATCCAAGTAGACCAACTAGATATTCTAGTAAACAAAGATTACAGAGATAGATACACCAGGAGTTCCTAGTACACGGTGGAAAGAATAGTCCGAAATAATCAATCCTCTGGTGGCGCTAAATATGGGATTCCAGTATACAAGATATTCAGTGAGAATAAAAATATACATAAATTCCTTTTAAAGGTCCTAGCCAAGTCGGTTTGGAGAATTAATGAAAATAAGTCTCCTAGCATACCCTTTTTTTATTTTTGTTAAGGCGGGAAAAAATGTTCCTAACCGCATACCCCGTCATTCGGGGCAACGAACAGGGCAGTGTGGGTCCTGCACCCACTAAAGAAACCCGCCGTGTGCCGTCTCTCCGCCTTTATTGGCGGGCCACTGGAACTGTGTTACATTCCTTCGGTGGTCTCCTAGCATATCTATTCTTTTCAGCGGGTATCGTACGAGGCAAAGGGTATTAAATTATTATTGATTAATTACTGGCAGGGGTGGGTACCAAGTGGGAGTACTCTCTTGTTAGGCCCGAATGGGTCAGTACCACCATTTACCGTTAATTGACTAAACAGCACCTCAGTGTGTTCTGGTTACATCGTGGGATTATTTTATTTCGGATCTACGAAATAAAATGGTGAGCAGTGGTTCGACAGTACTCTTAATATATAGTCTATGAGCGGCAGTTACCATTTAGTAGCAAGTGGGCCGTGGCTTGACTGCCAACAATTTTTTTTTTAAGAATAAAACGTGTTTCAGTTCAACAGGCCTCCTGGTGATGCTGAGTCCCTGAGTGACAGTTACTACTTATCATCATTGAGGGAACTAAGTATAGTTACAATAAAAATATAAGCAAAGTTAAAAAAAAAGTTGATATATTTACTGTGGTATAACATATAAGAACAATAACGAAGTATGTATGAAGCTGTAATATGAACATACAATAAATGATGATTCTGTCACGCTCTAAAATTGCTTTGATCATTTATGTAAGAAGATGTTTTAATTATCATGTCTTTATTATATTTAATTGTCAAAGAGTAAATTATGTTGTGTGAAATATTAATATAATGTGAGGTCGTTAATAAGGCCTTGCATATATACCCTAAGATCCTACTGCAAGATTTGTACTTAACAAAACACAATTTTATACATTCACTAGCCTTTGCCCGTGACTCCGCCGCAATCTGAAAATACTGAGATATAACATAATGTCGGTGTGGTGACGGGCTAAGAGAACAAGTGTCACCACCCCATTCTGGACTGGTGGTAGGGCTGGATACCGAGTGGGAGTACAAACTTGCTATCGGGCCCGGGCGGGTTGTTACCACCATCTTCCGTGTGACTGGCCATGAAGCATATCGGTGTGTTTTGGTTAGGTATAGCAGGATATAGCCGTTTATTCTTTCATTTCACTGTGTAATGAAATGGTGTGCAGCGGCTTGACAATACTCTCGGTATAGTTGAGTCCATCCGTGGATCGTATGCCACAATACGCAATAAAAAAAAAACACTAGCTGGAAAAACTGCGGGTAAAAGCCAGAAAAAAATAAAGTTAATTATCGTTCATATTTCGAACGCATGTATTGCAAATACCGATATAAAAAGTCGCCAACAAAAGCAAATATTTTAATCTGTTTGAACTGAGGTGGGAAGCACTTTGCGTATTTCATAATAATAGCGTTAAGGCGGGTTCAGAGGGGGCGGTGAAAGTTGACAGTACCATAATTTCGGTAGATGTAAATAGTGAAATACACATCCTTTTATCTTTGGTCTCCGTTGTAATGTGTGAATATTAACTGTGAAGTAACTTTTTAAAACGGCTTATTTCGCCATTAATGTTTATAAGGATTGAACAGACAGAAATATTAAGAAGTAAGTCTCTTTGACACTGTATAAAATGCTTTTTAATAGATAAATTTCAAGAGGAAATAAGCTGTTATAACACTATACCTAAATTAATAATATACGGCAAAATATCTGCATAGTGTAAGTACCTAAAAACATGAAACAAGGCAAATATGCCAACGAACGTACGTATTAAATAGTTCTCTTACCATTTGCGTCTAAACTTGCCTTAACAGTTTTAAAGGAACGTAATTCGTGAACGCGTCCCATTTTAGTATAAAGAATTCACCGTTACAATAGGTTTCGGTTAGAATTTTATATTCAGAAGATTCTGTGGAACGGCCGACTCAGCGGGAGTGAGATTAAATGATTATTACTTTTTTTATTGTCTCTTTGGCAAGGATAATTTTCAGGTCGTTGTGAAGGATGTGCAATCGAAATAGTCTTTCTTCAGTAATGAGATAAATTTGTTGTAAATGGAGTTTGTTTTTAATTTTACACTTCATTTCTAATCTTATTTTAAAGTCGTACGTACGCTTTTATAAAATCGCCGGTCGATTCACCCGCTATTAATACAACTTATCTAACAAACAGTTCCAGTGGTCCGCCAATACAGGCGGAGAGATGACATGCGGTGGGTTTATTTATTGGGTGAGGGCACCACACTACCCTGCTCCTTTTACACGAACTACAGGATGTGCAATTGAGTACACTGAACTGATGGCGGAGTGGTTTAGATACCGGCTTTCCGCCTGAGTGTTGTGAAGGACAACTCTTTGTGTGATCCACAAATGATTATTCTGAGTCTGGGTGTACTTTCTGTCCGTGGAATTGTATGTTAATAAAGTCCCCCACGATCCAAGGATTATTTCTTAGTGCAGGGTGTTGACTTTAAAAAAAAACAATTTAATTTTTTTTTAAAGTCAACACCGTATATGTTAATAAAAACTTAACGCAGACAAAGCTAACAGTCACATATAACTGATTGAAAATACTGCTAATATTGAATATATTTTATTAAATATTTACTCAATATCCTATTTTCGATTGTATTGATTTAGACAATATTTAATTTAGCAGAAACGGAAATAAATAACGTATTATTTTTACAGAACCAGTTCAAGTTTCAAAACTAATAAAGTAAAGTGCAGAAAGTCAACCATTGAACACTCTGCGCGGATTCTGTTGTGATATCGGTATAACGCGAAAACCACGGAGCAAATCCAATTGAAACCCATCTGCCTGACAGCCTCCGACTAGGGCTCGAAAACGCCTCACTCCGGCACTACACGGAGCACCCAAGATGCAACCCAACAAAACCAGGTCTCACCCATGGCAGGGCTGTAAGCACATGATTATTATTAAGTAAATCAATTTGTATTCAAACAGAATAAAGAGAACTCGGTATTAAAGTATTACTTTCACACGTGTCAAATTTCGTTTATTCATTTAGTGTAAAATTCGTTATTATACTCGTTTCGTAATTTCTGTTTGTACAAACATATAGCACTTGTAAGTTCGACATAGTAACTTTTGCCCGGCCGACATCAGACGGGTGATCAAAAGGTGACACCTATTTGTGAATACCTGCCCTTCTACGTGCTTCGAGAGGTACTTTAAGCAATGGGTCTGAGGTCCATGTGGTGTCCCATAACATCCTTGTAGTCATTACAGGTTGTAGAGTCCAAAATAAAAATCTGTCTACGATTTCATTCTGAAGTCGTCAGTTATCCCCCTCATGAAGGTCAGATAGGCAATAGCACCTTATGTAAACGCCAGTCATAGCCTGGCAACCCTTTTTTTTAGTTAAGCTGGGAAAAAATGTTCCTAACCGCACAATCCGTCGTTCGGGGCAACGAAAAGGGTAGTGTGGGGCCCTCACCCACTTAAGAAACCCGCCGTGTGCCGTCTCTCCGCCTTTATTGGCGGGCCACCGAAACCATATTACATTCCTTCAGTAGTAGCCTGGCAACCCTACCACCGAGAAGTCAGTACAAAAATAGTACTTCAAGCCAAAGTGACAGAGACAGTGGAAGAAAATAGTTCCATGTGCATTTTTTATATTCATTCGTTTCTCTAAATTAGCGGTCGGCAACACGCGGCCCGTTTTTGGTTTTGTCAGTGTCATCATCACATCATAAAATACAATAAATTGTTTTACAAGAAGGAAATAACAATACAAGAAGGAATTGTTTTCTACTCATTTGGTGCGAAGTACCTCTTTTTTTTCTAAGGCGGGGTCAAATGTACCTAAACGGACACCCCGCCGTTCGGGGCAACGAACAGGGTAGTGTGGGGCCCTCGCACACTAAATAAACCTGCTGGGTGTCGTCTTTCCGCTTGTGTTGGCGGACCACTGGAACTATGTTACATTACCTCAATAGCCCTGGTGCGAAGCACCTAGCCATCCCTCCGAGGAAGTGTCTGTGTGTGTGTCAGTGCAATGGTAACAAATTACAAGGACTAATATTAAAAAGCACTGCTTATAAATTTAAGAGCGAACATTTAAAAGATTCGCTAACTGTTTGTTCATATTAAATTAAGAAAATTAGTTCTATTTAAATAAATGTGGTGATGTTGTGTATGTTTGTGAAGGCGTTACACATGTGGTTTACACGTTTAGAATCTCAAAGGAAGCCTCTAAATATTTTAGTAGGAGGTAAACATTTTAACTTAAATACATAATTAACTAACCCTCTATGCCTTTCGTTGAGAATGAAAATGGTTGTGGATGTTCAAATTTCATCCATCCATCAAACTTTCGAAGTCCACTGCTGGACATAGGCCTCCCCAAGAGAACGCCACAACATGTGTTTCGCTCATATGGGGGATAGTGCCGTAATTGCCACGCTTGGCAGGCGGATTGGCGATCGCATTGGATGTTATCAATACTCGATGGAGTGCTGCTGCCCACTCCCCCGGTATTCCCTCAGTCGGTTCTTACGACTCCCATGGGTGGAGAGGGGTGGGACAATTCTAAAGCCCTCAGGGAGAGGCCCTCCTGAGGGGCCCTCACGGCCATGTTCAAATTTGTTCAACTTAATTAAACATACATTTTAAGGCAATTGTTTAATTTTGTAGCGACAGTCTGATGGTTTAAATGCTAATATTTTATGCGTGTTTTGAATTCGATTCCTAAAACAAGTATTTGTTAAAATCCACATTTTTTTGTTATTGTAATTGATACTATACTATACTTATCATAACGCCATTTCCCTTGCGGGGTAGGCGGAGAGAACAGAGTGCCAAGAGGCTCTATTCTTGCATACATCTCTCGCTTCTTCAACATTCATAACTCTCTTCATACACGTAATTGATAATAATAATTTAATTTTTTAATTGTAATTGATACGGACATTTAAATCTATAAGGCCTCAACGATACAAAAATATTATTATAAAAACAATTTAATTTTTTTTTAAAGTCAACACCGTATATGTTAATAAAAACTTAACGCAGACAAAGCTAACAGTCACATATAACTGATTGAAAATACTGCTAATATTGAATATATTTTATTAAATATTTACTCAATATCCTATTTTCGATTGTATTGATTTAGACAATATTTAATTTAGCAGAAACGGAAATAAATAACGTATTATTTTTACAGAACCAGTTCAAGTTTCAAAACTAATAAAGTAAAGTGCAGAAAGTCAACCATTGAACACTCTGCGCGGATTCTGTTGTGATATCGGTATATTTATATTATTTTGTTTTCCTTTGAATAGGTAGTCCAAGTATAACTATAAACTATATAATTAATGTTTATAAGAAAATATAAACTAAATTCCACGGGCACAGAGCAGACACGTGGGTAGCAGCTAGTCTGTAGCTGTACTATAAAACGGAGCTATGTCTGCACATTAAACATAATTATTTAAGAAAAACATTATGTAAGTATTAAGTTTTTTGGCAGTCTATAAACACAATTTTTTATAGAATTTTTGACAGTTTGTATGTTTACATGATTGCACGCGAAAACTACTTGTACGGATTTTAATGAAACTTTATTGTTTGGGTAGCTTTTGATTAACTAATAAGTTAACTAACTTAGAAAGTGGTAGGTATACTTTTTATCCTACTACTGTATCAGGAACGTGAGATATAAAACATTAGCTTAACTAAACATTCGCTTTTATTTGATTTATCAACACTTACCAAGTCAATACTCCAAACTTAATAAAATAGAATGAGAGAATTGAAGATGCGAGATCTCTTGAGAATTCTTTAAAGTTAAACTTTCAGTCAAATAAATATTAGTCTCAATAAATAAAATTCCGTTACCTCTCTTTCTTGGTTTTAGGGTACAGCATCTGAAAAGAAAAAAATAAATTGGTTAATTATAACGTAGTAACCAGATTAACACTTTGGTATGCAAAATTCTTTTTTGTTTTTCATCGTAATCTGGTACGTGGTACGTGAACGGAATAATGAAACGCAAACATAATATTTTTGTATCGTTGAGGCCTTATAGATTTAAATGTCCGTATCAATTACAATTAAAAAATTAAATTATTATTATCAATTACGTGTATGAAGAGAGTTATGAATGTTGAAGAAGCGAGAGATGTATGCAAGAATAGAGCCTCTTGGCACTCTGTTCTCTCCGCCTACCCCGCAAGGGAAATGGCGTTATGATAAGTATAGTATAGTATCAATTACAATAACAAAAAAATGTGGATTTTAACAAATACTTGTTTTAGGAATCGAATTCAAAACACGCATAAAATATTAGCATTTAAACCATCAGACTGTCGCTACAAAATTAAACAATTGCCTTAAAATGTATGTTTAATTAAGTTGAACAAATTTGAACATGGCCGTGAGGGCCCCTCAGGAGGGCCTCTCCCTGAGGGCTTTAGAATTGTCCCACCCCTCTCCACCCATGGGAGTCGTAAGAACCGACTGAGGGAATACCGGGGGAGTGGGCAGCAGCACTCCATCGAGTATTGATAACATCCAATGCGATCGCCAATCCGCCTGCCAAGCGTGGCAATTACGGCACTATCCCCCATATGAGCGAAACACATGTTGTGGCGTTCTCTTGGGGAGGCCTATGTCCAGCAGTGGACTTCGAAAGTTTGATGGATGGATGAAATTTGAACATCCACAACCATTTTCATTCTCAACGAAAGGCATAGAGGGTTAGTTAATTATGTATTTAAGTTAAAATGTTTACCTCCTACTAAAATATTTAGAGGCTTCCTTTGAGATTCTAAACGTGTAAACCACATGTGTAACGCCTTCACAAACATACACAACATCACCACATTTATTTAAATAGAACTAATTTTCTTAATTTAATATGAACAAACAGTTAGCGAATCTTTTAAATGTTCGCTCTTAAATTTATAAGCAGTGCTTTTTAATATTAGTCCTTGTAATTTGTTACCATTGCACTGACACACACACAGACACTTCCTCGGAGGGATGGCTAGGTGCTTCGCACCAGGGCTATTGAGGTAATGTAACATAGTTCCAGTGGTCCGCCAACACAAGCGGAAAGACGACACCCAGCAGGTTTATTTAGTGTGCGAGGGCCCCACACTACCCTGTTCGTTGCCCCGAACGGCGGGGTGTCCGTTTAGGTACATTTGACCCCGCCTTAGAAAAAAAAGAGGTACTTCGCACCAAATGAGTAGAAAACAATTCCTTCTTGTATTGTTATTTCCTTCTTGTAAAACAATTTATTGTATTTTATGATGTGATGATGACACTGACAAAACCAAAAACGGGCCGCGTGTTGCCGACCGCTAATTTAGAGAAACGAATGAATATAAAAAATGCACATGGAACTATTTTCTTCCACTGTCTCTGTCACTTTGGCTTGAAGTACTATTTTTGTACTGACTTCTCGGTGGTAGGGTTGCCAGGCTACTACTGAAGGAATGTAATATGGTTTCGGTGGCCCGCCAATAAAGGCGGAGAGACGGCACACGGCGGGTTTCTTAAGTGGGTGAGGGCCCCACACTACCCTTTTCGTTGCCCCGAACGAGGGATTGTGCGGTTAGGAACATTTTTTCCCAGCTTAACTAAAAAAAAGGGTTGCCAGGCTATGACTGGCGTTTACATAAGGTGCTATTGCCTATCTGACCTTCATGAGGGGGATAACTGACGACTTCAGAATGAAATCGTAGACAGATTTTTATTTTGGACTCTACAACCTGTAATGACTACAAGGATGTTATGGGACACCACATGGACCTCAGACCCATTGCTTAAAGTACCTCTCGAAGCACGTAGAAGGGCAGGTATTCACAAATAGGTGTCACCTTTTGATCACCCGTCTGATGTCGGCCGGGCAAAAGTTACTATGTCGAACTTACAAGTGCTATATGTTTGTACAAACAGAAATTACGAAACGAGTATAATAACGAATTTTACACTAAATGAATAAACGAAATTTGACACGTGTGAAAGTAATACTTTAATACCGAGTTCTCTTTATTCTGTTTGAATACAAATTGATTTACTTAATAATAATCATGTGCTTACAGCCCTGCCATGGGTGAGACCTGGTTTTGTTGGGTTGCATCTTGGGTGCTCCGTGTAGTGCCGGAGTGAGGCGTTTTCGAGCCCTAGTCGGAGGCTGTCAGGCAGATGGGTTTCAATTGGATTTGCTCCGTGGTTTTCGCGTACCTGATGGGCAGGGGGAAGAAATATCAAGGGAAAACGCGGCCCTGTCGCAGCTTTACAGCAGTACAGATAAACTATCATAATTAAAAAAAAAATGGCTTCTTTTTTTGACTGCCTCGGTGGTGTAGCGCTCGCCCCCTATTACGTGGGACTTAAACATAGCTGGCGAATCCTGGGTGTGTAATACGCCTCTGCCTACCCCTCCGGGAAGTACAGGCGTGATGCTATATTGATATATTAACGTAAATACGATGTAGATAAGATTCTCAACATTTTTTGGATTCCATATACGAAATATTTTAGTTGTTCTGTGAAGTAACTATCGACCTCCTTGAAGGTAAGAATTATCTCATAGATAAATTGATATCAAATCACCATTTAATTTCCTGTAAAAAGAAGGGTATAGTGGAATAGTGGTAGAATGTTGCTTTTCCCAGCTTGAGTAGGCCAGCTGGATCAGGGAAGTACCACGTGCTCACAGAAGATCACCGGAAAACAACCTTAGGTATTCCTACTGTACTGTTTCGTATGGTGAGTGATAGCGGTGGTTTGTTTACAATTATCACATGGTAAAGGAAAAGAAGTGATTTTGTGGAGTCTATGTCCAGCAGTGGACTTTGTATGGCTGATGGATGGATGGATGGAAAGGAAAATATTGTTAGGAAACTTGCGTGCCTCACAGATTCTCTTGAAGTCTGCCAACCCGCACTGGGGTAGCGTGGTGCACTATGGCCCGAATCCCCGAACTTTGAGAAAAGACCTATGTCTAACAGTGGTACAGTAAAATGTATAAAAAAATATCAATTCGTCGAAATATCTTTCATGTATTTTCAGCGATATTTTTTGCAATAGATTTATAAGAAGTTATAGCCAGTAGCTGTGGCCACTTAATACTAAATTATTTTAGTAAAGCGCTGTTCACTATATTCTCATATAATAATGATGAAATAAAAAAGGTAATCTGCCCACGCCAGCCGGCTCCACAAAATCACTTATTATTTTTCTAATGTAAAACAGATAATGTAACAAATGGAGTTATAAGGGCCCGTATACAACGTGTAAAAATTGATCTAATATTGAGAACCTTTGATGAATGAAGGTTTATATTGCGGAAGGAAAGGTGATAATACTAACGGAAATATTCGGTAATGATTCAATATTTTATCGCGTATGTTGTTAACGTAAGTGCATATTTATTTACGGGCCTCGTACATGAGGTCGTGGGTTCGATTCCCACTTACAACAACTTTTTGTCTATTATTTGTGTGATGAACACAGATATTTGTACTGCGTCTGGGTGTTTTCTACCTATTGTATCTATATATTTACAAAAAAAAGTAATATATGTATTATATCCGTAATCTAGTAGGTACCGAGAGCACAAGCGTTAAGCTTAGTTTGGTCCCAGAAGATGTTGTGTGAAATGTCCGTGAATATTTATTATTATTATTCTTCACAAACTTTTTACAATTGGATAAAAACTTCCGGGGAATAATAGAATTGTAATGGTGACACCTAATCTCCACTTCGGATTGGATGGGACGCAGGTTCTATTCCTGCTCACAGTGAAGCTCTATATTTCCACTTTGGCAAATAATTTGTTCTTTAAAGTAGATTTGTTAATACAAATAAAAACTGCAGAAATTTATGTGAATTTACTGTGGAGAATTTATACTAATAAGAACCGCTAGGAATCCTTATTTAATATTTTAAATGCGAAAATGCGTTGGTTTGTTTGTTACACTTTCAGTAATTATGGTAATCATTACACCGATTATCATGAAATTTAGAATACAATATTTCTGGACTAACAAGAAACCCAAAAGAGTACATTGGCTACTATAGGCTGTATGTTAATGGATGGCAGTTTTTGCATGTAGATCATTAATAGTCATTATCTACACACTTGTATTATAAAGAGGAAAAGGTTGGTTGCTCGTTTTAGATAAACTCTGAAACAACTAAACCGAACTTAATAACTCACCATTAGAAAACTAAATTATCTACTCATATAAATAGCATAGATTCTATTACTACGCGTTATGATCTACAGGACAAAGTGAGAAATAGTGCGATACGAGAACGCTGTGGCGTGAAAGCAGATGTAGTGACAAAAATAGAGAAAGGAATGCTTAGGTGGTTCGGACACAGATATACAAGGCAACTGTGAATGGGCAAGTTGGTACAGGTCGACCTAGGCGAATGTATTTTTACCAGATCGGAGTTGTTCAGGAGGGCTAGGTTAAGAATACTCGTAACCAATGACCATGAATGAAAGCGCTGATGAAAGTTGATGAAGCGAAAGGTGTCTGCCAGGATCGTATCAACTAGAGAGAAGTGGTCTCTGCCTAACCCTACGGGAAAAAGGCTTGACAATATGTATGTATGTATGATCTACAAAAGCGAACGAACGCAAGTAAAGCTGCACTATTCAACTAAATATTAACATTAAACTTAAGTAGCTAATCAATCTGGTAAAAGGAAAAAATGCCAATGGAAAGTTTTATTTGAGCTACCAACCAGTTACACAAGAAAGCCAATAGTAATATCATTAGGTCCAATAAATACATTCATCCAAAACATTTTCATCTTTTCAATATATTCACAGCATTGATAGATCAAAGATGCTTCCGTCGCACATGTCACGAAGTCTCTACAAATGACGTACGAATGTCATCCCTTCAGCTTTAACACCCTCATTTGGAGGGTCAAAATGTCTTTCATAGTATTATTTATGCAAACGCTTGAGTTCCCTTCGAGGCAACTCAGTAAAGAGACCTTGGATAATGTAGTGCTTATTTTTATTACTCGATGCTAGATTCCATTTTTGAAGTGAAATCTTCTATAAGAAGGTTTGGATAGGGAGTAAATTAATTTAAGTCGGCATCGATGTGGTCATGTGACGTGTTAACGATAACACTATATCTGTTCCTATTAATATAACTTATTGCGCTGGGCCAGCTGTGAGTGAAGAAATTAATAATTTTAATATTTTTTAATGAATAAGTGAGTAATTTTAGTTTACAACTTTAAATTTAAGTACAAACAATTAGTTTGGGTATCCAAAAATAACAACTATTGTTTATAGTTTTAAGTTTTCCCTTCTGCCGGCAGTCCTCATGACTGCTTTGATTTTTTTTTATACTACACCTATGGTTATCGGTTACTGTATCCTATAGATGCTAGAAACATCAGAGGCATCACTCACGCCTCGCCAACCCCAAGGAAATGGATAGATGGGGGGAAAGGATAATAAGGATTGGATAGGCCGCTCCTTATCCTTTCCTTATTAGGGAAAAGTGAAGTTTTTTATAAAGATTGGGCCTTCGGGACCCTCTTTCACCATACGAAACATAAGAGTAGGTATACCGATAGCTGATTCACATGAATTTTCTGTGAGAGGGTGGTACTACCCTGAGCGAGGCTCATTCATACTGGGACAAACAAGAGTATAATCACTCAACAGAAGCAAATCAAAATGGCAGCGTTCAATGAAACAATAATTATTATTGTAACATAAT
The DNA here is from genome assembly GCA_948253155.1 of Leucoma salicis. Taxonomy (NCBI): domain Eukaryota; kingdom Metazoa; phylum Arthropoda; class Insecta; order Lepidoptera; family Erebidae; genus Leucoma; species Leucoma salicis. Next base: position 4,088,608 of record OX411815.1, read on the forward strand.
TTATTACTTTTAAGCCAAGTTAATTTTAAGACAATTGAAAATGTGATATGATTATGGATTAACCATCCAATATTATTAAAATTAACTACATTTATAATCAAGCAAAAGTTGAAATCTGTGTCGACAAGAATTATGATTGGCATACTAAGGCTTTATGAAATTACCAAGTAAAATGATTTTGACAGTCATTATTGTTAATAAGCTAAACTATATATTCGAAATCATCCTCGAACTAAATAGTAAACCGCCTTAAAGCTACATCAAAGGTTGGTTTCATATCGGAAATCTTTATTAACGGCTAACGATCATTCACATTAGCTTTGATATCTAAAGCAGTATTGATCACCAAAGTTTTTTTCTTGAGCTTTATGAATACAATCACTAACGAGAACATTATTGTGAACAATAATCATTGAAAGCATCTGTGCGGCTGTTAAATTACTAAGCAACTGAACATTTCAGAGGTCTACCACCTCCTTATTGCAATTCTTCTCTAACTCCTATCCTTTTTTTGGAGTTGACGAGTCTCTTGTGTTGCAGTAACCGGTTGCCGTAGCTTCTAGTCTAGTGTCTATAGGGTACAGTACCCGGTTACTACCCAGGTGGGCTTTGCTTATTTTTTACTATTAGTAGTATATAAAAAATACATTTAAAGTAAACAACAAACGGCCTAAGAGAGCGGATAGTTATGAAAGTGAGTATTGGTGTGAAGTTGCGCAAGGGAATGCACCGATTGTTCGGACATGTGGAAAGAATGCTGGATGGTCAACTGGTTAAGAATATATACAATGCGAAAGTGGAAGGATATAGGTACAGGGGGAGTATGTATTGAAGAAAGGTGGAGTCAGGAGTCTCCGAAACCGGCGAGCGTGTATGAAGAGAATTATGAATGTTAAGGAAACGAAAGGTGAAAAGATAAGAAAAGGGGCATGTACCAGTTGGGAACCCAACTTTGGTCGTAATAGAAATTAGTACTTTACTGCTAATTACTGATAATATTGATCATTTGATTAATTTTTACTAGTTTCCCACCGCAGGCCCACTGCACTAGTATTCTGAATATATCTTAAATTTTTAAAACTAATTATATCTTTTTGAAATAAAACTTCGTTTACGGAATCTATCGCGTTTACTTGATTTTAAAATCAGGTAAACGCGATAGATTCCGTAAACGAAGTTTTATTTCAAAATGTGTAAAGTTCGCGTAAATGTTAGAAAGTATTACTAATTATATCCTATCAATTAAAATGGTTTAAACAAAATCCACTTATTGGTGTTCGTTGGATACACAAAAACATAGCATCATGCCTGTATTCCCCGAAGGGGTAGGCAGTGGTGTATTACACACCAACGATTCGCCAGCTATGTTTAGGTCCTACGTAATAGGGGGCGAGCCTATTGCCGTCTCCGGGCACATTTCTAAACTCCGGGCTGCTACTGAGAGTTTTTCTTTTTAAGAAAAAGCTCAATAACATTGCCCGACCCGGGGATCGAACCCGAGATCTCATGATCAGCAGTCGCACGCACTACACGCTGCACCACCGAGGCGAATTAAAATATATGGAAAATAGAAATTAATTTTTCTAACTTACTAACTTATCATCACGCCATTTCCCTTGCGGGGTAGGCAGAGAGAACAGAGTGCCAAGAGGCTCTATTCTTCAATACATCTCTGGCTTCATCAACATTTATAACTCTCTTCATACACGCTCGCCGGTTCCAAAAACTCCTGACTCCACCTTCCTTCAATACATGACCGATTTGGTCTAGGTAGGTGAGTCTCGGTCTCCCCCTGTACCTACATCCTTCCACTTTCGCATTGTATATCTTCTTAGCCAATCGCTCGTCCGGCATTCTTTCCACATGTCCGAACCATCGGAGCATTCCCTTTCCCAAATTTACACCAATACTCTCTTTCATCTACTCGCTCCCTTACGTCGTCGTTACGAATGCGGTCAGTCAGCCTCACTTCACAGATTCTCCGCAGAGATCGCATTTCGACCGCATTGATTACTTTCATACTTCTTTTCGCATACCCAACTCTCGCTTCCATATAATAATGTTGAGACAAGCACTGCGTTGTGTATTGCGACATGCGCCCTCTGGCTCAGGTGATGACTGCCGAGAAGTTGTCCCAATGCTCCGTTCACTCTATTTCCCGCATTAACTCTTCTCTCTACATCTGTGGTGTACCTTCCATCCCGACTGAATCCACATCCAAGATATACAAATTCATCCACTTGGTCTAGCACACCATTTCCTATTGCTACTCTAACATCTGTTCTGGCTTCTTCTCTTTCAAAAACCATTATTTTGGTTTTGCTCACATTCACACGTAAGCCCCTTTTCTTACAATCTTCTGCCATTACGTCGACTAGGGTTTGCAGGTCAGTTGCGGACTGCGCTAATAAAACCGCATCGTCTGCATATAGCAGCGAGTTAACCACTGAGTCGCCCATATTAACTCCCACATTAATTTAATTCAACCTTTGTAGGCATTTATCCAGATATATGATAAACAGTCTGGCTGATAGAGCGCAGCCCTGTTTAACACCGATATTGACATCAGACCAGGGTGACATTCCATCATCCAGCCGCACACAAGCTCTGCAGTCCATGTAGTTGGACTGCACCGCTTGTAGCAGTCTACCGTTAATACCATACTCCGGCAAAATGTCCCAAATTTCCTTCCGTACAACCATGTCAAATGCTTTCTCTAAATCCACAAAACTGCAGAAAATCCTCTGGCCTACAGGAAGATGCTTCTCCACAATGTTGCGCAGAGAAAACACTTGATCCATGCATCCCCTTCCACACCTGAAACCGTTCCTGAAAAAATGAATAATTCCCGTAGGATAGCTATTTTTGACATGTTTTGAGTATATATATGACTAAACAGATATGAACCAAATACGGTATACACATAAATTGTAACCCTGATTAAATACATAGAATATTATATTTTTGATTCACTATGAGATGTATAGAATATATACGCCTAAGTAGGTATATAAATTCAATAAATTTGAACTTACAGTAGACAGTGACTTGGCTGTGCCCCTGGTGTTGCCAACGTCCATGAATGGCTGTTATAACTTACCATTAGGTGGGCCATTTGCTCGTCTACCATCATTTGCAATAACAAAAGTATTAAGTGTTCACGCAGACGAGGTCGCGAGCCCAGACCACTAAAAGAATATACGTGGTACCAGTGGTCTGCTTAGTACAAGCGGGTTATTAGTTGATGAGAGCCTTACACTACCCCATTGTTTCCCGGACAGCAAGGTGAGCGGTACATTTTTCCGCCTTACCCAAAAAAAAAGTAATTGAATAAATCAACTGTACAAATAAATGGCTATAAAATCCACCAAAGCCACTTGTTTGTGTGTTGTTACGATGTAACCGATCAAATAATTAAATAAATTGTAAAGTCGCATATTCAATTATACGATATCCGCAAAAGATTGTTACGGGGAAAATCCCTAACAAATAAATAAAAAAAAAATGAATTTAAATTTAACTATTTATTACAATTTCATAAATACTTCACAAAAAAAAATCCAAATAAATTAATTATTAAAAGTAAAGTTAAGGAAGAGCGATGAGAAATCAGGGGGTGTTTCGCAACTCAGGGGGTTCCCCGGACCGTCATTTAGGGGTACTCAACTGCGGGCTGGTGTAATTGGGCCGAAGGGCAGGCCCTCGTCGCTCGGGCGTGAGCAGACAGATGGTGGATGGTGTGTGCAACCCGGAAACTCGTGCCCCACGTTGGGCGCCAAGTTGTTCCCCCTGAGTTGCGAAACACCCCCTAATTTCTCATCGCTCTTCCTTAACTTTACTTTTAATATTAATTTAATTCGATTTTTTTTCGTGTAGTATTATTTATTAAATTGTATTAAATTGTTGAATTTAATTTTATTTTTTTTATTTAGTTGTTAGGGATTTTCCCCGTAACAATCTTTTGCGGATATCGTATCCGGTATAATTGAATATGCGACTTGACAATTTATTTAATTATTTGATCAGTTACATCGTAACAGTATTTAATTCTTTTCAATTGTATCTAGGTAGTTTTGGGGTCCGCCGGCGGACCACTAAAGTAATCCAACACAGTACCAGTGGTCCGTCAACACAGGTGCAGAGACGGCACACGGCGGGTTTCTTTAGTGGGTGAAGGCCCCACACTACCCTATTCGTTGCCCCGAACGACGGGGTGTGCGGTTAGGTATATTAAATCTCGCCTAAACAAAAAAAAAAATAAAAAAATGGTAGTTATGGGGAAACTATAATTATTATAGGCGTTAACTCCACATTTTTTTATACCACATGGTTGGTAAACAAGCATAGATACGGCTCTGATGGTAAGCAATTACCATAGCCTATAAACGGTAGCAACACCAGAGGCATCATTAGCGTCGCCATCTCCAAGGAAACTGATAAAAGATGGAGAGGAAAGATAAAAAGGACCATACGATTTTCTGGTGGTACTTCCCTGATCGTGTGGGCCCATTCACGCTGGGATGAGCAAGGCGCTACCAATATTACTGACAAACTTTATTCCCAAATGCGGTAGTTGTCTTTATAAAGAGTAAAATTCAAAACAATTCACCCTAACGGCTCCAAACATAAATAGGAATATGCCCCCATCTTAACCCCATAGAAATGTTTAGTTCCGTCTTATCTTACCGAAGATAAACAAATCGTCGGTTGACTAAAAGCCTGGCTGAAATTTAGAGATATTTATCGAGACGGTGTTTAAATTTAGAGCCATTTATTCAATCCGGATTTAAGGAATACAACAACACGTGTGAGTTGTATATCTATGCTTTAATTATACGTATTTATTTTGTTTTTTTATTGGTGGAAAATTAGTAAACGTCCCATATAATGAGTAGTAACGTCCACTCATGGACTTTGGCAATGCCAAGGGTATAGCAAAGCCGCATACTTCCAGACTATATCGGACTATGAGAGTGCACTTGTGTTTACACACATGCGTATTATAGTATCTACTGTCTGTTGACAATGGCCGCTGTGATGGTAATAATGGTCTCGAGATTGTCCAATTATTATTTCTTCTTTAAAAAGACAAACCCCTGCTCTAAGGAATAATCCTTGTATCACGGGGGACTTTACAAAAACAATTTCACGGACAGAACTATTTGTGGATCACGCAAAGAGTTGTCCTGTGTGGGAATCGAACCCACAACACTCAGACGGGAGGCCGGTATCTAAGCCAATTCGCAGTCTGTGCAGACTACAAACGTCGACGGTTACCTAAACTAATAATAGAAAGAATTATTCAAAATTTTCCATATCATATTTAACTACGAACAATATTGATTTCCAATTAATAACTCACTTGAAACTGGGACAACATTTTGCACATACGTTCTCCTACGTCTAAATATTAATTATAATTTGAACAGAACATATCATATCTTGAAGAAGTTCCGTGATTATAATAATTGTCTTAAATTGTACTTCGAAATTTGGTATACGAACCTTTGGTATATAACCCATATTACGAGAGATTGTCTTGGATTTGCAATATGATACTTTATTATACAACTTTGAATCGGCAATTTTTTATTCAAAGAGCCAATTTGGTGACTGGAGCTAAAAAGAATTAATGAAAGATAAAAGGTGTTCTCTAAATATAGAATCAATTTTTATAAGTGACATTCGCTTCCAAAGCAAATAGAATTGAAAATATAAGTGTGACGTGGGCGACGCCATCAGTAGCCGCTTCGTTTTTATTAACCTTATTTGTGTAATCTACTTTTATCTATATTCAATGTTGTTTAAGTGATTTAGAGTTTGTGAATTTTTGCGATAATTTTGCTTACGATTACTTTATACTTGAGTTTCATACATTCACTTACGATCTCACTTCATATAGCTATTTATTTTATTATAGGTACTGTAATCACTGATTTTGTTGTTCGAAACATCACTAAGTATAGTAGAATATCGATCAACTATGCTATTATTATATAGTAACATTCTTGTCAGGAGGGATTTTGGTATATATATCACAAAATTCCTCCCGCATGGTAACTGAAACCAATGGTCCCGTATGATATAGAATGATAAGTTGTTTTTTTAATGAATCTATCAACACCTGGAGCACAGTAAAACTAGCACTGCAACCATAAATAATTAAAAAAGAGAGTCAGGGACAGTAAATTGTTTCTATACTATACTAAACTAGACTAGAATAGTAGCCGGGTTGACTATCATCTAGACATTTCAACCAAGCTACGTCCACTATGTACAAAATTTAATTGCTTACTAAAACACTTTAAAAATAATAAATAAATTGAAATCTATTTTGTGTTTTTCCAGTCTCTGAATGTGGTATTATAAATATCCAATAATTGTATCTCTTCCGCGTGAACACTTTAGTTCCTTAGCGATGCCCACTCTGATACATTTCGTCTTAACACTTCGTTAAATGCCGAGCATTGAATGAAATGAACTGTTACTTTGTATGATTTCATTTGCCGCGGTGGATTGTTACATAAGGTGAAACATATATGTTGAAAGCTCAAATTAAATACACTTTGAGTTGTAGGAAATGACAGACTAAATAAATAATAAATAAATATTAACGGACATTTCACACAACGTTCTCTGGTCCCAAACTAAGCGTAGCGCTTGTGCTATGGGTACCAGATTACTGATATAATACATATATTACTATTTTTTGTAAATACATACATATAATAGATAGAAAACACCTAGACTCGGTACAAGTATCTGTGTCCATCACATAAATAATTGTCCTGAGTGGGAATCGAACCTACGACCTCGTGCACGGAAGTCGACACTACCGACTACGCCACGAGGCCCGTCCGAGTATAATCAAGTGCTTAAAATATTTATCTATACGTATAATAAAATTATAACAATATTGAATAAAAATTTATAACAATAATAAAATGACAATTCTTTGGCTGTTTCATTGTAGGTAAATATGTTGCTCACATGCCTTTATTAATCTTCAAAGTACCTCTATCATATGTTAACTAGGCATATAACTTAGGCAGAAAGTCGAGCAACTTTAATAACCAATAAGTTCCTATGATTGGCCCCTCATCGGCTTAAAGCGTACGAGCAGTAACGCTTATGTAACACAATTTGTACAGAGCTATAGTCAATCTTATAGTTATTATCTCTATTATAATACTTAATTGTTTAGCCTTTGGGATTTTATTTAACACAAAACACCCCAGAAGAACTACATATCACGGGAATATTTCTTTTAGGACAATTCTTTCTAATTGGCAAAGCATCTGGACGGTATCCAGGAGATGCAGGTTCAAATCCTGCTCGTGACAATATATATAAAAATATATAAATATTTATACGGTTTGCGTCATTATTAGGTAAAAATCTTAATTGTAAAATTAAGTTTACCTGGTCGGTATAATGTATGAAAATACTTCCGACAGATGGCGCAGGCGTCACCCAAAGACGTTAAGTATGAATGTGTTATCGAGATTAGCAGTCAGGAGCAATTGTCACGATGGCTGAATTGGCAAAGCATCTGGACGGTATCCAGGAGATGCAGGTTCAAATTCTGCTCGTGACTGTTATTTACGATTTCACATTTTTCACTATGTGATTAATGTATAGTGCTAATCACGTCAAATGCTAAAAATATATATAAAAATATCTAAATATTTATAGGGTTTGCGTCATTATTAGGTAAAAATCTTAATTGTAAAATTAAGTTTACCTGGTCGGTATAATGTATGAAAATACTTCCGACAGATGGCGCAGGCGTCACCCAAAGACGTTAAGTATGAATGTGTTGTCAAGATTAGCAGTCAGGAGCAATTGTCACGATGGCTGAATTGGCAAAGCATCTGAACGGTATCCAGGAGATGCAGGTTCAAATTCTGCTCGTGAATGTTATTTTCGATTTCACATTTTTCACTTTGTGTTTAATGTATAGTGCTAAGCATGTCAAATGCTAAAAATATACATAAAAATATCTAAATAATTCTTTCTGTGTTCCACAAGTAGAGAGAGTACCTACTTTGTGTCTGTCAAATTGTATATTTGTAAAGTTTCCCGCGATATAAGTATTATTCCTTAGAGCAGGGTGTTGTCTTTAAAAAAATAATCTTTACACAAATATAACTAAAACACATAAAGAATACTCATACTCGAAACAACATTCGGAATAGGAGACGATATTTTAACCAGTATACCTACCATAAATTATGTGGAGTCTTTATGAAATGTTTTTCAAATGCTTTACATTATTGTTTTATATTTTTTCTCTATGCTTTTTATTATTCTATTACTTTTAAAAATCTAGAAATATCTATATCCTCCAGACATTTGAAATAACCAAGAATTTTCCTATTCAGTGATAGATAGTCTGATGTAACGATAAATCAGAGCTTTCTTGGCATAAACCTGCAGGGGATCTGTGTTAGGTATTTTTATCTAGGTCACTAGATATCGAAGTCTAGAAAATCTAGAAGTAGAAATATAGTCTCAATCTTTACCACAATGTAGAGCTCTATCTTATAAATGGACATTCGAGTACTTAGCAGTAATGTACTGCGTTAGTGTAGTGTTGGGCCACGCCGGGATTAATAGCGCTGAACGAGGCAGAAAAAAGTTTCTCAATTTACTAAAAGTTACGTACAACAGTGATGTAATAGTTTAAGTACCATCAGTCTATAATTTATTAAATAAAAATAGTGCCTCAGATTAGTTTGTCCATTATACTAATTTATCTTTTCTTTTATCCATGTTATTTATCAAATTAAATCGAAGTTGTTATCTTTTTAAAGTGCTTATGTACATGGTTTAATAATGCTGTTGGGTACTAACTCCTTCTCAATGGAAGAATAATACAACATACGGTTTTATTTCATATTTCTTCTTCTATATTTTTTATTTTATATGTGGCATAAGGTGGTGACACTTTTCGTAAACAAATCAAATTAGAATAATTATTTTTTAAAATTTCCATTGCAAATGAAAACAAAAAAAAAATACACAGATATAAGGATAATGTATAAATATTTAGATATTTTTATATATATTTTTAGCATTTGACATGCTTAGCACTATACATTAAACACAAAGTGAAAAATGTGAAATCGAAAATCCTGCTCGTGACTGTTATTTTCGACTTCAAATTTTTCACTTTGTGTTTAATAATGGATAAACTTCATTATTTCTTTAAAATTGAGACACCTTTTCTCTTTATTAAACAGAATATTTTCCACTCTTTTACTCTTTGAAATTAGTCTGGACCGGCGTCAGCTCCATTTGCGATTATTTGACTTGAAGAAGTTGGCTACACCATTTTAATAATCACTATCAAAATGATATACTAAAAGCGCTTTGTTAAATAAAGAAGTATAAAAATATGTTGTTTGCTAAATTGACATAAAATAATTGATATCTCTAGAGAAAAAAAAAGCACTACAGTGTTCAACGGGCAAATACGATCTCGCATTCATCCCGGTTGTACCCAACACTTAACACATAAAATTCCCGTATCAGCTTATCACTGTTTCTCATTCATTGGGTACCAACTGCCGGGCAAGAAGAGTTTACGCACGATTGGATGTAAATTGCCCCTGACAGAAGCCGTATTATCGTGTTGAAGTTCATGGAGCTTAAAATTACGATTATCGTGAACATAAGCCTGCTGTGAATCTTAAAGCTATTTATTTATGTTTTAAAAGAAGAAGAAATAAAGATTAAAGGAGTTTGTGTTCGTAAAAAGGATCGTTGTTATCATACACCCTTCTAATATTATATACTTATGCAAAAGTTTATGAAGATGATTGTATGTGTATGTCTGTGAATCACGCCTACGCGACTGAACGGGTATGGATATAATTTGGTATGTATGATAGATGACATAGTATTAACATATTTCAATATACACAACATACGGAATGGTAGTTTGTTATCTAAAGCTATGCTGTGAAAGTTTAAAGTGGTAGCCTTGGTTATCCCAGCATGAATGGGACGGCTCGATCGGGAAAGTCCCACCCTTTTAGAGAAGATCTGCGTGAAATAACGATAGTTACCGCTACCGCTGTATTTCGTATAGTGAGTGAGAGTGTCGGAGGCCCAAACCCCTTCCATATCCTCACCTTATTATCCTTCCTATTGTCTCTTTCCTCTCCACCTTCTATCCCTTTCCTAGAGATGGACGTTTATATAGGCTACGGTAAACGCTTACCATCAGGTGAAATAATAAAAATGTAAAGTGACTCGAAATAGGTAAAATGACAATAGACTTTAAAAGTTGGCTATGTTTTCTGTGCTTAATATTCATAAAGAACAAATTACTTGTGAATGTAGAAAAAAAGAACTTTATTGCAAACGGGATTCGAACCTGCGTCCCTCTAATCCGGGGAAGTGCTAGAATTGAGAATGGCCGTCGGTCAATGCGATGGCTTAGCAGTTATATTGCGGTAAATAATATTCATAATCAACATAATAATTGTTTTTCTATCTGTTGAAAACCCGAAACGGTTTATATATAACATTAAAAGTTACTCATAGATATAAAAAATATAAGATAGATAAAATATAATCCTCACTATTTCATTTTTTGTTACTTGGGATAGAAGACAAAAGTTGTTATTTCAAAGTTAATTCTGAACTTAATATCAAAGGCTAAATTTAAATTATAGTACACAAAATATAACAAAGGATTTTAAGACTAGTTGAGCCCAGTTTCATAAATTTTAAGCTTAAAGTTCATATGTTCCATTCATAAGTCACGAACATACATGAATGTAAATAAAACTTTTATAATGTTATTTAGATTTGACTGCGCAGATGGCCTAGTGGTTTAGATAACGGCCCCTGCCCGAAGGTTGTGGGTTCTTTAGGTATTTTGGTGACTGAGTGAAACGATAAGTGATAGATTTATTACTACTCGCGACTGCATTAATTTGAAAGTGCACAACAAGTCACGACAATGCGCGATGCGTTCTATTAGCAGACTGCCGTTACATTACAATACAATTATTATTTATGCAGTCGTGTTCATTACTTAACCCCTACAGTTCGATTCCCACACATGACAACGTGTGATCCATAAATGGTTGTTCTGTTCATGAAATTATATGTTTGTAAATTCTCCCGCAATTCAAGGATTACTCCTTGGAGCAGGATGTTTTTTTTTAAAACAAAATAAATATTATTTTTTTTGGCATGTAGTGTCAGGCGAGCCACGGCCCATCTGATGGTAAATGGTAACCGTCGCTCATGATAATAATAATAATAATCTTTATTGACATATTTACAATGTGCATATAATCTGTGAGTACCCTGGTTCCCGCGCTAGTAAAGACTGTATTGCGGGAGCCAGTGTCTTCCCTTATAAATAGGTTACAATTACATTATTATGTCGATGTGGTGATTACTATGTACTTATTGATAAAAAGATTATGATAGTGATTAACTTTCAGTGTGTGTATATGTGTTTGTTTGTGCGAGCGATTGTGTGTGAAATGAGTATGTGTGAGTGTGTGTAATGTGTGCGTGCGTGGGTGTGTGTGTGTGTGTGTAAGAGTGTGTGCGTGTGAGTGTGTATGAGTGCGGGTGTAATGTGTATGATGTGTGTGTGTGTGTGTGTGAGTGTGGATGTAATGTGTATTTGTGAGTTCATGTGCATATGTGGCTATGTGTACTCTCATAATTATGTATGAGGTATGAGTACACGCATATGTATCCGTGTGGTGTGTGTGGGTAGTGTGTGTATAAGGACGGGCTTTGTGTGTTATTCTGGAAATGTTATTATGTTTTCCGTGGCATCATAATCCAAACTCCTCAGCCAGGTAATTAGAATTTGTTTGATTTGGCTATTTGTATGTCTCTGAATATTGTTTTTTTTTAATAATTTTGTTATATATATTCGTAGGGCGGGGCCACACATAAGTATCTGACTAAGCATTCACATAGCGCCCTGTAGGTTTGAATTAATAGCTGACGCGTAGCCACTGCACGTAGGTTCTTAAATACATAAATAATTTTCCTAATTCTTGTAACCAAAGTCGCTATGTGAATGTTCCAGATAAGTTGCTCGTCTACGATAACACCCAAATATTTTGTGCTATTGACTCGAGAAAGTTCTGCACATTTGCAGTTAGAACGGTCTGCACTTCGGTTACATGGAAAGGTATGAATCCTTAATTTAAGATTAGCACCAGAGCGTCCTTGAGCTGATTTACTAAAGCAGATATAACTCGATTTACTCGTATTGAGGGACAGAAGACTATTTTCTAGCCAAGCAGTTACTCTAGCCAGGCCGATTTCGGCTAGTTGGTAAACCTGCTCCCAGGTTTTGCCGTGAAAGAGTAACACTGTATCATTTGCGAACATAATAATTTCGAGCCCAGGTAATGCACTACACAGTTCGTTGATATAGATAATAAATAGCGTCGGGGCGAGGGTGCTACCTTGTGGGACACCGTAAATGCAAGTAGAGCTGTCGCTTACGTGGTTATTTACACGTACTTGTTGTGATCTGCCGGACAAATAGCTTCTAAACCACTCCAATGTAAGACTTCTAATTCCAACGTTTTCCAGCCTGGTAAGTAGAATTGGCACTGAGACAGTATCAAAGGCTTTCTGGAGGTCCAGAAAGACGCCCATGCATTTGTTTCCTGTGTCCAAATATGTTGTCACTGTTGTTGTGACTGCCAGAACAGCGTCTTCGGTTAATTTTCCCAGCCTAAAACCATACTGATTGTTATTAATGAAACCCATTCTTTCGAGATAGCTGGTTAATCTCTTACTAACTAGTTTTTCTAGTACCTTTGACAGTGTTGGCAGTAGAGAAATGGGTCTGTAGTTCGAAGGCTTTTCTTTGTCACCAGTTTTAAAAATTGGACACACAATAGCTCTCTTAAACACTTCTGGAAAAATGCCTGTTGCTAGACTGAGGTTACATAAGTGAGCTATAGGAGTGGCAAGAGATGTGATATTTTGTTTTAGGATGTTCGTAGATATCTTGTCCCAGCCTGGTGCACTATGTATCCTGAGCCTCATCACTGTGCTTTTTACTTCTTGGGGGTCCGTTGGAATAAACGACATTGATTTTAAAGGTGAGCTGGATGTTACGGCATGGCGTGCCAAGGCGTTTTCATGAGTATCTGTTTGCTCATGGACTCAACTATACCGAGAGTATTGTCTCAAGCCGCTGCTCACCATTTCATTTCACCGATATGAAATGAACGGCTAAGTATCTCCTGCTACAGCCAAAACGCAACGATGTGCTTCATGGCCGGTCACACGGAAGATGGTGTTACCAACCCTCCCGAGCCCGATACTAAGTGAGTACTCCCACTTGGTGCCCAGCCCTACCACCAGTCATGCAATGGATGATAATTGATTACTTCCGTTAGTCGCCTCATACGAAACCCGTGGGAAAGAAAGGGGTGGTGACACTTGTATTCTTAGTCCGTCACCACTGTTGTGTTCTATGGGGATTTCTCGAAGTAGTCGACCACTGTAGCCATATCTTCTACACTACGGAAAGAGGTAGCAAGTGGAAGGTAAGTAGACGGCAATGGGGATGGTGTGGTATTTAAAACTTTGGTACTCGAAGTAAAATATCTTAGGCATGGACAAATATCATTAACTAACTTACATCTAGTGGCCTTGCTTATCTCAGCATGAATGGGTCGGCTCGATCACCGAAAAGTACCACCACCCCACAAAAGATCAGCGTAAAATAATGGTAGGTTACACCATCGCTGTGTTTTATATGTTGAGTGAGAGCGCCGGAGGCCCAAACCCCTTCCCTATCCTCTCCTTATTATCCTTCATATCCTACTTATTCTCTCCTTAATATCCGTCGTATTCACCTCCTTATTTTTTTGTTAAGGCGGGAAAAAATGTTCCTAACCGCACACCTCGTCGTTCGGGGCAACGAACTTTGGGGCCTTCACCCACTAAAGACACCCATTGTTCAAAATAATTATACGTGAATCAAAATAATCTATCAACGTCAATTAAACTGAGGCATGTTACACGTCGTCTAATTATATTGATGTTCATGTAGGGTATTTAATGGTTGCGTAGGAAATTCCAAATTCATTATAGATGTAAAGTGGCTGTCTCGAATAATATTCGTTGTTTACGGAATCACTAATCGATAATTGTCGGTAAGTCGTGTCATCTATTAGAATAAAAAGTTATAGTTATAAACATATTATAACTTTTTTTTTAGGTGGGCAAAAATGTACCTACAGCACACTCCGCTGCCCGGGGAGACAGCAGCGTGCTCCGTCACCCGCCCATACTCGGCGGACCGCTAGTATCGCGTATATTCACTTCAGTGATCCGCGCGGCGGCTAGCCCTGTTGGGCTTTCTCTCTGAGCGACGTCCCCACGCACCTGGGGCGTCGCACCTTCGCGATAGGCTCTACGCGGGCGGAGGACAATCCCCGGTCCAACCGCCCGCAGCCTCGGCTAGGGCGGCATTAGGCGCAGATATTTGCGCCCGCGCCGCCCCGCGCGCCGGCGGCAAGTCAGGCCTCAGCCTCCCTGGCCCTCTCCGCAACCTCCTTCCGCAAGATAACATTCTCGCAGAAGTTGGCGACCGCGGTCCAGTACCTATCGCCGCCGACCATCGATCGAATGACAGCCGGCAGTGACAGGTCCTCTCCGATGACTGCAGCGAGATCCTGGCGCTGCTCAGCCCAAGCCGGGCACGACTTGAGCGTGTACTGCGCCGAGTCCTCGCCGCAGTCACAGTGGTGGCAGCAGGGAGTCTCCTCCCATCTAGCGACCGTGTACAGGTACTTGTCGAAGCAACCATGCCCCAACAGCACCTGCACCAGCTGGAAGGTGAGGACTCCATGCCGCCGAGCCACCCATTCCTCTAAAATCGGCTGGAGCGCCCCTACGGTTCGAAGACCGGCCCGAGGCGTTTCCAGCCGAACCCTCCAACGGGCGGTGATGGCGCAGTGCGCAGGCGTCGCTCCGCCATGCACTGATTTGACTAGGTGGGAGGTGAGTGCTTCCCGTACGCGCTGCTGACGCCCGCCGATAAACTTCGGCGAGCACCTCCACCACCAGGGCCGACTTTCCCGGCCAATGTGCACGCGGCCTCGCATGACATCGTGTGCTAGTCGCGGATTGCTCTGACCGCCACGACTCTCTGCGGTCTCCACAGAAGAGCCCTATTGCGGGCGGTCAGAGACTCCGCCCACACGGGTGCGCCATAAAGCGCCATCGACCGGACCACCCCTGCGTACAGCCGTCGACACGCGATGCAGGTTCGGTAACAGACGCCCAAGGGCGGACGCCGTGCCGACGAGTCTCGGTGTGAGCTGGTGGAAGTGCTCGTCGAAATGCCACCGCCCGTCGAGGACCAGGCCCAGATATTTTATGTGGGCCTGGATACTGACACATGCACCATTTACCGTTATTGAGGCGCCGGCGGGTAGTCCCCGCCGAGGCCCGTGATATAGCAGGATCTCTGACTTGTTGAGGGCCACCCTAAGCCCCAGCGCCTCAATACGTCTGACCACCTCCACGGTACCCGAGGTGGCCAGCTGCGCCGCCTCCTGGAAGTTCCTTCCCCGGGCCGTGACAAGGGTATCGTTGGCGTAACAAATTAAGCCCAGCCCGGGGGGAAGCCGGCCACATAGGACCCAGTCGTGCCCGATGTCCCACAGGAGCGGCCCCAGGACAGATCCCTGGGGGACACCGCACGACATGGCCCTCCTCACAGCGTCCCCTTCCCGGCTTACGAAGAGGACGCTGCGGCCTTCGAGGTAGTCTGCCACCAACCGCCTCAGGTAGGCGGGCACCCCGTGGAATCGGAATGCCTCCCTGATGCAGCCGAATGGCAGACTGTTAAATGCATTGGCGATGTCCAACGACACCGCCATCAGCACCCCTCGCTGAGCAACGGCCTCCGTGGGCACGGCCTTCAGCCGCAGAATGGCGTCAACCGTCGAACGACCCGAACGTAAACCGAACTGAACGTCCGACAGGGGCCCACCTCTACAAGGTGCCGGACGATACGGGCAGTGATAATCCTCCCGAGCAGCTTACCCACATCGTCCAACAGCACAATGGGCCTAAAGGCCGCGACCGAAACCGGGGGCCATCCCGGTTTTCGGCAGGAGCACGACCTTCCGCTCCTTCCAGCTGTCAGGAAACCGTCCGGACGCAGATGTCCCACAGCTTTTCAGCTATGAGGCTGGTTGTTTTCGAGCCCTCCGCCCCGGGGAATTCGAGTACTCGAGCTCCCGTTCGGGCTTGGCGGCTTCTTGCGGCAACTCTTTCGATTTCGAAGACGTCGATCTCCCGCCGGGCCCGCTTTAGGACCTCTTCTTAGCTTCAGGCGACAGGATGACGACCACAGCTGCCGTCTTTGTCGTTCTGAGGCTGCGTGGCTTTCTCGGCCGTTCCGCTTCTTTTTCCCGCCATCGGACTCACCATTAGGCTTAGCAGGCGCCGAGTCTCGGATTGTAGCGCCTTGCCGCTTCTTTCCCTGGGACTTTCTTCCACTGCCCACGGTCTGCCAGCCCTCCTCAGAGTGCACAGCGAAGCAGGGAGTGAGATCTGGGCACTGGCATCTTGCAGCGGGGACTGTCGGGTTGGCCTCAGGGAGCCCAAGTTCGGCTCGCAGTTTAGCCATCCCGAGGCGCATCTCTTTCACTGTAGCCTCGAGGTGCTGATTGCGCACCCCGAGGTCTCCATGCACTCATTCCGCGCCACCAGCCGCTCCACCACACTGGACAGTTCCGTGGCGGCGTTTTTCAGGCAACGAACAAAGTTGCCCTTGAGATTTTTGGGACCCCATGGCCACCGTTGAAATGATGGCCACGCTGTCCGCAGTTCTTTCGGCGATTCTGGTCTTCTGAAAGTGGCCCATCTTGATCTATTGGGAGACGGAGCTTGTCTGACAGGAGAGCCAGGCACTCCTCCGTGGTTTGCTCTGCCTCCATCCTCTTCAAATTCCTTGTCTCCCTGCTGTTCGAGACGTTGCGGGGAATTGATGTACCCGGTCGGTAGTTGCCTCTACCCCTAGCCGCTGTGGCTATTTTTGGGGAAGGCATTTCCGCTGAGCTCACGTTGGACTCCGACGCAGCGCCACCCTGAGACAGGGTACGCTTGTGCCAGAACCGCGACGGGAGTGGCTGCAACACCACCGCGGCCTCCACCGGCTACGGCGACTGAGCTGCGGTGGCCTCGTTCGGGCCATCCTCCGCGTTGCCAGACATCTCAGCGGCTGAAGTTAGCGCCGAGCTGCCCACCGCCGAGTTGTCCCTGGAATCCTGGGATACTTCTGAAGCTCTTTTTCCCTTGCGGGACTTACGACCGCCACGCGTTTTGCGCGTGGCTGCAGTGGTGGGGGCCGTATTGATAGCCGGACCCCTTTCGGCTGAGTTGTCAGGTATTGCACCCGACTCCGTCGATTTTAAGTTTAGTGAACATTTATCCATTTTGTTCCCACGAGTACGGGAGAAAGGAGGTCCTCCCGGGCAGAGCTCCCTATACCCGGGTAAGCATTCATTTGTAACCCAACACAGGGGGTCCACAGGTACTCTGGCTGGGGCCGCGCTCAAGACTGAACTACCCATCAGCCATGCATCTCCTCGCCACACGCCAGAGCTTGAGATTCGGGGTAATTTTTTATAGAGGTTGTCTTCGTCGCGGTCCGGGCGATTAAGCCAAGACCCTCGTTCCTGTTTGCCCGCGAGACGTAACAGATACCTGATCAGGTTTACGATTTTTCCGCTGTGGCCCGCTGTCTCCCCTCTCTAGAGCCCGGGGAGCCAGTCTGGCCCCACCGACTCCGACGCCTAGTCTATCCGCCGTGTCCTCTGCTGAATCAGAAGGACACGTGGAGACCCGTTCAGTCCGGAATGTTAGCTGCCGGCGACTGCCGACGTTGCTCGAGGTGCACCACTAGGAGGTAAACCGGCACCACACCCCTTATGTTTATAACCTATTGTAACTTAATATGCACAAAATTTAATCCACAACAAATATAAATACATAATCTTTCTCATTTATCCTCGCAGCTCCATTCATTTATCTGTTTATAGCAAGCAAGTATCTTTGAGTTTAGTTCGTCCTATACCACGCTGTCTGCAGAGTAAGCTCATACAGCAACAGGCATTCCAATCATTCCAAACAACATAGATTTATGTGTTAGTTAGTGAATGAAGAACTCGATGTAAGAGCTGATGTCGTTCTTTCCACATGCCCGAACCATCGGAGCATTCCGTTTAGCATCTTTACACCAATACAGACATACTTGCTCTCTTATGTCATCGTTATGAATGCGTTCAGTCAACCTATAACTCCACAGATTTGCCATAAAGATCGCATTTCGCCCGCATTCATTTTAGTCTAATGTTTTTTATGCATACCCAATTCTGGTTTTCATATAATAATGTTGAGATAAGCACTCTTTTGTGTATTGTGACACGTGCCTTCTGATTAAGATGGTAGTTGCCGAGAAGTATACAGTAAGTACTCGTACGGTTTGGCATAATTACGAGCATGGTCAAATATCGTTAAAGCAGAGCCTAAAGACGAAGAAGTACTGGACACCCGTGAAGTATCTCTATGTGGTTCGGCTGAGAAGAAGATACCCGATCCATTCCCTCTTCTATTAAGAGTATTGATTGAAAAAATGTATAGTGGGCAGCTTGACAGTACTGCTGAGTCCATGAGCCACTTAAAATTAAGTGGGCCGTGGTGTGCTACCATTTAAATTACTTTCTTATTCAACTCTAAATAGACATAACTAATATATCATTATACTCCAGAATTATTTAAATTAATCCATTATATGACCCATTTCAAAGTCTTAAAACATTTAATTCAATATAAGAATGGCCGCCCAAATTAAGGAACAAATAAATTATTTACACGGGTACCAGTATTAAACACTTCGCATTTAATATCGTACACCTGGTAGCTTGGTTTATTTCGAGAATTTAACGGCTCCGACGATTTGTTACCTCCAAAATTATGCATATCGCACCCTGTATAAAATTTATAAGAAGCCAGGATAAGTACATACATATTTTTGGATAAATCTCCGGCAGATTTTACAGTTTATAAATGTTAATTTTGGTGTTAATTTTATAGCTCACATTAGCTGAAAATGCCATGAATATTTTACCAAATATTTGCTTGTAATTTCATAATGGCTACACTAAGTAGTATAAAGAAGCAGAATTAACCGATTTTGGCTTATTAATTCCCGTCCATCCATCAGCCTTTCATCGTCCACTGCTGGACATAGGCCTCCCCAAAATGGGGGTTTTACCATAATCGCCACGCTTGGCAGGCGGGTTGGCGATCGCAGTGGATGTTTTTAGTACACAGGGGAACGCTGCTGCCCAGTCCCCCGGTAATCCCTTAGTCAGCTTTTACGACTCCCATAGGAAGAGATGGGGTGGAGCTATTCTTGCCGGCCCCACACGGCCTTTGGCTTATTAATTACTTAAATCAATTATAAACAAGTATAATCTAAGTTTTTTTTTATAAGCGAGGGCCATGGCAATATAGCGGACCATATTGAGTGTTGTGAGTATAGAACAACTATTGCTCGTAGCTTCAAATACAATGGATGTTTTGAGACTGGATGTACTTTGGCTCAGTTCGCATAATATTAGACCTCTACCTTACGTGCTGATTATTACGGGTTCGATTTTCGTCGATTTGTTTACATAATCATCAATCATCGCCACAAAAAGTTTTTTTTATTGAGACATGGCAGTCTTTAGTCTGTCCTAATCCCTCTCCGTTTGAGAGGTGAGAGTAAGATTCATTCACAGAATGAAACAGCAATCTTCACATTATAAATGGAAAGTTTTATTTTGTGTATTTTTTACATTTTAGTCCGTCATTACTTAACCGATCACCATGAAATTTGGCTTATATATAGTCCCGATTATATTAAGAATATAGGTTTATCTTGAAAAAATAGGGCGTTGAATGAGATTTTTATGTAGATATTTTTGTGTCTGAGGATGACGTATTTACATTAGAGGTTTTCATTACATAAGCTAGTGCTTTAAAAAAAATAAACCTGTGTTTGATCTGTTTGCAAGTTTATACACAATATAAGTACAGACAAGTCTGGTACATAACATGACTCCGATTTCATTACGTTCTCTCTGAAAGCGTCTTGCCTCTTTCATTCTTACTTCATTGTGTACCGTCTTTTGTTCACGTTTTAATTCAACACGCCACCTGCCTCTGTATGAATACACAACCCGATAGGGTATTGTCATTGTACTGAACAGTAGTACAATAGTACTTTTTAAATTTTCACATGTTATGTCAAAATAACATAAATTTGTAAGTTTGTTTATTTGGATATTTGTTTATTAATCACGCAAAAACTGTAAAACGAAATTGGACACGCAGATAGTTTATAATCTGGAAATTTCATAATTGTATGTTATTTAATCTGATAAAGGACATGTCTTTCTGACTGATATCAATAGTTAAAACTTGGTTTCATCTATTTTTATTGATAGTTTTTCCATGCTTACTAATGTTATAAATGCCAAAGTGAGTTCGTTTAACACAAGGTGCGAAAATGTGAAATCAAAAATAACAGTCACGAGCAGAATTTGACCTTGCATCTCATGGAATACCGTTTCAGATGCTTTGCCAATTCAGCCACGATAATGACAATTGCTCGGGATTACAAAATTCGATAACACATTCCTTCTTAATGTATGTGGTCCTTGGGTGACGTGTTTGAGTTTCTTTGTTTTGTACGGCGTAACTACTGAACCTACTGAGAGAAATTTATGGAAAACTTAAGTACCGTTTTTAAAGCAGTGGCTAAAAGTTTTTTTTAAAGTATTTAATTCATATTTTGATCTGTATTTTAGCACTTGCAATGCTCAGCTTCTTTAAAGATCAAATTATTTGTGAAAGTGCAATAAGAGAGCTTGCAGAAAAGCACTCTTTTGCCACTTTCACAAATAATTTGTTTTGTAATTCATATTTCTTAATATATCAGTATTTAATTTAGGTTAAACATTTAAATAAAATACAAAACAGCTAACTTAAAATAATATAATACAATAAGGATTGCATTTCTAAACGATACAAAAGTTTGCAGACCGTCTTTACCAGCTCAATCGCAGTACGAAAATATATTACAGCTTTACGACAAAATGCACTCCGCTGCACTCATAAAAGTATAGCTTTATGTTATATTTTTATCAGAGAAATACTAGTTCCCTCCTGTGGAGAACTACTGAAAAAACATCACTATGTTCGCTTCTCTAACAAACTATCCATCCATCCATCCATCAGCCTTTCAACGTCCACTGCTGGACATAGGCCTCCCCAAGAATTGGGGGATAGTGCCGTAATCGCCACGCTTGGCAGGCGGGTTGGCGGTCGCAGTGGATATTGTTATTACTCGAGAGAGTGCTGCTGCCCACTCCTCCGGTATTCCCTCAGTCGGCTCTTACGACTCCCGTGGGTAGAGAGGGGTGGGACAATTCTAAAGCCGGCCACACACGGCGAACTACCACTCTAACAAACTAATATAACCACGTGATCATTTGCTATTAATTATAATAAATTATTAGCTGCTAACTAGCAACTTCTCCGCATGATTTTTTTAGTTATTTTGTTTTTCTGCGCTGTTATTTTATTTTTCTGTGTTATAATTAGGGATCCTAATTATTTTTCTAAAATAAAATTTACTCCTTAAGTCAAATTGGTCCAGTTTCGGAGATTTGCTGGAACAAACTAGCAGATAGACAAAAACTTAAAAGTTTGGTATTTTGTTGCGTATACTATACTTTTATAAGCCTATATTAAAAATCAATTATTTAGATATTACAAATAGACTTAAATTATAATATTTTTTATAGTTTTTATTCATTACCTAAATATTTCCACAGATGGCGAAGTAGTTTAAATAACGTGTCCTCCTGTGCTGAGGTTTGTGGGCTCGATTCCTACACCGTCCCGTGTGGGAATCTTTGTGTGGTTTACAAACAATAGTTCTAAGTGTGGGTATACTTTGCGTACTTATATCGTTCGTTTGGAAAGTCCCAGTTGAAAGTAATTCTCCCTAGGGCTGAAAAGTATTACTTTCAAACCACTCCTCAGGCAACTTCAGGCCTACTTTCAGAGTATGAGTAATGAAAAGATTATTTCTGTGCCTTAAAAATAAAAGAATATTGCACTAGTATGAGCTTTCAAGTGAAAGCTTTTAGAAGGGAAAAAAGTTTTCTAAAGTCATGGTTTTAATTTTCAGCCGTGTTTCTGCCATAAAAATATTGAAGTGATTTTGATTTTTAGTTTTGTTATTGCATGTTAAAATGCGTATCAAAGTTAAACTTCTGCTCAAATTCTGTCGCGTAGCGCGTACGTGTAATCTCATTTTGTATGATAGGCTCCCCATGAAGCCTCTAAGGCGAGAATTATACGGAATTAATATGTTTAAAAGTTGCTTCTTGTTCATAAAATGACATTACTTTGCATAATTAAAATTTCTTAGCAATTTGTTCTATATAATCATGAATTAACTAAGAACAACTGCTCACCAGCTGTCACAATGTGCATGGGTATTCCCAAGAAAGAACTCAATATCTATTCATATCTATCTATATTTACTCACTATTATAATATTTATATTTATTTACAATCGCATCCACTATCTGCACAAGCCAACAGAAAAAAAAAAAGAAAAAAAATAACCAATTGCTGAATATCGACGAGACAGATTGCGAAAAAACAAACAAAATAAAATTACAAATTATACACAGTTTTATCTGGTAACTATAACATGGGTAAGTGTGTACATTTAAAATATTTGAGATAATCTGACTCTCGCATCTCTGAACTGGTTGC
Organism: Leucoma salicis; assembly: GCA_948253155.1. Classification (NCBI taxonomy): domain Eukaryota; kingdom Metazoa; phylum Arthropoda; class Insecta; order Lepidoptera; family Erebidae; genus Leucoma; species Leucoma salicis. The sequence continues at coordinate 4,111,480 of OX411815.1, forward strand.
TTCGGCAGACCCTGAATATATTTGCCAGGAGGGAATGCCCGGCTTGGGCAGAACAGTGCCAGTAAATCACGGTAATTGAGAAGAACCTCCCAATGCCAAGCGTATTTAAAGAGATGCCCTGCAGTGAAAGGAGTTAGGCCGCGGTCGCTACCTTCGAAGAAGTCGTTCGGTAGCCCTATCATCGCAGCGCAGTTAACGAACTGGTATGTCTTGGAGAAGGTTCAGAAGTCCCGCGTGCCCGCGGTGAGCTGTGAAAAGGCAGGATAATCTCAATGTCAACCCACAGAAGGAAGCGAAGGAGAGTCTCTGGGAGGACGATCCTTCTGTTCTCCCGAACCGTCACCATAGGCTGGGGTGGCACAGTCACGATGTAACGTCGTCTTGTGGTGGCGAGTATACCAACGTTACAGGAAATGATTATATCTGCACCAGATGCCACCCTAGTTAAGGCTACGGGTGGTTGGGCCTGAGGCATGGCAGCCTCGATGTGACGCTCCGGTGTGCGGAAGTGTCTCTCAGTAGAGGATACTCGAGAGAGTAAGCCACCGTCGTCTCTTAGATGGCACACAGCGTGAGCCTCCCCCCCATTAGCCTATTCATTGTTAGTTGGGGTGTATACCTACCTACATTTTTCCACCTTATCAATTTTTTTTTTTCTGTGTTGACGGACTAAGAATACAATTGTCGCCAGTCACCACCCTATCCTTTCCCACGGGTGTCATACAAGGCGACTGAGGGAAGAAAGCAGTAAATTATCATCCATTGCATTACTAATGGTAGGGCTGGGTACCAAATGAGAATACTCTTGTTATAGTTTAGTCCATGAGCGCCGGTTACCACTTACCATCAAGTGGGCCGCGGCTCGTCTGCTACCATTAGAAATAAAAAAAGCGTCAGTTTTACCGTTCATTATATGACCTAGTGACATTATATCAAATCAGGTCAGTGCTAAGTCATCGTTTCTGTACTACGTAAGACTTCATCTATTTAACGGTTTCCAAGTAAATACCCTGCTGCTACCGGCGTCAGTATTACTGGCGTTATTTAAACTATTAATCCAGTTACTAGTGAATCATTAAAAAGTTCCTTATATTTATTAGTATGATATTCTTTACTATGTAACGGACTGCCATACTGACGTTTAACAATTATATCCAGTATTTCTTCTGACTACCAAAGTATCAAGGGACAAAAAGATCAGAAGATACTCCTTCTACTTCAGCCGAACATATTGTAACCTAATGTATTTTAAAGAGTTTTCGTCCTTGATAATAAATTAATGTAAATTACCTTTACATTCACTACAGGATAGGCAATGTCAAATTTAATGAACTTCACGCGCGTGGCTTTCAAATGCAAATATTTTGTCAGGCTGTTTACTCTGCTAAGATTGTCTTGCGACACTTTTGAAAACAATGTATAGCTACATGTTTTATCTACTATTTTGTTTTTGTAGTAGATGAGGCAGAGCCCACCTGATGGTAAGGGGTAACCGTTTCTCATTAACTCAACTACAATAAGAGTACTGGCATGCAGTTGCTCACCATTTACGGCCCTCCCGCTACAACTAAGCACACTACGGTGTTTCACGGCTGGTCACGAGAAGAACAAGTGAAACTCATATTTGGTTCCCAATTCTACCAGCAGTAATTCAATGGGTGATAATTGCTTACTTTCCTTATTCGTCTCGTAATAGTGTGGTGACACTTGTATTCTAGTCCGTCACAAGCGCTTATAAATACCTCTCAGACATGCAAGTTACCTCACGACGTTGTCTTTCATTGGGTATGAGAAAATTTGAGAAACAACAATTAAAAGTTTGTGTTAAAGTGAGCTAAAATCATAAAAAACGTTAGCAGTTGCCTGTTGCATTGTTGAATATTATAACATAATTTTGTTGTGATGTGTCTTATAAGAGATGTGTAGGTGGAAATTGGGAGTTTCAGCTGGCTTCTACGATAGTTAAGCGGTCTTAAGTATCCTTCCGGATAGAGGAATACGCAAGTTCGAATCCTGTGCGTAGAAAATTTCTCTTTTATCACTTTCACAATAACTTGTTTCTAGTATTATAGCTTGTTAGTGAGGTCGATAGGACTGCACCAAATCCTTACTCCAATTTTTATCAAACAGGAACTTTATTCACAAAGTTCAAACTTCAGCTGAGCTCGTAAATTCACACCAACATATTTTGGGCGTAAAAATCAAAGTTTGTTACTTACTCTTTGCAACTCCACAAATCGAGACCACTCCTTGCAATATAAATAAGCAACATACATTTTTTAGGATTTTCATTTACTAACCTACTAAAGAAGAATTTTCCTTTGTACTGGTGACATGTCCTACATTTGCACGGATAAAGTTGACCAGTGCAAAATACGTTTAGAATTCTCGAAGAATTAAACTCATTGTCACATCATCATTGAATGTGTTGTCGAAATGAGCAGTTGAGAGCGGTTGTCACGATTCAGCCAGAATTGGCAAAGCATCTGGACGATATCCAGGAGATGCAGGTTTAAATTCTGCTCGTGACTGTTATTTTCGATTTCACATTTTCCACTTTGTGTTTAATGTATATGACTAAGCATGTCAAACGCTAAAAATATATATATAAATTTCTAAATATTTATAGGGCTGCCTCATTATTAGGTAAAAATATTAATTGTAAAATTATGTTTACCTGGTCAGTATAATGTATGTAAATACTTCCGACAGATGGCGCAGGCGTCACCCAGGACGTTAAGTATGAATGTGTTGTCGTAATTAGCAGTAGAGAGCAGTTGTCACGATGGCTAATTTGGCAAATCATCTGGACGATATCCAGGAGATTCAGGTTCAAATCCTGCTCGTGACTGCTATTTTCGATTTCATATTTTCCAGTTTGTGTTTAGTGTATAGAAAGATAAAAATATTGTAGGAATTAGTAGAGGGGGTTTTTAAATGTCTGAAACCAAGGGAGAATTGGGCCGTATTGTGCAGAAATGAGCACATAAAAGTTATGTTGATGTGAACTACTTCTGCATTATTTAGATATTTTTATATATATTTTTAGCATTTGACATGCTTAGCAACATACATTAAACACAAAGTGAAAAATGTGAAATCGAAAATAACAGTCAAGAGCAGGATTCGAACCTGCATCTCCTGGATATCTGAAAGCATCTGGACGATATCCAGGAGATGCAGGTTCGAATCCTGCTCTTGACTGTTATTTTCGATTTCACATTTTTCACTTTGTGTTTAATGTACTTCTGCATTATTTTTTCAGTGTTTTTCGTAGTCTTAGGTTGGTAAAACCTATCATAAAAAAAATATAGTTGGCAGAATAAAACGAGTCTTCGTGACATAAAATTAGAGATTATTTTCCTTTAGGGTTGGGTCATTTCTGCACAACACGGTCCAATTTTGAATTGGTATTAAACTCCACCAGTAATTATTTATAAAAATACATAATTTAATAATGAGGAAAATATATCGCATCCATAATTATGTGTGGCTGCATGTGGTTCGCCTAATACAATTTCAGGTTAAAAGATTTACGAGTAAAAATAAGTCGTGCAACCCGCTAACAAGTTTAGATGCTGAATTTCAGCAATCCATTTTGAAGTTGGACTCGAGATGTATGGACTCATTTTTATTTCCACCTCGTTAAAGTTTTAACATTTTATATAAGTTTCGGTCAAGCCACTTCCAATAATGTTTGGTTTCGATTAGATTGTCCAAAATTGCTTTATGAGTAGAAATAATTTATTAAGAAATCCAATCGATTAATTCTTGAGGGTTTCACACGAGGTGACCGAGGGAAATAAGCAAAAGAAGGCCGCAATTAGACTCAATACTAACAGAATACTGTGAAACTTACTGATATCATAAAAAGTTCAACCTTCAGTAAAATTGTTAACTTATTACAAGACAAAAGATACGTAATTGGGACCAATTGCATTTATCTATCTATATAAAGCTGTAATAGAGCTATATAATACATTTAAGATATTTAAGAAAACTGTATAGTACTACTGTAACTGTGCTATCTAGGCGTCTCTGAAAGCAAAACATATTTTTATAATTTTTATCAGTTTGTCTGTTTATTTGTTCGCATGTTACGCAAAATCTCTGAACGGGTTGTGATTATTTTTTTTTGTTTCATAGCGACATTCTAAATTTTTACTTAAGATTGTTAAAATACGTTATACGTATTTTAATTTATTATTAACTGCCTCGGTGGTGCAGCGGTAGTGTAAGTGACTGCTGAACATGTGGTCTCGGGTTCGATCCCCAGGTTGGGCAGTGTTAACCACCGAAGGAATGTAACACAGTTCCAGTGGCCAATACTCGTAAAGGCGGGAAAGATGGCACATGGCGGGTTTCTTTAGTGGGTGCTGGCCCACACTACCCTGTTCGTTGCCCCGAACGACGGGGTGTGCGGTTAGGAACATTTTTTTCCGCCTTAACAAAAAAAAAAGGTTGGGCAGTGTTATTGTCTTACTTTCTGATATTTTCGCGAATGTTACACTTTTTTAAATAAAACTACGTTTACGGAATCTATCGCATTTACTTGATTTTATACTATCCCGACGTTTTGAATACTTTACAGCATTCATGATCACGGGTGGACTTAGATGGTAGATGTCCAAAGCTGATATTATGTTATTTATGTTTTAATTTTTGTTTTATTTATTTTTAATATTCGTTTAGAAACACAATTAAAATATCTACTTAAAATTTTTATGCTTACAATGTATGAGACTTTAAGTTAGTATATTAAAATGAGTATAATACTCCTCTTTAAATTGTAAATTTTTTGTTTTTATTTAGTGCTCAAAAATTCTACCACAAACTACCAATTACTACCAGTAAGAAGACAATCATGGTTATTAGTTTATATTATTAAATATATTGATTTTGCCAAAAGCTAAGACTAAAAAGCTACCACCGGATCGGAACGCGGCCTGACTGAGAAAGATCCGGCCAGAAAACTCAGTAGGCAACAACTGTTATGGTTTATTAAATTTTGTACGGAATTACTGAAAGCTAATAATTTTTTTTTTTTAAAAGCAAAAAGTAAATCTAATCGCTACTATGGGTTTTGTCTACACAATAAGCGCTAACTGTGTCTTGCAATCTTGTGGTGTGCCTTCTTGTATTCTGTTTGGTGAGGCCTATCACAGGATTCCAGCTTGATGGTAAGACCCAGCCGTCTTCTCTATTGAAATTGGGATGTTTCTTAATTTCAATAGCCTCACGTATCATTCTAGGGCGATATCGATGTTCTTTTGCTAGGATTTAAGGTTTGTCAAACCTAATGTAATGGCGGGTGTGGTCCTGTGTGTGCTCACAAATTGCGGACTTTGTATAGCAACGGTGCTTCACATCAGCTATGTGTTCTTTGATCCGAGTTGTTATGGATCTTTTTGTTTGCCCAATGTAGGAGAGACCACAATCACAATCCAGCTTGTATACTCCTGCATCCTGTATGCATATACCCTATATGGCACTTGACTGGTGGTAATAATTGACTAATTCTTTTGAGTGGTTTATAGTAGATTTTGATTGAAGCTTTTTTGAGAATGTAGCCAATCTTGTCAGTGACTCCTTTAACATAGGGCAGGACTGCAGGGAGGCGCTCAACTGTGGGACTAAGCCCACCCGTGATCATGAATGCTGTAAAGTATTCGAAACGTCGGGATAGTAGTAAAATCAAGTAAACGCGATAGATTCCGTAAACGTAGATTTATTTCAAAATGTTATTGTCTTATTGAGTTTTTTCGTAAAAAGAAAAATTCTCAGTAGCAGCACGGAGTTTGGAAATGTGCCCGGTAGACGTCAATAGGCTCTTCCTTTATTACGTGGGACTTAAACATAGCTGGCAAAACGTGAGTGTGCAATACAGCCCTGCCTACTCCTTTGCGGAATACAGGCGTGATGCTATGTAATTTGTTAGATTTTATTTTAATTATAATTTCCCGATATAGTAGCGGGATAAAATGTATACCAGCTTTTAAGTCTAATTAAAAGTTATCAAACTAAAAAAGCTTAAGCCTTAATACAAGCCCAGCATTCAGATGCCAAGAAAGTTCCAAAATAATTTAAAATATTGGGTTTTTTGTTGTAACTATACTACTAATTAATTACTTTTAAAAATACGAGGGGTGATCCAAAAGTAATGATAATTGGTTACTTCAGGTCCACATAAAAATCCAAAAAAATTTTTTCGCTAGCCTATACACTCACTACGTCAGCCTAAAAAAATCATATAAATAGGTCAGGATTTCCGGGAGATACATTCATTTGAATACGAACTGTCGAAGAGATAACATCAACATGGAGAAAAACGAAATTAGAGCTGTGATCAAGTACCTCTGTTTGAAAAAAATGACTACAAAAGACATACACTGTGACTTGGTGGAAACATTGGGAGACTCAGCTCCTCCATATTCTACAGTTGCACGCTGGGCCAAGGAGTTTAAGCTGGGCAGAACATCCACTGAAGATGAACATCGCGAAGGACGCCCATCCACGTCCCTCACAGAAGACAACGTGAAAAAAGTCGAAGATGTTGTGTTGGCAGATCGAAGAGTGACCATCAGGCATGTAGCTGAGGTCACAGGAATCTCATATGGAAGCGTTCAAAGAATCATTTCGAACGAGTTGCATATGAAAAAGGTCTCTGCGCGTTGGGTTCCCAGAATGTTAACCGACGAGCAAAAGAAAAAACGAGTTGACATTTCGAGGGTCAATCTCGAAAAGTTCCAAGCAGATAAAGAAAATTTTTTGTTGCGTTTTGTGACTATGGACGAAACCTGGATCCACCATTTTGATCCTGAAACAAAAAAACAATCGATGACTTGGAAGCGAGCCTCCTCACCGACGCCAAAGAAATTCAAAGTCTCAAGTTCGGCGGGAAAGGTTATGGCGTCTGTTTTTTGGGACGCTAAAGGAATAATTTTGGTGGAATATTTGGAAAAGGGAGCCACTATTACGGACTCTTACTACGCAGACCAAATAAGAAGATTACGGGAGGCCATTAAGGAAAAAAGACGCGGCAAACTGCGAGCTGGAGTGCTGTTTCACCAAGACAACGCACCGGCTCACAAAGCCGCAGTTGCGATAGCTGCCATTCAAGAAACGGGATTCGAACTGGTCGAACACCCTCCCTATTCGCCAGATCTGGCTCCTAGTGACTTTTACCTCTTTCCTCGGCTCAAGGAACACCTCCGAGGCAAGAAATTTGAAGACAATAGCGAAGTTATGGCCGCTGTTGAGGCGTTTTGGGAGGGTCAAGAAAAGGAATTTTTTTCAAAGGGAATCCTGGGTTTAGAAAAAAGATGGACTGGATGGGTATTGATTTGTTAGGAGACTATGTAGAAAAATAAATTATTATTTTAACTTTAATTACCGTGTTTTATTTTCATTATCATTACTTTTGTATCACCCCTCGTATAGGTATCTTAATACTTTTATATGCATTTAGTAAAAAACTTTCATAAAAAACTTTTTGACATTACAAACAGACACATCAAGTCATTATTATTTCAAAAAAAGAATATTCACGTACACCTTAAGAAAAGCCGTAGATTTAAACTAATCCTAAGTGCCGAATACAATATCAGGTAACGTCTTGAATATTAAATTTTAAGCCTAGATTGTTCCCGCTTAATTTATTAAACAATTTTGCTTGCTAACTTTGTAACGTTTGAATTTGTTAATCTTCAGAATTTGAAGCTAGACGAGAATGTGACTCTTAAACTAGATTTATATGTAACATGTGCTTTAATATAACATTCCAATTTACATCTTCAAACAAGTAACGGTCTACTTGATGGTAAGGGTTAACCAGCGTACCACCGAAGGAATGTAACATAGTTCCAGTGGCCAGCCAATAAAGGTGTCCCATTAGTGTTTAGCTATTCAGCAACCGCACTGATAAAATAAAACATTACTTTTTGATGTGAAACATCTAATGCGGATCCCTCCTGGGTAAAATCGGCTGTAAGCGTGGCGACGCTTTTTATTTTACTTGCCCTGTTCAAATCTTGCAAGTTAAATTTGACACACTTCCCGGTTTCCGATTGAAATTTTACACGCATATTTATATCACGTGACAATGCAATATTATGATGAAATAGAGCTGATCTGATGATGGAGCTAGAAGGTGGACATAGGAACTCTATAATGAAACGGCGTTACCCCATCGAGTTTGGGCTCGTATGATTCGTCTTGTCGAGTACTTTGTCTCTAGATGGTATCCAGGGTCTGATGATGGAGCTGGAAGGTGGCCATGCGAAAGTCTGTAATTAAATGGCGCAACTCCATCGAGTTAGGGCTCGTTTGAAATGTTTTGACTAGTACTCCAGACCTAGATGATATCTAGTCTGATAATGGAGCTGGAAGGTGGCTACAGTAACTTTGTAATAAAATGACGCAACCTCATTGATTCGTCTTGACGGTACTTTGTCTTTAGATGGTATCCAGGGTCTGATGATGGAGCTAGGAGGAGGCCATAGGAAAACCGTTATAAAACGATATAGCTCCATCGAGTTTGGGCTCGTATGATTTTTCTTGACGCGTACTTTGCCTTCAGATGGTATCCAGAGTCTGATGATGGAGCTGGAAGGTGGCCACAGTAACTCTGTAATGAAACGACCCAAACCCATCGAGTTTATACTCGTTTGATTCGTCTTAAGGAGTACTTTGTCAAGTTATGATCATTTTATTTCTACAAAATAATTTCGATGTTTTCACATCTGGTAGATAAAAATATCGGTATTGTTTCATTTTCAGAAAATTTATAAATAGGTTGTGGTAATAATCCAGAACAGCGTTATTGAGTTTAATTCGTAAACTGAGGTCGCAATTTCATGACCATTGAAGGAATGTAACATGGTTCCGGTGGCCTGCCAATATAGGCGGTGAGACGGCACACGGCAGGTTTCTTTAGTGAGTGAGGGCCCCACACCACCCTGGTCGTTACCCCGAATGACGAGGGATGTGTTTCATATGGCGAGTGAGAGCACCAGAGTTCCAAACCTCTCTCTATTCTCTCTTTATTATCCTTCCTATCCGCTCAATATTTTCGTTACTCTGCTAGCGTCTATAGGCTACGGTAACCGATTACCATCAGGTGTGCCGTACGCTTATTTTCTACCCACGTACCTAGAATGAAAAAAATATCTTCTTTTATAAAGTTATTTACTTTAAATAAGACCCATCTAAGTACGTAAAAATTTGAGTACACGCAGACAAAAAACTGTAACAGTCATTGCCAGTCGATTACCTACCGAATGTTCTCGGGTTCAAATCCCTCCGTTTGTATTCAGCGAGGATTGTGATGAGCCCTATTTGTACCCTGGATGTACTCTCGATGGGAATCGATTTCTTTATCTCGTACCTTTCGATGTTGCATAATGAAGGTTGCTCAGATTACAGTTGCGTTTAAAATAAGGCCATGTATGAGATAAACTGGATAATACTATCTGACCATGAAGTGGAAGACTCAATGGTTAAAAGCAGGACATTTAACATTAGTATGACTATACAGATGGTGGTAGACTTAACATGAAGTTCTGATGCCTACTCAGTTGTAGGTTTGATTTACTAGTGCTAATAAAATTTTCCTTCGATCACCAGCAATCGTTGGTTTTTATTAACAGTTACATATTCTTTTTCTACTTCATATGGAGATATATTTGAGTAAGTATTGAGTGAGTTCTCAAAGGGCTTATTTCAAAAATTTTATTTTTAGAAATATGCGTATTTGGGCATTTCGGGAATTAAAATATATGTTTTGGAATTTTTGTCTCTAAACGTCTCGTAAAACTACTGAGCGTTGTTTGAAGAAACTGTATATTTTCATAAATCAAATTGAAATTGGTTTATGCGCTATATTGCTTCTATATCAAGAATCTAAGATGTAATAGAAAAAACTAATTGTGATGGAGCCGCGGGCAGAGGTCAGTTATACAACTCTACTAATGATGCTTAGTTCTATACTATTATAAAGCTGTAACAGAGCTGTGTCTGTACATTTAAGATATTTGAGAAAAAATAACTGTAATAGGCTATATAGATGTGTCTAAACACAAAACTATTCTTTTATATATTTTTTGTCGGTTTGTGTGTTTGTCTGTTTATCTGTTTGTCTATTTGTTCGTTCGCGTATCACGCAAAAACTACAGAACGGATATCGATTAATGTTTTTTATTTGATAGCTCTTAACTAGACTTAAAAACTGGAATAAATTTTATCCCGCTACTATATCGGGATCCTAAGATATTACCTAAAAACTAGCTTTTGGCTGCAGCAGAACCACGGGCAAAGGCTAGTGGGTAATAAGATATTAAAAATCGTCAATTTACACAGTATTACAAATTCACAATAAATATTTTAATCGGTCATACATTGCCTATCAGAGATTAACATAAAATTATAATAGTACCTTTCATTACGAGTTAATGAACAACTCTCTAGAGAGCGCGATACCTGATAAACCATATATTACGTAAACATCATGTGAAATATTCGGTACAAATAGTGAAAAACAAAATTAATGTGCTTACAGCTCAATATATCATCCATCCAATTCATTCAAAGTAAATATTTTGTAAGAGCTAACTAAGCAGATAAAATTAAATAAATATTCACAGACATTTTCACACAACGTCCTTTGATCCCAAACTAAGCTTAACGCTTGTGCTATGGGTATCAGATTACGGATTATAATACATATTATATTACTTTTTTTTGTACACACAGACGCAGTACAAATATCTATGTTTATCACACAAATAATTGTCCTGAGTGGGAATCGAACCCACGAGCTCGTACACGGCACAATATGAAACAGAATATTAGGAGTACCTAATGTTGTTTCACGCTGATCTTCTGTGAAAGGGTGGTACTTCCCTAGTCGAGTCAGCTTATTCTTGCTGAGATAAGCAAAGCTCTACAGATTTCGTTTCATTGTGATTGGTCACATGAATCGCGTGACGGTCTCTTTACTAATAAATAATCATGCAATCATAATGAAGTAAAACAAAAATGTTCGTGAACATTTACGGTCCCAATAAAACAACTATCCACCCATCATTCCATCAGCTATCCAGTGCTAGTCAAAGGCTTTCTTTAGAGACACCATGCTGTGGCACATGTGGTCCTGTGCCGCCTATAGTACCTTTTCTATAATATTATAAAGCTGTGACAGAGCTGTGTCTGTGCATTTAAGGTATTCGAGAAAAAAATGCGGTATTAGGCTATATAGGCACGTCAAAACACAACACATTTTTTTTTAAGTTTTGTCTGTTTGTCTGCTTGTGTGTAGTCTGTTTGTTCGTTCGCACATTACGCAAAAACTACTGAACGAATTTTGATGCAACTTTTTTTATTTGATAGCTCTTGATTAGAATTAAAAACTGCACATTTTATCCCGCTACTATAATAGGAACCTGAGATATAACCTAAAAAACTAGCTTTTGGCTGCGGAAGAGCCGCGAGCAAAAGCTAGTTAATACTAAAAGTATGGCAAAGATTAGACCTTGGTAGCACAAATAAAAGCGACGCGAAGCGACGGGCCTCGTGGCGTAGTCGGTAGTGTAAACGACTTCCGTGCACGAGGTCGTGGGTTCGATTCCCACTCAGGACAATTATTTTGTGTGATGAACACAGATATTTGTACTGCGTCTGGGTGTTTTCTATCTATGATATGTATGTATTTACAAAAAAAATAGTAGTATATGTATTATATCCGTAATTTGGTACCCATAGTACAAGCATTAAGCTTAGTTTGGGACCAGAGGACGTTGTGTGGAAATGTCTGTGAATATTTATTTATTTTATGAATATTTATTTAATTAATATTCGTTAGTTACATTCCCTAATGGTAACCAGTCACCTTAGCATAATAAAAACGCTAGCAACATCTGGAACAAAACTCCCGGATTACCGAGCTTTTTTTGGTAAAATGGGAATAATTGTAACCAATCATAGACCCTGTCATTCGGGGCAAAGAACAAGGCAATGTGGCAAGAGACGGGATACAGCGGGCCACCAAATAAGCCTAGTTTTGGCGGACCATTAGAGCTGTATCATATTATTTTATTATTAATATATATTTTTTTTAACATTTGACTTGCTTAGGATTATAAATAAGCACTTTGTGAAAAATATTAAATTAAAAATAACAACCACGAGCAGGATTTGAACCTACAACGTCTGAAAATCTTAGTTGTAATTATTGAACTTACGTCGGATATCCGTCAATATGCAAATATACATCCAACAGATAGCAGTCAACCAAGACATTAAGAAGGAAAGTGTTATCCAAATTCATTCCCAATTAATTATCACGATGGCTGAATTGACAAAGCATCTGGGAAATTATAATAATGTTATTTTGATTTAAAATTTTCGCTCTTTTTGTTCATTTATAAGGCATTACGTCAGTGATTGCGTTGCCCCCTATGCATTGCCTAGTATGGACCACTGCAGTAATGTAATATAGTTCCAGTGGCCCGCCAACATAGGTGGAGAGACGGTACACGGCGGGTTTATTTAGTGGGTGAGAGCCCTACACTAACCTCTTCGCTGCCCCGAACGACGGAGTGTGCTGTTAGATACATTTTTTCCTGCCTTAACAAAAAAAGGCATTGCCTTGTATCAAATAGAGACGATAATAAATCGACTCTGGGTTGGTCAAATGTCGCGGTGACCGGTCAGCGGTCGAACGGTTTATGCTTGTATATATTCATAGTACGCCTTCGATGTATAGTTGATTGAAGTAGTATACCTACAGTTTTTCATTACATACATGTATAAATAACTATGGCTGTGTTGTTTACATACTAACAATGTTACTAGCAAATTGTGCTGCCAAACTCACGGGAAACGTGTAATTTGTTGATCTAAAATTAGCTGCGCCGTTAAAACATATTATTCATCCACATTAGTTTAGACTAAAATATTTTGACCTGAAAAAGAGTATGTGATCTACTTGCACTTGTATACACGTATTGGAATAGTTTTTGAGATTTTGGTCTGTATATTAAAAATTCTAGAGCTGAGACAGATATGTTTTTTTAATGTTTTCATCTGTTGGGAAGCAAGTGTCATTCTAGAGGAACAAGAACTAGTCATGAAGAATTCACTACTAGCTGATGATTTCAGAAGTCGGGAAAACTATCTCTTGGTAACCTTTTCTCCTTCACAAGTGATAAAGTGATAATTAGTACTTAAATGAAAATACCCACGAAGTTTCTAAAAATCTTAAGTAAGTGGCTGCGAAGTCACAAACTCCGAATAGTGGTCACATTCGTTACCTGCATCTCTCTGAGTTGCTCTCTTAGTTGATTTAAGCTTAGCTCAAAGTTACTGGTAATTACTGTGTTAGCAGCAGGTATAAGTCCTAAATAACAAATAAAAAGACAAACCGACAGACAGAGAAAAATGTTTTATTTTTGGTGACCCCTAAACTAGCCTAATACAGTCATTTTTCACAAATATCTTAAATGTTTCGGACAGCTCAGTTACAGCTTTAATAAGTTTTTTTCCAGATACGTAAGCGAAGACAATCGATAACCATTTGTTATAAAATGGCCTTTCGTTGAGCACTTTTTGCCGCCATTGCAACTAGTCATGATAGGTGACGAACCAAGTCGGGTTGTCGGGATTAAATTATAAATTCATTAAAAAAATCATTCTAGTATTTTGTAATAGATAACAGTATTTATAGCTCTGTTATGATCTCCCACACTCGGCCTATTCTACTTTTGCGAATCGTGTCAATTGCCTCACAGAAAAAAAACTGTCTGGTTGCCAAGTCCGGCGTTTTAACACGCAGCAAAAAAGTTGTATGTGAAATGTTTTTGTCTGAGTTAATTGAGTGATTCCGAACAGTATCTTGATTTAATTAGTTTAACGAGACACACGCATTACATTATAAATATCCTAGTTACTGTAGGGTATCTACCCTACCGTAAATTTTGCATAGAAATAAATTTGTATAAATAGCTTTGAATCAATTCTGAAGTCAATATAGTTAGGGATAAAGGGTTGAAGAATTAAAATATATTTTGTAAGTTTAACACAAAGTGTGAAAATGTGAAATCGAAAATAACAGCAACGACCAGGATCCTACTCGTGTATCAAAATATTTTTTAAGTTTGTTACATTAGGCCCTTCTCCATAGAACAGTTACCGAGTACACCAAATATGGGCGGAAAGATGGCATACGGCGGGTTATTTAGTGGATCAGTTTGGTGCGTTTTTCATGTCTGATAAACAGTTCTCTTTGAACAGAGCCACTTTCTATTCTTAATTATTTACAATGCCTTTTATTACTATCTAGACTTTGTAACTACTCTTCAACTGAATAAGTTTCAGTCTAGATTAAAACAACAACATAAAAAGAATGATGACGTAAAGCACGAAGCGTTTCCTTTAGTCACTATAATTAATTTATTAGCTATATTGAAACATCTCATTATTATTCTAAGAAGAGATCGTAACAGTTAGCGCTGAATCTGTTCGGATTTTACAGGTTTACAATGTTAATCTGGAAAGTGCGGATTGTATCATACCGATATGTATTGCTGTCTAAGTAAATTATAGATTTAAACTAAAAAGCGCGCTTACTACGAACTAAGTAATAGAAATTTTTATATATATTTTTAGCATTTGACATGCTTAGCACTATACATTAAACACAAAGTGAAACCCAAAGGCGTTAAGTATGATGTGTTATCGAAATTAGCAGTCAGGAGTAATTGTCAGGATGGCTGAATTGGTAAAGCATCTGGACGGTATCCAGGAGATGCAGGTTCAAATCCTGCTCCTGACTGTTATTTTCGATTTCACATTTTTCACTTTATGTTTAATAAATAATAGAAATTTATGTCATAATTAATATTGTTATTAATGTGATTATCATGATGGCTGAATTGGCAAAGCATCGGGAATGGTTTTCAATGAGATGTAGGTTCCAATCCTGCTCGTGACTGTTATTTTCGATATATATTTTCAAATGCTTAAAAAATATCAAGATAAAGGGCAATTATTTGTGTGAGCCACAAATGGTTGTTCTTAATCCGGGTATACTTTGTTTCTGTAAATTGTATATTAAATTTGCGACGTTCCTCTGTAATGAAGGAATCATTCCTTAGTACAAGGTGTAAAAAATCTGCTACGGTGTAAATGTTATAGATGTTCTTGAAGCTCGCGTGTCTGTAAATGAGAGACGCCATCGTGTTTTACGATACACTAAGAAAATTTTATGAGTACTCTCCTTACATGCAGATGTAAACCAATGGTCGTATAAGAGTGCTTCAAGCTCTTCAATGAAAGTTTTTGTATTGAATACTATAGCAGAATTTTAGCGATATATTGTAATATATTTCTGTCGTCTCTACTATTAATCTAAAAATTCAAACTGAACTTAGACGTACGAAACACGTTTAGTTAGCGTTTAATACTTGTTATAAATAAGGTAACTAAAAGTAAGTTAATCGCAATGATAAAATTACCACGTTGTTGAGCTTTAGTTTATATACGCAGTTAGTCCATATGACTTCAGACTTTTGAAGTAATTGTAAGCATCACCAACTGACAAATTTTTGAGTTGCTCATAATTCTGCTTCTTTTTAGAATTGTCACAATAATGTAAGTATTATCTAATCAACATCTTTTATATGAGAGAAGCGTGACCTAGATCCGGCACCACGTAGTTTCCAAGATGAGGACAAAAACCCGACCGAAGCTTAGTTTTAATGAAATACTTTGTTATTAGACTGCACGATACTAGTTTGAATTTATAGACTACATTGTTATGCGCATGAAACTACGAACTAAAACACTACCCACATGCATCACCGCACTAAGTTATTCATAAGTGACAAGGAAATATTAATTATTATAGGAAGATTTATGTGGTGTTACAAATTCCTCGCTCTGCTATATCATTAGCTATAGTAAAACTAACACTATATTCAGAACCACAAGAGTCATCTTTGAGTAATCGTTTTCTTTTATCGTTGACTACATTTTTCTCGTGGTTTCGTTTGGTAAGACTTCAGAATTAGGTAGAATAGGATATTAAAACATGCTATAGTTGAAAACAACACTTTAGGTAATAGAAAAATATCTGCAGTAAGAGATAGCGCCATCTTCTATTAAATTTTAGCACTCGATTACTAATTTCCACATCAATTTATAATAGTCATAAATTCATGTCATTTACGAAGATAAAAAGTATTCTACGTGTCAAACCAAGTTCTAAAATACAAACATAGCATCACGCCTTTACCTATTCCCTGAAGGGGTAGGCAGAGGTGTATTATACACTTACGATTCACCATCTATGTTTGAGTCCCCAGTCCTAAAATATCTGTGTCAAATCCGTTACTCAAATCCGTTCAGCTATTTTTGAGTGATCGAATAAAAACATCTAAACATCTAATCTATGCTATTATAAAACTGTAACAGAGCTATGTCTCTACATTTAAGATATTTGAGAAAAAAATTACTGAATTAGGCTATATAGGCGTGTCTAAACACAAAACGTTTTTTTTTTTAATTTTTTTTGTCTGTTTTTCTGTTTGTCTGTTGGTTTGTTCACGCATCACGCAAAAACTACTGAACGGATTTCGATGCAAATTTTTTGTTTGATAGCTCTCGATTAGACTTAACAACTGGTATACATTTTATCCCGCTAATCCCGCTACTATATCGGGAACCTGAGATATAACCTAAAAATTAGCTTTTGGCTGCGGTAGAGCCGCAGGCAAAGGCTAGTATGTAATAAACTATTAACAATATTAGATAAGAAGTCATTGTTACGAAACGCACAGTTACGAATACGCCACTAGAGTAATTTCACATCGACACCCCCATTCAAAATCATTGTAACTCATTTTTTAAGACAAATTGAGTAACAATGTTATTGCTACGCAAAAAAAAATTAGCTTTTTTTTTGTGTGTAATCGTCGTAACTCTAAGTCTATTCGTTTTGAGTTATACAAGTGACAAAAGCATTGTACCTTAGCGAAAAAATGACGATTGTCGAATGAAATCATTATAACATAATTTACAAAAACAAAAATATTAATAATACTCGTATATAAATGATGACACACAACAAAATTGTAATTTTCTTTACAATCTTTGTACAAGACTACTTTGGTGTTTATGAACATTAAATATAATGGTAACTTGAATTACAACGTTATTGCACGACTATTTATAATGTTTTTTAACGTGTCATGACCTGCATTATGCGTTAACCTTTTACTTACTTATCATCACGCCATTTCCCTTGCGGGGTAGGCAGAGAGAACAGAGTTCCAAGAGGCTCTATTCTTCTCCGTTCACTCTATTTCCCGCATTCACTCTTCTCTCTACATCAGTGGTGTACCTTCCATCCCGACTGAATCCACATCCAAGATATACAAATTCACCCACTTGTTCTAGCACACCATTTCCTATTGCTACTCTAACATCTGTTCTGGCTTCATCTCTTTCAAAAACCATTATTTTGGTTTTGCTCACATTCACACGTAGGCCCCTTTTCTTACAATCTTCTGCCATTACGTCGACTCGGGTCTGCAGGTCAGTCACGGACTGCGCTAATTAAACCGCATTGTCTGCATATAGCAGAAAGCTAACCACTGAGTCACCCATCTGAACTCCCACATTAATTTTGAAATTATTTATTTTGCCTTTGTAGACATTTATCCAGATATATGATAAACAGTCTGGCTGATAGAACGCAGCCCTGTTTAACGCCGATATTGACATCAAACCAGGGTGACCTTCCATCATCCAGCCGCATACAAGCTCTGCAGTCCATGTAGTTGGACTGCACTGCTTGTAGCAGTCTACCGTTAATACCATACTCAGGCAAACTGTCTCAAAGTTCCTTTCATACAACCGTATAAAATGCTTTTTCCAAATCCACAAAACTGCAGAAAACTCTCTGGCCTACAGCCAGATGCTTCTCCGCAATGTTGCGCAGAGAAAACACTTGATCCATGCATCTCTTTCCACACCTGAAACCTCCTTGAGCCTCACACAAAAATTTATCATCCTCATTCTCCTTTCAATAATCTTGCCATACACTTTGGCTGCCAAACTGGTCAAGCTTATGGCTCTGTAGTTTGCACAGTCATAACGTGAACCCTTGTTTTTAAACAAGGGCATGATGACTGCGCTTCGCCAGTTCTTGGGAACCATTCCGGAGCTCCACCATAAATTGAGAAGCATCAGGAAGGATTCCCAGACACATGAGCCTCCAAGCTTGATCATATCAATACCCGCTGCCTTACCATTTTTCAAACTTCTAATCGCCCATTCAACTTCATCCATACTAATGTCATCAGAGGATGCCGGTACGGAATGCTGATCTGTTAGACCACATGTGGCACCGGCATCACCCTGAACATCCGCATACATATTTCCAAAATATTCACTCCATCGGCTTAACACATCTTGTGTTTGCGTAAGAATGTCTCCACCTTTAGAACTTATTTTATTCATTCTCAAAGCTGACCAACCACTCCGAGATTTCTTCACCTCCCTCCAGAAAAGTTAACCTTTTTTTAACACAAATATCTGACGACAATAACAGTGATGATGAAAATTAATAGTTGCTAAAGTTTATTGTTTCTTTGTTTATTTTGATGCAAAAGTAAGTCGTAAATTACTATTCTATGATGTCAACATTTTTAGCCATCTTGGTGAGCCGTTAGTTATTGATGTTGACGTCATAAAATTTTGCTGTACCTACTGTAGACTATGTTTTAAAACTAAAATACGGATTAAGATCTTGGTGATTGTATTGATTTTTAATAATTTTAATAATTATATTTATTTTTTATTCTTACTATCAAACATCATATTTATTATCTATTTTATATATTATTATTAGATTTAACTACATGGTTATCACAAGAGAATTGTTGAGAGATTTATTATTATTTTCATGAAAAACACTTAAATTTTACAATGAAAAACATTGTTAGACTGTACAAAATTTCCATGCATGTATAATCGTAATTTAGAGTTACAATTATCTGAAGCCAAAAAAAGAAAGCCTAATAAAAATCTTGATTGTAACTCAGACATACAATGTTTGTCATTGTAAGATAGGTGCTTTTATTAAGTATTGTTTTGACGTAAGTCCTGAAAAACCATGAAAATGAGTTTTCTTCTAGAATCTTAAAGTACATACAAATAGTGCACCTAAAATGCACTAGATAGCGACACTTTTAAAGATTGTAGGGATTAACCTTGAGAAGATAGAATTTTTTAAATCTTATTTTTGCTCACAACGAAAAACAAGAACAATGAATTACTATGTTACTGCATGGGGGTGTCGACATATATATATATATAGATTTTGCTTAAGTTGTTGCTTAAGATGATTATGTAATACCACACTGTTGATATCGGCTATAGTAGTACTCTAGTATCATGTAGTTTGCAGTTTTCATAGTTCTCAAAAAAATCTACCAAACGTGGAGGATTCCTCAAATTTGCTTTTTAATTTATTTGTTTTTATTTTTCCCTTCATATTTCTATGGGCAACGATCGATTCTTTGAATTCGATTCAAAAACTCATATGGAAGTATATCTAAAAATTTATTAGGTACATTTTCTTTTCACTGATTTCATATTCATATAGTAGCTGAAAGCATGGTTATTTAAAGTAACATAAACAGGTCTTTTTTCGCGTATAAATTAGGTTAAATTATTAACTACCTTTTACCCGACGTTTCAACTGCGTTGCAGCAGTCGTTGTCACGGGGCAACTGAAACAGTTGAAACGTTGTCTAAAAGGTAGTTAATAATTTGACCTAATTTATACGCGAAAAAAGACCCGTTTATGCTACTTTAAATATGTGTACAATTCACGAATCTTTAAAAAGAAAGTATGGTTGTTATTAAAACTTAGTGGTACCTTTATGCCATTAAAATTCTCAATGTATTCGTCTGGTAAAGACTTCAATTATGCCCCTAGCATTGCTAACGTTTATTAATGCAGGCTTATCATCAGGCGGACAGTATACTTTTTTATAAATATTTTTATTTTTATAAATATTTTTATAAATATATATAAAAAAAAGTTCAGAAATTTATTTCTGTGTTATTCTTATTCAAGCAATCGTCATAAATATGTATTAAAAAATATCACAATAAATACGCATTATATGAAACAATAGGTACATAAACTAAAATAAAAAAAAAAATTCGACGTTAATAATATACTTAAATAAATTTTATATTTGTAAAAGTTAATGATGGAGATGTTGGTTGAAATCAAAAGTTTTAAATCTCAATTTAAATTTATAAAATTAAGTATTAGCATGAGCTTTGTGCAAGAAGACACGTAATACAGTAGCTCCTGGCTCTTAAAAAGCGGTTGGCAGTCGTTATTACTAATCAGAATTCCGAATCTGTACAATTATTAAGCTGTAACTGAGCATTGAGCAGTGTCTGTACATTGAAGGTATTTAAGAAAACATTACTGTAATAGGCTACGGTTATTTGAAAGCAAAACATTTTTTTTAATTTGATTGTCAGTTTATCTGTTTAGTTGTTCGCAAATCAAACAAAAACAACCGAACGGATTTTGATAAACTTCTTTATCTTTATCAGTCTTAAAAGCGGTCGGGAACCTGATATTTAATGTTAAAACTAGCTTTTGTCTGCTGTGGAACAAAGGCTAGTAAAAATCTAAATCATCTTCTAAGGTCTCAAAAAGAAAAACAAAAAATACTTTGGAAAATCCAAAAATGCACGACTCATAATCTTCATTTTTCACAATAAAATTGATTATTTGATAAGTAACTAATAATGTATTGGTCTTACTAAGTAATTTTCAGTAAATCACATAGATAGCGCTAATTTCAAAAAGTACTAATGAGGTTCTCATGTCTTATACGCTAACTAGCGCTAATTTTAAGAAGTACTTCTATATTGGTCTATAGAAGTAGTTCAAGTAAGAGAGAACTCACGAAATAAGGTATAGCGCTGGTTTTAGTATCGAGAATTAAACCACATCGAATCAGACCGTGAAAAGTGATAGGGCTCTATTCGTAATTATACTGAATCGTAAAAGAAAACAAAAACACTCGATTAGTAAAGCATTTCGATCGTTATCGTGTTAACATACATTCTCTGAACATATCTACAACACACGGACTCTTGGATAAAACAGAACTTTTTTAAACAGTTTTTTAACTAGTATAAATAACAAAAATGGTATCAAAAATATCATGAGTGTTAAAAATAGTGTTTTTTCTCGATATGTGTGTAAATATATTATTTTGCAAGTGCAATATATGATAAATAAAGACATTTTAAGTTAGGAAAATCAGTCGTTCTTCGTGAAACGAGAGTAATGCCCACGTCAACGCTTCGCTTATGAGGCGTGCAATAGGAAAAATAAATGTAGTAATTATAAAATAAAATAACTAACTAACTTATCATCACGCCATTTCCCTTGTGGGGTAGGCAGAGAGAACAGAGTGCCAAGAGGCTCTATTATTGCATACATCTCTCACTACCTCATCATTCATAACTCTCTTCATACACGCTCGCCGATTTCGGAAACTCCTGACTCCACCCTCCTTCAATACATGACCAATTTGGTCTAGGTAGGTGAGTCTCAGTCTCCCCCTGTACCTACATCCTTCCACTTTCGCATTGTATATCTTCTTAAGCAGTTGCTCGTCCGGCATTCTTTTCACATGTCCGAACCATCAGAGCATTCACTTCCGCATCTTTACACAAATAAAATCCTTTAAAATTAAATCTTTGATTAAATTATCTAAACACCAATTAATACATACAAACCTATATAACTTTAAGAATACGTTTGTGACGTGGCATATGATGCCCGTATTTTCACCCTCCACCATTTTTTTCCTCTTGAGGAAACACACCGGAAACTTGAAAGCTAAACGGTATTCGCAAATTACTCATCCTGTACATTTAATTATTTGTTTGGCGTCATACCTTTTGATGGATAAAGCTTTGAATTTTCTTTTGTTTATCCAATAACAAAGGTTATATTTTGTGAAACTTTGACTGTTATGTACCTCGTGGCTTTACAGTTTAGTTTTAAAATGTAATTAAAAATTTAAAAAGAATCTTGTCAAAATACTGAAGAATAAAATAGGTATATCCTTGCACGACCAACGATTCAAATTAGGGATTTTAGTATTTTGATCTGTGTTTTAGCCGTTGACATGCTGAGCTGCTTTAAAGAACAAATTATTGATGTGAAATATCTAATGCGGAGGGACTGTTAACGTGGCGACGCTTTTATTTTACTTGTCCCGTACATATCTTGCAAGTTAAATTTGACCCACTTCCCGGTTTCCGATTGAGCTGAAACTTTACACTCATATATCGCGTGACAATGCAATATTATGATGACATGCAGTTGATCTGATGATGGAGCTGGAAGGTAGACATAGGAACTCTATAATGAAACGGCGCAATCCCATCGAGTATGGGCTCGTATGATTCGTCTTGACGATTACTTTGTCTCTAGATGGTATCCAGGGTTTGATGATGGAGCTGGAAGGTGGCCACAGTGACTCTGTAATGAAACGACCCAAACCCATCAAGTTTATACTCGTTTGATTCATCTTAAGGAGTACTTTGTCAAGCTATGATCATTTTATTTCTACAAAATAATTTCGATGTTTTCACATCTGGTAGACGTCCAGTGACGTCTAGTTTTTTTAAGGCTGATAAAAAATGTATCTAACCGCACACCGTGTCATTCGGGGCAACGAACAGATTAGTATGGGGCCCTCACCCACAAAATAAAACCACCGTGTGCCGTCTCTCCGCCTGTGTTGGCGGGCTACAGGAAATATGTTGCATTACTTCAGTACCTGGCTTTGAACCTACAACCTATAAATTTTTTGCATATAGTAACATACTGGCGTCTACTGCCATCTTGAGGCACACCACCCTGCTCTTTACCACGAACGACAGAGTGTACGATTAGGTATATTTATTGTCTCGGCACTGCCTGCATTTTTTGCTTTCTTCATATTTTATCTCATCACATAGACTGTGAATTAACTGTGAAGTAAATTAAATTTTATAACATGATTATCTACTTTTCTGACAATTAAATTTAACATTCATCAAATGAAGTATAAATCAGTTTCATCAAACAAATCCACGTCACCCTATTATCCGTTCAATTTATTCAAAAGTACAAATTTTCTATCTTATCCCCTCCTCAAATCACGAGCCTAAATAAATATTAAAAGGCCAAAGGAAATTGAAACATCTTTGCGTATAAATATGTAAATGGGAAAATTTCTCAGTTTTAGTTACAATGCCCTTTTGCGTCGATGTAAAAAGGACAAGGATAGTTTGTAATAATAACAAGACGTTATTTAGAAACAGCCTAGGAAGTTTCTTATAGTTAATCCTTAATTATTGTTACAATATTACAAATGCGAAAGTGAATTTATTTGCTTGCTACACAACGCCGTAAATACTGAAGCAATTATTACGAAATTTTGCGTAAATATATAGTCTGGAGCTCAGAAAAGGGCTTTATTCTGGAATAATGGAAGGTTCCTGTGAGACAGCAACGTATTTATATTCTAAAGTCTACACGAATGAGGTCGTGGACTTAATCTAGTAATATTATAAATGTGAAAGTTAGTGCGTTTTTTTGTTATGCTATCACGCCGTAACTACTGAGCCAACTATCATGAAATTTTATATACATACAGCCTTTTTTTTTGTTAAGGCAAGAAAAATTTTCCTAACCGCACACCCTGTCGTTCGGAGCAACGAACAGGGTAGTGTGTGGCCTTCACCCACTAAAGAAGCCCGCCGTGTGCCGTCTCTCCGCCTTTATTGGCGGGCCACTGGAACTATGTCACATTCCTTCGGTGGTAATATACGTTCAGCCTGGAGCTTAAAAACGTATATAGGTTTTTTCTAGGAATAGTAGATACTTTCTGTGGGGTAGCTATATTGTCCGTGTGGTGACTAAGAATACAAGTGTCACCACCCCATTCTTTCCCACGGGTATCGTATGAGACGATTAAGGGAAGTAAGCAATGATCTTTCATTGCATGACTGGTGGTAGGGCTGGGTACCAAGTGGGAGTACTTACTTGGTATCGGGCCCGAGCGGGTTGGTACCACCATCTCCTGTGTGACCGGTCATGAAGCACATCGTTGCGTTTTGGCTGTAGCAGGAGACAGCCGTTTGTTCTTTCATTTCATAACTGTGAAATGAAATGGTGAGCAGCGGCTTGACAATGCTCTCGGTATAGTTGAGTCCATGAGCGACGGTTACCATTTACCATCAGATGGGCCGTGGCTTGTATGCCACTACACGCAGTAAAAAAGAAACTGCCATAGAGTGTATATTTAAGCCCAAGTGGACGAGGTTACGGGCAGAATGCCTTAAGAATATAAATAATATTTCATATTTATACATCATGCAAAGCTAATCGTCTTTATATAGTGAAAATAGATATGAAGGGTTTCGAGTTTCTAAATACTACCACTCAGTTTTTCTACTAGACGACTACGGTATAACTTTATTTCTTTCTTTCTTCTCATTCTCTATCTCTCTCATTTATTACGGCAGAAGATAATTTACTCATGAAAAAAATAACTCAATGTAGTATTTAATTTTACTTATTACTTACCGGTGAAGAGCAACGACCCACTACAGGATATCTGAAAATAATAAAAAATAAATAAGAAAATGAAAAATTTAATTTTATTTCGTAGTCTCGACATACAGCATTTTATAAAAGATTCTTAGTTAACATTTTATTATCAAATGATTGTATATCGCTATTATCACCTCGTTAGGGCACATTTAGAACGATACCATTTGTGATAGTTATTAAATATTAAACCACATAAAAACCTTCATAATTGACGACAATAAAACGTAGTTTATTATAATCTTAGTAAAGATTTTGACTAACAAACACTCATGATCATTAATTTCTTATAGATATTAAAGTTTTTTTAATTTGTACAAGTAAGTGATAGGGTCAGGTGATAGGCCTTGTGTGTTGTCATCTATACTATTATAAAGCTGTAACAGAGCTGTGTCTGTACATTTAAGATATTCGAGAAAAAATGACTGTAATAGGTTATATAGGCGTGTCTAAACCCAAAACAATTTTTTTTAGAATTTTTGTCTGTTTGTCCGTTTATCTGTTTGTCTGTTTGTTTGCTCGCGCATCACGCAAAAGCTACTAGACGGATTTTGATGCAACTTTTTGTATTTGAAAGGCCTTGCTTAGACTTAAAAACTGGTATACATTTTATCCCGCTATTATAACGGGAACCTGAGATATAAGCAAAAAATTAGTACATTTTTTAAATTAGATTTTTTTTGAATTAATTTAAAAAAACTTCTAGACGGATTTTGAGGAAACTTTTTCATTTGAAAGACCTTGATTAGACTTATAAACTATACATTTTATCCCGCTACTATATCGGGAACTTGAGATATAACCGAAAAACCAGCTTTTGGCTGCGGTGAAGCCGCAGCGCAAAGGCTAGTACTATTATAAAACTGTAACAGAGCTGTGTCTGTACATTTAAGATATTTGAGAAAAAAATACTGTAATAGACTATATAGGCGTGTCTAAACGCAAAACATTTTTTTAGATTTTTGTCTGTTTGTCTGTTTATCTGTTTGTCTGTTTGTTGCTTCGCGCATCACGCAAAAACTACTGAACGGATTTCAATGCAACTTCTCTTTTTATTTGATAGATCTCGATTAGACTTAAAAACTGGTATACATTTTATCCCGCTTCTATATCGGGAACCAGAGATATTACAAAAAAAAAATTTTCAAGTTACCGTTGTAAGATGTTTTGATGTACCTACCTAGATATTGGTACTTATTATGGAACGACCTTTTCTTATAAGCAATACGAAAGTGTTAATTAGTTAGGTTATTATTCCAAATATGTACTTATAATAGCGGTTCAATAAAAAAAAGAACAAACTAAAATCACGTTAATTCCCCAAGTATATGTATTGTATTTCATTTAGATTAGATTTACACAAATAACGTAGCCTATTTTGTTTAACATTATCAAGTTCCTGATTACAGAAACCGGATAAAACGAATACCAGTTTTTAAGTCTAAAGCTATCGAAAAAGAAATGTGGTATTAAAATTGGTTCAGCGAGTTTGGACACGTCTAAATAGTCTAATATAGTAGTACTTACTTACTTACTTACCTTCCATCCCGACTGAATCCACATCCAAGATATACAAATTCATCCACTTGTTCTAGCACATCATTTCCTATTGCTACTCTAACAATATAGTAGTTGTTCCTATTTTTTTATTGCTTATGGTGTCAGACGAGCTACAGCCCAAATGATGGTAAGTGGTAACGGCCGCTCATGGACTCAACTTACTGTCATGCTACTGCTGCCATTTAATTTTAAGGATATGAAATAACAAAATAATAAAATACATAACTTAGGGCTGCTTCATGGCCGTTCAAAAGGGAGAAGGTGGTACCAACCCGATCGGGCCCGATAACAAGTGAGTACTCCCACTTGGTATCCAAACCTACCACCAGTAATGCAATGTGTGATAATTGCTAACTTCCCTTATAGGTCTCGCACGACACCCGCGGAAAAGAATGGGTGGAGTGGTCCGTCACCACACAGATAAAAAATGTACAGCCTCCGAAAAACCTTATATCTAAAATGTACTTATATGTATACACAGCTCTGTTACAGATATCTTCTATTACATATAATAAAATTGAAGAGTCTATTGGTAATGTCTAAATAACATGTTTTACTAAATGTATACAAGAGTATACGCCTATAACAAAATACCAATTTTTAAAGTTTTTGTCTGTCTATGTGACTGTTTGTTTCGGCTAATCTCTGGAACGGCTGGACCGATTTGGACGGGACTTTCACTAGCAGATAGCTGTTGTTACAGCGCGTACTTTTATTTTGGAAAAATAACTACGATTCCGTGAAAAAAAAACATGAAATCGTGAGTTAATAAAATCTCCTGAATGGCTAGACTGATTTGAACGGGACTTTCACTAGCAGATAGCTTGCGCGTTGTTATAAGGAGTAATTTAGGTTTTTTTTATTGCATTTAGTGCCACGGCCCATTTGCTGGTAAATGGTAACCGACGCTCATGGTCTCAACTCTACCGAGAGTATTAACAAGCCGCTGCTCACCATTCCATTTCACAGATATGAAATGAAAGAAAAAACAGCTCCCGCTACAGCCATAAAGTTACGATGTACTTCATGGCCGGTCACGCGGGAGATGGTGGTACCAACCTGCTCGGGCCTGATACCAAGTGAGTGCTCCCACTTGGTACCCAGCCCTACCACCAGCCATGCAATGGATGATAATTGCTTACTTCCCTTTGTCGCCACGCGTGTGCGCATGTCGTATGCGACACCCGTGGGAAAGAATGGGGTGGTGACACTTGTATTGGTGACCGGAGTTTGGAAATTTGCCCGGTAGACGGCAATAGGCTCACCCCCTATAACGTGGGACTTAAACATAGCTGGTGAATCGTGAGTGTGTAATTATACACCTCTGCCTACCCCTTCGGGGAATACATGTGCGATGCTATTTTTGTTTATACATCAATGTTTATACCTTTTTTTATTTTTTTGTTTAGGCGGGAAAAAATGTTCCTAACCGCACACCCCGTCGCTCGGGGCAACGAACAGGGTAGTGTGGGGCCTTCACCCACTAAAGGAACCCGCCGTGTGCCGTCTCTCCGCTTTTATTGGTGGCTAGAACTATGTCACATTCCTTCAGTGGTTGTTGTTTCACCCCTACAATATTCGTGCATCGTTTGAACAAGAGTGGTTAAATGATCTTTGTGATTGCAAATAAAGATCTTGGCTATAGAACATTACCTATAGGTAGTTGCAAAATTTTCAAAAGGATATATATCATAATCCTCATTTTTCATTGAGTATTATACAGAAATCTAAAGAACTACTATTTATCATCACGCCATTTCCCTTGCGGAGTAGGCAGAGAGAACAGAGTGTCAAAAGGCTCTCTATTCTTGCATACATCGCTTGCTGCCTCAACATTCATAATTATTTTTACTTGACTGACTTCACCTTTCTTTATTAAAAATGGTAAGGCAGCGGGTATTGATATGGTGTCTGCTGAGATGAACAAGCGTGGAGGCTCATGTGTCTGGGAATCCTTCCTGATTCTTCTCAATTTATGTTGGAGCTCAGGAATGGTTCCCAAGGACTGGAGAAGAGCAGTCGTCGTGCCCTTGTCTAAAAACAAGGGTTCACGTTATGACTGTGCAAACTACAGGGCCATAAGCTTGACCAGTTTGGCAGCCAAAGTGTATGGTAAGATTATTGAAAGGAGAATGAGGATGGTGTCTGATGAATTTTTGTGTGAGGCACAAGGAGGTTTCAGGTGTGGACGAGGATGCATAGATCAAGTGTTTTCTCTGCGCAAAATTGTGGAGAAGCATCTGGGTGTAGGCCAGAGGGTTTTCTGCAGTTTTGTGGATTTGGAGAAAGCATTTGACACTGTTGTACGAAAGGAACTTTGGGACATTTTGCCGGAGTATGGTGGTAGACTGCTACAAGCGGTGCAGTCCAACTACATGGACTGCAGAGCTTGTGTGCGGCTGGATGATGGAATGTCACCCTTGTTTGGCCTCAATATCGGCGTTAAACAGGGCTGCGTTCTATCAGCCAGACTGTTTATCATATATCTGGATAAATATCTACAAAGGTTGAATGAAATGAATGTGGGAGTTCATATGGGCGACTCAGTGGTTAACTCGCTGCTATATGCAGACGATGCGGTCCTATTAGCGCAGTCTGCGACTGACCTGCAAACCCTAGTTGACGTAATGGCAGAAGATTGTAAGAAAAGGGGCCTACGTGTGAATGTGAGCAAAACCAAAGTAATGGTTTTTGAAAGAGAAGAAGCCAGAACAGATGTAAGAGTAGCAATAGGAAACGGTGTGCTAGAACAAGTGGATGAATTTGTATATCTTGGATGTGTATTCAGTCGGGATGGAAGGTATACCACTGATGTAGAAAGAAGAGTGAATGCGGGAAATAGAGTGAACGGAGCACTGGGACAACTTCTCGGCAGCCGCCACCTCAGCCAGAAGGCACGTGTCGCAATACTCAACGCAGTGCTTGTCCCAACGTTATTATATGGAAGCGAGAGTTGTGTATGTAAAAAGGAGCATGAGAGCAAAATCAATGCGGTCGAAATGCGATCTCTGCGGAGAATCTGTGGAGTGAGGCTGACTGACCGCATTCGTAACAATGAAGTAAGAGAGCGAGTAGGTATTAAAGAGAGTATTGGTGTAAAGATGCGAAAGGGAATGCTCCGATGGTTCGGACATGTGGAAAGAATGCCGGACGAGCTACTGGCTAAAAAGATATACAATGCGAATGTGGAAGGATGTAGGTACAGGGGGAGACCGAGACTTACCTACCTAGACCAAATTGGTCATGTATTGAAGGAAGGTGGAGACAGGAGTTCGGGAGCGTTCGGGAAGCTAAGGAAGATCTTCTCGTCCAATATTCCGCAGTGTCTGAAAACGAAGGTCTACGACCAGTGTGTGTTACCAGTGATGACATACGGAACAGAGACGTGGTCTCTGAATGTTGGCCTCATATCAAGGCTCAAAGTCGCTCAGCGGGCCATGGAGCGGGCTATGCTTGGTATTTCCCTACGTGATCGAATCCGTAATACGGAGATCCGTAGGAGAACGAGAGTGACCGACATAGCCCGCCGGGTTGCCATGCTGAAGTGGCAATGGGCAGGCCACATCGCTCGACGAACCGATAACCGTTGGGGACGAAAGGTTCTCGAGTGGCGACCACGTATCGGACGGCGCAGCGTAGGACGGCCCCCCACCAGATGGACCGATGATCTGGTCAAAGCTGCGGGGAGCCGTTGGATGCGGTCGGCACAGGACCGCTCGTTGTGGCGTTCTCTTGGGGAGGCCTATGTCCAGCAGTGGACGTTAAAAGGCTGATGGATGGATGGATGGATGGATGGAGTCAGGAGTCTCCGAAACCGGCGAGCGTGTATGAAGAGAGTTATGAATGTTAAGGAAGCGAGAGATGTATGCAAGAATAGAGCCTCTTGGCACTCTGTTCTCTCTGCCTACCCCGCAAGGGAAATGACGTAATGATAAGTTTTTTTTTATACATGGCCGATTTGGTCTTGGTACGTGAGTCCCGGTCTCCCCCTGTACCTACATCTTTCAACTTTCCCTTTGTATATCTTCTTAACCAGTCGCTCGCCTGGCATTCTTTCCACATGTCCGAACCATCGGAGCATTCCCTTTCGCATCTTTACACTAATACTCTCTTTTATACCTACTCGCTCTCTTACATCCTCGTTACGAATGCGAATGATATTTATATCCACGCAATTATTAATATAGAAATACTTTGGAAAATCCAAAAGTGCACGCCTCATAATCTTAATTTTTTACAATGAAATTTATTATTTGATAAGTAACTAATAATGTATTGGTCTTACTTAGTAGTTTTCAATAAATCACATTATAGATAGCGCTAATTTCAAAAACTACTGTGGCTTTCATAGATATATTATAACGCATACTATATCTATGGTGGCTTTCATGACTTATACGCCATCTAGCGCTAATTTTAAGAAGTACTTCTATATTGGTCTATAGAAATAGTTCTCACGAAATAAGGATTGCACTCGTTTTAGTGTCGCGTCGAGCGTAAATATTCACTATTTTTTTGATTATTTAATAAAAATTAAACCACATCGAATCAGACCGTGAAAAGCGATAGGGCTCTATTCGTAGTTGTATTGTATCATAAAAAAAAAATACTCTATCAGTAAAGTATTTCGGTCGTTATCGTGTTAACATACATTACCTACAACAAACGGGCGTCCAAGACCGAACCTTATTTACACAGTTTTTTAACTAGTTTAAATAACAAAAATGGCATCAAAAATATCATGAGTGTAAAAATAGTGTTTTTTCTTGTTTGTGTATATATTATTTTGCAAGTGCAATATATGATAAATAGAGACATTTTAAGTTTGAAAAATAAGTTGTTCTGCGTGAAACGAGAGTAGCACACACCTCAACGTTTCGCTTATGAGGCGTGCAATATGTCCACGCAATTCAATTAAGAAAGTTAAGGCTAGATTATACGACTAAGTCCGAACATCCCATCCACCACTTGAGGAGACACTAAGATATTTAAGTTAAGTAAATACTTTAATTCTTTCAGCAACTGAGAAGTTTTCAAGACATTACGAGTACTATCAGCTCAGTAAATGTATTTTAAGAACAGCCGATCAGTAAATCTATCTTTAAGGCTTTGTTTTTTATCCTGCGCTTTGAAACTGCAGAACTACTTGTAACAACTAGTAAAGTTACACACTTACACTAAAATTTTATAGTTCCTTTCGCTTTGTTTGGTGTATTTGCGCGCTAATAGTTTTCTAGTCCATAAAAAAGGCTAGCTGATCCTGATTTACGAGAAAGCATTACATCTTGAATAAAATTTATGGAGTCCCAGGCCGTTCCATTTATTTGCGATCTGAAAATGTCATTAATTCATTATTAGTTTTAGTGCAAAACATGACCTAATTGTTTCCACTGTTGGGTAATTATAGGAATTATAGGATTTAGACTATAGTCCACCACACTGCCCTTCGCAACAATATATTGGGCATTCAGGTTTCCTCACCTTGTTTTTTTTCGCCAGGCAATAATAACTTGCAACACGCAACGGACTTGAAACTGTTTTCACAGTCGTCGTGAATTTTCTAAGGAAAAAATATGTCTAAAAGTAGGTAAAGTACAAATCATAATTTGTGAATAAGGAAAAAGAGTATTTTAGTACAGGTGGAAATCGAACCTGCGTCCCTTCCTATACGGGGAAGTGCTGTAATCCACTGAGCTACAGTACTATCTTTTAGACATCCCAATCTCCTTATCACATTTGTCTTAACAACTAAATAATATTGGATGCATGTAAATGCGTTCCGATAGAAGGCGGTACAAATTATGATTTGTACTTTAAGAGTAGCGGAACATGTCAAGTGCTAAAATATAGATCAAAATGTTTAAAAGAAGGTACTTATTATTTTTTAGTAGACAAAATATACCACCGCAGAAAAATGTTAGTTTTTAGTTTATATATTTTATTCCCGATATAGTAGCGGGATAAACTGTTTACCAGTTATTAAGTCTAATCAAGAGCTATAAAAAAGCAGTTACGAGGACTGCTGACAGAAGTGAAAACATAAAATTTAAAGTAGAACATAAACGGGTCTTTTTTATTTATTTATTTATTAGTTACACCAATAAAGTTACACTCATAAAAGCAATAAATAAAAAAATAAGGTTACATGGTAAGTGTCATCTCAATTATAGGTGCAAACAGCAAGCAATGGAGACAACAACTAAAATTAAATTTAACATAAATTATATATACAGAATATATAAATTGTAATTTTAATTATAATATAATTGTATAGAATGGATTGTCTGCCCCCATGGCGGGACCGCTCGTTGTGGCGTTCTCTTGGGGAGGCCTACGTCCAGCAGTGGACGTTGAAAGGCTGATGGATGAATGGAAATTAAAACTTCAACTTGAAAAAAAAAACTTGCACCAGTGAATATATACGTATAGTTGGCCCAGCGCAATAAATTATACTAATAGGAACAGATATATAGTGTTATCGATGACGTGACCATGTCGATGGCAATATGAATTTACTCCCTATCCAAACCTTCCTATAGAACATTTCGCTTCAAAAAAAGTTTCATCAAAATTCAATAGTAAAATACTTTTTTTTTCTTCTCTCTTTAGACTCTTTGCTTGTACACCAGTTTAGTTAGTAAACAGTCGATATTGATTTATTAGGTGTTTAGAGTTGCTTATGCGATGTAGGATTTATTGTTCAAACTTCGAACAGACCACCTACGTTTATTAGCTATTGGAAATGAACATTGTTCATGTTTGCAATTTGGTTTGATTGAAATTCTTGGTTGTAAGTAAACTTATTTTAGTTTT
This sequence comes from Leucoma salicis, assembly GCA_948253155.1. Lineage (NCBI taxonomy): Eukaryota > Metazoa > Arthropoda > Insecta > Lepidoptera > Erebidae > Leucoma > Leucoma salicis. The sequence goes on from OX411815.1 coordinate 4,144,559, forward strand.
TTTGGTACAAAGTAGGTACATACAATCTCGGTACAAAAGTTACTCCTTTGTATAATTCTTTAGCATTGCACATGTATGACTATTTACAAAACTAAGAATGAAATGTCATCATGCCATTCATTCCTGTGGATGTCGTACGAAACGGTTAAGGGTAGAAAGCGATTACGTTACTGATGGTTGGGTACAAAGTGGGAAGTAGGGTTGGTACCAAGTGGGAAGTAGGGTTGGGTACCAAGTGGGAAGTAAGGCTGGGTATCAATTGGGAAGTAGCGTTGAATAACTCTTATGTGTTTTGGTTGCAGCAGGAGATAGTATTTTATTTCCTATAAGAACGTGAAATGAAATGGTGAGCTTAACAGTTTACTTAGTATCTATTGTTAAGTCCGTTCACAGTTACCACTAACAATCAAGTGGGCCGTGGCTCCTCTGCTATCATATGCAATAAAATGCTTGTGAGAAGATTTGAACCTTAATTTTATCCCTAACCGGGGCAGATGTTTTATCAGATAAGTAATGGTTTCTTGTACCGAGTGTAGTGGTTTCGGAATCCACAAAGTTTAAATATTTGTGTGATTTACAAATAATTGTAAAGTTTAGATGTATTTTATTTACAAATATTATTTCAGTGAATGTTAAAACCCCAGTGATAAATAAATTCAATTTTAAAATTCCATTTTATAGAAATAAAGATATTTCTGTCTTTCTTTCTAACCATCCAGCGCAATAGGATCACGCATATAATACTCAAAATGATGGGTGATGAGTAAATTGAAAAAAAAATATAAGCATAACATTATAGTCCTTATCACAAAGCGAGCCCTACTTGGCAAGTATATTTACATTGAGTTTTCGCTGAGGCCCTTGGATATAACATAAAGCTATAGAAATGATTTTTAATTACTACCTCGAAATGTCGGATTCTGAATTCAAATTAGGCAAATATTCAAGTCATTCTCTGAAATTACACTATCTGCACTTCGGCGTAAGAACCAGCAGACATATTTACGTCATTGGTTTCCGCTTCAGAGACCCTAAATGTGTCTCCAGAGACGAATTTAGACTGTATTAATGTTGTTCTTGTTTATTTAACCGAATACTGGTTTCAATTGCGTCCCATGCGATTTGTGAATAAGTTTAAATGCGGGTAGTTGGAGTTTTCTTCCCTTAATAGGTGTTTTGGGGGCGTTTTAATAAACCTCACGCTATAGTTCCGAGTAGTGTATGGGATTTTGGTTAACCACATTAAGTTCAACGGTCACATTTGTTGATGGAAACTTTAAAGCTTGATTTTCAAGTGCCTGTAAATGTTCTATGAAATAAATTATTTTATGTACCTACCTACACAATTATGATTATTTGATTTTCCGAACTGAATACACTTTTAATGTAAAGCTCAAGCCCTGATTGTTATAGTTTTATTTGAAAAGTCATTAATTTTAGCCTTACTAATATTAGAAACTAGCTGACAACCGCGACTTCGTCTATGTAGCTTAGTACCTATATTAACAGAAAACACACATCACAAAACACGCAAGTGTTCTTAAAAAATGTTGCTTCTTAAAAGTTTAAACATAACATAGCATCACGCCTGTATTCTCCAAAGGAGTAGGCAGAGGGGTATTACACACCCATGATTCGCCAGCTATGTTTAAGTCCCACGTAATAGGGGGCGAGCCTATTGCCGTCTACCGGGCACATTTGCAAACTCCGGGCTGCTACTGAGATTTTTTCTTTTTACGAAAAAGCTCAATTACATTGGCCGACCCGGGGATCGAACCCTAGACCTCATGATCAGCAGTCGCACTATACCGCTGGCTTACGAGGCATTACGAGGCAGTTAGTCTTAAAAGTTTATTAACTTTATATTTAAAGTATTGCAATATTTTTTTTAGATAAGGGCCAAGGGCTATCTGCCTAATCTATATTATAGTTTATCCGTGATACGCGTTCAATGGCAGTCCTCCATCATTTTATTTATATTGATATGAAAGTCTCTAGTGGCTTATCGCAGCATGAATGGGGGCTCGATCGGGGAAGTACCACCCTCTGATAAAAGGTCAGCGTGAAATCTCTATAGGATACGGTAACAGCTTAGCATCAGGTGGGCAGTATTCTTGATTGCATTGTATGGATATAGGTGCTGATTGCCGCTGATTTTCAGTCCACCCCTTTTATCTTCTTGCATGCAATTCACATATTTTGCGGGATTTAATTATAATTAAAAAATAAATGATAATGCAAAAATGAGTTTCCAAAAGTGTTACTTTTTTCATATTTTACACTTTGCTCTGATTATACATATATTATTATTTTAATTCAGCCCAGCAATTAAATTTGATTTGATTCAGATGGATGCTAGTATAAATACATAGTATGCATGTATATCACATTGTCGACCCCATATTATTTAAACACGTAATGGGTGACGTTGCTTGTTAGCTTACGTATCATAAATATTAATAAACCGTTTACCATATATTTAATGCCTTTTATTACAAAAGTGATCCAAAATAATGTGAAAACAAATGTAAACAAAATAATCCCCGTTTTATTGGAATACAAAAACAACGTTCACATGCAAATGATTGCAAATCGATTTCAGGCTGTAAAAGTTTAATTAAAGCATTATTTCTACGAATGGTTTCACATCAAGGTATGTAGCGAGTGCCACTGATGACTGCAAATAATATATCAGTTAATTCCTGAAAACGTTAAAAATATGCAATTTGACCACTGTCTGAGCCCGCCTTTTCACCCGCTTTTTAAAAAAGCTCCATGAATATTCTACATATTGCAGTCCAGTTTTGATTTGGTGATGGCACTAGATGGCACCACTAATATGATTTTGTTTTTTTATTTTTGACCCGTCCTAAGTTTTATACAGCCTAGTATATAGTATAGCCTTTATCAAAATTGAAGGGGTGAGTGAGAATTGAGAGGTGGACAAAGGTGTTATCTGGCAAAATTTAAAAATCCAACATTTTAGCATGAACATAGGTTTTAACTAATGATGAATTGATTCATGAACTTAAAACACGCAGCCAATTCTTATTCGTTACGTTACTGTCAATCGAGTATATATTTCAGATTTGCAAATGTGTTATCAGCAGAAATAGTTTCAGAGTATCGTTATCATTGCTACTTTTGGAATAATATAGGGTGATTATCAATCACTAAATCTTCTGCATCTTCGCAAGGATAACATGATTTAATGTTAAAAAAATAAACAAATGTGTTATAAGCTATAGGTTACGTTTGCTAATTTAAAATAGAATTTTTTTTTTTTTCAAATTCATTTTTTGCAATGATTGTAATCTTTGCAAAACACATTATAATACTAGTAACTAATCTTTAATCACCAGTGTTTACAATGTGTTCTAATCGAAAGACAAAACCAATACGGTTTTGTATTTTAAATTATAATGCAAACTGACAGAAAGAGCCGGGCAGAAAATCCTTTTTTTTTGTTAAGGCGGGAAAAAATGTTCCTAACCGCACACCCCGTTGTTCGGGGCAACGAACAGGGTAGTGTGGGGCCTGCACCCACTAAAGAAACCCGCCGTGTGCCGTCTCTCCGCCTTTATTGGCGGGCCACTGGAACTATGTCACATTCCTTCGGTGGTCTGCCAGAAAACGCTACTATTGTTGTTGTTGCCTACTGAGTTTTCTGCCAACGTTCCGATCCGATCACTTTTTAGTTTCTGGTTAAATTAATATATTTAATAATATAAACTAATAATTAATAATCACTACAACAACACAAACAAAACACTTACTGATATTTTGGTTTACAAAGTTTAATTGGTAGATATTTTTGTTTACTAAAATTTTTACGATATAAACAGGATTAAGTATTATACCTACTCAGTTTAATATACTAGCTTAAAATATCTTACTCTCACTTGTTTAAAAAAATTAAAAGTAGATTTTTTAATTTTGTTTCTAAAATTATATCAGGTGGCTTGGGTGGTTTAAAATAAAAATCTGACTTTTGTAAAATCATATAACTATGTGTAGATTAAACTGTTGAAACGGCATCAGCCATAGGACGTCTAACATTTCAGTCCACCTGTGATCATGAATGCTGTAATGTATTCGAAACGTCGCCGTCGGGATATTAGAAAATCAAGTAAACGCGATAAATGCCGTAAATATACCTTTATTTTATAATGTGTATAACATTTGCGTAAATATCAGGTAGTATACTTACCTACTTCCTACTACTAGTATAAGTTTTTAATAATAAAACAATTTCATATAATGCTATTTTATTATTTTACCACATAGAGCCTTTGTAAGTTCTTCTAAACTAAACTTAATTATGGTTCATAGTAAACAAAGGTGTTATGTTCATATTTTAATATTTTTTTTTATTTGTAAAGAATAACCTATTTTTTAATATAAATATAAAATAATTAATCGTATAAGTATTGGCACTAATATTGTACCTATATTAAAACTATAAGCTTTAATTGCTAAGTAAATTTGATTATTTATTATTTTCAATAGCTCATTACTCGTTTTAAACTATTTGCTAGTTAACACCTTTGTCCAATCCGACTTCAATAGTTCTATGAAAAAAAAAAATTTTTTAATGGAGTTGTAGTTATACTACATATATTAGCACTTTTAAATAATTAAACTATCTAGCTTAAATATTAGTATAGATTTCTAGACCAAATATTTTTAACTTATTTTTTTTACCCGCAACACCGATTGCTACTTAAAAATTTCGAGCGCACGGTCGCTCTTATTACGTGAGAAGTGTTTTGAATAAAAATATTTGAGGAAAAGTCAGCCAGAATAGTTAATGTTAAACTGATCTCACCTAAAGACGATAACTTCAAGATAGAACCCGTTACATTGATTTTTCTTCTTTGTAGCTTCATAAATATTTCTTAGGCATGAGTCAATGGGATAGAAATAAGTCTACTTTGTCACGTTTACCAGGTGTGGATAATTTCTGGCTACTCAAATACAACTAAACCAACTCACTCTAAATTTATCACACACGAGAGGCAATCAAGGTAGTTACCCTTGTTCATACAGACCAACCTAAATAGTAGATTTATTTCACTATTTACACATTAGTACGGAGCCAAGCCCCTTTGTGTAATACTTAATGTCATAGGCATACACGCCTGTTAGAAAAGATAGCGTAACCCCCATGAGTAATTATCGTTCTCAATGGTCTCACACTAAACGGTGGTACATCAATGCAATATAGCTATAAGTCTTGGTATTTTTATAGAAAAAAGAAATTTTAGAACAGTGGAAAAAGAGAGATTTGCTGCGAATAAGACCTGTCGTACCTATGTCCGGCAGGTAGAGTGAGACTTAATACACATCTAAAAAAAAAGTGAAATTGAGATTGGGGGTTGATCTAGAGCACCCGGGTAGGGAGGAACTTAGGTTCGAATCCTGTTTGCAGCAAATCTATCTTTTTTTTTTTTTGACATTTCACACAACGTCCTCTAGTCCCAAACTAAGCTTAACGCTTGGGATATGGGTACCAGATTACGGATATAATACATAATATTATATTGCTTTTTTTTGTAAATAAATACATATAATACATACATATAAATAGAAGACACCAAGACGCAGTACAAATATCTGTGTTCATCACACAAATAATAATTGTCCTGAGTGGAAATTGAACCCACGACCTCATGCACGGAAGTCGGTTACACTACCGACTACGCCATGAGGCCCGTCGTTTTTCTTGAACTGTGAAGTGACTTCAGTACCCATATGACTATACTTACAATACCTGCAGGGTATTGTAAGTATAGTCATATGCTTACCATGGCCTACCATGAACTCTTAGCTAGCGATTAAATTCCGACGCAATTCAAAATAGGTGTGTTGTTGTATTTCGTACCATGATGTCTAATTGAGCGATATTGTTTAGGTTGTCAAGTAAGTTCATTGTACGAATTTCAATACAAAGATGTCATGTTTGCGACTCAGATAATGTGCTGATTCGGCAAAAAACAAAAGATTGTGTCTTTGACACGTCATGGTACGAAATTGCGATTCAGTTCAGTTTGCAGTTTGGGTCCTAAACTGGATCGCAATAAGAGTTCGTGGTAAGCTGCTGTTCAGTAAATAGTTCCGTTATTAATCAAATTTTCGTGTAATAAGATAAAAGTAGAAGGCAACTCTACATGTAACATCTAGCCGAGTATAGTGACCTAGTTCCCGTAATCAAGTTTGCGTGTGCGACAATTTATTGTTACGCTGAGACATGCTCTGGTAAAACTTACACCTCGAGATCGTTTGTCATGAGTCTCAAGTTTTTACGATTATTAACAAAACTGTCTGCTGGTTCTTGTCAGTACAAATTCTTTACTTAGGTAACGACGATTTTTTATCTAATAATACAGCTGAAAATGTTTGTATATTTGTTAGTCAATCACGTAAAAACCGGCCAAATAGATTTGAATGAATTTTAAATTTATTTTGCACAGACATCGTTTATCACCTAAACTGCCACGTTAGTGCAGCGTTAGAGTGACTGTTGATCATGAGATCTCGGGTTCGATGCAGTGTTTTTGAGGTTTTTGTACAAAACAAACATTTTCTTATGTTATGTTATCGTTTATTACCTGTTTCCATAATATTTTTCATGTCGGAAAAAAATCCTTCTTTTCCTTCCTGGTTTCTGTGAGATTATAAGAAATTAATTAAAAGGTTTCTACTTGAAATTTGGTGTAGATGTGTGTTATGGAAAGTTTATTATAATATACTTAAATAGATACAGCCTATGACTTCATCCGCATGACCTACAATACATTAATTATCTCTATGTCTAATAGTTAACCCATGGGAAGCATTAATTTTTCCGGGATAAAAATTGGCCTTATATCTTTTCTGGGTTCCATTATTATATGTATTCAAAATTACATGATAATCGGCTTAGTAGTAACGACTTGAAATTGTAACAAACAACCGCATTTTTACATTAATAATACTTTATTTTTTCAGAACCCTTATATACCTACAATGTTTTATAATTTACTATATTAATACACATAATAAAAGTTTTCACACATAATGTTTTTGCATAAAAAATAGATATGTAGCAAAACTAAACAAACAAAAAATAAGCTAAAAATTAAATAAACAAAAAAAGAAAACTAAATATTGAAAAATGTATCACACGCCAATCGTTTGAACTGCACGATGGACGTAGCAAAGAGGCTTACATCGTATAGTGTAGGCTGTGCACGTAGGCACAATATAGTATTAGATTTTTATATCTATACTAGCCTTTGCTTGCGGCTCCGCCGCAACCAAAAGCTAGTTTTTAGGTTGTATCTCAGGTTCCCGATATAGTAGCGGGATAAAATCTATACCAATTTTTAAGTCTAATCGAGATCTATCAAATAAAAAAAGCTTCATCAAAATCCGTTCAGTAGTTTTTTCGTGATGCGCGAACAAACAAACAGACAAAAAATCTAAAAAAAAATCGTTTAACACGCCTATAGCCTATTACAGCCAGTTTTTCTCAAATATCTTAAATATACAGACAGCTCTGTTACAGCTTTATAATACTATAGAAGATTTATCTGTGTGGTGACGGACTAAGAATACATGTGTCACCACCCCAATCCTTGCCCGTGGGTGTCGTAAGAGGCGACTAAGAGTAGTAAGCAAATTTTCACCTATTGCATTACTGGTGGTAGGGTTCTGTTACCGGGTGGGATTACTCACTTGTTATCAGACCCGAGCGGGTCTGTACCACCGTCTTCCGTGTGACCGACCGTGAAGCGCTTCGGTGTGTTTTGGTTGTAGCGATTGCCGTCCCTTTCCCATTTCCCTCTCCTGAGCGCGTGGTGGGTCTTGGCAATGCTTGGAACTCGGGCGTTGTTAGGCCCAACCTCCCAACCACGACGGTTAGGAGGTTGGGCGTAAGGGGCTGGGATGGGGTTCAGGGAGACCCAGTGGGAATGGTTCGTCGGCCACCTGCCGGTCAGTAGGGGACCCGAACCCGAGGACATCCTACTCCGGGAGGCTGTCCCGCCAACTGGCGAAAATCCCGTTGAGAAGCTGTCGTGCCGGAGTGGGAGACCGGTATGGACCCGACAGTTCCTCGCAGGGGGCACCGGGGGCCCTTCCGTGCTTCGTGTCAGCTCCTCACAAAACTCATCGCCCTTCTACGTACTAATTTCTGCCCTCTTTTTTCTTTGAATTGCCGAGCTCCACCATGCGCATCCTTTTCACCCAGCTCTCATCTCAAACTATAAAAAGGTCTAAGAAAAAGAGTAGGTTTTTGACGGCGAACTCCTTATCCACACTCACTGTGGAATTTTGCAACATCAGGGGTTTACACAGTAATCTCGATGCCGTCCACCAGCATCTTGAGACGGCGCGGCCTGCCCTGCTCTTTTTGACGGAGACGCGCCCCGGACGACATATCGTACCTTAAAATCCCCGGTTACGAATTGGAGCACTCATTCCATCGTAAAGCCACCCCGCCAGCACACCCCGTGCGTGTTCGTTCTGGGTGATGTCCGTTGTCACCGCCTGCGGGGCCTCGAACTTGGTGACCTGTCCATTCTGTGGTTACGCGTAGAATTTAGGGGGACTACCCGCATCTATGCATGCCTGTACAGGTCCCATGGCAGTGATTTGGGGTCAATTCACATATTTGAGAACGTCGAACGGGGGATTGACAAAATATTGGAGCAGTATCCATCTGCGGAGGTGGTGGTCCTAGGTGACTTTAATGCTCACCACAAAGAGTGGCTGAGGTCCCGGACCACTGACCTCACGGGTCGGCAACTCTTCAATATGGCATCGGCCTATGGTCTCTCACAACTGGTCACACAACCTACCCGTGTCCCAGATATTGAGAGCCATGAGTCCTCCTTGTTGGACCTTCTGCTGACCACAAATGCACACGGATACCGAGTGGTGGTTGATGCTCCTCTGGGATCGTCTGACCACTGACTGATTCGTAGCACAGCCCCCGTTGCGAGCCCTAGTCGTTCGTGAGTTCTTCGCATCCTACTCTTGGAAGCAGCTATGCTTCTCCTCTAAGCACCCTGACATCTGTGCGGATTGCGTCACGGAAGCGGTGCTCATGGGGATGAAATCATTCATCCCTAACATCAAAATACCAGTTGGCGGTCGCAGCCGCCCCTGGTTCAACAAAGCCTGTAGGGAGGCTGCACGCCAGAAGCAATCCGCATACCTGGGCTGGAATAGGGCCAGGAATAGTCGGGATCCGAACACCAAAGAGGAGAAGCGAAAATTTAATGCTGCTTTCAGGTCCAACAATAGGGCCATTGCCGAAGCCAAGGCAGAACACGTTGCCAGAATTGGCGAGCGGCTTGAGAGATATCTCACTGGGTGTCGTGCTTTCTGGTCGCTTGCCAAGGCAGCACAGGGCAACTTCTGCCAGTCTAATCTTCCTCCACTGCAGAAACAGGATGGCAATACGGCCCATAGAGCAAAGGAGAAAGCCGACCTACTGGGCCAACTCTTTGCCTCCAATTCAACTTTGGACACCGGAGCGGCCGCACCACCTACCATCACACGGTGTGAAAGCTCACTGCCTGAAATCTGCATCACGCAGCGTGCGGTCAAGCGGGAGCTGCGGCTGCTGGACGTCCATAAGTCGAGTAGGCCGGATGGCATCACTGCGGTGGTTCTTCGAACGTGCGCCCCTGAGTTGACCCCCGTCCTCACGCGCCTGTACCGTCTCTCATACAGTACCGGCAGGGTTCCAGCTTCGTGGAAGGTAGCCCATGTTTACCCGATTCCCAAAAGAGGTGACCGGTCGGACCCGTCAAATTACAGGCCGATTGCGATGACATCTCTACTCTCTGAGGTCTTGGAGAAGGTTATTAACCGCCGGCTCCTGCAGTACCTAGAGGATCACCAGCTGATCAGTGACCGCCAATATGGCTTCCGTTACGGTCGGTCCGCTGGTGATCTTCTTGTGTATCTTACCCAGCGTTGGGCTGAGGCCTTGGAGAGTTGGGGTGAGGCGCTAGCAGTTAGCCTGGATATCGCGAAGGCGTTTGATAGGATCTGGCATAGGGCCCTTCTGTCGAAGCTACCATCTTATGGAATCCCCGAGGGACTCTGCAAATGGATAACCAGCTTCCTGCGGGGCTGAAGCGTCAAAGTCGTAGTATATGGCTGCTGCTCTGATACCATGGAGGTAAATGCTGGCGTACCACAAGGCTCAGTGCTCTTCCCGACGCTGTTCATCCTGCACATCAATAACATGCTCTCAATAGAGAATATGCGTTGCTATGCGGATGACAGTACGGGTGATGCGCGATATGCCAGCCATCAGAAAATTCCTCGGAACATGCTGGAGGAGAGACGGGCACAACTTGTGTCTGAAATCGAGAGCTCTCTAGGGCGGGCCTCGGAATGGGGAGAAAAGAACTTGGTTCAATTCAACCCTACGAAGACACAGGTTTGCGCGTTCACACAAAGAAAGACGCATTTGTCATTTGTTGTTTTAGTATTGGGATCCTCGGCATCGATATTTCAAGCAAAGTCCAATTCAGGAGTCATTTGGAGGACAAAGCCAAATTGGCAAGCAAAAAACTGGGCGTCCTGAACAGAGCCAAGCGGTACTTCACACCGAGGCAGAGACTTGCACTTTATAAGGCACAAGTCCGACCGCACGTAGAGTACTGCTCACATCTCTGGGCAGGCGCACCAAAATACCAACTCGACCCACTTGACTCCCTGCAAAGGCGGGCTGTTCGAATTGTCGACGATCCCAATCTCACGGATGAACTGGAGTCGCTGGGGCGGCAGAGAGACTTTGGGTCTCTTTGTGTGCTCTATCGACTCTTCAATGGAGAGTGCTCTGAGGAACTCTTTGAGGTGGTACCAACATCCTCTTTTTACCACCGGACCACGAGACATCGTAGTAGGGTTCATCTACACCACCTGGAAACGATCTCATCCATGAGCGACGGTTACCACTTACCATCAGGTGGGCCGTTTGCTCGTCTGCAACCGTTGGCAAAAAAAAAAAGAAAAAAAAAAGGATTTTTGTTATATCTATCTATAATAATATAAAACTGTAACATAGCTATATCTGTACATTTAAAATATTTGAGAAAAAATGAGTGTAATAGGCTATATAATAATAATAATAAGTTTTATTTCGAACAGAGTATATATAGCCGTGTCTAAACACAAAACAATTTTTTTTAGATTTTTGTGTTTGTCTGTTTGTTTGTTCGCGCATCACGCAAAAACTACAGAACGGATTTTAATGCAACTTTTTTTATTTGATAGCCCTTAATTAGACTTAACAACTGGCATAGAGAGTAGCAGTGAAAGCCTAGTGGTAATACCAAGGGATGCCAAGATATTAAGTTCGATGCCCAGTCCAAGGATGAAATATTACAACACACACCTCTGACTGCTTGAAATTATATTAATTCATCCATCAGCATTTCAACGTTCACTGCTGGACATAAGCCTTCCCAAAAGAACACCACAACGAGCGGTCCTGCGATGACCGCATCCAACGGCTCGCCGCGGCTTTGACCAGATCGTCGGTCCATCTGGTAGGGGCCGTCCTACGCTGCACCGTCTGATACGTGGTCCATCCATCCATCCATCCATCAGCCTTTTAACGTCCACTGCTGGACATAGGCCTCCCCAAGAGAACGCCACAACGAGCGGTCCTGTGCCGACCGCATCCAACGGCTCCTCGCAGCTTTGACCAGATCATCGGTCCATCTGGTGGGGGGCCGTCCTACGCTGCGCCGTCCGATACGTGGTCGCCACTCGAGAACCTTTCGTGCCCAACGGTTATCGGTTCGTCGAGCGATGTGGCCTGCCCATTGCCACTTCAGCATGGCAACCCGGCGGGCTATGTCGGTCACTCTCGTTCTCCTAGGGATCTCCGTATTACGGATTCGATCACGTAGGGAAATACCAAGCATAGCCCGCTCCATGGCCCGCTGAGCGACCTTGAGCCTTGATATGAGGCCAACATTCAGAGACCACGTTTCTGTTCCGTATGTCATCACTGGTAACACACACTGGTCGTAGATACGTGGTCACCACTTAAGAACCTTTTTTCCCTAACGGTTGTCGGTTCATCGAGCATTGTGGCATTGCCACTTCAGCATGCCAACCCGGCGGGCTATATCGGTCACTCCCTTTCGTCCTACGGATCTCTAAAGTCACTTAAACATTTTCTAAAGTCAGCTTTCAATCTGTTTGATTTTAGTCTTTTTTTTATCTCAGCGAACCTGCTGTATTAGCTTAACTTTAAACTCGCTTGCAAGTCACCAGTTTGATAAGGCCCTTAACCTTACGAACGTAAACCACACATAGACTCGACAACATCTTATTAACCTTACGGCAAACTATCAAAAGCAAAATTATTTCCTCAACAAACGCCTTAACGCCACTATAAAATACCGGTACTTCCTACATTCTTCAAACATACCGAAAGCTATTACAAACTATCGGATCATAACCAGAAGTTTTATACTTTACTACGGAACCCTAATAAAAGTTAATATGATAGCCGATGAGGAGATTTGCCTTTCTATAAATTTCAAGGACTGGATGTAAAAAACTTTCTCTTTGTTCAGTCGATGTATCGTATCATGTTCCTAGCTAAGAAACATTTTTGTAATGCTTATGGTAGTAGACATGCCCACACAATGGTAAGTGGTATCCGATGCTATAGATCTAGCAATACTGAGAATACTGCCAGGCCCAACGAGTGGTTGCCGTTGCTCATAGATGAAGCTTGGCACGGTTAAGGAATGTTTTTGTGGCGAAGATGATGAAGACATGGTACATCCACGTCTTGTGGTGCTGCCCAGATGAGCCATAAAAAGTTAGACGGAATTTGACCAGACTCGGGCCCAGTCTGCTGTGCTGATCTGGTTTCTTCACCAGAAAACTTTAACCTGCTGTGAAAGTCGTGAAAAAGAATTGAAGTACGACAGTCACTACTGTTGCTGTGACATTAGCCCATTAAAAGCAAGGGTAACTTATGAGACAGATAAAGGAGGTTAGAATGTATCTCACTAAATCGTATCGATATCGCATCGTTTCATATTGGTTGTGAAATCACCGTGATTGGCCGAGGGATTATTGCGACATCACGCGTCGATTTCTGTACTTAATCACAAGCGAGACGATATAATGTCGATACGATTTAGTGAGTTACATTCTACGGGCCCGCGGAGAACTTAGAATGAGTCAAAAATTTGACGAGAGTAAAGAAGACCCCGTGGGAAAGAGGTCCATTGCATATATCACGCGCTCCTCCTAACGCATTTTACCAAGTATGACCTGAAGGTCGATATGGACATAAATGGAAGTCTGATGCCCCACATAAGCCCAGCAATACCAAGTATACTACCAAGCCGTTGCTCACCATTTCATTTCCCGGATAGGAAATTAATGAATACACAGCTCATTTTCCGCTACAACCAGAACATGCCGAAGTGCTTCATGGAATGTCACGGAATGGCTAGGTCACGGAAGTCCGTGCTACTGACCCGCTCAGGCCCGATAACAAGTGAGTAAAATTGTACTTTACTTTTTACGACACCCAAAGGAATGAATGAGGTGGTGACACTTGTATCTTTAGTCCACATAGAAAGTAAAAGAAGAAAGAAGAAAGAAAATAATATTATTGCCACTAGTAACACAGATTAAAATAGTATGAATGTGTTATCGAAATTAGCAGTCAGGAGCAGGATGGCTGAATTGGTAAAGCATCTGGACGGTATCCAGGAGATGCAGGTTCAAATCCTGCTCCTGACTGTTATTTTCGATTTCACATTTTTCACTTTGTGTTTAATGTATAGTGCTAAGCATGTCAAATGCTAAAAATATATATAAAAATATCTAAATAATAAATACAATTAACGTAAATAGAATATCTACTATTGCCTACCACATTTTTTTTTCTTATTTTCCTAAAGTACATGGATAATCGGTAAGTATGGCACGATTTCTGTTACTAAAATACTTTAATTTTTTTATACTCTTGAATGATAATAGGCTGTTTTAAGTACACATATCTTGCCTGACAATGACTAAAAGATTTGGGTTTAATTACCGAAAAGGAACATCTTCACCATATTGTAACTGAAATCACATAAAATTGTCCAACACATCTAATTTGCCGTGCAATTTAAAAACAATATGTCCCCGGAGTAATCGAAAACATTCGCTAAAACTTCAGTTACAAAACCCAGTTCGTAATTCAAAAAAAAAAAAAAGAGAAACTACGGCTCTATTTCACCGTAGCCGGGTCGTTAAAATGCGGTTTATTTTAGTAGTTTTTCGTGAAGCGTGCGCTACGGGGAAAAGTTTTCCAGTGTGTTTTTAGTCTGTAATCCCATGAGACTGCTCGACCTGCCTAGTTAATCTGTGGAAACTGAGTGGCATAAGGCTGAATACTTTCGGACGTGGCACGACAGGCGTGAAATATTAAAATGTTTTTTCGTAGTCCATACTATTGAAACACTGACCAAATTTTGGAGGTAATATTTTTTAGATCGATGCGCTCGATTGTATGTTTTATTTTTAATTTTATTTACGGCTTCAAAAGACATTGCCTAAAACATTACAGCCGTGAAGTGCCTTATTTTGGTTGCAGAAGAACATAGTTAAGTCACGTGACTTAGCGTTAAAGATGTCAAATTCCCATACATTTTAATAGTTTTCTATAGCGTTAGCGATCATAGAATGCTACTTGGCTAGGCCCATTCCTAATCCTCTCAAGCGGGGTACTAAGCAATAAAAAAGTGACGTTTGATAAATAATATTTTTTTAACACTCACTTCGATCATGTCTGAGTGTCTGCGAATGTTTTAGTCGAAGTGTATGCCCTCCAATACATGATCACTTAATTAAAGCAACAGAACGCTAATTTCATACATATTGTAATAAGTAGAAGTACAAATGAGTATTTTGACATTGGTGCATATAAATAAAGAAAGAAAAAATGGTTATTGGCACCGTCTAGACATGTCAAATTAAACCAGTTATTGAGTAATTACATTAATATCTAAATGCTACTGCATATTGTGACTAAGTCAACTAGTTCCGGACGCAGCGTGATGCTGTGTCGTATGAGAATGACACTGCTCTGATTTTTCTATTTTTTTATTAATAAATATTTTACCGACTATTTCATATATTTTATTCTCATGGAAAAGTCAGTAAAGTTTAATGAATGCATGCATGCGCACATCACGTCACTCTACGGCACATTAATTATCTCTATTCAAAAATAGCTAGCTATTCTACAGGAACGACTCATTTTTTGATGTAATAAAGTCTTATAAATCGATGAACTTCCAGCTGCACGCACGAAAAAGGCTCACGTTCCGAAAAATATTTGGCGATTGATGCCACAAGAGAGCCGCGGGCTGAAGAGCGTCTGCGGGAGGGAGGCGGCCGGCCCACCGACCGACATGACATTCTTCGCGCGAACGCGTCCCGAGCAACACGCGTATCTCAATTATTGTATAGCAGCACGTGCGATTGTACCTTCTTATATGTACCATTCGATTTCTATCAGTATTACGTTGTTTAAAAGTACAAAGCTAATTTCTTCATGACGTTATTACCTAAAATTATCGTCCGTAAACCGACTTTACAGACAACCATATAGTATTTTTTGGGTTAAAGAATAGCCTATGTCTTTTTTGGGCTCCAGATTATATGTATCTAAAATTTCATGATGATCGTTACAGTAGTTACGGCATGACAGCATAACAAAAGAAACTCACTTTCGTATTTATAATATTAAGCAAGGATTATTATAGCTGGTAGCCTTTGCTTAACGTGGTCTCAGAGCGGTCAGGCGTTTACATTTTTGCGTACGAAAAATCTTAAAAAGATGTGTAAGCCGCGGTAGGATCTCAGACTGTTAGAACTCAGGACCTTGTTTGACACTCAGACTTTGTTTGAACAAAGCTAATAATTATTTTACTCTGAATTTGTTCTTGAGAACATAGGACGTTTAGTTTCAAGTGTATTCGAGCTTAAGGCAAAATTGAATGTAAGTTGCTTTAATAATATGTAAATGAGTGTGCATTGAATACGATCGGAATTGAAAGGCGCTTGTAAAGATCGAGCTGAGAATGTGATAAGAAAACGTCTGCAGTGCATGTAAAAAACAAAACTTTCACACATAGTTTCTGATATTATAGTGCTAATAGTGGGAAATAGAGTACACAGTGTCAAGATACCCAAAAACCAGACACGTTGTCTTTTTTAAAAACTGATAAATTCTGCTAATATAAGTAAGAAAAGGGGCCTACATGTGAATGTGAGCAAAACCAAAATAATGGTTTTTGAAAGAACAGATGTTAGAGTAGCAATAGGAAATGGTGTGCTAGAACAAGTGGATGAATTTGTATATCTTGGATGTGGATTCAGTCAGGATGGAAGGTACACACCACTGATGTAGAGAGAAGAGTGAATGCGGGAAATAGAGTGAACGGAGCATTGGGACAACTTCTCGGCAGTCATCACCTCAGCCAGAAGGCACGTGTCGCAATACACAACGCAGTGCTTATCCCAACGTTATTGTATGGAAGCGAGAGTTGGGTATGCAAAAAAGAGCATGAGAGTAAAATCAATGCGGTCGAAATGCGATCTCTGCGGAGAATCTGTGGAGTGAGGCTGACTGACCGCATTCGTAACGACGACGTAAGAGAGCGAATAGGTATGAAAGAGAGTATTGGTGTAATGATGCGAAAGGGAATGCTCCAATGGTTCGGACTGGAAAGAATGCCGGACGAGCGACTGGTTAAGAAGATATACAATGCGAAAGTGGAAGGATGTAGGTACAGGGGGAGGTCGAGACTCACCTACCTAGACCAAATCGGTCATGTATTGAAGGAAGGAGGAGTCAGGAGTCTCCGGCGTGATGATAAGTAAGTAAGTAAGTATAAATTCTGCCTGAGCTACCTGAGATTTTTTTATATGTTTCTCTGGGAATTTTACCAAATAATTTTCATGTGAAGAAATCAAACCTACAGCAGTTTTTGTAGATAAGTTTTCAAGATGTTTCTGCACTTGTTTTGTTACACGTAAATTACCCGAATTTAATATATCTGGCGTAACTATTGAACGAGAATGAGATATCTGACAGCGCGACTATAGTGCCATTTTGGACTAGAAATGGAAGTACTCGATCGAATCTGAAGTATCGATTTCTAAATAAGAGTGATCTGTCAGTGTCACTTTGACGAAACATCAGACGAGTAACCATTTTGTGGGCGCAGTTATTGATTAACTGCCGTAAATGTTGCATGTCTTTGATGGATCGCCAATGCCCTAATTCCAATGTATATGAAGTATAAGTGATTATGTGAAATGAGGTTGATCTATTTATTGAAAGTAAATTGCTATGGCTAAAGACATATCTATAGAATAACACACCAGTGTAGCATGTAAACATAATCATTGTAAAGTACCGTACTTTGGTCTCTATTTGAGGGAACACCCCTGAAGAGAGTGAAGAGTTTTGCAAATATTTACTTAATTCAGTCTTAGAACATTGTATCGTGCAAGTACTTCAGTAACGCTAGTAATTAAATGATTACACAACATGAGAAACATAATAAAAAAAAAAGATGATTTTTCACACTGATTAGTTAAAGATCGGTCAAATTAATATTTAAAACGGGCACAAGGATGAAATTTGAAAAAAGACATATTAAGATTATGATCAGATCAGAGATCAGATGATTTTATCATGAAACCCTTCATCATGAGATCTTAAAGAAATAAGTGATTAAGATATGATAGTCCTTTAAGTTTTTCATTTCTATTTCATAGAAGATAAGAACCATATCGGCAGGTAAACTATACACATCCATATAAGAAACTAGAGCATACCAAACTTATTAAATATCTCGGTGTAATACTGGATAAAAACCTTAGTTTCAGTTCACATATCCAAGTAAGGAGTAAAAGAGTACGGAAACTTACTTATCTTTTTAAAACACTTAGACATGTTTTAGAAGCAGAAACTCTTAGGCAGATATACTATGCGCTGTGTCAATCAATTATTGTGTACTGTATAACATCCTGGGGAGGTGCACCGAAAACCACTCTTAAACAACTCGAAATGTCACAAAGAACAATACTAAAAATTTGCACCTTCAAGCCATTCCAGTATCCAACTGCACCTTTATATGAGTACTGCCAAGACTTAACAGTGCGTCAACTTTTTATTCTCGGTATTGTACTAAAACAACATACTATGATGGTATATAATCCAGTAATATCAAAAAAGAGAAGATTTTATAACGTCTGTGATCGCACCCTGCAGCCGAAAACCTCCTTTGTTCGCAGATTTTTCCCTTTTCTTGGCCCCTATGTTTATAATAAAATTAATAGACAGACTAAAATTTACTCAATGAACAGGAAGGCAGTTAAAGCAGCGGTTTCAAACTGGTTGTCTACATTTTCATATGACTATATTGAAAGTATATTAAACATAGTACAATAAAATGGCATTTGAATAATATGGCTCGAACAAAAATTTCAGCATGATAATTAAATAGATAATGATGTTCACAAAAACATGACAAAGGCACACACACACACACACACACCTGTACTCGCTAGCATATAAATTGATGTTATTTCTAAATCTGACTATATATAATATGAAAATTAAATGCCCGAGGATAAAGGCGCTGTGTGCTGAAACAGGTTTCCAACCTAGCCCAGCACCAGAGGCTGCGAATCGAACGACTTTATTATGTTAGCTAATCTAGAATTCGTGTTAAGCAAACTGTGTTAACATCAATGTATTTTTATGGTCAAATAAAGTTATTATAAATAAAGTTATATATATTTTTCCAGGAAAAAGGAGCGCAACGGGGACGTACCCTGTCTGGACTACATACCACATGCGTGCAAAATGTTATAATAATCAGTTCAGTAATTACGGCGTAATAAACAAATGAATAAACAAACTCACTTTCCCATTTATAATATTAAAGTTAGGAACTTAAGGATAAGGGTGTTACTACTTTTTTATGTGTATGGGTTTAATTAACATCCCATCTTAGTCTGGATTGATACCCGTGCCCGACACATAAATATGAAATACGAAAATATATATATATATATGTATATACAAAAATTTCTTACGTAGTTTTCTAAATCAATCCCTAAATTTAATCAAACCTCATAAATATTTAGATATTTTTATATATATTTTTAGCATTTGACATGCTTAGCACTATACATTAAACACAAAGTGAAAATCAAATGCTAAAAATATAATTATATAAAAATATCTAAATATTTAAAGGGTTTGCGTCATTATTAGGTAAAATCTTAATTGTAAAATTAAGTTTACCTGGTCGGTATAATGTATGAAAATACTATCGACAGATGGCGCAGGCGTCACCCAAAGACGTTAAGTATGATGTGTTATCGAAATTAGCAGTCAGGAGCAATTGTCAGGATGGCTGAATTGGTAAAGCATCTGGACGGTATCCAGAAGATGCAGGTTCAAATCCTGCTCCTGACTGTTATTTTCGATTTCACATTTTTCACTTTGTGTTTAAACCTCAAAAAGGTTAACTATTTATCGAACATATAATTATTTATTTTTCGAACATCACAAAAGCTTTCGAAAATCATTTTAACCGAATGAACTGTAAAATATAATATCAATGATATTATTTCTTTCAATTTCGACGGAAGAGATTGATGCTCCAACTCGGTTCCTCTTCAATCAGAACTTGAAAAACAATTAGAATCGTAATCATTTATCTGTCGTAGCAATTAGCGTTGTCGAAATAAACTTATTCAAGGGACCAATTTCTCGTATTATATCGATTGGTCTAAGTTTAGAGCGAGTGTACTTCCGTATTTTAAAAACAACAGTTTCTTATAATAGAATATCTTGTCCGTAGAGACAATACACTGGACTACCCACTAAATAACCGATCCGCGTGCCCCCGTCAAAACCCCCCAGTCAAAGTGCGCCGTCTTGTACTCAGCGGACAACCGATGATATATTATGTGGTTATCTGATGCAGTATCTAACGTCACATTTTGGCTTCAATGGGATTCAAAAAAATTTGCCATCAGAGATTAGTCTCTAAGCAGGTAATCCAGGCGTCTTCTAACTGACGATAAAAATTTTGTTTAAACTTTATCATTTTCTCTTTTAGGAAATTATAAACGCTTTCTTTTATTATTTAAGCTATATTTTGTTGTATAATGAATAAAAAACAGCTAGAAACAATTTTTATCGGTAAATATTTAGGTTGTTTCGGATGTTTCCGTATTTGTATTGCATAGGTAAATTGTGCTTAATTTCTGTTCACCTTTTAAGCATATTAGTGTCCTTTGTATTTTACAAAAATCCATTAATAAAATTAAAATTTAATTTATTTTCAATTTTATCCTTCAGTGTGACAATTGTATGTCCACAAATTAAATTTTGTAGAATGTTTTGTGTTAATTTTACAATTAAAATGCTTTTTTACAGAATGTAAAGCAAAAAAATCCATATTTGAAATCTAATTTTGGCACCGATTCAAAATTATTACTTTTGCACGCCTCATAAGCGAAGCGTTGAGGTGGGTACTGCTCTCGTTTTACGTAGAACAGCTAATTTTACAAACTTTAAATGTCTCTATTTATCATATATTGCATTTGTAAAGTAATATATAAACACATATATCAAGAAAAAACACTATTTTTAACACTCTTGATATTTTTTGTGCCATTTTTGTTATTTAAACTAGTTAAAAAACTGTCTAAAAAAGTTATGTCTTGGACGTCCGTTTGTTGTAGGTAATGTATGTTAACACGATAACGACCAAAATACTTTACTAATCGAGTCTTTTTCTTTCGTTTACGAATTATTATGATTACGAATAGAGCCCTATCACTTTCACGGTCTGATTCGATGTGGTTTAATAGTTATTAAATAAACAAAACAAATAGTGAATATTTACGCTCGACGTGACACTAAAATCAGTGCTATCTTTATTTCGTGAGAACTATTTCTATAGACCAATGTAGAAGTACTTCTTAAAATTAGCGCTTGATGGCGTATAAGACATGAGAAAGTACTTTTTGAAATTAGCGCTACCTATGTGATTTATTGAAAACTACTTAGTAAGACCAATACATTATTAGTTAATTATCAAATAATTAATTTTATTGTGAAAAATGAAGATTATGAGGCATGCACTTTTGAATTTTCCCAAGTATTTATTCTTTTTTTAATTTGTTGTTAAAAAGTTAGTATAGGCACGTGAACCGATCGTTGTCGTCGGACCTGACTCCCGGAAGAGGGTAATATTTTTAGAGTATAACCAACTCTTTGGAACTCTCTACAGTCTAAGTCATTTGATGGATTTTAAATGTGGGATTGCCTTCGACCCTATTATAAAGCTGTAACAGAGCTATGTCCGTATATTCAAGATTTTTAAGAAAAATATGACTGCATTGTTCTATTTTCTGAGCAGTTATTTTTTTTAAATTGCCTATACCTACGTGTGTGGGATTTAATTCCAATATTATTAAAATCTAGGCCCGAAATACGGACACCAATACGAAATACAGTTTGTATGCCTTATGGTTCATAATTCACGCAAAATGAATGGCCCTGAGTGAAATATATTGTCCTACCCCCGAAGAATTATATTTGTATGTACCATACATTGAGATCGATATCCAGCATACATTATGGTAAACTGATATACTTGCATATTAAAACAAAATGTGAAATTTTTGAAGTCCCTGAAATATGTCATTACTTATTTATACTACCTGTCCCTACCTTAATAACACATACTTCCATTTTAAAATTTCTCCTTCAGCTTTTCCTACGGTATATATTATGCATTTATAATCTATCTATAAAATAAAAAAAAAGGTAATAAAGACATCCTATGGGAGTTAATAGCTTTTCGGGATAATTATGTTAATCCAGTATCTTATCGATTTACCTGTTAAACCTACCAAGTTAAGCAATTCATGCTCGTCTAGTATCACATGGGTAACCAAATAAATATACCTATGTGTTATTACTTACCTCCTTGGAAATTATTAAGACAGGTTAAACAGTGGGTCCTAATTGTCAAACACTATGGCAGTCTAAAATCGCCAGCTGTCCTCCTAGCTGGGTCGCGAAGGTCATAATAAGCATCGCAAAGTTTGGGATAAGGCTAGAAAGATGATGATGATCATTTTTGTACCTTTTTTCATAAACCCTTTTTCTCTCCCACTGTTTAGCACGGGTCTCCCCTCATGGTAAGAGCGATTAGGCCATAGTCCACCGCGCTGGCTCAATGAGGGTTGGCAGACTTCATAAGCCGTCGAGAAAATCTCTTGGTATGCAGATTTACTCACGATGACAAGACGATTTTTCTTCACCGAGCAGTGCTAACTTGTAAACAAATACACACATAATTTCGAAAAATCTCGACAAGTTAGAGGTGTCTACCGTTCGAGGTCTCAACCTTGGACTCGGTATCGAACCGTTTTACCGTTAAGCTCTCACTGACCACCCATTCCTTACCCATGTAAAGTTTAATGGTAGGGTTAAAATGAGCTACCACCGAAGGAATGTAACATAGTTCCAGTGGCCCGCCAATAAAGGTGGAGAGACGGCACACAGTGGGTTTCTTTAGTAGGTGCAGGCCCCACACTTCCCAGGTCGTTGCCCCGAACAATAGGGTGTGCGGTTAGGAACATTTTTTCCCGCTTTAACAAAAAAAAAAGCGTTTAAATGAGCTCTTTACAGCGTCTGTTGTCGCCTTCTTAATACTGGCAACTGGGTCGAGTAATTCATTATTAAGGGATATAAACGGCGCCAAGAAACCGCGTCAACCGAGTTCCATTACAAACAGCGCTTACAAAGGACGTGCCGGATGCTCAGCGGAATTTCTCTCTCAATATGATGTGTACGTAGTCGAGGCAGGACGTGGTATATCCACGCTTTTGTCCATTGCTTTGTTACAAGGACCACAGAGGAAGGATAATAACTCTCGTAAATATTATCTAAAGAGAATGTTCTTGTGAAATGTAGGCGGAAATTTAGCCATTGAGGAAGTTATTTAAAAAAAAATGTCAGATATAGAAAGAAATAAATTGATCATCATTTTAGGAACCCGTGGCTGTAATTGTTAGTAGCAACTATACTCAAACATTTTGACAGCAATTTGTGCACCACCCACGAGGTGTGACGTCTCAGGTTCACGGGGACTTCGCTCAGGGTGGAAGCCCGACGGGGCTAGCCGCCGCGTGGACCACTGAATGGAATATATGCGGTACCAGTGGTCCGCCAAGCACGGGCGGGAGGATGGGGTTTGCGGTAGGTACATTTCTGCCCCCTCAAAAAATAAGAAAAGCACACAACTTCAATTTTCAGCCAGAAATAATTTCCCTGTAGATGGTAGAGAAGATCTCACAGAAGATCAACGTGGTACAGCGGTAGGTGCTCATTCTGTAGTGTATCGTATTGTAAGGAAGGGTGCGGAGGTCCATACGCCCTCCATTTTTGTTTTCTTATTATCGTTCCTCTCCACTTACAATCGCTTTAAATAATGCCTGTAGTGTTGCTAGCGTCTATAAGCTACAATAACCACTTATCTTCAGGTGAGCCGTTTGCTTGTTTGTCAACTGCGTATTTTTGAGGCAGTAAACGTATCTTATAAATCCCATCTAATTCCCTACATAGCTTAAAAGCAGTGTATGGTTCATAAACGTTGCAATGTCTCTGTCTACGCTTATGAAAATTACCGAGACGTAAATTCCTTTACAACCATAACATGAAGTATGTTTTGGTGAAAGCGGCATTCTCCTTAACGTGCTTGAGCAACCATGTTGGAAATTTCATATGGGAAAAATATTCCTTGAATATTAAAAAAGTTTATGTTATATTATGAAGATTTCATCTTCGGGAATCTGGAGTAACTATTTTGTTATATATCAGTTTTTATTGAGTATAATAAAATCTAAGATATTCTCGCTTTTATTTTGATATTTTTGTATAGGTGTCTTTTTTTTTGCATTTAACATGGCTAACCATATAAATTAACACAAAGTGTGAAAATGTGAAATCATTAATAACAGTCACGAGCAGAATTTGAACCTGCATCTCCTGAAATACCTTTGGCTAAGCATCTGGGACGGTATTCCAGTTATTGTCAATTTCACATTTCCACACTTTGTGTTAACTAATAGGAGATAGTTAAGATTGTGTTTCCCTAGTTGTCTAAGATTCGGATAATATGACTTTGAAGACAGTCCAGCTAATCTGGTACTGACATGAGTTGCCCAGATAATGTTAGCCGTACTCCACGTATAGATAGAATTATAATACGTGATCTACCTTATTTTGTTGGCTTGGTATGAAGAACCTTAACCTTCTATATCAAATTTAATGCTAGAAATTTTGGTTTTATTGTTCAAATCGCTTCCAAGTTGGATTTTATAGATAGATAACGAGAATACAGAATCCTGACATTCTCAGAGATTGGGAATCCTCCGGATAGGATAGAACGCGTTTTATAGCAGGGGTTACACGGCCCCGCTTCGGTATGCGGAAGCGTCGTTCTGAGAGGTTACCTGTAAGTGTAAGCCACCGCAGGACCACTGAAGTTATGTAACACAGTTCCAGTGGTCTGCCAAAATTAGCGGAAAGACGACACCCGGCAAGTTTATATAGTGAGTGAGGACACTACCCTATTCGTTGTGTCGAATGTGCGGTTAGGTACTTTTTTCTCAACTTAACAAGAAATAAAAGGTGTTAAACGGAACTCAGCTTTTGATGTAAATCATCTAATGCGTAGGGAGGGTAAAATCGGCTGTTAGCGTGGCGACACTTTTATTTTACTTGTCCTGTTCAAATCTTGCAAGTTAAATTTGACACACTTCCCGGTTTCTGATTGAGCTGAAATTTTACACGCATATGTATATCACGTGACAATGCAATATTATGATGACATGGAGCTGATCTGATTATGGAGCTGGAAGGTGGACATAGGAACTCTATAATGAAACGGCGCAACCCCATCGTGTTTGGGCTCGTATCATTCGTCTTGACGAGTACTTTGTCTGTAGATGGTATGCAGGGTCTGATGATGGAGCTAGAAGGTGGCCATAGGAACTCCGTTTTAAAACGACATAGCTCTATCGAGTTTGTTTTCAAACCCAGAATTACCTCTAAGCTATTCTTTCTGCTTTGGATGTTGAGATTAGTAACAATAATTGTAAGCTCTTGGTAGCTTAAAAGCTGTAACGCTGTGGGGTTGACTTACCTGGAAATTATTTTTGAAATTTGTGAATGATATTCAATAGAAAGATAGTATAATATTGATGTGACGTGATGTCTTAAAATGATCAGATCTGTGTTGTCAAGTGAGGAACATATAATGGGATGAAGAGAATTTCGTTGTGAATATAATAATGTGTTCGTTCATGCGAGGGTAAGCGAGGTATCGAAGTATATTAAATAATCTTATTTGAACACAAATGTTGCTTTGATTACGCTCCATATGCTTACAATGAATAGTATGTTATTTATTTTTCTTTAATAACAGATAAGTCTTTAGGTGAATAATAAAGTTATATAAACGATTTCAAACAAAGTAGCTCACTATTCAAGTGTGTCCATCCATCCATCCATCCATCAGCCTTTCGACGTCCACTGCTGGACATAGGCCTCCCCAAATTGGGGGTATAGTGCCGTAATCGCCACGCTTGGTAGGTGGGTTAGTGGATTTTGATAATACTCGAGGGAGTGCTGCTGCCCACTCTCCCCGGTAATCCCTCAGTCGGCTCTTACGACTCCCATGGGTGGATAAGGGTGGGACAATTCTAAAGCCGGCCACACACGGCCTTCAAGTGTGTACCTACTTATAAATATTTTTAGGTATGCTTAAAGTTACCACCGAAGGAATGTGACATAGTTCCAGTGGCCCGCACAGAAAGGCGGAGAGACGGCACACGGCGGGTTTCTTTAGTGGGTGAAGGCCCCACACTACCCTGTATGTTGCCCCGAACGACGGGGTGTGCGGTTAGGAACATTTTTTCCAGCCTCAACAAAAAAAAAGGTATGCTTAAAGTATAATTTCTTTCTTTATAAACTAAGAAATATCTATATTTTTTTTTATTTATACCTTTAGTAAGTACTTTTTTATGCTACAAGCATGGCAAACAAGCATGCAGCCCACCTTGGTAACGCTAGCGTCTCATCCATCCATCCATCAGCCTTTCAACGTCCACTACTGGACATAGGCCTCCCCAAGAGAACGCCACAACGAGCGGTCCCGTCATGGGGGATAATGCCGTAATCGCCACGCTTGGCAGGGTGGTTGGCGATCGCAGTGGATGTTGTTAATACTCGAGGGAGTGCTACTGCCCACTCCCTCGGTATTTCCTCAGTAGGCTCTTACGACTCTCGTGGGTAAAGAGAGGTGGGACAATTCTAAAGCCGGCCCCACACGGCTATTATGTTTATATAATTATGTTTAAACTATTTCATAAATATGCTGATCGTCACCATATTTGCGACTTAAAATGCTACAGATATTATCAATAATATATCCCAAGTATCATTAGTGTCGGCTTCTGATCTGCTCGACTTTGGTCGACCCTATTTTTTTTTGTTAAGTCGGGAAAAAATGTTTCTAACCGCACACCCCGTCATTCGGGGCAACGAACAGGGTAGTGTGGGACCCTCACCCACTAAATTAACCCTCCGTGTGCCGTCCCGCCGCCTTTATTGGTGGACTACTGAAACTATGTTACATTCCTTCAGTGGTTGTACCCGTATTTACGCTAGCAACACCAGAGGCATCACTCGCGCGCTGTCATCTCCAAGAAAGCGATAAGAGGTAAAGAGGAAGAATAATAGGAAGAAGATAGGAAGCAGAGTAATAGGGAGGATAATAAGGAGAGGATAGGGAGGGGGCTTGGGTCTCCGGCGCTCTCACTCACCATAAGAAACCCAACGAGTACCTACCGTTGTTTCACGATGATCTTCTGTGAGAGGGTGATACTTCTCAGTTCGAGCAGGTCCATCCATTCTGGGATAAATAAGCAAGGCTAAGGCAGCAGATTCTTATAGGTAATATTTACTCAGTTTTTTTTTGTTATAACCACTGATATAAAATCTTTGCATAAATTACACAAAATATATATTCTGAGTCTGATATTTACGTAAATACGTGTAAACAAACTACCATTAATAGGCCAAGTCTGTACATACAAGGAAACATCTGCACATGAATGTTTTACATTTTGTATGAAAATTTCAAAGTGGTTGGAGCTAACAAATTGCTTTATAAAGTTGGTTGTGAAATGCGACAAGCCTTTTATATATTTTTTATTTATTTAACCCCTTTTTCTGTCTCCCTATTGGGTATGGGTCTCGATGCCAGACTTCGCAAGCTCTCGAGGAAATCTCTAAGACATGCAGGTTTCCTCACATACATAATTTTGATAAATCTCAAAAAGTCAGAGGTTTATGCAGTACGAGCTCTGAACCTTGGACTCGGGATCAAATTTGATACCATTGTCTTTGCAATACTTGGTTTTATCTCTAGGCTGTCACAACTAAACCTTTTATATAACTTATGCTAATAAATTCAGAACAGTGTAAATAAAATCATGGTTGAGAAGAAAAATCGTGGTTGGAAACTCAATCAGAATTAAGATTTTCTATCTTTACTTATATATGAATCTAATAATAAGATGTTTTATTCAGAATGTACTCACAGTATGTCAAGGATACACATCAAATTAGTTACATGTTATTAGGTCATTCAGTCTAGCTGCTATCCAGATGTTTTTTTTTTATATACTACGTGGGTGTGCAAACCAGTATAACAGATAATGATAACCGTTTACCGTAGCTATACCCGAGGCATCATTCGCGCATTGCCAACTTGTACATACGTACGAGGCGACTAAGGGAAGTAAGCAATTATCACCATTGCATTACTGGTGGTAGGGCTGGGTACCAAGTGGGAGTACTCACTTCGGGCCCGACTGGGTTGGTACCACCATCTCCCATGTGACCGGCCATGAAACATGTCGGTGTGTTTTGACTGCAGCAGGAGATAGCCGTTTATTCTTAAATTTTATATCTGTGAAATGAAATGGTGAGCAGCGGCTTGAAAATACTCCCGGCATAGTTAAGTCCATGAGCAACGGTTACCATTTACCATCAGGTGGGCCGTGGCTAGTTTGCAACCTTACGCAGAGGATGGAGAAAAAGGAGGGAGTTAAGCCTCCGATAACTTACATTGAGGATGGCTTGGCTCGGCTTATATGACATATCAATTATTATTAGAAAGAATGAAAGGTGCGAGCGTATACTTATAAACCGTGTACGGCTAACAAAAAAAGATAAATATTTATGTTTAACTACTTTCAAAGATGCAAGGGTTGCTTGTTTAGTAACTTTTTTTTGTTAAGGCGGGAAAAATGTTCCTAACCGCACACCCCATCATTCGGGGAAACGAAAAGAGTAGTGTGGGGCCCTCACCCACTAAATATCTAAACCCGCCGTGTGCCGTCTCTCCGCCTTTATTGGCGGGCCACCGGAACCATATAACATTCCTAGTACCTACGAGTATATACCTATTGACGAGCTATAGTGTTATCAATAAATATATATATATATTTAGGAAAAGTTATGTATAACGATTCTGGTAAAATTTCAACTAACAGACGAATAATAGTATCAAATCGCTCTACATATTTTACGATTTTCAACCAAAACAAGTTCAATGACCTATTTCTTACACACAGATCAACAGCTGATCGTTGTTTATAATAATACCTAAATCTATACAAATTTGATACCGTACATACCTCTCCCTACTAATAAGTTTGTTTATAAATA
The DNA here is from genome assembly GCA_948253155.1 of Leucoma salicis. Taxonomy (NCBI): domain Eukaryota; kingdom Metazoa; phylum Arthropoda; class Insecta; order Lepidoptera; family Erebidae; genus Leucoma; species Leucoma salicis. The sequence goes on from OX411815.1 coordinate 4,173,441, forward strand.
ATATATAAATAGCTCTTTCTGATATTTACGCATTATGAAATAACACCACTTTTACGGAATCGAACGCATTTACTTGATCTTCTACTACGCCGATGTTTGAAATACTTTACAGCATTCATGATCATAGATACCTTAGTATTATCCACCGTGAAAGACAGATATAGTTAAAAAATAATATCATACATATAAATGAGCTGAAGTCATCGATACTGAAGTGGCAAAGGGTTGGTCTCTCATGGAACCGACTGTTGCTGGAGTAAAATGGTACATGAGTGAATACCGGCGAATGGTCAAACGAAAATTTGCTCGGCTCGAAGGACCAGTTGATGGTGTAAATTGGACTAAAACTATTGTCCAGCAGTGAACTATAATATCTCTGATTCCATAGCATATATAGCTATATCTGAGGCAATGCAGTAGAAACGTCAGTATAAAAGTTAATTATCTACATCATACGCGAAACAGACTCGTTGTGTTAGTTAAATAAATATAGAGATATAGTTTTTAATATTCTTATGTAGAAAACGCCAATAAGAAATAAATAATTTCACGGACACTAATAATACACGGATCACACAAAGAACTTTCCTGTGTGGGAATCAAACCCACAACAGTCGGCATGGGAGGTCGGTATCGAATTTCTCTGCCACTGTTTCGTACGATGATGGTAATTGCGCTTGATTAATTTGTCTAGCGATGATAAAACACTTTTTGGATATGAATTCGGTAGTTATATAGGTCGAAACAGTTAATTGTGTTACGTAATTAATTAAACTCGTATAATTTCAACGAAGTTCGTCACAAATGACATAGGTATTTATAGATATAGGTATTTATTTAAGTTGAGAACATAATTATGTTTTAAATCTATACATCTATACAAATAAATAGAATTGAAGCGTCTGTTCGTAATGTACACACACCTCCCGAATGCTATGGGTTCGATTCCAACACAGGACTACTCTTTGTATGATCCACAAATGGTTGTTCTAAGTCTGGGTGTAATGTGTTCGTGAAATATAATTTCAAAGTCCCCCGCGATACAAGGATTATTTCTTAGTGCAGGGTGTTGCCTAATTCCGCGAAGGTGCGACGCTCCGTGTGCGGATGTGTCGCTCAGTAGAGGGTACCCGAAAGGGTAAGCCGTTGGCGGACCACTGAAGGAATGTAACATGGTTCCAGTGGCCCGCCAATATAGGCGAGGAGACGGCACGCGGTGGGTATTTAGTGTTTGAGGGCCCCACACTACCATGTTCCTTGCCCCGAACAACGGGGTGTGCGGTTAGTTACAAAACAAAATACTATTGTTCCGAGTCTGGATTTTCTTTGTGTCCTTTTTGTGAGCATGAGTGCATGTCTGTATAATGTCTGTAATTTTAAATTATTAGATCTCAAAGAGACATCATTTTCAGTACCTATTTCGTAATTCAGAATAATTTATATTAGTTTATATTATTTACACAGGTGACAAAAAATTACATATTTACAACCAAAATCCCCGTTTTAGTTGCACTTTTAATATTAGTTGCATCTTGGAAAAGACACGTGGTGCAACCATTAAAATATTTAGCCAAAATAATTAAGGACTTACCAATGATTTGGTTTCCATTTATCGTTAAAAATAACAGATCACTAATTCACATCCGTGTATATTTCGAAAACGCCACTGAATTTAAAAAAAACACTTAAAAAAATGGAATTCCGGGTTCTAAAAAGGGCGATGGCCGCGGCGGAAACTGCGCACGCGCCGGCGCGCTGTCCGACACTGAGTCATACTCATCTGAAACACCCTTCAGTTCTATTTTTTGAATTTCAAAATAGGAACAAAAGGAGAGGGGAGCGAGCGCCCTCCGTCGGGTTATTTTAGACTGGCGTTTGTGAGTTGGGTTCGTTCACTCTCTACCGTAAGGTATGCCGATGTCATTCTTGTTCATTGCTTTTAACTGAGGTTCAGATGTAACTGATGGAAACATTAAAGAGGGAAGAGTGCTCTAACTTTGTTGTAAAGTTAATGTGTATCTAGGAATGTGTATGTGTGAGTTAATTAGTTGAAACAAAAGACACTAATGCACGTCTCATATGTAGATTTAATTTAATTTTGGATTGAATCAGATAGCAGAATATAGAACAACTTATTTGTGAATATGGAAAAGAGAAGCTTTGTGCGAGCGGGATTCAAACCCGCATCCCTTCCAATCTGGAGAAGTGCTCTAGACCGCTAAGGCATCGCACTGACCGACGGCCATTCCCAATCTCCACATTACATTTGTCTTTACGACCCACACCACCTATCGGATGATTTTTTTTTTCGAACCGGGTACAGGCTGTGAAAATTGACGAAGAACAGCTTGATTATGGGGTGCCGCAGGGGAGTATATTCGGACCAACATTGTTCTTACTATATATCAACGAATTATGCAACATGAGGCTAAAAAACTGCAGTATTTTTACTTATGCAAATGACACAGCATTATTGATATATAAGAGAAGAACTGGACGGAAGCAAAACTTTGTGCTGAAAATGCCATTAGTGAAATTATGAGGTGGTTATCGAAGAATTTGCTAACTCTTAACGTTGGTAAAAGAAACTTCATTCGTTTCTACCTCCCTAATTCTCCTAAGCCCCCAATGGAAACAAATATACTCGTTGCCCATCAACAGTCAACAATCAAGTGCAGCGGTCGGACCTGTTCATGCCCTACTATAACTAATGTTACCAACACACGATATCTTGGAGTGATTATTGATGAACGGCTTGATTGGCAGCCTCAAGTTGAAACCCTTACTGAACGTGTGCGACGTTTAGTTTATATATTTAAAAATTTGCGATCTTCGGCAAGTCAAACTCTCATGCGAAGTGTCTACAAAAGTTTATGCCAATCAATAATAAGTTATTGTATTCCAGTTTGGGGTGGCACGTATAGAACGAAGTTATTGCAGTTGGAAAGAGCACAAAGGATGCTTCTAAAAACAATGAGCTACAAACCTCGTGTATATCCAACAAAAAAACTCTATGAAGAAAGTCAGGTTTTAACAGTAAGACAAATATTTATACTTAACACCGTGCTTAAAAAACATTCTCAACTGCCTGTGGCCACTGAATCTATGCAGAAAAGGCGATGTGCAATTGTTTGCCAACCTATAAAGTGCAGAACCTCTTTCGCGCGTAGACAACAGAAAGCTCTGAGTACTAGGCTATACAATTGTATAAATAAAAAAATATCAATATATACACTAAATAAACATGAGGCAAAGGTAAAACTATTCAATTGGTTACAAATACCAAATTATGATGAAACAGAACAACTAATTACTGTAATAGAATAGGTAATTGTATTAGTAGGTACTTAGTATAGAAACAGTAGTCCATGCAGCAATCATAGAGAACCACAGGTTTCCAGAATACGAGATTAACTCAGTTTGGAAACCAGTGTGCAACCACTAAAATGTCACTGTACAACCCTTATTACTGAATACTAAGTAACTAGTTAATTATAACATATGCACAATTATGTGTATGTTGTTTGTATATATGTCTTAGGTACTACTTAATATTGTGTCTAATACTTAATATTTGTTAACCTATTGTACTTTCTTCTTTGAAATAAATTATTATTATTATTATTCAAAGTCAGTTTAAAGTAGCTGAGCATGTCAAGTGCTACAATACGAGTACTTACAGATAAAACTGTTTAAAAAATCGCGCCATAAAGTAGTATTAATTTTAAATGCAACATTAAACTTACTATATCGGCTTAATGCATGTAAATGCATCCGATCGGTGGCGTGGGTTGTATAGACCAATGTGATGTGGATATTGGGAATGGACGTCGGCCAGTGTGATGGCTTAGCGCTCTAGAACACTTCCCCGGATTGGAAGGGACGCAAGTTCGAATCCCGCTCGCATTAAAATTGTGTTTTTCCACATTCACAAATAATTTGTTCTTTAAAGTAGCTGAGCATGTCAAGTGCTAAAATATAGATCCAACTGTAGCAGAATATATCCTTTTTTAAATTTTTAAAATAGAATCTTCATCAAATATGACTAAGTGAGGCACATAGGTATTATATATTTGCATGTTATCTTCCACGGCTGGTCGCAGCCCTCCCACAGTAGAGCGCTATAATAGTAGACATGTCCCGTCTGCATTCAACTGCTACGAGATGATACAAAATATTTTACAACTTCTCAAAAGTATACTTTAAGTATTGGTAGTGTAGAAATTACTGCTTCCTAAATGGCACTAATTATGCATAGTGATTCGATTAGTAAGACCTTTAGGCTACTACTCCACGCCGCCGGCGGACTACTGAAGGAATGTAATATAGTTCCGGTGGCCCTCCAATAAAGGCGGAGATACGGCACACGGCGGGTTTCTTTAGTGGGTGAGGGCCCCACACTACCCTGTTCGTTGCTCCGAACGACGAGGTGTACGGTTAGAAACATTTTTTCCCGCCTTAACAAAAAAAGAAAAAGAAAACGCTGGTAGCGTCGATAGAAGCCTAAATATACAATAATAATCTACTTACTATTATTAGTTTGTTATGCTTTTGCGTCCTAACCGCCCATCATATCATGAAATTTAACAAACGTTTTTATTACATATAAATTTATAGTTTCTATGGGATATCAATTTTTGCAAAGCAATTTTTAGTGTGCCGTAAAGAGTATTTTGTTAGGTAGAGTCTTACTTCGCCCTAACTGAGACTGCGCGTGGATGGACCGGGGAACGTCCGCCACCCACAAAGCCTCTCGCGAAGTTGCAATGTTCCGTGTGCGGATGCGTCTCTCAGTAGAGGGTACCCGAAAGGGTAAGCCGCCGGCGGGCCACTGAAGTAATCCAACACAGTACCAGTGGTCCGTCAACACAGGCGGAGAGATGGCACACGGCGGGTTTCTTTAGTGGGTGAAGGCCCCACACTACCCTGTTCGTTGCCCCGAACGATGGGGTGTGTGGTTAGGAATATTTTTTCCCGCCTTAACAAAAAAAAAACAGGTAGAATATTATTTGTCCCAGCATGAATGGGTCTGCTCGATCGGGGAAGTATCACCCTCTCATAGAAAATCAGCGTTAAAAAATGTTTTTTTTTTTTCGTACGCTAAGGGCCTATGCCTCAACTTATCATCTCCTTATTATCTTTCTTCTCTTGACGTGTGCAATGTCCCTAATATTGCTAGCTACGGTGACCGCTTACCATCAGGTGAACTGTTCCACCCACGTAGTGTAAAAAAAGTTTTAATAAATTAATTTTGATTAGTGCACAGTATTGACATTCTGAAGTTCGAGTGGAAAAAGTTTCAGGTGAAACGTAGTACAATATAAGTAAAAAATACCTTTAAACAAAAACAAAAGCTATCGCGAATTTTTAAAGAGCCAGATTCAATTATACAATATTTTATGAGTATGGTCTGCAAAAAATCTGATTGTGTCCAAAACTTAATAAATACTACAGATTCCGGTGCAGCGAATGCAATAAAATTATTTTTTCATCATTTCATTCGTTTATTTCAGATATAAATGAATCTCATATTTGTTTCGGTTCGTACTTTTGTTTTTCAATATTGGAACGCTTTATTTGAAATTATATTATTTTTAATTGAACGCACTCGTAAAAACATCGTACATGTACAACCAACATCAATCAGCCTGTATCAAGCCAACTAGGTTGAATATGGCAACTTCTTGTATTAGCACAAAACTGTGCCTATTGCCTAAAATTTATCTATTATCATGTTTTTTTAAGAACTTAAGTGACAATTCAGTTCTTAATGGTAAAGCATGCTATCTTTAAAGGCTCCACCTAGTAGCATGTTATTATACATCTCCCCTGTAATAGCAGTATAGACTTAGCTTTTTATTCTTTTTTAAGACAACATTCCTGCACTAAGGAATAACCTTTGTATCACTGAGGACTTTACAAACACAGCACTAGGCACTGGAGGACGATATCTTAACCACTCCACAATATTTTCAGTCAAATATCTAGGTAAAGAGTGTAAGGTGAATCCTTTCATCAAGTAAACCTCAAAAATTCCTTTGCTTAGTCTTCTAAGAAACCCTTAAAATAGAGCTATTATATGTTAATTATAATCTCAGTCAAGATTGTTCTAAATTGCTCTAAATTAGCACTATATTGTAATATACTATACGTGTCATTGTTGGTACTGTTCAGAACAGAAACCTCAACATTTCTGCAACTTAGTGTTATTAAACTAACTTTAGCCACAGCTTAACTGGCTTCAAAATTTATAAGGATGTGGCGTTTGTAATTAAAATTTTGGATTGAAACCTTAATCCCTTGAAATAATTTAACACGAAATATTAGATAATGACAAATCTTAATACGTATCCAAAAAATTTAAACCATATAATACATCGTGTATTGCGATGTCGATTAAAGCGTAAAAGTTATTAAATTACCCGAGAATTCGTTTCCGTAATCTTCATATTTGGTACAACATAATAAAAATACTAGTTAGTTTTTTAAAGCCGTGTGTAGTTAGTTTTTTAAAGCCGTGTGGGGCCGGCACCAAGAATAGCTCCACCCCATCTCTTCCTATGGGAGTCGTATAAACCGGCTAAGGGATTACCAGGGGACCGGGCAGCAGCGTTCCCCTGTGTATTAAAAACATCCACTGCGATCGCCAATCCGCCTGCCAACCGTGGCGATTATGGTAAAACTCCCATTTTGGGGAGGCCTATGTCCAGCAGTGGACGCTGAAAAGCTGATGGATGGATGGAATAAAAATACATCGCTCTATGGCATATTATTATTTTCATACGAAAAAGGCGGACGGATCATTCACCGAGATAAAAAATTACCTATCCTTTCGGGATTCCGGGTTATATGTATGTATTTCATGATGAGTGGTTTAGTAGTTACGGCTACAACAAACAAACTCACTTTCATATTTATAATGATTATTAGAGAATCTAACCCAAGCTATCTTCTACGAGGCATTTGCAAAGTATCATTTACTATATTAGAAATCTAATTATTGATTGAGAGACGTTTATTAATCAATTGTTTAGTTGTGAAAAAATGCGTATATTTCAAGCTCGTAACAAGTATTTCTAGACTAGACTCTGCTCGCGACTACGTTTGCGATGTTTCCGAATATAAAAATGTCATTAAATTCTGAAAAAATAGCCATTCTACAGGAAATTTCCAGAAATATATTGCTTATAACCATTTCTTTGGTTGTAAGAGCCGACTGAGGGAATACCGGGGGAGTGGGCAGCAGCACTCCTTCGAGTATTAACAACATCCACTGCGATCGCCAACCCGCCTGCCAAGCGTGGCGATTACGGCACTATCCCCCATTCTTGGGGAGGCCTATGTGCAGCAGTGGACGTAAAAAGGCTGATGGATGGATGGATGGATGAACTATTTCTGGGATCCAGATTGCGTGTAGATAAAATTTCATGATGATTCTTTCAGTAGTTGAGGCGAAAAATAGTAACAAACAAACACATGCAGTTTTAAATTTATAGTAATAGTAAGAACGGTAAGGATATTTTTGAGTCTCCAGTGAGCTTTCGGAGCTGTGCCAGCTTCGGGATGTATTTGCTTACACTGCTCCGACCACGTAAGCTTAATGATTACATTTAATATTCGAACCAAATTACGATGCAGCCCGATTAACAATTTATTATTTTATATACTTTTTAAACAACCTGAATGTTGTATTTTTAGAATCTGTAGTAAAAAAAAAATTACCGTCATTACCTATCAACTTTAACCAGAATGACACATAAGTAATGTTCCAGAAATAGATATCCGCTCCCATTCAATATCGTTGATTCCGGCCGCTTGCTGACTGATAGGTCCCATTCTCATTAACGGCATAGTGATGTGACGTAGGCGAATGACGTCGTAAAATCTCGGGTAAGATCGTAAATTACGAAAGGATGGGGTAGCCGATAAAGCCATCGATAAAAAAAGTTAAAGCGCGTGCTTCATAGATTAAGTGTATGGCTACAAATAGCTTGTTAAGGAATATCAGACATTAATATTAACAGGTTTTTAACTCCTTTTTTTCAACCGTTTTTTGTTCCGCTATTGGCACGGGTCTCATCTCATGGTGAGAGAGATTAGGCCATTGTCCACCACGCTGGCGCATGGGTTGGCAGACATAACAAGCCGTCGACAAATGTAAGACATGATGACGATCACGTTGTTATCCTTCCCGATCAGTGATAAATTGTAAACAAATACACAAATCAAATTTGAAAAATATCGAAATGTCAGTGGCGTGCCGTACGGATCTTGCACTGAGCATCGAACTCAATACCACTGTCTTTGCAGACCTTAGTTTTGCCGTTAGACTATCACTGCTTTTTAACTGCATAAATATTTATATTTACAACTCGTTTATAACAAAAAATAATTTACTAAAATAATAATTAAATAAGTATTCACGGACATTTCACACAACGTCCTCTGGTCCCAAACTAAGCTTAACGCTTGTGCTATGGGTACCAGATTACGGATATTTACTTTTTTTTTTGTAAATACAATATAAGATATAGAAAACACCCAGACGCAGTACAAATATCTGTGCTCATCACACAAATAATTGTCCTGAGTGGGAATCGAACCCACGACCTCATGCACGGAAGTCGTTTACACTACCAACCACGCCACGAGGCCAGTCAAATCTGTGTTAGACTGAAATTACAGTGCCGTGTACTATTTCTTACGCGGCATCGTACGGGTCAATTTGTATATATAAAAGAATAATTGACTGACTTATTCACATATCCACATATAGCCCAAAGCCAGGATATTTTACGTATACATTTCTTTGATAGTGTAGATGAGACAAAGGATTTTTCATAGCAAATAATAGGATGTCTACTACTATGACACGCGCGAAGCTGCCGGTAATGCGCTAGTTAGTAGTAAAGCTGTAATAGAGTTATGTCTGTAGGTACATTAAATATATTTGAGAGAAAATTAATGTATTACGCTTTTATTTAAGGTTCTCTGAACGAAATTTTTATATTTCTTTTTTGGGATTTTGTTGGTTTAAATTTATAAATGAACATGTTAAGTGTTACGATTTTTATTTTCATGTTCTAAAATTTTATTTTAAGTTAAAAAAATATATTTTTAAATATACATATAAAATACTTGGATTACAACGTATTTTATTCATTGTTGAAACTTTTCAGCAATGTTCATGAATTTAGTTTGATAATAAAGTATATAAACATATAGAAGTACTATTAGATATTACAAACAATATGTTTAGAGATACATACAAGTAATTCAACTACATTAAACTATCTTAATAAGGTCTAATTTTACAAATACATACTTATTTTAACTTAAATTTAAATATTTCGTGAATCAGAACTTATAACCACAGTAGGTATTTTGCCGCGGATACACCACAATATTAAAAAAAAAATTAAAAAAATAACTGCTAACAGCAGTCAACTGAACGTTCAGCCGTCTGCCAGGTCATCTATCAGCCTTAGATATATAAAAAAGATTTATCGTTACTCTATTTATAAAAAAAAAACGAGAAGAACAGTCAATATTAGAATTGATGTTCAACTGTTAATGGCTTTCCACAAAAACATTTCTAAACAGATTTCAATGAAATTTTATAATTAAGTAAGTACCCACTTAGAAGCATCTATACTATTATTATAAAGCTGTAACAGAGATATGCCTGTACATTTAAGATATTTGAGAAAAAATGACTGTAATAGGCTACATAAGCGTGTCAAACAAAATATATTTCTTTTTAGAATTTTTGTCTGTTTATCTGTTTTTTTTTGTTTGTGCATCACGCAAAAACTACTGAACGGATTTTAATGAAACTTTTTTTATTTAATTAGACTTAAAACTGGTATACATTTTATCCCGATAGATCGGGAACCCGAGATATAAGCGAAAAACTAGATTTTGGCTGCGGCAAAGCCGCGGGCAAAGGCTAGTTACTTAATAAATCAATAAATTATGATAATATTAATAAACTAGATTCCGCCCGCGACTACGTCCGCCTGGATTTCAGATTATTATTTATATTCGTAGGTTCGATTGCATATTAATGATCTATACTCATGTCTAAATAGTTATAGTATAACCTTCCATTCCGGGATGAAACAGCCTGTCTTTCTAAACTCTAGACTATACTCGTACATGTAAGCTAACTACTATATACGTATGCAACATTTTATGACGATTGGTTCAGTAGTTACGATGTGAAAGCGTAACAAGCAAAGAAACAAATGAACAATCAAAAACGCATTTTTGATATATATTGTTAACACTTGACATGCTCAGCTACTTTTAAATTACAAATTATTTGTGAATGAGGAGAAAAACAAATGTGATGAGGAGATTGAGATGACCGAAAGGTCGGTGCGGTTGCTCAGTGCCTTAGAGCACTTCCCCGGATTGGAAGGGACGTAGGTTCGATTCCCGCTCGCACTAAAGTTCTCTTTTTCCTCATTCACATATTATTTGTACTTTAAATAAAAACGCACTAACTAATACATTAATAAGGATTTTAACAATAATTAATAGACATCTAACCAAAAAGAAGCGAATAATAAATTAACTGTTTATAATAGTCAAAACCACAGCTAACTCTTAAATTATTTAATCTCTCACCACATTTACAGCAAAGTATAACACTGATTTGAACCCAATCTATTTTATAAGTAGGTACTACAGTTTACATATATAAAAATAAACGTAATTGAAGTGTCTGTTTGTAATGTTCAGCTTTTTACTAAATGCATATGAAAATGATTAGTGATTACATACAAAATACCAATTTTTAAAGTTTATGTTCATCTGTCTGACTGGATTTTACGACTAACCTCCGAAACGGTTAAACTGATTTGGACGGGACCCTTTTAGATAGCTGATGTTATAAGTATTAACTTTTATTTTGGAAATTTAATTAGGGTTTCGCACAAGAAAAAAATAACTAAATGCCACGTGAATGAAGTTGTGGGTAGCCGCTATTTCAATATAAAATAACAACTATTTAATCATAATATGATTACAAATAAAATACTTATAATTATTTAGGACTTCTTTATAAAGATTTGATATTCTTTCCTTTTTTCTACGTTGTATCTTTCTTCTCTTTCATGTAACGAAATGTGTCTAAACGTGACCTAAAATTTCACTCTTAAATCTTGTAAAATTATATCAAATATTAAATTCGTGAATAAAATAAAGAAAATAATCTTTAAAAACCTACATACTCGTAATAGAAAACAAAATAGAAAAATAGACCTATGAATATATAGACCTGCTCATAGTTTCAAACTACATTTGAGTGAGAGAAGTGTAACAAACTTTTTGGTGACCTAACGACATTCTCCAACCGTTACTGTACGAGTCTAGACTGCTGTCTGTTCTATATTTAAATTAGATTATATTTGAACAAACGTTTTGAATTACGTTGCGTGTTCCAGTGAAGTAAAACAAAAGGGATGATTTTTAGTCACGCAATGGATAATGAGCTGTATATTAACATGAATCTGAGTGCAATTTAAATTTACTGTAATTTACTTGAGTTATTTTGTTAATGATAATGATTAAAGTAAATTTACTACTAGCAAATTTGTTCCTTTTTTTATAAAACTTTATAAGTACTTTTGGGTTTTCTTTCAGAGTGAGAAGGGATTAAGCCAAACTAGAGATGCCGCCTTTGACTTTTTTATCTTGTTTTGGCTACACCACAACAAGTCTTACGACTAGGTGCCTATTTAATATAATCTTATAAATAAGAAAGTGATTGGGTTTGAAGGAACATAAAAATTCGTTCAGTAATTTTCAATTGATGTGTAAACAAACAAACACACCTAGCATAATAGACGAAAATTGTAAAAATAAAATGGGTTGTGGTCAAAGACGGCTAAATATTATAATATCATCAAACCATCCATCCATCAGCCTTTCGACATCCACTGCTGGACAAAAACCTCCCCAAGAGAACGCCACAACATGTTGTGTTTCGCTCATATGGTAATCGCCACGCTTAGCGGGCAGGTTGGCGATCGCAGTGAATGTTGTTAATACTCGAGCGAGTGCTGCTGCCCACTCCCCCGGTACAGTCGGCTCTTACGACTCTCATGGATGGAGAGGGGTGGCACAATTCTAAAGCCAGTCCCACACGGCAAAATAAAATAGTATAATAGAGTGATATTTTATCTTATATTTTTAAATGTACAGTGATAGCTCTGGTTTTCTTCAATCCTCGTTCTGTACCACTCCTAGGCACGGGTCTCCTCTCATGGGGAGAAGAATTAGGCCATAGTTTACCACGCTGGCACAATGTGGGCTGGCAGACTTTACAAGTCGTTGAGAAAAACTCTCAGGCATGCAAGTTTCCTCACATTGATTTCCTTCACCAAGCAGTGGTAAATTGTAAACGAAAACACATATAGGTAATCTCCAAAAGTCACAGGTGTGCCATACGAGGTCTGAATCTTAGACTCGGGGTTGAACTCGATACCAGTGTTTTTTTTACCGCTAGGCTATTGGCTATCACTAGCTCTGTTACGGCTTTATAATTATATAGACACTACTTTAAGTTCCATTCAATACGAAACTCAAACTATTTACGTATTTAGAAACAAAAAATTACTAATCAAAGGTATCGTATACACGTCAAAGTGGGGGACGTTGGGACGAATTTAGAATACGGATATAGGGGAACTTCTTTTTCGCTGGTGTTACGGCGCGCGACTAATGCCTAACAGTTACCAGAGATATATATTATAAATCATTTATACTAGATGTGACACACATTTTTCACTAAAATTATATAGAGACATATACTCTATTTCCCAGGGGGGTAGGTGGACGTAACAGATTGCCACTTATCATAAAACAGCCTTCTACTGCTCACATTTCACGGCTGTGGAAACGAGATGTGACGGGTGCCGAACCACGTCACCTTCGTCCTTGTGGTGACGGACTAAGAATACAAGTGTCACCACCCTCTTCTTTATCACGGGTGTCGTATGACGCGACTAAGGGAAGTAAGCAATTATCATCCATTGCATGACTGGTGGTAGGGCTGGTTACCAAGTGGGAGTACTCAATTGGTAACGGGCCCGAGCGGGTTGGTACCACCATCTCCCGTGTGACCGGCCATGAAGCACATCATTGCGTTTTGGCTGTAGCAGGAGATAGCCGTTTATTCTTTCATTTCATATCGGTGAAATGAAATGGTGAGTAGCGGCTTGATAATACTCTCAGTATAGTTGAGTCTATGAGCGACGGTTACCATTTACCATCAGATGGGCCGTGGCTCGCCTGCCTCTAATTGCAATAACAAAAAAAAACCTTTCGGCAAAATAAGTGCGTGTCGGACTCACACATAAAGGGTTCCGTACCACCGTAGAATATATAAAATTAACTGTTTGTTGTTAAAGCGCCCATAGTCATACACATTATGAATATTTCAACTATCTACCTATTACTTAAGTACAGTTGGTTGGTTGATTATGAGTCACAGCAAAAAACGTCAAAAATATCAAGTTTCTTATATATCTATACCATTATAAAGCTGTAACAGAGCTGTGTCTGTACATTTAAGATATTTGAGAAAAAAATACTTTAATAGGCTATACAGGCGTGTTTAAACACAAAAATTTTTTTGTTTGTTCGCGCATCACGCAAATACTACTCAACGGACTTTGATGCATTTTTTTTAATTTAATAGCTCTTGATTAGACTTAAAACTGGTATAAATTTTATCCCGCTACTATATCGGGAACCTGAGATATCACTTAAAAAAGCAAAGGCAAAGGATAGTATGTTATAAATCGTAAGTCCCTTTATTTTTAAATTTTATTTCATTTTTAGTATTTGTTGTTGTAGCGGAAACAGGAATCACATTTTGTAAAAATTTTAACTCTCTATCTGTTACATTCCGTGAGATACAGCCCGTGGACAGACGGCCGGACGGACAGCGGAAGCTCAGCAAAAGGGTTCGCTTAGCACCCTTTAGGTACGGAACCCTAAAAATCACCATTGTGGTACACGGAATAAAAACAAACTAAAGTAAAATGCTTGTTTCCTTGTTCGTATGACGACCTATATAAAATTGTCACCACCCTATTCTTTCCTGCGGGTGTTAATACAAGGCGACTATGGAAAGTAAGCAAGTATCACCGATTGCATTAATGATGGTAGGGATAGGTACCAAGGAGTACTAACATATTATTGACTACTACAGTCTCCCGTGTGACCAGCCATGAAACATCTCAGTGTTTTAGTTGTAACGGGAGATAGCCGTTCATTCTTTCCTTTGATGTCCGCGAAACGGAATGTTCAGCGGCGGCTTGTTAGTGCTCCTAGAATTGTTGAGTCTATGAGTGACGGTTACCACTAACCATTAATTTGTGTGGCTCGTTTGTCGCATTATGCTATAAAAAACCTTTTCGTATAAAATTACAAAGGCATGTCGTAATATTATTATATATATTATCATATCCAGTCACTACACATCTTCGTCATCACACGCCGGGGTATTTTTTTCATCCCCTTTTTCCTTTTTTAGTCACGCCTCATGTATTAAAGTGTTTAATTTGTTTCCTACTATGGTTCCAAGATAAATGGAGTAGTATCAGTGCTGATTGAATGCCCTTGTTTTAGAATATATCGTTCCGTGGCTTGCGATGTCTATAGTGATATCTAGTTGATTGATGAGCTGTTTTAAGTCAGCTTGAGATTAATGAGATCTCTAAATCCGAGATTTTAATCGTTTTTATTCACTTTAGCTTGTGAGTTAGTTGATGTTTTTACTAAAAAAATAATGAAAATGTATAAGTTCAAGGCCTATTATATTTTGATTACTTATAGTTTCAGTGCGTTTTAAGGCAAATGATTATGTATTGCAAATTACTCATTGCAATTAGCAAGCCTCAGGCTATTTGATAGTCACCGAAGGAATGTAACATAGTTCCAGTGGCCCGCCAACAAAGGTGGAGAGACGGCACACGGCGGGTTTCTTTAGTGGGTGCAGGCCCCTGGTCTTTGTCATTCGGGGCAAAGACCAGGGTAGTCTTGGTCTTTGCCCCGAATAAAAAACAAAAAAAAAGGCTATTTGATAGTAATAATAAATACCTCTTGTCATATTTTGATATTTTTATATATTTTTTTAGCATTTGACATGCTTTTATCCATGTAAATTAACACAAAATCTTAATTGTAAAATTAAGTTTACCTGATCGGTATAATATACATAAATACTTTCGCCAGATGGCGCAGGCATCACCTAAGACGTTAAGAATGAATATGTTATCGAAATACGCAGTTACGAGCAATTGTCACGCTAGCTGAATTGGCAAAGCATATTAACATATATCATCATGGCATTTCCCTTGCGGGGCAGGCAGAGAGAACAGAGTGCCAAGAGGCTCTATTCTCGCATACATCTCTCGCTTCCTCAATATTCATAATTCTCTTCATATACGCTCGCCGGTTTCGGAGACTCCTGACTCCACTTTCCTTCAATATATGACCGATTTGGTCTAGGTAGGTTAGGGTCTCGATCTCCCCCTGTACCTACATCCTTCCACTTTCGCATTGTATATCTTCTTAAGCAGTCGCTCGGCATTGTTTCCACATATCCGAGCCATCGGAGTATTCCCTTTCGCATCTATACACCAATACTCTCTTTCATACCTACTCATCAGGGACGATATTCCAGGAGATCCATGTTCAAATCCTGTTCGTGACTGTTATTTTCGGTTTTACATTTTCACACTTTGTGTTAACCTCTCATCATGGTATTAACAATACCGTACCATATACTCGTAGTTGCACATGAAGTTTATTTAGCTCAAGAGAGTTTTAATAAAAAAATCCGCCCATTGACGGGCCTCGTGTCATAGTCGGTAGTGTAATCGACTTCCCTGCACGAGGTCGTGGGTTCGATTCCCACTCAGGACAATTATTTGTGTGATAAACACAGATATTTGTACTGCGTCTGGGTGTTTTCCATCTATTATATGTACGTATTTACAAAAAAAAACTTAATATATGTATTACATCCGTAATCTGGTACCCATAGCACAAGCATTAAGCTTAGTTTGGGATCAGAGGACGTTGTGTAAAAATGTCCGTGAATATTTATTTATCTATTTATATATTTATTTAGCTTTTCGACGTCTACAGCTCGAATTAGATAGAGCCCCCAAGGGAATGCCACAACAAACGGTCATGTGCTGACTGCATCCAATGGCTCTCTGCACCTTTGACCACGTCAGTCCGTCTGCAGGGAGACCATCATACGCTCGGCCATCTGATACGTGATTGCCACTCAAGAAACTTTTTTACTGCTAACTTGACTATTTCTCCCAGCCGATAATTTCGAGAAGCGCATTCCCGAATATAAGTGGTACTGAAAGGATATGGGAATTATACTCGTACATGACTTTCATTGTCCATGTTCATTTTAGACCCACTAGTCGGGAAATACTGCTGAGATTATCAAGGATCGGAATCAAGGTCCACCAGCGATTCTACCATGACCACAATATCGTCGTTGGAGGTGAGTGATTTATTCGTCATTGATATTAGTGCAGATTCGGGTCAATTCCAAGAGCTTGATGAAAAAAAAATATAAGGTCTTGGACAACAGCCTGTACTAAATATTTTTTGTGTAGCGAGGGACTGTACAATTTGATGAACATAAAGGACCAGACCTCGAACAATCATTTGTGGATCACACAAATTATTGTCCTGTGTGGGGTTCGAATCCACAACACTCAGCACAAGAGAGGTCTGCATCTTAATCACTCCATCACTTGTGCAGTCAAATTTACAATTTAATTGAGTTATAAAGTATATAACACGCCAAAAACTCGAGAAATAAATAATATTGAAAATGCATAATATGCATGCTTGTGCTAGAGTATGCGCAGCTCTTAAAGGATTTTAAGTAAATATGTACTGACTCTTCTAAGATAAATAAGCAATTAATATTCAACTACACTGGCCCTCATAGAGATCTATCTTCCTAAACAAAACGTGAAATAAAACAAAACCTTTTTCGAGTGAAGCGCAATGTGCCTGAAAAATGGACATACCAGCAGTTCTGTACCAGTTTTAATTAAAAGTATGTAGATCCTATTTGAAGGAGATAGATGTATGTATGTGTATCGGAAAATTTACAGAATATATAATTTACCAGCATTGATTGTGTAGTTATGATAAACCCGCTGTTGCAGCGCTGAATACTCCTACTTGTTTAGTCTCTACTCAGGGTACAAGGGGACAAAGAATTTATTAGGATGAGAAAATAATGTGTTCTTTATGTAATGGGGCTGCATTGGTTATAGTCACCGGGTAGCATTTCTTCCAGTGCCCAAGATATCATTTAAAAGCGACCCTAACTTCAAAACTCCTTCTCGAAGGGAGGACCACTATGGTTGGTGTTGTGCTGCCTAAATCAACCGGCTCACCTCTTGGAAGTCACCACTTTAGAATTTTTCCTTTGAAACGGTTATAAGTTCATCAGTCCTTTAGAGCTCTGTCCCCGATTCTGTTTCGCAGAGAGTTTTTTCTTTTTTGTGAGCACAACGTCTTCGATCATTAATATTGCATTTATGATCAAAGGACAACGTTCAAAAACCACGTCTCTGTTCTTTTAAGAATCCTACTAAATTATAATTGCTAAAGTTAATTATGACATTTGGATGTTTGCCTGTCAGCGATATTTAAATGAAACTTAGTAGATAGACACTAAATCGTTGAACACTACAAAATTAATAGTTCTCGAAATGAGTAGCTATTTTTTGTATATAGACATAACAATTAAAACAATTTGAAGGAAATTTGGTATACAGGTTAGTAGTGGCCTGGATAAACATAAAATTAATATTTTTTTATTGGATAGGTCTAAACAGTCAAACATATTTTGATCTGTATTTTACGCCTCATAAGCGAAGCGTTGAGGTGTGTTCTACTCCCGGTTGATACGGCACAGCTGATTTTTCAAACTTAAAATGTCTCTATTTATCATTTATTGCACTTGTAAAATAATATCTACACACACATATAAAGAACAAACACTATTTTTAACACTCATGATATTTTTGATGCCATTTTTGTTTTTTAGACTAGTTAAAAAACTGTTTGAAAAAAATCTGGCTTGGACGTCCGTGAGTTGTAAGTAATGTATGTTAACACGATAACGACCAAAATACTTAATTAATCGGATCTTTTTTTTTCCCTTTACGAATTATTATGACTAGGAATAGAGCCTTATTACTTTTCACGTTTACGCTCGACGCGACACTAAAACCAGCGCCTTTCATGAGAACTACCTACCTTTTTACGTACGCATAGCCACCGGTGGCTTTACTATCGTCAACAGAACAGAACGCCGTTCGCCCGGCCGATACATTGTTTTTTGTGAAAAGAAAGTTTTTACCTTTGCTTGACGAACTGATGATATTTTTCAAGTATAATAACTATTTTATCCATAACAATAAGTAAAAACACTAAACACACGTAAATAATAACACACCAACGTTATAAAACACGAAAAAAACATATTTTACATTCCACAATATTTTACGTGGCCTCGGCGTCACGGTGTTTTCACTTAGAACAAAGTATAAAATTATAAGGCAACCAACTTAGGAAGATAAATGGTTTAGAGATTTCTTGTTGAACTCATTGATTTTTAAATAAGTCGTATAATATTATCCAAAGTTGCAATTTTCGATGTCTTATCGGTCTAGAGCATTTCCTCGGATGGAAGGGACATAGGTTCGAATCCCGCTCGCGATAAAGCTCTCTTTTTCCACTTTCACAAATAATTTGTTCTTCAGAGTCAATCATATATTTTTTAGAATGTCTCTGGACTTAACTCAGAATTCCACGAAGACGAAGCCGGGACCAGGCAGAAGCTAATCAAAAATATCTATCTTACCACTTTCCATCGTGTAATTCCATTACCTATTGTTTCTAGGATGATTAAGCTAAATGGTAATTTATTATTAATGTGTCGACACTAAGAAAGCTTTTTACTAATAAAGTTTTACATTCAAAAAGTTACTTTTTATAGGATTCATGTATTTATGCTGAGTGTTTCAGGTGATTTACTGGTCGTGAATTTGAAAAATTACGATTTTTTGATAGGCAGTAGGAATTATTAGGGACGTTAAAGTTGCGTGTAGCTAAAAACCTGCATAAATATTTTTTATACTAAAGCTAACTTATGACAGACTGTATTACTGTACACAATAGTAGCATCATGATTCTTAGCAAAGCCAAGCCTCCATATTGTAATTGTACGATAACATCAAAGCTTCAGGTATTTTTAAATAAACTTTCTAATTTTAACTGCCTCGGTGGCGCAGCGGTAGTGTATGCAACTGCTGATCATGAGATCTCGGGTTCGATCCCCGGGTCGGGCGGTGTTATTGAGCTTTTTCTTAAAAAGAAAAATTCTCAGTAGCAGCCCGGAGTTTGGAAATGTGCCCGGTAGACGCCAATAAGCTCGCCCCTTTTTACGTATGACTTAAACATAGCTGGCGAACCGTGGGTGTGTCATACACCACTGCTGGGGTAGGCAGAGGTATATGACATACCGGGGATACAGAAGTGATGCTATGCTAACTTTCAAATCTGATATGATGAGTTGGGGAGAGGGGCCTGTTTTAACATTTAAAAAAAAGAACCATATAAACGTTAGATATACCAGAAACATATAAACGAAAGAGGTCAGGTCAGGGTTAAATAAAAATAATAAAACGTGTTGCAATTTAGCAATTATATTTTTTAAATTTAGCAAAATATATTTTACATTCATGCAAGTAATCATATTAGACACGCTTTTATTTGCCAGTATCTATCTAAGGAAATGAAACATTTGGCGTAGAGTGGGTTAAACCCACTTCAAAACGTCGGATTAAATTGAAATTTGCACACTTATCAAGGACCGACGACAATACAATAATTTAAGTTTAAGCGTTTTTACGGGTGTATAATCAACAAGGAACCCTTATAATTTAGCTCAGGTGTTACGATGTAACCGAACAAATTACTAAATAAATTATAAAGTTCCATATTCAATTGATACCGGATACCATATCGGCAAATTTAAAATACGCGCGGTTGCCTAGGCCCCCTACCCACTTAGATTATCGCCAATGGGTCGCATGATTCCACTCCCACAAAGGCCAGAATCAAATATTATTACTATATATGGCCAGCATGCGATCCCGGATGCGCACAGAGTACGCCAAGGTTCGAGAACGTTCTATGGATACTCCAATCGCAAGCGTATGGATAGGAAAAGTTCTAGAACACTATCCACCAATGAGTAAGTCGGGGCAACAGCCCTAAAATGAGATAGCAATAATAGAAAGATAGAAGGGGGTATTATCAGAGAAAAAATATAAGGGGACAGTGGGTAGATTTTTTTTCTCTGACTCTGAATTATCGTTTGTGTCAAGGCAGATATAACACTGCGTAAATTACCATAGTAATTAAAATACTATTTTTTGCCTAGGGCATTGGAACGTAAAAGTCTAGTAGAGTGTCTAGAAAATCCCAAAGGTACGTTTTATAATCATTTCTATTGTAGGACTCATTTTCTTTCGTTTACTTTATTGGTATAACCATGTTTGAAAAGTAGATGTTTACGTGTAACTGTTCTATAAATTTGTTCTAACGAGATTTATTAGTATAATCATATTTTAGAAGTAGATTTTACGTGTAAGTAACTGTTCTATAAAGTTTGTTCTAACGAGATGATTAGACATATTGTATAATACATACCTACCAATCATTTGTTTCAAAGGTATATAATTATCAAAAAAACATCATACTGTTCGTGCAGAGATTATTACCTATTTATTTATTGCTACACAATATTTCGTACCCACCATACAATTCTTAATTTTTGATTTGTTAACGCCACCAGGTCATTAAGTTTAAAAAAAAGTAGATTTCCTAAAACTTTGACCTTAATAAAAGGTAACGTACATTTCTTTTACAATTCCAAATTAACCTTTAAAAATAGCCCATGTCTGCTGCACAATTTCGTGTGTGTTTTAAAGATTCTTATGGAGGAATATTTCACCCTTGGCACATATATTTTTATTGTTAATACTCGTCATTTTATTACGTTAGATAATTTTATTTTACATTTCAACATTTTTACACTAATTTAGTTGACCGAAACTCCTCCAATAGAATTTTTATTATAATATCTATACTTGTAAATGCTTTGCAAAATGCCTAGTAATACTCATAACATAGTTGTCATTCCATAGAATTTTATTCCAAATTGGTCAATACTAATTATTTAAGATTGTAACATACAACTGCATTTAGAATTTTATTCGCTTCTACCTGTAAAATATAATATAGTTCGTATACAGAATATAATTTAAGAATATTGCTTTTTGCTACTTGCTACTTAACATCACGCTGTCTCCCTTATGGGGCAGACAGGCACTTTTAAAACAATTATTTCATAAATGTTATACATCATCACACCGTCTCCCTTATGGGGCAGACAGGCATTTTAAAACAGTTTTTCGTTTGATGTGACTTATCATCCAGACTATTATGCAACTGGTTTTTTTGTTTAAATGTAGTCATATAATTATTCTGTTTGTATGTTGCTATATCATTTCACCGCCACACTTAGGGGGCAGTCATATATTATGCAACTATATTTTTATCAGTATCAATGCTTTATACCTGCCGAATGTAGGGGGGTTCTGATTGATTTTTTTTATTAAACTTTCTATATGTTTTATATTTTGGATGGTCCTCCTCCCCCATTCTGTGTGTCACCAGGAGTTGAAACGTTCCGCTCTGTGTTTTCCAGCTCCTGGGGTTTCAAGTTCAAGTTCCAAGTTACTGTTCCTAGCTATGCTCGAGATTCGGGTTACGACCTTCTGGGTTGCGGCTGCCCTACGGGTCCTGGTTCCCGCGCCAGTTGCGCTGGCTTCACCCGCCTACCCGCAGATATCTGCGCACGCCGAAGGACGAGGGCCTGCCCTTCGGCCCAATACAGCCTCCCCTGCAGTTGAGTACCCGTAGGTGACGGTCTTGGGGACAATCCCCTGAGTTGCGAACCTCCCCCCTGAGTTCTCATTTCTCTGTCTTTTTTAATCGTTAAATTTTCAAATAATTAATTATTTTGTAATATTTGTTTTTTAGAAATTATTTGTAAATTTTGAATTTTATTTTTATTTTATTGTTAGGGATTTCCGCCCGTAACACAGGGACTCTTTGCACAAAGCAGTAATTTGGCATGAATACAGGATGGGGTGCTTTTTGTTATCTTAATAATATATAATAAACCTTAAAAATCATAATAAATGTTACAAACCGCTACTAATGACCTATTTGTAACAATTGATCAATAAATATCAATCAACTCGCACTTTTTTACAATAATATTTCGGAAGCCCGATTCTTCTTTTTTTTGTAAATAAACTTAGTTTAAGTTACTCCTTATAACATCAGCTATCTGCCAGTGAAAGTGCCCCCCAAATTGGTCCAGTCATTTCAAAGATTAGCCGTGCGAGCAGAGACAGACAGGCAAAAATTAAAAAAAAATCTGTATGATATAAAATAAAAATTAAAAAAAAGCTATAGCTATATATCTATTTGTTATGGTACTTATAACAAAATATGTTAATATGCATTTATAAATAATTGTCATTACAAACAGATACTTAAATTTTAATCATTTGTATAATGCATAGATATTTTCGATGGACGGATGATGTTGATTAAAATATTTTTAATTAGCTACATTACGAATTTATTCACATAACGGCAAAAGAAGACAGCCGCCGATAATTTCGGAGTTTATTTATATATTTTCAATTAATATGAAATAAATGAAAAAGCAAATACAAAGTAAAAAAACACTGTCTTTCGAAAATGAAAATATCTGCTTCTTACCATTTCATTCAATTCAAAGCTTTGCAAATGGCCTTCACTTCTTTCTAAAATTAGAAAGCCACTAAAAAATTGAGGAGACATTTTCCTGTGACAAAACGGTTCGTTTAACAGATATCGTAATTAATTAGCGGTAAACTCCTCGGAAGCTGAGATTGTAGTACTTTAGTATAAATATTTATAAAAAAGGGCAGCATATTTATAAAATAAAGCAGTTTGTATATTTATATATTTTTAAAACAAAAGGGGACCGCTCGTTGTGGCGTTCTCTTGGGGAGGCCTATGTCCAGCAGTGGACTTTGAAAGGCTGATGGATGGATGGATGGATGACCTACCGTTGCTTCACTACAGTTTTCTGTAAGAGGGTAGTTCTTCTGAGAACTTCGATTCGATTCAAATTCAAAACTTCAAACTTATATTAGAAGCAGCTGCAGTATAGTTAATTTTCTACTATCTCGACGAATCGAATACTTTATAACTCTCGTGATTATCAATGCTGTAAAGTATTCGAAACTTTGGAATAATAGAATATTAATTAAAACTTAATTCATAAAATGTATTCAAGATTTTAATTTAGTAAAGAATAATAGTAAATTGAATAGCACGAGTACTGTAATAATCTTGTTAAGATGAAGTTTAACAGCTGTAATATAAAAGGGTACGAGCAAAAAATCCAGTGAAACCTCAAAAGGTTTTCATGAATTACGTATTCACAACGTAAAACTCACTTCACGAAATAACGGCAGCATTAGCTTTGGTTCAAGCAAGAGGACATACTCTATGTATTATTTTTTATAATTTACTCAAAATATTCCAAATTCAAATTCAAATTCAAAAATATCTTTATTTCATAGGCCTATTAAATAGCACTTAAAATCGTCAATAATACACTAATAATTAACACGAGCGCCTGAGGCGAGTGCATCCGCAATAACAAAGTGGCGATTGCAATCGCCACAAGCGGCTGGATACCGAAGTAAAGCCATTCATGAGAAGAACCCGGCAAGAAACTCATGGACCACTTTTTTAAATTGCCAATTTATTACAATTTAATATAATCTTTATAACTAAAATGACATTATATCATCCAAAACAATTTTAAAAATTAATGAATGAGGAGCAGCTCAAGCCCATTTTGTTTTATCCTCAAGATAATCCGAAACAGTGTAATAACCTTGATTACAAAGTCTAATTGAATTGTATTGAAGTAGTAGTACCAATGTAATTAGTATTGAAGGAATTGACTGCAATGAACAGCTGTAAATTTTAACAAGCAACTTGACGGCGCTTTGCGTTAAGGAGAGAGCGTGACGTATATTTTTCTGTTTTAAGCAAACTATTATCAACTATCTGTTTTGCGTTCTACCGCTGAGGACGAGTCTCTGAGAATGAGAGGAATTGTACACCACGCTGGCTCCAGGTGAGTAGTGGCAGGTTTTGTAAGTCAGCAAAAAAATCTCTCAAGCTGAGTTTCCTAATTTCTCATAATGTTTTTCTTTATCAGGCAGCGATAATTAATGCTATTTGTCATTAAATACGTAATATAGGTTTATGTATATTTATAAATCGTTTGTCTTGAATTACTATTTATCACATACATAGCCAAGACTACTAAGTCTAAAAAAGTTAAATTTGAAACATGTTTATTTTATAACGTAGATAACTACAAAGAAAACATTGTTGAAAATTTCAACTTAAATGGGGTGGAAGTTTGTTTAGGAGTATCGGTTATTAATAGGAACTTTCCTCTATCTTAGAACTAATATAATACTGTTAGTAAAACAATTAATACAAAGCTGCTCACTCTAGTTTTAGTCTATACTAGCCTTTGCCCGCGGCTCCACTGCAGACAAAGCTAGTTTTTAGGTTATATCTCAGGTTCCCGATATAGTAGCGGGATAAAATGTATACCAGTTTTTAAGTCTAATTATGAGCTATCAAATTAAAAAGTTTCATCAAAATCCGATCAGTTTTTGCGTGATGCGCGAACGAACAAGCAGATAAACAAACAAAAAATAAAAAATAATGTTTTGTATATAGACACAAAGCACGTTTATTTTCATTTTGTTTGTTACGCTGTAACTACTGACCCAATCATTGTGAAATTCAGCACGCATATATAGTCTAAGGCCCAAAAAATACCTTTTATCCCCGAAAAATGTATAGTTCCAGTGGGAAAGCAATTTTTGCATAGAGATAATTAATATCTCCTAGAGTGACGTGTCTATATTCTGAAATCCGAGTGGACGTAGTCGCGGGCTGAATCTAGTTTTAATATAAGTTTGCATATTGCCACTATAAATGATAAATAGCAATGTATTTTGACCCAAACACCCTCCTTATACTTTACGCACCAATGGAAGAGCAGCGCAGGCTTATGCCTGCTTCATGCTGAGTTAGTGACGTTTTGTGACGAAACTTTGTGTTTGTAATTTGTTTATAAGCATTTTTTTCTGTTTTTGTTTTGTCACAATAAAAAAAATTTCTTTCTTTCTTTCTTTTCCTTCCATCCATCCATCCATCAGCCTTTTGAAGTCCACTGCTGGACATAGGCCTCCCCAAGAGAACGCCACAACATGTGTTTCACTCATATGGGGGATAGTACCGTAATCGCCACGCTTCGCAGGCGGGTTGGCGATCGCAGTGGATGTTGTTAATACTCGAGGGAGTGCTGCTGCCCACTCCCTCGGTATTCCCTCAGTCGGCTCTTACGACTCCCATGGGTGGAGAGGGGTGGGACAATTCTAAAGCCGGCCCCACACAGTAAATTCTTTTCCTTATCCTCTCTTTATTATCCTTCCTATCATCCCCTATTATACTTCTTGCTCTCGCTTTGTCCACCAGCGTTGGTTATAAAAAAAAACATGACGCTGTCCTCGCTCAAATATATATCTTGTACCAAACCAGAGTGTTTCAACAACCCGAGACAGATTTCAATTTAGAGTATAACATGTTTTTTGCTTGCCCCTAATTTCTCGCACGATTGCATTCCAAACGAGACGTACAGTGCCCGCGTGTTTTATATTTGAATATTATTACTACGACATGTCGATATGATTGGTAATGGACTTTTATTTCGATTTTTAAAATGGCGTTTCGATTTTCTGTTCTGAAACTATTTGAGTATTACCTTTTCCTTTATCATCTATGTCTACTTACGGCTTCATTAGACTACTATACATATAGATATATTGATCTGTATTTTAGCACTTGACATACTCAGCTACTTTACAGAACAAATTATTTGTGAATATAGAAAAAGATAAATTTAGTGCGAGTGGGATTCGAACCTGCTTCCCTTCTAATCCGGGGAAGAACTCTAGACAGCTAAACCCATCGCACATTCACAAAAAGTTTGTACTATATAGACTTCAAGATTCGATCATAAATGCAATAGATTTCGCGTTGACTCGAAAAATATGTCTCGGTAAATAAGAGGGCACTTTAGAAGTGAGCGCTTATTTTGTTTAGTTCAAAAAGTACTTTATTTGTTGCTATTTAAGCTTGATTTCACAGCAAATGTTATTTGTCTTTTGACTTTTAAGTGGCAGTAATAAATGATTGCTTCGCTCGTTCTTTGAGATAAATGACCGTAAATGTAAGATAATATTTTAAAGATTTGTGACTTTATTACTAATTGCCATGATTGTAATTAGGTTGAATTTAAAACTGTTTTAAGACCTTTTTCTCAGTTCGTTAGTAAACAGATGTAGCTGTATAAGTATATATTCACATGGACAATTTTTAGCTTGATTTTGTTCGGGACACTGTGTCTTGTTAGTATTGATGATCGAAGACTTCAAGGTACAAGTATATAAATGTTCATTGACATTTTACTGAAAATAACTTTTCGTTTCTTTTTTAAGTTAACATAAGTTTTAGCTACGATGTTCCAAAAATCCGAACACAATTTCATAGGAAAATATCTTCAAGTTGTATAAATAACTTTCATTTCCAATTATTTACCACCTGCCCGAATTTATACTGGAGATACGACGTACAATAAATCAAAAAGAATATTCTTATGAATTAGATAGTCCCTTTACCACAGCCTACCCACATATCATCAAGGATTATGAATAATAAAACGGGGAAAAAGTTTGTCATTCTCTGAAGTATTACGTATTTTGATAGATATAGATTGCTTCTCATTCTTGTAAGGGTTGGCCAACCTTTTTAAAATGAAGAGTAGTAATCACAAATTAAACTTGGAACACAAAGTGGAAATTATAACTATGAGTTCGAGTAGGGATTGAGCACACATCTTCTGGAACAGCGGTCCAGACGCTCTGCCACTTGAACTAACATTCTCTTACATCAAAATCATACTTTTTAACGTCATGGGTAACTTGTCATCTGCCTGTAACAATAACACCACGAATCGTTATACAACTTGACTATTTCTTCAGCACTTGATGCTCAGCTGCTCGGCTGACATTAAATGGGTTATCGATTATAGCGATGGTCGGATAACGTCTTTATCCTCAACAACGTGCTAACCCCGAGCTTGCCAATGTAATATCCACTATAAAACTGCTGCTCTACCTTGTATACGTTTTGATTGTGCCTCGGTTGGACTAGAAGACCCGTCACAGGTGCCCACTCCGCCAGCACCCGGCCCTCATGTCCGTAAAAGGGGAACCCAAAGCCGCTGATTTGGCATTGAAGTCCCCGAGGACGATTTCAGGACAAAGCCGACTGCGACTAACGACGGAGCCTACTTCTATATCTAATATATGAACATTTGACTTTCTTCATGTTTCAGAAGGCACGTTAGACAGTAGCCCTTGCTTTTAAATTATACGTAGCAGTCGTGACAAGTGGCCAGGTTCTGACTGTGATCTTTTTCTGCGATTGCTAGTTGGGTCAAGAGCAGATAGTGTAATGCCGAACATATCGAAACGAAAGTCAACGAAACCAATGTTTGGAATGGATAAAAAGTTGGCACAATGATTTACATAAATATCGCATCTATACTATTATAAAGCTATGACATAGGCTAAGTAGGTACTTTATAAGCCTAAACAAAATATAAAAATTGCGATACTTTATAAGCTATAGAAAAAATTAAATAAGACGTAACGGGACGTCTCATAGAAGTGAAAAAGTTTTCTTTCTTTCTTCAAATATTGTTCGAGTTTTATATAATTCTTGGTAAGTGCCCTCTCGTTATGCATATCTAGACGAATTAAAACTGTTATTGGTTTATTGATTGACATTATACTACCTGGTTAGATGATTTGTCAACAGATGACGTTAAAATCAATTAAATAAATACTGGTTTTACCCTCCCTCCGCATTAGATGTTTTCACATCGAGAACCATTTGCCACTGAGTAACTAAATTGCAATACGGTACATATTGGTGTATTTCGTTTACGAAATTACCTCATGAGGCAAGGTTTTGGGTTCAGTTTGCATTTGCTAATTAA
This sequence comes from Leucoma salicis, assembly GCA_948253155.1. Lineage (NCBI taxonomy): Eukaryota > Metazoa > Arthropoda > Insecta > Lepidoptera > Erebidae > Leucoma > Leucoma salicis. The sequence continues at coordinate 4,201,801 of OX411815.1, forward strand.
TGTTTATTAGTAAAGTTTCACACATTACGATTATATATTACAATTTATATCCTTTTGTAGGTTCTTGATGGATAATTGCCAAACGTTCAGAGTATGTTTTCCACGATTGTGTGCAATCTTTCCTTCATTTTTATATTCTGGTTATCCTTTACGATAAGAGATCGGGACTGACAGTTGCTAATGTTCTTGATTACGAGCACTATTAAAGACAGTAACGAACAGTAGCGGGTTTTAGTCCTGTTCTGGCATCAAACTGAGGACTTTTCAGCTATAATTACACAATTGCAATAAGATCAAACAGGGCAGATGTTTTTATTTCTACTTAACAAAAAACAATAGTAACTATTAATCAGTTTCCATCACGTTACGTAGTTTAAGTATTTTTTGTTGCCATCTTCTTGCTGTCACACGACATGTACGAGTATAAGCATTGTCAATAATTTCAGGTCAGACACTCCGTTTTTCTGTTCGGGACCGTTGTCAAATGTCATTTTACTTTTAGCGTGGAAGTTTCTCTCAAATAATTTCTTCTTATGTCAAAGATTTTTCCTTGAAAGTAATGAGTGCTTTTATTGTAAACTAGAATCCACCCGCGACTCCGTCCGTGGACTTATGAATATAAATTCATCACTTTAAGGCACACTAATGAAAAGCAGCCTATTTACTTTTCTAGGCTCCTATGTACCACTGAAAGATATCACAAGGCGGGTTTATTTATGCGCGAACCAACAAACAGGCAAACAGATAAACAGATAAAAACCTAAAAAAAAACATTTAGTGTTTAGACACGCCTATATAGCCTAATTCAGTAATTTATTTCTCAAATATCTTAAATGTCTGACAGCAGTGGATTTACACTAGGGGAGTCGGGATAAGTGCCCAGGGCAGAAATTTTTTTAGGGCGGCAATTTAGTGAAAAATTTTTTTTTGTCTTATCAAGATCGCTCAATATAATTAATTAATTTTCTGTTTCATTGATAATTCAAGAAATTTAAGTCATCCATCACATCTTCATCTTTTGGTGGTGAAACTCAAAATTATTTAATAAACTTATTTCCTTGGAGATTTAAAATAATAATTGATTTTTCTATTTTCTGGAATTTAAGAAATACTAATATTTTTTTTTTAAATTGCAAAAAGTTCCGGAACTTTTTGCATTTTTCCAAACTTTAATCAATCAATGAATTTTAAAAAAATGTTGATGAAAAATAAAATATATGGGTAAACTATAAGTTTAAGTAAAATTCCAGTATTGGGCGGATTTTTTTCCGGTGCCCAGAAGCAGCATTAAATTTAAATCCGGCCCTGTGTACAGACATAGCTCTGTTACAACTTTATCTATACTATTATAAAGCTGTAATACTGCAAAAAAATACTGTAATAGGCTATATAAGCGTGTGTAAACACAAAACGATTTTTGGTCTGTTTGTCTGTTTATCTGTTTGTTTGTTCGCGCATCACGCAAAAAATACTGAACGGATTTTGATGCAACTTTTTATTTGAAAGGCCTTGATTAGACTTAAAAACTAGTATTATACATTAAAAACTTGTATTATATATCCCGCTACTATATCGGGAACCTGAGATGGTATATAAAAACTAGCTTTGACTGCGGTGAAGCCGCGGACAAAGGCCAGTAATAGTATAGATATGTTAGTTACAAGTCACGGGTATCAAAGGCAGATGTATCAAAATTGATTACCAAGACTTTGAACTAAGAGAACCTCTACTCTTTTTGTATATGCTTATGGTGACAGATGTGCCACGGCCTACTTAATGGTAAAATAAGCAGACTTTAACAATAATAAGCAGACTGCTCATAATTTTTTTTTTTTTCTTTTTATTGCATTTAGTGGCAGACGAGCCACGGTCCATCTGATGGGAAATGGTAACCGTCGCCCATGGATTCGACTATACCGAGAGTATTGTCAAGCCACTGCTCACCAATTCATTTAACAGATGAAATTAAATATAAACGGCTATCTCCTGCTACAGCCAAAACGCAACGATGTGCTTCATGGCCGGTCACACGGGAGATGGTGGTACCAACCCGCTCGGGCCGGATACCAAGCGAGTACTCCCACTTGGTACGCAGCCCTACCACCAGTCGTACAATGGATGATAATTGCTTACTTTCCTTAGTCGCCTCATACGACACCCGTGGGATAGAATTGAGTGGTGACACTTGTATTTTACGAATGAAATGATTGAATGGACGGCCAATGAAGTACTTCACCTCGGTCATATGGCAGACGGTGAAGATTCAGGTACGATCCTACTCGGGCTGGATTACTTTCGAGATATTACACCTGGTAGCCAACTCTACCACCTCTACTACCCATAATTTTCTCTACATAAGTCTTTTAACTTGATCCGCAATGGATGGAGTTTTGGTGGATAGACTTAAACAAATACTTTATCCCTTGACTTGAACTACTAATAGACATAATTATTATGGAATTAAAGCAGACTGAACAGATAGCCGTGTGTATGTCCAGTGGCGTAACTATACCATCTGAGGCCCGTGGCAAGTTCATTGTATGGACCCTCCCAGTAAAAATCGTCACTTAGTAATTTAATTTTTAACTGATTTTAAATAGGAGGAGTTTATCCATTCGGATGTTTATATATTTTTTTTATATATTATGGTCAGGCATCATTACGTATTAAGAGGAATTGAGCAAGATCCGCTGGGACATTATAGGGTTGTCAGAAGTTCGAAGAGAGGGTGAGGGCACGACAATCCTCCAGTCCGGGAACTTGCACTTCAACCGGGAGGGTGACCACCAGTCCCAAGGAGGTGTCGGGTTTATCGTTCGCAGGTCTCTTGTAGGCAACGTGGAGAAGATTGAGAGTGTGTCGAGTAGGGTAGCGTACCTTATACTCAGAATAACCAAAAGGTATTCGTTGAAGGTCATACAGGTTTACGCACCGACCTCGACACACTCCGACGATGAGGTGGAGGCTCTATATGAGGAAATCTTGAAGGCCATCCACTCGTCTAAAACCTACTTCACGGTGGTTATGGGAGACTTTAACGCGAAACTAGGCAAAAGGACAGACGATGAGCTGAAAGTGGGGCACTATGGTTTCGGGCAGAGGAATCACAGGGGCCAGATGCTGGCTGATTTTCTGGAGAAGAAAGGCCATTATATGATGAATTCCTTCTTCAGGAAACAGCCCCAGCGGAAATGGACCTGGATCAGCCCTGATGGTTCAGTAAAAAACGAAATAGACTTCATCTTGTCGGATAAACGACACATATTCAATGATGTCTCAGTGATCAGCAGGATTAAAACTGGGAGTGATCACCGACTAGTCAGGGGCATCTTGAATATTAGCACGAAAGTCGAGAGGTCACGCTTGATGAAGTCTACGCTCCGACCAACACCTGCCCAATACCAGAACCCCAAGAACGTTCAGCTTGAACTACAAAATCGCTTCCAATGTCTAGATGAGTGCGAATCAGCGAGCGATATGAACAGCAGGTTCGTGCAAACTGTCCAAGCGGTCGGGTCGACCTACTTCAAGGCCCGTCGCGTTAGTAGGACTCGTGAACTCTCGGACCATACTCTCAAGCTCATGGAAAGGAGAAAAGAAATGACAGTCCAGTCTTCAGCCGATTGGTCCTGCCTGAGGCGGTTAAACAGACAGATCTCCAAGGCCGAGCGACATGATATCCGCCAATTTAATGCTATCCGCATTAAAGAGGTGATAGAGCGGAACCAAGGCTCGAAAGTGTTCGCAAGAGATCTGTCTATCGTTCAAAGCCAGTTGACTAAGCTGAGGACCAACGACGGCATTGTCATTTCATCCCGAGATGAGATCTTGAGAGAGGTCCACCAGTTCTATGGACAATTGTACAGATCCCAGAGTCCTGTTGTCGGCTTGGTCCAAGATCCCAGATCCAAGCTAACTCGACACTTTACCGAAGATATCCCGGACGTCAGCCAGTACGAGATCAGAATGGCTCTCATACAACTAAAGAACGGAAAGGCACCGGGAGACGACGGAATCACCACGGAGCTTCTGAGAGCTGGCGGAAAGCCGGTCTTAAAAGCTCTTCAGAGGCTGTTAAATTCCGTCGTTCTCGGGGGCGACGTTCCAGAGTCATGGACCAGAAGCGTGATGGTGCTGTTCTTCAAGAAAGGTGACCGAACCCTCTTGAAGAACTATAGACCCATCACGCTCTTGAGCCACGTCTATAAGAAGTTTTCGAGGGTCATTACAAATCGACTCACGCGCTGGCTTGACGACTTTCAGCCTCCCGAACAAGCCGGTTTCCGAAAAGGCTATAGTACCATAGACCACATCCATACGCTGCGCCAGATTATACAGAAAACCGAGGAATATAATCGGCCTCTGTGTCTGGCGTTTGTGGACTATGAGAAAGCCTTTGATTCGGTCGAAACTTGGGCGGTGCTGCAGTCCCTTCAGCGGTGCCAAATTGACTATCACTACATCGAAGTGCTGAAGTGCTTGTATAGAAACGCCACCATGTCAGTCCATGTTCAGGACATGAGTACGAAACCGATCCAACTGCAGAGAGGTGTTAGACAGGGAGACGTTATGTCCCCGAAACTCTTCACCGCTGCATTGGAAGATGTCTTCAAGCTCTTGAACTGGACCGGATTCGGCATCAACATCAATGGCGAATACATCACTCACCTTCGATATGCCGACGACATTGTAGTCATGGCAGAATCGCTGGAGAACCTTGGCACCATGCTCAATGATCTCAGCAGGGTTTCCCGACTAGTAGATCTCAAAATGAACATGGACAAGACGAAAGTCATGTCTAATGTCCATGTCATTTCAGCACCGGTCCTAGTCGGGAGTGCGCTTCTCGAAGTTGTCGACCGTTATGTCTACCTGGGACAAACGGTCCAGTTGGGTAGGCACAACTTCGAGAAAGAGGTCAATCGACGAATCCAACTCGGCTGGGCAGCGTTCGGGAAGCTAAGGAAGATCTTCTCGTCCAATATTCCGCAGTGTCTGAAAACGAAGGTCTACGACCAGTGTGCGTTGCCAGTGATGACATACGGAACAGAGACGTGGTCTCTGAATGTTGGCCTCGTTTCAAGGCTCAAAGTCGCTCAGCGGGCCACGGAGCGGGCTATGCTTGGCATTTCCCTACGTGATCGAATCCGTAATACGGAGATCCGTAGGAGAACGAGAGTGACCGACATAGCCCTCCGGGCTGCCATGCTGAAGTGGCAATGGGCAGGCCACATCGCTCGATGAACCGACAACCGTTGGGGAAGAAAGGTTCTCGAGTGGCGACCACGTATCGGACGGCGCAGCGTAGGACGGCCCCCCACAAGGTGTGTGTCCCGCAGTGGACGTTGAAAGGCTGATGGATGGATGGATGGATCATTACGTCATTACGTCGACTAGGGTTTGCAGGTCACCACCGAAGGAATGTAACATAGTTCCAGTGGCCCGCCAATAACGGCGGAGAGATGGCACACGGCGGGTTTCTTTAGTGGATGAGGGCCCAACACTACCCTGGTCGTTGCCCCGAACGATAGGGTGTGCGGATAGGAACATTTTTTCCCACCTAAACAAAAAAAAAAGGGTTTGCAGGTCAGTCTCCGATTGTATTATAGGAACATACCGTCTGCATACAGCAAGGAATTATCCACTGAACTGAACTCGCACATTCATTTCATTCAACCTTTGGAGACATTTATCCAGATATATAATAAAGTCTGGCTGGCAGAATGCTGCCCTGTTTAACGCCGATATTTACATTAAACCAGGGCGACATTCTATTATCCACTTGCACACAAGTTCCGCAGTCAATGAAATTGGACTGCACCCCTCGCAGCAGTATATCGCTAATACCGCACTCTGCCAAAATAAAATGCCCCAGAGTTCCTTTTGTACATACGTGTCAAACGCTTTCTCCAAACCCACATAACTGTAAAAAACCCTCTGGCCTAGAGCCAGATACTTCTCCACAATGTTGAAAAGAGAAAACACTTGATCCATGTATCCCCTTCCACACGTGTAACACACGGAGACACACACAGGAGTGAAGCACATTCACACAATAATCAAAGGAGTGAAGCACATTCACACAATAATCCACCAGACACCATCCTCGTTCTCCTTTCAATAATCTTACTATACACTTTGGCTGCCAAACTGGTCAAACTTATGGCTCCGTAGTTAGCACGGTAATTACGTGTACCCTTGTTTTTAAACAAAGTCATGATGACTGCGCTTTTCCAGTCCTTGGGAACAATTCCCTAACTTCAACATCAATTGAAAAGCACCCGGAAAGATTCAAGGGATACAGGCGCCCCCATGGAACCATTACTGAGCTTGAACATGAATTGAAAAACACCAGGAAAGATTGCCGGACACATGAGCGGTTAAGCATGATCATGTCGGCAGACACCATACCCGCCTGACTAACCATTTTTTAAAGGTCTTTCGCCCATTTAACTTCGTCCATACTGATGTCAACTCTCTTGAGCGACGCACCTTCGCGGTAGGCTTCCGCGGACGGCAGGGTACTCCCCGACCCCACCGTCCGCAGCCTCGGCTAGGGCGGCATCAGGCGCAGGTAAGCGCGCGCACACCGCCCCAAGCGCCGGCGGCAAATCGGGTCCGCGAAGGAGGATTCCTCCAGGGCCCTCTCCGCCACCTCCTTCCGCGAGATGACAGCCTCGCAGAAGGCGGCGACCGCGGTCCAGGCCCTGTCACTGCCAACCATCGCTCGCGCAACGGCTGGCAGCGACAGGTCCACGCCTATGACTGCAACGAGTTCCCGGCGCTGCACATCCCAGGCCGGGCTCGACTCGAGCGTGTGCTGCGCCGAGTCCTCGTCGCAGCCGCAGTGGTGACAGCCTGGGGTCGTCTCCCTCCTAGCGATCATGTGCAGGTATTTGCCGAAGCAACCATGCCCCGACAAAACCTGCACCAACCGGAAGGTGAGGACCCCGTGCTGCCGCCCCGCCCATTCTTCCAAGATCGGCTGGAGCGCCCCCACGGTCCAGAGACCAGCCCGGGGCGTCTCCAGCCGAGACTTCTACTTTAGGACTGTGGCGCGGCGGGCATCTTCCCGCCACGATGACATTGCGCTCGGCGAGGGGCCTCCGCCTCCAGATCCCACGGGGGGGTTCCGGCCAACGCGCAGGCTGCATCGCTCGAGACCGTGCGGTACCCGCGTATTACCCTGACCGCTACGACCCTCTGTGGACGCCACAGAAGGGCCCTATTGCGAGCGGCCAGGGACTCCGCCTACACGGGCGCACCGTACAGTGCCATCGACTGTACTACCCCCGCATAGTCGTCGACACGCGATACTCGGTCCGCCCAAATTCGGCATCTGTCGCCCGAGGGTCGACGCCGTGCCGACGAGCTTTGCGCAAGACGGCGGAAGTGCTCGTCAAAGTGCCACCGTCCATCCAATACCAGGCCCAGATATTTGATGTGGGCCTGGATTGGCAAGCCCACACCATTGACCGTTACCGAGGCGCTAGCGGGCGGGCCCCGTCGGCGCCCATGGAAGAGTAGGGCCTCCAACTTTTCAAGGGCCACCCTAAGCCCCAGCGCCTTGATCCGCCTGACTACCTCCGCGGTACCCTTCCCAGTCCACGAAGAGGACGCTGCGGCCGTCGAGGTAGTCTGCCACCAGCCGCCTCAGGTAGAGGGGCACTCCATGGTACCGGAGTGCCTCCTTGATGCAGCCGAATGGCAGACTATTGAAGGCGTTGGCGATTTCGAGCGACACCGCCAACAGCACATCCCTCGAGGTGACGGCCTCCGCAGCCGCGGCCTTCAGGCGCAGAATGGCGTCGACCGTAGACCGACCCGCCCGAAATCCAAACTTGGCGTCGGACAGGTCGGGGCCGACCGCTCTTAGGTGCCGGACGATGCGGGCAGCGTCTACCCGCTCGAGGAGTTTGCCCACCTCGTCCAGCAACACGATGGGCCTGAAGGCCGAGACTGTATTCGGAGACCATCCCGGCTTCGGCAGGAGCACGAGCTTCCCCTCCTTCCAGCAGTCAGGGAACCGTCCGGACACCAGGCAAGCGCCGAACAGTCCCCCGAGGCGGGGCTCAAGGTGGTCGAAAACCAGGGCCAGCACTCGGACGGCAACCCTGTCCAGCCCAGGGGCGGCGCCTCTGCGCATACGCGCTGCCGCCACCCCCATTTCCGTCGTCACCGGGGGCGTGTGCACCGCCCGTGAAGTGAAAGGTCCCTCGACTACCTCAGAGAGGAAGCCCGGCTGGAGGGTCTCCATAAGAGGGGGGCCCTGGGCGCGGAGCTTGTTAAGCGCCGCGCGGTACAGGCGTCCCCAGGGGTCACGCTCGAGACCCTCCAGCATCTCCTGCCTTTTTGCATCTTTGGCGCGACAGCTGGCCAGCTTTAACAGGGCGCGCGCACTGCTGTACGCCGCAAATAGCCGGCCCTCCCGCTCTTCGTTGTGGATTCAGTGACGCCGGCTGCGGGTGTAGGACCTCCGGGCACGTATACGGGCCGCACAGAGGTCCGCCAGCTCCGGGGACCACCAGTAGACCCCCTTCTGTCGAGGCGGGCGCCGCACGCGGGGCATGGCCGCATCGCAGATCTGCGTAAGCATGCCGCGAATGCGGCCAGCCTCGGCGTCCACGTCTACCGTCAGGGGGAGAGGCAGCCAAGATTGAAAAATGGCCGCCTCCACTAGCAGGTCCCGGTCGAGCCTACCCACAGCCCATCGCGGAAAAGCGGGAGTTCTGTCCGCCGCGTGACCCCTGCTGGCGCCCTGAGGGGTTCGGGAGACCTCTATCTGAATGTATCTGTGGTCAGATAGAGTCTCGACCTCCTCCAGGACTTGCCAGCTCCTTACGCGTGCGGCGACACCGGGGCTAGCGAACGAAAGGTCCACTATCGACCCGCCCCAGAGTCGCACGCACATTAAGTAACACGAGGTCCTGGGGGGCTCAGTGCTATACGCCGTATCGAGGTCTCCAGGCTGTGCAGGAAGACCTCGAAAGCCGCCAGACTACGACTAGGGGAGAAGTACACGCCATACAGCGTGACCCCTCCCCATTCAGCCGCCACATATCCCGTGCCCAGGTCTTTGAGTGACAAGGGCGGGGAATGCAGCGCCGCCGAACCGACGACCGCCACGGTGCCATCCCCGCTACCCGCCCAATTGGGGCGATCCGGGACTATGTAAGCCCTGCCACCCTGTAGTTACGCCACTGTGCGTGTCCCACTCCTCTCCACCCATGGGAGTCGTAAGAGCCGACTGAGGGAATTCCGGGGGAGTGGGCAGCAGCACTCCTTCGAGTATTAACAACATCCACTGCGATCGCCAACCCGCCTGCCAACGTCGCGATTACGGCACTGTCCCCCGTTCTTGGGGAGGCCTATGTCCAGCAGTGGACTTTAAAAGGCTGATGGATGGATGGATGGATGGAACAGATTGCGGAGTGGTTTAGATGCCGACTTCCTGCTCGAGTTTTGTGGGTTCGATTCTCAAACAGGACTTATCTTTGTGTGATCCACAAATAGTTGTTCTGAGTCCGGGTGTACTTTGTGTCCGGGAAATTATATATTTGTAAAGTCCCCCGTGATACAAGAATTATTCCTTAGTGGAAGGTCTTGTTAAAAAAACATGATACAGGATTTATTTATTTTCTATCTGTCTTATTTTGCAAATTTTAATGGTAAAAATTTCAATTACTAATTTTGGCTTGCAAACGAAACATTCATTCATCCATAAAATTCTCATTTATAATTTTCGATAGATACGAGAATTCTCTTTATTAAAAATTAAAAACAATATTTAATCTCCAAAGTACCTTCATTATCCGATATCGCAGGAGATTTATTTTAAGACGTTATTAGTAGCTAAAGATCTGCTTACATTATAATGAGATACAGTATATTTGAACTAATGAACGATTATGTCGTCTCATACTTAGAAACGCTATGTTTATATATGAGATAAAAACTATGTGAGGTGGCTTTACTAAGGACTAATTAAGGTATACTCTTAGTATAAACATAATATACTCATAGTTCAAACTATTGGCTATTGGATTTAAGATTTCATGATGATGTGAGAAACAGTAATTATAGGTTTTTTATTTTGTTTGTTTATTGCTAATGATGGCAAACGAGCCACGGCCCACCTGATGGTAAGTGGTAACCGTCGCTCATGGACTCAACTATACCAAGAGTATTGTCAAGCCCCTGCGTACCATTTCATTTCTCAAATATGAAATGAAAGAATAAACGGCTATCTTCTGCTACAGCCAAAACACACTGAAGTGCTTCATGACAGGTCACACAGAAGACGGTGGTACCGACCCGTTCAGGCCCGATAGCAAGTACTCTCACTTGGCACCCAGCCCTACCACCAGTAGTGCAATGGGTGATAATTGCTTATTTCCCTTAGTCGCCTTGTACGACACCCGTGGGAAAGGATGGGGTGGTGACACGTGTATTCTTAGTCCGTCACCACAAAACTAAAAAAAACTAAAACAAATATGTATTTTTATAAATAGGCCAATGTTGATAATCACATGAAGTATAGGTGGGTAATATACACGTAGGTATTAAAATTTTGCTTGTTACCTCTTGAAGCGTTACTTCATAGCATGCTTATTTTTCTGTACTCCGTGATGTTTACCCTTCATATCAACTTTTAAAGATTCGCGAATCATACACAATTTAAAGTAACATAAACAGGTCTTTTTTCGCGTATAAATTAGGTCAAATTTTAACTACCTTTAGCCCGATGTTACAATTACGACGACTGGAGAGGCGAGCTACTTTATTTTCCTTAGACAATTTGTAGAGTAGATTGATCTACAATGATGTTAGTCAGACACAAAACACTCACTATATCGCGAGACGAATGCGAAGATAATTATAATGGGTGGTTTGCACTTATAAATCACTGGCTTCCACGCTGACGAGAGATTAACCAATCATCACGAAGTTTCCTATGCATATAATCGGAGTACAAAGAAAGACATAAGCTATTGATTACACCAGAAAAAATGAGGGATCCTGTGGGATGTCTATGTTTGTGTAGAGATATTTTTGTGCCCGTGAACCCACTGGGCAAAAGTTAACCGTGTGAATTTAACGGAACGGATTTTCACAAAGTAAAAGATGCTTCTGCAAATAAATATAATCTGTCTTGCCGATTATTGTAGGCTTGATTCCTAAACAGGAAAATATTCTGAGTTATCCACAAAATTACTGTTTTGTGTCTAGTTAATTATTATTATATGTAAGACAATTATCACTTTAATAATCAGAATAACGTACACATTAACGTGTTCATTCATGAATATTATAGGCAACGTACAGGTGTACTATTATTTAAAGAGCATAAAGTGAGTTAAATCGTTTCAATTATTATCAGAAACCAGCGCTAATCAATTGTTGGAATACAAGAGCATTGACTATGGATATTGTTTCGAAAATGAGAACTGCATTTGAATGAGATCCAATCAAATATGCTAATAGTGAAATAACATGGTTTGTTGCTCTAATCAATTAGCAATAAGGATATTATACTGTGTTTGAGAATAAATTGCCCTCCCCCAGGATAAATAGGTAGCTTTTTATTTCCATTTTTCATATAGAACATATCGCATGTAAAATCCTCTAATACAAGAGAAAGTAAGTACTCTCCGTGTCACGGATATCTATAATACTAATATGTAGGAGGAAGGGGCCGTGGGGGGCCGGCTTTAGAATTGTCCCACCCCTCTCTACCCACGGGAGTCGTAAGAGCCGATTGAGGGAATACCAGGGGAGTGGGAAGCAATACTCCCTCAAGTATTAACAACATCCAATGCGATCGCCAACCCGCCTGTCAAGCGTGGCGATTACGGCATTATCCCCCATGACGGGACCGCTCGTTGTGGCGTTCTCTTGGGGAGGCCTATGTACAGTAGTGGACGTTGAAAGGCTGATGGATGGATGGATGGATGGTAGGAGGAAAGTAATGTTGCTAGAAATCTTCTCGTGTTAGGTTCTCGTGTTGCATAAGGGTTTAAGGCAAGCACAATACAATAAATTCAGTATTTCGTCGGATTACAATATTGCCGGCCATTATTCAAATTCAAATCACACGATTTGGCCATGATCCTCTTCAATTAACCAGATTTTACAGAAAAACTACTAGATTACCACCACCTCGTCAAGATTTCCAGAAAAGACAACATCAAGATGGCTCCTCAGCCCCACTTGAGGCTTGAGCTCTGCTCTGATTGGACGTAATTTACAATATAGCCATCAGCCTTGGACGTCTACCATCTAAGTCCACCCATGATCATGAATACTGTAAAGTATTCGAAACGTCGGGATAGTAGAAAATCAAGTAAACGCGATAAATTCCGTAAACATAGTTTTATTTCAAAATATAGACATTTTAAAAACAATTATTAGTGTTTAGACGTTATATAAAGTTAAAAATCACTTCAATTAAATTAAATTCAATGAGATTAGAATTTAATAAAACATTTCTAATGACAAACAATATTTGGCATCAAACAATCAATAATAATCAAAGCGTTTCCGACTTACCTATTATTTATCATACAATATTGAGACTTTTTTATTAAACTTTGTTATTCGACATATTAATTTATAACAAACAATTTCCATGCATATGTCTCACAAAACAAGAAAACCGCTAAACATAAATATTTTGATGAAATTTTTCGTGTGTTTAAATATATATTATACTATCTTGTCCAAAGCAATTTACGTTTTTCAAAGAAAAGAATTCTTTGATCCTTTTAGTATTTTTTGTGTGTTTGAATAGATCATCATGTTCGAGGATTACAATTTTCGTTTTTCAACGGTATTTTTATTAGTCTCTTGCATATCAGAATTATATTTACTCCTAAACCCATACTACCACCTTAATCCAAAATTCAAATATCCGTAAACGCATCAACACTAATACCAGGATAATTAACGTAGGGCAGGCAAGGGGGCAGGACATCGTCGGCCGGGTTCAGTAGTCTGTTTAAAATAGTATAAGTCTAAATTATAAATTAAATAAGACTTTTCCGCTTGCTTCTTTTGAAACAGGTAACGAGTCTTAAAACTGCTTTCGCTGTCGTTTTAGATATATTTTCAAGAAAGATTTTTATCTTTACTAATTACTAGCCTTTGCCCGCGGCTTCGCCGCAGCCAAAAGCTATCATAGTTTTTTGGGTTATACCTCAGGTTCCCGATATTGTAACGGAATAAAATGTATAACATTTTTTAGGTCTATTTGAGAGCTATCAAATAAAAAAGTTGCATCAAAATCAGTTCAGTAGTTTTTGCGTGATATGCGAACAAACAAACAGATAAACAGACAAAAATCTAAAATAAATTGTTTTGTGTTTAGATACGCCTAAATATAGCCTACTAAAGTCATTTTTTCTCAAATATCTTAAATGTTCAGACACAACTATGTTACAGCTTTATAAAAGTATTGATTATAAATGCAAAGTAAATTTGTTTCTGTGTTTAACAACAGAATTAATCATTACCTTTTTTGCCTTTTGCAAAAATATAGTCTGGAGTCCAGAAGAGGATAGTCTATATCCTGTACCAATTATCTCAAAATTATTTTCTTACCTCGACGGTAGTGTAACTGCAGAACACGAGGAAACCGGACATAAATCCGTTGATCCTGCGCCTTATGTCTCTCCTATCAGACCTGTTAGAACAAAGCATCACGCCCGTATTCCTGAAGGGATAGGCAGAGGTGTATTTACACACCCACCAAAAATTGCGATAAGGCTAGCGAGATGATGACTACCTACACGGAAATCTCACTGCCTTTTTAACTTATGAACTAACGTTGAAACTTATAAAAGTTAAATTTCCTGTTGTGTTTCGTGAACACAAAGGCTTTTCCATTACCATGCCTTATTTAATATTTATATTTTGTTTTCGTTTATGTAGGCTTGTGAAAATAAAGAAAGCATTTCGTTAGCTAAGTTTTAGCTCGAAGTCGCAAGAGTGATTTTTATTATAATCATTATTTTATCTATATTTTGACATGAGCTAATTAACAGATTAATTACTTTAATTTTCTTTACCTATACGTATACATATTACAATCTAGTTAACTGCCTCTGTGGTGCAACGGTAGTGTAAGCGACTGCTGATCATGAGGTCTCGGGTTCGATCCCCGGGTCGGTCAGTTAAGGAGATTTTTCGTAAAAAAAATTCAGAAAAATTCTCAGTAGCATCCCGGAGTTTGGAAATGTACTCGGCAGACTTCAATAGGCTCGCCCCCTATTACGTGGGACTTAAAAATATATATAAAAATATCTAAATATTTATAGGGTTTGCGTCATGATTAGGTAAAAATCCTAATTGTAAAATTAAGTTTACCTGGTCGGTATACTGTATGAAAATACTTCCGACAGATGGCGCAGGCGTCACCCAAAGACGTTTAGTATGAATGTGTTATCCAAATTAGCAGTAAGGAGCAATTGTCACGATGGCTGAATTGGCAAAGCATCTGGACGGTATTCAGGAGATGCAGGTTCAAATCCTGCTCGTGACTGTTATTTACGATTTCACATTTTTCACTTTGTGTTTAATGTATAGTGCTAAGCATGTCAAATTCTAAAAATATATGTAAAATATCTAAATAACTTTCTATATACTAAAAGAAGACATTATTTGTAAAAGTGGAAAATAGTTTTACTGCAAGCAGGAATCTAATCGGCGTCCCTTCCAAGATTTCTTAAATGTTACCTACAAATATTTTTCGCGAAAAATCTAGTGTACCTAATATCATAATTATCCCGCACTCATTCTTCTCATTCCCTACAGTGACATTATCCAGAAGAATCATAATTGGTTGCTTGAAAACTTCTATAAGTACTTACATATTATATAACTGGCTAATTTACCAGTTTTTAGTACTGGTAGAATTGACCACTTTTTAATACTGGTAAGGCCTTGGTGGTGCAGTGGTAATGTGAGCGTCTGCTAATCAAGAGGTCTCGGGTTCAATCCTTGGGTCGGGCAGTGCTATTAAGTCTTTTCGTAAACAGAAAAATTCTCAGTAGCAGCCCGGAGTTTGGAAATGTGCCCGGTAGACGGCAATAGCCGCCGGGTGGGGGGGCCAGCTTTAGAATTGTCACACCCCCTCCACCCATGGGAGTCGTAAGAGCCGACTGAGGGAATACCGAGGAAGTGGGCAGCAGCACTCTTTCGAGTATTAACAACATCCACTGCGATCGCCAACCCGCCTGCCAAGCGTGGCGATTACGGCACTATCCCCCATTCTTGGGGAGGCTTATGTCCAGCAGTGGACTTTAAAAGGCTGGTGGATGGATGGAGACGGCAATAGGCTCGCCACTTATTACGTGGGACTTAAACATAGTAAACGAACCGTGGGTGTTTAATACACTTCTGCCGACCCCTTCGGAGATACAGGCGCGATGCTATATTGTGGGGCCTTGCCTATCTCAGCATAAATAGGCCGTTGCGATCGGGTAAATATCACCCTCTCACTGAAGATAAGTGTGATACAATGGTAGATGCTCTTACTGCTGCGTTTTGTATGGTGAGCGCCGGAGATCAAAACCTAGGGGGTTTTTATCCTCTCCTTATAATTCTTTCTCTTCACTTCTTATCCCTTTCTTTGGAGTTGACGTGACGTGGACCGACGCGTGAAATATGCCTTTGTCTCGCGTCTATACGCTACAATGAACCATAAATCATCTACCAGATCCAGACCAAATGTCCTTACTGCAATCGGTTATTACTTATTCTCGAAACAAATTACAAGCGATAATCTCACTATAGCACCGCTTCTTCACATATCCTGTGAAAATATATCAGCACACCTTCCAGAAATTGCATGGCAACATAAAGTCTTAAGCACATTGCTCACGTACAAACTTTATACACATCGCTTCGACTTAAAAATTGTACTTTCCGAGTAAAATAGAAAACGTGTGTCGGTTGCTGGATGAAGCGCCATCTTGTTTCGTTACGTGAGATGGCGTATCATTGACTTTGCAAGTTAATTTATACTTTGGCAACTTGGATGAAGTGAAAGAGATAGTTAGTTCTTAATACTGTCATTGATCGATATTACTACATTTTTTTAAAGTGGTACCCGGATGCTTAGTTTGAGATTTAGACGTAACAAGGCAAGATGTGTGTATTTGAAAAAATATTTATTTTAAAATATTTGCACATGTCAAGCAAAAAGCGGACTCAATACCTTAGGCATTCTCTTATAACTTTTGGACATGCTAATTACAAGGCCGAATTAATGCCTTAGGCATTCTTTACCAGTCTACCTGAAGCAGAGCAGAGATGTAGTACCTAGTAGGTGCATTTATAAATAAAACTGCAATATAGTACTATAATAAAATTACATACACGTACATATAAACCACGAAAGACACATAATTTAATATTTTACAAAAAATACATAATATTATTTTCATAATATTTTTTTGCCATGTGGGTCTGGCTTTAAAATTGTCTCTCTCTATCCACGGGACTTATAAGAGCCGACTGAGGGAATACCGGGGGAGTGGGCAGCAGCACTCCCTCGAGTATTAACAACATCCACTGCAATCCCCAACCCGCGTGCCAAGCGTGGCGATTACGGCATTATCCCCCATGACGGGACCACTCGTTGTGACGTTCTCTTGGGGAGGCCTATGTCCAGCAGTGGACGTTGAAGGTTGATGGATGGATGGATGGATGAATTATTTTTACATAAAAAAAATATAGAGAAATAATTAGAGTGATGACTCTGGCAAAAAACTGAAGTAAAGCTCATGTACTCTAGGTTTTTTTTAGAATAGACTGGATATAGAAGAAAGAGCGAGCAATACTAGAAGATTGAGACGGACAGTGGAGAAGGAGGTTGCTAGAAGAAGGAAGATGCTGGTCATGTATAGAGGCAAGAAATTGAAAGTGTGCCTGTTAATTTTGGTTAACTAGACAAAACATTTATACATATAGAAAAAAACCGGTTTCCGATTCTATAGTGGAGAAATCGGGAAGGTAATCTATGTAGTATCTTTAAATTATAACACCCACTCGAATTCTAAATCGGCCTAAAATCTTGTGATATGCTATTTGCATCACAAACATACAGACAACGGTTTTGCACCAACCATTAATATTTTCTGATGCCTTCCAAATTTAAAATTGAACTGCTTTGATCAATAGTTGGGTATTGAGGTACCTATGTCTGAAATTAGCTATAAAACCACTGGCAACGGTACCTCAGTAACTCGAAAATGTTATTTTATACCTCTATTATTCTACAACAAAGTGAATCAGCTAGTATAGACATTAAACCACATTTTTCATTCTTCGAAAACGTAGAAATTAAACTTGATAATAGCATTATAAATTGTAATTCGATTCACGGTAAAAGGCACGCTTCATAAAGCTTTCCCTATCCTCTCTACCCGATCTATTGAGATGATTCCCAGTATCACTGCACGGACTTTTTAAAATGGCAATAATGAAATTGAATGCCGTAGGGTAGGTAAATGGTTTACTTTGCATACTTTCATCTTAAATCATATTTCCAAGAGAAACCTGCAAAAAGGTAACTGGTTCAAGGAAATTATTTTAGTAAGTCATTTATCCGAGTGAGCTCAATAACTACAGTATATAAAATAAGAACAACCTACCTTAGCTCGAGAAGTATAAAAATCATTGCGAAACTTACTTAGATTAACACCTTTTTTTTGTTAAGACTGGATAAATTGTGCTTAACGGCATACTCCATCGTTTGGCCAATGAACAGGGTAATAGAGTCGTCACCCAATAAATAAACTCGCCATGTATCATACCTCCAACTATACTGGTGTACCACTGGAATAGGTTAACATTTCTTTAGTGGTCCACCGGCGGAGTAAAAACTGTCCTGAGGCATCTCCAGCTGTTCCCTCCAGCTATGGCAGCTCAGCGAGGCCATCTGACAACCTCACTGAGCGAGGGCGGTAGCATCCCACTGAAGACTTGACTTTAGTGATGTTTTGAAAGTTACGAAACTTTAGTTTTGTATCGAGACTACTTTCATGGCGCTCAAAAACGTAAGATTTAATGTTAACCATAGCTGCAGCGGTAAAGCCTTTCTTGGTCGGCTCGATCGAGGAAGTATCACCAACAAATAGGTAGGTATATAATATATACTAGATTGGCTTCATCTGCATATACTTCAAAATTCAAAGCCATCCATATCCGTTCAGTCGTTTAGACGTGATTAACCTACATACATACAAACATTCAATCATCTTCACATTATATTATAGGGATAGTATTTATCCGTAGTATAAAAGTTAATGCAAATACAAAGATAACATTTTATATAATTTTGTCAATGTTAAGAACTCCAAAAAATCACAACGAATCTTTGAAATATTTTCAGGAGAACAGGAGACCCTCGTCTAAAAACAACTTTTCATCGCTTTAATAAAAATATTATGCGAAAAAATACAAAGAAAGTTAAAAAGGCCTGTTTCAAAATGAGTGTACCATCCGACAACTAAACAGCTATAATAAATACGATATTGAGGAAGCATTACCATAATGAAACTGCGAATTTTTTAAGGTTTGTTTATTCGATAAACAACTTGTACTTCATTATTTCTTAAAAATATATTATTAGCGCTTTATTTAGGGTAAGAACCTATAAGGCCGATAGCTAAAAAGAAGGAGATATTATACATTTATGATCGCCAGGGTTGCTTTGGGCGGCCACGTTTACGCTTTCCTTGGGGATTCCAGTCTAGGGCTTGCCTCGGCATGTGATTAGAGTCCCTTCGGAGCGTGTGGCCGATCCAGTTCCACTTGCGGCGTTTGATCTGCTGGTCGATCGGGGTCTTATTGCAGTGTTCCCACAGTTCTATATTGGAGATTTTCTCGGGCCAGTAAACACCAAAAATACGGCGAAGACAGCGGTTGATGGAGACCTAGAGCTGGTGCGAGATGTCCTTGGTAACCTTCCACGTCTCACATCCGTACAGCAACACGGTTTTCTCGTTGGACCGGAATATCTTGAGCTTAACTCTCCTAGTCAGCTTCCGTGATTGCCATACAGGGCGCAGCTGTGCGAAGGTTGCTTTTGCCTTGGCGATTCTCGGAGCGATGTCCTCTTTGGTCCCTCCAGTTTCCGACACTACGCTACCGAGGTAAGTGAATTTGTGGACCCTTTCCACAGCCTCTGTACTAATGAGCAATGGCAAAGAGCTTGTCGCCCCGCACCTCATTTCCTGGGTCTTCCGGGTGTTGATTTTCAGTCTCATCTCCTTTGCTTCTCGTTGTAGGTCCTCGAGCTTGGCTTGCATGTCGGTTCTTGTGTGACTCAGCAGGCATAGGTCATCGGAATAATCCATGTCTTCCAAGACGCTGGATAGTTACCACTCTATGCCGCGACGCTTGTTACATATTGTATTGCTCATGATGCCATCGAGAACAACAAGAAATACGAGAGGTGAGAGAAGACACCCCTGTCGTACGCCCGCATGTACCGGTATATCCTCCGAGACGAGGCTGTCGTGTGTCACTTAAATGAATACTTCCCGTAGATAGCCTTGATCATGTTAGTAATTTTCTCGGGGACACCAATTTCACGCAATTGGTCCCAGATGCACCACCAGCTCAGCGTATCGAAGGTTTTTTCGAAGCCCACAAAGGTCAAATAAATTTCCCTCTGCCATTCTGATGCCTGTTCGAGGATTATGTGATCATTATCAAGAACGTTCGTGGTGGTTTTGAGAGTTCTACCGTATCGCATGGTTGTGTCGCGTTTGTGAGTATTTTGTCATTATCGTGCATGCTACTTTGCTATTATCACATTTTCCTCTATCTGTGAGAGTGCGGATTGGCAATTTTAGGTTATTTTGCGTGTGTCCAAAGATTGTGAGTGGTGGGGTCTCCTCCTAAAATATCCATGCTCTAATAATAACAATGATCTTCCACCAAGTGTTGCCCCATCCAATCAATTATGTTTCAACGGGATAAAAGCCTTTACCTTTGTCACTCTGCGGCTAGTAAACTATTTCTGTCCAAAAATAACGTCGAACCCTTAAACCGTTGACGTGCCAATATGTGACTAATCAATAAAAACACTTTAGCACTTACAATACTAATAAAAATGCTTTATTCCAGCGAACGGATTACCCGTGTCAAAGAAAGAATCAATGATCTATTTGCATAAATAGCTGAATCGCATGGAAATATCGGCAAAATTAAACGCCTTTGCACCTACAAAATATAAATAATATTAAAACACATATAAACTTCTGTACCCTAATTCACGTCTTCTAGCTGGCGAGTCGTGGATGTGTAATACACCTCTGCCTACCCCTTCGGGGAATACAGGCGTGATGCTATGTTTTAAGCGCAACAGGCGGCCTATGTCTATAAATATTCTAGTCAATTTCCATTAAAATTGAAACAGCACCTAAAACATGAACATTATATTCACTGTTGTTCCCTAGAGATGTAGGCAGAGAACACGCATTGCCACTTGTCGTAAAACGGTCATACCCATAACACTTTTTGGCGCGATTGGAACGTGACGTGACGGGTGATGAAATTGTTACTAAATATCTCGTATAAATAAATATCATCTTTTATTCGTAAAACCACAAGTTTAATCTTACTAGTGTTCAATGTTGTAGTATTTGTATAAATTTGAGACACAAAAAAAAATTAAAAAAAAACTATATAATTATCTGTAAAGCCGGTTTACGGACGATAATTTTACGTGAAAACGTCATATTATATATTTTCTGAGAGTTTCACGTACACCTTTTGGCCACTAAAATTAACCTGGGCCAGTGTAAGGGGTGTACACAGTCAGTATTAGCTTTACTGGCTTAAAAATAACGTGGGTTAGGTTAAAAGAAAAGAAATTACTATCTAACCTAAACTGATAATATAAAGGACAGGATGATATTGCTGTAAATTAAATAACTTAAGTTTTCGGCCGATTTCGTTCCGTTACAACACTAAATCATCATCAATTTAACGGATCATAGGCTGGTCACATAGTAACTCTGTAAATCCGCCATCTTACGAAACGCAGATGAACCACGTAGTCAGATTACTTTAAATACGGCCACCTATTTTTATGTTTTAGCAACCCTGGGCGTGAGTTGGGAACATGACACTTTTTCGTGCGTGCGGCTGGCGTTTATCGATTTATAAGACGTTATCGCGTCAATAAAACATTTCGATTTTTTTTGAGTAACTGACGTACGATGTGACCACGTGCAGCGCGCAATACAGCAACAGGGTGGCTGTCAAGAGATTATTACAAGAACTGACTATTGGTTCCAACTATGCTGCACAAATGGTGGAATGGTTAAGATACCGATAGCCCGTGTCAAGTGTTGTCAATTCGATTCCCAGACAAGATAATTCTTTGTGTAATCAACATATATTATGGTTATTCTGGGTTTACTTTGTGTCCGTTTATGGATTATTCTTTAGAGCAGAGCATTTTATTGAAAAAAAAACTGAAATAACAGCAATAAGACAGAGACAGATGTCATCCATCCATTAGCCTTTCATCGTCCACTACTGGACATAGGTCTCCCCAAAAACGCTACAGCGAATGGTCCCGAGCCGCCTGCATCGAACGAATGCCTGCGATTTTGACCAGGTCATCGGTCCACCTGGCCGTCCTACGCTGCGCCGTCCGATACACGGTCGCCACTCGAGAATGTTGATTCCTAGACAAACGTTAAGATTACACAAGGCTCTCTTACTTATTAGAGTTATTAGTCCACAATCAATGTTAGGAACATATAGGTAAGAAAACTGATGCCTGGGATAAGTATATTTTTAACACATGCATTCTGGCAATCCAAATACGACCAGTGTAGTTGAATTGACATAAACCTCTCTCATTATGAGAAAGACTCATGCACGAAGATGGGGCAAGTATAGGTTGTACAACAAACGCGAGCTGTGTTTGTCCGGTATTTCAAACAGTCCTATTATAAATGTAACTGTATCAATATTTGGGCACAGATGATTTTTAGGTTTCGATCAACAATAGCAACTACTTGTTGGTATTGTTGATCGAAGTGTCTAGGCCTTAAATATCTCGTACCTTGTATCTTCTTTGTATCTAAGCTTACAGTTATTTGGTCTCCATCACTAATAAAGCCGATTTGTCTCCAACACAAATGTTGAGGGATTAGATCAGCTGCCGTCGATATCACCACAAGCTAACTTACAATGATATTATTCATATTATGCCGAGTAGGGCCGGATTTAGAATTGTAATTGGGATTCGTAAGAGCCGACTGAGGGAATACCGGAGGAGTGGGCAGCAGCACTCCCTCGAGTATTAACAACATCCATTGCGATCGCCAACCCGCCTGCCAAGCGTGGTGTTTACAACACTATCACCCATATGAGGAAAACACATGTTGTGGCGTTCTCTTGGGGAGGCCTATGTCCAGCAGTGGACTTCGAAAGGCTGATGGATGGATTCATATTACAACTATAAATAATGTGTTCAAAAGTTGCACTTAAACTTAGAGCAAATTAGCACATAATTAATGGCCGCGGCAGAACACCTCACTCTCATATAAATACGTTAGAATCTAAAATTTTAAATACCAATATACTAAATTATACACTCCATTTATACACTGTCACTCATTTTATAGTGTTGTGATACATAATGTATCTATGTGTGTGTGAAATTGCTAGTGTATTGTTTTAAATGTTATGTGTGCGTTTCGTAGTGATAGACTGATTGTTTTGGTGTGAAAGTGTGCGCGACGCAATTTCCCCCCACAAAAAATGACAGAAAATTTTGTATCGGAGTAAAATGTTATGGCTACTCCCCTCCAGTTCGCTGGGGGTCCGCGTTGCTCTATGGTTGGGATTGACGAGTGACGATTGCAAAGCGGTGTGCTGCATAAGTAAGGATTTTAAATGTTCCTTTGATTTTTTTTAAATTAAGCGGGTGGCAAACAATCACCTGATGGTAAGCGGCCGTAGCCTATAGAGGCTAGCTACATCAAAGGAAACTCCGAAGAAATAAAGAGAAGATAGAAAGGAAGGACAGTAAGGACAGGATGAAGAGTGAATTTGGGCCTCTGGCGCTCTCACTCACCATACGAAGAACAACTGTTGTTCTTCGTATGGTGAGTTTACTGTTACAGTAGGAGTACCTACCGTTGTTTCACGCTGACCGTATGAGACTGGGTAGGAGGTTAAGGGAGTGACTAAATTAAATGCAACAGAAAATGAACGACATAAAAAAAAACAAACTTGTGCTACTTTATAATGATATTTTCTGAGAAAATGTCACTTTTAAACATAACATCACGCCTGTTTTCCCTGAAGGGGTAGGCAGAGGTGTATTATATACCCACGGTTCGCCAGCTATGTTTAAGTTCCAAGTAATAGGGGGCGAAACTCCAGGCTGCTACTGAAAATTTTTCTTTTTACAAAAAAGCTCCATAACACTACCCGACCCGGGGATCGAACTTGAATCCTCATGATCAGCAGTCGCTCACACTACCGCTGCACCACAGAGGCGGTGAGAAAATGATACTTTTACGGTATATAATTATACTTTACTACAAAATCAATTTCAGTAAGTAATCGAAGATACATTATAATTCTCAAAATTATTAATTTGTAGATTTAAAACTATTATCCATATCCAAGGCTTTTTAATACCGATCGTAACTTCTGTTGTCGATAGAACAGGATAATATAATAATTTGAGTCCATTACAGTGTATACAAATTGTTACGTTGATTACAACTACCCTCAGGGATAAACCAGATTAATTAGCTACTTGAAACTCACTGTTTTATAGGAGTTGCTATTGTTTAGTACAGACATTATACCTTTGGTTTTACAACTGTAATAATTTTGGAGGCCACGATAATGTAAACTGAACCAAAATGTTTTAGATAAACAAATTACTACAATTGTATAATCTTTAGACTGACTTTGTTCACGACAGCCAGTGTCCACTGATACTCAACATAGCATAGCATCATGCCTGTATTCCCCGAAAGGGTAGGCAGAGGTGTATTACACACCCACGGATCACCAATTATGTTTAAGTCCCACGTAATAGGGGGCGAGCTTATTGCCGTCTACCTGGCACATTTCCAAACTCCGGGGTGCTACTGAGAATTTTTCACACTGCCCGTCTCGGGGATCGAACCCAAGACCTCATGATCAGCAGTCGCTTACACTAACCCTGCACCACAGAGACACCCGTAATATAGTACACTCGTGTGTGCGCAAATACCCAAACACAAAAACACTGTCCCTCCCTTATCTTAGTCCGATGCATTCCTACACGATCGGCTTACGACGCACATGACCAACGGCTTGAAAAAGTACGGGGGTGAAACACCGCCGGCTTCCTAACTTCGAGTTATTATTAAGAACTTTTATCGAAGGAAAAACTCGATAACTTCTTATTGGCTCGATCCAGGATTGAACTCGAGACCTCATGATTAGCATTCACATAGAAGATTGTACCACATTCCTAATCATTGGTAATGGCGAAAAGGTACAAGTTCAGTATAAAGTCAACTTAAGGAAAACGTTGGAATTATAAGGGTAATTTATTTAATAAAGAAGAGTACAACAGAAGACATATGAAATGATTGCAAAATATGTTAACTCTAACATAAATCACAAAGGGTTCTATAGCATATAAACTTGATTTGCTTCCAGTCTGGTAATACATCACGACAAAGTTAAAAGAACATCAGCAGTCACGTCGCGTACAGAGACCATGAAAGGCAAAACGTGATGCGCTCGTTAAAGCGATTCCGCCATGAATAGCAACGTCAAATAATATAGGGAATGGAGGCTAATGAAACGTGTAGATGTGATATGGAACATTCCATTTTTGAACTTTTGCAATTGAAAGTGAGTTTTTGGCGGGATGTCATGGCGAACGGTTGATATTCTGCCACATCCAGTAAAGGTATTAATTTACTGAAAGTTACAGAAATATATAAGACTAATGAAGTAGGTATTCCACTAAGGTACTTAGTTTACATGGTGATGGAAAATCTGATAGCTCAGTGGATTAGAGCACTTCCCGGATAGGAAGGGACGCAAGTTCGATTCCCGCTCGTACTAAAGTTCTCTTTTTCCTCATTAACAAATAATAATTTGTACTCTAAAAGTAGCTGAGCATGTCAAGTGCTAAAAATATAGATCAAAATGTTTAAAACATAATTATGTCATTTAAAGTATTAATGTTTAACAGGCCTCGTGACGTAGTCAGTAGTGTAACCGATTTCCGTGCATGAGGTCGTGGGTACGATTCCCACTCGGGACAATTATTTGTGTGATGAACACAGATATTTGTATTGCGTCTGGGTGTTGATTATATGTATGTATTTACAAAAAAAAAAGAGTAATATAATATGTATTATATCCGTTATCTGGTACCCATAGCACAAGCGTTAAGCTTACTTTGACCAGAGGAGAGAAGAGCTTAGTTTATGTTTTGGAGAGAGAAGCTTAGTTTATGTTTTGGTACATGCATATGTATGAATCTTACCGTGGACGACGTATATATGAATATGAATGTCACCAAATATACTCAAAAATTCACCTATAGTATGTGATGCCATTTCACTTTATGTAAACTAACTCATGGTTGTAAATTGCTAACGTATTATCAATAGGTTTTATGGCACTAATTAAAAGCTTAGTCAGTAATCATAAAATAATTACCCTACAAGAACAGCACATTTTTCCGGGACAAAAATTAGCTAATTATTTCTGAACTCCGGAATATAGGTATGCAAAACCTTATTATTATCAATAATTATAAATCTGTAACAGAGCTGTGTCTGTACATTCAAGGTATTTGAGAAAAAAATACTGTAATAGGCTATATCCATCCATCAGCCTTTCGTCGTCCACTGCTGGACATAGGCCTCCCCAAATTGGGGGTATACTGCCGTAATCGCTTATCGTTAATACTCGAGGGAGTACTGCTGCCCACTTCCCCCGGTATTCCCTCAGTCAGCTCTTACGACTCCCTTGGGTGGAGAGGGGTGGGACAATTCTAAAGCCGGCCCCACACGGCCAAGGCTATATAGGCGTGTCTAAAGACAAAACAATTTTTTGTCTGTTTATCTGTTTGTATGTTCGCGCATCACGCAAAAACTACTAGACGGATTTTGATGCAACTTTTTTTATTTGAAAGCCTTGTTTGGACTTAAAAACGAGTATACATTTTATCCCGCTATTATATCGGGAACCTGAGATATAACAATAAAACTAGCTTTTGGCTGTAGCGGAGCCGCGGGCAAAGGCAGGCCATCCCACAGGAAGCTTCCCTTTTTCTAGCATAAAAAGAAGTAGTAATAATAGACTATATATGAATACCGAATTTGCTGATGACTGGTGAAGTAGTTACGGCGTTAAAAAGTAACAGAAAAACAAATTCACTCCACTCCCCCACAGATAAAAGTTAGTTTTTAGGTTACATTTCAGGTTCCCGATATAGTAGAGGGTTAAAAAGAATACCTACGAGTTTTTAAGGCTCATCGAGTGTTACCAAACAAAAAAATTTTCATCAAAATCCGTTCAGTAATTTTTGCGTGGTGTGCGAACAAGGAAGGTATGTTTCTTTGTTCATTCATTAATTCTAATAAAAAAGGTTATAATATAACATTTTCAGAGGTTATAATATGTTCAGAGACCCCTAAACAGCTAAATACCGATTTTTTCACAATTATCATAAATGTACAGACACAGGCTCTGTTACAGCTTTTTATGAAAAAGCTAGGTAGCTTTTTCCGCGGCTCCACCGCAGCCAAAAGCTAGTTTTTAGGTTATATCTCAGGTTTCCGATACTATATCGGGATAAAATGTATACCAGTTTTTAAGTCTAATCAAGAACTATCAAATAAAAAAGTTTCATCAAAATCGGTTCATTAGATTTTTGCGTGATATGCGAACGAACAAACGAAACAGATAAACAGACAAACAATAAAAACCTAAAAAAAATATTTTGTGTTAGGCGTATCTGACGTCTCTAAATACAAACTTTTTTTGTCAAATATCTTAAATATATTTATAGACACAACTCCGTTCATCCATCCATCCATCCATCCATCAGCCTTTCGAAGTCCACTGCTGGATATAGGCCTCCCCAAGAGAACGCCACAACATGTGTTTCGCTCATATGGGGGATACTGCCGTAATCGCCACGCTTGGTAGGCGGTTTGGCGATCGCAGTGGATGTTGTTCATACTCGAGGGAGTGCTGCTGCCCACTCCCCCGGAATTCTCTCAGTCGGCTCTCGTGGAGAGGGGTGGGACAATTCTAAAGCCAGCCCCACACGGCACAACTCCGTTACAACTTTATAATAGTACTAGCTGTTACCCGCGACTTCTTTCACGTGGAATTTCATAAAAATAAATAATTCAACCTTTGAAATTGAACTCTTTTGAATTTAAAGGTAAAATTCAACGATATTATGGGAATCCGTGGCATAGATACCGTCTCACCTTTTCCACATTCGAATATTAAAAGTACTTTTAAAAAATTTCTTTGCTATGACAGGTACTAGTCGCAATGTAGTACCATTGAAAAGTTTCGGTGGGTTTAAATTACGAAGTAGTATGATGGGTACAACAATCTTAAGTTCTAGTTTGTGAGGGGGTAGATCAGGTACATTTATAGTGTTTAATTAACAGCTTCATCCACATTGCAATGCAGTTCATTGATGGAAAGATATGTTTGTGATTCACCAGGAAGTTTATACACTACTTTAGTTACTAAGTTAAATAATTAATTTAAGCAAATAAATAAAAATTAAGTGTCTGTTTATAATGTTTAAATAACAACTTTTTACTACCCGCATGTAAGAACATAATAGCCGTGATAGCCTAGCGGTAAAACTAAGGACTGCAAAGACAGTGGTATCGATTTCGATCCCGAGTCCAAGGTTGAGACCTCACCGCACACACCTCTGACTTTTCGAGATTTTGCAATATTATATGTGTGTTTGTTTACAATTTATGACAGCTCGGTGAAGGAAAATATCGTGAGGAAACTTGCATACCTCAGAAACTTTCTCGATGACTAGTGAAGTCTGCCAACCCGCATTGGGCCAGCGTGGTGGACTCACTCTCACCATGAGAGTAGACCCGGCAGATAGCTGATGTTAGAAAAAATAACTTAGGCTACTTTCATTTTGGAAAATAAATTAGAATACTGCGAAAAATCTAAATGTCCCTTGGAAAGAGTCTTGGGTAACAGCTAGTCAATTAATTCATCATCGTTATCAGCCTCTCCTGGGTGCATAACTGCACATGGGCCGCTCCCAATTTCTTCCAGGACACTCTGTCTGCTGCTTGAATTATCCAGGCACGGCATGCAGTCTACCCATCGCTTAGGTGGGCAACCACGTTGTATAGTGTTCATCCACGGCGTCCACTCTAGGGCTTTCCATGCCCATCTATCTGTGCTCGTCCGAGCAATATGACCCATATCCAATTTTGCTGCGTGATGGTTTCCACCACATCTCTCACGTGTGTTTTCCCACTAATTCACACATTTATTCTTCAGTCGCACAAGGAGGCCCTGAGCAAGGCTCTCTCCATGGCCCTCTGCGCAACTCTGAAGTGATATATTTTCTCAGAAACAAACATTATAATATTATGTTAGTTATACATAGGTATTACAGATACACCTACAAATCCTAGGTAATACCTGCGTATAACTAACATATATAATGTTTGTTTCTTAAAAATATCTCATATATTGCCTGCAGGTCACGTAGATGAAACTACAGGCACAAGCTAGTTGGAATATATTATGTATATTGGATGTATATTCGATTTATATACGTATCTATTTGAATCGGTATTCATTCACAATTTCAAATCTCACAGGTTTTTGTTTGTTTGCGCGGAACCCTAATTATTTTTCCTAAATTAAAGTAATGTCCGTGTGTTGACGGACTAAGAATACAAGTGTCACCACCCCATTCTTTCCCACGGGTGTCGCATACGACATGCACACACGCGTGGCGACTAAGGGAAGTAAGCAATTATCATCCATTGCATGACTGGTCGAGGGACTAAATAAGTCTTTGTCCCGAGGTAAACACTGTGCTTTTCATTACGAATACGAGGAAACTAAAAATAAAAATCATGAATTAATTAGCTAAAGAAAAAATGGTAGACTTTAAAATATTGAATTTAGAATCGCCGTTTTCCCGTCAATTTTGTTTTTGAAGTTATACTTCTTTTGGCGCGATAGAGAAAAATGATGAGAGTGAATTTTTCCGATGCGCGCGCACACTGACACCTAAATTCTACATCGTGAAGTTAGTTGTAGGTGGCATGCATGAAAATTGATAACTGTGTTCAAGTTGTATATTCTAGTATTTTTATATTTAGAACACGTGTTTCGTAAGAGTACAATTAAACAGTGTGAATAAATAAATATTACTTTGGTGTTTTTAATAAATCAATTTCATATACGACGGTGATACTAATAATTTATTATTTATTAGTATAGGTATCTATATATATATTGAATATTAGTGATAAAACTGATTTGAATAAACTGTTTTGAGTGCATTTATAGATTTGAGGTTAATTGTCGGTATGTATAATTTATTTACATCGTTAATTAAAAATTATTACATTATTATCTAAACAATATTTTTATTTCGTTTTGTTTTATTTCTGGTATATTAACAAATTTTATGCATAAATTAAAAAAAAAAAAATTCTATACTTGTTTATATTAACCTTAAATGCTGAATGTTTATTTTATCTTTGATCTTAACTATTTGTTAAAATTTGATTTATTGATATTTCAATAATTTTTTATTTAAATAAAATCTTTTTGATTAATTTTAATGTTTATCGTTAATCACTACTGCATTTTAGTTATTTTTTTTCCATACGCCAAAAAAGTATAACTTCTAACGCGTGTACATAAGTACACACATTTTTTTTTTCTGTGGCCTGTCAGCTATTCAGCCATTATTTTTCATTTTAATCATTTAAAAAATATATATCTTCCTTATTTTAAAGATATAGTTGCTACTATATTAAAATAAAGTCATATAAAAAACAAACTTAGGGTGTGTAATACACCTCTGCCTACCCCTTCGGGGAATACAGGCGTGATGCTGTGTGTTGTTGTAATAAAAACCAAATTCTTTAATAAATACTTAACTTTATGTTATTTCAATTTTACATCGCGCTGTAATTGACTGGCTGTACAGAAAATAGAACTGTTTTATTTTATAATTACTCAGCTGTCAGTTGAAAGTAATTCTCCCTAGGGCTGAAAAGTATTACTTTCAACCCGCTCCTCAGGCAACTTGAAAATCATTTTTGCACGCCTCATAAGCGAAGCGTTGAGGTGGGTTCTACTCCCGGTTGACAAGGCACAGCTGATTTTTCAAACTTAAAATGTCTCTATTTATCATATATTTCACTTGTAAAATAATATCTACACACACATATAAAGAACAAACACTATTTTTAACACTCATGATATTTATGATGCCATTTTTGTTATTTAAACTAGTTAAAAAACTGTTTGAAAAAAATCTGGCTTGGACGTCCGTGAGTTGTAGGTAATGTATGTTAACACGATAACGATCAGAATACTTAATTAATCGAGACTTTTTTTTCGTTTACGAATTATTATGACTAGGAATAGAGCCCTATTACTTTTCACGTTCTGATTCGATGTGGTTTAATTATTATTAAATAAACAAAAAAATACTGAATATTAACGGCATTTACGCTCGACGCGACACTAAAACCAGCGCCATTCATGAGAACTCCCTACCTTTTTACGTACGCATAGCCACCGGTGGCTTTACTATCGTCAACAGAACAGAACGCCGTTCGCCCGGCCGGTACATTGTTTTTTGTTAAAAGAAAGTTCTTACCTTTGCTTGACGAACTGATGATATTTGTCAAGTATAATAACAGCTATTTTATCCATAACAATAATTAAAAACACTAAACACACGTTAATAATAACACATCAACGTTATAAAACACGAAAAAATCATATTTTACATTCCACATTTTTTTTTTGCGTGGCCTTGGCGTCGCGGTGTTTTCACTTAGAACAAAGTATAAAATTATAAAGCAACCAAGTTAGGAAGATAAATGGTTTAGAGATTTCTTCTTGAACTCATTGATTTTTAAATAAGTCGTATAATATTGTCCAAAGTTGCAATTTTCTATTGATAGATGTCGCTGTTTTAAAGTAAAAGAGATAATGACAAATGCAGCCCTAGATGTCGCAAGTGGCAATTTGAGATGTATTCAGTTGCTTTTGTATATATAGAACCACAATATTGCTTATTTTTGTAAGGAAACTAGCGATGTCTTTTTGTTTTCTTAAATTGTTTTTGTTTACAGTTTAATAAATTATTCAATTTTACATGTTTATATATATTATATGCACTTATGCAGGTATATATGTAAACTCATGGATTGTTGTTCTTACTAATTGCTAGATGGCGCCTTGCAAAATGACAGAGCTAGACCAATATAGAAGTACTTCTTAAAATTAGCGCTAGATGGCGTATAAGACATGAAACCCACATTAGTACTTTTTAAAATTAGCGCTATCTATGTGATTTATTGAAAACTACGTAGTAAAACCAATACGTTATTAGTTACTTATCAAATAATCAATTATATTGTGAAAAATGAAGATTATGAGGCGTGCAGGTTTGGATTTTCCAAAGTATTTTGTAATATCTCTGGTTTCCGATATAGTAGCGGGATAAAATGTATACCAGTTTTTAAATCTAATCGAGATCTATCCAATAAAAAAAGTTGCATCGAAATCCGTTCAGTAGTTTTGCGTGATGCGCGAACAAACAAACAGACAAACAGATAAACAGACAAACAGACAAAAAATCTTAAAAAAATTGTTTTTCGTTTAGACACGCCTGTAGTCTATTACAGTCATTTTTGCTCAAATATCTTAAATGTACAGACACAGTTCTGTTACAGTTTTATAATAGTATAGATAGATAAATAATAATAAGTGTCGTTTTTGGTACATTGTTAATAAGCATCATTAAAAGCAAAATGTACGCATGTAGCTGGTCCTATTGTAAATAATAATGATTGCTTCCTGAATTTCTAAAATGTTTTTCAAATTTGAGAATCAGGAAAGGTTTAGGCGGACTAATTGGGGATCGCTTTTGTAGTGGCATTTGTAATTTGGTTACCAATTTTAAGGGCTACTATTAAACTGTATTAAAGCTCTCACCGGGGTAAGGCGTGGACTCTATGTTAGCGATTATCTATGTCGAATAATCTGTGCAAAAACTAGCTCCACTCGAATTTTCAGTTACTATATAGAGCTTATATAGAACTTAAAAATGCGTACGTTACGTTTTCGCAAAAAAAGTCATTTTTCGTTAAAGGTATATTATGTTTTTACCATCCTCATCTTATAAATATGGACCATGTGGTGACGAACTAAGAATACAAGTATCACCACCCTATCCTTTCCCGCAGGTGTCGTACAAGGCGACTAAGGGAAGTAAGCAATTATCATCCATTGCATGACTGGTGGTAGGGCTGGATACCAAGTGGGAGTACTCACTTGGTATTGGGCCCGAGCGGGTTGGTAACACCATCTCCCGTGTGACCGGTCATGAAGCATATCGTTGCGTTTTGGCTGTAGCAGGAGATAGCCGTTTATTATTTCATTTCATATTTGTGAAATAAAATGTTGAGCAACGGCTTGACAATATTCTCGATATAGTTGAGTCCATGAGCGACGGTTTACTATCAGATGGGCCGTGGCACGTCAGCCACTACAAGCAATAAAAAAAAATCCCCTCGATTAATCCGAAATCATCTTAAAATTTGCAATGCTACTAAGTTTATGCTGTTCTAAATATCAACTGGTAGGATGAAATCGTCATCAATACCTCAATTGGCTTAGCTTTTAATATCAACTACATAGTCTATGTCACACGCGATTACATGTCAAAGACAGTGCTGCCCTTGAGATTTGTCAAAAGCATCTATGAGGAAAGGACACATGGTAAAGCTACAAAGAATTTAAAAGACATAAATATCAATATCTCGCTCTTAATAGAGACCATTACGTAATACATATTGTTATACTCTTCTACGATGGGCATAAAAAAAATACAAAGTATTCTCTTCTAATAACTATGTTAAAATGTTTAGATATTTTTAGCATTTGACATGCTTACATCAGCCTTTCATCGTCCACTGCTGGCTTCCACAAAATGGGGAGGTTTTACCATAATCGCCACGCTTGACAGGCGGGTTGGCGATCGCAATGGATGTTTTTAGTACAGAGGGGAACGCTGCTGACCGGTCCCCCGGTAATTCATTAGTCAGCTTTTACGACTCGCATAGGAAGAGACGGGGTGGAGCTATTCTTGGTGCCGGCCCCACACGGCAATGCTTAGCATACATTAAACATAAAGTGAAAAATGTGAAATCGAAAATAACAGTCCTGAGCAGGATTTGAACCTGCATCTCCTGGATACCGTCCAGATGCTTCGCCTATTCAACCATCGTGACAATTGCTCCTAACTGCTAATTTCGATAACCCATTCATACTTAACGTCTTTGGGTGACGCCTGCGCCATCTGTCGAAAGTATTTTCATACATTATACCGACCAGGTAAACTTAATTTTACAATTAAGATTTATACCTAATAAAGACGCAAACCCTATAAATATTTAGATATTTTTATTTATATTTTTAGCATTTGACATGCTTAGCACTATACATTAAACATAAAGTGAAAAATGTGAAATTGAAAATAACAGTCATGAGCAGGATTTGAACCTGCATCTCCTGGATACCGTCCAGATGCTTTGCCAATTCAGCCATCGTAACAATTGCTCCTGACTGCTAATTTCGATAAACCATTCATACTTAACGTCTTTGGGTGACGCCTGCGCCATCTGTTGGAAGTATTTTCATACATTATACCAACCAGGTAAACTTAATTTTACAATTAAGATTTTTAACTAATAATGACGCAAACCCTATAAATATTTAGATATTTTTATATATATTTTTAGCATTTGACATTCTTAGCACTATGCATTAAACATAAAGTGAAAAATGTGAAATCGAAAATAACAGTCATGAGCAGGATTTGAACCTGCATGTCCTGGATACCGTCCAGATGCTTTGCCAATTCAGCCATCGTGACAATTGCTCCTGACTGCTAATTTCGATAACCTGTTCATATTTAACGTCTTTGGGTGACGCCTGCGCTATCTGTCGGAAGTATTGAATGGGTTATCAAAATTAGCAGTCAGGAGCAATTGTCACGATGGCTGAATTGGCAAAGCATCTGGACGGTATCCAGGAGACGCAGGTTCAAATCCTGCTCATGACTATTATTTTCGATTTCACATTTTTCACTTTATGTTTAATGTATGTTAAAATGTGTTAACAAAAAAATATGTTTTCAACTTGCAAAAGGGATGGGATATTTAGAATCAACACTTTGCCGTTCTTGAGATCCCGATATACGAGCACTATTGTACAAAGATACGGCTAAAATATTATTTAATGAGTCAACTGTGTCACATAGCTTGCTATGAAATAATGTTTTCTGTCGCACCACTCCGCTGGAGAAACCCTTAACCCTTACGTACGGGTTGACTTTATAGTTTATTTTTTTATTAGCCAACACTAAAACCCTACCTGTGCATCTATAAGAACTAATCCCTTGTTATATTTTCAGAAACGCTCGCCCCTCTATCGATAAAACGGACATTTATTTGTATATGGCATCCTACACTAAGCCCGTAGCTCTCTCCAAGGGATTTGTTATATATTCGAAACAAATTGATAGGAAAATTCCGCTGTTGATTTAATTAATTTACGCTCAAAGCCTTTAAGCCCTTTAATAATACAGATTACAATTTACATATTTTAGAAACGCTATCGCACTAATTAATTTATGATTTATTCACGCAACAGTTTTATACAATTTCTCGTAGTTGTTTGGTTGCTTGTAAAACAAACATAGCATCACGCCTGTATTCCCCAAAGGGGTAGGCAGAGCTGTATTAAACACCCACGGTTCGCCATCTATGTTTAAGTCTCACGTAATAGGGGGCCTATTGCCGTCTACCGGGCACATTTTCAAACGCCGGGCTGCTATTGAGAATTTTTCTTTTTACGAAAAAGCTCAATAACACTGCACGACCCGGGGATCGAACCCAAGACCTCATGCAGTCGCTCACACTACCGCTGCACCACAGAGGAAGTTGATTGCTTGTGCCCTGGCAAAAGCTAGTGTGCGTGTTGTGATACTGGCTAACAAGTCTTCTTTTGTTAATGCAGGAAAAAATGTACCTAACCGCACACCCGGTCATTCAGGGCAACGAATAGGGTAGTTTGGGGCTCTCACCCACTGAATAAACCCGCCGTGTGCCGTCTCTCCGCCTGTATTGGCGGGTCACTGGAATTGCGTTACATTACTTCAGGGCAAGAACGGGATTTGAACTTTTTTTTTGTTAAAGCGGGAAAAATTTTTCCTAACCGCACACCCCGTCGTTCAGGGCAACGAACAGGGTAGTGTGGGGTCTTCACCCACTAAAGAAACCCGCCGTGTGCCGTCTCTCCGCCTTTATTGGCGGGCCACAGGAACTATATTACCTACATTCCTTCAGTGGTGCGGGATTTGAATCTGCATCACTTCCCTTGATTGGAAGGAATTGAAAGTAGCTGAGAAAGTCAAATGCTAAAATACAGATCAAAATATGTATATTGATAGTGTAAACAGGTATTGTAGAATATACATATATGTTTTCCCTAAAGTTCATAAATTGTTAGCGATACAGGCAAAAAATCTACTCAAAATATTGTTCCATCCATCCATCCATTAGCCTTTTAACGTCCACTGCTGGACATAGGCCTCCCCAAGAATGGGGGATAGTGCCGTAATCGCCACGCTTGGCAGGCGGGTTGGCGATCGCAGTTGATGATTACTCGAAGGAGTGCTGCTGCCCACTCCCCTGGTATTCCCTCAGTCGGCTCTTACGACTCCCATTACAATTCTAAAGCCGGCCCCTCATGGCAGATAAAATATTGTTATTTTTACATTAAATAACACAATTCCCCTTCGAAATTCTATAATCAAGATTATAATTATGTGAGCTTAAAACTCGTTTCAATATTCCTGAACGTGTAGGCGGAACTCGATTAAACAAATGGAACGAAAGTCCAGACAACCAGCAATCTATCTTACGCTGATAAAGCTAACGAAGTCCTCGGTATTCATTTTAAACGCGGAAGAAAGAATTGTAATAAAATTTTAATCAAATTGCATCTCTCAGAGATGGTGGGATAAATGGTTGATTGATTTAGCAGCGCCTTTCGGTAATCGAATGCTTGATTTATTTTCTTTATTTAAGACCTAATGATATTTTTTTTCTCATCATCGTTTTCCCACCGTTATACTACCGGGAGTCTTATTTTTAGTACAAATAATTATATTTGTGAATGAGGAAAAAGACAACTTTAGTGCGAGCGGGAATCAAACCTGCGTCCCTTCCAATCCGGGGAAGTGCTCTGATCCACTGAGCTACCGCATCACCTTTCAGCAATACCTTATCTACTCATCACATTTGTCTTAACGACCAAAGGGTTTTATTATTTTATTTTAACCCTTAATTGGGCGCACCTTAAAAATAGCATAAGTGGTCACAACTAGTTTATTAAAATAAAATCCGAAATTAATGCAAAATTAGATTTCAAATAACGAAAATATTTGAATTCATATTAATCAAAATTTAAACCCCTTTTTAATATAATTAATATATTTTTAAACAATAAGGAATAATTCTTATAAATACTTGTTTAGATTCATTCGGTTAACGTAAAACGTTACAATTTTGGCAGACTACGATCATATGATCATTACACACGTGTTTAGACACTTAAAGCTTTCAATTTTAAAGACATCTAAAACAATGTGAAGTGGAGATTGGGTGTCACTATTAGGTGAATGCGATAGCTTAGCGGTTCAGAGCACTTTCCCGGATTGGATAGAATGCAGGTTTGGATCCTGATCGCAGTAAAGCTCTCTTTTACCACTTTCACAAATAATTTGACTTTGTTTTAGACCATAAATAACAAAGTTAACAATTATACACCTACCGGAAAAATTAGTCCACACAAACAGTCACCTGGGGACAAACATGCTCTCTAAGCCCAACCATTCACGATCTAACACCGTTCGCGACTAAATTGTAAACGTCAAACGTGTTTAGGAAGTTACCTAGAAGACCAGCGCCCTAAATTAAGATTTTAAGGAGTTATTAGCCTAGAAACTTGCGTTGGGGTGTATGACACCCCACGCGCCCAATTAAGGGTTAAAAAAAGACATCTCCCTGCACTAAGGGACAATCCTTGTATCGCGGGGAACTTTACAAACATACAATTTCACGGACACAAAGTACACCCAGATTCAGAACAACCATTAGTGGATCGCACAAAGAGTTATCCTTTGTGGGAATCTAACCCACAACAATCGGGTGGGAGGCCGGTATCTAAACCATTCCATCATCTATGCAGAGTAAATAATCACGTATTTACACGGAACGACTGTCTATGGGATACCCTTGATTCAACCAGTTAGAAATAATAAGTCAATAATAATTAATGAATTAGTTAATTCCAACCTGGGAATAAGTTTTGACTTAAATTATTATTCAGAGTTCTTACAACTTGACTGGCAGAGTATTATTTGATATACTCGTATACTGCTCAGCGTGTAGTTGTCCCGTGACCACGACTGCTGCAACACAGTTGAAACGTCGGGATAAAAGTTGGCCCAGATACTTGATATGGGCCTGAACCCTGATTTGGACCCCGTCCACCGTGATCGAGGCGCCAGCAGGTGGCCGACGTCGGGGCCCATGGAAAAGTAGGGCCTCCGACTTATCCAGGGCCACCCTAAGCCCCAGCGCGGAAACAACATCCTAAGAAGAGAAAGACGTTTGATATAATTATGCTATACTAGAAATTGTAATACCTATAAGGTTTTAAATACATTTTCCCTACTTTTTGGGGTAAGTTGGTGATGAACTGGTTTTACTGGCAACAATTTGAGTATTTTTCAGACCGGGGACACAGTCAAACGGAGATGGATGGACTCAGTTGTCTCTATATAGTGCATTATCTGTGCTCGATGGTCGGTAAGCTTGTCGACCGAAGCGTGCGGACGTAGTTGAAGGTGAAAGTGGATTGTAAGGAATATACAAATTTTAGTGTAAATTCTGTGTGTTTCATTATAATGACCATTGGTGCCTGTGATAAGGTCGGGATAGCTTACACAGCTAAGCTTCAAACATAAAATGTCACTTAGTAAAAATGCTACATTATGAGCCCTAAAAGTCTTTTCAAAGCGTGACTTAAGTGGCACTGTTGAGGATTTGCAATATATTTTGGTAGAATCTGCTCCCTCTAAAACTCTGATGAGGGTCTCTCATTTAAGCCTACTTAGCACGTGTACTTTCAATGATTGTTTACTCACCAGCATCAGATGACGCAAGATACTTGTATGTTATGTCTTTTCTTCTACCTGCATCCTACTAATATTAATGTGAAAGTTTGTACATTTGGATGTTTGTATGTTTGTTACTCAATCACATAAAAACTGTTTAACAGATTTGGATAAAATTAGAATCAAGTTTTTTTTTTCTGGCTTGACTCAATTCTTAGGTCCACGCAGACCAAGTCGTGGGCAGCAGCTAGCTATGGTATAAAAGTTCACACGGAACCAAAGCGTTCCGTTAATTATTTTTACAGTAAATATTGTCACAAACGCCTTAATTAATTCATAAATTTTCGTTAAAATTATTATTACCCACCACAAATCCCATTACGAGGCCTGTAAAGGACGAATTAAAGCAAATTTTATGTACTGAGAAACCTTAATGAGAATTGAATGAACAACATACCGTTGTAATCGCCGGCGATTCCGTTCACAAAGGAGGATATAATTAAGGAAGACTGAATAGCGTCACGCTTGAACGTCGGACACACAGTAGAACTGCACATCCAACAAATTGTAGAACATACATTCGAAAAACAAAACATACATACAAACTATTATAAAAAAAAAAAACAAATTAATGGAACATCAATACCTTACACTACGAGTATCTACGCAAAGGGTCGTGCATTAATGTTTCCTCCTCGTGTGTATCTAATATCTAGATCATTAAAAAAAGTTTAAAGTTAAGTTGCGAGCTGGATTTTAATCCATTACTACTTCCTATCTATACCAATTCATTTTTATTCACAAATAATTTGTACTTTAAAAAGTAGCGGAGCATGTCAATTGCTAAAAGAAATAGATCTAAAATGAAGTAAATGTTATTTATTTTTTACTGAATAGCTAAACCTTATAAGTAGGTACTCGTAGTATCTGCAGTGATTAATTTATATATATTTCATCTTTATTTTCTTTATAGAGAGACGCTAATATCTACGTAGCTATAGTAAGCACGTCAGGCACAAAGTCGGTTAAGTTACACCATTTATAACTCAAGAACGGCCACTCTAATTTTTATCTATCTAATATCTTTAAACAAGCAATTCTTGTATTTATATATATAATATTATGTGTATTATATAATCTGAATCTCGGTAACGGCTGCAACGATTTTCATGAAATTTAGTATGCAAGGGGTTTCGGAGGTGATAAATCGATCTAGCTAGGTTTCGTTTTTAAAAAACGTCGTTTTATCCGCATCTTCATGCAATGAAAAAATAACCACCAAACATTTTTATTAGGTACCTATTGTGTCGGTAAGGTCGAAAAATATTGTTCATATTTCATCAGTATGCAATATAATTTCCAAAAAACACAATTTACCAAAAAAAAATACCGAGCCAAGCTCGGTCATCCCATGTTAGATTTGTCTGCGCAGAATAGCAGAATAACTATTAAATCAATGGACAAATTTACGATTAATATTAGAAAGAAAACTAATTTTCTCATACATTAAGTACCTATGAGAAAATTAATTCTAAGAGGTGGTACAACATTCGCCGGGTAAACTATGTAGTTTTGTATAGTCTGTAAAGACGTCTAAGGTCAAAACAGGCGTGGATACATTTGACCCAAATGACCCCATTGTAAGAGAAAACGTTTATCACGAAACGAATGGGATGGAATTTTTTTCATATTTTATTAAGGTTAAAAAAATTCACATGTTGGCTACTTTTAGGAAAGTGTGTATTGGTACCTAATATAGGCCTACATTATTTTAATATATTATTTTAACACGATCAAAGCATGAAAAGTTAAATTTAGTTTCAAAACTCACATCAAATCGCCGATGACTGCCACATGATTGATGTGGCGTCACGTGTTCCATACATCTGTAAACTTATATGGAGGTGTAAAGATTTTTAACGGTAAAAATCTTGCATATAACGGTGCACAAATTTGCATTTCGAAGTAGTTAAGGTAGGCCACAGTGTTGTCTTGGAATGACTATCTTAAGAATCTTTAACAACATATCATCACGCCTGTATTCCCCGAAGGGGTAGGCAGAGGTGTATTACACACCCACGATTCGACAGCTATGTTTAAGTCCTACGTAATAGGGGGCGAGCCTATTGACGTCTACCGGGCACATTCCCAAACTCTGGGCTGCTACTGAGAATTTTTCTTTTACGAAGAATCTCAATAACATTTCCCGACCCGGGGATAGAACCCGAGACCTTATGATCAGCAGTCACTTACACTAACACTGCACCACAGATGCAGTTAAATAAAATCAACCAATTTGTATAATGGTAGGCAAAATATGAAAGCTCAATTTCATACAATATTTTTGTAATCTTTTAATAAAATTTTAAACTCATAAATACTACAAATGATTTGTGAATAAGGAAAAAGAGATTTTTTGTATTAGCGGGAAACGAACCCGCGCCTTTTCCAATCGGGAGAAGTGATCTGAACCACTGAGCTATAGTACAGATCTTTCGATCATCCCAATTTACTTATCACATTTTGTCTTTTTTTTTCCCGCTAGTACAAAAAATCTCTTTTTCCTTATTCACGAATAATTTGTACTTTAAAAAGTGGCGGAGCATGTCAAATGCTAAAATATAGATCAAAAATGTCATAAATACTATTTTATGGAATAATAACAGTAATTTAAATGTTATGTATGTAAGTAAATAAGTAATCGTTATTTTTCCAGTGTTTAGGTAGACGCTGCACATTTTTAAATTCAGTAGAAAAGAAGTTACTGCTTTTTGTTAAGAAATTTGCCTCTAAAAGCAGTAAATCTTCAGAAAATTAGAACTCATGCCTTAATACATTTACTTTAAGTGAAAATTCCTCCTTTTAAGTTTTAAAGATGAAATATAGGAATTTCAAAGAAATTACTTAGAATTTACTGAAAATATTAATCAAACAACAAAGCCATGATGACGTATGAACGTGTGACGTCATTTTTTATGGTTAGTGTTAATTTTAATTCCTTAAAAATAAAGCAAATAATGTGTAACTACCACTTTACGTTAAAATAATGTCTTTATTTAAATGCAGATTAACATCGGAATTATTCGTTTACGTAGGTCATTATTCCTAAAAGTTCATCATCTATAAACGTTATATAATACACATTTATCCTTAAATATAAATATAATGATTATGATATAAGATAAAAAGCTATCAATCTTTCATAACAATGAGTAAACAGTATTAATATCCGCTTTGAAACGTCAAGAAGAGGAAACAAATAAACGTCATTACAAACAAAAGCTTTGATGGGACCGACAGCGAATATGGTTATTTGTCACATGTACTAACACTCACTGGAGCATGGTATTATTAATCATAGAATACTATTTTATGGATATTTTAGACTGATGGTATAATTTAACATTCAGAGAGACATTTTGATGTGTATTTTAGCACTTGAGATGCTCAGCTACTTTAAAGTACAAATTATTTGTGAATAAGGAAAAAGATAACTTTAGTGTAAGTGGGATTTGAACCTGCATCCCTTCCAATCCGGGGAAGTGCCTCTATAAGCTACTGAGCTACCGAACTGACCTATCGGCAATACCCAATCTCCTCATCACATTTGTCTTTACGACCAACGCCACCTATCGGATGTATTTACTGGATTAATGCATGGTCAGTGCGGTAGCTCAGTGGCTTAGAGCACTTCCCCGGTTTGGAAGGGATGCAGGTTTGATTCCCGCTCGTACGAAAATTATCTTTTTCCTCTTTCACAAATAATTCAGTGACTGTTCAAATCTATACTATATATCTGTTTGTAACTTTTCACGGCTGAATTTGTCCGTGTGGTGACGGACTAAAAATACAAGTGTCACCACCCCATTCTTTCCCACGGGTGTCGTATGAGGCGACTAAGGGAAGTAAGCAATTATCATCCATTGCATGACTGGTGGTAGGGCAAGTGGGGTATGCGTTTTGGCTGTAGCAGGAGATAGCCGTTTATTCTTTCATTTCATATCTGTGGAATGAAATAGTGAGCAACGGCTTGACAATACTCCCGGTGTACGGTTTGCACACCCTTACAATGATAGTATAAGAAAAACACTGATTAACTGAGATGACTGTTTATTAAACTGATAAAACTGAAGTTTAACTTATACTAATGAATGATGATGTGAGCCAAACGCGATGGTAAACCCAACTGACTGTTTTATGCGTTAACTTAAAGCGTAGAAAATGTAGAATGCTGACTACGCGCAACGTGACCGTAAGTATGTGCGATGTGAACCCGTACATGCTCCGGGGCACGGAGACGAGAGATGAAAGATGCTGATGATCTGATGAGTAACAAGGTGATTCCATTTTTGCTTACTGCTAGATGATTTTACAAAATAATGATCCCGACAATTATTCGGTATCGATTGTACGGAAACTGGATTTAGTGAATATAGGGGAGCTAGCCGTGCTCGTTAAGTTTTATTTTGAATCTTTGTTCACTGCACTTGTACACTTCAATACATTATGCTTTTCACTGATCTCACTGTGCTCTGCTTTTACACTTTCACACTTTTAACTGTTGTTGCTGAGCTGCTGAAGAACACCCCCGCTGACTGGCGGTACTGGGGGGCGGGGGGCGCGGCGGCGAGCGCGCCACCACGCGGCCCCACCCAGCGCCACTGCTGCTGCTGCCACCAAGTAGATTGCTGCGTAGTGGTGAATGTCGTGCAACGACAACCCGTCTCCATCTTCTAATTGTACCGCAGCTTCCTTCATCTGTTGAATTTGCTTATCGATATTCTTGAATTTTCCATTAAAACTATAGCTCTCATTGATCTCATTCTTTGGAATCGATATATTGACTATATAATTTATAGGCGAGATTTCTACTGCCACTACATCTGGTTGTACATTTATTTGATTCGCTTGCAATTTGTGCGAAGTTACCGAGAATCTGTCGCCCTTGATGACGCAATCATTACCCAGTCTCATAATACTAATTCCACTTACTTGCTCGATCGTAACTTGATGCCGCATATAATTCTTAGAGTGCATTGACCGCAGCATGTAAACATAAATGTATTTGCTGTGAATAGTTTTGTCAAGGTGTCTTGGCACGCGCTGGTAATAATTTGACACCTTTTTAAGTGTGCATCCTTGACACAAAGATCAAGATCTGACGCTCTCTGAAACACTGGCTTTTGTAACTCGCACAGTCTTGTAGACGAGTCCAGTAGAAGACATTTGTGTAATTACTTACTTACTTACTTATCATCACGCCATTTCCCTTGCGAGGTAGGCAGAGAGAACAGAGTGCCAAGAGGCTCTATTCTTGCATACATCTCTTGCTTCCTCAACATTCATAACTCTCTTCATACACGCTCGCCGGTTTCGGAGACTCCTGACTCCACCTTCCTTCAATACATGACCAATTTGGTCTAGGTAGGTAAGTCTCGGTCTCCCCCTGTACCTACATCCTTCTACTTTCGCATTGTATATCTTCTTAGCCAGTCGCTTGTCCGGCATTCTTTCCACATGTCCGAACCATCGGAGCTTTCCCTTACGCATCTTTACACCAATACTCTCTTTCATACCTACACGCTCTCTTACGTCATTGTTACGAATGCGGTCAGTCAGCCTCACTCCACAGATTCTCCGCAGAGATCGCATTTCGACCGCATTGATTTTGCTCTCATGCTCATTTTTACATACACAACTCTCGCTTCCATATAATAACGTTGGTACAAGCACTGCGTTGTGTATTGCGACACGTGCCTTCTGGCTGAGGTGGTGGCTGCCGAGAAGTTGTCCCAATGCTCCGTTCACTCTATTTCCCGCATTCACTCTTCTTTCTACATCAGTGG
This sequence comes from Leucoma salicis, assembly GCA_948253155.1. Lineage (NCBI taxonomy): Eukaryota > Metazoa > Arthropoda > Insecta > Lepidoptera > Erebidae > Leucoma > Leucoma salicis. The sequence continues at coordinate 4,246,165 of OX411815.1, forward strand.
TGTACCTTCCATCCCGACTGAATCCACATCCATGATATACAAATTCATCCACTTGTTCTAGCACACCATTTCCTATTGCTACTCTAACATCTGTTCTGGCTTCTTCTCTTTCAAAAACCATTACTTTGGTTTTGCTTACATTCACACGTAGGCCCCTTTTCTTACAATCTTCTGCCATTACGTCGACTAGGGTTTGCATATAGCAGCGAGTTAACCACTGAGTCGCCCATCTGAACTTCCACATTAATTTCATTCAACCTTTGTAGACATTTATCCAGATATATGATAAACAGTCTGGCTGATAGAACGCAGCCCTGTTTAACGCCGATATTGACATCAAACGCTTGCTTTTATGTATCTGAGCCGTGTATGATAATTTGATTTTCTTTGTTTCTAACTGTGTATCAAATACGGTGTGCTTTCCTCTTTCTTGGTTATGATATGACCATAACCAAGGGGGTTCTTGCCACCAAAGGGAATTTTCCCGCAACTGAGTCGAAGTCAGGCCACGACTCGCACAATCTGCAGGGTTTTCACTGGACTTGACATACTGCCAACTGTCGGCTGGCATTACTTCTGTAATCTTTCTAACTCTGTTGGAAACAAATTACTTCCAACGATTAGGATGGCCCTGTATCCAGCCTAGAACTGCTGTAGAGTCACACCACCCGTATACCTGAAGGTTGTGACTACTCAAATTCTGTTTAATCTTGACCCTGAGCCTTGTGAGTAATAACGCTCCACAAAGCTCTAATCTTGGTAATGATATGCTGGATATTTTGCTTATTGGTACCACTCTGGTTTTTGCCGCTAGGAGGATGACTGATGCTGTATCTTCTTTCTGAATTCTGGCATATATAACGCATACGTATGCTTTTATCGAAGCATCGCTGTAGCCGTGAAGCTGGATAGTGTCCTTTTCATTACTGCCTATCCATCTTGGTACCTCCAACTGATTGATGTTGTCTATATCTGATCACAATTTCAACCATTCCTCAAATATGCTATCTGGCACCTTGTCGTCCCATTGTAGGTCTGCGAGCCAAGCACCTTGGAATAGAAGCTTGAATTTTATTATTAGTGATGCCAACCATCCAAGGGGGTCAAATATTTTTGAAATATCTACCAACAGGCTTCTTTTTGGAGGCCTTGATTCTGATTTTTCAAACATTTTACACTGAAACGTGAACACATCTCGCTTCGCAATCCACATAAGACCCAAAGCTTTTGTTGATTCTAAATGTTTAAAATCAAAACTGTCTTGATTGAATGTGTCACGACTGATATTTTCTAACAAAGTAGGCGAATTCGACATCCATTTTCGAAGATTAAATTCGCCCAACTTGAGTAGACTTATGAGGTCTGCTTGTAACTGTGTGGCTGATTGAATACTGTGACCTCCACTTAAAAGATCGTCCATATAGAACTGTTCTTCTAATACCTTAGCTGCTACTGGATAACGACCGCGTTCATCACTTGCCAACTGTCTCAACGTCATCATGGCAAGAAAGGGGGCTGCCTTTGTACCATAGGTGACCGTTGCTAACTGATAATGCTGTAGTGATAATTCTTCTGATTCATGCCAAATGATTGTTTGATATCTCTGATCATCCGGGTGTATTAATATTTGCCTGAACATTTTTTCAATATCGGCAGTAAATTCATATTAATACTGTCGCCAGCTGATAACTAATGATAACAAATCCTGTTGCAAATTTGGACCCCTAAACATGAGGTCATTTAAACTGTGTCCCAATGACGTAGGCTGTGATGCATTAAATACGACCCGAAGTGTTGTAGTTGTAGAATCAATACGTTGCACACAATGGTGCGGCAAGTAATAACTCGGGTTCTTGTTACTGTTTATTAGGTGCAAGTGTCCTAAAGTGATATATTCCTGTATGAATAATTTATAACTGCTTGCGACGTTTTCTTGTCGTTTGAATTTTCGCTCCAATTGAAGAAATTGGGCAACTGCTGTTTGTTTTGATTGTCCTAATTTATTATCTGCGTCTGAATGCATTGGGAGACGGACTATATATCTACCGTCCTCCCGCCGCTCTGTTGTTGATTTATATAACTGTAAACACTGATCATCTTCTGACGTCATGTCGTTATCGTCACTGATATCCTCGATTGGCCAAAACTTCTGGAACTCGTCATCATGAACTGAAGCAACGCTATAGTTTAGTGTTTTCATGTTAACTGCGTTACCGCACAGGATCCACCCGAAGCGCGTTTGCTGCACTATGGGGTGAGATTGGTGTAGTTGAGCCCATGAGCGACGGTTACCATCTACCATCAGATGGGCCGTGGCTCGTCTGCCAATACAAGAAATAAAAAAAAACAAAAAATTACAGAACCGATTATGACGCTTCTTTTACATACGAGGGTGACAAACAAGCTTACGACCCACCTCATACTCTTAGTAAGCGGTTACCGTAGCCTACAGACCTTAGCAACAAAAAAACAAAACAAAAAAAAAATAGATTACTAACCACATTAATATTTTATATTGTATAGACCAACTCTGATCGATTTTTTTTAATAATTTTATTCTTGCATTCATTCATACAGCAAGCGCGCTAAAAGAAGTTTAACCTGAAAATCTAGAAATTGTAATATATTTATGCACTGGACAAAAAGGAATAGTCAAATTTAAAAAATAAAGGTGGATATTTTGTTCGTTCACTTACTTGAATATGAACGACGTGCTCACCAAGACACGTCATTCCCATACATTCAGGATTAGTGGTACATCCTTCAACTTATCTTACTTTCCAACTTTACATGGCAAATTCCACTTGCTGGCAAGAATATGCCCACATAAAATCGAAGATTAATAAGACTTATAACGCTGCTACTGGCCACGAGAGTTCAAATAATTTTGCATATATTACGTTCACTAGGGATATCCTAGTATAATCTTTAAAAATATAGCGATTGTAGAAAACCAATTGAGTGTGAATAAGTATTTCATTCGCCAATTTTTAAAGAACTACTTACATAAAAGAACCATATTAACTATTTAGCTTATATACCGAAATAAAAGTTGTTTTTGTAATTGTGTGACGTATTCGGATGAAAATTGGAATTCAGATAGTTTAATAGCCTATATTATTCATTTGATGGCACCCCTGGTGACACGGTAGCCTGTATTATCGACTAGATCAGTGTTATTAAATCTTTACGAATACGCGACCCCTTTACAGGTTAAAAACTCTGGCGACCGCTTTGGACCATAGACAGACAAAAAGTGAGTAATTTAAAATTTACCCACTGCCTTTATGATTCTCTGTTTTTTACTTTTGCCAGCGACCCCCCAATTAAGGCTTCGCGACCCCCCAGAGGGTCGCGGCCCACAGATTGAAAAACACTGGACTAGGTTCTACTCGCAACTCACTTTACAGCACGTTATTATCTCTATGTAATTTTTTCGAAATGAATGCCGATGTCCGCGGCTGACCTGCAAATCCTAGTCGACGTAATGGCAGAAGATTGTAAGAAAAAGGGCCTACGTGTGAATGTGAGCAAAACCAAAATAATGGTTTTTGAAAGAGAAGAAGCCAGAACAGATGTTAGAGTAGCAATAGGAAATGGCGTGCTTGAACAAGTGGATGAATTTGTATATCTTGGATGTGGATTCAGTCGCGATGGAAGGTACACCACTGATGTTGAGAGAAGAGATAATGCGGGAAATAGAGTGAACGGAGCATTGGGACAACTTCTCGGCAGTCATCACCTCAGCCAGAAGGCACGTGTCGCAATACACAACGTGCTTGTCCCAACATTATTGTTTGGAAGCGAGAGTTGGGTATGCAAAAAGGAGCATGAGAGTAAAATCAATGCGATTGAAATGCGATCTCTGCGGAGAATCTATGGAGTGAGGCTGACTGACCGCATTCGTAACGACGACGTAAGAGAGCGAGTAGGTATGAAAGAGAGTATTGGTGTAAAGATGTGAAAGGGAATGCTCTGATGGTTCGGACATGTGGAAAGAATGCCGGACGAGCGACTGGTTAAGAATATATACAATGCGAAAGTGGAAGGATGTAGGTATAGGGGGAGACCGAGACTCACCTACCTAGACCAAATCGGTCATGTATTGAAGGAAGGTGGAGTCAGGAGTCTCCGAAACCGGCGAGCGTGTATGAAGAGAGTTTATGAATGTTGAGGAAGCGAGAGATATATGCAAGAATAGAACCTCTTGGCACTCTGTTATCTCTGACTACCCCGCAAGGGAAATGGCGTGATGATAAGTAAGTAAGTAAGTAAAATTCTTCACTAAATGGTGCCTTAGCTGTTAATCACGGAGAAATTTTAATATTAATTTTAGCCCAGAATTCTTGTAATCACATTTTCTTTTTCATTTCTGTTCTTGTATTCGAAGGCCAAAACTAGCTTGATATTGTTGGTTCAAAGACGCTTAAATATACAGTGAATTTTACGAGAACATCTTCAATGTACAGATACCACGCTGCTACAGTAATATAGATAGACTAGCTGGTGCTAGTAACTATGCACACGTGTTTCAGGAAATAATAAAATTTTATACAATAAAATGCGAAAAGTAGGTAATAAATAATTAGCTAATTAATACTATATTTTAGGTTCTTAGTAAAAATAACTAACACTACCTACTACTCATTAAAAAAATATTTATTATGCATTGGGAGTATGGCCGCATACCTTTAGCAAACAAATGAAATGTGCCCATTAATAAATTTGCCTTCGTTAAACAGGTACAGTACGAACAAAATATTTAATATTTTTCTTGATTTTTTCCAGAATAATGCTTTGCTCTCTCATCTATTCATGAAGCAACTTTGCCAATATCGTATTAGGGTAAATACCGACTAATTATAGGCAGATATGTTCTGAAAATTGTGAACGCAGTATTGATAAAAATTTAATGATTACACGAATAAAATTTATTTATCTAATAGAACAGATGGCACGAAATTACATTATATAAGGACTTCTACCGTCCATCCATCAGCCTGCTATCATCCACTGCTGGACTGGGTTCCCCTGGGTCTTCCCGTTCCCAATAGAGAGCTTCGAACAGTCCTTTCTGCCTGTGGCTTTGACGATTGGTCCACCTAGTAGAAGTTGTACGCCTCTTTGGTGTACACTATTATAAAACTGTAACAGAAGTATATGTGTAATAAATATATTTTGGAAAAAAATTGTTTTAGACTATTATTAGAAGTGTCTGAACTCAATTTTTTTTTAGAATTTTAAATTCTTTGTACACGCATCACGAAAAAACTACTGAACCATGTTTTAAAGAACTATTTGTTTTATATTATCCCGCTTATGTAGGGAACTTGAAATATACTAAAAAAATAACAGTTGCAGAAACTACTATTATTTAAACTTTATTTTCATTTAGTTTTAGTTCAGTGTTGGCAAAGAAAATAATGTTGGAAAGGACAGTAAAATATAAATCATGGCAACTTTATTCATTCAGAATTCGACAATGCCATTTTTCTTTCCAAGTGGAAGTAGCGCGTGTCCATACTGGTGCCAAATTTTAGTGTTAGCGGAACGTAATGGGTATATAACTTATTTGAGGAGAAAATAAAACTTTTTACTCTCAGAATAATTGTTTACATACTAACTCCTACTAATAGTTTTTTTCCGGAATTGTTTCTAAACCCATTTTTTTCTTTATTGGGCACCGGCTCTCTAGAGTAAGAGGAGGTTAGGTTCTAGGCCACCACGCTGGTACAATGCGGGTTAGTAGACTTCACAAGCTCTCGAGAAAATCTTCATGAATTTTTCTTCACTGAGCAATGTTTTTAAACAAAACCAACTATTGCCCATAAAAAAATCACCAAAATCCATTCTGTAATTTAGGCGTGATACAAGAACAAACAAACAGACATTATTTTAATAAATATAAGTTATTTATACTGTTTTTCATATATGTATAGCACATATATTACGTTAGTGGCAACAATCTTCTACCGTCTTCGAGAATCTGTTAAGGATACGATCATTCGATAAGACCTCGTTTAGTAAACGCCATTCCTGATACTTTGTGAAACGGAACGTGTCGTAAATCGAACCTAAATTGGAATCGAGATTACGGTGGGTAGTACTCGATTTTTGTGTCTCGATTTAAATTTGAAGTGATTTTACGTGTTTTTTTGTTTTGTTTTTATTAGGTTACATTTCGCGTAGGATCTGCTTTCTCACCACCGAAGGAATGTAACATAGTTCCAGTGGCTCACCAATAAAGGCGGAGAGACGGCACACGGCGGGTTTCTTTAGTGGGTGAGGGCCCCACACTACTCTGTTCGTTGCCCCGAACGACGGGGTGTGCGGCTAGGAATATTTTTTCCCGTCTTAATAAAAAAAAAGGATCTGCTTTCTCGACATATGCACGTCACAATCTCTGACACGGTCTTAAAAAAGTGTTGAAAAATTCTGCGTACTAATTAAGACTTAGTTTATCGTTTGTTGATTTTACAGCGTTTTACAGTTGCTTTATTGTTATGTACTTAATCAAAATCATAATTTACTTGTAAAGCCCTGCTTGTCACAGCATGAATGGGCCAGCTCTATCGCAGCAGTTACCACTTTCTCACAGAAGTAAATACTCCTACTGCTGGTTGTCGCGTATCAAGTGAGAGTGCTGCAGGCCCAAATACCCTCCTTACCTTTATTATTCTTCCTCTCTACTAACCATCCCTGTCCTGGATGGGCAACGCGCGAGTGATTTCTCTGGTGTTGCCTCCCTTTATAGGCTACTGTAACCGCTTACCATCAGGTGAGTCGTACGCTTGTTTGTTTCCCGCGTAGTATAAAAAACAAGAATTTTCAATCATTTTGGTATTTCTATAATTATGGTATTGTATATTTAATCGAATGAAACGAGATTTTTTTTTTATTTGTGCTCGTTCTTCTTAATTAAAACTTTTTTATTTGTGCTCGTTCTTCTTAATTAAAAAAAATATTGATTGCATTTATAGTGAATCGTATGTTTACAGTTAAATATACCTACTTACAGCTTCGCTCTCAAAAGAGGCACGATCAATATATCGTAAATATTAATCATTAGGTCAGCCGAATCATATCTGTTATATTTTATTATCTAGAATTAGAACGAACGGGAGTTACATACCTACCTTATTTGTCTAGCTAAGTAGTTTAGAGGTTTAGGAAGGTATAAACATACCTAAATACATGTAAATATATATATGTCCAAAGTGACACAACATTTTTTTTTTTTTTTTTGTTTGTTTAAGGCATTGGAAGAACCATCGGCCTAACAGTAACTTATAAACATCGTTATTCTCTCATCACACGTAAGTTTAGTTCATAAAACAAGTCATAGTCGAAGTCAGTCATATAAAATAAGTCAGTCAAGTCAAAGTCCCACTCCAGTAAGACGATGGCGATCTTACTGAAGCTCCTATGGAGTTTTGGAGACAACAGGAAAAAACACGTTATGTCGCATTACATCACTTGCCAACACTTATGCACATACACAAATAGTTAATAAGCAAAAGGCCACCACTTTTACACATTAATACTTTAAATAACACAAGTTTAGGAAAATAATGCAGAGCGACGACATGATCTTCTTCGTGTTCCCGCCAAAACTCTCTGACACAACAAATCCGCACAACAGAGTATATTTATTATGCCATTTCGAGTACCAGGTGTTTACAAAATTGATTGCACCTGTGGGACTTCTTGTATCAGTTAAACGAAGCGATACATCACCGAAAGAGGAAAGCGCATATTGCAATCGTAAAAAATGGTGGTAATGGACGGCATATCACCACTGGTAATGTTAAGTTCATAAGCAACAATAACCATTTACAAATGTAGGGAATTACCACCGTACCACTGAAGAAGTATTACACAGTGGTCCACCAATACAGGCGGAGAGACGGCGGGTTTATTTAGCGGGTTAGGACCCCCCACTACACTGGTCGTTGCCCCGTATGACTAGGAGTGAGGTTAGGTACATATTTTTGTCGCTGTAACAAAGAAAAATAGGGCGATTACCACCGTCAACACAAAATTATTTCATGAATTAAATGAGAAAATAATGTTTATTTTACCATTCCACACAAATCACAATTTGAAGCCTCAGAGGTAATTCTATCCCAAATCATTATTGAATTTTATATTAAAAGAAAATATTTGTACAAAATTCAATTTATTTTCTGTCTCTGACATAACGATAATGTTTTTAGATCTTCTAATTTCCAATAAAGGAATAAGTTTATTTATTTTATTTATTTATTAAATTTTATGCAAACAGAAAACAAAAGTACATTTTCAGCTTTACAATGGCGGACTTAATGCCTGAGGCATTCTCTACCAGTCAATCATGGGTGATGCAGAGATTATAGGAGGTAGGTACATTTACATCAGAAAACAAGAGGCGAAAAAAGAATTTTGACAAGAGTTAAATAATTATGCGACTATACGACATCTTATAAATACGATACATATCTATATAACATAGAGATATATATAATAAAAAGTTACATATACTAGATAGTAAACATAAGATATCAATAAGCAAGATATATATAGTAAAATATATACATACAATAATACACAAATACATACAATATTCATAAGTGATGTAGTGATTCCTCTAACTCCGCCAAGAAGTGTTGTCAGACTTTAGTTTTAAACTCGTAGCGATTCTTACACATCCTGATAGAGTGGGAGTGTATTCCTTAGGAAAACAGACTGTACAGGAAAGGAAGAATTTACAAAACCAGAAGAATGAGATGGACAAAGTAGTCTATTGTCACTAGAGCGTAAATCCCTATCATGATTAGAAGATAGATACTGGAAAAAGGGTTTTAAGTAGGAAGGAGAAGAAGGAGACATAAGAATAGAATAAAGTGAAGTGAGAGCTTGCATGTTTCTGCGCTGACGAACGGGTAAGAATTTGAGACGGAAACGATAAGCAGAGACATGGTCATACATTTATTTAGATTAAAAAAAAAAACTTATCGCGTATCAGATACTATAGATAATATACTAATATTCATATCATTAGGCTTAGTAGTATTTGAAAGCTATGGTGAGGTACTCACTTAATTTTCAATACCTCATAATTTTCATGGCAAATTTTTGTGAATATTCACGTTATCGAATAGGCACGTGGAATGTAAGAGGTGGTGTGGAAAGTAAGTTACACGAGCTGCTAAACGTCATGTCGAATAGACAGTTTGATGTACTCTGTGTAACAGCCTGTGATATTCCTGATGGCGGGACAGCACTGTGGTCCGGTGTACCGCAGGGCGGTAGGGCCAGTATGGGGTTAGGGGTGTGGCTATCGCCACTGAAGGAATGTAATATAGTTATGGTGGCCCGCCAATAAAGGCGGAGAGACGGCAGACGGAAGGTTTCTTTAGTGTGTGAGGGCCCTGTTCGTTGCTCCAAACAACGGGGTGTGCGGTTAGCAACATTTTTTCCCGCCTTAACAAAAAAAAGGGGGTTTTGCTGTCCGCTCGCTTGGCCTCAGGTGAGACTTCTTTGGGTCCGAATAAAACTATGTGTAGCCAAAGTATTCCTGGTTGTAGCTTATGCTACCGCAGGCTCTTCGGTGGCATCAGATATAGAGAAGTTTCTACGGGTGAATGTGGGCAAAACCAAAATAATGGTTTTCGAAAGAGGAGAAGCCAGAACTGATGTTAGATATCAATAGGCAATGGCGTGCTAGAACAAGTGAATGAATTTGTATATCTTGGATGTGGATTCAGTCTTCCATCATGACTGTATACTGGTACACCAATGATATAGATGATAATACACAAGTATTTTTTTCTTAAAGCTTTCGTCTTCCATTTTCACAAGTATTTGTTTCGAAGGATCTATATTTGAAATAGGAATAAAATTAAAAATAACTCACAGTTTACCGAGAAGGGGAGAAAGTGACAGATTGAAGAAGCTAAAGGATCCGGGATCGCGAATTGCACTTTCTCTCAAGTAGTAGATATAGACCTGCGAGTGTTATTAAAGACATTTTATTTAACAACAAGTAGGTAATTTTACAAATTTAAAACCAAACATAACCATTATCTTTCTATCAACAGTAATGGGTGTTCATACAATTTTTCCTCCTGCATGTTCGTGTGAAAACTTTCGGGATCATTTTCAAATAAGAAAGAAGGTATTCCGAGCAGGTAAAATGTATATTATGACAGACCTTGTTGTCCCCTACCATGTATATTATATGTATATATAAATAAGTGCTTATATGTATATTTTGTTGTCAGTGTAGCAAATAACTTGAAATGCTGGTTCGAACACAGACCAACCTCTGAACCTAAAAAGTCCTAGTCTATACTGTTATAAAGCTGTGACAGAGCTATGTTTGTACATATTTTTGTCCGTATGGTGACGGACTAAGAATACAAGTGTCACCACCCCATTCTTTGCCACGGGTGTCGTATGAGGCAAATAATAATAATAATAATAATTCTTTATTGTCATAAAAATAACATACATATTTTAAGAATTCGCTGTCTCCTGCGCTAGTAATAACTGTGTTGCAGGAGACAGTGTCCTCCCCGTATTATTGATACATTTACATTTATGAAAATAAAAGAGAAACACCTTATATAAGTAGATAAAAGCTAAATATAAAATAAAAAAAATAAGGTAAATTTTAGAACATGAAACTCTATTAATTGCTTAAATTACACAAAATATGAGGCATGGTGTCAGTATATACGTGCGTGCGTGTGTGTGTGTGTGTGTGTGTGTGTGTGTGTGTGTGTGTTTTACTGTAGGTGTGTTGTGAATTTGTGTGTACCTGTATGTGTTAACAAGATTAGTAGTGAAAGTGTTGTATGCATAAGTAGCCCTGCGAGTATTGATACTAAGGTAAGTATCAGAATATTGGCCCACCAATCAAGCCACAACAGTAAGTAGATTTTCCGCATCTATATAATCCATGGAATCCAACCATGCAAGTATAACTCTCTTTAGGTTATTACTCGAATGTTTTCTAATTTTAAAATTTTATTACATCTGTTATATATATATAAGGAGCTAGAAAATCAAAGTGTCTTTGTGCAAAGGTAGTCCTAACTCGAGGCACAGGACAACGGTCAACTCGTCTCGGTAATCTAGGTAGATATGGTACAATCTTTTTGTGATATCTTCTCATCAATTCGCATATAAATAGTTTTCTCACAGATAAGACACCAGTGATTTTATAAATATCATGTGTAGGGTGCCTGTAAGGTAAGCACATAAGTACTTTAAGTATTGCTCACTGGGCTCTTTCTGCGTTCAATATAATCGATTTGGCTGCACCACCCCAGGCGCAGATACAGTACCTTATTATGCATTCACACAATGCTCGGTAAGTTCTAATCAAGAGCCTCGGGTCAGCAACTTTGCGTCGATTTTTGAAGATATAAACCATTTTCCTGATCCTAGCAACAGTTGACTCAATGTGCTTGCTGCAACAAAGATTTTCGTCAATAATCACTCCCAAATACTTTATTGAGGATACCCTAGACAATTCAGTACAGGTACAACTGCACCGATCCACGCTTCTGTTACATGGAAAGGTATGTATTTTAAGCCTATACTTATCTGCAGGTATTCCCAGTACTGACTTATAAAAACAAATGTATTTCGTTTTGTCGGTGTTGAGAAATAGAAGACTGCTCTCCAACCAAGTAGTGACTTTTGCAAGACCATCTTCTGCTATTTGGAACACAGTATTCCAATCTTTAGCGTGGAACAGCAAGACTGTATCATCAGCAAACATGAGTAAGTCCATGGTAGGAATGACAGGAACATTGCATAACTCATTTATGTAAATGAGGTATAACGTAGGCCCAAGTGTGCTACCCTGAGGAACGCCATATTTGCATCATGCACTTTCACTTTGATAATTAGCCACTTTAACACACTGTGTTAGGTCCATCAGGTAATCAGTGAACCACTCAAGGGCAATCCCCCTTATTCCAACATTTTCCAATCTCGTTAAAAGAATAGGAACTAAAACTGTGTCGAAAGCTTTTTGGAGATCCAAAAAGATTCCAATACACTTACTGCCACCATCTAGGTAAGAAACGAGAGATGAAGTAAGTGCCAAAACTGCGTCTTCTGTAGATTTTTGCTATATAAAACCAAATTGTTGAATACTGAGTAATTTATTTTTTTCTAAATAACCCATTATCCTCTTATTAACAAGCTTTTCTAGTATTTCAGATAGAGTAGACAAAAGGGAAATGGGGCGATAGTTACTAGATTCATTTTTATCACCTGACTTAAATATAGTACAAAAGGTTGCTTTTTTAAAAATCGATGGAAATATACCTGCACCAAGACTCATATTACACAGAAATGTGATGGGCGGGGCAAGGGATATAATATTTTGTTTTAAAATATCGGCTGTAATTTTATCCAATCCTGGGGTACTGTGTGATCTCAGTCCTAGAACAGTCACAGGTCAGAGGGATCTGATCATCACGAGGTCAGCCCTCGTGATGATCAGTTGGCACAAAAGACATGGAATTTAGTGGAGCAGTAGCTGTTTTTGCTAGTCGAGCAAGATCTGACTCCTGTATATTAATTGTATCAAGTAATTGATTAGCTAATGTACCACCGATTGAGGTAAAATAAGCATTTACTTTATTAAGAGATTTAATTGGTGAACTGTCAATATTAAGTAGATCCTCTATAGATTGGATTTTGGGATTTAGTTCACAAACTTCCTTAATTACTTTTCAAGTTTGTTTAATATTACCGTTACTTTTAACTAATTTATTTTTATAGAATTCAATTTAGAGATTTTTTATAATTAAATTACATACGTTTCTATATTTTAAATATTTTTGCTTAAGTTCTACATCATTTAATGACAACATGACTTTTTTATGTAGTTTATCTCTTTTCCTTATACATTTGATTACACTTTTCGTTATCCATGGTTTAATAGGTCTAAACCGGTTAGGAATATTTGAAGTCTTGGTATTGTCTGCAATAATGTTAATCAAATTGGTTGATAATGTTTCAGCCACAGCATTGGTGTCATTAATATTATATAAATGATCCCATGACATATCATTAAGAATTTTATTTATCATTTCATAGTCAATTTTAGTATAATTTTTTCTTATTGTTTTTTTTACAATTGAACATTTATTTATATACAATAATATTGGGGAGTGATCTGTGATTCACTGTTCAAACACTATAGTTTTCCACGAGCTGCAGCATTTGATCATAAAGTGGTCTATACATGAATTGATGCGAGTAGGTTTGGTAATACCCTGTTTGAGCCCATGTAGAGCCATCAGATTAAGATAGTCCTGTGTTAAATTTGGTACATTATCGGGCAGAATATCGATATTAATATCTCCTGTAAAAATAACGTTTGTTTTAGATGTATTAACTAGAACATTATCAAGAGATTCAAGGTACGGATTTATATTCTTAAAACTCGGAGAACGATAGGAGCAAATGATAGAATAATCAGATTCAATATCAACTATAAGACAATTTCCTTCTCGAAAATCAGGTTCACGAACGCTAGCCGTAATAGTGTTACGAACATACACTACTACTCCATCATTCTGGTTTAGGCTAAGATTTGTCTTGTACATGTTATAGTTGTGCAAGTTTGGGGGAAGATTGTTAGTATTGGTCCAGCATTCAGTAAGCACGATAACGTCTATAGGTATTCCCAAAGCAGCAATAAGGGCTAAAAATAAGTCAAAATTTCGGTTGATACTCCTAATATTCAAAGAAATTATTGTGAGCGTACCTGTACCATTTGCGTCGTAATTTAACATCTGTGAGGAAAGCCCACAGTCATCCAGAGACAAGCAGACAGTCTGTTGTGTAATATCCACTTCTGATAGGATATAGTTACTCATATTATGATCGAATTTGAAATACATAGTTTATTGAGCACTATTATGATCCTAAGGTATTTTAAATAAGGTACCTGATAATTTCGTGCATAAATGTGTAAGATGTGTTTACTAATAATATATAATTCAATAAGTGGGGTGTATGTTTGCAAGGCGAAGTATGTATGTAATATGTAGGTATTTATTGTGTAATGTATATGTTTATTGAGTTTCCAGTAACATTTTGTTTCTTTCATTAACATTTTATTCTGGGCAAGTATATAATAATATATTTTGTGCTGCAATAAATGAAAAAATACTTTGAGGGTAGCGACGTTATTAAACTATGGTTAGGATAGCATAACTTAAAATAATTTAAAAAGAAATTAGATAATGCATAAATTATGACTACTCACATTACTTGGAGATTATTTAAGTCCATTTGATGATGATGTACTGCTGTCCTTCATCTTTGCGTAGTAAAACTTTTCCAAATGATGTCCAGCAAAACCTATAAGCATTATCTCTAGCGAACACTCGAGCCAAGTAGAAGAGGCGTTGTGTTTTCTGAGTAAGTTTTTCAGATATATAGATTGATTTAGATGACCCGTCTAATTCGAGGTGATTCGTACTAAGTTTATTCAGATTATTTTTCGCATTATGCTGACGAGCTTTTTTAATAATCTTGTCTTTGATAATGGCGCTAGTAATCTCCACCGTTATTGTGGACCTACCCTCTTTTTTACTCTTTTTTACTTCTATATTCTGAACTAAAATTTCGGAAATTGCTGCCTGCAATGCTACGAGCTTATTATCGGCCTGTGCGGTAGTCACTGTCAACAGGGAGCGAATTTCATCCAGACGCGCCGTGCATTCACAGTCCTCACGCTTGCGTTTCAACTGCCGTGTAGTAATATTATCGTTGCCCAATGAAGAGAGATTAGGAGTGGACCCAGTCTGTGGTGTAAGTTGGTGGCGTGATCTTAAAATATCTGAATCCTCTGTACAGGGTGTGGTAGGTGCTGTACGTTTAAGAGGCATTGTAGCAATAGATAGATACTCACCGTTCACTCCTTGACGAAAACTTTGCCCCACAAATTATTCGGACTTTTTTGCTGTGGCAAGCAGGTTTGATTAGAAGTGAAACTAGTAGACAGAAGACAGTTAGCAGATGACAGTTGACATAGGACAGTTGACATATGACAGTTGACATATGACAGATGGCAGATGACAAGTGTCAGTCCTCTTTGTTTAGTTTGTAGGGAAGCTCTTCAGATATATGTCTGTTGCAACTGTTGCTGTTCTCCTAACACCACTACTTAGCACTGCCTATTATATTATGCGCGCCTAGTATTTTGTTATAATTTACACTTATTTTTTAAAGTATTATTTGATTTAAAATAATTTTAGATTTTTTGTAAATACAGTGCGTCCAATCTGTGCGGAGATCCGGGGGAAGAGAAATAAGGGAAGTAAGCAATGATCACCCATTGCATTACTGGTGGTAGGGCTGGGTACCAAGTGGGAGTACTCACTTGCTATCGGGCCCGAGCGGGTTGATACCACCATCTCCCGTGTGACCGGCCATGGAGCACTTCGTTGCGTTTTGGTTGTAGCAGATCAGATGGGCCGCGGCGGGTCTGCCACCAAACGCAATAAAAAAAAATTTTAGATAATTGAGGTAAACGACTTATGTGGCATTTCGCAATTCACAAATTTTTGATGTGAAACATCTAATGCGGAGGGAGAGTAAAATCGGCTGTTAGCGTGGCGACGCTTTAATTTTACTCGTACTTGTCCCGTTCAAATCTTGCAAGTTAAATTTGACATACTTTCCGGTTTTCGATTGAACTGATATTTTACACGCATCTGTATATCACGTGACAATACAATATTGTGATGACATGGAGCTGATCTGATGATGGAGCTGGAAGGTGGACAAAGGAACTCTATAATGAAACGGCGCAACCCCATCGAGTTTGGGCTCGTTTGATTTGTCTTGATAAGTACTTTGTCTTTAGATGGTATCCAGGGTCTGATGATGGAGCTGGAAGGTGACCATGCGAAACTCTGTAATTAAATGGCGCAACTCCATTGAGTTAGGGCTCGCTTGAAATGTGCTGATTAGAACTTCAGTCATAGATGATATCCAGGGTCTGATGATGGAGCTGGAAGGTGGATGCAGTAACTCTGTAATGAAACGACGCAATCCCATCGAGTTTGGAATCATTTGATTCGTCTTGGCGAGTACTTTGTCTCTAGATGGTATCCAGGGTCTGACAATGGAGCTGGAAGGTGGCCAAAGTAACTGTAATAAAACTACGCAACCCTATCGAGTTTATACTCATTTGATTCGTCTTGAGGATTACTTTGTCAAGTTATGATCATTTTATTTCTATTTTCGATGTTTTCACATCTGCTAGACGTCCCGTGACGTCTAGTTTTTTTTTTTAATTGTCGTTTGATCAACGAGTTGTTGTTTTCAATCGAGATGTTGTTCTGAGTCTGGGTGTTCTTTGTGTTCGCGAAACTGTATGTC
The DNA here is from genome assembly GCA_948253155.1 of Leucoma salicis. NCBI lineage: Eukaryota > Metazoa > Arthropoda > Insecta > Lepidoptera > Erebidae > Leucoma > Leucoma salicis. The sequence continues at coordinate 4,262,566 of OX411815.1, forward strand.
TGTGTAGTCCCCGCAATACAAGAATTATTCGTTAGTGGATGGTTTAGTCTTTAAAAAAACTTTTATTTAAAAAGAAATAAATATATTTCTCCACTATCGAGCGGGAACACCTCCGCCACAGGCAAAAGTGATTTTTTTGGTTATACCGCGGACAAAGGCTAATTATAGTTCCATTTAACTGAATATCTATTAAGCTAAAATCACTTACTAAGACAAAATTAATTAGACACTGTATTGTCATTAGGACTAGTTGCGATAATACATACACAATTTGCATTATATCTGTTCTTGTACATACATACAATGTACATTACGTGTGTTAAGTACTTACACGCTTTTAGTGTAAATTGTTGCCATGTTCTATGGAATTAAGTGAGAACCGCTTTGACATGCAATTTCAGTGGAAAATTGTTAACTTGCTTACATTAAGTTTTGTTATAGAATATAAGAGATAATGTGTCAAGAGATAATCATTGTTTTATGCTACACCTGTCTTGAGTGCTTCTTTTACGTTGTTGAAAATCAAGAAGAATCTATATTCTAAAATACAGAAATACATATGTACTTCTTAATTTTTACACCAATAATGATGTGAATGAAAAAAGGGCATTGACGGCGCATAAAAATATTATATATAATAACCCCTTTTTTTACCCACGTAGGGCGGCAAACAGGACCACTGAAGGACTGTTACATGGTTCCAGTGGCCCGCCAATACTGGCAGAGGGGCGGCACACGGCGGGAAAAGATGTCCCTAACCGCACACCCCCTCGTTTGGGGCAACGAATAGGTTAGTGCAGGATCCTCATCCACTAAATAAACGCGCCGTATGCCATCTCTCCGCCTTTATTGGCGGGCTACTGCAACTATGTTACATTGCTGCGTTTGTTTCCTGCCTAGCCTATAAACTGACTAATTTTTATAAAAAAAGAAACACCAATATAGTTAATACTAGCTGCTACCCGCGACTTCGTCTGCGTGGAATTTAGTTATTTTCTATTTTAGTGCAGAATCCTAATTATTTTCTAAAATAGAAGTAGTGATCCCCGTCCCATGAGTACTATCCAAATCGGTCCAGCCATTCAGGAGTTTAGTCGTGGATGTGTATTTGACGTATATACTTTTTTATGTGAATCTATTCATTCGCAATTTCATGTTTTTTTTTGCGCGGATCCCTTATAATTCCAGTCCAGAATAAAAGTAGACTAAGTCACTCCTTGTAACAATTAGCTATCTGCTAGTGAAAGTTCAATCCAAATCGGTCCAATCATTCCGGAGTGGTATTCATCCACAATTTTATGGGTTTTATTTTAGTACGTGGAAGCCAAATTATTATTTTTCAAAATAAAACCAGCCTAAGTTACGCCTTGTAATAACTGCTATCTGCTAGTGAAAGTCCTGTGCAAATCGGTCCAGCCGTTCTTAAGATTAGCCGAAACAAATAGGACAGACAGACTAAAACTTTAAAAAATGGTAATTTGTTAAACTTAAAATGTCTCTATTTATCATATATTGCACAAATTCTTTTGTTGTAAAACAATATATACATACACATATCAAGAAAAAATACTATTTTTGACACTTATGATATTTTTTATGCCATTTTTGTTATTTAAACTAGTTAAAAAACTGTTTAAATAAAATCTTTCTTGGACGTTCGTTTGTTGTAGGTAATGTACACGATAACAACCGAAATACTTTACTAATCGAGTCTTTTTTTTCGTTTTAACTTGAGTATTACTACGAATAGAGCCCTATTACTTTTCACGGTCTGATTCGATGTGGTTTAATTGTTATTAAATAAACAAAAAAAAATACTGAATATTTACGCTCGACGCGACACTAAAACCAGCGCCTTTCATGAGAACTATTTCTATAGACCAATATAGAAGTTTTTCTTAAAATTAGCGTTAGATGGCGTATATGACATGAAACCCACATTAGTACTTTTTGAGATGAGCGCTATCTATGTGATTTATTGAAACCTACTTAGTAAGACTAAAACATTATTATTTTCTTATCAAATAATCAATTATATTGCGAAAAATGAAGATTATGAGGCGGTCAGTTTTGGATTTTACAAAGTATTTAAACATTACAAACAGTCACTTCAATTTTATTTATTTGTATAGATGTATAGATAAAACAATTATATTTGAGCTTATACTTATTTATCAAACACATTCTGGAAAATTCTCGATAAAAATATGTTTATTTTCTTTGTTGGTTTTTGTAATTAAATTTCCTCTGTCAAAGCAATCAGAGGGTTCCTAAAAAAATAATAAATTCGATTCTCCTTTGGTGCCGCAAATTACTGACTCGATGTTATGACAATTTTGCTTCTAATTTGTGTTCCGAGCTCGCGTGTCGGTAAATATAATATTATTATATACATAGCAAATATGTGAAAAATCAACACAATTGTGCTTCCTATAAAATATATCTACGTAACGGTAATAATACCTACTAACTAATATTTTGGTATATTTTTAAGCATTTTTTTTATTGCATGCAGTGGCAGACGAGCCACGGTCCATCTGATGGTAAATGGTAACCGTCGCCCATGGACTCGACTATACCGAGAGTATTGTCAAGCCGCTGATCATCAATTCGTTGCGCAGATATAAAATTAAATATAAACGGCTATCTCCTGCTACAGCCAAAACGCAACGATGTGCTTCATAGCCGGTCACACGGGAGATGGTGGTACCAACCCGCTAGGGCCCGATACCAAGTCACTACTCTCACTTGGTACCCAGCCCTACCACCAGTCATGCAATGGATGATAATTTCTTACTTCCCTTAGTCGCCTCATACGACACCCGTGGGAAAGAATAGAATTGTATTCTGAGTCCGTCACCACACGGACAAAGTTTTTGTCAAGAGTTTTCGATTGTACCTACTAACATAATTTTTTGTACAAAACACTATCTCAAAATAACCAGTTTCTATGTTCATGAAGAGAATTAGGTAAGTATAAATATACTAGCTGTTTCCCGCGGCTTCGCTCGCGTAAATAAATGACTATTACATTATTGTTTTTAAAAAGAAAACGGCCTCACGTCCCACTACAACTACTATTACTTATCATCGCGCCATCTCCCTTGCGGGGTAGGCAGAGAAAACAGAGTGCCACGAGGCTCTATCCTTTCATACATCTCTCGCTTCGTCAACATTCATAATTATCTTTATACACACATAGCTGTTACCCGCGACTTCGTCCGTGAGTAATTTCATAAAAATAAATAAAGCAACCCTTGAAATTGTCGGTAATACAGTGCAACGGTATTACAGTACTCGGGGTTGGAACTTCATTACTGAAATGCTAGATGGCGTTGAAGTTGCTAGATTTTGAGATTTTGTGACAAACAATTTTTTTTATTTTTCGTATTTTTTTTAATAAAAAGTATCCTATGTTACTTCTAATACCTCCGAGAATATGTGTACAAAGTTTCATGATGATCGGTTAAGTAGTTTTCACGTGAAAGCGTAACAAACAAACTTACATTCACATTTATAATATTATAAATTATGATGTATATAAACGTATGTAATATAGATACGTTACCTATAACCAAATATTTTAAAGTTTTTGGCTTTTCTTTAAGACTTTCACTAGCAGATAGGTGATGTTATAAGGAGTTATATACTGACTTACCTATCATCTCGCTATCTCTCTTGCAGGGTAGGCAGACAGAACAGAGGGCCAAAGGGCTCTAATCTTGCATACAGATCTCGCTTCCTCAACATGCCTAATTCTCTACATACACTTTTGCCGGTTTCGGAGACTCCTGACTCCACCTTCCTTCAATACATGACCGATTTCGTCTAGGTAGGTGAGTCTCGGTTTCCCTAGTACCTACATCGTTCTACTTTCGCATTGTATATCTTCATAACCAGTCGCTCGTCCGGCATTCTTTCTTCATGTCCGAACCACCGGAGCACTCCCTTTCGCATCTTTACACCAATACTCTCTTTTATACCTAGTCCTAGTCGCTCTCATACGTCGTCATTACGATACGCTCAATCAGCCTAACTTCACAAATAGCAGAGATCGCACACGCAGATAGATGGATCACATTCGATCGCATTGATTTTACTTACATGGTCTTTTTTGCATACCTAACTCTCGCTGCCATTGGCCGACTTTACATGCGATGTTTTTCTTGACCAATAAGTATAATTTGTAAACAAATATGTACGGCTCAGGTGTCACCATAGCCCGCGGGCGGACCACCGAAGGAATGTAACATAGTCCAGTGGCCTGGCAATAAAGGCGGAGAGACGGCACACGGCGGGTTTCTTTAGTGGGTGAAGGCCCTACACTACCCTGTTCGTTGCCCCGAACGACGGGGTGTGCTGTGAGGAACATTTTCCCGCCTTTCCTAAAAAAAAGGTGCCTCCATAACAAAAACTTATTTCAATTTAGTATTATTTAAATACTCAAGATTAACGAGATAGCAGTTTTTAATTATTTACGGATCGGGAACGCTCGCCGATTGTCCAACTTGATATATAGCATACAATTAAATAAATTAATGCCGACTTCAATCAAACGATAACGAATGAAAATGATTTGAATATCGCATTAATTAATTATTTATTTGAAAAAAGCGATTTTGTTGTTTATATAGCACTAATCATAACTACTTACTGACTCGATGTTATGACAATTTTGCTTCGAATTTGTATTTCGAGCTCGCATGTCGGCAAATATAATATTATTATATACATAGCAAATATGTGAAAAATCAACAAAATTGTGCTTCCTATAAAAATATATCTAAGTAACGTTAATAATACCTACTAACTAATATTTTGATATATTTTAAAGCCTCTCTACCCACGGGAGTCGTAAGAGCCGACTGAGGGAATACCGAGGGAGTGGGCAGCAGCATTCCCTCGAGTATCAATAACACCTACCTACTCCTGCCAAGCGTGGCGATTACGGCATTATGCCCCATGACGGGACCGCTCGTTGTGGCGTTCTCTTGGGGAGGCCTATGTCCAGCAGTGGACGATGAAAGGCTGATGGATGGATGGAACCATAACTAATAATAGATTTAATAGCAAAACCTAGTGTATTTTACACTATTTAAGTTGTTTACTTTTTGTAACTCTTTTGTAATTAGTGTTATTACTACTTTTTTTCGAAATCTCTATTATTTTTTTTATATTTCTCATATTGTTTAAACTAAAAGAAAAATAAAAACAACGGTCTATATTTTAAATCTAGCTAGATTTAATAATAAAATATGTTTTTATTATAAACATGTGTGTTACTAACATTATAAAGAGAGAGTGCTATTTTTGTGAGTGTCTTTGTATGTGGGACGTATAATCTTTGGACCCTGACCATTATACGAAATGTTTTTCTAAAATTGCAGTCTTCTGGTTATCAATTTACTCAGTTTTTTATACAAAAAAGATTCTAACCCCGAATCAATGATGGGTTCACAGAGTGTTTTATCATTACTAGCTTTACCCAGGAGGTTCTAGCTTATCCTTCAGCTGATTACATTAGCATAAATCCGTCTTTGATGTTACTTTAATAAATATAATAATGCATTATTATTACATAGTGTTTGTAAACTATTTTACTACTGACGACAGAACATTTTTATTTTATTATATACATATTGTTGACTATTTGAAGACTCGTCATTTATTAGGTAAAAATCTTAATTGTAAAATTAAATTTACCTGGTCGGTATAATGTATGAAAATACTTGCGACAGATGGCGCAGGCATCACCCAAGACGTTAAGTATGAATGTATTAGCACTCAGGAGCAATTGTCACTATGGCAGAATTGGCAAAGCATCTGGACGGTATCCAGGAGATGCAGGTTCAAATCCTGCTCGTGACTATTATTTTCAATTTCACATTTTCCACTTTGTGTTTAATGTATATGGCTAAACATGTCAAATGCTAAAAATATATATAAAAATATCTAAATATTTGAAGACTGACAATAATATTTCGGTGGCCCAGTGGTAGCGTATGCGACTGTGGATTAAAACGTATCGGTTTCGAATTCAGTATCTGGTATTTTTTTATATTAAGTGGGTGGTAAAGGAGGATACCCGATGGTAGGTGGTTACCGTAGCCTACGCTAGCAACACCAAAGGCACCATTCAGCGTCGCTAACTCCAAGGAAAGGGGTAAGAAGTGGAGGTTTTTTCAGGGTGATATTTCCCAGTTGAGCTGGCCTATTCATTCTGGGACAAGCTAGGCTCTACTACTAATATATTAGGCTTATATAAGCTATAGGTCATGTACCTTGATCTTTATAATCGTGTCGCAATGTCGCAAGGCCGACGTGAGGGTACATTATTTGTTTATACTCAATCAAAGTCAACCATCTGTGAAATCACCCACTCGAACTGTGAGTTCTTACGATAAAGCTAGATTGATGACTAAATTCGCACAAAGCTGATTGAAAACAGATATAGTCTTGATATTATCCTGATTTCTGGTTTCTGTGTTCGCAGCTCAGGGAATTGTGAACTATACTTAAGTCTTGTTACGATTGAGCTATGCTCGCTCCAGAGGCATCCCATCATCGTTTTGTTAGCCCATGTCGCGTAGTGAAATAATTATGAAACAGCTTATAAATGTACATTTCTGTAAACTATTTAAAAAAAATGAAAGCCGTCTTCAAAAAAAACACCCAGGAACTAAAAAGCAATAAATATTTGGTATTTAAATACGATTTCCGTGCTAGATACCTACTGATGTGTTTAAAGTCGGTGCCAAAAATGTTTTTAATGTTATTTGGTCGTATGTAAATACCAATTAAATACCACTATTCAATCTTAAAAAAATCTGCCGTGTGGGATCGGCTTTAGAATTGTAGCACCCCTCTCCACCCATGGGAGTCGTAAGAGCCGTCTGAGAGCATACCGGGGGAGTGGGCAGCAGAACTCCTTCGAGTATTAACAACATCCACTGCGATCGCCAACCCGCCTGCCAAGCGTGACGATTACGGCACTATGCCCCATTCTTGGGGAGGCCTATGTCCAGCAGTGGACTTTAAATGGCTGATGGATGGATGGATGGATGGATGGAATCTTACAAAAATACTGTATGGCACATTTGAGAAAAAAAAAAAAATATAACTAATACCAAATTTTCAGAAACAAATGTTTTTTTTAAACCATTTGTTTTAGAATGATACAAGTCCCACGTATTGGGGGGCGAGCCTATTGACGTCTACCGGGCACATTTCCAAACTCCAGGCTACTACTGAGATTTTTTTTCTTTTTTTTTGCGAAAAATCTCAATAACACTGCCTGACCCGGGGATCGAACCCGAAACCTCATGATCAGCAGTCGCTTACACTACCGCTGCACCACAGAGGCAGTTAAAATAATATTAGAATGATAAGTTACTTTAATAGCCATAGCAACGGTTCACATGTAAAGGGTGTGAGTTGTGTTGTTTTGATAATGAGTATAGGAGTTTCTTAATACGATGGCAGATAAAATATATATTATATTTTTGATAGAACTCGCGTAAAATCCTTTTCTTAATGAGCGTCTACGTTGGGAAAGGAGCAACTATGCAAAATTTCAAGTCAATCGCACGTATAGTTTTGGAGATCTCGTGATGATTCCGTCAGTGAGAGATATTTCGCCTATACATAGATAGATATTATAATTATGTATACTAGTATAAAGCTGTAACAGAAATGTGGCATTTCATAAAATTTGAAAAAAATTGAATGTATTAGGCGTCTCTGAACACAAAACGATTTTTTTAGGATTTTTGTCTGTTTGTTTGTCCGGGCCAAAATTCTGAACGGATGTTTAAGCTTTTATTTAATTGAATAGAGCTATTAAATAAAATAAAAGTTTCAACATCTTCTTGTGTAGACTTAAAACGTATACAGTATTATCTCTCTACTATTTTGGGAACCTGAGACATAACCTTATTAATATATTTAATAAAATATTTTATGAAGTTATTAAGATTACATTGATAAATAATTTAAAAAGGAACTGGTATTGTATCCATATTTTTATTGAAGGATGTGTGTTCACCGAATATTTAGACACCAACTCTCTTTCAGCTGAAAGTGGCGAACTTATAATATCTTAACCAACCGCTACCAATGAATCAGTATAACCATCCATCGGGTGACCAGTAAATTATTACACAGATTTAGATTTTGAAAACGATATTTCAAAGGTATGTTTTAGATGATGCATCTCATTAATATATTTAGAAAATACAATCTGCAGAATTCAGCTTTACAGAAAGAAGATACCACGATGACGATGACGCCGCCATGTTCTTCTACTTCTGTTAAAAAGATAATTGTAATAAATAAATATTCACAGATATTTCACACAACGTCCTCTGGTCCCAAACTAAGCTTAAAGCACAAGGCCAGGTACCAGATTACGGATATAATATATATTACGTCATTTTGTAAGTACATACATAATTATATAAGTAGATAGAAAACACCCAGACGCAGTACAAGTATCTGTGTTGGTGAGTGGGAATCAAACCTACGACCTCATGCACGGAAGTCCACTACTGACTACGCCACGAGGCCCGTCATTGATAAATGAAAATTTATATTTGTTTTGTCAAGAGTTAATTAACGCCAGAAGCTCGTTGTTCTTGTTCAAGTGTAATTTTAACTTTTGACAGCTTTCTTCTTTACAAACTTTGTGAAGGACTTGATAATTTTACTGTGCTCATTTGATTTTTGTTCTCGACGACCCTATAAACTAACAACAAACAAATACACGAGTGGATCAGTGGATGGTAGGTAGGTATATCAATAATAATTATAGCGAGAGTTTTAAGTAGTTAAATACTTATAAAACTTTATAAGAAAAAAATATTACAGTACTATACCTAATGTGAATGTTTTTAATATGTAACTTGCCAATATATTTTAGATAATAATTTTCCTAGAGCTTTATTAATCACGTGTATACTTAAAATTTAAATTTGAAAGGCCGTTTTATTATTTATGTAAAATTACAAACTAGTGTAATAACTTAAAACTACTACATAGAATACTTATGCTACATCATTCTGCACGATTCTGTCCGTGTCGGAATCCGTCACGGGTTAAGAATATAAGTGTCATCACCCCATCCTTTTCCGCGGTTGTCATATAAGGAGACTAAGGAAAGTAAGCAATTATTACCCAGTGCATTACTGGTGGTAGGGTTTGGGTACCAATTGAGAGTACTTGTTATCGGGCCCGAGCGGGTTGGTACCACCGTCTCCCGTGTGACCGGCCATGAAGCACATCGGTATGTCTTGGTTGTAGCAGGAGATAGCCGTTAATTTGTTCATTTCATTTATATTTGTGAAATGAAATGGTGAGCAGCGGCTTGACAATACTCTCGGTATAGTAAAATCAAGATAGCCTATCCGACCTCCACGACCCAACGAAAGAACCACCGCGACAAGATCAGAGTTAAATGTTTCTTATTTATTTAGTTTAAAACTTTTGCACATGCTAAGTGCAAGGTGGACTTGTTGTTCCCGAGGCTAGTCGGTGCAGCGTCCGCCCTTGCACGGCTCATGCCGAATATGGGCGAACCCAACAATGCGTGCCGACGGCCTTACGCGGGGGTGGTCCGATCGATGGCACTGTACGGCGCACCAGTGTGGGCGGGGTCCCTGGACGCACCGAACAGGGCTCTTCTGTGGAGACCACAGAGAGTCGTTGCGTCCAGGGTCATACGTGGATACCGCATGGTGTCGACGGAGGCGGCCTGCGCGTTGGCTGGAACGCCCCCGTGGGACTTGGAGGCGGAGGTGCTCGCCAAGGTGTATTGGCGGGCGTCGGGAAGGAGGCGAGCGGACGCCCCCTACCCAGGGAGGTGGCCAGGTGGCAGGGCGACGCCCGCCGAGCTGCCATGGCCAAGTGGAGGGCGCGGTTGGAGACGCCCCGGGCCGGTCTTTGGACTGTAGGGGCGCTCCAGCCGGTGCTGGAGGAGTGGGCGGGGCACGGAGTCCTTACCTTCCGACTGGTGCAAGTGCTGTTGGAGCACGGTTGCTTCGGCAGATATCTGCACATAGACGCTAGGAGGGAGGTGACTCCGGGCTGTCACCACTGCAACTGTGACGAGGATACGGCGTGGCACACGCTCGAGTCGTGCCAGCTTGGGCCGAGCAGCGCCGTGACCTCGTCGCGGAAATAGGGGGTGACCTCTCGCTGCCGAGCGTCTTCAGAGCGATGCTTAGCAGCGATAGGAACTGGGCCGCAGTCGCTGCCTTCTGCGAGGAGGTTATCTTGCGGAAGGAAGCGGCGGCGAGGGCCAGGGAGGAGGATTCTTCCGCTGACCCAAACCACCGCCAGCGACCGGGGCGGCGCAGGTGCAGGTACCTGCGACTCATGCTGCCCTAGTTGAGGCTGCGGGAGGATGGACCGGAGAACGTCCGCCACCCGCAAGGCCTCCTGAGAAGGCGCGACCGCTCCGTGTGCGGATGCGTCGCTCAGTGGAGGGTGCCCGAAGGGGTAAGCCGCTGGCGGACCATCGAAGGAATGTAACATAGTTCCAGTGGCCCGCCAATAAAGGCGGAGAGACGACACATGGCGGGTTTCTTTAGTGGGTGAGGGCCCCACACTACCCTGTTCGTTGCCCCGATCGACAGGGTGTGCGGTTAGGAATATTTTTTCCCGCCTTAACAAAAAAAAAACCGCTTTTTCTTGGCTGGCTTTGAAAACCTGGATAAAACGATGATTTCTAAAAATTAAAACTAGATCGATTCATCGAACCCCCTGCGTGCTAAATTTCATGAAAATTGGAGTCTAAATTTCATGAAAGTTGGAGCCGTTTCCGAGATTCAGATTATATATATATATATATTATATAGAAGAATTGCTCGTTTAAAGATATTAGATAATAAAATTACATACTAATACCGTAAGAATACTTGTCTTATATGATAAACAAAAGAACACATACAGTAATAAATAACACATATAATATACATACATATATACTGACATAAATAAAAATAAATATCAAATAGAAGTGAGCGACAATTAGAGTGAAGACTCTACCAAAAAACTGGAGTAAAGCTAGTGAACTCTTAGTTATCCTTTCCATATTATCCTTCCTCTCCGATTCTTATTTCTCTCCTTGGAGATGGGGGATGCGCTAGTGATGTTGCTGGTATTGCTAGCGTCTATAGGCTACAGTAACCACTTACTATCAGGTGGGCCGTAAGTTTGTTTGCCACCCTGGTAGTAAGAAGACCTAAAATACTAAGACGAGAAGTCTGAGAAGCATAGCTGGAGTGATTCTGATGGATAAAGTGAGAAATAGTGGGATTCGAGATTTCTGTGGTGTGAAAGAAGATGTAATGACAAAAATAGAGAAAGGAATGCTTAAGTGGATAAAAGAAGATTAACGAAATAGATATAAAAGGCAACTGCGAATGGGCAAGTTGGTAGAGGTCGACCTAGGCGAAATTTGACCAGATCGGCGACATTCTTAAGGAAGGCCAGGTTAAGAGTAGGTACCCGAAACCAACGAGCATGCATGAAAGCACTGATGAAAATATATGAAGCGAAAGATGTGTGTTAGGATCGTAGCATGTGGAGAGGAGTGGTGTCTGCCTAGCACTTTTTTTTTGTTAAGGCGGGAAAAATATTCCTAACCGCACACCCCGTCGTTTGGGGCAACGAACAGGATAGTGTGGGGCCCTCACCCACTAAAGAAACCCGCCGTGTGCCGCCTTTATTAGCGGGCCACCGGGACCATATTACATTCCGTCAGTGGTCCGCCGGCGGCTTACCCTTTCAGGTGTGTCTGCCTACTACGGGAAAAAGGCATGACAATATGTATGTATGTATGTAAAATACTAATAAAACAAAAATATTATGAATGACAATAACGTCTTGATTTCACGGACGGCGTGAGATGAACAACTTATGTAAATAGTTAATTCTCCTGAAACTTTTGATGAAGATTAATTACATTCTGCTGTAAGAGAACTTTAGTATTCATGTGATGATAATCTCTCTTTAATTACGCTAAACTTATAATGAAATAGATTCGTCTGGCGATGAGACGAATAGCGGGCTCATTCAACTAATATTACCAACTAGTTTTTGCCTGCGACTTTACCTCCATTGAATTATGTTGTTAACGCTCTCTGTTTCAACCACCCTGCCTTCTTTTGTCGCTTTTCCTTGTGGTAAGAGCCAGAGTTGCTTATCCTAGCATGAATGGGCCGGCTCAATCGGGGAAGTACCACCCTCTCACATAAAATCAGAGTGTAACAACATTAGCTTTTCCTATCGTTGTGTTTCTTATGGTGAGTGAGAGCGTCGGCGGCCTAAACCCCCTCCCTATCCTCTCCTTTTTATCCTTCCTATCCTCTTCTTAGTATCCTACCTATCCTGTCCTTATTATTCTTCCTGTCCATCTCCTATCCTTTTCCTTGGAGATGGCGACGCGCGAATGATGCCTCTGGTGTTGCTAGCCTCTATAGGCTACAATAATCGCTTACTATCAGGTGAGCCGTAGGCTTGTTCGCTAATCACGTAGTATAAAAAAAGAACATTCAGCTTAATTTTTTTATATAATATTAGGATTTCGCTCAGCAAGTGTTATAATTTTTTGTTAATACTACCAATTTAGTTTTAAATTTCAAATCTAGGTGGCAAATCTGAATTCATAAATATTTTATTTTTCCGAGTTAAATGTCTACCGCTTCGCGTACCGCCCACGGTACAACCGACAGAAGGCTGTCGCACGCGCGCCTAAGCGCTCGCGCTTGTGGTATTGATTAAAATAAATTGATTTACGCGATTTAAAGCTCTAAACGTATATGATCAACAAAAAAACAATTTATAATAAAATAATCCGACGTGAACATAACATTTAAAATGATATCAAAAGTAATCAAATAGAATCTACTAGAAAAATATTTTTTTAAATTTTATAAACGACAGCTTTGTTGCTGTTGGTGGAGTCAGGAGTCTCCGAAACCGGCGAGCAGAAACTGGAGAGTGTATGAAGAGAATTATGAATGTTGAGGAAGCGAGAGATGTAAGCAAGAATAGAGCCATTGTCACTCTGTTCTCTCTGCCTACCCTGCAAGGGAGATAGCGTGATGATAAGTAAGTAAGTAAAATCATCATAGGTGCAACTCTAGTGCATTCGTTGAATGACGCGGTTGCCCGTGGAACATGCAGCGGGCAAAACACTCTCAACTGTATTTCTATGAACATAAGGTACATTTCTTCTCGCTACGAACAATTGGTATTATTATTAAGATTTTTTACGCTATTATAGAGTGATTTTGGACAAGTTTTAATGGAAGTGATGTTTCTGTCCTTAGGACTAGTATCTATTCTATAGTGGGGGGCCGTCCTACGCTGCGCTTCCGATACGTGGTCAACACTCGAGAACCTTTCTTCCCCAACGGTTGTCGGTTCGTCGAGCGATGTAGCCTGCCCATTGCCACTTCAGCATGGCATCCCGGCGGGCTATGTCGGTCACTCTCGTTCTCCTACGGATCTCCGTATTACGGATTCGATCACGTAGGGAAATACCAAGCATAGCCCGCTCCATGGCCCACTGAGCGAGTTTGAGCCTTGATACGAGGCCAACATTCAGAGATTAAAATATATTATGTATATCTAATAAAAGTTTACTGAATTACAACTTTTCGACTCGTCTTTATGAAATGTATACTTATAACAATATAATATGCTATTAAACAATAAAATAATCAAAATACACAACAATTTATGCCTATCCCATACCTATATATGCTTAAAATTAAATATCCTTTGTAAATTTCATTCATATAAAATATCGTTTATACGTTCTCAATAATACTAACTACTACCAAGCCGCTGCTCACAATATTATTTCACGAATGGGAAGTTATATGTTAATGTACGGCTGTCTCCCGCTAAAAACAAAAGCTCCTGAAGTTCTTTGCATTTGGTTGCACTGCAGATATTGATACGGTCCCGCTCAGGCCCGATGACAAGAGAGTAAAGAGCACTTGGTAATCAACTATTCGGTGGCCTAGTGGTAATGAGTATTTAATCTCGGAGTCCCCGGGGGGTTCGATTCCCGAGTCGGACTAATAAAAAGTTTTAGAAGGTTTCTTCGAGATATTCTCAATAGCCTGGAGTAAGTTGGCAGTGTTTCACCCCTCAAAAAGCACGTAAAACTGTCGGTCCTGCGCTTGATCTGTCACCAGCCGTATCGGCATGCGATTGCATCGGACTATGATAGTAAGATAACAGAGAGTGCACTTGTGTTTACGCGCACACTAGTGCACTATAATATATCCTGCATACCGTGTATTTAGTGACTGTTGAAAATGGTTACTGTGACTGAAATTATGGCTAGAGATCATAACTTCATTCCTACCTGAAGCATACTGGTGGAGTCTCGTATATCTTGAGCATAGTGGAGTCATCATGGGTCTTTAAAGAACAAATTATTTGTGAAATGTGGAAAAAGAGAACTTTAATGCGAGCGGGAATTGAATCTGCGTCCCTTCCGAATCCGCGGAAGTGCTCTACCCACTAATCCATCGCACTGACCAACGGCCATTCCCAATCTCCACATCACATTTGTCTTTATGACCCACGCCACCTATCTTTTGCCACATTTCACAAATGATTTGTTCATTAAAGTAGCTGAGCATGTCTGTTCTCCAAGTATTAATTGAGTGGCAGTTATTGCTTACTATCAGGTGAGATACGCAGGTGATCTTAAGTATTATCAAAATGCATTTAAGTATCGCTTACTTCGTTTAGTTAAATTTTATTTACTAGCTAGTCTGTAAAAACCAAGTATTCAATTAAGACTTACGTCTACTTCATATATGATAAAATATCTTTCTATTACGCTGACATGGCTCAACCTTATAAAAGTATCTCGTGGGTCGCACGGGGTTTGTATACACGGTGATCTATCATTTTTAGCTAAAACGTAGACATATTGAGAAATATGAACTCTTTTGATAACGTTATCAGTTTTTTTGATGACGTTGGCTATTAGAGAACACTAATTTATGAACTCCTGCACCAATTTTATCTGAAGAAAATAGTAATAACATCACAGAAACTATAACACAAATATTAACTTTATTAACCAACACGTACCAAACAACAGACTTAGTAAACTACAATATGTCTATTTATAGGTTATATTCAATTAATTTTCATTATCTATATGTAATAAACTAAATTAAAGTGTTTGTTTGCAATGTCTAAATAATAGCTCTTTACTATTATAAATATATATGAAAATATGTCAGTCAATGTGAGCAAGACGAAAGTAGTAGTTTTTGAAAGGGAAGTTAGTATGACAAATTGCAAGATTATGATTGCAGGAGAAAGAGTGGAACACGGGAAAGAATTTGTATACCTGGGTTCAACGTTTACGAGAGACAGAAAGTATGACTGTGATATTGAGCGGAGAGCGATGGCTAGAAATAAAGTGAATGGGGTACTGCACAGCTTTACGAACACCCAGAAAGTGTCAAAAAAGGCACGAGTGGCTGTGCATGGGGGATGCCAGTCCCTACACTTATGTATGGAGGATGGGTGAAAGAAGATTAACGAAACAGATAATTACAATGCGACTGTGAATAGCTTAGTTGTTAGAGGTCGACCTAGGCGAACGTATTTTAGTATCATGAAAGCGCTGATGAAAGTAGATGAAGCGTAAGATGTGTGTCAGGATCGTATCAAGTAGAGAGAAGTGGGGTCAGCCTACCCCTACGGGAAAAAGGCACGACAATGTTTATGTACGAATATATATATATATATAAAAATAGCATTATTGAAAATTCATTCGTATATATGTCCGTGTATCTTTGTTTAATCCGGTTAATCACCGAAAAGGCTGGACCTATTTGGAAGGAATTGCAGATAACTTTTACGGTACTCCTTAGAAGCTATCTGCAAGTGTTACTACTGAGGCTACTTTTATTTTAGAAAAATATTTAGAGTGCCGCAAAAAAGGGAATAATTATTTAAATTCCACGCAGACGAAGTCGCGGATAGCAGTTTGTATACAAATAGGTATAGTAAAAGACATTAACACTCAAATAGATAACTTGAAAACATACTTGCTTTTATAAATCTATGCTTGCTTTACACACTAAAATTAAAATATAGTATGAAAACATATAATAATACTAAGTAATTGTATAAAATCGATTGCTGTTCGTTAGTTTCGCTAAAAGTCATATAACTGGCTTAATTTTGATTTATTTTTGTTTTATTCGCTCTATTAGGTACAGGGGTGGTTTAAAAGTAAAAAGAAGAAAACAATTTAGATAATTGAAAAGTTGAATAACGATGCTGATTGATTAAGATTAATAATCGTTGATAAATAAAAAATGAGCCGTCACGGGACGTCTTGCAGATGTGAAAATATCGATTTTCTTTATTTCTTCAAATATTGTTCAAGTCTTATATAATTCGTAGTATATAGTTCGTGGCGCCTCTCGTTATCTATAGACGCATTATAACCATAGTATAAGGAAAGAAGTAGGTTATCTTCATACAAACGAACCGAGCATGATATGCATGTGTGCGTGCCAGTACCTACGAGTCACCACATGCAAATAATAACAAAATTTAAAACTGCTAAAGGTGCGTCCGTCATGGCTGCGCCGTCGTTTCGTACGTATTGCCGTGCGCGCAGGCTTCGTTGATCGCCGCTACCGCTCGGTGTTTATTAATTCAATCTCAAAGATGGCTACATATCGGAAAAGAAAATACTGTATTGTATTTGGATGACATATAGACGGGATCTTCTCAAATCACAAGACTAAAAAAAATATATCAATGCAAAAAAATATACTCAGTTCCCTTTCTATGCATAAAAACATATAATTGAGAAGCTTTGTATTAGGGATCCCTGATGTTCCGCCTAAGTTTCAAGAAAATTTATTTTAATTTTGTATATAAAAACTACCTCTGTATATTTGTGACGATTGAATAAACTAAAAGTGACCAGCCCTGAGTGCGTAGGTAATTATCGCGCGTACGGGGTCTGAGGTAACCCACTTCTTTCTTTATACTATGCTATAACTGTTATTGGTTTATTAATTTACATTGTAATACTACTTAGATGCTTTGGTCAACAGATGGAGTTAAAAGCAATTAAATATATTTAGCGCCGACAGCCGGTTTTACCTTCCCTCCGCATTAGATGTTTTTACATCAATAAAACTGTAGGTACAAATTTCACCGGGTCATCTAGTATTATAATAAATAATAACGTAATTAAACCCTAAATAATGGAGCTTTATGGAACCTCATCCTAGAAAATGTTTATAATCCTAATGAGTTCATACTAAAGGTCCCTTAGAGAGATTTATGTTAGGGGACAATTCAAAGGCCTGATCCTAGCATCCGTTAAAAAGAAAGTAATATAAATTTATACACAAAATATGGTCGTCATACTCGTACTTGGCCTAAACTTGAATCTTATTAAACGTATTTTAAGGAACGGAAATTGATAACGAAACCTGTTGTTGAATAATTTTTATTACGTTGAAATTTATTTGACTTTCCACTTACAGTTCTAATTATAGGCAAGGTCAATTGTCGCAGTTTTCTGCGTTGCGAATTCACATTGCACCGATTCACAGTTTTGTGTACAAGCCATTTTTTGTTTAGGCGGGAAAAAATTTTCCTAACCGCACACCCCGTCGCAACTAACAGCGTAGTGTGGGGCCTTCACCCACTAAAGAAACCCGCCGCGTGCCGTCTCTCCACCTTTATTGGCGGGCCACTGGAACTATGTTACATTCCTTCGGTGATCCGCCGGCGGTGTGTACAAGCCTTAGCAAATATTTCGATCTATATTTTAGCACTTGCCATACTCGGCTACTTTAAAGAAAAATTATTTGTGAAAGTGGAAATAGAGAGCGTTACTGCGAGCGGGATTCGAACCTGGGTCCCTTCCAATCCGTGAAAGTGATCTAGACCGCTAAGCCCTCGTAGTCACCGACAGTGACTCCCAATCTCACTTTACAATTGCTTTTATATGTCTTTACGATTATTTAAGGTACTTTAAGGATTTCTATATTCCAAATCCATTATAAACAGAGACTCAATAGGATCACCGGGAAGGTATACTGGACTTAAATCAAAAAAAGAACTTTATAATTGGTAGACAAACAAAAATATATCCCAACAAACAAAAAGTAAACAAAAGAGAGTTGAGAACATGCCCGTTTTTTATTTGAACATATCAAAGGTCAACATTTTCATCAAATATCTAACAAAAGAGTATAATATTACATATGTCTATTATTATGAGCTTTCATGATAATGAAAAGATAATATGAACTGCAGCTGAATTTTCTAAATTGAAATAAAACATGGTCAACCTCAAAAAACACAGTGGAGATATATTTTATTTTAAAACAAAATATCAAGAAATAACAGTTAATTAAGGTTCAGCAAAGATTAAAGAAGATAATAAAACAATTTAATCATGTTCTATTGCAGAGATAAACTTTTTTTTGTCTGTGTAGTGACGGACTAAGAATACAAGTGTCACCACCCCATACTTTCCCGCGGGTGTCGTATGAGGCGACTAAGGGAAGTAAGCAATTATCATCCATTGCACGACTGGTGGTAGGGCTGACTACCAAGTGGGAGTACTCACTTGGTATCTGGCCCGAGCGGGTTGGTACCACCATCTCTCGTGTGACCGGCCATGAAGCACATCGTTGCGTTTTGGCTGTAGCAGGAGATAGCCGTTTATATTCAATTTCATATCTGTGAAATGAATTGGTGAGCAGCGGCTTGACAATACTCTCGGTATAGTCGAGTCCATGGGCGACGGTTACCATTTACCATCAGATGGACCGTGACACGTCCGCCACTACATGCAATAAAAAAAAAAAATACTAGCTCACCCGACGAATATTGTTCCGCCATATTTTTTTTCGAGAATATTTTGCAATGAAAATTATTAAAGTAGAAGGGTGAAAATTTAGGGTTGTATGTATTTTTTATTGCCGAATCATAAAAAAATAAAAACAAAGAAAATTTAAAAACTTAAAAAAAGAATATTGTCCAGAAAATAAAAAATAAAATTATGGTGTGGACCACCCTTATCACTTATCCATCCATCCATCAGCCTTTTAACGTCCACTGCTGGACATAGGCCTCCCCAAGGGAACGCCACAACGAGCGGTCCTGTGCTGACCACATCCAACGGCTCCCCGCAGCTTTGACCAGATCATCGGTCCATCTGGTGGGGAGGGCACTTAGGGGTATGAAAAATAGTTTACATCCTATTCTCAGACCTACTGAATATACACACAAAATTGCATAAGAATCGGTCAAGCCGTTTTGGCGGAGAATGGCGTCAAGCACTGTGACACGAGAATTTTATATATTAGATATGGTGTATATATTATATTATGCGGTGTATATTTATTATGGCCATGTGGAGCCGGCTGTAGAATTATCCCAACCCTCTCTACCCACGGGAGTCGTAAGGGCCGACTGAGGGAATACCGAGGGAATGAGCAGCAGCACTCCCTCAAGTAATAACAACATCCACTGCGATTGCCAACCCGCCTTCGTTTCGTTCGCTAGCCCCAATGTCGCCGCATGTGTAAGGAGCTGGCGAGTGCTGGAGGAGGTCGAGACCCTATCTGACCACAGATACATTAAGATAGAGGTCTCCCGGACCCTTCAGGACGCCAGCAGGGGTCACGCTGCGGACAGAACTCCCTCTTTTCCGCGATGGGCTGTGGGTAGGCTCGACCGGGACCTGCTGGTGGAGGCGGCCATCTTTCAATCTTGGCTGCCTCCCCCCCTGACGGAAGACGTGGGCGTGTGTGGCGCCCGCCTCGACGGAAGGCGGTCTACTGGTGGTCCCTGGAGCTGGTGGACCTCCGTGCGGCCTGTATTCGTGCCCGGAGGTCCTTCACCCGCAGCCGACGTCGCCGAATCCGCAACGGAGAGCGGGAGGGCCAGCTCTATGCAGCGTACAGCAGTGCGCGCGCCGCGTTTAAGCTGGCCGACTGTCGCGCCAATGACGCAAAAAGGCAGGAGATGCTGGAGGGTCTCGAGCGTGGGGACGCCCGTACCGCGCGGTGATTAACAAGCTCCGCGCCCAGGCCGGAAGAGGGGGGGCCCTTACGGAGATCCATCAGCCGGGCTTCCTCTCTGAGGTGGTTGAGGGACTATTCCCTTCACGGGCGGTGCACACTACGACTACGACTGGGTCCTCCGTGGCAGGCTCGCCCCCGGGCTGGGCGTAATTTGCTACGCAGACGATACGCTCGTCACAGCCCGGGGCGGGACCCTCGAGGAGGAGGCAACGCTGGCCACCTCAGGTACCGCGGAGGTGGTCAGGCGGATCGAGGCGCTGGGGCTTAGGGTGGCCCTTGAAATGTCGGAGGCCCTACTCTTCCTTGGGCCCTGACGTGGCCCACCCGCTAGCACCTCGATAACGGTCAATGGTGTGGGCTTTCCGATCCAGGCCCACATCAAATATTTGGACCTGGTATTGGATGGACGGTGGCACTTTGACGAGCACTTCCGCCGTCTTGCGCCAAAGCTCGTCGGCACGGCGTCCGTCCTCGGGTGACTGATGCCGAATTTGGGCGGACCGAGTCTCGCGTGTCGACGACTCTACGTGGGGGTAGTACGGTCAATGGCACTGTATGGCGCGCCTGTGTGGGCGGAGTCCCTGGCCGCTCGCAATATGGCCCTTCTGTGGCGTCCACAGAGGGTCGTAGCGGTCAGGGCAATACGCGGGTATCGCACGGTCTCGTGCGATGCAGCCTGCGCATTGGCCGGAACCCCCCTGTGGGATCTGGAAGTGGAAGTGCTCGCCGACGTTTATCGGCGGGCGTCGACGGCGTGGGCGGGGGGCAGCAGCCCCTCGCCGAGCGCAATAGATGCCCGCCGCGCCACCGTCCTAAAGTGGAGGTCTCGGCTGGAGACGCCCCGGGCTGGTCTCTGGACCGTGGGGGCGCTCCAGCTGATCTTGGAAGAATGGGCAGGGCGGCAGCACGGGGTCCTCACCTTCCGGTTGGTGCAGGTTTTGTCGGGGCATGATTGCTTTGGCAAATACATGCACATGATCGCAAGGAGGGAGACGACCCCAGGCTGTCACCACTGTGACTGCGACGAGGACTCGGCGCAGCACACGCTCGAGTCGTGCCCGGCCTGGGATCTGCAGCGCCGGGAACTCGCTGCAGTCATAGGCATGGACCTGTCGCTGCCGGCCGATGCGCGAGCGATGGTTGGCAGTGACAGGGCCTGGACCGCGGTCGCTGCCTTCTGCGAGGCGGTCATCTCGCGGAAGGAGGTGGCGGAGAGGGCCCGGGAAGAATCCTCCTTCGCGGACCTGATTCGCCGCCGGCGCGCGGTGCGGCGTGCGCGCGCTTACCTGCGCCTCATGCCGCCCTAGCCGAGGCTGCGGACGGTGGGGTCGGGGAGTACCCTGCCGTCCGTGGAAGCCTACCGCGATGGTGTGACGCCCAAGTGCGCGGGGCGTCGCACAAGAGAGGGTGCCCGAAGGGGCTGCCGCCTGCGGATCGCGGTCTTAACGACGTGGTACCCGTGATCTGCCGTAGCAAGGGCGGGTGAGGGCGCACGGTGGGTTTTTAGTGGGTGAGAGCCCCACACTACTCCGTTGTCTCCCCAGGCAGCGGGGTGTGCGGTAGGACATTTTTGCCCACCTAAAATAAAAAATAAAAAAATTAAATGTAATTAATTTGAAAGAAGCCCTGTGGTGCTGTATATACTTAAAATTTCGTGACTATATAAGAACGATTAAATGCAAATTATTCCGTACAAATCTATTTTATATCAAATTCCATGATTTATCAAATTCTATGATTTACCCCTCATTTTAAAGCTTATCGTGCCGGTTAATGACGCAAAATAGACCCACGGTCTAAAAATGTACTGCTTTTCGTAAAATTGAGATTTAATATCATATAAAAAAAGTTCCTTTAGAGGATGCTTCGATTTTGCGAAAGATGATAATCGTACTGCGGAATTCCGCATGGGTCAGTTTTATTTCATAAAAAATACAGCAGAAATATTAGACAAGTAATTTCCGCAATGCCAGCGTTCCATAAATAACTTATAACGACTCTAACCACATTTTTTGTATGTATTATTTATAGACAACCACTAAGAACGGATTTATGGTAATGTAATCCTTAAAAGGGCAAACCGCAACCTTCTGAGGAAAGCTAGTTATGAATAAAACACGCTCCGAAATGTCTTACTGATTCTGCGGGGGATTTTTCTATTTGAGGTTGGAGAATTGGTTAGATTGATATACGAAGAGTGATTTTGAAGCACGTGAAAGTAAATAGGATAAAATCCGTAGCCATGGATTCTAAAAGAAGAAACTTATGTACCATTTTACTATAAAGTTTATCAAAGTTGGTGAGCAGACTTAAATATATGTTCAAGTTAATCTTATTAAGCTTTTGAAGAATAATATTTTAGAGTACATTTTAAGCTTAGTTTACAATTACAGACGCAATATTTTACTTACTTACTTATCGTCACGCCATCTCACTTGTGGAGTAAGCAGAAAGAACAGAGTGATAAGAGGCTCTATTCTTGCATACACCTCTCGGTTCCTCAACATTCATAATTCTCTTCATATACATTCATTCTGCTCACCGGTTTCGGAGACTCCTGACTCTACTTTCTTCAATACATGACCGATTTGTTCTAGGTTTGGTTTCGCATTGTATTATCTACTTCACCAGTGAGTCATCCGGCATTCTTTCCACGTGTCCGAACCATCATTGCTTTACACATCTTTACACCAATACTTTCTTTCATACCTACTCACTCTCTTACGTCGTCGTTAGTCAGCCTCACTCCACAGAATCTCCGCAGAGATCGCAGTTCAACCGCAGTTATTTTGCTCACATTAATATTAAATTAAAATTAAAATAATAGTATATACCTATTACTAACGTTTCTATCTACCAATCAGACTTTCTATTAACCATTGCTGGACATAGGTCTCCTTAAAATAGCTCTACAACGAACGGCTTGTGTCACCTACATTCAACGGGTTCCTGCAACTTCAAGCAGGTCATCGGTCCACCTGGTGGGGCGTGCTACACTGCGGCGTCCAATATTTGGTCGCCACTTAAGAACATTTCTTCCTCAAAGGTTAGCGTTTAATTTAGCTATATGTCCTGTCCATTGCCACTTCAACGTGTCCAGTCAACTAAGTCTCCTGGAGATTTACGTTTTGCGGATTTTAACTCTTTTTTTTTTATTGCATGTAGTAGCTGACAAGCCACGGTCCATCTGATGGTAAATGGTAACCGTCGCCCATGGACTCGACTATACTGAGAGTATTGTAAGCCTCTGCTCACCAATTCATTTCACAGATGAAATGAAATATAAACGGCTATCTCCTGCTACAGCCAAAACGCAACGATGTGCTTCATGGCCGGTCACACGGGAGATGGTGGTACCAACCCGCTCGGGCCGGATACCAATACCACTTGGTACCCAACCCTACCACCAGTCATGCAATGGATGATAATTGCTTACTTCCCTTAGTCGCCTCATACGACACCCGTGGGAAAGGATGGGGTGGCGTCACTTGTATTCTTAATCCGTCACCACACGGATAACTCGTAAAGAAATATCGAGCCCTTTTCGTGGTACGTTGCGTGACTTTCAGCTTGTTTAGTAGACCGACAATTATAGACCTCGCTAATGTATATGATTTATTAAAACCATGTTTTATTCTTACTAACGATGTTAATAGTTATTATCTGGCGTTCCTAGCTATAGGCTGTAAAAGCCCTTCCCATCATGTAGGTAAAGCACTGATTTCAATGCCACCCTTGCAGAGCTTAGTATTAAAAAACATATGATACATTAAATTGTCTGCTTAGTAAAAGCCAAAAATTAATATGATATTATTTCATTAAACACAAAGTGAAAAATGTGATATCGAAAATTTTTCACTTTGTGTTTAATGTATGTTGATAAGCATGTCAAATGCTAAAAATATATATAAAAATATCTAAATATGATATTATTTCATTTTGAAATAAAACTACGTTTACGGAATCTATCGCGTTTACTTGTCTTTTTTCTACTATCCCGACGTTTCGAATACTTTACAGCATTCATGATCACGGTTGGACTTAGATGATAGACGTCCAAGGCTGATATGTTATTTCAACGGTTTCATCTACCCACAGTATATGATTTTACAAAATTTATGGTTTATTTATTTTAACCCACCTAATATTCGTTTAGAAACACAATTAAAATATCTACTTCAAATTTTTTTTTATGCTTACAATGTATGAGACTTTAAGTTACTATATTAAAATGAGTATAAACTCTCTCTCTCTTTAAACTGTAACATTTTTGTTTTTATTTAGTGCTCAAAAATTCTACCACAAACTACCAATTACTAGATAAAACCTACAGTAATGATTAGTTTTTGTCTTTTTCATAAAAATTTAACTTAATTAGCTTTCAGTAATTTCGTACAAAATTTAACTATCCATAACAGATGTTGCCACAGAGTACGGAAAAATAGCAGAGATGCCGCAAGCTGACTAGGTCATGTCGCCTTCAAGTAGGTCAATGACGTCACAGTGGGCGGGGCTTCAAACCGCAGTTTCGTATGAACCGTCATTGCGTTCGGTTCGGACGCAACTTACGTTTAAATAAGTATTAAATTCTTTTAACCATGAAGTGCGCTCTTGATGGGTGTAGAAATGGCTCAGGATCAAACTTAAAACAAAACAGCATAACATTTTATGTGTCAGTAGTTTAAATTTGTAAATATATGCATTTTAAAACACATTTTCTTGTTTCATTACAAAGATACATCTGTCGTCGGAAAGTT
Source organism: Leucoma salicis (assembly GCA_948253155.1). Taxonomy (NCBI): domain Eukaryota; kingdom Metazoa; phylum Arthropoda; class Insecta; order Lepidoptera; family Erebidae; genus Leucoma; species Leucoma salicis. Next base: position 4,287,434 of record OX411815.1, read on the forward strand.
GCCTTCTGACCACAACTCACCGATATCGTAATTTTAATATTATAAAAGCATATTATAAGAATTCGGCACAAATAAGTAAATTTAGTTTAATTTCTTTAATAAAATATTAATAATTTCATAGATTTATTGCATAGTTACGAGAAATTTGAAAAAATAAAAATGGGAAAATGATGTGTTGGAAAATGTTGTGATCTTTAGGTGAGTATTCAAAAATAATTGATAACAAAAGTCCGTTTACGTCGCACCAGCGAACTCATCATCGAATAAATTAAAGTCATGTTATTTGTTAAATTTCTTTTTTTTTCTTGTTATTTGTTATCATTTTAGATTCCCGGTTTATACAGAAGTTAGAAACGCATGAATACGTTAGGACTGCATGACGGAAATTGTGCTAATAGGGATAGATTAATTTATCCCAAGATGCCCTCAGCGGTGGTAGCCGTCCCTTTTTTTTTTACTTTTCGCTGTGGATATGCATTTACGCATCCCTCCCGGTGAGAACGTGGGGGTATGTAGAGCTCGCTGAGCGCTCGGATCTTAGTTGCACCCGGAATACCCACTAAAACCACAGCGGCCCTTTCCACGCCTATTAGCGGGGCACCGGAGGGTCATCTTTCGACATTCTACTCCGACGCCCCAGGCGGATGGCCTACTGGTCACGCCCTGGTGTCATCAAGGTGAGCGTAGCGATGCTCGCTGTCTCCTTCGGCAGGCCAGCAGAGGTCTGTTTAACGACCGGAGCAGCTACAGTGGACCGTGCAGCCGCCTTCATACGGGCTGATTCAGTTGGTCCGATCCCCGCCAGCAGCATAGCCACCTCAAGCCGCGTGAGCTTGGCCTCCAACTCCGTCACCTGAAAATTGAGGCGGATATTTTTTGCCCGCTTTTCTGCCACTTCTGCCACGAGGTAGTCGTTAGCCGCCTGTAGACGCTGTGTCTCCTCATTGGTGGAGCACCTGGCCAGCGCCCCACCTTCTTGTTGTCGGCGACCACCTCCTTTGCGGCGCGCACGAAGGCTCCCTTGATTTTAGTGGACTTTGTGGCCACCCTGCTAGAGATGTCTGCGTGGTCCTAGGCTCTCTTTTTCAGATCCGTAACTCACAGGGACTTAACGTCCTCCTTGGGCTTGCGGATCTTCAGAGAGAGCTGCTTGACTTCCTCTTCGGCTTACAGCTCACCTTCGGTGCGCTTCGCTTTACGAGCGGCAGCCTCCGACACAATTGGCCCCGGTGTAAGAGGCAGCGTAATTCCTCGCCCTCTGCGGACAGTGCGCGCCTGCGGCGTCGGTTTTATATAGATATAGAATTTGTAGTTTTTTTAGACCAGAATTTTTTAAATCGGTCTATTAGTTTTGGAGCCTATTCAATGCAAACCAACAATCAAATCTTTCCTGTTTATAATAATAGTATAGATGAGGTCCAGCCATCCTAACGCATATAGAATGTTCTGGAACAAACTGTTTTGCTTGTAACGCCGTAGTAGTAAAAAGACAAACTAAATTAAAGAAAAATTTGCTCTATTACGCTGTAAAATACTTTTTACCGCTAGATGGATTTTGATCTAGGGGTGGAGCTATAGTTGTACCTCGGCCCCCTGAACACCCGTATTTAGCGACGCTTCGTTTTAAAGAAATTTTGCCTTGAAACACCTCCACTATTTTTCCGCACTCCGTGGTTGTTGCCTACTGAGTTTTCTGGCCGGATCTTTCTCAGTCAGGCCGCGTTACGATCCGGTGGTAGTTTTTTAGTCTTAGCTTTTGGCAAAATCAATATATTTAATAATATAAACTAATAACCAAGATCGTATTCTTACTGGTAGTCATTGGTAGTTTGTGGTAGAATTTTTGAGCTACAAAAAAAAAAAATGTTACAGTTTAAAGAGGAATATTATACTCATTTAATATACTAACTTAGTCTCATGAATTGTAAGCATAAAAAAAATTTGGAGTAGATATTTTAATTGTGTTTCTAAACGTATATTAGGTGGGTTAAAATAAATAAACCATAAATTTTGTAATATTTTGTAAAATCACAACGGGTTGTGGATTGATGAAACCGTTGAAATAACATATCAGCCTTGGACGTCTATCATCTAAGTCCACCCGTGATCATGAATGCTGTAAAGTATTCGAAACGTCGGGATAGTAGAAAAAAACAAGTAAACGCGATAGAGTCCGTAAACCTAGTTTTATTTCAAAATGTGTAACATTCGCGTAAATATCAGAAAGTATGATATTATTTCATTTAAAATTATCACGTATACACTGAATCTCCTTGACCTCGTTAATAACAAGTCCTTAAGTTCCTGAATAACTTTTTATCGTTATGTGCGCTCGTTAAGGAGTTTCTTTGTATTAGCTCGAATGTTTCGTGAGAACCAGTCTTTCTTCATGTGTATTATCTTAAGGTTCATAATTTCAACTGTTTTAATAGATAAGCTTGTGCCGTGTGGAGCCGCACCAAGAATAGCTCCACCCCGTCTCTTCCTATGGGAGTCGTAAAAGCCGACTAAGAGATTACCCGGGGACTGGGCAGCAGCGTTCCCCTGTGTACTAAAAACATCCACGGCGATCACCAACCCGCCTGCCAAGCGTGGTGATTATGGTAAAACCCCCATTTTGGGGAGGCCTATGTCCAGCAGTGGACGGTGAAAGACTGATGATGATGATGATGAATAGATAAGCTTGCAGAGTATAAAAAACAATTGTGCTTATTCTTCGTCCTTGGAATCGCGACCTTTATTATATTTACGAATTCATTTATTTTAAAAACTTAGTTGAGTGCATACCACACCCCTCTCTACCCACGGGAGTCGTAAGAGCCGACTGAGAGGATACCGGGAGAATGGGCAGCAGCACTCCCTCGAGTATTAACAACATCCACTGCGATCGCCAATCCGCCTGTCAAGCGCGGCGATTACGGCATTATCCCCCATGACGGGACCGCTCGTTGTGGCGTTCTCTTGGGGAGGTCTATGTCCAGCAGTGGACGTTGAAAGGCTGATGGATAGATGGATGGATGGATGGATGAGTGCATAATTATAATTATGTATTGAGTCAGTGTACCAGTCAAATTAAGTCAGGTTTACAACATTTCTGATATCGAGAATCAAGCACTTATTTTCTTTTGATCTTACCAATACTGTGTTAGGATAGTTACAGAGATATTCCTATTATTTACAGGTCATTAGATGTCCTACAGCTAGACAAGAACCATCTTCCTTGATGGGAGGAAATTACGGGTACTATGCAATTACATGAATTTTATGAAGAGATATTTCTCGCTATAAAACTGTTTGCTTAATTTTACTTCTTAAGGGAGTAGTTAATTTATTCAACTGGACGATTTTTGCTGCACTAATACCTTGCTATATCAGAAATGTTAAGAGAATTTAAAAGGCTATTATCGCTGAAGCGCAAGTTGGGCTGAACAATTATAGCCCTTTCTTATATTTATTTTACTACACCAATAGAATGGGGTGGTAACATATTATATATGTATTTTTTGTCTTTCATTACACGGACAAATTACTAACATAAAATTCAATTGGTGTAACAATAGGCACATTTTTTCCTTCTTTCTTACAAATGAATAAATTAGCATTTTATCTAAATGTGCTATCTCTTTAAAAAGTGCTTTCGGGACATTTTGGGGCATAAAAGAAATTGCTTTGTAAACGAGGTTTCCCTTTCAATATTACGTCCAAGAATATTCGTAACATAAATCAGAGCTTAACGGAGGTTTAAATAAAATATTTTAGCTCTCGACTCCAATCATGAGTGCTGTCATAATTTGAGTAACTTATTGGACCTAGAATTTGTTTCTGTAATAATATTGAGGTTATTTTTTTAAATAAATGAAAGCGTGGCCTCATTATCCTAAGAGCGTTGCAGCGCGTTGTAGCGACATCTATCTCGCCACATACGAACTGACACATGAAAAACTGACGTATCCTACATCGCGATATTAAAGTTATCCGAGCGATTCAACATATATTGAAGAACCTGACAAACAACCATCGGGCAGTTAGCCCACCAGACACAACACCCGTCTGGTCGGAGGATCCTCCCTTTTCAATGGGACATGAGGAACTTTACACCCTGTTCCTCACATCCCCCAAACTGGTGACCCCGACGTGATGATGTTTATTTCTGGGTAATAATTATGTTGTGATAAATAGTGTTACCAGAGATCACCTTGATTGATGGAATTTTACTAGGCTTCCGGGCTTGGCGATGCTTGCATCGCCTGGGTGGCGATAGATGTATTGCCGTCTTTTAGTCGCTGGTTTCTAACGTCGACTATTAAATTATAATGACACAAGAAATCTACTCCTATTATAGCCCTTGTGACGTCAGCTATTATTACCAAAACACCAGGTAAAATTGCGACGTAAACCTAAATTTAATATAAAATTAATATAACCATAAGTCTTAATACTAGTACCGTTTGCCGCACTAAACTCGGTTTTATTTGTTTTATTTTTCACTACACTCCTAGGTATAACGCACAAATCACTGCCAACCAAGGTAGAAGCCATCAAGAACTTCCCTACCCCTAAGATCATCAGAGAGCTACGCCGTTTCTTAGGAATGCTGAATTTTTACCGTAGGTTTATGCCAGGTGCAGCCGACTACCAAGCTCCATTGAATGCTTAACTGATAAGTTCGGTTAAAGGTTCGCAGCCAGTAAATTTTTCAGTCCAGCAAGCAGAAGCATTCCAGAAATGCAAAAACAGTCTCTGCCAGGCAGCTATGCTTGCACATCCAGACTGCAACGCAAAACTCGCGTTAGTCGCAGACGCCTCAGATAAAGCCATCGGCGGTATCCTGCAGCAACAAAAAAACGATAGTTGGCAATCTCTAGTTTTCTTCTCACGCAAGCTGTGTCCAGCGCAGGTCAAGTACTCTCCTTACGACCGCAAATTACTTGCCATCTACGAGAGCATAAAGCATTTTAGGCACATGTTGGAGGCTCGTGACTTTGTGATCTATACAGATCACAAGCCTCTAACATTCGCCTTCACCGCTCGTAAAGAGAACTGTTCCCCGCATCAGTTCCGTCATCGTGACCTTATTGGCCAATTCAAAACGGACATCAGACACATATCGGGGAAAGACAACGTGGTCGCGGATACTCTGTCACGCGTAGAAGAAATCACACAACCTGTTGACGTTACGTAGATAGCCAGTGCTCAACGCACAGACAGTTAGCTGCAACAACTACTGGTTAGCAACACCTCGCTTCAACTTTAGCTCGTAAATATTCCAGGTTCTCCAAATCAGCTGTACTGTGGCGTCAAAGGCTCCACTCAGAGACCTTTCGTTCCACAAATGCTGCGCCGAAAAGTTTTCGAGAGCCTTCACTCCTTCAGTCACCCTGGTGCAAAAGCTACTGCTAAATTAGTAGCTGACAGATATGTCTGGCCAGGAGTCAGAAAGGACTGCCGCGAGTGGGTACGATGTTGCCAAGCTTGCCAGCGCAGCAAAATCAGTCGGCACGTCTCTGCCCCGTTAGGCTCGTTTAGGTTACCCCAGTCTCGGTTCGCTTTCATCCACATTGATCTATTAGAACCCGACAAACAACCATCGGGCAGTTAGCCCACTAGACACAACACCTATCTGGTCGGAGGATCCTCCCTTTTCAATGGGGGATGAGGAACTTTACACCCTGTTCCACTCACCCCCAAAGCGTGAATTCAACTGTGATCTATATGCGTTTTAAATAACTGATTATATTTACTTTTTTTTTCTTGGGTGCATCGTGATAGCTGTCCATATGTACTAGATAATTACAGAACTATATCCAAATTACTGTATAGTGAAGATTGACTACAACAAGAACCTATCAGTTAGGAAGGAGTGGGTATAGGACCACGTAATATACCGGATGTAAATGACATCATACCGATAAGTCCGGGCAAGATGTCACCAACTAACTGTAATATTATGCCCCATACCATTATCATCGGATTACAAAGTTAGCAATTTTTTAGTCGACATCGAATCATTAACAACGCGACTAAAAAACATGATGAAGGTTTTAATACATTGCAGTTTTTGGAGTAAATCGGTGATTAATGTGTTTATTACCTAAGATCGAATTTAGATTCTTCATTCAATTTAAAAAAATTAAACAAAATTGCAGTTTTCATCAAAAGACCGATGCAAATTTCCACCATCTGGGCGTTCAGGATCGAGTACTAACCCAAGGTATCAATTATCGGTACGATGTCATTTCCATCCATCCATCAGCTTTTCAACGTCCACTGATGGACATAGGCCTCCCCAAGAGAACGCCATAACGAGCGGTCCCGTCATGGGGGATAATGCCGTAATCGCCACGCTTGGCAGGTGGGTTGGCGATCGAAGTGGATGTTGTTAATACTCGAGGGAGTGCTGCTGCCCACTCCCCCGGTATTCCCTCAGTCGGCTCTCTCTCTTCTCTATGCAATAATTTGTATCTTATAAACCATCCATCTTTCCGAGATAAAAATGTGTCCTTTTCCGGGTTCAGGAGTATTTAGTATATGAAGTTGAGTAGTTATGGCGTCAAAGCGTAACCAACAAACAAACAGGCTTTTACATTAAAATATTGCTATGGATGAAACAACTGTATCAGAGCTCTGTCTGAACATTAAATATATTTTAACACACAGTGGGAAAAAGTGAAATCGAAAATAACAGTCACGAGCAGGCTTTGAACTTTTATCTCCTGGAATACCGTCCCAAATGCTTTCCCAATTCAGCCATCGTGACAATTGCTCGGGACGGCGAATTCTAATAATACATGCATTCTTAATGTCTTGGGTGACGCCGCTACGATGAAAATCTGATATAAAAATGAGAATATGGCTCTTGCCACATATCTGAATTGTTGTTTATAATGAAATTGTTGTCTGTATAATTTCATTACGTAATCATAATAAAATTTATCGTCAATTGCGCCATCATTTAGTATGATTCTTTATAATAATCATGCTTACGATATCGGAAGAAAAATATATGAAAATACATCCAATAGATGGCGTGGCTCTCTACAATGTGAAGGTATTAGGAGTTTTAGCAGCTTTCTACGATAGCTTAGCGGTCTAAGGCGTCCTCCTGTATAGAAGACGCAACTTCGAATCCTGCTCGTAGAAAATTTCTATCCACTTTCACAACATTTGTTTCTTGTTGTCTGTTTCTTTGTTTTTCTATTTCTTAGTTACCTTGTATATCTCTCTTGATTTTAGAAATACCAAACTTAGTTATATTTAAATACATTCTTAAAAACATGCTGAAAAATAAATGTTACTATTCGGTTAATGAGTATAATTATTAGACAAATTGTAAAAATACTTATAGCTGCTATAAAAATTATGGAGTTGACGAATTTATAATTATAATAATTGAAAAATGTATTAATAATTCATTATAACCAAAATACAATTGATGAATATACGTAATTGTAATGACGTATGATTGTAATTGTAATAATGTATGTAGCATACCTAACATAATTTGACATAATATCAAATTAGTATAAATTATTTGAATTAGATAAGTGTTTTAATAAGAAACCAAATTTTATTTTGCTACTAAAAGGAATTTCAGGCTAAAAGGCTACGTACTAACACTAAGATCTTTAGTAGATAATAACCCATACTCGTAAATATATAGATTTGATATTTTATTAACAACTGGTACATATAATATTTTATCTCGCTACTATGTCGGAAATCTAAGATACAATAAAAAATATGGCCTATGACTTATGTTGTGTTTTATCTAGGTATTACAAACATTTTAATAACTTATGTACTGTAGAATACTAATTATCATTGTTACTTCACATTCATACCGCCAGGATAACAGTTACGAATTCATCATGTAGAATTGAGCCATCCTCAGAGCAATTGCTGTAAATCGTCTAAAAATCGAACTAAATAGTATTGAGATTGGCACCAGCTGATAGCAATCCGGGTTCATCGTGTTCAGTAACTGTGCAACACAATTTGCGGACCAAGGAGTATGTACCTATTAACGAAACTGCATGCTACCTCGACTATCTCTGACGCAATTAAGTGCTGAATCTCCTTTGCGATTTTGATCGTCCCGTAGCATTTTTAGCCAGACGAAAATATAGTTCCTATTGGATAGCTAATTTAGGAAAATAGAACCACATACCCCGTCATTCGGGACAATGAACAGGATAGTGTGGGGCCTTCATCCACTAAAGAAACCGCCTTTATTGACGGGCCACTGGAACTATGTTACATTCCTTCGGTGGTAGGAAAATATCAATCAATCAATCAATCTTTATTTCCAATAATATGGTTACAGTGTCAGGTGTTAAAAAGTGGTACAAGTATCACATATTCTACCATGTATCATGGTGTGGAAATAATATAAATAGAGTAACAATTTTATATTAATATTAAGTAGCATTACAATTAATTAAATAAGTATTCTGGAATTAAAATATGTCAGCGTCAATAAATTAATAATAATTAAATAAAATTAATAATAATTAATGTCAAGGTATTCATAAATATTTATCATTCAAATATTCATTTACACTATAATAATTTTTTTTTCACATAATAATTGTTTAAGCTTTCTGCAGAATGCTGTATAAGGTAGTTTTTTTTTTTTTTTTAAGAGGCCTTCGGTTCTTGGGCCGCTCCTGTGGGACATCGGCTACGACTGGGTCCTCCGTGGCCGGCTCCCCCCCGGGCTGGGCGTAATTTGCTACGCAGACGACACGCTCGTCACAGCCCGGGGCTGGACCCTCGAGGAGGCGGCAACGCTGGCCACCTCAGGTACCGCGGAGGTGGTCAGGCGGATCGAGGCGCTGGGGCTTAGGGTGGCCCTTGAAAAGTCGGAGGCCCTACTCTTCCATGGGCGCCGACGGGGCCCGCCCGCCAGTGCCTCGATAACGGTCAACGGTGTGGGCTTCCCAATCCAGGCGCACATCAAATATCTGGGCCTGGTATTGGATGGACGGTGGCACTTTGACGAGCACTTCCGCCGTCTTGCGCCAAGGCTCGTCAACATGGCGTCCGCCCTCGGGCGACTGATGCCGAACTTGGGCGGACCGAGTCTTGCGTGTCGACGACTCTACGCGGGGGTAGTACGGTCGATGGCACTGTACGGCGCGCCCGTGTGGGCGGAGTCCCTGGCCGCTCGCAATAGGGCCCTTCTGTGGCGTCCACAGAGGGTCGTAGCGGTCAGGGCAATACGCGGGTACCGCACGGTCTCGACCGATGCAGCCTGCGCGTTGGCCGGAACCCCCCCGTGGGATCTGGAGGCGGAGGTGCTCGCCGACGTCTATCGGCGGGCGTCGACGGCGCGGGCGGGGGGCAGCCGCCCCTCGCTGAGCGCAATGTCATCGTGGCGGGAAGATGCCCGCCGCGCCACCGTCCTAAAGTGGAAGTCTCGGCTGGAGACGCCCCGGGCCGGTCTCTGGACGTTGGGGGCGCTCCGGCCGATCTTGGAAGAATGGGCAGGGCGGCAGCACGGGGTCCTCACTTTCCGGTTGGTGCAGGTTTTGTCGGGGCATGGTTGCTTCGGCAAATACCTGCACACGATCGCAAGGAGGGAGACGACCCCAGGCTGTCACCACTGCGACTGCGACGAGGACTCGGCGCAGCACACGCTCGAGTCGTGCCCGGCCTGGGATGTGCAGCTCCGGGAACTCGTTGCAGTCATAGGCGTGGACCTGTCGCTGCCGGCCGTTGCGCGAGCAATGGTTGGCAGTGACTGGGCCTGGACCGCGGTCGCCACCTTCTGCGAGGCTGTCATCTCGCGGAAGGAGGTGGCGGAGAGGGCCTGTGAGGAATCCTCCTTCGCGGACCCGATTCGCCGCCGCCGCGAGGGGCGGCGTGCGCGCGCTTACTTGCGCCTGATGCCGCCCTAGCCGAGGCTGCGGACGGTGGGGTCGGGGAGTACCCTGCCGTCCGCGGAAGCCTACCGCGAAGGTGCGACGCCCAAGTGCGCGAGGCGTCGCTCAAGAGAGGGTGCCCGAAGGGGCAGCCGCCTGCGGATCGCCGTCGTAACGACGCGGTACCCGTGATCCGCCGTAGTAAGGGCGGGTGGAGGCGCACGGTGGGTTTTTAGTGGGTGAGAGCCCCATTCACCCCGTTGTCTCCCCGGGCAGCGGGGTGTGCGGTAGGACATTTTTGCCCAAGGTTTGCAACTCTGGAGATAGTCAGCTCCACACATTGCGCGAACACATTTTTTTTGCGCTTTAAATACTCTATCTACTTCCACTGAATTTCCCCAAATAATAATTCCGTATCTGATAATTGAAGACACATATGCATGGTAGGTCATAACTGCGGTCTGAATATTCACAATTTGCCTTATTCTTTTTAGTGCATAAACAAAGCGGTCTATTTTGATGAGAACTTTTTCTATGTGTGGTTTCCAACTACAATATTTGTCTATACATATACCCAAAAATACACAATCGTTAACTGTATTTATTATGTTGTTTTTGTGTTTAATTTGCAATTGTTGTATGTCTGCTTTATATGTTTGAAAATGCACAATATTTGTTTTTGCCATGTTTATTTTAAGATTATTTTGCTCTAACCAATTTACTGCTTTATCAATAGCTGTGTTTATATGTGCTTCTAAATTCGTTTTATTTTTATTTTCTATGACTAGTGTGGAATTGTCAGCAAATAAAATACAGCCATTGTACGTATTTATTACATACATTGTATGTATTGTAAAATACAGGAGAGAGGCTTTACTATTGATTTCTTTAATCGCGTTGGAAATTTACCTTCTGTTAGAGACAAGTTAATAATATATGTAAGTGGATTTATTAAACTTAATGCACATTTTTTTACCATCTTGGTGTTAAGGCCATCATAACCAGTAGAGTGAGTATTTTTTAAGGATTTAATTACCTTATGAACGTCAATATTATTTACTGGGGCCAAGAAGATGCTTTTACTATTATTAGGAATGGTGTTTGTCAGGACAGTATGTTTCTTTCTTTGTAATTTATTTGTTTGTGTGATATAGAACTGGTTAAATAATGCACATATGGAGTCCGAATCATCAAAGTTAACATCATTAACCTTAATATTGTCAATTTCAGATGGTTTCTTTACACTATTACTCTTCTCTTTGATGACATTCCACGTGGCCTTAACTACATTTTTGGTTGACATTATGTAGCGCTGGTTATTAATTTGTTGTGCTTTATGAATACATTTCTTTAATGTTACTGCGTATTTTTTATATATTTTCCTATTTTCTTTTCTATTAGATCTATGTAAATGGAATTTCAAAAATAGTACTCTTTTTGTTAAACAACACCGTTATATGCCTTTTGTTAACCATCTGTTTTTATAAGGTTTCTCAGTATGTTTAATTGTAATTAGTGGGAAGCATAAATTAAACAAAAGTGTGACAATGTCATGGAAACAATTGAACGCAGCCTCCGTATCCTGTTTTTCATAGACTTCCGAAAATGATAGACGCGACAAGTGCTCTTTGTACTTATTAATATTATCTTTGCTAAAATCTCTGATAGTTCTAAAAAATAATTTGGTTTTTTTCCTAGTAGCATGATAGATTTTCTTTATGTTTATATTTACCGATTGGGCTGTTTCGTGGTCTGAGAGTGCTAAGTAGTGGACTTTTGGTATTGCATTGTTAATATTACTAACTATTAAATCTAAGCACGCATTTTTTCGTGTTGGTACCAGTACATGGCTTTTAAAATTATTGTTGCTAAGTATAGAGGCTAATTCTATCGATGCTTTACTTGATCTTAACATGTCAATATTCCAATCGCCGCATAGAATAATTTTTTTGTTCATTTTTTTAACTAACTTGTTAACAAGGACTTCAAAATTTCTTAAAAACATTTTCACGCTTGACGAAGGTGTTCTATAAATACAAACAATTACTAGATTAAGTCCCAATAACTCAATTGCGCAGCATTCAAAATTATATGGAATTGCATGTACTAATTCGATTGTTTCGTATTCTAATTGATTACGGACTAAGATGCATGTACCACCTCTGCGTTGGTTTTTGCGAGAGAAACATGTCGCAAATTTGTAGTTATTCAAGCTATAATTCTGTTCAGTGCCATGTTTGAGGAACGTTTCACATAAACAAATTATATCGATAGGATTTTTAGAATTAATAGTTATTAACGCGATTTCTAAACTCTCTTGTTTACTTAGTAACCCGGCAATGTTTTGGTGTAATACAGTAATGTTTTGTAAACTATTTTCACGCACGAAAAAGAGTGGTGTGAATAGACCTAACTAATATAATTATAAGAACAAATTATTTGTGAAAGTGGAAAAAGAGAACTTTACTGCGAGCAGGATTGGAACCCGCGTCCCATAGAATCCGGGGAAGTGCTCTGGACCGCTAAGCTTTCACAATCACGATGGCAATTGAAATTGATAATAATCGATGGCGCGATTTTTAAATATTGTGATCTGTATTTTAGCACTTCACATGCTCAGCTACTGTAATAATGTCCACGCAGACATGGTCGTGGTAGCTAGTATTAATAAAATAATCAATGCTGCTATACATTTGCCATTGCCGGTATTTTCGCAAAATTGGTAAAAGACCCAAAAAATAACGTCAACCTAAATTCAGTTCAATTAAGTATGTGATGATACTAGACTAAGGTATACTTTTAACTTATAGACATTTTTAATTTTTTTTTATAAAATGACACCCTGCGCTAAGGAATAATCCTTGTATCGCGGTTAACTTTACAAACATACAATTTCACGGACACAAAGTACACCCAGACTCAGAACAACCATTCGTAGATCACACAAAGAGTTGTCCTGTGTGGAATCGAACCACTCGGTTGTTGGTATCTAAAGCACTTTGCCATATGTTCAGTCAAAGTCAGAGATATTGGCTTACCTTAAAGAAATACTTGACTGAGTTTATGAGGTGATGGTTAAATAATAACCTTTGTTAAGTGGGAAAGTCCTATATCCGGCAGTGGACTACGATTGATTGATTGATACTTAATGAAGGCCTGAAAATAAATGTTTTGAGTATTTTTTTTTAATTGGATGTAATGGCAGACGAGCCACGGTCCAACTGATGGTAAATGGTAACCGTCGCCCATGGACTCGACTATACCAAGATTATTGTCAAGCCGATGCTCACCAATTCATTTCACTGATATGAAATGAAATATAAACGGCTATCTCCTGCTACAGCCAAAACGCAATGATGTGCTTCATGGCCGGTCACACGGGAGATGGTGGTACCAACCCGCTCGGGCCCGATACCAAGTGAGTACTCCCACTACCACCAGTCATGCAATGGATGATAATTGCTTACTTCTCTTAGTCGCCTCATAAAACACCCGTGGGAAAGAATGGGGTGGTAACACACATTCTTAGTCCGTCACTACACGGATAATGGATTTATGCGCTATAATTTTTTTGCGTTCATTATCTGTAAAGCTAATCCTGGATTGCTTTACAGATTCATCCATTAGTGCTATATTGGGGGGTGTAGCTTTAAAAATAGAAGTAAAGTATGAAATATAGAACAGATTTAATCCGAGATATTTTCGTTATTACCAAGAGCGTTCAATTACCTAATATCTTTGAGAGCGTTAAAAATTATTACGTATTTATGTCAAGATGCCACGCCAAGCGGCTCTTGATGGAGAAATTACGTTTTCGGAGCCAGTAAATATAAGCAAATACCTAAAATCACTTGTCAATTTAAATCGAGTCACAAAAAATGGAGTACCACCCATCGTAATCTCGATTCCAATTTCGATTCGATTTACGACACACTCCCTTCCGCGAAGTATCAGGAATGGGCGTCTCTAGAATGTCTTATCGAGTGATCGTATCCTTAACAAATTCTCGAAGTCTGCAGCAGATCGGCTTACAAATACGTAATATATACGTACGCGTATGTGACGAGAGTTATACATAAATATTGAAGTACAGAAATTAAGTTAAATATTCGAAAGTAAAGTATTAATAAATAAATAAGCAATCCAAAGATAATCATCTTCAATAAAGGTGTCCCATGCACTTGAATGGCAAGCAAGCATTCGGCCTACCTGATGCAAAGCGGTTACTACGGTAACCGCTAGGCTAGGTTACGACCTAGCCTTATCAGAAATATCTCTTGCACGTCGCCATCTTTAAGGAAAGGGATAATAGGTGGAGAGGATTGATAATAACGAGAGAATAGGAAGGATACTAAGAAGGGCAATATTCCTTAAAATTCTCAATGGGGCAAACGCTAAATGTAGTTTTCTTGTCTATTAGGATCACTTCCATGCGTAATTTTCAAAACCACTGCATCGCAATACATTATAAAAGTTCAATCAGTTTTTAATAACCTAAAAAGTAGTGATGGGGTTGCACAATTTATCGATATTAAATAAAATTTAATTTATCCAATCTTAACAAAATAACAGCTCAGCCAGATTGCTTGTTACTGTGAAAATATTACTACTAAGAGAAAAGTTAAGTAGATATAGGTAAGTACTAGTGCACTGAAATAATGTCAAATAGTTCCAGTGGCCCGCCAATACAGGCGGAGAGACGGCACATGGCGGTTTTATTTAGTGGGTGAGGGCCCCACCCTACCCTGTTAGTTGCCCCGAACGACGGGATGTGCGGGTTAGGTAGTTTTTTTTTCCCGCCTTAACAACAAAAGGTACTTGTTGTATAAAATAAAATAAGTAATGAAACTCTTATTAGACTGCTTGCAAATTTTATACAAATTAAATATTGATTTTTTTTATTTTTTTTGTGTGTGACGTTGGTTGTTAGCCTCAGATGGCTATGAAAACCTTACCCGGACAAGAGAGGGCTCTCAACCCGACATTTAAGCAACGCTACCCGGGGGCACCCCTTCTGGGGTAAGGACTTCGGCTCGGGCTGTTGCTGGCAAAGTGGGATTTCCGACGTTTATGATTTGACCGCGACACGTCTTTCGCCCCCGTGGGCGGGGACGAAACCATGGGTAATTACTTGTGTTAGCTGCGCGAGCTGTGTATGCTCTGATCTGAGCGTGCGTTATGTCGTCGTCGACTTCGTCGAGGCTATTTCGCGGTCTGCGTACGCGCGATATGTTAGAGGGCTTAAATATTGAACATATTCGTAGGTATTTATAGACACGCATATGTTATACACAATTTTATGGGCAATATAGGCAGTGGCATCCTAGTGGTAAAACCAAACACTGCAAAAGACAGTGGTAGCGAGTTCAATCCACAGTACCAGCGGCGACAGTGGTATCTAGTTCGATTCCCAGTGCCAGCTCCAGAACTCAGAGAAACATCTGACCTGTCGAGATTTTTAAAATTATGTAGGTATTGGCTTAAAAATTACTCAACTGTGACTTGGTGAAGCAAAATATTGTGAAACATGCTTGAGAGATTTTTTTTCGAAAATTTGTGAAGTCTGCCAAATCACATTGAGTGAGCGTGGTATACTAAATCCCAATATTAGACCGTAAAGAGTTAAAAATAAAATATATATTCCTATATATCCTTCCAATAGTTGACTGCACAGACAGCGGAGTAGTTTAGATACCGGCCTCCCACCCGAGTATTGTGGGTTAGATTCCCACACAGGGCAACTCTTTGTGTGATCCACAAATGGTTGTTATGAGTCTGGGTGTACTTTGTGTCCGTAAAATTGTATGTTTGTAAAGTCCCCCGCGATACGATGATTATTGCACGCCTCATAAGCGAAGCATTGAGGTGTGTACTATCCTCGTTTCACGGAGAAAAACTGATTTTTCTAACTTAAAATGTCTCTATTTATCATATATTGCACTTGTGAAATAATATGTACACACATATCAAGGAAAAACACTATTTTTAACACTCATGATACTTTTGATGCCATTTTTGTTATTTAAACTAGTTAAAAAATTGTTTGAAAATGTTCTGTATTCGACGTCCGTTTGTTGTAGTTAATGTATGTTAACATGATAACGACCAAAATAATTTACTAATCGAGTCTTTTTTTTCTTTTACTAATTAGTATGATCACGAATAGAGCCCTGTTACTTTTCACTGTCTGATTCGATGTGGTTTAATTGTATTAAATAAACAAAAAAATAGTGAATATTTACGATCGACTCTAAAACCAGCGCTATGCTATACTTTATTTCGTGAGAATTACTTGAACTATTTCTATAGACCAATATAGAAGTACTTCTTAAAATTAGCGCTAGATGGCGTATAAGACATGAAAACCTCATTAGTAGTTTTTGAAATTAGCGCTATCTATGTGACTTATTGAAAACTACTTAGTAAGACCAATACATTATTAGTTACTTATCAAATAATTAATTTTATTGTGAAAAATGAAGATTATGAGGCATGCACTTTTGGATTTTCCAAAGTATTTATTAGTGCAGGGTATTGTCTTTTAAAAACGACAATAGTGGGATATAAAATCATAGCGAAACAAAGAAAAAACGAGAATTGCTGGAAATTATAGATAAAAATCGATTCTATCGTTTATTTTTCTTCACATCCCATCTCTATGTCATTAACCAATGTCCAAGTCAATAAATGTATGCAAAATTATTCAAACAACAGTAACGATGTCTTCAGCTGTGTTAATGTTCGATTCGAAGAGGTATATTTTCATAATATAACAAGTTTTTGTAGTAGTGACAACTTAGTGAAAAGATTAAGGATGGACAACGCAGAGGTATCAAGTTCTATTCCCCATCTGTTTCTCAAATTTTTTGAAATTTTTATACTAAAGAGACGTGCATGCTAGAAATATTTTCACAACCACACTACATAATGGTAAAATTCTATTATTCTGAAAGAAGACCCTTTCTAACATTGAAACAGTGACGAGTTGTAAATAAAATAGTGTGAAGGCCATTGATGAGTATGTATAAAATAAAATTTAAAAATTTTAAATTATTTATTTTATAACATACAGTGTACATTTATAATACCCTCCGCCAAACTGCACAGCAGTTTGTTGGCAGAAAGATAACTCCCTTTCAACATTGCATTGTAGTATTATACTTAAAATTAGTTATACTATATTAGTTATACTATTAGGTACAATATATTTATTTTGTAGAAGCCAGTACAACACTAATTATTTACTTATGAAGTATTGATGATGTAAATTGATTCATGTAAAATTCTCTGCACTTACGTTTAAATACCTTCTTAGAGTAGATTGCATTTGTTATATTGGCTGACATAATTATAATATCACCATTATGAACAAAATCACCAGCAATTACAATCAAATATGCATCCAATCTCCTAATGGTTCCTTCGCCAATAAAATCAATATTTAAACGAACAAAAAGTACTCATCGACAGTTCCAAGTGACGGGGACGTGGTTTACCACCCGTCACGTCAATATTAACTTAAAAGGCTTACTTCATTTTTATTGCAGAAACTTTTTATTGTAATGTCAATAATAATCTAATTAATGTGGCGATAAAATAGATTTATACTCTGGTTCTCTCCCTACACAGTGTTATCAATACTCACGAATTTAGTTGACCTTAAATAACATAATTAATTTATATATGTCATGAAACACTCCTCCTTCTCATAATAGTAATAAATTAGATTATATAGGTATTACTTTGTAATTTAATTGTTGGTTTTGTATACATGTGGTGTTTACCTATAAGGGATTGCTACATATTATAGTTATTCTCACTTTGCATGTCTTCATTTTAAGTTTATGTATAATAGGCAATTGTTGGTGAACCTTAAATAAATAAATAAATAAAATAAAGTGTATAAATTAATATAATAATAATTGTCGTATAAATTATTTTATTCTAGAAAAAACGTCGATAGTTGGCAATGTCACTTGAGCGCAGTGAGTTTTCAGGATAGCATGACTCTGTGCTTATGGTATTATTAATTCACAAACATCGGTTACAATCAGGTGGATGGTATAAAGAGTCAGGAAGTTCACTAAGAACAATCCTATAAACACAAACTTAATAACTCGATTTGCCAGTCGGGTAATACTTCACGTCAAAGTTAAAAGAACATCAGCAGTCACGCCGCGTACGGAGACTATGAAAGCCAAAACGTGATGCGCTCGTTAAAGTGATTCCGCCATGAATATCTGACATAATGTAGGAAATTGAAGCTGATGAGCTATGTATGTGAAATAGTGATTGCAAAGGATGTTTTATACTTTCATGCAATATATTTATCTATAATAAATTTAAAAAGTTTAAAGAACAAATTATTTGTGAATGTGGAAAAAGAAAAGTTAAGGGCGAGCGGCATACCGCTGAAGCTGATGAGCTATGTATGTGAAATAGTGATTGAATTTGATATTTTGATGCAAAAAAGAAACTAAAAAGTTTAAAAATAACATTATATATTTTTTCTTTAAAGTAGCTGAACATGTCGTGTGCTAAGGGTTGGATCAAAATAACTAAAAAGTTTATTAACGCCTAGAACGAACGCAATAATTTCGACAAGTGGCATTAAATTTATTTCTTAATAACACCCTACAATAAGGAATAATCATTGTATGTCGGAGGCTTAACAAACTTTAAGGGACGCAAAGTACATCGAGACTAAGAACCACATATATGTATTTATGGACACATCGAACCCATAACACGATATTGAAGGTAGCTATCTAAACCACTCTGCCATCTGTGCACATTTATGAGCCTATTTATTGACAAAAATTTATATTTAGCCATCGGCTCTAATTATTAAAGGTTAAAACGTACCTACTGAAGGAATATAACATAGTTTCAGTGGCCTGTCAATAAAGGCGGGGAGACGACACACGGCGGGTTTCCTTAGTGGGTGAAGGTCCCACGCTACTCTGTTCATTGCCCTGAACCACCAGGTGTGCGGTTAGGAATATTTTTACCCGCCTTAACAAAAAAAAGGGTAAAAACGTACGCGTCGCCACGCCAGTAGATGGTATGTCCATTCGCATTAGATGTTTCACATCAAAAACCTAAAATAAATACTTCTAAACCACACTCATATGGAAAATAAATTATTCCGATTCTGCTCTGACAAAGTTTAATCACGCGTGTTTCATCCAACTGATTGTAATCTCTTTGAACGTCCAAACGAATACGTACTAACCTATATCCTGACAATGGTTACGTGAATTATTTTTTTACGTGATAACGTCTTATAAATCGATGAACGCTGGCTGCACGAACAAAAAAGTATTACGTTCCGAAAAATGTATGGCGACCAATGCCTTGTTTGACGTTCGCGCCCACCAAAGGGCCGCGGGCTGAAGAGCGTCTGCGGGAGAGAGGCGGCCGGCCGCGCTGGCTGGCGCCGCCTGCGACACACCGAGTCACCGACCGACATCACATTCTTCGCCCGAAAGCACCCCGGGCAACACGCGTATCTCAATTATTGTATAGCAGCAGGCGCGATCTTACTTTTTGTATGTACCTTTCGATTTCTATTAGTATTACATTGTTTATAATTATAAACCTAATTTATTCATTTGCAACCCTTTTATGTCGCTAACATTTGTGAAACTATCATATAATGTCATATATAACATATATATGACATTATCATTATCGTACGGTAGACGTCAATAGGCTCGCCCCCTATTACGTGGGACTTAAACATAGCTGGCGAATCGTGGGTGTGTATACACCTCTGCCTACCCCTTCGGGGAATACAGGCGTGATGCTATGTTTTTATTATCGTCCGTAAAGCGACTTTACAGACAATCTTAGTGAATTTTTTTATATTTTATACTACGCAGGTGGCAATCAAGCTTACGGCCCACCTGATGGTAAGCGATTACTGTAGCCTATAGACGCTAGCAACACCAGTGGCATCATTCATCACTTATGGCATCATTCGTGTTTCGCCATTTCCAAGGAAAGGGTGGATAGAAAGGATAGATAATAAGGAGAGTATAGGAAAGATAATAAAGAGAGGATAGGGGGGAGTTTTGGGCCCATAGTGTTCTTACTCATCGTACTAAAAACAATGGTTGGAACATCTACCATTTTCTCACGCTGACTTTTAGTGAGAGTGAGTATTTCCCCGATTGTGCCGACCCATTCTTGCAGGAATAAACAAAGTTCTACGACTACATCTCGCTCAAGGCGGTTTGTTTTCAGCGCTGTTTTCTACCACGTACGTCAAAGGCTCAGGGTATAAGCTTCCTGTTGCGGTGTATCTTCAGTGCTACGACGTGAGCACCTTTGATTGGCGGCGGTTTAACTGTGCCCGTGTCCCATTTGTTGGTTTACCACCGTTGGCAATAAAATTAAATCCGTGTGGTGACAGATTAAGAATACAAGTGTCACCACCCCATCCTTTCCCACGGGTGTCGTATGAGGCGACTAAAGGAAGTAAGCAATTATCATCCATTGCATGACTGGTGGTAGGGCTAGGTACCAAGTGGGAGTACTCACTTGGTATCTGGCCCGAGCGGGTTGGTACCACCAGCTCCCGTGTGACCGGCCATGAAGCACATCATTGCGTTTTGGCTGTAGCAGGAGATAGCCGTTTATATTTCATTTCATCTGTGAAATGAATTGGTGAGCAGCGGCTTAACAATACTCTCAGTATAGCCTAGTCCATGGGCGACGGTTACCATTTACCATCAGATGGATCGTGGCTCGTCTGCCACTACATGCAATAAAATAAAATTAAAAATAACACCTAGTGTAAACTAGCCCTTAATTTCGATAGTTGAAACACCACATCACATACAACGCAGCTCGCTATTAGCATGTTTGATTAGTTCTCGCTCAAATTCTGCGCTCATTTCGGAGTGATACATTCAAATGCTTTGTATTCACCAAAATAGTACGACGATCCGTGGACTCGTTTCTATGAATCAACATTCATTCATTCATTTCAGCAGTCAACATGATCACACAAAAGAATTAACACCTAAATACTTATCGCCATACAATTTACCAACCTTTATAGAAATACTAGCTGACCCGGCAAACGTTGTTTTGCCATATACTCGTAAATTATTTCTAGAGAATTTTTCGCAAATTTTTAGCGTAGATAAAAACTAACTTATATGCCGAATCATAAAATAAAATATTTGGTCTAAAAAATAAAAATAAAATTTTTGGGATGGATCACCCTTATCACTTATTATTATTATGGGTACAAAAAACAGTTTACAGCCTATTTTCAGACCTACTGAATATACACACAAAATTTGATAAGAATCAGTCAAGCCGTTTCGGAGGAGAATGGCGACAAATACTGTGACACGAGAGTTTTATATATTAGGTTATTCCTACATTGATACATATAAAGTACAAATTATAATTTATGAATAAGAAAAAAGAGTATTTTAATACAGGCGGGAATCGAACCTGCGTCCCTTCCTATCCGGGGAAGTGCTCTAATCCACTGAGCTACAGTACTATCTTTTAGGCATACCCAATCTCCTTATCACATTTGTCTTAACGACCAACGCCCTCTATCGGAACGCATTTACATGCATCCAATATAGTAAGTTTAATTTTGCAATTAAAATTCATACTATTTGATGGCGTGATTTTTTTAAACATTGTGATCTATATTTTAGCACTGTTAAAAAAATCACGCCATCAAATAGTATGAATTTTAATTGCAAAATTAAACTTACTATATTGGATGCATGTAAATGCGTTCCGATAGAGGGCGTTGGTCGTTAAGACAAATGTGATAAGGAGATTAGGTATGTCTAAAAGATAGTAATGTAGCTCAGTGGATTAGAGCACTTCCCCGGATAGGAAGGGACGCAAGTTCGATTCCCGCCTGTACTAAAATACTCTTTTTCCTTATTCATAAATTATAATTTGTACTTTAAGAGTAGCTGAGCATGTCAAGTGCTAAAATATAGATCACAATGTTGATACATATATTTATCCGAAAAGACTATTTGAGCTTCCCCTGCCAAAAGGGAACCATTTGTAATCGCACCTCAATAACGAGGAGTTACTCTACAAATGCCCGAAAGCCGTTGAATACACGGTATCTAAAACAAACACCAATTAAACATAAAATTACAATGACTATTGAAATATTACATAAAGAATAACGCCCCTACATATATCATGTACAATTATAATATGATCATATTTTATTCCTATGTAAATCTTACGTAAAGAAAACTTTTATTAGAAAGCCCTTGGCCGAGTGCAGAATTTATACCGGATTTTCATAGCATCAAAACATAGCATCACGCCTGTATTCCCCGAATGGGTAGGCAGAGGTGTATTACACGCCCACGACTCGCCAGCTATGTCTAAGTCCCACGGGGGGCGAGCCTATTGACGTCTACCGGGCACATTTCCAAACGCCGGGCAGTTACTGAGAAATTTTTCTTTTTAGGAAAAAGCTCAATAACATTGCCCGACCCGGGGATCGAACCCGAGACCTCATGATTAGCAGTTGCATACACTACCGCTACACCACCGAGGCAGTTAAATATACCGAATAAAACGCGGATCACCTTTAGTACTAATTTTATACAAAACTTGTTCACCCGGCGAACTTTGTACCGCCATATTCTTTTTTCGTGAATATTTTGAAATGCCGTGTTGATGTGCCGTGTGGGGCCGGCTTTAGAATTGTCCCACTCCTCTCCACCGATGGGAGTTGTAAGAGCCGACTGAGGGGATATCGGGGGAGTGGGCAGCAGCACTCCCTCGAGTATTAACAACATCCACTGCGATCGCCAACCCGCCTGCCAAGCGTGGCGATTACATCACTATCCCTCATAGGAGGCCTATGTGCAGCAGTGGACGTCGAAAGGCTGATGGATGGATTGATTTTGAAATGAAAATTATTAAAGGGGGTTGTATATACATTGTATGTATTTTTAATGCTGAATCATAAAACAATTAAAATAAATATTTCGACCAAACAATAAAAAAACAATTTTTGGGGTAGACCACCCTTATCACCTTTTTTTTTGTTTAGGCGTAAAAAAATGTACAGGGTAGTGTGGGGCCCGCACCCACTAAAGAAACCCGCCGTGTGCCGTCTCTCCGCCTGTGTTGACGGACTTCTGGTACTGTGTTGAATTACTTCAGTGGCGGACCACCCTTATCACCTGGGGGTATGAAAAATAGTTTACATACTATTCTTAGACCTACTGAATATACATACAAAATTTCATAACAATCAGTCAAGCCGTTTCGGAGGAAAACAGCGACAAACACTGTGACACGAGTTTAATAAATATTAACATAAGCCCCAGAGGATTTTGACCAATATTTCTGATACACTGCTTCATCTATAAATATTTTTATCGAAAAAGGTTTGCGGCACTCGTACGCTGCTGATTTAGATGGGACAACAAACGTTAATTCCTACTTTAGAAATGTTGAGTAAGCTTATTAATTTCACTAATTTATTCTAAGACAAAGAGCTTCTGTGATTCCAAAAAAAAAAAACACGAATTACAAAGTTTAATTCGATGAAAACTTTAGTTTTCTTAATTCTGAGGTTTGTCTGAAATCTGAAACGTGACTTGCCGATCAAACTGTTGAAGTTCATTGACCGCCTAACGAACTTTCAACGACCCTTTTATTTCTCCTCTGTTAGTTGCTACACGAATTTAGCATTATTGCAAGAGTTTAGTTTGTCTAATGACTGATTATCAACATAAATAACACCTCCCTGTGCCCTCCTTCACTTATAATACAAAGTGATTAAAGGTCTTTGACCTTATTTAAATATATATAGTACTAGCGGACCCGACTGGCGTCGTTCTGACCGAACATTGGCGTTTCGTTTGGATAGAGTCATTTATTTTAGCTAATAAATGTTATTTACATAAAAAAGATGTTGTTGGTGTGGGAATTTTTTAAGTTAGGTAGGCACATATTATTATAGTTTTTACATGAGAATAAATTGAAGAAGAAATCCTGAAATCCTATCATGGCACCACCTACCGGGTCCAAATGTGAATCTAAACTATCCCGGTATTTACTCAAATATACACAAAAAAAATCATCAAAATTGGTCCAACCGTTTAGGAGGAGTTCAATAACTAACACACGGACACGAGAAATATATATTATAATAGACTAGAACTAAATTCTGCCCGTAACTTCAGAATATAATCACGTCACTCAACGGCATATTATTTCTCTCTATTTATGACTAGCTCCTTCTAGCCACAGGAATCATCCATTTTCAGAGTATGTTGTGTTCTTTTCTAGGATTCATACTATACCTATATGTAAAATTGTATGATGATTGGTTCCGTAGTTACAACATGAAAACGTTACAAACAAACTCACTTCCACATTTACTATATTAATAAGGAAACTTAACACCATTTTTAAATAAGCGTCTTAAATATTTTTTTCAGTGCCTGTAAGCAGCTGGCTCGATGAAACAACATTAGGTACTCCTGCTGATTGTGTTTCGTATTGTGAGAAAGAGAGCGTCGGAGGCCCAAATTCCCTCCTTCCATCCATCCATCAGCCTTTCAACGTCCACTGCTGGACATAGGCCTCCCCAGGAAATGGGGGATAATGCCGTAATCGCCACGCTTGGCAGGCGGGTTGGCGATCGCAGTGGATGTTTTTAATACTCGAGGGAGTGCTGCTGCCCACTCCACCGGTATTCCCTCAGTCGGCTCTTACGACTCCCGTGGGTAGAGAGGGGTGGAACAATTCTAAAGCCGGCCCCACACGGCAATTCCCTCCTTATCCTTTTCATATTATCCACCTCCTATCCCTTTCATTGGAGATGATGATTCGCGAGTAATACCTCTAGTATTGCTAACGTCTATATGTTATGGTATCCGCTTACTAGCAAGTGGGTCACTTGCATGCTTGTTTGTATAAAAAATAAAATTTATACCAAGTTGATATAGAATCTACAAATTCCTACAACTAAGTTCATAATTTGTCTCAAACTTAGAAGTTAAATGTTACCTTGCAACATTTTATTATGGCTATCAACAGGTCTTTCTAAAAGCTTTAGATGTGTATTACCGTCAAACTTTCTCAAGACTGAGGTTCTCATATTTCATGTATGTTGTAAAAGGGGGTTTCATGAAACAAGAGTTTCTTAGTGACACTTTAGGGGATAAGATTTTTAGGGTGTTGCTTTTAGAATATTAAGATAATATTTTTGTGTTGGGAATATGCTTGCGACATGCAGATGCTTATTAATTGAATGGTTTGTTTGTAACACACAAAATATTCTATGATCGCTGACGCTATAGAAAACTATTATAATGTTGGAAAACTTGACAAGTCTAACATTAGGTCGCGATTTAGCGTTAAAGATATTGTTAAAGATGTTAACGTCCTGTACATTTTAATAGTTTCCTATAGCGTTAGCGATCATAGAATTAGAATGCAACTTGGCTAGGCCCACTGAAGTGACAAAAAAAACTTAATTTGTTTCGACGAGATAGAGAAGAAAAATTTCCGAGAGACAACCACATGTTGGATGGTTAAGATAATGACGGTCTCCCGTAAGCCCAACCGACGACCTAATGATCGTAGCAGAGAGTTTGAATGCAGGATGCAGACGGAACAGGATCACTCGTTGTGAATTGTCTTTGAAAGGACTATAGTCCAACAGCGAAGATTTAAAGTCCGGTGGATAGATCTTGGAATACAATAGTCTGTTATTTTACCATCAACTATGTCTGTGAAAACAAAGAATATTTATGTTTGATAGCTCATGGTTATAATAATAAAACTGGTATATATTTTTTATCTGTATATATACTATATCACTTGATAGGCTCAGCTACTTTGAAGAACAAATTATTTGTGAAAATGTATAAAAAGAGAATTTTACTGCGAGTGGGATTCGAACCTGCGTCCCTTCCAAACGGGGGAAGTGTTCTAGACCTACGTGTGCATTATTGGAATAATGCATGTAAATGCATCCAATAGGTGGCGTGAGTCGTAAAAACAAATGTGATGTGGAGATTGGATATGGCTGTTGGTCACTGCGATAGCTTAGCAGTCTAGATCACTTCCCCGGATTAAAAGGGACGCAGGTTCGAATCCCGCTCGCAGTGAAATTCTCTGTTCGCACATTTTCACAAATAATTTGTTATGGTATGTATTTTATTTCGCTAGTATGCCAGGAACTGGATATAAGCAAAAAAGAGACTTGCAGCGAAGCCAAGGGCCAGAGGCTTACTATATTGATCTTATTATTAAAAAGAAAGCGAATTTCTCCCATGGTGTGTATAAAAAATTGTTAGCCTACGAAAATAAGTAGCTTAACTACTTAACTTTGTATGTTCCAAAGTTAAGCCTGTGCTTAATAGATGTAATTTTATGTGATACTTTTTTGAACGATAACAGAGGATACTTACCAGGCATTTTAGTAATTAATATATCCGCCGTAAATTTGCAATGACAATATAAGTCTTTAAAATGAAAACCTATTTTGATAATTAGGCACGCAATCTGCATTCAATAATAAGCTATGCGAATTAAGTAGGCAGAGAGAATAGAGTGCCAAAAAGCTATATTCCTGCATACATCTCTCTCTTCCTCAACATGCATAATTCTCTTCATA
Source organism: Leucoma salicis (assembly GCA_948253155.1). Lineage (NCBI taxonomy): Eukaryota > Metazoa > Arthropoda > Insecta > Lepidoptera > Erebidae > Leucoma > Leucoma salicis. The sequence continues at coordinate 4,313,948 of OX411815.1, forward strand.
CGCGCTCGCCGGTTTCGGAGACTCCTGACTCAACTTTTCTTCAATACATGACCAATTTGGTCTAGGTAGGTGAGTCTCGGTCTCCCCCTGTACCTACATCCTTCCACTTTCGCAATGTATATCTTCTTAATCAGTCGTTCGTCCGGCATTCTATCCACATAACCGAACCATCGTAGCATTCCCTTTCGCATCTTTATACCAAAACTCTCTCTTTCATACCTACTCTCTCTCTTACGTCGTCGTTACGAATGTGGTCAGTCAGCCTAATTCCACTGATTTTCAATATTACAAAGTCTAAAATTGTGGAATCGAAAAACAACAGTCCGAGCAGGATTTGAGACTGCATTTCCTGGTAAATTGTACTAAATGCTTTGCCAATTCAGCCATCGTGGCAATAATTGCTTGGGACTGCGAATTTTGATAGCGCCTTCCTTCTTAATCTTGTTGTGTTTGTTGAAAATGTCGATGCCAAGGATCTCGATACTATCAGAGATTGGGAGAGTTACGTCCTTCTTTGCAGTGAACGCGCAAACCTGTGTCTTCGTAGGGTTGAATTGAAACCAGTTATTTACATTCATGTAAATGTCTAAAAGTTACTAAAATTCTATCAATAACAATTTATTGATTTAGCAATAATTGGGCCTCGTGGCGTAGTCGGTAGTCTAATCGACTTCCGTGCACGAGGTCATGGGTTCGATTACTCCCACTCAGGACAGTTATTTGTATGATGAACACAGATATTTGCACTATATCTGGTCGTTTTCTTTATATGTATGTATTAAAAAAAAGTAATATATGTATTATATCCGTAATCTGGTACCCATTGCACAAGCATTAAGCTCAATTTGGGACCAGAGGACGTTGTGTGAAAATGTCCGTGAATTATCAAACTAGGCAATCTCAGCCTCAGCCTTAGCCTAATTATTTATTACAATTAAGATAAACTATCATCATCTTACGTACTTTTAATATATAGAATTAATTTTATTTCAACTGTGAATAATGTATTCAGAGGTTAGAAGAAATATCACGCATATATTTATGATGTCTTCGTGGTCTAAAAGCATTATCTTTTTATATTTAGGCTCGTCATAGAGACAAATTGAAGGCGAAACACGATGTGATCTTATTATATAAACAAATGATTCAGATTGCATAATAATACAAATACGAAAGTAAGTTGGTTTGTTTTTGTTAAGTTTTTACGCTGTAACTACAGAACCAATCGTCCTAAATTTTACATACATATAGTATGGAGCCTAGAAAAGGAGAGAGGATTTTTCTTCTCTTTTCATCTCAGAAATATAAATGGTTCCCGTCGAATAGCTATTTTTAAATAAAGATAATTAGTGTACCGAGGATTGATGTATTTTTGTTCTGCAATCCAAGCGGACGGGTACAAACTAGTATTATAATAAAATTATGTTACTATATTCTGTGACTTTGATCTAATGTCCTTGAAAATTGGCACTCTAAGACACAATTTATCAGTGTGGTGATGGACTAAAAATACAAGTGTCACCGCATTCTTTCCCGCAGCGTAATACGAGGCGACTAAGGGAAGTAGGTAAGCAATTATCATCCATTACATTACTTGATGTGTGTCAGTACCACCATCTCCTGTGTGATGGACCATGAAGCACTTTGGTGTTTTGGTTATTAGCGGGAGATAGCCTTACGTTCTTTAATTTCACACCCAAAACATGAGCGGCAGCTTGACAGTACCAACTCTTAGTATGATCAGTCAGGTAGACCGTTGCTTGTTTTCTACCATAAGCTATTTGAGAAAAACTATATGTAGGTAATTAGCTATTACCACCGAAGGAATGTAACATAGTTCCAGTGGCCCGCCAATAAAGGCGGAGAGACGGCACACGGCGGGTTTCTTTAGTGGGTGAAGGCCCCACACTACCCTGTTTTTGTTGCCCTAAACGACGAGGTGTGCGGTTAGGAACATTTTTTACCGCCTTAACAAAAAAAAGGTAAAAAGCTATTGAACAGAAACCATACATTTTCCGGCACTAAAAGTCTCATCCGTCCATTGCTGGACATAGGCCTCCCCAAGAGAATGCCACAACGAGCAGTCCTGTGCTGTTTCGCACAAAAAGAGGTTTTTTTTCAGGCTTTGATCAGTATGACATGCGTACAATATTTCATGATGAGTGGTTAAGTAGCTACGGCGTAAAATCGTACCAAATAAACTCACATTTACTTCAATTATATTAGTGCCCGCCACTTCACCTGCATGAATTTCAGATTTGGGTTAAATTATATAAATACGGAGTAAGTAAGTCCCCTCTCTACCCACGGGAGTCGTAAGAGCCAACTGAGGGACTACCGGGGGAGTGGGCAGCAGCACTCCCTCGAGTATTAACAACATCCACTGCGATCGCCAACCCGCCTGCCAAGCGTGGCGATTACGGCATTATCCCCCATGACGGGACCGCTCGTTGTGGCGTTCTCTAGGGGAGACCTATGTCCAGCAGAGGACGTTGAAAGGCTGATGGATGGATGGATATAAATCCGTCTTTTAATAGCAAATTAATACCTCGATGTATAAATACCTTCTTTTTTGTTAAGGCGGGATAAATGTTCCTAACCGCACAGCCCGTCGTTCGGGGCAACGAACAGGGTAGTGTGGGGACCTCACCCACTAAATAAGCCCGCCGTGTGCCGTCTCTCCACCTGTATTTGCGGGCCACTAGAACTATGTTACATTACTTATCTCAAACCGTCTATTTTCCAAGATATTATCTCGTAATATTATGTCCTTTTCTAGATTTTGGATTGTATGTGTGGTCAATGTCATTTCATGATAATCGGTTGAGTGATTACGGCGTAAAATCTTAACAAGCAAACAAAAACACTGACGAATTTATAATATTAGTAGGTATAAGTAACGGTTATATCACAAAACTCTATACTAACAACATTAAAAAGTTTTGTAAGATCATAAAAAATAAGGCTATTTAGAAACTCCCTTTTCGTTACCACTGTCCTGTATATTCAAAACAGCTATAAAGGGTCTTGATGTGTTTGGTCCAATGGGAAGAACAATTCAAATTTCAAGCTTCAAATTTTAAATCATTCTTTCGAAAATTTTAATCTTTGACTTCGTCATCTCATGTTGAGTATCATTTGGTGCATGGTCTTTTTAGGAAGTTAACCCTCAATTGAAGACTCCAAGGGAGTGCAGCTGGAACTGAAGGAGGTCAAGGACATATTCCATTAGTTAGTCTTTATGTTAACCACCTCTCCAAAAGTGGTCATGAACGCAAAATCTTTATAAATACTATTTATATTACATAAACAGAACAGTTGCAAAAGTGGAAGGATGTAGGTACGAGGGCAGACCGAGACTCACCTACCTAGACCAAATCGGTCATGTATTGAAGGAAGGTAGAGTCAGGGGTCTCCGAAACCGGCGAGCATGTATGTAGAGGAAGCGAGCGATGTATGCAAGAATAGAGCCTTTTGGCACTCTGTTCTCTCTGCCTACCCCGCAAGGGAGATGGCGTGATGATAAGTAAGTATATTAAATTAAAGAACATTCTACAAGATGTAATGTTTAAATACATCTTCTTATTATCATAGTAAGAAAACAGAGGCAAAGAGTATTTAATAAGGAAAATCGGAAACCAAAAAGAAAACGCCTCATTCCGATTCAAATTGCAGGAATAGTTCTAAGAAAATCGTTCGCGAGACAGTCGCGATGCTTAAGACGGCTGTTTGTTCTGGAATAAAGAAACAAATCTTTTTGTTTTAAAGGAAACTTTTAAGAAAGTAGAAGGAGGAAGGCATTTATTGCGCTAAAAGCCCCGCCGGAACTAACTTTAAAATGGATTCAACTTTGTCCGTTGCATTTAACGTGGCTGTCTATTACACCGACAAGTAATTTATCGACTTTATTCCCTAGGTTTTATTACCTTTTTAGAATTATAAAAATGGACGATGATAAGTGAGACTGAGATTCTGTTTGTCTTTTTTAACAATTTTTAATATTCTTTGTTTGAAAATAAATTTACAATTTATGTTTTCGAATATTTTAGGATATATGCAATTTTCTCATAGTTTAATTTTATTTAAGAAAAAACGTTTTAATTACAAAGTGGTATCATTTCCAATGTTTTTTTTTTACATAATATCACCAAGTAACCCTGGCTACTCGGTGCCTAACGCAAAACATAGAACTAAAGATTGATAGATATCCCTACTAAAACTAAATATTTATTTTTCTTGGGATGTATTACGTTTTGGCAAAAGTCATAGAACAAAAGTTGTTAGTTTTCATATACCTAAGTCACCTTTAAGAGAACCTTGTATAAAATAAGGTGGTCGTAAGGTCTGAGTATCATTTTTTGCCCTGTCAATTTCATACCCATTAATTATTCAATTTCGAACTAACTTCATGTTGAGCGAGACCATTAAAAATTCTATTTTTTTAATAGACCAGTGAACAGGAATAGTACAGTGAACATTATTGTTATGCGACTGTGTGATTGCGAAAATAACAAACAAAAGATTTCGTGAAGTCCTTTGAAAGTAAAGGCTCTTTAATCTTACTGTACTTTATTATATTCCGTTTTCATTGATATCTAGTTTTACGAATATCATTTTATTGCAGATTTGTCGAAAAATTTTCACCAATGTTACAATTAAAATAGGGTACATATACTACTACTGCATATCTACAATGCAAATTCAGACTATGTAACACACTTCTATGCTATTATAAAGCTGTAACAGAGATATGTCTGTACATTTAAGATATTTAAGAAAAATAACTGTAATAGGCTATATAGGCGTGTCTAAACACGAAACGATTTTTTTTAGATTTTGCGTCTGTTTGTCTGTTTATCTGTTTGTTTGTTCGCGGATCACGCAAAAAATACAGAATGGATTTTGATGCAACTTTTTTGTTTTATAGCTCTCGATGAGACTTAACAACCGGTATACATTTTATCCCACTACTATATTGGGAACATGAGATATGAGCTAAAAACTAGCGCGGCGAAGCCGCGGGCAAAAGCTAGTTATTAATAATATTGTAATAAACTAGAATCATATTTCACAACTATTGTACATTTTATATGCAAATATACTAGTAAAGTATAGTAAATATACTAGTAAATATAGTAAGTTTTCTGCTTGCGACTAAATCCGGGCATGAAGCACATCGTTGCGTTTTGGCTGAAGCAGGAGATAGCTGTTTATATTTCATTTCATATCTGTGAAATGAATTGGTGAGCAGCGGCTTGACAATACTCTTGGTATAGTCGAGTCCATGGGCGACGGTTACCATTTACCATCAGATGGACCATGGCTCGTCTGTCACTACATGCAATAAAAAAAAAGTTTGCTATATTTAATTTTTTCAACTGTTTTATAGGATTCCCCTTTTTTTTACTTTTAAACCACCCCTGTACCTATTAGAGCGAAAAAAAACAAAAAACAATTATTCAATTTGGTCAAGTCAGTTATGAGATTTAGCGAGACTAACGAACAGCAATTGATTTTTATATATAAAAAGATAGATGATTATATTTATGTACGAGTGTTTATTTTGTATATTGATGTGTAACGCTATATAAGAAAAATAGTATATACATGCACTATATTATGCCGAAAAATATACAGACGCTTTTTTAGAATGCGGCAAAACTGAAAATATTTTGTCTAATAATGCACTTAAGCTGCAGTAATTTTACCTGTGCATAAATTTGCCGGCTGATGCATCTAGGTCGTATGTAAAGTAAGCAAACGGGATTAATAGGAGTATAAAGAACTTTGAGCATAATTTTGCATGCATATTATATGCGGCTTTGGAATTCGGTTCACCGTAAAATTTGTTTTGAGAATTATTTGCAGATGACGTAAAGTGTTGTGTTTGAAAACAAATAAATTAATTAAATTATTCTGAGATTTTAGCGTAAAATATAATTATTACTAATTATACATACATACATATAGCATCACGCCTGTATTCCCGGAAGGGGTAGGCAGAGGTGTATTACACACCCACGTAGAGTTACGTATTTATATTCTGAATATTTTCCACGCGGTTCTTCCGCGTGCTTTGTGCGTTGCTTGAAAAATCTAGTTATCTATTTTTGCATGCCGCTGTGATTGGCGAATATAGAATAAAAATAATTAATGCAATCAAAGTTTTCACATTCGAAAAGCTTTATATATAAAAAGCTAAACTATAACTAACTATCTTTTTATTGATTCATTCATCGCCCATAGACATGCTTAGACACTTGTAAGCTGTTCGTTTTTCGAGTTACATACTCGATCCGCACAGCACAGTGCACAGGATTACAGTAGGATACTTAATCGTAATAAATAGAACTGGAGAATAAGAAAAAAATATTTGTGAAAGGGGAAAAAGGGAACATTACTGCAAGCAGGATCGCATACTCAAAAAACAAACCCTGCCAGTTCCTGCAAAATTCTCTTTTTCCACATTCGCAAATAATTTGTTCTTTAAAGTAGCTGAGCTTGTCAAGTGCTAAAATACAGATCAAAATGTTTAAAAAATCACGCCATCAAATAATATGAGTTTAAATTGCAAAATTAAACTTACTATATTGGATTAATGTATGTAAATGCATCCGATAGCTGGCGTGGGTCGTAAAGACAAATGTGAGGTGGACATTGGGAATATCCGTCGGTCAATGCGATGACTTAGCGGTCTAGAATACATGACCGATTTGATTTAGGTAGGTGAGTCTTCGTCTCCTCCTGTACCTACATCCTTCCACTTTCGTATTGTATATCTTCTTAACCAGTCGCTTAAGATTGTTACTAGTATAAAACTTATGAAATATTTTTATTTTAGCAAGCACTTGAACTTGTCAGTGATGTGTACATACGAGTACGAGTACATAGTATTACCACGTCAATAAATTTGACAGATTATAATCATCTATGAAAATAAATTTAACAGACCATAAATTATACAGAAAGTATCAATTAATCGTGCCGTGTGGGGCCGGCTTTAGAATTGTCCCACCCCTCTCCACCCATGGGAGTCGTAAGAGTCGACTGAGGGAACACCGGGAGAGTGGGCAGCAGCACTCCCTCGAGTATTAATAACATCCACTGCGATCGCCAACCCGCCTGGCAAGCGTGGCAATTACGGCACTATCCCCAAAAAATGAGCACCCAACAAAAAATGGCCCCCAGTCACGGCAGCTACGCTATGCCGTGGCCTAACGGTAGCGGGCCCGGTAACGGCAGAGCAGGGGGTGCGAAGTATCTCCGGTCGCAGCAAGGCTACCAAAAACAACGACCTCTGGCCCTGGTAACGCACAACGTTCGGACACTTCGGACCGACGAGAGAATCACCGAGCTGGAAGAGCAAGATCCGCTGGGACATTATAGGGTTGTCAGAAGTCCGTAGAGAGGGTGAGGGCATGACAATCCTCCAGTCCAGGAACTTGCTCTTCCACCGGGAGGGTGACCACCAGTTCCAAGGGGGTGTCGGGTTTATCGTTCGCAGGTTTCTCGTAGGCAACGTGGAGAGGATTGAAAGTGTGTTGAATAGGGTAGCGTACCTTATACTCAGAATAACCAAACGGTATTCGCTGAAGGTCATACAGGCTTACGCACCGACCTTGAAACACTCCGATGACGAGGTGGAGGCCCTATATGATGACATCTTGAAGGCCATCCACTTGTCTAAAACCTACTTCACGGTGGTTATGGGAGACTTTAACGCGAAACTAGGCAAAAGGACAGACGATGAGCTGAAGGTGGGGCACTATGGATCTGGGCAGAGGAACCACAGGGTCCAGATGCTGGCTGATTTTCTGGAGAGGGAAGGCCTCTTCATGATGAATTCCTTCTTCAGGAAGCAGCCCCAGCGGAAATAGCCCTGGATTAGCCCTGATGGTTCAGTAAACAACGAGATTGACTTCATCTTGTCGGACAAACGACACATATTCAATGATGTCTCAGTGATCAGCAGGAATAAAAAACTGGGAGTGATCACCGATTAGTCAGGGGCACCTTGAATATTAGAACAAAAGTTGAGAGGTCACGCTTGATGAAGTCTACGCTCCGACAAACACCTGCCCAATACCAGAACCCCACGAGCTTTCAGATCGAACTACAAAATCGCTTCCAATGTCTAGATGACTGTGAATCAGCGAGCGATATGAACAACAGGTTCGTGCAAACCGTCCACGCGGTCGGGTCGACCTACTTCAAGGCCCGTCGCGTCAGTAGGACTCATAAACTCTCGGACCATACTTTCAAACTCTTGGAGAGGAGACAAGAAATGACAGTCCAGTCTTTAGCCGATTGGTCCTGCCTGATTTTCGCCAATTTAATACTACCCCTATTAAAATGGCAATAGAGCGGAACCAAGGCTTGAAAGTGTTCGCAAGAGATCTGTCTGTTGGTCAAAGCCAGTTGACTAAACTGAGGACCAACGACGGCACTGTCATTTCATCTTCAGATGAGATCTTGAGAGAGATCCAGCAGTTCTATGGACAGTTGTACAGATCCCAGAGCACTGCTGTTGGCTTGGTCCAAGACCCCAGATCCAAGCTAACTTGGCACTTTACCGAAGATATCCCGGACGTCAGCCTGTACGAGATCAGAATGGCTCTCAAACAGCTAAAGGACGGAAAGGCACCGGGTGACGACGGAATTACTATAGAGCTTCTGCAGGCAGGCGGAAAGCCGGTCCTCAAAGCCATTCAGAGGCTATTCAATTCCGTCGTTCTCGAGGGCGACGTTCCAGAGTCGTGAACCAGGAGCGTGGTGGTGCTGTTCTTCAAGAAAGGTGACAGAACCCTCTTGAAGAATTATAGACCCATCTCACTCTTGAGCCACGTCTATAAGTTGTTCTCGAGGTTCATTACGAATCGACTCACGCGCAGGCTTGACGACTTCCAGCCTCCCGAACAAGCCGGTTTCCGAAAAGGTTATAGTACCATAGACCCCATTCACACGCTACTCCAGATCATACAGAAAACTGAGGAGTACAATCGGCCTCTGTGTCTATCGTTTGTGGACTATGAGAAAGCCTTCGATTCGATCGAAACTTTGGCGATGCTGCAGTCCCTTCAGCGGTGCCAAATTGACTATCGGTATATCAAAGTGCTGAAGTGCTTGTATAGAAACGCCACCATGACAGTCCGTATTCAGGACAGGAGTACGAAACCGATCCAAATGCAAAGAGGTGTTAGACAGGGAGACATTATGTCCCCGAAACTCTTCACCGCTGCATTGGAAGATGTCTTCAAGCTCTTGGACTAGACCAGATTTGGCATCAACATCAATGGCGAATACATCACTCACCTTCGATATGCCGACGACATCGTAGTCATGGCAGAATCGCTGGAGGACCTTGGCACTATGCTCAATGATCTCAGCAGGGTTTCTCGACTAGTGGGTCTCAAAATGAACATGGACAAGACGAAAGTCATGTCTAATGTCCATGTCATTTCAGCACCGGTCCTAGTCGGGAGTGCGCTTCTCGAAGTTGTCGACCATTATGTCTACCTGGGACAAACAGTCCAGTTAGGTAGGCACAACTTCGAGAAAGAGGTCAATCGACGAATTCAACTCGGCTGGGCAGCGTTCGGGAAGCTAAAGAAGATCTTCTCGTCCAATATTCCGCAGTGTCTGAAAACGAAGGTCTACGACCAGTGTGTGTTACCAGTGATGACATATGGAACAGAGACGTGGTCTCTGAATGTTGGCCTCGTATCATGGCTCAAAGTCACTCAGCGGGACATGCAGTGGGCTATGCTTGGTATTTCCCTACGTGATCGAATCCGTAATACGGAGATCCGTAGGAGAACGAGAGTGACAGACATAGCCCGCCGGATTACCATGCTGAAGTGGCAATGGGCAGGCCACATCGCTCGACGACCCGACAAACGTTGGGAAAAAGGGTTCTCGAGTGGCGACCACGTATCGGACGGCGCAGCGTAGGACGGCCCCCCACCAGATGGACCGATGATCTGGTAAAAGTCGCGGGGAGCCGTTGGATGCGGTCGGCACATGACCGCTCATTGTGGCGTTCTCTTGGGGAGGCCTATATCCAGCAGTGGACGTCAAAAGGCTGATGGATGGATGGATGATCAATCAATCGAAATTCTACTCTGATACATTTGACCAGCTTATACCTATTAAGGATTCAGCTGCCCTTGTTCATCTCCAGCAAGTGAACTTTTTCAATAAGAGAACCTGACCTTCCTGATGATCAGCCAAGTCGTTACCTAGCGGGAGATTTTTTTTTAATTGCATCTAGTAGCAGACTAGCAACGGCCCATCTGATGCTAAATCGTAACCGTCGCTCATGGACTCAACTCTACCGAGAGTATTGTCAAGCCGCTGCTCACCATTTCATTCCCCAGATATGAAACGAAAGCATAAACAGCTTAGTCCTTCACCACATGGACAGAGATAAGTGCTATTTTCAAAAAAAATATAATAATGTGACAAAAACGTATTTTAAGTTAACCTTCTGCATTTTATTTTGTCTACATCCTACTATCCTACTTAACTACCTCTAACAAGTCGATGATGACCTTCGTATCCTCAATACGTTATTACTGTTACGTTTTCTTGTATTCTTGATTAGTTAGCAAAGGATTATCTTTGAAGATTTTCCTGGGCAAAAATGTGTCAAGTAATATTTATTTATTTTGCCGAGATAATATTTTGTTAGTGTCTTGTATGACGTCATCATGCCTTTCTTTTGCTTGAATAGAATAAGAAGATTATTTCACGAGTGCTTTTGAAATGTAAAATATAATCACCTCTATATTTCTTCTAAATTATTAATACCCTAAAGATTAAGGTTTCTTTTGATTTCGTTAAAAGTTACAATAAAATTATATCTGCAGCATCAGATAATTCTTATCTGTGGTTTGAAAGAAGATATAGTGACAAAAATAGAGAAAGGAATGCTTAGGTGGTTCGAATACGCAGAGAGGATAAAATAATATTAACGAAACTGATATACAAGGTGACTGTGAATGGGCAAGTTGGTAGAGGTCGACCTAGGCGAATGCATTTTGAGCAGATTGGAGACGTTCTTAAGGAAAGCCAAGTAAAGAGTACTCGTATCCGAAGAGCATGCATGAAAGCGCTGATGAAAATAGATGAAGCGAAAGATGTGTGTCAGGATCGTAGCAAGTGGAGAGAAGTAGTCTCTGCCTAGCCCTTCGGGAAATAGGTGTGACAATATGTATGTATGCATCAGATGAGTTACAGTCCAGGAAATAGTTATTGGGAACTACCACTCATCCTTTTTTTTTTTTTTAATCTTTTATTTGTCAAGGCTTTAGTGCCACAAGGCACTATGCAGGCCTCGTAAGGTTGCTTTACAATTATAAATGCCTATTTTTTTTAACAATTACAATGAATTAGCAGTAACATTTCGGGATAGAAATGCCTGTTTAACATATTTATAAATAGCTATAGATTTATCTGAAACAGGTTGCCTCAAAATTATATTTATCATCAAACTGTAAATATTTGAACCAATATGACTCATCTCAGAAACATCTTCCACCCACGCTTGAGAGGGAATAGAAACTATAATGAATTACTGGCTTCTGTAGTAGAGTCAGGGAACCACTATATTTTTTGTAAGTTATTATTGGTCAATAAACTATTATGATTATTATTAGAGATAGCCATATTTCCTTAAAATCAAAACACTTGCTTCATGGATTTATAAAATGAAATTTAAGAAGACATTGGTAACTAATCGTTCAGATCTAACAACATTACGATATTCTAAGTAAAGTAACTTTAAATATCTACTTTATTTTGACACTTAAGGCACTTAATTAATTTCTTTGCCATGTCACTCTTACCAGAGTGGCCGTAGTCATTAATAGCACGCCTAATACCACAAAGCGGTTGAGGTTGTGCTCGACTCTCGACACATCAAAGTCAAGCAACTTTTTGCTTATAAAATGCGTCCATCAAAACTAATTGGCACTTATACGATAATATGAGTAGATGTATGTCAAGAAAAGAGTTTAAATAGTCTTTCTCAAATTCTGTAAAAAGCAATTTTATTTTTCTATAAAAAAAAACTGAAAGTAATTTTATGTGGATGTTTTTTAAGAGGTGGTCACGATAACTCCTGAAAAAGTGGACGTATCGAGACCGGAGACCGAGTTTCATTTATTATCTTCAGAATTACATCAACTAGTTACCTATTTCATATCAATAACCTAGTAATTACCAGTAGTTTATTAATAAAATGGTTTTTTATAAAAGAAAAAGTTCACTATTTACACTTTTAAAATCACACATGTATTTATAACGCCTAAGATTAACTTTAGAAAGTTACTCAATACTACAAGATGTCACTTCTAACAAAAGACGGTATTGTTTTGAATAATTTGAATTGATTTGACCAGTAAAATTATGTTATTTTTTGTGGTATGAGGCGTGGCGTGCTCTTAGATTTTCCATTTTTTGGTTATTGGTTGTGATCCATTTTACAATGCATCGCCACTCATTTCTAACCATCGCATTTGAAGCATACCTACGTAAAATGGATATCCCACGGTCATCTTCACTTGATCAATCCATCGCATTGGATTTATTTGCCACATTATCGGAAAATAAATTAAATCACCCTAAATTGCCCTGAATTAATAAAACACCAGGTATAAAACTATTGTCACTTTGAACGATGAACTGATTTTGGACGTGTCATAATCTTAGACCAACATTATATTTGAAGCTCCAAACTTACTTTGAGTTGGGCTCCACTCTGTTTGTTTTTAGCTCATAACCAGTATTTACACGAAGCAACTGACTATTTAACTACCTTGGCTCAACTAGTGGCACAACTGGCGGCCGTATTTTTTTTTATACTACATGGTTGGCGAACAAGCATACGACCCACCTAATGGTAAACGGTTACCGTAGACTATAGACGCTTGCAACACCAGAGGTATCACTCGCGAGTCGCCATCACCAAGTAAAGGGATAGAGGAGGTGGATAGGAAGTATAATAAGGAGAGGTTAGGAAGGATAATAAGGAGAAGATAGGGAGGGAATTTTGGCCTCCGGGGCTCTCACTCATACGAAACTCAACGGTAGGCGTAAATACCGTTATTACACGCTGATCTTTTGTGAGAGGGTGGTACTTCCCCAATTGAGCCGGCCCATTCATGCTGGGATTAGCAAAGCTCTAACGAGATAGCGTTAAATCTATAAATAAATAACGTTGCGTTTGTAATGTTACGTGCTATTAACTGCCTGCTTAGAAATCCATACACAAACTCATACATAAAATAATTAATGAAACCTAAAACTGGATGAATAGTGTTTCTCTCACTACAATTAAGTACAATAGCTTCAAATTTTGTGGCCTCATACAAAGGATCGTCCAAATTACAACCGATAACAATTGATGGTCTCCGGTAAACAATGCTGGCTCGGCTATTGTGCCTTTGATAATATAAGTCGTATGTCAATATGTCAAACACATACAACCCTTGTTATGTTTCTGTCGAAAACATTGGCCTGTTCTGCAGTTATCATCTGCAAAGTATAATTATTTATTCGTAAGAAGTAGTTGACTGATATTTTTTTACAGACGTATTTAACTATCTACCTATGTAACGAAATCTTTGAATCTGATTGTCACCTACTTGGAAACGTCGGATTAAATTGATACTTTGCACACTTATCAACAGTCGATGACAATACAATAATTTAAGAAGGTTTTTTTTGTTTTTTATTTTATACAAACCGGTACTATCGTCGTACCTACGATAAAAAGAAATATTATAATATATCAAGTTTTTTTTATTGCATGTTGTGGCAGACGAGCCACGGCCCATCTGAATGGTAACAGTTGCTCATGGACTCAACTATCCCGAGAGTATTGTCAAGCCGCTGCTCACCATTTCATTTCACAGATATGACATGAAAGAATAAACGGCTATCTCCTGCTACACCTAAAACGCAACGATGTGCTTCATGGCCGGTCACACGGGAGATGGTGGTACCAACCCGCTCGGGCCCGATTGCAAGTGAGTACTCCCACTTGGTATCCAGCCCTACCACCAGTAATGCAATGGGTGATCATTGCTTACTTTCCTTAGTCACCTCATACGACACCCATGGGAAAGAATGGGGTGGTGACACTTGTATTCTTAGTCCGTCCCCATACGGACATTTAAAGCAGTTTTGGTGACTAATAAGAAGAAAACGAATTATAATTTAAAATCCCAAAAAATACGCTTTCGCATGCAATTATTTGAACATTGAACTCCCATCCATCCATCCATCAGCCTTTTAAAGTCCACTGCTGGACATAGGCCTCCCCGAGAATGGGGGATAGTGCCGTAATTTTGGTTGGCGATCGCATTGGATGTTGTTAATACTCGAAGGAGTGCTGCTGCCCACTCCCTCAGTATTTCCTCAGTCGGCTCTTACGACTCCCATGGGTGGAGGGGTGTGGGACAATTCTAAAGTCGGCCACGCACGGCTACAACATTTAACTAAAAATTAAAAAATAATATTATAATAAAAATAATTGTTGCCTAGGGTTCTTATTACTATTTGTAGACAGAGACAACATATTACCACTTATCACTTATTATGAAACGCCCTTCCCCTGCCACCTTTTCGCCTCCGTCGGAAGGAGTCGTGACAGGTGGCGAACCACATCACAGCCATTCTGATGATTGATACAAATAGCGTATCCATTGCGAGTCTTCATTTCATAATTAATAATAATTTAATACAGAAGCCTGAAATAATAAATGTTTGGATATCTAGAAGGTAACAAGGATAATGAACAACAAACCCTTATTGTACTTAATTTATAGATGAGTATTTATAACAACAACGCCGGTATTTCTGCATAATGCCCAAGAAAATTTATAGAGGAAGTCAAATTACTTAGAATTAATTATCATTTTACTTTCTAGTAGTAAGATATAACATATAGGGTTTTTCAAAAAGAACTTTGTTTTTTAAAGGTGATAATGTTTAAATTTTTTATTGATGTGAAACATCTTCATGATTTTACCCTCTCTCCGAGAGGGTAAAATCGTCTGTTAGCGTGGCGACGCTTTTATTGTACTTGTCCCGTTCAAATCTTGCAAGTTAAATTTGACACACTTCCCGGTTTCCGATTGAGCTGAAATTTTACACGCATTATGTATATCGCGTGACAATGCAATATTGTGATGACATGGAGCTAATCTAATGATGGAGCTGGAAGGTGGACATAGGAACTCCATAATGAAACGGCGTAACCCTATCGTCAGACCCTGGATACCATCTAAAGACAAAGTACTCATGAAGACGAATCATACGAGCCCAAACTCGATGGGGTTGTGCCGTTTCATTATAGAGTTCCTATGTCCACCTTCCAGCTCCATCATCAGATCAGCTCCATGTTATCATAATATTGCATTGTCACGTGATATACACCTTCATGTAAAATTTCAGCTCAATCGGAAACCGGAAAGTGTGTTAAATTTAACTTTCAAGATTTGAACGGGACAAGTACAATAAAAGCGTCGCCACGCTAACAGCCGATTTTACCCTCCCTCCGCATTAGATGTTTCACATCAAAATCGGTTTATAAACACACAAGATATAGATGAAATAAAACTTCCAAATCTCGCCGCGCCGGTTTGGGTACGGCTATACGTTTGATTTTTGTTTGACGCGCAAAACGGCCATCCGCTGCATCTATAAAAAGGCGAGGGCGTTCACGCGTCGACCTCGGGTTGAGAGCCCTCTGCGCTCACCAATTGTCCGGGTAAGGTTGTCATAGCCGTCTGAGGCTAACAACCAAAGTCACACACAAAAAACAAAAACACGCGTCGACTTCACTCCCATTGTCACTCTTAATGCGAACGGACGTGGTTCTTATTGACTCTTTTCGGAATAAGCGCGCTTTATATTTTAAAAATACTTGGTTTTAGATATAATTTAAAGTAGGTATTAGATAATAATATAATTAGTTTGTTTAGTGTTTTTGTTTGCTTCTCCTTTTTTTCTTTAAATATATAGTTGTTAAATAAACGTTGTAGCGATGGGTCGTTGACGTAATTATTATTAACGAAACTAGACCGTTGATTTGATTTCATCGTCGATTCGATCGACTAGTTAATTCCGTCGACTAGTTAACGTGTTGCAGACTGTACCTACCAAGTAAAATAAATTTGACTATAATAACTTCATCTCGTTAAGACCTAGATACACCTACAGGGACCTTATGCGATTTTATAATTTTATCATATGAAAACAATAGTATATTTATACCATAAAAAAACATACAGCCGCATTGAGAAACTCCTCCTTTTCGAAATAATACCGGGTCCAAATGTGAATCTAAACCATCCCGGTACTTGCTCAAAGATACACAAAATTTTTTGTCAAGATCGGTCCAGCCGCTTAGGAGGAGTTCAGTGACATACACACGTATAGGTACAGTAGAATTATATTATATAAAGATTTTCCTAACTACATATTAATTATTATGAAACTGTAACAGATGAATTTTTTTAATTTGTCTGTTTGTTTATTCGCACATCACGCAAAAACTACGAATGGGTTTATAGTCAAAACCCATTCTCTAATGAGAATACATGCCGACGATACTGGTAAATATTAAAATGTGAACAGTCTTCATAATTAAAATTAATAATATGACAAATAGTAATATTATAATTAATTCTGAAAATGGCAACTGCACTGCTTTATGAATGCATTAAAAACGATAATAATATTTTAACGTACGAATGAACCATGTTCACGCGTCGTCTATTTACCTACCAGTCGACAAGAATATTGTGAACGTTAGTTGAGCCGTCTAATTCGACTTCTCGTTTATGCCGTAGACGGCGTAGACATACATAATTCAACCTGTCCATCACCCGACTCTTTCACACACTGAAAAATATCATAGTGGTATCCTTTTCTTTAAATAGCACAAAAAAAAAGAACAAACAATCAACCCATGGTTATTGGTCTTAGAGTTCAAAGTATTTTGATGTTAATTAAAGTTAACGAATAAACTAGTATAAACCGACTACGTTCATGCGTCGTCGACAGTCGTCGTCGACTACCAGTCCATTTGCGGACGGTTAGCTTAGCCGTTGATTGTACGTCGACGGTAGAATTAACTAGTTCGTTTATTCAACGCCCATTCCTAAAACGTTGTATAGTTAAGTATAAATTTCAGTTTTTATCTTATTAGGTTCTTTTTATTCCGTAGATATATGTCACCTAAAAAACGGTCTTCCTTATCTCGAAATTCGAGAAATGCCAAAAGAATGAGAGATACGCGTTCTCAGGAATCGTCAGAGGAAAGAGCGCATCGTTTAAACTCTATGCGAGATAATAATGCAACTGAGAGATATCTGAGAGAGAGATGCGATTAACTTTTCTGATAGGGAAAGAAGAATTAGGTCACGGGCATCTGAAACCTTTTCTCAACAAGAGCTATGTCTTACAGTTGACCGTGAACGGCATGTTTTATCCCGAGAGTCGGAAACGTTCACCGAGTGACATTTACGGCTTACAGCTGATTGCGAACGGCATATTCTATCTCGAGAATCTGAAACCACTACTCAACGAGAATTACGTCTTAGAAGTGACCGCGAAAGGCACGTTTTGTCTCGAGAGTCCGATACGTACACCGAGCGTGAGTTAAGACTTACGGCTGACCGCGAAAGACACGTTTTATCTCGAGAGTCCGAAACTTACACTGAGCGTGAGTTAAGGCTTACCGCTGACCGCGAAAGGCACGTTTTGTCTCGACAGTCCGAGTCCTCTACTCAATATCATGACCGTCTGACAGTTGATAGGATACACCATGCCATAACTCGATCAATTGAAGACGAACATGATCATGACCGACGACTGGAGTCAGGCCACGAATATTACAATTCTTTGAGATAACAACGATCAATAAGTTTGTCAAATGAAAGACAACGAATTGTTAATATTCGATCGCAGGAAACGGACGAGCAGCGTGAAGCCAGGTTTTCTGCAGATAGATTTAGACATATTTTTGATAACCTAGATGAACCTATAAATTTACTGCCGTGGGCCAACAAATATAAAAGTGGATTCACTTATGCTGTCACTATTGATTACAACTCATATTCGAAAATCGGTTATATGAACGTAGTATGTCCTTATTGCAATGCCTTAAAGTGGAGTAAAGAGTCGGCTGGATTTTGTTGTTCTGGAGGCAAAATTAAATTGCCTACGTTTGAAGACCCGCCTGAACTCTTAAAGTCAGTGCTGTTAGGGGAGCATACGCATTCAAAACATTGTTTAGATAATATTCGGAAATTTAACAGTGCCTTTCAAATGACTTCTTTTGGTGCTCAACAAATATCAGAAGGGTCATTCATGCCAACTTTTAAAATACAAGTCCAAGTGTACCATTTAATAGGATCTCTACTGCCAGCTGACCATCCTAAATTTCATCAAATATATTTTGTGTCCGACTACAACGAACAATCAATTATAAGAAATCAAAATTTCCCAAATTTAAATACTGAATTGATTTCAGAACTTCAACACATGTTGCATCAAGTAAATTCATATGTGTGTAGTTTCAAATCGGCGTTAGAAACGCTTCCCCGAGAACAAGATAACAATTACACGATTGTTATAAATGCTGATAGACGTCCAACTCAAGAACACATTGGGCGATATAATGCCCCATCAACAAACGGAGTGGCTGTATATATGTGATAGACGTGATATAGTTATTCGTTCCAGAGACAATGGCTTGCAGCGTATTTTTGAAACCCATAGAGCATAGGATAGCCTGCAATATCCTATGATATTCTGTTGTGGGGAAGATGGTTACAATTTTGCTTTATACCAAACTGATTCGCGAACAGGCGCACCTAATTATAACAAAAAAATTTCATGCCTTCAATTCTATTGTTACCATTTGCAAGTGAGACAGGGCAAATTTTTATATTTACACCGTTTTCGTTCACTTTTCAATCAGTTTATTGTTGATATGTACGCAAAGATTGAAACCGAAAGATTAGTTTATATACGATCTAACCAGAGGCAGTTGCGTGCTGAAGAATACGCACCTTCGCGACGCAATGCAACAAGATAATATTACGGTAAATATGGGCCGTTTAGTTATTTTACCCTCTTCTTTTACTGGTAGTCCACGCTATATGTACGAACGTACTCAAGATGGTTTTTGTTACGTAAGAAAGTATGGACGTTCCGACTTATTTATTACTATAACAACAAATCCTAAGTGGGATGAAATTACTCATGAGCTTCTTGAGGGTCAAGCATCTTATGACCGTCGCGATATTATCTCAAGAGTTTTCCATTTAAAATTAAAGTTAATGATCAATTTACTTACCAAAGATGAAATTTTTGGAGAAGTTTTTTATTTTATGTACAGTGGCAAAAACGCGGCTTACCTCATACACACATTCTGCTTTGGTTGAAAGACAAGATTCGGCCTAATGATGTAGACAGTTTAATCAGTGCTGAATTTCCAGATCCCATTGCAGATCCTGAGTTATATTATGATATTATTAAAACTCATATGGTGCATGGCCCATGTGGAACATTGAATGCGAACGCTCCTTGCATGCAAAACGGTCGTTGCACTAAGAGATATTCAAAAGCTCTAGTGGACCAAACTATAACAGGTCATGATGGATTGGCCGTGTGGGGCCGGCTTTAGAATTGTCTCACCCCTCTCTACTCACGGGAGTCGTAAGAGCCAACTGAGGAAATACCGGGGGAGTGGGCAGCAGCACTCCCTCGAGTATTAACAACATCCACTGCTATTGCCCACCCGCCTGCCAAGCGTGTCGATTACGGCATTATCCCCCATGACGGGACTGTTTGTTGTGGCGATCTCTTGGGGAGGCTATGTCCAGCAGTGGACGTTAAAAGGCTGATGGATGGATGGATGGATGATGGATATCCGTTGTATCGCCGCCGTTCAAAAGATTATGGTGGCTTTACTGTTGAGAAAAGAGTGTTTGGTCAACAGATTACTTTAGATATTAGATGGGTCATTCCGTACTCGCCAATTTTATCCAGAACATTTCAAGCTCACATAAATGTTGAAATGTGTAATAGCGTGGAGTCTATAAAATATATTAGTAAGTATATAAATAAGGGTAGTGATCAAGCAACATTCGCGTTGAGAAACTTACAAGATGAAAAAAAAAATTTCAAGGAACACGTTCTTGGTAGGGTGTATACGGTGCATCCAAACAATGCTGATTATTTCTATTTGCGATTATTGTTACAAACAGTACGAGGATCAACATCATTTATAGATTTGAGAACAGTAGATGGAATTGTATATCCTACTTATCATGCAGCTTGCCATTTGTTAGAAAATGATCAGCATTGGGATCATGTTTTAGCTGAGTCCTGTATTAGTGATAATCCACGACGCTTACGCAATTTATTTGTCACTTTAATGGCATTTTGTGATTTTTCAGATGCTGCACTATTATGGCAAAAATATAAGGAAAAGCTTGCGGAGGATTTTCTTCAAAATATATCTCATAATAATGAAGGTGCAACAAATGACAGTTCCCATGAATTTGCCATAAATCAGTGCTTATTAGCTATTCAAGAGGAGTTAACAGCAGTAACCGGTAAATCACTCAGTGAATATGGTATGCCGACACTAAACTCAATTGGAGAGGGTACTAATAGAGAATACTTCGCAGAGATTAGTTACTCAGTGGATCTGCTGGAAGTTTTAGAACATGAGGTCTCCATTATGACTCCAGAACAACGTTCAATATATGACCGTGTCTGTGAAAGTGTTCAAAATAATATGGGAACAATTTAGTTTTTAGATGCATCCGGAGGAACTGGGAAAACATTTTTGACCAAAATAATTTAAGCCTATGTTCGACATCAGCGTAAAATAGCTCTTGCCGTGGCTTCATCGGGGATAGCAGCAACATTGCTACCAGGAGGTAAAACTGCTCACACCATGTTCAAAATACCGATCGACTTAAATTGCATGGAAAGTCCAACCTGTTGTATTTCTAGAAATAGCGACAAAGCAAAGGTTTCACTTGAGTGTAATTAATTAATATGGGATGAATGCACAATGGCCCATCAAAAAGGAGTAGAAGCAGTTGATAGAACTTTAAGGGATATAAGGCAAAATGATCGGCCAATGGGCGGTGTCACAGTTCTATTTTGCGGTGATTTTAGACAAATATTGCCGGTAATACCACATGGTACAAGAGCCGACGAGATTAGAGCTTTCCTGAAAAGCTCTAATTTGTGGTGTAATATACAGTCAGTGCATTTAACAACAAATATGCGAGTAAGAACTGGAGATAATCTGGATGATAATCAGTTTTCGGATACTTTACTAAAAATTGGCGAAGGCACTTATCCACAACAACACGGAGAAAAAGTTATTTTATCACCTGCCTTATGTTGCAGAGTGCAATAACAGAAGAACATCTCTTTACAGCGACCTTTCAGAACTATTTGAAAGGGACAATAGTTGGTTATGCGAATGATCCACTTTAACCCCTCGCAATGACCAAGCATCTGATATAAATAGCAATATATTGTCAAATATACAAGGCGAGACTAAGATATACTTTTCTTTAAACAGAATGCTTGATCAACAAGAAGCCACGAACTATCCGATAGAATTTTTAAATTCTTTAAATATGCCCGGACTTCCATCTCATGAAATCCATTTAAAAATAGGTATTCCGATTATTCTACTCCGAAATTTAAGACCCTCACAACTATGCAACGGAACCCGACTAAAAGTCATACAATTAGAACAAAACATAATAGAGATTCAAATTCTAACAGGTTGCGGTGCCGGCGAAATTGTTTTTATTCCCAGAAATCCCATTATACCAAATAAATTTCCATTTCAGTTTAAAAGAACGCAATTCCCAGTATCGGTATGTTATGCAATGACAATTAATAAAGCTCAGGGTCAGACTTTCTGCGTTGCTGGAGTAGATCTTAGTCTCAGTTGTTTTTCACATGGGCAGTTGTACGTCGCTCTTTCCCGGGTCAGTAGTTCCAAAAATCTTTATGCATACGTACCGGAAGGGTCCACTTTGAATATAGTTTATCCGGAAGCTTTACGCTGAAATTATGTATTTTTTATATTAAATCACATTTTATGTTAGAAACGATGCAAAACAAAAGTTACGGTCTTAAATATATTTTTAAAGGCAGTGTCATATACATCTATTAAATTGTAGTTTAATAGTCTATAGTTTAAAGAAAAACATTGTTGTGAAAGGAGATTCACGCGGACGAAGTTGAGGGCACAGATAGTATGACAATAAAGGAGTCTGCCCACTACACCATTCTACAACATGACCGAGCTAGGAACGTGCCAGGCAAAAAATATTCTTTGTATTAAAAAGTATGTGACTATGTCCACTAGACCGTTCCGTAACCGACCAGCACCGTCACGTGCCATGCACGGAGCGTCAATAATAGTCGGCGAAAAAATTTTGCCGGTGCCGATACGCTCCGTGCATGGCACGCGATGTTGCCAAACCGGTGTGCGCAGGTGGCGAGCCGGTGAGTATACGGATTGTAACCGCGTATGATGGCCGTTATAAGGGCGTTGTAAACGCCTTCCTTTACTTAGTTGTCTGTTGCCAATTCAATGAAACGCGTGTACACGTAAAGACGCTGTAATGGATGATGAAAAATTAATTGAATTTCTACGTAAATATGAGTTTTTATATGACCTACAACACCCGAATATATGGATACTGTGAAAAAATAAATCGCTTGGAACGAAATTTCGGAACATCTTTTTCGGAATTCTTCTTCTTCGTCATCCAATATTATGGCAATCATTGCTAGTTGTCTAACAGTTAATTTTCTAATAGCCTTACCTATTTTAGTACATATTTAAAAACTTGATAGCACTCTAAGACGTCCACGCAACACTGATACGCATGCGAGAATGAAATCGATTTCTACCGGTTTTGGTGGATACATAGGTACGTACGGGCAACATACGGGTTGCATACGGGCATCATACGCGATGTATACGGGCAGAGAACGCGGTCGATTCGTTTCAGTGGGCATAGTAAAGCGTATCGTGTTGCTTTTGTGTCTGATACAGTCCTAGCACGGTCATGGTATGGAACGGTGTAGTAGGGAGACTCCTTAGTAATAAAGTACAAATTATTTGTGAATAAGGAAAAAGAGATTTTTAGTACGAGCGGTAATCGAACCCGCGTCTTTTCCAATCCGAGGAATTACTCTAAGTCTCTGATCTATCGTACTGACCTATTCGGTCATCTCAATCTCCTCATCACATTTTTCTTTACGACCAACGCCATCTATCGGAATACATTTACATTCATTAATCTGATATACTAAGTTTAATTTTGCAATTAATATTCATACTATTTCATGGCGCGATTTTTTAAACATTTTTGATTTATATGGTCGTAAAGACAAATGTGATGAGAAGATTGGGATGACCGAATAGGTCAGTACGATAGCTCAGTGGCTTAGAACACTTCCCCGGATTGAAAAAGACGTGGGTTTGATTCCCGCTAATTAACTGCCTCGGTGGTGTAGCGGTAGTGTATGCGACTGCTAATCATAGTTATTGAGCTTTTTCTTAAAAAGAAAAATTCTCAGTACCTAGCAGCCCGAAATTTGGAAATGTGCCCGGTAGACGTCAATAGGCTCGCATATATTTATGAAGTGTTTGTGCTCATCATGCAGTTGTTGTCTCCTTGTTGATGCTTTTGTTAAAAAAGCAAACACCTAATTTGTGCAGCATAAAACAAAATAAGGAGTAAATAAGGATTTTGAATGAAATATGAAACGCTTGAAACTTGTATAATTATTTCTTCTAGAATGGTATAAGTAGGCTCAAAAGTTTCATAATAATCTCATGTCTACGTCACAAAGTATACCAGGTGTACGATAATTTGTTTCAAACGTTTTGATTCTTTTACTTTATGACAATCGAAGTTTATACAAAGTTGTGGAGTATAAAATTCTCTCAAAATATGGAAGTCAATATTTTATACGACGAATCAGATTTTATACTTTATTTACATGACGTATACTTTATTTTATTTTCTAAAATATGAAAAGTTTTGTTGTAAGAGTTTTATAACTTTATTTTAATGATATCAGTCGCGCATCTGCATTAGAAATGCAATGTGGCATTAAATATAATATACCATCTTTACGTGAGACCGATGTACGCAACTGACGTCCACATTGGAGGATGCAGCCATATACACGTAACTTTATTAACGTGTGTGAAGTACCTACATACATACCTACAGTATATAATATTCATTAGTCGTAGGGGATTGTAGGGTCTATTATAGCAGGCGGCTCAAGTTCAATCATGTGCGCGATGTCGCGTTTCTCTTTATTCAATTCGATTACTTCGCTACTGAGGAGTATTTATTATCAATCTTCACTGGCGCTTACAACTCAGTGAGCACGACTGACGATGAGTGTACATGGTCATGTACATTGTTCCAATATTCATGCGTACACTCGATATATTTGAGTATGACCGTATAAAATGTGGCGCCAGCCCGAGACACGGTTCGTTAGTAGTTCTTTCTATATTATTCGTGTTAGTATTGTGACACACAGACATGGACAACCAACAATAGTTAATTTTATATGAAAATACTAAAGATCTAGTTGTGTGTATATTTGTAAACATCAGACTTCTTCCGTGCTTCAAAAAATACGTTAAATAATGGATCTTTCATCCATCCATCCATCAGCCTTTCGACGTCCACTGCTGGATATAAGCCTCCCCAAGAGAACGCCACAACCAGCGGTCTTGTGCTGTTTCGCTCAAATGGGGGAAAGTGTCGTAATCGTCATGCTTGACAGCGGGGTTGGCGATCGCAGTGAATCTTGTTAATACTCGAGGGAGTTCTGCTGTCCACTCCCCCGATAATCCCTTCCTTAGTGGATCTTTACTTACAATTAAAATAAAAAAACCTCTTGACATTCGTTATACTAGTAGATTGACAGAATCTTGAATAAACATCTGGATGCGATCTTTTTTGGAGTCATTTTGTCCCCTTGGATAGGATGCTTTGTGTAAATATTGGTGACTAATTAAAACTAAACAGAAGAGAAAAAATAAAATCTAACTCCAATAATGGATATTATGGATACTACTAGGAAGTTAGTTCCAATTATGGATACTACTAGGAAGATTATATTGGTTAATGACATGACGTTTGTACCTACAAGGGTTCAAGTTAACGTAGTAGTAGGTTTAGAACAGATTGGAAAAAGTCTAGATTGGAATCGGATATGTAGCAATCTTATTATATTTTTTAAATAATTTATTTTATTGACCGCTTTAATGTCACTCTTAATATTTATAATATTTTTCTAATCCCAGCATGAATGGGCTGGCCTGATCAGGGAAGTACCAGGTACCCCTACCGTTGTTATTCGTGTGGTGAGTGAGAATACCCAAGCCTACTTCATAGCCTCTCTTTATTACCCTTCCTGTCCTCTCATCTAAAAAGTAAAACCATTATGTTAGCAGTAATTTAAGACAGTGTGTCGAATTCCTTGTATAATTTTCCTTAGACAATATTAAGATATTTGGCTGGTATTCATTACGTTGTGCGTCGCTTTTTTGGGGAAATAAAATGAATGTACCAGCTTCATAATTCTTACAATTGTAGGAGCGCCGTTTTATGACACGAACTGCTCTGCTCGTGCCACTTCACTTCAGAAAGAAGTAATAAACTTTAAGTACTCGGAATACGTGTGGCTATAAAAGTGTGGAATTAAGTTTATGCATACAATCAGCTAGACATGCTATCTTGCGGCAAAACTTAACATTAAAAAGAAAATAATATAATTAAAGGGAGATAGAAAAAGCAGTAGTCTTGTTTTATACAAGGGTGAAAAATAAACATAAAGTCTAAACATAAAGATGGTAGATAGATAAATCAACTTGAGCTGCTTATTTTGTTTTATGATTAGCGCACAATAATCTACCCACGGGAGCCGTAAGAACCGACTGTGGGAATGCCGGGAGAGTGGGCAGCAGCACTCCCTTGAGTATTAACAACATCCACTGCGATCGCCAACCCGCCTGCCAAGCGTGGCGATTACGGCATTATCCCCCATGACGGGACCGCTCCTTGTGGCGTTCTCTTGGGGAGGCCTATGTCCAGCAGTGGAGGTTGAGAGGCTGATGGATGGATAGATGCATGGAATAATCTAAAAATAAAAAAATACTATCAATAAGTTTACTCGTATAATGTTTGTTGTTCAAAAACTAAAATCATTTTATTTGTACTCCAACCCCTTTCAATCTTTCTGGATATAACAATACGCATAAGGAATACTACCTTAATATGTTACATACAAATAAAGCCACAAAAACGAAGAGGGCTCAGTTATGATTTATATAAGGCTGTTGCCTGATACGTAACGTCACTGTTGGCTGTCGTGGCAGATTTATATGGAAGTTGGGTTTCAGGAAAAAATATGTACTCGTTGTGAACATGAGGAAAATAGCTTGTGCGCTATAATTTCATATAGGGATCTTGGGATTGCAAAAGATGCGTATGCACGATTAATGTAAGTTTGCTTTTAATATCACATGTGCCGTTGTTTTTTCTTTCGGAAAAATAATAATAATAATAACTTTATTTCAGCTATTTATACAGTCTAAATTTAAAACTAAATATTCCGACATAAAACACGTAGGTATTTCTTGAATCAAATAAGTGATTGTCACTTTTTCACAATGTCTTTTTGCTATGGGTAGGTACTTGGAATAAATAAGCACGTACAAAATAAGGTTTCCAAATTATTAAGTACTAAGGAATGCCAGTTCTTAAGGTATATAATTATCTTTATATGTTTGCATATAATGGATGTTTATTATGCAATTTTATTGCGTAACCCTGCTAAAAAATAACAAAACAAAAAAAAATATTTATAAATATCTACTAGCTTTTGACCGAAGCTCCGCCACAAACAAAAGCTTGTGTGATGCGCGAACGAATAAACAAACAAACAGACAAACAAATCTAAAAAAAGGTTTAGTGTTTAGACACTGGTATATAGCCTAATACAGTATTTTTTTCTCAAATAGCTTAACTGGTGGGCCAGTTGAAATTAAATAGACAGCCAGGAATAGGAAGCCAACCCCAACAAAGTAGGTATGGGATAAGGCTAGGGAAATGATCATATATAATAACTAATATAAACATAGCATCACGCTTGTATTCCTCGAAGGGGTAGGCAGAGGTGTATATTACACACCCACGGTTTGTCAGCCGTGTTTAAGTCCCACGTAATAAGGGGCGAGCCTGTTGACGTCTACCGGGTACAATTCCAATCTCCAGGCTGTTACTGAGAATTTTTCTTGTTACGAAAAAGCTCAATAACACTGCCCGACACGGGGATCGAACCCGAGACCTCATGATCAGCAGTCACACTACCGCTTTACTACAGAGATAGTTACAAATCTATATCTATACTATTATAAAATTGTAACAGAGCTGTGTCTGTACATTTAAGATGTTTGAGAAAAAATGAGTGTAATCTATATCTATATACAATTATAAAACTGTAACAGAGCTGTGTCTGTACATTTAAGATATTTGAGAAAAAATGACTGTAATAGGATATATAGGCGTGTCTAAACACAAAACAATTTTTTTTAGAATTTTTGTCTGTCTATTTATCTGTTTGTTCGCGCATCACACAAAAACTACTGAACGGATTTTGATGCAGCTTTTTTTATTTGAAAGGCCTTGATTAGACTTAAAAACTGGTATACATTTTATCCCGCTACTGCTGAGATATAACCGAAAAACTAGAAAATTATTAAAACTAGATTTTTTTTTAGAATTTATTTAAAAGAACTACTAGATGGATTTTGATGCAACCTTTTTTTATTTGATAGGCCTTGATTTGACTTAAAAAATTGGTAGATATTTTATCCCACTACTATACCAGGAACCTGAGATATAACCGAAAGACTAGCTTTTGGCTGCGGCGAAGCCGTTGGCAAAGGCTAGTACTATTATAAAGTTGTAAAATAGCTATGTCTGTATATTTAATATATTTGAGAAAAAATGACTGAACTAGGCTATATAGGCGTGACTAAACATAAAACTACTTTTATTAGATTTTTTGTCTGTTTGTCTGTTTATGTGTTTGTTTGTTCGCGCATCACGCCAAAACTACTCGGTCGATTTTGATCCAATTTTTTTTATTGAAAGGCCTTGAATAGACTTAAACTGGTATACATTTTATCCCGCTACTATATCGGGAACCAGAGATATAACCGAAAAACTAGAAAATTATTTAAACTAGATTTTTTTTTAGAATTTATTTAAAATCCATCTAGTAACTACTAGATGGATTTGACTTAAAAACTGGTAGATATTTTATCCCACTACTATACCAGAAACCTGAGATATAACTGAAAACCAGCGGCTTCGCCGCAGCCAAAAGCTAGTTCGATATAAAAATAATTTATTGTCTATTTTCATTCCAGTGATAAAAGAATATGTTAAAGCTCTATATAGAGCTAGACATTCTATATAGTCTGCATATTATAATATTTCAGTTACGTTTGAATCTGTTTTACTAATATATTTTTACTGGGAATCGACAGATGGATATATATACACAAAAAATCTCTATGCAAACAATTGCTATCTAGAAACCATCCATTTTTTCTGGGAAAAAGGAACCCTGTATTTTTTTCATGGATATAGTTGTGCATTATGATCTGTTGAAGGGTAACGGCGTAAAAGCGTAACAAATATGCGCACTATCGCATTTATAATATTTATGAGGATTAAATGAGGAATAAGTAGTTAGTGTCCATCCATCCATCCATCTATCAGCCAATAAACGTCCACTGCTGGACATGGGCCTCCCCACGAAGGGGCGGAAATGCCATAATCGCCACGCTTGGCACGCGGGTTGACGATCGCAGAATGGTGTTAAACGTTTCCCAGGACTATGCTGCTGCCCATTCCCCTGGTGCTCCCTTAGTCGGTTTTTACAACATCCGCGGGCATTTAAGGGTTGGTGACATAATTATCGTATTCTTAATCCGTCACCACACGGACAGTAGTTAGTGTACATCACTTTATATGCTTTGCAACCAACTTATCCTACAGATATAACTCAATTACATTGAGATGCTTTCCGTCTATCCAAGTTAGAGAAGAGACACCTTCGGAAGTGAAAACAAAATACTGCTAAGAAAATAATAAAACTAGCGTCTATACTATTTCAATTCTACTTCTAACACAATTTATGCAAAATTTTCGTTTCCACGTACTTATACCATCCATCCATCAGCCTTTAGACGTCCACTGCTGGACATAGGCCTCCTCAAAATGAGGGATAGTGTGGTAATCGCCACGCTTGGCAGGTGGGTTGACGATCGCAGTGGATGTTGTAAATACTCGAGGGAGTGCTGCTGCCCACTGCCCAGGAATTCCCTCAGTCGGCTCTTACGACTCCCATGTGTGGAGAGGGGTGGGAGAATTCTAAAGCCAGCCCCACACGGCTCACTAACACGGCTCTAAAATAGACTACACACTTTAAATCCTGTTGTTGGATGGATGGATGGATGGATGGATGGATGGATGGATGGATGAAGTCTAATTTAATGTTTATGCTCTGAGTAGTATGTATTATTTTAGTTTGGCGTTGAATTGACTACAGGTTTTGTACGTTCTACATAGCAAATACGCAAGTGATGTCGTCGGCTTAAATCACCACTACGGGATCTTACCGTTCAAAAAATGCCATTACTCGCCTTTGTTCAAAGTAACACCCCTTTTTTAACGCAGAACAAAACAGGTTAGCTTGGCACGTGCAACCTGCATGAAATATAAAACCTTTTTGACGGGCCTCGTGGCGTAGTCGGTAGTGTAACCGACTTCCGTGCACGAGGTCGTGGGTTCGATTCCCACTCGGGACAATTATTTGTGTGATGAACACAGATATTTGTACTGCGTCTGGGTGTTTTCTATCTATTATATGTACGTATTTACAAAAAAAAAAAGTAGTATATGTATTATATCCGTAATCTGGTACCCATAGCACAAGCGTTAAGCTTAGTTTGGGACCAGAGGACGTTGTGTGAAAAATGTCCGTGAATATTTATATTTATATATTATATTTATATTTATATTTCTATGCAACAGATTTTAAATAATTTGTTAGTAGAACATATCCTATCTATCATCCTTTTATCCATAGTAGTCTTGCTTGTTGCCAGCATGAATGGGCTCTTGGGAAAGTACCACCTTTTCACAGAATATAAAAGTAAAATAACAGTAGGTATTTCTATGAATACTACTGAAGGAATGTAATATGGTTCCGATGTCCCGCCAATAAAGGCGGAGAGACGTCACACGGCGGGTTTCTTTAGTGGGTAAGGGCCCCACACTACCCTGTTCGTTGCTCCGAACGACGAGGTGTGCGCTTAGGAAATTTTTTCCCGCCTTAACAAAAAAAATAGGTACTCCTATTAATGTGTTCCGTACGGTGAGTGAGAGCACCGAAGGCACAAACCCTTTCCTTACCCTCAATTCTCGCCTTATTATCCTTTCTCTCCAACTTCTATCCCTTTTCTTGGATTTGGTGACATGCGAGTGATGGCGCTGGTTGCTTCTATAGGCTATGGTAACCGTTTACCACAAAACCTACGAGTACGTTTTATTAATTTGTGTGTGTGGTTAACGAAGTTTGGAAAAGTCTGGAGTGCGGAGAATCACATAGACCTATTTAAACATTTTTATATATATTTTTTAGCATTTGACATGCTTAGCACTATGCATTAAACACAAAGTGAAAAATGTGAAATCGAAAATAACAGTCAGGAGCAGGATTTGAACCTGCATCTCCTGGATACCGTCCAGATGCTTTTACCAATTCAGCCATCCTGACAATTGCTCCTGACTGCTAATTTCGATAACACATTCATACTTAACGTCTTTGGGTGACGCCTGCACCAACTGTCGGAAGTATTTTCATACATTATACCGACCAGGTAAACTTAATTTTACAATTAAGATTTTACCTAATAATGACAATAGGGTTTTGCGTCAAATTAGCAGTGGCGACTGCGGTCCAGGCCCTGTCATTGCCAACCATCGCTTGCGCAACGGCCGGTAGTGATAGGTCCACGCCTATGACTGCAGCGAGTACCCGGCGCTGCACATCCCAGGCTGGGCACGACTCGAGCGTGTACTGCGCCGAGTCCTCACCGCAGTCGCAGTGGTGACAGCCTGGGGTCTTCTCCCTCCTAGCGATCGTGTGCAGATATTTGCCGAAGCAACCATGCCCCGACAAAACCTGCACCAACCGGAAGGTGAGGACCCCATGCTGCCGCCCTGCCCATTCTTTCAAGTTCAGCTGGAGCGCCTCCACGGTCCAGAGACCAGCCCGGGGCGTCTCCAGCCGAGACTTCCACTTTAGGACGGTGGCGCGGCGGGCATCTTCCCGCCACGATGAGGTTGCGCTCGGCGACGGGCAGCCCCCTGCCCGCGCTGTCGACGCCCGTTGATAAACGTCGGCGAGCACTTCCGCCTCCAGGTCCCACGGCGGGGTTCCGGCCAATGCGCAGGCTGCATCAGTCGAGACCGTGTGGTACCCGCGTATTGCCCTGACCGCTACGACCCTCTGTGGACGCCACAGAAGGGCCCTATTGCGAGCGGCCAGGGACTCCGCCCACACGGGCGCGCCGTACAGTGCCATTGACCGTACTACCCCCGCGTAGAGTCGTTGACACGCGAGACTCGGTCCACCCAGATTCGGCATCAAACGCCCGAGGGCGGACGCCGTGCCAACGAGTCTTGGCGCAAGACGGCGAAAGTGCTCATCGAAGTGTCACCGTCCATCCAATACCAGGCCCAGATATTTAATATTGATGGCCAACTCCTTGGCCGCCGCTACAGGGCACGAGACCCAGACGGCACCTACACCACCTGGACCTGGGCGAATGGTGCCCACCCGGACAGCGCCGATGGGAGACCCGGTTTTCGAGGCTACTGCCTCCCGGTTCTCTTCCGCCGTCACGGAATCGTCCAGACCCGAAATGCGCAATTCTGCACACTTCACGGGTCTGGCGACCCGGACACCACTCTCTGCCGGAAACAAGCCTAGCAGCCTCGCGGCCATCGCGTCAGCCGTCTTGGTGCCCTCCGGCCCCAGGTACTCGAAAATTCAAGCATCTATCTGGGCTTGGCGAGAGCGAGCAGAAGCGTCCCCGAGGCCAGAGACGTTTATCTCTCGCTGGGCACGCTTCAGGTCGGCCTCATATGTCAGGCCCTTTTCCTTCGCCTCAGGCAGGAGAGTGAAGACCACCGCTGCTGCCTTCGGCACTTTTAGTTTGCGCGGCTTGCACAACCTTTTCTTTTTATGTTTATTTCGTCCGCAACCGGACTCTCCCCTCGGAGATGCAGTAGACGCCGCATTTCGGGCTGCAGCTCCACTGTGCTTCTTACACCGGGACTTGCGCCCGCCGCCCACAGTCTGCCAGCCATCATCAATAGGCACAGCAGTGTAGGGGGTAGGAGGTGGGTCCCGGGATACGGCTGTTTGCCCAGCAGCCCTAGGCACCGCGGGGGCACGGAATTCCTGCCGGCCCTGAGACTTCTGAGACTGGGCCTGGGTTGACTGCCCTGCCTTGGCGCCCTTTTTTCTCCTTGGGGCACATTCCGGTGGAGGCGCCGCCGCTGCCGAGGAGTACGTGGCTACACGGGCTCCCTGGCATGGCAGCTGCGTTGGCATCAGGGATGGAGCAGTTCTCTTCTTGTCTGCAGCCAGCAGTGGACAGATACGGGGCTCCGGAGGGAACCGTGCATCGAGTGCGTTGATCCGCTGGCTAAAAATAGCGGCCACTCGATCACCCCCCTGGGACAGGGTCCGCTTGCTCCAGAATCTCGACGGGAGTGGCTCTACCAGGACCGCAACCTCTGCTTGCCGCGGTGTCTGAACTGTGGCGTGCTCATTCGGTCCGCCCTCCTCAGCAGCAAACGTGTCGGTTGCTAAGGCGCCCACTGAGGTGTCCATCACCGAGACGTCCCTAGATGTATGGGACCCTTCCGTCACCTTCTTCCCCTTTCAGAACTTACGAGTGCCACGCGTTTTGCGCGCAGCAGTACTAGTAGGGGCCGCATTTACAGCCGGACCCCTATCGGCTGAGGTGCCAGGTGTTACACCTGACTCCGTCAATGTTTTATTAAATGTGCAGTTTTCCATATTAATCCCACGAGTATGGGAGAAAGGAGGTCACCCGGGCAGAGCTCCCAATACCCGGGCAAGCGTACATTTGTAACCCAACACAGGGGGTCAGCAGGTACCCTGGCTCCCGCGCTGGCCGCGCTCGAGACTGAACTACCCATCAGCCTTGCTTCTCCTCGCCGCGCGCCTGAGCTTGAGATTCGGGGTAATTTTTTATAGAGGTTGTCTTCCTCGCGGTCCGGGCGATTAAGCCAAGACCCTTATTCCGGTATGCCCGCGAGACGTAACCACAGACACCCGATCAGGTTTACGATTTTGGGGGGCTGTGGCCCCGCTGTCCTCCCTCTCCAGAGCTCGGGCAGCCAGTCTGGCCCCACCGACTCCAACGCCTGGTCTATCCGCCGTGCCCTCTGCTGAGTCAGAGGAACACGCGGAGACCCGTCCTGTCCGGAAGTAGCCGCCGAAGACTGCCGATGTTGGCCGGGGTGCACCACTAGGAGGTAAACCAGCACCACACCCCTCTTAACCTAGACTTCCTTAAGAACGTCTCCGATCTGGTCAAAATACGTACGCCTAGGTCGACCTCTACCAACTTGCCCATTCAAATCTTCTTTCATTCAGTCGGTTTATATGTAATTGTGTTTACTTTTAAAACATACTATCTATTGTATTTATTAAGACTTAAAACTATGATAAATTGCGCTACAAAGAGTTTTAGCGTTACTGGATACAAATTTTTGTAAAGGTGGAAAATAAAAATGTTCTACAAGCAGGATTTGCACCTGCGTTTTCCTCTATCTGGGAGGATGTTATAGACCGCTAAGTTGTCGTAGAAGCCTACTAAACTCCCAGTTTCCAGCTTCACATTATAGTTATACGAGATCTGCCTTACTAATAAACGTCGTATAACCTCTGTATAGTTATACAGTGTTTTGTCTTTGTCACTAATATGACAGTTTGACTTTGAACGAATGGAACAAAACACTGAATAACTATTCGCAGCTTATACAATGTTTATTAGTAAGGGGAGATATAGTTATAAGACCTGCGACATCTATTGCATGTATTATAAGTAGTTGTATACATTTTTGTTCAATTATTACAATTAAGAATCATACTAAATAAAGACGCAATTCACGAAATAATGTAATTGTGATTTTTGTCATGATGCATTTGACATGATTAGCTATTTAACTAGAAATTTAATTTGTAAAAATGGAACAAGAGTAATTTTCTGCGAGCAGAATTCGAACTTCATCCATCCTCCCAGATAGAAGAAAACACACACACTATCTGGGAGGATGGATGATTTAGAAATTTAAACTCGTAATTTCCATTTTCCCATTGTAGTCTTATTAACCACGCGCATACATTTTTGATCCCATGTGGTAAGCTTAATTATAACACATTTTGATCTGTATTTTTAGCACTTGACATGCACAGCTCCTAAACCTCCTAAATTATTTGTGAAAGTGGAAACAGGAACTTTACTGTAAGCAAGATTCGAACGTGCATCCCATCCAATCCACATCCAGAGCACATCCCCAGATTTTCCCTTTTTCTACTTTCACAAATAATTCATTATTTAATTATTACAATTAAGAATTATACTAAACAATGGCGCGATTCACGAAATAATTTTATTGTAATTTTTAGCATTTGATATGATCAGCTATTTGATCAACCAATACCACGTGCAGGCTGAGTAAGACCAAACCAAGAATCTCATATTTTTTACTGGAACATTAAAGTTTTAGTAGTAAATAAAACTTAAAACGTAAAACGGTGTCCTATAATGTCCTATAATTCTTGACGTCAACTTAATATCCCAACTTAAAATGATCCAATTTTCAAGTTCGTGACACATAAAATAGCAACCAAGGCTCTTTGATAGATTATTAATCACATCGTGATTAGACATTTCTGTTTCAAACAACCCGCGCCTTTGAAAAATGATTGCAGTGAATACTTTGACCGTTATTTTTGAACAAAGTTATTCCGTGCACCCTTCTTTCTGCTTTCATTGTGACTATCAATTAGTGACTAGAATTTTCAATAACATCTAAGAGCCCCGTAATGTTTCTTCAGAAATATTGAATACCAGAACCACTAATCCTCACTAATTATTATAAGTTCAAAAATGCGTCTGTTTGTTATGTTTTCACACTGTAACAACTTAAATTGTGGTGACGGACTAAGTCTGTGTGGTGACGGACTAAGAGTACAATATCTTTTCTTTTTATATGTATCAATGTTAGTCATTTATTAACAACAACAAAAAGAAAAGAAGAGAACCAGCTACAAAGAGAAAGCCATATGAAAATTACATTACCACTGCTAAATAAAAAAACCCATTTCAATATAGATACTTTATTCAATTTATAAAGGCATTTTTACGACTGGTACTTACGTATAAAAAGAAAACTTAATTATAACAGAAAAAACATCTGCAAATTTGTTTACACCTATAATAAATTTCAGTACACACATTACAACTATATAATTACTGTAATAATAATTATGTATACACGAGTACCCTCGCACTTTAAAACAAAACACTTGAAACATACACGAGTTTTGTAAAACCGAGCAGAAGCGACCCTATAATTAAATTTATATCATATTTGACAGTGATAAATGGCGTTCATACTCTGCCCAAGGGACGAGTTCGAAGATAAATAAGCAAATATCATAAATTAAATTATTTTAAGTATACAGAAATATATATTTCCCACAAGGGCCGTAAAATATATTTCAGGTTGCAGGGCTGTCACATATCTGTGTTATGTTAATTTCCGTGAATGTTTTCAATTTAAAATGTATACTAAGTAAACATTGACATCTTAAATATAAAAACTTCCTAGCATTATAATGATCTCGTAATCATTTAAATTAACCGGCTTGACTTTATTATCTGCTTAAAATTGTATTTGACGTCTTAGTAGCAAATAGGAAATTCTTTATGTTGTTTGATATTTAATGCTGTGTGGGGCCGGCTATGCCGTGTGAGGCCGGCTTTAGAATTGTTCCACCCCTCTCCACCCATGGGAGTCGTAAGAGCCGACTGAGGGAATACCGGGGGAGTGGGCAGCAGCACTCTTTTGAGTATTAACTACATCCACTGCGATCGCCAACCCGCCTGCCAAGCGTGGCGATTACGGCACTATCCCCCATTCTTGGGGAGGCCTATGTCTAGCAGTGGACTTTAAAAGGCTGATGGATGGATGTTTTATATTTAGCCTTTATATTGAAAAAAAATGTTGTCACTGATAAAAATAGTTTACAGGTTGACCCATCCTGGCCTATCTTTACCAACTTGCTATAAGTGTTAGAGCGTAATACATTATGATCTTCTTAAGTCACAAATTACATCCATTATTAGAATAACATATAGTTATCACGCTTTACTCTATTTTTAAATATAGTAATAACCCTTTTCTTTTGTTAAGGTGGGAAACAATGTACCTAACCGCACACCCCATCGTTCGGCGCAACGAACAAAGTAGTATGGGGCCCACACCCACATGAAACCACCATGTGCCGTCTCTCCGTCTGCACTGGCGGACCATTGGAACTGAAACTTTATTTTGTTAAGGCGGGAAAAAATGTTCCTAACAACACGCCCCGTCATTCGGGGCCACGAACAGCGTAGTGTGGGGCCCTCACATACTAAAGAATCCCGCCGTGTGCCGTCTCTCCGCCTTTATTAGCGGGCCACTGGAACTATGTTACCTTATTTCAGTGGTCCGCCGGCGGCTTACCCTTTCGGGTAGAGGGTACTCGTCGTCGTACCTTCGCGGGAGGCCTTGCGGGTGGTGGACGTTCCCCGGTCCATGCACCTGCAACCTCAGCTAGGGTGCATGGACCATTAGGCACAAAAACTCACGACTGTGCCGCCCCAATCGCTGGCGGCGGTTCGGGTCTGCGGAAGGATTAGCCTCCCTGGCCCTCTCTGCCGCTTGCTTCTGCGAGATGGCCTCCTCACAGAAGACAGCAACCGCGGCCCAATTCCTGTCGCTTCCAAGCATCGCTCTGACGCCGCTCGGTTGCGAAAGGTCCGCTCCTATGGTCGTGACGAGTTCACGGTGCTTCTCGGCCCAAGCCGGGCACGACTAGAGCGTGTGCCGCGCTGTGTCCTCGTCGCAGCCGCAGTGGCGTCAGCCCGGAGTCGCTTCCCTCCTTGTAAGTATAACCCTACCTTTCGTACATTATCATTAGTTACAACCCTAACATATTCAATGTATGTTCAGAAAAAAACACATGAAATTACATTTCGGTGCGTCAGTTTAGTTTACAAAT
This sequence comes from Leucoma salicis, assembly GCA_948253155.1. NCBI lineage: Eukaryota > Metazoa > Arthropoda > Insecta > Lepidoptera > Erebidae > Leucoma > Leucoma salicis. The sequence continues at coordinate 4,351,499 of OX411815.1, forward strand.
TCAATAACGTCTCTACACGGTTCCATTTTCCGTCTTACATTCGGTTTGTACATTCATCATTACATTTTTTCCGAGACAAAGTTTCCATCGCTGCCTTTACTTGCTGTGCCAGTTTTCATATGTTATTCTGAAAAGCCATTATTTAACGATATTTTGTTAGCGTGGTGATAAATACGCTCTCATAGATTATTTTGTTGTTCGTAAGAAAAAAAGGGAAAAATAATTACTTTGGTTTCTACAATATTATAACTAAATCTATTAAACACAGGATATTTACAAAAAAAACTTTACGTGCGGTTGAAGTAAAACTTTGAATAATATGGTAGATATTTCTAAAAAGATTAATTATAAAATAAATGAAATTTCGAACTTTGAACTCTTATACTACCAGCAAGATAATAATACCAATGACTTAATTAAAATTAGTGAGTAACCTTCACGCGAATGCCACAACATTACAAAACAGTCACAAAATGGTGGAACATGAACCTGTCATTCCTATCATGGCAACATATTGTATCTTTTATTAATAAAATAAGGTAGGAATTACTGAAAATTGTAAATGAATGTGTAAATAACATATATGCTCACACTATAGTTAGGCTACTCCCGTATATAAACTAGACGTTATTTTAATAAAATCGTCACTTCTTCTTAAAAAAATCTGAGTTACTTTCAAGTCGCGACTAAAGAAGTATTTATTTCAAAATAATTTAGAACATCAAAATAAGTACGTAACGCTGGTTTTCATTTGAAAAAATAAGTGTGGGTACGGATCGCCACGATACTATATATACATATTTTCAAATTCAAATTGCTTTCAAATTTCAATTTTGTGTGAATAACTAAAATATACATTTTTAAAAACATGAAACTCAAGCTGAGTTCAGCGCAATTACTTGTGTATCACAACAAAGAACTGCGGGGCTAGCCAAGTTGCATTCTATGATCGCTAATGCTAATAGAAAACTATTAAAATGTATGGAAATTTGACATCTCTAACGTTAAGTCACGCGTGACTTAGTGTTGTAGATATTGTTTAAAGACTCAGATAAATATAGGTTCTTTATCTATGGTTACAGATATCAAATTCCCATACATTTAAATAGTTTTCTATTAGCGTTAGCGATCATAGAATGCAACTTGGCTAAGCCCACTGTTCTGCGCGGGAAATAAACTTATTACACTTGGTCTAATAATTTAAAGGTCGGTATCTTAAATTTAATAATATTTATTACCGTATGGTTAATATAAGTCATTTAAAAACTGTTACATTTGCATAAGGTGTAGTGTTTTAATATAAAATATTATAGCTGAAACCAATAGAGGTTGTCCTCTCAAAAATTGATTTAGATACCTTCTATTAGTGGCTTCAGAATTTGGTTTTTATATTTTTGGGGAATTTGGGGTAAATTTGGATGTGTTGAATATGTCTGATATGTAAAAAATAAAAATCTTGAGAGGTGTCAAGGGACACCCGGATGGAACGAAGTTCCTTTCGATTAATTAGTGAAGGAATTGTAATAAAATGTTATTTTTTTTTAAGTTATAATAATATTTTTTTTATTATTAACAAATATAATGTAATATAAACTTAATCAGTAGGCTCAATTTTCGTAAGAATTTTTTCCGTCTAGCCCCCTTTCACAACGACATCATATTTTACTCCAAAAAATATACCTTAGAAAGATAAAAAAAATCATACTTACACATCTGAATGATGATTAAAAGTGTTTAAAGCCTGAAATTTCTTTTTCCTATCTTAACATTCTTTATTTCTTTGTTTATCAGTTTTAGGTATTTTTTTACTTTATTGTTTTTGTGACACCACACTGTTCCATGCGAAATAGAAATGAAAATAATATAAACTTATATAAAAAATATTACAAAAAAACAAATAAAAAAATATAACAAAAAACCAAACAAAAAGCAAAAAGTGTCGTGACAACTTTTCGTAAGATTTTTTTCCGTCTAGCCCCCTTTCACAACGCGCGATAAGGAACTTCGTTCCAATACAAAAAAAAACTATTTGTAAAAATTGAAATTTCTAGAACACGATCGCAGCACTATTATAGCCAGTACAACTTTACTAGTCTTTACTAATATTATAAATGCGAAAGTCAGTTTGTTTGTTACACTTTCACGTCATAACAACTGAACCAATCATCATGAAATTGTGCAGAAAATAAGCTTCTTTTTGTCTCGGAAAAATGAACAGCTCCCGTGGGAAAGCTATTTTTACATTATGTTAATCTGAGTATAATATAAGTATTTATAATATTCTGAAGCTCACTTGGATGGAACCGCGGGCATAGTCTTGTTTAAGGTCTTGTTTTTTAGTCTTGATTGTAGGTGATTTCTTGTAATAGTATTATAAAACAGGCGGCAAGTCATGGGTAGAAGAAATACCTACTGTTATGCTAGGACTTCGAGCCGCTTGCCGCTGCGATAGTAGTATCTCCGCAGCGGAGTTGGCTTTCGGTCGTACATTATGCTTGCCTGGTGATTTTTACGACTCTACTCGTGTAAGTTTTTCAGAGCCTCACAGCCTAGTAGAGCAGATCCGACAAAATATCCATCCATCCATCCATCAGCCTTTTAATGTCCACTGCTGGACATAGGCCTCCCCAAGAGAACGCCACAACGAGCGGTCCTGTGCCGACCGCATCCAACGGCTCCCCGCAGCTTTGACCAGATCATCGGTCAATCTGGTGGGGGGCCGTCCTACGCTGCGCCGTCCGATACGTGGTCGCCACTCGAGAACCTTTCATCCCCAATGGTTATCGGTTCGTCGAGCGATGTGGCCTGCCCATTGCCACTTCAGCATGGCAACCCGCCGGGCTATGTCGGTCACTCTCGTTCTCCTACGGATCTCCGTATTACGGATTCGATCACGTAGGGAAATACCAAGCATAGCCCGCTCCATGGCCCGCTGAGCGACTTTGAGCCTTGATATGAGGCCAACATTCAGAGACCACGTCTCTGTTCCGTATGTCATCACTGATAACACACACTGGTCGTAGACCTTCGTTTTCAGACACTGCAGAATATTGGACGAGAAGATCTTCCTTAGCTTCCCGAACGCTGCCCAGCCGAGTTGGATTCGTCGATTGACCTCTTTCTCGAAGTTGTGCCTACCTAACTGGACTGTTTGTCCCAGGTAGACATAATGGTCGACAACTTCGAGAAGCGCACTCCCGACTAAGACCGGTGCTGAAATGACATGGACATTAGACATGACTTTCGTCTTGTCCATGTTCATTTTGAAACCCATTAGTTGGGAAACCCTGCTGAGATCATTGAGCATGGTGCCAAGGTCCTCCAGAGATTCTGCCATGACTACGATGTCGTCGGCATATCAAAGGTAAGTGATGTATTCGCCATTGATGTTGATGCCGAATCCGGTCCAGTCCAAGAGCTTGAAGACAATTTCCAATGCAGCGGTGAAGAGTTTCGGGGACATAACGTCTTCCTTTCTAACACCTCTCTGCAGTTGGATCGGTCCCGTACTCTTGTCCTGAACACGGACTGACATGGTGGCGTTTCTATACAAGCACTTCAGCACTTCGATGTACCGATTGTCAATTTGGCACCGCTGAAGGGACTGCAGCACCGCCCAAGTTTCGATCGAATCAAAGGCTTTCTCATAGTCTACAAACGCCAGACACAGAGGCCGATTGTATTACTCGGTTTTCTGTATAATCTGGCGTAGCGTGTGAATGTGATCTATGATACTATAGCCTTTTTGGAAACCGGTTTGTTCGGGAGGCTGGAAGTCGTCAAACCTGCACGTGAGTCGATTTGTAATGACCCTCGAAAACAACTTATAGACGTGGCTCGAGAGCGAGATGGGTCTATAGTTCTTCAAGAGGGTTCTGTCACCTTTCTTGAAGAACAGCACCACCACGCTTCTGGTCCATGACTCTGGAACGTCGCCCCCGAGAACGACGGAATTGAACAGCCTCTGAAGAGCTTTTATACCAGCTTTCCGCCTGCTCTCAGAAGCTCTGTGGTGATTCCGTCGTCTCCCGGTGCCTTTCCGTTCTTTAGTTGTTTGAGAGCCATTCTGATCTCGTACAGGCTGATGTCCGGGATATCTTCGGTAAAGTGCCGAGTTAGCTAGGATCTGGGGTCTTAGACCAAGCCAACAACAGGGCTCTGGGATCTGTAGATGAAATGACAGTGCCGTCGTTGGTCCTCAGTTTATTCAACTGACTTTGACCAACAGACAGATCTCTTGTGAACACTTTCGAGCCTTGGTTCCGCTCTATCGCCTCTTTAATACGGGTAGTATTAAATTGGCAAATATCGTGCCGCACAGCCTTGGAGATCTGTCTGTTTAACTGCCTTAGGCAGGACCAATCGGATGAGGACTGGACTATCAATTCTTTTCTCCTCTCCATGAGTTTGAGAGTATGGTCCGAGAGTTTATGATTCCTACTGACGCGACGGGCCTTGAAGTAAGTCGACGCGACCGCGTGGACAGTTTGCACGAACCTTCTGTTCATATCGCTCGCTGATTCACACTCATCTAGACATTGGAAGCGATTTTGTAGTTCGAGCAGAAAGCTCTCGGGGCTCTGGTATTGGGCAGGTGTTGGTCGGAGCGTAGACTTCATCAAACGCGACCTCTCGACTTTTGTTCTAATATTCAAGATGCCCCTGACTAGTCAGTGATCACTCCCAGTTTTAATCCTGCTGATAACTGAGACATCATTGAATATGTGTCGTTTGTCCGACAGGATGAAGTCAATCTCGTTTTTCACTGAACCATCAGGGCTAATCCAGGTCCATTTTTTCTGGGGCTGCTTCCTGAAGAAGGAATTCATCATGAAGAGGCCTTCCTTCTCTAGAAAATCAGTCAGCATCTGGCCCCTGTGGTTCCTCTTCCCAAATCCATAGTGCCCCACCTTCAGCTCATCGTCTGTCCTTTTGCCTAGTTTCGCGTTAAAGTCTCCCATAACCACCGTGAAATAGGTTTTAGACAAGTGAATGGCCTTCGAGATGTCCTCATATAGGGCCTCCACCTCGTCATCGGAGAGTGTCGAGGTCGGTGCGTAAACCTGTATGACCTTCAACGAATACCGTTTGGTTATTCTGAGTATAAGGTACGCTACCCTACTCGACACACTTTCAATCCTCTCCACATTGCCTACGAGAGACCTGCGAACGATAAACCGGACACCCCCTTGGGACTGGTGGTCGCCCTCCCGGTGGAAGAGCAAGTTCCCGGACTGGAGGATTGTCGTGCCCTCACCCTCTCTACGGACTTCTGACAACCCTACAATGTCCCAGTGGATCTTGCTTAATTCCTCTTCCAGCTCGGTGATTCTCTCGTCAGTCCAAAGTGTCCGAACGTTGTGCGTTACCAGGGCCAGAGGTCGTTGTTTATGGTAGCCTATCCGCGACCGGAGATACTTCGCACCCCCTGCTCCGCCGTTACCGGGTCCGCTACCGTTAGGCCACGGAATAGCGGAGCTGCCGTGACTGAGGGCCATTTTTTGTTGGGTGCTAATTTTTTTTGGGGATATTGCCATAATCGCCACGCTTGGCAGGCGGGTTGGCGATCGCAGTGGATGTTATTAATACTCGAGGAAGTGCTGCTGCCCACTCCCCCGGTATTCCCTCAGTCAGCTCTTACGACTCCTATGGGTGGAAAGGGGTGGGACAATTCTAAAGCCGGCCCCACACGGCCAAGCCGGCCCCACACGGCCAAACCGGCCCCACACGGCCGACAAAATATACAATCTTTGAAACCTGTGGCGCAACCACATACCAATTCCCGTTCATGTTTTGTTCACTCAGATTTATCTAAAGTTGAATACGTATTCGTTAGGGATGACACCGTACGTCCTTACGACGGCCCATATCGCGTTTTAAAAAGAAGGGCAAAGGTTTACATCATCCAATTGCCAGGTAGAAAAGCTTGCATTTCGATAGATAGGTTAAAGCCTGCATATACTTTGAGCGATAACGGATCGGAAAATACAAACTTTAGAGCAGAAAGTTCAAGCTACATAACACCTTGTATCCAGACAGGAACTGAACCCGCACCTGTACCTACGAGTGCAATTCGCACTACACGCTCTGGTCGTGTTATTAAACGCCCAGTAAGGTTTATGTCATAAGATAGCATCCAGTAGAAGCGAAGTTAATGCTAAGCGTTGAAAGCCGCCTGTTTTATAATACTATTACTAGAAATCAGCTACATCATACGTAGCCGTAGCATTGCATCGAGTACTGTGACTTCGCCTTTTGTTAGAAATAAGTTAAATCGTAAGCAAATTTTACTAGAAATAAGTATGCTTAGATATTTTTACTTTTACAATTTATTCATATACCATTTACACTTTATCATATACAGTATATTTTATAATCATTCAGTATTTTACTTACAGTATTTTACGGGTAAATCATATATGTAGTAAACGCGAAGACATCGTTATCGCCCAAAATGGTGCGAACAACGCAAACCATAGTTCACTGGAGCAGACAGTAGAAACATGGAATTATTACGGCAAGTCTTGTTTGTGTTATATTCTTCATCGTAACCTGCTTCCTGGTCAAAAGGTGTCACAAAAATACTAAGACATGGGTCTGAAATGAACTCCACTCAGCAGTGTCGTTGAGCCAGGTTGACAAAGCCGGCCAGCAACCAGCAACCGTTCCTTACGTGTAACCTAATTTTATTTTTACTTAACATTCAAATTGATGTGCCTATACTTAATTATATTTGTCTAACAATTTTTTTTATATAAATTCTCTCATATATATCATGATTGTATATGTATACTTATGTACTTTCCCACGGTAACAGTGTTCATAAGCCACCTGCAATTTTTACTTACGTAGCCATGTAAGCGATACCTGCACGGTGAGAACTCACGCTTTGTGTAGCTTGCTAAATGATGTGTCACGTAGTTACATATTTGTATTTAAGTGTAAATTGATAATTTTATTTTAACTAATTTTGTTTGTGTATTATTTTTTAAAAGGGGAGGAATGTTGTAGGGGTTAAGTAACGAACGCGACTGCATAAATAAAAATTGTATTGTAATGTAACGGCAGTCTGCTACTAGAACGCACCGCGCATTGTCTTGACGTTTGTACGCTTTCAAATTAATGTAGTCTCGAGTACTAATAAATCCGTCACTTATCCGAGGTCGTTTCACTCAGTCACCCAAATATCTAAAAGATAATTGAGAAAAAATACTGAAAACTATTTTTAGAATTATTGTGTATTTATCTGTTTGTTTGTTCGCACATCACAAAAAAACTAATGGACGGAAATTGATTAAAATTTCTTTGTTTGACATTTATTTGATTGGACTTATAACTCGCTATTACTCGTATATCGGGAACTCTAGATAAAACTTAAAAACTTTTATCTGCGGCGGAGGCGAGGACACGTCTGGTATTATATAAAAATAAACATTAAATACGTTAATGTGAATAAGGAAAAAGAGAAAAAAAAGAAACTCTTTTTCCTTATTCACAAATAATTTGTACTTTAAAATGTGGCGGAGCATGTCAAATGCTAAAAAATATAGATCAAAAATGTTTAGAAAATCGCGCCATCAAATAGTATGAATTTTAATTGCAAAATTAAACTTACTATATTGGTTTAATGCATGTAAATGCTTGCGATAGATGGCGTTGGTCGTAAAGACAAAATGTGATAAGTAGATTGGGATGATCGAAAGATCTGTACTATAGCTCAGTGGTTCAGAGCACTTCCCCGGATTGGAAAAGGCGCGGGTTCGTTTCCCGCTAGTACAAAAATCTCTTTTTCCTTATTCACAAATAATTTGTACTTTAAAAAGGTATTTGCATTTCATTATGCAGAAAATGTTTAATAGAGGCAAAACACTTTACCCCAAAAGGTATCTAAAGGTAACAGTCATCTACCCTGAAATACCCCTTTAAGGATCTCTTTAGCAAATATTTGTACCCGTGGCTTTCACCTTCCCTAAAATTTGGTTGGGCTTTCAGCTTGTATTGTCGTTGAATATGCTATACTGGTTGAGAAATGGGTGAGACTTAAAGACGCAGATGTGTTTGTATTAAGTATGTATTATAGTTTATTTATATTTACTCTTAGCTATTACTAGTGACTTGTAATCAACTAATGTCTCTAGTAAACTATTTAGCCTATGCCTTAAAATTTATCCAGCGTACGACTTATATTTTGTGTCTTGATTAAAAAATATCATTACTTTACTCAAAAACAAACATAATAAGGATTTTGTTCGTATTATATATATTTTACGTCACCCAAGACATCTTAATAATGTAAATACATAACAATACATAACAATTAAATTTGTAATGTCTTAAAACATGGTATGGGTTAATAAAATATTCACCCAACTAGTTACACAAAAAACCTCCAAAGTGCACCCGTATTTCCTCGTTAGTCGCTAAACAAGCTCGCCTAGCCGTATTAAAAATGAAATAGCGAAAATCTGAGCTGAAGTTACTTCGAGCTCTACACAACATTTAAAAAAAAATGTAAGTACCAAGTTCATTTTCACCGTATTAGATCCATTAAAAATATTTCTGAAGCAAACGTGTTGGCGTGAAAATTTAATTAAGTTGCTAAAAGATGACTTGTTGTCAGCACGTCGCCATTCTGAATAAAACCTCATTCATTTAGCCTGCCTAGAATATAAATTGAATATTTGTCTGTTTAAAAGACAAAATGATCATTATATTTCGACTTGATTATTATGTTAAGCTAAGCCTCGTGGTAACAACAAAGACTGCAAATACAGTGATATCTAGTTTGATCCCCAGTCCCAAGTTCAGACCTCGGACGGCACAAACCTCTAAATATTTGTGATTTTTTGGATTTCTGTGTGTATATGTTGACTAATTATAACCGAAGAAAAACATTGGGTGTGTAAGGTTTTCAATACATTTTATCTAATTTTGGGGTAACGGCGATTAACTATTTTTACTGGCAACACTATGAGTACTTATCAGAACGCAGACTCAGTTGTTTCTATTATAGTGCATTATTTGTAATCGATGGTCAGAAGATAGATAGAATTTCTGGACAGCTCACAAACACCCGCCCCGCCCGCCATGAATGTGCTATCGAAATTAGCAGTCAGGAGCATGGGTCACGATGGCTGAATTGGCCAAGCATCTGGACGGTATCCAGGAGATGCAGGTTCGAATCCTGCTCGTGACTGTTTTTTCGATTTCACATTTTTCACTTTGTGTTTAATGTATGTTGCTAAGCATGTCAAATGCTAAAAATATATATAAAAATATCCAAATATTTATAGGGTTTGCGCCATTATTAGGTAAAATTTTAATTGTAAGATTAAGTTTACCTGGTCGGTATAATGTATGAAAATACTTCCGACAGATGATGCAGGCGTCACCCAAAGACGTTAAGTATGAATGTACTATCGAAATTAGCAGTCAGGAGCAAGGGTCACGATGGCTGAATTGGCAAAGCATCTGGACGGTATCCAGGAGATGCAGGTTCGAATCCTGCTCGTGACTGTTATTTTCGATTTCACATTTTTCACTTTGTGTTTAATGTATGTTGCTAAGCATGTCAAATGCTAAAAATATATATAAAAATATCTAAATATTTATAGGGTTTGCGTCATTATTAGGTAAAATCTTAATAGTAAAATTAAGTTTACCTGGTCGGTATAATGTATGAAAATACTTCCGACAGATGATGCAGGTGGTCACCCAAAGACGTTAAGTATGAATGTGCTATAGACATCAGCAGTCAGGAGCAAGGGTCACGATGGCTAAATTGGCAAAGCATCTGGACGGTATCCAGGAGATGCAGGTTCGAATCCTAGTCGTGACTGTTATTTTCGATTTCACATTTTTCACTTTGTGTTTAATAAAATATTAATTATTAAATAAGTCGCAAAACCTCGTGATTTATGAATTGTGGCGTGCGCTTTGTTTCTTTGCATCTTTGCGAGTTTATCCATTTGCGGATTGTTATGGAGCTATGTCCTTACTTTGAAGACATTCAGAAGAAAAAAATGAGTATGTATGCGTATTTAGGCGAATCAGAATCACTTAAAGATTTTTCTTGAATTGTTATATGTTTGTTTGTTCACAAATCACGCAAAAACTACTAAATGGATTTTGATGATTTTGTTTTGATAGCCTTTGATAGCTCTAGATTAGAATAAAAACATGGTATAAATAAATATTCACGGACATTTTCACACAACGTCCTCTGATCCCAAACTACGCTTAACGCTTATGCTATGGGTACCAGATTACGGATATACCTAATACATATATTCCTTTTTTTTAAATACATACATATCAATTTTATCTTTCTGTTGTAATAATACTAAAGTTAAAGTAGCGGAGCTGCGGGTACAGGCTAGTATTAAATAAAAATATTATTAAATGATGTTAAGCTTATTTATGTTATACGAGTTTCCGATATAGTTATTTATTAAGATTAATTACTTTTATTTTCTCTGAAACTAATAAGTCTGGAGATTGAAAGACTATTTAAGTGATTAATTATGAACCAATCTATGTATAGAGACTAGACCACGATAAGTGTAGGTAATATTGATAAGAATGCTATTTACTTGCTTTGTATCAATAGTTAATTTGGGAAATAGTAATTATTTACACGTATGTTTTTTTTTTAAGTTTTAAAATTCATGTCACAGGGAGAGTACCCAGTGAGCGATGATTACTATTTATCATCTGGAAGACTATGGCTCGTCTACTACCATAAGCTATAAAAAAATTGAACACCTCTAATCTAAATCTTTTCAGTGGTTTAGGCGTCAAATGGTAGCGGACAGTCATAGCACTAGCTAATAGTGGCAGTGGTTTTGTTGAATTAGAATTAGTTCTTCCAGCAGTTCCAGCATTTTTAAAAAAGCTTGCTCCAATTTTTAATATTTACTTTTAGTCAATTTGCTACAAGTAGGTAATACCGATCACTCCATAATGGATGATAACTTTAATATACTAGACACACTTTCTAGAACTGAAGTAGAATCACGAGTTTAATACAAAATACCCAGATTATAGTCAATAATCCATAGAGTTGTTAAGTGAGATATCTTATTTTTGGCGGGATAAAATGTACGTACCGTACGCCCCGCTGCCCGGGAAGACTACAAGGTCGTATGGGGCTCTCACCACTACCACGTATATTCTCTTCAGTAGTCCGCGCGGTGACCAGCCCCGTTAGACTCTCTCTATGAGTGACGTCCCCGCGCACCAGGGACGTTATACCTTCACGGTAGGCTCAACGCGGCCGGAGACAATCGCCGATCCAACCGCCCGTGGCCTCGGCTAGGGCTTGGGCGGCATTAGATGCAGATATTCACACCCATGCCGCCAGCGGCGCGACGGGTCAAAGGAGAGGTTAGCCTCCCTGGCCTTTCCCGCCGCCTCCTTCCGCGAGATGCCATCCTCGCAGACGTTGACCGTCGCTCCGTCATGCGCTCATTTGACTGGGCGGAAGGCAATTGCCGATTGCTCTGACCGCCACGAACTTGGCAGGCGGGTTGGCGATCGCAGCGGATGTTGTTAATACTCGAGGGAGTGCTGCTGCCCACTCCCCCGATATTCCATCAGTCGGCTCTTACGACTCCCGTGGGTAGAGAGGGGTGGGACAATTCTAAAGCCGGCCCCACACGGCCAATACTTTATTAATTAATAACTACCATGATTTTTCAATAGTCAAATTATTAATGTTCCCAAAATATACATAGCAGTCTAATTTATGGAATTTCTAAGTACCAGCTATCCTCATAGCTTGCTAAGAGATCATTAAAATTACGGTTCGATGCCGAGAGCCATTCACTTTCCTTTTAAATCGAAGTATAATTATAATCCAGATAACTTTGGCTGTATTTTATTTTTCCTTCTAAGATCATAATCTTGATTTTAATTGATTTAATTACATTTTAATTACTTTGAACTGTAAGTATATATACCTATAGTATGCTTGTATTTATGACAAACAAGTATAAGGCCCGTCTCATAGATATCTGCTCATGTAGCTATACGTGCTAACGACACCAAAGAAAATATCATTTACTCATTGTCGTCTTCAATAAAGGGGTGAAAAGAATCCCAGGTAACGTCGGCGCTCTAGTGCCAGCGGCTGACTGCACCGTTTATAACTCAAGAAATTATTTGACTTATTAAAGTTGTAAATATAAATATAATAATAGAAAACTATTGAAAAAATATGGATTTTAATTTTATTTCAGAGTCGTTAAGAAGTTTGATAATTCTGTTTATACCTGGATTATAGGTACTGAGCTTTCGACATGATTGGATCGAATTGTCAGCATTAGGTGTTTTTTAGTAATCAAATAAGATGTATTTTGTATTAACGTATACAATTCTAAACGTAATTAAAAAGTTAGGTCTATAAAAACGAGTGCTTAGCGAATGTGTCACTCAACAAGACATTGGGCGTACAATTTTCTCGAAACTCGCCGAAAAAAAATGTAAAAGCAACGTAATCTTAGATCTTTTGTCGAACAGTGACATACGATCGCTTCATATTGTGCAACATGAAGAAAAATAAAACTTTTGTTTTTAATGCATATAGTGGCAGACGAGCCACGGCCCATGTGATGGTAAATGGTAATCGTCGCTCATGGACTCAACCGACAACTATACCGAAAGTATTGTCAAGCCACTGCTCACCATTTCATTTTACCGATATGAAATGAAAGAATAAACGGCTATCTCCTGCTACAGTCAAAATGCAATGATGTGCTTCATGGCCGGTCACACGGGAGATGGTAGAACCAACCCGCTAGGGCCCGATACCAAGTGAGTACTCCCACATGGATAATAATAGCTTACTTCCCTTAGTCGCCTCATACGACACCCGTGAGAAAGAATGGGGTGGTGACACTTGGTCTTAGTCCGTCACCCCACGGACTATTATCTGACTACGTATTGTTACGAAGTATTTAAGTACTACTGTGTATATTTCACCTATATTAATATATTGATAAAACATATTTTTATTCGTAATGTCAATGTAACATCTTCTTTTAATTACAAAAATGTAAGCATAGCTAAAGTGAAAGTGGATGGGTTGTGTGAATAAAGACATGAGAAAAATGAGTGAATTCTGAGACAAACAGACAAGCGACAGATTTTTTTTTAAACCACTCCCCTGCACTAATTAGTAATCCTTGTATCGCGAAGTACTTTAAAAACATACCTACAATTTTACAGGCACAAGGTACACTCAGACTTAAAAGAACCAATCGTAGATCGCACAGGACAACCCTGTTCCTGTGTGGCAAACCACAAATGGAAGAAAAAAATTCACCGTGTTGGCCCTACATGAACTGGAAAAAGGGGAGTGAGAAGTAGCAGTTTGAAGCCCAAAATCAATTCTAAAAATGTTTGTCACTTTATTCAGGCAGAAACCGTGTGAACTATATTGATGTTAGAAATTAAAAATAATCATTTCTTAATCACATTTGTCTTACGACCAACGCCATCTATCGGCAAGCATTACATGCATCCAATATAGTAAGTTTAATTTTTTACAATTAAAATTCATACTATTACTATTCACAAATAATTTGTACTTTAAAAAGTAGCGGAGCATGTCAATTGCTAAAAGAAATAGATCTAAAATTAAAAATAATAAGTCAAAAGCTTTGTCAAAACATAAAATGATTTTAGATATGTATAGACGAACACCTATAATGCATGAGTGGTAAACTTTTTAGTCTTTTGGCCATATCAAGATATTATAATAACATAATTATAATTAAGTTTGGCAATTCTCATGACCGTGTGTCCTCTTGTCCGTGGCATAAGCATCCTGTCACAGTGATTTTCGTGAAATCTGATGAAGGAATCAGCTGACACTGACTTTTTCATCTCTACCTATAATGCTTGCACTTCGCCTTAAGTGTATTCTCTCACTAGTTCCAAAAATATTACAGATTTATTTAACTCCGTATCACATAAAAAATACAATTTATAAAGGCTATATTTTAAATAGAAGTCCAACAGAATATAACGTTAGAAACTCCTACCATTGTGTTTCATTTGGTGAGTGAGAGCGCCAGAGGCCTAAAGGTCTTCGTCTTCCTGTTCTTATTATCTCCGTACTCTGCACCTATTCCTTTCCTTAGAATTCCAGTTTCCAGGCACGCTAATGATATATCTGATATTTTTGCTACGGCACCATCAGGTAGGCTATACGCTTATTTGCCACTCTTAAATTTAAAAGTAAAATATTTGTGAAAGTGGAAAAAGAGAGCATTACTGCGAGCGGGTTTCGAACCTGCGTCCAATCCAGGGAAGTGCTCTAGACCGCTAAGCCATCGCAGTCGCGACACTCAATATCTACTCCACAATTGCTTTTTCACAAATAGTTTGTTCTTTAAAGTAGCTGAGCATGTAAACTGCTAAAATACAGATTAAAATATTAAATGTTTTATTTAGATGATGATGACAAAATATTTAGAGACACTGGTCTCTAATATGGATTTCACAATTACTTTGAATGAATATCTATACAGTGCAAATTTACGTTTTTTTTACTACTTTTTACAAAAAATAATCTCCCAAAACGAACTTGAAACTTGCATTGGATGATATCTTCAAGCTGTTGGACAGGATTGGATTCGTTGTCAGCGATGATGCAACGGTTTGGATGGAAAACTCATGCTGGATAAATAGAATTTTAAATAACTAGTTTTCACAGAAATTGTCCCTAACAGTACACCCTATTACTGACTATGGTAATGTGCTTAATATATCTATGTATAATATACATACATCACAAGCTCCTGTCAAAGTTCTAATACTAGCCAACAATCTTATAGAATTACATCTTACAAAACCACCAGGTATCAAAGGCCTACATTTGCAAATGAATAAACCTTAAGGCCTTAAAATAAGAGTGTTAATATTAGCATGCTAGTTCCTATGATATTGGACGTATTGTGTCACCCGTCTAAGTTGAGAGAGCCTCTCAGTTCTGTTACCCCTGGCTGGTCTTAGTAACTCCTTAATTGGGTCAAGATATGTAAGAGAGATTTTGTTATCCGTGTTGTGTGTACGAATATTTAATGTCACCACTACATGACATGAATTATGTAATTTGGATATTTTTATATTATATATTTTTAGCATTTGACATTAACTTTGTGTTTAATGAATTATGTAAAACATAGTATCACGCCTGTATTCCCGTAGGCAGAGGTGTATGAGCTAAAAATAAAAATATCTGCGTTCATCACACAAATAATTGTCCTAGATGGGAATCGAACCCACGACCTCGTGCACGGAAGTCGGTTACACTACCCACCACGCCACGACTACTTTGAATCTGCTAATAAAATTGCCTTAACCATTTCAAAATATATAAAATAGGGAATGAATTCTGTGTATTATTCTTTTACTCATATAAAACTAAAGTAAATGAATCCGTGATTGTACAAAACAACCTTTCATTATTTTTTTAGTAAGAACATTCTTGTATGAAAATGCTACAACAATTTCATTCCAGGATTGAGACTATAATGAAAGCAAAACTTCGTGGAAATGTTATTTAAGTAACATGTATTGCTGTTCGTTGGATTGAATATAGCCAAAATGATTTCTTTGATATGAATAAGTAATTTTATTAACACAATGTGTGAAAAACTGAAATCGAAAATAACAGTCACGAGCAGGATTTGAACCTGCATCTCCTGGAATACCGTCCCAGATACTTTGCCAATTAAGCCATCGTGACAATTGCTCACGACTGTGAATTTCGATAACACATTCATTATTAACGTCTTGGGCCTTTCAAATCCTGCTCGTGACTGTTATTTTTGATTTCACATTTTCACACTTTGTGTTAATTTATATGGCTAAGCATTTACACACATATTTCTGATATTTTTATAGAATTATATATAAATAAATTATTTTTAAATAAAAAAACCGCCTTCAAAAGACACCTTGAACCAAAAAATAATTTAATATTTACATACGATTTCCGTGCTAGACACCTACTGATGTGTTTGAAGTCTGAAGAATTTATTTTTTGCTTTTTAGTGGTTATTTATAAAATAGGTGCGTAGGTTACAGTAGATGGTACATGATGGGGAGGCCTTCCTCGGAGGACAGGAGTCTGAAAATGATAAATATGAGCGCCTAAAGCGCAGTAGAGAAAGAAAAAAATCCAAAAGTGCGCTTGGTCCATTCATCCATCCATCCATCCATCAGCCTTTCAACGTCCACTGCTGGACATAGGCCTCCCCAAGAGAACGCCACAACGAGCGGTCCCGTCATGGGGGATAATGCCGTAATCGCCATACTTGGCAGGCGGGATGGCGATCGCAGTGGATGTTGTTAATACTCGAGGGAGTGCTGCTGCCCACTCCAAAGTCGGTTCTTACGACTCCCGTGGGTATAGAGGGGTGAGACAATTCTAAAGCCGGCCCCACACGAACTTTTGGTCCATTATCGAACTATTATCGATATATTATTCATATTTAGATATTTTTATATATATATTTTTAGTATTTGACATGCTTAGCACATTAAACACAAAGTGAAAAATGTGAAATCGAATATAACAGTCACGAGCAGGATTTGAACCTGCATCTCTTGGATATCATCCAGATGCTTTGCCAATTCAGCCATCGTGACAATTGCTCCTGACTGCTAATTTCGATAACACATTCATACTTAATAAAAAAAATCTTAATTGTAAAATTAAGTTTACCTGGTCGGATAATGTATGAAAATACTGCCGACAGATTGCGCAGGCGTCACCCAAAGACGTTAACTATGAATGTGTTATCGAAATTAGCAGTCAGGAGCAATTGTCACGATGGCTTAGTTGGCAAAGCATCTGGACGGTATCCAGGGGATGCAGGTTCAAATCCTGCTCGTGACTGTTATTTTCGATTTCACATTTTTCACTTTGTGTTTAAGATATATTATTCTTTCACACTTGAGAAATGAAATGGTGCCCAGCGGCTTAACTATATACTCTTGGTGTAGTCGAGTCCATGGGCGACGGTTACCACTTACCATCAGGTGGGCCGTGGCTCGTCTGCCATCATAAGCAATAAAAAAATATATTAAGGATTTATTTTTCTGTTTCTGGTTCTACTAACTGTGATAAAATTTCATTAATTTAAAAAGGCTCCTCTTTATGTTTTTTCTCAATTTAATGTTTTTATAGCTCGGACAGCCCCTAATAAAAATAAAATAAACATTTCTAAACATTTGAAATAATATTTGGAGCCAAACGAAACCCACGATTCATTGGACATAAAATCCGAGGGGTCAGGCCAATGACCGCGTGATTTGACGCCGAATGCCCCATAGGTAAACGCCAACTACCTTGGGAATTATACCGTTGTCACTCTCTTCTCTCTAAAAAAGAAAGACAAAACTTTCGAAAAAAAATTATATAAAAATGCTCTGCCCTTGGAAAATCAGAGGTCTGGACGCCTGCCTCTTCGATGTTTATCGTCTTGAGGATGATTCTGACCATCAGTCCAAAAGGCAGATATGATCAAATGATTTAACAGACCTTTTTTTTTACACGTTTAAAGCGCTGTCGATTGGAAACGCAGCGCTATCATGGTGGCAGACTATTTTTCTGTGGTTCTTTATATCGTCATTAATCGAACAATTCGGGTCTGCCAAGCGAACAATTCATATACAAATTATTAAATCATTAAAAATTGTTTAAAAATTAATTACTTAAAAAGTCAGAGGGCTGGACGTCTGCCGCTTCGGTGTGCCTCGTTTTGAAGGTGTTTCTGACCATCAGTTCAAGAGGCAGAGACGAATAAATGATTTAGCATACCGTTTTTTTTTTACATTTTTAAAGTTCTGTCTATTGATAACGCAGGCCTGTTATGGTAGCAGAAGCTGTCCTTAATGCTTTTTATGGTACAATAATCGATATTAATCATGTCTGCCACACGAACAGATCATATAGAAATTTTGGCATCCAGCTCCCTAACCATATGTCCAGATGCATTTTTTTAGATTGTTGTTGTTTGTTTAAAAACCGCTGGACCGATTTTGATAAAAATTTAATGAGACCACGTCTGATATAGAACCTACCAAATAAAAAAAGAGTCATTGAAATCGATTCATAATTGGCGGAATAATCACTCAAATGCCGTTCCGTTCAAATGTTCGTTCAAATCCGTTTTGGAAGTCGGTTGAAAATATCAAAGTTATTTTTAATAATTTTTTATATTTCATAATTTTACATACAAGCTTCTTCTGCCCATGATTTCGTCTACGGTAATTTCAAATTTGGTTCATAGAGTTGTTCAGGCATAGCCCACAGGAACTCCTTATTAGGATAAACAATATTTTTATGTTTAGCTAGACCACTAGAATTTTGTAAAAATCCGTTTAATATTTAAATAATTTTCAAAGTTGACCTTTATCTAAATCCGCTCAGTCATTTAGGCGTAATTGACGGACAAACATCCAAACATCTTCACAAAATTTCTCTCAAAGGACTTAAAATTTGGGGTCCACGGAGATACGAAAACTTTTTTTTATGTTACGTAAGTAGCAAACAGACATACGGCCCACCTGATGGAAAGCGGTTACCATAGCATATTAGACGCTAGTAACACCAGAGGCATTCACAATCATGTCACTGGTGGTGGAGTGCTGCTGGCGGTGTCGCTTGACATTCAATAGTCTGCCATTCAACTGCATCAGGGAGGCGCTCCGGTATCACGGGGTGCCTACATATCTGAGGCGGCTAGTGGTAGACTATCTTGAGGGACGCAGCATTTTCTATGAAAGCCGCATAGGGGACGTTGTGATGAGACCCATATCGTGCGGTGTCCCACAGGGTTCAGTTCTAGGGCTGCTACTGTGGAACATCGGTTACGACTGGGTGATACGCAGTCGGCTCCCCCCCGGGCTGGTAGTCGTCTGCTATGCGGACGACTGGTCGCGGCCCGAGGTGGGAACTTCGAGGAAGCGGCGTTCCTGGCCACGTTAGGGACCTTGGAAGTGGTCAGGAAGAACGGGGCGCTAGGGCTTAGGGTGGTCCTGGATAAGTCGGAGGCCCTACTTTTCCATGGGCCCTGACGTCGGCCACCTGCTGGCACCACGATCACGGTGGACCGAATTGAGGTGAAGGCCCAGATTAAGTAACTGGGCCTGGTACTGGACGGGCGAGAGCGCTTTTGAGAGCACTTCAACCAATTATCGGCGTGGCGTCCGCCCTTGAACGGCTCATGCTGAACATAGGCCGACCCAACAATGCGTGCCGAAGGCTTTACGCGTGTGGTCCGGTCGATGGCGCTGTACGGCGCACCTGTGTGGGCGAAAAGAAGGATTGCGCGTTGGCCAGAAACCCCCCTCCTCCCTGTGGGACTTGGAGGCCGAGGTGCTCGCCGAGGTAGTTAGCGGGCATAGCAAGAGAGGGATAAGGGTGGTCGTCTCCTGCCCAGCGAGAGGGCCAGGTGGCAGGGCAACGCCCGCCGAGTTGCCATGGCCAGTTGGAGGATGCGGTGAGAGACGCCTCGGGCCGGTCTCTGGATCGTAGAGGCACTCTAGCCTATGCTGGAGGAGTAGGCAGGGCAACAGCATGGAGTCCTTACCTCCCGACTGGTGCAGGTGCTGTCGGGGCACGGTTGCTTCGGCAGATATCTGCACATAGTCAAGGAGGGAAGCGACTCCAGCCTGGCAATAGGGGGGACCTCTCGCTGCTGAACGTCGTCAGAGCGATGCTTGGCAGCAACAGGAATTGGGCCGCGGTCGCTGCCTTCTGTGAGGAGGTTATCTCTCCTGAAGGAAGGGACGGAAAGGGTCAGGGAGGAGGATTCTTCCGCTGACCTAAACCGTCCCCAGTGACTTGGGTTCATTCATATTTTTCAGTGGTCCAGTGGTAGTGTATGCGACTGTGAAGTTCTCGGGCTTAATTCCCGGGTCGGGTAAACAAAAAAATTAATAGTCAATAGTCAATTATCACCTTCAATTATCTACAACAGCTTGGAGTTTCTAGGAATAATCCTTGTATCGCAGGGGACTTTACTAACATGCAATTTTACGAACACAGACTCAGAACAATCATTTGTGGATCACACAAAGAGTTGTTCTATCGAAATCACAACACTCAGGCGAGGGACCGGTATCTGAACCATTCCGCCATCTGTGTATCTCCTGCATATATTGGTATTATAGTGTCCATTGACACGGTTTGAATATCGTTATTAGGTATAATTTTTATTCTGTTACATATTCTACCATAGAAAACGTACACAATTCTGCATCTTATCGGTCTCCAGATTCGGGTATATAAAATAATATGAATTCTTATACATTTTCGATAAGGATAGCGTAAATATTTCAAATAACAAATCTAACCTTATCAATTCCCTTACTAAGCTGAATCACAATAAACCAATCAGAAACATAGTGCGAATACTCGCAATGTCTTAGAAGAATATCGAGTATTGGATAACCATGAACATAATTCACATTTACGCGTGTGGTCTACCGTCTCTCGGCTTCAATGATTTACGACCGGTCAGGAGATTGTGGGTTCAGAAATACATCTACGGATATTAATATTTCAGAAGGATCATAGCCTGCGAAGGATGTCTCTGCCTGATTTGTTGTAACCAGATTGATGTGAGAAGCAATGCGATATCAAAAGTTAAGAAGGGTTTTATTGTGAATATTCAGCTCAATTTTGATGTGAAACATCTAATGCGGAAGGAGGATAAAATCGGCTGTTAGCGTGGCGACGATTTTATTTTACTTGTCCCGTTCAAAACTCGCAAGTTAAATTTGACACACTTCCCGGTTTCCCATTAAGCTGAAATCTTACACGCATGTGTATATCGCGTGACAATGTAATATTTTGATGACATGGAGCTGATTTGATGATGGAGCTGGAAGGTGGACACAGGAACTCTATAATGAAAGGGCGCAACCCCATCTATTTTGGACACGTTTAATTCGTCTTGATCAGTACTTTGTCTTTAGATGGTATCCAGGGTCTGATGATGGAGCTAGAAGGTGGCCACAGTAACTCTATAATGAAACGACGCAAGCCCGCCGAGTTTGGACACGTTTGATTCGTCTTGATCAGTACTTTGTCTTTAGACGGTATCCAGGGTCTGATGATGGAGCTAGAAGGTGGCCATAGGAACTCCGTTATAAAACGACCATCGAGGTTGGGCTCGTATGATATTTCCTGTCGAGTACTTTGTCTCTAGATGGTCCAGAGTCTGACGATGGAGCTGGAAGGTGGCCACAGTAACTCTGTAATGAAACGATGCAACCCTATCGAGTGTATACTCGTTTAATTCGTCTTGAGGAGTACTTTGTCAAGTTATGATCATTTTATTTCTACAAAATAATTTCGATGTTTTCACATCTGCTAGACGTCCCGCGACGTCTAGTTTTTATTTATATTACAAGGGTGCCTAACACGCAGAATTGAACATCACAAAGTAGTAATACACACATCACCGGTGCGTTACCAATCTTAAGGAAAGGAATAGGAGGTGGAGAAATACGTTATGTTGCAAAACTAAATTTACTCTATTGGAATGTATGTAAATGCATTCGTTAGATGGCGGGAGTTGTAAAGACCTCCAAAGCAATTATGAAGTGAAGATTGGACGTGAACGTCAGTGACTGCGGCGGCTTGGCGGTCTAGAGCACTTCCTCGGATTGGAAGGGACGCAGGTTCGTATCCCGCTTGCAGTAAAACTCTTTTTTTCCACTTTTTCACAGGAACTATCTAGTTTTCCGGGAAAAATATATCCTTTTTTGGGCTCCAGTCTATAACCGTGTAAAATTTCATGATGTTTGTTGCAGAAGTTGCAGCATGAAATTGTAACAAACAAACAAACAAAACTTAAAAAAACTTAAAAAGCAAGAACAATAATTTTTATAATCATGTTTAAACAAATTTAAACGTATGGGGTATCATTGACCCCTCTCCACCCATGGGAGTCGTAAGAGCTGACTGAGGGAATACCGGGGGAGTGGGCAGCAGCACTCCTTCGAGTATTAACACCATCAACTGCAATCGCCAACCCGCCTACCAAGCGTGGAGATTACGGCACTATCCCCCATTCTTGGGGAGGCCTATGTCCAGCAGTGGACTTTAAAAGGCTGATGGATGGATGGATGGTATCATTGCAATCCTTACATCATTGAGACACTGGCTATTACTTAAAGGATAATAAACAGAGTATAGAAAGGCTAATAAGGAGAGGATAAGGGGCGTTTGGGCCTACCACTGAAGTAATGTCACACAGTTCCAGTGGCCCACCAGTACAGGCGGAGAGACGGCACACGGCGGGTTTATTTAGTGGGTGAGGGCCCCACACTACCCTGTTCGTTGCCCCAAAGGACGGGATGTGCAGTTAGGTAAAATTTTTCCCGCCTTAACAAAAAAATATGGCGTTCAGGCCTTTAGCCTTTTCATTTACCGTAGAACACGTAGAAGTACCTGCCGTTTTTTCACGCTGAACTTCTGTGAAAGGGTCATACTACCCCAATCGAGCTGGACTATTCATTCTGAAATAAGTAAGGCTGTATCGCTATTGAACTACCATTAGAGCATAAGAATCCATCCATCAGTCTTTTAAAGTCCACTGCTGGACATAGGCCTCCCCAAGAATGGGGAGATAGTGCCGTAATCGCCACGCTTGGCAGGCGGGTTGGTGATCGCAGTGGATGTTGTTAATACTCGAAAGAGTGCTGCTGCCCACTCCCCCGGTATTCCCCCAGTCGGCTCTTACGACTCCCATGGGTGGAGGGGTGGGACAATTCTAAAGCCGGCCCCACGCGGCAAGAACATAAGAAACATGCCAAAATAACAAGAGTTATGGTTCTTCCGAATTCTTAAAGATTTTCTTAATTAGTATACTGCTCTTGTGCTAAGCTAGCGCCGGTGGAGAGGTCGAGATTTTTTTACAAAAGACGATATTTACTTATCTTCGTATTATTAATTACAGGTAATTAATTTTAAGCAATATCTGAAAGTAAAATAAAACTAAATTAACTATTATGTTATGGATTTATTACGAAGTCAAAGTTTGGCATTCCGCTACTATAACATGGTTGCTGTTGTATCTGTTGTGGCTTTCTTCTCGCCATGTTAGCTTTGTACGTCAGTGGAATACTTCATTAACCATATAATATACATTTCCGTAATTTTCAGTTAATTAATACTGGAATTTGTGACAGGTGACAGTCAACCACTCGCCATAACATCCCTCCAAACTCCATTATGAAATGGATAGTCTTGTCCCAGACTAAACTTACAGATGCAATAGAGATTTACCTGAACACACGCCAATCTGTCCGTCTAGCTCTAAATAACAAATAGCACTGACCCGGTTTCAAATGTAATCCTATTTATGAAGATCTGCAGTAATAAATAACAGGAGCTTTAGTCAATATTATTATGTCATTTTAAAATGACAGCTAGGATTTTTTTAATAAAGATTTTTATTTATATACCTAAGTACTAGCTGACCCGGCAAACTTCGCCACCGCCAAAATTTTTTTTTGGTGAATAATTTGCAATGGAAATTATTAAAGTACTAATATCGCGGAGTCAGAGCTTTATGTGAATTGTAACATTTTATAACTTGGATAAATAAATACAAATATATTAAAAAATATATAATCGCTATTAAAAATTAGGGATTGGCAGTAGAAGGGTGAATTGTTAAGGTAGTATGTACTTTTTAATGCCACATCATAAAAAAAATAAAATATAAAAATTTGTTCACAAAATAAAATAAAAAAATTAGGATGGACAACTCTTATCACTTAGGGGTATGAAAAAATGTTTACATCCTATTCTCAAACCTATTGAATACACACACAAAATTTCATAAGAATTGGTCAAGCCGTTTTTTTTTATTGCATGTAGTGGCAGACGAGCCACGTTCCATCTGATGGTAAATGGTGACCGTCGCCCATGGACTTGACTATACCGAGAGTATTGTCAAGCCGCTGCTCACCAATTCATTTCACAGATATGACATGAAATATAAACGGCTAGCTCCTGCTACAGCCAAAATGCAACGATGCACTTCATGGTCGGTCACACGGGAGATGGTGGTACCAACCCGCTCGGGCCCGATACCAAGTGAGTACTCCCCCCACTTGGTACCCAGCCCTACCACCCGTCATGCAATGGATGATAATTGCTTACTTCCTTTAGTCGCCTCATACGACACCCGTGGGAAAGAATGGGGTTGTGACACTTGTATTCTTAGTCCGTCACCACACGGACAAGAATGAATTCGGAAGAGAATAGCGACAAAAACTGTGACACGAGAAAGAGAAGAGAATATTAGATTTTGATACCTTGAGAGGAGAGTCTTGCCTAACAATGGGACTTTATATTGATGATCGAAGCAAAAAAGACTATATTTTGTTTCTGTATTTTAGCACTTGAAATACTCAGCTTTAAAGAACAAATTATTTTTGAATGTGGAAAATCCCGCTGGCACTAAATTAAAAACTCTTTTTCCACATTCACAAATAATTTGTTCTTTAAAAAAGACAATACTCCTCCACCTTAGCACAACAACAGCAACAACTAAATAAAAATAAACCACCCACCTTATTACCCTTAGTAGCATATTAGAGACATGACAAAGTTAAATCGTAAATTGTCTGCATATGTCTGATACACGGAGGAACATACAGAAATGACTGGCTTTGTGCCAAAACCAACTGAGTGCTAAATGTGATATGGAGATAAGCGTCTTGGGAAATGAGTTGTACGTGACAAGTCAGGATAAAGAGGAATTGAAGTCTTTTTTACTTTAAATGCTGATAAATACCATAACTGACTTGTTCTTAAATTACGTTACAGTAAATTTCGCTATTTTGGACCACCTCCTTTGTCATGTTGGGTCACAATTATCGCACTTGAAGTAAATATTACGTCAAGCAAGGGAGTCCTTCCTAACTCTACGATCAAAAAATGAAGTAAAGATGCGTGGATGTGTACTAATCTCATATTTTCTTAGAATCCTTACTGTCCCCCTTGTCACACTTCGTCACAGCAAGTGATAATTTTCGCATACAATGCTACTGCAAACTTATGTTTAAAAATAAAAATCTAGCTTTTTAATTGTCATCGGTGGCAGCCGAGGTGGCTGAACTGGCAAAGCATCTGGACGGTATCCAGGAGATGCAGGTTCAAATCCTGCTCGTGACTGTTATATTAGATTTCACATTTTTCACTTTGTGTTTAATAGAAATATTTACACAAAACTCACAAGCATTAAAAGTTAAAACTAATATTGTAGTTTTTTTTCTAATACAACGCTATACAAGAAAACTTTTGCTATTAGCTGTAATACAAGGCTTTTACAAACAAATATGTATACAAAGTATTACGTTACGTTACGTTTATTTCTCAGAAAACATATTAAATACAAAGCAATAAATTCATTTTATTAACACAAAAACAATTTATCAGCAATTTAATGCTACCGTCACCAATACAAATCAATTTGATAGGAACAATTAAAAATGAACCACAAAACAAAACAATAAATCAAAATGAATCAGATATATCTAACATGTGTCAATTTCACAATTTTTATGCTTGGCATTACTGGCGGACTGCCAGATATATTTTGTTACTGAATTGCTACATATTTATTGAGAAAATTGCAACACTGTACTTCATACTAGTATACAATATAAAAGATAATAGTAGGTCTACTACTCGTATTGCTGCTTAAATAAAACCGTAATGAAAGTTTAGGTGATGCGTTCAGCATAAATAAAATATGATAATTTAGGTTCACACGTTTATTCCGTACACTACCAGACAGCGAGTGGCTGCGCGTTAATGCTGCCGTTTACTTTATTAATACTTACAAGTTACACTTACGCTAATACATAATCGTGTAGGTATCTATACCCTTATAAAAGCATAATCTATCTCTTATATCACATAAATCTTCTTCACGTGTCTATGTAATTGAACTCCTCCTAAACCCAGTTGGACTGATGTCGATGAAATTTTTCGTCTATGATCAAGTGAATTCAACAATGGTTTAGATTTGACCCGGTAAGTGGCATAGCGATAGGATATCAGGATTTTTTATTCAATGTATTCTAATTTAAAACATATACCTAAAACAACAAAACACACCTACAACGCCATTTTTTTAATGAAATAATATCCTTAGTAGTTAAATTAAATTACTACATCCAAACTAAAAGCGCATGCCAACTTAACTTATCGTCACGCCATTTCCCTTGCGGGGTAGGCAGAGAGAACAGAGTGCCAAGAGGCTCTATTATTGCATACATCTCTCGCTTCCTCAACATTCATAACTCTCTTCATACACGCTCTTCGGTTTTGGAGACTCCTGACTCCACCTTCCTTCAATACATGACCGATTTGGTCTAGCTAGGTGAGTCTCGGTCTCCCCCTGTACCTACATCCTTCCACTTTCGCATTGTATATCATCTTAACCAGTCGCTCGTCCGGCATTCTTTCCACATGTCCGAACCATCGGAGCATTCCGTTTCGCATCTTTACACCAATACTCTCTTTCATACCTACTCGCTCTCTTACGTCGTTGTTACGAATGCGGTCAGTCAGCCTCACTCCAAAGATTCTCGGCAGATATCGCATTTCGACCGCATTGATTTTACTCTCATGCTCCTTTTTGCATACCCAACTCTCGCTTTCATATAATAACGTTGGGACAAGCACTGCGTTGTGTATGGCGACACGTGCCCTCTGGCTGAGGTGATGGCTGCCGTGAAGTTGTCCATATGCTCCGTTCACTCTATTCCCCGCATTCACTCTTCTCTCTACATCAGTGGTGTATCCACATCCAAGATATACAAATTCATCCACTTGTTCTAGCACACTATTTCCTATTGCTACTCTAACATCTGTTCTGGCTTCTTCTCTTTCAAAAACCATTATTTTGGTTTTGCTCACATTCACACGTAGGCCCCTTTTCTTACAATCTTCTGCCATTACGTCGACTAGGGTTTGCAGATCAGTCGCAGACTGCGCTAATAGGACCGCATCGTCTGCATATAGCATAGAGTTAACCACTGAGTCGCCCATCTGAACTCCCACATTCATTTCATTTAACCTTTGTAGACATTTATCCAGATATATGATAAACAGTCTGGTTGATAGAACGCAGCCCTTTTTAACGCCGGTATTGGCATCAAACCAGGGTGACATTCCATCTGGCACTGTACGGCGCGCCCGTGTAGGGCGGAGTCCCTGGCCGCTCGCAATAGGGCCCTTCTGTGGCGTCCACAGAGGGTCGTAGCGATCAGGGCAATACGCGGGTACCGCACGGTCTCGACCGATGTAGCCTGCGCGTTGGCCGGAACCCCCCCGTGGGATCTGGAGGCGGAGGTGCTCGCCGACGTCTAACGGCGGGCGTCGACGGCGCGGGCGGGGGGCAGCCGCCCCTCGCTGAACTCGATGTCATCGTGGCGGGGAGATGCCCGCCGCGTCACCGTCCTAAAGTGGAAGTCTCGGCTGGAGACGCCCCGGGCCGGTCTCTGGACTGTGGGGGCGCTCCGGCCGGTCTTGGAAGAATGGGCAGGGCGGCAGCACGGGGTCCTCACCTTCCGGTTGGTGCAGGTTTTGTCGGGGCATGGTTGCTTCGGCAAATACCTGCACACGATCGCAAGGAGGGAGACGACCCCAGGCTGTCACCACTGCGACTGCGACGAGGACTCGGCGCAGCACACGCTCGAGTCGTGCCCGGCCTGGGATGTGC
Organism: Leucoma salicis; assembly: GCA_948253155.1. Taxonomy (NCBI): domain Eukaryota; kingdom Metazoa; phylum Arthropoda; class Insecta; order Lepidoptera; family Erebidae; genus Leucoma; species Leucoma salicis. Next base: position 4,379,269 of record OX411815.1, read on the forward strand.
AGCGCCGGGAATTCGTTGCAGTCATAGGCGTGGACCTGTCGCTGCCGGCCGTTGCGCGAGCAATGGTTGGCAGTGACAGGGCCTGGATCGCGGTCGCGACCTTCTGCGAGGCTGTCATCTCGCGGAAGGAGGTGGCGGAGAGGGCCCGTGAGGAATCCTCTTACGCGGACCCGATTCGCCGCCGGCGCGAGGGGCGGCGTGCGCGCGCTTACTTGCGCCTGATGCCGCCCTAGCCGAGGCTGCGGACGGTGGGGTCGGGGAGTACCCTGCCGTCCGCGGAAGCCTACCGCGAAGGTGCGACGCCCAAGTGCGCGAGGCGTCGCTCAAGAGAGGGTGCCCGAAGGGGTAGCCGCCTGCGGATCGCGGTCGTAACGACGCGGTACCCGTGATCCACCGTAGCAAGGGCGGGTGGAGGCGCACGGTGGGTTTTTAGTGGGTGAGAGCCCCATTCACCCCGTTGTCTCCCCGGGCAGCGAGGTGTGCGGAAGGACAGTTTTGCACACCAAAAAAAAATAAAAAAAAAATAAAGGGTGACATTCCATCATCCAGCCGCACACAAGCTCTGCAGTCCATGTAGTTGGACTGCACCGCTTGTAGCAGTCTACCGTTAATACCATACTCCGGCAAAATGTCCCAAAGTTCCTTTCGTACAACCGTGTCAAATGCTTTCTCTAAATTCACAAAACTGCAGAAAACCCTCTGGCCTACAGTCAAATGCTTCTCCACAATGTTGCGCAGAGAAAACACTTAATTCATGCATCCCCTTCCTCACCTGAAACCTCCTTGTGCCTCACACAAAAATTCATCAGACACCATCCTCATTCTCCTTTCAATAATCTTACTCGTACCATACACTTTGGCTGCCAAACTGGTCAAGCTTATAGTTTTGTAGTTTTTGCAGTCATAACGTGAACCCTTGTTTTTAAACATGGGCACGATGACTGCGCTTATCCAGTCCTTGGGAACCATTCCTGAGCTCCAACATAAATTGAGAAGCATCAGGAAGGATTTCCAGACACATGAGCCTCCAAGCTTGATCATCTCAGCAGACACCATATCAATTCCCGCTGCCTTACCATTTTTCAAATTTCTAATTGCCCATTCAACTTCATCCATACTAATGTCATCAGAGGATGCCTAGTCTTGCCTCGCTTTCTTCTTTTGGTCTACGGAAGCTGCTACTTCCGTATCCCACCATGCATCACCTTTCACTTTCCTATGCTTCTTTGAGCATCCACATACTTCTTTAGTATCTACTATCTTTAAATACTCTCCAGCATTCTTCTATGTCAGATTCTGGCTAACTTGCCATTGCCTGCCGTTCACGAAAAGCACATGGCCTATCGTATTTCTTAAGAGTTAAAAATCTTTACTTTAAAAATAGCCAAAAATTATAAGTACGATGTCATGAGCCTAGGTGTGAAATTAAACTAACTTGACGAATATTTGATTTGTATTTTATAGTATTTCTCATGCTTAATTATTTACTAAAAGCAAATTTTGTAGAAAAAGAGTGTCTGCGTACAAGATTTTAAAATTAATTGTTTTATATCCAATACAGGGATATTATGCTTTAGCCACTAAGCTGTCACGACCTTGCTCTTCATCAGTGTGTTATTGAAATCCACGCCATCTATTGGAAATAATGGAATTTTTGAATAGATTTTTATTCTGATGGTAAGCTTAATTATTGCAAATTTCACCACATAACGATGCGATTATATAAATAGTTTTAAGTTTTGATTTTTAGCATTTTAGCAATTGTTCAGAGCCTTATAGAATGAGCAAGATTTGAATTTGCGTCATCATTCGAATCCAATTCTAATGTCACCACGTTCGATAAGTAAATTTTTCAATGACGTTTTCAATATTTTTTTTAGATTTCTCCCGTGGACAAGAATATTCTTCTAACAAAGAAAATGTGTGATTGCTTGACTTGATATGAGTATCTGGTGCGATTGAGTGTCCAGTAATATACAACTTATAACAAAAATAAGTAAGTTAAAATATAATAAGAAATATTTAGAGAGAAAGGTCGAAAGAAATTAATATCTGGATTTTATAAAATATGTCTGCATGAACATATAGGAAAGACAATAAAAGACAAGAAGATATGGCCACATAACAAGATGGAAAAACAACAAAATATAAAAAAAAAACATAAATCCTTCTACAATATCAAACAATTTCATAATTGATTATACTTAATAGTTTTAAGAAAATAAGAATTTGAAAGCTAAATTAATCAAGAGAGCGTTAATCAGCAAACCTAATGAAAGCTGCTTTTTTAAAAGACTCCGTAAAGCAGAGAAAACGCTTTGAAATTGCGCGAAAATTTCATCTCTCATGTCTGTAAAGGATAAAACACTTAGTCACGTAAATAAACTGCACTTTTTACGAGTTGATAAGCCTTCCGTGACTGCTTTGATATTTACATAAAAACATGAATATTTTAGCTGTTAATTAAGGAAGATTTGCAGTTAAGCTTAGACTTAAAATGTTTGACATTATAATCTGACTTTTCACTCCATTTAACTGCTGGTATATTTGGTGTTTGATAATAATAAATCTAATTGAATAACATGTTTTTGAGTAACTATAACGTTGCATGAAATATTAGTCCTGAAGCCCTTAGAATTCAACCTTATCGGTAACATTTTTTTGCATACGGGTTTCTTTGATACGGTAAGTTAACACTAAGCAAGGATATTGCACAAATCTTATTCAAAATGGATTTTTCATTTATTACTGTGACGAGACCAAAGCCGCTGATAATGCGCTAGATACTTACATTTAAGCTTTACCCACGAGCGTGATTTTCTATGAATATTTACTGGCAATTCAATCGAATACCAAAAGTAGTATTAAATCAGAGACAGAAAAAGGGCTGAAAAGAAAATTCGATGAAACGTCGGGATAGTAGAACATCAAGTAAATGCGATAGATTCCGTAATTAAGCTTTCATGAATACAGGGACACTGTTAGTTGCTTTATAATTACGTTCGACCCAAATATTTGGCTGAAATTAGTACAAATGAAACTTTAATATAAGTGGAATATCAGTGGTTGTTGGCGTCGTAGTATTCATGAATACAATGGATGTTTTGGGTTGTACTGGTTTATATTGGCCGTGTGGGGCCGGCTTTAGGATTGTTCCACCCCTCTCTACCCACGGGAGTCGTAAGAGCCGACTAATGGAATACGGGGGAGTGGGCAGCAGCACTCCCTCGAGTATTAACAATATCCACTGCGATCGCCAACCCGCCTGCCAAGCGTGGCGATTACGGCATTATCCCCCATGACGGGACCTCACGTTGTGGCGTTCTCTTGGGGAGGCCTATGTCCAGCAGTGGACGTTGAAAGGCTGATGGATGGATGGATGGATGGATGATTTATATTAATTAGTCTTTGCAAATATAATGATTAATACTAGTAGCAGTGAGATAGGTTAACCTAACTGGAATGTTTTGGAAGACGCAGCACTAATGATCTTTCACTAGATTGATAAAATTGCTACAATTGTCGCAAACCGTTCGATGCAAGTGACACAGAAGCTCGTAGCGACGCTATCTTGACAAGACCCATGTACTTACTAGTTATAGCTATAGGTGCTGGTTGAGTGATATATCAATGGAGAAATAAGTGACTGCAAAGATGTGCAACAGTTAAAGTCCTATAATAATTATTTAAAATCCCAATTCTAAGCATACTTGGAAATGTCTGCGTATTTGCAATAAAATTTATTTAATTTATACGCTAAAATCTAAGTAAAAACTTTACTGTAAAAAGTCTCGTCACTAAAAAATAAAAGACAAAACATACAAAAAATAAGATATAATTTAAAGAGATTACATATGTACATTTCAAATGTGTTGATATTTTTATGTATATTTCTAAGCACTTGACATGCTCGGTCATTGACTAGAAAGATCCCCAGTAGTAACTATCATTTTCTATTTTAAATTTTCACGATTTATGTTCTAGATTACAAATATTATAAATAAAATTTAATATATTACATTTCGCAACAGTTTTTCAAAAGGCTTTAAAGAGCCTTCAATAAATCATGAAATGTCGATACGTTAACGACAATAGAGCACCATGTGACTAAGCTTTAAGTTATTCAACCGCAGAAATCTATGACTTTGGGAGGCGGCCAAATGGGAATAGTTACTTGATGGTGTAGAAGTAATTTGTTTGTCTGGACTCTCACTGGCAAGTATTGATGGGGAAATATAAAAAAAAATAACTTAGAAGTAAAAACTTTTAAGAGAGTTCATTGTGTGAATTTATTTATCGAAGCGTACTTTTGCAGTTTGATACCATTGAAACTCAGACTGTGCTTTAGTATCCTAAAGATTCTTTTTTTAACGCTTATGGTGGCAGGCGAGCAACGTCACAATGATGGTAATTGGATACCATCATTAAAAAAGTCAACTATAATGTCAAGTCGATCTCACCATTTCATTTCGCGGACATTAAATGAAATAATGAACGTCTATTTCCTGCTACAACAAAAACACACTAAAGTGTTTCATGGCTGGTCACACGGGTGACGGTGGTACCAACCCCGCTCAGGCCCGATAATAGTTGAGTTCTCTAGTGGGTTACTTTATTAGATAATATATAATGGGTGATAATTATTTACTTTCCTTTGTCGGCTCGTTCGACACCCTCGGGAAAATATAGTAGGGGTGGTGACGCTTGTATTCTTAATCAATATCGCCATACAAATAATGGCCAACTCTGCTGCATCGCTGAACTATAGAATTTTTTTTTATTGCATGTAGTGGCTGGCGCCACGACTCATCTGATGGTAAATGGTAACCGTCGCTCATGGACTCAACTATACCGAGACTATTATCAAGCCGCTATTTACAATTTCATTTCGCAGATATATGAAATTAAAGAATAAACGGCTATCTCCTGCTACAGCCAAAACGCAACGATGTGCTTCATGGCCGGTCACACGGGAGATGGTGGTACCAACCCGCTTGGGCCCGATACCAAGTGAGTACTCCTAATTGGTACCAGCCCTACCACCAATCATGCAATGGATGATAATTGCTTACTTCCTTTAGTCGCCACGACACCCGTGGGCAAGAATGGGGCGGTGACACTTTAATTCTTAGTCCATCACCACATGCAGTATAAAAGCTTTGGAAAATGCAGTTTCAAAAAAGCTTCGGATACAAAGATATAACTACCTCATAAACATAACAGGTATTGCCAAAACAAGTAAAAGTTATACTAGAACCCGTTAGTCCAACAAAGATTTTCATTATAAGCCAGCCTGAATTCTAACTATTTACCCTTTTTGATCCTATCTGAGCATTAAAGTTGGCGTAGCAACCTCGAAATTTTATATTCAGCTTTTATTTATTTTTTGCTATGCAGTTTTTTTTGGTAAGAAAACTTTGAATTACATAAAGCCTCGTTCAACTTTCTCTATTGTTTTAGGGGTTTTAATGAATTAGCATATTTTCATTTATATTAAGCCGTTGTAATTTTCACATTTACAAAATCTCTAAAATGTTTTCGTTTGTAACTAAGTTTGGCTTTACGGCGTGAATAATATTTCAATTTATTTAGTAATTCTTCATTTGCGAGCACTTCAAAATTTTAACTTAAAGGATTTAAGTTTTTCAGACGTATCCCACAAAAACTCTTTATTTGGATAAAAAAAAATCTGTGTATATCCAAGCCATATTTTATTTGTTTATCAAATTTCTTCCAAACAGCATCACGCCTGTATTTTCCGAAGTGGCCGGCAGAGGTGTATTACGCACCCACGATTCACCAGCTATGTTTAGTTTCCACGTAATAGGGGGCGAGCCTATTGCCGTCTACTAGGCACATTTCCAAACGCCGGGCTGCTACTGAGAGTTTTTCTTTTTACGAAAAAGCTCAATAACATTACCCGACCCGGGGATCGAACCCGAGACCTCATGATCAGCAGTCGCACACACTACCGCTGCACCACCCAGGCAGTTTCAACAAATTTCTTCCAAATGCATTCAATTCCGTCGACAAAGAAAATTGTCCTACGGGACCTATTCATATTTTCAAGATAAAGATGATCATCATGTATGGTCTCATCTATTTATCTACTAATTTTGACAAAAATTCTTTTAGTCATTTAGGCTTGATTTGCATCCAAACAGTCCAACATACTAACTTCAGAAGATTTTGTATCTATAATATTTGGGAAATAATTTTGTAATAAACTTGAAATTGGGAGTATCCAGTCTCCATCAGTAGACAGTGAACTGATTGATTGATCCGATATAGACTTCATTCCACTTTAAGAACTTGTCTATAATTACTCTTTTACTTACTTACTTATCACGCCATTTCCCTTGCGGGGTAGGCAGAGAGAAAAGAGTGCCAAGAGGCTCTATTTTTGCATACATCTCTCGCTTCCTCAACATTCATAACTCTCTTCATACACGCTCACCGGTTTCGGAGACTCCTGACTCCACCTTCCTTCAATACATGACCAATTTGGTCTAGGTAGGTAAGTCTCGGTCTCCCCCTGTACCTACAACCTTCCACTTTCGCATTGTATATTATCTTCTAAGTCGCTCGTCCGGCATTCTTTCCACATGCCCGAACCATCGGAGCATTCCCTTTCGCATCTTTACACGAATACTCTCTTTCATACCTACTCGCTCTCTTACATCATTGTTACGAATGCGGTCAGTCAGCCTCACTCCACAGATTCTCCGCAGAGATCGCATTTCGACCGCATTGATTTTACTCTCATGCTCCTTTTTGCATACCCAACTCTCGCTTCCATATAATAACGTTGGGACAAGCACTGCGTTGTGTATGGCGACACGTGCCCTCTGGCTGAGGTGATGGCTGCCGTGAAGTTGTCCATATATTCCGTTCACTCTATTCCCCGCATTCACTCTTCTCTCTATATCAGTGGTGTACCTTCCATCCCGACTGAATCCGCATCCAAGATATACAAATTCATCCACTTGTTCTAGCACACCATTTCCTATTGCTACTCTAACATCTGTTCTGGCTTCTTCTCTTTCAAAAACCATTATTTTGGTTTTGCTCACATTCACACGTTGGCCCCTTCTCTTACAATCTTCTGCCATTACGTCGACTAGGGTTTGCAGATCAGTTGCAGACTGCGCTAATAAGATCGCATCGTCTGCATATAGTATAGAGTTAACCACTGAGTCGCCCATCTGAACTCCCACATTCATTTCATTCAACCTTTGTAGACATTTATCCAGATATATTGTAAACAGTCTGGCTGATAGAACGCAGCCCTGTTTAACGCTGGTATTGACATCAAACCAGGGTGACATTCCATCATCCAGCTGCACACAAGCTCTGCAGTCCATGTAGTTGGACTGCACCGCTTGTAGCAGTCTACCGTTAATACTGCCTCGGTGGTGTAGCGGTAGTGTATGCGACTGCTAATCATTAGGTCTCGGGTTCGATCCCCGGGTCGGGCAATGTTATTGAGCTTTTTCCTAAAAATAAAAATTCTCAGTAACAGTCCGGAGTTTGGAAATGTGCCCGGTAGACGTCAATAGGCTCGCCCCCTATTACGCGGGACTTAAACATAGCTGGCGAGTCGTGGGTGTGTAATACACCTCTGCCTACCCCTTCGGGGAATACAGGCGTGATGCTATGTTTTTTTTTTGTTTTGTACCGTTAATATCATACTCCGGCAAAATGTCCCAAATTTCCTTTCGTACAACAGCGTCAAATGCTTTCTCCAAATCCACAAAACTGCAGAAAACCCTCTGGCCTACAGCTAGCTGCTTCTCCACATTGTAGCGCAGAGAAAACATTTGATCCATGCATCCTCGTCCACACCTGAATCCTCCTTGTGCTTCACATAAAAATTCATCAGACACCATCCTCATTCCTTTCAATAATCTTACCATACACTTTGGCTGCCAAACTGGTCAAGCTTATGGCTCTGTTGTTTGCACAGTCATAACGTGAACCCTTGTTTTTAAACAAGGGCACGATGACTGTGCTTCTCCAGTCCTTGGGAACCATTCCTGAGCTCCAAAATAAATTAAGAAGCATCAGGAAGGATTCCCAGACACATGAAACTCCAAGCTTCATCATCTCAGCAGACACCATATCAATACCCGCTGCCTTACCATTTTTCAAACTTCTAATCGCCCATTCAACTTCATCCATACTAATGTCATCAGAGGATGCCGGTACCGAATGCTGATCTGTTAGACCACATGTATCACCAGCATCACCCTGAACATCTGCATACATAGGTATCTCCAAAAAATTCGCTCCATCGGCTTAACACGTCTTGCGTTTGCGTAAGTATGTCTCCACCTTTAGACCTTATTTTATTCATTCTGAAAGCTGACCAACCACTACGAGATTACTTCACCTCCCTCCAGAAAAGTTTGGTGTTGCTCTCGAAGTTTTAGGCCAGCCTTTCTTCTGCAATCATATTTGCACTATCACGCTTCTCTTTCACTAAGGCTTTGGTGTCATTATTACTTTGCTGGTATATTTCTTTCTTCTGTTCTTTCATACTTGCACTCAGGTTCAAGAAGATACATAGTCCAGCCACAGTATCTTCTTTTGGTCTACTGAAGCTGCTACTTCCGTATCCCACCATGCATCACCTTTCACTTTCCTATGCTTCTTTGAGCATCCACATACTTCTTTCGCTGTATCTACCATACTATCTTTCAATACTCTCCAGCATTTTTCTATGTCAGATCCCGGCTGACTTGCCATTGTCAGCCATTCACGGACACCTTCTACATACTTTGCTCTTACACTTTCTTCTTGCAACTTTTCAACCTTTATTCTTTCAAGCCCTCTAAAGTGCACACGCTCTCGCTAGTGTCTCCACTTTCTGAACAGACCACTAAATCTCGCAATAACGAGATAGTGGTCCGTGTCGACAGTGGGACCGCTGTAGGCTCTTGTATCCAGAATTTTACTTCGGAGGCGACTGTCTACCAGAATTAAATCTATCATACTTCTCTGTTCATTCCTTCTCCATGTATACATATGAATGTCCTTATGTTGAAAAAATGTGTTTGACACAATAAGGTTTCTCTCCATATATACATCCGCAATAAGCCTACCTGCATCATTCACTCTCTTATCACCAAATGAACCAAGCACGTCCTTGAAGTCTGGACGCTTGGTCCCAACCCATCCATTCAAGTCTCCGCATACGATCACGCGTTCACTAGCTTCTGCCAAATCCAGAACTTCCCTAACATTATCCTAGATTTTCTCTAGATCCGATGCCACCGAAGAGCCTACGCGAGCATAAGCTGCGACCATGAAGACCCTGGTGACACCTAATTTTATTCGGACCCATAGAAGTCTGAGATCAAACATTCTGTAGTCTTTCACACCTGAGGCCAAGCGAGCGGACAGCAACACCCCCACTCCCATGCTGGCCCGATCGCTCTGCGGTACACTAGACCACAGAGCTAACCCGCCACCAGGAAGATCACAGGCGTCGCTACCCTTTCGCTTGGTCTCTGTTACACAGAGCACATCAAGCTGTCTGTCTGACATGACGGTTACCAGCACGTGTAACTTACCTTCTACACCACCTATTACATTCCACGTGCCTACTCGACACTCTGCTCCCCTCGACTCGCCAAACTGGGCAAGGCGTGATGGGTGGCGGCCCCCATCGCTGCATCTGCCGTTGTTCGTACCGACGGGGGCGGGTCGGTACGCGTCGCCTCTGGGGCACGCCCTAACCCGCACTCCGGTACGCATTCGAGCCGGTTTGCAGCCTGTGGATTACAGGCTGGCAGGAATCGCGACGAGCACGCTCCGGACTATGATAAATAAATAAATAGACATAGACATGACGAATACTTATTTTAACATGAAACTTCAGTAAGTAAAAGTGAATTACGAAAATTTCTTTGCTTTCAAATAATAAGACTAAATAGTTTCGTTAAGTTCATTTATCCAGCGTCATAAGAATCATGATTACTAAGCAAAAGTATTCGCAAACAGTAGGTAATTAGGGTGACCATGGGATTAACTTCGAAAGTTTTTGTTTCGTACTAATTCTGATACCTTGAATATTAGTTCGATGGAATCTATAATGCACAAATTGGAAGAGGTCCATTTTCTCAGCCGATAGCCAGCCCACTGGCACTTCAGTTTGTTAATTTTGCAATCTAAAGCTTGAGTATAATCTTTCAGAAAAATAGTTAAATATACGTACAAAAACTTCTGTTGTAAATGATGCTATTAGAGTAAACTTAGTTTCTCTTCTAGAGGCTAATGCAAAATATACACGCCATCACGCCTGTATGTAAAGTACCGCCCGACCCGGGTATCGAACCTGAGGCCTCATAATCAGCAGTCGCTCACACTACCGCTGCACCACAGAGGCAGTCAAGTTGTAAAATATATATTACATCAATTGGGATTTTTTATTCAGATAGTTTTAGACACTAGTGATAAAAAGGCGTAACTTTTTAAGTGATGCTTGTATAAGTATTGAAACGGTCCATCTGATGTTTGATGCAAATTGCCGCTTGTGGGCGTCAACATGATATTAGGCGTACAGCCAAGTAAATGTTAACCATGAAGATCTACCATTATATCACTGAGGCGTAAAGACAGGATCTTCCTTTCATAAATAAACGTTACGTTTTGGCCCGAAGCCATGGACACCCCAGTTATAACCTGAATAGTAAGAAAGTTTTAATTAATGTACTTAACCAGTTTGTTCTTTGAAACACCCGCGGTTTCTTGTTAAATAAATATTGTACTTCCAAAAAACTTAGATTTTGTAGTAATTATCATGCACTTCAATAACACTGAGACAGTAAAAAAATAAATATAATAAAAGATATAATTGACTGACGTAAAAGTTGATCAATAATAATAAAATTATATGCTCATCAGAAAAGCCTTACTGAGGACCCAGTCTTGCTCCACTTTGCAATTAACAATAAAGAAAATCTTTAAGACAACTTATAACAACAACTTATTAAATACTTATAAAGGTTTAATTTTAAGGCCCCATGATAGGTGAAATCGCCTTTTTTCAATCCAAATATTATGTAAAATACTGAAACAATAAATATGTAATAAATATATAGTAAAGTTGAAGACATATCCTAAGGTTTAAGCGTGGTGAAAACACGATTACTTAAAATTTTCTCGATAAAAAAAAATTACAAAGTTACCTCTAAATAATTAAATAAAGCTGAAATACTCAATAAATACATTAAATTAGATCAAGAAATTTTGAAAATATAATGATCTAAACCTAAAGCAGGGATCATGCGTTTTAAATTTTAGAAATAACCATTATTTTTAGTGTAAAAAGGAAATACCTAAAATGTCGTGTTAAATAGCCATGTGCCCTGCTGCTCGACCCTCCGCTCAGCTCAGTCTCTCTTCGGAGCTCGCAGGAGAAGCATAGAACGCGGCGTAAAAATATTTATTATTTCAGTAGTTTTTTGTGAGAGACGCAATAATCGGTAATAAGATCCGAGCCGAGACCTGAGTTGGCATAAAAAATAATTTGAACACATAAACAACGAAGTGTAAATAAGTATATTATTATTAGTCGGGATAAAATGTCCCTACAAACGAAAAAATTAAATCTTTTTCTCTGAGTGACGTCCCCGCGCATCTGGGACCGGCGCTGGTCAAGACAGAGAAGAGATCAGCCTTTGTCGCGCCTCCTTCCGCGAGATAACATTCTCGCAGAAGGTAGCGACTGCGGTCCAAAACCTATCGCTGCCGACCATAGCTTGGACAACAGCCGGCAGTGACAGGTCCTCTACAATGATTGCAACGAGATTACGGCGCTGCTCAGCCCAGGCTAGACACCACTTGAGCGTGTGCTGCGCCGAGCCCTCGCTGCAGTCGCAGTGATGGCAACAGGGAATCTCCTCCCTCCTAGCGACCGTGTAAAGGTGCTTGCCGAAGCAGCCGTGCCCTGACAGCACCTGCACCAGTCGGAAGGAGACGACTCCCTGCTTTCGTCTCGCTTATTCCTCTAAAATCGGCTAGAGTACGGTGCAAAGACCGGCTCGAGGAGTCTCCAGCTGTATGCCGATGATGGCGCGGCGAGCGTCACTCCACCATGCGCTGATTTGACTACACGTGGCCTCGCACGACACCGAGCGATAGCCGCGGATTGCTCAGACCGCCACGACGCTCTATGGTCTCCACAGGAGAGTCCTATTGCGGGTGGTCAGCGACTCGGACCACATGGGTGCGCCGTAATGCGCTAGCGACCGGATCACCCCTGCGTACAGAGTTGCGTATAGCTGAGGCTGCGGGTGGATGGACAGAGGGTCGTCCGCCACCCGCAAGGCCTCCCACGAAGCTGCGACGCTCTGTGTTCGGATGCGTCGCTCAGCAGAAGGTACCCAAAGGGGTAGGCCACCGGAGGACCACTGAAGAAATGCAAAATAGTACCAGTGGCCCGCAAACACAGACGGAGAGACGACACACATAGCGGGTTTCTTTAGTGGGTGAGGGCCCCACACTACCTTGCTCGTTGCCCCGAACGATAGGGTGTGTGGTTAGGTACATCTTTACATGCCTAAACAAAAAACAAAACTGTATGTACTTACCTTTATGTAGATTTTCAATGTTACTTATCTAGCAATAATGTTCAATGTATGATATTTATATGTATGTATATATATATATATATATATATATTATTGCATATATTTGCAAACGGGCCACAGCCCATCTGATGGTAAGTAGTAACTGTCGCTAATGGACTCAACTATACCGAGAGTATTGTCAAGCCGCTGCACACCATTTCATTTCACCGATATGGAATTTAAGAATAAACGGCTATCTCCTGCTACAGCCAAAACGCAACGACATGCTTCATGGCCAGTCAAACGGGAGATTATGGTACCAACCCGCTCAGGCCCAAGATACCAAGTGAGTACTCCCACTTGGTACACTGCCCTACCACCAGTCATGCAATGGATGATAATTGCATAATAATTTTTTATAATGAATTATTGGAATAATTATATTTACTATTTATGTATAGGTACCTACTATTTATTGTATAGGTAGGTACTTACTTATTTTAGTCAAAATAAAAATATTATTAGTATAATCACTGCGAGCGACAGCTTCGAAAGTCGAAAGCCGAAGAGAGTCTACTGAATGGAGTGTAGGACGGCAAGACACATGACTATTCTGCGCAAAAGTTTAGGTATTTCCTTTTTACAGGAAACATAACGGTAATTTTTAAAATTTAAAACGCATTATAATAATAATCCATCCATCAGCCTTTTATCGTCCACTGCTGGACATAGGCCTCCCCAAGAGAACGCCACAGTGAACGGTCCTGTGCCGCCTGCATCCAACGGCTGCCTGCGACTTTGACCAGGTCATCGGTCCACCTGGTGGGAGGCCGTCCTACACTGCGCCGTCCGTTACGCGGTCGCCACTCGAGAACCTTTCTTCCCCAACGGTTGTCGGTTCGTCGAGCGATGTGGCCTGCCCATTGCCACTTCAGCATGCTGACCCGGCGGGCTATGTCGGTCACTCCCGTTCTCCTACGGATTTCCGTATTACGGATCTTATCACGTAGAGAGATCCCAAGCATAGCCCGCTCCATAGCACGCTGAGCGACTTTAAGTCTTGACATAAGGCCAACATTCAGAGACCACGCCTCTGTGCCGTAAGTCATCACTGGTAACACACACTGGTCGTAGACCTTCGTCTTCAGACACTGTGGAATATTGGACAAGAAGATCTCCCTCAGCTTCCCGAACGCTGCCCAGCCGAGCTGGATTCGTCGATCGACCTCTTTCTCGAAGTTGTGCCTACCTAACTGGACAGTTTGTCCCAGGTATACATAGTGGTCTACAACTTCGAGAAGCGAGCTCCCGACCAGAACCGGTGCTGAAATGACATGGATATTAGACATGACTTTCGTCTTGTCCATGTTCATTTTTAGACCCACTAGTCGGGAGACACGGCTGAGGTCGTTGAGCATGGTACCAAGGTCCTCCAGCGATTCTGCCATGACCACGATATCATCTGCAAATCGAAGGTGAGTGATGTATTCGCCATTTATGTTGATGCCTAATCCGGTCCAGTCCAAGAGCTTGAAAACATCTTCCAATGCAGTGGTGAAGAGTTTCGGGGACATGACGTCTCCCTGTCTAACACCTTTCTGCAGTTGGATCGGTTTCGTGCTCTTGTCCTGAACTCGGACAGACATAGTGGCGTTTCTATACAAACACTTCAACACTTCGATGTATCGATAGTCAATTTGGCACCGCTGAAGGGATTGCAGCACCGCCCAAGTTTCGATCGAATCGAAGGCTTTCTCGTAGTCCACAAACGCTAGACACAGAGGCCGATTATACTCCTCGGTCTTCTGTATAATCTGGCGCAGCGTATGTATGTGATCTACGGTACTATAGCCTTTTCGGAAACCGGCTTGTTCGGGAGGCTGGAAGTCGTCAAGCCTGCGCGTGAGTCGATTTGTAATGACCCTCGAGAACAACTTATAGACATGGCTCAAGAGCGAGATGGGTCTGTAATTCTTCAAGAGGGTTCTGTCACCTTTCTTGAAGAACAGCACCACCAAGCTCCTGGTCCACGATTCTGGAACGTCGCCCCCGAGAACGACGGAATTGAATAGCCTCTGAAGGGCTTTGAGGACCGGCTTTCCGCCTGCTCTCAGAAGCTCTATAGTAATTCCGTCGTCTCCCGGTGCCTTTCCGTCCTTTAGTTGTTTGAGAGCCATTCTGATCTCGTACAGGCTGACGTCCGGGATATCTTCGGTATAGTGCCGAGTTAGCTTGGATCTGGGCTCATGGACCAAGCTGACAACAGGGTTCTGGGATCTGTATAACTGTCCATAGAACTCGTGGACCTCTCTTAATAACTCATCTTTGGAAGAAACAACAGTACCATCATTGGTCTTCAGCTTGGTCAACTGGCTTTTCCCAACAGACAGATCTCTTGCGAACACTTTGGAACCTTGGTTCCGCTCTATCGCCTCTTTAATACGCAAGGTATTAAATCGGCGAATGTCTCGTCGCATAGACTTGGAGATCTGTCTGTTTAGTCGCCTCTGATTGGACCAATCAGCCGAAGACTGCACCGTCATTTCTGTCCGTGTCGCTATGAGCTTAAGAGTTTGGTCCGAAAGCTTTTGAGTCCTATTGACGCGACTGGTCTTAAAAAGGGTCGACCCGACCGCTTGGACAGTTTCCACGAACCTGTTGTTCATATCGTTCACTGAATCGCACTCGTCTAGGCATTGAAAGCGATTTTGTAGTTCGAGCTGAAAGTTTTCGGGGTTCTGGTATTGAGCACGTGTTGGTCGGAGCGTAGACCTCATCAAGCGTGACCTCTCGACTTTCATATTTAGATTCAATATGCCTCTAACTAAGCGGTGATCACTCCCAGTTTTAATCCTGCTGATCACTGAGACATCATTGAATATCTGTCGTTTGTCCGTTAAGATGAAGTCGATCTCATTTTTCACTGAACCATCAGGGCTAATCCAGGTCCATTTTCGCTGGGGCTGTTTCCTGAAGAAGGAATTCATCATAAAGAGGCCTTCCTTCTCCAGAAAATCAGACAGCATCTGGCCCCTGTGGTTCCTCTGCCCAAATCCATATTGCCCCACCTTCAGCTCATCGTCTCTCCTTATGCCTAGTTTTGCGTTGAAATCTCCCATAACCACCGTGAAGTGACTTTTAGACGCGTGAATGGCTTTCGAGATGTCCTCGTAAAGGGCCTCCACTTCGTCGTCGGAATGTGTCGAGGTCGGTGCGTAAACCTGTATGACCTTCAGCGAATACCTTTTGGTTATTCTGAGTATAAGGTACGCTACCCTACTCGACACACTCTCAATCTTCTCCACGTTACCTATGAGAGACTTGCGAACGATAAACCCGACACCACCCTGGGACTGTTGGTCGCCCTCCCGGTGGAAGAGCAAGTTACCCGACTGGAGGATTATCGTGCCCTCACCCTGTTTTCGCACTTCTGATAATCCTACAACGTCCCATCGGATCTTGCTCAGCTCCTCTTCCAGCGCGGTGATCCTCTCGTCAGTCCTCAGTGTCCTGACGTTGTGTGTTACCAGGGCCAGAAGTCGTTTCTGGTAGCCGGATCGCGACCGGAGATTCTTAGCACCCCCTGCTCCGCCGTTACCGGGCCCGCTACCGTTAGGCCACGGAATAGCGGAGCTGCCGTGACTGGGGGCCGATGTGTGTGTGTGTGCACTCATATGGGGGGGTATTGCCATAATCGCCACGCTTGGCAGGCGGGTTGGCGATCGCAGTGGATGTTTTTAGTACACAGGGGAACGCTGCTGCCCGGTCCCCCGGTAATCCTTTAGTCGGCTTTTACGACTCCCATAGGAAGAGACGGGGTGGAGCTATTCTTGGTGCCGGCCCCACACGGCAATAATAATAATAAATAATAATAATAATTTATTTCACAAAAATCTGACACATTACAATTTTATGGATTAGAGAGAGATTGTTATATCTAAAACATAGGTAATAACTTATAAGGCATGTATAACTTAAAAAAATGTAAATGGAAACTTTTACATCCGAACTAGGCGTGAACCTGTATCTCGGAATGTAGCTTGTCCCCTCACAGAATTAGCAATAATCATAGAGCCAAAATTACAGATACATATTATATAGTAATTTTCTATTTGTTTGTATGTTTAATCTTATTTTAATTGTGCCAACCATTTTTAAATAAAATTTTAAGATAAGTTTTGTGATTGATTATGATTAGATATGTGTTATAGGTGCAAGTGTCTTTGAATAAAATGTGCTTGTGTCAAGTGGAGAATGTGTTGAGTGTAAAGTTGAAAGTGTAATATATATATTTATAATATTTAGTGTATATGACTGGTTGGTGTTATGAACTGGGTGTGATGTGCTATAAACTGTGTGTAAGGTGTTACCTAGTAACTGAGTGTGATGTGCTATGAAATGGATGTGATGTGCTATGAGCTGAGTCTGCTATGCTATGAATTGAGTGTGAGGTTTTAGAAGCCGAGTGTGATGTGTAATGAACTGGGTGTGATGTGCTATGAGCTAAGTGTGATTTGCTACGAACTGGGTGTGAGGAATTAGGAACCGAGTCTGATGTGCTATGCACTGAAAGTGATGTGCTATGAACTGAGTGTGTTGAAGTTGGAGTATTATGAAATGAGTGTAACGTATTATGGAAACTAAGTGTGAGTTGTTAGGAGATAGGTGACAGACAACCGATGTCAAGTTGCTAAATCTGAATGTTTAATAAATTTTCAGTCTCTTCATAGGATAGGCCCTGAAGATATTCGTGAATTCTTTGTTTACAAGTGTGTCTATTTAGAGAGTGTATATTCAGTGTCTTGTTAATCCTGTTATATAAATATGGTCCAATGAATACATAAAAGCGTTTGATAAAAGAAGTCTTTGGTATATAATTTAATGAAACGTTATGCCTACGTTTTAATAATATATTTTTATTATAAGGTGTGTCACGGTGATGCCTGAGCAGTGAACTCTGAATGTATAGTTGACGAACGGTCAGAACTTTACATAACTGGTATAATTGCGCAGTTGGGAATATAATGGGCCTGAAAGTCATTATTTTAAGAACTGCACGTTGAGCTATTTCTAAATTCTTCATCAGCGTTTTAAATACGAAGATGAGCTTCCGCACTCTGGAACATAGTTGTTTTATATGCTCTTTAAAGTTTAGGTGGTTAACTATTATAACGCCGAGATATTTAACACTCTCAACGCACTCAACCGTCTTGCATGAGCAGTTTCTGTTTATTGCACAATTATGAGAAATAAGTTTAAACTTGTCCCGGTTTTCCAGTGTATGGCGAACACTAAATGCTATGTATTTGGTTTTATCCGTATTTAATGTCAGTAAATTGTGACTCAACCATTTCCTAGCAATGTCAAAACCAAATTGGGCATTTGTGTAAACCTCACTCCATGTATTGGCCGAAAAGAGGAGAGCAGTGTCATCGGCATAGGATAGTAGTTTACCCTGGGGGAGGTTAAGATTTCCGAGGTCATTGATATAGGCAAGAAAGAGCGTCGGGCCTAATATGCTACCCTGCGGCACGCCATAATTCACTGGCAGGTGTTCACTTATGTATTTCTCTATCCGTATACACTGCTTCCGTTCTGAAAGATAACTCTGGAAGAGTTTCAGTGGTATGCCTCTAATCCCCAATCTCTCTAGTTTATTCAATAACAAAGGAATCGATATAGAATCGAAGGCCTTACTTAGATCAAGAAAAATAGATAAGCATTTATTTCCTTTATCAATATTACAAGACACATAATCGACCAGTGTATGCACCGCATCCTCCGTGCACCTACCTTTACGGAAGCCAAATTGGTTCTCGGACAGTAAATTCATGCTCTCAAGATAATTCAACAGTCTAGAATTAATTAATTTCTCTAAAACTTTAGAAAGCGCCGGCAATAAGGAGATTGGCCTATAGTTAGAGACAGTACCTCTATCGCCATCTTTATAAATAGGACGAACTATAGACTTTTTAAGAAAGTCTGGCAAAATACCACGTTCGAAACAGCTATGAAAAATGTGAGCGAGTGGAGGGGTTAACGTATTAATATTTTCTTTTAAAATTTTGTTCGAAATTTGGTCCCATCCTGGCGCAGAAGAGTTTTTAAGTTCAAGAATTCGACTCTTTAGTTCCCTCTCAGACACACTTTCTAGTACAAAAGAGTTACACTGAAAATCTTTATTAGACATCTCATAGTTTATCAAACCACCGGGTTGAAGATGCCACGACTGATTACATTTTTCAGCTAGGTTCCTACCTACATCCACAAAGTACTGATTAATATGATTCACAGATAGTTGAGGCGTGGCTTGTATTTTTAAAAGGTTATTTGTGTTATTGGTATATTTTTGAGTGTTGATAATTTTTTTAATAGTGTCCCATAGGGATTTCGGTTCGTTTCTAACAGCCTCAACTAAAGCCTTATCATACGCCCGTTTGACTGTTTTTAGTATTTTATTAAAATAGTTTCGGTAACGTAAGTACGTTATTTTTAGAACTTGATTTTCGGGTGATTGGGTTGATTTTTTGTGTAGCCTGTCTCTATTCCTCATGCATCGCAAGAGTCTCTGAGTGATCCAAGGCTTGATAATTTTCTTCCGCCTAGGAAGTTTAGTAGCTTTAGAATTAACATGTATAGCCACTTGTAATTTAGATACAAGATATTTCAAAGAATCGTTTGGGTCCTCAGATCGGTATATTGGATCAAAATCAATAGCTGCAATATCAAGCTTTAAATTTTCTAGGTCAAGTTTAGTTACCATATCCATTGCGTAATGCCGTTGCTGTTTGCATTCCATATGTAATAACACTGGATAATGATCAGTTATATTTGTCCGTGGGACTATGGTCGTTATAGGGTGTTTGGTTTTAATCAAAACGTAATCAAGACAAGTACCACTGATGTTTCTAGTTACAATTGTATGTGCCGGCTGAAGACTATGAAAGACAGCCATTGTTAGATATCTTTCGCCTGAGGAGTCAATTTTGTCATTATTAATAGGTATGTTAATATCACCAATTAAAATTATATTCATAAAAGCAGAGAGGTTCCTCAAAGTACTGTTTAATGACGTTAGAAACAAGTCAATGTTTTTAATAGAGGGCGAGCGATATAGGGCAAGAATAGCTGTTTGCTGATCGCTAGTTATTACCAGACAATTGGCATCAGAAAATTGAGGTTCATTCACTATGAAGTTTAAATTATCTCTATAGTATATTACAACACCATCGTTTTGTTTCTTTGTGTTTTTTGTTGCCAAAGAGTGGTAACCGGGTAGGTTAGGTATAGTAGAAAAAGCCGATATCCAGCATTCAGTAAGAATCAATATGTCACATACTATATTCAGCCCATCTAGCATTAGTTCTAAACCAGCAATGTTGCAGTTTATGCTACGTATATTTTGCGTAAGTATAGTAAGGTGTCCATACTGTGGTTTAGGTAAAAAAGTATGACAGTCGTCAATATCGCAAGCATAAGCCCTAGATATAAACACACCATCTATTTCTGACGTGATATTTTTTATGTTATCGAATGTAAAGAATATATACCAAAAGCGTCTGTTTAGTGTACAGAATTATCAAAGTAGTGAGAGAATAGCAACATTTAAAACAACCATGCATGCAAAACGGACCATAATAAGTTGATGAAAACTGAATTTTATTGGAAATTAGCTTCCTTACAAAGTAATATAATATCAAAAAAATTGTCGGTTGTGTGCTTTGTGTCTTATATTTAGTGACATAAGGCTGTTTTTGGAGTGTTTGAGTATTTGTGGTAGTTATGGCGCAATTATATGAGAAATGTATATATTTATAAAAATATGATTTAATGACACACAAACATACACAAAGAGGCACATACATTATAAAGCCCTGAGGCTTTATATAAATCAAAACAAAAATAGAAACCAAAATACACCTAAGCATACTTATAAAACATATTGGGCTGTAATAGAATATTTGATAAACATTAATTAAGAACTGATTTATATTTGAGTTGAGTGTGAGTGCGAAGTAATTGAATGGCAAAAAATGTAAGGACTGTGGGGTTTTTGTGTTATTTTTCGTGGTATAAAATTGAGAAGTTTGATGATGTAGTGTTTGAGTATTTGAGGTGGTTATTAACAAAATATTTGAGATATATAGGAATAAACAAAAGTAAAAAAATATGTTATAGTAATAAAAACAAAAAGGTACATGCACTAAGTAGCCCAGGGGCATTTTCATATGAGCAGTAATAGATAGCAATAGACAGTAGTTACACAGGACCATACTTCTTATACTTAGTCATATAATAGTTTTAAGTTTGGTAATATCCGATTCACTATCAATTCTTGTAGCCTGGAGGCCTTCCTGTTTGCGGATATAAATCTTTCCGTACGATATCCAGCAATACTGTATGTTGTTTGATTTTGCATAATCCCGGGCAAGGAAGAACAGTCTTTTTTTCTTGTGAGTTAAATGTTCAGACATATAGATAACAGCAGATGGCCCGCCTATTCGCAAATCAGTTGTGCTGAGTCTATTTTCTTTATGACTTTTGTTATAGCTTTTATATGCCATCAATAGTTTGTCTTTCATCGTAACACCTGTAAAATCGACCACTACGGTACTTATATTGGTTTTTGACCGCATCTTGGGTTTCAAACGGTAGATATCCCGAATATCCGCCTGGTTTATTTCAGTATGCAAGATTCTACCCGTGTTAATAATTACATCGGATAATGTTGATTTATTTTCCTCTTTCGATTCCGGAATATTTCGTATTTCTATGCAAGACGACCTATTATAAACTTCTAAAGCTTCAATCTTGTCCTCTAAGCTCTGTATGCATGCAAACTTATCTCTGTTTTCTGATTGAAGCGTAGTTATTTGGTCTTTTACTTCCTCATATTTGGCCGATAAAAAGTCAAACGTTTTGCGTAGCTCATTGTATTGGTCTTTTATTTCATTCACGGTAGATAAAAGCTTATTAATTTTTTTGTCCTGTTGATCAGTGAAGTTTTTAAACATTTGCTTAATCTCAGTCATAAACACGGAGATATCATCAATTTGTTGATGTTTTCGTTTTCTCTGTGATATATTTGAACTGGATTTGGTAGATACGGCTAAAGATTCTAATGTTTGTAAATCAGGTTCTGAATCATATAGCGGCTCTGTTATCGGTTTTGGAGGTGTTCTTTTTAACGGCATTATTAATAATGAAAGAAATAATCAATTTATAAAATCAAAAAGACGAATAAACCGCTAGGATCGAACTCGATAAGCGGGGCTGCACTGTGTCGCACGTTTTCCCGTTCCACCAACCGAACGCTAACATAAGCGTTCAAATTAAAGATGTCTATGAAATGAAGAGAGTACTTGTTGTCATGAACGTTATTATGTTTATTTATTTTTGAATTAATGTCAAAGCCACTATGATTTGCACTATTATAATAATATTATTTAGTCCACTGCACTGCTGTCACTGGTTTTATTTACACAGAAATTTAAGTTTGAAGTGTAGAAATGTTAACAAATAAAAGTTATTATGTAGGTACATTGGATGATCTTTCGAATGAATGTCAAAGCCACATTACATCTTTGCACTTTTTCATTTTTATATTGTGACTCCTGGTTTAGGTTTAGATCATTATTTTTTCAGTTTCTTTCTGGGCCTTAAAGGGTGGGGGTGAAGCTTTGGCGTTGAGCATGGACATCGCGAAGGCATTCGACAGGGTCTGGCATAAGGCCCTTCTGTCGAAGTTACCATCATACGGAATCCCCGAGGGGCTCTGAAAATGGATCGCCAGCTTCCTCTATGGTCGCAGCATCAAAGTCGTTGTAGACGGACGCTGCTCTGATACAATGGAGATTAATTCTGGCGTTCCTTAAGAATCGGTGCTCTCCCAACGCTGTTCATCATGCATATAAGGACTTACTCTCGATAGAGAGTATGCGTTGCTATGCGGATGACAGTACGGGTGTTGCGCAATATACCGGCCACTATATATTATATTATTTATAATTTTTTTTTTCTATTGAGAAATATGCAATGGCATACTATTTTACTTTATTATTATAAAGAGGAAAGATTTGTATTTGCTTATTATGTATACAAATGACATAGGCTATATTTATTACTATAAATAGATGTCTTGCATAAAGAAACATTTTCTCTACGTTTATCCCAAAATGTTTAAAAATAAATGTCTAACCGTGCGAAGCTGGAACGGGCCACTAGTATGTATCATAAAGATTTGTATTTTTGTACGTTTGTAAAGAATATCCTCAAAAACTACTGAATTGATTTCAAAAACTCTTTCACCATTCGGACTTTACATTATCTACGAGTAACATAGGCTATATTCATTTCTAAAAAAAATAAGGATCCCTACTAAAACGTCAATAATGTAGGTTGATGGATAAAAATATAAAATTTTATAAGAAAAATATAAATAGTAATATGAAAAAAACTTATATCCTGTATAAAAATACATGCATTTACTCAACGTTTATCCCAAAACGCTTAAAAAATAAATGTCCAAACATGCGAAGCCGGGATGGGCCGCTTGTTACATAGGTACAAAGCGAAAATTTGCTACTAATCAATGCGCGGAACCCTCAGTGCAATGGTATCTACCACTTGACTAGAATCTTATAACATTACTACATTGAAAAGCAAAACAACATTTTACGTTAAATATTATATTTGGTAATTTAATTAGCTAGTCCGACAAAAGTGTACTTTACTCTAAGAAATCGTTTTGATCTCGCGTGACCTAACACTAACTGTGCGAGCAGAATAGAGAGCGAGTTTGCGCAGGGCAAGGGTGTGCAAAATTTGAATTCTGGCTGGGGTATTGTAGACCCTTAATGTATTTTATATGCAAACCTTCTTTGTAAAAACACTCAATATCTTTCTTTCTATTATCGCGACTGTGACATTTTACCTATTTATATGATATGAAGATATAATCGAGAAAATCTCCTATCATGCCGTAGCGGGGGTAGGTAGTCTAAGTTATTACATTATGGTGTATATTCAGTCAAAACTCTAGTTCAATAAAAATCAAGCACGTATGATATGGCTTGAACATAAGGCCATGCAGTTAAGCTTCCCCAAAATATATCTGTTTTTGGGTACCAGCCAAATGGCGATCGCTATTTGACAGCTCAAAACTAATGTGTCAGCACGTACGATGACTGGCAAACATTGCAACTAACTTTAAACGTATACCGGTTGTATATATAACTTTTAGTTTTAAGACCTGCCCTGCTATTCTGTAAAAATCATTCTTGAACTCGAATTCACATGTCGAATTCACTGTCACTTCGACAGTCACTTTCAGTGCGAAAAATGTGTGTATGGCGTGGTATTCTGTAACTTGACACAACGTCGCGTGAAGTGAAAGTGACCATCGAAATCTCTGGTTAGATCGCCTGATGACACTAGTGTCGGCCTCTCTAAGTTACGGTTTTGATCAACATTTACGATTGCATTTTTCTAATAATTACAACATGTTAAAATTTTGTTTATTATTATTTTAAGCAATACTCAACACACTCATTATTATAACTTTATTTTAAGCTATTATAAGTTAATATTAAAGTTATCATAGATAAATTTAGCCTGAATATTATACCTTAGCCTATTTCGATGTTTGTTCTAAAAAGATTTACGTGGTGTAACCATGACAACCTAAGTAACATTATTGGTTGTCAGTGAAATATATTATTATATAACATTCCTTACATATTTTTGTAATTTATATTATGCTCAGTATTTCCCTACGTGATCTGTAATACGGAGATCCGTAGGAGAACAGGAGTGATCGACATAGCCCGCCGGGTTGGCATATTGAAGTGGCAATGGGCAGGCCACATCGCTTGACAAACCGACAACTGTTGGGGAAGAAAGGTTCACACGTTCACGGGTGGCGACCTCGTATCGGACGGCGTAGTGTAGGACGGCCCCCCACCAGATGGACCAACGATCTGATCAAAGTCGCAGGGAGCCATTGGATGCGGTCGGCATAGGACCGCTCGTTGTCGCATTCTCTTGGGGAGGCCTATGTTCAGCAGTGGACGTTGAAAGCCTGATGGATGGATGATTTTTGTAATTTTCAGTAATTAAATAAATTTACTGGAGTATGTGACAGGATTTCAACCGCTCGCCATGACGCCCCGCAAAAAACCCATGACGACCTCAGAAGTTATATTCAAAACAAACTTTGTTTGTTTTCGTTTGTTTGTGTTTGTTCGCTAGTTATTCTTCGTTATGTGGCTATAGAAATATACAGTGAATAATAGTTACAATGAAATAAGTGTTCTATTAATTTCTTGTTGACTTACGACGTAAACATACGTGGAAGGAATTTTATTTTAAATAAATATTGCGAATTCGTAATAGATTTATTTTATTATACCTAATATTATGTAGGTACCTTTATAACAATTTACAAGCAATAGAGCAAGCTTTGTGGTATTTAAGTGCCTGCTAATCTAAATACCATGCACCTTATTGTAAGCCCTCTCTTCTGCCGTTTATTTGTTACTAACAAGTACTCATACATGGTACCCAGACCTACCACCAGTAATGCAATGGGTAATAATTGCTTACTTCCCTTAGTGGCCTTATACGACATCCGCGGGAAAGGATAGGGTGGTGACACTTGTATTCTTAGTCCGTCATCACACGGATAAATTCACTTTTAAATCGTGGTCTATTTCAGTATACCTAACAAAATAAATGACCTAGCCATCTACAAATAAAGATGGTTTTAACTGAAGTATAATAAAAGATATATAACATAATATTGTTAAAGACATATTCTTTCATTTTACACGTAACTTCTCACGAAGATACCTCTTTATTCCCTTTTAAATTAAGAAAATCACTATTTATTTAGTTTTCACTTACGATCTTGCATGTAAATTATTAACTTTTAATTTGACATAAAAAATTGAGGTGAGATTCGTAGTGAATATCGAAGTCTTTAGTACAGAATTCGAATTAACTTTAAATACATGAGATCTCACTTGAGAATAGTTCGCTTCACCTACTTTCTCACCATGTGGCGCTACTGTAGATTTCACGTAAGTTACAGAATGCCTAACAGTATTTTCACGTCAAATTCAGAAGTGAGCTCCCTAGTGAAATTTTACAGAATAGCCTAGCTGAATACTTAAATCTATCACTCAGTAGTCAAAAAAGCTTTGAACGTTTATACTAAAATAATATTGTAGTGGCATACAATACAAACAGTGATAACTTAGTAAAACCATGGACTACAGAGACTATGGTATCGAGTTTGATATCCAGTCTAAGATCACAGCACACACCTCTGACATTTCGAGAATACGTATGTATTAACAAATTTTGTTAACAAATTATCACTGCTTGGTAAAAAAAAAACATCGTGAGGGAACCTGCAGACCTACCACCGAAGGAATGTAACATAGTTCAAGTGGCCCGCCAATAAAGGCAGAGAGACAGCACACGGTGGCTTTCTTTAGTGGGTGAAGGCTCCACACTACCCTGTTCGTTGCCCCAAACGACGGGGTGTGCGGTTGGGAACATTTTTTCCAGCCTCAACAAAAAAAAGGGAACCTGCATGTCTGAGAGATTTTCTCAACGGCTTGTGAAGCGGGCTGACCCGCGCTGGGCCAGTGTGTAGATAGACTACAGTTTGAATTCCTTTCACTCTGAGAGTAGGCCTGTGCCCAATTTGAGACAGTTAAGAGTAAAAAAAAACATTAGGTACTTTTTGTGTCAATTAAAAATAAAAATGTCAACCATAAAATCTCTTATTTATCCTTATGTGAGCAAAACCAAAATCATGGTCTTTGAAAGAGGTGAAGCCAGAACAGATGTCAGAGTGTCGGTTAGCAATAGTGTGCAAGTGGATGAATTTGTATATATTGGATATGGATTCAGTCGGGATGGAAGATATACCACTGATATAGAGAGAATATTAAATGCGAGAATAGAGTGAACGGAGCATTGGACAACTTCTCGGCAGCCACCGCCTCAGCCAGAAGGCACGGGTCGCAATACACAAGGCAGTGCTTGTCTCAACGTTACTATATGGAAGCGAGAGTTGGATATGCAAAAAGGAGTATCAGAGTAAAATCAATGCGTTTGAAATGCGATCTCTGCGAAGAATCTGCGGAGTGAGGCTGACCGACCACATTCGTAATGACGACGTAAGAGAACGAGTAGGTATGAAAAAGAGTTGTGTTGTGTGTTGTGTTTGGTGTAAAGATGCAAAAAGGAATGCTCCGATGGTTCGGACATATGAAAAGAATGCCGGTCGAGTGACTGGTTAAGAAGATATACAATGCGAAAGTGGAAGGATGTAGTTACAGGGGGAGACCAAGACTCACCTACCTAGACCAAATCGGTCATGTATTGAAGGAAGGTGGAGTCAGGAGTCTCCGAAACCGGCTAGCGTGTATGAAGAGAATTATGAATATTGAGGAAGTGAGAGATGTATGCAAGAATAGAGCCTCTTGGCACTCTGTTCTCTTTGCCCACTCCGCAAGGGAAATGGCGTTTTAGTTTAAAAATTCTTAGCATTTTGTTGCCAGTGGGAAAATACTACATAATTAATTTTTCTTAATAAATTATTAATTACTTCCTTATTAATTAAATTTAAGGTTATTATTTTTCTACTTTGCCTTAAATTTAATTTGTTCTTTTTGCTATTAATTTCTCATTATTATATTAAGAAATTAAATTTTTAAGAGGCCTTATCTCTACTTTTAACAATATTATGTTGCCAAAATGGCAAAATATTCAACTGTTATAATAATATTCAAACTTAGCTGGTATTCTTATATACCTACTCCATAGTAAAAATGTAACAATCTATTTACAAATAAATATTATCAGAAACTGAACTGCCTCGGTGATGTATCGGTAGTGTATGCGACTGCTAATCATGAGGTCTCGGGTTCGATCCCCGGGTCGGGAAATATTATTGAGCTTTTTTCTAAAAAGAAAAATTCTCAGTAGCAGCCCGGAGTTTGGAAATGTGCCCGGTAGACGTCAATAGGCTCGCCCCCTATTACGTGGGACTTAAACATAGCTGGCGAGTCGTGGTTGTGTAATAGGTATACCTCTGCCTACCCCTTCGGGGAATACAGGCGTGATGCTATGTTTATGTGTTTTGTTATTATCAGAAACGTTTTCAAAATATTGACAAAGATTTTTAAAACATAAATACGGCATAGATCAAGCTTAAATAAAAAAAGATAAGCGCATTGCATCGTGGGAAATCTCATGTGTGTTGTTCGACTACCACGCACCTGTCACTTGTTTTTTTCAATGATTAATCAGGGATTTTTTTTCTTTATTTTCTTTCTCTCTCGCGTGTGGATAACCACTGAAGTAATTTTACACAGTTCCAGTAGCCCGCCAGTATTGGCGGGCGGTGAACGACCCACTACACTGGCCGTTGCCCCAAACGATGGGGTGTGCGGCTAGGTACATTTCTGCCCGCCTTAACAAACAAAAAAGGAGATTATTTTAATTTATGTGCCAAATTCCATACGGCGGGAAATATCTGATGTAATTTATATGCTAAAGATTATAAATAATAACATTGATAACCCCGAAATTCTTTCGAAAATTGGTTTTAATATACCAATGAAATCCGTACGTCATTATACACCGCATAATTTACAAGTAGTCACGTCTTACTACCGGCAGAATAGTTTCTTGTGGCGAGCAAGTCAGACATTAAACCTAAAATGTAAATTACATGACATAGAAGTATTCAGCGCAAATCAGGCAAAGGTGAGGAAATTA
Organism: Leucoma salicis; assembly: GCA_948253155.1. Taxonomy (NCBI): domain Eukaryota; kingdom Metazoa; phylum Arthropoda; class Insecta; order Lepidoptera; family Erebidae; genus Leucoma; species Leucoma salicis. The sequence continues at coordinate 4,407,639 of OX411815.1, forward strand.
CTAAGCGACGATTTCTTTTTAAAATATAATATGTATTCATAACACTCATTAAAAAGTAAATAACGTACTGTAAAACTACCAATGTACTAGCATAAGTCTGAAGTTTATAAGTGAAAACCTGTAATTAGCATAATAAGTGCGAAATATGACTTTTATGCGACTGTGTTGCTGTTGGTTTTCCAAATAAAATAAATAAATAAGTGTCTCGGTTGCCAGCACCTTGGCCGCTTGGCCTATCCTGGTAGGAACCACGAATAGCGGTTACAATTTACACGTAAATCGTTGTTATAGAATTTCAGCTTCCAATCAACCATAATTAGGTAGAAGCTTACTGCTTTAAGTTAACTGTCTAAGTTTTGAAGCTTTCTGTTTATAATTAACTGCCTCGGTAATCTGGCTGTAGTGTATACGACTGCTGATCATGAGGTAGGTATAGGATTCGATTCCTAGGTCCAGCCAACAAAAAGTTGGTTTTTTCACTCAAGAAGTTTTCAATAGCAAACCCGGAACACAGTGAGGTAGCTGCGTTGTTTCAACGCAGTGAGGTAGTTCGTGGTGTTTCAACCCCGTGCCTTCGAAAGCACACAAAGCCATTGGCCTTGAACCTGATCTCTCTCCAGTCGTGTCAAAATACCTTCCAATCGGATTATGAGAGTGAGGGACCAGATAGTGCAAATTTGTTTGCGCGCACACTCGTCCTGATACTAGCCATGTAGTGGCTCTTGACACCGAAATTGCGGATCATTATTATTATAATTAGTCTGAAATTATTTTTGGTTTTCGTGTCTCTGCTAGCTTTAAGATAATATATGAATATTTGATTACGTAATAATAATAACAAACAATTCTGTTTCAGGGCCTGGAACCAGCCGTCAACGTATCAGCTCAACGATTATCGGATCAAGTACGGGCGATTCAGCGTTCTCGCATGTTGGATAGTACCGTGCTTGATTGGCTACACTCAGAGTTTATACAGACTAGCCCTATTACCCCCGTCCCTGCGCAAACAGCAATTACAACAGCCGTTCAAGTCTCTGTTCTACGAGGACCATGTGCGGATGAGGGTGATGGGACTGTCTCTGTGGACACTCAGTACCGTGAGGAGGTAAGAAGTGCTTTGGAATATGCGATTCATGAGTTTCGATTCATACCTCTAGAGTTCAGGCCACATCTGCCTCGATTGCCCATGCATAGAAAGAATGTGTTATTGATTGGTACCCTTGACTCACTTTTGTCTAAATACTTAGACAATAGTGACAATCTCGCCGATACACACTCCATCTTGTATTGTGCAGCTGTTGCGGCTTGCCGCAAAGCTGGATTAAGGATACAAAATAAAGAACCCACTATGCGGCCATTAAATGCGAAACCGGCATGGCAGTACAGGATTGAGTGTCGTATCGCCGAGACAAGGGTACTAATCGGCAAGCTCAGTAGCTTCAGCATGGGCAACACACGCCCACGGGTGATGCGCTTCGTGAAGCGGGCTTTCTTGGGGACTGGAGTCAGGCCTCAAGACTATATGGCCAGAGTTACGGAGCGCATTGACCTACTGAAGCAAAAAGTCTATGCATGGGCAAATCGAATCCGCAGATACAAAAAACGAATGGATCGATTTACAGTGAATCGCATGTTTCAGAGAAATGAGAAGTCAGTCTATAGAAGCTGGGAACGATCTCGTGAAGTTGTGTGTGATGTGCGGCTACCGGATGCTGAAGCTACAAATACGTTTTGGCGCAGCATTTGGTCGGTGCCCATCATACACTCTGAAGGTGATTGGATGGGGGTTGTTGAACGAGCATGTGAAAAAATCACTCCTATGGATAATATTGTAATCGATCATAAAGACGTAGCATGTGCAGTCCGTACTATTATACGGGTTCGCGCCGCAAGGTTTTTAAAAAAAACTATTATTACGGCTAGAATTAAAATTATATTGAATAAAATACACGATTTAGTACACTTGAATTAGAAATAGAATAAGAGTACACTTTGATTTGGAAAATAGGAAAAGACTTGCGACCCGTACTGAGATTTAGAATAACTGACTGAACTGCCCCACTGCGTAGTCCTTAAGTAGGCTTTTTATGTTAACGTTGCTATTCGTATGGTGCAGTGGTTAGCTAGATGCCTTGCATGGGAAGGGTATAACAACCCCCCCCATAAGACGAAATTTCGGGGTTAAAACGAAATTTAGAAAATAGAGTCTCTTAATCGCGGAGCGGGTATTGGTTTGTTGCAGTTCAACCTCTTGGATATTGTTAATCTCATTATTGGTCGAAGTTAACTTAAATCTAGGGATAACATTATAAATCTTAAGGATAATTATAACTATAGTGATTAATACAATTAGGATTATGATAGTATTAGATATAAAATAGTGTGTTCCGTATTTCACCACAGCGGGTTCCTTTTGGATAATGTCATTTAGATTTGAAATTATATTTTCATTTTCTTTATTAAGTTTTAGATCGTCAAGATCAATGTTTTGCAGTGAAATAGGAGACACGATGTTCTTTACATCATTTGTCTTAGAGTCTAGCTTACAGCACGAATCGTTGACAATAGTAAAATCTAACCTAGGAACAGGGATACTTATATTTACGGCGTTGTCTGACGATATTAGTCTTGTGCTTTTAGTATACACCATACACTTTTCCGGGGTTTGTAATACACCTATTTCCGACACTATCACTTCGCGTATTTCGGACACATAACAGTCGATGTATATTTTGTTTGGGCGAGATTGAACATAGATCCACCGATTGTTTGTAATTGGTTGCCAAATGTCAAGCTCACCGGACACCGTTTTGGTTTTACACTCAACTGGGATATCATTGATTGTCTTTGTTAAGAGTTCACTTTCACACGTGGGGTTTTCACCGGTTAATAGTATTGTGGAAACTTTACAGAGAAAGAGCTCAGAGTTTACCGTTTGACACGTGTTTAGGTTATCTAAGTTACAATAACTAATTTTATCATTAGAAATGGCTGTATATAAACTAGAGGGTTGTATCATACTATAGGTTTTTGGATTGCCCACGCCGTGAGGGGTGGGTAATGCTAAGTTATGGTACAGGTTAAAGTCATCGTTTATGACGAGAGGAATTTGTAGAACAAATACAAGTTTTTCCTTAAAATAATAACAAGCTACGTTAGATATACTTAAGATTAAGTGGATATTATCTAGACTTAATAAAATTGGAATTCTAGAGCCTCTGGGAAGGTGCCTATCGTTGTCAGCAAGCTCTTGGTATAATTGAGCTGGGGTAAGTATGCTTGGATGCAGTATATTTTGTTTAGTTAGTATAATAGCGTTAATTAAATCTTCCAGTTGAAAGGAGAGTGTCATTAATGAACTTTCGAGATTATTAAGTATTGAGAGAGATTTAGTTTCAGCTATTAAAGTGTTTGAGACATTTGTAACGTTATTTGTTAGAATTAGAAGGTGATTTAGTGTGTTAGTTAAAAGTTGTTCATTTTCGTTCAGCTTGTGTAAGTTTTCTTTAAAAGATTTTAGTGTGGATGTAGTAATTAAGATGTTTTCTTTAACCAATTGTGCTATATTTTTCTGATCGTTTTGAACAGAGTCAATTGCTGAATCGTATTTCAATGCGTCGTCTTCATCAAGTGTGCCGAAGATATGTTTGAATATATTGCCTATTCCGCCGAACCATGCAGATTGTCGATTGCGTTTAGAAAGCAAGTGAGACATGGATTCGTATTCGCGCGTGATATCATTGTACCTGACCGTTAACGGGGAAAGAGTATCTTTGCATTGTTGGAACTCTAATTTTTGACAGGCGAATCTAGTAGTACCTATAACTTCATTTAGATTAACAAGATGCGGATTAATGAATGATATATCTACATGACTGATAACGTTTAACTGTCCGTTGATTATTTTCAGTTTTCCTAGTCCATCAAAGTAGATGCCGGAACTGGAAGAAAGTGGCTGTACTACATCTGGCTGTGCACCGAACGAGACGCTGAAACGAGGTAAAGTAGTAAAATGAGATTGAAATATTGTGATGTTTCCAGGTTATAAGGGTTGTGTGACTGTTGCTGGTTTGAGCTGATCGAAATGGTGAGTGACATGACGTCTGTTGATCAGTAGGGTAGCTGTGTGATTATTGTGGACCCTTATAATCTTATATGGTCCCTTCCAGAGGGGTGATAAGGCTTTGCGGAGTCTCAAATGATTTTTGAGGTAGACATAGTCTCCGACCTTATACTTAGGGGGAGGCTTAGAACGAGTATCGTAATATGACTTAGAAGATTCTTTAGATTTAATGATATTATGTAAAGCTTTTTCTCTAGTATATCTAAGTTATGTTGTAATCTTTTAATATAATCTGAATATGTTGTGCCAAGATTTTGATCGTATACTGATGTAGGAATGTATGGTTTATGACCGAATACTAGTTCGTAGGGAGAGAATTTTGTAGTAGCATGAATAGTAATGTTGTAGGTTAGCATGGCAGTATAAACGTAAGTAGGCCAATTATCTTGATTTTCATTAATGAACGATTTTAGGTATTCCTTTAAAGTAGAATGGCTGCGCTCTAAGGCACCTTGAGTCTGTGGATGGTATGGCGACGACCAAAGTTGTTTAATCTTCAAGAACTGGCAAGTAGTTTTAAACAAATCTGACGTGAAATTGGTACCTTGGTCGCTCAAGATTGATTTGGGAATACCAAACAGTGATATGAAGTGGATAAGGCAATCACTAGTTTCCTCTGCTGTCGTACTACGTATAGGATGGGCTAATGAATATTTGGTGAGGTCATCCTGCAAGGTAAGTATGTACTTGAGTTTACCAGGTCCAGACTCTGGTAAAGGACCAACAATGTCTAAGGCTACGCGTTGAAATGGGGTAGTGGATGTAGTGGTAATTTCCATAGGAGCTCTATTTAATTTTCTTAAAGCTTTATTCTCCTGGCATAGTTTACATTTCTTAACATAATCTTCTATGTCACTCCTCATCCCCTTCCAGTAAAATTGTTCTTGTATTCTATTGTACATACGCGTTGAACCTAAATGACCGGCAATTGGAAGATCGTGGTTTTCACGAAGTATTTTAGTTCTTTCACTAAGGGTAGGATAGATAATTTTATTAAGGTAAATATGTATATTAATTTTTGTATTATGAAATATATAAGTTAGTATATTGTAGATTTTAGTATAAGAGTGTTGATCAAAAGGATTTCTGAAATCAGATATTGCAATGTCTACGGGGTTTTCAAGTTTCATGATTTCATCCCTTACTTTTATTAGAGTTGAATATATAGCTGGATACGACGATTCATCAAAGTGATGGACTTTCGTAAAGATAAAGTAGATTGTTTTATTGTTATATTTTATCTGTTGGAAAGAGTATAATTCCTTTTCGCCGTTAAGGATATCATTTTGATTTTCAGTATTGGATAAGATTTCTGATATGTATGGATTCGATTCATCCATATCTATTGATGTAGGTATGAGTATGATGTTGTAAGGGGATTTTAGAAGGTTCTTGTTATGTTCTTTCAGGTGAGTGTTACAGGTGAAATCTTTATTGGCCATTTGTTTTACAAATTTAGAGTAATCATTATCGTGTAAGTTTTGATTAGTGTCATCTTCGTTAGGGGAGGGGATTTGCAAAGAATCAAAATTGACATTAAGATCAACACTTTTCGGGCTAGTGTCAATTGCTGCCCAGTCTGTGGGGTCTAATTGAGGGATCATGGAGTCTTGTTCTTGGCTTAGTAAAGGGATTTGTTTGTTTTTTCAGGGTTGGAGTCGGTGTTTGGATTTAGAAGATCTTCGTTGTCATAAGAAAATGGAATATGTTCAGGTAGTTCTAATAAAGGATCTTGTAGCGGAATGTCGAGTTCGTCAGCTGAGTTTGGCAGTTCGAGGTTAGGAAGTAATGGTGAATTATCTACAGGATTGACGGGAAATCGCGATAGTGTGTCGGCGTTAGTGTTAGTCTTACCCTTTTTATGAACAATATTGTAATCGAATTCCTCTAGTTTGAGGCGCCAACGAACTAATCTGGATCCTGGGTCTTTGCAATTGAACAACCATTGGAGAGGTTTGTGATCTGTGACTATAGTAAACTGTCGTCCATAAAGATATGGGCGGAAAGCTTTTGTGCCAAAGACTATAGCGAGACATTCCTTCTCAGTTACACTATAGTTACACTCGGCTTTATTAAGTGTGCGAGAAGAGTAGGCGATAGGGCGATCTCTTCCTATCGGACCTTGGGATAAGATGGCAGATACAGCGAAGTTCGAAGCATCGCATGTGAGTATGAATGGTTTTGAGAAGTCAGGGTAAGCTAAGACTGGTGCGGTAGTTAATTTATTTTGTAGCCTTTCAAAGGCTAGTTGTTGTTCATTCTTCCAGTTGAAAGGTATGTCCTTTTTGAGGAGAGATGTTAAGGGTTTAGCGAGTTTTGAAAAATCTAATTGATCTAAAATTTCTGTGATTTGTGGAATAGGGTATGTTTCGCCAATAGTGATGTCATTTAGTTTCCTATAATCTATCACAACTCTCCATTTGCATTGTCCTGAAGCGTCCGCTTTCTTTGGAACTACCGAGATGGGTGCTGACCAAGGTGAGTTAGAAGGCGTAACTATACTTTGTTCTAGCATTTTGTTTAATTGGGTCTCAACTTCTTTTTTATGGCATTCTGGGAATCTGTAGGATTTTGTTTGAATTGGGACATCAGTGTTGGTTCGGATTCTGTGTTCAATGGCTGTTGTGTGTGAGAGTGGATCGTCTGGCAAATGAAAAATGTCTGAGTAGTTAGAGCATATGTAAAGTAGAGCGTCTTTTCCCTCGCTGTTGAGGTGTGATGTTCTCAATAGGTTGAGAACTTTCTGAGTTCTAGTTGATATCTTAGACGGTGGAATGCAAGGCGATGAATGCCACTGAGCTTCAAATGGTTGTATATCCAGGTTAAGGTTAGAATTAATTGTTATGGGATTATCAGAAGTGTTGACGACATTGACGTTTACGCGCCCGTTCTCTTTTATTTTAACGATGCAGTTAGAGACTAACAAACAATCGGATATATGTTGATCGATGATAAGACCTTCTTGAATATTTGTGTTTTTTACGGAGCATTCGATCACGGTTTCGGTACGAGGGGGTATTGTGTATTTAGGAGCAGAGAATATTAATTCAATGGTCTCATTGCCAATTTGTAATGCACTTCGGCTATAATCTATTTGGCATTTTAAACTTTTAAAGAGGTCATTACCAATTATTCCGTCTTGGCTTAAAGTAATATCTTCAACTACATGAAATTCGTGGAAATACGGTTTATTTTGTTTGTTAAATATTTGCATCTGGAAACTACATAAGGTAGTTGTAAACTCATCACCAGCATCGATACCTTTTAGTGCGATTATATTATTACTTAGAGTTGGAATTTCAGACATAGAGCTCGATTTTAGTAAGCAGATGCAAGAGCCAGTGTCGACTAAAAAGGATAATGGTCGTGAAGCGACTGAAGTTTGGATTTTAATATAAGGTAAGTATCTTTTCTCTGTATTATTAAGGTTATAGATTTTTACATTTTCTTTGTTTGTTTTCAGGTATGGCGAATGCAGTAAGACGTGATCTGGAGCAGATGTGAGAGGGGGAGTACAGTTCATGGTTTTAGAGGTAGATACAGAGGGTTTAGCATAAGATTCAGGGAGTTTAAGGCACGATTCGGGGTTTTCAAAGTAGGGCGCAGAGGGTTTGGTGTGTGTATCAGAGGATTTTTGTAAGTTAAAAGGATTAGAGTTCGACTTAGAATATTTGGAGAGAGATGATGGGATCTTATGGTGCGAGTCAGACGATACAGAGGATTGCAGGTATGATTCAGAGGGCTTATAACGCGATGCAGTGGATTTAGAAAATGATACAGAGGATTTGAGATTTAAAACAGAGTGTTTAGAATATGATTCAGAGGATTTAGAACTCGACTTAGTAGATTCAGAGGAATTGGAATTGACACTCAACGGAGTGGTGTTTACGCTATTATGTTGGGGCTGGTTACCCTGGTTGTTAGCGGTGTAATGAGTATCGGCTTTTGGTTTAAGCGGGTAATTTCCCGGGCGATACCCTCCGGGAAATTTTAATAGTTTAAATCATAGCACTCGTCCTCAGAGGGGTGTTCTTTGACCTTGTTACTAGCAAAGTTGGCACGAGATGTACTTGGCATTGGGTTTGGTTGTGTATTATTTTGTCGACCCTGTGAAGGTTGAATATAGGCTTGATTTCTATTATTATTATATTGCCTCTTACGACAATATTCGATAGTGTGCCCTACGTTTTTGCAATAGCGACACACTAACTCATTAGTATTGATTTTCTTAAATTGGTCCCCACGTGGACCTTGTGGGATAGGAAAACGATATGTGTGGGGTTGATATTCGCGGCGAGGTTGGAATCTGTGTTTATCTGTATTGTTAGTAAATGGTTGTGGATATTTTTTAGTAATGCTGCTGAGGATCTTTTCCTCAGCGACCGCGAAATTTACTGCAGAATTTAGTGAGTCGGGGTCGCGGCATCTCACGATTTGCGAGAGTCGTGGGTGCAGTCCCACAACGAATGTGTGCACCGCTAGGTCCTGCATTGCTGCGACACGACCTGCTAATTCCGTCTTTTTCCTAGTCGGTATAGAAATATTTATTTCCGTCAAGAGTTTAGACAGACACGTCTCTATCTTGAGAGCAAACTGGTTAACGGACTCAGATGGTCCTTGTTTGCATTCTTGTAACTCCGAAAGGAGTGTGTGTAATGTTTCTTTTCGCCAAATTGTTGTTTAAGAAATTCTATAAATTGCTCAAATGTGTCAAATTCCTTAATATTGCATGTGGATTCGGCTCTACCTTCCAACTGGCTAATAATATATTTAAAAAGAATAGGTTTCTGAGTTTTATTCGCTAAATTATAGGCGTTTGTACAATTAGAGATAAATGAGTTTAATTTCTCCCTTGCACCATCGAAGGGTTTTATAAATTTTAAGAGGACGCTTAATTCTATTTTATCCTCAGGTTCTGTGCGGATTGGAGTACTCCTAGAGGCGCTAGCATTGTCGTCTTTGGTTTCATATTTGGAAGTCATTTTTAAATATAATTAGAAAACACAACACAATAGAATAAAATAAACAGACAAAAGTAGTTACAAAATATAGGTGTATAGGATAATAAAATAAAAGTTGATCTTATTTCTAAGTTACCTGGTAGTTGCACCGGTTGTTTAGACTGCGAGCTTATCAGTTCGCAGTGCGGATGTTAAAATATAAACAAACGTCGTCTCGAACGACTTATGTTTTAGCGATAAATTACAAGTAGGAACTTTGTATGAACTTATGACTAAAATGTAATACGATTAAATTAGAAACATTTTTTTTTACACAGTAGTTATGGATGAATATATAAAGTGTAAACGGGACTCTGAGCACTATTCTGTATTGGCGATTTAGAGTTATGATTTTAAGTACGATCTATCACTCACGATAACACTGCCACAACTGCTACCAGGGTTGCTGGAATCATCACGACAGTAGCACCACTCGACCAGCGGCAGATTCAACCGAAAGCTGTTACCACAGCCCTCTCTCCTTCTCGGGAACAGTAGATGTAAGAAAATTGTTTGACCACGGTCAAACAGCACAATACGGTGTATTCACTTTTACACACACAATTATTATTTTATGATTATTTAGGATTAACTTTTTTATTTAAAAGTTCACTGGGTTTATTGAGTTAGATTCGGAAACGTATTCGGGTAGGGGATTTTCGTATCCCACCGCTGCCACCAAATATTATACGGGTTCGCGCCGCAAGGTTTTTAAAAAAAACTATTATTACGGCTAGAATTAAAATTATATTGAATAAAATACACGATTTAGTACACTTGAATTAGAAATAGAATAAGAGTACACTTTGATTTGGAAAATAGGAAAAGACTTGCGACCCGTACTGAGATTTAGAATAACTGACTGAACTGCCCCACTGCGTAGTCCTTAAGTAGGCTTTTTATGTTAACGTTGCTATTCGTATGGTGCAGTGGTTAGCTAGATGCCTTGCATGGCAAGGGTATAACAGTACGCTATCAAATTGGAAATCTCCAGGACCGGACGGACTGCACAACTTTTGGCTTAAATGGCTACGCAGTTCACATGCTCGTTTGGCTTCTCAGTTCCAATCGGCCTTAGAATCGGGGTCGTTGCCGGATTTTATGACGACTGGCATCACTCATTTGCTCCATAAATCAGGAAGTACCACGGAACCAAGTAATTATAGACCAATTACGTGTTTACCCACGATCTATAAGCTACTTACATCTATTTTGAGAAGCAAAATTGTCAAACATATTGAAACAAATTCGATCATATCTATATCTCAGAATGGATGTAGGAGCGGGAGCCGTGGTACAAAGGAGCTCCTCCTTATTGATACGGCCATCAGCCAACATGCTCGCCGTAACAAGAGGGATCTGATGACATGTTGGATAGACTATAAAAAAGCTTTTGATTCTGTGCCACATGCGTGGCTCTTGAGGGTGCTAGAGTTGTATAAAGTCAATGCTACTTTATGCGCCTTCTTGCAGTCATGCATGGGGCACTGGAGAACAGCTCTTAGCTATCCAGTATGTCGGCAGACCCCGGGTAATTGCGGTGAGCTCATAAGGATTGAGCGAGGTATATTTCAGGGTGACAGCCTGAGTCCTCTATGGTTTTGTTTAGCCATGAACCCTCTCAGTACACTGTTAGAGGGTTCAGGGTATGGCTACAGGTTACGAAGAGGTGGTCGGGAAATATCCCACCTGTGTTATATGGATGATCTTAAGCTATTTGCTTCCACCAGATTGCAACTGATAGAGTTACTGAAATTAACTGAATCTTTTAGTAATTCTATCGGTATGAAGTTTGGTGTAGACAAATGTGCGGTCATGCATGTAAAACGGGGAAGGGTAGTGGAATCTGAGGGAATTCAGCTCACGGATTCTACTAATTTACGACCACTTCTCGTAACTGACACCTATAAATACCTGGGTATGTCGCAAGCCTTAGGCATAAATGAGGTGGATATGAAACAATTGCTGCGGGAACGTTTCTTTGGCCGCCTGAAAAAAGTACTAAGTAGTCTTTTATCAGGTGGCAACAAGGTGCGAGCCTGCAACGGTTGGGTCATGCCACTTCTTATGTACTCTTTCGGCATACTCAGGTGGACTCAGACTGAACTTGACGCCTTGGATAGAAGGGTCCGTAGTCTTTTGACCGCACATCGTTTGCATCACCCTCGTTCGTCAGTAATGAGGTTGTACATTCCGCGAAAGTATGGAGGTCGAGGATTCCTAAATGCCAAGACCTTGCACAGTCGTGAGGTATACAACCTTAGGGAATATTTTCTCTGTGCTGACAGGGTTATGCATCGCGATGTGGTCGCTGTAGATTCCGGATTCACCCCGCCCTCCTTGGCTAAGAAGAACTGGCGCAGACCTGTAGTACTCAGTACTGATGACCGCAAGAGTGTATGGCAGAGCAAGGAGCTCCACGGAAGGTTCTATCGGGCTTTACATGGGCCCAACGTAGACTTTTTAGCTTCCGTGGCCTGGCTACGTTTCGGCAACCTCTTTGGAGAAACCGAAGGTTTTGTCTGTGCAATTACTGACGAAGTTATCATGACGAACAACTACCGGAGACATATCCTAAGGGACGGAACAGTAGACATCTGTCGTGCCTGTCACCGCCCAGGTGAGTCCCTTAGGCATATAGTCTCGGGTTGTTCTCGTCTTGCTAACGGCGAGTATTTGCACAGACATAATCAAGTAGCCAGGATCATTCATCAGCAGCTTGCTCTGAAATACGGGCTTGTGGAAGTCGAGGTCCCGTACTATAGGTATGTACCTGAGCCAGTTCTCGAGAATGGCCCTATCACACTGTACTGGGATCGATCAATCATCACGGGCAGAACTGTTGTAGCCAACAAGCCTGATATTGTGGTGGTTGATCGAACTGAGCGCCGGGCAATGATTGTTGATGTCACCATACCACATGACGAGAATCTCGTGAAGGCTGAGAAGGAGAAACAGATGAAATATCTGAACTTGGCCCACGAGATCGTTGACATGTGGGATGTGGACTCGGCGATCATTGTACCGATAGTGGTTTCAGTTAATGGACTGATAGCCAAGAGCCTCAACCAACATCTTAAGAGGCTCGCGTTGGATGGCTGGGTCAAGGGTCTGATGCAGAAGGCGGTACTTCTGGATACGGCACGCATTGTTCGGAAGTTCCTATCTCTGGGGCCCTAGCCATTGGCAGTTTGGTCCCTGTACCCGTTGCCAGTGGGTCTACACACTTTTTATATTTTTAAATGTTGTGTTATTTTTTATAATATACTATTTAAAAATGTATCTAGTGATGTTATGTTAATAAATGAAAATAATAACAAACAATATTATTAGAAAAACTGTCAGGCTAGGTAGATGATGTCGTGCTCGAACATTGGCTTGCTGTTCCGGCTACTGCTGTACTGATTTGCCAATTCAGCATTGTGACAATTGCTCCGAACTGCGAATTTTGATAACACATTCTTTCAACGTCTTGGGGGTCCAAGTCAAAGGTCAAGTGCTAAAAAAATAAGTATGTAAAAATATCAAAATATCATAGTATAAGTTAAACTTCAGTTTTATCAGTTTAATAAACAGTAATTTCAGGTTATCCGTGTTTGTCTTGTACTCTAGAATCATTAAAAGTGTATGCAAACCGTACACAAAGAATTATGTATATAAAAATTGTATTTTGAAGGTAAATATTCTATCGTAGTTCACCGGATTTTATAACGAGAAATGACTTGTTAAATTTTTACGCTCACTGTCAATTTATAAGTACCTATTCTGTATTTCAAAAGATAAATTTGACAAGCACTCCAATTAAAAAGGTCAACGATATCATTATGTTAGTTATTAATTGTCTCAAAATTATAATACAAACCTTCACAGTCACTAATTTAATGAATTTTAAATATGCTTTTCAAATGAATTTATCTCATTAATTCGGCGTATAATTTTTTTAATGAATATTCCCTGAGTCGTAACCAATTTTCTCTGAAGTAAGTTACACTAGCCTACTAATTTAACTGATTTGCTTTTTAATTTCAAGAATGTATGAAGTAATCATAGAAAATACGCAAACTTTTAATTAGTGGTATGGTTTGGTACTAAGTGAGAGCCGTTTCATATAGCTTAGACGAGCCATGTTGCCATGGCAACCGCATATGGGCTCAATTATTGTAAAAACTTTCTCAAGCGGCTGATCAAGATTTCATTTCGCGTATATAAAATGAAAATATGAACGGCAATCTCCCGCTACAGCTTTTTAATGATAAAGCTTTGTTTATCCCAGCACGAATGGGCCGGCTAGATGGGGGAAGTACCACCCTCTTACAAAAGATCGCGTGTGGCAATATAGTTACAACTATTGTTGTGTTTCATATTGTGAGTGAGAGCACCAGAGGTCCAAACCGTCTCCCTATCATCTCCTTATTATTCTTCCTATCCACCTCCTATCCCTTTCCGAAGAAATGGCAATGCACAAGTGATGCCTCTGGTATTGCTAGCGTCTATAGACTACGAACCGATTACCATCAGGTGGGGGCCGTATGCTTGTTTGCCACCAACATATTATAATAAGAAAAGGGAGGGAATCTGGGCCTTCGGCACACCTCACTTACCATACGAAACGCAACGCCAGAAGTACCTACCGTTGGTTCGCGCTGATCTTCTGTGAGAGGGTGGTACTTCCCCGATTGAGCCGGCCCATTCATGCTGGGATAAGGCTCTACAAATAGAGAACATGCTTTCTTACCAAAGAGGATATTTAAAATGAGATACATAGTTGTATCGTAAAAAGCTTCTCAATGTATAGTTTTACAGATAAATAAATAAATAATAAATAAGTACTCACGGACACTTCGTAACGTCCTCTGGTCCCAAATTAAGCTTAACGCTTGTGCTATGGGTACCATATTACGGATGTAATACATACATAATTATATTACTTTTTTTTTGCAAATACATACATATAATAGATAGAAAACACCCAGACGTAGTACAAATATCTGTGTTCATCACACAAATAATTGTCCTGAGTGGGAATTGAATCCACGACCTCGTGCACGGAGGTCGATTACACTACCGACTACGCCACAAGGCCCGTCACATACAAATTATTCTACTCATAATTAAACAAGGATCTATAAATCCTGGCATGGAACTCACAACAATCAGTAATGTTGGAAGCAATTTACACCATCACAGAAGATTTTTAAAATTCGAAGTTCGCGGCGGTTTTTAAGTAGATAATAACGGTCGGCAAAATCTCATCAACATTTCACTTGGCCGTTTTCTATTCAAATCTGCTTACACAGTCTGCACTTGTTGGCGGAAATAGGGAGCGCGAAGCGGCCGGATATGACGTCATATTTCATCCGCCGTAACAGGGTGCATAGATTTATAAAATGTAATTTTGTGGTTGCCGAAAACTGCTCATTTTGGGATGCTTTCGATAAGTAGGTAAGAAAAGTCTTTAGTCAGTAAAGAATTAAGATCTTAAGTCACGACGCTGATTGAATGTGTGGTATAACTTCACAAGTCTTCAACATAAGATCTTAGAACGTATGATTATAGTTCCAATAAAGATGTTTAGTAGCAGTTGTCCGAATGGCGGCGAAGTGGTTCGCTAGTCATCACGTCTCCTTCTTAACACGGTGAAAAGTAGGCAGTTTAGTTTAGTTTCATTAAGGCCTTTTTATTACAAATGAAAAAGGCAGCAGTGAGACCGCGATCTACTAGTCCAGTAGATATAACACAGCTGTTAAGAATTCTGTAATGCAAATAAACAATTCTTTGGACAAGACCCAAGGTTTGTTTTTAATTTTTAATAATTAAACCCTAAAATTTATTTATTATATTAATTTTTCTCAAACATCTGAAACACATATGGCGGAGTTGCTTAGATACCTCCCGCCCGAGTGTTATGGGTTCGATTCCCACACAGAACAACGCTTTGTGTGATCCACAAATAGTTGTTCTAAGTCTAGGTGTACTTTGTGTCCGTGAAATTGTATGTTTGTAAAGTCCCCCGCGTCACAAGGATTACCAAAAATAGTAGGCCAAAGTCTCGGTTTAAATTTATGCTTAACACCATTGATGCAGGTAATCAGTCCCAAAACACCTTCTTTTTTTTGTTAAGATGGGAAAAAATGTTCCTAACCGCACACCCTGTCGTTCGGGGGTAACAACTAGAATAGTGTGGGGCCTGCACCCACTAAAGAAACCCACCGTGTGCCGTCTCTCCGCCTTTATTGGCGGGCCACTGGAACGTTACATTCCTTCGGTGTTAGTCCCAAAACACCTGTGTTTGTACAGTGGAAGTACTTTTTTCTTTATTTATATTTAAAAAAAATTGCCTACGATGTCGTCCGCATGAACCTCAGAATATAAATAAACCTCCACAAGACATTTAAATATCTAACTATTATTTTTTATACCTTTATCCTTTTCTTGGCTACAATATATTATTGTGTATGCAAAATTTCAGGATGAATGGTTTAGTAATTACGCCATGAAAACGTAGGTAACAAATAAACAAACTCATTTTCTCATGTGTAATATTAGTAAGGAAATACGGATGTGTGACAGCACATTCCCTGAATGGGTGGGACGCAAGTTCGAATCCTGTTTGCAGGTGGTAGGGCTGGGTACCAAGTGGAAGTACTCACTTGGTATCGGGCCTGAGCGGGTTGGTGTTTTGGCTGTAACAGGAGCCGTTTATTCTTTCATTTCATATAGATCTGTGAAATGAAATGGTGAGCTGTAGCTTGACAATACTCTCGGTATAGTTGAGTCCATGAGCGACGGTTACCATTTACCATCAGATGGGCCGTGGCTCGTCTGCCACTACATGTAATAAAAAAAGAAGAAAAAAGTAAAGTTTCCTTTCTTCACTTTCACAAATAATTTGTTATTTAGTTATATCAACATAAACTGTATAAAAAACAATTATGGCAAAGTATTACTATACTAATTTTTCTTTTTACTAAAAAGAAAAATTCTCAGTAGCAGCCCGGAGTTTGGAAATGTGCCCGGTGGACGTCAATAGGCTCGCCCCCTATTACGTGGGACTTAAACATAGCTGGTGAATCGTGGGTGTGTAATACACCTCTGCCTACCCCTTCGGGGAATACAGGCGTGAAGCTATGTTTTTTTTTTATTACTATACTAAAAAAAATTTGCAAAATAGTTATGTCAAAAAACATTAAGCGAAAAGAAGGGATCTCCAGTAAAATTTATATTTACCTTGAAAGTGAATGATTTTCAGAAGTGAGTAATCTTCTTCTGGTAGCTCCGATATTTGGCTTTGTTGTATTTTCTATAACAGGCAAAATCAAATAATAATTATTTACCTTCCTTTATCCCAATTATAATGAGTATCAGGATTCCTTTCTATAAAGAATGCCGGAAAGTTATTAGATTATGAAAGCTTTGGCTTGGTATTATGATCGATCGACTCGACTCACCTTTTGTTTGTAAGACGCGGTCTCGATATATTTCTCATGTATATATTATTTAAGTATTCTTCAAAGATTCTTTATTAGGCTTTAACCATAATGTTCCGGTGGCCCGCCAATAAAGGCAGAGGGACGGCACACGGCGGGTTTCTTTAGTGGGTGAGGGCCCCACACTACCCTGTTCGTTGCCCCTAACGACGGGGTGTGCGGTTCGAAATATTTTTGCCGCCTTAAAAAAAAGGTTTAGCCATATAACTCTCAACGGAATATCATGAAATTCAGCGTACATAGAGTTCAGAATCCAGGAAAAGACTCGTTCCTGTTTTATCCGATAGATCCTGTGGTACAAGAATTTTTGCATACCACATAAGTCGGATACGGACGAAATCGCAGGCAGAATCTACCTAGTTTTATTTAACTTTATGCTAAATAAGATTGAAAAATACTTTGTTTGTATAAAAAATAAATTATACTCTAATAAATTATAATCTATCAAATAACATTATGCTTGCAAGAATATAATTTTGAACCCTGTCTCGTATTAGGGTAACATGTATCTCGAGAGGCAGTATTCAGCCTACATAGTTTAAATACAACACAAAAACATTAATACCTATTTATGTGGGGTCTGGGTTTGAATGATGTGTGTGTGTTTATGCACGTGCTTGCGTGGTTCTGTGTGTGCGTGTCAGAGAGAGGGAGAGTAAATGTTATAAAAATGAAAGTAAGTGTTTGGTGTTTAAGTAATCCTGCCTCAATAACTATTCAGCAACATACATACACACTTCACCATGCTTATATTCAATTTTCGCATGTTTAATAAGTTCAAACAGATTATAAGTTTAGGACAAGTATAGAAAGATGATGAGATTACGTAATATTTAAAAATGTTAGTGCAGCATAGTTGACGAAAACAATTATATTTATTACTAGATTACCCGGTCAACTTCGTATCACCTACAATTTATCTGCAATTATCAATCCTAATCCATTTGCATCGTCTAATTGAATTTAGATAAATGAAACTTCCGTGTGGTGACGGACTAAGAATACAAGTGTCACCACTCCATTCTTTCCCACGGGCATCGTATGAGGCGATAAGGAAAGTAAGCAATTATCATCCATTTCATGACTGGTGGTAGAGCTGGGTACCAAGTGGGAGTACTCACTTGGTATCGGGCCCGAGCGGGTTGGTACCACCATCTCCCGTGTGACCGGCCATGAAGCACATCGTTACGTTTTGGCTGTAGCAGGAGATAGCCGTTTATTCTTTCATTTCATATCTGTGAAATGAAATGGTGAGCAGTGGCTTGAATACTCTCGATGTTGTTGAGTCCATGAGCGAGCGACGGTCACCATTTATCATCGTCTGCCACTACATGCAATAAAAAAAAAGTTGCTTGTAATACAAATGGATTACAAAGAATGACAGCAGCTGTCATTTTGTCGTCTGTTAGCCAAATACCCATACAAAGTTACCAATAATGCTTTTTTATACGTTTTTTATAGGGGTCGCCTTTTTTTTTACTTTTAAATCACCCCTGTATTAGAGCGAACAAAATAATAAAACGATTATTCAAATCGGTCAAGCCATTTTTGAGTTTTAGCGGGACTAACGAACAGCAATTGATTTTTATACAGAAGATCCATCCAATTAATTGACAAACTGACAATCGTACTCTCATGATATTGAGACATTACGTTTTTTCGACGCCCAGTCAATCGAAAGTTTTTTATGTTCAACCGTTCCCCACATATGTTACTCGAGTTAATGAGGTCAGATTCTTCTCGGGTCCAATTGAAAACGGGTCTGTGATATATCTCTCCATATCTCATGGGAGATATTTATGCGTAGGTAACATATTATTCGCAAGAAAATTGAGTTTAAAAGTTTGATTAGTTCAACTGTCGAACTTTGCTAGTAAAAATTTCAATTTTAATCAAAAGTTGTAAGTACACAGTTGTTATATAGAGTTGTAAGTGCAGCGATGGTTTTAATGATAATTAAAACCGAGGACTGCAAAAAAAATCGTATCGAGTTCGATTTTTTTAAGATATGTGTGTATTTGTTTACAAATGACTGCTCGGTAAAAGAAAACATTGTGAGGAAACCTATAATTATGATTTATTATATAATATATCTAATAAAAAAATATAAAACACATTATAAATAGGTTACACTACCTCGTGGCGTGGTCGGTAGTGTAACAGACTTCCGTGCACGAGGTCGTGGGTTCGATTCCCACTCAGGACAATTATTTGTGTGATGAACACAGATAATTGTACTGCGTCTGGGTATTTTCTATCTATGATATATATATATTTACAAAAAAAAAGTAGTATATGTATTATATCCGTAATCTGGTACCCATAGCACCAGCTTAGTTTGGAACCAGAGGACGTTGTGTGAAAATGTCCGTGAATATTTATTTATATTTATTTATTTTCTTCTTTCTTTCTTTAAAATTATCGTGTCGCGGTGTTTGTAACCAAACTCCTCCGAAACGGCTGGACCTATATATATGAAATTTCATATCGGGTAGGTCTGAGAATCGGTCAATATCTATTTTTCATAACCCTAAATGATAAGGGATATTTTCAACATAGCATCACGCCTGAATTCCCCGAAGGGTAGGCAGAGGTGTATTACACACTCACGACTCGCCAGCTATGTTTAAGTCCCACGTAATAGGGGGCGAGCCTATTGACGTCTACTGGGCGCATTTCCAAACTCCGGGCTGCTACTGAGAATGTTTCTTTTTAGGAAAAAGCTCAATAACATTGCCCGACCCGGGGATCGAACCCGAGACCTCATGATTAGCAGTTGCATACACTACCGGTACACCACCGAGGCAGTTTGTAATTTTACAGTACTATTTAAAGCTACTGTTATCTCCTAATATAATTTTCTACGACTCTATCAGACTTTTGAAGTATGCTGACATAGTAATACATTCGTCAACTAGAAAGTACTTAATAGTCATGAATGGCTCAAGTATTATTTTGTTAAAGCTAAGAACACCCTCGATTAAGTCATTTTTATAACTTTGACGACATTAAACACAAAGTGAAAAATGTGAAATCGAAAATAACAGTCAGGAGCAGGATTTGAACCTGCATCTTCTGGATACCGTCCAGATGCTTTACCAATTCAGCCATCCTGACAATTGCTCCTGACTGCTAATTTCGATAACACATAATACTTAACGTCTTTGGGTGACGCCTGCGCCATCTGTCGGAAGTATTTTCATACATTATACCGACCAGGTAAACTTAATTTTACAATAAAGATTTTACCTAATAATGACGCAATCCCTTTAAATATTTAGATATTTTTATATATATTTTTAGCATTTGACATGCTTAGCACTTTGTGTTTAATGTATAGTGCTAAGCATGTCAAATGCTAAAAATATATATAAAAATATCTAAACTTTGACGACTTTAACGGGCCTCGTGTCGTAGTCAGTAGTGTAACCGACTTCAGTGCACGAGGTCGTGGGTTCGATTCCCACTCAGGACAAATATTTATGTTGATTAACACAGATATTTGTACAGCGTCGGTGTTTTCTATCTATTATATGTATGTATTTACAAAAAAAAAAGTAATATTATGTATTATATCCGTAATCTGGTACCCATAGCACAAGCATTAAGCTTAGTTTGGGACCAGAGGACGTTGTGTGAAAATGTCCGTGAATATTTATTTATTTATTATACAAAAACGAACGAAATTAATCAGTCCTCCTGTTTTCTAGCTATAATTTCACAAACAGATACACAATCATGTTAAAATTATTACATGCATGTCGCTTAAGTGTCGGAGGTAAATATTTATTTTCTTAAAAATAATTTTAATCTTTAGTAGGTTACAGGATTATGATAAACAAACTGTTGCTAGGTTTTTAACGCCTAATAAATTAAGATTACTAACGTTCTAATAAAAAATATTTAGCTACTTACCTATCAATCTTAACTATATGAACTAAATATTCACTTACCTACTAGTCTGGTAATGAACAACTAACTGCATTGTATCATGATCTGAGTACATATTTGATCAAATCCCTAATTCAGGAGCTTCTACTAAACAAATATATTAATATTTCATAGGCGTAAAGTTAATTCAGACGAGTTTCTGAGTAATGTTTTGATAAAGGCTGACATTTCGTGACATTTGCCATTCATATTTCGTCCTACAGATCAACAAGGTTAATTGACAACAGACATTTTCACCTTTATTTTTCTAAGTATATAGATCAGCTTTCTTGGCTGTTTTCTTTTCTTTTTAATTTTCTCAAAGATATTTACTATAATACAGTTTTATTAAAAGCCTCTGCCTGCGGCTCCGCAAATGCTAGATTTTTTTAATTATATTTTGGTCCCGTTATATCAGCCGTGCCGGGCCGTGTGTGGACGGCTTTAGAATTATCCCACCCCTCTCTACCCACGGGAGTTGTAAGAGCCGACTGAGGGAATACTGGGGGAGTGGGCAGCAGCACTCCCTCGAGTATTAACAATATCCACTGCGATCGCCAACCCGCCTGCCAAACATGGCGATTACGGCATTATCCCCCATAACGGGACCGCTCGTTGTGGCGTTCTCTTGGGGAGGCCTATGTCCAGCAGTGGACGTTGAAAGGCTGATGGATGGATGGATGGATGGATATCAGCGAAATAAAACATTTGGTATATAATACTTATGTACTTGACATGCTCATAGGGCTGCCTCATTATTTGTTGTATGGGGAATCTTAATTGTAATAATTAAGCTTATCTGGTCGGAATTATTAAACTATGCAAATAACTAATATTATAAATTTGAAATATTAATTAAACACAAAGTGAAAAATGTGAAATCGAAAATAACAGTCAGGAGCAGGATTTGAACCTGCATCTTCTGGATACCGTCCAGATGCTTTACCAATTCAGCTGAATTGGTAAAGAAGGAATGTGTTCTGTAAACGCAAAGCATATGGGGCGGTATTTCAGGACATGCAGGTTCAACTATTGCTATTGACCATTTTTTTTATTTCGCATTTTCACAGCATGTAAATGTTTTCAATGCCGTATGGGGCCGGCTTTAGAATTGTCCCACCCCTCTCCACCCATGGGAGTCATAAGAGCCGACTGAGGGAATGCCGAGGGAGTGGGCAGCAGCACTCCTTCGAGTATTAACAACATCTACTGCGATTGCCAACTCGCCTGCCAAGCGTGGCGATTACGGCACTTTCCCCCATTCTAGGGGAGGCCAGCAGTGGACTTTAAAAGGCTGATGGATGGATGGATGGATGGAAACGTTTTCAAGTCCTTTTTTGTATGGTAAAGTGTTCGGAACAGTTTTCGAAAAATCTCGTTCTAATCGCACCCGTAGTAATCGTATTGTATCCTTTCTTGTATTATTAATTTGAAATTAATATTTCAATATTTATATATATTTGTAGCATTTGACATGCTTAGCACTATACATTAAACACAAAGTGAAAAATGTGAAATCGAAAATAACAGTCAGGAGCAGGATTTGAACCTGCATCTTCTGGATACCGTCCAGATGCTTTACCAATTTAGCCATCCTGACAATTGCTCCTGACTGCTAATTTCGATAACACATCATACTTAACGTCTTTGGGTGACGCCTGCGCCATCTGTCGGAAGTATTTTCATACATTATACCGACCAGGTAAGCTTACTTTTATAAACAAAGGCGAAAATTTTAAAAAGTTAAATTCTGGTGAATGGGAGGCCAAGTCTTTTCATTATTATTATTATCTTTTTCTCTCTCATGTAACAAAATGTGCTTATGTTATGCATTCTTAAAATTTCATTCTGCATTATTCATTACCATAGTCCAATTATTAGTTAAGAAATTTTCACCTAAGAATTTGCTTTTCTAGAAATATTTACCATTAGACTAGTTTCTAGCCCATTTGTCGTTTGTTAAAATGAAACCGCAAATTAATGTTATATGCCAACCCGCACTGAATCAGCGTGATAGACTACAGCCAATATAATTCTCACTATGATAGGAGCCACGTAATGGGTTAAAAACAAAATGTATTGTAATAAATGTAATGTACGTATACTCTACTTCGTGTAACGTAAAAGATAATACGAATATGAATTTTTGTTCCATTTGATTGGTCGTTCCTTTGGGAAGTAAAATGAAATATTATTTCTCGCTTCTGTCTCAAAGGGTCTATAATTTTGTCAAGGTATGAAGTTTTATTGAATTAAGCTTCGTTGAAATTTTTATCTACAGCAAAAATTTATCTACAGTAGGTGAATATAGCATTAAAGTAAAACGCTAAAAACCAACAATAGTATATTTGTTTAGTTTCTACATATTTTAAGTCTGTAATTTTTATTTTAAAGTATGCTCACTTAAAAATATATTATTGATAATAATATAATAGAAAAGTTAGCTAATGGTGAAGCCGTTGGCCGTGTGGGGTTGGCTTTAGAATTGAATGGGAGTCATAAGAGCCGACCGAGGGAATATCGGGGAGAGTGGGCAGCAGCACTCCCTTGAGTATTAACAACATCTACTGCGATCGCCAACCCGCCTGCCAAGCGTGGCGATTACGGCACTATACCCCCAATTTGGGAGGCCTATGTTCAGCAGTGGACGTCGAAAGGGATGGATGGATGGAGTCTTACTTGTTCCAGCACGAGTGAACCGGCTCTCACAAAATTTCAGGGTGGAACAATCGTAAGTACTCCTAAGTTACCACTGAAGTAATGTAACATAGTTCCATTGGTCTGCCAGGCGGAGAGACGGCAGACGGCGGGTTTATTTAGTGGGTGAGGGCCCCACACTGTACGTTACCCCGAATTAAAAAAGAAAGGTACTCCTAAGTTGTGTTTTGTATGGTGAGTGAGGGCACCGGGGGCCCAAACAACCACTACCCCTTATCTTCTCCTTATTATCTTTCCTCTCACCTATCGCTTTCCATCAAGTTGGCCACACGCAAGTTCAAACTTGTTTCTATTTTCACAATAATTAACTACCCTACTCCAATGCTGAGTGAAAGAGTAGAACGGTTCTCGATTGGCAACGTAGGAAGATCTATCATCGATTGAAAAGAAAGTCGTAGGTAACTATTGGATGCAAGTGGCACAAGACCGCTCGTTGTAGTGCTATCTCGGGGAAGCCTGTTTACAGCATTGGACAATAAATAAATAAATATTCACGGACATTTTTCACACAACGTCCTCTGGTCCTAAACTAAGCTTAACGCTTGTGCTATGGGTACCAGATTACGGATATAATACATAATTATACTACTTTTTTTTAGTAAATACATACATATAATAGATATAAAACACCCAGACGAAGTACAATTATCTGTGTTCATCACACAAATGATTGTCCTGAGTGGGACGAGGGCCGCCACAATGAAAGGTATAAGAAACCTTTAAAAGAGGATAACATTTTGAGAGATTTTTAGTCGAAAGTATCTTGAGTTAATTATTAGAAAATTAATTAGTTCTGATCTAAGTTGTTTAACACCACTGGTAAGACAAAACTAATTTGGGTTTATCCTCGAAGAAATTTGTGATTACTGAAACTTTGTTTTCCTTCTTAGGAACTACGTATATTAAGCGCTCCGCTGATTAAACCAATCAGGGAAGCGCTTTTTAATTAATTTATACAATGTTTTTTCCATAATTATAATGCAAATAATCTTTGCAATTAAAAAAAATATCTTAGGAAAATTTTATTGAACACATTGTCGACCAACATATTAATATACAACATATAAACATAAAAACAACATATAAAGCTGTAACAGAGCTGTGTCTCATTGTCTACATTCAAGATATTTGAGAAAAAATTACTGTAATAGGCTATATAGGCGTGTATAAACACAAAACCAATTTTTTTTAGAATTTTTGTTAATCTGTTTGTTTGTTCACGCATCACGCAATAACTACTGAATGGATTTTGATGCATTTTATTTTATTTGATAGCTCTTGATTAGATTTAAAAACTGGTATACATTTTATCCCGCTACTATACCGGGAACCTGAGATTTTTGGTTGCGGCGGAGCCGCGGGCAAAGGCTACTTATATATAACCTAACTGAGACGGATACAGGGATTATTGTAATAGATAACGATTTAGTCCGTGCAGTGACGGACTAAGAATATAAGTGTCACCACCCCATTATTTCCCAAGGATGTCATACGAAGCGACTAAGGGAAGTAAGCGACTATCACCCATTGCATGACTGGGTACCAAGTGGGAGTACTCACTTGGTATCGGGCCCGAGCGGGTTGGTACCATCATCTTCCGTGTGACCCGCCATGAAGCATGATGAGCCCATGAGCGACGGTTACCATTTACCATCAGGTGAGCCGAGGCTCGTCTGCCACAATACACAATAAAAAAAGTATTTTTTTTACTTCGTTGGTAGCAAACAAGCGTACGGCCCATCCGGTGGTACGCGGGTACTGCAGGCTATAGACACTAGAAACCCCAGAGGCATTCGGTCGCGCGTCACCATCTCCAAGGAAAGGGATGAAATGGACAGAAAGTATAATAAGGAGAGAATAGTAAGGATACTAAGGAGAGGACCTACCTGGATAGTAAGGAGATAATAGGAAGAATGGTAAATAGGGGGTTGGAAATAAGGGAAGGATATGGCGCAAGTTTGGGTCTCAAGCGCTCTCACTCACCATAGAAAACACAACGAGTACCTAACGTTATTTCACGCTGATCTTTTGTGAGAGGATGGTACTTCCCCAATCAAGACAGCCCATTTCAAAATATACAAACATACAAACTTTCACATTAATTTTATTAGGATATACACATAAAAATATGTAAAAACTATAGATTTAGGATATATACTAAATCTGTGGTATAAACTAAGTTACTTGCTTTATCTAAATCAGCACAAAGACTCAAAAGAGGCGGGATGAAAGTATTAGCGAAGATTATGCGTAAGAGAGCCCTTGTCAGTTAATTCCTTCTTTAGATTTAAAGATAATTACTAAGACAAAGAGATTATGAAACAGATACAGTGGACACTTGAGAAAAAAAAAGAGGTTATATCTAGATATCTCTTTATGGATTATCAGAAGCGAAGGTCTTACGCATTTTTTGGTGGAACATATTGAAGTATTGAGTTGGCTGATCTGATGATCTGATAAAATAGTAGGAAATATTTCAAATTTAAAACGCACTAATTCTTTTCTAAATGCATATAACTACGAATTGAAACATAATTTACATTATGAGTAAATTATATTTATTATTACTAATAATCCTTACTAATATCATAAATGTGAAAGTGGGTTTCTTTAATTGTTAGGTACGCTTGCACGCTTCATCTTCTGAACCGTTCATTATAAATTTTGCATATATATTGCATGTAGCCAAGAAAAGGACAGAGGAACCCGGAAAAATGAATAGTTTTCGTAGAATAGCTATTTTATGTATAGATAATTAATGTATTATAGGTATAATCTAAAGTGAATCGTGGGGTATTCTAGTTTTTTTAAATTAATCCTTTCAATATATATAAAGTAATAACTTCAGTTCACGATTTGGTGTCTATAGACTTTAGGATAGTGTGCAGAGATAAGTGAAAGATGTATTACAGTAGTGATTAAAAACTGTTGAGCTCAAAAATTTCTTCAATCATAATAAATACTTCAAAATAGCTACAATATAAGGCAGCAATATCTAGTGATGAATTTCTGTACTAAATTAGTATCAATGGGCATATTGTGTAATGAAAGTAATTTAAGTATTTATTTAAATTATAAAACAATTTTGTGTGTTCAATTTCATCCAAGTCCATTCAGACATTTTTACGTGATTGCTTATTAAGCACCCAAACATAAATAGTTTCACATTTGTAATATTAATAATAAAAACACTCACTTTGTATGCTTTGTCAGATTTCGCATGTACATATAAAATATCGGATTAAAAAAGCAGATAAAGCTTTATTTTGAGAAATATGTTAGGTACTCATTTAGTGTATCAGTGTGGCTGTGGAACCTGCGGCAAAGTCTATCTAGAACCGCGCAAAAAATATATGGTTGAAGTTTTTCAACTAAATTATTTAATTTTGGCAAGGAATTTAGAACTGTAATGGGTCAATTATTGTGTTGAGATTAAGTTATATAGACAAAATGAGTAAGACTATAAAAAAAGTAAAAATTGGTCTGTGTATGCTGCTACGGTGCTTTTAAAGTGCTACACTTACGCCCGCTACAATCACGCAACATACAGCTACGTCGTAGCAGACTCTACTGAGAGTTTGTTGTAAGTTAAACGAGAGATCTTGTAGTTTAAATAACAAAATGTAGGGGACGTGGTAGAGAGATTAAGGCGTATGAATTAAAGTATAAGAATAAAGTGGTATGGAACACACATATAGTCTGGAATCCACTACCAGGAAAAACGTATGGTTCCTGTGGAATACCAATTTTCCAAAGAGATATTTAGTGTGTCGTAGAGGACGTCGTCTACGCGGACGAAATCGTGGTTAGAATCTACTATTAAAATAAAAAATATTTAAATTTCAAAATTTCAAAATTTAAATAAACAGCAAATTATGAAGTATAGTTTTGGTTTAATCAATGCTCATTAGCGGTACTCAATACAAATGAGAGAAAGCGTAATGATTTTCTATTTGTCAAACACATATTTATATGTATTCCACAATTGCACGATTGTGTATCATAATTAAAATAAATAGAATATTAATCAGCAATAACTGATGTCCTAATTTTATTATTTAAAACACTCAGAAAACATTCTTTGTAGTTAATGGCAATTGCGTAGAATGCACCAATTTACGGTCGTCTCATGTGAGTTGTTAACTTAAATTTCGACTTTGCTTTAATGAATGTAACAGCGAAAAGAGAAACAGATTAAAGTAAAAATTATTTTTGTATGCGGAACTTTAGTGAGTGGGATTTGAACCTGCGTTCCTTCCCCGTGGAAGTGCTCTAACCACTAAGCCATCGCACTGAATGATGGCCATTCCCAATCTCCACATCATTTTGTCGTTACGACTTTTTCCACATTCACAAATAATTTGTTCTTTAAAAGTAGCTGAGCATGTCAATTGCTAAGATACAGATCAAAATGTTTAAAAACAGATTATTAAATTGGAGTATATAACTAGTTATAACTTATGGAGCAGAAGCTGTGCAGAGTGTGTGAAAATTTAAGCTAAATATATCTAATGAAACCTAGAGAGGAAGCCCTAGATGTAATATTATTGCGTGTATATTATGGGAAACTAACATTTGCACACTTGCAACATACATAATTTTTCAAAGTCAGTGGTGTATGCCCTGTGATCTTGCTTGGACTAGACATAGAACATGATACATTTGTCATAAATTTTCGTAAACTTTCATTACCTACGACTTCAAACTACTAAGCTCATTTATGGCTCTACAATCTTAGCAATAAATCTTGCTTTATTTATCCAAAGGTAAAGGAAACAAATAACATAAATACTTAAAATAGAATTATAAATTTATGAATAAAATATGAGACAGGAAATGGAACCAAGCAGCCATGTTAGAAACGTTATTGAATTTGTAAACTAAAACGACAAACAATATAATTTCTTTTTGCTGGTCGTACGAAAAATATTCTGCGCAGTTGCGGGGTAAAATGAAATATTTGAACATATTTATGCGCAATATTTTCTTTCATATATTTGTTTGACTAGTCTCGAATTCGGGTCGGAATATTCTGCTGTTCTACTAAGAAAAACACATCAAGAACATATTGATAAGCTAAGTCTAATAGATCCATTGCTCTATAAATTAAGGATACACAATTGTGTTTAGAAATCGAGGCCAAAGTTGTATATTATATAATCTTACTTAAATGTATAAGCACTGATTCCGTATTGATTTTATAAAATAATAACAACTATTAACTACGTGCGTGAGTGTAACGACACTATTCAGAAAAAAACGAGAGAAAAAGAGACAGTCAGTGAGTTTTTCAAGAGATTTTAGTATTATTAGGCATATTGATACTTTGTGGGCGTTGCGGCTTCTAGAGTGTCCAAACATTACTAAACGAAACGAGTGCAAGAAAGCGTAATCTGCCCCCTTAGAAAGAAAAACGAAACGTTAGACGAACTTTCGTTTCAGTTCATTGTGATTAGTCGCCTAGTGAATCGCGCGTCGAAATCTCGACTAAACGAGAATCACGCGTCGGACTGTTGATCAATTACAATGACTCGAAATGTAAGTTCATCTAACGTTTCGTTTTTCATTCTAAGGGGGCTGCACTCATTTATAGTGGTCACTTTTAGCGCTTAATTGTAGATTTTCTTTTTTTTTTAAATATCAATGAGTAAACCGCAATAAGTGTGCACCTTGATTACGTGAGACTAAAAATTACTTATCTAGTCCATCAACGTAGGCCTTCAAAAGAGAGCTGCTCTGTCCACCATTTCGTGACCTCTAACTCCCACTACAACCAAAACACACCGATGTTTTTTACGGTTGGTCACATGGAAGACAGCGAAGTTGACTTGCACAGAAATTAGCACTTCCACTTAACAATATCCACGAGGAAGAATTGAGTGGTAACACTTGTATTCTCAGTGTCAGCCCATGGATGTCTTCATAATTAAAAAGGATGATATAGGCATACTACTCTGTCAAGAATGTACCAGGAATGGATGATTTGTTTATTGTTCCAAATATTTTTTTTTTTTTGTTGTTGTTAGATTGGCGCAACTGTTATCCATTTTGGCGCAGAGTTTGAGTTGCATCTGTTATTTATATTAAATACAGTGCTGTTTTTAGTTATATCATATGTAGTGTGTATTGTGAATTTCATAATGGACAAAAACATCGAACAAAGACTTTGTCTTAAATCTTGCATCGCCAATGGAATTTCGTGTTCGGAGTCACTGAAAATGTTACAAAAGGCTTACGGTGAATCGACTTTATCAAAAACACGTGATTATGAGTGGTATAAAGCGTTTAAAAGCGGTCATGATGTGATGGAAGATTTGCCTCGCTCTGGTAGGCCATCAACGTCTGCAACTGAAGTTAACATTGCAAAAGTGAAGGAAATAGTGACTGAAAATCCTCATTCAACTTTGAGAAAGATAGCCGTCGAACTTTCTGTGTCTCACGAGTCGATCCATACCATTTTAAATAATCACTGGGGTATGAAACATGTTTCCGCTCGGCTAGTCCCAAAAGATCTGAATTTTCTCCAAAAACTCAATGGCATGAGAGTGAGGACATGCTAGAACGAGTCAATTCCGACCCAACATTCATGAAACGCATTGTTACTAGTGACAAGACGTGGGTTTACGAGTTTGACATGCAAACTAGTCAACAAGCTTCGAAATGGCGACTTCCAACTGAACCGAAACCGAAAAAACCACGCCAAAGTCGATCAAAATTTAAATTCATGTTGACTGTATTCTTTGACTATCGCGGTGTTGTGCTCTCGGAATTCTTGCCAAAAGGTCAAACGATAAATAAAAAATATTATTTGAGCGTTATGCAGCGTTTAAGAGAGCAAATTCGAAGAAAAATACCAGATTTGTGGAAAGAAAATTCTTGGATTTTGCTCCACGATAATGCGCCTTCGCACAAGGCCATCATTTTGAATGAATTATTGTCCAAACACTCAACAAATACCATCGAGCAACCACCATATTCACCAGATATGGCTCCAGCCGATTTCTTTCTTTTTCGTAAACTCAAATTACCACTTCGTGGCACCCGTTTTCAATCGGTAGAAGACATAAAGGAGAATTCGCGGCGAGAACTGAACTCGATTCCGGAAACTGCGTTTAAAAAATGTCTTGATGATTGGATTATTCGTTGGCGTAAGTCTATCGTTTCTGAAGGAGCATACTTTGAACGTGATAAAATAAATTTGGATGAATAACAAAAAGTTTGTATATTATTGATCTTTTCCCGGTACTTTCTTGACATAGTAGTACATCGGGGACATAATGAACTTTTGCTTACTTTATAATATTTGTCCATCCATATTCAAACACGTCCCTTGGGATAAGACGCATTTATCACTTACATGATGTAAATTTAATAATTGAAACGCCATGTTGATCATTGTTACCTTTTTGAAGTGAAATTTCTTAGGTGATTATACCTTGTCCAGTAACCATGAGGAGCCCGGCATAACCTCTTCGCTCACCCAGAAATTATTTATGGAAGAATTTCCATGCGTAAGAAAAAAAAACTTCAAAAGAAAAGAAGTTAAACAATTCTTGAACGAAAGTTGCGAGTGAAATGTCGAGGACGCGTCACGAATAGGCATATTTCATAACATGAAAAAGAAAAAAGATGTAATAGAAAAGTAAGCTATTTGTTCAAAAGCGAGCGTCGTATGTTTATACAATAATACAAAACGATAGTTTAGTAAATTCCTAAGTTTTTAAAATTATGCTAGACGTTTCTAGAAGTCTGAAAAAAGGACAAAAATATTGATAACCAAATTTTAATTTAATATTTAAATGCAATAGATTATTAAACACAAAGTGGAAAATGTGAAATCGAAAACAACAGTCACGAGCAGGATTCGATTTCACATTTTCCGCTTTGTGTTTAATGTATAGTAAAAATATATATAATTATGCAATAGATTAATTTCAAACACCTTTAAAATTAATCCAAATATTTTTTTTTATTACTTTAGAGCACGGTGTGGTAAAAATACGGACTGCAAAGGTCAAAAAATTGGTATTGAGTTAAATCCCCAGTCCAACATCACGGCACACTGTGACTTTCCGAGATTATTCCAAAATATGTATGTATTTTTTTACAAATTATCGCTGCTCGGTGAAGCAAAACATCGTGAGGAAACCTGCATGCACGCCTGAGATCGCAACCGCATGTAAAGTCTGCCAACCTGCACTGGACCAACATGGTAGACTATAATCCCTCTTGCTCTGAGAGAAGACCTGTGCCCAGTAGTGGGACAGTAACAGAAACAGTTGAAAAAAGAAAATAACTAGATTGTACTCAAGACTTTATCATATAAATACTTCACTCCAGAGCACACTACACTTTGTAAAAATTGCTATCCATTACCGTTTCTCCGTGATAAAAAGAAGCCTAGATCTAATTAAAGTCCTCCACACTTTTTGTATTAACAATTGAATATACAAAATAAGTGGTAAGCTTACTACCAAAGGTCATCAGCCACCATGTCATCAACATCTTCCTAGCCTTGATCAAACATTTGTTAGCTTCCGATTTGTTCGATTGTAACTGATCCACCAGTACGGAGTGATTACATATATGACCTCCGTGACCCGGGTAAGGAGACAACTGGTGATCGCAGTTAGACGCGTCGCCACGCTAACAGCCGGTCTTACCCTCCCTCCGCGTTAGATGTTTTCACATCAAAAAATCACAAAACAAAACTAATTTAACGAGATCTCCGAACAAGAATCAAACATTACAGCGTATTACTCTAATTAAATAAGAACGATAAGGGAAATATTCGAGCACAATACAATACCGTACAAAATCCTAGTAAGAGATATTATTACATTGTAGTTACTAACTAAACTACAATAGGCATTGTCCGGTACAATTGTTATCGCAGGCAGATATTTATAAAGGTTATTGGTACCTTGAAGAAATGTTCTGTTATTGAAGCTTCTAGTAGGCTCATTATAGTACCAATATCTGTTATTATCATTTATTTATTTAACTGTATTTTTAAAGTACAAATCATAATTTGTGAATAAGGAAAAAGAGTATTTTAGTACAGGCGGGAATCGAACCTGCATCCCTTCCTATCCGGAGAAGTGCTCTAATCCACTGAGCTACAGTACTATCTTTTAGACATACCCAATCTCGTTATCACATTTGTCTTAACGACCAACGCCCTCTATCGGAACGCATTTACATGCATCCAATATAGTAAGTTTAATTTTGCAATTAAAATTCATACTATTTGATGGCGTGATTTTTTTAAACATTTGATCTATATTTTAGCACTTGACATGCTCCACTATTCTTAAAGCACAAATCATAATTTGTGAATAAGGAAAAAGAGTATTTTAGTATATCATCCAATATAGTAAGTTTAATTTTGCAAATCAAATTCATACTATTTGAGGGCGTGATTTTTTTAAGGTCGTTAAGACAAATGTGATAAGGAGATTGGGTATGTCTAAAAGATAGTACTGTAGCTAAAATACTCTTTTTCCTTATTCACAAATTATGATTTGTACTTTAAGAGTAGCGGAGCATGTCAAGTGCTAAAATATAGATCAAATGTTTAACTGTATTTATTGAACGATACTACAACTATTACATATACATATAGGAGATTGTAGCCTAGTTGTGTACTTGCAGTTTAATCGGTCGGCCAGCTTAAGCAATTTTTATTCGGTGGGCAGTCAAATGGGTGACCAAAAAGTAATTACTTACTTATCATCACGCCATCTCCCTTGCAGGGTAGGCAGAGAGAACTGAGCGCCAAAAGGCTCTATTCTTGCATACCTTTCTCGCTTTCTCAACATTCATAATAAATTCTCTTCATACACAATCGCTGGTTACGGAGACTCCTGACTCCAACTTCCTTCAATACATGACCGATTCGGTCTAGGTAGGTAAGTATCGGTCTCCTCGGAGGCGTCGCCGCCCGGACCAGCCAAGCCCGAACAGGGGCTCGAATCCTCGAGTTCCCTGGGGCGGAAGGTCCCAAAATGGCCGATACGATAACCACGAGGCTGCGAGGTCTGTTTGGTGAAGGCAGTGGAGTCCGAATCGCCAAACCAGTGAAATGCGCTGAACTGCGCGTTTCCGTTGCGCTGAACGACGTCCGGGAGGCCATTGCCTCGAAAACCGGATGCTCGGATGCCAACAGAGTGGGCTCCATTAGGTCCGGACCCGGCAGTGTGGGTACCGTCCGGGTGAGTTGCCCTGTCGCGTCGGCTAAAATCTTGGCTGACGCAGGCAGGCTCGTCGTGGGTTCCACGCGGGTTACCGTGCTGGAGCCCCTACCTGCGAGGTGCTATAAGTGCATGGTGGTCGGACACACCCGACCGACGTGCACTAACTGCTTTGATTGCAGCGGTCTTTATTTCCGCTGCGGTCAGGCAGGGCATAAGGCGGCAACCTGTACCGCCCCCCCTCACTGCCCCGCGTGTGCTGCAGGCAATAGACCTGCGAAGCACTACATGGGGCATGAGGGGTGTAGACCTCCAGCCACCACAGGCCCAAAAAAAGGGGGGACCAGCCAATCGGCCCAGGCTGCCCCCTCTAACGCGGCTTCGCCACCGTCGCGGGTGGAGGAGGATATGGTTACGGCCTAACGTTCAACCGTAACGCTGTTCTCCTCCAGGCGAATCTCAACCACTCCGACAGGGCGCAGGATCTTTTCCTGCAAACCATGGTGGAGCGGCTGATTGGTGTAGCCGTAGCTGTGGAGCCTTATTGCGTTCCTGACCGCCCTAATTGGGCGGGCAGCCGCGATGGCTCCGTGGCAATCGTCAGCTCCACGGCGCTTCGTTCCCCGCCCTTGTCGATCAGAGACAAGGGCACGGGATACGTCGCGGCCGACTGGGGGGGAGTTACGCTGTAGGGCGTGTACTTCTCCCCCAACCGGAGTCTGGCTGATTTCGGGGTCTGGATTAACAGCCTAGAGACCTCGTTGCGGCGCCTGGCACCTAGCCACGTCCTAGTTGTGGGGGACTTCAACGCCAAATCCACGGCGTGGGGGTCCCCTGCGACGGATGCTCGCGGGGCGGCGGTTGTTGAGTGGGCGGCGTCGAAGGGCCTCTGTTTATTAAACAGAGGCTCCGTCAACACGTGTGTGCGGCGACGGGGCGGGTCGATAGTAGACCTTTCGTTCGCTAGCCCTGACGTCGCGGCACGAGTGGGGAACTGGTGTGTCCTGGAGGAGGTTAAGACCTTGTCTGATCACCGGTATATCCGGATAAAGGTCTCCCGGTCCCTTCAGGGCCCCAGTAGGGGTCACGCGGCGCGCAGAACTTCCGCGTTCCCGCGGTGGGTTGTGGGTAGGCTGGATAGGGACACCTACTGGCGGAGGCAGCCATCGTTCAATCGTGGCTGTCCTCACCAGCCCTGAGTGAGGAGGTGGACGTTGAGGCTGGCCGATTTCGCGCTGCGATCACGCAGGTGTGCGACTCGGCCATGCCCCATGTGCAACGTCCTCCTCCAAAGAAAGGACTCTACTGGTGGTCCCAAGAGCTGGCAGACCTCTGTGCGGCGTGCATTCGTGCCCGGAGGTTCTACACCCGCAGTCGGCGGCGCAACCGCGATGAGTAGCGGGAGGGCCAGCTGTACGAGGCGTACCGCACTTCGCGGGCCGCGTTCAAGTTGGCCATTTGCCGCGACAAAACAGAGAAAAGGCAGGAGATGCTGGACGATCTCAACCGTGACCCCTGGGGTCGCGCGTACCATGCGGCGTTGAATCAGCTCCGCACCTACGGTTGGTATATTTGACAACATAACCATCGGTTGCTTTTTTATAGAAACACCATAAATCTTCGTTTCCATAGATTGTTGTTACGGACCGTAACTGAAAAACCTCCCATCCGTTAGTTGCAAACTGTCAGTTAATTCACTTACGACTGGTATTTTATAGGAACAGTTTATACAATACGCCTGGTAGAATATTCTACCGATCGTAAGTAAAACGAACCGTTTTATTATTATAGGAACCGGGCATTAGTGAGTTACATTCTACGGGCTCTAGTCTTGTTCTAAGGTCATCATTTGTCCCCTTAGTTGAGTCGTGGAGATTAGATAGGCAGTCGCGTGTTATTACTGGTAGAGCAGCTAAACCGAACGGATTCGAAACGGACCCCTACAATAATATTAGGATATAAGGGAGATGATGATTTTTTTAAAGTACAAATTATTTGTGAATAAGGAAAAAGAGATTTTTTGTACAAGCGGGAATCGAAACCGCGTCTTTTCCAATCCAGAGAAGTGCTCTACTATTGGTCTGTACATCAGATAAATAGATATATTATAATAACAAGCGACTCACCTTACCTTTGTATGGTACAATTTACCAATAAAGGAAACGTGGTTTTCAATGAACTTTAATTCTCTAGTAAATATTTTGATGTTGATGATGTCATTTTTGATGTGAAACATCTAATGCGGAGGGAGAGTAAAATCGGCTGTTAGCGTGGTGACGCTTTTATTGTACCTACTTATCCCGTTCAAATCTTGCAAGTTAAATTTGACACACTTCCCGGTTTTCGATTGAGCTGAAATTTTACACGCATGTGTATATCACGTGACAATGCTATATTATGATGCCATGAAGCTGATCTGATGATGGAGCTGGAAAGTGGATATAGGAACTCTATAATGAAACGGCGCAACCCAATCGAGTTTGGGCTCGTATGATTTGTCTTGCCGAGTACTTTGTGTCTAGATTGTATCCAGGTGCTGATGATGAAGCTGGAAGGTGGCCACAGGAACTCTATAATGAAATGACGCAACCCCGTCGAGTTAGGGCTCGTTTGAAATGTCCTGATTAGAACTTCAGACATAGATGATATCCAGGGTCTGATGATGGAGCTGGAAGGTGACCACAGTAACTCTTTAAAGAAACGACCCAACCCCATCGAGTTTGGAATCATTTGATTCGCCTTGAAGTGTACTTTGTCTTTTGATAGTATCTGACGATGGAGCTGGAAGAGCCACAGTAACTCCTACGCAACCCTATCGAGTTTATACTCGTTTGATTTGACTTGAGGAGTACTTTGTCAAGTTATGATAATTTTATTTCTACAAAATAATTTCGATGTTTTCACATCTGCTAGACGTCCTGCGATGTCTAGTTTTTATACCTAATGAGACATTTGAAAAAATATGTTTTAAATTTCTATCCTCGGTCTCCCGTTATATATGGTTTTCCAAGAAGAACTTCGTTTTGTAAATCCAAATAACTCTATAATTTTAGATGATTGTCATCTATTCATATATGTATCGATTCAAATTTTAGTTTTTTGTAAATATCATAGGTAGAAAACACCCAGACGCAGTACAATTATCTGTGTTCATCACACAAATAATTGTCCTGAGTGGGAATCGATCCCACGACCTCGTGCACGGAAGTCGGTTACACTACCGAACACGCCACGAGGCCCGCCAAATGATATCTGTATAGAATTTCAAAACAGTAGGTTAATGGATATGTAATTTTCTTGAAAAACACATCAAGCAAAAAACATCATCCTGACAATATCAAGAACAAAGAGAAATTTCTGCCGGAATCTGTTTGTTTTTTAATATATTCTTTTTAATTTGGTTTTTTTACTTTTGAATTAAAAGAGTTTAATAAAGATGGGGCTATGTGGGGCCGGCTTTAGAATTGTCCCACCCCTCTCTAACCACGGGAGTCGTAAGAGCCGACTGACCCCCCCCTGACTAATACCAGGGGAGTGGGCAGCAGCACTCCCTCGAGTATTAACATCATCCACTGCGATTGCCAACCCGCCTGCCAAGCGTGGCGATTATGGCACTATCCCCCATGACGCGACCGCTCGTTGTGGCGTTCTCTTGGGGAGGCCTATGTCCAGCAGTGGACGTTGATAGGCTGATGGATGGATGGATGGATGGAATAAATATGAATATTATACAACGAGCATTGAAAAAATATATAAACGAGAGCAAAATCCGTTTAAAAATCAGATACCGTTAGGAGGAATAAGCAGAGAAACAGACAGACGGAAACACAACTGTAATTTTGACTTTGTATAGAACTAGTTTTCTTTATAACCAATTGATTCAGCTATTACAAGTAACCATCTTAAATTTATGGAGATTAAAATTGACAGTCTTCATGAATAAGTTCGAAAACAGCTAACATTTTCCTGGAGTTGACGTGCCAATAAATGGGTTGACGATATTAAATTATGAGAACAAATATTTATTTCTTGTATTTTGATTTAAACTACAAGATAATAATTTTCTTAGAGCGCCTGAACGGTATTCGAAGGCGCGGGTTCGATTTGTACTTGTTATAATTTTGTATTTGACATTTTCGCACTTTGTGTTCAATTTTTTTTTTATCACTTTAGGTATATCTTTATATACTTTTTACATGATGACATACGAAACAGAGACGGGATCTGTGAATTTTGACCTCGTATCAAGTCTCAAAATCGCTCAGCGGGTCATAGAGCAGGCTATGCTTGGTATTTCCCTACGTGATCGAATCCGTAATACGGAAATCCGTGGGAGAACGAGAGTGACCGACATAGCCCGCCGGGCTGCCATGCTGAAGTGGAAATGGGCAGGCACATCGCTCGATGAACCGACAACCGTTGGGGAAGAAAGGTTCTCGAGTGGTGGGTGCTGTTGGATGCGGTCGGCACAGGACCGCTCGTTGTGGCGTTCTCTTGGGGAATCCTATGTCCAGCAGTGGACGTTGAAAGGCTGATGGATGGATGGATGGATAGATACTTTTTACTGCTTAGATACGTCACGTGGAAATTTTAAGCATTTTTAAAAATGCGGGATTCAATGCCTAGGTTGTATGAAAATTCACATTCCTTCTTTCCGTTTTCAGTAAACCCTGGTGTCATAAAGTTCAACTTCACAATTTTGGACCTACACTTAGCCTATGTTCCTGGGCCTCTATAATAGATAATATAGTCTTGATATGTATGAAAATGACTGCATTGATAAGCTTTTAAGCAAAATTCCGTAAGAGAAACACTATTATTACATAAAAGTTTGACGCAGTTTTTATAGCTGCACGTCTTCTCTTATAGTTTACGTTTGTTAAAATGACAGTTTATTTTCAGATTGAAAATATTCACAGACACGCTCTCCTTTTAACATCTTAGTCGCAAAACTTTTCTGAATCGCATTTTTCGAATATATTTTAGATGCCATGAAGCTCTTTCTACTTTTAGTATTGTTTCCTACCATAGAAATCGTTACTGGTATTAGAAATAACATAACGGATATCTAGTCATAGGCACTGTCAAAATATTACACGTACATCACGACAAAACAAAACTTAGACAAAAGTAAGTGTACCAGATTTTAAAGACAATTTATGAGACAATCAAGAGCTATTAAATAAAAATGTTTCACTAAAATGAAAGCAAATGTTTCTGGTTCTGAGACGTCAACATAGCGTATACCAGTCATTTTCAAAATCTTTAATATACAGACTCTCTCACTCTATAATATTTTATTTATAATAATATAATATAAAAACATACAACTCTATTTTACAATTACAAGTTGTTTCTTAGTCCGAAAAACCGCAGTGCCAAAATTAACCAGTTATAACAATTCTGGTCTCCTCTTTAACATTTCTATGTTTTCAACTTTCTAATTGATTCGTATATTTTCATTTTTATGAAATGAAAATATTTTTGCATTCTGAATGCTTTTGTTTGTGAGTAAAAGTTAGGCTTTAAGTCTATGAATATTCTTTTTTATTATATTTAAAAAATCTGCTATCTCAGAACTTTTAGTGTTTATTTATTGAAATTTTATTTTATATTTAAAGTTATTTGTTAAGATATTTAGATATTTTTATATATATATTTTGAGCATTATACATGCTTAGCACTATAAATTAAACACAAAGTGATAAATGTGAAATCGAAAATAACAGTCACTTTGTTAAGAGTCAACATTATGTGATTAATTATGAAAATCTTATGAGGAGTTTTTTCTAACTAATATAATTTTAAAACATTTCACGCCACCTATTTGATCAATAATCCCATGACATGCTAGGCATAAATTACATGCTAGGCTGTCCGTTAAATATCACGGACGTAATGTAACATAGTGTCAGTGGCCCACCACCGGAGAGTCGGCACACGGCGAGTTTATTTAGTGGGTGAGAGACCCACACTACTCTGTTCATTGGCCCGAATGACATGTCGTTAGGTAGGTAAAAAATAGGTTGTCTGTTAAATAAAATGTGAGTTTGTGACCCACCTTTAATTATCGTTTCCTCTTTTTAATAAAATATAAATAAATAATTATTTTATCAGGTACTACATTTATATGTTTCAATTGTTACTAGATATTGACGTGATCTATTGATAATGACGTGACCAATAGACTTTACATGGTAAAATATAGGCGGCTACAACTCTGCTTCTAATTCCTTTAGTTGCAAAAAATCTTTTATACATATACAACAATAAATTCGGGGAGTAGAAATATATAGCGAAATGCAATTATCATGTGAAAGATACTGTCCTAGTACGGATACAATATAATCCACACTAAGCCAGTGTATTAGACTATGCGATTTACGATATTTCTTTGAGAGGAGATTCGTACCCAATATTGGGACTGTAATGGTAGAAAAAAAAATATAAACTTGGTTCCTAATGTGTATCATCTAAATTAGAGTGTGCTAGAGTTTATAATTGTGCTAGAACAAGTGGATGAATTAGTATATCTTGGATGTGGAATCAGTCGGGATGGAAGGTACACCGCTGATGTAGAGAAAAGAGTGAATGCGGGAAATAGAGTGAACGGGGCATTAGGACATCATCTCGGCAGCCACCACCTCAGCCAGAAGGCACATGTCGCAATACACAACGCAGTGCTTGTCCCAACGTTATTATATGGAAGCGAGAGTTGGGTATGTAAAAAAAATGCATGAGAGTAAAATCAATGCGGTCGAAATGCGATCTCTGCGGAGAATCTGTGGAGTGAGGCTGACTGACTGCATTCGTAACAATGTTGTAAGAGAGCGAGTAGGTATGAAAGAGAGTATTGGTGTAAAGATGCGAAAGGGAATGCTCCGATGGCTCGGACATGTGGAAAGAATGCCGGACGAGCGACTGGCTAAGAAGATATACAATGCGAAAGTGGAAGGATCTAGGTACAGGAGGAGACCGAGACTTACCTACCTAGACCAAATTGGTCATGTATTGAAGGAAGGTGGAGTCAGGAGTCTCCGAAACCAGCGAGCGTGTTTGAAGAGAGTTATGAATGTTGAGGAAGCGAGAGATGTATGCAAGAATAGAGCCCCTTGGCACTCTGTTCTCTCTGCCTACCCCACAAGGGAAATGGTGTGATGATAAGTTAGGTAAGTTAGTTAGTTGACTAAATTATATTATGAGCGATAACCTTGCAGCAAATTGGTCATATTCGCAGTCAACACGCTTGCGTCATAAACTTCCGATTTAGAAGGCTTTCATCGTAAAGTGGGTGCTAAATCCAATAATAAATATTAGCGAAATAAATCGGTCGGTACAATAACATTTTTGCTGGATGCGATAAAGGAATGGCAAAATCCAT
Organism: Leucoma salicis; assembly: GCA_948253155.1. NCBI lineage: Eukaryota > Metazoa > Arthropoda > Insecta > Lepidoptera > Erebidae > Leucoma > Leucoma salicis. The sequence continues at coordinate 4,448,471 of OX411815.1, forward strand.
CTTCACCTAATGAGAACCATTTATATTATTAAATAGGCCTTTGTGTTAAAGGGGAAACCATTTACTGAATAAAGGTTTTATTAGACAAAGCTTAATAATTTGTTTTGTCTAACCACTTACAAATTATTTGCACAGAATACAATATATTTACACCAATATTTTCTTCTTATCACATTCCATATAGGAAATCGATACATACATAAATAGATGAGTGACAGCCAGAGTTTAGAAATTTTGCCATATCATTTCGTCATCCTGTCTAATTATTAGAGAGAGAGAGAGAGAGAGAGAGAGCATAAGTGCGTTCTTTTTATTTTGATTTATACTGCCTTTTAAAGTACAAAATATTTGTGAATAAGGAAAAAGAGATTCTTAGTACGAGCGGGAATCGAACCCGCTTTTCCAATCCGGGGAAGTGCTTCTAAGCCACTGTGCTATCGTACTGACCTATTCGGTCATCCCAATCTCCTTATCACATTTGTCTTTACGACCTATGCCATCTATCGGAACGCATTTTTATTATTATCTACTAAGTTTAATTTTGCAATTAAAATTCATACTATTTGATGGCGCGATTTTTTAAACATTTTTTAGAAAAAAGTAGCTGAGCACGTCAAATGCTAAAAAATATAGATTAAAAATTTTATATTGCCTTCTTAATATATTCGTATCACTATCAGTAAACCTTATTTTGTAGTCGTTTAAATATATACATAAATAAATTTCATTTTATTTCACGTCTGTATCTTTCTTTTCTCTTGATGACGTTGTGTACACATATTCAGAGACATACTTAGTTAAGTACTCATTATAAACTCCATCACAATACCCCTTGATGTATCGAACATTTAAATTAACACAAAGTGTGTAAATGTGAAATTGAAAATAACAGTCACGAAGTTTCACGTTCACGTTCAGTTTCCCACAAATAGAAGAAGTTGTGTTTTTTCTGTTTTATATAAATGTATAATGTTGTCAGTTACAATAAATATTTTCTTTCTTTCTTTCTTTCTTTTCTTTCTTTCAAAGTATCCAACATTGTTTATATTGGGAATGGTGGTGTATAATGAACTCTAAATTATTTCCCGCCAAAACAAAAAAAATAAAAAATGGGTGAGAAGGTAGCTAGCCATCACCTTGTATATCGTAACGGTATTAACAGGTAAGTTAAATAGTCGGGAGGCTAAGTCTCAACGTCCCTAACCTAAACCATATATCACCACTGGCGACCGCAATTGCTCCAGATGCCGAGCGCGCGAATTACCTTGCTGATAGAGGCACCCCTGATTCGAGCACTCCGCACCCTCAACCTTATTGCAAATGAGATGGATCTATTTTGTTGCACTGCAAGTGAATTCACAAGGATGACACTATTTTTAATATCTTATGGAATGTGATATGCAATGCTAATTCTTATTATAGTCATGTGTAAGCCACCCTTTTCTTGTTAGGGAATACCCTATACCTGAGCCGTGTGGGGTCGGCTTTAGAATTGTCCCACCCCTCTCCACCCATGGGAGTCGTAAGAGCCGACTAAGGGAATGCCGGGCACTCCCTCGAGTATTAACAACATCCACTGCGATCGCCAACCCGCGTGCCAAGCGTGGCGATTACGGCACTATCCCCCATTTCTTGGGGAGGCCTATGTCCAGCAGTTGACGTCGAAAGGCTGGTGGATGGACCCTAATACAATACTTTGCTAGTAAGATAAATAAATATTGAGAATAATCTTTGGTGTTAATAATATAAAAAATTATTTGCCGACATATTTATATTTCAATAACACATCAATAACTGAGCTCAATATACAATTTATTTTTATAGCAATCATCGTGTCATGCCAAAAGGAGCTTTACTTTAAAGACCTAATTACTTTTGGATTATACATTTGTGCTGTGGGAATCAAAGCCACACTACTTTGCATAAGAGATTAGCACACAAACTAGTTCGCTATCTATTAAATAAAATTTAAAACCATATATATAGAAAATAACCATTTTTATAGTATATTTTCTTACCAGTTTCCGATCCAGTTACTTTATCCGCATGAACGCGACTTATAGCAATATGATCTGCCTTAGCGTTAGTAGATATCATAAGTAGGTTACTCTCTATATTCCTATCACGCACGCCATCGTCGTAATTGGAATTCTCTGGAAGATTGCGATCTTGTGTGTGCAAATCTACGTCAAATAAATCACAAGACGATGTCTTTAAAATTATAATGACAGTAATGTAAGATTATATCACATAGGATGAAGCTTTGGAAATTTCTTAGTAATCCTGGTGCACTTAGTAAACAAATTACTTTTTAAGCACCTGATATTTGTTTGTTTTGTAACTAATTATATATTTTATAAAGTGGCACCGCCGCAGCCTAAAGCTAGTTTTTAAGTTATATCTCAGGTTCCCGATATAGTAGCGGGATAAAATGTATACCATTTTGATCTATATTTTATCACTTGACATGCTCAGCTACTCTTAAAGTACAGATTATATTTTTTGGATAAGGAAAAAGAGTATTTTAGTACGAGCGGGTATCGAAACTGTACTATTTTTTTAAAATAGTACGGTAGCTCAGTGGATTAGAGTACTTCCCCGGATAGGAAAGGACGCAGGTTCGATTCCAGCTCGTACTAAAATACTCTTTTTCCTTATTCACAAATTATAATTTGTACTTTAAATGTATACCAGTTTTTAACTCTAATAAAGCGCTATCAAATAAAAAAAATGCATAAACATTCGTTCAGTAGTTTTTTCGTGATGCGCGAACATACAAACAGACAACGAGATAAACAGAGAAACAGACAAAACTTTTGTGTTCAGACATGCCTATATAGCCTAATGCAGTATTTTTTTTTCTCAAATATCTTAAATGTACAGACACAGCTCTATTACAGCTTTATAATAGAATAGATAGATATCAGCTATAGTGATGAGTGAGATTAGACGCAAGTCATTATTGTGTACCAGTCAGTACACGGGGCACCTTCTTAAGTCTTTTATCCGTATGATGAACGACTAAAAATACAAATGAAGCTACACCATTCATTCCTGCGGGTGTAGTATGAGGCGACTAATGGAAGTAAGCAGTTATCATCCATTGCATTACTAGTGGTAAGGCTGGGTACAAAGTGATGGTACCACTGTCTGCTGTGCGACTGATTATGAAACACTTAGATTTGTTTTGGTTTTCGTCAACACAGGCGGAGAGATGGCACACGGCGAGTTTATTTAGTGGGTGAGGGCCCCACATTACCCTGTTCGTTGCCCCGAACGACGAGGTGTGCGGTTAGGTACATTTTTTCCGCCTAAAAAAAATAAGGTTTGTTTTGGTTTCCTTTTATCTATAAGTGGATTTCAAACAGGCATACAGCTGACCTGATGGTAAGCAGTTACCATTGTCTATTCGCTAGCAACACCAGAGGCATCACTCACGTTGCCAACTCCAAAGAAAGGGATAGAAGGTGGAGTGAATGAATAATAGGGATAAGGATGGGGTTTGGGCATTCCGCGCTCTCTCTCGCCATATGAAACACAATAGTAGAACTACCTATTTTGTGGTTTTAGGGTATTTTGCTATGAGAGAGTGGTACTTCCCCGTTCGAGCCGGTATAAGCAAGGTCTTACCACCTATATAGTTGATTAAAAGTAATAAGCGAAAAAATACAAAAAATAGTTTATTTCTCGAAATGGTGAGTAGCGGTTTGACAGTATTATTTAATATTAGTGAGTCCGTGAGCGGGGGTTACCAATTACCATAACATGGGTCGTAGCTCATCTGGAACCATATGCAATATAAAATGATAAACCTATGTCATCCTTCTTGGAACTATATTACTATACTATAGTATAATATTACACGTACTATAGGATCATCCTCCAATGGTCTCGTTTATTGTCACCGTTTTCGTGTTTTTTTTTGTTTGCACGCCTCATAAGCGAAGCGTTGAGGTGCGTACTACACTCGTTTCACATAGAACAACTGATTTTTCAAACTTAAAATGTCTCTATTTATCATATATTGCACTTTTAAAATAATTTATACAAACAAATATCAAGAAAAAACACTATTTTTAACACTCATGATATTTTTGATGCCATTTTTATTATTTAATTTTGTTAAAAAAACTGTTTAAAAAAGTTCTGTCTTGGGCGTCGAATGCATGTTAACACGATAACGACCGAAATACTTTACTAATCGAGTCTTTTTTTTTCTTTTACGATTCAGTATAATTACGAATAGCCCTATCACTTTTCACGGTCTGATTCGATGTGGTTTAATTGTTATTATATAAAAAAAATAGTGAATATTTACGCTCGATTTGACACTAAAGCCAGCGCTATACCTTATTTCGTGAGAACTACTTCTATAGACCAATATAGAAGTACTTCTTAAAATTAGCGCGTGTGCGGTGTGTAAGATATGAGAAGCACATTAGTACTTTTTGAAATAAGCGCTATCTATGTGATTTATTGAAAACTATTTATTAAGACCAATACATTATTAGTTACTTATCAAATAATCAATTTTATTGTGAAAAATGAAGATTATGAGGCGTGCACTTTTGGATTTTCCAAAGTATTTTAATTATTGCTTATGGTGGCAGAAAAGCGATGGCCCACCTGATGGTAAATGGTAACCGTCACTCATGGACTCAATTATACTGAGAGTATTGCCAAGCCGCTGCACACCATTCCATTTTACAGATATGAATTGAAAGAATAAACGGCTCGTACGACACCCGTGGGAACAAATGGGTTTGTGACACTTGTATTCTTAATCCGTCACCACACGGACGATTATTTAGAAATAGTCTGCTTTATTTATTTCGTCAAATATCTCGACGTGGGAGGGAATAGGGCTTTATTTTTCCACAACCGTAACATATATGCGGATTACCTTAGCCTGAAGATTGAGTTTTATTTGTTGTTATAAAAACTTTTTTGTTCTACCTCCTGATTCATGACTGCAGTATTAAAAGAATATTGACTTATTATTTTATATCATTTATTTGTCATTCAAACGAAAAATATACATCATGTCAAGAAATTAGTTTTACTAATTACAACATAAAACATGCTCGTACGTCTAGCCATTACATAATGACAATAGTTGAAATTCACTAAGAAATAATTTATTTACACACGTATTTAGGCCTTCTAATGTAAGAAACTCTACAATACAAATTCAAATTCTATTACAATAATTTCAATATTACATTGTGTTATACAAAGTAATTTACAAACATTTACTTATTACTACCTAATACATATGCCTACCACATATTTGTAAATAACAAAAAGTTAAGATTTTGCTTAATTCTTTATTTATTTATATTGCTGTGGCACAAAACAGTATTTATTTAAAATAACTTATTATATTTTACAGAACTACTAACTGCTGCTTGTAAAGTTACAAAATAAAAATAATAATTTAAAAATGTCAGCATTGATGTTCTACATTACAATCTAATTAATCTTTAATTACATCGTTACATTTCAAATATACACATTTTGAGCTTACTGTATTGTTAGAGATCTTTAACTTAAATATTCAGTTATAAATATTTATCGTCTTTTGTTTAAATTATGATTCTTTAAGGTTATGTTCACGCGCAGTTTTATCATAAACTTAATTTACCTACTCTATATAGGTAATTGTTTAAAAATATAATGATTTTCCTAATGAGAAAATAAAGTACATTTTTATTAATTTCATGAAAGGATGTTTATTTTATCAACCAAACGTTTACTTCAAATAAGTTTTATTATAATGATGTATTGATTTAACTATGAATTAATTTAAATATGCTGCCTTGATCAAATAGTAGTAGCTATAATGAACGTATCATAATTCCATATTATAATGAAAAATTCCTAACGTGTTTAAATGCAAACATAGCAAAACAATAATTATAACTAAGATCAGAGTTGTAATATTCATAATTTACATAATCGCATCCATATGGAAGTAATTTCATTACAAAAAGAAATTTTATACACTTCTACATTCTGCTCACGATTTCGTCCACGTGAACTTCCTTATACAGTAAAACAAAGTCGCTTTTCGCGTGTCTTTTTGTATATCTGCTATCTCCTCCTAAACCATACAACGGGTTTTAGGTGGGCCTTTTACTTTTACTTCAATAATTTCTTCCGGAATGTATAATATATTCATGTGATTCGTATATTGCACCCGTGCGAAGTCGGGCCGTATCACTAGTCTTAGTAAAAATACTTAACACTGCAAAAATCCCCTAGAAACCCGTATTAATTATGATTTTTCCGTAATAAATGTAGCCCATGTCATGTAAAATTAATAATAATATAATGTACTAGACGTTGTCTGCTAAGACATTTCTGTTTGTAATAGATTTTTATTGTTAATTTATACAATATTCAAAAAAATCTTAACCGCTTTGGGTTTTAGTTACTGGATTAAATATTAATTTTAGAAAACCTAATAATTAAGAATTAATTTTCTTGTCAGTGAATGAATTTACTTATAACTCATATCAAAGAATTATTATTTTTTCAGCAAAATATGCATTTATTTAAATAATATAATAAAAATATCTTATATAACAATTTGGATAGTGTTACGTAGTATAATATGTTTATTGTGCCAACCAAATGACAATATGAATGTAACTATTGCATAGTTATACAAAATACAATTTTGATTTCCCCAACATTTAATAAAAGTCACCACTGACCATTATTATAGCGAGAAGTCAGTATTATGTATATGTTACCAATACTAAAAATAGTTATGAAACTCTCACCCTCCATACCTATAACTATTGAACTAGTTACAAATGTAGGTCTTCCAGTTACGTTTGCGATGTGACGTAAGGCGTAGTAATACCAACGGCTTGGCTAGAACATTGCTTCTGTGCTTGTCCCGCTTTTGGCACCAATACTAGCTGTTCAAGATCGCCCTGTCAGCAAAATTATAATGTTAACATACGATAGACGATCTTACAAACATCGTAATTTAGAAATAAAATTATAAAGTTATTTATACCAGTAATACTACTACTGCTATAAATAGCTTTATAATTATCTTTTTGACGCACGAATGAGTCTCACGTTCCGAAAAATGCATGGTGACCGATGCATTGTTTGTAAAACTCTCAGAAAACATATACCTATGACGTTATCACGTAAAATTATCGTCCGCATTTTTTATGGTTTCCAATTACTTTGTAATGGAAATGCAAATAAAAATCATAACTACAACATAGAAGATAGCATCACGCCTGTATTCCCCGAAGGGGTAGACAGCTATGTTAGAGTCCCACGTAATAGGGGGCGAGATTATTGCCGTCTATCGGGCACAATTCCAAACTCCGGGCTGCTACTGAAAATTTTTCTTTTTAAGAAAAAGCTCAATAACACCGCTCAATGACCTGGGGATCGAACCCGAGACCTCATGATCAGCAGCCGCTCACACTACCGCTGTACCACAGAGGCAGTTAAATCATAACTAACATTAATAATGCACTTTTATGAACTAGCTAATGCAATATGAAGATTTGATTTTTTTGTTTAAAATGTTACAGAAATAATATTTACTACTTACAAGATAATTTTCTATAAATTACGAATGTAATTTAAAAAAAAAAATAACTACACAGATAGTAGCAAAAAGTTTGACGAGCTCCACTACATACTCTTCCAAATTAGAAGCTTTAATTCAAGGCCTTAAAGCACCAAATAAACGTATATAAAAGCTCCCTATTACCCCGAATGTAGCAATCACGAAACATCATGTTTACCTTTGGGCCCAAGGTTGAGCCCAGGGGTATCTCATTCAAACAATATAGGTTGATTGAAATTACATGACATGTCCTATGTAAATATTTATCATGTCCCTCTCACGGGTCGTTTAAGAATTCGTTTAATAAAACTGGTACTTACGGAAAAGAGGTAACCTATAATGAGATCGGCATCTCTGGGTGTATCGAGGGCATCTTTTTCAAGGACATCGGTCCGTAGCCACCGGCAGTCGACGTATGCACGAACTGTATTATCGTCGTGTACACTGAAATATACAAACTCATTTAGAGGATTTTAATAATTCTTACATAGGATAGATCTTAAGATATATTAATCAATGAGATTTCTAGAATGAAACCATGAGATTTTCAGCGTCCACTTTTGGACATGGGCCTCCCCAGGAAAGCGTCACAACGAGCGGTCTTGTGCTAACTGCATCCAAAGACTCCCTGCGGCTTTAACCTGATAGTCAATCCATCTAGTAGTTATCCCAAAACATGAATTGAGATTTTCGAATACGAAGGTGGCTACCTACAAGGTGACTCTTCCTTTTCTGTACAAAAACTGAGTCTGTGTTTTTTTGCTTTGAAAAAAGTAAAACGGTGGTAATTGCGTTTATGCTCTATGAAATTTTAATAAAAGTTCAATACAGATCATTTTCAAGTGGAGTATACGATGTCAAAGGCTGGTTACCTTTGTTACCTTGAACGTTCATAGAAGTCATTGTAGGGGTTTATATGACATATTTTTTTCTCTAAAGTAGCTGAACATGTCAAGTGCTAAAATACAGATCACAATATTTAAATCCCTCTTGATTATAAGAATTTTAAAGTTATAATTTATCTTACTATAGTGGAATAAAATGTATGCAAATTCATCCGATATGGATCTTAAATACATCTAAAACAAATGTAAAGTGGAGATTACGGGTCACCATCTCCACTTCTCATTTGACTGCGATAGCTAGATAACTTCCCCGAATTCGATGGGAGGCAAATCGAATCGTTCGAATCCTGCTCGCAGTAAAGCTCTTTTTGTCCACTCTCTCAAATAGTTTGTTCTTTAAAGTAGCTGAGCATATCAAGTGCTGAAATACAGATTATAATAAATATTCTATTGCACGCCTCATAAGCGAATCGTTGAGGTGGGTACTGCTCTCAAACAACAGATTTTTCAAACTTAAAATGTCTCTATTTATCATAATTGCACTTGTAAAATAATAATATATTTTTATTTTTGATGCCATTTTTGTTATTTAAACTAGTTAAAAAACTGTTTAAAAAAGTTCTGTCTTGGACGTCTATGTCGCACATCGGCAAGGACAGTGTCACAACACAAAAAATGCATTTTTTGGGAAATCACGATTGTTTTTTTTTAATAACTAAAAACTCCATTTATTTTTTTCTGGGAATGCGTATCGGAGATCTTAAGATATATATAAGAAGACTGTTTAATGCTCTATAAAATTTATTTATTACTTTTAAAATTCCTCTAATGTGTCACTTTTTCAGACAAATTATTCAAAGATTCCATAAAATAAAACACTTAAAAAAACATAAAATAAAATACTTTGTATAGTTTTTAAAATAAATCAAAGACTTATTTTAATTATTTATTATACATTTATGATTTTACATACTTATTAACAGGATAATTATATTAGAAACAGATAAGGTATTAAAACTATACATAAATAAAGCTATATAGCAAATTTTCAGACAAAAGATAACCTGACCATTCGAAAACATATTATTAAACAATATTTTACGCAAACAAAATGAAATTGCTTATCATAATTCGTGTGAACATAAGCCTAGAAGTGAAAAATAACAAAAATAAATTTTTGTACTTGCGTAATACTTGATCTAATAACTAAAACATTCTAAAAACAGTAAGTATCAGAAAAAAACACAGTGTAATAACAAAATGATAAAAATCAAACTTTAAATTTTCTATTTGATTAAACGAAGTTTTATAAAATAATGTTCTAGATGCATCTTTCGTTATCATATTGTCACGTCTAATATTGTAATAGATTTTGTTTGGATGCCCAGGCACATCCTGTGCTAAAGTTTTGAACAACACAAAATCGCAAGAACTCATTTCAGTCAAGGTTTTCTTCCTTTTTCCTTCACTGACCTGATCACCTCAGGGTACTGGCTTGGCACGTAAATATGCCCAGATTTTAACCTTTTCTGTATTTGCTTGGACAGCATCACATCATACAGTGGTATTTAAATTAGGTATTATTTTGTAAACTGCATTGCTTAAAACTTGTAGATGCAGATGTAGAAAATTAATACGAATAGAACATTAATAAACATAATGTAAAATTTGGAATTATACCCACGGGTATTTGAAAAAAAAAATTACACCAATATTTTCTTTCAAACTTTCAGATTCATCCATACCAACGCATGCTTATGGAGTGTTTCGCGTAAAACTATATCGATCATGAACTTGTTTCTTGAATTCCGCATTTTGTCCTAATAAAGTAAAAAGTAAGCATTGTTGCAACAGTTGTAACGCGTCCTAAGACAAAATAAACGCTATATAAATCAGAATTAAAGACACATTATTAAATAAAATACTTGTCTTAACCGACAGTACAGTTACCTATATCACATGTTATAATACTTCTACTTATTATATAACTTCATGTATTAACTATCGCTAAATCAAGAAAAGTGTCATTTAACATGATATGACAGTTCTATTCCCTAATTTTAAAATACGTAGTTAGAATAACTCAAAAATATGGTCACTTCACATGATGCGACTGTCTTTTTGCAGAAATCAAAGTAATTAAAATGAGAATGACTTACGGTAGTCATTAAACAGGTTATGACAGTACTACATGCATTATATGCACGCCCGCTGTGTATTAACTTTGATATGACACTATTTACACTGCTGGTAGGAAAGTGGCTCAGTGATGAATGAAGGATATTTAATGCCATATCTCGGTGAGGAATCACACTATAATTATGACGTTTTTTTAGTAGATAAAGGTTGCATTTGCGATTCTTAGCGTATACTTATCGCAATTTCGTATTTTTATGTGTTGTGGGTAATGTATGTTAACACAATAACGACCGAAATGCTTTACTAATCGAGTCTTTTTTTTTTTCGATTCAGTATAATTACGAATAGAGCCCTATCACTTTTCACGGTCGATGTGGTTTAATTATTATTAAATAAACAAAAAAAATGTGAATATTTACGCTCGACTCGATACTAAAACCAGCGCTATACCTTATTTCGTGAGAACTATTTCTACAGACCAATATAGAAATACTTCCTAAAATTAGCGCTAGATGGCGTATAAGACATGAGAACCACATTAGTACTTTTTGAATTTAGCGCTATATATGTGATTTATTGAAAACTACTTAGTAAGACCAATACATTATTAGTTACTTATCAAATAATCAATTTTATTGTGCAAAATGAAGATTATGAGGCGTGCACTTTTGGATTTTCCAGAGTATTTTTAGTCTGTTGTCTATGAAGCAGTTAGAGTTTACTATTTTTTAAACTGCTGCTTTATTTTTATAAAAATTCAATGCAATAGTTAAACGCATATATTTAGTTTAAACAACACCTTCGATATAGAAATTAATAATCCCTGTACTGCGGGAGACTTCACAAATGGACAATTCTAAGACACCGAACAACCATTCGTAAGCCATACAAATAATTGACCTATGTGGTAATTGAACCTACAACGCAGAAATAAGAGGCCGGTATCTAAACCACTCCGCTATATTTGCAGTCTCTACATAATTGGATTTTGAAAATTCTTTTCCAAATATTCCATAAGTGACGTTAAGATAGGGTTATATATCGTTCGGAAATAGTAGCTTCGTTGTTCAGTTCCCTAGAGTGTGATTCTATCTATGTACTATAGTCTATGTATTCGAAGCTTGTTTGAAGTTACTTTGAAGAGTTGTTTAGGGACCGTTAGCGATCACAGAGTAAATTATCGGAATAAACTTAGTTTGAGGCAGGTTATTATTTTTGGACGAAAATACAATCAGAAAAGACGCCAAATCGGCGGATGGACTTTGATGTCACTCGTTCCCAATCTATATATATAAAAATGAATCTCTATTTCCCTTGGTCATCGCATCACGCGTGAACGGATGGAACAATTTTACTAATTAAAGTGCAAATTATTTGTGAAAAAGAGATTTTTTGTACTAGCGGGAATCGAACCTGCGTCTTTTCCAATCCGGGAAGTGCTCTAAGCCATTGAGCTATAGTACAGATCTTTCGATTTTCCGTATCTCCTTATCACATTTGTGCCAACGCCATCTATCGGAAACGCATTTACATGCAATTATCCAATATAGTAAGTTTAATTTTGCAATTAAAATTCATACTGCGGGTTCGATTCTCGCTAGTACAAAAAAAAAACTTTTTTCTTATTCACAAATAATTTGCACTAAAAAGTGGCGGAGCATGTCAAATGCTAAGAAATATAGATAAAAAAAAAATTTCACTAAGTCTTTTTTTGTTATGTTTATTATTGCCAGAAGGTTCTTAAGAAAGAAACAATTAAGAAAGTTGCGTGGACATTAGAAAATTTAAGAAAATGTAAGAAAACTTTATGACAATATTATTTTTTTAATAATATTTTTTTTATTAAATAGACCAATTTGAGTTCAATAGAACAAAGTCTGTCGGGTCAGCTAGTATAATATAAATTTATTATGTGAATTTTTTATATATTTTTTTTTATCTTTAAACAAAATCAGAAATTTTATATACCATGAGAATTGAATACTATACAAGCTGTGGGTTCAGCTACCCTGTTGGAGAATTTAGAGATAGAAGATCTCTCTAGTAGATGTCATTTTAAATTGGTGTATCATGCGTGGTATTACTAGACAAACTAAATTAAAAGTTACACGCAATCGTTAAGTGAGGTAATGAAATCTAAACAATCTAGTTACACGTGACAAGGTCATGACCCTTGGTATAAGGCCTAGTTGGTTCGCTGAAATACTAGCGGTGCTCGCGCCCAGCCGCCCCGAACACAAAGGGAGCCGTGCTGTCTACAACACTCAGACAAGCACGTAGAATGTCAGAGGTAATAAATCGCTTTTACTTTACAAATAATATTTAATTAATACTTAATAGTTAATTTTTTTTATTGAATATATTCCAAAATTACTTGTGCTGTTACAATTGGATATCATCCTGTGTGGGAATCGAACCCACAAACCCTCCCTCGGGTGGGAGGCCGGTATCTAAACCACTTCGCCATCTGTGCATAATAGTAGATAATAACATAGCATCACGCCTGTATTCCCCGAAGGGGTAGGCAGAGGTGTATTGCAAACCCACGATTCGCCAGCTATGTTCAAGTCCCACGTAATAATCAATACGTATAGTGTAGTGCTTAGTATCTCTTAATAGTCTGTGGTATTGCTAAAGTTAGCAGAGGAACGACGCATTATCCTCATTTAGTAGAGCGTTAATGGAGAATATAGCTACGTATATGTCGTAGCCAGATCATAGAATTGAATACTTAAAGACGTCACCAACCGTTTCTTGGAACCTAATCTAATGTAACCTAACCATTTCATAAAATGGTCGGCCACAACTTGAAGTGATGAATTCTGAGATGTAGCCAGGACATAATATTATATATTTTATAATATAACTGACTTCTCTCAGCGGCTCTGCTGCAGCAAAAGCTGGATACGTTTATTCCAAAATTCAAGTGACTACGTATATGTATGTAGTTATTTATTCGATAATCCTACAGGAACCTTACATTTTTTCAGAATAAAAAATCCCTATTTATTAATCCAAATAATAAAGTAGCTATCTGTTTCGCCTAAATACATTCAGCCATTTTTGTTGGATTGAGAAACAAACTATCATACACATATTATAGTATAGACTCAAAATAACCATTTGTGGATCACACAAATAATTGTCTGTTGTGAGAATCCAACCCAATATACGCTTCATGGGACGTCGGTACCTTAACCACTGCACCATCTGCGCAGAACTTAATTTTATTATACTAAATACTTATTAAAATAAAACAATTTATGTCTCACAATTCATATCTTTATATCGCCGGTCACACGCTTTCGTATTACAGCAAATTAATTTATATTAAATTCATTAAAATAAACTTAGAAGTCTACAAGATTACTGTATTAGATTAAATTAATCTTTTCAAAATCCCTGACTATCCACTATCCACTCAAACACTTTCAGTTAAGTCCTTTAACACCGAACTGAGTCGGCTCAGGTTATTTAAAAAACATGGGGTATTTAATTAAAAGCCTGAAACAGTCAATTTCACCTAAAATTCTCATTTCGTTCTCAACGCAAAATTGCGTCATGGGAAATCAAGGTTATATCTAAGGTTCCCGATACAATAGCAGGATAAAATGAATACAAGTCTTTAAGTCTAATTAAGAGCTATCAAAAAAAAAATATTACCAAAATCTATGCAGTAGTTTTTTCAGACAGAAACAAATAAACTAAAAAATAAATTGTGTTCAGAGACGCCCAAATAGCTTTTTTTTTCTTTTTATTTTTCTCAAATATCTTATATTTACAGACATAGCTCTGTTACAACTTTATGATAGTACCTATAGAAAGATAGATTGATGATTACGACTGTTATGTAAGTGGTCAATACACAGGCAATGGAGTACTTTAAAGTGATTTATAATCTAATCGAGGGTTCTGATACCAATTTGGTAATTAAAGTCATTTGTATTTTCCCTAACGAAATATAATTAAATATTGTATTAATTGTTCTTTATAAGAATGAAACTGATAACACGGAAAGTCGGTATTTAAACCACTGCGCCGTTTTTGCAATTTATACTGATTACAGCAAATTTTATCTTGTAACTTGATAAAAATAAACATAATCCTGCACTTATTTTTTCGCCTTTTCGCTTAAAACTGGGCCTCTCATAGTGAGAGCCTAGTGCGGATTAGCAGACTTTACAAGTCATCGAAAAAATCTCTCAAGCATGGTTCCTCATAATGTTTTCTTGCACAGAACAGTGATAAATTGTGTGTAATTGTGCCGTATTAGGTACGGACCTGGAACTGCGGATTGAGCTTTATACAACTGCCTTTGCAGTCCTTAGGATATCATTAAAATCCTTTATTAGACTTTTTATTTTTAACTCACTAATACTATCTGTGGATTACACAAATATTCAAAAATAGAAATAATCTATTGATATAGCATATTAAAGAAAAGCTTTTTTATCTAATATATAAAACTCTCGTGAGTGTTTGTCGCCATTCTCCTCCGAAACGGCTTTACCTATTCTTATGAAACTTTGCGTGTAGTATATCGGAGAATAGGATGTAAACTATTTTTCATACCCCCTTTTTTTTGTTAAGGTGGTAAAAATGTTCCTAACCGCACACTCCGTCGTTCCGGGCAACGAACAGGGTAGTGTAGGGTCTTCACCCTCTAAAGAAACTCGCCGTGTGCCGTCTCTCCGCCTTTATTGGCGGGCCACTGGAACTATGTTACATTCGTTCGGTGGTATTTTTTCATACCCCTAAGTGATAAGGGCGGTCCACCCAAACATTTTCTTTTTATTTTGTGGATAATCTTATTTATTTTTACTCTTTTATGATTCGGTATTAAAAAATACAACATTTTCACCCTTCTACTGCCAACCCCTATTTTTTTAATAGCGATATTAGTACTTTAGTAATTTTAATTATTCACGAAAACGCCATTCTAGTTTTTCAGAAACCTTAATTTTCTTAAATTCTCTCAGTTCAAAGAACCTACACCTTTTACTGTTCAACATTCCTTAATTACAGTCCTGGTAATGTCTGCCTCCAATACAATGCCCAAAACTAAATGTAATTCCAAAAGATAAATTGTTTTATCCAATTCCTTTCATTAATTATAAATTACTTTGTAGAAATATAACTAACATTAATGTCACCAAGAGTAATAAAAGGCTTCTAAAGAACTTGCTTTCGACATATTATATCTATACTAATAAATGGACAGCCGGTTTTTTTGTTCTGTTATATCTATACCAATTAATGGACAGCCGATTTATTTGTTCTGTTATATCTATACCAACAAATGGAGAGCCGGTTTTTTTTGTTCTGTTATATCTATACCAGTAAATAGAGAGCCGGTTTTTTTGTTCTGTTATATCTATACCAATAAATGGAGAGCCGGTTATTTTGTTCTGTTATATCTATACTAATAAATGGAGCGCCGATTTTTGGTCGGTTATACTGCGAAAACTACTGAATCGATCAGAATAATACTTATACCATAAAATGCAGCGTGCTTCGTAGAAGGTTTTAGTATATGATAATGCAGTACGTATTCTGCTTTCTTTACTACTACGACCGTATATAACTCTCCGCTGTGGTCTATCGCAAGCACTATAAAATTTTACTAGTGGTTGTCCAGTGGTCAACATTCGACCATATACCGACCGATATAAATATACAATCTATCCTATAAAATGTATTTTCTATTGAATTAATTTATTTGTAATGCATATTATACAAAAATATTATTTCTAATGCATATTATATAAAAATACTAAGTTTGTTTCTGGACTGCCTCTCCATTTAAACTTTCAATCCATCCATCAGCCTTTCGAAGTCCACTGCTGGACATAGGCCTCCCCAAGAGAACGCTACAACATGTGTTTCGCTCATATGGGGGATAGTACTGTAATCGCCACGCTTGGCAGGCGGGTTGGCGATCGCAGTGAATGTTGTTAATACTCGAGGGAGTGCTGCTGCCCACTCCTGCGGTATTGCCTCAGTTGGCTCTTACGACTCCCTTGGGTGGAAAGGGGTGGGACAATTCTAAAGCCGGCCCCACACGGCAGTTTATTTAGATATAAGAACAAAACGGTACCAAATCTCAAACTTCCCGCGCAATGTGCTAAAAAAGGGGTAGAAAGCTTTTCTTCACCTATTAATATAATATAATTTGTTTAAACGAGGTTTGCAAAAATTACGAATTTTTTACGGTAAATCGAATGCCAGGCATTACCCCTGTTGTTGAAGTATATGAGCGTCGACTCGCTTACCAGTGTTAGTAATTCAATCTTCGTATTTTGTATAGTAATTCAAATACTAACTTTTTTTTTATTGCTTCTATTGGCAGACGAGCCACGGTCCATCTGATGGCAACCGTCGCTCATGGACTCAACTATACCGAGAGTATTGTCAAGCCGCTGCTCACCATTACATTTCACTGATATGAAATGAAAGAATAAACGGCTGTCTCCTGCTACAACCTAAACTCAACGATGTGCTTCATGACCGGTCACACGGGAGATGGTGGTACGAACCCGCTCGGGTCCGATACCAAGTGCGTACTCCCACTTGGTACCCAGCCCTACCATCAGCCATGCAATGGATGATAATTACTTACTTCCTTTAGTCGCCTCATACGACACCCGTGGGAAAGAATGGAATGGTGACACTTGCATTCTTAGTCCGTCACCACACGGACAAAACTACTGCTTCGTAACTTTGGGTTCAAATAGCTCATAGTTAAAATAAACTCGAAATAATTAATAATATTTTCTTTTTTTGTTGCTTATGGTAGTAGATGAGTTACACCCACCACATTTTTACTGGTTACCACCACACGTGGACCTATCAATACTAAGAATACTACTAAGCCGCTGCTTGCCATTTCATTTCACGGATGCTAAATTAATGAATGAAAGGATATCTACTGCTATGACCAAAACCAATCAATGTGCTTCTGGGTCAGACACACGGAAATACGGAATACTTTAATTTTGTACTCAAATCTGGCAGCATGTAGGCCTTTACTAATTAAGCACAGTGTGTCTAGCTAAGTTGCATTCTATAATCGCTAACGCTAATAGAAAACTATTAAAATATATGGAAATTTGTAATCTCTAACGTTAAGTCACGTGACTTTAGCGTTATAGATATTGTTAAAGACTTAGATAAATATAGGTTCTTTATCTATGGTTAAAGATGTCAAATTCCCATACGTTTAAATAGTTTTCTATTAGCGTTAGCGATCATAGAATGCAACTTGGCTAGGCCCACTGTTCTTATATCTAAATATCCTGCCTCAAATAAAATTGTCGAAGATCTAGTGAAATATCTTGAGTATAGGCAATATATAATCAATAATTGTGGCCCTTAGAACACAAATAAATGCTGTTCGATAGATTTATGAAAAAAAAATGTTAAATAATACATTACCTGATAGCAATATGATGCCAACGGAAGTCATACAATGGTACTGCTAAATATATTGATCGGGAGCTTCCAGATCCTGCATGAACAAGTCTCGCAGCCCCTCTGCCAGCCAGCTCTAAGGACAGGAACGAACCGGTGCGCCGACGGGAGCGCAACGAGAATAACGTGCCTTGTCCATAGCCGCCACTCTATAGAAGTTATTAATCATCACATTAAATATCTAACATAAATAACATAATAACATAGGATCACGCCTATATCCCCAAAGAGGTAGGCAGAGGTGTATTACACACCCACGGTTCGCCAGCTATGTTTGAGTCCCACGTAATAGAGGGCAAGCCTATTGCCGTCTACCAAGCACATTTCCAAACTCCGGGCTGCTACTGAGGAATTTTCTTTTTACGAAAAATTTCAATAACATTGCCCCGGGTATCGAACCCAAGACCAGCAGTTGCACACACTACCTCTGAACCACCGAGGCAGTTAAATATCTAATCTTTCATAAAAAAATTAATGCTTTTATATGCATGTTATATTTTTACAAATATCACAGTCACATTAACCATTGTTCTGGCTTAATACGGGTTGTCAGACTGCAGGCATTAGGAAAATCTTACAGGCATCATACAGGTTTCAACATAATATTTTTCTTTAAACGGCGTTGATAATATTGATAATTAAAGAACAAACACGCACATTGATGTGTGAAGTGATAAGTATCAATGCAGATTAGCCAACTACACAAATATATTATAATAAGCCTTTGTTCCGCCGCAGCCCGGCGCACAGTCGTTTCTACGATATATCTCAGGTTCTCGATATAGTATCAGGATCAGATGTATGCCAGCTTTTAAGTCTAATCAAGAGATATCAAATAAGCAAGTAGCATCACAATCCTTTTAGTAGTATTTGCTTAATGGGCGAACGAAAAAAGAGACAGAAAATATCTAAAAAGAAATGTTTTGTGTTCAAACACGCCAATATAGCCTAATTACAGTAATTTTTTCACAAATATCTTAAATTTACACAGCCATGTCGTACACAGCTCTGTTACATATTTATAATAGGACGTGTCCACAAACACAAGTGAATCCATTATTTTCCCTTACAAAATGACTGGAGAAAGATAAGACATTTTTTCTGACAGACCTTGTTAAATAATACAACAAAGTAAAGGTGTGGAAATCTTCTTATTATAATATAATGAACTCACCTCCGGCCACAATCTCAGAGATATAAACAATGTAAATTCTCGCGGGAAAGTCTTCCCCGCACTGAACAGTTCTGAAGACGCTATCCATATATAGGAGTTGGGTCTTAGACTGAAGGCGTGGGGTCGGTCGGAAACAGCACCCCATCGCGCTTGTGCAGGGTGGAAATTCCGCCTCGCCCCAGGCGCGAGCGGGTTTATCGTACCTGATGAAGTAATACATATTTAATTTTAAACGTTACTATGCACGACATTTTTTTATTTAAAGAATTTACTGAGCGCGCGAAAGGCTTCGTAGAGAAAAGCTCTTGAGGATAATTTAGTGAGTTTGGTTCTGCTGTTATATAAATAGCTATTCTGTTGGACTTATTTTTCTAATATTTTATTACCTTCACCTATTACAATTACTACTTCTATTATGAAAAGGAATCTTTGAACGTGATTTTCACCCACTTCAAGACGTCGGATTACATTAAAACTTTGGACACTTATCAAGGATCGAAGACAATAACAAACACAAATAAACATAAACATTGCATCACGCCTGCATTCCCCGAAGAGGTAGGCAGAGGTGTATTACACACCCACTACTCGCCAGCTATTTTTAAGTTCCACGTAATAGGGGGCGAGTCTATTGACGTCTACCGGGCACATTTCCAAACTCCGGGCTGCTATTGAGAATTTTTGAAGTGAAACTTCTTTAGAATCGTTGTGATTTCAAACCGGATGCAACGGAAAAAACGACAGGTAATAGACACAAATACAAAAATGTATAGGATGAAGACAGGAAAGAATGAGACAGAAACATAAATAAAATTTTTTTGTAAATACATACATATAATAGATATCGAAGGGATAAAACAGATAGGATAGGAAGGATAATAACGAGAGTATAGAAGGGATAAAACAGATAGGATAGGAAGGATAATAACGAGAGTATAGAAGGGATAAAACAGATAGGATACGAAGGATAATAACGAGAGTATAGAAGGGATAAAACAGATGGGATAGGAAGGATAATAACGAGAGTATAGAAGGGATAAAACAGATAGGATAGGAAGGATAATAACGAGAGTATAGAAGGGATAAAACAGATAGGATAGGAAGGATAATAACGAGAGTATAGAAGGGATAAAACAGATAGGATAGGAAGGATAATAAAGAGAGTATAGAAGGGATAAAACAGATGGGATGGGAAGGATAATAACGAGAGTATAGAAGGGATAAAACAGATAGGATAGGGAGGATAATAACGAGAGTATAGAAGGGATAAAACAGATAGGATAGGAAGGATAATAAAGAGATTATAGAAGGGATAAAACAGATAGTATAGGAAGGATAATAAAGAGAGTACAGAAGAGATAAAACAGATTGGATAGAAAGGATAATAACGAGAGTAAAGAAGGGATTAAACAGATAGGATAGGAAGGATAATAACGAGAGTATAGAAGGGATAAAACAGATGGGATAGGAAGGATATGCAGAAAACAAAAATTAAATGAATTTTAATGCTCCATTAAATTTAATTAGTTCATTTTAAGCTTGGTAAAAAATAATAAACCTTACATTTATCCTAATACTCCTGATACTCTATATCCATCTCAATCTCTCGTAGGCTACTTTTCAGAAGTTTCACTTCTGCCGTGTGTAAATTGCATACATGTGTTTTTTTTTTTTTACGAAAAATTTCAATAACTGCCCGACCCGGGGATTGAACCCAAGACCTCATGATCAGCAGTCGCTTACACTACCCCGGCAGTTAAGACAAGACAATAACATTTTTTTTGAAGTTTGTGCGTCTTTATAAAAATTGAGGTTATAGCACCCGGAGTGGTATTTTCCACTCCCCGTACCGCAACTGCCTCCTGCCCGCCGTCGCCTGCGCGCGCGGCGGTGGAGGGACGCCGACGTTCCCCACGCTTGGCAGCACGTGTCGCCAGTCGCGAGTAGCGAGTACGCACCCAACAGTGAAAGGGGATGTCAGCGCGACCTAGAGCCAACGCACGCGCCGCGTGTGCTTAAAACTAATTGTTCAGTAATTGACTAATTGTATTATGTTTTCTAATAATATCTGTGTGCCCGTTGTTGTAATCAATCTATTTCGCATTGTACTTCTATAATAATAAATAGATTATGCTCACGAACTATAAGGTGCTTTTTACTATAATTTAATAATAATAATAACTATTATAAACAGCTACCAATGACCTATACACATCAAAAAAGTTAGAGATCACTAGCAAAAAATGCTGTATTTTTGAAATTTCACCTTATAAAAGAAAAGTGCTTACGTGATACATTTTTTAAAAAGAAAATAACTTTATTGAAACTAAAATATTAACTATTTTTTATTATTTTATAAGTAAAAACTTGATTTGAAAATTTTAATGCAATTGTGACTAAGAAATAAATGAAAGAAAATGACGAAATAAGAAACATTATTAAGAATTTATTATGGAATTGATTTTATTTAGTACAAGATAACTCCTCCCCTAGCTCGAACACAAGCAGCAATTCTCCTGGGCATGCTGAGAATCAAGTTATTCAGGATTTCTTGCGGTAACCTGTCCCATTCTTCAATAGCAGCTTCCCTGATCTCTGGCACTGTCTGGGGAGGTGGCTGACGGTCCCAAACAGCTTGCTTCAGAGCATCCCAAGCGTGCTCGATAGGGTCCAAGTCAGGTGAACCGGCAGGCCAGTCTAACCTGGCAATGTTGTGATCACGGAGAGCAGCGTTGACTCGTTCAGCTAGATGCGCGGGTGCATTATCATCAATCAATATGAATTGGTGGCCATGATTTACTCTAAATGGTCTGACGATTCCTTCAATAACAACATTTTGGTACAAAGCTGCAATCATCGAGCCCCGATACGGGAGTAAGGGTGTTCTATCTCCAATCATTATTCCGCTCCAAAAGGACACCGATTTCCCGCCATATTGAACAGTACCAGTGGCAGTTCTTTGTCTCTCTGCATCCCCACGTCTTCTTCAGATACAGACACGTCGGTGGTCTGGATGAATGCTTATTCTTGTTTCGTCAATGAAGAAGCAATTTCGTCAAATGTTTTCCTCGTCATCATCTTCATTTTGGCGGAGCCTAGCCCACTGCAATCTGCGTTGCTGTCGTTGCCGTGAGCTCAAAGGTGCTCGCCAGCATCTCCTTGCTCATAATCCAGCCATTCCAAGCAATTTCTGATGGTCTGAGTGCTTACTTCTAGTAGTTATTTAGTGACATTGATTGTTGGATCGCGGGCAGTCAGTTATAACGTTTCTGGGCAGCAGTAAGAACAGTTGGGCGACCACTGCGAGGTTGTCAGCAAAGTTATCCATGCTGCGATACCTCCGCAACGTGTTCACAATACAGGATTGGGATACAGCAACTCGGCGAGCTATTTCTCTCATAGAATATTCTTCTTTCCCCAAAGTAACAATTCTTGCTCGTAAAGCTTCAGGCAATCCTTTCGGCATCTTTCCAAATCAACTTTTTACATGAAAAATTGAAAATATATGTCTGAATCTTGTCGGTCAGATTTCTGAATAAACGTAATAAAGATTGGATTCATAGATAAAATAACTATATAAGTGTCGCCATGCTGCCAACAAAAATATTTCGTATTTTCAAATTGATCTCAAACTTTTTTGATGTGTGTATTTGTAACATTTGATGTCAAGCAACCTACACTTTACAATCATGTATATTTAATATTATATTATTTTCTACATTTTGGTATATCGTTCTCAGTAGCGCCCGAAGTTTAGAAATGTGCCTGGTAGACGGGAATAGGCTCGCTCCTTATTGCGTGGGACTTAAACGTAGTTAGCGAACCGTGGTTATGTAATACATCCTTGCCTACGCCTTCGGGGATACAGGCATGATACTATTTTTTTTCTAGATTCGTTCGTGTTTTTTAACTTTATTTTATTTTGACTCAATATAGGTATATAGATAAGAAAATAACTTTTTAAAGCTGTTTTTTTTTGTTTCAAGCTTTGGCTTGCTCTAATTACCCGTATCAAAATCCATTTAGTAATTTCAAAGGTTTACTTTGACAATCCATAAAAGAGACATAAAAAAGCGAAGTTGTTTGTTATTGCACTGTCCTTTCTTGATTTTCGATACTTATTTTTATTTAGTTTCATATGGTACTAGCCTTAGCCCACAGCTATGTCGTAGACAAAAGCTTGTTTATAATAAGTTTTTAGGTTATATCTCAGGTTCACGATATATCAGTTTTTAAGTCTAATCAAGAGCTATCAAACAAGTTTTATAAAAATCCGTTAAGTAGTTTTGGCGTGACGTGCTGACACATAAAAAGATGCTTAATTACATCTTTTAAAAAAAATTGTCTATTCATTCATTTTTCCCATTAATTTTTTCTCAAATATCTTAAATGTACATAGCTCAGTTACAGCTTTATAATAATATAGATAAATGGAAGAGTATATGCGTTTGATTTATTATGCGTACATTTTGATTCTCTAATATTCTTTGATATTTATCAAAATCAAAATGAGATAAGTGTCTTACTTAAATACATGTAGCACGCTTCGCTTAGTATATTTGCCAAATTAAAAATTAAATTATGTCGATACCAATGTTTTTGCTAATGCAATTACTCTCGTATAAACTTCTAGATATATGTTAACTTTGGAATCTCTTCTCATAATTTGATGGATTATATTTTATATCTTAACTTTATTGCTATTTTACAACACATGAATTAAGACTTCCATCAGATGATTAAATACTTGCCATACGTACAATTATTTTAATGGCTGTTCGTTTAAGACCATTAAAAGTTTGCCGGGAATCGTACTGTTATAATCGGATGATGTACCCTAAACGGATGACATCAGCTACAGCCCCTTCCAACTACAACGCTTTGCATCGTCAGCATTCAAATGTCTATATACTGAGCCCTGACACCTCAGGAGTTAGTCTGTCCAACGCAGTCGCGAATATAGGTTGCATAAAGGCCCCTTCCCATTGTATTCATTTTTATTAAATAAATTAGATTAAAATTTAAAAGTTCTTTTTTAAAACGACCTCGGGAAGGGACCCTATAACATTTGGTGGCAGCGGTGGGATACGGAATTCCCCAGTGCCGATTCGCGTAAACCTATAAAGTGGAAAAAATAAATAAATCAGTGAACAGACTCTCCGTATCCCGCGAATCTTATAAAATAAATAATATACTTACCGCGAGTGACCTCCGTTGTAATAATAATAAATCCTTGCTATAAGTGATATTCGTCCGTGACCGGTGATATCCTGCAAAATAAATACTTACCGAGCGTCCATACCCGACGACTCATCTTGCGGTCATCTTGAGCATCCTGCGTATATCCAGTGAGCAGCCTTCGTGCATCCTGCCTGTCCTTCAAGCGGCCAACTAATAAATTGTGGTATAGCCTACAATTAGCCTGAGAATACTCAGCGAGCCTCCAGCGAGCATCACCTTCGAGTATCCTGTGCATCCATTCGTCCTGCGAGAATACTTACCGAGCAAACACCGTTTTAAAATATTTCCGCCGTGTTTCGTCATCCTGAAAAATAAATCATTTGCAATTCGCGAGTGTTCCGCGTAGTGTTAAAAGTGTCCTGTGAAAGCATTAAGTGTGGTATGTGTGTACGTGACGCTATGCAGCTTACCAAAGCGCTAGCCCTTATCGCCGCC
Source organism: Leucoma salicis (assembly GCA_948253155.1). NCBI lineage: Eukaryota > Metazoa > Arthropoda > Insecta > Lepidoptera > Erebidae > Leucoma > Leucoma salicis. The sequence goes on from OX411815.1 coordinate 4,473,381, forward strand.
TACGCGTTCCTGTAAGTCAACGAACATTTTACTGTGTAATCCTAACTGATACTTGCTTTAATCTAATCTAGTGACCTAAGAGTATTATTCATATGTTGTTTTAAAATATTATGCCTAAAGTGCCTAAAACTGAGGACGGTAGATCACCTGTAGAAATATCTGAAATTCAAGAAGTAGTAGAAATGGACCTAAATATTTTATTGAAATTTGTTAAACCATATGACGGCTCCCGCGATACACTAAATTCATTTATCACAAACTGTAATAACGCCTATGACCTTGCGTCTGAGTCACAAAAACACATTCTTTTCAAATACATTTTGTGCCAATTAACTGGTAAAGCCGAAACCGCGTGTTCTATAAAGGAATTTTCGTCATGGGAACAACTAAAAGAGTTCCTAAAGACACAGTTTTCCGAGAGAAAACATTACACACATTTACTTAACGATCTCCAGGAAAGTAAACAGAACTCAACAGAAAACGTTAGTCAATTCGCACTTAGGATGGAAACATACTTATCGCAATTACTCACCGAAATCTCGCTCTCCAACCACAAGGTCAAAGAAATACCTGGTCGTACGGCGGCCATGGAGGATTTAACCCTCCATCATTTCCTTATGGGATTAAATCCCCGTATATCTAACATTGTTAGGTGTAGAGCTCCCAAAACATTTAATGAAGCTGTCAATTTAGCCATATCCGAGGAGCGTATACAAGAAACTTTATATAAACGCACTAATAATAATTATAACATGCCACTGGATAAATCAATTAATCAAAATCGGTTCAAACCGAAACCTTTCGCTCAAATCTCAACTAATAGGTTTAAAATACCGCAAAAATCAGTACCTCAACAGAGTACCTCTACTTTCTCGAATAAAATAAATCAAAACCTCACATGTAGGTATTGTAAAGAAGTAGGACATGATATAAATAATTGTATTAAACGTCAGTCCTCTCAAAAACGTTTATCGTATTCTTATCCACAAAAGGATTATTTTAATAAGCCCTCAGGGTCACAACCTTACCTAAAACCTCCACCAGTCAACTTCATTGATGAAGAGTGTGACGATGAACAGGTGGAATCTGATCATGATGTGATTGAGGAAGAGGGCTCCCAAGAAAATTTAAACCAATAAACGTCCTGCAATCGTGCCGCACAGGACGTAAGGTCAAAGTCGGCGCAAATCCGTCAGAGGTTGTACATCAGGGTAACCAGCCCCAAAACGGGAACCTCATCCATGACATCAAGGTTATACAACAGGGTAACCAGCCCCAAAGCGGAAACCTTCAGCACATCTCTCACAAGGTTATACAACAGGGTAACCAGCCCCAAAACGGAAACCTTCAGCGCATCTCTCACAAGGTTATACAACAGGGTAACCAGCCCCAAAACGGAAACCTTCAGCGCATCTCTCACAAGGTTATACAACAGGGTAACCAGCCCCAAAGCGGAAACCTTCGATTTAAAACTCCAAAATTTAAGGAGATTTACGAGGTCAACATTGACACCTCCAAGAGGTTATTACCTCATATCGTTGTGGAGTCCCAAGTGTCTGATACTCCATTAACCCTCTTAGTCGACTCAGGTGCTGCTATTTGTTTACTGAAACAATCAAGCATTCGCCATCAACCCATTCTAACCAATAAACCCATAAGTATAAAGGGTATTGATCCCGGCGAGGAAACTACACAGACAGTAGGTCATTTTAACCTCAAGTTTAAGATTTCAAATAGGAAATTGATTAGTTTTAAATTCCATGTCATTGCAGATATTAACTTGCCATATGACGGCATAGTAGGCAACGACTTCCTAACTACCTACGGTTGCAACATAGATTATAGCCGAGACGTTCTTAAAATAAGTAACCACGAAATTAAAATACACTTCTTTGATCCCTGCTACATCATACCAGCTCGTTCCGAAACCATAATCGAGTGCACGGTTATAAATCCAGAATCCAGAAAATTAAGCGCAACTTAAAATTTAAATTAGAACCAATACTAACATACTCGATCCAGTCACTACCATATGTCGAAAATGTGTCTAAACGCACACGACAAGTACTCGACTTACTAAGAACCTCTCATTTAAATACAGAAGAAACCCAAGCTTTACTCGAATTATGCTCAAATTACTCTGACATATTTCACTTACCAGATGAACCTTTGTCGTTTACCACAGCTATTCAACACGAAATAAAAACCACCAGTCACACACCTGTCAATACAAAGTCATACCGTTTTCCAGAATGCCACAAGAAAGAGGTGGAAACTCAAATTAACAAAATGTTAGATCAAGATATAATTACTCCCTCGTCTTCCCCTTGGTCCTCTCCGATCTGGGTAGTCCCCAAGAAATCTGATGCATCCGGTCAAAAGAAATGGCGCATAGTAATCGACTACAGGAAACTAAACGACATCACAATTGGAGAAATCTATCCAATACCTCAAATTACCGAAATACTTGACCAGCTGGGTAAGAGTCAATATTTCAGTACCCTTGACCTTTCATCCGGGTTCCACCAACTTTTAATCAGACCAGAGGACGCCGCGAAAACAGCCTTCTCTGTGCCCCAGGGTCACTTTCAATTTAACCGAATGCCTTTTGGATTAAAGAATGCGCCTTCCACATTCCAAAGACTAATGAACAATTGTCTCACAGGCCTACAGGGCTCCCGATGCTTTGTTTATCTTGATGACGTCGTCCTGTACGCATTTGACCTCCATTCGGCTATCCAGAACCTCCGGTCAGTCTTCAACCGACTCCGAGAATTTAACCTAAAACTTCAGCCTGAAAAATGTGAATTTCTCCGTAAAGAGGTAACCTACCTAGGTCATATCATTACCCAAAATGGCGTAAAGCCAAACCCGGATAAAGTTAAAGCCGTTACACAGTATCCTATCCCGAAATCCCCTAAGGACATCAAATCATTTCTAGGTCTCGTATCCTATTACAGACGTTTCATTCCTAATTTCTCGAAACTAGCCAAGTCTCTCACCACACTTCTCAAAAAAGATACGCCCTTTATTTGGACAAATGAACAACAGCTCAGTTTCGAAGCCTTAAAAACCAAACTAGTCGAAGCACCCATTCTTGCCTATCCAGATTTTAACCAAACATTCTTACTCACCTGCGATGCATCCTGTTTCGCCATTTCAGCCATTTTATCACAGGGTCCCGTTGGGCATGATCGCCCAATTGCTTATGCATCCCGCACATTAAACAAAGCCGAAATTAACTATAGCGTTACTGAAAAGGAATGTCTTGCGATTGTATTTGGTACCAAAATCTTCCGCCCCTACATATACGGTCGTCGCTTTACTATCATAACCGATCACAAACCTCTCCAATGGTTATTCAACTGTAAAGACCCTGGCTCCCGCCTCATCCGTTGGAGACTAAAACTCGAGGAATTCGAATATGACATACAATACAAAAAGGGCAAAATAAACGCAAACGCAGATGCTTTATCTCGATTCCCGGTTAACCCCGTCCAACCGACTACTGATGAAGTGACTACGTCAAACCGCCAAACTCCTACCACCGACATAGCAGAACAACTACAAGAATCCCTCTTAAATACAGATAACCTCGACAAAGACTTATTTGACTTGTTGACTTCACCTGCCTCACTCCCATCAACCGATTTAAATCCTGACATACTTTTAGACTGTGCTACCCCAGAACTCCTCGATACTGGTTCTCCCGATCCGAATCTGCTTGAAGTTCCACTACGATCATTACCAAACGATAACTTACCTTCTATCTCTTCAAATACTCACTCTAACCCCAGTTCGAACCTCTTGACCGACGACTACTCAACCTTTCTGAAACAAATATCAAACAAGAATAAATCTTTTAATACAAACATTATCCAACATAACGAAAATTTACTGAAAAGCTCTTGCAAAACTATACTAATACCGACGTCCATAGACCTCGATGAATCAAACCCTTATCTAGAACAAATACTAGGAAACTTAGAAAACCGCGACGATATAATTAACCAAGAAAAACAACTGCACGGGTTCTATAAGATCCCCGCGACAAATAAAAATTATTACCTTCTTTATACGAAAGTACACCATTTTGACGAAACATCATACCAAGAAATATTCGAAACTTTAAAATCAATTCGCAACGAATTAACCGTCACCGAAAATACGGAAGAAATAGGCATATCCGATTTCCGTGACCCCTTTGAAAAACATAGCTTTATTAAAATTTATAATATAATTAATTACCTTTTTCACGACACAAACATAAAAATTAATATTTATCACAATAGTATAACTTACCCCTCACCATCGGAAATAAAGAAAATTCTTTACGATAACCACGACATACCCATAGCTGGCCATATAGGTGTTAGTCGCATGTACAATAGGCTTAAAGAACTATATTACTGGAAAAATATGCGTAGTGATATAGAATCATATGTAAAGAAATGTAAACCATGCCAAGAGAATAAAGCCCTGCGAAGAATCAATCGCGCTCCCATGCAGATCACTAGCACATCAACTAAGCCTTGTGAACGCATATCATTGGACATTGTAGGACCTCTTCCGGAATCCGGTACCGCAAAATTAAAATTCATACTAACATTGCAAGATGACTTTACCAAATTCTCCGCGGCTTATCCCTTACGTAGTACAACGGCCGAGGAAACAAGCGAGAGCTTGTTGCACTTTATATCCGTATTTGGCATACCGAAAATTATACTGACCGACCAGGGAACTAACTTTACTTCCGATCTGTTCAAAAGAACTTGCAACCTTATGAAAATCAAACAACTTTGGTCTACTCCATATCACCCGCAAACACAGGGCGCCCTAGAACGAAGCCACTCCACACTAAAGGAATACCTGAAATCATTCTTAAATAATGAACAAACTAATTGGCCCCGGTACGTGTACACAGCCATGCTAACCTACAATACCACTGTACACTCCACAACACACTACACCCCATACGAACTAATGTTTGGTAACAAACCCCATATTCCAAATTCGATATGTGATGAACAGTTAGACGCTACATATCCAGACTATGTACGGATGTTACAAAACAGACTCAGATACTCTCGCGATAAAGCTCTGGAACACATTCGACACTCCAAACAAATATCAAAAAACTACTATGACTCTCATAGTCGCCCCGTACAATACAAAGTAGGTGACTACGTGTATTTAAAAAACCACCTTAGGCTCAGAAAAGCTCTATCACCCATATGGAAAGGCCCATACAAGATCGTTAAAGTCCATGGAAACAATACTTTATCTTTATTAATAAATAGACGACATGTCCGTCACCATTACGACGAGGTAAAGCCTGCCGAAATTACCGCCAATCTGTAACACAATGTACATCTTTAGTTATATTTGTACTACACATAATACACAATACCTCCAGTTACACCATAAACACCATAACCATGCATAAAATATACAATACATACAATAAGTAAGATAAGTAAATATTATACCTACTATACACATCTACCATTACATTATACATAACAAGTTATATAGTTACATAAAACTACATAGTACATACAATACAAAATGTTAGTTAAACAAAATGCATGTACTTTAGAATCTACTAAATTGTTCGTTAGTTTGTATAAGTACATCTACCTATAATTTAATCAAATACTATACAAAGAATGCAAATTGTAGTTATATATACTACAACGAGTGTATATACTATAAACTCGTACATATAAGTACTATAATGAATATACATGCCTAATGTTAAATAGATTATACTACTTTATACACCTTCAATATATTATATATACATAAATATATATACACGATTTATATAAACACTTTACATACATTACATATATACTACTTTATTAAAAGTCTTAATTTAGATATTACTATAAGGTTAAGCTAGTTATAAGAAACAAAATATGCATTTAATATAATTGTAATAAAGCTTGCTCGCAAAATTAATGAGTCATACATACTTACAGTGCCTCAGCGGATGTCCAAGCTCCCGGCGACTGTGTCCAACCGATAACAAAAAGTCCTGGAATCTATTTCGATTATATAGGGAAATTAAAAATTAATAATGGGATTTTAAATGTCATTATGCCAATGGAAATCTCACATTTTAAACCACATATAGATAATTTAAACTTTACATTAAACACCGTCTCCGACCTATGCAAGCAAACCGGCTTCATAAATATTTCAGAGTGTGATAGTACCTTACAACCACTAACAGCCGAACTACAAAACGTCATTAAATTGTTCGGTTCGATATCTCATCTGATAGATAATAGATCCAAGCGAGGAGCCTGGATTGGTGGAATAGGGACTGTCCTGAAGACAGTTTTCGGTACTTTAGACGAAAATGATGCACTTAAATATGACCAAGCAATAGATTCTGTACAAGCAAACCAATACCAACTCTTGAAACTCGTCAAAAACAATATTTTAGTTACTAACTCTGTCATATCTACATTTAATAATACACTCCGTAAAGTTAAAGAAAATGAAAATAAATTAAACAATGCTATTGACGAACTCTCATTAAAAACATCCAATTTATCCAAATCCACTAATATTTTATCGTTACGGATAAAACTTAATTTTATCCTCAATACATTAGAGACCTCCATGGTCACCCTAACATTCCAACTTGAAGACATAATAAACGCCATAACGCTCTGTAGTCAAAACATCCTACATCCGGCCGTAATGTCGCCCACTGTAATACATCGAGAGTTGGCTGATAACTTAAGGCACCTACCTAATGATTTAAATTTACCTATGTATCTAGATATAAGTTCTATACACATAATTCTAAAAGTATCTACTTTGTTATGCTACTACTTTAATAATAAGTTAATATTTTTATTACGCATTCCGTTAGTTTCTAATCAAGAATACACCCTGTTTAAGAATATTGAATTACCAATGCCTCATAATGTAAACAAATCAGACACGTTTAGCCTAATTGTACCCAGTACTAAATATACGGCTATCACTAAGGATAAATCAAACTATTGTATTCTGAATTCCTTATCGAATTGTAAAATCTTAAGTCAGGCAGATTATTTATGTGATATTCCAATAATTTACAAAACAGATTCTAAAATCAGCTGTGAAAGCGAACTGTTATCTAGAACCTTAAGCGAAATCCCTAAACAATGTAACACAAAATTTATTTTTGGCAAACTAGATATGTTTAAGCCACTAACTAATAATAGATATCTTTATATAGAATCAGAACCAGTTAAGCTCTCTTTAGACTGTCAGAACTCTAAGCAAATACAAGAGTTCAACATTTATGGAATCGGTATAGTGTCAATACCAACCGAATGTGTAGCCTACTGTAAGGGCACTACACTGTTACCTAAATCACACAATGTATTCAATTTGACGTCACCAATCAAGCTGCCCGACTTTAATATAATAAATAGCAATTGCTGTAATATACATAGAATAAACTCTATATCCAATAATCTGTCCCATATACAATTACAAGACTTAAATTTAAACGATTTAAACGCAATAAAATTAATATCTAACCTTTCTTTAGAAGCTGAAAAACTACAAGACACCTTTCACATAATAAAATATGGGACACATTATTCCATAGTAATAAACTTAACAGTGTGTGTAATTATTATTTACTTTCTATATATAATAGTTACGTATTTTTGTAAGCCTGGCTGCAACCTTCGTCAATATAGGTTTCGCGAATCTCATAAATCAAAAACGGGTCCCGTAGAGTTGGAACAAAATATTCAAGAAATTCCAGTTCCAACCCTTAGAACTTCCTATTAAAGTTAACTTCGGTATTTACCCCGAAGTTCACTCTAAAGGGGGAGGTGTTATAATCGGATGATGTACCCTAAACGGATGACATCAGCTACAGCCCCTTCCAACTACAACGCTTTGCATCGTCAGCATTCAAATGTCTATATACTGAGCCCTGACACCTCAGGAGTTAGTCTGTCCAACGCAGTCGCGAATATAGGTTGCATAAAGGCCCCTTCCCATTGTATTCATTTTTATTAAATAAATTAGATTAAAATTTAAAAGTTCTTTTTTAAAACGACCTCGGGAAGGGACCCTATAACAGTACGATGTTTTAATGGAATGATTAATTTTGATAATTTTTTATTTTTCTTTTTTTTTCGCGTGCGGGTAGTTACTTAGGTAGCTCGTAAAAATTATTGCTCAACAATATTTTTATTAAAATAAAATAAATCTATAGATTGATACACTAAATGTTATTATACTTAAGATTAATTATGGTGATAATCAGAGAATAACAGTTACTATCTGCTGGAAGTCGTGTATATCCTTATAAAAATACCAATTGTGCGTCTCAATAACTGTCAAAACTTTTAAATTTTGCGTGCAATTACAACAGAGAGTGTTATTAAATCGGTGGATTGAGTGATGAATTCAATAAATGTATGTTGGAGTTTGAAGCAAAGTTGCAAAAGGATACAAGCCCCTCCGTGAATATGTCTAGCCTAGCTGCAGAGTTTGCCGCTTTCAAGCTTTTTACAACCCATGCATTGAATAACCTTCAAGGGCAGTTAGAGATAATTACAAGAAATTTAGACAATCTAGAGATGCGTGACCGCAGAAAAATTCTACTGCTTCATGGTGTGACTGAAATCAAGGATGAGAATCTTACTCAAGTCACTCTTGATATTATAAAATAAAAGCTTTTGATTGATAATCTATCAGCTGGAGACAATAAGAGATGCCAGAGATTGTGTCCATCTACAAAAAAAAAAGGCCTTTATTATTTAAAATGCAGGATGTTACAGTACGTGACAAAATTTAGTTTAGTAAGGCTAAGCTGAAAGGATAACATTACACTTTCAGAATTTCTTACAAAGTTTAGGCATGAACTTTTCATAACTGCTCGAGATAAACTTGGTGTCAGCAATTGTTGGACCAAAGAGGGTAGCATATTTGTTTTAGGTACTGATGGCAAGCAGCACCGTGTGACATAACTGATGGAAATTAATAATAAGTTCGGAGACGTTTCTGAAAAATCAGCAGTCTCTTCAAAGGCAAATTTAACAAAAACAAGGCGTGCTGCTACCATTAAGAAGTAAATTATATACTTATTTTTATATTTACATACTATTTGCATTATTTAGCTAAATGTGAATGATTGTAAGTAATATCAAAGTCACTGCAACTACAAACATTAGTGTATAAGGTTTTTTAGATTAATATTTTTGTATTTATGTATTATATAAATATAATACATAAATACAAAAATAATATATATATATATATATATATATATATATATATATATATATGTTCCACCTCTCACTTTCCATCCAATGGTTGCCTGGAAAAAATCACTAACTGTGATAAGGCCACCATTTGTACAACCTACCTATGTTAAGATCAAAAACTATATATGTATAATCATTTGTGTTCATTATGTACAATAAAGAGTATATCTATCTATCTATCTATAAAGTCTAATAATGAAGTTAGTAATTATATAGTTAGTAATTGTGGGTCTCCAAATGTTGATTGTTTGAGGTGTAATTTTGTGAGTTTAATTAAAATATTTTGTTAAGTCAACTTACTCGTATCTCTATAATTGCAGTGTGTTAGTTTCGTAAAAACCATTTTTTTGTGTCTGTTTGAGTATGGACGGCTTAGATTTACAATTGGTATCGTTAGATGGCGTTTGGGTCGTGAAATAGGACTAGCATTTTCATTATCAATGTTTGACGGAAATTTTGAATTTCTCGCATATTAAAAGTTATGTCCACATATTTTCGCCATAAGCCCCTCAGAAAAAAAAACTCAAAAAATAAAAAAAGCAAGAAGTCTTTTGAAAATCAGTCACATAAATTGTCATTTCAAGTTTTTAAGAATGCAACTCGTCTATGGCAACACATGCAAGATTCTACTATATTCTCGTTAACCATCAATCAGTTATCTGTGTCAAACATGATTAAAAAATAACTTTGTTAGTGCAAGCTGTCTTCGAGCGAAAATCGTTTTATCAAAATGTCGCCTACATCCTGCATGCTTGATCAAAATAGTTCGGTTACTCGATATACGAGTATCTATTTTATGTTGCACGTAACGAGATTGTGTGTAATTAATTGAAATAATAAATATTTTGGTTAGTATTGTGATATTTTGATCCGTATTTTAGCACTTGGCATGCTTAGCTACTTTACAGAACAAATTATTTTTGAATGTGGAAAAATTTTAGTTAAGAATTTTAGTGCGAGCGGGATTCGAACCTGCGTCGCTTCCAATCCGGGGAAGTGCTTTAGACAGCTAAGCCATCGCACTGACTGACGGCCATTTCCAATCTCCACAACACATTTGTCTTTACGACCCACGCCACCTATCGGATGCACTTACATGCATTAATCACATGATATAGTAAATTTAATTTTGCAATTAAAATTCATACTATTTAATGGCGCGATTTTTTTAATATTTTGATCTGTATCATTGCGATGGCTTAGCGGTTTAGAGCACGTTATTCTAACATGATTTTTCACTATTTTCACACATACAGTGGAACCAAACCATCAGGCACCACCGACTTCTTAACATCATTAAAATTACGAAAAAAATATTTACTGCGTTTCGGGCGCGTTCGCGTGAATGAAATTTACCGATCGGATTAATCATCTAGACTTCAAACATTTATGAAATACTAGCCTTTGTTGATGAAAAAATCCAACAAGTGCAAGTTAAATTCGTGTAGAGTAGGTTCCGTATAATATGATTATTTGAGTTCCATAACTTTTTTTAAATCTGACCGGAATTTGTTTATTTATCTAAAAAAAATCAAAGTAAGCCTAATGTTTAAATTTTATTATATATTAATTTACATTACACGTCCGTATTTGGTTCACCGACTTACACATAGGTGTACCAACTTTCAACTCAATCGGTCCAGTAGTTTCGGAGCAATTTTACTTATAAACAAAAAAAATATTTTAGTCAGTTTAGTATTTTTGGGTGATGTACGAACAAAGAAACAAATAAATTGACAAACAGACAAAAAGATCAAAAAAAAAATATGTTGCCCTCAATTATATTGGGGGCAACATATTTTTTGTCTCTGACCCCACTCAGAGATACTTACACAGCCTAATACAATTTATTTTTAATACCTGTAATGCACGCACACAGCACATAATACCTAGTATAAATAACATTTATAACTAATCGACAACGATATTAAACTTGACGATTAAACGCATTGCAGCAGGTGCTAAAATCGAAATGAGATTAAACAATAAACGTGATTTAAGCGCTTAAGTTTTATTTCGAATTTGTGAACATTCCTCGCTTTAATTACGACTTACCGTTACAGTCGAAGGAATTACACGACCTTTCTTGTTCTCCGTATCCTTCGCAGGTGTGACGTGAACAATATCTCCTTCTGGTCTGTTTTCCCCCTCCACAGGTTCTACTACATGCACCCCACTCACCCCAACCAGCCCAGCCTGAAATATTAATAAAATATTAACTATCCAACGCTAATGTTCCACGTAAATTATCATACCACTTTAATCTTTAACACATATTGATCTATAAATTAAGGATACACAATTGTGTTTAGAAATTGAAGCAAAATTTGTATACATAATCTTACTTAAATGTATTTCTTATTAATTTTATAAAATAGTAAAAATTTTTAACTGCTGCATGAAGGTTTTTGTTTCATTCACAAAAAAAAACAAGAGAAAAAGAGACAGTGAATGAGTTTTTCAAAAGACATTTTAGAATTATTAGGCATATTGATACGTTGCGGACGATGCAACTGCTCACGCGTCGTAACAACACTAAACGAAATGAGTGCAGGAAAGCGTAATTTGCACTCATTTATAGTGGAACTTTTAGTGCCTAATTGTGGATCTTCTCTTTTTTATACATCAATGATAACACAACTAAAGTAAAAGTATATAGAACTATACCTAGAAATAGATTCTGATGTAATGTATAATTATCCATTTAAAATCCAAACTGGCTGTAATCTATTGGCCAGTTTACGCCTGTTTTGAAGAAGGATAGTGCCTAATAGGGCTCTAAGAAAATAAATTCTTAAGAGAGTAGCAATTGTTATATCACGTAGTCATATTTTAGACGATTTGTCCAGAATCCTTTAATCGATTGCCACATCAAATAAAAAAAAAATTGATATAAAATAACTAAATATAAAGAGAAATTATTATTTGTGAATGAGGAAAACGAGTAGTACGAGCGGGAATCGAACCTGCGTCCCTTCCAATCCGGGGAAGTGCTCTAATCCACTGAGCTAACGCAGGCGCGGTTCGGTTCCCACTCGTACTAAAGTTCTCTTTTTCCTCATTCACAAATGATTATTTGTACTTTAAAGTAGCTGAGCATGTCAAGTGCTAAAATATAGATCAATATGTTTAAATATAAAGACTATAAAAGAATATGCAAAGGTGTATAATGTTGAAGAATAATCTAAAAAGTGTCATTTTTACAACCTATTGGGCATGGTTAGCACTGTAGAAAAAATATATCTAGCCCATAGGACACTTGCCAATGTCTGTCGACAGATTTGTTGATATAATCTCACATGCACATAACTTTCCTGATAACATTTAGAACTCTTATTATGTTTCTACAATTAATTTTAGGTTTCTAATTAATCTTATAGGTATATTGTTTCTCTAGTCTGTTTTTCTGTCAGTCCGCTAGAACTTCCTTGTTCCTTTATGAAATTCTGTGAATTATCTCTCATTTTAAAGCGCATCGTGCCGTCTAATGTCGAAATGTACGACCCACGGACTAAAAATGTACCGCTTCTCTTAAATCATCAAATCAATTTTCTAAGAAGAAGTCCTTTAATGGATGCGGAATTCCGCACAGGTCGACTTGTCATTATGTATAGCATATGTACAATTAACATCTGCATCAATTAATTAAGACAACTTTTTAGAAATTGTTATATAAAAATTTCTATATAATTATATTTTAAGCATTTGACATGCTTAGCCATATACATTAAACACAAAGTGGAAAATGTGAAATCGAAAATAACAGTCACGAGCAGAATTTGAACCTGCATGTCCTGGATACCGTGATGCTTTGAGAATTTTTTATATATATTTTTAGCATTTGACATGCTTAGCCATATAGGAAAATGTATGTAATGTAATTACTTCCGACAGATAGCGTAGGCGTCACCCAAGACGTTAAGTAGTGCTGACTGTTATTTTCGATTTCACATTTTCCACTTTGTGTTTAAAAGACAACTTTATTAATATTAAAATTAAATAATTGAAATAAAATTATCTCAATGGATGTTATTAACATCATCAAATGTGAAGAAATGTACTACTCACCGACAGCATTCCAGATTGCAATATCGACACCTAAACTCCAAGGTATTGCTGCTGACGTAGCCTCGAGCCATGGACCATCAGGTGGCGTGGTCTCCAAATCTACCGCAGGATCACTTATCCTCGAGAACACGACTAGCTCGCTCTGCGTTGGTGTCATACTCCAATTGAAGCATTCCCCAAGTTGTGGGCTGATTTTCAGATTCACTTGTCTATTAACAAATAATAATAATTATTATTAGATAGTTGATTTGTCAACGTTGGAAATCATTTGCTAACATTCTGTTATGATTCAAAGGCATGTGGTAAAGGACTAAGAATACAAGTGTCAGCACCCCATTCTTTCCCACGGGTGTCGTATGAAGCATACTTAGGGAAGTAAGCGATTTTCACTCATTGTATTACTGGTGGTAGGGCTGGGTACCAAGTGGGAGTACTCACTTTCTATCAGGCCCGAACGGGTTGGTACCACCATATCCTGTGTAATCAGCCAACACACGACATCGGTGTGTTTGGGTTGTAGCAGGAGATATCTGTCAATTCTTTCATTTCATATATTATCATGTGAAATGAAACGGTGAGCAGCGGCTTGACAATACTCTTGGTGTAGTTGAGTTCATGAGCGACGGTTATCAATTACCATCAGGTGGACCATGGCTCGTCTGCCACCATACGCAATAAAAAAAACTAATTAATGAATTACACTCCTATTTCCAATCAACTTCAAAAAGGAGGAAGTTCTCAATTCGACTATATGTTTTTTGTTGTGTGTTTGCAATTATTCCGCCAATTATAACTTGATTTTGATGATTCTTTATTTGGTAGGCTATACTTTATAAATATGTGATTCCATATTAATTACGACAGCGCTGTTTGAAAAAATTAACATTTACATAAATATATTCTATACAGATGACGACTCCAAAAATATCTGATTATAAATCGTAACTAGGTATATTTTGATCTGTATTTTAGCACTTGACATGCTCAGCTACTTTAAAGAACAAATTATTTGTGAATGTAGAAAAAGAGAAGTTTAGTGCGAGTGGGATTCGAACCTGTATCCAGGAATCCGGGGAAGTATTCTAGACCGCTAAGCCATCGCACTGACCGATGGTCATTCCCGATCTCCACATCACATTTGCCTTTACGATCCACGCCACCTATTGGATGCATTTACATGCATTACTCCAATATAGTAAGTTTAATTTTGAAATTAAAATGAAATAATTAATACTATTTGATCAAGTCAAGTTAAAATACAGATCAAAATGTTTAAAAAATCGCGATATATATAGTCATTTTTTTCTCAAATATCTTAAATGTAAAGCATAGCTCTGTTACAGCTTTACAATAGTCAGGATACATAAATAATGATAACTTGTTATTGTTATGTAAGCAATAAGTAATTCTAGAATATTTACTAGAATAAATAATCAACATAAAAAGTTTAGCCTTACCGCACTCTTTTTCGACGGTCACAATAGAAAAACAACAATCGTATAATTTTAGTAGAAATAATATTCTACGAAGAATTATTTAATGTCATCCTTGGAAAAAAACTAGACGTCGCGGGATGTCTAGCAGTTGTGAAAACATCGAAATTACTTTGTAGAAATAAAATGATCATAACTTGACAAAGTACTCCTCAAAACTAATCAAACGAGTTTAGGATCGATAGGGTTGCGTAGTTTCATTACAGAGTTACTGTGACCACCTTCAATTTCCATCGTTAGACCCTGCATACCATCTAGAGACAAAGTACTCGTCAAGACAAATCATACGAGCCCAAATTCGATGGAGTTATGTCGTTTTATAACGGAGACCTTGTAGCTCCATCATCAGACCTTGCCCAAGTAGCAAAAATGTTATATTAAATAAGATTATACAACTAACAGACATATATAAGGGCCTTATAACTGTTTCGCAGCAACTAAGCAGTTGTAAAATGATATTCAATACGGCACATTAGTTATACATAATTAAGTCATATTAATGTGTCTGATAAACGTCTTTTCAATCATTATTTTATGACTATAATATAACGTCTCTGCCATAACGTTTACACAAACGGGGTTTAAGCCAAGTTAATGTTTCAGTTAGATAATAGTCATGAGCCGACATTTTTGTCTAAATTAGAACCTTTTATATAACATCTACAAAACAAACTGTCCTATAATGATTTTCTAATTTAATTTTATAAAACAGTCGTATTGAGTCGTGTACCTTTATGTAATTTTCAGGTTATAACGTTATTGTAATATAACTTTTATAAATCATTTGATTATTTTAACGTTAATTGGTGACTTTTGTATAACTCAATCGCCATTTTTGAATTAATACATAACAATGGATTCAGAAAAGTGGTACCTAAATAATTAAGTTAAATGATGATTTTAGAAGAAAATTAAGAGCAAACCAATCGTTAAAAACAACACCATCATCTTCATATAATCTCAAAAAAAATTGTACTGCAACCGTCATGGCGGAGGCCATAAATTGTATAAATAACCTTTATAAAACGAATTGTTATATACTTGTCGTAATGCGGTCGCCCAATAACTAATAGCAATATGGCAGTCTCTTAGATGGCAATTAATAGGTTTTATTTTAATATTGAATATTGAAATACCAATATTATTAAGGATATATACCGATATTATTAATCTCAACAAGGATTACCGTACATATTATCGAAAAAATTTAATTCCCAAGTATAAATCTATATTAATAGGCTTTCTTTACGTAACTATTAAAACAAAAGTATCTAATTATTAAAACACTTTACAAAATACAAAATGGTGTCTATAGTTTGCACTGACATCTAGCTTAACAATTTTGATATACTCTTTTTTTAATGTCTGTATATACAAGGTTATATAGTCATATAAGAGATTTAAAAGTGACGATTAAAACTGTTAATATAACTTAGACGTTGCATATTTAATTAATATAACTATTATGTGATTTTTATGCAACTTAATTATCGCCGATACGACCACAAAGCGACCCTTAAACGACTAAATTGTTATATAAAGTACGCCCAAACCCGCGTTATATATTCATATATAAAACTATTATAAAACCTTTTTATATGGCTAAAAGTGAAATCAAAACGTTAGTCCACCCTTTATATTACATAATTTTGTTAGTTGGGTGGATACCATCTAGAGACAAAGTACTCGTCAAGATAAATCATACGAGCCCAAACTCGATGGAGTTATGTCGTTTTATAACGGAGACCTTGTAGCTCCATCATCAGACCTTGGATACAATCTAAAGACAAAGTACTCGACAAAACGAATCAAATGATTCCCAACTAGATGGGGTTGCATCGTTTCATTACAGAGTTACTGTGGCCACGTTCCAGCTTCATCATCAGCCCCTGGATACCATCTAAACACAAAGTACTCGGCAAGACAAATCATACAAGCCTCAATGGGGTTGCGCCGTTTCATTATAGAGTTCCTATGTCCACCCTCCAGCTTCATCATCAAATCAGCTCCATGTCATTATAATATTGCATCGTCACGTGATATACACATGCGTGTAAAATTTCAGCTCAATCGGAAACCGGGAAGTGTGTCAAATTTAACTTGCAAGATTTGAACGGGACAAGTACAATAAAAGCGTCACCACGCTAACAGCCCATTTTACCCTCCCTCCGCATTAGATGTTTCACATCAAAAACATTATAATAACTTTGAAAGATATTTCATTAAAATTACATTTCTAAAATCTCTTTTCATTAAAGTTTTTTGAGTCGTCGAGATTATGTGAACACAAGCAGAAAATATTATAAATGAAATCAGTTTTGCACTATTACTCAAAAGCTCTTGGAACAGATGAAAAATATAAAATAATATATTCCAAGACTATTTACACGTAATAAAAACAAAGAAAACATAAAACTTCTTCTCACAGCAATCAAGGAGAATAAATAAACCGTTTTATTCGTAACACTCTTTAAAACTTCCAGAATAACTTGAAATAAATAAAGAAAACTTTTTTATTGTCTAGATAACATATAAAATGTATTTAATAAAATAAGTAATAGTCTATTCTTATTTTAAATTGTTGGTAACATATAAAAAGTATTTAATAAAATTAGTCTTAGGGCCAAATGTTCAATCTTCAGATAAAATGTCTGGTAACTACCTGGCGAATAAGATATTCTACTATTTATCTGTCGAATAATCGGTTATATATTTTACAATTGTCATTTAACTAGCAAATAACTATGCGACCGATTATTTCAACTTGAACAACGCTAACTTCAGGGAGATGAAACAACATGATTGCACAATCAAGCGTTAGAGCAGGACAGACAAAAATGCAGATGACTAATAAAGGTTACAATTTTGCTGTAGCGCGAAACCGAATCCCCTATGAGGAAATTATCTGTGCTGTTGAGGACGTGCTGGCCAAAAATGTTATGAAACCGGACGACATGGAGGCTATTCGCCAAGACGTATCTTCACTGTTACGTCGATGTAAACTGCCGAAACCAAATTTATCCAAATCACAATATTTGGCGTTGAATAACCTACGCAACAGACCAGACATCGTCTTCCTGCGCGCAGATAAGGGTAACGCTACTGTGGTGATGGACACGTCAGATTATAATGCCAAAATTGAATACCTTTTATCGGATGAATCTATTTATGAAGAGGTTAAAACTGACCCGACCAACTGTACACTAAATAATATGAAAAAGTTACTCAACCAGCACTCCGAAGCATTGAATCTAGATCTAAAAACCCTGGTACCACCTTGTGCAAAACCACCTAAATTGTATGGGTTGCCTAAGATACACAAACCGAACGCACCACTACGACCTATTGTAAGCTAGATCGACTCTCCTACTTATAAAGTCGCTCAGTTACTGGCAAAAGTTCTCTCACAGCTCCGAGGACACACAGATGCGTTCATAAAAGACTCATACCATTTTGTAAGTGAGACTAAACCTTCATCTTGCTAACAATGAAACTATTGAGTTTTGATGTCCAGTCACTTTTTACCTGCCTACCTGTGGAAGACTGCATCAGAATTGTATCTAAGAAACTATCAGAGAACAACATACCCATGGAATACGCTGAACTGTAGAAGTACTGCTTCACATCTGGCTACATTATGTGGAATGATGGCTTCTACAAGCAAGTCTCTCCCGTTGTTGCTGACATTTTCATGGAAGACTTTGAGGAGACTGCCCTAAAAACCTCAACTGTGGTCCCACGTTTTTACAAGCGGTATGTAGATGACACTTTCACTATATTACCATCTGATAAAGTAACCGTATTTCTTAACCAACTGAACTCCATCAATCCTAAAATTCAATTCACTATGGAACTGGAGTCAAATAACTCTTTAGCTTTCTTAGATGTTATGGTAATCCGTAACTCCAACAACACCTTGAGTCATACAGTGTATCGAAAGAAAACCTATACTGATAAGTACCTGAATAGAGAGTCTCACCACCATCCTTCACAGTTAGCTACCGTGTCTAAATCTTTGTTTCAGAGAGCACAAGGAATCTGTGATGAAGAACACCTGGATGGGGAGTTGCAGCATGTAAAGAAAGTTTTACATGCTAACAAGCTGCAGGTTCCACGCCGCCGTCACAGAAACCGAGTGAAGCCACCCACAGTTGAGCGCCTCCCTGCAGTCCTGCCCTATGTTAAAGAAGTCACTGACAAGATTGGCTACATTCTCAAGAAAGCTTCAATTAAAACCTACTAATATAAGCCACTCAAAAGAATTAGTCAATTTTTACCACCAGTCCATATACCCTTACAGGATGCAGGAGTGTACAAGCTGGATTGTGATTGTAGTCTCTCCTACATTGGGCAAACAAAGAGATCCATAAGAACTCTGATAAAAGAACACATAGCTGATGTGAAGCACCGTCGCTATACAAAGTCTGCAACTTGTGAGCGCACACAGGACCACACCCGCCATTACATCAGGTTTGACAAACCTCAAATCCTCGCAAAAGAACATCGATATCGTCCTAGAATGATATGTGAGGCTATTGAAATTAAGAAACATCCCAATTTCAATAGAGAAGACGGCTGGGTCTTACCATCAAGCTGGAATCCTGTGATAGGCCTCACCAAACATAATACAAGAAGGCACACCACAAGATTGCAAGACACAGTTAGCGCTTATTGTGTAGATAAAACCCACAGTAGTGATTAGTTAATATTTTCCTCATAAATTTAATAATCCATAACAATAAACACAAAGTGAAAAATGTGAAATCGAAAATAACAGTCAGGAGCAGGATTTGAACCTGCATCTTCTGGATACCGTCCAGATGCTTTACCAATTCAGCCATCCTGACAATTGCTCCTGACTGCTAATTTCGATAACACATCACACTTAACGTCTTTGGGTGACGCCTGCGCCATCTGTCGGACGTATTTTCATACATTATACCGACCAGGTAAACTTAATTTTACAATTAAGATTTTTACCTAATAATGACGCAAACCCTATAAATATTTATATATATTAATGGCTGAATTGGTAAAGCATCTGGACGGTATCCAGAAGATGCAGGTTCAAATCCTGCTCCTGACTGTTATTTTCGATTTCACATTTTTCACTTTGTGTTTAATGTATAGTGCTAAGCATGTCAAATGCTACAAATATATATAAATATTTATAGGGTTTGCGTCATTATTAGGTAAAAATCTTAATTGTAAAATTAAGTTTACCTGGTCGGTATAATGTATGAAAATACGTCCGACAGATGGCGCAGGCGTCACCCAAAGACGTTAAGTGTGATGTGTTATCGAAATTAGCAGTCAGGAGCAATTGTCAGGATGGCTGAATTGGTAAAGCATCTGGACGGTATCCAGAAGATGCAGGTTCAAATCCTGCTCCTGACTGTTATTTTCGATTTCACATTTTTCACTTTGTGTTTAATGTATAGTGCTAAGCATGTCAAATGCTACAAATATATATAAATATTTATAGGGTTTGCGTCATTATTAGGTAAAAATCTTAATTGTAAAATTAAGTTTACCTGGTCGGTATAATGTATGAAAATACGTCCGACAGATGGCGCAGGCGTCACCCAAAGACGTTAAGTGTGATGTGTTATCGAAATTAGCAGTCAGGAGCAATTGTCAGGATGGCTGAATTGGTAAAGCATCTGGACGGTATCCAGAAGATGCAGGTTCAAATCCTGCTCCTGACTGTTATTTTCGATTTCACATTTTTCACTTTGTGTTTAATGTATAGTGCTAAGCATGTCAAATGCTACAAATATATATAAATAATCCATAACAAGTTGTTAACTACTGAGTTTTCTGGCCGGATCTTTCTCAGTCAGGCCGCGTTCCGATCCGGTAGTAGCTTTTTAGTGTTAGCTTGTATTAAAATCAATATATTTAATAATAGAAACTAATAATCAATATTGTCTTCTTAATGGTAGTTTTTAGATTACTTAAAAAAATTTAATTGGTAATTTGTGGTAGAATTTTTAAGCTCTAAATATAAACAAAAAATTTTAAATCTTAAAGGAGTATTATGCTAATTTTATTATACTAGCTTAAAATCTCATACATTGTAAGCATACAACTTAGAGTAGATATTTTTAATTGTGTTTCTAAACGAATATTATGTGGGTTGAAATAAATAAACCAAAAATTTGTAAAATTATATTACTGTGGGTAGATGAAACCGTTGAAACAACATATTATCAGCTTTGGACATCTACCATCTAAGTCCACCCGTGATCATGAATGCTGTAAAGTATTCGAAACGTCGGGATAACATAAAAATCAAGTAAACGCGATAGATTCCGTAAACGTAGTTTTATTTCAAAATGCAGATGACGGTTAAAATTAGAGGTAAGGTCTATTGTTTGCTTTGCTCGTGTGATTTTAGTCAATGGAAATATTATATACCCTACATGGGAATCATCGCTGTTAATATTTGCTGTGGAAGCGAAATTTGTAACAAAAGAAATTATCAAAAACGTTAAAGTGTGACTTTGTCTAATTAGTTTTATTTTTCTTAATTTACACTTTATTATAAAATATTTTAATATAAAAATAAGGTACAAAGAGCAAAACAAAATGCGTGTACTTATGTACGCGCGTGAGAAGTTATACTTCTTTGGCATCATTAATAAATAAAGTAATTATTAAATTCGTAACTACAAAACTTGTCACAGTTACGTTTTTAAATACCTTGTTCGATAAAGTAATTATGTCTAATGTCATTAGATGGCGTTAGTAAAATTTTGAAATTTCTTATAAGTCGATGTTAAGAGTTTAGGTGTCTGATCATACCCCCTTCATGGTAGCGTTTGTTGGAAGTCGCATTAGGGGCCGGTTGTTTCAAACGATTGATTATCGTAACATACGTACGTCAAAAAATAATAATTACGAACGATATTTAACGTACGTTAAATACAAAGCGTTATTTCATTGCATAAAAAACCAGTCGTCAAAGTTATTAGGGATGCCAGTACAAACCAACGCATTTTTGTAATAAAAATAGATGGGAGAATTTTCAAGTATGGCAACATTTGCCCGTATACGTCAGTTTATCTGTTTTTATTTTTATCTAAGGTTTTTATCATAGACAGAGGATATTATAGTCTATGGTTTTTGTCATGGAAGTAATATGTAATGTATATAAGTATATACTATATATACATATTGGGTACTTATTTATTTTATTACTTACGACTCAAATAACAAAACTTCGAACTATTGCTTTATATAATATATAAAGTTGTGAATTAAGAAAGAATTAACGATATTATTAGGTAATATAAAGAAAAATAAGCTATTCACGCAGAATTCAATGCCGGTGGAGACCAACCAAGGACTTTACGTCGGTTAAAGTTTGATTTGAAATCTAGTTATATAATAGAAGTCAGTTGCAACAGCCAATTCTTCTTCGTCGTAAGATGGAATGTTTATGTCCATCCATCCATCAATCAGCCTTTCGACGTCCACTGCTGGACATAGGACTCCCCAAGAGAACGCCACAACGAGCGGTCCTGTGCCGACCGCATCCAACGGCTCCCCGCAGCTTTGACTAGATCGTCGGTCCATCTGGTGGTGAACCGTCCTACGCTGCGCCGACCAATACGTGGTCGCCACTCGAGAACCTTTCTTTCCCAACGGTTGTCGGTTCGCCGAGCGATGTGGCCTGCCCATTACCACTTCAGCATGGCAACCCGGCGGGCTATGTCGGTCACTCTCGTTCTCCTACGGATCTCCGTATTACAGATTTGATCACGTAGGGAAATACCAAGCATAGCCCGATCCATTGCCCGCTGAGCGACTTTGAGCCTTGATACCGGATAATGCCGTAATCGCCAAGCTTGGCAGGCGGGTTGGCGATCACAGTGGATGTTGTTAATACTCGAAGGAGTGCTGCTGCCCACTCCCCCGTATTTCCTCTCCACCCATGGGAGTCTCTTAGTACTCCCATGGGTGGAGAGGGGTGAGACAATTCTAAATCCGACACGGTTGTTGCATGTTTACGTAATGAGAATGTAATTTAGCGATAGCCCCAGTCACTCAATGATTAATATGGCATACTGTTAATTTCTGCAAACCTGATATAACCCCAAAACATCTCATAAGCGACCATAACATTGTAGAATAACAAGTACCTGATCTATAGGTAGGCTAGGTTTTACGGCCAAGTTACTGAAATATTGTAAAGAATTAAATTTTAAATCCAAGTATTCTTATGAGAATCTCTACATTTCTGTAACAAACTTTATATCGTCTTCGATAAGACGTGTTAACAATAGAGCGAGTTCATTTATTAGGTACACGATACCTTGCAATGAATTCCTGGTCATCCCAAAAGTTTAGGTTGTTAACACGTGTTTTACCTAAATACTTTTTTCTTCCTTTCTACATTGTTTGTATCGCTAGATGAACAACTATCGTCGAATAAAAATGAATACAAAAGAGAGTCCATAATGCATTGAGCTCTAATAAGGGGGAGAGGAAATGACTACAAATTTACCGAGCCAATTCTTTGAAATCCAAAAATGGCGGAATTTCCGCTAGGGAAACGCGTAAAAAATATCGATATCGATACTTCAGTCCTTCAAGCGATCTATAATTTTTTGGGTGGACAAAGGTTTTTTTAATTGCGTAAATTTTTATCTACCTTTACCTATAATTATATCTATGTGTGTCAAATTGCAACCCAATCCATTCAGTCATATGAGCTAGTGGTTCATAGATCAATCAGGCATGCCTGCTTTTTAAACAAACAGAAAATTAAGGGCATAACACTCTATTGAATAGATTTGTGTTGTAAAAATCACAAAGAAATAAATAATAATTAAATCCTGGGTATAGTCGTTCATTCTAAGTCCAAACATACCTACATAAGTTAGTGATGTGATGACATCAGGAGAAAAAGATTTGAAAGTGAGGTATTACGATAACTAAAAACAAGTATATAATAATATTTTATTCCATCCATCAGCCATTCGGCGTCCACTGCTGTACATAATAGGTCTCCCTAAGAGAACGCCACAATGAGCGGTCCTTTTTTTTGATAACACGGTACAAAACGCAAGTTTACGCACGTCACTGGAGTACCAACAGGATCCAGGGAGAGTGCCGAGCTTGATGTCATACAGGCTCGATAGTCATATAGTACCATGATAGCCCTAGATGATATTCATGATCTGGTAATGGAGCCACAATCGTTTGATTCGTTTTGACAAGTATTTTGGTCCTAGATGATGTCTAGGGCCTGATGATGATGATTGATGTCCATTTTAGTTATTGTACGCATGTCATAATTATACAAGCACGCATTAAAAAAGTTATAATCATTTCAAACACAAAGTGAAAAATGTGAAATCGAAAATAACAGTCACGAGCAGGATTTGAACCTGCATCTCCTGGATACCGTCCAGATGCTTTGCCAATTCAGCCATCGTGACAATTGCTCCTGACTGCTAATTTCGATAACACATTCATACTTAACGTCTTTTAAGCGACGCCTGCGCCACCTGTCGGAAGTATTTTCATACATTATACCGACCAGGTAAACTTAATTTTACAATTAAGATTTTTTTACTGCTCACCACTTCATTCCGAGCACACAAAATTAATAAATGGGCGGCTTCTTCTCACTATATGAAAATTTGTGACTAATAAAAATCACTAATTATTAGTGGTGGATGCTAGATTGGAACCTAAATAGCGCAAATTAAATATTTTTAAAATAAAGGATATTTAATATATCAATATTTTTTAAAACATCGATATATCGATAGTTGTTGGTTCTTCCTGCATCCCTAATTGACAGCTGACATACAACAGATAAAGGCTTTGTTCCGATATACACTGCGAGCACTGTGATATCACGTGATCAACAGCTTCCATAAATATAACAATTTGCACTATGGAATATTATTATTATTATTGAATATTATTATTGAATATTATTATTATTATATTCTAAATCAAAGATACCCAAACATGACAAATGTAAAGAAATTGTGTTTATTGCAGTGTAAAACCAATACTTTGTATGAAATGAAAGTAATAACAGATCAGTATACTGGACTGCATTCCGTTATAAACAGTAACCAGTATCTAACTATAAAGGAACGAATTCACAGTATACTAAACTGACATCTCACCTTACAGTGCTCGCAGTGTATATCGGAATACATACAAATTACGCTGTCATCGTAACTATTAAGATGGTGGACGACAGCCGAAGTAAGTCACTTTTACAAGGTATATGAAGATTAGGGCGCCGATGCTATAATGTCGTAGGTACTGTTTGTTAGACGCATTCATATAGTACCTAAACGTAGTGGTTATATTCTCTTTGATAGTACCTATATACTGACAGTATAAACTATATCTATGGTTAGACGCAACGAAAGTGACGTTATCCAGTGGGTGGGACAATTGTTATCGTAATCGTTATTATTTAACGTACGTTAAGGACTTCATTTCGTGAAACGCTTTTTTTGGTTTGACGATGGTTAACACCATTTTTGACGTTTACGTGTGCGTCAAGTATAGCTGAAACAACCCGCCCTAGAAGTATAACTTCAAAAAATATTCCCGATGAATCAAAAAAACGAGAACGGTCGGCGAATTTTAATCCACCCGAGATTCAATTACTTGTGAGTGTTGTAGAGAAGTACAAATAAACTTTAGAAAATAAAATGACTGTTGCGGTAAAGTATATATTGCACACACAAATATATATTGCACATCAATAAATAATTCAGCAGTTTTACTGTGTATTCACTTATAAAATAAACCTTGTACTTACTTAATATAAAATAAACCTAAAGCTGTTTGCATTAGTTTAATGAGAAAATTTTATCATTATAATCTCACAAACTAATCTTCAATAGAAGACTAAAGTGATTATTTAAGTCATCACATAAAATATTTGCTGATTTACTAAACGAACTCAGTTCACTGAAGCGGATCGATAAACACAAAGCCAATTTAATCACCAAGACATTTCAGCAATGTTTCCTTTCTGGATTGTTCATTTATTTAGTTTTCCTCGACGCCTTACACGTCGTTACATGCCACAAAAACTTGAGAGTATCCGCAAAGTGCAAAGAAAGGTACTTGGCAAAACTTTTTACGAGCAGCTTACGTGACTTCTTTCCATGATACGAGGCAAACATGTCCTAAATTGAGTAGAAATCCAACTAAACGGCATATCAAAAAAGGAGGTTTGATACCTGCTTGCTGAACTCATTCATAGTATTGCTTCTGTTAAATCTGTTATAAGACTTTATGATTCTTTTTATGTCACAAAACTCATAATCGCAAAGAAGTTGATTATAAAAGTAAATTTAATAAGTAAGAATATAACGTATTTTTTGCACAGTGGCAAGTGTGCAGCCCTGATTGTAATCATAACTATTATAAAGATGTACCAGAGCTATGTCTGTATATTTAAAGATATTCAAAAAAAAATAACTGTATTAGTCTACAAAGGCCTTTCTGAACACAAAACATTTTTTTAGGTAGTTATTTTGTTTTTTTGTCTGTTTATCGGTTTGTCTGTTTGTTCGTTCACACATCACGCTAAAAATGCGTTCAGTAGTTTTTGCGTAGACAAGAAAGTACCTACCGGGAAAAGATCAATAATACACAAAATTTTTGTTATCCATCCAAATTTATTTTATGCTCCTTCAGAAACGATAGACTTACGCCAACGAATAATCCTATCATCAAAACATTTTTTAAATGCTGTTTCCGGAATTGAGTTCAGTTTTCGCCGCAAATTCTCCTCTATGTCTTCTACCGATTGAAAACAGGTGCCACGAAGTGGTAATTTGAGTTTAGGAAAAAGAAAGAAGTCGGCTGGATCCATATCCGGTGAATATGGTGGTTGCTTGATGGTATTTGTTGAGTGTTTGGACAAAAATTAATTCACAGTGATGGCCTTGTGCGAAGGCGCATTAACGTGGTGCAATATCCAAGAATTTTCTTTCCACAAATCTGGCCTTTTTCGTCGAATTAGCTCTCTTAAACGCCGCATAACGCTCAAGTAATATTCTTTATTTACCATTTGACCTTCTGGCCAGAATTCCGAGTGCACAACACAGTGATAGTCAAAGAAAACAGTCAACATGACTTTGACTTTTGATCAACTTTGGCGTGGTTTTTTCGGTTTCGGTTCAGTTGAAAGTCGCCACTCCGAAGCTTGTTGACTAGTTTGCATGTCAAACTCGTAAACCCACGTCTCGTCACAAGTAACAATGCGTTTCATGAATATTAGGTCGGAATTGATTCGTAGAACGAATGTCCTCAGCGACTCTCATGCGATTGAGTTTTTGGAGAAAATTCAGGTCTTTTGGGACTAGCCGAGCGGAAACGTGTGTGAAAGTGATTATTTAAAATGGTACGGATCTTGTGAGACACGGAAAGTTTGATGGCTATCTCTCTCAAAGTTGAATGAGGATTTTTAGTCACTATTTCCTTCACTTTTGCAATTTTAACTTCAGTTGCAGACGTTGATGGCCTACCAGAGCGAGGCAAATGTTCCATCACATCTCGACCGTTTTTAAACGCTTTGTACCACTTATAAGCACGTGTTTTTGATAAAGTCGATTCACTGTAAGCCTTCTGTAACATTTTCAGTGACTCCAAACACGAAATTCCATTGGCGATGCAAAATTTAAGATAAACTCTTTGTTCGATGTTTTTGTCCATTATGAAATTCGCAATATACACTAGATTTGATATAACTAAAAACAGTACTGTATTTGATATAAATAACAGATGCACCTCAAACTCCACGCCAAAATGGATAACAGTTGTGTCAATCTAACAACAACAAAAAAAACTAAAATTCGAATTTGGAACCATAAACAATTCATCCATTCCCAATACTTTCTTGACTGAATGTATATCGTAAATAACAATATCTATTAAACTATTCGCTTGTATTTGTAAACTTATGCTGTTTTTATTAAAGTTTACTTAAACTGGTACAAACACATTCAATAAAGCAAATTTCAATAAAGCTGATTTTACCAGCAATAAACAGCGATGTCTGCATCCGAGTACATTCCGATCACGCAGCACTTTTGCCGAGAAAATTTAATTATACGGATCGCGATCTCCCAGAAACTTGGTTGGTATAATTGAGTTCCACACTAATCTTTAGCCGGAGTTGTCTTCAAGATATAAGCGATAAGCGATTTTTGTTGTTGTTAATATTCCCCATTACTCATTATCGAAAATACTAATTTTATATTTAACTTCGAAAAGTTTTAGGCACAGGCTAATAAATAACGTTAATAAATAACAAACTCCGTTATTTAAAATAAAACACTTAAGAATTACAAATCATCTTTTGCTAGATACCAAATTTTATTTTAATATTTAAATAAATAATTATTTTAATATTAAAAGTATAATATATAAATAGTAATTTTAATTCTCTTTCATATCTGATCTATAAAAACAAACATAACATCACGCCTGTATTCCCCGAAGGGGTAGGCAGAGGTGTATTACACACCTACGATTTGCTAGCTATGTTTAGGTCCCACGTAATAGGGGGCGAGCCTATTGCCGTCTACCGGGCACATTTCCAAACTAAGGGCTGCTACTGAGAATTTTTTTTTTTACGAAAAAGCTCATCATAACATTGCCCGATCCGGGAGATCAGCAGTCGCACACACTATCGCTGCACCATCGAGGCAGTTTGATTTATATGTAGACTGTTTTAAACTATTTCTAAATTACGGTTTTATACGCAGATTTTTTTTTATCACCCACTGTGTGCGTATACTAATAAAAAATATGCTTGTCTGAATTGCGGAGGTCGGAAAGGCCAGTTTGATTGAAAAGCCCATTGTTATTAAAACTATATCTTTTGAAAATTTTTGGAATTTTTTGTCTTTAATGACATTTCTAACGTTAAATCACGTGAATTAACGTTCGAAATACTTGGCTATGACCTCAGATCCTTGATTCTCTATGAGACGTAAAATTACTTGCCGAAAACCAGTGACGTCATACCGAGCTCGTAACTCAAGCGTCAGAACGCAACGTACCACGACATATTTTACAAAAAAAAATATTCTGTATACCGCACGATACGTTGTCTATACCAAATTTCGATTTCACACAGTACCTCTCGAAACCATACAATCGTTTCAATCGGAAATAACCGGTTTTTTAAATTACATTTATTTGTTTATAAACTTCATAATTAGTTAATATTTATGCATCGAAATTACTATTATAGACAATTAATATTAATTTGTTTTTGTTTTGATATAAATATATGATCAAATATTGGATAATTATGTACTATCTCTACGTACGAGGTGATAGTTTTAAAACTAAAATCTATCTGTCATTGTTTTAATGTCACGTCATATGTCACAGTGTTTAAGTAGTATCTCTTAGTAGTCTGTGCATATTGTTGTGAATTTTATTTTATAGTAACCCATCAATAAAATTGTTTATTTAATTGAATATAAGTAAGTTACTTTCACAAACTAACAAGAAAAAAGAAAGTAATATGTAAAATAATAAGCTCAACACTACAAACTTATCAACAGAAGAAAAATTCAGAAAAAAAAGTTCATTGTCGGAATCAATAAGATCGCCACAGAAGAATTTATTGTTATAATAATAATACACATTGCTCCTTCCTTTCATAATCGATTTGAATTAAATACGGGGCATTGGCAACGTTGTTTTTAGAAGGCTATCATAACTATTACTCAAGAACTGAATTATCACATTATATATAATCCATCCATCCATCCATCCATCAGCCTTTCAACGGCCACTGCTGGACATAGGCCTCCCCAAGAGAACGCCACAACGAGCGGTCCCGTCATGGGGCATAATGCCATAATCGCCACGCTTGACAGGCGGGTTGGCGATCGTAGTGGATGTTGTTAATACTCGAGGGAGTGCTGCTGCCCACTCCCTCGATATTCCCTCAGTCGGCTCTTATGACTCCCGTGGGAAGAGAGGGGTGGGACAATTCTAAAGCCAGCCCCACACGGCCAGCATATATATAATAACAAATGCAAAAGCAAAATTCACATATTACACGATACTTCATCGATATCTACGGCAAAATTGTGGCGGCTATTGCTTAATACAAGGACTTAATTTCATAAAATGGATATAATTTTAGTAGACATGTTGTGAGATGTTGTTGTGATCGTATTAGTACCTTCTTGCCTGTGTGCTGTTTCCAATCAGTGACTTGCTTAACTTTTGTTTGCGAGACTTCATAGGAACTAAATAAAATACTTATTTATACAAATAAATAAACGATTATTACTTTTCTGCATACTTTATTTAATCAATTTTATTTATAAGAACACAAGAGGAGTTTGCCTACTATTATACACACGTCTAATACTTGATCTAAATACAGATTTTATAATGTCATAGGTACATAGAATAGTTTATTAAATATTATATTACTTGGACATTTTGTAAGAGTTTGTAACAATGTTCAATTTATATCTAAGACATGAGTCGTAGTTACCGTTTCTCCAAGCACTATACAACAACAAGCACTATTTTATCAATAAGTATGTGCATTGTAAAATTATTGACATTATATGTACAATGTATAGTACCTATAATAACATTGTAAGTTGTAATACTCAGAAGACAGAATTTACTCTCGTTCTCGTAATAAATAACAAATGACCTTTTAATACCTAAATATTATCTTAGTGATTCTGAAAATGGATGCCTAAAAAGTAAATAATAAGTAGGTAAAGTATTAGCGGGTAGCGATTTTAATAGTATTATAAGCCATTAAAATCACTGGGTTTCTAAACTTTAGCTTATTTTGCCAGTTACAGAAACTTGTAGTCATTTCACCCACGAAAGTATAATAACAATGGTAAACGTAACTACAAACGCGCTAGCATGAAACACGTTAGATTGACAGTTTAGAACAGCTTCAAAACTGACCTAGCCACGTTATGAAACTTGATACTTTGCATAGTGAATACAATTTTAGACGACTTCCACGCAGACATCGTCAACTCGCCGTAACGTGCTTCTTTAATCATAGCAAATCAGGGCCCAGGATAGAAATAGAAACACGTAAAAACCGAATTAATAACGTTTAATACATTTTAAGTGAGACGCTTTCTGGGCATATACTCCTATAATACGATGATCCCAGTGAACAACTAACTGACTTGTGGACGGTCCAAAGCAAGATGGGCATTGTTACACTGCAATGCTGCAGTGTAACGATGGTGGTTTACATAACAGCAGGCTAGTTTACATATAAACTATGTTCCGGTAATTATAGCAAACACACTTCCTGTTACATTTTGTAAAACAACTTCCTGTCAAATTCACTCCTCTTATAGCTTAACCCATACGCTTGTGCGTGTTTGCCCCGATCTTCTTGGGCAAACTTTAGCACTTTCAATACCACGCCGTGGCTTTTCCTTCGTTTGTTTTGCTAACCGTTTTATTACACAGCATGGGGTGGAGGTCCCCTACACGCCCCTCGCTGGTTTCGGTTATATACGAGATGATTTATGATTAATTATGGTTGACTTTGGTGTAACGATAAATATGTTTGAAAATGGAAATGAGTTTTAGCAGTAAACTTTTGATTGTTGGTGTTTACCACACACAGACTAAGAATATAAGTGTAACTATCCCATTTTTTCAGGAATATATTTTCATGACTTGATCTTACCATTCCATCCATTCATCTATCAGCCTTTTAAAGTCCACTGCTGGATATAGGCCTCCCCAAGAAGGGGGGATAGTGCCGTAATCGCCACGCTTGGCAGGCGGGTTGGCGATCGCAGTGGATGTTGTTAAAACTCAAAGGAGTGCTGCTGCCAACTCCCCCGGTATTCCCTCAGTCGGCTCTTACAACTCCCATGGGTGGAGAGGGGTGGGACAATTCTAAAGCCGGCCCCACACGGCCAATTGCTTGATATAATAGAATATGGTGATAATAATTTTTAATTTTAATATGAATTTAATGTAAAGTAAGTAAAATATTTTAAGATGATTTGCCGTTGATGTATTATTGTTAATTTGTTAGTTACCACCTTGATGATGGTAGGTGACCATCCTTCCATCCATTAGCGTTTCGAAGTCCACTGCTGGACATAGGCCTCCCCAAGAAGGGGGGATAGTGCCGTAATCACCACGCTTGGCAGGCGGGTTGGCGATCGCAGTGGATGTTGTTAATACTCGAGGGAGTGCTGCTGCCCACTCCCCCGGTATTCCCTCAGTTGGTTCTTACGACTCTCATGGGTGGAGAGGGGTGGTAGGATGGTAGGTGACCGCTGGTTTGTAAAAATGAGAAGTTTATCAGAAGGTTTGGCAAAGAAAAAGGTGTACTCATACTCTGTGTTCGAGACTCAGGGAATGACTGTTTTAATCTTTCAAAACGAATATACTACTATAATATGGCTTGGTTTATTTACATTAACTAAGAAGTCTTATCGCTATGTTTACATTATTGGAGAGCATACGCGCTACAATGCTATGCAACATTTAGGTACCTAACTAAAACTTAAAGCAATATTTTATAATAAAGCCGTTCACCGAGTCTGTGTTCCTCCATTAATTTGTTCTGAACCATGCAAAGGAATTTGAAACAGTTTCCAATGCAATTAAGAATATTAAGGAATGTTTGTATTTAAAATCTATGCTTATTAAACTTTTTTTAAATACATTTTTCAATGCTTTATAATGAAGTCGCGATGTAATTTTTGACACTTGCTGGTTTAACTCTAAGATACGTAATACAAATTTGTGTGAAAGTGGAGAAAGGAAAATAAAATATACGAGCATGATTCGAATTTGAAGCTTTCTCTATCCGGGAGAATACTTTAGATCACTAAGCTATTACAGAAACATATGACCCACATCTGAGCATGTTAATAATACATCTAAAATAGATTACGTTAGAGAGTTGTAATTTTTCCATTATCCTGGATTTTCTTGTTAGTAAATCGCACCCGTGCAATGCGGAGCGGGTCGCTAGTATATAACATTTTCTGGTACCTGCCAGTCTCTTAAAGAGAAGAGGGGTAGGTAGGTAGGTAATAATATCCTTAATAAGCCAAATAACAATTACGGCATCTATGCTAAAGAAAGTTCGCTAATGTTACGCTGTAATATATAAGAGCGCATTATTAATATGTAAGTACTTGAATTATTAATCTTTATTGATGATATACAAGCATTAATGTATGAAGAATTCGTTTGTCTTTTTATTATTTGTTTAGATTATATTGAGATCTGTTATGATAAATAGACATATGAGGTTCCCGATATAAATAATAATAATGACCCGTGATTTTTAAGCGAGAGGGAGTAGGTACGAAAGTTAATTTTAGTGTAAAGATGCGAAAGGGAATGCTCCAATGGTTCGGACATTTTTTTAAATTTTTTTTTATTGCATGTAGTGGCAGACGAGCCACGGTCCATCTGATGGTAAATGGTAACCGTCACCCATGGACTCGACTATACCGAGAGTATTGTCAAGCCGCTGCTCACCAATTCATTTCACAGATATGAAATTAAATATAAACGGCTATCGCCTGCTACAACCAAAACGCAACGATGTGCTTCATGGCCGGTCACACGGCAGATGGTGGTACCAACACGCTCGGGTCCGATACTAAGTGAGTACTCCCACTTGGTACCCAGCCCTACCACATGTGAAAACAATGCCGGACGAGCGACTGGTTAAGAAGATATACAATGCGAAAGTGAAAGGAGGAAGTAGGTACAGGGGGAGACCGACACTCACCTACCTATACCAAATCGGTCATGTATTGAAGGAAGGTGGAGTCAGGAGTCTCCGAAACAGGCGAGCGTGTAAGCAGAGAATTATGAATGTTGAGGAAGCGAGAGATGTATGTAAGAATAGAACCTCTTGGCACTCTTGGTGCTCTTTGCCTACCCCGCAAGGGAAATGGCGTGATGATAAGAAGTAGAAGTAGTATATTAAGTTATAAAACAATTGAACATGAGGCGCTTAAAAAGTAATTTGTTTATTAAGTGCACCAAGATTACTAAGAACCTTCCAAAGCTTCATCCTATGTGATTTAATCTTACATTACTGTCATTATAATTTTAAAGACACCGTTTCGTGATTTATTTGACGTAGATTTGCACCCATAAGATCGCAATCTTCCAGAGAATTTTGTCCGTGTGGTGACGGAATAAGAATACAAGTGTCACCGCCCCATTCTTTCCCACGGGTGTCGTATGAGGCGACCAAGGGAAGTAAGCAATTATCATCCGTTGCATGATTGGTGTCCGAACCATCGGAACATTCCCTTTCGCATCTTTACACCAATACTCTTTTTCATACCTACACGCTCACTTACGTCATCGTTACGAATGCGGTCAGTCAGCCTCACTCCACAGATTCTCCACAGAGATCGCATTTCAACCGCATTGATTTTACTCACATGAAAATATAATTCCAAATCCTGGGCCGCTATTAAACGTTTCTTGACTGAAAAAAACCATTAAATTTTGTTGGACTGACATGTTAATCGAACCCGAAACCTTATTATCTACAGTCACATGCACAATCACTAAACCTCTGAGGCAGTTCTCGATTTAGTAACGGGATAATTAGTAAATCATTTCTAATTCTAGTAGTAGAGCCTTGCTAATCCCAGCATGAATGTACTCGATCGGGGAAGTACCATCCATCCATCCATCAGCCTTTCAACGTGCACTGCTGGACATAGGCCTCCAAAAGAGAACGCCACAACGAGCGGTCCCGTCATAAGGGATAATGCCGTAATCGCCACGCTTGGCAGGCGGGTTGGCGATCGCAGTGGATGTTGTTAATACTCGAGGGAGTGCTGCTGCCCACTCCCTCGGTATTCCCTCAGTCGGCTCTTACGACTCCCATGGGTAGAGGGGTGGGACAATTCTAAAGCCGGCCCCACACGGCCTACGGAAGTATATCCGTTTCACAAAAATCAGCGAGAAACAACGGTAGGAGTACCTTACCTGGTTTCGTATGACGAGTGAGAGCGCCGAAAGCCCAAATCCTCTTCCTATCAATTCTTATTATCCCTCCTATCCTATCTTTAATATCTTTCATATCCCCTGCACTTGTTATCCTTCCTCTCCACCTCCTAGATTTTTTCTTCGAGATGGTGAACTGCGAGTGATGTCTCTGGTATTGCTAGCGTCTATAGGCTATGGTAATCTCTGGTATGCTTTTTTATAATCCAATAAAAAATCTCATGTCCAATCAAGAACTATTAAACAAAATCAATTTAGGATAATCCCTTTGTGATAGACAAATATTTGTCCTATGTTCAGTTGTACTTTATATATTACTAATCTTTATAATTTATAGGATTTGGATGTAATTGGTTAAGTGGATACCCTCTATAAATTTTTAGTTTAACACATAGGTACTGACGCAATTCCAGTGATCCACTAATAAATATGGTGGACGGTGGGTATTTTAGTGGACGAGGAACCCGCTACCTTGCTCGTTGCCCTGGACGACAATAATTTACAAAATAAACACAGTGAGACATAATCTTATACTAAAATTGTAAGTTGAATAAATTTGCATTAAAAAAAATTGCTACCCAATTACAAACTGATTTGATTGCTCAGTGGATCGAAAAACTAAGTATTGATTAGCTTCGAAGATATAACGAGCACAAAAGCCAATTTAAAAAAATATCTAATGTATCTTTTGTTATATATAGTTAATGAATTTGTAGTTAGTGAAAGTAATTTTAAATTCTATCACTTTAAGAATCTTTCACTAGCAATTGCTTACCTATATTCAGTTCGGGTAACGTTGATGCTACACAATCAGGTATAAATTGATACTACACATACACACGTATAAACTGCCTTTGTGGTGCAGCGGTAGTGTGAGCGACTGCTGATCATGAGGTCTCGGGTTCGATCCCCGGGTCGGGCGGTGTTATTGAGCTTTTTCATAAAAAGAAAAATTCTCAGTAGCAGCCCAGAGTTTGGAGATGTGACCGATAGACGGCAATAGGCTCGCCCCCTATTAAGTGGGACTTAAACATAGCTGGCGAATCGTGGGTGTGTAATTGACCTCTGCCTGACCTTTCTGCCTGTATTTCCCAGGCGTGATGCTGTGTTATTATGTTTTTTATAAATTGATACTAATGTTATCGTTTCATAAGCAGCGATTAAAGATTACATCCTGAGTAATGCAATTTTTGTCATCCAAAACAATCACGCGTAGTATTATATCCTTAAGTCTTTTGTTAACCATGTAATAACATATCTTAATGTTATTTAGATATTTTTATATATATTTTTAGCATTTGACATGCTTAGCATGCTTTTTTCACTTTGTGCTTAATGTATGTTGCTAAGCATGTCAAATGCTAAAAATATATATAAAAATATCTAAATATTTATAGGGTTTGCGTCATTATTAGGTAAAATCTTAATTGCAAAATTAAATTTACCTGGTCGGTATAATGTATGAAAATACTTCCGACAGATGGTGCAGGCGTTACCCAAAGACGTTAAGTATGATGTGTTATCGAGATTAGCAGTCAGGAGCAAGGGTCACGATGGCTGAATTGGCAAAGCATCTGGACGGTATCCAGGAGATGCAGGTTCAAATCCTGCTCCTGACTGTTATTTTCGATTTCACATTTTTCACTTTGTGTTTAATGTATAGTGCTGAGCATGTCAAACGCTAAAAATATATATAAAAATATCTAAATGTTGTTGGACGTCATAAGTTAAACGAAATTATGACTAATTTTTATTACATCCACTATGAGCCTACTGCTGCGATTGGTCAACCACACTGACTTGACTACGTCCGCATGGACCTGAGAATTAAGTCAATTATATAAGTACATCTTTCTATGGCATGCGTATAAACTCTACAGAAAAGTAGGTAATCCAGAGAAACGCTATTGTTTTTTGGAATGAAAAATAGTTGTTCCCGCCAAAGGCAGGACGAGTGACCGCCAAAGACAGCGCTACCAATCGTACGAAGACAGTTGATGTGACACTTTTTGCAAATTGACACGCGTGTACGCTTGCTTTTATATAACTCTGGATATCGTTTATCAGCGCATCGGTTAAATATTACAATTATTAGTTGATTAACTTTATCATTTGAGTAGACATATTAATACGTAATCTAACATTAATCGGTGAGATCGATCTCTGCTCGCGGCCCGGGATATCACGTGTAAGCGTTTTATTTCCTCAGCTCATCTGCTCAGCCCACAAGAGACGGTGTCTCCTCAGCATACATGGAGTGTAGTGCACTAGGGTCAACGAAACTCCGAGATCTGAGGTAAGTTCCCAATCTCCTTTAACTTGTCTACCAGCACTCTCCGAAGTTTGTAAGGTCCTGGCGACTACAGTAGTTCATAGTGTTTAGATATTTTTATATATATTTTTAGCATTTGATATACTTAGCACTATACATTAAACACAAAGTGAAAAATGTGAAAATAATCCTGCTCGTGACTGTTATTTTCGATTTCACATTTTTCACTTTATGTTTAATGTATAGTTCATAGTGATTTGTTAAGTAGATACGACGTGAAACGACGTCTTATATTTTTTTTTATTGCATGTAGTGGCAGACGTGCTGATACGATCTGATGTTCAATAGTAACCGTCATTCATGGACTCAACTATACCGAAAGTATTGTCAAGCCGCTGCTCAACATTTCATTTCACCGTTATGAAATGAAAGAATAAACGGCTATCTCTTGTAACAGCCAAAACGCAACAGTTTCCAATGCAATTAAGAATATTAAGGAATGTTTGTATTTAAAATCTATGCTTATTAAACCTTTTTTAAATACATTTTTCAATGCTTTATAATGAAGTCGCGATGTAATTTTTGACACTTGCTGGTTTAACTCTAAGATACGTAATACAAATTTGTGTGAAAGTGGAGAAAGGAAAATAAAATATACGAGCATGATTCGAATTTGAAGCTTTCCCTATCCGGGAGAATACTTTAGATCACTAAGCTATTGCAGAAACATATGACCCACATCTGAGCATGTTAATAGATTACGTTAGAGAGTTGTAATTTTTCCATTATCCTGGATTTTCTTGTTAGTAAATCGCACCCGTGCAATGCGGGGCGGGTCGCTAGTATATAACATTTTCTAGTACCTGCCAGTCTCTTAAAGAGAAGAGGGGTAGGTAGGTAGGTAATAATATCCTTAATAAGCCAAATAACAATTACGGCATCTATGCTAAAGAAAGTTCGCTAATATTACGCTGTAATATATAAGAGCGCATTATTAATATGTAAGTACTTGAATTATTAATCTTTATTGATGATATACAAGCATTAATGTATGAAGAATTCGTTTGTCTTTTTATTATTTGTTTAGATTATATTGAGATCTGTTATGATAAATAGACATATGAGGTTCCCGATATAAATAATAATAATGACCCGTGATTTTTAAGCGAGAGGGAGTAGGTACGAAAGTTAATTTTAGTGTAAAGATGCGAAAGGGAATGCTCCAATGGTTCGGACATTTTTTTTTAAATTTTTTTTTTTTTGCATGTAGTGGCAGACGAGCCACGGTCCATCTGATGGTAAATGGTAACCGTCGCCCATGGACTCGACTATACCGAGAGTATTGTCAAGCCGCTGCTCACCAATTCATTGCACAGATATGAAATGAAATATAAACGGCTATCTCCTGCTACAGCCAAAACGCAACGATGTGCTTCATGGCCGGTCACACGGCAGATGGTGGCACCAACCCGCTCGGGCCCGATACTAAGTGAGTACTCCCACTTGGTACCCAGCCCTACCACATGTGAAAATAATGCCGGACGAGCGACTGGTTAAGAAGATATACAATGCGAAAGTGAAAGGAGGAAGTATGTACAGGGGGAGACCGAGACTCACCTACCTATACCAAATCGGTCATGTATTGAAGGAAGGTGGAGTCAGGAATCTCCGAAACAGGCGAGCGTGTAAGCAGAGAATTATGAATGTTGAGGAAGCGAGAGATGTATGTAAGAATAGAACCTCTTGGCACTCTTGGTGCTCTTTGCCTACCCCGCAAGGGAAATGGCGTGATGATAAGAAGTAGAAGTAGTATATTAAGTTATAAAACAATTGAACAGGAGGCGCTTAAAAAGTAATTTGTTTATTAAGTGCACCAAGATTACTAAGAACCTTCCAAAGCTTCATCCTATGTGATATAATCTTACATTACTGTCATTATAATTTTAAAGACACCGTTTCGTGATTTATTTGACTTAGATTTGCACCCATAAGATCGCAATCTTCCAGAGAATTTTGTCCGTGTGGTGACGGAATAAGAATACAAGTGTCACCGCCCCATTCTTTCGCACGGGTGTCGTATAAGGCGACTAAGGGAAGTAAGCAATTATCATCCTTTGCATGACTGGTATCCGAACCATCGGAACATTCCCTTTCGCATCTTTACACCAATACTCTTTTTCATACCTACACGCTCACTTACGTCATCGTTACGAATGCGGTCAGTCAGCCTCACTCCACAGATTCTCCACAGAGATCGCATTTCAACAGCATTGATTTTACTCTCATGAAAATATAATTCCAAATCCTGGGCCGCTATTAAGCGTTTCTTGACTGAAAAAAACCATTAAATTTTGTTGGACTGACCTGTTAATCGAACCCGAGACCTTATTATCTATAGTCACTTGCACAATCGCTAAACCTCTGAGGCAGTTCTCGATTTAGTAACGGGATAATTAGTAAATCATTTCTAATTCTAGTAGTAGAGCCTTGCTAATCCCAGCATGAATGTACTCGATCGGGGAAGTACCATCCATCCATCCATAAGCCTTTCAACGTCTAGTGCTGGACATAGGCCTCCAAAAGAGAACGTCACAACGAGCGGTCCCGTCATAAGGGATAATGCCGTAATCGCCACGCTTGGCAGGCGGGTTGGCGATCGCAGTGGATGTTGTTAAAACTCGAGGGAGTGCTGCTGCCCACTCCCTCGGTATTCCCTCAGTCGGCTCTTACGACTCCCATGGGTAGAGGGGTGGGACAATTCTAAAGCCGGCCCCACACGGCCTACGGAAGTACCACCGTTTCACAAAAATCAGCGAGAAACAACGGTAGGAGTACCTTACCTGGTTTCGTATGACGAGTGAGAGCGCCGAAAGCCCAAATCCTCTTCCTATCAATTCTTATTATCCCTCCTATCCTATCTTTAATATCTTTCATATCCCCTGCACTTGTTATCCTTCCTCTCCACCTCCTAGATTTTTTCTTCGAGATGGTGAACTGCGAGTGATGTCTCTGGTATTGCTAGCGTCTATAGGCTATGGTAATCACTGGTATGCTTTTTTATAATCCAATAAAAAATCTCATGTCCAATCAAGAACTATTAAACAAAATCAATTTAGGATAATCCCTTTGTGATAGACAAATATTTGTCCTATGTTCAGTTGTACTTTATATATTACTAATCTTTATAATTTATAGGATTTGGATGTAATTGGTTAAGTGGATACCCTCTATAAATTTTTAGTTTAACACATAGGTACTGACGCAATTCCAGTGATCCACTAAACTTGCCCTGGACGACAATAATTTACAAAATAAACACAGTGAGACATAATCTTATACTAAAATTGTAAGTTGAATAAATTTGCATTAAAAAAAATTGCTACCCAATTACAAACTGATTTGATTGCTCAGTGGATCGAAAAACTGAGTATTGATTAGCTTCGAAGATATAGAGCACAAAAGCCAATTTAAAAAAATATCTAAAGTATCTTTTGTTATATATAGTTAATGAATTTGTAGTTAGTGAAAGTAATTTTAAATTCTATCACTTTAAGAGTCTTTCACTAGCAATTGCTTACCTATATTCAGTTCGGGTAACGTTGATGCTACACAATCAGGTATAAATTGATACTACACATACACACGTATAAACTGCCTTTGTGGTGTAGCGGTAGTGTGAGCGACTGCTGATCATGAGGTCTCGGGTTCGATCCCCGGGTCAGGCGGTGTTATTGAGCTTTTTCATAAAAATAAAAATTACAGTAGCAGCCCAGAGTTTGGAGATGTGACCGATAGACGGCAATAGGCTCGCCCCCTATTAAGTGGGACTTAAACATAGCTGGCGAATCATGGGTGTGGAATTGACCTCTGCCTGACCTTTCTGCCTGTATTTCCCAGGCGTGATGCTGTGTTATTATGTTTTTTATAAATTGATACTAATGTTATCGTTTCATAAGCAGCGATTAAAGATTACATCCTGAGTAATGCAATTTTTGTCATCCAAAACAATCACGCGTAGTATTATATCCTTAAGTCTTTTGTTTACCATGTAATAACATATCTTAATGTTGTTGGACGTCATAAGTTAAACGAAATTATGATTAATTTTTATTACATCCACTATGAGCCTACTGCTGCGATGGGTCAACCACACTGACTTGACTTCGTCCGCATGGACCTGAGAATTAAGTCAATTATATAAGTACATCTTTCTATGGCATGTGTATAAACTCTACAGAAAAGTAGGTAATCCAGAGAAACGCTATTGTTTTATGGAATGAAAAATAGTTGTTCCCGCCAAAGGCAGGACGAGTGACCGCTAAAGGCAGCGCTACCAATCGTACGAAGACAGTTGATGTGACACTTTTTGCAAATTGACACGCGCGTACGCTTGCTTTTATATAACTCTGGATATACTCGTAGTTTGTCAGCGCATCGGTTAAATATTACAATTATTAGTTGATTAACTTTATCATTTGAGTAGACATATTAATACGTAATCTAACATTAATCAGTGAGATCGATCTCTGCTCGCGGCCCAGGATATCACGTGTAAGCGTTTTATTTCCTCAGCTCATCTGCTCAGCCCACAAGAGACAGTGTCTCCTCAGCATACATGGAGTGAAGTGCACTAGGGTCAACGAAACTCCGAGATCTGAGGTAAGTTCCCAATCTCCTTTAACTTGTCTACTAGTACTCTCCGAAGTTTGTAAGGTCCTGGCGACTACAGTAGTTCATAGTGTTTAGATATTTTTATATATATTTTTAGCATTTGATATACTTAGCACTATACATGAAACACAAAGTGAAAAATGTGAAAATAATCCTGCTCGTGACTGTTATTTTCGATTTCACATTTTTCACTTTATGTTTAATGTATAGTTCATAGTGATTTGTTAAGTAGATACGACGTGAAACGACGTCTTATATTTTTTTTTATTGCATGTAGTGGCAGACGAGCTGATACGATCTGATGTTCAATAGTAACCGTCATTCATGGACTCAACTATACCGAAAGTATTGTCAAGCCGCTGCTCAACATTTCATTTCACCGTTATGAAATGAAAGAATAAACGGCTATCTCTTGTAACAGCCAAAACGCAACGATGTGCTTCATGGCTGGTCACACGGGAGATGGTGGTACCAACCCGCTCGGGCCCTATACCAAATGAGTACTTCCACTTAGTACCCAGCCCTACCACCAGTCATTCAATGGATGATAATTGCTTGCTTCCCTTGGTCGCCTCATACAATACCCGTGGGAAAGAATGGGATGGTGACACTTATATTCTTAGTCTGTCACCACACGGACAAATAAATAATAAATAAATATTTACGGACATTTTCACACAACGTCCTCT
This sequence comes from Leucoma salicis, assembly GCA_948253155.1. NCBI lineage: Eukaryota > Metazoa > Arthropoda > Insecta > Lepidoptera > Erebidae > Leucoma > Leucoma salicis. The sequence goes on from OX411815.1 coordinate 4,515,898, forward strand.
GGTCCCAAACTAAGCTTAACGCTTGTGCTATGGGTACCAGATTACGGATATAATACATATACTACTTTTTTTTTGTAAATACATACATATCATAGATAGAAAACACCCAGACGCAGTACAATTATCTGTGTTCATCACACAAATAATTGTCCTGAGTGGGAATCGAACCCACGACCTCTTGACGGAAGTCGGTTACACTACCGACCACGCCACGAGGCTCAATTTTGATGTCCACGTTTCGTTAACGTGCTAATCGCGAGCAGAAGTAGTATCTCTATAATGTGGTCTCCCGTAACGCCAGTGTCAGTGTCAACAGACACTAGCCATTCATCCAAAACATATTATAGTGCACGATCATCTGATCCATCACGACCACAGAGAGATCAGGCGTAAAACCAATGGCTATACATGCTTTTCGAGGCACGAGGGTGACACACCTTCAACTCCCGGGCTGCTATTGAGAGTATCTTGACGGAAAAACTCAATTAATTTCTGTCAGACTGACCTGGGAATCGAACCCTAGAACTCATGATTCGCAGTCAAACACACTACCGCTAGACTACCGAGGCAGTTCTCATCTTCATCTTATCAATGCTGTTACTCAAATGTGTATTTTTATGAATATGAAATATCCCCCTTATATTATGTTTCATACGCCATTAACAATATTTTTTTCTATAATCCGGAAAAAGAAGTATAAATATAAGAGGATATGAAGGGAAAAGATGATAAAAAAAGGATAAAAAAATACCGGAGATACTAAAAGTACTAGTAGTAGTACTAGTACTCACTCTGAGTAAATAGTGCGTTAGAGAATGTGGTACTTTCACTCACCATTGTGAGTCCTAATAACAAAGCATTGAGTTCGAAAACTTAATTTAAGACCTGCAAGCCTATAATAGTATATAAGGTTTCAAATAAATTATTCTGATTCTAACTATACTAAACATGACAGTTACTTCACGCCACCCGCCACATGCTATGAGAGGGTGGCACTTCCCCGGCCCTTTTATGCTGGGAGAATCAAGGCTCTACTACAACTTCTTATAAATTTCCCTCCTAAAATGAAATTGGGAGTCACACTTACCTATCTGTAGTGTTGTATGGTGAACCTGCATATTGGCTAATTGATGCTAATTCTACTCCTCCGCGGTATATTGACACTAGAGCCAAATCTAGCGTTTTGCTCTGAAACAAACAAAAAAAATATATTACTTTTGGAAGATAGGCTCTTTAAATTCTCCCTATTAATAGATTTCAATAAAATATTTCAAGGAAGTAAATTGTATACTATATATTTCAGTCGTGTGTCAAAAACTACAGTAGTTGATAAAAAATAAACACATAATAACATTTTATCTATGCAGTATTATTACATTATTCAATTTAAAAAAGGTGTTTAGACATATTTGCTACTAACGAAAAGGCATGAAATAGTCAAATAAAGGTCAGGTGAAATACACTTATATACTTTATTTTATTTTAGAAAGTTATTCTGAAGTATATAAATGTAACCCCGAACCCTTTTACGCGAATTACTATAAGGCTGCTGTAGACAGCAAAAGACAGCTAAAAGAAAAATCTGATTCTGCCTGCGGTAAAACCGCAGCCATGGGCGAGCTTTGGTTTATATCTATGATAAATATAACATCATTTAATTAAATGCTAGCTAAGATAAATAGATTTGGTGCAAAACTTACAATTTTATCGGTATAATGTATGAAAATACTTCCGACAGATGCCGCAGGCGTCACCCAAAGACGTTAAGTATGATGTGTTATCGAAATTAGCAGTCAGGAGCAATTGTCAGGATGGCTGAATTGGCAAAGCATCTGGACGGTATCCAGGAGATGTAGGTTCAAATCCTGCTCCTGACTGTTATTTTCGATTTCACATTTTTCACTTTGTGTTTAATGTATAGAGCTAAGCATGTCAAATGCTAAAAATATATATAAAAATATCTAAATATTTATAGGGTTTGCGTCATTATTAGGTAAAAATCTTAATTGTAAAATTAAGTTTACCTGGTCGGTATAATGTATGAAAATACTTCCGACAGATGGCGCAGGCGTCACCCAAAGACGTTAAGTATGATGTGTTATCGAAATTAGCAGTCAGGAGCAATTGTCAGGATGGCTGAATTGGCAAAGCATCTGGACGGTATCCAGGAGATGCAGGTTCGAATCCTGCACGTGACTGTTATTTTCGATTTCACATTTTTCACTTTGTGTTTAATAAAATACTTCAGTTATTTGATTATGATAAAGTTCTTTTGGTGGTCAAACTTAACCCCCAGTCCAACATACTGCCACATAGGGAGAGTATGAAAGGTCAGCCTTATGAGCATAGTTTAATTTCCTCTTATTCACAGGAAAACCGTGTCCAAAGTAAGACAAAAATGGGTTATAGAAAAAAATGAGTACCGCGTTTCAAACAATCTCATCATACGAACTATATCGACTATTACGTAACAAATCCTCTACTCTATAAGTCTACATATTATTCGCTATACACAAGAGGCAGTTACACAACAGATACCAAATATTCCACAACAAGGTCTAATAATAACATAAGATAACTCGTAACGTAGCAACTCAAATCCAATCCATACCTTATTGAACATATAATAATAAGGAGAGGGTCCCATAAAATTATATGGAGTATCACCTGCTCAATATGATAAGCCAATAGAAACCTTATGATCTATAACATTATATCGTTATCGGTATTCATGGTTAATATACCTTTGTGTATTAGGTGAAAGGATCTTAGAATAATCTCACGTTACATACAACCATATCTGCATGCCCAGATAATAAAATGATAACTGTACAATACTTTTGAGGGGAAAAAATAATGATATTTTCATTAATAAATACTGGACGTAAACAGGTAAATGTTAGCATTGAGGAAAGTATATATTTTAGCATCACTAAAGGCATAATTCGTGCGTTGCAATCTCCGAAGAATCCGGCTGACCACTGAAGTAACGTTTTCCAGCCCCAGCAGTCCACTAATACAGATGGACAGCGGCGGGTTGATTTAAAAGAAAAGTAGCTGGATATGAAGGATAATAAGGAGAGTATAGGTAGGATATTTTAAGGAGAGGATAAGAAGGATAATAAGGTAGGGAGGGGATTTGTGCCTCCTGCACACTTACTCACCATACGAAAAACAACGGTAGGAGTATCTACCGTTATGTCACGCTGATCTTCTGTGAGAGGGTGGTTTTCCGATCCATTTATGCTGGAATAAGCAAGGTTCTATCACTAGAAGACATTTGTATAAATATATATATATATATATATATATATATATAAATATTAAGGTATTCAAAATTAATAATCATGTAAGTTGAATAATATCGACTGTCATTTTGTTACTCGTATAGCCTGACCAGAAGTAAATATTGAACTCTTCTCTTCACTTATCATTAACTAGCTGTTTCCCACGGCTTCGCTCGCGCAAAAAAAATAATGTTGAAATAGGAGAGATTTTGTTAATACCTCTTTGTAAACGATGTTTGCAGTGTTTCCTATTGCGTCTCAAACTCACTCTGGAGCTTGCAACATAAATCTCTCCATGTGAAATACAGTCCTTACTTAAATCGTCGCCAGTCATTTTTAGTGACTTATTAATTGTTATGGCAATGCACACATTAAGAGGAATCTGTATTCTGTTATATTATTTTAATTTCTTCAGGATACTCTGATAAAATTAACGGTATTCGTGGAATATAAACAACATTTCCTTGACCATGTTCGGTAATGACTGTGGCTACTACGATGTTTTTATAAAGAGCTTTGATTTCTAATCTAGTTCCATTGCAGGGGATTGAGATTTCTTAATAACATTACTGGTGATCCAATTTAAGAGTTAGAGTTTCCAGTGAGAAACACAGTTACTAATTATAAACCAGGCGCTTCTTCTTTAAATTTAAGGGCGTTTAAATTTACGTCCATCCATCCATCAGCCTTTCGAAGTCCACTGCTGGACATAGGCCTCCCCAAGAGAACGCCGGAACATGAGTTTCGCTCATATGGGGGATAGTGCCGTAATCGCCACGCTTGGCAGGCGGGTCGGCGATCGCAGTGGATGTTGTTAAAACTCGAGGGAGTCCTGCTGCCCACTCCCCCGATATTCCCTCAGTCGGCTCCTACAACTCCCATGGGTGGAGAGGGGTGGAAAAATTCTAAAGCCGGCCCCACACGGCGAATAGGGGAAAATTTACATATGCCTAACTCATTGTGCTCTACAAAACGGATTTATCATTTACGTAAAGTATTTTGACCTGATTTTTTGTTTCGGCTAATATCCATAATGGCTGGACCAATTTGGACGGGACTTTCACTGACGTATAGCAGATGTTACAAGGAGTAACTTATGAAACTACATATTATTTTAGAAAAATAATTAGGCTACTACAACAAAATTAAAAATTAAATTCCACGTGAACGAAGTCGCGGGTTGCATTTAGTTAATAAAGTTTGTTATTTAAACTTTATAAAAGATGCTTCAATATTGAATTTTTTGCTTTTTCTTTGAAAAATAACAAACTTTTTATGCAAAGTTTCGAACCCTAATTCACCCTCTTAGTGGTAAAAATTATAAAATCGCTGATACTCGTATTCATTTATTTTTAACTAGAAATGGGTACATGAAATTTTGTGCTTCTTACTTTAAAAGTGACGAACCTCCCATATAAACTTTCAACCCCTCATTTACCATCTTAGTCGTATTTTTTTTAATATTTCACTTTACATATACATTTATTTCTAACCAGAAACAGGTATTTGAAGTTTCGTGCTTCTTACTTTGAATATGACAGAGTTCCATGCAACCGTTTATACCTTATTTTACCCTCTTAGGGGTGAAATTTTCAAAAAAATATTTCTTAGTAAATCTCTACAACAAAAAAGGCATCGACTACCAAAATTTTAAGTTTACAGCCGCAGTGGTTTAGGCTCTGCGTTGATCGTCAGTCAGTCGGTACAAGCAATTATATGTATATAGACTATTCAAGAGCACAATGAGCGAGAGTAAAATGATAACAATATTTTTTATTATCTATCCGAAATTTCTTCACAACATAATTCACTTTCACAATAATGTTATATAAATAAGTTATAGAAAATACTTTCTCCGTACTCCGTGGAGAATACCATCTTATTCATGCAAATTTAGGTTTAAACATATGTCAATTTAATTGCAAGAAAATGTTTGAATACTATCATATTATTTTGTAATTCTATTAATAAACTGTATACCTAATAAATACGAACTCGTGCTCGTGACTGTTATTTTCGATTTTCACATTTTTCACTTTGTGTTTAATGTATGTTGCTAAGCATGTCAAATGCTAAAAATATATATAAAAATATCTAAACTACGAAAATAATTAATACATAACACTAAAACTAAGATAATGCGAATTATCATTTTATTCACCGGGGACGACGATATGATACAAGAGCATACAGTTTGTTTTATCACGTTATAGTATCATGCCTTTATCTTCGTAGGGTTACGCATATTTGACACATCTGTATTTTGCATGTAACTAAGTTTCACATAATCATCCATCCATCCATCAGCCTTTCAACGTCCACTGCTGGACATAGGCCTCCCCAAGAATGGGGGATAGTTCACATAATAGTAGGAGAATATGTTTATTTTCTGGTTTTTTCTTATTTGAATTGTTATATTAACGCGGGTCATGTAAAATTTTAAATTAATGCGTTTCAGGATATCATGTTGCCATTGTATTTGAAAAGTTCTACAGACCGTGCCGCTTATCGCCATATTACATCAACAAAAAAGTCATTGAAGTGCTTCTACACCGCCCGAACGACATTGATGATTTTATTTATTCGAGTGGGATACTAGTATAGTTTAGATTTACAATTGGATGCGTTAGACCGTGTTCTAGAATTATATTATCTCACCACCGAAGGAATGTGACATAGTTCCAGTGGCCCGCCAAGAAAGACGGAGAGACGGCACACGGCGGGTTTCTTTAGTGGGTTAAGGCCCCACACTACCCTGTTCGTTGCTCCGAACGACGGGGTGTGCGGTTAGGAACATTTTTTCCCGCCTTAACAAAAAAAAAAGGAATATATTATCTTTTTTAACGGAATGTTTTTTCTTATTAACGTGTTAGTAAAATGCTATCTCACTGGAATCGTTCACTTTTTCGGCATAAAGCCTATATCATTTTTTAGGTTCTGGGCTATATGCATGGTAAGATAACCCAGAATAAGATATAGGACAACTTTCTATCTCAGAAAAAGAGGCTCTAAACAAAAGCTGTCCAATAAGAAGTACAGCTTTTGTATAGAGATTATAATTATACATTAGACTGTCATTATAAAGACCCAATTGTAAACCCACGCGAGGTCGCAAGAAGTATTTAGTAATTGATAAGGATAGCCTAATGAAATAAGTAAGCCAAATTATTTCTCAGAAATTTCGTACTTACCATTTTACGCTTAAAGCAATTTGTCAAATCTAAACAAAACGAGCTCACTAACGCAAATTGTTATTTTATTAATGTTAAAAAGTTGTATTTAACTAGACCAGCTTTTGTAAAATATTTTTTGGCAGACACCTGTCTTTATAAAATAAAGTGCTGGAAAATGAGTCCCAAATGACAGCACTAAATGCCTATTTATATTTACTTCTAAAATTAATATAGTACACCGCTGTACTATCTTCATCTGAACATAAAAAAATTTCAAGAACCAATGATCACGATTTAAAAGCAAGAATTTAACTTTTAGGGTGATTCTTCAACATTGACAGGTCAAAGGACTGTGTTTTGCTCTGTTTTTTATGAGTTAGTGATTTGTATTTCTTAGCATTCGACATGCTCAGCTACTTTACTAGAACAAATTATTAAGGAAAGTGGAAAGAGAGAAATTTTGAGAGATAAATTGCAAGATTGCAATTTATCTCTCAAAATCGGATAGATATCCGAAGATTTGCTCTGGACCAATAAGCTATCGCAGACACCTACTGGTGACTTCCAATATCGAAAAATCGCGCCATTATCTTTCTTTCTTTGTATGGGAGTAAAATATATGCAAATACATTCGATAGGTAGCGTGGGTCTTCAAAGACTTCTTAAAACAAAAATGTAAACTGCAGACTGGGAGACTTCAGTAGATGCCTGCGACAGCATAGAGGTCCACAGCACTCCTTCGGATCGGACATCAAACCTTGCTGCCTGCCTGCTGCTAGGAAATCAAATTATGATCGCAGTAAAACTATCTTTTTCCATTTTCGTAAATACCTAATTTGTTGTAGTAAACTGTGCTTTCTTTAAATATATTTTAATACACAATCAATACGTAGTGTGTTGTGCTTTGGTTTACACTGTGTTCTGTTTTAACAGTAGGAATCACGTGATAATCACGTGATAATATTTTGTTTCCGACTGTAGTGCTTTTGTGTTAATTATAATTTCAATTGTATATGAGCGAATTATTCAAGCAAAACACAGTAGACCTTAATTTTCATTTGAAGGGAGACTGCCTCGAATATTTACAAGGTACTACGAAATTGTAATATGTGTAAAACACATACATATATAGCATCACGCATGTATCCCCAAAGAGGTAGGCAGAGGTGTATTACACACCTACGGTTCGCCAGCTATGTTTAACTCCCACGTTGGGCGAGCCTATTGCCATGTACCGGACACATTTTCCAAACACCGGGCTGCTACTGTGAATTATTATTTGAAAAAAAACGATCAATAGGTCGGGTGACCCGGGGATCGAACCCGAGACCTCACGATCAGCAGTCGCTCACATTGCCACTGCACCGCCGAAACAGTTAAAACAATGCAAATATACGTCTATTAATTGCCAATTACACGCATTCTTCATATCTGTGTGATTTTATTTACCAAGAACAAATAAAAATGCTAAGATAAACTGGGTGAGACTTATACACCGAGCATTGCAGGATAATTCAAAACCAAATTTATATGAGACGTAACAGCTTACCTATCGCTTACCGGCACCCCAGTGACCCATTTCTTTAATGCCCCTTATAACTTTCACGGGTCTGAAGGTGCTGCCGTTAACACCTCCGATTTGTCTGAATATAGTTAAAAAAGCGGCGTTGTTTGAACGGCTGGCCTTCGTTTAATTTTAAACTGACCAGTTGTATGTTGATAAAAGCTTAAATGAATTAAAACGAAATAAAACATGAAAATAATGAATAATTAAATGTATAAATGAATAATTTATTTTAGGAGGCGTGTAAATAACACGTAACAGTTTTAAATTTGATTATCTAGACATAATATAAGTTATATATCACTCAAATATATTCAAGGGCAGACCAGTAACATTAACGCGGGTCAAAACGTACGTTACATTTTATAATTTTGTATAACGCGCACACACAAAGTATACCGTAAAAATACATCTACACTTTCATACAAGACGGATTAGAAAGACGTATTCATTTTTGCACGCCTCATAAGCGAAGCGTTGAGGTGGGTACTACTCTCGTTTAGCACAGAACAACTGATTTTTCAAACTTAAATGTCTCTATCTATCATATATTGCACTTATTTTTAGATATTTTTATATATATTTTTAGCATTTGACATGCTTAGCAACATACATTAAACACAAAGTGAAAAATGTGATATCGAAAATAAGAGTCACGAGCAGGATTCGAACCAGCATCTCCTGGATACCGTCCAGATGCTTTGCCAATTCAGCCATCGTGACCCTTGCTCCTGATTGCTAATCTCGATAACACATTCATACTTAACGTCTTTGGGTGACGCCTGCACCATCTGTCGGAAGTATTTTCATACATTATACCGACCAGGTAAACTTAATTTTACAATTAAGATTTTACCTAATAATGACGCAAACCCTATAAATATTTTTAGATATATTTATATATATTTTTAGCATTTGACATGCTTAGCAACATACATTAAACACAAAGTGAAAAATGAGGCGAAAAGAGGAAAAGTGAGGCGTGCAGTTTTGGATTTTCCTAAGTATTTGTATTTTTAAATAAACTTCATTCAAACTTAAAGAAATGTATTTAATTAAGGATTACTTGCATGCCAACTATGTAATTATAAATTGAAGAGAATCTTCAAAAACGTAATATATTCTGATTAAATTGTCGTCCGTGTGGTGACGGACTAAGAATACAAGGGTCACCATCCCATTTTTTCCCACGGGTGTCGTGCGAAGCGACTAAGGGAAGTAAACAATTATCACCCCTTGGATTACTGGTGGTAGGGCTGGGTACCAAGTGGGAGTACGCATTTGTTCGGGCGGATTGGTACCAGGCCCGAGCGGGTTGGTACCAACATCTCCCGTGTGACCGGCCAAGGAGCACATCGGTGTGTTTTGGTTGTAGCAGGAGATAGCCGTTAATACTTTAATATCTCTGAAATGAAATAGTGAGCAGCGGCTTGACAATACTCTTGGTATAGTTGAGTCTATGAGCGAAAGTTACCACTTACCATCAGTTCGCTGGTCTGCAATCATACGCTCTTTGGCTCGTCTGCAAACATACGCAATAAAAAAAACATCTATATAGAACACAGAAATCCTTAACATGTTATATTATGTTTCGGTTCTGTGAAATCACATTAATAATTACGCCATCTGTAAGCCAGTAATAATATACAAGCTTTGAAAAGTTAAGCTAATTTACTAAACAATGGAGAACCGGTGAACTTCGACTTACTATCAACTAAGTTACTGCTAGAATTGGGTTTGAATGGCGCACTAATTATCAACCCTAGCATTCATTAATAAACTATTTGGCATCAATTACCTCCAACCTTGTAAGTGATCGAAAGTTTGTGAAACTACACAAAAAGTTGAAAGGTTTATTTCAAACCATGAGGGTTAAATATCGGGTTAATAGAGCCCTTAATAAATTTACATAGAGTAGACTTAATGTGTATGTTGCTGCTGTTTTAGTAGTGCCATTGTTCTATACATTATATATTATTATGTTGAAACGGAGCTGTCTGTACATAAGATATTTGAGAAAGAATGACTGTATTTGGGCTATTTAGATATAGGTATCTCTAAACTCAATACATTTTGATGTGAAAACATCTAATGCGGAGGGAGCATAAAACCGGCTGTTGGCGTGGCGTCGTCGCCACGCCAATTTATTTAAATGTTTTAACGGCGTCTGTTGAAAAAAGCATCTAACTGGGAAGTATTATGTCAATCAATACACCAATAACGGTTTTAGTTCGTCTATAAATAACGAGAGGGTGCTTACCAAGAATTATATAAGACACAAATAATATTTGAAGAAAGAAATAAAATCGATATTTTCACATCTGCGAGACGTCCTGTGACGGCTCATTTTATTTTAGAATTGTTTATCTGATTATTTGTTCGCATTTTACGCAAAAGTTTTTAATTTTGATGCATTTTTTTTTTGTTTGTTTGCTTCAAATTGGTATAGGCAAGTTTTATCCCGCTACCCCTACTATATTGGGAACCTGAGATATAAGTGCCAGGCAAAAACTAGTTTTTCTATTAAGACGTTACAGATTTTTTTTGGCTGAATTAAATATGAAGATACCAATCTGAATATACAGACATTATGGGTGAAACTATATATACACCTAATTACGCGTAGATAATTTTATTTTTTTTATTTTGAGATAGTTAATTACATAGATTTAATATAAATAAATAAATAATAAATATTATCGGACATTTTTCACACAACGTCCCCTGGTAATATATAAATAGATCGGCGATGCAAAAGTCTAAGAACATAGTATACGCGTATGTTAGTGCGAGATAGATAGACGAGACCACTATCATACACTCTATGGACCTGTATGAACCTGACATCAATCTTCAACGATACAAATTTCGCATTTTTTAGGAAAATTGCAGAAATTGTCGTATAATTCTGTATTAATTGACGTGTCTAATAATGTTTACGTGTGCAGTGCCCGACTGTAACTCATTTAAGAAAGAAAACATATAGAATTCACATGTAAGTACCATGAAAATAATTTATTGTTTATATGCAAAGCTTATGAACTACCACAAACACTGTGCTCATATACGAATGGAGAATTTTATTGCATTATATCATAAATATGCATGCCCGGAATGCCCTTGAATTCAATATAAAAACATAAAAAATAAGTGATTTTTTCTTTTATAGAGATTGACACTATAGGTATTTCGGTATCGATAAAATGACATCCTTGTGATTTTGTCTACATTTCCTGCATACAGTCATTATTCAATTTTTTAATATATTCGGATTTGTTTCAGTAAAGGTTTATATAAATATAATAATTCAGCCATCGTGACAATTGCTCCTGACTGCTAATTTCGATAACCCAATCATAGGTATTGGCAAAGCATCTGGACGGTATCCAAGAGATGCAGGTTCAAATCCTGCTCGTGACTGTTATTTTAGATTTCACATTTTAAACTTTGTGTTTAATGTATAGAGCTAAGCATGTCAAATGCTAAAAATATATATAAAAATATCTAAATATTTATAGGGTTCGCGTCATTATTAAGTAAAATTCTTAATTGTAAAATTAAGTTTACCTGGTCGGTATAATGTATGAAAATACTTCCGACAGATGGCGCAGGCGTCACCCAAAGACGTTAAGTATGAATGTGTTATCGAGATTAGCAATCAGAAGCAAGGGTCACGATGGCTGAATTGGCAAAGCATCTGGACGGTATCCAGGAGATGCTGGTTCGAATCCTGCTCGTGACTGTTATTTTCGATACCACATTTTTCACTTTGTGTTTAATGTATGTTGCTAAGCATGTCAAATGCTAAAAATATCTAAATATAAAATTTCAGGTTAATTTCTATTTTCTCTAATATAAAATTAATTTGAATTTACTTTGCACCTCGTGACCCTAAAACAACACAGTTATGTGTCGATAGTCGCGTTAAGTGAACGTCCCAGCACTATTTGAAGTGCACACATGCACATGACACGCACACTGGTACGTGTTAGTTTTGGTCTCGTCATAATTACTCTATAACCGATCTATATATAATACAGACTTATTGGTGAAAATCATAACGTTACATCAGATAAAAAAATATTAGCATTTTTCCATTACATATAGATTGCAGCGAAGCAAGTAAAGTATGGAATTGTTTTATGTGGAATAAGTTGGATAAGTGAAATGTGAGTAAATTGCGCCGATACCATACTATATTTATATACGTATATATTTAAAAATATATATTTAAAGAACTACCTTCGTAAAGTTTTTAGGTTATATCTTGGGATTCCGATACAGTAGCGGGATAAAAATATGTGTACCTGTTTTTAAGTCTAATTAAGAGCTATTAAATAAAAATAAGTTGCATCAAAATCCGTTTAGTAGTTTTTACGTAATACGCGAACAAACATATAGATAAACAAACATTCTAAAAAAAATGTTTTGTGTTTAGATACACACTGAAAGCAAAGGAAGTGCCTTAGGATAAATCTAGCACCTGATATCTGAAACTTGGCTGTCGGTCTAAGCTAGAAATATTCATGAGTTCGAACTCTATATTATCACGACTATTTGACGTAAATTTTGTATTTGCATATCAATCTATGATAAAAAATTTAAGCGATAATATATTAGTCCATTGTTGTAGGCATTAAAAGATTTTTTCTTCATTATAAATAAATAGGCATAGAAATTTAATATAATGTGCTCAGAAATTTTCTAAAGCCAACTTGTTTGAAATGCTTCGGCAACTCTGAATAGAATCATAAATTAATAAATCAAACATTAATATTCCACTCGTAGAGAACAAACCTTCTTCGTATTTCGAACAACAGACAATTTACAGTGAATTGCATTGTGAAATTGAATTCCTTAAAAGAAAAACATTACAATTTGCTTTTATTTAATTCATAGAGCTATTTTACGTTGTGGAAATCGTCAATAAAATATTTCTTCAGGATAATTAATTTTAATACAATTGCAGCGGAAATCCTTTTAGCCACTGAGCTATCGTACTGATCTTTCGATCATCCCAATCTCCTTATCATATTTGTCTTTACGACCAAACGCCATCTATCCGAATGCGTTCACATGCATTAAAACCAATATAGTAAGCTTAATTTTGCAATAAAAATTCATACTATTTGATGGCACCATTTTTTAAACATTTTTGATCTATATTTTTATGCATTTGACATGCTCCGCTACTTTTTAAGTAGAAATTATTTGTGAATAAGGAAAAAGAGATTTTTTGTACGAGCGAGAATCGAACCCGCGTCTATTCCAATCCGGGGAAGTGCTCTAAGCTACTGAGCTATCGTACTGGTCTTTCGATCATCCCAATCTCCTTATCACATTTGTTGTTTAATACCAGATTACGGATAACAAGCGTTAAGCTTAGTTTGGGACCAAAGGGCGTTGTGTGAAATGTCCGTAAATATTTATTTATTTATTTAAAATACTTCATGCTGTAAAGACCTCGTAAAACTGTCAGAAAATTAAGCATTATTATTATTACCAATAAACGCCTTTCGCTATGGCATTTTAATGACTACAGTTAAAACATTTTATATCTTAACAAACAAATTTTATTTCAGGCTATAAAATCTAAATTACCATGGAATTCTCTCATTATTTACAAGGCTAAACTCTTTCTGTAATATAAGCGACTAAGTAATCCTATTTATACGTTTTTATCAGGTGACTTGTGCATAATTAAGTATAATCATCCATACCGTTGTCGCTTTACTTTTTTCGCAGAACCTGACCGCTCTTTCGAGAATTTGTGGGACCGTTATATACCTAACATTATCATAGTATACCTCGGCAAGGTTTTGATATGAAACATCTAATGCGGAGGGAGGGTAAAATCGACTGTTAGCGTGGCGACGCTTTTATTGTACTTGTCCCGTTCAAATCTTGCAAGTTAAATTTGTCACACTTCCCGGTTTCCGATTGAGCTGAAATTTTACACGCATGTGTATATCACGTGACAATACAATATTATGATTACATGGACCTGATCTGATGATGGAGCTGGAAGGTGGACATAGGAACTCTATAATGAAACGGCGCAACCCCATCGAGTTTGGGCTCGTATGATTCGTCTTGCCGACTACTTTTTGTCTAGATGGTATCCAGGGGCTGATGATGGAGCTGGAAGGTGGCCACAGTAACTATGTAATGAAACTACGCAACCCTATCGAGTTTATACTCGTTTGATTCGTATTGAAGAGAACTTTGTCAAGTTATGATCATTTTATTTCTACAAAATAATTGCGATGTTTTCACATCTGCTGGACGTCCCGCGACGTCTAGTTTTTTTTTTTTTTACACTGTTTGGGTGGCAAACATGCTTACGGCCTACCTAATGGTAAGCGGTTACCGTAGCCTATGGACGCTAGCAACACCAAAGGCATCACTCGCGCGTCGCCATCTCCAAACAAGGGATCGGAGGTGGACAGGAAGATATTAAGAAGAGGATAGGAAGGATAATAAGGAGAGGATTTTTTTGGACAACGCCACGTACTAAGTAATTATTCTTGTATCGCAAGGGACTATTACAAGCATACAATTTCAGGACGACAAAGTGCACCACACAGACTCTGAATAACCGTTTGTGGATCACACAAAAAGTTATCCCTTGTAGGAATCGAACCCACAACACTTGGGCGGGAGGCTGGTATCTAAACCATTCCGCCATCTGTGCAGACATTAATGCTGGGATAAGCAAGGCTGTACCACTAAAGGTTATGTTATCAGAGGTTTATTACATTTACAGAGGGCAAAAGTATTTATGAACGCAAATGCATAAAATATGTGCGACACCAAGCCGTGTGATATCATTGCTACGCTTTATGTATCAGTCAAGGTGAGAGTAGAATCTCAAAATAGTCATGCAATCATATAAAGGATCTATCCATCCATCCATCAGCCTTTTAACGTCCACTGCTGGACATATGCCTCCCCAAGAGAACGCCACAACGAGCGGTCCCGTCATGGGGGATAATGCCGTAATCGCCACGCTTGGCAGGTGGGTTGGCAATCGCAGTGGATGTTGATAATACTCGAGGGAGTGCTGCTGCCCACTTCCCCGGTATTCTCTGAGTCGGCTCTTACGACTCCCGTGGGTAGAGAGGGGTGAGACAATTCTAAAGCCGGCTCCACACGGCCTATAAAGGATCACGTAGTGTAATTGAACTCAAAATTTCTTCTTTATCTTTTTATTAATCAATAAGCTAATTGCTGTCCACTGCTGGCGTCTTCCACTTTACTCCACAAAGTCCAGGTAATTAAATTAATAGTCCAGTTGCCACATGAAGTCTATTCCCACCAGCTTTATCAGGTCATCAGACCATCTAGTGGGCCAACATTTTACTCTACGTTTTCGCGAGTCACCGTATCCACTCCAACTCTTTGTCCGTGTGGTGATGGACTAAGAATACAAGTATCACCACTCCATTCTTTTCCGCGTGCGTCGTACAAGGCGACAGCAGAAAGAAGTAAGCAATTATCACTTGCATTACTGGTGGTAGGGCTGGGTACCAAGTGAGAGTCCTCACTTGCTATCGGGCCCGAACAGGTTGTCACCACCGTCTCCGGTGTGACCGGTCATGAAGCACGTTAGTGTGTTTTGGCTGTAGCAGAAGATAGCCGTTTATTGAAATAAAGAAAGAAAGAAAGTTAGGGGCAAAAAAATCAACGATTATTTATTTTTTGTTTGCCTGTCTGTTAGAGAAAACCTCTGAAATTAGTAAACGGATTTGCATGCGGTTTAATTTTATTTTCAATTCGTTGCTTAATTGGAGGAATTGAAAGTTATTTGAAATAAACAGAAGTGTGAGCTCTTGATCAACTTAACTTACGAGATCTGGATATGTGGAGGAAGCCCTTAACAAGATACAGTGAGACGTAGTGGATAAAACAAAACACAAAGTATCATTAATGGGGATGTTTTCTATCGTTATACAAAATTACAAAACACTATACTTAAATTATAGACTTAATAAAAAGAGCGGATAGAGTCTTGCTAACAAAAGATTTTGTCACTCAGAGTAAGCCAGTTCGCTGTACACGCACACATTCACACCTTAGTCTGCCATTACGCGAGTATACGTTATCACGGTCGGTACGTCTACGCTGTAAAAAAATATCAAAATACAGCATATCTTGTGTGATGAAATGGTGAAAAACCGTAGTGACCGAAAGAAAAAAATCCAGGAGTCACGTTTCGTAGGTAAATGAATAGTTTAATCACTTAGTTCCCGATTTCATACATTAAAATTTATAATAATTCCCCAGAACAAAAAAAAACATCACAATGCCAGTATTGCTCATATTCGCTGGTGGAAATTACCCGAAATATGGGAATTTTATAGTTTATATTTATGAGGTACTATTTGTTTTTTACTTTGATTTTTTATTTTGTAGACGACAATGATATTTGATTGCCACGTATCATTAATAGTGTTGTTGTAGTCTGAGTTATCGAAAACACATAATTAATATTTTTTTATTATAATAAATTTTCTGATGGTTTATTAATTTAAATTTGCATTGATCAGTAGTATAAGTAGCATGAATTTATTATTGTAGTGTCATTTACAAAATCTAAATTAAAGTAATCATACCTATTTTAATATGTTTTCTATACTATTATAAAGCTGTAACATAGCTGTGTCTGTACCTATAAGATATATTAGAAAAAATGTCTGTAATAGGCTATATAAGCGTGTCTAAACATAAAACGTTTTTTTTTAGATTTTTGTCTGTTTATCTGTTTGTTATTACGCAAAAACTACGGATTTTGGTGCAACTTATTTTATTTGATAGCTCTTGATTAGACTTAACAACTGGTATACATTTTATATGTTACTTTATCGGGAACCTGAGATATAACCTAAAAACCAACTTTTGGCTGCGGCGGAGCCGCGGGCAAAAGCTAGTAACGTAATAAAATTGCATTTGCGAGTGTTATTTATGTTCATAAGAAAATCGCATTTAACGAAAGCGACATAAAATAAGCTGATAGATGCTCACCATAGATGCTTATTTTATTTGTCTGCCTATTATCACTTTAGTCAAAATGGAACAAATAAAAGCCGAACTTTCTTAATTACAATTTATTTCTAAAATATTACTTTCAGAATCTATTACATTTACTAAGAATCTTTCTGTTATATTATCAATAAGATGAACGAGTAGCATAATTTTATTTTGTTAGTTTAAGTATAACATACTCGATATATCTCAACTACCATTGCAGTGTCAACAACTTTAGCCCGTCAGTAATATTATATATATATCTGCTTACAACTAGAAACTGTAGCGGCCCATTTAGATAACATAAAAATGTTTAAAACAATAAGCTTTGTGTATTCCGCACACCTCAAAAAATAGCAAAAGTTTCCTAGAATTCTGTGAACCCCATCTGCGCTAGAACAATAACTCTACCGATTACTACTGCGTCGGATTCCTTGGAAACACATTAATTGTCAAAGCACTAAAGACACCTAGAGAGCCATTGTAGTCCCGACAAACATGCAAGCTAATCCCATTTTATCGACATAATTATGTTATCCTTTATTACCCATTATCTGCCGATGATTTATTTTAAGTTTTAAATAAATACAGTAAAATAGTGTTTTTTGCACTATCAACCTTTTCAAATAGTACGATATATTTTATATACATTTCCAATAAATTTGTCTGCCAACCTGTTTTTTTTTAATATGTATAATAAAAAGGGTAAATTTGGCTAATATGGCAACCCTAAATTCCTTAGAGTATAAATAAACTAGAGCGCGCGTATCGCTTCGGTCAGTTGTGCCAATTGTAGGCAAATGTGTTATAGGTACTTAACTATGGTATAGCGTTTTTATAATGACGTTCCATGGGTGACGTAATTTCTGCAAAAATATCGATTGTTTGCCGGGAATAGACTTAAGTTAGGAATTAATAAATTGTATGTTCAATATTCTAATAAATAGCATAGCGGTAAAACCAAGGACTGGAAAGACAGATTTATCGAGTTCAATCACCAGCCCGAGGTTTTTTACGGCAGACACCTCTGACTTACCAAAGTTATGTGTGTATTTGTTTACAAGTTATCACTGCTCGGTGAGGGATAACATCGTGAAACACCTGCATGCCTGAGAGATTTACTCAACGGCTACGTGCTTGTGAAAACTTGTAAAGTATGCTAACCCGCACTAGGCCAGCATGATGAACTACGGCCTAAATACCTTTCAATCTGAGTAAATAGGGTTGGAAGAATAAAGTTTTCAGTTTGCTATGATAGATATAATTGATACTTACAAATAATTTAAATACCTACCTTAGGTATCATTTATTAAATTTTAAAAATATAAACCTTTACTTTTTTCTGAATTTATCAAATTCATATCATAGGTAGACCATTATTGCCCCTTAAACAGCGTTAATTATTATATTATATTTATTTATGTATTTTATTGTTACGTCTACATATTTTTGCACTACTGCACGTATCAAATGAATAATATAATAGCATACATGTACCTATACTTATATTATTTAATCACCAGATTATTTATTAGACAGAAATAATATTTGTATTAAAAAAATATCGTATAAAAATAATTGCGATACAACACTATGCCATCGTGAAGAAAAAATGACCGTTGATAGTGTGCAGGGACGATCCGCTCCGCGAGTCCCGCGTATCCCTCTGAGACCCGTCTGAATTTTGCTAAAACAATTAATTTAGTAACTAAATACTACTTATTGATGAAAAGAAATGTTACTATTCTTTTTATTTTGCTGCCGGGAATCGTTTTTACTACCTGGCACTGTACATTTCACCATTTTTATCAAAAAATAAATAAAATATTGTTCTCCGACTTACTATGAACCTTATTGTTTTGCTACTGATTGAGCGTTCCAACGACGCGCGATACTGTTCATACTTGTGCTTACAGTTCATACTCAGTAAGGCGCACTCTATAGTAATTATTTATACTCTAAGCTAAATTCATTCACACATAGATAGCTGCCGCCATTACGTATCTTCAAGTTCGTCTTAGCGAGGCGCTGTCTGTTCCTTTATACGTCCATGACTTAAATGTATAAAACATCGAACTTATAATCTAATATTCTCGGTACACTGTTACAGCTAAAAATACAAAAGCATAAAATAGAAATATTATATTATATTTAAGTATCCAATACTAAAAAAAATTTTAAAAAGTTATGTTATTATTAAATTCAAATTCAAAAATATCTTTATTTCATAGGCCTATTAAGTAGCACTTAAAATCATAGGCCTATTAAGTAGCACTAATAATTAAAATAATTAACACGAGCGCCTGAGGCGAGTGCAACCGCAATAACAAAGTGGCGATTGCAATTGCCACAAGCGGCCGGATTCCGTAGTAAAGCCTTTCATGAGAAGAACCCGGCAAGAATCTCATGGGCCACTTTTTTAAATTGCCAATTTATTACAATTTAATAAATAAATAAATAAATATGAATGAATGAGGAGCAGCTTAAGCCCATTTAGTATTATTAGGTATGGATGAATGAATGGTTTTTTCACAAAGATAATTGCAGCTCGTTGAGAAACAGAAATTGTGGCATAAATTGTGAGTATTGGAACCAAACAAGACCAATACTGCAATGGGCTGGCTGAAATATTAAAACTAAAGATCAAAGTATTTTAAAAATGAGCAAAATTCGCATTGAATTTACTCTTTTACCATTTCCTGGATGTGACTTCTCCTTTTAACAATTACAAAATTATTTGGGCTATAATTTATGTTAAATATCACAGGGGAACTAATCAAAGTCTGTCATCTATCTACCTTTAATGATTTCATTAAAATGCTCTCAGTCGTTTAGGTGTGGTCGAGGAACAAACATCGAAACACCCGAACATCTTCACAAACGTTTGCATTTCTAACATTAATAGGATTACTCCGAAGTTTTTCTGTTCAAGTAATAAATACTCGTACATTCGCCAAGTTTGAGAATTCCAAGCGTGCCAATTGCTGGAAAAAATGTAATTTCGCAGTGTAATAAATCTAACCTACGTTTATTTTTTCTAGACAGAATATGCTGGCATGCCCATAATAGTAATATTCCATTTATTATTAGCTATAAGATATTGTTTTTGCATTAGACAAGAGGCAATAATGATATACTTATAACGACATATTTTTTATTCCGAAAAAAAAATTTTTTTAGGTACATCAAACACACACACCTTTTACTGTGCGCCTATAGATACATACCTACTATTGTAAAGCTGTAACAGAGCCATATCTATATACATATTTGAAATATTCATTATTTTTGTAATCTTCTTATTGTGTTTCCAATAAAGTTATCTTATCTTATCTTATTCATGAAAAATCAATATATTTTATTACGCTATTTTGGCGTCTCAAACACATAACAATTTATAATTTTTGTTTGTCTGTTTTTTTTTCTGTTGTTTGTTTATTTGTTCATGCATCACACAACAACCACTTTGATAAACAACGATTTTGATAAAAAAAAATGTTTATTTGGTAGCTTTTCATTATACTTAAAAACTGTTTTTGCTTATCCCACTGCTACACAGACAACGTTATGTTTTGGAAAACGGTGGAGCGTAGGTATATTGAGAGCTTACATCTTTATAAAAATATTTTTTCTGTACGTGTGGCATTAAACTGCTTCTAAAAAGCTGGTCTGATATTGATGATTTTTTTTGCGTATGTTTGAGCAAGTGGAATAGGGTCTTTTGGAAAAAAATTATTATTAATGCTGTTTGGAGACTAAAAAAGAACAAAATAAATTATATTTTATAAAGCTAAAAATAACTTTTAAGTACTATAAACTAAAAAATAGAATACAATATTATTAATAACGATTGTAAACAAACATGGGGTGTTTTTTACTATAATTATCTTAATAATCAACTTGATGTCAAGCACCCGAAACTTTTTTACGATCATTATGAAAAAATACCTATATATATATATATATATATATATATATATATTTTAAACGTTTTTTAACTAAAATTTATTAACACACAAGGAGTAATTTTCTTATAAATACATAATTATTTGAAGGTAAAAAGAAATACGCATAATACATAATATAATATTTTTACAAACTAGTGTTTTCCAGCGGCTGCCGCAACAAAATACTAGTTTTTAGGTTATATATTTCACCGTTTTCCAAAATGTAAAGTGTGCATTTCACGGCAACTCCAGTGGCAGATTGTATGTATGGGTACATAGAAGGCGTGCATTCGAAATAAAATAAAATAGTTTTACTTTTGCAGTCTCCGCATAAAATTGTCTGTTTTGTTTAGATAGTCCTTACCGTATTAAGATTTTTACTTACTTACTTATCATCACGCCATTTCCCTTGCGGGGTATGCAGAGAGAACAGAGTGTCAAGAGGTTCTATTCTTGCATACATCTCTCGCTTCCTCAAAATTCATAACTCTCTTCATACACGCTCGCCGGTTTCGGAGACTCCTGACTCCACCTTCCTTCAATACATGACCGATTTGGTCTAGGTAGGTGAGTCTCAGTCTCCCCCTGTACCTACATCCTTCCACTTTCGCATTGTATATCTTCTTAACCAGTCGCTCGTCCGGCATTCTTTCCACATGTCCGAACCATCGGAGCATTCCCTTTCGCATCTTTACACCAATACTCTCTTTCATACCTACTCGCTCTCTTACGTCAACGTTACGAATGCGGTCAGTCAGCCTCACTCCACAGATTCTCCGTAGAGATCGCATTTCGACCGCATTGATTTTACTCTCATGCTCCTTTTTGCATACCCAACTCTCGCTTCCATACAATAACGTTGGGAACTGCGTTGTGTATTGCGACACGTGCCTTCTGGCTGAGGTGATGACTGCCGAGAAGTTGTACCAGTGCTCCGTTCTCTCTATTTCCCGCATTCACTCTTCTCTCTACGTCAGTGGTGTACCTTCCATCCCGACTGAATCCACATCCAAGATATACAAATTCATCCACTTGTTCTAGCACGCCAGTGAACTCTATTTGATGTTAATTTTAGTAGCTCTGTTTGTTTCCCAACTAAAAATAAAATAAAAACTAAATAATTCTTAATAAAATACACTATTTAATTACTGAAAGGCCAGGTCCGCATTTGGGATGGTGTTGTAAAAACAATATGGCGTCGATTTAATCAACCTTCTCGTTATATACGATGTGCTTCAGTGTATAATACATGTGTTTATTACAATAATTGAAATTTTAAACAAATTTAACTGGCGTTTGAACATTTATTAACATAGAAGATTAAAATTTTCAGTGTGATTTAAATTTGACGTTGATGGTTGAAGTACTACTGCAAATATTTCACGCGGTAATGCCCCGATTACATTTGCATTTAATTAAGTACACCGTTAAAGTTTGATTTTAATTTTGAATGTTTAATTCCATATTAATTTTCTGATCTTAATTAAAAGCAGATCTATGAATCGAATGAATTCCAAGTTAAATGAATTTTGTTTTGGAATTTTGATTAATATTTGTTTAATGAACAAATTGCGATGGTACTGACGTACTCATTCATTAATATTACTTTTAGTATCTGTTAAAATAAAAGAAGTATTTAAATAACAGTTTTTTTATGTATCGTTCGGGAAAATACCACGCTCTCAATGGAATTCAGCGTGAAACAGCAGTAGATACTCTTATCATCTTGTGATCCATCAGTATTCACACGGAGTGACAACCTAGCTGACCTTCACAACTCTAATACTAAGAGCACAACTTGAGACTTCGGTGCGTCATTTCTTATTCAGGGCTCTGACAATCTGTAACGATTGCTGACGTTATTAGACAGTTGGGACCCACTCCTTAACATGTCTTCGGAAGATTTTTGATCTATATTTTTTTTTAGCATTTAACATGCTCAGCTACTTTTAAAGTACAAATTTATTTGTGAATGAGGAAAAAGAGATTTTTTTTGTTGGTCGTAAAGTCAAATGTGATGAGGAAATTGGGATGACCGAAAGGTCGGTACGGTAGCTCAGTGGCTTAGAGCACTTCCCCGGATTGGAAGGGACGAGGGTTCGTTTCCCGCTCGTACTAAAAATATCTTTTTTCTCATTCACAAATAAATTTGTACTTTAAAAGTAGCTGAACATGTCAAATGCTAAAAAAAATATAGTTTAAAAATGTTTAAAAAATCGCGTCTTCAAATAGTATAAATTTTAATTGCAAAATTAAACTTACTAAAAAATTGGGATGACAGAAATATCGGTACGGCTCAATGTCTTCGGAATCCCGGAGGAGGTCAGGTCACAAACTGGTGTAATTTATTTTAACCATCTTATACTGGCAGAACGAATGTTGCTTAACCTTACCGATCGTTCTAGCAGCAATTGTACTACTAAGCTACAACTTCCTTCGGATGATATAAAACCTAGAATTAACATAACTTTATATTTATTAATTTTAAGTCTGTCGTTTTTTATGTCAAAAATGTTCTTTGGGATGTATGCTGAGATTTTCGTTTCAGTGCGGGTCTTATCTTTAAAAAAACGTCAACCTATTTAAACGCGTATAATTTTTACTCCTGTTTGAGCGGGTTGTTTTCGTCGAACAAGAGATTAGAAATTAAGCAGTAATTATTAGAAATTAAGAGTAATTTTACAATTAAAATGCTTTTTTACAAAATGTAATGCAAAAAAAAACCATATTATTTGAAATTTAATTTTGGCGCCGATTCAAAATTATTACTTTTGCACGCCTCATAAGCGAAGCGTTGAGGAGGGTACTGCTCTCGTTTTACGTAGAACAACTGATTTTACAAACTTAAAATGTCTCTATTTATCATATATTGCACTTGTAAAATAATATATACACACACATATCAAGAAAAAACACTATTTTTAACACTCATGATATTTTTTGTGTCATTTTTGTTATTTAAACTAGTTAAAAAACTGTTTAAAAAAGTTATGTCTTGGACGTCCGTTTATTATAGGTAATGTATGTTAACACGATAACGACCAAAATTCTTTACTAATCGAGTCTTTTTTTTTCGTTTACGAATTATTATGATTACGAATAGAGCCCTATCACTTTTCACGGTCAAACAAAAAAATAAAGAATTATTACGCTCGACGCGACTCTAAAATCAGCGCTATCCTTATTTCGTGAGAACTATTTCTATAGACCAATGTAGAAGTACCTCTTTAAATTAGCGCTAGATGGCATATAAGACATGAGAAGGTACTTTTTTAAAAAGCGCTATATATATGATTTATTGAAAACTACTTAGTAAGACCAATACATTATTAGTTACTTATCAAATAATCACAATATTGTGAAAAATGAAGATTATGAGGCGTGCACTTTTGGATTTTCCAAAGTATTTTACCATTGAAGTAATGTAACACAGTTCTAGTGGCCCGCCAATACAGGCGGAGAGACGGCATACGTCGGGTTTATTTAGTGGGTGAGGACCCCACGCTACCCTGTTCGTTGCCACGAACGGCGGGGTGTGTGGTCAGGTACATTTTTTCCTGCCTTTTATCTATTTTATTAATTCGAAACCTGTGTGATGGGAAGTAAAAAAAGTTGAAATAAGTCTGAAATCTGATGAGTTACGTAAATAAGAGAATTAATAATATATTATTATTATTCAAATGTGGGTTACTTATAGTCTGGTTTTATATTACTCTATATAATAAAATTTAAATGTATATGAATAAACAGGAAATATATACGAGCAAGAAGTGATTTTAAATCTGGACGGGGTATAGGAGGAGAAGTTTGTATAGGGAGGATGGGGTGTTCTTATACATAATTACCAGTAACAATTTATTGATCCACACAAAGTTATGACAGTAAATGAAAAGATTCTTGTTAGCGCTATCTTTATCAAAATGTAATAAATAAGTTATAAATATTTTATTCCTTATCTCAGAAAATAGTCTTTCGAATGGTGGATGAAAAAACTTTTGGTAGGGAAGATATTTTATACCTACGAAGACACCGCTTCGGTTTAATATAAAATATTTACTTAACCCTTAATTGAGTACGTGGGGTATCATACACCCCAACACAAGTTTCTAGGCTAATAACTTCTTAAAATCTTAATTTAGAGTGCTGGTCTTCCAGGTACCTAAGCAAGTTTGACGTTTACAATTTAGTCGCGAACGGTGTTAAATCGTGAACGGCTGGGCTTAGAGATCATGTTTGGGGTTCGCGACACCCCAGTTGACTGTTTGTGTAGACAAAATTTCCCGGTAGATGAATAATTGTTAACTTTATTATTTATGGTCTAAAACAAAGACCATGTGTCCATCCAACACATTATTTGTGAAAGTGGAAAAAGAGAGCTTTACTGCGAGCAGGATCGAAAGCTGCGTTCCATCCAATCCGGGGAAGTGCTCTGAACCGCTAAGCTATCGCAGTCACCTAATAGTGACACCCAATCTCCACTTAACATTTGTTTTAGATGTTTTTAAAATTGAATGCTCTAAGCATCTAAACACGTGTGTAATGATCATATGATCGTAGTCGGCCAAAATTTTTATGTTTTACGTTAACTAGAATGAATCTAAACAAGTATTTATAAAAATTATTCCTTATTATTTAAAAATATATTAATTATATTAAAAAGGGGTTTAAATGTTGATTAATATGCAATTCAAATTTCGGATGTTATTTTAATAAACTAGTTGTGGGGTGCTACACACCCCACGCGACCACTTATGCTACGTTTAAGGCGTGCCCAATAATTAAGGGTTAAAATATTTTTGTTAATCAGAGTTTGAAGTGTTCTAAATTCGCCAAACGTGGATAGAATTTTATTAAATTGCGTCACCGACATGGTGTGCGCGCGAAACTTTTAACACTGTCATTCAGAATATATATGTGTATAATGCCACATTTATCGAAAAAAATCGTACTAAATACTGTCCGTCTATAATACAAATTTATAAGATACAAAAATTCGATATCCAGAACAATTATGTTAGTGCAATAAGAATCATAAAATTGAAAATGAATATTTATGAGGTAGGAGCGTTGCAATGTTGTCTGTGTAACCCAACTTATAAACAAGTTTTAGGAATTTACAAGTTGGTTAGCTGTGCATAATGATAATTATGGTTCATGAGCAAGTCCCAAAAATAATTTAAATAAACTATTTGTGTTGTGAATAGCTTAAGTTACGATGGGATTGACATATCCGGACGAATAAACACCCCTAATAATTTAAAGATAAAAAAAAAACATTTATGTTATATAAAACATTTACTTGTCCAATTACGCGTACAATAAGGTTGTATAAAATTAAAGATTTATGATACACACCATCGCGTTGATGTATTCTGAAGGAAATTCGCATCATACAGACACTTCTTAAAAAAAGACGCATTTAATGTAATATCTAAGCCCGGCTTATCTTTCGGATTTCTGTTTATTTGCTTATAGTTTAGTTCCTTTTAGATTACTGAGTCTTAAGTTTTTAAACATTTTGATCTGTATTTTAGCACTTGACATACTCAGCTACTTTAAGGCTTTTATTTGTGAATATCGAAAAAGAGATGTTTAGTGCGAGCGGGATTCGAACCGGCGTCCCTTCCAATCCGGGGAAGTGCTCTAGACCGCTAAGCCATCGCACCGACCGATGGCCATTCCCAATCTTCACATCCCATTTGTATTTACGACTCACCCGTGCCGCCTATCGGATGCATTTACATGCATTAATCGAATATAGGAAGTTAAATTTGTAGATTATAAATGATGAAATGATTTTATTATAATTCATACTAGGTATTTTAAAGGCGCGATTTTTTAACCAATTGTGGGTTCCGCTCGCATAAACTTCTCTTTTTCCACATTCACAAATAATTTGTTCTTTAGAGTATATATATAGATAGTAGTTTATATAAAATCATTTGTTTAACTGTCACTAGTCTTTTTATATAATGTTATTACAGCGCCGTGTGTGGCCGGCTTTAGAATTGTCCCACCCCTCTCCACCCATGGGAGTCCTAAGAGCTGACTGTGGGCAGCAGCACTCCTTCGAGTATTAACAACATCCACTGCGATTGCCAACCCGCCTGCCAAACGTAGCGATTACGGCGCTATCACCCATTCTTGGGGAGGCCTATGTCCAGCAGTGAATGGATTACAGCGCATGCATAACTGTAATCTGTTTGCTTACAAATATAAATGTTGTAGTAATTACATTGTTGATATGCTGAATAAAATAAATAAAAAAAAGAATATGAGATTCACATTTTTCACTTTGTGTTTAATGTATATAGTGCTAAGCATGTCAAATGCTAAAAATATATATAAAAATATCTAAATATTTATAGGGTTTGCGTCATTATTAAGTAAAATCTTAATTGTAAAATTAAGTTTACCTGGTCGGTATAATGTATGAAAATACTTCCGACAGATGGTGCAGGCGTCACCCAAAGACGTTAAGTGTGAATGTGTTATCGAAATTAGCAGTTAGGAGCAATTGTCAGGATGCTGAATTGGTAAAGCATCTGGACGGTATCCAGGAGATGCAGGTTCAAATCCTGCTCCTGACTGTTATTTTCGATTTCACATTTTTCACTTTGTGTTTAATGTATAGTGCTAAGCATGTCAAATGCTAAAAATATATATAAAAATATCTAAATATTTATAGGGTTTGCGTCATTATTAGGTAAAATCTTAATTGTAAAATTAAGTTTACCTGGTCGGTATAATGTATGAAAATACTTCCGACAGATGGTGCAGGCATCACCCAAAGACGTTAAGTATGAATGTGTTATCGAAATTAGCAGTTAGGAGCAATTGTCAGGATGCTGAATTGGTAAAGCATCTGGACGGTATCCAGGAGATGCAGGTTCAAATCCTGCTCCTGACTATTATTTTCGATTTCACATTTTTCACTTTGTGTTTAATGTATAATGCTAAGCATGTCAAATGCTAAAAATATATATAAAAATATCTAAATATGAGATATATTTGGATTTATAAAAACTATTATGACCCAGGACTGTTTATCTTTCCTTTAAATTTTCAGTTCTGTTGGTAATCCTTATGACTTGCCTATGTTATTTTTTTATTATTCATTATTGGATTATACTCCGACACAAATTACCTATTGTGCATAACATGATTACTTGTCATGATTAAACATCGCCGTTAGTATGTATGTAATAGGTATATTTTCAATCACCTCAAAACGTCGGATTGATTTGAAACTTTGCATACTTATCAAGGACCTATGACAATGCAATAATTTATAAATTTTTAGGGTTCTGTAGCCAATAAATAACCCTTATAGTTTCGCCATGTCCGTCCGTCCGATGAAGTTTAAAGGCAAATTACCGCAGCTTGGTAAGTTTTATTTCTTTTAAATAACAGTGCTTTGGATAATAAATTTAGTTTAAAAAACTAAAGTAACACAATTTAATAGCTAGTGAACTGAAAAGTAGTAAATAATATTACAATAAATAGTGATTGTAAAAAAGCGTGAGGTGCTTGAAATCAAATGTTACAAAATTAAATAGTTCACCTATATAGTAAAAGCAGCCCACGCTTTTTTACAATTATTATTTATTGTAATATTATTTACTACTTTTTAGTTCAACTAGCTATTTAAAGTGTGTTATTTTAGTTTTTCAAACTATAATTTATTCCTACTGCACCTGTATTCTCACATGGTTATTACAATTTTATCCGGGCTTTATTGACGAGTGCTGAAGCCTCTGCACTTAAAAGTGTCGTTACTAAAAGATTTTGCTGAAAAGATTTTTAATAGCAGGATTTTTATTAATTTAAATTACTTTTAAATAAAAATAAAATATACGAGTATATCTTACCTGATAATGGGTCTGCACAACAACAGCCCTAAAAACTATCGTGGCATCTTGAACTCTCGTCTCCAGCGGTTTCTCAGCAAACTTCGGACACCGACTGTCACAAACTATTGTCCTACACAAGAACAAAACTAGTACCAGTAAGTCTCTGGTCGTGAATCTACCCATTGCTGGCCACAAAATTACCACACCCATTTTGAAGTTTATGTCTATCGAGTCACGTTACATTTTTCTATGGCACGTCCAACGCACAACACTATTTTTCACCCTTCTTTTCCTTTGTCGTCTTCTAATGTGCATCTTTTATCTGTAACAATAAGTTTTTTTTTATTATTTTATTGCTTTAATTAATCATTGAGTTTTAACTCAAGCATCAATCTTATTTTATTTAACTTGACGTAATTAATTTTGAATATCAAAAAACATAGAAGTGTCTTTTTATGTTTCGTATATATTTTGGATTTTGCATAGTATGGGTCCGTGTGGTGACGGACTAAGAATACAAGTGTCATCACCCCATTCTTTCCCACGGGTGTCGTATGAGGGGGGATGGAAGGTGAGAGTACTTGCAATCGGGCTCGAGTGGGTTAGTACCATGCATCTCCCGTGTTACCGGCCATAAAGCACATCGTTGGCTTGACAATACTCTCGGTATAGTTGAGTCTATGAGCGACGGTTACCATTTATCAGATGGGCCGTAGCCACGGCGGTCTGCCACCAAATGCATTAAAAAAAAGAAAAAAAATATAGTAAGTAACTAGCGACCTGCCATAGCTCTGGACAACTGACGATCTTAGAATGATTGAAGTCAGTTTTTTTATTTAGGACTCTGACAACTTTTATGACTGCCAAACCGTGGTGTTACTTTTTGATCACACATGTCATGCCATACATTTATTACCTAACCTATATTATACAAAAAAGGATTACTAATAATCGTTTATATAGGATTTTAGGTAAAGATATTTCAACTGTTGTACCTCTAGACTATAATAATAAACTTTATTTTAGTGCGTATAATTTTGTGAAATCACTTAACCGTTCACTTGTCGCGCCTTTTTTTTAACGCGAGCCGTCGCGTGGGGTCAACTGAGACCCCGCGATTAAAAACTTGAAAAATGGTGCAAATTTTTACATTTATGTTTTTTTTTTTTACCTTTTATTCTTTTATAGCGTAAGGGTGTTATAATTAAAATGAAATTAAACGTATTTTAGTTGAACAAGTATTTATTTTATGCAAAATGAAAAACAATCAATATTTTTTACTCTTAGGAACATACATAACTAATTATATAGTTTTGTAGAAAAACTTTACACTTATTCTAATTTTTAGAACTCTATGAGATCAGCACATACTTAAAATTATTAAAAAACATAGGAACTAATACAAAATTATAAAAAAATATATGTACTTTCACTTATCAAAGTAGTCTTAGTTTTCTTTTTGCACACAATCAGTGCATATAGCTTTGGTATGATTTGGGCATACATTTCCTTTGCAAATATGACAAATAGATTAAAATTTTCTATCTGTTTGTCTAGGACAGTGAATACAGCGCTTCCTCATAGGCACAATGTTATGTCCGGTGGTATATCTTGAAGAGGAGGAACAAACCGTTTTATACATTGTTTCAATTCACGAGGCAAGGAAGAAATTGTTGCTCGTGACTGCAATGCAGGGCGACATAATTCAAACGCCAAAGTTTTCAAAAATGTTTTACGTACCATGTGGCTCTGTGGATTGACTGCATCAAATATGACCTGAGCATTCAGGGCACCAACATCCAGAAAAGTAAACAACAGGCGTAACGGCCATCGATGGCAAACTCGCGCGACTGAATAGGTGCCAATAAGTTTGTCTACAACATCAACACCACCTTTGGTTTTATTATAGAAATTTATAATTTCGGGTAGTTTTTTTGGGGTACTATCTACTATGCCATCATAATGCATTGTTGAGAGAAGTATCACTATCTTGTTCTTCTTCGGGCAATAAGACAACAAAGTGCTAGTAGGTTTATATCCAAACATAGTTGACAGTTCTTCCATGCCGTTACGCTTGAATTCGGTTGGGATTTCTGGTTTATTTTTTCGAACCGTACCCACTACAGTCAACTTGTGGTCCTTTAGAAGATCTTCAGATAAAGGAATACTGGTAAACCAATTATCCATGGTCACGTTCCGTCCAGTACCAGATATAGGAGCTATAAGTCGCTTGACTAGAGCATTCGTAGAAGTATCAACATAGAAAGGGCCTTCTGGCTGCTTACCAACATAAATTTCAAGTTTTTTTGTATAAAATGTAGTAGCATCCACTAAAGAGAATAACTTAATTCCATATTTGGCAGGCTTACTGGGCATGTATTGACGGAATCGACAGGAACCTCGGAAACTTTCTAACATTTCGTCTATCGTAACGTACTCGTTATTTTTGTAGTATCTTTCACAATTTTTTACAAAAATGTCATAGATCCATCTGATAGGTGCCAGTTTGTCTATCAGATTTCGTTCAGCGCGTGTATGAATGTCATCGAATCGAAGGGCTCTTAGCAAAAATTGAAATCTCTGTTTAGACATAACTGCACGACAATATTCCAGGCCAGTTCCATCAGTAATCCAAATATCATCAATAGAACAACGTGATGATTTATGTAATCCTATAATATACATTATGCCAAATAAGGCTTTCAGTTCAATCAAGTTTGTAAGCCCACAGTCTCGTTCTCGTTCGTAATTTGCTTGCATCGAAGTTATTTTTATGTTTGTGCAATCTACTATGTGCTGCAACATCTCTAAATCCATAAACAATAACCATGATTGTAACGGGTTACTGACCTCAAGCGCTGCACCTTGTGGTCCTGGCTGCTCTGTAACTATATTGTGTTGTCGTGTTCTAACTGCTTGTTGATATGGAGTCTTCTTCCATTTGCAAATAGTTATGTAAGTGCCATCTCTTTGTCTTTTTTTCACTATGTAAAAATTACGCGACGATAAATTTTCCAACGGAATGTCATCTTCATCACTGGTCGCTGATTCTGTGACTTGGAGTTGTTCCTGAGACGCTGTTGCTTGGAGGAGTTCTTGAGAGTTATCTTCATCGCAATCTTGTTCCGATCCCGTGTCATGTTCACTAACTTCATCAGGATACGTGACATTCTCTTCATAATCTTCTTCACCACCTACCACTTCATCATTTTCCTCTTCTAGCCATCTCAGAATTCGTTGATGTTGATTTTCATCCATATTTGGAATATTACAAGTAGCCTAAAACAATACAAAACACTGTTGAAACAAACGCTGACTGACAGACAGACTACTGACACGACAGGCTGACTCTAGAAACTTCCTGGCGAATCTAAACACTCAGTTTTGATTATAAAAAATATTTTATTTTATTTATTTCACATAAAGAAATCAAAATACAAAACTACATGTATTAACATTTTACTTACGTCAGTCGTCGCGTGGGGTCCTTCAGAGCCCAGCGCGGGAACGCACGTCCGTCACACACAGCGCGCGAGCGCGAACTGACCGGCGGTTGCGCTAGCGTCAACTTCAATATGATTTAGGAAGCTACCTAAAGTGCGGGATCCAAGGGAATAAAATCAAAGACAGTAGAATCGTTTTTCTAAAACCTAGGCTTTTAAAGACCCCGCGCGACGGGTCGAGGGTTAAGAACCCTTATTGATAAAGTTTCTATTAAACCTCGTTTAAAGCTACGAAGTTAAGGGGATCTTGATCCTACAAAATTTTCATACCAAATTTAAGATTTAGTGTGGCGATAAGTCTGTTTATAATTGTACGATTCAGTCGTGTAATAAACGCTTTCTACAATTTTGATTGAGGCAGTGAATCAGGGCAGTGACGTCTTAATAGAAGCATTATAATATGCTTCCT
This sequence comes from Leucoma salicis, assembly GCA_948253155.1. Taxonomy (NCBI): domain Eukaryota; kingdom Metazoa; phylum Arthropoda; class Insecta; order Lepidoptera; family Erebidae; genus Leucoma; species Leucoma salicis. Next base: position 4,548,661 of record OX411815.1, read on the forward strand.
TTCAACGGAAAACGTCAAAATAAGTGACATGAAATGTTGTGCAGTTGGACTTTGACGAGGGTTTTGTAAATTACGGTTGTTATAGATAAAAAAATATCACACCAAGAATAAAAAATAAACTTATATCCTTCTCCAAAAGGTCTGCTCTTCATTCTATTAATGTAAATCGGGCCAACTGGCTCCTCTTCACGTATAAAGTGAAATATTTATTTAGTTCTTCCGGGCTTTCATTAGTGAACTAGATATATTTTTTTACTCATGGGCTTTTTTGTTTTTATTTTATACAAATAAAGTAATTATTAAATTCGTAACTGCAAAACTTGTCATTAGATACCATGTTCGATAAAGTAATTATGTCTAATGTCACTAGATGGCGTTAGTAAAATTTTGAAATTTCTTATAAGTCGATGTTAAGAGTTTAGGTGTCTGATCATACCCCCTCCATGGTAACGTTGAACGTTTGACGCAACCTCGTCGGAAGTCGCATTAGAAGTATAACTTCAAAAAGGGGAAAGAGGTCTTCTACTAAGAGGAAGGATAATAAGGAGGGGATAGAGAGAGAGGGCTCTGGTGCTCTCTGTAATGCTCTTATGTGAATGTAACATATTTTTAATACTTAAATAAGATAGGTGACTGCCTCTGTGGTGCAGTGGTAGTGTAAGCGACTGCTAATCATGAGGTCTCGGCTTAGATCCCCGGGTCGGGCAGTGTTATTGAGCTTTTTCTTAAACAGAAAAATTCTCAGTAGCAGCCCGGAGTTTGCAAATGTGTCGATAGATATACGAGTAGTTGGCGAACCCGAGTACCGACGAGTAGTTGGTGGGTGTGTCTCACCTCTGCCTATCCCTTCGGGGAATACAGGCGTGATGCTTAGTTATTTTTTTAAATAAGATAGGTATTTTGATAACCTAAATATCAGAGTCATAAAGATTACATTGATAAGTATTGCGCTAATCTACATCAAGATAGGTATATAAGAAAAATTATAATGGCAATTTCGTGTGAGAATGAAAAATAAATATTTATGGTTCGTGTGATACCCACAGTAATAATAATGAAGCTGAACAGTTTGTTAAGGCATATTTTTATTCATTATCACGCTATGCCCTTTAGGATCCGAGCATAAAGAAAAGAAGTGAGGCATTACCGCATTACACCTTTTTTTGAGTTCTAATACGACTTGTAAAAGGTTGCGTTAAACGTTTAACGCTACCATGGAGGTGGTATGAAAGCACTTAAACTTATAACATTGACTTCTAAGAAATTTCTAAATTTTACTAACGCCATCTAGTGATATTAGACATAATTACTTTATCAAACAAGGTATTTAAAAACATAACTGTGACAAGTTTTGCAGTTACGAATTTAATAATTACTTTATTTATTGATGCTAAAGAAGTATAACTTCTCACGCGCGTACAGGCATTTTGTTATATCCTATGCTAGTGGCAAAACTCAACTGATGGTAAGTGATTACCGTAACTTATTAGACACTGGCAACAACAGAGGCATCACTGGCTCAGCGCCATCTTCAAAGAAAGGGATAGGATGTGGAGAGAGTAAAAAGGATAATGAGGAGAAGATAGGGAGGGTGTTTGGTCACTCAATCACCATACAAAACAATGGTAGAAGTACCTACCGTCCCACTGAAGGAATGTAATATGGTTCCGGTGGCCCGACGACAAAGGCGGAGAGACGGCACACGGAGGGTTTATTTAGTGGGTGAGGGCCCCACACTACCTTATTCGTTGCCCCGAACGACGGGGTTTGCGGATATTTCCAGCCGACCGAGGGTAAGCAAGGCTCTACCATTTTAGACAAGCAATAACAAATTAAATCGCACACGCAGGCGCGGTATCAATAGTTGATTAAATAAAATGGATAAGTAAAGTAATTTATTAAAATACTTTGGAAAATCCAAACTGCACGCCTCATAATCTTCATTTTTCACAACAAAATTGATTATTTGATAAGTAACTAATAATGTATTGGTCTTATTACGTAGTTTTCAATAAATCACAGATAGCGCTAATTTCAAGAAGTACTAATGTGGGTGTCATGTCTTATACGCCATCTAGCGCTAATTTTAAGAAGTTTTTTTTATATTAAGTACCTCTCAGTTCCGAGCCGCGCGCACGCCAAGGCCACGAAAAACAAATTGTGGAATGTAAAATACGTTTTTTTCGTGTTTTATAACGTTGGTGTGTTATTATAAAATAGTTATTATACTTGACAAATATCATCAGTTCGTCAAGCAAAGGTAAGAACTTTCTTTTAACAGAAAACAATGTACCGGCCAGGCGAACGGCGTTCTGTTGACGATAGTAAAACCACCGGTGGCTATGCGTACGTAAAAAGGTAGTTCTCATGAAAGGTGCTGGTTTTAGTGTCGCGTCGAGCGTAAATATTCAGTATTTTTTCGTTTATTTAATAACAATTAAACCACATCGAATCAGAACGTGAAAAGTAATAGGGCTCTATTCCTAATCATAATAATTCGTAAACGAAAAAAAAAGACTCGATTAGTAAAGTATTTTGGTCGTTATCGTGTTAACATACATTACCTACAACTCACGGACGTCCAAGCCAGATAGAACAGTTAGAACAGTTTCACGCCATCAAATAGTATGAATTTTAATTGCAAAATTAAACTTGCTATATTGGATTAATGCATGTAAATGCGTTCCGATAGAGGGCGTTGGTTGTTAAGACAAATGTGATAAGAAGATTGGGTATGTCTAAAAGATAGTACTGTAGCTCAGTGGATTATAGCACTTCCCCGGATAGGAAGGGTCGCAGGTTCGTTTCCCGCCTGTACTAAAATACTCTTTTTCCTTATTCACAAATTATAATTTGTAGTTTAAATAATAAAAATGGCATCAAAAATATCATGAGTGTTAAAATAGTGTTTGTTTTTTATATGTGTGTGTAGATATTATTTTATAAGTGCAATATATGATAAATAGAGACATATTAAGTTTGAAAAATCAGTTGTTCCGTGTAAAACGAGAGTAGAACACACCTCAACGCTTCGCTTATGAGGCGTGCAATACAGGAGGAAAGGATGAGTTTTCGGGAAGAACGAACTTTACTGTTAAGGACGTGATAAATATATGATAAACAATCGATATTTTACTTTAATTAGTGAAATTTCAACAAGTATTAATTATTTTTCTGGAGTTTACTCCTTAAGAAACGTTTTGAATTATAGGGCCCGGTACGGAAATTTTATGAGGAGTAAAATCCAGTGTAACACTGAAAGTTGAGGCGTTACATAGAAAGAGACAAACATATATCTGTAGGATTGAACGTGCAAAAGAATGAGATGGAAAACATTACACAACGTGTCTTCAACAATTCAACATCTGTCATGTGAGCGTTGAACTGTCAGACACGTTTATTTTTGTTAAGGAGGAGAAAAATGTACCTGATCGTACAACCCGTTGTTTGGGGCAACGAACAGGGAGGTTAGGCAGAATCTCATATCTCACATGTCGATCGTATCGTGATTACTTTGATTGGTTGAGAAACCGACGCGTGATGTCACAATAATCCGTTGGCCAATCACGGTGAGCTCTCAACCAATCACAGTGATGACGATACGATCGACATGTGACATATGAGATTCTGCCTAACCCCCCAGAGCGTGTAAAGATGGGAAAGGGAATGCTCCGTTGGTTCGGACATGTGGAAAGAATGCCGAACAAGCGGCTGGTTAAAAATATATACAATGCGAAAGTGGAAGGATTTAAATACAGAGGGAGACTGACACTCACCTACTTGGACCAAATCGATCATGTATTGACGGAAGGTGGAGTCAGGAACCTCTGAAACCGGTGAGCGTTTATGAAGAGAGTTATGAATGTTGAGGAAGCGAGAGATGTATGTAAGAATAGAAATTTTTAACACTCTGTTCTCTCTGCCTACCTCGCAAGGGAAATGACGTTATGATAAGTAAGTAAATAATTAAAACACGATTACGATGAGATTAGGAATCAACACAACATCATTTATATTTTTTTATTACAACAATATGCATGATTCTCTTTCCTCAGTGAGAAGGATTTAGGTCGCAATTAACTACGCTCACAGCCGCTTGGAGACTTTATAATCTGTCGGTAAAGCCTCTCAGGCATGCAGGTTTTAACACGAAATTCCATTATAAAATATGTTTTTTGAATAGCATTTTCTATCGATATATTAATTGAGATTCGAAACAGTTTTACTTTAATGTATACACGCTCTATTAAATGCCCATTCCCAATGGAGCACAGCAGTAATTAACGTTTTATTTCATACATTTTGGTTAAAAGCTTTCAACGCTTATCGACACCATGCGGGCTCAATTATAAATTTGTTTTGAGTAAAGATTAGTTATACTCTATTTATGTATTTTTAAATCCTCTATTCATTTTATTATGAGACAAAATGTAAGCTATAAGACAATGTAACAAACAATCCGATCAATACATGTTTTAATTCATGAAGCCATCTATATATTAGCAAAAAATTAACAGTTGTTTTAGTCATAAAAATAAAATAGGAAACTAAATATAAAAGCTATCTTTTTACGATTTACTATAGTGGTAAACCATATAAAAACCCTGATTTTAAATGGTTTAAATGGTAACCACTGAATATTAACATACTACAAGTAAAACCAAACCACTATTTACTGTTAAAATCTTCACAGGTATATGATCAGCTGCTCTGTGGCTCAGATGTATTGAGACCCTACACTGCTGTTTCAAATATACGCGTTAGAGTTGGTTCGAGACCCAAAACCAGTAATCCTGCTATTATGATAAAAACAAAATGTGTATTTTTAGAATTCGCAGAAAATATGAAGTAATCAATTCTGAGATGTGGCCACGACAGATTGATCAGCCACTGAAATAAAATAATTATTTAGGATATTTTATTATGAAGAAAAAATGACTTTGTATACAACCCATGCGCATTAACATGGCACCTGGCGAATGAATGACGTTTAAAGTACTGAGTGAAAAACAAAAAAAAATGTTGTTATTAAGATTATCAACAATTTTTGCGCTAAGCGTTTATTATGACCTTAATAAATGGAAAAGTTTGGATGGATGGATGTTTGTTACTCAATCACACCACGACGGCTGACCGGATCTGGATGAAATTTGGCACAGACATAGAAAAATAAAACAACAAAAACAAACATCCATCAATCCAAACTTATCCATTGATCATAATAAACGCTTAGCGCAAAATAAATGTTGACATTCTTCATAAAAAACTAAAAATATATTTTTTTGTACTCAGTACTTTAAATGTCATTTATTCGCCAGGTGCCATGTTAATGCGCACGGGTTGTAACCGAGCAGTCACAATTAACAAAACATAGCATCACGCCTGTATTCCCCAAAGGGGTAGGCAGAGGTGTTATTACATACCCACGATTCGCCAGCTATGTTTAAGTCCCACGTAATAGGGGCGAGCCTATTGACGTCTACCGGGCACATTTCCAAACTCCGGGCTGGTAAAGAGAATTTTTCTTTTTTACGAAAAATCTCAATAACACTGTCCAACCCCCCGGGTTGGACAGTGTTATTGAGATCGAACCTGAGACCTCATGATCAGCAGTCGCTTACACTAACCGCTGCACTACAGAGGCAGTCAACAAATTAACAAATTAAGTCAAACCCACATGATTAAGTGAAGAGGTATCTTTAGATGTTTTGGCCTTTCTTAGGTTAAGACAATTTATTTGTTAAACAATTTCTATCAGTAAGCATTTGATGTTCCAATAAACTTACTTATTACACTTTCTCAACTTTTTTACACTGACAATAATCTGGCGCAAAACATTTTGATACAAAATATGTATTTAGGACAATCCATAGCTGTCATCGTTTGATAAGGGTTCTGTACAACTGTTTTTCGCCATTGCATTATTAAATTTAGGTTCAATTTGATTCTGTTCGGCGGAAATAACTCAGAGTAAACAAAAACCCTTGAAATTCACGGAATGTAATTTGGAAATATGAAAAAAGGCTAATGTTTACTTTAAAAATATTTTGATTAAACTTAGCATTAGTCACATATTGGGCATTACAACTTAAGACCTATGGATAATTATCCTTATTTTGCCTATGGATGGACCTATAAATTGGACTCATTTTTTTAAACTACGCAGGTGGCATACTAGGCATACGGCCAACCCGATGATAAGCGGTTACCGAGGCTATAAACGTAATACCAAAGGCATCATTTGCACGTCGCCAACTCCAAGGAAAGGGATAAGAGGTGGACAGGAAGGATAATAAGGAGATAATAAGTAGGGGGTGGGGCTTGTGAAGTCTACCAACACACACTGGGCCAGCGTGGTGGACTATGGCCTAATCCCTCTCACCATAAGAGGAGACCCGTGGCCAATAGTAGAACACAAAAATTTGGAAAATCCAAAAATGCACGCCTCATAATTAAATTTTTAACGCTACTTTCAAAAAGTACTAATGTGGTTCTCATGTCTTATATAGATGGCGCTAGTAAAATTTTAAGAAGCACTACTTAATATTGGTTCTATAGAAATAGTTCTAACTAAATAAGGTAGGTAGCGCTGGTTTTAGTGTATCGATCATACATACATATTCAAGCTATTTATTTTCGTGTGGGGCCGGCTTTAGAATTGTTCCACCCCTCTCCACCCATGGGAGTCGTAAGAGCCGACTAAGGGAATACCGAGGGAGTGGGCAGCAGCACTCCTTCGAGTATTAACAACATCCACTGCGATCGGCAACCCGCCTGCCAAGCGTGGCGATTACGGCACTATCCCCCATTCTTGGGGAGGCCTATGTCCAGCAGTCGACTTTAAAAGGCTGATGGATGGATAGATGGATGGATTTTTGTTTATTTAATAACAATTAAACCACATCGAATCAGACCGTGAAAAGTGATAGGGTTCTATTCTTAATTATACTGAAGCGTAAGAAAAAAAAAAAGACTCGATTAGTAAAGTATTTCGGCCGTTATCGTGTTAACATACAGGATCCGCACATACAGACACACGGACGTCCAAGACAGAACTTTTTTAAACAGTTTTCAATTAGTTTAAATAACAAAAATGGCATCAAACATATATCATGCGTGTTAAAAATAGTGTATTTTCTTGATATGTGTGTGTATATATTATTTTACAAGTGCAATATATGATAAATAGAGATATTTTAAGATTGAAAAATCAGTTGCTTTTTCGTGTAATGACAGTAGTACCCACTTGAGGTGGATACTACTGTTCGCTTCGCTAATGAGACGTACAAAAAGGGTAAAAAAGTAGCGGGTGTGGGTCGCCGACGCTCTCACTCACCAAACAAAACTCAATAGTAGGAGTACCTCGCGGTGCTATGATAACCGATTATCATCAGGTAATATACCCATTTGCGACCTGCATAGTATATAAAAAATCAAGCTTATAGAAATCCATACTAATGTTGTCAGATTTTAACCTCACTACAATTACATAAACACTAACTTTGTTCAGAAGGATTAAATATAACTGATTCAAACGATTATCGGTATATATCTATCACTAATGACGTTAATAATCTTCAAAGACGCTAATCTTAATACAAACATCGCTTAAATACAAAGTATAAGGAACATGATAAGACCAAAATCTAAGACGCAGTAACTAAAATTTGGTGCCAATAGTATTACATTAAACCATTACACATTGCACTGAATATGTAAAGTACATTTAATCCGTCAAACAAGGCCTGCTTAACGACAGTCTCTTGTTTGCAGTAGGATTTTCTCTGTATACATTTGACAGGATTTGTACGGATTTTTATGCCTTTGTGAGGATTACGTTCTAATTTCTTTGGTTTATATCGTACTAGACTCCGCCCACGACTGCGTCCATGACTCCAGTGTATTATTATAAATACATCACTCTAAACTTCATCAATCCATCAGCCTTTCGACGTCTACTGCTGGCGAAAGGCCTCCCTAACAGAGCGCTGAGCTCCCGGCAGCTTTGACCAAATCGTCAGTCCACCTGGAAGGAGTCTGTCCTACGTGGCGCCGTCTGATATGGTGTCGCTGTCAGCTATGTCGGTCACTCCCGTGCACATCAATTATCTCTATGTAAAAGTAGCTATCCCGCGAAAACCTTTCATATTTCAGGGATTTTCTGGGCGCCAGACTATATATAAATTTCATGATGACTGGTACAGTAGTTATGTTGTAAAAGCGGAACAAACAAATAAACAAAACTCACTTTCGAATTTATAATATTATTAGTAATTAGTAAAATTAGTATAATACTATATTAGCATGGATAAGTATGGTCACAAAATTAAGGAATATAATTACTTATATTTCGATATGTCATTGTGTCTATCCTTTTTGTTTAGGCGGGAAAAAATATACCTAACCGCACACCCCGTCGTTTGGGGCAACGAACAGGGTAGTATAGATATGTATCTATCCTAACTATTCTTTAGCCTTTTATGTTAGTCTATGGCACACTAAAGACCTCTATGCAAAAATTGCTATCCTACAGGATCTACTATTTATTTGCGGAATTATCAATGTCCTTTTTCGTAAAAGGCGTAAAAGCATAACAAATAAACCCATATTTAGAGAGATTTTTTTTTATTTATATTTTTAGCATTTGACATGCTTAGCACTATACATTAAACACAAAGTGAAAAATGTGAAATCGAAAATAACAGTCAGGAGCAGGATTTGAACCTGCATCTTCTGGATTCCGTCCAGATGCTTTACCAATTCAGCCATCCTGACAATTGCTCCTGACTGCTAATTTCGATAACACATCATACTTAACGTCTTTGGGTGACGTCTGCGCCATCTGTCGGAAGTATTTTCATACATTATACCGACCAGGTAAACTTAATTTTACAATTAAGATTTCACGTAATAATGACGCAAACCCTTTAAATATTTAGATATTTTTTTTATTTATATTTTTAGCATTTGACATGCTCAGCACTATACATTAAACACAAAGTGAAAAATGTGAAATCGAAAATAACAGTCAGGAGCAGGATTTGAACCTGCATCTTCTGGATTCCGTCCAGATGCTTTACCAATTCAGCCATCCTGACAATTGCTCCTGACTGCTAATTTCGATAACACATCATACTTAACGTCTTTGGGTGACGTCTGCGCCATCTGTCGGAAGTATTTTCATACATTATACCGACCAGGTAAACTTAATTTTACAATTAAGATTTCACCTAATAATGACGCAAACCCTTTAAATATTTAGATTTTTTTTTTTTTATTTATATTTTGAGCATTTGACATGCTTAGCACTATACATTAAACACAAAGTGAAAAATGTGAAATCGAAAATAACAGTCAGGAGCAGGATTTGAACCTGCATCTTCTGGATTCCGTCCAGATGCTTTACCAATTCAGCCATCCTGACAATTGCTCCTGACTGCTAATTTCGATAACACATCATACTTAACGTCTTTGGGTGACGTCTGCGCCATCTGTCGGAAGTATTTTCATACATTATACCGACCAGGTTAAAATAAATAAACCAAAAATTTTGTAAAATTATGTAGGTAACTGTGGGTAGATGAAACAACATATCAGCCTTGGACGTTTACCACCTGAGTCCACCCGCGATCATGAATGCTGTAAAGTATTCGAAACGTCGGGATAGAAGAAAATCAAGTAAACGCGATAGATTCCGTAAACTTAGTTTCTGCCGATAAGTGATACAAACTATTAGTATTAGCAATTCTAAAATCTTAGTCAAGCTGCTAATTACCTAGAATTTCCAGCATATCTAAACCACTCCGCGATCTGTGCAGTTAATTTGATATAAGAGGTTCGTTACACATCACTATAAGACATCTCTTAGTGCACACTATATACATATAAGTTAACTAATTATAACTATTAAACCCGTTGAAGCGGTAGAGGGTTAAATTTCTAACTCTGGGCTCAAGATTTTTTTTTTGTTGGACTAAAATGACTCATCGCACACCCCGCTGCCAGGGGAGACAACGGGGTAGTGTGCGGCTCTCACCCACTAAAAACCTACCGTGCGCCCTCGCCCGCCCTTACTACGTATAACCAAATATGTACCTATTCTGTTATCTGTAGGTACTAATATAAAACTGTAACAGAGCTGTGTCTATAGATTTAAGATATTTGAGAAAAAATTACTTATTACTATATAGGCGTTCTGAACACCAAACGATTTTTTTTAGATTTTTTGTCTGTCTGTTTGTTTGTTCGCGCATCACGAAAAAACTACTGAACGGATTTTGATGCAACTTTTTTTGTTTGATAGCTCTTGATTAGACTTAACTACTGGTATACATTTTATCCTGATAGTGTACCGGAAACCTGAGATATAGGCTAAAAACTTACTACTTTAATAAATGTGCAGTCATTAATCTGAACTCGTGTGTTTGAATTGTCACGTTACGCCATTCTTACAAGGCCCTCTCCGCCGCTTCCTTCCGCGAGATGACAGCCTCGCAATGACAGGTCCATGCCTATGACTGCAGCGACTTCCCGGCGCTGCTCATGACAGGCTGGGCACGACTCGAGCATGTGCTCGTTGCAGCCGCAGTGGTGACAGCCTGGGGTCATCTCCCACCTAGCGATTGTGTGCAGGTATTTGCTGAAGCAGCCCCGATAAAACCTGTACCAACCGGAAGATACACACACACACAGAGAACCCCGTGCTGACGCCCTACCCATTCTTCCAAGATCGGCCGGAGCGCCCCAACAGTCTAGAGATCAGCCAGGGTCGTCTCCTGCCGAGACCTTCACTTTAGAACGGTGGCGCGGCGGGCATCTTCCCGTAACGAGGAATCCACGCTTGGCGAGGGGCGACTGTCTCCCGCCGGCCAAACTTCTCAGTAGCAGGCCGAAGTTTAGAAATGAAATTACGTGGGACTTAAACATAGTCGGTTAACGGTCTACCCCTTCGAGGATGCAGCCATAGAATTATGTTTTTTTATGTTTATGAACAAATAATGACGGTAGCTAATTCTGTATTCGAACTGCCGTAAGCACTTAATGATATACACAGAATATGAGAATTTCTGCTTTCTGATCCTGAACCACAGAAATACATAGCGCAAATTACTCAGCACTTATTATATATGTATACATAGGATACAACATAAATACGTTTTAGTTAAACCACACACACAAACATATCTTGTGAATAGTTTACACGCCTAACCAACATTTACAGAACCTTGTTAGACTAACCATATAAGTTCTCCCAAATGTATTAAGTTAGTGTAAATCTAGGTAGTATAATATGATAGTCCACAATTCACAATAATCTGATCAGCAAGTTATGACGACCGCTGACGTAGTAATTAAAGTTAAGATGGATACAGGGAAACTTGTATCTTGTAAAATATATATTAATGACGAGGGTGGCTATACAATTTGAACCCATATTACGTTGTTATAAACAATTTAACTTTAGTAGTGATAGTTTGTAAGGAAATTAATACCGTCACTTAGAGGTCTTGTCTTATACACGGCGCATAGTTTGTCCCAGCATGAATAGGCCAGCTCGACCAGGAAAGTACCATCCTCTCACACAAGATTAGTATTAAACAATGGAACGTGCTCCTATTGTTGCATTTCGTATGGTGAGTTCGAGTGCCGGAGACCTTAACTCCCTCCTCGGCCTCTCTTTATTATCCATTGCCCTTCCTCTGCCGCTCCTACCCCTTTTCTTAGGGTTGGTGAAGTGTGAATAATGCCTCTGGTGTTGCTAGCGTCTATAGGCTGCAGTAACCGCTTATCATGAATATTACTCGAGACTGCGAATTTCGATAACACGTTTATATTTAATGTATTGGGTAACAACTCGTGTGTCACGATAGCTGAATTGGCAAAGTATTTGAGATGGTTAGGAGATACAGGTTTAAATCTTGCTCGTGACTGTTATTTTGCAAGTTTTCCCTTAGAATAATAACGCTTAGAACCCGAGTAAGTCCAAATAGAGTGAAGCACTTTCAATTTAGCCTTAAAAGGCTAACTGCGTTGCTCCTTCTGTCAGTGCCCATGATAAAGTGTCATTGTAAACATCTCGCATAATTTTATTTATAAATGACTTACTGTACCGTGAAAGGATGTCACGACGCGTCTCATAACCAAAATAATGATAGGAAGATTACATTTTACTCGTAAGTACTCTTTGATAATTAATAATTTTCAGTAAAACATTCATCTAAACAGAGAACTATATTGTAATCAAAATCTTGCCAGCTTTAGAAAAAATATTTACCCTAATCAAAAAATATCTATTCAATTGTATTAGTTTTTAGATTTCCATCAAATCCGATTATTGCTGCGCGATGGGTACACTAGATACACAAAAATATGTTCCGAGCATTTCGGTGACAAAGAAAAGTATACTACCTTATGATGGTACTACTTGGTATTTCTTTATATGGTATTTTAAGTTCCATTATCTACAGTTGCATTATTAATAAATTACAAATTTTGTCTAAGTTCCGTGTTTCTACTTAAATATCCCGTCCTTTTTCCATACAAATCTACTATTTATTACAATTTTCTATAAGAAAACTATATACGAGTATCGTGGTTTGGCAAAACTGGAATAGTGTGCCATTTTCCTCACTTTTTTGGGAAAATGTTTTTACTTGTATCATTGTTTGATCGTATGTGTGGGTGCCGTTGAATGTAATTACGTGACGTTTACGCACACATTAATCGTTAAGTTGCTTCAAATTTGAGTGGAATTATAAATTAAACTATCGTTCTGAGCGTTATTATTCTAAGAGTTTTTCATATTGAGAACAAAACGATATCAAAGAAAAATCAAATAGCACGAAAATAAATGAATCGCTAAATTGGAAACATAAATACACAAGTCTAAATTTGAATTTGGAATTTCTAATCCAACGCCAAATATTTGAGATCAAAGTGGAGAGTTTGACAAAACGACAATTTTATATGTAAGGACTTATTATTTTTCTAAGCATTTCAGATGTTTAATCATGGGAATGAACACAAAGTGCAAAAATGTGAAATGCAAAATAACAGTCACGAGCAAGATTTAAACATGTATCTCCTAACTATCTCAAATAATTTGCCAATTCAGCTATCGTGACACACGAGTTGTTACCCAATACATTAAATATAAACGTGTTATCGAAATTCGCAGTCTCGAGTAATTCATGATAAGCGGTTACTGCAGCCTATAGACGCTAGCAACACCAGCGGCATTATTCACACTTCACCAACCCTAAGGAAAGAGGTAGGAGCGGCAGAGGAAGGGTAATGGATAATAAAGAGAAACCGAGGAGGGAGTTAAGGTCTCCGGCACTCGAACTCACCATACGAAATGCATCAATAGGAGCACGTTCCATTGTTTAGTACTAATCTTGTGTGAGAGGATGGTACTTTCCTGGTTGAGCTGGCCTATTCATGCTGGGACAAACTATGCGCCGTGTATAAGACAAGACCTCTAAGTGAAGGTATTAATTTCCTTACAAACTATCACTACTAAAGTTAAATAGTTTATAACAACGTAATATGGGTTCAAATTGTATAGCCACCCTCTTCATTAATATATATTTTACACGATACAAGTTTCACTTACCACTGTGGGTATTTTAGGAGGAGGCATCTCCGTAGAGCTACCGTCGGACTCCAACGCAGTAGCCCCCTAAGACAGGGTGCGCTTGCGCCAGAACCGTGACGGGAGCGTCTCCATCACCACCGCGACTTCTGCCGGCTTCTGTGTCAGAGTAGTGGCGCCCTCACTCACGCCGCTCTCCTCATTAGCAGACATCTCCGCGGCTGATGTTACCGCCAAGCTTCCCGTCATCGAACTGTTCCTAGATGGATGGGACACTCCAGTGACCTTTCTGCCCTTGCGGGACTTCCGTCCGCCGTGCATTTTGCGCGCGGCTTCACTTGTAGGGGCCACTCTTGCAGCCGGACCCCTTTCGGCTGAGGCGTCAGGTTTCTCACCCAACTCCGACGAAATTTAATTTTTAGAACTGATATCCATTGAGTTCCCACGAGTATGGGAGAAAGGAGGTCCACCCGGGTAGAGCTCCCTATACCCGGGTAAGCGTACATTTGTTACCCAACACAGGGGGTCCGCAGGCACCCTGGCTGGGGGCGCGCTCGAGACTGAACTACCCATCAGCCATGCATCTCCTCGCCGCACGCCAGAACTTGAGATTCGGGGTAATTTTTTATAGAGGTTGTCTTCCTTGCGGTCCGGGCGATTAAGCCAAGACCATCGTTCCTGTATGCCCGCGAGACGTAACCACATACACCCGATCAGGTTTACGATTTGAGACGGGGATGGCCGCTATGGCCCCGCTGTCCCCCCTCACCAGAGCCTGGAGAGCCAGTCTTGCCCCACCGACTCCGACGCCTGGTCTATCAGCCGCGCCTCTGCTAAGTCAGAGGGACACGCGGAGACCCGTCCTGTCCGGAATTTTAGCCGCCGGCGACTGCCGACGTTGCCCGAGGTGCACCACTAGGAGGTAAACCGGCACCACACCCCGGCCAAATTCAGCTCCAAGCGAAAGTTGACTCAGAAAAATTTACTGGCAAGTCCTAAGATCTGGCCAGATGATTATGGCAGATCTGTGTTGTCAAAAATTGCTAACCATGATGGAAAAGCTAGCCGTTAAATAACCAAGACTGGCCAATTGCTAGCCTACATACTGCACAACAGACGATGCATCTACTTAAAAGAAGATGCGATTGGAATGTCTCCGACAACCAGCGTACTCCCCGGGCCTTGCTCCAACAGATTACCACTTTCTCCGAAAGGAGATGTACCAAATGCCCATACATTCTCGGCCTGGAAAGGACATACATAAAACAATATGTTTTTTGAAGATAAATGACTACCCTATTGCCCTGTGTATTTCTTTTCACACTAAAACTTTTGGATGATGAGATAAACGACATCTAAGATGAATATCATTTTGAAATTGAAATACCTCAAAACTGAATATTTGATAAAAAATAACACCATTATTATAAATAAGTAAAATAATATCTACATATATAAACAAATAATGAGGCTTAAAATCACTAAATATATAACTTACACTCATAAAATCACAATACAATATTCACGATACACAATACCGAATAACAACAGTAGACGAGTAGAATGGCATGACATGACAGATGTAAAATGTTTTGCCAATATTTTGAATCATAATTGCTACTCTTGATTAGAAATAATATCAGTTTTCACCAAATAATTATAAAAAATATTTTCTTAAATAGTCATATTACTATTCTCACGAAATTATTTAAGAAATAACTACGTAATATTGTTTTGTAATATAATAGTACCAAAGTTTTTAATGTTGTCAATTCAGCGTAGTGGCAATATCCTATTTGATTGTCAACAGATAACAATCATTCACCAATAACCATTACGATAAAGTACAAATTCAAAATAATAGCTTTTTAAACTATAATCTTTTTCTGAAGTTCTATCAAGAAAAGAAAACTACTGACGGATTTTATAAATTATTACTTTAATTTTAAATGTTGATAACATTATGGCCGCCACAGGCCGTAAATGGTACATGTCCTTTGGACAACTTCTTGCAAACAAAAAAAAAACAATTCCGAAAACTGAGAGCCCTCAATACGGCCTTCAAAGACTTTATTGACTCTCGTTCCCCACATTTTTTCAGCAAGGAAATCAATGCTAAACTACCGATAAAATAGTGAAATGCATGGTGTGCAATGGTACCTACATTGATTGAATAATTAAAATAATTTCATTAATAAAATCGTTTTGCTTTTTTCATACATAGCGCCTTTATAATATGTAAGGACCTATTACTTACAAATATTACAATATTTATGAAAAAAAAATCTAATGCGAGAGGGAAGGCTTTTTACGAATAAAATCGTTATGCATTCTGTTTACATGAATATTTTTATTACTTTTTAGAATAATATTGCATCTTTAATAATATTATTACTTTATATTATTGTCTTCCTACCCTTTTCGCTAACTTACGCTAATGGAGTCCGTTTTTGATCTGTTACCTACATATAAATTTATTACCACTGCAATTATGTAACACAGTTCCAATGGTTCACCAATATACAGGCGAAGAGACGGTACACGATGGATTTATTTAGTGGGTGAGGGCCCCACACTAACCTGTTTGTAGCCCCTTATGACGGGTGTGCGGTACCTAATAGTTTTATTCCCGCCTCAAAAAAAAAGGGTACGAATAATTTGCCTAACCATGCTGGTAGTTCGAATGAATATGAACATTTCAAATTATTTTGTTATTTTTATATACTAATTTAAAAAAAGTATTATCAAGAATTCCATCCATCCATCCATCAGCCCTTCATCGTCCACTGCTGGACACAGGCCTCCCCAAAATGGGGGTTTTACCATAATCGCCACGCTTGGCAGGCGGGTTGGCGATCGCAGTGGATGTTTTTAGTACACAGGGGAACGCTGCTGCCCGCTCCCCCGATAATCTCTTAGTCGGCTTTTATGACTGCCATAGGAAGAGACCGCGTGAAGCTATTCTTGGTGCCGGCCCCACATGGCAATTAGCAGGAATCGGTAGCACTAAATCCGTTCATTATGTTAGCTTTCAAAACAAATGTAGTCCGTATACCACTTTGGGTTCATGAAAGATTAAAATTAATTGAGAACATTAGTATCCCTAAAACGTTCACCTTGACTGTCAACTTCTTCCCTCTTCATAATGTACAAAAAGGTTACTTTAATTTCCTTTCATATGCTCGTGTCAGACCATTTGTTTGGATATAACTCGAGAGGCTAATGTTCCGTAAAATGTGCTGAGTTGTTTTGTTACAACGTTTGCTTAAATGTCCGTGGTTTTTCATCTTTTTCTTTGTCAATAACAGTTAATATTTCTTTGTGCAAAAGTTACCTTTTTATCGTAAACCTCAGAATAGGGTAAATTTGAGTACATTTTATCACTCTAAAGTCACGTTAATATCTTGTATCTATCCCACACAGAGGAAAAATTTACTGCATAGATGGCGGAGTAGCTTAAATACCAGCCTCCCACCCGATTGTTGTGGGTTCGGTTCCCACACAACTTTTTGTGTGATCCACAAATAGTTGGCCCGAGTCTGGGTGTGTAGTTTGCGTCTGTGAAATTGTATGTTTGTAAAGTCCCCTGTTCTAGTTATGATAAAAAAACGCCTATATCCCTGAAGAGGTAGGCAGAGATTTATTTTACATACCCACGTATAATAGATAACACGATGAAAAGTTGATTAAAAATAACTTGATCATCAATTATGTCAATGACAATCTTTGGGCAAGTAAACTGTCGTCTTATATTAAATACGAAGAATAAATTTTATTATATTCCGGCTATCCAAACATTTCAAATACTCGTCACGTAGAAACTGGAAATCCATTTTAGTTAAAACGAGATAAAATATACCTAACCACACACTCCATTGTTTGGGGCAATAAATGGCGTAGTGTGGGACCCTCACTCAATAAATAAACCTCCTATATAGACAGGCCTCTGGAATAGGTAGACAAAGGAATCCATCCATGCATCAGCCTTTCAACGTCCACTGCTGGACATAGGCCTCCCTAAGAGAACGCCACAACGAGCGGTCCTGTGCCGACCGCATCCAACGGCTCCCCGCGGCTTTGACCAGATCGTCGGTCCAACTAGTGGAGGGCCGTCCTACGTTGCGCCGTCCGATAAGTGGTCGACACTCGAGAACCTTTCTTCCCCAACGGTTTTCGGTTCGTCGAGCGATGTGGCCTACCCATTGCCACTTCAGCATGCCAACCAGGCAGGCTATGTCAGTCACTCTCGTTCTTCTACGGATCTCCGTATTACGGATTCGATCACTAACTTCTCCCTGTCTAACACCTCTCTGCAGTTGGATCGGTTTCGTACTCCTGTCCTGAACACGAATTGACATGGTGGCGTTTCTATACAAGCACTTCAGTACTTCGATGTACCGATAGTAAATTTGGCACCGCTGAAGGGACTGCAGCACCGCCCAAGTTTCGATCGAATCGAAGGCTTTCTCATAGTCCACAAATGCCAGACACAGAGGCCGATTATATTCCTCGGTTTTCTGTATAATCTGGCGTAGCGTATAGATGTGATCTATGTTACTATAGCCTTTTCGGAAACCGGCTTGTTCGGGAGGCTGGAAGTCGTCAAGCCTGCGCGTGAGTCGATTTGTAATGACCCTCAAAAACAACTTATAGACGTGGCTCAAGAGCGAGATGGGTCTATAGTTCTTTAAGAGGGTTCTGTCATCTTTCTTGAAGAACAGCACCACCACGCTTCTGGTCCACTACTCTGGAACGTCGCCCCCGAGAACGACGGAATTGAACAGCCTCTGAAGAGCTTTTAAGACCGGCTTTCCGCCTGCTCTTAGAAGCTCTGTGGTGATTCCGTCGTCTCCCGGTGCCTTCCCGTTCTTTAGTTGTTTGAGAGCCATTCTGATCTCGTACAGGCTGACGTCCGGGATATCTTCGGTAAAGTGCCGAGTTAGCTTGGATCTGGGATCTTGGACCAAGCCGACAACAGGATTCTGGAATCTGTACAACTGTCCATAGAACTAGTGGACCTCTCTCAAGATCTCATCTCGGGATGAAATGACAGTGCCGTCGTTGGTCCTCAGCTTAGTCAACTGGCTTTGGCCAATAGACAGATCTCTTGCAAACACTTTCGAGCCTAGGAATATCGTGTCGCACAGCCTTGGAGATCTGTCTGTTTAACCGCCTCAGGCAGGACCAATCGGCTGAAGACTGGACTGTCATTTCTTTTCTCCTTTCCATGAGCTTGAGAGTACGGTCCGAGAGTTCACGAGTCCTACTAACGCCTTGAAGTAGGTCGACCCGACCGCGTGGACAGTTTGCACGAACCTGCTGTTCAAATCACTCGCTGATTCGCACTCATCTAGGCATTGGAAGCGATTTCGTAGTTCGAGCTGAAAGCTCTCGTGGTTCTGATATTGGGCAGATGCTGGTCGGAGCGTAGACTTCATCAAGCGTGCCCTCTCGACTTTCGTGATGCCCCTGACTAGTCGGTGATCACTCCCAAAACAGGTTAGGACAAAGGAATACCCTGATCAAAAAAAAATAACGTGGAGTTTGTAGATAATAAATATTAAACCAATATGTATATACCTACGTATAAAAATCATTGTATTGTGTACAAAAATAAATAAACAACATTGCCTGTTTCTACGACTTCTGAAAGATAATAACAGTCATTATATTTGCGTACATTTTTATGTATTCAGCATTGCGTTTTAATAATAAAATTGGTAAGTATTTTATTTTATTAATGTTTGAATAGAACAAACAGTGACAGGTATTGTATTACCTATTTATTTGAAATTGTACATGCGAATCCAATATCTGTGTCTGATAATGTACCTACACTTAACTGAATAAGACTTTCTTTCTTTCTCAATAAGACTAATTAAGAATACGCCTGTCACTACTTATTTTTTCCCAGGTCATAAGAGGCGACTTGGCCTTTCTATTGTTCATATTTATGTCAGAAATTATGACAAGTACGTATTACATTTTAACGAAATGTTCCGTAGAATTTACAGCCTTCTTAACACAGCAGCTTTAGAAATTATGTTAATGCAATGTCGACAGGTGGAACTTCCGTCTGTGTTCCCACTGAATTAAATATCCCTACAAATTATACGAGGCGGAGATTCTCACAGAACAACTGTCTCATGTGTTGGCTTATTCTTGGAAGGCGTACTTCTGAGATAATTCTATAGCCTTCGGTACTAACTTTATGAGTAAAGCGCTTTCTGTTGCTAAATGTCATATACTTTTATAATAAAATATACGAGTTATATAATATTGTTACGCGCCTCGGTTAGAATCCAAGGTCGAGCCATCAAAAAGTTGTTAGGTTTTTCTGTTAAGAAATGTCAGTAGCAGATCGGATTTAGGAAGTTGGTAGTATTTTACCCCTGTACCACACAAAGGACACAATGCCGTCCTGAGCCTGGTCTCTCGCCGGTCATGACGGAATACCGTCCCAGCGGAATATGCGAGAAAGAGATCTCATAAAGTGCACTTGTTTGCGCACAAACTCGATACACACAGTTTACACTGGCAGTACTGACTGAAATCTAAGAATACAAGTGTCATCACACCATCCTTTCCCGAGTGTGTCGTATAAGGCGACTAAGAGAAGTAAGCAATTATCACCCATTGCGTTACTGGTGGTAGGGCTGGGTACTAAGTGAGAGTACTCACTTGCTATCGGGCCCGAACGGGTCGGTACCACCATCTCCTGTGTGACCGGTCACGAAGCACGTCAGTGTGTTTTGGCTGTAGCAGAAGATAGCCGTTTATTCTTTCATTTCACATCTGAGAAATGAAATGGTGCGCAGCGGCTTGATTACACTCTCGGTATAGTTGAGTCCATGAGCGACGGTCACCACTTACCATCAGGTGGGCTGTGACTCGTCTGCCACCATAAGCAATAAAAAAAATACTAAATTTTATCTAAAGAAAATCTTAATAGAAACTATCTCTCTACAAGTGTCAATACGTTGAACTTATTAATAGTCAGGCTTACCCACAATTATGGCACATTTTTTAACTTTAAATTGAAAATTTTTAAAAGTTGAGAAGTTATTGGTTTTACCCCGTTTTTCGAAAATCGACTTATCAACAGATGTTGACGTTTTGAGGTCCTAGGAAGCTTCCCCGAATGTTTCCGCGATGATCTCTGTATGTCTGTATGTATGTGTGTGTGCGTGTGTAGCCGTATGTAAACCTCTCACAACTTTTGAACGGCTTGACCGATCTCATCGGAGTTGGCGTCATTCAAAAGAACTTGACCAAACTTAGATTTTGAATAGTTTATAGCAATTAGGACCGATTCAAACCAGTAGATCTTGCGAAACCTCAAAAAAAACTGAAAATTTTTTTTTTTCAAAAGTTTTTTTTTTAATAACTTTTAAACGGTTTTATCGATCGATTCCAAAAAAGAATCGGCTCTTAACATTAAAAATCCCAGTCCGGTCTAAATCGGTTGATTTGTCCGTGAGATATCGCTGTATCTCTGTTCTGCTTTAAGATTCTTCAAAGGGCTCAAAAAGCTGTGTTGATTGCCGTAAACTACGAGAAAATTGGTTAATTTATTCAAAAGTAATTGCGATTTGAAAATTTAACGAATAGTGTTTTATTAAATCTTTATCAGACTCTTCGAGCTTAAAAGCACAGTGTGTGATCCGGAAATGGTTGTTCTGAGTCAGGGTGTACTTTGTGTCCGTAACATTGTATATTTGTTAGTCTCCCGAGATACTAAGATAATCTTAGTATTGGCAATTTGGCGTATAGAGTCGTTTTCGAGTTCTTCGAGCTCAAAAGTCGTAATAAGTGCAATTTTGAGTGCTTAAGTATCAAATTAGCGGGAATTTGCAGGGATGGCCTTTAGGGTCAACCGTTTTCTAGATTTTTTTTCTATATTTCCCGAAATAATCTAAGTAAGCCTATTTGTCCTAAATAATATAACTAAGCTTATCCATTTAAAATTCTGGATTAGATGAATTAATGCATGAATTTTATTAAATCAAATCATTCATTTCATAACAATTTATTAATAAATACGGGATTATCGATTCGAAAATGAGACGCAGTATATTTGCTTTCTTGAAAATCTTGCAAATAAGACATGAAATGATTTATTTATTAATACAGAGTGGGGTCGTGTTTCGGCTTCGTACACCGACGAATGCCATCCAATTAAGGGTCCAGTTAGACGAAACCCTATTATACAAATATTCTGAATTGTATTTGCTTTTATGTGCTGACTGTAATAGATATTATAAATAAATAAATAAAATACAAAATTGCTAGAATGTTCACTTTCTTAATTTTATAAGTATTTTCAAGCTTGGGGCTATAGTCACATAATATTACGTGGGTTGCCAACCCACAGTTTTTCCGATATATAGTGAAAGTTTTAATACTACCTTTTTTCTTATTGAATAAAGTCTCAGTCTGCATGGATTTCAGTAATTCAAGTTAATATCATTAAAAGTTGATATTTTTTTTTCTGGGATCCGATGTCAATGAAATAAAACAGGTTTTATAGCAGAATATATTATAAATACTATTCCAAGTCATGTTACCCACGTCAAAATATAAATATGGTTGCTTGTAATACTTTTCTTTTATCGACATGTTGCCATTTATACTTACTTATCATCATGCTATTTCCCTTGCGGAGTAGACAGAGAGAACAGAGTGCCAAAAAGCACTATTCTTGCATACATTTCTCGCTTTTTCAACATTCATAATTATTCTCTTCATACACGCTAGCCGGTTTCCGAGACTGCTGACTCTACCTTCCTTCAATACATGACCGATTTGGTCTAGGTAGGTGAGTCTCTCTGTATCCTCCCACTTTCACATTGTATATCTTCTTAACCAGTCGCTCGTCCGGCATTCTTTCCTCATGTCCGAAACATCGGAGCATTCCCTTTCACATATTTACACCAATACCTCTCTTCATACCTACCCGCTCTCATACGTCATCGTTACGAATGCGATCAGTCATCCTCACTCCACAGATTCTTTGCAGAGATCGCATTTCGACCCCATTAATTTTACTCTCATACTCTTTTTTGCATACCCAACTCTCGCTTCCATGTTTTTTTTTTGTCGGGAAACCTTTTATAGGTATCTACCCGCCAGGGCCAACGGGAAAATTATGTCGGACTCCGGACGGAGATGTCTAGTGCAATGCCGCGCCGTATACCGACTAAAATCTGACAGTGTTCCTTCAGACTACCTGTCGCCCAGGGAGGAGGGTCACACTCATCGTATTCCTCATTCCCCCCCGGGCAGGTTATGGCCGCCTTGCTCTATTACTAGGCGGCCCCGCCTGATTTAGGCTGGCCTAGCCCTCCCTCCTTTGAGAGGCGCGCCCGGAACACGGTCGCGCCGCCGTCTCGGGCCTGCTTCTACTAGGGCAACGGACGGCCCTGCGTCAGTTCACGGCGCTGCGTTGACCACGCTGGACACTCCACCAACGTATGCAGCGCCGTGTCCTCCGGGCAACTCCCGCAGTGATGGCACCAGGCCGACTCCTCCCTTCTTATTCGATACAGGTACTTTCCGAAACAACCATGACTGGTCAGCACCTGTGTCAGCCGGTATGAAAGGCTCGTGACGCCTCTCCAACCATTCTCCCATAATGGGACTTACCGCCGCTATCGTGGCGTGCCCTGAGCTTGGTCGCATGAGCCATGCACTCCAGTCCGCCAGTAGGATCCGGCGAAGGTCGAACAGGCGCACCTCGAGCTCTCGAGGTCGTAGTCCCCGCTCCAGCGCCTCCCCACGCCACCGGTAAAGTGACGCGAGGGCCCTCGCCTCTAGATCCCACGGCGGAATTCCAGCGAGGAGGCTCGCAGCCTCGTAGGAGACCGTACGGTATCCTCGGATGACCCTGACGGCCATTGCTCTCTGTGGTTGATGCAATATAGCAGCATTTCTGGCCATCCGCCCATACTGGGGCCCCATAAAGGGCCATGGACCGCACGACTCCCACGTAAAGCCTCCTGCAGGAGGTGTCGGGTCCGCCTAGATTGGGCAGCAACCGCAAAAGTGCAGCCGCTGCCCGTGTTAATTTGGGGACCAACCCTTGGAGATGAGGCCCGAAGGTCCACCGGCTATCAAGAATCAGACCTAGGTATTTCATGATTGACTTGATGCCGATGCGAACACCCTCCACCACCATGCTGGATCCATTCGGTGGTCCCTTCCGAGGCCCATGAAAACAAAGAGCCTCGGTTTTGTCTAGAGCCACCTCAAGGCCCAGCAGCCGGATTCTTTCCACGACTCGTGCGACTCCAACCGTAGCGAGCTCAGTCGCTTGCCGGTGCGTCGTCCCCCGCGCCATGACTAGCATGTCATCGGCGTAACACGTCACGGAGACACCGCAGGGGAGAGCACCGCGCAACATCCAGTCGTATCAGATATTCCACAGGAGTGGCCCCAGGACCAACCCCTGTGGAACACCGTACAAAACTTGTCGCTGACTCCAACCACTACGACCTGGGTAGACCACAGCCCTCTCCGAAAGATGGGCCCAGACTATTCAACGAAGGTAGTTCGGCACTCAGTGATAAACGAATGCCTCCCTAATGCAAGCCCAGGGCAAGGTGTTGAAGGCGTTGGCAATGTCTAGGGACACCGCCAAGACGGCCTCGCCCCGGAAAACTGCTTCCTCCGCCAGGGCTCTCACGCGCATGATCGCATCCACGGTGGAACGCCTGCGGCGAAAACCATATTGATTTTCGGCCAGGTTCGGCTCCGGCCCACTTAGGTGCGGGACGAGGCGTTCAGCGATCACTCGCTCGAACAACTTAGCCACCTCGTCTAACAGTACTATGGGCTGGTATGCGGACGGTGAGTCCACTGGGCGCCCCGCCATTCTGATGAGAACCAGTTTCCCCGTCTTCCAGATTTTAGAAAACTGACCATGCTTGAAACATGCGCTCAAGAGCCCCTCCAGCTGGGGCCCGAGGGCCTTCAAGGCCAGAACCCATGCTTGGCCAGAGATGCCGTCGGGTCCCGCGGTGGTGCTTTTAGATTTCAGACGCTGCACCGCCCGCCCTAAATCTACCCGAGTCACGCCGGGAATGTCATCGTCGGTGATTTCCGTGCTAGGCACCGCTAAGGGAGGCAGAGTCATGGGCGGTGATATATACTCCGCCCTGTTGGGGAACAGAGCACCCACCACATTGTCCACGAGCTCCGACCGAAGGGTCTGGGTCAGAGGGGGTGCCCACGGGCGCAGTTTACCAAGCACCAGACGATATGGGTGCCCCCATGGATTACTGTCCAGAGTCTCAGGATGGATCCTCGTCAGGTCCCGGCGAGCCTGAGATTTTGCCTGCCAGATCGCTTCCTGGAGTGCTTTTTTTTGCTCTGTAGTCCTCGTACAACTCCACCTCCCTGGCTGTCGCGTCTGCCAGGTCATGCTCGTAGCGGCGATGCCTTCCACGGTGCCTGGCATACCGGCGGCGCGCAGAGACACACGCGCGCCTTAAATCCGCAATTCTCGGCGACCACCATTCTCACGCCTTGGATTCGTGGAAGGAATCCTAGGCATCGAGACGCAGATGTGCGACAGAGCCCCGTGGAACCATTTGGCCTCTTCTTCGATATCATTCGGCCTGCCCGGCACTGGTGCCCAGGCCTGGATGATGGCGGCCTCTAGGAGGACCTGTTTATTGAGGCTTTTCAGTGCCCAACGCGGACTGCCCGCGACCGAGGCGACACGGGCCAGTTGGTCGGTGGTCTGGGCGGAAACGTCGAACTGGATGTACCGGTGGTCAGAGAGCGTTTCCACCCCCTCAACGATGCACCAGCCCTGTACGCGGTGCGCTATAGCAAGACTAGCGAGCGATATGTCCACTATGGAACCTCCTCGCTACCTCACACACGTATTGACAGTGCCGCGGTTGAGGACAAGCATACCCATCGACAGTGCCCACTCTTCCAACTCCTCACCCCTGGCGTCCGTAAATGGGGAATCCCAAGCACTAGACTTCGCATTGAAGTCCCCAGGGACGATAACAGGAACAGAGCTACCATGACTAATAACGGTGCCCACTTCCACCAGCCATCCCTCAAATTCCGCGAGGGACCGGTTCGGCGAGAAATAGCAGCAGACGACAATGACATTCCCGGCCCCTGCCTCCTGGTGACATTCTCCAGGCACGGGGTACCAGTGGCAGCTCTTACAATTAAGGCTACCGAACCGCTCTCATCACCCACCCAGTCGTCTCTGAGGGGGACGAAGTACGGTTCAGTGACCACTGCAATATTTATCAACCACTGCGCCATGGTTTGGAGCAGAAGATCCTGAGCGCGAGCGCAGTAGTTGATGTTGGCTTGCAGGAAGCGGAGACGTGCAGACTTTATTGAACGTCCATTCCCACCTCCACCCGACGATTCCGATTCCGTATTCAGCTCCAAACCGGCAGGACCTGGCCTCTGTCTGACTCGCTCCTTCCTCTGCCCCCCTTTATTGGACGCACCGCAGTCATTCGTACCCGCCTGGTACTCCGCCGGTATTCCCACCGCCGCACACAGCACGCAGTGTGGCGTGGCACTGCATGCGCTGGCAGTGTGACCGGCCCTGCCACAGCGGTAACAAAGACCACTGCAGTCTACCTCTGAGGAACACTTAACTCCCACATGTCCGACCGTGAGGCAACGAAAGCACCTCGACGGCCTGGGCTGCAGGAGCTTCACCTGCGCCAACACCCAGCCCACCAAGATTCGGCTTCCGTTAGCTATTTTCTGAGCTGCCGCGATGGGGCAGCTGACCACAGCGGCCCCCAGATCATCTGAGCCGGAACGGATCACGCCGGCTTTTATTTGTTCCAGAGGGCATTCAGTCACCTTTGCTATGGCAGCGACTAACTCATCGGCCGTCACGGAATCGTCTAGGCCTAGGACGCGCACAGAAGCCCATTTGGTAGGCCTGGATATCGTGACTTCATCCGGACTGAAGATTGCCTTCAGCTTGGTAGCAATAACATCTGCCTTTACCTGATAGATGCTGATGCTTTGCTGAATTAGCAAAGCATCTGGACGGTATCCAGGAGATGCAGGTTCATATCCTGCTCATGACTGTTATTTTCGATTTCACATTTTTCACTTTGTGTTTAATAATATTTTCTTTCTTTCTTTTGTCCTTTCTAAATATATACTGATATCTCTCATCTGACGCATGGGAACAATTTCGTTTACCTATGCCTACATCAGTTAAGTTAAACTTGTTATACTCAAATTCAAATGGTCAGGGATTATTAATTCATTCAATTGAAAACTGTGGGCGATGCAAAGAGATTTAACCTCGCCTTTATAATTATAAACGCGCTGTAACAGGGGCTTAGAAACACGGACGTCAGCTGCCATGTTGAAGGCGTATTAGGTATGTCGTAACAATAATAGCTATCTGACGATGTGGTGCTCGTGTACGCCATTTAAGGCAGCTTACAATTTGTATGCTTTTAAACGATATTCAAGTTAGGTATTGTTTTAGTTAAATAAAAGCGAATTTATAACCTTATGGATACAGAATAAACGTCTAAATATGACTAAATAAAGAACACGTGTTCAAATATCTTAAAGAATGAAAACGATAGACGAATATGACATAGAGGTAGCGTAAGGAGCTGTCTGCTCGCCCTATCTCCGTGTTAGTCTGCAGATTTGTTAGTTTTTTAAGAACCTACTTTAATAAGAAATATTATATAGAAATATTATGATAGTTCATTCAGATTACAGAGCGTCTGAACAGTATTCAGAAGACGCGGGTTCGAACCCAACTAGTGGCTATAATTTTCTGTTTAACGTTTTCGCACTTAGTGCTCTAGTAAATAGTCAGGTATATCAGGTGATAAAAAAATTATATTATTATGAAAATAACAAAGTAATGTGGAAATACTATTTAAATATATTATATTACACATCAAAAATAATCAATGTTTTTTTTAATCAACAGCCTGTAATTCTTGTGGGATTCACAAATATTTTACAGACACAAAGTACACCCAGACTCAGAACAATCACTTGTGAATCACACAAATAGTTGTCCTGTATGGGAATCGAACCTGAAACACTCGGGAGGCTGGTATCTAAACCACACTCGCCATCGTTGCAGTTTATTTAATATAAATATTTTCGGTACCTTACACTTTTTTCCGCTATAAAAACTTATAATATATCAAAGCTTCCGCATACTTAATAAAATTTACAAACTGCTACAAAGTTGGATCTTTATGTTTTAACTAGCTTGTACCCGCGAGCTCGTCTGTGTGGACTTCGAACTTTACTGCATAAAGTAACTTAGATATGTCCAACATAAACTCCTCGGGGTAAAAATATTCTACGTGTTTATTCAGGCCGTAATTTATTGGTGTACCAAATTTTGTATGATCCGTTTAGTTATTACGTATTGATATGCAAAATAGCTATCTGGGAACTACTCATAATATATTTTTGGGATATAAAGTTAATCGATATCTATATGATAATACTAACACACAGACACAAAGTACACCCAGACTCAGAACAATCACAACTGTCTAACTCTTCACGGCTGCATTGGAAGATGTCTTCAAGCTCTTGGACTGGACCGGATTTGGCATCAACATCAATGGCGAATACATCACTCACCTTCGATATGCCGACGACATCGTAGTCATGACAGAATCGCTGGAGGACCTTGGCACCATGCTCAATGATCTCAGCAGGTTTTCCCGACTAGTGTGTCTCAAAATGAACATGGACAAGACGAAAGTCATGTCTAATGTCCATGTCATTTCAGCACCGGTACTAGTCGGGAGTGTGCTTCTCGAAGTTGTCGACCACTATTTCTACCTGGGACAAACAGTCCAGTTAGGTAGGCACAACTTCGAGAAAGAGGTCAATCGACGAATCCAACTCAGCTGGGCAGCGTTCGGGAAGCTAAGGAAGATCTTCTCGTCCAATATTCCGCAGTGTCTGAAAACGAAGCTCTACGACCAGTGTGTGTTACCAGTGATGACATACGGAACAGAGACGTGGTCTCTGAATGTTGGCCTCGTATCAAGGCTCAAAGTCGCTCAGCGAGCCATGGAGCGGGCTATGCTTGGTATTTCCCTACGTGATCGAATCCGTAATACGGAGATCCGTAGAAGAACGAGAGTGACCGACATAGCCCGCCGGGTTGCCATTCTGAAGTGGCAATGGGTAGGCCACATCGCTCGACGAACCGACAACCGTTGGGGAAGAAAGGTTCTCAAGTGGCGACCACGTATCGGACGGCGCAGCGTAGGACGGCCCCCCACTTGATGGACCGACGATCTGGTCAAAGCCGCGGGGAGCCGTTGGATGCGGTCGGCACAGGATCGCTCGTTGTGGCGTTCTCTTGGGGAGACCTATATCCAGCAGTGGACGTTGAAAGGTTGATGGATGGATGGATGATATGATAATACATTGTATCATCTATCTACCTGTCTGAATGATATTAGCATTCAAATGTGCTTAGTCGTTCACACGTGATTGACAGACAAACATCGAAACATCCCCACAAACATAAACATTTATAATATTAGTAGGATATACAGATGTTTAATAAGGAGGAGCAATTGGTAAGACTAGCAAAGTTCAGCAACTTTCACTCGGCTGGCAATCAGATGGGTGACCAAAAAATGAAAATGCTATTTGGGGAAACTTAACCTCCTTTGCTTCGGAAAGAACGCTAAACAGTGGGTTCCGGATGTCAAAAAACATCAGTCATTACAGGTTCTAAGCCTTAAATAAAAAAGCTTAGTGCTCTAAGATCACTAGTTGTCCTCATAGTTCGGTCGTGGTGGTTGGATAGACGCTCCGCGTTGATGAATCAGCAGCTAACAAAAAATACTGGGATAAGAAGGCTAGGTGGGATGATAATATAGATGTTTAATAACTCTATATTCTAAACAAGCAGAAATACAATTTGAATAGAAACTCATCAACAACAGAACGTCACCTATCAATCAATAGAACGAGCAAGCAACTAACATTTTGACCGCAAATCACTTGACAAATTGCAGCTTCCGGCAGGATGCCTTGCATCATGCTATAGCAGGTACATACAAGATGTACTTGACTATACTCCAGTTTGATATTTTGATTATAATTATTTATCAGATACGCGATAAAATCCATAATATATAATTTCTATTCAATATTTGATATTATTCATTGGTGCTGCAACGGTATTGTGAGTGACTGCTGATCATGAGTTTGATGCTCGATGGGCAGTGCTATTGAACTTTTTCGTAAAAAGAAAAATTCTCAGCGCCAGCCCGGAGTTTGTAAATGTGCCCGGTAGACGGCAATATGCTCGCCCCCTATTACGTGGGACTTAAACATAGTTGGCGAACCCTGGGTGTATAATTTTTTATTTTATTTTTTATTAAGGCGGGAAAAAATGTTCCTAACCGCCCACCCCGTCATTCAGGGCAGCGAACAGGGTAGTGTGGGGCCCTCACCCACTAAAGAAACCCGCAGCGCGCCATCTCTCCGCCTTTATTGGCGGGCCACTGGAACTATATTACATTCCTTCAGTGGTAATACACCTCTGCCTACCCCTTCGGGGATACAGGTGTGATGTTTATTTGACATTATTTACATTAGGTACATTTTTTCCCACTTTAACCTATAATAAAAGTTAACACGCTGAACTGGCAACGGGCAGGCCACATTACTTGAAGAACAGACAACCTATTTGAAAGAAATTTTATCGATTAGCGACAACGTAGAGCAGCCTACCACCAGGTGGATCGACGATCTGCTTGAGGCAGTAAGGGAGCGTTTGATACAGGCGGACAGTTATGGTGCCTTCTTAAGGAGGCATACGGCCAGCAAATGCTAAGACTAGGGATCGAAGTCTATATGCGGCCTGTATTCGTGCCCGGAGGTCCTACACCCGCAGCAGACGTCGCCGAATCCACGACGAAGACCGGGAGGACCAGCTGTATGCGGCGTTCTGTTATCGTTAAAGCTGGCCATCTGTCGCGCCAAAGACGCAAAAAGGCAGGAGATGCTGGAGGGTCTCGAGCGTGACCCCTGGGGACGCCCGTACCGCGCGGCGCTTAACAAGCTCCGCGCCCAGGGCCCCCCCCTTACGGAGACCCTCCAGCCGGGCTTCCTCTCTGAGGTGGTCGAGGGACTTTTCCCCTCACGGGCGGTGCACACGCCCCCGGTCATGGCTCCGCCAGATGGTGACCGGGAGGCCGACGACGGGGAGGTACCGCCCGTGACGACGACGGAAATGGGGGCTACGGCTGCGCGTATGCGGAGAGGCGCCGCCCCCGGGCCGGACGGGGTTCCCGCCCGAGTGCTGGCCCTGGTCCTCGACCACCTTGAGCCCCGCCTCGGGGAGCTGTTCGGCGCTTGCCTGGTGTCCGGACGGTTCCCTGACTGCTGGAAGGAGGGGAAGCTCGTGCTCCTGCCGAAGCCGGGACGGCCTCCGAATACGGTCTCGGCCTTCAGGCCCATCGTGTTGCTGGACGAAGCGGGCAAACTCCTCGAGCGGGTAGTCGCTGCCCGCATCGTCCGGCACCTAGGAGCGGTTGGCCCCGACCTGTCCGACGCCCAGTTTGGATATCGGGCGGGTCGGTCTACGGTCGACGCCATTCTGCGCCTGAAGGCCGCGGCTGCGGAGGCCGTCACCTCGAGGGAAGTGCTGTTGGCGGTGTCGCTCGACGTCGCCAACGCCTTCAACAGTCTGCCATTCGGCTGCATCAAGGAGGCACTCCGGTACCATGGAGTGCCCCTCTACCTAAGGCGGCTGGTGGCAGACTACCTGGACGGCCGCAGCGTCCTCTTCGTGGACCGGGAAGGGGACGTTGTAAGGAGGGCTATGTCGAGCGGCGTCCCGCAGGGATCGGTTCTTGGGCCGCTCCTGTGGGACATCGGCTACGACTGGGTCCTCCGTGGCCGGCTCCCCCCCGGGCTGGGCGTAATTTGCTACGCAGACGATACGCTCGTCACAGCCCGGGGCAGGACCCTCGAGGAGGTGGCAACGCTGGCCACCTCAGGTACCGCGGAGGTGGTCAGGCGGATCGAGGCGCTGGGGCTTAGGGTGGCCCTTGAAAAGTCGGAGGCCCTACTCTTCCATGGGCGCCGACGGGGCCCGCCCGCCAGCGCCTCGATAACGGTCAACGGTGTGGGCTTCCCAATCCAGGCCCACATCAAATATCTGGGCCTGGTATTGGATGGACGGTGGCACTTTGACGAGCACTTCCACCGTCTTGCGCCAAGGCTCGTCAACACGGCGTCCGCCCTCGGGCGACTTATGCCGAATTTGGGCGGACCGAGTCTTGCGTGTCGACGACTCTACGCGGGGGTAGTACGGTCGATGGCGCTGTACGGCGCGCCTGTGTGGGCGGAGTCCCTGGCCGCTCGCAATAGGGCCCTTCTGTGGCGCCCACAGAGGGTCGTAGCGGTCAGGGCAATACGCGGGTACCGCACGGTCTCGACCGATGCAGCCTGCGCGTTGGCCGGAACCCCCCCGTGGGATCTGGAGGCGGAGGTGCTCGCCGACGTCTATCGGCGGGCGTCGACGGCGCGGGCGGGGGGCAGCCGCCCCTCGCCGAGCGCAATGTCATCGTGGCGGGAAGATGCCCGCCGCGCCACCGTCTTTAAGTGGAAGTCTCGGCTGGAGACGCCCCGGGCCGGTCTTTGGACCGTGGGGGCGCTCCGGCCGATCTTGCAAGAATGGGCAGGGCGGCAGCACGGGGTCCTCACCTTCCGATTGGTGCAGGTTTTGTCGGGGCATGGTTGCTTCGGCAAATACCTGCACACGATCGCAAGGAGGGAGACGACCCCAGGCTGTCACCACTGCGACTGCGACGAGGACTCGGCGCAGCACACGCTCGAGTCGTGCCCGGCCTGGGATGTGCAGCGCCGGGAACTCGTTGCAGTCATAGGCGTGGACCTGTCGCTGCCGGCCGTTGCGCGAGCGATGGTTGGCAGTGACAGGGCCTGGACCGCGGTCGCCGCCTTCTGCGAGGCTGTCATCTCGCGGAAGGAGGTGGCGGAGAGGGCCCGTGAGGAATCCTCCTTCGCGGACCCGATTCGCCGCCGGCGCGAGGGGCGGCGTGCGCGCGCTTACTTGCGCCTGATGCCGCCCTAGCCGAGGCTGCGGGCGGTGGGGTCGGGGAGTAGCCTGCCGTCCGCGGAAGCCTACCGCGAAGGTGCGACGCCCAAGTGCGCGAGGCGTCGCTCAAGAGAGGGTGCCCGAAGGGGCAGCCGCCTGCGGATCGCGGTCGTAACGACGCGGTACCCGTGATCCGCCGTAGCAAGGGCGGGTGGAGGCGCACGGTGGGTTTTTAGTGGGTGAGAGCCCCATTCACCCCGTTGTCTCCCCGGGCAGCGGGGTGTGCGGTAGGACATTTTTGCCCACCTAAAATAAAAAAAAAAAAGGGATCGAAGTCTATACAATTATATTTGGGCAGCCTCTTTACTACTAAGATATTTCTGTTATACACTTTACTATCATTAACAAAAACATATTTATTGTACACTTACACTGTCATGTGAAGAAAAACATTATTAGACTTGTCTGCCAAATCACATTGTATCGCCGTAATAACCACAGACTATTATCTTACAATCTGATGGATTTATTTTTAGTAGATTTCTAGGGATAGAGCCTTGCTTATATATCATGAATGGGCCGGCTCGATCGGGGAAGTACCACCCTCTCACAGAAGATTAGAGTGAAACAATAATAGGTACTCCTACTGTTGTCCTTCGTATGGTGAGTGAGAGCGCAGGAGCCCCAAACTATATCTCTATCCTCTCCTTACTACCCTTCCTCTTCACCTCCTATCCCTTTCCTTGGAGATGGCGATGCGTGAGTGTCGCCAGTTTACCATCAGGTGGTAATTATGCTTGTTTAGCACTTATCCATCCATCCATCAGCTTTTCGACGTCCACTGCTAGACATAGGCCTCCCCAAGAGAACGCCACAAAGTGCAGTCCTGTGCCAACCGCATCCAACGGACGCATGGTTGCCCCTCGAGAATCTTTTTCCCCCAACAGTTGTCGGTTCGTCGTGGCCTGCTCATTGCTTACACTTCAGCAAGCCAACCAGGCGGTTTTTACCACTAACGTAGCTTAAAAAATGGTCGAACAGTAGGACTGCAGCGGGTTGTGACAAGAAAATGAAACGAAAAATGTTCAAAATACATATAAGTCTGAATGTATTTTAGAAACTTACAAGAGACAAAGGAATTGGGGCGAATTACAGTACAAATAGGCTTGCAAGTCGTTATATACTATCGCCAAAGTTCACTTGTTACATCGCAATAATATATATAATATATCAATCGTGTAATAGAATTAATGGAAGCTGATCACTTATCCACGGTCGGATGGACAAGTACTATCAGTAACAAGGTAGGTACTCTACGAAATTACATCTATTAGATTTTGTTTATGAGTTTGGGAGCGGTTGGATGCCTCCGTGATTTCGTTGATTGAGTTTGAACAAACAATGTCAGCCGAAAATTTATTTCAAAACATGTGTCTATATAGTATATATATAAACTTTGATTAAATTGTATTGGTATATACGAAATAGAAAAACTCTGATACTCTTTGACCAATCCCTATGAAAATTGGAACATTTTAGTGTTTTGTCATGAAGAACGCATCAAAGATTGTCTATGTGGAGAATGCTTTTAGCGTTAAATCCGCCTTTGTACAGACAATACTGTGTGTAGTTTTTTAAATCTATACTATTAAGCATATAATAAAGCTGTAACAGAGCTGTTTCTGTACATTGAAGATATTTGAGAAAAAATGACTGAATTAGGCTATATATGCGTGTCTAAACACAAAACGTTATTTTTAAAGATTTTTTGTATCTTTGTCTGTTTGTTTGTTCGCGCATCACACCAAAAGTATTGAACGGATTTTGATGCAACTTTTTTGTTTGATAGCTCTTGATTAGACTTAACAACTGGTATACATTTTATCTCGCTACTATATCGGGAACCTAAGATATATAAAAAAAACTGGCTTTTGGCTGCGGTGGAGCTGCGGGCAGGCTAGTAAATAAATAAAAATGCCTTCTCAATCAGCGTTGCAGTGCATCTTAATTGCTGCACTGCAACATCGTTGCTGCCTTATTGACACCCTTCATTTGCGTATTTTATATTTTGTTACGTTTTTCTAGGTTAAGAATATTTCTTTAGTGTCAATAAAATAATTTGTTGCTGTTGTTGTTGTTCTCTTTAAATTCACTACAGGGTAGCCCAACAATGTAAAATATTTATACTCGTAATATTCATTGCATAGTAAAGACGACAAGTATTATACTCGTAATATTCATTGCATAGTAAAGACGACAAGTATTATACTCGTAATATTCATTGCATAGTAAAGACGACAAGTATTATACTCGTAATAGCCGAGTGTAAAATCAAAAATTACAAATAGATACATATCGAGATCGATTTCTAGTGCGAGGTCCAGAGCACGTAAGGCGCTCACCTCTGACTTTTCGAAATTATGTGTGTTAGCGTCGGTCACCCCCGCCATATAGCCCGCGGGGTTGGCTTGAAGTGGGATAGGGTGGCTACATCGCTCGAAGAACTGACAACGATTGGAGAAAAAGCGCCAAGCATTTCGGTTGTTATCGTGTTAACATACATTACCTACAACAAACGGACGTCCAACACAAAATTTTTTATACAGTTTTTTAACTAGTTTAAATAACAAAAATGGCATAAAAAATATCATGGGTGTCAAAAATAGTGTTTTTTTTCTTGAAATGTGTGTGTATATATTGTTTTACAAGTGGAATATATGATAAATAGAGACATTTTAAGTTTGAAAAATCCATTGTTCCGTGAAAAACGGCAGTAGTACCCACCTCAACGCTTCGCTTATGAGGCGTGCAATTACAGTCACGTACCATATACAATGTGCCGTGTGAGGTCGGCTTTAGAATTGTCCCACCCCTCTCTACCCACGGGATTCGTAAGAGCCGACTGAGGGAATACCAGGGGAGTGGGCAGCAGCACTCCCTCGAGTATTAACAACATCCACTGCGATCGCCAACACGCCTGCCGTGGCGATTACGGCGTTATCCCCCATGACGGGACCGCTCGTTGTGGCGTTCTCTTGGGGAGGCCTATGTCCAGCAGTGGACGTTGAAAGGCTGATGGACGAATGGATGGATGACCATATACAAAATTATTAATATGATGTCCTTTAGCTGTATTTCAGCTGTGACGACG
Source organism: Leucoma salicis (assembly GCA_948253155.1). Classification (NCBI taxonomy): domain Eukaryota; kingdom Metazoa; phylum Arthropoda; class Insecta; order Lepidoptera; family Erebidae; genus Leucoma; species Leucoma salicis. The sequence continues at coordinate 4,584,493 of OX411815.1, forward strand.
AATACCACCCCATAGAAGACATTTTTATTCTTTAAGTGTAAACACAGGTATATATTGGCCTTGACGGGCCTCGTGGCGTAGTCTGTAACACTTACTGTAGAGTTTCTGACAATGTATATAAATCCTCATTAACCGACCAGCTTACGCCTGCTGTGTGGTTTAAATATAATAAAATCCCTCTTCTAATACCAATATATTACAAAATTGAATGTAAATACATGAATCTACTACGAAGCGTATAATCCCTTTTTTAGCCACTCCACATTTTCCAGGATAAAAATTATCCAGATAATATGTATTTAATAACCATGATAATATGTATAAAAAATAATATCGATTTAAGAACAAATTATTGTGAGAGCTTTACTGCGAGCGAGATACGAAACTGCGTCTCTTCCAATCCGGGGAAGTGCTCTAGACCTCTAAGCTAACGCAGTAACCGACGGCGACACCCAATCTCCACTTCACAATTAATTGCTTTTAAGATGTCTGTACGACTCATCCCGCTTGCAGTAAAATTCTCTTTTTTCACTTTGACAAAAATTTGTTCCTTAAAACTTTGCACACTTATCAAGGACTGATGGCAATACAATAATTTTAGAAGTTTATCCGTTTTAGTGTTCCATAGCCAATAAGCAACCCTTACAGATTAGTTCACTGTCCACCCGTTGTTAGCTTAGCTCAGAGATTTTGTATTAGAAAGCTGTAATTTAGCATGATATTAGTCACGCCGACAAAACAATAAAATAAAATCTTGAATAACATTAGGGCACCCTTTACATGTAAAGCTAATGGGGATGTTAGTTTTCTCGTCTATTCTATGGTGTCGTTAGATAGGCATTTCAATAATATTATGGGTTTGAGAAAACAAATTTTAGAATAAGGGATCCGTTTGTGAAATAGTAAGAGCCTGAAGGCACAAATTATTTGTTGTTAGAGTCAAGTGAACCGGTGTTCAGTACACACACTCAGTAGTCACAAGTATACAACTTATAAAGACTTTAAACAACTTATGACGAAAATTTTGCGATTGGACATTCTTTGATCGTGTCCCGAATGAGTAGATACTCGGTCTTCTGTCAGATAGAAAGAGAAAAAGAAAGAAAATATCTATTTTGATGAACAAAACTTATTATACATACAAAATTTTACAAAAATGCAGGGTCGTTCGTTACATAACGACCCCAACTCACCTTAATGCATGTCAGAAAAGATGCAGTGGTCTTCCGTTAAAACGCTTAGATGAGGTCGTGGGAGAAATTAAATTCACGCGACATTCACATTTCTTTCACACAAGGTCCTCTGGTCCCAAACTAAGCTTAACGCTTGTGCTATGGGTACCAGATTACGGATATAATACATACTCGTATATTACTTTTTTTTTGTAAATACATACATAATAATATATAGAAAACACCCAGACGCAGTACAAATATCTGTGTTCATCACACAAATAACTTTCCTGAGTGGGAATCGAACCCGCAACCTCGTGCATGGAAGTCGGTTACATTACCGACTACGCCACGAGGCCCGTCAAGACCAATATATACCTGTGTTTACACTCAAAGAATAAAAATGTTGTGTCTTCTATGGGGTGGTATTCGTTGTGATTGACCGCCACAGCTGAAGTATAGCTAAAGGACATCATATTAATAATTTTGTATATGGTACGTGACTGTAATTGCACGCCTCATAAGCGAAGCGTTGATAACAACCGTAATACTTTACTATTCGAGTCTTTTTTTTTTTCTTTTTATCTTGAGTATTACTTCGAATAGAGCCCTATTACTTTTCACGGTCTGATTCGATGTGGTTTAATTTTTATTAAATAAACAAAAAAATACTGAATATTTACGCTCGACGCGACACTAAAACCAGCGCCTTTCATGAGAACTACCTTTTTACGTACGTATGGCCACCGGTAGTTTTACTATCGTAACAGAATGCCGTTCGCCCGGCCGATACATTGTATTTTGTAGAAAATGCGAAATCAAAAATAACAGTCACGAGCAGGATTTGAACCTGCATCTCCTGGATACCGTTCAAATCCTGCTCGTGACTGTTATTTTAGATTTCGCATTTTCCACTTTGTGGTATCTTTTACTTTTTATTTTTGTAAATATAATGTTTTTGTAAATAAAATTGTAACACCGACAATGCTTTATTAATTGTGTTTGCTCTTCACAAAAAACAAACAACATATCAACTTATAATTCAGCGCAAATAATTATCGCTAAAATTTATGCATATACATTATGGTGTATTCCGAATTTTAATTTATAATGTATCTACTGGCTTCTATGAATAAATTCACAAAACCATTTAGAGTATTCAATAACTTTTTCAATTATTATCAAACGTCAAGCTAACTTTCACAATAGGCACACGTACAAACATTTTGTGTTAAACTTTCTGTCCGTGTTGTTTTGCAAATGATGTTGTTCCAAACAAAGGTTTTATAATATAGTGTTTAGGGGCTCGATGGTTGATAACATCAAACTTTGCCTTTATTTTACATGAATGGGTGATTTTGGTATTATAATAAATTATAATCCCAATTTCGCATTTCTAATAGCGGAATGAAAGCATTGAAACCAATATAGGTTATATTATTATAGTACTAATACTCGCAGACCCGGCCATACCTATAATATCTTCAATTTATTAAAATACCTATTATTTACGAGGGAACCGTTTCAGATATTCTTTCTCCAGAATCCCTCTCCAGATAAAAATTGCTAAATCCGCAATCAAAATGGAAATAAATCAGGATAAAAATTATACTATTTTTTAAATTAGAATAAATTACACACATTGAAAAAAAAAAATTTAGATTGAATAAGTTTTGGAGTTCATTGCGGTCAAACACTGTGACAATGGGTTTTTATAAATTATAATATGAATAATATTATTTTAGTACTGTAGCTTATAACATTGTTTACCTAAATATTTTCTGTCAAAATCATGGCTTTCTGACAGTCGAAAGCGTTATTTATATTTATTGCATTCAAAAACTAAACGTTAAGTTCACATGCAACGCGCGTTAGTTAGAGTTAATATGACGAGTGCTAACGCGCGTTGCGAGAGTACTTGTCATTACTCGTACCGAACCTAAATTCCAAATCGCTGGATTTTTTTTTACTTCATTTATTACTATGTCGACGTCAATATCTTCAGATACACTGATTTGTAATGCGAAAACAATGTATAATTAAGAAAATTAAATGACAAATTATTGTGTAAGTGGACAAAAATACTTTACTGCACTTACTGCGAGCGGAATTAGAACCTGCATTCCTTTTCAATCCATGGAAGTGCTCTAAGCCGCACACATCAATCTCCACTTCACAATTGCTTTTTAGATGTATTTATGACAATGTTGTTCACATGTCAAGTGTTTAAATACATATCAAAATATTATCTGATTAACAAAAAAAGTATTTATAATCAAAAAGAAAGCGCGCGCTCAAATGAACAGCAGATGGATATTAAATTAGTATCGAAGCGCGCGTAAACGCGCGATCTTGCATTTAGAGCCTTTTTCTCTGAGCGTCGATGTCTGCCTGCTACAAGTACAAATGCTCCAATAGAAAGAATATTTTCTTTAATGTGGTGTAATCAATTGTGGACATCTGAAAAATTCAGCTATCAAATTTCAGTTTTTAAGGTGATGTTGATAACTAAGTACTTAAAAAACATGTCATGATACTATGGTTTAATTCCTATTTAAAATCGTCACCCCATATGTTTATTTCTCTGACAAATATGTCAACAATTTTTTTCTAATTTAATTTATTAAATATTTATTTTTGTTTCATTGGGATCCAGATAATGACATGCCCTGTGGGGCCGGCTTTAGAATTGCCCCACCCCTCTCCACCCATGGGAGTCGTAAGAGCCGACTGAGGGAATACTGAGGGAGTGGGCAGCAGCACTCCTTCGAGTATTAACAACATCTACTGCAATCGCCAACCCACCTGTCAAGCGTGGCGATTACGGCACTATCCCTTATTATTGGGGAGGCTTATGTCCAGCAGTGGACTTTAAAAGGCTGATGGATGGATGGATGGGATCCAGACGTAAATTAGGTGGCGTTCCGTATTGATCGGAAAAAAATCAATGGTGGTTACGCATACCCCAAATGAATCCTCCTGCGGAATCAGTCTGGCCATGAACTTGGCCTAACTCGCACTTAAATTAATTATTTTTTTTATAGAACAACTCATTTGTGAAATTGGAAAAAGAGAGATTTACCTCAAGCAGGTGGATACCAAGTGGGAATATCCACTTGGTATCGGGCCCGAGCGGGTTGGTACCACCATCTCCCGTGTGACCGGCCATGAAGCACATCATTGCTTTTTGGCTGTAGCGGGAGATCCGTTTATTCTTTTATTTCAAATCGGTGAAATGAAATGGTGAGCAGCGGCTTAACAATACTCTGGGTATATTTGAGTCCATGAGCGACGGTTACCATTTACCATCAGATGGGCCGTGGCTCGAATGCCACTACATGCAATAAAAAAAAGTAGGATTAAAACCTGCGTGCTATAAAGTGCTCTGGACCGGTAAGCTATCGCAGTCACCAATAGGTGACACCCAATTAACCCATTTTGAAGTTATACTTGTACTTCTTTTGGCGCGTTAGGGAAACATGATGAGAGTAAATTTTTACGATGCGCGCGCACACCGTCACGAAAAACCGACACTCTGAAGTTAGCTATAGTCAACATTTTAGTTTTTTTGTGATATTTAATATGCGTATAATAAAACTTTCAATGTATTAAATACCTTTTTCCTATTGTTAGTGTCGTTTTTTCTACAAACGTAGAATAAGGCGAAAGATAAAATTTTTGAAAAGATTTTTATCTTGTTACGCCAAAGAAGTATAACTTCTAACGCGTGTACATAATTACACACACACACTTTTTTAATATTTTGATCTATATTTTAGCACTTCACTTGCTCAGCTACCTACTTGAAAGAACAAATTATTTGCGAAAGTGGTAAAAGAGAGCTACCCTGCAGGCAGGATTCGAACCTGCGTCCTATCCAATCTGGGGAAGTGGTCTGAACCATTAAGCTGTCGCAGAATATATACATAGATTTCTTTTTACCTCGATACGAAGTTGAACCGTTTTTATATACCATATTTCGTAATTTATGCAGACGAAATCACGGTCAAGAGCTAGCAAATTATAATTTCTCAATAATCCACTTAAGAAAACAATTCTTGAAGGATTGTAAAGTCCGCCAACCTACACGCTCCTAACGTGGTGGACTGTCGTAGCACGTTTTATACTCTCAGATAAGTCCTTCACAGTAGGAGGGCAGGATGATATTGCCGGTATATTGATTTCAATTTTACGCTGAGTTTAACAAAGCAACTCACAGGCAATAAGTGAACCACAAGGCCAATGACTGTTACATATCAAACTATCTCTGGTCTAATTGCTCTGATCAAATTGACGGCCAACAATACATGCAATTTGTAATTTAAAATTAACAACTAATGGACTAATTATACACACATAATTGATGCTTACAGTGATTCAGATCATAGTTCAGGAGAAAATTTGATGAATTTATCTCAGAATAAGTACAAAAAGACGGATCATTACAAACAATCTAGAGAAGCCGTATAAATAATGATCAACTAGTAATTCGACTCGCTCACGCATACAAATAAAAAAAAACTATGCCCCAACAAAGTGACATCTATAGAGCATAATAATATAGTGTTATCAGTATAATTTTAAAATAATAACGTACCCACGTTACGCACATAAATACGAGTACATAGACAGTCGTCTATTCCCTATATGATATGCTGTCTACCTAGTATATAGCTGTACTATTCGTTTTATATTCTAAACGTAGAACTTTTAAAACAAATTAAATTACACATAATAGGATTTTTTCTTCGGATGAAAAAACTTTCAGGCACTTACCTTTTAAAATTTGACTTTATTTTTTAGTTAACAATGCGGGAGCCTTTATTTTTCTTGGCCGGAAGAATAAATTTATCGGCCAGTGAATTTTCGTAAAAAAAAACTGGTACTATTTTTTTAAAGATAATATACCTCTTTGTTTGAGGGTCTTTAAAAACCATATAACTTTAAACGCATTTACATGTAATTAATGGGAATAAAGTACCTCCCGACTCAGAATACTTAATTGTAGATCACACAAATAATTGTTTTGTGTAGAATTATTTTGTCAGTGTGGTGACGGACTAAGAATACAAGTGTCACCACCCCATTCTTTCCCGCGGGTGTCGTACAAGGCGAATAAGGGAAGTGAGCAGTTATCACATATTGCATTACTGGTGGTAGGGCTGGGTACCAACTAAGAGTAGAGAGAGTCTCCTGTGTGACCGGTCATGAAGCACGTTGGTGTGTTTTGGCTGTAGCAGAAGATAGCCGTTTATTTTTCATTTCATATCTGAGAAATGTAATGGTGCGCAGCGGCTTGATAATACTCTCGGTTATACCACGGCCGACGCAATACGGTCGAAACGTCGGGAAATTAAGGTATTCAACCTCAACATTATATACGCGATTAAGACCCTATATATTAATATTTGTGTATAATGTGTACAAATCGCGAAAGTTTAAAAAGTCTTTAATACTCTCGGTATAGTTGAGTTCATGAGTGACGGTTACCACTTACCATCAGATGGGCCGTAACTCGTCTGCCATCATTAGCAATTAAAAATAAAGAAAAATAAAAGAAAATTGACCTCAAAATACTCATCACCGGAGGTCGGTATTTAAACCTCTCCACCAGTAACTTATTATATTGATACTAATTACAGAATTAGAAGAGAAGATGAGAACTTAGAGAATTGAACCAGTTAAGTAAAAATACTTTATCATTAAGAGTATCATAAACAAATATCACGCCTGTATTCCTTTCGAAAACGCTTAATAAAACAGCCCGACCCGAGGATCGAACCCGAGACCTCATGATCAGCAGTCGCTCACACTACTGCTGTACCACACAGTTAAGAGTACTATACACAACACTATTTATGTGTGCAAAGGAAAGTCTTTCATTGCACGAGCAGGATTATCAGAATTTATTTTCCAATACATCTTTGAGACTTGTCGTAGGAAAGGGATCAGCTTTGACCCTCACACCGTGGACGACTTTTCGATATTACAGTTATTGCGCTGCGAAATTCCCTCCAACTGTTTTATTAGAGTTATATAAAGTTTGATGGAAAAGGTGCTGCAATAAAAAAATCATAAAACCCTTTCTGCTAACTCGAGAGATTACGGTTCGCGGCACTTAAGTTCGCTCTCCGAAATGCGAAAACCGTAATCAGTTTACAGATAAGAATTTCTGAGTATTTCAGCCGCTGCTCTTATTTATATTACACATAATGACTTCTTATTTTAAAAATCGTAAAATTCATGTCGAATATTCGTTCTTTATTTATTTATATGCTGTTAGTTTATTTTGTTAGCAATTTTCGTCACTTACTAAATTACCTATGTTGAAGGTGTAGATTAGGGTAGGTAGTAGATTCAGGTAATTACTAAGTATTATACGTTATATATGAGTCGTATAAGCCGACTAATGTATTACCGGGGGACCGGGCAGCAGCTTTCCCCTGTGTAGGTACTAAAAACATCCTCTGCGATCGCCAACCCGCCTGCCAAGCGTGGCGATTATGGTAAAACCCCCATTTTAGGGAGGCCTGTCCAGCAGTCGACGATGAAAGGCTGATGGATGGATGGATACGTTATTTTATTATTAATTAGAGGTATGAAGCTTGTGATGTAAAACGGTGGATCAAATTAGCAATATACAATAACGTCCTGTGTTTTTTCTAGTAAATGTCAAAGCCTGAGAGGTGCTTACAGTCCTCCTACTTATAATCCCTAATTCTGGAAAAATTATTCCCATGTAATAGCTTAGAGATAATTAGTGTGTTATAGAGTGATATAAATAATTCTGAAGTTCACGCGGACGTATTCGCGGGAAGAATCTAGTGCATATAAACGCAGACTTATGTTAAATTTTACCATCGTTATTTTTTGAACAGACTGTAAGCACATAAACTCGCAACTACCGTCAATCAAAACGAAAGCACGATCTAAAGGCATTTCGACACAAATTAATGAATTATACACCATAGCAACAATAGAAGGAGCCACGTTAACATCACCAATGAAAGTTATTATGTTATTCAGAAGTCCAATTTATTATAACCAAAGCACTCTCGTCTATTGTTCCTGAATGCGGGGAGCGAATCAGTACGAACAATACTCGAGTCTTGGTAAGATCTTTGAATGACTTTAATGTTTTATTACGAATCAATTTGAAGATTCAAAGGCTTAATACTTAATAAGAATTTACATAAAAACCTTACCTAAGTCCTTATAATATTATAGATGAGAAAGCGTTTGTTACGCGTTCACGACGTAGCTACTGAATCAATCATCCTAAAAGGAGAATGCCTATATGTATAAACCATGTGGTTTAATTTTGTATCAGACTTAAATGGGTCTCAAAAATATTTTTTTTTAATATCTACAATACTTACTCAAATATCGAGTCAAATTTTCGACGAATACAAATCTGCTAATTAAAAAGTAATTTATTTACTTTGATAGTTCAAATACTACCTTGTAATAGTGGCCGAGTCTATTGCTATCTATCGGGCACACCTAAAACTAGCATTAATTAAGATTTAATATATTCAAAATTTTTTAGGAGCCCCGTATGTTACTCCGCATCACTGTCTCTGTGGGGAGCGCGAGGTGGGAGGTGGCGAGGTGGCAGGGCGACGCCCGCAGAGCTGCCATGGCCAGTTGGAGGGCGCGGATGGAGACGCTCCGGGCCGGTCTCTGGACCATAGGGGAGGTCATCTCGAGGAAGGAAGTGGCGAAAAGGGCAAGGGAGGAGGACTCTTCCGCTGACCCAAACCATCGCCAGCGACTGGAGCGGCGCAGGCGCGAGTACTTGCGCCTCATGCCACCCTACCTGAGGCTGCGGGTGGATGGACCGGGGAACGTCCGCCACCCGCAAGGCCTCCCGCGAAGGTGCGACGCTCCGTGTGCGGATGCGTCTCTCAGAAGAGGGTACCCGAACGGGTAAGCCGCCGGCGGACCACTGAAGTAATTCAACACAGTACCCGTGGCCCGTCAACATAGGCGGAAAGACGGCACATGGCGGGTTTCTTTAGTGGGTGAAGGCCCCACACTACTCTGTTCGTTGCCCCGAACGACGGGGTATGCGGTTAGGTAATTTTTAAAAAAAAAAAGGGTAATACCTGTTTAATTTGGTTTTAATGCGATTTGCTGAAAAAAAATCATCTAACTAGGAAATACATATTATGTCAATCAAAAAACCAATAAATTTTAATTCGTCTATGGATAATAAGACTAACAATATTTGAAGAGATAATGAAAATTGATGTTTTCACATATGCAAGACGTCCCGTGACGCTCAATTTTGTCACATTAAATACTTGTTAGAAAAAAAATTAATTTGATAACCTTATTTGATAAACTTCATTAGTCTTTTTCTCAAAAATCCGGCGTAAAAGGGCTATTGTATTATTTATAATTTGTATATACTTAAAACACTATAAACTAAGGTGAGTTTCATTAATGTATAACATGATACAATATGAATCCAAAACCCATACATTTGCGGGCATTCTCCTTTTGCATACATATTTTCTAGAGCTTAGAAAAGGAAATGATTCTTATGGAATAGCTATGTTTGCATAAAGATAATTAATGTGCCCTAGAGCATGTCAATGTCATCCCTACTGTTGGTGTTAGGACAGCAAATTTTTCCTTCTTCAAGATTCTGTAGTTGATGCGGAAAGTCGTTATCGTAGTTGTCGCTCAAATGGGCTCTCATGTTTGTTCGTAAATTGAGAGTTTCAACGGAACTCTATAAGCATGATGATTTTAAGCATGCATGCCCTGATAACATCTGCGCGTGTTCCTTTTGTTATCACTGGCAGCGTTTGCCGAAAATCACCCGCAAAAACAAAAGTAACACCACCCATATCAGCGTCTGAGTTTCTGATGTCTTTTAGCGTACGCTTCACGGCTTCAATATGAGCTCTATGACTCATGGTACATTCGTCCCATGTAATTAAAACATATTTATAAAGATATAGGCTGTGTGGGGCCAGCTTTAGAATTGTCCCACCCCTCTCTACCCACGGGAGTCGTAAGAGCCGACTGAGGGAATACCGGGGGAGTGGGCAGCAGCACTCTCTCGAGTATTAACAATATCCATTGCGATCGCCAACCCGCCTGCCAAGCGTGGCGACTACGGCATATCCCCCATGACGGGACCGCCCGTTGTGCGTTTCCTTGAGGAGGCATATGTCTAGCAGTGGACGTTGAAAGGCTGATGGACAGATGGATAAAGATATAAATTAATACCATATGGGCTAAATAAGCTTCACAAAAAATATTTTTAATCCACAATTTTAACAGTAAAAGCAGTTATTGTGAGTTCCTGCTCGTGACTGTTATTTTCGATTTCACATTTTTCACTTTGTGTTTAATGAATAGTGCTAAGCATGTCAAATGCTAAAAATATATATAAAAATATCTAAATATTGGATTACATTATTCAAGTTTAAGTAAAGATGCGTAGTTAATTTTGGAAATTATTATAGCCTATGACACTCCACAATAACGTAGCTTTCTATTAGTGAAATAATTTTGAAAATCGGTTCAGTAGATGCAGAGATTACCCCTTACAACGTCACAAACTCACAAACGTTACCTCTTTATAATAATATTGTGCAGGAGCGCACAGTTGGGAACTATTTATATACTGTTGCTGGATTGGTGGAATTAAAACTGCCAAATTGATTGAGTGAATAATAAAACTGTCTTTATTAAAATCTTCTTATTTCCTAGTAACATTGTAGTAACACTTAATCCTAGTTATAATCAACTGTCCTAATACTAAAGTAGTTACACTGAATTATTGAAAGTCTATACTATCACTGAGACTATACTGTTGCTGAAACACTATATTGTCACTGAAAGACTATACTGTCACTGAAATACTATTTCTGCTAAACTTTCAGCGAATGGCTATACTGGCAGCACTGATGCACTACTTTCACTATACTGAGGCACTACTTTCACTATACTGAGGCACTGTTACTACTTCTTTTCTAAACTTTACCGTAACGACTCTGCGGCTCTATACCTTAAGTACTACGAAACTTTACTTTAACGAAAGCCGCTACATAGAATCTTTACTACTAAGCTTAAGTACATCGAAACTTTACTTTAACGAACGCTTAGCGGCTGCTAAGCTTAAAACTACTATTATATAATATTATTTCGTATAAACTATTTACAGATATTAAATTAAACCAGAAATTTATTCTTAAATATTATTATCCCGCACATCTCTCCCGCCGTGCTACTCTGTAGCATTCACTCGCGGTGCGGGCTTGATGTCTGAAGAGACGGGTAGAACCACCAGCTTCCTTACGGGGCGGCGTAGTATTCCTCTTCTGGTCTGTATGTCTACGGTGCGCACGACGTTGTCCGGCCCGGGATACGTTCGGATTACTCTGCCTCTTATCCAGGTGTGTGAGGTTGTCGAGGTAGGTTCGCGTCGACTTTATTAGTACGAGGTCATCTACTTTGATTATTGGACCTCTTCCGTGGGGCTCCCGCCGGTGTTGTAGCTCCGGTAGATACCCTCCTCCTCCTCCTCTGGGTCCGTGTAGTCCTGGTCCTCTGGGTTTACTGAAACATGCGTTAGTGGGCGACTGTTTACTGTATATTCTACATCTATTAGCAGGATGGTGAACACCTCTTCTGTTGGGTAGCGTTCGTGTAGGGTGGTTGCTAATCCCATTTTCACTGAACGGACCATTCGTTCCCTAGCACCTCCCAAGAATGGAGCACCAGGAGGTATATAGCGCCATGATATTGTCTTCTTTGCTGCTTCTTCTTCTGTGGCCTTGTCGATTGCTTGCCGGAGTTCCCTGTCTGCGGCCTTTAAATTGGTTTCATTATCTGACCAAATTTCTGTAGGGCATCCTCTTCTCGATATCATTCGTCTGAGCGCCGATTGATTGATTGATGATTGCTGAGTCAGCGCTGAGTGAGCCGGTGACTTCTAGGTTAATGGCTCTTGTGGTGAGGCATGTGAAGACTGCGACGTATCTCTTCTGTTTCGTTCGCCCTACGGTGACGGAGAAAGGACCACAATAGTCGACTCCCGAGTAAGTAAAGGGCCGCTTGTGGTGGGCGAGGCGACATCCGGGTAGATCTCCCGTCGGTGGGTACGGTGGTGTTTGCGTCTTCATTCTGCACAGCAGGCACCGTCTTAATAATGTCTTCGTGACGGGGCGTATTCTTATTACCCAGTATTGCTGTCTGCATTCATTCACCGTAGCTTCTACTCCAGCGTGGTGTAACTGTTGGTGTATAGCTTCTATCCATAGTCTCACGGTGTAATAGTTTCCATCTAATATCATGGGCTTCATAAGATCTGACGTTATCTCTTGAGCTGCCTGTATTCTACTGTTGAATCTTATTGTTCCATCTATATATTCTATGCTCAGCTGATATAGACGACTCTCCTTGTTGATCGGTTTTCCTTTCTTTATTTTTTCTATTTCCTCGCGAAAGGAGTCTTCCTGTGAAGAGCGCATTAATAGTTGTTCGGCTTTCCTTAGGGTCTCGGCTGGTACTGGTAGCCATTTTCTATCTTCTGTAGATGTTTTCTCTATGCGGCGTGGTTTGAGTATGTCTTTTTTGTGTTTCTTTCGTCAGTCAGGGTCAGCTTCGTCGCGTGCCTTTGTTCTTTTATAGTTGATTCTTTCTTTGGTACTTCTGCATAGTTCGATAAATTGTATGACTCGCGCTGTAGCGTATCGTAACCGGTTCCATTTGGAGAATCTTGAAGGTTCCGGTAAGGCGATAAACAACTTCAGTTTCTATTTTTGTCCTAGGTGGCATATCTTCTCTTCACCAGAGGGTTCGTCTGTTGTGGGGTTCTCTGTGACGGTTGGCCAATGTTCTTCAGGTTCATACAAAAAGTCAGGGCCTTTGTACCATCGATGTTCTTTGTCAAAGTTCGAAGGAACATCTCTCGTTGCGTCGTCTGCCACGTTCTGTTTTATCCATCTCCAGTTTTCAACTGTGGAGCTGTCTTCTATTGCTGCGAGACGATGAGCTACGTAAGGTTTGTATGATCTAGATCCTGTTTTGATCCAGGTAAGTACTGTTCTGCTGTCTATCCAGAATACTTTCTTCTCAGGTTTTCTCTCGTGTTCTTTAATGGCTGTTTCTGCGAGTCTTGTTCCCATTACGGCTGCCTGTAGTTCTAGCCTCGGGATCTATGTGAGCTTCAGCGGTGCTACCTTGGCTTTTGCTATAGCGAGTGACAGGTTGACTTCGCCATTCGAGTTCACTGTTCTCTAATATACGACTGCGGAGTAGGCAAATTCACTCGCATCGGTGAATACGTGTAGCTGAAGAGAGATGACGTCGCTGTAGTGTATGTACCATCTCGGTATGGACACGTTGCGGAGATTGTTCAGGTGATTCATCCAGTCCTTCCATTGTCATGCCAGGTCTTCATCGATTGTGTCGTCCCATGCTGTATCTCTGCGCCAAATTTCTTGCAGGTATTGTTTCGCTCTGATGGTGGCGGGTGAAGCGAAGCCGAGTGGGTCGAAGAGTGACATCACTATTCTTAATGCTTCTCTCTTTGTCGGTTTCTTTTCTAATACTGTTGCCGGGATTCTTGTTAAGTCAAGATTGAAAGTGAGTTCATCTGAGTTAGTTTTCCATATCACTCCTAGTACTCGTTCTGTTTTCTCCTCTGTGTGATATAGTTCTATATCTTCGGTTTCTTTATTTTCACCCAGCGCTTTTAGAAGTGATGATGAATTGGACTTCCACTGTTTCAGCTCAAATCCGGCCTTTATGTGTACCTCGCGTACGCCTTTTATGATTCGTTCTGCGTCTTTGAGATTTCTGAAGCTATCTAGGTAGTCATCGACGTAGTGTTTCTCTATGATGGCTGCAGCGGCTTCTGGGTGGTTGTCTTCGTGCTGTTTGGCGTTCAGGTTCTTCACATATATTGCTGCTGATGGCGAACATGATGCACCGAAGATTAAGGACGTCATTCTGTATTCTTCTGGAGGTTTATCGTCCCTTCTGTTGCCGCGCCATAAGTAACGAAGTGAGTCTCTATCTTCTGGCAGTAGTTTGACCTGCATGAACATCTCTTTTATGTCCGCTGTGACTGCTATTTCGTGTTGCCGGAATCTCATCACGACCCCTGGTAATGATTGGAGGAGGTCGGGACCTTTGAGTAGCATATTATTGAGTGCTACTCCTTTGGTTTTTCTCACCTCCTTCGGTAGTAGCAGGTGCCAGTTGCCCTAGCCTATCAAGATGAGTGGCTTCGCATCTGGATATGTGAGGTCGTCGCATATGTCTGCTAGATGTTTGTATTCCTTCACTAGTTCTCTTGGTATCCATTGAGACGAGACTTGAAGGTTCTTCACTGTGCGAGCTTGTATCTCTTCTTCTTGATTGTTGAGTCCTCTGATTCGGAGAGTGACTCTTCTGGAGGCCGTTTCTGAAGTCTTCATGTCATTGATAGCTTCTATATTCAATGGATCTAAGGAACCCGTCGCTCCTATTACATTTGCTACACTATCGTCGACTAGGGTAACTGTTGATCCGTCGTCCATCAGGGCATAAGTGTTCACTGTTCCTCTTGGGCCCCTGACGTTCACCGGTAGAATCTTCAGATATGCTTGTTTCTTCTTTATTGTCCAAGCAGAGTTAATGACTTCTGTGGCTCCGCTAATGTCTTCTGTAACTTCTCTCCTCTTTGTGTAGTGCAGCATCTTATTGTGTAGGTACTTGCAGTTGTTGATACCGCATGGTCTTGCTCGGCAGCTGTGGATCTTGTTTCTATATCTGAGATATCTGAAGCATAGGCGTTTTGACTTGGCCATGTCCCACCTGGCGTTCTCATCCAGTTTCTTGAACTGTTCGCAGTCTGTTACACCGTGATTGGTATCTTCACACACGGAACATCTTGGCGTAAATCTATTTTCAGTCACGTTGTGAATCTTCTGCGTTCTTCTATGTATAGGCGTCGTCGTAGCCGGTGTATGTGCTGTTATCTGTTCAGGTGAAGCGTATGGCCCACACAAGTCTGCTTCTCGCTTGAGGAATTTTTCTATTTTCATTAGTTCTGGATCTTTCTTCTGCTGTAGGGCTGCGAATTCATAGTATCTGTAGCGAAGTGTCGGCGTTAACTTCTCTATAATTGTCTTCGTTACTTCTGGGTTGTGGAGGTAATGTATGCAGTTGAGTGCTTAGACTGTCGCGACGCTGTTTGAGACCTTTGTGGCGAATATACAAATGTCTCGTGGTGCTTCTGTCAGTCGAGGTAGTGTACGCAGTGTCTCCATCTCCTTCGTCGCGATAGCTTCTGGCCTTCCGAATCTTGACTCATGGGTCTTCATAATTTCTGTAGGATGTACATTTGTGATGAGTAATCCCTCCACTGCTTCTTTAGCTTTACCTTTTAGATTTCTTCTAAGGCGGTTTATATTTTCCACTGTAGTGAACCTTTTTTCTGTTTCATAATAGGAGGCGCGGAAGTGGAGCCATTCTTGGTGTGACCCCGCGAAGAACGGTAGTTCTATGAAGTTCGGTCGTTGAGAAGATTTCACGGCACTTGTAATCGCTTCTGTTAATGCGGCGAAGTCGGCTTGAACTCCCGCCGATGACTGTGGTACTTGATGAGGTTGATGCTGCTCTTCTATTCTCGCTGCTGTAGTATGTTCTGTATTAGCGATCACTGGTTCTTCTACGTGAGGTTCGTTGGTAATCGCCAACACTGGTCAGTTAATTGTTGCATCTAACCAGTTGTCTACTCTTTCATTTATCTGGGTTTCAGAGTAGTTTAAGCAGTTACCATCATCTTCGTCTTCCGTGTCTTCTGTTTCCAAGGCAGTTAAACGCGCCTTGGCTAAATCAACCTGAAGTTTCAGGAGGTCTTCCTTGGCCTTTGCTATTTTGTTTGCCTTACTCTTGGAGTGAGTTGACCCTCCTTTCTTGCTAGGGGCACGGAGTTCTTGTGTTGGTGATATTTTCTTTGGCCGTTTAACTGTAGAGGTTTCCGTGTCGTGACGAGCCTTTTCTCTGTCGTCGTGGGCGGCCCGAGTCTTGGCGGTCATCGTGGAGGTGCTGGCTTGAACTACGGAGGGGTGAGAGGCGCCGGCGTTTGCTGAGGCTGTAGACACGGCAGAGGGCGCTGTTGCCGCGTAGACGTCTGTTTGTGCCTGTTCTGTTGTCTCCGTGGCAGTAGTAGTTTCTGTTGCCGTGGTAGTCGTGTCTCTACTGGTGCCAGTCGCTGACGTGGTGGCGGTGTCCTCAGACGCCAACTGTTTCTGTTCGGGTCGGCGACCTCTTCCTTCTGAGCGTGTGACCGGCATCTTTCAGGTTTTCCGCTCACTATTCACAGTTCACTATATTTACTGTTCACTTATTTACTGTTCACTATATACAGTTCAGTCACTATGTATTCACTCACTATTGACTATCTTTGGCAGGCAACTATTTTTCCACGTATCCCAGCTCGAAGGACCACCTTTCACTGTGCAGGAGCGCACAGTTGGGAACTATTTATATACTGTTGCTGGATTGGTGGAATTAAAACTGCCAAATTGATTGAGTGAATAATAAAACTGTCTTTATTAAAATCTTCTTATTTCCTAGTAACATTGTAGTAACACTTAATCCTAGTTATAATTAACTGCCCTAATACTAAAGTGAAAGTCTATACTATCACTGAGACTATATTGTTGCTGAAACACTATATTGTCACCGAAAGATCACTGAAATACTATTTCTGCTAAACTTTCAGCGACTGGCTATACTGGCAGCACTGATGCACTACTTTCACTATACTGAGGCACTACTTAGTACTTTCACTATACTGAGGCACTGTTACTACTTCTTTTCTTGAGGTTTCATTTTACTGGTACTGCTGGTGAACTGTGTCGAGCTATGGAAACAAACAGGCCTCTTTTTATATCATAATTGGTACTTAGCTCTAAATTCTGTGATTGGCTGACCAAAGCCTACTTTTTTACTAATCAGATTTTAGAATTTATTTATATTTTTTACTGAAGTACTATGAAACTTTACCGTAACGACTCTGCGGCTATATACCTTAAGTACTACGAAACTTTACTTTAACGAAAGCCGCTAAGCTTAAAACTACTATTATATAATATTATTTCGTATAAACTATTTACAGATATTAAATTAAACTTATTCTATTCTTAAATATTATTATCCCGCACAAATATATATATATATATATTATTAGATAATTATCGAAGTTTAATTTCACCAAACCCAAATAGTTGCAAAAGTACTTGGGAACTCTGAAAATATCAGAACAAAGCGTTGCTACGTTATCTTCCTTTACAATTTCGTGTAAATCGCATTAAGGAATTGTTAAATGAATTTACACGAAGTCATAATCACTTGAATATTTTGTGAACATTAAAATGATTTAAAGGTTTTGTTACTTCCTACTGTTTATCATTTGTATTTGTTGAATTTTCTTGAACTTATAAAAGTTTTTCTTGGAAGAAAGTTTCTGTTAATCATCATCCATCCATCCATCAGCCTTTCGAAGTCCACTGCTGGACATAGGCCTCCCCCAGAGAACGCCACAACATGTGTTTCGCTCATATGGGGGGTAGTGCCGTAATCTCCACGCTAGGCAGGCGGGTTGGCGATCGCAGTGGATGTTCTTAATACTCGAGGGAGTGCTGCCGCTCATTTCCCCGATATTCCCTTAGTCCGCTTACGAGTGCCATGGGTGGAGAGGGGTAGGTGTTTTTTTTCTGTTAATAAATATTCATAAATAAATAAATATGAGTATTCACGGACACTTTCACACAACGTCCTCTGGTCCCAAACTAAGCTTAATGCTTGTGCTATGGGTACCAGATTACGGATATAATACATATACTACTTTTTTTTTGTAAATACATACATATAATAGATAGAAAACCCCTAGACGCAGTACAAATATCTGTGTTTATCACACAAATACTTGTCCTGAGTGGGAATCGAACCCACGACCTCGTGCACGGAAGTCGGTTACACTACCGACTACGCCACGAGGCCCGTTAATAATTTTGCATTTTGTATTGTCGTAGTTTATACTGGTAGCTTAATTATGATAGAAAATTAACCGCCTATATCAGGTTCACCAGATTAATAAGGTATTTTAACATAACATATTAAGCACAGGTCTTCTGTGAGAGTGAGAGTGAAGTGATAGAGCCTTGCATATCCTAGCATAAAAGCACTGGCTAGATCGAGGAAGTACCGCCATCTTACAAAAGATCAGCATGAAATAATAGTAAACACTCCTACCGTTGTGTTTCATTTGGTAAGTGAGAGCGCCGGAAGCACATACCCCGTCCCTATCCTCTGCTAATGATTTAACCTTCCTCACCACTTCGTAGCATTTTTCTTAGAGATGGCGACGCGCGAGTGATGCCTCTGGTGTTGCAGCGTCTATAGACTACGGTAACCGCTTGACATCAGGTGGGCCGTATGCTTGTTTATCATCCAGGGAGTATAAAAAAACTTTCATTGGCTAGTGGTTTCTGCTATATAGGAGTCCATGATGCTACTTTTATTTTGGAATCCTTTTTCCAAGTAATGCCAATCCAAACAGCGTATTTTTAATTAAATTAATCCAAATTATTTGTGAACAAAAGAAAAAGAGATTTTTAGTAGAAGCGGGAAGCGAACCCGCATCTTTTCCAATCCGGGGAAGTGCTCTAAGCCACTAAGCTATCCTACTGATCTTTCGATCATCCCAAATTCTTAATCAGATTTGTCTTACGACCATCCATCCATCCATCAGCCTCTCAACGTCCACAGCTGGACAAAGGCCTCCCCAAGAGAATGCCACAACGAGCGGTCCTATGTCTACCGTATCCAACGGCTCCGCGCAGCTTTGACCAGATCGTCGGTCCATCTGGTGGGGGGCCGTCCTACGCTGCGCCGTCCGATACGTGGTCGCCACTCGAGAAACTTTCGTCCCCAACGGTTATCGGTTCGTCGAGCGATGTGGCCTACCCATTGCCACTTCAGCATGGCAAACCGGCAGGCTATGTCAGTCACTCTCGTTCTTCTACGGATCTCCGTATTACGGATTCGATCACGTAGGGAAATACCAAGCATAGCCCGCTCCATGGCCCGCTGAGCGACTTTGAGCCTTGATATGAGGCCAACATTCAAAGACCACGTCTCTGTTTCGTATGTCATCACTGGTAACACACACTGGTCGTAGACCTTCGTTTTCAGATACTGCGGAATATTGGACGAGAAGATCTTCCTTAGCTTCCCGAACGCTGCCCAGCTGAGTTGGATTCGTCGATTGACGTCTTTCTCGAAGTTGTGCCTACCTAACTGGACTGTTTGTCCCAGGTAGACATAATGGTCGACAATTTTGAGAAGCGCACTCGCGACTAGGACCGGTGCTGAAATGTCATGGACATTAGACATGACTTTCATCTTGTCCATGTTCATTTTGAGACACACTAGTCGGGAAACCCTGCTGAGATCATCGATCACGGTGCCAAGGTCCTCCAGCGATTCTGCCATGACTACGATGTCATCGGCATATCGAAGGTGAGTGATGTATTCGCCATTGATGTTGATGCCGAATCCGGTCCAGTCCAAGAGCTTGAAGACATCTTCCAATGCAGCGGTGAAGAGTTTCGGGGACAAAACGTCTCCCTGTCTTACACCTCTCTGCAGTTGGATCGGTTTCGTACTCCTGTCCTGAACACGGACTGACATGGTGGCGTTTCTATAAAAGCACTTCAGCACTTCGATGTACCGATTGTCAATTTGGCACCGCTGAATGGACTGCAGCACCGCCCAAGTTTCGATCGAATCGAAGGCTTTCTCATAGTCCACAAACGCCAGACACAGAGGCCGATTGTATTCCTCGGTTTTCTGTATAATCTGGCGTAGCGTGTGGATGTGGTCTATGGTACTATAGCCTTTTCGGAAACCGGCTTGTTCGGGAGGCTGGAAGTCGTCAAGCCTGCGCGTGAGTCGATTTGTAATGACCACTCCTACTAAAAATCTCCTTTTCTTTCTTCACAAATAATTTTTACTTTAAAAAGTAGCGGAGCATGTCAATTGCTAAAAGAAATTGATCTAAAAATGTTTAAATTAATCAAATTTTACCTAACACTTTTCAATGTCTACGGAATGGAGAATACTCATCCCAAATATGGGCGGAACCAACAATGGTTGCCGATGGCCGGCTTTACGTGATGGGTAGTCCGGTTGATGGCGCTGTATACCCATGTGGGCAAAAACCCCTGGATGCCCGTACAGGGATGTCTTGTAAAGACGACAAACAGTCATGGCGTCCAAGATCATACGCAGATATAGCACGGTGTTGATTAATCTTCTGGAAAAGGATGGTACTTCCCCAACCAAGCTGGCCTATTTATACTGGTACGAGCAAGGCTCTACCATTAAGAAATATTACATTGTTAGAAGATTTAGAAAAAGCTTTCAAAGCTTCCCTAGCAATAAAGCGTCGTTTGAAACTAATTTAAAAGTTATATTGAAACTAAGGTTGAAATATCGCTAATTAAAAATTGATTAATTTCGTCTCCTAGTTAATGAGTAATTAAAATATCAATAGGTCATTTAGAATTCTTTGATTAGTGAATAACAAAGAACTGATTAGAAAAGTTACTAGTACTTACAGAATTTATAGATTTATAGATATTATTTAAATAGCTGAACCCGGCACTCGTGCTGGCTCCGGCAGGAGTACCACCCTCCCCTTCTTCCAGCAGTCACGGAACCATCCGAATAATAGGTAAACGGTGAACAGTCCTCTGAGGCGGGGCTCCAGGTAGTCAAGAGCCAGGGACAGTACCCAAGCGGGTATCCCGTTCGAGTCGGGGGCGGTGTTCTTGGAACGAATCCGCGCAACAGCCGCCCCCATTCCCGACACGGTGACGGGCGGTACACTGACATCGGCCTCCCGGTCGCTACCTGCCGGCACCACGACCGCGGACATGTGTTCCACCCGACAACAACACAAACTTCTAGGGTTAATATGGTGAATGTTTACTTACATATGGTTTACTTTGATACTTCAGAAGTAAGAAAGCCCATTTTTTTTTGTTAACGCGGGAAAGAATGAAGCAATAAAGCCCTTTCTTTTTTTTAAGGCAGTTAAAAATTTTCCTAATCGCACACTCCATCGTTCGGGGCAACGAACGCAACAGGGTAGTGTGGGGCTCTCACCCACTAAATAACCCGCCGTGTGCCGTCTCTCTGCCTTTATTGACGGGCCACTGGAACTATGTTACATTACTTCAGTAGTCCGCCGGCGACTTGCCTTTTTCAGGTACCCTCTACTGAGTGAACCATCCACACACGGAGCGTCGCACCTTCGTGGGAGGCCTTGCGGGTGGCGGACGTTCCCCAGTTCCATCCACCCGCAGCCTCAGCTAGGACGGCATGAGGCGCAAGTACCTGCGCCTGCGCCACCCCGGTCACTGGCGGCAGTTCGGGTCTGCGGAAGGATCAGCCTCCCTGGCCCTCTCCGCCGCTTCCTTCCGCGAGATGACCTCCTTGCAAAAGGCAGCCCAAGCCGGGCACAACTCGAGCGTGTGCCACGCCGTTTCCTCGTCGCAGCCACAATGGTGACAGCCCGGAATCGCTTCCCTCCTCGCGACTATGTGCAGATATCTGGCGAAGCAACCGTGCCCCGACAGCACCTGCACCAGTCGGAAGGTAAGGACTCCGTGCCGTCGCCTCTCCCGCTCCTCCAGCACAGGCTGGAGCGCCCCTACGGTCCAAAGACCGGCCCGGGGTTCCTCCAGCCGCGCCCTCCATCTGGAGATGGCAGCTCGGCGGACGTCGCCCTGCCACCTGGCTACCTCCCTGGTCCACATACCACTCTTGCGACGCCCGCCGATACACCTAAGCGGTCCCACAGGGGGATTTCCGACCAACGCACAACCCGCCTCCGTCGTCACCGTGCGGTATCCACGTATGACCCTGGACGCGACGACTCTCTGTGGTCTCAACAGAAGAGTCCTGCTCGGTACGTCCAGGGCCTCCGCCCACACGGGTGCGCCGTACAGTGCCATCGACCGGACCACCCTCGTTTAAAGCCATCGGCACGCATTTTTGGGTCCGCCCATATTTGGCATGAGTCGTGCGAGTACAGACGCCGCGCCGACGAGCCTCAGGGATAGGGCATAATTAACGGAAGTGCTCGCGAAAGTGCCACCGCCCGTCCAGCACCAGGCCCAGATACTTAATCTGGGCCCGCACCTCAATTTGGACCCCGTCCACCGTGATCGAGGCGCCAGCAGGTGGCCGACGTCGGGGCCCATGGAAAAGTAGGGCTTCCGACTTATCCAAGGCAACCCTTAACCCCAGCGCCCCGATCCTCCTGACCACCTCCGAGGTCCCTAAGGTGGCCAGGAACGCCACTTCCTCGAAGTTTCCACCTCGGGCCGCGACCAGCGTGTCATCCGCATAGCAGATGACTGCCAGCCCAGGGGGGAGCCAACAGCGCAGCATCCAGTCGTAACCGATGTCCCACAGGAGCGGCCCCAGGACGGAACCCCGTGGGACACCGCACGACATTTGTGTCATCACAACGTCCCCTATGCATCTCTCATAGAGAACGCTGCGGCCCTCGAGATAGTCTGCCACTAGCCGCCTCAGGAATGCAGGCACCCCGTGGTACCGGAGCGCCTCCCTGATGCAGCTGAATGGCAGACTGTTGAATGCGTTGGCGATGTCAAGCGACACCGCCAACAGCACTCCACCACCGGCGATGACCACCGCGGCCGCGGCCCTCAGGCGCATGATCGCACCGACTGTCGAACGACCAGCTCGAAAACCGAACTAGGCATCCGACAAGTGGGGCCCGACGTTGCGCAGGTGCTGGACGATGCGGGCAGCAAGGATTCTCTCCAGCAGCTTACCCGCCTCATCCAGCAGCACGATGGACCTGAAAGCCCCGACCGAATCTGGCGTTCGTCCCGGCTTCGGCAGGAGTACTAGCCTCCCCTCTTTCCAGCAGTCAGGGAAATGTCCGGACTCCAGGCACCCGTCGAACAGTCCCCTAAGGCGGGGCTCTAGGTGGTCTATAGTCAGGGCCGGCACTCGGGCGGGTATTCCATCCGGGTCGGGGGCGGTGTTCTTGGAACGAATCCACGAAACAACCACCCTCATTTCCGACGCAGTGACCGGCGGTACATTGAAGTCAGCCTCCCAGTCGCTACCTGGCGTTGCCATGACCGGAGGCGTGTACTCCACCCGTCATGGGAATAGGCCCTCGACCACCTCGCTGAGGAGGCTTGGCTGAAGGGTCTCTGTGAGGGGGGGCCCTGGGTGCGGAGCTTATTCAGCACCGCACGGTATGGGCGACCCCAGAGGTTACAGTTGAGACCGTCCAGCATCTCCTGCCTTTTCTCAGCTTTGGCGCGGCAGATGGCCAGCTTGAACTCGGCCCGCGAAGTGCGGTATGCCTCATACAGCCAGCCCTCCTGCTCCCCATCGCGGTTGTGCCGCCGGCTGCGGGTTAGGACCTCCGGGCACAAATGCACGCCGCACGGAGGTCCGCCAGCTCCTGGGACCACCAGTAGAGTCCTTTCCTCGGAGGAGGACGTCGCACATGGGGCATGGCCGCGTCGCACACCTGCGTGATCGCAGAGCGAAATCGGCCAGCCTCAACGTCCATTCCCTCAGTCAGGGCTGGTGAGGACAGCCACGATTGAATGATGGCTGCCTTCGACAGTAGGTCCCTATCCAGCCTACCCACAGCCCACCGCGGGAACGCGGAAGCTCTGCGCGCCGCGTGACCCCTGCTGGGGCCCTGGAGGGACAGGGAGACCTCAATCCGGATATACCGATGGTCGGACAAGGTCTCAACCAACAACGGACGCAATAAGGCTCCGCAGCTACGGCTACACCAGTCAACTGCTCCGTACTGGCGCAGTGGTTGAGATTCCCCTGGAGGAGGACAGTGTCACGGTTGAATTTTAAGCCGTAACCATATCCTCCTCTACCCAGGGTGGCGGCGAAGCCGCGCTATAGGGAGCAGCCTGGGCCAATTGGCTGGTCCCCCCCTTTTTTGGGCCTGCCGCCGGGGGTCTACAACCCTCCCGCCCCATGCAGTGCTTGGCAGGCCTGTTGCCTGCCGCGTACGCGGGGCAATGAGGGGTGGCGGTGCAGGTCGCCGCCTTATGCCCTGCCTGACCGCAGCGGAAACAAAGACCGCTACAGTCAAAGCAGTTAGTGCACGTCGGTCGGGTGTGTCCGACCACCATGCACAAGCACCTCGCGGGCCAGGGCTCCAGCACGGTGACCCACGCGGAACTCCAACTCACGAGGAGTCTGCCCGCGGCAGCCAGAGTTTTGACCGCCGTGACAAGGCAACTCGCCCATACGACACCCACACCGCCGGGGCCGGTGCGAATGGAGCCCACCCTGACGGCATCCGAGCAACCGGTTTTCGAGGCGATAGCCTCCCGGACGTCGTCAGCCGTCACGGAGTCATCCAAACCGGAAATGCGCAGTTCGGCATACTTCACTGGTCTGGTGACCAGGACTCCACTCCCCTCCCCGAATAGACCCCGCAGTCTTGTCGCCACTGCGTCGGCCATCCTGGGTCCATCCACCCCAGGGAACTCTTAAATTTGAGCCCCTGTCCGGGCTTGGCGGGTCCGGGCGGCGATGACGCCAATGTCGGAGACGTAGACCTCCTCCCGGGCTCTCCTCAGGATGGCCTGGTAGCTCAGGCCCTCCGCCCCCGGCAGCATAGTAATCACCACAGCTTTGGCTTATAGAGTATGCGCGACGTCTTTTTAGAGCCGGGCTTGCCCCTCGGCGCTGTAGGCTCGACTTATTGGGTAGCAGCCCCAGTCACAGCCCCCTTCTCCTTCTTCTTACCCCGGGACTTCTTCCTCCCGCCGTCCACAGCCCGCCAGCCCTCGTCAAAGGGAATAGGGTTGGACGTGGCGGGCGGCGGGACCCGAGAATTTCGGGGAATAGTTGCTGCGGCCCGTGAGGTCTGGCTAGCACGTGGAAGGGGAGGGAATCCCTCCTTGGGCTGGCCCTTGTGGCGCTGCCCAGCCTTCTGCGCCGTCGATGCCTTGGGAGCTTTGTTCTGTCCCGTGGGCGACGCGGCCGCAGCCGCGGAGTAGGTAGCCACGCGGCCGCCCTTACAGGGCAGCAGCATTTGCTCTGAAGATGGCGCGACCCTCTTCCTATCTGCGGCCAGCGGCGGTCGGAGTCGTGGCTCCGGCGGCACCCCAGCGTTTAGAGAGCCGATGCGCAGGTCACAGACCGCGCTGACGTGATCCATGACTTAGCGCATCTGCCCCTCTGTGAGAAGTCCAGGGGCTGGAGGCAACGTGCCCGCCGTTGAGGCAGAGGCTTCCAGCTCCGCCACGGTGAGGGCGACCGGCGAGCTCCTTCCGGAGCTCTGCCACCTCCGCCTCAAGGCGCTCGCGGTGT
The DNA here is from genome assembly GCA_948253155.1 of Leucoma salicis. Lineage (NCBI taxonomy): Eukaryota > Metazoa > Arthropoda > Insecta > Lepidoptera > Erebidae > Leucoma > Leucoma salicis. Next base: position 4,610,091 of record OX411815.1, read on the forward strand.
CAGTGCGTCCCCAGCTGCCAGTCCCCTCCGGCACAGAATGACGCCGGAGACACTCCACTGCTCCATGTGCCACCTCGGTGGCCTTTTTGAGGGCCTCGGAGAGGGTACCCCAAAACGATAGCTAGGGCGTCGGAAACCTTCTGGGCAATCTGGTCCGCTGTAGGCGGACCATCCCGCTTCCAGAGGCTCCTCTTGGAGCCCCGATGTGAGGAGGGTGACCTGTTTCTCCACCGAGAGCCCCGCTCCCAAACCCTCAATAGCCGCCTCGTCCGCCTTGGACAAGGCGCGCAGCAATGTGCTCCTGCCAGCACCTCTGCCCCTCTTTGCCGGCCTTCACGGTTTACCCGGTGGAGGCATCTCGGTGGAGCTACCCTCCGTCTCCGACGCAATTTCTGGCGCGTGCTTTAGGAGCCGTGAAGGCTGCCCCACTAATCCAGCTTCGCCTCGTTGATACCCCGTTGGTTTCGGGGATCGGGCTGCGATGATGTTCTCGCCGTCCGTGTCCATTTCTGTTATTTCGGTAGCGGAGCCACTACCCCCCGTCAAACTTCCCGCAGGCGTCGGTGTCCTGCCGCGGGTCCTCCTTCTCATTACTCTCTTCTCCCCCTTCTGTTCGTTCTTCTCCTGCCTTTTCTTTGTAGCGTTGGTTACCCCCCTCCGATACGCGGGGCTGACAGGGCCGGTCTGGGTACTCGACCCTGTGAGGGATTCTCCGGACGCATTGCGCCCGGTGCCCTCCGGAACTATAACGATGTTTTTAACTTCCGCCATTTGTGTGTAGTTTATAGTCCTCCGACTATGGTGCCGCCCTCGCGACTGGATACCCTCCAGCCATTCATCCCTCGCCGGGCGGCAGAGCTTGGATTGGGGTAATTTTTTATAGGAGTTTACTTCCCCGCGGTCCAAAGACCCCCAGTCCTGTCCTCCAGGATTATGGATCGGGCCGAACGGTGGTCTGCATCAGACCGTGCCGTCACCCCTCGGGCTCAAAAGCCCCTTCTCCGAGGACGGGGAGGTCACTCTGACCCCGCTGTCCCCCTCTCAGGGTCGGGGGGGGCACTATGGCCCCGCTGGCCCTCCACGACAGACGTCCGGCCCACAGCACGCAGTGAGCCCGTCGTCACTCGGGCTGAAAGCCCCGTTTCCGGGAACAGGTGGTCACTATGACCCCGCTGTCCCACACCCCAGGGTCGGGGAGGCTACTGTGGCCCCGCCGACCCTCCACGGCGGACGTCCGGCCTATCCGCTGTGCCCTCTGCTAATCAGAGGGACACACAGAGACCCGTCCCCTGCCAGGATTCAGCCGCAGGTACTAGAGTGCCGACGTTGCCCGGGGTGCACCACGTGGAGATATCCCGACCCACACCCCAAGTAAGAAAACCCTAAAGAAAGGATTTTACGCAAATAGGTCCTATCCAAAATGGATTCTTCATCTACTATCACATATTGGTCATTATTATGACGGGACCGAAGCCGCACGTAATGCGCTAGTAAGAAATAAAAGCTTCATCACTAAAATACAGTTAAAACGAATGTTTTATAGGAATAGATAGTCCCGTGGAAATTTCACGGTACCTAGCTGTTGGCAGAGCGTCTGGAACGGTAATCTAGGACAGGAAGGTTCGAATTTTAGTCCTAGATCTGTTTTTATTTTATATTGAATTAATACTTGAATATATATCTTCTCAAAAGATGCTTCGGGACATATTTATTTATACAGTTGATGCGTGCAGTGACGAATATTTTCACCGTTTGACTGTTAGCCATGGAGTGCAAAATATTGAAAAACGTCTCAGTATTTACATTTGCTCGAGGATGACGTAAATTGGAATCATATACTTGTTATGACGGATATAATAGAAAGTTTATTATATTACAAAATTATCTTATGAAATTGGTTTAATTTTTGCCAAAATTTTCGACATATTTTCCATTAAAATTCCTTTTCATAAGTAGAAAAAAAAAATTACAGTAATATAATATTTTTATTTACGTTCAAAATCTTTGGGTATTGTGCTTCATATTTATGGGAGTGAATTATGATTTCTATGTAAGGTGCCACCTCCTACACGAAGTTATTACTTTATACATACATTCACTACATAAGTTAGGGCCGATGGATCAACGCTTGATGGGGTTAAAGAATATATCCACCTGGGCCAGATTATATAGCTCATATAGCTCAGTAGACGGAACTTCCACAAGGAAGCCAAACAGCAGGATACAGTTGGGTTTGGGCTTTTGGAAAACTACGTCAACTCTTCGAGTCACGTATTCAACAATACCTCAATATTAAGGTATTTTACCAGAACTGATGGTCGCTAGAAGATAATGATTTTAAAATGGTTAATGGAACGGACTGGATCCAACACGTGGAGAACGGGACTTTATCGCGTAAACTGGCAGTGGCCTACATCTAGATATGGGCTTATTGATTAAAGTTAGTATGAAACTGCGATTGGCTATATTATTATCTAGATAATGTACGTGTTGAAAACGGGATTATACGGAACTACGAGGGTATGGCATTAGACTAATAGATATAAGTTCACTACGACAGAAAAATATGCGTTTACATACTCTGTGACACGTACGAAGCCGGGCGTTGCTCATATAGATACACATCGTATACGTACATAGGTAATACACAGGAAGAAAACCTAGTGTTTTACTTCCTGTATAATAATAAATAAAAAAAAATGCGTGTACTTATGTACGCGCGTGAGAAGTTATACTTCTTTGGCATCATCTATATTTATAATAAAACCGTAGAGAGCTCAATTCTGTACATTGAATATATATTCAAAATTAATATTGGAGGATGAACGGTGATCGATACTGATGCCAAAAATGTAATCAGTAAATTTTTTGTATGTCTGTCTGTATATGCACGCATGGGTCATAAACTACTGAAGGGATTCTAACCAAACTTGGTACGATTGTAGTCCATACTCCTGAGCAGGTTATAGGCTATATAACAACACGCTAAGATACATAGGAGCTGAGGAATGACGATAAATTTGAAGCAAGTCGGATGAAAATGCACTTACGAGCTCTTATCCTCGCATACGTTGATCATACACATGAAACAGCCATCCGCTGCATCTATAAAAAGGCGAGGGCGCTCACGCGCCGACTTCAAATAATAAACGTGGGAAATCCCACTTTGTCAGCAACAGCCCGAGCCGAGGTCCTTACCCCACAGGGGGTGCCCTCGGGTAGCGTTGCCTAAATATTGGTTTGAGAGCCCTCTGCGCTCACCAATTGTCCGGGTAAGGTTGACATAGCATCTGAGGCTAACAACAAAACTGTCGCAAAAAAAAAAAAAAAAACGCGCCGACTTCACTCACATTGTCACTCTTAATGCGAGCGGACGTGGTTCTTATTGACTCTTCTCAGAATAAGCGCGTTTTAGATTTAAAAAATACATAGATAGTTACGTAGTTTTAAGATATAAGTTTAAAGTAGGTATTAGATAATAATATAATTAGTTTGTTTAGTGTTTTTGTTTGTTTCTCCTTCTTTTCTTTATATAATATAGTTGTTAAGTTAAACGTTGTAAAGTTAAGTATAAATTTAAATTAAGTAAGTACCTATATTTTTTTCTTTTTGTGTATTTATCTTATTAGGTTCTTTTTATTCCACCTACGATGCCACCTAAAAAATGGTCTTCCCTATCTCGAATTTCGAGAAATGCCAAAAGAATGAGAGATGCGCGTTCTCAGGAATCGTCAGAGGAAAGAGCGCATCGTTTAAGCTCTATGAGAGTTAAACTGCACGAGCACATGAAAGCAGTTCTAAGAGAGAAATGCGATTAACTTCTGATATGGAAAGAAGAGCTAGACAGTCAATAAGTTTTTAAGAAGAGATTTTGGTATTATTAGGCATATTGATAAGTTGCAGAAAACAATACTAAATGAAATGAGTGCAGGAAAGCGTAATCTGCACTAATTTATAGTGTACACTTTAGTGCCTAATTGTGGATTTTCTCTGTTTTATACTTGCTCTGCAGAGGTAGTGTAAGTGACTGCTGATCATGAGGTCTCGGGTTCGATTCCCGGGTCGGACAGTGTAATTGAGCTTTTTCGTAAATAGAAAAATTCTCAGTAGCCGCCCGGAGTTTGTAAATGTGCCTGGTAGACGGCAATATGCTCGCCCCCTATTACGTGGGACTTAAACATAGCTGGTGAATCATGAGTGTGTAATACACCTCTGCCTACCCCTTTGGGGAATACAGGCGTGTTGCTATGTTTTTGTTTATACATCAATGTTTATAACATATAATTATACTAGGCTGTACGGCTTGATGGTGAGTAAGACAGTAAGTTTGCCACCCCATGAGTGATTGGCGTGGTAGCCTATAGACCAAAAGCAACTTTCGCGAGTAATCCACCCCAAGAAAAGCCATAGGACATGAAGAGTAATGATGATATAGACGAGATGAGGAAGTCGTCAGGTAAAATAATAAGAAGAAAATGTGGGGGTAGTTTGGTAGGTTTCTAATTGGGAGATAGAAACACACATATTTGACCTTTTTTGAATTAAGAATGTTAAATTTCATTTTATATTTGATACTAGCTGACCCTGCGAACTTCGTACCACCATATATGTATTTTTTCATGAATAAATATTGCAATTATAAATTGAGATATAAAGTATCCTATATCTTAATTTGGAACAAAATACACATTTAAAAAAAATAATATTTAAAATCGGTTCAGTAGTTCCGAAGTTCATCCCGGACAAACATCGTGACACTGGAATTATATAATATACTAGCTGACTCGGCGAACTTCATACCGCCATATATTTTTTCATAAATAAATATTGCAATTATAAATTGAGATATAAAGTATCCTATCTCTTAAGTTGGAACAAAACACACATTTTAAAAAAGAAAAGTTAAAATCGGTTCAGTAGTTTCGGAGTTCATCCCGGACAAACATCGTGACACTGGAATTATATATAATAGATAATAGATAGGATACACATACATTTCAAGGGTTTTATAAAATCGCGGGTAAAATAGGGGTCGAATTTAGAACGTAAAACTTTAACACTGACAAAGTCGCGGGTATCAGCTAGTTCATAAATAAAGTAATTACTAAATTCGTAACTGCAAAACTTATCACAGTTATATTTTTAAATACCCTGTTCGATAAAGTAATTATGTTTAATGTCACTAGATAGCGTTAGTAAAATTTTGAAATTTCTTATAAGTCGATGTAAAGAGTTTAAGTGTCTGATCATACACCCTACATGGTTGCGTTAAACCTTTAACGCAACCTTGTCGAAAGTCGCATTAGAAGTATGATATGAAGTATAGCTTCAAAAAAGAAATAAAAATAATAAGAAAGTCAGTCTTTGTAAAATTAATAAGAAAGTGAAAATAAAGTAAATTTCATTGGCGAAGAACTAAGACAACGTTAAACCGTAGCATATCCTTATTAACCCAATTCTTTTAGTCGACCTTTCTAAATTCAACACGATAATTAGCAAGATATAAAAAGAATTCTTTTTTCTGTCAAGATTACCGCAGGAGCGATTACTTGGATGTTGCGTAAAATTTTGGGTTCACGAGGAAAATTAAATAGAAACTGGCTTTTGTTAGAAGCTAGTTGAAAACATTTTAAGCTTGTCAGTTCGGAAATATCGCTCTTTCATTTATCCAGTAAGAAAAATATTACCAATTTTATATTTTTCTAAGGGTAAGTGAGGTTTCAGTTCAGGTTGATATTTTCAAGATGACATTTACGAAACTATATTTATGTATTCGATCGAGAACAAGAATGTTATTGTAATGTTAATTTTATATAATATACTAGCCTTCGCCCGTGGCTCCGCTGCACCCAAAAGCTAATTTTTAGGTTAAATCTCAGGCTCCCGATATAGTCGTGGGGTAAAATGTATACAAGTTTTTAAGTCTAATCAAAAGCTATCAAATAAAAAAGTTGCATCAAAATATATTTAATAGTTTTTCCGTGATGTGCGAACGAACAAACAGATAAATTCACAAACAGACAACGGACAAAAATCTAAAAAAAAATAGTTTTTGTTCAGACACGCCTATATAGCCTAATACAGTATTTTTTCAAATGTCATAAATGTACAGACACAGGTCTGTCACTGCTTTATAGTAGTTAATAGAATAGCATTTGAAATGCTTGACTTTAAAACGGTAATCCACAATACGTGGGTTCAAACAACACGTGGCAATATTTTTTTATTTCACATTTTGTATTCATGAATATAGGTAAATAATTCGATTCCATCCATCAGTTCATTCAAAGAGTCAATTCTAAAGCCGGCCCCACACCGCATAATTCGATTAGTAAAAAAAAAAACGCCACCCATTTCGATCATTGTATTTTTTCTCAAAAAGCTACTAAAGGACTTCTTTTTCTCACAGCTCACGAAGAGATCTAACATAACATTCAAACATCGCGTTATATCAGTATTAAGGCCAGATGATGATGGCCGACTGGACTTTGTGATTATTAAAAACTAGTTTCTGGCCGCTACTACTACCTACTGCATAATTCAAATATATTATGTCCCTTAGGAAACTCCTTATTGGAGTAAAAATATCCAGTGTTTATTCTAGCCACGATTTATCACCGTAGAAAGAAAGAACGAACTTATTTATAGCAACGATAAAAATACGAGTTTTTACATAAAACTAAAATAATAAAAGAAGAATAAAAATAAATTTTGTTTTAATCAAGACCATTAGGCTACAAGACCTGCGCTGGTCTTCCGGTGGTGCGTTTTAATGATGTCACGGACGTGTATGAGTATCTGGTATCCATACACGTCTGTATGTGTTCGTGTCTTCTTGTGTCACAGAACATAGTTTCTTAAACTAGGTACACAACAGCGTTTATATTTTCTTCGATCAATGTTGATGGAAGATAATTTTAAACAACATCTTAAATACTAGTAACAAAAGCATCATTCAACAAATAAATAAAAAAAACTATAATGTACCTGGTTATGTTAAAATTCACACAACTATATTGTTGATAGAAAAGAAAATTTCATATTTTATTAAGTTGCATTCTATGATCGCGAACGCTAATAGAAAACTAATAAAATGTATGGGAATTTGACATCTTTAACCTTAGATATCCATCCATCAGCCTTTCGACGTCCACTGCTGGACATAGGCCTCCCCAAGAGAACGCCACAACGAACGTTCCTGTGCCTTTTTGTGTGCTCATTATGGGGGATAATGCCGCAATCGCCACGCTTGGCAGGCGGGTTGGCGATCGCAGTGGATGTTGATGTTGAGAGAGAGCTGCTGCCCACTACCCCGGTATTCCCTCAGTCGGTTCTTACGACTCCCGTGAGTAGAGAGGGGTGAGACAATTCTAAAGCCAGCCCCACACAGCTAAGATAAAGAACCTATATTTATCTAAGTCTTTAACAATATCTATAACGCTGTCACGTGACTTAACGTTAGAGATGTCAAATTGCCACACATTTTAATAGTTTTCTATTAGCGTTAGCGATCACAGAATGCAACTTGGCTAGGCCCACTGGTCTAATAAAAAGTAAACTCAAGAACTATAAAAATAATGATGTCAAGTTCTATCCCTAGTTTTAGGTCGACACTTTGCTAGGAACTCACCCCTGATATTTACTTACTTACTTATCATCATGCTATATCCCTTGCGAGGTAGGCAGAGAGATTAGAGTGCCAAGTCTCTATTCATCCATACATCTCTGGCTTCCTCAACATTCATAACTCTCTTCATACACGCTTGCCGGTTTCGGTGGTTCCTGACTCCTCCTTCCTTCAATACATGACCGATTTGGTCTAAAAAACCTATGATATATATTTTGGAATGTTGAAAATTATGCATATAGACAACTTACTGCTCGGTGAAGAACATTATTGTGAGCAACCGTGTGGCGAAGGACTAAGAATACAAGTATCACCACTTTGTTCTTTCCCACGGGTGTCGTACGAGGCCACTAAGGGAAGTAAGCAATTATCACTCATTGCATTACTGGTAGTAGGGCCCGAACGAGGTGGTACCACCATCTCCTGTGTGATCATGATGCTTCTCAGTGTTTTTTGGTTGTAGCAGGAGGTAGCAGTTTATTCTTTCATTTCATATATGTAAAATGAAATGGTGAGCAGCAGCTTGACAATACTCCCGGTATATTTGAGTCCATGAGCGACGGTTACCATTTACCATCAGGTGGGCAGTGGCTCGTCTGCCACCATACGCAATAAAAAAAACCTGCACGCCTAAAAGGTTTTTCCGTCTGTTAATCCGTTCTAGATCAGATAGGTGGATTATGGCCTAAATACCTCACATTATGAAAGGCCATCTATGCCCAAAAGTGGGACAGTTTTTTTCAACCCAATGGCTGACAAAAAGGCTTGAACAATTTTGTTCCCACTGTGAATTCGGCTCAAATGCTCAACAGTGGAAACAAATTGTTGAATTATATGACTATTTAAAAAATACACCACAGTTATTATTGTGTGTTGTAATTATCTGTAGAATCATAATAATGATTTTATTGGCTTGATATTATTCATCATTCAATACCTAATAATAATAATTAAAAAAAAACTGATTGTGTAGATCAACTTGTATCAACAAAATCACGGCGGAGAGATTTTCTTTATATACAAGAAAATCGTGGGCGTGTTTTGGAATGAAATTAGTTTTAGTACATAGAAATTGTTATCATTATTACGGAAGAATAATGGGGAATTCGGGCAAATTTATTTACATATTTTGTTGTTGCATTTGTTTTATTTTATGCACTTTATATGCTTGGCTGTTTAACAGAACATAAAGTCCAAGAAAGTGAAATAGAAAATGATAGTCACGACCCCGGCCCGTTCTTTGTGTTCTAATATTTTAGTAATCAGTTTAATTAATGTATTTATAACACATATTTGTAACAAAATTACTAACGGCTCTACGTCGCACGGAATATATTGCGGGCCCTCTATTTCTAATACTTACATTATGTAAATCTAATAATATTTTTCTGGATCGGTAGAGTATACGCGTATGTACGTTTGAATAGTAAATTAGACGAGATTGAAATATATTTATTCCACGTAGGTACACGCCTAAACAAAAAAAAAGTTATTATGTTTTTTAATAATACGTAAAGTACACTAATTTTTATTTAAAATAAACATCTTTCACATAAGTAAAAGTAAAAAAATTAGCTACAAAAACAAGACACCAAGAACAAATTTTACGGGAAACTAATAAATTTCCAATAAAAATGGCCGATTAATCAAAAAATATATATACAAATATCACTTACATTACTCGAAATGTTTATTGAATCCCCTCTATTTCACAAAAACACAAAGTACGAGTATATTAAACACCGAATAAATCACAGTAGCACCGCAGTACCGTAACCGTCAAGTTATTTTATAAAATGGCGTGTGAAAGGCAAGACGTGCAGCAACTCCGACGGCCTGCCCACAACTAAAGCTCGTACTCACTTCACTGGCATGAAAGGGTGTGAAGTACAATTCTGTCACCCCTATACTTTAGTAACATTAGTGATCTGATATCAGTTATTAATGTGTAGAACAGTTTGAGAAATGATAATTATAATTAGAAATATTGAGTTGCTAGTTGACCCGCGTCAAATAAACTCGGCTTTATTCGGTGCTCGCTTGTGATATGAAACGTCGATTTGAGTCTCCTATTTGTGTTTTCAACTATTTACGGCAATCATCGAAATAAGTTATTAAGAGTAGAAAGCATATCTTTACTAACATCATAAATGCGAAAGCGAGTTTGTTTGTAGCATACATAATAGTCTAGAGCCCAGAAAAGGAAATATGCTACATTTTATTCCGTATAAATGGATGATTCCTATGGGATACCTATATTTGCATAAAGATAATGAATCGCGGCAGCCACCACCTCACCCAGAAGGCACGTGTCACTATACACAACGCAGCTCTAGTCCCACCCAACATTATTGTATGGAAGCGAGTAAGTATACTGAAAGGAGCATGAGAGTAAAATTAATGCGTTCGTAATGCGATATGATACAGCAATACTTTTACGGAAGCTATATCTTTCTAACTCGATTCTCTACTATTCCAACGACTTAGAGAGCTTACCGTACGTTAGTATCATTGAAAATCTATGCAATAGATAATGTAAATGCAGTATTATTTCATAACATTAGCGTTGTGTGTATGCCTTTTTTATCCACATTTATTTCTTTACTCGGCAGAACATATAATCCTACTCTATCTCTATCGTCTGGGTGTTTTCTATCTATTATATATATGTATTTACAAAAAAAAAGTAGTATATGTATTATATCCGTAATCTGGTACCCATAGCAGAAGCGTTAAGCTTAGTTTGGGACCAGAGGACGTTGTGTGAAAATGTCCGTGATTATTATTTTATTTATTTATTATTATTTATCTATCTGTTATATTATAAAGTTGTAACAGTTATCTCTGTACATTTTAATATTGAGAAAACAACTCAAAAAACACCCAACATTCTAATATTGTGTGTTGTTTTCTCACTGACAAGTAGACATAGATAACTATATCTAGGATGTCTACTTGTCAGTTTATCTATTCGCACATTACGGAACAGCTATGTAACGGATTTTGCTGCAACATCTTTGTTTAATAGCTCTTGATTCAATTCAAAACTAGTATTCATGTTTCATCTCGCGATCGCGAGATATAACATAAAAACTAGCTTTACAAATTCTAGTAATATCTGGATTAATACATAATTATAATTTTTGTAAAATAGATAATTTTGACTTGATAATAATTTTATGCGTTCTACAACTAACAATTTAAATTAAGTAAATATTTAATCAATACCGTTTACAGTTATCAAATTCAAAATATAAAATATTTTTTTATAATTATTTTTGTTTTTTGCAATCATTCGTTCACCAAAATCATTTTGTGATTTTTCATTAGGTGTTTCCGCTGCAGTGGGAAGAAGCCTGTCCTCCAAATGAAGTGGTAAGCAGTGGCTTAACAATATTCTTAGTGTTGTTGTCCATGAGCGACAGTTACTGCTGACCATGAGCCGTGGCTTATCTACCACTATTAGGAATAAAAAAAAAAATTAAACCGTTATTCTTTGAAAAAACGCCTTTTTTGTTTATGTACTTCAGTTTTTATCAAATGCTGCAACGTGCCTGTTTCGATTTCACATTTTCGCACTTTGTGTCCAAATGGTTTCACTCTTAATGATTATTGATAATTTTAATATAAAAAAATATTAATTCGAATTAAATAAATCAAATTAATTTAAATAAGCCAATTTGATTAATTTGTCGCATTAATTATTGATTTGTTTCGAATATTTATCTGTTATGGTCATTACTAAATTTGGTTTTATCGGGTAAAGCACGTTTTATAAAGAAGCACGTGAGTAAAATCAATGTGTCGAAATGCGATCTCTGCGGAAAAACTGTGGAATTAGGCTGACTGACCGCATTCGTAACTGAAGTAAGAGAACCAGTGGGTATGAAAGAGAGTAGTGCTATAAATACGCGAAACGGAATGCTCCGATGATTCGAACATGTAGAAAGAATGCCGGACGAGAGACTGGTTAAGAAGATATACAATGCGAAAGTGGAAAGATGTGTGTACAGAGGGAGACCGAGACTTACCTTCTTTTTTTCTTTTCTTGTTAAGGCGGGAAAAAAAATTCCTAACCGCATACCCTGTCGTTCGGGGCAACGAACAGGGTAGTGTGGGACCTTCACCCACTAAAAAAACCCGCCGTGTGCCGTCTCTCCGCCTTTATTGGCGGGCCACTGGAACTATGTTACGTTCCATCGGTGGTACCCGAGACTTACCTACCTTGACCAAATCGTTCATGTATTGAAGGTCAATTTAAAAAGGAAGGTGGATTCAGGAGTCTCCGAAATCGGCGAGCGTGTATAAAGAGAAATATGAATGTTGAGCAAGCGAGAGATGTATGCAAGAATAGAGTCTTTTGGTACTCTGTCTTCTCCGCCTACCCTGCAAGGGAGATGGCGTGGTGATAAGTAAGTAAGTAATCACATTTTTGTTTACCTTTTTACTGACTTCCAAAAAAGAGGAGGTTCTATGTTCGTCTGTATGTATTTTTATTATTAAGATTTGATAAAATAATTAACTATAGGTACTTCACCTATAGTTAATTATTTTATTATCGCTATGTTCCCATTTGATTCCCGTCGTTTAAAACATGAACGTGGCCTTTTTTTGTAAGTAGGATACAATTATAGAATAAGTAGGTACGTGTGTAATAAAAAATGCCTAATTATGATTTCATATTTAACTTTTATCGGTAACTAAATAGTTTAAAACTTACACACAGATGAAACTGTAGGATCTTGCTAGTATTAAATATATTCAAAAACATTCATATGAAATGTATTACTAAAAGTACTAGTAGTTATTATAAAAAGTCACAAACTGAATCCCTTACGGTCCGGTCGATCTGAAATATGACCACGAGGGTTCATTGTAAAAGAGTATCAAGTTATATTGAAAGCTGAAGCGAGCATATCTAGGGAATGCCTCGATAAGGTTTCATTGTTAGACTCATAGCACGCAATGGCTTCATAAATAAAATATATCTTTACATTATATTCTTTATATTACATTTTTCCGGCAACCCAGTTTTTCATAGGAGTATTGAAGGCAAGTGTTAAACCATCACAATGAAAAGATTTTTCCAATGTCAGTGCGCATTACGACATGACACTATATTGTTAAATTAATCATAGCAGATTTCTTTAAGCACATAAAGTGGACTGTCGTTTCTACATTATGAAAATCAATTGTAACAAAGACTAATTACAAGTGTCACCACCCCATTCTTTCCCGTGTGTGTCGTGCCAGTGAAGAAGAGAAGTAGGCAATTATCAGTGATAAACAATTAATTTAATTAAAAACAAATTATTTGTGTAAGTGGAAACTCCCAATCTCCATTTCACAATATTGCTTTTAGATCACCTTCGGTGATTTCGATGGGTAAGCGGTCTAGAACTCTTCCCCGGATTGGAAGGGACGCAAGTTCGAATACCGCTGGCAATAAAGCTCTCTTTTTTCACATTCATAAATAATTTGTTCTTTAAAAGTAGCTGAGCATGTCAAGTGCTAAAATACAGATCAAAATAATGTGTTAACTGTTAAAACTTTAGTTTTATTGTGTTTCAATGTTATGTAAAAATAAACTATTCGTTATTTCTTTTGTTAAAAGATAATTAGGAGAGGATAGGGTGGGGGTTTAGATTATTTTAAAGCCCATTCACATTTTAGCTCTAAGCCATTCAGACAGTCAGACAGCAAGCAAACAACTCGAAATAAAAGCCCATGTCAACCCAATTGGCCAATCTGACTTAAAATATCAATCTCCCTGTCATAGTTATGATGAATATTAACGAAACTGTACAAATAATAAAAATGACCCGTCATGGGACGTCTGACAGATGTGAAAAAATCGGATTTCTTTCTTTCTTTAAATATTGTTTGAGTCTTATATAATTCTTAGTAAGCGCCCTCTCGTTATCCATAGACGAATAAAAACTGTAATTGGTTTATTGATTGTTATTATACTCCCTAAATAGATGATTTTATCAACAGATGGTGTTAAAAACATTTACATAACACATGCCGTGGCGATGTCGCCACGCCTACAGCCGGTTTTACCCTCCCTCTGCATTAAATCACATCAATAAAATATAAAAAAAGTATCAAAATGTTTATATAATTTTATGTCATTTTTTAGTAATTATAAGTCTGTAAGCTTTTTGTTGAAAAGTAAATATATATTTATTTAATAGGTACTATACTACAAGTACTAGAGACTCTTAGTCTCCTTCGTTCGCTTAGGGTGGTACACTTACCACCGAAGGAACGTAACATAATTCCAGTGGCCCGCCAATAAAGGCAGAGAGACGGCCCACGGTGGGTTTCTTTAGTGGGTGAGGGCCCCACACTACCCTGTTCGTTGCCCCGAACGACGGGGTGTGCGGTTAGGTACATTCTTTCCCGCCTAAACAAAGAAAAAAAAAGTGTGGTACAATTGGGGTACGGGTCGGGATACCTCCGCGTTGGTGCACCCCGGGCAACGTCGGCACTCTAGTGCCAGCGGCTGAATCTCGGCAGGGGACGGGTCTCCGCGTGTCTCTCTGATTAGCAGAGGGTCGATAGGCCAGACGTCTGCCGTGGAGGGTCAGCGGGGCCTCAATTTATGACCCGCGCATCTCTGCTATTGATGCCAGGGTGCCACCGGAACCGAGACTTTGACCGCCGCTTGCCGCGGAAAGTAAGAATGTCGCGCCGCCTTCGGGCCCAACACCGCTGCCCTGTGAGGGACGTGTTGACGGAGCCTCTGTTTATTAAACAGAGGCTCCGTCAACACGTGCGTGCGACGGCGGGGCGGGTCGATAGTGGACCTCTCGTTCACTAGCCCCAACGTCGCGGCATGAGTAAGGGACTGGTGTGTCCTGGAAGAGGGTGAGACCATGTCCGACCACCGGTACATCCAGATGGAGGTCTCTCGGTCCCTCCAGGGCCCCAGTAGGGGTCACGCGGCGCGCAGAACTGCCGCGTTCCCGCGATGGGCTGTGGGCAGGCTAGATAGGGACTTACTGGCGGAGGCAGCCATTGTTCAGTCGTGGCTGTCCTCACCAGCCCTGACCGAAGAGGTGGACGTCGAGGCTAGCCGAATTTGCGATGCTTTAACGCAGGTCTGCGACTCGGCCATGCCTCGCGTGCGGCGTCCTCCTCCGAGGAAAGGGCTCTACTGGTGGTCCCAGGAGCTGGTGGACCTCCGTACGGCGTGCATTCGTGCACGGAGGTCCTATACCCGCAGTCGGCGGCGCAACCGCGATGGGGAGCAGGAGGGCCAGTTATACGAGGCATACCGCACTTCGCGGGCCGAGTTCAAGTTGGCCATCTGCCGCGCCAAAACTGAGAAAAGGCAGGAGATGCTGGATGGTCTCAACCGTGACCCCTGGAGTCGCCCGTACCGTGCGGCGCCGAATAAGCTCCGCACTCAGGAGACTAGACACCCCCCTCACAGAGACCCTTCAGCCCAGCCTCTTCACCGAGGTGGTCGAGGGCCTATTCCCACGACGGGCGGAGCACACGCTCCCGATCATGGCACAGCCAGGTAGCGACCGGGAGGCCGACCTCAGTGGACCACCCGTTACCGCGTCGGAAATGGGGGTGGCTGTTTCGCGGATTCGTTCCAAGAACACCGCCCCCAGCCCGGATGGGATACCCGCCCGGGTGCTGGCACTGGCTCTGGCTCACTTGGAGCCCCGCCTCAGGGGACTGTTCAACGCGTGCCTGGCGTGCGGACGGTTCTCTGACTGCTGGAAGGAGGGGAGGCTGGTACTCCTGCCAAAGCCGAGGCAAACGCCGGATTCCGTCGCGGCCTTCAGGCCCATCGTGCTGCTGGACGAGGCGGGTAAGCTGTTGGAGAAAATCCTCGCTGCCCACATCGTCCAGCATCTGCGCGACGTCGGACCCGACTTGTTGGACGCCAGTTCGGTTTTCACGCTGGTCGTTTGACGGTCGGCGCGATTATGCGCCTGAGGGCCGCGGCCGCGGCGGACGTCGCCGGCGGTGGAGTGCTGTTGGCGGTGTCTCTTGACATCGCCAACGCATTCAAAAGTCTGCCATTCAGCTGCATCAGGGAGGCACTCCGGTATCACGAGGTGCCTGCATACCTGAGGCGGCTAGTGGTAGACTATCTTGAGGGCCGCAGCGTTCTCTATGAGAGCCGCATAGGGGACGTTGTGAGGAGACCCATGTCGTGCGGTGTCCCACAGGGTTCGGTTCTAGGGCCCGGGGTGGAAACTTCGAGGAAGCGGCGTTCTGGCCACCTTAGGGACCTCGGAGGTGGTCAGGAGGATCGGGCCACTGGGGCTTAGGATGGCCCTGGACAAGTCGGAGGCTCTACTTTTCCATGGGCCCCGGCGTCGGCCACCTGCTGGCGCCTCGATTACGGTGGACGGGGTCCGAATTGGGGTGCAGGCCCGGATTAAGTATCTGGGCCTGGTGCTGGACGGGCGGTGGCGCTTTCGCGAGCACTTCCGTCAACTGTCCCCGAGGCACGTCGGTGCGGCGTCCGCCCTTGCACGGCTCATGTCGAATATGGGCGGACCTAACAATGCGTGCCGGCGGCTTTACGCGGGAGTGGTCCGGTCGATGGCGCTGTACGGCGCACCCGTGTGGGTGGAGTTCCTGTACGCACTGAACAGGGCTCTTCTGTGGAGGCCACAGAGAGTCGTCGCATCCAGGATCATACGTGGATACCGCACGGTGTCAAAGGAGACGGCCTGCGCGTTGGCCGGAACCCTTCCATGGGACTTGGAGGCGGGGGTGCTCGCCGAGGTGTATCGGCGGGCGTCGCAAGCGCGGGAGGGGGGTGATCGTCCCCCACCCAGCGTGGTGGCCAGATGGCAGGGCGACGCCCGCCGAGCTGCCATGGCCAGCTGGAGAGCGTGGCTGGAGGCGCCCCGGGCCGGTCTTCGGACCGTAGGGGCGCTCCAGCTGATGCTGGAGGAGTGAGCGGGGCTACGGCACGGAGTTAGGAGCTTACCTTCCGACTGGTGCAGGTGCTGTCGGGGCACGGTTGCTTTGGCAGATATTTGCACATTGTCGCAAGGAGGGAAGTGACTCCGGGCTGTCACCACTGCAGCTGCGACGAGGACACGGCGCAGCACACGCTCGAGTCATGCCTGGCTTGGACTGAGCAGCGCCGTGAACCCGTCGCGGCAATAGGGGGGGACCTCTTGCTGCCGAGCAATGTCAGAGCGATGCTTGGCAGCGACAGGAATTGGGCCACGGTCGCTGCCTTCTACGAGGAGGTCATCTCGCGGAAGGAAGCGGCGGACAGGGCCAGGGAGGCTGATCCTTCCGCAGACCCAAACCGCCGCCAGCGACTGGGGCGACGTAGGCGTGAATATTTGCACCTAATGCCTCCTGAGCTGAGGTTGCGGGTGGATGGACTGGGGAGCGTCCGCCACCCGCAAGGCCTCCCACGCAGGTGCGACGCTCCGTGTGCGGATGCGTCGCCCAGTTTAGGGTACTCGAAAGGGTAAGCCGCCGGCGGACCACTGAAAGAATGTAATATGGTTCCGGGGGCCCGCCAATAAAGGCGGAGAAACGGCACACGGCGGGTTTCTTTAGTGGATGAGGGCCCCACACTACCCTGTTCGTTTCCCCGAACGACGGGGTGTGCGGTTAGGAACATTTTTTCACGCTGTAACAAAAATAAATAAATTGCATTTTAGCCTGGTCTTTAACTTTTTCTGTTAAACACACGCATTCCAAAAGCTTTCGGTATTTAAGCTATATATCCTAATTCCCCGGTAAAATTGATATTGAAGAAAAAGACACCATTGAAAATATTCTCGATTTTGTAATCTATTCGCCCTTTTTGCTGTCCAGTGACCACAATATCAGGGCAAATTTGAGACTTCAGCTACAAAATAAGGTAAATGCAAAATAATAGTAAAATTATTGAATTTCTGGCGAGCTATACAAGACATTTTGATATTTTTATTAAAATGTATTCAGTAAATAAGGGTACACCCACATTCATCACTGATTATAATATTATGATTGGACATTTTGCTATTGTGGGCTGATACAGATCGGTAGACTTTAATTATATATAATTATGTAAAATATTAAGTATTTAATATTTTTAATATAATCTGTCTGTATCAAATTTTAATATGCAATAATTTTGAAAACTAATTTTGCACCACCATCTATCCATCCATCCATCAGCCTTTCATCGTCCACTGCTGGACATAGGCCTCCCCAAAATGGGAGTTGCCACGCTTGGCAGGCGGTTTGGTGATCGCAGTGGATGTTTTTAGTACACAGGGGAACGCTGCTGCCCGGCCCCCGGTAATCCCTTAGCACCGCGGGAGGACACAATTCAAAAAATAAATGTATACTTGTTATATGAATTTCATTCTTCTTAAACACAGTTTAAGTTTGTCCCACGAATCCACTGTCAAAATTGAAAAGAAATAAATCTTTAACTCTATCCTACCGTATATATATATATATATATATATATATATAACCTATGCAAATATCTGACATAGAAACGTCATAATTTGATAATTATCTGTGTCTATGTCATCCATCCATCCATCAGCCTTTCGAAGTCCACTGCTAGACATAGGCCTCCCCAAGAGAACGCAACAACATGTGTTTCACTCATATTGGGGATAGTGCCGTAATCGCCACGCTTGGCAGGCGGGTTGGCGATCGCAGTGGATGTTGTTAATAATCGAGGGAGTGCTGCTGTTATCATGTCAACATACAGCTATATACATTTTAAATCATTGACCTTATTCTGCCCCAAACTAAACGTTACAAATTTATACGAAGACATTCGTTTATTAGAATCCAATTAATTGTTAAATTGATCTTGGATTTGAACCTTTCCTGGTTGACATGTCTCAATTATTTGTAACATGGGTTAGATAACTGAATCACCGTCGAATGTTTTATTTAACGCTGACACATTTCAAGCAGGGCAAAGTTTATCTGCTGTTAATACTAACTATTTTAACACAAAGTGTGAATATGAAAATTATATTCAATAACACTCACGAGCAGGTTTTAAACCTGCATCTCCTGGACCGTCCAGATGCTTTGCCAATTCAGCCATTGTGATAATTGCTCGAGACTGTTAATTTCAATAACACATTAATTCCCAACGTCTTAGGTGACGCCTTTTTTTTTTATTTTAGGTGGGCAGAAATGTCCTACCGCACACACCGCTGCCCCACCGTACGCCCTCACCCACCCTTGCTACGGCGGATCACGGGAACCGCGTCGTTTCACCGCGATCCGCAGGCGGCAGCCCCTTCGGGCACCCTCTCTTGTGCGACGCCCCGCGCACTTGGGCGTCACACCTTCGCAGTAGGCTTCTGCGGATGGCAGGGTACTCCCCGACCCCACCGTCCGCAGCCTCGGCTAGGGCGGCATCAGGCGCAGGTAAGCGCGCGCTCGCCGCACCGCGCGCCGGCGGCGAATCGGGTCCGCGAAAGAGGATTCCTCCCGGGCCCTCTCCGCCGCCTCCTTCCGCGAGATGACAGCCTCGCAGAAGGCAGCGACCGCGGTCCAGGCCCTGTTACTGCCAACCATCGCTCGCGCAACGGCCGGCAGCGACAGGTCCACGCCTATGACCGCAGCGAGTTCCCGGCGCTGCACATCCCAGGCCGGGCACGACTCGAGCGTGTGCTGCGCCGAGTCCTCGCCGCAGTCGCAGTGGTGACAACCTGGGGTCGTCTCCCGCCTAGCGATCGTGTGCAAGTATTTGCCGAAGCAACCGTGCCCCGACAAAACCTGCACCAACCGGAAGGTGAGGACCCCGTGCTGCCGCCCTGCCCATTCTTCCAAGATCGGCTGGAGCGCCCCCACGGTCCAGAGACCAGCTCGGGGCGTCTCCAGCCGAGACCTCCACTTTAGGACGGTGGCGCAGCGGGCATCTTCCCGCCAAGCTGAGATTGCGCTTGGCGAGGGGCGACTGCCCCCCGCCCGCGCCTTCGACGCCCGCCGATAAACTTCGGCGAGCACTTCCGCCTCCAGATCCCACGGGGGGGTTCTTGATTCAATTTTCGCAATCAATCTAATCTGCAAATGGTTCAGAAAAAGCCAATTGGTTTTTATAAGTGATTGATAGACTTGCCCAGAGGACAATTAAGATGACCCGAGATATAACGTAATAAGATACATTACGACGATATATGACATTATGGTACGTTACATGACTGTTTTATTTCTTTTTTATTTTGACATCAATGTATTTTTTTTGAGATTTGTCATCTAATTGTACAAGGTAAACTAATTATACATTCAGTCAAGAAAGTATTGGGAATGGATGATTTCTTTATGGTTCCAAATTCAAATTTTGGTTTTTTTTGTTGTTAGATTGGCACAACTGTTATCCATTTTGGTGCGGAGTTTGAGTTGCATCTGTTATTAATATTAAATACAGTGCTGTTTTTAGTTATATCATATCTAGTGTGTATTGCGAATTTCATAATAGATAAAAACATCGAACAAAGAGTTTGTCTTAAATTTTGCATCGCCAATGGAATTTCGTATTCGGAGTCACTGAAAATGTTACAGAAGGCTTACGGTGTATCCACTTTATCAAAAACACGTGCTTATGAGTGGTACAAAGCGTTTAAAAGCGGTCGAGATATGATGGAAGATTTGCCTCGCTCTGGTAGGCCATCAACGTCTGCAACTGAAGTTAACATTGCAAAAGTGAAGGAAATCCATCCATCCATCCACCAGCTTTTTAACGTCCACTGCTGGACATAGGCCTCCCCAAAAACGGGGGATAGTGCCGTAATCGCCACGCTTGGCAGGCGGGTTGGCGATCGCAATGGATGTTGTTAATACTCGAAGGAGTGCTGCTGCCCACTCCCCCGGTATTCCCTCAGTTGGCTCTTACGACTCCCATGGGTGGAGAGGGGTGGGACAATTCTAAAGCCGGCCCCGCACGGTGAAGGAAATAGTGACTGAAAATCCTCATTCAACTTTGAGAGAGATAGCAGCCGAACTTTTTGTTTCTTACGAGTCGATCCGTAGGTACCATTTTAATATGAAACATGTTTCCGCTCGGCTAGTCTCAACAGATCTGAATTTTCTCCAAAAACCCAATCGCATGAGAGTCGCTGAGGATATGCTAGAACGAGTCAATTCCGACCCAACATTCATGAAACGCATTGTTACTGGTGACGAGACGTGGGTTTACGAGTTTGACATGCAAACTAGTCAACAAGCTTTGGAGTGGCGACTTCCAACTGAACCGAAACCGAAAAAAACCACGCCAAAGTCGATCAAAAGTCAAAGTCATGTTGACTGTTTTCTTTAACTATCGCGGTGTTGTGCACTAGGCATTCTTGCCAGAAGGTCAAACGGTAAATAAAGAATAGAGCGTTATACGGCGTTTAGGAGAGCAAATTCGACGAAAAAGGCCAGATCTGTGGAAAGAAAATTCTTGGATTTTTCACCACGATAATGCGCCTTCGCACAAGGCCATAATTGTGAATAAATTTTTGTCCAAACACTCAACAAATAACATCGAGCAACCACCGTATTCACCAGATATGGCCCCAGCCGACTTCTTTCTTTTTCCTAAACTCAAATTACCCCTTCGTGGCACCCGTTTTCAATTTTTGTCTATTATTGATCTTTTCCCGGTACTTTCTTGATAGAGTAGTATACCTAATAACAATAAACTAATTATATAATAACAATAGAAAAACTAGTTCGAACTTTAGGACACTTGGACTATAGCACTGAAGTAATGTCCTACAATCCTAGTGGTCCGCCATTGCAGGCAAAAAAAAAGGCATATGGCCAATTTGTGGATGAGGAACCCATGCTACACTATCGGTTGCCCCGAACGACGGGTCAGGTACGTAAATATTTTGCCGCTTTTACAAAAAAAAAAGGCTATTTGAACTTTACTTTATTCCATGTTCATTTCACAGTCGGCAACGTGCTAAAAATGCTGGCAGCACTTTGGCCTAGGTAACATTTTTGCTATATATGTAGAATCTACAAACAGTCTCGCTAAATTTTCACAGATTTCAAAAGCACCTTCTCCCCAAGGGGGTGATTTAAATTGATAACAAGTATTTTTTTATCTGGGTAATATATTTATATCCTATGACACTTCAAAGTTAATTCCTTCCGCTGGTGCGGCAGTGGTAACAAAAGTTACCACGCCATCTGTACCCGTAAACTGGCTAATGGCAACAAAAGTTACCATGCATCATTTCTTCGCACGGTTCAAATATATTTTTTGTTTCTGTTTACGTAGCCGATTATTACCATAGAGAAAGAACACTATCTCCATAATAGATAGCGTAAGCTCAGTATAACACATCGCGAATACATAGTGCCAACATTCGAAAGAAAATAAATTAAATATAACCCTGTAGCACGAACTCAGTTTT
This sequence comes from Leucoma salicis, assembly GCA_948253155.1. Classification (NCBI taxonomy): domain Eukaryota; kingdom Metazoa; phylum Arthropoda; class Insecta; order Lepidoptera; family Erebidae; genus Leucoma; species Leucoma salicis. Next base: position 4,632,090 of record OX411815.1, read on the forward strand.
TCCGGCGGCACACGACGCGAGTGGTCGTATCCAAAAATAAATTAACGTGTATTGGCGGGATGTGCCATTATCATATTTTTTATTTAGTTATTTGAACATATTATTTAGAGTGTGAGCAATTAATCTTATGGTGAGAGTCAATTAATTTCATGGAAATGTGTTTTTTAAGTTTACTACCAACAATTTTTGTTCCGCATGGAGACAGATTGCATTTAGTTGCATATTAATTATTACAATTTAATGGTGTAATCACATTTAAATAATGGTATACAATGATTATCTACTATTGTGTGTACAATAAAGTCCCTTTAAATACAGTATGCTACAAGATTCATCAATTTCTTACAATTTACGACTCAAACGATCGGCCATCTTGTGAAAGTTATGTGGCGTTCGTGAACTAAGGGCAAGGTCCCATCTGAAAATTGTGACCATTGATATATAAATGTTAGAAATATATTTTATATGGACTTTAATCGAAATCTTACTTTACTTCTAACTCATGTTGTATGGTCGCTCATAATTGTGTGGTTGGAGCTGTAAATATTAATTTAAATTTTATTGAAATCTTTCTTCTTCCTAGTTGGTGTGGATATTTGGAATGAAATTTCACACATAGATAAATGAAAGTGTGGAGTAGCACATGGGCTACATTCAAAATTGGCCATCTCACCTGCACCAATTAATCACGCCAGAACGGCTGAACAGATTTGGATGAAATTTGGCATAGAGATAGATTATTATCTGGAATATCACATGGGCTGCTTAATATCTCGTAAAAATACGTTTACGGCTAATGTAGGATAGATCACCATAACTACTCTACCAGTCATCATAAAATTTATAGCATAGGGATGGTTTTATTTTAGATCATAGACAAAAGTATAAGAGGACGCGGCTGTGGTCGTGCTCGTGCTCGTGGTCGCAGTCATGGTGGGGCCAGCTCCTCACGCATTCTGCCTTTCTCGTAAGTATGGATTAGTTTTTTAGCACCTATTGTAGTTATTTACAAGAGAAGCTATCAAGGAATGAAAATTTGGTATATCATGTAACTATAGAAATGTTGTTTGCCGTGTGGGGGGGAAATTGTCCCATCCGGGATCATACCGGGAGAGTGGGCAGCAGCACTGCCTCGAGTATTAACAATACCCACTGCGATCGCCAACCCGCCTGCCAAGCGTGGCGATTACGGCACTATCCCCCATTTCTTGGGGAGGCCTTTGTCCAGCAGTGGACGTTGATAGGCTGATGGATGCATGGATGGATAGGAATTTAATGTCAGCCAACCAGCACTGGGCTAGCATGGTGGACTACAGCTCAATGTATGGCATGGTAATAAATTGCTCAATATATTTAAGTACTGGGCCAGCATGGTCATTGTCATCTCGCGGAAGGAGGTGGCGGAGAGGGCTCGTGAGGAATCCTCCTTCGCGGACCCGATTCGCCGCCGGCGCGAGGGGCGGCGTGCGCGCGCTTACTTGCGCCTTATGCCGCCCTAGCCGAGGCTGCGGACGGTGGGGTCGGGGAGTACCCTGCCGTCCGCGGAAGCCTACCGCGAAGGTGCGACGCCCAAGTGCGCGAGGCGTCGCTCAAGAGAGGGTGCCCGTAGGGGCTGCCGCCTGCGGATCGCGGTCGTAACGACGCGGTACCCGTGATCCGCCGTAGCAAGGGCGGGTGTAGGCGCACGGTGGGTTTTTAGTGGGTGAGAGCCCCATTCACCCCGTTGTCTCCCCGGGCAGCGGGGTGTGCGGTAGGACATTTTTGCCCACCTAAAATAAAAAAAAAAAAAAAAAAAAGCATGGTCATCGGCCCAGATCCCTCTCTTACTGACAGCAGACCGGTGCTCAATGGTAGGACAGTTATAAATTAGACAATATAATGTTTATACATATTTATATTTTCTGTATTTAGTGACACGCCTGGGACTTCATCAGGTAAAAGCACTGGGCATCAGCCGGAGAAAGCAGCACTGCGGTGGAGCCAGATCTGGGTCACGGTTTATTGGGAATTTGTAGCGTTTTCTTGGCTGTCTAATCTGCTCCATATTAATCAAAACAGAAATTGCGTTTTCAACAGAATTTAAATAATATTTAGTTGATTGTTGGGCCAGACAAGCTAATGTGGATAGACCCTTATATTTCTTGACTTTTTACGAGTGCTCTACTTGAAATGCTAATATCTTCGTTCCTGTTTACCAGAAAAACATGTGTTTGGTACTATTTGAAAGCTATTTTTATGTAGTTTATTTAAGGCTAATTTAATTTCAATCTAATTATGTTTGTTAACCAAAAAACCTTATGAAACTTAAAGTTAATTGCTATGGATGAGGTACTCTGATGTGTTTGTACTCATATTTTACAGAAGTGGTTTATTCAATTATAATTGTAATTGTTACATAATTTTATGGATGAAACAAGCTTTTAGGTATAATAAATATTTTTATTTCGCATCTTGTTATTGTACAGAAATAAATTGTTAAACATCAGCGGCGAAAACTGCGCGACTAACAAATATCATTGGGTTTCTAAGAAAGGATATATATGTATATTTTTATACTATGGTACATGGTTTTATTTTTTTTATTATTGTAAAATTGTATCCATCAAGTAATCTGAAACAAAATAATTATATGTAATCGCTCTATTTTTGAAATAAAAATATATTTCTAACCTTAAGTATTTTTTTTTTTCGCAATTGTAATTTCGGCCCTTATTAATACATAAATAGACATACGAATATGTATGTGTTAGGCACCATTCGAAGCGCATATTCAACTAGATCAAAGTAACAATAACAAAACACTGCATTCTTAGTATTTGATTTGGTAAATGAGGTTCAAATGGGAGTACAGACGCCGTGCAAATATGCCGCGGTGGCGCCTGACGCCGCGGTGGCGTAACGGTGTAACGTTCCTGGGCGGCGACCGGATAACATCACTAGCTAGTTTTTAGGTTATATCTTAGAGTCTATTGTTCGTTCGGCGTCACGAAAAAACTACTGAATGGATTTTGATGCAACTTTTTTTATTTGGTAGTAGCTAAGCTAAAGCTTAGCTTAACATTTGGTTAAAGCGGAGCCGCAGGCAAAGGCTAGTGAGTAATAAATTCGATAAACATAAATAATATTCAGAAAATACTTTCTAGTGTTTTGCTTTGTCCATTAAATCGAGGCTCTGACCATGGAAATATTTTTGAAATCACAATCCATTAAAGTGTATGTCCATTTAAAAACACTTCTTCATATAGAAAAAAAAATCTTATAAGTACAATACGCATGTATTGTGTGCATGTAGTGTGTGTGTTGATTTTTATAAATAATTTTTTTTTAAATAAACCGCTTTTCACACCAAGTAAACATGAGATAAAGGCATATAAAGTTTCAATAAAGTACGATTTGGTTCAATCTTTCACAATCCCGCTACATTTCAGAAACATACAACGACGCGTGCAAGAATCCTATAAGTTATCCTATTTTCATAACAACTGAGAATGTTTATTTTGAGGACTCTGTGAATGAGACTATTGTATCTTTTTGCAATGCTGTTATTTTGCCTAAAATAATAATTATCTTATTTCTTGTATTTTGTTGTAGAGGAATAAACATAATATTTTGAGTTCTATTAAGTTTTATGTTTCATTACATTATTATATCACCAGCTGAAACTGCGGCTTTATCTAGAATATAGTTTGTATATATTACTAGATGATACCCGCGATTTTATAAAACCATTGATATGTATCCTATATCAAATATAAAATTAAATTTAACATTATTAATTTAAAAATTTCTATATATCTGTGTTTCTATCTCTAAATTAGAAACCTACCAAACCACCCCCTCTTTCCCTTCCTATTATTATAACTGACCACTTCCTCATCTCCTCTATATCATCATTCCTCTTCATCATTGCTCATTCTTAAAAGGCATAGGAAATAGCTTTTCTTGGGGTGGATTACTCGCGAAGGTTGCCTTTGGTTTATAGGCTACCACGCCAACCACTCAGGGCGTGGCAAACTTACCGTCTTACTCACCATGAAGCCGTACAGCCTAGTATAATTATGTGTTATAAACATTGATATATAAACAAAAACATAGCATCACGCCTGTATTCCCCGAAGAGGTAGGCAGAGGTGTATTACACACCCACGATTCACCAGCTATGTTAAGTCCCACGTAATTGGGGGCGAGCCTATTGTCGTCTACCGGGCACATTTTGAACTCCGGCGGCTACTGACAAGATTTCTTTTTACGAAAAAGCTCTATAACACTGCCCTACCCGGGAATAGAACCCGAGACCTCATGATCAGCTGATGATCAGATGTGGTGCAGCGGTAGTGTAAGCGACTACACTACCGCTTCACCACAGAGGCAGTTGATGTATAAAGCAGATTCACAATTAGGCACTAAAAGTGTTCACTATAGGTGAGTGCAGATTACGCTTTCCTGCACTCATTTCGTTTAGTATTGTTTTCCGCAACGTATCAATGTGCCTAATAATACCAAAATCTCTTTTGAAAAACTCATTGACTACCTGTCTCTTTTTCTCTCGTTCTTTTTGAATAGTGTCATTATCCTCACGCACGCAGTTAAAAGTTGTTATCTAATATATATAACATTCTCGTGTCGCGGTGTTTGTTACCAAACTCCTCCGAAACGGCTGGACTGGTTTGTATGAAATTTTGTGTGCAGATCGTGTGGGTCTGAGAATCGGCTAACATTTATTTTTCACATCCCTAAATGATAAGGGTCACCCACCGCTAAACTTTTTTTTTTAATTTTTGAAATACAAATTTTAATTTTTTATTTTGTTGTTTCGGAATTAAAAATACATACAACCCTAAATTTTCACCCTTCTACTGCCGATGTAGAACTAATTTATATTGCAAAACAACGTTTGCTGGGTCAGCTAATCTCTAATATATAAAATTTCCATGTCACAATTTTAGTTACCGTACTCCTCCAAAACGGCTTAACCGATTCTCATGAAATTTTGTGTGCATATTGAGTAGGTCTGAGAATAGGATGAAAACTATTTTTCATACCTTAAAGTGGTAAGGGTAGTCCACTGCAAAAAAATATTTTTTATTTTTTGGAGCAAATTTTTTATTTTATTTTTTATGCATTAAAAATACATACCACCCTAAATTTTCGCCCTTCTACTGCCAACCCCTATTTTTTGATAGCGATATTAGTACTTTAATAATTTTCATTGCAAAATATTCACGAAAAAAAAATATGGCGATACGAAGTTCGCCGGGTGAGCAAGAGTAACAGTAGTTATTTTATAAAATCATACATACATATTGTCACGCCTTTTTCCCGTAGGGGTAGGCAGAGACCACTTCTCTCCACTTGCTACGATTCTAACACACATCTTTCGCTTCATCTACTTTCATTATCGCTTTCATGGATGCTCGTTGGTTTCGAGTACTCTTAACCTGGCCTTCCTTAAGAACGTCTCCGATCTGGTCAAAATACGTTGCGTCCGATAGGTGGCATGGGTCGTAAAGACAATTGTAATGTGGAGATTGGGTATGGCCGTTGGTCAGTGCGATAGCTTAACGACTTAGAGCACTTTCCCTGATTGGAAGGGACGCAGTTCGAAACCCGCTCGCACTGAAGTTCTCTTTTTCCACATTCACAAATAATTTGTAATCTGTAATAAGTCTATAAAAAAACTATTAAACTAATGCCTATTGAAATATTATAGAAATCGGAATATCTAAAATAAGTCCTTAAAAAACTATTAAACTAATGCCAAATACTCTTTAACTCATAAACATAACTAAAATTATTTTGTTAAAAATCAACTTTTAGCATGATGGTACTGTACTAATAACCACATCAATGGTTACCATAGCAACGGTTGACATATTATATTTTGTGTTGTTGTGTTAATGAGTGTAGAAGTCTGAATACGATAGCAGATAAAAATATATATTTTGGATAGGAATTTCGTAAAATCCTTTTTTAGTGAGCGTTTACGTCGTGAAAGGAGCATCTATGCAAAATTTCAAGTCAATCGGACGTATGGTTTCGGAGATACCGTGATGAGTAAGTGAGTGGTAAATCGCTTATATATATATATATAGATTTTATATTTGTCAAAACTGCACGCAATTTTAAATGTTATCTCTTTGATAATAGGAATGCGTAATTCGAATTATTTCGGTAAAGTTCGATTGGGAGAATCTTTTTTTTGTTAAGGTGGGTAAAAATTTACCTAATCGCACACCGGGGCAACGAACAGGTTACAGGTAACAGGTGTAGGGCCTTCACCCACTAAATAAACCCAGTGTGTGCCGTCTCTCCGCCTATGCTGGTGGACCACTGAAACTGTGTTACATTACTTCAATGTTATGTTCGATTCTCCTTGGGCGTACTGTTATAAATGGAAAATGTATGTATTATTTAATATTCGTCCGTGTGGTGACGGACTAAGAATACAAGTGTCACCAACCCATTATTTCCCACGGGTGTCGTATGAAGCGACTAAGGGAAGTAAGCAATTATCATCCATTGCATGACTGGTGGTAGGGCTGGGTACCAAGTGGGAGTACTCACTTGGTATCGGACCCGAGCGGGTTGGTACCGCCATCTCCCGTGTGACCGTCTATGAAGCACATTGTTGCGTGTAGCAGGAGATAGCCGTTTATTCTTTCATTTCATATCGGTGAAATTAAATGGTGAGCAGCGGCTTAACAATACTCTTGGTATAGTTGAGTCCATGAGCGACGATTACCATTACCATCAGATGGGCCGTGGTTCGTTTGCCTCTACATGCAATAAAAAAAATCCTATATAAAAGTAATTAGCACCCACACCTCAGTCAGTTAACATTTGTCCGGTATTCCATTAGCACATTGCTCTCAATGAGTTTCCATCCATCCATCAGAATTTCGACGTCCACTGCTGGACATAGGCCTCCCCAAGAGAACGCCACAACGAGCGGTCGTCTGCTGTTTCGCTCATATGGGGGATAGTGCCGTAATCGCCACGCTTGGCAGGCGGGTTGGCGATCGCAGTAGATGTTGATAATACTCGAGGGAGTGCTACTGCCCACTCCCCCGGTATTCCCTCAGTCGGCTCTTACGACTCCTATGGGTGGAGAAGGGATGGGACAATTCTAAAGCCAAGTCAATGAGTTTAATATAGTCGATTGTTGTAATTTCGGTGTGTTAAATTAATAAACGTTTCGTGACCTTAACAATTGTTTTTTTTAAACTCCTATCGGAATACGCGCAAAACACTACAAACTCAGTCCGTGCCTGCCATCGTATTGCTGAACTTTATTTCTGACGTATTCTTTTGATGTGAAAATATCTAATGCAGAGGGAGGGTAACACCATCTGTTAGCAATTTATTTAATTGTTTTAACGCCATCTGTTGACAAAAGCTTGTAACTCGGAAGCATAACGTCAATCAATAAAACATTTGTAGTGGAAATAAAAGATAAAAATGAGAGGATACTACCTCTCCTTATTTATTATTCCAACCCTCGTACTAGTATGGATACTAATAAGAGGGTTGGAATGATAATAAGGAGAGGATAGGGAGGGGATTTGAGCCTACGGCGCTCTCACTTACCATATGAAACACACGCCGATGTTCTGTGAGAGGTAGTACTTTCCCGATCGAGCCAGCCCATTCATACTGGGTTAAGCAAGGCTTTTTAGTGAGATTTTCATGACAGAACACGCGCAAGCTCCTGTTACAGGGGGCCCGGACATGTCGTAATCTAGTCTCTAGCGACGGTCAGTTTGATGGTTTAGGTTGTTTTTAAATGAATGCTTCACACCATATAACAAGTGGTTATATTACCACGTCAGAAGAGATAGAGTTTAAAATGAGTGGAAACACATATGGATCAAAAATGGCAAAATACTTATTTGCTCGTAAAATAGATGGCAAGCCCACATTATAATAAACCTAATAATGTAATAATATACTTGAGCAACCGAATAGTAAAAGCATTATTATTCTAAAATACATATATGTATACACCCTTATAATAATATTTGTATGAAGATGTAATTTTTACTATTTCTTTTTCTTGCCAAGACAAGGTTTTACACAAAATATACAAGTTAATAAAGAAACAAACTATTCGACTCGATCAATCACTCGCCAACTTTGAATGAAGACGGAACGTCTGATTGCCGCATAATGAGGGTACTAGGGGCGACAGACCCCGTATAGAGTTGTCGCTTTTTAAACATTATTTCCTTCAAGATCCTACGATTTCGTCATTTTAGTTCTTAAAATTATTGATAATAATATTGTATTGATGTTGTAGTTCGATTTTGAACTAGGTAAACGATTATTAAAGAATAAATTATTTGTGAAAGTGGAAAAAAAGAGTTTCACTGCGAGCAGGATTTGAACCTGCTTCCCAGGGAAAGAACTCTGTACCGCCAAGCTATCGCAGTTACCCAACGGAGACTCCAAATCTACACTTTTTATAAAATGTCTTTACAACCCACGCCACTTATCACATACATTATCATAATATAGTAAGTTTAATTTTGCAATTAAAATTCATACTATTTGATGGCGTGAAATCACGCCATCAAATAGTATGAATTTTAGATAGATAGTACTGTAGCTCAGTGGATTAGAGCACTTCCCCGGATAGGAAGGGACGCAGGTTCGATTCCCGCCTGTACTAAAATACTCCTTTTCCTTATTTACAAATTAATTATTTGTACTTTAAGAGTAGCTGAGCATGTCAAGTGCTAAAAAATAGATCAAAATGTTTAAAAAAATCACGCCATCTAATAGTATGAATTTTAATTGCAATATAAACTTACTATATTAGATTAATGCATGTAAATGCGTTCCGATAGAGGGCGTTGGTCGTTAAGACAAATGTGATAAGGAGATTTGGTATGTCTAAAAGATAGTACTGTAGCTCAGTGGATTAGAGCACTTCCCCGGATAGGAGGGGACGCAGGTTTGATTCTCGCCTGTACTAAAATACTCTTCTTCCTTATTCACAAGTTATAATTTGTATTTTTATTTGTATTTTAGCACTTGACATGCTCAGCTACTTTGAACAAACTATTTGTGAAAGTGGAATAAGATAGCTTTACTGCAAGCAGGATTTAAACCTACGTCCTATTTAATCCGGGGAAGTGGTTTGAACCGCTAAGCTATCACAGTCACTCAACGGTGACTCCAAAATGATTATTATGAAATATAACCACTTTTACGGAATCTATCGCGATTTTTTGACCTTTTATTAAAGAAGATGAAAATGACTGCACAGATTTTGTCCGTGTGGTGACGGACTAAGAATACAAGTGTCACCACCTCATTTTTTTCCATGGGTGTCGTATGAGGCGACTAAGGGAAGTAAGCAATTATCATCCATTGCATAACTGGTGGTAGGGCTGGGTACCAAGGGGGAATACTCACTTAGTATCCGGCCCGAGCGGGTTGGTACCTCCATCTCCCGTGTGACCGACCATGAAGTAAATCGTTGCGTTTTGGCTGTAGCAGGAGATAGCCGTTTATTCTTTCATTTCATATCGGTGAAATGAAATGGTGAGCAGCGGCTTGACAATACTCTCGGTATAGTTAAGTCCATGAGCGATGGTTACAATTTACCATCAGATGGACCGTGGCTAGTCTGCTACTATAAGCAATAAAAAAAAGAAGATGTTGGAGTGGCTTACAATCCGACCGGGTAGTCGGTCCGCATCGTGTGCTGTGGGATCCACAGATGACAATTATTTGTGTGATCTACAAGTCATTGTCCTGAGTCTGGGTGTACTTTGTGTCCATTAAATTGTATGTTTGTTAAGTCCTGCGATACAAGCATTAGTCCTCAGTGCAGGATGTTACCTTTATACCAATGATGTAATGTCTTACAGTTTCAGTGGTCTGCCAATACAGCCGGAGTAACGGCACATGGTGAGTTTATTTAGTGGGTGAGGGCCCTACGCTACCCTGTTCGTTGCCCCGAACGATGACGTGTGCGGTTGGGTATTTTTTTTTCCACCTTAACAAAATAATAAAATAAATTTTTAAAAAAAGTATTCGAAACCTCGGGCAATCATAAAATATTTTTTTTTATTATATTTATGTAATAATTGCGTTATTTAAAATATATAACACATTTATGTGAAGACCGAAAGAGTAAGTTAAAAATAAATTTTTGTATCAAATTGCTTTTTTTCAGCAATTTAATTATCATTATAAATACCATGCACGTATAATTAAATGCGCACGGAATGTAACTTGACATAGTGTAGATACGTAATATACACAAACAAATGCAACTGATGCCAAAACAACTGATTGTAAACGGCGAACAAAACGGCGAATGTAAGCGGTCACCACAGCAAAAGATGATGGCAAGAGTCGCAATATGTGTCACTACTTTACGCCCGGGTACTTCCCCTATCGAGCTGGTCCACTCGACCACTCCATCACAAAAAAAATGGTGTTAAATTTGCACCTCAGCCCTAAAGCCGGGTCCGTAGCGAAATATTACGAACAAAACATTGTTTTGCTAACATGTTAGTAAAACCCTATAAATATTCAGATATTTTTATATATATTTTTAGCATTTGACATGCTTCGCAAATTCAGCAAAGCATCTGGACGGTATCTAAGAGATGCAGGTTCAAATCCTGCTCGTGAATGTTATTTTCGATTTCACATTTTTACTTTGTGTTTAATGTATAGTGCTAAGCATGTCAAATATTAAAAATATATATAAAAATATCTAAATGTTAGTAAGACATTTACCTATAGCAAACAGGCCGTGCACTGTGATTTTTGAGTATAGAACATTTTTGTTAGTAAATTATTTATTTAAAATGAGTTCCGACGAGGAAGACATGTCCACGGTTTTAGCAATAGTGGATCTAGTTCTTGACAGAATAAATAGAAATAGGTTTCGTGTTAGACCCCACCTAACACAGCAAATTCTTTCAACATCTATCAACAATTTAAGACAGATTGTTTAAAAAAAATATATTTAAAAAGGGAATACCGAGGGATTGGGCAGCAGCATTCCCTCGAGTATTAACAACATCTACTGCGATCACAAACCCGCCTGCCAAGCGTGGCGATTATGGCGTTATCCCCCATGACGGGACCGCTCGTTGTTGCGTTCTCTTGGGGAGGCCTATGTCCAGCAGTGGACGTTGAAAGGCTGATGGATGGATGGATGGATGAACAAGGCATTTTCTTTATTCCACTTCATTATCGTTGAAGTATAACATAAACATACGCATTATTTAAAAATAAGTCCCGAGACGTGTCTATGGCGGGCGCAAATATGAAATGAATAATATTACGTACCCCCATAGGCGAATGCGGGTGATGTTATACATACGTTTGAGTCGGCAAACTTGTTAGCGAATATTTGGAAACAAAACAATTAGACCACGCTCCAAATAACATGATTTTGGCTATATTGTCAAGTTATTGTGATTGTAAACACGATGATAACATGGCGCTGCGGAACCCGGCTTAAGAGTAGAAACTTAATACAATCGTAGATACTAAATACAATCGTAGAAAATTGTACTTAATATTTTTTCTGGAATTTAATGGGTAAACCTAATTTTCTTCGGTAAAACAATCACCGTTCTAGTAATTAGCTCAATTATTGTAATCATTTACGGTAGACTGTTTGGCTTCCGTCTGTTTCACTTCGAATGTCAATGTTGAAACTAATTGATTTTACGAGGACAATATATTATGGGCTTAGTTTCTATGTTTAAACAAATAATACCTATCAAAACGTCATCATATAGATATATTTAAAACACACACCACCTATTGGATGTAATTATACTTACTTATAATCACGACATCTCCCTTGCGGGGTAGGCAGAGAGAACAGAGTGCTAAAAGGCTTTATTCTGGCATACATCACTCGCTTCTTCAACATTCATAATTCTCTTCATACACGCCCGCCGGTTTCGGAGACTGCTGACCTTTCTTCAATACAAATGATCGATTTGGTCTAGGTAGGCGAGTCTCAGTGTCCCCCTGTACCTACGTCCTTCCACTTTCGCGTTGTATATTTTCCTAATTTAACTGTTTTATTGGTCTTAATTTATTTTATTTCTTAATCGTATATCTTCTTATGTATTTTTACATATATTTTAATTTTAATAATCATATTAAACAATCATGCCATCAATTAGTATTAACTGTATTAAATTGGGCATTTATGACTGATAGTATAGTCAGTTAATTACTGCGACGTATACTCGTAGCAGAACTGATTCCAGTTAATTTAATCAATGGAACCTATTTACCTGTTTGAAATTAGATACTAAATTAAACCACAAACCACTTGCTTAATCAATGTTAAATAATCTAAATGAACTTGAACTATAAATGGCACAAATACTTTCGTACTTAAAAGGATACTCCAATCACTAATTATAAGTTGTAATTGATGATAATAAACTTGTCGAGTTTTGAATTTTTGAAATGGAAATTTTTACTGCCATCATTTTACGGCAGATGGCGTATTATCGACATGGCCATTGAAAACTGTAATTTACCATACAATTTGTAACCTGTAATTTGGTAAATTTTAAATTTCTCGTAATTTGCCTCTGTGTGGTGTACCAAAACGTAATAACCCCGATGTACACTTATTTCTCAAAGATCAAACATTAAAAAAAGTGGGAAATGTCACAAAATTTTGATGGCTACACAACATAGTGTCTTTCAAATCTTTAATCTTCCAGGTAACGTATATAACGTATTTTAACAATATCGCTGATTAACCGTATTAAACACAAAAAGTAGCGAACGATTATCAGCCAAACAAAACAATTACTTACAATATGACAGTGGCCATCTCGCCGATAGCGCCATCTGCGCTCAACTATGCCCGTGGAGCCCCATTGCAAGAGATTTCAGTCAATGTCGAAGTCTAGGCCCTGATTCGAATACTCAGGACTAATACCATTGACTTAGAGAAGGCCATTTTAGCATATTGGGAGCACCGAGGTTTTCAGATATTAGGTATGACATTATGACTGCTATACATAAGGATTTAATTAAAAACTGCTGCAGTGGTCTAGTGGTAGTGTATGCGGATGTGAGCCACAAAGTCTCAGGTTCAATTCATGAGTCGAGCCAACAAAAATGTTTTTCTGTCAAGCAAATCTCAATAGCAGATCGGAGTTAGAATGTTGGCGGTGTTTCACCTCCGTCCCTCGGAAACCATATAAAGCCATTGGTTCTGAGCGTGACCGCTCTCTTGTCGTGTGAGACGTCCAAGTGGAAGTGCTCACTTGCTATCGCAACCGAGCGGGTTGGTACCGCTATCTCCTGTGTGACCGCCCATGAAGCACTTATATATAGCAGGAGATAACTGTTAATTTTTTCAGTTCATATCTGAAATGAAATGGTGAGCAGCATCTTCACAATGCTCCCGGTATAGTTGAGTCCATGAGCGACGGTTACCATTTATCATCAGGTGGGCCGTGGCACACTTGCCACAAAAGGCCATAAAAAGAAATGGGACAAGAGAATTTCTGTCCCCAATTGGAACCAAAAAACATCAGTCCACTGCGCACAATCAACGCTGATTAACAGACTCATATAAAAAAATATAGCGCAAGAAAAAACTAAAATCCACAATAACTTGAATACTAAGATAAGATAAGGTATGAAGGCTGACGTCTGGCATTGGAAGATAACCTGTCGATAGAACACAGAGACATTTTCTACATTCTATGAACGCAATTAGCAATGGAATTACAGTCAGTGCATCGTGTTACTATGATAGCCAAGAAAGGAAAACTAATCTCCAGTCTTAGGTCAAGACCTCACACAACACTTACTTCTGATTTATCATTTTTACACGCTATAAATTAGTTTCACCTGTATGTTTGTAAACAACTCCTTTGTACTCAATTTTAACTCATTTTTAACGGACAGATTTTTAATTTAAACTTTGTACACTTATCAAAAACCGGTGGCAATACAATAATTTCATAAATTTGTCTCATTATCCTGATCAGGATCGCTAATATTTTTTTAACAATTAATGGCACTAATGAGTGAAAAATAAATATCTATAGTTTAAAAAAAAACAAAAAAGAATAGTTTTATAGCACATCGAACTAAAAAGTGAAAAATAATTAATACCTATAGGTAGAAAAATAATAATGAACAAAAATATTAGTATTATTGTGCAAAAAGTGTGGCACTTTGTGTATCTTTTTAACCCCCGACGCAAAAAGAGGGGCGTTATAAGTTTGACGTGTCTGTCTGCCTGTCTGTGGCTCCGTAGCTCGCGAACGGATGAAGCGATTTCAATTTTGTTTTTTTTTTATGAAAGGTGAGTTACGGGCGAGTGTTTTTAGACATGTTTGATGAAAATTGGTTGAGCCGTTTAAAAGTTGTGAGGGGGGAAATTGGGAAAGAATAACATGTCTGCAAATATAATCGAGTGGGGCCTCAAATGAAAGCGAATCACGTGCACATTACAAAATAATAATTATGTTCAATGAAAATCGGTTGAGCCCTGAAAAAACTCTGGGGAAAAAATACCCAATATCTGCAAATATATGTGGTGGGGAGAAAATGACGATGGAAATCCGAATATCAGCAAATTTACCCAAGTAGGGTAGCAAAATCGATGTATTAACAACTTAACAAATCTACATTATAATAAGTGTGTACCTATAAAAAGTATAAAATAAAAATTAAATTTCAAAATTTTAAAAAACCCAAGACACTATATCCTGGGTTCCCTTTAAAAAGTAAAAAAATAATGAAAGAAACTCAATCTTAAAGTACCTAAGTACGAGTATGTACGAGTATTAATAATTCTAAAAAAAATACATCGCGTTGGGGGACCGGAACTCAGGTTATTGTCGGGGGTTTTTTTAATTTTGAATTTAATTGTTATTCATTTATATATATCAAGCACCAATAATGTTTTTGAAGTGTAAACTAACACTTTTTGGGTGAACAAAAATCATGGAACTCGCGTCATCGCCACCGAACGCTTTGGTCACGTGACGTGTTAACGATAACACAGTTCCTATTATTAGTATAACTTATTGCGCTGGGCCAGCTGTGAATGAAGAAATGAATAAATTAAATATTTTTTTTTTATGAATGAATTAATAATTTTGATATACAAGTTTTAATAAAATTTAAGATCAAACAATTAATTTGGATATGTAAAAATAACAACTGTTTGTTTATAGTTTTTACTTTTCACTTCCGTCGGCAGCCCTCATGACTTCTTTAATTTTTTTAAAAATACTCTGCACTTATGAGTAATCCCTGCTATAAACTTTATAAACGTTATTTGTTGGCGTTTAAATAAATACTAATAGTCCGTGCTTTTATCCGCGTGGACTTCATAATATAAATGTGTCCCAAGTAGCGAGTGAATCCGCGGGTAATGCGATATTTTATAATATATAAACAGAATATACACACAAAAATTCATAAGAATCGGTCAAGCCGTTTCGGAGCAGAATGGCGACAAACACTGTGACACGAGAATTTTATATATTAGATATAAAAATTAATTATTGCTGTTCGTTAGTGTCGCTAAAACTCAAAAATTGCTTGCCTGAGATGCTGTATAATTGTTTTTTTAGTACTGTCCGCTCTAATTCAGGAGTGGTTTAAAGGATAAAAAAAATAGGGAATACCTTTAAACCAGTTGAAGAATTAAAAATATCTAAATTGTTAATTTTGTATGGGAATCAACTTTTTGGATTATGGGACTCTACAGATGACAAAATGGAACCTACTGCCATTATTTCTAATTCATTTGAACTACAAGCAATTTTCTGCTGATGGATTGATGGATGGAACCGATGTGTATCAAAACCGATGCAGATTGATCAGGATTATTTATAATCGCTGTTTAAATAAATTGTAGGTTACCTATACGAAGTTCATCGACTCTTAATAATTATTAAATTACACAGTTATGTAATGTAAGTAAATACACTAAATAGTTGATTAGAACATTGTATAATTAAAGTACCAATGTATTCGTAATTGCACGACATCAATTCGTTGTTTCAACTTACAATCAAGCCACGAGGTCAAGTTTACGTCATTAAATTATGAAATCGATGTTTCCATTGTCATACATTATTATTGTATTTTTTAGGTTAGGTAGGATAATAGAAAGAATAGGAAGGATAATAAGGTGAATATATGCATTTGGTTCTCCGGCACTCTCACTTACCATAGAAAACATAATAGTAGAAGTGCATACTGTTGTTTCACGCTGATCTTCTGTGAGAAGGTGGTAATGTTCCTATGGCCACTTTCTAGCTCCATCATCAGACTCTGGATACCATCTAAAGACAAAGTACTCGTCAAGACGAATCAAACGATCCCAAACTCGATGCGGTTTCGTCGTTTCATTACAGAGTTACTGTGATCACCTTCCAGCTCCATTATCAGACCTTGGATACCATCTAGAAAGAAAGTACTCGTCAAGATGAATCATACGAGCCCAAACTCGATTATGTCTTTTTTTAACGGAGTTTTATGGTCACCTTCCAGTTCAATCATCAGCCCCTTGATATCATCTAGGACTGGAGTACTAGTCAAGACAATCCAAACGAGCCCTAACTCAATGGAGTTGCGCTATTTAATTAAAGAGTTCTCATGGCCACCTTCCAGCGCCATCATCAGACCCTGGATACCACCTAAAGACAAAGTACTTATCTAGACGAATCAAAGGAGTCCAAAGTCGAGAGGGTTGCGTCGTTTCATTATAGAGTTGCTATGTCCACCTTCCAGCTCCATCATCAGATCAGCTCCATGTCATCATAATATTATATTGTCACGCGGTATACGTATGCGTGTAAAATTTTAGCTCAATCGGAAACTGGGAAGTGTGTCAAATTTAACTTGCAAGATTTGAACGGGACAAATAAAATAAAAGCGTCGCCACGCTAACAGCCGATTTTACCCTCCCGCCGCATTAGATGTTTCACATCAAAAACTTAAATTGCTCTAAAGACTAACCTCCGCGGTTGTGGTTAACGTGGTTGGTTTGGACATTGCAAATCCTCCGTGCATCCATCAAAAACGTATAAAGTAACAACACTACAGTTTTGATTACGGTAACAGAGGAGCTACAACCCACCTAATGGTAAGTAGTAACCTCTACTCATGGACTCTGCTACTGTAATTAGCTTCTCACTATTCAAATTTAGTGACGGGCCTCGTGGCGTAGTCGGTAGTGTAACCGACTTCCGTGCACGAGGTCGTGGGTTCGATTCCCACTCAGGACAAGTATTGGTGTGATGAACACAGATATTTGTACTGCGTCTGGGGGTTTTCTATCTATTATATGTATGTATTTACAAAAAAAAAGTAGTATATGTATTATATCCGTAATCTGGTACCCATAGCACAAGCATTAAGCTTAATTTGGGACCAGAGGACGTTGTGTGAAAGTGTCCGTGAATATTTTATTTATATTTATTTATTAGTGTTAAAGCCTTGCTTATTCCTGCATGAATAGGCCGTCTTAATCGGGGACCCTCTCAGAGAATATCGGCGTGAAACCACGGTAGGTTCTGCTGCCGTTGGGTTTCATATGGTGAGTGACAGTGCCGGAGGGCCAAGCCCTCTCCCTACCCTATCCTTATTGTCCTTAGTATCCATTCTATCCTCTTCTTAGTAACCTTCCTTCCCACCTCCTATCCCTTTTCTTAGAGATGGTTACGCGCGAGTGATGCCTCTGGTGTTACTAGCGTCTATAGTCTACAGTAACCGCTTACCATCAGGTGGCCCCGTATGCTTGTTTGCCACCCACGTTGTATAAAAAAAGCATTACTTGTTGGGTTGGTTGTTGGTTGGTACCAAGATGGAGTAGTACTATTACAGTAGTAATATTACCTTAGTAGAGTTTTAAGACTTAAACTTTCTGCATGAAACGGAATGGAATGACATTACGCATCTTTAGTACGGTACCAAACCCTTCTGTCAAAATAGTTTGTATTAACAGCAGATAAACTTTGCCCTGCTTGAAATGTGTCAGCGTTAAATAAAACATTCGACGGTGATTCAGATATCTAATCCATGTTACAAATAATTGAGACATGTCAACCGGGAAAGGTTCAAATCCAAGATCAATTTAACAATTAATTGGTTTCAAATTAACGAATGTCTCCACGTATAAATTTGTAACGTTTAGTTTGGGGTGGAATTAGGTCAAGGATTTAAAATGTATTACAGCAGTATGTCGACATGATATGGCGTTTCTAGGTCAGATATTTTGAGCATAATATATGCATCTACATAGGTATATACGTTACGCTGACTCATTGTTATAGAGTTAAAGGCTTATTTCTTTTCATTTCTAACATTGAGTTCGTGGGACACACACAAACTGGATTGAAGAAAAATTAAATTCATGAAACAAATATGGTTATTTTTTAAATTGTGTCCTCCCGTGGAGTAAACTTAGTTTTCAAAATTATTGCATATTACAATTTGATAATTAATTTCAGATACCTAGATATAACCTAATCAGTGATGAATATTGATACATCTGATAAGAATATGCATAAAATATGACATGTCGGATATGAATAATTAGGTATGTGAAATGTTAATATCAGCAATATTTAAGTTAGTGAGCATGGTGACACTGATCTTTATTATATATCTGGGCTGGATACT
This sequence comes from Leucoma salicis, assembly GCA_948253155.1. NCBI lineage: Eukaryota > Metazoa > Arthropoda > Insecta > Lepidoptera > Erebidae > Leucoma > Leucoma salicis. Next base: position 4,650,753 of record OX411815.1, read on the forward strand.
ATAATACAAGATCAAATCTGAGCAACAGGGACGGTTAGTCAAGAGATGCAGGTTCAAATCCTGCTGGTGACCGTTATTTTCGATTTACCATGTTCGAACTTTGTACTCATTTATAAGCAGGTCAAATGCTTAAAATATATATCATATCATAGATCAGACATGTCATATCACAATAGTATTATACAGTTTATTAGCAACAATTTTTCTATTTGAAATCGTTTGTCATTTGAGTAATGACGACTTCCGAAAATGGAAATATAGTCATTGACTGCAAAAATTCTCGGGTAGTAATAAATTGTCTAGTTCAATTGATAAATAAAGAGCCATATTTTTACAGTTCAAGTATAGTTAATTGTTTTAATTACAGGTTTAAAAAGAAGAATATTTATGCATTTTACTTTATTCCTTTTATTTCTTTGGATGGCCGTATTATAGAACAGCGCCAAAATGGTGCGATACAATGGGATCACACATTACATATTATTATCTTCTATTCAGATATATTCAAGGTCAGTGAGGGCAACCTTAAAATTACGATGTTATATAAATCATTTAAATTTATTCGCAGTTCGACATAGAAGTGAACTCAAAAACGTATACGAATGGGCACGCGCACAAATAAACGTCATATTTATATTTGTGAGCGAATTCACGCAAGCGCAGTAAGCAACACAACAGGGTTATGAACACACGTGCAATCGTATTTCGTTTATCGATAACATAAAAGTTGATTAGTGAACATGAATTCAACACCTGTGTCCCTATTGGATTTAAAACCCGAACAGTTCCAGGAATTCCTGGATTCTTTCGACCATGTGTTTTCGGACTGTGACGGTAAGTTTTTAAATTTATTTGCCCTACTGCGGTTGAAAGCTTGTAATAAAATTTGACCTCAGATTTAGAGTTAAAGGTAAGTTTAACTATAATGTTAGTGGATGGGATAAAGTTACACCGCGTATCCAAAGCTGTAATGAATGTGTGTGACGTAATTGTGACTTATTGACTTTGAAATACCAAGAATTTAGTATACCGCCTACACAGAAAGACCATGCACTACGCACAGTAAGCGAATATAGCGTATGTAAAATGATAAGGATTTTTTTAGTCTGGAGTTTATATAAGAGAGAGAGAGAGATCTATGTGCGATTCGTGCGGTAAATCTTCTTTCTTCATTTATATCTAAGGATGCATACATTTATACCTATATAAGAGTATTTTAACATGATTTTATTAGCTTGGTATGTATCTATCATATGAATATAATGTATCTATGTAAAGGAATCTCTGAACATGATTTTGAACCACTTCGAAATGTCGGATTAAATTGAAATTTTGCACATTTGTCAAGGACCGATAATAATGTATTGTTATCAGTCTTTGTGGTCGGGCTTTGAGTTATAATTTAAGTTTATCCATTTTTAGGGTTCTGTAGCCAATAAGGAACCCTCATAGTTTCGCTATGTAGGAACACTATTTACAGCTTAGCTCAGAGCCAAAACTAAGTTAGCATAACTAAGTTAGCATAAATATACAGGATAGTCACGCTGACAAAAGGATAAAATAAAATCTTTTTAAATTGGGTACCCTCTACGTAAACTGGGATGCTATTTTTTCTCGGATATCTCATAGTGTGGGGTGTCATCGGATAGGTCTATCAAAAATATTGTGAGTTTGTGAAAACCAATTTTTCCAATAAGTAATCCGTTTGTGAAATATTAAGCTATTATGCGCTAATTTTTGTTGTTAGGAGTCAAGTGAGCCAGCTAAATGGTTGTTTTTGAATATGTGAAAAATTCATAGTAGCAGTATATGTGACGAAGTTTAAAGTAAAATTATCACAGCTTAGTAGGCTTAATTTCTTTTAAAGAATACCTACTTATTTTAAACAATACTTTGAAAAATAAATTAGAGTTTAAAAACTAAAACAACCAGCTTTAATAGCTAGTTGAACTAAAAATTAGTAATTAATATTATAATAAATAATGATTGTAAAAAAGCGTTGGATACTTGATATTAAATTTAACAAATTGTTTATATATACATAGAAACATACAAATAGTAATTGTGAATACATATATTTCTGTGAGTTGCTCTTCGATTCCTACGATATATGAGTAGGTTGGTACGTGGAATGTCTTGAAACTTAAATAAACAAATGACTTTGAAGAATGGCGTATTCTTCGACGAAGCAATTTTGATCATCGTGTTTCACTAACAGATAACCTGCAACTACGTGATTTTGACGTTTTTCATAATTACATTTTCAAGGAACTTTGTAGCAGCCAGTTGTGGTTGTGGGCTACATTAGATGATTTCTGTAATAAACTAAATAAATTACAATTGCCACAAATACAGATTCGTATAAAAAATAATGTTATTATTGAGTTTAATAAAAAAGATAACGTTATTATTTAAGTGAAAACTTCTATAGGAAGGTTTGGATAGGGAGTAAATTCACGTAAGTCGTCATCGACATGGTCACGTGACGTGCTAACGATAACACTATAATAATATCTTTTCGTATTAGTATAACTTATTGCGCTGGGCCAGCAGTGAATGAAGAAATGAATAATTTTATATAATACTAGCCTTTGCCCGCGGTTTCACCCCAGCCAAAAGCTAGTTTTTGGGTTATATCTCAGGTTTCCGGTATAGTAGCGGGATTAAATGTATACCATTTGTTAAGTCTAAACAAGAGCTACCAAATAAAAAAAGTTGCATCAAAATCCGTTCAGTAGTTTTTGCGTGATGCGCGAACAAACAAACAGACAAACTGACAAAAAATCTAAACTAAACATCTAAAGTCTAATCAAGGCCTTTCAAATAAAAAAATATTCTAGTCTAATAAAAGCATTTCAAAAAAAAAAGTTGCATCAAAATCCGTTCGGTAGTTTTTGCGTGATGCGCGAACAAATAAACAGACAAACGGACAGACAGATAAACAGACAAACAGACAAAATTGTTTTGTGTTTAGACACGCCTATATAGCCTACTAGCCTTTGCTTGCGGCTCCCCCGCAAGCAAAGGCTAGTTTTCGGATTGTATCTCAGTTTCCCGATATAGTAGCGGGATAAAATATATAGCAGTTTTTAAGTCTAATCAAGATCAATCAAATAGAAACAGTTGCATCAAAATCAGTTCAGTAGTTTTTACGTGATGTGCGAGCAAACAAACAGATAAACAGACAAACAGGCAAAAATGTAAAAAAATAGTTTTGTGTTCAGACATGTCTATATAGCCTAATAAAGTCATTTTTTCTCAAATATCTTATATGTACAGACACAGCTCTGTTACAAATTTATAATATGTGCAGGAGCGCACAGTTGGGAACTATTTATAAGCTGTTGCTGGATTGTTGGAATTAAAACGGCCAAATTGATTGAGTGAATAATAAAACTGTCTTTATTAAAACTTCTTATTTCTTAGTAACATTGTAGTAACACTCAATCCTAGTTATTATCAACTGGCCTAATACAAAAGTAGTTACACTGAATGATTGAAAGTCTATACTATCACTGAAACACTATACTGTCATTGAAAGACTGTCATTCAAATTATTAACCATCTGATTTTTTGAATGCAGCTTTGTAAATATTTGTATAATAAAATGGCCATATAGTCCTACAAATTTAGTGCTACTCTCTGTCCCACGCTTGGAAGTTGTCGAATTCACGGACACTTAATAGCTACCTCTTACAAGATTTTTCACTGAGAAAAATTTGAGTGTCTCATCGAACGGAACCTACTCACAAATATTTAGCCTGTTAATTAATCACTAAAAAAAATAGGCGGCGGATCCTGGACCGTCCATTCTGCAACTAGCATTGATAGATTTAAAAGGTTTGACAGCAGTCATAAAAAAGTAGTGACTGCACAGATGGCGGAGTGGTTTAGATAGCGACCTCCCATACCTGTGTTGTGGCTTTAATTACGCAGGACAATTTATTGTGTGATCCACAAATGTTAACTTTGTTCTTTGTGCCTGTGAATTGTATGTTTGTAAAATCCCCCGCGATACTGAGATAATTCTCTAGTGCAGGGTGTCGTCTGAAAAATAATAAAACTTAAATACTGCTAGCACTGAAGTAATTAAGCTCGATCCCCAGTCCAAGGTAGAGCCTAGCTTATCCCAGCACGGATAGGCCGGGTTGATCGAGGAAATAGCACCCTGTCACTGGAGATCAACGTGAAACAACAGTAGGTATATCTATCCTGCACCCTGAGGCAGAATGTCATATTTCACGTGTCGACCGTATCGAGATCACTGTGATTGGTTGAGAAACCGACGCGTGATGTCACAATAATCCGTTAGCCAATCACGGTGATCGTACAAGCGAGACGATACGATCGACACGTGAAATATGACATTCTGCCTAACCCCCCTGTTCTTGTTCCTAAATTGTTGTTTGTTCCTAAGCCTTTCCATGGAGACTGCAACGCACGAGTGATGCCTGTGGTGTTGCTAGCGTCTATGGGCTACGGTAACCGCTTATTATGAGCTGAGCCGTATGCTTGTTGGCCGCCCACATAGTATAAAAAAGATCCAGACCTCCCAAGGCAGACGCCTCGAACTTTCCCATTAAGCCTAAGAGGACACCCTTACCTAACATAGAACAGAAATGGGTGGAGAAAAATTTAATTTAAGGCAACCAAAAATTGCCTTTTTGTTGATGCAACTGTTAACTGAATCAATTGAATTAGTATTTTGCATTTGTTTCAATTAGTTACGATGACCGTCAATGTTTTAGTCCGTTACGATAAAAACATGTTGAATTTAATAATACTTTAATTTGTAGGTGTCATTTGGAGCCAAACTGCGTTGCCCCTAGTTGGTGAATTTTTCACCTTAATGAAGAAACACGGTAAAACAGTCAACTTCGTATCAAATAATAGTATTAGATCTCAAGAAAACTACGAAAAAATGTTCAAAGATGCTAAAATAGAAAATGGTTTTGTAAGTACACAGTTTATTTATTTAGTAGTAGTACTTTTGCTCTGTTAATTGTCGATCTAAGCCGTAATTCTTTGAGCTATTCCTGAGGCCTTTCGTATTGGGGTAAATGATTTTGTCCTAAATAACACAAGACGAGCCTTTCGATTACTTTATGAAAATTATAGATATTTATTTTACGCATTAAATAATAGTTTTCCATAGATCAATTGAATTAAACTTGTTAATTTTTAACTAACGCTTGTGGATCAGAGATCAACTTGCACAATGTCTTAAATGCAGAAACTTGTGCTATTAAATCTGAATGAATTCAGAATGCACTGGTTCAAACCCCGCTCGTAACTATAATTTTATTTTTCACATTTTTTCATTTTGTATTTACTAAGTTTTTTTTTTCAGAAAGATCTCATAACACCTTCCATAGCCATAGCTGAGTACTTAAAAGAAGTTAATTTTAATCAAAAAGTATTTAGCGTATCCTGTTCAGAAACTACAAAGGTATTGGAGTCATATGGGTACGAGTGCAAAACTGGGGTAAGTCAAAAATGTAGAAATTGTGTTAATCCTGACTTTTTGTAATTAGAAATTTCAATACCTCCTGTAAGGAATTCCTATGTAGTTGGTTAACTTTCAAACGTACATTTAGAAAAAAATAATATTAAAAAAATCAACCTCACGCCAATTTACAGATTGTTAACACTTAAATTTGTAGAATATTTAAAGCATTATAATTACATAGTTTGTGTGTTAACTAAGAGTATTCAAAATATGGCATAAGGTTTTTTTATCAATAATTTCTGTGCGCCGGACTTTGGCACGAGTCTAAAAATTATAAGCATTGCTCTTAACTACAACTTTAAAATGTTAAAGAGCCTACACTCCTCAATGACAAAAGGCATACATACATTGATCTCCTAAAATTTATAATTGACTTCCAGGTAGAGTCACTTGTAAATTTGAACTAAAAAAATAATGGGACATTTCCTTATGAACTTTTGGATAGAGTCGCCTTGTTCGGCAATGCTTGCATAAGCACAAAGACTACTACTATTGGAGTTTATTACATAGTATATTTCAAAAGAGATGAGTTTGTAGTACCTAGTTGAGTTTGATATTGAGACAATTGTAATATGATAATGTGTGTATGTATGATCAAACAATCATCAAAATTAATGCTGCAAAATTTTTATTTGTATAGTACTTGACATGCGTTAAAGAACAAATTACTTGTGAAAGTAGTTTTCCACCTTCACAAATAATTTGTTCAAGTGCTAAAATACAAATAATTTTTTTTTCGCTCCGTTGATTAAGATGATTTTTAATTGCAAAATTAAATTTACTATATTGGAATAAAATTGCCATAATGGCGTAATGCGTAGTGGCGTAGGTCTTAACGATATCTAGAAACAAATGTGAGGTGGAGTTTGGGTACCATCCCTGGGGGACTGCGAAAGCTTAGCGGTCCAGAGCACTCCCCGGATTAGATGGGACGCAGGTTTGAATCCTGCTCGCAGTAAAGCCTCAGATCTTTTTCCACTTTCACAAATAATTTGTTCTTTAATACTGCAATATTTATAGACGTCAGCCTTATACGGATTTATTTTTTAACTATAGAGAATTCAATTTCTGTGCTTTTTTAGCCTGATACTGCGGTAAACTTTTTCGAAAACTACTCCAAGTATTTTGAAGACGATCCGGAAATTGGTGCTGTTGTGTTTGATAGCGACTTTGGAGCTAATTTAGCAACACTACATAAGGCCATTACTTATCTGAGGAGACCTGAGGTTTTATTTCTCTGTGGAGCTACGGATAGAAGAGTACATTATAAAAAAGGAATTACTGGTTTAGGTAACATTTTTTAAAGCTTTTACGTGCTTGTAAATAATTAGTTTTTTTTAAGAAGACATGTACTCATTAATAATCCTTGTACGCGGGGGACTTTACAAACATACAATTTCATGGACATAAAGTACACCTAGACTCAGAACAACCATTTGTGGATCACACAAAGAGTTGTCGCGTGTGGGAATCGAACCCACAAATACTCGGGTGGAAGGTCGGTATTTAAACCACTCCAGAATATAAATACATCATTCTATGGTACACTTATTATCTCTATCCCACAGGAACTATACATTTTTCCAGGATAAAAAGTAGCTTTAGTCCTTTTCTGTATTTCAGACTACATATGTGCTAAATTTCATGATTATTGGTTAAATAGTTATGGCGTGAAACAAACAAACGCACTTTCGCTTTAACAATATTACAGTAAGGATGTTGTTTCTAATCGTGGAGGTTTAATTATTTAAATAATGAAATCGTGTGAAACTGTTACAAGTCACTAGTTTGTTACAATACTAATATTCCACCTTTGTAAAAACTATTCGTGAATCACGCATGCTCTTGGTAATACTCGCCAAGGATTATTTATCAGTACTGTTTATCTTTTATTATTCTACGTGGGTGGCAAACAAGCATTACCGTAGCCTATAGTCGTTAGCAACACCAAAATTGTAACTTGCACGTCCCCATCTTTAAGGAAAGGGATTTGAGATCGATAGGAAGATAAGGAATCCTCTGCTATGGAAAGGATAGAAAGGATAATAAGGAGAGGATAGGGAAGGGGTTTTGGGTCTCTTGCGTTGCTCACCATACAAGACACAACGGTTGAAGTACCTACCATTGTTTTACGCTGATCTTCTGTGAAAGTGGGTGGTAGTTCCCCGATCGAGCCGGCCCGTGCATGCTGCAATAAGCAAGGCTTTTTTCCATCTTTATTGTTATACAGAATTATTTGACACGCTCTAAGCGACACTGTCAAATCTCTCTCGAAAAAATGTAATGTAAATTGGTCACTGCGGATGATATTTGCGATAGCTTAACGGTCATATCTCTTTCAGTTTCGCAATTAATGTTCTAGAACGGTTATCTCTTAAAGTATTAATGATAAACATGTTTTGGTTTCTTTGAAGGTTGTGCGATATTCACCGATCTAGCGGCTGAGGAAACAAATCGCAAACCTGTTGTATTGGGCAAACCTAGTAAAATATTCGGGGAATTTGCGATGAAGAGAGCGGGAATCACCAGTGACCCCAGTAGAATACTATTTATTGGTGATATGTAAGTTGTAGTATGTATTACGTAATATACAAATATAATCCCAGACATCGAAATAAAAATATATTTTGACTGAACAATTATTTGTGGGAGTGGAAAATGAGAGCTTTCTGCGAGAAGCATTCGAACCTGCATCCCGTTCACTACGGGGAAGTACCCTGAACTGATTGAAGTGGAGATTGTGGTTCACCATTAGGTAACTGCGATAGCTTAGCGCAGTAAAGCTGTCTTTTTTCACTTTCACAAATAATATATTCTTTAAGAGCACTTCTCTGGATTGGATGGGACGCAGGTTCGAATCCTGCTCGCATTAAAGCTCTCTTTTTCCACTTTCAAGTAGCTGAGCATGTCAAGTGATGTCATGTCAAATATATTATTGAGTCTTGGTTTACATCCTTAAATAGTGTGTAATTTGAGTAATAATATTTCCATTATTTGCTACAAATCTCTTCTTAATACATATGAAAAAGTTGCCCAACTTTTGGGGTCATTGCCATGACAGTAGGTACTAGTTTGTGCCCAGGACTCCCTTCCCGTGGGCATCTGAATATAAAACCTATACATAACTCTACGGCACCCTTAGGGTCTGTTTCACAATCTCTGAGTAATGTTCTGATTAGGTTACTTTTAACTTAATTAACAACTGTCCAATAACATATATAGAGGTCGGGTAAAGTGGCAATTAGCACGTCTACTTCACGGTTAAACTTCAACCAAAAGCTTGTCTATCTTTTCTCTCTATCTTTTCTGTTATATCTCAGCTTCCCGATAAAGTAGCGGGATAAAACGTATACCAGTTATTAGGTATAATTAAGACCTTTCAAATAAAAAGTTGCATCAAAATCCGTCCAGTAGTTTTTGCGTGATGCGGGAACAATCAAACAGACAAACAGACAAAAATTCTAGAAAAAGATATTTTGGATTTAAACACGCCTATATAGCCTATTACAGCTATTTTTTCTCAAATATCATGAATGTATACACACAGCTCCGTTATATATTATATAAAAAAATAGTCTAATGTTCAATTATTAATTTTCAGGATCGAACAAGACGTAGGTCTGGGTCGAGCGACTGGTTTTAAGACATTATTGGTTCTAACAAATATTCCCAAAGAAGACATGTTAGCACACAAAACAAGGCCCGATTACTATGCTGATTCGTTAGCGAGTATAGTGCCTTTACTATAAGAAAATAAGCCATTTTTTATGTGATAATAAAATGTGAAAATAACGGCAAAAGATCTTAAAAAATAAATCATCACAAATATATATGTAATAAGTAATATTCTTTAGTTTTAATAAACAAATTTGAATACATATTCATTGTTTTTCTAGCACATTTTTAAGGCGGGTAAAAGTGTACTTAACCGCAACCCGTCGTTCGGAGCAATGAACACGGTTGTGTGGAGTCCTCTCCCACTAAATAAACCCGCCGTGTGCCGTCTCTTCGCCTGTATTGGCGGGCCACTGAAACTCTAAAACATTACTTCAGTGGTTTTCTAGCCTTACCCAGATTTGCAACTCAACAGGAGTTGCCAATCTGTACAGTTTTCCTACTATTTATACAGAGTGACTGCCAATCTCTGGGCCTAGCCAAGTGCGTTCCATGATCGCTAGCGCTAATAGAAAACTATTAAAATATATGGAAATTTGACAGTAATGACAGCTCTAACGTTGTCACGTTACTTAGCGTTACAGATATTGTTAAAAATGTGAAATTCCCATACATTTAAATAGTTTTCTATGGCGTTAGCGATCATAGAATGCAATTTGGCTAGCCCCCCTGATCTTTAAGTCTAGGGGGACAATTGGCGATGTCAGAACTAGATTGATTTTAGATTATTATTCAGGATTCTTACAATCAATAGCGACTGACATGTTATTTGACAACCAGAACCTGTTACTTAATGTACCTACCTGCGGAAGCACGGAGGAAGTCAGATATTCACAAGGTTATATTTGATTGCCCATCAAATGCCGGTCATGCAAAAGTTGCTTGCCGATCCTCAAGTGGCAAGGGCACAACTGAGCTAAGTTGTATGTGTTTTTTGTATTACGTGGGAGACAAATTAGCATGCGCGCCTACCTGATGGTAGGCGGTTACCTTAGCCTATAAAGACTAGCAACACCAGATGTAACACTCGCGCGTTGCCCATCCCAAAGAAAGGTATACGGGGTGGAGAGGAAGAATAATAATGACAGAATGGAGGATAAGAAGATAGTTTGGGCATCCGGCGCTGTCAGTTAACCCTTAATAATGTAGAATCAAAAATATATACGTGTACTCGTACATCCTATAATTAAATTCTTTCTGTACCACTTTTCTTTTTTAATGTTGGATACGAACCTACTATACAACAGAGGTAGTTTGAGTTTGTATAGAATTTTGTTTCTAGTTTTGCTTCTGTCTTTGATATTGCCTGTATAGCTTAGTTTACTTCAGTCCTATGACAATTACGAAAGGGTATGTGATGACACTATGGCTTTTTAGTTCATCAGCACACTACTACTAGTCAAAATATCCTGTATGGCTCTCCAGAAATTAAGTAAAAAAAAAAAGCATCACGCCTGTATTCCCTGAAGGGGTAGGCAGAGGTGTATTACACACCCACGATTCGCCAGCTATGTTTAAGTCCTACGTAATAGTGGGCGAGCCTATTGACGTCTATCGGGCACATTTCCAAACTCCGGGCTGCTACTGAGAATTTTCTTTCTTTTTTTTTTTAATTGTAATTTTACAATTTTGCATTTACCTTATTTTCTAGCTGAAGAGTCTCAAACTTATCCTGATATTGTGGTCACTGGTCTGCAAAAAGGGCGAATCGATTACGAAAGCGAAAATATTTTCATTGGTTTCTTTTCAATATAAATTGTAACGGAACGGCATCAAAGCTTTTGAAATGCGTGTGTTTCCCAGAAAAAGTTAAAAACAGGTTCAAATACTCCAGGTTTTTGAATTCCGAATGATATTTTATATAGGTACTATCTGTGTAGAATAAAAGTGTTAAAAATTCGAATAATTTTTTAATACTATTACGGCGACAAACTAATGCCAGAGTTATCACTCGCGCGTGTTCGACGCTGAGTGAATGGATGAGGTGAGGGTTAGGGCCTACGAAGAACATAATAAATATTGAAAAACATCACCAAATTACCTATGGAAACTTTTAGATTTTTTTATTTTACAGTTCACATTCATCTTGTCTATGAGAGGGAGATTCGACATTTTAAGCCAGATTGGCCAGAATTGGCCCAATGGTTGACATGGGGTTTTATGCCGTCTGCCTGTTTAAATTGATTGGAGCAGTGATAACTGCATCGTTACAAAGATATAAATGAACTTTAAAATAAACTGGGGTTTGGGGTGATCATAGTCCGGAGCGTGCTCGTCGCGATCCCTGCCAGCCTGTAATCCACAGGCTGCAATCCGGCTGGAATGCGTACCGCAGTGCGGGTTAGGGCGTGCCTCAGAGGCGACGCGTACCGACCCGCCCCCGTCGGTACGAACAACGGCAGATGCGGCGATGGGGGCCGCCACCCATCACGCCTTGCCCAGTTTGGCGAGTCGAGGGGAGCAGAGTAGGCACGTGGAATGTAAGAGGTGGTGTGGAAGGTAAGTTACACGAGCTGGTAACCGTCATGTCGGACTGACAGCTTGATGTGCTCTGTGTAACAGAGACCAAGCGAAAGGGTAGCGACGCCTGTGATCTTCCTGGTGGCGGGTAGCTCTGTGGTCTGGTGTACCGCAGAGCGATCAGGCCAGCATGGGAGTGAGGGTATTGCTGTCCGCTCGCTTGGCCTCAGGTGTGAAAGACTATGGAATATTTGATCCCAGACTTCTATGGGTCCGAATAAAATTAGGTGTCACTAGGGTCTTCATGGTCGCAGCTTATGCTCCCGTAGGCTCTTCGGTGGCATCGGATCTAGAGAAGTTCTGGGATAATGTTAGGGAAGTTCTGGATTTGACAGAAGCTAGTGAACGCGTGATCGTATGCGGAGACTTGAATGGATGGGTTGGGACCAAGCGTCCAGACTTCGAGGACGTGCTTGGTTCATTTGGTGATAAGAGAGTAATGATGCAGGTAGGCTCATTGCGGCTGTATGTATGGAGAGAAACCTTATTGTGTCAAACGCATTTTTTCAATATAAGGATAGAGAAGTATAATAGATTTAATTCTGCTAGACAGTCGCCTCCGAAGTAAAAATTCTGGACACAAGAGCCTACGGGGTCCCACTGTTGACACAGACCACTATCTCGTTATTGCGAGATTTAGTGGTCTGTTCAGAAAGTGGAGACACTGGCGAGAGCGAGTCCACTTCGGAGGGCTTGCAAGAATAAAGATTGAAAAGTTGCAAGAAGAGAGTGTAAGAGCAAAGTATGTCGAGGGTGTCCGTGAACAGCTGACAATGGCAAGTCAGCCGCGATCTGACATAGAAGAATTCTGAAGAGTATTGAATGATAGTATGGTAGATACAGCGAAAGAAGTATGTGGATGCTCAAAGAAGCATAGGAAAGTGAAAGGTGATGCATGGTGGGATACGGAAGTAGCAGCTTCCGTAGACCAAAAGAAGGAAGCGTGGCTGGACTATGAAGATACTTTGAACCTGAGTGCAAGTTTGAAAGAACAGAAGAAAGAAATATACCGGCAACGTAAGAATGACATCAAAGCCTTAGTGAAAGAGAAGCGTGATAGAGCAAATATGATAGCAGAAGAAAGGCTGACCAAAAACTTCGAGAGCAACACCAAACTTTTCTGGGGGGAGGTGAAGAAATCTCGAAATGGTTGGTCAGATTTCAGAATGAATAAAATAAGGTCTAAACGCAAATACAAGATGTGTTAAGCCGATGGAGTGAATATTTTGGAGATATGTATGCGCATGTTCAGGGTGATGCTGGTGCCACATGTGGTTTAACAGATCAGCATTCGGTACCGGCATCCTCTGATGACATTAGTATGGATGAAGTTGAATGGGCGATTAGAAGTTTGAAAAATGGTAAGGCAGCGGGTATTGATATAGTGTCTGCTGAGATGATCAAGCTTGGAGGCTCATGTGTCTGGGAATCCTTCCTGATGCTTTTCAATTTATGTTGGAGCTCAGGAATAGTTCCCAAGGACTTGAAAAGCGCAGTCGTCGTGCTCTTGTTTAAAAACAAGGGTTCACGTTATGACTGTGCACACTACAGAGCCATAAGCTTGACCAGTTTGGCAGCCAAAGTGTATAATAAGATTATTGAGAGGAGAATGAGGATGGTGTCTGATGAATTTTTGTGTGAGGCACAAGGAGGTTTCAGGTGTGAACGAGTATACAGGGATCAAGTGTTTTCTCTGCGCAACATTGTGGAGAAGCAGCTGGCTGTAGGCCAGAGGGTTTTCTGCAGTTTTGTGGATTTGGAGAAAGCATTTGACACTGTTGTACGAAAGGCACTTTGGGACATTTTGCCGGTGTATGGTATCAACGGTAGACTGCTACAAGCGGTGCAGTACAATCACATGGACTGCAGAGCTTGTGTGCGGCTGGATGATGGAATGTCACCCTGGTTTGATGTCAATATCAGCGTTTAACAGGGCTGCGTTCTATCAGCCAGACTGTTTATCATATATCTGGATAAATGTCTACAAAGGTTGAATGAAATGAATGTGGCAGTACAGATGGGCGACTCAGTTGTTAACTCGCTGCTATATGCAAATAATGTAGTCCTATTAGCGCAGTCTGCGACTGACCTGCAAGCCCTAGTCGACGTTATGCCAGAAGATTGTAAGAAAAGGAGCCTACGTGTGAATGTGAGCAAAACTAAAGTAAAGGTTTTTGAAAGATAAGAAGCTAGAACAGATGTTGGAGTAGCAATAGGAAATGGTGTGGTAGAACAATTGGATGAATTTGTATATCTTGGATGTGGATTCAGTCGGAAAGGAAGGTACACCACTGATGTAGAGAGAAGAGTGAATGCGGGAAATAGAGTGAACGGAGCATTGGAACAACTTTTTGGCAGCCATTACCTCAGCCAGAAGGCACGTGTCACAATACACAACGCAGTGCTTGTCCCAACCTATTATATGGAAGCAAGAGTTGGGTATTTAAAAAGGAGCATGAGAGTAAAATCAATGCGGTCGAAATGCGATCTCTGCGGAAAATCTGTGGAGTGAAGCTGACTGACCGCATTCGTAACAATGACATAAGAGAGCGAGTAGGTATGAAAGAGAGTATTGGTGTAAAGATGTGAAAGGGAATGCTCCTATGGTTTGGACACGTGGAAAGAATGGCGGACGAGCGACTGGCTAAGAAGATATACAATGCGAAAGTGGAAGGATGTAGGTACAGAGGGAGACCTAGACTTACCAACATAGACCAAATTGGTCATGTATTGAAGGAAGATGGAGTCAGGAGTCTCCGAAACCGGCGAGCGTGTATGAAGAAAGTTCTGAATGTTGAGGAAGCGAGAGATGTATGCAAGAATAGAGCCTCTTGGCACTCTGTTCTCTCTGTCTATCGCGCAAGGGAAATGGCATGATGATATGTTAGTAAAATAAACCAAACCCCCACCCTATCTTCTCCTAATTATCCTTTCCTTATTATTCTTCCTATCTTCTCCTTATTATCCTTCTTATCCTGTCCATATTATCCCCCTTCTCCACCTCTTATTCTTTCCATGGAGAGGATAACGCGCGAGTGATGCCTCTGGTGTTGCTAGCATCTAAGTGGTATGCTTGTTTGTCACCCACGAAACAAAACTTGCGATTTCTCTAACCTATTACTTTTCGACAGATGGGTATTAAGAAAAGAGATGACTTTAGCCAATACAGTACAAAATGCTCATCTAAAGCGGTTTCGCAGACTTTACGAGACGTTCAAGAATTCTTTTACGCATCCAAGTTTTGATGTGAAACATCTAATGTGGAGGGAGGGTAAAATCAGCTGTTAGCGTGGCTTTTATTTCACTTGTCCGTTCAAATCTTGCAAGTTGGGTTTGACACACTTCCCGATTTCCGATTGAGTTAAAACTTTACATGCATATGTATATCGCGTGACAATGCAATATTATGATGACATGGAGCTGATCTCATGATGGATTTATAAATCGACATAACCCCGTCGAGTTTGAGCTCGTATGATTCACCTTGACGAGTACTTTGTCTTTAGATGGTATCCAGGGTCTGATGATGGAGCTAGAAGGCGGTCATAGGAACTCCGTTATAAGACGACATAACTCCATCTTGTTTGGGCTCGAATGATTTGTCTTGGCGAGTACTTTGTCTCTAGATCTTATCCAGGGTCTGACAATAGAGCTGAAAGGTGGTCACAGTAACTCTGCAATGAATCGACGCAACCCTATCGAGTTTATATTCTTTAATTCGTCTTGAGGAGTACTTTGTCAAGTTATGATCATTTTATTTCTACAAAATCATTTCGATGTTTTCACATCTGGTAGACGTCCCGCGACGTCTAGTTTTTTTTATGTACATAGCATCTTAAAGTTGTATAGACTATGTTATAGCATTGGACACAAGTAATAAATATCTTTTTTTACGCAAATATTGTTACAAAGAACAGTATACCTTTCATAGTAACGTCTGATTAGACGAACGAACATCGAACCTCTCTTAGGTACAAATGACAATTTATGAATATTTGAAGCTCCAGTTTACAAAAGTCCATGATATTGGGCAAGTTTTTCATTTCACTATAGCTCGACCAAATCTAAACGGAACCTCATCCTTTCCTACGCAGCGATAGCCGGGTTTTCCTAATTTTAGGGGATTATGTCATCTATCTAATTAGTCCGTGTTACTATTTTCCATTAACTGATTGACCCAGTTTTCGAGATTTAATTTTTAAATGTTACACTGTTCTGTGTTTATCACACAAATAATTCTCCTAAGTGGGAATCGAACCCACGACTTCGTGCATGTAAGTCGGTTACACTACCGACCACGCACGATAATATAGGTATATATAAGGTGACCACAAATCCCGCTTTTAGCGGGACAGTCCGGTTTTCAGCCTGTCTGTCCCGTTGTCCCCAGCCAAACAAAAATGGCCCGTTTTTGCAAACTGACCATACGATTATTTATTATGTATACTTACCTAGGTATAATATTCTTTGCATTATTATCAAAACTTAGGTAAGTTTAGGAAATGGCGTGATGATAAGTACCTCTAAGTAGGTACTTAGAGGTACTTATCATCACGCCATTTCACTTGCGAGACAGGCAGAAAGAAAAGAGTGCCATAAGGCTCTACTCTTGCATACATCTTTCGCTACCTCAACATTCATAACTCACTTCATACACGGTCGCCGGTTCCGGAGACTCCTGACTCCACCTTCCCTCAATACATGATTGATTTGGTCTAGGTAGGTTAATCTCGGTTGCCCCCCCTATACCTACATCCTTCCACTTTCGCATTGTAGGTATATCATCTTAACCAGTTGCTCGTCTAGGATTCCTTCCACATGTCCAAACCATCGGAGCATTCCCTTTCGCACCTTTACACCAATACTCTTTTTCATACCTACTCGCTCTCTTACGTTGTTGTTACGAATGCGGTCAGTCAGCCTCACAGATTCTCCGCAGAAATCGCATTTAGACCGCATTTTACTCTCATTCTCTTTTTTACATACCCAACTCTCGCTTCCATATAATAACATTGGGACAAGCACTGCGTTGTGTATTACGACACGCGCCTTCTGGACGACGTGGAGGCTGCCGAGAAGTTGTGCCAATGCTCCGTTCGCTCTATTTCCCGCATTCACTCTTCTCTCTATAATTATCAGTGGTGTACATTCCATCTGGACTGAATCGACATCCAAGATATACAAATTCATCCACTTGTTCTAGCACAACGTTGCCTACTGATACTTTGACATTTGTTCTGGCTATTATTAATAAATCACTAAATTAATCATCAATGAATCGTGACAAGCTGCATTCCTACATTTTACAACTAGATCCGACATTTTGAAACTGATTTACTCCGCCGATAAATATAAAACAAATGCGCCTGAGATTGCAATCTAATGAAGATTAAATCAAATTACATCATAATAATTATTACCAGATATACTCGTAGTCTTGTTTTTTAATTATTAGGTATTAATATGTGTTTTATTTTACATGATTTCGCTAGCGTCCCGCCCTGACACCAAAGATAAGGTTACGTTAGGTATATATCACTATGTTAGCTGGCAAATGTAAACCAAACTATCTTTAGTTGTTAATTCTTTACACTAGTTAGCGCCACTGTCCGTTTTGTGCTTTTGTTACCTATAGTCTATAGTGTCAATTGTTGTGTGCTGTTATCTTTGCATTAAAATCCACTGAAACTAAGTAAATCGTTCATTATTTCTGGCAAAAACCCTTCAGGTTATGGCCCAGACCACGCAATACACAAAAACACGTAAATAGTTGTCGTCGAACAAAAAATAAAAGAAAAACCGAGATGCCGAATGACCACGTGCCACCACCGCAGCCGTCTTCATTGTCGCCTACGAGCTCTACGACTACCAGTTCCGGGATAGCTGTTAATTTTGAGAAGCTCAGTGGAATATCCAACTATGGAAATTGGAAATTTTCTATGAGAATGTACTTGATTCACGAAGACCTGTGGGACTGCATCGAGGAGGCAACGCAGGGTGTTCCCAGAGTCAATGATGCTCGCAAGCAACTACGAGCACTTGCAAAAATATGCTTAATGGTGCAGCCCTCTTCCTTTTCCCATGTGCGAAAGGCTATCACTGGGTTTGAAGCCTGGAACAACTTGAAAACTGCCTATGAAGATAGAGGTCTTTGTAGACGCCTTGGTCTATTACGTACATTGTTTGGATTGAAATTGGAACAATGTAGTGATATGGAAGCGTACTTATTGAAGATCACTGACTTAGACCAGCAACTACGAGACATAAACGCTCCATTGGATGACGATTTTCTATCGGTGCTAATATTAAGCGGCTTACCACCATATTATGATCCGCTCATTATGGCATTGGAAAATTCAAATATTAAATTGTGTAGTGAAACAGTTAAAGGTAAATTGTTACAAGAAAATTTGCGCAGAGATATTGATAAGTGTGAAGAAAACGCAATGTTTACAAACCGAGTTACAAAAAAGTATAACAAACATTCTACAAAGGTTATATGTTTTATATGCAAAAAACCAAACCACTATGCTAGAAACTGCCCAACAAAGACTAACAAAAGCGATGGACAGAGTGAACAAGAATGGAATGGAACCTTGTTGACTGCATTAGCTATAGACATTAACTCCAATGCTTGGTATGTTGACTCTGGTGCGACTTGTCACATGACAAACAACAAAAATTTACTTCTAAACTATGTTGTGGATACTCCACGGTTAGTGACAGTGGCCAATAATCAAAAGGTGCATAGCGCGGGATATGGTGAAATAGAATTGGTACTAAAAGGACACACTAAGGCTACAAAATTAAGTGAGGTTATATATGTGCCTGGATTATCAACAAACCTTATTTCTGTTGGAAAAATGGCATCTAAAGGACTCAAGGTGTATTTTTACACTCAGAAGTGCAATATATATTGTGGAAAAATTATTGTTGCTAGTGCTACTAAAGTCAATGGTGTCTACCAACTGGATATTGCAAATCTACAAACTAGTAATGAATGTGAGCTGCTACCTGTGTGTCAATCAATAACTTCGGATGAGCCAGAGGTCCAGATGATGAATAATGAACAAATAGAAGTTGTGAATTTATGTGAGATGAACTCATCTCAAGAATTGTGGCATCGCAGACTCAGACATCTGAATAGGCGAAGTATGGATTTACTGAAACAAGGTATGGCTATTGGAATTGATTACACTGATAGTAAACATACACCCTGTGTAGCTTGTATTGAGGGGAAACAAAGTAGATTACCATTCCCTAAACAGTCTTATAGTAGAGCCACTGAGAAACTAGGTCTTATACATTCCGATCTGTGTGGGCCTATGCCAGTTTACTCATTTGGTGGTGCAAGATATCTGTTAACATTTATAGATGATTTCACAAGGATGACATTTGGTTACTTTATTAAAAGTAAAGATGAAGTATTGCTCATATTTAAGATTTTTAAGAGTCTTGTGGAAAACCAGACAAGCTTAAAGATAAAGGTACTAAGAACAGACAATGGTCGTGAATATGTTAATAAACATTTCCAGACATTTCTACAAGAGCATGGAATCGAGCATCAGATGACTGTGCCCTACTCGCCACAACAGAACGGGGTGGCAGAGCGGGCCAATCGAACAATTATGGAGGCAGGACGATGCATGCTGCAAGATGCAGGACTGGACCAGAGGTTTTGGGCAGAGACATTGAATACAGCAATATTTATTAAAAACAAGTCACCAAGTAAGGCAGTGAAAGGCACAACACCAGAAGAAAAATGGTCAGGTAACAAAGTAAATTTATCTAATTTAAGAATATTTGGCTGTGTTGCCTATGCAATGATCCCTGATGAAAAACGTAAAAAATTTGATGCAAAAAGTAAGCAGTATATATTTGTGGGATATTGTAGCCAATCAAAAGGATATAGGTTAATTGATCCAGAAAATCCTTCCAAATGTGTTAAATCTAGGGATGTACAATTTTTAGAAAGAAAAATGTATAAGGATTTAAAAATTAATCAGGAGAACTTTGGTACCAACTGTAAATTAAACGTCACTAGCGACGAAATAATTGGTGCAAACATAAATGAATATAGTGATGTCAATCCGTTGCCTGTTATAGAATTATCTGATTCAAGCGCCTCTGACATGGGTTTGTCTGATTCTAGTTTTGTTGATAACCCTAATGATGTCACATGGAATCCTGATATGACTGTAGATCAAGGATCAAGTGATTATGAAGACATTGAAGAAACTTCAAGCACTGCGATTGTCATGATAGCAGCAAGTCACAGCTTTGTACCACATACAATAGAGGCAGCACTATCGGGACCTGAAAAAGAGCACTGGAGGGAAGCTATTGAAGATGAATATAATTCATTTGAAAGAAATAAAGCCTGGAACTTAGTATTACTGCCTGCGGGAAAGAAAGCTGTGAAATGCAAATGGGTTTTTAAAAAGAAGCTAGGATCAGAGGATCAATTACTACGTTACAAAGCACGTCTTGTAGCCAAGGGATTTACCCAAGAATATGGAGTCGACTACAAGGAAACATACTCACCCGTCGTACGATACTCCACTATTCGTATATTAATTGCCCTGGCTGTTAATTTGGACTTATACATTGATCACATGGATGTGAAAACGGCTTTCTTAAACGGAGAATTAAAGGAGACTGTTTATATGGAACAGCCCCATGGGTACAAAATAAAAGGTAAGGAAAACCATGTATTTAAACTGAATAAGGCAATATATGGACTTAAGCAGGCATCGAAAGCTTGGTATGACAAGATAGATAGTGCCCTTACAGACCTTCAGTTCAGAAAAACACTTATTGAGCCTTGTGTTTATGTAAAATCAGATATGGCTGGAAGCCTCACCATATTGGTCTTATATGTCGATGATATTTTAATTTTTAGCAAAGATACACAGGAGAAAAAAGGACTGAAGGAGGAATTGATGAGAAGATTTGAAATGAAAGACCTTGGTCGAGCTACACATGTATTGGGAATGAGATTGATTACAGAACAAAATAAAATTACTCTTGATCAGAAAAATTATATAGAAAAGATATTAGAGCAATACAATATGACTGACTGTAAACCAGTCAATACACTCTTGGATTGTGGCATCAAACTTGAAAGGGGAGACCAAACTGATCTCAGTTCCAACTATAGAAACCTTATTGGATGTATCATGTATCTAGCAGTTTGTACCAGGCCTGACATTGCACATGCAGCAAGCTTATTAAGTCAATTTAATAATTGTTACTCGGATACACATTGGAAAGCAGCTAAGCGAGTCTTACGATATCTGAAAGGTACTATAGATTATAATATAGTGTATGAAAAATCATCATTGTCTATTTCAGGATATGTAGATGCAGATTGGGCAACCAACCAGCTAGACCGACGGTCTTACACTGGTTATGTATTTAAAATAGGCAACTCACCAGTGTCCTGGGAGAGTCGTAAACAAAAAACAGTGGCTCTGTCAAGCACAGAGGCTGAATACATGGCTTTGTGCGAAGGAGCAAAAGAAGCTAAATTTATTAGAAGTTTTCTCTATGAATGTCTAGGTAACTATTTATCAGTGACTTTGTATAATGATAGTCAGTCAGCACAAAAAATATGTAATAGTCAAACTAATCATAACCGCAGTAAGCACATTGATGTAAGACACCATTATGTAAGACAAATAGTAAAAGATAAAATTATTAAACTGGAGTATTTGTGTACTGAGCATATGCCTGCAGATGTCCTAACTAAATGTTTAAGCAAGGACAAACATTGTAATTGTATTCGTCATCTTGGTTTAGGTACAGATGGTTTGGTTTAAGGGCAGGTGTTAGCTGGCAAATGTAAACCAAACTATCTTTAGTTGTTAATTCTTTACACTAGTTAGCGCCACTGTCCGTTTTGTGCTTTTGTTACCTATAGTCTATAGGGTCAATTGTTGTGTGCTGTTATCTTTGCATTAAAATCCACTGAAACTAAGTAAATCGTTCATTATTTCTGGCAAAAAACCCTTCACACTATAATATCACATCATAACGTTAAGTAATCGGCCTACGTCGGTCGGTTAGAAATTTATCAAAAAAAAATAGTGCGTGAGGGACTCCACGCTCCGCGCGGAAGAAGTGAAACTTCGTAATGTGGAAATTGGACGTTATTCGATGCTAACGCTCGCGCTGGCCTGTAACAGGTACCTATAATACGCGCAAGCGTTCGAGTGCCACGCATTCACTCTCGCTCTGTCTCTTTCTATTCCCCCTCCCCAGGAGCGTTGAACGTTAACGCAACAGTGCGTTTATACCCCCCTCCATGGTAGCGTTGAACGTTGAACGCAACCTTGTTGGAAGTCGCATTAGAAGTTTCACTTCGACAAAAGCTTACTTACGATTTTGTTCATTGTAAGTTTCTTTTATTGCTCAATACCTACGTACAATTTCCGTTTATAACAGTACCTACGCCCAGGCAGAATCGAACTTTACCGAAAATAGTCGAATTACGCATTCCTATTTATCCTTGCCGTGTGGGGCCGGCTTTAGAATTGTCCCACCCCTTTCTACCCACGGGAGTCGTAAGAGCCGTCTGAGAGAATACCGGGAGAGTGGGCAACAGCACTCCCTCGAGTATTAACAACATCCACTACGATCGCCTACCCGACTGCCAAGCGTGGCGATTACGGCACTATCCCCCATTTCTTGGGGAGGCCTATGTCCAGCTGTGGACGTTGATAGGCTGATGGATGGATTATCAAAGAGATAACATTTAACATCGCGTGCAGTTTTGATAAATACATAATAGATAAACCATATTCTAGATGAAGCCGCATTTTCAGCTAGTGATATATGAATGTAATGAAACATAAAATTTCATAGAACTCAAAATGGGTTCATACTTCTACAACAAAATTCAAGAAATAAGATATTATTTTCGTCAAAACAACAGCATTGCAACAGTCTCATACACAGAGTCCTCAAAATAAATATTCTCAATTGTTATGCAAATAGGATAACTTATTATAGGATTCTTGCACGCGTCGTTGTATGTTTCTGAAATGTAGCGGGATTGTGAAAGATCAAACCAAATCGTACTTTATTGAAACTTTATTTGCCTTTATCTCGCGTTTACTTGGTGTGAAATGCGGATTGCTTTTAAAAAAGTGATTTTCATTAAACACAAATTTTCCACATTTACAAATAATTTATTCTTTAATGTAGCTGAGTATGTCAAGTGCTAAAATATAAAACCGCGCCATCAAATAGTATGAATTAAAATTTTAAAATTAATGTGCAAAATTATTTGTGAATGAGGAAAAAGGATATATATAGGTCCTTTTTCTTCATTCACAAATAATTTGTAATTTAAAGAAGCTGAGCATGTCAAGTGCTAAAATACAGATCAAAATTAATTTTGCAAATTAATCTTACTATATTGTATTAATGTAGTAAATGCATCCGATAGGTGGCGTGGGTCGTAAAGACAAATGTGATGTGGAGATTGGGAATGGTCTTCGGTCAGTACGATGGCTTAGCGGTCTAGAGCACTTCTCCGGATTGGAAGGGACGCAGGTTCGAATCCCGCTCACACTAAACTCCTCTTTTTCCACATTCACAAATAATTTGTTGTTTAAGAGTAGCTGAGCATGTCAAGTGCACACATCAAATTAGTTTATATATCAATAAATTCAATGTTATCATAAACCACTAAATCGAAAATGTTCCTGTGTTTTATAAGTTACATATTAAGTATTGATTTTTGTATACAACCTGAAAATACCCTATAAGTAATACTTCTTTCCCACGGGTATCGTATGAGGCTACTAAGGGAAGTAAGTAATTATCGTCCATTGCATGACTGGTGGTAGGGCTGAGTACCAAGTGGGAGTACTCACTTGGTTTATGGCCCGAGCGGGTTGGTACCACCATCTCCCGTGTGACCGGCCATGAAAAACATCGTTACGTTTTGGCTGTAGCAGGATAAAGCCGTTTATTCTTCCATTTCATATCTGTGAAATGAAATGGTGAGCAGCGGCTTGACAACACTCTCGGTATAGTCGAGTCCATGAGCGACGGTTACCATTTACCATCAGATGGGCCGTGGCTCGTCTGCCACTACATGCAATAGAAAAAAAAAACTTAATAAAGGACTAGTTTCTACCGCAGGCAAAAACTAGTGTACTTAATGGTCACATTAGGTACCCTATATAGTGGCGAGATAAAATGTATAGGTATCAGTTTTTAAGAGTAATCAAGACCTATCAAAAGAAAATGTTTTATCAAAATCGGTGTAGTAGTTCTTGCGGGATGCGCGATCAAATAAATAGACAAACAGACATGAATTCTAAAAACATTTAAGCATAGTATTCTAAGACGCCCAGCCTAATACAGTATTTTTTTATAAATATTATATTAAATATACCTACTGTGTAACATTACATTACATTTAAATAATATAGTATAGATACAGTATAAAACAGTATGTTTTATCTTAACACTACTCTCCAATCCCCTGGGAGGGCCTATGTAGGCTCCATCGACATATACTGATAGAAATACCATCTATATAGCTCTATGCTAACGACGGTCTCACCAAAACTCTATAGGGTGAGTTATTTTGATATTTTAATGTTAAGGTGACTTTTGCATTTTTTCTCTGTTTATTTGCACATCAGGTAAAAACTACTCAACGGATTTTGATGCAACTTTTGTTTGATAGCTCTTGATTAGCCTTAAAAACTAGTATTCCTTTAATATATGTATTATATCCGTAATCTTGTACCCATAGCACAAGCATTAAGCTTAGTTTGGGAAAAGAGGACGTTGCGTACAAAAAAAAATGTCCGTGAAAAAAATGTCCGTGAAAAAAATGTCCGTGAATACTACTATAACGAGAACCTAAGATATAATCTAAATACTAGCTAGTGATGTTATAAAGAGTTAATTTTGAAGAGTGTCATAGGATATAAATAATTGCCACCACCGAAGGAATGTAACATAGTTCCAGTGGCCCGCCAATAAAGGCGGAGAGACGGTACACGGCGGGTTTCTTTAGTGGGTGAAGGCCCCACACTACCCTGTTCGTTGCCCCGAGCGACGGGGTGTGCGGTTAGGAACATTTTTTTCCGCCTAAACAAAAAAAAAAGGATATTAATAATTATATTACCCAGATAAAAATAAAATAGCCTTTTGAGTTGGGAGCCACGGCCTATTACTTTTAGAAAATAAACTTATTATCAATTTAAATCACCCCTAGGGAAGACGGCGTTTTGAAATCGATTTAGCGACACTATTTGTAGATCTACATGTAGCAAAAATGTTGCTTTGGCCAAAGGATTCGCTCTTCATCCAGTTTGGTAGTGCTGCCAGCATTTTCAGTACGTTTCCGACTGTGAAATATCAATTGAATGAAGTTCCAAATGACCTTTTTTTGTTAAGGCGGGCAAATATGTACTTAACCGCATACCCTGTTGTTCGGAGCAATGAATATGGTAGTGTGGGCCCTCACCCACAAATTTGCCGTGTGTCTTCTCTCCGCCTGTACTAGTGGACCACTGAAACTGTGGGACATTAATTCATTGGTATAGTCCAAGTGTCCTAAAGTTTGTTTAAGTGTTTGAACTAATTTTTCTATTGTTGTAATATAATTCGATGATTGTCATCTATATTAATGTATACTTACTAATATTATAAAGAGGAAAGATTTGATTGTTTGTTTGCATTGAATGGGCTCCGAAACTACTTGACTGATTTTAAAAATTCTTTCACTATTAGAAGTGACATTATCCCTGATGAACATAGGCTGTAGAATATTTTCGAAAAAGTTTGGGATCTGTAGGAAAATTTCTATAATGTAATCCAATGTGTGAAAAAATACCAAAAATATCCTTATATTGCATACGCTACGAAAATTATTGACAAAAAATACAGCAGTAGCACATCACACTACAGTTTTAAAGAAGACTAGCTTTTGCTAGCGGCTTCGCCGCAGCCAAAAGCTATTTTTAGGTTATATCTCAAGTTCCCGATCTATATTCCCGCTATAGTAGCGGGATAAAATGTATACCAGTTTTTAACTCTAATTAAGAGCTACCAAATAAAAAAAATTGCATCAAAATTCGTTTAGTAGTTTTAGCGTCATGCGCAAACGAACAAACAGACAAATATCCATAAAAATTCTTTTGTGCTTAGACACGCGTATAAAGCCTATTACAGTATTTTTTTCTCAAATATCTTAAATGTACAGACACAACTCTGTTACAGCTTTATAATAGTAGGAATAGATATCAATACCTACAAAAAGTCCGTGATTAAATACTCTAACTATAACAGTTATGTCACAATAACTTATTATTCACGTTAAAATGCAATAATAACAAAGTACAAACTAATATTTTAAAGAGGAAAGATTTGTATTTGTGTATGTATACAAATTATATAGGCTATATTTATCACTATAATAGATGTTTTACATAAAAATACACGTAGTCTACGTTTATCCCAAAATGTATAAAAATAAATGTCTACCACACGTAGCATCACGCCTGTATTCCCCGAAGGGGTAGGCAGAGGTGTATTACACACCCACGACTCGCCAGCTATGTTTAAGTCCCACGTAATAGGGGGCGACTATTGACGTCTACCGGGCACATTTCCAAACTCCAGGCTGCTACTGAGTGTTTTTCTTTTTAGGAAAAAGCTCAATAACATTGCCCGACCCGGGAATCGAACCCGAGACCTCATGATTAGCAGTCGCATACACTACCGCTATACCACCGAGGTAGTAAATGTCACACACACGAGCCGCGACCCATCTGATGGTAAATCGTAACCGTCGCTCATGGACTCAACTATACCGAGAGTATTGTCAAGCCGCTGCTTACCATTTCGTTTCGCAGATATGAAATGAAAGAACAAACGGCTATCTCCTGCTACAGCCAAAACGCAACGATGTGCTTCATGGCCGGTCACACGGGAGATGGTGGTACCAACCCGCTCGGGCCCGATACAAAGTGAGTACTCCCACTTGGTACCCAGCCCTACCAACAGTCATGCAATGGATGATAATTGCTTACTTCCCTTAGTCGCCTCATACGACACCCGTGGGAAAGAATGGGGTGGTGACAATTGTATTCTTAGTCCGTCACCACACGGAAAAAAAATGTCTACCCATGCGAAGCTGGGACGGGCAGCTAGTTAGGTATATATATATATATATATAATTAGTTTACCTTGTACAATTAGATAACAAATTACATTGTTATCAAAATAAAAAAGAAATAAAACAGTCATGTAACGTTCCATAAGATATATTACATTATATCTTGGGTCATCTTAATTATTGTCCTCTGTGTAAGTCTATCCATCACATATAAAAACCAATTGGCTCTTTCTGAACCATTTACAGATTAGATTGATTGCGAAAATTGAATCAAGATTTATGATGATAGCTTTTTAAGAATATTGAGAATTATATAAGGCATCATCAAGCTAAGACTCCTTGGTTACCCCGCATGAAAGAGTTAATTATAATTATATCTTTGTTACCCTACGTTGTGCAAATAAACAAACAGATATCGTTTTGTGATTCGATGTTATTTTAGCGTTTGCCAAATGTAAAGATACTTTGGCAGGTGAACATTTCTGTGGGATAGCCTAGTGGCTAGAGCGTAATTCGCTGCATTGGGCTTGAGACGCAAGCTTAAATCTTGCTTACAGTCATTCTTTTTCCACAAAACTTGTTTGTAGTAAAGAGAAAATAAATTGGGTTCATATACGCTTATATATACTACTTATTTCTAAGAAATTTAATGTACTGACATAGCTATGTTATAGTTATATAATAGTATAGTAACTCGACAAACAGCTTAAAAAATATTTCATACATTCTACCTTAAGAAACGGGTTTGTGAGTTATCCAATTCCAAGCTCCAGCGCATAACTGTCTCTTAAACAATACTGCGAACCGCGAAAATGAGCAGTAATATCATTTAAGTAAATGTCAAAAAGCAAAATTTATACTAAGCAGTTTGTATAAAGCCTACTCTCTATGCATTGTGCCCAGCCATGACTTACAGTCACTGGGGAGGCGTAACGCCATTTTATTTTAGCTTAACAGCGTCTTCAAATCTTGTATGCCTAATATTTGCTTGGATATTCGACTGAAAAAGCGAAGACTATTTTAAAATTCTGAATATAAAATGTACGCCATATTATAAAGCACTTTATTTATATCGTACTTGTCACTTGTCAATGGATTTATTCTTCTCCTTATTTTGATTTTTAACATTAAATATATAATTGTGTTGTTTTATTTATTTCAATGTACTAACTACATATCTTTTTCAACTTAAATCGATTATTATTATCCAAGTTTAGTAAAATAACGAGACTCAAACCCTCGTCTCAACCATTTCTTATTATCTTTAACTCCTCATCTCCTCTCTATCATCCTACCTGTTCATCTCCTATCCCTTTCCTGGGTTTGGCAATGCGCAAGTGATGTCTTCAGTGTTGCTAGCGTCTATGAGCTACGGTAAACATTTACCAGACGGGCCGTTGGCTTGACAGGTTTAATCAATTAATAGGCTGATTTAAATATATCATTTTTCTTACAACGACTAGGTTATAACTTGCGCTTAGCTCGTTTTGAACGTAATACCATAAATAATATAAGCGAGCAATAATATTTCGTATACAAATATAAAACATAGTTTCGTAAAATTTCAAACAATCAGAAAGAAAAGAAAAAAATCTTTGTTGTACACTAAAATAAGACTTAGGATTACCTAATACAATATATTAAGTACAATTGGCGGTCCTATCGCATAAGGCAAGCCATTGGATGGAAAGACTATATATAGTAAATGAAAGGGTAGCTTGTAGGTACTGGCCGAGGATCTAAGATTGGGGATTGAATTCGGTACCACTGTCTTTGCAGTCATCGGAATTATCACTAGGCTATAACTGCAGCAAATGTAGCACTCATTTTTTTATCATTGAGTACCTGTAATTAATATTAAACAAAACTATCTGAGCCCGAATACCATACAAAGCAAGTCTATATTACAGTCAAGTATAAAATGGTATATTATGATCAAAGGAGACCATGTACGACGGTTATTAAAATAGCATTGGTCGAAATATGAATAAAGAGTTTAATCGTATCGCCATATCGATTACAAAGGACTGACCCGAGTACCTATCCTTAAATCTAATGGCTTTAATGTACTTTAGATACTTCAAACCTAATAATACGGTGAAGCCACTTCAATGAAAATACCTTAACAGAAGTTTCTTATGCCTTTGTACATTCCTTTGTTCTGCGTATCCTATGGTAACTTGATCTTACGAAAACTTGAAGCTTGTTTGGTTTATAGGCACTTAACTATGTTATACGCTTACGTAGATATAAGTATCAATAAAAATAAAGAACAATATATTTTAATCATTAAATTTATAGTTCACACACGTGCACGCACGTATGAGTTTGCTCGCACGTACTCATGGCATGTTGCCACGCACCTTACTTGTACAAGCACTTATGCACGCATGCACACACGTATACGGTTCATAATCAGTATAGAGGAAGACGCAAGTTCGATCCTGCTCGTAGATTTGATTCTGAAAAATTGTATTACTACTGATTAATGAATCTATCTCAAATCTATCTATACATAAAGCTGTAAAAAAGCTGTGCCTGCACATTTAAGATATTTGAGAAAAAAATACTATACCTGTTAGACTATAATATTATTAAAGGCGTGTCTGAACACAAATAATATTTTTTTTAGATTTTTGTCTATTCACGCCTCATAAGCGAAGCGTTCAGGTGAGTACTACTCTCGTTTTACGCATAACAACTGATTTTTCAAACTTAAAATGTCTCTATTTATCATTATAGGCGGAGAGATGTCTCCGCCTGTAATGGCGGACCACTGGAACTGTGTGAAATAAATTTAGTGGTATGCAAGCCCGCTCTGGCTAAAACCTTTTAAAGCAGCTTTATTTTATACTGTGTGTAGTATTCGTGAAAACAAGGAAAAGTATTATGACATCACAAAATTCAACGAAAAACGACCTGAGACACAGTAATATCACAAGCACGGCAACTTCTAATTAAAACCGCGTAGCATTTTGTTTGTGGGAAGAATCTCCGAGATTGCAGTCATGTTTTAGTGAAGATACCGGCTGCTGGTAGTTCATTTCTCAGAAAATACAGCAAGTAGAAATGTAGCTAAGCTAGCTTTGTAATAGGTTTTAAGTAATTTTATTTCAGAACGAGCCTTTGCCAGCCACTCCATCGCAGCCAAATGCTTGTTTTTAGGTTTATCTCAGGTTCCCAATATAGCAGTGAAATAAAATATATTTCAAGCCTAAACAAGAGCTATGAAAAAAAAGTTTCATCAAAATCTGTCTAATAGTATTGCGTAAAGCGCAAACAAACAAACAGCCAAAAAAAGTATTGATTTCAGAAACGCCTAATACTTATAATAAAATTGATTATTTGATAAGTAACTAATAATGTATTGGTAGGTACTAAGTAGTTTTCAATAAATCACATAGATAGCGCTAATTTCAAAAAATACTAATGTGATTCTCATGTCCTATACGCCATCTAGCGCTAATTTTAAGAAGTACTTCTACATTGGTCTATAGAAATAGTTCTCACGAAATAAGGATAGCACTGATTTTAGTGTCGCGTCGAGCGTAAATATTCACTATTTCTTTTGTTTATTTAATAACAATTAAACCACATCGAATCAGACCGTAAAAAGTGATAGGGCTCTATTCGTAATCATAATAATTCGTAAACGAAAAAAAAGACTCAATTAGTAAAGTATTTTGGTCGCTATCGTGTAAACATACATTACCTACAACAAACGGACGTCCAAGATAGAATTTTTTCAAACAGTTTTTTAACTAGTTTAAATAACAAAAATGGCACCAAAAATATCATGAGTGTTAAAAATAGTGTTTGTTCTTTATATGTATGTGTAGATATTATTTTACAAGTGCAATATATGATATATAGAGACATTTTAAGTTTGAAAAATCAGTTGTTCTCCGCAAACCTCAACGCTTCGCTTGTGAGACGTGCAATACCAGAACGAAAATGTGATATAGAAATAAGGGTAGGCATTCCTACTGTTATGTTGCGTATGGTGAATGAGAGCGCCAGAGCTCTAAACCTCTTCATCCAGTCCTCAATATACTCATCCAACCTCCTATCCCTTTCCTTGGAGCTGGTGACGCGCGTGTGAATGATGTAGCTAGCAACCTCTCACCATCTGGCGAGCTGCATACTAGAATTCCAGCGTTGTAATAAAAAAATTGAAAATTATAATCACCGTGTGGAATTCCAATACAATATCGTGCACTATCGTAGCTAACTCGTAGCCGTCAATTTCCATATCATATTCTTTCTTACAGTTTAAGTTGGAGACAAAGGATGATAATTAGGGTATTACGAGATAAAGAGAAAAAATGACAGATATTGTATGCACAATATATGCATTAGTTGTGTGGAGCACTCACCAACTAAATAAACCCGCTGTGTGCCGTCTCTCTGCCTGTAGTGGTGGACTACTGGAGCTAGAAGATAATACTGCAGTGGTCCGCCGGCAGCTTATCCTTCGGATCTTTGAGCGATGCTTCTGGGCACTGGGACGTGGCACCTTCGCAGGAGGCATTGCGGGTGACAGACGTTCTCCGGCCCATCCACCAGCGGCCTCAGCTAGAGCAGCATCAGGCACAGGTACTCGCACCTGCGCCGCCTTCGTTACTGGCGGTGGTTCGGATCAGCGAGTGGTTTTATCTCCCTGACCCTCTGGGCCGCTTCCTTCTGCGACATGGCTTCCCCGCTGGAAGTAGCTATCATGGCCCAATTCCTGTTGCTGCCAAGCACGACTCTGATAACGCTCGACAGTGAGAGCTCCCCGGCTATTGCCGCGATGAGTTCACGGCGTGGATCGGCCCAAGCCATGCATGACTCGATATCTAATGATACCTACGCTGAAGCATTTCAAATAAATTAATTTTATTGAAAAGCTCCTTAGTTAAACCCAGTTGGTAACTCAGCTCACGTATTACGTGAGGTGAAAATTTATTTCTTAAAAATAATATATGTACAACAACTTTGTGTAAAACGTCAAAAAAACAAAATAATTTGAATATATTGGGTTGTGGAAAAGAAAAACATGTGCGTGGAAAATATACACATGTAAATACCTAATAGCAAAGATTATGAGCAGATAAACATTGCCCAATATACAATTCTCAACCGTTGAGATCCGCCATTGATAGGCAAATATCTAATAGTACAAATTACAATACAATAATCACCTACACCACAAATAGGGCTGATCGGGCTGCCATGACCCGGTTGAGGGCGGTTTGGTTTCAGCGTGACAGGAAAACTCAATGCCTAGCCTCACTTAGCTTAGAGTCCTAGTCTGGAAGCTTCTTGAGATTCGTGGTATGAGAAAAAAATACTGTATTAGGGTATATATACGTGTCTAAACACAAAACAATATTTTGTATGTGTTTGTTTGTTCGTGCATCACCCAAAAATTACTAAACGGATTTTGATGCAACTTTTTTGTTTTATAGCTCTTATGTCGACAAAAAACCAGAATTTTATCCCGCTACCAGAATGGAAACCTGAGATATAACTTAAAAACCAGCTGCGCTGGAGGGGCTGGCTGAGGCTATTATTTCCTAAACAAGTAACAAGTAAGCCCAAGTAAGCCCGTAGAGATGACTTTAATGAATAAAGAACCTATTCTAATAATTATATCAATTATATTTTATTCAGTTGAGTAATGAGTTTGCACACCAGTAGGACGGCTTTGGGTACGGGGCGAAAAAAGAGAAACATATATTATAGAGATATATTTAAAAAAAATGACTAAAACGTACTTCATACCATCAAGATATCAAGACGTGTCATAAATAAAAGTGTTATAATTATATACACGCACGCACAGTCTCACCCACCTTGCGAACGAGCTAGAATAAAGATGGATTGAGTGAATTTAGTATAATGAAAAAATATTATTAAATTGTTTCAGATCTATATATATTACCTACTATTATTACTTACTACTATTTTCATAGGTCTATTTAACATCATTTAGGTAATTTTAACATCTGGCATTTATAAATCTATACTAACAAATGGAGAGGCGGTTTTTTGTTGGGTTATACTGCAAAAACTACTGAATCGATCGAAATAATACTTGTATCCTAAGATGCAGTGTGTTTCGGAGAAGGTTTTAGTATTCGAAATGTTCGTGATTACTTATCTGGAATCTATATTTTTGATATGAAACATCTAATGCAGAGGAGAGTAAAACCGGTTGTTAGCTTGGCGACGTTTATATCTAATAATAGGAATCCTATTCCTATTTGTTGAACGCTTCTTTTTCTTTTCATGACCCATTGTAGGCCCCTTCGCCTCATGATTTTACTCACCGTCTATCAAGTTGATCCGTGCGTTGGCAGTCAGTCGACCATCGAGAATATCTTTTAGATTTACAGATTTCCTAAAGATGCCTTTACAGTGATAATATTGAAGAAAATATGCATATAATTTTGAAAAATGAGATTTACGTGACTCGCACGTTTTCAAGATTAAACTGGGATTAAAATTCGATACATCTGTCTTGGTAGTTCTTGATCTAATCACCACGCTTTCATAGCTGATCAGAGGACCTACTTACGTAACCTAAATGATATTTTCACAGCACCCCAAGTAAAATATGTAATATATATCTTATAAGCTGTCACCCTATTCAACCACATTATGTTCAATTCATCGGATCTCATTTACTGAAATCTCGTCCGTACTTAACCTTTGTAGAAATACATTAATAATATGGTTCATTCTGATCTAATGTAGCCTCTTATACTACTTCCAATAGATCATTTCTATTCATTGCTCTTCATCTATACTTTTTATATTACAGAGCATCTTATGAATCATATTTTGGATTGACATCGGTGTTATCGTTGAGATGGTTTTATTTCTGAAATATGTATTTACTTCGGTGATGGATTAGTATTATATACGGATGCTTGCAAGACAGAACGAACATTATCATGTTCGCTTATCGACATATTCTTTTTTTTTATCAACCTTATTTTATAACCTTATTTTAATCTTAATTTATTATCAACCTATTAGATACTTTATAGTGAGTTCGTGTAGAAACATAAGTATGTAACTTGTCACCGCGAGCTCCCATACTTAAATTCCAGGTCAGGTTAAGTAAGATCTTAATTGTAATAACTAAGCTTACCTGGTCTGAATAATGTATGAAAAAAAAATTGGAAAATGGCGCTGGCGTCACCGAAGATATAAAGAAGGAATGTGTTATCAATATTAATAGACTCAAGCGGATATTTTCAGAAGGTGCAAGCTCAAATTCTGCACTTGACTAATATTTCCGCTTT
Source organism: Leucoma salicis (assembly GCA_948253155.1). Lineage (NCBI taxonomy): Eukaryota > Metazoa > Arthropoda > Insecta > Lepidoptera > Erebidae > Leucoma > Leucoma salicis. The sequence goes on from OX411815.1 coordinate 4,684,900, forward strand.
TACTTTTTCGCACTTTATGCCCATTTATATTTAAGCATGTTAAATGCATTAAAAATATCAAACTAAACATTTATACATTTATATTGATATTACTGAAAAAATGTACAAAATGTTTATATATATAATTGACTGGTTCTCAGGTCAGGTCCGATTATATTATGATGTTTATGATTAATTATTCAACCAATCAGCCAATCCACTTTTGCATTCCACTTTGCGTCACAAGTTTTGATATACTGCGTGCTGCATCTAGACTTTCCTTATCTGAAAATGGTGGTCATTTTCAGATAAGCAGATCCCCTGATTCGTGAGCAATAACTGTTATTATGATTTTATACTAATTGGATGGCGAAAAAGCATACGGGCTATTTAATGATAAGCGGTTACCACCATAGCTTACAGAAGCTAGCAATATCAGAGACATCACTCGCGCGTCGCCATCTCCAAGGAAACGGACAGGAGATGGATAGTAGGGATCGGAGCACTAAAGTAAGGTGATTAACATAGATTCAGTGGTCTGTCAATGCAGGTGGAGTGACGGCACACGGTGAGTTCATTTAGTGGATGAGGGCCCCACACTACCCTGTTCGTTGCCCCGAATGACGGGGCGAGTGGTGGGTTTTTCTCGCATTTACAAAAAAAAAAATACTACACTAGACTTCTAAGCGATATTAAAAAAGTTTACATTAACGAGTATATTACCTAATCAGTTAACAGAATAACTGAAACCTCTACTAATTTTACCCATAACCTTGTTTCTGTTTATTTAGTTTAACTACTTAGTAAACCGGGAGCATACACACGATATTACATTAAACTAAATACCACAGAATTATATTCTGAACTCCGGATTATTGCGGAGAAACCCTCATAAATAACGACAACATGTCATCTGAGCAATTAATCAAATAAATGTCCTTGGAGGGTTGAAATGGGGCAGTAGGCTACTGAGTGACAGTCGCGTTTTGTTTATTGGAGTGTTAACTCGTTACAAGAAAGCTGGTATGAATATTAATTACCAGCTGTACCAACGCCTCCAACACTAATCAAAGCCTTTTTTATTTTATCGGGATAATATACATTATGATATTCTTTAAAGTCCGTTCAAAAACATCGCTAAAAGAATTTTAGAAATCGGATGAGTAGTAAGGGGATTACCCCAATATCCAAACTTACTAATATTACCTCTGTAATTTTGTTGTTATATAGATAGACTAGCAATAAAATCCGTGTATTTATAAATATTTTTGATGAAATTTTTATGTCTGTTCCTATTTATTCAGTACTTACGAGTACTTTGGTCTTAAGGGTTGTAACGTGATGTCAGACTTTTCATGATGAAATAGGCTCCAAAACAAAATCTGCCTGATATTCTAACATAACATAGCATCACGCCTGTATTCCCTAGGCAGAGGTGTATTACACACCCACGGTTTGCCAGCTATGTTTAAGTCCCACGTAATAGGGGGTGAGCCTATTGCCCTCTACCGGGCACATTTCCGTCAAACTCCGGGCTGCTACTGGGAATTTTTTTTTGACGTATGGAATAATATACTGGGGTAATTCAGTTAACGTTCAAAGTACATTCATCCTGCAAAAAAGGTGTATTAGAATTATATATAAAATGTATAATGATGAATCTCTTAGATCAATTTTTAAGGAGAAATCTTTACTCAATGTAACAGGGATATATATTTTAGAATTATGTTTATTTGTGGAAAAGCACATATAATATTTTATTCGGAAAGCCTCGCTTAGAAGTAACCTACGGGATAGATATAAGTTTGATCTATGTCTACCGAGTATTCGCAATATGATGTTTTACAAAAGTGCTTATATATCTGCAATACGCGTGTATAACCATCTTCCCAATAATTTGAAAGCATTAATAGGTAAATTATTTAAAAATTCATTAAAAAAGTGGTTGATCAATAATATTTTTTATACTATCAATAAATACTTCATATTGCGGACAAATATTTGACATGTTAAAAATAATAAAATTACTGACCATTTTATGTAGAGATAGTTGACTAATTGTTATGAATTTATCTTATTTGACATTGAATTAAATTTTATTGAGATTCGAATTTTATAGTTGCATGTAATATTTTTAACTACGTATATATTATTGCATGCCCGATATGGGTATAATATTTTATATAAAAATACTATAATGGTGTATGTAGGTTCTAGTTACATAGAGAGGAATGAGTGTACGTCAGTATTGTATGAAATGATATTTATTTCTGAGTTACAAATAATACTTAACACTAGGTAATACAATGATGCTTACTTAGCACTATATTATATATATATTTAGCAACGTTATATTAATATGGATCGACCAAGGTAAGTCCTTACACCTCCCCTGAAAGTTCGACCATCACACCCCTTCCTATAAAAGAGAAAAAATAAAATATAAAATTTAAAAAAATAATACATTACGACAAAATTTTATTTTTTCTACGAAACAGTTTGCTTATTCTTAAACATAAAACCATTAAAATAAAAATATAGTTAAAAAAAATATAGATAAATATCTTAAAGGAATCAAATATGAAATAATTTCGTAAGATTTTTGTGAATAGCATATTCTTTACCATCTTTGATTACTTTAACATTAGGTGGAATATCAACAATAACCTTGTATGGACCATTATAAAAATTATCAAGCTTTGTGCCAGTTTGGTTTCTTATGAAAACTAAATCACCTTTTTTGTAACTAGTTGTAAACATTTTTTGATCATATATACTTTTTCGTAAAATTTTGCTATTTAACAAACTTTCTTTGGTTTCAGTTTGCGCTTCTTGTAGTCTATATTTTAACTCTAGTGGATAACTTTCAAAATTATACAACAGATCAATATGCGTTTGTAAATTGCTAGGAAGATTACATGGTTTTCCGAATACTAATTCGTATGGAGTATATTTTGTTTCTGTGTGTACAGTCGTGTTATAGGAAAAACACCAAAATGGTACCCAATCGCTCCAATCGTTTTTATTATTATTACACTGTATTCTGAGATAAGCACCCAAATGTTTGTGTGAATTTTCTATAGAACCTAAAGTTTGGTGATGATAAGGTGTGGAGTTTAATTTTTTTATACCTAATAAATCACATGTATGTTTTAAAACAGATGATATAAATTCTGTGCCGTTATCAGTTAATATTTCACGCGGTATACCATACCGTAGAACAAATTTATTTACAAATGTACTCGAAACTGTAACTGTATCCTTCCACTGTATTGGGTATGCTTCTATAAATTTTGATAGATCACATTGTATAGTTAAAATGTATATATTATTATAATTATCTAATTCTAAGGGGCCCATTAAATCTAAACAAATTTTATCAAATGCCGAGCTAGCTGTAGACGTAATAACCATTGGTTCCTTAATATTTTTATTAGTATATTTATGTAATTGACAATCCTTACACCTTTTTACGTACTTTGACACATCCGCAGACATACCTGGCCAAAAGTAGTATTTCTTAATGTTATTAACCATACGATTTACCCCTGCGTGGCCACTGCTAGGTAATAAGTGAAAATCGTTAAGGATCACTCTTTTGTCATCGTCATCATAAATTCTTGTTATGTCTGTTACTACTAGGAAACGAGGTAAGTTCAGTTGCAACTGTTTACTTTCACTTAGTAAAATATTTATGGTGCTAGCATTAGTGTTTTTATTTTTAATAATTAGCAATTCCTTTATAACTAATCTTTTGCAAAGTGTATCTAAATCTCTCGCTAACACTGTTATAGTTGATAACGATCGGGAGTCTAGATATATCGCGGAATGCGATGGAACAAATATACAAAATTTTGCATCTGAAATAATATAATTTTTGGTTTGTAAAACTTTTTGGAAGTCCTCACAAAAAACAAGTTCTACTAAACCAACAGGTTTTCTAAGGATCTCTACAGCGACTGGATGATCACCTGTCAGCTGACGAAAACTCATTGTTTAGATTTTTTTTTTCGAAACGACGATAGGTTTTTGTCTTGTTTTCTTGTTAAAATATTAACAACATTTTCATGCATGCTCTTCAAGTCTTTACATGTTACAGAAATTCGACTCAATGCATCTGCAGCTACATTGGTTCGACCTGGAACATATTCTATTTCAAAGTCATATTCCTCTAGGTATAGTCGAAATTTCGTTAACCTACTAGAAGGGTCTTTCAAGTTAAATAAATAAACTAGTGATCGGTGTAAATTTTGAATTTTCTACCGTATAAATATGGTCTGAAATGGTTTATCGCCCACACGATAGCAAGTAGTTCTAATTCTATGACGTGATATCTCATTTCGGCTGGATTTAAGTAACGGCTAGCATACGCTACTCTTCCATTATTATTTGATAATATTGCACCTAACCCTATCTTCGATGCGTCTGTCTGTAATTTAAAGATATTATTTTCCGAAAAATCAGGATAATCTAAAACGGGAGGATTCATTAAAGATAATTTTAATTTTTCAAATGCTGATTGACATTCCGATGACCAAATAAATTTAGCACCTTTTTTACATAAAATATTCAGTGGATAAACAATAGCGGCAAAATTGTGTATGAATCTTCTATAATAATTTGCAAATGCAACAAAACGCTTGACATCATCGGCACATGCTGGCTCTGGGTAACTTTGCAACGTTTCAATTTTATTTGTATCAGGATAAATACCATTTGATGTTATTTTATGACCTAAGTATACAATTTCATGTCTTAAAAATTCACATTTAATCGGATTTCATTTTAGATTAACTTTTCTTAAACGATTTAATATACATATGAGATTTTTATTATGGTTTTCCAGCGATTTTCCGATACATATTACGTCATCCAAGTAACAAAAACACTTCTTATAATTAAGACCTGATATTGCTATGGTCATTAGTCTTGAAAATGCACTGGGGCTTGTTTTAAGACCCATAGGACAGCGTTTCATTTGATACTGTCTGTCGGCTATAAAATCTGTACATTTCCGCGAGTCTTGATCTAAAGAGAGTTGATACATTTTATTTAAACTGAAAGATGTATATTTTCGAGAATTTTCGTTCAGTGAAAGTTCGTAATAACTTTGTGAAAGATCTAATTTAGAAAAGTAAACACTACCTTAAACACAAAGTGAAAAATGTGAAATCGAAAATAACAGTCAGGAGCAGGATATGAACCTGCATCTTCTGGATACCGTCCAGATGCTTTACCAATTCAGCCATCCTGACAATTGCTCCTGACTGCTAATCCCGATAACACATCATACTTAACGTCTTTGGGTGACGCCTGCGCCATCTGTCGGACGTATTTTCATACATTATTTTCGATTTCACATTTTTCACTTTGTGTTTAATGTATAGTGCTAAGCATGTCAAATGCTACAAATATATATAAATATAAACACTACCTGATAGGGCATCTAATATTTCGGTAATATTGGGCAATGGAAATTTGTCATCTTTTATTTTCGTATTTAAATGACGATAATCTATAACAAGACTCCATTTTTTTTATTTGATTTATCCGCTTTTTTTGGCACTAATAATACCCGACTTGACCATTCGGACGTAGTTTTCTCAATAATATCGTTGTTTAACATATCTCGAATTTGATTTTAAACCTCTTTTTTAAGGCTATGTGATCCTATACGGTTTTACGTAAACTGGAGTTACATTATCTTTTAAATTTATAGAATGTTCCAACAAATTTGCGACTGACAATTTATCTCCTGGCAAGTGAAAAACGTCAGCGTATTATGCGCATATATTTTCAATACTTATTTTTTCTTCCTTATTCGTACAGTTTAAATCAAGTAAGTCAAAAAGAGTCTTGATCCGATCTACCGAATTGTATTCCTCATTAAATTTACATACGTCAAACGCATTTAACGAATTAATACATAGATTAGATAAGTCGATGGATATGTCTTCCTCTCTTGTGTTTAAAATCCTCACGGGTATATAAATATTAATTGGCCTTGCTATTAAGCCGGCTACAAAAACACCTGAATGAATTTCAGTACTTATCATTACAACATCTTCGTTAAAACTACAAGGAATGTACCTAACTACTTCACAACGGGGTGGGATAACGTATTTGAACGTGTTATCCTATTCTAAACGAATACACACTGTACTATCCGTAGTAGATAAAGTTAAGGTCATCTTATTGTAGTCAATGACGGCTCCATACCGTTTCAAAAAATTGTGTCCTATAATTCCATCGGTTACGCATCGCAAATTCTTAAAAACATAAAACTGTTGATTAAAAACTACTCCATTATATACTAAATCTAAGTAAATGTAACCTTCTGACACTAACTGTCCTCCTATGCCTTTTATAGTAATTCTATCGTAACAAAGCTTATTTAATAAATATTCATTCAAACATTCATACTTTAGAGTGCATAAAGTTGCACCGCTATTAATTAAAAAATTTGTGTGGCCACACGAAACTATGTTAAGATTTATTATACTACTCTTACTATTTAAAAACATTATCACTCATTAAAGGAACGAAAAAACTCATTGCTAGTTCCTTGTGTATTATCTTTATTCCGTTCCTGCAACTTTTGCGAAATATACCTAACACTTGAAGCTTACTGTTTCGCGGAACTATGTTTTGCGCGGAATCACTGTTACGCGATGCGCGGGGAAACATGAAACTTCGTCCCGGTGAGTTTCCACGAATATATCTGTTGTGGGAACTATACACCTGTACGTTTTGCTTACGATTATAATAATTCTGTGGGAAAGTTTTATTACCTCTACTTGACTGTGATTTATGATTACCACGATAATAATAAAATCGATTTTGTGGTTTCCTATAGTTCATGACCTCGTGGTCTTCATTTGGAGATAATGTAATGCTCGTCAATCGTTATTCTAATAGCTTCTGGTAAGGAATCTAATTGTCGGGATGTTACAATTGTGCTGAGGCGAGTATTACTTAATCCGTCAGAAAAACGTTTAATCGCCAATATTTCATTTATCGGACGCAACGTTGAATCATCTCCGTCTGCCTGTGCAATCGTTAAATTAACAAAAAGTTTTTCCAGCTCATTACCAAACTGCTCAATAGATCTATGCCCTTGTTTGCTGCCTATTAATTGAGAGTGAATTGCAGTAGCAGATTTTTTCTGTATTAAAAACTTACGCATATCGCTAACCAAAGTGTCTATAGATGTGTAGGTGGGTTTTAACCGTAGTTTGGCACTTTCAGATAAACGTGTCTTTAAAAAAAACTCTATTAACTGATTTTTGGTGTCGTCAGTAATCATAGAACTATATAATTGTATACCATCAATCAACCGCAGGGTGTCTTGTTTCTTACCGGTCATAATGGGTAAAAGCTATGGCTGTTTTTAAATTATTTGCTGCCATTTTTAATGACGAACCCGATAACGGGGAAATAAGTTGACTTATAGCTATAATTTTATTATAATAAGTATGTATGTCATTAATTATTAAATTAATACTTTTTAAACTTTCGGGAGCTATCTCAGAATTTTCAATATTTCTGTGAACTTCACCAAAAATATACTCCACCTTACAATATGTAGTTTGAGCTAATAATATTTTTTCATGTGCTGTACGAGACTTTTGTCTCCGTTCAGGCCCGATTTTAGCGAGATAGTTTTTAATATTTTTCAATGTAATTTAAATACATAATAAATCTTTTAAATGCATTACAAGACAACATTATATGTATTTCTAGTGTAGTGACTTGTAGGTAACTACATTTCATTACAAATATTATGAGTAACTGAAATAGAACAAAGATATACATATATATTTTATTTCACCTGATAATTACGCTGTGTGAACCTGGACAAAGTGGCTGGCAACGATGAGGCGTCAGGCGATGTGGCTACGTAGGCTGAGGCTGGAGACTGCTACACTGCAGTGCTGCTATACTGGCTGCATTTTGGGCCGGTCTATTCCCTGGACTCCTTGGGCTGGGCTATTCCCTGGACTCCGTTGGCCGGGCTATTCCCTGGACTCTACTCGTTCTAAACTGGTACTGCTTCTGGTCGTGAGACAACGCTAAAAGTGCTTGCGTTGAGCTCTCTTCTTAGTGCTCTAATTGCTTTTCTTTACCATTTCTTGTAAATGAGATGTAAAACTCCAATAAGCAATATAACCAGCATTACTATTAGGAGTATTTCGGCGACATTGGAAGATCCAAAGGAGTGGTTGGTGGAGGCCTGAGCTTCGCAATTCGCGTTCTGGGCTATGATAACTTCTTCTTTTGAGTTACTTTTTCCCATATTTTATTTTTCTTCTATGAAAATCTTCTAAATTGCATCTTGAATTTTTGGTTACTTGTCCTTGAAAAATCTTGACTTGCTTGACTGGCTGACTTGACTTTATTCTATGAAAATCTTCTAGATTGCATCTTGAATTTTTGTTTACTTGTCCTTGAGAATTCTTTACTGGCAAGGTAGATTTTAGTCGCGGGTGGATTTTAGTGGCAGGGTCGCCATATAATGGTTCATATAGGTTCTAGTTACATAGAGAGGAATGAGTGTACGTCAGTATCGTATGAAATGATATTTATTTCTGAGTTACAAATAATAATTAAGACTAGTTAATACAATGATGCTTACTTATCACTACGTGACGACATATTTAGCAACGTTATATTAATATGGATCGACCAAGGTAGGTCCTTACAATACTATGTAATAATATTTGCACTTCACACATGTAACAGCAAGCAATAAACATGATTCTGATTCTGACTCAGTAGCACTGCCCGACCCGGGGATCGAACCCGAGACCTCATGATCAGCAGTCGCTCAAACTCCCGCTGCGCCACAGAGGCAATTAATATATTCTAAAGGTCTTGCTAAACAGCGGACGCGATGGTGGCTTACTAAATGAACGGTTAAGAAGGGGCGGTTTTAAGCCCCATTTGTGGCTAAAGTTTAAACTTCAAAGACACACCACGTACCTCTTTACCATAACGTACCTCTTACATCGACATTTTTATATTTCCAATGCTGGCAGATAAGTAAGCGGCTCACCTGATGGTAAGCAGTAACCGCCGCTCTTCAACTTTGGCAACACCAGCGACAAAGTCAAGCCACCGCTTACTGATAGCAAAGTTCTCTTCTCAAACTTCGTTTAAAGAAAGATATATCGAGCGCTGTAAAAACACCGCAGTAGGTAGATCAATCCAAAACGAACTGATTTGGATGAAATAGTTTTCAGGTGCTGTGATTGAACCCTACCAAGACGTCTCGTGGTTTGGTGGTAAAATGGTGTTGTTGGTACCACTTCAAGCAGTTTCTCTGAACAGTTTTCACTGTAGAGTCGATAGAGCACACAGAGAGACCTGAATTATCTCCACTGCTCCAATGACTCCAGACCTTCCGTGAAATCCTTGAGCTATTGTATTCACTATTGTATTTGTACTATTGCATTATCCAGAAAACAAAACAGTAGTTATACCAATATTTAAAGTAAGTATATAAGTGTAGTAAATATATGGCCGTCTGAAAGTCGGTTTACGGACGATAATTCTACGTGATAACGTCATGAAGAAATTAGGTTGGTAATTTTAAACAATGTAGTAGTGATAGAATAATGGTACACAATATTTAAAGTAAGTGTAGTAAATATATGGTTGTCTGTAAAGTCGGTTTACGGACGATAATTCTACGTGATAACGTCACTAAGAAATTATGTTTGTAATTTTACAGAATGTAATACTGATAGAATGATACATATAAAAAGGTACGATCGTGCGTGCTGCTATACAATAATTGAGATACGCGTGTTGCCCGGGACGCGTTCGAGTGAAGAATGTATTGCATAGATAAATAACTATACTGGGAAATGTATTGTCATCTCATGAGGTAGGTGGGCTGGCCGCCTCCCTCCCGCGGGCGCTCTTCAGCCCGCGGCTCTCTTGTGGCATCGATCGCCATACATTTTTCGGAACGTGAGTCTTTTTCGTGCGTGCAGACGCGCTTTCATCGATTTATTAGACGTTATCACGTCAAAAACTAATTGCTATATTTACTTGAATATTCAAAATATCAATAGCTATTATGATATTTTACGCCGATGACTGAATTGGCAAAGTATCTTGACAGTATCCAGGTGATGCAGATTCAAATCCTGCTCATGATTGGTATTTTCGATTTCACATTTCCACACTTAATTTCAATAGCGTTTATATCAATAGCTGAGAAAGAATATTTAAAAACATTACTAACTAACAATAACTTGTATTAAACAATCTGGCTATTTTAAAACACTGTGGGACTTTGAATTAAAACAAGAACTTCTGATTAATTAGTTGAAATAGTTCCATTAAACAATTTATAATGCTTCGAATAATTTATATCCAAGTTGATAATCTCCACCCATGGGAGTCGTAAGAGCCGACATAGAGAATACCGGGGGAGTGGGCAGCAGCACTCCTTCGAGTATTATCAACATCCACTGTGATCGCCAACCCGCCTGCTAAGTGTGGCGATTACGGCACTGTCCCCCATTCTTGGGGAGGCCTATGTCCAGCAGTGGACGTTAAAAGGCTGATGGATGGATGGATGGATGATAATTTAAAGATAGACCTTGAGGTTTTGAGATGACAGATTTTGATAAAACTTCATATAAAAATTCTCTTTTGTAAAAATTGCAAAATTTCTTCATTTGTAAATTCTTCATTAGTAAAAATTGCAAAATTGGTTTCATTTAAAAGTTATAAAAGTTATTCTTGATGACAAAGAAGCCAACTTATTGACAAACTAATATAGTGGGCACTACGGGTAACATGGAGTCAATGGAGTGTAATAATATAACCTTAAGAAAAAGGCGCTTATCTGCATCCTTAGATAATTTGGACTCCATACAACGTACAGATTACTACGCATCAGTGAGTTACGACGTGTCATTAATGAATAATGATATTTGCGATCTTCATGACAGAATGAATAAACTAAGCATTGATCTGCAAAGCGCAAATAAAGAGATAGATAACTTGGCGTATGAAAACTGCAAATTAAAAAACGAATTGTCAAAAGCAAATAAGTTGATTGCTAAGTACAAAACAGTTACAACAGCTGACATAAGTATATTAACACCACGAAAGATAGATAAAACGAAGATAGTCTTTGATGATTCTGAATTAGAACCATTAAATAATTCAATTGAAAAAATAACAGAAGTTAAAATATGCTCCAATAATACAAATGAATGTAAAAATTCCGCTGAAAGAAGAAATAACAATAATTTGACACCTGCTGCCTCCAGACGTAAAAAATAAAAATAAACGGACATCCATTCACGATGAGAATAGAAACCTATTATTTTCAGGTACACAAGTTATTAATGAAGATAAAGCTATAAGAGAGTTACCAATTTTACAGCCCCAAGGATCTACCCCGTCTTCCACTCGTTTGCTGTCTTGTAACGTCAAGAGTTCTTTGCCAAAGTTGTCTTTAGGTGTGGAACGGCAATCAACAATAGTACGTAGAGATAACGAAGAAGTTGGTAATCGTTGTCTTAAAAACATTGTAGTTTTAGCTGATCAACAAGGCAGATATGTCCGATATGTATTGCAAAAATTATTAGGAAAAGAATTTAAGGTGCAGTGCTATTGGAAGCAAAGCTTAGGGATGTTGTTAGTTCGGTTTTAGATTATGTAATAATACTAGCTGGTACTGATGACACAAATCCTTTTGATCTACAAACTGATCTAAGTGCATGGATAAAAAAGTTAAATACTAATGTGATTGTATCAGAAATATCGTATAATAATTGTATGAATTTACGTAGAATAAATTACTTGTTACGTCATATATGTATTAGATGTAACGCACTATATGTGGAAATGCGTTATAATTTAAACGTCCCACGAAGGCTTTATTTTAATGTTCCTGTTAATGTGTGTAGATATTTATTAAAAGAGATATTGCACTTAGAATATAAAAGAAAATTTGATATTTATTCTGCGCAAAAAGCACTCAAGCTAGATAAATCCACACAAAATTGCGAAATATTAGAAAATAATAATGGTTGAATATTTGAACATAAGAGTTTTGAGAACAAAATTAGTACACAGGCTGACATAATTGATTGTGAAAATAGTTTTTTTTGTTAGTAACAATTATAACAAACTAGATATTAAGGATAATGTAGGGTTGGTAGATATGAATGTATATCATCAGAATCTATGTGGATTACGTAATAAAATACACGAGTTAGAAATATACATAGAAACACTTCTTTATAAATTACATTATTTGTGCATAAGCGAGCATTTTCTAAACTCTGCTCAGGTATCATTATTTAACTTATCCAATTTTAAAGTAGTTTCACATTTCAGTAGGGCTAATAAGAAGAGGGGAGGTACCATTATTCTTACACGTACTGAGAGCGATTGTACTGAATTATCACTATTAATAAAAGTATGTATAGTGGATAGTTTTGAAGTATATGGAATTAAAGATACATTGACTGGAATTAGAATTTGTTGCTGCTATCGTAGTCCGTATGATAGTAATTTTGACACTTTCATGAGTCGACTAGAAACATTATTAGAGCACCTTTTCAACATGAAATCCATTATTTGTGGAGATTGCAACGTAAACTTTTTGACTGAGAACACAAAAAGAAATAATTTGATTAATCTATTAAAGTGTTATAATTTTCGGCCACTGATTAACACACCAACTTTTATACGCAATGAATCTTCCTCATCCTTGGATATTTTTTTCACAAACCTACCAGATGCTCTTATCTGTAATTATTTAGTAAACCACAATAATCTGGCCGATGGGCACGCTGGGTTATTATGTAATGTAAAATCAACCAATCTAAAATCTAACAAAGACAGTAGCTCCCGTAAATGTATATATAAAAGAACATTTAATATAACAAATAAAAATACATTTAGGCAGTTTTTAGATGAGAAAGATTTTAACTGTATGGGCATTAATACGTTTCTCTATCAATTTAATAACATATTTCAAAATTCTTACAAAAAGCAAATAAAACGGGAAAAACGCCCCACTAACTTGAATTTATGTTGGATATCAAACGGGATAAAAATTTCTAGACACACAAACACAGAAAACGTTTCATTTTACGTTCTCTGTGTATAGGCAAATGTAATAAAGTCCCTACTATAATTAAATATAAAAATAAATGTATTTCTATTTATAGAACATTAGTTAGAAAAGCTAAAAAAATATCAATAGAGAAGCATTTGTTTAGATCAAAAAATGTATCCAAATGTGTTTGGAGATTCATAAATCGGCGCAGGAATAAGTTGGAACGTAGAAATGAGTACTTAACTATTAATTCGGGTAATAAAGTAATTGCTAATCAAGCAGATGTGGTAAATGTATTCGCGGAGCAGTTTAGTTTAAATATTGACAAGGCTCTGGTTTATTCCCAAAAGGCAATAGATATTTTGTATAGGTATTCCAAGAAAGTAATAAAAGACATTGAGTGGGATCCTGTCACTCCTAGAGAAATATTCAAAGAGGTTTATAAAATGGAAAATAAATATTCTTGTGGATGTGATGAAATACCTGTTACTCTAATTAAAGATAATATCGATATGCTAGCCAAACCACTTAGCTTTCTCTATAATAGATGCTTCAGTCAAGGTGTATTTCCGGATCAATTCAAGATTGCAAAGGTCATAAAAAAAAGCCTTGGACGTCTATCATCAAGTCCACCCGTGATCATGAATGCTGTAAAGTATTCGAAACGTCGGGATAGTAGTAAAATCAATTAAACGCGATAGATTCCGTAAACGTAGTTTTATTTCAAAACATTTAAACATAAATAAAGTGTTAAGCCCTAGACAATTTGGTTTCCGAACAAACGTAGGAACTCAAGACGCAATTGACACGCTGCTGAAGGAAATAGTATATCGCATGAATAATATGAAGAAAGTGGCTGGTCTATTTATGGACTTAAGCTCAGCTTTCGATACTATAAACCATGAGTTACTACTAATAAAGCTGGACTATTATGGTATAAGAGGAAAATCTGTTCAACTTTTAAAATCCTATCTACAAAATAGAAAAATGTTTGTGGAAATGCCACCAGATACCAACCATGGTGATAATACTAAATATATTAAATACCTATATCCAACTAGGTTCAGAACATTACAAATAAGAGCTGGTGTCCCGCAGGGCTCTATACTGGGTCCAATTTTGTTCATCACTTTCGTAAACGATCTCATCAGTTATGTTACTGCTATATCGTCAGGTGAAATGAAACTAGTAATGTTCGCTGATGATACTAACGCAGTCATATTAGCTAATAATACAAATGATCTAAATAATATAATTAATAATGCTTTACATATTTTTGTTTACTGGTTTGCAATTAATAGTCTTAAAATGAATGCTAATAAAACTAATATCTTGTGGTTCCGATCGACCGCCAAAAATAAGTATATAATTAGTTGCGCTATAGGCCAAGATAAGGCTGCCACTGTCAAAGTAGCTAAGTTTCTTGGTGTTTATGTCGATGAATTTCTTAATTGGAAACAAGAACTCGCTAACATTGAAGCTACCATTAGCTCTGCATGTTATGTTCTTCGTAGTCTTCGAGATGACATTGATTTGCAGCATTTAAAAAAAGTTTATTATGCACTAGTAGATTCAAAACTGAGATACAGTATACTATTTTGGGGCGGCAGCTATGATTATAATATTAATAAAGCGTTTATTTTGCAGAAACGAGCCATACGTGAACTATGGTTCAGATTAAACAGGAAGTATCCTGTAAACCTTATTTTCGTGATCTTAAAATCTTAACAGTGCCCAGTTTATCATGGTGCTATTAACTCTTTTTGCAAAAAATATAACTAAGTATGAATCAGAGGATGAGTGGATACTTAGAGAGAATACTCGTAGGAAGGACTTTTAGAGTGGTAGTGTGCCTCATCTAAACATAGTGCAACACAGTACATATTATAGATCCATTTTGATATTTAATAAATTACCCGTAGAACTAAAGCTAAGTTTATACAAACGTGATTTTAAATCTGCTCTGAAGGTTTTCCTGTTGAAAGGGTGCTATTATTCTATTACGGAACTCTGATTATATTGTTATTACCTATATATATATATGACTGTTTTTTTTAATATATAATGATATCTATTTTTAATTTAATTTTGTTCACATTAATTTTCAATTATTTTCAGACACAATGTAAATTGTTATTGAATAAATAAATAATAATTATAATATAAAAGTTAGCAGTACAATTCTAAAGTTATAGCCATATTTTTTATTAGGCAGATGTCCCACGACCTACATGGTGGCAAGTTTAACCTCCCGCGCTCTCACTCATCATGTGAAATAGTAAGAGTCATCATCCATTCATTAGCCTTTCATCGTCTACTGCTGGACATAGGCCTCCCCAAAATGGGGAGGAGGAGTAACTGTGTTATTTCACAGTAGTCTTCTGTGAGAAAGTAGCACTTCCCTGGTCGAGAGGGTCCATTCGTTTTGGGGAAATCTATACATCTATACACATATGTATACGAGAGAATATACGCTACCTACAACATATTACCAATTTTTAAAGTCTTTGTCTGTCTGTCCAGCTATTTGTTCTGGCTAATCTCTGGAACGGCTGGAAGGATTTGGACGGGACTTTCACTAACAGATAGCTGTTGTTACATGGAGTAACTTAGGATACCTACTTTTATTTTGGAAAAATAATTTCCGTTCCGCGTAAAAAACCAAAATCCATCCCATAAAATTGTGAATGAATACCACTCCGGAATGGCTGGACCGATTTGGACGAGACTTTTACAAGCAGATACATATTGCTCTAAGAAGTAACTTAGGCTACTTTTATGATAAAATAACTAGGGTTCCGCTCAAATAAATAAAACCGATGAAATTGTTAATGAATACCGATTCAAATAGATAAGTAATCATAAAGCCTTTTATTCGGACAACAAATATACAATTATGTTTCTTATACTAATGCACTGTTATATATGTATTTTACACAATTAAAATTATTCGCGTATTTGGTGCTTCTTTACTTTCTGTAAGTCCGTTTGCGTTGGCAAAGGCCTCCTCCAACCTACTCCATTCTGATCTCTCTCTGGCTACTCTACTCCATGTTACGCCTGCAACCTGCCTGATATCATCGTCCCATCTTTTTTGTTGTCTGCCTCTTTTCCTTTTCCCTTCTCTTGGGTACCAATGTGTAATTATTATGCTCCATTTATCCTTTCCTCTGACCATAATATGTCCCGACCACTTCCATTTTAGTCTTTTTATTTTTAGGGCTACGTCCTGTATCTTGGTCTTTTTCCTAATGCTAATGTTTCTTATTCTATCCCCCCTCTTTACTCCTATCATGCTTCTCTCCACAGCTCGTTAGCAAATGGTAATTCTATTGATGGTGTTATTTGTTATGGCCTATGTTTGGCTTCCATACATTAAGATTGGTAGAATGCAAACATTGAATAATTTGCTCTTTGTCTTTGCTATATGAAGGTTTTTGCCTTTCATTACTTCCCTTAGGCCCCAATATCTTTTCCAACTGTTTGCTATTCTTCTTCCGATTTCTTTGCTTATTTTATTTTTGGGTGATATCAGCTGTCTAAGGTATATTCTTCAATATAGCAAATTTGTGACTTGCCTACATTTATGCTTCTTTTATTTCCGTTGGTCATTACTTTTGTCCGGGCAAGAGATAATTCATTTGGATACTAGTTATATTGTCACAATTTTGTAGACATGCATGGATACATGTAAGGACGACTCTGTTTTTATTTTGTCCGGACCAGGCATCACTGTAAAATAGAAGATGTTTGATAGAACCACGACCATCTACCATCTTGATATATTTTTCTAAGATAGTGCACAAGTCCAAGTGTATCAATAATCTTCTCTAGTTCCAGATTCATAAAAGTTTGATTATATACAGCCAATTTTCGACTGTAATACAGTAACATACTTTGACCATACGGTGTATTCAGAACTTTCTGTAAATCAAAATATACGCAAAGTATGTTTCCATTTTGAATTTTCTGATGCGCTTGAAATCGTTCATAAGTTTCTTCTTTGTCTTTCAGATGAGCCAATCTCTCTTTTTCTTTATCTCCTTTTTCTTTTTCGAAACACACACATATACATTATCTTTACGAGGTATATGAAAACCAATATTAAATTCTTGAAATATCTTCTGAAAAACTCTTTCTCCTATTATTAATTTATCTTCGCGTATCATAGTTTCTTTATAAATTTTGTACAAATTAGTCATATTTCGAAATTCTTGAGGTAAATAAAGTCGTTTTGAGTTTTTGTGGCAATGATGGGACGGTAAATATGGTAGGCTTTTAATGTAATTCCTTATTTCCTCTACAATGGTCTCTGGTATTTTATTTGCTGAAACATGCTTTCTCTGTAAATCGTCTTTAGATGAACCGTATCTGGATTCTGTAATAATGTTATGTAAATATTTTTGTTTAATGTCTAATTTGTTTAATAAAAAATTCAAACAAAATTTCCTTTTTCCTTCACCTTCATTAATAAAATAATCAAAAGTATAGTATCAAAGAAGACCAAAGTCTACGACTACTTGATACGCTTTTTCTTAATCGTCGTCCACTTGGCATTTCCCACTAACCAATCTCTTCTTCTTTCAGTGCTTAGACTCCAATAATGATTGACAAGAGCTTGTCTCTTTTCGGAACTTATCTTATAGCATTCATTATAGCATTCATATCAGGTGTACATAATTTATCCTTCATACGTTTCTCTGCTACAACTTTGCCAGTCATATATACATACTGCTTTCCACTATTTCTTAATTGCTTTATAACTTTATTTTTATTAATCTTTTGCTCTTTCTTTTTTGGCTCTGCATTTTCTTTTGTATCATCAAAATGATTAAACTTCTTTGTTTTACGTTTCTTCTTTAAACGCTTCTTTTTTTTATTAACACAGTTTTCATTCGATTCCAAGACGCCATCCATTTCATTTGATTCTGTTGAATCCTGCCAAGAGCTTGAACTATAAATGAATTCTGTCTGTGTCAAATCATCTGACAAAAAACCAATATGCTTATAAATTCGATTACTCTTTGCATTTTCTTGGTTTATTATATTATTCATATTTTCAATCTCTTCTTTTTTGCTCATTTTTGTTTTCTTCTGGTTCAATATCAATAACTATAATTACATCGTTTAAATTTTCAGTAGAAGCTCCTCCATACCTAATTTGCTGTATACAAATGACCATTTCCTTAAGATGCTCGTATAATTTTCGTTTTTTATAGGTTGCTTTAAAGACAGTTTAGAAGATGTAGATCCAAAAGATGTACTTGCTAGTTGATTGTCTTTATATGCTTCTCTTATAGCAGCTACTTTTTCTTCCAAGTGGACGTTGAATCGCGAAATTAATGTTAATGAATTATGTATGGTTGGCTACCGTGTTTGACTGTATGAAATGGCTCTTATGTTTTATTATTGATGCTTGTATCGAATGTATGTCATTGACGAAGGATGTTTTATCTTGAGCATGAACTTCTATTGGTAGTAGACTATCTTGATGCATGTATGGTTCTGCCTGTGTCAAAGCGCCTGTTTGTGAGATTGATGCCTATGTTGAATGTATGTCTTGAGCAAAAAATGTTTCTTTGTGAGTGTGTTCTTCTGTTTCTAGTGGATTATTTGGATGTATGCATGTTTCTGTCTGTACCAAATCGCCTATTTGTTAGATCATTGTTTTTATGGGATAGTTTTCTTGGAATAAGGATACCCCTTCTTGAGAAGTACAGCCTTCTATTTCTGATGGGTTCGAATGTATAAATTGCAATAAATCCAATCCTTTTTGTGAAAAACCAGCTTCTTTAATCAAAACTGTTTAAACGACAAGTATAATTACTAAGTAATTGAATGCCCAATTTGTAGTTTTTTGTATATACATATTACTTTCCTTTAATTATATTTTTCATAGTATAGAATAAATATTATAATTATACTAACTTATAGTGTAAGTGTAGTAAATAAGTATAATTAGTATTATAATCAGTGTTGTTTATTTTAAGCTGTCACACATATGCACATGACATGACATTCATCCACATCCTCAGACAGGCCGAGTTAATTATTATCTTAGCTAAAATAATAGTATTGATAGCTAAGTGCTAGTTAAAATAAGCAGCTGAAATCTCACCGTCTTTTGTTTTCTGTATCTCCAAAATTTTATATTCTTCATTGCCTGAATGTCTTAAATTTTTGACGAAATTAACCTGTTCTGAGTCTGACCCAATATCGCTTTCATCTGCTCGAAACTGACTGCTAAGGTCAACTGAACCGCCGTCAAATCCCGCACAAGTATGTATAATAAATACTTTAAAAAAATAACCAGAACTATTTTATTATACTACTATTTAAATTTCAAAAGACTAAAGTTAATATTTTTGAAAAGTTTACGAGCTTCTAAATACTAAACAACTAAAGTAATATTTTTCCGTAAAATAGCCCATACTAAAAGAACAATTTTTTTCAATTTCATTGATTTCAAATATTCTAACTGAACACTCAAACAAATAGTTAATTAAAGCAAATATACTAACACTATTATCTACTAAAAAAGTGTGTAAACAAAATATACTAACGCGTCACTCTCATCTGTTTCCATGTCAAGCAAATTTAATAACTACCGTAACGATTAGTATTTTCCGCTAGCAAAAAGTACTAAAGCGACATCAATTATTAAATTAGCGTATCTTGACTTGCTGTACGAGCTCAATGTGCCTAATGTCCGCTAATAAAAATACTAAAACGACAAATGTTAAAAATCACTCATAGATTATATTAAGTAAGTATTTCTCAAAAAGGCACAATTATGAAAAAAGTCCGACATTTGAGGTGCTAACACGCCACAAAAGTGGACAGATCGCCATGAAACCTAGACCAATCGACGCGGAATAAAAAATCCAATCCAACTATATATATATAACTCATTTTGGGCAAAATGGCGCTTTAGTAGTTTTTGGCTTTCCAGTGACGATATGTATTATATCCGTAAGCCACTGCCCCATAGTTTGCTGCGCACTTTTAAAGCATATATTACTTCTAATTAATGTAATTGTAATTTCTAAGGTGAATTGATACTCATGATTAATTTCCTTCAATATTACATATTATTGCTGCCCGAAAGAAAATTTGTTAACAAATACGGACATCATTTCGAAAAGTTGGAGATACGTGTGTCTTATTAGACCAAAGCCGCGATCAAACTTAATACTTCTATTAATGAAAAACACAAATTTAGGTACAGAACTCGTTGACGTCAGGTATCAAAGTAACATCGCTAACGTACCGTAAACATTCTGTTCCAATTTGACTCATGTTTTCTCTTGGGAATTTCCTGTATTAGAGTTTTATTAGTTGTTACTTTTATTTTTATTTCTCCGAGGCTTTGTGTTATCAGTGAGCGAACAACGGATTGGATCGGTTGATTTTTTCCGACAGCAAAATTGTGGCGTAACTTCTATATATTTTTTCATTTTATTATGTTTGTATTTTTTCATATTAATATCTTAGAAGTACCTATCTGATTTTATGACTATTAACTTTGTTTTATGACTATTAACTTTGTTTAAGTAATATAAGTATGTTATTTATTTTTATTCTCTTAAATATAAACTCAGTATGTTGAACAATAGGTTGCGATAGGTATACGAAAATATACGTCCTAAAGTGGAGGTCTCGGCTGGAGACGGCCCGGGCTGGTCTCTGGATCGTAGGGGTGCTCTGGTTGATCTTGAAGGAATGGGCGAGGCGGCAGCACGGGGTCCCCACATTCTGATTGGTGCAGGTTTTGTCTAGGCATGGCTGCTTCGGCAAATACCTGCATACGATTGCTAGGAGGGAGACAACCCCAGGCTGTCACCACTGCGACTGCAGCGAGGACTCGGCGCAGCACACGCTTAAGTCATACCCAGCCTGAGGTGAGCAGCACCGGGATCTCGCTGCAGTCATTGGCGTGGACCATCATCTAGATTTTGGTCTCTGTCTGTATGTTTTTAACTTATAATCAAAATCGGAGTGTTAAGTACGCTCAGAAAATTGTAGTCGAACACTTGAGAAGCTGTACATAGTCCAAGTATATAGTAAATAATGAGGCGTACATCACTCGCTCAAGGCCCTGAGTTAAATGCCTACCGCTTCGCGTACCGCCCACGGTACAACCGACAGAAGGCTGTCGCACGCGCGCCTAAGCGCTCGCGCTTGTAGTATTGATTAAAATGAAATTATTTACGCGATTTAGGGTATTTCGACCACAAAATTTAATAACTGAAAATTCAGAGCTAAAACTCTAAACGTATATGATCAACAAAAAAACAATTTATAAAAAATAATCCGACTTGAAAATAACACTTAAAATGATATAAAAAGTAATCAAATAGAATCTACTAGAAAAGTATTTTTTTAAGTTTTATAAACGACAGCTTTGTTGCTGTCGGTGGAGTCAGGAGTCTCCGAAACCGGCGAGCAGAAACCGGAGAGTGTATGAAGAGAATTATGAATGTTGAGGAAGCGAGAGATGTATGCAAGAATAGAGCCTTTTGTCACTCTGTTCTCTCTGCCTACCCTGCAAGGGAGATAGCGTGATGATAAGTAAGTAAGTAAAATCATCATAGGTGCAATCCTAGCGCATTCGTTGAATGACGTGGTTTCCCGTGTATCATCCGGCGGGCATAACAATCTCAACTGTATTTCTGTGTATGTAAGGTACATTTCTTCTCGCTACAAACAATTATTATTAAGATTTTGTGCTATTATAGAGAGATTTTAGACAAGTTTTAATGGAAGTGATGTTTCTGTCCGTAGAACTAGTATCTATTCTGTGACACAATCTTTCTTATAGTCCAAAATATCAGCACATCAGACCTTTTTAGAATTTTCTTGTCATAATGTACACATATCCAATAGACTAGACCGATCATACCCAATTTCCAGGTATCAGGTGTAAAAGTTACGTAAAAACATGTCAGTGTGGTGACTGACTAAGAATACATGTGTCACCACCCCATTCTTTCCCACGGGTGTCGTATGAGGCGACTAAGGGAAGTAAGCAATTTTATTATCACCCATTGCATTAACGGTGGTAGGGCTGGGTACCAAGTGCGGGTACTCACTTGCTATCGGGCCAGAGCGGGTTGTTACCACCATCTCCCGTCCACCAGCCATGAAGTACATTGGTGTGTTTTGGTTGTAGCAGGTTTCATATATCTGTAAAATGAAATGGTGAGCAGCGGCTTGACAATACTCTAGGTATAGACGAGTTTACGAGCGACAATTACCGTTTACCATCAGGTGGGCCGTGGCTAGTCTACCACCAAACGCAACAAAAAAATAGCTTTCTTTTCTTTTTTAAAATCCGTACTGATATGAATTATGTGCAGAATATTGTTAAAATTAAATGAAGGAACTTATTCTAGATAATTGTATGTTACCTAGTATTCACGTCTAAGCCTCAGATTTGATATCAATATTTTTTTTCAATAGAGATAGATTATGTGAAAGCACCTAGTTAAAAAGACTTTAAAAAATGAAGGGGATAAAAAACAATAAAATTGTGTGTAAGCTTTGAGGGATCTGAGCATTCAGATTAAAGCTATTGAATTAAGAATCTTAAGTTAATTTTATCTTTAATTTAGAATCAGGCGGTCAGTGATTAACAAAATCATATCTCAAGGATTTCAAATAGGGATTCAATCAAAAATTTAAAAAATATCGAGGTAAATGCTATGTTTATATGCCGTGTGGGGCCGGCTTTAGAATTGTCCCACCCCTCTCTACCCACGGGAGTCGTAAGAGCCGACTGAGGGAATACTGAGGCAGTGGGCAGTAGCACTCCCTCGAGTATTAACAACATCCACTGCGATCGCCAACCCGCCTGCCAAGCGTGGTGATTACGGCATTATCTCCCATGACGGGACCGCTCGTTGTGGCGTTCTCTTGGGGAGGCCTATATCCAGCAGTGGACGTTGAAAGGCTGATGGATGGATGGATGGATGAAATGCTATGTATTAAAAGGTACCTGTGCGGTATTTGAAGTCATTAAACCAATTCTGACCACTCTCTCCACGCGTACGATTACATAAAACAAATTGAAATATATTGTTTAGAACGTATGATGACACATATAAAAGAAAAACATACATAATCCCAAGTCAAATCTAGGGCTAGTAATGACTTAAAAAAACAACAGTGATAGGTCATGTTTCAACCATAGACAACAATGATTTATAAATACATCTAAACTTTGCCCGCGGCTCCGCCGCAGCCAAAAGCTAGTTTATAGGTAATATCTCAGGTTCCCGATATAGTAGCGGGATAAAATGTATACCAGTTGTTAAGTCTAATCGAGAGCTATAAAAACAATCAGACAACCAGATAAACAGACAAACAGACAAAAATTTCAAAACAAAATGTGTTGTATTAGACACGCCTATATAGCCTATTACAGTAATTTATTCTCAAATATTTTGAATGTACAGCAAGGAACATAAACTCTATGATGTACAGACACAGCTCTGTTACAGCTTCATAATAGTAAATAGAAAATATAAATTAAATTTAAATTTAGAAGGAATACTCGTGTGTACACTATGAAGGTAAGAACACTTGTAAGCTCTGAAACAAAAATGCGGATGCTTGCATGTACTTACAGTGTAATTCATAAAACGTTTTCAGCAAGCAGTTAAAAGCATGTGTTCAGCAACTGTCGTGTTTTATAAAAATATCGTTATTTTTCTGTATTCTTCAGCTTTATAAAATTTTGATAGTATCTTTACTATTATAAAGCTGTAACAGAGTTATGTCTGCACATTTAAGAAATTTGAGAAAAAATACTGATAGGGCGGGCGTATCTGCACGCAAAACGATTTTCTTAGATTTTTTGTCTGTTTATCCGTTTGTTTGTTCGTGCATCACCCAAAAACTACTGAACGGATTTTGATGCAATTTTTTTTGTTTGATAGCGCTTGATTAGACTTAACAACTGGTATACATTTATCTTGCTACTATATCGGGAACCTGAGATATTACCTAAAACCTAGGAGCCGTGGGCAAAGGCTAGTATTATGTGAATGTAAAAGGAGTTAAGCCTAACAGTATCCATCCATCCATCAGCCTTTTGACGTCCACTGCTGGACATAGGCCTCCCCAAGAGAACGCTACAACAAGCGGTCCTGTGCACTCATATGGGGGAATAGTGCCGTAATCACCACGCTTGGCAGGCGGGTTGGCGATCGCAGTGGATGTAGTTGATACTCGAGGGAGTGCTGCAGCCCATTCCCCCGGTATTTCCTCAGTCGGCTCTTACGACTCCCATGAGCGGAGAGGGTTGGGACAATTCTAAAGCCGGCCCCACACGGCAGTATCATGATAACAGTATCATGTAAGTATATTAATACAAGTTTTTAAATTATTATCGAAAATAACTGAAAACTTTGTATGAAGTGGAGTTTATACAAATTTTCGTCGACATCAACTATTCTACATAGAATACATACATAATTTAGAAATTTTGAAGTATGCCTTACGATGCTACCACTTCAAAACCAATAAAGAACTTGATACTTATTTCATCTTCATCTTTGAATTATATATTCCTTACTCATGAACTATCTGTTTATCTGTTTTTTCGTTCGCGTACCACGCAAAAACAACAGAACAGATTTTGATGCAACTTTTTTTATTTGATATCTCTTTGTTAGACTTAAAAACTGGTATACATTTTATCCCACTACTATGTCGGGAACCTGAGATATAACTTAAAAACTAGGCATTAGCTACGGCAGAGCCGCGGGTAAAGCCTAGTAATGATATATAATCTACCGCGTGTATATAAAAGAAAACATGGAAACAGATACGACCTACATTATGAAAATGCCACACAGTTCAGTAAAGAGCTACTTACACTAAGTGTCACTTAATCACCGTATGTCTTGCGTAGAGGGAATGTGTAACTAGCACTCTATATGAAGAGCTGCTATGTAGCAATGTGAGTAGAATTTCTTGTAGGTTGTTTATATAAGTTATGATTATAATATTTATTATATAGCAGAATGAGGTTGCGCGCATAAATAAATGTAGATCTAAAAGTTGATTATTTTATGAACTTTATATATTCTCTAGTTCTAGCATCATATTGGTTTAGTCTGTAAGGATGTCATGAATTTGATAAATAAATATTTTAGCTTGTAAGTGTAAACACATGACTTTTTTTGTGATAACACATATTATTATAATTATTTGCTCAACAAAAAGGTCGTAGCCTAGTTGTGCACTTGCAGCTTAAAGTACTGGCATTATTAAGCAATTTTCACTCGGCTAGCATTAGAAGGGTGACCACAAAGTGACACCTGATCTCCTCGGGGCTTCGGAAGGCATGTTATATATTCAAATTAACATATTGATTTGAATATATAGATGCTGACAGAAGGTATCGCATTGGCACTTTCAGCTCATACATGATGAGAGAGAGTCAATCGTAAGTCAGTTTACCATCTACCATTTTCCCGAAATCTCACCTCTTAAATGCTATTTTTAAGCCTATTAACTAATTGGTCTATGTACGAGTAAGTATTTCTATTAAATAAAAAGTATTCGGAATCAAATTTTTTTTTAAAAGAATATTCTGGAAACTCCGTATAACAGTTCGTTCAAAAATTTTGACTCCAATCTCTTATAAGGTCACCAGTTGTCCTCTTACTTGAGTCGCTCCGTGTCCAGTCTGTCAGATAGGCAGGATAGGATCAGCTAAGACTGAACAGATAGGAAGCGGATCGCAAAATAGTTTTGGATAAGGCTAGGAATATGATGATGATAATATCATTTTCTCAATCGATTATTTGTTTCTCAATCGAATGTTCCATTTTGGGCCCTGATCTTCTCTCAGAGGGAGGGAAATTTCAGCCAGTGTAGGTTGGCAGACTTCACAGGCAGTAAAAAATATAACTGATAGTTGAAAATAGACAATCACTTCAGTCAGAGCAAGGTTTTACCAACAGCTTGGAAAATCTGCCGGAACTGGGCCAGCGTGATGGACTATGCTCTAAATCACATTTATCTCTATTAATGGATTGTGATGGAAAAAAAATACAACATGCCATAACAGTTAAGTTGCGAGCGATAGTATTACAGAAATGACACCATTACGGTAGCGCTGCTGCACTGAAAAGGTTCGTTGCAATTAAATTTAATGCGATACTCTATTTTCAGTGCTATACGTAGGCTTTGTGGGTGGTAAATACTAACGGTATGGACTTTTTGAAAATTTTGCTCAGGTACACAGCTTTATATAGGCATATATATTGTGATATAACAGTTCTCGTTTGGCGAGAAGCCCAAAGGGCACCACTGTCTGGACTGTTTTGTTGCCTAAAAATATTTCTATGTATCTCGATCTGCATAGTAAAATATTTGATGCTATCCCCATTTTTTCTGACCATAATTTACCTAAACCTGTGGAATCCTCATAGTGTGCGGCCCTCACCCACTAAAGATATTGGTGGACCACCGGCACCATGTTATATTCCTTCAGTGGTCCGCCGGAGGGTTACCCTTTCGGGTACTCTCTACGCGTCGCCAACCCTAAGGAAAGGGAGGAGGAGCAGAGTTACTTTAAGTTACGATAAATACTATAATCACTTTGATTTTTATGTAGAATCCATTATATGAATTTGTTTTTGCCGTGTGGGGCCGGCTTTAGAATTGTCCCACCCCTCTCTACCCACGGGAGTCATAAGAGCCGACTGAGGGAATACCGGAAGAGTGGGCAGCAGCACTCCTTCGAGTATTAACAACATCCACTGCGATCGCCAACCCGCCTGCCAAGCGTAGCGATTACGGCATTATCCCCCATGACGGGACCGCTCGTTGTGGCGTTCTCTTGGGGAGACCTATGTCCAGCAGTGGACGTTGAAAGGCTGATGGATGGATGGATTATATGACATCTTCTCTTTCTACAAACCAAGCCAAAATTTCTTTATTAATTAAAGAATCTTAAAAGCAATTTTTATTCACTAATACGCAAATTGCGTTGACGGGCTTCGTGGCGTAGTCGGTAGTGTAACAGACTTCCGTGCACGAGGTCGTGGCGTTGATTCGGTGTTTTATATCTATTATATGTATGTATTTACAAAAAAAAAGGATTATATGTATTAAACCCATAGCACAAGCGTCAAGTTTAGTTTAAGACCAGAGGACGTTGTGTGAAATGTCCGTGAATATTTATTTATTTGATGTTACTAAACTCCTAAAACCCTCGAATCAAACAAAAATTCTCCATGCATTCTAGGTAATTAGTTATCATAAAATCGTTAATGCTCATCCATCATTGTATCAACATGTCCACCATCGTCTATAAAGCGTCCCAAACTTATTACAGTTTAATGAGCACGATTTACTACACTTACTTTATGTTACACTAACAAACGCGCATGGCTCCGAACGTGAGGCATATACAAAGTTATTGCTTACGGACTTCGATCAAAAATGCAATAGATTTCGCGTCGGCCCGAAAAATACGTCCTGGTAAATAAGATCGCAATTGAGAAGTGAGCTCTTATTTTGTTTAGTTTAAAAAGTACTTTATTTGTTGTTATTTAAGCTTAATTTCACAGTTAATGTTATTTGTCTTTTCACTTTTATATGGCAGTAGTAAATTATTGCTATGCTCGTTTTTTGTAACGTATCGGAAATGTAAGACTGCCTGGGTGGTGTAGCGGTAGTGTATGCAACTGCTAATTATGAGGTCTCGGGTTCGATTCCCGGAGCGGGAGTCGACATTGAGCATTATCCTAAAAAAAAATCTCAGTAGCAGCCCGCAGTTGAAAAATGTGCCCGGTAGAGGTCAATAGGCTCGCTCCCTATTACGTGGGACTTAAACATAGCTGGCGAATCGTGGTTGTGTAAATACACCTCTGCCTACCACTTCGGGGAATACAGGCGTGATGCTATGTTAAGCGATCGAAGCTTACGGAGCTGAAATGTGGACACTTAAAGTAGAGTCCAGTCCACAAAATCAAAGTTACTCACTATGCAATTTGTTGGCGTTTCTCTTAAGTAGAAACTCCGTAACTACAGTAACTGGCATAATTCATAGAATTAACACCCTAAACGTACTCAAATAGCAAAGGGCTAGTCATGTCTATCGCTGGAGCAAAAAGGCCCGTGTATGGATACGGTGAATTAGCAAAATTGTTGTTTATAATGAAGGAAATTTGCTTTTCACACACGACGAATACCCTCATCAGCTAGATAGCTACTGATGATAAGTGGCGTAACTATTATATAGGCTGGCAGGGCTGGCAAAATGCCACGGGCCCTCCACCTGATGGGGCCCCCAACCCGAGAGACAAGCTCAGAATTAATTGAACACCTAACTTTTCTAGAGCCCCCTTCCAGAAGCCAGCCAGCCTGAAAAAATCCCGGAGTTGTAGGTCAGCCGTCAAAATAAATAAAATAAGGCCTATACATAGAGACATTCTTATGCAAACACGAGATGTGTTTAATTTTAACACCAAACTGTTCTGGAGCCTCCCTCCAGAAGCCAGTCAGCCAGAAGTCAGTCAGCCTTTTCTTTGTAAAGGCGAGAAAAAATTTACCTAAGCGCACACCCTATCGTTCGGTGCCACGAACAGGGTAGTGTAGGACCCTCACCCACTAAATAAACCCACCGTGTGCCATCTCGCCGCCAGTATTGGCGGGCCACTGGGACTATGTTACATTACTTCAGTGGTCCGCCGGTGGCTTACCTTTTCGGGTACGTTCTGATGAGCGACGCATCCGCACACGGAGCGTCGCATCTTCGCGGGAGCCTTTACAGGTGGCTGACGTTCCCCGGTTCATCCACCCACAGCCTCAGCTAGGGCGGCATCAGTATTCACGCCTACGCCGCCCCAATCACGTGCGTCGGTTCAGGTCAGCGGAAAGATCAGCCTACCTAGCTCTCTACGCCGCTTCCTTCTTCGAGATGACCTCCTCGCAGAAGACAGCGACCGCGGCCCAATTCCTGTCGCTTCTAAGCGTCGCTCTGACAACGCTCGGCAGCGAGAGGTCCCTTCCTAAAAATCAGCCAGCCTGAAGAAATTTCTGAGATTTTGTTCAGCTATCAGAATAAATAAAATAAGGTCTATAGATTGAGACATTCTTACGCAAACACAAGATGTGTTAAGCCGATGGAGTGAATATTTTGGAAATAGGTATGTCGGTGTGTGCGGTGGGGTGATATCGGTGTCACGTGCGGTCTAAAAGATCAGTACTCGATACTGGCATCCTCTGTTGACATCAGTATGGACGAAGCTGAATGGGCGATTAGAAGTATGAAAAATGGCATTATGATGAATAATGTATCTATAATTATAATTGTGGATTTGGAGAAAGTAATTGACACAGCGGTGCAAAAACTTTGGGGTATTTTTCCAGAGGTAGACTGCTGCGAGCGGTGCAGTCCAATTACATAGACTGAAAAACTTGTGTGCTGGTGAATGGAATGTCGCCCTGGTTTAAATAGGGGTGCGTTCTACCAGCTGGACTGTTTCTCATAAATTCTGGAAAAATGTCTCCAGAGGTTGAATGAAATGAATGTGGGAGTTTAGATTGGCGACTTAGTGGTTAATTAATTGCTGTATGCAAACGATGCGGTTCTATTAGCACATTCAGACCCTGGCCTGCAAACTCTAGTCGACGTAATGACAGAAGATTGTAAGAAAATAATAACGGTATTTGAAAGAGGAGAAGCCAGAAAAGATGGTAGAATAATAATAGGCAATGGCGTGCTGGAACAAGTGGATGAATATGTATATCTTGAATATGGATTCAGTCGGGATGCACCACTGATATATAGAGAAGAGTAAATGCGAGAAATAAGATTGAACGGAGCCTTGGGGCAACTTCTTGGCAGCCACCATGTTAGTCAGAAGGCACTCATCACAATACACAACGCAGTGCTTGTCCTAACACGATTAATAGAAGCAAGAGTTTTGTATGCAGGAAGGAGCGTGAGAGCAAAATTAAAGCTGTCGAAATGCAATCTCTGCGGAGTTAGGCTGACTGACCGTATTCGTAATGATAACGTAAGAGAGCGAATAGATCTGAAAGATAATATTGGTGTAAAGGTGCGAAACGGAATGCTCCTGACGAACGACTGGGTAAGAAGATATACAATGCAAAAGTGGAAGGACACACAGGGGGAGATCGAGACTAACTTACCTAGATCAAATCGGTAATTTATTGAGGATAGGTGGAGGCAGGAGTATCCAAAACTGGCGAGCATGTATAAAGATAATTATAAATGCTGGGGAAGCGAGAGATGTATGCAAGAATAGAGCCTTTTATCACTGTGTTGTCACGTCTTACCCCGTCGGGGAGATTACGTGATGATTAGTAAAGTATTTAGAAACTATATGGGCTAAGACAGGCTATGTAACTTGGCTATTTTTTCTATTGAAAATTCTATGGCCCGATTATGTTATTAAAAGTAACATTTATTAGATATTTAAATAAAATGCACATAATTACTTACCTAACAGTATTACTAATATTAAGTGATTTATTAAAATTAAATACACTTTATAAAGTGACGATATTTACTGGTCGTCCTTAGGGGGGCCCTACCTGTCCAATGAAATTGCCACGGGCCCCAGATGGTATAGTTACGCCACTGCTGATGATGCAACTAAACCAAATAGTCGAGGTTAATCAAAACATCCTCATACTTACTAATATTATATCACTTGGTATCGGGCGCGAGAGGGTCGGTAGCACCATCTCCTGTGTGACCGGCCATGAAGCACATTGTTGTCTTTTGGCTGTAGCAGGAGATAGCCGTTTATTCTTTCATTTCATATAGGTGAAATGAAATGGTGAGCAGCGGGTTGACATTACTGGTGAATATGTATACCAGTTTTTAAGTCTAATCAAGGCTACGTTTACGGATTCTATCGCGTTTACTTGATTTTACACTATCCCGACGTTTCGAATACTTTTGCATTCATGATCACGGGTGGACTTAGATGATAGACGTCCAAGGCTGATATGTTATTTCAACGGTTTCATCTACCCACAGTATATGATTTTAGAAAATTTTTGGATTATTTATTTTAACCCACCTAATATTCGTTTAGAAACACAGTGAAAATATCTACTTCAACATTTTTTATGCTTACAATGTATGAAACTTTAAGTTAGTAATGAGTATAATACTAACTCTTTAAACTGCAAAATTTTTGTTTTTATTTAGTGCTCAAAAATTCTACCACAAACTACCAATTAGAATTACCAGTAAGAAGACAATCTTGGTTATTAGTTTATATTATTAAATATTGACTGAAATTACATATCAGCCTTGGACGTCAGTCCACCCGTGATCATGAATGCTGTAAAGTATTCGAAACGTCGGGATTGTATAAAATCAAGTAAATTAACAGAATCCGTAAACGTAGTTTTATTTCAAAATGTGTAGCATTCGCGTAAATATCAGAAAGTTTATCTAATCAAGGCCTTACAAATAAAAAAATTGCATCAAAATCCGTTTAGTAGTTTTTGTGTGATGCGCGAACAAACAAACAGATAAACAGACAAAAATTCTAAAAAAAATTGTTTTGTGTTTAGACACGCATTGGTTAGGGAGCTGGATGCCAAAATTTCTATATGATCTGTTCGTGTGGCAGACATGATACATATCGATGATTGTACCATAAAAAGCATTAAGGACCGCGTCTGCCACCATAAAAGGCCTGCGTTATCAATTGACAGCACTTTAAAAATGTAAAAAAAACGGTGTGCTAAATCATTTGTTCATCTCTGCCTCTTGAACTGATGGGCAGAAACACCTTCAAAACCAGGCACATCGAAGCAGCAGACGTCCAGCCCTCTGACTCTGTAAGTAATTATTTTTAAACAATTTTTTATGATTTAAAATTTGTACGTGAATTGTTCGCTTGGCAGACCCGAATTGTTCGATTAATGGCGATATAAAGAACCACAGAAAAATAGTCTGCCACCATGATAGCGCTGCGTTTTCAATCGAAAGTGCTTTAAAAGTGTAAAAAAAATGTCTGTTAAATCATTTGTTCGTATCTGCCTTTTGGACTGATGGTCAGAATCATCCTCAAGACGATAAACATCGAAGAGGCAGACGTCCAGACCTCTGATTTTCCAAGGGCAGAGCATTTTTATATAATTTTTTTTTTCGAAAGTTTTGTCGTTCTTTCTTAGAGAGAAGAGAGTGACAACGGTATAATTCCCCAGGTAGTTGGCGTTTACCTATGGGGCGTACCGCGTCAAATCATGCGGTCATTGGCCTGACCCCTCGGATTTTGATGTCCACTCAATCGTGGGTTTCGTTTGGCTCCAAATACTATTATTTTCATTAGGGGTTGTCCCCTGAGGGAATACCGGGGGAGTGGGCAGCAGCACTCCCTCGAGTATTAACAACATCCACTGCGATCGCCAACCCTCATGCCAAGCGTGGCGTTTACGGCATTATTTCAGGCCATCGAGGCTAATAAATTAACGAAACATGTTTTTGTTTTACTCTAAAACCAAGAAATAAAAATCAAGTTTCACTAGGACTTTTTTCTTTTTGTATTCTCACTCCAAGAAACAATTATAAGAAATATTTAGATATTTTTATATATATTTTTAGCATTTGACATGCTTAGCACTATACATTCGATTTCACATTTTTCACTTTGTGTTTAATTATAAGAAATTATGAAAAAAAAAATAGTAATTATTTTAAACATTTTTGATCTATAGTATATATTGTAAACATTTTTGATCTATAGTAATTATTTTATCGCCTGATTTGACGTGGAATGCCCCTTTAGACGGCTGTTTTACGCGGTCAACCTTGTGAGAACTGTCGATCGTTTCCCTTCGTTCGCTCCGAATAGTACTGTCTTGCTCTCTCGTACACGTATTTATGTGATGATCCTCTCTTATATATATAATGTACTATGGTGTACAATATATATATCTAAATATTTAACGAATGTAGGGGCTTATCTTCATTTTCATGTTCATCAGAATGATGTCAGAGTGATGTGTTTGTCAGACATGAGGGTAGTCTTGAAATCATACGACGTTATTGTTCAATACACTAATCTTTATGGATAGTTTAGTTTTGGTAACAAAATAACAAGTGATGCTCACAATATTTTAGGATGTAACTCTCAAAATAATCACATAGAGTGCAGGTTATTTGTATGGCGACCACGACTAACTGTGTTCACGTTCTTGCCAATCGAATCCCTCGTAGGACGTCTGTCCTCTTTTAAATTGACTAACTGCTATCTGTCAGCCGTCACCTACCGCCTGACGTCTGTCATCGCATCACAACTAAATACTTATAATTTGAAGACATTATAAGATATTGAAGGTAAGTGACTTAAGCAATAATAAAATTACATTACATAGTCTAGTAGACGTCAATAGGCTCGCCCCCTATTACGAGGGACTTAAACATAGCTGGCGAGTTGTGGGTGTGTAATACACCTCTGCCTACCCCTTCAGGAATACAGGCGTGATGCTATGTTTTTTTTTAATAAACCTTTTTAAATTTTTAATTGAATAAAATTTTATTTACAACAGAAAATAATACGCTATTACGTGAACTCTTAGTAATAACAATAATAAACCGTAATACCTGCTTTACCTTTATTCCTGAAAAAAACTTTAAAAAATCGTACATAATAAAATCAGCGACCTAGACGTCTGCCAACTTTTTTTTCCTATTCTGGGAGCCCTAATGAATCGAATGGACGCAACGAGAACGACGAACAAATGATTTAATTTACCTTTTTTTCACATTTTTGTCTACCTACGTCCCGTGATAAAACAGAGACCTGCACCTGCCTGCTCTTCGATGTTTATAGTTTTAAGGATGGTTTTGACCATCAGTCCAAGAGGCAGATGCGAACAAAGGATTTAGTATCACATTTTTTTTTTACATTTTTGAAGCGCTGTAACTTGAAAACGCAGGGACATACGACTTCATTTACGGCACCAAATCGGTTTGTATTGGCATAAACTTTCATCCCTATTAATATGAAAGATGAACAAATCATATACCAAAATAGCACTCAACTCCCTAACCACATATATAGCCTATTACAGTCATTTTTCTCAAATATCTTAAATGTTCATACACAGCTCTGTTACAGCTTTATAATAGTATATAAGAAGATTATCGTACAACTGTCTAGTTAATCAAAGAGTTCACAGTACCAACATGCTCACAAAAAGCAGAAATGAAAAAAGTTTTCTTATTTTTATGTTGCTCTGAAGTCATTTGCAATGGAAGTAGAATTGCTTTACCAAGTACGCGGTTAGTGGATGGCATCTACATAGTTTGCAGTGTCGTTAAAGGTTTCTTGTTATCTACGATAATTTTTAAAATGAAACAATATGTGTAAATACCAGCAGTTTCCCGCGGTTTCATCAACGATACGTAATTTTTAATATTTTAAACTGAATCCCCTATTTTAAGCTTATCACAAAAGCTCTAATAGATATATCTATCTTATTTATATCAACAGCTTAAAAAAGGGGACTGAATTTTGTGAAATACCATAATTCTAATAAATAAACTAAAAAACTAAATTAAGATTCTTTCGATTCGGATGAATTATATAATGCATAATTTGTCTTCTCTTTTTTCTTTTTTATATTTTTCTTTTTTTAACTTTTTTTAAAACTTTGTAATAGTATTTGTGCGTAAATACTTTGTAAATAATTGTAAGTAAATAAATATATAGAAAAACCTTAATCTGAATGTTCTTATCCTTAAAATCTTACACACAAACGACATTGCTCTGCATCCATACATAGTTTGCCCTAAAAAAACCTCAAAACTAGATCATGTGTTGTATTAAAACCATGGGACCTATAATACAACAGGACTATGCGCTTTGTATTTCTGTGTATACAAAAATACACTTTATGCTTAACAGAGAAGGTTTATATTTCAAATGAAAAGATCAGCGAGTCAGATGAGACCGTTAGTACAGAGTGACGGTGTCCCTTTCTTTTGACACACGAATCCTTAAGCTTAGCACACACTGAAAATTTTATTGACGCGATTTATCCACAAAATTCTGTGACATTAATGGAAATTGAATGAAGCTGCACGCACTTGCGAAAATTAAATTATGCGAGAATAATTTCAAAATAAATCTGTGTATCGCGGTAATATTTTGTGGAATGCAAGTGTATATCTCTCATCGCACTGCGGAAACAAATCGCGTTGGTTGGTCGTTCAGTCACGTTCTGTCGCGTCCCACTATTGAGATAGCGAAGGGCAGGAAAAATATATATTGAGGAGTTTGTATGAGTTTGTCAATATACGAATTGAGTTGTTCCACCTCATTTGAGATGTGTGACAATGTATCATGATACCATCTGATGGCTCATTTGTGTTTCGTACCTTATTATAATAAACGAGGTTGTATGCTCAGATTTTCACCTCACGAACGTGTAAATTTTTCACGAAATAGGTAGGTACATTGTGTTGATTATAGTATGTGCGCAAGTTAAGATAGGAATCAGGGAATAACTTTACAAGACTACTTTCATGTGACTCTTCTTTTCGGTTGTGTTTTTATTTCTGACTTCTTTTTTTAATGTAAAACGTTGCAATGCAAAACATATAAATATATTTTTTTTAATCGTGTTATTTTATTTACATCGATTTAAAAAAAATCTCGCATTGAGATTTCGCAGTGCGTGCTAAGCCTTACTATAGAACAATTAGGGTGACAATAAATTTCCTTTTCCGGTTCATTCAAATTCTTAAGGGTTTTAAACTCAGAAGAGGTACTCGGTTCACGTAAACGAAATTAACAAAAAAAACTATCAGTTACAATAAAATAAAATAATAGAAATAACTTCCTCAAATGTAAAATTTTTATCTAGAAATTTTTATATACTTTTTTAGCATTTGACACGCATTTTTTTTTTTTTTTTTTTTTTATTCTTTATTCAAGCCATACACCATTTAGGTTAAGCCGGCTATATGACACGCTTAGGCATATACATTAAACACAAAGTGAAAAATGTGAAATCGAAAATTACAGTCACGAGCAGGATTTGAACCTGCATTTCCTGGATACCGTCCAGAATCCAGATAATTTTGCCAATTCAGTAATCGTGACCACTGCTCTCGACTGCTAATTTCGATAACACATTTATTCTTAACGTCTTGGGTGACGCCTGCGCCATCTGTCGGAAGTATTTTCATACATTATACCGACCAGGTAAACTTAATTTTACAATTAAGATTTTTACCAAATAATGACGCAGCCCTAGAATTATCCAGAAATGTTTATATACTTTTTTAGCATTTGACATACTTAGGCATATACTAATTTATTTAGGGTATAACTCATTGAAAGTCAGTCGGGATGTGCACCAAGTTATTGTTATGTGCAACATCATAAGGGATAAAATAGGTGCTCCCGAGTTACACAACGAGCTGTGTCGATTCTATACTCCCAATAACTATAGTCGCAACCGGAGACATGTGCTGTTCGCCGTTCCATCATGTCGTTCCAAGTCGTCTGTACCATGCACACTTGCAGCACTTTATGTTCTCCTGCCTGCCAATCCTAATTGTGATCTGTTTGCGGATACATGGCCGAAAATAATGTAAGAGTGCTTGCGGTTCTGTGAGCATGATGCATGAATGTGTTTCTTCTCTTTTTTTTATTACCTGATGTATTATTCTGTATTAATCATGTAATTGGGAGCTTACCGTTGAATTAATAATCAGTAATTAAATTAGTATTTTTTTAAAGTTTTGCTTCCCTAAGAATTGGATCAAATTTCATCAAAATCGGTTCACTACATGAAGCGTGAGAGCAAAACTAATAAAAATTAGTTAAACCGATAATAACAAAAATTAAAAATATGAAAATTCTATTTGTTTTCAAACATGGTCACCCGAATAGAGTAAGATAAATTGACCTCGTACCTACTATCTCACTAGGACCGCTTTTTGGTAACAGTGCGCATTCCAGTTGTATACATGTTACTTCCATGATTAAAACATATTATTGACTTCCCATAGAATTATAATTTAATAGCGGACTAGCTGGAAAATCATTCTATTACAAATACTGTCTGATTAACAATGAAGCTGGGCTGGTTGTGTATTTCCAACGCTAGAGAGAGCCCTATTAATTTTTTACGTGTTTCAAAAAATATTTAATCTATTCATTTTCTATATACAATAAGGATTAGATTACTTTATTATTTTAATTTAGAATGACATTTTAAATTTGTCTTAAATAAGTCTATTAAAAGCAGTGACATCTATTAACAAACTCTAATATTGATAATAAAAATAAGTCTAATAAAAGCGGGGACATCTATTAGCAAAATCTATTGACTAAACAAATTGTGAGATCCAAAAGCTTTTAATAAAACAAAACTTCTGATTTTTGTCTAGATATATTAATTTTACACACAATATCTAAATAAATTCCAAAACTGTAATTCAGATTAAAAAATAACCTAACAATGATTTAGAAACAATTAAGGAACGATTGTATTGATTGATGATTATACTTCAGGTAAACATGGCAGCGCATCGGATGTACCTACAAATAGTCCCTTCGAATACTTTTTTTCTTCATTATGACATGGAGCTAGTCCGTGTTAAATGGAAATATGCAATTTGTATTATAAAAAATACTAATAATTATCATAGCCCCGATACTACTATCGTACAGGGCGAAAAATGGCTTTCACCTTTATCGCTCAGTTTATTTCCTCCAGTTTTTAAAGTTTGAAGACTATGTACCC
Organism: Leucoma salicis; assembly: GCA_948253155.1. Taxonomy (NCBI): domain Eukaryota; kingdom Metazoa; phylum Arthropoda; class Insecta; order Lepidoptera; family Erebidae; genus Leucoma; species Leucoma salicis. The sequence goes on from OX411815.1 coordinate 4,722,746, forward strand.
CCCATTTCCTCACAATATATAAGTAACTATTGAATATTTTTATTCATATCAATTCAGAGTATTACACGTGATACACAAACATCCAGTCTGATTAACAACATGTATGGGGTATAGTGTAGTTTAAGTATGTACTTTGAACGTATATCGTTGACCAAATTGGAGACGTTCTCAAGAAAGGCCAGGCCGAAAGTATCCTTACCGACGTGCATGTATAGTCAAAGAGGCAAATCATAGCAATTGGAAAACCGTTGTCTCTGGAAACAGGCGGGATTATTTACGTACCTATATTGTCATATTTTTGTTTATTTATTTTTTTCTTATTATACATTTTAGCAAGTGATCTTTAGAGAACTTTTTCATTTCATAATTCCTAGTTTTGGTCTGAGAGTCCTGCCGTATCGCATGGTTGGTGAGATTGTTTGTCATTATCGTGCATGCTACTCTGCTATTATCACATGCTATCTGTGAGAGTGCGGATTGGCAATCTTAGGTTATTTTGTGTGTGTCCAAAGATAACCTTGAATGACAATCTGTGGGTGAGTGATGGGCTCTCTTCCTGAAATATCCATTCTATAATAATAACAATGGTTTTCCGCCAAGTGTCGCCTCATTCAAACAATTATTTCATCACAATACAAAATATAGGAACTTTGTTTGAACAAGCACTTATTGAAAACACCGCTAGCGTTTTCAATTCCAGGTATATTCTAACTATTTATTACTGCCTGGCACAATATTGATGGCTGTCTAAATGTCATTTCCTATGCTCTTTTCAAGTACGGTTAGACAGTTCAATTTTGGCGCAAACAATGTAGTAATTGGCTTAAATATAAATGTGCCCATTTTGTTATTATCTGGCGGTGACCTTACCTAAGGATGAATTAACACTAATCTATACTTGTGCTTTCGCGCATCACGTAAAAACTGCTTAACGGATTTTAATGTAATTTTTTTAGACGTAACCTCTCAGCTCCCTGTCGTTGAAAAAACCCGAAATTCCTGGAAATATCAATAAAACCGCCACTTGGTGTTGATAAATGAAATAAAAACTTGGGACATTGCGGAAAATCAGCATTGCAATGTGAAACTACATTGCTGCATGTTGAGCAATGCCTTTTTTCATGCCACATAATATTTTCATTTTTTTTTTTTTAGTTGGTATAAGGCATTTGTTTTACTTTTTGTGTTTATTTCCTAGTTTTTACCAATTTTTATGTGGTATGAAAATAAAGTTATCTTTATTTCTTCTTTCTTTCAAAAACTAGTACTTATATAAGTGCTGAAATATAAATCACCGGGCTACCTTTATGAGAAGTTGTATTGGTTGTCATCAAATAGATCCTATGGGCCTCGACATTGTGCTGGACCGCTTTCCATGCAATGCCATCGTTCAGCTACTTTTAGAGGTAGCTTCCGGTATGCAGCTACTAAATGTTGGAACAACATTCCTCCGCCAATAAGAAGCCTACAAAATATACACTCTTTTAGAAAAAAGTTGAAAATATTTATATTTGATCACCAAAAACGTGAAGAGCTTCTAATACAAGATACTAGCGCTATTTAAGATTTAAGTGTGTATATATATATATATATATATATATTTATACATATATAATGGAAGACAATTTATACTTAGATGTTATTTATATATTCCTCACTTACCATATATTTACATACACTTTTATAATCATATATTTATCTGGATTTCTCAACAATACTTAGTAACTATTCTTGTTGTCCTGCATGTTGGAAATAGCTGGTTGTTATTATTTTTGATTGATATTATAAGTCTTTCCTAATTTGAAAACCATTTGTGATACTTTTATACCTACTTTTATGATAAAGTTTTCTTACATAATACATTTCTATATAAAACTCACGTAGTTTGTATTGTTTAATTTTTAGGTTATATGTGCTGAATGCTGACGTGTCAATCTGTAACACACTAATTAGTCTGTGATCTGTAATGGTTTGACTTTAAAAACCTAGTTTTATATGTCTATGTCTGTATTGTCTGTGTCTAAATTGTTTGTCTATTGTACTTGCTCTGAGACCAAGTTTTTTTTTTTTTTTTTGTAATAACTTTAATAATTTACACATGCATTTTATAATTGTATCTGTGTTATGTTATTGTTTTATTTTAAGTCTTTATTTTCTTATTTTTTCTTTTATCTAATTGTTTGTCATCCGTGACGTTACAACGGCGGCCTGACGGAAGATCAGCGCAGGTTTTCAGAGCCTGCACACGCTGAGTCAGGGTCGTTTTGTAACGAGCATTTTTCGTCATGTTTTGTTTTTTATTTCATAACCTGCTGTATTGTTTCGTTGCAATAAACTTATCTTTCTTTCTTTCTTTCTTTCATATATTTTGTCCCGCTACTTTATCGGGAACTTGAGATAACCTAAAAACTAACTTTTCGCTGGACTAAGGCTAGTATAAATATACGATCATTATGAAATTTTGCAAACATATGTGGTATAGAGAAACATAAAAGCCAATTTATATGTCACAGACCCGTACAGACTAATGAATGGTTCATGTCGTATATAGCAATTTTTGTATGGGAATTATTATTGTGCTACAGAGTAGTATAATAATTATACTTGTAATGTTCTATGTGTGTTTTTTCACAATTAGATTGGGACAACTGATTATGTTATTTCAAATTTAATGCAAGCAAAAACGTTCAGAAATTATCAGACTATTTAATAAAGTGGCACAGTCGTTTATTATTTTGCGCTATATAAGTAGATGTCCATTGTCCGTGTGGTGTCGGACTAGGAATACAAGTGTCACCATCCCATTATTTCTTACGACGAGTCACGGCCCATCTGATGGTAAATGGTAACCGTCGCTCATAGACTCAACTATACCGAGAGTATTGCCAAGCCGCTGCTCACCATTTCATTTCACCTATATGAAATGAAAGAATAAACGGCTATCTCCTGCTACAGCCAAAACGCAATGATATGCTTCATGGCCGGTCACATGGGAGACGGTGGTACCAACCCGCTCAGGCTCGATACCAAGTGAGTACTCCCACTTGGTATTCAGCCCTACCACCAGTCATGCAATTGATGATAATGGCATACTTCCCTCAGTCGCCTCATACGACACCCGTGGGAAAGAATGGAGTGGTGATACTTGTATTCTTAGTCCGTCACCACACAGATTAATAATTAGGCTTCCCTGATCAGAATAATATATGCAAATAATTCTTACAAATAGCGCAGGCGTTACTCATGATATTAAGAAGGAATATGTTACCGAATTTCGCTGTCCCGAGAAATGGTCACGATGTCTGTATAGGCAAAGCAAGGTTCAGATCCTACTCGTGACTAGAAATTTCTATTTCACATTTTGAAGTTTACATTTTATTTTGGTCAAGGATATAACCCAACACATTGTCAGTCTTCTCGGGAGTTTAATTATGAGAGGTAAAAGGAGTTTAACGCATTTTTTTAGCAAATGGTAATTGGTGGCTATTTAAAAAAAAAATTGATTTTATTTAAGACCGTTTAAAGGAGATAGATACGCTTTCATACATTCTTGGGCCCAAAAAAAAAATTTGTAAAGAAATGAAAGTGGTGCCAATTAAATAGTTTCATATTTACCAAAATACCATTCCGGTTTAGGGGCTACTTGGCTATCTAGTGTCTAATGCACAATTCACATAATAGAACGGCCATAAAATCCAACATAATGGAGTCCAAGTCAGTTGTGTAAGCTTGTTTCTCGGTGTCCAGTAAGATAGCAAAGGTAATTAATTAAGCAAAAACAGAAGTCCATAAATAGATAGCAGTAGTCAAGAATTAAATGAATATAAAAATATAAAGCAACAAAAATCGCACTAGAGATGACGCACAGCATAGACCATAGATAAATAACTATACTTGGAAATAGACAACTAGATCAGACATCAGTCAAAACGAAAAAAAAATATAATTATGACACATGGAAGTACTAAATACTTGATGTTAGTCTGAGTTTGCACGTAGGATTTACTTCCATGATCTGTCACAATGTCACTGTTTTCTGTTCTCAGGTTGTATTTTCGATACTATAACTTCTTTTTATTTTTCTCATTTTCTTGATTGAATGTTAAGTTGATATTTTCTATATTTTAAATAGAAAAAGGTAACAATTTTTTTGAGCCATATTTCGTCTCTTTACATTTTGTGACCCAGAAATAGCCGCCTCCTTTGTGTAATATAATTTTTACTCTACCTTGCCGCATTTTTTATTGTACATAGTGTTAAAATATTCTGCTTGCTGTCTTTATAAATATTGATTTCCGATCATGGCTTTATTTCTTAGTTAAATTGATTAAATACACATAAATATAGGATAATTCTTTCAAACTTTCACTAATTGAATTTTCGAAATATCTTCCGCAACACAGGGATAATTTCTTCCTATTATGTATTTAATACGTGATGTCTGATGTTGTTAGATAATTTAAATAATGATTTTTAATAATAGATAAAATGAAGATTTTTGATAATAAATCTGCTACCTAACTTTTGAGCAGATTCAAAAACAATAGTGAATATTATAATCAATATAGAAGCACTTTTATTTTATCAAATATAATTCATAGTATATATCAGTGTACTAAATCTCTTGAAAATCACGTATTATTGATAAACATCTAATCTTATATAGAAAAACTTGTTTAATAATTTAATGATATGCCAATATCATTATAAATAATTATTATAAAGCAAAATCGCGCGCCCATATGTCTGTTTGTTTGCAATAACTCCAAAACTGCCAAAAGGATTTTCATGTAATTCTCACCAATGAACTGTCATTAGTCCATCCATCTATCCATCAGCCTTTTGAAGTCTACTGCTGGACAAAGGCCTCCCCAAGAGAACGCCACAACATGTGTTTCGCTCATATGGGGGATAACGCCGTAATCGCCACGCTTGGCAGGCGGGTTGGCGATCGCAGTGGATGTTGTTAATACTCGAGGGAGTGCTGCTGCCCACTCCCTCGGTATTCCCTCAGTCGGCTCTTACGACTCCCATGGGGGGAGAGAAGTGGGACAATTCTAAAGCTGGCCCCACACGGTGACTGTCATTAGTAAGGTTAAGGTTTTATTTAAATGGACTGAATTGTGACTTTATTGTTGAAGATATTGAAAAAAATTGTTGATAGTGAGCTTTACTTGAACAATTAGCTTATGCCCGCGGTAAAGCTGTAGGTAAAACCTAGTTTACACATATAATTACGAAGCTATCTAAAAAAATCACTACATTTATCTCTGATTAGATTAATTTAATAAGTTTAAATTTTCACGTACATATATATTGTTTAAATTTATGTTGCTAAGGTCATTCAGTTGACAATTAAATAACAAAATGGCTGCCAAATATCTTACCCTGCTTGTGGTTGCAACTTTGGTGAACCAAGGTATGAGTTAGATAAATTATTATTTACTTTATATATATATATATATATATCTAACATATCAATTCACAGTAATTGTTATATAATTACTTGTTAGTATAATTTGGAACAAAATAAATGTAATAATTGAGATATAATTATAATTCATAATTAATTTTTGACGTTAAACACAAAGTGAAAAATGTGAAATCGAAAATAACAGTCGGGAGCAGGATTTGAACCTGCATCTTCTGGATACCGTCCAGATGCTTTACCAATTCAGCAATCCTGACAATTGCTCCTGACTGCTAATTTCGATAACACATCATACTTAACGTCTTTGGGTGACGCCTGCGCCATCTGTCGAAGTATTTTCATACATAATACCGACCAGGTAAACTTAATTTTACAATTAAGATTTTACCTAATAATGACGCAAACCCTTTAAATATTTAGATATTTTTTATATATATTTTTAGCATTTGACATGCTTAGCACTATACATTAAACACAAAGTGAAAAATGTGAAATCGAAAATAACAGTCAGGAGCAGGATTTGAACCTGCATCTTCTGGATACCGTCCAGATGCTTTACCAATTCAGCAATCCTGACAATTGCTCCTGACTGCTAATTTCGATAACACATCATACTTAACGTCTTTGGGTGACGCCTGCGCCATCTGTCGAAGTATTTTCATACATAATACCGACCAGGTAAACTTAATTTTACAATTAAGATTTTACCTAATAATGACGCAAACCCTTTAAATATTTAGATATTTTCTATATATATTTTTAGCATTTGACATGCTTAGCACTATACATTAAACACAAAGTGAAAAATGTGAAATCGAAAATAACAGTCAGGAGCAGGATTTGAACCTGCATCTTCTGGATACCGTCCAGATGCTTTACCAATTCAGCAATCCTGACAATTGCTCCTGACTGCTAATTTCGATAACACATCATACTTAACGTCTTTGGGTGACGCCTGCGCCATTTGTCGAAGTATTTTCATGCATAATACCGACCAGGTAAACTTAATTTTACAATTAAGATTTTACCTAATAATGACGCAAACAAACTTTGTGTTTAATGTATAGTGCTAAGCATGTCAAATGCTAAAAATATATATAAAAAATATCTAAATAATTTTTGACGTCTAAATAGTGAACAACATCTTCAAATTTTATTTGTAAGGTCTAACAGTATCGAAACATAAATTTATTCTTCAATATTTAATAAATAAATAGCAAGTAATTATTATAACACGAATAAATCGCTACTTCCTTACTAACATGTATGATAAATGTAAATGTGAGTTGGTTTGTTACGTTTTTACGCTGCAACTACTGAAACAATCATCATGAAATTTCACTTACATTAGTCCCAGCTGAGAAAAGGGCAATTTTATCCCGTAAAATTAGATTAATCCCATGGGTTCACTATTTTTGGATAGAGATAATTTATGTCCCGTAAAGTTAATAATAATTTAAATGTAAATATATGTACCTCCATTAGGTAAAAAATACATGTATTACCTTACATGCCTCTGTGGTGCAGCGGTAGTGTGAGCAACTGCTGATCATGAGATCTCGGGTTCTATCCCTGGGTCGGGCAGATTATTTAGCTTTTTCGTAAAAATAATAATTCTCAGTAGCAGCCAGGAGTTTGGAATTGCGTCCGGTAGACGGCAATAGGCTCGCCCTCTATTACGTGGCACTTAAACATAGCTGCCGAAACATGGGTGTTTAATACACTTCTGCCTACCCCTACGGGAAAAACAGGCGTGATGCTATTTTTTTTTTAAATTTACCACAATTATTCCCTTGCTTACTTTTAATAGAATTTAGTACACATAGAAACGCTAATCATTTTCATCTCTTCCAGGTTTACCCGTTGCACTTCCAGACGCTCGATCTTTAGTTGAAATTAATTTAGAAGATCAATATTACACGTTCATTACTAATAATTTAATTGGCAAGACACTTACTATTCCTAAGTCTTTCCTCGACACTTTAGAATCTTGTCATGTTATCTTTCCTAACGGGCAATTGTATGAAGCTTACCCTAATAACCAGCTTCCTGCAGGCCCAGTCACTTTCTTGAACGCTGTTCAACCTTTTGTTAGTTGTGGCATTGGATTCTTAGGTGCTCCTATATCCTACAGTGGAAGATACGAACTTATTTCTCTAGTAAACCATAGCGGGGAAAATTATCGCAGCTTGACCAGACAGCGATTCCATTTGACTCTGGTTGAAAGCGACCCTTATTGAAATCATACATATGGGGCCGATTATTTTGATTTTAAATCTTCGAAAAAAGTAGTACAGTTGTTACAGAATACTATAAAACAATAAAAGCTATTGTGAGAAATAATGTGTTTTGTTTTATCCATATACCGAGGAAGTCATAGTTATCCTTAATAATATATTATTATAAATGCGAAAGTGAGTTTATTTGTTTACTTGTTACACTTTCACGCCGTACCCACTAAACCAATCACCACTGAAGTCTGAAATCTAGAAAACCTGCGGCTTTATCCCTGAAAAATGTAAAGTGCATTTTTTGCATAGCATTTTTTGTACAGTCACGTATTTCTCTTCAGAAGTCCTCGTGGACGAAATCGCGCCCCAAATCTAGTTAGCAATATATTTAACATGCAGTAACCATTAGTACGGGAGTTAATTTGTATCGAGGCGGTTATTAATAACGGGGCCACAAATAGGGTGGTGTGGGGCCCTAACCCACTAAATAAACCTGCCATGTGCCGTCTCTCCACCTGTAAAGGCGGACCCCTGGAACTGTGTGACATTACATTTTCGGGTAACCATGCCAATAACGTGTAAAACGTCACTGGACATATATTTTGCTTTGACTTTAGAGTGTGACAGTGTTAAAACCTACAGTCCATCCATCCATCAGACTTTGAACGTCCACTGCTGGACATAGGCCTCCCCAAGAGAAAAACACAACGAGCGGTCCCGTCATGGGGGATAATGCCGTAATCGCCACGCTTGGCAGGCGGGTTGGCAATCGCAGTGGATGTTGTTAATATTCGAGGGAATGCTGCTGCCCACTCCCTCGGTATTCCCTCAGTTGTCTCTTACGACTCCCGTGGGTATAGAGGGGTGGGACAATTCTAAAACCGGCCCCACACGGCATAACCTACAGTTATCCGTCAATTATTATTCAACTATTAAAATGACATTAATAAAGGCGGAGAGACGGCACACGGCGGGTTTCTTTAGTGTGCAGGCCCCACACTACCCCGTTCATTGTCCCGAACGACGGGGTGTGCGGTTAGGAACATTTTTTCCCGCCTATACAAAAAAAAAGGTACTAATACTGTTGTGTTTTATATGGTGAGTTAGAGCTGTAGGCTTACCACGAACTCGTAGCTAGCGATTCAATTCCGACGCAATTCAAAATAGGTGTGTTGTTGCATTTCGTACCATGATGTCTAATTGCGCGACCTTATCAAGTAAGTTCATGGTACGAATTTCAATACAAAGATGTCATGTTTGCGATTCAGATTATGTGCTGATTCGGCCAAAACCAACAGATTACGTCTTTGACACATCATGGCACGAAATTGCGATTCAGTTCAATTTGGGTCCTAAACTGGATCGTAATAAGAGTTCGTGGTAAGCCTGCTATTCCTTATTATCATTTTCCTTCACCTTCTATCACAATTTATAGAGTTTATATAGAGTTAGTTGATACCTCTGGTGTTGCTAGCATCTATAGGCTATGTTAACTGCTTACTATTAAGTGGGTAGTATGCTTGTAAGCTACCCGCCTTTTTTTGTCACATCCACTGGAACTACATTACATTAATTCAGTGATCCGTCGGCAGCTACCAGAAAGGGTACCCTCTGCTGAGCGACGCTTCCGCACACGGAGCGCGCCTTAGCGGGAGGCCTTGCGGATGGTGGACGTTCGCCGGTTTATCCACCCACAGCCTCAGCTAGAGCGGCATTAGGCGCAAGTATTCACGCCTGCGGTGCCTGTTTGCTGCCCTTCTAGTATAAAAAATATAGTCATGAGAATCTAATTTGAAACCACTGAACTATCGCCGCTAACAAATAAAGTACATACTTGATTTTTGTTTCAAAAACAAACAGCCAATCAAAAAGGGTAAACAAATAATTCCCTAGATACCACAAGCTATTGTTTGCTTTATAGCGACGGGACATATTGACAGATCAAATTAATAACTGAACTCTGGGTCGTCCCAAGGCGACTGTCACAGTAGTTGACAAAGTGGCCAGAGATGCCCGGGAATAGATAATGCAGTTACCAACTATGTTTCAGTTCTCATTATTATATTATAGTTAGGGTTTAGTTGCACTTAGTTATTTTGGATGGACTTTGAGTGAATACTAATGAGACGGCAATGTGGCGAACTGAGGATATATAAAATATCGATTTATTCCAATAGGTATTTTTTTATTTTTTATATTGCATGTACTGGCAGACGAGCCATGGCCTATCTGGTGGTAAATGGTAACCGTCGCTCATGGACTCAACTATAACGAGAAGAGTATTGTCAAGCCGCTGCTCACCATTTCATTTTACCGATATGAAATGAAAGAATAAACGGCTGTCTCCTGCTACAGCCAAAACGCAACGATGTGCTTCATGGCCGGTCACACGGGAGATGGTGGTACCAACCCGCTCGGGCCCTATACCAAATGACTTGGTACCCAGCCCTACCACCTGTGTATCTAGAGGATACGTTACCAGCGTATACCAAATATAAAACTCAAAACAAAATAAACTGGTAGATATAATTGTTAGTTATAGTTAAATGTTGGACTTGAACTGTTACGTTTCACCGTTTTTTCCAACTTAGTATTTACTTACTTACTTATCATCACGCCGTTTCCCTTGCGGGGTAGGCAGAGAGAACAGAGTGCCAAGAGGCTCTATTCTTGCATATATCTCTCGCTTTCTCAACATTCATACACGCTCGTCGGTTTCGGAGACTCCTGACTCCACCCTCCTTCAATACATGACCGATTTGGTCTAGATAGGTGAGTCTCGGTCTCCCCCTGTACCTACATCCTTCCACTTTCGCATTGTATATCTTCTTAACCAGTCGCTCGTCCGGCATTATTTCCACATGTCCGAACTATCGGAGCATTCCCTTTTGCATCTTTATACCAATACTCTCTTTCATACCTACTCGTTCTCTTACGTCGTTGTTACGAATGCGGATCAATCCAACTCAGTCTCACGCATTATAAGGTAGATATATATATTTTTTTTCGCGGTGTGGGGCCGGCTTTAGAATTGTCCCACCCCTCTCCACCCATGGGAGTCGTAAGAGCCGACTGAGGGAATATCGACGGAGTGGGCAGCAGCACTCCCTCGAGTATTAACAACAGCTACTGTGATCGCCAACCCGCTTGCCAAGCGTGGCGATTATGGCACTATCCCCCCATATGAGCGCACACGGCCGCTCGTTGTGGCATTCTCTTGGGGAGGCCTATGTCCAGCAGTGGACGTCGAAAGGCTTATGGATGGATGGAGTTTTTTTTATACTGTGTAGGTGTGTAGGTGGCAAACAAGCATATGCCGAAGCCTATAGACCCTAGCAATACCAGAGGCATCACTTGCGCCATCTCAGAGGAAAGGGTTTTGAAAGGCTTTGCTCCGTGTGGCGGACTAAGAATACAAGTGTCACCACCCAGTTCTTTACTTCGGGGGTCATACGAGGCGACAAGGGAAGTATTAAGTAATTATCACCCATTGTATGTTTGGTGGTAGGGCTGACCAAGTGGGAGTACTCACTTATTATCGGACCCGAGAAGGTTGGTACCTACCCACTGTCTCACATGTGACCGGCCCTGAAGCACATCGGTGTGTTTTGATTGTAGCAGGTGATAGCCGTTTATTCTTTAATTTCAAATCTATAAAATGAAATGCTGAGTAATGGATTGACAATATTCTCGATATAGTTGAGCAACGTTTACGCGTAAGTTTTGCTTCAGGTGGGCCATGGCTCGTCGGCCCCCATACGCAATAAAAAAGGGATAGGAGGTGAATACACAGCATAGCATCACGCCTGTATTCTCCGAAGGGGTAGGCAGAGGTGTATTACACCACCCACGATTCGCCAGCTATGTTAAAGTCCCACGTAACAGGGGGCGAGCCTATTGACGTCTACCGGGCACATTTCCAAACTCCGGGCTGCTATTAAGAATTTTTGTTTTTTAGGGAAAAGCTCAATAATATTCCCCGTCCCGGGAATCGAACCCGAGACCTTATGATTAGCAGTCGCATACACCACCGAGGCAGTTAATAGGTGGATAGGAAGGATATTAAGGAAAAGATAGGTAGGATACTCAGGAGCGCCGCGCGTTGCCAGTTGTAACTGCATCATGCATCTTAGAGTCCCGGTACAACTAAGGGTAGTATTTAATCACGGAAATTGCTCTAAAATAATACACTTATCTCTATCTGTGATGTCAAAATTTTGTACGAAAATAGCTTACTCCCAACTTGTCCGTGGTAAGGGAGAATTTTCGTCAAATGGTCCTTCATCTCTAAAAGCTTAAGAACTAAAATACTTAAATTAATATAAAAACTATCACTGTTGCCTTGAAAGAAATAATGCTTTAACCCTCGCCTACATAATTTTCTCATATTTTTACTTCAATATGTTAGAACTTTCATACAATAAATAGAGACAGTGCTTCACAGAGTTACTCATACATTTTTAATGCACTGCCTTGCTGTAAAGTGCAAAGTTTGAGACAATCCGATGTAAATAGCTTATAGTTTTGTTGCAAACATTAAGACAGAGTTACTCGAGGAATTCTTTGAGGCAAGTTTGTACACTGCTTTTAGTGGCATCTTATTAGTGTATTTTATCGTAGACTTACGAATAAATATAACAGGATATTATTTAGTTTGGTAGTAATTAAATAAGACTATTGTTTAAGTATCACTAATGTAGCTCGCCGAGTTAGCACTCCAGTTTTTTATTTTTGGCGTGTAAAAAATAGCATGCTGTGGGCTATATGATTGTATGCTGCAAGCATACTGCCCACCTGGTGGTTTACCGTAGCATATAGGCTAGCAGCACCAACGGCATCCCTCGCGTATCACCAACTCCAAGTAAAGGGATATAAGGTGAAGAAGAGGGATAATAAGGGGTGGATAAGGAAGGGTTTGAGCTCTCACTCCCCATATGAAACAACATTAGGATTCCGTGGTGGTTTATCGTCTGTAAGAGGATTCTTCCATCGAGCATGCCTATTTATGCTGGCATAATCAAGACTCTACTAGGCTAGTGATGAATAGTAGTCCACATTGCTTGTAGACAGAAAGAACAGAGTACCAAGAGGCTCTATTCTTGCATACATCGCTCGCTTCCTCAATATTCATAATTCTCTTCATACATGCTCGCTGGTTTCGGAGACTCTTAACTCCACCTTTCTTCAAATAAAAAGGCTAAATTCTATTAGATTTATAAGTCCATCTCTTTTTAGAGTCGCTTTTTCGTTTCATTGAGTTACAAATCACAATAATAGGTACTAAATATTTTTTATTTAATTCAGCAAAAATTACCTATCCAATTCAGTCATGATCAGCATGTTATTTATTATAAATCTCATAGGCATACGTAAGACTGCTTCCAAAAAATTACTCTTATTTGGAAACGCTTTTCTAATGAACTATTCATGTTTATTTTTACTGTACGAGTTAGTATAAAATGTCTCGTTTGAAAACACAATGGCGGTTGACGAGGCTATTAGCATATCAGTTGCGTCGTTAGACAGCGTTTCAAGCTTACTAAGCGAAAGAAAGAAGCATTTGAATTGCAACATTTTGAATTGACGTAAAAAAGATATAATTTGAGATATTTAACTTTTACTGTTACGAACCGTATACTAATTTCGTGATATTTAAGTCTTCTAAAGACTATACTGTTTTTGAACTCACTAAAGAACAAAACAAAAAAATACATCTATCATGGATAGAGCTGCTTACTGGCGCTCGAATCGGACCCGTAGGGCAACCGGAACCCGGTAGGCCGTAACCCGGACCTCGAGCGCAGCCAGGAACAGTACTTGAACATGAATTCGGGACTTGAATCCGGGACTTGAAATCGGGACTTAAAATTCTTGACTTGAAACCCCAGGAGCTGGAAAACACAGGGCGGAACGTCTCAACTCCTGGGGACACTGTTCTGGTTCTTCCCGCCGAGCCCCCGTACCCGAACTAGGTTCAGTAGGATAGAATTAGTCCACAGTTATCATTATTTTGATATAATTCAAGCTATATGTACCGTAATATAATTAACATAATATATACGTGTCAATATAAATTAAAATCAAATTATTTTCAAAATAGAAAACGTACTGTTACGGGGGGAAATCCCTAACAATGAAATAAAAAAATAAAGTTCAAAATTTACAATTTAATTAAAAAAAAGGTATAACAAAATTAATTAATTATTTAAAAATTTGACGATAAATTATTAGAGATTTAGAAAACAAGAGAGAGAGAAAGAGAGAGAGAGAGCGATGAGAAAGCAGGGGGTGGTTCGCAAGTCAGGGGATTGTCCCCAAGACCGTCACCTACGGGTACTTAAATGCGGGGGGAGGCGCGCAGAGGTATGCCGGAGGGCGGGTGAAGCCGGCGCAACTGGCGCTCGAATCGGACCCGTAGGGCAACCGGAACCCGGTAGGCCGTAACCCGGACCTCGAGCGCAGCCAGGAACAGTACTTGAACATGAATTCGGGACTTGAATCCGGGACTTGAAATCGGGACTTAAAATTCTTGACTTGAAACCCCAGGAGCTGGAAAACACAGGGCGGAACGTCTCAACTCCTGGGGACACTGTTCTGGTTCTTCCCGCCGAGCCCCCGTACCCGAACTAGGTTCAGGTCCGAGGGTGTCGGCCAACTGTCCATATTAAATTATTAATAAAAACAATCCTCACAGAATGGGGGGGAGGACCATCCAAAATATAGACATGGAGAAAGTTTAATAAAAAAAAAAATCGGAACCTCCATACATTCTGCAGATATAAAGCATTGATACTGAAGAAAAAAATAGTTACCTAATAAATGACCGCCCCCTAAGGGTGGCGGTGAGATGATATAGCAACATACAAACAGAATAATTGTTAACTACATTTACCCATAAAACCATTTGCATAATAGTCTAGATGACAAGTAACATCTAATGATAAACTGTTTTTAAAATGCCTGTCTACCCCATAAGGGCGACGGCGTGAAGATATATAACATTTAACAAAAAATAGTTTTAAAATTCCTGTCTGCCCCATAAGGGAGGCGGCGTGATGATGTATAACATTTAACAAAATTTAGTTTTAAATTGCCTGTCTGCCCCATAAGGGCGACGGCGTGATGATGTATAACATTTATGTAACAACTGTTTTAAAAGTGCCTGTCTGCCCCATAAGGGAGACAGCGTGATGTTAAGTAGTAAGTAGCAAAAAGCAATATTCTTAAATTATATACAGTATGCGAACTATTATATTTTACAGGTAGAAGCGAATAAAATTCTAAATGCAGTTGTATGTTAGAATCTTACATAATTAGTATTAACAAATTTGGAATAAAAATTCTATGGAATGACAACTATGTTATGAGTATTACAAGGTATTTTGCAAAGAATTTAAAGGTATAGATATTATAATAAGAATTCTTTTGGAGGAGTTTCGGTCAACTACATTAGTGTAAAAAATTTAAATATGTAAAATAAAATTATCTAACGTAATAAAATGACGAGTAGTAACAATAAAAAATATAGGTGCCAAAGGGTGAAATATTCCTCCATAAGAATCTTAACACACACGAAATTGTGCAGCAGACATGGGCTATTTTGGCGCTCCCTTCTGCTCAGTTCTATAGGGAAAGTATTGTGTCAAAACTTTTAGGAATTCTACTTATTCTTTAACTTTATGACCTGGTGGCGTTAACAAATTAAAAATTATATGGTGGATACGAAATATTGTGTAGTACTAAATAAATAGGTAATAATCTCTGTACGAACAGTATGATGTTTTTTGATAATTATGTACCTTTGAAACAAATGATTGGTAGGTATGTATTATACAATACGTCTAATCGTCTCGTTAGAACAAACTTTATGGAACAGTTACTTACACGTAAAATCTACTTCTCAAATATGATTATACTAATAAATCTCGTTAGAACGAGTTTTATAGAACAGTTACACGTACAAAAAAAATCTACTTTTCAAATATGGTTATACCAATAAAGTAAACGAAGGAAAATGAGTCCTACAATAGAAATGATTATAAAACGTACCTTTGGGGTTTTCTAAGTCATACACTTTTAAATGCCCTAGGCAAAAATAATGTTTTAATTACTATATTATTTTGAGCAGTATTATCTGCCTTGACACACACGATAATTTAGAGTCCGAGAGAAAAAAACTACCTCCTGCTCCATATTTATATTTTGACTCTAATAATACCCCCTTCTAAGATTATAGTTGCCATCTCTTTTTAGCGCTGTTGCCTCGACTTACTCATTGGTGGATAGTTTTTTGTTCTAGAACTTTTCCTATCCATACGCTTGAGATTGGAGTAGCCAGAGAACGTTCTCGAACCCTGGCGTACTCTGCTCGCATCCGGGATCAAATTCTGGCCATATATGTTTGTGGGAGTGGATTCATGCGACCCATTGGCCATAATCTAACTGGGTAGGGGCTGAGGCAACCGCGCGTATTTTAATTTTGCGGATATGGTATCCGATATCAATTGAATATGCGTCTTTATAGTTTATATAGTTATTTGTTCGGTTACATCGTAACAGTATCGTGGCTGTACCAAACACATGTCCTTTGCCTTAATGACAATTTGACATATTGCATCAAAGAGTAAAATAAATCAAGGAGTAGAATAAATAAAAAAAGATAATTATTGCATTACTTATATTATACTTTTTAGCACCGGCGTGGTACTTAATTAATATGATACATATCCTGTTCAGTTTGTTGCTCAGTTTGTTGATGATGATGATATTAGTTTTTTAATGATGAAACAACAAAAATGTTTACGTATTGCTGTTTTATTATTGCATATTAATCCTTACCATAACTTAACCTATGTTTAAAGAAATGCTTGGAACTGGTTACTACCTAGTTTTTTGATAATAATTGATATTATAATGGGTTTCCTAAGACTTGTAGTACGTTTTGGCATATATTTAATTGTTGTACATTTCAGGTATTTTTTTGTATGGGTGATAGGCATTCTCCTTTGAACAGTAAATATTTTACAATATTAAGGCAGACAAATACATTTATTTAAAAATCACGTCAATTAAGTCAACGCGTCATCACGCGTAAACTTAATATATTGACTAATAAATTAATACGTCGATTCTGATAGGCTTCATTTGCAGCGCTGGAAGTAAATCGTTGAGATTTTTCACCAAATGGTATAATAAATTTAAAGCGACGTGCGAAGATCGCTTAAGAACGTTGCCATATGACCACAATGAAGGAGTAAATTGAATGTTCAGATCAATCTAGGTTGAACTTATTCGATCTAGAAATAAAATTTAGTACTAATTCATTTGTTGGTCTTCTTTACCAAATGCTGTAAATTCTTTCCCAAAGGAAGATGCAATTTTTTTAGGCACATTAAAAGTATGTCTGTGATTGTGAATTATGAAATAAAACTACGTTTACGGAATCTATCGCGTTTACTTGGTTTTTATACTATCCCGACGTTTCGAATACTTTACAGCATTCATGATCACGGGTGGACTTAGATGGTAGATGTCCAAGGCTGATTCCGTAAACGTAGTTTGATTTCAAAATGTGTAAAATTCGCGTAAATGTTAGAAAGTATGTGATTGTGAAGTTACCTAATGAAGTTACGTAATGATATGGATTTACCGATAGTTTACTATTAGCATTATATGTAAATAAAAAAAAACCATATGGTTTCTATTGAGAAAATGCATCGTATGTTAAAATCTCTCACGAGAAAAAATATCAACCGCAACGACGGCGCAGGTGCTTAAATACTAGCCTTCTACGCCAAATTTTATGGGTGCTGATTTCTGTTCATACCGTTAAGTTAAGCATTACTAAAATATACAAATCATTACTCCTTTTGCACGCCTCATAAGCGAAGCGTTGAGGTGGGTACTGCTCTCGTTTTACGTAGAATAACTGATTGTTTAAACTGAAAATGTATCTTTTTATCATATATCGCACTTGTAAAATAATATAATATACACACACACATCAAGAAAAATCACTATTTTTAACACTCATGATATTTTTTGTGGCATTTTTGTTATTTAAACTAATTAAAAAACTGTTTAAAAAGTTATGTCTTGGACGTCCGTTTGTTGTAGGTAATGTATGTTAACACGATAACGACCAAAATACTTTACAAATAGTCTTTTTTTTCATTTACGAATTATTATGATTACGAATAGAGCCCTATCACTTTTCACGGTCTGATTCGATGTGGTTTAATTGTTATTAAATAAACAAAAAAATACTGAATATTTACGCTCGACGCGACACTAAAATCAGTGCTATCCTTATTTCGTGAGAACTATATTATATCTCATCATCTCATCATAATGGAAAACATGGATAGAGCTGCTTACTTACTTACTTATCATCACACATTTCCCTTAAGGGGTAGGCAGAGAAAACAGAGTGCTAAAGGCTCTATTCTTAAATTCATCTTTCTCTGCCTCAACATTCATAATTCTCTTTATAAACGCTCACCGGTTTTGGAGACTCCTGAGTCCACCTTCCTTCAATACTTTTCCGATTTGATCTAGGTAGATGAGTCTCAGTCTCCCCCTGTACCTACATCCTTTCACTTTCGCTTTGTACATCTTCTTAACCAGTCACTTGTCTGAGATTCTTTCCACATTTCCAAGCCATAGGAGCATCGTGTAAAACCAATATTCTCTTTCAAACCTACTCGCTCTCTTACGTAGATAGAGATTTTTATTTAATACGTTTAATATGCATTAGGTTGAATAAAAACAACTTTTCCTAAGATGCAAATATGCAATATAGGAGTAAAAAGGAATGTAACATAGTTCCAGTGGCCCGCCAATAAAGGCGGAGAGACGGCACACGGCGGGTTTCTTTAGTGGGAGAAGGCCCCACGCTACTCTGTTTGTTGTCCTGAACGACTGGGTGTGCGGTTAGGAATATTTTTCCCCGCCTTAACACAAAAAAAAATACTTTGGAAAATCCAAAAGTGCATGCCTCATAATCTTCATTTTTCGCAATAAAATTGATTAATAGCGATATTTTCAAAAAGTACCTTCTCATCTCTTATACGCCATCTAGCGCAAATTTTAAGAAGTACTTCTACATTGGTATATAGAAATAGTTCTCACGAAATAAGGATAGCACTGATTTTAGTGTCGCGTCGAGCGTAAATATTCAGTATTTTTTTGTTTATTTAATAACAATTAAACCACATCGAATCAGACCGTGAAAAGTGATAGGGCTCTATTCGTAATCATAATAATTCGTAAATGAAAAAAAAGACTATTTGTAAAGTATTTTGGTCGTTATCGTGTTAACATACATTACCTACAACAAACGGACGTCCAAGACATAACTTTTTAAACAGTTTTTTAATTAGTTTAAATAACAAAAATGCCACAAAAAATATCATGAGTGTTAAAAATAGTGATTTTTCTTGATGTGTGTGTGTATATTATATTATTTTACAAGTGCGATATATGATAAAAAGATACATTTTCAGTTTAAACAATCAGTTATTCTACGTAAAACGAGAGCAGTACCCACCTCAACGCTTCGCTTATGAGGCGTGCAAAAGGAGTAATGATTTGTATATTTTAGTAATGCTTAACTTAACGGTATGAACAGAAATCAGCACCCATAAAATTTGGCGTAGAAGGCTAGTATTTAAGCACCTGCGCCGTCGTTGCGGTTGATATTTTTTCTCGTGAGAGATTTTAACATACGATGCATTTTCTCAATAGAAACCATATGGTTTTTTTTTATTTACATATAATGCTAATAGTAAACTATCGGTAAATCCATATCATTACGTAACTTCATTAGGTAACTTCACAATCACATACTTTCTAACATTTACGCGAATTTTACACATTTTGAAATCAAACTACGTTTACGGAATCAGCCTTGGACATCTACCATCTAAGTCCACCCGTGATCATGAATGCTGTAAAGTATTCGAAACGTCGCGATAGTATAAAAACCAAGTAAACGCGATAGATTCCGTAAACGTAGTTTTATTTCATAATTCACAATCACAGACATACTTTTAATGTGCCTAAAAAAATTGCATCTTCCTTTGGGAAAGAATTTACAGCATTTGGTAAAGAAGACCAACAAATGAATTAGTACTAAATTTTATTTCTAGATCGAATAAGTTCAACCTAGATTGATCTGAACATTCAATTTACTCCTTCATTGTGGTCATATGGCAACGTTCTTAAGCGATCTTCGCACGTCGCTTTAAATTTATTATACCATTTGGTGAAAAATCTCAACGATTTACTTCCAGCGCTGCAAATGAAGCCTATCAGAATCGACGTATTAATTTATTAGTCAATATATTAAGTTTACGCGTGATGACGCGTTGACTTAATTGACGTGATTTTTAAATAAATGTATTTGTCTGCCTTAATATTGTAAAATATTTACTGTTCAAAGGAGAATGCCTATCACCCATACAAAAAAATACCTGAAATGTACAACAATTAAATATATGCCAAAACGTACTACAAGTCTTAGGAAACCCATTATAATATCAATTATTATCAAAAAACTAGGTAGTAACCAGTTCCAAGCATTTCTTTAAACATAGGTTAAGTTATGGTAAGGATTAATATGCAATAATAAAACAGCAATACGTAAACATTTTTGTTGTTTCATCATTAAAAAACTAATATCATCATCATCAACAAACTGAGCAACAAACTGAACAGGATATGTATCATATTAATTAAGTACCACGCCGGTGCTAAAAAGTATAATATAAGTAATGCAATAATTATCTTTTTTTATTTATTCTACTCCTTGATTTATTTTACTCTTTGATGCAATATTTCAAATTGTCATTAAGGCAAAGGACATGTGTTTGGTACAGCCACGATACTGTTACGATGTAACCGAACAAATAACTATATAAACTATAAAGACGCATATTCAATTGATATCGGATACCATATCCGCAAAATTAAAATACGCGCGGTTGCCTCAGCCCCTACCCAGTTAGATTATGGCCAATGGGTCGCATGAATCCACTCCCACAAACATATATGGCCAGAATTTGATCCCGGATGCGAGCAGAGTACGCCAGGGTTCGAGAACGTTCTCTGGCTACTCCAATCTCAAGCGTATGGATAGGAAAAGTTCTAGAACAAAAAACTATCCACCAATGAGTAAGTCGAGGCAACAGCGCTAAAAAGAGATGGCAACTATAATCTTAGAAGGGGGTATTATTAGAGTCAAAATATAAATATGGAGCAGGAGGTAGTTTTTTTCTCTCGGACTCTAAATTATCGTGTGTGTCAAGGCAGATAATACTGCTCAAAATAATATAGTAATTAAAACATTATTTTTGCCTAGGGCATTTAAAAGTGTATGACTTAGAAAACCCCAAAGGTACGTTTTATAATCATTTCTATTGTAGGACTCATTTTCCTTCGTTTACTTTATTGGTATAACCATATTTGAAAAGTAGATTTTTTTTGTACGTGTAACTGTTCTATAAAACTCGTTCTAACGAGATTTATTAGTATAATCATATTTGAGAAGTAGATTTTACGTGTAAGTAACTGTTCCATAAAGTTTGTTCTAACGAGACGATTAGACGTATTGTATAATACATACCTACCAATCATTTGTTTCAAAGGTACATAATTATCAAAAAACATCATACTGTTCGTACAGAGATTATTACCTATTTATTTAGTACTACACAATATTTCGTATCCACCATATAATTTTTAATTTGTTAACGCCACCAGGTCATAAAGTTAAAGAATAAGTAGAATTCCTAAAAGTTTTGACACAATACTTTCCCTATAGAACTGAGCAGAAGGGAGCGCCAAAATAGCCCATGTCTGCTGCACAATTTCGTGTGTGTTAAGATTCTTATGGAGGAATATTTCACCCTTTGGCACCTATATTTTTTATTGTTACTACTCGTCATTTTATTACGTTAGATAATTTTATTTTACATATTTAAATTTTTTACACTAATGTAGTTGACCGAAACTCCTCCAAAAGAATTCTTATTATAATATCTATACCTTTAAATTCTTTGCAAAATACCTTGTAATACTCATAACATAGTTGTCATTCCATAGAATTTTTATTCCAAATTTGTTAATACTAATTATGTAAGATTCTAACATACAACTGCATTTAGAATTTTATTCGCTTCTACCTGTAAAATATAATAGTTCGCATACTGTATATAATTTAAGAATATTGCTTTTTGCTACTTACTACTTAACATCACGCTGTCTCCCTTATGGGGCAGACAGGCACTTTTAAAACAGTTGTTACATAAATGTTATACATCATCACGCCGTCGCCCTTATGGGGCAGACAGGCAATTTAAAACTAAATTTTGTTAAATGTTATACATCATCACGCCGCCTCCCTTATGGGGCAGACAGGAATTTTAAAACTATTTTTTGTTAAATGTTATATATCTTCACGCCGTCGCCCTTATGGGGTAGACAGGCATTTTAAAAACAGTTTATCATTAGATGTTACTTGTCATCTAGACTATTATGCAAATGGTTTTATGGGTAAATGTAGTTAACAATTATTCTGTTTGTATGTTGCTATATCATCTCACCGCCACCCTTAGGGGGCGGTCATTTATTAGGTAACTATTTTTTTCTTCAGTATCAATGCTTTATATCTGCAGAATGTATGGAGGTTCCGATTTTTTTTTTTATTAAACTTTCTCCATGTCTATATTTTGGATGGTCCTCCCCCCCATTCTGTGAGGATTGTTTTTATTAATAATTTAATATGGACAGTTGGCCGACACCCTCGGACCTGAACCTAGTTCGGGTACGGGGGCTCGGCGGGAAGAACCAGAACAGTGTCCCCAGGAGTTGAGACGTTCCGCCCTGTGTTTTCCAGCTCCTGGGGTTTCAAGTCAAGAATTTTAAGTCCCGATTTCAAGTCCCGGATTCAAGTCCCGAATTCATGTTCAAGTACTGTTCCTGGCTGCGCTCGAGGTCCGGGTTACGGCCTACCGGGTTCCGGTTGCCCTACGGGTCCGATTCGAGCGCCAGTTGCGCCGGCTTCACCCGCCCTCCGGCATACCTCTGCGCGCCTCCCCCCGCATTTAAGTACCCGTAGGTGACGGTCTTGGGGACAATCCCCTGACTTGCGAACCACCCCCTGCTTTCTCATCGCTCTCTCTCTCTCTTTCTCTCTCTCTTGTTTTCTAAATCTCTAATAATTTATCGTCAAATTTTTAAATAATTAATTAATTTTGTTATACCTTTTTTTTAATTAAATTGTAAATTTTGAACTTTATTTTTTTATTTCATTGTTAGGGATTTCCCCCCGTAACAGTACGTTTTCTATTTTGAAAATAATTTGATTTTAATTTATATTGACACGTATATATTATGTTAATTATATTACGGTACATATAGCTTGAATTATATCAAAATAATGATAACTGTGGACTAATTCTATCCTACTCTAAAAATCAATAAGAATGAATTAGACGGATATCAAGTTTAATACTTTAATGGTCGTTATATTTTTGCCCTAGTCAAACAAACTTGAGAATTATTTCATTATACATATTTTATTCTAAATATAATTAAGGACTATTAATAGTTACTGTCCATTTCGGGCATTTTTCGGGCATATCCCTTTAAGTGTTAACTTTTTTGGTTTCGGTTTTTTAGTAATATTTCTGTGGTAGTAGTTTAGTAATATTTTTGTCTAAATGTCTGCAAATATGATCATCATTTCCATGTCAAAACTACACCTGTAACTATATGAAATTATAAGTGTATTTATTCCTAAATTATCACTACCCAGTAAAGGAACTCTGTGCGGACTGCATCACGGAAACGGTGATTATGGGGATGGAATTATTTATCCCCAGCACCAAAATACCGGTTGGCGGTCGCAGCCGTCCATGGTTTAGCAAAGCCTGTAGGACGGCTGCACGCCAGAAGCAGTCCGCATACCTGGCCTGGAATATGGCCAGGAAAGGTCAGGATCTGAGCGCCAAAGAGGAGAAGCGGAAATTTAATGCTGCTTCCAGGTCCAACAAGAGGGCTATTGCCGAAACCAAGGCAGAACACACTGCCAGAATTGGTGAGCGACTTGCAAGCTATCTCAATGGGAGCCGAGCTTTCTGGTCGCTCGCCAAGGTAGTACAGGGCAACTTCTGCCAGTATAGTCTCCCACCACTGCGGAAACTGGACGTTATATCATTGAGATTAATGCTGGCGTTCCTCAAGGCTCGATGCTCTCCCCAACGCTGTTCATCCTGCATTTCAATGACTTGCTCTCTAGAGAGTATGCATTGCTATTCGGATGACAGTATGGGTGATGCGCGATATACCGGCCATCAGAAAGTCCCTCGGATCATACTGGAGGAGAGGCGGTTCCAACTTGTGTGAAGTCGAGCGCTCGCTAGGGCGGGCCTCGGAATGGGGAGAAAAGAACTTGGTTCAATTCAACCCTACGAAGACACAGGTTTGCGCGTTCACTGCAAAGAAGGACCCATTTGTCGTGACGCCCCAGTTCCAAGGGGTAACTCTCCCGGTCTCTGAGAGTATTGGGATCCTTGGCATCGACATAATATATCTAGTAAATTCTAGTTCGGGAGTCATTTGGAGGACAAAGCCAAATTGGGGAGCAAGAAACTGGGCGTCCTGAACAGAGCCAAGTGGTATTTTACACCAAGGCAGCGACTTGTGCTGTATAAAGCACAAGTCCGCCCTCATGTGGAGTACTGTTCACATCTCTGGGCAGGCGCACCAA
This sequence comes from Leucoma salicis, assembly GCA_948253155.1. NCBI lineage: Eukaryota > Metazoa > Arthropoda > Insecta > Lepidoptera > Erebidae > Leucoma > Leucoma salicis. Next base: position 4,747,179 of record OX411815.1, read on the forward strand.
AATACCAGCTCGACCCAGTTGACTCCCTGCAAAGACGCGCTGTTCGAATTGTCGATGATCCCAATCTCACGGATGAGCTGGAGTCGTTGGGGCAGCGGAGAGACTTTGGGGCTCTCTGTGTGCTCTATCGACTCTTCAACGGGGAGAGGAACTGTTTGAGGTGGTACCAACATCGCCGTTTTACCACCGGACCACGAGACGCCGTACTAGGGTTCATCCATACCACCTGGAAACGATCTCGTCCAAGACGGTTCGTTTTCAGCTTTCTTTTCTACCACGTACGTGTAAGATCTGGAATGAACTTCCTGCTGCGGTGTTTCCCCAGCGTTACGACTTGTCCCTCTTTAAACGAGGTTTAATTTGGACTTGGCTGTGCCCCTGGTGTTGCCATAGTCCATGGGCGGTGGTTACTACTTACCATCAGTTAGGCCGTTTGCTCATCTGCCACCGTTGGCAATAAAAAAAAAAGGTAAATGAAAGAAATATAAAAGCTTGAAAGAATTTGTTGACGGTTTTTGAAGTATTTCAACCTGCACTAGACTAGCATAGTGGAGTAGTCCCTGCCTGAGCCTGAATACGTCTCTAGTAGTCCTGTGCTAAAATAGTAGGATCAAAATGAAACACGAAAAAAGTGTTTTTATTTTTCTGATTAGAACAGTATCACTGCCACTTGTGGAAATCTAAGTAACTATAGGCGCGGACATTGTGTTTGAATAAATCATAACGTATTCAACGTAGAGCTAACAAAATCTAAATTTTACTTTGATGGGATCACTTTTAAAAACGATTTCTGAGCGAATTCAATGCTAAGGCAATCTATTTCATCAGTAAACATTTGTAAACGATTCTATCAAGATTAAAAGCAGTTCGAGGAACAGTATTCAGATAGAATACGATTCGCAAAACGAATCTAAATGACGAAATAAGTACAATTTCTGTCGCAGTTCGGTGTATAAATAGATTTTCGTTTGGGATAACATTCACGTCACATGTTTTATTTGACTGTCAGAGTAATAATTACCTATCAAGAATCATGATAGGAAAACGTTTGAATCTGTATTTGTAAAGAACATCATTTGGACGATCCTCTGTGATGAAATCATTTGCTTGTATCTTAGATTTTGTTAAATGTCCTGTAGGAAAGCAAGTGTCTAAGCGTTTTAATTAATCTTTGCATTATTTTAACTATAATTCATTAAACATATTGATCTGTATTTTAGCACTTGACATGCTCAGCTATTTTAAAGTATTAACAAGAATCTGCCCGTGTGATGACGGACTAAGAATATAAATGTCACCACCCTGTTTTTTCCCGCGGGTATCGTACGAGTCGACTAAGGGAAGTAAGCAATCATCACCCATTGCTGAGGTAGGTACTGTTAGTAGGCCGGGGTAGTAAGTGGGGGTACTCTATTGCTATCAGTTCCGAGTAACGTAAGTAAGTAGCTCCGTCTCCCGTGTGAGCGGCCACGAAGCAGTTCGATGTGTTTTGGTTTTTGGTTTTGGTTGGAGATAACATTTTGCTCGCCTCATACGCAAAGCGTCGAGGCGGGTACTACTCTCGTTTCATGCAGAGCAATTGATTTTTCAAACTTAAAATGCCCAATATCATTATATATATATATATATATATATATATATATATATATATATATATATATATATATATATATATATAAATATATATATAAATATATATATATATATATATATATATATATATATATATATATATATAAATATATATATAAATATATATATATATATATATATATATATATATATATATATATATATATAATGATATTGGATGATCATAGTCCGGAGCGTGCTCGTCGCGATCCCTGCCAGCCTGTAATCCACAGGCTGCTATCCGGCTCGATGAGTACCGCAGTGCGGGTTAGGGCGTGCCCCAGAGGCGACACGTACCGACCCGCCCCCGCCGGTACGAACAACGGTAGATGCGGCGATGGGGGCCGCCACCCATCACGCCTTGCCCAGTTTGGCGAGTCGAGAGGAGCAGAGTAACGAGTAGGCACGTGGAATGTAAGAGGTGGTGTGGAAGGTAAGGTTACACGAGCTGGTAACCGTCATGTCGGACAGACAGCTTGATGTGCTCTGTGTAATAGAGACCAAGCGAAAGGGTAGCGACGCCTGTGATCTTCCTGGTGGCGGGATAGCTCTGTGATCTGGTGTACCGCAGAGCGATCGGGCCAGCATGGGAGTGGGGGTGTTGCTGTCCGCTCGCTTGGCCTCAGGTGTGAAAGACTACGGAATTTTCGATCCAAGACTTCTATAGGTACGAATAAAAATAGGAGTCACCAGGGTCTTCATGGTCGCAGCTTATGCTTCCGTAAGCTTTTGTTATTTAAACTAGTTAAAAACTTTAAGAAAAAGTTGTGTCTTGAACGTCCATGTGTGTGTTCGGATAATGTATGTTAACACGGTAACGACCGAAATACTTTACTAATCGAGTCTTTTTTTTCTCTTGCGCTTCAGTATAATTACAAATAGAGCCCTATCACTTTTCACAGTCTGATTCGATGTGGTTTAATTGTTATTAAATAAACAAAAAAATAGTGAATATTTACGGTCAATTCGATAGTACAGTGGGACACTAAAACCAGCACTATACCTTATTTCGTGAGAACTACTTCTATAGACCAATATAGTAGTACTTCTTAAAATTAGCGCTAGATGGCGTATAAGACATGAGAACCATATTAGTACTTATTGAAATTAGCGCTATCTATGTGATTTATTGAAAACTACTTAGTACAATACATTATTAAGTAGTTACTTATCAAATAATCAATTTTATTGTAAAACATGAAGATTATAAAGCGTGCACTTTTGGATTTTCCAAAGTATTTACTTTTATTTCATATCCGTGAAATAAAATTATGACCACTGCTCATAATTTTATTATTAATTATTTGACAATACTCCCGGTATTAAACGTCGGTAGTCGCTTACCATCAGGTGGGCCGTAACTCATCTACTACCGTTAGCAATAAAAATAAAGAAAGGTCTTAGTGCCAATAACTTTATTTTTATTTAAGTAGTGTTTGTAACTAAATGAAGAAAGAAAAACCCTTTAGAAGTGATTTCAAGATGCGTAAAAAAACATATAAATATTCTTAAATATAAATGTTTTGTATTTTTATATTTATTTTTACGGGCCTCGTGGCGTAGTCGGTAGTGTAACCGACTTCCGTGCACGAGGTCGTGGGTTCGATTCCCACTCAGGACAATTATTTGTGTGATGAACACAGATATTTGTACTGCGTCTGGGTGTTTTCTATGTATTATATGTATGTATTTACAAAAAAAAAGTAGTATATGTATTATATCCGTAATCTGGTACCCATAGCACAAGCGTTAAGCTTAGTTTGGGACCAGAGGACGTTCTGTGAAAAATGTTGGCGAATATTTATTTATTTATTTTTATTTCATTATACATACACATACATTTTATTTCATACTACATACCTAGTATAGGAACAGAATAAAAAGCTACTATAAAAATACCAAATAAACCTTTTAGGTATGTGCATGAAACGTCGCAATCCTTTCTCAATTACATATTTAGAACGCAAATTAACGAGTTTTATACAATTATATTAAAATCATAACAACTACGGACTTAAAGTTTTATACTTAACATTATTTTTTATAATTAATCTACAAAAGAGAAAATTGAAATGAAACAATACCTGTATTGCTTGCGTTTTAAACATACATCGTTATATTACTAACTATTAGATAATATTATCAGATATTTTTCTCATATATCTTAAACTAGCTGACCCGGGGAACTTCGTAGCGCCAAAATTTTTTTTTCCTGAATAATATCTAAAATCCTGAAAAACGTGTTTTACTATTTATGCTCGCCTCAGCTTCACACGGGTAGTGTAGGTACAGCCGCCGACTAAGGAAATGTAACACCTCCGGTAAATTCTAATCAGTCGGATTATAAAAAAATTTCAGACACGTTTGATGTATCGAAAGTAACACACAGTCTTCTGACTCATTCAGTCACTCATTTTTTATATTGTGGGATTGAAAAAAACTTCTGTTCATTTTTTTTTTAATTTTTTCTTGTACAAACCTTGTGCTGACAACAACAAACATAAAAAATGCGCGTACATACATTTCGGCGATACATTTTTATTTATATAGATTTAAAGACATAGCTGCATACTGATCTATAATAATAAAGATATTTTTGTTTTAATCACAGCTAGATTAATTTACGATTGGCGTTTAAATTTAAAATCCAAACCCAACCGGCCATTTTAAACTGTTTGAGTTTATATCATGATTTCGCTTCAGCCACACAAAGGATGCCTTTAGTAGAACTTAACAATTGTCTGAGTATTATCTTATTCATGAAGCGAAAATGCTTGAGGTTTTGATTAAAATACTGAAATCTACTTGAATTATAAACCATCTACATTAATAATAGTCATTAATCGTGTTGTTAATCGATGTTAGCATTCAATTTGGAAGAAATACGTACTTGACTATATAAGAAAATTTGCCTGTTATGTAAATATCGGTTGTAGATTGAATTGTAACGAAATACTAGATATATAAATAATATTTTTTTTACAACATCCTGTACTATTTTTTTATAATCCTTGTATCGCAGGGAACTTTACAGATATACAATTTCACAGACACAAAGTACACCCAGACTCGGAACTGTCTTTTGTGGATCACACAAAGAGTTGTCTTGTGTGGGATTCTAACCCACAACACTCGCGTAAGAGGCCGGTATCTAAACTACTACGTCATCTGTGCATTCCGCGGAGTACAGAAAAATAGCGGAGGTGTTTCAAGGCAAAATCTCTTTAGAACGCAGCGTCGCTAAATGCGGGTGTTCGGGGGACGAGGTACAACAATAGCTCCACCCCTAGATCAAAATCCATCTAGTGGTAAAATATATTTTACAGCATAACAGAGAAAATTTTTCATTAATTTAGGTTGTCTATTCACCACTACGGCGTTATAAGCACACCAGTTTGTTCCAGAACATTCTATATGCGTTAGTATGGCTGGACCACATTGTTTATACTAACTTATTTATCATCACGCCATCTTCCTTGTGGAGTAGGCAGAGAGAATAGAGTGCCAAAAGGCTCAATTCTTGCATACATCACTCGCTTCCTCAACATTAATAATTCTCTTCGTACACACTCGACGGTTTCGGAGACTTCCGACTCCATTTTTTTTTCCAATAGCTGACCGATTTGGTCTAGGTAGGTGAGTTTCGGTCTCCCCCTGTACCTACATCCTTCTACTTTCGCATTGTATATCTTCTTAACAGTCGCTCGTCCGGCATTCTTTCCACATGTCCGAACCATCGGAGTATTCCCTTTCGCATCTTTACACTAATACTCTCTTTCATACCTACTCGCTTTCTTACATCGTCGTTACAAATGCGCTTAGTCAGCCTCACTCCACAGATTCTCCACAGAGATCGCATTTCGACCGCATTGGTTTTACTTTCATGCTCCTTTTTGCATATCCAATTCTCGCTTCCATATAATAACGTTGGACAAGCACTGCGCTGTGTATTGCAACACGTGCCTTCTGGCTGAGGTGATGACTGCCGAGAAGTTGTCCCAATGCTTCACTCTATTAGACTCTACTCTATCTCACATTGTTTATAATGTATCCATAGGTAATCAGTATTGGGCATAGACGCAATGATACAATATCGTAGGATTTTTTTCACTACGCTCAAAAGACCAATGAAGCGTTGGAGTGAAAGATACTAATCAAGTATAAACTGCTGCGAGAGTAACAGAGATTGCGAAACAAAATACCGTATGCCAATGTATATCAGGATCAGCTGGATTCGTATGCACCTGTACTATAGGCGATTACTTTCCTATTAGATCTATAAGCGGCGTTATACTTTCGCATATCTTCTTTTGCGTTCAGGTCCTGACACCTCTTGGCCTTATTCCAGACCAAATAAGTGAACTGCTTCTGACGTGCAGCCTCCCTGCAGGTACTGTTAAACCAGGGACGGGTACGACCACTGACGGGTAACTTGGTGCTTGGGATAAATGAACCCAGTGATGTATTAGCACAATTTCCGACACGCAGTCCTAACGTATCCATGCGGTTATAATTTCTGTATAAACAGGGAATTTAAAATGATAACAAATAAAACAATAACACGAAGAAAAGAAAAACAATTTAATAAATAGCATGACGTTAATACTTATATTCGATAATGTGTTCGCTGGTATGACGCAAACTTATTGCTATCAATTATTTCCGAATAGTTACCGACAGATGGCATGTAACTTTTTAATATTATTTTCTCACATTTTATGTAACTAAGTAATAAATCTTTGAAATAATTTATATTTTATAAAGAATTTTCCTTTATAAACGCTAAATGGACTTAAATGTGACGAAAGTTCTTATAATTATGCTTTTATAATATTAAAGTGACGATATTATGGAGTTGTGGGTATAATCCACTTTTTGACGACAGATGTCTCTTTGTAATGAAACAAAGAAAATGTGTTTTAAAATATAAATATATATAAATTTAAATGATTTACACATGAAATGATATGCCATCTTGTTTTAATTTTGCTCCTGAGCAATTTTTACACCCATCAACAGCGCACTTCATTGTTAAAAGAATTTAATACCTATATAAACGTGAGAAAAGAGCAAACCGATCGCAGTGAGGGTTCATTCGACACTACGGTTTTAGGCCCCGCCCACTGTGACGTCGTCGACCTAGTTAAAGGCGACATGACCTAGTTGCCTTGCGGCATCTCCGCTATTTTTCTGTACTCCGTGGTGCATTCAGAAATTTATATTTTATTTTTATTATAACTAATAATTCCTCAGCCAGTATCAGACTTCAAGTTACAGGTTTCTATACTACGCGAGTGGCAAACTAGTATATGGCCTACCTGATGGTAAGCGGTTATCGTAGCCAGACGCCAGCAACAGGCATCATTCGCGCGTTTACTTTTTCAGGGACAGGATAGGAAGTGGAGACGGAGGATGTTAAGCAAAGGATAAGGAGGGGGTTTCTTCCACGACTTTACGGAGACGATAGTAAGTTGCCATTAATATATACGATTTCGATCGTCCAGGTGACATAAAGCGTTGTCTTTAACGCTTTATGTTTAAATACATTTTGTACCTTTTTAATACCAAGCCATCTGAAAGCCGTCGTCAGAAATCCCATTTTATATTTTATGCAAAGACATGGCCCGCCTATAGCCGTGACAGACTTGTTGTTTGCGGGGAAGAGATCAAAAAGGGAATTGGCTTTAAATCCTCTCGTCCGCCTCCTGAATAACAAATTAATTCATCTGTCGCTCAACGCAAATTTTATTATACATTGCTTGTTTCTGTTTGTGTATTTTGTTGGCACTATTTTGAACTATATACAAGTAGTATTAAAATTTTAAACCATTATCATTTTAAATAATTGAAATTGAAAATTATCCTCTCATAAATAAGAATGAGCACCATCAGCCTTTTAACGTCCACTGCTGGACATAGGCCTCCCCAAGAATGGGGGATAGTGCCGTAATCGCCACGCTTGGCAGACGGGTTGGCGATCGCAGTGGATGTTGTTAATACTCGAAGGAGTGCTGCTGCCTACTCCACCGGTATTCCCTCAGTCGGCTCTTACGACTCCCATGGGTGGAGAGGGGTGGGCCAATTCTAAAGCCTTTCTTCTTTTCTTTGTTTGCCTTTCTTCTAGGTGGAATGGATGGATGGAATAGATAGAAAACACCCAGACGCAGTACAAATATCCACGAGCTCGTCACGGAAGTCGGTTACACTACCAACTACGCTAGGCCGGCGAAATATATCCTTAAATTGATATAAGTGACATAGGTTAGGTTGGCACCGACGAGGAGGAGGTACCGCCCGTGAGGACGACGGAAATGGGGGCGGCGGTGGCGCGTATGCGGAGAAGCGCCGCCCCCGGGCCAGACGGGGTACCCGCCCGAGTGCTGGCCCTGGTCCTCGACCACCTTGGGCCCCGCCTCGGGGGGCTGTTCGACGCTTGCTTGGTGTCCGGAAGGTTCCCTGACTGCTGGAAGGAGGGGAAGCTCGTGCTCCTGCCGAATCCGGAACGGTCTCCGAATTCAGTCGTGGCCTTCAGGCCCATCGTGTTGCTGGACGAGGTGGGCAAATTACTCGAGAGGGTAGTCGCTGCCCGCATCATCCGGCACCTTGGAGCGGTCGGCCCCGACCTGTCCGACGCCCAGTTTAGATTTCGGTCGGGTCGGTCGATGGTCGACGCCATTCTTCGCTTGAAAGCCGCGGCTGCGGAGGCCGTGAACTTGAGGGAAGTGCTGTTGGCGGTGTCGCTTAACATCGCCAACGCCTTCAATGGTCTGCCATTCGGCTGCATCAAGGAGGCACTCCGGTACCATGGGGGCACCTCTACCTCAAGCGGTTGGTGGCAGACTACCTCGATGGCCGCAACGTCCTCTTCGTGGACAGGGAAGGGGACGTTGTCAGGAGGGCCATGTCGTGCGGTGTCCCACGTGGTTCGGTTCTCGGGCCGCTCCTGTGGGACATATGCTACGATTGGGTCCTCCGTGGCCGGCTCCCAGGGTGGGACCCTCGAGGAGACGGCAACACTGGCCACCTCAGGTGCCGCGGAGGTGGTCAGGCGGGTCGAGGCGCTGGGGCTTAGGGTGGCCCTTGAAAAGTCGGAAGCCCTGCTCTTTCATGGGCCCCGACGTCGCCCACCCGCTAGCGCCTCGATAACAGTCAATGATGTGGGTGTTCCGATCAAGGCCTACATGAAATATCTAGTCCTGGTATTGGATGGACGGTGGCACTTCGACGAGCACTTTCGCCGTCTTGCGCCAAGACTCGTCGGCACGGCGTCCGCCCTCGGGCGTATGATGCCGAACCTGGGTGGACCAAGTCTCGCGTGTCGACGACACTACGCAGGGGTTGTGCGGTCAATGGCACTGTACGGCGCGCCCGTGTGGGTGGAGTCCCTGGCCACTCGTAATAGGGCCCTGTTGTGGCGTCCACAGAGGTTTGTAGCGGTCAGGGTAATACGCGGGTACCGCACGGTCTCGACTGATGCAGCCTGCGCATTGGCGGGTACCCCCCTGTGGGATCTGGAGGCGGAAGTGCTCGCAGACGTTTATCGGCGGGCGTCGACGGCGCGGGCGAGGGGCAGTCGCCCCTCGCCAAGCGCGATCTCTTCGTGGCGACAAGATGCCCACCGCGCCACCGTCCTAAATTGGAGGGCTCGGCTGGAGACGCCCCGAGCTGGTCTCTAGACCGTAGGGGCACTCCGGCTGATCTTAGATGAATGGGCAGGGCGGCAGCACGGGGTCCTTACCTTCCGGTTGGTGCAGGTTTTGTCGGGGCATGGTTGCTTCGGCAAATACTACAGGTATTCCCACGATCGTTAGGAAGGAGATGACCCCAGACATGACATTTTTGCCCACCTTAAATAAAAAAAAAAAGGTTGGCACCTTAAGACGGGAAAAAAAAAATTTCTAACTGCACACCCCGTCGTTTAAGGCAACGAACAGAGTAGTGTGGGGCCTTCACCCACTAAAGAAACCCACCGTGTGCCGTCTCTCCGCCTTTATTGGCGGGCCACTGGAACTATGTTACATTCCTTCGGTGGTAGGTTTTTTTATTTATGTAAAAGTTTAAGTTGATCCGTCAAGTTGTTACGGCGTGATAGCATCAAACATCAAAACATTTATAATATTCCTAAGTATGACCCAATATTGAAGTCCAAACAGACCAATTCGCGAGCAGAAATTGTGTATTGATTTAATAAGAACTAAGACAACTCACTGCTTTGATAACCAGGACTATCCCTAGTAGCACTTGCCTTTATTGGCAATAATAGAAGTTTATCAGGAGGGTCGTATACTTGATTGCCCTTCTTTTTTTTTGTTAAGATGATACCTAGGCTCAAACAGGGCTATGAATAGGGTAGTGTGGGTCTCTTACTCACAAAATAACCCAGCCCTATCGGGTATCTCAGCTTGTACTGGCTGGCGTAACACTGGAGCTGTGTGATATTACTTCAGCGGTCCGCTGGTGGCTTACCCTTTCAAGCACCGGGTAAGTAATGGATCTTTCTCCCTGCCTTGTCAGCCATTTTCTTCTGAGAAGTGAGTTCCTTACAAAAAGTAGCGACTGCGGTCCAATTACTCTCGCTGTCGAGCATTGCTCAGCAACGAGTGTTCCTCACCTATTGCAGTGACTAGTTCACGACGCTGCACGGCCCAAGCTAGGCATGACTCCAGCTTGTGTTGTGCCATATCGTGGTCGTAGCTGCAATAGTGGCAGCACGAAGTAAATCCCCTCCTGCAGGTATCTGCCAAAGCAACTGTAACTTGACAGCACCAGCTCTAGTCGGAAGGTAAGGATTCTTACTACTCTATAGTTTGAAAAAAAGTTTTTAATAATAGTGATTTCATTAGGTAAGCATATTGCTTTTTTTAACTAACCCGGCCAGGCTGTTAACATTAAGTCCTTTTTTGAATATCAAATACTTTAAAAAGTACTGAAAAAAATATCAAGCCTCAAATATTTTCAACAAACTACGGTTATTGCAAAATAAAACCAAACTGCGAGACTGTTCTCTGAGAATGGCATTTCGACAAAGAATTCTTTATTGCGCCGAGGAATTTCGTTAGAGGAATTCAATATTGTTAGATTCTATTAGAATCAATGTTGTTTTATTTCTCTGAGTAAATAGTAATACTTAATGAAATAGACTAACACAGCAAAATTTATAAACAATGTAACAGAAATTACAAGTTACAGCAGAGATCTTTGCGATCTTTTCTAATATAATAAAGCTAGCTTAAGAGTATTTTGTTATTTTTAGCTCACTTACAATGTTGCTTGCCCTCACGAAAATTATTCAAAATCCTTGATCTTCCTTCTTGTCCATGATATGAAGATAGTAGGTTTGTCCAACAAACTCGTTAATATTACTGAACTAATTTAAAAGAAGTTCACTAATAATATAAATGACATACAGATTATAGAATTTCATTTCTAAAGACTTTAGACAGGCTTTGATTAAGCAGACGGAATAGCGGGCAGAAGCTAGTCTACACAAATAAATTAAATTGAAACGTCTATTTGTAATGTTTTAGACAACAATTTTTTACTAAATGCAAAATTATGAACGTGAATCTTACCTATATATAAATAAATAGCATTTCTTAAAAAAAATATTTGTCTGTCTAGGTAGACAGGTGTCCATCTCTTTGTTCTGTCTAAGCTCCAAAACGGTTAGACTGATTTGGACGGGACTTTAACTGGAAGATAGCCAATTTTATAAGGAGTGACTTTTATGCTGGAAAAATAGTTCAGAGTTCCGCAAAAAAAGAATCCATCATTCCACGCGGATGAATTCGCGGGTAACAGCTGGTATAGAATAAATTAAGTTTTATCGGCAATAAACGCTTCCTTGAATGTTTTAAATAGTTTACAGCCAATAGTGTAAAGTAGTACTATAATTGTAATAAAAGCTCTTAAACAGTTCCACTACTTGCAAACTGTCACAATAGATACCTAAAGATCGCATTAAACTTTAGCAATTTCTAACTTTTCCTATTAGCCTTGCTTCACATGTCGTTCTTACACTAGACGAGTACTTATAAATGCTCGTTTATTTTTGAAGTTATAGGTACTTCATTTGGCGCGTTAGGGAAAAATGACAAGAGTAAATTTTTACGATGCGCGCGCACACCATCACGAAAAACCGACACCATGAAGTTATTTATTTATTTATTTATCAAATTCATATCATCCTTACAGTCTAAACCAATACGATGCTAGAACTACAGAAAAAATGTATTATATAAAAACAGATACTTCTTAAATACTAACTTTATGAGTTCATATATCCCTACATTATCTAATCAAAAAATATATTAATTATTACTTTCAATAAACCTCTCAATGCTTTCCGTAAATTCCTTCAAGCTACTGTTGAAAATGTCAACGTCGTTAGATATCGCATTAATCAGTCCTATAGCTCGAGACAAAGGCGAAAACTTTAGGAGGTTAGTTCTGGCGAATGGGACGTCATGTGTGGCGAGGCGGCGGCGGTGCGCGCCTTCACCTCTGTCCGGCGCGCACAACCGCAGCTCCGCCAGTGCCTCCGGGTGACAGATCCAACCGCGCAGTACCCTGAATACGTACCTGGATAGAGTCACATCTCTCCTGACCGATAGTCTGCTATACCCGACCATACCGATCACGTAAAGACTCGGGTACATCAAAGGGTAAAAAGGGTGTACGCCAAACTCTTTCCAATATAAAAACCTGGTGAATTTGTTTTGTATTTTCTCCACCATGATGCTATATTTAGCCTCATGCGGGTTCCAAATCATTGCATTTGTTTCAATTCGACTCCGAACAAGTGCATTATACATGATTTTTATAGCAAATGTGTTTTGAAAATCCTTACACAGCCGCAAGATAAATCCTAGACTTTTAAAGGATTTGACGCAAATATCTATAACGTGCTTACGAAAAGTAAGGTCAGGCACCATTTCTACACCCAGGTCTCTCACTTGTGTAACCCGTGGTATATTCACGCCATTTATGCTGTACACATGTAGCAGTGGTTGCCGGGTACGGCTGTAACTTATAATTGCTCATTTATTTATATTGAAGTGCAATTTGTTTGCCTTACTCCACTGAATCACTCTATCGATATCTGTCTGGCGACGCTCACCGTCGGAGGTGTCCCTCACTGACAGAAACAATTTAAGATCATCTGCAAACAACAAACACTTCGCCTCTTTTACTACTAACGGGAGATCGTTGATAATTATAAGAAATTCCAAAGGACCAAGGTTCGAACCTTGACTCACACCTGAAAACGTGTAATAAGGCTTAGATACAAACCCCGCATACTCTACATACTGCTGCCGATCACTAAGATAGCACGCAAAAAAATTTAAGACATGTGATGTGAAACCTATCGCAGCAAATTTAGCTAATAATACATCATTATCAACCATATCAAATGCTTTCCGATAGTCGAAGTGCGCTGCGTCCACCTGCCCACCAGCATCGATCATAGGCGCCAGGTAGGCCAAGTTAGCTATAGTCAACATTTTAGTTTTTTTGTGATATCGCCACGCCTCGTGGCGTGGTCGGTAGTGTAATCGACTTCCGTGCACGAGGTCGTGGGTTCGATCCCCACTCAGGACAATTATTTGTGTGATGAACACATATATTTGTACTGCGTCTGGGTGTTTTCTATCTATTATATGTATTTATTTACAAAAAAAAAAGTAGTATATGTATTATATCCATAATCTGGTACCTATAGCACAAGCGTTAAGCTTAGTTTGGGACCAGAGGACGTTGTGTGAAATGTCCGTGAATATTTATTTATTTTATTATTTAAGTAAACTTTATTTAACTAGATAATGCGTTATAATAAAACTTTCAATGTATTAAATACCTTTTTTCTAAAGAAGTATAATTTCTAACGTGTGTACATATGTATACACACACTTTTTTTGCCTGCGTGGGTGGTAAGTATACGACCCACCTGATGGTAAGCGATTCCTGTAGTCTTTAGACGCTAGCAACACCAGGACTTGGTTCACAAATAGATAAAGGGGAGGGAAGGAAAAGGTAATGAGGGACTTGTGGCTCCAGCAATCTCACTCACTATTAGTATTGTTGATCCATATTTTAGCACTTGACATGCTCAGCTACTCTTAAAGTACAAGTTATAATTTGTAAATAAGGAAAAAGAGTATTTTAGTACGAGCGGGAATCGAACGTGCTCTAATCCACTGAGATAACGAACTATTTTTTAGAAATACCCAATCTCCTTATCACATTTGTCTTAACGACCAACGCCATCTATCGGAATGCATTTATATAATTGTTGTTGGGGTTGTTATTGAGCTTTTTCGCAAAAAGAAAAATTCTCATTAGCAGCCCGCAGTTTGCAAATGTGCCCGGGTAATAGGCTCGTTCCCTATTACGTGGGACCTTAACATAGCTAGCGAACCGTTGGTGTGTAATACACCTCTGCCTATACCTTCGGGGAATACAGGCGTAATGCTATGTATGTAAACATGAAATTGTTCCAAATTACAGTATTTTCTTGAAAGTCTATGGTATTGAGCTTACTCTAGATGTTTGGTTTGATAAAAGACTAAAATAAACAAAACGCTATAAGTTTTACTTTAAATTCAAAGTTTCGTAATTTAAACAACGGCGTTTTTGCCCCTTTTGTCTAGTTGAATTACTTTGAGAATTGAAAATGCCGACGTAACCAAAATAATACGAGGTACATTTACTTAGTCAGATGATTACAGTCCTACCTGAACACAAAGAAAACATTGACGTAATTCTGAGGTTGTATAATAAGTTCAAATTATTAATATCTAGATAGAAACTTCGGCTACCATTTATCTTTGTCGCTGGAACTTAGAGAATTTACGCAGTGTAAGTACTTTGCGTTTACTTAATGGTGGAAAATGAAGTCTTTTTGAAGATTACAAATCTTCAAAGTTATAACTTAGTAACATGTTGGTTTGAAATTTGTACTAGTATTTTTATTGTTAAACGAAAAATCGAATCTCAAAATAACAATATATTACATAAAAGAATGTGAGCAAAACAAAATAATGGTTTTTGAAAGAGAAAAAGCCAGAAAAGATGTTAGGGTACCAATAAGCAATGATGTGCTAGAACAAGTGGATGAATGTGTATAACTTGGATGTAGATTCAGTCGGGATGGAAGGTACACCACTGAGATAGAAAGAAAAGTAAATGCAGAAAATAGAGTGAAGGAAGCGTTAGGACAACTTCTCGCCAGCCACCATCTCAGCCAGTAGACACGTATCGCTATACACAATGGAGTGCTCATCCTAACGTTATTATATGGAAGCGAGAGTTGGGTATGCAAAAAGAGCATGAGATTGAAATCAATGCGGTTGAAATGCGATATCTGCTGAGAATTTGTGAAGTGAGGCTGACTGACCGCATTCGTAACGACGACATAAGAGAGCGAATAGGTATGAAAGAGAGTGTTGGTGTAAAGATGCAAAAGGGAATGCTCCGATGATTCGGATATGTGGAAAGAATGCTGGACGAACTGCTGGACGAACGACTGGTTAAGAAGATATATACAATGGGAAAGTTGAAGGATGTAGGTACAAGTAGAGACCGAGACTCACCTACCTAGACCAAATCGATCATGTATTGAAGGAAGGTGGAGTTAGAAGTCTCCGAAACCACGAGAGTGTATGAAAAGAATTATGATTGTTGAGGAAGCGAGAGATGTATGCAAAAATAGATCCTTTTGTCTGTTCTCACTGCCTACCCTGCAAGGAGATGGCGTAATGATAAGTAAGTAAGTAAGTTGTCAAGAAATATTAAATTATAAAATAGGTAATAGCTAATCAAGTGTTGTGTAACTAAATGAAGCGGCCTGGTGTCTAGAAGATTTCGGCAAAAATTTGTAGATTCAGATATTCCCCCAATTGCGCCTAAATGAACAAACGAATTTGGGTGAAAGTTTGTAGGTGACACTTGGCTTGTTACCCAACAAAAATATTCTAATAAGATGGATCCCAGAGGAAGTCATTTTTATCCTTATATTCTTATAAATATTGTAAAGTGAAGCTTCTCTTCTATTGGCAATACTGACATGTGTAAGAGCTTAGTTTATTTTTAAAACTATGGTCTGTATTCATTACCTTCAATCTCCGAGTATTTAATTAAACTTTACCAAAATGTCCAGCTCAAATTATCTGTGAATCCATTTCAAGTTGTGGTCATGGTTACGTCACATCCTGCCGCGGCCAGCTGTGACGTATATATTTGGAATTACACCTTTTTACGGTAGCTATATATTTATTTATGTATGTTTCTATGAAATATAATAAAATGTATGTTTTTATGAAATAAATTTCGTTAAACGAGAAATAATTACTCTTGACAGGAGTGGGAATAAATCGGCCACGTTTTTCGAAAACAAGAACATCATGGAAAACTATAACTGAAACACATCGATTATTTCGCGGCCACTTAAAATAAATAAAATAAAAGTTCTTAATTGTATTTAGAATAGAAGATGTAAAGTGAAATAATTCTCAAGTTTGGTCAAACAAACCGCAAAAGTATAACGATAATTAAAATGTTAAACTTAGTACCTATCTGTGTAATTTATTCTTATTGTTTTTGGAGGTCATTATTTATTTGACATAAGTAAGGTAACATTCAGCCAAACAGGAATTGTCAAATAATTCTGGGGAACATGGGACACTCAGAAAGTTTTGAGAAACTAAAAAACTAACTTCTATGGATAAAATATTTTAATTTAATCTTTTTAAATAACTCTCCACCAACCTCTATACAAAGTTTAGTGCGTATGAACTAATTTTTGAAACTTTTTTTTCAGTCCGCCGCAGACACCTTCCACGGCCTTCTCGAACGCTGCTATAGCGTGTTCTGGCGATGAAAACTGTATCCCTTTCAGCTGATTTTTTACTTAAGGGTATAAAAAGAAGTCACACGGTGCCAGATCAGGACTGTAAGGAGGGTGACCCAAAACTCTGACTGGTGTAGTGTCCACGAAGTCCCTCGTTTTGAGCGCTGAAGCTACTGAAGCTTTGTTTCTGGATCATATAAAAAAAAATAAAAAAAACAAATGCACACATTTTATTAACTTGGACACTCGAGAGACATCTTTAATTTGAATAAGTACAAAACAAATCGGTGAATCACACAAACATAGCCTGTGTCTACATAACATACAAATTAAGGCTTCGTTTATATTTTTTTTTACGTGGGGAAATGCGTTACGGTACTTCTGTGACAAGGGCATGCCAGAGAAGTTATGTTGGACTCTCCCCGAACGGCCTACCAACTAAAACCACCACGATGGCCTACCTCACGACGCCTTGTAAGGGACACTGGGAACGCAGGTATAGCAGCTCCGGTGGTCCCGACGCGTCTGTCCCTACTGGGACGCTAACACGGGGAAGACAAAAATTGGCAAGTCCTCCCTTTTTCGCCAACACGGGCCGTGTTGGCACAGTGGAACTGTGTCACAACAGCCCACCATCCTCCCGTGGCCGCTTGTGGTGACAGTAAGAGTGCCCTCTCTGACTACTCATGACCCCAAGGAATCGTCGGTTTAACGGCCGTTCCCACCACCCCGATGACGCCTGCTCCAGCGAGCGGGATCAGGTCGTTCACGATCCCGCTCAGTGGTCTCTTTTTGTAGCATGACTGCTTCGCAGAAAGAGACCGCAGCATACCAATTTTCCTCTCCCGCTAACATGGCCCTTACAAAGGCCGCTGGGGAGAGATCCCGGCCGATACACGTGACTAAGATTCGCCGATCCACTCCACTCTCCGACTCCCATGCAGGGCACTCAGCGAGTGCGTGTTGGGCAGAGTCCAGGTCGCTACCGCAATGTTGACATGTCCGGTAAGTATCTGAGTCAATCTGTAGGTGACGCAGCCGAACCTCCTCTCGAACCAAGCCTCAAAGTTTGGCAGGATGGCACCGACGATGCGCTGGCATGCACACCGTGGCTCTAGAAGCCACGCACGCCACGTTGCTAGAACTTGCCGGCGTACACCCCACCTAAAGCCAGCGGAATCGGCTCTCGTCGTAGACGCGCAGGTCCACCTCTGCCAGGAGGTCGAAAAGTGGGACCCGAGCTAAAAGTGTGGCCACCTCGTAGGATATTATACGATATCCTCGTGCGATCCGCATGGCCACTACACGATGCAGGCTGTTAAGGATAGCTCTGCCCCGGGAGGTACCCTACAAGCGATGAGACCAGACAGGCGCCCCATATAGGGTCATGGATCTCACAACGCCACTGTAGAGATGGCAGGCTTCCTCTCGCGGGCCTTCCAGGTTCGGGAGCAATCTCTGCAATGCTCCCGCTGCTCGACGAACCCTGAGAGCCAGACGCCCGAAGTGCTCCTCGAAGTTCCAGCGGCTATATAGAGTGAGACCCAGATACTTCATGTACTGGCCCACCCACACATCTACATCACCCACCCTAATCGCCATGCTGGGTGGCTCCGAACCCTGGCGTAAGCCATGGAACCATAGCGCCTCTGACTTGTGTGGTGCTACCTTAAGGCCCAGCTGGTCGATTGCTGTCACGACACAATTCACCCCTATCTCTGCGAGTCGAAGCGTATTCTTGAAGCCGTTCCCCCGGGTTAGCACTAGTGTGTCATCAGCGTAGCAAATAACACTGACGCCGTGGGGGAGGGCAATCCTCAGAACTGCGTCATAAGCAAGGTTCCATAGCGGGGGCCCCAGGATAAACCCCTGCGGAACCCCGCAATACAGCTCTTTGGTGCAGCTGTCTCCATTCCGATCCATGTAGTTTATTTTGCGGCCGCCTAGGTAGACACAAATAATTAAGGCTTCGTTTACCTACCAAACGTGCTTTAAGTTAAACTTTATTTCATTATTTTGTGCTGCAAATCAGCAGATCATTGATCTCATTGACTTATAGGTAAGTACCATCTCTTAAGTGAAACAAACGGCGTCCTAGTATGGAGCTAGCACGTCGTACGGCCTTGCTCTGTTTCACCTTGGATCAGGTCTGCCTTCAGTTCCGACTCCACAAAACATCTCCAGGTGTGCTTAGTATACCACCGAAGGAGTGTAACATAGTTCCAGTGGCCCACCAATAAAAGCGGAGAGACGGCACACGGTGAGTTTCTTTAATGAATAAAGGTCCCACACTTTACCCTGTTCGTTGCCCCTGACGACGGGATGTGCGGTTAGGACATTTTTCCCCGCCTAAACAAAAAAAACAGAAAAAAAAATTAGGTGTGCTTAGTACTTATAGCAATACATTGATCAATACTTATCATGAAACCATCTCCCTTATGAAGTAGGCAGCGAGAACAGAATGGCAAAAGGCTCTATTCTTGCATACCTACATTTCTCGCTTCCTCAACATTCATAATTCTCTTCATACACGCTCGTTTCGGAGACTCCTGAGTCCACCTTTCATATATATACATGACCGATTTGGTCTAGGTAGGTGAATCTTGGTCTCCCCTTGTACCTACATCCTTCCACTTTTGCATTATATATCTTCTTAACCAGTCGCTCGTCCGACATTTTTTCTACATGTCCGAACCATCGGAGCATTCCCATTCGCATATTTACACCAATACTCTCATTCATACTTACTCGATTTCTTACATCTTCATTTCTAATGCGGTCAGCCTCACTCTACAGATTCTCTGCAGATATATTATCGCATTTATATATTAAGGATATACATCGAGTGTATTTAGAAATCGAGACAAAAGTTGTATTTTCTATCTTTGGGTCATGGAGTCTTAGTGTACTTTCGTTATGTAGCGAAATATCAAAAAAACTAGTCGACTTTTCGCGTGACCAGAGGGCTGGCCTTTACTTTGCACAAAGAATAAGCATTGCCATACAATGTGGCAATGCTGCCAGCTTTCTGGGTACGTTACCCAATGACGGTGACGCGGAGGAATTCTTCGATGCCTAGAATTAGCCTATTTGTTAATATTATTATTGTAATTAGTATTGGATTTATTTTTATATAAAAATACCTAATACAGAAAAAAAACTAACTTAAATGTATAGCATTCATTGCGCATTCATTTTATAAAATAGTAACAACTTTTACTTCGTACTGCGCGAGTTGCGAGTGTAATGACACTATTAAAAAAGAACGAGAGAAAAAGAGACAGGCAATGGGTTTTTGAAAATAGATAATAATACTATTATTATTAAGCATGTTGATACGTTGCGGGCGTTGCGGCTGCTCGCGCGTCGAAACAACACTAGTCTTTTTAAAGTACAAATTATTTGTGAATAAAGAAAAAGAGATTTTTAGTAGGAGCGGGAATCGAACCCGCATATTTTCCAATCCGGGGAAGTGCTCTAAGCCACTAAGCTATCCTACTGATCTTTCGATCATCCCAATTTCTTAATCACATTTGTCTTACGACCAACGCCATCTATCGGCAAGCATGACATGCATCTAATATAGTAAGTTTAATTTTGCAATTAAAATTCATACTATTTGATGGCGCGATTTTTTTAAACATTTTCGATCTATTTCTCTTTTTTTCTTTATTCACAAATAATTTGTACTTTAAAAAGTAGCGGAGCATGTCAATTGCTAAAAGAAATAGATCTAAAACACCAGTCTTCTTATCAATCTGTACTCATTTATAGTGGATACGTTTAGTGCTTAGTTGCGGATCTTCTCTTTTTATACATCAATGCGATATAATTAACATCTTTTTTCACTCAGACACATTCTTTATAGGGAATCGTAGTTATACGGATTAGAAGGGATCTTTAAAATGGCGTATTTAAATTTTAATCTTAATAGAGTATTAAGAAAGATGTTTCATAGCCATAAAACGAGCTTATGACTTGAATGCCAATCATATTAAAATTACGACAGTTTAGTAACACATTATGTATTCGAAATTCCACGTTCCAAACTTAAATTATTCTGTCATTTCAATATGTTGTTCGTAATGAAATGGCAGTTCGTATTTTAGTTCAGTCAGTATATAAAAGCTACTCTATATAGTTCAGTTCTGAGCTGACACCATTGTGAACCATTAGTAAAATTGAGTTCTATAAGTGAGTGTCAGTAATCCTACTGTTGTGATTCATATAGTGAGTGAGAATGCCGGAGGCCCAATCCCTCTCCTTATTCACCATCCTCCCCTAACTATCCTAACCCGCACACCTTTTATACCTTTCCTTGTAGTTGGCGATGCGCGAGTGGTGTTTCTAGCGACTGCGGTTACCACATACCATCAGGTGGGCCAAATGTTTTTTTTTGCCATCCGCGTGGTATAAAAAAAAAACAATGTCAGTTTCTGATTGACACTATGGATAAAGACTTTTTTTTAGAATTAATTTTGATTACAAAATTCAATAAGGCTGGTTTAGTGGTAGGTACTAAAACCACAATCAATAATAACAAAGTTATTGCCTACGGACTGAGAAAATCCTATTAACAGTTATGTGAAAGTTTGTGAAAATATTTGGGTGTTTACATGTCTGGATGTTTGTCCATCAAGCACGCTAAATGGCTGCATTTGTATAAAATGTGGCAGGTACCTATAGAGGTGGAGAAACTCGTGCGTAGAGCGTATAGCTCAAGAGTGTGTGGCTAAAGAAAGCCTGGAAGAACACCGCAGGGTTTTAGCAGGTATACTGGTTATCAAATAGGGAGTCCTAGCATCCTCTTTGTCCGCCCGGCGGAAGGTATATCAAGAAGAATACCACGGAAGTAATGTAAGACAGTTTCAGTGGTCCGCCAATACATGCGCAGAGACGGCACAGCGGGCTTATTCATTGCTCTCAACGACGGGGGTGCGGTTAGGTTTATTTTATCCCACCTTAATAAAAAGCAAGGTATGTCAAGGATTTCCTAAAGGTCAAAAAGGGTTTAGAAGCTAGTAAATATTTTCAGTAAGATATATATTTTTGGCATTGCCGGCATAAGCTAGTAATTAAATAAAATACTAATATCTCTACACGAAATCCTTGTCGGAAACATTATACAAATTAAAAATAAATTGCCAAAGGTAATTTTGTATATTCATCATCATCGTGTGCAGATGCGTAGCTCAGTAGAGGGTACCCGAAAGGGTAAGCCGCCGGCGGACCACTGAAATAGTGTAACATAGTCCCAGTGGCCCGCCAATAATGGCAGAGAGACGGCACACGGTGGGTTTATTTAGTGGGTGAGGACCCAACACTACCCTGTTTGTTGCCCCGAACGACGGGGTGTGCGGTTAAGCACATTTCTTCCCGCCTTAACAAAAATAAATGTATGGCGTGAACAATGCAAATAGGGATTAATTTTTATATAAGTAACTAAAAGTATAGTGTAATGATACATACACGGCTATATGTGGGTACTTACGACGCACCAAAACTCCAATGGTAACAGTTTAAACTGTTAACTGCTGTCAAACTTTAAGCCACTTAAGTTTCATATGTCGTCACACTTTATCAGTTAAGCTGAAAGTTATACATTTAATTTTCTGATTAAATCTATTTTATTGAATTGTAAAGTTAAAATGATATTATTAACCATTAAGTTAAGATAAATTAATTAGCTTGGAACTTTAATCGGATATTTTGGGTAAGGAAACTTCTATAGGCACGTTTTACGAAATTTAGATAGGTAAAATCGTATGATTTTGCATCACCGACATGCTGTGCGCGTGTCCATTTAAATGCTCGTACAACGTCATTAAATTTATCGTTCATAATACGAATTTATGAGCTATTAAAATTAGATATTTAGTACATATATTATGAGATCTATTTAGATACGTAATAACTATTATGTCTTAGGAATGTTTTTTTTTTTTTGTTTTTTTTTCTTTTGTAGCCAGTCCTCAGGATTGCCTATGTTCTTTTTGTTACAAAGGTGGGTTAGGACACATACGGTCCACCTAATGATTAAGCGACTGCTAAGCCTATAAAAGATCCCTAAAAGATTTGGAAATGATTTACAACATGGGCCTGACCCATCAGGAAACAACCAACAGGAGTAAAAATGGAAGAGGGGATGTGTATGGGGCCTTCCGACGCTCTCACTCACAAAACGAAACAACAGCTAATTATATGGCTAAGCATGTCAAATGATCAAAAAATATGTGAAAATATCACAACAGAAATGAATACCATTACTTTACGTCCATAGCCAGTGAAAGATATTTCCATGTTCTGCCAGTCTATGGATACCAATACTTCTAATGGCTGCCATCTTTAGAGGTGGAAGGACACGTGTTAGTGGATCCAAATGGGTGGCACTAACGTCTACATCTTTATGTGTTTCGAATGTAAGGCAATATAGTCAGTTCTATCCTCATTGCTCCGGAGCGTAATTGATCTACAAAAAAAAAAACAATTCTAAATTCAATAATTAAAACAATTAAAACCGGCATCGTAATTAAATCAATCAGAAGCACAAACGATACTGTTCCCGCCACGTTTCGTTAATCGACGCCATATTTTTCGTCTCGACACATTAGTACTGTACCAATTAGAGTTGTGCCGTTAGCGTGTAATTTACTGTCACAATCAGATACTGGAATAGAGATAGAGAAACATGTTAGGTATTAGGTATTGACAAAGTACTGTTATTAAAATATTTTTTCAACTCGCTTTTGCCCGCGGCCGCTGCATATAAGCTGGACACATCTATTCCTAATTTGATGTGAATACATCCTGTAGTTTATTTTTTGAGAATTGCACAGTAACTTAACATATTCCGGGATAGATATTATGTGCCACGTAGTTAACTATCTCTGTGGCAAATTTCATTGAAATCTGTTAAGCAGTTTTTGGGTTATTGAGTAAAAAACATCCAAAGACACAAATGTCCATCGTGGTTTTTGGAAATAATATTTAGATATGAATTACATACTGATTAAATATGAATAATATTTTTTGATCTTACCGACATAATAATAAAAATTGTTGGTGGTTATTTTTTCATTGCCTGAAAACACGGACGAAAAGACGATTTCTAAAAATAAAAAACCTAGCTAGATCGATTTATCACCCCCGAAACCCCTTGCATACTAAATTCTATGAAAATCGTTAGAGTCGTTTCCCCCCTGTACCTACATCATTCTACTTTCGCATTGTATCTGCAGTACTTATTTTTTATTTTCCTAATAATTATATAACTTTGGCATCATGATCTACATTTCACCTATGAAATTTTGTCGCACATGAAAATGGACAGCAGTAATTTGCTATTACCATACTTAATACATACAGTCGTAGCTTGTGTTAAGACACTTGTACCATGTTACGCCTTGCCAAAGAAGAAAGAAAGTTTTCTTCATTTTTTTTTTTTCAAATTTTTTTATCTATCTGTATGCCCAATATAACTGAAAAACGGCTGGACTCTACGATTTCCATATAATATTATTTTACTCTTTGTTCGACGACCTCCTTGTGGATATAGTAATGTTATGAAAACTCATTTTATTTACTATTATTCTTCATTTTAAGTACAGCTGTGTTTATGTATTTTAAGTACACAGTCGTGACAGCCTAATGTGATTCTTGCGACACCATGATTTCCGAAACTAATATACGACTAAGCGCAATGAAAATAATTTTGAGACGTTGATTCAATTATTGAAATGATTGACCGACACCCACGGGAAAGAATGTGGTGGTGACACTTGTTTTCTTAGTCGGCCACCATAAATTATAATACTGCTATATGCATTACGATCAAAAGTGCATTCACTATAGATTTATTTATTTTTTCTATATTTTGCATAGGTGTCTGTAAATTGCGCCGTGTGGGGCCGGCTTTAGAATTGTCCCACCCCTCTCCACCCATGGGAGTCGTAAGAGCTGACTGAGGGAATACCGGGGGGAGTGAGCAGCAGCACTCCCTCGAGTTTTAACAACATCCACTGCGATCGCCAACCCGCCTGCCAAGCGTGACGATTACGGCACTATACCCCATATATATATATATATATTTGGGGAGGCCTATGCCCAGCAGTGGACGTCGAAAGGCTGATGGATAGATGGTCTGTAAATTTGAAATATTTAAAACATAAACGAGTATTTTTTCGCGTATAAAACAGGTCAATTTTAACTACCTTTAGCCCGATGTTTCAACTGCTTTGCAGCAGCCGTGGTCAGTGGGCAGCCAGTTGAAATATATTATGTGTACAATTCGCAAATCTTTAAAAGTTACAATTTGTAATATAACTTAAGTAAAATAGTTTCAGTATTAATAATCATTTTGTTCTTACTCAACTGATACGTATGGACTTCTTCAGGATGCACTAGTAGACCAGTAAAGTAGTGTAACACAGTTCTAGTGGTTCGCCAATAAAAGCGGAGAGACGGCACACGGTGAGTTTATATAGTAAGTGAGGACCCCAAACTACCCTGTTCGTTGCCCCAAACGACGGGTGTGCGGTTATGGACATTTTTTCCCGCCTTAACAAAA
Organism: Leucoma salicis; assembly: GCA_948253155.1. NCBI lineage: Eukaryota > Metazoa > Arthropoda > Insecta > Lepidoptera > Erebidae > Leucoma > Leucoma salicis. The sequence continues at coordinate 4,772,225 of OX411815.1, forward strand.
AAAGGGTGCACTCGTAGACGTTACCCCACGGGCCTTCTGATGGTAAATGCTACCAGCCCTCATAGACTTTACCATCACGGGAGACACAGTCCAGCTGTCAAAGGCACTAAACTTTATATAACTATCACAAATGTTTTATTAACTCATTTAATTTAATATTGTAAATCTCATCTGTTGCTGGCATAAAAAATATATAAACATAACTGGAAAGTATGTTTCGTGGAAACGGTGATGAAATTTAACTCGTAAAAGAAATAGACTCCCGGCTTTATGATATCGTAAATCTCGAGGTCCTGTGGCCACTCTTGGCAAAGCGAATGCATAAAAAAAGATCTTATATTTAGTTCGTGGAATAAAAGTCTCAGTACTTCATAATGATCTAATAATAGATTAGGTAGAAACACTGAGTACCAAAAAAAATTTTAAATTATAATAAGCACACTTCATTTCATATTTTACTTATAGTAATTTATTCCATTCCACTACTGGACATAGGCTTCCCCAAGAGAGCGCTACAACCACTAGTTATAGTTTATCATCTATGGCTACAACAAGCGGTCTTGTACTGACTGCATCCAACGTCTCTCTGCGGCTTTGATCAGATCGTCGGTCTATCTGGTGGGAGGCTGTTCTACGCTGTGCCGTCCCATTCGCAGTCGCCACTCAAAAACGTTTTTATCCAACGCTTTTGACGGTTTCACAACTGGGCAAGATTCTTCAATGGGGGAGGGATTTCAGGGGCAGTCCACCACGGCGGCCCAATTGCAAGTTGGCAGACTTGAAGCCTTCGAGAAAATCTTTCGGACTTTGTCCAAGTTTTGGACTTCGTGCCTGGTATTATCGCTAGGCTATCGCCGCTTTAAAATATTTAGTGCGTAATGTTTTAAGCGACAAAATTTACATTATTTATATTTAGTCTAAAAATAAAATTCAAATATATTTTGTTCAAATTATTTATTAACATACTGAAAATCCGCAAAATGTAAAAGTTAGAACTTCAGACGGAATTCAAAATGAGAAAGAAATAGATACTACTTCCCTTCGTAGAATATAAATTCAATATGTATTATTTGGAGTTGTGTTCATTTGAATAAATTTAGCAGATTTCGAGAATCAGTGCTGACTTTAGGCACCAAACTGTAGTCAATGACCTAATGTAAGCAATCTGTTTCATTTTGAGGCCGGGAATTTGTTGACAACTTTCTGTATTGGGTTTCTATTTCATTTTTCTCTTTATTTTCTTTTACTTACGAGCATTGAGATTTGTGTAAATTTGAGAACTCGCTAGATTGTTACTGCGTTTCAATGTTCATAGATTTCGTAAAATTGTTGTAAATTGTCCTTAGCTGGAATGTACATATAATATTAGTTAAGGAAGTGACATTAATTTCTTTTAGCACTGCTAAAACAGTCCTATTAATATATATGAACATGATGTACGGATTCAAATCGTTAATTGGATTGAAATACCATTAGAACATTTATAACTATACTTAGTTACATAGTTAAGGGATACCAGATTATTTGTATATCTAACGTGATATAATATTATATTTAAAGGAGATTTGTCATAGCCTAAATCTTCATTTTTATGATTTTTTATTGATATAAATGAAAAGTCTACGATCATGACAACATAGATTTATGAAGCAATTTTATGTTGTATGTATAATTTAAATAATTCTAAATACTTACTTTATATTATCAAGTAGGCAAAGAGAACATAGTGTCAAAAGACTTTATTATTGGACATACATATCTCACTTCCTCAACATTCCTAAATTTATATTTAAATACGTTACCGATCACAGGTATAGGTAGGTTAGTCTCGGGCTCCCCCTGTACCTACATCCTCCCACTTTTGCATTGTGTATGATCTGAATCAATTGCTCATCTTTATTACAAAGTTGAATCTTCGGGGAAAAGATTAAATACTATAAGAAACCTATATAAGTGTTATTCCAAATGTATGCCCTCATATTTTCTGCAGATAATTATTCCTTGCTACACAGTCTTGTTGCTACGAAACAACTTGCAAATTAAAAACCAGTCTCTCACAACGTTGCAACAAAGCTTTGCCCCTTGTCTTTTTAATCAAAGTGGAAGCTAGGGAAGTTTTAAGAATATCGATAGTAATTTTTACATTAAAACTAGCAGAGCTGACAATTTGTGGCTGTGGCTTGAATAGACATATAATTGTTAGTTTTGCAATGAAAATGAAAATAATAGGGATATAAATTATCCTATCTCTCAAGTTGGACGCAAATGCTGACAGTTTGAAAAATTTCATTAAAATCGGTTTATTAGTTAAGGAGTTCATCGCAGACAACCAACGTGACACGAAATTTTTATTTATTAAGATATTTAAAATAAAAATAAAATAAATAATAATAAATATTCACGGACATTTCACACAACGTCCTCTGGTCCCAAACTAAGCTTAACGCTTGTGCTATGGGTACCAGATTACGGATATAATACATATACTACTTTTTTTTTGTAAATAAATACATATAATAGATAGAAAACTACAACACAATAGTAGGAAATAAATATCTATAACTAAACAAAAAAGATGAGGTGGAGGAAGATGTGGACTTCGACCTAAGTCCCTCTCACTATGAGTACATTTTTTCCCGCCTAAACAAAAAAAAGGTTGTCCAAAAATTTCGATAGATTATATCGATGTCGACTAATGTTGAGAAAAACGTACACCTAAAAGTACAATGATGATTCTTTGATTAAAATTATAAGAGACAAAAACTAAAGATTGTTCCCTTTATTAATAAATACGGCTAGTAATAAAAAGAAAGACTTCTAAGTTAAAGATATTAGATCCCCGCCCTAAGGTCGAGATTTCGCAAAACACACAAGACACACGGTGTTTTGAAAACATCGTGAAAAGGTTGCCTCATGAAGTTTTCCTTCACCCGCCAGTAATTGGGAACGGGTCTCCTGTCATGGTAAGAGGGATTAGGTCATAGTCCACCACGCTGGCCTAGTGCAGTACGGCTTAATTTTTTAAGTGTAAACTTCCGCCTTGAGCACTTTGTGGGTGAACAAAAATCATGGAACTCGCGTCATCGTCACCGAACGCTTTGGTCACGTGACAATGTTAACGATAACACTATATTTGTTCCTATTAGCGTAACTTAATGCGCTGGGCTAGCTGTGAAAGAAGAAATGAATAATTTAAATAATACTTATTTTGTTTTTATAAATGAATAATAATACTTTCTAACATTTACGCGAATTTTACACATTTTGAAATAAAACTACGTTTATGCAAAAAATGTTATGTAAAAATCAAGTAATCGCGATAGATTTCGTAAACGTAGCTTTATTTCAAAATGAATGAATAATTTTGATTTATAAGTTTTAAGATCAAACAATTAATTTGGATATCCAATAATAACAACTGTTTGTTTATAGTTTTAAGTTTTCACTTCTGTCGGCAGTTCTCATGCCTGCTTTGAATTTATTTTTATTGCAACATTAACGAACAAATTACGACGCGTGGCCGGATCTGCTAGTGTTAATTTATATTGTTCCCTTTAAATGTATCCCTTTAAATCTGATATTGCACTGAGAATTCTATAAAGTATAAGTATTGTGTAGAATTTATATTACAAGCTTGAAAAATAGTAAAAATACAACAATGTTGCTTCTTTGAATTACAAAGTACCTACGACAATACGGCAGATTGGATCACGTTTATAAGCGCCGTGGCGATTCATAAAAAATATACAATATACGAGTATCAAGTGTTGCATTAACTTCTTGTGTAGTGCAGTGGTAGTGTGTGCGACTGCTGACCATGAGGTCTCGGGTTTCGGATTGAGCTTTTTCGTAAAAAGAATAATTCTCAATATCAGCCAGGAGTATGGAAATGTGCCCAGTAGACGGCAATAGGCTCGCCCCCTATTACGTGGGTCTTAAAAATATCTGGCGAACCGTGGGTGTGTAATACACCTCTGCCTACCCCTTCGAGAATACAGGCATGATGCTATGTTTTTATGTATGTTCGGTTCCTGCACTGGAGAAATATGTTTGCGGCTGACCATTACTTAGTTTTTCTGAGTCCATGTCAATACTAATAACAACTACTATATAGACGGAGTGCGGAGTTCTGCATCTATTAAAGGACCTCTTCTTAAATGATGATCAAATTTACGGTAAATTTTTCACTACTTCTTTTCTTCTATAGCCGGCAAGATTTCCGGTATTCCCTCAGTCGGCTCTTACGACTCCCATGGGTGAAGAGGGGTGGGACAATTCTAAAGCTGGCTCCACACGGCAGGCGGGCTCCTACACTAGTTATAAATGGCAATTAAACAACACAAAAATTTGTATAACAATAAATAAAATGTAAACATAGTTATAATGGCTTATTTGTAGTCGACGGGGGTAGACTATTCGTACTAGTACCTAGTTAAAGTATTTTTCAGCAGTCATGGTGTTTCTAACCCAATCGAGGTCTGTTCTTCCACTAACACGAATTCCCACAAAAACATCGACGGGTGGCATAAGTATTATCCACTTCCCGGCTTGATGTCTTTCTGCATGATGCAATAAAATTGGCAAAAACTAAGGTAAGCAAATTTAAACGTTAAGCCTTCGGAACTTCGCTAAAGTTATGTCACGCAAATATTATATTTTTTTATTTTTTCATGTACATATTTTGGATTATCTAAAAAGCCTATAAAGATTTTATAAACGGCAGTATTTTTTGAAATTAAAATCTCTATACAAAATATTTCTAGATGGTTTGATGTGTGTAATATAAAACATGTATATTTATGTATGTACATATCAGAAATAAAGAAGGGACGATAAGAGAAAGGTAATGAAACACAAAATAACATTTTCTTTTTGTCTGTCTGTTAGAGCATTTCTGAAAAATTTATGAACGTGTTTTATGCTAGAGTTTGGGTTGAAGTAAAATATGTCTATGGTAACCACTTACAAGGGGTGCGGGTCGGGATACCTCCGCGTTGGTGCACCCCGGGCAACGTCGGCACTCTGGTGCCGGCGGCTGAATCCCGGCAGGGGACGGGTCTCCACGTGTCCCTCTGACTAGCAGAGGGCACAGTGGATAGGCCGGACGTCCGCCGTGGAGGGTCAGCGGGGCCATAGTGGCCCCCCCGACTCTGGGAGGGGGACAGCGGGGTCACAGTGACCTCCCCGTCCCAGGAGACGGGGCTTATAGCCCAAGTGGCGACGGGCTCACTGCTTACAGTGGGCCGAACGTCTGCCGTGGAGGGCCAGCGGGGCCATAGTGGCTCCCCTGGCCCTGGGAGACGGAGACGAGGCTTTTAAGCCTGAGGGGCGACGGGCTCACTGCTTGCTTTGCGAGCGGTGGGCACGGTCTGATGCAGACCACCGTTCGGCCCGACCCGTAACCCTGAACGGACAGGACCGGGGGTCTTCGGACCGCGGGGAAGAAAACCCCTATAAAAAATCACCCCAATCCAAGCTCTGCCGCCCGGCGAGGGATGAATGGCTGGAGGGTATCCAGTCACGAGGGCGGCACAATAGTCGAAGGACTCTAAGCTTAAAAATGGCGGAAAGTATAAATACAATTATTCCTCAGGAGGGTACCGGGTGCAATGCACCTGGAGAATCCCTCACGGAGCCGCGTACCAAAACCGGCTCCGTCAGCCCCATGTATCTGAGGGGGGCAACCTACGCCAACGAAGAAAAAAAGACGGAGAAAGCAAAAAAGAGGAGGACCCGTGGGAGAAAAAGCACTCCCGCTGCAAGTCCTAAGGGGAGCAGTTCTGCCGCTGACACAGTGGAGACGTCGGACGCCAGCAGCGCTCTTGCTGCGGTCGCGGATGTCTGTCTGCCGGAGCCGTCAGGGTCCCGTACGGACGCAGCCGGTGTGGTAAAGCGCCTTCGCGCCTCCTGAAGCGCTCGATTGCGCGCGAGGGCGACGCTTCGGAGTCCGAGGGCAGCTCTACGTCGATGCCCCCACCGGGCAGACCGAGTAGAACGGCTAAAAGAGGCCGAGGGGCTGGTAGGGGCCTGGGTTCGGTGCCGCGATCCACATCGCAAGCGGACGAGGCCGCAGTTAGGGCATTGGGAGCGGAGCTCTCGGTGGAGGAGAGGGTAACCCTCCTCACATCGAGGCTCCGAGAGGAGCCTCCGAACGAGGATGGTCCACCTACAGCGGACCAGGTTGCCCAGAGGGTTTCCGACGCTCTGGCCATCGTTTCAATGGTGGCTAATGCGTCGCGAGGCCTTCGGGGCGACCTCGCGGAGGCCCTCAAGGAGGCTACTAAGGTAGCCTTTAGCGCGGTGGAGTCCCTCCGGCGTAACCCAGCGCCAGAGGGGATCGGCAAGCTGGAGGCGCCCTGCCGCTGCAAGCACCTCGAGGCGGAGGTGGCAGAGCTCCGGAAGGAGCTCGCTGGCCTGCGATCTAGGCCTGATCTCGCCAAGGCTGGGCCGGGAGCCTCTGCTTCAATGGCGGGTGCGGGGCCTCCGGACCCTGATCTCCTGACGGAGAAGCAGATGCGCCAAATCATGGATCGCGTCAGTGCGGTCTATGACCCGCGCACCGGCTCCCTAAATGCCAGGATGCCGCCGGAGCCACGACTCCGACCGCCACTGGCCGCGGATGGGAAGAAGGTCGCGCTGCCTTCAGGCCCAACGCCGCTGCCCTGCCAGGGCGGCCGCGTGGCCACCTACTCCGTGGCTGCAACCACGCCGCCCAAGGGGCTGGGTAAAACTGGCCCTAAGGTAAAAGCGGCGCAGAAGGCTGGGCAGCGCCCCAAGGGCCAGCCCAGAGAGGAATTCTCTCCTCTTTCGTGTGCTGGCCAGCCCTCGCGGGCCCCAGTGACCTTGCCCCGGGACTCTCGTAATTCACCTCCCGCACCGTCTAACCCTGCACCCTCTGATGAGGGATGGCAGACAGTGGATGGCGGGAGGAAGAAGTCCCGGGGCAAGAGAAAAAAGGGGGTAGCGACCGGGGCTGCTGCCCGGGCTGCGGAGCCCGCTGCGCCTGGGAGCAAGCCTGGCCCTAAAAAGTCGCGCAAGCTTAGAGCGCCGAAAACGGCAGCGGTAGTAATCACCATGCTGCCGGAGGCGGAAATAGGCCTGACATATCAGGCCATCTTGAGGAGAGCCCGGGACGAGATTGACGTCTCTGACCTCGGAGTTATCGCTGCCCGGACCCGCCAAGCCCGGACAGGGGCTCGCATTTTGGAGTTCCCTGGGGCAGAGGGCCCCAAGATGGCCGACACGGTAGCCGAAAGGCTACGGGGTCTGTATGGCGAGGGTAGTGGAGTCCGCATCGCCAGACCCGTGAAGTGCGTTGAACTGCGCATTTCCGGTCTGGACGACTCGGTGACGGCTGATGACGTCCGGGAGGCCATTGCCTCCAAAACCGGATGCTCGGAAGCCGTCAGAGTGGGCTCCATTAGGACCGGTCCCGGCGGTGTAGGTGCCGTCTGGGCGAGTTGCCCTGTCGCGGCGGCCAGTACCTTGGCTGCCGCAGGCAGGCTCCTTGTGGGTTGGAGTTCTGCGCGGGTCACCGTGCTGGAGCCCCGGCCCGCAAGGTGCTATAAGTGTATGGCGGTAGGACACACCCGGCCGACGTGCACTAACTGTTTTGACTGCAGCGATCTCTGTTTCCGCTGCGGTCAGGCAGGGCATCGGGCGGCAACCTGCACCGCTGCCTCTCACTGCCCCGCATGCGCGGCAGGCAATAGGCCTGCCAAGCACTGCATGGGGCGGGAGGGATGTAGACCCCCGACGTCAGGCCCAAAAAAGGGGGGGACCAGCCAATCGGCCCAGGCTGCCCCCCCTAGCGCGGCTTCGCCACCGTCTCGGGTGGAGGAGGATATGGTTACGGCTTAAAATTCAACCGTGACACTGTCCTCCTCCAGGCGAATCTCAACCACTCCGCCAGGGCGCAGGATCTTCTCCTGCAAACCATGGTGGAGCGGTTGATTGGTGTAGCCGTAGCTGCGGAGCCTTATTGCGTTCCTGACCGTCCTCATTGGGCGGGCAGCCGCGATGGCTCCGTGGCAATCGTCAGCTCCACGGCGCTGCGCTCCCCGCCCTTGTCGATCAGAGACAGGGGCACGGGATACGTAGCAACCGACTGGGGGGGAGTTACGCTGTATGGCGTGTACTTCTCCCCCAACCGGAGTCTGGCTGATTTCGAGGTCTGGCTTAACAGCCTGGAGACCTCGATACGGCGACTGGCACCTAGCCACGTCCTGGTCGTGGGGGACTTCAACGCCAAATCTACGGCGTGGGGGTCCCCTGCGACGGACGCCCGTGGAACGGCGGTGGTAGAGTGGGCGGCGTCAACGGGCCTCTGTTTGCTAAACAGAGGCTCCGTCAACACTTGCGTGCGGCAACGGGGCGGGTCGATAGTGGACCTTTCGTTCGCTAGCCCCGACGTCGCAGCACGAGTGAGGAACTGGCGTGTCCTGGAGGAGGTTGAGACCTTGTCCGATCATCGGTACATCCGGATTGAGGTCTCCCGGTCCCTTCAGGGCTCCAATAGGGGTCACACGGCGCGCAGAACTACCGCGTTCCCGCGGTGGGCTGTGGGCAGGCTGGATAGGGACCTACTGGTGGAGGCAGCTATCGTTCAGTCGTGGCTGTCCTCACCAGCCCTAACTGAGGGGTTGGACGTTGAGGCTGGCCGATTTCGCGCTGCGATTACGCAGGTGTGTGACTCGGCCATGCCCCGAGTGCAACGTCCTCCTCCGAGGAAGGGGCTCTACTGGTGGTCCCAGGAGCTGGCGGACCTCCGTGCGGCGTGCATTCGTGCCAGGAGGTCCTACACCCGCAGTCGGCGGCGCAACCGCGATGGGGAGCGGGAGGGCCAGCTGTACGAGGCGTACCGCACTTCGCGAGCCGCGTTCAAGTTGGCCATCTGCCGCGCCAAAACTGAGAAAAGGCAGGAGATGCTGGATGGTCTCAACCGTGACCCCTGGGGTCGCCCGTACCGTGCGGCGCTGAACAAGCTCCGCACTCAGGGCCCCCCCCTCACGCAGACCCTTCAGCCCAGCCTCCTCACCGAGGTGGTCGAGGGCCTATTCCCACGACGGGCGGAGCACACGCCCCCGGTCATGGCATCGCCAGGTAGCGATCGGGAAGCCAACCTCAGTGTACCGCCCGTCACTGCGTCGGAAATGGGGGCGGCTGTTTCGCGGATTCGTTCGAAGAACACCGCCCCCGGCCCGGACGGGATACCCGCCCGGGTGCTTGCCCTGGCTCTGGACCACCTGGAGCCCCGCCTCAGGGGACTGTTCAACGCGTGCCTGGCGTCCGGACGGTTCCCTGACTGCTGGAAGGAGGGGAGGCTGGTACTCCTGCCGAAGCCGGGGCGAACGCCGGATTCGGTCGGGGCCTTCAGGCCCATCGTGCTGCTGGACGAGGCGGGTAAGCTGCTGGAGAGAATCCTCGCTGCCCGCATTGTCCAGCACCTGCGCGACGTCGGACCCGACTTGTCGGATGCCCAGTTCGGCTTTCGGGCTGGTCGTTCGACGGTCGGCGCGATTATGCGCCTGAGGGCCGCGTCCGCGGCGGTCGTCGCTGGCGGTGGAGTGCTGTTGGCGGTGTCGCTCGACATCGCCAACGCATTCAATAGTCTGCCATTCAGCTGCATCAGGGAGGCGCTCCAGTATCACGGGGTGCCTGCATACCTGAGGCGGCTGGTGGCGGACTATCTTGAGGGCCGCAGCGTTCTCTATGAGAGCCGCATAGGGGACGTTGTGAGGAGACCCATGTCGTGCGGTGTCCCGCAGGGTTCGGTTCTAGGGCCGCTCCTGTGGGACATCGGTTACGACTGGGTGCTACGATGTCGGCTCCCCCCTGGGCTGGCGGTCATCTGCTATGCGGATGACACGCTGGTCGTGGCCCGGGGCGGAAACTTCGAGGAAGCGGCGTTCCTGGCCACCTTAGGGACCTCGGAGGTGGTCAGGAGGATCGGGGCGCTGGGGCTTAGGGTGGCCCTGGACAAGTCGGAGGCCCTACTTTTCCATGGGCCCCGACGTCGGCCACCTGCTGGCGCCTCAATCACGGTGGACGGGGTCCAAATTGGGGTGAAGGCCCAGATCAAGTATCTGGGCCTGGTGCTGGATGGGCGGTGGCGCTTTCGCGAGCACTTCCGCCAACTGTCCCCGAGGCTAGTCGGCGCAGCGTCCGCCCTTGCACGGCTTCTGCCGAATATGGGCGGACCCAACAATGCGTGCCGACGGCTTTATGCGGGGGTAGTCCGGTCGATGGCGCTGTACGGTGCACCTGTGTGGGCGGAGTGCCTGGACGTGCCGAACAGGGCTCTTCTGTGGAGACCACAAAGAGTCGTCGCGTCCAGGCTCATACGTGGATACCGCACGGTGTCGACGGAAGCGGCCTGCGCGTTGGCCGGAACCCCCCCGTGGGACTTGGAGGCGGAGGTGCTCGCCGAAGTGTATCGGCGGACGTCGCAAGAGCGAGAGGTGGGTGGTCGTCCCCCACCCAGGGAGGTGGCCAGGTGGCATGGCGATGCCCGCCGTGCTGCCATGGCCAGATGGAGGACACGGCTGGAAGCGCCCCGAGCCGGTCTCTGGACCGTAGGGGCGCTCCAGCCTGTGCTGGAGGAGTGGGCGGGGCGACGGCACGGAGTCCTTACCTTCCGACTGGTGCAGGTGCTGTCGGGGCACGGTTGCTTCGGCAGATATCTGCACATAGTTGCAAGGAGGGAAGCGACTCCGGGCTGTCACCATTGTGGCTGCGACGAGGACACGGCGCAGCACACGCTCGAGTCGTGCCCGGCTTGGGGCGGGCAGCGCCGTGATCTCGTCGCGGCAATAGGGGGGGACCTCTCGCTGCCGAGCGTCGTTAGAGCGATGCTTGGCAGTGACAGGAATTGGGCCGCGGTCGCTGCCTTCTGCGACGAGGTCATCTCGCGGAAGGAAGCGGCGGAAAGGGCCAGGGAGGCTGATCCTTCCGCAGACCCGAACCGCCGCCAGCGACTGGGGCGGCGCAGGCGTGAGTATTTGCGCCTAATGCCGCCCTAGCTGAGGCTGCGGGTGGTTGGACCGGGGAACGTCCGCCACCCGCAAGGCCTCCCGCGAAGGTGCGATGCTCCGTGTGTGGGCGCGTCGCTCAGTAGAGGGTACCCGAAAGGATAAGCCGCCGGCGGACCACCGAAGGAATGTAACATAGTTCCAGTGGCCCGCCAATAAAGGCGGAGAGACGGCACACGGCGGGTTTCTTTAGTGGGTGAGGGCCCCACACTACCCTGTTCGTTGCCCCGAACGACGGGGTGTGCGGTTAGGTACATTTTTTCCCGCCTAAACAAAAAAAAAAAAAAAAAAAAAAAAAAAAAAAAAAAAAAAAAAATGGTAACCACTTACAAAGCCACGCCAAGGCAAATATCGGCAACATATTTATCATCAAATGTCTTTTTAATCCCCACCCACCGCTTATAATATATAGCCAATGGTATATTTCTTTATAGAAGCCGAAATCAGCATGGAAACAACATAATCAACAGATAGATACGAACTCCCTAAGGGGAGCGGATTCATCCACCAATCTATTATCGATCATGCTGTAGACACATTAACAACCAGAGAATATCCCAAGAGATATCTCTCTCTATATATACTGTTTACAACTTGTGTGCTTTGACTATTATTATATTTATAGAGTTTCTTACTTATATTATCAGAAACTCTCAGCTTGTATCGGACGTGTAATCACATCTCTTCAAAATCCTGCCCCACTCTTGCCAACTGATCTTTCCTTATAATTAAACAGCCCTTAACCCTTAAGAAAACCTTTTAAGCAAAGTGGCATCCTTCGCGTACAGGTTTGTACAAGTTTTCCGTCTCAGGCTGTAAATTTTAAATCCGTACCTCTAAAACTAGCGGCTATAAAATTTACATTTTAAAACTAAATTTACAATGGAAAATCATTGTTTTAAAAATGCAATACTGTCTTCACGTTATATCGGTGGTTCTATATTGATGTTGGAAGCTAGTACAGGGAGTTGAAATCCTATAAAGTTATTCAAATGAACCAGAGCCGCAGGATGCCGAATAAATACATATTAAATTTGTTTATGTAGGTACGGTGAAATGGAAAAACGACAATACTCCTTTATTTAAGTACCATTCTGTATTGTACATTATTATGTCATCTTAAGTGGTTTAAGTTGCTTTATTTAAGAACTATACTGCCTTTTTTAGTATTGAAATTATCGTGAGATTGATACATATTATATTTATTATAATACCGACAGTAACTCACGTTTAGGATCGATTACGACCCGGGTTTCGAGCATATCCGATGCTCATCATCAGGACGAGTGCGCAGCGGCGTCTGCGAGCTCCCGGCGTGCACTGCGGAGCGCATGGCGCTCAGCTCGACGCGACAGCGGTGCAGTTTGCGGTGGGGGGCTCGCTGGTGGAGCGTGCCCGACACCAAATAGCAATTTTGTTATAAGTAACTGATTTTATTGATTATTTTTTAACTGCCTCGGTGGTGTAGAGGTAGTGTATGCGACTGCTAATCATGAGGTCTCGGGTTCGATCCCCGGGTCGGGCATTGCTATCGAGCATTTTCCTAAAAAGAAAAATTCTCAGTAGCAGCCCAGAGTTTGGAAATGTGCCCGGTAGACGTCAATAGGCTCGCCCCCTATTACGTCGGACTTAAACATAGCTGGCGAATCGTGCGTGTGTATACACCTCTGTCTATACCACTTCGGGGAATACAGGCATGATGCTATGTTTTTTTTTTAAATAGCAATTTTAAAGGTTTCGTCTGTCTGTCTGCCTGTTCGTTCCAGCTAATCTCAATTGATTTGGACGGGACTGACAGATAGCAAATGTTATAAGGAGTAACTTAGGCTACTATTATTTTGAAAAATAAGTGGCGTCCCACACTAAAAGAAAACAACTTATTTCCATGTGTTTGAAGTCGCGGGTACCAGCTAGTTTAATATTAAAAATATAGTTAATAACCCGTAAAAGGACATAGGCCTCCTTTATGTCCCAGAAAAAAAAATTGTTCTTATGGGATAGCGATTTTGTATTGAGGTCATAATTATTTTTATTTTTTAAAGACAACACCATCCATCCATCAGCCTTTCAACGTCCACTGCTGGACATAGGCCTCCCCAAGAGAACGCCACAACGAGCGGTCCTGTGCCCACCGCTCGTTGTGTCACAACATGCCACTTACAAACCCTTATATTGGGGGGACTTTTTTTTTTTATTTGTGGATCACACAAAGAGTTGTTCTGTATGGGAATCGAACCCACAACACTCGGGCCGGTATCTAAACTACTTCATGTGCAGTAATTGTGCGGAAAGGTAACTTATTTATTACTCATAAACCTAGTTTTACTATCTCTTAAGTAGATTATACGACGGCTATAAATTGACCCTATCGTTTTGATTATAATCTAATCGGATTTCACGGAACAACATTTTGTGTCCTAAAAGAACCGCCATTTTATCAAAATATTCTGAATTTGTTCTAAAGATTAGGAATTATTAGATTGAGAAGGTAATAATGCTTTTGTAAGAAATCTCAAATAGACTAGAGAGAATCTAATCAAAATTTTCTTGTTTTCATGCAAATAACCTAAAATGTACTTTGTTAAGGAACATAATAAATTAGTCACTATAAACCGTTGTAATTTTTTTTAATAACACAAGTATCGGTTATCGGTTTTTATTATAAGTAGGTATAAAAATTTATTACAATACATAATTAATTTTATAATTATTATTCTGTTACAAAAAAGAATTTAATATTTTATTAACACTTTTTAGAAAACATAATTCTGTTAGGTAAATATTTTAAACCCATCTTATTTTAAAGCTTTCCGAGAATTTTGATGAAGCTTAAATCATCCTGTTTATTTATATCTAAGTATTTGGATTTTGTGACTTAGTTTTTTTAAAAGACAACAGCTTCTGTTTTTTTAAGGCGGAAAAATGTACCTAACCGCACACCCCGTCGTTCAGGGCAACGGACAGGGTAGTGTGGGGCCCTCACCCACATTAAAAACTCGCTTTGTGCCGTCAATGCCACTGGAACTTTGTTACATTATGAAATAAAATTACGTTTACGGAATCTATAGCGTTTACTTGATTTTCTACTATCCCGACGTTTCGAATACTTTACAGCATTCATGATCACGGGTGGACCTAGATGATAGACGTCCATGGTAAAAGACACCCTGCATGCACTAGGAATAATCCTTATATAACAGAACATAGTATCACGCCTATATTCCCCGAAGGGGTAGGCGGAGGTGTATTACACACCCAAGGTTCAATAAAAAGGCTCAATAACATTGCCTGAGCCGAAAATCGAACACAAGACCTCATGATCAGCAGTCGCAGTATTTAAATACTTTTTATGTAACTCAATTAAAACCTTAACATTTAAGTAGGTGATATATTGCTTACCCTTTTATAATAAATAGAGGTGGCTGGTAAAAAAAAAAAAAATTAATAAAAAAATTACTGAATAATATTTGGGATGTCATACTTATTCAAATAATATTAGTTACTTTGTTTGCTTAAACACACTCTCTACCCGTTTAATGTCAAAAGACCAAGTAAACTAACATTTGTTTGTAAGTTAGGAGTGTAACATTACAAAATGGTATTAAACTTACCTGAATTGCCACCGGGACTCCCCAGCGTTTCTGAGTCTCGGGTAAACATAATGAATAGTAAATAACTGGTGTCGTATCAACCAGTCTGGAAACTACCTCTGTAATGTAATAGTGTTATTATAATGCTCTTTTCACTTGAGAAAACAGTACATTATTCACCGAGGAGAAAAAGTAACCAATTACCGACGAGGGTGATCTTTAACAGCATACGAAATCAGAAATCATACAGGTACATAGTTTTTTTAAATACGACACTGCACTATGCAATATCGTTGCATCGCGGGGAGCTCTTATAAACATACAATTTCATGGACATAAAATACAAAGAACAAGCATTTGTGGATCACAAAAAGGGTGTGTGGGAGTTGAACCCACAACACTCGGGCGGGAGATCGGTATCTAAATGACTCCACCATCTGTGTTGTCTTTGTCCGTGTGGTGACGGACTAAGGATACAAGTGTCACCACTCCATTATTTCCCACGGGTGTCGTATGAAGCGACTAAGGGACGTAAGCAATTATCATCCATTGCATGACTAGTGGTAGGGCTGGGTACCAAGTGGGAGTACTCACTTGGTATCGAGCCCGAGTGGGTTGGTACCACCATCTCCCGTGTGACCGGCCATGAAGCACATCGTTGCGTTTTGGCTGTAGCAGGAGATAGCCGTTTATATTTCATTTCATATCTGTGAAATGAATTGGTGAGCAGCGGCTTGACAATACTCTCGGTATAGTCAAGTCCATGGGCGACGGTTACCATTTACCATCAGATGGACCGTGGCTAGTCTGCCACTACATTATTATTTATTATTTATTATTGTATACAACACTGTTTTTACTTACGCGAGGTAATCCTTTATGGATATAAAGGGGTGAATAGGCTATGTCGGATTGCCGATGTACTCTCACTAGGTATTCGGACTACTTTAAGCTATTCGCTTTTCGACCTCTAGCAGGTCATGGCCGCTATTTCTGGTAGCCCCATATGATTTGGAGGGCCTAGCCTTACCTCATCGGGGGGCGCTCGCGGAACACGTGCGCCACTACCTCAGGCCTGCTTCTGTTAGAGTGATAAGATGCCAACTGCGAGCAGCCCGCCGCTCTCTGGTCAGCGCTTATGGAGCTGGAAATCATGAAGCGCCCTCTGACGCCCAGTGCGTCTTCTATGGGACGGGAGAGAACTAGTTAAATCTTATCCTCACTCTGCCACCTTCTTTGCGTATAACACCATTGTATACTACACCTATAAGGTCAATAAAACGCTTATGTAATGCGTTAAAATAATTACAATCATTTACTAATAACGAAATGGTGAGCAGAGGTTCAACAGTATTCTTAGTCGTTCAGCTGGTTCGTTCCGGTGGACCGTGGCTCGTTTGCCACAGTAACTAATAAAAATAAGTTACTTTGGATGAGCACACTTGTTGTCCAAGTGGCAAGTGTCCTCGATAAAATCGAATGGCTTTAAAAATTGGAACATATTTTGAGTGTTGTCAATTAAAATAAAACAATTTTTTTTGTCAAGTGCCGTTATACTTTTGTTTCTGAAAATTTAAACAGCTAACTTTAACAAATCTATGGACAAAGGGACAAGTTTAATCTCATAAGTGATTGCAGTTACCATAATTATACATTTTGTGCTTATGAAATGTGGCGCGGGATATTCTTGGCGAAACAAAAGGGAAAGGAATAATATACGAGGATACCTGGTGGTGGAATGAAGAGCTACAAATAATAAAATAATAAATATTCACGGACATTTCACACAACGTCATTTGGTCCCAAACTAAGCTTAACGCGTGTGCTATTGGTACTAGATTACGGATATACCTAATACATACATTACTATTTTTGTAAATCTGTATATATATATAGATTTACAAAAATAGTAATGTATGTATTAGGTATATCAGTATTAATTCCAATCACTTAATATTTCCTTACCATTACGACGCAATCGCCAGTGGGTTAAACATTGGAAAAAGTTAACTTTTTATTATTATTATTTTTTTACTCTTTGTTGTTCATTTAATTGGATATGGATTCAGAGTGCAGTAGTGATGACAGTTTCTTTTCTGCCTGTAGCCACAATGATAGATTTGGAAGTTTGCCTCCACTTAGTGAAACTCTCGAGTCCCAGTTTTTGGATGTACCAAAGAATTTTAATGTAGTCCATATAAATGCCCAAAGTATTCCTGCACATTTCTCAGATATTCTGGCTAGTTTTGACTGTAAGAATTTACACGCCATACTGGTATCAGAGTCAATTAGTAAGAAATGATCGAACTGGGTCAGGTGGCGGTGGCGTTGCAATCTATCTCCTCAACTACATTCCATACACTATTGTGAGTGTGTCCTCACAGCCTCTACCATCGAATGCGGGCGAACATCTCCTCTTGGAAGTGGAACTTAACCATACCAAGGTTCTACTTGGTGTCTAATACTCTCCTTCCCTACGTATTAATTTCCTGTCTTTTTTTGAGCAGCTTTTAGAAAATATGACCCCCCCTTACAGTCACACAATAATCATAGGCGACTTTAATACATGTCTATTGAAATCTGATTCTCATTCTTCCTCCCTCAGATCTATTGTAGAGTCTAGTAACTTATCTATTTTACCACTTAATGCAACTCACCATTTTCCCAACTTGACTTAATTCTCGTTTCTTCACCTGAACATGTCTCCTTTCATGGTCAATGCTCAGCCGATTCTTTCTTTTACCACGACTTGGTGTATCTTTCATATAAAATCCGCCCTCCTAAAGAGAAACGCAAAATAATATTGCAACGGAATTTCAGTGATATGAATCACGAAAAGCTTCGTAGGGATGCCGGCAACATCAACTGGGTACCTTTATTGGAGTCTAACGACATTGACACCAAAGTTAGCCTATTTAATGAAAATCTTAAACTACTTTACGATAAACATGCTCCTATACGACTGTTAAAAGTAAAACATTTACCTTCTCCTTGGCTAACAGCTGACATTAAGCAAATAATATCTCAGAAATCTGCTGCTAAAACTCGTTACAAGTGTCGGCCTACTCCTGCAAACTGGAACAAATATATTGCTATCAGAAACTACTGCAATAAGGTATGTAGAAACGCACAACGCCGGCGGATATTCATGATTCTGTTGAGGACGCAAGTCCAGCAAAAGTCTGGAAGTTTTTAAATTATTAGGAGTTGGTAGGTCACAAAGTGATAGAATTCCCAAAGATATTAACATTGATTCTCTTAATCAACATTTCTCATCTGTGTCCAGTTTTAATGGTACTATTAAAACTAATACATTGAATGTTTTTTCTTCACTACCAACTACAAATTATCCAACATTTGTTTTTAATTAATTTTCCGCTTGTGATGTTAAGAAGAGCATAATTTCGATTACGTCAAATGCTGTGGGAACAGACTGTATCAGCCGAAACACGATTCTTCCTATTATTGATGAAATCGCACCTATACTATGTAATATATTAAACCACTCTATCTCTAACGCCACTTTTCCTTCTACCTGGAAAGAAACTCAAATTATTTTTCTTCCTAAAAAATCTCATCCTTCAACTTTCACTGATTTCCGTTCTATTTCTATACTTCCATTCCTATCCAAGGTTTTAGAACGACTTGTATATACACAATTTAATTCATTTCTTAACGAAAATAATCTTCTCAATTCTTTCCAATCAGGGTTTCGTGCTGGTCACAGTACAGTTTCAGCATTAATCCAAATTACTCATGACATTTGACTAGGCATGGGCGGAGGAAATCTGACGGTCCTCTCCTTATTGGACTTTAGTAATGCTTTTACAACCGTAGATTTCCATATCCTTCTTGGTATTCTACGCTCTATTAACATATCTCCAACGGTAATTGATTGGTTTCGTAGTTACCTGTTTAGTCGCCGACAGCATGTATTTGTCGACAACACGTACTCTGCTTGGAGTAATACGGCTTCTCGTGTACTACAGGGCGGCGTTTTATCTCCTTTACTCTTGGCAATTTTCATAAATTCAATCTCTCAATAATTACATTCATCCTACCACATTTATGCAGATGATTTACAAATATATACTCAGGCACCTACACAGTTTTTATCGCAGGCCATTGCAACTATAAACGCTGACTTGGAAATAATAAGCGAATGGAGCCATAATTATGGTCTCAATGCCAATCCGTTAAAAACTCAAGTTGCTATTGTTGGTAGCTTCAGGATGTTGGCCAAAATTGAATTCAAACCTCAAACTTAATTTGATCGCAATAATTTACCCGTAACAGACAAAGTGAAGAATCTTGGCATTTTCATCGACAGCACTTTATCCTGGGGACCTTTACAGGAATTACAGGAAGTTAGTCGGAAATTGTTTTCTTCAGCAGGATCCTTGCACAGATTACATATCGCCACTAAAGTTGCTATTGCTCATTCCCTTCTCCTGCCAATAATTGATTACGCTGATGCCAGCTATCTAAATCTCACCGAAGCCCAACTTGGTAAACTTGGGCGGCTTCAAAACGTCTGTATACGATTTTTATTTGGTTTACGTAAATATGATCACGTTTCCGAATTTCACAAAAAGGTCAAGTGGCTTCCTATTCCTTTTAGCCGGAATACACATTATTCTATCGTTATTATATAACATATTATTTAACCCTGTTTCTCCCTCTTATCCTCCCTCTCAAAGAACGTTTTAAGTTCCTTCATGACACACATTCAAAATCACTGAGGTCATCCGAAAACCTGAGACTAAATATGTCAACGCATTCTACAAAGTTTTACGGTTAATCTTTTACGGTGACTGCTATTCGTTTGTGGAATGAGTTACCAGTCACTATTCGACGAGCGCAGACCTTAACTGGCTTTAAAACACTTTTAAATGAGCACTACTTAGGTACTTAATTATCGCAGATCCGATGATACATATAAGTACCCTTTAAGTTTAACATAACATTATTTATCTGTGACGTATGTATAAGTATAGGTATATTAATATTCAATAGATTTAAGTTATTATATTATTACGCCACTCAACTACCCTGCTATTTCCTTACCATAGTTCCGTTGTGGGTTGCCTGGAAGAGATTGCATATAGCGATAAGGCCGCCCATTTGTGCATTATTTTTATTATTATTTTTGTTATAAGTTTTAACTATTTTTTTTTTTTTTTTACTTTGGTGTACAAATAAAGATATATCTATCTATCTATCTATAAACTTACAATAGATTTCCACCGATATATTGACTCATCACTACATCTCTGAAACCATATGGCGTAGAGACTTGAAATTTGGTAGGAATATTTCTTTCGCCGGGTAGAGGTCAGCTAAGAACGGGTTTTACGAAACTTCTATCCAAAATATATATTTTTATCTGCTATCCTATTCAGACTTCTACATTCATTATCACAAGGTTTCTAACAAAATTATTTTAGTTGTGTTTATACATACATATAATAGATATAAAGCACATCCAGACTCAGAACAATAGATCACACAGAGTTTTCCTGTGTGGGAATCGAACCCACAACACTCGGGTGGGAGGCCGTTATCTAAACCATTCCACCTGTGCAGTCAAAATTTTAATAATTTTTATAAGACTTTATAATTAGTAGGGTCACGCATTTTACTTTAAACTTTAGATAGCGATGTATGAAGCGTCTCTAAAAATGACAGTAGTTGAGCTCCAAAACTGACAAACAAACTCCATACTGGAGGCAAGCGATTAGCATTTCATTGCACAGTATACAACAACCAGGCTCATGGAGCCTGCTGATTGCACAAAGACCACAAACACCTGAAACTGTGTACTTGTTTGTATTCAAATGTCAAGTTAACCCTTTGTAAATCAGAAGCTTCTTTGTATATGTGGTATACATATGTACATACTTAGAAAAGTTTCAATAAATTTTATTACTGTAGATTATCTATCCATCCATCCATCAGCCTTTTAAAGTCCACTGCTGGATATAGGCCTCCCCGAGAATGGGGGATAGTGCCGTAATCGCCACGCTTGGCAGGCGGGTTGGGAATCGCAGTGGATGTTGTTAATACTCGAAGGTGTGCTGCTGCCCACTCCCTCGGTATTCCCTCAGTCGGCTCTTACGACTCCCAAGGGTGGAGAGGGGTGGGACAATTCTAAAGCCGGCCACACACGGCAATCTGTAGATTATAATTTATTTATATTCCTTATTTAGGCAAGGAAAATGTACTTTTTTTTTTTAGGCGGGAATAAATGTACCTAACCGCACACCCTGTCATTCGGGGCAACGAACAGGGTAGTGTGGGGTCCTCACCCACTAAATAAACCCGCCGTGTGCTGTCTCTTTGCCTGTATTGGCGGGCCACCGGAACCATGTTATGTTACTTCAGTGGTGAGGAAAATGTACTCAACCGTACACCTGGGCAGACAACATTGTAGTCTTCGTCTTCACCCACTATGAAACCTGCCATACACCATCTCTCGGTCTGTATTCTATATATCATCGGAATTACCATATATTAAATTCAGAAGTCTGCACAACGGCTTGCCTTCTCCGCCATCTCTCGAGTGACATATCCTTGCGCACATAACACGTAACACCTTCACGGTAGGCTCCATAGTTCTATATAGTATAGCTGTGTCTATGAGCAATGGTCACTACTTACCATCAGGTAGTCAACTCCTTTTCGCCATAGCAAAAAAAAACGGTAGATTCATTAATTTGTTGAGAGCCAACTACAAATGAATACGTCGTGTCTTTATAAGAACTGCGTACATTTATACGAGTACAAGAAGTATTTAAGCCGCAGTTAGGACCTCTGTGAGTAAAACCCTATTTATAACAGTGCGGCCAAGACATATACATCGACGTGCCTAATTGTGTTAACGGTTACTTACAAGATCACGTGCCGTAAATGGACTTGTCCTATAATAAATAACATCCCTTTTATAGTCTAGTGTGTAATGACAGGTCTTTTTAGCGTTCAAATTAATCAGACTAGCAGTATTTGTATGTGTGGTGACGGACTAAGAATACAAGTGTCACCACGTATCGTATTCTGGTAGTATGATAGATCTGTTAAACACTACCGCATGAAAGGTTTGCCAGATTCCATAGAAAGTTTAATTAAACGTGATTAATATTTTATAATAAAAATAGGCCCATCCTTAATACATTTATCGACCATATAAAAATCTCTCTCCATTCATCGTGTAAGGAGTTTTTAAAAGTAAATTATCTGTCATTTATATTACTTATAAAAAATAAATTAATTAAAATCCTTTAAGTGTAACCCTTCCCCATTTCCAGTGGTAGAGCTTTGCTTATCTCAGCATGAATGGGCCGGTTCAATCGGGGAAGTGCTTCCCTCTCAGGAAAGATCAGCGTGTAACAACGGTAGTTAATCTTACCGTTATGTTTCGTATGGTGAGTGAGAGCGCCGGAGGCCCAAACCCCTCTCCCTATTATCTCCTTAGTATCCCACCCATCATTTCCTTATTTGCCACCCTAACCACCTCCTGTCCCCTTCCTTGGAGATGGCAACGCGCGTGTGATGCCTCTGGTGTTGCTAGCGTCTATAGGCTACAGTAACTGCTTACCATCAGGCAGGCCGTATGCTTGCTCGCCACTAACTTAGTATTACAAAAACCTATAATGCCGTAGTACAGATTTATTCACCCTATTCACCAGGGAAATATGAAATTTGAGATGATTTAAATTGAATATTACATCAACAATTAGGTTTGGTATATGAACTGTAAAAAATATCTGCGCATCAAAGTTATCCAAATAATATATTAAGAGTTAACAAAATACAATTAATTTAATTTTGTTAAATAACAAGATTTAAACAATGAGCGTTAATGTCTAACAGATTTTAATTAAGCGTTTTCCCTTATTAAGACATTGTTAACGTTTTGTGTTCTTTAATAAACTATTATTACTAACTTTCTCTTGCTAAATAGTTCTATTGTAAAATATTAGACTGATATCAATCTAAATAATATATTGTAATTCTAGCATTTGATAAGATATTTTTTTAATAACATAATTGTTTAACATATTAATATATTGTATATTGAATTCAATAACGTTATAATGGTATCAAAATGCAATGATGACAGTATTTTTTTTCAATTGCACATATCCTGTGAAGTATCAACAGTATAGATCACGATCAAAATGGTAACCATTTTAATATTTTTTACTAAGAAACAAGGATTTTCCGAAAAAATCCAATACTTGTTGTGGGCACACATATATTTGAATCATAAAACCAAGATAAGTTTATTCAAATATCCAGTCAGATCTCTTCAGAGTTTTAAAATTTTTAAATAGAGAATTCTATTTATAAATTGATTTATAAGCAAACTAAACTAGTCATAAACCTTTTAAAAAGTTTTCCATAGCGTTCACTATTCGTATTCTATCCTTTAATCTTAATACATATAGGTACATAATATAAACGAAATACCACTCCCTCATTCACTCATCACGATATATGTAAAACTATATACCTACCCGATACAATATATGGAAAAATTATTGTTTTGTAAATGTGGACACTCACTAAGAACGGACCTATTTTATACTCTGAGATAACGATAACCTTATTCAACAGAGGCGAAGTTGCAGGCAAAAACTAGTTTACTGAACATAAAAATATGATAGTGAAAGATAAATAAGGAGCGCTCAAGTGACTACATATACTTAACGTGTTATGAGAAATACGAAAGTTACAGCAAGACAAGGTAAACTCGAAATAACACTGTCTGCTGTTAATGAGCAAAAAGTTCTGTCATTAATGGTCATAAAAACCTTCGGGGTTATGCCCTAGTATCTTTTATTAATTGATCCAGCTTTTATGTTCTTAAGGAAGGCCAGGTTAAGAGTACTCAAAACCAACGAAAATGCATGCAAGCGCTGATGAAAGTAGATGAAGCGTAGCGTGATCCATTTCGAGGTTCCTTACTTAAAATTAAATGATAATAAACATTCTCCATTAAATTAGAATTTTCTGTATTTTTCTTTAAAAAAGTAGGGAACCTCGAAATGGATCACCTCTTATAATCTAAAATCTAAGAACTTTAGTTTATATAAAGCTTTTGCCGAGACAGGTTTGCACAGCGTGCGCTCCCGATGAATAATTCTAATAAAATTCTGGATTATGTTAATATTTAGAAGCTGTAAGTCCAAACAGGTTGTGCAGTCCAGTCCAGTATATATTACAATACAAAGCACTACAACTATTCAGAACATACAAATCGAAATTTCCAAGAAACAAAAGAAGTAACATATTTCAAGTACAATAAACTGATTGTCTTTTTTTAGATTATTCTACTCTTTGACTGATTGTTACAAAGGACCAAGCGGAGGTCTATTTTAGTAGTACTTACACGGAAAACGCGGACGGACGGAATCTATCGCGTTTATTTGATTTTACTACTATCCCGACGTTTCGAATACTTTACAGTATTCATGATCACGGGTGGACTTAGATGATAGACGTCCAAGGCTGATATGTTATTTCAACGGTCTCATCTACCCACAGTATATGATTTTACAACATTTTTGGTTTATTTATTTTAACCCACCTAATATTCGTTTAGAAACAGTGAAAATATCTACTTCAAATTTTTATGCTTACAGTGTATGAGACTTTAAGTTAGTATATTAAAATGAGTATAATACTCCTCTTTAAATTGTAAAATTTTTGATTTTTATTTAGAGCTCAAAAATTCTACCACAAACACCAGTAAGAAGACAATCTTGGTTATTAGTTTATATTATTAAATATATTGATTTTGCCAAAAGCTAAGACTAAGAAGCTACCACCGGATCGGAACGCGGCCTGACTGAGAAAGATCCGTACAAAATTTAATAATCCATAACAGTGGTTGCCTACTGAGTTTTCTGGCCAAATAAACCAAAAATGTTGTAAAATCATATACTGTGGGTAGATGAAACCGTTGAAATAACATATCAGCCTTGGACGTCTATCATCTAAGTCCACCCGTGATCATGAATGCTGTAAAGTATTCGAAACGTCGGGGTAGTAGTAAAATCAAGTAAACGCGATAGATGCCGTAAACGTAGTTTTATTTCAAAAAGTTATAATATTTTTAAAAACACATTGTTTGCTTTGCATAAATATATCCAGTATGCGAATTAAATTCAGTACCATCGACTCGATATTTAATAAATAAGTATTAAATATTTTCACAAATAAAATTGACTTTTAACCAAAGTAAAACCAACATAATAATCACTGCTTATAATATTTAATTGCTTTGTATTCTTTATCTTCACTTGTACCTAGTGATAAAAACTTGTCAATCTAATATGAATGGGCCGGCTTAACCGGAGAAGTACCTCTCTCACAGAAGATCATTGTGAAGCAAGGGTTATTAATAGATGTTCCAACTGTTGTAACTTGCTGAGTGTGAGCATTAGAGATCCAACTCTTTGACCTGCTTCCTCTCCTCTTATTAGCGCTTTGCCTGGGATTGGCAATACTCTTAGTCATATCACTGGTAACCACTTACCATCAGTGTCATATAGCTTAAAAATATTACAACATATTGTTTTATTTTTTTAACTAAATCGCGACAAAGCAAATGGTGGTAGTTTAAAAATCTTCACCACTGTGAGCAAAAAAGGTTTGGTTTCATAAATTCTTTTTTTTTTTTAAGAATCGATTTAAAATACTTTTTGGCGAATACCTCATTTAGAAACAAATAGCACAAATGCAGATTAAGAAATCTAGAGTTACCATCGAGCTCGTAATAAGGAGAGTTACCTACTCATGATTTCTTAAAAATAAATCTTTGAATCTATTTTTGAATTGAAACTCCTTAGATACGTTTTAAAGTACAAATAATTTGAACTTTAAAAACTCTTTAAAAAGTAACTGAGCATGTCAAGTGCTAAAAAATATAGATCGAAAATCCTTAGACACATTTCAATTTAAAAATGAGTGTACGATGTTTGATGCGTTTAGTTTAAAATATCAGTTATAAATACCAATGTCAAGTATAATATAAAGGAAACAATATCTCTTTGGTTATAACAGCCAACTGGAATGTAATCTCTGCCAACATTGGCTCATAAATTGTAGTAGGCAGTAAAATAATGACTTATATTGAAGAAGAGTCATAATAATATCCACACTACACATAGCGCCGACTTATTAGCTAACTATCTTATGCCCGCGGCTTCGTTTGCGTGGATTTTAATATTGGGTCCTTACCATTATGAATGCAAAAGAGCGTTTGCTTGTTTGTTCGCTTTTTCGCTGTAACTACTCAACCAATCGTAATGAAACTTTGCATACATTTATTCTGGAGCCCAGAATAGCACATTATGCTCTCTATCCCGAAAAATTATGCTTCCTGTGGGATAGATTAGATAATTAATATGCCGTATTTCTACGCGGACTGTGTCGCCGGCAGAATCTAGTTTAATATAAATAGATTATTTTAGTTATATTATGTAATTGTTTTTAGCACTAAATAAAATTCAAAACCTTTTTTTTTAAATCAGTAACCTAGAAAACTCTTCTTGTCGCAGAGCCTTGCTTGTCCGAGCATGAATGGGCCGGATTGATCTTAAAAGTACCGTAAATTGACGGTAGGTACTGCTATATAGATATTTATATATATTTTTAGCATTTGACATGCTTAGCACTATATATTAAACACAAAGTGAAAAATGTGAAATCGAAAATAACAGTCACGAGCAGGATTTGATCCTGCATCTCCTGGATACCGTCCAGATGCTTTGCCGATTCAGCCATCGTGACAATTGCTCCTGACTGCTAATTTCGATCCACCGTCTGGACATATAAAATAAAAATATCTAAATAATTATAGGGTTTGCGTCATTATTAGGTAAAAATATCTTAATTGTAAAATTAAGTTTACCTGGTCGGTATAATGTATGAAAATACTTCCGACAGATGGCGCAGGCGTCACCCAAAGACGTTAAGTATGAATGTGTTATCGAAATTAGCAGTCAGGAGCAATTGTCACGATGGCTGAATTGGCAAAGCATCTGGACGGTATCCAGCACATGCAGGTTCAAATCCTGTTCTTGGCTGTTATTTTTGATTTCGCATTTTTCACTTTGTGTTTAAGGTAGGTACTGCTACTATTGTGTTTCGTACAGTGAGTGAGAGCGCTGGAGGCCTCTCTCCATATATCCTTTTCTTATTATCTTTCAACTCCATCCCTTTCTTTGGAATTGGCGACGCGTCAGTGATGCCTCTGGTGTTGGTAGCGTTTATAGGCTATGGTAATTGCTTACCATCATATAGGCCGTATATTATTTTGTCATCCGCGTAGCATAATAAAACTCTTTTAAAAAACGAAGGTAATCCTACTCTGTAGCTTGTAAAACTGGTCTTGAACCCTATTATTTATGTCATGATTATAGTAATTCATTTAAAAATAAAATTGCAACATTGTTACCACCTGTTTCCTGCCGGAAATTATCATGATATTAGTAATGATTTTAAAATAAAATGGCAGTTGTGTGTTTCTGAAAATTGTTACTCGGACTGGCCGCTCGGTAGAGTGCAGACTTATATTAATCTAGTTGCTATAATGTATCACGGAGACAGTAATTATAGTACATAAGTATAAATTATATCTGGTTATCTGGTAAGTTGTAGGATTGATGGAGATATTGTAGTTATTGTAGGAGTGGTTTTATTTCTTCACATTTATAAGTAAGGTTTTGCCGTGTGGGGCCGGCTCTAGAATTGTCCCACCCCTCTCCACCCATGGGAGTCGTAAGAGCCGACTGAGGGAATACCGGGGGAGTGGGCAGCAGCATTCCCTCGAGTATTAACAACATCCACTGCGGTCGCCTACCCGCCTGCCAAGCGTGGCGATTATGGCACTATCCCCCATTCTTGGGAAGGCGTATGTCCAGCAGTGGACGTTAAAGGGCTGATGGAAGTGAGGTTTATTTTCCTTGCAGCTACAATTCGAAACTTTATGCATATACTATAGTCGAAACCAGACATTATTTAGGTCATCACTAATGACTATGTGAAGTCAGAAATTAATTTGCATTATATTTTAATACGATTTTTGACGTGCTAAGTTTCCGCAAAAATTATGCGTCCCGCAACCCTAATCAGCTGTTTTCTGAACTTTCTTTGACCTAATAAAGATCAATAACGTAGATGTGACATAGTATCAGATCATAGTAAAATGCCTAACTTTGATCCCATTTTGCCATGAAGACGAACTTATTTTGTATGTGCATTTTCTTTAGCTGACATTGAAAATCATTTCAAATGTGTATTTACTTTGTATTTACTTTTTTTATTTACTTATTTTTACTTTTTTTATTTGTATTTATTTTCGAACCTTATGTACCTACAATTATTGTGGTTAGTCCATATTGCCTCCATGGCGTATTAGCTAGTGTATGCGACTGCTTATCATGAGGTCTCGGGGTTGATCCCGGGCCAGGCAAAAAGTGCTATTTGGGATTTTCGTAAGAAGATTCTCAGTAGCTACCCGGAGTTTAGAAATGTGCCCGGTAGACGGCAATAGGCTCGCCTCCTATTACGTGGGACTTAAACATAGTTGGCCAACCGTAGGTGAATAAAAATACACCTCAGCCTAACCCTTCGGGGATACAGGCATGAAACTATGATATGTTATGCATTTAGGTTAAAAAGATCGGCCTGTCTGCCTAATACTCTTTAGAATCCAAGATTTATTAGTTGCGTGATTGGATATTTGACACGCCTATCGGTTTGGCTACCTAATTAGCTAATCGAGCATCTTTATTAAAAGCCGACAGTGACACCGATTTCTTCTGAAAAAAGCCGCAAAACATTGCACAAAGGATGCCGACACCTAAAGCATAATGTACACTGCACTATTTTTAATTCAACATCTTTTTGTTATTTTGGAAATGAATTCAGTTCACATTTTTGATAAGTACTCTAATGTGGGATTATTTGAAATTTTCTTTAGCTGACATTGAAAATCATTCTAAATTTGTATTTACAAGGAGGGATCAAAAGTAGTGAGAAAGAGATAGAATATAATGACTGTTGAATACTTAATAATTTATTTTTCTACATAGTCTCCGAGTCTCTCTGCACACCGAGTCCAGCGCCTTTCTAAGTCTTAAGTCCCTTTCAAAAAAAAGTTTTGTCTTGGTCCTGCAAAAAGCTCTCCACGGCATCCATCACTTCATTATTGTCTTCGTACCTGTTTCCCCTTAAGTATTCTTTAAGTAAATATTAAGTAAATATTAATATCACTCCAACGGCTATAGCAAATAAGTTCTCAGAGTCTTTTAAAACCAGCCTCCAAAATATTATTTTCAACTGTAATAAGTCTATTCTTAATAAAAATATATATATAAGATCACTTAATAGTTCCATTCTTTTCAAAAAAGCAAATTCTGACAATGTTAATAAAATTATCAATAAAATGAATTTCCATAAATCTGCTGGTGATGATGGCATAAGAGCCATGGACATCAAACATTTACATGATAAGATATCTCCCGCTATTGCAGCGCTCATAAATTCAGGTATATCGAATTCGATATACCCTAATGAACTCAAAACAGGTTTAGTACGACCTATATACAAAAAAGGTAGTCATCAAGATTACAAAAACTACAGACCGATCACTATATTGCCCACAATAGATAAAATCATAGAAAAATTCATCTCACAGCAATTATATTACCTCTAACCAATATGGATTCCAAGCAAATAAAAGTACTACGCAATTATTATCTACATTTACAGATAAAATCAATGAATATATTAATGACAAAAAGCAAGTTTTAGCTGTATTTATTGATTATAGCAAAGCATTTGAGACCCTGAGACACAACCTGCTTATCGATCAACTAGCTGTCTGTGGTATAAGAGGACCCATACTTGACTGGTGTCGAGAGTACCTTAAAGATAGAACTTACAAAGTTAAGGTAGATGACGCGGTGAGCAATCCAATTCTCGTAAGGGAAGGTACGGCCCAAGGTTCGGTACTAGGGCCGTTACATTTCCTCACTTACGTTAATACCATGGCCAATATTGTAAAATATGGTGAAGTATACCAGTTTGCCGATGATACTTGCATTTTAGTTGCAGATACAAATATAACAACGGCCTTAGAAAAAATGCAAAGTGACTTCACTATGGTAACTAAATGGTCACATGACTTTGGTTTGGTACTGAACGCAACAAAAACAAAATTAATGTATATAAGCTCGTCTCAAAATAGGAAAAGTTGTCCTCTACGTTTGATTGCTCATGACCATAATTGTCTTCATTCAAAAACACAATCAAATTGTAAATGTGATACAGTGGAAGTCGTTAATAAACACACTTATTTAGGATTGATGATAGACAACCGCCTTAAATGGACAGACCACATTAACCTGGTCTGTGATAGATTACTAGCAATACTAGCGAAATTAAAATGCATCCAACACAAAATCTCGTACAAAACACTGCTAAGCCTATACACCAATCTAGGAGAATCTATTATAAATTACGGTATTAGTAGTTATGGCCGGACATTTAAATATCACTTAGATTCTATTTATCATCTACAACTTAGAATTTTGAAAACCATAGTACCTTCAAAAATTAAAGCCAGATATGAAAATAATTACCATGAACTATTTCAATTATGCAAAATCCTACCAGTTCATGAAAAAGTAAAGTATAATTTATTAATAGAAAACTACCTAAACAAAAGTTTACAAGTGCCGGTTAATCACTCGAAAACAACACGTAATGTTACAAATTGTAAATTAACACTACCAAGATACAAAAATTTATATGGAAAACGTGTTCTTAAATACATTGTGCCACACTTAATTAACCAATTATTCAGTAAAAAAAAAAAAAAAAAAAAAACTACTTGTCTTAAATTTAGTATTAGTTACATTTTAAACATGCTGTATAGGGCAACGCAATAGTTATTCATTGCGAACACAAACGTAATTATTTCTATCTACCTTACCGTTATATCACTTCTCGAATATTAATATAGTGTTATGTACCCACATACATTTTTGAAATTTAGGTATATGTTTTGTTGATTTTATGCGTGTGTTATTTATAAGTGCACTACTTGTTAATATAATATTTATAAGTAAGGAGCCAGGAGGAGTACCAAGGAGTATGTCGTTCTCACTACTTTTTGATCCCTCCTCGTACTTTCGTAAAGTACCTAATTACCCAATAAAGATAATTCTAATAGGCTCCTATTAAGTTACGGTTCTTCACGGATAAATTCAGTCAGAAATGGATATCTTTGTTCGTGTCAGTAATAGCTAGGTCACTATGCAGCTTTATTTTTACCCGACTACGCGAAGCAAAAAGGAGGGTTATTGTATTTTCGCATCTTATTTACCTACAATTATTACGGTTAGTTACTATTGCCTCCGTGGCGTATTGGCTAGCATATGCGACTGCTGATCATGAGGTCTCAGGTTCGATTACCGGATCGGGTAAAAATAGTTATTGGGTTTTGGGAAATGTTCCCGGCAGACGGCAATAGGCCGGCCCCCTATTACGTGGGACGTAAACATAGTTGGCGAACCGTGGGTGGCAAAAAATACACTTCTGCCTAACCCTTCAGGAATACAGGCGTGAAACTATGTTATGTTATGTTGTTTTGTAATTGTATGTGAAATACTTACATAAACACAAGCCACGTGCATGCCTTTCCGTATTATTCGCTCTTGTGTGGTTCGGTCTAGTGTGCATACACCTTAATTATGTCACAATTTCAAAGGATATTTACCTATTTTACCAAAATAAATTTAGTAGGCGTGCCTCAGGGATCCATACTAGGCCCGTTACTGTATATTCTTTACAGTACTGATATTATAAACTCAATTAGCAACTGCAAATACCATATGTACGCGGATGACATACAGCTCTATATAACTACTAAACCAGGGAACACCCAGGCAGCAGTAGATAAAATTATCCAAGACCTTCAACATATTGTCACGTGGGCAGAACAGAATGCCTTAGTGCTTAACCCATTAAAGTCCAAATTCATGGTTCTGGGAAGTAAACACCAAATTAGGACAATGCTTGTGGTAAACCCAGAAATTGTTATCTCAGGAGAGAAAATTCCCAGAGTAGACTACGCTAACAATTTGGGTTTGATATTTGATCCTGAGTTGCGCTTCGAGAGGCACATAAAGCAGGTCTTGAAGTCCTGTTTTTATAAACTAAAGGTTCTCTATGGGATAAGAGACTACATTTCCACAGCATTGAGAATCAAGCTTATGGATAGTTTAATAATGTCGAAGCTCAATTACTGTGACACAGTATATGGGCCATGTCTCTTAAAGAGGACTGAGTGTTTAATACAAAGGATTCAAAATGCCTGTGCACGTTTTTGTTTTAATATTCCCAGGCGGAGTCATGTAACGCCTTATTTAAATGCCAATAATGTACTAAAAATGGCAGCCAGGAGGACAGTACATCTAGCCAGCCTTACATATGGTGTTATATACACAAAGAAACCTGCCTATCTATTTAACAAATTATGCTGGAAACAGGAACATTATAAATACCCCATACGGTCGAAAGTGTACCCCTTGACTATTCCTGAGCACCGGACCTCAGCATTTAGGGGAAGCTTTAAATATGCTGCCACGCACTGCTGGAACCCTGGCCTCCAGGACGTACACTGAAAACAAAAAATAGTTATACTATTAATCTTAAAAAGTATTTATTGAATTTACAAAATCAGAGTTAATACAATTTTGAAATGAAATGGTGAGCAGCGGCTTGACACTAATACCTAGAGGTATAGTTGAGTCCATGATCGACGGTTACCATTTACCATCAGGTGGGCCGTGGATCGTCTGCCATTAAATGTAATAAAAAAAAATCAAGTATATCTTATACATATTTATGATAAAACGAAATATATATATATATATATATATATATATATATATTTTATAATTATTTTATAAAGGCAATTAATATTTTATAATATAGTTAAATCTATTATTCCATTTTACACATTGATTCCTTATCTTATTTATAATAGTTTTGATCTGATGTGACCTATGAATGAATGATTTATCATTTATTCGTGGGTGCATAAGTACCTATGATGTCTGTTTGCCGAATATGCTTACCTCATTCTTTTGCACTAGTCAGACTAAGGCAGCAGGCAGTTACTCTTCAGTGCGTGGTAGTACCAAACTTTCCCCTATGTCCCTTAGTAAATGTTGTAGTCAGCACACAATCATATCCAGTAATATCCACTTGAATACTTACTCCAACGATTAGTAATACTTTCTGGTTCAGCAATAAGTATGTCTCTTTTTAAATATTGGTTATTCAGTCCATTTAATGATGGTTCTACACCCTATTGGTTATCATAGATGGACGTTAGATTATGCATGTGTACACATAACATAACCTATAATTTATTTTGTTCATATATAGTTTAAATTCATTGTACTAGTCCAAAAGGTACATTTGAACATAATCAGTTTGTTAATTTATATATAAATAAGTTCTATTTAATATTATTGTAGTAGGAATCGTCTTTTATTTTTTTCTTTTTGCACTTTTGCATTTTTGAATGTCCAACGTTAAGAAAGGACATTGCTGAAAATCAGCGTTGCTATAGTACATATAGGTACGTATAGCAACACCAGCTGAGCAATTCGTCCCATTTCTGCACGTTAAAATTGTACTGAACATATATTAAATACCTAGTACCTATTTCTTTTTTGTTTTTTGTGTGTGGAAATAAATCTTTTCTTTCTTTCTTCTTTCTTTTAGTCTTCCTGCTGTCGTACTTGTTAGTTCGTCGCGTTGGATTATTTTGGATTGCAGTGACTTGGTGTGATAATTATGGCAGATTATGGAAACAATGAATGTTACAATATGATATTGTGTGTCGGTACGGTGAGAAATAACAATCTGCTTGCCGCCCGCGAATTGTACCACCGTCGGTACCGGAATAGAAGGCTTTTCTCATACTCTTGTTTCCATTGGAAGAATTGCCAGTAAGTTTGTACCGGGACATGGTGCTGCAACAGGACGGCGCGCCGGCGCATTAAGCCCATGATGTCTGAGAATACCTGGATCACCGATTTACGATGTGGATAGGCCGCGGCGGCACAGTGTCAAGTGTGAAACTGTTCAAGAAATGCGTGACACGATTATTTCTGCTTCTAGCACAGTCTCCTCACAAATGCTCCGGAATGCGACGCAGTCCGTAGCTAGCCGAGCCGAATTATGTATTGAAAGGGAAGGACGGCACATTGAACTCTTCCTTTAGTGGTGTGGTTACAAAACCTACCTATCTGTATCCTGCATCATGTTGTGATACCTGTGCTGTATTGAAAGTACTAGTGATAAAATAATTACATACTTAAGTACCTAACAACTTACTAATTAGCTAAAACAAAACCAACATGTGATGTGGTGTATTCCGTGTATTTAATTTGTGAAATTTCTGAAGTGTAAAGCTGCGCAGGATACAAATAAGAAGGATGGTATGTACCTACACTTTGCTTATGTTTATGGTAGGCCTTACGTTCATAGGCAGGTTACTTTACTTTGTTTACAAACAACGGCTCTACCCAAAAATGGCGGTCTCTTCAAAAGATAGGGTTGTCTAAGAAAATAAATTGAAATATAATATTTTTATTTTGTAGGGTTTTTTTTATTGACATTAAAATTTAAACGTCACAGTACTATTGCATATGGCTCACATAACCTAGCATTGAAGCATTAGGCATTTACTACCCTTTATGATTCACGTAGTATATTCTCGGCTTATTTCCTCAGCTGTTTCTTTCTTTTATTTTCTTAAACCATCACTTCACGAGGCGAATGTACTGAAAATACACAAGTTTAACTTCAATTAACTAGTTTTGTACATTAAATGTTGTGAAACCGCTCAAAATGTGACATGGAATCTGATGAGGGTAATCCGCAATTGCGTTGCGATCGATAGTAGGGTATTGGATGAGTTACTGGTTCAAATCCATTATTTTATTTTCAACATAATTTTTAGTTTAAAATGTCGAATACCAGTAGAACATAATAATAACAAGTTTAAAGAAAATACGAAATAATATTGTTATATTTCATTAGGAGCTTAAAACGAGTTCTGTACGTGACTATAGCTGAAATCCGCGGAGGAAATAAGTAGTATATTATTTGTTCCTGTATAATCTCAAGCGATGTAAACATAGAAATCGTAAACTGTTTCTAGTTGAAGGTTTTATTGGTAAATTAATATCTATTATATATATTTCTTGTGTCTGTGTGTTAGTCATTGAGCTCCTCCTAAGCGGTTGCACCGATTTTGATGATTTTTTTTGAAGTTATACTTCTTTTGGCGTGTTAGGGAAAAATGATGAGAGTAAATTTTTACGATGCGCACGCACACCGTCTCGAAAAACCGACACCCTGAAGTTAGACACCCTGAAGTTAGCTATAGTCAACATTTTAGTTGTTTTTGTGATATTTAAATAAACTTTATTTGACTAAATAATGCGTTATAGTAAAACTTTCAATGTATTAAATACCTTTTTTCTATTGTTAGTGTCGTTTTTTCTACAAACGTAGAATAAGGCAAAAAATAAAATTTTTGTAAAGATTTTTATCTTGTTACGCCAAAGAAGTATAACTTCTAACGCGTGTACATAAGTACACACACACTTTTTTTTTGTATGTTTGAGTAAGTACTGGGATGGTTTAGATTCACATTTGGACCCGGTAGGTGGCGCATACATTAGTATTTCAGGATTTTATTCTTCAATTTATTCTAATGTAAAAACATATACTTACCTAACAACAAAATTTACCAAGCCAACAATCCCCTATTTTTTTATGAAAATAATCGTTAGTAGCTAAAATAAATGTCTCCAAGCCAAACGCCAATGTTTGGACAGAACAACATCTGTCGTGACTGGTAGGTAAAATTATTGCAAACACAATAATCGATAGTATGATTCCCAGTCAAAGACCTCGCTAAGTACACAACTCCAACTTTTCAAAATCATGCGTATATATTGTATATTTTTTCGTGGAAAAAATGTACAGCACACCCCGTCGTTCGGGGCACCGAACAGGGTAATGTGGGGCCCTCACCCACAAAATAAACCCGCCGTGTGCCGTCTCTCCGCCTGTATTGGCGGGCCACTGGAACTGTGTTACATTACTTCAGTGGTACCCAGTGAAAGCCTGAGATGTTTTTTCGACGCGTTGTGCTGTCTACCGACCAGGGTCTAATATTATTAACTCTAACTCAAATTCCTCACACACTGAGCGCAAGGCGCGCCCACTAGTGGGACAATAATCCTTAAATATTATAAATGCAAAAGTGAGTTTGTTTTTTACGCCGTAACTAACCAATCGTCATGAAAAATATGATTATACTATGGAGCCCTTTTCTGTTTTTTTTGTTTAGGCGGGAAAAAAATATACCTAACCGCACACCCCGTTCGGGGCAACTAACAGGGTAGTGTGGGGCCATCACCCACTAAAAGAAACCCGTCGTGTGCCGTCTCTCCGCCTGTGTGGGTGGGTCACTGGTACTGTGTTGCATTACTTCAGTGGTTCGCCAATAAGAACAAGCCCTACCAATATAGAAAGAAAAAAAACTTCAGATCTATTTCTCTTTTTCTTTTTTCGTAGTTGATTATACAACACACCGCTTAGTAAAAATGTTTTTTCGTACATCACGCAAAAATTTACTTAAAAACTGCTATACATTTTATTCCACAACTATATCGGGAGGTTAGAAGGGGGTTATATCTCAGTAACCCAAAAACTAGCTTTTGGCGGGGGCGGAGACGCGGGAAAAGGCTAGTTTAATAAAATTCCCTTCCTAAATCGAATGAGGTTAATCCCATTAGCTGAAATTAATACGCATTTGACATAAACATAATATGTATATGTGGTCTGGCATGTGCTGGGTGTATGGAGAACGAAGCATTTGCATAATTAAATTGAATTCACAACCAGACGCTCACAGAGCATTACTTATTTAAGAAATAATTTGGAGCTTTTAACATAAGTTATTACACATTTGCACTGTTTATTTTTCATTTCAAGAGATTATATAATTTAGTAACTTTTAAAGATTCGTGAATTGTACACATATTTAAAGTAGCATAAACTGGTCTTTTTTCGCGTATAAAATAGGTGAAATTATTAACTACCTTTTACCCGACGTTTCAACTGCGTTGCAGCAGCCGTGGTCCACGGACGTTTATGCTGCTTTAATTATATAATTTAGTTTGAATAAGCTTTTACATTAGGCAATAGTTGAATGAATTTATCTAAAGTAAATTTATTCAACTGTAGCATAATTTTGAATCTTATTTGGGGGTAAATTTTGGGGGGAAATTGCCCTTTCATAATTAATAATTAAAATATTTTATTGCCGTCAAAGCTGTCTAATTTCAATAGCTGTATTAATCTTATTTCATGTAATTAGAATATGGTTCAAACTGATTCGAATGAATCGGTCCGTAACGTGCAACCTCTACGGTGTTTGGTCACAGCGTCATAAAATGGTTAAGCGTATGACGTTAAAAAAAATCCAAATTGTACATATAAAAAACAAATGATTGTGAAAGTGGAAAAAGAGAGCTTTGCATCTAGATCGCTAAGCCATCGCAGTAGCCGACGGCAACACCCAATCTCCACTTCACAATTGCTTTTTTGATGTCTTTACGACTCACGCCACCTATCAAATGCATTGACATACATTCCAATATACACATTATGTATAATTTTGCAATTAAAATTCATACTATTTGATGGCGTGATTTTAAAATATTTTGATCTGTATTTTAGCCCTCGACATGCTCAGCCACTTTAAAGAACAAATTAATGTGAAAGTGAAAAAAGAGAGCTTTACTGCGAGCGGGACTCGAACCTGCGTCCCTACCGATCATCGTGAAATTTTGAATGCACATAGTCTAGAGTCCTGAAAAGGACAAAGGCTGTTATATCCTGGAAAAATTGATGGTTCCTGTGTTGCCGTAGTCTGACGTAATTATATTCTAAGTCCACGCGCACAGAGTCACAAGCACAATCTATCAATAAATAATAGACTAAGGGCCGGTTGTTTCAGCTATACTTGACGCACACGTAAACGTCAAAAATGGAGTTAACTATCGTCAAACCAAAAAATGCGTTATTTCACGAAATGAGGTCCTTAACGTACGTTAAATAATAACGATTACGGTAACAGATGTGTGTGTTCGGGGATACAGGCATGAAACTATGATATGTTATGCATTTAGGTTAAAAAGATCGGCCTGTCTGCCTAATACTCTTTAGAATCCAAGATTTATTAGTTGCGTGATTGGATATTTGACACGCCTATCGGTTTGGCTACCTAATTAGCTAATCGAGCATCTTTATTAAAAGCCGACAGTGACACCGATTTCTTCTGAAAAAAGCCGCAAAACATTGCACAAAGGATGCCGACACCTAAAGCATAATGTACACTGCACTATTTTTAATTCAACATCTTTTTGTTATTTTGGAAATGAATTCAGTTCACATTTTTGATAAGTACTCTAATGTGGGATTATTTGAAATTTTCTTTAGCTGACATTGAAAATCATTCTAAATTTGTATTTACAAGGAGGGATCAAAAAGTAGTGAGAATGAGATAGAATATAATGACTGTTGAATACTTAATAATTTATTTTTCTACATAGTCTCCGAGTCTCTCTGCACACCGAGTCCAGCGCCTTTCTAAGTCTTAAGTCCCTTTCAAAAAAAAGTTTTGTCTTGGTCCTGCAAAAAGCTCTCCACGGCATCCATCACTTCATTATTGTCTTCGTACCTGTTTCCCCTTAAGTATTCTTTAAGTAAATATTAAGTAAATATTAATATCACTCCAACGGCTATAGCAAATAAGTTCTCAGAGTCTTTTAAAACCAGCCTCCAAAATATTATTTTCAACTGTAATAAGTCTATTCTTAATAAAAATATATATATAAGATCACTTAATAGTTCCATTCTTTTCAAAAAAGCAAATTCTGACAATGTTAATAAAATTATCAATAAAATGAATTTCCATAAATCTGCTGGTGATGATGGCATAAGAGCCATGGACATCAAACATTTACATGATAAGATATCTCCCGCTATTGCAGCGCTCATAAATTCAGGTATATCGAATTCGATATACCCTAATGAACTCAAAACAGGTTTAGTACGACCTATATACAAAAAAGGTAGTCATCAAGATTACAAAAACTACAGACCGATCACTATATTGCCCACAATAGATAAAATCATAGAAAAATTCATCTCACAGCAATTATATTACCTCTAACCAATATGGATTCCAAGCAAATAAAAGTACTACGCAATTATTATCTACATTTACAGATAAAATCAATGAATATATTAATGACAAAAAGCAAGTTTTAGCTGTATTTATTGATTATAGCAAAGCATTTGAGACCCTGAGACACAACCTGCTTATCGATCAACTAGCTGTCTGTGGTATAAGAGGACCCATACTTGACTGGTGTCGAGAGTACCTTAAAGATAGAACTTACAAAGTTAAGGTAGATGACGCGGTGAGCAATCCAATTCTCGTAAGGGAAGGTACGGCCCAAGGTTCGGTACTAGGGCCGTTACATTTCCTCACTTACGTTAATACCATGGCCAATATTGTAAAATATGGTGAAGTATACCAGTTTGCCGATGATACTTGCATTTTAGTTGCAGATACAAATATAACAACGGCCTTAGAAAAAATGCAAAGTGACTTCACTATGGTAACTAAATGGTCACATGACTTTGGTTTGGTACTGAACGCAACAAAAACAAAATTAATGTATATAAGCTCGTCTCAAAATAGGAAAAGTTGTCCTCTACGTTTGATTGCTCATGACCATAATTGTCTTCATTCAAAAACACAATCAAATTGTAAATGTGATACAGTGGAAGTCGTTAATAAACACACTTATTTAGGATTGATGATAGACAACCGCCTTAAATGGACAGACCACATTAACCTGGTCTGTGATAGATTACGAGCAATACTAGCGAAATTAAAATGCATCCAACACAAAATCTCGTACAAAACACTGCTAAGCCTATACACCAATCTAGGAGAATCTATTATAAATTACGGTATTAGTAGTTATGGCCGGACATTTAAATATCACTTAGATTCTATTTATCATCTACAACTTAGAATTTTGAAAACCATAGTACCTTTAAAAATTAAAGCCAGATATGAAAATAATTACCATGAACTATTTCAATTATGCAAAATCCTACCAGTTCATGAAAAAGTAAAGTATAATTTATTAATAGAAAACTACCTAAACAAAAGTTTACAAGTGCCGGTTAATCACTCGAAAACAACACGTAATGTTACAAATTGTAAATTAACACTACCAAGATACAAAAATTTATATGGAAAACGTGTTCTTAAATACATTGTGCCACACTTAATTAACCAATTATTCAGTAAAAAAAAAAAAAAAAAAAAAACTACTTGTCTTAAATTTAGTATTAGTTACATTTTAAACATGCTGTATAGGGCAACGCAATAGTTATTCATTGCGAACACAAACGTAATTATTTCTATCTACCTTACCGTTATATCACTTCTCGAATATTAATATAGTGTTATGTACCCACATACATTTTTGAAATTTAGGTATATGTTTTGTTGATTTTATGCGTGTGTTATTTATAAGTGCACTACTTGTTAATATAATATTTATAAGTAAGGAGCCAGGAGGAGTACCAAGGAGTATGTCGTTCTCACTACTTTTTGATCCCTCCTCGTACTTTCGTAAAGTACCTAATTACCCAATAAAGATAATTCTAATAGGCTCCTATTAAGTTACGGTTCTTCACGGATAAATTCAGTCAGAAATGGATATCTTTGTTCGTGTCAGTAATAGCTAGGTCACTATGCAGCTTTATTTTTACCCGACTACGCGAAGCAAAAAGGAGGGTTATTGTATTTTCGCATCTTATTTACCTACAATTATTACGGTTAGTTACTATTGCCTCCGTGGCGTATTGGCTAGCATATGCGACTGCTGATCATGAGGTCTCAGGTTCGATTCCCGGATCGGGTAAAAATAGTTATTGGGTTTTGGGAAATGTTCCCGGCAGACGGCAATAGGCCGGCCCCCTATTACGTGGGACGTAAACATAGTTGGCGAACCGTGGGTGGCAAAAAATACACTTCTGCCTAACCCTTCAGGAATACAGGCGTGAAACTATGTTATGTTATGTTGTTTTGTAATTGTATGTGAAATACTTACATAAACACAAGCCACGTGCATGCCTTTCCGTATTATTCGCTCTTGTGTGGTTCGGTCTAGTGTGCATACACCTTAATTATGTCACAATTTCAAAGGATATTTACCTATTTTACCAAAATAAATTTAGTAGGCGTGCCTCAGGGATCCATACTAGGCCCGTTACTGTATATTCTTTACAGTACTGATATTATAAACTCAATTAGCAACTGCAAATACCATATGT
Source organism: Leucoma salicis (assembly GCA_948253155.1). NCBI lineage: Eukaryota > Metazoa > Arthropoda > Insecta > Lepidoptera > Erebidae > Leucoma > Leucoma salicis. The sequence goes on from OX411815.1 coordinate 4,813,377, forward strand.
ACGCGGATGACATACAGCTCTATATAACTACTAAACCAGGGAACACCCAGGCAGCAGTAGACAAAATTATCCAAGACCTTCAACATATTGTCACGTGGGAAGAACAGAATGCCTTAGTGCTTAACCCATTAAAGTCCAAATTCATGGTTCTGGGAAGTAAACACCAAATTAGGACAATGCTTGTGGTAAACCCAGAAATTGTTATCTCAAGAGAGAAAATTCCCAGAGTAGACTACGCTAACAATTTGGGTTTGATATTTGATCCTGAGTTGCGCTTCGAGAGGCACATAAAGCAGGTCTTGAAGTCCTGTTTTTATAAACTAAAGGTTCTCTATGGGATAAGAGACTACATTTCCACAGCATTGAGAATCAAGCTTATGGATAGTTTAATAATGTCGAAGCTCAATTACTGTGACACAGTATATGGGCCATGTCTCTTAAAGAGGACTGAGTGTTTAATACAAAGGATTCAAAATGCCTGTGCACGTTTTTGTTTTAATATTCCCAGGCGGAGTCATGTAACGCCTTATTTAAATGCCAATAATGTACTAAAAATGGCAGCCAGGAGGACAGTACATCTAGCCAGCCTTACATATGGTGTTATATACACAAAGAAACCTGCCTATCTATTTAACAAATTATGCTGGAAACAGGAACATTATAAATACCCCATACGGTCGAAAGTGTACCCCTTGACTATTCCTGAGCACCGGACCTCAGCATTTAGGGGAAGCTTTAAATATGCTGCCACGCACTGCTGGAACATACCCTGGCCGTACACTGAAAACAAAAAATAGTTATACTATTAATCTTAAAAAGTATTTATTGAATTTACAAAATCAGAGTTAATACAATTTTGAAATGAAATGGTGAGCAGCGGCTTGACACTAATACCTAGAGGTATAGTTGAGTCCATGATCGACGGTTACCATTTACCATCAGGTGGGCCGTGGATCGTCTGCCATTAAATGTAATAAAAAAAATCAAGTATATCTTATACATATTTATGATAAAACGAAATATATATATATATATATATTATAATTATTTTATAAAGGCAATTAATATTTTATAAGATAGTTAAATCTATTATTCCATTTTACACATTGATTCTTTATCTTATTTATAATAGTTTTGATCTGATGTGACCTATGAATGAATGATTTATCATTTATTCGTGGGTGCATAAGTACCTATGATGTCTGTTTGTCGAATATGCTTACCTCATTCTTTTGCACTAGTCAGACTAAGGCAGCAGGCAGTTACTCTTCAGTGCGTGGTAGTACCAAACTTTCCCCTATGTCCCTTAGTAAATGTTGTAGTCAGCACACAATCATATCCAGTAATATCCACTTGAATACTTACTCCAACGATTAGTAATACTTTCTGGTTCAGCAATAAGTATGTCTCTTTTTAAATATTGGTTATTCAGTCCATTTAATGATGGTTCTACACCCCATTGGTTATCATAGATGGACGTTAGATTATGCATGTGTACACATAACATAACCTATAATTTATTTTGTTCATATATAGTTTAAATTCATTGTACTAGTCCAAAAGGTACATTTGAACATAATCAGTTTGTTAATTTATATATAAATAAGTTCTATTTAATATTATTGTAGTAGGAATCGTCTTTTATTTTTTTCTTTTTGCACTTTTGCATTTTTGAATGTCCATACGTTAAGAAAGGACATTGCTGAAAATCAGCGTTGCTATAGTACATATAGGTACGTATAGCAACACCAGCTGAGCAATTCGTCCCATTTCTGCACGTTAAAATTGTACTGAACATATATTAAATACCTAGTACCTATTTCTTTTTTGTTTTTTGTGTGTGGAAATAAATCTTTTCTTTCTTTCTTCTTTCTTTTAGTCTTCCTGCTGTCGTACTTGTTAGTTCGTTGCGTTGGATTATTTTGGATTGCAGTGACTTGGTGTGATAATTATGGCAGATTATGGAAACAATGAATGTTACAATATGATATTGTGTGTCGGTACGGTGAGAAATAACAATCTGCTTGCCGCCCGCGAATTGTACCACCGTCGGTACCGGAATAGAAGGCTTTTCTCATACTCTTGTTTCCATTGGAAGAATTGCCAGTAAGTTTGTACCGGGACATGGTGCTGCAACAGGACGGCGCGCCGGCGCATTAAGCCCATGATGTCTGAGAATACCTGGATCACCGATTTACGATGTGGATAGGCCGCGGCGGCACAGTGTCAAGTGTGAAACTGTTCAAGAAATGCGTGACACGATTATTTCTGCTTCTAGCACAGTCTCCTCACAAATGCTCCGGAATGCGACGCAGTCCGTAGCTAGCCGAGCCGAATTATGTATTGAAAGGGAAGGACGGCACATTGAACTCTTCCTTTAGTGGTGTGGTTACAAAACCTACCTATCTGTATCCTGTATCATGTTGTGATACCTGTGCTGTATTGAAAGTACTAGTGATAAAATAATTACATACTTAAGTACCTAACAACTTACTAATTAGCTAAAACAAAACCAACATGTGATGTGGTGTATTCCGTGTATTTAATTTGTGAAATTTCTGAAGTGTAAAGCTGCGCAGGATACAAATAAGAAGGATGGTATGTACCTACACTTTGCTTATGTTTATGGTAGGCCTTACGTCCATAGGCAGGTTACTTTACTTTGTTTACAAACAACGGCTCTACCCAAAAATGGCGGTCTCTTCAAAAGATAGGGTTGTCTAAGAAAATAAATTGAAATATAATGTTTTTATTTTGTAGGGTTTTTTTTTATTGACATTAAAATTTAAACGTCACAATACTATTGCATATGGCTCACATAACCTAGCATTGAAGCATTAGGCATTTACTACCCTTTATGATTCACGTAGTATATTCTCGGCTTATTTCCTCAGCTGTTTCTTTCTTTTATTTTCTTAAACCATCACTTCTCGAGGCGAATGTACTGAAAATACACAAGTTTAACTTCAATTAACTAGTTTTGTACATTAAATGTTGTGAAACCGCTCAAAATGTGACATGGAATCTGATGAGGGTAATATCCGCAATTGCGTTGCGATCGATAGCGCTGGGTATTGGATGAGTTACTGGTTCGAATCCATTATTTTATTTTCAACATAATTTGTAGTTTAAAATGTCGAATACCAGTAGAACATAATAATAACAAGTTTAAAGAAAATACGAAATAATATTGTTATATTTCATTAGGAGCTTAAAACGAGTTCTGTACGTGACTATAGCTGAAATCCGCGGAGGAAATAAGTAGTATATTATTTGTTCCTGTATAATCTCAAGCGATGTAAACATAGAAATCGTAAACTGTTTCTAGTTGAAGGTTTTATTGGTAAATTAATATCTATTATATATATTTCTTGTGTCTGTGTGTTAGTCATTGAGCTCCTCCTAAGCGGTTGCACCGATTTTGATGATTTTTTTTGAAGTTATACTTCTTTTGGCGTGTTAGGGAAAAATGATGAGAGTAAATTTTTACGATGCGCACGCACACCGTCTCGAAAAACCGACACCCTGAAGTTAGACACCCTGAAGTTAGCTATAGTCAACATTTTAGTTGTTTTTGTGATATTTAAATAAACTTTATTTGACTAAATAATGCCTTATAATAAAACTTTCAATGTATTAAATACCTTTTTTCTATTGTTAGTGTCGTTTTTTCTACAAACGTAGAATAAGGCAAAAAATAAAATTTTTGTAAAGATTTTTATCTTGTTACGCCAAAGAAGTATAACTTCTAACGCGTGTACATAAGTACACACACACTTTTTTTTTGTTTGTTTGAGTAAGTACTGGGATGGTTTAGATTCACATTTGGACCCGGTAGGTGGCGCATACATTAGTATTTCAGGATTTTATTCTTCAATTTATTCTAATGTAAAAACATATACTTACCTAACAACAAAATTTACCAAGCCAACAATCCCCTATTTTTTTATGAAAATAATCGTTAGTAGCTAAAATAAATGTCTCCAAACCAAACGCCAATGTTTGGACAGAACAACATCTGTCGTGACTGGTAGGTAAAATTATTGCAAACACAATAATCGATAGTATGATTCCCAGTCAAAGACCTCGCTAAGTACACAACTCCAACTTTTCAAAATCATGCGTGATATATATTGTATATTTTTTCGTGGAAAAAATGTACAGCACACCCCGTCGTTCGGGGCACCGAACAGGGTAATGTGGGGCCCTCACCCACAAAATAAACCCGCCGTGTGCCGTCTCTCCGCCTGTATTGGCGGGCCACTGGAACTGTGTTACATTACTTCAGTGGTACCCAGTGAAAGCCTGAGATGTTTTTTCGACGCGTTGTGCTGTCTACCGACCAGGGTCTAATATTATTAACTCTAACTCAAATTCCTCACACACTGAGCGCAAGGCGCGCCCACTAGTGGGACAATAATCCTTAAATATTATAAATGCAAAAGTGAGTTTGTTTTTTACGCCGTAACTAACCAATCGTCATGAAAAATATGATTATACTATGGAGCCCTTTTCTGTTCTTTTTGTTTAGGCGGGAAAAAATGTACCTAACCGCACACCCCGTCATTCGGGGCAACTAACAGGGTAGTGTGGGGCCCTCACCCACTAAAAGAAACCCACCGTGTGCCGTCTCTCCGCCTGTGTGGGTGGGTCACTGGTACTGTGTTGCATTACTTCAGTGGTTCGCCAATAAGAACAAGCCCTACCAATATAGAAAGAAAAAAAACTTCAGATCTATTTCTCTTTTTTCTTTTTTCGTAGTTGATTATACAACACACCGCTGAGTAAAAGCTAGAGTCAAATTAGCCTAGGACACGCCAGCCAGAATGTTAGCAAATCCTATTATGAAGCTGTAACAGAGCTGTACCTATACGTTTAGGATATTTAAAAAAAAACTGCATTAGGCTATATAAGCGTCTCTTAACACAAAACAATTTTTAAGATTTTTTGTCTGTATGTTTTTTCGTACATCACGCAAAAATTTGCTTAAAAACTGCTATACATTTTATTCCACAACTATATCGGGAGGTTAGAAGGGGGTTATATCTCAGTAACCCAAAAACGAGATTTTGGCGGGGGCGGAGACGCGGGAACAGGCTAGTTTAATAAAATTTCCTTCCTAAATCGAATGAGGTTAATCCCATTAGCTGAAATTAATACGCATTTGACATAAACATAATATGTATATGTGGTCTGGCATGTGCTGGGTGTATGGAGAACGAAGCATTTGCATAATTAAATTGAATTCACAACCAGACGCTCACAGAGCATTACTTATTTAAGAAATAATTTGGAGCTTTTAACATAAGTTATTACACATTTGCACTGTTTATTTTTCATTTCAAGAGATTATATAATTTAGTAACTTTTAAAGATTCGTGAATTGTACACATATTTAAAGTAGCATAAACGGGTCTTTTTTCGCGTATAAAATAGGTGAAATTATTAACTACCTTTTACCCGACGTTTCAACTGCGTTGCAGCAGCCGTGGTCCACGGTCGTTTATGCTACTTTAATTATATAATTTAGTTTGAATAAGCTTTTACATTAGGCAATAGTTGAATGAATTTATCTAAAGTAAATTTATTCAACTGTAGCATAATTTTGAATCTTATTTGGGGGTAAATTTTGGGGGGAAATTGCCCTTTCATAATTAATAATTAAAATATTTTATTGCCGTCAAAGCTGTCTAATTTCAATAGCTGTATTAATCTTATTTCATGTATTGTAAACGCGGGCTATTTTCCGCAACTCGACGTCGTATGTGCGCCTATTTTGCGTGAGTTCTCTTATTTCATGTAATTAGAATATGGTTCAAACTGATTCGAATGAATCGGTCGGTAACGTGCAACCTCTACGGTGGTTGATCACAGCGTCATAAAATGGTTAAGCGTATGACGTTAAAAAAATCCAAATTGTACATATGAAAACAAATGATTGTGAAAGTGGAAAAAGAGAGCTTTGCATCTAGATCGCTAAGCCATCGCAGTAGCCGACGGCAACACCCAATCTCCACTTCACAATTGCTTTTTTGATGTCTTTACGACTCACGCCACCAATCAAATGCATTGACATACATTCCAATATACACATTATGTATAATTTTGCAATTAAAATTCATACTATTTGATGGCGTGATTTTAAAATATTTTGATCTGTATTTTAGCCCTCGACATGCTCAGCCACTTTAAAGAACAAATTAATGTGAAAGTGAAAAAAGAGAGCTTTACTGCGAGCGGGACTCGAACCTGCGTCCCTACCGATCATCGTGAAATATTGAATGCACAAAGTCTAGAGTCCTGAAAAGGACAAAGGCTGTTATATCCTGGAAAAATTGATGGTTCCTGTGTTGCCGTAGTCTGACGTAATTATATTCTAAGTCCACGCGCACAGAGTCACAAGCACAATCTATCAATAAATAATAGACTAAGGGCCGGTTGTTTCAGCTATACTTGACGCACACGTAAACGTCAAAAATGGAGTTAACTATCGTCAAACCAAAAAATGCGTTATTTCACGAAATGAGGTCCTTAACGTACGTTAAATAATAACGATTACGGTAACAGATGTCCCGCCCACTGGTTAACGTCACTTTCGGTGCGTCTAGCCATAGATATAAGTAGTATATACTGTCAGCATATAGGTACTATATCGATGCGTCTAACAAACAGTAGGTACCTACAACATTATGGAGATTCTTTTGTATTCGTTTTTATTCTATGATAGTTGTTTAACTGGCGATAAAACAAAATGTAGAAAGGAAGAAAAAAGTCTTTAAAACACCTGTTAACAACCAAAAATTTTGGGATGAGCAGGAATTTATATGTTGGAATTCATTCATTGCAAGGTATCGTGAGACTATCGTGTACCTAATAAAGGAAGTAGCTCTATTGTTGACACGTCGTATCGAAGACGATATAAAATTTGTTACAGAAAAGTAGAATTTCTCATAAGAATACTTTGATTTAAAATTTATTTGTCTACAATATTTCAGAAACTTGGCAGTAAAACCTAGCCTACCTATAGATCAGGTACTTGCTACTCTACAATGTTATGGTTCAGGATCGCTTATGAGATGTGTTGGGCACATTTAGTCTGAGGTTGGGCATGTATCAGGTTTGCAGAAATCAACAGTGGGTCATATTATTCATCGAGTGACTCGGGTTATCGATAAATGACGTCCTCATTACATAAACATTCCATCTAAAGAAGAAGAAAAATTGGCTGTTGCAACTGACTTCTATAATATAGCTAGATTTCAAATCAAACTTTAACAGACGTGAAGTCCTCGGTTGGTCTCCACCGGCATTGAATTCTGCATGAAAATCTTATTTTTCTTTATATTACCTAATAATATTGTCACAATTCACAACTAATAATAAAGGAATAATTCAAAGTTTTGTCATTCGCGTCATAAATAATAAAATAAATAAGTAATATGTATATATAGTATATACTTATATACATTACCTACATATTACTTCCATGACAAAAACCAAAAAACCATAGACAATAATATCCTCTGTCTATGATAAAAAAAAAGATAAACTGACGTATACGGGCAAATGTTGGCATACTAGAAAATTCTCCCATCTATTTTTATTACGAAAATACGTTGCTATGTGCTGGCATCTCTAATAACTTTTACGACTGGTTTTTTAGGCAATAAAACAACACTTTGTGTTTAACGTACGTTAAATATCGTTCGTAATTGTTATTTTTTGACGTACGTATGTTACGATAATCAGTCGTTTGAAACAACCGGCCCTGAGTTCAAAACTTGATAACTAATTCCATGACGAAACAACTATCTTGATTCCCGGTCACATGTTTTGCCTATAAATTATTTGTAGTCCGCGTACCACATTTAGCACCCAATAAATTTATCCGTTGTCTAATAAAGCTGATGCAAAATAGATTTATAAGGGCTTTAGTAGGCTGGCATTTACCTTCGCATTTTATTGCGAATTGTAGAAATTGTTTTAACCTTCGTTTTGCTGCGTTCCAATAAGAAGATTGATATATTCCAGCGAAATAAAATATGTATAAGGGTCCTGTTTGCCTGAGACACCAAAAAGATTTGCTTGTGATGTCTGCCAACGCATATTGGAAATCTCCAACCTCTATCTCACATTGAACCCCATACTGCAGCCTTGGTTTGGGGGCTTAAGTTTGTAAATTAGAACCGTTAGTTCCTAGACCTCAAATCGAATCAAATATTGTATTAAAGCTTCCTGTTTGCAATAGGACTCCACAATTACAAAAGTTGGCGCCGTAAAAACTGTATGTAAATGGAACACAAATAACTTTCGCCTTTGCGTTAGTCCCGTTCTTTAGTCATGTCGGATTATCATTCCATCGCATTAATATAGTAATCTTACTAATAATAATAGAGAATGACCTCTATTGTGCACGTTGCATATTTTTGTATTAATCGAGCATTTACGGGTGCCCTTGATTCAGTCGAATAACGTCTTCTTTCTTTTTAGTTATTAACTGACCTTTGTCAGCAGCTCCGCCGCAGCCATGTTTCCGCTACTACAACGAAAGCCAGTAGGTTTTCGTTGTAGTAGCGGAAACATGGTGTACTACTTTTTAAGTCTTATTAAGAGCTATAAAACAAAAAAGGTTTCATTAAAATACGTTCAGTAGTTTTTGGGTCAATACCGAACAGACAAACAGAAAAAATTAAAAAAAAAATGTTTTGTGTGCAGAGATGCCTAAATAGCCTAATACATTAATGTTTTCTCGAATGTCTTAAATGTACAGACATAGCTCTGTTCATGGACGTATATGTTTAAGTCCATGGCTCTGTTACAGCTTTGTAATAGTATAGTATTTATGAATATCTATCGCAAGATTAGCAATGTACCAGCCCACTTAATGTAGTTAGACTACGTATTTTATTTCAGAAAATTGACTGCTTCTTTAATATTTACTAAAATGTCGCCGTGACTATGAGCTACCTAGTACCCATGCCTTAATAAAAACCTTACAAAAATTTTGTATTAAAACTTTTGATCGTTAGATGGCAGATAAATAGGTTGGTTATTCCAAACATGGCCGGCAGGATTTAGAGGCAATTCCCTTTTTGATCTCTACCCCGTAAACAACAGAAGTCCGTCACGGCAGATGAGCCACATATTTGCATAATATATTAGATGGAGTGAACCTATGTTGTATGTAGTGTGTACGTAGGAAAAGGGATATAAAACTACTCCTCTTGACAATATAATAAAATATTAACAAAAATTAAAAAAAATGGAGAGGTGTCTTATGGACACACGGTTGGAACAGAGTTCTTTTCACTAATCTTTTTTTATTGTGTTTTTATTAAGTAATGATTCAATAAAAAATAAGGGGTCAGTATAAAATAATGAAATGAATCATAAAATATGAATGAATGGGTATAAAGTATGTATTACAAAAAAAAAATTGCAGATAAATTTCTGGAATGTTAGGGGAAACAAATATATATCACTATTTTATTATCAATTATATTTAATTCCACTGTCACGATGTTTGTCCGGGATGAACTCCGAAACTATTGAAACAATTTTAACTTTTTTTCTTTTTAAATGAGTGCTTTGTCTCAACTTAAGAGATAGGATACATTATATCTCAATTTATAATTGCAATATTTATTCATGAAAATATATATGGCAGTACAAAGTTCGCCGGGTCATCTAGTTTATTATAAATATATAAAAAAAAAACATTTTAATTATTATTACATTCATTATATTGCAGTAATAAGTGGTTTATGGTAACTGAAGTAGGATATAATATAGTATGTTTGTGTTATATCACGCAAACATTATTATTTATATTGATAAAAAAGAGTATTTAAAATAATAAATATTTTTGCATACTTTTTGTTAGTTTTCTAGGTGATCGGGTAGTTCCTTAAAAAATTTCTGTAAAAAGATGTCGGTTTTTTGTATCGTTTTTCAATGTTACACTTCTTGATAGATCAGAGCGATAACGTGCGATAAGGAACTCCGTTCCAAAATATAAAACTGACGACGATGTCAGAGCCTTACTTGTCCCAGCAAATTTGGGTCAGATTGATCAGGTAAGAACCATCCTCTCGCACAATATCGGCGTTAGGTATTTGTAGTTATTCCTTCTCATATTTTCATTCAGCAATTGAGAGCTCCAGCGCCACTTACCTACTTAACCCCTGTTACGATGTAACCGATCAAATTACTAAATAAATTATAAAGTTGCATATTCAATTGATACCGGATATGATATCCGCAAATTTAAAATACGCGCGGTTACCTAGGCCCCCTACCCAGTTAGATTATCGCCAATGGGTCGCATGATTCCACTCCCACAATGGTCTGAATCAAATATTATTACCATATATGGCCAGCATGCGATCCCGGATGCGAGCAGAGTACGCCAGGGTTCGAGAACGTTCTATGGCTACTCCAATCACAAGCGAATGGATAGGAAAAGTTCTAGAACAAAAAAAAAACTACCAATGAGCAGGCTGGACGCAATGCGCAAGAGGGAGATGGCAAGAATAATCTTAGAAGGGGGTACAATCAGAAAAAAATATAAGAGATGACAGCGGGTAGAATCTTTTTTTTTGCTCTGACTGAATTATCGTGTGTGTCAACGCAGATAACACTGCGTAAATTACTATAGTAATTATTATTTTTGCCTAGGGCATTTAATGTATATTTAACAAAATTATGATTTATGTATATTTAACAAAAACAATGCACACATTTAGATATTTTTATATATATATTTTTAGCATTTGACATGCTTAGCAACATACATTAAACACAAAGTGAAAAACTGCTCGTGACTGTTATTTTCAATTTTCACATTTGTGTTTAATGTATGTTCCTAAGCATGTCAAATGCTAAAAATATATATAAAAATATCTAAATATGTATAGTGTTTGCGTCATCATTAGGTAAAATCTTAATTGTAAAATTAAGTTTACCTGGTCGGTATAATGTATGAAAATACTTCCGACAGATGGTGCAGGCGTCACCCAAAGACGTTAAGTATGAATGTGTTATCGAAATTGGCAGTCAGGAGCAAGGGTCACGATGGCTGAATTGTCAAAGCATCTGGACGGTATCCAGGAGATGCAGGTTCGAATCCTGCTCGTGACTGTTATTTTCGATTCCACATTTTTTTAACTTTGTGTTTTAATGAATGCACACATTAATTTTCAAAAATATTGGGAGGTATTTAATGAAAAGAGATCTCGCTTGGGCTGTTGAAAAGCACTCCTCGCCTCAGTAACTGCTACTATGTCAATCAAAATATTTTTACCCAATTTCCTCAACATTTTAGAGACATGCCAGCAAAATAATTTAAACTTAAAGTGAAGTCATGGTTGGTCGAAAAAAAGTGCTTAATATTCATGATTTTTTGCTTTTTAAATAGTAATATTTGGTTGAAAAGTGCTAAGGTACCTATATATATATATTTTTGCTTTGTAGCCGCGCACCGTATAACTTTTGTATAATCCATCCATCCATCCATCAGCCTTTCAAAGTCCACTGCTGGACATAGGCCTCCCCAAGAATGAGGGATAGTGCCGTAATCGCCACGCTTGGCAAGCGGGTTGGCGATCGCAGTGGATATTGTCAATAATCGAAGGAGTGCTGCTGCCCGCTCCCCTGGTATTCCCTCAGTTGGCTCTTACGACTCCCATGGGTGGAGAGGGGTGGGAAAATCCTAAATCCGTGTGGGGCCACACGGCACGTTTTGTATAATATAATAATGTATCTACTTCTTATTATTTAAATGTTAGCATACCCATAAAAGGCGAATACATCAGTCTGTCAGCTTATTGTAATAACTCTATTGTACCATATTCTCAGTGAATAAATATCTTATTATACAGATTCACGCCTGTTTCCTATGAGGGTAGACACAGATTGCCACGTGTCATACAGTGGCTTCCCGCTGGCCAGTTTTCATCCACATGGGAATGAGACGTGACAGGTGGCGACTCATGACTTCGTATTATGATGATTGTTACTGAAAATCTCTCACACGAAATAGTATAAAAATAAATAAAAGTATTTTAATGACTTAGGTAATTTGGGTCGATTTGAATAAAAAAAATATTTTACAACAAAAGTACTGTTACTGTAGAACTGTTCTGTAAAGTTTGGAATTGTTATCGCTTACAGTTTACAATCGTCCACCCGGATTGTGTCGTGTTTATGGGCATGGCATTAACAGTGAATCGTTTATCGTATATTTTATTAGGGTGTCGGTTATATGGCCCAATATAGTTCATCGCTGTGAAATAAGATCTGTTTTAAATTGGATGAGCTGTATTGTAACACAGATATAAAATACGACGCAACGTTTCAGAGATTTAAGTAATAATCATTATTGACATTTAAAGCCAGGTAAGTACATGTGCTTCAAATTTTGTAATGTTATGGAAATAACTAGAAATTACAAAATTAAAAAAAAAAACCCTAAGCAATTACATTATTTCGGAAAAGAGCTGATACTCTTACACTGCCGGACTGATACTAACCAAACATAGCTAAGAACCACCGCAAGGAAACTGGCTTTCAAATGAAAAAAAACCATCCGTTTGAGAACTACGATGCCACAAACACACACACACACACACAGACAGACATCGACGTCAAACTTATAACACCCCTATTTTTGCGTCAGTATGTTAAAAAAGAGGTTTTAACATAGAAATAGTCTATAGCCTATTTTTACTCGGAAAAATATTATAGGAATATTTTTAGTGAAACGATTTTAAACTATTTTGGCTTTCTGAACCTAAATCTATATATACCTTATAATAAAAAAAAACTTGAGAGGTGTCAAGGGACACCCGGATGGAACGAAGTTCCTTTCTAAAATGTACTAAATTAAAAGAGTTCGAGTTACTACGGGATTAGATTTTTATACATACACACACCCACACACATATATATATATATATTGTTTGTATAAAATCTCTACTTACCTAACTCCATCAGCAATATCCGCAACTTGTGAAGAAACACCACACTGTTGCATGTGAAATAGAAATGAAAATAATATAAACTTATATAAAAAATATAACAAAAAACAAATAAAAAAATATAACAAAAAACCATACAAAAAGCAAAAAGTGTCGTGACAACTTTTCGTAAGAATTTTTTCCGTCTAGCCCCCTTTCACAACGTGCGATAAGGAACTTCGTTCCAACTGTTATACATGTACTTACCTCGTACTTACTTGCCTCGTGGCGTGGTCGGTAGTGTAACCGACTTCCATGCACGAGGTCGTAGGTTCGATTCCCACTCAGGACAATTATTTGTGTGATGAACACAGATAATTGTACTACGTCTGGGTGTTTTCTATTTATGATATGTATGTATTTACAAAAAAAAGTAGTATACGTATTATATCCGTAATCTGGTACCCATAGCACAAGCGTTAAGCTTAGTTTGGGACCTGCGGGTCTAGTCAAGTTGCATTCTATGATCGCTAACGCTAATAGAAAACTATTTAAGTGTATGGGAATTTGATATCTATAACCTTAGATAAAGAACCTATATTTATCTGAGTCTCTAAAAATATCTACAACGCTTAACGTGACTTAACGTTACAGATGTCAAATTTCCATGCCCACAGAGGACGTTGTGTGAAAATGTCCGTGAATATTTATTATTAATGAAAAAAGTGTGCAGACATAAAATAAAAATAATTCTGGGTATTTAGATATTTTTATATATATTTTTAGCATTTGACATGCTTAGCATTACATTAACTTTCACCCAAAGGCGAAAAAAAAAAAAAAAAAAAAAGGCGTCACCCAAAGACGTTAGGTATGATGTGTTATCGAAATTAGCAGTCAGGAGCAATTATCAGGATGGCTGAATTGGTAAAGCATCTGGACGGTATCCAGAAGATGCAGGTTCAAATCCTGCTCCTGACTGTTTTTTTCGATTTCACATTTTTCACTTTGTGTTTAATGTATAATTCTGGGTGTACTTTGTGCTCGTGAAGTTGTATGATATTAGATTTGATACAAGGATTATTTCTTAGTGCAGGGTGTTGTCATAACAAAAAAGAGAGCTTTACTACAAGCAGGAGTCGAACCTGCGTCCCATCTATATCGGGGAAGTGCTCTGGACCGATAAGCTATCATAGTCACCTAATATGGTGACCCCCAATCTCCATTTCACATCTTCAAATGTGTGTTTGTTCTACATAATGCCAAATTCATTTAGTTTTACTAATAGGTACGATATCAGTAGGTATAGTGATGCTCAATTCAAATTCTAAATTAAACCATCACTTTCCAAACTAAATTATATTTACTAACTCGTATTGAAGTCAAGAGCCCTAACTATTTAAATAGAGGACTTACCATCATGCGGTTGTGGGTGACCGTCTTTGCTCAAGATATACGAGAAACCCTTTTCACTATTGGGACGTATGACATATCTTGTGTAGGATTACGTCACGATTAAATAGTCCAGTTAATTGTTTAAGGATTTTAAAGGATAATATTAATGAGAAACTAAGATTTTAGTTGAAACGAAGGTTACTAGAAGCTTATACAAAATGTTAAAGTACTAACGTAATTTAACTTGAAGTATATTACGATAACATAAAATGGAAATGACAGGTATTTTATAGAAACAGTTTCGCGTGGAAAAAGATTATCTGCGAGCAGGGTTTCACTCCCCAATTCTATGGACATTTATCAGATATCATTTTTCATTCATAATTGCCAAACCTCCTTTTTCAATACAGTGAAAATTGGAATCATTGTCATCAAAATTTAATGTTTTATTTTGATTTACAAAACAAAGTTTTTGTTGAAAATCCCTATATAATCCAGCAGTTAAATAAATAAATATAAATATTCACGGACATTTTCACACAACGTCCTCTGGTCCCAAACTAAGCTTAACGCTTGTGCTATTGGTACCAGATTACGGATATAATACGATATATTATTTTTATTTCGTAAATACATACATATAGATAGAAAACACCCAGACGCAGTACAAATTTAATATCTGTGTTCATCAAATAATTGTCCTGAGTGGGAATCGAACCCACACCTCGCGCACGGAAGTCGGTACGCCACGAGGCCCGTCTGTTGTGTTTTATTATTATTATTATTAAACACAAAGTGAAAAATGTGAAATCGAAAATAACAGTCAGGAGCAGGATTTGAACCTGCATCTTCTGGATACCGTCCAGATGCTTTACCAATTCAGCCATCCTGACAATTGCTCCCGACTGCTAATTTCGATAACACATCATACTTAACGTCTTTGGGTGACGCCTGCGCCATCTGTCGGCAGTATTTTCATACATTATACCGACTAGGTAAACTTAATTTTACAATTAAGATTTTACCTAATAATGACGCAAACCCTTTAAATATTTTAGATATTTTTATATATATTTTTAGCATTTGACATGCTTAGCACTATACATTAAACACAAAGTGAAAAAGCAGTCGGGGGCAATTGTCAGGATGGCTGAATTGGTAAAGCATCTGGACGGTATCCAGAAGATGCAGGTTCAAATCCTGCTCCTGACTGTTATTTTCGATTTCACATTTTTCACTTTGTGTTTAATGTATAGTGCTAAGCATGTCAAATGCTAAAAATATATATAAAAATATCTAAAATATTATTATTATTATTGTCAGTGATCGTACAAGCTAACAGATGTATCATCCAAAGCGCTTACAAGATTAATATTAATATTTTTTTCTTACAATTGAATTAAATTATAGAATAGTAGGTACATTCCATTTGCTCGTCACATTATACAATAGATTTCTATAAAATAGCAACAATGTAAGTCTATAATATGTCAGTATTATAGTATTAAGCATATCAATATACCAAAACATTCCAAATAATTTCCCAGACATCAGGGATGGTGTTTCTACTAATGTAGGTTCAAATCCTGCTCCTAACTGTTGTTAAATTTTCGCTTTCATATTTTCGCACTTTGTGTTCATCTGTATATGAAATTAAAAATATTAAAAAAAGTAAAAATCTAAATAAATGTCAAATGAAAAATATAAAAAATGTAAAAATTTCAATGGTCTCTCGGTGATCTTTACCAGACATAATTTTCATTCCGTGGCGTCTTTAGTCCCTTAGGTGAGTGCGAATACTTGGACAGCTGTCGAGGGAATATCTAAAGTTCAGTTATTAATTTGATCTGTCAATTTGTCCCGTCACTCGAAACAATGGACGGTGGCCTCCATGGAATTATAAATTGGTTCTCAACTCATCCAATTTGTTGATTTTGTTTGTTATATAACCAAAATAAAAATTTTTTGTTTGGCTTTTACTGTAACTATTATTTATTACTAGCTGTCCCGGCCAACTTTGTACCACCTCATAATATCTAAAATTTAATGTTAAACATTGATAGATGTATGAGAAACTTAATATTCTTTAAATAAATCCAAAAAGTATTTTCCTATTATTTTAATGGCTTTCCAATTCCTCGGCCAATGTGTAAGTACCTAGATGCAAATAAAAAAGAATGATGCTCCGTTAGCATGTAATGTTCGAATTAATCAATCATAATTTACATTTCGGCAAATATAATTTACTCTATAGAAAGCTAATTATATAGATGTATGATAAGCTTAATATTCTAAAAAATCCAAAAAGTATATTCCTATTATTTTAATGGTTTTTCTGCTATTCTAGGTGGAGAATCCACTAAATCAAAGATCATATAAATTGGTCAAGTGAGTTGAGTTAATGGTGTACCTAACCCGACTTTGTTTTATTTACATATAGAAAATAAGCGTTTGTCAAAAGCAAGCATACACCAAGCATACACCTCTAACATTTTGATATTTTACGAAAATATTTGCGTAATTATTTACAAATTATCACTGCTCGGTAAAGAAAAACATCGTGAGGAATTAATTGAAAAACAAAAAAGAGAAAGTGAGAACATACCTGTAACAAAATACAGATTTTTATCTAACTGTTTGTTACAGCTAATCTCCGAAACGACTGGAGCAATTTGGACGGGTCTTTCACTGGAAAATAGCTGCTATATCAAAGAAAATTACTAAATTCCACGCAGATGAAGTCGCGGTTAAGTTACCATTAAATAACATTTTATGAATGATCATAACAACCATATCACTTTTGTTTAATATTTACACTAATGGAATTCATGTCATAAATAGAGTACCTACCTACTGTGTTTAAACATAGGTGGTTAGAGAAGAGGAAGTAAAGCCAAAGAAAATGTGGATGGTATATGTGAAAGTGGATATGAAAAAGAAGGAAATTACTGACGTGATGACGGCTGAAAGAAAAAGCCATGTGAGGGACTAAGAATACAAGTGTCACCACCCCATTCTTTCCACGGGTGTCACGAGGCAACTATGGGAACTAAGCTATTATCACCCATTGCATTACTGTGGTGTGGCTGGGTACCAAGTGAGTGTACTTACTTCCTATTGGGCCCGAACGGGTTGGTACCTCCATCGCCCGTGTGACCGGCCATGCACATCAGTGTGTTTTGGTTGTAGCAAGAGATAGCCGTTTATTTTTTCATTTCATATCTGTGAAATGAAGTGGTGAGCAGCGGCTTGACAATACTCCCGTTGTAGTTGAGTCCATGAGCGACGGTTACCATTTACCATCAGGTGGGCCGAGGCTCGTCGGCCATCATAATAAAAAAAAACTCAAATAAATAAGATATGGGCACTTTCACGTGATGATTTGCATTTACAATGTATACAAAATTTAACAATCTAAGCAGTCATTGATTAATATGTAAAATGACTATCAGATTAGATGATTATCAAATATACGTGAAATACATTATAAAGATTAGAGATAATAGGTAATTGAACTATAATATTAATCTTTGGACATGATAACAATAAAACAGATACTAGGTTTTGGCTACGACTTTACCCGCGTGGACCTCAGTACCTATATTACGTCAATCAATTATCTCTCCAGCTAATATGTATGCAAGATTTTACGATAATACCAACCCGTTCGGGCCCGATAGCAAGTTAGTACTTGGTACCACCTGTAATGCAATGAGTGATAATTGCTTACTTCCTGTTGTCGTCTCGCACGATACCCGTTGGAAATAATGGGGTAGTGGCACTTATATTCCAAGTCCGTCACCACAAGGACAAATAACAAAATATTGCCTTTTTTTTATTATTTTTTATTTTAGGTGGGCAAAAATGTCCTACCGCACACCCCGCTGTCCGGGGAGAAAAAGGGTTAGTGTGGGGCTCTCACCCACTAAAAACCCACCGTGCGCCCTCACCCGCCCTTACTACGGCGGATCACGGGTACCGCGTCGTTTCACCGCGATCCGCAGGCGGCAGCCCTTGGCTAGGGCGGCATCAGGCGCAGGTAAGCGCGCGCACGCTGACACACGCGCCGGCGGCGAATCGGGTCCGCGAAGGAGGATTCCTCCCGGGCCCTCTCCGCCGTCTCCTTCCGCGAGATGACAGCCTCACAGAAGGCGGCGACCGCGGTCCAGGCCCTGTCACAGCTAACCATCGCTCGCGCAACGGCCGGCAGCGACAGGTCCACGCCTATGACTGCAGCGAGTTCCCGGCGCTGCACATCCCAGGCCGGGCACGACTCGAGCGTGTGCTGCGCCGAGTCCTCGCCGCTGTCGCAGTGGTGACAGCCTGGGGTTGTCTCCCTCCTAGTGATCGTGTGCAGGTATTTGCTGAAGCAACCGTGCCCCGACAAAACCTTCACCAACCGGAAGGTGAGGACCCCGTGCTGCCGCCCTGCCCATTCTTCCAAGATCGGCTGGAGCGCCCCCATGGTCCATAGACCAGCCCGGGGCGTCTCCAGCCGAGACCTCCACTTTAGGACGGTGGCGCGGTGGGCATCTTCCCGCCACGCTGAGATTGCGCTTGGCGAGGGGCGGCTGACCCCGCCCGCACCGTCGACGTCCGCCGATAAACGTCGGCGAGCACCTCCGCCTCCAGATCCCACGGGGGGGTTCCGGCCAACGCGCAGGCTGCATCGCACGTGACCGTGCGGTACCCGCATATTGCCCTGACCGCTACGACCCTCTATGGACGCCACAGAAGGGCTCTATTGCGAGCGGCCAGGGCCTCCGCCCACACGGGCGCGCCGTACAGTGCCATTGACCGTACTACCCCCGCGTAGAGTCGTCGACACGCGAGACTTGGCCCGCCCAAATTCGGCATCAGTCGCTTGAGGGCAGACGCCATGCCGACGAGCTTTGGCGCAAGACGGCGGAAGTGCTCGTCAAAGTGCCACCGTCCATCCAATACCAGGCCCAGATATTTGATGTGGGCCTGGATTGGAAAGCCCACACCGTCCTTTATCGAGGTGCTGGCGGCAGAGCTCCCTATACCCGGGTAAGCGTACATTTGTTACCCAACACAGGGGATCTGCAGGTATCCTGGCTGGGGGCGCGCTCGAGACTGAACTACCTATCATCCATGCATCTCCTCGCCGCACGCCAGAACTTGAGATTCGGGGTAATTTTTATAGAAGTTGTCTTCCTCGCGGTCCGGGCGATTAAGCCAAGACCCTCGTTCCTGTATGCCCGCGAGACGTAACCACAGACATCCGATCAGGTTTACGATTTGGGACGGGGGGGGGGGCCGCTGTGGCCCCGCAATCCCCCCTCTCCAGAACCCAGGGAGCCAGTCTGGCCCCACCTACTCCGACGCCTGGTCTATCCACTGTGCCCTCTGCTGAGTCAGAGGGACACGCGGAGACCCGTCCTGTCCGGAATTTTAGCCACCGGCGACTGCCGACGTTGCCTGGGGTGCACCACTAGGAGGTAAACCGGCACCACACCCCAACAAAATATTGCCTAAAATATGTTCTAATTTTTCTATCATGCTGCGTCTGATAACCAGACTCAAGTTGAGCGTATGAATTACGACAATTAGAACGAAAATGTAATTGTGTATAGTAAATGCAGCTAGGTTATAAGAGCTCTGCCAATTAAAGTTGAAAACAATACTAAACTGAGAGATTAAATTAGCAGAATTCACCACAAACCAACGGTAATCAAATTAAAAGCTTATGGCGGACTGAAATACGATAAAACGAATTGATTAATGAATTCCATTTATTTCATACTAACATTTATACTGCAGATGTATAGATAGGAACCACATTTGATTGATACTTTTACTCAATTTTTGTGTTGAGGAGATTAAAAGTGGATTACCTTAAGCAGACCGAAGCACATGCAGATACTGCATGGCTAATTGTAACAGGCACACAGAACATTCATATTAAACTAATCACAATAAAAACATTACAATGAATATGTAGGTGTCTAATGAGACGACTACAGATAGTAATAACATACGAGTATATAAATATGATTAGATAGGAAAACTTATCAAGCAGCTATAGCAAATAGAAAACCTAGGACTGCAAACACAATGTTTCGAGATCAAGCCCCAGTCCGATGTCCAGACCTGTCACGGAATATACTTTTGACTAAACGATATTTTACAAAATTATTTGTGTGAATTTATTAAAAAAAATTAGTCGGAGAGCGTCATCAGCTGCGTCGAGACAAACAAGCACAGGTGCGCACAGCTAGAAGAACACGTGCACACAGGTGCAAATACACGTGTAAGCCCCCACACCACTCGACTTATTTTGTTATCGTCTGTCGTGGAGATATAAAGGCGGACGGTCGGTACGACGTGGAAGTTATCGGGTTGAGAGCCCTCTGCGTTCACTAATTGTCCGGGTAAGGTTGTCATAGCCATCTGAGGCAAACAATTAACGTCACACACAAAAAAAAAAAAACGACGTGGAAGCATTCATTCGTGAGACACGAGAGCCAACAGTCGTCACCGCGTTACGCTTTATAGTCCATCTTGGTCCTTGAATACTTTGCTATCATTGTTAACTGTTTACGTGAGCCAGCAAATACAAAGTAACTGTTGATTAGTCCGTGTGTTATTTTGATTTGAACATGTTATCCATGTGTAACCATTCTGATAGTGACCATCCCCCCGTATCTACACTCAGACATTTAAATTATTACTGAAAGAAAATATTTTGAGGGACCCTGGCCAGAGAGATTTTCTCAACAGCATGTGAAGTCTGCCAACCCGCACTGGGCCAGCTTGGCAGCCAGATGTTGTATGGGAGCCCCCCTTAAATATTGTTTTTTTTTTGTTTTTAGTATTTGTTGTTATAGCAGCAACAGAAATACATCATTTGTGAAAATTTCAACTGTCTAGCTATCGCCGTTCTTGAGATACAGCCTGATGACAGACGGACGGACAGACAGCAAAAACGAGTAAAGAAACACGTTTGGGTATGGGAGGCCCCCTTAAATATTTGTTTTATTTTAATTTAATAAATTATTTTTAAAGTGAATACATAACTACGTATTCTGTGAATATTTCAAGCGTCTACCTGTTGTCGTTATCAATAGCGAGCAAAAAAGGGCACAAAAATCACGTTTGTTATATGAGAGCCCCTCTTAAATATTGTTGTTTTTTTTGTTTTTAGTATTTGTTGTTATAGCGGCAACAGAAATACATCATTTATGAAAATTTCAACTGTCTAGCTATCGCCGTTCTTGAGATACAGCCTGGTGACATACGGACGGACAAACAGACGTTGTATGGGAGCCCCCCTTAAATATTATAATTTTTTTTTATTTTGTCCTGCTCGTGACTGTTATTTTCGATTTCACATTTTTCACTTTGTGTTTAATGTATGTTGCTAAGCATGTAAAATGATAAAAATATATATAAAAATATCTAAATATTTATAGGGTTTGCGTCATTATTAGGTAAAATCTTAATTGTAAAATTAAGTTTACCTGGTCGGTATAATGTAGGGAAATACTTCCGACAGATGGCGCAGGCGTCACCCAAAGACGTTAAGTATGAATGTGTTATCGAAATTAGCAGTCAGGAGCAATTGTCACGATGGCTGAATTGGCAAAGCATCTGGACGGTATCCAGGAGATGCAGGTTCAAATCCTGCTCGTGACTGTTATTTTCGATTTCACATTGTCCACTTTGTGTTTAATTATTTTTTCGTTGCTGAGCTTATTATTTTTCTAAAATAAACCTAGGTTACTCTTTATTAACATCAGCTATCTGCCAGTGAAAATCCTGCCCGAATCTGTTTTGCTGTTTTTGAGTTTAGCCGGAACAAACAGCAATATTTTCATATGGCTTTTGTCAAAAACTGTTATTTAGATATTGCAAGCAGATACTTCAAATAAATTTATTAACCAGTCTTTGCACGACACAAGCTAGGTTTTAGGTTATATTTCACTTTTCCGACATAGTAACGGGATGAAACGTATACCTGCCAGTTTAAACTACTTTAAGTCTAATTAGGAGATATCAAACAAAAAAGTTTCATTGAAATCCCTTCAGTAGTTGTAGTCAAACAGAGAAACCACCATATAGAGAGGAAATTCAAAAATAATGATTTTGTGTTCATGAAAAAACATAGCATCACACCTGTATCCCCAAAGGGATAGGCAGAGGTGTATTACAAACCCACGGTTCACCAGCTATAGGTATTTAAGTCCCACGTAATAGGGGGCGAGCCTTCTACCGTCTACTGGACACATTTTCAAACTCCGGGCAGCTTCTGAGAATTTTTCGTTTTACGAAAAAGCTTCATAACATTGCCCAACACGGGGTTGAACCCGAGACCTCATGATCAGCAGTTTCACACATTACCGCTGCACCACTGATGCAGTAGTTAGTTAATTTTGTGTTCAGAGAAGCCTAATACACTATTTTTTTCTCAAATATCTTAAATTAATACATCTAATAGCTCCGTTACAGCTAGCTTAGATATTTTTTTATTTGTA
The DNA here is from genome assembly GCA_948253155.1 of Leucoma salicis. Taxonomy (NCBI): domain Eukaryota; kingdom Metazoa; phylum Arthropoda; class Insecta; order Lepidoptera; family Erebidae; genus Leucoma; species Leucoma salicis. The sequence goes on from OX411815.1 coordinate 4,836,226, forward strand.
TACAAACAGCTATTAAAATCTTATTACTTGAGAAGTAAAACAATAAGTGTTAAGATGAAAAGTGCGTCGAAAGATAAACTTTCATACAGTACATAATGTGACACATAAAACAATTTCCAAGGCCCTTATCCGAAACAAGATTTGAAATACAATACACGATAAACGACGCCAATTTAAGTTGAGCCATGTATGAATATGTATCTGAAGATAGTTCTGAAGAAGGAAAGACCAATATAATATGGACATACTGTGATTGTGGAACACTAACTATATCTATATAGCGAAAGAGATATAGAAGTTCACATTGAAATCCTAGTTTATACTTTAAGTTATTAGTACAGTCATTTCGGTTCGAAAAATAGTGGTTTAATGGAAAATTTTCCGGGAGTTTAAAAAATTGGTTATTTTTTAGATTTTGAAATGCTCTTTCCGAATTTTGACTTTGCCACCTCGTATTTTTGCCGAAAAATGGCGCCTAAAAGCAGTTTTTTGACAATACCTCCTTTCCGACTTATTTTACCATAAAAACAGTTACATATACAAAATGAAACTAGAGACAATTACCTACATTTTATGTATATACCTTTTTTTCATAAAGTCAATAGTATTGGCGTCCGAGCACGGACTTATTATTCATCCAACCTGTGACATTTTTATGGCAAAATTGTTTTATTTGGGAATCTCATCACAAAATAAGAACTAGGCTTTATTGTCTTTTTTAGTAAAAATTCATCAAAAATATAAAATTACCAATTTTCAAAACTCCTGGAAAACTTTCCAGGTAAAATTACCAAATGACTGTACTATATTGGCTAAATGATTATATTATTGCAATTGTTTAGTTTATTATTTATTTATTAAAAAATATTTATTTTATTTATTTATTGGCGCACAAAACGAAATATTGTGCTACATAAGTATATAAGTTATATATTAATAAAGATTATAAACATTATATAAGTCAATAAACGTTTTATACTATGCTTCTAACTATGTGTACTTTGTGTTTAATATGTGTATTAATATCGAATGGATATTTTAGGAGGAGAATACACCACTTACCCACGGAATATCAATCCCGACTATTTTAACACATACAATAACCAAAGATTGCCAATCAAAAATAATAATAGCAAGGTAGCATGCAAAACAATGAAAAAACTTAAGAAATGCGATACAACAAGCCAATGTGGAAGGAATCCCAAAATCATGCAAAACACCGAAAACAAATTCGACACGAATTTCGCCTTTATACGAGGCATTCTCAGGACCACGGCAACGAATAAGTAAAAAAATCATCAAAAAATTTAATTTGCTTTTTTTGTTTGCGGTGGCAGACGACGAGTGAAGAGAACGGCCCACCTGATACGTGGTAAACGCCGCTTATGACCTATATGCTAAGATTACTTTCAAACTGCTGTACTTATTTTGTTTCGCACTTAGTACTTACCCATTCATATCTGTGAAATGAAATGGTGAGTATTAGCTAGACAATACTCTTGGTATAATTGAGTCCATTAGTGACAGTTATTACCATTTAACAGGTGGGCCGTGGCTCATCTGCCACCATACGCAACAAAAAAATGACACTACTACCAGTAAAAAAATTACCTACTAACAACCTTAGTAATTTTTTTCTTAGATATCTTGTGGAAAAATCATAAAAACAATTACTTATTCGGCAAATGAAACAAAATGTTCAAAGTACTTTTATGTGCAGCGCATCATTATTCATATTAAGGTGTTTTACTACTGAAATAAAAAATCTATCTTAAAACTAGCTGATCTACATCAGTATAATATTCGTCAAAGGAACCTAAAAATTAATCAGACAATTTCATATTTAGATATTTTTATATATATTTTTAGCATTTGACATGCTTAGCACTATACATTAAACACAAAGTGAAAAATGTGAAATCGAAAATAACAGTCAGGAGCAGGATTTGAACCTGCATCTTCTGGATACCGTCCAGATGCTTTACCAATTCAGCCACCCTGATAATTGCTCCAGACTGCTAATTTCGATAACACATCATACTTAACGTCTTTGGGTGACGCCTGCGCCATCTGTCGGAAGTATTTTCATACATTATACCGACCAGGTAAACTTAATTTTACAATTAAGATTTTACCTAATAATGACGCAAACCCTTTAAATATTTAGATATTTATATATATATTTTTAGCATTTGACATGCTTAGCACTATACATTAAACACAAAGTGAAAAATGTGAAATCGAAAATAACAGGTTGGAGCAGGATTTGAACCTGCATCTTCTGGATACCGTCCAGATGCTTTACCAATTCAGCCACCCTGACAATTGCTCCTGACTGCTAATTTCGATAACACATCATACTTAACGTCTTTGGGTGACGCCTGCGCCATCTGTCGGAAGTATTTTCATACAATATACTGACCAGGTAAACTTAATTTTACAATTAAGATTTTACCTAATAAGATTTTACCTAATACTACACTTTGTGTTTAACAGACAATTTCATTTTGGGAGAAGGAAGTTAATTATCATTACTCAATTGTAAAATATATATCAAATTCAGAGTACAGATAATATATTGCCCCAAATATTGAGGAGGTTTGTGTCCTGTTATGGCTAGGAATGGATTATAATGGCTTAAGAAGGAAATTATTACGCACTTGGAGAATATTGGCGTAAAGTTACAGTAGATAATTATATTGTCACTACGGGTGGGTGAGAGCGCACGGTGGGCTTTTAGTGGGTGAGATCCCTACACTACCCCATTATATATCCGAGCAGCAAGGTATGCAATAGGTACATTCTTGCCCACAGCAAAAATAAATGTCTTTCGTTGCGATAAATCATGATAACTCTGTAGCCAAACTTTTATAATTCCTACTCACTGTTCCCTTACTTTTTCCGCGGTACCGTGTAAGTGGTTAGCTTGTTGCCGCTAGCGCATTTAGGTTAATATAATCGCATATAAATATACATAAAGTAGCACTCAAAATCTGCTGTGCAAAAGTGATAAAACTTACTTAAGAATTTATCGATAACTGTTAATGGTATTACAATAATTGCAGATATTTCCAATAGCAAAATATGAGTCCATCTGAGACCAAACCAAATTCAATTTATAACCTCCATTGAAGATATTTATGGGACTTGCGCAAAAGAAATACTCGTGGCGCTCGATGGATGCCGTATTTGTTCGAGTAAACTGCTTAACTTCCACCATTTTGTACACTCGCTCTATTTACAGGCTCTTTAATGTTTCTGGTTTCGTTTTTTGTTTGTAAAGTTGCTAAGTGTTTATGTTTTGACTTAACTACTTGTTAAAATGATACTTCTTTAGCATATAAAGTTAGTTCATCTAAACTGTAGTACTATTACGTGTTTACCCGAAAACTCTGGAGTGGACTACCTGCTGCGAGTTTCCCCAAACACTATGATTGAATCAACCGAGGTTCAAGGAGACTTTTTTGGTAGGCGGAAGCTCGTTACTCCTAGAACTGCAAACTCTATGACTACTAGTAACTAGTAGTTACCATTAAGTGTGGTGCCATACATAATAAAATAAATCTAATAGAATTGGAGGCCGTCTTTTACTTTTTGTGTCAAATGTGATATATTTACACATGGGTCCTTTATATTGCGTGTTATATACAAGGTATTTTTCCTTTTTTTTTGTTAAGGCGGGAAAAAATGTTCCTAACCGCACACCCCGTCGTTCGGGGCAACGTCAGGGTAGTATGGGGCCCTCAGCCACTAAAGAAACCCGCCGCGCGTCGTCTCTCCGCCTTTATTGGCGGGCCACCGGAACTATATTACATTCCTTCAGTGAAGGTTTTTTTCCTATCAGTAGTAATATGAGTTGGTCTTATTCAGACGTGAAAACAGAATTGAACTAAGATTTTTGTTTTTGTTAAATTTAAGTAAATTTGTTAAATTTTAGCAAGAAAAAAGGTATTTTCGGTTTCTTTTATAATAAAATCTGGCATAAGCTTTTGGAGTTTTCAAAGCCGGACAATTTGAGCCCTTCTGACATAGTGATGGACGAGCGTTAACGCTTATACGATATCTAATCAGTTAAGTGAATACGTTGCCTTTGGTTTACGTTACATGGGTCTACTGAATGGTTGATTAAAAATAAATGCGCTAATCAAAATAACTCTGTTTTATACGTAAGTCTGTATTACGAGTATATATACTGTTCACGTACATTTTATACTTAGTTTTTGCTTTGGAATTAAGTGTGTACGACGACTCTTAATGCACTTAAAGAGATATGAAACTTTGTAACCATTATTGATGTGAAAACATCTAATGCGGAGGGAGGGTAAAACTGGCTGTTTGCGTGGCGATGTCGCAACTCCAAATTAGTTAATTGTTTGTAACGTCATCTGTTGACAAAAGTATCTAACTAGGAAGTATAATGTCAATCAATAAACTAATAACAGTTTTAATTCGTCTATAGATAACAAGAGGGCGCTTACCAAATATTATATGTAGGTATAAGACGAAAATCGATGTTTTCATATCTGCGAGACATCCAGTGATGGCTCATTTATAATTGTAGACATTTTTAGTTTTAGCTAAATATATTACTAGGATCTGTAACTTACAACAATAAAAAACTACTAAAATAATTGTGCTGCAAATCTTTTGGGAGTTCCATTGTTTTTTTTTATACTTCTCGGGTGGCACGCAAATATATAGCTCGATGGCAAGTGGTTCAGCGTTTAGACGCTAGCAACTAGAGAGTCATCACTCGCGCATCACTACCTCGAAGGAAAATGCTATCCCTTTATTTAATTTTTTTGAAGTATATTAAGGAGATGAGAAAAGGGTTTAGACCTCTGGATCTTCCACTCACCGTGGTAGTACCTAGGAACCGTTGTTTAACGTTGATCTTTTGGGGAAAGGTGGAATTCCTGGATCGAGCCGGCCCATTTATACAGGGAAAAGCAAGACTATACTAATATAGTCGAATACAAGGTCTCATAGCAGTGAAATAAGGATGGGACCACAGCTACGAAAAGGATAAATAAATCCCTCGTGGCGTAGTCAGTAGTGTAACCGACTTCCGTGCAAGAGGTCGTGGGTTCTAATTATTTGTGTGATGAACACAAATATTTGCACTGCGTCTGAGGGTTTTCTATCTATTATATGTATTTATTTACAAAAAAAAGTAATATAAATATGTATTATATACGTAATCTGGTACACATAGCGCAAGCGTTAAGCTTAGTTTGGGACCAGAGGACGTTGTGTGGAATGTCCGTGAATATTTATTATGTTATATTAATATGGTTCGTAAACAAAAACAACATGCGCAAATAAACCTATTAACACATACATTTGATTCCTACCCAGTAGAAACAGATTAAAATTTTACTAGGAATAAAAAAGGGTTTAATATCGATTGGTAATTGTAAAATTCGTGTTTAGTATACTTACGCATAATTAAGTGCCCCTATATTATAAGCTTATGTAATATATACGTACAGAAATGCAATATAAAATTATAATCACAACAGAACGCAATTATAACAGCACGTTATGGTACTAAAAATATGAGTGTCACATTAAATTTAATTGCAACGGACCTTTTCAGTGCAGCCGCGCTACCGTAATGGCGTCATTTCTGTAATACTCGCGGCTATAATACAGCTTGCATACTCGTATAACTACTCCACCTATATAGAGAATTAAAGCGCAAAGTTTCACGCAAAACAGGGACTCACGAATATTTACAACAGTTTTATCCTGCGCCTTTGTCTGTGATTTCCGCAGAGAAACGACAAAGGTTTCAACAATCAAAAACATAACGGGGTGGAAAACCACTATAATAGAGGCAGATAGCTGCAGTATATAGCAGCACCACCTAGTTGTTAGACGTCCAGTACTTTAACGTTAATAGATAACTGTCCAGCCATGTCATTTACCGGGTTAAAAATATATTATGTGTGCTTAAAATCTACTAATCCATCCATCCATGCACCAGCTTTTCAACATCCACTGCTGGACATAGGCCTCCCCAAAAGAACGCCACAACGAGCGGTCCCATCATGGGGGATAATGCCGTAATCGCCACGCTTGGCAGGCGGGTTGGCGATCGCAGTGGATGTTGTTAATACTCGAGAGAGTGCTGCTGCCCACTCCCCCGGTATTCCCTCAGTCGGCTCTTACGACTCCCGTGGGTAGAGAGGCGTGGGACAATTCTAAAGCCGGCCCCACACGGCGCAAAAATAAACTAATATATTACATAAATTTTTTACGTTACTAGGTACACCTGGAAATGGCTATCGGCCCAAGCTTACAGTTATGCAAATGTTCATACTACACACTAACACTACTCAAACCCAGAACTATTGTTAGTCATAAAGAGAAGTAGGATTTACTATAATAGTTTCTGATACTTTCGGTAATGTTACATATATTATAATGAAATAAAACCACGTTTACGAAATCTATCGCATTTATTATTATTACTAGGTAAAGTTGGTTGAGTTAAAAAATACTTTGGAAAATCCAAAAGCGCACGCCTCATAATCTTCATTTTTCTCAATAAAATTGATTATTTGATAAGTAACTAATAATGTATTGGTCTTACTAAGTAGTTTTCAGTAAATAACATAGATAGCGCTATTTTCAAAAAGTACTGATGTGGGTTTCATGTCTTATACGCTAGATGGTAGCGCTAATTTTAAGAAGTACTTCTATATTGGTCTATAGGAATAGTTCTCATGAAAGGCGCTGGTTTTAGTGTCGCGTCGAGCGTAAATATTCAGTATTTTTTTGTTTATTTATATAGGTACAATTAAACCACATCGAATCAGACCGTGAAAAGTGATAGGGCTCTATTCGTAATCATAATAATTCGTAAACGAAAAAAAAATAGACTCGATTAGTAAAGTATTTTGGTCGTTATCGTGACATACATTACCTACTACAAACGGACGTCCAATACATAACTTTTATAAACAGCTTTTTAACTAGTTTAAATAACAAAAATGGCACAAAAAATATCATGAGTGTTAAAAATAGAGTTTTTTCTTGATATGTGTGTGTATATATTCTTTTACAAGTGCAATATATGATAAATAGAGACATTTTGAGTTTGAAAAATCAATTGTTCTATGTAAAACGAGAGCAGTACCCACCTCAACGCTTCGCTTATGAGGCGTGTAATAACATTATATGTATAAGTAAACCGACAATAAATGAAAAAGAATAACACAATAAAGTTAAAAGTCTTATTAGGAATTTTTATTACGTTTGTAAATTAAAATGAAACTAAAAACAGAGTTTACATAACATAGTACTCGTAGTATGGATAAATATAATAAAATATATGATATTTGGAGAATTATGTTTTGACTAGCCTTTGCCTGCGGCTCCACCGCAGTCAAAAGCTAGACTTTAGGTTATATCTCAGCTCCCCGATATAGTAGCGGGATAAAATGTATACCAGTTTTTAAGTCTAATGAAGAGCTAAGAAATATACAAAAAAAACATCAAACTCCGTTTAGTAGTATTTGCGTGATGCGCGAACAAACATACAGACAAAAATCTAAAAATAATTGTTTTGTGTTTAGATTTAGATACGCCTACATAGCCTAATACAGTCATTTTTTCTTAAACATCTTAAATGTACAGACAGCTCTGTTACAGCTTTATAATAGTACAGATTAGTTCTTGATAAGCTGTCAATAAATAATTATACCCCATTATATGGACACAGTCATTTTCTTGTCTACTACTAGTCCGCACATAGAATCATTAGCCTTGTGGTGTGACCAGGATTCATTTCCTCAGACTTTCTTTCTTTTTATTAGGTACATTGCTTGCGTCAGTAGCTAAACTAACTACGCCATCTGTGGAGTAAATTAATATTTAAATTCACAGGGAATATTTTTTTTGGTCTCTTTATAGACTAGCCGCTGGTCTGTCGTCAGCCTAACTTAGGATCACTAAAGTAGTTATCTTAGGTCCTATTCTTTTACGAACTTTAAAAGCCCCACGGCAGACACATGTGAACTGTCACATGTGTTGTCTAGGTCTTATTGAAAATGAGAAAACGGTCTACATTTCTTATCTATTTCGAATTACTTCTGAACAAATATCATTCTTAATACACACAATTGTGCTTGTCTTTATTTTCTTAAAAAATTGACACATGGTGGCTACATGTGTCTGCCATTTAATTTCAAGTGTCAAAACAAATTTATTCTGTAAAAAAACTGGCAAGAAGATTACAACAAATGTAGCACACAATAACACCCTCGGAGCATTGAATAACATCTCTGATTTATATGGTATTTTGCAGTAGATTGTAAGCCAGAACTTTTCTGTTTCCCTGAAATACAAATGTTAAGTTACATTTTTAAAGTGCGCATTTGTCGTATGAACAAGCAATATAACGGGACAAAAGTATTGTTGTGAGAGGAATTTTAAGTATACTGTTATATATGAAACATGAAGAAAGAAAACCAAAAATCTGAAACAAACGACATTACACGTATGCATGTCTTGTATTAGTATGTGCAGTGGAACAGAATAAGTATCAGTATTCCTTTTCAAGTATCCATATTTCAAGCAAAAGTAAATATTAATAAGTTTTTATAACTAACTAGCCTTTGCCCGCGGCTTGGCCGCAGCCAAGTTAGATGCAAGGTATCTGCATATGCACTATTTTCAAACTTTCTCATTGTGCGTCTATTAATATAATTGCCAAAAAAATAGCTACCAAATAAAAATGTGAAATTAAAATAGATGAAATAAACCTACAATTGAAATAAATAACAATGTTAATTCATATATTATTTGATGTGGCATCGCGTTCATTTGCCTCTTAACAAGAGAAATATCAACTGAATTTTACTAATTAGTTTAAATAAGAATCTTCAAACAAAGTCTGATGAGACATTTAATGAGCCCAACGCATGCAACCTGAATGTTTTGGTATTTCAAAGAAAATGTTCATGTTTACTTAAATATATTAACACTCGCAGCAAAGAATTTTAAACCATCAACTCAATCAAAGTTTATTGAATGTTCTATCGCAAGAACCAAGCAAATTATACTAATATGTTGAATAGCATAAAAGCTATATTTCCTCGACAGAAAGAAATAAGTAAACTGAAAAATTAATGTCTCCATCTTCAAATTATTTGTTATTTAATCAATGTTATATACATTTTTAAATATGGAAGAGACAGGCATAAGTAAATATAATAGATCTGCATATTTATGCCAAATTTTTCGTCATAATTGAGTACTTGGAAATATTTTAGTTGGTTAACTTCTACAAAGTATTTTGTTACCAAAACATTATCCATACTTGTAGTATTAAACCAACCTGTCGTGTAATAATAGGCAGGTATTTTTCTAAAAAAACTAATTTTAACAATTAAACATATCTCAAATTTATTTATAGTGATAGAGCCTTGCTTATCCCAGCATGAATGGGTCGGCTCGATCAGGGAAGTACCACCCTTTTTTTTTTTTTTTTTGTTTTTTTTTTTTTTTGTTTAGGCGGGAAAAAATGTACCTAACCGCACACCCCGTCGTTCGGGGCAACGAACAGGGTAGTGTGGGGCCCTCACCCACTAAAGAAACCCGCCGTGTGCCGTCTCTCCGCCTTTATTGGCGGGCCACTGGAACTATGTTACATTCCTTCGGTGGAGGGGGGAAGTACCACCCTGTCACAAAAGATCTGCGTGTAACAACGGCACTTACTCCTGCTATTGTGTTACGTATGGTGAGTGAGCGCGCCGGAGACCCAAACCACCCCTCTCTATCCTCTCCTTGTTATCCTTCCTATCCTCTCCTTGTTATCCTTCCTATCCTCTCCTTGTTATCCTTCCTATCCTCTCCTTGTTATCCTTCCTATCGTCTTCTTAGTATTACTTATTCTATCCTTACTATCCTTCTTATAATTCTGTTACCTACCTACATTTTCGATGGCGAGCGGTGTAGTCATACGGGGTCATTTTGTAAAATAATATCGAGTACGGGTAGATTGCTTATTTCATGAACAATATTTTTTTTTTTTAATTTTTTACCTAAACAAGTAGTAGGTACATGAAGCTGTATGAAAATGGCGACTGTATAGATCACCACCCTATATATCTTATTACCCTTACTCCTTGGAGATGCGACGCGCGAGTGATGTTTCTGGTATTCTAGCGTCTATAGGCTTGGGTAACCGCTTCCATCGGGTGTGCAGTATGCTTGTTTGGCACCCATGTAGTAAAAAAAAAAATCCAACAATAAATGATAAAACTACGTACGTAATAAGAATCCATTTACGTACCTTCAACACCATAACTATTTACTTAAGTACATAAAATCATAGGCATTTTTCATTAAAATAATGGACTACCTTCTATTGTAATGAAAATACGTAGTTTTCGCTCGTCGAATCTATGATCCAGGGTAACTGTCAGAACAGAAAACAATAGAACAATGCCTAGCAAAAAATCTTTTTTTTTTCAACGCGTACTAATACAATGAGATTTTGAAATATCAGTGTCACTATCATTTTATCATTATTTTAATTTAATTCGTAATATTGCAATGAACTCTTTGTGATCTCTCTCCACCTCATATCCCTTTCCTTGAGACTGATAATGATGATAATAATGTAGCTAGTCATTTAGTCTAAACAACAATTTACTGTTAAAGGTAGAAATTAGACTTAGTCAGTTTATAATAATTATATTTAGGTATGCAAACGAGAAAAAGGCCTGGCTGGAAGCACCTTGGGCCGGTTTTTGACCCGTAGGGACACTTCAGCCGGTGCTGGAGGCGTGGATAGGACGATAGCACGGAGTCCTTAACCTTAGAACTGGTGCAGGTTATTTCAGCAGCTAAGTGCACATAGCCACCAGGAGGAAATCGAGTCCACGCTGTCACCATTGTGGCTGCGACGAGGATGGCGCGGCAAGCGCTCGAGCAATGTCCGGCCTGGGCCAAGTGCATCATGAAATAGTCTCGGCAATCGCTCTGACGACGCTTGGCCGTGCCAGGAATTGGACTGCCGTTGCTACCTTCAGCGACGATGTCATCTCAAAGAAGAAGGTGGTGGAGAGGGCCAAGGAGGAGGATCCTTCCGCCAACCCGAACTGCCATTAGGTCGGTGCAAATACGGATGCATTTGTATTGGTGGACCTACGTAAAACTATTAGTTTCTTATTAGAAACAGTTATAGGGATTGGCATGTGACCAATGTTTATTATTCTAATATTGTTTTTTCTAATTGTTACAATTTTTACTACTATGTACACTTACTGACTAAAGATCATATTTGCTAATGGACTTTTTGGTGAGTTGTCATGGCTCCTTTTTTGGCGTAAAAATGTTTACCGGTTATTTTTTAATACAACGCTTTCTCATAAAACTGTTAAATATTGGACAGTTAATCTTTCAGTAATAAATAATAAGAAGTTCTTCACAAAAATACCCATCATTAAGCCTTTGTTCATAGCTTCAAGAATACTTGTAGCTTGAAATATTTCAAAACACCACACAACACAATTTGGTATTTAATACTGATCAAAGCAGTGCCAAAGTTTTCTTTAAAAATGGAGTTATATCCATTAAAAAAAGCTTTACTAACAACTCTGCCAATAAGGCAGAGTTTATAGTCTAAATTATATTCAAAACATCAAATGAAATCCACTTTTATTGAAAATTCGATCAAAGGAGCCGACAACACGTCACTTCAAAACTTTAAGGAAAAGTTAGAAAGAACATTTTTACTTTAACTTAAAACATTCACGAAATAGAAAAATTTACAAAATATAAGGCGTATGACTTAGAAAGATGGTGTGCGTACCGTGCAATATATAAAATACATATTAAAATTGAATTCATGTTTTTAATAGATTTTATACGACCTAACTTTTCGGATAGGATCCTGTATTAAAACGACAAAGTTATAAATAGTAACATAACAAACTATGGCTTTTTCACGAATTTGTTAATACGATATAACTTGAAGCATATGAGAATGTAAATTTATTACTTAACTAACTTAACTGCCTCTGTGGTGCAGCGGTAGTGTGAGCGACTGCTTATCATGAGGTCTCGGGCTCGATCCCAGGCAGTGTTATTGTGCTTTTTCCTAAAAGAAAATTCTCAGCAGCAGCCCGGAGTTTGGAAATGTGTCCGGGAGACGGCCTTATTGCGTACGTTAAACATAGCTGGCGAACCGTGGGTGTGTACACCTCTGCCTACTCCTTCGGGGAATACAGGCGTGATGCTATTACTTAACGGCACAATTGTAATACAATTTTATGTTGTTTATATATAAAAGAGAAATCCAGAAACGTCATATTTGTCTACGAGTCCTTCAACGCTCTGTTTCACGCTTCTCTTACTAATGACAACGGCATCGCATTTTGTGAGATAACGGTATACATCATCGTAAACGAGAAAACTTTGATTAGAGAGGCCTTCAGAAATTCATTAGTACACGCTCGAGGCAAAATTTCCTCGCATTTGGAAAAACTTACAGAACTTGAAATATGTTTGGTGGAAAATAATTCAGGAATCTTTAATTATAAGTTGTGTAAGTATTCCACTAAATATGTTTGGAAAAATGGTAATATCAGTGATATAACTGGGAAAAGTATGAAGTATTTTCTCTCTGATATTCTTAATTTGTTGGTGCTTTAGAAAAATAGATCAAATTTTGCCCAACAGTTTATTTTATTGCGTAAGTGGGCAGTAACAAGATATTTGAATAAATCCTCCTCTACTGGACAGTAGCTTTATTTTGAAAATTAGTTACTTGCGAGGAATTCTAATAAAGTAACTGTCAAGAGGGTAAAAATTGGCGTTGACTATTTTTATTGAAAAAAGAAGCAACCTCCCCTAACAGGGAGCACCATGCCAGCTACGGGTGAAACCGATATCTAGCTTAAATGCATTTGCCGACATTGCTGAAGCGGTGCACACACGCTGAGCGATGCACTTTTTTTTATTTGGTACTTAGATGGTAGCTCAGCCGCAAACCCGTCAATCCCTGGAGCTCAAAGAGGAAAACCCTGAACCAGGGATCTGGTGCTCTAGGAGACATGTTTTCCAAAAAGTACACAGAAAAAAACTTGAACGGAATTCGCATGTTAGCAATACTTTTTTTAATTGTCCGTGTGGTGATGGACAAAGAATACAAGTGTCAACATCCCATCCTTTCCCACGGGTGTCGTACAAGGCGACTAAGGGAAGTAAGCAATCATCACCCATCATCATCATTACTGGTGGGAGGGCTGGGCAAAAGCCCCACATTACTCTGTTTGTTGCACCGAACGATGGGGTGTGCGGTTATGAACATTTTTTCGTGCCTTACAAAATACTTACATAAACTTAACAAAAAAAAGGGCTGGGTACCAAGTGAGAGTACTCACTTGCTGCGGGCCCGAACGGGTCGGTACCGCTTTCTCCCGTGTGACCGGTCATGAAGTACGTCAGAGTGTTTTGAGGTGTGGTATACCACTTACCATTAGGTGGGCCGTGGCTCGTTTGCCATCATTAACAATAAAAAAAACTTTTTGATGACTGACGAACTAACCCAGTCTGAAACGTTAACATGTAAAAATTACATTCTTTAATTCATCCTTAAATAACAGTATGAATCAGCACTCAGTATTTTTAACACAATCTTCTAAAACAGGCGATGAACAAACAGCGTCTTTTACTAAGTTAGGTGACAGTATTAAGTCGCTGTCACTGTTACACTTAGTTGGCCGTGATTACACTTATCGCAAACACGGATTAGAGAGATACGAGCAACTCAGCAAGTAGCATAGTGTGTAAATCCACTCTAATATTCTCCATTTTCCAGAAAAGATCTATGGTAATCTAAGAGTCCAAATCTTTATACTATTAAAAAGCTGTAACAGAGCTGTGTCTAAAAATTCAAGATTTTTTTTGAGAATAAATTACTGTAGTAGACATGTATAAATACGACAAATTTTTTGTTGAATTTGTATCTGTTTGTCTGTTCGTTCGTTCGCACATCACGCAAAAACTACTGAACGGATTTTGATGCAACATTTTTTATTTGATAGCTCTTAATTAGACTTAACAACTGGTATACATTTTATCCCGCTACTTTATCGGGAACCTGAGATATAACCTAAAAATAACTAGGTAACACATAGCTTTTCTCTACTTGTAACGTTGTATTTCGTATGGTGAGAGCGCCACAGGCCCAAACCCCCTCTATATCCTTCCCTTATTATCCTACCTATATTCTCTTTATTATGCTTTCTGTCCCCTCCTTAGTATTCTTCCTATCCCTTCCTCTCCACTTCCCATCCCTTTCCTTATAGATGTGACACACGAGTGATGCCTCGGGTGTTGCTAGTATCTATAGGCTAGTAACAGCTTACCATCAGCCGGGCTGTAGCAAGCTTGCCACCCATGTAGCATAAAAAAATACTTCTGTGTACTAGCTTTCTTATCTACCTTAGATAAACTCACTTAGCACATTCTGGCCAGTTGTATTGAAGCTAGGGTATTCTTTAAACTAAACAGATTTGCCGTATGGTGCCGGCTTTAGAATTGTCCCACCCCTCTCCACCGACTGAGGGAATACCGAGGCAGTGGGCAGCAGCACTCCCTCGAGTACTAACAACAACCACTGCGATCGCCAACCCGCCTGCCAAGCGTAGCGATGACGGCACTATCCCTCATTTTGGGGAGGCCTATGTCCAGCAGTGGACGTCGAAAGGCTGATGGATGGAAACAGATGGCAAACAAGCATACTACTCCGATCGTTGTTAAAGGGTTACCATAGCGTATAGTGAATTGCCTAGAGGTCCGAGGCACGACACACGCCTGTGATTATTCGAAATTATGAACCGTGGGTGTGTAATACACCTCTGCCTACCCCTTCGGGGAATACAGGTGTAATACTATGTATATGTATGTTTATTTTATATTTTCATCTCAAACATTGAGGAAACTTGAATATGGTAAAACCATTATTACTTAATTGCAGCATGGTATGTTAACGCCTGGCAATCTCCGGCTTAACAGTTATTAGTACGCTAGAAAATTACTACACTTAATTACAAACGAGATAAGCAGCTTTAAAGTCAAAGAGCTTTGATGTAATTTATCAATGTGAATGCCGATTTATGACTCAATGGAGTAATACAAAATGTAAGAGATCAACAGAAATCACTTACTTGTTGTATGAGAAGTATCTAAGTATTAAATCACTAATTATGTTGAACCAGTAAAAGAAAGCTTTGATAGCTTGCGACGTAAGTACCTACAAGTAGACATTTCATCAAGAAAATTTACATAAGAATGTCTGACGGAACTTTTTGTTTATCTGATAACTCATATTTTATTAGTGTATTTTTATTTAGACATTTTTATATATATTTTTAGCATTTGACATGCTTAGCAACATACATTAAACACAAAGTGAAAAATGTGAAATCGAAAATAACAGTCACGAGCAGGATTCGAACCTGCATCTCCTGGATACCGTCCAGATGCTTTGCCAATTCAGCAATCGTGACCCTTGCTCCTGACTGCTAATTTCGATAACACATTCACACTTAACGTCTTTGGGTGACGCCTGCACCATCTGTCGGAAGTATTTTTATACATTATACCGACCAGGTAAACTTAATTTTACAATTAAGATTTTACCTAATAATGACGCAAACCCTATAAATATTTAGATATTTTTATATGCTGAATTGGCAAAGCATCTGGACGGTATCCAGGAGATGCAGGTTCGAATCCTGCACGTGACTGTTATTTTCGATTTCACATTTTTCACTTTGTGTTTAGTGTATTTTTAGCTCAATTTTATCGATGTATGTAAAAAATGTTTTGCCTTACCAAGGATAGTAATAAATTGACACTTTTGATTCATTAGCAATATACACAGTAAAAACTTCGTAATTCAAAACCCCTGTATTTGCCCATCCCTTTGCAAAACTTTTTGTCACTGATTAGAGTAAATATTTGACAGAACGGGATCTGAATTCCTAGCTTATCGAGTTATATTAATAACTTGATTTTTGTCTTTCTGAACTATAGGTTTTAACGCTTAACTAAGCTATAAATTAAGTTTAATATCAATTTTTTAATTTTATCCCGAAGAAGCATTCCATAACGACTTTTGAGTCTGCTAAGCTGCGTAGGTGTAAGGGTAACTATGATCTAAATTAATGTTATTTAAGCAGAAAGACTGTGCTCAGTTATAGGGCATGAAAAAGGTTTGATAACGATCATTAATTACAAATACATTCCTTTTTTAGACAGCTTTGACGAATGACAACTATTATTTTTCATTTAAGTCCAGTTTTTTGTCTCTGTCCAGAAATAATTTCATGTAAAACTGCTTCACTGTAAAAAATGAGCACATTAGCAGATTTCTCGTCAAAAGAAAATGTAATAAAGGACTTTAACAGGACCTTTTGCTGTCAAAATACGGACAGTGTAAAATACTCCGGCGCTGTAAATAAATACTCGTTATCTATATTTTCCGGAGACCTTTCTGTAACTCATTTTTATCTTTTGTAAATAAAGTTACTGAGAAAGACGGGATTACTTAGTTGCTCGCTGTTAATATTACAGACATATTTAATATCTCATGTACCATACAGCTTTTTTAACAAACTATAACAGGATTATTCCTGTGACGGACTAACAAATAATGTATCTGTGTATAAAAAAAAATAGACGTCGCGGGACGTCTACCAGATGTGAAACATCGAAATTATTTTGTAGGAATAATGAGTAGAAATAAAATGATCATAACTTTTTCAATGTGTACTTGCATAAAATTATGACATGTGTAAAATAGCGGGAATGTATATTAATAATCATCACCAGGCCCTGGAAATCATCTAAGACAAAACTAACAATTCCAAACTCTATAAGGTTGAGTCGTTTCATTACGGAGGTACTGGCCACCTTCCAGCTCCATCATCAGACCCTGGATACTATTTAGAGACAAAGTACTCGTCAAGACTAATCAAACGAGTATAAACATGATGGGGTTGCGACGTTCGAGCCCAAACTCCATGGAGTTATGACATTTTATGATGGAGTTCCTATGGCCACCTTCTAGCTCCATCATCAGACAAAGTACTCGTCAAGACGAATTATACGAGCCCAAACTCGATGGGGTTATGTCGTTTTATATTGGAGTTCCTATGGCCACCTTCTAGCTCTATCATCAGGTCCTCGATACTATCTAAAGACAAAGTACTCGTCAAGACGAATCAAACGAGTCGAAACTCGATAGTGTTGTTTCATTATGAAGTTGCTATATCCACCTTTTAGCTCCATCATCAGATCAGCTCCATGTCATCATAATATAGCATTATTACGCAATATACACATGCTTGTAAAATTTCAGCTCAATAGGAAATCGGGAAGTGTGTCTAATTTAACTTGCAAGATTTGAACGGAACAAGTAAAAAAGCGTCGCCACGCTAACAGCCGATTTTACCCTCCCTCCGCATTAGATGTTTCACATCAAAATAAATATATTTATTCTGTGTTACGTTTAAGTTTTTATGGACACATTCTATAAAAGGCGCTAAAGGCTCCAATATCCTAAGCTAATTAATTATTATATGCATCTAAGGGTAGAAAACAAGTACAAGTGTCCGTGTGGTGGCGGACTAAGAATACAAATGTCACCACCCCATTCTTTCCCACGGGTGTCGTATCAGGCGACTAAGGGAAGTAAGCAATTATCATCTATTGCATGACTGGTGATAGGGCTGGGTACCAAGAGGGCGTACTCACTTGGTATCGGGCCCGAGCGGGTTGGTACCACCATCTCCCGTGTGGCCATGAAGCACATCGTTGCGTTTTGACTGTAGCAGGAGATAGCCGTTTATATTTCATTTCATACCTATGAAATGAATTGGTGAGCAGCGGCTTGACAATACTCTTGGTATAGTCGAGTCCATGAGCGACGGTTACCATTTACCATCAGATGGACCGTGGCTCGTCTGCCACTACAAACAATAAAAAAACAATGTCAAGAGAAAGAGATTAAATGTGAATAGAAACTGGTATCATGAGGTTCCCACTCACCAACGTAAACACGAATTAGCTCTTCTGAGGTTACTGACTCCATAAGCCGCAGTAATTGCTTACAATAGGTGAGCCGTGGCCTGCGGCTTGGCGAATAAAAATAAAATACAGATCTTAGATAAAACATTTTATTTCAGACAAAATTTATCTCAAGATATAAGTTAAAATACAGACATTAACAGGCTTTTGTTTCCTTCGACATCCTTCGAGAGACTTCTAGTGTTGATGAAAAAAGTTCCGACGGAACAGTTTCTAGGGGTAAAATTATCTGGAAAGTTCTTATCGCCAAGAACTTTGCCTTTCACAGTGATAATAGCAAAGAGTTATTTGCAGAAGATATCGGAGTTATTTAGCTGTTTCATAGTGAAGGGAAAATTTCTTCAGTTTGTTGGAAACTTTTTGCTGTGGTTATTTCTTAGAGTTACTAACTCTGTAACGTATATGAACGGGCTATCCAGCAAAGACTTTAGATAACTATGTCATTGTTAAAATATCACTTCTACAACAAAATGAAATATAAATTTTTGCTTGTGTTTTAGTTAAGATACAACATTGTACACCTTATGCGAACTTGTTAATTAGCGATTTGAGTCTTATATGCCCTAATCAAGTCCCTAAAATTTAATGCAAACTATACTGACATACATAAATAAAGATAATTTACAAAGATTATTGACGATATTCTTGTGCACAAAACTAAGATGGCTGGCTGCGTTATTTATTTAAACTTTATGCAACAAATGATTGTACAATGGCGGACTTAATGCCTGAGGCATTCTCTACTAGTCAACCATGGGTGATGCAGAGATAATAGAAGGTAGATGCATTTGTAAAGATGCTGATAGTACATAGAGAAGAAAATTCAAATATACATGAATATATATATATGCCGCTTTCCCCTGGGGCACATCAAGGAGTGCAAAAAACTGCATCTATATACTCGCGACGTTGCCGCTCTTCCAATTATGCCCGAGTGATATACTCGCCAACATATTTTCCGTCTCTTTTTGATCGCCTAACGGATTTTTTTCTCATATACATACGAACTATTTGGCTCCATCTGTATAAGACATTTATCAAACCTAACCATCAAATGTGGAACATATACGAATTTTATTTTACATTATACCATCATACGTTGATCATATATACGGACTATATTTTACATGCTACCAGCTTATGTTCATCATATACGAATTATATTTTACACGCTACCATCTTATGTTGATCATATATACAGATGATATTTTACATTATACCATCAAACGTTGATCATATATACGGACTATATTTTACACGCTACCAGCTTATGTTGATCATATACGAATTATATTTTACATGCAACCATCTTATGTTGATCATATATGAATTATATTTTACACGCTACCATCTTATGTTGATCTTATACAGATAATACTTTTGTTAAGTTGAGATCGTCGACACTTCGAACAGCATGCCTTTGCAGGGAGCCAAGTGGGTCGAGCTGATATTTTGGTACGCCTGCCTAAATATGTGATCAGTACTCCACCTGAGGGTGGACTTGTATACCATAAGTACTGCCTTGGTGTGAAGTACCTACCGCTTGACTCTGTTCAGGACGCCCAGTTTTCTGCTCGCCAATTTGGCTTTATCCTCCAAATGACTCCTGAGCTAGACTTTGCTGGATATACAAGACAAGGCCGAGGATCTCAATACTCTCGGAGAACGGGAGAGTTAACCCTTCGAACTGATTATTTACCCACGATAAATGCGTCCTTCTTTGCAGTGAACGCGTCAGTCTTCATTGGATTGAATTGAACCAAGTTCTTTTCTCCTATAATAGCCAAATACACTTTGCAATATTAAAAAAATCACTATTTTAACAATATTTATATTAAAATTAAAACAATTTTTTAAATTTCTCTAAAGTTTTCTTTCTTTTATTTTTAATCGTACAGTTCATAATAATGAAAATATCTCACCTCTTTTATATGGATTACCTTAAGTTGTTTGCCCCTACCAGATTGCTACTAATGGAGTTACTAAAGTTAACCGAGTCCTTTAGTAATTCCATCAGGATGGAATTTGGTGTGGATAAATGTGCGGTCATGCATGTAAAACGGGGAAGGATAGTGGAATCTGAAGGACTACAACTTTCGGATTCTACACATTTACGATCTCTTTTCGTAACTGACACCTATAAATACTTGGGCATGTCGCAAGCTTTAGGCATTAATGAGGTGGACATGAAATGGCCGTTGCAGGAGCATTTCTTTGGCCGCCTGAAGAAAGTACTAAATAGACATCTTTCGGGTGGCAAGAACGTGTGCGCCTGCGACGGTTGGGTCATGCCACTGCTTATGTACTCTGTCTGCATACTCAAGTGGACCCAGACTGAATAGAAGAGTCCGCAGTCTCTTAACCACATATCGTATGCATCATCCTCGTTCATCAGTAATGAGGTTGTACATCCCACGAAAGTGTGGTGGACGAAGTTTTTTAAATGCGAAGACCTTGCATAATCGTAAGGTGTACAACCTTACAGCACACTGATAAGGATGTGCATCGTGATGTGGTCGCTGTAAATTCCAGACTCACTCCACTCTCCTTGGCTAAGGAGAACTGGCGCAGACCTGTAGTACTAAGTGCTGACGATCGCAGGGGTGTATGGCAGAGCAAGGAGCTGCATGGAAGATTTTACCGGGCTTTTCACGGGCCCGACGTTGACTTTTCAGCTTCCGTGGCCTGGCTACGTTTCGGTAACCGCTTTGGGGAAACCAGAGGTTTTATCTGTGCAATTTCTGACGAAGTTATCATGACAAACAACTACCGGAGGCATATCCTAAGGGATGGTACGGCTGACATATGCCGTGCCTGCCACCATCCTGGTGAGTCCCTTAGACATATTGTCTCGGGTTGTTCTCGTATTGCTAACGGTAAGCACTTGCACAGACATAACCAAGTAGCCAGGAATATCCACCAATAGCTTGCTCTGAAATACAGACTTGTGGACGTCGAGGTACCTTACTACAGGTATGTAGCTGAGCCAGTACTCGAAAATGGCTGTATCACATTGTAGGTACTGGGATCGATCAATTATCACAGACAGAACTGTTGCAACCAACAAACCTGATATTGTGGTAGTGGATCGATCTGAGCGCCGGGCAATGATTGATGATATCACCATCCCGTGTGACGAGTATGTCGTGAAGGCTGAGAAGGATAAACAGATGAAGTATCTGGACTTGGCTCACGAGATTGTTGAAATGTGGGATGTAGATTCAGCGATTATTGTGCCTATAGTAGTGTCAGTCAATGGACTGATAGCCAAGAATCTCGACCAACACCTTAAGAGGCTCGCGTTAGATGGTTTGATCAAGGGTTTGATACAGAAAGCGGTACTTCTGGACACGGCACGCATTGTGAAGAAGTTCCTGTTTTTGAAACCCTAACCACTGGCAGTTTGGCCCTTGTGCTTGCTGTGGGTCTACGCACTTTTTATATTTTTAAATAACTTGTTATTTTTTGAAATATATATATTTAAAAATGTATTTAGTGGTTGAAGATATGTAAATAATAATAATAGAACCACAAGACGTAGCCTGTGCAGTCCGTTTTTTGGTAAATTGGAAGTCTTCAGGACCGGACGGACTGCACAATTTTTGGCTTAAGTGGCTGCGAAGTTCACACGCTCGTTTGGCTTCTCAATTTCAATCGGCTGTGGAATCGGGGACGTTGCCGGATTTTATGACTACTGGCATCACTCATTTGCTCCATAAATCAGGCAGTACCATGCAATTATAGACCAATTACGTGCGGCAATTAACCAACATACTCGCCGTAAGAAAAAGGATTTGGTGACATGCTGGATATGCCTATAAAATGCCTATAATATGCCTATAAAATAGCTTTTGATTCTGTGCCACATACATGGCTCTTGAGGGTGCTGAAGTTATATAAAATTCATCCTACTTTATGCACCTTCCTGAAATCATGTATGGGGCACTGGAGAACACTCTTAGCTATCCAGCGTCTCGGCAGACTCTGGTTCGCTACGGTGAGCTTATAAGGATTGAGCTGAGTATATTCCAGGGTGATAGACTGAGTCCTTTATGGTTTTGTTTAGCCATGAACCCTCTCAGTACACTATTAGAAAGTTCTGCGCTAGGCTACAGGTTGCGAGGTGATGGTCCTGAAATATCCCACCTGTATTACATGGATGACCTTAAGTTCTTTGCCTCCACCAGATTTCAACTAATAGAGTTACTAAAGTTAACCAAGTCCTTTAGTAGTTCGATTGGGATGGAATTTGGTGTAGACAAATGTGCGGTCATGCATGTAAAATGGGTAAGAGTAGTGGAAGCCGAGGGAATTCAACCCTCGGATCCTACTTATTTATGATATCTTCTCGTTACTGATACCTATAAATACTTGGGTATGTCGCAAGCTTTGGGCATTAGTGAGTTGGACATGAAACAATCGTTGCAGGAGCACTTCTTTGGCCGCCTGACGAAAGTACTAAGTAGTCTTCTATCAGGTGGAAACAAGGTGCACGCCTGCAACGGCTGGCTCATGCCACTTTTTATGTACTCTTTCGGCATACTGAAGTGGACTCAGACTGAACTTGAGGCCTTGGATAAAAGGGTCGGCAGTCTCTTGACCGCAAATCGTATTCATCATCCTCGTTCATTAGTTATGAGGTAGTACATCCCACGACAGTGTGAAGGTCGAGGTTTCTTAAATGCCAAGACCTTGGACAATCGTGAGGTGTACAACCTTAGGGAATATTTCCTGCATACTGATAGGAATATGCATCGTGATGGGTCACTGTAGATTCCGGACTCACTCCACTCTCCTTGGCTAAGGAGAACTGGCACAAACCAGTAGTGCTGTGTATTGATAAACGCAGGGCTGTATGGCAGAGCAAGGAGCTCCACGGAAGATTCTACTGGGCCTTACATGGACCTGATGTAGACTTCTTAGCTTCCGTATCTTGGCTACGTTTTGGTAACCTCTTTGGGGAAATCGCAGGTTTTGTCTGTGAAATTGCTGACAAAGTTATCATGACGAATAACTACCGGAGACATAACCTTAGGGAAGGTACTGCCGATATCGATATACGATGCCAAGAGGGGGGTCTCACGGCTGGTACCAGGTGACAGAGAAATCGAAAGACCAGTGTTATACACTAAAAAACCGCATCCAGCCAAACATACCAGCAGGAATTTCATGTGTTTGACAACGCAGGAGGAGGTGCAAGACCAGCTTCAAGACGAACTGCAAATCTACACAGATGGAAGCAAAATAGAAGGAAAAGTTAGTGCTGCAATATCTGTGTGGAGGAATGGCGTCGAAAGTAAAAAGATAAAACTAAAACTTGCATCCTACTGCTCAGTATATCAGGCGGAAATGCTAGCGATATGTAAGGCGGCTGAGGAGGCACGGCGGAATTCATGTATGAAATCCGCAATTATCAGCGAC
Organism: Leucoma salicis; assembly: GCA_948253155.1. Classification (NCBI taxonomy): domain Eukaryota; kingdom Metazoa; phylum Arthropoda; class Insecta; order Lepidoptera; family Erebidae; genus Leucoma; species Leucoma salicis. Next base: position 4,859,761 of record OX411815.1, read on the forward strand.
TCGAGAGCGGCACTATACACTATTATAAACAACGAATCCCTTCACCCTCTCGCAGTAAAAACCAGAAAATTAATATATGACATTGAGAACCAAGGTAAGTCCTTAAAAATGTGCTGGATTAAGGCCCACGTGGGGGTGGAGGGAAACGAAAGAGCCGATCATCTGGCTAAGGAAGCTGCGTTGCATATAAAGACCATCCCGCATTACGATAAATGCCCAGTTTCTTTCATAAAAAAGCAGATTCGGAACCAAACGCTACAGGAGTGGAACAAGAGATACTTGGAAGGAGAAACAGCGGGAATAACAAAAATATTTTTCCCAGACAAAAAAAACAAACAGACAAATAGTTTGAAATCTCATGCTAAGTCAGAGCTTATACTCGTAGTGTGCGTCTGACAGCTCTTTGAACAAATCAAGTAATCGCCTAATAATGAGTGTACATTCGTATGGCCTCTGCCAAGTGCAGATTATCTATTCTCTTTGTTATACGTTGATTGAAGCGATTTGGTTGTACACTCCAGGTCCAAATGCTGAGCTCAGTTCTAACTTTTATAAAGCTGTAACAGAGTTGTGTCTGTACATTTAAGATATTTGAGAAAAAATGACTGTAATAGTCGTATCTAAAAACAAAACTATTTTTTTTAGATTTTTTGTCTGTTTTATCTGTTTGTTTATTTGCGCATCACGTAAAAGCTACTAAACGGATTTTGATGTAAATTTTTTGTTTGATAGCTTTTCATTAGACTTAATAACTGGTATACATATTATTCCGCTACTATATCGGGAACCTGAGATATTGCCTAAAATCTAAGTTTTGGCTGGGGCGGAGCCGCAGGCAACGGCTAGTTTTAGATATTTGGGAAAAAATACTGTATTCGGCTATATAGGCGTATCTGAACAAAAAACAATTCTTTTTAAATTCTTTGTCTGTTTGTTTGTTTATCTGTTTGTCTATTTTGATCTGCGATTTAGCACTTGACATGCTCAGTTAATTTTTAAATAACGAATTATTTGTAAATAGGGAAAAAGAGAACTTTAGTGCTAGCGGGTCGTAAAGACAAATGTGATGTGTAGATTGGGAATGGCCATCGGTCAGTGCGATGGCTTAGCAATTAGAGCATTTCCCCTAATTGGAGGGGTTCGTATCCCGCTCGCACTGAAGTTCTCTTTTTCCACATTCACTAATAATTTGTTTGTCTTTTGTTGTTATTTGTACGCGTAACACGCAAAAACTACTGAACGGATTTTGATGCAACTTTTTTATTTGATAGCTTTTGATTAAACTTAAAACTTGTACACGATTCATGTCCTACTACATCGGGAACAGAGATATAACATTAAAACTAGCTTTTGGCTGTGGCGAAGCCACGGGCAAAGGCTAGTCTTTCTCTAAAGTGATATAGAGACAGCCATGTATCATAGAAAGCAGTGCTTTGTTTTTCCTACTAAGAACCATGAGCAACGGTCGTCATGTAATCTACCACAATAGGCTGTAAAGAGATAGGAAATTTTAAGAATACCCCCATGTCAGTCGGGCATGACGTCCTTCACATCTGGTGATTCAGGTCTTTGCCACCATTTTCAACGGCTCGGTCTGACTTAGGAACTTAGCCGTCCCTAATCGAAAGGTGCAAGGGAATTTAAGCTATAATAATATAATTAATATCTTAAATTGTTTATGCTTATCTATATAAAAAATATTTAGGCAAAAAAACGCGGGAAAAAAGGTTCCTAACCACACACCCCATGGTTCGGAGCAACGAACAGGGTAGTGTGGGGTCCTCCCCCGCTAAATAACCCCCTCTCCGCCTGTATTGGCGGGCCACAAGGCGGAGAGATGGCACAAGGTGGGTTTATTTAGTGGGTGTGGGCCCTACGCTACCCTGTTCGTTGCCCCGAAAGATGGGGTGTGAGGTTAGGTAAATTATTTCCCGCCTAAACAAAAAACCGTGTGGGGCCGGCTTTAGAATTGTCCCACCCCTCTCCACCCATGGGAGTCGTAAGAGCCGACTGAGGGAATACCGAGGAGAGTGGGCAGCAGCACTCCCTCGAGTATTAACAACATCCACTGCGATCGCCAACCCGTCTGCCAAGCGTGGCGATTATGGCACTATACCCCCAATTAGGGGAGGCCTATGTCCAGCAGTGGACGTCGAAAGGCTGATGGATGGATGGATGGACTAAACAAAAAAAATAAAAAGGTGACATGCAGCATTATTTTTGTAGCTATAAAATTTTAGTTTTTTTTGTCTAGTGATAGAACCTTGTTTGTCCCAACATTAAAAGAGCTGGATTGATCGGGGAATTATCACTCTCTCACAAAAGATCAGCGTTAAGCAAAGTTGTGTTTCGTATGGTAAGTGAGAGCGCCAGAGGCCCAAGAACCCTCCCTATCATCTCCTTTTTATCTTTCCCACTCTCTCCTTAGTATCTCAAATATCTCCTTAATATCCTACCTATCAACCTCCTATCCCTTTCCTTGGAGATGGCGACGCGCGAGTGATGCCTCTGGTGTTGCTAGCGTTTATACGCTACATTATAATCATATTTATTTCAATATTATAATCATATTTATTTTCCATTAAATAGTAAGTGCAATGTGCCCGGTAGACGTCAATAGGCTCGTCCCCTATTACGTGGGACTTAAATTTAGCTGGCGAGTCGTGGGTGTGTAATACACCTCTGCCTACCCCTTCGGGGAATACAGGCGTGATGCTATGTTTTTATGTAACCATGAACTTACAACAGGTAGGCCGTATGCTTGTTTGCACTCACGTAGTAAAAAAAAACATTGTTTTTGTAGCTAGTTTAAAGAATGTGCTCACATGAACGCATAAACTAGAAAAAAGCTGATGATCATTTTTAAACGGTTAAATAATTTTATTAATTCTTAAATCACAGCTAAGAATACTCTTGAGGGAGCCTCCTTTTATCTATACAATTAAAAAGCTGTAACAGAGCTATGTCTGTACAATTATGATATTTGAGAAAAAAATACTGAATAAGGCTATATAAGCCTCTAAACACAAAACAATACTTTTTAGATTTTTTGACTGTTGGTCTGTTTATCTGTTTGTTTGATCGCGCATCACGCGAATACTACTGAACGTATTTTGATGCAACTTTTTTATTTGACAGCTCTTGATTAGACTTAACAACTGGTATACATTTTATCCCGCTACTATATGGGGAACGTGAGATATAACCAAAAAACTAGCTTTTGGCTGCGGCGTAGCCGCAGGCAAAGACTAGTATAAAATAAAGAGAATCAAAATCCGTTCAGCCATTTGGAAGTTATGATACCACACACATATTAAACCTTATAGTAGTATATATTATATCTATGCGTTAAACTTACAAAACCGTTTGCGTGGGGGGGGAGCTAAAACCATGGTAGTTAGCTAACCGTAAGCAACTTTAACTTATATTATGTATTCCTTGGGAGTCTGTAGGTATCAGGAACGAACTATTAAAGTAGTCCATTTGCCCTGAATACATTTTGATATTATAAAAATGGATTTATATTTCCACGTAACATAAAAATGAAAGCACTCAGTCGATGTATAATGTTCTTTTGGGACAATCATTTCCGTCCTTGACTTAGTGCTGTAACAATAAATACAGAGATTCGTAGCTGTTTTTTTAAAATAATTGCATATTAGATAGGATAATGCGTTGTCTTCTGCGGCAAATAGTGGAAGGTTATAATAAATATATTTACAGATATACTTACCAATTTTCAATGGCGATCGCTAGTATAGCGATGCATTACAGCGCCATCTTGCGAGTAATAAATGTAATAAATAAGTCCTAACAAAGAATTTTCACGATGATTTGTCAAACAAAACAGGAGTTTTTTTTTACCATATAAATATATAATTTTATTCATATTTGTTCTTCCTCCGAATATCCTTTCTTGAGTTAGATCTTTTTTAGTCTGTACTTTTTAAATTTATTTTGGGACAGATGCTATTAAATAACAACTTAACAAAATTCCCTAGACATTTATTAAAGATTTGGGAAAAACCAATTCTGTTTTTTTTTAATTATATTATGAGTTTACAAAATAAGCATAGGGTCGCTTAATGGTAAGCGGTGATCGTAGCCTATACACGTATACTTTTTGTTGCGGTTGGACAAAATGTACCTAACCGCACACCCCGTCATTCAGGGCAACAAACAGGGTAGTGTGGGTCCCTCACCCACTAAATAAACCAGCCAGCTATCCGCCTGTATTGGCGGGCCACTGGAACTGTGTTACATTATTTAGATATTTTTATATATATTTTTAGCATTTGACATACTTAGCACTATACCTTAAACACAAATCCTGACAATTGCAATTAAACTCCCCGCTGAATTGGTAAAGCATCTGGACGGTATCCAGAAGATGCAGGTTCAAATCCTGCTCCTGACTGTTATTTTCGATTTCACATTTTTCACTTTGTGTTTAATGTGTTACATTACTTCAGTGGTAGTGTGTGCCAACCTTTTTTTTCCCCCGTCATTCGGGGCAACGAACAGGGTAGTGGTAGAGGGCCCCCCTCACCCGCTAAAGAAACCCGCCGTGTGCCGTCTCTCCGCCTTTATTGGCGGGCCACTGGAACTATGTTACATTCCTTCGGTGGTAGTGTGTTGCCAACCTAAGGATCAAATTATTAGGTGTACTTTAAGGATAATGGGAAGTAAATTAGGAAGGATTTAGGAATCCAGTGATCTCACTCATTATACGAAACACAACAGTAAAAGACAGTAAAAGAATTTCATGTTCCCTTTAATTATAATTAAATAATTATACTCCACGGTATAAATGCGTCCATTTTAAATATCGCATTAGTAAACGCTTGTAAAAATATGTGTGAGTGGTTATAAAAAGGTTGAAAAAGGTACCCTTTGTGTGGCGATACCTGACAGAAATCTAAAGTCATCTACTTCATGACTTTTAAGGAGTTGCGGCCTAAAAAGGTTTATATAAAAATTGTAGTGTAATGGTTATACACAACTATTAAATACAACTATACAAGGACATATAATGTATGTAAGTGCATCCGATAGGTAGGTAGCATGAGTCGTAAAGACATCTAATTAGCATTTATGAAGTGGAGATAGGGACTGCGATGGCTTAGCGGTCTAGAACAACTTCCCTGGATTGGAAGGGGCGCAGGCTCGAATCCCACTTGCAGTGAAGCTCTAGAATCTTTTTCCACTTTCACAAATAATTAGCAGGCTTATAAAATATTATTTAAATAAAAATTAATAGTAGATCCTAGTTTGTCCTAGCATAAATGGGCCGGCTCGATCGGGCTAGTCATAATTATCCTCTCACAGATGATTAGCGTCAAATAATGATAGTTAGGTTTTCCTACAATTGAGTTACATTGGGTGAGTCCTTCTTATCCTCTCCATATTTACCTACCTCCCCACTTCCTATAGCTTTGCTTGGAGTTGGCAATGTGCGAGTCATGCCTCTGGTGTAGCTAGCGTCTATATGTTACGGTAACCGATTACCGTCAGGTGGATACGGGCCCATCTTATTTATCACCCACTTAATATAAAAAACTTATATTGTAATTATTTATATCCCATAGTTTTACATGCGTTAACGTCATGGCTATGCCCCTTAAGTCAATCATAATATAACGTAGCCTTTTTTTTTGTTAAGGCGGAAAAAAATGTTCCTAACCGCACACCCCGTCGTTCGTGGCAACGAACAAGATAGTGTGGGGCCTGCACCCACTACAGAAACCCGCCGTGTGCCGTCTCTCCGCCTTTATTGGCGGGCCACTGGAACTGTGTTACATTCCTTCGGTGGTAAAATTACGTAGCCTATGATACTTGTATTGGATAATGTAGTTTTCCAATGATAAAACTATTATTTAAAGCGTTAAAGTAGTTTTAGAGTTTATTCGTTACAAACAAATATTTCTATTATACATTGCAAGTGCATTACCCGCGACTTCACTCGCGTTGTAGTAACACCTCCGAATCAAATAATGAAGTCAATTACACTTTCAAGAATTGGAATGCTTGAAGCAAATTTATGCCCACCCCTCTGTCCTTTTCATTATTTGTTCATACTACGTGGGTGGCAAACAAGCATATGGCCCACCTGATGCTAAGTGCTGACCGTAGCCTATAGAAGCTGTTAACACCAGAGACATCACTCGCGCATCACCATCTTCAAGGAAAGGGATGGGAGGTGGAGAGGAAAGATAATAAGGAAAGGACAGGAAGGGGGTTTATGCCTCCAGCGCTCTCACTCATAATATGAAACACAACGGCAGGAGTTGGTAGGAACCATTGTTTCACGCTGATCTTCTGTAAGAGGGTGGTACTTCCCCGATCGAACCAACCCATTCGTGTTAGGATAAGCATGGCTCTAACACTAAAAGTTAAAAAAAAAATAGGTACTATGATGACAGATGAGGAGAAGGATTAGGGCCTCCAGTGATCTCACACACTGAACGAAGTGCACCCACCAGTAGGAATACTTTCCGATAACATACGTTAATAATCGTTAAGCAGCTTATTACTCCTGGAGTCACCAAGGAAGATGTATGATGGAATAGTGTTCTTTGTTGCTTATGTTGGCAGAAGTATACAGCTCGCCTGATTCTTAGTTACTGTTACTGATGGACTCTACAGCATTAAGAGTACTTACTGGTGTTACGGGGAAAATCCCTAACAATTCAAAGAGGAATTTGAAATTTACAATTTAATTCAATGAAAAAAAAAGGAAATATTTGATAATAATAATTGGATAATGAATTAATTAATTAAAAAAGAGAAAGAGCAATGAGAAATCAGGGGGGTGGTTTGCAACTCAGGGGGTTCCCCGGACTGTCGCTTAGGGGGTACTCAACTGCGGGGCGCGGTCTTCTCGCCACGTGGACTGCCGCGTTGGCAATCGAGGAGCTCGGTGGCTCCGCTGCAGTATCCCGGCGTATTCGCCCGGTGAGCTGTAGTTCAACCATGAGTTTTGCTCACGTAAACTCGCTAGCGACTACGTAAAATATTTGTATGACAAACCTTACAGCGCCTCTGGCGGTTACTTAGGGAATTAAATTCGGTAGTATGAGTAACTTAATATTTCGATGCATAAAATACCTATCGAAAGGAATTCGATAACGACTTGGCATTTGTATAGTTTGTATACAAATTTGGTACCATGAGTTACGAATTTGTCTTACGCTATCGAACAAAACCTTTTCGATTGTAGTTACGTAACTCACTGCATTATTGTGTGGTGAAAGACTTAGTTTATTAAAGTTTTGGTGTAAATGCCTGAAAGAGAGCATATTTAGCATGGAATATGTTAGTGGTGGCTGAATATGAGGATAATCGCCGGAAATAAAGAAAAACTTAAGCTAATATGAGAATTCTAGTTGGATGTTCATTAGAAAATATTAGTGAGAATACGTTTTCAAAATTATACAGGCTTAACAAAAAAGTCTTTTTAAGATTATTTGTGCAATTTTACCTCAGTTTACAGAAATAAAGTCTTCACAAAGGGTTTCACTCCACTAGTAATTCAAATCGAGAGGCACTGGTTCTCATAATATTAATACAAAAAAGTTTCACTACAACAATACCGCACATTATCGATCGTGTTATACAATAACTACAATGGGGATATAAGTGAGATGTGAGATTGATTAACTTGGCAATATTTTGTTGACATTAGCCACTAACATTTGTTTACATTAAAGAGGCAAAATTCGAAATCGAACTATTACGAATACACACTTAAACAAAAGCGACCCATCTATTTAGTCGGATAACAGCACGGAATTGAACTTTAGCATTTTTCTCTTTCGTTTATACCAAGATAGAAAAGGAGAACAACAACAAGCCTGAAGCTAGCTGTAAGTTTACACCAGAACAACTTGATTTGTAACCAGGAACCCTAGGAGCTTATATTCAGATCTCAATTATATGTGCGTGCGAACGCGGTATATATAAGACACGACGCTCGCTACAGCAGTTCTCTGGGGTCTCCTAGTCACTCACTATATATGCAAAAAATACTTTTCCTTAATAACTTTTATCAAAATTATAATTGCAGTTTTATCTGCCTTGACACACACGAAAATACCCAGTCAGAAAAAAATATCCTACCCGACGCAATCTTATATTTTAATTCTGTAAGTACTTCCTGCCTGCTCATTGGTAGATAATTTTAAGTTCTAGAATGTTTCCTATCTATACGCTTGCGATTGGAGTAGCCATAGAACGTTCTCGAACCCTGGCATACTCTGCTCGCATCCGGGATCGCATGCTGACCATATAAGACAGTAAAATTTGATTCTGGCCTTTGTGGGAGTGGAGTCATGCGACCCATTGGCGCTAATCTAACTGGGTAGGGGGTCTAGGCAAACGCGCGCATTTTAAGTTTGCGGATATCGTATCCGGTATCAATTGAATATGCAACTTTACAATTTATTTAATAATTTGATCGGTTACATCGTAACAATATCCTCTCTCCCGGAGAAAGGATTTTGGCGGATATAGTATCCGGTATCAATTGAATATGCAACATTACAATTTATTTAATTATTTGATCGGTTACATCGTAACACTGGTCTAATTTAAGTACATTTAGGCAATCTAGAGAGGCCCTCGACACAACCCCGTATTGTCACGTAAGCTACATCTAATTAATAGGCCTCAGCCACGACTTATAGACAAACACTTATTTACACTGGGTGTTACAGACACCCTTTTCTGCAGAGCTTGCAGGAGAAAGAATTACCCATGTTATCCTTGAATGCCCAGGGGAGGAAGAATACGCCACTGAAATAATGCAACAAAGTTCCAGTGGCCCGCAAACACAGGCGGAGAGACGGCACACTGCGGGTTTATTTAGTGGATGAGGGCCCCTCACACTAAACTATTCGTTGCCCCAAACGACGGGGTATGCGGTTAGGTACATTTTTCCCGCTTTAACAAAAAAAGAGGTGGAAGAATACTTGCCACAATACCTGGGGTCTCAGAGGCCATTCCCAGAAGTCATTAGCAACATCAAGGGTCTGCTAGGCTTTTTGGTAAAATTGGGTTGGCTACCACCGGATCGGAACGCGGCCTGACTGAGAAAGATCCGGCCAGAAAACTCAGTAGGCAACAACTGTTATGGATTATTAAATTTTTGTACGGAATTACTGAAAGTTAATTAGGTTTAATTTTTTTAAAAAAAGCAGTAACTAAAACTAATCACTACTGTGGGTTTTGTTGTTGGTAGCTTTTTAGTCTTAGCTTTTGGCAAAATCAATATATTTAATAATATAAACTAATAACCAAGATTGTCTTCTTACTGGTAGTAATTGGTAGTTTATGGTAGAATTTTTGAGCGCTAAATAAAAACAAAAAAAATTAGTTTAAAGAGGAGTATTATACTCATTTTAATATACTAACTTAGTCTCATACATTGTAAGCATAAAAAATTTGAAGTAAATATTTTAATTGTGTTTCTAAACGAATATTAGGTGGGTTAAAATAAATAAACCAAAACTTTTGTAAAATCATATACTGTGGGTAGATGAGACCGTTGAAATAACATATCAGCCTTGGACGTCTATCATCTAAGTCCACCCGTGATCATGAATGCTATAAAGTATTCGAAACGTTGGGATAGTAGTAAAAATCAAGTAGACGCGATAGATTCCGTAAACGAAGTTTTATTTCAAAATGTGTTATATTCGCGTAAATATCAGAAAGTATTATAATTTTTTAACTAGTTTAAATAACAAATATGGCATCAAAAATATCATGAGTGTTAAAAATGGTGATTTCTTCTTGATTACGTGTGTGTATATATTATTTTACAAGCGAAATATAATATGATAAATAGAGACATTTTAAGTTTGGAAAATCAGTTGTTCTGCATGAAACGAGAGCAGTACCCACCTCAACGCTTCGCTTATGAGGCGTGCGATTATATGTTGTAGGTATTAAAACATATTACCGAGTTTCCATATAACCATCATTTTGCAGCGGACTAGCTGGAGAATCGTAATATTACAAAAAAAAAACTCAGATTTTGAGGTTATGATCGTACCGTGAATGTCATGGATTTCATAGGTCTGGGAGATTCTAAACATAGTAATAGTCCAATAGGTATCTATATAATAAAGAACGATGATACATAATATATTTATATATGTATACTCACGGAGTACAGAAGTTAATAATATTATATTATCTGTATTTTACCATCGCACATAGATAAACACTATCCATTGGCTTTGCAGCAAACCTCAATTTGTTGTTCTATTTTTAGCTTTTTTTCCCTGACGTTGAGGTGGATACTAAACGTCACACCATAACAAGCCTTTTTTTAATTTTATTTTTTATTTAAGGTGGGCAAAAATGTCCTACCGCACACCCTATCGCTCGGGGCAACAAACAGAGTAGTGTGGGGCCTTCGCCCACTAAAGAAACCCGCCGTGTGCCGTCTCTCTCTACATTCCTTCGGTGGTGCCTGTTTCTGTACCTAGTTTTTTTTTTTTTTTTGGTCGTGAGGACAAATGTAATAAGGAGATTGGGATGGTCGAAGTACCTGTACTATAGCTCAGTGGCTTAGAGCACTTCCCCGGATTGGAAAAGAGACGCGGGTTCGTTTCCCGCTAGTACAAAAAATCTCTTTTTCCTTATTCTCAAATAATTTATACTTTAAAACAACAATTTTTAATTTATTTGTCCGTGTTCGATGATAATTCACTCGCTGGCTTATTATAATAATTTCCATCTCAACCTGTAATGACTACTCTGTGTATGCTTTATACTACTACAGGCACCAATTAAATAAATATATCATTTATTATTCTCTCTCACACAATTATTTATTTTACATTGGAAATTGAACACAGCAATGTTGTGAATATACCCGGAGCATAAACAAACATACTCGTTATTATGACTGATCATGAATAACGATCCTACGAAAAAAATTAAACCCGACCATTTTTTTAGTGTACTAATCTCAAAACAAATTTTAGAATCATCCATCCATCAGCCTTTCAACGTCTACTGCTGGACATAGGCCTCCCCAAGAGAACGCCACAACGAGCGGTCCTGTGCCGACCGCACCCAACAGCTCCCCGTAGCTTTGACTTTGAATTTTAGAATAATAAAATAAAAATAAAATTAATGTACCATGTCTTTATAACGGACTACAAAGTACAAAATAGTCCCCTATAAAAACATCGTACATTATATTTTGTTTATTTTCTTATTATTTTCTACTTCTTTTCTCAAATTTTCATATATTGTCATTCACTTTGAAGCTATGGTCCAAATTTCAAGTATCTAGCTCATCGGGAAGTTACTTTAAAATCAATAAAAAAAATATTAAGCGAAAGTAATTAAACGAAACAGAAACAAGCAATTAATCCATCCATCCATCAGCCTTTCATCGTCCACTGCTGGACGTAGGCCTCCCGAAGAGAACGCCACAGCGGACGGTCCTGCGCCGCCTGCATCCAACGACTACCTGTGACTTTGACCAGGTCATCGGTCCAACTGGTGGGAGGCCATACTACACTGCGCCGTCCGTTACGCGGTCGCCACTCGAGAACCTTTCTTCCCCAACGGTTGTCGATTCGTCGAGCGATGTGGTCTGCCCATTGCCACTTCAGAATGCTGACCCGGCGGGCTATATCAGTCACTCTCGTTCTCCTACAGATTTCTGTATTACGGATCTTATCACGTAGAGAGATCCCAAGCACAGCCCGCTCCATAGCACGCTTGAGTGACTTTGTTGATATAAGGCCAACATTCAGAGACCACGCCTCTGTGCCGTAAGTCATCACTGGTAACACATACTGGTCGTAGACCTTCGTCTTCAGACACTGTTGAATATTAGACAAGAAGTAAGTACTTAATAGTACTTACCTAAATTCCAATTTGATCCATAGGTACTTTAAGTATAAACTATCATTGGATATTGAGGTACTCGAACAAAATTTTACTACTTGGAAAATCATTATTAGTGTCCTACTCAGAAAAGTCTTTTGTGTATTAGTAAAACTTGTCTCCGCACTTTTATATCGAGAGTTTGTATCGTGTAGGCACCTGAGTTTTACGATAATGTATATTGCGGTAGAAAGTTAAGCTATATTTACATGTGCCATTTGTGACACGACAACATAAAAATAATGCTTTCGAAAGAAAAGCTTTTTGGCCGGGGCAAGATAAAGGAGAAAAAAAAGCATTCATGAGGACTGCCGAGAGAAGTGAAAATTTAAAACTATAAACAAACAGTTTTGATATCCAAACTAATTGTTTGATCTTAAATTAAAACTTGTAAATCAAAACTGTTTACACGTTTCGGGTTTTGATATCTATTGGCACTCTGAACAACAATTATATTTATTTCAATGTTTTATTTATCATCAAGACACATGGGCTGTGCAAGTTTAGTATTAAATAAATAATATTATCATAATTATATGATTATTACACATTTTCGTTCTTTTCCTTTTCAAACGTTAATTTTTACCTTGGTTTTGGTTTAGTTCTTAAGTTGTTTATTTTCTTTTTATTTTCGTGGTTAATTTAATAATTTCAAATTAGCTATATTTTGTTATTTGTTTTTGTGTTTTGTAATTCTAATAATATTGTGTTAACCTTTAATTGACATATATATAAGACCATTGTATTTATTATTCCTTCTTATTTGTAACGCTATATATATATATATATATATATATATATATATATATATATATATATATGTTGTTGGTTTACCTATTAAAATAAATAAATATGAATACAACTTAATTAAAATACTTAATATCTGTATTCGATTCACTTAATTCTCTCTATCGTTATCATTCACTTGAACAACATTTAAACTATTTGTACTGTCCATCATTTGACACGTCACGTGACCATGTCGATGACGACTTACACGAATTTACTCCTTATCTAAACCTTGATTTAGAAGTTTTCACTTCAACAATCAGACGGTGCGTTTCTACCAACAACTTCCGTTTAAACTTCGCTTTGATAGATAAATATTGCTTCGACTAGAAAGAAAGTTCCTATGTCCTTATAAATTTTTCTTAATAATTTAATAAAAAAAATCACTCATGACGCTGTTCTATCTGAGTTTTTATCAAATAGATCAAAGCTAAATTCTTGGTGTATATTGTCTCCCTATTGCTGCATTTTGATCTGTATTTTGGACTTGACATACTCAGCGCGATTTTTTAAATATTTTGATCTGTATTGGATTAATGCATGTAAGTGCATCCGATAGGTGACGTGGGTCGTAAAGACAAATATGTGATGTGAAGATTGGGAATGGCCGTCTGTCACTGCGATGCCTTAGTGGTCTAGAGCACTTTACCGGATTGAAAGGGACGCAGGTTTGAATCTTGTTCGCAGTAAAGTTCTGTTTTCCACATTCACAAATAATTTGTTACCTATTGCTGGTTATTTATCCAGTCACAATTTGATTATTATGTCTTTTTTCACTATTTTTAGATTTTTAATATGACAATATAAACTGCCTTGGTGGTGTAGCGGTAGTGTATGCGACTGCTAATCATGAGGTCTCGGGTTCGATCCCCGGGTCGGGCAATGTTATTGAGCTTTTTCCTAAAAAGGAAAATTTTCAGTAGCAGCCCGGAGTTTGGAAATGTGCCCGGTAGACGTCAATAGGCTCGCCCCCTATTATGTGGGACTTAAACATAGCTGGCGAATCGTGGGTGTGTAATACACCTCTGCTTACCCCTTCGGGGAATACAGGCGTGATGCTATGTATTAATATGACAATAAGATCAAGATAATTATCCTCCCTTTGCCTATACATTTCAGTAAACAATAGCAGATCATTGTTCGGAGCAAAATATCCAAGGACTTAAACACGAATTTCCGATATTTCATAGAATCCAAACATAGTACCTATCCAAGAAAGGTCACGGTATTGAGACCACTGACGCATTCATCCTTGACTCATCAAATGGCATGTAGCCTAAAACCGAAAGCAATCCAAGGTAAGCTTGATCAACCCTAATAAATCTACCTATGTTCCCGTTTTGGAATTTCGTTTACATCGCTGTTACATGCTACGAATACTTGAGTAGGGCTACCCCAACCGATATTTTGATTAATTATTGGGATAATTTTGTTAAAATAGGTATCTAATTTTTAGTGTTTGGATCTTTACGTGTTTGGGAGACGAGGCAATAATAACATGGGTAGTGAGTTGCACTTAAACCGACTTTAATTTTAAATGCTACTAGCCTTTTCCGCGGTTTCGCCGCAGTCAAAAGGTAGTTTTAGGTTATATTGCAGGTTCCTGTTATAGTAGCGAGACATTATGTATACCAATTTATTAACCTAATCAAGAGCTATCAAAAAAACCTTTCATCAAAATCTGTTTTGAAGTTTTGGCGTGATGCCCGAACAAACAAAATAAAATTAAAAATTGTTGGTATCGACAATATTCTTCTGCCATTGACATACAACAAGATCATTTACAGCTGCTTAAAATAGAAAGGACGGTGGTGCCTCAAGTTCGGCAGCAAATGAGATCTGTAGCGTGGTATGGATCCATACAATTTTTTTTAATATAACATTCTACATCAAGGAACAATCCTTGTAACGTGGGTGACTTTACAAAGATACAATTTCACGGACACAAAGTACACCCAGACACAGAACTTTGTGGATCACACAAGTGGGAATTGAACTCACAACACACTGGTGGGATCTATTAACCACTCCGCCATCTGTGCAATCGATATAGCTTAGAATTTTGTTTCATTTGCAATGATATTTATCTGTTTGCTTACTTTCTTCAATCGCTCCCATTTTTTTATGTTAAAATGTTCCTAACCGCACACCCCATCGTTCAGGGCAACGAACAGGGTAGTGTGGGGCCCTCACCCACTAAATGATCCCGCCGTGTGCCGTCTCTCCACCTTTATTGGCGGGTCACCGGAACCATATTACATTCCTTCAGTGGTTCCTCAATCGCTCCCTAGAAAACTAGAGGGCATTAATGAGGTGCTGACATAATTATATTCTTAGTATATCAGTTTATTAATAGTAACTACACAATTTATTACAACAAGAACTCACATTTACCAAAGGCATTTACTATTTATAATTATTTTACATGAGGCATTTAAATTCCTGTTATAAAATTCTAACGCGCTTGTTAAAATAAACGTCATATTTGTAATCAACGCGATAGACTCACAAATAAAAGCTAACTAACTGTATACAGCAGGAGCCTCGACCGTAGAACAAACGCTAATTGGGTCCTTCGGATGATTGCGTTCATCAAAAGTTGAGCGCGTCTGCCACTAAAGCCACGTACAGTGCCACTCAATTAAAACTAATATTACAGTTGGCTATAATCTATTTTTTTTTTCTTTATGCCACGTGAATGACAAATAAGCATACGACCCACCTGATTGTAAATGGTACTGTAGTCTATAGACGCTAGAAACAAAAGAGACATCGCTCGCGTCGCCATCTCCAAAAAGGGATAGGAGGTGAAAGAAACGATAATAAGGAGAGGATAGAAAGGATACTGAAAAGAGAATAGAGTGGATAATAAGGAGAGGGTGGGAAGGATAATAAGGAGAGGATAGTGGGGTTGGTCCTACCGTACTCTCATTCGCCATACGAAAGGAAGAAAGGAGTATCTACCGTAGTTACGCACTGTTCTTTTGTGAGATGGTGACACTTCCCCGAGCCATGCTGGGATAAGCCAGGCAAACTCATAGAATTTGTTTGTAAGTAGTGATAGCTAGTGTGAGACCAAGGACTGTTAAGGTATTGAATTAAATTCCCAAGGTTGAGACATTTTCACTTGACTTCTCTCACTTCAAATTGTGTGAATTTGTAGTGAAATTATTACTATACCAGGGACGAGACCATGCCCAACAGTAGAATAATTACAGGTAGTAAAAAATACATTTGCCTCCAATAGGTATAACACGAGAGTCGGGACTGTAAATATGTCACTTATAATTATTTGAAAAAAATGTACCTAATTGCACACCCCGTCGTTCGGGGCCATGAACAAGGTAGTGTGGGGCCCTCACCCACTAAATAAACTCGCCGTGTGCCGTCTTTCCGCCTGTATTGGCGGGCCACTAGTAGGTACATCCTTTATTTTTGTTAAAGCGGGAAAAAATGGTCCTAAACGCGCACCCCTTCATTCAGGGCAACGATCAGGGTAGTGCGGGGCCGTCACCCACTAAAGAAACCTGCCGGGTGCTGTCTCTCCGCCTTTATTGGCAGGCCACCGGAACCATATTACATTCCTTCAGTGGTAGTAGGTACCGACATCCTAATAGTTACTATTTGTTATTACACTTTGTAGATCTAGATAATGCACATAGGTTGAATAACTTAGTTTAACAAGAAAAAAAGTATCCGAGAGTTAATCCTTTGTTTAAGAAATAATTAACAAAGAAACTTTCACGAATCCTTTCAGATTAGTTAGCAATTAATTAGAAAGGCAATTAATATCTTTCACAACAAATAACACAAACACATTATTACTCGTTTTATTACTTTTTGGGAGTTATTCGTAATACAATGAGATAAGTTTAATTAAATTTTAACTTTGTGTCGCTGTTTACAGATAATTATCGTTACAATGAACACTACTTGCAAAAATAAAAAGTATACTAGCTTTTTGATCTGTATTTTAGCATTTGACATGCTCAGCTACTTTAAAGAACAATTTATTTGTGAGCGTGGAAAAAGAAAAGTTTAGTAAAGACAAATATGATGAGGGATCCGGATCACTATGCTTAGCGTTTTCACTTTCTTTTTAGCATAGTGTGATTCACAAACGTTTGTTCTGAATCTAAGTATACTTTATGCCTTTATCTATATTTCCCCCGGTATACTAAGAGGTGACCCATTTCGAGGTTCCCTTCTTTTTTAAAGAAAAAAACAGAAAATTCAAATTTAATGGAGAATGTTTATTATCATTTGAAAGAACATTCTTTGGCATTTATTTTTTGAAGATTATGTCTATCAAATGTTGGCCGTTGCTACGTCGCAGATGGTCCATCCGTTGAGTCCAATTTTCGATGACTCGTTCGAGCATTACGACTGGTAACTGGCGAATGACACGCGTGATGTTTTCCTCCAAGGCCTGAATCGAAGCGGGTTTGTCCGCATAAACTTTAGACTTTACATATCCCCACAGGAAAAAGTCTAACGGTGTGATATCACACGATCTTGGTGGCCAATCGACCGGCCCAAAACGTGAAATTATGTGCTCACCGAAATGTTCTCTCAATAAATCCATTGATTGATGCGATGTGTGGCAAGTGTACTACCTAGCTAATAGGGTCTTATTTTGCTTACCTTCCATAGGAATCGAATCTCAATTTATACAACCAACCTACTAAACTTACAGCGTAAACTCCGTCCTCTTTTTACGAGTTTCAAAGTAAACAGAAACTTATAAGCCGTAATGTCATCATATCTCTGAATAATTTTCCACAAACGAGGCACGTAAGGACCTCTGGAAGGCGTAACACCTGAGCTTTAGTTTAATGAATACTGTGCCATTATGCTGTAATATACAGCAGTAAGGATTATCCTGGAAACAGCTGCAGAGGATATAGAGTATTAGGTCTTACGGTGTTGATAGAAATAAAGGTTTTGTTACTTTAATTTGATTGCGGTATTTGAGTAGCTATGTTAGTATTATATTGCTGTCATCTTTACTATTATAACTAAGCTGTATCTTTACAAAGCTATTATTGAGAGATTACTGATTGGGCTATTTAGATGTTTATTTTTATGTATCTTAATAATGATCTCTAGACCACAGTCACAGCGACCTGTGATAACAGACAGTAGCCGTGTACGCAGGAGATATTAAAATGAAAGAGTTTGAGTGCAAACACAAGTGCACCATCTATTCCCTCAGCCTCATAGTCAGATTGGAAGGTATTATGACACAACCGAAAAAATATCAAGCATAGCATCAATGGCTTTACGAGGTTTTCGAGGCTTAGGGGTGGAACGTCACCAATTTCTGAACTCCGGGTTGCTACTGACAGATGGTTTTTGACAGAAATACTAAATAACTTTTTTAGCACGACCCAGGAATTGAAGAGCAAGTCCCTCAGTTTCAATTTTAAGACAATTTTGCTATACTTAGAAGTTTTCTTAATATAAATAAAAGTTGCATCAAAATCCGTTTAGTAGTTTTTGCGTGATACGCGAACGAACAAACAGACAAAGATTCTAAAAAGAAATGTTTTGTGTTTAGACATGTCTATTAATATAGCCTATTACCAGAGAATAGGTACTAGCGCTATTAAAGTCAATAAAATTCATTAAAAAAAAAACAAACAGCTGACATCTAGGTAAACTTATAACTTACATAATATCTAGATATGTAGCGCTACCAATATTTATAAAGCTAACTACGACTCGCTGCTAACCCTCAACTAATCATATATCATTTCGTCGTTACCTAAACAGTTTAACGATCCGAATATTCAAATATTTTTCACGGACTGTCGTCTATTAGGTTTTGTTAATCGACTATTAGGTTCTAAAAGGCCGTTGATAAAACTGGGACTAATTTCCTTTCCCATAAATGTGCACTTAATGTATACATTTTTAAGAGCCTGCAATTTACTGACTCCGCTTACAAAACGAGCTCAACACGTCGCGTGACTTGGACCTAGACAAATATAACCATCACATCTTTTAGGTGTTTAAAATGACTATCACAAGAGTGCATGAAATAGTATGAAAACGTAAATCCACAAAGGCACCTACGAAAAAGTAACTGCAATATTTATGTTTAATTTAGATTCCACTGGTCACCATCAATCATAGATATTATCTAGAAAATTTCTACGAGTTATGCTAGGTTGGTATAAAATTCAAGTAGTCTAGACTATTATTTCGTTTTGAATATATTATTTAGTTAAACTCTTTACAGTCGGCTGGGTAATTTGTATGCATATGACGTTTTTAAAGCTTTGTCTGTGACTTGTGTGTGCAGTAGATATGCTTTTTAAAAAGGCATCGTGTGCGAAAACTGAAACGTTGAGCTTACAAAATATTTTCTAGAGTTCTCATACATTCATAATTTTAAAATAATTGACTGCACAGATGCTTAGATACCGGCATCCTGTCCGAGTGTTGTGGGTTCGATCCCACACAAGACAAATCTTTGTGTAATCCACAAATGGTTGTTTTGAGTCTGGGTGTACTTTGTCTCCTTAAAATTATATGTTTGTAAAGTTCCCCGTAAAACAACGACTACTCCTTAGTGCAGGGTGCCTTTTTTACCACTGAAGGAATGTAATATAGTTCCGGTGGCCCGCCAATAAAGGCGGAGAGACGGCACCCCGCGGGTTTCTTTAGTGAGTAAGGGCCCCACACTACCCTGTTCGTTACCTTGAACGACGGGGTGTGCGTTTAGGAACATTTTTTCCCGCGTTAACAAATAAAAGAGTGTCTTTTTTTAAAAAGAAAAGTCAAGGATTTCATAAAAAACAAGCAGTGATATCTCCTTTTATAGGGTGGTAAAAAATGTACCTAACTGTAAGCTGCATCGTCGGGCAACTAACAGGATAGTGTGGGTCCTTACTCAGTAAATAAACCCACTGTGTGCCGTCTCTCTCCCTATACCAGTAGACTACTGGAACTAAGTACCATTACTTGAGTGGTAGCAGTGATAGCCTAGCGGTAAAACCAAGGGCTGCAACAACAATGGTTCGAGGTCAAGACCTCGCAGGGCACACATCTGTTTTTTTTATTTAAGGAATTTTGCTTGGGGAGTGTGAGGAAACCTGCAAGTCTGTAAAATTTTCTTGACGGCTTATGAAGTCTTATCGTAGACTATGGCCTAAATCCATTTCACTTTGAGAGAAGTTCCTTCCCAATAGTGGGACGGTAATGGTTTTTTTTATTGCTATTAATGGCAGACGAGCCACGGCCAACCTGATGGTAAGTGGGAAACGTTGCTCATGGACTAAACTGTGTGTTGCTAAGCATGTCAAATGCTAAAAATATATATAAAAATATCTAAATATTTATAGGGTTTGCGTCATTATTAGGTAAAATCTCAATTGTAAAATTAAGTTTACCTGGTCGGTATAATGTATGAAAATACTTCCGACAGATGGTGCAGGCGTCACCCAAAGACGTCAAGTATGAATGTGTTATCGAAATTAGCAGTCGGGAGCAAGGGTCACGATGGCTGAATTGGCAAAGCATCTGGACGGTATCCAGGAGATGCAGGTTCAAATCCTGCTCGTGACTGTTATTTTCGATTTCACATTTTTCACTTTGTGTTTAATGTATGTTGCTAAGCATGTCAAATGCTAAAAATATATATAAAAATATCTAAATAGAATAAACGGCTATCTTCTGCTACAGCCAAAACACATTGACGTGCTTCATGACCCGTCACACAGGAGACGGTGGTACTGACCCGTTCAGGCCCGATAGCAAGTGAGTACTCTCATTTGGTACCCAGCCCTACAACCTGTAATGCACTGGGTGATAATTGCTTGCTTCCTTAGTCGCCTTGTACGACACCCGCGGGAATGGATGGGGTGGTGACACTTGTATTCTAGAACCACATGGACACGTAGTGGAAAAAATAACAATTTAATAAACAAAAACTAATAATGTCTATTAAACACAAAGTGAAAAATGTGAAATCGAAAATAACAGTCAGGAGCAGGATTTGAACCTGCATCTTCTGGATACCGTCCAGATGCTTTACCAATTCAGCCATTCTGACAATTGCTCCTGACTGCTAATCTCGATAACACATCATACTTAACGTCTTTGGGTGACGCCTGCGCCATCTGTCGGACGTATTTTCATACATTATACCGACCAGGTAAACTTAATTTTACAATTAAGATTTTACCTAATAATGACGCAAACCCTTTAAATATTTAGATATTTTTATATATATTTTTAGCATTTGACATGCTTAGGACTATACATTAAACACAAAGTGAAAAATGTGAAATCGAAAATAACAGTCAGGAGCAGGATTTGAACCTGCATCTTCTGGATACCGTCCAGATGCTTTACCAATTCAGCCATTCTGACAATTGCTCCTGACTGCTAATCTCGATAACACATCATACTTAACGTCTTTGGGTGACGCCTGCGCCATCTGTCGGACGTATTTTCATACATTATACCGACCAGGTAAACTTAATTTTACAATTAAGATTTTACCTAATAATGACGCAAACCCTTTAAATATTTAGATATTTTTATATATATTTTTAGCATTTGACATGCTTAGGACTATACATTAAACACAAAGTGAAAAATGTGAAATCGAAAATAACAGTCAGGAGCAGGATTTGAACCTGCATCTTCTGGATACCGTCCAGATGCTTTACCAATTCAGCCATTCTGACAATTGCTCCTGACTGCTAATCTCGATAACACATCATACTTAACGTCTTTGGGTGACGCCTGCGCCATCTGTCGGACGTATTTTCATACATTATACCGACCAGGTAAACTTAATTTTACAATTAAGATTTTACCTAATAATGACGCAAACCCTTTAAATATTTAGATATTTTTATATATATTTTTAGCATTTGACATGCTTAGGACTATACATTAAACACAAAGTGAAAAATGTGAAATCGAAAATAACAGTCAGGAGCAGGATTTGAACCTGCATCTTCTGGATACCGTCCAGATACTTTACCAATTCAGCCATTCTGACAATTGCTCCTGACTGCTAATCTCGATAACACATCATACTTAACGTCTTTGGACAGATGGCGCAGGCGTCACCCAAAGACGTTAAGTATGATGTGTTATCGAGATTAGCAGTCAGGAGCAATTGTCAGAATGGCTGAATTGGTAAAGCATCTGGACGGTATCCAGAAGATGCAGGTTCAAATCCTGCTCCTGACTGTTATTTTCGATTTCACATTTTTCACTTTGTGTTTAATGTATAGTCCTAAGCATGTCAAATGCTAAAAATATATATAAAAATATCTAAATATTTAAAGGGTTTGCGTCATTATTAGGTAAAATCTTAATTGTAAAATTAAGTTTACCTGGTCGGTATAATGTATGAAAATACGTCCGACAGATGGCGCAGGCGTCACCCAAAGACGTTAAGTATGATGTGTTATCGAGATTAGCAGTCAGGAGCAATTGTCAGAATGGCTGAATTGGTAAAGCATCTGGACGGTATCCAGAAGATGCAGGTTCAAATCCTGCTCCTGACTGTTATTTTCGATTTCACATTTTTCACTTTGTGTTTAATGTATAGTCCTAAGCATGTCAAATGCTAAAAATATATATAAAAATATCTAAATATTTAAAGGGTTTGCGTCATTATTAGGTAAAATCTTAATTGTAAAATTAAGTTTACCTGGTCGGTATAATGTATGAAAATACGTCCGACAGATGGCGCAGGCGTCACCCAAAGACGTTAAGTATGATGTGTTATCGAGATTAGCAGTCAGGAGCAATTGTCAGAATGGCTGAATTGGTAAAGCATCTGGACGGTATCCAGAAGATGCAGGTTCAAATCCTGCTCCTGACTGTTATTTTCGATTTCACATTTTTCACTTTGTGTTTAATGTATAGTCCTAAGCATGTCAAATGCTAAAAATATATATAAAAATATCTAAATATTTAAAGGGTTTGCGTCATTATTAGGTAAAATCTTAATTGTAAAATTAAGTTTACCTGGTCGGTATAATGTATGAAAATACGTCCGACAGATGGCGCAGGCGTCACCCAAAGACGTTAAGTATGATGTGTTATCGAGATTAGCAGTCAGGAGCAATTGTCAGAATGGCTGAATTGGTAAAGCATCTGGACGGTATCCAGAAGATGCAGGTTCAAATCCTGCTCCTGACTGTTATTTTCGATTTCACATTTTTCACTTTGTGTTTAATGTATAGTCCTAAGCATGTCAAATGCTAAAAATATATATAAAAATATCTAAATAATAATGTCTAGTAGAGAGCCTTGTTTATCCCAGCATGAATGGGCCGGCTCGATGAGGGAAGTACCACCCTCACACAAAAAATCAGCGTGTAATAACGGTAGTTAATCTTACCGTTGTGTGTCGTTGGAAGCTCAATCCCCCTCCCTATTCTCTCCTTATTATCCTTCCTATCCTATATCATTAAAAATTGTCAGTAAGCACTTAATTAGTAAACAACTTAGTACCTTCCTCTACTCTATCGTCGACGATACGACGCAGCAGTAAGCTTCATGCGTTTTACAAGACAGTGCGCTTCTAGATTATCGCTTTCTAAATTACTAGAATAAGTTTTACGGCCTAGGATAATACTATATAAAGGCAAGTAGAACGGATTTTTTACCTAATGCCATCTGTTTTTATAATTGATTCTAGTCAATGCCAATATTATCTTTAATATCTTAGTACCTGGATGACCGAGCTTTGCTCGGTATTTTTGTTTTGGTAAATTGAGAGTTTTTCTCACAAAAGAAAGAATTGAAAAAAAAGGGGGGAAAACGTCGCACTGGAGACATCTAGACTCAAACCGGGATTTTCTGGTTTTGGGACCGCCCGATTTCCCACCTGAGCTATTATAACTTTGTAGATGGTGGCGAAATTTACCTTCGTATTCTAATAATATTGTAGCAGTTTTTCATTGCCTGAAAACCCGGATAAAACGACGTTTTCTAAAAATGAAACCTAGCTAGATCGATTTATCGCCCTCGAAACCTCCTGTATACTAAATTTCATGAAAATCGTTGGAGCCGTTTCCGAGATTCAGATTATATATATATATATATATATATATACAAGAATTGCTCGTTTAGTTTAGTTATATTAGATTATATCACGCTAAATCTTTAATATCTTATTATATCACGCTAAATAAATATAAAATTTCAATGTAATATCAATCAATGTTTTCGATTCGTATGAAATTACTTACATAAATTGAAATGGAGCCATAATATTATTAGGGCCAAGTTTACATTTTTTTAATGTACTAGTATTTAGTTTTATATCGTGTTACTTATAAATATATCATAACTTAATGAGAATCAATTATGGTCTGATAATAGACCAGTTACTTTATTACTACAATAAATAAGGTAATCCAATCCATCAGCCTTTCAAAGTCCACTGCTGGACATAGTCCTCCCCAAGAGAACGCCACAACGAGCGGTTCCGTCATGGGAGATAATGGCGTAATCGCCACGCTTGGCAGGCGTGTTGATGATCGCAGTGGATGTTGTTAATACTCGAGGGAGTGCTGCTGCCCCGGTATTCCCTCAGTCAGCTCTTACGACTTCCGTGGGTAGAGAGGGGTGGGACAATTCTAAAGCCGGCTCCACACAGCACATAAATAAGGTGATACAAACTAAACTTATCCTAATATAATAAAAATAAATGTAAATAAAAAATGACTTGAATGAACCTTAGACCAAGAGGACTAAAGCTCATTCAAGTGACATTCTACTATCGGTAACGTGCCCACAATACTAGCGGTATTACCTCGCTGGATAGCGAGGCTAATCCTTTGGCCAAGGTAAAAACCATTTTGGTCACATGTAGCTTCTACAAGCTTCCCAGCTAAATCTTTATAGATTTCGAAAGCATCAGGTCCCCAGGGGCCCATGGTCTCTACTCCGAACGGCACAAATAAGCAACCTCTGTCAAGGTTAGAATATTTGCGCCGTTTGTGTGATTTTTTTTTTTCGTGTTACTTAATTTATTTTTTATTAAACAGGTAAAAATGTACCTAACCACACACCCCGCCCCCTTCGTTTGGAGCAACGAACAGTGGTTACTTAAAATATACCCTACTGAGTTCATTTCTAAAAACGGTACGTTTGATATTATTTAATGATAACTTTTTTAAAGTTACTTTGTTTGTATTGCACGATGGAAACATAGAATATCTAGAAGTTATCAGTTAACAACCTACGGCAATTTGGGACAAATATTATTTAAATAAGATTTTAAAACATTAATAATACTAATTTAAAGAGCCAATTTATAAAGTTAAATCATTTGAAATACTTGTGAATATATTACTTTTATCATTTAGTGAGAGACTGTGTGGTAATCTTTGTAAAATGTTTGTATTCGTTCCCTTTCTAAACTTTTGAGATGAAATATACGTAAATCACAAAGTATATAAAAGCTCTATACATACTGACTTGTTCCAAAGATGTGCTACATTGTGTGTAAAACAAACTCTTAATTCTATGTTATTTAATTTTTCACAAGCAATTCTGTTCCACATTTTGGCACGGATATACCCTCAGAATGCGAAGGGTTTAAGTTATCCATCACAATGGTCCAGTACCAAAAATTCAGGTTTCCTTACGATGATATCTTTAACGGCCGTGTGGAGCCGGCTTTAGAATTGTCCCACCCCTTCTCCACCCATGGGAGTCGTAAGAGCCGACTGAGGGAATACCGCGGGAGTGGGCAGCAGCACTCCCTCGAGTATTAACAACATCCACTGCGATCGCCAACCCGCCTGCCAAGCGTGGCGATTACGACACTATCCTCCATATGAGCGAAACAGCACAGGATCGCTCGTTGTGGCGTTCTCTTGGGGAGGCCTATGTCCAGCAGTGGACGTCGAAAGGCTGATGGATGGATGGATGGATGGATATCTTTAAAAGGTCATGATAATTTACAAACACGCAAGTAATTTAAAAAATAATCAATTGTCTTGCAATGTTAAGTCCTTTGGCTTAGGATCAAATACTACACCATTGAATAAATTCTAACAGTTCCAAGGGCCCGCCGATACAGACAGAAAGACGGCGCACGGCGGATTATTTTAGTAGATGAGGCTCACACTACTAGGCACATTTTTACTTGGTAAACGAAATAATGGATCAAACACAATACTTCTGCCTGCACAGTCCTTGGTTTTAGTACTATGCTATTACTCTATCTTTTTATTTTCTCACCTCAGCCTGACCGGTTTCGCTAGAGATAAACTTTAAGACAAGCATAACCTTCTATAAAAAAGATTATTATAGTATGAAAAAATTACGTTACATGTCGGGCAAATGGTAAATTTCTTACACAATGGTGACAGCACAGAGTCGCCTCTCTCCTCGTGACTATGAGTGTATGTGCAGGTATCTGCCGGAGGACTCCATGCCGTCGCCCTTCCCCCTCATCTAGCACCGACTGGAGTGCCTCTACGGTCTAAAGACCGGCCCGGGGCGCCTCCAGCCGCGCACTCCTACGGGTCATGGCAACTCGGCCGGCGACACCCTGCTAGCTGGTGATGAGAGGAAAGCTCTACTAAACATCTTCAGACCAATGAGTAAAAAAGAGACGATGACGACATAATCACACCCTTGATGTGTTTTGTTTTTGTTTCATGGTCGGTAACACAGAATGCGCTGGTACCGACCTGCTCTGGCTTAATTACTAATGAGTACAGGGAGTACTATTATCGGGGACCCAACCCTACCATCAGTAAACTAATTTTATTTGAGGAAAATTACAATGATATGTCCATCCATCAGCCTTTTAAAGTCCACTGCTGGATATAGGCCTCCCCAAGAATGGGGGATAGTGCCGTAATCGCCACGCTTGGCAGGCGGGTTGGCGATCGCAGTGGATGTTGTTAATACTCGAAGGAGTGCTGCTGCCCACTCCTCCGGTATTCCCTCAGTCGGCTCTTACGACTTCCATGGGTGGAGGGGTGTGGGACAATTCTAAAGCCGGCCCCACACGGTAATGATATGTAACATTCATATTAACTGGCTAAACCATAAGAGATCCATCGACGTATTGTACCTACTATAGAATTGTAGTTCTTAATTGGCCCTAGAACTTTTTCATGGCAGGTAGCTAGTGATCTTTAAAGTAGTATGTATAGATAACTAGCAGAAATTAAAAATGAATGTAACATAAAGAATAATGCAATCGATGATACCTACACAAATGTGCGCTTTCTAACGTTGCAATGAAACTGTAACAGGCTTTTCACGGTACAGTAAGCAAACACTTTGTTCTTTACTACTTGAACTAGACATTAGAATTTAGATTGAAATCCATAGTAGGGTTCGTTCGAAAGAAATGTGGCGTCATTTACATATATACATAGACGACATAATCAGTTCCCTTTTGGTCTTGATTAGTAGCTATCAGCTCTAGTTTTATCAAAAATAATAATATAAAATTGTTTTGCCGTATAAATGATTTCTAGAGATTTTTTAAGGAATTACTAGCGTAGAAAAAAACAAATAACTTATATGCCGAATCATAAAAAAAAAAAAAAACAAAAAATTTGGTCCAAAAAAAAAAAGAAACAATTTTTGGCGTGGACCATCCTTACCACTTAGGGTATGAAAAATAGTTTACATCCTATTCTCAAACCTACTGAATATACACACAAAATTTCATAAGAATCGCTCAAGCCGTTTCGGAGGGGAATGGCCACAAAAAATTTTATATATTAGATTCAGGTTTCCATTTTATTTATTTAAATTTATTTATTATTTAGTGATAATTATACTGAACTAATTTTTTTATAATAAAAGTAGAAATATGTGTTGAGAACATGCAAATACATAATTATTATATTTTTCTTAAGATATTCAATCATGATTTAGGTTAACTGCCTCAGTGATTTATGTGTATTTCACTGCTGATCATGAGGTCTCATGTTCGAGGCTTCGAAAAGCATATAGGTAAATCCTCCTCGGTAGAGCGTTTGATATCATAAACTTTTTACTAGAAACAACTGTTTAGTGAAAGTTTAAAGTTGTTTATGAAAACTAAGAACGGCGCGGGCCTTATAAGACTAAATGTGAATGCGAGATGGAAATTGGAAGTTCTAGCAGGTTTCTACGAAAAGTTAGCGGTCTATAGCTGATAGGGGAAGATGCAAGTTCGAATCCTGCTCGTAGAAAATTACTCTTTTTCAACTTACACAAAAAAAATTGTTTTTGATTTATTTTATTTCGCTACAATGTCAAGAACCTGAAATATAACAAAAAAAAACTATCTTTTTTGAGTGTATGAATCAATTCTTATGTAAATAGCTAGCGGATAAAAGTTCCGGTGCAGAGTTGGGTATTAGTGATGAATGCAAAAAGTTGAATAACTTGAGGCCGCAATATACCAACTGCGGATATGTTACACTGGCGTTAACAAAGTTTTGGGCAGTTTGTAAACTAAGCTTTCATTTCGTTCGTAGTGTAGACACATTTTGAAACTATTTGTAACTCAATTTTTGGACAGCTCTTGTTGTAGCGTATTTAGGAGCTGTTTGTAATGTAAGCTACTATTTGTTTTTTGTAAATAATAATGGGCAATTTTATTTGTTTTATAACTTTAGTAGTCTACAAAATAAATAAATTCTGATTGCTGATGATTTCTTCAGGTTTCTATCATCAGATCTTGATCCAATGTACATTGAAACAACTGGGTTATCCTCTTTCCAGCAAGAAAAATATAGATAGTTTATTTTAAACTATCGCATTTCAATACTATGTATTTAAAATCCCGTAATAATAGTTTAAATACATAGTTTATTGATATGATAAATAATTAGCACATCTCTGAAATTACTGATGTATAGTTTCACCAATAGATAGAGCCGAGCTTGGAGCAGAAATATGTCACGTAAAAATGTAACCTGATTTAATCGAAAAGTGCGAAAATGTGAAATAGAAAATTTTAGCCTCAAGCAGTGTGGAAATTCGCCTTCCGAATTACAATTCGAGACGCTCTGCCGAATTCACGTGATATTTGCTTGGGACTATAAATTTCCATATCACATTCTTTCTTACCGTCTTGGGTAACGCATACGCCATCTGCCACATGCATTGTTATGACACTATTTTCGATTATCTCTCTTATCGATTTAACTGGATAGAGAATCGAAATATTCTCACAGTAACTATAATTACCTATAGTGTGTAAAGTGCACTGATAATAAATTATCACAGAGCAGTGCACTTGCTTATTAAAGACAAGTGAAAAAGTATCTTAAAAATATATGTGTCATTAATTATCACTAAATTATTTAGCATGTTTGGAAAAAAGAATCAACAACTAAAGATTTACATACGTACTCGCAATTAACTCTTCATAAATTCTTAATCAAGTAAATTGTATTACCTATACATCTATAGGTATCTATACAAATAAATAAAATTGAAGTGTCTGCTTGTAATGTCTAAATAACAACTTTTTACTTCATGTATACGAGAGTATATACGTTACCTATAAAAAAATACCAGCAACAGTTTTTGTCTGTCTGTCTGTCTGTATGCCTGTTTGTTCTGGCTAATCTCAGGAATGGCTAAACTGATTTGAACGGGACTTTCACTAGCAGATAGCTGTTGTTACAGGACGTAACTTAGGCTACTTTTATTTTGTAAAAATAATTAGGGTTCCGCGAAAAAGTATAAAGCTCATAAAATTTGAATGAATACCACTTCGGAATGGTTAGACTGATTTGGACGGGACTTTCACTAGCAGATAGCTATTATTACAAAGAGTAACTAAGTCCGCTTGTTCCCGCCAAAAGACGAGACGAATGAATGATTAAATGACGGATATACAGCGCCACCATTCATACAAAGACGGTTAAAGATTACAGTAAAAATTCGTATCGCGTACGCGTCGGAGATTGTAGTCTCCCGGTAAATAATCATAAATCAACCTTAGTGTCCGCGCTAAACCCATAAAAGTACTTAATGTGTGTATGTAATTATCACCCTAGTGTTGTGTGTCTATCAAGTGTAAATTTGCTCATAAGACATCTATGTAAGGCAATACCGAACATTGAACTCAACCCCCCTGGCCAGGGTATCGCGTGTGTCTCTGTGTCTTACACCCCCATGCAGCTCAAGGAAATTGGTGGTACCGTTTGCCATCAACTCAGCGCACGTCAATGTTGTAGGCGGCTTTGATGAACCGCAGGGAAGTCAGGTGAGACCACCGAAGGAATGTAACATAGTTCCAGTGGCCCGCCAATAAAGGCGGAGAGACGGCACACGGCGGGTTTCTTTAGTGGGTGAGGGCCCCACACTACCCTGTTCGTTGCCCCGAACGACGGGGTGTGCGGTTAGGTACATTTTTTCCCGCCTAAACAAAAAAAAAAAAGGGAAGTCAGGTGAGTTCTCCAGCCTATCCTTCTTGCCAACCCAGAGCGCCACAACACTACTTTTATTTTCGTAAAATAAATAGGATTCCGCGCAAAAAAAAAACCATGAAACTGTAAATGAATAGATTCAAATAGATCATACTAGTATATTAATATAGTATTAACAATATATTAATATGAATAGAGTTCTGCTCCAAATTATTCATAACGTTAATTTATTATTAAATTCACGATGGTACTGCATAGGACTTAGTGCGGGACCACATGTGAAGCTAGACACATAAATAGGCCTTATGTCGTCAAGTGAGGTTTCATGTAAGTACGTAAATACATTTCTATACTAATAAATGGAGAGCCGGGTTTTTTTGTTCGGTTATACTGCGAAAACTACTGAACAAATCGGAATAATACTTATACCATAAGATGCAGCGTGTTTCGATGAAGGTTTTAGTATATGATAATTTTGGTGATTACTTATCCGGAACCTATATTTTTTTGAATTAGAAATAATGATTTTTTATCATTTATATGGCAAAACAACTTTTTCCGAGTCAGCTAGTATATGTATATAATGTACAGGCTGTTGAACTCCGGCTTCACTGGCGTGAAAAAATAATGAAAGTTCGACCGGACAGTTATGAATTTGACTTGATTTCCAGACTAGTGTTTATGTGAACCGCAGAGACGCTTGGACATAGGCCTCCCCAAAAGAACGCCACAACGAGCGGTCCTGCGCCAACCGCATCCAAAGGCTCCCCGCGGCTTTGACCAGATCGTCGATCCATCTGGTGAGGAGCCCTGCTACACTGCGCCGTCCGTGGTCGCCACTCGAACCTTTCTTCCCCAACGGTTGTTGGTTCGTCGAGCGATGTGGCCTGCCCATTGCCACTTCAGCGTGCCAACCCGGCGGGCTATATCGGTCACTCTCGTTCTCCTAAGGATCTCCATATTACGGATTCGATCACGTAAAACACTATTGGGTTAGAAAAATGTTTTGAATTAAAATTAGCCCAAACCATTCCGAGGCAGTCGGGCAACGGTGAAGATGAATATGGAGTATAAAATAGAAATACCAAAAAGTTCATGTAATCTGGCGATTCTTTTAAATATTATATTCTTCTAAAAGCGAAAATCCAAGCCGTCAAAATTCAACAAGCCTCCGGTATTTTCAACGGTTCTCTACTTTTTTCTTTGAAATACACGCATTCCAAAAGCTCGGTACCGTTCCCCGGTAAAATTTATATTGAAAAAGGAAACCAATAAAAATATTCTCGGTTTCGTAATCAATTCGCCCTTTTGCAGCCCAGTGACTACAATTTCAGGACAAAATTGGGACTCTTCAGCTAGAAAATAGGGTAGACGCAAAATTGTAAAAGTATTTAATTCCTGGACAGCAATAAAAAGTGAATTTATATTTTCACTTGACAATACATTTTGGTAAGCAGCCAGCAAAATTTCTTCCACAATGGATATAAATAAATTTCTAAATTGTTATTATTTTAGGGATTGTGAAGAAGTTTGTGTCTATTAAGTGGCTAAGCGTAGGTGTTTCAACGAATCCAGCTCGGTGGGGCAGCGTTCGGGAAGCTACTCGTAAGGAAGATCTTCTCGTCCTAAATTCCGCAGCGTCTTAAAACAAAGGTACAACCAGTGAGTGCTAGTAGTAATCACATAGGGAACCGTCGGCCTTATATTAAGGCTGAAAGTCGCAAAGCATGCCGTGGAGTGGGCTATGCGCAGTATTCCTCTACGTGAGTATACTTCTCTGAAACTTACTCCCCCTCGATATCAGCATGGCTTCCTTTTCTTTCTTTCTTTCTTTCTAATCCTGACATTTTTAAAAGTGCTTTTTTTTAAATGACATAATGTAAATTAATTTATTGGTTTATGATCTATTTATTTATTATTATAAAAATGAATGCTTTATTTCCATTCTTAAGTTCTATTACAGTTAAAAAAAAATGAAACGAAATAAGTTAGACATTATGCATCATAAAATTAAAAAGTATAAAATAATAATATAATAAATAATGATAGCAATCATCGTAGTAATCATAATAAATCTTTTAAACAACTATTTATAACGTTTGAAGACAATATGTTACAATATGTCCCAATATTATTTATTATAATATTATTTTCTACTTTATAGTTCAAATAGCTATTAAAACGTGTTCTTTTTAGTTTTTTACAGCAATAATTTATTCTAAAACCATGGTAGCCTAAGCTAAGCTGTCAGTGAAAGACTCATCGAAATCAATCGAGCCGTTCTAGAGATAAGCCATAACAAACAGACAGGAAAAAAAATAAAAATGAACATTTGTGTCATTTATTTTATTTTTAAAAACAACTTTACAAATATATAATAAATAACAATAAATCAGTTCAAAAGATTTGAACCTAAATTTAAAAATAAACAATAATTAACCCCAAAAATATTTTATTACAAGAACTGAACTAAAAGATGAAAAATAAATTTAAAAGACAGATGCATGTACAGTGCAAGTATGATTCTAGGTTAAGCTCCTACGTTGGTAACTCATCATCATAACGTAGATAGGTGAATTTTAAGGACGGATGTAAACATACATCTTTTCAAAATTATGTAAAATATAGACATTTAGAAAGATTGAGGTACTGACATTAATAGTATATATATATATACTACTCGTGCAGATAAAGAATGGGATTATAAATGGCGTCGCCACTATTTACTTCTCGCTCACACACTATTGCCGTCTATACTCACACCTAACGGTATAGACAGCAAAAAAGTAACGGTATTCATGTTGCGTGAACTATTATTTATAGTTACACCGTAGTATGCTGACAGTACAGGCTCAATGTGCCGCCATTTATAATCCCGTTCTTTATCTGCACGAGTAGTATACCTATATTTTTTTATTGCGTTTAGTGGCAGACGAGCCACGGTCCATCTGATGGCAAATGGTAACTGTCGCCCATGGACTCGACTATACAGAAAGTATTGTCAAGCCGCTGCTCACCAATTCATTTCACAGATATATAAACGGCTATCTCCTGCTACAGCCAAAACGCAACGATGTGCTTCATGGCCGGTCACACAGGAGATGGTGGTACCAACCCGCTTGGGCCCGATACCAAGTGAGTACTCCCACTTGGTACCCAGCCCTACCACCAGTCATGCAATGAATGATAATTGCTTACTTCCCTTAGTCGCCTCATACGACACCCGTGGGAAAGAATGGGGTGGTAACACTTGTATTCTTAGTCCGTCACAACACGGACAAAAATTATGTAGTATAATAAGTATATTTGATGTTTAGGAACGATGTGTTATTTATCTTCGTCCCTCAAACTCACCTATCTAGGTACTTCTATATTATAATGATGCGGTACCAAGATAGAAGTTATTCTGAACTTACCAGTAGAATACACTTCCTATGTGCATATACATGTCTCTCAAATAAATTTTTTACTTTTTAGTTATGTTATTTATCAAAAGCTTGTCCTTAAAACGTTTTCTTTTTTACTTTTAATTTATTTTAAGTAAAGGCACTACACTCGCCAGTGAATCAGCATAGTAATCAGGCCTTATTTCGTGTGCTAACATGTCTTCTTTGGGAATATTTGTTAGGACCATCAATGTCGTGAAACCAGTCGCTCGACCAAGTGCTACGTCTTGATCGATCCTGAAAATAAAATAAAATAGAACATTAATAATTTAAAACATTTTAATGTATATATAATATAATATATATATATATATATATATATATATATATATACATATATAATATAATATAATATATATATATATATATATATATATAAATTAACACATAGTGTGAAAATGTGAAATCGAAAATAATAAATCCTGGCTGTTAACTTAACTGTTATTTTCGATTTTACAATGTTAAATTATAAACATCAGAATTAAAAAAATGCTTTTTTTTTATCATAAAACTACGTGGATTTATGTTAATACCTACTATCATAGTAATAAGCCTAAATAGGCCAGTGCCGAAGCCTTTAAAAATGGTAAAAAGTGAAAAACAAATAGAACAGGATGAAAAAAAAAAATATATTGTATCAAAAAAATTACAATGTGTTTGAGATATAAAAAGGTAAGTTTTCACCAAATTTCATGAAAAAAAATATTTTTTGTAGCAGTTAAAAGTAAAAAACCAAAAAGTAGTTTTTTTAGATATTTCGCATAAATTTTGAGGTTATGTGAAAAATAAAAGTTAATACAATAGTTGTAGACCTTTTTTTATTATCTACAATTTTACCATTTAACTTTTTTCGATAAGTTTTGCCGGAAATCATGATAAGCCGATTTTCACCCTTCAAATCTCACTCCCACCCCCTTCCCGATCTCAAATCGCCTGTAAATTATTTTTCCCTTTATTTTTGTTATATTTTCTTACTTTTGCAATGGGTATCATCCTGTTCTATTTTTTTTGGTTTCAAAAATTATCGAGGCTGGCCTAAAAGGGCTGGCAACTATACGAGTATAGTTCACATGTAAAAGGAGACATTAATAGTCAACCATGAAAATATTACACACACTTTAGGGATACAAACCAAGTATCAATTATAATTTTCATTGTTTACTTTTGGAGACTGACGAAATTGTTACACCACATAAACTTACATATCGCCAATAAATAGTATTCTGCTGGGGTGACAGGAGATTCCCACTCTCTTCATCGCAAATTCCCCGAATAGTTTACTAGGTTTGCCCAACCCAATTGGTTTTCGATTTGTTTGCTCTGCCGCTAGATCGGTGAATATTGCACAACCTTCAAAGAAACCAAAACATGTTTATCATTAAAACTAGTAGGTGAATGCCAAAAACCGTTCCAGAATAATACTGTAAACAAGGACAAAGATACTGCGAGTGGCATTCCTATGATTTACGTCGCAGAAGACGGTGATAAATTTCCATAACAACTCTTTGTGTTATCCTAAATGGTTGTTTTGAGTCTGAATGTACTTTATGCCTGTCAATCAGTTGTATGTTAGTGATTTTTTTTTATTGGCTATAGTGGCAGACGAGCCACGGCCCGTCTGATGGTAAATGGTAACCGTCGCTGATGAACTCAACTATACTGAGAGTATTGTCAAGC
Source organism: Leucoma salicis (assembly GCA_948253155.1). NCBI lineage: Eukaryota > Metazoa > Arthropoda > Insecta > Lepidoptera > Erebidae > Leucoma > Leucoma salicis. Next base: position 4,894,967 of record OX411815.1, read on the forward strand.
CGCTGCTCATCATTTTATTTCACAATATGAAATAAAAGAATAAACGGCTATCTCCTGCTACAGCCAAAATGCAAAGATGTGCTTCATGGTCGGTCACATGGGAGATGGTGGCACCAACCCGCTCGGGCCCGATGCCAAATAACTATTCCCACTTGCTACGCAGCCCTACCACCAGTCATGCAATGGATGATAAGATGATAATTGCTTACTTCCCTTAGTCGCTTCCATACGGCACCCATGGAAAAGAATGGGCTGGTGACACTTGTATTTTTAGTCTGTCACCACACGGACAAATCGAATGTATCGAACAAAGGTTCCTTCAAGTAAAATTTGGGCAAACTTAAAGCGAAGTGAAGATAAAATATTAAATTTGGAATGAACAGATTAAAACGCGAAGGTGGGCACAATAAGCCACGTACACACATTACTCATATTAGAAAATACTCCGTGTTATGCGATGAATTTAAAAAGTATTGCTCTAGTTAACAGTGATTTTTTTTTAGGTGGGCTATAATGTCCTACCGCACATCCCGCTGACCGGAGAGACTACGGCGTATTGTGGGGCTCTCACCGACTAAAAAACCACAGTGCGCCCTCGCCCGCCATTGCTTGATTTGGTCCACCTGATGGTAAGTACCACCAATTGAACCATCAACATTTTTACATAAAGAAAGCCTTGCTTAATATATCATTCTAGCTGCTGGTAAAAGGGTAAAGGGGGGTATTAAATGGTAAAGCACTCTGCTTCACGAAAGTTGATCTCTCTTAGGTAAAATACGAGTAACCTAAGGCTACCTTTTTTTTGTTTAGGCGGGAAAATATGTACCCGTCGTTCGAGGCACCGAACAGGGTAGTGTAGGGCCTTCACCCACTAAAGAAACCCGCCGTGTGCCGTTTCTCCGCCTGTGTTGATTGACCACTGGTACTGTGTTGGATTACTTCAGTGGTCCGTCAGTGGTTTACCCTTTGGGGTACCCTCCACTGAGCGATGCATCCGCACACGGAGCAACGCATCCGCACACGGAGCGTCGCAGCTTCGCGAGAGACCTTGCGGTTGGCAGACGTTCCCCGGTCCATCCACCCACAGCCTCAGCTAAGGTGGCATGAGACGCAAGTACTCTCATCTGCGCCACCCCATTCGCTGGTGGCGGTTTGGGTTAGCGGAAGAATCCTCCTCCCTGGCCCTCTCCGCCGCTTCCTTTCGCGAGATAACCTCCTCGCAGAAGGCAGTGACCGCGGCCCAATTCCCTTTGCTGCCGAGCATCGCTCTGACGACGCTCGGCAGCGAGAGGTCTTCCCCTATTGCCGTGACGAGTTCACGGCGCTGCTCGGCCCAAGCCGGGCACGATTCGAGCGTGTGCCGCGCCGTGTCTTCGTAGCAGCCGCAATGGTGACAGTCCGGAGTCACTTCCCTCCTTGCGACCATGTGCAGATATCTGTCAAAGCAACCGTGCCCCGACAGCATCTACACCAGTCGGAAGGTAAGGACACTGCCGTCGCCCCACCCACTCTTACAGTACCGGCTGGAGCGTCCCTATGGTCCACAGACCGGCTCAGGGCGTCTCCAGCCGCACCCTCCAGCTAGCCATAGCAGCTCAGCGGGCGTTGTCCTGCCACCTGGCCACCTCGCTGGGCAGGAGACGACCGCCCCCAGCCCGCTCTTGCGACGCCTGCCAATATACCTTTTTTTTTTCTTTTTTTTTAGGTGGGCAAAAATGTCCTACCGCACACCCCGCTGCCCCGGGAGACAACGGGGTAGTGTGGGGCTCTCACCCACTAAAAACCCACCATGCGTCCCCACCTGCCCTTGCTACGGCGGATCACGAGTACCGCGTCGTTACGACCGCTATCCGCAGGCGGCAGCCCCTTCGGGCACCCTCTCTTGAGCGACGCCGCGAGCACTTAGGCGTCACACCTTTGCGCATAGCAGGCTTCCGCGGACGGCAGGGTACTCCCCGACCCCACCGTCCGCAGCCTCAGCTAAGGTGGCATCAGGTGCAAGTAAGCGCGCGCACACCGTCCCGCGCGCCGGCGGTGAATCGGGTCCGTGAAGGAGGATTCTTCCCGGGCCCTCTCCGCCACCTCCTTCCGCGAGATGACAGCCTCGCAGAAGGCGGCGACCGCGGTCCAGGCCCTGTCACTGCCAACCATCGCTCGCGCAACGGCTGGCAGCGACAGGTCCACGCCTATGACTGCAACGAGTTCCCGGCGCTGCACTTTCCAGGCCGGGCACGACTCGAGCGTGTGCTGCGCAAAGTCCTCGCCGCAGTCACAGTGGTGACAGCCTGGGGTCGTCTCCCTCCTAGCGATCATGTGCAGGTATTTGCCGAAGCAACCATGCCCCGACAAAACCTGCACCAACCGGAAGGTGAGGATCCCGTGCTGCCACCCTGCCCTTTCTTCCAAGATCGGCTGGAGCCCCCCCCCCACGGTCCTGAGACCAGCCCGGGGCGTCTCCAGCCGAGACTTCCACTTTAGGACAGTGGCGCGGCGGGCATCTTCCCGCCACGATGAGATTGCGCTCGGCGAGAGGTGGCAGCCCCCAGCCCGCGCCGTCGACGCCTGCCGATAGACGTCGGCGAGCACCTCCGCTTCCAGATCCCACGGGAGGGTTCCGGCTAACGCGCAGGCTGCTGCGCGTCGTCACTGGCGGCACCTCCCCGTCGTCCGCCTCCCGGTCACCATCTGGCGGAGCCATGACCGCGGGCGTGTGCACCGCCCGTGAAGGGAAAAGTCCCTCGACCACCTCAGAGAGGAAGCCCGGCTGCGCGCACTGCTGTATGCCGCATACAGCTGGCCCTCCCGCTCTTCGTCGCAGATTCGGCGACATCGGCTGTGGGTGTAGGACCTCCGGGCACGAATACAGGCCGCACGGAGATCCGCTAGCTCCGGGGACCACCAGTAGACCCCCTTCCGTCAAGGCGGGCGCCGCACGTGGGCCATGGCCGCATCGCAGATCTACGTAAGCATGCCACGAATGCGGCCAGCCTCGGCGCCCACGTCTTCCGTCAGGGGGGGAGGCAGCCAAGATTGAAAAATAGCCACCTCCACTAGCAGGTCCCGGTCAAGCCTACCCACAGCCCATCGCGAAAAAGCGGGAGTTCTGTCCGCTGCGTGACCCCTGCTGGCACCCTGAAGGGTCCGGGAGACCTCTATCTGAATGTATCTGTGGTCAGATAGGGTCTCGACCTCCTCCAGGACTCGGCAGCTCCTTACGCGTGCGGCGTCACCGGGGCTAGTGAACGAAAGGTCCACTATCGACCCGCCCCAGGGCCGCACGCACGTTTGGGCGGACCCTCGGTTGAGCAACACGAGGTCCGCCGCTGCCGCCCATTCTTGGACCGCCGCACCTCAGTCGTCCATCCTGGGGGACCCCCACGCCGTTGATTTGGTGTTAAAGTCCCCCAGTACGAGCACGGGGCTCGGTGTTATACGCCGTATCGAGGTCTCCAGGCTGTCCAGGAAGACCTCAAAAGCCGCCAGACTACAACTAGGGGAGAAGTACACGCCATAGAGTGTGACCCCTTCCCATTCAGCCGCCACATATCGCGTGCCCAGGTCTTTGATTGACAAGGGCGGGGAATGTGGCGCCACCGAACCGACGACTGCCACGGAGCCATCCCCCCTTCCCGCCCAATTGGGGCGATCGGGGACTATGTAGGGCTCCGCAGCTACGGCAACACCGATCGACCGCTCCGCCATGGATTGCAGGAAGAGGTCCTGCGTCCTGGCGGAACGTCGCGATCCTTTAATAGACCACGATATCCTCCTCCATGCGCTACGGTGGTTCAGCCACGCCGGATTGGGCAGCCGGGGCCGATTTGTGCCCACCCCCCTCTTAGGGCCTGACTTGGCAGGAGGTCTGCACCCTACCCGCCCCTTACAGTGGTTAGCGGGGCGATTGCCCCCCGCGCACGCGGGGCAGTGTGGGGTGGTAATACAGGCAGCCGCCTGGTGCCCTGCCTGACCGCAGCGGAAACAAAGCCCGCTGCAGTAGAAGCAGTTTGTGCACAGCGACCGAGTGTGACCGACCGCCATGCACTTGTAGCACCTGGCAGGCCGGAGCTCCAACGCGATTACCCGCGCGGCGCTCCAGCCCACCAGAAGTCTACCGGCGGCGACCAAATCCTTGGCCGCCGCGACAGGGCGCGTGACCCAAACGGCGCCCACACCACTTGAAACTGGGCGAATGGTGCCCACCCGGATGGCGCTGCTGGGACACCCGGTTTTCGAGACGATGGCCTCCCGGATCTCTTCCGCCGTCACGGAATCGTCCAGCCCGGAAATGCGCAGTTCGGCGCACTTCACGGGTCTGGCGACCCGGACACCACTCTCCTCTGGGAACAGGCCCAGCAGCCTCGCGGCCATTGCGTCAACCGTCTTGGCGCCCTCTGGCCCCAGGTACTCGAAAATCCGAGCACCTGTCCGGGCTTGGCGAGAGCGAGCGGAAACGTCCCCGAGATCGGAGACGTTTATCTCCCGCCGAGCACGCTTCAAGATGGCCTCGTAGATAAGGCCCTTTTCTATACCCTCAGGCAGCACGGTGATCACCATCGCAGCTGCCTTCGGGACCCTCAATTTCCACGACTTCTTCCTCCACGGCTTCGGGGCTTCCCCTCTCTGATTGATTGGCGCCGCCTCGCGCTCCGAGGCAGCGCCACGACCCTTGGCCCGGGATCGCTGGGGCCCAACCACCTGCCAGTCCCTGTCTGAGGACGTAGCAGTGGCAGGGATGGGGGCAGGAGCCCGGGGTGCGACCGCCGCAGCCCGCGAGGGTGCGTCCGTTCGTCGCGGCGCAGCAGAATGTGGTGGCGCAACGGCGCTAGGCAGAGGTGGGAACTCCTCTCGGGGCTGACCCCTCGGGGCTTGTCCCGCCTTCTTCTTTTTCTTGGCCTTTTTTTGGCCCTTTAGGGAAAGCCCAGGGGGGCTATGGGAGCCTTAGGCGAAGGTTTGGCCGCTGGTGGTTTGGCCGCCGGTGGTTTGGCCGCTGTCATGGCAAACGAGACATGCCCCCCCTGGCAGGGCTGTCAGTGCTGAGGACGCTGCAGCATTCCTTTTGTCAGCCGCAAGTGGCGGCCGAAGTCGGGGCTCCGGCGGCAATCTTGCGGCTAGGGCCTCGAACCTCGGGCCAAAGACCGCATCAATGCGGTCAATAACCGCGCGGAGCGTTTCGTCCTCCAGCCCAGTTACAGGGTCCGACTGAGCGGCAGACGGAGCCGAGGGCCCGCCAATATACCTTGGCGAGCACCACCGCCTCAAAGTCCCACGGGGGGATTCCGGCCAACGCACAGGCCGCCTCGGTCGACACCGTGTGATATCCGCGTATGAGCCTGGACGCGACGACTCTTTGTGGTCTCCACAGAAGAGCCCTGTTCGGCGCGTCCAGGGACTCCGCCCACACAGGTGCGCCGTACAGCACCATCGACCGGACCAACCCTGCGTAAAGCCGTCGGCACGCATTATTGGGTCCACCCATATTCGGCATGAGCCGTGCAAGGGCGGACGCCGCGCCGACGAGCCTCGGGGACAGTTGGCGGAAGTGCTCGCGAAAGTGCCACCGCCCGTCCAACACCAGGCCCAGATACTTAATCTGGGCCTTCACCTCAATTTGGATCCCGTCCACCGTGATCCAGGCAACCTAAGCCTACCTACATAATAAATTTAATAATTTGTATTCATTATGTACATATCTACTCAACAATTTTATCGGAAGGGTATCGACAAATAATATAAATAGCTACTACTTCTGTAAGTACGTACTATGAAGGATACCGAAGAAATCTTTATTCGAAAAAAAGGCATACCCCTTCTTTAACTAACTAACTTATCATCACGCCATTTCCCTTGCGGGGTAGGCAGAGAGAACAGAGTGCCAAGAGGCTCTATTCTTGCATACATCTCTCGCTTCCTCAACATTCATAACTCTCTTCATGTATGAAGAGAGTTATGAATGTTGAGTGTGTACACTCGCCGGTTTCGGAGACTCCTGAGTCCACCTTCCTTCAATACATTGACCGATCTAGGTAGGTGAGTCTCGCTCTCCCCCTGTACCTACATCCTTCCACTTTCGCATTGTATATCTTCTTAACCAGTCGCTCGTCCGGCATTCTTTCCACATGTCTGAACCATCGGAGCATTCCCTTTCGCATCTTTACACCAATACTCTCTTTCATACCTACTCGCTCTCTTATGTCGTTGTTACGAATGCGGTCAGTCAGCCTCACTCCACAGATTCTCCGCAGAGATCGCATTTCAACCGCATTGATTTTACCCTCATGCTCCTTTTTGCATACCCAACTCTCGCTTTCTTATAATAACTTTGGGACAAGCACTGCGTTGTGTATTTCGACACGTGCCCTCTGGCTGAGGTGATGACTACCGAGAAGTTGTCCCAATGCTCCGTTCACTCTATTTCCCGCATTCATTCTTCTCTCTACATCATTCTTTATCTAGTATCTAGTTTATCCCGTATAAGAGTAATCCCAACATCCAATTTCATAGTAAAATAAAATATTATTAAAATATTACCTAAACCTACAACTCCTTTGTTAAAATACACCTTTCTATCCGTAGCTCCAGAGAGGAACAAAACTTCAGGTCTCTTCAGATATGTAATAGCCTCATGTAGTTTTGCTAGATTAGCTCCGTAGTCGCTATCAAACACAACAGCACCAATTTCTAGATCGTCTTCAAAATATTTGGAATAATTGTCGTAAAAGTCCACAGCAACATCAGGCTAAAAAGTACAATACTGAAATTAACTGAAATGAAATGAACAGTATAACGCTAATGATATGACATATAGCTCTAACGCTCGTATCTGTATACATGTAAGCAAATAAGTAAAGCAATAGTGATCACTTGACTAAAAGTCATTACATTCTAAATGTCAATTTTGTTCTACAGTTTAGAATTTCCTAAGCGAGATATGTCAAAAGCTTAAGATGCACCTTTAAAAGCTTAAGACTTCTTAGGATTAGTAATAGTCAACATTTTCGTTACTTGAGTTAAGCTAACAACTTTTTTAAGACTTTGTACTTCAATAAAATAAAAATATTCTGCCAATATGACTACCAAATGCTGTAACAATACTTCATTATTTAGTAAAATATTGATTTTGTCAAACGCGAAAAAAGTTTCGCGTTGAAGCATAGCTTGTAGCTATCGTCATAAAATTTTACAAAAACCTATTATTGTAGTAATTTGTATTAGATTAGTATTTAAAATAAAAAGAATCATTATATTAATAATTAGGTATATGATTTTACATTTTGCATTCAATTAATAAATAATATATAAATAAATGTTCATGGGCATTTCACACAACGTCCTCTGGTCCCAAACTAAGCTTAGCGCTTGTGCTATGGGTTTAAAATTACTGATATAATACATATACTACTTTTTTTTTGTAAATACATACATATGATACATAGAAAACACCCAGACGCAGTACAAATATCTGTGTGAACACACAAATAATCGTCCTCAGTGGAAATTGAACCCACGAAGTTGGTTGCAGTACCGACTACGCCACTAGGCTCGTCAAAACAATAAATAATACGTAAATAAAACTTATGCTCGTATATTTTAGATACCGGCGTAAATATTGCAGAATACTTAATAAAGCTTGGTCACTAAGCATATTATATAATGTCTCTACATCAAAATCAAGTTACACGTCTCTTTTCAAATAGACTTCATAATTATTTTTCTGTAGATTTTATAAGCGTTTTTGAACAGTGCGACACTAGCTGAAAGTCCCACTAATCCTATTATATCATAAATGTCAAAGTGTGTGTTTGGATTTTTATATTTGTTACTGGATCACGATGAAATTGAATACAAAGATAGTTTAATACTTTCTGATATTTACGCGAATGTTACACATTTTGAAATAAAACTACATTTACGGAATCTATACCGTCCACGCCACGCGTCGCTATAGAAAGTCTGCAATGTGCGAGCACACACAGGGCCACACCCGCCATTACATTAGATTTGACAAACCTCAAATCCTCGCAAAAGAACATCGATATCGCCCTAGAATGATACGTGAGGTTATTGAAATTAAGAAACATCCCAATTTCAATAGAGAAGACGGCTGGGTCTTACCATCAAGCTAGAATCCTGTGATAGGCCTCACCAAATAGAATACAAGAAGGCACACCACAAGATTGCAAGACACAGTTAGCGCTTATTGTGTAGATAAAACCCACAGTAGTCTACAGTAGTAGTAGCCTTTGCCTTTTAAAAAAAAAATTAAAGTTTTAACTTTATTAGCTCTCAGTAATTCCGTACAAAATTTGATAATCCATAACAGTTGTTGCCTACTGAGTTTTCTGGCCGGATCTTTCTCAGTCAGGCCGCGTTCCGATCCGGTGGTAGCTTCTTAGTCTTAGCTTTTGGCAAAATCAATATATTTAATAATATAAACTAATAACCAAGATTGTCTTCTTACTGGTAGTAATTGGTAGATTGTGGTAGAATTTTTGAGCACTAAATAAAAACAAAAATTTTACAATTTAAAGAGGAGTATTATACTCATTTTAATATACTAACTTAAAGTCTCATACATTGTAAGCATAAAAATTTGAAGTAGATATTTTCACTGTTTCTAAACGAATATTAGGTGGGTTAAAATAAATAAACCAAAAATTTTACAATTTAAAGAGGAGTATTATACTCATTTTAGTATACTAACTTAAAGTCTCATATATTGAAAGCATAAAAATTTTAAGTAGATATTTTCACTGTTTCTAAACGAACATTAGGTGGGTTAAAATAAATAAACCAAAAATTTTGTAAAATCATATACTGTGGGTAGATGAAACCGTTGGAAAAATATATCAGCTTTGGATGTCTATCATCTAAGTCCACCCGTGATCATGAATGCTGTAAAATATTCGAAACGTCGGGATAGTAGTAAAATCAAGTAAACTCGATAGATTCCGTAAACGTAGTTTTATTTCAAAGATAGTTTGTTTTCCGTATTACACAAGATACTTTTTATCCGGGAAAAATTATAGTTTCCTATGGGCTATAATTTTTGCATATTACTTAATGATCCATATAGTACTTATACCGAATTCTAAATACTGCACAGGCGAAGTTGCTCTAGTAACAATACAAAAAGTCAGACACATAAAATATAGAATTTCCGACTTACCCCAGTTTTGCACTCGTACCCATATGACTCCAACACCTTTGTAGTTTCTGGACAGGATACGCTAAATACTTTTTGATTAAAATTAACTTCTTTTAAGTACTCAGCAATGGCTACGGCCGGGGTTATTAGGCTATCCTGTAAAAAAATAATTTTATTTTATTTAGAAGACATCTTCATAGCTTACCTCAAAATTGATGTGCTCTTTGTACCAAACAATTTTGGGTAAGTTATCTTAAAAATGTTAAGTTTGTAGAATCGAGTTTTTTTTGATATAGATGAGTAGTAGTAGTGATGTAGTGTATGCGACTGCTAATCACGAGGTCTCGGGTTCGATCCCCGGGTTGGGCAATGTTATTGAGATTTTTCCTAAAAAGAAAAATTCTCAGTAACAGCCCGGAGTTTGGAAATGTGCCCGGTAGACGTCAATAGGCTCGCTCCCTATTACGTGGGACTTAACATAGCTGGCGAGTCGTGGGTGTGTAAAACACCTCTGCCTACCCCTTCGGGGAATACAGGCGTGATGCTATGTTTAGATGAGCCTTCAAAAATAACACAAAACTTTGAATCATGTACCTATTGCGTATGAGAATGAGCAAAATACTCCATCTTCCGTCTCGTTTACATAAAGCGCAGTGGATATCCCGAGGGTGATGGTAATTCAATTAGCTTAAAATTATTTATTATGATTAATATAATCTCGATTTTTTTTTTTTAATAAATTTTGCCTATTTTCGCCTATTACATGCAAACCTATATCTATACAGATAAAATTAAATAAAATTGAAGTGTCTGTGTGTAATGTCTAGATAACAACTTTTTAGTAAATGTATACGAAAGTATATACGCTACATATAACAAATTACCAATTTTTAAAGCTTTTGTCTGACAGTTTGTTCCGCTTAATCTCAGGAACGGCTACACCTATTTGGACGGGACTTTCACTGGCAGGTAGCTGTTGTTACAAGAAGTAACTTAGGCTACTTTTAAGTATGTACTATTATTTGGACGATTCGGACGGGACACACGGGATGGGGCTCAAGGGACAGGGATCAATATTTAAAAAAAAAAAATTAGGATTCTGCACAAAAAAAGAAAATTACTAAATTCCACGCGGACGAAGTTGCGGGTGGCAGCTAGTTTAATACCTATATATAATTATAATACCAGACTACGTTTATAATATTGTACATGTTGATATCTGATCCACAAGCATTTGTGAAGAATAAACAGGTTTTAGGCAATTAATACACTAATTCTACAATATTTATAATTTTCAGTGATCGAAGGGTTGGTATTGATTATTATTTAAAACAATAACATTAAAGCCAATGTCAAATACCTCATTCACACAACATAATAATAATAAATGCCTATAGAATTAGACACTTGGTTGGCTAGGTACTTTTATTTTTTAATTTTTTTTTTTAATTTATCTTTGATTTTTATTATTATATGCAAAAAGTTTCGCAACTGTCTCGCTCACTCGCTTTTACGTCGCGTATACTTACAAAAATTACATGTATGTCGTGTCTGTGTAAATAATGGGTAGTTATAACGTGGCTTGGGTATAAATAGACCCAGTGGTTTTTTTATTGCTTATGGCTGCAGAAGAGACACGGTCCACCTGATGGTAAATGGTAACCGTCTCTCATGGACTCTAGTATACCGGGAGTATTGTCAAGTTGCTGCTCACCATTTCATTTTACATATATTAAATTAAAGAATTAACGGCTATCTCCAGCTGTAACCAAAATACACCGACGTGCTTCATGGCCGATCACACGGGAGATGGTGGACCCGCTCGGGTCCAATAGCAAGTGAGTACTCCCACTTGGTACCTATCCCGCCATACCACCAGTAAAGCAATGGGGGATAATTGCTTATTTCCCTTAGCAACCTCGTACAACACCCGTGGGAAAGAATGTGGTGGTGACACTTGTATTCTTAGTCCGTCACCACACGGACATAGTTGATGCCCTTACTGTTTCCTTTTTTTATATCGTGCCTTAGCAACAGCTCAAGCAACTATGTATGGCTTATATCGAGTACTAATAGGTATTAAATAAATAAATAAAAGATGTACTCACATAACCATGTTTTATTTTAGCGTCTTTGAACATTATTTCGTAATTTTCTTGAGACCTTATACTGTTATTTGATACGAAGTTGACTGTTTTACCGTGCTTTTTCATTAAGGCAAAAAATTCACCCACTCGTGGCAGCGCATTTTGATCCCAAATGACACCTACAAACAAAAATTTTATTAAATTCAACATGTTTTTGTAGTTATAGCCTAATGCATTGACCTGGTCTGTAATAACTTTAATTTAAATAAGTGTTAATTAATTCAATTGATTCAGTTAAAGATGCTGTTGCAGCAATAAAAACTAAATTTTAAATTGCCTCGATTTTTTTCTCTATGCATTACTGTCGATGTTGAGTACGGGTCCTCTCTCAAGCTAAGTAGAATTTAGGCTAGGGTCCGCAGGCCCCGTAGAGGTTGGCAGATAAGTTACAAGACTTTGAGAAAATCGCTCAGGATTGCAGGTTTCTCCACGATGATTTTCCTTCTTAGGCCGTGTGGCTGGCTTTAGACAATTCTAAAGCCAGCCCCACCCCTCTCCACCCTTGGAAGTCGTAAGAGCCGACTGAGGGGATACCGGGGGAGTGGGCAGCAGCACTCCCTCGTGTATTAACAACATCCACTGCGATCGCCAATCCGCCTGCCAAGCGTGGCTATTACGGCACTATACCCCCAATTTGGGGAGGCCTATGTCCAGCAGTGGACGTAGAAAGTCTGATGGATGAATGAATTTTCCTTCACCAGTGAAAATTTTTAAACAAAACACACTATTTAAAAAAAAAGGTCAAGGCCGGGAGAATTCACCATTTCGCGAGCTTATTAGATGTTAAAAAAATAACAAATGATGAACAAAGTCAATGTGTTGCGGTTGCTGGTTGGAGAAACTGCCAACTCCTAATAATAGGGACAAACTGCAAATTTCTTATTGTGGCAATGAGAGTTTAATAAAGTCGTCGATTTCAGGACCTAATTATTGCAACCGACTACCGAAACTCTAAACTGAACTGACTAACGTTTGGAAAGTTTCTTGAAATTGTAATTATGAAAAATGTATTACAGGTAGTTGCAGGTTGTCTGTTAATTATACTCTACGATTAAAATTGATTGTTTCATTAAAGAACGTTAAGTATTTCTCCAAAATTCATGTAACTTTAATATATTTTACGATATCGACGGTAACAAAAATAAAATTTAAGTAAGCGGAAAATTTAATTGCGGGCGAAAGAAATGTGATAAGTTCGATCGAAAAATAAGTAAATCATTATCTAATTGTATACCTACTTACTTGTTTGCCAGGTTACTGGTAATATGACGGCAATCCGTTAAGGGGATGTAGGGGAGATCATTTGCAACCAAACGACTCCCTATAATCCTCGTGCAAATGTTAACCTTTTAGAGTAATTTGAAATTTTATATTATTTTGAAGATAATATTATAATGAATTTTATATTATAATGAAATAAATAAGTTAAAGTATTAAACATTGTAATCAACTATAAAATCATTAAATCAGAGCTACAAATTGTTACGATTTTAATAATTTTGACCAGGTTTATTGACTAAAACGGTCGATTTCTGTAAAGAAAACATACATAATTTATCGGCAGAACATTCCGAAAACATGCACAACTCCTCAGCCTTCCAATGTGATATAATAAGATACCAGAGATTATAAATTGGTTGTACTAACATAATAATTAAAAAAAAAAAAAAAAAAAAAAAAAAAGTCAAATATTACAGGAATATTTTTATTTCAATTGATCATTGAGTTAGAATTAATCTTTAGAAATAATTTCTGGAATATGACGCTCTTATTACGTTCAACAAAATAATGAGTTACGTGGGAGTTTCAAGAATATCACTTTTTTAATTAAACTTAATTAATTTACCCTAAGTAATTAAAACTACATTTTAAAGTTCAATTTCATAATGTGGTCCTGCGTTTCTTATGCACATTCTTTTTCTTAACTGAGATTGAGACCAGTGTAGTAAACACTGGTTGTCAAATTAGTTCTTATTGATTTAGCTACAGTTATTATTCTACTTCTCAATTCTTCGACTGTTTGTACTGGTGAAACATCCTATACTAGGCCCATCATGAGTCCCCAGACATAATAATCTATTAGGATTAGGTATGGGCATTTTGCTGGCCGAGGAATTGGGCCTCCTCTGCCAATCCATCGATCAGGAAACTGGCATCTAAACATTGACGAACAGTGATTCTCCAGTGTGCAGGACATCCATCGTGCTGTAATCTCATTCCTATTATTGCTTCCAGAGACACATCTCCTAATAATTCAAATAAATTTTCTCTCAAAAAAATCTCATAGGAGCCTGCGTTCAAATTATATGGGGGAAAATGGGGACCAACGAAATTATCATTTCTTAAACGTCCACGCGTAAGGAAAAACATCATTGTGAGCTCTTAGGTCTCTTTTTGTTGCGGTTTTGATCTGTCTTCGGAGTCCAAAAGTGTACATTGTGGTAATTTGTGATTCCGTCAATTTCCAAGTGAAGAAACATAAAGAATGAAGATTTCCTGCACAAATTGCATATCGATTTGGTAGTGGTAACTGACTAACGCGTAACTATAAATAAGAGTTTACAAGATATCCAGGGTGCGACAACGCAAATTGCTCTGACACATTTCTTTGAGATATCAACGCATGGTTTTTATATGTACTGTTACCCCATATGATAAATAAAGCAAGCATGATAAATAAATCATTGAAAACATTAGCTATTTCTTTAGGTGCAGTGATGATTTTGTTGTCGTTATTTATGTGGCTTATAAAATTTTGCTTAATAGCTACGGTAGATTTTTCCTATATTATGCCCCATGATGTCTTACAAATAAATATTACATCAAATGCGCTAATATAGATTTTTTCTTATTTTGTTTTACGGGATGTACATTGTTTTAAAACCTTAGAATATTTATTATAAATTAATTTTATAGCAATTATATTATTCTTGAAGCAATTAAAATATAATTTTCTCTTTGCTTTACAACATTTATGCAAACTTTTTGTAAGGCAGTTCATGCTATGACATTGGTTACGTATCTTTATTTTGAGTTTTTGAAAGCACAGATTATAAAACAACTGTACTATATCATTATAATATTGATAGGCGGCATTTAGATCAGAACACCCATAAGTTTCGTTAAAACATAGATTAGCTAAACATTCCTTGATTTGTTTGAAGTTGTATGTATTATAATCTCTAACAATCTAGACAATATTCACTTTTAATAGTGTTTTTATTTTGTAGAAGGTATGCTAAGTATTTGTGCATTGTTGTGGTTAGACAAGCCCCAGTGAAGCAGTTCACTATGGGCTGTTTTTATGTTACTTATTAATTATCTATAACATGCGTTCCGGATGGGTTTATCAATATGGAGTGTCAAATTATTTTTTATAAAGTTTAAGACTCCATAGTTTTCTTATTTGTGAGAAGTGTATTAATATCACCCGCCAAAATAACCTTTTTTTCTTAGGTAAACATGTGCACAAGATTGCGTAGAATTTCATTCAGCCGATTGAAAAATATAATAATGATTTAGATATTTTTTATATATATTTTTAGCATTTGACATGCTTAGCACTATACATTTAACACAAAGTGAAAAATGTGAAATCGAAAATAAAGTCACGAGCAGGATTTCAACCTGCATCTCCTGGATACCGTTTAGATGCTTTGCCAATTCAGCCATCGTGACAATTGCTCCTGACTGCTAATTTCGATAACACATTCATGCTTAACGTCTTTGGGTGATGCCTGCGCCATCTGTCGGCAGTATTTTCATACATTATACCGACCAGGTAAACTTAATTTTACAATTAAGATTTTACCTAATAATGACGCAAATCCTATAATTATTTAGATATCTTTTACCTATATATATTTTTAGCATTTGACATGCTTAGCACTATACATTAAACACAAAGTGAAAAATGTGAAATCGAAAATAACAGTCACGAGCAGGATTTGAACCTGCATTTCCTGGATACCGTCCAGATGCTGGTGGGTTTGTTATGTTAATCCCACAACATTTGAAAGTACGATAAACTTCTCTTTCTTTAATTACCTATGTCAACACGTTAAGTATGAACATGTGTATAAGTATAGACTCCAGAATAAAAAGTCCTTTTATTTTTATATACCTAGACTATATTAGGTATATATCATGCACCTACTGCGCGTAGTGCATGATCTTTTTGGATCGGCGGTTTACAAAATTTTTAGTATTTCATAGTTCATAACTCATAACTACTACATAACATTGGATATGCGGTGTAACTTTATCTTAGTTGTATTGATTTAACTAAAATGAAGCCTATTTTTATTTACTAACAATTCAAAACACGACGAATAAATTTGAAAACTTACCGTCACAGTCCGAAAACACATGGTCAAAAGAATCCAGAAATTCTTGAAATTGTTTAGGTCTTAGTTCCAATAGGGACAAAGGTATCGCACTCATGTTCACTAATCAACTTTTATGTTATCGATAAACAAAATACTATTGCACGTGTGCTCATAAACTTGTTGTGTCTCTTACTGCGCTTGCGTGAATTCTCGCACAAATATATATATGACGGTTATTTCTGCACATGTCCATTGGTATACGGTTTCGAGTTCATAATATATATGTCAAATTCCGAACATCTCCATCCATCCATCAGCCTTTCATCGTCCACTGCTGGATATAGGCCTCCCCAAGGGAATACCACAGCGAACGGTCCTGTGCCATCTGCATCCATCGAATGCCTGCGACTTTGACCAGGTCATCGGTCCTCCTGGTGGGAGGCCGTCCTGCACTCCGCCGTCCGATACGCGGTCGCCACTCGAGAACCTTACTTCCCTAACGGTTTAAAAAAAAAATTTTTTTTTTTGCTTTTCATAGCTTTTTTTTATAAAATAGGTGCGTGCGGAGTATGTGATACATATAGGCCTTCCTTGGATGCATCTAGTATCCGAACAACTTTTACGTGATAAATAAATCGTAACAGTTAAGTACTCCAGAAAACAAACCTTGTAGCATATTCAGAGAAGAAATCAATCAGACAGTTGCAGTAATAATACCAATAAAGAATTAAATAATAACGATTATCAAGTTACAGAAATACTTACAAGATCAAAAATATGTTGGCGGACTACTGCCCCCTTAGAATGAAAAACGGAACGTTAGGCGAACTTTCGTTTTACTTCATTGTGATTAGTCGCCTGAATCACGCGTCGAAATCTTGACTAGTTAGGAATTACGCGTCGGACTGTTGATCAATCACAATGAAGCGAATCGAAAGTTCGTCTAACGTTTCGTTTTTCATTCTAAGGGGGCGTACAGTTTACGCTCTATCGTTTTCGTGCTAAGAAAATTGACACATACGGCACAAGTTACATCTCCACACACAAGCACGCGCGTAGTACTCTGTGCAGTACCAAAAAATAAATTATTACCTATTTATTTTGTGGCAGTACTGACTGGACCCTCGGCCCAAAGCCCAAGGTTTCGTATTTTATAGCAAATTTCGCGTTTCTAATTACATTTATTTGTACTTATTTATATAGTTAATTAATTTTAAAAGAAATGAATAAGTAATCTAATTTCTTATGAACTAACGTTAATTTTGTTATACATTTTTCGTAATTATAATAATGTAGTAAGGAGATATCCACAGCTATTGCGAGCGTTATTAGTACTTTTATGATGTTGAAGTTGATAATTTTTCCTAGATATTTCATACACAAATTTAGAGGTCGCTACCAACTAGATCACTATTTAAGATACACTATAATATTTTTAACTTTCCGCTAAGAAAATTGAAAATTTCAGAAGTTGGGAAGTTATGGCTTTTACCCCGTTTTTCTAAAATCGAGTTTTCAACGGATGTTGACGTTTTGAGGTCCTAGGAAACTTCCCCGAATGTTTCCGCGTTTCCGCGATTATGTCTGTATGTATGTATGCGTGCGTGCGTGTGTGTGTGTGTGTGTGTGTGTGTGTGTGTTTGTGGTGTGTGTGTGTGTGTGGTGTGTGTGTGTGTGTGTGTGTGTGTGTGTGTGTGTGTGTGGTGTGTGTGTGTGTGTGTGTGTGTGTCTGTGTGGCCGTATGTAAACCTCTCATAACTTTTGAACGGCTTGACCGATTTCATCGCGATTGGCGGCTGGATCTTGCCATCAAGCTTGAATCCTGAGTTAGGCCTCACCAAACAGAATACAAGAAGGCACACCACAAGATTGCAAGACACAGTTAGCGCTTATTGTGTAGATAAAACCCACAGAAACGATTAGTTTTTGCTTTTTAAAAAAATTAAAATTGATTAGCTATTTAGATATTTTTTTATACATTTTTAGCATTTGACATACTTAGCCATAAACATTAAACACAAAGTGGAAAATGTAAAATCGAAAATAACAGTCAAGAGCAGCTTGCAGATGTTTAAAAGCATCTGGACGGTATCCAGGAGATGCAGGTTAAAATCCTGCTCATGACTGTTTTTTTTCAATTTCACATTTTCCACTTTATTAGGTAAAAATCTTAATTGTAAAAAAAAGTTTACCTGATCGGTATAATGTATGATAATACTTCCGACAGATGACGCAGGCGTCACCCAAGACGTTAAATATGAATGTGTTATCGAAATTAGCAGTCAGGAGCAATTGTCACGATGGCTGAATTGGCAAAGCATCTGGACGACAAACTACCAATTAAAATTTTAATAACAAAAATAACTACCAGTAAGAAGACAATCTTGATTATTAGTTTTTATTTTTAAATATGTTGATTTTGCCAGACGCTAAGACTAAAAAGCTACCACCGGATCAGAACGTGGCCTGACTGAGAAAGATCCGGCTAGGAAAGTCAGTAGGCAACAACTTTATGGATTATTAAATTTTGTACGGAATTACTGAAAGCTAATTAATTTTAAACATATACGATAATGTCCAACTCGGCTGGGCAGCGTTCGGGAAGCTAAGAAAGATCTTCTCGTTCAATATTGCGCAGTGTCTGAAAACGAAGGTCTACGACCAGTATGTGTTATCAGTGATGACATACGGAACAGAGACGTGGTCTCTGAATGTTGGGCTCATATCAAGGCTCAAAGTCACTCAGTGGGCCATGGAGCGGGCTGTGCTTGGAATTTCCCTACGTGATCGCATCCGTAATACGGAGATCCGTAGGCAAACGAGAGTGACCGACATAGCCTGCCGGGTTGCCATGCTGAAGTGCCAATGGGCAGGCCACATCGCTCGACGAACCGAAAACCGCTGGGGAAGAAAGGTTTTCGAGTGGCGACCACGTATCAGACGGCGCAGCGTAGGACGGCCCCCCAAACGATGGACCGATGATCTGGTCAAAGCTGCGGGGAGCCGTTGGATGCGGTCGGCACAGTACCGCTTGTTGTGGCGTTCTCTTGGGGAGGCCTATGTCCAGCAGTGGACGTTGAAAGGCTGATGGATGGATGGAAACAATTAGAGGTTTGTTTATTTTGCAAAAACCACTCGACCAATTTTTATAAAATTTTAATTGGCCACATTTCCCTCTACCTCTGAAGTAGCACCTATTAAAAAAAATCAAATAATCATTGAAATTAATTCAAAAAACGCACAGGCGAATTGAGAACCTCCTCCTTTTGGAAGTCTGTTGACAAGTTAGAATAAATTTATCTTAAGTTTCAAAATTTTTTTGTACTACCTATATGGGTGGCAAACAAGCATACGACCTACCTGATTGTATGAAATTCTCGTAGAGAACAAAATATTTTGAAAGTGGAAAAAGAGAACTTTAGTAGCGCGCTAATTTTTTCCACTTTCACAATAATTTGTTCTTTAATGTAGCTGAGCATATTAAGTACTAACATACTGATCAAAGTAAAAACAGAAGTTACCGTAGCCTATAGACGCTAATCTGAGGCATCACTCGGGCATCGTCAATTCCACTTAAAGGAAAAGCAGGTGGAGAGGTTAGTTAATAAGGAGAATATAAAGAATAAGGAAGGGTATCTGCTAGAAACGCCATATTACTGACTCTAATATGGATATTTAAACTAAAAGTTACAGCCCTATAACTATTATAAAGCTGTAACAACTGTCTGTACATTTAAGATATTTGAGAAAAAAATACTGTATTTAGGTGTATCTGAACAGAAAACATTTTTTTTAGATTTTTTTCTCTTTGTTTGTTTATCTGTTTATTCGTTCGCGCATCACGCAAAAACTACTAAACAGATTCTAATGTAACTTTTTTTTATTTGAGAGCTCTTGATTAGACTTCATAACTGGTGTACATATTTTATCTCGCTACTATATCGGGAACCTGAGATATAAACTAAAAACTAGCCTTCGGTTGCGGCAGCGCCACGGGCAAAGGCTAGTCATTTATAAATTTGAAACCAATTTAGAGTTAAATCGGTCTGTATTTGAACCTTTCCAGGTTGACATCCCTCAAATCATTTATAATATGGGTTTGATAACTGAATCAATGTCAACCGAATGTTGTTTTTAAATCTGACGAATTTTAAGTAGGTCAAAGTTGATCAACAGTTAATGCTTGCTACTATTATTAGGACAGACCGGTTTAAATACCCACCTGATATTGTGGGTTTGATACCCACACAGGAAATCTCTTTATATAGTCCAGAAATGGTTGTTCTCAGTCTGGTTGTACTTTGTGTCCGTGAAATTTTATATTACCGACACAAACTACCTATATACGGATTATTGCTAAGACCAGGGTATTGTTTTTAAAAATAAATATTAGGCCACCCAATATTCAAGTCAATGCAGATGTGGTAGCGGGCAGAAGCTGGTACAATAATAATTTAAACTTATAAAATAATTATGTAAGTATGACAATGGAAACACACATTCTCGTCCCAATTGGTACTCAGTCAACAAAAATAGATGATTTAAAATTGATCTTGTTGCTTGAAAATAACATGCAACAACAGCTTGATATGCTATAATTGGAAATGCCGACATTGTTTATTCAATGATACAATTGACTAATAGATAAAGTGGTTTACTTTTTTTTTTAAATAACAAGCTAATAAATCATTCTTTAATTTCTCTAGGTGAACGAATGGAAAAGTAAACAAAATGCGATAGAATCAACGTTTCATAATTTTCTTATACTACGCGGGTGGCAAACAAGCATAATCCACCTGATGGTAAGTGGTTACCGCAGCCAAAGATGAAGTGGGAAGGTGGTATTTCTCCCTTCAAACTGAGCCATTCATGCTAGGACAAGCAAGACTCTACTCTCTTATTTCGTATGGTGAATGAAAGTGCCGGAGGCCGAAGCCCCCTCTATACTCTCCTTGGTATCGAAGCTATCCTCTCGTTATTATTGAACCTATCCTGTCGTTATTATCCTTCTTCTATTGCCTGCTCTTTCCTTCTTTCCCGCGCGATGCTTCTGGTGTCGCTAGCGTCTATAGGCTACGGTAATCGCTTACCATCAGGTGGGCCGTATGCTTGTTTGCCGCCCAAATATGAGAAAAAAACATAAATGGCTATTTTTTCGCGTATAAAATAGCAAAATTTTGTATAAAGGTACAGAACACGTAACCTTATCAAAAAATCAAATACCGAAAAAAAATATCTATTAGGTATATAAATATTATTTTTAAATTTAATTGCCTCTGTGGTGCTGCTGTAGTGTGACCGACTGCTGATCATGAGTTCTTGGGTTCGATCCCACTTATTAATGTGCCGTAAATTGAATAAGGATTTGAATATAAATAAATTAACC
The DNA here is from genome assembly GCA_948253155.1 of Leucoma salicis. Classification (NCBI taxonomy): domain Eukaryota; kingdom Metazoa; phylum Arthropoda; class Insecta; order Lepidoptera; family Erebidae; genus Leucoma; species Leucoma salicis. Next base: position 4,915,973 of record OX411815.1, read on the forward strand.
TCCATTGAGATTATAAAAAAAAAAACATCTATAACCTTATATTAACTGCCTCTGTGGTGCAGCGATAGTGTTGCTCATGAGGTCCCGGGTTCGATCCCCGAGTCAGGCAGTGTTAATGAGCTTTTACGTAAAAGAAAAATTTTCAGTAGCAGCCCGGAGTTCGGAAATGTGCCGGACTTTTAAACATAGCTGACGAACCGTGTAATACACCTTTGCCTATCCCAGGCACATAAAACATTAAATTCATAAAGATTATTTATATATATTTTTACATTATACAGTATCAATTTGTCCGCAACTGTCTGTGTGTATTTTAGAATATGAATATCTGACTACAGTAGGTTATGCTTAATTATTGATGTGAAACATCTAATGCGGAGGGAGGGTAAAATCGGCTGTTAGGGTGGCGACGCTTTTATTTTACTTGTCCTGTTCAAATCTTGCAAGTTAAATTTGATACACTTCCCGGTTTCCGATTGAGCTGAAATTTTACACGCATATGTATATCACCTGACAATGCAATATTATGATGACACGGAGCTGATCTGATGATGGAGCTGGAAGGTGGCCACACACACACTCTGTAATGAAACGACGCAACCCCATCGAGTTTGGGCTCGTATGATTCGTCTTGATCAGTACTTTGTCTGTAGATGGTATCCAGGATCTGATGATGGAGCTAGAAGGTGGCCATAGGAACTCCGTTATAAAACGACATAGCTCCATCGAGTTTGGGCTCGTATGATTCGTCTTGACGAGTACTTTGTCTCTAGATGGTACCCAGGGTCTGATGATGGAGCTGGAAGGTGGCCACAGTAACGCTGTAATGAATCGACCCAAACCCATCGAGTTTAACCAAGGAATACTTTGTCAAGTTATGATCACTTTATTTCTACAAAATAATTTCGATGTTTTCACATCTGGTAGACGTCCCGCGACGTCTACTTTTTTGCTCTGTAAAAATAGCTATCCCATGGGACCTTTTAATCTTTCAGGGATAAAGAATAGCCTATGTCAGTTTTTAGGATCCAAACTAACATAAAAAGTGTCTTATATGTTAATCCACTGTCATTGTCTCATTTCAATCCATCCATCCATCAGCCTTTCATCGTCCACTGCTGGACATATAGGCCTCTCCAAAATGGGGGTTTTACCATAATTGCCACGCTTGGCAGGCGGGTTGGCGATCGCAGTGGATGTTTTTAGTACACAGGGGAACGCTGCTGCCCGGTCCCCCGGTAATCCCTTAGTCGGCTTTTACGACTCCCATAGGAAGAGACGGGGTGAAGCTATTATTGGTGCCGGCCCCACACGGCAATTTAATCTATACAATTTTAATTGTCTCATTTATCTATACAATTTAATCCATACCAGCTCAATTATTTAGGCGTGATTGAGGGACAAACATCCAAATGCATTCACAAACTTTCGCATTTAAAATGTTAGCCAGTTTTTTTACTTTAGGTACTCTTATTTGTATCTCCTTTTAAACTTTGTTTGGTGCTTTGGAGTAATAAAAAAATGAGCCGTCACGGGACGTCTCGCAGAAGTGAAGACATCGATTTTCTTTCTTTTTTCAAATATTGTATTATATAATTCTTGGTAAGCACCCTCTTGTTATCCTTAGATAAATTAAAACTGTTTATTAGTTTTTTGATTGACGTTATACTTCCTAGTTAGATGCTTTTTTCAACAGATAGCATTAAAAACAATTAAATAAATTGGCATGGTGACATCGCCACACTAACAGCCGCTTTTACCCTCCCTACGCATTAGATGTTTTCACACGGGCAAGCAGGTTGGTGCAACTGTTTAAATATTTATTGCAAGTTATTATATTTACTGTTTTATGATTTTGTTTACTTTATTAATATATGCTTTAATCAATTCATTATAGTAGAGGTTATACGAGTATTACATATTCGGATGGATGACTGCAGCTCTGAGGACAAGAAAAAACTTGATTTTTAGGCTGATTTATGTTAGACTTAGTCACTACAATAAATAATAATAGAGTAATAAGACTAATAACGTCGTATTTATATATTCACTAAATCCTTTAGTTTAAAAAATAAAATATCTAAGTATCGCAGGGTACTTTACCAACATACAGTTTCGCGGACACAAAGTACAACATTCAGACTCAGAAAAGACAAATGGGTGGACAATGGAGATCTTTCATGGGGCAATGTATATGCTTCTACTATAAAATTCGTGAAAATTTCCGAAACATGCCACTAAATAAGTTTAAGAAAGCCATAAAAATTCGACTTTGTAATCAAGGTTATTACACTGTTTCGGATTATCTTGAGTATACAACTAAATGAGCTTAAGCTGCTCCTCATTCATTAATTTTCAAAATTGTTTTGTATGATACAATGTAATTTTAGTTATAAAAATTATATTAAATTGTAATAAATTGCCAATTTAAAAAAGTGGCCCATGAAATTCTGCCGGGTTCTTCTCATGAAATGGAATCCGGCCGCTTGTGGTGACTGCATTCGCCACTTTGTTATTGCGGATGCACTCGCCTCAGCCGCTCGTGCTAATTATTAGTGTATTATAGACGATTTTAAGTGCTATTTCATAGGCCAATGAAATAAAGATATTTTTGTATTTGAATTGAATTTGGTTGCATTAATCGATCACACAAAGAGTTATGGGCAGGATATCTCTCGCCTGAATCACGCATCGAAATTTTGACTAGTCAGGAATCACGCGCCGGACTGTTGATCAATCACAATGACTCGAATCGAAAGATCGTCTAACGTTTCGTTTTTCATTCTAAGGGGACTGGGGGGTTAGAATGTATCTCACTAAATCGTATCGACATCGCATCGTGTCATTGTGATTGGTTGAGAGAACATCGTGATTGACCGAGGGATTATTGCGACATCAACGCGTCGGTTTCTCTACCAATCACAATCGGGCTCTGTGTGGGAATCGAACCTACAACACTCAGGCGGGAGGCAGACACTCACAAGTGACGACAACGTACTACGGATATAAACATATTTTTTATAACTACTGTTTATAGCATACCATACCATGCGATTTATATTTCTTATCACTAGACGAAGTAAGTATCTACAATATATAAAGTTGCATTAAATTCCATAGCTATTCCATTACACGTACACATGTTGTATATTACACACGATGGCTTGCTATTCAGTACATGTTGTTATTACTTTATTACACGATTGCAATTGGTGTATTAAAGATTACACACTTTATTAGCATTCAGAATTGATATCATGTATCATGCAGATTGGATTCAATTTTAAAACAAAAAATATGATTTTTTCTTCTCTATTTTTTCTTTTTCTTCTAATATTTCAATTTCTATCTATCTCTTTAGATCACTCATTCGCCTTTCAAATAAATAACCATATTTAGTACGCGTTGTTATTAAGTTGTTTAAAAAACACATTTACGGAATCTACTGCGTTTACTTGACTCTACTATACCGACTGCTTAAAAGTATACGCAACCTCGGGATAGTGGAATCAAGTAAACGCGACAGATTTAGATTTAGAATTGGTTCCATCCATCCATCAGTCTTTCAAAGTCCACTGCTACAAGAGAACGCCACTACGAGAGGTCCCGTCATGGGGCATAACGCGGTAATCGCCACGCTTGGCAGGCGGATTGGCGATCGCAGTGGATGTTGTTAATACTCGAGGGAGTGCTGCTGCCCACTCTCCCGGCATTCCCTCAGTCGGCTCTTACGACTCCCGTGGGTAGAGAGGGGTGGGACAATTCTAAAGCCGGCCCCACACGGCACAGAATATAGAATTGGTTATAAATCAAAATCTATAATATATATTATGTATTATATAAAAAGAAGTACTGACTGTCTGACTAACAGCTAACTAACTCCTGGAGCTAAATGCCCTAGCAATGAATACACAATGTTCCTATTTAATATATAATGCTGAGTAGCTGAATATTAGTATATCGTATGAAAAAGCTTTCAGGAAATTTTCATATTGTTACAATCCTAAAAATAAAATCTTAGAAACTCCTCCCGTTACTACATACACAAACTTGTAAAAAAGCATTATTATTAGTAAATTACCGTATTATTATTATATTATAAGTACATGAACAAAAAGATCAACAATGACATTTATTCATCTATACTTAATACTTACATATTATGAAGAGGTAAAGTTTGTGAGGTTATAGGGGGTAATATCTGGAGCTAACGAACTGACTTTTAATTTTTTTTTGCGTATAGACAGAACCTAGCCGGGGCTTTTCAGACAGACCACAGAGACGGTCCGTTTGCGAAGCCTCGCCGGTCCCAATCCCGGGTAAATAGGGAGGGTCTTTATATGTATCATATTCATGTAGTTTATCCATTAGTATTATATCTCTGTATACATGGTCCCTTCTTTTCTATTTCTTCCGTTATGTATAGAGAAAGCCGCCTTTGTGTGGGTGCGAAGACGGTTTTATTATGGTATTTATACAGATATAGTATATCTTTAGGTATATATTTCATATGTTTAATGTGCTAAGGGCAGGCACCAACCACAAATATTGCCCCTTTATCTATGCAGTTTATATAATTACTACGCTCGCACAAGCACACAGCACCCACCTGCGTTGGTCCTGCGTAGTTGATCGCCGTACGCAAGGAAGAGGGAGTCCTGGAGGGCTGAGTCGAACGGGGTCAGGGTTGATACTTCCGGGAGACAACACGCCCTCTTTGGTCCGGATTTCTGGCTAAACAGTACCCCTGTAGCTAGCCACTATAGGGGAATAGACACGCGTCCCGTATGGTTGAGGAGGGTACTGGCCGCAGGCGAGACACGGGGGGGTCCTCTGGGGGGACATGGGGTTCGGCCATGCTGACGGGGCAAGGGCGTTTGGAACCACTGGGGGTACTAGGATCGGTGCCCCCAGCCGTATGTCTGCAGCTCCCGATGTCGCGCATGAATCCCAACCAACCGTGTCTATATCTCTCGGGTAGTCCTGGTGTCCAAAGTGACATCCCCAAAGGTGCGGGCTTCGTGGAGGGTGGGAAGCTCGAGAGACGAAATATAAACAATCACGTGGTATGGATAAAACCAGATCCCAAAGCCCACGGGCGCCTGAGGTTAACCCCACAGGCACCCAAACACACGGAGGAGACGGTGCGGCTCACGCTGTACGCCAACACCTCCACATTCCCCCATACAAATGGGAGGTGCTGTTCCCACAGTGCCTACCCCACCTACACATGCCTTGAGGGACGCGAAAGTGGCCCGGAAAGGCGCGAACACATCACAATATAACACAAACAAGACACACACAAACAAGACACTCACTAACACTGCACTCACTAACACTGCTCACAAAGAAGGTGCTGTTTCCACAGTGCCTCGATACACCAAGCACAGTGGCGGTGCTGTTTCCACAGTGCCCCCCCGCAAAAACCAGTCCGTGCCGGGTAAAAAGGCTGCTGGGATCCCGGCGCCTCGAATACCCGGCACGTTGACGACACCGACGGGCTCGGGGCAGGTTCATGATCGTACCCAGCTAACACCTAGTGCCGAGGGAGCCGTAAAGGAGGACGCTCCGTCAATGGAGAAATCCGTTGAACCGGAGCGGACACCAGCGGTACCCCCAACGGACGCTACATCCGCGCTGCTCGATGCAGGTTGGACAGTGCCGGACTTTAAGTGGAAGACGCACAAAAATAAAAAACAGCGTCGCAAGTCCAGGCAGAGGCGAGCTGCATTGGACAACACAACAGCCCCAGCGCCTCAACAACAACCAGGTGCTTCCAAGCAAGAGCCAGCGAAGGCAGCCGCTGGAACCCCAGTAGCACGCCGCGCCGGCCCCCCACGAGCTGACACGGCTAATCACCTACTGCGAAGAGACCGGGCTCGAAATTATCGGGGCCACTGACGCAAATGCACACCACCCCCTATGGGGGATGAAGACAAGTAACGAAAGAGGTGAGAAACTTGTTGAGTACCTTTTCACAACTGACCTTAATATACTTAATACAGGCTCAGAATCGACATTTGTAAACAGACGTAGCAAGACAATCATTGACTTGACGTTGGCAATCGAAGAGGTTTCGAATCACATCTCGAACTGGCATGTATCAAAAGATCTATCATGCTCAGACCATAGGTGGATTCGATTCGATATTCAAGTAAAGACAATCGCAGCAACCCCGTGGAGGAACCCCCGCAGAACGGATCGTATCCGGTACGCGGAACAAATGTGCCTAGCCCTGGTGCAGACAGAGGTTCCCACTAAACTGGAAGGTGCTGCAGAAATAGAGAGGCAGGTAAGCGTCCTCACAAATACCATGTTGGATTGCTATCACCAGGCGTGTCCCTTGTCCACTCCACCGCCCAGTCGAGGCAAAAAAGCCGACTGGTGGGGACCCGAGCTGGATAGACTCAGGAAAAGGATGAGGCGACAACTCAACAGAGCAATGAACACAGGTACTGACCAGGACTGGGATAATTATAAGTCAACTAAGTCTAGGTACAAGAAGCGTCTCAGGTACAGAAGCAGGTGCTCATGGCGCAACTTCTGTTCCGATATAGAGAATGGAGCACAGGCTAACACGGTAAGTAAGGTTCTTTGTAACCAGCCCACGGTTACGTTGGGATCCCTACGTAAGCCAGACGACACACACACTAGGTCATGGGAGGAAGCGGAATACATCTTAGTACAGACGCACATCCCCGACTGCGAGATGGTGCAGTCAGTCCGCTGGACAGATGAGGAGGTCATCCCATCTGAAGCAGAATGGCACCAAACACTTGATGTAGTTAGCCCACAATAAGTACGGTGGGCCATTAACAGCTTTAATTCATACAAATCACCTGGCCTGGATGGAATTTTCCCTGCCTTGCTGAAGTGGGGCAGGGAGGAACTCATTCAAATACTCACCACTATTCTGGCCGCCTGTCTTGCTCATAGGTAGGTCATTTATTTCGGAACAATATACATTGTGTTGAAATGTTATTAGTATGCTTTACATGCTAAATAAATATTACATTATATTTTAAATTGTTCAATTCATCCATCCATTAGCCTTTCATCGTCCACCCCAAAATGGTGGTTTTACCATAATCGCCACGCTTGGCAGGCGGGTTGGCGATCGCAGTGGATGTTTTTAGTACACAGAGGAACGCTGCTGCCCGGTCCCCCGGTAATCCCTTAGTCAGCTTTTACGATTCCCATAGGAAGAGACGGGGTGAAGCTATTCTTGGTGCCGGCCCCACACGGCATATTAAATTGTTCAATACATTGTTATACTAGTATTATTACATAATTGTGTGACAATGACATCCAATCAATACAATTTTTGTCCGTGTGGTGACGGACTAAGAATATAAGTGTCACCACTCCATTCTTTCCCACGGGTGTCGTATGAGGTGTCTAAGAGAAGTAAGCAATTATCATCCATTGCATGACTGGTGGTAGGGCTGGGTACCAAATGTACCCACTTGGTATCGGGCCCGTGCGGGTTGGTATCACCATCTCCCATGTGACCGGCCATGAAGCACATCGTTACGTTTCGGCTGTAGCAGGAGATTCTTTTTCAGATATTGAGCCGTTTATTCTTTCATTTTATATCGGTGAAATTAAATGGTGAGCAGCGGCTTGACTCTCGGCTTGGCTTGACTCTCGGTATAGTTGAGTCCATGAGTGACGGTTACCATTAACCATTAGATGGGCCGTGGCTCGTCTGCTACTACATGCAATAAAAAAAAACTATACGTCGCGGGACGTCTACCAGATGTGAAAACATCGAAACTATTTTGTAGAAATAAAATGATCATAACTTGACAAAGTACTCTTCAAGACGAAGCAAACGAGTATAAACTCGATAGGGTTGCGTCGTTTCATTACAAATCAAATCAAATCATTTATTTTTTGCTGAAAAACTGTTACAAACTGTTACAAGTACATTATATAGTTCCAAGTGTTTCTACCATTGAGTGGCATGCAAAATATTTATTAGGTACATAATATGAATTTAATAAAATATCAATTAAAACAAGTCATGCAAACAAAATTTAAAGTGAAATACATAGAATACAGAGTTACTATGACCACCTTCTAGCTCCATCGTCAGACCCTGGATACCATATAGAGACCAAGTACTCGTCAAGACAAATCAAACGATTCCAAACTCGATAGGGTTGCCTCTTTTAATGAAAAGACCCCACTCTGTAATGACAGAGTTACTGTGGCCACCTTCCAGCTCCATCATCATACTCTTGATATCATCTAGGACTGAAGATTAGTAGTCAAGACATTTCAAATGTACCCTAACTCGATGGAGTTGCCATTTAATTACAGAGTTTCGCATTGCCACCTTCCAGCTCTATGCCACCATCAGATCCTGGTTACCATCTAAACACAAAGTACTCATCAAGATAAATCAAACGTGTCCAAACTCTATGCGGTTCCATCGTTTCACTATAGAGTTACTGTGGCCACCTTCTAGCTTCATCATTAGCCCCTGGACACCATCTGGAGGCAAAGTACTAGTCAAGATGAATCATACGAGCCCAAACTCGATGGGGTTGCGCCGTTTCATTATTGAGTTCCTATGTCCACCTTCCAGCTCCATCATCAGATCAGCTCCATGTCATCATAATATTGCATTGTCACGCGATATATCGCCACGATAACAGCCGATTTTACCCTCAACCGCATTAGATGTTTCACATAAAAAAAATTATGTCCAGTCCATTTCTTAGCCTTTATAAACTCTTCTATTCTGTAACAACACTTGCTCAACAAATACATTCTCATTCTGTGTTTAACTAATTGCATATTAGCTATGCTATTTAATTCCAATGGCAAATTGCTATACAGAAAGACTGATTGCACTCTAGTACTATGCTGAACCACATTCAATTTTGGATTTAACGTACTAGGTACATCCTTTATAAGTGTATTATATCTTGCCAATCTCTGTTCCTCGGTTTCTATGTAGTTTGTTAAGGCATTTAACAAAGTTAGTTAACAATACCAAAATATAGAGGCAGGGTACCGATAAAATTTTCAACCTTACAAAGTGCTCCCTGCACGAATCTGTCGGCTTATGCGAAGCATGGTCCTAATCGCCCTTTTTTGTATAACAAAAGTTGAACAGGTGTTGCATTTGTAACTATTTCCCCAAAGCTCAATGCTATACCTGAGCTTTGACTCTACTAAAGCAAAATAGACTGTCCTAAGCTGTGATAAAGTTAGTACTTCTCTTAATCTTCTTAAGGCATAGCATGCAGAACTAATATAGTTAGTTATAATAGATAGTGTCTCCATTTTCCAATGTAAGTACTCATCAATCCGGACACCTAGAAATTTGTCATTTTTAACCACTTCAACCCTTTTCCCACAGGATACAATTTCCAGCTGGGTATCACATCTAGCTGTAGATTTAAATAGTACACATGTTATCTTATTTAGATTGAGTTTTAAATTATTAATTTTGAACTAATTTTTAAATGCCTTCAAAGCTATGTTAATATTGGATTCTAAATTATGAATACTGTCAGTAGATATAATTGCATTTGTATCATCAGCAAAAATTATGTCTTTAGTGTCTAACGTGTACATTCTTATATATTCGATTAAGTCATTAAGGAATAAAATAAAAAAAATTGGACCTAAAACAGAACCCTGCGGGACTTCACAATATGTGGTCACTAGTCTCGATTTATGATTTTTTTCCTTTTCGTTTTCTATGGACTTGATTTCTATATATTATCGTCTAGTCTATAGTTCTTTTAGACTGTTGGTATCCGAACTGCTGACTATTTAATATATTAGGTAACCTAAAGTCTTTTACTAGTCTGTCTTTAATAATTTTCTCGAAATTTTTTGATAGGACCGGCAGCAGCGAAATCGGTCTATAGTTCAAAGGGTCGGTTTTTTAACCTTTTCTTTAGAATCGGCAAAACTGGCAATTTTGAACGGGTCAGGAAACAACCCTTTCTCTATACACTCAATAAATAATACGGTTTTGCCAATAAGTCAATATTTTCTTTTACGATAGTCATGGGGTTTTCGTCGCAATCATTTCATGCTTTATTGGCCATAGTATTAACTATTTTTAGTATCTCTATATGAGTTACTGACTCAAAGCTCATATTAGTATATACTCTCGCGACACTACTAGCTTGCTATTTCATAGCAAATTATTTTCCATATGTATTTAAATGTCTTACTAAATTTTCTAGAAATATAGTTGCTATGTCTGAGGCCTTGCTGATTACTTTGTCGTAAATTTTAAGTATCATTTGGTCACTGTTAGCTCTTTTATTCACATTACGCCTTTGATTGACAATTTGCCATATTCCTTTGCTGGAATCAGATGCCATGGCAATTTGTTTCCAGACTTGATTAATCTTAGTTGCACTAGCAGCTTTTCTATAAATTTTCAAGTAGGTACCTGTTACTATGATATTCTAAAACCAAGTTTTCATTTACTGTCTGGTCTATAGTGTTCAAAAAACGTTTATCTTACTGGCAATCCTGTCCCTTTGTTATTCATTTATTCTTGCCGTTATTATTGGTGTTTTGTTTTATTTTTGTCTTTTTAAAACTTGAACTATGCATTTTATTAACTTTTGATAAAAATGTGTTGATACCTGTGTTCCAGTCAGTCTCTAAAAGTTTTTCCTGAAACGATTTCTGTTATTTTTTTTATATTTCCTTCTACAAATATTAACATAATTTGGTTGCGTCCTATACTCAACTAGTTCTAAACATAATGTACAAAAAAGCCCCGCATGATCATCTGATAGTCAATTTTCATCAACTACATATGTTGTCTTTCAATAAAACTGTCTGCTATTTTGGTTATGAAATTGTCTATTGATTTTGATTTATTTCTTCTAAAAGTTGGAAAGTCAATCAGACACCTGAAATTGTACTTACTACTGTTGTTGTGTTGTGTAACACATTAACAAAGATAAAAAAGACTTGATCCTTATGTCATCTTTATGTATATTTAAATTAAAATCACCACAGATCAAACATCCTTTATAAAATAAAAAAAAATGCTGCAATAATTTCTCTAGTCTATCAATTCGTTAAAGTTACTAGTTGCTGGAGTTCTGTAACAAAAAATTATACAGAGATTTGTTTCCGTGTCTCAAACTCCACACACTTCAAAACATTCAATTTTATAAAGCTCTTTACATATCTGAAGCTCATCCAACTGTCTATTTTTTGGTGCTAATATCATGGCACCTCTCCTATTCTTTTTCAATCTTGTATTATAAGCTCCTACTTTATAATCAATCAAGATAAATTGCGTTACAAGAGCCTCGTTCAAAAAATGATCGGTTAAACAAACAAAAGTGAGTCTATTGGACAATTCACTGATATATATTTCCAGGTCATCTTTTTTATTACTAATACTACAAACATTTTAATGAAAAACATTATTAGCTGTATACTGTTTACTACCGAAAAAAACAAGTATTTTTCAGTCTGGTATATTTTTTTAAAGTAGTATGGTATTGTGTCTTCTTTCGGTAGGTGCATTTGTATAGGTCCGCTACTAACTTCGTTTTTACAATAACTTTTTTTACGATTCATTTTGTCAAAATAGCAAGGGATAGTAATATGTATAAAGCAAAGGTTCCTGTTGTTGTTCTTTGCTTAATGTATTTTGTTCAAATTTAAGAAATTTTTGTTTATAATAAAACATATACTTTTACAAATATCTGATAAGTTTTGTGTCTTATCAGCAAGTAAATTAATAAATCTTACATTACTAAAATGTTTCCAAATAATCTTAATCTGTCGGTCTGTCTTATTATGTCGTTTTTTATAAATCCTTTGTTGTCAATGGTCTCAGAATTTTTGTGTAGTTGTTTCAGGTTTTATTATCGCCATGAAGTAATATTTTTCATACTGAGTGTGTGTTCTAGACTAGTATAACCTTGACGATAAGCCTCTACACATTGTTTTCCCTCAAAAATATATACATTTTTGAGTTTTATACACGATTCAAGCATAGTTCTTGTTTTGACTGGTGGACTTGTATATAGATTATGTTCTTCTGTAGACGCTTGTTCCGGACCTTTTAGTAGCAGTGAACTTGTGTGGGGCCGGCTTTAGAATTTTCCCATCCCTCTCCAACCATGGGAGTCGTAAGAACCGACTGAGGGAATACCTGGGAAGTGGGCAGCAGCACTCCCTCGAGTATTAACAACATCCACTACGATCGCGTGCAGTTTTCTAAGTTCAAATTATCATTTTATTCATTTGCAGATTGCAGTTTTAATTTCAGTTTTTATATTTCAACTTTTAATGTAGCCATGTCATCTGTAATATTTGGCAAACTTTTGATAGGTAATATCTATATGATCGAAATCGCCGCTGGTGTTATTGATATTAATTTTGTTAATATTATTTTTCCTTTGAGTGATATTAACGTTGTATTCATTATCTTTCATAGTAATTTATTATTTATATTAGTATTCCGTTGAATTATATAAACACAAAAAGTGGAAACATTAACTGAGGATGGATCTTGAGCCTCCCTACGTCGTCATTAGCGATACTCTTATCCACTTCAGATTCAATAAATTCTAATTGTTTACTGTAATCTACAATGTCAAGGAAATACTCACATTATTTACATTTATAGTACCCGTACCAGTATAACTTTTAACTATTATTATACATTTATTTGCCTTAATTCACTGCGGTACACTTGAAACTTGAAGTCATTTGTATACAGTACTTTAAAACACACTATTTACGAGATAATTTTTATGTACTTTAAGTGTTTAGTATCTGTTGTTTATTTCCAAGTCCTTTTGAGCACAATTTGAGGAATCATAATCACTAATAAATAAATAAATACTTAAAATAAATCAATATTCACGGACATTTCACACAACGTCCTCCGGTCCCAAACTAAGCTTAACGCTTGTGCTATGGGATTACGGATATAATACATATACCACTATTTTTTGTAAATACATACATATAATAGATACAAAATACCCAGACGCAGTAAAAATATCTGTGTTCATCACACAAATAATTGTCTTGAGTGGAAATCGAACCCACGACCTCGTGCACGGAAGTCGATTATACACCGACTACGCCACGAGGGCCGTCATTATAGTTATTTATAAATTACGAATTATACGAGTGTGATGTGAACGCCGTGTGGGGCCGGAATTGTTCTACCCTTCTCCACACAGCAGCACAGGGAGGCAGCACTCTTTCGAGTATTAACAACATCCACTGCGCCTCGCCAATCCGCCTGCTAAGCGTGGCGATTACGGCACTATCCCCCCATGTGAGTGCACAGGACCGCTTGTTGTGGCGTTCTCTTGGGGAGGCCTATGTCCAGCAGTGGACGTCGAAAGGCTGATGCATGGATGGATGATGTGAAGTGTACAGTGGCGCCACCCTCGATCTATACTATTATTATAAAGAGGTAACGTTTGTGAGTTTGTCAGTTTGTGACGTTGTAAGGGGTAATCTCTGGATCTACTGAACCGATTTTCAAAATTATTTCACCAATAGAAAGCTACGTTATTGTGGAGTATCATAGGCTATAATAATTTCCAAAATTAATTACGCATCTTTACTTAAATTTGAATAATTTAATCCAAGTTGTAAAAAAATTGCTTTCATCGCGTGCGCTGCGGAAACTATTCAGGATAGAACAAAACAATGTACTACAATATTAAAGAACGTATCAAAATCTGTAAAAAAGTCCGCAATAGCATATGCCTATCTTCTACGGATAACTCACAATAACTGCTTTAACTGTTAAAATTGTGGATTAAAAATATTTTTTGTGAAGTTTATTTAGCCCATATGGTATTAATTTATATCTTTATCCATTCATCCATCCATCAGCCTTTCAACGTCCACTGCTAGACATATGCCTCCTCAAGGAAACGCCACAACGGGCGGTCCCGTCATGGGGGATATGCCGTAGTCGCCACGCTTGGCAGGCGGGTTGGCGATCGCAATGGATGTTGTTAATACTCGAGGGAGTGTTGCTGCCCACTCTACTGGTATTCCCTCAGTCGGCTCTTACGACTCCCGCGGGTAGAGAGGGGTGGGACAATTCTAAAGCCGGCCCCACACAGCCTATATCTTTATAAATATGTTTCAATTACATGGGACGAATGTACCATGAGTCATAGAGCTCATATTGAAGCCGTGAACCGTACGCTAAAAGACATCAGAAACTCAGACGCTGATATGGGTGGTGTTACTTTTGTTTTTGCGGGTGACTTTCGACAAACGCTGCCAGTAATAACAAAAGGAACACGCGCCCATGTCATCAGTGCATGCATGCTTAAAATCATCATGCTTATGGAGTTTCGTTGAAACTCTCAATTTACGAACAAACATGAGAGCCCACTTGAGCGACAACTACGATAACGACTTTCCGCATCAACTACAGAATCTTGGAGAAGGAAAAATTTGCTGTCCTAACACCAACAGTAGGGATGACATTAAAGGCACCACCGAAGGAATGTAACATAGTTCCAGTGACCCGCCAATAAAGGCGGAGAGACGGCACACGGCGGGTTTCTTTAGTGGGTGAGGGCCCCACACTACCCTGTTCGTTGCCCCGAACGACGGGGTGTGCGGTTAGGTAAATTTTTTCCCGACTAAACAAAAAAAAAAAAAGGATGACATTAAACTTGACAATCGGTTAGGTCACATATTACACAGGTTAGAAGATCTGATAGACGCAATATATACCGGTCTTGAAAGTTTAATGGAAAGAGATTATCATTAGCTTTGTTCTAGGGCAATAGTCTCACCCAGAAACGATTCAGTGAATGAGATAAATAAAATAATTTTAGGAAAAATTCGCGGTCAAGTCAAACACTATAAGTCCATTGACGCGGCCTGTAATATTGAGGATACAGTGCACTATCCTCAAGAATTTTGAACCCCCAACATGTGTAATGGCACAAGGCTGCTCATAAAAGAGTTGCGGGAGAATATAATCGTGACGACCATTCTCACAGGGCCAGCAGTGGGACAACTTGCTTGTATTACGTGGATACCCATGATTCCGACTGATTTACCTATACCGTTTAAAAGGTTACAGTATCCCGTCAAGGTCTCTTTTGCCCTCACTATTAATAAGTCCCAGGGTCAAACATTTTCTCTGGTGGGCATTGACCTGAGAAAGCACTGTTCCATTGTTCGTCATTCATTTGTTCAGTCATTTGTTCGTCATCGTTGTTTCCCATGGGCAGTTATATGTTGGCTTATCTCGGGTTTGAACTCCTGAAAGACAATATATTTTAGTACCAAATGATACTACTAATATAGTATATCGAGAAGTTTTGAACAATTAAAATAAGTAAACATGGTGTAAATAGTGTATATTAACATAAAATAATAAAAATAACAACAAAAAACAGTAACATAAAAAAACAAAACATACAAAAAACAATAAAAAAAACAAATAACTAAAACATATAACCAAAATAAAAAAAAACATAATTTTTATTTATCCCGAACTTTTAACCTGAAGTATTACGCGGGACAAACGGGCCGGGACAAAAATATTACTAACGCGGAACGGAGTCCGCGGGCACTGCTAGTAATATTATAAAGAGGTAAAGTTTGTGAGGTTGTAAGGGGTAATCTCTGGATCTATCGATCAAACCGATTTTTAATTTTTTGTTACTTATAGACAGCTACGTTATTTGTACTTTTTCGTGGTAGTCGGATTTGCAAAATAAGTCGGAGAAAAAACGGTCCAACGAAAGGTTTCTTACGAACGCTGCCTTAACGATGAGAGATATATGATTGAGTTCTAGAGAAAAGTTGTAAAGCTTAATAACGCCTACAAAATGTTCAAGGACAGCATTGTCTCACTTTTATATTTAAGTCACAAAAAGTAAAAAAAAAGAGATTTTTATTAGGAGCGGGAATCGAACCCGCATCTTTTCCAATCCGGGGAAGTGCTCTAAACCTACTAAAAATCTCTTTTTCTTTATTCATAAATAATTTGTACTTTATAAAGTAGCGGATCATGTCAATTGCTAAAATAAAAAAAATAGATCTAAAATGATCACAAAAAGTAGTTTTTTATATTAAAAAAAATAAATTAAATCGTTACACCATGTTTATTATGTATATTATCAACAATTATGAATTCTTATCAAAATAAGTAAATTTATCGTCTCAAGTATTTAAAACAAAAGACTTTTCTCTTTTACTGTATATAATTTGGACGACTGGTTAAAAAGAATACGACATTGGTATGGAACCGCGACCGTGTCGTAATCTATCGAGTGATATTTCTATTAGACGGTTTTTTAAAAATGTTTACGGCCCAATAAAGTGGGCACGGGTCAGCTAGTTTATTATAAAAGCATTAATTTATTACAGAGCAAAAATGGTAATATCTATATATTAAACTAAAAACACACCGAGCACTCGATCGTAATAGCACGTAGGTTTATATTAGCTAGTTCTCGTTCATTAAATTTGTTTGTGGTAAAATTAAAGTTGTTGTTATGCTAAATTACTTATCAGTGTGTAGCTCAGTTTTAAGCTATATTTCGTGCCAATCACCTTATCTTCAAAGTAAATAACTTTCGAGTAATTATGATATTAAGTGACTCCTCGTACAAACTTTTCAATCGCAAAGGCGGCTATTAGTGTGTGTCACGTGTCATCACACCGGTATCGGGCACCTGTTGAGGTTCAACGGCCGCACTCCGTAAACACTCGGGGGTCGACGTCTCACGATCAGCTGATGCTAGGCGTGCGCTCGAGTGCCGAGTAAGTGTCGAAGATTACCGAAGACGATAAATCACTTTGCAACTCCGGCGCTTGCCATAAAGAACTATCTAACTATATGCGTGACGAATGATCTTCTAGTGTCGATATTTATTTTTATTTTGTACTTTTAAATATAAATACCAACCATGACTGTTCAGTGCGCCGTAGATATATATGAGCAGAAAATGAGGTCTATGTCCGCTGTACACTAAGGAACTGTAATATTTGTTTTTTAATGCATATAGAGGCAGATAAGCCACGGCCCATCTGATGGTAAATGTAAGTATTCCCACTTGGTACCTGGGTACCCGGTAGTGCTGGCCCTACCAGTGATGCAATGGATGACAATTGCTTACTTCCCTTAGTCGCCTCATACGACACCCGTGGGAGAGAATGGGGTGGTGACACTTGTATTCTTAGTCCGTCACCACACGGAAAAATTTACCACTATCTTTGTTCTGGTGAAACAGATAAAGCTCATCTGTTAATTGATTCTTGGATCTGTCCAGTGTCGCTGTAGTGCTAAGAAAGGCGGTAACAACAGTCTGACTCCGCTGGGAGTAACAAGAGAGGAAGAGAGAGGAGGAGGAAGAGGCAGCGGCACCCGTAAAGTCATATTTTGAATCTTTCACTCAAGAATGGTAACCCACCCAGTGGGAACTCTCCACGGTGAATTCTGTTTCTAAGAATGGCAATAAGATTTCGTTGCAGGAATATCCTCCTATAGCTACCTTAAGCGTGCCTGCTTAGGTCTTTGAGCACATTCTCCGTGGCGATATTAACAGACAAGTTAAACAGTATAATATAATGTGAGGAACAACATGATTATAGGCCAGAGCGCTCAATAAATACGAATTAGTTGGGACTAGTAAAGTCCAATATCCAGCATTTTAGATCGTGGACCACAAGTTGATGTTATTTACTTTAATTTCCAAAAGCTTTCGACAAAATTGATACTGACAGTCATACTCTTGCACAAATTATCCCAAATCGGTTTTACATCTAGTCTGCTAATTTTGTTTGCTAACTCTATGAGAGATCCCCGCCATTATGTTAGGTATGGAACACATCAAACGACGGGGTGTGCGGTTAGGAACATTATTTCCCGCCTTAACAAAAAAAAAAGGTATGGAACACATGTTTACAAAATTTACCACTCCAAATTCGATGTGAGCCAAGGTTCAATCCTCGGTCCTTTCTTATTTCATTACTGACCCGTGCCCACTTTATTGGGCCGTAAACATTTTTAAAAAACCGTCTAATAGAAATATCACTCAATAGATTACGACACGGTCGCGGTTCCATACCAATGTCGTATTCTTTTTAACCAGTCGTCCAAATTATACACAGTAAAAGAGAAAAGTCTTTTGTTTTAAATACTTGAGACGATAAATTTACTTATTTTGATAAGAATTCATAATTGTTGATAATATACATAATAAACATGATGTAACGATTTAATTTATTTTTTTAATATAAAAAACTACTTTTTGTGAACATTTTAGATCTATTTTTTTTATTTTAGCAATTGACATGATCCGCTACTTTATAAAGTACAAATTATTTATGAATAAAGAAAAAGAGATTTTTAGTAGGTTTAGAGCACTTCCCCGGATTGGAAAAGATGCGGGTTCGATTCCCGCTCCTAATAAAAATCTCTTTTTTTTACTTTTTGTGACTTAAATATAAAAGTGAGACAATGCTGTCCTTGAATATTTTGTAGGCGTTATTAAGCTTTACAACTTTTCTCTAGAACTCAATCATATATCTCTCATCGGTAAGGCAGCGTTCGTAAGAAACCTTTCGTTGGACCGTTTTTTCTCCGACTTATTTTGCAAATCCGACTACCACGAAAAAGTACAAATAACGTAGCTGTCTATAAGTAACAAAAAATTAAAAATCGGTTTGATCGATAGATCCAGAGATTACCCCTTACAACCTCACAAACTTTACCTCTTTATAATATTACTAGCAGTGCCCGCGGACTCCGTTCCGCGTTAGTAATATTTTTGTCCCGGCCCGTTTGTCCCGCGTAATACTTCAGGTTAAAAGTTCGGGATAAATAAAAATTATGTTTTTTTTTAATTTTGGTTATTTGTTTTAGTTATTTGTTTTTTTTTATTGTTTTTTGTATGTTTTGTTTTTTTATGTTACTGTTTTTTGTTGTTATTTTTATTATTTTATGTTAATATACACTATTTACACCATGTTTACTTATTTTAATTGTTCAAAACTTCTCGATATACTATATTAGTAGTATCATTTGGTACTAAAATATATTGTCTTTCATGAGTTCAAACCCGAGATAAGCCAACATATAACTGCCCATGGGAAACAACGATGACGAACAAATGACTGAACAAATGAATGACGAACAATGGAACAGTGCTTTCTCAGGTCAATGCCCACCAGAGAAAATGTTTGACCCTGGGACTTATTAATAGTGAGGGCAAAAGAGACCTTGACGGGATACTGTAACCTTTTAAACGGTATAGGTAAATCAGTCGGAATCATAGGTATCCACGTAATACAAGCAAGTTGTCCCACTGCTGGCCCTGTGAGAATGGTCGTCACGATTATATTCTCCCGCAACTCTTTTATGAGCAGCCTTGTGCCATTACACATGTTGGGGGTTCAAAATTCTTGAGGAGCAGAGTGCACTGTATCCTCAATATTACAGGCCGCGTCAATGGACTTATAGTGTTTGACTTGACCGCGAATTTTTCCTAAAATTATTTTATTTATCTCATTCACTGAATCGTTTCTGGGTGAGAATATTGCCCTAGAACAAAGCTAATGATAATCTCTTTCCATTAAACTTTCAAGACCGGTATATATTGCGTCTATCAGATCTTCTAACCTGTGTAATATGTGACCTAACCGATTGTCAAGTTTAATGTCATCCTTTTTTTTTTTTTGTTTAGTCGGGAAAAAATTTACCTAACCGCACACCCCGTCGTTCGGGGCAATGAACAGGGTAGTGTGGGGCCCTCACCCACTAAAGCAACCCGCCGTGTGCCGTCTCTCCGCCTTTTTTGGCGGGTCACTGGAACTATGTTACATTCCTTCGGTGGTGCCTTTAATGTCATCCCTACTGTTGGTGTTAGGACAGCAAATTTTTCCTTCTCCAAGATTCTGTAGTTGATGCGGAAAGTCGTTATCGTAGTTGTCGCTCAAGTGGGCTCTCATGTTTGTTCGTAAATTGAGAGTTTCAACGAAACTCCATAAGCATGATGATTTTAAGCATGCATGCACTGATGACATCGGCGCGTGTTCCTTTTGTTATTACTGGCAGCGTTTGTCGAAAGTCACCCGCAAAAACAAAAGTAACACCACCCATATCAGCGTCTGAGTTTCTGATGTCTTTTAGCGTACGGTTCACGGCTTCAATATGAGCTCTATGACTCATGGTACATTCGTCCCATGTAATTAAAACATATTTATAAAGATATAGGCTGTGTGGGGCCGGCTTTAGAATTGTCCCACCCCTCTCTACCCGCGGGAGTCGTAAGAGCCGACTGAGGGAATACCAGTAGAGTGGGCAGCAACACTCCCTCGAGTATTAACAACATCCATTGCGATCGCCAACCTGCCTGCCAAGCGTGGCGACTACGGCATATCCCCCATGACGGGACCGCCCGTTGTGGCGTTTCCTTGAGGAGGCATATGTCTAGCAGTGGACGTTGAAAGGCTGATGGATGGATGGATGGATAAAGATATAAATTAATACCATATGGGCTAAATAAACTTCACAAAAAATATTTTTAATCCACAATTTTAACAGTTAAAGCAGTTATTGTGAGTTATCCGTAGGAGATAGGCATATGCTATTGCGGACTTTTTTACAGATTTTGATACGTTCTTTAATATTGTAGTACATTGTTTTGTTCTATCCTGAATAGTTTTCGCAGCGCACGCGATGAAAGCAATTTTTTTTACAACTTGGATTAAATTATTCAAATTTAAGTAAAGATGCGTAATTAATTTTGGAAATTATTATAGCCTATGATACTCCACAATAACGTAGCTTTCTATTGGTGAAATAATTTTGAAAATCGGTTCAGTAGATCCAGAGATTACCCCTTACAACGTCACAAACTGACAAACTCACAAACGTTACCTCTTTATAATAATAGTATAGATCGAGGGTGGCGCCACTGTACACTTCACATCATCCATCCATGCATCAGCCTTTCGACGTCCACTGCTGGACATAGGCCTCCCCAAGAGAACGCCACAACAAGCGGTCCTGTGAACTCACATGGGCGATAGTGCCGTAATCGCCACGCTTAGCAGGCGGGTTGGCGAGGCGCAGTGGATGTTGTTAATACTCGAAAGAGTGCTGCCTCCCTGTGCTGCTGTGTGGAGAAGGGTAGAACAATTCCGGCCCCACACGGCGTTCACATCACACTCGTATAATTCGTAATTTATAAATAACTATAATGACGGCCCTCGTGGCGTAGTCGGTGTATAATCGACTTCCGTGCACGAGGTCGTGGGTTCGATTTCCACTCAAGACAATTATTTGTGTGATGAACACAGATATTTTTACTGCGTCTGGGTATTTTGTATCTATTATATGTATGTATTTACAAAAAATAGTGGTATATGTATTATATCCGTAATCCCATAGCACAAGCGTTAAGCTTAGTTTGGGACCGGAGGACGTTGTATGAAATGTCCGTGAATATTGATTTATTTTAAGTATTTATTTATTTATTAGTGATTATGATTCCTGAAATTGTGCTCAAAAGGACTTGGAAATAAACAACAGATACTAAACACTTAAAGTACATAAAAATTATCTCGTAAATAGTGTGTTTTAAAGTACTGTATACAAATGACTTCAAGTTTCAAGTGTACCGCAGTGAAATAAGGCAAATAAATGTATAATAATAGTTAAAAGTTATACTGGTACGGGTACTATAAATGTAAATAATGTGAGTAGTTCCTTGACATTGTAGATTACAGTAAACAATTAGAATTTATTGAATCTGAAGTGGATAAGAGTATCGCTAATGACGACGTAGGGAGGCTCAAGATCCATCCTCAGTTAATGTTTCCACTTTTTGTGTTTATATAATTCAACGGAATACTAATATAAATAATAAATTACTATGAAAGATCATGAATACAACGTTAATATCACTCAAAGGAAAAATAATATTAACAAAATTAATATCAATAACACCAGTGGCGATTTCGATCATATAGATATTACCTATCAAAAGTTTGCCAAATATTACAGATGACATGGCTACATTAAAAGTTGAAATATAAAAACTGAAATTAAAACTGCAATCTGCAAATGAATAAAATGATAATTTGAACTTAGAAAACTGCACGCGATCGTAGTGGATGTTGTTAATACTCGAGGGAGTGCTGCTGCCCACTTCCCAGGTATTCCCTCAGTCGGTTCTTACGACTCCCATGGTTGGAGAGGGGTGGGAAAATTCTAAAGCCGGCCCCACACAAGTTCACTGCTACTAAAAGGTCCGGAACAAGCGTCTACAGAAGAACATAATCTATATACAAGTCCACCAGTCAAAACAAGAACTATGCTTGAATCGTGTATAAAACTCAAAAATGTATATATTTTTGAGGGAAAACAATGTGTAGAGGCTTATCGTCAAGGTTATACTGGTCTAGAACACACACTCAGTATGAAAAATATTACTTCATGGCGATAATAAAACCTGAAACAACTACACAAAAATTCTGAGACCATTGACAACAAAGGAATTTATAAAAAACGACATAATAAGACAGACCGACAGATTAAGATTATTTGGAAACATTTTAGTAATGTAAGATTTAATAATTTACTTGCTGATAAGACACAAAACTTATCAGATATTTGTAAAAGTATATGTTTTATTATAAACAAAAATTTCTTAAATTTGAACAAAATACATTAAGCAAAGAACAACAACAGGAACGTTTGCTTTATACATATTACTATCCCTTGCTATTTTGACAAAATGAATCGTAAAAAAAGTTATTGTAAAAACGAAGTTAGTAGCGGAGCTATACAAATGCACCTACCGAAAGAAGACACAATACCATACTACTTTAAAAAAATATACCAGACTGAAAAATACTTGTTTTTTTCGGTAGTAAACAGTATACAGCTAATAATGTTTTTCATTAAAATGTTTGTAGTATTAGTAATAAAAAAGATGACCTGGAAATATATATCAGTGAATTGTCCAATAGACTCACTTTTGTTTGTTTAACCGATCATTTTTTGAACGAGGCTCTTGTAACGCAATTTATCTTGATTGATTATAAAGTAGGAGCTTATAATACAAGATTGAAAAAGAATAGGAGAGGTGCCATGATATTAGCACCAAAAAATAGACAGTTGGATGAGCTTCAGATATGTAAAGAGCTTTATAAAATTGAATGTTTTGAAGTGTGTGGAGTTAGAGACACGGAAACAAATCTCTGTATAATTTTTTGTTACAGAACTCCAGCAACTAGTAACTTTAACGAATTGATAGACTAGAGAAATTATTGCAGCATTTTCTAAATAAAGGATGTTTGATCTGTGGTGATTTTAATTTAAATATACATAAAGATGACATAAGGATCAAGTCTTTTTTATCTTTGTTAATGTGTTACACAACACAACAACAGTAGTAAGTACAATTTCAGGTGTCTGATTGACTTTCCGACTTTTAGAAGAAATAAATCAAAATCAATAGACAATTTCATAACCAAAATAGCAGACAGTTTTATTGAAAGACAACATATGTAGTTGATGAAAATTGACTATCAGATGATCATGCGGGGCTTTTTTGTACATTATGTTTAGAACTAGTTGAGTATAGGACGCAACCAAATTATGTTAATATTTGTAGAAGGAAATATAACAAAAATAACAGAAATCGTTTCAGGAAAAACTTTTAGAGACTGACTGGAACACAGGTATTAACACATTTTTATCAAAAGTTAATAAAATGCATAGTTCAAGTTTTAAAAAGACAAAAATAAAACAAAGCACCAATAATAACGGCAAGAATAAATGAATAACAAAGGGACTAAGGATTGCCAGTAAGGTAAACGTTTTTTTGAACACTATAGACCAGACAGTAAATGAAAACTCGGTTTTAGAATATCATAGTAACAGGTACCTACTTGAAAATTTATAGAAAAGCTGCTAGTGCAACTAAGATTAATTAAGTCTGGAAACAAATTGCCATGGCATCTGAATCCAGCAAAGGAATATGGCAAATTGTCAATCAAAGGCGTAATGTGAATAAAAGAGCTAACAGTGACCAAATGATACTTAAAATTTACGACAAAGTAATCAGCAAGGCCTCAGACATAGCAACTATATTTCTAGAAAATTTAGTAAGACATTTAAATACATATGGAAAATAATTTGCTATGAAATAGCAAGCTAGTAGTGTCGCGAGAGTATATACTAATATGAGCTTTGAGTCAGTAACTCATATAGAGATACTAAAAATAGTTAATACTATGGCCAATAAAGCATGAAATGATTGCGACGAAAACCCCATGACTATCGTAAAAGAAAATATTGACTTATTGGCAAAACCGTATTATTTATTGAGTGTATAGAGAAAGGGTTGTTTCCTGACCCGTTCAAAATTGCCAGTTTTGCCGATTCTAAAGAAAAGGTTAAAAAACCGACCCTTTGAACTATAGACCGATTTCGCTGCTGCCGGTCCTATCAAAAAATTTCGAGAAAATTATTAAAGACAGACTAGTAAAAGACTTTAGGTTACCTAATATATTAAATAGTCAGCAGTTCGGATACCAACAGTCTAAAAGAACTATAGACTAGACGATAATATATAGAAATCAAGTCCATAGAAAACGAAAAGGAAAAAAATCATAAATCGAGACTAGTGACCACATATTGTGAAGTCCCGCAGGGTTCTGTTTTAGGTCCAATTTTTTTTATTTTATTCCTTAATGACTTAATCGAATATATAAGAATGTACACGTTAGACACTAAAGACATAATTTTTGCTGATGATACAAATGCAATTATATCTACTGACAGTATTCATAATTTAGAATCCAATATTAACATAGCTTTGAAGGCATTTAAAAATTAGTTCAAAATTAATAATTTAAAACTCAATCTAAATAAGATAACATGTGTACTATTTAAATCTACAGCTAGATGTGATACCCAGCTGGAAATTGTATCCTGTGGGAAAAGGGTTGAAGTGGTTAAAAATGACAAATTTCTAGGTGTCCGGATTGATGAGTACTTACATTGGAAAATGGAGACACTATCTATTATAACTAACTATATTAGTTCTGCATGCTATGCCTTAAGAAGATTAAGAGAAGTACTAACTTTATCACAGCTTAGGACAGTCTATTTTGCTTTAGTAGAGTCAAAGCTCAGGTATAGCATTGAGCTTTGGGGAAATAGTTACAAATGCAACACCTGTTCAACTTTTGTTATACAAAAAAGGGCGATTAGGACCATGCTTCGCATAAGCCGACAGATTCGTGCAGGGAGCACTTTGTAAGGTTGAAAATTTTATCGGTACCCTGCCTCTATATTTTGGTATTGTTAACTAACTTTGTTAAATGCCTTAACAAACTACATAGAAACCGAGGAACAGAGATTGGCAAGATATAATACACTTATAAAGGATGTACCTAGTACGTTAAATCCAAAATTGAATGTGGTTCAGCATAGTACTAGAGTGCAATCAGTCTTTCTGTATAGCAATTTGCCATTGGAATTAAGTAGCATAGCTAATATGCAATTAGTTAAACACAGAATGAGAATGTATTTGTTGAGCAAGTGTTGTTACAGAATAGAGGAGTTTATAAAGGCTAAGAAATGGACTGGACATAATTTTTTTTATGTGAAACATCTAATGCGGTTGAGGGTAAAATCGGCTGTTACCGTGGCGATATATCGCGTGACAATGCAATATTATGATGACATGGAGCTGATCTGATGATGGAGCTGGAAGGTGGACATAGGAACTCAATAATGAAACGGCGCAACCCCATCGAGTTTGGGCTCGTATGATTCATCTTGACTAGTACTTTGCCTCCAGATGGTGTCCAGGGGCTAATGATGAAGCTAGAAGGTGGCCACAGTAACTCTATAGTGAAACGATGGAACCGCATAGAGTTTGGACACGTTTGATTTATCTTGATGAGTACTTTGTGTTTAGATGGTAACCAGGATCTGATGGTGGCATAGAGCTGGAAGGTGGCAATGCGAAACTCTGTAATTAAATGGCAACTCCATCGAGTTAGGGTACATTTGAAATGTCTTGACTACTAATCTTCAGTCCTAGATGATATCAAGAGTATGATGATGGAGCTGGAAGGTGGCCACAGTAACTCTGTCATTACAGAGTGGGGTCTTTTCATTAAAAGAGGCAACCCTATCGAGTTTGGAATCGTTTGATTTGTCTTGACGAGTACTTGGTCTCTATGTGGTATCCAGGGTCTGACGATGGAGCTAGAAGGTGGTCATAGTAACTCTGTATTCTATGTATTTCACTTTAAATTTTGTTTGCATGACTTGTTTTAATTGATATTTTATTAAATTCATATTATGTACCTAATAAATATTTTGCATGCCACTCAATGGTAGAAACACTTGGAACTATATAATGTACTTGTAACAGTTTGTAACAGTTTTTCAGCAAAAAATAAATGATTTGATTTGATTTGTAATGAAACGACGCAACCCTATCGAGTTTATACTCGTTTGCTTCGTCTTGAAGAGTACTTTGTCAAGTTATGATCATTTTATTTCTACAAAATAGTTTCGATGTTTTCACATCTGGTAGACGTCCCGCGACGTATAGTTTTTTTTTATTGCATGTAGTAGCAGACGAGCCACGGCCCATCTAATGGTTAATGGTAACCGTCACTCATGGACTCAACTATACCGAGAGTCAAGCCAAGCCGAGAGTCAAGCCGCTGCTCACCATTTAATTTCACCGATATAAAATGAAAGAATAAACGGCTCAATATCTGAAAAAGAATCTCCTGCTACAGCCGAAACGTAACGATGTGCTTCATGGCCGGTCACATGGGAGATGGTGATACCAACCCGCACGGGCCCGATACCAAGTGGGTACATTTGGTACCCAGCCCTACCACCAGTCATGCAATGGATGATAATTGCTTACTTCTCTTAGACGCCTCATACGACACCCGTGGGAAAGAATGGAGTGGTGACACTTATATTCTTAGTCCGTCACCACACGGACAAAAATTGTATTGATTGGATGTCATTGTCACACAATTATGTAATAATACTAGTATAACAATGTATTGAACAATTTAATATGCCGTGTGGGGCCGGCACCAAGAATAGCTCCACCCCGTCTCTTCCTATGGGAATCGTAAAAGCTGACTAAGGGATTACCGGGGGATCGGGCAGCAGCGTTCCTCTGTGTACTAAAAACATCCACTGCGATCGCCAACCCGCCTGCCAAGCGTGGCGATTATGGTAAAACCACCATTTTGGGGTGGACGATGAAAGGCTAATGGATGGATGAATTGAACAATTTAAAATATAATGTAATATTTATTTAGCATGTAAAGCATACTAATAACATTTCAACACAATGTATATTGTTCCGAAATAAATGACTTACTTACTTCAAATCATGATTCTTGAATTCATGACTTCTGTCGCCAAATGTTTATTGTACGCGAACAATCTTAAGCTTTTTCTATAAATTAATTCTTCTCCCGATTGTCTTTGCTTACAAAATCACATAAACAAAATAAATGAATGGAGTATTAATAATCAAAGCTGTTTGATTGAGGCAGCGTGGGGCCGGCTTTAGAATTGTCCCACTCCTCTCTACCCACGGGATTACAGCCGACTGAGGGAATATCGGGAGAGTGGGCAGCAGCACTCCCTCGAGTATTAACAACATCCACTGCGATCGCCAACCCGCCTGCCAAGCGTGGCGATTACAGCATTATCCCCCATGATGGGACCGTTCGTTGTGACGTTCTTCTGGGGAGGCCTATGTCCAACAGTGGACTTTGAAAGGCTGATGGATGGACGGATGGATGGTTTGATTTTAAAATTTTCAGTTTTTTTTATCGCGGTATTAAATAGTGTGGCGAGGAGAGTACTACCTGCAACTGGACGGCGTGGCAATGGGATCCCCGGTAGCACCTGTGGTGGCCAATATATTCATGGAGTGGTACGAAAATCTGGCGTTAAGTACAACCGAGTATAAACCGCGTTATTGGTGGCGCTATATCGATGATATATTTTCAATAGTGAATAGAGACAACCTGAGAGAATTTACGGAACACCTAAACAATGTACATCCTAAGATTAATATTACCGTAGAGGAGGAGAAGGAAGGGACATTGACATTTTTGGATGTACGGGTTATCCGTGGCTCTAATGGAAGTTTGACCCACACTATACATCGAAAACCTACGCACACGTACCGATACCTTCATGCGAGTTCACACCATCACCCTGCACACTTGTCCTCAGTACCGTGATCATTAATTGACCGAGCCCTCAGACTATGCGATCCCCAATTTATACAGCAAGAGCTCGAGCACGTTAGGGGTGTACTAGAGGACAACGGTTACAAGTGGCGTCAATGCTGCCGGACAACAGAACGGAGGGAGCGTACGCGACCGCTAAAAGTAGAACGTTCGCCTACATATCTACCTTTCATTAGAGAAATAACGGATCGAATCGGACATCTGTTAAGACGAAGGTATGATATTAGAACGTTCTTTCGTGCTCCTGGTCAAATAAGACAGATGCCACGCTCACCAAAAGACAAAGACCACCTCAGCATACCAGGCGTGTACCGCATACCATGTGACTGTGGCAAGAGTTATGTGGGAGAAACTCGACGCAATATCGCCACCAGACTATCCGAGCACATTAGGAGTATTAAGGATATGGACACAACCAAATCGGCTCTAGCAAAACACGCACTTCTCTCGGACACCAACCATTATATTCGGTTCGATAAAGCTTCCGTATTGTCACAAGAAAAGTTCTTTGTCCCTCGCAATATACGGGAAGCAATAGAGATCAACCGACATGCAACTTTCATTAGAGATGGTGGATGGAAGCTCTCGTCAGCCTGGAGACCAGTCCTTAATACTACCTCAAGTATTCACACATCCGTGGGTATGGAAGGCGACACGGTCAGTGTGGTGTGCGAACCTACGCCTGCCGATCAAAGAACCGACGAAGCAACAACATCCACTCCTGATCGAAATCGGGCCTCTTCGGCTGACATCGGCAGCGACGAACATGCACCATCTCCATGCAACGCCCCGCCGCCGCCCGCACATGTGTCAAGCCGAGCTGCGCGCTATGCTAGCCGCAGTTCCCGCCGGGAACTCGTTGACACCGCTGCGCGCTCGCCCTGATGATGAGCATCGAATATGCTCGAAACCCGGGTCGACTAAATCGATCCTCAACGTGAGTTATTTCCGGTGATATATTTCTAATATGTATCAATCCCACGATAGTTTCAATATAAAAATAATATATGTATAAATCACAGTAACATACATAATATGTATATTATACAGGGTAATTTTTTAACCAGTGCGCAAACTTTTTTGGTGGTTCTATCAGTAATAGAACACATTTTTCCATTAATTGTTTAATCCATTTTTTTTATTTTTTTATCCGACTTGAAATCAGTTAAATATGGACACCAATCTTACGAGCAGCTAGAAGCTTTATTTTCTGCATTTTGATGGTCCTAAGCCCATGAAAGTATAAAGGAAAAATTGGAACTACTCTTACAAATAACTTCAGGCCACAACCTAAACTTAAAATGTTTAGTTCAAACCTGATAAAATTTGCGGTCAGTAACCCGCATAGGTACCTACGCGTCGACGCATTGACCAAGCGCCGATGTAGGTATATCTACGGAAGCGCGCGCGTAGTGCGACAATAAAATCTATTTCAAAAGTAAAACCTTTCGTTAGCGATAACTTTATTTTTTAGTACTAAGACATAACAAACTAAAAAATACGTGTTTATTTGCTTGTTAATTTTCTCAAAATTTGCGCACTGTTAAAAAATTACCAAATATATTTCAATAATTTATAGGAAAGCTATATATGAGCGAGTGAATGTGAGCAAAATCAAAATAATATTTTTTGAAAAGAAGAAGCTAGATCAGATGTTAGAGTAGCAATAGGAAATGGTGTGCTAGAACAAGTGGATGAATTTGTATATCTTGGATGTGGATTCAGTCGGGATGGAAGGTATACCACTGATGTAGAGAGAAGAGTGAATGCGTGAAATAGAGTGAACGGAGCATTGGGACAACTTCTCGGCAGTCATCACCTCAGCCAGAGGGCACGTGTCGCAATACACAACGCAGTGCTGGTCCCAACGTTATTATATGGAAGCGAGAGTTAGGTATGCAAAAAGGAGCGTGAGAGTAAAATCAATGCGGTCGAAATGCGATCTCTGCGCAGAATCTGTGGAGTGAGGCTGACTGACCGCATTCGTAAAGACGACGTAAGAGAGCGAGTAGGTATGATAGAGAGTATTGGTGTAAAGATGCGAAAAGGAATGCTCGGATGGTTCCGACATGTGAAAAGAATGCCGGACGAGCGACTGGTTAAGAAGATATACAATGGGAAAATGGAAAGATGTAGATACAGGGAGAGACCGAGACTCGCCTACCTAGACCAAATCGGTCATGTATTGAAGGACGGTTGAGTCAGGAGTCTCCGAAACCGGCGAGCGTGTTTGAAGAGAGTTATGAATGTTGAGGAAGCGAGAGATATATGCAAGAATAGAGCCTCTTGGCACTCTGTTCTCTCTGCCGGCCAACATCTATTTTTCACTAAAAGATAAGGGTGAACCCATCCTTAAATATTTTTTTAAATTTTTTTGGACATTTTTTATTATTTCATTATGTTTCGATATGAAAAAAATACATACAACCCTAAATTTTCACCCTTCTACTGCCGATGTAGAAATAATTTAAATGGCAAAACAAAGTTTGCTGGATCAGCTTGTATTAATATAAAAATATAATATGATTATATAATTATATGAATATAATTACACCATTGAATATTAGAAACCACTAGGAGGTACAAATTATTTGTGAATAAAAAAAAAGATTTTTAGTATGAGCAAGAATCGAACCCGCGTCTTCCAATGCGGGGAAATGCTCTAAGCCACTGAGCTATCGTACTGACCTATTCGTTCATCCCAATTTCCTCACCACATTTGTCTTTACGACCAACGCCATCTATCGGAATGCATTTACATGCATTAAACCAATATAGGTAGTAAGTTTAATTTTGCAATTAAAATTCATACTATTTGATGGCGCGATTTTTTAAACATTTTTGATCTATATTTTTTAGCATTTGACATGCTCCACTACTTTTTTAAGTACAAATTATTTGTGAATAAGGAAAAAGAGATTTTTAGTACGAGCAGGAAAATATAGATCAAAAATCACTAGGAAATTAAAAAAATATAAATTATTCGTGAATAAGAAAAAAGAGATTTTTAGTACGAGCGGGAATCGAACCCGTGTCTAAAGTGAATAATATTGAAGTGCTCTAAGCCACTGAGCTATCGTACTGATCTATTCGGTAATCCCAATTTCCTCATCACATTAATTGTCTTTACGACTAATACTTAAAAAATTGTGGAGCATGTCAAATACTACAAAATATAGATCTAAAATATTTAAAAAAAATATATTAATATGCAACTTATATAACTCCCGGCTTGTCGATACCTACACTATGGGTACGTAATAGAACTTACCAAATCCCAAAGACAAAATCCTTTCACTACATATTTAGATATTTTTATATATATTTTTAGCATTTGACATGCTTAAAAACATACATTAAACACAAAGTGAAAAATGTGAAATCGAAAATAACAGTCACGAGCAGGATCGCTGGGCGGGAGCTGCTCGTGACTGTTATTTTCGATTTCACATTTTTCACTTTGTGTTTAATGTATAGTGCTAAGCATGTCAAATGCTAAAAATATATATAAAAATATCTAAATATTTAAAGGGTTTGCGTCATTATTAGGTAAAATCTTAATTGTAAAATTAAGTTTACCTGGTCGGTATAATGTATGAAAATACGTCCGACAGATGGCGCAGGCGTCACCCAAAGACGTTAAGTATGATGTGTTATCGAAATTAGCAGTCAGGAGCTATTGTCAGGATGGCTGAATTGGTAAAGCATCTGGACGGTATCCAGAAGATGCAGGTTCAAATCCTGCTCCTGACTGTTATTTTCGATTTCACATTTTTCACTTTGTGTTTAATGTATAGTGCTAAGCATGTCAAATGCTAAAAATATGTATAAAAATATCTAAATATTTAAAGGGTTTGCGTCATTATTAGGTAAAATCTTAATTGTAAAATTAAGTTTACCTGGTCGGTATAATGTATGAAAATACGTCCGACAGTTGGCGCAGGCGTCACCCAAAGACGTTAAGTATGATGTGTTATCGAAATTAGCAGTCAGGAGCAATTGTCAGGATGGCTGAATTGTTAAAGCATCTGGACGGTATCCAGAAGATGCAGGTTCAAATCCTGCTCCTGACTGTTATTTTCGATTTCACATTTTTCACTTTGTGTTTAATGTATGAAAATACTTCCGACAGATGGTGCAGGCGTCACCCAAAGACGTTAAATATGAATGTGTTATCGAGATTAGCAGTCGGGAGCAGGGGTCACGATGGCTTCGGATGGAGCGCGGCGTTCCACAGGGATCCGTCCTTGGCCCGATTCTGTGGAACGTCGGATTCGACTGGGTCCTGCGGGGCCGGCTCCTTCCCGGGGTGAGGGTCGTCTGCTATGCAGATGACACCCTCGTCACCGTGGGCCATTAGGGGGTACCGTACGGTGTCCTGGGCTGCAGCCACGCTGCTGGCAGGCGACCCGCCTTGGCCTCTCCAGGCCGAAGCCCGAAGGATTTTGATCCGGCGGTGGAGGGAAGAGCTGGAGTCTCCCGGAGCAGGACGGGAGACTTTAGAGGCGGTTGCACCACACCTCCACCGCTGGTTAAATCGAAGGCACGGCAACCTCAGTTTTCGGTTGACGCAGGTGCTTACCGGACACGGGTGTTTCGGTAAGTACCTGCATCGTATTTGTAGGGAAGAAACCCCCGGATACCACGAGTGTGGCGCACAAGTTGATGACGTGCGCCACACTTTGGAGGAATGTCCCGCCTGGGGGCTCCAGCGCCACGCCCTGTCGGAGGCAATTGGAGGAGACCTGTCGCTGCCGGCCGTAGTAAGCCAAATGTTCGGGGGCGTCAGGTTCTGGTCGGCCGTTGCCTCCTTTTGTGAGGCAGTGATTGCACGGAAGGAGGCCGCGGAGCGGGAACGTGAGGCGTTGGCCCACGCTGACTCGCTCCGCCGGCGGCGGCCAGGGGGAAGGAGGCGTCGCTACGCTCACCTCCTCCCACCGCCTTGATGACGACAGGGCGTGGCCAGTAGGCCATCCGCCTGGGGCGTCAGAGTAGAATGTTGAAAGACGACCCTCTGGCGCCCCGCTAATAGGCGTGGAAGGGGCCGCTGTGGTTTTAGTGGGTATTCCGGGTGCAAATAAGATCCAAGTGCCCGGCGAGTCCTACATACCCCCTGTTTTTCACCAGGGGGATGCGTAAAGGCATTTCCACAGCGATAACAAAAAAAAAAAAAGGGGTCACGATGGCTGAATTGGCAAAAGCATCTGGACGATATCCAGGAGATGCAGGTTCGAATCCTGCTCTTGACTGTTATTTTCGATTTCACATTTTTCACTTGGTGTTTAATCCTTTCACTACACCACAAAACTATTTGTATACACTAGATAATATGTTTATTTAACTAGTTCCAGCAAAATTCAAGAAAATACACTGCAAAATCACAAGAAAACACAAATACACCGACACAAAATTACGTTTCACCCGTAAATTCACTGACAAGATGGCGGGCGTGCGGCGGTCACGCACTAACTAAAAACTTTTATTTTATTTCTATTGAATGCTGTCACAGAGTAAGCGTTTCCGCTATTTGTTCCGTTAGTTGGTTTTCTTTAGAATGAGATAGTGTTGGTTCCTTATGTATGAAACCACTAGAAAAGCAGAGATAGAAGGTATAATTCAACCAGGCGAAGAATTGATGCGTGGCCTCTAGAGAGGCCAAGGTGCTACATCGCTATTTATCTTTATGGCCTCTAGAGAGGCCAAAGTGTTTCTACAGGTAATTTACAAAGTGAGAAGAATGTATGACCAGCTCGTTACCTGCTGCAAAGTGCTCAGACTCAATATACCTACATAATACATTGTCCACTTTGTCAGTTTCTATTATGCTTGGTGTGAATAGACAGGGTCAATTTCTTGCATTGAACATAGCATCACGCCTGTATACCCCAAAGGGGTAGGCAGAGGTCTATTACACACCCACGATTCGCCAGCTATGTTTAAGTCCCACGTAATAGGGGGCAAGCCTATTGACGTCTACCGGGCACATTTCCAAACTCCGGCCTGCCACTGAGAATTTCATTTTTTTTACGAAAAATTACATAATAACATTTCCCGACCTGGGGATCGAACCCGAGACCTCATGATCAGCAGTCGCTTACACTTCCGCTGCACCACAGAGGCAGTTGATATATTAAAAAAGGGAAGATACACAATCAAGCACCAAAAGTGTCCACTATAAATCAGTGCAGATTACGCTTTCCTGCACTCCCTTCGTTTAGTATTGTTTCGACGCGCGAGTAGACGAAGCATATCAATGACTAATTGTTCAATGAAGAATTGCCGAAATAGTACATTAAATGTACAAAAAAAAAAGAATGGCGTTTCTTATTTTCGGTAAGTAATATTAGACAGTATTTCTATTTCATAGATATTTTGATGCTTTAAAGTTGCACTTTTTTTGTTTTTCAATATATTTTGTTTCAAATTTTCGACGATGTCCCTGTATGAACCAGTCAAATAGAGTAGGTATGTATTAAAACAAAGGCAGCCTCGAACTATGCTCATACTTCAATATTTGATCGCATAATACGACGTTCTCGGTTCTATAAACGAATGGAGTCACCTTGTTCCATGTATTTTTTTATATTTATTAAGTAATTAGTTGACATTGTTTTATTTAAGAAGTTTTAATATCGATAACATTGTCATTTATATGATGATTTTTATTTTAGTTTTCCTAGGGACCCAAATAGATGATAAAGCTTGCTGTAAATTATTTATAAATGTGTATTCTTTTTTTTAATGAAACGGCGAGCGAACTCGAAGGTCACAGCTAGCATTTTATAAGATGATTATTTAAATTTTTGAATTTATAGTTTTTATTTGTAAAAAAAAATTATTGTGGTTGATTACGCAGTGATTATGTACATACAATGCTCACATTTTGAACTATAACATTTATTTTTTTACGACGGGTTCAATTCCCACTCAGGACAATTATTTGTGTGATGAACACAGATATTTGTACTGCATCTGGGTGTTTTCTATCTATTATATGTATGTATGCACAAAAAAAAAGTAATATATGTATTATATCCATAATCTGGTACCCATAGCACAAGCGTTAAGCTTAGTTTGGGACCAGAGGACGTTATGTGAAAATGACCGAAAATATTTATTTATTTATTTTGATTTGTGTATGTTTATTTTTTGACTTATATATAATAAATAGTATGATTTTATAAAATATCATCATTCCGCACCTTGCTTGCATTGCTTCTACCTGTGAGATCGTCTGCGTGGATTTAAAGTTTCAAATCTATTAAATTGATTGCACATATTCCATAGGAACTCCATATCGGGATAAAAATGTTGGAATTTTAGGTCTATATGGCAAAAATAAATATCCTATTTAGATATTTTTATATAATATATTTTTAGCATTTGACATGCTTAGCACTATACATTAAACACAAAGTGAAAAATGTGAAATCAAAAATAATAATCCTGCTCGTGACTGTTATTTTCGATTTCACATTTTTCACTTTGTGTTTAAAATAAATATCCTACTATAACTTAAATTTTTGGTATAAATATTAAGCTATATATTTAATCCAATGCCTTAACTGTCTACCTACCAATTTTTAATGTCGTACTACACTAACATACAATTTAAAAACTACTGCATGGATGCCTTTGTTCCGTTGACTGGACTAATGTTTGGTTTCTAATAACAAAGTTGGACCTGTAGCTATTCACTTATTTAAAAATCACCCTTGCCTGTATTGATATAAGATTAAAAATTACTAAAAAAATTGCTATACATTTAAGTATGATTATATATACAACTTTTGCCATGATTTGTAAACACAATTGTGTATCCTTAATTAATATATCAATGATTTCTTGATTTGTTTTACGTGATATGCAGTCGTGGCACGTTCTATGTCACCGCTAGTACGTGCTAACCGTTACTTCTCAATGCCAACACCGATTTCATGATCTTCCTTGACAATAAATTGAAATTATATAAAAACCATAATTTTGACATATTGTGAGAATAAATATTTAATGAATACTAATAAATATTTTTGCCATGTGGGGCCGGCTTTAGAATTGTCCCACCCCTCTCTACCCACGGGAGTCGTAAGAGCCGACTTAAGGAATTCCGGGGGAGTGGGCAGCAGCACTCCCTCGAGTATTAACAACATCCACTGCAATCACCAACCCGCCTGCCAAGCGTGGTGATTACGGCATTATAGAAAGGGATTTGAAAATGTGTCGTTATGCAAATTATTAGTGCCTTTAAACAGATTTTAATGTTAAGTTTTTGAATTTCGTTATTTCATGGGATGACGTGTAAATAAGTACTATTTGTTTAAACATTGAAACTAAACCCAAAATGTATTGTCCTCGTCAAATCAATTAGTTCCAACATTGACATTCGAAGTAAAACAGACGGAAGTGAAACAGTCTACCGTAAATGATTGCATTAATTGAGCTAATTACTAGAACGATAATTGTTTTACCGAACAAATTTTAATGCAAAAAAGTGACTATAATTATCTATGATTGTAACATAGCATCACGCCTGTATTCCCCGAAGGGGTAGGCAGAGGTGTATTACACACCCACGATTGGCCAGCTATTTTTAGGTCCCACGTAATTGGGGGCGAGCCTATTGCCGTCTACCAGGCACGTTGTCAAACTCCGGGCTGCTACTGAGAATTTTTCTTTTTACGAAAAAGCTCAATAACATTGCCTGACCCGGGGATTGAACCCGAGACCTCATGATCAGCAGTCGCACATACTACCGCTGCACCACCAAGGCATTTGATTGTAATTAGTATGATTAATCACAATACTATTGTGGCTGAGGTATAATTTTTTAGGAGTTTAGTGATCTGTCCGTGTGGTGACGGACCAAGAATACGAGTGTCAGCACCCAATTCTTTCCCATGGGTGTCGTATGAGGCGACTAAGGGAAGTAAGCAATTATCATCCATTGCATGACTGGTGGTAGGGCTGGGTACCAAGTGGGAGTACTCACTTGGTATCGGGCCCGAGCGGGTTGGTACCACCATCTCCCATGTGACCGACCGTGGAGTAGCCGCTTGATAATACTCTCGGTATAGTTGAGTCCATGAGCGACGGTTACCATTTACCATAAGATGGGCCGTGGCTCATCTGCCACTACGTGCAATAAAAAAAATAATAATATACGATCTCTACGGAAAATCTTTGGAGTTAGACTAATTAGCCGCATTCGTAAAGACGACGTAAGAAAGCGAGTAGGTATGAAAGAGAGTAATGGAGTAAAGATGCGAAAGGGAATGCTCCGATGATTCGGACATGTGGCTAGAATGCCGAACGAGCGACTGGTTAAAAAGATATACAATGCTAATGTAGAATGTTGTAAGTACGGGGGGAGACCGAGAGTCACCTACCTAGACCACATCTCGGTCATGAATTGAAGGAAGGTGGAGTCAGGAGTCTCCGAAATTGGCGATGGTGTATGAAGAGAACTATGAATGTAGAGGAAGCGAGAGATGTATGCAAGAATAGAGCCTTTGGGAC
Organism: Leucoma salicis; assembly: GCA_948253155.1. Taxonomy (NCBI): domain Eukaryota; kingdom Metazoa; phylum Arthropoda; class Insecta; order Lepidoptera; family Erebidae; genus Leucoma; species Leucoma salicis. The sequence goes on from OX411815.1 coordinate 4,953,773, forward strand.
TCTGTTCTCTCTGCCTACCCCGCAAGGAAGATGCCGTGATGATAAGTAAGTAAGTTTATTGATTACATTCGATGTTTGAGTAATCTCATTAGCATAGACCGTACGTATGCTTTTCTGATCATGTTTAACTAGGCCAGCTCGATAAGGGAAGTACTCGGGAGTAAAATAACGATAGTTATTCTTGCTGTCACTATTGTCCTTAGCTACGGTGATCACTTACAGTCAGGTGGAAGTATGCTTGTTTGTTGCCTTTGTCCTACTAATCAATACTATTATAAAGCTGTAACATAGCTGTGTCTGTACATTTAAGATATTTGAGAAAAAAATACTGTAATAGGCTATATAAGCGTGTCTAAGCACAAAACGATTTTTTTTTAGATTTTTTGTCTTTTTATCTATTTGTCTGTTTGTTTGTTCGCGTAACACGCAAAAATTACTGAACGGATTTTGATGCAACTTTTTTTATTTGAACCTGAGATATAATCCAAAAACTAGCTTTTGGCTGCGGCGGAGCCGCGGGCAAAGGCTAATAAAACTTTGGATATTTGTTACTCAATTATACTAAAACAGCTGAACAGATTTTGTATGAAATTTGGCACAAAATAGTTTCGTTCACACAAACGAAATAGCGGGCAGCAGGGCGTGGTGGTGGTCGCGTATATATTTTGATCGTAAAGATAATTAATGACGAAAAATATAAAAAAAATAGGTAGTTATAAAAACGTGGATATGACATTTAATAAATTTTATATTTTATTATTTATTTATTATTTATATTTAGTTCTAAAATATGTAACATCTGTGTATAGCTTGTAGCAGTAGTTATAGCCTAGTAGTAAAAATTAAGGACTGCACAGGCGCTGATATCGAGTTCGATTCCAGTCTGAAACCCTCGCATGGAACTCTGACTTCCACTTTTTTAATAATTATGTGTGTATTTATTAATAAATTGTAACTTCTCATTGAAGGAAAACGTCGTGAGAAAACCTGCAACCTCGCTTCCTTGACGGCTTCTGTACTCTACCAGCATTGGGCTAACATAGCAGACGTACCTCCCACTCTCAGAGTACACTCATGCCCAGTTGTGGAAGAGTAATGGATTGGAAAAATTGTGTACAACTATTTTGCTCTGTATTTAGTACGACCCACGTCGCCTATCGGATGCATACATTATTCCAATATAGTATGTTTAATTTAGCTATTTAAATCGTCTTTTTCCACTTTTACAAATAATTTGTTGTTTGTATTGTATAGATTTAGATAGCGAGGCCATTATTGTGCATTAGGACAATTATTTGTGCCATTCACGACTTGTTTTCTGAGTAAATTTTTATTGAAATCCCCACAACTCAAGGATTATTTCCTAGTGCAGGTCTTAAGTCTGAACATATCTACGTGTGCAAAGCATGTAAACTAAGGTGTTACTCATAAAACAAGCGTCTTATTATGAACTCCTGCTGTGAAAACAACAGCTGCATGCTCGCGTGTATCATTTTGCTAACATGTCGTTATATAAGAGCCAGGGGCTGATTATATATCATCCGCAATCCTTTCATAACGTTAGACTTCGCAGTTTATCACCCTTGCGAACTAGCATGAAGCAAAAGGTTAGTGATTTATGGTCATCGTTGGGTAGCGCTTGCTATTAACACCTGGCGCTGATATATAATTAAAATAAACTATGTTAGCCTAACGGTAGTTGTCAAAACATGCGGCTGTTATAAATAATGATACATTGCGAAGCTGATGCGCGAAACTATCCTCTTGTTAGTATCCATCCTATCCTCTCCTTTATATCCTGTACCTTTCCTTGGAGATGATGACGTGCGAGTGATGCCTCTGGTGTTACTAACGTATGCTCGTTTGCCACCCACTTAGCATAAAAAAATGAAGGTTTGTACGCGGAACCGAGATACACGACCGTCGTCAATTTAGGAAGAAATTTAGGCTTAAAGATTGGAGCAAGCTGAACTTTGTTTGAGTCCGTCTCAATTTAAAAGCAGACTCGTACCTAAGAGGGAAGTCACTTAAGGGTTGTAAAGAAAATCGTAGTGATAGTTTAGTAACAAAACTGAGGACTAATAGCAGCAGACCCTAGAGAAAGGATAGCAGGTGGAAAAGAAGTCTGCGTCCCTTCCAATTCAAAAACATCTAAGAAAAAAAACTAAAGACATCTAAGAAGCAATTGTGAAGTGGAGATTGGGTGCAGCTGTCGGCTACTGTGATGGCTTAGCGGTCTAGAGCATTTCCTGGAATTAGAAGGGGCGGTGGGTTCGAATCCCGCTCGCAATAAAGCTCTCTTTTTTCACTTTCACAATAATTTATTCTTTAAAATGAAAGGTGATCCTGTATGAGTTTTGCGTTAGAAGCACGATAATGAATACTTGTACCTACTCAAAAGCACCAAAACTCTCGCTTAGAAAGCTATTTGTGGTTTATTAGGAGTAAGGTATATGAAAAAGTGTGACATTCAAACCCAGAATTTCTATAAATTGTGGATTTGTATACCACCCGCAATATTGTTTAGTAATATACTCTTTAGTTCCTTTGTAACAGAAACAAAGGCTTGCATGTGCCATAATAATAGGAGCTCTAAACTCATGCGAGCTCCATGTGTTCACTCATGCGAGCATCTCACTTGGACAGATAGTGTATGTAGACTCAAAATTATGCAGTAATACAATTTACAGAATAAAAACCCGTTCGTGGAGAAATTAGAGTGTTTATTGACAAAGTACAATATTAATCTAATTTGGCCTACGACCCTTTACCTCGTTAAAAGTTTATAAATAAAATAATTAACAAACATTTTAATTGGCATTCAGATAAATGTACTTAATCGCGAGTGCCCATTGGAATAGATGGTCCTTGACTTATTTATCAAGTATTAAATATTTTGCAGTGATAGCCTTGTATTAAAGTTCCTAAGTTTTAATATGACGAAAACGCTGAATACATGCGCATTAGCTTACGGTTATTAACTTCTTTTGCTACAAATATCTACAAGAAGACGCAATATCCAAAGAAAACATATACACAAAATTGACAATCGTCAAATTTACCTTATCCCAGAAGCCACATAGCCTCGGGTCTACATCTCAGGTAAGCAAACAAGACATGCGATAAGGTCCCAAATATTACATAGAATAAACATGAAAAAAAAACAAATGCAGGTTTGTTGCCCTGATACTGATTTGGTAGTCTGGATAAATGCTCACTAGAGGCCTACAAAAAACTGGGTATGGTCTCATTTGCAGCGACACGATCTAAACCTTTTTTTTCCCCAGTCGCTGGCGGCGGTTCGGGTCTGCGGAATGATCAGCCTCCCTAGCCCTCTCCGCCGCTTCCTTCCGCGAGATGACCTCCTCGCAGAAGGCAGCGACCGCGGCCTAATTCCTGTCGCTGCCAAGCATTGCTCTGACAACGCTCGGCCGCGAGAGGTCCTCCCCCCTATTGCCGCGACGAGTTCACGGCGCTGCTCGGCCCATGTTAGGCATGACTAAAGTGTGTGCTGTGCCGTGTCCTCGTCATAGCCGAAATGGTGACAGTCCAGAGTCGCTTTCCTCCTTGCGACTATGTGCAGATATTTGCCGAAGCAACCGTGCCCCGACAGCACCAGCACCAGTCGGAAGGTAAGTACTTCACGCTTTCGCCTCGCCCACTCTTCCAGCACCGGCTGGAGCGCCCCTACGGTCTGAAGATCAGCCCGGGGCGCCTCCAGCCGCGCCCTCCAGCTGGCTATGGCAGCTCGGCGGGCGTCACCCTGCCATCCGGCCACCACACTAGGTGGGGGACGACCACCCCTCCCACTCTTGTGGCGCCCACCTCGGCGAGCACCTCCGCCTCCAAGTCCTACGGAGGGGTTCCGGCCGACGCGCAGGCCACCTCCGTCGACACCGTGTGGTACCCACGTATGATCCTGGACGCAAAGACTTTCTGTGGCCTCCACAGAAGAGCCCTGTTCTGTGCATCCAGGGACTCCGCCCACACGGGTGAGCCGTACAGCGCTATCGACTGGACCACCCCCGCGTAAAGCCGTCATGAGCCGTGCGAGGGCGGACACTGCACCGACGAACCTCGGGGACAGTTAACGGAAGTGGTCGCGAAACCGCTACCGCCCGTCCAGCACCAGGCCCAGATACTGAATCTGGGTCTGCACCCCAATTTGTACCCCGTCCACCGTGGTAGAGGTGCCAGCAGGTGGCCAACATCGGGGCCCATGGAAAAGTAGGGCTTCCGACTTGTCCAGGGCCACCTAAGCCTAAGCGCCCCAATCATCCTAACTACCTCTGAAGTCCCTAAAGTGGCCAGGAACGCCGCTTTCTCGAAGTTTCCATCCCGGGCCACGGCCAGCGGGACATCCGCTTAGTGTTTTGTCCATGTGGTGACGGGCTAAGAATACAAGTGTCACCACCCCGTTCTTTCCCACGGGTGTCGTATGAGGCGACGAAGGGGTGTCGAAGGGAAGTAAGCAATTATCATCCATTGCATGACTGGTGGTAGGGCTGGGTACCAAGTTACTCCCACTTGGTATCGGGCCCGAGCGGGTTGGTACCACCATCTCCCGTGTGATCGGCCATGAAGCACATCGTTGCGTTTTGGCTGTAGCAGGAGATAGCCGTTTATATTTTATTTCATATCTGTGAAATGAATTGGTGAGCAGCGGTTTGACAATACTCTCGGTATAGTCGAGTACATGGGCGACGGTTACCAATTATCATCAGATGGACCGTGGCTCGTTGACAGCGTAACACCCAGTTTTAACCGATGTCCCACAGGAGCAGCTCTAGAACCGAACCCTGTGTGACACCGCACGACATGGGTCTCCTCACATGCGGCTCTCATAGAGAACGCTGCGGCTCTCAAGATAGTCTGCTATGCGGTATCCACGTAGCCGCCAGCCGCCCGCTAGCCGCCTCAGGTATGCAGGCATGATGAGGTTTAGGTATCCGGGACTCTCACTCATCATATGAAATGTTTTTTAATCATATTAATATTTTATTTGTCATCTGGTTATCTATATTACAGTTTACAATTTTAAGACATACTATTATGCAATTAAGTTTAAGTTTAATGTTAAAATATACACACAAATTAATAAATTTAAAACAAAATGAACCTTCTCTATTTACAATACATAAATGCCTGACAATTATATACACAATAATCAGCATAGTTATGTATGGAATGTACTTATGTGAAGGAATGTACAATTTAAATCATAATTCTATAATCACATTTTCTTTTCCAGTTAGCATTTACAACATCTTTAGAACATTTTTTTTAAATAATAATAATCTTTTTTTTAAACATTTAAATTTTTTGAATAACATGCATAATTCATTACATTTTACTAAATTTTCACTACATAGCTTAGTTCACGGCTTGGGAAGTCTACATCTTGTGCACACTAAATATCTTGTTTCCTATGAGCAATAGCAAACATATCAAATTTGGTCTATTGAATGCTGGTTCTCTTGGTACTAAGCACGACGAATTCCTAGTGGATATGCGCCGCCATTCAGTGAATATTATGGCTATAAATGAAACATGGTTGAGGTCATGCCAGGAGGACCGGGCACCGAGTGTACCTGGATACAAACTGAAACACATCCCCAGAGCAGTCTGTTCGGTGTGGGCGTGGAGGTGGAGTTAGCTTTTACATTAAAAAAGAAGTAAATACCCGTATTAAGGCCCACCTCATTCAGTCTAATCTTGAGCAGTTCTGGCTTAAGTTAAAATCAAATGGCAAAACAATTATTATTGGCACTGCATATCGTCCCCCGTGGTCTAACTTATCTACATTTCTTGAGGGCATAACAGAGAGTATATGTAGTTTAGGACCATACGATCATATAATCATTTTAGGGGATTTTAATGTAGATATGCTTGAAACTAGTAGCTCTGGTAGCAAACAAATCCAAGAATTCCTGAATTATCTAAATCTTGATCAGGTAGTTAAAGAGCCAACACACTTCATAGGAAAAAGTGGCACTCTGATAGACATCATTTGCTCAGATATGAAGTTTCAAAGGGTGTTTGTTGACCACATCAGTGAACTTGGTCACCATTCATTTATAATATGCGAAACTGTTATTAAGAAAGATAAGCCCAGACCGCATGTTGTTCTATATCGACCCATCAAGGACATCCAGGAGGATTATTTTGTTGTGGATAGAAACTTAATACCATGGGACACCATAGGTAGACTGTTTGATGTCAATGATATGGTACACACGCTTAACTATTTCATTATACAATTATTTAATATCCATGCTCTTCTCAAGAAAAAAACATTTAAAGTCCGTCAAACACCCTGGATCACCGACACTGTCAGACTACTGTTCAGGTTACGTGATAAAGCTCGCAAAACTAGACAGGATGTGCACAAAAGGTACTATTTAGATTTGAAGAGACAGGCTACTCAAGCGTTACACAATGATAAAAAGGCTTACTTCACAGAGTACATTAACAAAAACATTAAGAACCCTAAGTTACTGTGGAGAAACCTCAAGTCGGAGGTTTTGCCAGATCACAAGGATTGTCTGTTGCCAGATTATTTTGATAACCCAGACACAATAAATGAGGCATTTCTAGATATACTTGGTACCTGTGTTAGTGACACACTGGCACTGTCTTCTTTTCAACAAAACCGGTTTAGTAACTCTACATTCAAACTACAGACTGTTGATCAGAGTGCTGTGTTGAGGGTTGTCAATAGTCTAGAGTCAAATGCACAGGGTGTGGATGAGATTAGTCTGGATATGTTGGCCCTTACATTGCCCAGCTCTCTTCAGGCCATAACTGATATAATAAATAAATATGTACATTCCCAGATTTATGGAAATGCGCCATAATTCGTCCCATCACTAAGAACAGTAACTCTCAGAATGCTTTAGATCTACGTCCAGTCAGGGTTTAGAAAAGGCCGTAGTACTTCAACTGCTCTATCGGATGTAGTGGGAAACCTTCTGAAGGCTCGTGATCGTGGTGAGGGCTCTATTCTTGCCATGCTTGACTTTTCACAGGCTTTTAATGGAATTGATAGGAAATTGCTGCTAGCCAAGATGGTTTTTTATGGTTTCGATGGAGAAACTGTGAAATGGTTTAGTAGTTACCTCTCTAACAGATCTCAATATGTTGAGATTCGTAAAGAAGACGGTTTAAGAGCGACATCTTCACCGCGTCACGTGAATAGGGGAGTTCCTCAGGGTTCAATCCTTGAGCCCTTGCTGTATATCCTCTATAGTGCTGACATTATAAATTCAATCAGAAACTGTCAATATCATATGTATGCAGATGATGTTCAGCTTTACATTTCGTTCAGGCCTAGAGACACACAAGTGGCAGTTTGCAAATTAAATGAAGGCCTTGAGAGAATTGTCTCATGGGCTGAACGGAATGCATTGATGCTGAATCCACTGAAATCAACATTCATGGTCCTAGGAAGTAAACACCAGATTAGTGCAGTGCTTTCTGAAAACCCAGAACTTGTAATTTCAGAAGCCAAGATTGCCAGGGTTGACTACGCATGTAATCTGGGATTGATAATGGATCCAGAGTTGCGCTTTGAGAGGCATATAAATCAGACCTTGAAATCATGTTTTTACAAGCTCAAAGTAGTCTACGGAATTCGAGACTATATTAGCGCACCCTTGAGAACACAGTTGATGAAGCATTCATCAACTGTGTTCATTCTGTCCAAACTTAATTACTGTGACACAATGTATAGGCCATGTCTGCTAAAAAGAACCGAGTACCTAATTCAGAGATTACAAAATGCCTGTGAAACATGATAACTATAAATACCCTATACGGTCAAACGTGAACCCGCTGACTAATCCTGTGCATAGAACCTCTGCGTTTAGGGGTTGTTTTAAGTATGCCGCCACGCACTGCTGGAATGTTCTATGGCCACCAGGACGAACACTAAAAACAAAACAAAGTTATTGTACTAATTTGAAAAGACATTTAATGAATTTACAATTAAATATACAAAATCATTTACAATAGTAGTGTTTGTCACCTAATGTAAATCCGACACTAAATGTCAATATCTCAACTTCTCTTAGTAAAAATGTTAAAAGTTTATAACCTATATAATATATATATATTTTTTTAGTTTATTATACATAATTTTATAAAATTTATATTGAATTTATCGTTACATAGCTTTTAGTTTATAGTCGTCTAGCTATGCCTGAAGACTCCCAGCGGTGAGCATGGCATTGCTCATAATTTTATAGGTATCCGCCTTTTCCTAGTGAATATAACACCTACACTTTTTGGTGAGCTAAGGGTCAGCCCGTGATTTACAAGCCAACAGTTCAATGAGTATAGAGAGATTTCATAGAGGTAGCAGCATCTTCTATAGAATTATCAGAGACCATTAATGCTATGTTATCTGCATATTGTAAGATTTGGCAATTGGCATTTAAACAACTGGGCAGATCGTACGTGTAGATATTATACAGAATTGGGCTAAGTACAGATCCCTGAGGTAGACCCTTCCAAACCACTCCCTGTACAGGTTCATCCCCTTGTGTTTTCAGTTGGACAGTGCGATTTACAAGAAGATTAGAAATAGTTTGTATCATCCTTGCCGGGATTCTCAGCTTCTGCAGTTTATGCCTGAGAACTGGGAGGAGAACTGAATCATAGGCAGAGGAAACATCTAAGAATACCCCCACAACAGAGTCATTATTTGCAATAGACAAGCGGATCTCAGAGGTGAGAATTGCAACACTATCCATTGTTCCCAAGCCTTTTCTAAAACCAAATTGAACCGCTGGTAGCAATTTCCTGTTTTCTAAAAACCATTCTAGACGGTTCTTAACTAGATGTTCTAAAAGCTTCACAAGTACAGACGACAGAGCTATAGGTCTATAAGAGTCAGGATCATTAGCGTCTTTCCCTGGTTTCAGTAATGGTATAATTGTTTGTGTCTCCCATTCTGAAGTGACATTACCATATTTATAACAGTGATTGACCAAATCCAGGTAGTATTGATGGCACTTTACACTAGCTTTCACAATATAAGAGTAAATAATTCCGTCAATATCGGGTGCAGAGTCCTAGACATGAGAGAGGACTGTATTTAATTCATCCAGTGAAAATGGCTTATCAAGGGGATGATCAAAGAGGGTGGTGTCAAAACTAACAAATGTGATTTCTTCCTCTTTAGGAACATAAGATGGAACAATTTTTGAAAAGAAATATGATTCTATCTCAGCGGGCATATAATTTGTAGTTACTGTGGTTAAGCTATGTCTAAAAATTTTAACTTTTCTCCACACCTCTGACAGTGGGGTGGAAGGTTTCAATGAATGGCAAAACGATGACCAACCTTCCCTTTTATTTTTTTTAAATAACTTTCTAGATTTGGCCAACACTTGTTTAAAAACAATTAAATTATTAGGAGTCAAGTTTGCATTGTAACTTTTTTCTGCCCTTTTTCTAGCTTGGATCATGTGTGTGCACTCACTATCCCACCATGGTGGAGATGGTATTTTACCAGAGGGAGGCTTCTTTAATGGAAAACATTCATCTGCTGTAGAGGAGATAGCAGAAGAAAATGATTCAAGACAATTCTGAGCATTACTTATTGTTATGGGTGGCAATGAGGCAATTTTGACATCTAAAATTTGTGAGTAAAGATGCCAGTCTGCAGAGTTAAGTCGAAACATAAGTAGAGGTGCACGGGGTTTACTATGGCACTGCTTAGAAGGCATTGCAGAGACTATAGGGAAGTGGTCACTGCCATAAGCTGAATTCAATCTGTTCCAATTGAAAAGTCCAGCTAAGTTTGATGAGCAAAATGTTAAGTCTACACAGCTGTTACCCTGGCCCAACAATGGTCTACGTATTGTGCTGCCATCGTTAATAACACATAGGTCATCTAATAAGTCAGCCAGCCCTATGCCAACATTATCACAGGACTCGGATCCCCACCTGTAATGGTGACAATTAAAATCCCCCATAACAAACAGAGGGCCCCTTAAACTACATAAAATATTTTTAATCAATGTCAGATCCTCAATACGGGGGTGAGCAATATAAAAAGAAAAAATGTGAATATCCTCAGCCTTAACTGCGACAACAATGATGTTGTCACCAAAAGGCGGTAGAGGAATAGGTGTGAATGGAACTCTACTGTTGACAAGCAGAGCACATCCACCATAGCCATCATTTCTGTCATGGCGAATGCTACTGAAACATTGGATCCTAAAGCTAGAACTAGCAGTAAGCCATGTCTCAGCATCAGCGCAGACTAATATTTTATATTTATTAAGTATTTTTGATATTTTTATATATATTTTTAGCATTTGACATGCTTAGCACTATACATTAAACACAAAGTGAAAAATGTGAAATCGAAAATAACAGTCAGGAGCAGGATTTGAACCTGCATCTTCTGGATACCGTCCAGATGCTTTACCAATTCAGCCATCCTGACAATTACTCCTGACTGCTAATTTCGATAACACATCATACTTAACGTCTTTGGGTGACGCCTGCGCCATCTGTCGGACGTATTTTCATACATTATACCGACCAGGTAAACTTAATTTTACAATTAAGATTTTACCTAATAATGACGCAAACCCTTTAAATATTTTAGATATTTTTATATATATTTTTAGCATTTGACATGCTTAGCACTATACATTAAACACAAAGTGAAAAATGTGAAATCGAAAATAACAGTCAGGAGCAGGATTTGAACCTGCATCTTCTGGATACCGTCCAGATGCTTTACCAATTCAGCCATCCTGACAATTACTCCTGACTGCTAATTTCGATAACACATCACACTTAACGTCTTTGGGTGACGCCTGCGCCATCTGTCGGACGTATTTTCATACATTATACCGACCAGGTAAACTTAATTTTACAATTAAGATTTTACCTAATAATGACGCAAACCCTTTAAATATTTTAGATATTTTTATATATATTTTTAGCATTTGACATGCTTAGCACTATACATTAAACACAAAGTGAAAAATGTGAAATCGAAAATAACAGTCAGGAGCAGGATTTGAACCTGCATCTTCTGGATACCGTCCAGTTGCTTTACCAATTCAGCCATCCTGACAATTACTCCTGACTGCTAATTTCGATAACACATCATACTTAACGTCTTTGGGTGACGCCTGCGCCATCTGTCGGACGTATTTTCATACATTATACCGACCAGGTAAACTTAATTTTACAATTAAGATTTTACCTAATAATGACGCAAACCCTTTAAATATTTTAGATATTTTTATATATATTTTTAGCATTTGACATGCTTAGCACTATACATTAAACACAAAGTGAAAAATGTGAAATCGAAAATAACAGTCAGGAGCAGGATTTGAACCTGCATCTTCTGGATACCGTCCAGATGCTTTACCAATTCAGCCATCCTGACAATTACTCCTGACTGCTAATTTCGATAACACATCATACTTAACGTCTTTGGGTGACGCCTGCGCCATCTGTCGGACGTATTTTCATACATTATACCGACCAGGTAAACTTAATTTTACAATTAAGATTTTACCTAATAATGACGCAAACCCTTTAAATATTTTAGATATTTTTATATATATTTTTAGCATTTGACATGCTTAGCACTATACATTAAACACAAAGTGAAAAATGTGAAATCGAAAATAACAGTCAGGAGCAGGATTTGAACCTGCATCTTCTGGATACCGTCCAGATGCTTTACCAATTCAGCCATCCTGACAATTACTCCTGACTGCTAATTTCGATTTCACATTTAGATGAGAAGATGCAGGTTCAAATCCTGCTCCTGACTGTTATTTTTGATTTCACATTTTTCACTTTGTGTTTAATTTATTAAGTAGATAGATTAAATGATGTTTCTTATGTAGGATACTCCTCGCGTTCCACTGAAGAAATGGCAGGGGATGGAATGCCATTAATATAGTTCAAAAAAGAAGCAAGTTGTACAGCAACGTGGTTAGGTAGTGATAATTTAGAATTAGATAAGACACTATTTAGCATATGGGAAATAGCAAACAGTATATTGTGTGGGTTATTTGTCCCCAAGAGATTGATTATCTCTTCAGTCTCCTTAGGAAGAGCACAGCCATTTCTAGAGGGTGAAAATGAGTAGTCTTGAATGAGTGCTTGATGAGCTGCTTTGTTAGAACCGGTAGGGAGGATGACTCTTGGCTTTTTTTTAAGGAATACTGTTTTCTTGTATGACTTAGTGGGTTGAGGAGATGTACTAAAATTTTCAATTGATGATAAAGGTGATTGTGTGGATAATGGGGCCCTAGATATTTCAGCATAGGATTTGCGAACAGGGGGGAATACCTTGCTAGCCTCTGAATAGGTTACAGATTTTTCAGCCATAAGAGCCTTAATACCCTTCTGCCTACCTAGTTCTGGGCAGCCCTTGTCATTGGTGTAGTGGTTACCGGAACACATTATACAATGGGCTTCATCTGGAGAAATTTCACAGTTGTCTCCAATGTGATCCATACCACAACGGAAACAGCGATGATTGGAGCGACACTGCACACGAGTATTACCATATCTACAGCATTTGTAGCACTGTACTGTAGGATACATGTATCTTTCTACCGGTAGTGCTGAGTAGAAGCAAAATACCCTAGCTGGTAGAACCTGACCATCAAAAGTTAGGATCACGGTTTGTGTGGGTTTCCATTCTGTTCCAGGTTCAGATGTTACTCTTCGATTAATGCGTCTTGCTTTTATAATGCTACAAGGGGTACTTTAATATTTTCTACTATTTCCTCTTCTGACCACTCTGTGGGTACGTCTCTCACAATTCCCATGCGGGTGATGTTATATTGTGGGACAGTGGCTACAAAATTATTTTGTATGAAATGTCGACTAACTAAGAAATTGTTGGCATCCTGATGACACTCAAACTTGACCGATATTTTATTTCTACCAAGACGTTTCACTCCATCTTGTTTAACATTACGTATACCATTTTGTGTTAGAAACATACCAAATTTAACCGGGTGTAATGTAGCAGCTAAGGATTGTTCAGGATTGAGAGATACATGGACTATGTACGGCGGCTTATATTTTGTAGTATATGACTGTCTACCAATAATTTTCTTGGCAAACTTTATGGGATTGTCGTCGCTGTCCGGGGGACCCAGAGTGGTTCGCTTTCGCGTTGTATTATCCATGTTCGTTGCTAGTTCCTTAATCTGATTAGCATGGGGAAGAGTTACCGTCACCACAGGTGTGTAGTCGACTAGATTGTCGGGCGGATCGGGAGGTTTCTTATGATCCATGATGGATCATATAGGGTAAATAGATAAATACTAACCTTTCACCAGAACACACAACTTCTAGGAACTATCTCGATTAAAGATTCTGTAGTAAACAATCACTAAAATCGAAAGAATTCGTAGATCACAAAAAGCTCGTGCTATCCTTCACCACAACCAGAGAGCAATCGATAAATTATGTAATGTAACAAGTTATCAAGCAAAGAGTAAACAAGAAAACTGACGTTTGACAGTTGACACGAGCAACGAGTTGAAAAGTGCTCTGTGTGTTGCGTACGCGTCATAGAGTATGCGATGTCAAGCGTCAAAAAAAGAAAAAGGGGATGAATTGAAAATCAGCAGCTGTGATGTCACACGACAAACGGCAAATGCTGACTTTTTTCCTTTTTGTGTCACAAAAGCCATACAGTACAAACCCATTAATCCATTTTTGATTTTTTTTTTTCTTGTTTGTTATGGTTTTATTCTGCTTTTATTTATTTTTTATTATTTATTATATTGATTATGTACTCCGATATATATGTGTGGCACAAATAAATATTTTTCTTTCTTTTTTTTCTTTCTTTCTAAATGTAATAGTAAGAGTATCTACCGTGGCTGTACGAAGATTTTCTTGAAAGAAATGTATAGTTATAAATACGGAGGCAGTACCTACATGGAAAGGGGAAACTCTGCCACCCGCAAGGTCTTCCGCGAGGGTTCGGATGCGTAGCTCAGTAGAGGGTACCCGAAAGGGTAAGCCGCTGGGGGACAATGTAACTATTTTTATTAACAAAAAAAAAAGGAAGTAAGTACATGTGTTACAAGATTTTATGAGCAATTATACTTGTGATAAGAAGTATTTAACCTAGTAATTATTTGATAAGATCAATTTAAAATCTAAAAAAAACATAAAAGATTATTAAATTTACTAAGATATTTATTTTAATTTAAATAATGTGGGCTATTTAAAAAATTCGCTGACAATGTAACCATTCACGCAAAGTTCGTCTCCAGGGAGCGTTCTCGTCTCCTTATTGCTGAATTTTTTCATCAAATCGGTGCCTTTTTGTCAAGACTTATTTGTGAATAATACTTTTAGAACAATAACAACATCTTTCTTAGGAGATAGCATAATGGTGTCACATATTATATCAACATTGTTTTGTGACTTACTTATTAAAGTGACCTCGTAAACTCTATCACACATTCTCGGTACCATGTACATACTTGCCTCGAATACCCAAATATTTGCCGCATTGATTATAACAGTACTATTATTAGCCGCTTGGACTCTTTTCAGCAAATAGTACCATATAGTATTTTAATAGTATTTTATGTATAATCAAAGCCCAAGAAATAATTGCGTTTTGCGTAGCGACGGCTGTTTTGATATTCAAATTGAAACATTACTTATTTTGAACTTTTACTGAATTGATCACTTTATACATCATAAACTATTACGAAATGGTTTATTTCATGACGAGGCCAACTGAAACTGTAAGCTATCAAGCTCTAGATTTTCGACTTAAAAACTGATAATATAAGTTTTATTTACTACTACTTAAAAACTGATAATATAAGTTTTATTCAGCCGTGTGGCCGGCTTTAGAATTGTCCCATCCCTCTCTACCCACGGGAGTCGTAAGAGCCGACTGTGAGAATACCAGGGGAGTGGACAGCAGCACTCCCTCGAGTATTAACAACATCCACTGCGATCGCCAACCCGCCTGCCAAGCGTGGCGATTACGGCATTATCCCCCATGACGGGATCGCTCGTTGTGGCTTTCTCTTGGGGAGGCCTATGTCCAGCAGTAGACGTTGAAAGGCTGATGGATGGATGGATTAGTTACTACGAGAATAGCTGGAACCGGAGATATGGGGAATTAAAAAGGCCAAAGGCAAATGCTAGCAAATATGTAATATACAGTCAATGGTATTAGTATTTAGCTCGTACAGCTAAATCACGAACTATGGCACATTTCCAGACCTAAGACAGCTACTGAAAAAATTCCTGATAAAAACCTAATAACACTTCTTTACTCAAGACTCGAAACTGGGACACCAGTCAGAAGTTTCACAATTTCTCCTCTCGAAGTAAACTGTCATCTTTACGGCTAAATTAATCAGTTCCACTTTTAGCCACGACCCTCTTCCACAATTCGAAGAAAATTTGAGAACTATCTGATAGTGGATAGACGAGTTGCCATAAAAATGTATCTGGTGTTTCTTTGCTCACGGTGTGGATGGAAACTCTGGGAGAGGACGACCGAAGAAAAGATGTATGAATTGTGTGATGAATGTGAAGTAAGAATGTTAATGTTAAAATGACGGCTGATAGGGTTGAATAGAAGAAAATAAACACATTGTACTGACCCCAAATAATGGGGATAAGGGCAAGCGAATGATAATTAAGATTATTGATGTTAAGAAGTAGTATTTAAAAGTAGAATTTTGCTTTAGGTACTACATAGAATACTCCTTTGACCTTAGGTATGTGGAAATGTTTTAGATACGTATATTACTATGGAATATGACGTGCAGGTTCACCGACATTCCGAATATATGGAATGTGAAATTGATTTGCGGTATAGATTATCCATGCAATTCCGCTCATAATCTGACCTAATAATGGATAGGTTGGACGGAAATCAGCTATAACTAATACCAATTCAAATCGGCCGTAATATGCAGCGGTTGCAACACACGATAATTAGCTTTTTAATTTAATCGGCCGTGATTTTATTCATAGTTTTAGGCGCTATCTATTATAAAGCTGTATACAGAGCTGTGTCTGTACATTTAAGATATTTGTGGAAAAATGACTGCATTAGGTTATATAGGTGTCTAAACACAAACAATATATATTTTTTTATTTTTGTCCGTATGTTCGTTCGCGCATCACGCAAATACTACTGAAAGGATTTTCATGCAACTTTTTCATTTGATAGCTTTTGATTAGACTTAACAACTGGTATACATTTTGTCCCGCTACTGTATCAGGAACCTGAGGTATAACCTAAAAACTAGTTTTTGGCTGCGGCGGACCCGCGGGCAATGGTCAGTGATTTATAAAAGTGTAGTTATACACACATGGTAAATTGTTTTGCAAAACACACAGACCAGCAACTTAGGATAAATAAGATGCAGCATTTCATGTCACATTAGTTGTGATGGGGTTAGGTACCAAATGGGAGTACCTACTCACTTGTTATCGGAACCGGGCGGGACGGTACCACCCAGTATCCCGTGTGACCGAATATGTAGCTTGGTGTGTTTTTTTTATTGCTTATGATGAGAGACGAGATCCAGACGAGCCACGGCCCACCTGATGATAAGTGGTAACCGTGGCTCATGAACTCAACTATAACGAGAGTATTGTCAAGCCGCTGCGCACCATTTCACTTCTCAGATAAGTAAAATGAAAGAATCGACGAAACCGGCTATCTTCTGCTACAGCCAAAACACGCTGACGTGCTTCATGACCGGTCACACAGGAGATGGTGGTACCAACCCGTTCGGACCCAATAGCAAGTGAGTACTCTCACTTGGTACCTAGCCTTACCACCAAACCACCAACCGGGCCTCGTGGCGTAGTCGGTAGTGTAACCGACTTCCGTGCACGAGGTCGTTGGTTCGATTCCCACTCAGGACAATTATTTGTGTGATGAACACAGATATTTGTACTGCATCTGGGTGTTTTCTATATATTTACAAAAAAAAGTAATATATATATTATATCCGTAATCTGGTACCAATAGCACAAGCATTACGCTTAGTTTGGGAACAGAGGACGTTGTGTGAAAAATGTCCGTGAATATTTATTTTTATTATTTATAACAATTTAGATATTTTTTTATATATATTTTTAGCATTTGACATGCTTAGCACTACACATTAAACACAAAGTGAAAAATGTGAAATCGAAAATAACAGTCACGAGCAGGATTTGAACCTGCGTCTCCTGGATACCGTCCAGATGCTTCGCCAATTCAGCCATCGTGACAATTGCTCCTGATTGCTAATTTCGATAACACATTCATACTTAACGTCTTTGGGTGACGCCTGCGCCATATGTCGGCAGTATTTTCATACATTATACCGACCAGGTAAACTTAATATTACAATTAAGATTTTACCTAATAATGACGCAAACCCTATAAATATTTAGATATTTTTTTATATATATATTTAGCATTTGACATGCTTAGCACTACACATTAAACACAAAGTGAAAAATGTGAAGTCGAAAATAACAGTCACGAGCAGGATTTGAACCTGCATCTCCTGGATACCGTCCAGATGCTTTGCCAATTCAGCTATCGTGACAATTGCTCCTGACTGCTAATTTCGATAACACATTCATACTTAACGTCTTTGGGTGACGCCTGCGCCATCTGTCGGCAGTATTTTCATACATTATACCGACCAGGTAAACTTAATTTTACAATTAAGATTTTACCTAATAATGACGCAAACCCTATAAATATTTAGATATTTTTTTTATATATATTTTTAGCATTTGACATGCTTAGCACTACACATTAAACACAAAGTGAAAAATGTGAAATCGAAAATAACAGTCACGAGCAGGATTTGAAACTGCATCTCCTGGATACCGTCCAGATGCTTTGCCAATTCAGCCATCGTGACAATTGCTCCTGACTGCTAATTTCGATAACACATTCATACTTTACGTCTTTGGGTGACGCCTGCGCCATCTGTCGGCAGTATTTTCATACATTATACCGACCAGGTAAACTTAATTTTACAAGGCTTTATATATAATATGGGTACGCCAACTAAACGCACTGCTCCAATGAGACAAAGAGGTTTCAGAGTAAACGAAAAAAATATCATCGATGTATACAATTTATTAGATTTCTGTTGATTTTTAAAAACCACTTCACCAATTTCGATATAACTTATATGGGACAATTTCGGCATAACCCCTTTCAAACTAAAAAATAATTTGGAAATCCGTCTATAGGTATATGATAGAGTTATGCACAGACGTACATAAAAAGAAATATATAAACATATAGATATTTTTATATATATTTTTAGCATTTGACATGCTTAGCAACATACATTAAACACAAAGTGAAAAATGTGAAATCGAAAATAACAGTCACGAGCAGGATTCGAACCTGCATCTCTTGGATACCGTCCAGATGTTTTGCCAATTCAGCCATCGCGACCCTTGCTCCTGACTGCTAATCTCGATAACACATTCATACTTAACGTCTTTGGGTAACGCCTGCACCATCTGTCGGAAGTATTTTCATACAATAATATATAATATATAAACATCCGAGAACCTACTCCTTTTTTGAAGTCGTTTAAAAAAAGCAGACCATGAAATCTCGTAATAAAATTAGTCCTTTAATATATCTGTGACTCTATTATAAAATTCTGCCAGTTCAATTTCTATAAAATGAAGAAAGCAATTGTCTAGAATTGCCGGTCTAATAGATAGTGTATCTGTAGTCGCCAGACTGGCTTCTCTCCAAATAGATTCTTCGTGAATGCAAAAAAGATACAATATGTACCACAAATTGTTTTAGACTTCTCAGCTTGATATAGACTGTATAAAAAAATAAATAGTGCAGATGATATTTAAAAAAACGACTTTTACATAGCACAGCATCACGCCTGTATTCCCCGAAGGGGTAGGCGGAGGTGTATTACACACCCACGACTCGCCAGCTATGTTTAAGTCTCACGTAATAGGGGGCGAGCCTATTGATGTCTACCGGGCACATTTCCAAACTCCAGGCTGCTACTGAGAATTTTTCTTTTCAGGAAAAAGCTCAATAACATTGCCCGACCCGGGGATCGAACCCAAGACCTCATGATTAGCAGTCGCATACACTACCGCTACACCACTGAGGCACTTTTACCACAATATCTATAAATACATTATCTCATTAGCGGTGAGCCTTATCCCAGCACGAATGGGCCGGCTCGGTCGGGGAAGTACCTCTCACAAAAGATCAGCGTGTAACAACGATAGTTACGCCTATCGTTGTGTTTCTTATGGTGAGTGAGAGCGCCGGAGACCCAAGCCCTCTCTCTATCCTCTCCTTATTATCCTTTCTATCCACCTCCTATCCCTTTCCTTGGATATGGCGACTGAGACCGATGGACGGTAACCGCTTTTCATCAGGTGGGCCGTATGCTTGCTCGCCACCCATATAGTATAAAAAAAAATATAGTATCTATATTTGTAATGCCTAATTAACAGCTATTTACTAATGCATATGAAAGTATATTATATTATTCAGTACTTATAATAAAAAATAGGGTTTTGCTTAATAAAATAAAAATTAAATTCTACGTAAACAATGGCAGCTAGTATAGAAATAAATATGAAATGTGACATATACTAAGAGTAAGCTTATTGTCGAGAAGCGTGTGTAACAAAGCTGGATTTTGGATTAGATTAGGAGGGTTTGCAATGCCTGTGCCGTGGCGATGCCACACTGCCACTGCTCCATAGGCTGACATACTATTTTTAAAATACAAGAGCCAGTCTGATGGTAAATACCACCGTAACTACACTAACAATTTATATAAGTATCATTTGCTCATTTCCAACCATAGAGAAAGGGATAATGGAGAGGCTGCAACACCATGAAAAAAATTCTTAAATATCCTGTGAAAATATTTATAATTATCTATATTCACGATATTTTTGCAAACATCATGCCAGTTATATCACTTTGCACAAAATTATCTCCGAAACTATAGTAGACTAGCTGACCAGGCAAACTTCGTACCACCATATATACATTAAACACAAAGTGAAAAAGTCAGGAGCAAGGGTCACGATGACTGAATTGGCAAAGCATCTGGACGGTATCCAGGAGATGCAGGTTCGAATCCTGCTCGTGACTGTTATTTTCGATTTCACATTTTTCACTTTGTGTTTAATGTATGTTGCTAAGCATGTCAAATGCTAAAAATATATATAAAAATAACCACCATATATGATGGATATGGATTTTCTTAGGATTTATCAAAGCCTGACGAGATTCCATCAAAAGATTCATAAAGCCGTTTCGTAACCGTTAAAGAATGCCTTATGTTTATTTTGAAAACACACCAGCAGCAAAATCCTTCTATGCAAGTGACACTAATTCCTTCGTTGTTATGCGGGGAATAGACCAAAAGATTTTAATACTTTCTGATATTTACGCGAATGTTACACATTTTGAAATAAAACTTCGCTTTTTTCTATCGCGTTTACTTAATTTTACGGTCCGTTGAAATAACATATCAGCTTTGGACGTCTATCATCTAAGTCCACCCGTGATCATGAATGCTGTAAAGTATTCGAAACGTCGGGATAGTAGTAAAATTAAGTAAACGCGATAGATTCCGTAAACGAAGTTTTATTACAAAAGATTTTATCTTTTACGTGTATCTGAGTGCAACTTTTTAAAATCAATAATTAAAAATCTTTATGAATTATTAAAACTTAGCAGACAGATTTGTGAGGTAGAGCCTTGCTTGTCCCAGCACAAATGGGGAAGTACCAACCTCTCACAAAAGATCAGCGTGTAACAACGGTAGTTACGCCTACCGTTGTGTTTTGTATGGTGAGTGAGAGCGCCGGAGGCCCAAACCCCTCCCCATCCTCTCCTTATTATCTATCCTTATCCTTTCTTTAGTATACTACCCTCTCCTTGTTAACTTTGCTATTATTTATTGTGGGAACTGCTGATCTGATAGGTTTTAGTTAATCATCTAACAAGATCGAAGTCAGATATTTGCATAACTAGGCTTAGGCTCTTTTTTCTTGTTGTCACTTTGAAAATGCATTTACGCAGCCCCCTCCGCCAGTGATCGAGAGGAGAGTATGTGGGACTCGCCGGGCGCTCAGATCATAATTGAGCCCGGAATACTAACGAGGCGAGTAAGCGTGGGCCGACGCTTCACGCTCCCGCTCCGCGGCCTCCTTCAGAGTAATTACGGCCTCGCAGAAGGAGGCCATGGGCGACCACGGAAACTAGGCTTAAGCCATTCTCTAAGCATGTATACGTTGATCGTTTCATCAGCTTTTTGACGTCTACCAGGACTTAGGCGTCCCCAAGAGAGCACTACAACGATCGGTCCTGCGTTGACATCCAATGGCTCCCTGCAGCTTTGACCAGCTTATTCATCTGGTGGTGCCATCCGATACGTGGTCTCCACTGGAGAAACTGTTTTCCCAACGGTCGTCAGTTCATTTAGTGATGTGGCCTGCCCAGTTTCTTTTCACTGTGCTATCCCGGTGAGCTATATATCTCTGTGACTCACTTTCTCTTTCGGATCTCCAATTACGGATACGATCAGGTAGAGAAAATATATGTCGCAAAATATTCAGTAAGTAGATACTTATTAAATTAAACAAGTCTTTATCAAAATCTATTCTAATTTAAGTATATTTTTACAGTATCCAAAAGCACTATCCGCTATCCACATTTTCAGTGTATCACTTTATGAAAATTGCATCGTAACATTTTAGTGTCGTAAAAACATTCATTTCATACATTCTGATCCCCGCGCGTAATATGAGGCTATATTTCATATTTTACGAGCGCAGGCCTCAACTTTGCTAGTTCGTGTTACTATATGTTCCAGTAGTTCTCGACAGCCGTCAAGTTCTCTAGTATTGAAGCTGTACATCTTTCAAATGAATAATGGAGAATGAAATATATTTTGTGAAAGTGGGAAAATTGTTAAAGATGCTTTTGTTATCATATAATAACCTATTATAGGAGTAATAGAGAAGATTTATTTTATATTCTCAATATAGCTCTATATGTGATCTGACTTCTATACTATTATAAAGCTGTAACAGATATATGTCTGTACATTTAAGATATTTGAGAAAAAATAATTGTTATAGGCTATATAGAGGCGTGTCTAAACACAAAACTATTTTTTTAGATTTTTTGTCCGTTTGTCTGTTTATCTGTTTGTCTGTTTGTTCGCGTTCGCGCATCACGCAAAAACTACTGAACTCTTGATTAGATTTAAAAACTGGTATGCATTTTACCCCGATACTATATCAGGAACCTGAGATATAACGTAAAAACTAGCTCTTGGCTGCGGCGGAGCCGCGGGCAAAGACTAGTTGATAATAAAATAGTGTATGTGATTGAGTCATATAACGTTTTAGAAATAGTTACGGTACATATTTTGGCTCGAACAACCTATTACAACATATTGATGGTAGAAACTGATTTTGTTGTGAAGACCAATGATGTTATCTTAAGTTTATTATATAATCTAAGGATGTTATATACAAAATAAATAAATGAATAACGTCCTCTGGTCCCAAATTAAGCTTAACGCTCCGTCCCAATAGAGCGACATATTTTGTTCCAGTTGCTAGCGGCACCACGCTGGCGCTGTACGTCGACGACATCACATTTATCACCACGTCACTAAGCAAGGCGCACGCCATGATAAAAAAAAAAGCAGCCAGTAGGACTGGACACACTTTCCTATTGTATTGAAGGTACCAATCAAGGAAACTCAAGCAATCTCCTTGAGGGGAGGGCCTTACCGCTTCGCTGACGTTACTCAGTGAACTCGTCAGTTGGTCCCGCACAGTGAAAATCCTCGGTGTGATCGTTGACCTATATGAAACTCAACGACGCGGCCCCTGGTGAAAAAAATGGCGGCCTGTTCTGGCATCTCGATGCCCCTCCGGTCAAAGCTTGGCGGGTAGTAAGCGTACATCCCTCACGCCTCACATATGCAGTCCTAGCGTGGTACTCGCTGGTTAGCGAGACCAACAGTTGGGCCGTTGTGTGTGCAGCAATCGCCTCTGCTCGGCACCATCGCAAAATTTAATCATTTCATCTCCAGGGATCTGCGCATGGAGAGCCTCGATGACTACATCAGTCGTCTGTTCACCTCATTGCTTGAGTGGGCCAACGAAGCGCAATTAGACAGTTAATAATAATAATAATTATTTATTTGCACAGAAAGTAGGCACGAGATACAGATGTTATTTAATTTAGTTGATCCTTATACAATCTACCCCTAACTTAGGCATGCAAAATATGTACATAGTTTATCCTTTAATATAATAAGTAAAACTAAATAATAAAATGTCGTAATGAAGTTATAATAAAATATAATTATAAATTATGTCAAGATAAATAACTATTTAATATTATAAAATGGAGATGTCAAAATTAAGCAAGGGTTTTATCATTTAAAAAATCACAAATGGAATAATAACGCTTATCAATAAATAAGACTGTCATTATGCTATCGGGTATTTTATTAAATATGATTGGGTCCTACAACACTTTTTCTTAATAAGGCAGTATTATATTGAGGGAGTGCTGCTGCCCACTCCCCCGGTATTTCCTCAGTCGGCTCTTACGACTCCCTTGGGTGGAGAGGGGTGGGACAATTCTAAAGCCGGCCCCACACGGCTACTACACACGGCAATTTTTCTTAATAAGGCAGTATTATAGCCACCAACAAGTAGCATGTTTTTATATTGTCTCCTTACTGGTCCTCTTCTACTTTCGGACAATGTATTAAAAAGACGCAAGTTTGACTTTACAAAAACAGCCATTTTGAAAATGTATAGCGAAGGAAATGTTAGAACTTTTAGGGACTTAAACATAGGTACGCAGCTATCTGTTACTTTCATGTTACACATTGCTCTTATACAACGTTTTTTAGCCTTGAACACCTGCTCCCTCAGGGCACAGTTTCCCCAAAATATTATTCCAAATCTCAGAATAGACCCAACTAAACCATGGTATGCAATTAATTTTGTAGCCAGGTTTACTTTTCTAGATAAATTAAAGAGTACATACGCGGCTGCACTTAGTTTTTTACATACATATATTCGTCTGCTTGTGGCTTCCAAGTTAGCTGACTATCTTTAACTATACCTAAAAATTTTGCATCCGATACTTGGTCCACTTTTTGTCCATTGTAGTGCAAATTTAAAGTTTTTGCTAGAATCCGCTGATAAAAATGCATAACTTTGGTTTTTGGTATGTTAATAATTAAATTATTTTTGTCAAGCCAGTGTATAATGTCCGTCAATATATTATTTATATCCCGTTCATATGTTTTTGCGTCTGTACATTTAATCAAGGCAGTGCTATCGTTAGCAAATAATACCATAGGGTGACCAATGTGTTGTCTGCAGTTTGCAGTACATTGCACCACAAAGCCGCACAGGAAAGGCCTTTCACAAGGCCTCGCCTGCGCAAATGCAACCTGACATTGCCACTTCTCGCAGCTGGCTGCTGGAGTTCTGCCTATATTTACCTAATGTCTTGAGGTTTGGGATCAGAGGCCATACTATAATAGCTTTAATTATTATCCTATGGCCTCTGATCCATTTACGTTAGGGGTTAAAAGAGTTACCTTATGTCCGTGCCGAAGCGGGTGAAATTTAATTATCTATAAATAATTATATGGAATCATATTCATCTAACATTAAATAAATAAATCAGTTCGGAATTGGTATGCAAATCAACAGTCAAACGAGATAAAGGTCATAAAAACGTCTGCAGGCTCCCGCTTCAGTAGAACCGCAATAAAATATCTTCCGTAAATCTGATGTTCCATTGACCGAGACATGTAAATTTCGATGATATATGAATGTTTTTGTTCGTAGGTATTGCGAATAAAAAAATATAAGTACATATTTTTACTATTTTTAGCTATTTACTTTAGTAGAAATTAGAGTCTATTTAGTGTTTTTTTATACAACGTACAAACAAATATACGGCCCACCTGGTAATAATATATTTCAGATGGTGTGATAAATTATACGTAACGACTACTTAAGAGAGCGAGTAGGTATGAATGAGAGTATTGGAGTAAAGATGCGAAAGTGAATGCTCCCATGGTTCGGACATGTGGAAAGAATGCCGGACGAGCGACTGGTTAAGAAGATGTACAATGCCAAAGTGGAAGGATGTAGGCAAATAGGGAGCAATTGGACCTGTATTGAAGGAAAATGAAGTAAGAAGTCTGCGAAGCCGGCGGACGTGTATGAAAAGAATTATAAACGTTGAGGAAGCAAGAGATATATCGTAGAGCCTTTTGACGCTCTGTTCTCTCTGCCTATCTAGCAAGGGAGATGGCGTTATGATAAGCAAGTAAATAACTGTATCAAGCAGTTAACAGTAGATTCAGACTTCAGGCCACATAATCGCAAAAAACACGTAATTATTTACT
This sequence comes from Leucoma salicis, assembly GCA_948253155.1. Classification (NCBI taxonomy): domain Eukaryota; kingdom Metazoa; phylum Arthropoda; class Insecta; order Lepidoptera; family Erebidae; genus Leucoma; species Leucoma salicis. The sequence goes on from OX411815.1 coordinate 4,979,260, forward strand.
TTAATATTTCGCTATTTTAAGCTATTTCATTCTCCTACTTTACCGTGATTAGGATACACGTTAATCGATAATGTGAAATAGCTATAAGATATATGGGTACTGTCTGACCAGTAACTACTATATTTGGCAGCTAGAATGTAAAGCCTGTTATGAATGAAAAGCCAGTTTGGAAATTCCTCAAAATATTACACGAACAATCGCAGTGTCGGATGATACACGAGCAGCAATATTTTCTAACTTCACATAGTAATACGTTAGAAGTGGAAATTAAATTTAGGAAAAATTACCCCAATCCCAACTGGGTCCGGTTTCGTAAAAGGTATATGTCATTTTTATGTGCGCTAACGTTGTACCGTAACCAAATATTTGCATTGTGCGTGGACGAATAACGCATATTTCGAGGATTTATATCCCACCTTTTTCTATTAGGGGCGAGCGGGATCTATACCAATAAATAATATTGAAGTCTGTTTGTAATGTCTAAATAACAACTTTTTACAGAACTCCTGGAAGGTATAGTTGAATCCTCGAGCATCACCAGAAAAAATGTAAAAAAAAATTAAAATAATCTTCATAATGAGAAAGTATTTGAACAAATACGTTAAACAAGCGGCTAAATCATTGTCTAATTGACAAATTAACAGTCATTTATGGTAACCTGTTTAGTCCATTAACTGTCTCAAAAGCAAGAATTTCAACCATCCATCCATCCATCAGCCTTTCAACGTCCACTGCTGGACATAGCCAAGAGAACGCCACAACGAGCGGTCCCGTCATGGGGGATAATGCCGTAATCGCCACGCTTGGCAGGCGGGTTGGCGATCGTAGTGGATGTTGTTAATACTCGAGGGAGTGCTGCTGCCTACTCCCCCGGTATTCCCTCAGTTGGCTCATACGACTCCCGTGGGTAGAGAGGGGTGGGACAATTCTAAAGCCGGCCCCACATGGCCAGAATTTCAACGGTGTTTTTGTATATTCATCTCCTCAGTTCATCTCTGATAGAAACATTAAATATACTTAATAACATTTGTGGGCCTAGCCAAGCTGAATTCCATCATTGCTAATGCTATAGAAAAGTATTTGAAAGTCTGGGAATTTTATATCTCTAACGTTAAGTCACGTGATTTAACGTTAAAGATATCAAATTTCCATAATTATATTTTAATTGTTTTATATGAGTAGCGATGCGATCATATATTATAAATCCAAGTTGGCTAGGCCCACTTACTAAAGTAATATAACTTTGTTCCAGTGCCCTGCCAATGCAGGCGTAGAGACGGCACACGGCGGGTTTATTTAGTGGGCGAGGGCCCCACACTACCCTGTTTGTTGCCGCGAACGACGGAGTGTGCGGTTAGGTACATTTTTACCCGCCTTAACTGAAAGCTATAGGTAATTGTAAAAGAAAAGTACTTAACAGTATAGAAAGTATGAAGCAATATGTGTGAAAGAATTGTAAATGTTGTGTAATAGATTTTTATCAACGTATCATTAGATAGTTGAATATTTAATCACACCTTTATGATTTGGGGTCTACCACAAAGCAATCAAGATTGTTTTTTAGTGATAATGCACCTATTTTTTTATCAAAAATCTTTTACCAAAATATTTGTGATAAATTTGTTTGAGTGATATCTGTGTATCTTTCTTAATATTGAGTATTTGTTTTATAATTTTGTCAGTGTGGTGACGGACTTAGAATATCACCACCCCATTCTTTCCCACGGGTGTCGTATGAGGCGACTAAGGGAAGTAAGCAATTATCATCTATTGCATGACTGGTGGTAGGGCTGGGTACCAAGTTGGAGTACTCACTTGGTATGGGGCCCGAGCAGGTTGGTACCACCATTTCCCGTGTTGATGAGCAGCGGCTTGACAATACTCTCGGTATAGTCGAGTCCATGGGCGACGGTTACCATTCACCATCAGATGGACCGTGGCTCGTATAATAAACACTTTATTTCCGGTAATTACAAACCCATATACATACAGTTACAAAAATAACACAAAAGCACGCACAACAAAAATTATAGGTAACATCAATATCCAATGAACATACTAAAAACAGAAAATAATAATAAAATAGTAAAAATTTATCAAATAATAACATAAAAATCTTAATCTAAATCTAGGCACCGCACACATGCCTTTTGCAGCAATGCCTAGTGAACGGGCAGTCAAAACGGCCCGCTATCATGGCCAGCACGGTATTGGAGCTGTCCCTCACCCTGCGCACCAGGGACGCGCACCGTTTGCGCATGGTTGTGTGGAAATAATCGGTACGCGCTTCCGCAAACATGCCCGAGGCACCGCAAAAACGCGGCAGCCCCAGTACCGCCCTGAACGCGTTATTATACTGAACGCGAATAGAGTTGTAGGCAGCTTGAGTGTATGAAACCCATAGGCTACACGTGTATAAAGAGGTGCAAAAAGCTTTAAAAAGCGTAATTTTAACTGTACTTGAACAACGTGCAAACCTATAAGCTATCATATTCGCCCTCCTTGACAGCGCTCTCCGCTCACGTTCAATGTCGATACTCAAGTCGGTCACTCAAGTCGGCAGTTAGCCAATGTCCCAAATACTTGATCAAGATGTACAGTTAAGCAGATATCAATTATCATGAGGCAGGTTTTATTCAAAGTTTGGCCCTCCTCCCTGGGCTACAGGTAGTCTGAAGGAACACTGTGAAATTTTAGTCGGTATACGGCGTGGCATTGCACTAGGCATCTCCATATATTATGATGGCCAATACGCTACGTCCGGAGTCTGACATAATCTCCCCGTCTGCCCCGGCGAAGGACACCTATAAAGGATTTCCTGACAAAAAAAAAGAAAAAGGTTTTATTCAAAGTTAGCATAAGTGCAATAAAATACTACATGATTGTAAAATTCAAAGATTGTTAAAGCTATTTTCACAAATTTGTAGAGGCTCTTCTAATTTCTCCCACCATCGTGTAGTGCCTATTAGGCCCTACTCACCAACACCCCACTATTCCTGTTTTTTTCTGAAGTACCATGCTAATTAACAAAATAATATTCAACAGTTGAAATCCTTAAATCGTGATTCACTTCTTTAAAACATTCATTCTGACACAGCCAAGTTAATGTGCTGGGTCGAACCCTCCGGTACCGACTCAACCTTCTCACGGATCAACGTGAAACAAGGATAAATACTCCTATTGTTGTGGTTCGTATGGTGAGTGAGAGTGCCTGGGGCCTAAACCCCCTCTTTATCCTCCAATGAGGAGGGATTTAAACCCTTTGGCCCTCTTATCAGGGAGAGCCTTGTTATCCTATCCTCCACTCCCTATCCCTTTCCTTGTAGTTGGCGACGTGCCTCTGGTGTTGCTGGCGTCTATAGACTACTCTTGCCGCACATGCTTTTTTTGCACCCTCGTAGTATATATAAAAAGGCAAGATTCTTTTACTATTTTCTTAATACACTTGAAAAAGTAATCAGTGTATGATTACTTTAAAATGGCAATCACGATTGATTGTGGTTTTTTCCTTTAAAAAACTTTAAACTTAAAAAGCCGTCTCCAAATTGGCTGGATTTAAAATTTATCTTTGAAATAAGTAATGGCGGCCGCTTTACAGGTGTGTTAAAATATGCAATTAGATAACATATCCAAAAACAGGGTCCTTGGTTCCTTAATTTACCATGAGTCAGTCTAAAGTATTCCTTCAATTGGAAAAGACGGAAGTTCGATTCCTGCTAGACGAACTGGTAGACGTCAATAGACTCGCCCCCTATTACGTGGGACTTAAACATCTGCATCATGCTGGCGAGTCGTGGGTGTGTAAATACACCTCTGCCTACCCCTTCGGGGAATACAGGCGTGATGCTATGTTTTTTCGATTCCTGCTAGCGGAAAAAATTTCTTTTAAAACTTTCACAAAAAAAAATACTAGACTCATTACTATATTTTGGTTCAGTATTTGTTATAAATATTTTTGTTGTTTCCAACCTAAAGCAAAGCTTATATTAATACCCTTTTCACATATTTTAATTGTAATAATACCCTCTTAAAATTTGAAATTTTCTAAAATTGTTTCCTAGCGGGATCTTAGATTATAATGTAAACCAAATTTCCAAACAACTTTCTAGACTATTATTAATTGTGCATTGAACATCAGTTAGAACAAATGACAAACGAAAGTTATATACATAGATATAAACTGAACAGCTTCTTCTCAATTTTTATCTATTCAGTATTAGAACGCTTTTAAATTCAGCTTTACATACAGATAAGAATGGACTAAGATATTTACAATTTAAGTGCCTTCTCGACAGATCGGGAGATTAGCGGTGCTTTTCCATCAAATATATGCGACTTTAACGTGAATATAAGCTACAGTTTTATGTCAAACCCACCAATCACGTCATTTGGATATCTCTCCCTTCCATCAGTACTAGAGATAATGCTAAGCTATAAAACCGTTCGATTTTATTTGAAGTTTTGAACATTATTAGTACATAGTTAGTAACCTCTTTTTTATTGTTAAACAGAAAAAAAATGTAACCGCACATCCCGTCAGTCGGGACAACAAATAGGGCAGTGTGGGGCACTCACGCACTAAGCCCGCTGTCTGCCGTCTCTCCGCCTATATTGGTGGACCACTAGAACTATGTGACCCACTAAAATCTAAGAATATTTATGTAGAGCTTTATATACCTACATCAGATATCAACATTGTGTACCTAGTTAAAACTAAATTTAATTTTATAGCTCATATTAATATATTATCTAAATAAAATTACTATAGTCACTTCAAGTTCTTAAGAAATAATAAAAAATATAAATAGAATAAATAAAGAAAGTTAACCGCCGTGTGGGGGGCCCACGGGAGTCGTAAGAGCCGACTGAGGGAATACCGGAGGAGTGGCCAGCAGCACTCCCTCGAGTATTAACAACATCCAATGCGATCGCCAACCCGCCTGCCAAGTGTGGCGATTACGGCATTATCCCCCATGACGGGACCGCCCGTTGTGGCGTTCTCTTGGGGAGGACTATGTCCAGCAGTGGACGTTGAAAGGCTGATGGATGGATGGAACCATTAATCTGACTATAAATTAAGATCTCGCTTTACTACATCTAACAAAATTAACTGAAACGAAATAACAATATTCTATTCTATTTTTAATTTTTTAAACGAACAGTAGTGCTTATGTTATCACCATAATAGCTTATCTACTCACTAATTGCTACTTACGAGACTTAAACGGTTTAAAGGCTTCCTAAAAAATATAAATTTCTAGAAATATAAAAAGAAATCCAACTAATTTCTTACTCCCATAGATTAACTCATTAATTCTACGAGCAGGATTCTTGCGTGTTTACCTATCCGAGGGAATGCTTTTAGCTATCTTAGAAACTCACATGCAACCCCCAATCTTCACCTTACATTTGAACTTATAAAATCTTTTTTCACTCTCACTAATCGCTGAGCATGTCAAATGCTAAAAATCACAATAAAAATAGCTTGTTAAACCAAAGAAAACAAACAATGTAAGTAGGTACTTATTCAGATTTATTAACTTAGTTTAAATGATGTGATTAATAAAGTAGATATGAATCTCGCATTAATATCCTGTATAACGAAATTTTATTGTTACTTAATAGCACGCCGTATTTTAAAGCAATAAAGTTACCCAATTATAACTTTGTATGATTTATGCAATGTTACACTCTAAATCGAATGTCTTCTTATAAGGCCATTGTAGTACTAAGGTTAATAAGAAGATTATTTTGATCTTTTGAACTGTATTTTAGCGCTTGATATGCTCAGCTACTTCAAACTACTACAGAAGTGGAGATTTAGAATTGTCGTTAGGCGACTGCAATAGTTTAGTGGTCTAGCTAGAGCACTTCCACGGATTGGATGGGGCACAGGTTCGAATCCTGCTTGCAGTAAAGTTCCCTTTTTCACTTTCACAAAAAAATTGTTATTTGAAGAAGATTTTGTCGTATTCTAAATTATGCGGAGAAGAATTTAATGTAAATATTTATTGAGTTAAGTACAAATACGCTTGCGGTTCCATGCCACCATCCATACATATTATGTGTACGCTAACGATATTTTATGGCAGGTTCACATGGAATTCTGCCCGCTGCTCCATCCGAGTCCGTGTGAACTTCATTCAGTATACTGACTAAATACGTCTTTCTGTGGTATATTAATATCTTTAAATCTTTATGCAAAAATAACTACGTTTGACCTATCGTTATTTATATTATATAGGTACCTATTATATATTTTTTTTGGGCGAAAGGTAGCCTATGTTCCTTATTGTGCTCAATTTAGTCCATACTTGTAGGTATATACATTATTAATAAATGATTTAGTGGTTACAGCGTAATAAACAAACAAACGAACTTACTTTCGTGTTTATAATATTAGTAAGGATTGAATACAAAACTGAATGTTTCTTGTGTTTTTATTTTATTGTAACATAGCATCTCGCCTGTACTCTCCAAAGGGGTAGGTTAGTAGTAGGCAAGCCTTTTTTTTTTTTTTTGTTTAGGCGGGAAAAAGTGTACCTAACCGCACACCCCGTTGTTCGGGGCAACAAACAGGATAGTGTGGGGCCCTCACCCACTAAATAAACCCGCCGTGTGCCGTCTCTCCACCTTTCTTGGCGGACCACTGGAACTATGTTACATTCCTTCGGTGGTAGTAGTAGGCAAGCCTATTGCCGTCTACTGGGCACATTTGCAAACTCCGGGCTGCTACTGAGAATTTTTCTTTAACGAATAAGCGTAATGATACTGCCCGACCTAAGGATCGAACGCGAGATATCATGTTCAGCAGTCGTGAGTTATTGTAATCTATATCTATACTATTATAAAGCTGTAATAGAGCTGTGTCTGTACATATGAGATATTTAGGAAAAAATAATTAAATATTAGGCTATATAGACATGTCCGAACACAAAAAATTTTTTTTAGATTTTTGTCTGTTAATCTGTTTGTTTGTTCGCGCATCACGCAAACACTACTGAACGGATTTTGATGCAACTTTTTCTATTTGATAGATCTCATCTGAATCGGTGACTTCATTCATGTGGAGTGTTTCGTTACAAAAAATCTTGTTCTGCTGCTTATGATAACGAATTATAGTTACTCCAAGGCTGACGTCACAATTTCAACAATATAATTAACTAGCCTTTGCCAGCGGCTTCGCCGCAGCCAAAAGCTAGTTTTTCGGTTATATCACAAGCTCCCGATATAGTAGCGGGATAAAATGTATAAGTACCAGTTTTAAGTCTAATAAGTTGCATCAAAATCCGTATAGTAGTTTTTTTTAAATAACTTCTAAAAAATCTAGTATGAATAATTTTCTAGTTTTTCGGTTATATCTCAGGTTCCCGGTATAGTAGCGGAATAAAATGTATACCAGTTTTTAAGTCTAATCAAGGCCTTTCAAATAAAAAGAGTTGCATCAAAATCCATCTAGTAGTTTTTGCGTGATGCGCGAACAGACAAACAGGTAAACAGAAAAACAGATAAAAATTCTTAAATTTCTAAAAAAAATTGTTATGAGTTTAGACTCGTCTATATAGCCTATTACAGCCATTTTTTCTCAAATATCTTCAATGTACAGACACAGCTATGTTACAGTTTTATAATAGTATATAAATAATTTAAACAAAAGCTCTCGTTTTGCATTTTATCACCATCAGGAATATTATAAACTATTCTGCGTGGATAAATACCTCTCATGGAGCTTATGCTAACTAAATATCATCAAAATTGGTTTATTGGTTTAGCCGCAAAGGGAGACAGAAAGCTAGAGTAAGTATTTTGTTAACTTGAACTCTAAATTAAAATGACCATTAAAAGGACTAATGCCCGTTTTCACCAAAGATCCCTAAACTATCCCATAAGTAGGAATCCCTTAGTCTAAGGCATCCCTTAAATACATCCTTTAACTAAATTCATTCTCACCAAGCTAAGAGACACTTAACTAGGGGCTGCTTAGTAAGGTGACAGATTTTTTATGTCATAGTAGTTCCAAAAACCGAACTTTTGCGGAAAACATCTTTAAACTCTATTTTCACAGCATTTCTGAACATAATAAAGTAATATAAATTTTCAACACGATATAATCAACAATTAATGTGATAAAATATGGTTTTAGCATCAAATAGCAATTATGATTAGGCTGTATGACGACCTATCTTCGTCTTAAAAAAAGTGCGCCTCTATCTAACTAACAGTGACAGCGGTGACATTGGTTTATTTAATCTATTATTATTTATCAATTCATTAAAAATTAAAAAGAAAAAACCTGACTGGCGAAATCATGTGGACCGCCAGAATGAAGAATTGAATTGAGATTCAGGCATGGAAGTAACATGTATATCAGGTTATATTTGTACTAATTGTAATTAATTAAAACAGATCATTATTTTCGGGCTTTCGGCTGCGCAATTTCTTCAATCTGCATACTATCAAAGAGTATATACTAAAGACATACTATATAAAAGTACTCTGTGATACAGTATAAGTTGTTGTTTGTTTTCAGTTTTAATATAAAATAATGGCTGAGAAAAGAAAGCGTTCGTACATTTATCTCAATGGTTCGTACCTGTCATCGGGATATTCTAAAATGTGCACACTTTCCTTGGATAACCTATACCTTGTAAAAAGTCTTTATCATATTGTCATAGGTACCTATCTTATGAAAAAATCTGGTCTTTCACGAAAAATACGTGGCCAATATAATAATTTAGGGTTTTCCAATAACTCTACAGTCTAAATCGCTTCAAGACTATCCAAAAACTCACATAATAGATCTTCCATTTTAACGTAATAATCAAGAACACGAGATTTACGTCAAACCACTTAGTTAGGGAAAGGTAAGGGGCTCAATATGCGGGGCCCTAAATATAAGTGGTCCCTTTAGACTTTAGGTGTCACCTAAATGTTGGTGAAAATAAAACTAGCGCTAAGTGTTACTTAAATTGCCTTAGGGGTTACTTAAAATTTAGGGATCCATTATAAGCAGCTGTTGCGCTCGGTGAGCAACTAGCTTATCTTTATCAAAGTTTTACTAGATGTAGAAGAAATAACACATGTTTGTTGAACCCAAACTGCAGACGCAGGTAATAGTTATAACTATTGTTAAATACATTTCATTATATAACACAAAAGGTACTTTTTTTTCCTAGAAACCCAACATAGTGCATAGTAATCCCTTTGTCTTTGGCGTCACTGCGTTTAGGACTTTATAACTTAAGCATAAGGCTCAAAATAGACTAAACAAGTAAATTATTATTGTTATATTATTATTATATTTTAACACCTGCCATGCCAAGTGTAAGGTGTCAATGTCAATTGCCAGTCGGTGTTTGAACGTTGGTGGAAGAAGTTGTGTTGAATTAGTGAATACAATTACGTTTTGGATTCACCATTGTGACGCCCTGGGATCTTTTGTATCTGGTTTGTTGTTTATTATTTATATAATAACATAATTGTATAAGTTCTGGTTCTCTTGATTTTGTGTTAACGGATTTGTTTATAACAACTGTTATACCGGTTTCGATTCCCATACTCGATGAAAATTTAAAACCAAAAGTTTCAGAATCTGATGACAAAACTAAAACTTCTAGAAATATTTATAATAATAAATATACCAACGTAAATAGAAATAATGTACCATGTTTTTATAACGGACTAATTTAATTTTCATGCATTGTCATCCACTTCTGAGCTATGGTCCAAATTTCAAGTAGGTATCTAACTCATCGGAAAGTTAGTTTAAAATCAATTACAAAATTCCACCCGGACAGACACATTTTTATTAAAAACAGTAAAAAAACATGGTTATAATAACATACAATAATATATAAATAGGTTAAAGGCTAAAGAAGAGCAATTAAATATTACCATATCGTTTTTGGATCAAAAATAGAGATGGGCCGAATGTGATTTTATCCGAATACGAACTTCGGCCGAACATTCGGTAAATATACAAAATTCGGCCGAACTTCGGTGTGTGCTTTCTCGGGAATAACAAGTCATATTCTGTGTGTATTTTTTTATGAAAGAACGCCGTAAATTAATAAAAAAACAGTCAGTGACCTTACCTTATTTCCAATTATTGGATGTATTGATGAGATTGTGAAAAAAACTAATTCATTTATACATTTTAATTTATCTGTAGTAATTATAGTTTAACAAACAACTGACCATGCTTAAATGACTTTCGAGTAGTGCTATGTGTGACTTATTTTGCAGCTATGACAGATGTGTATTTCTCTAAATTTTAGTATAAACCTACCGAATGTTCGGCATTTATAACCGAACTTCGGCCGAATGCCGAAGTTCGGATCAAGCTACCGAAATTCGGTTAAACCGAATGTAAAACGAACTTCGGCCCATCCCTAATCAAAAATAAAAACTATCTAAAGACCAACTTTCTGTTAAATGTATTATCAATCAATCATATATTTTTATTAATAAAATATAGTATCAAAATTGAGCATTGAACAAAATTGTAATTTAGGCGTTAAATATGGAGCAGTTACTCAAATATGGGCTATAAATGTAAACTTAAATACGTTAAGAAAATAACAATCATAAAATGCTTATCGAGTAAAAGATCAGGGCCCGTAGAATATAACTCACTAAATCGTATCGACATCGTATCGTCTCGCTTGTGATTGGCAGAGAAACCGACGTGTGAAGTCGCAATAATCCCTCGTCCAATCACGGGGGTGTCATAATGACACGATGCGATGTCGATACGATTGAACGAGATACATTCTAACCCCCAGGGCGTGTCGACCGTATCGAGATCACTGTGATTGGTTGAGAGATGACCGTGATTGGCCAACGGATTACTGTGACATCACGCGTCGGTTTCTCAACCAATCACAGTGATCACGATACGGTCGACACGTGAAATATGACATTCTGCCTAACCCCCCAGGGCCCGTAGAATGTAACTCACTAAATCGTATCGACATCGCATCATGACATTGTCATTGGTTCAGAGATCTTGAAAGATCATCGTGATTGGCTAAACTCTACCAATCATAAATAAGACGATACGATGTCGATGCGATTTTGTGAATCATTCTTAGAATGTGATTCACAATATAAGAGAATGATTGACTTTTGGTACATGTAAAAAAATTATAGAAATACTAAGTGTGTATAGTGTGACGAATACAATTGCCAGATATTAGTCCTGTATGAGCCATAAATAGTTGTTCCGAATCAGGAAGTAGGTACTTGTTTCTTCCAGGATACAGAAATTGTTCCAGTCCAAATAATATAATATTATTTTATTATATCTAGAAGTCTTACATTAGATCGTGAGACTTGGATTCGAACTTGATAGCTCTATTTTGCAATCCAAAGTTTAGTCACTGAGTTATCACAGCTGATAAATATCCGCCATTCATCTATACATTAGCCTTTCGCCGTCCACTGCTGAGCATATGCCTCCCCAAGAGAGCGCTACAATGAACGGTCCTATGCCTGCTTTTTGACCAGGTCATCAGTTCACCTGGTGGGAGGTGGGAGGCCGTACTCCACTGTACCGTCCGATACGTGGTCACCATAATTATGATATTAATAATTAGATTGTATTAGTTGATAGCTAATATTATTTAATGATTATTACAAAAATTGTTGACATAAATTACTAGAGTCTGTGCGTGACTGCGTCTGCTACGGAATAATATACAAGTATGTAATAAGTTGGCTTAGCCAAGTTGCATTCTATGATCGCTAACGCTACGGAAAACTATTAAAATGTATGGGAATGTTATCTCTCTCTCTCTCTCTCTCAGTCGGTCCCTCATGTCTGAGGATCGTGGTCAGCATCAGGGTTGCATCTGGAGCGGATGATCTGCCTCCACCAGTTTCTGTCCAGCGCGTCCCTTACGACCGTGTAAAATTTGAAGGACGACGAGTCGTTTACTTGATCGGTCCATCTGGTGGGTGAACGACCGCGCGATCTTTTGCCTTCGGTGTTCCCAACCACAATCAGTATTTCCGGATTCCCGTCGCCTCTGCGCAGAGGGAATGTTATATATTTAACGATATCTATAACGCTAAGTCACGTGACTTAACGTTAGAGATGTCAAACTTCCATACATTTAAATAGTTTTCTATAGCGTTAGCGATCATAGAATGCAACTTGGCTAGGCTCAAAGGATTTGACGGCACATTATCTCCATATAAAAAGAGCTATCTTATAGAAACTATGGAAGTATGTCTATGTCCTTTTCGGTGCTTCAATCTATACATGCATGCAAAATTTTGATCATCAAACGGTCAAGTATTTATGGCGTAAAAGCATTACAAACAAATGAACTCAGCACTATGTATATAATACTAGATACTGTCCGTAACTTCCGTCCGCGTGAAGTTCAGAATATAAATATGTCAATCTATGCCACATTAATTATGTCTATGCATAAATAGCTATCCTGGAACCATCAATTTTTTCGGGATAAAATGTAGCCTATGTCCTTTTCTGTACTCTAGACTATATATATGAAAAACTGCGTGATAATTGGTTCAGTAGTTACAGCAAAAAAGCGTAAACAAACAACTCACTCGCATTTATAATAGTAAGTAAGGATAAGTAGAAATAATGGAATTAATTTTAATGATACTTCTATAAAAAACTAGATGTCACGGGACGTCTAGCAGATGTAAAAACATCGAAATTATTTTGTAAAAATAAAATGATCATAACTTGACAAAGTAATCCTCAAAGCAAATCAAACGATTATACACTCGATAGGGTTGCGTAGTTTCATTACAGTTACTGTGGCTACCTTCCATCTCCATCGTCAGACCCTGGATATCATCTAGAGACAAAGTATTCGTCAAGACAAATCGTACGAGCCCAAACTCGATGGAGCTATGTCGTTTTATAACGGATTTCCTATGGCTGCCTTCTAGCTCCATCATCAGACCCTGGATACCATCTAAAGACAAAGTACTCATCAAGACGAATCAAACGTGTCCAAACTCGACGGTGTTGCGTCATTTCATTATAGAGTTACTGTGGCCACCTTCCAGCTTCCTCATCAGTCCCTGGATACCATCTAGACACAAAGTACTCGGCAAGATGAATCATACGAGACCACACTCGATGGGGTTACGCCATTTCGTTATAGAGTTCCTGTGTCCATCTTCCAGCTCTATCATCAGATCAGCTCCATGTCATCATAATATTGCATTGTCACGTGATATACACATGTGTGTATTTCAGCTCAATCGGAAACCGGGAAGTGTGTCAAATTTAACTTGCAAGATTTGAACGGGACAAGTACAATAAAAGCGTCGCCACGCTAACAGCCGATTTAACCCTCTCTCCGCATTAGATGTTTCACATCAATATTTTATTACCAGCTAATAAAAGATTGCCACCTCGAATATAATTATGTCACCCTCAAGCACAAAAATAATATCAACACAAAAATAGTCATAAATTTTCCAGAATGAGCAGGCTCGATCGGGAAATACTACTCTTTCACAATAAATCTGTTTGAAACAATGATACGTACACCTATCGTTGCGTTTTGTATGGTGCGAGAGAACGCTGGAACCCAAACGCCCTCCATATCCTCTCCATATTATCCTTCTTGTACGCTTCCTATCCCTTCCTTGGAGACAGCGTCGCGCGAGTAACGCCTCGGATGTTGCTAGCGTATAGCGTATAGAAACTCTACGTATACGGCTCCGGTAACCGCTTACAAAAACAGTAATGTATTTTCTTCTGATTGGTTTAGTAGTTACGGCGTTAAGCGGTATCAAACAAACACTTTGATATATATAAAAAACTTGAGAGGTGTCACGGGACACCCGGATGGAACGAAGTTCCTTTCGATTAATTAGGGAAGGATTTTTTTTTTAAGTTATAATAATATTTTTTTATTATTAATAAATATAATGTAATATAAACTTATATAAAAAAATATAAAAAAAAAAAACAAATAAAAAAATATAACAAAAAAACATACAAAAAGCAAAAAGTGTCGTTACAACTTTTCGTGAGAATTTTTTCCGTCTAGCCCCCTTTCACAACGCGCGATAAGGAACTTCGTTCCAAAACTTCGTTCCAAAACTTCGTTCCAATAATACCAGTCATAGTCATACTTTCTTTGTTGCAAAACGTATGCAATACATGCTTATATTAAACGAATCAAAGTTTTTTTAAACACTTCGACGTATGCAAATACAACAATTTGACGTATGCAAATATAAATTCCCCATATAAATTACAATGTCCTTTCAGAGATTTTCTTTAATAATAAATTGGTTTTCGATAAGTTTTGCGTACGGTAAAATTGTTTGGGGAATAACGCTATGGACTTTTAAATTGTCGTTCACAAATGTTTACAGGACTATTACGGTTTGTAGATCCGGGTGTCTTAAATAAATAACTTTGCGAGTTGAAGTTTGTTCTAGTAACTTCTATTAGAGTAATCTATACAAATAAATACATATTTAGTATCTCTTCGTAATGGCTAAGTAACAGTTTTTTTTACTAAATGCATATCAAAGTATATAAATGGTACTTAAAATTAAAAAAAATGTTAAACACAAAGTGAAAAATGTGAAATCGAAAATAACAGTCAGGAGCAGGATTTGAACCTGCATCTCCTGGATACCGTCCAGATGCTTTGCCAATTCAGCCATCGTGACAATTGCTCCTGACTGCTAATTTCGATAACACATTCATACTTAACGTCTTTCGGTGACGCCTGCGCCATCTGTCTGCAGTATTTTTATACATTATACCGACCAGATAAACTTAATTTTACAATTAAGATTTTTACCTAATAATGATGCAAACCCTATAAATATTTAGATATTTTTATATATATTTTTAGCATTTGACATGCTTAGCACTTACATTAAACATAAAGTGAAAAATGTGAAATCGAAAATCCTATCCTGCTCGTAGCTGTTATTTTCGATTTCACATTCTTCACTTTGTGTTTAATGTATAGTGCTAAGCATGTCAAATGCTAAAAATATATATAAAAATATCTAAACAAAAAAAATGCTTTGTCTGGCTGATCGCGGAAATTGTAGGTGTAGGATTTTATGCTAATCCTATCCAAAATGGATTTGTCAATATGATGCGAGAGAAGCCATGGGTCATCGCTAGTCATTATAGAATTGAAACTATATTTACTTTTTATTACCAGTGTCCACATTTCATTTTAATTTTCTTTTCGTGATTCTTGATTCGTATCTATATGTATATTATATTACCTATAATCATTTGAATATTCTTGAGCGAATCTTCTTTTTACTTTGACCCCATTACTTTGTAAAATAATTTACTTTCGTAGGGATCTTTGAAGATTTCTTACCTAGGTATTTCTTTGCAAACAGCCTTAAGGAGCTATTTCCTCGGTATAAAGTGACAATTTGTTACATACCTGTGCCTACATTATATCAAATCTTTTATTTTCATTTGGATTAGACAAATATGGTATTATTTTTCAAAAGGTCAACATCATTAATGTTTAAATGTATTGAACAGACAAAAACATTTAAAAGTAATCTCCTTGCGGCTGAACAATAATGCTTTAAGTGTTGTTACAGAATAGAGGAATTTATAAAGGCTAAGAAATGGACTGGACATATTTTTTTTATGTGAAACATCTAATGCGGATGAGCGTAAAATCGGCTGTTAGCGTGGCGATATATCGCGTGACAATGCAATATTATGATGACATGGAGCTGATCTGATGATGGAGCTGGAAGGTGGACATAGGAACTCTATAATGAAACGGCGCAACCCCATTGAGTTTGGGCTCGTATGATTCATCTTGACTAGTACTTTGCCTCCAGATGGTGTCCAGGGGCTAATGATGAAGCTAGAAGGTGGGCACAGTAACTCTATAGTGAAACGATGGAACCGCATAGAGTTTGGACACGTTTGATTTATCTTGATGAGTACTTTGTGTTTAGATGGTAACCAGGATCTGATGGTGGCATGGAGCTGGAAGGTGGCAATGCGAAACTCTGTAATTAAATGGCAACTCCATCGAGTTAGGGTACATTTGAAATGTCTTGACTACTAGTCTTCAGTCCTAGATGATATCAAGAGTATGATGATGGAGCTGGAAGGTGGCCACAGTAACTCTGTCATTACAGAGTGGGGTCTTTTCATTAAAAGACGCAACCCTATCGAGTTTGGAATCGTTTGATTTGTCTTGACGAGTACTTGGTCTCTATATGGTATCCAGGGTCTGACGATGGAGCTAGAAGGTGGTCATAGTAACTCTGTATTCTATTTCACTTTAAATTTTGTTTGCATGACTTGTTTTAATTGATATTTTATTAAATTCATATTATGTACCTAATAAATATTTTGCATGCCACTCAATGGTAGAAACACTTGGAACTATATAATGTACTTGTAACAGCTTGTAACAGTTTTTCAGCAAAAAATAAATGATTTGATTTGATTTTTAATGAAACGACGCAACCCTATCGAGTTTATACTCGTTTGCTTCGTCTTGAAGAGTACTTTGTCAAGTTATGGTAATTTTATTTCTACAAAATAGTTTCGATGTTTTCACATCTGGCAGACGTCCCGCGACGTATAGTTTTTTTTTTTATTGCATGTAGTAGCAGACGAGCCACGGCCCATCTAATGGTTAATGGTAATCGTCACTCATGGACTCAACTATACCGAGAGTCAAGCCGCTGCTCACCATTTAATTTCACCGATATAAAATGAAAGAATAAACGGCTCAATATCTGAAAAAGAATCTCCTGCTACAGCCGAAACGTAACGATGTGTTTCATGGCCGGTCACATGGGAGATGGTGATACCAACCCGCACGGGCCCGATACCAAGTGGGTACATTTGGTACCCAGCCCTACCACCAGTCAGGCAATGGATGATAATTGCTTAAATTTAGTTAATTAAGCTTTTTTTTGGGTATATAGACCTGGAACCGAATTGCATAAATAGACAAGCTTTTTCCAAAATAATAATATGGATACGCCCTTTTGAAAAGAAACTCCACATAATGTATAATGGAATCAAGACTGATGTAGTTTAAGACTTCTGTATGATAATAATCACGAGAGTATTAGTAGTAGTTAGGATTGATTATGATTATTATAAGCCGAAAAGTATCTCATGATTTGTCGTAACACGCAGAAACTATTCTGGGTTAAACGCGCTAAAACAACCCGCTGTGTTCCACCTCTACACTTCTATTGGCGGACTATTAGGAAGGTTTAATATCACGTCAGTAGTCAATCGATCTCATTAATAATAATACAAAGTTTTTTATTGTTATTTTATTTTGCCTATAGCACATGCCTACATAAGTGATCAAACTTAAACAATATCAACCTTGTAGTTTAAATTAAAATGTTATAGACTTGTAACAATAACGTGTTATAATATCTACGAATAACATCGTGAAGGAATTACGCCGTAAAATAAACTATACCTTTATAATGTTGGACGTGAGATCATAAAACATTGAGTTGATTTTACCATAACAGTTGATATAAAACAAAATATCGTAATTGTTCTCAGGAATAAGAGGGGTTTCTATTTGAAAAATTACAATGGGACCACCTGTTCTTTTGAAAAATTTCAATGAATCATTCCCGTGCATTTTTTTTTTTTCACAATATAGAACATAAATGAAACAATGACTTTTTGAAGCATACATACGAGTATATTTGTGCTATCAACTGGTAAAAAAACAGCAGCTATAACTTAATTTTTTTTTAGCGATGATAGCCTTTTTTGTGTAAAGGCGGTAAAAAATTTACCTATCCGCACACCCCGTCATTCGGGGCAACGAACAGGGTAGTGTGGAGCCCTCATCTACTAAATAAACCCGCCGAATGCAGTCTCTCCACCTGTATTGGTGGACCACTGGAACTGATTACTTCAGTAGTCCGCCGGCGATAGCAATGATAGCCTAGCGGTAAATCCAAGCACTGCAAAGACAACGGTGTTCAGTTCTGTGTTTGTGATTGTCTCACCAGCTTGTGAAGTCTACCCACCTGCACTGGGCCAGCGTGATGCACTACGACCCAAATCCCTCTTACTATGAGAAGAGACCTAGGCTCAATAGTGGAACAGTAAAAGTGTCAGAAAAAACTACTTAGGTAAATTAATTTAATAGGAGTCAATAAAACCTTTTTAATATGGATTGGAAAATGACCACCATTTACGATATGGCAGATTTTTAAGCACAGTTATTTTCAAAATATTAATAAACTAAATAAAGATTTATAGTACCTACAAAATAATCATTATGTGCACATCGTTTACATCGTGACATTTAATCATACCTTTTTTTATAAGGTAGGAAAAAATGTTCCTAACCGCACACCCCGCCGTTCGACGTAACGAACGTGTAGGGCCCTCACCCACTAAATAAACTCGCCATGTGCCGTCTCTCCACCTTTATTGGCAGGCCACTGAAGCTATGTTACATTACTTCAGAGGTCAACAATTAATCATACCTAAATGTTATAATGTATACACGTTTAAGTAATAAATAGAAATACTAATAAAAGTACAAAAGAGTAACTATACTCGTAATTAAAACATAATCAGTTTTACGAAACATTTAATGTCGTGTCTTTCTTTTTTGATGCAATCATTAGACTAATGGAAAAAATACTTGTTCTTATTTCACAAATTGTAATTTCTTAGAATTGAGAATGAATTCAACATTGTCAATTTAAGCAGCATAATGTATTTAAGTACTTAGATACAAATTAATGTTATTATTTTGAACTTTACAGATCTGAAAATGGAGGCCGCATTGTTGGAGAAAGAAAATATAATGCAGCCAGCAACACTTCAAGAGGCAATAAACATTATTAAATTCCTGAACACGACACATAAACAAGAACTTGCGAAGTTAAAAGAGGCATATATGAAACAGGCTGACGTTATAAAGAAACTGGAAACAAATAGGAAAAAGGAATTGGAATTCCTATCGGCTGAATTGCAGAAATACGAAGTTAATTTAGCTTTAAGGACAGAAGCGGTAGCGGAACAACTGGCAGAAAAGGATTTAATTATACAAAAGCAGGCGGAACGAATAGATGAACTTAATAAACAATTGCAACAACGGTTGAACGATTGTCACGTTAATGTTCCAGAAATAAATATAATGGTAGATTCGAATTCTGACTCAGGCGTTGCATTAGAAGCTGATGATAGTAAAAATGAAGACACTAAACCTGAAGTAAAAGCAGTAAGGAAATGCAGTCGAAGGTTTGGTGACACAATTAGTTTTCTACGAAGAGTTGATTTTTCACCAATTAAATACAAACCGTGTAGTCGAGAAGGTACGAAAAAGAAAGATGAGAAAAAGGATAAACTGCAAGTGCCAGCACCAAAGAGGATGTTTCAGCGTCAAATTAGTAATGATAAATCTCCTAGTGATGACGAGCGAACTGCACCTGATGATACTATATGCTCCGACAGTGGAATAGAACAATTCGTTTTTAGACCAAATAAGCAAAACGACAGTATGAATAATCACTTTTCTGATGATGGGAGTGAAGACACCAGTGAAGAAATCTTCGACAGAGTGATGACAAGAAGCAGCGTAAGAAGATCAGTTAAGGCAAACCCAAAGTATAAAAAAATCAACAGAACCAAGTCAAAACTTTTGGAACAAGTCAAAGTGAATATAATAGACTGAAATATGAAAACAAAAATGTGCATTTTCGATATGTATCTTTAAGGAGAATACAATTTCATTTATTATTAATTAGTACTTTATTTATTAAAATGCATGTACAAAATTAAAAAAAATATATCCTAGCTATCTATCTATCAGCTAATCCCAGTTACCTATTCTTACAATCCTAACTATTATAAAGCTGTAACAGAGCTGTGTCTGTATGTACATTTAAGATATTTCAGAAAAAAATACTGTAAGTTTTAGGCCATAAAGGCATGTCTCAACACAAAATATTTTTTTTAGATTGTTTTTTGTCTGTTTGTTCGTTCGCGCATCACGCAAAAACGGATACTACTGAACGGATTTTGATAGGGAGAGGTTTGGGCCTCCAACGCTCCCATACGAAACACACTTACTGTTGTTTCACGCTGATTAATTTCCTTCATAAAATCCCCGATCGAACCAGCCCATTCATGCTGGGATAAGCTAGGTTCCTCGAGTTTTTATAAATTGCCATTGTAAATAAACTTAAATAATAAGTTTAAATTTAAATACTCCTAAATTATTTAAGGGTTCGTAACAATAATAATCCTAAGACCACAGCTGAATACGCTTACTTTAACTTAACTCTAAGATTAACTTAAATACACTAAACATAGTTTCCTTATTACAAACAATAACAATCTTTAGGAAACTAAGACAATAAAACCAGTTAAACCGATTAAGTTAAATTGTTTAACAAACAGTAGGTTCTGCTGTAGCGTCTGTAATAATTGTCCATGGTTATTTTATCTTTTGTGGATTTTACTTGCAATAAGGAAACTATCTGTAAGTCAAGATAATTTAAATTCTGCGTGTGTGCATTTGTATAGCTATGTGACTATGCTAGAAGACCGAACTCGTGAAGTAATATAGCGCAGTTCCAGTGGCCCGCCCACATATGCGGAGAAACGACACACGGCGGGTTTATTTAGTGGGTGAGGGCCCCACGCTACCCTGTTCGTTGCCCCGAACGACAGGGTGTATACGGTTAGATACATTTTTTTCCACCTTAACAAAAAAAAAACAAAAAGTAAAGGAGACCGAACTTGTGTGTTTTTAAAAGAAACGCTGAAAATCTTTTGACGGTTTTTTATTGACCTCAAACACCGTACTGCCCTAATCACTACAAAAATAGCTTCACGATCGTTTACCGTCGCGTTCCAGATCTAAGCTACCTGTCTTAATAAATGAATATTATCAGATCATATTAACATAATATTATTCCACGAAAGTAGCTGACTAGGCTTTTAGTACATAATAACTAGGGATGTAACAGTGCACACACATGTCTGCGTGTGCTCAAGCACGTAATCTTCTACCATTATTAATTTGAAACAACATTTCATGTGTGTGTGTAATTGTGCGTTCATGTGTGTGTTTGTGTGCGTGTGTAGAAATTGAGGTGTATTTAAAAACTATTCACACACTTGTTTGTGTAAAAACTGATTTGAAAACTATTTTAGTATTTGTTGCTTCGTCTACCTATTATAATAATATTCCTTAGTAAATGATTTTAAAAGTGTACGAGCAGCGGTTTTCGTTACAACGATGACCGCCTTATTCGGGATTAAATTACGAAAATATAATTATGTAATTTATTGTATCTTTACTCGAATTTGAATAACTGATATTGCTTTTGGTTTGAATCTTGCTCACAGTAAAGTTCTATATTATCGAGATAATCAGTAGGTAGCTTATTTCCTTCCCTGTACCTACTCCGATTTACTTAATCGAACACCACGTTGTTCGGGGCAACAAGCATGGTAGCGTGTGGCCTTCACCCATTAAATAAATCCGCTGTGTGCTGTCTCTGGAACCCAGTCTGGGCCACTGGAACTATGTTACATTGCTTCAGTGGTGGGCAATATAAGTACCTACGCCAAATGCGTGAGTGAAGCGTTTATAGGGTCAAGAGGTTACAGACAGACAAACAAAACTTTCACTTTTATTATATTAGTAAGGATTAACTATGATTATCGTACTACGTCAGTTATTATATTAAAAAGTGAATCCAAATAATATTAAGGTAAAGAATTATTAAAAATACAACGGCTACGAAGTAAACAAGATTAACTTTGCAATTTCAAGCAATTTCGAAGCTAAAAGGTACTGGTAGGATTTACGACCTCACCCGCAGGTATCCTTAAGCTTTCGACGTTATTCGTTTAAATTTCTTGTTTTCTAAATGCGTCTCTTGAGTATTTTGTCGTTTGAATAGCTATTGGGCGGTGAAGTATAAAATGACATTGGAATAAAACAAATATAGAGAATAAAAAAAAAATGTTGATGGTTAGATACTATAGGCGACAGCACTATAGCATTCAAAGAGCCCCGGTGTAAACGTCACGATGAGGTTATAAACTCTATGTCTGTGTAAGAATACAAGTGCCACCACCCCATTTTTTCCCACAAGTGTCGTACGAAGCGACCAAGGGAAGTAAGCAATTATCACCCACTGCATTACTGGTGGTAGGGCTGGGTACCAAGTGGAAATACTCACTTGCTATCGGGCCCGAATAGTTTGGTACCACCATCTTCTGTGTGTCCGGCCATGAAGCTCATCGATGTGTTTTGTTTGTAACAGGAGATAGCCGTTAATTCCTTCATTTCATATCTGTGACATGAAATGGTGAGCAGTGGCTTGAGAATACTCTCAGTAGGTATAGTTGAGTCCATGAGCGACGGTTACCATTTACCATAAGGTGGGCCGTGCGACGTCTACCACCATAGGTAAAAAAAACCTTAAAATTGGGAATAATAAAAAATACGTCACTTTAACACACATTAATTATCTTTATGTAAAGTAGTATTATACTGCACTTATACACTAGCAACGCCATATAGGCATCACTTGTGTCAAATCAACCTCATTGAAAAGGAAATGTTGTGGAGAAGAACGAGAATGGGATGAGGAGGGTGTTGAACCTCCACAGCAGGGTGTCAGTTGGATAATCGCTATATGCGACAGTGTGTTTGATATTTTTTTTTATTGCCAACGGTGGCAGACGAGCTAATGGCCCACCTGATGGTAAGTGGTAACCGTCGCTCATGGACTTTGGCAACACCAGGGGTACAGCCAAGCCGCCGCCTATCGTGAGTAAAGTCTTCACGTTCAGTTCATTCCAGAGCCTACACGTACGTGGTAGAAAAGAGCGCTGGAAACGAACCGTCTTGGACAAGATCGTTTACAGGTGGTGTGGATGAACCCTACTACGACGTCTCGTGGCCCGGTGGTAAAAAGGGGATGTTGGTACCACCTCAAATAGTTCCTCAGAGCACTCCCCATTGAAGAGTCGATAGAGCACACAAAAAGACCCAAACTCTCTCCGCTGCCCCAGCGACTCTAGTCCATCCGTGAGATTGGGATCGTCGACAATTCAAACAGCACGCCTTTGCAGGGAGTCAAGTGGGTCGAGTTGGTATTTTGGTGCGCCTGCCCAGAGATGTGAGCAGTACTCCACGTGAGGCCGGACTTGTGCCTTATAAAGTGTAAGTCTCTGCCTCGGTGTGAAGTACCGCTTGGCTCTGTTTAGGACGCCCAGTTTTTTGCTTGCCAATTTGGCTTTGTCCTTTTGTAATTTCTTACGCTTTTCATTTGATAATTGTAAAATTTAGCATTGTTATATCCCGAAACTCTAAAAAATACATAGTTTTATCTCGGAAACATGGACGAATTCTGTGGGATTGCAGTTCTTGCATAGAAACAATTAATATTCCTTACATTGAACACGAAATAGCCAGGACCTAAAGCAAAAAGGAATAGAGGTAGACCGCAAAAGATGGGCCGACGATATCACAGGAATCACAGGAAAGTACTGGCTATCCATCCATCAGCCCTTCAACGCCCACTGCTGGACATAGACCTCCCCAGTGGCTGTTGTTAATAGTCAAGGCAGAGCTGTTGCCTGCTCCCCCGGCGTTCCCTCAGTCGGCTCTTACGACTCCCGTGGGGTAGAGAGGGGTGGAACAATTCTAAAGCCGGCCCCACACGGCAAGTGTAAAAAGTACTGGCTAACGATTGCTTAAAACAGGAAAAATGAAACCATTTGGAGGATGCTTTTACCCAAAAGGGATCGATATCTAAACACGTGGTAGCGTGTCATTCATCCATCCATCCATTAGCCTTTTAACGTCCACTATTGAACATAGGCCTCCCCAAGAATTGGGGATAGTGCCGTAATTACCACGCTTGGCAGGCGGATTGGCGAACGCAGTGGATGTTGTTAATACTCGAAGGAGTGCTGCTGCCCACTCCCCCGATATTCCCCAGTCGGCTCTTATGACTCCCATAGGGGAAGAGGGGTGGGGCAATTCTAAAACCGGCCGTAATATTACACGAACCATTTGGAGCCAAAGTTGACCTCATAACTCAAAAACGATTTCACATAAACATGTCAAATTTGGCTTATGTATTGAGACTTGCGAGATACATGTAGCACATAAAATTTCATAAAAACACCTCAAACGGCTATTTAGATATTAACGTCCAAAAATCGTAATTTTTATCACTGACTGACTTATAGATCAAAACTCCAACCCAATTCCAGATGACCTAGAAAGTTCAAATTTGGCATCCAGATAGGAAGTTGGGTGAATACAAACGAATAAATCAGAAACTAGTAAATTTCTATAATTTTAGTATAATTATTCAATTAATAGATTCTATTCTCACATATGGACACTTAAACTTTATAGTGCCTAAAATAATGTATCATGTAAGATTCAGCCAGTTTTACCACCAGTCAAGTGCCATATACCCTTACAGGAGCAGGAGTGTACAAGCTGGATTGTGATTGTGGTCTCTCCTACATTGGGAAAACAAAGAGATCCATAAGAACTCGAATCAAAGAACACATAGCTGATGTGAAACACCGTCGCTATACAAAGTCTGCAATTTGTGAGCACACACAGGACCACACCCGCCATTACATCAGGTTTGACAAACCTCAAATCCTCGCAAAAGAACATTGATATCGTCCTAGAATGATACGTGAGGCTATTGAAATTAAGAAACATTCCAATTTCAATAAAGAAGACGGCTGGGTCTATCTATCAAGATGGAATCCTGTAATAGGCCTCACCAAACATAATACAAGAAGGCATACCACAAGACTGCAAGACACAGTTAGCGCTTATTGTGTGGATAAAAACCACAGTAGTGATTAGTTAGTAATTCCGCATAAATTAAATAATCCATAACATGTTGTTGCCTACTGAGTTTTCTGGCCGAATCTTTCTCAGTCAGGCCGCATTCCGATCCGGTGGTAGGTTTTAAGTCTTAGCTTCTATTAAAATCAATATATTTAATAATATAAACTAAAATCAATATTGTCTTCTTACTGGTAGTTTTTGATTACTTAAAAATTTTAATTGGTATTTTTTTGATCTATATTTTAGTACTTGCTACTCCGCTACTCTTAAAGTACAAATCATTTTTTGTGAATAAGGAAAAAGAGTATTTTAGTACAGGCGGGAATCGAACCGGCGTCCCTTCCTATCCGGGGAAGTGCTCTAATAAAATTAAAAAGAAAAAGTAGCTCAGTGGATTAGAGCACTTCCGCGGACAGGAAGGGACGCAGGTTCGATTCCCACCTTTTAATTAATAGTTTGTGGTATAATTTTTAAGCACTAAATATAAACAAAAAATTTTAAAACTTATAGAGGAGTATTATACAAATTTTATTATACTAGCTTAAAATCTCATACATTTGTAAGCATAAAACTTAAAGTAGATATTTTTAATTGTTTTTCTAAACGAATATTATGTGGGTTGAAATAAATAAACCAAAAAAATTGTGAAATCATATTACTGTGGGTAGATGAAACCGTTGGAACAACATATCAGCTTTGGATATCTACTATCTAAGTCCACCCGTGGTCATGAATGCTGTAAAGTATTCGAAACGTCGGGATAGTACAAAAATCAAGTAAACGCGATAGATTCCGTAAACGTAGTTTTATTTCAAAATCAGCAAGAACTTATAGTGCCTGTAATGTAAGAATCAGCAATCAAAATTGATGACAGCCGGTCTTTATGTGGATTTTAATGTCTTCACGTTTTCAAAGGTACAAGAAAATATAGAAAATAACACAAAAAAGACTATTATGCCCCGTAAACGTAGTAAAATACAGTAGATTAACAAAAAACATTTGGTATTAATTTTCTAATGAGTAAGTACCTACTAATAATTTCTGTACAAACAGTAATGATATCCCATCAAAAACATAAATGCGAAATGAGAGCCAAATTCAATTTTATGATATGTCGTATATGAAAACTAGCCAAGTCAGACATAGGCTTCAATATATATTATCCTAAGTTACAAGAAGAAACCTCCGTGTGGGGCCGGCTTTAGAATTGTTCCCGGGGAAGTGGGCAGCAGCACTCCTTCGAGTATTAACAACATCCACTGCGATCGCCAACCCGCCTGCCAAGCGTGGCGATTACGGCACTATCTCCCATTCTTGGGGAGGCCTATGTCCAGCAGTGGACGTTAAAAGGCTGATGGATGGATGGACAAGAAGAAATGATATTTTAAGTAGTTATAAAATACCTACTTTAAGTTGTTATATAAAAAAAATCAGGACTGACCATTTAACTTGGCACCTATTTAGATCTCACTACTTTTGTCGTTGAAGTCAACAAGCACACATATCATTGAACTTGACTCTCATTTCACATTTATATTTTAGATGGGATCTAAAATTAACAATAACTATAATCATAGTAAAAGTAGCGAAAAGCGCGTCGTATCGACCGCGATCCCCAGGCGGCATCCCCTTCAGGCACCCATTATTTGACACTATTGTAAGGCCTACACAGCAGATTCAGCCGACCATAGTGGCTGAATCTAGAGTGAAAATCAAAATTTAACTTAAATCAGGGCCTTATAAAGAAGATGACATATTGAATATGTCATTGCATCATAAGTGGAATACAACACCATCGAAAAAGGACCAAATATAAAATTATTGAGATAAGGGTCGTCCCCAGAGACACATGTTCTTTTTGCTGTGGATTTTTTTACATACAAGAATATAAAAATAGTAAAATATTGTAGACATGTACTCACATGTCTTCGGATATAGAATTAAAGAACCTAAAAAGGCAAAATTTATATAACCCTCCGACTCAAAAAGAGGGCTTTAAAGGGTCGGGCCTTATAAATAAGTTTACGATGTGTGTACCGCTAGACGCAATTTGACAGGATCTTCCCTGGCAGATAGCTGATGATATAAGAAGCAACTTTATTTTAGGAAAAAACTAATCTATCAGTTCCACGTAGATGGAACCACAGACAGCAACTAGAATTAAATAATTATTTCTGCGAGGCTCTTTTATTTTGAAGTTGATGTTTTGAATGATAATAATATAAAGCACGTCCATTGAAGTGTGCAGTCAATTTATAAATTGTGTACCTAAAAAGATCAGCCCCCTTTGAATGTAAAACGAAACGTTAGATGAACTTTCGTTTCGAGTCATTGTGATTGACCAACAGTCCGACGCGTGATTCCTGATTAGTCGAAATTTCGACGTGTGATTCAGGTGACCAATCACAATGAAGCGAAACGAAAGTTCGTCTAACGTTTCGTTTTTCATTCTAAGGGAGCAGGCGCACTCAGTGAAGCTTATTTTCAGTAGGTATCATACATATATTCTTCGTTTTTTTTTCTTTGAACCAGTACTGTTCCACTATTAAGCACAGGTCTCCTTTCAGAGTGAGAGTGATATGGCTGCAGTAGTGTACCACGCTGACGTAGTGCGGCTTGGCAGAATCTACAAGCCGTCGAGAAAATGTCTCAGACATGCAGATTTCACGATGTTTTCTTTCACCGGGCAGTGGTAATTTGTAAACAAATATACACATTTTCTTGAAATATATCGAGAATTCAGAAGTAAATGTCAACCTTGGACCGAGGATCGAACTTGATACCATTGTTTTTGTAGTTAAAAAACACACAAAATTTGTTCCAATATAACCACCAAACACCTAAAACTGGGAATAAACATACTCAAAAGGCTCAATATATATATAGCGAGGCTTCAAGGCAAAAAAATTGTGTTAGAAAGTACCACCCAATGGTTTCAAGCGAGAACATAAACAGTTTGGTGCTTGCAGCCCAAAGTTAAGAGAGTTATTCAAGGAGTTTCGATGATCATAGATTAAAAACTTTTTTTTGCCTAATATATTTAATTATATTTTTGTTAGTTTTAATGCAATGTTTTTTTGTTCTCGTCTGATCACATTGGGACTTTAATATGTAACTCACTACATTATTTATGTCAGGTGATGACATTGGGTAGTAATAATAATATACTCAAATTAAAAATTACAAATATTTATTTAGAAAATCAATGAAAATTTGATCAGTCTAAATGTAATAAAAGGTAATTAGGAAACTATCAAATTAAAATACTATAAACAAAGAACATTCTTCTAAAAAAATATAAGGAACTTAAGAAACAAAATAATAATATATCTAAAAAAAATTATTATTGCCATTCTCCATTTATTTTCCCAGTAGATTCGTAATATAGGATAGTTAATAGAAGCCATCACAAAAGTAATCCCGATGTACACATAATTCATTCTTTTATATCTAAATTCATGCTTTTCCCGTAGTGTTTCACTGAAGTCTGGTTTGTTTTCTCAATCAACGATATTAACTTGTCGTCCACATACTGGTGAAAATAGGTGATTTTGTAAAAGTTTTCAGTTAGTCGGTAGGTAAGTGGGCTCTGATAATTGTAAATCTTTAGGTGGGAATGGGCTTTCGTACTACGACACCCACGGTTGCCTCTTCCTCGGGACACGCTACGCAGGGCACTTACTGCAGCCTGTGGTGTCCTTTCTTCATTATCATCTGATGACCCAGAACCACTATTTCTGGGTTGTTATACTGCTGCTTCAGGTATAAAAGGCAGGTCGTCTAGGTCTTCATTACTAGGGACTAAGTTTTTAATATCAAAATCATTTAAAAGATCCTCTAGTTCTGTGTCACATAAACCTGTAACCAAAATATGAAGGTAAACCAACAAATATATATATATATGTACATTGGTAGAAATAAATAAGTAGTTATGTATTTAGATACTATGACAAAACATTAAGTTACTATAAAATAGTATTATTTTGTACGACTACAACTAACGCCTTTGACCTCACATGATGCCAAATAAAAAAAATCCAAAAATGCAACTAGTGCCCAATATGATTATATGATCGCATAATTTTTTGAAACATATTTTTTCATAGGGGCCACTATTTGTAAAAAATATTTGTATTACTTGTAAAATTATATCTTAATAACATTATTTAAAATCAATTTCTTAGAATTAATAGATTGTTATGATAAATTTCTTAGAATTAATAGATTGTTATGTTTGGGACCAAAGGACGTTGTGTGAAAATGTCCGTGAATATTATTTTATTTATTATTATTATTATTTATTATTATTATTAATCATCTGAAATTTTGCATGCACACATAATATAGTCTGAAGCTCATAAAAGGAAGACTTTAACCCGGAATAAATCTATGACCCGGAATTAATGTGCCTTGATGTATATATATTCTGAAGTCCAAATAAACAAAGTCACGAGCAGAATCTAGCTAATTGTAAGTAGTTTTTATACCTTTGAATACAAGCTTTGTTTTAGAAAATACTCTTCTTGATAAAACAAAGCTTTTATCTACTGTTAACACACAAGCAAGAAATTTCTAAGTAAACTCTACAAGTATATATACCAAATAACCTTTATTTCCTGAGAAAATATTAAGGGAATGTTCTAGCTGTATGTTCTTTTGACAGTACACGGAGCATTTGAATTCACTTAAGCATAAATACAAGTTCAAGTTAGAAGACATAGCGTTGCTAATAATAATTCTAAATTGGTTCCCTTAAGCCTCTTCATAGAAATGCAGTTTGTTCTTAATAAATTATTTTTAAATAAAAAAAAACCGCCTTCGAAACCCACACAGGAACTAGAAAGCAAAAAAATTGTGGTATTTAGATACGATTTCTGTGCTAGACACCTACTGATGTGTTTAAAGTTATGTCATTGACACCCTGCATCTCCGATAGTCGTTTTTTCAAGGTTGAATATTAATGCCTTACTGAAATCAACGATCCTACTAAAAAAGGGTGTTCTTAATCAGAAAACCATAAATATAAGTCTTTGCTATAGATGAGCAAGTGAGTAATAAAACTGAAGAGATTTTTTTGTTTTGTTATACAACTATGTGCGCCAACACAAGGGCATTCACTTTCTTTCAGATCACGGTTATGAAATACCCCTAATAAAGATTTGGTGCGCAATTTGTTTGCTCTCTGAGGCCCGAAATACTAACACCTCCAATAGACTACCTATATACCTGCGGCTGAGAACTTAAAACTGCAATCAAACGAATGTATCGTATTCTCTGATCTTGTTATCGATACCACACTGGCCAGCGAACCCATAACGATCATCTGCAATATTTTGTTTCTTAGTCGAATGGTAGGTACATCACTCGTTTAAAGCCATGCCGCGTCAACCAACCAATTTTTTTAGAGTTTTGTCTGGTCGTTCGTTCGCATATCACGTAATAACTCCTAAAGTGTTTTCCATGAATTTCTTTTTGGTACCGTCAAATGTGGTATCTTAACTTTCCATGAGCAACTTTATCCAGGTATACCTGTTGTTAAAAATCTATCGATAACTCGTAATCTTTTAAAAATTAGTCGATTTTTATACTTAGTATCGATTCTATTAGAAGATAGAGAAAGATTCTATTAGATTATATTGAATTGTGGCACCCTAAAAAGTTTTTTACGCTTGCAATTTTGATAGCTGTCAAATTATTGTAATTTTTCGCGGCATGTGGTCAATTGTGTTTAGAGTGGTCTCTGAGAACTTTTAATGTTTTTAAGAAAAATCAAGCTGAAGGAAAACATACATATTGAATTGTTTAGTTTACGTTCTTCTAATGCTGTAAGTTGATTAATTAATCGGTTATAACGAATAAAATAAATAAATAAAAGGAGACGATTGGGAGCTCGATCGTATAAAATTTTTTCGGAAGAGATGCTGCAATTAGCGATTGATCTGGTAAAAAATAAAAGT
The DNA here is from genome assembly GCA_948253155.1 of Leucoma salicis. Lineage (NCBI taxonomy): Eukaryota > Metazoa > Arthropoda > Insecta > Lepidoptera > Erebidae > Leucoma > Leucoma salicis. Next base: position 5,010,083 of record OX411815.1, read on the forward strand.
ACTACTTCTTATGATGCTGAAAAAGAGTTTGGAATACCAAGGAGAACAATTGAGAAAAGAGTGAAGAATCTTCACACTAATAAACCTGGCCCTCGTTTCCCTCTATCTTACGAAGAAGAAACTAAATTTATTAAAGTACTCATCGCGGCGGGTGATTTTGGTTGTCCATTTTCTATGCTTGATTTGAAATTGGCAGTGTGGGATTATTTGAAAAAAAATAATAAAACCTATATTTAATGATAAACTTCCTGGTGACTGGTGGGTCAAAAATTTTTTAAGTCGCCATGTAGACAAGCTAACATTGCGGTCAACCCAAAATATTACAAAAGCGCGTGCGGAAAAATCCCTTAAAGAATTTGAAGGTCATTTAAAAAAATTAGAAATCTCTCTCCAAAACCTGCCACCCTCACACATCATTAATTACGACGAGACAAATGTTTCCGATGATCCAGGATCAACTAAATCGATTTTTCGCCGAGGAATAAAATACCCTGAACGAGTAATTAACCACTCCAAAGGGTGTATTTCATTAATGTTTGCAGCTACAGCTGCTGGAGAATTGCTACCACCATACGTGGTGTAAAAAGCTGAACATTTATGGTCTGAATGGTAAAGATGGTCCAGAAGGCGCATGTTATAATAGATCTAAAAGTGGTTGGTTCGACTCCGTTGTCTTTTTAGACTGGTTTAATAATATAATAATTCCGTGGGCTAGAAAACTTGAAGGAGAAAAGCTTGTCATTGGCGATAATTTATCAAGCCATCTAAATACCGAAGTGGTCGAATTATGCGAAACATACCAAATCCGATTTGTCTTTCTGCCTTCTAGGTCAACACAACTGACACAGCCTTTGGATGTGGCTTTTTTTGCTCCATTAAAAAAGGCCTGGAGAAATATTCTTTTAAAATAACAGACTGAAAATCCAAAGCAAATATCTTTAAAAGTCACTCGCTTTTATTAAAACAATTAATTGAAATTGCTAATTTGACAAAACACAATATTTTAAGTGGTTTTAAAGCTACGGGAATATATCCATACATACATTATACCGACCAGGTAAACTTAATTTTACAATTAAGATTTTACCTAATAATGACGCAAACCCTTTAAATATTTTAGATATTTTTATATATATTTTTAGCATTTGACATGCTTAGCACTATACATTAAACACAAAGTGAAAAATGTGAAATCGAAAATAAATATGAAAATACTTCCGACAAATGGCGCAGGCGTCACCCAAAGACGTTAAGTGTGATGTGTTATCGAAATTAGCAGTCAGGAGCAATTGTCAGGAAGACTGAATTGGTAAAGCATCTGGACGGTATCCAGAAGATGCAGGTTCAAACTGACTGTTATTTTCGATTTCACATTTTTCACTATGTGTTTAATGTATAGTGCTAAGCATGTCAAATGCTAAAATATATATAAAAATATCTAAAATAGATAAATATGCCAATGGTTTCTCAGAAAATTTTAGATCTCAATATAGAACGTGAGAAAATACCGATGGACCAAATAATTGTACCTACACATTTGGAGGAATGCAGTGAAATAGTTATTGACATAGTAACTCCTGAGAAGGTTTCAAAAAATATAATGGTGGGTGATTTACAAAGTCAAATTTCAGATCGCCAGCAATTCAAACAAATGAAGAATACTGGGAATTTAAAAGGAAAGGGTAAAGGAAATGAGAAAAGTGTTAAGGTAACGATATTATCGGAAATAAAAAACACTCCAGACAATAAAGCATATTTTGATTTGAGTAAATATGATCCATTATCTCCCAACCTATTGATAAAAACGTGGATGTCGTATATTGTAAATCATTGCAAGGCAAAAACCCAATTACAGTAGAACCATAAGCTTGAAAATACCGAACGTGCAGCCGGTTGTAGTCATACCCCAGAGGAAAATAATTCAATTTCTTACAATATTAATGACCATATATTGTCCAGATATATTTTAAAGAAAAAAGTTCAATATTTTGTTGGAAAAATTATAACTAAAGTGTTAGGCACCAAATACAAATTTTCTTTTTATAAACAGTTTGGAAAAAGTGCTAATACCAGATTTGTACAACCAAAAATAAAGGACATAGATGTAATAGATGAAGAAATGATAGTAAAAACAATTAAACTGATGGCCATAAATGAAGAAGAGACAGAATTTACTTTCTATAAGGATGACGATTTAGTATATTTTGACTAAGATTTCTTGATTAATACCAATTTTTTTAATACCAATTTTGTAAAATTTATATTTGTACATTTTTATACATTGAAGATGTATAGCTGTTTTCGTGTTATTCAGTTAATTTGTGCTTTCTATTCATATTTACCTATAGAATTTGTATGAATACTTAATAATTATTATAATTACTTAGTAATAATTAATAAAGTTTGATTACCTACTGCAATGCAATATTTTATTGATTTTCGAGTGCCAACCCTGACAAAATTCCCCTGATTTATGAAAACTTTGAAAATCATTGAGGCATCTTTACCGGATATCAATGTTTCCAGTTTTAACAAAAATGTAAGCTTTTAAACTGCCAACACTGTTTTCTATAGTATACGACTCATATTAATTGTGCAAAGAATAATAGCAGCAATGCCTTGCATGCACTTTGCTATGATTTTTTATGAAGATAAAATTTTAGGTCAAATTGCCAAAAATGTGTTAATATTTCCCATCAAACATTTTTTGTTTTAAAAAGCGATTCTTATGTGATATAATAGCTCTTATTCTTTTAGTGCATAGGTCTGGGTCAACTTTGCAGATTAATACCAAAAATGCCTATTAATTATTAAAAAAATGCGGTAAAGTTGCCACAGTTGACGGTAACTCTTAATAACACTAAAAAACTGTTATTCTTAAATTTTTTAGGTCTTATCAAGACTTATTCCGCTACTATATCGGGAACCGAAGATCTTACCTAAACTAGCTATTGTCAGAGTCGCGGATTATGGCTAGTATATAAACAGCTAAAGTTTATTTCAGTTATTAAATAGGATCTGAGAAAAAGTTATCCCGATATAAGTGTCTACGCAGACAAGGTCATGAGCGTCAGCGAGTTTACAATAAAACCGGAATACGAGAAATTTATAAGTGAGGCTAATATCGCCCTCAGAAATGTTCCTCTACAAGTGAAAAAGCCGTGTAAGTGAAAAAATCCAATTCATCTTCATAGACGTACCCCAAACTTTATTGGGGCCAGATTTATTCGATTTTAGGTAATAATCAGGAGCGACTGCATTAAGACCTTCATGGTCCAACTAGTGGAACAACTGATGACCTCAGAACATATCCAGAATCCGTGTCTATTAATATTATGGGTTCTCAAAATCCTCCAACACAGGTTTACATAGCTAGCAGCACGCCTGTATTCCCCGAAAGGGTAGGCAGAGGTGTATTACACACCCACGGATCGCCAGCTATGTTTAAGTCCCACATAATAGGGGGCGAGCCTATTACCGTCTACCGGGCACATTTCCAAAGACCGGGTTGCTACTGAGAATTTTTCCTTTTACGAAAAGGCTCAATATCATTGTCCGACCCGAGGATCGAACCCGAGACCTCATGATCAGCAGTCGCTTATACTACCGCTGCACCACAGAGGCAGGTTCAGAAATGTCATTTAAGCTCTATGTTCGTAGAAACCTGCTAAAAGTTCCAATTTCCACCTTCAAATTGTAGTCTAATAAGAGTCTTATAAGGTTTAAAGCATCCCGGATAAAGGAAGACGCAAGTTCGAACGATGTCTGATATTCTCTTTTTCCATTTTGACAAAAAATTGTTTCTAGTATTATCATAGCTGATCATGTCAAATGCAAATCACAATAAAATTATACTTTGTGTTAGTTTTAAAACTGTATTAACATGTAAGAAGTTATAATTCAAAATAGTTTAACCCTACTTGGGTAAAATATAACGATTTCTCTGTTAGACGCTCAAAACAATGTTTTGTACTACAAATAGAGGTTTGAAACAATTTTCTACCGTTCTCTGTCTCTGTAACTAGCGGCAGCAACGTAAATCGCTTACTGTTAAATTGTCGTTAGTAAAATCGATTTTATACCTTATACATGATTGGCCTGGTCTGCCAACCCGCAGTGGGTCAGCATGGTGGACTACCGTTTATACTGCTCTCACATAAAGTGGAAATCCATGCCCAATAGTGACTGGAAAAGGGATTAAAAATAATTGCTTTTAGGGATCCCTTCGGACCACTGAAGTAATGTAACATAGTTCCAGTGGCCCGCCAATAAAGGTGGAGATACGGCACACGGCGGGCTTATTTAGTTGGTGAGGGCCTCACACTACCCTGTCCGTTGCTCCCGAAAGACGAGGTGTGCGGTTAGGAACATTTTATCCCGCCTTAACAAAAAAAGGGATCCCTTCTAATTTTCGAGTATTTACAAAGACAAACTACAATTTTTACTAATCAATCTAGTACGCAGTTTCTTTTTGTTTTTATTGCTTATGGTGGCAAACTGCCTACGGCCCACCTCATGGTAAGTGGTACCCGCCACTCTTGTACCTACTCAACAATAGTAAGAATACAGCCAAGAGGTGACTGATTCTCTTGAGCCAGGTAATAACTGAGTAGATATCCGTAGACACCCCCCAATTGATACCCAACATTACCACGAGTTATGCTATGGGTAATAACTGCTTACTTCCCTCAGTTGCCTGGTATTACACTCGAGGGAAAGAATACACATGTCACCATGGTGGTTTCTTCTCGATAGAAAACTCGAGAAGGACTAACTATTGCAAATGAGAAACTAATAATTCGATTTCCAGTGTAAAATGTTTTTCCATTCAACACTACAAAATGACTAAAGTAACGCAAGCGTCCACGACTTCAGAAGTCAGACACAATAGATGGTCGTTATAAGTCCCCGGCACGTCAGCAATTTGCACCAAAGGTAGTTCTTTTGAGTAGACGTTCTATTAAGAGACCGATTAAAATGTAAGGAAGTTAAGTTATGTGTATAAAAAAGTATTTTGCTATCGAATTTTGTGACTTTTTTTTGTTTCTGTCCAGTGCTCCCACTCATCCGAGACGTCAGTGTAATGTATAATTTATCTTGATTAGTAGTCCCATCCATCCATCCCATCCATCAGCCTTTCAACGTCCACTGCAGAACATAGGCCTCCCCAAGAGAACGCCACAACGAGCGGTCCTGTCATGGGGCATAATGCCGTAATCGCCACGCTTGGCAGGCGGGTTGGCGATCGCAGTGGATGTTGTTAATACTCGAGGGAGTGCTGCTGCCCACTCCCCCAGTATGCAGTCGGCTCTTACCACACCCGTGGGTAGAGAGGGCCCACTATGCATAAATAATCACCTCTCTATATTATATATATGTAGTACTATAAAGCTGCAACAGAGCTCTGTCTTTACATTTAAGATATTTGAGAAAACAAATAAGTACCTATATAAATTTAAGAACCGTATTTTTTTTAATTGCTTATGGTGGCAAAGGATCCACGGCCCATCTGATGGTAAATGGTAACCGTCGCTCATGATCACAACAATACCGGGAATATTGTCAAGCCGCTGCTCACCATTTCATTTCACAGATATGAAATGAAAGACTACACTATTTCCTGCTGCAACCAAAACAAACCGATGTGCTTCATGGCCGGCCACACGGGAGATGGTGGTGCCAACCCGCTCTGGCTTGATAACAAGTAAGTACTCCCACTTGGTACCCAGCCCTACCACCAGTGATGCAATGGGTGATAATTGCTTACTTCCCTTAGTAGCCTCGTACGACACGCATGAGAAAGAATGGGGTGGTGACACTGGTATTCTTAGTCCGTCACTACACAGTCACTCGTGAGTTTCTTGTCGGGTAGGTACTTCTCATGAAAAGCCTTACTACGGAATCTGGCCGCTTGTGGTGATTGAAATCGTGACATTGCGGATGCACTTGCCCCAGGCGCTCATGTTAGTTATTAGTAACTTTGAGGATATTAAATGCAATTTAATAAGCCTATGAAATAAAGATATTTTTGAGTTTGAATTTGAATATTAGCCTATTTGGACGTCTCAACGCGTTTTTTAGAAGTTTAGGCTATGGGTTTGTTTGTTTGTTCGTACATCACGCGAATACTACTGAACAGATTGTGACAAAACTTTTTCTATTTGGTACCTCTTGATTAGACTTAAAACTCAGTATACCTACGTTTTATGTCACTAAAAAAAGTTCCCTCTAATCAGTCCAGCTGTTCCGGAGATTAGCTGCAACAAACAGAGAGACAGACAAAAACTTCCAAAATGTTATTTGGTTATAAGTAATCTTTCATATTATGCATTAAGTGAAAAGCTGTTATTTAGACTTTACAAAAACATACATACCTCAATCTTATTTATTTGTATAGATAGGCAGATGAGCCATGGTCCATCTGATGGTAAGTGGTCGCCGCTCCTTGTCTCCTAACTCTACTAAAAACTCTACTAAGAGTACAGTTAAGCTGTTGCTCACCATTTCATTTCACGGATATGACTTTTTTGTCTACCAGCTATTGCCCGTGGGAACTCAATGAATACTTTTAGTAACAACTAGGCTTTGCCGGCTCCGCGTTGCGTTTAGGTAATATCCCAGGTTCCCGATGTAGTAGCGGGATAAAATGTATACCAGTTGTTAAGTCTAATCAAGAGCTATCAAACTAAAAAAGTTGCATCAAAATCCGTTTAGTAGTTATTGCGTGATGCGCGAACAAACAAACAGATAAACAGACAAAAAATCTACAAAAACTCGTTTTGTGTTTAGACCCGCCTATATAGCCTAATTCAGTCATTTTTCTCAAAAATCTTCAATGTACAGACGTAGCTCTGTTACAGCTTTATAAAAGTATACCTAGGTAAACAAAAGTCGGTGACGTAACTCGCCACCAGTCACGTCTCGTAGGTAAACGCCCGTTTTATGATAAGTGGCAATCCGTTGTCTCTACCCCTCTGGGAAAAAGGTGTGTGTCTATGTGTGTAAGGAAAAGGCTAGTTCATCTATATATAATGTCATTTTATGTTTTTTTCTTGTTAAGACGGGAAAATATCTACCAAATCGCAGTCCCCGGGGCAACGAGCAAGGTAGTGTGAAGCCCTCACCCACTAAATAAACCCGCCGCGTGCCATCTCTCCACTTATATTGGCGGGCCACTGGACCCATATTACATTACTTCAGTGGTAACAGACACATCCCTAGCCAACGTTTAAGGAAACGTTAGCGCGTTGGATTACCAACTAATAAACTCATCACTCCAGATTAACTTTTAAAATGGTACTTTTTAAGCGTTTCCTATCACTTATGATAATAAATATAACTGGTCTCTACGCACGTCATACTAATCAAAATATTATTATTTTGACTAAGCTCAACGGTCTGGTGACGCCGTCGGTGGTTAATTATCACGCAGAATTTATTATCATCATCGATAATATTATCAGTTATCACGTGTGTACACCACACGGATAAAATTAATTATATAGAATCAATTGACAGAACCATAAGACTTAACCCTATATTTTACTCAATAATTTCGAGCTCTTTTTTCGCAGACTCAACATAAGTGCGACTGAAGATGTTGCTCTATTACAAATTGCCATGTTGTTTACTTACAAATAAATTACTTTGTCACAGCTTTTAATCTATATTTCTCCGTTCTCATCAATACATATAACTAAAATACTGATGCTTGATCACGAAAAAACTAGAGGACAGATTTCAATTCAGTTTTCTAATATTTTGATATTTTTATATATTTTTTTAGCATTTGACACGCTTAGCCATATAAATTAACACAAAGTGTGAAAATGTAAAATCGAAAATAACAGTCACGAGCAGGATATGAACCTGCATCTTCTGGAATACCGTCCCAAATGCTTTGCCAATTCAGCCATCGTGACAATTACTCAGGACTGCGAATTTCGATAACACATTCATTATTAGCGTCTTGGGTGACGCCTGCGCGACTTTTATGTTAATTTAAGTTTTCTAAGTTTTATTTCTCAAACACTTGGCGCTTATCTAAAATAATATATAGATAATGATTTTTATAAGCACGTGTTCAGTGATGTGTGTCTTTTTGCCGCAGAGAATTGAGGGAGGCGGAAATCTCTTCTACCTCTGCTTCATGATGTGTAGGTATAGGCTGGTACTCCTGCTGAAGCCGGGACGAACGCCGGATTCGGTCAGGGCCTTCAGGCCCATCGTGCTGCTGGATGAGGCGGGTAAGCTGCTGGAGAGAATCCTAGCTGCCCGCATAGTCCAGCACCTGGGCGACGTCGGGCCCGACTTGTCGGACGCCTAGTTCGGCTTTCGAGCTGGTCGTTCGACAGTCGGCGCGATTAGGGCGCTCCGGTATCACGGGGTGCCTGTTTATCTGAGGTGGCTGGTGGCAGACTATCTAGAGGGCCGCAGCGTCGTCTATGAGAGCCGCATAGGGGACGTTGTGAGGAGACCCACGTCGTGCGGTATCCCACAAGGTTCGATCCTGGGGCCGCTCCTGTGGGACATCGGTTACGACTGGGTGTTGCGCTGTCTGTCGACTCCCCCCCGGGCTGGCGATCATCTGCTATGCGGGATGACACGCTGGTCGTGGCCTGGGGTGGAAACTTCGAGGAAGCGGCGTTCCTGGCCCAGATTAAGTATCTGGGCCTGATGCTGGACGGGCGGTATCTTTCGCGAGCACTTCCGCCAACTGTCCCCGAGGCTCGTTGGTGTAGCGTCCGCCCTTGCACGGCTCATGCCGAATATGGGGCGACCCAACAATGCATGCCGACGGCTTTACGCAGGGGTGGTCCGGTGGTCGATGGCGCTGTACAGCGCATCCGTGTGGGCGGGGTCCCTGGACTCAACGAACAGGGCTCTTTTGTGGAGACCACAGAGAGTCGTTGCGTCCAGGGTCATACGTGGATACCGCACGGTGTCGACGGAGGCGGCCTGTGCGTTGGCCGGAATCCTTCCATGGGATGTGCTCACCGAGTTGTATTGGCGGGCGTAGCAAGAGCGGGAGGGGGGCGCACGCCCCCTACCCAGGCAGGTGGCCAAGTCGCAGGGCGACGCCCACCGAGCTGCCAAGGCCAGATGAAGGGCACGGCTGGAGGCGCCTTGGGCCAGTCTTTGGGCCGTAGGGGCGCTCCAACTGCTGCTGGAGGAGTGGGCGGGGCGACGGCACGGAGTCCTTACCTTCTGACTGGTGCAGGTGCTGTCGGGGCACGGTTGCTTCGGCAGATATCTGCACATAGTCGCAAGGAGGGAAGCGATTCCGCCGTCACCACTCTGTGACGAGGACACGGCGCGGCACTCGCTCGAGTCGTGCCCGGCTTGGGCAGAGCAGCGCCGTGAACTCGTCGCGAAAATAGGGGTGCCGTCTGCGAGGTGGTTAACTCGCGGAAGGAAACGGTGGAGAGGGCCAGGGAGGCCTCCCGCGAAGGTACAACGCTCCGTGTGCGGATGCGTCGCTCAGTAGAGGGTACCCGAAAGGTAAGCCGCCGGCGGACCACCGAAGGAATGTAACATAGTTCCAGTGGCCCGCCAATAAAGGCGGAGAGACGGCACACGGCGAGTTGCTTTTGTGGGTGAGGGCCCTACACTACCCTGTTCGTTGCCCCGAACGACGGGGTGTGCGGTTAGGAACATTTTTTCCCGCCTTAACAAAAAAAAGTATAAGCAACGTAAATGAAGTCGCGGGTTTCAGCTAGTGAAACTTGTATATAGATATATACCACCAAATTAATTATAATATGTTAATGTACATATATTTTGTATAGGTACTAATACAAGGACAATAGTTGGCAATTTAAAGATAAGATATAAGAGAGATTTATAGACAGAGATTCCAAAGTTTACGATTATCTCCTCTAATATTTTGTATGGCATTAAGTCACATAAACGCCATGTTAATTAAACTAATATCTGTGTACTCATAAACCATAATAAACTACTCCAATAATAAATATAAGTTTTTTATATAAAAAACATAAAGAATATAATATTGCACGCCTCATAAGCGAAGCGTTGAGGTGGGTACTACTCCCGTTTCCACGGACGTCCAAGCCAGATTTTTTTCAAACAGTTTTTTAACTAGTTTGTTAAAAATAGTGTTTGTTCTTTATATGTGTGTGTAGATATTATTTTACAAGTGCAATATATGATAAATTGATACATTTTAAGTTTGAAAAATCAGCTGTGCCGTGTCAATCGGAGTAGAACACACCTCAACGCTTCGCTTATGAGGCGTGCAAAAGGAAACTTCTTTAGAAGATTCGATCCTGGACTACGTCGGTCTGAAGCACACTAGCTGAAAAAAACTGTTTAAAAAAGTTCTGTCTTGGACGTCCGTTTGTTGTAGGTAATGTATGTTAACACGATAACAACCGAAATACTTTACTAATCGAGTATTTTTTTTCTTTTATGATACAGTTTAACTACGAATAGAGCCCTATCACTTTTCACGGTCTGAGTCAATGTGGTTTAATTGTTACTAAATAAACAAAAAAATACTGAATATTTACGCTCCACGCGACACAAACCAGCGGTATACCTTTCATGAGAACTATTTCTATAAAACAATATAGAAGTAGGTACTTCTTAAAATTAGCGCTAGATGGCTTATAAGACATGAAACCCACGTTAGTACTTTCTGAAATTAGCGCTATCTATGTGATTGATTGAAAACTACTTAGTAAAATAATACTTATCAAATAATATTATTTTTCAATACTTATCAAATAATATTATTAGTTACTTATCAAATAATCAATTTTATTGTGAAAAATGAAGATTATGAGGCGTACAGTTTTGGATTTTCCAAAGTATTTATTTTTATGGATACTGCTACATACTCGTAACATTAATATTGTTTTACTATGTCAAATACGTAGGTATATTTTTATGTTTAAAACTTTCAACATATTCAGTACGTTTTATTATTTAACGTAACACTCACTTCACAAAACACCCAATTGTCAATCTGGTTTGACAATCTATGGTTCAAATTATTGTGTAACTACCCTCATTATTCCTCTTTGTGTGTATATTACTACATTAATCAATGTTCATTAATGTTTTTTTTTTGATTATGACAAGAGTAACTCGTACTTAATATAATTTTCATTGAATGATTTAATTGCTTAATAACATTGGCTGTATCAGTGAAACAAAAAGTAAGTAATTCTGTTTTAGATTCACTAATGGAAATTAAGTGGTAAGAAGAACGTTTTGTAAATCGTGCCTAGTTGTTGAAAGTGTTTTAATGGTAATATTTTTGGATTGATTAGCAAAAACAATTTTGAAGTTTTTAATTAATTAATTATAGGGATAGTGAAAAAAATATTGTAATAATCATGTTTAATAATATAGTTATAACATTATTAATACTATAGATAAATGTTAAATTTGGTTTTTATATTATTTTAATATCTACTATTTCAGGCATGAGTCATCATGAGACCCAAGATACCAACAGATAAAATATTGTATACAATCCCCCAAGCTACGTTTATATCAAACACTACAAAATTGCATTCTCAATTTATGGTAAATTTAAAAGAAACCAGAAATCTATTAGCAATACGAATATTATTAAGGGCATTATTCACTTACGACAAAATACAATGCAACCTCCACTTACGTCAGTATGCCACAAAATTTACAGTAAACGAAATGTAAAAACCGCTGCCACTTCGATATCAACTAATGCTCTTATTGCTAATCATGCTTACCAGCATGATTATAGTTACCCAATAGCAATGAATGATTGCCCTCAATTCCAAACACCTTTATTTACTATTCAAGCCATTCCAATTATTATACCTACACCAAGTCCAACATTAGCAGCAAACGTCACTCCTTTATTTGGGACTATACTTCAGCCATTATTGTCACCGTTTTTGTCACCGACATTTCAAGACGAGGCCAGTTTCTCTAGTTATGTTAGTGTGCCTACAAACCAAATCGGGGCTGTGGAAGAGCACATAATTCAACAAAAATATGAAGCACCAGAAACGTTTGTAACGGGAACCGATATTTGTACTAAGCTTGTAAATACAAGTAATGAAGTTCAATCAAATAACTGTGATCCCGTAGAATCATATTTAAGATTACCAAAGGCTATATTTCCAACACCGAATATGCTAGCACTCGATCCAAACCCAATAATCGATGAATTTTGTAAAATGACAAATATACAGCGTCACCTGCCTTGGTTATTAGATCTGGAGTTTGGTATTCCTAAATATTCGATCACGAGACCGATTCCAATGTATAACGTAATGTTCAATAGTATTCATTGCAAAAATACTCCAGATGCGATTCATCCAGGTTTTGAGAGCTGTGATACTAATTTTAAAAGTGTTTTATTATATTATTATGATTGTATAATATCTGCTTGGTATAGAGGTTATACGCTAACATATTGTGATACATCGATTATTAATTTTCAATCATGGTTACATTTGCCAATGCAGGTCTTAGGAATGTGTTGGCCATGAGGCATGTTTGCATGATAGGCTATAAATGTATATTTTAAATGATTTTTGTAGTGTTGTAAATAATGATGATGTCTGTAACATTGTAAATAATAATTAATTATATTTTTAATGCTGTATGATTGAATATGGAATAATATTTTTTATTTAATAATTTTAACATTCTATTTAATAGATCTGCATATTTCGTAGGTATCTCTTAAACCATACTTAAAAGTTATGACAAATATCAGAATAGTAAGTATTGCGTGGTGTGAGGCTTATGATGTATGTACTTCAAACAGATGAAAGTCGAACCATGATACCTGTCTCTCTCAGCACTTCTTGGTCTTACCGCTAGATGCTATCATTCAAAAGTATTATTGGTAGTGCGATATAGACAATTTTAATTTATGAAGTTAAAATTTATTATTTCCTGATCTTTAAAAACTAATAAACTTAACTATTTGTATTCCATATCTTAGACTGAGATCTGCAAAGTAAAACTTATCTGTCCTATCTAATATTAGAAATGCAAAAGTGAATTTGTTTGTTTGTTTATTTGTTACGCCATAACTACTGAACCAATCATCACGAAAATGTGCATACCAGTAGTCTGAAGTCCAGAAAAGTACTTAGGCTTTATCCCGGAAAAAAGGAAAGCTCCTATTTTTATATAGAAATAATGAATTCTACGGTATAGAATGACGTTCTGAAGTTCGGTAGACAAATTTGCATCCAGAAACTAGTAGATTTTATAAATTCTTTTAAAAATATTGCCATTTTCCGACTGCTTGGTATCCCATTGTTGGACGTGGGTCTGTTTTCAGATTTAGACCTATTATCACCACGCAGTGGTACAGTGTGGGTTGCCCAAGTCATCGAGATAATTTCTCATTGATGCAGATTTCCTCACGGTGTTTTCCTTCACCGAGCAGTGATGCAAACAAATACAAACACAAAAGTCAGAGGTATGTGCTTGATGATCTGCCTACGAGGATTTGACTCGAGATCTCAATAGAATCTATCAAGATAACGGTTTTTGGCTACTCAACCATCAAACTACTATGAGATTTCTATTAAAAAAAAACATCACAAAGTAAAATATTTCAGAAATATTTTAATAATTAACAATAATATTATTGTGTTAACAATCAACGTCATCATAAACTATCATTTAATAAAATCGCAATATATATAACTAAATTAAATAACATCACTTGATCGCCATTATTTTAACTAAATGCAGCAACAATGCGTGATTTGGTAAACTCATAATTTTGTTTATAACAATTCAATATCAATTTATAAAAATAAATACCATACACATTTATATACTACATTTTAAATAGTACAAACTATTGATGAACAATAAGTTGCAAACATAAAAACTAGGATGAACACTTGCCTGGGGGGAATTATTGTATTTACAATGTCTTGACTTTGTTCTCTCTGATAACAAGACTATAAAATCTTTGCATACAAAAGTGACTAAACAACATCAAACAGTCATTCAGAATTTTTTCTCAATATTAAAATACAAATTACATCCAGACGATAGCAGTTCTTCCATGTTAGAAAACCCTACCAGATCAGCAAGTTTCTTTTGTTCTGCTCTTTGCTTAAGTATATTTACAATATATGCGATTGAAATCATGTATAATACTGTATATCAGTAAGCTTAATAATAAGAAGGCAAGATACACACGCAATATTTACAATATGTTTGAGCAATAACTTATTTAATTACTCTAAGTTAAGATATTCTTAATATAGGCTTGTATTTACAAAAAAACAGTTTCAAGTACAGGAAGAAAAATTAGCTTGTTGAAGACAATGGTCATATTAAAAGTTTCAAGAAATAAATTTCTCAATTACGTTTATCTGCTAAAATTAGGAAGACAAACTCCAATGCAATTTATTCATAGGCATTATTGTTATAAATTTAACTTTTTAGTGTTATCGGCCATGCTTGGCAATGATTAACATTTACCATCAGGCTTATTTCCGAATTAAGCAGTTATATCCAATAAGTTTTAGGTGAAAAACCAGTCAGGTGCTTGTTGCAGGACTTGTAGAATAATAAATAAGAAAGCAATTAATATGATCATTGTTAAGTGATAATAGTGCTAAATACTAAGCGTCAATGTTGGAGTCAGGCGTTTCCGAGCAAAAATATGTCACCATTAAGAAGCTCTAAGTACTGAGTGATTTTGAAATCATGTATTTTTTAACAATACTGCCTTGTTAATACATAGAAACGTCCTACATCCTAATGGCAACTTTATATGACTTATTAAAAAGATAATTTCAATTGATATATGCTGTTTTCAGTAGATAATATGAGACAATTGATAAGAATCTATTGAAGAGCAGAAAAAGAAACTTTCACTTAGTAACGATAAATTAAGCGTTTAAACTGTAAATACACAAAGTCAAAATCACCCAGTAGAATGATGCAAAAACTCGCTGCCACGAGTTCCAGACAGCCTCTGGTGAGTCATTCGATAAGTAAAACGCCTCAGAAAACGTTGCATCAAATCAACATTTTTGAAGGTAACTAACGCTGCACTTGTAACAAGTCGTTTCAATTTACTTCACTGTTATTTTCAGTTTTAATTGTCACTGTCACTGTTTATATTTCACTTGATTCTTTAATTAAGAATTTACAGTTTGTAAAATCCAAGGCACGAATTTGGATATCCTGGTACAAACTCCTGGTAAATTGGCCTCGCCACAGCCAATGCCCCAACTAATGATACCAGCCAAAAAATACCTGGAGTCTTTTCCTTTGACCTGAAACACAATTGTTAGAAATCTTGAGAAAAATTGCTATAGTAATCTTGCATTCGTATTTTTACAGAATGGCGGATTATGTCAAACACAATTCTCCAAAAAATCAAGATGGATTTAATTTGAATTTAACGTTGCAACTGAATGCAGAAATTGTTACATAAATAGTCAGGTAGGTTCAGGTAATAAGTGGGAGTGCTCACTTGTTATCGAACCCGAGTGGGTTAGTTCCCATCAGATGGGTCAGTGAAGCACCTTGATGTGTTTTGGTTGTAGTGAGAGTTAGCCATCCATTCATTCATTTCCCATTATCAATATGAAATGTTAAGCAGCGGATGGCGGTTACCACTACACCAAGATACATATAAAAAGCTTTCGCAGTAAACTTCCAGGCCTCTCCCAATTTACGCTGTTAAGTCAGATTCTCCGCATACCGCATCTAGTTTATTCAAATCGTACATTAAGACCGCTCAGTGAGCGGGACTCCTACTCTACGTCTTCTGTTCCAAAATAAGATGCACCATTTGTTTTCTCTCATCACGCAAAGGATCTTCTGATCTCAATATATGATCAACATGACATGATCAACTCAAAGCACAATCTTATAGAATATCAGCATAAAATAATAACAGGTATTCCTATTTTTGCGTTTCGAGATGTGAACAGAAGCGCTGGAGGTCTTCATAGAAATGGCTGAGTGGTTTATTATACGCATACCTACGTTATAGCATCACAAGGTAACGTCAATGTTAGTAGACGAGGTAGCCTTCTCGATAATAATTGGTAACTATTGATACGATCGCTTTAAGACAACAGGCCTAAGCCATCAATACTCTAATAAATGTCTAGTTGTGCACTTTCGCTCGGCAAAACCGAACAGATCAGAAGCCAATCCCTTCAAAGTTTATGATAAGGTGAGGGATATGATGATGATACAATAATTTACTTACTAGTTAATATTTACTTACTAAAATAAGTAATTTAGCTATTCTATTAAACAGGTTGTGGCTATAGTTTTTACACAATCACTTAACCGCTACATTTGCCAAAGTTCCTTAGAATATATATTACAAATTGCATATTTGGAATTACCTGCAAAGGTCCTCCTGAATCTCCTTGGCAAGAATCATGGCCCCCTCTCTCGTGACCAGCGCAGAGAAAGATATCAGGGATAAATTCATGTCTCCCTGCCTTCAGAAACATTGATTTGCATCTCTCATTGGAAACAATCGGTACTTGAACCTGCAAAACAAAAAAATCCTTTATGTAAATTCGATGATGAGTTTCGACGTTTCAATTTTGGCTCACATGGCTTTTTTGGACGTACCTAGTTACTATGCAAGTATGGTACTACACTATCGATGATATTATAGCTTAGCAGTTTAAGTTCCGAGTATTTCTAATACTCAATACATAAATACCATATAGTTATGTTAGTTATCACTACATATATTATATTTCCAAAAGGTCTCAGTAAAGATATTTGCTTATTTATAAGTACAATTATTATTATACTTACTTCTTGCAATATAGATGGTAACACTCCACCCTCAGACAGCCTCCCCCAACCGGTAACTGTTGCATTTTCTCCAACTAGCAAATCATCTGTCGCCGGCAAACATATCGGCGATATATGAGGAGCGAACTGAACTGGAGACTCCAACTTCACCAGCGCCAGATCGTACTCATAAGTATAGTAATTGTATTTAGGATGTACTGCCTTTCTGGCAACACCACGTTCAACAAAAGGATATTCTTCTGCAACTGAGGAGAAGTCATATTCTCCTACTCTGATTCTTATTTGTGAGGTGAGAAGACTGAAAAGAAGAAGCTTATGTGTTATTCATTCCATGTATTAATACAGAGATGTTTAAAGAGTGGTCTCCGGGCAAATAGAAACTACCAATTACTAAAAAATGCCATAGCCCCATGAAATTCCTCCTACACAGAAACTAATGACAACAACTAAATTTCCTTGTAGAACAAAATACAACGAGATCATGTTTATAAAGGGACATCACTCTAGTACGCATTTCCTTCTTCTAATTCAGAGCATATTGCGTGATTGCAGCTTAGGCTAGCTTTTATTGCAGGGAGTTAGTCATCACCACTCATTAAAATGATACCTGGGGGGCTAGCCAAGTTGCATTCTATGATCGCTAACGCTAATAGAAAACTATTAAAATGTATGGAAATTTGACATCTCTAACGTCACGTGACTTAGCGTTATAGATATTGCTAAAGACTTAGATAAATATAGATTCTTTATCTATGGTAAAAGATGTCAAATTCCCATACATTTAATAGTTTTCTATTAGCGTTAGCATACATAGAATTCAACTTGGCTAGGCCCACAGGATAGGCAGTAGACTTACCGAACTTATTGGGTGCCAAACCTTACCAACACTATTGTTTAATTTAGAATTTTCTGTGTTATAACACTCTCTAGTTTTAGCCTTAGTCAGCTCACAGCAATGTGGTGGTGAGACATGGTATTTTCTTAATCTAAGAAAGCACTATGTACTCGCACAGCTCCTAGTGCGTATTGGAAAATTTAACACTGCATATCGGTAAAATTTCTCATTGTCTACTTAGTGATCGAAAATACGACCTCTCTTACCTGGAGACTTTAATACCACCTTCTCCACAGTTGTCGATCTCTTACTATCATAAAGCTGCTTCACACCTTCACCCCTGAGACCTTCACTACTCGTAAAAACTGATAATCTCCCATACGTAAAGCTTCAGACGAAAATGTTTTTACTGAATTGCTATTATAAAAGGCACCGAAGTATATTTAAAATATGATCTCTATCGTCTAAATAGAGAAGTTTGAATTGTGATTAAAACTTCTACATCTGACAAATATTTGTATAATACATTATTATGTGCCCGGGTGTATTTCATCAATCCATCCATCAACATTTTGACGTCCACTGCTGGACATAGGCCTCCCCAAGAGAGCGCCTCTACGAGTGGTCCTGTGCTGATTGCATCCAACGGGTGTATCTATCGCCCGTTTCTTGTATATTTGTAAAGTTCCCAGCGACAAAAGGAAAATTAAATTTTTTACACCCCACTATTGGGCAGTGGTCTCCTTTCAAAGTGAAATAGATTTAGACCATAGACCACCGCGTTGGCCGCGTGCGTATTGACAGATTCCACAAGCCCTTGAGAAAATCTCTCAAGCGTGCAGGTTTCCTCATGATGTTTTTCGTTCACTGAACAGATTGTGCCCCGGACTGGTGATCGAACTCGATACTATTGTGTTTAGAGCCCCCTTAGAATGTGATTCACAAAATTGTATCGTCTTATCTATGATTGGTAGAGATATAGACGCGTGATTTCGCAATAATCGCTCAACCTATCACGATGATCATTCAATATTTCTCAACCAATGACAGTGTCATGATGCGATGTCGATACGATTTAGTGGGCGACATTCTACGACCCCTGTGCTGGTTTTACTGCTAGGCTATCACTGCGATTTTTTTCCACGCTTAGTTAAGCTAATGCAATTTTTTTCCTGTGCAGATATACTCTACGAGGCTTCAATAAGTAGATATTATAACGTCTTTTTTTAATGTTATGCCAAATGGCAACAAGAAACTTCTATTTTACATTTATCTAAATACTTATAATAGGTTAAGTGCTGGGTAAATGAAAAGTAAATGGAAGTAAACCGCCTATTTCTCTGTATGGGTGCGTTAATCTAGAGGATTACTAAATGGATTCTGATAAAACATTTCTCGGGACAGCTTAAGATGTTTTGGTTATTTTCACGATAAAACGGAGGGTGAAAGCGAAATGTGCGAATCTGTGGCGAGTTTTTTCTTTGTAAATCGGCAGTTTGGAAATATAACGCTTAATTGCAAAATGAACGTGTAGATTAATACGCAACAGCTTTTTTCTTTGAGGCACTAAGAAAAAATACGTATTGCCCGTTTAGTTTTAGATTAAAATTAGATTTGTTCCAATTATTTGTTATAAGTCTAATTTCAATATAACAAAAGCTTCATCACCTGGCTTTCTTATCTTTGGCTAATTTCAGGAAAGTGATAATTGGTCGACATATCATAATTTCGCTATGTAGCTTAGCAGCTAGCTTATGTAGTTAAGCTCAGACTGGGATCAAAATTGTAACCACTGTCTTTGTAATCCTTGGATTTAGCTCTAGGCTATCTCTGTCAAATATAATTGTCCAAAAAAATCAAAGGAGCATGTTGCTTTTTAAACAAAAAATAGTTTGTTCAGCAGTGTAAATTGCACAAAATTAAATGTAGTTGACATCTATTTTGAAACATTTGGAATTGGCCGTATTCCCAGTCCAATTTGAAGACAGTATCGCTTTAGAACCTAGCATATTTATGGTGGAATAAAATCGTTTCACATCTTTAAAATAATTACCTTATTTTTGATCTGTATTAAAGAACAAATTATTTGCGAATGTGCAGAAAGAGAACTTTACTGCGAGCGGGATGCGAACCTGCGTCCCTTCCGATTCGGGGAAGTGTTCTAGATCGCTAAGCCATCGCAGTGACCGACTTGATGACCTTATTTACTCATATATCTAGATCTATGTTGCATGTATTTAGTCTGCGTGGGATTGACCTAATTTACGTATTATATTGTGCTTACCTACTATGTAGGTATAGGTATACATAGTAAGTGGGTAGGTTCGCAACCACATAGCTTTTTACATTATATACATATTATAAAATACTTACTCATCTACACAGTGACCTGCTGTAGCGATCCAGCCTTCATTGATGATAGCTCCTCCACATCTATGTGTCGATGAGAACCCGAAGAACGAGGTTCTTCGTACGGAGACTTGCCACGGCCATCTACCGAAGGCGGAGTCCTTGCCACCCATGATCCGCATCTCAGGTCGCGGCCTCATTGTTGTTATGCCGCATTCTGTAAACAGACATGATAAGTTTTCATAACTTATGATTTACACACTTCGCTCGCGGGTTTTTTCGCTTACGGGACTTTTCACTTACGGGTTTTTTCGCTTACGGCGTTTTTGCTTACGGGCTCAGGTACTATAGATCGCGTTATTCTAATTTAAAGAAAAGAAGCAGTAAACAGATAGACAGAGAGAGACAAAGGTATATTTACATTTCTGGTAGGGCTCATTAATAATATCTATGTAAAAATAGCCGTCCCCCTAAAACTATACTTTATATTTACATACGTTATAAATGCACTATTAGATTATTTAAAGCGTGTTAAATTATATCACATGGTTTTGTATGAGCATGATAGGCAGTGAATGTCCGTGTGGTGACGGATTAAGAATACAAGTGTCACCACCCCATTCTTTCCCACGGGTGTTGTATGAGGCGACTAAGGGAAGTAAGCAATTATCATCCATTGCACGACTGGTGGTAGGGCTGGGTACCAAGTGGGAGTACTCACTTGGTATCCGGCCCGAGCGGGTTGGTACTACCATCTCCCGTGTGACCGGCCATGAAGCACATCGTTGCGTTTTGGCTGTAGCAGGAGATAGCCGTTTATATTTCATTTCATCTGCGAAATGAATTGGTGAGCAGCGGCTTGACAATACTCTCGGTATAGTCGAGTCCATGGGCGACGGTTACCATTTACCATCTGATGGACCGTGCCATGTCTGCCACTACATGCAATAAAAAAAAATGAATTTTTCGTCTTTAAGCTCTTTTATGATTAGTTAAAAACACATTTTACAAAACTTCGTTCCAGCTATTCCATTAGTTACTTAAATATATCTCTGATTATTACATAATTTAATGCACTTGCGAAGTACTCATGTTAAAAACGAGGTCGTGATAAAATCTTCCCGATGCATTACGGAGCGCTATCATAGTCATAAGTTAAAAGCAAAACGGTGTTTTTAAAAGATTAAGCGCTCTGTTTTATTATAATGCATTCTACAGTAATATTATGAATACCATGCAAGCATTGAACGCGCTGTTATTTGAAATCTTTAGGGTGATTTACAAATCTCTCTGTGAAATTATACAGAATTTTATCGGCTTGCTAGCTTCCTGAGCGTTTTGAAAAAGTGTCGCTAACTTGATACTGTAAATACTTCGTAATTTCTGTGCTTTCAGATAATAAACGTACCTACTTTTGAGATGATAAAGCATAGTATAGCATATTTTTTTGTGAAACACCTTTATTTTGGTTTTGATAGGAAGTAAAACGTGATCAGCAGTTTTAAGCATACAAATAGTGCGCAAAAATTGACTAATCCTTATAAAAAAATACCCGCCATTTTTAAAAATGACTGTTCTTCTAATTTTAATTTGACGTAAAGTGGCGTAAATATATCTCTATCTCCCATTGTCTGGTCATTTGCCTATCTCCTTACTCGATCAGGAAAATGGAACCAGTTATCCCAAATTTAAAGGGAGCTGCAGTTCAAAACCAGTTAAATAAAAAATATGCCTTAAATAATCTTACCACCAGTATTTGTAGCAGGTGTTGTTTGTACCGAAGTTTGAATCGAATCTTCAGTCTTATTGATCATATTTGAAGCTGGATTTTTCGGCTTCATGTTGTTCTTATGCGGCTTACTGGTAGATGTCGGGAACTTTTTCGTGGGTTTCGGCTTGCCTGCTGGCTTTTCCCAGGGCCGAGGTTTAGTGATAAAAGCGGGCTCAGTTGTCGCCTGCCAGTGCAACGTGTTTATATTGTTCGGCCTGGATTGGAATTGTGCTGGAATACAATAAGTTATGGTTTAGGGAATATAAAACAAAATTAAGTTCAAGGCGTTTATGGATAGGATTCGTTTCAGCATCTCACAATGCTTGTCATTCATTTGATTGTCTCCATACAATGGCGGTAGGGCTTGGTACTCTTGGTGAGCCTCCTAAATTGTGGTTATGGTTAGACCAAAATGTGTAGGAACACCGCCATCTTTGTTCTAAATTTAATCTTTGTATTGATTGCAGAATAAGATAGCTGATAATTAACAGTACCTATTATAATATGTATTATGTAAGTATATAGATTTTTACAGGACTATCGCGAAGCCGAAAGAGGGTTTTGATTTCAGCATACATGTCTGTACGGCCTCTGTAAGTATGTTTGTCTGTTCCTATACAACTTATAAATTATTTTTAATATTTTTGATCTGTATTTTAGCATGTTCGTTGCCCCGAACGACGGGATGTGCGGTTAGGTACCTAAATATTTTTCCGCCTAAACAAAAAAATAAAGGTGTTATAATAAGCAAGGTTAGGTTAGCTACGCCATTTATAACTGAAGAACGGCTGGACCGATTTTTATGATATTTCGTTTGTTGTATTATTGTCTCCGCCCGAAATAGCACAATAGCTATTACAGTAGGTAATGTAAATAGGTATTCACTAAAAAAAAATTGTATGAACTCCATACTGGAATGACTTTTTAATAAATGAACTGAATTATTCAGTTAAATAGGTTAAAACATAATTTTGTGAATTAATATTCAATATTAGTTTAATGTATAGCTAATGCTATATATTTTTGTTTGCTTCTCGTTATTTACTTTTAGAAAATACAATAATATATATTTAATAACCCTGCCACCTAGTATATTTATACGAAACTACAAATATTGTGGATGAACAGTGTTATTGTAGTAATGTAGTAGTCAAAAGTTAAGTCAAAACCAGTGACATCTGTGAATTATTACTAGTACTAAAACAGAACTAACCTGAGTTAATGCTGTTATCAGCGTGTTGCTCTGAAATGGCCATCGGCTGCGCGCCTGACAGTAAATTAAGACTAGACGAAATCTTGTGGGGACTAGTTTCCTCGCTAGGTCTATTTACATTTTGGTATTTATTTACACTGTTATAAGGTTTTTTATTAACTATATCACTATTTTTTTCGCTACTTGAATCTAAATTGCTTAATGAAGGTAAATTTAGCTCTGGTGGTTTGTAGCTATATGACGTTGGAACGCCATCTATTGGTTTAGTCATGAATGACGGCCTCTGTGTCTGCCAGTTACTAGGCCGTGAAGTAGTTGTTGTGTCTGGCGAAACAGATGTGGTGGAGACTGTACTAGATGGCGTAGATTGCGTGCGCTCCGTAACAATGACTGTGGTGTGGGTTTCTGAAAATTAATTATTATTATCTTAGTAACTTTTATGTGATTAAATTTCACACTATCGCAATATCTAATAGAAAACAAAATTTACATACACAAGACATTCTTGCTCACATCAAATGCACGAAATTGTTTTAAAAGTTTTGCTATAAGCTGCACAGATGGCGTAGTTGTTTAAGCCAATGTGAGTGTTATCGGTTCTTTTATACCACAGTGTAAACATTAATTTATGTGATCCACAAATAATATTTTTAGTGGGTATATTTTGTGTCTATACAATTTTTCTGCTCAAGTGTGTTATGGAAGTCCTCCCGTACCACTGTATCGATTTTGATGATTTTTTTTGGGGGCGGGCCTTTGGAAGGCTTAGATTCACAACTGGATCCAATAAGTTTCGTTGATGTCAGAAGGTTCTTATTTCAAAAAAATATTGATAATAGTAAAATAGTTTGCTGAACCCATCAATATTAGTGCAGCCAATGTTCGGAAATCCCATTCCGCTTGTTTAAGCTTGTGACCTCGTTACCCGTTAACCCTCACCTTCCACGTGTACTGGTTTGTCTGGAAGCCTGCAGCAAGACCCAAACATGAACCCGTCGACGCACACCCCAGCATGTCTCCCACCAACACGATTGCATTCCTGCACCCACATGCATGCACCCTGCGCACCTCCAGCCATGCACGACTTGCGTGACATCTGGTAACCTGCAAAACAATAAATCAACATATAATTCAGCTGGTATCAACCCAAAATATAGAATATAGACAAAGAAAACTGACAATATCGAATCATCTCAAAAACAACGTGGCGTATTCGGTAGTGTACCCGACTTCCGGTAGTGTGCACAAGGTCGTGGGTTCGATTCCTATTCAGGACAATTTTTTGTGTGATGAATACATATATTTGTACTGCGTCTGGGTGTATTTGTATGTATTTACAAAAAAATAAAGTAGTTATGTATTATATCCGTAATCTGGTACCCATAGCAGAAGCGTTAAGCTTAGTTTGGGACCAGAGGGCGTTGTGTGAAAAATGTCCGTGAATATTTATTATTTGTGTTAGATAAAAAGCTCATCCAAAGAGTGGACACCACAAGAGCGTTTTGCAAGAAGTCACAATTTTTTGTCTCTGCCTCTGGGAAAAAGGTTTGAGTCTATACTATACCTTTTCTTTTTTTTGTTAAGGCGGGAAAAAATGTTCCTAACCGCACACCCCGTCGTTCAGGGGCAACGAACACGGTAGTGTGGGGCCCTCACCCACTAAAGAAACCCGCCGTGCGCCGTCTCTCCGCCTTTATTGGCGGGCCACCGGAACCATATTACATTCCTTCAGTGGTAAGTCTATACTATACCTAGAATTTAGTGCTGTTCTAAAAACGACATAAGCTTTTCAATCACACAATATAAGTATAATATTCTTTGGTGGTCTAGCGGTAGTATACCTATGTGATTGCGTATCATGAGACCTCATGCTCTGCAGGTTCGATTTCTAGGTAAGACCAATATATTGGATTTTTAGTTAGGAACACATAACATATAGGTACAAATACACCCCATATGAGACTACAAGAATGAAGGAAAATATCCATTCATCCATCCATCAGCCTTTGGGCTTTTGGGGGTATAGTGTCGTAATCGCCACGCTTGGCAGGCGGGTCAGCAATCGCAGTGGAACATCCAATAAGTTATTAAGTTAATACTCGAGGGAGTGCTGCTGCCCACTCCCCTCGGTATTCCCTCAGTCGGCTCTTACGATTCCCATGTGTGGAGAGGGAGGGGGGGGACAATTCTAAAGCCGGCCCCACACGGCCAATATGGTGCACTTGTTTTTGTACACTGTAATATCTCCTATCATGTAGGCTAGCATTGACAATAGCCGCTGACCGAAACTACATTCTGGAGATCATTATTATTATTATAAGATACTTAACAACAGCAAATTAAAGCCTGATACATTGAAATTCGAATGATCGTAATTATCTTGGCACAATAGTATACAACAATTCTATATTTTTATAAAAACCACAGAAACAACTACCATAAGAAATAATAAAGCTGTACATTCATGCAAATAATAATCTTGCTCATAAGTAACCCAGTAAATAAGTGGTGTTTTATTTTACACCTAGAATTAACATCTACACTACTACAAATTTAGTGTACTTGCATACTAAACTACTAGTGAAGCGTTACTGTGGGGAACGCTGTTTATACTTGTATGTATGCTACTTCAATCAAAAATTTGTTACTTTTTAGCGTAGACAGAGGATATAATAGACTCGCTACTATTTTAATACTAAGGATGAAGAAAAGGATGCACATGTTACGTCATAGCAAGAGTGAGAGAGACACATGCAAAAGGCTTTTATCCTTTGCGTTATTTTTGTCGGGACTTAATTCAACTGGGTCCCAACGGTAAGTAAGCTTGTTTATGTATTCGCGTAAAAGAAACGTTCATTAATGTTACACGTTCTAATACATTTTAAGCAAAATATAAGCATAACTGCAATTTCTTTTGTAGTTATCCCGCTAAAACATGTGGTGCATTTTTATTCTACAAAGTTATAATCATAGTTATCTTCTGAAATTATTCCGGTTATCATATATGTCAAACTATCGCTATCTCAACATTGCATACTCTGAGGACGTGTCTATTATATCCTCTGTCTACACTTTTTGGTATCTTTTTTTCGTTCAATCGGAGCTCAAGGTAAATTCACTTCAAAAAGTTGCGTCTTCTCTTTACAATACTAAATATAACTAACTTCAAAGGAGGTCAGTACTACAAACCAAAGCGGTTACACCTCATAACTCTACACACTATTTAGCCTACACTTAGGAACGAACCGTTAAAATCACCTAACTAAATGCATTGTCTGTTTTACATTCCGCTAAAGATTCTATTTATTACGAGCTAGTACTGCGGACAATCTAATCTGCAAGTTGCAAGCACGTTTCTGTTATACTCATTCTAGTAAATCATATGAGAAGAGGGGTAATTCCAATAAATTTCCAACTGGTAGTCTACAAACGGCTCGCTAAAGGCGGAGTTTGATACATCTATGTACCACTGTAAAGTGTAAAAGCAGAATATTAGGTCAAAGGTGTTCTTGAGTTTTTATCCGAATTAGCTACGTGATCACTGTGATTGGTTGAGAATCCGACGCGTGATGTCGCAATAATCCGTTGGCCAATCACGGTGATATACGATTGGAGTACCTACTTAGCTATAATGATTAATGTAGGTAAATCAAATAATTATGTTTCTGTAGGATGTTGTGGTCGCACAAGGACAAAGTCCTTTCAATAAAAAAAAACTAAAAAAAGAAAATGAGAATAATAAAAATAAAATAAAACGATTCATAACATCAATATTTTTATTTCAAAAAACATCTATCTGACTTTGTCACGTGCATTAAGTAAGTAAGCATTCCGAAATATTATTTAAATGAATAAACTTTTAATAAAACTCACCAACTTTGCAATATCATTATTTCAAAAAAAAAACTTTGTTTCCGTTGAACACTGGTAGAACAGTATTACGAAAGCGTTCACAGATTTGCAATAGTAACAATTTTACTTGAACTACTGTTGTCACTGGGTATGGTTGGGTTAAATTGTAAGAGATTCGCAAGTGATAACGGACGGCTTGCATGATGTCTATGAATCCTAACTATACTAATATTGTAAAAGTAAAAGTGTACAAATTATTTGTGAATGATGAAAAAGAGAACTTTAGTGGGAGCGGGAAACGAACCCACGTCCCTTCCAATCTGGGGAAGTGCTCTAAGCTACTGAGCTACCGCACTGACCTTTCGGCCATCCCAATCTCCTCATCACATTTGTCTTTACGACCATCCCGCTCGCGCTAAAGTTCTCTTTTTCCTCATTCATAAATAATTTGTACTTTAAAAGTAGCTGAGCATGTCAAATGCTAAAAAAATATAAATCAAAAAAGGAAAAGTGGGTTTGTTTGTTACATAAACGAACAGACTACTTTGTATGCCAGAAAACTGTGCGGTTCCTGTAGGATAAGGAAGTTTTTGTTATAACCTAGAGTGATGTATGTACCTATTTATTTTTATACTGGCCGTGCTAGCCTGCAACTCCATCCACGGGGGTATTTTTTCCACGAAACTAATTCGTTTTCCGAAATGAAAGTAGCCTAAGTTACTGCTTATCTGCTGCATCTGCCAGTGAAAGTCCCGTCTATATCGGTCCAGCCGCTTCAGAGATTAGTCTGTCTCACACTTAAATTGTATTTATTTATATAATCCTAAATACGGCCCGAGAGGATCGGTAAAACGTGTGCTGGTGACCGACTGTGAAGTACCTCAATTTTGTTACTTGTGGGGTATGATAGTCTATGCAATCATTTGGCATCCATGAAATGAAATGGTAAGCAATCCCTTTGCAGTATTCTTGGCATTGTTGAGTTGCGGTTACCACTTAAAATAAGCAAAAAATTTATGAGAGTGAGGGAACAGAGAATTAGCCTGCAGTGTATAATACTAACTTTATTATTATACACTGCAGGCTATTGTTGCTTTAACAGCAACAATAAAATACAATAAATTATCTAATATGTCAAAATGGATGGTAGTATTTAAGAGACCATTAGATGTCAATACTATTTGACTAATAACCATGAAAATTGGCACTTCCAATTCTTGGTTTGTCCTGTAGTACATATTAGAAAACACCCAGACGCAGTACAAATACCTGTGTTCATCGCACAAATAGTTGTCCTGAGTGGGAATCGAACCCACGACCTTGTGCACGAAAGTCAGTTACACTACCGACTACGCCACGAGGCCCGTCAAAGTGTATCAAAACAGCAAAATCCGAAGTGTTATTTTTTTTTATATGTTCAACTTCTATGAAAATACTTATGAATATAACAACTATATATTTTCGCATTATCTATTTTGGAATAACTCAGATGAGATGGATACATTATACAAATAATAATCAAAATATTATAGGCTGAACGCAATCGACAACAGCACCATCAACAAAACGCTAGTCAATAAATATGTCACAACGAACACACTGTCCCCTCAATATCTGATTTTGCAGGAACATTATATAGCAATAACTATAAACCAGTCATAGCAATAGCAACTGATATAACATAACCAGTTCCCTCATATATTTACCATTGCTCAAAGATTTTAAGTCGTATTTTGTTAAATGTTAGATTTCCATAGAGAAATAATTTTCAAATGCCGATAAATTCACTATATTGCGAGTTTATGTGCGGAGACCGGCTACTGGTATCGGATGAGTAAATTCCGGCAGCAAAAATGATGTTCTACCACATATTCTATAAAGGGCCTCTAATCTAAACAAAAGAACTATGTAGGTAATATTACGAGCAATTTTATCGACGATACTCTGACAATTTTTTAAACTAGTTTAGCTAGATGCTGGTAACTAGCTCGTGTTTTCCTATAACGTCAATACTTTCATAGTATACTAACTTATTAAACATTTAATTTATGTTGTCTAGTTCAGAGGATTCTTATCCCAAACTTTATTCAAGTCTCTCATGTTGAACCCATCGCCACCAAAGTCGTGTTCCCTAAACAATTTCTCTGGCACGCAGATTTTCTAAGATATTTTACCACGCGAATTAAAGATCTTAAAGATACCTAATTATTATAACTTTATTATAAACCTACCTACTTATACATAACAAAATTTATGTCTTTAAATTAGCAAATTATTTTATTAATATCTTCCAATTTACAACTACTGTTAAATTAACGGATTATTGCGCATTGAGTTTCTAGATTTTAAAGATTGGATAACCCAAACATATCTTAGTAAAACCTGATCACAACCGATTAATTAATGTAAGACCGCTTATAGCTTCTGTGAGATTCTTCGATGCGATCAACGCATGAGGAAGCCACTGCAAATGTGTTTTAGCTTACGTTCATTCTTTCTGATCTTTCTGCTTAGCTAATTTGTACACCTCTTGTTACTGTGTTTGTAACTCAAAAACTGTTATGAATCTACTTTTAAAGTTACAATTGTTATTGTTATGTGTGATGTTTAATGGATCATCTTTGCTTTCGGAAATGCATAATGTACACGGTATTATTTTAAAAGAAATGAAATTTTATTGTGATATGTTATTATATTTTAGGCACTTGACATGCCGGATATTTTAAAAGAACACAAAGTGTGAAAATGTGATATCAAAAATGATAGTAGGTATAATGTCATGTCATTTGGTAGTATTCCTAATTTTAATAATTTTATTAAGCTGACCTGCTTTATCAATCCTTGCTGTGTGGGGCCGGCTTTCGAATTGTCCCACCCCCTTTCTACCCACGGGAGTCGTAAGAGCCGACTGAGGGAATACCGGGGGAGTGGACAGCAGCACTCCCTCGAGTATTAACAACATCCACTGCGATCGCCAACCCGCCTGCCAAGCGTGGCGATTACAGCACTATCCCCCATTTCTTGGGGAGGCCTATGTCCAGCAGTGGACGTTGAAAGGCTGATGGATACCTGCTTTATCAGTCCCTTTGTCGATCGGATCGATATCGGATTATTAAAATTTAAAGCAAAATTAGACTTTATGGAAATAAAAAAAATAAGCTTTACGCGTTTTTACGTTTTTAAACATTAAAGCGGTGCATACGACGTTTTATGCGTCGGCACTCTAAGCGACTTTGAGGTGCTGGTCGTCACCCAAGACATTAAGACGGAATGTATTATTGAGATTGATAGTCCTGGTCAAATGTCACGATGGCTTCTTCTCAACCAGAGAAAGCATTTGAAACAGAGAAGCAGGTTAAAATCCTGCTCATTTACAATTTAACATTTTCTCATTTTGTAAATTTTAACCAAGCTCTAATATGATCTTTTGTTAGGTCCCAAGAACTACTTAGAACTGAAGTCAGTCTAATCCTTGACAATTTACCGGGTTTCGTAGGAACCAGAAAACCTAATCACACTTTAGACCGATTGCTTTAATCTACGTCGATTGTTCGTTTGCTCTAAATTGATCGTCTCTGTGATTATGCCCCGTTGATTTTCCGGATTGGATTGCTAATACTCTTTTTCATTTTGTTACAAACGTTAAGATTTTATTGAGTGTCTTCGGTTTGGACCGCTGGCAATTTCCAAGGGGACAGTAACAGAAATTATTTATTTTTTATTCTTTTTGAGAGGTTAAGCAAAACTCCATAATACCTTAACTGCTTCTTTCTAGTGGCGTGTAAGTCGAATAAAATTTTGCAGTGGATGTTTCCTTTAACTTTTGAATCACTTTCCAGCCGCCCTTTTTTTTTTGTTGTGAACAAATATTCCCAATCGCACACACCATTGTTTGGGGCAGTTCACATTCTGTGAAACACAAAGTCGTATCTATATTGTATCGTTTTATTGTGGTTGGTTGAGAGACTAACGCGAGATGTAGTAGTAATTCCTCAACCAACCACAGTGATTGTTAGCTAGTTTTAAGTTATATCTTAGGTTCCCGGTTTAGTAGCGATAGAAAATGTATACCTACCAGTTTTTAAATTTAATTAGCTATTAAATATAAAAAAATGGATCAAAATCCGTTCAGTAGATTTGCATGATGCGCGAACGAACAAACAGACAAACGGACCAATCGGCATACAGACAAATAATCTAAAAAAAAATGTTTTGTGTTCTGAAACGGTTATTATAGTATTTTTTCTCAAATATATTAAATGTACAGACAGCTCTGTCACAGCTTTATAATTATTATAAGTGATGTTTATATCATAAACCATTACAAAAAGATTAATATAATTATTAGGAGGAAAGCGACTGCTGATTATGAGGTCTCGGGTTCGATCCCCGGGTCGGGTGGTGCTATTGAGCTTTTTCATAAAAAGTAAAATTCTCAGTGTTGAGAAATATGCCCGGTAGACGCAATATTACGTGGGACTTAAACATAGCTGGCGAATCGTGGGTGTGTAATACACCTCTGCCTACCCCTTCGGGGAATACAGGCGTGATCCAATGTTAATAATAATTTGTTTCCTCTCATCTGTTAGGTATACCAAAGTTACAGTTGTACAATATTGAATCCTTAGCATCTCAAAACAATTGTGCATGGCAGTATAAACCAGCTTAATTTTATTTCTTCCTGAAATATCTTTGAATAGAACCCTCACAAATCTTGCCTGAGATATATTTACCCCGGCTTACTTCCCTTTAGAGGGTAATTTCTTTGGTAAAATTGTTTCTAAAGGACACTTTTATTTTGCTTACAATGTTAAACATTGAATTAATATTGTATTAAATATTATAATACATATCTCTATGTACAATAGAATCGGTCATTTAGCGGTGGTGTATGTGACTGCGGATCATGAGGTCTCGGGTTTGATTTCTAGGTCGTGCTAGCAAACAGCTTTTTTTTGTTTTATAAAATACAACACCCTGCACTAAGGAATAATCCTTGTATTGCGGGGGACTTTACAAACATATAATTTCACGGACATATAGCACACTCAGACACCGAACAACCATTTGTAGATCACACAAAGAGTTGTTTTGTGTGGGAATCGAACCCACAACACTCGGGTGGGAGGCCGGTATCTAAACCACTCCGCCCTCTGTGCAGTCAAAGTTATTGAGTCTTTTGTCAAGAAATTCTAAATATCAGCCCGGATTTAGGAATTTGGTGGTGTTACACCCCCGTGCCTCAGAAAGTACGTAAAGTCCTGCGTCTAAACTCTCTCCGATCGAGTCCGAATGCCATCCCATCAGATTGTGAGAGTGAGGGAACAGTGAATGCACTTGGGTTTGCCTGTACTAGCCTAGCCTTTGCCCGGGACAAACCTAGTTTTTAGTGGGATATAATATACCATCCATCAGCCTTTCAACGTCCACTGCTGGACATAGGCCTCCCCAAGAGAATGCCACTACGAGCGGTCCCATCATGGGGGATAATGCCGTAATCGCCACGCTTGGCATGCGGGTTGGCGATCGCAGTGGATGTTGTTAATACTCGAGGGAGTGCTGCTGCCCACTCCCCCGGTATTCCCTCAGTCGGCTCTTACGACTCCCGTGGGTAGAGAGGGGTGGGACAATTCTAAAGCCGGCCCCACACGGCCTATAACATACATATAATTCTAATCAAGCTATCAAATAAACAGTTTCGCCAAAATTTGTTCAGTATTTAGATATTTTTAGCATTTGACATGCTTAGCCATATAAATCAACATTATCATATTTTCGATTTCACATTTTCACACTTTGTGTTGATTTATATTAGTTCTAGTAGTTTTTTCGTAAAACATAAACCAAGGAACAGACAAAAATTATAAGATTATTTTTTTGTATAGTGTTGCCTAATATGGTAATTTATTCTCAGATATCTTAAATGTACACATACCTCTATTACAGATTTATAATAGTATAGATAGATATTACTCAGTACTTTTTTAATTATAAAATATCGCTACAAAAGGGACATTTTCATATCTAAACAATAAGAGAAACGGTATTAAAACAGCTTATTCACACAGATCACAGAGAATTGCAAAATTGTTGTTTTTCTGACACTCAAGGACACGTTGAATTATTTAATATTTTATTTCACTGCTGACTTCAATGAAAGTCCACCTTTCAAATCGTCAGTTTAAAATGTTTATAAGGCAGATACTGCTTCATACAAATCTGTAACTTAATACCCTCAACCAAAGTTAAATATTCTTGTAAGCATGTTTTGACAATTAAGGCAAGAATCGTCCCTTGTCGCCGTTGATTTATGAATGAACACGAGAAGAATAATCGTTAAATCCCTTTGGTCTTCAACTTTCGCTTTCAAATGGTACGTGAGTTGTATCAAAGTTATAATTGTGTGTACATTGACGAGAATAAATCAATAACATGTTACATCATAGGACATCGGCAGTAATGAATTGGGATTGTATTGGAAAAGCCGATTGACTGGGGGCCAGTGTTGAATAGTCATGAAGAAACATGAATGAAGCTTGAATGGTATAGGATGAAGGTTATTTCCCAAGGGACAAGGTTTCGTTTGAATGGAAACAGAGAAAGCGGATTACTTTTACCTTCAAAAGTACCGTTGGTTAGCCGCTACACTATCAAGTGTTTCGCTTATTGTACCTCTACTTTATCCGTGTGGTGATGGACTAAGAATACAAGTGTCACCATCCCATTCTTTCCCACGGGTGTTGTATGAGGCGACTAAGGAAAGTAAGCAATTATCACCCATTGCATGACTGGTGGTAGGTCTGGGTACCAAATGGGAGTACTCACTTGGTATCGGGCCCGAGTGGGTTGGTACCACCATCTCCCGTGTGACCGGCCATGAAGCACTTCGTTGCGTTTTGGCTGTAGCAGGATATCTCCTGCCGTTTATTCTTTCATTTCATATCGGTGAAATGAAATGGTGAGCAGCGGCTTGGCAATACATTCGGTATAGTTGAGTCCATGAGCGACGGTTACCATTTACCATCAGATGGACCGTGGCTCGTATGCAACTACATGCAATAAAAAAAAACCAATCAGATTACCGAGTCAATTGTGACTTTTTATAGGTGGTGATTAGAATATTCATGCTTACTCTATCGCGAGTTAAAACTAAATTGCATCTGTGATGCAGCGGTAGTGTAAGCGACTGCTGATCATGAGGTCTTGGGTTCGATCCCCCGGTCAGGCAGTGAAATTGAGATTTTTCATTAAAAAAAAATTCTCCGTAGCTGCAGCCCGGAGTTTGGAAATGTGCCTGGTAGACGGCAATAGGCGCGCCTCCTATTACGTGGAACTTCAACATAGCTGGCGAATCGTGCGTGTGAAATACACCTCTGCTTACACCTTCGGGGAATACAGGCGTGATGCTATGTTTTCTATCGCGAGTAAGAGCATGTTTATAATAATAGTATCAACAACTCCCTACAAAAAATTAAGGACCGCTATGCGAAGCATCTTAATCAATAAATATACTCACTCAAATACTCGGTGAAAACTAGCATAAATATGGAGCAGTTTATGCAGAAAAATTCTTCAGAAAAAGCTCAACTTGAAGTTTATTCTCGAAGTCACAAGTGATGGGCAAAATCGGTCTTGGTCTTGTGGAATCGCAATGACTAAAGAATTAACACCGAGACCAACATGAAAGCCAGAAATATTTCAGTAAGACCAATACAGAGATAAATAATGTTACCAAAACTTTGTCGTGTCAAGTCTCGCTTTGTTCACATACACTCTATCTTATCTTTACTATATAGACAGGCTTTCTCTCATGTGCTTGGTGTTTCGTGTCAGTTATTTAATATTTCCTGATGTTCACGCGAATGTTTTACATTATGAAATAAGACTACGTTTACGGAATCCATCGCGTTTACTTGGTTTTCCACTCTCTCGACGTTTCGAATACTTTACAGCATTCATGCTCACAGGTGGACTGAGATGTTGGACGCTGGACGCTATAAAAGGCTTAGTTAGTTTAAACTAGTAAAAGTACACATACGTAAGTATACATTCTAGAAACACATTGGTTTCTTCATCCATCCATCAGCATTTAACGTCCACTGCTGGATATAGGCTCTTATGACTCCCATGGGTGGAGAGGGGTGGGACAATTCTAAAGCCGGCCTCACACAGCCGGTTCATTGGTTTCTTAAATCAAACAAAAAAATTAAAACTGGCAAAAGAAAATTCTATCCATACTTACATAACACTGACTAAACTATCTACAAACGCTTTTATAATACCATTCTAAAATGGCTATATACAAGTTTTCTAATTAAAATAAACTGATCGCAGAGGAAACATTAACAATCAAGGCAGTTCAGGCATATCCCATACAATTAACATAAAGTCTGTAATTACGTCATTACAACCATAAAGGAGCCTGGTTCTAGATCAAAGACAGATATGAACTAACTGTTGCATCTAATAGCGAAAGGCAAGAATCTATATTATTACTAGCCTTTGCTCGCGGCTCCGCCGCAGCCAAAAGCTAGATTTTAGGTCATATCTCAGGTTTCCGATATAGTAGCGGAATAAATTGTATACTATGTTTTTATGTCTAATCAAGAGCTATCAAGCAAAAAAGTTTCATCAAAATCCGTTCAGTAGTTTTGGCGTCATGCGCGAACGAACAAACAGACAAAACATCTAAAAGATTTTTTTTGTGTCAGACACGCCTTTATATCATAATGCAGTCATTTTTTGTTAAACATCTTAAATGTGCAGACACAGCTCTGTTACAGCTTTAATAATAGCAGGTTTAATAATTGTAGCAGAGCTGTGTCTGTACATTTAAGACATTTGAGAAAGAAAACATTAAATGTAAAAATTACATTGTTAAAACAAACTTTTATATTTTCCATTGATATATTAATAAATCAATGATATTTTCGTGTATTGTCACCGGGATTGAATAGGCATGCAAAACTGCAGCGGCTTGCTATAAGATGTGGCTGAAAAATTGGCTTGAAAATTTTGAAACGGAAATCTTACATACGAACATTGTAAGTTAATATAAAGATTGTAATAACTGTGATAGGCAATTTAGACGTCTCTGAACTCAAGATACTGTTGTAGATCTTTTGTTTGTTTATTTGCATATCACCCAAAACCTACTGAACTGATCTGATGACTTTTTGTATGATTAAACTTACCTAAGCTTTTTTTTTATAAATATCCATAGACTTGATAACTAAACTTCGTATACGTGGACTCCTGAATTGCTTCAATATTATGTAATCATGAGTGATAGAACCTTGCTTATCCCAGCATGAATGGGAAGGCTCGATCGGACAAATAGAAAAGATCTCAGAGAAGATCAGCGAGTAAAAGCTATAGGTATTCCTACCATTGTGTTTCGTATGGTCAGTGAGAGTGCCGGAGGCCCAAGCCCCTCACTATACCCTCCTTATTACCCTTCCTCACGACCTCCTATCCCTATCCTTGGAGATAGCGACGCGTGAGTGATGCCTCTGGTGCTACTAGCGTCTATAGGCTGACGTAACCGCATACCATCAAAGACACAAGAATTTTATCTCTAGCCGTACAAAGCTATGCCATCAAAACCGTACAGTATTGTAGTGTGTGTGACTGCTGATCATGAGGTCTCTGATTCGATCCCTGGGTCGGGCAATGCTAAAGAACTTTTTCGTCAAAAAAGAAAAATTCTTAGTAGCAGCCCGGAGTTTGGAAATGTGCCCGGTAGACGGCAATAGGCTCGCCCCCTATTACGTGGGACATAAACATAGCTGGCGAACCATACACCATATGTAGGTACTCGTATAAACTCGGTTTCTAGGAACGCGGAACATAACTATCTAACAAATAAACTATTTAATTCTTACATAATATAATAGTGAGTACGAAAGAATGAACAAGCTTTGTTCATTTTGAGAACGCTCATTTTAATTTTGCATTTCATCGCTCAAGAAAGCTAAGAAAGAATGAGCTTGAGTCGTAGTTTAAATATTATATTTACAGTCACAGTTTTAGAAAAAAAATTAGCTGTTCAGCGTTCTTGGTTTATATTGCTTATGGTGGCGGACAAGCCACGGCCCACCTGATGGTGAATGGTAATTACTAATTGTCGCTCATGGTCTCAGCAATGTTAAAAATAATGTCAAGCTACTGCTCACCATGTCATTTCGCGAATGGGAAATTATAAAATGAACCGCTATCTCCCGCTACAACCAAAATATACCTTCACGGTCGGTAACATCACATGGAAAATAGTAGTACTGACCCACTCAGGTCCGACGACAAATGAGTAGGTACCCCGACTCAACCAACCCAACCAATAATGCAATGGATAGTAATTGCTTACTTTACTTACAAAGAATAAGGTGGTGACACTTATATTATTATTCAAAATGCTTTCTCTTTAAACAATTAGCCAATTTTACTGTTATGTTATAACAGACAAATCAGTTTTTAATAAAATGTATTTGTAGATATGCCGCAATGTAGTCATACCTAAAAATACGTAACCCCCAAGTGTAACATGTGGATAGGTGTGCTTTTAACGCGAAACAAAGTCTGATGGAGGAAGTTGTGACGTGTATTAAGGGATGCCATTCACCTGGGTGTCCCACAATGACAGGGGCCAAAATAACATGACACGCTACCACTTATGGCCTTGGACACGAAATCAGCGGGAGCGGGGCGTCGGTGGCGGCGGCGTGGGGAGCGGCGCGGTAACGCTGTATACGGTCTTAAAGCCAGCAGGCGCTAGAGCGGCGTAGTGACAAATTAGTATATTTGTTTTGCGAACGAAATGTCTAAACGGCGATTACAACATATTTTTGATACTAATTCCTTCCTAAAGTTTGATTGATTGTGGGCAAAAGAAGATGTAAATTCCTACAACCGGGCGAGGAAGCAAAAAGGCGTGTTTCATCGGAATTATGAAGAACAGAGACAATATCCCGATAAATTATTTGAGTATACCAGACTGAGTATAGAAACATAACAACAAAAGAATACTACAACTCAACACTACATCAATGCAGACGCGCGGGCGCCGCCGATTGGTACGCACCACTCATATATGTATTGAAACGCGCCACTCGGCGCCGCCTCGCTCCCGCTGACTTCGTGTCTGAGGTCTTACATACTTATATTCCATATCTATCGTAATAGATACCATCTTGAGGATAGATCACTTACATTACATAATGACAAAGAAACAGTAGATAGATAATACATTTCCTCATACAACAATATGAGGAAGTAATTTTCTTTGTTCCGATATAACACAATGTGTTGGACTTAAAGACTATTTTCTTTAGAAAGATCAATATTTATGTAGGAAACAAAAAATAAAACTCAAGATTTGTAGAAGGTTCTAGTTGGACGTCGTAATGTCTGTGGCTCTTTATAGGCTTATATTATTCTAAGTTTATAGGGTAACGGAAAAATTGGGTAACGTGTATATTAACATATACGTAGATCGCCCTTAGCTTCAGATTCATTAAATAA
Source organism: Leucoma salicis (assembly GCA_948253155.1). Lineage (NCBI taxonomy): Eukaryota > Metazoa > Arthropoda > Insecta > Lepidoptera > Erebidae > Leucoma > Leucoma salicis. The sequence goes on from OX411815.1 coordinate 5,048,417, forward strand.
ACACTCCATCATATCATAAACGAGGTGCCCGCCAGTTGAAAAAAATGCACATGAATTATTTTCTGACATATGAAAAATAAGGCGCTATGTCATCATAGTAACAGTTTTATTTAAACATCAGTCACTAAGAACAAATGATTTGTGAATGTGGAAGAAGAGAAGTTTAGTTCGAGCGGGATTCAAACCTGCGTCCCTTCCAATCCAAGGAAGTCGTAAAGACAAATTTGATGTGAAGATTGGCAACGATGACTTAGCGCTCTAGAGCACTTCCTCGGATTGGAAGGGACGCAGTTTCGAATCCCGCTCGAACTAAGCTTCTCTTTTTCCACATTCACAAATTATTTGTTCTTTAGAGTAACTGAGAATGTCAAAGTGCTAAAATACAGATCAAAATGATCAGTCACTAAGTTTGATTGAGACATTAAAACAGTAATATATGAAAATGTTACGACGGCAACTTTCGTCTTATTATCTAAACGATACGAAAACTAGCTATAAAGTAGGTACTCGGCTTTTTTATTGACGGGCCTCGTGGTGTAGTCGGTAGTATGGTTACACTTCCGTACACGAGGTCGTTGGTTCGATTCCCACTCAGGACAATTATTTATGTGATGAACACAGATATTTGTACTGCGTCTGGGTATTTTCTATCTTTTATATGTATGTATTTACAAAAAAAAAGTAATATATGTATTATATCCGTAATCTGGTACCCATAGCACAAGCGTTAAGCTTAGTTTGGGACCAGAGGACGTTGTGTGAAAAATGTCCGTGAATATTTATTTATTTTGTCCTATGGGGTGGCAATCAAGCATACGGCCCACCTGATGGTAAACGGTTACCGTAGCCTATAGACGCTAGCATCATCAGAGGCATCACTCGCGTGTCGCCATCTCCAAGGAAAGGCATAGGAGATGAATATAATGGATATTGAGTAGAGGATAGGTAGAGTTTTGGGCCTCCGGCACTCTCACTCACCATACGAACGAAAGGAGTACCTACCGTTGTTTCACGCTGGTCTTTTGTGGGAGGGCAGTACTTATTCTCCGATCGAGCCGGCCTATACATGCTGGGATAAGTAAGGCTGTACCACTAGATTCGCTTAATTAAATCTCTGGTCTCAATTAAATAATAAACTAAAGTAAGTAATGCATGTAAATGCGTTCCGATAGAGGGCGTCGGTCGATAAGACAAATGTAAAAAGGAGATTGGGTATGTCTTAAAGATAGTACTGTAGCTCAGTGGATTAGAGCACTTGCCCGGATAGGAAAGGGACGCAGGTTCGATTCCCACCTGTACTAAAATACTCTTTTTCCTTTTTCACAAATTATAAATTGTACTTAAAGAGTAGCTGAGCATGTGAAGTGCTAAAATATAGATCAAAATGTTTAAAAAATCACGCCATCAAATAGTATGAATTTTAATTACAAAATTAAACTTACTATATTTGATTAATGCATGTAAATGCGTTCCGATAGAGGGCGTTGGCCGATAAGACAAATGTGATAAGGAGATTGGGTATGTCTAAATGATAGTACTGTAGCTCAGTGGATTAGAGCACTTCCCCGGATAGGAAGGGACGCAGGTTCGATTCCCGCCTGTACTAAATACTCTTTTTCCTTTTTAACAAATTATAAATTGTATTTTAAGAGTAGCTGAGCATGTCAAGTGCTAAAATATACCTAGATCAAAATGTTTAAAGTAAGTAACTTCTTTTTAAAAAAGTAAAAAAGTGTAAAGTTACATATCACAAAATGAAATAACGTTTTACAAATAAATCTGTGCTACACTAATTTGGTGTACTTTAGCCTAAAAACGTTAGCAACAAAAAATAATTGTACAATTTACCTAACGAAGCTTTGTGTAACAAAAAATAAATTTCATCAGATAGAGCAAACATATTCTGTCATATTACACGACACATAGGTACACAGCAAAGTAACGAAATGGTACAAAAACGCTGTGCCATTGTCCCAGCCCGTAATACGTAAGTCACAGGCAGTAACGTTACAAAATACCCCTATGTAACATTACATCACACATCATTGTTATAGAACAAAAGGGTCTGTGAAAATGGATACTATTAAGGTCAACTTGAATGTTTTACGGTCTTGATTTTCATGAAATTCCGGCCTTGCAATCGTAGTAAAATACGTTGGGTAAGTTGTTTTTTTTTCAAACTTGATGTCGATGCACAAATTAATATTATGTTTAGTATTCTTTTATATTTTGCATAAACTTGCAATAGCTCATACGTTAGGCTGATGATCAAGTTCGATTTTCGAATATTGGCATTCTTCCTTTACCTACCACAACACAAATATGCGTGCGTTTTTTTTTGTTAGGGTAGGAAAAAATGTACCTAAGCGCATACCCCGTCGTTCGGGGTAACAAACAGGGTAGTGTGGGCCTCACCTCACTAAATAAACCCGCCGTGTGCCGTCTCTACGCCTGCGATAGCGGATGACTGGAACCGTGTTATATTACTTCAATGGTCCGCCGGCAGATTACCCTTTCGGATACACTCTACTGAGCGACGCATCTCCACACGGAGCGTCAAATATCTGTGCCTACCACTATATTACAGCACTAACCCATGTATAAATTTGATAACAATATATCACTGCCCGATGCAAGAAAACGTTTTGAGGAAACTTGCATTGCCATTTTTATATATTTTTTTAGTTTTCGATATGCCATATTATGTCATAAATTCTGAGGTCGCATCACACTAAAGACTTCTAACATAGAGATACCAATCATAAACATACTTCTGACTTAATTCAACAGATTTTATAGTACCGTGTTATATTACTTCAATGGTCCGCCGGCAGATTACCCTTTCGGATACACTCTACTGAGCGACGCATCTCCACACGGAGCGTCAAATATCTGTGCCTACCACTATATTACAGCACTCACCCATGTATAAATTTGATAAAAATATATCACTGCCGATGCAAGAAAACGTTTTGAGGAAACTTGCATTACCGTTTTTATATATTTTGGTCGCATCACACTAAAGACTTCTAACATAGAGATACCAATCATAAACATACTTCTGACTTAATTCAACAGATTTTTATAGTACCGTGTTATATTACTTCAATGGTCCGCCGGCGGATTACCCTTTCGGATACACTCTACTGAGCGACGCATCTCCACACGGAGCGTCAAATATCTGTGCCTACCACTATATTACAGCACTAACCCATGTATAAATTTGATAACAATATATCACTGCCCGATGCAAGAAAACGTTTTGAGGAAACTTGCATTGCCGTTTCTATATATTTTTTTTAGTTTTCGATATGCCATATTATGTCATAAATTCTGAGGTCGCATCACACTAAAGACTTCTAACATAGAGATACCTAACATAGAGATACCAATCATAAACATACTTCTGACTTAATTCAACAGATTTTTATAGTATTTTAAAATCCCTCGCGATACAGGGAAATGATTATTCCTTACTGCAGGGAGGTGCTTTTTAAGAAAAGATTAAAGAAATTGCAAACTTATTTTCGAACCAAAGTATTCTTATATAAGTAAGTACATTACTTTTTATGTCTTAATTATATAACAATTTATTTTATAAGCGTTTGCTTCTTTTACTGTAATGAGAATTCGTACGACATCATAACACCAAATGCTCGCTGAAGTGGGGCACAAATAATGAGCTTTAACGTTATCAAATATGATTACGGCCAGTAACTTCGCTAATTGTCGTAATAACAGTTAAATAACTGTTAACGGCGTTGTTGTAACCGAGAATGAGATAAGGGTTGTCAAGGAGGACCAAAATACTAATCTAATAACGCTGATGTTTTTTTGTTTTTGTTTGGCTAAAGCGATAAAATCTCTGGGAATGTCTGCGGAAATCTGTTTTATTAGAAAACATATTATGCTGTTTTATGGTATACTTCGGAATGGTTATGTATATACTATTACTAGCCTTTGACCTCGGCTTCACAGCAGGCAAAAGCTAGTTTTTAGTTTACATCTCAGGTTTCCGATATAGTAGCGGGATAGTGTATACCAGTTTTTAAGTCTAATCAAGAGCTATCAAACAAAAAAAGCTACATGAAAATCCGTTCAGTAGTTTTTGCGTGATGCGCGAATGAAGACAAACTGATATTCAGACACCTAGCCGAATACAAAATTTTTTTCTCAAATATTTTAAATGTATAGACGCAACTCTATTACAGCCTTATCATAGTTAGGATCACATCATACAAGATCACGCTACTTATGAATTAAACATTTAATGAATAAGATTAAGGACAAGCACATAAGCATGCCAAATATATATTCTTATATAGTATTTCAATTAGAAGTTCTTATTGTTTTTTACTCTACGTGGATGGTAAACAATCATACGGCCCACCTGATGGTTAACGGTTACCGTAACCTATAGACGCTAGCAACACCAGCAGTCACCAGTCATCACTCGCGCGTCTCCATTTCCAATGAAAGGGATAGCAGTTGGAGAGGATGAATAATAGGACGAGAATAGGAGGGATAATAAGGAGAGTATGGGAAGGATAATAAAAAAAGGATAGGAAGGAGTATAAGCCTCCAGCGCTCTCACTCACCATTCAAAACACAATGTTAGGAATACCTATCGTTGTTTCACGTCACGTTATTATTATTATTCTTTATTTACATATCTTAAATCACTAAATACATTTTTAAATATATATTATAAAAAATAACAAAATATTTAAAAATATAAAAAGTGTGTAGACCCACCGGCAGCGAGCACAAGGGCCAACCTGTCAGTGGTTAGGGTTCCAAAGACAGGAACTTCCTCACAATGCGTGCCGTGTCCAGAAGTACCGCTTTCTGTATCAAACCCTTGATCCAACCATCCAACGCGAGCCTCTTAAGGTGTTGGTCGAGACTCTTGGCTATCAGTCCGTTGACTGATACTACTATCGGCATAATAATCGCTGAACCGATATCCCACATGTCAACAATCTCGTGAGCCAAGTCCAGATACTTCATCTGTTTATCCTTCTCGGCCTTCACGAGATTCTCGTCATGCGGTCTCGGTGATATCAACAATCATTGCCCGGCGCTCAGATCGATCAACCACCACAATATCAGGTTTGTTGGCTACAACAGTTCTGTCTGTGATAATTGATCGATCCTAGTACAATGTGATACAGCCATTTTCGAGTACTGGCTCAGCTACATACCTGTAGTAAGGTACCTCGACGTCCACAAGTCTGTATTTCAGAGCAAGCTGTTGGTGGATAATCCTGGCTACTTGGTTATGTCTGTGCAAGTACTCACCGTTAGCAAGACGAGAACAACCCGAGACAATATGCCTAAGGGATTCACCAGGATGGTGGCAGGCACGGCATATGTCAGCCGTATCATCCCTTAGGATATGCCTCCGGTAGTTGTTCGTCATGACAACTTCGTCAGCAATTGCACAGACAAAACCTTCGGTTTCCCCAAAGAGGTTACCGAAACGTAGCCAGGCCACGGAAGCTGAAAAGTCAACGTCGGGCCCATGTAAAGCCCGGTAAAATCTTCCGTGCAGCTCCTTGATCTGCCATACTCCCCTGCGATCGTCAACACCTAGTACTACAGGTCTGCGCCAGTTCTCCTTAGACAAGGAGAGTGGAGTGAGTCCGGAGTCTATAGCGACCACATCACGATGCATATCCTTATCAGTGTGCAGGAAATATTCTTAGGTTGTACACCTCACGATTGTGCAAGGTCTTCGCATTTAAAAAATCTCGTCCACCACACTTTTGTGGAATGTACAACCTCATTAATGATGAACGAGGATGATGCATACGATATGTGGTCAAGAGACTGCAGACTCTTCTATCCAAGGCGTCAAGTTCAGTCTGAGTCCACTTGAGTATGCCGAAAGAGTACATAAGAAGTGGCATGACCCAACCGTTGCAGGAGCGCACCTTGTTGCCACCTGAAAGAAGACTATTCAGTACTTTCTTCAGGCGGCCAAAGAAATGCTCCTGCAACGACCGTTTCATGTCTACCTCATTAATGCCCAAAGCTTGCGACATACCCAAGTATTTATAGGTGTCAGTTAAGAGGAGTGATCGTAAATGAGTAGAATCCGAGAGTTGTATTCCTTCGGATTCCACTATGTTTCCCCGTTTTACATGAATGACCGCACATTTATCCACACCAAATTTCATCCTGATGGAATTACTAAAGGACTCGGTTAACTTTAGTAACTCCATTAGTTGCAATCTGGTAGGGGCAAACAACTTAAGATCATCCATGTAAAAGAGGTGGGATATTTTATGACCATCACCTCGCAACCTATAGCCGAGCCCTGAACCCTCTAATAAGGTACTAAGGGGGTTCATGGCTAAACAGAACCATAAAGAACTCAGACTATCGCCCTGAAATATACCCCGCTCAATCCTTATACGCTCACCGCGGAAATTCAAGTATTATTATTATATTTATATATATTTGTAGCATTTGACATGCTTAGCACCATACATTAAACACAAAGTGAAAAATGTGAAATCGAAAATAACAGTCAGGAGCAGGATTTGAACCTGCATCTTCTGGATACCGTCCAGATGCTTTACCAATTCAGCCATCCTGACAATTGCTCCTGACTGCTAATTTCGATAACACATCATACTTAACGTCTTTGGGTGACGCCTGCGCCATCTGTCGGACGTATTTTCATACATTATACCGACCAGGTAAACTTAATTTTACAATTAAGATTTTTACCTAATAATGACGCAAACCCTATAAATATTTATATATATTTGTAGCATTTGACATGCTTAGCACCATACATTAAACACAAAGTGAAAAATGTGAAATCGAAAATAACAGTCAGGAGCAGGATTTGAACCTGCATCTTCTGGATACCGTCCAGATGCTTTACCAATTCAGCCATCCTGACAATTGCTCCTGACTGCTAATTTCGATAACACATCATACTTAACGTCTTTGGGTGACGCCTGCGCCATCTGTCGGACGTATTTTCATACATTATACCGACCAGGTAAACTTAATTTTACAATTAAGATTTTTACCTAATAATGACGCAAACCCTATAAATATTTATATATATTTGTAGCATTTGACATGCTTAGCACCATACATTAAACACAAAGTGAAAAATGTGAAATCGAAAATAACAGTCAGGAGCAGGATTTGAACCTGCATCTTCTGGATACCGTCCAGATGCTTTACCAATTCAGCCATCCTGACAATTGCTCCTGACTGCTAATTTCGATAACACATCATACTTAACGTCTTTGGGTGACGCCTGCGCCATCTGTCGGACGTATTTTCATACATTATACCGACCAGGTAAACTTAATTTTACAATTAAGATTTTTACCTAATAATGACGCAAACCCTATAAATATTTATATATATTTGTAGCATTTGACATGCTTAGCACCATACATTAAACACAAAGTGAAAAATGTGAAATCGAAAATAACAGTCAGGAGCAGGATTTGAACCTGCATCTTCTGGATACCGTCCAGATGCTTTACCAATTCAGCAATCCTGACAATTGCTCCTGACTGCTACTTTCGATAACACATCATACTTAACGTCTTTGGGTGACGCCTGCGCCATCTGTCGGACGTATTTTCATACATTATACCGACCAGGTAAACTTAATTTTACAATTAAGATTTTTACCTAATAATGACGCAAACCCTATAAATATTTATATATATTTGTAGCATTTGACATGCTTAGCACCATACATTAACCACAAAGTGAAAAATGTGAAATCGAAAATAACAGTCAGGAGCAGGATTTGAACCTGCATCTTCTGGATACCGTCCAGATGCTTTACCAATTCAGCAATCCTGACAATTGCTCCTGACTGCTAATTTCGATAACACATCATACTTAACGTCTTTGGGTGACGCCTGCGCCATCTGTCGGACGTATTTTCATACATTAGTTGATAGTAATTGCGTTCATCGTAAATGGTTATGAGATATACAAGTATATGCATAACACAGTCTACGAATATAACTTATAACAGTTAATTTTATTTTACAAAAAGGAACTCGCCATTAAATAAAAAAAAAATTAGGATCAGATCGTCGGTACCACACAATTAATATATCTGCGTAGTTTTTGTTAAAACGGGAAAAAATGCACCTAACCGAAAACCCCGTCGTTCGGGGCAACAAACAGGGTTGTGTGGGGCCCTCACCCACAAAATAAACCCACCGTGTGCCGTCTCTCTGCCTTTATTGGCGGACCACTAGAACTGTATTAAATTACTAGTACTTCAGTAGTCCGAAGTATTTTGTTACCTACGTTCTTAGAAATTACACACATAGTGCTAGCCCTCAAAGAACATGAAACTGCACAGCTATTTCTGAGCGAGCCTCGGTCATAATTTTAATGCGTCAAACCAGTAGCTAGTTGTAGTTGTTAAGATCCTGGATACCGTTGAATACCAAGGACGCGCAGCGTATTCTAGTGGGTTTCTACTATAAACCATCGATTAGAAACTCGAACTCGATTTGGGTAAAGTGAACCAAAAATATGTTGAATAAATCGAATGCGCAATGACGCAGTTGATGTCTGTTTTTGACGCATATATCTGAACTACTGTCTAAAATATAGACCTTGTACACACCTCTAAATTTTCGAGACTTTTCGAAATCATGTGTGAATTTGTTTACGATTAATCACTGCTCGGTGAAGGAAGGCATCGTAAGGAAACCTGCATGCCTGACAGATATTCTCACTGGTTTGTAAAGTCTGCCAATACTGGGCCAGCATGGTGGACTATGGCCTAATCCGTCTTAAGATTAGAGGAGACCTGTACCCAATGGTAGGACAGGAAAAGGGTTCAAAACACACATGGTGTTTTTTTTAAACAGGCAACAACCCTGCACTAAGGAGTAATCCTTGTATCGCATGGGACTTTACAAACATAGAATTTTACGGACACAAAGTAAACCCAGACTCAGAACCAACCATTTGTGGATCACATAAAGAGTTGTCCAGTGTGGGAATCGAACCCACAACACTCGGACGGGAGGTCGGTATCTAAACCACTCGGCCATCTGTGCAGTCGCCGGTATATATTTCTCAGTTACTTTAGTATTTGTACTAAGAGTGCGACAGACACACCCAAAGAATTTTCTAATATAAAACAGCTTCCCTGTATGAGTGAGTACGGCAATTACTATATACCATCAGGTGATCAGTCTTTGACGATAAGCATTAAAGACTTATCATCTATCTAACAAATGGTAGGCTACCAGTTTACGGAATCTAAGTCTCAATAAACCGCTTCTATGACAGCAAACCATCGGTATTCTGAATCAATGTGATTCCCGGAGCCGAGCATTATACAGCCTTAGGGTTACAATATATTCTATAAGTGTACGATTATGTATTTAAACAACGTAGCCTATATTATGGAAAATATTTTTTCACTTCAGTAGCTCAAACATGTAGGTTTTGCTGCGTGAAATCAGAGAGCAAACCTTTTTTTTTTTTGCTCACTGAGTGAGACAAAGTAACTTTTTTTTTTGAGTTTGCCGCGATTGTCTTATTCAGCCTTTGGTTAATCATATAATTCGAAACATTCACACTATCTCTTTCCCACCATTAGAAAGAGAGAGAGAGACAAAGACCAGCCCTTTCGAAGTTCCGATTTTGAATTCGACCTCAAAGACAAACTCGTTCGGAATTTCGTATTAACTAAAGAAATTTTGCAAAAAAGATAATTATGTCTTTTAATGTAATTTATTGATTTTTTAACTTATTGTTGTATTTAAACGAAAATAAGTATTTACTGCAGTGTTCTCGCTGCTGAAGTAAAAAGTTATGTGTGTTAGACGAGAGCAAAGTTTTTTGCATCTTGTGCCTTTGAATCACTCGCCACACTCAGGATTCAAAATCAGCACTCGCAGCAAAAAAGGACTATGCTCTCTTGTTGCACAAACAACTATTGTAATTACGATGGTGTGCGCTTGTAGTAAACTAGTTTATTATACTAGAAACATTTGTTTTGGGTCGCAAAAAGCAAACAAATATATTATCTCATAATTATAACATATAGTTATAGTAGAGACGAAAGATAGACGCTCTGTTAACAAAGCTATCGTGACATTCACTTGGGGCTATCAATTTGCATAGCACACTCCTCCTCAATGTCTTGGGTGATCATTATTCATATTTTCACACTTCGTGCTCATTTATCCATAAACATGCGTGTCAAATATAAAATATACCTAATAAAATAACATGTGTGGTGACGGATTAAGAATACAAGTGTCACCACCCCATTCTTTCCCACGGGTGTCGTATGAGGCGACTAAGGAAAGTAAGCAATTATCATCCATTGCATGACTGGTGGTAGGGCTGGGTACCAAGTGGGAGTACTCACTTGGTATCGGGCCCGAGCGGGTTGGTACCACCATCTCCCGTGTGACCAGCCATGAAGCACATCGTTGCGTTTTGGCTGTAGCAGGAGATAGCCGTTTATATTTCATTTCATCTGTGAAAAGAATTGGTGAGCAGCGGCTTGACAATACTCTCGGTATAGTCGAGTCCATGGGCGACGGTTATCATTTACCATCAGATGGATCGTGGCTCGTCTGCCACTACATGCAATAAAAAAAAAACATCATTATCTCATATTTTATTTAACCGACTATGATAATATTTTTCAAGTTGGATAAGTCCCCTTAATAATCTCAGTAAAAAAATCATAATAATCGTAATCAAAGTTTTTTTTAAGTGAATACTTCTTTAGAATAGTTGTGATTTGAACTCACCTCAACGCTTCGCTTATAAGGCGTGCAACCTCAAGGCTTCGCTTATAAGGCGTGCAAAACAGAAACTAATTCCGAGATCTTTCGATCATCCCAATTTCTTAAAGATCAGTAGGATAGCTTAGTGGCTTAGAGCACTTCCCCGGATTGGAAAAATCCTGCTCCTGACTGTTATTTTCGATTTCACATTTTTCACTTTGTGTTTAATGCATGTAATGCTTGCCGATAGATGGCGTTGGTCGTAAGACATTGGGTATTGTGATTAAGAAATTGGGATGATCGAAAGATCAGTAGGATAGCTTAGTGGCTTAGAGCACTTCCCAGGGTTGGAAAAGATGCGGGTTCGATTCCCGCTCCTACTAAAAATCTCTTTTTCTTTATTCACAAATAATTTGTACTTTAAATAATAGTATTTAAGAGTGTAAATATTTTGTCAAAAATTAAATACGCAATTATTAGATCCATATCAGTTACAAACCCTTTAATAAAAACCCGTAGCGTAATTCGATTATGGTGAGAATGGAGTACATTTATTTTATTCAAACCCTAATTTGCCAAGCCGTTTTTATTGTTCAAAACATTATTTAATAATACGTGTGACAGAACAGAAGTGGATTTGATTTTAGGTTTCTTGAGTTATTCTCCGAAAGAGAAATGTTACGTTTGATTTACCACATAATTACATTTCTAGCACATTTCTCGCAGCTTCCCTGGCATCATAAAGATAAATCCATTTTGGGTAGGATTTACTTAAAGTCCTTTCTTAGTGCTTACAGTACCTATCTAATAATATCCATATGCAAATTGTTACAGTTGTTGTAGCCCCAGGAGTTTGGGCTGCGCATTGATTTGTCTGTTAATTAGTCAGTTATTCTTTTATGTTTATAGATACAAAAGGAGCACATTCGTTTTTTAAGTATTTGTTCAAAATTCTTCATAGTAGATGTCTACGATCAAAAAAGACTAAAAAATACCAAATTTCAAGTCAATTGGGTGTATAGTTTCAGAAATATCGCGACGAATGAAGGGACGGGGCAGCGTAGGAACTTCCGTCAGGTGGACTGATGATCTGGTCAAAGACGTAATGAGGCGATAGATGCAGGCATAAGAACGCTAGTTGTTGTACTCTCTTAGGGAGGCCTATGTACACCACTGAAGTAATGTAACATGGTTCCAGTGACCCGCCAATACAGGTGGCGAGACGACACACGGTGGGTTTATTTAGTTAATGAGGGCCCCACTCTACCCTGTTCGTTGACCCGAACGACGGGGTGTGCGGTTAGAGACATGTTTTCCCGTCTTAACAAATATAAAAATGGAGGCCTATGTATGTGGCATCGATAGGCTGATGAATGGATGATATTAAGATTGAGTCGAGAAAACTGTTTGCCAACTTGGAATAGCAGTAAAACTTCCAGTACCGACGTTACTAAAATTATTCCATGCACTGAAATACTTAAGTTTATCTTTAAAAAATCTTATAAAGATTATTGATGACTTTATAATTCAATTATTAGTTATACTTATGACTTTCAAAACCTAAATGATAAATGGTCCCAACCTGACCGGCAGGATCTTCAACTCAATCTTGTCCAGTCTGTACCAGTAAAAAATAATCATTAAAATGAAACAATTCTATCGATACCGCAAATCTGAACATAATAGCTAACGGAATGTATTTTATATTTGAGCATCGATTAATTTTGATCCGAGAAAAAAAAGATCAACTTACGAACAAAAAACAGGGCATATCAATTAAGGCTTCGCGACTAACACCTCAAAAAGATGCTTAGTAACAGCCGCGAAATTTTCAGACTATTTTGTTCTTGAAGTTTTAACGCTTAAAGCTCAAATTCACATGACATAAAAGTTTTAATTGTAATAACATGATAGTACTATAGTAACATGAACAATAGCTCTACAAATGGAGTAGGAAATAAATGATCTTGTATATTATTTTCTATTGCGAGTTTTGCCAAACAATAGCATTGTATATTTTTTTACTATGATTGTGTAAGTAATGATGGATAACTACACCCTTGTTGGTATATGGTTTTGGTAACAAAAGACTAACGAAATATTATTGCGGAAAAATTGCCGAATTTATTTTTTGCGGAATCACTCATTACTCACAGAGAGGGTACGGGTTTTTACGCCAATGTGTGAGTACTACGTCACACGTGTATGTATCATATCCTAACTATTATAAAGCTGTAACAGAGCTGTGTCTGTATATTTAAGATATTTGAGAAAATAATGTATAGGTCTAAATACAAAACAATTTTTTTTAGATTTTTTATCTGTTTATCTGTTTGTCTATTTACCTGTCTGTTTATCTGTTTGTCTGTTTGTTCGTTCGCGCATCAAAAAAGTTTTAATGCATTTTAGACCGCTAATGAGAGTACATATATATATCGAAAACCCGAGACATAACCTCAAAACTAGCTTTTGGGTGCGGCGGAGCCGGCCAGGTATCTCTCAGGAGATACTTAAACCGTATCCGCCACTGGCGGTTAGCAGATTTTAGAAACAATCGAGAAAATCTCTCAAATGCAGATTTTCTCACGAAAATTTGTTTCAACGAACTGTGGTATTTTATATAAATACACACATAATTTCGAAAACCTCGAAGAGTTAGAGGAGTGCGCCGTGTGAAGATTTCGAACTGGGGGTCGAACTGGATACGACTGTTTTGGCAGTCCCACTAAGTTATCACTGCTATATATCAAATACATTATTTTTTTAACCCTTTTCTGTCAATTAGAATTAGAAGTCTCTAAACCAATGGTTCGTCTAGTACCTACCTATGTAGATAGGTAGTAGTCGTAAACAAATTCTGTGTGGTGACGGACTAACAATACAAAATACAAGTGTCACCACCCCATTCTTTACCACGGATGTCGTATGAGGCGACTAAGGGAAGTAAACAATCAATTGCATGACTGGTGGTAGGGCTGGGTACCAAGTGGAGGTACTCACTTGGTATCGGGCCCAAGCGGGTTGGTACCACCATCTCCCGTGTGACCGGCCATGAAGCACATCGTTGCGTTTTGGCTGTAGCAGGAGATAGCCTTTTATATTTCATTTCATATTTGTGAAATGAATTGGTGAGCAGTGACTTGACAATACTCTCGGTATAGTCGAGTCCATAGGCAACGGTTACCATTTACCATCAGATGGACTGTGCTCGTCTGCCACTACATGTCATGAATAATAAAAAATATGTTAAACTCCATCGTAACACTGATGCTAAATAATATAAGCAAGGTAATTTATAATATATTGGTACCGTTTCCATAAAATTATAACCATATTTCATATAAACTAGTAAACAGCTAATAAAGTCCGCATTTTATTTTAATTACCAAATCAGCATGTTAATTTACTAATTAATATTTAAATCATTTTAAATGATATAGAATCTGTAAAGACCGCGGATGTTATAATGAAAAATAAATGTCTGTATGTTATATTTTATTTTAAATTTTGCAAGTTAAATAAAATATTGTAAAAATAACTTACTTATGATTACGCCATGTGAGGTAGTCAGAGAAAACGGAGTGCCAAAAGACTTTATTCTTTCATACATCTCTCGCTTCCTCAACATTAAAAATTCTCTTCATACACGCTTGCCCGTTTCGGAGACTCTTGACTCCACTTTCCTTCAATACATAACCGATTTGGTCTAGGTAGGTGAGTCTCGGTCTCCCCCTGTACTTACATCCTCCCACTTTTGCTTTGTATATCTCCTTAACCAGTCACTCATCCGGCATTCTTTCCATATTTCCGTCCCATCAGAGCATTCCATTTCGCATCTCTACACCAATACTCTCTTTCATACCTACTCGCTCTCTTACGTCGTCGTTACGAATGCGGTCAGTCAGTCTAACTCTACAGATTTTCCACTGAGATCGCATTTCGAAAGCAATTATTTTACTCTCATGCTCCATTTTATCCCCAACTCTCGCTTCCATATAGTAATGTTGGGACAAGCACTGCGTTGTATATTGTGACACGTGCCTTCTGGCTGAGATGGTGGCTGCTGAGAAGTTGTCCCAATGTTCCGTTCACTCTATTTCCCGCATTTACTCTTCTCTATATATCAGTGGAGTACCTTCCAGGTCCGGGAAGCTAAGGAAGATCTTCTCGTCCAATATACCGCAGTGTCTGAAAACGAAGGTCTACGACCAGTATGTGTTACCAGTGATGACATATGGAACAGAGACGTGGTCTCTGAATGTTGGCCTCGTATCAAGGCTCAAAGTCGCTCAGCGGGCCATGGAGCGGGCTATGCTTGGTATTTCCCTACGTGATCGAATCCGTAATACGGAGATCCGTAGGAGAACGAGAGTAACCGACATAGCCCGCGGGGTTGCCATGCTGAAGTGGCAATGGGCAGGCCACATCGCTCGACGAACCGGCAACCGTTGGGGAAGAAAGATTCTCGAGTGGTGACCACGTATTTCACCAGATGGACCGACGATCTGGTCAAAGCCGCGGGGAACCGTTGTATGTGGTCAGCACAGGACCGCTCGTTGTGGCGTTCTCTTGGGGAGGCCTATGTCCAGCAGTGGACGTTGAAAGGCTGATGGATGGATGGATGTACCTTCCACCCCGAAAAAAAAATAACTGGACCATTTTTATTAAACTGTAGGTACTTGAAGTCGTGGTTGTAGCGGGAGTCCATGGACGATTTGTTTCATCTGACAAGTACTTAGCTGGCTCATCAAATCATATATTGTGGCTGTCTTTGACAGATACAGACTATCTCAGTTTTTACATCGTAGCATTGCTCGTATGTCTGAGAACTATAATTAATTAATTATTATATGAGATATCTGGATTCTAGATTAGATCTCTAAAAGTGAAATAAAATTTCGATAAACCTGAACTTTTCTTTTTACACTTGGTCCTAAATCTTGATAACGAAAAGGTAAACAAACGTTTTGCCACAAAATTACGAACTAAATTGTATAAATAATATCTTCACCGGTACTTCGAAATATTTAAAGTGATGTAGAACTTATAGCCCAGTGCCGAAGCCTTTGAAAATAGTAAAAAGTGAAAAAATAATAATATTAGGATGAAATCCATTGGAAAAGTAATAAAATATAACAAAAATAAAAGGAAAAATAGTTTACGGGCGATTTGAGGTCGGGAAGGGTGTGGGGGTGAGCTTTTAAGGGTAAAAATCGGTTTATCACGATTTCCGGGAAAACTAAAAGTCCTATAGAAAAAAGTTGAATAGCAAAATTGTAGGCAATATAAAGATCTACAACTTTTGTATTAACACTTTTTTCACATAACCTCAAAATTTATGTGAAAAATCTAAAAAACCGACATTTTGGTTTTTTACTTTTAACATCCACAAAAAATTATATTTTTTCGCGAAATTTGGTGAAAACTTACCTTTTTATATGTCAATATATATATACAATGTATTATTGTATTTTTTTTGATGACAAAAAGTTATTTCGCTTTTTTTGCATTTTCTGAGAAAAGTTTCCACAGTAATGTATATTTTTTTGTACCATCAAAAAGTAGAGATTTCAACGTATATAAAGCACACCGATTTTTTTCAAAATGCAGATATTTTGACATGAGAATTTTTGATTGAAAATTAGGGTGACAAAAAAAGTCCTTTTATTGCCTACAATTTTTGCTATTTAACTTTTTCCGGCGTTAAATCGCCCGTAAATTACTTTCCCTTTTATTTTTGTTATATTTTCTTACTTTTCCAATGGATTTCATCATCCTACAATTATTTTTTTTTGGTTTCGAAAATTATCGACACTGGTCTATTATCATATATTTAATATTTTAGAACAATTTAAATTAGGTTATTTTTAAATAATAAGGCTTAAGCAGTCATCAAATTTAGACATAATTAAACAAAATAGTTAAAATTTTCCGTGTGCTCTATTTTTAGTTCTTATATTTTTAGGAGGACTTCCTTAGATTAGGTTTCTGGCTTTTACCAACACCGACCGTCATATAGTTGTGTTGTGTTAGGGAGAACAAAAAACTTCAAAAGTGGTTTGTTTTTAAACAATTTCAAACAGTAGAACAGAGTTGATTCCTTTCATTACTCAAGTAGACTAAATCTGTAAAAAACTGCAAAGAAAGGTCGTAACTAATTGCGAAAGAACCATTGAGAAATTTTGAATGGTGATGAGGTTAAGTAACGTTGTCGTTGTCTAATCTGTGAGTATTAACTCTGGCTGAAGACTTTTTTTATATTTCCTTTTTATTTTATTTTTGGATTTCAAAATATATTGGTGCATTTGCGGATAAAATCGTTTGTAACTGCCGTCATACTACGTACAATATTAGAACATATTGATCTTGCTGTACATAGTGTGGTACTATTATTTTTTATCCTCTTGACAGTATTTGTATACTATTCGCTGCTCATGGTAAGCTTTACTCATGGACGTGGTACGATGGACCTATTGTGTGATCCAGTACCGAGAAGAGTTGTCATATAATTGGCAATGTTTACTTACAGCTGAAACAAAGCGTAATCTTTCACAGCAATTATTAGAACTATATAATAATAATACAATAAACCCGATGTATTAATTTTTTAAAGGTATTTGGGGGTAATAAAAGATGATAATATAACATTTCTAGTTTCTTTGTCTAGAGAGACATATTAGCATTTAAATAATAAGGAAAATCACTAAATCCTCATTTTAAAGTCCACGCCGACAAAAGCGTTAACGACTGCTGGTCCAAAATAAATATTAAGGACAAAAACCCACCTAAGTATTGTTAGTAACAACTATCGAGGCTAACACATAAGATTGCCGATCTGCTGACGTCAGGAATAGAAGGGAATGTGGCAAATGCTAGTGGTTACGCATGGAGTAATCTCTTCTAAAATAATATGTTATAGAATTCGTGGAAAAGGTAAGCATCTGTTTATGTGTAAAGTGAATCCGTAAACTACTAGTTTACTACTAGTTTATAGAAATTAAAAACTTATTTTTTATAAATATTTATATATTCTAATGAATGGTTACCTATTAATTAACTTTATTAATTTCATCAAGAGAAATTACTTTGAGAGCCAATTAGTAGAAGAAAATCCATTATATACTTGATTAAAATAAATAACGACTGATTTTTGTTTCCAAATTAGCTACTTAACTTCTTTTTGAAGAATTAAAGTATATATTTAATTTGATTCTCATGTTAATCTTATAAGCTTTGTGCACGTCAACTGTTATCGTTTTAAAAGAAAATACATATCATCCTTTTTACTTCATGAGACATCGGAATTATTCAAAGGTATTGTTAGTAGTACGAGATCAGAATGGCTCTCAAACAACTAAAGGACGGAAAGGCACCGGGAGACGACGGAATTACTATAGAGCTTCTGAGGGCAGGCGGAAAGCCGGTCCTCAAAGCTCTCCAGAGGCTATTCAATTCCATCGTTTTCGGGGGCGACGTTCCAGAGTCGTGGACCAGGAGCGTGGTGGCGCTATTCTCCAAGAAAGGTGACAGAACCCTCTTGAAGTTTTACAGACCCATCTCGCTCTTGAGCCATGTCTATAAGTTGTTCTCGAGGGTCATTACAAATCGACTCACGCGCAGGCTCGACGACTTCCAGCCTCCCGAACAAGCCGGTTTCCGAAAAGGCTATAGTACCGTAGACCACATACATACACTGCGCCAGATTATACAGAAGACCGAGGAGTATAATCGGCCTCTGTGTCTAGCGTTTGTGGACTACGAGAAAGCCTTCGATTCCATCGAAACTTGGGCGGTGCTGCAATCCCTTCAGCGGTGCCAAATTGACTATCGATACATCGAAGTGTTGAAGTGTTTGTATAGAAACGCCACTATGTCTGCCAGAGTTCAGGACAAGAGCACGAAACCGATCCAACTGCAGAAAGGTGTTAGATAGGGAGACGTCATGTCCCCGAAACTCTTCACCACTGCATTGGAAGATGTTTTCAAGCTCTTGGACTGGACCGGATTAGGCATCAACATAAATGGCGAATACATCACTCACCTTCGATTTGCAGATGATATCGTGATCATGGCAGAATCGCTGGAGGACCTTGGCACCATGCTCAACGACCTCAGCCGTGGCTCCCGACTAGTGGGTCTAAAAATGAACATGGACAAGACGGAAGTCATGTCTAATATCCATGTCATTTCAGCACCGGTTCTGGTCGGGAGCGCGCTTCTCGAAGTTGTCGACCACTATGTATACCTGGGACAATCTGTCCAGTTAGGTAGACACAACTTCGAGAAAGAGGTTGATCGACGAATCCAGCTCGGCTGGGCAGCGTTCGGAAAGTTGAGGGAGATCTTCTTGTTCAATATTCCACAGTGTCTGAAGACGAAGGTCTACGACCAGTGTGTGTTACCAGTGATGACTTACGGTACAGAGGCGTGGTCTCTGAATGTTGGCCTTATGTTAAGGCTTAAAGTCGCTCAGCGTGCTATGGAGCGGGCTATGCTTAGGATCTCTACGTGATAAGATCAGTAATACGGAAATCCGTAAGAGAACGGGAGTGACCGACATAGCCCGCCGAGTCAGCATGCTGAAGTGGCAATGGGCAGGCCACATCGCTCGACGAACCGACAACCGTTGGGGAAGAAAGGTTCTCGAGCGGCGACCGCGTAACGGACGGCGCGGTGTAGGACGGCCTCCCACCAGGTGGACCGATGACCTGGTCAAAGTCGCAGGCAGCCGTTGGATGCAGGCGGCACAGGACCGTTCGCTGTGGCGTTCTCTTGGGGAGGCCTATGTCCAGCAGTGGACGATGAAAGGCTGATGGATGGATGGGATTGTTAGTAGTGAGTAGGTAATATAGGTACTTAAGTATAATTTTATATTTTATTTATTTATAAATTACTAGTCTTTGCCTGCGGTTCTGCCGCAGCCAAAAGCTAGGTTTTTAGGTTATATCTCAGATTCTCGATATAGTAGCGGGATAAAATGTATACCAGTTTTTAAGTCTAGTCATGAGCTATCAATTAAAAAACTTGCATAAAACCTATACATAGCCTGATGCGCGATCGAACAAACACAAAATTCTAAAAAAAAAACCGTTTTGTGTTTAGACACGCCTATAAACCTATTACAGTATTTTTTTTCTCAAATATCTTAAATTTACAGACACAGCTCTGTTACAGCTTTATAATAAACTAGCTGACCTGGTGAACTTCGCACCGCCATATATTTTTTCATGAATAAATATTACAATTATAAATTGAGATATAACAAAACACACATTTAAAAAAAAAGTTAACATCGGTTCTGTAGTTTCGGAGTTCATCCCGGACAAACATCGTGACACTGGAATTATATATAATAGATAGTATATTTTTATGATATAATTAAAATAAATCCACCTTCCTCCTTTTATATGATTAAAATAAATCCCCTTTAGGTATCATTGAACCTTATTCGAAAGAATTCAACACCATATAAATATAAATACTAGCCTTTTTAGTAAGGTTATATCTCAGGTTTCCGATATAGCAGCGAGATAAAATAAGTATATAGATACCAAATTTTACAAAAAAAAATATTTATGATCTATTGAATAACTATTCATATTCATTTATGATCTATTGGTGTAACTACACCGTGAAAGTCTGAACCATTATTATATTTCTCAATGGAGAAAATACATATAAAAAATCTCATAACGCATATCCAAATGAAACCACTGCTTCATTATATTAAGAATGAATAGCTGTTTAATAGAACACGATTGAAAATAATACATTTACAAACGCTATGCATGTTTAGCTACCCAATAAGGCGTTCAATATTTCAACGAGATCAATTTGAGCGTCATAAAAACCAAGGAATATGAGCAATTCAAAGATAAAATAAAACTTTATAGTCGCGTGCGTCGTGTTAAGGCACTCGCACACTTATGATCTTATTAAATGATTCGTTCATTCAGCCTTCCATTCTTAAAATTAACCAATGATATACTACCTATTATGTCTGGTATATCCTAGTAATATTGTAAAAGTGAAAATTTGAGTTTGATGTTTATTACTCAATGACGCAATAAAAGCTGAACAGATTTGTATGATATTTGGCAAGCATATAGCTTATTACCTGTTAACACATAGAATGCTAATAAATAATATATGTTTATCCTGTAAAATGTTAATAATGATCAATGCA
Source organism: Leucoma salicis (assembly GCA_948253155.1). Taxonomy (NCBI): domain Eukaryota; kingdom Metazoa; phylum Arthropoda; class Insecta; order Lepidoptera; family Erebidae; genus Leucoma; species Leucoma salicis. The sequence goes on from OX411815.1 coordinate 5,069,366, forward strand.
CCCGCGTGATTCGAATCAGCCTTTTAGGCGTCGTTAATTCACGCAGTTTCATAGAAAGTGTATAGGCGGCGAACTTCTGCACTTCAAATCAGCTCGTCTCGGCGCGCCTAATAGACGTGGGGCTTTACATTTAAGCTCTGTAAATTTAAAGAAACGAAGCCAAATAAAAGGATGTATATGTTACTCAAACTATCTTTTTTCATACTGTTTGAATATAAATGCTATAAATACGCAGTAAACATAACTATTTTGGATAAAAATATATATATATATATATATATATTGGTAAATACATAAGTGATAGTATGTAAAATGAAAAAAAAAACAGCAAGTCTCAATCCATACATCTTATCTACGTGTTATAATTTTAATTTAAAAAGAATAAAACATTACTACGATACATTTTTTTTGTGATTCTTATCTGGATAATACTTTATTTTATTATAAGATTTAAGAACAAACGAATCGCTCAAGTTTGACAAATTGTTAAATATGTACACTTCCTTACACGATTCTTCGAACGGTACATGGAATCACGTACCGATATTAATTTTCGAGGTAATGCTTGAAAAAGGTCGAATGTTGAAGCTGTCATATAAAAAAATAACAATTATGTAGCCATTCGGTGTTATCGCGATACCTTTGCCATGTATGTCACAAATAATTGTGTTGTAACTGTATATAGTCCTCAAGGTTGATTGCAAAGACATTTTGATTAAGAATAAATATTTTGAAATGCAAAAAATTAAAACCGAAGCAATAAGACATTATATTTCATTACACTTCTTTTTGCAAAAGGAGCTACAAAGTTACATTTATAATTTATACTTTGAATATTTCAATATAAATAAGTAAGCATGAACGCTAATTAAACGTACAAGTAAATAGCTTGTCCATCCATCCATCCATCCATCCATCCATCCATCCATCCATCCATCAGCCTTTCAACGTCCACTGCTGGACATAGGCCTCCCCAAGAGAACGCCACAGTGAGCGGTCCCGTCATGGGGCATAATGCCGTAATCGCCACGCTTGGCAGGCAGGTTGGCGATCGCAGTGGATGTTGTAAATACTCGAGGGAGTGCTGCTGCCCAGTCCCCCGGTATTCCCTCAGTCGGCTTTTACGACTCCCGTGGGTAGAGAGGGGTGGGACAATTCTAAAGCCGGCCCCACACGGCAAATAGCTTGTCCAACTTCGCAAATTCCCATCTTTAATTCTTTATCTTCACATAGTAATGCCGCAACATATTTTACGCAGCAAAGAGACTTGAATACTTTATCTTTTATCTATGTTATACTATTATAAAGCTATAACAGAGCTTTGCCTATACATTTAAAATATTTGAGAAAAAATGAGTGTAATAGGTTATATAGGCGTGTCTAAACACAAAACAATTTTTTTTAGAATTGTCTGTAGTATTTGTTGGTCTGTTCGCGCATCACGCAAAAACTACTGATCAGATTTTGATGTAACGTTTTTTATTCGAGAGCTCTTGATTAGACTTAAAAACTGGTATACATTTTATCCCGCTACTTTATCGGGGATCTGAGATATTACCTAAAAACTAGCTTTTAGCTGCGGCGAAGCCGCGGGCACAGGCTAGTACTATTATAAAGATGTTACGAAACTATGTCGGTACACAATATTTGAGAAAAAAAAGTTATGAATTAGTCTATTTAGGCTTCTCTTAACGCAAAACATTTTTTTGTCATATAAATAGTTTGCTTGCTATAGCAACGTAAAGTTGGTAACACTTCGAGTGCCAATCCTTGTCTAACTAATCTTTATTAAAGTACAAATTATTTGTGAATAAAAAAAAGAGATTTTTAGTAGGGGCGGGAATCGAACCACGCATCTTTTCCAATACGACTAACGGCCGGTAACTTGCCGGTAGATGGCGTTAGTCGTAAGACAAATGTGATTAAGAATTTGGGATGATCGAAAGGTCAGTAGGGTAGCTCAGTGGCTTAGAGCACTTCCCCGGATTGGAAAAGATGCGTGGTTCGATTCCCGCCCCTACTAAAAATCTCTTTTTCTTTATTCACAAATAATTTGTACTTTAAAAAGTAGCGGAGCATGTCAATTGCTAAAAGAAATAGATCTAAAATGTTTAATCTTTATTATTTTATTAAAGTTCGGCTCCGGCTTCCACTTCTCATTGAGTCTGCTAACTGTATTGCTCAAACCACAAACGGTTGTCTCATTACAATCATTACGATCTACAAACATAATACGTAACTGTTACACATGATTACGAACACTGACAAATATACCGTTGCAAACGATTACTTTGAGTATTACTTGTCTGACTCGTAATCTCTTTGTAGTGGTTTTAAGATTTCACAGACTTCAACGCCATATCCGATCCGTAGGAACAGTGTCAGACTGCGCATACAATAGGGTTAGTGTTCGGTGGGCCTTAGTTTGCGTGTACGGAACCTAACATATTACTAAATTCTGCCGTTTTTTTGTTTAGGCGGAAAAAAATGTTACTAACCGCACACCCCGTCAATTGGGGCAACGAACAGGGTAGTGTGGGGCCCTCACCCACTAAATAAGCCCGCCGTATGCCGTCTCTCCGCCCTTATTGGTGGGCCACTGGAACTATGTTACATTCCTTCGGTGGTTTAGTAGTTCGTCCGACCTTGCCTAGTAAGGTTTATATTATTATAAACACAAAATACGAAAATAACAGTCACGACCACGATTTGAATCTGGAAAGCCTTCCCAGATGCTTTAGCAATTCAGCCATCGTGATAATTATTGCTCGAAACTGCAGCTACTGCTTCCAAAGTCACATTTTCGCATTATGTGTTCAAAATTCAGTTGTATAACCAGCAGAAAACTTAAACATTAATGACATATTGAACAATGTTACTAAGCTTTTAAAATAATTGCAAAAGTCTGGCGTTCAACTTCAGACAAAGATCTTTTTATGGTCCATTTAACTCCAGCAAATTCCATTTAAAGTAAGTCTTCTATTAAATTAATCCATTTTGCCTTCGATTCCTTGAGACTTTTTCCAAGGATACGATTAAGAGCTAAAAAGGTCTATACAGAGGATTATTTTGTTATAAAAAAGATATTAAAAAAAATACATGTCAATCCAATGCAGAGGCAACACCATAATTATTATTGTCATTAAGCTTAGACAAAGGATATAATAGACACATTCTTAGTGTATGCAGTGTTAAGATGATAGCAATAGTTTGACATATGATAACCGGAATAATTTTAGAAATAACTATGATTATAACTTTGTTGACTACAAATGCACTACCTGTTTTAACCGGATAACTACAAAAGTAATTGCAGCTATGCTTATATTTTGCTTAAAATTTATTAGAACGTGTAACTTTAGCGTATATTATATAACGTGATTAATATAAGTCTTTTTACGCAAAGACAAAAACAAGCTTAAATACCGATAATGGGGACGTTCCCAACAATAAGGTGGCCAACCTTATTGTTGGGATCCAGTTGAAATGGGTCCAAATAAAAAAAAATACTTATACATGTGTCTCGCTCACTCTTGCTATGGCCTAATATGTGCATCCTTTTCTTCATCCTTAGTATTAAAATAGTTGCGAGTCTATGATATCCTCTGCCTACGTCATTAAGTATCAAAAACTTTCACAGAACAAAGTGTAAAAAATAAAAAAACAGAACAAAGTGTTTCGCATTTTCAGAGTTAAGAGTCTACGGACATTAGTTTTGTGCTTTTAAAGATCTCCGTATCGCGTTGTCTTCTTTAGAAGAAGATCTTTTGAGAACTAAGAGATATATTTGATTTTTTATCACTAGTTATTAGTAAGCTTTGGCAGCGGCTTTTTTCGCGCCAATTATTATTTTGTTCGATAACTTTTAATTTTTTTTTTTCTAAAAATGGTTTCAATAGTTTTATATTAGGAGTAAAGCAAAAAGAAATTGCAACCTATATAATATTTTTATAAATATAATATTACATTTATAATTAATACTTCGAAAGGTCATTAATAAAATCAAACTGGATTAGTAAATAGGGGCTTTAAGACATTCAGCCAGTAGACTCGTTGCATCTTATTTCATTACTGCTCGAGGCTATAAACAGAGGCCAAAATAGCGAGAATTGACCACATCGTATCACCTATGAATAGGGCTGCCAATATGTTTAAAGTGAACAGGATAATTTAATTTATCTATTTTAGAGTTATATAGAGAATAAACATACAATAACAATGTTATTAGAAAAATAAATAACTGTATTAGGCTATATAGGCGTGTCTGAACCTGATCTGGACACAATACAATATTATTGAGATTTTTTGTCTGTATGTTTATTCGCGCATCCCGTGACTCCTTAACGGATTTTGTTGAAAATTTTTATTTGATATCTCTTGATTAGACTTAAATACATTTTATCCTGCTACTATATTGGGAACCTGAGATATAATCTAAAAATTTGCATTTGCGCAAGCAAAGGCTGGTAAATGAATAAAACTGAAGTGTCTGTTTGTAATATCAAAATAACAGTAATTTACTAAATGCATAAAGATTATATACGTTACCGCTAAATTTTGTATATGTAATGTTGTATGTAATACTGTATAACTGCCTCGGTGGTGTAGCGGTAGTGTATGCGACTGCTAATCATGAGGTCTCGGGTTCGATCCCCGGGTCGGGCAATGTTATTGGGCTTATTCCTAAAAAGAAAAATTCTCAGTAGCAGCCCGGCGTTTGGAAATGTGCCCGGTAAACGTCAATAGGCTCGCCCCCTATTACGTGGGACTTAAACATAGCTGGCGAGTCGTGGGTGTGTAATACACCTCTGCCTACCCCTTCGGGGAATACAGGCGTGATGCTATGTGTGTATGATAAAATATTGATTTTAAAGTTTTTGTCTGCCTGTTTATTCTTTCGCGGATGGTAGCTAGTATATCAAAAATGATGTTGTAATGATTTTTATCTACAATATCATTGGCTATCTATTCTTATGTGAAAATTTGTTAGAATTGGCTTCAAAACTGTATCGTTTTAGCTAATCATATGTATTAAAACAAAGTCTGACCTCCAAGATCCTCCAAGAACTGGTGACTTCAGGAGAAGACTGGAGTCACATTTTTATTCAGGACTGGCTATGTTATTTGATAGCCAGGATATACTGCTGCACATGCCTTCAGAAGCATAGAAGAGGTCGCATATTCACAAATGGGTGTCACTTTTTGGTCACCCATCTGACGAAGCGAAATTTGCTTAACCTTGCCGATTATGTAAATAAAACAGGGCTGAAAACCCAGGATTCTCCTAATAGCAATATAGGAATCTCATGTTAAGCCACATCTATTGTGATACCTATGTGTGGCAGACCTTTGTTTGTTAAGGCGGGCAAAATGTACCTAACCGCATACGCCATCGTTCGGGGCAACGAACAGGGTAGTGTGCGGCCCTCGCCCACTAAATAAACTCGCCGTGTGCCGTCTCTCCGGCTGTATTGGCACTGTGTTACATTACTTCAGTGGTCCGCCGGCGCGTGTGGCAGCCCTACTGCAAATAATCATTCATTCAGAATCGGGTCATTCGTCACGGCCTTAATCCAATGTGAGTTGAACCCGTTCTAGATTTGAATATGTGTGTATGAATGCACATCTGATATGAGAGAATTGCAGTTGATAGCGAGAATTGGTGAAATGTAGACTGTGAATAAAGTAAAGCAATAATAACGTGTTGCATTCACCTTAACCCTTGAACCACTACATTGGTCTTAGAGACCCAGATAATAAATAATCACAAAGTACGAACATGTGACCAACAGATTAGCTTTGGGGACGAATTCATGTTTTATCCACGCTGTAGTATTTTTTTGATATTATCTCTTTGAAGTAATGCAGCAGCTATTGTAGTAAGAACGAGATCATAAAGATCGCGCTTCGAAAGGTAAGCAATATATTTACACTATTTACAGATTTTATTCTAGTAAAATTTTTGTTACCCTTACTTACAATATTAAATTTAAAGCGAGTTTTTTTGTTTCAGACGCTTTTCTCATTCATACATAAGTAGACAGAGGTCTATCTATGTATGTATGAAAAATATACAAACATAATGTATGAAAAAAAGCGTTTTTACACTGCCCCGCTTATTTGACTGTGAGCCATGGGTAACTGGTTAATGTGGTTTTTGTTAGTCTTAACTGTCAATTGTATTTCTCGTTCCACATTATTTCGCTGAGGGTTTATAAATACCATAGTGTGGCTTTGCACGGGTGAGAAGACATTAATAAAATACATTTAAATATTCTTTAAAAATACCCAATCAATTAGACGGATTCAATAACCTAAATTCAACAAAATTGTTTCATATTTATTTATGACCCACCTTTGCTTCACACAAGTCTAATTTCCTAATATCTCTAAGACCTAATACATTTCTGCGATTTTATTACAAAAAAAACAGAAATTCCCCTTTTCTTGGTGAATACCCAAACGACAGCGAAAATCTTTAAAAAATCCGTTACGTTGTTTAGCAGAATAGAGACACAGACAAACGTGCATAGCAATTTTATACTATGTATATAGATAAAGCGGCCATTTCATTGAGTTTGAGAATCCAGATTTCAGACAACCGTTTTACCCGTGAAATTAATAATTATTTGTTTTAATAAAAAACACATCCGAATATAATGACAATTAAAGCACTACTAACTCCACCGAGATGAGAGACCTTCTGTAATCCTTTCTCATCACTTCCCATTCTTTGTCTATACTCGTAATTATTCTCCACCCTATATCTTAAGATAACGTTAGAAATACATGAGTGTTTAGATATTTTTATATATATTTTTAGCATTTGACATGCTTAGCACTATCCATTAAACACTCTGCTCCTGACTGTTATTTTCGATTTCACATTTTTCACTTTGTGTTTAATACATGAGTGATTAACACGAACTGGAAAATGTGAAATCGAAAATAACAGTTACGAGCAGGATTTGAACCTGCATCTCCTGGATACCGTCCGTATTTACATACATTATACCGACCTGTAAATACTTTCGACAGATGGCACAGGCGTCACCCAGAACGTTAAGTATGAAATGTGTTATCCAGATTAGCAGTCGAGAGCAGTTGTCACGATGGCTGAATTGGAAAACATCTGGATGGTATCCAGGAGATGCAGGTTCAAATCCTCCTCGTGACTGTTATTTTCAATTTCACATTTTCCACTTTGTGTTTAATGTATATGGCTAAGCATGTCAAATGATAAAAATATATATCAAAATTTCTATGTACTACTATGTGATGATAAGAAAAATCTTCACTTCTTTGATAAAAATATCACACGTATCTATAACACAAACAAATTGTCATAAACACAAAGTGAAAAATGTGAAATCGAAAATAACAGCCAGGAGCAGGATTTGAACCTGCATCTTCTGGATACCGTCCAGATGCTTTACCAATTCAGCCATCCTGACAATTGCTCCTGACTGCTAATTTCGATAACACATCATACTTAACGTCTTTGGGTGACGCCTGCGCCATTTGTCGGAAGTATTTTCATACATTATACAGACCAGGTAAACTTAATTTTACAATTAAGATTTTTACCTAATAATGACGCAAACCCTATAAATATTTAGATATTTTATATATATTTTTAGCATTTGACATGCTTAGCACTATACATTAAACACAAAGTGAAAAATGTGAAATCGAAAATAACAGTTCCGACAAATGGCGCAGGCGTCACCCAAAGACGTTAAGTATGATGTGTTATCGAAATTAGCAGTCAGGAGCAATTGTCAGGATGGCTGAATTGGTAAAGCATCTGGACGGTATCCAGAAGATGCAGGTTCAAATCCTGCTCCTGACTGTTATTTTCGATTTCACATTTTTCACTTTGTGTTTAATGTATAGTGCTAAGCATGTCAAATGCTAAAAATATATATAAAAATATCTAAAAATTGTCATAATTATATTATAGGTATATCGAATGCTCCCATGAATTTTCTGGACAATTAAAGCGTTAACTCGTATAAATACAGCGATAACTAGGCTCAGTCTAGTTTACGTTTATAAGATCTCAGTGAATAGGATCGTTTAATTTCACAGTAGACGAGGGAACGTTTCCGTTGTCATACGAACTACTACGCAAATGTGCGTTACAACCGCCTGAAGATGGCCAATTACCGTAGCCTATATACGCTAGGAACATTTAAGACATCACTTATATATTGTCGATACCAGTTAGGACACAAGATGGAGAGTAAAGATGATGAGGGAAGATCAGAAGATTAACAATAACTAAACACAATAACTAAAGTAATTAATCAGCCTCTAAGGAAAAGGGTTTATAAAGTTGCAGCACCACTAACGATACGATTATAAATAATATATAACTCTATTCTGTAAACCGTAAGTATAATTATTGTCTATATTTTTGACGGATAGCGTACAACAATGAAAACAGTACTATTGTTGAATTGTACGTACACTGATGAGTGTTATGACCGAAGTGGGGTAAGTAAACGACCGACTGTTTTCACTATCGCTCGTCGATACAGTTAGCTCGGTACTCGCTAAGGCAACGACATTTGAACATCAGGGTTCACGCTCAGCTAATGATGGATGTACTAAATCTTTGAAAATCTTTATCAAAGTCTTAATGTATGATGTTTTTTGCATTCAATATAATTAATATAAGATTCTACAATATGTTAGTAGTATTTTTTTTATTGCTACTATGTATTCCTTAGAGCAAATGGTAATACGATCTATTATGGTAGCTGAATAGGTACATAAAACTAAGCCTAGGTGTCAGCGATTAACAAATTTCTTCACATCATTGGTGATATGCATATGGTCATCGAATTACGCGTGAACGGATGGAACAATTTTGTTAATTCTTTTTTTGTTGTGTTTATTATTGTCAGGAGAAGGTTCTTATGTAAGAAAAAATTGTAAAAACGTGCAGAAAATTGAAAAAAATCAAAAAACTACATTCTTACCGTAGCGCGTTTGACAGTTCGCAAGTAATTAAATATTCATAGCTAAGACAGGACAACGTTAAATAACGTTTAACGTCAACGTTTAATATAAAAAAAAAAAAAATATTTGTGCTTAACTGCGGTGCATATCGTTTATCCTATATTCTAAGCTATTATTATGAAAATTTACATACTTGAATCCAGTCTACAGAAAAGGACATAGGGTTTTTTTATCCCACAAAATTTATGGTTCCCGTGATAGGCTACTATAACTGGGTCACAGCAACGTAATGTAATTTTTTCAGTAGAAAAAAATATATGTATACACTGTATGGATACTTACTTGAAGTACTAAGACTCAAAGGCAAACTTTGTAGTCTTTATAGTATTCCAACAACAAAGAAAACGTTGTTTGTATATTTTAATATTTTTATATATTTTTTTAGCATTTGATATGCTTAGCCATATAAATTAACACAAAGTATGAACATGTGAAATCGAAAATAACAGTCACGAGCTCCTGCTCGTCGTCTTTAAACCTGTATCGCCTGGATACCGTCCAGATTAAAAAAAATCGCGCCATCATATAGTATGAATTTTAATTGCATAATTAAACTTACTATATTGGAGTAATGCATGTAAACGCATTCCGATAGATGGCGTTGGTCGTAAAGACAAATGTGATGAGGAGATTGGGTATGGCCGAAAGGTCAGCGCGGTAGCTCAGTGGCTTAGAATACTTCCTCGGATTGGAAGGGCGCAGGTTCGATTCCCGTTCGCACTAAAGTCCTCTTTTTCCTCATTCACAAATAATTTGTGTAAGAGTTAAATAGCGCGCCACGCATAATAAAATTCCGTTCATTCGATCACTCCCGGTTCATTCCCAACGCGCGTCGTGGTGGCCCTACCCACTCCGCGCCAATCCGCTCACCGCTCGTCGCCGTAGGCGCACGCGTCTTTGATTTCGTAACGCTGTAATTGATAATTTTGCCCAAAAGTGTACCTAACTTGTGTTTCGTTAGTTTATTAAACCTTTTTTACGAAACTCGGTGTTTATTCAATTATAATCCACATTACCACACACTTCATTTGTTATTTTCGATTTCAGATTTATACACTTTGTGCTAATTTGTTTATAATATTATTATTTTTTCAAACATTTAATATAAAATTATGATCTCATTACTAATTCAAGTCAAAACATTACATATTAAAGATAGAATAACTGGAATCTTGTGTTGAAGAGTGAATATTTATATCTATAAAACATAGCGGAAATTAAAATTAGTGTTATTTGCACATTAAGATTAAATCGCGTTGATTAATTAATATATTCATTGATTGGTAAATTAAGATGATTAGTTCGTGTGGCGACGAACTAAGAATAGTGTCACCATCCCATTTATTATCATAGGTAACATAATGTGATTGATGATTCGTTTTTCAAGGGTAAATACAAACATGCAAATAATAGAGACAAGTACACTCGGAGCAACAAAATTGCAAATAAAAATCATTACATCGTGCAATTATTATTATCTATCGTGCAATTATTATTATCTATCTATCTATACTATTGTAAAGCTGTAATAGAGCTGTGTCTGTACATTTAAAATATTTGAAAAAAAAAATGACTTTATTAGGCGTGTTTAAACACAAAACGATTTTGTTAGATTTTTTGTCTGTTTGTCTGTTTGTTCGTTCACACATCACGCAAGAACTACTGAACGGATTTTGATGCAACTTTTTTTATTTGATGAGCTATCAGATTAGACTTAGAAACTGGTATACGTTTTATTCACTACTACATCGGCAACCTGAGATATAACCTAAAAACATAAAAATATTAGTAATATATTTACACGCTTATCTATACATATATACTCGTTGATCTTCAGCCAAATCAGCAAGCTAGTTTTTAGCTAGTAACTGGATGAAACGTATACCAAATAATATTCAAGGGCTGTCAAACAAAAAAGTTTAATGAAAATCCGTTCAGGATTTTGGGTGATTATGCAAACAGACGTCAATTGGAAAACAATGTTCTCTGTAAATACTCACTTTTAATACAGTATTTTTTTAGATATTTTTTTCTTTCTCAAATATCTTAAATATACAGACGCGCTTTCTTACAACTTTATAACAGTACAGAAAAATGCGAAAGTGAGTTTGTTTAATTGGGTACCTACTACGTTATTAGGTATGTCGTTAACCAATAATCATGAAATTCATAATAATATAGGACGTAGCCCAAAAAGGATATTTTAGATTTTTTTTAATCCCCGAAAAATGAATGGTTCCTCTGAGAAAGCTATTTTTGTTATATACCTATATATATTTAGTCTACATGGACGAGGTCGTGGTCAGATTATCTATACTATTATAAAGCTGTAATAGAGCTATGTCTGTACATTTAAGATATTTCAGAAAAAATGACTGAAATAGGTTATATAGGCGTATAAATACAAAACGATGTTTTTATATTTTTTGTCCGTATGTTTGTTCGCGCATCACGCAAAAATTACTGAACGGATTTTGATGCAACTTTTTTGTTTGATTACTCTCGATTAGAGGTAACAACTGGTATATATTTTATCCCACTACTATATCGGGAACCTGAGATATTACCTAAAAACCTAAAATTATTAGTAATATATTTACACGCTTATCTATACATATATACTCGTTGACCTTCAGCCAAATCAGCAACTTAGTAAAAGCTGTTACTATCGAAATCTGAATATTATTTGGAATTCAAAAATTATTCCCTAAAAATATAATATCGAAGATGTAATTCGAGATGGTAGTCATTATAGAATGTAGCGGCATAACCGCATTGTACTTTCGGTTGACTTACCAACCGGAAACCGCTCTTTTATTTTCATTAAGAAAATTGAGTCACCAGATTGAGTCTGATTTCACTAATATTTTTATGGTTTTGAATTATCATTTCGATATTTATCCGGTGACTAAGCACGAATTATATACATAATGTATGTTACCCGCAAGTTTGTCCATGTGGAATTTAGTTATTTTGTCTTCTGTGCGGAGACCTAATTATTTTTTCAAAATGAAGGACGCCTATGTTACTCCTTATAACATTACCTATACATAAGTGAGTCTCGTCTAAATTAGTACAACCGTTTTGGAGACACGGACAAAAACTTAAAATATTGGTAGTTATATTATATACCTTCAACGTGTAAGGACTATCATAAGCATTAAGTAAAAAGCTGTTATTCAGACATTACAAAATAAACACTTTCAGATTTATTTATTTGTATAATTGTAATATTGAGCAGCCTGACGATATATAGACAATATGCTTGTCTGAAACGTGGATATAACAGGTCCACGTTTCAGACAAGCATATTGTCTATATATCGACAGGCTACGACGCTGGCTGAATTTTCTGAATGAATATTTTTTGCATGACCTAGGATTCGAACACGAAGCTTTAAGATGTACCAAATGACGACGCGGCCGCGGAATTTTAATCAATTACCCCGAGTAAGAGATAAGTTCAACAAAATCTTACGACTATATGACCTACAATAATGTTTCAATAAATGAAAACTATATTTGTTTCCATTAACTTTTACTAGAGAGTTAATAATATCCGACATAAGTAGAGGCTGTCGCGAAAGCGGCAATTAAACTTTATAATTATATATATATAAAAGTTGCGTACATTTATATTTTATATTTGAATTTGGTGTTTATATAAATAAGAGAACTGCAATAGATAAGGCATAGATGACTTGACTGTTTAAACCTGCATATTGATGACATGGCCTATCAGACCATGTAGTTAATTAAATCTATATTAATTAAATTTAATCATGTCAAAAATAATTCCATCAATTTGTTAAGGAACACGAGTTCTGCTACTAATTTACTTAAATTAAGTAGCCAAGGGTTTCTCGTTAGTAAATTAGTACTAAAATTACCTTTTTTTTAAATGTACCCGCACACCCCTTCGTTCGGGGCAACGAAAAGGGTAGTGTGGGGGCCTCACCTGCTAAATAAACTCGCCATGTGCCGTCTCTCCGCCTTTGTTGGCGGACCACTGGAAATGTGTTACATTATTTCAGTGATACCAAAATGGCCCTAATAATTTTGAATCATCATACTTTGTATACTTCATAGCAATGATGAAATCATCGCTTGATTCTTCATTAAGACACTTGATTTGATTTCCATTAGCACAGAATTAGTAGTCCAAGAATTCGCTAAAGCAATTAATATCTATAACATTTTAACTATTGTTAATAAATAAGACATCAAAACCTCTGGGGCTGTTTGAGACATTTATAATTAAGTTATCTCGTAGTATTCGAAGCAGATAATGATAATTTTATGTAAATAATTATGTTACCATTAACATAATAATTAAATACAATCGCGACAAAATAAATTAAAACGGTATCTCACAAATTTTATGTAAATATATATTTTTGTATGTATATCTCTTGTAATTTATCTGACAAATGATAATTGTTTGCAACTCTCTAAGATGTTTAATTGTAAATAAATTTAACAAAAATAAAGCTGACTTTAAGGATCATTTTTTGCTAACCGACTTAAAAAAGGAGGAATTTCTCATTTCAGATGTTTCCATCCATCCATCCATCAGCCTTTCATCGTCCACTGCTGGACATAGGCCTCCCCAAAATGGAGGTTTTACCATAATCGCCACGCTTGGCAGGCGGGTTGGTGATCGCAGTGGATGTTTTTAGTACACAGGGGAACGCTGCTTCCCGGTCCCCCGGTAATCCCTTAGTCGGCTTTTACGACTCCCATAGGAAGAGACGGGGTGGAGCTATTTTTGGTTCCGGCCCCACACGGCATAACATATACGGCATTCGGATGTTTATATACATTTTTTATATTGACAACTCATTTGCAGCTTATTTTAAAATATTGCCATTTAATTTTTTTAATGATCTGATGATGAGTTTCGAAGACAGACAATGAAAATATTGAATAAATTACTACAAATCAACCGCGATGCTTCTGTCGCATATCTATGCATTGTTTATGTAATCATACAACATAACATCACGCCTGTGCCCTCTAAAGGGTAAAAAAGTAGTTTCAGAAGTGTTTATAATTTGTTATACGCTGAATATTGGCACAAATATTATTAGGAGGATATCGCTGTGACCTTCATTTTTGCGATACTAATTAAAAAAAGACACAACGTTTTGAAGTTTAAAGAAAATCAAATCCTTTTAGATGAAGTTCTTAGATCTAGTTTAAGAAGTCGTATAAAATAAATCAGCTGTTTCCCTCATTTTATATAATAGTACCTGGATGACCGAGCTTTGCTCGGTATTTTTTTTTTGGTAAGTCGTGAGTTTTTCTCACAAAAGAAAGAATTGAAAAAAAAGGGAAAATGAAAAGAAAAACGAACTGGAGACATCTGGACTCGAACCGGGGTCCGGATAAAACGACGTTTTCTAAAAATGAAACCTAGCTAGATCGATTTATCGCCCCCGAAACCCCCTGCATACTAAATTTCATGACAATCGTTGGAGCCGTTTCCGAGATTCAGATTATATATATATATATATATATACAAGAATTGCTCGTTTAAAGATATTAGATATGTTTGAGAAAATAATACGTTACGCCTTTAATATTTCCTTTTGTTGTTTTTTATGAATCATTATCATAAAACATAATTTTGCGTCATACGTACAATGAGGCAATGAAACTCGGTGTGTATGTACTTACATTGTAGATATAGATATATATATATATAAATGAAGAGGGGGTGGTAAGAAAAATGCATCAGAAAATGTTTTAATCTGTCTGTCAGATCTCTGAAATCACTAAACAGATTTTACATCACATGTCAGGAAAACAGCTATCCTTATTTAAAGACATTAAGATAAAACTGAAATCTAAGCAGACAAATCGCGTTCAACGGCTATATAACATACATTTGAAAGTATAAGACTAATTTATAATCAAAACAATATTTTTACAAGTTCCGAAGATTTACGTTTTTATCTCTACTGCAGAAGTAGTTTGGCTCAGTGCAAATTGTTGACAAGTAAACAAATAATTTCGAGAAGTCAGTGATGAGTGCCTTAAGCGGTCTCCGCCTTAGACTGGGCCCTGGGAATCGAACTCAATTGTCTTTGCAATCCTTCGTCTTTCTACTAGGCTATTACTGCACGTTGCCTATACATACTGATACTATATATGATTTTATTAAACACTAGCCTTTGCCCGCGGCTTCGCCACAGCCAAAAGCTAGTTTTTCGGTTATATCAGGTTCTCGATATAGTAGCGGGATAAAATGTATACCAGTTTTTAAGTCTAAGCGAGAGCTACTAAAAGTTGCATCAAAATCCGTTCAGTGGTTTTTGCTTGATGTGCGAACAAAAAAACAGACAAACAGACAAAAAATCTAAGTTATGTGTTTAGACATGCCTATATAGCCTAATAGAGTATTTTTTCTCAAATATTTTAAATGTACAGACACAGCTCTGTTACAGCTTTATAATAGTATAGAATTATAGATTTAATGCTCGTTAATTTAAATCCTATATTTTCTAATGGTAGAGCCTTGCTTATCCCAACATGAATGGGCCAGCTCGATCGGAGAAGTACCACCCTCTCACAAAAGATCAGCGTGAACCAACAGTAGTGGTAACTACCATTGTGTCTCGCATGGTGAATGAGAGTGCCGGAGGCCCAAATTCCCCTCCCTATTCTCTCCTTGTTATCCTTCCTATCCACTCCTTAATATCCTGCCTATCCTCTCTTTAATATATTTCCTATGCATCCTCCTATCCCTTTCCTTAAAGATGGCTACACGCGAGTGGTGTCTCTGGTGTTGCTAGCGTCTATAAGCTACGGTAAATACTTACCATCAGGTAGGTGGGGTAGTAGTATCCTTGTTTGCCACCCATGTAGTATACAAAAAATTAAGCAAAATCTATTATATTCAAATAAAATCCGTGAAATATTTTCTCAAATAAATCGTCAATTAAAATCCATTTTTCTGTTTATGGTTTTAATTTCTCCACACGTCCGCACGTGTGCATCCTTTTGAAATGTTGTCATTAAATTAATTATATCTAATGGCTCATTAATATGCATGTTCACCTAATCATTGCAATATCCATTAGAATATATTATCTCAGGATAATAGCTAAATAAAACTATTTAGTGAAAGTCTTCCGGTACTTGAAAACATTTTATGTGAAATCTGATAATAATTTGACTCTCAAAAAGTTGCATAAAATTCCTGTTATGCCAGTTTTTTTACGAAAGACTTTCTTCTCAAACGGAGGAATCTACATTTAGTTTAACTAAACTTAGAAAAGGAAGTAGTGGTATTAAGATATTTTTATTAGTATTTATAATTGAATTCACAATAAAATATAATGTTGAGGGAGAGAGAGAGGGGGGGTGACCAAATCGATCATGTATAGAACGAAGGTGGAGTCAGGAATCTCCAAACTGGCGAGCGTGTATGAAGAGAATTTTGAACGCTGAGGAAGCGAGAGATAAGCTCTTCTTGTCTTGAATGCATGAATGAATGTAAATCTTGAAAAAGATCTAGAATAGAGCCTCTTGGCCCTCTGTTCTCTCTGCCTAGCCCACAAGGGAAATGGCGTGATGATAAGTAGTAGAAGTAGTAGTATAATGTTAAGTTCTTAAAAACTCGATTTCGAGTTCGTTCTTGAGGGACCTTTCTGATTTTTCTAAATTATCTGCATTTGATTTTTAATGACTGCTGCTTTACTGGCTGATAAAGAAAAAAATACCTCAGAGATTTGTCGCCAACCAGGCTCGTTGGGCCAGCATATACCATTAAAGCCTAATTCTAACCAAACTTATTTTCAACTGTGGGAAAGTCATGACTTTAGAAAAATGTACTTCATTTTCGATCTGTATTTTAGCAATTGACATGTCCAGCTACTTAAAAAAAAAATTGTGAATGTGGAAAAAGAGAATTTTAGTGCGAGCAGGATTCAAACATATCCCTTCCGATCCATGGAACTGCTCCAGACTAGGTCGTAAAGACAAATGTGATATGGAGATTGGGAATGGCCGTCGGTCAGTGCGATGGTTTAGCAGTTTGTAGCACTGTCCTGGATTGGAAGGGACGAAAGTTCGAATCCCGCTCGCACTAAACTTGTAATTTTCCGCATTCACAAATATTTTGTTTATTAAAATGTACTTCATATAGGTACTACCATACATCACATCATCATCACATTCAGGAGCTTTGCTCTTATCGGTGTAGTAATTTGTAGTTGTATCTATGGCTTTCTTTTTCATTTCATTCTTCTAGTTGTCCCTCTTTTTTATACTACGTACGAATACCGTAGCCTATAGATGACAGCAACATCAGAGGCATCACTAGCGTGTTGCTATCTCCAACGAAAGGGATAGGAGGTGGATAGGTAGGATACTCAGGAGGAAATAGGACGAGGGAGAGGATAGGGAGGGGTTTTTCTTTTACCTCCAATCTTTACTTCTAATATATATAAATAGTCATATATTTCTTTCAGAAAACAATCGAAGTTATGTAATTTCATTATCTGCTTTTAAGCTAATAATTTTCAATAGTTTAAAGTGACAATTACATGTTTACTTGATTATGTTTTTGTACTTCTAAATGCTCTAGCCACACTTATGTACAACGCCAATGCCCATCATCGCTATAATTATTGCGTTAACGCGATAAATTGTGTGACCACACTTGATCATTCAATTTCTTTGACGTACCGCCACTACACTACACACACGTTTGGCGATAACTCATCGCTAAACGTCAAACGGCAATGTGAATGCCGTTGTCAAATTGTCGCGATAGCTCGTGGCTATACTAACGTTAAATGTCCACCATCGCGATAATGAACGGCGTTTCTCATTAGTGATGTCCGAGCGTTAACAAAGAAAAATAATAATATGAAAAAAATGTAGTTGATAAACACAGTGCAAAAATGTGAAATTTAAAATAATAATCACAAACTTGCATCTCCTAGAAAACTGTCAGTGTTACCAGTGATGAAATAAGGAACAGAGACGTGGTCTCTGAATGTTGGCCTTGTATCAAGGCTCAAAGTCGTAAAACGTGCCATGGAGCGGGCTATAATCGGTATTTCTCTACGGCATAGAATATGTAATATATAGATCCGTAGGCGAACGCGAGAGACCAACTTAGCCCACCGGCTTGCCATACTGAAGTAGCAATGCGCGCATCGTTCGACGAACCGACAAGCGTTGGGGAAAATATTCTAGTTTCGACCACGTAGCGGACAACACCGGTCTCCCATTAGATAGACCAAAGATCCGGTCAGGCGCAGAGAATGCTGGTTCTGTGCAGATCATCCGTTATGCCGCTCTTTTAGGAAGGTAGTACACGCCAATGCTGGGATGTATGACAACACTAAAATTATGCGAGTTCATTACAAACTTTTTTACCTGTATTTGTCCCAACTTATTATAGTTACAATTCATACAGATGTAAGAATCGAATGCGTCATAATTCGTAGCAAAATATTATTTTTGTGACCTTATTACCAACCGGAAATTCTCCGAAAGCCCAAATGAATCACAAACATAAATGCGTGGGTAAAATTAGTTATTATTTAATTCACCAGTCTAGACCAATTAAGAAACGATAATTTTAATAATTAAGTCCAAATCACAGCAGGGCGTAAGTGCCCAGATTTGAATCAGACACGAAATTTAATAGTTTTGATAATTGTGTCACTTTTACTTATAATTACATTGTAGTGGTATATGATTTAGCAGATTGATTAACAAGCAAGTAAATTTAAGAAAATAATACTAAGCTATCGTATCGGACGGCGCAGCGTAGGACGGCCTCCCACCAGGTGGACCCATGACCTGGTCAAAGTCGCAAGTATTCGTTGGATGCATGCGGCACAGGACCGTTCGCTGTGGCGTTCTCTTGGGGAGGCCTATGTCCAGCAGTGGACGATGAAAGGCTGATGGATGAATACTAAACTAATATCATAATTTGTAAAATGGAAATTTAACACATTATCATTATTATATGCGCTAATTAGTTAGATTAGACTTGGATCACAAAGAGCCTTAGTAAGATTGCTAAAGATCGCTCTTTAAGGGGATTTTTTGAGAAGGCCTATATCTAGAATTGGAGGACAATAATATAGGAATAATTTCAGTATAATATTCACATGAAAACTAAACTAAATTTTAAACTAAGTATCATTGTCACCGTGATAACATAAATTAATTAGGCAACTGTCTAAACTCAAGCCTATTTTACACTATCTAACATAATACTACTACATTATATAGAAAATAATCTAAGAGTTGGTGCACTCCACGGATTTATTGCTTCTTCTTCAATAGTGGACCTATTTATCAATTTAATGTCATGGGGAAGGCACATCATACGGTTTACAGAAGTAGTCAAACGCCATTGTTTAAAAAGAATTTAAGTGTAAGTCTAATATTTCCTTACAAAGTCCCAGTCAAAATCTTTCAAAAGCTGTATAACCCGATTTTTGTGACGTCTTCCTTGAATATAAAGTATGGAAATTTGAAATCTAAAATAATGGTCAGGAGGTCAATGGGCAGAATTATTATGTTCAACTTTTTTTTTATTGATTGTAGTAGTAGCAGATGAGCCACGGCCCATCTGATGGTAAATGGTAACCGTCGCTCATGGACTCAACTATACCCAGAGTATTGTCAAGCCGCTGCTCACCATTTCATTTCACAGATATGAAATGAAAGAATAAACGGCTATCTCCTGCTACAGGCAAAACGCAACGATGTGCTTCATGGCCGGTCACACGGGAGATGGTGGTACCAACCCGCTCGGGCCCGATACCAAGTGAGTACTCCCACTTGGTACCCAGCCCTACCACCAGTCATGCAATGGATGATAATTGCTTACTTCCCTTTGTCGCCTCATACGACACCCGTGGGAAGGATTGGGGTGGTGACAATTGTATTCTTAGTCTGTCACCATACGGATACATTTTTATTATTGTTCTGGTACTAAATGACTGTCAAGTCCTTAATATCTCCCTGAAATTTCGATTTACTGAGGTTTTTATATATGTTACGCGTATTTTATAACTGCAAAACAAACTCAAAATTTTGTCAAGACTTATTAAACGATGATCCATGTTCCTTTTAAATTTATATACCAAACCGATCACTGAACCTGACCATATACATATTTTTTTATATCCACTGCTGTGAAACTATTTAAGCATGAACGTAAAATTTGCATAGTGACGACTTTTATATGTTTTCGATGAGATGTATCGATTTATTGATTAGATATTTATGCCTGTGAATTCGCATGTAGGTAACTGCCTCGGTGGTGTAGCGGTAGTGTATGCGACTGCTAATTATGAGGTCTCGGGTTCGATCCCTGGGTCGGGCAATTTTATTGAGCTTTTTCCTAAAAAGAAAAATTCTCAGTAGCAGCCCGGAGTTTGGAAATGTGCCCGGTAGACCCCCTATTACGTGGTACTTAAACATAGCTGGCGAATCGTGGGTGTGTAATATACCTCTGCCTACCCCTTCGGGGAATACAGGCGTGATGCTATGTTATGTTTCTACGCTATGTAAGTACGTATGAATCTTACAAAAATTAAAACCAAATCTTCGTCTAGGGAAGATTCTTAAGAAAATAACCTTAAAAAAAAAATATAGATATATACCTTAATATACATACCTTATATATATATATATATATATATATATATATATATATATATATATATATATATATATATATATATATATATATATATATATATAAGGTATATTATATATATATATACGTGCTACATCTATTATCACTTAATCACATATTTGTCTATGGATATTACCGGTATTTCGCATAATTTGCGACGTTTAATTTAAAGTGCACTTCAAATACCTATGGTGCAATCACGTAAATGTAAAATTTAATTATGAAATAGAAATGTTTAGTATTACTTTTAGTTCAAAAGTACAACAATAAATATTCATTTGAATATTGAATTTATTAGACGACTAGCCTTTGGACGCAGCCAAAAGCTAATTTTAAGGTTATATCTCAGTTTCCCGATGTAGTAGCGAGATAAAATGTATACCAGTTTTTAAGTCTAATCAAGAGCTATCAAATAAAAAGGATCCATTCAGTAGTTTTTACGTGATGCGCGAACACACAAACAGACAAACAGATTAACAAACAAATGGACAAAAAAGCTAAAAAAAATGTTTTGTATTTAGACACGGCTATATGTATAGTCTAATACAGTCACTTTTTTTCAAATATCTTAAATGTACAGACACAGCTCTGTTACAGCTTTATAATAGTTAGAAGAACATAATATTCAGTTTTATACAAAATTAAAGGTCATATGAATTCAAAACGAATTAGAAATAGAAAAATTTATAAAAACTCATAACATAAATATAATAATAAACTCTAACAACTTTCGAAACATTATGATTATCTGAAAATACGATGAGAAATATTAAAGTTACTATTCACGATATAGGTGAAATCGAACGGAAGATATTGAAAGTATTTGACAAATAGGTATTTATTTATAATAAAACATGGTAAGTACATGTGAAAATATTATCTCTACTGATTGGTATTATTGATAAGTGCTAGAGAGTCTACTTTTTTCAACCTATTGCTTCATTTCATCTTAGCCCACTACTTGCATAAATATTTTTTTTTTAATAATAACAAATTTTATCGCAGACTGTTACTGGAACACTTCTTCTTCTTCTTTCTTCTTCTACATGCCAGCACTTTTGCAGATATATGTTGTTATATATTGATTTTCAAGCTTGTTTTGTAACACGAATCCTCACACACAATTCGGAACCTATACTACGGACAAACCCCGTTAGTTTATAAATATTATTTTATATAGAACAGAAACAATCAAACTATTTGTCCAGGAGCTGCCGACAATTTTTTTAAGTAAGTAAATGAATAAACAATAATAACTTTATTAAATCATTTTGTCACAATATTATGTACATAAAGGGATATTCTTATATTAGTAAAGAATTAGAGTTGTACCTGAACTAGGTGATCCTGTGTTTCAGGCAAGAATGGCTGGTATTATACTATATTAAATTAAAATACTTAATACCTAGTTATACTTAGCATAAGTGGTATGTACAGTATTTAATCTATTGATTAATAACAGGCTAAATCTTCGTGAGTAGGTTCCCTTTTGCAAGATGCTAAAGTTTTTCGTTGTGAAAAATCTTGATAGATGTAGCTAATAAAGTGCGCAGATATAAAACATGTCGATTTGGTGAAGTATCGAAATTGTCTGACTAACAGTACGTTTTTAATTGAAGTGTTAAGATAATTGGATTATAACTAATGAAGTTGCAGCATGTTATTAATCAATTAAAAAAATAGGCGGCGACTCCTGGACCATATGATATTTCATGTAATAAGAACAATTTAACAAAAAAACACTTCATAAAGTAAATAAAACTTAAAACTATTAATTCACTTACGAATAAATTATTTTATAATTTTGAAGTCCGTGTAGTATTATTATACCTAGTTATATAAAATTAGTCATAGTAATCGTTATAATTCGAAGTTGCTTTTTTATAATAATTTTAGCTAATATATTCAGTGGGCGTGTAATATAATGACATATTTGTTATCTATTTATAGAATAAATTCGCTACCCGCGTCATTCTGATTGTCCACTGTCTTCTTTTAAACGACGCAACATATTTTGAAATGCTGTACAATGTCGTTTAGATAATTTTCAATGAAAAGTTTATATGTAGGTATAATAAATAAATAATAATAATTCACGGACATTTTCAAACAACGTCTTCTGGTCCCAAACTAAGCTTTACGCTTGTGCTATGGGTACCAGATTATGGATATAATACATATATTACTCTTTTGTAAATACATAATTATGATAGATAAAACACCCAGACGCAGTATAAATATCTGTGTCCATCACACAAATAATTGTCCTGAGTGGGAATTCACGATCTCGTGCACGGAAGCCACGTGGCCACACCACCGACCATGCCACGATGCCCGCCAATACACCCTAATTGTTATTTAAAGTGACATAAACGAGTCTTTTAACGCGTTTAAATTAGGTAAAACTTTAACTACCTGTAGCTCGACGTTTCAAATGCGTTGCAGCAGCCTTGGTTATGGGACGACTGTCACTCGTGACCCGTTTATCTTACTTTATGTATGTGTAGAATTCGCGAATCTCTAAAAGTTACTAAACCTCATTATTTTTTTAATATAGGCACTTTGAAATTCCTTAATGGAGAGTATTAGTTCTTCAAAAATGCTAAAGATATTTGCATTAGTCGATTGCGTCCGTGCGAAGTGAGGATTTTTTAACAAAGTAAGCATTGGCAAAAGCCCTGATAAAAGCTAGTAAAAGTTATAAGCTCGCAACCAATTATTTTTTAATTTGTGTCTATGTTAATTCTATAAACACTGACACAAACTATTTATCACGAGCTATGATTAACAATATCACCGAATGTTAATTTCTAAGATCCTAACACCATTATTATATTTAATTATTTTTAAATTCAATGTGATGGTGTTTTGTCTAAAATCGTTATTGATAATTATGGCGACTATTTTAACAGCAATTAAATATTTTGATTTATTTTTATCTGCTGTCACTATTGTGCAGATTAACATAACCATTATACGATGTAATTTAATTTGTGAAAAATTGTGTTATCTCGTTTGAAGTCATTATCATTAATCAGAATAACATCGAGGACCAATTAATTTGGATTTAGAATAATTATTGGCGCTTTTGTTATTTATGTTTTAGCATAATTTGCACTTATTTCGAGATGTCGAGTTTGTTGCTTGGGTCATGCAAACAGGTTTTTTTGTATACTCAGTAGTAGCATGGAATCTAGAAATAGAACTGGTAGAAGGCAGTAACTAGTGTAATTTACTTCATGTATATTGTGTTCTAGCTCATACTATTCCCTGAGTCCCTATGTCGAGAAAGTTGTACAAATATTATTTTAAACTTTAAGAATACACTAACGGACATGAGTAAAATAATCACATAAAGAAACAAAACCACTCGAGTCTAGACCTCGTTTTGAAAACTGTTTCGTGCGATTTCGAGAAATATTTATGGAATCCATAATAATAGTTACAAATGGCATTCGGAATGAGAAGTACACTCAGGCACCGGCAACATCGAGTTTAACAATAACCCTTATTTTTAGAGACAATTTCAAAATCCTTACTAATATTATAAATAAAAAAGTGTTTTCGTTTGTATGTTACGCATTCATGCCGTAACTACTGAACCAATCGTCGTGATATTTTGCTTACTATAGATTAGAGCAGGGGTCTCCAAACTACGTCCCGCGGGTCAAATCCGGCCCGCCAATGTAATCAATCCGGCCCGCGACAGCTTAAGACTAGTGTCATCAATGTCTTATTTTTGTTACTATTTCTGAAAACACAAAATGATAATTACTCGGTTTTATTTACTTGCAAAGTACTCAGCGCACTGGAGCAATGCGGTCACAATAGGATACCAAATCCGCTTTTTACTTTCAGTGATCGGTCCATTGGACGAAGAACTGACTGCATGCATGCAGTGTAACTTGACTGCCTCTGTAGTGCAGCAGTAGTGTGAGTGACTGCTGATCACGAGGTCTCGGGCAGTGTTATTAAGTTTTTCGTAAAAAGAAAAATCCTCAGTAGCAGCCCAGAGTTTGGAATTATGCCCGGTAGACGGCAATAGGCCTGCCCACTATTACATGGGACTTAAACATAGCTAGCGAATTGTGGTTGTGTAATATACCTATACCTACCCCTTCGGCGAATACAGGCGTGATGCTATGGAGTGTAATTGCGTGAGGTCAGTCATGAGAGATCGACTAGAAGATGATCAAAACTACAATACTTAGCACTTGTGGGAAGTACCGACACCACAACATTTATGCACTTAATATACAATTGAAATACTGTTGAGCACTCACAATCAACTACAATAGCTAGTTGTGCTTATTTCCATCTCCATTTCGCACCTCGTAAATATAAGAAAGTGAAAATGATGTTAAAAGCAGCTTAAGGTATTAACTATAGAAAATTTTGACTTTCTTCCATCAAAAACAGGCTTATGTGCACACGCAGACACATCTAAATGCACTTTCATTTTAATATCAGCTGAGCCGACTCGTCATTCAACTCATTGTAAAGCTGCTTATAAATTATTGTAGCTTTAAAAGACAAATTGTACAAAAATGGGGCACACTATGTAATACCTAACTACCTACCTACTTATGTACTTTTACATATTTAAATAATTTTTCTTATCTGATCGGTTTTTACTATGATTTGTACTTTACAGCTAACTAAAGAATAGTCACATTAACAAAAGAATATATTTTTATCTATACTATTATAAAGTTGTAACAGAAAAAAATACTGTATTTTGCTATATAGGCGTGACTAAACATAAAACTTTTATTTTTATTTTTTGTCTAATTATCTGTTTGTTCGTTTGAGCATCACGCAAAAATTACCGAACGGATTTTGATGCAACTTATTTTATTTAATAGCTCTTCATTAGACTTAAAAACTGGTATTCATTATCCCGCTACTATATCGGGAACCTGATATATAACCTAAAAACTAGTTTCTGGCTGCAGCGGAGCCGCTGGCAAAGGCTAGTTCTTATATAAAGCTGCGAAGAACTTATATACCACTAGCCGGATCGGGTAGAAGTTGACTTGCCTGGAGTTGGCTTGCGGGCTATTAGCGGCCGTAGAATATTTTTTCTATATTTGATTTTTCTAAAAGTGCTAAGCGTATGAGGTAAGATTATGTTCTGATATTAGAAAAACCATAAAATAATGAAAATAAACAAATGTCCGCCTACCGTCCAATCGTGATTCCCTTCAGGAATCCACTCAAACACAATCAAAATCAGTTCAGACGTATTCAAGTTTTTGTGGGACTAACGCACGGTTATTGATTTTTGTATACAATAACAAGCAAAAACGGTTCTCTTGACGCTATATTGCAATAAAAAAAACAAAGCCTATAGACACAGTGCTTCAACTAAAAAAATTAGCCGTCACGGGACGACTCGCAGATGTAAAAACATCGATTTTCTTTCTTTCTTTAAATATTGTTCGAGTCTTATATAATTGTTGGTAAGCGCCCTCTTGTTATCCATAGACGAATTAAATTGTTATTGGTTTATTGATTGACATAATACTTCCCAATTAGACACTTTTGGTGGTGACGTTGCTATGCCAACAGCCATTTTTACCCTCCCTCCGCATTAGATGTTTTCACATCAGTCTACAAGAAATTTTACTCGTTAAAATATATGATTCCTCAATAAAAATGATCGTATCAGTGATCATCTCACTTAAAACACTTTTGATGCGTCGGTGAAATGTCAACACAATTCAACCATCTGGATGCTAGATCACATATCACAAACGCTATCCTCTAGTTAAACCATACAGTGCAAGTATGGCTACATAAATAATAAAATCTTGAAAGTTGTTTCTCGTTTCGAATAGCATTGGTGAAAATTGCATTGTCTCGAAACAACTTTACTGAAATATAAATAGTGAAAGGAAATTCTAATTTGGAGTGAATTGAGATAGTTAAGCTAGAAATGATAATGGAATTTATTCCATAATGGGATTAACGGTTTAATATTACAAAAGTATGCACTTCTACACATACTTCTATAATCAAGTCATATATTACGTTTTAATAAGATTCTTGTAGTATAATCTGAATAGGCCTCAAATAGAGTGCCCTGATAAGCCTTATATCAGGCCTCTCTTTATCTGAAATAATATTACTTACGTAAATGGATTACATCTTTCGATTGACTCTTTTGATGTACCAAATGCTTTAACTGGAAAGCTTTTTAAGTTCAAGCTTATATTAAGTTACTGGTTACATATTGATAAAGTCGAAATCGAATTGAAATTTTGCTCTTGCAACGAGATGTAGTTTTTCTGTTATAAAAATATACATGTATACTCGTATAGGAAATGATCGCTGCATTGCAGATGACTTTACAAACATTAATTTGACAGACACAAAGAACAGACTCCAGACTCAGAACAATCATTTATCACACAAAGAATTGTTCTGTGTTATGAAGTTCCCAAAAAAATGTGCTAACTATTGCTGCCTGAAACTATTGCTATAAAAGCTAAATTAAATAAATTCTTATAAATATTCAGCGGTAGAGGATTGCTTATACCAGCATAATTGGGGGCTAGGACTTGATTAAAGAAGTACCATCTTCTCACAGAAGACCAGCGTGTTACAACAGTAGTAACTGTTACGATGTAACCGAACAAATTACTATATAAATTATAAAGTCGCATATTAAATTGATACCGGATACCATATCCGCAAATTTAAAATACGCGCGGTTGCCTAGCCCCCTACCCAGTTAGTTAGCCAATGGGTCGCATGATTTCACTCCCACAAAGACCAGAATCAAATATTACTACCATATATGGCCAGCATGCGATCCCGGATGCGCACAGAGTACGCCAGGGTTCGAGAACGTTCTATGGCTACTCCAATCGCAAGCGTATGGATAGGAAAAGTTCTAGAACAAAAAACTATCTACTAATGAGTAAGTCGGGGCAACAACGCTAAAATGAAATAGCAATAAGAAAAAATAATACCCTTTTTAGGGAAAAAATATAAAAATATAACAGGAGGTAGATTGTTTTTCCTTGGACTCTGAATTATCGTGTGTGTCAAGGCAGATAACACTGCTTAAATTAATATAGTAATTAATTAAAATATTTTTGCCTAGGGAATTTAAAAGTAAAAGTGTGTGACTAGGAAACCCCAAAGAACTGAGCTGTAGCGAGCGTCGTGTCTTAAATATACCGCGCCCCCCATTAATAACTAACACCCGAATAAAAGTTCCTGGGGTTCCAAGTTCCTAGTTCCGGCTACGATAAAGTTAATGATATGATAATGATTAAGGAGTTTCTTTCTCAACGGTAGAATAGTGGAATGTACTTATTAGCTACAACGATACATATATTACATTATTACTTTTATTAACTCTTTAGATTAAATCTAGTGCAGAGCAAGCCTGACCACTGACGCCCGCAACATAAATTATCTCAAGAACCAGCTCGTCCTATACGATAGTTTACAATTAGCTTTATATAATAACTAGCTTCTGCCCGCGATTTCACCTGCTTAGACGTTATAATTGGGTCCACAACGAAATACATAAAATTAAAAGTATAAAAAATATTTATAAAAACAAGTTTTAAACATTTTGATCTGTATTTTAGCACTTGACATGCTCAGCTACTCTTAAAGTACAAATTATAATTTGTGAATAAGGAAACATACGATAGCTCAGTGGATTAGAGCATCTCCGAAAAGGAAGGGACGAAGGTTCGATTCCCGCTCGTACTAAAATACTCTTTTACCTTATTCACAAATTAAAATTTGTACTTTTTAAACAAGCTTTAATTACAAAAACAGTTTAAATGTATTTTTATTAAAATTAACTGCCTCGGTGGCGTAGCGGTAGTGTATGCGACTACTAATCATGAGGTCACGGGTTCGATCCCCGGGTCGGCCAATGTTATTGAGCTTTTTCCTAAAAATAAAAATTCTCAGTAGCAGCCCGGAGTTTGGAAATGTGCCCGGTAGACGTCAATAGGCTCGCCCCCTATTACGTGGGACTCTAACACAGCTGGCGAGTCGTGGGTGTGTAATACACCTCTGCCTACCCCCTCGGGGAATACAGGCGTGATGCTATGTTTTTATTAAAATTGATATTGATCGAACATCTCCAATTCGCTTTGCGGTCATTTTAAAATTCACCATCTTGCATTATTTTTTTTATTTTCGTGTATTGTCACCCGAATTGAATAAGCATGCAGTCGCTGAGGCGTAATACAAGAATTGCTTGAAAAATGCTTTGCAAGTATTGAAACGGACAATTTACATACAAACATAGCAAGTTTATAAGATTGTAAAAAATGTTTATGTGATAAATTGATTTTCATTTTCCTAATAATAATTCATTTTCCATCCGTAAAATGAAACGGTGAGTAGCGTTTTTGTAGTATTTAGGCAATTACCATATACCACCAGGTAGGAGGGCTTGTCTCCAATGTTTGTACGTTAAAAGGTTTTGGAAGACATTTAAATAATGATTCCAAAATATAATTGTTATAATATACGATTTTTGTTTAAAATATCAATTGACCCGAGAATTTTAGTCTGCTTAATTCTTAACCTGTAAATTTATCCAAACCATCTGAAGTACCCTTTACTTATTTTATATTTAATTTATTATAAAAACCACACCATTCTTAATTCAAGAGCGAAGACAAACACTCAGATTGTGATAATCCAGCATATTGACTGTATAAATATGACAGTACAAACTTGCACCTGCCACACTTTATCGCAAACAAGAAACTTACACACATGCAGAAACCATCATGCATTAGAATGTACCGGAAAAATATTTAAAAAATAGAATAGAATTTCTCATAGAACACTGAAAAAAGGTTTACCTTCCTCATTTCATCCCAAGAAGGTGTCAATAGTCTTCCGATTGCATGCGCATATTCGCGTCATCAGCGTTTTTGTCACGCGCATTTACTGGCTTTATAGGAACTGATAGTTTTGGGATTATATTTAAAAATTATTATGATATATTAGAAAAATATTTTCTGAATAATTCAAAGGCAAGTTTTTGGATGAAAAGATACAAAATATGTTTGAGCTGTGACCGACCCTGCCGACACGTCTCTCTTTCTTGGCCTTTTCATGACCAGGATGCTTTGTGCACTTCTATTTCGCTTGGCTTTAGTGCCGTACTTCTGAACCAAATTTTTGGGTTGATTCTCTCGCGTCGCAATCCTAGTGCAATGTGGATCATTAGAATTTGGGTGTACTTTCTGACCAGATAAAATTAATTCCCTAAATCAAGGTATAATAATTAAAAAAATATTTGTATCTGTAAACGTATTTTTCTGAGACAATGCATGAATTATAATCAAGACGCTTTCAAATGTACAGTTAACGATTGAGAAATAAATGTCGAATTTGACCAATTCAGCAATCGTGACAAAAAATCTGGGCAAAGCAACTGGGACGGCATCAAGCAGATGCAGGTTCATATCCTGCTTGTGACTGTTATTTACACATTTTCGCCGTTTGTGTTAATTTATATGGCTAACCATAAAGTCAAATGCGTAAAATATATAAAAATAACAAAATATTTTTTTTATTTCTATGCACATCCTGAACAGTTCCATCATGAATGTTCTTTTTTAAAGAACCTGCCTAGGACAACCCTGCTCTAAGGAACAGTCCCTGTATCGTGGGAGACTTTATCGACATACAATTTAATGGACACACAGTACACCCAGAGTTGGAGAAACCATATGTTTTTTTTATTATTGCATTTAGTGGCAGACGAGCTACGGCCCATCTGATGGTAAATAGTAACCGTCGCTCATGGACTCAACTATAAATACCCCTCGGTATTATTGTCAAGCCGCTGCTCACCATTTTATCACAAATATGAAATGAAATAATAAACGGCTATCTCCTGCTACAGCCAAAACGCAACGATTTGCTTCATGGCCGGTCACACGGGAGATGGTGGTATCAACCCGCTCGGGCCCGATACCAAGTGAGTACTTCCACTTGGTACCCAGCCCTACCACCAGTCATGCAATGGATGATAATTGCTTACTTCCCTTAGTCGCTTCATACGACACCCATGGAAAAGAATGGGGTGGTGACACTTGTATTCTTAGTCCGTCACCACACGGGCTATAGGTGTGAGGGTCACAAAGAATTATCCTGCGGAGGAATCAAGCCCACAAGACTTGGTATGGGGGTCTTTATTTAAACCACTCGGCCATCCGGCATAAAGTGTTTTTAATTCAGTTTACAGGTATAAATGTCGGACTTATATGAGTGTTTTATAAAATATCATTATCCCTAAAGCCAGTACGCAATCGGTTCCGGAAAAACGTGCAAAATAGGATGCTTACTGTAAAATATCTCACCATTGCCCGCCCGGGGCGCGGGACGGGCGGGCGCTGATAGCGCCAGGAGCGCCAGCCCCCACCACCATGACATCACAACCACTCCTGAGGACAAAGAAAATAAAATTATTAATCTCAATTTGCCTTGTGATGCGTAGGACGGCCCCCCACCAGATGGACCGACGATCTGGTCAAAGCTGCGGGGAGCCGTTGGATTTTTTGTGACGAATGATCGTAAATGTAAGATAATATTTTAAAGATTTGTGACTTCATTACTAAGTGCCATGATTGTAATTACGTTGAACTTAAAACTGTTTTAAAACTTTAATCTCAGTTTGTTAGTAAACAGATGTAGCTGTATAAGTAAGCTGTATATTCAAACAAACAGTTCTTAGCTTGATTTAGTTTGTGACACTGTATTTTGGTATTGGTGATCGAAGGGAAAAATAATCACCATCTCCTTAGCCTTATCCCAAACTTTTGGCTGGGGTCAGGTTTTTATTTATACGAAGCGAATCATCTGAAATCTATGACTCATCAAAGAAAACAACTAGCGACATAGAACAAGACCGGAGTCAGATTTTTGACTGACGACCTGTTAAAAAGGTGTCCACAAATACGTGTTACTTTTTGCTCACCCATTTTTGCTCACCCATTTTTGCTCACCCATTTTTGCTCACCCATTTGATTGCCAGTCGAGCAAAGGTTATTTAAGCTTGCCGATCGTTCGAACTGAAAATGCACAACTAAGCTACGACCTCCGTGAAAAAATAACACACTTGAGAATTTGAATCCCGTTACTTACTTACTTATCATCACGCCAAAGAAACACCAAGCAAAGCACGGTCGCCCATCTACTTATTTTTATAACAGTGCATGTAAATATCTCCTCCCTCCCTCTCCTAAATATATATTGTGATACATTTTATGAAACTATCATGCAAACACCACATTTAAAATCTTATCACATCAAAATTCTCAAGAATAACTTAAGACTTTATGTTGTGACTTAACACAATACCTTTATCAATAGAACAATTAAGTCTCCAAGTATAAACATAACCCAGTAGTCCATATTACTACTGGCCCAGTTTCGATTATAATTCCCGATAAAGAAAACCTTGCGCTCACAATAACTCAACTCGTAAAATAACGTTATTTGTGGACAATAGTGTAGGCCTGCACATAAATTAACTTTTATAGCTTTGAATGGACATTATTGTCAGAAACAGGTGCTATACTGTTGTGTTTAACATTAGAATATAAATAGTTTTTGTTATATAATATTCGCTCATATGGGGGGATAGTGCCGTAATCGCCACGCTTGGCAGGCGGGTTGGCGAATCCCCCATATGAGCGAAACACATGTTGTTGCGTTCTCTTGAGGAGGCCTATGTCCAGCAGTGGATTTCGAAAGGCTGATGGATGGATGGATGATATAATATTAATATAATAATCGAATGTCAGATAACAGAATCCTTTCAAATTAATATTAAAAATGTTAAAGTGGTTGTTTGTTTGTTATTCCTAGAGGCTGATCAGCGTGTAACAACGGTAGTTACGCGTACCGTTGTATTTCGTATGGTGAGTGAGAGCGCCAGATTCCCAAACACCTCCCTATCCTCTCCTTAGTATCCTTCCTATACATCTCCTATTCCGTTCCTTGGAGATGGTGACGCAGGAGTGATACCTCTGGTGTTGCTAGCGTCTATAGGCTACAGTAACCGCTTACCATCAGGTGGGCCGTAGGCTTGTTCAACACCCATTTAGTATAAAAATGCTGGGACCGCTTAAAATTATAAAATTTGGCATAAAAATAAAACTATGAGGATATTTTGTATCTCGAAAAAAAGGACGGCTTTTATATAGTACAAGGATAGCAAACAAGCATAAATATATCTGAAAGTTAGCGGTTACTGCCGCCTATATACGCTGGCAACACCAGAGGCATAACTCACGCGTCACCAACCCCAAGAAAAGGGATAGGAGGTGATGAGGAAGGATAATAAAGACAGGATCAAGAGAAGGTTTAGGTTTCTGGCTCTCTCACTCACTATACGAAACATAACAGTAGGAGTACCTGAGGGATGGTAGGTACTTTCCCGGGCGAACAGGCCTTTTTTTTAAGGCGGGGAAACGGTCTTGTGGGGCAACGAACAAAGTAGTGTGAGGCGTCACCAACTAAATAAACCCGCCGTGTGCCGTCTCTCCGCCTGTATTGGCAGACGCCTGGAACTGTGTACTTCAGTGATTTATAAAATAAACCTACATTCCGAATTTCAGCTCTGTAATCTAAGTAGTTTTGGATGTGCGTTCGTTGTCAGTCAGGACGAGCAATTTTATGTGGAAGGCTGTTTTTAGAACTTCTTCAAATTACCAATAACATGCCTTGTTAGTCTAATAGTGATTAATGCAAGCAAATACAATTTGAAATAATTTGAATTTAGAATTCTTTACAAAATTATGATACCATAATAAAATTATAATACGAGATAGAGTGGCCAGTTTGAATAAAAGTTTTAAAAAAATGTCTATATATTAGGACCTTTAATTTGTTAACGCGAAAAATAAAAAAAATGTACCTAAACGCCTAATATTTATTAAGAATTCCTAACTTAGAATGTATATAAATCAATTAAGGAAGATGGAACTCGTAATAGTAGTTTCAAAAGCGCTTCTAAAATTATGCCTTTGTACAATCAACTCTTCGGAAAGTAACGTTGCGTCACGAACGGCACACATCGTTATGTATGCGGGAAACTTCAAAAATTGCTTTTCAAATCTAATCAAACTTTCATGCTGCGTCACGTGGAAATTTAAAACTGGGGTTTACAGTAAACTATTTACGTCGAGTTTTACATTACAGCTTTTATAGTTTCGCAACCAAATGGGATTTATGATGAATGTGTACGACATTGAAGGAAATTAGTTTATTTTGAGTAAATTTATTTGGGTTGGCAGGCTAAAGTGGCAATGAGCAGGCCATATCGCTCGACGAACCAGCGACCGTTGGGGAAGAAAGGTTCTCGAGGAGTGACTACGTATCAGACGGCGCAGCGTAGGACGAACCAGATGGACCGACGATCAGGTCAAAGCCGCGGGGAGCCGTTGGATGCGGTCGGCGCAAGACCGCTCGTAATGTCGTTCTCTAGGGGAGGCCTATGTCCAGCAGTGGACGTTGTAAGTCTGATGGATGGATGAAGTAAATGTATGTGGTGATAGAGCTTTGTCAATCTCAGAAGTAATGAGCCGACTTGGAACCACCAGAGAACACGGTACATTGGTCTGTTGCAACGGTCGGTATTCTGTTAATCGGACTTAAATATCTTCTTTGCTTTTATATCTCTTCATCCTTTTAAACTAATTCTTCATCTACTCTCTATCATCCTTCTCTCTTCTTGACTTCACTTCCCTGACCTTGCCAACGCGCGAGTGATACGAATAATGCTGTTGGTGCTACTGCCATTTATAGGCTACGGTACGATGTTTCTTTTTTTTCTTTTCTTTTAACGACAACGCAAATGCTGGGTGCATTAAGGAATAATCCTCGTATCGTAGGGGTATAAACATACAATTTCACAGACACAAAGTACACCCAAACTCAGAACAACCATTTGTAGTTCACACAAAGAGTTGTCCTGTGTGGGAATCGAAGCCACAACACTCGAGCGGGAGACCGGTATCTAAAACATTCCGCAATCTGTGCAGTTCATCAGGTGGTGTTTAAATTTTACTGGTAATCACCGTGAAAAATATATAATTCAATCAAAAACTGCGGCATCACTTCGTATAACTCTTGATTATAATAATTACGGCAGGAATAATAAGTATAAAAATACTATAATAGAAACCATATAAAAATATTTCCCCTAGGTGACGTTAGTTTAAAGACATATCAAAATTTCGTTTTTTATGTGTCTGTCCTCTGAATCGGTGATTGGAAGGCACCAGTGTCTGTGAAAGCTTAGCGGTCCAGAGCACTCGTCCGAGTAGGGAGAGGCGCAGGTTCGAATTCTGCTAGCAGTAAATCTCTCTTTTCCACTCTCACATTTTTTTTATATTCCAGTAAATTAAGTGAGCATTTCAAATGCTATAAATACAAATCACAAAGTATAAGATTTGAAAATACCATATAGATAACTGGTAGCCCTGTCGGCATCCGCCGCGATCCATATCCGTACTAATTAAGACTTCATTTAGATGTCGTTAAAATATTTGCGATAAAATATCCTGCTGCAATTATCGCTACGGTGCCTAATTAGGTATCGTTGTATTAACTAACAAATATTTCGTATTTAATTATCTATACCATACGTATTTAGATGACTTTCTAGACTTGTGAAGCGGATTCCAGCCTAGAAGTGTGTGTGTGTGTGCCTTTTGAGAGCTTCAAAATTATGAGCTTATACTATGTCGTAGGGGATGATTGGAAGTCTGCAATATATTTTTTTAAATGTACCTATATTTTTCACAGTATGAATTGTAACTGCATAATTTAACTTACTATATTATTTTTGATATATATTTTAGCACTTGACATGCTCAGCTACTCTTAAAGTACAAATTATAATTTGTGAATAAGGAAAAAGAGTATTTTAGTACAGGCGAGAATCGAACCTGCGTCCCTTCCTATCCGGGGAAGTGCTCTAATCCACTGAGCTACAGTACTATCTTTTAGACATACCCAATCTCCTTATCACATTTGTCTTAACGACCAACGCCCTCTATCGGAACGCATTTAGATGCATTAATCCAATATAGTAATTTTAATTTTGCAATTAAAATTCATACTATTTGATGGCGTGATTTTTTAAACATTTTTGATATATATTTTAGCACTTGACATGCTCAGCTACTCTTAAAGTACAAATTATAATTTGTGAATAAGGAAAAAGAGTATTTTAGTAAAGGCGGGAATCGAACCTACGTCCTTTCCTATCCGGGGAAGTGCTCTAATCCACTGAGCTACAATACTATCTTTTAGACAAACCCAATCTCCTTATCACATTTGTCTTAACGACCAACGCCCTCTATCGAAACGCATTTACATGCATTAATCCAATAATGCATGCACCTAAATGCATCCGATAGTTGGCGTGGGTTGTAAAGACATCTAAAACAAACGTGATGTGGAGATTGGGAATCACCATCGGTGACTGCGATGGTTTAGCGGTCTAGAGCATTTCCCCGGTTAGAAGGGACGCCGGTTCGAATCCCGCTCGCAGTAAAGTTCTCTTTTTCCACTTTCACAAATAATTTGGTCTGTATATTTTTAGTCCGTGTGTTGAAGTAGGTACTAAGCATAAAAGTGTCACCACCCCTTTTTCCCCGCAGATCTTAGGTAAGTAATCAATTATCACCTATTACATTACTGAGGTCGGGTGGGTTTCATGTGGGAGTACTCAATTGTCATTAGTGGATCGGTACCACCATCTCGCAGCGGCTTGAGAGTTCTCTTAGTTTACCATATGGGCGGCAGTTGTTTCTTCATACTACCGGGTGGCAAACAAGCACACCGCTCACCTCATGGTAAGCAGTTACCGTAGCCTATATAAGCTAGACAACACCAGAGACATTACTCGCGCGTCACGATCTCCGAGGAAAGGGTTAGGAGGTGGATAGGAAAGATATTAAGGAGAGAATGGGAAGGATACTAAAAAGAAGGATAATCGCGAGATGATAGGGAGGGATTAATTCTTATCGTAAGGTGTGCCGTGTCTGCTACCATATTAAAAAATACATATATTAGATATTACTAAAGAGTACGCGTTCTCTCAGAAGGAACTGATATCACGAGTAATAACAGCTTCCATTTATCCATAGAGCCGCTCACTCCAATTTCAACACATAATCTTCAAAATTCTGTTACGAAACATGATAATTCTTATATTTTAAGTGCTCTTTCTACAGTTTACTTTCACCTTTAATCAAATACTTTTAATGCAAATTATGTTGTCTAATGAGCGCCGAATCGTATCTGAAATGTTTCTACATACGAGAATTAATATTCTATTGCCTTTATATTCAAACAAGCTAGCGCACCGATTTCTTTAGTATCTATCACGACAATAAATCCTTAATTAGATAATATCAATACATTATATCGTAAACTGCCTCGGTGGTGTAGCGGTTATGTGTGCGATTGCTGATTATGAGGTCTCGGGTTCGATCCCCGGGATGGGCAATGTTATTGAGCTTTTTCGTAAAAAGAAAAACTCTCAATAGCAGCCCAAGGCTCACCCCCTATTACGTGGGACCTAAACATAGCTGGCGAATCGTGAGTGTGTAATACACCTCTGCCTACCCCTTCGGGGAATACAGGCGTGATAATATGCTATATATATACATATATCCTATTATATCGTATTTGTTTTTCTTTTAGTAATAATACCAGTGATGGCCTGGTGATAAAACTGAGGACTGTAAAGACAAGGATATTTAGTTCGTTCCCCAAACCAAGGTACACCTTTGACTTTGCAAGAATATGTATATATTTGTTTACAAATTATCACTGCTCAGTGAAGGAAAACATCGTGATGAAACCTGCATGCCTGAAACATTCTCTTGACGGCTTTTGAAGTCTGCCTATACGTACTAGGCCGGCGTGGTGGACTACGGCCCGAATCCTTGGATGGATTGGGTTCAAAAAAATAACGAATGTGAACGAAAACCACCCAGATAACTAGTATGCATAGATGGTGGAGTGATTTAGATTCTGGCCTCCCGCCCGAGTGTTGTGAGTTCGATTCCCATACAGGAAAACTCTTTCTGTGATCCACAAATGGGTTATTCTGAGTCTACGTGTACTTTGTGTCCGTGAAATTGTATGTTTGTGAAGTACCCCGCGATACAATAATTGTTCTTTAGTGCAGGGTGTTGTCGAAAAAAACTAGCTTTTGTCCATGGCCACAAACCCTAGTTAAAATAAAAAGATATTGTTTTTCACAAGTTATAATACATAAATATGTTGGTACAAATGTAGTTTCTCGCTCCGCTAAACCGAGGGGTTGGCAATTTTAATGCCAACGCATAAAAATAATGCTTATGTTTTACATATTTATCGAAGCATGAAAACAGTCACTTATTTATAATAAGACCATTGCAATTTGCTCAACGGCTATTATGTCGAGAATAGTAATCTGTAAGTTTATGGGTCTGGTTATTGTTTATAGAATAATAACCTGGTTCTGGTTCCATCCATCCACCCATCCATCAGCCTTTTGATGTTCAATGCTGGACATAGGCCTCCCCAAGAGAACGCTACAACGAGCGGTCCTGTGCGCTCATATCGGGGTAAATAGTGCCGTAATCGCCACGCTTGGCAGGCGGGTTTGCGATCGCAATGGATGTTGTTAATACTCGAGGGAGTGCTGCTGCCCACTCCCTTGGTATTCCCTTAGTCGGCTCTTCCGACTCCCATGGGTGGAGAGGGGTAGGACAATTCTAAAGCCGGCCCCACACGGCATACATGGTTGGGCACGGCATGGTTCTGGTTATAAATATATATATATATATATATATATATATATATATATATCAATTATATATCAGTCTTGGATGAGTTAGGTTTCTATAATAGACTAATAATACTAGTGATAATACTAGTCCATTTAATTAAATCAATACCATATTAATATAGATTTAAGGTGTATAAGGTGAAGGCTAATAACTCTTCCAATACAGAAGGTTAGCGCTCAGTATTAGTGAGATATATGGCTATAATACACAATACGTTATTAAACTACACACTAATACACAAACACGTACATTACACACAGACAGACACAAACACATAACACTAACAAGATTATTTTAATTTTTTAGTTGCACTATAGTAAGTTCTTTTATATCAATCAAAACCAGTCTTTTGATTTGAATCGAAGGAGAAAGTCGAACGACAAGCAGTAAGGGTCTCTTTAAGTTACATCAAAGGCATAAATATTCACCCCGCTATGTGACCAGAATTTTTTAATAAAATACTTCTTTGTAAAGAGATCCTATTGGAATATATCTTTGAAGATATGAGGTCTTAAACCTTCTGAAAATGGAAGATATGAGGTCTTAAACCTTCAGAAAATGTATTGCTTGATATACAAGCAATTTTTATTATTCTACACAAGTCATGAATACCTAAATCAGCAATATTGGCTTATGTAACTTTATTCATATTTAAAGCACATATAGGGTTTTTAACAAGAACTTTGTTTTTTAAATCAAAATAAAACAATAAATTTAGATGATAATGATTAAATTTTTTATTGTATTACAATAAGTAAGGTTTGGCAATTATGAATGACAAATAATATCTGATAAATGTCCACCACGACCACGGTTACAAATGTCGATTCTTTCATCAGTTTTTAATCACTTTTTGACAAAATGGCGGGTTTATTTCGGTAATCACTTCACGAATTTTGAGTTTTAAGGATGCAATCGATTCAATTGGCTTCGTATAGACTCTGCTTTTAACATAACCCCACAAAAACTAATCCAGCAGTGTTCAATCACATGTTCGAGTTGGCCACTTAACAGTTTAATTTCGTGAAATTATGAGATCGGCAAATTTAGTTTGCATTAAATTCATTGTTTTCGGTGGCTGTAACCGTGGTCATGGTGGACATTTATCAGATATTATTTGTCATTCATAATTGCCAAACCTTACTTATTGTAATACAATCTAAATTTATTGTTTTATTTTGATTTAAAAAACAAAGTTCTTGTTGAAAAACCCTATATAAATACGATTCATTGCGGGGCACCGTTCTCGTCCGTAATGAGAAAATAATACGATTTTAATTATAACTAGCCTCTGCCCGCGGTTCCGCCGCAGTCAAAAGCTAGTTTTTGAGTTATATCTCAGGTTCCTGGTATAGTAGCGGGATAAAATGTAAATGATGTTATCGAGAGCTATCAAATAAAAAAAGTTGCATCAAAATCCGTTCAGAAGTTTTTGCGTGATACGCGAACAAACAAACAGACAAAAAATAAAAATATAAACCGTTTTGTGTTTAGATACGCTTATATAGCCTATTAAAGTATTTTTTTCTCAAATATCTTAAATGTACAGACAACTATGTTACAGTTTTATAATAGTACTAACTTATACTCGTGTAAAACTAGCCACCTCTATTTTGAATTCTTCACCCTCTGGCACAAAAGTAATCTCTATACAAAAATACAAAACAATAGTCTGTGGGCTCCAGTCTAAAAGTTTGCAATGTTCATCACACAAATATTTGACCTGAGTGGGAATCGATCCCACGACCTCGTGCACGGAAGTCGGTTACACTACCGACTAAGCCACGAGGCCCGTCAAGTCCGTTAGTAAGGATTTTTGTATCGGTACTAAGCATAAGATAAAATGCATAAAAGAAGAGCATCAATGTAGTAATATGTATCAATATAATCATTATAAAGGTATTTTAGTGGTAGAATGTTGAGTATAGTGGTAGAGCCTTGCTTATCCCAGTATCTATGGTACCCCCCTCTCACAGAAGCCCCTTCTATATCCTTCTCCTCATTATACTTCCTCTCCACCTCGTAGCCCTTTCCTGGGAGATGGAAATGCGCGAGTAATGCCTCTTGTGTTACGTCTACAGGCTACTACTAAAAAAATAATCATATACTATAATTAAGTTACATCTATTTATTCATTTGCCTTCCGTGAATAGGTGAACAACGGCTTGCCAGTACTCTTAGTATTGCGGAATCCATGAGCAGCGGTTACCGTTTACCATCAGATAGGCCGAGTTTCGTCTGCCACTAATAGCAACAAAAAAAAAAAACAGCGCAGGAATAATAAAAAATGAAAAATATACGTCATACATTATAACTCAATACATGGAAACTTCACCACACATCCCCATAATTCCTTTTAATCAAGTGAAACCGTACTTTCATTGGAAAATAACATGGAAAATCTGAAACTAATCAATACGTCTGCATAGAAATTATATGGCATACGTGGAGCGTGCGATATTAAATTGTCTATACTTAAACGTCATTATTGCTTTGGTTACGCCACAAACTAGCAGCTAATTTCATAATTGTCAATACTTTAGTTGTGGTCGAGAGGGCAACGGTTGAACAGATGTTGTTGA
Source organism: Leucoma salicis (assembly GCA_948253155.1). Lineage (NCBI taxonomy): Eukaryota > Metazoa > Arthropoda > Insecta > Lepidoptera > Erebidae > Leucoma > Leucoma salicis. The sequence goes on from OX411815.1 coordinate 5,110,506, forward strand.
TGCGGTAACTGCCTTTCCTGAAATAAATTTGCTATTAGCTGTAGAAACAGCTAGTTAATGATAAAATAAAAATAAAACAAATGTATGATAAGTTTATTTTATATTTTTTAAATAAGTTTTATAGAGTAATTTGTAGGCTGTGAATCCTGATCAACAAACATTTAGCTTTATAATTAATATATTATTTTTAAATAAAAAAAACCGTCTTCAAAAGACACCCAGGAACTAAAAAGCAAAAAATAAATGGTATTTACATATGATGTACGTGCGTGGCACTACCGACTAGTGTAACCGACTTCCGTGCACGAGGACGTGGGTTCGATTTCCACTCAGGATAATTATTTGTGTGATGAACACAGATATTTGTACTGCGTCTGGATGTTTTCTATCTAGTAAATGTATGTTTTCACAAAAAAAAAGTAATATATGTATTATATCCGTAATCTGGTACCCATAGCACAAGCGTTAAGCTTAGTTTGGGACCAGAGGGCGTTGTGTGAAATGTCCGTGAATATTTATTTATTTTATATTTACGGATTTGTTTAAAGGATTGAACTTGCCAGTGGTAGAGCGTTGCTTATCGCAGCATGAATGGGTCGGCTTGATTGAAGAAGTACCATCCTCTCATAAAAGATTAGCGTGAAACAATAGTGGGTACTCCTAGTGTTGTATTTCGTATGGTGAGTGAGAGCGCCGGAGGCCAAAACCCTCTCCCTTTCCTCTCCTTATTATTCTTCCTAACCTCACCTTAGTATACTACAAATCCTCTCTTTAGGAAGGATACTTCCTGTCCACCTCTTTTCCTTGGAAATGATGAAGTACAAGTGATGCCTCTGGTGTTGCTAGCGTCTATAGGCTACGGTAACTGCTTACCATCAGATAGGCCGTATGCTTGTTTTTCACCCATGTAGGAAAAAAAAACTAAAAACCAGCTAGTTTTCGTGAAAACTCTTCTCAATCTCCAAGAGCAATAATAAACGAAACTTTCTTTCTCGGAACGGTAGAAATCTGTCACTAAAACGAACCTGATTTGCAATTACTACGGAAAGTGGCGACTCAATTAAATTATCTTAAGTAGTTTAGCGTTCCGACAAAGGAGCGGCTTTCTTTTATTTTTCCTTAATGAAATTAGAAAAAAGGTGACGTCTAGTAATACACTGTCGTTTTAATAAAAAGATCGCTTAGGGGATGTTTTTACTGTAATAATGTTAAAAGGAAGTTCGTGGTGAGTGTTAGAAAAGTTGAAATAATTATTTTCGTGACATGAATTTTATAACAGCTTAGCAGCTTAAAGGTATTTTACATATATTTAGATATTTTTATATATATTTTTAGCATTTGACATGCTTAGCCATATACATTAAACACAAAGTGTGAAAATCTGAAATCGAAAATAAGAAAATCCTGCTCGTGACTGTTATTTTCGATTTCACATTTTCATACTTTCGTGTTTAAGGTATTTTACAATATGTGTTTACATAAATATAATTAACTAGCTTAAGTTTTTAGGTTATATCTCAGATCTCAGGTATATCGGGAGATATACTAGCGAGAATGTTCATATGTCAAGTGCTATCAAAGTATCATCAAAATTGGTTCAGTAGTTTTTGCGTGAAACCCAAACAAATAAACAGACAAAAATCCTTAAAAAAATGTTTTGTGTTAGTAACGCGTAAATAATACATTATTTTTTATCCTATCTCACTATCCATATTCTATTCCTTTCTTTGGAGATGGCGACGCGTAAGTGATGCCTCTAGCCTATAATCTGCGGTAACCGCTTATCATTAGGTCAATCAGGTGCCGTATGCTTGTTTGCCACCCGCGTAGTATAAAAAAGTGACTACTTTATTATTTATCTTTGAGTTCTTATTCAAATAATTTTACTATTAAAATGTGTTTTTCATAACATAATTTTATAGAGCCCCTCCTAGCCTGCTCAATATTATATTGAAGAAGCACTTGACATGCTCAGCTACTTTTAAAGTACAAATTATTAAAAAAAAAATCACGCCATCAAATAGTATGAATTTTAATTGCAAAATTAAACTTACTATATTGGGTAATTGCATGTAAATGCGTTCCGGTAGATGGCGTTGATCGTTAAGACAAATGTGATGAAGAAATTGGGGTACAACCGCAATGGAGTACAATAGCTCAGTGGATTAGAGCACTTCCCCGGAAAGGAAGGGGCACAGGTTCGATTCCCGCTTGTACTACAGTTCTCTTTTTCCTCATTCACAATTAATAATTTGTACTCGATATATTTAGTTTTGCTCTAATTTTATAATCTTTGTAGATCCTATGAGCCAAACCTCTACGTAATCTAACATCTTTAATAACTTATTATTTATTTTAAAATAGTCTATAAAAAGAAAGGCACGACCAACTAATGAAAAGATATATGTAATAGAAGATATTGATTATTACGAGTACAATTTTAAGCTAACTCAGTGCAATCTGAAAGTCGTGAGTTCGTTCTACCATAATTTATCTTATTTTCCCAATAATGTAGTTCCAACTCTATATACATTTTTTTAGTACGAACATAATATGGATGCCATTTCAAAACATCTACAAATAGAGTTCAAGAATTTAAAATTCGAATACAGACATTTGAATGAATGAATTTTCATGTTGATTCAATACAAGACGCTCTCTATATTGAATGGATTTTCGTGCATTTGACAGACTTTGCATTGAAGTCTATGGAAATTTTCGCTGTAATCTTCAACAATTTATATTGAATACATTTTAGAGTTGTACTTGCATGCATACCGAAACAACAAGAGTATATATGGCAGAAAAATATATGTAGTGGGGATTTCAAATAAGTGAAAAACTAAAAAATGAAATAGAAATTTAAGTAGCACACACGCCTAACTAGTCCAAACATATTACAGGAGATAAATGTTAAAAATATTACGCACACTGTTGATAACACGTCAGATCGAAATCATTATTTTTCAAAGGTTATTTATCAATCAATGTCAATTTTCTAAATTTATTGATCTCATTAATGGCAAAATGTACCAAAAGCCAAATTGTCCAAAAATTAGTAGATGACATCAAATTATTCAGCAATGTATCGCATTACCGTGCAAAAACAGTCCAATGTATTCACATTAGACATAAAAAAGATATACCAATATTATGTATGAAACAAATTACCTGTATGTTATTATTTTATGCTCTTGGTACATTTTAGGATAACAATGATCAATTTAGCTAATTATAAGAGAGCAGGCATTTTTCCAGTAAGCGATTATCATTTTACGTAAGGACGTAAGATGAAAGCATCCAAACGGATGGCAGGTAATCTAAACCACCGAAGGAATGTAACATAGTTCCAGTGGCCCGCCAATAAAGGCGGAGAGACTGCACACGGTGGGTTTCTTTAGTGGGAGAAGGCCCCATACTACCCTGTTCGTTGACCCCCCCCCCCTTTTTACCGCCTTAAAAAAAGTAATGTAAGCTTAGACTTCTATCTCTTTTTACTACTAAATACAACACAGGCTAAAACTTTCTATCGTACAGTATCCGAATACAATGAAACTTTATCTTGTTCATGTCAGGCATACTACCTTGACATGCTCTTTATGGTACAAGTGAAGGTGTTCCAACGAGATGTCACCTTTAGTTATTCCGCGCATCAAATCTCGTAATGCGAAATCTGATCTATAAGAGTTGAAAGCGAAAATCCACGCCCATCATCTCGATAGCGACACTATAAAAATTGCCTCGTCACGACTGCACTAAGGGCACGCCACACCATACGCTTTCTTCGAATTCGTCATATGTTTTGACAAGTAAATTTGCCCGCGTACTTAACCCGCGCTTTCTCGTCTCCAGTCGCTGTGATTGACAGCGATGTATCAATGCTTGTTCTATCACTTTCACTCACTGATGTGATGCGGACAGCTTATCTCGGTCTTTAATAACAAGCACAATTGATGGTCATATTAATATGGCAAACGATTTGGATTAAATGACGATGATTGAATCTATTTTTGTAAAATTTGGCAGTGATTTAATAATGATCTTCACGTGTTTATTAATGATGCTGTTGTAGAATAAAAATCTATTAATAACATCCTAATTGATAAAGTTGAGAACAATACGAGTCCTGTTCATTATTCCTTTTGTTCAAATTTTAAATATGAAACTTGGATTACTTTTAAACCAAAAAGTCTTTGTTCTTGTAATTCATAGCTAATAAAATGTATTAATAACATAAATAATACAATCTTAGTCGAAGTGTTTATATAATCATTCTCCAAATACAAAGTTCACACCCAAATAAAATGCGTACAAATTAAGAAAAAGAGGAAACTAACAAAAATGCTAAACTATATTGATAGCACCGGAGCGTGCTACTAGTGGACCCCAGATGCTCATTCCCGTCCTGCATGGAAAATGTTTATACATTTTACTTCGAAGGCCACTACATATATATGACCCGATAATTTCTTCGGCATTGATGAGAACCAAACATTTGCTCATGAACATAAAAAGAAACTGGATTCCCGAAACATTTTATTCAGCAAACAATTCCTGCACAGCTATCTAATATGGTGTGAAACGCGAAAATTTCAGTGGTTAAAAAGCAGCTATGTTTTTAATAGCACATATAATGTGTCTACATTTTTATTTTGTTTAGTGGGTAAAGAAATTTTATTAACATCCTTCTTTTAAACATTTTTTATTTATATTTTAGGACTTGACAAGTTCAGAACTAATGCATGCAATGAACATGCTAAAGAACAAATTATTAAGCTAAGCTTAGTGGTTAGAGCCCTTCCCCGGATTGGAAGGGACGCAGAGAACACTTCCCAAGATTGAAAGAGACTCAGGTTCGATTCCCACTCGCACTAAAGTTCATTTTTTCCACATTTCACAAGTAATTTATCCCTCTCTTATTTCCATCCATCCATCAGCCTTTCAAAGTCCCCTGCTGGACATACGCCTCCCCAAAAGAACGCCACAACGAGCGGTCCCGTCATGGGGGATAATGCCGTAATCGCCACGCTTGGCAGGAAGGTTGGCGATCGCAGTGGATGTTGTTAATACTCGAGGGAGTGCTGCTGCCCACTCTCCCGGGATTACCTCAGTCGGCTCTTACGACTCCCGTGGGTAGTAGGGGGGAGGGGGGGACAATGGCCTCTTATTTACTACAACTATTGCAGCGTCCTGTCAACACATGGACACCGTTTCTAGAATATATAGGTAGATATAGATCAACTACAGCCATGCCTCTGAAATAAAGTAAGAGTTGGAATGCCGTGTGTAGAGGCTGAGAATTTAATATAATAATTCTAATTATTTTTAAATGTAGAAATTCAATAATCAAGTCATGATAAAAATAATTTGCGACATAGCTAGCTCATCCTTAGGAAATAGGTACTTTAAAATGGTGAGTTGTAACACTTCAAAAATCTAAAGATATTTTCAAAAGTCAATTAGACTCATGCTCGCTAGTGTGGTCACTTTTTAATTAAGAAAAAATTAAACATACCTATCGAAAGACATGCTAAAAACCAATGTTTAATATCGATAACATTATTTAGTATAAGCTTCAAAAGTAGCATCATAAAGAAGCATCACACTGTCACGACATGGCAGTTTATAATTATGGAAAGCCACATTTACATACACCTACACAAATGACCCATATGCAGTAACATCGTCAGTCTGATATACGAGATATTACATTTACAGAACATACATCTAGAGGAACAACATATTATGTGTACATATTGCTGACACCAATAACTTTCACATGAAATCGCCAGGTCGCGTAGGGAATCACCAGCCTCTCACAATATCGGCATAAAGTTCTCCTATTGTTGAGTGAGAGCACCGCAGGGCCAGAACCTAACCTCTATCAACAATTATCTATTCCATTTACTTAGGAATAGGGGGAGAATCATGCCTCTGGCCTTGGTAGCACATCTCTCGCATATAACATTGCCCTCAAATTATATAAAACGAGAGTTTGTTTCAAGAAACTTCTAAATTAAAGAACAAATGATATGTGAAAGTGGAAAAAGAGAGCTTTGCGAGCAGGATTCGAACCTGCATTCCATTCAATCCGGGGAAGAACTCTGGACCGCTAAGCTATCACAGTTTAATGTCACAAATAATTTGTTCTTTAAAGTAGCTCAGCATGTTAAGGAAAAACTTACTAACTAAAAGTGACATTTCAAGGTTTGTAATCTTCGTTATCCAGTCTTCTTTTTGTTATTAATATATTGCACGCCTCATAAGCGAAGCGTTGAGGTGGGTACTATTTTCGTTTTACACAGAACAACTGATTTTTGAAACTTAAAATGTCTCTATTTATCATATATTGCACTTGTAAAACAATATATACACAAACATATCTAGAAAAAACACTACTTTTGGCACTCATATATTTTTTTACCAAGTTTGTTATTTAAACTAGATAATAAACTATTTAAAAAAGTTCTGTCTTGGACGTCCGTTTATTGTAGGTAATGTATGTTAACACGATAACAACCAAAATACTTTACAAAACGTTTTTTTTTAACTGGAGTATAACTACGAATAGAGCCCTATTACTTTTCACGGTCTGATTCGATGTGGTTTAATTGTTATTAAATAAACAAAAAATACTGAATATTTACTCTCTCGACACTAAAACCAGCGCTTACAGCGCTATACCTTTCGTGAGAACTATTTCTATAGACCAATATAAAAGTACTTCTTAAAATTAGCGCTAGATGGCGTATAAGACATTAAAAAAAACCAATAAACCCACATTAGTACTTTTTGAAATTAGTGCTATGTGATTTATTGAAAACTTCTTAGTAAGATCAATACATTATTAGTTACCTATCAAATAATCAATTTTATTGTGAAAAATAAAAATTATGAGGCGTGCAGTGTTGAATTATCCAATTTTTTTTTGTATTATACCTTCGATATACAAAAAATACGCGACAACACAGACATGCAAATAGGTAGCCCAGAAACTTGTGCCACTCTCTTTACTAGTTTTACAATAAAAGCGGATTACATCATAACATGCAACAATTTCGAGATACCCTATAATCAATTATCAAATCGTCACTTAAGATAGAGGTTTCACTTCAAAGTCTGAATGCTAATTGCAGTAAAATAAATGTATTGGTTTAACTACATATATTTTATTATGAGAAAATTCTACAAATCTACCAGTATGATTATGTATCTTGTATACATCTAAAAACTGGATTGTGGTGATAACAATCGCTTAAATTAATATTCAAACATATCGCCTTTACGTAGGCGAAAGTGATTACGAAACCAACACCCATTTTTACTTTCGTTATCACATCAATCTTGTAACAATATTCATATATTGATGATTAGAAGTTAATTGATAAAGTAGAAAATAAACAAGACTCTACCCTACATACTTCGCGCGCTGGTGATCCTAGAAAAGGGGATAGGAGGTGGATATGAAAGATAGTAAGGGAATTAAAACATTTTTTTTGTTATACTACGCAAGTGTGAACATATGGGCCCACCTGATGGTAAGCGGTTACCGTAGCCTATAGACGGTAGTAACAGCAGAAGTATCACTCACGTGTCTTCAACTCCAAGGAAAGGTGTGGGTGGAGAATTTAATAATAAGGATAAGCATGGGGTCTGGTTCTCAGGCGCTCTCACTCACCATACGAAACATAACAGTAGGACTAACTACTGTTATTTTACGCGGATCTTCTGAGTTAAAGGTGGTACTTACTCGATCAAGCCGGCCCATTCATGCTGGAACAAGCTAGGCTCTACGATTAAGGCCAATGCTCTTGGCGAAAGAGTTATTTTATTACTTACGACGACAAAATCGTGCACCTTATGTTAAGTGGTAATCGTAGCTTAGATTCAACGTGAAGATCAACTTGAAAAAAATGGACGTAGAGTGTTCTCTCCTTTACAATAGAAATACGTCGATATCGGTCATATATACCCGTTAGGGTCTAATAACCAGTCAGAATTTTCATATATGAATGTTCGGAATTCACACTTTTCATAGTCCAAATTTCCTTTCAGAGTTTTTTTTTCAATCAAATATAAATTATAGATGTTAAAAATTCTGAATTTTGAAGTTTAGATGTTTGTTACGCAATCTCGGTAAAAACAGCTGAGCAGATCTGGGTGAATTTGACACACAATTAGTTTAATTAACCTGAAGTAATAGAGGTTTATTTTTGTCCCGAGAAATACCGTGACTAATTGACTGTTATCAATTTATGAACTAGCTTAAAAAAACCGGTCTTTAAGAACATTTAAACACAAATATTTTAATACAGAGATTTAGTTTATAATTTCCAATACATTTCTTGAAACACGTGCGACTAGTTACCTTGTTAAGTGAAAACGGTTTGGTGCAAGTATGCGTTCGTTGGAAATCGGGTGAAGAATTATTGTTCGACGGTTAGTTTTCTAAGATCTACCGGTATGTGACTGGAAGTTACGAGGTGGTATGTGTAATTTATGTTTTGTGCTTCTACATTGTTGTAGAGATAGTTTTAGTAGATCATTAACTAGCCGCCTTCAGCTAGTTATAGATCTACTAAAACTATATGACCATTCATATAAGGAAATGCTAAAAATTCGTGTTGCATTGTTTTGATGAATTTTCTGGCATTATTCACATAATTTTATAGGTTATATCCACATTTACATAATATACTTGAATATCCTTCCAATAATGAAATAAGTAAGGCATAATAAATAATATTTTAGCGACACCTACTTGTTGTTGACTTAGAATATTTTTTGTTTATGATACCAAAAATCTAAATTTAACAAAAAATATTTTTTTAATTTCCCAATAGTCGTCCGTGCGTGGTCTCTAGTATTTTGTTTCCGTCAGTTTTAGGCATGGCCCATGACGTCATACGACGTGATAATGTGTATAATTTAAAACATTTTATAATGATACTGTTTAATTTTTCTTTTAATAGTACGTAAGGTGTAAGATATTAAATATTACTATTAATAATTTGAACATAGATTTACATGAAAATTCACTCATTACATTTGTAACAAAATACAACAGAATTTTAGAAAATATACTTCATATTATACTTACCAATTTAGCCAATTAACCATTTTAGAAATAAATAGTAAGTGGCCTATTTGGTTTGTTGGTCTAAAAATAATATTGCATCTAGAAAACATATAATGAAATATCCTCAGTCACTGTAAGAAAAAAACTTTGCAATCATAAAAACTAAGTTTTTTCAGAGCTCACATTGTATATCAAAGGCGATATTAAAGCAACATAAATTCAGTAAAAAGATCTACTCAAGTAAAACTTTTTAACAAGCTCGTAACTTTTTGTGAGATATAGTTTTCAGAAACTTTTTCAACCGTTAAATTGTTCTTCTAGTTTATATTAACCTAATTTATATACAAGCCTATTTTCGGGCAATTGTTTTCAGAATTGCGCTGTAAATCTTAGCTAAATTCTCAAATCTTAGTGCACCACGTTATCACAGTCCGACCTCGACCTTATCTTTGCAGACATTGGTTTTACTATTAGGCTATTACTGGTGTGCATTTATTATACAGGGTCTGTCATAAATAATGGATAACCCGAATTGGAAGTAGCCATAATGTCAATCTGCAAGGAAATCGACTTTAGGGTTGCCAACGGTTACATGCCACCCTAGCTGAGGCTGCGGGTGGATGGACCGGGGAACGTCCGCCACCCGCAAGGCCTCCCGCGAAGGTGCGACGCTCCGTGTGCGGATGCGTCACTCAGTAGAGGGTACCCGAATGGGTAAGCCGCCGGCGGACCACTGAAGTAATCCAACACAGTACCAGTGGCCCGTCAACACAGGCGGAAAGACGGCACACGGCGGGTTTCTTTAGTGGGTGAAGGCCCTACACTACCCTGTTCGTTGCCCCCAATGACGGGGTGTGCGGTTAGGTGCATTTTTTCCCGCCTAAACCAAAAAAAAAAGGTTGCCAACAGCGTGAAAATTATAAACATATGTATTGTTTTTTAATTTTACTTCTTTGCTCATTCATTCGGTCACCATTTTCACAAAGTAACTCATTTTTATGTACTTTTTTTGTATCTGATTCCTGAATACTTGTATTATTTAATTAGATTACTATTTTAGACATTATTCATGTAACATACCAATTGTCAAATTTTACATTTTAAGCATTTTGTTAGTGATTTTTTTTCTTTATGTAAAAATTTTAACAATGACTACAAAAAAATAATTTTCTATGCTATAGCTGCCCATTATCTTAAGAACATGCCTAGTGTATTGGGATTCGCAAAAGGTATCATTCATGCGTACTTGACAAGCAATACCTATTAGTTACACGAGTGAAAGAATTTAGGAAGGTTAAAAGTCATTTACGACAGACCCTGTATACATATACATATAATATGACGTCGTCCATCTTACAAGTCTACTTGACACTTCTACTCGCCTTGTACCTAACACAAACTGGTCATGACATAAATTTTTAATTATCTAATTCTATAATTATCTATATAGTGTAATTCTGTAAACATCAATAATCCACTGTAATATCAACAATCATAAAAGTATGTAAACATAAATCAAGTTGTATCACTTTACGGGAAGAAAACCCAACAGAGTTTGAGGATGGAATTTAAACAAAGATTATTTTAACATATTCAAACGCTGTAACGATGCTCAAGCTTAAAAGAAGTTTACGATTTTGATTTATATTTTAGCACTTGACATGCTCAGCTATTCTTAAAGTACAAATTATAATTTGTGAATAAGGAAAATGAGTATTTTAGTACGAGTGGGAATCGAACTTGATTAATGCATGTAAACGCTTCCGATAGGTGACGTTGGTCGTTAAGACAAATGTGGTAAGGAGATTGGGTATTTCTAATAAATAGTACGGTAGCTCAGTGGATTAGAGTACTTCCCCGGATAGTAAGGGACGCAGGTTCGATTCCAGCTCATACTAAAATACTTTTTTTTCTTATTCACAAATTATAATTTGTACTTTAGAAGTTTACCAGTTATAGAAAATTTCTTGTCATTATGTAAAGTACGAACAACTTCAAAACGGCTTAGAATATTCATTGAAATAACCTTTCTAGTAGAAAACTAATAAATTACATAAGAATTACTTACTTTGAAATGATTCTATTAATCATATTTTTTGTCCTTGTACTCTACTCAATATTTTGTCAGAACGTTATTGTTTCGAGTAAATCATAAATATACCGTCAGCTACATTTCATCTCGGACCCGCCCAAACAATGTACAGTAGGAAGAATTATTAAATAGCAACCAATCAAAATACCAGTGAATGTAGCACAAACGATATAAAAGTAAAGAATACCAAGCTATTATAATGTAACGTGAATAATTGACTGTTAAAACATACCTATTATTTACACGATTAAACTCAATAAGAGATTCAGCGAGACGTAACATACGCACATTCAGATTCAGTGACGAATGTAAACAAATCAGTACGCTTAATTAGTGACCATATTTGCGCTACAGTCATTCTGAACTCGAAAACTGACTTATGAAAAGTCCACTAGCACGCCATCCCACTAAGCAGTGATAGCCTTTTTTTTTTTTTTTTTTTTTGTTTAGGCGGGAAAAAATGTACCTAACCGCACACCCCGTCGTTCGGGGCAACGAACAGGGTAGTGTGGGGCCCTCACCCACTAAAGAAACCCGCCGTGTGCCGTCTCTCCGCCTTTATTGGCGGGCCACTGGAACTATGTTACATGCCTTCGGTGGTAAGCAGTGATAGCCTAGCGGTAAAACAAAGGACTTCAAGACAGTGGTATCGAGTTTGATCCACAGTCTCATCTCGAGATCTTTTGAAGTCATGTATGTACTTATTTACAATTTATCACTGACGTTTATTTATTTTTTGTTACGGCGGGAAACAATGTAACTAACTGCATAGGTACCCTGTTGTTCGGGCCAACGAACAGGGCCCTCACCCACTAAATAAACCCGCCGTGTGCCATCTCTTCGCCTATATAGGCGGGCCACTGGAACGAGAGATTTTCTCGACGGCTTGGGAAGTCTGTCAATCCGCACTGGTCCAGCGTGATGAACTATGGCCTAATCCCTCTCACTCTGAGAGGAGACCCGTGGCCAATAGTGGGACAGAAAAAAGATTGAAAAAAAACGCAATCTCTGGTATAAGGCATCTTATTGACTTGTGAGGAACGAGTGAATCCAATATTTTTGGAACCTTCAAATTCTCTGTTTCGGCTATTATGAGTTTGAAATATTAGATTCATAGAAAAAGGGTATGCGAAGGAGGTTTGAGCTTCTAGCGCTCTCATTCACCATATGAGATGTAATATAATCTAAGGTTCCTATACTCCAATATTCTGTGACAGGTCGTGTCTGCTCGTTTATGTTGGAATTATAAGTAATCTACTTGCAGCGAGTATATTTTTTTATGTAATTTTAACAATTACAAGCCCCATTCACAACGAAGCTTTATTTTATCCCCAATATTATTTTTATTGCCGACCACTATCATCATCGCTAATATATTACTCATATATGAGTTTTGTATAATGTATGTAAGACAAATTAGTGGTTTACAAGGAATTTCATTTGATCGAGTAAATGTCTTCATGAATTTAATTGTAAAATATTTCACGACGGAATATATCGTTATGGTTTCCAAGGCAAAAGCTTTGTACATATATTGAAATACATGTGTAGCATGTAAATTAGTAAACGGCGTGTGTGTCAACGGACGATCTTAATGACAAATTTTAAGTAATTTACACCCGCTGTAAGGACGTGAAATGTTAATGTTGATAAAATGTCATGTTGTAATGTAATAACCTATGCTTAAGGTTTCCATAATTCGGGTGAGTGTTTATTGATTAATTTCAGTTTGTTATACGATTGACTAGCTACTACCCGCAACTTCGTCTGCAAATAAATATTTTCTTTTGTGCGCGAGAAATTACCTACTTCTAATAATATAATTTATCTGCCAGAGAAAGCGCCGTGGTAAAACAAAATCTTTGAAAAATCGTAGTTTGTTATAGATAGTATTTAGTAAAAAGCTGTTATTTATATCTTACAAACAAACACTTCTATTATATTTATTTGTATAGATTTATACCATACCGTGTAAGGCAGATTTTTAAGAAATACCATACTAAATTGTAATAAATATACCCGATTGGATCCCAAAGAAATGTAATACTATACTTCCATATTTTTTTATTTTGATGTTTTTTTTTAAATTTATATTTATAAGTGGCAATGGGCAGCTGATGGTGAAGGTTCTGAGTCTATTATATTGAAGGCCTATGTCTATCAGTGGACGACGAAAGGCGGACGGATGGATGAATGAAATGTGATTTATCTGTGTAGATTTGATTTTGTTTCTGTAAAAACTTCTGAAATTGAATTGGTGTTTTATATTTTTGATATATTTGTGACTATATCGCAACACATAATAGTTAATAAAAGTTAATTTATAATATGTTGATGTGCATTGTATTCCATAGTATCATCAGTCAGGATTGGCACAAACCACAGAAGATCAACCATATGATTTCATACATAATTATCTATTGTACACGCCTCATTACTAGCCACTTATCATGGAGCGGCCTTCCAAAGCCCAGTTTTCACTTTTTTGACAAGATCATCAACAAATACTCAGAACCACAGTAAATAAACATAATAATATTTATGAAAACTGCAATAAAAACCATTCACAATATCCAGCACGATAACCATCAGACTGTATAATGAATGAAAATCACGTCCGACAATCTAGCTCAGTAGACGGTATATCAATAAATATAAGGGAAAGTATATACGATTAAAAATGGTCGGCAACTGTTCAATATAATATTATTGAGCATTAGACGTGTGGGGCCGGCTTTAGAATCGTCCCATCCCTCTCCACCCATGGGAGTCGTAAGAGCCGTCTAAGTGAATACCGGGGGAGTGGGCAGCAGCACTCCCTCGAGTATTAACAACATCCACTGCGATCGCCAACCCGCCTGCCAAGCGTGGCGATTACGGCACTATCCCCCACAATAAGCACACAGTTCTCTTGGGGAGGCCTATGTCCAGCAGTGAACGTCGAAAGGCTGGTGGATTAGACGTGTAATAAATCAATACTTTGCAGTAAATATTGAGTACCTATTATCGTTACTGACAAATAAAATCGAGAAAGAATAAGAGAAAAAAGATTAAAAAGATCATTCCTTTGTTTTTCGATGAGTTTTGGGCTTGAAGACGCTCATTCGCTCACAGGAATACCTACAGTCGTTTCAACTCGATATACTGCGAGAGGGTGGTACATTACCGGACGAGCCATTTTTGCTGGGATTAACAAGACTACTACCACGATTAAAGAGGTAATTGTTTAGACAAAAAAGATTTGAACTGCGCACCTCTGATTTCCCTAATTTGTTTTCTTATCACTCAATAGATGTTGCATATGTACTTTTTGCTTCCATTGAACAAAAAATTCATATAATAACAATATCATACAACATATTATGGCTTACTGTTTTTTGCCGGTAACAATTTTAACATACCCACATGAACAAGACAAGTTTATGACGTCATCAGTAAATACAATCATACATACATAAACACACTTGTTTCCCAGATAGTAGACGGAGAAAGCTAAAAATCTCATTGCGTTTCCACGTAATAAATTAATAAACAATCTATATCATAACATATTCATAGAGAAATTCAATAAAAACAAACGATAATGCTTTTAGGTAACAGCAATATTATGCATCAAAAATTCACATCTCTAAGTATGGAAAATCTTTAAAAAATGTGTAGTCGATTGATATTATAAACTTGGTTATGTCCACCACATAAATTGGTAGTTAACTTTGCAGATTGTGCACCAGATTAAAATCATTCGTTCTACTGTTACAGTTAGGCAGCCCTACTGGTGTAAAATAAGGGCCGAGACACACCGACCCCATTTCCAATGCTCTTTATAGTGGTCAATTATCAAAGTAGACTGCGGTTTAACTCTTGGTAGTAAAACGGCGGTTACAACTCACAATCAAAAAGGCCGTGGCTTGTCTGTCACAGTTAGCAAAAATAATACATGAATTTGAGCGCAATTTGAATAAACTCAATAATTGATACATGTAACTAGAATAGTAAGTTCTATTTCTAGGGTTCCGTACCTTAAAAAGATAAAATGGAACCATTATAAAATCATTTGTGTATCTGTCCGTCTGTCACAAGCAATTGCTCCGAAACTATTGGACCAATTGAGTTGAAATTTGGTATTATGTAAGTCGGTGATCCAAAGACGTGTACGTAAATAAATGAATTTTAAACTTATGGGGCCCATTTTTGTGGGATACATTAGAAAATTAAAATATTCACGCAAATGATTGAGCCCACAACACTCGAAACGGAAGTTTGGTATGTAGTGATGTAGTCACGTCAAATCAATCATTATTTAAAATAATAAAATTTATAATGTTATTAGAAATCAGTGTGTCCTTACCATAAGTGACCTTATTACAGGGTTGTCGCGCCTTCGACGTTACTATGTGGGAAAGGCAATGAATGAATGTTATCTCTTATCTTCACGCCTTCATGCCCCTTAATAGGGTGCTGATCAATAAGTGGGCCATAATGGGCGATTAACGCAATTTGTGTGAACCGAACATTTTAATTGAAGGTAAAAAAGGTTGGTAAAAGATTGAAGTAAAACAAGTATGGAAAGATATTGAAATTAAAACAAATTGTTGTACATAATGGAGAATAATAAATTGAACCTGTGTTTTTTTTCCTATCTGAAGAAACATTTAATTGTAGTTTAGGTATTTTTTTCAAGGCAGGCTTATTATGTATGTCGTCCTAATCAATTTTTTTATTTTAAATTTGCACCCACCGAGGCATAGGCGCGTTGATAGTAATGAATAAGAAGTTGTTTTCCTTTTTATTTGTAAAAGTGTTGCGTTATAACCACTTTTTTCTCATGTAAGTGAATAAACATAGCATCACGCCTGTATTCCTCGAAGGGGTCAGTGACGACACAGTGCTCTCAGTGTCAGTGCCGACACCGGCAATCACGGACGTATTCGTTGACGACGATATTTTTTGTCGGATCACGGACGCCGCGGCATCAAAAACAAAATGGAAGACAAGCTATTGATAGAAATGTATTCTTGATTGTATTATTTTTATTGAATTCTTTGTATAATGTCATGAATTCTCCTTCTGTCTCTCTTAATTGATTTGCTTCATGCACCCATTTTCTCTTTTTTTCTTGATGCTGCTCTTCTTCTTCATCTAAAGCAATAGCTATCATTGCTAGCTCCGCAGTATTGAACAGAGCCATAGCAACAATCACGATACTTGACAGCAGACACGTTTCCACTGAAGCTCCGTGAATTGAGTACTGACATGTGTGAATTGAATCACTGACGTAACACTGTAGCACTGATACCGAACTGAGCGAACACGTTGACGGAACTGTGACTTCACTGATATGTGTGAATCGACCTTTAATGTTTTGGTTTTTAGCACACATGACTGTCTAAGGTTATACAAGTATCTCCCGTGGGAACCTAGTAGACTTTTTTTAGTAATCTTATATTCCTACGGGAGTGAAAAATGTACATTATATTAACCTACCCCTCTCAAAGGCGTAAGCCTATGTCTGTACAAATGTCATCCTATTAACGTTTTCGACAAGACACTATTAAACCACTGTGCATGTACCTTTATACTTATAAAGATTCAGTCATCTTCTAAGTATAAAATCATCTTGAAGATCATGTTCAATCCAAGGTATATTAAAGTCTAAATAGAAGAACAAATGATCAAAGAGATAACTTATTTGGTTTCTAATTAAGAGTTATCAAACAACAAGTTTTCCAGCCGTGTGGCCGGCTTTAGAATTGTCCCACCCCGTGTCTCCCGTGTGATTGGTCATGAAGCACATCGTTGCGTTTTGACTGTAGCAGGAGATTTGAGCCATTTATTCTTTCATTTCATATCTGTGGAATGAAATAGTGAGCAGTGGCTTGTCAATACCCTCGGTATTGTTGAGTTCATGAGCGACGATTACATTTACCATCAGATAAGCCGTGGCCCGTCTGCCACTACAAGTAATAAAAAAAAATCTTAAATTTTAGGTTCAGACACACTTTAGTTACAGTTTTAGTAGTACAGAAGATACTATTTAAATGAAAGGCCTAAATTACGTTAATATTTTTTTTTTATTATGTTAAACTAAATTAATCGGTTTATATATCCATATGAAACACTTTAAAACTCTCCAATAGACTACCTTATAACCAGGCAATAACGAAGTTATATTCTATATTAAGCATAAATGGCTATGAAAGCTATGAATACATAAAATATTATATTAACCCTTAGTTTACTCTTAGGAAATCAACAATTCACACATGGCGGAGTACGATAATAAAACAGTTTGATGTGCCCATAATATAAGCGAGGCCTACTCAGCCTTATTTTCGACTAGTCTCTACCCATGACTTCACATACGTGGACTTTTTTTTACTATAAAGTGTGCAAACATACGGTCCACGTGATGGTAAGTGGTTACCGTAGCCTTTAGACGCTAGCAACACCAGAGGCATAAGGAAAGAATGAGGAATTGGAGCCTCTGGCACTCTCAGTGCTCTCCGTAAGATTACCTTGTTATTTCAAGCTAATCTTCTATAAGAATGTGGTAGTTCCCCTTTCGAGCTTGCCCACTGAGACTTCATAAAATTCAAATTCATTGTATATTTTATACATAGCCCGCAAGATCTCCTTATCGGAATAAAATATTCTAGATGTTTATCCAAGATACTATTTATTTATCTATAGTATACCTGTTTAGTCTTTAGGTATGTATCTCATCTTTTTTTTAAAGAACACCCTGCGAGGTGCTATACTGTCGGCCTCTGTGTCTGGCGTTTGTGGACTATGAGAAAACCTTCGATTCAATCGATACTTGGGGGGTGCTTCAGTCCCTTCAGCGGTGCCAAATTGACTATCGGTTTATCGAAGTGCTGAAGTGCTTATATAGAAACGGCATGTCAGTCCGTGTTCAGGACAGGAGTACTAAACCGATCCAACTGCAGAGAGGTGTTAGACAGGGAGACGTTATGTCCCCTAAACTCTTCACCCCTGCATTGGAAGATGTCTTCAAGCTCTTGGACTGGACCGGATTCCGCATCAACATCAATGGCGAATACATCACTCACCTTCGATATGCCGACGACATTGTAGTCATGGCAGAATCGCTGGAGGACCTTGGCACCATGCTCAATGATCTCAGCAGGGATTCCCGACTAGTGGGTCTTAAAATGAACATGGACAAGACGAAAGTCATGTCTAATGTCCATGTCATTTCAGCACCGATCCTAGTCAGGAGTGCGCTTCTCCAAGTTGTCGACCACTATGTCTACCTGGGACAAACAGTCCAGTTAGGTAGGCACTACTTCGAGAAAGAGGTCAATCGTCGAATTCAACTCGGCTGGGCAGCGTTCGGGAAGCTAAGGAAGATCTTCTCATCCAATATTCCGCAGTGTCTGAAAACGAAGGTCTACGACCAGTGTGTGTTACCTGTGATGACATATGGAACAGAGACGTGGTCTCTGAATGTTGGCCTCGTAGCAAGGCTCGAAGTCGCTCAGCGGGCCATGGAGTAGGCTATGCTTGGTATTTCCCTGCGTGATCGAATCCGTAATGTGGAGATCCGTAGGAGAACGAGAGTGACCGACATAGCCCGCCGGGTTGCCATGCTGAAGTGGCAGTGGGTAGGCCACATCGCTCAACGAACCGACAGGGAAGAAAGGTTCTAGAGTGACGACCACGTATCGGACGGCGCAACGTAGGACGGCCCCCCACCAGATGGACCCACGATCTGGTCAAAGTCGCGGGGAGCGTTGGATACAGTCGGCACAGGACCGCTCGTTGTGGCGTTCTCTTGGGGAGGCCTATGTCCAGCAGTGGACGTCGAAAGGCTGCTGGATGGATGGATGGATGCGAGGTGATTACAAACATACAATTTCACGGACACAAAGTACACCCGGACTCAGAACAACCATTTGTGGATGACGCAAAGAGTTGTCTTGTGTGGAAATCGAACCCACAACACTCGGGCGGGAGCCCGGTATCTAAACCACTCCGCCATCTATACAATCAAGTATATACTACGAGTATAATACATTTTATTAAACACTCTAATTATAACAATTAATTTTAATTGTTAATTTTACGCATCTACCAAAGATTTTACTTGTTGAAATCTATTTAGATTTATATCTATGAAAATTCTGCAAAATTATTTTCTTTAAACTTCTATTAAGTACATCACAATAAAGACTTTTAGGCTCCTTAGTTTTAAGGACACATTCGGCGTTTTTATGTGTCAAACACGAGATCGTAACCCAGAGACCCATGTTCGAAGAAGCCAGTTTATTACCAAATTTCTGAAAACCGCAACTTTCTGTCGTAAATTGAGAGCATTTTACAACTTGCCAGAATGACGTCAGTGTTAAGATTTACAGCTGCTAATCTACTAAAAGATTTTATAGTGTCATTATAATAACTGGCATTAAAAGTACAAGCAAATTGCTAACTAAAATAAATGACGGTATAAAATGCGATTTATGAATTATAATCTCGCATTTGCAATTACTTATTACGATAAAAATAACTCGTAATATTAAAAATACAGTGTCATAACGAGCATTTTTTAAATCATTCTATCACCCGTCAACTGCTGGGCATGGGCCTCCATGGAGTTCTTGCTCCGCCTATTTAACATGTCACCTTGCGGCTTTGACCAGGCCGTCAGTCCCGTGGTTGGACGTCGTGCACGCCCTCATGCACACATTTGAGAACATATTTCTTTCCCAACATTTACCAGTTCGTGGAGTGACCGAATACCACTTCAACTCTCTACTAAAACTATAAAATATATTTATTATAAGTACTACAAGCAAATGACAATATATTACTTAACCTAGCTAGGTTAGATCAGCTGATCTATAACTAAAACTTAAAAGATATTTTGAAATCTCACCTAATTTTGCGAGACCAGTTCCCAAGATCACTCTAATTGAAGTACACAGACAGATATTTAGGGTACAAGGAATGAGCAGGCGCCGTAACACGGCTTTAATTTGATAGACTGTCGTCAAGAATTTATTTTTCACGGAAAATTTCAACACAAGTTTAAAAGACTTCATTGAGTCTGTTATACAGTTAACACATACATCACAACTAACGTTGCTTTGTAGTATTCAATCTAAATAATAATTTCGTAGTCTATTCCTAGTAATATCAATATCTATAAACCTCAACAGACACATATTTTCAACTCAAATAACATTAGTTTCCGATATTATTTCACATAAACTGTTGTCAGAACTCGCAAAATTATTCCAAGCAAAGAGTCATCAATTCATAGCAGTTGATACACGGCTTTTTGAAGCAAAATTTATTTTAAACACAAAGTGAAAAATGTGAAATCGAAAATAACAGTCAGGAGCAGGATTTGAACCTGCATCTTCTGGATACCGTCCAGATGTATTGTATTGTGATTAATAGTGCTAAGCATGTCAAATGCTAAAAATATATATAAAAAAAAAAATATATCTAAATATGCAAAATTTATTTCTCAGCTTGCTTGAGCATCGAACACTTTAACTCTCTCTTTCTCTCTCTCTCTCTCTCTTTCTCTCTCCCTCATTCTTGGTACAATGTCTTAAGTTTTAGGTTACCATTTCTCCACGTATTATAATTTACAGAATAAATTAGAGAATTTCCTCATAAGTAATGGTTTATTATAATAAATTGGAGTAAGCATTAAATACGCATATATCTCAATGTTGAGACGTAGACTATGCCTTCAGATATTTCAATATAATGTAGGCGATAAATTATAATCTCTGATCATCTGAACGGTATCCAGGAGATGCAGGTTCAAATCCTGCTCGTGACTGTTATTTTCGATTTCACATTTTTCACTTTGTTTTTAATGTATGTTGCTGAGCATGTCAAATGCTAAAAATATATATAAAAATATCTAAATATTTATAGGGTTTGCGTCATTATTAGGTAAAATCTTAATTGTAAAATTAAGTTTACCTGGTCGGTATAATGTATGAAAATACTTCCGACAGATGGTGCAGGCGTCACCCAAAGACGTTAAGTATCAATGTTTTATCAAAATTAGCAGTCAGGAGCAAGGGTCACGATGGCTGAATTGGCAAAGCATCTGGACGGTATCCATGAGATGCAGGTTCAAATCCTGCTCGTGACTGTTATTTTCGATTTCACATTTTTCACTTTGTGTTTAAGGTTGATATTTTATCCATCCATCCATCCATCAGCCTTTTAACGTCCACTGCTGGACATAGGCCTTCCCAGGAATGGGGGATAGTGCCGTAATCGCCACGCTTGACAGGCGGGTTGGCAATCGTAGTGGATGTTGTTAATAATCGAAGGAGTGCTGCTGCCCACTCCCCCGCTATTCCCTCAGTCGGCTCTTGCGACTCCCATGGGTGGAGAAGGGTATGATATTTTATACGGCAAAGTAATTCTCCTGGAAGAAGAAAAAAAAAAGAGAAACTTACTGGTTTAAATAACGACATTTTTCAGTTACTTTAATTTCACATAGTATCTACATTATTAATTTATCACAACGTTTTGATCTGTATTTTAGCACATGACATGCTCAACTACTTTAAAAGAACAAATTATTAGTGAAAAAAAGAGCTTCCAATCCGGGGATGTGCCCTAGACCGTTAAGACATCACAGTCACCGACGGCGACTCCCAATCTCCACTTTATAATTGCCGTTAGATGTTTTCATGACTCACCTATCGGATGCATTTACATACATTATTCCAATATATTTAGTCCGCGTGGTGACGGACTAAGAATACAAGCGTCACCACCCCATTCTTTCCCACGGGTGTCGTATGAGGCGACTAAGGGAAGTAAGCAATTATCATCCATTGCATGACTGGTGGTAGGGCTGGGTGGGAGTACTCACTTGGTATCGAGCCCGAGCGCTTTGGTACCACCATCTCCCGTGTGACCGGCCTTGAAGTACATCGTTGCGTTTTGGCTGTAGCAGGAGATAGGCGATTATTATTTTATTTCATATCGGTAAAATGAAATCGTGAGCAGCGGCTTGACAATACTCTCGGTATAGTTGAGTCCATGAGCGACGGTTACCATTTACCATCAGATGGACCGTGGCTCGTCTGCTACTACATGCAATAAAAAAAAGATCCGTATTATTTGTTCTTTATAACAATATTATTAAGTAAGTAAGATATTAACCTATCATGACGCTTATACGAGTGTAGGATCAATTATTATTCGAAACTAATATTTCAATGTATAGGTTAGATGTAAATAATAAATATAAATATTCACGGACATTTTCACACAACGTCCTCTGGTCCCAAACTAAGCTTAACGCTTGTGCTATGGGTACCAGCTCACGGATATAATACATATACTACTTTTATTTTGTAAATACATACATATCATAGATAGAAAACACCCAGACGCATTACAATTATCTGTGTTCATCACAAAAATAATTGTCCTGAGTGGGAATCGAACCCACGACCTCTTGCACGGAAGTCGGTTACACTACCGACCACGCCACGAGTATTTGTGAGTCTATTATTATTGTACCTTTGTAAAATATAACGTGCTCGACAAAGATATAGGTATTTATTCTGATATTTTAGATTATTTTAATCATTTCACATGCTAAGCTATGTGTTCACAGATTATTTATTCACTATCATAAAGAAAAAAACAGCAGGTAAAAATATATATTATATTTTTGTAAAATATTCTCAAAATATAACATTATTATTGTTCAAATGACACCACGTCCTTTAATTTACAAAAAGTCACAAGATTTGCTACGAAAATATCAAGAAAAGGAAATCCTTCTAATTAAGATAAATTGTGTGTGAATTCTGTCATTTTCAGCAGAAAATATATAGGTGTTATCTCTGTCGACAAAATTGGGATTTATGGGGTAGGATAAAGAACTCATTCAAGAAATGTAATGTAAAACTTATTCAACAAAAGAAATTGGAATCTGAATGTATAATGGAAAGACATTCCGAGAATTAATTTTTTTAGTAAGGTTTCTCTGCTACTTTTAATTATTGTTTAGTTTATTTTGACTGCAAAAATGGAGGAGGGGCTTCGATACCGACCTCCTGGGTGTTGTGGGTTCGATTCCCACACAATACATAGTTGTTTTGGTTGTTATTGAGATATGGAGAGATGACACACGCTGGATTTATCAAGTGGGTGAGGGCCCCACACTAACCTGTTCGTTGCCCCGAATGACGGGGTGTGCGGTGCGTGCCGTTTGCCGTGTGGGGCCGGCTTGCCGTGTGTGGCCGGCTTTAGAATTGTCCCACCCCTCTCCACCCATGTGAGTCGTAAGAGCTGACTGAGGGCATACCGCGGAGAGTGGGCAGCAGCACTCCCTCGAGTATTAACAACATCCACTGCGATCGCCAACCCGTCTGCCACGCGTGGCGATTACGGCACTATAGCCCCAATTTGGGGAGGCCTATGTCTAGCAGTGGACGTCGAAAATCTGATGGATGGGTTTATTTAGTGGGTGAGGGTCCCATACTACCCTGTTCGTTGCACCAAATGACGGGGTGTGCGGCGGCCCACCTTAACAAAAAAAAAAGTGTGTGTATATATACATATATATGTATATTCGTTTTTCTTTTCCTGACGTGGATAATACAGGTAAAAGTACCTATCCAATATAATAAGACTCTCTTAAATTCAATCCACAAAGTACGTCTCTAACTTAGAATTCGGGACATAATCTAATTCTTTTATACGACGGTTCAGTGGCTTTCCAATATAAAGTTTAAGGAAAATGTCATCACGAGAGTACTTCAATTCGTAACGGTGATTGAATTAATAAAAGATCCAAAGTTGTGAATTTTCTATGTCAAGGGATTATGTATAGACAGTTACTTCGTTTTAAATTTTGGCCTTTATCGGTCAGCATTACAGCGGAGACTCGTGAGTTCGATTCCTACAAAGCCAAATACTTACTAACCCACTGATTAAATACTTATTTCGCAAAATGAAATCGTGAGTAACGGCTTGGTAGTACACTTAGTATTGTTGCCTCCATGGGCGACTTACTATGAGGTGAAGTGGGCCGCGACTCGTCTTTCATCATAAGCATTAGAAAAATGGGTACAAGAAAAGCCGATCATAACGATAGAAAATAAGAAAACATATTTCTCATATAAATCGCTGGATCCTAATTATAATAAGACCACGTGTTCATATATCTCAGGTTCTCGATATAGTAGCGGGATAAAATGTATACCAGTTGTTAATTCTAATCAAGAGCTATAAAACAAAAAAAGTTGCATCAAAATCCGTTCAGCAGTTTTACGCGATGCGCGAACAAACAAACAGATAAACAGAAAACAAACAAAAAATCTAAAAAAAATCGTTTGGTGTTTAGACACGCCACGCACAGTCAGTGTAATAAACAGCTTGGTTACCGAAGCTCGTGTCTTATTTAACAGTGGCGACGAGTTTAAAGTTACCTACGTACATAAAAAATAAATAAGAAAATGAGTAATTTTATCGGATCTGTTCCTACCTCTGAGCTCGGCCAGGACTGGGATGTCTTTTAAGAAAGGCTTTCGCAATAGTTGACAGCAAATACGTTGTTAATTAAAGAAGAAGCACAAAAAGATGTTCGGCGTAAGGCGGTACTACTAAGCGCACTCAACGACGACTCGTATAAGTTGGTACGCTCGTTAATTGCCCCAAAATCCCTCGAAGATGTTTCATACAGTGAATTAACTGTAGAATTGGATGGCAAACAAACAAAAAATCTAAAAAAAATCGTTTGGTGTTTAGACACGCCTATATCAGTATTTTTGGCCTAA
The DNA here is from genome assembly GCA_948253155.1 of Leucoma salicis. Classification (NCBI taxonomy): domain Eukaryota; kingdom Metazoa; phylum Arthropoda; class Insecta; order Lepidoptera; family Erebidae; genus Leucoma; species Leucoma salicis. Next base: position 5,135,473 of record OX411815.1, read on the forward strand.
ATCAGTATTTTTTTCTCAAATATCTTTAATGTACAAACAGCTCTGGTAGAGCTTTATAATCGTGTAGATTAGATTTTCTACTTGTATATTTTGTAGTCAAGGGTTAGTGAGATACCTGTCTCGCATTCTTGCAGTCAGTGGTTGAGTATTGTCCGTTGACTAAATAGACACTTAATTTGCATGTATTGTGTTTATATTAATATTAAGCTCAGTTCTAAGTAATACCTTTCTGTACACTTATTGATCATGCTAGTAGTTAGAAGCATAGTGTAAAACGTTTCTACTGACCTATTTTAATTAGTTTTATGTAGCACTATGTTTTGTTTTGTGTGCCTTAGTAAATAAATAAATCGCGATGTAACTTAAAAAGTATATTTATACTCAATTTTTATCGCAATCGCACTCATAATAAAATATAAAATGAAATACAGATGCAAATCGTTGTGGCAGTTAGTTTATAGTGAGTTGTATTATCTGCGTATGCGCACTCGGTAAGTAAGCAAATATGTCGGCGTACGCCCGGATGCGACACACCTTGCTACTGCTCAGAGACACACGGTCAGGAAGTTACACCAACATAGTTATAAATATAATGTTCCCAAAACTGTGACTTCGTGAACTTTAGAGCTGGGTTTAACAGTATACATAATATAAGTTACTTTACGGCAAAATATTTATATACAATAATTATTATTCGGGTAAAGAAGTAGTCTGCGTCCATTTCTGGCTCCTTTTAATCCTTTATATACATATAGTATTTTTTTTATGTGAAATGTTACAGCGTGAAAGCGTAAGACACGTGTTTTTTTCGAGTACAATAGCTAAAATAATAAATGCGTTCTACACAAACTTCTATACATATAAAGTACTTATAGCCTGATTCGAAACTGTTTTTTTATTACCCCGGCTATACACACTCGTCTATTTGTCTTGCGAACCTCTCGTCCACTCTCGTCTCGTATAAGCTCGACACGAGAGCACACCATGTACACGCTCGCTGTATCAATTGAACTTCGGATGCCCGTCGCGATGGACGTGGAAAAAACAATTGCGGCGTTTATTTTTTTTATTAGATATTATAATTTTTAATCATTTAACATAAAAAAATATATATGAAACCATGGCGAAAAATAACTTTTTAATTATTCAACAGGAATATATATTTTTTTTAAATCTTCCACGGGGATATCAAAATCGTTGCTTATCCGCAACCAAGCGTCGTGTAATAGTTGCTTATCCTTGTGCCTGACATTCTTAGGATTCCATAATAGGGATTGCCTTTGGTAGGCTTCTAAAAAGCGTTAGAACACATCGTTGTCACACGCAGAAAGCACGTCTTTACGCGAACGCAGTTGGCGGGCAACTAAACAAACGAGTGTGTACAGGCGCGGTCTCGTTTTCATCGCGAGACTCACCGAAACCCTTTGACTCCTGCACAAAAAACCGACACTCTTCCGAGACAATCATAGCGAGAGCCCCGAGACGAGACGAGGCTACCATGTACACACTCGCCCTCGGCCTGTCTCGTTGTGTCTCGACGAGTGTGTACAGCCACCGTTACAAATTCAGAATAATTTAGCATCTCGTTAAATATTCATAAAAACAATGCTGTATAGTAAATATTATAATAAAAATGTCACTATTAGAACCATATACCTATAATTTCCATGTGTAATATCCTCGTCAATATAAATGTCAACACCGATTTCTAGTTTTGAGAAGATTATGATCATACGTCACCAATAACTTATGCACTAGAGTAATTATAGATTGATTACTTTGGTGGGATTAAAACTTGAACTAAAACTCATTTATTGTTGATTTTTATGCACAGAAATAATATAAACTAGAAACACTGCAAACAGAGGCACCACTCGCACGTCACCAACTCCAAGAAAACGACAAGATGTGGAGGAGAAAAATAATAACGAGAGAATGAGGAGAAGGTTTAGATCTCTGGCGCTCTAGTATAGTGTTTGAATTTGATCATAAGTCACGTCGTCCATAAATTTAATTAAAGGTTGTTCAGAGAAATTGTCTTAATCAATCTGTTGTCATTACGAAAATAAAAAAAAAATTATGTTACATCAGAAAACTGTCCTAAAGTTCTCTAAATGGCGGTAACTTTGTGTTCAACATGTCCATGGAGATTCACCGAAATACTTTACCCATTTTGTGCTGAATTACCTTTCACATTTTTATAGCTCTTTAATGCGTAATAGTATAAGTTTCAAAACCATAAAACTTTATTTTCTTTGTGACATATTTACATTCATGCCAATAAACATAAACAATATTTTCTTGTTTTAATCAGCATAATATAAACAAGAAAATAACTAAGTATTCTCGTGTGAATAAATTTACAGCGTAAATTTCTTCATAGTTATATATTTAGATAGTGAAGCAATCAGTACGTTTATAATATTTGAATATGTGATAAAATATGAGGTATCACATGTGCATACACTTCGTGAAAGTGACAGATTTGTTCGCCAACAACCTGGCCTTTGAGAAACGTAACGTGTCAGCTTTTTGCTAACAGTGTGAGATAATCTGCAAATCACTTAGCACGATCAGCTATGGTCTGTCAAAGATCACAATCTTGACAGATCGTGGCATTTATATACAAAATAAATAATAGCTAGTATTTTAATCTAAAAATGGTCTCGAGAATTTAGCCTAGAAAGTTTGTGATTTCGTTTTATTTTTTATTCCTTGAAAGTATATAACTTTTTGAGTTTACTAATACAGGCGTGATGCTATGAGTGTTTCAGGCTATGCTTTATTTTTTATCCACGTCATTTGTTGATTCAATATTAATAGGTCCTTAAATTATGAAATTGAAGTTTTGTCAAATTGGCCATTTTATCTTTAATAGGTAGCTCCCCGTTTGGTTAGAAATTCCAAATTCAAATTTATTTCAAATTTAGACTCGTGTATTTGTTTCCACGTTAGCGATTCATTTGTTTTCCCATTTGATTTTTCTTTGGCATTGTTCTGTTCACAATATGGAAAACTTAAAATATCGGGTTATTTACGAATACGAGTTTCACCGTGGCACCAGCGCCGCAAAAACAGCTCGAAGGATTAATAACCAGCTTTTATTATATTAATAACTTAATATTAAAAACCAGCCTTGGAACGTGGCTCCACTGCAGCTAAAAGCTAGTTATTAGATTATATCAGAGGCTTCCGATATATTAGCGGGATAATATACAATTTTTTAAGACTAATCAAGAGCTATCAACCAAAAAGTTTTTTCAAAATCCGTTCGGTAGTTTTTGAGCAATGTCCAAACAAACAAACAGACACAATTTCTAAAAAAAAAAATGTTTTGTGTTTAGAAACGCCTAAATAGCCTAGTTACTAGGCCATTATTACTAGGCCCTAATACATTCATTTATTCTCACATATTTTAGGTAAATATACCAACTCTATTACAGCTTTATAATAGTATAGATAAATACCTACGCCATTGTTGTAAAGTAAGTATATGTTAATACGCCTAATATTTAAATATACCTTTTTGTTTTTAACTTTCTCTCTCAATTCTCTTGGATAAAATTTCAAGAAAATTAGTTCCTAGCATAAAGAACTAAGGAAGTCTCACGCTGTATTTTAGTTTTGAATGGACTACCTCGACCGAGAAAGAACCACCCTTTCACTATGAAACACTCAATTTCAGCTTGAAACAACGGTAGGTACTCATACTGTTGTGTTTCGTATAATGAGTGAGAGTGCCGAAAGCCTCTCCTTATCCTCTCCTTATTATTCTTTCGCTCCACCTATATATTTCCTTGAAGTTCCCGACATCGACTGATGTCTCTGGTTTTGCTAGAATGCCTACTATAATATATAAATATATAATTTGTGGTGATCAGCTAAGTTATATGAATAAAAGTTTAGCCAATTAATATTTGAATAAATAAAAGCGAATAGTATCAAAATGACTCAGTTTTTATATATAACTTCAGACAAATTAAATGTATAATTATCTTTTAGGTCGTAATATCAGTAAAGGTAACTAACCTAGTTACAGTGTTCTTAAAAACGGATACGGCCATGTCTGTTAATCGCGTTCTTTTGCATATTATGTATGACTCATGTCAGATTGCTATTGTTTTCAGTGCGATCTATTTTCTGTAGCGTGGAACATGAGCTTGAAACAAAAAACAGCATAGCGTTGACCTTCAATTGTTTCTAAATTCTCTTCATTTGAGACAAACGAACAATTCATTTGTAATTTGAATTACTTTCTATTTTGGTGAAAAATTTAAAACATAATTCATCATCCATCGTCATCCATCCATCAGCCTTTCATCGTCCAATGCTGGACATAGGCCTCCCCAAGAGAACGCCACAGCAAATGGTTCTGTATCGCCTGTATTCAACGAGTGCCTCCGACTTTGACCAGGTCATCGGTCCACCTGGTGGGAGGCCGTCCTACACTTCGCCGTCGCCACTCGAGAACCTTTCTACCCCAACGGTTGTCGGTCCGTCGAGCGATGTGGCCTGTACATTGCCACTTCAACATGCTGACCCGGTGGGCTATGTCGGTTACTCCCGTTCTCCTACGGATTTCCGTATTACGGATCTTATCACGTAGAGAGATCCCAAGCATAGCCCGCTCCATAGCACGCTGAGCGACTTTGAGCCTTGATATAAGACCAAATAAAATTATTATTATCATAAATATCAACAATTTTATATGTTGTCCTGTGGAGATACTAATAATTTGACCTCGAACATATAAAACTTATGCTATGTAGTAAAATACTACGATCTTTTGACCTTAATCGCACGCATTAGAAATTAATCTAACTAGGATACGGAGAAAACTGACAGTACACTGTGTTCCACGTTTGATAGGCGAAATATGAATTTGAGGAAAATAATACAGTCACCACATTTGCCACCATGTAGTTCCTTGGATGCTTCCATAAATCTTACTACGAAATGATTAAAGTGTAACTTTTGTTTAATTGCTTATAAAGACCCACGGCCCACCTTATGGTAAGTGGTAACCGTGGCTCATGGACTCAACTCTACCGAAAGTATAGTCAAGCGGCTGCGCATTTCATTTCTCAGATGTGAAATGAAAGAATAAACGGCTATCTTCTGCTACAGCCAAAACACACTGACGTGCTTCATGACCGCTAACACAGAAGACGGTGGTACCGACAAATGAGTACTATCACTTGGTACCCAGCCCTACCACCAGTAATGCAATGGGTGATAATTTCTTACTTCCCTTAGTCGCCTTCTACGATACCCGCGGGAAACGGTGGGGTTTTCTGATGTAACAGTGACACTTGTATTCTTAGTCCGTCACCACACTGTCTCTCTCTTTCAAACAATGACATGTGGTTGATTGTTCTTGTTTATTTATTGTTTAATCAAAGTAGCAGTGTGTCACATTAAGTACATTGTATATATATTACGGGTCGTATTCTCAGTCTATTTTAATTGTGAATACTTTGACACTTTTACAGTAGAGAAAGTATTACAATGGTATGTCACGAATCGATTTTAATCGAAAAATCCGATATTGCTAAAGCATCATGGTTAGTCGTGCGTTTTAAGAAATAGACTGCTACAGGCATTCGTGTTCAGATAACATCTAGTATTCAGAACATTTCTCGATATTTCAATAAATTCTTTTTTATGCGGTCTAGATTTCAGTGAACAATATTTTGGCAACGTTTTATTTTAATTTCATAAATACAAATAGCTTTTAGATACAGATTATCATCTACTATTCATAACATACTCATACATTATTATACCACGAGAAAAGTGCTTTAAAATACAATATATTCGTTATCAAAATGCTAATAAATCATCTTAATTATCAAAACTAATAACATTTGTTTACTTACCTATATTATTTTCTTGTAACTTTTAAATTAATACACAGGACGTATTGAATGATAACCTTGTGTAAATTACCGTTTGCACCGTATAAATATATAACCGTTCATACTGCCTCGATGGTGTAGCGGTAGTGTATGTAACTGCTAATCATGAGGTCTCGGGTTCGATCCCCGGGTTGGACAACGTTATTGAGCATTTTCCTAAAAAGAAAAATTCTCAGCAGCCCGGAGTTTGGAAATGTGCCCTGTAGACGTCAATAGACTCGCCCCCTATTACCTAAGTGGGACTTAAACATAGCTGGCGAGTCGTGGGTGTGTAATACACCTCTGCCTACCCCTTCGGGGAATACAGACGTGATGCTATGTTTCATCGATTATAATCGAATAATAGCGATGTGGTTTTAGTGTATGTTCGCATGGTTTTATTATACAGCTGCTTGAAATCAAATGTCTAGCTTAGGAAACCGACACACGTTTTCAATGTCTATAAAGCAATAAAACACTTGGTTGGATAATTGCTTTAAACAATTAAAATCGATTGTATAAAATAAAGAAAAATTAATCAAAAATATAAAACACGCTTTCTTAAGATAAGGCATTAACTTGTACTTACATATCATCTACAACTGTTTCCAATTTTTGGTACAACCATTTAATAGTTTTGATGGAAGAGTTCCTTAAAAACCAACCAATTTAGAACTTACCTGTAACAAAAATACACTTATAAACACTTATTGCTTATAACATTATCTCCATGTTTTGGGATATTTAATACATATAATATGCTTTCATCGGTATTATAGGTTTATAATTTTGATAATCGAAAATCATATTATTATAAATATGTTACGAAATCAAATTTGAAACTCCATGAAACCCGTTCTCTGACAGATTTAACACAGGCTTGTGTACCGGTCGACGTGTGTGCCAGTCAGTATAAATTATTCATTATAACAATTTAATCAGCAGACTCTTGTTTTTATATAAGAGTGGAATTCATGACACTTAACGTATCAATTTTTAAAAATCGTAAGCAGTTATTATTATTAACGTTGTACCTATTTCTTCTAATCTTCTTATCGTAAGAGATTAGTGTTGTATGTTTCAAAGTCACTGATGTAAAATGTTTGTTTTTTCCATACTTCTTCCCCATTGACCGTCAATTTGTTTTTTCCTTTTCACTTGACTACCGTCCAAGCAACCTTTTCAACAAATTTGTTACAGTTTTTTTTACAAATGATGTGTAAGAAATGTTATCAAATAAACTCCGCCAGCTCATCTATACCTCAGAGCAACAACATTTATACTTTATATACTATTATAAAACTGTAACATAGCTATGTCTGTATATTTAAGAAAAAATGACTGTAATAGGCTACATAGGCGTGTCTAAACAAAACGATTTTTTTTTAGGAGTTTTTGTCTGTTTATCTATTTGTTTGTTCGTGCATCACGCAAAAACTACTGAACCGATTTTGATGCAACTTACTACATTTTAACACGCTAATATACCGGGAACCTGAAATATAACCCAAAAACTAGCTTTTGGCTGCGGCGGGGCCGCGGGCAAAGGCTAGTTACGTATAGAACTAATACAAACGATTCGGTCCTGTCACAGTCAATATTTGTTTTCAATATCGTCCATCAAATTCTAAATATCTCACAATCTATCATTAAGTAAATTGTCGTACTTAAGAAAGTTAATCCATTTCACTTTCATATACCTAATCTTTGTAATGAATGGTTATACATAATAATACTTAAAAGCAATTATATGTGACCAGTCAAATGTTAATAGCTGGGGCCTAAAATAGCCTTAATAAAAAGTGAAAACTCGCTTAAACACGTGTTCAGATTACACGCTTCGTCTGTTGTTTAGGCTGATCGCACGTGGGACAAGCCTTTAGCTATTCAAAGCACGATTTATCCAGATAATGTACCAGATTACACGTATGGCCCAGTGATTTTAGGCCGTTATACTGCTTCTTTTGTGCTGAACCTCAGAGTTTGATCATGCGTAATTATTAGTAGTCAATCTGAGGGTATCAGCGTTGGAAATCTAAACACATATATTTAAACTAAATATTTTTCAAATTTGTTTTTCAAAATAGCCAATGAGAATAAACAATATAAGAATATTCTGGAAATAAATGAATGAGGTTCTTTATTTATAAAGAAAGTCTCTCTGACGTAATATGTTGATGAAGATTACAGCAATTATGTGAGTTATTCTTGGTTCGTACCTATATGGTAATGAATTGATGTTGTTTATCTCTCACAAGTCGAGGCAATGTAGCTTTGTAAATTAAGTTAATAAACTTATACTGTACACTTAGTATAAAGCTTTTTCATATATTTTTTTGTACAAAGAGTTATTATATATCACGCAAAATAATTTCCGAACAATTACTTTGAGTGATTCTATGATAATAGACTAGCAATTTAATTTGTAATTAGTCTGTGCGCCTAGTCAAGTTGCTTTTTCTACAGCGTTAGTGACAATGCTATGATCGCTAACGCTATAGAAAATAAATATAATGTATGGAAATTGGACATCTCTAAGGTTAAATCAAGTGATTTAGCGTTAAAGATATCGTTAGCGATCATAGAATGCAACTTGGCTAGGCCCACACTGTTCTCATATAAATTGATACTTTATTAACCTATTGGCGGATATTCAAAATCCGAATAAAAATTCGTTTGCTTGTGATAAACCTTAGGTGCACATAAAAATGGGAAAATCTGTCCGCAGCTAATCCAGTTTTTATTTATGTTACCCATAAACATCACCTAACGGATTAGAATACCAATCTATTTGATAATTCAAACGCACCAATCGAATAAGTATCGAATAGTAATTTGTTGTCATCCAATCGATCTAAAGGCATCACGTAGGCGGTATCTCGATTTGTTTATAGATCGAATGTCTTTTCGGAACGCGACAACGAGTTATCAGATCGTAAATTGTCACGTGACAAGTTTGCGACTCTCGATAAGAGGGTTTTAGCTTGTATCGATAAACGGGGGTGACGGTGAGTTACGCGTGGAGCCGTCTCTTCCGATTTATTTTTTACTTTTATATTCGAAAACCATAATAATATTATAAAATTTATCATAATAAAGCTTTTTAAACTATAAATTATTTGTGAATAAGGAAAAAGAGTGCTTATGAGTGGTAAAAAGCGTTTAAAAGCGCTCGAGATGTGATGGAAGATTTGACTCGCTCTGGTAGGCCATCAACGTCTGCAACTGAAGTTTGAACATTGCAAAAGTGAAGGAAATAGTGACTGAATATTCTCATTCAACTTTGAGAGAAATAGCTGCCGAACTTTCTGTGTCTCACGAGTCGATCCGTACCATTTTAAATAATCACTTGGGTATGAAACATGTTTCCGCTCGGCTAGTCCCAAAAGACCTGAATTTTCTCCAAAAACTCAATCGCATGAGAGTCGCTGAGGACATGTTAGAACGAGTCAATTCCGACCCAACATTCATGAAACGCATTATTACTGGACGTCACCAGTCAAGACGTGAATTTACGAGTTTGACATGCAAACTAGTCAACAAGCTTCGGAGTGGCGACTTCCAACTGAACCGAAACCGAAAAAACCACGCCAAAGTTGATCAAAAGTCAAAGTCATGATGACTGTTTTCTTTGACTGTCGCCGGAATTCTTGCTAGAAGGTCAAACGGTAAATAAAGAATATTATTTGAGCGTTATGCGGCGTTTAAGACAGCAAATTCGACGAAAAAGGCCAGATTTGTGGAAAGAAAATTTTTGGATTTTGCACCACGGTGCGCCTTCGCATAAGGCAGTCATTGCGAATGAATTTTTGTCCAAACACTCAACAAATACCATCGAGCAACCACCATATTCACCAGATATGGCTCCAACCGACTTCTTTCTTTTTCCTAAACTCAAATTACCACATCGTGGCACCCGTTTTCAATCGGTAGAAGACATAAAGGAGAAATCGCGGCGAGAACTGAACTCAATTCCGGAAACAGCGTTTAAAAAATGTTTTGATGATTGGATTATTCGTTGGCGTAAGTCTATCGTTTCTGAAGGAGCATACTTTAAAGGTGATAAAATAAATTTGGATGAATAACAAAAATTTTGTGTATTATTGATCTTTTCCCGGTACTTTCTTGACAGAGTAGTATAAAATACATACATACATGTTACCCGGAGTACAGAAAAGGATATTTAAGTAGACTGATTGTTATTGCAGAAAAAGGGAGGTTTGCTTTCGGATAGCTATTATTGAATAGAGATTCTTTATATGCCGTAAGTGATGTTTTATAAATGGTAGAGCCGTGGTTATCCCGGTACGAAAGGGTCGGCTTGAACGGGGAAGTATCACACTCTCACAGAAGATTGGCATGAAACAAGGGTGGGTAGTTCTACCGTTGTGTTTCGTCACAATATGAGTGAGAGCGCCAGAGGCAATAAATCCTCTCCCTATCGTCTCCTTATCACGCAACGCGCGAGTGATGCCTCTGGTGTTGCTAGCATCTATAGGCTACGCTAACCGCTACCATGAAATTGCCGTATGTTATAATAGATTACCAAATTCTAAAGTGCACGCAGACAAATTTGGGGGCAAAAGCTAGTATACCTACATAAGTCAAATTCATCTTCGAGTCATTGCTGATATTAATCTTGATCCAAAACCCGTTTAAATTAGTTACGCAATTTGTGATACCTCGTCAAAACATAAAGCCTTTTTATGATCTGAGGAGCCACGGGTCAACAGATTGTAAACCGTAAGCGTCGCTAATAGATCAAGCAGTACAGTAGGAACAAAACCGGGAATATTTTGCTACAACATTAAGGTTTTTTTTAATTCCATCTATCCATCAGCCTTTTAAAGTCCACTGCTGAACCCAAGAATGGGGGATAGTGCCGTAATCGCCTCGCTTGGCAGGCGGGTTGGCGATGGCAGTGGATGTTGTTAATACTCGAAGGAGTGCTGCTGCCCACTCCCCTGGTATTCCCTCAGCCGGCTCTTACGACTACCATAGGTGGAGAGGGGTGGGACAATTCTAAAGCTGGCCCCACAAGGCCATTTCATATGTAAGGACCTAATACCTTCAGTTAAACAGATAAAGTATTTAAATTTTGTTATGCCATCCACTATTGCATCATGGCGGACTCCCAGCTATTTTTAAAAGCATCCAGGATAGTATTTATGTTGCCACGGACGCGAGTAAAAATAGAGACTCATCTATTGATAAAGTTGGCTTATGACCATGTCACTTGTGCCTCCACAAACAGTCCCGACGCACTACATGGCAGCTCCAGCAGTACCATGTATAAGTTACTTTATTGAACATGCAGGTCACGTAATGTCCACCGCGTTTTACCGGCCCACAGGCTACACAGCTATTACCACTGAACTAATCCAACACAGTGCCAGTGCTCCGTCAACACAGGCGGAGAGACGGCACATGGCGGGTTTCTTTAGTAGGTGAAGGCCCCACACTACCCTGTTCGTTGCCCCGAACGACGGGGTGTGCGGTTAGGTATATTTTTTCCCGCCCAAAAAAAAAAAAAAGAAAAAAACGGCTATACAGCTATTAAGGTATGTCTTTTTTTCTCATAGTAACTAAAAAAATAAAGTCTGTCGATATAACAGACAAACATATTTTATCAGTTACTTCGTTTAATCAAAAAATAGGTTCAAATAACAAAAGTTCATTGAAGCGAAACCACCTACAATTATTACAACGCCAATTATCTAAAAACAGTGAAAGTTATGAAAATACAAGTTGTTTTTTAAAAATAGTGTTTCAAAATCACGTCTGTTACGTAAAACGTCGCCTGCGGAATACTTAATTTTTCAACTCTATTACTTGTGAATCGAATTTGACTACGTGACTGACCGATTACTAAGATCAAAAGTATTTTCTTTCGTATTATCACTAGCGATTTACGGCTTTATAGAAACTAAGTGTTGGACAATGAGAAATTTCGATGAAAACAATTTAAATAGTATAAGAAATTGTTCAATGGTTCTAGAGCTTAGCTCTAATGTACAGGATTACAGATAGTTATCTAGATTTGCATGTAAGTATTTAAGAATTCAAAGAAAATCTTGTCATAATAACAATTTAGTAAAAAAACTCAAAATAGAATCACATGATAGTGATTATCATGTGATTCTATTTTGAGTTTTTTTTGTGTTTATTTATTTATATTACGTGATCGATAAGTCTGAAAACCACCGTCTTTGGACTTATCGATAAAGACAGCCTATGTCATTGAAATTTTACCGGTGATGTGTGGTATTATATGTATTCGGAAAAGATAAAATAAATAGTCACTCGGTTTAATCTGTATATAGAGTTTATTGTGTGATAAAACAAACTAAAATAGTTTCAAACATCTATTATTTTCTAATTCACATTTTTGTACTTTATGTTTCTATCAGAATTGTTTTAATTTCTACCCATCTCATTGAACAAAATTGCGATGATGGTGACGAAATAGGGAGTAGAATTTTTGTTCTTTATGGTGGTATAATGGTATAGAAGTGGTCTCACTTGTAACTTAAGTATTAAATTTACGTAAGTATCAAATTCTAACGTTAACAACAAAACATATTTGACATACAGTCGTTGTGCAATATTCGTACCACAAATTAAATATTTAATATATAGCCAAATAAAATATGAGCCTCTAATTATAATATTTATACATCATTCTGACTGTATTACAATATTTATATATCGTTCTGAGAACATAAATATGTAACTCTGGTTTTATGAGTATTTAACAACCGTGTGATTTCAAACCAAAATTATACAAATGTAATAAAATAGGCAACGGTTATGTTTATGATATTTGCGGCGACCAAACGTTAAATTTAAGTGAAGATTTATTGTTAATAATAACTGCATCGTAAATCGGTAATTTAATAGTATCTAGCTTTGCCTACAGAGGGCATACTTTGAGGGATTTGAAGGCGGTGTTTGAGTATGATAGGGCGCAGCCCTACCCAGGTACCATGAGGGAGATCGCACTGGTTATCAAGTGGAGCGGGTCAGTACCTCGGCCCCCGTTGGACCATGAAACGCTTTTTTTCGTAATACGTGGATGGCAAACAAGCATACGGCCCTCCCGGCTTCCGGCCTTCATCCTGATGTGATGTAAGCGGTTACACCAGCCTAAAGACGCTAATGAAAGCAGAATCATTACTCGTGCATAACCATCTCCAAGAAAAAGAATGGGAGGTGGATAGGGGAGATATTAAGGAAAGGATAAGTAGGGTACTAAGGAGAGAATAGTAACGATAATAAGGATAGGATAGAGAGCGGGTTGGGCATCCGACGCTCTCATTACCCATACGTATGTAGGAGTACATACCGTTGTTTCAAGCTGATCTTTTGTGGGTGGGTAGTACTTCCCATATCGAGCCAGCCCATCCATACTGGGATAAGCAAGCCTCTACCATTAAAAACTTAGGTGTGTTTCGCTTGTAGCAGAAGATAGCCGTTCGTTCTTTCACTTCATATCCGCGAAATAAAAGGTTGAGCAGCGGTTTTACAGTATCTCCCTTAGTATAGTTGAGTACATGAGCGATAGTTACCATTTACTATCAAATGGGCCGTGGCTCGTCTGCTATAATCATAATTATAAAGCTGTAACAGACCTGTGTCTGTACTTTTAAGATATTTGAGAAAAAATACTGTATTAGGCTATACCTACACTAAGCAATTTTATGTCTGTCTGTTTGTTCGCACATCATACAAAACACTACTCAGCGAATTTAAAACTTTTCGTTTGATAGCTTTTGGTTAGACTTAAAAAACTAGTGTACGTTATATCCCGCTACCATATCGGGAACCTGAGATATAGCTTAAAACCAGTGCAATAAATAAATAAATATAAATAAATAAATATTCACGAACAATTCACGTAACGTGCTCTGGTCCTAAACTAAGCTTAACGCTTGTGCTATGGGTACCAGATTAAGGATATAATCCATCCATCCATCAGCCTTTCGAAGTCCATTGCTGGACATAGGCCTCCCCAAGAGAACGCCACAACATGTGTTTCGCTCATATGGGGGATAGTGTCGTAATCGCCACGCTACTCGAGGGAGTGCTGCTGCCCACTCCCCCGGTATTACCTCAGTCGGCTCTTACGACTCCCATGGGTGGAGAGGGGTGGGACAATTCTAAAGCCGGCCCCACACGGCAATAAGGATATAATACTTACAAATATTTTTTTTGTACATACATACATATAGGTAATAGATAGAAAACACCCAGACGCAGCACAAGTATTTGTGTTCATCACACAAACAATTGTCCTGAGTGGGAATCGAACCCACGACTTCATGCATGGAAGTCATACTACTGACTAGGCCATGAAGCCCGTCAATACCTAAAATATTTACAAATCAACACCAGTCAAATAGAGATCTCTTCTCCGCTCTTGCTCTATTAAAAATGTATTTAAATACATGCCAAGAAATTCATATCTATAATTTATTAACTAATCGATTAGGATATTTTATTACCTGTTTTTATAATTAAAAGTTTATTATAATAATTCCCGTTATTAATTATGATACTGTTACAATAACTTAGACTTGAGGTCAAGTTTTTAAAACATGTATATCCAATTTTGCATATTAATTTATTTAATTACTATTTTACACACACAGGCTTAAGTTCTATTATGAAGTAATAAAAGAAAATATAAAGAAATTAAAAATTATCTATATAAAGCTGTAACAGAGCTACGTCTGTACATTTAAATATTTGAGAAAAAATACTGCATTAAGCTATACAGGCGTGTCTAAACACAAAACGATTTTTTTTAGATTTTTTGTGTTTGTCTGTTTATCTGTTTGTTCGTTCGCGCATCACGCAAAAACTACTAAACGGATTTTGATGCAACTTCTTTTATTTGATAGCTCGTGATTCGATTTAAGAACTGGTATACATTTTATCCCACTACTATATTGGGAAGCTGAGATATAAGCTAAAAACTATCTTTTGGCTGCGGCGGAACTGCGGGCAAAAACTAGTGAATCTAAAATTCACTCGTATCACTGACTGGCAACGTGCCCAGAAAGCTAGCAGAATTGCCACATTGAATATTGCCATTCAACGGGGCAATGCTGCTGAACTTCTAACCCTTTTGTTAAGTAAAGGCCGGTCATCTGACCACATGAAGCGTCAATTAGTCGTCTCTGATATCTTCTTAAATAATGCGAGCGTTTGGGCTACAAGGCCCAAGTGTTTTAACCCCAAGCAGTTCAAAAATATATTTATGATTATTATATTTCCGCCATTTGAGGGTATTTGCAGTAGCAGTAGAAGCACCAGGATAGCCAGATGTGTTTGGTCGATATGATGGAGCAAAATTGTCGACCCAAGTCGTGTCCTACACCAATGACCTCCGAGGCATCAGAGTCATACCGTCAAGATATCGTCAGTAATATACAAATCATTAAATACTAAAACAAATCGTTAGCGTTAATTATTTCCTTCACTTACTTCAAAATTAAGCAACAGATTTGAAAACCGTTTTCATCGATTGTCATTTTTTCAAGGATAGTTTATAAAAACTGCCTCTGTGGTGCAGCGGTAATGTGAGCGACTGCTGATCATGAGGTCTCGGGTTCGATCCCCGAGTCTGGCAGTGTTATTGAGCTTTTTCGTAAAAACCAAAATTCTCAGTAGCAGCCCGGAGTTTGGAAATGTGCCCTGTAGACGGCAATAATCTCGCCCCTTATTACACCTATTAATAATACATAATATAACCGTGGTTGTGTGATATACCTCTGCCTACCTCTTCGAGGATACAGGTGTGATGCTATGCTGTGGTTTATATACCACTGAAGTAATGTAACACTACAGTTCCAGTGGTCCGCCATACAGTCTCTCCGGCACACGGCGGAATTATTTAGTGGGCGAGGGCCCCACACAACCCTGTTCATTCCACCGAAAAACGGGGTGTGCGGAGGGGTAGGTACATTTTTCCCGACGTTGCATTTCATATGGTGAGTGAGGGCACTGGAGGTCCAAAGCCCCTCCCTATCCTCTCCATAATATCCTACCTATCCTCTTTTTATTATCCTTCCTATCCACCTCCTATCTCTTTCTTTGGAGATGGTGACGCGCGAGTGATACTTCTGGTGTTGCTAGCATCTATAGGCTACGGTAACTGCTTACCATCAGATGCTATATGCTTGTTTGCCACATATGTATTATAAAAAATATCCATTAGAGAATTCTTGCTCTAAATTTATATAATTTCTGACCATAAGTCTTAATCAACATGCATCATATTCGCATTTATGTTTTGCCAATAAATAATAATTTATTCGATACATAATGAGTTATGGTGAATTTAAATAATATAATTATTATAAATAAGCGCTCGATGATATATTTTATATTAAGTTCCTATTCATCAACGATGTTGTTTAATAAGAAAATATTTTATTTATAACATTTCCAA
The DNA here is from genome assembly GCA_948253155.1 of Leucoma salicis. Classification (NCBI taxonomy): domain Eukaryota; kingdom Metazoa; phylum Arthropoda; class Insecta; order Lepidoptera; family Erebidae; genus Leucoma; species Leucoma salicis. The sequence continues at coordinate 5,151,826 of OX411815.1, forward strand.
TTTGTATCAATTATAGACATCTACATTACTTTGAAAATAATGTCACACAGTTCCAGTGGTTCAGTAATACAGGCAAAGAGACGACATACAGTGCGTTTATTTAGTGGGTGAATACTACCCTGTTCATTGCCACGAACGACGGGGTGAATGGTTAGGTATTTTATTTTTTCTGTTAACAAATAAAAAGAGTTTTCTGATATTATACTTCGTCCGTCATAAGCCCATCCGGTATTTTTAATAACGTATACAAATTATAGCTATTGAGTGATAGCCCACACGATGGTAAGTGGTAACCGCCGTCCTTGATGCGAGTACACCAGCCGTGTAGTCAAACCGTAGTCTATGCCCCCGACTCTATTAATACAGACTATTTTATAAACTAGAAAAAAAAATCGCCTCGTTTTTTTTTCGATTTTTAGGGTTCCGTACGCAAATGGCAAAAAACGGAACCCTTATGGATTCGTCATGTCTGTCTGTCTGTCTGTCCGTCCGTATGTCACACACTTTCCACCCCAGCCACTTTTTTTCCGAAACTAAGAAGATAATAAGAACTATGCTTTTGAAATTTGGTAAGTAGATGCATTCTGTGAACCGCATTAAGATTTTCACACAAAAATAGAAAAAAAAAATTTTTGGGGGTTCCCCATATTTAGGACTGAAATTCAGAAATTTTTTTTTCATCGAACTCATACATGTTTTCTATGGATAGGTCTTCAAAAATGATATTTAGGTTTCTAATATATTTTTTTTTTCTAAACCGAATAGTTTGCACAGGGGGACACCCCTGTAACTTCTAAAATAAGAGAATTGAGAAAACTAAAAAAAAATATATGATGTACATTACAATGTAAACTTCCACCGAAAATTGGTTTGAACGAGATCTAGAAAGTAGTTTTTTTTAATATGTCATAAATCGTAAATCGCAATTTACCTTTCATTCAATCAACTCAAATATAAAAAGAAAAAAAAACCTTTAATTTCATAAACATAAACCTTATGCATAAACCGTGAACCATTATTTTTTAATAATAAATCTGTAATAGGTGCCTAAGTAATATTTATATTATTATGTTACTTGCTGCTACGGAACCCTTCATGGGCGAGTCCGACTCGCACTTGGCTTACTTTTTTTATTACTTATGGCCGAATAGGTCACGGCCTACCTGATGTTAAGTGGTAAACATTGCTCATAGAATTAACTATAATAAAAACTGTCAAGTCGTTACTTACGCAAAATGGAATGCATTTCGGCTATAAATAAAACGATTATTTAAAAATACCAAAACAACCGAGGTACTTCATGGCCGGTCCTGGGATACGGTGGTATCGATCAGCTCGGGTCCCTAACAAGTGAGTACCACTTAGTACCCAGCCCTGCAATGAGTGATAATTACTTACTTCCCTTAGTCGCTTCATACGACACCTGCGGGAAAGAATTCTTATTCCACCATCACTAATTAGTTATGTACAAACGTTCACATCCATCTATCTTTATATAATAATTCTACTGTACGTGTGTATGTCACTGAACTCCTCCTAAACGGCTAGAACGATTTGAATGAGTTTTTTTGTAGGTGTTCGGATGGCGCCCTGGGTGGTTTAGTTTCACATTTGGACCCGGTTGATAGCGCCACAAAAGGATTTCAGGACTTTTTATTCTATTTATTTGTGAATGTTTGAGTAAGTACCGGGATGATTTATAGTCATATTTGGACCCAGTAGATGGCGCCACGATAGGATAACAGGATTTTTTTCTCAATTTTTTTCTAATGTAAAAAGATATACCTATCTAACGAATCCAAACGAAACGCCAATGTTTGGAGAGGACAACGTCTGTTGGGTCCACTAGTAGATACATTACGTTTTGGAACCATAAACAATTTTTTTTAATTCATTTCTCTTTTGTTTCGCGCATCACGCAATAACTACTAAAGGGATTTTAATTAAATTTGTTTTTGTTTTTATATAATGGCCCTTGATTACACTTAAGAACTGATTAGGATACACTTTATCTCGCTATTATATCGGATCCTGAGATATACCCGAAGTAAGTTTAGTGAGAAGCAATAGGAGCCGTGGGCAAAATCTGACATTATTATAAAACTTTGAAATAGCTATGCCCGTAAATGAAAGATATTTAAGAAAAAATAGCTAATTAGGCGTGTCTGAACTCAAAACATTTTTAGATGTGATAGCTTATATAGATTTGAAACTCCATGAAACGAAAAAGCTGCATTAAATGCAGAGACAATAATATCCATCCATCAGCCTTTCAACATCCACTGCTGGACATAGGCCTCCCCAAGGGAACGCCACAACGAGCGGTCCCGTCATGAAGGATAATGCCGTAATCGCCACGCTTGGCAGGCGGGTTGGCGATCGCAGTGGATGTTGTTAATACTCGAGGGAGTGCTGCTGCCCATCCCTCCGGTATTCCCTCAGTCGGCTCTTACGACTCCCGTGGGTAGACAAAAATATACGTCCCTAGGATTTAGCCTGCGAGAAAGAAAGAATACAGATATACAATGTTTTCTATTATTTAAGTCTCCTCTTTCTGTAGATTTCACTTCTACCGTTAGTAAGCTGCACATATTATTTGGTATTTTTTTTATGTTTGCTTGTTTGTTCGCTCATTACAAAAAAAAACACTGCGCATTACTTATATTATCATTGGTACATTTTATCTCGATATATTTTGCGATGGATTTAGTCTGAATATAAACCAATTCGCCCGTTCTCTTTCACTCATTATGTGCCAATTATTTCTCTGAACTACAACCGAAATAGTTTTAGTAAAAAATAATATTTGTTATTTCCACTTTCTATAGTCTTATTGCGTGAGGCACTTTGTTTTTTTGTCAACTAATACCTGTCTGTACCTATAAGTGTTTGTACACGTTTTAAGGTCATTTTCACTTTCGTTCTTGTATTGTCGACGAGTGCAGTCGGCCGCGTAAATATTTACAATTTAAATGTCTTCAAATAGGGTGTTCAATTTCTATAGATTTAATATTACTTTGTTTATAATCAAGAGCATTTTGTTTTTATATAACTATAATGTTAAATCATGCTTGTACATTGCTTTGATTATTCCAGTACCTATTTGTAATGTTTAGCGTGATGCAGTCATAGTAAATATATATTATATATTTACTGTGATGCAGTTGCAGATTCTGGAATGTAAAGTATAATAATCTGTCTATACTATAAAAAATCTATAAAGTATGCTCAGTACTAATAGTATAGCAACGTCTCATTACATTTTATAGCCTAATTTTTTGGGAAGGCTTGTAAACATTACGATCAAATTTAAAAATCCAGCTAAAATAAAAATAATAAAGGCCATTATAATTGGCCTGCGTTATGTAATACAAAGATGGCGCTTTTATAAAAAAAATATTTTGAAAAGCGTGACGTAAATAACAGGATTTCTTAAAGATAGCTTAAAACTATAGGCAAGAGCTTTTAGGATATAATTGCTTATTTCCCTTAGTTGCCACGTACCAGCACCCAAGTAAAAAAATGAGATCATGACACTTATATTCTTAGTTTACCTCCATACGGATTACGGAGTTGCAGTCTTACCACTAATTGTAATAAAACCTATTATGTCTTGTGTGTAACAATAAATACAAATTCTTTGTAGTCACTTCATAGCCGTCAATAATTTAGATATTTTACTCAATATAAATATAATCAATTCAAATCAGTTCATAAATATATAAATTAAAAGTTTAAAAATAAATGCAATAACACCATCGTTACCGACTGTACCGTAACCTAGAAAAACGGCCTAACTAAATCGTCTATTATTTTTTAACATTTGAATTGCCCTTAAATGTAGCGAGTATAATAGCCTTTTTATTTCAAAGTAAACAAGTATCTTCACGGTTAAATTAATGATAGGCGAGTAGAGATCAATTATTTATTCAACTTTCAGTTATGACCCTTTTGCTATGGGATATTAGTATACTATGCAAATTACAGTAAAACCTATGAGACATGCAATTTGTATATATAAACTTTTGTTGACGGAACTTTTTATTGGGGGAAAAACGCTACAAAAAGGTAAGTAAAGGCACTGGAGACGATTCTCTTTTACAACCAAAACCAAAGATATCGAGCCAACCAGCACTGGGCCTAGTGGACTACAGTCTCAATTTCTCTCGAACAGTAATGGGTTGAAAAAAAAGGAACTTATACTTAATACTACTATTATTACTAAACATATCATCACACCTATATTCCCCGAAGAAGTAGGCAGAGATGTATTACACACCCAAGGTTCGCCAGCTATGTTTAAGGCCCACGCAATAGTAGGCGAGCCTATTGCCGTCTACCGGGCACATCTCCATACGCCGGGCTGCTACTGAGAATTTTTCTTTTTACGAAAAAGCTCAATAACACTGCTCGACCCGGGGATCGAACGCGAGCCCTCATGATGAGCAGTTGCTCACACTACCACTGCACCACAGAGGCAGTTAGTATTAATAAATAAATAATCCATCCAACCATCCATCAGCCTCTCATCGTCCACTGCTGGACATAGGCCTCCCCAAAATGGGGGTTTTATCATAATCGCCACGCTTGGCAGGCGGGTTGGCGATCGCAGTGAATGTTTTTAGTACACAGGGGAACGCTGCTGCCCGGTCCCCCGGTAATCCATTTGTCGACTTTTACGACTCCCATTGGAAGAAACGGGGTGGAGCTATTCTTGGTGCCGGCCCCACACCATACATCATCCATCCATCAGCCTTTCAACGTCCACTGCTGGACATAGGCCTCCCCAAGAGAACGCCACAACGAGCGGTCCTGTGCCGACCGCATCCAACGGCTCCCCGCAGCTTTGACCAGATTATCGGCCTATAAATATTCACGGAAATTTCACAACGGTCTCTGGTCCCAAACTAAGCTTAACGCTTGAGCTATTAATATATATATATTAGTTTCAGATTACGGATATTAATATATATATATTACTTTTTTTTGTAAATGCATACATATAATAGATATAAAACACCCAGACGCAGTACAAATATCTGTGTTCATCACACAAATAATCTAAATAGTGGGAATCGAACCCACGACCTCGTGCACGGAAGTCGGTTACACTACCGACTACGCCACGAAGCCCGTCCAACTATACTATCGCAATGTCACAGTTTTAATAGCATTCATTAAAAGTTTGAAATACTTACGCAATTAAAACTATTCATAGACCGTTGCTAAGAACGTGTAAAAGAGGAACCAGACATTTAGGACATAGGTTGGTCTTGTACCTAGTTCAAACATTAAGTGCTTATAATATTATTACCGTTAATATTCGTGGAGGAATGGGCCATAGAATATTAGCGATTAGTAGGAGTAATAACCTCTACTGTTGCGTTACGTCTGGTAAGAGAAAGTGCCATACGCCGAAACTATTTCCTCGTTTCCTATCTACTTCTTCGCCACTTCTTATCAATCATCGTCAGTGATGCATATCGTATTGCAAGTATCTATAGGCTAGGTTAACTGACCACTGAAGTAATGTAATAGTGGGTGAGGGCCCCAGACTACCCTTTTCGTTGCCCCGAACGACCAAGTGTACGGTTAGGTACATTTTTCCCGCCTCAACCAAAAAAAAGGCTAGGTTAACTGCTTATTGCCACCGAAGGAATGTAACATGGTTCCAGTGGCCCGCCAATAAAGGCGGAGAGACGGCACACGGCGGGTTTGTTTAGTGGGTGCAGGCCCCACACTACCCTGGTCGTTGCCCCGGACGATAGGGTGTGCGGTTAGGAACATTTTTTGCCGCCTTAACAAAAAGAAAAAGAAAAAAAAGGTTAACTGCTTATTAATCAGTATAAAAAGACTCGTCACAAATTTTGAAGTTATAACACGAACCGATTACGACACTACAAATCGTTGTGCTCAGAATTATTAATAGAAGTTTTGTGTTATGAGAATTTAAACGAATGATATGACATCGCGGTTGTAGTTTCCACTCGATACTTGCTTTAATACAATTTTAAGAATCGATAAAGATCATGGGAAAATACAAAACATTTTTTTGATAATATACCATTCTTCAGAGAATAAACCCTAGTTTTTAATGCCATTGATTCTACTAGTTTAATACCTAATTACTGTACAAGTATCTATGTATTTGTATGTATATTAAGTATTTTATCTAATACTAGCTTCTGCCTGTGACTTCTTTTGCGGGGAATTTTAAATTCAAATCCATTAAGCCATTCTAGCGCGTACCACGTATAAAAAAAAATATGTATGAATCATAAAAAAATATCCTACGAGTACTTATTCATATTTTAATTTTTTTTTTAAATAAACCATGTACTTAAACTAAGTATTAAAAGTAAGATTCACAAATAATTCAGGATTGCAACAATAATTTCCCTGTAGAGGAACCGAACACATGCTCGTGAATATCAGCATCTTTCGAAAAAAAAAAATATAAAGTGATAAAAATACTTTTGTGACAAATTATAAATTTCATTTGCATAAATAATAGAAACAATAAAATATAATACGTGTTTTAAGTAACAAATCATGTTTATGCCAAATTTATTTATTGTTATAAGATATAGAGGTGGCCAGGTGTCTCAACGACAAAAGACAACATTTCAACAGTTATCTTAAATTAAAATGTTATGAGATTTCACAAGCCACTATGAATAATAGTTATACGTAGATAGAAAAGGTATATAACTGCCTCTGGTACAGCGGTAATGTGAGCGACTGCTGGTCATAAGGTCTCGGGTCCGATTCCCAGGTTGGACAGTGTTTTTGAGCTTTTTCGTAAAAAGAAAAAGGTTGACGGCAATAGGCTCGCCCCCTATTACGTGGGACTTAAACATAAATAAATATTTACGGACATTTCACACAACGTCCCAAACTAAGCCTAATGCTTGTGCTATGGGTACCAGATTACAGATATAATATATATATATATATATATATTACTATTTTTGTAAATACATACATAATATAGATAGAAAACACCCGAACGTAGTACAAATATCTGTGTTTTTCACACAAATAATTGTTCTGAAGGGGAAGCGAACCCACGACCTCGTGCACGGAAGTCGGTTACACTACCGACAATGCCACGAGGCCCGTCATAGCTGGCGTGGGTTAATACACCTCTGTCTACCCCTTCGGGGAATATAGGCATGACGCTATGTATGTGTTTTTGATGTGAAACATCCAATGCGGAGGCAGGTAAAATCGGCTGTTAGCGTGGCGACGCTTTTATTTTACTTGTTTTGTTCAAATCTTGCAAATTAAATTTGACACACTTTCCGGTTTCCGATTGAGCTGAAATTTTACACGCATATTTATATCACGTGACAGTGCAAAATTATGATGACATGGAGCTGATCTGATGATGGAGCTGAAAGGTGGACATGCGAACTCTATAATGAAACGGCGCAACCCCATCGAGTTTGGGCTTGTATGTTTCGTCTTAAGGAGTACTTTGTCAAGTTATGATCATTTTATTTCTACAAAATAATTTCGATGTTTTCACATCTGGTAGACGTCCCACGACGTCTAGTTTTTTTTTAATGTTAGAAACGGTATAATCTCCTTTTAATTTAGCAGTAAAATGTTTTAAATGAAAAATTCTGGCTATTCTGCGTTCAAAAAATAGAACTTTTCTTACGATATTATTAAACGATGAGTTATATCCTTTATAGTAACAGATTCTCTACAAAATATTTGTTTCATTAATCGAATAAATTTTTACGGAATATTGCAACGTTGTGTCTCTGAGAGTCCTGCCGTATCGCATCGTTGTGTCGCGTTTGTGAGTTTTTTTGTCTTTATAGTGCATGCTACTTTGCAGTTATCATATTATCCTCTATCTGTGAGAGTGCGGATTGGCAATCTTAGGTTATTTTGTCTAAAAATAACCGGGATTAAATATCCGTGGGTAAGTGGTGGACTCTCCTCCTAAAATGTCCATTCTAATAACAATGGATTTCCGCCAAGTGTCGCCTCATTCAATCAATTATCTTAATCGAATTAATAAAATAAACTCGAATCTAACAAGATTATAAGTTTTCGTATACGAGTAGTGTAGTCTTTTATTTAAAATACACACACACGCTCGTTAAAGCCAAACCATGTGATATTTAATCGCCATTGCGAAATTAATAGGCAAAGATTGACGGCCAGACATTTAACCTTTGACCAGGAAGCCATATTTTTAATTAATTAAGAGCAATTGGTCGTTAAAAGTATTAGATTTTACATTCTGTTCAGAAAGAAAGCAATCAAAATACAAATGTGACAGTAACATACATTATGACGCGAAAAATTCTTTTTATTTTACCTATAGATACATGGAAATTTTTACTATACATAGAAAGTGAAGAATGGTTTAAACAAATAATTATGCACGTTTCTTTTTACACAATACTCGAATATGAAAAAAAATGTGTGGGAAAACTCAACAATGCTTATATTTTTATTGGTCATGTAATTATGGAACAGCGTACAGCTTTCTTAAATATTTTATAAATATTAATTAGCACAATTTTGTGGGTTAATGTATTATTTTTTATACATATTAAATGTTCTATATAATTATTATAGAAAAGTAAAAGTTGTTCAAAATAATATGAAAGCGTTTCTTGTTAAGTAAGATAAGGAAAGAAAGCTCCCTTCATTATGTGTAATCGTTATTATCTTTATTATTATTTGCAATAAAGCTTTTCTGTGTTCTCAAGCCACACATTTTTATACACAAGCTATCAAGCTATTACCTCTTATACTTTAAGATTAAATTGTCACATACCACCAGGGCTTTTTTATATATTTTTTTTATACCATGTAGTGGCAGACGAGCCACGGCCCATCTGATGGTAAATGGACGGAATCTGACGGAAAAAAAACTTCGCCCATGGACTCAACTATACCGAGAGTATTGTCAAGCCGCTGCTCACCATTATGGAATGAAAGAATAAACGGCTATCTCCTGCTACAGTCAAAACGCAACGATGTGCTTCATGGCCGGTCACACGGGAGATTGTGGTACCAACCCGCTCGGGCCCGATACCAAGTGAGTACTTCCACTGACACCCAGACCTACCACTAGTAATGCAATGGATGAAAATTTGCTTAGTTCCCTTAGTCGCCTTATACGACACCCGTGGGAAAGATTGGGGTGGTGACACTTGTATTCTTAGTCCGTCACCACACGGACATACCGGGTGTAAATGACATCATATCGATAACTCTGGGCAAAGATGTCACCAAATAACTGTAATAATATACCACATACCATTTTCGTCGACAACAACGGGTTACAAAGCTAGCCACCAACGAATCATTAACAACACGACTAAAAATATGACGCAGGCTTCAATCCATTGTAGTTAGTGGGTAGATAGAACAATAATAGGTATATCGAATTTATCTCACATTCAATTTAAAAAAATGAATAAGATATTCCCATTTTCATGAAAAGACCGATGCAAATTTCCAGCGCCTGGGTGTTCAGAATCGAGTATTGAACCCGTGGTATCAATTATTATCGATACGAAGTCATCTGGTCCCAAACTAAGCTTAACGCTTGTGCTATGGGTACAGGTATAATACATTACTTCTTTTTGTAAATACATACATATAATAGATAGAAAACACTCAGACGCAGTATAAATATCTGTGTTTGTCACACAAATAATTGTCCCGAGTGGGAATTGAACCCACGACCACGTGCACAGAAGATGGTTACACTACCGACTACGCTACGAGGCCCGTCATTTACAAACTTTTTTTTTGTTAAGGCGGGAAAAAATGTCCCTAACCGCACACCCCGTCGTTTGGGGCAACAAACAGGGTAGTGTGGGGCCTTCACCCACTAAAGAAACCCGCCGTTTGCCGTCTCCCCGCCTTTATTGGCGGGCCACTGGAACTATGTTACATTCTTCGGTGGTAAGTCATTTACACCCTGTATAAAAAACACTATTTAAAATAAACGTTTCTTATTTTACGACTCTCGCTCACTAAGTTCTAAATTTCATTTCAAGGCTAGGCCTCTAAAATCCTTGAGACTTAAAGCCAGACTCATTAAGCCACCGTCTTGGGACTTTTAACGACATTTTACGATCTTTCAAAGTACCGTTAGATTATAAAGGGCGAAATTATTAATTTTACTTTAGTAACTATTGTGTTTTAGTTTAGTACTTAGAATACTTTGTTAAAGGACATGGCTAAATGGCTAGTGAGAAATTTCTTTAGGGTAGGCGTTTAGCCATGGCCTTTAGTAATATTAAAATATACTAAATTTTTTTCAAGTTCAAGAAATCAACAGTAATTTTTAGGCGGAAAAAATGTACCTGGCCGCGTAGTGTATATAAAAATAAACAAAACTACAATGTACTCTCTGGATACGAACACGCATATGGAGCACATATTACATAGATACATATTGTCACGCCTTTTTCCCGTAACGGTAGGTAGAGACCACTTATCGCCACTTGCTAAGATCCTGACACACATCTTTCGCTTCATCTACTTTCATCAGCGCTTTCATGTTTGCTCGCTGTTTATGAGTACTCTTAACCTGGCCTTCCTGAACGTCTCCCATCTAGTCAAATACGTCCGCCTAGGTCGACTTCTACCAACTTACCCATTCACAGTCGCCTTGTATATCTGTTTCGTTAATCTTCTTTCATCCATCCTCTCTACGTGTCCGAACCACCTAAGCATTCCTTTGTCTATTTTTGTCACTACATCTTCTTTCACACCGCAGCATTCTTGTATCGCAATATTTCTCGCTTTGTCCATCAGAGTCACTTCGACTATGCTTCTTAGACTTATCATCTCCACAGCATTTATCATACTCTCATGCTTCTTCTGATATGCCCAACATTCACTACCATACATAAGTGTAGGAATCAGCACCCCCTGCATAGCCAGTCGTGTCTTTTTTGACACTTTTTGGCTGTTCATAAACCCAGCACATATAGATGATAAATAATAGCATTCTTTTCTACAATCTGAATAGGTTGGATACCTTAAAAGGTCTCTAAAGTTGTGCCTAATAAAGGCTTTATAATTAATGTGGCATATTTAAAATATATGTATTGTATATTCAGTTAATTAAACGAACAGCGTTCCTGCGGTGGCCGGCAAAAATGATCAGAATGTGGGTCGAATGCTCGTTCCTGTATTAAAGGGTAAAATTACCACAATTTTGTCGCTGTTAGAAACTTGTTTGTTTTGATGTAACGGGAAATGTTATTGCTTCATAGCTAACCGGCAGACAGACTCTCGTAATTTCAAATTGCTACTTATTTAATTGCAAACATATCTGCATTAGTTATGTAACCTTGATAGGGTCACATTAATTACAGTTTATGGAAATTCCAATTAGATTTGTAGAAATATTTTTGCATTTTACTATTGTGACTCCCGCAATAGAAATTAGAGATAATATTGATTAGATAATAGTAAAGAAAATCTTGGTTCTTTGAACCAGACGTAAATTTTCTTGACCTGTTTACAGCTGCATTTGTGATAATCCTAAGCCGATGAATTTATATAAAAAAAATGTTGTTTTTTTTTGTTATTCACGAAAGCACATTTTTTTTTGTTTCACACGCAATTCAATGATCACCCCATTCATGCATTGCATGCATTCTGCGGGAAAGAATGAAGTGGTTTGAATTTAGAAATCACACCACTTCATTCTTTACCACAGGCGCGTTCGTTTTCTATTCACTAAAAATGAAATTTTGAGCAGCGGCTTCCAAAAAAAACCTAATTTTTTAAAGTATCAATGCGCTAAAATTCATGAAAGACCATTTGTGTCTTGTGTATTTGTGATGAAGAAAAACATCGTTGGGAAACCTGCATGCCATTCTGCCAACGGGCTAGCATGGTGGACTACGGCTGCAATCCTCTGAGAAGAGACCTAAGACCTACCTAAACTTGGAACAAAATGTTTATAGAATTTAAAAAATAACATGTTAATTCTTGATGCACCTAAGATAGAGTAACCCTTGCTGTTGACAAAATTTCTGTGATGTCATGTCATTGGTGGTGAGTTTGATGTTAATATCCTTATATTGGGTGATAAATATCGATTTAGGGACCCAGCCTTGAGATAACGCATCTTATACAAAAACGTTAACATGGGTTTAAACATTTAATAATTATAACTTAATACTAGCATTTGCCTAAAGCTAGTTTTTAGGTTATATCTCAGGCTGTCGATATAGTAGCGGAATAAATGAATACTAATTTTTAAGTCTAATAATGAGCTACTAAATAAAAAAGTTAACAGTCACGAGCAGGATGTTATTTCCGATTTCACATTTTTCACTTTGTGTTTAATGTATAGTGTTAAGCATGTAAAATGCTAAAAATATATATAAAAATATCTAAATAAAAAAGTTATGTCAAAATCCGTTCAGTAGTTTTTGCGTGATGCGCGATCAAGCAAACAGACTAATAAAATAGATAATAAATCTAAAATATTGTTTTTGTTCAGACACGCCTATAAAAACTAACTAACTAACTTATCATCACGCCATTTCCCTTGCGGGGTAGGCAGAGAGAACAGAGTGCCAAGAAGCTCTATTCTTGCATACATATCTCGCTTCCTCAACATTCATAACTCTCTTCATACACGCTCGCCGGTTTCGGAGACTCCTGACTCCACCTTCCTTCAATACATGACCGATTTGGTCTAGGTAGGAAAGTCTTGGTCTCCCCCTGTACCTACATCCTTCCACTTTCGCATTGTATATCTTCTTAATCAGTCGCTCGTCCAGCATTCTTTCCACATGTCCGAACCATCGGAGCATTCCCTTTCGGATATATACGGATAGCTTAATGCAGTCAACCATTCTCAAATATCTTAAATGTACAGACACAGCTGTTATAGCTTTATAATAGTTAGGATTCATAAAATAACATGTTTTGCTGGTTTGTATAACCTTTGATTTTTGAGAATAGGTTAATATAATATTCTGGTACACAGAAGCTTTTACTTCCAATTTAGAATGAGAACTTATATCAATCGACTAACCGGACCACAGAATTCTGAATCAATTTGATCGTTAACTGATCACCAACAGCATCTGGTTAAGATTTCTTAACTAACAACTTAACTACCTACATGATAAAACTCACGTAGACGATTTTAATATACTTTGATTCATGTTAGGGGTCACGTCAAGCCTACGAGCTTGACAATTTATAGCATATAGTTTACATGCATCACTTCCTAAATAGAGTCTCATTGGATAGTGTGTTATTAAACGGTTTACTGGCAGTTATTTTAGGATTATAATCATTGAATATCAATAATTGATACCCCTGTAGACTAGATATACTGCCCTTTAAATATTTACTTAAGGAAACTCTATACTAAGCTCACGGTGAAGTTAGTCATTTCAAAACTATTTTGTTCATTGAATATACCGGTTATCTACATATTGTTTAGAGCATCTTATTACCATGACTTTTTTAATTTTTATGTTTTTTATACTATTAGGTTGGTAAATATTTTCCTTTCTTTTTTTTTTCTTTTTTTTTCTTTTCTTAAACTTAGGTGGACAAAGGAATTAATGGAAATAAGAAAGGGACTTTGGCCTCTAATGGTCTCATTCACGTAAGAATATCTGCCTTTATATTAATATTCTGTAAAAGGACACGTTGGTAGTACCATGGTTAAGCTGATCCATTCGTCCTGCAGTCAGCAAGACACTACCATCAACAAGACTCATCAATACGTACTTGTTTGTCCAGTGAAATAAATGTATCAAGTTCTAATCGCGAGAACCTGGATTCCTAGATGAAGAGGTATTAGCACCATAAATTACACTTAGTAGACGGCGCTATATTTGCTTCCTATCACGGAAGACTAAGTCAAATAGTGTAAAAGTATATACGTGTCGCACTCCTGTTTACTCATTTAAAAATTGAGGCAGGATATAAATTACTAGCTACTATTAAAATTTATACTAGTTTTTAAGTCTAATCAAGAGCTATCAAATAAGGAAAATTGCATCAAAATCCGTTTTAGCAGTTTTTTCGTGATGTGTGAACTAACAAACAGACAAACCGAAAAACAGAAAAAATCTAAATAAAAATGTTTTGTCAACACAAAGTATGAAAAAGTGAAATCGATAATAACAGTCACGAGCAGGATTTGAACCTGCATCTCCTGGTTACCTTCCAGATGCTTTGCCAATTCAGCCATCGTGGCAATTGCTCATGACTGCTAATTTCGATAACACATTCATGCTTAACGTCTCGGACGACGCCTGCGCCATCTGTCGGAAGTATTTTCATATATTATACCAACCAGGTAAACTTAATTTTACAATTAAGATTATTAACTAATAAATGACGCAACACTACAAATATTTAGATATTTTTTATTTTTATATACGTATATATTTAGCATTTGACATGCTTAGCCTTAAAAAATATCTAAAAATGTTTTGTGTTCAGCCACGTTTATTTAGCCTTATAATATACTTATAATAATTAAGATAGTCTTTTTTCTTAAATATCTTAAATGTACAGACACAACTCTGTTACAACTTGATGATATTTATTAAAACGAACAGTAGAGCCTTACATGTCCCAGCATGAATGGGCCGGCGGCCGGAAGATCAGCGTGAAATACTTATTATATTTCCTCTTCACCTCACATCCCTTTCCTTAGAGTTAGTGACGCACAAATGATGCCTGTGGTGTTGCTAATGTTTATAGGGTACGGTAACCGCGAACCACCCTTCTAGTATAAAAAAAAAACAAGAAAATAAAATAAGATTTTTGGTTATATTCCAGATTTTAACTTTTGCCAGATAAAATGTATACAGATTTTTAAGTATAATCAAAATCGGTTCAGAAGTTTTTTGCGTGATGCTGTGCGCAGTGCGTGTGTGTGTGTGAACAATAAGAAAAACAGATAAAAATGTTTGATTTAAGTTAAAACTAAATAGCCTTTTTTTTGTTGAGGCGGGAAAAATGTTCCTAACCGCACACCCTATCGTTCAGGGCAACGACCAGGGTAGTGTGGGGCCTGCACCCACTAAAGAAACCCGCCGTGTGCCGTCTCTCCGCCTTTATTGGCGGGCCACTGGAACTATGTTACATTCCTTCGGTGGTCCGCCGGCGGCTTACCCTTTCGGGTACCCTCTACTGAGCGACGCATCCGCAGAGGAGCGTCGCACCTTCGCGGGAGGCCTTGCGGGTGGCGAACGTTCCCCGGTCCATCCACCCGCAGCCTCAGCTAGGGCGGCATTAGGCGCAAGTAGCTGCGTCTACGCCGCCCCGGTCGCTGGCGGCGGTTTGGGTCAGCGGAAGAATCCTCCTCTCTAGCCCTCTCCGCCGCTTCCTTCCGCGAGATATACTCCTCGCAGAAGGCAGCGACCGCGAGCCCCCTTCATGTCTAGACCCCGTATTGGGAACAAGATGTTAAAACTAAATAGCCTACCTAATACAGATGTTTTTTTCTATACCTTTAATCTATACTATTATAAAGCTGTAACAGGCTGTCTGTACATTCAAGATTGAGAAAAAATGTCTGTAATAGCACAGTCGAAGAACCATACTTCGACTGTAGTAATAGGCTATATAGGCGTGTCACACAAACACAAAACATTTTTTTGTCTGTTTGTCTGTTTTTTCATTTGTGCATCACGCAAAAACTACTCAAAGGATTTTGATGCAACTTTTTTTATTTGAAAGGCCTTAATTAGACTTAAAAGCTGGTATACATTTTATTGCACTACTTTATCGGAAACCTGAGATATAACCGAAAAACTAGCTTTTGGCTGCGACGAAATCGCAGGCAAAGGCTAGTTTAATATAAAGACAGTTCCGTTACAGTTTTATTATAATATAGATAAAATATGCATCATATTGAGGGTACATAAACGTTATAGAAATGTATTCTCACAAATAAAACGAATCCGTTGAGCACTAGAAACGCGTTTAGTTCTCCAACGATCTTACTTCCATTATGCCTATGTAATTACATAGATAATATCTTAGTACTCTTTGTAATAAGCTTTATTATACTCTATGAAGCTCAACATTAATATGAAATTCTAATTTTATGATAAGCAGTTGGTAGAGAAAAGCGTTACGGTTACCAACTATTAACGCTTGAACTTTTATTCGCCCTCATGACGTTTATGTATTAATGTGAGATATCTATCTATACTGCTGTGCCTGTGCATCTATCTTTACTAAAGCTGTAACACAGCTACGTCATTAGTCATTTGTATTAATAGTCGTCTTTGAACACAAAACATTATTACTCTGTTCTTATTAACTCGCTTTCTTGTATGTCTGTCCGGATGGAAATTTGTAATTGATTTTAAACTAACTTCCCGATATGATAGATACTTGAAATTCAGACCATAGCTCGGAAGTGAATGACAATGCATGAAAATGTGAAAATAGAAGAAGAAAATAACCCTAAAAAGCAGAAAATAATAAAATATACTCTATTAATGCATAAATAATCTGCTGCTTGCACCCCATGTTTTTCGTTTCCAATCTTAGAAGTATTTTAATTATTTTATACTTTTTAGTCTGTTATAAAATCGTGGTACATTATTGTTTTAAATATTATTTTAGAATTAATGCCTGTTTATTCGCTCATCGTGCATTAAAACTTTTTTGTTTGCTACCTCTTAATCAAAATTAAGTTGTATACATTTTATGTCACTTCTATATCAGTATCAAGGGGTATAACCAATTAATTAGCTTTTGTGTGCGACGGAGATACTACGAAAGGCATGGAGTGCACGCCGCTATAATGTGGGTGCCATAAGCAAGATTAAATAGGCTTTTACAAAGAATTTGCCTTCTAAGTTTACTTTGTCACTTGCTATCATATATAGATTGTTGTTAGTGATAATTTTAACATGTAAGTTCAAAATTAGTAATCAACTTTTACTCTTTTACTCCTAAACTAATCATTTAAGCTACAAATCCTATAGTGTGCTCCAAGTGAAGCTCTATCTGCCTATTAAAACTGCATTGAAATCCGTTCAATAATTTAGGATAGTGTGTTAACACAAACAAATACACAGCCAGACAAAGCATTTAAAAATCGTTGATTTATGTTGTATTATTTTCTCACTCTGGCCCGGTTTAAATTGCTAGACTTCTCAAGCTGTCAAAAAATACTATCTTTCTCCACTTAGTAGTGAAAATAGGCACATCATAAGTATCGAAAAAAATCAAAAGTTGGAGGTGTGCACACACCTGTAATATTTATTATATTGTAGGTAAGTTCAACAAACATAGCATCACGCCTGTATTCCCCGAAGGGGTAGAGGTGTATTAACACCCACGACTCGCCAGCTATGTTTAAGTCCCACGTAATAGGGGGCGAGCCTATTGACGTCTACCGGGCACATTTCCAAACTCCGGGCTGCTACTGAGAATTTTCCTTTTTAGGAAAAAGCTCAATAACATTGCCCGACCCAGGGATCGAACCCGAGACCTCATGATTAGCAGTCGCATACACTACCGCTGCACCACCGAGGCAGTTAAGTTGCTTTAATAATATGTTCACTCACTTTATATTCATCCTATTATTTTCCATGGACGTAATAGGAAGACTGTACTTATTTGCTGAGTACGTCTTCATGTGACGTTTAATCTATTATATTTAAAATCATGAAAAAAAGATATCAAGTATTGATATGTCAACATCAATTTTATTATGCAAAACACATATTCAACCCGTCTCTATGTATCTAAGGCATTCTCTTACGAACGCTCGTTTCAGGCTAATAGAAATTTCACGATCTATTCACTAACCTCAATTGCATTGCAAGCGTTTAACTATTCTGTGTATAAGTATGTATGTTACTCATGGCACCGTATGTCAGTGTCAAAAGGGATTGTAATTGGGAGATATACTGTTTTATACTACAAAGGTGGTAAACAAGCGTATGGACCGCTTGATGGTAGGCGGTTACCGTTGTCTATAGACGCTATCAACGCTAGAAGCATCACTCACACGTCGCCACCTCCAAGGAAAGAGATAGAAGATAGAAGGGAAGAACCCATCACATAAGCACAATAGCACGATTACCTATCATTGTTTCACGCTAATCTTTTGTGAGAAGATGGTATTTCTACGATTGAGGGAGCCTATTCAACGTGCCGTGTGGGGCCGACTTTAGAATTGTCCCAGCCCTCTCTACCCACGGGAGTCGTAAGAGTCGACTGAGGGAATACGAGGGGAGTGGGCAGCAGCACTTCCTCGAGTATTAACAACATCCACTGCGATCGCCGACCCGCCTACCAAGCGTGGCGATTACGGCATTATCCCCCATGATACCGCTCGTTGTGGCATTCTCTTGGGGAGGCATATGTCCAGCAGTGGATGTTGAAAGGCTGGGATGGATGGATTCACGGTGAGCGAAGCAAGGCTCTACCACATTCATCAGAGTGAGCCGCTTGTGAATAACAAACATAGTATGTAATTAAGAAACGTTTCCTTTTTTTAGAATTCCTAAAATGATTTTTTTACTAGATTACATTTATGAAAGAGGAAATAATGTAGCTACGAGCAGGATTCGAACCCGCGCCTTTCCCTTCACCAGTAGGTAGTCTTCACTACTAAGCTATCGTAACGTGTAATCAATATCGCTATTTACAACTTTTAACTGTTATTTTTTAAGACCAACGCCATCTACCGGATATGTTGTATTTTGTTCTGATTTTGATAAGTTTATGTATATTTTGATATTTTTTGAGCATTTGACATGCTTAGGCATATACTCGTAAATTAACACATCCATTCTTAATGACTTGGGTGTCACCAAAAAACATTAAGAATTAATGTGTTATAGAAATTCACAGTCCCGAACAATTGTCACGATGGCTGAATTGGCAAAGCATTTGGGACAGTATCCAGAACATGCAGGTTCAAATCCTGCTCGTAACTATTATTTTTGATTTCACATTTTCACACTTTGTCTTAAGCTTAATATATTGCAATTAGAATGGAAAATTAGTTACTGCAGACGATGATAGCGATAGCTTTATTAGGAAAAAAGTATGACTGCTTTTCAAAAGATCATTGATGCAAATAAACATCGCAATTACTTGTTTTAATTTACAAATATCCGTGCCCCGTGACTTTATCCGTTTTTTTTTTAACTGTAAGATATCTGATTATTTATGACTAGGACTTTAATATTCTCTCTGATTATTATATTTGGTTGATCCCTAAACGTTGTACCGTGATGTTTAATAGCCTATAGTGTTCTTTAAATATTAAGGTATTAAATGAAAACAATTTTTTTTCATTATAAATATATATCATTCAGCTTTATTAAATTAGCATACATTTAGCCTAATTTTTTAGTACATAAATAATGCAAAAACTAAATAATATAGATCTAGCTATACGTTCATCCATTTTATTTTGCGCATTACTCAACCGGTATACAGTATCATCTAACCTGCAATGCAAGATGTCTTATGTAAATTTTATAATTTCTTGAGTCATTACTGGGTAAGGTTGCCAAACATCCTTAAAGGATTTGGCCTAGTTTGAAAACCACAAGTTTAATGTAATATAATTAAAATTCGTTTGCTGAGTAATACGATGAGCAAACTTTTTACACAAATAAAAACACTTCCATCCATCCATCCATCAGCATTTTGACGTCCACTGCTAGACATAGGCCTCCCCAAGAGAACGCCACAACGAGCGGTCCTGTGCGCTCATATGGGGGAATAGTGCCGTAATCGCCACGCTTGGCAGGCGGGTTGGCGATCGCAGTGGATATTGTTAATACTCGAGGGAGTGCTGCTGCCCACTCCCACGGTATCCCTCAGTCGGCTCTTACGACTCCCATGGGTGGAGAGGAAATAAAAACACTTCGCTAATGTATATTATACGATGTGACGTCATTGATGTATAAATCATTTATTGATCAATGTGTGACTAATATTATTTTTTTACAAACACGTGATAGTATTTTATTTATATTGTTTTTATTTTCGCATTTTTATGGTCAGAGTACTCGCGAAAGGGAAAGAGGATTACACCAGATTTAGCTTTCACCAAAGAAATGTGACGCTAGCGTAAAAATACATAGCGCAGTTTCACGCCTGTATTCCCCGAAAGGGAGGCAGAGGTCTATCATACACCCAGGATTCGCCAGCTATGTTTAAGTTCCGCGTAATAGGGGCGAGCCTATTGCCGTATACCAGGCACATATATTACAGTATAAAGTTAAAAGAAAAGAAATTACCCAATATATGATCTTATTGAGAGACACCCCTACTGTTCATTGATAAGCGTTTGAAAGTCTGTAGAGATTCATATAAGGTTACAATCTTCTTGTGTTTATGTTAATATGCAGTGTAATTATTTGAAGTGAATTATGAATATGTTCGCGTTACATTTCGTTGCATATGGTTGCGATAAATCTACGAACGTGGTTCGACTTTCATAGCGCAAAAGAGATTTACTGGTTTGAAATTTCTTGTACTAAAGGCTCTTTATGTTATGAATTTTGAATCCTAGAACCAAGCCAGATTTTACCTAAATCAAGAAATTCATTTGTTCAAACAATTCTGATAAATCATGAAAATATATTGCATATGACATCTGTCGACGGTCCTTATAATATTATAAGCCAACTTGTAGTATAATTTGTTAGATATACTCCACAGTTTCTTGTAATAAATAATGCAGTTAAGAAAAAAATCGTGGCTTAATGAATTTACCTTTTTTAATATTTCTATAGAATCAATTTTACTCAGCTCCTAAGATTTCTACATACCACAGGAAAGTAGATACGAATTTTTAATAAGTACTAGCCAGCTCGAACCGAGTACTCACCAACCTCCAGCCATTTATATCATTTATCATCTCTTATATAAATTATCTCCATCAGCCAGTATTTTCAAATATTATTTCAAAGATTTACCCTATTGCACGCCTTCTAGGAATGATTTTAATACAAAATATTTCGGTTAATATACGCTTAATAGCTATACAAAATTTAGGATTGTAGTTTTGGTTCCACCGAAGGAGTGTAACATAGTTCCAGTGGCCCGCCAATAAAGGCGGAGAGACGGCACACGGCGGGTTTCTTTAGTGGGTGAGGGCCCCACACTACCCTGTTCGTTGCCCGAACGACGGGATGTGCGGTTAGGCACATTTTTCCCGCCTAAACAAAAAAAATATAGAATTGTAGTTTTGGTGTCTATAGACTAACAAATGCTTTAATTTTTCTAACTATACGGCCGCGGCAATGGCACCCGAGGAATTGAAGTAAGCCATTAAAAAAAAAATTATATTATTTATTTATCGGTAAAAAAAAAATAGAAATAAAAAATATGATTATATAGTACCACGTAAACCTCTTGGGCTTGCGTGTAGCACTATATAAAAAAAGTTAACTACCTCTGATCTAAATATGTCACAAACTGTCTCAATATAATTTCTAAGCAAACAATGTCCAGTATAGACAGTAGACTATGTCCTTCTCTGTACTTTGGACTATATGCATACCAGATTTTGTGATGAGCTTAAGCAGTTACGGCGTCAAGAGATAAAAATTTCCGTGTGGCGACGGACTAAGAATACAAGTGTCACCACCCCATTCTTTCCCACGGGTGTCGTATGAGGCGATTAGGGGAAGTAAGCAATTATCATCCATTGCATGACTGATGGTAGGGCTGGGTACCGAGTGGGAGTACTCATTTGGTATCGGGCCCGAGCAGGTTGGTACCACTTTCTCCAGTGTGACCGGCCATGAAGCACATCGTTGCGGTTTGGCTGTAGCAGGAGATAGCCGTTTATTATTTCATTTCATATTTATGGGATGAAATGGTGAGCAGTGGCTTGACAATACTCTTAGTATAGTTGAGTCCATGAGCGACGGTTACCATTTACCATCAGATGGGCCGTGGCTCGCCTGCCACTACAAGCAATAAAAAAAACAAAAAATCTCACTTCATTTTAAATTCACACTATTAAAATTATATAATGAGGATAAACTCATACATCCGCAATGTATGTCATTACAAACACGGCACGACAGTTACAAATATGCGCAGCATTTACAGATAAACAACAATTATACCAAAACAAATACCACCCGTACATCAAAAAGACTATCCAACTTATTTAAATTCAGAATAACTTGTGTATGACATATTCAAATTTTTAATGCAATCTAGTTAACAAGTAGGTACCCATCTGTCACTTTCACTATTGAAATGGACAACAGACAAGACCTGTTCCAAATTATATGTAATATGTTGTTTAACGCTGCTTTATATTCAAAATTCGTTCGAAAGCCTTATAATGTGTTACTGATGAATACATGTTATATAAAATGGACGAATTATTTTTTATGACGCTTATTAAGTATTGTATTATGAAGAAATCTGTTTATTATTTCACTGCCTCATTAGTTAAATTAAGTTCGGACCGGATCCTTTGTGATGATTTTATGTGTTAATTAGATAAACGTATTTTAAATGTCCGTTCGCTTTTCCTCTAAATATCTTAAATAGGTATATTTAATTAATTTCATCATGATTCGTCTTAATGTTGGGTACTCTAAGAGGTTCCCACCTTACCACTGAAGGAATGTAACATAGTTCCAGTGGCCCGCCAATAAAGGCGGAGAGACGGCACACGGCGGGTTTCTTTACTGGGTGAAGGCCCCACACTATCCTGTTCGTTGCCCCGAATGACGGGGTGTGCGGTTAGGAACATTTTTTCCCGCCTTAACAAAAAAAAAGGGTGTTCCCACCTTCGAATAAGAGAAATTTCGACAGTAGTTCACCCCGCTGATGCAGTTGTCATAAACTGTGGAGAAAATTCCCAGGCATGCAGGTTTCCTCAAGATGTTACCCCTTCATCCTCACTTTATTATCCTTCCTTTCCACCTCCTATCCCTTTCCTTGAAGTTGATGACGCGTGAGTGATGCCTCTGGTGTTGCTAGCGTCTATATACAGTAAACGCTTACCATCAGGTCAGCTGTATACTTTTTTACCATATTATTATATCATATCATTATGATACTGGTGATAGCGCTGTCCTATAGAAAGTAATATTATTTTATGAACTTTTTAATACACGTTCTTCAGTTCTTCCTCTGAATACCAGACAAAATTAAAACATTGTTTTCAATGAAAAGTAGATAGCTGCAAAACATTTTTTTGTTAAAGACCGCTTTAGGCCTATTACTTTTAATAGTTTTCATTCATAAATATCAATAAATAATGTTATAACAACGAATCATCCGCGCCCTATTTAACAAACCGGCCATTTGTGTATACCAGCAGGTGGGGCCGGCACTAAAAGATATAAACGATATTGTTTATAGAATTTAGCTTATTCGTTAATAAGAGTAATTTGTTTGTAAGATTTATGGGCCCGTGCTTATAAACGTTTGTAGAAACTTGAATGTGCGGCAGAAGGTGAGATTATGTCTACGTAGCAAGATTGTACATATAATTAAAACTTTTTGAACAGATTTATTTCTTAGTGCAATATTAATAATATACTATATTCTGGTCGCGGGTAAAAATCCCAACCATAGCCATTGCTTTTTTAATAAAAAAAACTCCGGGCTGCTACTGAGAATTTTTTTTTTACGAAAGTCGCTCATATATATGTCGTTAGCAAAATTAACCGTTTAATATTCCTGCCTTTACGCCAGAAAAGAAGAAGCAAGCCTGTGTCCAAGTACGACATTTACGTGCAGGTATAATAGATGTATTAACAAGATTTACCAGTGTCGATACAGGTATAACAATCTAGTTGCATTGACGAAACGCTTTCCACGATGTTACAGCCATTATTCATGAACCCGCTCGTGTCCACGTGCTTTTAATTTCATTGTAATCTATTTCGCATTCCCAATGATGTACGAAGGTTTTAATTACCATAATTTACGAGTGTAGTGCAAAATACCTTTACAGTAAATTTTATTACTAATAGGTAGTAAATCAACCGTGTTAAAGATTCTTTTATACACAAGTTATATATTATGGAAATGTGTTTAAGTAGCCATATTATTATTTAAGATTCCGTGCTAATATCAATCTGTTTTATATTGTTATGAAGTTGTGTTAGCAGCTCGAATGTAGTGATTTCGAAATTACATGACCACTAATGATTTATTGTTGAGGCGGGAAAAAATGTTCCTAACCGCACACCCCGTCGTTTGGGGCAACGAACAGGGTAGTGTGGGGCCTTCGCCCACTAATAATAAAACCTCTAATTTCCATACATTTGTGATGTAATATAACGAGTCATAACCTAGTCAAGTTTTCTGTTTTTTGTTCAGTGGGGGGTTTTTTAGTGGGTGAGGGCCACACTACCGCGTTCGTTGCCCCGAACGACGGGGTGTGCATTTTTACTTACTTCAGGTTACGTAAATTTTTCCCGCCTTAACAAAAAATATTAAAAAAATTTAATAATAGGAGCCTAGAGAGTGTTAATGTCTAGGATAATAAAAGTCGTAAATACATCTAAAACAAATCTGGAGATTGGGTGAGATCGTAAGGTGACTGCGATAGCTTAGCGGTCAATGCGAAAGTTGTCCTCATAAATAGAATAAAACGTACCAATGTAGATCTAAAAGAAAATGTAGAGACTCGTATCAGTTACAAGCAAAACATTCAAGCCAGACTGACGGAACGCTTTCCACGCGATTCCCGCTGTTCGCAATCAATTATTCACGCGTTGAGTTGCTCGTAAGTGGAGTCCTCGTGCTGAGTTATGCAATATTTACAAAGTTCAAATTTATTTTACTTGTTGATTTTACAGCTACAATGTTTATAATTACAAATACTATTACTCTTACAAATATGTAACTGATCTTTTCGTTTTGTTGTTCTAAGAGGCAGCTACGAAATAGCCGTCGACGGTATAAGATTAGGTACCCTCTTCTGTGAGAATACTATACTAACTAATACATAAAATTGGAGTGTCTGTTTGTAATATCTAACAGCTTTTTACTAAAGGCTTATGAGAGTATATACGTTACGGATAACAAAATTCCTATTTATAAATTTTTAGTCTGTCTGTCTGTTTGTGTGATTAGGCTAATCTCCAGAACTTCTGAACCGATTTGAACGGGACTTTATAAGCAGATATCTGATGTCGTGAGGAGTAACTTAAACTACTTTTTATATGAAACAATAATTAGATTTCCGCACAATAAATGCATATAATTATAAATTCACTAGTTGCAGCTACTTCTCAAGTAAGTTACATGCAACGATCATTGTGCTGATTGGCGTATTCAAGGTAAGTAAACGAGTCCATGATTAGATATAAAACAAGTTTTATTATAAGAAGTATTAATCACTTCTAATGTTTATGGTTCATAAAAGTGGCAGACTGCTTTCGTATGACAGTGACATTCATTAGTCTGGTAACGGCCAGTCTACGTCCGTGCTATGTGATGTCTAGTTTTATATAGTCGACGGTTAACAGACGTTTAGCAGTAAGTTTTTATGGAAGCATTCTTTTATCATTTTTACTGGGACATAATTAAAACATTTTAACTGCCTCTGTGGTCTATCGGTATTGTATGCTACTATAGATCACGGGGTGTCGAGTTCGATTACTGGGGTATCCATCCACCTGATGGTAAATGGTAACCGTCGCTTATGGACTGAACTATATCGAGAGTATTGTCAAGCCTATGTTCATCATTTCATTTCACAAATATGAAATGAAAGAAGAAACGGCTATCTCCTGCTAGAATCAAGACACACCTATAGAGAGCACATGCTTCATGGCCGATCACACGGGAGATGATGGTACCAACCTGCTCGGGCCCGATAGCAAGCGAGTAGGTACTCCCACTTGGTACTCAGCTCTACCACCAGTAATGCAATGGATGATTATTACTTACTTCCCTTAATCGCCTTGTACGACACCCGTGGGAAAGAATAGGGTGGTGACACTTGTTTTCTTAGCCCGTCACCTTATGGACAAAAAGTGTTTTGTTCATTGCGGGACATAGCCAGTAAGGATAAGCAGTACACACTTAGCAGTATACTTAGTATTGTTAAGTGCATGTGGTTACCACTTACCAGGATGGAAGGAATAATAAAAATCTAAATAAAGTACATTTTTTTTGTAAATAAGGAAAAAGATATTATTTGTACGAGCGGGAATCGAATCCGCGTCTTTTCCAATCTGTTGAAGTGCTCTAAGCCACTGAGCTATCGTACAGATCTTTCAATTATCCCAATCTCTTTATCACATTTGTCTTTACGACCAACGTAAAAAGTGGCGGAGCATGTCAAATGCTAAAAAAATATAGATCAAAAATCTAAATACGAGTACATAAAATTTTATGTATTAGAATCCTCAGCTACAATTTTATTTCACACTAGCCTTTACTTGCGGCTCCGCCGCAACCATAAGCAAGTTTTTAGCTTGTATCTCAGGTTTCCGATATAGTAGCGGGATAACATGTATACCTACCAGTTTTTAAGTCTAATCGAGATCTATCAAATAAAAAAAGTTGCATGAAAATCCGTTCAGTAGTTTTTGCGTGATGCGCGAACAAACAAACAGATAAACAGACAAAAAAACTAAAAAAAAAATTGGTTTGTGTTCAGACACGTCTATATAGCCTAATACAGTATTGTTTTCTCAAATATCTTAAATGTACAGACATAGCTCTGTTACAGCTTTATAATAGTATAGATTATTATTCTATTACTAATTTGAAAGTAGTGAAATGACAGCATACTAGTATTTACATAGTAAAGAAACAGAATGCATGATTTTATCTTTCAAGACCTGTTCGTTATACGACATATGTAACAATCATCTATCATATTAAAAGAATCACCTGTCATATTTAATCAATACGTCTAGTTTATGCAACACAGATCGGTCAGAGAATTATGTTTTCGTCATTTCTGAAGATCTCACGGTACGAGAAATATCGGACGGACAGCGCACCTTCTCGCGCCATGCGAAATAAGGCAGACGTGTCTACGATATCGCGGGCGTTTTACTTCCCACGGTGTGCTGTGCGAGCTTGCCCAAGTTCATCCGTAATAACTCGTGCCGTGAGAAACCACCTTTATAGTTCGCTCAGTGTTTCGAATTTTACCATAATCTATATATTACAGGATATTTATATTAGATACCGGCCCACCCGCCCGAGTGTTGTGGGTTCGATTCCCACACAGGACAACTCTTTGTGTGATCCACAAATGGTTGTTCTGAGTCTGGGTGTACTTTGTGTCTGTGGAATTGTATGTTTGTAAAGCCCTCCGCATGCAGGATATTGTATTAAAAATATGTGTAAGAAATAAAATTTTTTTTACGGATAGTAGAAATTCAAGTAAACGGATAGATTCCTTTAAAGTAGTTTTCTTTTATAACATACTGGTACCTTGAATATAGTATAAAACATATTTCGAAAGAAGTTACCTAAAGTAATTTTAATTTTCTGCGATGATCGCACGAAAATAATAATACAACATTTGTTTTTAAATATTTCATTTCAAAACAAAGTGCTTAAAATTTGGATGCACAGAACCCACATTAAGGGTTTTTGTTACCTTTGGTAGGTTGTGAGTTAAGGGTACGAACCTAATGACTATTCAAAATGTTAATTTTGTTTTTTGAACTTTTGCTCCCTTGTGGACAGAACTAATTGAAGTTTACTTCATTTATCCTTTTCCCTGGTAATTAAATGCTAACCATTGTACCCGTATTATCTACTGGGGCAGCTATAACAACTTACACGTATTTGAATCCCAAAACGGTTCAAATGTCGGATATATTGATGAAATCGTGCGGAGAATACTAATTGATTGCGGTTGGAGAGATAATGGAATCACTTATACATACATGGATGAAGAATTGCTTGTATGATCATAAAGCTAAATGAATGTGTTACATATTGTATTATATGTACCCTCTATTAATGGAGGCTGCTCTCAGAATTTAATATAATTTTACTCAGTATAATTTATGATATTTACGCGAATATTATGAGATGGTAAATCCTTGCTGTTTTCAATATAAACTCTCTGTCTGAAATAATTTATAGTCCTTGAACATAATTATCGGCGTATAGTAACAGTTACACTTATCTAGCTTTTTCGTTTTGTCCGGTAAGTGATAGCGTTAGAGACCTAAACCACTTCGTCATCCATCCATCTATCAGCCTTTCAACGTCCCCTGCTGGACATAGGCTTTCCCAAGATAACGCCACAATGACGTTTAAGTTAATGGTTGTAATAAACAAAGACTGTAAGGGGAGGATTCTACGAGTAATCCACCGCCGTCATGTTACTATCTATTGCTTTCGTAGACAAAAGGTATGAAATTTAAACAAGAACAATGATAATAAAACGAAGTAGGTCAAGAGCATCTTAAAATACTTAACCCCGAGTTAAACATTAAATCAGTGAAAGTGTTACATTGATAATTAGGGTAATGATAACAATCTACATTTAAATTACACCCTTTTACTTCCAACTTTTATTACGGCATTATTCTCTGAGAACGCAAATGATTACACAGATATTAAAATATTATTTTTCCCATGTACATATATTTTTATGACATGCCATGAGAAGAGCTTTAAGTACTTTCGACATTTGTAATTAAGTTTCATCTAAAATATTTGGAGCTTCCATCATTATTTGGGAGTAAAAGTGGAGTATGTCAGACTTAAAGAGCAGTAAAATTAAGCTGTATATGACGGTTGCGGATTAGTTGACCAAATTGATGACAATGTACAAATTTTCAATTTTTTTTGTTAATTTTTCTATCGTGTTATGTAGAGTTTTAAACTTATTTCAAATTAGCTGCCCACGGTGAATTAATGAGAACAAGTTTTTTCCCGATTTAAATGAAAAAAACCTTTTGCTCTAAGCTAAGTTTTATCTATTTGCATAAAATTCTCAGTAGCAGCCCGGAGTTTGGAAATGTGCCTGGTAGACGCTAATAGCCTGACCCCCTATTACGTGGGACTTAAACATTGGCTATCCGTAGGTGTGTAATACACCTCTGCCTACCCCTTCAGGGAATACAAGCGTGATGCTATGCTATGCTCAAAAGATTGTGATAAAGTCTTAATATACGGTCCGAGTCTACTGAACACTCAGATCAGACCCGTAAGTATCATGTTATTTCAAATTTTCTAAACATAATAGATAAGATACTTATAAACAGGCATGGCAATTCCAGTCTTGGACATACTAGGTACGTAATTCCATTATGACTTGGACATTCACTCCAAACGTTTCAAAGAACCCGAATCTTGGTTTGTAATACTAAAATAGTACCATGCGAATATAAAAAAAAAATATAGTTTCTAGTAAGGGTGTTTTTTTTTTTAGTTTTTGAAGTGAAAACTTCTTTTAGTGCGGTACGCATATTTTTAGATGAGATAAAATCTCTGGACTCGCGGCACCGTCATGAGACGCAGCTATAATGTGTGCATTGGAAATTAAATTTGAAACACTTCCCGGTTTCCGATTGAAATTTAACAACCATATGTATATCGTGTGACAATGCAATATTATGATGACATGGAGCTAATCTGATGATGGAGCTGGAAGGTGGACCTAGGAACTCTACAATGAAACGGCACAACCCCATCGAGTTTGGGCTTGTATGATTCGTCTTGACGAGTACTTTGTCTCTAGATGGTATCCAGGGTCTGAGGATGAATCTGGAAGGTGGCCACAGTAACTCTTATAATAAAACGACGCAACCCCATCGAGTTTGGACTCGTTTGATTCGTCTTGATGAGTATTTTATCTATAGATGGTATCCAGGGTCTGATGTTGGAGCTGGAAGGTGGCCATGCGAAACTGTAATTAAATAGCGCAACTCCATCGAGTTAGGGCTCGTTTGAAATGTCTTGACTAGTACTCCAGTCCTAGATGATATCCAAGGTCTGATGATGGAGCAGGAAGGTGGCTACAGTAACTCTGTAATGAAATGACGCAACCCCATCGAGTTTGAAATCGTTTGATTTGTCTTGACGAGTACTTTGTCTTTAGATGGTATCCAGGGTCTGATGATGGAGCTATAAGGTGGCCATAGGAACTCCGTTATAAAACGACATAACTCCATCAAGTTTGGGCTCGTATGATTCGTCTTGATGAGTACTTTGTTTTTGATTTACAAGTTTTAATTTAAGATTAAAAATTAATTACAAAAATAACAACTGTTTAATTATACTTTTAAGTTTTCACTTCTCTTAGCAGTCCTCATGACTGCTTTTTTAAACTGTAATTTATTTTCTTCTTTTTTAGTCTTAAAACACCATCAAAATTTAGATATTTTTATATATATTTTTAGCATTTGACATGCTTAGCACTATACATTAAACACAAAGTGAAAAATGTGAAATCGAAAATAACAGTCAGGAGCAGGATTTGAACCTGCATCTTCTGGATACCGTCCAGATGCTTTACCAATTCAGCCGCATCAAAATTACTTTTATTTACAAGATCCGATTCATATTTTAATGTAAGTGTGACGATAGTACTTACTTATTTATAATAAAAAAGAACTTCTTATTGTATTGTCCTTGATAAGCGTGCAAAGTTTCTATTTAATACGTCAATTTGAAGTGGGTCAACATCACGTTCAAAGATTCCATCACATCACAAGCTAAAAAAAGCGTGTTACAAACAAATTGTATTAAAAATTACATCAGTGAAGGATAATATCAAAATAACGCGTTACATTTTATATCTTAAGATAATTTAAAGACAAACTCAAACATACGAAATTCCTTAATTAATTTTATGTATCTTATTCTCGTCACGAAAACGCTTGAAGCTGAATGAAAATTATCGTATTCTACTATGAAGTAAATTAAAGCAATATCTCATGATTGTTTATGGCTTTGTGATACTCAACAATAAACAATTTATATTCATTATAGAATAAACTCTGTTTAAATGATATTTCCCAATCTATATAATGGGCTCGGTGGTGCAGCGGTAGTGTGTGCGACTGCTGATCATGAGGTCTCGAGTTCGATCCCCTGGTCGGGCAGAGTTATTAAGCTTTTTCATAAAAAGAAAAATTCCCAGTAGCAGTCCGGTGTTTGGAAATGTGCCTGGTAGACGGCAATAGGCTCGCGCCCTATTAGGTGGGACCTAAACATAGCTGGCGAGTCGTAGGTGTGTAATACACTTCTGCCTACCCCTTCGGAGAATACAGGCGTGATGCTATGTGTTATACTCGTATAATGGCTTAAATGGTTTTAAATTACAATAAGTATTGTATGCAATATTTACTGAGGTTGCCGCGAATATTATTTATTTTTTATTGCTTATGATGGTAGACGAGCGGACCACTTGTTGCTAAGTGGTATCCGTCGTTCATGGACTCAACTATACCGAGAGTATTGTTAAGCCGCTGCGCACCATTTCATTTCTCAGATACGAAATGAAAGAATAAATGGCTATCTTCTGCTACTGCCAAAACACACTGAGGTGCTTCATGACCGGTCACACAGGAGACGGTGGTACCGACCCGTTTGGACCCGATAGCAAGTGAGTACTCTCACTTGTTACCCAGCCCTACCACCAGTAATGCATTGGGTGATCAATTCAAATTGGAAATAACTAAATATTTGAACAAAACAAATTGTCTGAACACAAACCTGGTCCAGAATACAACATTTAGAACGAAACAATTAATCGTCAGTATTGGATTCCAATAAACCATTCCGTATCAATTGCTATCAATTTTAATAAAGGGAGAGCTTTTGTGCAAATTTGGAAGGGGCAGTGTAGATGAATGTTGATTGATAAAGAATATAAAATCTGTTATTGTTCTAGCTATGTTGTAGGTAACAACTAAAAAGTTCGACTCATAATAAGTTTGTAATTTTCACAAATAGGTACTAGTCTAGTTTTCTAGTTCTAAGGCTATATCTGAGATTTAGTAGCGGGATAAAACGTATACCAGATTTTAAATCATCATCAGGTATCAAAAAAGCTACTTCAAAAACCGTTCAGTAGTTTTGATATGATGTGCAAACAAACAGACAAAAATTCTTAAAAACTGTTATGTATCCAGAGATGCCTAAATAGCATATGTGCGGACCCAGCTTTTTTACACCCTTATAGTAGTGGAGATTATAAATGCGAAAATGTTTGTTGGGCGCCGTTTTTTGACACACGTGACGGATCAGCGGTTCGATCTAGATATACGTATTTTAATAAATGCATATTTCTGGGCCTTGCTGCGTGGCAGGTCCAGTGGCAGATTAGTGAAAAAGAGATAGATATAGAGTGACGATGTATATAACACACAGCATACCACTAATAAGTAATTTCCATCATTAAGTAGTATAATAATTTGAGTTAAAGACTTTGAGTATTTATTGATTTACAGTACGACCACGCATTGTATGTTTTATGGATATTTTAAGTTCATAAATCAATGACATCAAAATGCTTAGGTGCTTCCAAACAAAACGTAATTTTATGGGAATAAATCTAAGCTGGAACTTTTTAAATATAATCTTCTTATAATAATGGTGAGATTTAACTGGGCAGTAGATTTAAAAAATGTACTATTAACCATAATTAAATAGTATAATAGTGCCGTTCAATTCCGTCGTTCTCGGGGG
This sequence comes from Leucoma salicis, assembly GCA_948253155.1. Classification (NCBI taxonomy): domain Eukaryota; kingdom Metazoa; phylum Arthropoda; class Insecta; order Lepidoptera; family Erebidae; genus Leucoma; species Leucoma salicis. The sequence goes on from OX411815.1 coordinate 5,184,457, forward strand.
CGACGTTCCAGAGTCGTGGACCAGAAGCGTGGTAGTGCTGTTCTTCAAGAAAGGTGACAGAACCCTCTTGAGGTGATAGACCCATCTCGCTCTTGAGCCACGACTATAAGTTGTTTTCGAGGGTCATTACAAATCGACTCACGCGCAGGCTCGACGACTTCCAGCCTCCCGAACAAGCCGGTTTCCGAAAACGCTATAGTACCATAGACCACATCCACACGCTACGCCAGATTATACAGAAAACCGAGGAATATAATCGGCCTCTGTGTCTGGCATTTGTCGATTCGATCGAAACTTGGGCGGTGCTGCAGTCCCTTCAGCGGTGCCAAATTTACTATCGGTACATCAAAGTACTGAAGTGCTTGTATAGAAACGCCAACATGTCAGTCCGTGTTCAGGACAGGAGTACGAAACCGATCCAACTGCAGAGAGATGTTAGACAGGGAGACGTTATGTCCCCGAAACTCTTCACCGCTGCATTGGAAGATGTCTTCAAGCCCTTGGACTGGACCGGATTCGGCATCAACATCAATGGCGAATACATCACTCACCTTCGATATGCCGACGACATCGTAGTCATGGCAGAATCGCTGGAGGACCTTGGCACCATGCTCAATGATTTCAGCAGGGTTTCCCGACTAGTGGGTCTCAAAATGAACATGGACAAGACGAAAGTCATGTCTAATGTCCATGTGATTTCAGCACCGGTCCAAGTCGGGAGTGCGTTTCTCGAAGTTGTCGACCACTACGTCTACCTGAGACAAACAGTCCAGTTAGGTAGGCACAACTTCGAGAAAGAGGTCAATCGACGAATCCAACTCGGCTGGGCAGCGTTCGGGAAGCTAAGGAAGATCTTTTCATCCAATATTCCACAGTGTCTGAAAACGAAGGTCTACGACCAGTGAGTGTTACCAGTGATGACATACGGAACAGAGACGTGGTCTCTAAATGTTGGCCTCATATCAAGGCTCAAAGTCGCTCAGCGGGCCATGGAGCGGGCTATGCTTGCTATTTCCCTACGCGATCGAATCCGTAATACGGAGATCCGTAGGAGAACGAGAGTGACCGACATAGCCCGCGTGGTTGCCATGCTGAAGTGGCAATAGGCAGGCCACATCACTCGACGAACCGATAACCGTTGGGGATGAAAGGTTCTCGAGTGGCGACCACGTATCGGACGGCGCAGCGTAGGACGGCCCCCCCACGGACGGACCAGATGGACCGACGATCTGGTTAAAGCTGCGGGGAGCCGTTGGATGCGGTCGGCACAGGACCGCTCGTTGTGGCGTTCTCTTGGGGAGGCCTATGTCCAGCAGTGGACGTTGAAAGGCTGATGGATGGATGGATGAAATAGTATAATATTAACTGTAAGAGCATAATTTAGAACCACTCTAAGCATTTGTATATAAGGATGAAATCATATTACTGTGGGTAGATGAAACCGTTGAATTAACATATCAGCTTTGGACGCCTACCATCTAAGTCCACCCGTGATCATGAATGCTGTAAAATATTCGAAACGTCGGGATAGTTTCAAAATCAAGTAAACGCGATAGATTCCGTAAACGTAGTTTAATTTCAAAATGTGTAAAATTTGCGTAAATGTTAGAAAGTATTATAATAAGGATGATGTTTTAAAAGGAAAATATTTTTTTATATTATTGTTTTTATTGTAAAACTGTCATGTGGTATCATTAAGGATTTGAACGCCGATTTTAAGCGTTAGTCACGCGTGTGGTTTGCAAGTGAGTCAGGCTGTTCACATACAGTTGTCGGTTACTTAAATGTAGTCGCGTCCTGGTCTGTTGCGTAAAGATTCACATAAGGAGATGTAGCACAAGGTTACTTAACACATTAGTAAGCGATACTTAGAATAGTATGCACAACGAAAACTATTAATTATTACAAGGCATAGTATGCACAACGAAAACTTTAAATATATTACAAGACATAGTATGCACAACGAAAACTATAAATATATTACAAGACATAGTATGCACAACGAAAACTATTAATTATTACAAGACATTTTTTTAAGAACACAAAGGTTTTATTTATAAGAAAATTGATTGATTCGTTGTTAGACCGAACACTAGCAAGACATAAGTATTAATTTCGATCATTAATGTTAACGTAAAATGGAGTTTCCACCATCCTTCCATCAGCCTTTCGAAGTCCACTGCTGGACATAAGCCTCCCCAAGAGAACGCCACAACATGTGTTTCGCTCATATATGGGGGATAGTGCCGTAATCGCCACGCTTGGCAGGCGAGTTGGCGATCGCAGTGGATGTGGTTAATACTCGAGTGCTGCTGCTCACTCCCCCGGTATTCCTTCAGTCTGCTCTTACGACTCCCATGGGTGGAGAAGGGTGGGACAATTCTAAAGCCGGCCCCACACGGCAATGGAGTTTAAGTTTTAATTATTTGAATAATAGCTAATTGTAATAATTGCAAATAATTAAGAGTTTTAAATTATTTTTAAATCTAGCCTTACTAATTCTAAAATTGGTTTTCAGGATCAACAAAATTGGTGTCCGCCACCCGCAAGGCCTCCCTCGAAAGTGCGACGCTCCGTGTACGGATGCGTTGCTCAGTTGAGGGTACCCGAAAGGGTAAGCCACCGCCGGACCACTGAAGTAAACCAACATAGTACCAGTGGTCCGTCAACATAGGTGGAGAGACGGCACACGGCGGGTAAGATATATTTTTAATTTATTCTACATAGCAAAAGCATCTATATACATAGAACATACGACCCACCTAATGACATCAGTAACAAAAATAAAATTAAGAAGAATCTGGATACATCAATTTAAAGTTTTAACTTATTTTTCTTATTGTTAAAAGGAAATCATTTTATTATCTTATTTATTTATTTTACCAATGTCAAACCCCCTTTTATGGTGACACTAAAACCAAACGATTAATAAGAATCATCTCTAATCTTCGGACAGGGCTATATATAGCTTATATTCTAAATCAGTATACAAACATCATTAGACTCATTTTGAAATAAAACTACGTTTACAGAATCTACCATGTTTACTTGATTTTCTACTATCCCGACGTTTCGAATACTTTACAGCATCCATGATCACGAGTGGAATTAGATGGTGAACGTCCAAGGCTGATATTATGTTGTATCAACGGTTTCATCTACCCACAGTTATATGATTTATTTTAGGTGGGTTACCTAATAATATCTTCATTTTAAATTGTATACTTACAATGTATAAGATTTTAAGCTAGTATATTAAAATAAGTATAATACTCCTCTTTATATTGACAAAATTTTGTTTTTATATGCACAAAGGTTTTTGAGCATCATGAATGCTGTAAAGCATTTGAAACGTCGGGATAGTAGAAAATCAAGTAAACGCGATAGATTCGGTAAACGTAGTTTTATTTCTAAATGTGTAACATTCGCGTAAATATCAGAAAGTATCATTAAACTCATAGTCACTGTACTACACTGTGTATCTAACCCAGTTTACGCCAATCCAATCATTGCGGAGAGTAAATTTAAACAAGTAGTAATATTGTAATATAGCGTCATCTACACCAAGCCCTTTGTTTGTTAAACAATATTAATTGTATATGTTATTATGTACACTGGTTTTAACATAATTTGAAGCGATCTAATCATAATGTTGGAAAATATATACATACATAAGTATTTAATATTGAATATTTTTACAAGTTAATTTAAGACTTATCTATAGTTAAACTTCTCTCCAGTGTTAGGGGGTCTCTGCTAAATATTGGCTGTAGTAATGGCTTGTTAACAACTCCTTCAGTGATATTTTACAAATAAAATTCTTAAGTCGACGGTGATAAAAAAACTGGCGACTAAAAAGGCTCGCGCGTCTGTCCTTCGTTCAGAGCAACGAGCAGGGTAGTGTGGGGCCCTCACCCACTAAAGAAACCCCGTGTGCCGTCTCTCCGCCTGTGTTGACGGACCACTGGTACTGTGTTGGATTATTTCAGAGGTCCGCGCTCGTGCGTCTGTCCTACGGTATTTGCATTTGTATCGCGATGCATACGCGTTAGTATGATGACATCCTTGAGTTTTCTTTGTACTACGACGCCTAAACAAATTAATTTAATATATCTACATGAAACACTAAATTAAAATTTAGTATACTACAAAAACTGAGCTACCCCCTTAGAATGAAAAACGAAACGTTAGACGAACTTTCGTTTCAAGTCATTGTAATTGATCAACATTCCGATGCGTGATTCCTGATTAGTCAAAATTTCGGCGCGTGATTCAGGCGATCACAATGAAGTGAAACGAAAGTTCGTCTATCGTTTCGATTTTCATTCTAAGGGGGCTGGTTACCTTTGTTACACTTTTGATATTTTGTGCTTTTTTAGTTTTTTTTTGTTCTTTCAAATCTTTTGTAACAAAAACAAATGGTTTTTATGCTTTATCCTGAAAAAAACATAAGTCCTGTAGGATAGCTATTATGGCATATAGACCTAAATACTTAAAGGTTTTGGGTGATATTTGGTATATCAACAGATAAATTAAGACGAGGATAAATACGTAATATTTTTATCCCTATAAGAAGTTCCTGTAGAATAAGACTAAATTATTTATGGATTTATTTTTTATGTCCATGCCGAGTAAACTACGTGCAAAACAATATGTTGTTAAAATAATTATTGTTTTTTAAAAATTGTCGTACACATGTCTTACCTGGTGCGCGGGCGGCATGCATGTGTCGATCGCCGGCGCTCGCGGCGCATCACCGCTCGTGCAGCCTCTGCTACACACACGCCCTGAAAAAAAATCATTTTTTTCATTACACCAACATATTCATGAAACATACCTATGTATATATTATTATATTAAATATATATATATATCTCAGATTTTTTAAGAAACACTGCAACATTTTGTTACTTCTACGAACTAACCACAGCTCAATGGTAGTGGTAATCACGGCTCATAGCATGGAACCACTAATAATGATCTCCAGGGCATGTAGAATGTAACTCACTAAGAAACCGACGCGTGATGTCGCAATAATCCCTCAGCCAATCACGGTGATCTCTCAACCAATCAATATGACACGATGTGATGTCGATACGATTTAGTGAGAGTATTCTAACCCCTGGGGGGGTTAGGCAGAATCTCATATCTCACATGTCGATTGGATCGTGATCACTGTTATTGGTTGAGAGATCACCGTGATTGACCAATGGATTATTGCGACATCACATGTCGGTTTCTCAACCAATCACAGTGATCACGATACGATCGACATGTGAGATATGAGATTCTGCCTAACTCCTCTGAAATCTATATCGATCACGACGCCCAGTATCAACAGTCAATAACTAACTATGCAGAGGTTAAAGTGCACTAGTGTGTACGCAAGCGCCAGTGCACTCTCTGTTTCCTCACTCTCATAATTAAATGGGATAGGCGATGTCATTCCGATACCACCGACTAAGAGAACGGCTTTATGATATTTCCAAGGCACGGTGGTAAAACACCGCCACCTTCCTAACTCCGGGCTGCTTTTCATTTTTTTTAAATCTCAATAAATTTTTATTGTCCGGCTTGGGATTTGAACCCGAGATCTTAGTACGCAGTCACATAAACTACCGCTACACTACCGAGACAATTATATATCAATATCATAGCCAAGCTATTATCTGCCGTCAGTCCACTAAGTTCGTGAGAGGAGATATTTAATGTACCGTACAGTGACGTATATATTATTAGACCCAATACTGACATCACGCAAACGATGCCACGGGCAAAAGCTAGTAATATTAGTTAATATCATCATCATCATCACTTTTTTCTCGGCCCAGTACTGTCTCACTATTAGGCACGGTTTCCACACAAGGTTTTCCTTCATCGAGCAGTGAAAGGGATATGCCCAAAAAATGCCTGAAATGGACAGTAACTATTAATAGTCCTTAATTATATTTAGAATAAAATATGTATACTGAAATAATTCTCAAGTTTGTTTGACTAGGGCAAAAATATAACGACCATTAAAGTATTAAACTTGATATCCGTCTAATTCATTCTTATTGATTTTTGGAGTAGGATAGAATTAGTCTACAGTTTATCATTATTGATATAATTCAACCTATATGTACCATAAATCTAATTAAAATATCATGCATGTCAATATCAATTAAAATAAAATTATTTACAAAATAGAAAACGTATCGTGGCTGTATGAAACACATGTCCTTTGCCATGCCTTTGCCTTAATGACAGTTTGACATATTGCATTACTTATATTATACTTTTTGCTGCTCGGTTTTTTGATGATGAAATAACAAAAATATTTACCTATTGTTGTTTTATTGCATATCATTCCTTGCCATAACTTAACCTATGTTTAAAAAATGTTTGGAACTGGCTACTACCTAGTTTTTTGATAATAATTGATATTATAATGGGTTCTCTAAGATTTGTAGTACGTTTTGGGGTATATTTCTTTTTTGAACATTTCAGGCATTTTTTTGTATGGGTGATCCTTTGTAAACAAATACACAGAAACCTGTCATCTAAAAATCTTAAAAAATCAGAGGTGTATGCCGTGAGTTTGGACTGGGGATTGTACTCGATATATTGTGTATCATCATATTAACTATTATCAAAATAATATAATACGTTAAATCACCATTCTCGATATAGTTCCATTTAAATTTATATTGAAAACCTATTTTATAAACATTAAATCCGAAACCTATTATCATTACTCGTTCAAATAGATCGATATTCCTCTTCAATTCTGCAGTAATAGCTGTTTACTCAAGAGCCTGCCGAGATAACTTGACAACCTCTTTGAGGCATCGGAATTCGTAAACAACTACCATTCTGTCTGTCGACAAGCAAATAATGTTTGCTTTGCTGTTCTGATATATATCTTACTAATGTAAATATAACTTTATGTAACTATTCAAAACGCCTTTGTTTTATGTATTCATTAGGGATGGGCCGATATTCATTTTACATTCGGTTAAACCAAAAAACTGTCGTAGTAAAATAAGTCACATATACCATCAGTACTCTATAATCATTCAATTATAGTCATTTGTTTGTTAAACTATATGAATTATCTATTACAAATTACAATGTATAATATAATAAAAAAATTAATTAGTGATTTCTTAATTCAGGAGTCTATGAATCAGAAAACACTATAACTTTAAATACTAGTTACACAGACTGTTTTTTTAATTCTCTTACAATGTTGTCTTTCATAGAAACTACACACAAAACATGATGCTCCCGAGAAAGCCCGGCAAAAATACACCGAACTAGGGCCGAATTTTGGACTTTTACCGAATGTTCGGCCGAAGTTCGTATTCGGTTCAAATCACATTCGGCCCATCTCTCAAGTTATCTTTTTCCACATTTACAAATAATTTGTACTTTAAAGTAGCTGAGCATGTCAAGTGCTAAAATACAGATCAAAATGTTGTAGTCTATAATGTAACTTAAAGATTTTCAAAAATCTTAGACATTTGTATTAATAGTTTGCACCCGTGCAAAGCCAGAGAGAGTAGATATAGTATCACATAAACAGAATAGTCCCATATGAACTTTAATGAAACCAAAGGAGGTCTGAATGTTCGTTATTAAGGTTTTTATGTTCAGAACTTATTTTGAAAGTGGTACTTCCCAGTTTTAATAGTACTTTTACGTTCCAAACAGTTTAAAGCAAGCGAACAATTTATAATTACGAAGCCGTAAATTCGTAATTTTTCGTTTCATGCACGTTCTGAAGAAACCGTTCTTGAAACAAGGTCATTTAACTACCCAGAGTTTTCATGACGTAAGCTTTAGTATTTCGTTAATATTCATTAATTTTGCTAATACTTCATTAATATTTAGATATTTTTATATATATTTTTAGCATTTGACATGCTTTACACTATACTCGTACATTAAACACAAAGTGAAAAATGTGAAATCGAAAATAAGTCAGGAGCAGGATTTGAACCTGCATCTCCTGGATACCGTCCAGATGCTTTGCCAATTCAGCCATCCTGACAATTACTCCTGACTGCTAATTTCGATAACACATCATACTTAACGTCTTTGTGTGACGCCTGCGCCATCTGTCGGAAGTATTTTCATACATTATACCGACCAGGTAAACTTAATTTTACAATTAAGATTTTTACCTAATAATGACGCAAACCCTATAAATATTTAGATATTTTTATATATATTTTTAGCATTTGACATGCTTAGCACTATACATTAAACACAAAGTGAAAAATGTGAAATCGAAAATAATAGTCAGGAGCAGGATTTGAACCTGCATCTCCTGGATACCGTCCAGATGCTTTTTTTACAAATTTTTGGTTTATTGATTTCAACCCACATAATATTCGTTTAGAAACACAATTAAAAATATCTACTCTAAGTTTTATGCTTACAATGTATGCTATATATATACTAGCTAAAAATATATACTAGCTTTAAATCTATACTAGCTTAAAATTGCGTTTCTAAACGAATATTATGAAATGAAATTTGTAAAATCATATTACTGTGGGTAGATGAAACCGTTGAAACAACATATCAGCTTTGGACATCTGCCATCTAAGTCCACCCGTGATCATGAATGCTGTAAAGTATTCGAAACGTCGGGATAGCATAAAAATCAAGTAAACGCGATAGATTCCGTAAACGTAGTTTTATTTCAAAATAATTTTGTGAATTCTAAAATACACACACACGTTTAATTACGTAACTGCCAACAGACAACCGATACTAGTTTACTTATATTGATACATTGTAGATATTCGTTATATTACCACCTCAATATGTTAATTTGTAATAGATATTAATTAATAAGGTTAAGCGCCGGTAGCATCGCCTTACACAAAGAAATCTACACCATGAGATCTACTTGGTTGGACCATAAAACTGTTTATAGCTTATTGGTAAGTGTTAAGTTCCAACTGGCTGCAGTAAAAATCATAAAATCTCCGTATACTAACCTAAATTAAAACATCACACCTATGCATTATATAAATATTTTAACGCTCAGAATCAAAATGTTACCAATATAAATTTATTCCCGCCGGTGGTGCCGTATATTCCAAGAAAAACAAGGTAATTTTCGTTGGAGAATTCCTTATATTCCTTTAGCAAGGAACCAAGGAGTAGATACATATACATATTATAGGTTATCTTTGGTAGACTTAAGGCGTTTTAATCCAGTGCTGAGTGCTGATTATAGTCTTTCCCCCAGAAAAATCACTTTTTCTTCCTTGGATTTAAATTACTTTTGGTTTCAGTATCCTGTAAACTTTCTTACGGAATTTATTCGTATTTCGAAACGTGCCGATTCTATCAATGACAGACTAGACTAGAGCAAAAAACTTGCATTCACTATTCCGCAATGAAAATACTGTTGCTATTTATCTCAATTCTGGGTACACACAAATTTACTTATCGTTTTGAGGTCAGGATACTGTTTCATATATTTTATGTCTACTTGCATTATTATATATTTATATATTCAAATAAATTGTATATTAAAGAACATACTATTTGCGAAAGTGGAAAAAGAGAGCTTTACTTCACGCAGGATTTGAACCTGTGTTCCATCCAATCTGGGGAAGTGCTCTGGACCGCTAAGCTATCGCAGTCACCTAATAGTGACACGGAATCTGCACTTTACATTTTTTTCAGATGTATTTAAGACCCACGCCAACTATTGAATGCATTTTCATGCATTTTATTCCGATATAGTACCTACTTAAGTTTAATTTTGCATATTAAACGATGGCGCGATTTTTTATATTTTGATTTATATGCACTTGATATGCTGAGCTCAGAGCCAGAGCTACACTAATTACCATAGATAAATAATAAATATTTATTAGTCTAATACTATTACGTACCTGTTCAAATCTGAATGTGTGATAAATAAACAACATTTATATGTCTGTCTAATTAATTAAGTCAATGTACTTAATAAAAATAAGTACCTATATATTTACTAGGACTAATTAAAAATAAAAATAAAAACTATAACTACATCAGTGAAGAATTAAATACTACTTTCTCATAAACTTCTTATTAATTTTATTTTCTTTTCACCTAATTCCCGCCTTATTCAGAATAACATAACGCAAACATGAACTTTTTTACTGAGTAGCACGTGCGCATAACTGTACGTGACACTCATCAGCGTAGCGGTCACACGAAGCGGTTACTGCGCGATGATAATGCTATATTAAATAAACAATTGAAAACTGATTGGATTCTGAATTTAAAGCGTGCGAATTGCGTAGCATAAATGCAATTGTAAATTACTCTGTATTCGTGCTACTCTGTAAATTACTCTGCGTAACTTTTTACAGTGAGTTTTTTTTTTATTTTTACCTTCTTAATCATACTTGTATATTCAGATAGTATGATAGTACTTATGGGTATAGGTGGGAGATATATGAATGGTATAGTGCTTATTCCATCAATCAAAGCTCAAGTTCAAGCTACATTACTATGTAGCTTGAACTATTCTCGAATTCTGGTATAGCGCTTAATTAACAAATCGCACGAAAGCTTGACTAATAGTCAAGATATCAAAGTACATTATTATAATTATGTTTATCGATTATATCTACTGATCTGTCACGATACCAATATCAACATATTTACGGGACCGTGTTGTCATTAATATTTAAGCTTGTCTGGTCGGAACAATGTGTGCACATACATCCGACAGATGGTGTGGGTATACCCAAGACGATAAGAAAGAATATGATATGGAAATTACCTCGATTAAATGTTAAGATAGCTCAGTTGGCTGAGCGTATGAAATGGTAATCCAGAGGACGCTGGTTCAAAATTCCTTAAATTTTTATGTCTCATTTTCGCACTTTGTATTTTGGTAAATAACTAAACGTATCACCCCTATAATTTATTACACTACATATTTTTTTTAGCTAAAACAGAAGGACTCTTACCTACTACTACTATTAAAACTTATCATCACGCCATTTCCCTCTTACCTTAGGCACATATATTCCGTTCCAAAACAAGACGAGACAGATAAGGTGTTCTGTGAGGTGTAATTCACTCAAGCTCGACAGTAAAAAAAAAAGATATACAACCTTTAAGTAATGAACAAACTAAGTAAGTGTTTACCGCTATTACTTTTTACTTTTTCGAATAATTACGGAAACGTTGACCTGGTGTGCGTGTTAACTCGTGTCACTACAATATAATTAAATTATTTTACGTTTAACTGCAATTTTATTTATATTGGTTCTGGGCAACTGTCTTTTATTTTTAATAGACTTCAATAAGAAAGGAGGATGTTCTAAATTTAATTGTATTTTTTTTTTATGTTTGTTACCTGCGTTTTTTTTTAAACCGATTTAGAATGATGAGTTTGACAGGATATACATTGAAATTGGTTCCTATTTTATCAAAATCTAGTTTTGATCCATGAGCAATGGACCAAAATACGCAAATTTTACTTAGCGTTTAGAATATATCACTTAGTGAAGTGAAACTATAAAAAAGAGCACAGATGGTCATTCTATGTCATATTAGAGAATTTCTCGAATGACAACAAACTATCTCGATGAAAGCTAATCGAGTATGACGGAGCAAATTCAATTTTTGTTTTTGAAGTCGGTAACTGCCTCGGTGGTGTAGCGGTAGTGTATGCGACTGCTAATCATGAGGTCTCGGGTTCAATCCCCGGGTCGGGCAATATTATTGAGCTTTTTCGTAAAAAGAAAAATTCTCAGTAGCAGCCCGGAGTTTGGAAATGTGCCCGGTAGATGGCAATAGGCTTGCCCCCTATTACGTGGGACCTAAACATAGCTGGCGAATCGTGGGTGTGTAATACACCTCTGCCTACCCCTTTGGGGAATACTATAATAATAGTTTTTTTTTTAAGTGAATTATTGTATTTCATTGGCTAGAATATTTTTTTTTATTACTGTCTTAGTGTGGGCCTTGGATCTCCTTTCACAGGTACTAACCATGATCTACCGCGTTAGTAGATTTAGCAAGCAAAATATGAAAAGAATTTATATATGTCGTGTAACTTGTGATGTTGAAAGAAATTAATTTGTAATAATCTACTAGGCACACTATTTTAAAGTTAGTGATACCCTTCGAAGTCTACATCTTGAATTGAGACTAAAATTTTCTGTTGGTTGGTTCTTAATCAGGTTTTTTTTTTATTGGATTTTCATAGAAAGGCAAATATAATTTTAAAATTTGCTAAAATTGAATAAATTTTGATAGTTTAGGGTTAGCAGTTTATTTTTATTTACTTTTTACTATTTAAGTAATGTCATATAAGTACGAGTATATGCAGTGGTCCGAAAACACTTGCAGAGAGACGGATATTTTATTAGCACTAACTGACTAGTTATCCCAAACGATTAAATTGGGAACGTTGTTTGACGTCACACAACAAATAATCAAGGCCTCTTTTGAAAGGCTAGCCGTATCAACAGAAATCATTATAATGCAGTTTTTCTATTCTCTTTTCAAGACAGGAAATAATCTGATTTTGATATAAAGGTATATTAAGGTAAAGTATTTTTTTTGCATTAATCAGTGATAGCCCAGTGGCTGCTAAAACGTTGGTAACAATCGACGGTGCTATCAGTTATGTAATCAAAAAATCTTAAGAAACACTCTCCCTCACAATCTTCAAAACTGTGTATTTTTATTGCCTGGTGAAGTAAAACGTCGCGCCTGTGTGCCCAAAACATGAATAACGATAATTATGATATCAGAGCGGATATTCATTTACTAATATATAGAGAAAGAGTAACTCCGTGATATATTAGTCAGTCATCCAATATTAATATGTTTTGAAAGGAGTCATTCATGATCGCTTTTGGAAATAAATTACTTATGCCAGTTATAAAAATAATGATATTTAACAAAAATAATAAAAGTGTTAATTTGATTTTAATTTACTCATATAGATTTGTTTGATATAGTATCGTTTGTATTAAATTTTAATATTGTCCGTGTGGTGACGGACTAAGAATACAAGTGTCACCACCCCGTTCTTTCCCACTGGTGTCGTATGAGGCGACTAAGGGAAGTAAGCAATTATCATCCATTGCATGACTGGTGGTAGGGCTGGGTACCAAGTGGGAGTATTCACTTGGTATCGGGCCTGAGCGGGTTGGTACCACCATCTCCCGTGTGACCGGCCATGAAGCACATCGTTGCGATTTGGCTGTAGCAGGAGATAGCCGTTTATATTTTATTTCATATCTGTGAAATGAATTGGTGAGCAGCGGCTTGACAATAGAGAGTATTGTCAAGTTGCTGCTCACCAATTATTGGTATAGTCGAGTCCATGGGCGACGGTTACCATTTACCATCAGATAGACCGTGGCTCGTCTGCCACTACATGTAATAAAAAAAAATGATAATCATGATATAAAGGTTTGGTAGCCCTGACTACATTCGAACAGCGTGATGCGTTTAGTGGTTATACCGTGCGAGTCACTCGTGTATCAATAACGCATCAGTGCAACCATTAGCTGACATGCTCCGCTTGCATGCGCTTGCAGCCAGATACACAATTTTGATTTATAACAACTACAATGAAATTTAAATAACCCAGTTGATTTCAAATTTCGAACATTAGAATTTCAAATGCGTTAGTTATTTAAATTTTCAGGCGTTCTAAACAGTTGCATTTATTTTTTATCGCATCGGGTACCTTAGATGCAATAAGTATTAAAAACTAAAAATAAATTTAAACTACCTACTAGTTTAAATCTAGATTCTTTTTTATCGCCAAAATCAACAGCCAGTAGAAAAAGCATAGCATCACGCCTGTATTCCCCGAAGGGGTAGGCAGAGGTGTATTACACACCCACGACTCGCCAGCTATGTTTAAGTCCCACGTAATAGGGGACGAGCCTATTGACGTCTACCGGGCACATTTCCAAACTCCGGGCTGCTACTGAGAATTTTTCTTTTTAGGAAAAAGCTCAATAACCTTGCCTGACCCGGGGATCGGACCCGAGACCTCATGATTAGCAGTCGCATACACTACCGCTACACCACCGAGGCAGTTACAGCCAGTAGACGTTTCAAATTATCGTCGTCATCAATATTGTGCCTAATTTAAATTATTCAGAAGGACCGAGCGAAATTCAGTTTAATTATGCAAAATAATGGCAACGTTATTTATAGCGTCCGATGCTAAATAGGTTTCTTTCAAGGGTTCTTGGGAGATAAGTTGTTATAAAAATACCTACGTTGCAAGGTACGCCATTTAACCTAAAATGAGGTTTAATACATTTTTAATATTTCCTTGTTCAAGAGATAATAAGGTTTAAGTTTATTTTAATTTAAACTATCACCGTTCATATACAACTAGGTATTTAGTTGAATATAATAATTATGTTTTCTTTATAGATCTTTTACTGAGAAATACGCCTAGTTTACAACCTATTATTTTGATATAATGTGCCGTAAACTATTGTTTTATCGTGAGGCTCTTTCACAACAGACACAGGCAATTATATCACGATAATTGTTATCAATTCAATGAATCCAATTGCTAGACAATTTTCAACTAAGTTTATATGTTTGGGTATGTTTTTTTTTGTATTGCATGATATTACGAGCCATGGCCCATCTGATGGTAAATGGTAACCGTTGCTCATGTACTCAACTCTATATACTGAGAGTATTGTCAAGCCGCTGCTCACCATTTCATTTCAGCGATATGAAATGAATCCACCACCACATTGTACCAACCCGCTTGGGCCCGATGCTAAGTGAGTACTCCCACTTGGTACCCAGCCCTACCACCAGTCATGCAATGGATGATAATTGCTTACTTCCCTTAGTCGCCTCATACAACACCCGTGGCAAAGAATGGGTGACACTTGTATTCTTAGTCCATCACCGACACGGTCAGGAAATGTTAAATGACGAAAAAACTGCTGAATGGATTTATGCAAAATTTGTCACAAATATAGCATATAAACCGGAAAACACATAGAATACTAGATTCATAGTATATATATATATACAAAAAAGAAACATGATGATGGATTCAGTAGTTACGGCGTAATAGCGTAACAAACAAGCAAAATTTCATTGGAATTTATAATTTTAGTAAGGATTATCCAGTTTTGATTAATTTTGTGACAAACATCAAAACATACTTTCACAGTTATAGGTAATATTAGTAGGATTACTACCTTATGATACAGATCATAATATTTATAAAAAAACATCTAAATCTAATTGTCCTGATCAACTTCTAAACCAATGAACCGATTTTAACGAAATTTTGCAAACTGTGTGCAGTTTGTTTCAATTTGAGAGATTGTATAGTTTTTATCCCGATTATTTTATTTTTTAATTGCAATATTATCAACTGAGTTATATGTACCACAGAAACGCGTGGCCGGTCTGCTAGTTCTAATATACATTATTAATTATTCAAAACAAACATATCTAGAGATTTGGGAAAGTCGTAGCCTAGTTATACATGTGTAGTTCAAACGATACACAAGGAACCTTGGAAGGATAAGGCTAGAGAGACACATAATTATTAGAGATTTACCACTTCGAACTGTCACTTAACATGATTTTGAATATGGAATACGTCTTTTTTATAAAAAAAATAATATATTGGCATTATAAGTGGCCTGTAAAATAACGAAACTTATTTATCATCTCTCTCACTATATCGCTTCTCTATTCGAAATCGCGCAGCATCCCAATGCCAATTCATCAATTCTATTAAATAATTCCATTCCATTCAATCATTGGATACCCACGCTAAAAGTTCCACATTTAAACGCCAATCAACAATATTGATATACAAAACGCAACCGGTCTAGCTATTGACATTAAGATATAAATCTACTGAACGTGAAGGCTTAATAAGGCTTAGCGGGTAGAGGCGTGAGAGACTCGCGAATTGTAGTAGTTAGAACTAAGCGATGATATACGGCTTGTCTAGTCACGTGTTTATAGAAGAAGCTTACAAGGTAGCAATACTTACTTTAAAAAAGAAACAAGCACATAGTCATTCTGAAGACGTCATAGCCTATTTTTTGTTAAGGCGGGAAAAAATGTTCCTAACCGCACACCCCGTCGTTCGGGCACCGAACAGGGTAGTGTGGAGCCCTCACTCACTAAAGAAACCCGCCGTGTGCCGTCTCTCGCCTTTGTTAGCGGGCCACTGGAACCATATTACATTCCAAGACGTCATAGCCTAGTTATTTCTTGCCGCTCAAACGATCGGCAAGCTTTAGCAACTTTCGCCAGGACAGGAACTAGATGGGTGACAAAATTTAACACTTATTTGTGTACCTAACCTATTTAGTGCTTTAGAAGGCAGGTTCATGAATATCGGTTCAGTAGTTACGGCGTGAGAGTGTAACAAACCAACAAACTCACTTTCGTATTTATAGCACTCGTATCAGTAAGGATTTCTGATGAACTGGTACTGGGATTTCGTCTTTACGTTGTGTTTTGGAAAATCTGTTGAATTTAGGAATAAATCCATAATTTTAATGTAAATTTTAAAAGCAAGTGAGCCACATCATTTCATATAGGATCACGCCTGTATTCCCCGAAGGTGTAGGCAGAGGTGTATTACACACCCATGGTTTGCCAACTATGTTTAAGTCCCACGTAATAGGGGGCGAGCCTATTGCCGTCTACCGGGCACATTTCCAAACTCCGGGCGATTACTGCAATTTTTTTTAAGAAATAGCACAGTGACACTGCCCGACCCGGGGATCGAACCCAAGACCTCATGATCAGCAGTCGCTCACACTATCGCTGCACCACAGAGGCAGTCCCGATATAAAAATAACATAAATGTTAATCTATGTTATAAACTACCAATCTGCCAAAGTTCACCAAAACGCATTCAGCCGTTATTGCGTGATAGAGCAATAAACATCCAACAATGCAAACATAATAACATGCACATTTATAATATTAGTATAATAGGATTATAGAAGCTTTTTTTCACGTAATTATATAACAACTAGTAAAACACATTTTTTGTCCGTGTGGAGACGGACTAAGAATACAAGTGTCACTACCCCATTTTTCCCACGGGTGTCATATGAGGCGACTAAGGGAAGTAAGCAATTATCATCTATTGCATGATTGGTGATAGGGCTGGGTACCAAGTGGGAGTACTCACTTGGTATCGGGCCCGAGCGGGTAGGTACCACCAGCTCCCGTGAAGATAAGACTTAAATATAGGTAAACCATAACTGCCTCTGTGGTGCAGCGGTAGTGTAAGTGATTGCTGATCATGAGTTGTCGGGTTCGATCCCCGGGTCTGGCAGTGTTATTGAGATTTTTCGTAAAAAAAAAAAGGAAAAATTCTCAGTAGCAGCCCGGAGTTTGGAAATGTGGGCCTTAAACATAGCTGGTGATTCGTGGGTGTGTAATACACCTCTGCCTAACCCTTCGGGGAATACAGGCGTGATGCTATGTTTTTTTTTTAAACCTTAGCAGCAACACTGGTGTTGTTAGTGCGAGAGAGTGGTCCACACTTTCTCTCATTTGAACTGCTGGCTTGTCTATCGATAGACATCATTAATATCGCGGTTAAAAGCAATAAGGTAATACTCACAAAAACTTACTAAGCTAGCCAAATTATTATTTTCAGTGTGACGTATTGTTAAACCTTCCGAGCGGTGATAATTTGTAAACGAATGCAGACATGATTTCGAAAAGTTTCTAAATGTTAGAGTTTGTGTATCGTGTGAGATATGAAACTCGGACAGCGCGGAAGACAATTGATTTTTTTTTCAACCCTGTTTCTGTTCCTCTAATGGGCACGGGTCTCCTCTTGTGGTGAGAGGGTTTAGGTCATAGTCCACCACGCTGGATCAGTGTTTGTTGCGGGGTTGGCAGACTTCACAAGCCGTTGACAAATTCGCTCAAGCATGCAGGTTTCTCAAAGATGGTTTTCTTCACAGTGATAAATTGTAAACAAATACATCGTTTCGAAAATTTCGAAAATTTAGAATTGTGTGCCGTACAAGGTTGGCACCTTAGATTGGGCATCGAACTCGATACCACTGTCGTGGCAATCCTTAGTTTTACCCCTAGTCTATTACTGCTGTACGAATTTGATACCAATATATCCTAATTTATTATATATATCCTAAGTTAACAAAAAAAATTACTATCAAATCATAACTTCATGCTCCATTTGATACAATTACAAATAATTATTCAATGAGTATAATAATTTAATGTAATTATGTCAATTAATTGATGTCGTGATTGTGTCGATATAATTTGTAACAAATCAATTACCACACAAATCATTATAGCAATTATAACAGTACGAGTTAATTATGGTAATTGAAATTAAGTAATAATGGATTGTAATTTAATCCTAACTAATATCATAAACGTGAAAGTGAGTTTGTTTTGTTACTTTTAACGCCGCCACTATTTAACTGATAAACATATAATTTAACATATAGCCCAGGTTTTAAAAACGGACATAGGCTATTTTTATTTCGAAAAATGTAAGGTTTTCTGTGGGATGCCTATTTTATTAGAGAGGACGATACTTAGCAAATATATAGGAGACAAAATTACGCAAGATTTTTTTGGATATCGAATGAAAAGGCTTGACTAGTAGAATAAACTATGAAAAAAAAATACAAATCCAATATGGCTGCCAACAAAATGGCGGGTTAAGAACATATTTTTCACAACCACAGTATGGGTATCAAATGAAAGGGCTTGACTAGTAGAATACGGTACACTATGACAAATTTCAAATCAAAGATGGACTCCGGCATAAAATTCCAGATTTCATATTTGTTTCAATATTTCTAAAATAAAACTACGTTTACAGAATCTATCGCGTTTACTTGATTTTCTACTATCCCGACGTTTCGAATATTTTACAACATTCATGATCACAGGTGGACTGAGATGGTAGACGTTCAAGACTTATATCAGCCTTGGGCATCGAAACGTCGGGATAGTAGAAAATATATATATTATATAGCGCGCGACAGATTCCGTAAACGTAGTTATATTTCAAAATGTAATATTCGTGTAAATATCTGAAAGTATCAATATTTCTAATTTCAATTGTTTGTAAAATAATAACACGATTTTAGTTTTTGTCTGATCAATGCTCTAGATTGATGAGGAGAGTGGTGTGAGGACTGGTCTTAGCCACCGAATTATTTTTTAGCTTTTATTACATTAACTACATCGTTATTATTATCTTTATTTTTAATGATTTTTTTTTTAACTTATGATATTTAAAAGACAAATACCTCGTTTGTCTTTTAAAAAACAAAAAAAGTATTTCTAGACAGCTTTTTGTTTATACAAGCTGTTATGTTAAACGGAGGCGTCAGAGTCGAATGCTAAAAGGTAATCTCCTGGCGCCCATTTATAGCCGGGGGCAGGCCTCTTTGTTTGTTTTAGAATGACCCAAGTATATTTGCTAAGCTCAAAGACCGCGCATAAAAGCTGATGGGTAAAACATTTTATATATGTATGGTATATAGATGGCACTTTCTATTTATAATTAATCACAGATCATTTTCTAGGTTAGTCATAAAGGATTATATTTGAGTTGTAGGTATTGATAAACCATACGAATTGGACAAATATTTCCATAGTAAAAAATCACTGATATTATTATTAAACATTCATAAGGTAGTTATGTATACTTTTTTAAACATCCTTTTAAGGAAATTAGGTACCCTAATCGTGTCTGTTTTCTTATTCTAAAACACAACAGATTTTAAAACTATTTACACTTTCGTTTAGATAATTTTCCAAGGAATGTTTTTAGAATAGAGAAATCATAAAATATATTTTTAATGAAATCAAAGATGGGCCTCGTGGCGTAGTCGGTAGTGTAACCGATTTCTGTGCACGAGATCGTGGGTTCGGTTCCCACTCAGGATAATTATTTGTGTGATGAACACAGATATTTGTACTGCGTCTGGGTGTTTTCTATCTATTATACGTATTTATTCACAAAAAAAAAGTAATATATGTATTATATCCGTAATCTGATACCCATATCACAAGCGTTAAGTTTAGTTTGGGACCAGAGGATATTGTGAGTAATTTTTTTTATTTTTTTTTAATTGCATATAGTGACAGACGAGCCATGGCCCATCTGATTGTAAATGGTAACCGTCGCTCATGGACTCAACTATACCGAGAGTATTGTCAAACCGCTGCTCACCTTTTCATTTCACAGATATGAAATGAAAGAATAAACGGCTATCTCCTGCTACAGCCAAAACGCAACAATGTGCTTCGTGGCCGGTCACACGGGAGATGATGGTACCAACCCGCTTGGGCCCGATACCAAGTTAGTCCCACTTGGTACCCAGCCCTACCACCAGTCATGCAATGGATGATAATTGCTTACTTCCGTTAGTCGCCTCTTACGACACCCGTGGGAAAGAATGGGATGGTGACACTTGTATTCTTAGTCCGTCACCACACAGATCGAAATTTCCGTGAATATTTATTATAATTATCTAATATATAAAATTTTCATGTCACAATGTTAGTTACCGTACTCCTCCGAAACGGCTTAACCATCATGAAATTTTGTGTGCATATTGAGTAGGTTTGAGAATCGGACAACATCTATTTTTCATCCCTCTAAATGTTAAGGGTAGTCCACCCCTATTTTTGTTTTTAATTTTTAGATAATTTTTTATTTTTATTTCATTATGATTCGGCATTAAAAAATACATACAACCCCAAAATTTTCAACCTTCTACTGCCGATATAGAAAAAATTTATATGGCAAAACAACGTTTGATGGGTCAGCTAGATTATTATAAATTTCGACATAGCCTAGCGACATTTTTATATATTAAGAGATTAGTAGTCCTTCAAAAATCCTAAATATATTTACATTAGTTGAATGCATGCGTATGAAGCGAGGGCAGGTCACTAGTCTAAAGATAAATGTGCACATAGTTTCATGCAATTAAGTGTACTAGATTCAGATAATTTTTTTATACAACGTAGGTGGCAAACAATCATGCAGCCTGATGGTAAGCGGTTACCGTAGCCTATAGACGCTAGCAACACAAGAAGCATCACTCACGCGTCGTCATCTCCAAGGAAAGGAAGAAGAGGTGGACAGGGGATGAGAGGAAGGGTAATAAGGAGAGGATAGGAAGGATAATAAATAAAGGATAAGAAGGTTAATAAGGAGAACGTTTAGGCTACCAGCACTCTCACTCACCATATGAAACACAAATTGTAGGTAGGTACTCACTACCGTGGTTTCACACCGATATTCTGTGAGATGGTGGTACTTCCCCGACCAAGGCAGCCCATTCGTACTGGGATATGCAAAGCTCAGCACTAGGAAATCAGTATTTTGTCTAACTTCAATATAACAAAATGAGAGTACCGATGTAATAAGGTAATAGCGCAAGAAAATATTTTTAGATATTTTTATATATATTTTTAGCATTTGACATGCTTAGCTCTATACATTATTAAGCACAAAGGGAAAAATGTGAAATCGAAAATAACAGTCAGGAGCAGGATTTGAACCTGCATCTTCTGGATACCGTCCAGATGCTTTGCCAATTCAGCCATCCTGAAAATTGCTCCTGACTGCTAATTTCGATAACACATAATACTTAACGTCTTTGGGTGACGCCTGCGCCATCTGTCGGAAGTTATTTTCGATTTCACATTTTTCACTTTGTGTTTAATGTATAGAGCTAAGCATGTCAAATGCTAAAAATACATATAAAAATATCTAAAAATATTTATAGGGTTTGCGTCATTATTAGGTAAAAATCTTAATTGTAAAATTAAGTTTACCTGGTCGGTATAATGTATGAAAATACTTCCGACAGATGGCGCAGGCGTCACCCAAAGACGTTAAGTATGATGTGTTATCGAAATTAGCAGTCAGGAGCAATTATCAGGATGGCTGAATTGGCAAAGCATCTGGACGGTATCCAGAAGATGCAGGTTCAAATCCTGCTCCTGACTGTTATTTTCGATTTCACATTTTTCACTTTGTGTTTAACGCAAGAAAAGCCAAATAAAATTAGTTCACCCGACAAATCATTTATGAAATCACACAAACAGTTATTTACTTTCATCTCTGCACAAAACAGTGTTAGTTGATAAAAACTTGACGGCTACCTAAATTCGTAAGACGTCATACATTTTAATGAGCCTGCGAAATAAAAACCGCTAGTTATTCAAAAGTTTGTAATGTCGGTTTAGCAGAATATTTAATAACCGGATGCAACCCCGGAAAATAACAAACATTTTCTCCTAGCTGCACTGTCCTGCTTCTCTTTCTTTCTTTCTTCTATTAAGTTTGAAATTGTGATCGGTAAACAGTAATAGATATTTCCTCTTATATTGAACTATAGGCGATATGTGTTACATCTTTTTTTATTGCTTGGTATGGTAAAATATCAGCAGTGATGTCCTAGTCGTAAGAACGAGTACTGCAAAAAGAAAAAGGGTCCACAAAACATTTAAAATGATATATCTAATTCTATGTGTATATCACTGTCATGTGAAGGAAAGTATTGAGTTGTAAATACCCTCTCTTATGAGACGGTTTTACCAAATGACAGCTAAAAGTCAATCAGTAATGGGTTAATAAAATACTAGCTACGACCCGCCTGACAGACCGTCTTGGACAAAATCGCAAAAGTTTTTAAATTACACAAGCAATTTCTTTCTCCTCTTCTTCCAAAATACTCTATCCAGAGCCATAAAAGTCCAGTAAAATTCCTACTCTAAATGCTCAAATACTTTTGATGTGAAATCATCTAATGCAGAGGGAAGATAAAATCAGCTATTAGCATGGCGACGTCACCACCTCGCCGCGCCTATCTATTTAATTGATTTTAACGCCATCTGCTGACAAAAGCGTCTAACTAGGAAGTATAATGTCAATCACTAAATCAATAACAGTTTTAATTCGTCTATTGATAACGAGAGGGTTCTTACCAAGAATTATATAAGACTCGAACAATATTTGAAGGAAGAAAGAAAATTGTTTTTTTCACATCTGCGAGACGTCCCATGACGGCTCATTTTTTGTATGTATTTTTTTATTAACCTGTCTTTTGCGTGATGATATTACTTCTCTCGGAAGGAAAGGGGTTCGAATGAAGTTAACATGAATATATTAACTTTAAATAACCCTTGATCTTCTAGTGCAGGGAGTCAATGAACTCATCATTAATTATGTATACAGAAAGATACGAGAGCATGCAATTATGTACGAAATTAGTTTCCGAGTTCTGTAAATGTTGTCTTATAATCTGATACTAATTACAATGTAAGTGAAAGATGTTACATATAATTATTGTTGATTCATTTACAAAAATACAGCAAGTGCTCTACATCGTTCTACATGAAGGCGAATGTCAGTGCGTAACACGTTCGACTTAAGCGAACTCCATACCGGGTTAGTATATCTTTATTGCCTCACTAATTGTAATTGTTCAATTCGTGTATTTGTCACTGAACTCCTCCTAAACGGCTAGACCAATTTAAATGATGTTTTGGTGTAATTTTACCAAATAATTTTTATAAAATCGGAATTCTAGTTAAAATACTTCCAATTCCTTTGTAAACGCTTTGTAGTACAAGCAAAGTACCTATACTACTAATATGTATATATTTTATAAGATTTTTGGTAGTTGACGACAGAAGGCTGTCGGATAGATGGACGTTACATATTTTAAAGGAGACCAAAGATAACGGTTAAGATCACGCGATAAGTAAAACGCTAGAAATTGCACGAAATTGTTATCAAGAGTATAGATGCGAGTCAACGTGCATGGATGTAGTCGGCATAGGACCACTTATTATGGCGCTTTCTTAACATCTATCCAACAGAAAAAACTAAAAAATCGCTGCTGCAAAGGCGCTCTCCATCCATCCATCAGCCTTTCAACGTCCACTGCTGGACATAGGCCTCCCTAAGAGACCGCCACAACGAGTGGTCCCGTCATGGGGGATAATGCCGTAATCGCTACGCTTGGCAGGCGGGTTGGCGATCGCAGTGGATATAGTTAATACTCGAGGGAATGCTGCTGCCCACTCCCCCGGTATTCCCTCAGTCGGCTCTTACGACTCCCGTGGGTAGAGAGGGGTGGGACAATTCTAAAGCCGGCCCCACACGGCGGAAGGGAAAGGC
Source organism: Leucoma salicis (assembly GCA_948253155.1). Taxonomy (NCBI): domain Eukaryota; kingdom Metazoa; phylum Arthropoda; class Insecta; order Lepidoptera; family Erebidae; genus Leucoma; species Leucoma salicis. Next base: position 5,208,653 of record OX411815.1, read on the forward strand.
GCGCTCACTCACCATAAAATAACAATGGTAAGAGTACCTACCGTTGTTTCACCCTAATTTTAGGGGTGACCCATTCTTGCTAGGCTTAGCATGCCTAGGGAGGTCTTTCGCCGACGGACCACTGAAGGAATGTAATATGGTTCCGGTAGCCCGCCAATAAAGGCGAAGAGACGGCACACGGCGGGTTCCTTTAGTGGGAGAGGGCCCCACACTACCCTGTTCGTTGCCCCGAACGACGAGGTGTGTAGTTAGAAAAATTTTTTTCCGCCTTAACAAAAAAAAAGGGAGTTCTTTACCTTCCGCCGGCGGACCACTGAAGTAATGTAATATGGTTCCGGTGGCCCACCAATAAAGGCGGAGAGACGGCCCCGCCTTAACAAAAAAAAAGGGAGGTCTTAACCTTAGACTGGCAGTCGAACTCGATACCACTGTCTTTACACTCTTTGGCTTTCACGCAATGTTATCTTTTTACTGAAGGATAATAAATGAAAGAATTACTGTTATCTACAAGTCAGTATTATTGTGAAATATTTGTTTTACTTATAAACTTTAATCTTTATTTGTCAATGTCACGAAATTGATAACATTGTAAAGTGTTATCAACAATAATTTATATGAAATTGTGATTTATAGTTATTGACAAATGACATGCTTAGCTAAAATAACCTTTTTGTGAAAATGGAAACTCATTTGTTGCCGAGCGGTACTGAGGATGCCTCGTGTAGAGGCGAAACACGTGTCGAATTTGTGTTCGGATTTTTGTGCAACATTGCAACGTTGTGGTTCTGAGATTCTTGCCGTACCGCATGGTTGTGTCGCGTTGGTGAGATTTTTTTTCATTATCGTCATGCTACTTTCCTATTATCACATTCTCCTCTATCTGTGCGAGAGCGGATTGACAATCTTAGGTTATTTTGTCTGTGTCCAAAGATAACCGGGATTGACAATCTGTGGGTGGGTGGTGGTCTCTCCTCTTAAAATATCCATTCTATAATAAAAAAAATGGAAACAGATATATAATATGTGAGTAGTTTCTGAACCTGTCTATTTTCCCATCCGGTGGAAACAAACTTTTCACAAACCCCGTCCACAGACTTCAATCCCTTCATCTAATGTCTTAATTAAAACGCAAGCCGTTTATCCGAAATATGTTTGCTTACAGTTTGTTCCGATATGGTAAGACTAATTAAAATTTATACGAACCTTAAGATGACGTCATTTAAAAAAAATATATAAATCGCAAAATTGTATTGATATTCCCTCCAAATACTATGATACCGAGTTCGATACCCAGTCTAATCTAAAGATCTCTGATCTATTCGAGAAGTTAATCTCTTGTACTACTAGTCGAATTGTAGAAATAAGGTATTTAACATCACGCTATGACCCTTGAGACCCGGCCAAAATGAAAAATGTCAGAAACCAGGCAGACTTTCCAGTGAAAACTAGAATAGGCATATGCCTACGAGATGGCCTTAACCTGCAAGCGTAATTTAGATAAATAGTAAGAAAAACAAATTCCACATAGGTGAAGTCGAGGGTTAATCTAGCGGTTTATATTCATATAATTTATTCTATAACATTAATTCTAAATTTAATTTTAAGATTCACAAATTTAATAATAGTTTTCATTTCTGATGTACTTCTTACTTTCGCATATTTATGTGCCTTTTAAGACTCGTATGATAGGCTAGCTCTTGTTTTAACTTTCACATCTAACTATAAATAAGATTAGATGAAATCACTGCACAGATTGCAGACAAATAATGTTTTGTGTGTCTGTCAGTTGGGCAGATTATTACCTGATGCAAAAAATAAAATTATAAAACCTAAATGCCTCTGAGGTGCAACGATAGTGCGAGCGACTATTGATCATGAGGTCTCGGGATCGATCCCCGGGTCGAGCAGTGTTATTGAGCTTTTTCGTAAAAAGAAAATTCTCAGTAGCAGCCCGGCGTTTGGACATGTGTGACATGTCCCGGTAGATGGCAATAGGCTCGCCCCTTATTACGTGGTCAAATGTACTTAAAAGCTCGCACAATTTAAAGCCAATACTTTCTAAATTTCGCGTGAATGCTAATCAAATGGCCTAATTAGTTTGTTGAAATTTGTAAAATTAATTCTTGACACTTTCCTTATCTAATTCATTAACTTAAAATATCAAAACAGAACAGCGCCGTTGCTGTCGAAGTAGGTAAATACATATTAATTTGGCATGTTAAGTGGTATCACATAAAATTGTTTGCCTAGCATGTAAATTGTTCTAGCAATATTTAAAAACCTGTGAAAATTAAATTATTATCCTATTTATATGTTAATATATTCGTATCAATGCAGGGTACCGATTGGTGGCGATTTATTTATTTATGGTTTATTTTTATTAACAAAAGTTATGGTCTCTCATCTTTGATCATCAATAACAACAAGATACAGTGTCACGAACAAAATCAAGCTAAAACTGTGCGTGTGAATATATACTTATACAGCTACATCTGTTTACTAACGAACTGGGACAAAGGTTTTAAAACAGTTTTAAGTTCAACCTAATTATAATCATGGCACTTAATAATAAAGTCACAAATCTAAAAATAACAAAGCAATACTTATACTCATATAATAACAAAAACAATAGGTAGGTATATATAGGTACTTATAATAACATTAACATCATTTTTGGCACCGGCTTCAAACACATCAGTAGGTGTCTAGCACGGAAATCGTATGTAAATACCAATTATTTTTTGGTTTTTAGTTCCTAGGTGTCTTTTGAAGGCTGTTTTGTTTTTATTTAAAAATAATTTATTGAACTAAACAAAATAAGAGCTCATTTCCCAAGTGCACTGTTATTTACCGAGACGGATTTTTGCGCCGATGCGATATCTATTGCATTGTTGATCGAAGTCTCTGATCTTATCAACGATTCGTAAGATCTCATTAATTGTAACTGTTGCTTCTGATTTTAAATAAAGAGTGCTATTATTTTAATGCTATATTAATTATCGATAGGTAGAGTATTACAAAAAAACTACCCGTCTTTATAACCGGTAGTACCTTACTCCACTTTAGAGATTCACTAGTATAGAGATTCAAAACGAATTCCACATTTGGGCGTCTTACTTTAATATATTAGAAGTCTATTGCAGTGGTAGAGCTCTTAGTGGTAGAGCCTTAATTATCCCAGCATGAATGGGCCGGCTCGATCGGGAAAGTACCACCCTCTCACAAAAGATTTGCGTGAAACTACGGTAATTACTTCTACCATTGTGTTTCGAGCACCGGAGGACCAAACCGCTTTCATATCCTCTCCTTATTATAATTCCCATCCTCTCCTTATTATCCTTCCTATCCCTTTATTTGGAGATGGCGACGCGCGAGTGATGCCTCTGGTGTTGCGTCTATAGAATAAGGATATCGCTTACCGTCAGGTGGATGGGCCCTGACATCGGCCACCTGCTGACGCCTCGATCATTGTGGACAGGGTCCAAATTGGGGTGCAGGCCCAGATACTTAATCTGGGCCTGGTGCTGGACGGGCGGTGGCGCTTTCGCGAGCACTTCCGTCAACTGTCCCCGAGGCAACAATGCGTGCCGACGGCTTTACGCGGGGGTGGTCCGGTCGATGGCACTGTACGGTGCACCCGTGTGGGCGGGGACCCTGGACGCACTGAACAGGTATCTTCTGTGGAGACCACAAAGAGTCGTTGCGTCCAGGGTCATACGTGGATACCGCATGGTGTCGACGGAGGAGGCCTGCGCGTTAGCCGGATACCCTCCGTGGGACTTGGAGTTGGAAGTGCTCGCTGAGGTGTACCGGCGGGCGTCGCAAGAGCGGGAGGGGCGCGGACGGCCCCTACCCAGGGAGGTGGCCAGGTGGCAGGGCGACGCACGCCGAACTGCCATGTCCAGATGGAGGGCATGGTTGGAGGCACCCCGGGCCGGTCTTTGGACCGTAGGGGCGCTTTAGCCGGTGTTGGAGGAGTGGGCGGGGTGACGGCACGGAGTCCTTACCTTCCGACTGGTGCAGGTGCTGTCGGGGCACGGTTGCTTCGGCAGATATCTGCACATAGTCGCAAGGAGGGAAGCGACTCCGGGCTGTCACCGCTACAGCTGTGACGAGGACACGGCGCGGCACACGCTCGAGTCGTACCCGGCTTGAGCTGAGCAGCGCCGTGAACTCGTTGCGGAAATAGGGGGGGACCTCTCGCTGCCGAGCATTGTCAGAGCGATGCTTGGCAGCGACAGGAATTGGGCCGCGGTCGCTGCCTTCCGTGAGGAGGTTATCTCGCAGAACGAAGCGGCGGAGAGGGCTAGGGAGGAGGATTCTGCCGCTGACCCAAACCGCCGCCAGCGACCGGGGCGGCGCAGGCGCAGGTACTTACGCCTCATGCCGCCCTAGCTGAGGCTGCGGTTGGATGGACCGGAGAACGTCCGCCACTCGCAAGGCCTCCCACGAAGGTGCGACGCTCCGTGTGCGGATGCGTCGCTCAGTAGAGGGTACCCGAAAGGGTAAGCCGCTGGCGGACCATCGAAGGAATGTGACATAGTTCCAGTGGCCCGCCAATAAAGGCGGAGAGACGCCACACGACGGGTTTCTTTAGTGGGTGAAAGCCCCATACTACCCTGTTCGTTGCCCCCACCCGATGGGGTGTGCGAATAGGAACGATAGCAAGATAGGTACTAATTGTTACAGTTGTTTAAAGTGGAACAGGATATAGGCTGGAACGTATTTTGGAAAAGTTTAGTATATCAATAATCTTCTTCTATTTCTCAATTTATTTGTACAGTATTTCAACTTCAGATTTTCCTCACCCCTGACGAAAGGAAGTCTGAAGGAACACCGCGTCATTTTAGCAGGTAGACCAGTTCCACTGCGAATCCGGTATTAAGCTTAATAGACATTAACATTTTCCTGAATTAAGCTTAATAAGTAAATTTTTTACATTTTTATTTTTAAATATTTTGATCTGTATTTTAGCACTTGACAGCTCAGCTACTTTAAACTTTAGTGCGAGCGGAATTTGAACCTGCGTCTCTTTCTATCCGGGGAAGTGCTCTAGACCGCTAAGCCATCGCAGTGACCGAAGGCCATTCCACTTCCCCGGTCCGATAGGTAGCGTGGATCGTAAAGACAAATTTGATGTGGAGTTTTGTTGTTTTTATATTTAGTTCAGCGTTTGGAAAATTTCTGTACAGTTTCGACACTTTACTTTTAACACTTCTAGAACAAGATTTTTATTTAGCCAATGAGGTTTGCAATGCATTGATAGCATAGTTTTTTTATACTATGTGGGTGGCAAACAAACTTACGGCCCATCTGATGGTAAGCGGTTACCATAGCGTATAGACGCTAGCAACACCAGAGGCATCACTCACACGTCGCCATCTTAGAGGTATAGGAGGTGGATAGGAAGGATAATAACCAGAGAATAGGTAGGATACAAAGAAGAGGATAGGAAGGGTAATAAGGAAAGGATAGGGAGGGGGTTTGAGTCTCGGGAACTCTCATTGACCATAAGAAACACAACGGGCGGAGTACTTACTGTTATTACACGTTGATCTTTTGTGAGAGGGTTGTTCTTCCTCGATCAAGCCGGCCCATTCATACTGGGATAAGCAAGACTATCACTAGAAGTGAAATTAAGGGCTGCAAAGATCGTGGCATCGAGTTCGATCAGTATGGTGTCCTTTGGCTTTGGTGAAGGGAGCAATCTACGTGAGAGATCTTTTCAATAACTTGAGAAGTCTGTTAACCTGGACTGGGCCAGTGTGCTTGACTATGGCCTAATTCCTCTCAAAGGAGACCTTTTTCTAAGAGTGGGTCCGAAATGGGTTAAAAAATGATGTTTTAAACATAGTCCAAATTTGTAGGTTCAAGAGACATTTTCGTTTTGACGAGTGAAGCAGACACGAGCTTTTGGTTGTACGGTAAAATAGTAGGGTTAATTCAGATTCTGATGTTTTATGGTAATTTAAGCATACTAAGGTCTATATTCGTCGGGTTTCACCATCAGATGGATGAATGTTGTATGCAAAAGTTTGCATATCTAGTGTAATACCCGAATGCGTCAGCGATAACAGCTAACTGTACATCTAGTATAGACTGAGCCCCTAAACGGTTTTTTAGAACGTAAATGTGAGAGTGCCATCATGATTAGTAATCAATTTCATACTCATTAACAAAATTTTATAATAACCGTGTTTTGGTAACTATTGAATATCATGACCGCATTGTGACAATCATACACAACAATGACAACACAACTTTCAATGTATGATCACTCTCATAATCCGATTCGATGACAATAAGGCTCGACCGCAAACATACAAACATCTAAACGTACAAATAACTTTCACATCCTTAATAATATTATAAAATGCGAAAGTGAGTTTGTTTGTTAGTAACGCTTTTACGCTGTAACTACTGAACCAATCATTATTAAATTTTGAACATTATATAGTTCTACAGCACAGAAGATGACATAGGCTTTTTATCCCGGAAAATTGGATAGTTCCAGAGAGGTAAGTATTTTTGCAAAAAGAAAAATTAGTGGATAGATAGATTGACATAGTTATGTATTAAAGTGCGCGCGGATGGAGGTCGCGGGCAATCTTGTTTATAATGACGTATATAAATTAAGTAATATTCACTTTGCCTAATTCATTATAACACAACATTTTCAAATGTTGGAACTAGAGATACTTACTATATATATGTCTTGACAGTCCTAGAACCTTTCGGGAAATTTTATTATTATGACATCCTGCAGACGAAATTTTAGACGCACAGGAAATGCTTCACAATAAATACTTTCGCTACTATTTCGTGTTTCTACTTAATATGTAAGAATAAGATTTCTAGTGATTAATTAGCACAGTATTAAACAAAACTTTTACAAATGGCCATAAAAGGTATATTCTAAACTAATTTAAATTATACGTGTTGCCATTTAAAATAATTATAAATGCCACTAGAAAGTTTAACACCAACATTTTTTCTTTAATCATGATTTATGTGAAATCCTTAACAACTTCGCAGGAATTTATTAATAATCTCGTTTGAAATACTTTAATTTATTTTAGCACGGCTGTCCGTGAAACTAATTAATCAGACTAAAATTTATGTCATTTAAATAATTTAAACATTATAAGTAAACATATCTGACTATAGATATTAATTTATATCGCAAATCCAATATAAATTTTTGGATATAAATTGAAAATTAATTTTGTAGTTTACTAAAGTCACTCATTTATGTGTATATAAAGATTTATGTTATATTATCCTCTATACAAATACACACACAAAATTTAATCAATAATCCTGTAATAAAAGCGATAAACATGACTTCTTATCAGCAAGTTATTTAACATTAATTACAAATCTATCTATTGAATAATAAAATTAAAACAAAACCTCTTTAACTACTAAAAGCTCATTCGTCACCAAAGATATTAGGAAGGATGTGTTAATATGCCTCTACCTCAGAGGTGCTGTGGCACCGGGAGTGACTGCTGATCATGAGATCTCAGGTCCCGAGCCGGGCAGCAGGCTTTTTCGTAAAAGAAAAATTCTCAGTAACAGCCCGGAGTTTAAAAATGTGCCCGGTAGTCGCCAATAGGCTCGCCTCATATTACGTGGGACTTAAAATATATATAAAACCAGCTGTTACCGGCGACTTCCTCCGTGTGAAATTTAGTTATTTTTTACTGCGTGCTTCCTAATTACTTTTCCAAAATAAAAGTTGAGGAACTTACTTCTACTACTACTAACTACTTTACTAACATCAGATATCTGCCATTGAAAGTCCGGTCCAACTTAATCCAGCCGTTTCAGACCCAACAGTCTCATAAACACTAAGAATTGGTATTTTGTATTTAGTATGTTAGGTAACGTACGCATTTAGTGAAAACCTGTTATTGAGACATTTATAAACAGACACTTTAACTTTATTTATTTGTTTATAATATATAACAAAACCATACAAATTCGACATAAAGTTTCCAATCAAGCCTACGTGATCAATCAGACTTACGTGTTAATTCTAATAAAATTAGTAAGTACATTAAAATATTTTTGTAATATTTTTTTACATTTAATTTATAATCCTAAACCCTCTTTTTCTAGCAGCAGATATATTCTCAATGATTGGAAGGTTGATTACGAATTACAGACACACTTTGAATCATCGTTAAGAAGGACAAAAGAGGTATTAATATAAACATAAGACCTCTTTGAAAGAATATACGAGTTGTTCCGTGACGATAACCTATGACCGTTAATTCCAATGACTGTACTTTCCTATCATTTTAACTTCAAAGTGATAGTAAAATCTATAGTAATTTAATTTTTTAGGTATAATTTTACAAACCGTCTTAAGTAGTCGTTAAACTTTTTATACGAAATTATAAATGGGAAAGTTTAAATGTTTAGATGATGTCAAAATAACTGAGTGGATTTACTTACATAAAAACATAGCATGACGCCTGTATTCCCCGAAGGGGTAGGCAGAGCTGTATTACACACCCACGACTCGCCAGCTTTGTTTAAGTCCCACGTAATAGGGGGCGAGCCTATTGACGTCTACCGGGCACATTTCCAAACTCCGGGCTGCTACTGAGAATTTTTCTTTTTAGGAAAAAGCTCAATAACATTGCCCGACTCGGGGATCGAACCCGAGACCTCATGATTAGTAGTCGCATACACTACCGCTACACCACCGAGGCAGTTAAATTACATAAAAATTTTATCTTAAAGAAATATAAGTTGATTATCTATTTTTACCATATAATATTAGTAACTTGAACGATTTTTACGAAATTTGGATAAAGATAAATTGCGGCTGGCTTCAAAAAATAGAATCGATCCTACATTTCGAAATTATGTGTGACAAATTATCACAGTTCGGTAAAGGAAAATATCATCTGCAAGCTTACAAAATTTTACTCGACGGCGTGGAAGTCTGCTAACCCGTGCAGGACTGAGATAGTGGACTATGGTCTAGACTGTAGATGGATCCCTCTCACTCTGAGAGGAGACCCATGGCAACAGTGGGACAGTAATGGATTGTGAAAAAAAAGTTTTATATGAATGTATCCCGCAGGAATTCTTTTTCGGGATTAAATATTTTATGTAATGTTTGTTTTTTTTATTTTTTTTTATTTTTCCTGAGATTTTTAGTCAGACAATGACTATGTCACCCCCGTAATTGCAAACTTACAAGTATTTACAAGTAATAACAAACAAACAATAAAGAAAACTTACATTATCACTAGGTAGGTACTTATTCTTATATACTTATAACTATTAACACTCCACTAGGGAAGAAAAGTATATCTTTAGTAGCTTCTTCCTCCTCGGATATTGGTGACGACAGGAAGCTATTACATGACCCCACATTACAGTTGTCAAATAACATAGATCCACGGCGCTGGACAGCGCTCCGGACGCATTCAGTCAGAACATGGTGTACGTCTTCCATGTAATGTTTTATGTCTATACAAAACTTCCAAAGAATCATATGCTAATTATAGCTATATTAACTCATTTATCTATTTTTATTGCTTATGACAGACGAGCCACGGCCCACCTGATGGTAAGTGGTAACCATCGCTCATGGACTCGACTATACCGAGGGTTTAGTTGAGTCCATGAGTCAAGCCGCTACGCACCATTTCATTTCTCAGATATGGAATGAAAGAATAAACGGCTATCTTCTGCTACAGCCAAAACACACTGACATGTTGACCGGTCACACAGGAGACGGTGGTACCGACCCTTTCAGGCCCGATAGCAAGTGAGTACTCTCACTTGGTAGCCGACCACCAGTAATGCAGCAGGTGATAATAGCTTACTTGCCTTAGTCGCCTTGTACGACACCCGCAGGAAAGGATGAGGTGGTGACACTAGTATTCTTAGTCCGTCACCACACGGACAATATTTTTTCAGGTAAAATAGCCTAAATCATAATGCATAGTATTTTACCTATCTGCTGAATTTCATCCGAAATCGTTCAATTCTTTAGGCATCATTAACGGACAAACATCCAAACATCTTCACATTTATATTATTCGTAGGACGGAAACAGTTTGACTACTGAAGGGATGTCATAAAATTCCTGTGGTCTGTCAATACAGGCGGAGAGACGACACGCGCGGTTAAAAAACAAACGTTGCAATGCCTAGTGCTATTATCAATCTGTAACAGAGCGATAACTGTATACTTTACATGTCTGTAGATCATAGACAATTTTGGCGTTTCTCAACACAATACATTTTTTTTGGTAGTCTTTTAATCTGTTTCTCACACGCGAAAACTACTGAATGGATTTTGATGCAACTTCTGTTTTATAGCTGCATTTTTTTAGACTTAAAAACTAATATACGTTTTATTGTGCTACTAGAACGGGGACTTGTGATATAACCTAAAACCTAGTCAGCAACAACTTATAATACTTAATGAAGTCTGTAAGATTAACATAAACGACAGATATAGAATATAGTTAAGATAAAAGTCAACACAATTATTTTTAGCAAAAGTAAAACGACACAGGCAATTCATAACCTCAATTAAAAAAATCATCAACATACTTTGGCCATGTTCTAACTAGTTATAAATAAAATTAAAATGGTAGCTAATGAATTCGTAACAGTGACCTCTAACCTTAAAAATAAAATATGCTTTTTAGTAATTAATTTTGACTGGAAGCATATTTATTAATAATTTTATTTGACTACCTAAATAAAGCAATAAACTTTCTGAGATTATGATAAAACATGGGTTTTTTTATTGCTTCACACCTAAAACAAAGACCGTGATGATACATCGCCAATGATAAAAGAAACTTCTACTTTAACAAACCCTTAGTAACTTTTTTTAAGGCGGAAAAACATGTACCTAACCGCACACTCCGTCATTCGTGGCAATGAACAGGGTAGTGGTCCGCCAGACCACTGGAACTGTGTGACATTCAGTGGTTTACAACGAGTTTCGAGGGTCATATATTGAGTTTATATTGTAGTTATATGTGTGGTGACGGACTAAGAATTAAGAATACTAGTGTCACTACCCCATCTTTCATCCCTTTGAAATGAAATTAATACCATTTACCATCAGATGGGCCGTGGTTTGTCTGCCACCATAAGCAATAAAAACAGGCATACGACACAATGATGTGCTCAGACATATTATGTGCCTCGGTGGTTTAACGGTAGACTGCGGATCTGGAGTTCGATTCCCGGGGCAGGCTAGCAAAAAAGTTGTCATTCTTTCACCTCTTCGACTCGAAAAGTGATTAAAGCCGTCCATCTTGTGCCTGATTTCTATAAGGTAGTATTGGAAAACCGTCAGACAGAGTGCACTTATGTTAGTCTGTGAATACTTGCAGCTGTGGCCATAGTTAAGGTTTGGAGACATCTTTTTATTTTATTTTTTTGTTAAGTCGGGAAAAAATATACCTAACCGCACAGCGTCGTTCAGGGCAACGAACAGGGTAGTGTGGGGCCCTCACCCACTAAAGAAACCCGCCGTGTGCCGTCTCTCCACCTATGTTAACGGGCCACTCGTACTATGTTGCATTACTTCAGTGGTAGGTTTGGAGACAACTAGAACCGCTGGAGCGGCGAAATATACGTATTTATTAGTTGTATGTTCAATCAAAAAGAAATTGGGAACTTGAGACTCAAAATAATTGTTCTCTAAAAAACGGTAACATCCCACAACAAACAGCTTTTACTGTCAAACATTAGTGCTTGTCGTAACAAAAAGTATGAGGTTTTTAAAGTAAATAAGGTAAAGTTTTTGGACACTATGTACAGATAACGGTACTAAAATTAACACATCCTTGCGGCAAATGTGACCCCGATCTTCTTGAATAACAAAATGTGCTTTACTGTTTCATTGTGAGCATAACTATACTCGTATAACATATTTATCATTCTGCTTAATCCTACGAAAAAATGGAACTTCTTTTGCTAAAGACTAACTTCATATAAATGTATATTCACTATCAGATGTCAAACCTACATACGTATTGGGAGATCCCAACCCATATACGAGTAAGAGTGGATTCGACCAAACTCGAATATATACAAGAATAACTATACCGAGAATAATCTATTCCACGATTTTATTCTCTTAGATAATCAACAGTCGTTTTTCCACGCCATCTGACGTATTGCTTATACTTGGAATAGCTATTCGCGAATAGCGAAGTGAATGTAATACCCAGCAAAAAGAAATTGTTCTACAAACGGGACAGTGTATAGCTTAACTCATCTCAACTCTTATTTGTCGTATTATAGCGTGAGAAAGTAGCTGTCACGCGCCCGAAACCGATAGGTATTGGTTTCGAAAAATGACAGCACAAAAAAGATGACGCCATTTCTTTTATTCTTGGATTAACTCCCTATTCGATGTTTATCGGTGGTATAGTGACTATTCCCAAATAGGCTCGCCATTCTTCGAATTGTTGTTGGTAAAATGTAAAATTGATTTATTCTCGAGTAAGTAGTGATTTATTCTAGGAATAAAATGTATTCTTGTTTGGTCGAATCCGCCCTGAGTTAGCTACCGCTTCCTAGCAAAAGATATTCATTGACATCGATCCTCGTTGAACGTGCATAAAACGTAAAATGTCTCGTGAGTTATAAAACCTCGCTTAAAAAGAACGTACTTAATTATATTGATATTTTAGTAGGTAACTAAAATAACGAAATATGTATTCGAAAATATTTAATATCCTAACTTAAAAACTGAACTATCATGTTTCTTTTACTATCACACTATTTGAGTACGGGTCTCCCATCATAGTGACAGGGAGTAGGCCATAGACCACCACGCTGGCCCAATGCGGGTTAGCAGATCGACAAAAGCCATCGACAAAAGCCATCGACAAAAACTTTCAAGCATGCAAGTTTCTTCATGGTGTTTTTCAAGTGATACATGATAACTTATACACACATCATTTAGTAAAATGTTGAAATATCTGAGGCGTGTGCCGTACGAGGTCTGTATCTCAGACTGGAGATCGAATTTGATACCACTGTATTTGCAGTCCTTTGTTTTACGGTTAAGCATTCGCGGCACTAACATAACATTTCAATAGATACACTTTTAATGAATAACCTCAAAGAAGAATATTGAAACTATTTTTTGAAATAAAACTACATTTACGGAATCTATCGCGTTTACTTGATTTTTATACTATCCCGACGTTTCGAATACTTTACAGCATTCATGATCACGGGTGGACTTAGATGGTAGATGTCCAAAGCTGATATGTTGTTTCAATGGTTTCATCTACCCACAGTAATATTATTATACAAATTTTTGGTTTATTTATTTCAACCCACATAATATTCGTTTAGAAACACAATTAAAAATATCTACTCTAAGATTAATGCTAACAATGTATGAGATTTTAAGCTAGTGTAATAAAATTAGTATAATACTCCTAAGTGTTAAAATTTTTGATTCTCCCCCGGTATTTCCTCAGTCGGCTTTTACGACTCCCGTGGGTGGAGAGGGGTGGGACAATTCTAAAGCCGGCCCCACACGGCCAAGCCACGGCTCACCTCGTAGTAAATAATAACCAACTATACTAAGAGTACTATAAAGCCACTGTTCACTGAATAAGATTGATTCAGCCATGAAATGAAAGATTGCACGGCTATCTTCCGCTCTAAACACGGAGACTGTGATACCGGCCCAATCTAGCTCGATAACAAGTGAGTATACTTCCTCTTGGTAACTACCCACTTGTAGGTTTTTTCTATAGTATTTTGTTTCAGAAGTTTTTTTTTATTTTTAATTATTACTAATTTTACTGCCATTATTGTATCATCTTCAGGTAAGCCCAATCGTTTGGCCTTGAGTATCTGGTGATGTACCTTCAAGAAAAATCGTAATGAATTTGCTTTTATTTAGAAGTCAAGCTAGACATGTTTTATTTACCGGTTAGGCATAGAAAGTCTAGTAAAGAAAGTATTTAGCTTTATAGTACTGTATTTTAAACAAAATGATATAGTGGACAATGTTCTACATTTAGTGCAAGAAGATATCTCATGATATATATAATATCTTAACTAACTAACTTATCATCCCGCCAACTCCCTTGCGGTGTAGAACAGAGTGCCAAAAGGCTCTATTCTTGCATACATAGCTCGCTTCTTCAACACTCATAATTATCTTCCTACATGCTCGCCGGTTTCGGAGACTCCTGACTCCACCTTCCTTCAATACATGACCAATTTGGTCTAGGTAGGTAAGTCTAGGTCTCCCCCTGTACCTACATCTTTCTGCTTTAGCATTTTTACCTATCTTTAAAAATACAACGCATATTTTTTAAATACAAAGCGTATTTTTAAAGAACAATTTATTATCAATCGAATAGAATATAAGTTACAGCATAACGCTTTTATCCCGTCGCATTGAATACTTCACAGAAAAACGCCGGAATAGTAGAAGATCATATAACGCGATAAATACCGTAAAATGACTTATATCATAGGTAGTTTCTGCTCACGCATTTCTTTGCCTGGACTTTAACTTCTCTAACTTCTTCTCTAATCGTTTATGCTTAACCCACAGCAACTCCTTATAGGTAATAAAATATTATGTGTTTATCAAAGCCACAGTTTATCTGTGTATCAGCTTTTACTCAAATCTATTTAGTCTTTAGGTATGAATGCCAAAAATAGTTATTCTACGCAGTGTCGTAACTAGGGTGGTGCCAGCAGTGCCCAGGTACAGGGCGCACTCTTTTTTTTTTTTTTGTTAAGACGGGAAAAGATGTTCCTAACCGCACACTCTGTCGTTCGGGGCAACAAACAGGGTAATGTGGGGCCTTCACCCACTAAAGAAACCCGCCGTGTGCCGTCTCTCCGCCTTTATTGGCGGGCCACTGGAACTATGTTACATTCCTTCGGTGGTCCGCCGGCGACTTACCCTTTCGGGTACCCTCTACTGAGCGACGCATCCGCAGAGGAGCATCGCACCTTCGCCGGAGGCCTTGCGGACGTTCCCCGGTCCATCCACCCGCAGCCTCAGCTAGGGTGGCATGAGGCGCAAGTACCTGCGCCTGCGCCGCCCCGGTCGCTGGCGGTGGTTTGGGTCAGCGGAGGAATCCTCCTCCCTGGCCCTCTCCGCCGCTTCTTTCCGCGAGATAACCTCCTCGCAGAAGGCAGCGACCGCGGCCCAATTCCTGTCGCTGCCAAGCATCGCTCTGACGACGCTCGGCAGCGAGAGGTCGCTCCCTATTTCCGCGACGACTTCACGGCGCTGCTCGGCCCAAGCCGGATATGACTCGAGCGTGTGCCGCGCCGTGTCCTCGTCACAGCCGCAGTGGTGACAGCCCGGAGTCGCTTTCCTCCTTGCAGATATCTGCCGAAGCAACCGTGCCCCGACAGCACCTACACCAGTCGGAAGGTAAGAACTCCGTGCTGTCGCCTCACCCACTCCTCCAGCACCGGCTTGAGCGCCCCTACGGTCCAAAGACCGGCCCGGGGCGCCTCCAAGCGAGGGCGCAGACCCTGGAGGCGCGCAAAAATGACCAGACCAGGACCACAAACAATTCCTATTATTTATAGCGTTATACGGTACACCCGTATCACACTGCTGTGTGCAAATACTCATAATTAAGTACCTATACAAAAACGGAGTCTTTAGATGAAAGATTTATTTTTATGAACTAAGATTTTACTGTCAGAACCAGGTAAGATTAGTACATTTTTTTGGGGTTCAGTTATAGAAACTCGCACCGGGCGCATAAAAGGCTAATTACAGAACTGATCCTACGGGAACCTTTATATTAATCTCATCTATTTACCTACAAAATTTCATACAAATACGTTCTGTCCTTTAGACGGGATACACGGACAAACATCCAAATTCCCTTACAAATGTTCCTTATAACTAAGATAAGTAAAACAAGTAGTCGGTAGGTACTTCGTGGCCAGAAATGTTTATATTTTCGTCGTGATGAACCCCATGAAACACTCTTTCACATTCATCCACAGCGAATTACTGGGTCTTTTCAAAACAAAATAGACCATCTCGTTCCCAAGGGGGTGAAAAGTAGGCAGCGGAAGGTCACTTTATGATAATTGGCAATGCATTGCTGCCTATACCTTTGGGATTCCTTATGATTCTATATATATTATGTTGCATGTAAAATATCTCATTTTAACCATAATAACTAGTTAACTAGTCTTCTTTTAAAAATGGAACACATATTTGAAAATTCTGCTGGTAAACGGTTACTATAGCCTTAATGTTCCTAACCGCACACCCTGTCGTTAGGGGCAACATCTCATCCACTAAAGAAACCCGCCGCGTGCCGTCTCTCCACCTTTATTGGCGGACCACCGAAGCCATATTACATTCCTTCAGTGGTCGGTTACTATAGCCTATAGACGCTAGCAACACCAGAAGCGACACTCGCGCGTTGCCATCTCCAAAGAAAGCGATAGAGGTTGGAGCGGAAGGATAAGCAGTGGAGTAATTAGAAGAGGATAAGTTGGGATTTGGGCCTCCTTGAGTATTATTTTAAATTGATTTTTCCTAAAAAAATATTCCTAAAAATAACCATAAAAATCTCTATGCGTCAATGTCTCATAGCTGATAGAAAGTTAGGTTACGTTAGTCTCCCGTGTTAACAACGTCAAACTAATAATATGTGCATATTTATTAGTATCTAAACTGGCTGAGAATATTTCCTAGAATATTATCGAACATAGAAAACTTATTAAAAATCTTATTAACAGATTGCCTTGTGTATTTGAGACGACGTGCGTTATATACAAAAAGGTAACCTTGATTGTGTGACCTAACCTAGACCAATTAACCTAGCGCCTCTCATTGTAATGAAAAATCATACATTACATAATTAGGTATACAATAAAACTCGCTCCTGCCAATTTTTTTTATACTACGGGAGTAGCGGACTAGCATACGGCCTACCTGACGGGCCTCGTGGCGTAGTCGGTAGTATAACCGACTTCCGTGCACGAGGTCGTGGGTTCGATTCCCACTCAGGACAATTATTTGTGTGGTGAACACAGATATTTGTAGTGCGTCTGGGTGTTTTCTATCTATTATATATATTTACAAAAAAAAATAAAGTAATATGTATATGTATTATATCCGTAATCTGGTACCCATAGCACAAGCGTTAAGCTTAGTTTGGGAACAGAGGACGTTGTGTGAAAATGTCCGTGAATATTTATTTATTATTATTATTTCCCGTGGTATTTGGCCGTGTGGGGCCGGCTATAGAATTGTCCCACCCCTCTCTACCCACGGGAGTCGTAAGAGCCGACTGAGGGAATACCGAGGGAGCGGGCAGCAGCACTTCCTCGAATATTTACAACATCAACTGCGATCGCGAACCCGCCTGCCAAGCGTGGCGATTACGGCATTATCCCCCATGACGGGACCACTCGTTGTGGCGTTCTCTTGGCTCCCCAAGAGAACGCCACAACGGCCACTGCTGGACATAGGCCTCCGCCTATGTCCAGCAGTGGACGTTGATAGGCGTTGGATGGATGGATGGATTATTATTTATTACCTGATGGTAAGTTATAGACGGATAGGTAGTCTATAGACGCTAGCAACTCCAGAGGCATCACTCGCGCGTCGTCAACCCTTTCCTATATAGGAGGTGGAGAGGAATGATAATAAGGAGAGGATAGAAAGGAAAAATAATTAAAAGTTAGTAGAGAAGGGGTTTAAGCCTCACCATACGAAACACAACGTTAGTAGTACTAACCGTTATTTCAGGCTGATCTTCTGCGAGAGGGGGGTTCTTCCCCGACCTAGCTGGCTTAAACAAGGCTCTACCATTAGCAAAAATAACTTTCTTTTAATTTAAAATCATCTTTAAAATAATGACTCACTATAGGCAGAGACTGTTGTATCCCTGTGTTACTAAAGTCCATGAGTGACTAAAACCAATGATCTTAATAAAAAATATATCATGCAATCGAATAGATAATCTCGTAAAGTACAAATTATAATTTGTGAATAAGGAAAAAGAGTATTTCAGTACAGGCGGGAATCGAACTTGCGTCCCTTCCTATCCGGGGAAGTGCTCTAATCCACTGAGCTACAGTACTATTTTTAGACATACCCTAACTCCTTATCACATTTGTCTTAACGACCAACGCCCTCTATCGGAACGCATTTACATGCATTAATCCAATATAGTAAGTTTAATTTTGCAATTAAAATTCATACTATTTGAAGGCGTGATTTTTTTCAAACATTTTGATCTATATTTTAGCACTTGACATGCTCAGCTACTCTTGTACAAATTATAATTTGTGAAAGAGGTAAAAGAGTATTTTCGTACAGGCGGGAATCGAACCTGCGTCCCTTCCTATCCGGGGAAATCTCGTTCCTTTCTCCATAAATATTTTAAAAAAAATATTGCCTGTGGCAGCAGACGAGCCGACGTCCCACCTGATGTTAAGTAGTAATCATCGCTCATGGATCCAGCAATGTCAGAGGGCCTAACCGCTGTCTAACGGGGGACATTACTGCAGGAACTTTGCAAATACAGAACAACCGTTTATTTTACACACAGACTAAGCTACCTATATGTTCTACGTGGGGTCAAATATGCTACACTAATCACGACAGCGCCATCTAAACCATAATATTCGTACCTATTTAACTCATCTTCAAAGGAGATTGTGTTTGGATTTCTATATTGCATTTTATCCCATAAAAATAAAACATACACTTAGTACACACATTTAATCTAGTCCTACATGACATAAGAAGAACATTATTATGGTCTACCACAATATTAGACTTTGTTTGTCTGTGATTTTTTTTTTTTGTTTTTTTTTTTTACTGACTCGACTCGAACATGTGACGTTATCACTAAACCAATGAGACACTGGCAAAAGCTAGTAACTTCTAGTCGCAGCAAGGCTGAGGTATTGGATATTCAATCATCTATCCGGGCCCGTAGAATGTAACTCACTAAATCGTATCGACATCGTATTGTTTCGCTTGTGATTAATAGAGAAGCCGACGCGTTATGTCGCAGTAATCGCTCGGCCAATCACGGTGATCTCTCAACCAATCACAATGACACGATGCGATGTCGATACGATTTAGTGAAATACATTCTAACCCCCAGATCAAAATTTATATTCGCGTGAACATCGCATTTTAGATTGACATTAAAAATCGCTCATAAATCAATCTTCCACTCAATTTAAACTAAATGCTTGTAGACAACGCCGAAATTTTTTCGGATGCAAAATAAATTAATTATTTTACAGCTTCCTTTTCACTTTCTTTCAATATTAAAGAGCATTTAAACATATAATGTGGCATTAATTTCTTTATTGCTTTCACTTTTTACTTTTAATTTAATTACTTCATCATTACCATGTTTGAAACTGAGGATAATGAATTAACAGGTGCTGTGTGTGTCACGGTTTAAGAATCTGTGATTACATCCTATGGCCATATATAGTGATTGAAAAAGTTGAATAATGCTGAAGAAAATTCATAACAAACAGTAGTATATCAGTCAGTTGCTTTACAATTATTCATCACGCATTTATTCACCACCCAGTTTTGGGCAAGATTTTCCTTTATGAGTAAGAAGAGTTTAGGCTATGCTAGCCCAGTGCGGGTTGACGGACACAAGCCATCAAGAAAATTCCTCAGGCATGCCGGTTTACCACCGAAGGAATGTAACACAGTTCCAGTGGCCCGCCAATAAAGGCGGAGAGACGGCACACGGCGGTGTGCGGTTAGGAACATTTTTTCCCGCCTTAACAAAAAAAAAAAAATCCTCACAATATTGTAGTGATAATTCGCCAACAAACACTAAAGTTATTTCGAAAATTCGAGCTCGATACCTATATATTTGCAGTTGCTCAATGACTTTTAGAGATTTTTTTAATATAAATTATGACGAGATTTTAATGTTATCTTAGATCATTAAATGCAAGTATAACTTTATCATGATGTCCGGTTCAAACGGAAAAAATCCTATATTCTGCTATAACCTTAACTTGTTAGGTAATTAGACCTATCAAAGTTTTACATGTATAACAAACAAGCAGACAGACTAAAAAATATGATCCTTATTTTGTGATCTATTTAAACATTTATCTTAACTATCTCGATTTTAAGTTAAATATAGCTGCAATGTACACACCTGGTTTTACAGTTACTAAATATAGGTATAGATTTTAGATTGCCTGATTGATCTATTTACAGAAATTTGCAATTCTTAACCTAGAGATCGAAACGCTCGAAAAACTTCAAAACCAGTGTCGTGCAAAAATGAAGTTTTCCTATTAAACCTTAACGATAGCAACAGGGCGGAGCCTAGAACCCTGTTTACTAAATGTCAATAGGCTCACGCCTCATTACATCTAGATTACATTAGTTTAATATTAATGCTACAGATCCGCTGAAGCGATCCCTTCACGATAACAAGCGTGGGACAAAAATATGAAAGTATATCTAAATAGATATAGCTATAAAATATATTTTAACTTACATTGTCATGGCCAAGCGGCGAATAGTTTAGTTTAACTACTGTTTAAGCTAGATTTAAAAAAAGCTACACCCTGCTCTAAGGAATATATCTTGTATAGCGGAGGACTTTATAAATATAGAATTTAACTTACACAAATACACCCAGACTCAGATAAAACATTCGTGGATCACACTAAGAATAATTTCCCTGTGTGCAAATCCAACCTAACTCTCGGCACGGGAAGTCTGTATTTAAATAACTTCGCCATCTGTGCCGGGCCTTAGGACGGTGGAAAGCGTTAGGTGTAAAATTAAAAAGATCTGGACACAACTGCGCCTACCAGATCCGATAGTGAATCAGAAACATCCAGGAATTTACTCAAACACAAAAAATCATCAAAATTTGTATAACTATTTAGGTTCAGAGACTGACTAACAAACGTACAGAAGACTTATACGAGCCCCGATGCAAAATAGTTCGTCTACTCGTAGTGTGAAATTTTCTCTGTGAGATTTTTTCTAACTTCATTATTTTTGTATATCTATATAAAATATTAAGCTGTTCTACTATCACATGTCGCGTTACTTATGCCATTTTTTAATTATGAACCAATAAACTATTTTAGCTTTTTAAATTTATACATATCCTGTTTTAAATTCGAAGATATTATAAGCAAAATAGTTTGTCTAATTGTTAATCAAAAAAGAGCTACGAAAGCGAATAGTTTATGGGGTCGATGCTGGCAAATCAAGTTACCAAATATCTAAAGACTTGATACTTCCCAGGTCTACAGTGCAATCTATCATTCAGCACTATAAAAGGAATAGAACGACTTCTTGTTTGAAGAAAACTGGTCGACCACGCATCACAAGTGCAGTAGAAAACAGAATCCTGAAAAAAATTCTCAAAAATAATCGTGCTCGAGCTGGAGAACTCATGGTGCAATTGAAGGACATGATTCACAAAGACGTCTCAGTCGATACTTGCAAAAGAGTCCTAAAAAGAATGGGTTACGGATTTTACACCGCTAAGGAGAAACCACTGTTGAATGCTGTACAAAAGAAAAAGAGGTTGAAGTTTGCTCGTGATCATTTAAATTGGACTTCCGATCAGTGGCGTAGTATCATTTGGAGTGACGAGTCAAAATTTGAAGTGTCAGTCGGCGATGAAAGGAAAAAAGTGATTCGAAACAAAAATGAGGCATTTCATACTGATTGTCTAAAACGCAAAGTGAAGTTTCCGGCGTCTCTTATGATATGGGGCTGCATGTCTGCACAAGGTGTTGGTGGTATGCAGTTTGTGGATGGTTCTATCAATGCTGCAAGGTATCAAAACCTTTTGGAAGAAAATTTACTGCCCTCTATTCTGTCACGTAAGCATCAAGATTCCTTCATTTTTCAACAGAATGGTGCTTCCTGCCATACTGCAAGGACAACAAAGACGTGGCTACTGGCGAAAAGCATCCCTACAATCGAATGGCCATCTAACAGCCCGGACTTTTCACCGATTGAAACCCTATGGTGGAAAATGAAAAAAGTTATCCGTAAAAATCCATCAAGATCGAAGAGCGACTTAAAGGCTAAATTCTTGGCTGTCTGGGAGTCAATTACGCCTGAGGAGTGCAGCGTTGGTTGCAACCATGCTTCTTCGCATTAAAGCTGTCATTGAGAGCAAAGGAGACACAACTAAGCGTGAGTGACAAGGGTAGACGAATACTATTGCGTTATGTTTTTTAGAATATTTTTTGAAATTTTTGATGTTATGTATATCACACAGTCATGAAAGAGTCATGAAAGAATTTCAGTTATGTTAAAATAAACTTTAAAATGTTCCTCAAATTGTGGTTTACTTTTTATTAAACGTTCTTAATTATTTTACCAATATTTACTTTCTATATTTTACGCTTTGCACTACTTTCCATACTAGACGAACTATTTTGCATCGGGGCTCGTATTATAAAGATAGGAATTTGTTAGTAAATACTCTTTTAGTTATATACGTTTACGTACTCAAAGACATTTCAGACGTTAAAGACTAAAAAAAAATACCAGTCTGTAAAGTAGGTTTACGGACGATAACTTTACATATGTTTTCTGAGAGTTTCATAAGCAATGCATTGGTCGCCATACATTTCTCGGAACATGACACTTTTTCGTGCGTGCTTCATCGATTTATAAGACTTTATCGCGTCAAAAAGTAACACTGGCCTTAACAGTAACTACAGTTTATTATTCCACAGACTAATATTTACGCTAAAGGATAAAATTCTTCATTATCAAAGAGAATAACAGGTCTATGAGCAGTTGTAATGCGATATAATGGCGTAGACAGGTTAAGGAAGCCTTCATCTCGAGTAATGACTAAATCGCTTTTCATCAATCATTCAATTACAAAGTTAACCACTAGTTAGCTCTGTAAGGTTTTATGCGTGAACGTTTCTGCCATTGGTCAGAGATTCTTTTTCAAATTTCTATATAAAGAAAACGTATTGTATTCTATAACTATTATAAAGCTGTAACAGAGCTGTGTCTGTACGTTTAACATATTTGAGAATTTTTTTGGTGTTTATCTGTTTGCCTGTTTGTTCATTCGCGCATCACGCAAAAACTACTGAACGGATTTTAATGTAACTTTGTTTATTTGATAGCTCTTGAATTAGACTTAATACTGGTATACATTATATCTCCCTATTATTATCGGGAACCTGAGATATAACCTAAAGAATTATTGATAACTAGCCTTACCGCAGGCAAAGGCTATCAATAATTCTTGTCTTTAAGCAATTTTTGCTGGAAACGTCTTCAGGTATATGTGCATAATAACTTATCCAGTTATAGTTTAGTATTTTTGGTAATACTTAATTTGGTGTTGTAAGAATATGATGGGGTACCTAATAAAACATGACTATTTATATGTGAGAATCATTAGATAGAAAAAGAGTTAAAAGAACACCTAAAAGAACATCTACAGACATTATAGGAAAAAACCCATGAGTAGAATTAAATAAGCCATAGACACAACTGGAAATGACTACTGACAAGAGCGATTAATTATGTTTATACTTATTCTGATAAATCATATGAGCTCTTCCGCAGGGCCGTAATTTGGTTAATTGTACACATACTACCTAATTGGGTGATTCTTTAAATAAGGAGATGGTTTAAGAGCGTACCAATCCATCAGCCTTTTAACGTCCACTGCTGGACATAGGCCTCCCCAAGAATGGGGGATAGTGCCGTAATCGCCACGCTTGGCAGGTGGGTTGGCGATCGCAGTGGATGTTGTTAATACTCGAAGGAGTGCTGCTGCCCACTCCTCCGGTATTCCCTCAGTTGGCTCTTACGACTCCCATGGGTGGAGAGGGGTGGGACAATTCTAAAGCTGACCCCACACGGCAAGCCGGCCCCACGCAGCAAAGAGCGTATAGAGAATCACAATGCAGAAAAACATAACCTTCCTTTAATATTTTAGGAGCGAAAGTGAATTTATTTTTGTTTTTTGCGCTTTAACGCCGTAACTATTAAACCGATAATCATGAAAACTTTTTTATATCGGAATAATGAATGGTTCTTGTGACTGCTATTTACACGGCAAATAATTATAGATAATGAGTATGCCGTATTTATATATTATATATATATATATATATATATATATATATATATATATATATATACAAAGTAATATATATATTATATCCGTAATCTGGTACCCATAGCACTTAGCGTTAAGCTTAGTTTGGGACCAGAGGACGTTAAAAAAAAATCCAAGCTAATGAAGTCACGAGCAGAATTTAACATTGTTAAAAAATACATTGCGTGGATGAACACACTGTCTGTTAATGTTATTTCAGTTAAACATTAATTAAAACTTAACGGACATCAACTGACGCTTGAAGAATAAAAAGATGCATTGCGTATTTCACTTTTTCCGCATATTAAATCGTACTACTTTTACATGTGAGTAAGTTGCAAAAAGTAGCACAAATCCACTTGGAAACTGAACAATCGCAACATACTACCTTTGTGGAAAAATATGTTTCGACCTCATAATAATCGAGTGGAATGTCATCAGATATCGCTCACAGAAACTGCCCCTAATAAATTAACAAACGTCTTTCACATTTTTCTACCTCATTTTTGAGGTAATTTTCTCTTTACAACTACAGCATCTTTGATTTTATATTTTCAGAAGTTAGATGCATCTTGTGAGCACATATCGTGCTGACGTTCTACGGCGCCGGCGAGACGCTCCGGCGATTTCGTGCACTTTTTACAAGTGATGACCAGGATTTCTAAATAATTTAAATACGTGCACGAAGTCCGAAGCGCACTGTGCAGATCGTGTATTAATTACAATTCAATGAATTAGGTCTGTGTACCGAGTCGCGTATTAATCGACTTGCTTAGTTATATTTACGACGCGCAAAGCACGAACTTGTAATAGATCAGCTATAATCAGCACCTCTTTTCCAATTTTCTTGGCGAGTAAAAGTTGTATTAAACTTACGGTTCTAATAACACCGTCACAGAATCCAATGGTAGCACAAAACCATGTCACTGTCACAGGTGTATTTAGTTTACGGTAGCACTTGATGCGCGACGAATGTACGCGAATCTAGCGGACAGCGCGCTATGCGTGCGTATTGTACAGCGGCGCGATAGCGACTGGTGTATCACACAGTCGAGCTGCGCGTGCGCCGGTGAAATGACTCGCATTGGACCCAAACGAAATCGCATGAGTAAAATTGTTGCAGTTTTATTAGGGACAGTCGCTGTAAACGTAAAAGTGGTACTAATCGTGTCTAAATAATTACTCAGCAGGGATTATAATGTACTACGTAACAAATGGTACGGTGTGATAATAAGTCTTATCTAGTAGGCCAGGGTGAGATAACTAACCACTGAAGTAATGTCACATAGTTCCAGTGGCCCGCCAATACAGGCAGAGAAACGGCACACGGCGGGCTTATTTAGTTGGTGAGGGCTCCACAATATCCTGTTCGTTGCCCCGAACAACGGTGTGTGCGGTTAAGAACATTATTTTCTGCCTCAACAAAAAAAATGTGATAACTCATATCATACAATGCATTCGTATTTATATCAATCAAGATCGTTATCAAAAGTTGACGACACAAAAAAATTTGAAATAGTTAACATTATCAAATTTAATTTCCACAATACCTTTATGTCAACTTTTATCACGATCGATTAATCACTTTAAGTGATTCTGAAAATCTATAAAGTCCCTCTCCTGTAGCTAAACAGTTTTTTATACAAAAAACTGTAGATATGTTGTGAAACCAACAAACATACTTTCACATTTATAATATTAGCGGGCACGTGTTATATTTTGCGCATTAATGAAAAGTTTAGATAGTAAACCCATGAATAGGTTGAGATTCTACAAGCACGAATTTTCAGGTCTAAAGAACATAAGATCAAAATTCGGCTAACAGTTATTTTTTACTAGCAGTGTATGGTTTTATATGTAACTAAGTTAGGTTATATCTTAGGTTCCCGATATAGTAGCCGGATAAAATATACACAAGTTTTTAAATCTAATCAAGAGCACAGTAAAGACAATATTTTCATCAAAATAGTACTAACTAGCCTTTGCCAGCGGCCCAAAGCCAAAAGCTAGTTTTTGGGAGGTTCCCAATATAGTAGCGGGATAAAATATATACCAGTTGTTAAGTCTAATTAAGACCTATCAACCAAAAAAAGTTGCATCAAAATCCGCCCAGTAGTTTTTGCGTTTTGCGCGAACAAACAAACGGATAAACAGACAAACAGACAAAAAATCTAAAAAAAATCGTTTTGTGTTTAGGCATGCCTATATAGCCTAATTCAGTATTGTTTTCTCAAATATCTTAAATGCACAGACACAGCTCTGTTACAGCTTTATAATAGTATAGATAGATATAGAGATAACACCAAAAAACAAGTGAATATAACTAACAAGGAGTATAAAATAGTTACATCGATTTTAACATCTTTATTTTAATACAGGTGTAGTAGCTTAGCTGTACAACAAAGGGCTGCAAAGACAGTGTCATCAAGTTTTAACCCGGTCCATCCTCGTACAGACCAGGGGCCCAAGCACGAAAAACTATCGAATTCGTATCGTAAACGTATCGAATCCACAATAATATAACAAATATTGTATGGTTTTCGAACAACTATACATGACATTGTCGAATAATAAATAATAATAATAAATCATTTATTTCAAGTTGTTTAGTTCACAACTCATAAAAATAATCTTCAAAAAGTAATAAATAATAATAATAATCACAATACACACAATTAAATCAAAACCTAAATTATTCACAAATTATGTCAATATTTTTACTAATAATATAAGAATAAAACGAACGAAATACTACTTAACTAGGGAACATTCGTGACTGGGGCAAACATTGGGTTGAATGTAGGCTTATCCAGTGTCCCAAAAGCGGAGAGTCCCACCTATCCACCAATGTGTTCAGAATGGTGTTGGGATTGCCACGCAGGCGCTTCAAGAGAGACGCACAACGCTTTCTTATGATGGCGTGAAAGCCATCAGTGTGCGCCTCACTGAACATTCCTGACGCACTGCAGAAACGTGGCAACCCCATCATCACCCTAAACCCATTGTTGTACTGAACGCGCAGCGCGTTATACGCTCTCTGCGTATAATTAACACACACAAACGAAGGCAAGCTTGTTTGTTTATGTTTTCCGAGTGACAGTGACAGTGACAGTTAGGTATTCTTATGCCGTATTTTAATTTTAATGCATTTTATTGTATTATAGTTAAAATGAGAACAAAATGTACATGCTGGCTCATTATAACATTTTTTATACTGACTCATTATTTTTATTAGTTGACAAATCATCTATTTTAATTATTTAGTTACACCTTTACGAACACTAAAGTGTATATTATTCGTAGGTACCTAATTATAAAGTTCCCTTTATAATGTCCTATGGTAAAATATGTGAGGCTAATAGAAATATGCAAGGTTTTACATCTATATTATCCACAAATAAGCTACTTCCAAAATAGCCCGTTTTGTTATGTGAACATTGCTATTACTAGGTAGGTACGAACGGCATATTTTTGTACAAATTTATTTTATCTATATCTAAGTACTTTTTCATCGTCATATATTACTGTGGGATTAATTGGCTTTCAAAGTTTAGTAATTTTAAAACATTACATACTCAAAAACCTAAGATTTAATATGTTTCGAATCTTTTCTCACCGACAATTTCTAAGTGAAAAAAGTTTCGACAATGCTCGATACCGTACGTCAAATCAAAGTTCGCGATACGAAATCATTCGTAGCAAAATAAATTTACGCACGATAGGGGCGCTGCACAATTCTCATACAAATTTTATTGTGTTCGATGACGATACGAATACTTTTTCGCAAGTATTTCGTGCTCGGGCTACAGACGTCCAGTCCAGACCTCACACGGCATACATTTCTGGGGTCATTCTTCGAAACCGAGGATTTTTGCCTCATTGGTATGGATCTTTTTTTTTAAATTCAGGTTGATAGTGGTATATCTAGTACATCCTGGTCTACACATATTACAACATATATCAAAGGCACTGCTTTCTACCCAGTAGTTCAGTATTAAAACTATGCAGATTAATTGATGAACCAGATTAATGATGATCAAGGCAGAAGAATGAGATTATTCAACATATTAATTAGAATCAGGCAAATCAATTAGAAAAATATTATGTTTAATCAACTTTATTGGTAAATATCTGGTAAATGTAAAAAAAGAGTAACTTTAAAAAACTAAAACTAACTTATCATCACGCCATTTGGGGTAGACAGAGAGAACAGAGTGCCAAGAGGCTCTATTCTTGCATACATCTCTCGTTTCCTCAACATTCATAACTCTCTTCATACACGCTCGCCGGTTTCGGAGACTCCTGACTCCGCCTTCCTTCAATAAGTAACTTTATTGCTATAAAATAAAAATTCGTATAAGCAAACTTAGTTGAAATTACAATATTTTATAGAATAGCTAAGATCACGTATCGGCACAGATAATGTTCTTTTAAAATTAAAGAAAACATCTAAAAACAATAACAGAAATCAAAAAATTATAAAAATCTTAAACAATTTAAATTTAAAACAAAACTCTAGTTAACTCTTAAATAAAAGAAGACGATCAGACTTAATTCTGCAACAGGGACTTTGAATGTGAAATTGTAGAGTACCTATAACTTAATCTTTTAAAAGTATG
Source organism: Leucoma salicis (assembly GCA_948253155.1). Lineage (NCBI taxonomy): Eukaryota > Metazoa > Arthropoda > Insecta > Lepidoptera > Erebidae > Leucoma > Leucoma salicis. Next base: position 5,237,411 of record OX411815.1, read on the forward strand.
AAACTTGAAAATTGTTCAACTGTTCATCACTAGAATCTATTAAATGTGGATCAACATTTTCTAAATCAACTCATAAATGGAGAATAGCCTGCCCAGATGGTTGCCTACTCAAGGTCCTCACAAGAGCAGTGGGACAAGCCACTTTCTGGGCTGGTACGGAATAATCTTTTACAAACGTGCAGTGGCCTTACATAGTGTGATTGTCTCTTAGATGTTTCGCGTTGGGAATCTGGTCTTTGATTAAAAGCTCTACCATCAAATGCATTAGGCACGCTTTTAGACAACAATACATTCCGTGTAGTTATTTCACGACGTATCGGTACACCGTGCGTCGTTCCACACCACGGAGTACAGACACCCAAGCACATGCAATGATAATGTAGAAGCTTTACAGCCATTAGTATGGGATGCTACCTATGTGGATACCTTGTCTTCGTCTCAACTTGCACAGTCTTTTCGGAGTGCTGGTGGCAGTGCTATAATGACTGATCACACAAATGGCGCAAATATCTAACCTTGGCAGAGTTTACTTATCAATGCCATTATGGGTAGAGACTATAAGCCCCTGGGAACCTACATACATATCATCACGCCATTTCCCTTGCGGGGTAGGCAGAAGGAACAGAGTGCCAAGATGCTCTATTCTTGCATACATCTCTAGCTTCCTCAACATTCATAATTCTCTTCATACACGCTGGCCGGTTTTGGAGACTCCTGACTCCACCTTCCTTCAATACATGACTGATTTGGTCTAGGTAGGTGAGTCTCGGTCTCCCCCTGTACCTACATCTTTCCAATTTTGCTTTGTATATCTTCTTAACCAGTCGCTCGTCCGGCATTCTTTCCACATGTCCGAACCATCGGAGCATTCCCTTTCGCATATTTACACCAATACTCTCTTTCATACCTACTCGCTCTCTTACGAATGCGTTCAGTCAGCCTCACTCCGCAGATTCTTCGCAGAGATTGCATTTCGACCGCATTGATTTTACTCTCATACTCCTTTTTGCATACCCAACTCTCGCTTCCATATAGCAACGTTGGGACAAGCACTGCCTTGTATATTGCGACCCGTGCCTTCAGGCTGAGGTGGTGGCTGCCGAGAAGTTTTCCCGATGCTCCGTTCACTCTATTTCACGCATTTACTCTTCTCTCTATATCAGTGGTGTATCTTCCATCCCGAATGAATCCACATCGAAGATATACAAATTCATCCAGTTGTTCTAGCACACTATTGCCAACCGATATTCTGACATCTGTTCACTTCTTCGCTTTTTTCTTCCCCTGGGGACCTGGCGCTTTTGAAATTTATAAAGACTTAGCGGATAAACTTGTAGAGTCTACACGTGACCAAAATGCTGGCTTGTAACTCTTGGTCTTGCATGGTATACCTATGAGAATCCTGTTCTCTGTCTATAGGCTAAAATGTTGACTCGATAATATTGCGCCAGCTGAATTATTATTTTAGTTGGGGACATTTTTAAAAATATTGTAATTACGAAAATATACAATTATTTTAAATTTAAATAATATAATATCAAGTAAAAAGTATTTAAATATCGATGAAACTTACTTATGCCAGTATATTGCCGCAATTATATTACCAAAAATTAATAATGCTATAAAAATTGGGGATGGGGACATACCAGATTAATTAGTTTTGACTGTTGGCTGCTAACTTAATTTATTACTGTTTTAATTAACGATATTTCGTTATAGAGGCCTCGATAGACATCATAATTTACTACAAAACCTGAAAACGATATCTAAATTGGAGATTATTTTCATATGTTCTTCAGCGAAAAACACTCTAAAACTACGTTCCGAAGAATCACCCTCTGACCTTTTGAGAGTTTTCGAAATTAAATCTATTTATTTAAAAAATAATAAGGCCGTGTAGGGCCGGCTTTAGAATTATCCCACCCCTTTCTACCCACGGGAGTCGTAAGAGCCGACTGAGGGAATACCGGGGGTGTGGGCAGCAGCATTCCCTCGAGTATTAACAACATCCACTGCGATCGCCAACCCGCAAGCCAAGGACCGCTCGTTGTGGCGTTCTCTTTGGGAGGCCTATGTCCAGCAGTGGACGTTGAAAGGCTGATGGATGGATGGATGGATTTACAAATTATTCTTGTATCGAGGAGGACTGTGGAAATATACATCACGGACACAAATTACATCCAGACTCAGAACAACCATTTGTAGATCATAATAAAACAATTTCCTGTGTCGAGATTGAACCCTCAACACTGCAATAAACAGTTACATGGTGTATATTAGATATATAAATTACCATGCACTTAAATAAAAATGGCTACCAAACTTAGTTTTATTAAAAAGTCGAAAAATGTTTGGAGTGGTATTAAGATCTTATGATACTGAAATTTGACCTTCTTAAAACCTGAACTAAATTACAGTATCAGATATCTATACTATTATAAAGCTTTAACAGAGCTGTGTCTGTACATTTAAGATATTTGAGAAAAAATTACTGTAATAGGCTATATAGGCGTGTATAAACACAAAACGATTTTTTTTAGACTTTTTGTCTGTTTGTTTGTTCGAACATCACGTAAAACTACTGAAAGTATTTTCATGCAACTTTTTTATTTCAAAGGCCTTGATTAGTCTTAAAAACTGGTATATATTTTATCCAGCTACTATATCTGAGATATAACCGAAAAACTAGAAAATTATTTAAACTAGATTTTTTTTAGAATTTATTTAAAAGAACTACTAGATGGATTTTGATGCAACATTTTTATTTGAAAGGCCTTGATTTGACTAAAAGACTGGTAGACATTTTATCCCGCTACTATATCGGGAACCTGAGATATAACCGAAATACTAGCTTTTGGCTGCGGCGAAGCCGCTGGCAAAGGCTAGTAATTAATGAAATTGTTAATTCTTATTTGGCATAAAATACAATATTTTAACATTTAATCTATCTATACTAATAAGTGGAAAGCTGGTTTTTTATTCGGTTATATTGCAAAAGCTACTGAACCGATCGGATAAGATGCAACGTGTTTCGGAGCCTATATTTTTTTTACTTAGAAATAATTTTATATAATTTATATGGCAAAACAACTGCCGGGTCAGCTAGTTAATAATAAATAAGGTTAAGTCTTAAAGTAAATTTAATATCTATGTGTCATGGTTAACCTTAATACCTACAAGATGTAAAATTAAAAATAGTGGTTTGTAAACCATCTATCGTTAGCCCTGACAAAATAATAAACGAGGTAATAGAACTAATATTAAATCTCTCGCTCAAAATATATGTAAAATTAATGATTATTACTGTAACTCGAATGGAAACATTATCTTTGCAAATGATTCATAAATCAAATATCGATTGGATTTGCATTTCGCGAAAACAAACTATATGGTTAAAACAAAGTTATGTAAATTGTCAGTAATTAATTATATGGCTAGGTATCAATTAGGAGAATTTTAATATAATTATATTTTATGTTCAGGAGACAGCTATCTTTAACAAAGTACCAATCGCAGGCAGTTTAATTTATTTTTCAATTATTTATTTATTATTTAGTAAGTATATAAAATATACTAGCCTTTGCGCGGATTCGCCGCAGCCAAAAGCTAGTTTTTCGGTTATATCTCAAGTTACCGATATAGTAGCGAGATAAAATGTATACCAGTTTTTAATTCTAATCAAAGTCTTTCAAATAAAAAAGTTTCATCAAAATCCGTCTAGTAGTTTTTTTTAAATATATTCTATAAAAATCTAGTTTAAATAATTTTCTAGTATTTCGGTTATATATCAGGTTCCCGATATAATAGCGGGATAAAATGTATAGCAGTTTTTAAGTCTTATCAAGGCCTTTAAAATAAAAAAAGTTGCATCAAAATCCTTATAGTAGTTTCTGCGTGATGCGCGAACAAACAAACAGATAAACAGACAAAAATACTAAAAAAAAATGTTTTGGGTTTAGACACGCCTATATTATTATAGCCTATTACAACCATTTTTTCTCTTATATATCTTGAATGTACAGAGACAGCTCTGTTACAGTTTTATAATAGTATAGCTCATTCGCAAGATATATTTTTGCGACAGATATTTTTATCCGTCACACATTTGCCTGAACCAGATTTTTTAAATCATGCAGATAATTCACGCGCAAAAGCTAGCATGTAATAATGATAGCTAAATAGTTTTAATCAGAAATCATTACTTGTGGTATAAAAAATAAGTGTCAATGTTCATTTTTATTTATTGTGATGCTGTGAAATTTATATAAACCTTTCCAAGAGAATTATTTTTGTCCTTCATTTAGTATGCGCTAACAAAAGATATCAACGTGTTCGGCTTGCGCGTGCGCAGTGTTAAATCAAATAAATTATTTTAATTGGACGTATCGTTGTAGTATAAGAGAATTAAGTGAGTCCAGCATTTTTTTACTTTTTAAAGACTTGTCGTGAGAACAGATGGCAGATTTTCAGCATTCTTAAATCGTATTTTTTTTTTACTTTTATTCTTTATTATGGTACTCCTTAATTAGTTTATACAAAAAGTGTCAACTGATTTATGACTCTAGATTGTGTCAGTAAGTCTCAAGCCACAATACGTGGTAAAAATATAGAAATATAGTTAAAATTATTTACTTACATATTTATTTGTTATAGAAATGTGTATGACACATATTGCCTATTGATGATTAAAAGGGGTTTTAATTATTATTGCCAAGATTGAAATTGTATATAAAGAACACATTTTTCTTTGAAAAATAAGGATTGATGTATAATAAAAAAGTATTCTTAAATTTTTCTATTATACACTACTACTTTTTCTTTCGTCCATCCATATCCATAGTTAGTGTAGAGTTTCTTCTTCGTGAGATTTTCCTTTCCTGAAGTGAATTTCCTGTTAAATTTTTCATTCTGTAGTTAGTAAAAGGGATAAGGGTAAATTTAATTAGATTTGTTTCACCTACCATAATAAGGAGAAGAAAGACAGGAATGTATCCTGAAAAGTTTGTATACTGAAGACAAAACGCTTAGGGCATTCACAGGAACTTTCCCTCCGCAACTACCAGTCCTGTTTAAAAAACACTTTTATTTAATTTTTTTTTTAATAACAGGGTCACGTCCGTACATTACAGATATCTAAGAAAAAAATACTGTATTGGGTTGGCTATTTAATGAATTATTGTCTGTTTATTTGTTAGCACATCAGCAAAAACTATTTAGGTATGTCTTTATCCACCAGTGCTAGTTAATAGATTTATAATGAGAAACTATTCTTAGTCAATCACTATTCAGGCAGACTATTGAGGCTACTAAAATAATAAATGCTATATATTTCTATATAATTCTATAGGTCAGTTTCACATGGTGACCCAGAAAACTAAACCACAACTGGTTTATTTATCCAACTTGTATTCAATGCCTGTTCTAGCATCTTTTTTCAGTATCTAACGTCCGCTTTACACGTTGGCGAACATCGTTATAATTACGTCGATTTGAGATTTATTAATCAACTAGCCTTTGCCCGCGGTTCTACCGCAGCCAAAAGCTAGTTTTTAGGTAATATCTCAGGTTCCCGATATAGTAGCGGTATAAATATATACCAGTTGTTAATTCCAATCAAGAACTATCAAACAAAAAAAGTTGCAGCAAAATCCCTTCAGTAGTTTTTGCGTGATGCGCGAAGAAAGGCCTTGATTAGACTTAAAAACTGGTAGACATTTTATCCTGCTACTATATCAGGAACCTGAGATATAACCGAAAAACTAGCTTTTGTCTGCGGTGAAGCCGCTGGCAAAGGCTAGTAAGTAATATACATTACTCCAGTGAATCAATCTCAGTTTCTAGAGAAACGAGGTTCCATATTTTCTATTCAGACAAAAGGGTAACTAAGGATTTATTTACGCCTTATTGCCAATTTTGAGAAAACTTCCTCTCTCTAGACTTGCAGTAAAAATTTTAGTTCTCATCTATTCTAACTATTATATAGCTGTAACAGAGCTGTGTCTGTACATTTAAGATATCTGAGAAAAAAATGTATTAGGATATAAGCAATAATAATAATAGATATAATATATATAGGAGTATCTGAACACAAAACAATTTTTTTGTTTTCCGAGTTTTTGTCTGTTTGTTTGTTCGAGCATCACGCAAAAAGTACTGAACGAGTTGCGGGCAAAGACTAAGTTGTATTTATACTAGTAGATATAAATAATACCTCAAATTGAAAATCTTCTGGAATTCAACATGATCGTGAATTGATTCTTTAAATTTTAATGGGTATCTATTTCAAACTTAACTCATATTGGCCAAAGTGTAAAGACGGCATAAGACTATTTGTAGAAAACTAGTATAATAGTCGTATTTTCTTTTATAAATGTGTTTGCATAATAATTAATTGCGAAATAATAATATATGTGTAAGCTTTAGATTTAAAGTCCTTAGGTCCATCCATCCATCCATCCATCAGCATTTTAACGTCCACTGCTGGACATAGGCCTCCCCAAGAATGGGGGATAGTGCCGTAATCGACACGCTTGGCAGGCGGGTTGGCAATTGCAGTGGCTGTTGTTAATACTCGAAGGAGTGCTGCTGCCCACTCCCCCGGTATTCCCTCAGTCGGCTTTTATGACTCCCATGGGTGGAGAGGGGTGGGACAATTCTAAAGCCGGCCCCACACGGCACAAGTCCTTAGGTAAAAACGTTTAATGTCCAATACAAAATTGTCAGATTAGCTTAAATATCATTTTTAAAGAAAAAAGTAAGAAAATCCATAATGATATAAGAATTAAAACCTAATGTTCTTTTTTATAAACATGTCTGTATTAAAAAAGGCTAAGCAAGTCTATGTAGTGACGGAACAATAATACAAGTGTCACCACCCTATTCTTTCAATTATCGCTCATTGCATTATTGGTGGTAGGTTTGGGTACCAAGTGGGAGAACTCATTAGTTATTGGGTCCATACTACCCCCACCCGTGTGGCCGACCGTGAAACACCGTAATGTAGCGGGAGACAGCCTTTGTTCTCCATTCATTGTCTTCTTTCTTCTTCCTTCATTTCCCATTAGCTAAATGAAATGGTGAGCAGCGACTTGGCAGTACTCTGAGTTTGGCTAAGTCCATTAGCGATGACTTAACATCAGCTGGGCATTAAAGTTACACATTCATAAAATTAATGTGAATCGCAAGACATACGTAAACTATTAGGTTATATTACTTAAATTAATAAACATAAAATTAAAACGAAATAAAATAATTTGTATCATTTGTATATGAAGACCATCATATATCAACATATCCTTAAAACGCTCTTTCAAAAGAAAAACTATGCATAGGTATTAAACTATGCTGACTTCTCGTAGTAAGTCTCAAGTTTATAAACGTGTACGTTTTACATCACTAACTGTAAATCACAATTCATCAAACGATAACGAGGTACGACACGTTTAGGGCTGCCTTATTAAAAAATATTAATTATAGAACCTTACCCAGACACTACTAAATACTACAGCTGTATATCTACAATCGAAAGCCGTAGTAAATTGACTTTGTGCTTCTATCACTTGACCCACATAAACATGTCTTCGTTACGAATAAAATATAGAATTTACTGTGATTAAATTAAGTTCATATGTCAAAAAAGTTGGCGGCAACCCTATGATTAAGTGAAAGTGACAGCTACGGTATAACGATTAGCCGCATCTCTGCTGCGCCCGGGAAAGCCACCAGCTGTCAAATTTATCTGTCAACTGGCCGTGTATTACACCGACACAAATAACCTGTATGTGCAACTAATTAAATTATATTGTTAGACGAGGCTAATAGGATGATACGGGCAGTTAGATTATTTTATAAGGCGGTCAGTATCAGTAAATTTTTAAAGTTACTAACTATATGTGGCTTGCTCTTTACTCGTTTAAATATAATGATATATAATTATATATTATAGATAGTGCCATTCACGAAGACACGCCCCTCAAAATTTGGCGAGGGGGCCGCGGGGTGTGGGACAATTGAGCCAAGTGTCAGTCGCGAGAAAAAGAAAAAAAGTAGGTGGTGCACGATAGGGAGGAATTCCTTGGGTGCATCTCGTATAAGAAAGTATCGAGCACAGGAGCGCAGTAGAGAAAGAAATAAAGCACAGCAAAAAAAACATACAGTCGAATTGAAAGCCTCCTCCTTTTTGAAGTCGGTTGGTAATATTAAAGTAGAGCATCTTCCTAGTTGACCGTATCGCTCTGTCGTGATTTTGTTAATTCATCAATGTGTGCGTGCGTAATAGGCAATTCGGTGAAGCGATACTCACTTGCATTGTAAGTAATTAGGTAAAAGAGTGGGATGCGTCTTCGTGGATGGCACTATCTATATAGACTACTAAAATTTATGATATAAATATGTTGTGTTTTCAAAGATAAGCTTATGTCATATTGCAGATCATCAGTATTAATCAAAAACAATCCAAAATATAAAAACCCACATTAAAATATTTTATAGCCTTGTAACTCATACTCTAATTTACACCATGAGAAGTCATTATCTGCGCCATCTATTTCTATCTTTGAATATACGGAAACTTAAAGCTCCTAGTATGTAAGGTAGGTAAAGGTATAAAAAGGTCTTTCCAAATTTTAATTTCCGAAAAGCATTCTCACACGTTAGGATATAAAGCTTCTGGATGTTGAAAGTCTCCAAAGGGCTAAAAATTTACTTACTTTCTCCTAAAGTGCTTGTGGATTATTGGAGTTTCACATACCTATTACAACGCAGTTACGGTGGTGTCATTGCATTATTAATTTTTGTATTTTTAAAACTGAAATAAATACATTACATACGCTTAATACTTCAGCAAAGTTATAAATAACTTTATGATTATGAAAATCGAAATTATAGTAGTCAAATTGAATGCTCCACAAGCGGTTGCAAGTAATTTCTAAAAAATTGTAAGTTCAAGTCCAATCCATGTTGATCGCATTCTATTTCACAATCAAAAATTTTATAGAAAGCCTAAACTGTTAATAATTGTAATTATTAAATCCTAATAAAAATCTAATTCAGTTTTGCATCGGTCTAATAGACATCCAATTTACCGCTGCTGTTATAAAAAGTGTAATTGGAGACAGATAGTATCGTAAATCTGCCTGTGGCCAAGTTTACGCGATCTCTCCGGAGACAGCCCTTTATAGAGTGTTGATGCGTTAATAAACTCAACAAAGTACACGTGTTTATGTGTTCACACGTATCTTGTATGTACGAAACATGTAAGTTGGTTAATTGATTGCCAGACAACCGTGAAAGACGTGACGTTTGGTGTACACACTAATGCTTGTACTTCACTGATAATACAGTTAATAATTATCTTAGGAAGTATTCATTAATTATCCTTAAGAAAATGGGGTCTTATAAAACAGGCCGTGAGTTAGGAGTTGCAAAATAGATCTTAATTTTTTTGAGCGTTCTCCCATATTGGGAAGGATGTAAGTTCGAACCCTGCTTGTAGACAATCTGTCGTTTTTCATACGAATAATTATCTTAGGAAATATTAATTAATTATATACAGAAAAAAAGATAAATTCTCAGTAGCAGCCCGGAGTTTGGAAATGTGCCCGGTAGACGTCAATAGGCTCGCCCCTACTACGTGGGACTTAAACATAGCTGGCGAATCGTGGGTGTGTAATACACCTCTGCCTACTCATTCGGGGAATACAGGCGTGATGCTATATACAGAATGTAAGGTACGTCACCTACCTAGACCAAATCAGTCATGTATTGAAGGAAGGTGGAGTCAGGAGTCTCCGAAACCGGCGAGCGTGTATGAAGAGAATTATGAATGTTGTGGAAGCGAGAGATGTATGCAAGAATAGAGCCTCTTGGCACTCTTCTCTCTGCCTACCCCGCAAGGGAAATGGCGTGATGATAAGTTAGTTAGTTATAATGTAAGGTGGAGATAAGGAGTTGTATATAGATTTTAAAGTTATTTAAGCGTTGCCCATATTGGGAGAGACGGAAGTTCGATGTCTTTGTTTCACTTAAAAAAATGTTCTAGTTAAATGGGCACTACATTTGGGATATATTATGTATAATATTTAGATATTTTTATATATATTTTTAGCATTTGACATGCTTAGCACTATACATTAAACACAAAGTGAAAAATGTGAAATCGAAAATAACAGTCAGGAGCAGGATTTGAACCTGCATCTTCTGGATACCGTCCAGATGCTTTACCAATTCAGCCATCCTGACAATTGCTCCTGACTGCTAATTTCGATAACACATCATACTTAACGTCTTTGGGTGACGCCTGCGCCATCTGTAGGAAGTATTTTGTGTTTAATATTATGTATAATTTGAGAATGAATAGGATTCATTGCATATAGATCTCCCGCAATTCAAACACATAAAATAGCTTATACCCTTTCAAAGGTTGCAATTTTTTCGAAAAAATATTTATAAATCCGTTGAATGATTTAAGCCTTGAAAAGTTAAAACAACCGAGGTTTTTATTTATTATTTTAATTAATTTAATAAGGAGCTTTGTAATCAAAATTTCCAATTGTAAAATATATTTTAAACTTATCACTTTAACAGGCTTAACTTTGTGGCAGTAGTTCCTATTTAAGATCTATTTTTTTTTAGCAATTGACATGCTCCGCTACTTTTTAAAGTATAAATTATTTGTGAATAAGGTAAAAGAGATTTTTAGTAGGAGCGGGAATGGAACCCGCGTCTTTTCCATTCCGGGGAAGTGCACTTCCCCGGATTAATACCGGACAAATAATTTATACTTTAAAAAGTAGTTCCTATTGTTAAAACTAAAATAATGTTGTAATTAAAAACACAATACATAGTAAAGGGGCACCTTAAAGGCTCTAATTTATTCTCTTCTTCCTCTTGTGTTACTCTCGAACAAGACAAGTATTCAAGCAATCCACAATTAATAGTTGTTCTGTATTCTTTGCTCGTTTATTTTGCAGCCCCTTTGTGCAAAATTTAATAAAAGGGATTAGTATTTTAATTTCTTTACTTAGGCACTGAGCAATATATATTAATTTTATATTATCCTAAGCCATAAACAAGCACTAGTGTGTACCTAATAACTGTTATAAAAAATGGAAACGGATTTTTTCAGGATTGGTACTGCGACCACTGAAGGAATGTAATGAGAGACGGCACACGGCGGGTTTCTTTAGTGGGTGAGGGCCCCACACTACCTTGTTCATTGCCCCGAACGACGGGGTGTGCGGTTAGGAACATTTGCTGCCGGGTGAAAATTATCTTGAAAGTGTAACTTAGAGCATTACTTTTTTTTTTTTTAATTATATATTTATTATGGTTCCACAGTATACCTACTTTTATCTTTTCCTATGGCACTAAAGAGTGAGGTACTTAAAATGTAACTGTATATGTATTGTATGTGTGCAACTGTATAACATAACTTTTGTATCTTTTACCCTTTTATTTATGTATGTAATTATATTAATATTAGTCGATTTTATATTGCAGTGGCAGCTCATATTCGCATTACATTAGTTCTGCCTGAAAACCAGCACTGCGGTGTTTTCGCGCAGCAGCATAAGCTGAGACAAGAGCTTCTTTGTCTTCTACACCATTATTTAATATTATTTGGCTTAGTTAGTTACTTTTCTTTAAAAATATTGTAGAAACAAAAATAAAAGTATTTCTTTCTTTCCTTTTTTCTTTCTTTACTTTAATGCTCCAACCACAGTAAATTATTTTGTGGAAAAATATACATAGAACTTAACAAGACAACAACAATAAAAAAAATAAACAAAAATATAAAATTTCTATTATCTTATTTACTTACTTATAATCACGCCATTTTCCTTGCGGGTAGGCAGAAGTGTTAAAAGGTTCTATTCTTGCATACAACTCTCACTTCCTCAATATTCATAATTCTCTTCATACACGCTCGCCGGTTTCGGAGACTCCTGACTCCACCTTCCTTCAATACATGACCGATTTGGTCTAGGTAGGTGAGTCTTAGTTTCCCCCTGTATATATATCCTTCCACATTCGCATTGTATATCATTTTAACCAGTCGTTCGTTGGTCATTCATTCCACATGTCCAAACCATTGGAGTACTCCCTTTCGCATCTTTACACCAATACTCTCTTTCATACCTACTCGCTCTCTCCTTGTTACACATCCAAGGTATTTATATAGACTGTCTATTGACTTTAGTCTGATGACACTTTTTTCGTGAAATTTAACCAAATTTATACCCGACGTCCATTTTTATTAGGTCAAGGACTGCACTATAAGTTTTCTAACTTCCGTGGACGTAATAATCAAAACTTTGCAGCCACAGAATGCCTTGTGGAGAAGTTACCTTTTAGGGAGCTAATCTGTGTTCATAGCACTCCATAAGCAATGAAATATCATAGTTATATAGTTCGATTTATATAATCACATTTGTAATACTTATATTATTCAATGACGCAAAGAAAACCAACAAAGAAAAAGGAATATGTTACGAATTGTTATATTTGCATTATATCCATCCATCCATCCATCAGACTTTTAACGTCCACTGCTGGACATAGGCCTCCCTAAGAATGGGGGATAGTGCCGTAATCGTCACGCAGGCGGGTTGGCGATCGCAGTGGATGTTGTTAATACTCGAAGGAGTGCTGCTGCCCACTCCCCCGTATTCCCTCAGTCGGCTCTTACGACTGCCATAGGTGGAGAGGGGTGGGACAATTCTAATGCCGGTTGAATTATATATTTATTACTTAATCTGGACTTAAAAAGAGACAAAGTAGAGCAATATTTTATTTGTTTGGTAAATTTTTATAGATATTTGACCTGGAATATAAAATAATTCTCTTGCCGCATTCGCATCTATATTGCATATATTTTTCATGTTTATTAGATTACCAGCATTGGCCCACGACTCCGCCGCAGGCAAAAAGTAAAAAGATATCACGAAACTGAATCCATAATTATCAATTAGCAACACACAAAAGCATCACTTCACATGCAGTATATACCACACACATACTGACCACACATCACTCACCCACGCACACCAACCACAAACACGCGCAAAATCATTTTTTTTAAACTAATATTTTTTATTCCTTCCGGAAAGTTTTAAATTTAGCGTTTATGTTTCCATTCGATGAACCGTCAATACGCATTTACAATACATATCAATAGACTAGTTACAGACGAAAACCACTAACATAGTTACACAGTTTATCACGCGCGCTGTAAAAGTTACTTGTGACCAAGGTAAATTATGTTGCGGTCCAATTTGATCTGAAAACCGTACACCGCCGATAAATCGAACTTTTTGCTCGACAATTGAGTTTTTTTACAACAATATACGTTACCGTGTTAAACTTTAGCTGATTCTTGTAGACATAGGTAGTAGAAATAGGAGTGAAGGTGCAATATTAAATTGAAAGAATTCGGGTCACAGGTCCGAATTCCAGCTACCACCGAAGGATACATTCCTTCATTCACATAGTTCCAGTGGCCCGCCAATAAAGGCGGAGAGAAGGCACACGGCGGGTTTCTTTAGTGGGTGAAGGCCCCACACTACCCTGTTTGTTGCTCCGAACGACGGGGTGTGCGGATAGGAACAAATTTTCCCACCTTAACAAAAAAAAAATCCAAATCCCAGCTGCTCTAGAGCCTACAAAAAAATATTTATACGTGACTCGGAAAGAACGTAAGCCCGTGTGTCCTATGCCAGAACTTTCTTCTGCTTTGTCGGGATGGCGTCGCATCGAACTAGAAAGGAACAGAAAATGCACTTGTGTTTGCGTGCACACTCATGCACTTTAATAGCTGCTGCATATTTGCGGAGCTTAGGCTACCTATATCCAATCCAATACACGATGGTAATTCTCAAGCCGTTGCAAAAATCTCATACACTACCGTGTGTATCAAACCAGATAGCTCTACCTTCGTAGTATTCGGTTCTTACCAGGAAGCTATAACTGGCACAATTTGGAACGTTATTAATTTAAAAATAAATGTTTTCTTTTTTTGTTCATCGTCCTTATGAGGAACATAGCAACCCTTGAAGTAACGTCTCCCAATTCCAGTGGACACCCAGTACAGGCGGAGAGACGGCACACCGTTTTTTTTTTTATTTCATGTAGTGGCAGACGATCCACGGCCCATCTGATGGTAAACGGCAACCGTCGCCCATGTACTCAACTATACTGAGAGTATTGTCAAGCCACTGCTCACCATTTCGTTTCACCGATATGAAATGAAAGAATAACCGGCTATTCCCTGCTACAGCCAAAACGATGTGCTTCACGGCTGGTCACACGGGAGACGGTGGCAACAACCCGCTCGGGCCCGATACCAAGTGAGTACTCCCACTTGGTACCCAGCCCTACCACCAGTCGTGCAATGGATGATAATTGCTTACTTCCCTTAGTCGCCTCATACGACACCCGTGGGAAAGAATGGGGTGGTGACACTTGTATACTTAGTCCGTCACCACACGGACAATGGTGGGTTTATTTAGTGGGTGAGGGCGCCAGACTAGTCTGTCCGTTGCCCTGGATGACGAGGTGTGCAGTTAGGCACATTTTTTCCCGTCTTAACAAAAAAAGGAGGATTATACCAATAGCAAGAGCTAAGCGAGCACCTGCACGGATGGCGGAATGAGATACCGACCTTCCATGCATGTGTTGTGAGTTTGATTCCCACGCAGTACAATTCATTGCGTTGGTTTATTTGAGTCTGGGTGTATTTTGTGTCCGTGAAAATTATATGTTGTTAAAGTCCACCGCGATACATGAACAATTCACTAGTGCAGGGTGTTGTTGTTTACCACCGAAGGAATGTAACATAGTTCCAGTGGCCCGCCAATAAAGGCGGAGAGATGGCACACGGCGGGTTTCTTTAGTGGGTGCAGGCCCCACACTACCCTGGTCGTTGCCCCGAACGATAGGGTGTGCAGTTAGGACCATTTTTTACAGCCCTAACAAAAAAAAAAGGGTGTTGTTGTTTAAAAATTACCACCTTTGTAGATTATACGAAGCCTATGAAGGACGACGGTTACTATTAAACATGATGACTCAACTGCCACAATTATACTCAAACAATTACTAAACAACAGTTGCCTTTAATAGCGAGGGATTTTTGGGTTCAACTGTCGCATAGCACAAATGTTCAAAATATTTGCGTCTACTGTTTCCTTTGTGTCTCGTAACTTGTATTTTTGTGAAATTTTCAGCGATACAGGAATTATTTCTATTGTATACCTAATGTTGTGTTTACAAAAGACACATTTCTTTTTGCAATATTTTACACGTAACGAGCCACGCATTGTTGTGGGTCATCTTGGATAAAAAAAAAAAAACTTTTTAAATGTGACACGGCTAGCACCGTTACATTTACTAATACTATTTTTAAAACATAGATATATAGCCAGCAGCCCCTTTTTTATATTACTAAATATAGTTAATGCTGATGACTGCTGATTATGACTTCTCGGGTTCGATCCCTAGGCCAGGCAGTGTTATTGAACTTTTTCGTAAAAAGAAAAATTCTCAGTAGCAGCCCGGAGTTTTGATATGCACGGCAATAGGCTCGCCCCCTATTACGTGGGACTTAAACATAGCTGGCGAACCGCGGGTGTGCAATACACCCCTGCCTACTCTTTCAGAGAATACAGGTGTGATGCTGATTAATAGTTATAAAATCACTCGTGATAAAATTTGAACGCATTGATAGAGAACTTTGGGAAATTTTCATTAAAAAACAAATAAATATTTCTTTTCTATCTATCTATACAATAATAAAGCTGTAACAGAGCTGTGTCTGTACATTTAAGATATTTGAGAAAAATTACTGTAATAGGCTATATAGGCATGTCTAAACCTAAAACAATTTTTTTTCAGAATTTTTGTCTGTTTGTTTGTTCGCGCATCACACAAAAACTACTGAACCGATTTTTTATTTGAAAGGCCTTGATTAGACTTAATAACTGGTATACATTTTATCCCGCTACTAAATCGGGAACCTGAGATATAACCAAAAAACTAGAAAATAATTTAAACTAGAATTTTTTTAGGATTTATTTAAAAGAACTACTAGATGGATTTTGATGAAACTTTTTTATTTGAAAGGCCTTGATTTGCCTTAAAAACTGGTAGACACTTTATCCCGCTACTACATCGGGAACCTGAGATATAACCGAAAAACTAGCTTTTGGCTGCGGCGATGCCGCTGGCAAAGGCTAGTACTACATATTACAAAGCTGTAACAAAGCTATGTCTGTACATTTAAGATATTTAAGAAAAAAATACTGAATTAGGCTACATAGGCGTGTCTCAACACAAAAGGTTTTTTTTTAGATTTTTTGTCTGTTTGTCTGTTTATCTGTTTGCTTGTTCGCGCATCAAGTAAAAACTACTGAATGGGTTTTGATGCAACTTTTTTTATTTGATAGCTCTTAGTTAGACTTAAAAATTGGTATACATTTTATTCCGCTACTATATCGGGAACCTGAGATATAACCCAAAAACTAGCTTTTGGCTACGGCGAAGCCGCGAGCAAATGCTAGTTTATATATAAACATATAAGTATACACATATATATTTTAGCAACGCCATTAACCTCAATATGTGGTTAACTAAATATTTTAGAAATAGTTTAACTATGAGGATGGCGACGGTGGTACAGCAGTAAATTATTGCCAACCTAGATATTTCTCGTTCCCCGAATGCTTTAAAAGTCTCGAGTCTAGGTCCTTTAGCGGGCGGTTTTATTACATTGTTTTATTTGACCTGTTTTTCCCTGTTAGATTTTGGTCGCGATTCTGTCCATGTGGACTTCAGCATACAAGTATAAAGTATAACTCTATGATAAATTTGTTATCTCTATGTAAAAATAGAAACCTCAGGGAACCATTCATTTTTCCGGGATTAAAAGTAGATGTCCTTTTCTAGGTTGCTGACTATAAGTATGCATTTCATGACGATAGGCTCAGTAGTAATGGCATGGAAGCAAAACAAACAAACAAATACACTTTCGCAAATTAACATTAGTAAGGATTGTTCAACAGAAACCTAAATGATTATACAACATGAAATATGATTCGTTAGTCTAGTGGTATAAGTTCGGTACTCTCAGCCACAAGCTCACAAGAAGAATTTATTAGTTTTAATATAGCATCACGCCTGTATTCCCCGAAAGGGTAGGCAGAGGTGTATTACTAAATCTACAGTGTCACTCAAGCTAATTAAAGTGTTTTTGTAATATAACTACGGTTAGAACCTCTCGCTAACGCTAAAACTCAGCTTTACATAAAGCTAATTCCTTAATTCCACTAATAATTGTTAAGCGGAAATTACAACTGAATTAATGAAGCTATCAATCATTGCTAGACCTTCACTCTTCAAATTTGATAAAGGTACATATTACACAAAGATTATGAGAAAGCATACTTTACTTCGGTATATAATGATAGGGCATTTAACTAGTTATTATTTACTCCCATGTTGACAACACTGCTAAATTGTATCTATAAAATATATTAACCATGGTCAGTAATCAATGCAAGGCAAGCGACATATAGGCCAAATGCCTAGGTTAAAATATTTATTGTTTTTTTTGCCGTATGGGGCCGGCATCAAGAATAGCTCCACCCCGCCTCTTCCTAAGGGAGTCTTAAAAGCCGACTAAGGGATTACCGGGGGACCGGGCAGCAGCGGTTCCCTGTGTACTAAAAACATCCACTGCGATCGCCAACCCGCCTGCCAAGCGTGGCGATTATGGTAAAAACCCCCAAATGAATGCCACAGACAAAATATTTAAAGGCTCATCATTTGTTGCCGAGCGGTCCTTAGGATGCGGCGTGTAGAGGCAAAACACGTCAAATTTGTGTTTGGATTGTTGCGGAATATTGTAAAGTTGTGGTTCTGAGAGTCCTGCCGTATCACATGGTTGTGTCGCGTTAGTGAAATTTTTTGTCATTATCGTGCATGCTACTCTGCTATTATCACATTCTATCATCCGTGAGAGTGCGGATTGGCAATCTTAGGTTATTTTGTGTGTGTCCAAAGATAACCGGGATTGACAATCCGTGGGTGAGTAGTGGGCTCTCCTCCTAAAATATCCATTCTATAATATTAACAATGGACTTCCGCCAAGTGTCACCTCATTCAATCAATTATATTTAAAGGCATTCCATCGCCGCTAACGTGCGTTAACTGCAAGCCACAACACACAACATTTTATTGCCCGGCGATTTGAGGATGGTCTTAATCATTTCCGCAACTTTATGAAGTAATCTCAAAGATCATTAAAGATGATATACTATTGTTATGTATCAAATTGAATCCTGAAGTATGAAGCAATTAATGATCATCTAATCATCAGTCTTTCAAAGTGAAATAAAGTAGGTGGTAAGCTCTACTTGCAGTGACTATAGTCTCTCCTCGCCGCGACCTGTTCGGATCATCACCAAAGCTTATCATCGCTTAACATTAACAAAGAAAAAAAATCAAATGACACACACGACTGAACAGTTGCAGTACATACCGCTACAAATCAAAAGGATCATCTAGTCAAAGTATACTGTTAACTTATAAAATAACAAATTCTCTTCATACTATTTTTCGAAACATCAGTTGTACTTAATAATATAAAAAAAACAGTAAATAAGGCGCCGTAAATAACTGATACTAGAAGTTATTCGTCACGTCCTGAGAATATCGCTTTGTCGTGACAATCGGTTAGCAATTGAGTAAAACATGTATATGATATGTCAAACAACATTAGGCTTTGTAATTCGTTTTCCATTGCTTGGTAATAACAGATAATTGTACTTAGACGTGACTTAGACATTACATGTATGCATGTTTGCATCAAACTTTATAGCGATATTAGCATACTTGATAAAGTGTACTGTTTGCCCAGTGTTAGAACAAGTAGAGCCAAGAGTGAAGTATAGAGTTCAGTCTGACAATTCGAAATTTGAACTATTACAAAGCTGTAACAGAGTTATGTCAGTGCATTTAAGATATTTGAGAAAAACATGTTGTATTAGGCTATAAAGGCATGTCTGAACACCAAACATTTATTTTAGACTAGCTTTTACCCGCGGCGTCGCTTGCATTGAAGCTATTAAATAAGTATCAGAGATCATTACAATAGAAATGAATCAACATGATAACTATATTTCAGATGGCGTCAAAGTAGATTGATTTTGAGATTTTTTGACTAACCATTTTTTTATCTTTCGTAATTTTTTTTTTTAATAGCAAGTATCCTATATTACTTCTAATGCCTCCAAGAATATATTTACAAAGTTTCATGACGATCGGTTCAGTAGTTTTCGCGTGAAAGCGTAACATACAAACTTACATTCACGTTTATAATATTATAGTAGGATTATTTGTCGGTTTATCTGTTTGTTTCTGTTTAGACTTAATAACTGGCATACATTTATCCCGTTACCTGGGACCTGAGATGTAACCTAAAAATTATATATAATATAATTATATATAAGAGGTGATCCATTTCGAGGATCCCTACTTTTTTAAAGAATAAAAAACACAGAGAATTCAAATTTAATGGAGAATGTTTATTATCATTAGAAAGAACATTTTTTGGCATTTATTTTTTGAAGATTTCACGTTTTGGGCCGGTCGATTGGCCACCAAGATCGTGTGATACCGTTAGACTTTTTCCTGTGGGGATATGTAAAGTCTAAAGTTTATGCGGACAAACCCGCTTCGATTCAGGCCTTGGAGGAAAACATCACGCGTGTCATTCGCCAGTTACCAGTCGAAATGCTCGAACGAGTCATCGAAAATTGGACTAAACGGATGGACCATCTGCGACGTAGCAAAGGCCAACATTTGATAGACATAATCTTCAAAAAATAAATGCCAAAGAATGTTCTTTCAAATGATAATAAACATTCTCCATTAAATTTGAATTTTCTGTGTTTTTTTCTTTAAAAAAGTAGGGAACCTCGACATGGATCACCTCTTATATCTATATATAAAATTAATTTATAATTATATATTTGTTCTCAAATTATCACTATCCAGTGAAAGAAAAAACGTGAAGAAGTCTACAGGCCTAAAAGATTGGTGCATTGGGCCAGCGTGATAGATTATGATTGAAATGCCTCTTATTCTGATAAAAAACAAAGTTAAGGTCTCAAGTGAATTTCACGATAGCTCCGTTGGTAAAGCGTTTCAACGATATCTAGAAGGCGCGGGTTCAAATCCTGCTAGTAGCTATTTTACTTTATTCTTTTTTATATTTTACACAAGCATGTCAAGTGCTTCAAATATATGTAAAAATAATAATAGTGTTTTCACTATGTCATTTACCGAGATTCAAGAGAAAGTTCTATCTATTAATCAGGCTTATAAACCACATCAAAACCAAATGCCATCAAATTCTGTTTAGCACTTATTGCGTGATTGACTAAAGCACAAACTGTCATATAATATTAGTAAGATTACAAATAAAACCATTGACTCACTACTACCAATGAACACCCGGCGATAAACCTACATAGCAATATCTCAACATTCTCAGCTGGCTTATAATGAGACCTATAAATATTGCATAGGTAAGAGCATCCCCCCACAAGTGGGCATTAATCGTCTTATCTCACTAACGAGTTACTGCTCGCAATCTGTCTCTAAGGTATAATCTATGATACTACTCCGATTTCTCGAAATGTAGACTATTAAATTTTAAAGTAAAATATTTTGTTTGTTATGTGCACCAGGCTAATTTATGTAATTGATTTTAACGGTAACTGTTGATAAAAGCATCTAATTAGGAAGTATAATGTTAATCAATAAACCAATAACAGTTTTCATTAGTATATGTATAACGAGAGAGTGCTTACCAAGAATTATATAAGATTCGAACAATATTTGAAGGAAATTGATGTTTTCATCTGCGAGACGTCTCATGACGGCTCATTTTTTGTTGATATTATAATCTATCTATCTATATAAATAAATAAAAATGTATGTACGCCCATAACTTCCGAACGACTGCACCAAATTGGTTGTTCCATATTGTCAGGACAAGGTTTATATAATAGAAAAAAAATTAACAGATAATTTAAAAAATCTCATGATATGAAAAGTGAGTGATGAGACAATAGTCTGCGAGAAATCTTCAATATAATATTGACAAATTGACGTTCAGGATTATTTCACGAAAAAAATATGGCGGTACGGGGCTCACCGGGTCAGCTAGTAATTAATATTTATGAATTAGAGAGCCACCATTGATCTAAAGACATCACCCTTTCCATTCTTTCTAGGACTGTCCCAAACTTTATAGAGGTCGGCTTCCGATCCATTGTTACCAGCCATCAGCCTTTATATAGAGCGATTGCCCATTTGAAGTCCATAATCTTACTAAGGAGGTAACTGGCGAACTTAAAAATAGACCGAGCGGCGTTAGATTTTTATCAGGACTGAGAACCTGCAACGACTGCCAGGATGTTATTAGAGCGTCGGGGCAACGCCGTCCGAAAAAAAAAACATGAAGAAGGTCAGGTATCACTTTTTCGTCACCCATCTGATTGCCAGCCGAGTGAAATATGCTTAACTTTGTTGAATATTTGAACTACAAGTGCACAACTGCAAGAAAAATAACTACACAAAATAGCGTTTGCACAGGAACACAATTTTTTACCCGGTACCCCTGAAGGAATGTAATATGGTTTCGGTGACCTGCCAATAAAGGCGGAGTGACGGCACACGGCGGGTTTCTTTAGTGGGTGAGGGCCCCACACTACCCTGTTTGTTGCTCCGAACGACGGGGTGTGCGGTTAGGAACATTTTTTCCCGCCTTAACAAAAAAAAAGGCTAGACACTTTACAACTGAAGTAATGCACCTAACACAATTCCAGTGGCCCGCCAATACAGGCGGAGTGACGTATAAATCTCAACCACAAAATCGGTGTCATCGAGCAAACACATCTTCTCTAGGAAAGGCTTCTGTTTATTAAACGACTTTGAATGTAATAATCAAAATTTTTAGTTCTGTATACACAAAATTAACTTAATATTTAACCTGATTATATACACAATACCAATCTTTATAAATAACTCCTCTTTGATATCGAAGAATTCCGCCGCGTCACCGTCAGTGAGTAACGTGCTCGATCTCAATCCAACGTGATAATCAAACTTATAAGTGAATTAAAACCATAGTAGGGATTACAAACTGTATTTCAAAATGTATTTTCTCGTTCACATACAAGGGCTCAAAACAAGCCGAAGCTTTAATTACCACTAAACGAGAACACTATCTAGATTCTTTCAATAGTTATTAGTATTGGCAATGAAACGGAGCTGTGGGATTCCCTTCGATTTCGCACACGTTTACAAACGTTCCATACGTCTGAATTATTTAATATATGGCGAATTATACATACTACATCACGATTATATGGAATTTAAACATAGCATTACGTTTGTATTCCCCAAAGGGGTAGGCAGAGGTGTATTACACCACGATTCACCAGCTATGTTTAGGTCCCACGTAATAGAGGGCGAGTTTATTGCTGTCTACCAGGCACATTTTCAAACTCCAGGCTGCTACTGAGAATTTTTCTTTTTACAAAAAAGCTCAATAGCATTGCCCAAAACGAACCCGAGACCTCATGATCAGCAGTCACACACACTACCGCTGCACCACCAAGGCAGTTAGTTATTAGTTATGGAATTTAAAAAAGAAAATTCATTTAATAGTGGTAGAGAATTGCTTATTCCAGCTTGAATGGGTGGACTTGATCGGAGAAGTATAAATCCTCTCCTTATTATCCCTCCTCTTCACCTTCAAATCCTCTCCTTATTATCCCTCCTCTTCACCTTCTTTACCTTTCCTTGAAGTTGACGACGCTTCTGGTACGTTAGTGAAGCCTCTGGTGTTGCTAGCGTCTATAGGCTATGGTAAGCTAACCAGGTTGGGCCGTATGCTTGTTTGCCACCCACGTAGTATTAAAAACAAATAATATATACGAGTAATACGTAGTTTGAACCCGTCTTCTGTATCGCCGTCCTCCACGCTTTGCCTACTGATATTTCGTAGTGTAGCGTAATGGTGAAGCCGTCACGTCACAATTATTAAGTACCTACCTAGATTAAAAAAAAACACATTGCGTATTATTTATGTACAAATTTTAATAAATAATAATAAATAAATATTCACGGACATTTTCACACAACGTCCTCTGGTCCCAAACTAAGCTTAACGCTTGTGCTATGGGTACCAGATTACGAATCCATCTATCCATCAGCCTTTTAACGTCCTCTGCTGGACATAGGCCTCCCCAAGAATGGGGGATAATGCCGTAATCGCCACGCTTGGCAGGCGAGTTGGCGATCGCAGTGGATGTTGTTAATACTCGAAGGAGTGTCTCAGTCAGCTCTTACGACTCCCATGGGTGGAGAGGAGTGGAACAATTCTAAAGCCGGCCACACACGGCCAATTACGGAGATTACGGATATAATACATATATTACTTTTTTTTGTACATACATATAATAGATAGAAAACACCCAGACGCAGTACAAATATCTATATTCATCACACAAATAATTGTCCTGAGTGGGAATCGAACACACGACCTCGTGCATAGAAGTCGGTTACACTACCGACTACGCCACGAGGCCCGTCGTAATATTAAGTTAAAAATTAAATAGTTGCTCATTGGCTATGATAAAATAAGTATAAATTTATAGTAAGTGAATTTATTTTATACTTTTTAGTTGTTATTTATAATTAAAATTACTTTTTAGTTATGTACCTATAACTAGGTAAATATATCATTATAAATAGCAGCATAATAAATTGTTACTGTTATGGTATGTTTACGTATTTATTATATTCTTAAATTATGACGAATGAAATGATAATTAACAAGAAATTTTATGAAAATAAAGGAAAGTTGAACATCTCTTGCATAACGCATTTTTCTGTATTATTAAAAGTAATTGCATCTTGGAAATTTGTTTACAGTAAACTCGACAAATCCTAAACGATGTTGTTCAAAGGAAAATATAATATAATAGCGTTTGCAATTCTGGACTTTGTTTTAAGATAATTAAAGTTAAAAACCCGGAAAAAAATAACAAAAGAGTTAATGAAAGGCAATGTATTTTTTCTTTATAAGTAAAATAAATAATAATTTTATAATAAAAACACGCAATTTGGAAGGGCCTTTATGAAAATAGCTTTCATAAACGCATCCTATTTATTTTTTTATACTTCGCAGGTGGCAAACAAGTATGTCGTATACTTGTTTGCCACCAGATTGTAAGTGGTTACCGCAGACTGTAGACACCATCTACATGGAGAGGGATAGATGTAGAGAACGGATAACAAGGAGAGGACGATTTATGATTTTTACCCTTGAGAAAAAAAAAAAGTTTTTCTAGGGCTCAGAAAAAGGAACGAACTTTTTATTCCGGGAAATAAACAGCCATTGTGCGGTAGTTATTTTTGGATAGAGTAGAGGCATGTGTACAGGAGGTCGAAGCCTAGTTGTGCAATTGCAGTCTGATTGACTGGCAAGGTTAAGCAACTTTTCCTTGGCTGGCAATCAGATGGGTGATCAAGAAGTGACACCTATTTGTAGACATTTGATCTCCTCAGTGCTCCGGAAGGCACGTTAAGCAGTGGGCTCCGGCTCAGGTTGTGAAACCTGAATTAAAATATTTAACTCTAGTCTTTAGTTCAAATTATTTGTGGAAAAAGAGAACTTTAGTGCGAGCGGGAATCGAACCTGCGTCCCTTCCAATGTGGGGAACGGGGAAGTGCTCTAAGCCGCTGAGCTATCGCACTGACCTTCAGCCATACCCAATCTCCACATCACATTTTTCTTTACGACCCACGCCACCTATCGGATGGGCATGCATTAATATGCATACAGATGAAAATATACAGATAAAAATGACTCTGGTCTTGTTCTAAGGTCATCAGTTGTCCCTTTAGTTGGGTCGTGGAGGTCATGTAGGCGGTCGCTCCGTGTAAATACTGCTGGGTCAGCTAAAAACGGACAGATTGGAAGCCGAGGATAACAAAAAAAAAAAAAAAAAGGTATGATGATGATCGTTAAAGGCATGTGTCACGAAGTAGAAGAAACTATTAAGTATATTAAATACGAAAACATTAATATCTGAAAGATGTTAATAATAAATATTGTTGAAATACTACCCACATTTCATAAAACTTTATTTTATACAACAAAAAACAAACATAGCATCACGCCTGCATTCCCCGAAGGGGTAGGCAGAGGTACACACCTACGACTCGCTAGCTATGTTCGAGTCCCAAAAATATAGCGTAATAGCGGGCGAGCCTATTGACGTCTACCGGGCACATTTCCAAACTCCGGGCTGCTACTGAGAATTTTTCTTTTTAGGAAAAAGCTCAATAACATTACCCGACCCGGGGATCGAACCCGAGACCTCATGATTAGCAGTCGCATACACTACCGCTACACCACCGAGACAGTTATAGTATTTTATCATAATATTTATTAGTGTAATTTAGACATATTACGTCTCTGTTTTGTTGATAATCGCTCAGTGTATATTACCTCCTAATTAATCTATGTTGCTAAGTAATAGTTGATTGTATCATAAGGGAGCGAAATAATATTTTTACGTCCAGGGCGCTTTTTTGAATCCAGAACGAAGTGAGGGATTCTAGAGTAGAATCCCGAGCGTAGCGAGGGATTCTTTAGTAGAATCCTGAACGTAGCGAGGGATTCAAAGTACGCACGCCCTAGCCAAAATATATTTTGCCCCGAGTGATACACTCTACTTTTCATCACCCACTATGAGAAAATAGAAGGTGCCTCATATTTTATTGTAATATTATTATTTAATAAAATATAGAGTAACAACTAAATTGAAATTAAATAGTATCTAATAATAAAACAACTAAACAATATTTGCGTTCGATTTCTTTGGCGCTGAACACTAAGATGTTCCAAATTAAAAAAGTGCTCGGCAAAGATAATTGTGGCGCACTTATAGAGGATTAAAAACTCATTACTGCCCGCTAAAAGTTTCTTATAGAAAACACTACCTTTGAATGCACTTAAAGGCGAACCAAGTCGTCCTTTTCGAATAGATGGGATGAAAAGTTACATGTCGTGATTGTACTCGCCACAATATTGCATTTACTTATAATTACTATTTCTAATTCAGTTATAAATTCTCATGTAAGTGAATTTTTATTCTTTTGAGAAATAAATATCTTAAACCTGAAATAACTTACGGTAATATGATACTGTCAAGTTGCACTAGGAGTTCAAGCCAATATATTTGGCGAGTAGCCAGAGATCGGGGGACGCTTCCGAAACGGAAATGTCATCTCTGCTACAACATAATTTAACATATAGTTTACGAATTGTAAAATGAATATTATTGTATTCTTCTTTCCCTTGAACTTTTCCAACTTCATGTGGGGTGGGCACTACATGTGTTGTTCTACTACTCCCCTCACCTAACAGCAGTGCCTGTTTGCCTTCCTCGTAGTATAAAAAAAACAACACATATGATATTTATATTTATCTATTATATAATATCATTCAATTTACAATATCTATGAAAGTCTGAGAAAGTTAATTTGCAATCAAACAACTTGACAATCGTGATCAAAGAACTTTTTATTTTCGCTACTGTCATCAATATATATAATCCGTATTATTGGAGCGACAGGTGTCCGAGTGTCGCCTCAGGGCAAAAACTAGATCATAATAACGTCTCAGGCAATTACTAACATTCTCGTCGTAGCCTCAGGTAAATCCTACAGACATTATAAATACGAAAGTTTGTGAAGTCTTACGACAGATTTAAACTACTATTTATTTTTTAAATTAATAGTTCCTAGAGGATAGTTATTTTGATATACACTGCATGACTAAACGGAGTATAAGTAACATATTGTCTGCCTCGGTGGTGTAGCGGTAGCATGTGCGACTACTGATCATGAGGTCTTCAGTTTGATCCTCGAGGCGGGCAATGTTATTGAGCTTTTTCGTAAAAAGAAAAATTCTCAATGTCCGGCAGACGTCAATATACTCGCCCCCTATTACGTGGGATTTTAACAAAGCTGGCGAATCGTAGGTGTATAATACACCCCTGCCTACCCCTCTGAGGATACAGGCGTGATGATATGCTATAAGTATAGACAAATAATTATCTCGATAAACGCATAGAATATTAGTTAGATTTGAAGTAGCAGGCATGGGAGGTCGGTACCGAAACTACTCCGTCATCTGTGCAATTTATGAGGTTTTATTAAGATGCTCGGTTATGTCAGCCATATCATGTCAGTTAGTGCGTCAGCTAGGAGAGCCGTTAGTTTTCTTAATTTTCGTAACCTCCAAATTAAAAAAGCTGGCTACAGCCAGAATTCAGCTACTTTTTGGATGATGTCATCATTAATTTCGTTTGGGTGGCTTTCTGATTTGTTCAATCAGCTAAAAGCCGATCACACGATTTGATTTCAGAATTTAAATTTGATTTCAGAATTGTGTCAACCAATAATTAAGATAACGCACCTTCCGAAACATAGACGATATTTACGGATAACTAGAAAGAATTATATAAAATGTAGTTTTCGGGTAAATAAGGATTTATTACTACCTAATTCCCGTAAATTACATCACTAGTACGATTAACACAAAGAGTGAAAATGTGAAATCGAAAATAATAGTCACGAGCAGATGTTATTTTCGCTTTCACATTTTCACGCTTTGTATTATTTTTCTTTTTTATTGCATTTAGTGGCAAACGAGCCACGGCCCATCTGATGGTAAATAGTAACCGTCGCTCATGGACTCAACTATACCTCTCGGTATTATTGTCAAGCCGCTGCTCACTATTACATTTTATCAATATGAAATGAAAGAATAAACGGCTATCTCCTGCTACAGCCAAAATGCAACGATGTGCTTCATGGCCGGTCACACGGGAGATGGTGGTACCAACCCGCTCGGGCCCGATGCCAAGTGAGTACTCCCACTTGGTACCCAGCCCTACCACTAGTCATGCAATGGATGATAATTGCTTACTTCCCTTAGTCGCCTCATACGACACCCGTGGGAAATAATGGGGTGGTGATATTTGTATTCTTAGTCCGTCACCACAAGTACAATACATGGCCAAGCATGTCAAATGCTAAAAATAGATAAAAAAATATCTAAACTAGTAGGACTGTATAATAAAGTATCCAATGTAAGTTATTTCAGTTACAGATACTTTATACTTTATGAGGGCAGTAAATAAAATACTTTATTTAACGTAAGCATTAAATTATATAAAATACTTTTAATAAATTAATATTCACGGACATTTTCACACAACGTCCTCTGGTCCCAAATTAAGCTTAACGCTTGTGCCAGATTACGGATATAATACATATACTACTTTTTTTTGTAAATACATACATATAATAGATAGAAAACACTCAGACGCAGTACAAATATCTGTGTTCATCACACAAATAATTGTCCTGAGTGGGAATCGAACCCACGACCTCGTGCACGGAAGTCGGTTGCACTACCGACTACGCCACGAAGTAACTTATGTTTACGTAACTTTATTTAACGTACTGCCAATTTTGTACTTTGCATTTAATATCTACATATAACAGGACGGAACAATGTAGGTATAGACAAAATACATCGATAAAATTTAATTCAGGACATTCAAATTCCAATCGAAATTAAACAAACCTCGAGGTACAGGGATCATCCCTTTTTTTCTTATTTTTTTTTCTTTTGTTAAGGCAGGTAAAAATGTACCTAACCGCACACCCCGTCGTTCGGGGCAACGAACAGGGTAGTCTGGGGCCCTCACCCACTTTTGCCACCCTAGTAGTTTTGATCTCACTTCCCCGCAAAGGAAGGGACGCAGGTTCGGTTCCAGCTCGTACTAAAGTTCTCTTTTTCCTCATTCACAAATAATAATTTGTACTTTAAAAATAGCTGAGCATGTCAAGTGCTAAAAATATAGATCAAAAATGTTTAAAAAATCACGCCATCAAATAGTATGAATTTTAATTGCTAAATTTAACTTACTATATTGGATTAATGCATGTAAATGCGTTCCGATAGATGGCTTTGGTCGTTAAGACAAATGTCATGAGGAAATTGGGTATGACCGCAAGGGAATATGATAGCTCAGTGGATTAGCACTTCCCTGGAAAGCAAGGGACGCATGTTCGTTACCCGCTCGTACTAAAGTTCTCTTTTCCTCATTCACAAATAATAATTTGTACTTTACCCATGTAGTTTATAAAAAAACACACAATTTCGAAAACTCAGAGTGAGCAATACAAGGTCTGGTTCTGGGACTGGGGATCGAACTCAGTACCACGTCTGTCTTTACAGTCCGTGGTTATACCGCTAGGCTACCGTTGCTGTTCTTAGTAGAATGATAATGTTCTTTCAAAAATGATAAATATATATAAGAAACATTGCATGATACTCATACACCCAAACTAATTAGATAACAATTTTAATGAGCAAATAATCTGACGAACTGATACAACTTAACGCTGCTATCACAGTGTTACAGATAGTTAATTTAGGCTCACGCTTTCTTCCCACGCAGGAGAAAGTACTTTGATGTTTTAGTTTTTAGTGTTCCGTAACTAAATGTAAGAGTTTGTAATACCAGAGTAAGAATTCAATTGATTATGCAGTAGTTTTTTCGTCTGGCAACCACTGTGGTCTAGATATTTTATTTTTGCAAAACCGCTTAAAAACAAAATGTATTTTACAGAAAGTTGCCGTTGCATTTCGTCTGCTTATTTTTAAATCGTTTTGGTAAATTCATAAGTTTTTGTTACGATAATTTATATTTGCCTTTATTTAAAAAACTTATGTCTAAGTTGCAAACTAGATTAGACGTCAACGAACGCAATAAGCATTATTATACATGCATATTAATGATGCTTTTTACTATCGTAGAAAGATCGTTTTATGGAATTCTCATTACAACGCCAGTATGTGTATTTAAGTTAAATATAAAAATATACTAAGAGGAATTAGGTACTTAATTTATATTCTGATACGAGTA
This sequence comes from Leucoma salicis, assembly GCA_948253155.1. NCBI lineage: Eukaryota > Metazoa > Arthropoda > Insecta > Lepidoptera > Erebidae > Leucoma > Leucoma salicis. The sequence goes on from OX411815.1 coordinate 5,267,491, forward strand.
TGCTGTCATCATCATTTTCATCCGAAGCTCTGTCGAGGTCGGTTGTCGTTCTGTTTGCTTTCAACAGATCTACCAGTATTCACACGGAGCGACCGTCTGCCTCCACGATCGAGCTAAGACTACAACTATCGACCTTAGCCGGAGTCATAGGTGGTCTGGCATAGGGCCCTTCTATCGAAGTTACCATCATACGGAATCCCCGAGGGGCTCTGCAAATGGAACGCCGGCTTCCTTCATGGTCGCAGCATCAAAGTCGTTGTAGACGGATGTTGCTCTGATACCATCGAGATTAATGCTGGAGTTCCTCAAGGCTCGGTGCTCTCCTCAACGCTGTTCATCCTGCATATCAATGACTTGCTCTCGATTGAGAGTTTGCATTGCTATGATGACAGTACGGGTGATGCGCGATATACCGGCCATCAGAAAGTCCCTCGGAACATGCTGGGGGAGAGGCGGACCCAACTTGTGTCTGAAGTCGAGCGCTCTCTAGGGCGGGCCTCGGAATGGGGAGAAAAGAACTTGGTTCAATTCAACCCTACGAAGACACAGGTATGCGCGTTCACTGCAAAGAAGGACGCATTTGTCGTAACGCCCCAGTTCCAAGGGGTAACTCTCCCGGTCTCCGATAGTATTGGGATCCTCGGTATCGACATATCCAGCAAAGTCCAGTTCGGGAGTCATTTGGAGGACAAACCCAAATTGGCGAGCAAGAAACTGGGCATCCTTAACAGAGCCAAGCGGTACTTCACCCCGAGGCAGCGACTTGTGCTGTATAAAGCACAAGTCCACCCTCACGTGGGTACTCCACGTGAGGGTGACTCACATCTCTGGGCAGGCGCACCAAAATACCAGCTCGACCCACTTGACTCCCTGCAAAGGCGTGCTGTTCGGATTGTCGATGTTCCCAATCTCACGGATGAGCTGGAGCCGTTAGGGCGGCGGAGAGACTTTGGGGCTCTCTGTGTGCTCTATCGATTCTTCAACGGGGAGTGCTCTGAGGAACTGTTTGAGTTTGTACCAACATCTCCATTTTACCACCGGACCACAAGCCGCCGTACTAGGGTTCATCCATACTACCTGGAGACGATCTCGTCCAAGACGGTTCGTTTTCAGCGTTCTTTTCTACCACGTACGTGTAAGATCTGGAATGAACTTCCTGCTGCGGTGTTTCCCCAGCGTTACGACTTGTCCCTCTTTAAACGAGGTTTGAGAAGAGCACTTTACACACGGTAGGCGGCGGCTTGGCTGTGCCCTTGGTGTTGCCAAAGTCCATGAGCAGCGGTTACCACTTACCATTAGGTGGGCCGTCTGCTAGTCTGCCACCGTTAGCAATAAAAAAAAATAAAGAAATGTCAGATTCTTATTTCAATCCTCTGATAACCTATAACGAGTGCCAGGATGTAATTTGACAGCCTGGAACACGGAGAAACTGGATCAAGGAGATCTGATGTTTACAAATAGGTGCCAGTGTTTGGTCACCTATCTGATACAGGTCAAAGAAAAATGGCTTAACCTTGTCCATTATGAAAGAATGTGTTATAGAAATTAATGGCCACTGAAATGGTGAACGTTACATTAGAGGCAGAGCGTCTGAACAGTAATCAGAAGGCGTGACGATTCCCGCTCGTAGCTATCATTTTCTTATTCACATTATCGCACTTTGTGTTCAAAAGAGAGAGATATATTTAAATCGTAGCCCACCACACTGGCCCAATGCTGGATGGCAGACTTTACAAGCTGTAGAAAAAATCTCTCAAGTTTCCAGGTTTTTCATCAAAATCAAAGAAACCCACACAGCTGCAAAGTTGTTTCAAAGGGATGTGAAATTTTTCAACCCTCATTAGAGACCATTGACGAAGCGTCCAGACATCCAAATGTCCAGACATCCAAATGTCCAGACATCTAAATGTCCAGACATCCAAATGTCCAGACATCCAAATGTCCAGACATCCAAATGTCTGGACGCTTCGTCAATGGTCAAAATGGAAGAAAACTGGAAAAATACCCGTAGTATACAGATTTTATGTCATTTGGTTCATCTATCATCAGTCTCTACGTCAAATGAGCTATTTGAAAGTTAAACCAATGGCTTCCGACCATAAACAGCAATCATTACTTATTAAAATATACGTTACGAGTATATCGTGTACGTTCCACAAAATAATATCTACTATCCAAAATGACATGACGTTAATAACGTCCAAGGAGGTTGGTTACTCCGTATTAATAACGCAATAAGCGCCTCGCGATCTCTTTCTAAATTCAGCAAGTCTACGCTTGTGTGAGCATACTTAACATTCTCTTAAAATAACCTATTTATCTATTCGTTTAAAATAGAATTTCCCGTATACTTTACGCACTAATATTACTTATTATATAAAATTACTATTTTCTCCATGTAATTTCACGCATTAGCTGACTTAATTACCGTGTGCCGAGACGCGTATTTAGCGAACTGACTGAAATGAGTATAGATTACAGAGGATAATTTAATGAAATACATATCTTTTAAATTCTAAGACGTGAGGTATTCATTCGACGCGTAATTTACTCAATACTCTATGACTAGCACTTGCCTTCGGCTCTGCTGGCAAACGCTAGTTATTTGGTTATATCTCCAGAGCTAGGCATAGTTACGAAATTAAATGTATACTAGCCTAATCAAGGGCTATCAAACAAAGAACTTTCATCAAAATTCATTCAGTAGCTTTGTGTGATGCATGAACAAACATTCTAATAATGTCTGTTATAATTTATGTTAAAATTCCATAAATCTATACTATTATAAAGCTGTAACAGAGCTGTGTCTGTACATTCAAGATATTTGAGAAAAAATGACTGTAATAGGTTATATAGGCTGGTTATAGGTAGGTTATATAATAGACGTTTCTAAACACAAAACAATTTTATTAGAATGTTTGTCTGTTTGTTTGTTCGCGCATTACGCAAAAACTACTGAACGGTTTTTAATGCAACTTTTTTTTTATTTAAAAGGTCTTGATTAAATTTAAAAACTGGTAAACATTTTATCCCTCTACTATATCGGGAACTTGAGATATAACCGAAAAAGCAGCTTCTGGCGGCGGCGATGCCGCGAGCAAAGGCTAGTATCTTATAAGTACAAACATTGGTCCGCTACAATTATATTCTAGTATAGATAACTGTTTCTTTAAGACTCCTCCAAGGCATTAAGGAATCAATCATGAGGAACTTTACAAACAATCAATAAACAGACACCGTCTTATTACAAAACACGGACTAAGTCGCGGTTTAAACCTGAACTAGTTGGTCCAGGTCTAACTTATAAACCATTGACTAAACTTAGCCTTCTTACAAAAATTAATTAAACCATGGACTTCCTAGTACTGCGATTTAGGTCTTTCTAAATAATATTGTTCGTTCAGTGCGTTACCATTAATTACGCACGCTTAGAAAGGAACGTGTTTTATAGAAAAAATATTGGCGATTTATTTAGGAACGAAGAAAATAAATAGAAATTAGTATAGTTTTAATCAGTTATAACTTTTCTTTTGATTACCATTTATTCTGATACATAAATTAATTATGCTGGTACTTTATTACACGTTTACCCGGGTCAATCTTTGTGGACGTAAAACGGAATAAAGTTGTTGCGCTAGGATATGTCATAATGACAATAAAACACTAATTTGTGAAACCTTGAACAATAAACAAACAAAACTGTTTCATCGCAACATTATTTAGTTAACTTTTCAGCTTTTTTATCTTCGGAATTACTTCTATGTATGTTTGTGTTTTCATAGTACCTAGTACCTATTAATACATGTCTCAGTTCTCTAACGAGCGAAGTTATATATATATATATATATATATATATATATATATATATAGGGTAGGTACGCAAATTGAAGTAGACCTCCGGAATGCACTGGACCATGCTATTATTTCATAGTGAATTATTATTACTTACTTAAAACCTCAGGATACAATACGAATCTTATTAAATTAATATTAAAAAAAACTGTTGCGAATATGTAATACTAAATACCGTGAAAACATTTTTGTATAAATATAATTATGAGGCGAAAACTTTATTATTATTAAAATAATACTTAGTGCATCATTTAATACTGTTTTATTTTTCTATACATATTATTGCCATTTAAAGTTATTTACCAGGGTGTTAATACCTAATCACTGTGCAAGACATAGGTACCTATAGGTAGGTTTGTGAAGAGTTTAATCCTTTGAGTGAAATTAAAGTAACGTATTAGGAAAACAAAGAATGAAAGATAAATACCTATTTATTTAGTTTCTATAACATTCGAATCACATGCACTATACTTATGCAATATTAAACAACTTGTAGAAGCTAAAAAGGCCCTACCTCAGCCAACCAATATTTGGCTGCTGCAGCAATGATTCTCAGGTACCACCCACCTATTCGAGCATGATTTGACTGCCACAATACAATGCTTTACCGTTATATTAACTAGATAGATAGAATCAATTTATTAGACAAGAAAAATAGATGTAAAATTTTATTTATCCTAATACAAATTCACTCATTATATAAAATATAAACTTTAATATCTTGAGATTGCTAGCTGATTCTCATCTATTTGTCTTTAGTGTCCACCATTGGATTTTTTATTCAAATGTGATAGTTGTTATGTAGAAGGTATATGTATAATGTCATATTGCATTGTTGTATTTTATTTCTCTTCTCTGTTTGTCCTTTGGCAAAGTCCTGCCCCACCTTTTCCATTTTGTATCTTCTTTTATGTACAAAGGTAAATCACAAAAGATGTGTGCCAACTAATTATATTTCAATACATTTCACAACACATACACAATTTGGATGTTATCTTGATTGAATCCAATTCTACAGGAGATAATTCTGTAACTAAAAGAATTTACGTGTAGGTAGGTATATTGGCTCGGCATGGCATTTCTGAGCGAGCGGCCGCTTAAATATCTTTCACATAAATTAAATCAAACATATTATTATTCACTTTTCACATAAAAAAAAACATAAAATCATAATTTAATATTAACCATAACTTCCAATAAAGATATTTGACATTACTTTGACGTTTAGACTTAGACCAGCCTAAACTACTTAAACTAGGTTTCCCGGTAGTTTATCTTTTAGTACATGGTTTAACGCTTAAAACTGATTTTATAATAAGAATTTTGTTAAACCGTGGTCTAAAGAATATATAGACCTGTTTTAGGAGTTAGACTATGTTTTGCAATAAGGCGGACAAAGTTTAGTATAAGGGTACCCTTTTTACATCATACAAATGTTTTTAAAAGCAACAACTTGGTATATGAGAGTGCTACTTAGTAGGCAGTGTAAGTACGAATGCTGCACTGACTTTTTAAAGGTGGGGTCTCATAAAGGTATGGTCATTAAGTATACATACGTACAAGTAGGGCTAGGCAGATACAACAGATATTCATATCAACTTAGCATTATCCTGGCCGGCCTTTTTTGCCTCCCTCGCTTTCATTATATATTTACTAATATAAATATGAAAGTATTTGTTTGTTTACTAAACTTCCCTGTTACTACTGAACCAATCATCATATGGCATACAGAATATAGTCGTACATAGAGTACTTTTAGCCGGGAAACATGGAGTTCATATGGGATAGTTATTTTTGGGTAAATATAATTAATATATCGTAAAGTGACGTATTTTTATTCTAAATTCTACGTAGATGAAGTCGCGGGCAAAATATGCACATTGAATAATCTGGACTTCTTTTTTATACTACGTGGGCGGCAAACAAGCATACGGCCCACCTGATGGTAAGCGGTTACTGTGGCCTATAGACGCTAGCAACACCAGGATAGGAAATATATCAAGGAGAGGATAGTTAGCATACGAAGAAGAGGACAGAAAGGATAATAAGGAGAGGATACCGAGATAATTTAAGGAAACCTTCGAATTTTTCAATATGTCTGTCTTGGACTCTGTTTTATATAACAACATACTATTATTCTATATTGCATATCTTGTTTCCACATACAGACATAACAATAGCCGTTACGTGACTGTCTTTATGGCATTTTAAACGTCCATATACGTAACTTTAAAAGCTTTCCTTTAGCCATTATGATAAAATCAAATTGTTGTAAACTAGTTTTTAACGTGTTTTTTCAAGTTTCACGAATCGTTAGTAATGACGAAAATTAGTCGTATTTTATTGCTGAAATAATAATGTTAAAATTTATATCATTGGATCTGTAAACTTTCTATATTTCTTGTATCGATATGCGCTTTCGATTTTAAAAAATAAATTAGGTATAATTTAAATTCTTTAACTTTAGACCAATTTAATTTAAATAATTTATGACCACCGATAATAAATAATTATATAATAATTATATCGGTAATTAAATATACCCGGCAAGCCTTAAATAAATTCTATATTCTTTTCTTCACCGAGGATCTTGCAAGCTTAGCTCTTAAGGGGAGAGCCCATAGCTCAATGCAGGCGAGGGGTGAAGGAGGCGGGCGACATTCGGCAAGACGTACGATGATTAGAAAGTTATTAAATAAACCCTTTTATATCATTCTTATCTAATCATCTAATTGATCAATATTACTACCAGTTTATAAGAATATTAAACAAGACTTCAAGAAGAAAAAGGGATATTCCTTCCTATATATCCTGAGTGTATTAAATAACAGCCCAACAATGTACATTCAGAATGTCTTAATATGCAGGGTGACTAGACTCACCGATATAAATCACCGTCAACTTCTTTTTTGGAGAAATTAATGAATTAGCGAAATACAATATATTTCACAGGCACTTTTTTTTTTTACTATTCCCACACAGAAGAGATCTGAGCAATGTTTTGTTTGCGATCATTGTATTTAGAAATACTTCTGTAATACAGAAATTATTCATCCGTCCATCATCCATCAGCCTTTCGAAGTCCACTGCTGGACATAGGCCTCACCAAGAGGACGCCACAACATGTTTTTCGCTCATATGGCGGTATAGTGCCGTAATCGCCACGCTTGGCAGGCGGGTTGGCGATCGCAGCGGATGTTGTTAATACTCGAGGGAGTGCTGCTGCCCACTCCCACGGTATTGCCTCAGTCGGCTCTTACGACTCCCATGGGTGGAGAGCCCCACACGGCAAACATACAGAAATTATTCACGGGCCTTTAAATACCGAATAACAGTAATACATACTGTAACACCCAGATATTTGAATTTATTGTAATCACTGTAATGACAATTTTACGAGTTTCCAATGGGAAACCTATAAAGTTACTAGGTATTAGTGCTAATTAATAAAATGAGACCACTTGAGTGTACTTACAAAAGTTACGAGACCATGATAGTGGTATAGAAAAGCCGCCGCAATTATCTGTAGGCGCAGTACAAATTATAAATTTAATTGCAATCTAACATCTGGCGAAACAATGAAAGTTCAAGAGAATTGCTAATTGGCTGTGATTGTGTACAAAGAGTTGAAAAATACTGGATGTAACTGGCTTTTCTTCTATTTAGGTGCAATTTTACGTATATTTCAGTGAAGATTTTTTTTATAACATAAAAAAAAATCGATTGATAATAAACATAATTATTATCAATCGATTTTTAGAAAAAAAAATTACATCAACAATAAAATATTGGATATTATTTTTACACACACCAGCCCCTGAGAGCACCCTTTTTTTTTTTTTTTTTTTTTTTTGTTATGGCGGGAAAAAATGTTCCTAACCGCACACCCCGTCGTTCGGGGCAACGAACAGGGCAGTGTGGGGCCCTCACCCACTAAAGAAACCCGCCGTGTGCCGTCTCTCCGCCTTTGTTGGCGGGCCACTGGAACTATGTTACATTCCTTCGGTGGTCCGCCGGCGGCTTACCCTTTCGGGTACCCTCTACCGAGCGACGCATCCGCACATGGAGCGTCGCACCTTCGCGGGAGGCCTTGCGGGTGGCGGACGTTCCCCGGTCCATCCACCCGCAGCCTCAGCTAGGGCGGCATGAGGCGCAAGTATCTGCGCCTGCGCCGCCCCGGTCGCTGGCGGCGGTTTGGGTCAGCGGAAGAATCTTCCTCCCTAGCCCTCTCCGCCGCTTCCTTCCGCGAGATAACCTCCTCGCAGAAGGCAGCGACCGAGGCCCAATTCCTGTCACTGCCAAGCATCGCTCTGACGACGCTCGGCAGCGAGAGGTCCATCCCTATTTCCGCGACGAGTTCACGGCGCTGCTCAGCCCAAGCCGGGCACGACTCGAGCGTGTGCCGCGCCGTGTCCTCGTCACAGCCGCAGTGGTGAGTCCCAGAGCCCGGAGTCGCTTCCCTCCTTGCGACTATGTGCAGATATCTGCCGAAGCAACCATGCCCCGACAGCATCTGCACGAGTCGGAAGGTAAGGACTCCATGCCGTCGCCCCGCCCACTCCTCCAGCACTGGCTGGAGCGCCCCTACAGTCCAAAGACCGGCCCGGGGCGCCTCCAACCGTGCCCTCCATCTCGCCATGGCAGCTCGGCGGGCGTCGCCCTGCCACCTGGCCACCTCTCTGGGTAGGGGGCGTCCGCCCCCCTCCCGCTCTTGTGACGCCCGCCGATACACTTCAGCGAGCACCTCCGCCTCCAAGTCCCACGGGGGGATTCCGGCCAACGCACAGGCCGCCTCCGTCGACACCGTGCGGTATCCACGTATGACCCTGGACGCAACGACTCTCTGTGGTCTCCACAGAAGAGCCCTGTTCAGTGCGTCCAGGGACCCCGCCCACACGGGTGCGCCGTACAGCGCCATAGACCGGACCACCCCCGCGTAAAGCCGTCGGCACGCATTGTTGGGTCCGCCCATATTCGGCATGAGCCGTGCAAGGGCGGACGCTGCGCCGATTAGCCTCGGGGACAGTTGGCGGAAGTGCTCGCGAAAGCGCCACCGCCCGTCCAGCACCAGGCCCAGATACTTAATCTGGGCCTGCACCCCAATCTGGACCCCGTCCACTGTGATTGAGGCGCCAGCAGGTGGCCGACGTCGGGGCCCATGGAAAAGTAGGGCCTCCGACTTGTCCAGGGCCACCCTAAGCCCCAGCGCCCCGATCCTCCTGACCACCTCCGAGGTCCCTAAGGTGGCTAGGAACGCCGCTTCCTCGAAGTTTCCACCCCGGGCCACGACCAGCGTGTCATCCGCATAGCAGATGACCGCCAGCCCGGGGGGGAGCCGACAGCGCAACACCCAGTCGTAACCGATGTCCCACAGGAGCGGCCCCAGGGCCGAACCCTGTGGGACACCGCACGACATGGGTCTCCTCACAACGTCCCCTATGCGGCTCTCATAGACGACGCTGCGGCCCTCTAGATAGTCCGCCACCAGCCGCCTCAGGTATACAGGCACCCCGTGATACCGGAGCGCCTCCCTGATGCAGCTGAATGGCAGACTATTAAATGCGTTGGCGATGTCAAGCGACACCGCCAACAGCATTTCTCCGCCGTTGACGACCGCCGCGGCCACGGCCCTCAGACGCATGATCGCGCTGACTGTCGAACGACCAGCTCGAAAACCGAACTGGGCGTCCGACAAGTCGGGCCCGACGTCACGCAGGTGCTGGACAATGCGGGCAGCGAGGATTCTCTCCAGCATCTTACCCGCCTCATCCAGCAGCACGATGGGCCTGAAGGCCCCGCCCTGAGAGCACCCTGCGCTACGGTATAATTCAGGTTTCGCAGGGGACTTTATCAACACACAATTGGTGGACACGAAATATACCTAGATCCAGTTCTTCTCATTTTTTTTGCGAATTACAATAACGTTTGTCCTGTGTAAGAATAGAACAACAGCCACAAGTTTAAGCTAAACTCAACATACTGCTAATTCAAAAGGAATGTTTTTAGTAACAATTTTTTTATGGCAGTGAACTGTGTTTGGCGTAAGGCCTATATGACAAGTTATGACAAGTGGTAATTCGTTGTATGTTTCTATTCCTTTAGGGAACAGGAGTGATTAAATCAGTAATATGAAGTCCATAAGAGAACAGGAGTGATATAGCGCAAAGGATTCTCACCCTGGAGTGGTAATGGGCAGATCACATCGCTCGATGAACTGACAATCGTTAATGAAGAACCCTTTCTTCTCCAACGGTTGTCATTCGGATAACCTAGTGCAGGAAAGCCCCCCCATCAGTTGAACCGGCAATGAGTTTAAAGGCTGATCAATTAATGAATTTCAGCTGGAATCTAAAGCTGAAGTTAATCAAAGCTTAACACTTATAAATATGTATAATAAACATGACTACATTTGAAATAAAGTCAAATACCAGAACACAAAGTGCTAAAATGTGATATAGAAAATGATAGCTACAGATATTTTGGTAAATGGCCGAGTGTATAATCCATCCATCAGCCTTTCGACGTCCACTGCTGGACATAGGCCTCCCCAAGACAACGCCACAACTTGTGTTTCGTTCATATGGGGGATAGTGCCGTAATCGCCACGCTTGGCAGGCGGGTTGGCGATCGCAGTGGATATTGTTAATACTCGAGGGAGTGCTGCTGCCCACTCCCCCGGTATTCCCTCAGTCGGCTCTTACGACTCCCATGGGTGGAGAGGGGTGAGACAATTCTAAAGCCGGCCCCACACGGCCAGTGTATAAAATACTTAAAATATATATCAAAAGAACAATATATCATTTCCTACCAGACTCCCCCTTTTTTTTTTGTTAAGGCTGGAAAAAATGTTCCTAACCACACACCCCGTCGTTCGGGGCAACGAACAGGGTAGTGTGGGGCCCTCACCCACTAAAGAAACCCGCCATGTGCCGTCTCTCCGCCTTTATTGGCGGGCCACTGGAACCATGTTACATTCCTTCGGTTGCCAGACTCCCCTAAGAATTGAGCAAAGGTGTAACACACCCGAATTTCCTTACAACTTAGTTTCACATCAGCCGTATGGGGCCGGCTTTAGAATTGTCCCACTCCTCTCCACCCATGGAAGTCGTAAGAGCCGACTGAGGGAATACCGGGGGTGTGGGCAACAGCACTCCTTCGAGTATTAACAACATCCACTGCGATCGCCAACCCGCCTGCCAAGCATGCCAATTACGGCACTATCCCCCATACTTGGGGAGGCCTATGTCCAGCAGTGGACGTTAAAAGGCTGATGGTTGGATGGATTAGTTTCACATGGTAAATTATAATAGTATATACTCTTCTACACAAGCCAGACTCCGTAATTACCCATGGTACAAAAAGCTATAGAACAATTAAAATAAAATGCAACAAAATCTGTATTAAGAATGTTTTGTAAAATATTTATTGTTTCAAGAAGAAAATTACATTCAAACTGGAAAAAAAGAAATAAATTTGTTAGTAGATTAAAATGTTAACTCATGACAGCTAACAGTACGACCTTTTAGGTTCATAGAGTCACATATTTTTTGCTGATAAATCCCAACTCGAGTACGTTCGCACAATAGTAGCTGAAAACAATACGAAGGCGACACTAAAACCTAGAACCAATCAGCAGTTGAAAGGTTGCCAAAACACTACTACAAAAAGAGGTGCTATAGAATTAAAAACTTTTTTAGCATCTATGCGATTTGAAATTCGATAAAACAAAAAAGCAACACTAAAAAGAGACAAACATATACATCCAGAGGATTTAGCTAGCGAGAGAAAAAGATAGAATACAGATCTCCGTCTCGTCTTTCTAAATGTTTCATTGATGTATTTTTTTTATTTCACTTATAAATTATACATTGATGATAAACGCAACAGAAATAACGCACTCTCGACCTGCAACCCTCTCAGGGTGTGGCGGGCACCTTAACCTGTTTTCATTCCAAAAATGTGGCAGAGTACGCAGACCAAGTAACAAATAAAGACAACGATGATTTTTTTACAAGTTCTATGTTTAAAACATTAACTCCCTTACTAAGGGCGGATTCGACCAAACAAGAATACATTTTATTCCTAGAATAAATCGCTACTTACTCGAGAATAAATCAATTTTACATTTTACCAACAACAATTCGAAGAATATCGAGCCTATTTGGGAATAGTAACTATACCACCGATAAGCATCGAACAAGGAGTTAATCCAGGAATAAAAAAAATGGCGTCTTCTTTTTTGTGCTGTCATTTTTCAAACCAATATCGGTTTCGGGCGCGTGACAGCTACTTTCTCACGCTATTATACGAAAAATAAGAGTTGAGATGAGTTAAGCTATACACTGTCCCGTTTGTAGAACAATTTCTTTTTTCTGGGTATTACATTCACTTCGCTATTCGCGAATAGCTATTCCAAGTATAAGCGATACGTCAGATGGCGTGGAAAAACGACTGTTGATTATCTAAGAGAACAAAATCGTGGAATAAAATATTCTCGGTATAGTTATTCTTGTATATATTTGAGTTTGGTCAAATCCACTCTAATAAACATAGTTTAAGCTCCGAATATTTATTCAGTGATTTGTTCCGTTCTTTCAACGTCAAACTCTCATATTAGTGACTAAGATAAAACACTAAATAACTATTCAGAGGTTATAAAATGTTTATTAGTAAGGCAGTAAAGGAATAGTAACACTATAAAAAGTACACAGCAAATCATAATAGGGAATAAATGGCGCTGAGGACGTATTTATGTATGTAACGTACGTAATCGTTAGGTCGTTTGAGGTAATTTGAAATCGTACTCTGGTAATACTCGTGCTTTATGTCACTTCGTTGGGGTATGGTTATGTACTTTTGTTTGTATTTCTGTGCGTAAGTGAGTATTATTAATATAACTTTTTGAGTATGGTTTTTATGGCATCGTCACTAGATTTTTCATAATGATCAGTTTTTGTTTTTCTTTGGTCTGAGGGCAGAGTATGCAGATGAGTAAATTTTATACAAAAAATAGTTGTAATATATTTTGCTGTATTTTCTGTCATTTCCACTTGTAATACTTCTAAGTGGGAGTTATCGTGTTCTGTTTGCGCGACTAAACGGCGCGTGCTCGCTATCGGTCGCATCGGTTGCGCCGGCGCAGTGCAGAAAGCACAGTTGAGCTGATAATGTAGTTGTTCTAATGTACGCGGGGAATTTATTGTTTTAAGAGGAGAGGTCGCTATGCGTGTGGTCTTGCTAAAATACCATGAATTTCAAACACTCAATCTTATTTTAGATTAAATATTCTTTCGGGAGAGACAACACAATTTTTCTGTCGACAGCGATATAGCACTGCCTATATCTCATGCTCAACCGAAGCGAACTACAATGTGGTACCAATAGTTCACCGGTTACGGGCGGAAGCAAACGCATTACTGATTATCTATTGCATGAGGGCCTCACAAGACACCGTTGTCTACCTTTTTTTAAGGCGGCAAAAAGATTACCTAATCCATCCCATCATCCGGGGCAACGAACCGTGCCATGGGCCGTCTCTCCACCTGTACTGGCAGACCACTGGAATTATGAAACATTACTTCAGTAGTACACCGTTGTCTCCCTATGCTATGTGTATCTCAATTAATATCGTCAGACGACCAACAGATGATGTGATGATAATTTTTACAAATAATAACATGATAGTAAATAACAAGCCGTGTGGGGCCGGCACCAAGAATAGCTCCACCCCATCTCTTCCTACGGGAGTCGTATAAGCCGGCTAAGGGATTACCAGGGGACCGGGCAGCAGCGTTCCCCTGTGTACTAAAAACATCCACTGCGATCGCCAATCCGCCTGCCAAGCGTGGCGATTATGGTAAAACCCCCATTTTGGGGAGGCCTATGTCCAGCAGTGGACGCTGAAAGGCTGATGGATGGATGGATGAAATAACAATGTTGCTATTTTTATTTACGCTATGCAATATACATTTTCCGTGTGGTGACGGATTAAGAATACAAGTGTTACCACCCCATTGTTTCCCACGGATGTCGTATGAGGCAAATAAGCAATTATCATCCATTGGATGACTAGTGGTAGGGCTGGGTACTAAGCGGGAGTACCCACTTGGTATCGGGCCCGAGCGGGTTGGTACCACCATCTCCCGTATGACCGGCCATGAAGCACATCCTTGCGTTTTAGCTGTAGCAGGAGATAGCCGTTTATTCTTTCAAATGGTGAGCAGCGGCTTGACAATGCTCTCGGTATAGTTGAGTCCATGAGCGACGATTACCATTTACCATCAGATGGGCCGTGGCTCGTCTGCCACTACAAACCATAAAAAAATTAAAAAATTTGCACTTTATGGAACTCCTCATCTTAGCCTATATACGTATATACTGTAATAAGAAAACTATTGATGCATCTTTTTAGTAATGGCTTTATACTCCTTTGGAATGAGTCTTATTCATATCGGGATCATGTTTTATATACTAATGGTAAATCAAAATGCAAATTGACTCTGCATGTTTAGGGTTGTCACTGGGAAAATTGCATGAGTAACAACCCGTGGTCCGCCAAGTACGGGGGAAGAGACAATGTATCCATCCATCCATCCATCAGCCTTTTAAAGTCCACTGCTGGACATAGGCCTCCCCAACAATGGGGGATAGTGCCGTAATCGCCACGCTTGGCAGGCGGGTTGGCGATTGCAGTGGATGTTGTTAATACTCGAAGGAGTGCTACTGCCCACTCCCCCGATATTCCCTCAGTCGGCTCTTACGACTCCTAAGATCTCATCTCTTAAGAGACGATGTATGGCAGACTATAATAGTGAGCGAGGGCTTAATGCTATTTCGGGAAACACCAGGATCGGCGAAGCAACTATATTAATCAAGGCACAATAATTGGATGCTCGATCATTGAAGTATATAACATCTACGGTACTGGTAGTATGTAAAATTGGGCCAATAGAGGATGCAAGGCAAATAGATTCCCTAATAGATCCACGACCGCTTTAAGTTTTCCACTAATCTAAAAATAGCAAAAGACTTTTGGTATAAAGGATATAAAAGACCCAGACAGACAGACAGACAGAGTTGTGAATACGAATATGTCTCTTATAATCAAAATTATCATACATATAATTAATATCAATGACATCAAAAGTATGTAAAGATTTCCAAGTTGCAGTGTTAACAAAAAGTACAAAATGTTGATACAAAAATAAAGCCAAGAAAATATATAAAACCACGGTTACGGTATCTATCGCGTTTACTTCACGATCGGGAATCTGTAAACGAAACGTCGGGTTAGTAGAAAATCAATAAAACGCGATATAGGTGGAATACCTATATCGCGTTTTATTGATTTGTGGTTTTACTTCATAACCAAATTCTGCCTGTTACTTCTCCCGTGTGGAAATCAGAATATAAATATGTTACGATACGGTAAATTACTTATCTCTTTGTAAAAATAGTTATCCCACGGGAGCTATACATTTTTTGATGTGTAATCAGCTGTTAGCGTGGCGACGCTTTTATTTTATTTGTCCCGTTAAATATTGCAAGTTAAATTTGACACACTTGCCTGTTTCCGATTGTGTTGAAATTTTACATGCATATGTAAATCGCGTGACAATGCAATTTTATGATAACATGGATCTGATCTGATGATGGAGCTGGAAGGTGAAAATAGAAACTCTATAATGAAACGACGCAACCCCATCAAGTTTGGGCTCGTATGATTCGTTTTGACGAGTACTTTATCTCTAGATGGTATCCAGGGTCTGATAATGAAGCTGGAAGGTGGCCACAGTAACTCGATAATGAAACGACGCAACCCCATCGAGTTTGGACTTGTTTGATTCGTCTAGATGAGTACTTTGTCAAGTTATGATCATTTTATTTCTACAAAATAATGTCGATGTTTTCACATCTAGTAGACGTCCCGCGACATTTAGTTTTTATTCTATTTTAAAATATAGTCTATGTCCTTTTTAGAGCTCCAAACTATATCGCTTGCTCCGAGAAATATAGCTTTGAGCGCCAGTTACGCGCTTTTTTATTGTATTTTGAGTTATGTATTGCATTACTCTAAGAAACACAGCACAAAAAAATTACTTTCAGTTGACATATTAAACGCCTGTTTTGAATCACTGTACGCTGAACTATAAAGAAATAAGCTTCTTTTATTTCTCCTGTAAAATTGGATTTTTCGATATTACCATTTTATTGCCCAGGCCCATCGATATGTATGTAAGATTCCATGTTGATTGATGCTGAAGTTATGACCTAAACGTAACAAACAAACCGACCCACTGTCGCTTTATAATATGTACCTCAGTATAATGATGCGTAACATTCGCGTAAATAGCAGAAAATATTATAAAAAATAAGATCATATGTCTGGCAGCCCTAAGCATAAGTGCACACAAGCACGCTATTTCCATCACATAATTAAAGCATCGCAACACTATTCAAAAACGCAATGCTTTCTCTAATACAATAACAGGATATTGCATTTTTAACTTTATTTTCCTCGCATAAGTGCTGCTTGTGCTTGCTTTCAAGTTTTCAAGTAATCTAAATATATTGAAGATTTAAGGAAGTTAAGATTTAGATGTCACGAAAGATATTTGTTTCTCTATTTGATAAGATCATGATATAGATACGAGTAATGTGGATTTAAGTAACGGTTTGAATGGGTTTATGTACCTTCTTTTTTGTTAACGCGGGAAAAAATGTTCTTAACTGCTCAACCCGTCGCAACCGGGGCAACGAACAGCGTAGTGTGGGGCTCTCACCCACTAAATAAACCCGCCCTGTGTCGTCTCTCCGCCTTTGTTGGCGGGCCACTGGAATTATATTACAATCCTTCAGTGGGTTTATATACCTAACAGGCACTTGGGCATTATTATATAAAAATAATACACAGCTAATTAAATATTTTAGATAAATAAATGAGAATAATCCGCAGCTTGTGCTTGTTAGCAAATAATATATTTTTTAATGTAGGTATTTACCATGTTTTTTTAACGGACAAACAAGTATAAAATAATAATATTAAACACAAAGTGAAACATGTGAAATCGAAAGCTGCTAAGCATGGCAAATGCTAAAAATATATATAAAAATATCTAAAAAATAATAATACTTGTAAGATTGTAAAATAAAAACATGGGGCACGCTATTGATGCATCAATTATCTGCTGCTTGCGATGTTTTTCGTTTCCAATCTTACAAGTATTTTAATTATTTTATACTTTTTAGTCCGTTATAAAAACATTTTTTTTTTATTGCATGTAGTGCCAGACCAGCCACGGTCCATCTGATGGTAAATGGTAACCGTCGCCCATGGACTCGACTATACCGAGAGTATTGTCAAGCCGCTGCTCACCAATTCATTTCACAGATATGAAATAAAATATAAACGGCTATCTCCTGCTACAGCCAAAACGCAACGATGTGCTTCATGGCCGGTCTCACGGGAGATGGTGGTACCAACCCGCTCGGGCCCGATACCAAGTGAATACTCCCACTCGGTACCGAGCCAGCACCAGTCATGCAATGGATAATAATTGCTTACTTCCCTTAGTCGCCTCATACGACACCCGTGGGAAAGAATGGGGTCGTGACACTTGTATTCTTAGTCCGTCACCACACGGACATGGTACCTACATTTTATTATTATTATTTTCTGCTTTTCGGGGCTGTGTTCATCTTTTTTTTCATGTACATCCACTTCTGAGCTATAGTCCAAATTTCAAGTATCTAGCTCATCGGGAAGTTAGTTTAAAATTAATTACAAAATTCCACCCGGACAAACATACAAGAAAGCGAGTTAATAAAAACATTGTAACATAGAAAAATGGCGCGAAATCATATCGCTTAACAATATTGATTCTTTATACTTATAATTTCTGATTGATAATAATTTCTTTATTTTATATTCACTAATACAAACGCTTTGATAGCCTAGCGGTGAAACCGAGGACTGCAAAGAGAATGGTATAAAGTTCAATCCCCAGTCCAAGGTACTAACATCGCTTTATTAAACACACATATACAAACAATATGAACATATGGAACAAAGCTTACAATTATTTGTGTGTTTAAAAGGCTACAACTCAGCATGAGCTGCGGGTGACCGCAGCGCTGATTTTTATTTATTTAAAACTTTTGCACTTATATAAGGTACAAGGCGGACTTAATGCCTTAGGCATTCTCTTACAGTCGACCTGAGGTGGAGCAGAAATTAACGATGGTAGGTGCAATAGACAAATAAATATCAATACATAATAATATATACATATATACCAATACATATAATTTTCAGTTGAAGCCTCCAGTAACTCACGGATGTTCAAGTTACGAATTATTAAATTTTATTTTATTAAAAACAAAAAATATATATTAAAATAAAAGTATATAAAAGAAACTAATAATAATAAAAACAACTTAACAACAGTTAAAAAATGTTTTGTGTAAAATACTAAATAAATATTTCAAGTAAAATAAATTTTAAAACAAGAATACGAGAACAACCACATATAAAATTATTATATAAAAAACATTTTGACTGCATTCCATATAGGGAAAAATAATAAATATGTTCACAGATATGTTCACAGATATGTTCACAGACATTTTCACACAACGTCCTCTGGTCCCAAACTAAGCTTAACGCTTGTGCTATGGGTACCAGATTACGGATATAATACATATATTACTTTTTTTTTGTAAATACATACATATAATAGATAGAAAACACCCAGACGCAGTACAAGTATATGTGTTCATCACACAAATAATTGTCCTGAGTGGGAATCGAACCCACGACCTCGTACATGGAAGTCGGTTACACTACTGAGCACGCCACGAGGCCCGTCACATAAATATAAAATAAGTTAAAAAAAAAAGTAAAATAGTTTACTATGTGATGGATATTTGTGAACATAAATGTATATTTTTCGATATTTTTATATATATTTTTAGCATTTGACATGCTTAGCACTATACATTAAACACAAAGTGAAAAATGTGAAATCGAAAATAACAGTCAGGAGCAGGATTTGAACCTGCATCTTCTGGATACTGTCCAGATGCTTTACCAATCCAACCAATCTGAATTGGCACTTTGTGTTTAATGTATATTTTTCAATTTAATCCTAAAAGTGGCTATGCTTTTTAGCGTAGGTACGTATTGGTGGAGGTAAATTGTTCCAACATTTTGTTGCGTTATATTTGAAACGTATGTTTCGTATGGTGATTGAAAGCGCTGGAGGCCCAAACCCCCACCCTATCAGATGATATAAGGAAGACCTTATAATACTTCCTATCCACCTCCTATTGGTGATCTCCTTGGAGATGGCGACGCGCAAGTGATGCCTCTGGTGTTGTTAGCGTCTATTGGCTACGGTAACCGCTTACCATCAGCGTATGATTGCTGGACACCCACGTCGTATAAAAAAAGAAATTATGATATGGAGTCGGGGCTTTCTAGAATATGACAGATTTGACTAAGTAGCTTGTTACACACGACACAAGTCTTATTACTGGGACCAATTTTACTTCTCAATCGAGTGCTTTAAATGCCCATCCGATTGTTGTGTATTCGATTAGTTTTCAAAACAATTCATAAATGACTTTTTTTTTAAGTTATACTATACGAGTATGTTCGTAAAGTTCCCCGCAACACAGGGATTAGATCAGAGTGTGGATTGTCTCCAAAAAACTTTAAGAATGTTACTTAAAAGATATTTTAAATAAAATTACATTCAAAAGTAATATAAAATGCAATATAAATTCAAAATTGCTTTCTGAGCTCAGTCGATCAGGTCTTGCAAATGTCGCGCTCAAACCAGGACAAAAATTATTGGACACCAACGATATTGCGGCGGTTTCAATACATCGAAAGATTAAACTACGATCTAGGCTAACTGAATATTGCAAATGAGAAATTTGAGTGTTTTTATGAACATAAATAATAAGTATTAGTTTTACTAAAACACTTAGGTAAGTGATAGCCATTATTAGCTTACTGCTGATCATGAGGTCTCGGATTCGATCCCCAGATCGCGCAGTGCTATTGAGCTTTTTCCTAAAAATAAAAATTCTCAGTAGCTCCGTTCGTGTTTGGAAATGTGCCCGGTAGACGGCAATAGCCCCCTATTACGTGGGACTCAAACCTCAAACATAGCTGGTGAATCGTGGGTGTGTAGTACACCTCTGCCTACCCCTTCGGGGAATACAGGCGTGATGCTGTTTTGTTTTATGTTTCTTATGTAAGTTTTAGTCGTACTAGAAGGGGTAGAGAGAAATTCTTAATAATATTTTAAATGCGAAACTGCGTTGTTTGTTTCTTACAATTCTACACCGTAAAAATTCAACTGCTCATCATGAAATTACATTATAGACCAGGGCTTCGAGGTTACATTAGATTCGACCTTGTTTATCCCAGCATGAGTGGACTTACTCGATCAAAAAAGTAACACAAACTATCCTGAAATAACGGTAGTAACTCCTACCGTTGTGTTTCGTATGGTGAGTGAGAGCGCTGGAGGCCTAATATTCCTACCTATCCTTTCCTTTGAGATAACTTGCTATCGGGCCCGAGCGGGTTGGTACTGCCATCTCCCGTGTAACCGACCATGAAGCACATCGATGTGTAGTCGATAACCATTCATTCATGTCCACGATACGAAATAGTGAGCAGTGGCTTATTGTCAAACTGCTCTTAGTATAGTTGAGCCCATGAGAGACGGTAACCATTCACCATTAGGTGGATCGTGGCTCGGCTTTGCATGTCAAATCCGTGACTGGAAGTTAAATACATTCAGGTGGCCTGAGGTGTGCCAACCACCACTAATAATTATAATCAAAAAACATAAATGATGCTTATAATTAATGATAGTGTTTGATTTTTGAATATTAAAATAGAAGTATATAATTAGCCGTGTGGGGCCGGCTTTAGAATTGTCCCACCCCTCTCTACCCACGGGAGTCGTAAGAGCCGACTGAGGGAATACCGGAGGAGTGGGCAGCAGCACTCCCTCGAGTATTAACAACATCCACTGCGATCGCCAACCCGCCTGCCAAGCGTGGCGATTACGGCATTATCCCCCATGACGGGACCGCTCGTTGCGGCGTTCTCTTGGGGAGGCCTATGTGCAGCAGTGGATATTATTATCTTTTAATATATAAAATTCTAGTGTCACAGTGTTTGTCGCCATTCTCGTCTGAAACGACATGACTGATTCTTATTAAATTTTGTGTGTATATTCAGTAAGTCTGAGAATAGGATGTAAACTAATTTTCATACCCCTAAGTGATAAGGGTGGTCCACCCCAATTTTTTTTTTGTTATTTATTGGACAAAATGTTTTATTTAAATTTTGGACAATATTTTTAATTTTTTGTTTCTTTTGTTATTTTATATATATTACCAACCCCTTTTTTTTAATAGCGATATTAGTACTTTAATAATTTTCATTGCAAAACATTCACGAAAAAAAATATGGCAGTACAAAGTTCGCCGGGTGAGCTAGTACTTATATAAGTTTCACTCGTAATATGTAAGTATCTGCAGCGACACTAAGTAGACTGTCCTGACCACAGCCTCACATTCGCTCACCATAATAAAATATTAAAATATTGATAATAATGGAGCATAAATAATCATAACGTCAGTCAATTTTGTCAACATAATTCATCAATAATTAATGATTTATATGAGCTGTCTAGTAAAGCCGCTTATTATACGAAAAACCTGATGGTTTATCTTAATTCAATATTCATTAAAATTATTGCTGAAATGTAATATGGTTAGTTGATTAATGGGTATGTATGACTCGGCTATATTAAGTGGCTTAATTTTAAAAGTTAATAAAATGTTGAATGCTTAATTCGTTTAATTCGTCTAAAACGTCTAGACTAAAAAACCCTAAATCGACGTATTGTTGACTTACAATTAACACAACACATAATAAAATGTAAATTAATAAACTATTGGTAAAGTCGTGTCTATATATCATAAACATTGCCATTATTTAAAAATTGAATTGTAATTTAATATTTTTTTTAAATTAAATAATGGCTTTGGTTTTGCAGAACCATCATCCTAACAGAAACTTAAAGCTAACGTTGTTATTCACAAGTAAGTTAAATTTATAAAACAATCACAGTCCAACAACACACGGTTTTGGAAAACAATACAGAGTGACAACATGATCTTCTTCATGTTCCCGCCAAAACAGTAAATTAATAAAACATCTTCTACGGATACCAATTTGTGTCAACATCGTGAGCCATGACTGAACCACAGACATTACAAATAGACAAGTCATATGTTATAATAAATCAAATGTGAATGTTTTTTCTCAGTGTTTTTTTACACGGATGGAAAACAAGCAGGCGGCCCTTATCATGGTAAGCGGTTACCATAGCCTATAGACGCTAGCAGCACCAGAGTCATTACTCGCACGTCGCCAACTCCAAGGAAAGACACAAGAGGAGGAGAGGAAGGATAATAAGGATCTCCTTATTATCCTGATGATGAGGAGAGGGTCGGGGCTATATTGGCACTTTCTCTAGCGACATACGAAACATAGTAGGAGTAGTAGAGCATACCTACAGTTTTTTCACACTAATCTTCTGTGAGAGGGTTGTAGTTCCCGATCGAGTCGGCCAATCTATGTTAAGATAAGGCGATTAACACACTGCCACGCACCACGATGCATGTTGCATGTCAACGTACTTGCGGGAGTGAAGATCTGCATCATCGTGCGGGTTTTTTACGCACTCACGCGCGTTGTTGCGTTTTGTGGATTCACGGCGGCTCTGGCTCATTTCATTCAATGCTGTTGGCTGTAGTGATAGTGCAGTGCAGAGCACGGCACTGCGGCGGGCAGGACTCGGTGTGCCATATCTTGCGTCTCGCCCCGCACCCACGCGCGGGGTTGCATGTTCTTCCGCTTGTAGACGCGTGATCTGCATTACGCGCGTGGATGCATTTTCTGTGTGTTGAACTGTGCGTGTTTTCTATACAAACGAAGATACTTAAAAACAACGTTAGAACACGCATTTACGTGCTACGCTGCGTGGTGCGTGGCAGTGTGATAATCGCCTTAGCACGGCTCTACCATAAAAAAGTTATTAGTAGCAGTTAGTTTTAGTTCACTGAATAAGTGGTGTGATAATTAAAAATTAAAACTGACTTATATTTCATTACCACAAATTATGTTATACCTACACAGGAACGAATCATCTATCTTATACTACATCATAATAATATAGGCGTCTAAACATAAAACATTTTTTTTTGAATTTTTGTCTATTTATCTGTTTATTCGTTCGCGCAGTACGCAAAAGCTACTGAACGGATTTTGATGCATTTTTTTTATTGGTAGCTCTTGATTAGACTTAAAAACTGGTATATCTACATTGATCCACTACTACATCGGGAACCTGAGATATAACCTAAAAACTAGCTTTTGACTGCGGCAGAGCCGCGGGCAAAGGCTAGTAATTATTATACAAACATAATGAGGGAAAGAAAATATTACATAAAATTAGAAAAGTGCAGCAACTTTTACTTACAATTTATTTTGCAATGTCATGTGTTAAGTAGGCTAATTTGATAACTCTCGCTCATTTTATATATTTTTACTTTAATCACCATTTCAAATGATATATTGAACGTTGTATTTGTATAAACATTAGCTGGATAATTATGGATGTTTGATAAGGATTTATGAATAACAAAACTGCTCCAACTATAACCACAAATTAATTTGTTAAAGTTTCGGAAAATGATTACCAAAATTGACTTGGTAGTTGAGGTTGGTTAATATGAAATTGATTATTAAAATATAGCAAAAAAAAAACAAACCACGCGTTTCTACGATCATTATTACTTATTATAATTTTATTTTCTACTTTTTAGTTCGACTATCTAAACCGTGTTTTTTAGTTTGTGAAACTATCATTTATGTTGTTCTTCTTTAATTTATCAAAACAGCATCAAATCAAATTCTATTTAAAATACTTCTATTTAAAATACCCTAATTTTCTTTTTTTATCGTAGGTGTGACAATAGTGAAAAAGTAAAATTGCAATATTGTCTTTTATCCTTGATAAGTGTGCTATTCAATTTAATCCGACGTGAATTTCACGTACTTCAAGTACGTGAAATTCACGTTTTAAACATTCCATTACATAGATACGATATTATATTTAACCCTTCGATTCATAGTGGAGACTGGACAGGAAAATATATAATTTTGGTCATAAAATATTACTACCAAAATTATTTGCGAAAAAAAAAAAAGGCTTTATATGGCTTTCAAGCAAGCTCATTATTCAAGTGAGATTAAGGTCAACGCGAAGCCTGGCGTGGAAGTTCAGGTTTATTAAGCAGAGAATAGTTGTCAGTCGGCAGCACTCCTGTGGTTTCTCTGTGGATTAAAATTTTTGTGACATTTAATACTCAGCATACATTTAAAATATTTAGCGAAATATTTTTATTACACTTAGAAGTAGAAGTCGTTTTATAATCCCTTAGATGATAATAATAAAGCGTAAGAAAAGTGCTCATCTCAAACCTTGTTTAAAGAAGGACATTATGTGGTACTGCAGAAACATCATCGTATAAGTCACTCCAGAGCCTACACGTGGTAGAAAAAAGCACTGGAAAGCGTTTTGGAACAGAATATTTCCAGGTCTTAAGAATTAACCTTTTTTTTGTTTAGGCGGGAAAAATGTACTTAACCGCAGAACCTGTCGTCCGTGGCAAAAAACAGGGTAATGTGGGGCCCTCACTCACTAAATAAACCCGCCGTGTGCCGTCTCTCCATCTGTATTGGCGAGCCACTGGAACTATGTTACATTGCTTCAGTGGTTTAAGGATGAACCCTACTCGAAGTATAGGTTGGTAAAAAGATAATGATAGCCAAGTGGTAAAACCAAGAACTGTAAAAAAATGGTAACGAATTCGATCCCCAGTCCCAAAGCCATAGCACACACCTCTGACTTTTCGAGAATATATGAGTATTAATTGTTCACAAATTATCACTGCTCCGTGAAGGTAAACTTCGTGTAGAAACTTGCTTGCCTGAGGGATTCTCTCGACGGCTCGTGAGTGTCAACCCGCACTCTGCTAGCATGGTGGACTACGGCCTTAATACCTCTGAATTGGATAGGAAACCCGTACTCAATAATGGGACAGGAATGGATTGAAAAACATTGATAGTGGTAGTATTTATAGCAGTTCAATGTCGAAATTAAAACAAGAAATACAATACTGATCATGCGTAACCTTTAATATCTCATTGGTCTAAGAGAAATAACAATCGTAATAAGGACCCTAATTGTACAAGATTAGTTTGGGTCGTACATATGTTCATACGAACCCAAAACCATAAGTTAATTAGGAGCGCTTGTTATAATAACGCCGCCATTAATTTGCCCCTTTTGAAGACCTGCAACACACTTTACACAACAGAATAACTTAATTGTTTAAATAAAACTGTTCAGGTAAAATTTGTAGGGTTAACCCGTATAGTTTTTAACGCACTTTTTTAACGAAATTTTGTGAAGGTGTTTGTTTGTTTATTCGCAAAACACGCCTAATCGACTGAACGCATTGCCAGGATATTAATGGTAAGTAAATAAATAAGGCACTGGATAGATATAATATGATACTTTTTATCTTGAAAAGATGAACAGCTCCCATCGATTTCGCTTGCAATCAGACCTATAGACTAAACGGATTTGAATGAAATATACACTTTAAAAGTACATATTATTTGTGAATAAGGAAAAAGTACGCGCAGGAATCGAACCCGCGTCCCTTCCAATCCGGGGAAGGCGCAAAATAAGATCACTTCCTGAGCATACCAAATGCTAAAAAATATAGGTAGATCAAAAATGAAATATACACTAATATATTTATCTTTACTAATATTATAAAGTGTGTTTGTTTGTTAGGCTTTCACGCCGTGACTACTGAACCAATCATCGTGAAATTACACAAGTATGTATAGTCTGGAGCTCAGAAAAGGACATAGACTACAATTCCTCCCATTCCTCCCATAGCACATCTATTTTACATAGAGGTAATTAATTAACGGTACAGTGAATCGCGGATAGAATGTATTTATTATATGTACCTATATAAACATAGCATCACGCCTGTGTGCCCCGAAGGGGTAGGCAGATGTGTATCACACACCCACAACTCGCCAGCTATGTTTAAGTCCCACGCGAGTCTATTGACGTCTACCGGGCACATTTCCAAACTCCGGGCTGCTACTGAGAATTTTTCTTTTTAGGAAAAGCTCAATTTATCATTGCCCAACCCGGGGATCGAACCCGAGACATCATGATTAGCAGTCGCATACACTACCGCTACACCACCGAGGCAGTTATACCTATGCATATGCGAAAGCGTGTTTGTTTCGCATTCACGCCTTAACTACTAAGCCAATCATCATAAAACTTCACACATATTTATAGTCTGGAGCGTAAAAAAAGAACAAAAATGTATCCCGGATAAAATTATAGCTTCTATGGGATAATAATTTTTGCATAGACTTAATAAGTGTGCCATAGAATGACTTATTTAAGTAATAAAATCCACGCCGACGGAGTCACGTGCTATATCTAGTCTTTAATAAAAATAAACTAAATCTCCTGTTCAGAATATAGGTCAGAGTGATATGCAAAATGTTATACGGGATTTATTAACGCCTGCTTTAATACTCTCACTCAACCGCGCTAATACAGCTTGCTATAAAATTTTAAACAGGCGCTCGAGCAAACAAAGTTTATATAACTTGCTTCATACATTAGCGTAATTTGACTCAGCATTATATTAGACCCAATTTTGATATTTCCTTGTTGTATACTATTCTAGATACGAGTATAATATTTTATTTGCTATTAACTCGTTTTAATGTGTACTGAGAAGAGCCACGGCCCGTCTTATTGTAGATGCTAACCGTCGCTCATGGACTCAACTATACCGGAAGTATTGTCAAGCCGCTGCTCACCATTTCATTTCAGATATGAAACGAAAACATTAACAGCTATCTCCTGCTATGACCAAAACACACCGATGTGCGTCATGGCCGGTCACGCGGGAGATGGTGGTACCAACCCGCTTCGGCGTACTCCAAAATATAAATATGTCACTCTACATTAAACACAAAGTGAAAAATGTGAAATCGAAAATAACAGTCAGGAGCAGGATTTGAACCTGCATCTTCTGGATACCGTCCAGATGCTTTACCAATTCAGCCATCCTGACAATTGCTCCTGACTGCTAATTTCGATAACACATCATACTTAACGTCTTTGGGTGACGCCTGCGCCATCTGTCGGACGTATTTTCATACATTATACCGACCAGGTAAACTTAATTTTACAATTAAGATTTTTACCTAATAATGACGCAAACCCTATAAATATTTATATATATTTTTAGCATTTGACATGCTTAGCACTATACATTAAACACAAAGTGAAAAATGTGAAATCGAAAATAACAGTCAGGAGCAGGATTTGAACCTGCATCTTCTGGATACCGTCCAGATGCTTTACCAATTCAGCCATCCTGACAATTGCTCCTGACTGCTAATTTCGATAACACATCATACTTAACGTTTAGTTTAGTTTACCTGGTCGGTATAATGTATGAAAATACGTCCGACAGATGGCGCAGGCGTCACCCAAAGACGTTAAGTATGATGTGTTATCGAAATTAGCAGTCAGGAGCAATTGTCAGGATGGCTGAATTGGTAAAGCATCTGGACGGTATCCAGAAGATGCAGGTTCAAATCCTGCTCCTGACTGTTATTTTCGATTTCACATTTTTCACTTTGTGTTTAATGTATAGTGCTAAGCATGTCAAATGCTAAAAATATATATAAATATTTATAGGGTTTGCGTCATTATTAGGTAAAAATCTTAATTGTAAAATTAAATTTACCTGGTCGGTATAATGTATGAAAATACGTCCGACAGATGGCGCAGGCGTCACCCAAAGACGTTAAGTATGATGTGTTATCGAAATTAGCAGTCAGGAGCAATTGTCAGGATGGCTGAATTGGTAAAGCATCTGGACGGTATCCAGAAGATGCAGGTTCAAATCCTGCTCCTGACTGTTATTTTCGATTTCACATTTTTCACTTTGTGTTTAATGTATAGTGCTAAGCATGTCAAATGCTAAAAATATATATAAATATTTATAGGGTTTGCGTCATTATTAGGTAAAAATCTTAATTGTAAAATTAAGTTTACCTGGTCGGTATAATGTATGAAAATACGTCCGACAGATGGCGCAGGCGTCACCCAAAGACGTTAAGTATGATGTGTTATCGAAATTAGCAGTCAGGAGCAATTGTCAGGATGGCTGAATTGGTAAAGCATCTGGACGGTATCCAGAAGATGCAGGTTCAAATCCTGCTCCTGACTGTTATTTTCGATTTCACATTTTTCACTTTGTGTTTAATGTATAGTGCTAAGCATGTCAAATGCTAAAAATATATATAAATATTTATAGGGTTTGCGTCATTATTAGGTACAAATCTTAATTGTAAAATTAAGTTTACCTGGTCGGTATAATGTATGAAAATACGTCCGACAGATGGCGCAGGCGTCACCCAAAGACGTTAAGTATGATGTGTTATCGAAATTAGCAGTCAGGAGCAATTGTCAGGATGGCTGAATTGGTAAAGCATCTGGACGGTATCCAGAAGATGCAGGTTCAAATCCTGCTCCTGACTGTTATTTTCGATTTCACATTTTTCACTTTGTGTTTAATGTATAGTGCTAAGCATGTCAAATGCTAAAAATATATATAAATATTTATAGGGTTTGCGTCATTATTAGGTAAAAATCTTAATTGTAAAATTAAGTTTACCTGGTCGGTATAATGTATGAAAATACGTCCGACAGATGGCGCAGGCGTCACCCAAAGACGTTAAGTATGATGTGTTATCGAAATTAGCAGTCAGGAGCAATTGTCAGGATGGCTCAATTGGTAAAGCATCTGGACGGTATCCAGAAGATGCAGGTTCAAATCCTGCTCCTGACTGTTATTTTCGATTTCACATTTTTCACTTTGTGTTTAATGTATAGTGCTAAGCATGTCAAATGCTAAAAATATATATAAATATGTCACTCTACTTCACAAACTGCCTCGATGGTGTAGCGGTAGTGTTTGCGAATGCTAATCATGAGGTCTCGGCTTCGATCCCCGGGTCGAGCATTGTTATTGAGCTTTATCCTAAAAAGAAAAATTCTCAGTAGCAGCCCGGAGTTTGGAAATGTGCCCGGTAGAGGTCAACAGGCTCGCCCCCTATTACGTGGGACTTAAACATAGCTGGCGAATCGTGGGTGTGTAATACACCTCTGCCTACCCCTTCGGGGAATACAGGCGTGATGCTATGTGTGTTGTATGTTTGTTGTTAATTTTATACTAAGGTTTTCACAATCACATTTCAAATACATAATTATGTTACTTAACTCTGCCTACCCCTTGGGAACACAGGCGTGATGCTATGGATGTACTTCACAAATTGTTATTTCATAGGAATAATCATTTTTCCGGGATAGAATACCTATGTCCATGTCTGGGTTCCATAATATATTTTTTACTTGTCCGTGTGGTGACGGACTAAGAATACAAAAGTCACCACCCCATTCTTTCCCACGGGTGTCGTAAGAGGCGACTAAGGAAAGTAAGCAATTATCATCCATTGCATGACTGGTGGTAGGGCTGGGTACCAAATGGAAGTACTGACTTGATATTGCGCTCGAGCGGGTTGGTACCACCCATCTCCTGTATGACCGGCCATGAAGCACATAGTTGCGTTTTGGCTGTAGCAGGAGATAGCCATTTATTCTTTCATTTCATTTTGTCGGCATTTACAAGGAAAGGGATAGAAGGCGGAGAGGAATGATAATAAGGATCTCCTTCTGGTAGGAAGGATAACATTGAGAGGATAGTGAGGGTGTTCAGGCCTCCGGTGATCTCCCCCACTATAATAAACACAACGGTAGGAGAACCTACTGTATTTTCACGCTGATATTCTGTGGGAGATTAGTAGGTTCTTTTTCGATCAAGCCGGCTCATTCATGCTCAGATAAGCAAGGCTTCTACTACTTGACTGTAGACAAAATAGCAATCAAAAACACATTATACCTAGATCAGCTGTGTAATCGGCAAATTCTTGTTATCCTCAATGAAAATAGTGACACACCCTTTTTTTATGGGAATAAATGTACCTAACCGCACAACACCCCGTCGTTCGGGGCAACGAACAGGGTAGTCTGAGGTCCTCACCCACTTAATAAACCCACCGTGTGCTGCCTCCGCATGTAATTACTTCAGTGGTATCACCCTTTTTTTTTATTTTTTTGTTTAGGCGGGAAAAAATGTTCCTAACCGCACACCCCGTCGCTCGGGGCAACGAACAGGGTAGTGTGGGGCCTTCACCCACTAAAGAAACCCGCCGTGTACCGTCTCTCCGCCTTTATTGGCGGGCCACTGGAACTATGTTTCAGTGGTATCACCCTACATTCTAGAATAAGTCATGTATCACATAGAACTTTACAAACATACAAATAACGCACTCAAACGCATATGCTCAGAGAAACTATCTGGGGATCACATTAGTTATCCTATTTGAGAATCGAATCGCTATACTCGAGACGGGGTTTCCGTATTTAAACCACTTGATCACATGCCTTATATGTGTAGTTACTTTACATGATTGAAATACATATGAATTGCTTTGTTAGTCTGTGGTATAAGTATGCTTAGAGGTCCAAGTTGGAATCCTGGATTTAACCAATCATGCTAATTAGTTTATCCATCATGAAATTCTCAGCCTGGACCCTGAAGCTGTGTAGAGAATTACGCGAATAAGTTTACAACCGTATTACGCAGTATTATATTATTTAAGGTTATCCATCCATCCATCATCCTTTCGACGTCCACTGCTGGACCTAGGCCTCCCCAAGACAACGCCACAACATGTGTTTCGCTCATATGGATAGTGCCGTAATCGCCACGCTTGGCAGGCGGGTTGGCGATAGTAGTTGATGTTGTTAATACTCGAGGGAGTGCTGCTGCCCACTCCCTCGGTATTCCCTCAGTCGGCTCTTACGACTCCCATGGGTGGAGGGGTGGGACAATTCTAAAGCTGGTTCGTAAAATATTAAAATGGGTGTGTTTAGTCACTGTTTACTGCTTCGAGTATAAGGCGAGGCTAAAAAATTTTGTACTGTAATATAGGCCTATCTACAACCTATTCCACTTCACTATGAGTTGGAGTATTCGATACTGAATATAATACTCGAATAACCTTTGTTAGAGCCCTCGACATATATTTTCAGTATAAGAAAACAATAACGTGAAATCGTCCAAACAAAACCAAGGCCATTATGCTTAATAATGCAGAAAGTAAATTAATCATTTGTTTATTAAATTTCGCCACTTTAGTAGTTAATTAATATTCTGTTTAAAACTTGATAAGACGGCATCAGTCTTGAATTTTCTTGCGTATAGCTTGAGCTGATTTATCAATAATAGACGATACGATAAAATTAGTAACCGTGGATTACCCAAAATGAGATAACACAAGTAATATAGAAATATTAAAAAGTTGTCTAGAAAACCATAGCGGTACTGCAGTTGCGTAAACGAGCGCCCCATTGCACTGTCGGCATCAATGAACTGGAAAGCAAGGTCTTCGACCAGACCTCATTGTTTTATTTAGCTGTGTTGTTCTAATTAGAACTAGTCGAAACAATACCACAGGAAGGAAACAACTGGATTCGGACAGACGGCCTGTGAAAACTATCACACGACCTACAAAAAATATATTTCGTTCCACCAAATTTAACCTTAGTATAAATAATAGTTGCAATGCCGAAATGACATCAGTCTTGAAACGTAACAGTAACCACATCGGCAAGATGTTGACACGAGTTTTCACCTTAGTGCTAGTTGCTTTGTCCTCAGCACAACTCCAAGCCAAACTGGTAGAAGAGAAAACGCCTTATGATCATGTAAAGGAACGATTGAACGCTATCGCTTTTGATTTAAAATCCGGAGTGCCTTTATCGAAAGGATATGAAGTGGTAGAAAGTGAAGATTATCCTGAGCAACTTGATGAAGCTGCTTCTACAGTTTTAAATACTGTTACCGGTGTCGGTGGAGTGGGGGGAGTTGGTGGTGTCGGTGGTGTAGGTGTTGGTGGACTAGGCTTAGGACAAGGATTCGGTCTCGGTGGCATTGGCCTAGGAGGCATCGGTCTCGGTCATGGCCTAGGACTAGGTCTTGGAGGTGTTGGCAATGTTGGCGGAATTGGTGTTGGAGGTGCTGGTATTGGTGGTGTTGGTATTGGGCAAGGTGTTGGATTGTTAAACCAAGGAATTGGAGGAATCGGAGTGGGTGGTATTGGCTATGGAAATGGTCTACTTTATCATCCGCTAATTGGGGCTCAAGTTGGCGGTGGATATGTTGATAAGAAAGCCTATGATTCCGCTCAGAAGAAAGACGCTGGAGAGAATGTTGAAAAATTAGAAAAGAAAGCCGAGGAAGAAGTCAAGCATGGTCAAGAAGGTTTCCAACAAGGATCAGCTGCCGTGCAAGCTGAGAAGGGTGAATCTAGTTTTTATAAAGACGAGGAAGCCAAAAAGAAAGCTGCTGGTGACGAAAAATTTTACGAAGGTGGACAGAAATTTGACAAGCAGGGTATGTCTTCGATTCTCTTATTTGCACATAGATTTTCAACTGTCTGACTTGTTATTACGATGTAATTTCACGCTCACTTGACTTCAATAAATAAATGGCAATTTCTTGCTGAATATTTCGGTGACACCCAATAAAAACTTAAATGAAAATTCATAAGACTCGAATCAGTAACAAACGAAATCTATTAACATATTCAAAGTCACTTTTTATTGATGTTTGATAATATTACAGGTGCCAATGAAGAACAGGTGAAGAAATCTAAGGGTCATAAGAAAGGCCATGTAAGTAAGGGCTTCAAGACTTCAAGTAGTAAGAATGAAGAGGAAAAAACTGAGAGTTTCTACGACGAGGCTCATGATGAAGCTGATCATAAAGTGGCTGGACATAATGCTGGTTCTTTTGGAGAGAATGCTCATCAAGGATTCAAGGGTGCCCACGAAGAAAAAATCTTGGATGCAGCTGCTCAAGGCAAAGAGGGACATCACGTTTCTGGTCAAAAGATCGATGATGCCAAGGGTAACAAGGTGAGCGACATATTAATAACATATCCGAGTTTTAGTTTATTGCTAAACGTGAGTGTATATGTTTGTACATCTCATTTTAACCAGCCGTTCTCACGTTTTGGTTAATTTGTACGATACATAAATCGCGATTTGCCTGACACCATCGCCAAAGAAACAATATATAGTCATATAATTACAATTGTTATTGAGATGCTTGGCCGTACCATAACGTTAACAAAGTCGTTAAGAAAGGATGTGCCGGTAGTTCGTATATTATAGAATATATTCAATATATATTCTATAATATACCCACTGGCAAAAATTAATAAATATCTATTTTTATAGAAAAATAGATATTTATTAAATACTAATTATGAGTTCATATATCCCTACATAGTCCAATAAAATATATTAAACTAGCTGATCCGGCGAACTTCGTACCGCCATATTATTTTTTCGTGAATATATTTTCTAAAATCCTGAAAGAAGTGACGAGACATACTATTTATGCCCACCTCGGCTTCACACGAGTAGTGTACAGTCGCGGACTAAGGAAATGTAACAATTCCGGTAAAATCAAATCAAACGGATTATAAATAATTTCAGACACGTTTGATGTATCGAAAGTAACTCACGGTCTGTCTCCTTCACTCACTCCCTTTACATAATATGATTTTTTATTTAAAAAAAAATCTGTTGGATTTTTTTTAAATTTTCTTTTATACAAATATTTTCCTGATAATAACGAACACAAAAAAAAGAATTATCCAATTTGGTGCCGACGTTTGGAAGTTATGCGCGTAGGTACATACATTTCGGCGATTCATTTTTATTTACCTATATAGATAGATAGATATTAATTTCAATAAAACTCTTTAATATGCTGTCCATCAAGCTACAGCTGAAAATGTCAACGTCGTTAGATATTGTATTAATCAGTCCCATAGCTTGAGACAAAGGCAAAATCTTTAAAGAGGTTAGGTCTGGCGAATGGGATGTCAAGTGTGGCGAGGAACGATACGGGGATTGTTAATTTTTATCGGCATAAAAAGTAATATATCAATCCAACTTCTCATCAACTTGTCAAACATGAAAAATCCGTTCGGTTTATGTGCGTAATTGACAAAGAAACATAATTATATAAACTTGCACATTTATAATATTCGTAGTATATATTGCCTTTCTAAACTTAATTAAATACCTAATTTTTTTACTAAGGAATGGTACTGTTATTTAATTTAAAGAGCTATGGAAATTATTTTATGACAGCTATCACCTTATTTCAGTTTGTTCCATCACTAAAACTCAATACTTACCAAAAACATAATTTAGCTTCATATACTAAGAGTTTTATCAACGATAACACAAAAACCGTTGATACGATTAGGATTAATAGTATAAGTTTACTTTGATTTTATCAGTATTAGTAAAGTCAGAGGAACTATCACTAAAGCTACGAGTATGTTGGGAACTTTTTGCGACCTTTTATGTTCGTGAAATGTTTATTACGAACAAAATGCGCTGAATTCACACGAGAAAAAACTTAGGCGTGTACGAAGTAGAGACGTTATCTTATATCTTCGTATATTAAAACACGTTCGTTTTACCAAGTCGCGAAATAAAATCAAATAATTTGGATCATATTCTGGGAGAAGAATCTTCTGTGCTAAAGTCTTTGTTATAAGTACAATATAAACCCAGTCCATCCATCCATATGCCTTTCAACACAGCATACCCAGTAGCAGTAATAATCTCGTGGTATGACCCAGGATTGCCAATACAGACAAACATGTTCGATTTTCAATCTGAAGTCGAGATCTCGCGAGGCGTCGTCTGAAATTTTTAGGCTATGTGCATATTTGATAACAAACTTACCTGTAGATTTTTTTTCAACCGCTCGCGTACCTATGCATCTTGATTTGCTTCTCGTTGGCCACACAAACTCTCATTCTGAAAAGAGACTCGTGCACAGCAAGACCTTAATGGGTGGTGGTATTAAAAAAATAGAGATGACAGTAAATCATCAATATGTTAATTTTATTAATGTATGATCATTTTCCACCAGTATGCTAACTATTATTAAGCTGTAGCAGAGCTGTGTCTGTACATTTGAGATATTTGAGAAAAACTGTATTAGGCTATATAGGCGAGTCTGAACACAAAACATAGTTTTTTTCTTTTTGTCTGTTTGTCGGTTTGTCTGTTTGTTTGTTCGCGTATCACGCAAAAAGTACAGAGTGAATTTTAATGTATCTTTTTTTATTTGATAGCTCTTGATTAGACTTAACCACTGGTATACATTTTATCCTGCTACTATATCGGGAACCTTTTTTTTGTTAAGGCGGGCAAAAATGTTCCTAACCCCCCCGTCGTTCGGGGCAACGATCAGGGTAGTATGGGGCCTTCACCCACTAAAGAAACCCCCGTGTGCCGTCTCTCCGCCTTTACTGGCGGGCCACCGGAACTATATTACATTCCTTCAGTGGTACTATATCGGGAACCTAAGATATAACCTAAAAACTAGCTTTTGGCTGCGGCGGAGCCGCGGGAAAAGGCTAGTAAATAAAAATATAATAAAAAAAAAACTAATGTTTGCGGCTACTACCCATAATCGCAATATATTTATCTACCTACTAAAGCTGAAAAGCCTATTAAATTAAATAATCCCTAATAATATTCATGAAAATAAAATTACACGCAAACTTATTTACTGTGCAACTGTTCGCTTTTATGGTACTTACATAAAATGTTACTTTAGCGGTATATAGCTACATTGTTTAAATTGAAAACAGTAGACCGTGGGCTCGTTAAACTGTAATTGTTTGAGGCTAGGTCTGCCAGACTATAAAAACGATTCATTGAACATAACTACAATTTCGTGTAACTTTATAAAACTCTATTTCTACTTTTTGTTTACTTTTGACGTCTTTTTCTATATTTACCATTTTTTAACGAATGAAAACAATTCATAAAGTAACTTTTTTATTAATTCACTCGTTCAGTATGACGGGCAATAATTTTAGAAGCCAACTAGGATTATAACTTTGTAGACTAAAAATGCACTACCTGTTTGCACTTACCTGTAGCCGGATAACTATAAAAGAAATTGCAGTTATGCTTATATTTTGCTTAAAATGTAATAGAATGTGTAACATTAGCATATATACCTAACATAATTAATGAACGATTTTTTTCGCAAATACAAAAACAAGCTTACATACCGTCGATAGGGATGGTTGGCCACCTTATTGTTGGGACCCAGTTGAATTGGATCCAAACAAAAATAAAGCATACACGAAAAGGATAAAAAAAAACTTTTACGTGTGTCCCGCTCACTCTGGCTATGACCTAATATATGTCTTGTATTCATTCTTAGAATTAAAATAGTAGCGAGTGAATTATATCCTCTGTCTACGAATTCGTATAACCAGAATTGACAGGCTAAAGCTGCCACAGACTAATTAGAGCCCAAGGTTTAGTAATATCACCACTCGTTCCATTATACGGGTCTTGTAAAAGTTTATACTTGAGTTGGTAATTAACAAAATTGCGTAAGTGCCTAATCGTAAGTGCCTAAAAAAATAAAATATGGTAGGTATGTTGACCTGAAAAGATAAGTGAAAGATAAGTGTTTCGATTCAGTCTTATTTAATCATCATTAAACTTTTTTATTTAATGATCAATATCAGTTTGTTGATTAGTTGATGAAGAATTAAATATTCTAGGACTTTCTCTCTCATATGCAGATCAGTGCTAGTAAGCTATTATTAAATTCTATTGCCTACTTACTGAACCTAGCATATTTTGTCCTATCCGAACGTTATCTTACCTGCCATTTGTTGCCTGAATTTCGATAAAAATATATATACGGGCGGTGGTAGGAATTTGGAGTAAAATTATGTGCCTATTTATTTTGATATTCGTAAGATTACAAAAGAAACAAAACTCCATCAAAAATAGATATCAAAAATCTTGGTACAGATCTCGACGCCATCTGCGTGTTCAATTGTCAATTTAAACAATGCCATCAAACACGCAAAAAAAACAAACATCAAAAATTATCAGCCATTTTCGAATTTTTGGGAGACTAACGCATGACAAATAAATTTTTTTTTTATAGAAAGAAGTAGGCCGACGAGTCACTCCTCTCCTTGGTAATTAATGGTAACCGCAGCTCCTGTAGGTACTCGGCTATACCAGGAGCACTATGAAATTTAACCGCTACACTTTATAGTAATCGGAATAGATCTGTCTTCTTTTGCACCCGATACATATCATGATGCTTTTTAATTTATGTTGGACCTCAGGAATGGTTCCCAGGAACTGGAGAAGCGCAGTTATCGTGCCCAAAGTATATGGTAAAATTGTTGAAAGGAGAATGAGGATGTTGTCTGATGAATTTTTGTGTGAGGCACAAGGCGGTTTCAGGTGTGGACAAGGATGCATGGATCAAGTGTTTTCTCTGCGCAACATTGTGGAGAAGCATCTGGCTGTAGGCCAGAGGGTTTTCTGCAGTATTGTGGATTTGGAGAAAGCATTTGACACTGTTGTACGAAAGGAACTTTGGGACATTTTGCTGGAGTATGGTATTAGCGGTAGACTGCTACAAGCGGTGCAGTCCAACTACATGGACTGCGGAGCTTGTGTGCGGCTGGATGATGGAATGTCACCCTGGTTTGACGTCAATATCGGCGTTAAACAGGGCTGCGTTCTATCAGCCAGACTGTTTATCATATATCTGGATAAATATCTACAAAGGTTGAATGAAATGAATGTGGGAGTTCAGATGGGCGAATCAGTGGTTAACTCGCTGCTATATGCAGACGATGCGGTCCTATTAGCGCAGTCTGCGACTGACCTGCAAACCCTAGTCGATGTAATGGCAGAAGATTGTAAGAAAAGGGGCCTACGTGTGAATGTTAGCAAAACCAAAGTAATGGTTTTTGAAAGAGAAGAAGCCAGAACTGATGTTAGAGTAGCAATAGAAAATGGTGTGATAGAACAAGTGGATGAATTTGTATATCTTGAATGTGGATTCAGTCGGGATGGAAGGTACACCACTGATGTAGAACGAAGAAAGAATGCGGGGAATAGAGTGAACGGAGCATTGGGACAACTTCTCGGCAGCCACCACCTCAGCCAGAAGGCACGTGTTGCAATACACATCGCAGTGCTTGTCCCAACGTTATTATATGGAAGCGAGAGTTGGGTATGTAAAAAGGAAAGGAGCATGAGAGCAAAATCAATGCGGCCGAAATGCGATCTCTGCGGAGAATCTGTGGAGTGAGGCTGACTGACCGCATTCGTAACAATGACGTAAGAGAGCGAGTAGGTATGAAAGAGAGTATTGGTGTAAAGATGCGAAAGGGAATGCTCCGATGGTTCGGACATGTGGAAAGAATGCCAGACGAGCGACTGGCTAAGAAGATATACAATGCGAAAGTGGAAGGATGTAGGTACAGGGGGAGACCGAGACTTACCTACCTAGACCAAATTGGTCATGTATTGAAGGAAGGTGGAGTCAGGAGTCTCCGAAACCGGCGAGCGTGTATGAAGAGAGTTATGAATGTTGAGGAAGCGAGAGATGTATGCAAGAATAGAGCCTCTTGGCACTCTGTTCTCTCTGCCTACCCCGCAAGGGAAATGGCATGATGATAAGTTAGTTAGTTAGTACATATCAAGATGTTGACCGTTTAAAAAAATATTGTAATGGTGCTTAGCCGCGTAATTACAATGTAGGTGTATCATATCTTTAATCCTCGCTAATATTATAAATGCGAAAGCGCGTCTGTTTGTTTGTTTATTTGTTACACCATCACCACGATCTCTCACTCACCGATCACCACGTCCAGAAACCGGAAAAGGCCGTAGGCTACTTTTTATTCCAGAAAAATGTATGGTTCCTGCGGAGATAGTAATTTTTGCATGTACCTATGTATATTATTAGTGTGCCGGAGAATGACGTAGGTATATTATATTTAGTTAATATTATAAACAGCTTCTATTTTTAAAAATATGTAATCGCTTTCTGTAACTTACACTCTAACTGCTTCTGTGGTGCAGCGGTAGTGTGAGAACTGCTGATCATGAGGTCTCGGTTTCGATCCCCGTGTTGGGCAATGTTATCGAGCTTTTTCGTAAAAAGAAAAAATCTCAGTAGCAACCCGGAGTTTAAAAATGTACGCGGTAGACGACAGTAGGCTCGCCCCCTGTGACGTGAGACTTAAACATAGCTGGCGAACCGTGGGTGTGTAATACACCTCTGCCTACTCCTTCAGGGAATATAGGCGTGATGCTATGTGTTTTCATGTCACTTACACTAATTTTACACAACTTTATTTAAGCTGTTGTTTTCCCATAAACAAGTAAATAATCTAAGGTCCACATGGACAAATCGCGAGCAGAATCTAGTTTCATAATTCTAATGAAATGATGCAAAAAAAATACCATCTTCAATTTCATCTATTGTTTTACGAGCGTAATAAAACTGGTGGAGATTGTGTAGGTACTGCGGGTAGATTAACAAAATATTCCACTCTAAAAGGGTTATGCTTACCATTGCCTTCCATAATGCTTTAAATAATAGCTGTTATAACCTTTTTTGTTTCAAACTTTTTACTCTGTGGTTTTCTGAAGTTAAATTACATGGAAGAGTAAATTGCTAAAGCGATTTCGTTGGCGCTGATTATGCAATGTTTATGTTAGGGGTATTTTAATCGCTTAAATCTATGTAGGATTATGACCAAAAGGATTAGATAGAGTTACCCCTTTTTATTTACATAAAATACACTAAAATATAGTTGTCTACCCTTTTCTTAATTACCGTTCTATATTATATTATAGTTGGTTTACTTATGTGTCGGACGCAGGCCTACCTATACCTATGTATATTTATCTGAGATTATTTTTTTCAATATTTGAGTTTTCGATAATAGCGATGGTTAGGATTTGAGGTGCGTCTTACGCAAATATACCTATGATAGAATAGTAAAACAAAACTTTCCGTCGAAAATTGATGTTCAATATCAGTCCAGCTGTTTTCGAGAGTCACGCACGGCAATTGATTTTTATATATATAGATATGTATAAAGTATAAATAATCTGAGGTATTATGGGACGAACTATGAACTAATAAGAACACGTGCAATACTCGTACCTTTTTTTTTTTGTTTTTTTTTTTTTTGTTAAGACGGGAAAAAATGTTCCTAACCGCACACCCCGTCGTTCGGGGCAACGAACAGGGTAGTGTGGGGCCCTCACCCACTAAAGAAACCCGCCGTGTGCCGTCTCTCCGCCTTTGTTGGCGGGCCACTGGAACTATGTTACATTCCTTCGGTGGTGCAATACTCGTACCTAAAGCTATTAATATTCATGGAAAGGCTTTGGACATTGTTAACGGCTAGTATAAACACAGTATACTAAAAACCTTATAAAATGATGTTTTCTCTTTTGTCAGGGAGAGTACGCACAAAAAGGCTACAAAGGTGGAGCAGAAGTGCTGGAGAAGTTCAATAATTTGGGAGCCCACTCCATCCACGGGCACCAGGAGGCCAGTGGAGGTTATCAGCAAAACAAAGGGATACTGCCGATCCATTAAGTCTTATTTTTGTAGATGATCAAAAAAATAACTGTTTTATTAAAACTTTTCATTTTCAGATATTATGAGTTTAATTTTGATTGTTTGTGTTCGAGCTAGGTCTGCTATGCAATGAAAAAATTGAGCATTGCTATTGTAGCAGGTTTGAGAAACTTTATACAACTCTATTTCTAGTTTTTTTTTATTTAATTTGGAAGTTGTCAATTTGAATTATACATTTTCCATTTTTGAACGAATGAAAACAATAAACGAAATGTATTTTTTATTCGTTCGCTCAGTTAGCTCAGTTCAGCTTGAATACTGTTTTTTTAGTTAAGGCGGGAAAAAATGTACTTAGCCGCATACCTCCGTCGTTCGGGGCGACGAACAGGGTAGTGTGGGGCCCTCACCCACTAAAAAAACCCGCCGTCTGCCGTCTCTCCGCCTGTACTGGCGGGCCACTGGAACTGTGTGACATTATTTCAGTGGTTTAAAAGATCACCCTGCCCTAGGGAATAATTTTTCAGGAATTATACTCTGCTAGACACACTAACATACAATTTCACAGACACAAACCTCAGACTC
Organism: Leucoma salicis; assembly: GCA_948253155.1. Taxonomy (NCBI): domain Eukaryota; kingdom Metazoa; phylum Arthropoda; class Insecta; order Lepidoptera; family Erebidae; genus Leucoma; species Leucoma salicis. Next base: position 5,308,747 of record OX411815.1, read on the forward strand.
AGAACAACCATTTGTGAGTCACACTATGAATTATCCTGTGTTGGATTCGAATACACAACAATGTACCTATCGCAGGGCTCTCAACCTCAAAAAACCCACCACCGTGTTCCCTCATCCGCCCTTACTCGACAGACCACTGATACCGTGTATATTCTCTTTAATGATGACATTGCACCTTCGCGGTAGGCCCTGCACGGGCAGCGGAAAGCATATTTATACTACTACCTACAAATAGACTAGACAGATTAATATGCTTGCTATATTATATTATAGAGTTCGATACTAGTCTGAGACCACGACATAACAAGGCAAATGTATATCAATTACCATCCAAGTGGTGACGAACTAAGAACACAAATTTCACTACTCCATTCGTTCCCGCGGGTGTGCAAGGTGATAAGAGAAATAAGTATTTTAAGACTACCCATTGCACTGATGGTAAATTGTGTGCGTCCTCGCTTATCCATCTTCCGAGATATTCACTTCAAATCCGTAGCTACAATTTACTATGACGTGGGGCTAGACTCGTCTACCACTCTCCAAACAACTAAAAAATATATCTGGAGAGAAAGAAGAGACTGGTGCTTATTCACGAATGGGCCGGCTCGATCGGGGAAGTACATCTCATAAAAGATCAGCGTGAACCAACAGTATTGATACCCACCGTTATTTTGTATGGAGAGCGAGAGTGCCGGAGGCCCGAACCCCCTCCCTATCCTCTCCTTGTTATCATTCCTATCCTGTGCTTAATATCCTACCCATTCTCTCCTTCCTATCCCATTCATTGATGATGGCGACGCGCGTGATGCCTCTGCTGTTGCTAGCATCCATAGGCTACGATAACCGCTTACCATCAGGTGGGCCCTATAACCTACTCGTTTGCCACCCTCACAGTGTAAAAAAGACTTTCTCGGCAGCTGCGGATTCGGACAACCCCTGCATGGCTTACAATGTCTTGAAACCGTACTCTGAGAGGGAGATCTAAGATCGGAATCATAAATTGCAAAATTTTAGGTCATTAAAAGTGAAAGTAACATATATTATATATTCGCCGCATATAATAAAACTCGTTTTAGTGTTTTAAGAAAACAAACAATAAATCAGTAAAGAACATAACAAGTTTATTACAAAACATAACAAGTTTTATTATTTAAAAACATACGCATCATGCATTATCATAACATGCCTTAAAATTATAAAATAAAATGGTAAGTGCTACAGTTATTTGTACTTTAACTTAACGTTTATAAGTATGCTCAAACTTGGCGCATTTCTGTACTAACCGACTAATTTTCAAAGAAAAATATAACCACACCACTAATACAGTACCACTAATACCTGTGTATTAGTGTATCTGTATACACTGTAGCAAAAAAAAATCAATTGTTGAAAAAATATTCTGCTGACTCAGCAACAATATATTGCATTATTTGCCAAATATTGAGAACAGTAATTGGCTGTACCAGGATATCATTATATAAAAAAAAAAGGTTAATAAAATCAATGACATCATAACATGAATACATTTAAAAGTGTTCATATTTCTTAACTTTAACTTTTTTATTAAAAGAACATTTGCCATATCCATTACAATAGACGCCTGGCGAATTCGAATTATTCGACATGTACCCAGACTCATTGCCGCTGCAGTAGAACCTAGAAAACAAATCAACCGATAAGGTTTTTTACGAAATACATTAATTAAAAGGTTAAAATCAATCTGTCATGGTCATTTAGTTAATTATACTCAGGTTAAAAAAAAATTGACTGTATTTATCCATCAATAAAGAAAAGAAAATCATTGTGATAGGCACAAAATAAAATAAAAAAATTGCGACGGAGACATAATTTGAATATCGAATAATTTCGTATTTGGAACGCGCAATTTCTCCCAATCAGTCGCGCGCGATTGAAAATATTGAAATGCAATTTAAGGCAAATGTAGGCCATTAAGGGAGCAGATAAATTATTCGTAATATCCGTACATGGTTTGGTACGTGCTTACTTAGCGCTAAATTCATAATACAACAAAATACGTATTTAGATACTAAAAATACATATTTCCGATTAATTATAAAAAATATTGAACATCGGAAGTTAGTATTGGTTTAAAGAACCAACACATTTTTTTATGTTGGCTGCAGGAAAATTGATTAATTGATCGTTTGTGAGGATTTTGAGTGTACCTTAATAATTCCAGTATTCAATAATAAGCCGCACCGTTGAGGGGATCCACACATATAGAATATCGGCCTAAAAAACGTTAGCGTTTTTTAAGTCAGTATCGCAAGCCATAAAGCCTAAACATCATCTCTATATAATTCCTCTTCTCCTCTTTATCACCTTTTATCATCCGTCCACTCCACTTCCTATCCCATTCCCTATGGAAAACAACGACGCAGGACTGATGCCGCCATCAGGTGCACCGTATGCTTGGTTACCAACCCTTTTTTTATGATGGGAAAAATGTACCAAACCACCCGTCGTTCAGGATGACGAACAGGGTAGGGTGGGGCCCTCACCCACTAATTGAACCCACCGTGTACCGTCTCTTCGCCTGTACTGGCGGTCTACTGGAACTAGTGACATTACTTCAGTCCAACCCTCTAGTAAAAATGTTGCCATTATATTGAAGTTATGGTGCCTAGCATATAGTATATTTCAATATTAACTTATATCGTAGGTAGATATAATATAACATATATCTTGAGCTTTTATTATTAAAAATTACGAGAAAGTATAAATAAAATAATCTATACTTTTTTTAGAAAATTCGCAATTGCACGCGCTAGCGAACTCTGGGTGCGTTCGAATACCGTTATAGATTCTTTAAAAAGTTGCTGTACCCTGCCGATTCAGGTGTGGGTGGCGTGAACACCGTCGACGATATCTTGTTAGAATTGTTGGAGCGCTGAGGAACGAATTTGAAATTTAGTAAAAACTCAAATCATACATTCGATTATTATAAAACTATTATCGATTCAGGACTTTCATATTGTGACTATAGGACTCTTTTCAAAAAAGAGGCAAGCCATATTCCGTCACTCGCATGAAATGCGGATCATAACAGATTTCATATTTTTATACTGTCGGTCTTGTTCTTTTGATTTGCAAGACCAATAATATTATAATGTGAAAGAGAGTTTGTTTGTTTGTTATGTTTTTACTCCATAACTACTGAACCAATCATCATGAAATTTAATAAAACAGACCCGTTTATGTTACTTTAAATAAATAAATATTCACGGACATTTCACACAACGTCCTCTGGTCCCAAACTAACCTTTACGCTTCTGCTATGGGTATCAAATTACGGATATAATACATGTATTACTTTTTTTGTAAATATGTACATACATATAATAGATAGAAAACACCCAGACACAGTACAAATATCTGTGTTCTTCACACCAATAATTGTCTTGAGTGGGAATCGAACCCCGACCTCGTGCACGGAAGACGGTTACTACCGACTACGCCACGAGGTCCGTCAATGTGAAAAAAAATGTGTATAATTCGCGAATCTTTAAAAGTTACTTTGAAATTTTAGTTATAAGTTACTTAGTTTTTGAAATATACAGAAGAAGCCTTGATAGTCTAGAGATCTACCCGTGACTTTGTCTGCGTGGACCTCAAAATTGGGTCAATGTAAGTTGGTACGTCACTCTGTCGCACATAAACAACCTCTATATAAAATAGCTATCCCAAAGGAACCTTACATTTTTTCAGGATAAAAATTCTATGTGTTAACTAAGTAATAATAAACTGTTTATATACCAGATTTCATCCACATCTGTCTACCCGTTTTTGCATGATTGACTAACAAATATCTAAACATAAACTTTCACGTTTATATTTTATGATAGTCTGTACTATTGTAAAGCCTTTTTATAAAACTAAAAGTATCTTGAACAATAGAGGATTATTATTATAAAACTGTAATAGAGCAGTGTACATTGAAGATATTTAAGAAAAAATACTGTTTTAGGCTATATACAGTCGTGGTCAACTAATTAGGGACAATCTCTAGTTGAGCCTAATTGTGAATTATTTGTTTTATTTTCCAACGAGTCTTAACAATATTCCATATCTTTTACATATAAGTATAATTAGTCATTGATGTGCCCGATTATACAAACAATAACAACTTCTTAAACATTAAACCTCTTTACAGTATAGCTGATAGATTATCATAGTGCTATTTGTTCAAAGAATGCTGGCTGGCCATTTAATTAGGGACACTGAGGTATTGCGTTCTAATTTCAGAATTTGAATCTTAATACTTTTTTTATTTCTTCTCTTATTGGTTTGTGGTAGTTTTGGCGGCAATCCGGATTTTTAATTTTAAGTTTGGAGAATTATTTTGAAGAAAAATGGGCAAATATAAAAGTTGCGATCCAACACTACGAAAAATTATCATGAAGTTTGTCGAGCGTGGTTGGTCATACCGAAGGATAGCACAACATTTAAATTGTTCAAAAACTATGGTATGCAATGCAGTGTAACATTTCAGGTGCTATAACACAGCTTTAAATGTGTCCAGAACAAAAAGATCGAGAAAAATAACTCCGCAAAAAGATAGAATGATAACCAGGTTAGCTAAGAAAGATCCGTTTCTAGGCTCTATTTTAATAAAACACGAAGTGTTTGGGGCAGACGAAAGAGCCGGTGTATCAGCGAGGACCGTTCGACGATGTCTGGTAGAAGCAGGGTTGTTCGGAAGAGTGGCTCGCAAAGTACCGTTGTTGAAGAAAGAACATAGAATGCTCGTTTGGCGTTTGCACGTAAATATGGACATTGGACCTACGCCCAATGGCAACATGTATTATTCTCTGACGAGACCAAGGTTAATTTGATTTCTTCAGATGGAAGGCAATATGTACGGCATCCTGTAAAAGCGGAAATGAATCCAAGATTCACAAAAAAAACAGGTGAAACATGGCGGTGGAAACGTTAAAATGTGGGGTTCACCTGTGAGGAAAGTTCAGGGTAACTTAGACCAACATCAATACAAGGCAATATTGGAAGAAACTATGCTTCCCTATGCTGAGGAGCATCTCCCTATTATATGGACGTTTCAGCAGGATAACGACCCGAAACATACCGCCCGTTCAGTCAAGTCGTTTCTTACCAATCAGTCAGTATCGGTGCTAGATTGGCCAGCAAATAGCCCGGTCCTCAACCTAATTGAGCACCTTTGGCACGAAATCAAGAAAAAAGTTGCCACTTATCGTACTACAACTTTAGATGAACTTAATGAAGCTTTTTGTGAGGCATGGGCAAACATTCCTGTCGAAACATGTCAGAAACTGATAATGTCTATCTATGCCACATCGGTGTCAAGCGGTTATTACTAACAAAGGTTTTGCTACTGGGTATTGATTTTACACGTAATAAAATGGAGCTGTTAAAGATATTATAATACTGCAGATTATTAGTTTTGTTTAACTCTATTTTTCATTATACTTTACTGTCCCTAATTAAATGTCCAGCTACAGAATTGTACCTTAAAATTTAATACATGTATTAAATATTAAATACGTTTATCTATTTATTTAATCTTTTATTTACAGCCATTTATAGCATAATAATCGGACCATATTATGCAAATAATAGGTGCTGAGAAATCAATAGGGTTTTATATTGATATGTACGTAACCGGTTATAGCTCTTCACTATCTTTAATGTCCCTAATTAGTTGACCACGGCTGTATATGATATATATCTGTTTGTTTGTTCATTACACCAAAAACTACTGAACGGAACGTAAAAACTTGTATACGTTTTATCCCGCTACTATACCATGAACCAGCCCCACTAGCCAAGTTGCAACGTTGTAAAATAGAATAGATAGATAGACAGACACACAGAATAGATATAAAGATAGAATAGATATAGAATAGAAATAGAACAGAACAGAACAAAAGAAAACAGAATAGAATAATCCATGGCCCAATAATACAGGCCTGCTCAAATCGCAAAGTGACATACAAAATTTTGCCGTGCATACGTCATCAACAAGGCAGCATTGGTTCTCAATTTTTTTTTCCCCACAATTTACCCATCCATCCATCCATCCATCAGCCTTTCATCGTCCACTGCTGGACATAGGCCTCCCCGTAATGGGGGGGTTTTACCATAATCGCCACGCTTGGCAGGCGGGTTGGCGATCGCAGTGGATGTTTTTAGTACACAGGGGAACGCTGCTGCCCGGTCCGCCGGTAATCCCTTAGTCGGTTTTTACGACTCCCATAGGAAGAGACGGGGTGGAGCTATTCTTGGTGCCGGCCCCACACGGCATACACCACAATTTACCCACAAACCCCTACAAGGTTAGAAGTCTGAAATAAAAAAGTACTACTGTCTATAAAAGCTAAAATATATTAAACTAGACTCTACCCACAACTCCGTCCGGGTGGTTTCAGAATATAAATATGTCGCACTACTGCACTTTAATTAGCTTTATGCAAAAATAGCTAACCCGAAGAAATCATTCATTTCCCCGGGATAAAATGTAGCCTACATTGTCCTTTTCTGAGCTCTAGTACTCTGGGGTTCAGTAGTTACGCTGTGAAAGCGTAACAAAAAAACTAACAAATAAGGTCACTTTCACATTTATATTATAGTAAGGATTAAAAATTTGAAGATGAGTGGCGAGTTATAAACGTGACTTGGATTAGAAAAATGGTGGAATTTTTATTTGGCGTACAAAATTATAAAAAAATATTGTAATATACTCCAATTTATCGCCATGAGCTGGTCGGATATTATAATACCTCTCTGTAAAGGCACTTTATAAATTAGCCTCTAGCCTGTTTCAAATTTTCTATTGAAACGTTCTATTCTCCATTCTAACCAGCATTATTTTTTTTATAATACCCACCACCTTATGTAACAGCCTAGAGACGCTAGCAACACCAGATGACCAGAGGCATCACTCGCGCGACTCCTGCTCTGAGGAAAGTGATAGGCAGTGAAAAGGAAGGATAAGAAGGAGAGGATAAGGAGGGCCTCAGCGCTCTCACTCACCATACGAAACAATAGTAGGAGTACCTACAATTGTTTCACTTATTAGTTTGTATATTTTTCATGTAACCATGGTTGGAAAAACTTTGAGATTCAATGCTAACAGAAAGAGTACAAGCTAGTTTTCTCGTTGGTCTGAAAGAGAAACGGCTAAAAGCGATAGTTGTCATGTATCTGTCATATTCAATAACCACGCTATGCTGCCAGACTAATAACTACGATTCTGCTCATATTAATAACTAAGATTCCTTTTTAAAAAAATAAACCAATTTAGACTAGAAATTCTGAAATTGTAATTACTGTAAACAATTAAACATTCATTTTTGATAAGTAAATGATTGGTATTATTATTTTTAAAATGCTGTCATCTGTTATTATTTACCCTAAATAATTTTATTTGAAAAACGGCAAGGAAAATGTGACGTCATTATGACGTTGCGGCAATCTGTCAACGATTTGAGCAGGCCTGTATTATTGGGCCATGGAATAATCAATGTATGAGATTGACAGTCGGTTACGCTTACGTTGTCGTTGCCTTATGTCAATCTCATACATTGATTATTCTATTCTATTCTACTAGCGTTCATGCCACTTGACTAGGGGCGCTGAGTTGTAACCTAAAAACTAGCATTTCTCTGCGGGGAATCTGCAGACAAAGGCTAAAATATATTTTCTGTGCATAGTTCTTACCTACAATACGAGTTGAGAACTATTTGAAAGTAATGATGAGGACGATAATATAATTATGTGATATTGTATCATCACCGTCATATGAACAATTTGTTACTTAAGAATGCGGGTTATCGAACCACATATATTTCAAGTATAACAAGGGCAAGTTCACTACACTAAAGATATACTATTATCAACTTTGTCTCATACCTACTGATATACTTTATACCCACTAGACATTTCGAAATAAAAAAACATTCTGTTAAGTGTTTGTTAAACTTCTTACTATACATATTTTGATATATATTTTTAAGCAATCGACATGCTTAGGCATATAAATTAACACAAAATGCAAAAATATAAAATCGTAAATTGAATTGGCAAAGCGTCTGAGACGGCATTCCAGGAGATGCAGATTCAAAACCTGGTCGAGACTGTTATTTTCGATTCCACATTTTCGCACTTTGTATTCTTAAGATTTTTTTTAGAATTGTCCCACCCCTCGCTCCCCATGGAAGTCGTAAGAGCCGACTGAGGGAATACCAGGAAAGTGGGCAGCAGCACTCCTTCGAGTATTAACAACATCCACTGCGATCGCCAACCCGCCTGCCAAGCGTGGCGATTACGGCACTATCCCCCATTCTTGGGGAGGCCTATGTCCAGCAGAAGACGTTAAAAGGCTGATGGATAGATGGATGGATGATTCATTCTTACTATACAACTAATTATAGGCGTAACAATCTAAAGTATCAAATATGGTCAATATTTTATTAGGTACTGTTGTTATATTTTAGATCTATTTCTTTTAGCAATTGACATGCTCCGCTACTTTTTAAAGTACAAATTATTACCGGCAAGCATTACATGCATATGGTAGATGGCATTAGTCGTAAGACAAATGTGATTAAGAATTTGGGATGATCGAAAGGTCAGTAGGTTAGCTCAGTGGCTTAGAGCACTTCCCCGGATTGGAAAAGATGCGTGGTTTGATTCCCGCCCCTACTAAAAATCTCTTTTTCTTTATTCACAAATAATTTGTACTATTGTTATAATTAAGAATGTTAACTTAATATTACTTCTACGACATCATCTGCGCATAAATAATATTTATATAAAAATAAGCATCCCAGAGGTACCCTCCATTTTTCAGGAAAAATAAATATTATTAATTATTTCCTTCTTTATACTCTGGACTATACCTTTTTTTTAGTTAAGGCGGGAAAAATGTACCTAGCTGCACATTTTATGGGGCCCTCACCCATTCAATAAACCTGCCGTGTGCCGGGCCACGCAGCTATATTACAATACTTCAGTGGTACTCTGGACTATACCTACATATATATTATGCCTAATGATGATCGGGTCTACAGTTACGGCATCAAGAAGCAACAACTAAACAAACTCACGTTCACCTTTATAATATAGTAAGTTCAAGATAAAAAAAATCAACAAGTTATAACTAAATCCTTTTTTAAAAACTTTTTGAATTTATTTATATCCAATGTGATTGTATGACCCTTCCGAAGCATCTGTAACGACTAATCGACAGTTGGACATTACTCAAGGATTACCATGATCTTGAACGCTATAAAGAAAAAGTAATCGAGTAAATCGATTAAAAGGAAATTGATGAATTTCCGTAAAAGTAGTTTTATTTTATAATCTACTCTGTCTCGAGGCTAAAGTTGTACTACTGAATCAAAATAACACAGCAATGTACAAAAAAATACGAACCTGGCTGTGTGCGCTAAGATTGGCAGACCTGTGCTTGCTGATCCGAGCTGGCGTGACCAAATTCGACTGATACTGTTGAACCTGAGATAAAGAATTATCATTCTCATTTTAAAATGTTCAATATATAGGGGTTCCCCTATATAGATGAAATTTTGTTACCAAGAAACGAAGACTTATAATTTTATCTGCTGTTTTAATTAAAGGTTATTTCTCAAGCAAATAAATTCTTATGACTTTTTTAAATAATGTGAAGTATTTTATATATACGAGTATGTATATTCATCAAACATATCACTAGCTATAGAAAATTTTGAAGTTTGTGTGAAATAGCTAATTAATTAATTAATTATTTAATTATTCTTGATAAAGATTCAGGTTTTGTGCAAACGTTAACGTAACGTTATACCAAAAAAAACTATATGGTTGTCTGTAAAGTCGGTTTACGGACGATAATTTTACGTGATAACGTCATATACAGGGTCTGTCGTAAACAATGGATAACCCGTTAATCGGAGATAGCCCTGATGTCAGGCTACAAGAAAATCGACTTTTCATTTTAGGATTGCCATTTTGTGAAAACGGTAGACAATTTTGTATTTTTTTTTTTAATTTTCCTTCTTTGCTCATTCATTCGGTCACCATTTCAACAAAATAACTTATTTTAATGTACTTTTTTTTGAATCTGACTCCTGGATATTTGTATTATTATATTAGATTACTATATTATACATTTTTAATGTAAAATACTGTCAAATTTTACATTTTAAGCACTTTGTAATTTTTTTTTTCTATCATATAATTTTGATAGATAGATATTTTTATAAATATTTTAGCATTTGACTGAATATCTAAATATTTAATTATTATCCTAAATATTTTCCTGAATATCTAAATATTTTCCTAAATATTTATAGGGTTTGCGTCATTATTAGGTAAAAATCTTAATTGTAAAATTAAGTTTACCTGGTCGGTATAATGTATGAAAATACTTCTGACAGATGGTGCAGGCGTCACCCAAAGATGTTAAGTATGAATGTGTTATCGAAATTAGCAGTCAGGAGCAAGTGTCACGATGGCTGAATTGGCAAAGCATCTGGACTGTATCCAGGAGATGCAGGTTCAAATCCTGCTCGTGACTGTTATTTTCGATTTCACATTTTCATTTTGTGTTTAAAAAAATAAAATTATCATAACTTGACAAAGTACTTCTCAAGAAGAATCAAACGAGTATTAACTCGATAGGGTTGCGTAGTTTCATTACAGAGTTACTGTGGTCACCTTCCATCTCCATCGTCAGACCCTGTATACCATCTAGAGACAAAGTACTCGTCAAGATAAATCATACGAGCCCAAACTCCATAGAGCTATGTCGTTTTATAACGAAGTTCCTATGGGCACCTTCTATCTCCTTCATCAGACCCTGGATGCTATCTAAAGACAAAGTACTCGTCAAGACGAATCAAATGATTCCAAACTCGATGGGGTTGCGTCGTTTCATTACAGAGTTACTGTGTTCACCTTCCAGCTCCATCATCAGACCCTGGATACCATCTAGACACAAAGTACTCGGCAAGACGAATCATACGAGCCCAAATTCGATGGGGTTGTGCCGTTTCATTATAGAGTTCCTATGTCCACCTTCCAGCATCATCATCAGATCAGCTCCATGTCATCATAATATTGCATTGTCACGTGATATACACATGCGTGTAAAATTTCAGCTAAATCGAAAACCGGGAAGTGTGGCAAATTTAACTTGAAAGATTTGAACGGGACCAGTATAATAAAAGCGTCGCCACGCTAACAGCCGATTTTACCCTCCCTCCGCATTAGATGTTTCACATCAAAAATTGTTTTGTGTTTAGACACGCCTATATAGCCTATTACAGTATTTTTTTTTCAAATATCTTGAATGTACAGACACAGCTCTGTTACAGTTTTATAATAGTATAGATTTATTTTTATATAAAAGAAAATGTATTAATCCGCTAACAAAGTTCGAAGCCGATGTGGCAAATTTTGCCAAATATCGCGACGTTTTCCTTATTTATTTAATAAATAATATTGATAATATTTTACTATCACTTGCTGACCTTTATTTGGCCCGTTATCAATGTCACAGTTGTTGTTCAAATATATCCGCTACACAGACTTAACATAATAAGTTATATAAACGGCTTAATCCAATTACTTAAAGCTTTGCCGGGGGTCGCTTAAAAGTAGTATACCTATTATGAATAATTATAAAACTGTAACAGAGCTGTGTCTGTACATTTAAGATATTTGAGAAAAAATGACTGTATTAGGCTATATAGGCGTGTCAGAACACAAAACATTTTTTTATTTAGATCTTTTATCCGTTTGCCTGCTTGTTCGTTCGCGCATCACGCAAAAACTTCTGAACGGATTTTGATGCATCTTTTTTTATTTTATAACTCTTGATTAGACTTAAAAATTGGTAGGTATACATTTTATCCCGCTACTATATCGGAACCTGAGATATAAACTAAAAGCTAGCTTTTGGTTGCGGCGGAGCCGCAGGCAATCCATCTATCCATCCATTAGCCCATAAACGTCCACTGCTGGACATGGGCCTCCCCACGAAGAGGGGGAAATGCCATAATCGCCACGCTTGGCAGGCGGGTTGGCGATCGCAGAATGGTGTTAAATGTTTCCCAGGAATATGCTGCCGCCCATTTCCCTGGTGCTCCCTTAGTGGGTTTTTACGACACCCGCGGGCAAGTAAGGGGTGGTGACATATCGTATTCTTATTCCGTCACCACACGGAAAAGCCGCGGGCAAAGGGTAGTAAAAAAAAAAATATTATTGAAAATATTTTCATGATCTTTTGTAAGATATATTTTGAGTAAAATCTCCTATCCGTGTTGCATCATGTCTAAATAATGCTGTGAGACTTACCGAAAACGGTGTGCTTTTAGCAGTGCGCTTGTAAGCCGGGGTGGTTTGGACGAAGCTCGGCGAAATGTTGCACCCAGGCGATATGGGGATATTGAATGGCGATACATGTTCTGCAGACATATTATCGTATAGATCACTAATTTCGAAGGTTAACTACGCTCAATTATAACAATATAACTCGTTTTTATTGGACTCTGATATTTCCAAAATATACCAACCTGCAAATGGTCCAAAAATTAGTTATTGAACAACAATTAGTTGTTGTCAAATCTATTAGGATGTGTTACTGTTCCATCCATCCATCCATCAGCCTTTTAACGTCCACTGCTGGACATGGGCCTCCCAGAGAATGGGGGATAGTGCCGTAATCGCCACGCTTGGCAGGCGGGTTGGCGATCGCAGTGGATGTTGTTAATACTCGAAGGAGTGCTGCTGCCCACTCCCCCGGTATTCCCTCAGTCGGCTCTTACGACTCCCATGGGTGGAAAGGGGTGGGAAAATTCTAAAGCCGGCTCCACACGGCCCATGTGTTACTGTTGTTCAGCAAAAATAGCCTCTTTACATTTGAAAAAAAATATTAACTAACCCACATGAAGAGATGTATAGAAAGCTCAAATTTTAAATGTCATTGTTTTATACTACGAAGGTGGCAAACAAGTACACGGCCCACCTTAGCACTATACATTAAACACAAAGTGAAAAATGTGAAATCGAAAATAACCACCGTCGGCGTCACCCAAAGACGTTAAGTATGATGTGTTATCGAAATTAGCAGTCAGGAGCAATTGTCAGGATGGCTGAATTGGTAAAGCATCTGGACGGTATCCAGAAGATGCAGGTTCAAATCCTGCTCCTGACTGTTATTTTCGATTTCACATTTTTCACTTTGTGGTTAATTATATTCGTAAGAAAATGTATGCTTACTTGACTGATGCTCCATTTGTGCTTCGAGATTGCTTATTATTTTCTGATATTCTTTCAATTGATTATGTTGTTTCTGGCATAACTCTGTCATGCGTTTCAATTCAGTTCTCACTGTATAGAACTTTTTTGTCTGAAATATGGAAACGTCCACATAAATAGAAAACTAAATTGAAATGTTTAAAAAGGCCATTCCTGGTTTAATAGAATTTAATCAAAAAAGGAATAAATAAATTCGTCTTTTTAAAAAAATCTATAATTCCAATCTAATTTGTTTACAGCAAGGTATAAATACGGTCTTATGTCTAACTAGCCTTTGCCCGCGGCGCGGCGGCGCCACCGCAGCTAAAAGCTAGTTTTTAGGTTATATCTCAGGTTCCCGATATAATAGTGGGATAAAATATATACCAGTTTTTAAGACTAATCAAGACCTACCAAATAAAAAAGCTGCATCAAAATCCGTTCAGTAGTTTTTGTGTGATGCGCGAACGAACAAACAGGCAAACAGATAGACAAAAAATCTAAAAAAAAATCCTTTTGTGTTTAGACACGCCTATATAGCCTAATTCAGACATTTTTTCTCAAATATCTTAAATGTAAAGACACAGCTCTGTTACAACTTTATAATAGTAATAGTGTAAGATTCAAAACAGCTTTAATCAACACTGAAATAAAGTGAAACAATTACGAACCGATAGCAATAAATAAGATAACAAACGACGCCTGTGCTGCCTCTGAAACTGTAATACTTCACACGACTTTTTAATTAATTCCTCTGGATCTGTGAAGTAATCTTGAACCTCTTGTTTCATCTATAAATTAAAGAAAGTTTAATTGAATTCGTACTTTGCATTAAAAGCTTAAATAATAAGAATACATACATAGAGTCACGCCTGTTTCCGAGGGGGGTAGGCAGAGACAACGGATTTTCACTTGCGGCAATCCTAGCTTATTTCCTCGAATTATATTGCTCATAAATGCACGTCGGTTAAGCGTACTCCTGAGCTGAGATTTCTCGAGAACCTCTCTGATTTCGTCAGAAAACGGCCCACGAGTTCTACCCCTCCCAAGTGCACCTTTCACGGTCGTCATATATATATTTTTTCTCATCCTTCTTTCATCCATCGTCTCTACGTGCCCAAACCCCCAAAACATTATCTTCTTACTATATCTTCTTTTACACAACATCGTTCTTTCACTACAGTGTTTTTTTAATCTTTCATACGAGGAGGGATCAAAAAGTAGTGAGAACGACATACTCCTTGGTAAGAAAAAAAATAAATACTGGCATAGCTGAGATACATATTTGTAATATTAATAAAGAAAAAAATCTTCGATTCTCTTTTGTTTTTTTCTGAATGTAGTCATTTGTTTGCTTCGTGTCGAACGTGTTCTCGAAAATGGAGAAAAACGAAGTGCGAGCCGTTATTAAATACCTACCTATATTTAAAAAAGTTAACGACGCAAGAGATTCATTGCGATTTGGAGGCAACATTAGGAGAGTCTGCTCCGCCGTATTCCACTGTTGTAAGGTGGGGTCTCAATTTCGAGTAGGGAGAACGAGCACGGAAGACGAACATCGTTGCAGCCGTCCATCGACGTCAGTCACCCAAGAAAATGTTGCGAATGTCTCCGCAAGATGGGTGCCGAGAATGTTAACCGACAGTCAGAAACAAAATCGACTTGACATTTCGAAGATATTGTTGGACAAGTTTCAAGAAGAGTCTGAAAACTTTTTGTCTCGTTTCGTAACAAAATAGCAATCTTCGCAATGGAAACGGCCATCATCACCGACCCCGAAGAAGTTTCGTGCCGTGGCATCGGCTGGCAAGGTTATGGCCTCAATATTTTGGGACTCAGAAGGGATATTGTTGATTGATTACCTGGCACGTGGAACCACTATTACAGGCCAATATTATGCAGCTTTAGTTCCTAAGTTGAGGAATGCCATCAAAGAGAAAAGGAGAGGGAAACTTCGAAGGGGTGTGCTGTTTCAGCACGACACGCGCACAGGTCGGCAGTTGCGATGGCTGCCATTCAGCAAGCTGGCTTCGTATTAGTTGACCACCCCCCCAGACCAGATCTGGCGCCTAGCGATTTTTATCTGTTCCCCAAATTGAAAGAATACTTAAGGGGAAACAGGTACGAAGACGATAACGAGGTGATGGATGCCGTGGAGAGCTTTTTGCAGGACCCAGACAAAACTTTTTTTTTAAAGGGATTGAAGCCTTTGAAAAGCGCTGGGCACGGTGTGTAGAGAGACTCGGAGACTATGTAGAAAAATAAATTATTAAGTTATCAATAGTCATTATATTCTATCTCATTTTCACTACTTTTTGATCCCTCCTCGTATATACCACACATACTTTTTAGAGCTCTCATCTCCACTGCATTTCTTCTGCTTTCGTTTTTTAAAATTAAGTTAGGCACTAACACTCCATTGTGCACGATCAGTCGTGCCTTTTACAGACACTTTCACACTACTTGTAAAGGGTTGTAGTGCCACCTGATTATCTGCATTCACACTCCTTTCAATATCCTTTTCATACTTCCTACCGTTCGTAAACAACGTTCGTCGTTAAATAATAAGAATCCTTTAATTATTCAACCAACTAGAATAATTTAAAATAAATACAACATTAAAGTTCCATCCATCCATCAGCCTTTCGAAGTCCACTGCTGGACATAGGCCTCCCTAAAAGAACGCCGCAACGCAACATGTGTTTCGCTCATATGTGGAATAATGCTGTAATCGCCACGCTTGGCAGGCGGGTTGGCGATCGCAGTGGATGTTGTTAATATTCGAGGGAGTGCTGCTGCCTATTCCCCCGGTATTCCCTCAGTCGGCTCTTACGACTCCCTTAGGTGGAAAGGGGTGGGACAATTCTAAAGCCGGGCTCACACGGCCGCATTTAAGTTAACACACCAAAATAATATAACTTTAAGATTAAATTCAAAATTTAAGTTATGACAAGATAGTTTAATTAACACGTAGGTAATCAAAATTACTAACGTCTGGTACAAGTTTCATGACAGAGCACGGTACTCGGCATATTAAACAAGTACTTTCTTTACCACCTAGAACAATATATAAAATATATTAAAATTATTGTTAATTTAATCAATAAAATAATTATAAATTAATCTTCCCAACACATTAGATTAATATAGACCAGGGGTTCCCAAAGTGTGCGCCGCGGTGCCCTGGTGCGCCATATAAAGCAAAGAAGGGCGCCGTGAAACGAATCTGTTTACAATTTTCCGAAACCTCAACTTAAGTCACTTTTGAATATTTTCCGTGTTAGTTTTATATTTTTATAAATAAATATTCACTGACATTTTTCACACAACGTCCTCTGGTCCCAAACTAAGCTTAATGCTTGTGCTATGGGGATTACGGATATAATAAATATACTCCTTTTTTTGTAAATTCATACATATAATAAATAGAAAACACCCAGACGCAGTACAAATATCACAGAAATCATTCACAGAACACACACAGAAATCGTTCATCACAGAAATAATTGTCCTGAGTGGGAATCGAACCTACGACCTCGTGCACGGAAATCGGTTACACTACCGACTACGCAACGATGCCCGTCACTTATAAATCTAGGTTGTGGATGTTTTAATTTTTATGCATATTTAACTAACTAGTATCATTGTACCTATCTATTTCGACCTGCTAGATAGTTAGGGCGCCGAGACAAAATAGTAAACATGTATGTGCGCCGCGGACTGAAAAAGATTGGGAACCCCTGATTTAGACGCCTGCGCCATCAGTCGGATGTATTTGCATACATTATTCCGACGAGGTATGCTTAATTATTATGGGAGTAGGAAGGCATGTGTTATCGTAATCCGCAGTCCCAAGCAATTGCCACAATGGCTGAATTGGCAAAGCATCTGGGGCGGTATTCCAGGAGATGCAGGTTAAAATCCTATTCATGATTGTTATTTTCGATTTCCCATTTTCACACTTGGTTAATTTATATAGCTAAACATGTCAAATGCTTAAAATATATATTATGTATAAAAAAATCTAAATATCATCGTAACAAGTTGAATAATATTGTAATCGAGTCTAATGCCAATTTACCAGAGCAAGCACAATTCTGGAAACTGTGGTGCTACTAATATTTTGAAAACGAAACGACAACCCAATAAATTACACGCTGTTTTTCCAAAGTTCACATCTTCGTATCCCACATCAAAACCTGCACATCATAGCAGAGATACATAATATTATCTAGTCTTTTCTCAATTTCGTCTATCAAAATGTTAACTTCGGGTACAATTATTAGATAAGTGGTGACAAGTAGGTACTCGTCTTTATAAATTTGGCTTTATGAATGAAATAATTATAAAATTAGCAATAAAAATACAACAATTTTGTAATTCAAGAGTACTTACTACCTTTGTCTAAACAGCTATTACAAAACATGTGGCCACATGATGTTAAATGTAGAGTTGTCCCTGGCTCTAACTGATTAAAACAATTATTGCAATGAATCCAATCCATAATTACGTATTAAATACTTTAATTAACCTTAAAACAAAATGATAAACATAAATTCATAGTATTGATCTGACATATTTTTTTTTTTAATCTTAGGTTCTTTACAGAGCATTGGAATTTATCAATAGAGCTTATACCTCTACTAAAAAAATGTCCTATAGAAAATAACTTAAAATATTTATGGACATTTCGTTATTACATAAAATATCTACTTCTATTGTTAATTGATCTTGATAATAGTTTCTTTGGAGAGACGCAGGACATGTTTTAAAATAGCTATATTGTGTGTCATTACCATTTAATTTGTAGAGGAAAAAATATATGACATATTCGAAATTTAAAACAATTCATAACATTTTTGTTTTGTTCACAATGAGGTCAATGGCTTAGTTATGGCGTTTATTACTATTCGGACTTCGTTAGACGTATTTTTTTTTTAAATAACTCGGTACTTTTTTTCTCTTAAAAATGTGTTTTCTGTATTACACATTTCTCGGTCCTATTTCATTAGTTTGACATTCTTACCTGGATTTCATTCTATTTAAATACTACGAGGATGGCGAACAAGCACAGGTACAACTGATGTATGCCAACGGATACTAGCAACACCGGAGGCATTATTAGCGCGTCGCCATCTGCAAGGAAAGGGATAAGATGTGGAGAGGCTAATAAAGAGAGGATAGGAAAGATACTAAGGAGAGGAAATAGAGGTGGTTTGGGCCTCCGGCGCTCTCACTCACCATACGAAACAACAGCAGGAGTACCAGCCATCGTTTCATGATGATCTTCTATGAGAGAGTGGTACTTCTCCGATTGAGCCGGGTCCATTCATGCTGGAATAAGCAACGCTCTACCACAAGAATAAAAATTAAGATATGAAGAGGAAGGATGATAGAGAGGAGATAGACAGTAAGGATAGTAAAAGGGGGAGGAGGAGGGGGTTTTGCCTCCTGCGCTCTCACTCGCTATACGAAATACAAAAGTAGGAATACCTACCGTTGTTTCATGTCAATCTTCTGTGAGATGCTTCATGACTTTCTAGTGATAGGTACTTTCAGGACAAACCTGCCTATTTATACTGGGATATATAAGGATCTGCTTACTCACCATACGAAACAACAATATGAGAGTACCTTCCGTTGTTTTGCACTGATCTTCTGTGAGGTGGTACTTCTCCTATCGAGTCAGCAAGGCTATATAATAGAACGAGTTTTAACGCTAGAGCCGGCAAGCAGTAAGTGAGTTGATCAATAAAAAATAATTATATATTTTCATTATTCACTTAGTTCATTGTGTTATTTATTTTTGTCTAGTTTCATAACTTTGCTATAAATTCTAAAAATAGAAACGGTCGGTTCGATATTCTATTACCTAATCAAGTTGGGTACGATACGTGGTCCGTCAATGGTCTACACTGTATACATACAGTGCATATATAGGAGTAGATTATACTTACAGTGTATATGTGAATAACATTGAACCCTTTTTTTGGTCTTTATGCTCCCTATAAAAAGGTTTAAGTACTGTTGGCTGCCCTAAGAAGTTAGATAATAACAATATTCCTCAAGATAAAGTATTATACTAATAGGTTATGTTAATTTTAGGTTCATTACTTTTAGATGTGAAACATCTAATGCGGAGGCGGATCTCCAGGACTCTTAGAATGTAATCTAGATCCAGAGTAGTTAGCCGTAGCATTATATCCTATCTATATTTCTTACATAGGTACTCTAAAATACTATTGATACTACATTTTATACTATAATAGAATAAAAGATATGGATTTCGACGCATAATAGGTATATAACTTATATACTAAAAATTAAAAGTTTGATTTCTCTAAACTCCCATCAGATATCTCAATGATATTTTTATTTAAAAACCCTGAGTTCTACAGTTAATTTGGTTAAGACGCAACAATAGCCCAACTCTCATAGAAAAATCGGCATTCTCCTTTGACACACTTCCCGGTTTCCGATTGAGCTGAAATTTTACACGCATCTGTATATCACGTGACAATGCAATACTATGATGACATGGAGCTGATCTGATGATGGAGTTGGAAGGTGGGCATAAGAACTCTATAATGAAACGGCGCAACCCCATCGAGTTTTGGCGCGTATAATTCTTCTTGCCAAGTACTTTGTGTCTAGATGGTATCCAAGGGCTGATGATGAAGCTGGAAGGTGGCCACAGTAACTCTATAATGAAATGACGCAACCCCGTCGAGTTTGGACACGTTTGATTCGTCTTGATGAGTACTTTGTCTTTAGGTGGTATCCAGGGTCTGATGGTGGATCTGGAAGATGGACATGCGAAACTCTGTAATTAAATGGCGCAACTCCATCGAGTTAGGGCTCGTTTGAAATATCCTGACTAGAACTTCAGTCATAGATGATATCTAGGGTCTGATGATAGAGCTGGAAGGTGACCACAGTAACTCTGTAATGAAACGACGCACCCCCTTCCAGTTTGGGATCATTTGATTCGTCTTGACGAGTACTTTGTCTTTAGATAGTATCCAGGGTCTGATATTGAAGCTAGAAGGTGGCCATAGGAACTCCATTATAAAACGACCTAACTCCATCGAGTTTGGGCTCGTATAATTTGTCTTGACAAGTACTTTGTCTCTAGATGGTATCCAGGGTCTTACGATGGAGCTGGACGGTGGGCACAGTAACTCTGTAATGAAACTACGCAACCCTATCGACTTTATACTCGTTTGATTCGTCTTGAGGAGTACTTTGTCAAGTTATGATCATTTTATTTATACAAAGTAATTTCGATGTTTTGACATGTGCTAGACGTCCCGTGACGTCTAGTTTTTTTTTATTAAGATCTAAAGCATATATTTTTGTCTAATTAATAATATCCTTATACATATAGTATACAAGTGCTCTATCAACAAACATAGCATCACGCCTGTATTCCCCGAAGGAGTAGGCAGAGGTGTATTACACACCCACGGTTCGCCAGCTATGTTTAAGTCCCACGTAATAGGGGGCGAGCCTATTGTCGTCTACCGGGCATACATTTCCAAACTCCGGTCTACTACTGAGAATTTTTCTTTTTACGAAAAAGCTCAATAAAACTGCCCGACCCGGGGATCGAACCCGAGACCTCATGATCAGCACTCACTCACACTACCGTTGCACCACAGAGGCAGTCAAATAATTATTAAATTAAAAAGCCCACAAGCGCTCTATCAAATAATGATAAATTGTATAGTTATTTGATGTAATAACTTCTGCGCATATGCATCATGTACAACTTAAGAAAAGAGGAGGGTCCTAACAAAGTCCTATTTAAAGGGGGTCGCAAAAATTTGACGCATTGAGTCCATATAGAGGGTTTAAAAGAGCAGAATTTAAGGTTACGTAATTTATGAACGGCTCTCTGGTAGCCATTAGTTGCGCTTTTGACCCTTTTGTGTTATAGCATGCACCAACTGCAAAAAGTCACAATTAGTTCTCTAAAAATAGATTTAAAATAATTAGTGCAAAGAACAACGGCTAAGTTGTGTTTTGGCTTAAGAACACGGTCAATTGCATACCTATTAAGCCTATTAGCAACGTTTTCAACAAAACATTTTAACTTTTTTCGACAATATATAGATATTTTAAAAAGGAGTTTTTATGGCGACCTCGCGTTTACTTATCTAATATATAAAATTCTAGTGTCACAGTATTTGTCACCATTCTCCTCCGGAACGGCTTGACTGATTCTTATGAAATTTTGTGTGTATATTCAGTAGGTCTGAGAATAGGATGTAAACTATTTTTCATACTCCTAAATGATAAGGGTGGTCCATCTCAAAATTTTGATTTTTTATATTTTTGGACAAAAAAAAAATATTTTTTCATGATTCGGCATGAAAAATATACATACAACCTTAAATTTTCACCCTTCTACTGCCAACGCCTATTTGTTAATAGCGATATTAGTTCTTTAATAATTTTCTACTCTTGGCGGTCAATAATTGATCTTTACGATCAGAACATTAGAAAATTTAAGAAAACTTAATGACAGTACCTATTAATTTTTGAATAATATTTTTTTTATTAATTATATCAATTCGAATTCAATATTCATAGTTAAGACAGGAGAAGGTCTGTCGGGTCAGCTAGTACAATTGATATATAATTTGACCATCAATGTATCACGCTTAGCGGCGTACTTTGTCATACAATCAAATGTGTGTCAGTTTTGCTGTTAGCAACACAATTGACACTATGTCTCTCGAACTATACTAGCCAAGTAGCCATAATTATACTAACAGATCAATTGCATCCACCTACAGTGCGTTTACGTGTAAGGTGTGCTGTGTATTCTCAGATTTCTCAGTCTCAGTTTTTCTCATGTAATCACAATAAGATAACGTGTCAATATATAAGAAGTTTGTTGGACAGCTGGCTTTAGTGTTAAGCGTAAAGTTGTGTGGTCATCTTGACCATGGCATTAAAATACTTAGTGTGTTTGTTCGCTCTGTCGTGTTTGAGTGTGTACGGCAAAACTACATGTATGTTTTAAAATGTTTCTAATTAATACTAAGACTTTTTGTTTACCAAAATCAAGGCGCGAAATTCGAAATTTAAAAAAATGAGACTAATCTCTATAAAAAAATAAAAACAGCTAATTCTTTTTTTGAAATGTTGATTAAAATTCACAATGAATATAATGATGTTATTATCTTATGGCATAGACAACGGTGGAAATTATAATCCACCTATATGTTCAGACAATTTGCATTTTAGAAAAACTCAGAAAATATAAATAATTTAGAATAGTTATGCTTAATTTATGATTAGATTTTAATGGCAAAGTTTAGTTAAGTTTAGTAATATACAAACATCATTATTTGTAGATGTAATATCAATTTAAAATAATTTGGAAACTTTCAATTTTGTTACGAACCTTTCAAATAGTTATGATGATAGAATAGAGGTAAAGTTTCCATTGGAAGAGGAGTAGATCAGAAATTTAGTTTAGAAGTAACCTTCATGATGTTTTTATTAGATTTAAATGCTATATTTCGGGTAATCGATTGCGTGTCCATTTGTATTTGCTATCGTTATACAACATCTGATCAAAACGAGTTTCAAAGAGAAAGTAAATATTTACACAAGTTTTTGTTGCTACGTGGTTTGTTTTTTTTAACTCATTTGTTTTCGTCAACGACGATAAACTGTGGTGATAAGAAAAACAAATATTTAAGTAAATATTGATAAATACATAGGTCAAAAGTTAAAATGCCTTGGTCTGTTTAATTGGTGTAGAAATATTTATCTAATGAAGACAAGACTTCATTTTGACAATTTGACGAAGGCAGACGAGCGACGGCCCACCTGATGGTAAGCAGTTACCGTAGTCTATAGACGCTAGCAACACCAGAAGCATCATTCGCGTGTCGCCATCTCTAAGGAAAGGGATAGGAAGTTAATAGGATAATAAGGAGAGGATAGGCGGGGTAATAATGAGAGGATAGGTAGGGAGGGTTTGGGCCTACGGCGCTCTCACTCACTATACAATACACAAAGGATTACCTACCGATGTTTCACTACGATCTTTTGTGAGAGGGTGGTACTTCCTCGATCGAGCCGGGCCATTCATACTGGGATAAACAAGAATTATCTGTTAATATTTAAAATAAGAACTGGAATGATTTAAAATTCCTGTCACATTTAATAGGTAGATACGTTATTTATTTTATATTGGAAAACAACACTTAAATAATTTATAATACCTACTTCTTATAGATAAGATATGCGTTCCCGCTCAGTATTTGAAGGCATGTCAGGAGATGCTGGATGTGCCCACCAAGTCGAAAACTCAGCTAGAATGCATATCGGCTAGAGACAGGTAAAATATTATCATTAACTAATTTTATTTTAATAAGTTTATTTTATTTTCCATCACAAGTAAATTATGCATATTACAATGGCTTCTTGACAATAGTATTGGTGCATTACATATTTGCAACGGATACAAATAAATGATAATAAAAAGAAATATTTTCTGTATCTTATACTTAAATGCTTTTGGTCTCAGTCGTGCCACAAGCCCATTCGATGGTAATTGTTAATCGCCCCTCATGGACACAACAAGAGTATTGCTAATCCGCTGCTCACAATTCATCGACGGCTATGTAGAATCTCGCAAATTCCAGCATAAAAGGGGCTTTTTAATCGATAAAGTACGAATGATAATTTTTTTTAGAAAGTCTGGCTGTAGATGACCCTTTGATAATTAGGTGACTTCATAAGCTCCAAGAAAATCTCTTAAGCTTATGCTTATACCTATTATAATTACGTTAAAAAACTACTTTTTTTTGTAAAATAAGCAATTATACCTATGGCCTGCTAACTAAATATTATTCTTACTTCATCCCTAAAATATATAACAGAAATAATATCGGGGCGCAGGTGACATCACAATATTTTTGTATAGAATTACTAATAATTCCTACTAGTTGCATTCCGCCTCCGACCGCGTGAAAGTTAGCTTAAATTTTTCTGCAATGGACCCTAATGCTATATAAAAAATAAGAGTCTAAATTACACCTAATAACATCAGCTATCTGTTGTCTCAGAGAAATCCCATCTTAATAGGTCCAGCCGTTTTGGTGATTAGCCGAAATAAATAGAACAAAAAATTAAAAAGTTTTTGAAGTGAAACTTCTTTATCGACGTATGGGAGAAATTTTCAATGTAACATTTTTCTGTTACGCGCCATCTTTGTTTTTAAGTAACATTTTTTCGTTACGCCCCATATTTTTTTTTAATGATTTACAAGACTAAATAATATAAGCAGTGGACGTTAAAAGGCTGATGGATGGATGGATGAAATAATATAAGACATATTATGTTTATTGCGTGACAATGTAATATTATGATGACATAAAGCTGATCTGATGATGGAGCTAGAAGGTGGCCATAGGTACTCTATAATGAAACGGCGCAACCTCATCGAGTTTGGACTCGTTTAATTCGTCTTGACGAGTACTTTGTCTTTAGATGGTATCCAGGGTCTTATGATGGAGGTAGAAGGTGGCCATAGGAACTCCAATATAAAATGACATAACCTCATGGAGTTTGGGCTCGTATGATTCGTCTTGACGAGTACTTGGTATCTAGATGGTATCCGGGACTGACGATGGAGTTGGAAGATGGCCAAAGTAACTCTGTAATGAAACGACACAACCCCATCGAGTTTAGACTCATTTGATTCGTCTTGAGGAGTACTTTGTCTATAGATGGTATCTAGGGTCTGATGATGGAGCTGGAAGGTAGCCAAAGGAACTTCATTATAAAACGATATAACCCCATGGAGTTTGGGCTCGTATGATTCGTCTTGACGAGTACTTTGTATCTAGTTGGTATCCAGGGTCTGATGATGGAGCCGGAAGATGGCCACAGTAACTCTGTAATAAAACGACGCAACCCCATCGAGTTGGGACTCGTTTTATTCCTCTTGACGAGTACTTTGTCTCTAGATAGTATCCAGGGTCTGATAATGGAGCTAGAAGGTGGCAATAGGCACTCTGCTATAAAACACCGTAATAATTCTATTATAATTAATGAAATGCTATAATAATCTTAGTAGCAATAAGGTGAAATAATTGTATTATTTGTATCCATGTCTATGATAATAAAAGCCTTTTGATTAATTAACCAATTTCTGTAAAGTTGTTAATAGTAGATCATTTTACAAAAAATTATGTCATAAAGAAGTTTCACTTCTTACGTGTGCACACTAATACACACAAACATAGCTTTTTTTTTTATATTACGGCATAACGCCAATTTTCATAATATGCATTTAGTAATAGCTACAGACAGACATTTCTTATTTTATTTGTATATATAGATAAACTAAAGATCTGGATTATTACAGGGTAGAATGCCTAAGTTACGTACAGCAGAGACAAGCAGATATTGTACCCGTCGACCCTGAGGATATGTACGTGGCATCCAAGATACCCAACCAGGACTTTGTAGTGATACAAGAATATAGAACTAAGGATGAACCAGATGGTACGTAAATACCCTATTCACGTTATTTGTAGGTACTCAGGAGGAATTGAACGGGATTTATAGGGGGTTTTTTTAATGTATAACAATTACATTTCTAATAATTATGTTATTTAATGCTAATATAACGAAACCCAATTTTTGTATCAGCCAAGATTGGAACTCGAGACGTCGCGGTTGGAAGTTACACGCTATAAAGCAATATTATACATATTTATAGTATATGAGATATTACATTGCATTATTTATTTCTATAAATGCCTTTATACCACGCATTTTTGTCATTTTGCAATGCTTTCTTTCCATCCATCCATTAGCCCTTCATCGTCCACTCGTGGACATAGGCCTCCCCTATTGCCATAATCGCCACGCTTGGCAGGCGGTTTGGCAATCGCAGTGGATGTCTTTAGTACACAGCGGAACGCTGCTGCCCGGTCCCCCGGTGATCCCTCGAGTCGGCTTTTACGACTCCCATAGGAAGAGACGGGGTGGAGCTATTCTTGATTCCGGCCCCACACGGCTTAAATGCAATGCTTTAAATGTCCAAAAAAATTAATGATTTGTATAAATTACATTCTTTTTTATTTTCTTTTAAAGACAACGCCCTGCAATGCTTGTATTGCGGGGGACTTTACAAACATACAATTTCACGGACACAAAGTACAGCCAGAATCAGAACAACCATTTATTGATCACCCACACAAACCACTCGGCCAACTGTACAGCAGCCATATTTTTACTATTCTAATTAATATTGATTATTCATTTTTTCTTTGTCGTAGGACAAATTATTCTTGGCAATTATCATTGTTACTTAAAAACCCATAATTAGTCCTTAATACTCATTACTATATCATTAAACTAGATGAAAACCCAGCTTCGCTCGGGTGAAATAATATGACTCATAATACACAATCTTTTACAAAACTGATACGTGTGAATCGGCCTTAACGACCTCAAGATGGCATCCGAGTGACCAATATGGCGACTGCCATTTACACCATTAAAATTTAACAAAATACTCGACACTGAATTTTGCGGATATACTCGTATGTTGTCGACTCTAAATCATTATTTTTTTATGTTTTATTATTCAGGTAAGGTTTCAATGGAGTCTACCGTACCCCTTGATCGAATTATTTATATAGATAAATAAAAAACTAATCAATTTAAAAATAAAGTCTAACGTTCTAAAATCAAAAGTATAGCAATACAATAAATTAATTTGGTGAATTCCGTCGAAATAGCGCACGACTATAACTTCAAATTACGTTTTGTTCAGTCATCTGTTCAGATTCAAATTGAAGCCTTCATTACAGAGAATTACAAAGATTACTACACAAATTGGAGCAGAAATATTACTTAATATATAATCGACTAAACGATTCAATTTACTACAAACTCGTTGACTACTGAGGAAGGGTCAACCTACCTAATCTGTGTCCAATTTAATAAACAGTACGTAGATATGGGTAGCGTTACGAGAACGTTCTATAAATGACAAATATCGGTAACATAAAAAAAGACTTTATTTTTTACCTAATAAAGACGAGAAGCCTTCCATGTTACGCAACCCTTCAACATAAATTCCAAAGTTTAATTATGCCAGTAGGTTCAAACAAAGTACATTTCCTCCAAAGACACGAATTCTAATTAAGCCTACTTAGAAAACTTATTTTTTCTTTACAGCAGAGAGGAACAAAGCTAAAAACTTGTTAGTTAAGGCCTTTATAATTTAGAAAGTTTGTAATAGTTTCGTTTAAGGAAAGTTACTTATTAAAGTCTTGTTAAGATGTGAATTAAAATTTTCTTTAGAGAAGTTTAAACAAATTGGAAGTGAAATTATTCGAGCTTCATTCTTTTGTCTTACTGCTGGTGGTTTATGTTATATTTAATTATAATTATGTTTATTTTGTCTTATATTTCTGTATTATGTACCTAGGTTCTAAATGACCCGTTTTAATACTTCGTACGGGTGATCACACAAAAACAATAGAACCTTGTGGAAATTCTATTCACCGCATTTATTTCGATCTTCCTCTTTTCAACGTTGAATAGTAACTTTACGCAAAATAAATCCTTACTAATATTATAAATGCGAATGTGCGTTTGCTTGATTGTTACGCTTTCACACTATAACTACCTAACTGGTTCTAATGAAATTTATATACATAATAAGTTGGAATCAAGAAAGGATAATACTGATTTTTATCCCGGAAAAAAACAATATTTTCTGTTGGATAGCAATTTTTACATAGAGTAGAGATTATAAATATCTATGCCGTAGGGTGACGTATTTATATTTTGAAGTCCATGTGGATGAAGTTACGGGGATAATCTAGTATGTTATACAAGGAAAAAATCCTAGTTTAATTATTTTGTTCTGTATATATGGAGATTGGGTATGACCGTTGGTCACTGCGATGGCTTAGCAGTCTAAAGCATTTCCCCGGATTGGAAGGGACACAGGTTCGAATCCCGCTCGTAGTAAAATTCTCTTTTTCCACATTTTCACAAATAGTCCAGGTTTAAATTTGATTTAATTTATTTTCATTGGCTATATTAGAAAGAAAGAAAGAAAGAAAATATTTATTTCGTGCTACAAAAGACTTCAGCTTGCATATTTATAACAAAAATAAAATTTAATATACCTAAAAACTACCTATAGTAAAAAGTTGAAACAGAATTATACAGGATTAGTATTTGTCTTATGAAGCAGAAAAATGCCCATTGCTCAGCAAATGTTGCAATGCCGGATGGCATTCCAACGCTGATTTTCAGCAATGTCCTGGACCCTACTTGACACCAACATAGAGGTCATAAAGCATTTAGTGCTCTAATTACTGTAAAATTATTATTTCTATTTTATTATAAATAAATACATTCTTACAAATAGACATAGTTACATTTAAATACATATATTTGTTTGTTACTGACATATATGGCTAAATCCCACAAAATAAAAAATAATAAATAAATAGCCTGCGCTGTATTTTTTTCTACATTCCATGGACATAACAAACAAAAAAAATCACAGCCACAGAATACCTCGTGCAGTGCAGAAGATAGTGAAGCTAATCTGTGTACATAGCGTTGCCGTTCCATAAGGAGTTTTGGCGGGAACACGAAGAAGATCATGTCGTCGCTCTGCATTATTTTCCTAAACTTGTGTTATTTCAAGTATTAATGTGTAAAAGTGGTGGCCTTTTGCTTATTAACTATTTGTGTATGTGCATAACTGTTGGAAAGTGATGTAATGCGACATAACGTGTTTTTTCCTGTTGTCTCCAAAACTCCACAGAAGCTTCAGTAAGATCGCCATCGTCTTACTGGAGTGAGACTTTGACTTGACTGACTAATTTTATATGACTGACTTCGACTATGACTTGTTTTATGAACTAAACTTACGTGTGATGAGAGAATAACGATGTTTATAAGTTACTGTTAGGCTGATGGTTCTTCCAATGCCTCAAACAAATTAAAAAAAAAATTGCCGTTCCATAATGCAATAAATAGCCAAAGTTGAAAAATATATTTGCCAGTCTAGTCTATGTACTTTCAGTTTTCACTGTTTTTAGCCATTATTATTCATAGAGCAAAGAGAAGAGAATATAACCTAAACTTAACCACTACGTTTAAAATATATATATATATATATATATATATATATATATATATATATATATATATATATATATATTTATTGTATTACGTTTAAAATAAATATTCAAGTATCATATCGTAAGATAAAGGCAGCTTATTATGTAACAAGAAAAGAAGTCTAGTTACTAAATCCAGCCAAAGGAAATAAAAACGAAACACTCAATCGTTATAGATAACTGATAATTGTTTATCAATCGAACGAACTCTAATATTTTAATATAACACCTTACGTAACTTTTGAGCGAGAGAAAGTTTCGAGTCATCGTGTCCCTCGGCAGTAGATACTGTTAATTACCTAAAGGCTTATAAATAAGTTTAATTGCATTAGATATTGATATCGAAATGTATTTTTTAATTCTGTAAAATATGAACTGTGGCCAGTTACAGTTATAAGAGAGTGTTTTTTAAGTTTGTGAGAAAAAAGCATTATTAAAGTCTAATATAAAAAATTACTCTTAAACTCAAACCGTGCTGGTATTACGTATAATACAATAGTCTATAATAGATCCATCCAATCTACTCATAGCAGTAAAATTTAAAAAAAAATAGTAAGATTTACAAAAAATAAAACCCCACAGCATACAACTCTTCCATTTCTAGCAAAAACTCCTATCTGTTTGGCTTTAGCTAATCCACAAGTACACGGAGTGACTGCCTATCTGACTTCCACGACCCAACTAAGGGGATAACTATAGTTGTGGCACGCTATGATGGCCGTTTTGACATATTACAATAGTGATGTTTGTGTGCGTTCAGCCATATCGACGAAATCAACAACAAAAGGCGTAAACAGAGTCCAAATTAACGAGCAAGGGTCAACAGTAATGTAGTATCAATATCCGAAATCCAAAGCCAGGTCAAAACTATATCACAATCGCAGTACACTCACAGTTTGTACTTTTCGAAGCAACGTCAAGTCGAAACTGCTTTGTTTTGCATTGAGCATTGACGCGAGTTTGCCGGAGGTAGTAGTTGTGCTGGCCAGCGATCCTAGTGACGATCATATTAGATTTCATTTTTAAATTTAAAACATTTGAATTTCGAAAAACAAATGCCGAGTTGTGTGGTAGATAAGTACACCAATAATTATAATCTTATAAAAATTAAAAATAAATGTTCGCGTGACCCTAATATAATATAGTTTAGAAATCAATGTAATAAATAAATTATGTGTCCTAAAATTATACATTCGATAAATTTTATGACTGCACGTCACTATTGACAATAAATAAATAACAGCAATTTGCTCCTTCAAATGTAATTATTAATTCACACTGCCACAACAAGAGCCATTAAACAAGAAGATAAGTAATTATTAAATAATACGAAACTTCATGAGTGGACAAACGTCAAAACGGCCATCATAGCGTGCCGATAGTTTAGCAATATTAGAACAATATAGTAAGCGAAAGTAGGACAAGGTTTCAGATTATATTTATTCAGGACTCTTGACAACATGTCCGTCCATCCATCCATCAGCCTTTCATTGTCCACTGCTGGACATAGGCCTCCCCAAAATGGGGGGTTTTACCATAATCGCCACGCTTGGCAGGCGGGTTGGCGATCGCAGTGGATGTTTTTAGTACACAGGGAAACGCTGCTGCCCGATCCCCCGGTAATCCCTTAGTCGGCTTTTACGACTCCCATAGGAAGATACAGGGTGGAGCTATTCTTGGTGCTGGCCCCACACGGCAAAACACACACATGACAACCTGTAACCACTTCAAAAACACAAACATAGCATCACGCCTGTATTCCCCCGAAGGGGTAGGCAGAGGTGTATATACACACCCACGATTCGCCAGCTATGTTGAAGTCCCACGTAATAGGGGGCGAGTCTATTGACGTCTACCGTGCACATTTCCAAACTCCGGGCCGCTACTGAGAATTTTTTCTCCTTCTTTTTTTAGGAAAATCTCAGTAACTGCCCGACCCGGGGATCGAACCCGAAACCTCATGATCAGTAGTCGCTTACACTACCGCTGCACCACAGAGGCAGTAACCACTACCCGAATGTTATTTAACAGCCGGGACTCAGTGCTTAACCTGCTTTCCGAAGATGTGATGTTTGGTCACCCATCTGATTCCAAGCCGAGAGGAAGATGCTTAACCTTGCTGATCATTCAAACTGCAAGTGCACAACTAGACTATGACCTCATGGGATATTACAAATTATTACTTAAACATAATAAAATAATACGAGTAAATTAAGCACTCACAAACAAATTCTAGTATGCATTAATAAGCTTGTTTCTTTATTAAAAGTGAATATCGACCTCACGATAACCTCATACATGCGGTTACGGGCCATTGTCGCCTTCAATTAATCGTCGGTCAGCTGTGATTAACCGCCTATAAACATGTGGCTCCTCTGTCAGCCACAACAATGAACAATGACATATAGGTGCAGACAGTGATTTAGAGCTATTAAGGTAGGTTACATAATTATACATATACTCGTATATGTATATGTAACCTACCTTTAAAAGATTTTAATATCGTGGCTCGCTGTTACGCAATGGTATTTTCATTGAAAGTAAAATTCGTGTCAAACGCATTTCTTCATTCTGTTCTTGACAGTCTATCTGCTCACTATAGTCTACTTGTTAAGAACTACAGTCTGACATTTAACAGCGTAAAGGGAATCTTAAAGGGTTCCTTAATTTTTAATGACTTCATGCTCCATTCTTTTACATAATCTCCTCCATATTAACGGAGCTAATGCCTACTCCTTTCTGAGATCATGCTCTCTCTAATGTCACCACGTCTAACGATTTCTCAAGCCTGTACTTTTTATGCATAACGACCAATTTAGCGTCCTTTTTCTGATATAATCCTTTTTTTTTGTTAAGGCGGGATAAATTGTACCTAACACACGCACACCCCGTCGTTCGGGAAACGAACATGGTAGTGTGGGGCAATCACCCACTAAATAAACCCGCCGTGTGCCGTCTCTCCGCCTATATTGGCGAGCCACCGGAACCATATTACATTCCTTCAGTGGTCCGCCGGCGGCTTACCCTTTCGGGTACCCTCTACTGAGCAAGGCATCGGCACACGGAGCATCGCACCTTCGCGGGAGGCCTTGCGCAACCTCAGCTAGGGCGGCATCAGGCGCAACTCCTGACGCACGCGACGCCTCAGTCGCTGGCGGCGGTTCGGGTCTGCGGAAGGATCGGCTTCCCTGTTTCTGATATAATTCTGCGGTTTACGGCTTGTGTCAAAATGGCGGGTCCTGCCACTTTTCCACTATATTGTACACCGAGGCTGCCACGGATATAGCCCTTATGAATGTGATGTAGTCGCGTAGCGCTACATGTCCCACGCGACCTCTTCATGAAGATGACGACGTGAAGTTGTTGAACGTGTCTCCTTCAGCTCGCAATACACTTTAATTTCCCCAGCATTCTAGCGTATCCGAGGTTGGACGTCATAATCAATTGCCCCAGACTCATTCAGTACAGATCCAAAATTCAGAAGATAAATTCGTTAAATGTGTTGTAATAGTTAATTGAATCGAGTGTATCAACATTTTGATAAACAAACCGTTTAACCTTTTTTTTTATTGCATGTGGTGGCAGACGCGCCACGGCCCATCTGATGGTAAATGGTAATCGTCGCTCATGGACTCAACTATACCCAGAGTATTGTGAAGCCGCTGCTCACCATTTCATTTCACCGATTTGAAATGAAAGAATAAACGGCTCCCGCTACAGCCAAAACGCAATGATGTGCTTCAAGGTCGGTCACACGGGAGATGGTGGTACCAACCCGCTCGGGCCTGATACCAAGTGAGTATTCCCACTTGCTATTCAGCCCTAGCACCAGTCATGCAATGGATGATAATTGCTTACCTCCCTTAGTCGCCTCATACGACACCCGTGGGAAAGAATGGGGTGGTGACACTTGTATTCTTAGTCCGTCACCACACGGAACTAAGTTATAGGAGTGTAGTGATTAATATTATACTCATGCTGGATTACTAAATTACTATATTATAGTTGAATTACGTGCGTCCTATATAATTTTGAAAATAAACCCTAGTAAACATTGATAAAAAGAACAAATTGTTTGATTGAATAAGGCAACATTTGGCGGGAGTCCATTGTTGCTCATTTGTTGCCAAGCGGTCCTGAGGATGCCCCGTTTAGAGGCAAACCACGTGGTAAATTTGTGTTCGGATTTTTGCGGAATATTGCAACGTTGGGGTTCGAAGAGTCCTGTAACTTATTCTCTCTTTTTCCACTTTCACAAATAATTTGTTGCTTTTTAAAGTAGCTGAACATGTTAAGGACTTAAATACAGATCAAAATATGTATTTGATAAATACTTATGTTGGAAATAGTTTTTAACCAACCGAAATATTGAATGCGAAGTTAGTAGAACCTATTAATTATTACGGCGAAAAAGCGAGCCCTAATACTATTCCACAATTTATGCATATTGTGGTACACTTTACTGAGAAACTATCACACTTTCAGATTTGGGCTTTGACATAGTAATTTCAATTTATTTCTAGATGTGTTATCTATC
Organism: Leucoma salicis; assembly: GCA_948253155.1. NCBI lineage: Eukaryota > Metazoa > Arthropoda > Insecta > Lepidoptera > Erebidae > Leucoma > Leucoma salicis. The sequence continues at coordinate 5,342,767 of OX411815.1, forward strand.
ATAAAACATAGTATTTTATACACATAAAAAATATAACAATTTTTATTAATTAGAATTTGATTGTATTCCTAACGCCATCTGTCGAAAATTATAAATTAAGTAGAAAACTTTGCGAGCCCTCACAAAGCTCAGCTTTTTGCTCGTTGTTTTTTAATTCAACTCTCCAAATCGTATTTGTTACAGCACCATTTAGATACGAAGCTGTCATAGTGGTGCATAATGATTTGCCTATCAACAACTTGGATCAGCTGAAGGGCCTAAAGTCATGTCACACTGGAGTAAACAGGAATGTTGGATACAAGGTAAATATTTGAATTTAAATCCAACACGGGTCATTGTCTATAGGTATGCGTAGATAAGTTCTCTAAGACCACACTGCCCCCTTAGAATGTGATTCACAAAATCGTATCGACATCGTATCATCTTATTTGTGACTGGTAGAGACAACGCGTGGTATCGTAATACGCTCAACCAATCACGATGATCTTTCAAGATCTCTCAACCAATGACAATGCCACGATGTGATCTCGATACGATTTAGTGAGTTTCATTCTTCGGACCCTGGTTAGATCAATTGACTAAAATGGTAGTTTTTAATTGGTACTCGACCTTAGACTTCTAAAATCAATAATAAATGTAATGTTTTCCACATTAACATGAATTAGTAGAATGTAACTACAACTTAAAGTCAATCTATTTCCTAATTAAAGATAAAATAAGCAATATTTAATGCCTGAGAAGATCGTGCTACATGCGAATAGTTCCGTCTGGAAACAAGTTTTGGATCTTTGCCCAGACATAAATATATTTGTATCCTAGTATAGCATCTTGTTTGACCTTGAAAAGACCAGGAAAACGCTGGTATTGGAGATGCATTATTAACATATTCCTTTGTTCAGATATGTACGCATAGTGCATTTATAAATAACGCAGTTTTTATTCTCAAGAACTCGTCCTACACTTACAGAATGCAGATAATGCCATTTAGAGTTCAAGGGTAAATAATAGGTACTACTGCAAGAATGCGATGTACGATATATGGTACAACTAGTACTGGCTTCTGGTGGCTTTAGACAGCCAAAATAACTTTGATAAAGGTCTCTGTTGATTGAATCTAAACATAGCATCACGCCTGTATTCCCTGAAAGGGTAGGCAGAGGTGTATTACACACCCATGATTCGCCAGCTATGTTTAAGTCCCACGTAATAGGGGGCGAGCCTATTAACGTCTACCGGGCACATTTCAAAACTCCGGGCTGCTACTTAGAATTTTTCTTTTTAGTAAAAAAGCTCAATAACATTGCCCGATCCGGGAATCGAACCCGAGACCCTACGATCAGCAGTCGCATACACTACCGCTACACCACCGAGGCAGTTGAATCTACTTTTGATTTAACTACGATCTTTAGACATAAAAAAATATCTTGTTATGTACAGTTTATGACATATAAATGACAGTTCTAATTACAGTTTACCTTTTTATATGACTTTTTTAAAGTCAACTTGTAACTAGCTGAGATCAAAAGATGATGAATATTTGTCAAAATAATATTTATTACAAATACAGAGCCGCGTTCTGATACTAATTTGAACAATGACAAACCGTTAAAAAATCTTTAAGATTGTAATATACTCGTAGTCATCTTTTGCGGTTATTAATTCTCTCTTCTAAAACTTTTAAACAAATACCACATTTATCGTTAGAACCTAAGAAGATTCTCGCGCAACAATCGAATGCATAGGTAATAGATTGTTTCCATCCAATAGGATAACTAGAAAAATATATTGCCAGTATCATTATCCATTTTTTTAAATTCGTCATAAACCAAATTTGATAAATTGTGATTGTATCTGCCAGTAAGAAACTCCTAAAATGAAAATTAGGCGAAATAACATGACACACTTTACATTGTACGACCTCTAGAGGAGACGCTTACGTAAATACATAATTGAATTTATTTACTTTTGAATATGCTTAACATATTACAAGGCAATATCTCCTAACCATTATAACCACAATTCCCCAGTTAGTTTTAGAATAACTAATTAGAGCCCTTAGTGTTATTTAAAATTTTGCAGATTGGCAAGTTTTTGTAGCTAATCAAAAATTTCAAGTCGTTTAGAGGTGTTGGTCTACTACGGTCTAAACGGGACTTATACTGAATACCACTGAAGTAATGCAACATAGTACCAGTGGCCCGCCAACACAGGCGGACAGACGGCACACGGTGGATTTCTTTAGAGGGTGGGGGCCCCATTCTACCCTGTTCGTTGCCCCGAACGATGGGATGTGTGGATAGGTACATTTTTCCCCGCCTTAACGAAAGAAGGAGTAATTTTAAAGGATCTTAGTCAACGGTTATAGCCAGGGGTTTTTGGTGATAATGTATATTTCCATTGTAGATACTATCGTCAACTTTCCGTGGGCCTCAATCCACGGAAAGTTGCCAATCTATTCTGATCGTTTGAAACTATACCAAGCTAACATAGCGTAGTGAATACATTACTGAATGTTAAATTATTACCCAACGGGCATGAATTAATTAAGCTACTAAACTCTTTGCTGATATAAATCAAACGATATTAGTTCTACCTTATTTTTTTACAAATTGATAGCACATGAGCGTCATATTTGTTACCAACCACTCACCCCAGCATTGATTTTTGAAAAAAATACAGCTCTAGTAAATTCTTTTGATCTGATAGATCTGGTAGGTATGGATTATTTTTTTGCGACTTGAACACAAAACATTGAATTTCTACACTTATAAAAAGTTTAATTATCTTTGCGAGTTTCCATTTGGCTTCCATAATGTTGATGTATGATTTTGTGTATGTCATTACACGCATTGGATGCGAAAATACCTACTGCATTTTTTACAAATATTTCTTACTCGATAGAGAACATTTTAGTAGCATTTAGTTTACGAAATTACCTTGTCTAGACTTCATGCCATTAAGTCAACTTAATACTAATGACTAAAAACTGTCTGCCAGTGACAAGAACCCTTAGAAGTTAGTGAATTTAAGTATAGCGAACCCCAAATGGATAAGTTCTTGAAGAACTCAGACAGAAAATTATCTAATATCTATGCTCCATAGCATTTGTTTTTTGTATTAGTTGTATCTTTATATTTATAATAGTATATGTAATATAGTAGCCGTGTGGGGCCGGCTTTAGAATTGTCCCACCCCTCTCCACCCATTGGAGTCGTAAGAGCCGACTGAGGGAATACCGGGGAGTGGGCAGCAGCACTCCTTCGAGTATTAACAACATCCACTGCGATCGCCAACCCGCCTGCCAAGCGTGGCGATTACGGCACTATACCCCATATGAGCGAAACACATGTTGTGGCGTTCTCTTAGGGAGGCTTATGTCCAGCAGTGGACGTCAAGGGGCTGATAGATGGATGGATGGATGTATAATAGGAGCTATTTTTCTCATCCAAGCCAGTATCGGCACGGGTCTCCTAGTGTGAGGGATTTAGGCTTGCCTAGGGCGGGTTGGCAGACTTCACAAGCTGTCAAGAAAAAGTCTCTGGAATGCAGTTTTTCTTATTATTATTCTTCTATACTATTATAAAGCTGTAACAGAGTTGTGTCTGTACAGTTAAGATATTTGAGAAAAAATGAGTGTAATAGGCGTTTCTAAACACAAAAAAAAATTTTGCCTGTTTGTTTGTTCGCACATTACGTAAAAACTACTAAACGGATTTCGATACAACTTTTTTTTTTGATAGCTCTTGATTAGACTTAACAATGGGTATATTTATATACATTTTACCTCGCTACTATATCGGGAAACTGAGATATAACTTAAAAATTAGCTTTTGGCTGTGGCGGAGCCGCGGGCAAAGGCTAGTTTGATATAATCTGGCAGAAACTAGGGGGCTTCATTTATTGCGGAGCCCGGAGAAATTGTCCAGTGCCCGATGGAAATGAAAAATGAGAGGCTTCCCTGCAACAGATTTACGCGGTCGTCACGTTTATACGTACCACAATTTACGGTTAAAAGTTGGAGTAAATATTCATTGTATAAGGCTTTATTAAAACAAAACTCGAAAAATAAATTACCTACGTTGAATTTCATATACACTTCCTTTCTCAATTCTCAAGAAGAATAATTTAGTCTTTGCATCTTATTACGAGTCCAATATTCGTCTCAACACGTACTTTTCGTTTTATTCAGGGCACATTATTTTTTTAATAATCTTGCTAAGGAAAATCTCATTTGCTCATTTTGCTTTGTCAGTAATAAGGATAATATTGAGTGGCATCTTTGTGATACGAGCTCAATATATGAATCTTTGTGAGTGAGAGTATGTGTGTATCTGTGTGTTTGCACATATGTTGCGTGGATTATTAAGATTCCATATTCAGAGTAATATTAATAGATAATATTTTAATGGAAATAAAGCATTACATCCGGTACTCTACTAGGAGGAAATTCTCAATAATCTGACATCTGCCGCCAACAAAAACATGATAATCTATACTATTATAAAGCTGTAGCAGAGCTGTGTCTGAACATTTAAGATATTTGAGAAAAAATGACTGTATTAGGCTATATAAGCATGTCTAAACACAAAAAAAAATGGATTTTTTGGCTGTTTGTCTGTTTATCTGTTTGATCGTTCGCGCATCGCGCAAAATCTACATAGGTAAGGGATTTTGATACAATTTTTTTATTTGATAGCTCTTAATTAGACTAAAAAACTGGTATAGATTTCATCCCGCTACTATATTGGGAATCTCAGATATAACCTAAAAACTAGCTTTTTGCTGCGGCGGAGCTGCTGGCAAATGCTAGTTATTAATTAATTAAGTACTAAAACACGAAAGATCATATAAATTATTATAATAATCAACTCAAAACTTACTAAAAACCATGATAAGTAAGAGTAGATTGAAGGAATGACTTCAAAGTCAAACTATATATATGTATATTAGTACATCGTAATCAAGCTCTTGTATCTCACGTCGCAAGTCTCACTTATAGGTAAAACACACAACACATATTACTGCACTCACAGGTTTATTTTTAAGTTGATGTCTTCCACAGATACCATTGACGATGCTGATGAAACGCTCAGTATTCCCGAAGATGAATGACCATAGCATCTCACCAAAAGAGAACGAGCTAAAAGCATTGTCTTCGTTCTTTTCGCAATCATGTATCGTAGGCAAATGGTCTCCGGACCCGAAAACTAATTCAGCCTGGAGTAAGTTTGTAGCGAAAATTTATTTCTTTATCTTCTGTTTGCTTCTGTAGTATCACCGAGTTAGAAACTGTCAACCAAAGCGTTACAAAAGCATTGAACATTTGTGTAGAAATATATATTGTGTTGTGACTTATATAATGCTCCACCAAGCCTTTTACAATAGCTGTTAAGCTGTATACTAAACCACATTTTTAATGTGCTCATACCTTATATTCAGTTTGTTTAATATTGTTTTCTTAACATACCATAAGCAAGCGTTAGACTATGTCCTACCTGATGATAAATGGAGTCAATGGCAATAAAATCGGCAAAGCTAGAGGAGGGACACCTACGCTAGTAATTTATTATATTTCATAGATGTGCAAAAAATGTGGTTTTAATTATTTGGTGGAATATCTATTATTAACGGCGGGCTACATATATTAGATATGTAGCCCGCCGTTCAACCATCCATCCATCCATCAGCCTTTTAAAGTCCACTGCTGGACATAGGCCTCCCCATTAATGGGGGATAGTGCAGTAATCGCCACGCTTGGCAGGCGGGTTGGCGATCGCAGTGGATGTTGTTAATACTCGAAGAAGTGCTGCTGCCCACTCCCCCGGTATTCCCTCAGTCGGCTCTTACGACTCCCATGGGTAGAGAGGGGTGGGACAATTCTAAAGCCGGCCCCACACGGCCGCCGTTCATATGGATGTTTAATGGTGGTAAGTAAGAAGATGGAGCTACTAAATCGGGGATTTCTTATGAAAACTGTCACAACCACAACCTTAAAACGTGGAGAGGTGGAGAAAGACACGTAGATCACTCTGCAAATAGACTTTAGATCCTACAGATTCACCTTCGCATTATCTGGATCACTAAATTAGCCATTCAACATTTTTCAACACTGAATCTAAATCAGTAATTCGCGAACTTGCTATTATACATATTATAGTTTTGTTTAAGTTATGTCGAAGAAATGACTAGTCCCAATAGCCTTGCGATAAAACCAAGGACTCAAAAATGGTATCGATTTCGATACTCCCAGTCCAAGGCCATCGTACACACCTCAAATTTCTTGAATTTTTCTAAATTATATATGTATCTATTTGTATGCAAGTGATCACTGTCTAAGTGAATGATAAATAAATAAATATTCACGAACATTTTTCACACAACGCCCTCTGGTCCAAAACTAAGCTTAACGCTTGTGCTATGGGTACCAGATTACGGATATAATACATATATTACTTTTTTTGTAAATACATACATATAATAGATAGAAAACACCCAGACGCAGTACAAATATCTGTGTTCATCACACAAATAATTGTCCTGAGTGGGAATCGAACCCACGACCCCGTGCACGGCAGTCGGTTACACTACCGACCACGCCACGAGGCCCGTCATATAATATCGTGAAGAAACCTGCATGCCTGAAAGATTTTCTCGCTGGCTTGTCAAGTCTGTGAACCCGCACTGGGCTAGTGTGGTAAACTAAAAACTAAATAATGTGGTTATGGAGGAATTCCTCTCACTATGAAACAATACTCATGTGCAATAGGCGGCACAGTAAAATGATTGAAAACAAAAAAGAAATTGATAAAACACGAAAGAACTTAATATTCCAGCGGCCACTTTCCTCGCCAGAACTTTTCCCGAGGGGAATTTAACTCTCGCATCGGTCGGAATTGTTATAAAAGGCTATATTTTTATAAGAGCGATGTTTTCAGAGTCTCAGTACAGACAGCTATGTTCCCTGTGCGAACATCCGGACGTATGTGACTATCCGGACAACTATAGTGGATACCTAGGAGCTCTGCGATGCCTAGCGAGCAATGGCGGTCAAGTTGCATTCACCAAAGTCATATTTGTGCGGCAATTCTTTGGGGTAAGAAGAAACTGATTTTATAAAATCTAATTCTTGTCTATAAACCACGAGTCAGCGTACAGCAGTTAATTCTTATTGGGACAGTTTGGTGGATTATGAAAACCCTTTTCTTAACTAAATTGCTGACTCCCATAAATACATATAGGTAGGTATATTATCTCGTGGCCAGGTCTTAGAATCGACCACTTCATGATGTAGCCGACCATTTCTTAAAACACAACATAAAGGTGTATTACAAACCCACGACTCGCCAGCTATGTTTGAGTCCCACGTAATAGGAGGCGAGCCTATTGACGTCTACCGGGCACATTTCTAAACTCCGGGCTGCTACTGAGAATTTTTCTTTTTAGGAAAAAGCTCAATAACATTGCCCGACCCGGGGATCGAACCCGAGACCTCATGATTAGCAGTCGCATACACTACCGCTACACCACCGAGGCAGTTAACCATTCATACCATTCCACCATTTCATGAAATTATTGTATCTCATGATATGGCCAGCTAAAACTGGCCAAAGATTATTGTCAGCTTTCTTATCAGAATAATTGCCCGCTAGCATGATGCATCTAAAACAGAAAATAAAATCAGCGCGTCTAGCAGTGGGTAAGTGGTTTAATATCAATGGGGTAAGGCAACTATTTTACTGTAATGATCACTAATGTTTGACTATATCATAAAGTAGCCATGCGTTTAGCTGTTCATAATCATCAAACGCTAAATATTCATTGATCTGGCCAGATATCGGGTGTAGTTAATTATTAAAAAATAACGCATAAGAATTAATCTTATGCGTTATTTTTTTTTTGTGTAATAAAACAATGCTATTTAGTTAAAACCGGAGTTAGCTGCTTAGAATATTACTAACTTACTTATCATCACGCCATTTACCTTGAGGGGTGCCAAAAGGCTCTATTCTTGCATACATTTCTCGCTTCCTCAACATTCATAATTCTCTTCATCGCTGATTTCGGAGACTCCTGGCTCCACCTAATAGGTGACCGATTTAGTCTAGGTAGGTTAGTCACAATCCCCCCCTGTACCTACATCCTTCCACTTTCGCATTGTATATGTTCTTAATCAATCGCTCGTCCGGCATTCTTTCCACATGTCCGAACCATCGGAACATTACCTTTCGCATCTTTCGCATCGTTACACCAATATTATCTTTCAGATCTAATCGCTCTCTAGCTCGATTAGAATATGTATAGGCATGTGACCTTAACAAATCATTTTCTTTCAGATCTATATATCGCTTGATCTTGTTTATATTCTCATATATGTTCAATAGGCACATAATTTAATATGAACACATTAATAATTCCTTATTCCTGCAATACAAAACTGGTGCTCGGGGGAAATCAGGATTGCATTGTAAATCTAAATGGTAAATGAAAGTAGGCTGTTATAGATTGCCTTTTGATATAATATTTACTACTGGCAATATGTACGCTAGCTTTGCACAGGTTGTGTTAATTTTTAGGGTAAATAGGTAAATGTATGTAGGTATTTTTAAGCATTTGACATTCTTGGCCATATAAATGAAAATAGTGCGAAAAAGTTAAATGGTAGCTACGAACGGGGTTTAAGACCGCACCTTCTGAATACCGTTCAGAGGTCCTACCAACTGATCTATCGGGACATTCACACGGGGCCGATCAATTTTTATAACATATTCCTTAATGACTTGCGTGAAGAAATTAACAAAACTTTAAAGAACAAACAAATTAATTGTGAAATGTGGAAAACGATAACTTTAGTGCGAGCAGGAATCGAACCTGTCTCCCTTCCAATCCGGGACAGTTAGCGGTTAGAGCACACACACTAAGTAGCTGAGCATATCAAGTGCTAAAATACAGATAAAAATGTTTAACAAAACTTGATAATGTCCTAGGCGATGGTATGGATTCATTGTCACGGGTAGTTCTAAAAACCATGTAAATCCCACCAGCTCCCTGTAGGCACAATACCAGCTGGAACTGCCGAGCAAAATCCAGATGGATTCAGCTATCTGTGCGTAGACGGCACCAAGGTTCCTGTAAGAGAGAAAGCTTGTTCCTGGGCGGCCAGGCCTTGGCAGGGACTGTTGGCTCACAATGATGTACTGGCCAAGCTGTCACCGCTGAGGGAGAAGATAAAGCAGTTGGCTGAAGCTGGTAATTTATTTTAGCATTTACACTCAGTAGCTGCTCGACCTATTCTAACCTATCCACTCTTTTTTACCTAGAAGATATATGGAAATTGTTATTGATCATAAAAAAACCATCATTAGGATGTCAAGGTCCTAAAAAAAGCAAATAGCATCACGCCTGTAATCCCAAGGGGTAGGCAAAGGTGTATTACACACCCACGGTTCGTCAGCTATGTTTAAGTCCCACGTAATAGGGGGCGAGCCTATTGCCATCTACCGGGCACATTTCCAAACTCCGGGCTGCTACTCAGAATTTTTCTTTTTACGAAAAAGCTCAATAACACTGCCCGATCTGGGGATCGAAATCGAGACCTCATGATCAGCAGTCGCACAAACTAACGCTGTTAAAGTTCTTAAAAAAATAAAACCCTATAGAAACATCCTTGCTAATATTATAAATGCCAAAGTGAGTTAAAAGTAATATTGTGGCAAAAGTAATATTGTGCTTTGTCTATATAATTCATTGTTTCATTTATTTCAAAGGTGCATCCAGCAAACCGGCATGGTTCACCGGAGTGCTAGGTCTATCGGAGAAGATCTATCACGTGGCCGATAACATTCCTATAACGCCCGAGAATTATCTAAGCAAGGCCAATTATACTGAGGTTATTGAGAGAGGTCACGGACCACCCGAAACAGTCGTCAGGTAAATATAAAATTATATTTTATTTTATACAAGCTGCTCGCGAATTACCTATTTGCATTAAGTTGGAATATTTTAGTGGTAGCCTTGCTTATCCCATCATTAATAGGCCGGCTCGATTAGTGAAGTACCTAATAACCTCTCACAGAAGATCGACGTGAAACAACAGTAGGTTTCCTATTATTTTGTTTCATACTGTGTGGTGACGGGCTAAGAATACAAGTGTCACCACCCCATTCTTTACCACGGGGAAGTAAGCCATTATCATCCATTGCATGACTGGTGGTAGGCCTGGGTACCAAGTGGGAGTACTCACTTGGTAGCGGGCCTGAGAGGGTTGGTACCACCTACTCCCGTGTCCGGCCATGAAGCACATCGTTGCGCTTTGGCTGTTACAGGAGATAGCCGTTTATTCTTTCATTTCATATCGGTGAAATGACACGGTGAGCAGCGGCTTGACAATAGTCTCGGTATAGTCGAGTCCATGGGCGACGGTTACCATTTACCATCAGATGGACCGGGGCTCGTCTGCCACTACATGCAATAAAAAATAAAACTTTGAAAATGAAGTGAGGCTGCACTATTAGCCTATTTCTCATACAAAAATTAAGTAAATTAGTATTAGATGCCACCTGTGTGGACACTTTGTCATCGTCTCATCTTCCAGTCTTCTCGGAGTGCTGCTGGTGGCGGTGCTCACATAAACGGCGCAAATATTCTACCATTGACAAAGGTTAGGTACTTATTTGTGCCGTTTGTGGTAGAGAAAATAGGCCCCTGGGGGCCTGGTGCTTTTGAAATCTATTTAACATTCAACGGGGAATCTTGTAGAGTCTACACGTGACCAAAATGCTGGTTAATACCTTGGCCAAAGGATTAGCCTAATGCTTACTTACTTATCATCACGCCATTTCCCTTACGGGGTAGGCAGAGAGAACAGAGTGCCAAGAGGCTCTATTCTTGCATACATCTCTCGCTTCCTCAACATTCATAACTCTCTTCATACACACTCGCCGGTTTCGAAGACTCCTGACTCCACCTTCCTTCAATACATGACCAATTTGGTCTAGGTAGGTAAGTCTCGATCTCCCCCTGTACCTACATCCTTCCACTTTCGCATTGTATATCTTTTCAGCCAGTTGCTCGTCCGGCATTCTTTCCACATGTCCAAACCATCGGAGCATTCCCTTTCGCATCTTTACACCAATACTCTCTTTCATACCTACTCGCTCTCTTACTTCATTGCTACGAATGCGGTCAGTCAGCCTCACTCCACAGATTCTCCGCAGAGATCGCATTTCAACCGCATTGATTTTACTCCCATGCTCCTTTTTACATACCCCACTCTCGCTTCCATATAATAACGTTGGGACAAGCACTGCGTTGTGTATTGCGACACGTGCCTTCTAGCTGAGGTGGTGGCTGCCGAGAAGTTGTCCGAATGCTCCGTTCACTCTATTTCCCGCATTCACTCTTCTCTCTACATCAGTGGTGTACCTTCCATCCCGACTGAATCCACACCCAGGATATACAAATTTATCCACTTGTTCTAGCACACCATTTCCTATTGCTACTCTAACATCTGTTCTGGCTTCTTCTCTTTCAAAAACCATTACTTTGGTTTTGCTCACATTCACACGTAAGCCCCTTTTCTTACAATCTTCTGCCACTACGTCCACTAGGGCCGCATCGTCTGCATATAGCAGCGAGTTAACCACTGATTCGCCCATCTGAACTCCCACATTCATTTAATTCAATCTTTGTAGACATTTATCCAGATATATGATAAACAGTCTGGCTGATAGAACGCAGCCCTGTTTAACGCCGATATTGACATCAAACCAGGGTGACATTCCATCATCCAGCCGCACACAAGCTCTGCAGTCCATGTAGTTGGACTGCACCGCTTGTAGCAGTCTACCGTTAGTACCATACTCCGGCAAAACGTCCCAAAGTTCCTTTCGTAAAACAGTGTCAAATCCTTTCTCCAAATCTACAAAACTGCAGAAAACCCTCTGGCCTACAGCCAGATGCTTCTCCACAATGTTGCGCAGAGAAAACACTTGATCCATGCATCCTCGTCCACACCTGAAACCTCCTTGTGCCTCACACAAAAATTCATCGGACACCATCCTCATTCTCCTTTCAATAATCTTACCATACACTTTGGCTGCCAAACTGGTCAAACTTTTGGCTCTGTAGTTTGCATAGTCATAACGTGAACCCTTGTTTTTAAACAAGGGCACGATGACTGCGCTTCTCCAGTCCTTGGGAACCATTCCTGAGCTCCAACATAAATTGAGAAGCATCAGGAAGGATTCCCAGACACATGAGCCTCCAAGCTTGATCATCTCAGCAGACACCATATCAATACCCGCTGCCTTACCAATTTTCAAACTTCTAATCACCCATTCAACTTCATCCATACTAATGTCATCTGAGGATGCCGGTACCGAATGCTGATCTGTTAGAACACATGTGGCACCAGCATCACCCTGAAAATCTGCATACATATCTCCAAAATATTCACTCCATCGGCTTAACGCATCTTGTGTTTGCGTAAGAATGTCCTCCACCTTTAGACCTTATTTTATTCATTCTGAAAGGCGACCAACCACTCCGAGATTTCTTCACCTCCCTCCAGAAAAGTTTGGTGTTGCTCTCGAAGTTTTTGGTCAGTCTTACTTCTGCAATCATATTTGCTCTATCACGCTTCTCTTTCACTAGCTAAGGCTTTGGTGTCATTCTTACGTTACCGGTATATTTCTTTCTTCTGTTCTTTCATACTTGCACTCAGGTTCAAAGAAGATACATAGTCCAGCCACGCTTTCTTCTTTTGGTCTACGGAAGCTGCTACTTCCGTATCCCACCATGCATCACCTTTCACTTTCCTATGCTTCTTTGAGCATCCACATACTTCTTTCGCTGTATCTACCATACAATCTTTTAATACTCTCCAGCATTCTTCTATGTCAGATCCCGGCTGACTTGCCATAGTCAGCCGTTCACGGACACCTTCTACATACTTTGCTCTTACATTCTCTTCTTGCAACTTTTCAATCTTTATTCTTTCAAGCCCTCCGAAGTGGACACGCTCTCGCCAGTGTCTCCACTTTCTGAACAGACGACTAAATCTCGCAATAACGAGATAGTGGTCCGTGTCGACAGTGGGACCCCTGTAGGCTATTGTATCCAGAATTTTACTTCGGAGACGACTGTCTACCTGAGTTAAATCTATCATACTTCTCTGTACATTCCTTCTCCATGTATACATATGGATGTCTTTATGTTGAAAAAATGTGTTTGACACAATAAGGTTTCTCTCCATACATACATCCGCAATGTGCCTACCTGCATCATTCACTCTCTTATCACCAAATGAACCAAGCACGTCCTCGAAGTCTGGACGCTTGGTCCCAACCCATCCATTCAAGTCTCCGCATACGATCACGCGTTCACTAGCTTCTGCCAAATCCAGAACTTCCCTAAATCCGATGCCACCGAAGAGCCTACGGGAGCATAAGCTGCTACCATGAAGACCCTGGTGACACCTAGTTTTATTCGGACCCATAGAAGTCTGGGATCAAACATTCCGTAGTCTTTCACACCTGAGGCCAAGCGAGTGGACAGCAACACCCCCACTCCCATGCTAGCCCGATCGCTCTGCGGTACACCAGACCATAGAGCTAACCCGCCACCAGGAAGATCACAGGCGTCGCTACCCTTTCGCTTGGTCTCTGTTACACAGAGCACATCAAGCTGTCTGTCCGACATGGCGGTTACCAGCTCGTGTAACTTACCTTCCACACCACCTCTTACATTCCACGTGCCTACTCGACACTCTGCTCCCCTTGACTCGCCAAACTGGGCAAGGCGTGATGGGTGGCGGCCCCCATCGCCGCATCTGCTGTTGTTCGTACCGACGAGGACGGGTCGGTACGCGTCACCTCTGGGGCACGTCCTAACCCGCACTGCGGTACGCATTCGAGCCGGATTGCAGCCTGTGGATTACAGGCTGGCAGAGATCGCGACGAGCACGCTCCGGACTATGATCACCCAAATTAGCCTAATGCTGCCAATATTTTAGTCACGTTGCCGGAAGTGGAATGTCACTTGAATGATTTTAGGCCTCTTGGTCTAAGGTTCGTTCAAGTGACCATAGGTACTAGTTTTTAACTATATTTAATTTATTATTAAAGAATTAGTACTGAAGCTTGTATCTCCTTATTGCACGCCTCATAAGCGAAGCGTTGAGGTGGGTACTATTCTCGTTTTACACAGAACAACTGATTTTACAAACTTAAAATGTCTCTATTTATCATATATTGCACTTATAAAACAATATATACACACACATATCAAGAAAAACACTATTTTTGACACATGTAATTTTTTATGCCATTTTTGTTATTTAAACTAGTTAAAAAACTGTTTGAAAAAAATCTGGCTTGGACGTCCGTGAGTTGTTGGTAATGTATGTTAACATGATAACGACCAAAATACTTTACTAACCGAGTCTTTTTTTTTCGTTTACGAATTATTATGATTAGGAATAGAGCCCTATTTCTTTTCACGGTCTGATTAGATGTGGTTTAATTCTTATTAAATAAACAAAAAATACGAATATTTACGCTCGACGCGACACTAAAACCAGCGCTATACCTTTCATGAGAACTGTTTCTATAGACCAATATAGAAGTACTTCTTAAAATTATCGCTTGATGGCGTATAAGACATGAAACCCACATTAGTAATTTTTGAAATTAGCGCTATCTATGTGGTTTATTGAAAACTACTTAGTAAGACCAATACATTATTAGTTACTTATCAAATAATCAATTTTATTGTTAAAAATGAAGATTATGAGACGTGCAGTTTTGGATTTTCCAAAGTATTTATTATTGTAGAAGAACAAATGTATTGTTTGTGAAATAGATTGTAAATCCATCCATCCATCCATCAGCCTTTCAAAGTCCACTGCTGGACATAGGCCTCCCCAAGAGAACGCCACAACGAGCGATGCCGTCATGGGGGATAATGCCGTAATCGCCACGCTTGGCAGGCGGGTTGGCGATCGCAGTGGATGTTGTTAATACTCGAGGGAGTGCTGCTGCCCACTCCCTCGGTATTCCTTCAGTCGGCTCTTACGAATCCCATGGGTAGAGAGGGGTGGGACTATTCTAATGCCGGCCCCACACGGCCGATTGTAAATAGAATTCCTAAAAATTGAGGAAATAAGTTAATTTAAAAGAATATAAGTATTATAACCTTGTTAAGTACCTAGGTCATTATTTATATTTGCCAAGTATTCTGCCAAACTTCACATCCCAGTCTTGCTTGCAGAATATGTAAATTTTATTATAGTTGTTTAGACAGGCTCTCTGCTCTCACAACTTACTGTTTTTGCTAGATAATTGTAGTAATTAAATCTGGCGATATTGATAAAAAAAAATATTAATACCTAATACACAGTACAGACTATTACAGCTTTATAAAATTTAGGATAAAAAGTCAGAGTATCGCTCTCTTTGAATACTAAGATGTTATGTTGCGATACCTTTTTGGCCATCTTTTTCTAAACCTAGTCCTAATTGTAATAATAACAACGCAATTAAGTATAGGCTTTCGATATTAGTAATGAGCAAAATCAATGTTTGAATAATATGTCCGTGGATTTTATGTTATTTTATGGTTTCTACCGTAAGCCCCAAAAACTAACAACATTAAAATCTGCTTTTAAAAAATCTCATCAGGGTACCACACAATGCTGCCATCAGCTGAAAGGGTGGCCTACATATATGAATGACTGTAGTTGACACACTGACCTGTGAGCCTATGACTCACAGACTATGTGACATCAAAGTCCACCTCATTACATAAAAAAAAGGCGAACGTATTTTGATCAGATCGGAGACGTTCTTAACGAAGGCCAAGTTAAGAGTAATCGTAACCAAGGAGCAAGCATGAAAGCGCTGATGAAAGTAGATGAAGTGAAAGATGTTTATTAGAATCGTAACAAGTGGAGAGAAATAAATATGGTCTCTACCTACCCCATGCATCTTATTAAGACAGTACAATATTTTTTTTTATTGCAAATGATTGCAGACGAGTCACAGCCCATCTGATGGTAAGTGGTAACCGTCGCTAAAGGACTCAACTATACCAAGAGTATCGTCAAGCCGCTGCGCACCATTTCATGTTTAAGATATGAAATGAAAAAATAAACGGCTATCTTCTGCTACAGCCAAAACACACTGACGTGCTTCATGACCCGTCTCACAGGAGACGGTGGTACCGACCCGTTTGGGCCCGATAGCAAGTGAGTAATCTCACTTGGTACCTAGCCCTACCACCATAATGCAATGGGTGATAAATGCTTACTTCCCTTATTCGCCTTGTATGACACCCGCGAGAAAGGATGAAACTTGTATTCTTAGTCCGTTACCACGGACAAAACCTTACTGAATTACGCAAAAGCAAGACTTCGATTGCCATATTGAAGTGCTGTTCGTGATGTATTACGATTTTTTTATTACGAATAATGGAATACCTACTTGTCCAGTTGCCTTGAATTGTCCAAATAAATAATAGCGACATTTGCTCAAATGGGTTTATCTTTACAGACTGTGCGTGACATCCGACGTAGCTCTTGCCAAATGCCGTGCTATATCTGACTTTGCGTTCAGCAGAGACATACGCCCAAGGCTGGATTGCGTGCAAAAGACCTCTGAAACTGACTGCCTGAAAAGCGTATGTCATCAATTATTTTCTTATTAAACCTACTGTTATTGCGTTTAGTCTGACATAAGCAATGCATTAAAATGTAAATTATACCTGCACCAATATTGTTCAAGTCAAATATTCCATGTTAGCATAATGGCTTCGCCCAGCACGAGACGGGACGGCGACGCGATGCTGGCGATTTGTAGAGTACTAGTCAATATAGACACACACAGAGACACACTACTGAGGCGATCGTTTAGTTACTGCTAAACTTTAGTACATCATTTTATCTAGTTGTAGAGCCTTGTTTATCCCAGCGTGAATGGACTGGCTCGATCAGGGAAGTACCACCCTGTCACAAAAGATCAGCGTGAAATAATTGTAGGTTGTGCACCTTGTTATCCTTCCTATCCTCTCTTAAGTATCCTACCTATTCTCTCCTTATTATCCCGCCTATCCAACTCCTATCCCTTTGCTTGGAGATGGCGGCGACGCGCGAGTAATGCCTCTGGTGTTGTTATAGGCTACGGTAACCGCTTACCATCAGGTGGGCCGTATGATTGTTGGCCACCCACGAACTATAAAAAAAAACATTCAGAACGCCAGTGTCAGATTAAAGTAAATATTACGTTGGTGGACCCACTAACCTTTCAAAGCCCAATATGTCCTCGGGCGGTGCCTACCTCCAAAGGGTCTCTCTAAATAAATAGGGAAATGAGAGCTGGCTCTTATAATGAGTTTACGAGTACGTTCCAATCCTCTTATTGCATTTCATTACAAATTTAACATAGGCAGAACAAAATATTTCCGTTTCATTTATATAATTTCCGTTCTTTGTGAAAAGTTAGAATTAACCGCAAAATGATTGGGAAATGAAACAACAGAGTTTGTTTGTTCTTGTAAACAGTTTTTGGCTTGTGGGTTAATTGAGTTTTACATCGGGTTTAAGTCAATTTTAGAATCATTTGTTTTGTTTATTTCGACGTTACATTATGATAAATATATTTATTATAGAAGCACACGTATACCTATGCCTATGCCTACCAAATCTATTGCCCTGTGCAATGAGGTAAAATGGTTAGAAGCAGGTAACTAGGTATGTACCGCGTTATCACTATTATTCGAGTTGATGTTTTAGTTAGGATCGATACAATAATCACTTATTTGAATACGATGAATTATCATTAGAGATGTCCGAAATACATTTCCAAAAAAATGTCGTCTCAAATTGGTCCCTAAACATCGACTGTAATACTATGAGTGCTCGGCTTCAGGATATTGATCTGCTCTCAAAGTAAGAGGGGCTAAGCTTTAGTAGGTTGTATTTTACGTTAGTTTTGGTATGTCTTCGAGAAAATTTCTCCAGAAAATATAATGTAGGTATTAATAATTCCTCCAGTTTTCTGTTTTAAACGTACAAAGTGATCATTTATTCATTAGAAAACTACTTTTACAGCAATTATTTAGTGGTGATCTAGCGGTCTAGTTACTTGGTGACAAGCTATCTTTTTTTTATATACTTCCTGCCCGAAGGAATAATCCTTGTATCGCGGGGGACTTTACAAACATAAAATTTCACGGACACAAATAACAGTTTCAAAGACTCTGAACAACAATTTGTAATTCAAACAAAGGGTTGTCCTGCGTGGGAATCGAACCCACAACAATCGGGCGAGGGCCGTTATCTAACACCATTTCGCTATCTGTGCAGCCATCATTGATCGGTGAAGAAGAACAGTGCAGGCGATTAGATAACATTTATACTCAAAAAAAAAATGAATACTTACCTAATATAGTGCGAATAGGTACATATAAGTATTATATTTAATTAAACCCTTTATTTGTAGTTAGTCTTTAGTAGGCAAGTCAATGTTGCTTATCTATAAGCAATTTTTAGCATTGTTACATCCATTTATTAAATGTTTTAAGCTCCGAGACAACGGGTCAGATTTGGCAAGCGTCGACGATATGACAGTAGCTTCCGCGACTATTAAGTACAACTTACATCCTGTGTTCCATGAAGTGTATGGAGATGCAAAAACTCCTAACTACGCTGTAGCTGTCGTCAAAAAGGGAACATCGTACACTAACATAAATGACTTGAGAGGCAAAAGGTAAGACGAACCAATTTTTTTGGCATACTAACCTCGATTGGAGAAACTCCACCCTCTAACAGAATATCGGCATAAAGTAACGTCTCCTATTATTTATTATATGGTGAGTGTCCACAAGACTGAAGGAGCAAACGCCCTGGTCGTCCACTTTACTTGCTCTCCCATTAATATACTACCTACGTTTTTAGGCTGGCAACTCGCGAGAAATGCATCTGTTGTTGCTTGCATCTATAGGCAACGGTAGCCGCTTACTTGTATTATCCTGTAGGTTGTAATGCTTGTTTGCGATTCATTTATAGAGCCAGAAAAAGAAAAATATATTACCATATATTTCCCATAGTAGGCCAGTTACCATGCTTATAGACATGATACTGTTTAAAACCCTAGTTACATAATATATTTTATGAGTTTTATTACCTCGGACTTCTATTGTTGAAATCAATCGTTTTCCCAACCCAACCTATTTCTTACAAAATAATAATAATTGCCACCACAACATAAATTAATAAAAAGAACATTTCGGTCAGCACATAATTTCACGTTTTGGGCCGGTCGATTTGCCACCAAAATCGTGTGATATCACACCGTTAGACTTTTTCCTGTGGCGATATGTGAAGTTTAAAGTTTATGCGGACAAACCCGCTTCGATTCAGGCCTTGGAGGAAAACATCACACGTGTCATTCGCCAGTTACCAGTCGAAATGCTCGAACGAGTCATCGAAAATTGGACTCAACCGATGGACCATCTGCGACATAGCAACGGCCAACATTTGATAGACATAATCTTCAAAAAATAAATGCCAAAGAATGTTCTTTCAAACGATAATAAATATTCTCCATTAAATTTGAATTTTCTGTTTTTTTCTTTAAAAAAGTAGGGAACCTCGAAATGGATCACCTCTTTTTATAATGTTTAAAATACTACACCCAAAAAATATTCCTTAAATGAGAATTTCTGCAGACGTCGACACACACATTCTAACGAACTGCTTCTATTGGTAGATACTAATCAAAGAATACTCCGAATAAAAACATCACAAACGGGCAATACCTACTTATATAAATTGCTACATATATAGTAGGTATTTATGATACCTAAAAGGCTGATTTCTGTCTGGCAAAGAGTCATAACATCAACTAATAACGATATTCTAATATGGATTAGAATATATTTAGATATTTTTATATATATTTTTAGCATTTGACATGCTTAGCACTATACATTAAACACAAAGTGAAAAATGTGAAATCGAAAATAACAGTCAGGAGCAGGATCTGAACCTGCATCTTCTGGATACCGTCCAGATGCTTTACCAATTCAGCCATCCTGACAATTGCTCCTGACTGCTAATTTCGATAACATTTTTCACTTTGTGTTTAATGTATAGTGCTAAGCATGTCAAATGCTAAAAATATATATAAAAATATCTAAATATTTAAAGGGTTTGCGTCATTATTAGGTAAAATCTTAATTGTAAAATTAAGTTTACCTGGACGGTATATTGTATGAAAATACTTCCGACAGATGGCGCAGGCGTCACCCAAAGACGTTAAGTATGATGTGTTATCGAAATTAGCAGTCAGGAGCAATTGTCAGGATGGCTGAATTGGTAAAGCATCTGGACGGTATCCAGAAGATGCAGGTTCAAATAATTTGTTCTTTAAAATAGCTAAGCATGTCAAGTGCTAAAATACAGATAAAAATATTCATAAAACCACATGAAAAATCTTTCTAACAATAACAACAACTTGTTTGCCCGCAAATTGGATAATAATAGCTGTGTTATATAATATAATAAATCGAAATAAACACTGCGTGCTCGGCGACAGTCCAATTTGTAGATATTCCTGAAACATGAAAATAATATATTACGAAAATACTTCACCGTTTTTAGAAAATAAAAGAACATACAGTAAAGGCTCCAGCCTTTTTTTTGTTTAGGCGGGAAAAATGTACCTAACCGCACACCCCGTCGTTCGGGGCAAGGAGCAGGGTAGTGTGAGGCCCTCACCCACTAAATAAACCCGCCGTGTGCCGTCTCTCCGCCCTTATTGGCGGGCTACCGGAACCATATTACATTCCTTCAGCGGTAAAGGCTCTCCAGCCTAGTACGACTTTATAGACTATATAGTAATTCCAGAAGTATCTAGTTCTCTTGGATGGGTACTCGCATTCAATATATTATAATAATACTCGAAATTATATAAAGCGAGAGATATCTTTGTAAGGAATGGCCTGAGGTTTGGTAAAGTTTATTTTGCCGGTGATTAACTAGTAAAATATATCAGTTGATACTGAAGATAATTTTTATGTTATATAGGTGAGCAAGTGAGCATTCGATATTTAACAATGTAAATACCTAAGACTGGATCTTCTAAAAATTAGTTTCTTTTCCTAAAGTAAACTAATGAAATCTGATTAACCAATACGAGTACCTACTCGTATAGGTACCTGCCTACATGGGGCAGTAATTTACCTACTCTCGTTCACCTGCCTAGATACTATCCCTGACATAAAAGCTAATGATGTTGATATAAGATTTTTTCTGCAGGTCTTGTCACAACAGTTTCGGATCCTTCAGCGGACTAAGTGCACCGTTGTACTATCTCATCAACAAGAAAATCATTAACCATGATCAAGTTAGTAATATTTTCGGCTTATCTTTATCTGCCGTATTATCTGGTCGTGTCAGTGATAGATCAAAAAATTAAATTGAATAGGATTTGCGTATAATCCTTTCTTAGTACCTACTTACTCACGTACAACATCAAAGAAAGCCATATGTACCTAAATTTTCACGGGTTGCTGTAACGGTTAATTATGTCGTTACATTTTAACCGACTTTAAAATAAAGTTTCTTAATTATTAGGATGGTATATTAGGTGGTATATATTGTATTAGTCAGGTTTTTTCTTAAATTTACCCGTAAAGCCCGCAAACAACAGTTTTACAGATATTTTGATATTTTTTTATTATTTTTTGTTGCATTTGATATGCTTAGAAATTAATAAGTATTTGTTATAGTGCATCAAAAACATGGCCGATTTCTTCTCGGGTGGCTCCTGTTTGCCGGGAGTTGATAAATTGGAAAACAACCCCAGAGGTAGGTACATTACTTACAGACCTCCTTTTTAACTTGAATAGGAACTTCAGTGTATGTATTCATTTGTTTCTTCGCTATTCAATTTCCATTACGGTTGTCGTTAATGGCAAAGGGGTAAACAATTCTCTATTACGACAACAAACCAACTAACTGTTGTACTACTCTATTCCGAAAACCATGACACATTTATAAATAAACCATAAAAAGGTTACTTTTAAGTCACTTTTCTATAGTCTATAGGTATTATAAAACTGTAACAGAGCTGTGTCTGTACATTTAAGATTTTTGAGAAAAAATTACTGTATTAAGCTATATAGGCGTGTCTGAACACAACGCTCCTTTAAAAAAAAAATAACTCAAAATTTTAGTTTTGTGGGAAAATGCATTTAAAGTTTTACGTGTTTACACGGACCACTTCAATTTGTCGTTACAAACAAAGTAAATAGTTTAGGTCAATTCCAAAAGAAGAGATAGATAGAGTAATTAATAAGCTATTAGATTGTCATCAAAAATATATTTTTTTATAATAGGATGTTTTTTTTTTGTTAAGGCGGGAAAAATGTTCCTAACCGCACACCCCGTCGTTCGGGGCAACGAACAGGGTAGTGTGGGGCCCTCACCCACTAAAGAAACCCGCCGTGTGCCATCTCTCCGCCTTTATTGGCGGGCCGCCGGAACTATATTACATTCCTTCAGTGGACTCCTTAATATCCCTAAGATACTCTCGTTAGTATTCTACCTATCCTCTCTTTAATATTCTTCCTATACCCCACCTATTCTTTTCCTTCGAGATGGCGACGCGCGAATGATGCCTCTGGTGTTGCTAGCGTCTATACCTATGCTACGTGTAGTATAAAAAAAAATTTAAGATTTCATAGCTTGTGAAGATATCATTACAATTAATAATCAACAAGTTATAAATAACAGGCGATGACGTGTCAAAGTTGAAAAAGCAGTGCTCCAGCGACAACAACGCATTGAAATGCCTCCAGGAGGACCGCGCTGACGTTGCCTTTGTTTCAAGTGAGTACTTGACCGAAACACTCATTAAATTTTTGCCCTTTCTAATTAGGGCTGCCACTTACCTACCTATATTATATCCTATATAAATATTATAATCAAGTAAATATTGGACGCTACTATATCTATATTTACTAAATTGACAATATTAAGGAATGAAAAGAAAGAGAAAAAATAGGTACCTAATATTTTAATAACTATGACGTTTTTATTTATTTTGAAAACCTTTTTCTTTTCGGTTAATTAACTACTTGAAAATGTTGTTATGTCCGTTTATAGCAGGTAATACATAGTGTCAAACTACCGTCATCAGATAAATAGGTTATTTATCTAAGCCCCAGACGTAAGAAGAAATATTTTACCTACAGAAATTAATAGTCCGGAGCAAATGTCATGATAATTCAGTTCACGGAGCATTTGCAACGGTAATCGAGAAGACGCTGCTTTAAATCCTGCACGTGCTAAATATTTACTTATATTATTTGTTCTAGTAAAGCAATCATGAGAAGTGTTTAAAAAATATGTAAGAATAACGAAATATTAGAAATACCTAGTTGTTTAGTTATTACCCCAATAATTGTAACTACCTACCCTTACCTTATATACATATATGTATGGGGGAGAGTAAGCAGCTTATTTAGCCGACGGCATATACATACCTACATCTGTTATATTTTTTGGGACTAATATCTCTTGTATCTAAGTATACCTGTACAGAAAATTGTGCACCTAATATTTTAAGTATGAGGTATGCCCGTGGTGTGGTGACGTATAGTGTCATCATTCATCATTAATTGAATGGGGAACTTTGCGGGTGTTGTAAATCAATTAAGGAAATCAAAATTCAGTTCAGTCAGCTCCAGTCCAGTCCATTTATGCAGCATCTTATTTATTTGATTCTGTCCACGCAATCTTACGAGGCCACGTTTCGTGATACCATATTGTAACTGCAATATTTTAGACACGACTAACAACTAATGCAAGATCTCACACAGGTGCTGATCTGACTAACCTGGACTCATCGCAGTACGAGCTTCTTTGCCTCAACCGCGAAGCCGGCGGCCGCGACGATCTTAAAAACTACGTTACATGTAACATAGTCGTCGCACCATCCCGCACTTGGCTTGCGGCTAAAGACTTCCTGTCAGACGTGTCAATAGCTCACACGCCATTGAGCTTAGCAGAGTTATTGGACAAAAATACGAGCCTATTCAATATTTATGGAGAATTTTTGAAGAACAACAATGTTATTTTCAATGTGAGTACTACGGTTACTTATGGTTATTTAAATTTAGGGACTGCTCCATAATAATGTGTCGACGAAACAGCATTTTATATTGCCAAAATTATCGAGATACACATATCTACTCTTAAGTCTTTACATAAAACTATTTCAGCTTTGTTAATGAGCAAATTTTTGACTCCATTCGTAGGACACGATGGGTGACTTCTAATGTTATATGTATGTAAAAATGTATATGTATGTATATAAATGAGAAAGAGAAGCTTGTTTGCTTATTTGTTACGTTTTTACGGTGGGATAGCTCTTTGTATTATCAATAATAGTGAAGAGAACAGTGCCAAAAGGCTCCAATCTTGCATACATCTCTTGTTTCCAAGCTCACCGCTTTCGAAGACTCCTGACCACCTTCCTTCAATACATGACCGATTTGGTCTAGGTAGGTGAGTCTCGGTCTCCCCCTGTACCTAAATCCTTCTACTTTCCGCATTGTAATCTTCATAACCAATCGCTGGTCCAGCATTCTTTACACATGTCCCAACCTTCGGAGCATTCCTTTCGCAATTTTACACCAATATACTACTCTCTATCATACCTACTCGCTGTCTTACGTCGTCGTTACAAATGCGGTCAGTCAGCTTAGCTCCACAGATTTTCCGCAGAGATCGCATTTTGACCGCATTGATTTTACTCTCATGCTCCTTTTTGCATACCTACCCAACGAGAAGAGAAAAGTTGTTCCAAGACTCCGTTCTCTCTGTTTCCCGCATTTACTTTTCTCTCTATATCAGTGGTGTAACTTCCATTCCGACTGAATCCACATCCAAGATATTCGTATTTATCCACTTGTTCTAGCAAATAAAATTTACCTAACTGCCAACCTTAAGATATCGTCACATAACCTGTGTATGGTAACCCACCATATCTCAGGATTTGTCCTGAGATCTCAGGATTTTTAGGCTCTTCCCTGAGTCGTAAGTCCCTTGCGGTCGGACTTAGAAATTTCAGGAAATCTCCGGATTTTTAGAATTTCAATAAAATATAGTAGATATTGGATGGTATAATGCTGTCTGCACGCAATGCCCACGCATCATGCCGCGGGCTACAAAGCTGTAAATTATGTTTTCGAGAAGCTTTTACTCCGGACTTTCAAATTTTCTATCTGATAACCCTAAAGTCCAGCAACTTATTTTTATTTGAAGCACTTGAAATGCTTGTCCGTTTGCCTATTTAAAGAATAACATAAAATATTGTTGTATTTACAGAATGCTGCAAAGGGCTTAGCGACTACAGAAAAGATGGATTTCGAAAAGTTAAAGCAGATTCATGACGTTGTTTCTTCGTGTGGTGTTGCCTAACTGACTCTATTATTGTCATGTTATAACTAATCTATAAAATGTTCAGTGACTATAAGAGTATTTCTAATTTTCGAATTGTTTTAATAAACTTCCAAGATTTCTGAACATTGGACATAGGTATTATACATACCTACCTAAATCAATTATTTATGTAGGTATGTCCAATACCTACATATTATAATCTATTATGAAGAAAACTTTATGTTTAGCGAACAATTCTATTCTGTATGTTTTAGAGCTATGAATGAATATCTATTGGTATTATACCTACTTCTTCTTTCTTTAAAACAACAATCTATATGATTATACTACTAGCTCAGCCGGCGGACTTCGTACCGTCATATTTTTTTTCGTGAATATTTATAATTATTAAAGTACTAATACCGCTATTAAAAAATAGGGGTTGGCAGTAGAAGGCTGAAAATTTAGGTTTGTATGTATTTTTTAATGCCGAATCATAAAGAAAATTTAAAAAAATTGTGCAATAAATAGAAAAAAATTTTTGGTGTGGTGAGTTACATCCTATTCTTACATCCATATTCTAAGACGGTTCCTCAACCTTTCCTCGACTCAAACTCATCTGAAGATACCTCAAGGAATATCTCAAGGAATCCTCGAAATTGGTATTCTTAGTTGAAAACTCGAGGAACCTCGAATGAGGTTGAGTCGAGGTAATACGTCATTAATTACGTCATTGTATTGTAGATAGAACATTGTTTTGGGCAAAAATGCTTTGATTTTACATCTGTGGTCACTCAAAAGTTAACAGATGTTTGTCATTTGACATGTAAATGTTTAGATAGGACGATAGGTATTATACAAGGATCGCCACAAGCAGTAAAACTCAGGTATAATGTATGAAAATACTTCCGACAGATGGTGCAGGCGTCACCCAAAGATGTTAAGTATGAATGTGTTATAGAGATTAGCAGTCAGGAGCAAGGGTTACGATTGCTGAATTGGCAAAGCATCTGGACGGTATCCAGGAGATGCAGGTTCGAATCCTGCTCGTGACTGTTATTTTCGACTTCACATTTTTCACTTTGTGTTTAATGTATGTTGCTAAGCATGTCAAATGCTAAAAATATATATAAAAATATCTAAATAATAATACTAATTCAAAACCGCTGGAAATACATTATAAACACTAGAAAACAATATTCACATGAAATAATAAACTTCAGTAAATTGTTTATGGAACAAAAACTTCCTTGAGTATTCCTTAAGGTTGGTCCCGACGTACCTTGAGATTGACAGTTGTTTCCTCACCTCGAGTGAGGAAAGGCGTCGAGTGGAGGAGATTTTTTGCAACTAAGAATACCAAACTCCTTGAGTGCGCTTGAGTTGAGTCGAGAAATTTTCGAGGAACCGTCTTAGAATATGGGTGTTAGACCTACTGAATATATTACACACAAAATTTCATAAAAATCTGTCAAGCCGTTTCGGAGGAGAATAGCACGACACGAGAATTTTATTTATATTATGAAGCTGTCACATAGTGCCTGTACATTTAAGATATTTGAGAAAAAAAAAATAATGTGGTAGGCTATTTAGGCATCTCTGAATACAAAACGTATTATTTTGAATTTTAGCTGTTTATCTGTTTGTTTATTCGGGCTTCACGCGAAAACTACTGAACAACTTTTGATGACTTTTTTTTTGTTTTAATAGCTCGGTATACATTATCACAACAGGCGGAGCCGCGGGCAAAGTCTAGTAGAATAAAAAAAACTGACCTCAAATTAGCTACAAAACCTATATTTTCATAATCACGACAATTAGGTATACAAGACCACCTTGGTAGTATTCTATATAGTATCTATACTCTCTGAAACAAAAAAAATAATTTCGAAAATCAGCCCAGAAATTGGCGTAGGTACTTTTTTTACACATACAAAAAAAAGAATGCAAACATACCTTATAAACAAAATTATTAATGACCCACAGACAAGAGAATGTCTGTGAATAAAAAAAATAATGTGGTAGCCCTAAAAATTGGTGTAGTTTCATACATACAAAAAAATAAACAATAATAAGTATCAGAATAAGACTGACACAATTACGTTTATTACATAATTTCAACAATAAATTAAGAATATCCAACAGATGTTTTCTTTACATTTTAACAAAATATTTACATAATGGCTAAACCGAGTGTTATAAGAGCTGCTACTCCAAGCATGGTGTATCCAGTGTAGTAAACCTCCTTGAGCGTTAGTCCTTTAGCAGTGTCCCAATACAAATGTCTGATTCCATTAGCTAAATGATAACCCAAAGGTGCAGCAAGGCATGCCTTTGCAAGGAATATAGTTGCTGGTGATAAGTTCATGCTCTCAACCAGATCAATATAGTGGGAAATATCATTTGGCAACATTAAAGCTCCAATGCCCAGCGCACTGAAATATCCCGATAGGATTATACCTAAAACAAAAACACTTTTTAAACTAGGCAAATTTTTTTTTTTTTGTTAATGGGTTAGTAAATAATGTACCTAACCGCCCATCCCATAGTTCAGGGCATTAAACAGGGTAGTGAGCGGCCTTCGCCCACTAAATACCCCCGCCGTGTGCCGTCTCTCCGCCTATATTGGTGGACCACTAGAACTGAAAGACATCAGTGGTAAACTAGCTAAACAGTGTATTCAAGAAATTTTTGGAAGAGGCTTGCTTGCCTCTTTCTTATTATGATACTTAAAACACCATTAAAATGTAATTATAATAAAAATTTACCTGATGCTCTGTGGGTAATAGACAGCATGCTGGTCAGTTGGAATGAATAGATTGTGAGATGGGGTGACAATGGTCTATGAAGTCTTTCATTTCTAATTTCAAAATGTTCGTCTTTAGGTTCTTCATATTTCTTTATAACCATTTTGGGCATTGCCGCTGAAGCCTGTGCATAGTTTACATTACTGAGAAGTGAAGGAAATCTGTTTAAGGTCGATAACACAGACCTACTGCCCAATCTGCAACAAAGATAAAAATATAATTTACAATAGTCTGACAAATTAACCAATGTAAGAAAATATTTCGTGAGTAGGGATATTACACAAATATGGTACAGAATGATACATAAAATGTTAACTTGTGGGTCATTTTCTAAATAAACTAGAACCTAACCACTATTACATAATTTGTTAACATACCTTGTACAGCTCAATAGGGCCATTGTTTATTTGGCAATTTGCTATCAGAGTAACTATCGTAGGCTTCTGCAACAATGATGACAATAAAGTTATAGTAAGATTCCACAATAATATGATTTTATAAAAACAAACAATACAATCCTCACCACTGAGTCTGACGAATTTTTTAGTGTTACCAAGTGATTAATTCTAAAGTGTAAAGTATACTTACTTTTAATATGATTTTATTTATAATTGAAAATTAACTCGAATATTCAATTCTTAAATATTTACAATCAAACAATATTTTTTTCTTGTTGAACAGATGACTTGTACATTTATAATTATTTTCACCTGAAAAAATTGCTCCAAAAAACATCATCAACTTAAGGGACTGTTTTTTTTTTTTTTGCTTTCGCGGTTTGCGTGTTAGCCACGATCAAAAGGTAAGGAAACAATAGGACAGTAAAAGGATTTTGGTATCGAGGATTTCATTTTGGGAAGAGATCAGTAAGAAATTAGTTCTATGTACTTATTCAGTAAAATAATTACTTATATAAAACACAAATAAAAAAACCATCTGTACTTACATATACTTACATTAAAATTAAATACGTATTTACTATATTTTGATGTCATTACTAGTAATAAATATACTTAATGCATTATATATGTCGTAATTATTAGTTGCTAATAAGATAGGAACAGAGGATGGTAATAGAACGTTTAATTTTTTAATAGTTTCATAAATTATAGTGTGATCACGATGAGGACAGGAGAGGAAAATGTGATTCAAATCTGCACTATCAAGGCCACATTCACAACTACCATGGCTAATTATTTGAAACCTAGCAAGTTGTGCAGGTGTACATACATGTCCCAGTCGCATACGGATGATACAGCTAGTAACTCTCTTGCTAAAGGACATCCTGTTATACCAAGGCTTAAATGGAACATTATTCTGAATAGAGTAGTAGTGTTTACCTTTATTTTTACAGCTATCAATCCAGAGTTTTTGCCACGACTCTCTAACAAATACTTTAGCTATAGCTACCACGCCATGACTAAAATTCTGATATGGAAATACATCCCCAGCTCTAACATTCCCAGCAATGCCACAATGACTTGGAATCCACGCGAAAGAAATTATATATCCTAGCTCTCTACACATAAACAGTAGTTGTCTAAGTTTAATAATTACAGGAAAGATTACTTTACAATTGAAAGGATATCTATAGAGTGCCTGTAAAGAACTTTTAGAATCTGTAAAGATAGCTGACTTCTGAAGTTTTGCCAACATAATGTATTCAACAGCTTTATAAAGCCCAAAGCATTCCCCTGTAGAAACAGAGGATTCCGGAGGAAGTTTAATTTTCTGTACAATTCTATACTGAGAGTGATAAACGCTAACCCCAATTTTACCCTTAACTGAATGTTTAGAAGAATCAGTGTATATATGGTGATAATCGGCCCAATCTTCGGACGATCTTATATAATATTGAAATTACTACTAGCGTCTAAGTCATTTTTAGAAATGCCTAAATCTAAATAAATGTCGGGTGAAGTTGATAAAGCCCAAAAGCTAGCATCAAAGAGTGGATGCATGTTACAATTAGCAATAGGAGCATATACACTCATGAATCTCTGATAGCTTTTAATTAGACAAGGCAAGGCTCTGTGAGTCCAGTAGCTTGAGGTGTTTACGGAATTATAAAGATTTTGTAGTTGTGTTTAGGATTTTTTGAGAACTGAAACGATGGAAGTAAATATCTGTCAGATAGATACTGACGTCTTAAATCTAGGGGAGATTCAACACACTACCTGTAAGCAATTAATAGGGCTAGATTTCATTGCTCCATAAATCAAACGTAAAGCCTTCGATTGGATTGCATCTAGTTTCTTGAAGCCAGCCTTACTACTTGAAGCAAGTAAGAAACTACCGTAATCTATTACACTTCGGATCAAGGCATCATAAACCATTTTAAGAGAAGACGGGTGAGCACCCCACCAGAATCCCGATAGACATTTTAAGATATTTAGTAGACGCTCACACTTATTAGCGACATATTCACAATGGGGAATGTCTGAAAATTTGGAATCTATAATTACGCCAAGGAATTTGGTATGATTTTTTTGAGGAATTTGAAAATTATTATAAAGGACAGAAACTGTAGGAGTTAATGTTTTACGAGAAAAGGGAATGACAGCACTCTTAGAGGGAGAAATTTTGAGTCCATTCCTATCTAACCATGTTTGAAATAAAGATAGGGAACGGGATACAGTAATTGATGCCACTTCAACATTTTGATGAGAATAATATATTAGTAAATCGTCAGCGTTTTGAAGGACGCTAACGTCAGGGCCCAACGACAACTCTAAGTCATGGCTATATATGTTGTATAATATGGGACTAAGTACCGAACCTTGCGGCAATCCTCTATTAACAACTCGAGATTCAGTAGAATTGTTTACAGTAAGGCTTGAACATCTACGTGACAGCATATTGACAATAAAATTTGATAGCAAATCGGGTATATTTATAGCTTTAAGTTTTTTATATAGGATAGGAATAATAACATTGTCGTATGCAGCAGTGATATCAAGAAATGCAGCAATCAAAACATTATTTTCTGAAAGGGCAAGTCTGATGTCAGTGATAATAATACTTAAATTATCTATGGTACTTCTGCCGCGCCTAAAGCCATATTGATTATTGCCCAACATGTTATTGGACTCTAAAAACCACTCAAGACGATTTTTAATGAGATATTCGATAATTTTCATCAATACGGAAGATAGTGCTATAGGACGATACGAAGAAACTTCAGAGGGGTCTTTGTGGGGTTTAACAAAAGGTAATACTTGTTGATCCCTCCAAGATTGAGGAATGTGGCCAGATAAAATAATTTTATTAATAACTTCGAGGAAGTAAGAAAGGAAAGTTTCAGTGAGGTGTGAAATAAAGGAGTATGGAATGCCGCCAGATCCAGGTGCAGAATCCTTGGTCTTACAAATAACTCCTTTCAGTTCTTGAAGAGAAAATGGGCTATTCAATCTGCTGGCATCTGTTACAGAATTAAGCATAATGAACTCGGGGACAGTGGGAGGAGCAAGTTTATCTAACAGTGGATTTACTAGAGTTACAGGAAGTTCAGGAGAACTATTAACTTTGTAAGCTTTTTTAAATCTTCTTATATTATTCCAAAAGACTAAAGGTTTTGTATTGGGGCAAATAGACAAACAAAATGACCTCCATGCTTCAAACTTTTTTTGTTTGAAAAGTTTTTTAGTATCATTTGTTACCTGCAGAACTTTATCAAAATTCTCATTAGAAGATACTTTACAGTAATTCAACGCCGCCCTTTTCCTTCTTTTTATAGCAGTAGTGCATTCAGCATCCCACCATGGGGGAGAACGTATGAAATTGGATACCTCAGGTTTTTTGGAGAATACTTCATCTGCTGTCTCAATTATTACCATGGCAAGAGCTTCAGCACACACCACTTCGTTATGTTGCTGTACAACTGGTAATGAAGGTATTTTAGAGGCAATTTTTTCACTATATTGAGCCCAATCTGCCTCAGATAATCTGTACTTTAGTCGCGGTAAACGTTATTGTTGTAGGTTAGGCCGATAAGGAAATGAAAGAATGAGAGGAAAGTGGTCGCTACCAAAGGAGGAAGATAATGATGACCAGTTCAGTGATGAAGCTAAGTTTGCAGAACAAATAGATATATCTGGTGCACTTACACCTTCAGTAGGAGCTGTACGCCGTGTAGGAGCTCTATTATTTAGTAAATAAAAATTATGATTATCTAATATTTCAATTACCATATTCCCAAATGCATTAGTAATTGAACTACCCCAGCATTGACTACTAGACTAGGATAGTAATTTAATAAGGATCAAGATTATTTCAGTAATAGATGTAGTTGGATAATTATCAAAGTTGAGAGCACTTCCATTATTGTTAAGTGAGGTCATGTTGTAATCTTTTGTTAAAGCTCTATGTGCTGCTACATCATATCCTTTAGAAGGGGATGGCTTATGAGGGTTAGAATGTTTCAGTGTTACAGTTTTTTTATAAGACCGAGTTGGATGGTGAAAAGGCTTTTCATTTTGTATGGGGGATACATCATGTTTAAATTCCAAATATTCTGAGTGCTTATATTTATTAGATAAAAGAGCATCTGCATAAGAAATTTTAGATATAGGAGCATGTAATTTAGATGCTTCAAAATAAGAAACACAGCTATTAGCCATAGTTTCTTTAATAGCTTTTTGTCTACTAAACTCTAAACATTTTTTGCTAGTAGCAATATGGCTCCCTTTGCAAAGACAACTCATAATATCTTCTTCATCAACACTACATTTCTCTCCTGAGTGTCCTTCACCACATCTATAACATCTGGGAGTGGAACGGCATTGGGATTTCGGCAGCAATTATAGCATTGTATTGTTGGAAAAATATAGAGATCAACAGGAAGTGCTGGAAAACACATAAATACTCTTTTAGGCAACACCTGGCCATCAAAAGTTAACCGACTACCGACTCTGTACATTTTAAATTAGTAATTTCATTTTCAAATATCTTTCTCTTTAATCTTCTTACTTTTAAAATGGGACCACATCCTATGGGCACAGAAATATTTTCCCTTATTTCCTCCTCAGTCCATTCAGCTGGTACCCCTCTCACAATACCTAACCGAGTAACTGTAAAAGATGGTATGAATGCTTTATAATTGGCAGACAATAAGGCTGGGTTATCAATAAAATCGTTAGCAGCATTATGGTCGGAAAAAGCAATTGATAATCTATTTCTGCCAATTTTCTTTAAGCTACCATTAATAACACTAGGAATGGAGTGGATCTTTAAGAATTTACCCGTAGTTAAAGGGTGTAGTGTTGTTCCATCACTGGGAGATGCTAGAGTTCGCTGTATGTGTAATAATATATGGAGATGCATCAGAAGGTTGATAGGTAAGTCTTGCAACCGACTGAGTTACCGTAGAAGTAGAGTTAGCAGCAGCACTAGCATGCGACTGGGGCGCAAGTGGAATTATAGGGGTTGACGAATTATAGACATTCAAATTATTATCAGATGGGCAATGGCAGTCCTCATCTTTTATTTTTTTGTCTTCACCGTAACGTCTTTTTGACCTTTTTTTATTGCAGTGTTTACATGTTCGTACTGCAGTGCGTTTACGTCTATTACCTTCCTGAGTTATAGACGCATCCGTGTCCATACTGGAGCAGTCGTAGATGCTTACGACGTGCCCAACATCAGGAATGGACCCCCCAGGGTCACCGGGAGGATCCATACTGGATAAATAGATAAAAGAAAACTTACCCCAGGCTCGGGTTGTCTTAGTACACTACTATGGAAAAAATAATACTACTAATAAAGTGAAATTTACATAAATAAAGAACAATATGTACTGTTATTTATCAAAACATTAAATTAGTTTCACATTCACTATTTTAATTTTTTAAGCCAACAGAACACATTCAACCAGATAAATGTTTCCCGCCCTTTTTCCGGGACTGTGTTCCGTGTAAAGCTTTAGATAGACAAAGAATATTATAGACTCGCTACTATTTTGATGAAGAAAAGGATGCACATATTAGGTTTTAGCAAGAGTGAGAGAGACACATGTAAGTATAAGTACTTTTTCCTTTTCGCGTATGCATTATTTTTATTTGGACCCAATCAACTGGGTCCCAACTCCCAACAATAAGGTGCTACTGAAATGTCAACCTTGACGTAATGACGTTTCGGTTCATTTTGACAACCGGGCGCAAGCGATTTTACAACTTGTTTTACAAGGATACAGTTTATATTGGCTTGAGTAATTTTAACTATATCCTAGAATACAGACTAATAAATGTGTTGCAACTTTAAAAAGACATTGACCGCTAACAAAATTTTAAGCGGGAATTTTTTTAAAGGGCCCCCTTTTTTTGCGTGGCCTTGGCGTGCGCGCGGCCTGGAACTGAGAGGTTAAGCAAAATATAAGCATAACTGCAATTTCTTTTGTCCTATCATTCTTGTATCCGGCTAAAATTCGTCGTGGCGTAGTCAGTAGTGTAACCGACTTTCGTGCACGAGGTCTTGGGTTCGATTCCCATTCAGGACAATTATTTGTGTGATGAACACAGATATTTGTACTGCGTCTGGGTGTTTTCCATGTATTATATGTATGTATTTACAAAAAAAAAAAGTAGTATATGTATTATATCCGTAATCTGGTACCCATAGCACAAGCGTTAAGCTTAGTTTGGGACCAGAGGACGTTGTGTGAAAAATGTCCGTGAATATTTATTTATTATTTATTTAGTACATTATTTTTAGTCAACAAAGTTATAATAATAGTTATCTTTTAAAATTATTCCGGTTATCATATATATATGTCAAACTATTTCTATCTCGACACTGCATACGCTGAATAGATAGCTTGTCTATAATATTCTTTGTCTAAGCCTTACAGTGCTCGTAGTGCATATCGGAATACACCCAAAATGGTACTATAAATTGATTCGTGTCAAAT
The DNA here is from genome assembly GCA_948253155.1 of Leucoma salicis. Lineage (NCBI taxonomy): Eukaryota > Metazoa > Arthropoda > Insecta > Lepidoptera > Erebidae > Leucoma > Leucoma salicis. The sequence continues at coordinate 5,377,922 of OX411815.1, forward strand.
TTGACAATTCTTTTCTTCTCACTGCCACTGTCAATGTCAATTTGGCCGATCTAAGCCCTTGCTTAAAGAATGTGCTTGATATTGAATATTAATACAAAGTAAGATTTTCTTTAATATGATGATGAAGCAATGATTGATTGATTGATTGGTTTGGTTGTCTGTCTTGTCATTGTCAGCAGAAGAAACCAGAAGAAAATAATTGAATTGAAGATGATAATAAAATACGCCTACAAAATCATAATCGTATAGTAAACTGATCATCTCAATATTAAAATAATAAAGACCATAAATGTTACATGTTTTAATGTTAACAGTAGTGACAAGTGTTTTAACACGCGACCTTATCACGATGGCAACCGCAACATCTATCCAAGAGGTAGATTTTGAAGTTTACGGAAAAGTCCAAGGAGTATTTTTTCGGAAGGTTTGTTGGTACTTACTTACCTATTGTTTTATTAAAACAAAAAAATAACAGCATCACGCCTGTATTCCCCGAAGGGGTAGGCAGCGGTGTATTACACACCACCCACGACTCGTCAGCTGTTTAGTTTATTAGCTCATATTGTTAACTCAGAATAGAATTAATTAATAAATCAAGATAGATCATAGATAGAAGAGTATAATAATCACTATGATTTATCATAGATAATAAAATAATTATATACAAATAAATAAAATAGAAGTGTCTGTTTGTGATTTAATTGCATGTGAAAGTATATGCATCAAAATACCAATTTTTAAAGTTTTGATCTGTTATGTTTTTTCGGCTAATCTCCAGAACGACTAGACTGATTTGAACAGGACTTTCAGTGGCAGATAGCTGATGTTATACAGAACATATTTTGCTACTTTTATATCGGAAAAATAATCAGCGCTCTGCACAAAAAAGAAAATAAATAAATTCTACACAGATGAAGTTGCAAGTACCGGCTAGTATTAATACATGTTGTAAATTAAGCCTGACCCTTGTGATATTGCACTTGTTGTGCTATATAAAAATATTTTTAAATGTGCACTATGCACTTTTTTTGTAGTACTAGGATGGTAAACAAGCATATGGCCCACCTGATGGTAAGCGGTTACCGTAGCCTAGTGATGTTAGCAACACCAGAGGCATCACTAGTGCATTGCTATCTCCAAGGAAAGGGATAGGAGGGCTGATAAGGAAAGGAATAGGGAGGATAATGAGTAGTGACGGAGGGTGTTTGTTTCACATTGATATGTGAGGAGTGGTACTTTTGACCAATTTATGCTGGGATATACAATGCTCTACCACTAGAGAGATATATACTTAAATCCTGGTAAAAATAAGTCCAATAGCTGCTACTTACTACTTCAAAAAGTCATATGGTGTGGCTGTGGCAGCAAGTTTCCGGCTGCATTCAAACAGCAGGCTAGAACAATTGTACTACTTTCTGCATTTGTTCATGTAAACTAGTTACAGTCTATGTGCAGCAATAGACATGTAAATGTTATTGCCATAGAATTATTAAAGAAACCACAGAATTATTAACTGTAACAGAGCTGTGCCTGTGCATTTAAGATATTTACACAGTATTCACTATTATAAAGCTGTAACAGAGCATTTAAAATATTTAAGAATAATTTACTTTTTTATTTGGCATGTCACACACAATGTGACAATTTTTATTTTGATTTTTTGGCTGTTTATCTATTTGTTCGTTCGCCCATCACGCAAAAACTACTTAACGAAATTTGATGCAACTCTTTTTATTTGATAGCTCTTGATAATACTTAAAAACTGGTATAAATTTTAGCCCGCTACTATATAGGGAACCTGAAATATAATATAAAAACTAGCTTTTGGCTGCAGCAGAACCACGGGCAAAGGCTAGCATATTATAAAATGATGTATAATAAATAAATAATATCTTATATAATCTGTTTTTGCGACGTTTATATTTATGTTTTAATTTAATAAACTGATTTAAAATAGTTTCTATACTGAAGTAGTCTAAATTTTATGATCAATGTTAGCTTAATTTTTTTAATGCTAATGGATTATTTCGATATTTTTATATATTTTTTTGCATTTGACATGCTTCCATCCATCCATCCATCAGCGTGTGACAATTTTTATTTTTATATTTTGGCTATTTATCTATTTGTTCATTCGCCCATCACGCAAAAACTACTTAACGGATTTTGATGTAACTCTTTTTATTTGATAGCTCTTGATTAGACTTAAAAACTGGTATACATTTTATCCCGCTACTATATAGGGAACCTGAGATATACATTAAAAACTAGCTTTTGGCTGCGGCAGAGCCGCGGGCAAAGGCTAGCATAATTATAAAATGATGTATAATATATAAATAATATCTTATATAATCTGTTTTTCCCACATATATATTTATGTTTTAATTTAATAAACTGATTTAAAATAGTTTCTATACTGAAGTAGTCTAAATTTTATGATCAATGTTTGCTTAATTTTTTTAATGCTAATGGATTATTTCGATATTTTTATATATTTTTTTGCATTCACCCATCAGCCTTTCAAAGTCCACTGCTGGACATAGGCCTTCCCAAGAGAACGCCACAACGAGCGGTCCCGTCATGAGGGACAATGCCGTAATCGCCACGCTTGGCAGGCGGGTTGGCGATCGCAGGGGATGTTGTTAATACTCAAGGGAGTGCTGCTGCCCACTCCCTCGATATTCCCTCAGTCGGCTCTTACGACTCCCGTGGGTAGAGAGGGGTGGGACAATTCTAAAGCCCCACACGGCCGGTTTGACATGCTTAGCCATATATAAATTAACACAATGTCCGAAAATATGAAATCGTAAATAACAGTGACGAGCAGGATTTGAACCTGCATCAGACTGTTATGCAGGCGTCACCCAAGATGTCAAGAACGAAAGTTTTACCGAAATTTGCAGTCTCGAGCAATTGTCACGACGGCTGAATTGGTCAAGTATCTGGAACGGTATTCCAGGAGATGCAGGTTCAAATCCTGCTCGTGAGTGTTATTTTCGATTTCACTATTTCACATTTTGTGTTAATTTATATGGTAATGGATTATGTACTACGTAAACAAGGGGGTCCCGATTGCGTACCGGAAGGAAGATGGGTGGGTTGTCACTACCCTATACTCGTAACAATCACAATGTTGTTCGTTATTTTTTCGTATTATGTATCTATCTTACTAAAAACGAGACACAAGAGAAGCTAACCCTCAATCACGTCTAAAACGGCTTTGGATACAATTAAGTAGGTAGATAGGCGAGAGACCAAGACCATTAGGAACAATGCACTTAAAGCCTGTCCACGGTTATTTATCACCACGTCATCTCCCTTTCGGGGTAGGCAGAGAGAACAGAGTACCAAGAGGCTGTATTCTTGCATACATCTCTCGCTTCCTCAATATAAATAATTCTCTTTATACACGCTCGTCGGTTTCGGAGACTCCTGACTCTAACTTCCTTCAATACATGACCGATTTAGACTAGGTAGGTGAGTCTCGGTCTTCCCCCTGTACTTATATCCTTCCACTTTTGCATTTTATATCTATACTAGTGTACCCAACAGACGTTGTCCTGTCCAAACATTGGCGTTTCGTTTGGATTCGTTAGATAGGTAGGTATATGTTTTTACATTAGAAAATAATTGCAGAAAAATATCCAGAAATCCTATCGTGGCGCCATCTATCAGGTCCAAATGTGAATCTAAACCATCCCGGTACTTACTCAAACATTCACAAATAAATAGAAGAAAAAGTCCTGAAATCCTATTGTGGCGCCACCTACCGGGTCCAAACGTGAATCTAAACTATCCAGGGCGCCACCCAAACGCATACAAAAAAATTCATTCAAATCGGTCGAGCCGTTTAGGAGGAGTTAAGTGACATACGCACGTACAGTAGAATTATATATATATAAAGATATTATAGTATATTGCCCACAGTTGAATTTGTATAGCAGGATACTCATTCGTCTGCGACATTTTCCCACACCCTGGAGATTAACGTTAAATTCCTGTAACTTAGTGTCGTTATAGGAGGCGCTGCTATTGCTGTCTACCAAGAATAGTTGCAGGCTCCGTCCTGCCATTGATTGACCGTTCCCAACATTCAAACGTTAGCATCATAATCCTTCCCAATGCAGTAGTTGGCTGGTTATTAGATATTCCATCTGAGTACAGAGGAACTAAATCATGTAGGTACTCTTTAGTAGATACTCTTTGGTAAGTACTTAGTCCCTATAGGTTCTGCTATAGGTTATTCTCTAAGCCTCAGACTAACTAGACGGAGCCACGGCGTGGCCGAACTTGAAACAGCAATATTTATTTTTAAATTTTGCCAGGTTGACAAATATTTAACCATATTTGGGCAAAATAAACGATAGTCATAATGAGGTCTGTAACTTGATCGTAAATAAGAAACTTTTCGTAACAAATATTTAATTGAAAATCAGTGTTTATCAAAATAATTATTTAAAAGTAAATCTACCACCCCTTCTATTCATCTAACCATCAGTCTTTAAACGTCCACTGCTGGACATTGGCCTCCCCAAGAGAGCACCAGAACTAGTGGGCTTGCGCTGACTGTATCCAACGGCTCCCTGTAGCTTTGACAATATATTTGGTCCATCTGGTGGGAGGCCATATTACGCTGCGCTGTCCTATATGTGGTCGCAACTCGAAAACCTTTTTCCCCAACGGTTGTCACCTCGTCGAGCGATATGGCCTGCTCATTGCCACTTCAGCATGCAAACTTAGCAGGCTATGTTGGATATTCACGTTCTACGGATCTCTGTAATAAGAATTCGATCACGTAGGGAAATACCAAGACTTTTGAGCCTTGATGCAAGGTAAGTATTGCTGCTCCATAAATTGCTGTTCTGTTCGATATCTCATCTGGTAAATAATAATAAGTTATATTTAATAAAATAATAGTACACAAGAATATAATTAAATTATCTTTTCTTTCTTTTCTGGGTCAAATAAGAAAATAATTATCTTCCTTCCAGCGCTGATTTAACTAATTGAATAAGAACTTAGAGCAAATCAGTTTCACTGAATTCTAGATTATGACTACAGCGGTAGTCATAATCTAGAATTGAGATTTACTTACAAAGATGAAATTACAACTGCCTCTGTGGTGCAGTGGTAGTGTAAGCGACTGCTGATCATGAGGGTTCGATCCCCGGGTCGGGTAGTGTTGTTGAGATTTTTCAAAACAAAAATAAATCTCAGTAGCAGCTCGGAATTTGTAAATGTGCCCGGTAGACGTCAATAGGCTCACCCCCTATTACGTGGCACTTATACATAGCTGGCGAGTCGTGAGTGTGTAATACACCTCTGCCTACCCCTTCGGGGAATACAGGCGTGATGCTATGTTTTTTGAAGTTACAAAGACTTTAAAAGCTATACTTACATGAACATATTCACTGGCAATGATTTTGCTCCCAACCTTACTATTTTCTTATTATGTATAATGAAACATCAACAAAATGTCGTGGAACATAATAATATATTGGGTATTTCGTGGGTTGCCTTGTTTTCCCGTAGCATACACCCATTTCGATCTCTCATCTGGATTAGAGGGAAACCTAAAATAGTAAATATTTATCATAATCTCATAAATTACATACATATAAATTCTAGTAAAGTGAAAACTGGGCATATTAAATTCGGAATAAGGCAACACCGAAACAATTCTCAGTAATAGAAAGTTAGCTAGAAAACGTGTTTTGCGAGTTTATCTTAGTAGCAATTATTATTTTGAGTAAAAAAGCCCATGTTATACCACTTATAGCATTCAATGATTAATTTTTTTCATTTTCGACTACATATGAATGAAATGTTATACCTGTATTTTTTCGCTCGCTGTAGCTTTTGTAGTATAGTACACTATTTTACAAGCACTATTATCACGTAGTCTTTTTCTCAAAACACTCATTAACACAAATTAAAATAAAATTTTAATTAAAACCCAAATGTTTGTACAAATGTTCGATTATGTCAGTTGAATCGTGACAATACCAAATACTGGCCACGGCGACAAAGACAAAAATCTATGACTGTCTGTTTTTTGCACTAGTAAATTGTATCTTACGTTCTCACTAATACATGTCAAAGAATTTTCTTCGCTCTGTCTAGGACGTATTTAGTCTGAGATCTCGACACTGCATCATGGAACTAATAGGTATATAGGTCCATTGCAGTGTATACGCGGAGACGTTTGTTCCTTATCGAGCTGCTGACATCTATATCGGATCCTTATCTGAACTAAGTAATCGTAGACAGAGGATATAACATTCTACTCTTTGATACTCTTTGTCTTTGGATATAACACTGTCTACGTAAGTAATATTAAATAGGTACTGGTTAGTAATTATTTAGAAAATTGTAAAAGAAAACTGTGATTGCCTTGACACGTCCCGGATCAATACGTCAAAATAAAAGAAATATTTAAATCAAATCAAATCTGTTTAAGTCGGGTATATGGACCTGACTTAAAAACTTACGATATGTTGTAAAGGTTGTTTAAATAAGGACGGGTTGTTGTGGAACCAAATCAAGGGCCACAGTGCCATCGCTTGTCGACATCCATACAACTAGCCATAAACCCCTAGGAAGTACCTTCGGACTTGTGTCCCACCCTACGATCCCCGCGGTACGAATTGTTGTTATGGATTTTGAAATATTCGGCTCATTTGATATTGATTTTCTAGAGGTAAATTGTCAAACATTTTATGTAGGTACATCAAATATTCTGTGCTCACTAATCAGAAACAAATATTAAGATATGCAACCAGGTCAGTCTAAGAACGAATTAGCCATTATACTATCAGATTTGGGCTTGCGTTTTTAGATTATATCGGAGGTCTCCGGTATAGTAGCGGGATACAATTTTGAAGTCTAATCAAGAGCTCTTAAACAAAAAAGTTCAGTAGTTTTTGAAGATGCCCGAACAAACACAGGCAAATATTCTAAAAAAAAATTGCCTAAATATCTACGTTCATATTTTCTTAAATATTTTTTAAGTTACAGACTTAGTTCTGTTACAGCTTTATAATAATTTATACTAGTTATATCTCACTTCTATACTGTCGATCAATCTATCCGCCAATCGAGGTCCACTGCTGGACATAGAGCTCTCCCAAGCTGCGCTACCTTGCACAATCGTCAGCCATCCGCAACCACCCACCACCAATCACTTTTCGCAAACTTTCTTTCTACCTGACTTTTGTCCCACGCACAGACAACTCAACTTATTGAGTTGTCTGTGGTCCCACGCTACGTTTTACGATACGCAGTCTCCAACTACTTTAGGTACATAAAACTAAAAGGCTCTTGCAAGCATGTCTACATTTTTTACTGATTGACTGCCATACCTATATTATGTCCTTTTGCAAGCTTTTTTTTGTTATGGTGGGAAAAAATGTTCTTAACAGCACACCCCGTCGTTCGGGGCAACGAATAGGGTAGTGTGAAAATGAAAAATAGTTTACATCCTATTCTCAGACCTACTGACTATAGGTACACACAAAATTTAATTAGAATCGGTCAAGCCGTTTCGGAAAAGAATAGCGACAAACACTGTGACATGAGAGTTCTATACATATATATTATTAGATATAGATATTATTAGATTCGGAGGAGGTAATTTCGTGTTTATCGCAGAATGTTTATTATTTTTCCTCACATGTACTTTACAGACGTAATACTACAAAAATAAATAATAAACAACACATAGCATCACGCCTGTATTCCCCGTAGGTGTAGGCAGAGGTGTATTACATACCCACGACTCGCCAGCTATGTTTAAGTCCCACGTAATAGGGGGCGAGCCTATTGATGTCCGGGCACATTTCCAAACTCCGGGCTGCTACTGAGAATTTTTCTTTTTAGGAAATAGCTCAATAACATTTTGCCCGACCCGGGGATCGAACCCGAGACCTCATGATTAGCAGTCGCATACACTACCGCTACACCACCGAGGCATTTAAGTTTAATAATAAACTTCTAAATATAAACTAACCTTAGATTATGATAGCAGTCTACAGGCACGTGCGTGCGCGTGCGTGTGTGTGTATGTTAATCTGGGCCACCTAAAATGTTACTGTTGTGTATAAGTTTAGCCAAAAGCTAGTTTTTAAGCAATATCTCAGGTTCCCCATATAACGAAGGAATGATTCCGGTGGCCCGCCAAAAAAAAAGGCGGAGAGACGGCACACGGTGGTTTTCTTTAGTAGGTGAGGGCCCCACACTACCCTGTTCGTTGCCCCAAGCGACGGGGTGTGCGGTTAGGAACATTTTTTTCCGCCTAAACAAAAAAAAAGGTTCCCCATATAGCAGCGAGATAAAATGTATTCCAGTTTTTAAGTAAACAAGAGGCAAAAGTTGCATCAAAATCTGTTTATTAGTTTTTGCGTGATGCGCTAAAGAACAAACAGACGAAAAATCTAAAAAAAATTGTTTTATGTTCAGACACGCCTATATAACCTAAATAGAGTTATTTTTTCTCAAATATCTTAAACGTACAGACACAGCTCTGTTACAGTTTTTTAATAGTTAGGATGCGACGGTAATTAATAAATTGATCTTTGCGTGTCAGTAGATAGACGATGGCTTGTCTCTGCCCCTAGTGTTGTGGTGCCAAAATGCATAAGCTATTCTCATTCCTGATTTGTCCACAGTACACGAAAACCGAAGCTGATCATTTAGATATCCGGGGATGGTGCCGGAACACAAGTAAAGGCACCGTTATTGGACATTTAGAAGGACCATCCGATGAAGTGGGAGTCATGTGAGTAGTTTTTGGACTAGCTTATCTTTCCGTTGTTCCCACAACGATAAAAGGCAACGAGTATCTACTCGAGTTCGTAAAGGAATATACCTCAGTCAGATTATTGAACTCGGTAGATGAAACAGCGTAAAAGAAACCGACAAAAGGATCTATAAGCTTAAGTCTTTGAGTCGTCTGTCCTATAATACCTGAAAACTTTTTAAGAAGCCCAAATCCCCTCCCTATGCCCTTCCTTTTTATCCTTCCTATACCCTCCTTATTAACTTTCCTGTCCTGTTCTTAGTATCCTTCGTATTATCTCTCCTATTCCTTGGAGATTGTATTGCTAGCATCTATAGATCAACCGCTTGCCATCAGATGATCATGTATGCTTGTTGCCACACAAGTAATTTAAAAAAACAGGTTTTGAATTCAGCGCGCCCTACCTTTTTTGACCCAGAGACGTGAACACTAACGGTAGAATTAGCCCACTAAAAAGGTTATTCATAAAGCTATGAGTGAAGTGATGCGTGAGAGAAATTCTAAGTCTTGGAACAATGGATTCCGCAAAGAGTGTATCCGACAGAATCCGTAGTGACAATGGGCTGGTAACATCTGCCAAAGAATCGATTATATGGGTGAAATAAGTCGGTCCAAAATTAGATACCGGGAATCGGCAAACATAAAGTAAGAGGTTTGCTAGATGAACTCCGAAAGCTGATTAGAATAGACTTACACGTGGATATTGTAACGTTGTGACGTAATTTGGGAGAGGATTTCCAGCAGCGAAAGCCAGGACACGTAACCAATCCAAAGTAGACATAAATTATTTGTGAATGAGGAACAAGAGATTTTTATTAGGAGCGGGAATCGAACCCGCGTCCCTTCCAATCCGGGGAAGCGCTCCAAACCACTGAACCATCCCACCGATCCTTCGATCATCCCAATTCCCTCACCACATTTGTCTTACGACCAACGCCATTAATCAGCAAGCATTTACATGCATCCAATTCGATTCCCGCTCCTACTAAAAATCTCTTTTTCTTTATTCACAAATAATTTATACTTTAAAAAGTAGCGGAACATGTCAATTGCTAAAAATATAGATTTAAAAAGTAGACATGTTATATATTGCTAATAATCTGTAAAGAAATAGGGAGAATGTAAAATAGAGCCTCTAAATCAATTGTAAAATAAATAAATAGGCGTTATATAAAAACTAATAACAAATCTACAATTTAACATACACTAAAGGGCCTTATCAATGGTAACTTCGCAGGCCAGGTATAAAATACCCAGACCGCTTAAAAAAAATTTGCAGCGAAATGCGATCTACTGATTGATTGCATTGATTGATACGTTATTGATTGCATATCAATAACGTATCAATCAATATGCTATATATAAAATGCTAACCATTGATTGATTACCAGCGATTAGTTTAGACGCATTTTTTTTATTGCTAGTGATGGCAGACGACCCACGGCTCACCTGATGAGAAGTGGTAACCGTCACTCATGGTCCATGGACTCGACGATACCGAGGGTATTGTCAAGCCGCTGCGCACTATTTCATTTCTCAGATATGATGGATGGGGTGGTGACGCTTGTATTCTTAGTTCGTCACCACACGGACAAAATCTTTTATCACAAAAGTCCACTTTCATGAAAAGAAGGATGTCAAAGCTTCTTCCACCAGTGAGGAAAAAGGACACAGAAGTCGCTTTAATAGCGAACCTATTGCCAACTCTCAGTAGCTAAGTACAAATTATTATTTGTGAATGAGGAAAAAGAGAACTTTAGTACGATCGGGAATCGAACCTGCGTCCCTTCCTTTCCGGGGAAGTGCTCTAATCTACTGAGCTATCGTAATCCCTTGCGGTCGTACCCAATTTCTTCATCACATTTGTCTTAACGACCAACGCCATCTATCGGAACGCATTTACATGCATTAATCCAATATAGTAAGTTTAATTTTGCAATTAAAATTATACCATTTGATGGCGTGATTTTTTAAACATTTTGATCTATTTCCTCAAAAAAAAAAAGATTGGGTACGATCGCAAGGGAGTACAATAGCTCAGTGGATTAGAGCACTTCCCCGGAAAGGAAGGGACGCAGGTTTGATTCCCGCTCGTACTAAAGTTCCCTTTTTCCTCATTCACAAATAATAATTTGTACTTTAAAAGTAGCTGAGCATGTCAAGTGCCCAAAAATATAGATCAAAATGTTTATATGAACCTCTCATAAACTGTCACAAATATTGACAATTCGCCAAAGAAGATATTTATAATTAAAGTAAGCGATAAATAATCCGATCTCAATTGACTACAAAGAACAGCGTCATGGATAAACAAAATAAAAACGTTCGTGGAAAAGTTTTCACGTTTAGTGAATACAAATTGTTTGAAACTTGCAACATAATAATATCTCATTTTATTTTACTGCCCTTCGAGTAACTACTGTTTATTCAGAATTCTGCTGAAATGGAATCAAGATTTCCTGCGAGAATCTAATTTAACGGCAGTGATCCCATTTCGTAACTACACTAAATCTTTACGATCATTTTTTCCTTTTTGACAATATAAGAAAGTGTTAATAAAGCAATCACAGAAGTCAGAGGTTTTTATTGATATAGTTGAATTAACAGACAAGTATGAAAATGTGAAATCGAAAATAACAGCCACGAGCAGGATTTGAACCTGCATCTCCTGGAATACCGTACCGTACCATCGTGACAATTGCTCGGGATTGCGAATTTCGATAATACATTCATTCTTAACGTCTAGGGTGATGGCTAAGCATGTTAAATACTAATAAATATATAAATATATCAAGATATTGTTAAGAGTTTGGTATCTCGACGGACTAAGAAATCACAGCGTCACCACACAATTATACGTATTCTACGGGTGTTATAAGTCGGTATAAAATAACCAAATTTAGCCAACGAATTCATGTCTCCTACATTGACTAGTTGGCAAATTTGGTTTCAGTTGGGTTGCATTGGTTAGGTAAAAAGATCCGCTCCTAAAAAGGTAATAAATTATCCAAAAGAAATAAGCCCATGTATTTTATAGTATTATGTAGATTAATTTAGAATTGCAATGCTTTGGGGAATTCTATAGTAAGTGTATTATTTCAGGATGCAGTGGTTGCGGAAAACAGGCAGTCCTCAGAGCGTAATAGAACGAGTGGTATTCAGAAATGCAAAGGAAATAACCTCATATAGCCACCAGGGTTTCCGCATACTAGAGTCGATAAAGTGAAGGAAATATATTTATATATAACCCGCGTGATTTTACAGTATTAATAACTTTTGGGTGTGTCACAATGCTTCAATGTATTAAAAATATACTCCAATCCAATTAAGCAAACCGTTTTTTTATAATTTTCCTAGTACAACGTACATTTAATTTATTTAAGCTAATTAATTATACCTACCTACACGATATTACAAGGAAAGTTAAACAAAAACTCGAGAGGAAATTTTAATTACGTTTAGCCATGTCCTCATTATCTCTTTAATGAGCAGAAAACAGAATCTTAACTCCCGAGGCCATCATAAAAGGACCCTTTATTTATTGCTTTAGTAATCAGTCAAAACTTGCGGAAAATCCTGTTCACTGATAATTTAATCTAAAATACCTGAGGAAGGTCAAAACGTCCCAAAATAAATTTAGTTAACCCATGGGTACCGTAAAATGAATTCGATAAACAAAGGCAATATTTTCGTTCCCCCGAATACGCAATTTGTCATTTTGCATAAACTTCGAAAATAACTCTAGGCTAACGAACCTACAGGTGGTTTATTCTGTAGTTTATCAATTATTATTATTTGATTGAGTTATTTTTACCATTTTGCGCATAGCTACAGGTATCATTGGGACGACCGGCGGCTCGAACGAGAGCTGATTACGAGTTCTTACGAAAATGCTGTATTGTGTGAAAAATATGTGTTAAGTAAAAAAGTTCTTCCGAAAATATGTCCCTTGGGTCATATCCCATTAGCGTTTATAGGAGTTTCGCGGCACTGTGTTAAATTTTGTAGCAACTTTATTTCGGTAGGGATTATACGAGGTATGTTGTTAACATTTCATCAAACTTTATACACATGTTTATTGTTATTAATTATTTTTCTGTATATTAAGCTACAGCTTTTACAGCTCCTGTTCTAGGGACATGAGTGTAGCATCTAAACGCGAGGTGTCAGGTTCAAATATTTAGTTGTATTATTGAATTGTTCCTTCAAAAATTGTCAGTGACAGTACGTAGTCTGCAACTATACCAGGTAGTAAGATGCATGTTGCATGCTCGCTCTTTATCCAAGTTGGGTCTAAGTTACATACTCATAGATGTGCTGTCTCTGTTTACTCCCTCTGTTAAAGGCATGAGTAAATAAAATAATATTCGTACCCCAGGCAACCTTCACACGTCTTTGAACTTATAATTTATTAAATTGGTAGAAAGAAAATAAATATTACATTCCTACGAATCATATACCGACCGTTAGCTAACAATAGACTCCGACCTTGAAGGCTTTCACGGAGGAGTTTTCCCTCGAAAGGGTAGGAAATAATTACGTTCGAGTCAGTAACCCGGGTGTGCGTTATTGATGGGCTCGCGGCGGCGCTGAGACGCGCAGTAAGTGGGTCAGGGAGGGGTGAGGGGCGCGGTCGGTCCGTCACTGCGCGCTTAACCCTCCACGATGGCGGACGCGCCGGCAGAAGTTCTCGAGCTCAACGTTGGCGGCGTGCATTATGCCACGACACGCGATACGCTGCTCCGCGAACCAGAATCATTACTCGCCGCCGCGCTGCAAGATCCTGAACACCCGCGCGACGCCCGCGGACGATTCTTTTTCGACCGCGACGGGGTTCTTTTCCGTTATGTCTTAGATTATCTTCGAGATGGCGGGCTCGTACTGCCGGAATGTTTTAGAGAACACAAACGATTAGCACGAGAAGCGAAACATTATGGACTAGCCGGGCTTGAAAACGCGGTACGGGATGCTGATCCACGTCCCCCAAATCGCGAGAGAGGCTGCATCACCGTCGGATATCGAGGCAGCTTTGCTTTCGGCCGCGATGGTCTTGCTGACGTTAAATTCCGCAAATTATCCCGTATCCTCGTCTGTGGAAAAGTGAACCTTTGCCGTGACGTATTCGGAGACACGCTTAATGAGTCTCGTGATCCAGACCATGGAATGGCAGACAGGTATACATCCCGTTTCTTCTTAAAACATTCGTTCATTGAACAGGCTTTTGATATGCTTCAAGAGAATGGGTTCAAGCTGACTGCAAGCTGTGGTAGCGGCACTGCCGGCGGGGTCGCGGAACTAAAGCCAGGCATGGACACAGAGGAAAATCGTTGGAACCATTACAACGAATTTGTATTTGTGCGCGAATAAATAATGCGTTCAATGTACGTGTGATATTCATCTGTTGCATAGAACAGCGCGTTAGTGATGTTTTGATCGTTGGAGAGAGTTTATGGGTACTTTCTCGTAATGCATCTTTCAGAATTAAAAAAAGAAATTCGCTAAAAATATTTGTGGTATTGTCGTGGCTATAGTAAGAAATTCTTGGCACCAATAACTACCAACCGGTGTGCGGTAGATATGTAGTTAAATAATAGTTATATACCTACTCGTAAAATCGTTGAATAATAATTATGTAAAAGATAAAGTAAATAAATGTTTGATTAATAAGTAGATAATGAATCTTAACTGCTTCAGTGGTGTAGCGGTAGTGTATGCGACTGCTAATCATGAGGTCTCGGGTTCGATCCCCGGGTCGGGCAATGTTATTGAGCTTTTTCCTAAAAAGAAAATTTTTCAGTAGCAGCCCGGAGTTTGGAAATGTGCCCGGTAGACGTCAATAGGCTTGCCCCCTATTACGCGGGACTTAAACATAGCTGGCGAATCGTGCGTGTGTAAAACACCTCCGCCTACCCCTTCGGGGAATACAGGCGTGATGCTATGTTATGTTTTGTGTTTATAATGAATCTTAAATTGTATTCACATAACAAATAGTGTTAAATGTAAAAAAAAAATACAAAGTATAGTAATTAATTACATTCTTCAGGGCTAAAACATGTATTGTCTATCTGTTCATAAAATATTTTCTAAGTGATTTCGTGCATTTTAGAAATACCATGTGGACACAATAATTTAAATATACCTAAAATATGCCAAATTATGATATTACAGTAATATTTATAATGAATTTGTATACAGCTCTAAGTTGTATGATTATGTTTAATTAAATTAGTTAATTGTGTACTTACTGTGATCATATTGCAATTCTGTTCAAAAGATAGTTTAAGATGAGTCATACATTTTCAAAATAAGCGCGTGTGAAATGTACCTTTAAAATAGTTTGTTTATAAATATGTAAAACAGAAAATGTAATAGTTAATAGCAAGCTCTAATTACGAAAATTTTATGTATTAAGTTATAGACGCAAATAGAACTGCATATACTTATCTAAAAAGTCTTAAAAAAACCTAGTATCTATATATTTCTACTGCAATCGATGCCTAGTAAACCTACTTATTGAAAATCTATATATGTCTTTTAACTTCTATAAATATTACATCTAAATGGTATTAAATTATGAAAACACAGTTATTAGGGTCTGAGATAAAATAATCTTTACTTTTCTTATTACAAACCTGTAGTTTCTTATTACAATTTTTAAGATATTTTTTCTCAATAGTGCACGATGTTATAGTTTTATCAATTAAAAAATAACACGTTTCTATGATGACATGTTTCATTTAAAGTTGTCAAAAATTTCAATGGGAAATTGCAAAGTTAAACTATATACCTACTGTTATCGCTCCAAATTACCATTTATAAGTCCTATGTTTAACAACGTTGCTATGTTGTATATAAGCGATCGCCGCCATATCATTAGAATATATAAATATTTTAAGCTCAACTTCCATATTTATCTTCCCGCTTTATGACGTAAGTAGTTCTCCGTAGGAAATTAAACTCAATGAACTAGGCATACAGGCATGAAAAACTTATTAGAAAGTTAAAAAGGCAACGGGCAAATACTTTTTTAAATAGAATTCTTTCCCAAAAAGTATTATAAAACTATCGTTTATATACAATAATCTCTTACATTTTGACGTTTAGTATTATAGGTATCAACAAAATTCATAATAAATCATTACACGCTGAGTTACTGTAAAAGTCTACGGTAAATTCTAAGATTTTCCAGTAAAACCTAAGATTTACCAACTTTTATGATAAAAGTCCGAACCGCTCTATGATCACCTTTTATTTCGAACTTTTACCACCATTCAATAATTATTATAACTAACTACTAAGTTGATAATAATCAATAATCATGGGAAGTAGGTATATTAAGGACGTTAAAAAAAGAAAGAAATCCCCTATATAGATACATACTTAGCACTACTACAAGTATCGAACCGCGTTCCTTTTAATATATTCTTACATTTAGGTACCGATCGTATTAGTAAATCCTAAGATTTATTGGTAAAACTTAAAATTAACCAATATTCGGGCTTTTACAGTAACATACCAACCAATGCGTCAGGGTTTGATATAAAGTTTATATTATGAACGAAACGACAAAAATCGTAATGCATTTGCTAGAAACCATTGGTTGTTTGAACATTGTTTTGACACTACTGGATTTTTAAGGTAATAAAACAACATTGGCTAAATATAATACCTGTATTAATTGTTAGTATTGCGATCCCCGAGGCCATTTAACACTTATGGGCGATAACACCGATATCTGAACTTACTTCGAAGAAAATAAATAATTAGACCCTGATCTAATGTAAAAGACAATCGAATCTGTAAAGGACTAAATTCATAGGTTATATAAAAATATATCCCTAGAGGTAGAGTGGGCATTATCGGTAGTAGTGCTGCCAATCGACGTTAGAGAGATTACATCCAGCGGTAGCTTTGAATGTGGCAATGTTAATTCAGATTGAGTACCTTAATATTTACATAACGAGCTATATATTTTTTTTTTTAATTGGATATTGTTGCCAGATAGAAGGAGACGAATGGATGTAGTGCCAAAGTTGCTATGCCGGCTGTAAATGACATCATACCAATAAATCCGGGCAAAGATGTCACCAAATAACTTTAATAGTATGCCCAATACTATTTTCGTCGATAACAAAAACAATTTTTAGCCGCCATCGAATCATTAACAACGCTACTAAAAAACATGACGATGATTCCAATTCATTGTAGTTTTAGATTAAATCGGTAATTTAGAGGTTTATTACCTAAAATCGAATTTAGATCAATAACGATTTTATCTCACATTCAATGTAATAAAATAAATTGCATTTGCATGAAGAGATCGATGCAAATTTCCACTACCTGGGTGTTCAGAATCGAGTACTGAACTCAAGGTATAAATTATCGGTACGATGTCATTTACACTCTCTATATGGGCGCAGATATCCTATGCAAGGCCATTTATGTTTTCTGACGTTAAGTTGCATTATAGCATTATATTTAATACAGCCACTGCGTGCCATAAAACTGGTGTCAAAACTGTTATATTTTCAACTGTTATATATCTGCTTGCAGTAAAGTTCCCTTTTTCCACTTTTACAAATAATTTCTTCTTTAAAGTAGCTGGGCATGTTACGTGCAAAAATACAGATCAAAATATGTTTTTCTTATTCTATCGTCATTTAATTTAATCAGTGGCAAGTCTTGTAGGCCACTGCATAAAGGGTAACGTACTTATTTATTTTCCAAGTGTAATATTTTAACATGAGGTCTCAATAACAAAGTACGGGGTCATATTACCATTTTCTCCTCTAGTCAAATTGTATCACATTGGTGTTCTTAGTTTTAAAGACATTTTGAAGATAATGTAGCATTAATTATTTAATTAAAATTAGAGAACTTAGAAATGTTATTCAGAGTTCTGTGTTCAAAGTGATTTATTCAGTAAACCACTTGACATTCTGATTATAATTAATATATTATATAGCCTACGTTATCATTATCACTTATGTTAAGGCAATTAACAATCTTAACATGCTAGGCTACTCAAAAGAAATTTTCAAAACAAATTTATCCTAGAATTTATATAGCCACTGCCCGTTCAAACATCGCGAAATATAGGTAACACAGGAATCACAGTCAGATTCACAGCCAGTGCCTAAACAAAATCTATTTGAGAATGTTTTTGGAGAAGCAGTTATTTCACAAATATTCATCAGCGATTCTCGCTTTAAAAAGTACCAATAGACATTTAGTAGAGTACGATCGCAATAGGTGTCTAGTAATTAAAATGATTAATAGGTACTATAATAAATAAACTTATATATTTAGTAAAACAATATAATCGAGGTTTACAGTAGAGTATCTACGAAGTTGTTTTAGAGTAATCTTACTTGTGTTTAGAAATTATATTATTAACGTTAAAAGCTACATTAAACGTCTATTTATTTAAGTCTATGGATTCGTAGGTAATTCATATTTATTGTGATGATGCAATGGTTTATCTGTCCTTGTTGTTTCTTAAGAAAACTAAAACAGTGTTGGATCTGAAGTTTAATCAAATCTTGTAAGAATTTAAAAAAATAGTTTTGAGAATAAATTTAGTAAAAAAATTACTTAAGTTTTCTTTTTAGCTGAAATTTCCAATTTAGACCCATATGGAGTCCAAAAACCTCTCCCTGATCCGATCTCTGCCTGTAATCAATTTCTCTAGTAGGTAATACTTTCTGATATTTACGCGAATGTTACACATTTTGAAATAAAACTACGTTTACGGAATCTATCGCGTTTACTTGATTTTACTCCTATCCCACCCGTGATCATGAATGCTATAAAGTATTCGAAACGTCGGGATAGGAGTAAAATCAAGTAAACGCGTTAGATTCCGTAAACGTAGTTTTATTTCAAAATCCTCTAGTAAAGTTTATGCCTCTGTCCGTTACTAGCGCCTATAATGCAATATATTGCACGCCTCATAAGCGAAGCGTTGAGGTGTGTACTACTCTCGCTTCACACAGAACAACAGATTTTTTTAAACTTAAATGTTTCTATTTATCATATATTGCAGTTGTAAAATAATATATACACATACATATCAAGAAAAATCACTATTTTTAATACTCATGATATTTTTGATGCCATTTTTAGGGTTCCGTACCCTAAGGGTCAAAACGGGACCCTATTACTAAGACTTCGCTGTCTGTCTGTCCGTCCGTCTGCCGCCAGGCTGTATCTCAAGAACGGCGATAGCTAGACAGTTGAAATTTTCACAAATGATGTATTTCTGTTGCCGTTATAACAACAAATACTGAAAACAAAAAAATATATTTAAGGGGGGTTCCCATACAACGTCTGTCTGTCCGTCCATCTGTCGCCAGGCTGTATCTCAAGAACGGCGATATCTAGACTGTTGCGATTTTCACAAATGATGTATTTCTATTGCCGCTATAACAGCAAATACTAAAAACCAAAAAATAATAATATTTAAGGGGGGCTCCCATATAACATCTGTCTGTCTCCAGGCTGTATCTCAAGAACGGCGATAGCAAGACAGTTGAAATTTTCACAAATGATGTATTTCTGTACTAAAAATAAAAAAAAAAACAATATTTAAGGGGGGCTCCCATACAACAAACATGATTTGTTTTGCCCTTTTTTGCTCGCTATTGATAACGGCAACAGGTGGACGCTTCAAATGTTTACAGAATATTTAGTTATATATTCACTTTAAAAATAAATAATTAAATTAAAATAAAACAAATATTTAAGGGGGGCTCCCATACACAAACGTGTTACTTTACTCGTTGCGCATCTAAGTTGAAAAGCACGAAATGAGTCAAATTTTAATTGCAAAATTTGGTAACAGCCAAACACCATGGTTACAGAAAGTTACAATAGTGTAATGTTGTTTACCTAGTCAATGGTACGGAACCCGTCGTGCGCGAGTCCGACTCGCACTTGGCTGGTTTTTTGTTATTTAAAATAGTTAAAAAACTTATTAAACGCAAAGTGAAAAATGTGTAATCGAAAATAAGTCACGAGCAGGACCTGAACCTGCATCTCCTGAATACCGTCCAGATGCTTTGCCAATTCAGCTCTCGTGACAATTGCTCCCGACTGCTAATTTCGATAACACATTCATACTTAACGACTGGGTGACGCCTGCGCCATCTGTCGGAAGTATTTTCATACATTATACCGACCAGGTAAACTTAATTATACAATCAATATTTTACCTAATAATGACGCAAACCCTATAAATATTTAGATATTTTTATATATATTTTTAGCATTTGACATGCTTAGCACTATACATTAAACACAAAGTGAAAAATGTGATATCGAAAATAACAGTCACTAGCAGGATCTGAACCTGCATCTCCTGGATACCGTCCAGATGCTTTGCCAATTCAGCCATCGTGACAATTGCTCCTGACTGCTAATTTCGATAACACATTCATACTTAACGTCTTTGGGTGACGATTTTCACTTTGTGTTTAATGTATAGTGCTAAGCATGTCAAATGCTAAAAATATCTAAATATTTATAGGGTTTGCTTATGAATATTACGTACGTATGTACGCTCGACTCGACACTAAAACCGCTATACGTTATTTCGTGAGAACTACTTCTATAGACCAATAACTATAGAAGTACTTCTTAAAATTAGCGCTAGATGGCGTATAAGACATGAGAACCACATTAATAGGTTCTTTTAGATATTAGCGCCATCTATGTGATTTATTGAAAAATACTTAGTAAGACCAATACCTTATTAGTTACTTATCAAATAATCAATTTAACAAAAAAAACATAGCTTCACGCCTGTATTCCCCGAAAGGGTAGGCAGAGGTGTATTACACACCCACGACTCGCCAGCTATGTTTAAGTCCCACGTAATAGGGGGCGAGCCTATTGACGTCTACCGGGCACATTTACAAACTCCGGGCTGCTACTGAGAATTTTTCTTGTTAGGAAAAAGCTCAATAACATTGCCCGACCCGTGGATCGAACCTGAGACCTCATGATTAGCAGTCGCATACACTACCGCTACACCACCGAGGCAGTTAAATTAATAATAATCAATTTTATTGTAATAAATGAAGATTATGAGGCGTGCACTTTTGGATTTTCCAAATTTTATCTCCTCTTCTGAGCGCTGACAGTACATCGTCATTTAGGCAGCAATTTTGGACTTTACCTGAGTTTCTCCACTATATCCTAAACCGCACGAATTTATAAACAGTATTCCCCATCTTCGTTTAGATATTGTTAAGTAGAGAAATCAAATGCTTTCTAATTAAGACACGAAGTTGAGACGGGAGTTGGGACTTCTTTAGAAATTTTCTTCTTTAAGAAACTTTTTCAATTATTTTTAATTGGACAAAATATAATTACATTTTTTTACGCGTCATTCCGAATCCAATGATTTATCAATACTCATATTTTTAAAAGCTTTATCATTAACTAATACAAATTTAAACTTGTTTACCAGACTATAAATGCCAAAATATTCGAAACGTAGCAAGGTCCGGCTACGGTTTTTTGTAGACATGGAGAGAAATACGCATACTCCTTGGTATGTAAAATCCATTATAGTCTGTAGCTACTCCATTTACAGAAATCCGTAGCCCGTAGCATTTTTATAAAAAAGGGTGACTTCGCCTGCGTATACCTTTAAATGAGTATAACTTTTTGTTGACCCACGATTAAATGAAATAATATTCTGTTTCCACTAGTGGTAGAGCCTTGTCCTGGGATAAATGGGCTCCATCGGATTATATTATATTATAGTACCACCCTCTCACAGAAGAACAGCTTAAAACGATGGTAGGTACTCCTAATGTTGTGTTTCGTATGGTGAGCGAAAGCGCCTCAGACCCCAACCCTCTTATATTCCTCTCCGCTTCCTACCCCTTCCCTTGGATTCGGTGACGTGCCAATGATGATGGTGCTGCCAGGGTCTACAGGCTACGGTAACCTCTTGCGACTACCTCAAAAGAAGATATGTGTTATATTGCCTACTGAAAGTATATGATATCAACTGATAACATCAATAACTTGAAAGCTATATTTCACCTAACGCATACCTGGTGGTGGAATGTGTGTGACCGAGTGCGAGTCGGTCAGAGACAGCCAAATACGTCTTATTATAGAGACTCGCCACTATATACAGGTATTGAGAATCAATTTCGCTATATTTATCAGCTGAAATATTGGAAGTGCCTCATAGCAGTATCTATAGTCAGTCAATAAATTAGTCAGCATCATGATTCCTACCATTGTGTTATTCCAACCATCATGGTCTACACGATGGTAAGTTGTAAACGCCCCTCGTGGACTTAATTATACTAAGTATACTGTCAAGGTACTGTTCACCATTTAATTTTACAGTTGTGAAATGAAAGCGGCTGTCGCCCGCTACAACCAATACACGGGACACGGTCATACCGACCCGCTCGGCTTCGGTAACAAGTGAGTAGACACGTACTCCCACTTGGTATCAAACCCCAGCATCGTTAAATTCTTAATTATCTTGAGATTTTCTTGGCGAATATGTATTAATGGCTTTCTTTTCTTAGTAATTCTTAATACAGCCGCGACACACCAACCAATGAATTACAACAAAGTATTTTTTTGCAGTCCGTTACTAAAAGTTAAAAATAAGTTAATGAATGTGACTTGAATTATGTAAGGATGGAGGATATACAACTTATTATTTCGATGTGGTCCTTCTTCGCATAGGAATCGACCTCGAACATAGCGAACCTCGAACATAACTTTTTTAATAACAACACCCTGCATCTAGGAATAATCCTTGTATCGCGGGGACTTTACAAACATACAATTTCACGGACCTAAAGTACACGCAGACTCAAAACAATTTGTGAATTACACAAAAAGTTGTCCTGTGTGTGAATCGAATCCACAACACTCGGGAGGGAGGCCGGTATCTAAACCACTCCGCCATCCCTCCTTAATAAGTTATAAGATCTATGTTATAAGAGTTTTAAACTCGTTAAGCTTTATCGCACATTTCTAGTGAAAGCACAGCCTTATACAAACGGGACTATATAACAACAAATCATGAACACAAACTGGAATCTCATAAATTTTACGGAGCGGTATTCATACAGACACTGTATATTAATGGCTTTGGGTTATTAAGTATTTGCCACATGTTGGTATTTTGAATTCTGGATGCTACGTGTGTTGCGTTAAAAATATTATTATTTGTTTATTAGGCATTAACGCCGTCAACGAAAATGGTGGAGTGGTTTAGGTACCGAACCTTGCCCGAGTGTTGCGGGTTCGATTCCTACACAGGACAATTCTTTGTGTGATCCACAAATGGTTGTTCTGAGTCTAGGTGTAATTTGTGTCGGTGCATACTGAAGTCCCCCGCAATAACAAGGTGTATTCCTTGGTGCAGGGCGTTGTCTTTAAAAAACGGAAGTTGTTTTTTTATACTACCTGGGCAACAAGCACACGGCTCACCTGTGGTAAGCGGTTACCGTAGCGTATAGACGCTAGCAACACCAGAGGCATCACTCGTGCGTCGCCATCTTCAAGGAAAGGGATAGGAGGTGGATAGGAAGGATAATAAGGAGAGGGTCAGTAGTGATTAGTTAGTATTTACCGCAAAAATTTAATAATCCATAACAAGTTGTTGCCTACTGAGTTTTCTGGCCGGATCTTTCTCAGTCAGGCCGCGTTCCGATCCGGTGGTAGCTTTTTAGTCTTAGCTTCTATTAAAATCAATATATTTAATAATAGAAACTAATAATCAATATTGTCTTTCTTAATGGTAGTTTTTGATTACTTAAAAATTTTAATTGGTAGTTTGTGGTAGAATTTTTAAGCACTATATATAAACAAAAATTTTAAAACTTAAAGGAGCATTATACTTATTTTATTATGCTAGCTTAAAATCTCATACATCGTAAGCATAAAACTTAGAGTAGATATTTTTAATTGTGTTTCTAAACGAATATTATGTGGGTTGAAATAAATAAATCAAAAATTTGTAAAATCATATTACTGTGTAGATGAAATCGTTGAAACAACATATTAGCTTCGGACATCTACCATCTAAGTCCACCCGTGATCATGAATGCTGTAAAGTATTCGAAACGTCGGGATAGCATAAAAATCAAGTAAACGCGATAGATTCCGTAAACGTAGTTTTATTTCAAAACTCTCGGTATAGTTAGTCCATGGGCGACGGTTACCATTTACCATCAGATGGACCGTGGCTCGTCTGCCACAACATGCAATAAAAAAAAATACGAAACATAACGGTAGGAGTAACTACCGTTGTTACACGCTGATCTTATGTGAGAGGGAGGTACTTCCCCGATCGAGCCGGCCCATTCGTGCTGCAAAGTTAAGCAAGTTTATCTTCGCATAAGGTATATTCAAAACTTTTGTTAATGTCACTAATAAAGAACCTAAACGATAGTAGAAACGGTTTCAAAAACTTACGTAGTTTAGAAGTAAATTGAAAAACACACTACACGATCAGTGACTATATTTTATACAATACTAGCTGACCCGGCGAACGTGGTTTTGCCATATAAATTATTAATAGAATATTTTTAGAGAATTTCTAGCATAGAAAAAAATAACTAACTTATTGTTAAGTGTGTGAGCATGTGGTATATGAGTGAAAGAGGCATGGAGCGCTGTGAACGATGACGGGTTATAAAAATAACAATACTAATAATGGGGTGGTGACACTTGTATTCTAAGTCCGTCACCATAACTTATTACTATCTTTATTGGGCACGGGTCTCCTCTCAAATTGAGAGGGGTTAGGTTATAGTCCATCACGCTGGCCCAGTGCGGGTTGGCAGTTCACAAACCTCTCAAATCTCTCAGACATGTAGTTATCTTTACGATATCTTCCTTCGCAGCAGTGATAATTTCTCAACATGTACCTACACATATAACTTCGAAATTGTCTCTTCTTAGTCTCGGACTGGAGCGAACTTGATACCAATATCTTTGCAGTCCTTGGTTTGATCGCTCCTATTACTGACCTTAAACAATATTATCTACTTCAACTAATCTCGAGGTTTCAGCTAAAAACAAGCCGTGGCCTCTAGCTAAAATAACATTATTTTATAAACTATTTTTAGTTACACCTGACCCGGTGTCTGTAATCAAATCTTAAGATTTTGAGCCACTACCCGATTTCCGTTTGAAGTGACATTTTGTAAATAGGTATACGGTAGGGTTGCCAACCGTCCTGTTTTCCCAGGACATGTCCTGGTATTTTGAGTGGCCTGGGGTGTCCTGGATAGTTTTGAAGCAGCGTCCTAGGTTTTTAAAACATTCTGATAAGGTCATGTATAATTGGTGAGGTTGAAAAATATAATAAAAATAATTAAGTTTGTAATATTAGAATGTACTTACCTACATATGTTTAAAGAGTTTGTGAAAAAACTAGTATTTCTTTTATATTTTTGTAACTTTTAAACATATTTAATCATAATATATTTTTAGAAAAACTTCGGATATTTTTATTAAAAAACTTACTTAAATTTCATTAATAACATGTTTTCAGATATTTTTTTACAATCCCTTTTCTGTCCCACTATTGGGCACGGGTCTGCTCTCATGGTGAGAGGATTTCAGAACATATTATTTAACTAGCTGATACCGCAACTTCGTCCGAGAGGAATTTATTTATTTTCTTTTTTAGTGCAGAATCATAATTATTTTTCCAAAATAAAAGTAGCAATCCCCATACCGTGAGTCCCGTCCAAATTAGTGCAGCGCAGTTGTTAAGGAGATTAGCTGTGGATGTACACTGGACTGCAAAGAAAAAGGGTCGGTTAGAAAATCTTCAATAACTTAAAAAGTATCTGATCTAGCTTTATGAAATAAAGACAAAATTAAAGAATATTTTAATGCGCTTAAATAATAATAAAAAAATGAATTCATGCTTTTTATTTTTAATAAATGTAAAATAAATAAAAATGCGTAGTTTTTCCAGTTTTTTTGTAAACCTAGATATCGACGTAGATCGTAACCAACAGATGTGCCGTTTTCATGCATTTTAGTACTTTGTTTGCCTCCACAATCTCGCAATACTGCGATTTTGCATACTTTTTACTAGGTTTTTGGGGCGATGCTGCGGAATATTCTGCCGTTCCTCTATTAGAGCTTCTTTCATTTTACGTAGCGTGATTGGTGCCGGATTCTGCTAACGTACACGTCGTCCCAGTTCCTCCCATGCATGCTCAAAGGGGTTTAAGTCGGGGCTGCGCGCTGGCCACTCCATGTGTGTGAAGAAATCCCAGCCCACATGTGAATAGAGCCTCCGCTTTTGGTACTTCCCAGTCTTCTGTACACTCTTTTCCTCCCGTTGTGCTTGTATAAACAAAATCTAAACTCGTCTGAAAACATAACTCTTGACCAGTCATTCAGAGTCCAATTCTCGTGTTCTCTACCATAACTCAACCTTGAGTTTCTGTGGTCTTTCTAGTTTTGGGCCATTTGCAGGTCTTAATGGCTTTAAATTTGCTTCAATCAGACGCGGCCTTACTGTACTCAATCTGAGTACGGATACAGTAAGGCCGCGTCTGTATCTCTATTTAGTTTCCTCCAGCTCGTAAATGATAATTTTTACTTTAACAGCCATAACATAGCGATTTTTCAAAATTGTTGACACACTATAGCTATCTTCCCGCGCCGTCATACACCTTGTTTGGCTTGTTCCTGGTCTGGATCCACTTTCGTGGAAACGATGGAGTACTCGCTGAACTATAGAGTGTCACACCAACAGTTCTCGCTGTATTTTGCTGACTGTGCTCATCTTCAAGCATTGTCAGGATCCTGGTACATTTTTCAGGAGTTAACGACATGATGACTTCAGAATAATAAAACTTATAAGGCAGAGACACCATATTTATAACTTTTTTATTGCAAAACTAAAACAACCATGATTTTACATTTTCAGGTTTTATAAAATTATCAAAAATAAATAAAAAGGTTTTATATATTATTTTATGTGGCATTAAATATTCTTTAATTTAGTCTTTATTTCATAAAGCTAGGTTAGGTATTTTTGAAGATATTGAGGATTTTTTAACCAACCCTTTTTCTTTGCAGTCCAGCGATGAACGCGATATTCGATCTACTTATAGGTATAAATCTTTTTGTATCCGTATTTATTCACAATTTGGTGGGTTTTATTTTTTTTGGCGCGGTATTGTAATTGTTTTTCGAAAATAAAAATAGGCTAAGTGACTCCTTATAACAACAGCTATCTGCTAGTAAAAGTCCCGTCCAAATCGGTCCAGGCATTCCGGAATGGTATTCGTCCGCAATTTCATGGTTTTATTTTTTTATATGCGGTACCCTAATTATTTTTCCAAAATAAAAGTAGCCTAAGTTACTCCTTGCCGTGTGGGGCCAGCGTTAGAATTGTCCCACCCCTCTCCACCCATGAGAGTCGTAAGAGCCGACTGAGGGAATATCGGGGGAGTGGGCAGCAGCACTCCTTCGAGTATTGACAACATCCACTGCGATCGCCAACCCGCCTGCCAAGCGTGGCGATTACGGCAATATCCCCCATTCTTGGGGAGGCCTATGTCCAGCAGTGGACGTTAAAAGGCTGATGGATGGATGGATGGAAGTTACTCCTTGTAACAACAGCTATCTACTAGTAACAGTCCTGTGCAAATCGGTCCAGCCGTTCCCGAGATTAGCCGGAACGAACAGACAGACTGAGAGATAAAATCTTTAAAAATTGGTAATTTGTTATATACTTATTGGCTGTGTGGGGCCGGCTTTAGAATTGTCCCACCCCCTTCTACCCACGTGAGTCGTAAGAGCCGACTGAGGGAATACCGGGGGAATGGGCAGCAGCACTCCCTCGAGTATTAACAACATCCACTGCGATCGCCAACCCGCCTGCCAAGCGTGGCGATTACGGCATTATCCCCCATGACGGGACCGCTCGTTGTGGCGTTCTCTTGGGGAGGCCTATGTCCAGCAGTGGACGATGAAAGGCTGATGAATGGATGGATGAATTTGTTATAGGTATATCTACTCTCGTATACATTTAGTAAAAAGCTGTTATTTAGACATTACAAACAGACTTCAATTTTATTTATTTGTATAGATTATTGCTACTCTATTACTGCGTCCTGATTTTAAACTGAATTGTCCCGGTTTTTCAACTTGAAATTGTTTTTGAAATTAGCGGTTGGCAACCCTAGTATACGGGGACTAATACAATATTTTAATAAGTAAGATACGCGTACAGACTCGTTATTGCGAACATTAGATGATATAATAAATTATGTATGCTTTACGGACGCTTAATTTAGTTTTTAGTATAAGTACCGACGTTTCGGATACTTAACAGCTCCCATATGTGCTGGAGAGCTTTTCCCCTAATCGTAAATAACCGATTTTAACGCAAGCCGTAATACGACGTACAACAGGCTGTACAAATGGTGTAGAGGCTATAATCAACGATGAATACTGTTAGTATTGTTACCATACAGAGCAAAGATTTATGCGCTTTATAAATGTTGTTCTTCTGAATTAATTTTTCTTTTTCACAAAGATAAAGAAATTGATAAAAAAACAAATCATAGCCACGAGCAGGGTTAGAACCTGCCTCTGTTGAATAACCGCTTCAAACGCTTTGCCAACAAAGCTATCATATGTTGACATATGCTCGGGACTATTCATTTGATATATCTACATTCGAGCAAATTTTACGACAGCTTAATTGGCAAAGCATCTGAACCGATTAAAGTCTAAACTGAATCCAAGGCTCAAAGTGTGGCTATCATTTTCTATTTCACATTTTCACACTCAAATGGCAAAGCGTCTCTCTCGTTTTCATGTACGTTCAGTTTAACGTTGGTTTATTGGAAGAACTTATACTGTGCATATAGGGAATGACATTTATAAACCTTTGAGATAATTCAATATTTTATTGTTAGCGATGTGGCCTGCCCATTGCCACTTCAACATGCTGACCCGGTGGGCTATGTCGGTCACTCCCGTTCTCCTATGGATTTCTGTATTACGGATCTTATCACGTAGAGAGATCCCAAGCATAGCCCGCTCCATAGCACGTTGAGCGACTTTGAGCCTTGATATAAGGCCAATATTCAGAGGCCACGCCTCTGTGCCGCAAGTCACACACTGGTCGTAGACCTTCGTCTTCAGACACTGTGGAATATTGTACAAGAAGATCAGCAAGCACAATAAACGAATATTGCCAGTCCACGCTTCTCAGGAATAATAGGGTATGTATTAATAGCTTGCAAATGGAAAATCCAAAGCTTTACTACACTTCTCCACCGTTCCTCGGAATGACCGACGCGCTATAGATGCCTTTGGTGTTGCTAGCGTCTGTAGCACTTACCATCAGATGTGTCTTATACTTGTTTGCCACCCTTCAGTATATAACAAAAAGTGTAATGCAATGTAGCGCTAGGGGCGTGACGGGTAGCTAACGTTTATACACTACGATGTCCGTCTACCGTCTACCATTAGGCGACTTAAATGCTTGTTTGCCACCAATGAAGTGTAGAAAATATTTTTTGTTTGAATATCTAAATAATACGGCGAAATAGCAAGTATGTACCAAGTCATGTATACAATATAAAAGTTCGCGTGACATCTCACCTTTAACATTACTTGAGTAGATTTTTAAGCTTATTTTTAGAACGTTTACAAGACATGAAAAGTAATTGTATTAAGTGCTTATGCTTGCTTCGTGTCCTTTAAGCTCCTAAATCTCTTTTTATTATATTTACTCCCCAGCTCTTTATCCCCTCTTTCATCCTTCAACTCCACCTACTATCCCTTTTTAGGGTTCCGTACCCGAAGAGTCAAAACGGGACCGTATTACTAAGACTTCGCTGCCTGTCTGTCCGTCCGTCTGTCGCCAGGCTGTATCTCAAGAACGGCGATAGCTAGACAGTTGAAATTTTCACAAATTATGTATTTCTGTTGCCGCTATAACAATAAATACTAAAAATAAAAAAATAATAATATTTAAGGGGGGCTCCCATACAACGTCTGTCTGTCCGTCCATCTGTCGCCAGGCTGTATCTCAAGAACAGCGATAGCTAGACAGTTGAAATTTTCACAAATTATGTATTTCTGTTGCCGCTTTAACAACAAATACGAAGAAGGGTCAAAACGGGACCCTATTACTAAAACTTCGCTGTCTGTCTGTCCGTCCGTCTGTCGCCAGGCTGTATCTCAAGAACGGCGATAGCTAGACAGTTGAAATTTTCACAAATGATGTATTTCTGTTGCCGCTATAACAACAAATACTAAAAATAAAAAAATAATAATATTTAAGGGGGGCTCCCATACAACGTCTGTCTGTCCGTCCATCTGTCGCCATGCTGTAACTCAAGAATGGCGATAGCTAGATAGTTGAAATTTTCACAAACGATGTATTTCTGTTGCCGCTATAACGACAAATACTAAAAACAAAAAAATAATAATATTTAAGGGGGGCTCCCATACAACGTATGTCTGATCGTCCGTCTGTCTCCAGGCTGTATCTCAAGAACGGTGATAGCTAGACAGTTGAAATTTTCACGAATGATGTATTTCTGTTGCCACTATAACAACAAATACTAAAAACAAAAAAAAAACAATATTTAAGGGGGGCTCCCATACAACAAACGTGATTTTTTTTGCCCTTTTTTGCTCGCTATTGATAACGGCAACAGGTAGACGCTTGAAATATTCACAGAATATTTAGTTATATATTCACTTTAAAATAAATAATTTAATTAAAATAAAACAAATATTTAAGGGGGCCTCCCATACCCAAATGTGTTTCTTTGCTCGTTTTTGCTCTGTCTGTCCGTCCGTCTGTCACCAGGTTGTTTCTCAAGAACGGCGATAGCTAGACAGTTGAAATGTTCACAAATGAAGTATTTCTGTTGCCGCTATAACAACAAATACTAAAAATAAAATATTTAAGGGGGGCTCCCATACAACAAACGTAATTTTATGGCCCTTTTTTGCTCGCTATTGATAACGGCAACAAGTAGACGCTTGAAATGTTTACAGAATATTTAGTTATATATTAACTTTAAAAATAAATAATTAAATGAAATTAAAATTAATATTTAAGGGGGGGCTGCCAAACAACAAACGTGATTTTTCGTGAAATGAATCCCTCTACTGTAAAAAAATGCTATCCCATTAAACCATTAATTTTTCCGGGACGAAAAGGTCTTTTATGCATGTAAAATTTCATGATAATTGGTTCAGTAGTTAGAGCGTGAAAGCGTAACAAACAAACAAACTCACATTCGCATTTATAATATTATAGTAAGGATGATATTACAGAACTCAGTACTTCATAAATCTGCGGTTGGTGTTCAAAAACTTGACACATTGTCAATTCAGTTCAATGCTTGATGTAATAGCGTTGTTAGACTTATAGACACAACTTTGCTAATACCCCGTGGAAGTTTCGGATATACCATCAAAGGAAGGAGATTGTTTGGTGAAATTTCAAAGGGCCGGTGAGCACATTATCAAGGTAGGTACTAAGTAATTATCGGTGACATAATAAAATTACATTTTCTAGTTTAGATCACTTTGATCTGGATAAATCCAATTCTGAATCGTTCTCGTTTAAATACAAGATCGTTATACTGGTAGGTAAAAGAGGTTTGTTGTCTTTGAAAATAGATAATAGTTACATTGTCGATAAAGTCCACTGGCGTGCAAAATCAACACACTCCAATTTTACTATAGTTGAGCAAACTTAACTAAAATAAACTAACAAAATCTTGTATAATTTTAACAGAACGCTGGCTAAAAACTAATTTTGAACCTCATGATTTTTATTTTTTTCTGTCTCTCTTCGTTTTCTTTCATACACGTATATTAATTTTCATCGTTAATATTAAAAGAATTCAGAATTTTAAAAAAATACTTTCATAATTGAAACTTTGAAATAAAAAAATACAAAGTAATTATCTCCAGCCAGTCCGTAGTTTCAGATCCGGCGCTCAGTGTCAACCGTAGATATAGTATATACAGACGTAAATTATTGTCCGTGTGGTGACGGACTATGAATACAAGTGTCACCACCCCATTCTTTCCCACGAGTGTCGTGAGGCGACTAAGGGAAGTAAGCAATTGTCATCTATTGCATGACTGGTGGTAAGGCTGGGTACCAAGTGGGAGTACTCACTTGGTATCGGGCCCGAGCGGGTTGGTACCACCATCTCCCGTGTGACCGGCCATGAGGCACATTGTTGCGTTTTGGCTGTAGCAGGAGATAGCCGTTTATATTTCATTTCATATCTGTGAAATGAATTGGTGAGCAGCGGCTTGACAGTACTCTCTGTATAGTTGAGTCCATGGACGAAGGTTACCATTTACCATCAGATGGGCCGTGGCTCGTGTGCCACTAAATGCAATAAAAAAAATTACTATAACAATACCAATGGAATTCACAGCCATGCCATTTGCGCAGGAGATATAATTATAGTGTGTGCGGCAAACATAAGTGCACTCTTGGTTCCATTAGTGTCATAGCCCGGCGAGACGCCACTTTGACACGACCGGAGAGAGATCAGGACCAGGGGGCCTAGCCAAGTTGCATTCTATGATCGCTAACGATAATAGAAAACTATTTAAATGTATGGGAATTTGACATCTTTAACCTTAGATATAGATCAATCAATCAATCAGCCTATTGCAGTCCACTGCTGGACATAAGCCTCTCCTAACACGCGCCATTGCACACGGTCCTCCGCCTTCCGCATCCAGTCTGTCCCAGCGACCTTTTTGAGGTCGTCGGTCCACCTAGCTGGGGGCCGTCCTACCATACGCTTACCAAGTCACGGTCTCCACTCTAGGACACGCTTGCTCCATCGTCCGTCGGTCCTTCTGCAGATGTGACCAGCCCATTGCCACTTCAGCTTACTAAGCCTGCGAGCTATGTCGGTAACTTTGGTTCTTTGTCGGATTACCTCATTACGAATTTTATCCTTCAAAGAGACGCCAAGCATAGCCCGCTCCATAGCCCGCTGCGCGATTTTCAATTTGTGGACTAGTCCCACTGTGAGTGTCCACGTCTCGTTAGATATAGAACCTACATAATATCTATAACGCTAAGTCACGTAACTTAACGTTAGAGATGTGAAATTTCCATATATTTTAATAGTTTTCTATTAGCGTTAGCGATCATAGAATGTAACTTGACTAGACCCACAGGACCAACGATATTGCGTGCTTTGCGTTCGAGGTAGGGCTGAAACGCCACCACTGATGGAATGTAATATGGTTCCGGTGACCCGTCAATAAAGGCGGAGAGATGTCCACGGCGGGTTTCTTTAGTGGGTGAGGGCCCCACACTACCCTGTTCGTTGCTCCGAACGACGGGGTGTGCGGTTAGGAACATTTTTTCCCGCATTAACAAAAATAAATCTAGTTTAAAAAACTAAAATAACACGCTTTAAATAGCTAGTTGAACTAAAAAGTAATAAATAATATTACAATAAATAATGATTACAATAAATGATGAAAATAAATAAATATTCATGGACATTTTCACACAACGTCCTCTGGTCCCAAACTAAGCTTAACGCTTGTGCTATGGGTAACAGATTACGGATATAATCTTTTTTATCTACTACTTTTTTTGTAAATATATACATATAATAAATAGAAAACACCCAGACGCAGTATAAATATCTGTGTTCATCACACAAATAATTATTCTGACTGGGAATCGAACCCACAACCTCGTGCACGGAAGTCGGTTACACTACCGACCACGCCACGAGGCCCGTCAAAATAAAACCTGCTTATGCCGTGATAATTTGCCTTTAAACTTCATCGGACGGACGGGCATGGCTAAACTAATATAAGGGTTATTTATTGGCTGCGGAACCCTAAAAACCGATAAACTCGATAACTCAAATTATTGCATTGTCATCGGTCCTTGATAAGTGTGCAAATCAATCCGACGTTTTGAAGTGGTTGAAAATCACGTTCGAAGATCCCGTAGTGTATTTTTTAAAGATATATAAATTAACATATCTTATTTTGTAAATTAAAAATGGAATATTTTTATCAAATTAGTGTATTGTCGTCGGTCCTCGATAAATCTACAAAGTTTGAACGAAATCTGGCCGTTTAAAGTGGGTCAAAATCGCGCCCAAAGGAGTCGGTTACAAACATACAAGTGAAGCTACTAAAAAGCGTGTAAAAAGGGTTGAAACGCCGCCAACTTTAACTCCGGGCAATTATTAAGAATGTCTTGAAGGAAAAACCTAAGATTTTTTTATCGGCCCGGCCCAGAAATTGAACCTGTGACCTCATGATCTGCAATCGTATACATGACCGCTAGATCACCGAAGCAGTAACAATACTAATTAGTACGTACATAATTGTGTACTCCGAATTCTGTGCCCACTGAAGTGCTACAGAGTCACATGTACGCTACGGCCTTCTACGAACTTTAACAGTAACTGTGCTTTAATATTAAGCTGTTTAAATCTCGCTCTACCGAGAGAATTTTATTCTTAACTAGTTGACCCGACAGACTTTGTCCTGTCTTTACTATAAATATTGAACTTGAATTGGTATAATTAATAAAAAAAAATAGAATCAAAAATTTATATTATCATTAAATTTTATTAAATTTTCTAATGTTTCGCTCAACTTTCTTATATTTTTCTTTCATAAGAACGTTCTCCTGATAATAATAAACACAACAAAAAAGAAAAAGTGAAATTGTTCCATCCGTTCACACGTGACGCGATGACCAAGGGAACTAGAGATTAATTTTTATATATATATAGACTAAATCAGTACATGAATATTCTATACTGCTCGTTTTATACGTTTGTTTCTGAGAAATCGTACTCCTTTACTACGGGGATTTGATACCACTCGCAAACGGTCAATCCTGTTAGAGAGAAGCTAATGATGGATTATAGAGCGATGATTAAAATGGGTGACTTATATTAGGTTATCGTGGAACTCTCAATTTCAATGAAACTAGTTCTTAAAATCTCCATCCATCAGCCTATCATCGTCCACTGCTGGACATAGGCCTCCCCAAAATGGGAGGTTTTACCATAATCGCCACGCTTGGCAGGCGGGTTGGCGATCGCTGTGGATATTTTTAGTACACAGGGGAACGCTGCTGCCCGGTCCCCAAGTAATCCCTTAGTCGGCTTTTACGACTCCCATAGGAAGAGACGGGGTGGAGCTATTCTTGGTGCCGGCCCCACACGGCCGGTCTTAAAATCTATTATAATTCAATTAAATGCCAAGTTATTTTCTCGAACACTAATTACGATTTTATGCAATTGATTATTTAATTCATTTTATAAGAATTAAAGGGGCACTATTCCACACTTCACTTCCAACATAAAATATAGTTTAAAAAACTAAAATAACACTGGTCTATCTCTTTCCCTGGATATGGGGTGTAGTGGTGGTGGTTTAGATACGGACCTCCAATGCCTATTCTGTGGGTTCGATTCCCACGCAAGACAACTCTTTGTGACCTATAAACGGTTGTTCTAAGTCTGTGTGTACTTTGTGTCTTTGAAATTGTATGTTTGTCTCCCGCTATAGAAAGATTATTCCCATGTACTTGAAACTAATGGTAAAAATATGAATAAATAATCAGAATAACCTTTGATATAAAGGAATGGTTCCATATGAATACAAAACATTCAATTAGCCTTTATTTACTAACAATGCATTCATAATGGTTCCAAACGGTCCAGACGAAACCATTTTGTGGTATATCACCTAAACATAATTATATTATGTTTTGATATGTTTTAATATTCTGGTACCTGGGCCGTCTAACCAACTTAACAGGTAATACCCGCATGTATTCAATGTACATAATAATGAACACTACTTCAGGCCCCACATTTTGTCTTTCAGAAATAAAGTAAGTATGTGGCCCTCGTAAATACATACATGTAATAGATAGAAAACACCCAGACGCAGTACAAATATCTGTGTTCATCACACAAATAATTGTCTTTAATGGGAATCGAACCCACGACCTCGTGCACGGAAGTCGGTTACAGTACCGCCTACGCTACGAGGCCCGCAAGTTGTCAAATGTTTTAAACATTTTTGATCTATATTTTTTAGCAATTGACATGCTCCGCCACTTTTTAAAGTACAAATTATTTGTGAATAAGGAACGTTGGTCATTAAGACAAATGTGATAAGGAGATTGGGATGATCGAAGGATCTGTACTATAGCTCAGTGGCTTAGAGCACTTCCCCGGATTGGAAAAGACGCTGGTTCGATTCCCGCTAGTACAAAAAATCTTCTTTTCCTTATTCACAAATAATTGTCCAATGTTTATTCGCGCATCACCTAGAAATTACTGAACGGATTTTGATGCATTTTTTTTATAAAAATATATAAATGGGCTGGCTTGATCAGGTACAACGGTAGGCACTTCTGCCGTTGTGTTACGTATGGTGAATAAGAATTCTGGAGGCCCAAACACCTGCCCTATCGTCGCCTTATTATCCTTCCTTCCTTCTCCTTAAGTATCTTACCTATCGTCCTAATTATCCTTCCTATCCACCTCCTATCTCTTTTTTTGGAGATAACGATGCACTAATGATGCCTCTGGTGTTGCTAGCATCTCTAGGCTACGGTAACCATCAGGTAGGCCGTATGTTTATTTGCCACCGACGTGGTATAAAAGGGAAACTAAGTGCTTGAAGAGAACTTTGTTCTGAACCTGAACCACTGCTGAAGATAGGCCTCAACAAGTGACACACAGCAGGATGATAAGTCCTGCGACACACATATCCAACCTTCTTGCAGGTTACATGTCGCCAGTCTACCTAGGCCGTCTTACGCCGCATCGTCTGTTGCGTGTTTTATTTTATTTTTATTGCGTGTATTGGCAGACGAGCCACGGCCCATCTAATGGTAAATGGTAACCGTCGCTCATAGACTCAACTATACCGAGAGTATTGTCAAGCCGCTGCTCACCATTTCATTTCACCGATATGAAATGAAAGAATAAACGGTACCTCCTGCTACAGTCAAAACGCAACGGTGTGCTTCATGGCCGGTCACACGGGAGATGGTGGTACCAACCCGCTCGGGCCCGATCCCAAGTGAATAATCCCACTTGGTTCCCAGCCCTATCACCAGTCATGCAATAGATGATAATTGTTTACTTCCCTTAGTCGCCTCATACGACACCTGTGGGAAAGAATGGGGTGGTGACACTTGTATTCTTAGTCCGTCACCACACGGACAGCGTATTCTCTAGAAAGAAAGAAAGAAAATATATTTTATTTTTGATCACACACGACAAGTTATGTAAAACTATGTAAGCAGAACAAATCAATTAGTAAATGTGTGAGGACAAAAATAAGGTACCCATCTCAGCTTGTGCTGCAACACCTTGATGCTCCAGCGCTGATATTCTGATGGGCCCACGATAGGGTATCGAATGCTAAGCACGTAGCTATGCCTTAGCCAATACCCAAGTATGTACCTATACAGGATTTATATTCTTACATCAATTAAATCTAATAAAAATGTATATTAACATAAAATGAATCAAAATATATATAAATAAAATAAATGAGTAGTAAGAAATAATGTAAATATATACTTACGAAATAATGTAAATATGTATAATAAGGTACATAATAGGATTATAAGTAGGTATTTAGTAAGAACAACAGAAAATAGCAGTCAAGCAAGAGCAATAAATATGTCATATAAACATCCACAACATTAGACACGCAGGGCCATTTACACAAACACAGCGTGAAACAGAAAACGACAATCACAGGTGGCATATGAACATAGAAATGCAACTAATAGGCTAATCTGATTAGAAAATAGCGAATCTGAAATTAATTATAAATTACAATATTTTACAACCTTCATTTTCCATATAAGATATTGATAAAGGAATAAATGAATAATTGATATACTTAATATTTAGGTAGCAACGTTACGAGAGAAGGGTATCGGATAATGAGTTCCCTGTCATCCCTCTTTCGAACACAAATATGATTTATATGCAAGAAGTCCGATACGACCTGTTTCGGACTAAAGTTAGGACAGGTATATTTTATTGTTTTTTTTATGTCTTAATATAGTTTTTCACTAAATGACGTAACATGTATTTGTTTAAAAATTTTTAATGTAATCAGACTAACGATCATCACCTCCCCACATTCCTATCCCTAAGGTTAAGCTGTAGATAAACTGTATTTTATGTTTCTTTCTAACATTTACGCGAATTTTACACATTTTGAAATAAAACTACGTTTACGGAATCTATCGCGTTTACTTCATTTTTATGTTGTTTCAACGGTTTCCGTTCCGAAACCGGAATCAGCTTTGGACGCCTACCATCTAAGTCCACCCGTGATCATGAATGCTGTAAAGTATTCGAAACGTCAGGATAGCATAAAAATCAAGTAAACGCGATAGATTCCGTAAACGTAGTTTTATTTCAGAATGTATTATATGTATATTATTTCTCTAGCCTATTTTTCTGTCGATTCGCCAGATCTTTTTGTTCCTTTATCAAATTCCATAATTTACCCCTCATTTTAAAGCTTATCGTGCCAGCTATAAATGACAAAAAATCCCGACCCACGGTCTAGAAATGTACCTACCGCTTCTCTTAAATTTGAGATTTAAAATCATTTAAAAAGAGGTCCTTTAATGGATGCGGAATTCCACACGGGTCTAGGCACTTTTTCGCACCAAGCATTAACGACATTAAAGGAAAATGATTTGTGAATAAGGAAAAAGAGATTTCTAGTAGGAGCGGGTTCGATTCCCACCCGCGTCTTTTCCAATCCGGAGAAGTGCTCTAAGCCACTGAGCTATCCTACCGATCTTTCGATCATCCCAATTTCCTCATCACATTTGTCCTTATTCACAAGTAATGTTATATTTGGGGCACATATGTATCTCTTCAATATATGAGCCAAATTTGACATGTTTATGTGAAATTTTTTTTGAGTTATGAGGGGGTGAAAAGTGGCTCCAAATGGTTCGTGTAATGTACAAATTATTATTTGTGATTGAGGAAAAAGAGAATTTTAGTGCGAGCAGGAATCGAACCCGCGTCCCTTCCAATGCCGGGAAGTGCTCCAATCCACTGAACCACCGCACTAGCCTTTGGCCATACCCAATTTCCTCATCACATTTGTCCCAACGATTAATCGTGTAATATTTACGGTTCGTGTAATATTACACACCGTACTGCTCGCTAATTCTTCCGCTTGAACTTGGCTTGACACGCTACCGCGTGTCTGGATTAAAACAATTTAATTATGATCACATAAATAATTATAGATTTCCATCTGGGCGGACTAAGAAAACAATAAGTCATTCCGGTATCGTAAGAGCAAATAATTGTTTCACGTGGGGACTGGACCCAAAACGCAAATTAAATTGATTAAGGGTAGGTGGTAGGTTCAAGTCATGTACAAGTGATCCGAGAGACAGTATGGCGTTCTGATTGGCGCAGGTCTCAGAGCATTTGGGTTGACTGACCTGTAGCACCCAGCCCACGGAACACCGCGGGGTTTTGGCAGATATATTGCGTAGACTAACTGAGGAATCCGTCAAAACAACGTGTCTCGTACGAGGCGGTGAAGAAAATTTGCATTACTTACTATTTGTAGGGTTAAGTATCACGTGGGAAAACTCATTTGTTTTTTGATCTGAGAATATTACAGTCTGCTGGTGATCATAAATTCGTGTTTTTAGTTTTAAAGGGAGATAGCTTTCCATTCGTTTATTTCCCGTACGCGAAATTAAATAGCCAGCTGCGGCTTGGTCCGTTAATCCCATGAACTGCAGTCACCCATCAGGTGGGCCGTGGCTCGCTTGCCACCATAAGGGATAAAAAAGTGCGTTAAAATAATAACTTAATCCATCAGAAACAGCAATTTACTATAAAAGTGTAATCAATCAAACTAACATGTCACTAAACATACCTCACCCTCTTGCGTCACGGTGCCCAACCTACCCTTCGTCCAATATCAATTAATCTTCTCAAGGACCTTACTATAAATATCGATCTTTAGAACATCATGATAGATCTTTAGCATTAAATCTCTTTACTTAAAATATATGCCGTGTGACTTATGAGCATAAGGTGGTCAAAGACTTGATTGAAGGATGAAAGAGTGGTATCGAGTTCGATCTCCAGTCCAAGATCATCGCATGCCACGCACATCTGACGTATAGAGATTTTTCAAAATTATATGAGTATTTTAGACAATTTGATCTGTATTTTTAACACTTGACATGCTCAGCTACTTCATAAGCTGGTGCGGTAGCTCAGCGGATTAGAGCACTTCCTCGGGTTGGAAGGGACGCAGGTTTGATTTCCGCTCGCACTAAAGTTCTCTTTTTCCTCATTCACAAATAATAATTTGTATTTTAGACAATTACCACTGTTCGGCGAAGGAAATCGTATGGGAACCCGCTTTTACGCTATAACTACAGAACCAATTATCATGAAAGTTTGCACACATATATTCTGCAGCCCAGAAAAGGACATAGGCTACTCTTTATCTCAAAAAAATTTATGGTTCCCATAGGATAGTTATGGTGTAGTTATGTATACATGTTATGAAGTCACGCATAGTAACTAGTGTTATTGTGACACAGCTATGTCTGTATTGTGTGGTTGTGACATTGTTTTGGAGAATTGTTATCTATTTGGCTTGTTAGCTCTTGAATAAGGTTCTACTCTTATACATTTTATCTCGATACTACATAGTGAACCAGCGATATAACCAAATAGTATAAAATAATATCTAGTAAGTACAAATATTAAGCTATTATGATGTAGATAACTTTATAGGAGTAGTTCTGAATTTCCCGCCGACATTCTGATAACAAAATCAAAGATCGCACTGCCATTTGCCGTTCAGTTAGTAATATAAAACATCCATGGACTTAGTCAAAGGTGTGTCTACGCGCATTACCTAGTATTTTGACCAATTTCGACGATTCGTCTGAGTTGCACCAGCCGTAGTCATGATTCTCTATTCTTCAGTGTTCTATTTACATATAAAATTAGCTCATTAACCTACAAGGTTCGTCGCATTAATTCCTTTAATGGTGAATGTAGCAGAATGCTAATTATTACCAGCTCCACTGAACGTGTCATTTATACCTCTGTAAGCACTTCTGCCGTATTTAGAACCTGTACCTATACAATGATGATTTTTTTAAGGGTTCCGTACCTCAAAAAGAAAGAAATGGGAACCTTATATGTTAACTCCTATGTCTGTCAGTATATCTGTTTGTCTGTCCGTCTGTCACAGTCATTTATTTCTCGAAACTACAGGCCCGTTTGAGTTGATATTTGATACACATAATTATGCAAGTCGGTTACCTAAACAAGGACGTATAACGTAAATTAATTTATTTTAAACATGGATAACATTTTTGGAGGCGTAAATTAGAACATTTAAGAACTAGTTTTGCTAACAACAAATGAAAGGATTCGTTGTGAGGAACTCTAATATATATTTTATAATTTGAAGGTAAATAAAGTTAGGATAGGTGGAAATTGACCATTCACTCTGAAAATACTGAGCCTACAATTTTGAAATAAAATACAGAAACTAGTTCTTTACGTATAGCGAACAAACTTTGGGCCAAATTTTAAAAAAACTTATGGATCATGAAATCCTCTCCACGCGAGAATCATTGACCCCGGTTGAATTCTAGGCTTACGTGTGGTAACGCTGAACTGTTTTCTGGACGAACAGTTCCAGTGGTCCGCCAATACAGGTGGAGAGACGTCCTGCCCTGTTCGTTGCCCCGAACGACAGGGTGTGCGGTTAGGTAAATTTTTTGCCAGCTCCTTTTGAGACTAAAAGAAGAAAATAAATTATAGTTTAAAAAAGATGCTTTAGTAGCTAGTTAAACTAATAACGTAACGCCATTTAGCAACGAATATTACTACTAAATCGGCAATTTTATCGACAGTCAGTAAGAATTAAATTATCCATGTTATAAGCCATAGAGATCAAATTTTATTAATTTCATCTTTGTACCAAATTTTATTAATTTTCTAAGCAGTTTTTGCTTGACAAACATGTTTAAAACATCCATTACAAACTAAACCGCGCTTCAACTGCGTTACAATTTGAAGGAGAGCAGCGCTAGACATAGTTGTTTGTAGTTGCTTTTAAATGTTTTCTTATAACAATAATAGTTTATGTTTTGAGTACGCGGTATACTGAAACTTCCCTGAAATATATCTTTGATATTGTATGTCTAATGTTTTATTTTTACTTCATAAATTGTTTCATGTATATGGTATGTAGTTACGACTCTGTTTTATTGCAGCACAATCTCGGATAGTCTAAGCAAATGTTGCTATATAATCTGTATTCAGTCTTAAAACTTTGGATACAAAGCTTAAAATTGGTAGCATTTTTATCTCATACAAAAAGACGTTGAAGAAAATCAGACTTAATAATCGGAATTGGTTGTTTCTGTTCGTATAAATAACTTAGTAATTGCGGCAAAAATAAAACTAAATCAGTAGGTCGTTTGTTCCATATAGATATTATTAATATTAATTAGTAGTTGATACCTTTTTTTTGTTTAAGCGGGAATAAATGCACCTTACCGCACACCCCGTCGTTCGGGGCAACGAACAGGGTAGTGTGGGGTCCTCACTCACTAAAGAAACCTGCCGTGTGCCGTCTCTCCGCCTGTCTTGGTGGGCCACTGGTAACTAAGTTGCATTACTTCAGTGGTCCGCCGGCGGCTAATAGTTAATACTTACTGCAATGCCACGCTCAAATCTTAGTACCAGCATTTAACCTATAAATAATATTTATACTTAAATCCTTTTTTTCCTTAGACAAAGTATTATGTAGACTCAGACTCACTACTATTTTGGCACTAAGGATGAAGAAAAGGATGCACATATTAGGTTTTAGCAAGAGTGAGAGAGACACTTGTATAAGTATTTTATCCTTTTCGCGTATGCGTTATTTTTATTTGGACCCAATCAACTGGCTCCCAACAATAAGGTGGCCAACCGTTATCGGTATGTAAGCTTGTTTTTGTATTTACGTAAAAAAAAACCTTCATTAGTCATGTTATATACGCTAATGTTACACGTTCTAATACATTTTAAGCAAAATATAAGCATAACTGCAATTGCTTTTGTCCTGTCATTCTTGTATCCGACTAAAACAGGTAAGTAGTACATTTTTAGTCAACAAAGTTATAATCATAGTTATCCTTTAAAATTATTCCGGTTATCATATGTCAAACTATTGCTATCTCGACGCCGATAGCTTGTCTATAATATTCTTTGTCGAAGTTTTTTTAATTAGCTATTTTTATATATATTTTTAGCATTTCACATGCTTAGCACTATACATTAAACACAAAGTGAAAAA
Organism: Leucoma salicis; assembly: GCA_948253155.1. NCBI lineage: Eukaryota > Metazoa > Arthropoda > Insecta > Lepidoptera > Erebidae > Leucoma > Leucoma salicis. The sequence continues at coordinate 5,421,144 of OX411815.1, forward strand.
TGTGAAATGAAAAATAACAGTCACGAGCAGGATTTGAACCTGCATCTCCTGGATACCGTCTCCTGACTGCTAATTTCGATAACACATTCATACTTAACGTCTTTGGGTGACGCCTGCGCCATCTGTCGGAAGTATTTTCATACATTATACCGACCAGGTAAACTTAATTTTACAATTAAGATTTTTACCTAATAATGACTCAAACCCTTAAGTTTTTTTTCCTTTTATTAGCCTGTCTCTGTATATCTGTATAGTGCAGTCCACTGTTGGACATAGGCCTCTCCAAGAGAGCGTTCCTACAGGTACCTACTCGCTGCTTCTGTCCCACTTTAATTTACTTTTTAGATATTTTTATATATATTTTTAGCATTTGACATGCTTAGCAACATACATTAAACACAAAGTGAAAAATGTGAAATCGAAAATAACAGCCACGAGCAGGATTCGAACCTAAATCGTGTCGAATCGTGACCCTTGCTCCTGACTGCTAATTTGAATTGGCAAAGCATCTGGACGGTATCAAGGAGACGCAGGTTCGAATCCTGCTCGTGGCTGTTATTTTCGATTTCACATTTTTCACTTTGTGTTTAATTTAGTTGATAACATGAAGACAAGCCTACATGGTGACGTCGTGACTAAGAATCTAAGTGTCACCATTGCATTCTCGTCCGCAAGTGTCGTAAAAGGTGTCAAGAAAGGACGCAATTATCAGCCATTGCATTATTGACTATAGAGTAAGGTGATAAACCAACGGTGCTAGCACTATTTGTTATTCTGTGCCAAAGCTGAGTAGGTACTCACTTATTATCTGGCCCGAGCGGATCGGTACCACTACCTTCCAGGGTATTGACCTAATAGACATAGACCATTAAAAAAAAACAAATTTACGTCTTCTAGAGCTAGAGGGCGCTTGTTATCATATATTGAGTAGCTTCTGTCAGCACTTATGCCTCCGTGGACTTCAAAATATTGTACATAGAATCATATACCTACCTAGGACGGCCTCCCACCAGGTGGGCCGATGACCTGGTCAAAGTCGCAGGCAGTCGTTGGATGCAGGCGGCACAGGACCGTTCGCTGTGGCGTTCTCTTGGGGAAGCCTGTGTCCAGCAGTGGACGATGAAAGGCTGATGGATGGATGGATGGATACCTTTTTTTTTTTTTTTGTTATGGCGGGAAAAAATGTTCCTAACCGCACACCCTATCGTTCGGGGCAACGACCAGGGTAGTGTGGGGCCTGCACCCACTAAAGAAACCCGCCGTGCGCCGTCTCTCCGCCTTTATTGGCGGGCCACTGGAACCATGTTACATTCCTTCGGTGGTCCGCCGGCGGCTTACCCTTTCGGGTACCCTCTACTGAGTGACGCATCCGCACGCGGAGCGTCGCACCTTCGTGAGAGGCCTTGCGGGTGGCGGACGTTCACCGGTCCATCCACCCGCAGCCTCAGCTAGGGCGGCATGAGGCGCAAGTATCTGCGCCTGCGCCGCCCCGGTCGCTGGCGGCGGTTTGGGTCAGCGGAAGAATCCTCCTCCCTGGCCCTCTCCGCCGCTTCCTTCCGCGAGATGACATCCTCGCAGAAGGCAGCGACCGCGGCCCAATTCCTGTCGCTGCCAAGCATCGCTCTGACGACGCTCGGCAGCGGGGGGTTCCCCCCCTATTGCCGCGACGAGTTCACGGCGCTGCTCGGCCCAAGCCGGGCACGACTCGAGCGTGTCCTGCGCCGTGTCTTCGCCGCAGCCGCAATGGTGACAGCCCAGAGGCGCTTCCCTCCTTGCCACAATGTGCAGATATCTGCCGAAGCAACCGTGCCCCGACAGCACCTGCACCAGTCGGAAGGTAAGGACTCCGTGCCGTCGCCCTGCCCACTCTTCCAGCACTGGCTGGAGCGCTCCTATGGTCCGAAGACCGGCCCGGGGCGCCTCCAGCCGCGCCCTCCAGCTGGCCATGGCAGCTCGGCGGGCGTCGCCCTGCCATCTGGCTACCACGCTGGGTGGGGGCCGACCACCCCCCTCCCGAAAGCGCCACCGCCCGTCCAGCACTAGACCCAGATACTTTATCTTGGCCTGCACCCCAATTTGGACCCCGTCCACAGTGATCGAGGCGCCAGCAGGTGGCCGACGTCGGGGCCCATGGAAAAGCAGGGCGTCCGACTTGTCCAGGGCCACCCTAAGCCCCAGCGCCCCGATCCTCCTGACCACCTCCGAGGTTCCTAAGGTGGCCAGGAACGCCGCTTTTTTTTTTTTTTTGGTAGGATGGATGGATACCTACCAAAAAAACTCGTTATCAAAGTTGAAAATAGTATTACAGGGTGTAAATGACATTGTACCGATAATTGATCAGAATCAAGTACTGAACCCATGGTATCAATTATCGGTCCCAGATCGAGGTCTTTTCATGAAAACTGCAATTTCCTTTTCATTTTTTTAAATTTAAAGCGAGATGTAATCGTTATATTGTTCTATCGATTTTACGTAATAAACCCATCAATCACCGATTTACTCCAAACAATGGATTTAAACCTTCGTCATGTTTTTAATCGTGTTCTTAATGATTCGATGGCGGCTAAAAAATTGCTAACTTTGTAACCCGTCGTTTTCAACGAAAATGGTATGTGGCATATTATTACAGTTATTTGGTAACATCTTTGCCCGGAGTTATCGATATGATGTCATTTAGGTACACCTGGTAGATATGTGTTTATACATAACTAGCCTTTGCACGCGGCTCCGCCGCAGCCAAAAACTAGTTTTTAGGTTATATATCAGGTTCCTGATATACTCGTTAGCAAGATAAAATTTATACCAGTTTTAAGTCTAATCAAGAGCTACCTAATAAAAGTTGCATCCTAATCCGTTTCGTATTTTTTGCGTGATGCGCGAACAAACAAACAGATAAACAGACAATTCTAAAAAAATTGCTTTGTGTTTCTTTAGACACGCCTAATATAGCCTCATAAAGTCATTTTTTCTCAAATAGTATCTTAAATAATAATAACAATAATAATAATAATCTTTATTTGTATAGAACTACATGTACATCTTAAAATTCGATAACAATCTACATTAATCTAAAAGACTGTGTTGCAGTTGTTAACGCCCAACCTCCGTGTTACAAAATATGTAGTCCTTAACAAATAATAGAAAAAACAAAATTGTAGGTAAGTATGTGTGTTTGTGGTGAGTGAGTGAGTGTGTGTGTGTATGGTGTGAATGAAAATGTGTGTGTGTGTATGGTGAGAATGAAAATGAGTGTGTGGTAGTGGCTATGTGCGTGAGTATGTGTGTGTGTGTGTGTGTTTATGCCAGTGGATTTTATTTCTTTCTTTTTTTTATTTATTTACTTATTTGTGCATCATACTTTTACTAAGCATTCTACTTCATCATATGTTAACATTTGGAGCCATCTTATTAGACTTTTTTTACATTGAGACTGTGTCAATGGGTATATATTTAAGATTTTATTAATTCTATTGTATAATATAGGGCTAAGAAAATAATAGAAACGTTCTAGTGTAGCTAAGCTGAATCTACGTATTTTACAGACTATGTCAGAGCGTCTTTTTCTGGTAACAAGCTCAGGATCGTATTTTGTTTCCGAATGTTTGCGAAGTACAATATTTAATACATATAACTTCCTAACTGTTAGGACCTCCATTTGTCTATAAAGTTCATCAGTCGGAAAAGTCTGGGTTTGAATGCCATCACTTTTAGAACAGCGCGTTGTGCTCTCTCAAGGCTAATCATTCGGGTTTTAGTAGCTCCACCCCAGGCTGACACACAATACGACAAAATGGATTGGGCTAACGCGAAGTACACTGTCCTTAATGTCTTTTGGTCAGCGCTATTACGCAGTTTTTTGAATACAAAAATAAATTTTCTAATTTTGTCGGTAAGTGACTTTATGTGGAATGTCCAGGAAAGAGTAGGATCAATAAAAACACCCAAGTATTTGATGTAATCTGATCGAGTTATGGCGAGACAGTTACAGTTGTCAACGTTTTCTTTTCCGCACTTATGAGTAATAATTTGGAAGGAGGAATCTGGCTGAGATGACAGTATTGGCGAGAAAGCTATAAAACATGTTTTTCTTAAATTTAAAGTTAAAAGATTTTCTGAAAGCACGTGGCTTTTTTTTTTTTTACGGATGTGATTGTAGTTTGTGATAAAGTCCTAACATGGTTCCAGCTGTCTCCGTGAACTATTAATGCAGTATCATCAGCATACGTAATTATGTCAACATTTGGAAGAGAAAGTTTACATAAATCATTTATGTATATTAAGAACAAGGTAGGTCCTAAGACACTACCCTGTGGAACTCCAAACTCAATATCAAGTGGCTTACTTTCTGTGTTGTTAATAATGACGCTTTGGGCAACACAACTCCTCGTACACCAATGTTCATCAGTTTATGTAGAAGGAGAGGAATAGAGACAGTGTCGAACGCTTTTGACAAGTCTAAAAATATGCAAATGGATTTTAGTTTTTTATTTAAATGATTTCCTATGATATTAGTAAGTTCAGTAACCGCATTTTCTGTTGAAACACCAGATCTGAAACCGAATTGATTTTTTGCAATGATATTAAATTTATTGAGATAGTTTAGAAGCCTCGTATTAATATTTTTTTCGAAAATTTTTGAAAATGTTGTTAAAACAGAAATAGGTCTGTAATTAGCGACACTGTCTCTATTCCCTCCCTTAAAAATGGGATGAACAAGAGCTTTTTTAAAAGAACAGGGGAAAATTCCTGATGTCAAGCACAGATTAAAAATGTGTTCTAAAACCGGAAGCAGAACATGCCGAGCAGCTTTAACTAAGGCAGTTGATATGCCATCCCATCCAATTGCACAATTTTGTTTTAGTCCAATAATGATGTTATTAATTTCATTGCAATCAGTACTAAGTAATGCCATTGAATTTACATTATCTGGAATGGAATAGTTATGAGAATGACAATGTTTATAATTTGATGATATTTGTAAAGCCAGGCCCTTCCCGACGTTAATGAAATATTCGTTTACTAAATCAGCGGATGACTTAAAATTTTCTGTAAGCAATAAAAGCTCCGTTGCGGAAGAATTAGTAACACTTATGTTTGCAATTTGTTTTACCAATTTCCAAGTTTCTCGAGAGTTTCCTTGCCATTTTTGAAATTCTGATATCTCATATGCTTTTTTGACTTTTTTTATTAAATTATTACAAAATGATTTATATCTTTTATAGGTTAGGAGTAAGTGTTGATTTTTTGGTTCTCGTTTGGAAGTACGATTAAGTCTATCTCGGTGTCTTATGCACCGCAAAAGCCCGGACGTGAGCCACGGTTTTATAATTCGCTTTCTATTTGCAATTTTAGTCGTGCGCGAATTCATTGCAATAACGGAGGACATAGTATTGACAAGCATATCAGTAGCTTCTTCAGCATTATTATTATGTAAAATATTTTCGAAGTTTATTTTTTCAAGCTCAGTAACACATGCAGGTATATCCGTATTTTTTTTAAAACGTGGAGCACAATTAGTAGAAACCTGGTTCCCACAAGAAAGAATAAGTGGTGTATGATCAGTAAACAATGAATCCAAAACAAAAGTGATAGCCAACTTATTACTTTTTAAAATAACAATAATAATTTAAAATAATAATGTACAGACACAGCTCTGTTACAGCTTTATAATAGTATAGATACAGTCAAAGAATAGAATAATCTAAAAAAAGAAAGAGATCACAATCACGACATTTTTTGTCACCCACATTGAATGGTGTCGCCGTCTGATAGCGTATCCCTTAAACTACTTTTTTTTTACTGCATAGGTACTTTTTTTTTACTACTTGGTACCTTTTTTCTACTAGGTACCTTTCTTTTTCTACTAGGTACCTTTTTTGCTGTTTTTTACTACTAAGCACGTTTTTTATTGAGGCGGGAGAAAATAGTCCTAACCACACACCCGGTTGTTCGCTGTAACGAAAAGGGTAGTGAGGGGGCCTCACCCACTAATTAAACCTACCATGTGCCATCTCCTCGCCTGTACTACCGGACCACTGAAACTGGAAGACTTCTATGTTTAATAATAAGGTGTCTAATTAGTTATATTTACAATAAAGGCAATAATGCTAGCACAGAAATAAAAGTTTATATAATTATTGACCTCATTTATTTTACTCATCATGACGATATTAACTAAATTTTATTATATTATATTTTTTAATGACATTGCGTTCACATTATTTGTAAAATATAGGCCATGCTAACAGAAAAATCATATAAAAATAATCGTTATAATTTGCCAACTCATACTACGAGTATAATAACAACAACTCATACTCATAAATTAGGTTAGTTATAGGTAATAATAACTGGCTTACATTATTTTACAGTATTATTGAAAAAAATGGGCTCGGTTTTTATGTCCATCATATATGTCGTTAAACATTTATATCCATTTTATTTTATTAGGTGTCTTCATTGAATAATATTAATATTGTGTAATTTAATATATTAAAATACTTAACACTGACAAAGTACCGGCTTAATCGTGGGTGTTACCCATATACTCGTATATTTAGTACTATTACAATTTCACAATTTCAAACTAATCACAGAAAACGTATAAATAGTAATGACAATGTTTTGACCATTCCATCCATTTTATTATATTATTTCGTAATCCCGATTTAATTATTAAAAAAAAACATTTGTAGGAGTTAATATGATAAATATAGACTATATTACATTATAAGTTTGATCTAAAAGCAATTATAAAATATGTTATAAAGATTTTAGAAACTATTTCATTGTATTATTATACCGGAACCTCAAGCAATTTTATGACGAAGAGAGATAGTAATAGTTTTTACAAACTGCAGTTTGTATATAGTGCACTCTATATCAAACTAGATAATTCTACAATAACTGATGTTACCGATGAAAAATAAATTATTCTAAGAGATGAGACTTAGCAATTAGACAATTCCAAATTATTTTGGTCAGAGTCAAGTTATGTATGTATCTATATAATACTCGTAAATGTTACGTTCCGCGTGGGATCTCACTTTCTATCGGGCCCAAGCGGGTTTGTATCACCATTTCCCGTGTAAGCCATAAAGCACATCTGTGTGTTTTGGTTGTAGCAGGAGATAGCGGTTTCTTCTTTCGTTTCATATTTCTGAAATGAAATGGTGAGCAGCGGCTTGACAATACTCTCGTTATAGTTGAGTCCATGAGCGACGGTTACTATTTACCATCAGGTGGGCCGTGACTCGACTGCTACCATACACAATTAAAAAAATGTCTCAACAATATAAAAACTTAGAATTATAGGTTGCGAAAATAATGGCTCTATCACGGCAAAAGAATATTTAAGTGATAGAAGTCGTTGGTTTAATCGTCCAACAATTGTATGGATCCTCTCCTTGTCATCCTTCATATCCTCTCTTTAGTATCCCACCTATACTCTCCTTATCATCCTTCATATCCTCTCTTTAGTATCCCACCTATACTCTCCTTATCATCCTTCATATCCTCTCTTTAGTATCCCATCTATACTCTCCTTATCATCCTTCATATCCTCTCTTTAGTATCCTACCTATACTCTCCTTATCATCCTTCATATCCTCTCTTTAGTATCCTACCTATACTCTCCTTATCATCCTTCATATCCTCTCTTTAGTATCCTACCTATACTCTCCTTATCATCCTTCATATCCTCTCTTTAGTATCCCACCTATACTCTCCTTATCATCCTTCATATCCTCTCTTTAGTATCCCACCTATACTCTCCTTATCATCCTTCATATCCTCTCTTTAGTATCCCACCTATACTCTCCTTATCATCCTTCATATCCTCTCTTTAGTATACTACCTATACTCTCCTTATCATCCTTCATATCCTCTCTTTAGTATCCTACCTATACTCTCCTTATCATCCTTCATATCCTCTCTTTAGTATCCCACCTATACTCTCCTTATCATCCTTCATATCCTCTCTTTAGTATCCTACCTATACTCTCCTTATCATCCTTCATATCCTCTCTTTAGTATACTACCTATACTCTCCTTATCATCCTTCATATCCTCTCTTTAGTATCCTACCTATACTCTCCTTATCATCCTTCATATCCTCTCTTTAGTATCCCACCTATACTCTCCTTATCATCCTTCATATCCTCTCTTTAGTATCCTACCTATACTCTCCTTATTATCCATCCTATCCACCTCCTATTCCTTTCCTTGAAGATAGCGAGCGCGAGTGATGCCTCTGGTGTTGCTAGCGTCTATAGACTACGGTAACCGCTTACCATCAGGTGGGCCGTATGCTTGTTCGCCACCCATATAGTACAAAAAACAAAATAAAATATTGTTTCATATTTGAATAAAAATGAGCCCATCTATTTTACTATTATAATTAAATCAATATTTATTAAAATATTTTTGGGCACATATTTCTAATTCATCATCACCATCATAATTATGTAAGCTTTCCTGCTAAAATCCGGTTTATTGACCTCCACCAACTATAGACAATGACATTAATTGTTATATTGTTGTCTTCTTAAATTATTTTTTTTCATGCATTACAAAGCATCTTCTTTAATCAGACCTGCAAAAAGCAATTATTATGTCAGGACACATTCACCACCAATCTATTTGCTTTGAACGAGGGTGTTATCATAAAACTAACTGACACTTCTATCTTTAGTCCGTCACCACACGGACAAAAAAAAATGGAAGAATTGGAATCGGCAAGTCATAAAACGGTTTTTTTTTAATTAAGTACATATTTTGAATCATTTGACATGCTTAGCCCATTGATATGCTCTTTTTTATACATCAATTGCTAAGCCATATAAATTAACAAAAGTGCAATGTGACAATTGCTCGGGACTGCGAATTTCGATAATACATTCATTCTTAAGGTTTTGGGTGACGTCTGCGCCATCTGTCGGATGCATTTGCATACATGATTCCAATGAGCTTCAATATTACAATTAAGAGATTCAAACCAAACCACACATGTAGGCCGAAATCATAATCCTCTTCCAGCTTCGGTTGGGTAAGAATACCTATCTATACTAAAACATTTTTCCACACTCGTAAAAAGGTTGAACGAAATAGGTTCATTAAACACAAAGTGAAAAATGTGAAATCGAAAATAACAGTCACGAGCAGGATTCGAACCTGCATCTCCTGGATACCGTCCAGATGTCAAATGCTAAAAATATATATAAAAATATCTAAATATTTATAGGGTTTGCGTCATTATTAGGTAAAATCTTAATTGTAAAATTAAGTTTACCTGGTCGGTATAATGTATGAAAATACTTCCGACAGATGGTGCAGGCGTCACCCAAAGACGTTAAGTATGAATGTGTTATCGAGGTTAGCAGTCAGGAGCAAGGGTCACGATGGCTGAATTGGCAAAGCATCTGGACGGTATCCAGGAGATGCAGGTTCGAATCCTGCTCGTGACTGTTATTTTCGATTTCACATTTTTCACTTTGTGTTTAATGTATGTTGCTAAGCATGTCAAATGCTAAAAATATATATAAAAATATCTAAAAGAAATAGGTTCAGCTTTTTCGATATGAGTTTCATTTTTGTGTCAAGGTTTCGTCGATGTCGTGAAATGAGTGATTAATATTTTATTATACATCCATCCATCAGCCTTTCATCGTCCACTGCTGGACATAGGCCTCCCCAAGAATGGAGGATAGTGCCGTAATCGCCACGCTTGGCAGGCGGCTTGGCGATCGCAGTGGATGTTGTTAATACTCGAGGGAGTGCTGCTGCCCACTCCCCCGGTATTCCCTCAGTCGGCTTTTACGACTCCCGTGGGTAGAGAGGGGTGGGACAATTCTAAAGCCGGCCCCACACGGCTGGATTTTATTATCCCGTAGTATAAAATATAGCTTATCTAGTGACACTCTCCTGGTTTGCCACGTTTTTATAATAAACCCAACTCTTTGGTACCTACATGATTTATATGATTAGTGTAAGCAGCGTGCCGTAGTAGCTGTCTTCTGCGAGGAAGGCATCTTGCAGAAGAAAGTGGCGGAGAGGGCCCATCCCTTCGATGACCTAAACCGCCGCTAGAGAAGCAAGAGTACCTGCGCCTGATGCCGTACTAGCTGAGACAGCCGGTGGCTGGGCCAGGGAACGTCCGCCACCCGCAATGCCTAACATTTAACAGGTAATTAAACATTTTTTTAAGCTAGAAAATACAGATATTTACGCAACTCGATTACAAGCAGTGAAATTTTTACATCGAAAAATATTTTCACATAGAAACCTTCACATAGAAAATATCTAAATGATCTATCTACCTAGACCTATCTATTCTAAGTAGTCTATATCTACGAATAGCATAGTAGTCGCTATCCGCGTATTTCCGTTTGTACGAAGCAGATTTTTCAACGATTTTCACTGTACTAATAATTTTTTAAGAAAGATTTTAAGAAAGTACTGTTTGAGTTATTAAATGTGTTTAATCAAGTTCATTGGAGACATAAGCAGGCTACTTGGCTGGCAACACCAGCGAACGAATTAATGCGAAATGAATGCTATACATTTAAGTAAGATTATATACACAATTTGATCTATATTTTTCGCACTTGACATGCTCAGCTACTTTTAAAGTACAAATTATTATTTGTGAATGAGGAAAAAGAGAACTTTAGTACGAGCGGGAAACGAACCTGCGTCCCTTCCTTTCCGGAGAAGTGCTCTAATCCACTGAGGCATCGTACTCCCTTGCGGTCGTACCCAATTTCCTCATCACATTTGTCTTAACGACCTTCCCGCTCGTACTAAAGTTCTCTTTTTCCTCATTCACAAATAAAACCTAATTTGTACTTTGTATACACAACTTTTGCGACGATTTTTGATATCAAATAATAACGTAACTCTTTTTGTAATGAATGCCTGTACCTGTTTCACAAATTTACCTTTCAGGTGGCTGCACGTCTTAGAGATTATTTCGGTGCGCTACGGTATTTAGTCCAGCCGACCCTCGTTGAATTAATGAGGTCGACTAGAGTATATATCCTTTTCACTCTTAAAAATGGGACAGTCAAGAGTTAAAAAAAGCTTCAAACTGTATGTAACTTTGCTCTATCAAAATTTAAATAGTTATTACCAGTAAATATTTAAGTTTAAAAATGTGCCTGTATATGAAACACCTTTCATGTACTCTTATTGTTTTACGATAGCATACGGAACCCTTATCGTTCGATTTCGTAAAGCTCTCAGGATACCGACACGACTATGCACTTTCAAACCATACGAATATATTTTAGCGCTTGTTAGCTTTAAACCTTCGAACTAGTCTAAATCAATCTATCTATACTATTATAAAGCTTTAACAAAGCTACAGGACATTTAATCTGAAAAACAATGAAATACCTATTTGAGTCTCTGAAAACAAAACAATTTTTAAGAAGTTTTGTCTGTCTGTCATCACACAAAAACTACTGAACGGATTTTGATGAAGCTTTTTTTGTTTGAAAGCTCTTCATCTATCCATCCATCAGCCTTTCGACATCCACTGCTGGACATAGGGCCTCCCCAAGAGAACGCCACAACGAGCGGTCCTATGCGCTCATATGGGGGGGATAGTGCCGTAATCGCCACTCTTGGCAGGTGGGTTGGCGATCGCAAAGGATGTTGTCAATACTCGAGGGAGTGTTGCTGTCCACTCCCCGGGTATTCCCTCAGTCGACTCTTACGACTCCCATGGGTGGAGAGGGGTGGGACAATTCTAAAACCGGCCCCACACGGCCGAAATGAAAGCTCTTAATTAGTCTTAAAAACTCCTATAAGGATTCCCGATAAGTACCTGGATAATACTTGTTAAAAAATCAGATCCTCCTATACAAACTTTCACCACTCATTCTCCGCCATTAAAATGTGAAAATAAACTCTGAAACACGTCATTTTTAATTTGTAAAAAATAGAGACAATCCTAACTCGTAAGACAAATGTGATTAAGAATTTGGGATGGTCGAAAGGTCGTCGTCGTAGGGTAGCTCAGTGGCTTAGAGCACTTCCCCGGATTGGAAAAGATGCGTGGTTCGATTCCCGCCCCTACTAAAAATCTCTTTTTCTTTATTCACAAATAATTTGTACTTTAACAATCCTAACTTTCAAGTAACTACTCTTCTTATTTCAAAATAACTACTCTTTAAAAAAAGCTACTCTTTATCTCCAAAGGTTTATTTATTTTAAAACATATTGCCGCCTTGCATTTGCTCCCGTTAAAGTGGAACGGAGGGTCTAGATAGAGTCGTTGGAGCAGCGGAGAGAATTTGGGTCCCTCTGTGTGCTCTATCAGCTCTACAATGGGGTGCTCGGAAGAGCTATTTGAGGTGGTACCAACAGTTCGTGTTCAGCGTTCTTTTCTACCATGTAAAGTCACGTAAATTCTGGAATGACCTACCTGCCACGATGTTTCCCCAGCTCTACGACATGACCTTCTTTAAACGAGGTTTGATAAGAGCACTTAACATGCGGTAGGCGGTGGCTTGGCTGTGTCCCTGGTGTTGCTAAAGCACATAAGCGGGGGTTACCACTTACCATCAGGTGGGCCGCATCCTCGTCCGCCACCGTTGGCAATAAAAAAAACACGTACACTCATCACGATATCTTTGAAAGTATGGGTCCGAATGAATTAAAATTTTGCATAGTTTCTCCTTTTGGTGGTGACGTACCAAGAATACAACTGTTACCACCACATTCTTTTCCGCGGGTGTCGTACGAGGCGACTAAGGGAAGTAAGCAATTATCACCCATTTCATTTCGGGTGGTAGACCTGGATAATATGGATATCAAGTGAGAGTACTCACTTCGTATTTGGCCCCGGCGGATTCGTACCACCGTCTCCCATGTGACCGGCTATGAAGCACCTCGGTGTGTGTTTTGGTTATAGGAGGAGATAGCCGTTTATTCTTTCATTTCATATCTGTGACCATTTTGATGTATAGTTTAGCACTTGACATGCTCCGCTACTCTTAAAGTACAAATCATAATTTGTGAATAAGGAAAAAGAGTATTTTAGTACGGGCGGGAATCGAACCTGCGTCCCTTCCTATCCGGGGAAGTGCTCTAATCCACTGAGCTGCAGTACTATCTTTTAGACATACCCAATCTCCTTATCACATTTGTCTTAACGACCAACGCCCTCTATCGGAACGCATTTACATGCATCCAATATAGTAAGTTTAATTTTGCAATTAAAATTCATACTATTTGATGGCGTGATTTTTTTAAACATTTTGATCTATATTTTACCACTTGACATGCTCCGCTACTCTTAAAGTACAAATCATAATTTGTGAATAAGGAAAGAGTATTTTAGCACAGGCGGGAATCAAACCTGCGTCCCTTCCTACCTGGGGAAGTGCTCTAATCCACTGAGCTACAGTACTATCTTTTAGACATACCCGATCTCCTTATCACATTTGTCTTAACGACCAACGCCCTCTATCGGAACCCATTTACATGCATCCAATATAGTAAGTTTAATTTTGCAATTCAAATTCATACTATTTGATGGCGTGATTTTTTTAAACATTTTGATCTATATTTTAGCACTTGACATGCTCCGCACTTCCCCGGATAGGAAGGGATGTAGGTTCGATTCCCGCCTGTACTAAAATACTCTTTTTCGTTATTCACAAATATGATCATATCTGTGAAATAAAATGGTGAGCAGCGGCTTGTCAATACTCTCGGTATAGTAGAGTTCACGAGCGACGTCTACCACTTATCGGTGTGCCGTGGCTCGTCTGCGTCACGCAATAAAAAAAACAACGAGGCTCACAGAAACGCTTTACTTACCACTTTGTAAAATATAATTTTCATTAGGTATTACATGTTTCATAAAGAAATAAAACATAGATTGCGTTTTTATTAAAATTTTATGTTACATAAAATAAAAATAAATTACTGTATGTATTCCGAATCAAAAGTCAAAAGCCATGTAAGTTCTGCCAATCTCAAGGGCTGCACGGAATGTTTCCTTTGCCTTGCCGTGACTACAAAGAATTATGTCTGAAAACTTCACCTTAGCAGCAGTGAACACGCAAGGTAAAAGAATTGCTTCAATATCAAACGTGTTACATTTACAACGTAACAATAATAAATCTTACGTCGTAGTCCTTATTATTTATGATAATGTAGGTGGCCTTTGAAATTTTTTAAGCATTTTGATCTATTTTTTAGCACTTGACATGCTCAGCTACTTTAAAAAACGAATTATTTGTGAATGTGGAAAAAGAGAAGTAAAAACAAATGTGATGTGGAGATTGAGAATGGCCGTCGGCCGATGGCTTAGCGGTCTAGATCACTTCCCCTGATTAGAAGATAATTTGTTCTTTATTTTTTAATCAATTGATGTATGTAGCCATATAAATTAACGCTACTACCTACAACTACGAACTAACAAAAAGTGTGAAAATGTGAAATCGAAAATAACAATCATGGGCAGGATTTGAACCTGCATCTCCTGGAACACCGTCCCAGACGCTATGCCAACTCAGCCATCTTAGGTGATTTATCTCAATGTCATAAATTATTGTTTTGTAACTTGATTCTATTGTACAACCACACTTAGTATCTTTGATTCTCCAACTTGATTCTTTTGTGTAACTAGAATGAATGAATTTTTAATTGGTTTAACTCTGCTCCTGAACGAAGTTGTAGTTTTACGTGGTGGGTATCAACTTCGCTGATAACGGCTAACTTGAAGGGGGAGGCTTGAACTAGTACTATTTATGCCTTCTAGTGATAAACCTAACTTTTAAAATCTTTCTACTTCTTTAGTACCATTGTGATGAAACTCAATGATTTTTCTGCAAAACAGTTGATAAATCCTCAAGCGATGTGGCCCGCTTAAAGGCACTTTAGCCCCCTACAGGTTGTATCGGTTACTCTTCTTGTTTGTAAGAAAGTTTCATAATAATTTTGTTGTACAGATAAATCAGCAATATCCGTTTATTTACCACGTGGATGGCAAACTAGCATGCGGCTACCTGATGGTAAGTGGTTACCGTAGCCTATAGACGCTAGCAACACCAGAGGCATCACTCGTGCGTCGCCATCTCCAAGGAAAGCGATAGGAGGTGGATAGCAAGGGTAATAAGGAGAGGATAGGGAGCGGGTTTGGGCCTCCAGTGCTCCCACTCACCATACGAAACACAAGGGTGCCGTTGTTGCACGCCGATTTTTTGTAAGAGGGTGGTAGTTCCCCGATCGAGGCGGCCTGTTATGCTGGTATACGGCTAACCAAATCTCATCCGTTGACGGATCCGTCATTTATATAGCTCGCCTATTACGTTGACATGCAAACTAACGTTCTCACAAAATGTTGTATTTATAATATTAGAAGTATTCTATCAGTACCTTTATTTTTGTTTGTTTAGGTGGGAAAAAATGTAACTAAAAAAATGTAACTAATGTAATGTAATGGTAGTTTTCAGACGCTGCGGACTATTGGACGAGAAGATCTTCCTTAGCTCCCCGAACGCTGCCCAGCCGAGTTGGATTCGTCGATTGACCTCTTTCTAGAAGTTGTGCCTACCTAACTGGACTGTTTGTCCCAGGTAGACATAATGGTCGACAACTTCGAGAAGCGCACTCCTGACTAGGACCGGTGCTGAAATGACATGGACATTAGACTTAACTTTCGTCTTGTCCATGTTCATTTTGAGACCCACTAGTCGGGAAACCCTGCTGAGATCATCGAGCATGGTGCCAAGGTCCTCCAGCGATTACGATGTCTTCGGCATATCGAAGGTGAGTGATGTATTCGCCATTGATGTTGATGCCGAATCCGGTCCAGTCCAAGAGCTTGAAGACATCTTCCAATGCAGTGGTGAAGAGTTTCGAGGACATAACGTCTCCCTGTCTAACACCTCTCTGCAGTTGTATCGGTTTCGCACTCCTATCCTGAACACGGACTGAAATGGTGGCGTTTCTATACAAGCACTTTAGCACTTCGATGTATCGATTGTCAATTTGGCACCGCTGAAGGGACTGCAGCACCGCCCAAGTTTCGATCGAATCAAAGGCTTTCTCATAGTCCACAAACGCCAGACACAGAGGCCGATTGTATTCCTCGGTTTTCTGTATAATCTGGCGTATCGTGTGGATGTGGTCTATGGTACTATAGCCTTTTCGGAAACCGGCTTGTTCGGGAGGCTGGAAGTTGTCAAGCCTGCGCGTGAGTCGATTTGTAATGACCCTCGAAAACAACTTATAGACGCGGCTCAAGAGCGAGATGGGTCTATAGTTCTTCAAGAGGGTCACCTTTCTTGAAGAACAGTACCACCACGCTTCTGGTCCACGACTCTGGAACGTCGCCCCCGAGAACGACGGAATTAAAGAGCCTCTGAAGAGCTTTTAAGACCGGCTTTCCGCCTGCTCTCAGAAGTTTTGTGATGATTCCGTCGTCTCCCGGTGCCTTTCCGTTCTTTAGATGTTTGAGAGCCATTCTGATCTCGTACAGGCTGACGTCCGGGATATCTTCGGTAAAGTGCCGAGTTAGCTTGGATCTGGGGTCTTGGACCAAGCCAACAGCAGGGCTCTGGGATCTGTACAACTGCCCATAGAACTGCTGTACCTCTCCCAAGATCTCATCTCGAGAAGAAATGACAGTGCCGTTGTTGGTCCTCAGTTTAGTCAACTGACTTTGGCCAACAGACAGATCTCTTGCGAACACTTTCGAGCCTTGGTTCCGCTCTATCGCCTCTTTAATACGGGTTGTATTAAATTGGCGAATATCGTGCTGCACAGCCTTGGAGATCTGTCTGTTTAACCGCCTTAGGCAGGACCAATCGGCTGAGGACTGGACTATCACTTCTTTTCTCCTCTCCATGAGTTTGAGAGTATGGTCCGAGAGTTTACGGGTCCTACTGACGCGACGAGCCTTGAAGTAAGTCGACCCGACCGCGTGGACAGTTTGCACGAACCTGCTGTTCATATCGCTCGCTGATTCACACTCATCTAGACATTGGAAGCGATTTTGTAGTTCGAGCTGAAAGCTCTCGGGGTTCTGGTATTGGGCAGGTGTTGGTCGGAGCGCAGACTTCATCAAGCGCGACCTCTCGACTTTTGTTCTAATATTCAAGATGCCCCTGACTAGTCGGTGATCACTCCCAGTTTTAATCCTGCTGATCACTGAGACATCATTGAATGTGTCGTTTGTCCGACAGGATGAAGTCAATCTCGTTTTTCACTGAACCATCAGGGCTAATCCAGGTCCATTTCCGCTGGGGCTGCTTCTTGAAGAAGGTATTCATCATAAAGAGGCCTTCCTTCTCCAGAAAATCAGCCAGCATCTAGCCCCTGTGGTTCCTCTGCCCAAATCCATAGTGCCCCACCTTCAGCTCATCGTCTGTTCTTTTGCCCAGTTTCGCGTTAAAGTCTCCCATAACCACCGTGAAATAGGTTTTAGACAAGTGGATGGCCTTCGAGATATCCTCATATAGGGCCTCCACCTCGTCATCGGAGTGTGTCGAGTTCGGTGCGTAAACCTGTATGACCTTCAACGAATACCGATTGGTTATTCTGAGTATAAGGTACGCTACCCTACTCGACACACTCTCAATCCTCTCCACGTTGCCTACGAGAGACCTGCGAACGATAAATGGGTGTCCCCCTTGGGACTGGTGGTCGCCCTCCCGGTGGAAGAGCAAGTTCCCGGACTGGAGGATTGTCGTGCCCTCAGCCTCTCTTCGGACTTCTGACAACCCTATAATGTCCCAGTGGATCTTGCTCAATTCCTCTTCCAGCTCGGTGATTCTATCGTCGGTCCGAAGTGTTCGAACGTTGTGCGTTACCGGGGCCAGAGGTCGTTGTTTTGGTAGCCTTGCCGCGATCGGAGATTCTTCGCACCCCCTGCTCCGCCGTTACCGGGCCCGCTACCGTTAGGCCACGGAATAGCGGAGCTGCCGTGACTGGGGGCCGTTTTATGTTGGGTGCTCTTTTTTTTTTTGGGGGATATTGCCGTAATCGCCACGCTTGGCAGGCGGGTTGGCGATCGCAGTGGATGTTATTAATACTCGAGGGAATGCTGCTGCCCACTCCCCCGGTATTCCCTCAGTCAGCTCTTACGACTCCCATGGGTGGAGGGGTGGGACAATTCTAAAGCCGGCCCCACATGTACCTACTTAAAATTTAATATTGCATCGAGGATTCGTCTTTAATTTATTCATGGCTACCTATTATCTACATTACGAGTCATGGACGTATATAAAAAGAATTAGAGTGTGAAGCGTAAGGGCAATACAATTATTTTATTCGTTGATTTTTGACTCCTCAGCATATAGGGAGTTTATTTGTTAACTCTGGATATTGCTCGAAAAACAAACACATTGCAAAAATCAATTTTGAGCTCTAGGATATTTTTGCTACCACTGAAGGAATGTAATATGGTTCCGGTGGCCCGCCAATAAAGGCGGAGAGACGGCACACGGCGGGTTTCTTTAGTGGGTGAGGGCCCCACACTACCCTGTCCGTTGCCCCGAACGACGGGGTGTGCGGTTAGGTACATTATTTCCCGCCTTAACAAAAAAAAAGGATGTTTTTGCTAAACAAAATAATTTATAATATATCTGGACAGCTGACTGGACTGTCCCCCTTTTTTTTTTTGTTAAGGCGGGAAAAAATGTTCCTAACCGCACACCCCAACGAACAGGGTAGTGCCTTCACCCACTAAAGAAACCCGCCGTGTGTCGTCTCTGCGCCTTTGTTGGCGGGCCACTGGAGCTATGTTACATTCCTTCGGTGGTGACTGGACTGCCCCCTTAGAATGAAAAACGAAACGCTAGACGAACTTTCGTTTCACTTCATTGTGATTATTTGTGATTGGTCGCCTGAATCACGCGTCGAAATCTCTACTAATCAGGAATCACGCGTCGGACTGTTGATCAATCACAATGACTCAAAACGAAAGTTCGTCTAACGTTTCGTTTTTCATTCTAAGGGGGCTGGGTACTTTCCTATGCGCAAGAGTTCACGAACTCCCGGCCCCCGCACCGCTCGTTGCATCATCAATTGAAACTTTTGTCAGAATGGAAAAAGAGATAACTGTGATCAGGACTCGAACCTGCGACTTTCCCATGTCCAGAGGAAGTGCTTTGGACCGCTTACCTATCACAGATATCAATCTCCATTTCACCAAATGCCGCATATTGAAGCCGCAAATCATCGTTTTTAATACACTCTTTAGAAGATATTTTTGTAACTAGCTTTACAAACTACCACATTAAAAAACTATAGAATACTAGTCTTTGCCAGCGGCTTCGCCGCAGCCAAATCAAGGCCTTTCAAATAAAAAAGTTGCATCAAAATCCATCTAGTGGTTCTTTTAAATAAATTCTAAAAAACATCTAGTTTAAATAATTTTCTAGTTTTTCAGTTATATCTCAGGTTCCCGATATAGTAGCGGAATAAAATGTATACCAGTTTTTAAGTCTAATCAAGACCTTTCAAATAAAAAAAGTTGCATCAAAATCCGTTCAGTATTTTTGTGTGATTCGCGAACAAACAAACAGACAAACAGACAAAAATTCTAAAAAAAATTGTTTTGTGTTTAGACACGCCTATTACAGTATTTTTTTCTCAAATATCTTAAATGTCTCTCACACAGCTCTGTTACAGTTTTATAATATAGATAACACGTACCCTTTGCACGCACCCACCTAATGTAAAATGACTCAAAGGTGAAAGCGTACCCAATTATTTTCAAGACTATACTGTTCATGATTCCCTTTAATTAAATTTTGATAACGGGTTCTATTTCATTAGCACTATTTAGGTATTTTATTCAAGGTTAATTCGCGGTCACGCCTCGGGTCGCCATCTTTTGAAGAGAAATAGAATCGTTTCAAATAGGTAATCACAAAAATATATTTGTAAGTTTAACAGAAACAAAAATTGTATAGTAAAATAACTAATAAGTACTAGACTTATTAGTTATTTTGCACTCAACAAACCAAGTCAACCTACTTATTTGCTTTTACATTTCGTATTGGCTAACAGTTGTTATTATGTTATTTTTATATATAATTCTAGATATTTTAATCACTAGACATGGTCGGGCATTTACCAGTACCTACTACACAAAGTGCAAAAACATTTAACAAACATATATGATAGCCATGAGCAGGATTTGAATCAGTCTCCTGGATTACCTTTCCAGGCGAACTTCTGCCGAGCTATCATGACATTTGCCCAAGGAAATATGTCATTAAGAAGAAATGTGTTATTGAAATTGATGATCTCGAGCATCTAGAACGGTAACCCACCGCCCCATTTATTGCAATAAATTGCCAACAACAACAGAAAAAAGATAGACTAGTATTAAATAAATAAATATTCACGGACATTTTCATACGTCCTTTGGCCCCAAACTAAGCTTAATGCTTGTAGTATGGGTACCAGATTACGGATATAATACACTAGCTTTTGTCCGCGGCTTCGCCGCAGCCAAAAGCTAGTTTTTAGGTTATATCTCAGGTTCCCGGTATAGTAACGGGATAAAATGTGTACCTACCAGTTTTTAAGTCTAATCAAGACCTATCAAATAAAAAAGTTGCATCAAAATCCGTTCAGTAGTTTTTGCGTGATGCTCGAATATACAAACAGATAAATAAACAGAAAAAAATCTAAAAAGAAATCGTTTTGTGTTAAGACATGCCTATATAGCCTAATACAGTCATTTTTTCTCAAATATCTTAAATGTACAGACACAGCTCTGTTACAGCTTTATACCTATTATTACCTATAGGATATATTACTCTTTTTTTTAAGTAAATACATACATATAATAAATAGAAAACAGCCAGACTCAGTACAAATATCTGTGTTCATCACACAAATATTTGTCCTGAGTGGGAATCGAACCCATGGCCTCGTGCACGGAAGTCGGTTACACTACCGACTACGCCACGAGGCCCTAAAATAAAAACACTGCCGTGCAATAGAGTGATAGTACATAGACATAGGTATGTACCTATGCTTATAATAAAACCTAAAGGATTAAAATCCACACCTCGAATATATTTTCAGGAATTTCAGCAATGGCGTCCAAGTTTAACCGGGATTATCCAACTGAGCACTACATCATTATTGAAACCGCAGCACAGCTAGTCTCAAATAAAATAGAAGCGATAATTCATTGCAGTTTGTGCTATCTGTTCTAACCAGACTCGTCTATTTATTTTATCGATTGCTCAAGTCGTATGCTCTGCTCTATCCAAAGTGCATTCGCACATTCAAATCAAAATATAACGCTACATTTCACTCAGTACAATCAAAATAGAATCGAGAATAATTCACAATCGTTCTCTAGCGTAAATCTTTCCGTGATCCGCTTGCACAATTTGCATTTCGAGAACGAGGGATCTATGCAAATGAAATATCTGAATAGCTATCATCACAGAGACTGGTAGGTAATTGAATTGCAAGGAACTTGGCTGGATAGCAAGTTGTTTCCAGTCCGGCCTGTATATTTAGGTGGAATTTGTGAGCATCAAAGAGCATATGACACTAAGTTTAGTGAGCACAATCAAATAAAAAAAAAATGTACCACCTACCATGTTTATATAAGGGACTAAAAAGTATAAAATAATTAAAATAATTGTGGCGCACGCAGCAGATAATTGGTGCATTAATAGCGTGCCCCGTGTTTTTCGTTTCCAATCTTACGTTTTGTTTTTTATTGCTTGTACTGGCAGACTAGCCACGGCCCATCTGATGGTAAGTGGTAACCGTCGCTCATGGACTCGAACTATAGGTACCGAGAGTAGTCAATTTAATTTCACAGATACGAAATGAAGGAATAAACGGCTACAGCCAAAACGCAACAATGTGCTTCATGTCCGGTCACACGGGAGATGGTGGTACCAACCCGCTCGGGCCCGATACCAAGTGAGTACTCCCACTTGGTACCCAGCCCTACCACCAGTCGTGCAATGGATGATAATTTCTTACTTCCCTTAGTCGCCTCATACGACACCCAATGGAAAGAATGGGGTGGTGACACTTGTATTCTTAGTGCGTCACCACACGGACTAATACCTAATAAAGTATTTTAATACCTAATTATTTTAGTGACTGAAGTTTCTATGAAAGATTATTTTTTACTACGCGAGGGGCACCTACGGTCCACCGGATAGTAAGCAGTTACCGCAGCCTATACACGCCAGCAACACCAGAGGCATTACTCGCGCGTCGCTAACTCCAAGGAAAGGGATAGGAAGTGAAGGGGAGGAATAATAATAAGAGGATAAGAAGGATAATGATGAAAGTTTGGGCTTCCGGCGCTCTAACTCACCTTACAAAACACAACTATACTTACCCGCCGTTGTCTCTCGCTGTGTTTCAATGAGAGGGTAGTACTTTCCCGAACGAGCCGGCCCATCAAAACTGGGATAAGCAAGGCTCTAAGTTATGATGAGATGCGATTGTAGCATTATAACATTCGTCTATGTGTGAAACACTAAATCGGTAGGTATGTGTTCATAATTATCTAGTTCACAGGTCGTTGAGCAATATCCAGTGACATTTAAGATAAGCTAAATACGATAGGTATAAAGAAGGGTGAGCGTGACCGTTTAGCGGGCCTGCCCCCTTAGAATCAAAAACGAAACGTTAGACGAACTTTCGTTTCGCTTTATTGTGATTGGTCGCCTGAATCACGCGTCGAAATCTCAACTAATCATGAATCACGCGTCGATCAATCACAATTGACTCGAAACTAAAGTTCGTCTAACGTTTCGTTTTTCGTTCTAAGAGGGCTGTGCTCGTTTTTTTTGTTACATTGCATGGGTGGCGAACATGCATACGGCCCACCTGATCATAAGCGGTTACTGGAACCTATAGACGCTGCAACACCAGAGGCATCACTCATGTGTCGCCATCTCCAAGGAAAGGGATAGGAAGAACAATAAGGAGACGATATGTAGGATACTATGGAGAGGATAGGAAGGATAATAAGGAGAGGATAGGAAGGATAATAAGGAGAGGATAGGAAGGATAATAAGGAGAGGATAGGAAGGATAATAAGGAGAGGATAGGAAGGATAATAAGGAGAGGATAGGAAGGATAATAAGGAGAGGATAGGAAGGATAATAAGGAGAGGATAGGAAGGATAATAAGGAGAGGATAGTAAGGATAATAAGGAGAGGATAGGAAGGATAATAAGGAGAGCATAGGAAGGATAATAAGGAGAGGATAGGAAGGATAATAAGGAGAGGATAGGAAGGATAATAAGGAGATGATAGGAAGGATAATAAGGAGAGGATAGGAAGGATAATAAGGAGAGGATAGGAAGGATAGTAAGGATAATAAGGAGAGGATAGGAAGGATAATAAGGAGAGCATAGGAAGGATAATAAGGAGAGGATAGGAAGGATAATAAGGAGAGGATAGGAAGGATAATAAGGAGAGGATAGGAAGGATATAAAGGAGAGGATAGGAAGGATAAGGAGAGGATAAGAAGGTTAATAAGGAGAGGACAGGAAGGATAATAAGGAGAGGATAAGAAGGATAATAAGAAGAGGATAGTAAGGATAATAAGGAGAGGATAGGAAGGATAATAAGGAGAGCATAGGAAGGATAATAAGGAGAGGATAGGAAGGATAATAAGGAGAGGATAGGAAGGATAATAAGGTGAGGATAGGAAGGATAATAAGGAGAGGATAGGAAGGATAATAAGGAGAGGATAGGGAGGATAATAAGGAAAGGATAGAGGGGGTTTGGGCCTTCGGCGCTCTCACTCGCCATACGAAACACAACGGTAGGAAAAACTGCCGTTGTGACACGCTGATCTTATGTGAGGGTGGTACCTACTTCCCCGATCGAGCCGGCCCATTCGTGCTGGGATAAGCAAGGGTCTACCACTAAAACCCAAGAAACAGCCGCACAGATAGGTATTTAAGAAGAATGATCAGATGGCCGAGTGTCTTAGATACTGATCTCCCGTACTGAGTGTTGCGGAATCGATTCCCAGATTTAAACATATAATAAAATTATAACAAGCCGATGTCTGTACATTGCAGATATCGAAGAAAAATTAATATGGGTGGTCTTATTTATAGCAACAGTAGCCAAAACAATTTATTATTAGATTTTTGTTAATCTGTCTGCATGTTTATTCGCGCATCACGCAATAACTTCTGTACGGATTATGATGAAACCATTTTTTTGATTGATTGCTCTTGATTAGGCTTAAAATCTGGTACCGTATCGCTACTATATCGGAAACCCGAGATGTAACCTAAAAAACAAATAATATATGAACGGATTTTGATGAAACTTTTTTTATTTGATTGTTCTTGATTAGATTTAAAATCTTGTATAAGAATACGAAGTTGCGGACAAAAGCTAGTATGACAATAAAATTGCATTATGTGGTTGTTCTGAGCCTGGATACCTATATCTGTGTCCGTTGAATTGGCATGTTTACAAAATCTCCCGCGACACAAGGATTTATTCCTTTGTGCAGGGTTGTTGCCAGATGCGATGTAGGTAAGTATAAGGTAATATTATGCATGGCATTGATACGAAGTTTGATCCGCAGTCCCAGCCCGATGTATGACATGTATAAAGGAAATTATTTTTAGCCTTAATATCGTCAATTAACTATTTCTGTTTTTTTTCTACCAAAATATTATAAAATATTGTGATTATTGAGTCATTGACGCATACCTCTTTACAAGAGATCCAGAAAATTTTCATAATACCTACCAGTAGGTATTATGTTATACTAGTAAGTACCTATTGCAAATGTGATGTTTTGATGGGTTTGTTGAAATTTGGCCCACAGGTAGCTTATTACCTGGATAACAATACAAACTAGATAGGGTTCTATTTTACTAGAAACAATGTTTGTAAAAGTGAAAAAAAAAACATTATCTACGACAACACAGGAATCGAACTTGCGTCTTCCTCTATCCGGGAGGATGCTTTAGACCACGAAGCTATTGAAGAAGCCTGCTAGACTTCCAATTTTCACCTTCACATTGTAGTTTTATAAGCGAGTATACGGAGCTGCTCGACCCAACCCGGGCACGACTCGAACGTGTGCCACACCGTGTCCTCGTCTCAGCCGCAATTGTGACAGCACCGAGTCACCTCCATCCTCGAGACTATGTGCTAGTATCTGCCGAAGCAACCGTGCCCCGATAACACCTTCAGCAACCCAAAGGAAAGACTCCATGCCGTCGCCCTGCCCAGTCCTCCAGCACGGCACGCCCTAACGGTCCAAGGACCGGCCCGGGGCGTCTCCAACCGTGTTCTCTAACTGGTTACGGCAGCTCGGCGGGTGGTCTGCCAACTGTCCGCGCTGGGACTCGTGTACCCTGTTTACTACGAATCAACAAACATTTCTATTTTTGACATGCGTAGTTTTATTAGGCATTTCCTTTACTTAGCATTAGCACAATATAAATATAATAAATAAATATAAATATTCACGGACATTTTCACACAACATTCTCTGGTCCCAAAATAAGCTTAACGGTTGGGCTATGGGTACCAGATTACGGATATAATACAATATATATTTTTTTGTAAATAGGTACATACATATAATAGTAAACACTCCAGATGCAGTACAAATATCTGTGTTTCATCACACAAATAATTGTCCTGAGTGGGAATCGAACCTACGACGTCACACGGAAGTCGGTTACACTACCGACTACTCCACGAGGCCCATCTATCGATGTTAGACTGCATTTGTACAGAATATTTAAAGAAAATGTTGATGGTAATATGCTTCCACCATAGTAAATGTAAAACTCATGGTTGAATAGTAGAGTAAATACTTATATTTTTTTTTAGAAGCATTACACTGAATGCTGAAAAAGAAGTGTTAATGGGCTTAATAGGGTGTTAAATTAATTTTTAAGTATTAATTTCTCGCATTAACTATATATTACAATTTGAATATATTAGCTTTGAAATATTTTAATTCTTCTATACTTTCTAGAATATCATCAATGGAGCGGTGCATGAATTTTTTCTGTGGTACATTTGAATACTCCTTCGGATACCAACGTTTTGCAAGCTCTTTTACAGAACTGACATCTATGATTCTGTAGTGTAAATAGTCATTTAAAGTTGGCATATATTTTCCTATAAATAGACGGTCCATGTAAACACTGTTGCCACCCAAGGGGCATGTCTTTTCAGGCGCATGTAATTTAACAAATTCAAGAATTTGTTTTTCAGCAGCGTTCAAAGTAATTTTTGATTGGCGGCTAGCCTCCGTCAATCCACTCTGAAATAAAAAAAAAAGCTTTTATATATTTTTCAGTACCTAGAAACTTAACTTCACTATATTTATTTTTACAATAATGTCTAGTTAACAGCTTTTTACTGAATGAAAATAAATATTTTAAATTAAACACAAAGTGGAAAATGTGATATCGAAAATAACAGTCACAAGCAGGATTTGAACCTGCATCTCCTGGATACCGTCCAGATACTTTGCCAGTTCAATATTTTAAAGGCAAAGACATTGTATTATATTTAAATTTTGCATAACTTCATTAGTCTAAAGACTATCTATAATCTATGATATTTATGATAACACCAGCTACAGCTGTCTTATGGGAGAAAAATAACAATACAAACCATAAGAATAGTAAACAAAAACTTACTGCGTGTTTTAGTGGATTGCCCTGACACCTACAAGGCCGTAATTTCTATAATAAGGAAAAAAGGCTTAATTGGCCACACATTTACTCAAAGAGATAAGAGGCCATATAGCATAGTTATTAGGAAACTTCACTACACTACCCCTCACAATGAAATAATTGAAGCGATTGAAGCCACTGGAAATCGAGTTTGAGGAGAAATTATTAATGTTACGGTCCACAAAAAACTCCATCATTTACATTTTTCGTTAATCTTGAGCCAAATGAAAATAAAAAAGCAGTTAAAATATCAAGTTCATATATCACCAACAAGTTAAAATAGAGGACTCTCGCAAATCCACATCCATTGTTCAGTGCCAGCGCTGCCAACAGTACCACTCTAAGAACAATTGCATGAGACCATTTAGATGCGTGAAATGCGGTGAAGCACACAGAACGGCAGACTGTCCAAAAAAGGATCGCAATACTCCCGCTAAGTGCGCTCTGTGCTCCTGTGACCATCCAGCAAATTATAAGGGCTGCCAGGTCTATAAGGAAATCCTGGCCAGGAAAGAAAATCGATCAAAATGAATCCCCTGAGACCTCATAGAACAAAATCAGTTGAATTACAAACCGATTCTAACATAAACACTACTGCAACGAAAATAACAAAATTACGGGATGATAGAACTTACTCAGATATCACAGCAAACCGATGCTATCCTAACCCTGGCTCTGAGACCAAACTTAACACACAACAAAGTTTCTTCATTGAACAAATTTTAATCAAACAATCTGAAAAGATAGATCAGCTCTTACAACAAATAGGCACCTTTCTAAACCTATTGACATCTGTTGTCTCTAAGTTACATTCTTAGTACAGCTAAGAATTGCAACTTGGAACATTAATGGACTATCATCGAATATCCTAGAACTTGAAGAAGTAATAAAAAGTACATAATAAATTGGACATAGTTCTCATTTCTGAATCTCATGCTACTAGGAGGAGCATTTATATATATTTGTAGCATTTGACATGCTTAGCACTATACATTAAACACAAAGTGAAAAATGTGAAATCGAAAATAACAGTCAGGAGCAGGATTTGAACCTGCATCTTCTGGATATCGTCCAGATGCTTTACCAATTCAGCCATCCTGACAATTGCTCCTGACTGCTAATTTCGATAACACATCATACTTAACGTCTTTTGGGTGACGCCTGCGCCATCTGTCGGACGTATTTTCATACATTATACCGACCAGGTAAGCTTAATTTTACAATTAAGATTTTTACCTAATAATGACGCAAACCCTATAAATATTTATATATATTTGTAGCATTTGACATGCTTAGCACTATACATTAAACACAAAGTGAAAAATGTGAAATCGAAAATAACAGTCAGGAGCAGGATTTGAACCTGCATCTTCTGGATACCGTCCAGATGCTTTACCAATTCAGCCATCCTGACAATTGCTCCTGACTGCTAATTTCGATAACACATCATACTTAACGTCTTTTGGGTGACGCCTGCGCCATCTGTCGGACGTATTTTCATACATTATACCGACCAGGTAAACTTAATTTTACAATTAAGATTTTTACCTAATAATGACGCAAACCCTATAAATATTTATATATATTTGTAGCATTTGACATGCTTAGCACTATACATTAAACACAAAGTGAAAAATGTGAAATCGAAAATAACAGTCAGGAGCAGGATTTGAACCTGCATCTTCTGGATACCGTCCAGATGCTTTACCAATTCAGCCATCCTGACAATTAAGTTTACCTGGTCGGTATAATGTATGAAAATACGTCCGACAGATGGCGCAGGCGTCACCCAAAAGACGTTAAGTATGATGTGTTATCGAAATTAGCAGTCAGGAGCAATTGTCAGGATGGCTGAATTGGTAAAGCATCTGGACGGTATCCAGAAGATGCAGGTTCAAATCCTGCTCCTGACTGTTATTTTCGATTTCACATTTTTCACTTTGTGTTTAATGTATAGTGCTAAGCATGTCAAATGCTACAAATATATATAAATATTTATAGGGTTTGCGTCATTATTAGGTAAAAATCTTAATTGTAAAATTAAGTTTACCTGGTCGGTATAATGTATGAAAATACGTCCGACAGATGGCGCAGGCGTCACCCAAAAGACGTTAAGTATGATGTGTTATCGAAATTAGCAGTCAGGAGCAATTGTCAGGATGGCTGAATTGGTAAAGCATCTGGACGGTATCCAGAAGATGCAGGTTCAAATCCTGCTCCTGACTGTTATTTTCGATTTCACATTTTTCACTTTGTGTTTAATGTATAGTGCTAAGCATGTCAAATGCTACAAATATATATAAATATTTATAGGGTTTGCGTCATTATTAGGTAAAAATCTTAATTATAAAATTAAGTTTACCTGGTCGGTATAATGTATGAAAATACGTCCGACAGATGGCGCAGGCGTCACCCAAAAGACGTTAAGTATGATGTGTTATCGAAATTAGCAGTCAGGAGCAATTGTCAGGATGGCTGAATTGGTAAAGCATCTGGACGGTATCCAGAAGATGCAGGTTCAAATCCTGCTCCTGACTGTTATTTTCGATTTCACATTTTTCACTTTGTGTTTAACTAGGAGGAGCAGTTATCAAATTAATGGGTTTAACATTTATTTCACTTCACATCCAGGTGACAGAAAAGCTCACGCGGGTACGGCAGTAGTGATCAGAGCAAACTTACAGCATGTTGTGCTGGAAAACTACTCTACGGAACACATTCAGGCTACAACAATCAGACTAATGGATCGTGCTGGTCCGATAACACTATCTGCTGTTTACTGTCCGCCTAAACATAAAATAACTCCACAGACGTTTAAAAACTACTTCGTCCAACTTGGAAATAAATTCATATCAGGAGGGGACTGGAATGCTAAACACACGCAGTGGGGTTCACGTATCACTCTGCCCAGAGGCCGCTCACTCAAAAACTGCCTAAATACAAACCACCTGATACCAATATCCTCTGGTGAACCAACTAGCTGGCCGTTCGATCACAATAAATTACCTGACGTGTTGGATTTCTTTGTTACCAAGGGCATAAGTCACCTATACTGCTCCATAGAATCAAGTCCCGATGGATCATCCGACCACACGTCGGTAATCCTCACCCTGAGCTCAACAGTCCTAAGCGTGGAGCGTTCAGAGACCCTAACAAATGGTAAAACTGACTGGAACAGTTTCCAAAGTTACTTGGAAGACAACATTAATTTAAATATTCCATTGAAAACACCAGAAGATATAGACAACGCCTGCGAATATATAACTAACCAAATTCAGATCTCTGCTTGGAAAAACTCACCCTATTTATCTCGTGTGCCTCTGATATCGCCACAATCTAACGATATTAAAGCGAAACTTAGGGAAAAACGGCGACTAAGAAGAATCTGGCACCAATCCCAGCACCCAGCAGACAAAACTGCATTCAATCTGGCATCAAAACAACTAAAGGCATTACTGAAACAGTCAGCAAACTCCATGCTCAGAAAAACTCTAGAAAGCTTGTTGCCTCAGGGAAAGGGTGAAACGTCGATATGGAAAGCAATAAAAGTCACTGGAAAACCTCAACAACATCTCCATCCTCTAAAATCTTTGATAACATGGGCTAGAACTGACTCTGAAAAGCGGAAGTGTTTGCAGACCACCTAGAGAAAGTGTTTGAGCCAAACCGTGGAGATGATAAATCAGATGTTGAGGAAACACTAAATCAGATGTTGAGGAAAGACTCCCAACTTTGTCTGCCAATCAAAACCACATCGCCTAAAGAAATAGCAGGTGAAATCAGACTATTAGACTCAAATAAGGCTCCTGGCTTTGATTTAATTACCCGTATAGTTTTAAAAAATCTGCCTAAAAGGTGCATAACACTACTTTCTTCACTATTCAATCCAATCCTGAGACTATCATGTATACCTAAGATCTGGAAGATATCTCAAATCATAATGATCCACAAACCCGGAAAACCACGTCAAGAGGCTTCATCATACCGTCCAATTAGCCTTACACCAGTTCTCTCTAAGTTGTGGGAAAAGATATTTTCATCGCGCTTAAAGGATTATATGGATCGTTGCAATATTATACCCAAGCACCAGTTCAGGTTTCGTAAACTTCATTCCACCACTGAGCAAATGCACCGGGTTCATCATGAAATTAGACATTGCTTCGAAAGTAGATTGTACTGTTCTGCAGTTTTTCTGGACGTTCAGCAGGCATTTGATAGAGTCTGGCATGACGGTCTATTAAGTAAGTTGAAAGAGAAACTTCCACATTATCTGTATCCTATTATTAAATCATATCTCACAGACAGGCTATTTCAAGTCAAACAGAGAGATGCTAGATCCACACTACGTAAAATCAAAGCTGGTGTACTGCAAGGCTCTGTTCTCGGCCCTATATTGTACAACATTTTTACCTCGGACCTTCCGACTTCTGACGAAGTTTCCGTTGCGACTTACGCTGATGACATAGCCTTCCTTGCAAGTGACGAAGACCCGAGCGAGGCTAGTAGAAAACTTCAACTCTTACTGGATGAGACAATTAAATGGCTAACAAGTGGTGAATTCGGGCTAGTGCTCCAAAATCAAATCACATCACATTTACCCTAAAAAGAGGCGATTGTCCACCAGTTAAACTATGTACAGATTTTCTGCCACATACTGATCATATAAAGTATCTGGGCTTCCACCTGGATAGAAGACTCACCTGGAAATATTATATCAAAAAGAAAAGAGATGAGATTAACTTAAAGTTTCGGAATCTACACTGGCTCATGGGCAGAAACTCAGCTCTGTTGGTTGATAACAAACTTTTGATATATAACTCGGTCTTAAAGCCTATTTGGGCATATGGTATTCCATTATGGGGCTCCGCCAGCAAAAGTAACATTATGTACTTCAACAAGTAAAAAATGGGAACCTGCGTACTATCTCAAATGCACCATGGTACTCTAGAAATGAAGAATTACATGAACACCTCAACATACCTACAGTACAAGACGAAATAGAAAAGGCTAGAAAGAAATATATAAAAGGCCTATCTGTTCATCCTAATGCTTTGGCAACTCAACTCCTAAATCCTTCACTATTCAAAAGATTGAAAAGGAAGGATGTTTTAGAATAGCTCCACCCCGTCTCTTCCTATGGGAGTCGTAAAAGCCGACTAAGGGATTACCGGGGGACCTGAAAGGCTGACAGATGGATGGATGGATGACTCTTCTTGAAGAATACTCATGATGTTATTCTTTTATAATTTTATTATAATATGTCTGCAATTTGATGTATATATAATATAAATTTCTATGTCTATCTCCCCTTACTTCCACTACACCATAAGATCCACACACAACCATAAAAAATTTATCTATGGACTAATTTTACCTCACCATGTTGAGCAACGCACCAATCATTCATATTTCTCAAAATAATATCAGATTGATTTATAACTAAATCTGGGCCTTTTGCAACCAAATTCAAATCTCCATCGGTCACAACGCAAGCTATCTCCAAAATATGATCACAATTGATGTCCAGTCCAGTCAT
Source organism: Leucoma salicis (assembly GCA_948253155.1). Classification (NCBI taxonomy): domain Eukaryota; kingdom Metazoa; phylum Arthropoda; class Insecta; order Lepidoptera; family Erebidae; genus Leucoma; species Leucoma salicis. The sequence continues at coordinate 5,453,375 of OX411815.1, forward strand.
TTCAAGGTCCAACCAAACTATCCTTTTACTGATATTTTTAGCATCTGGTAAAGGCATGTTACTGGCCAGTTTACTTCCTAAAATAGATAGTTTTAGAAAAAAAATTACTATGTAGCACATGTTCTAACCTCCACTAAAACGAAATGGACAACAATGTATAATCTCTCCATGTGGTGACAGGCTAACAGTACAAGTTTCACTACTTCTTCTTTCACATGGGTGTCATTAAGGGAACGAATATCAGCAATTGCATTATTGGTGGTAGGGCTGGGTAGGTAACCAGTGGGAGTAGTCACTCAGAGCCTAGCGTACTGGTACCACCATCTCCCGTGAGACCGGTCATGAAGCAATTTGATGTGTGTAGTGGGAGATTATCATTTTACATACATAGATTCCCAGAGGGGAAAACAGTTGCCCAAAGAATGCATTTACGATCCACCACTTACGATCAGGTAGGCCATGGCTCGTCAAAGCAAAAAATAAATAAATTCCACATTTCCAGGTTATATAATAATATATTGATATACTTTGTAGAAATACTAGACTAGTAGTAAACTTACGATTTGATAAATATCTGAGAACAGGATGTATTTCTCGGTTGTGTAGTCTCAGACAATACCGTAAAGTATTCATTTAAATCTTTTAACAGCGATTTAAGACATATATACAGGCACAACTTCCTTAGAATTAGAAATGCTTTGTGCGAAACAAAATAGATCTTATCTTCTTGTTTATTGGTTTAATGGCTCTTGGTGACTTGTGGCAGTGTGAGCACAATTTCGCCAACAAAATAAATGAATCTCTTGAGTAATATTGTTCTATGAGATGAATAGATTTTCAGGTATATTATTTTATATTAGTATATTATCTATGGGTTATGGAATAGATACTAATAGCTAGGTACCAAAATCTGTGCCACAGAAAACTTCAGAACAGTTTCAGCATTTTTTTTTTTTTTTGTAATTTTATGCCCTGGTTACAAAAACCTTTAGGTCATTTCTTCAGTTTAACAGTTTTAGCATGGTTTTAGCCATCGAGTATCGACCATCGAGCTCTAATAAGGGGGAGAGGAAATGACTACAAATTTTAGCGAGCCAATTCTTTGAAATCCAAAAATAGCGGAATTTCCGCTAGGGAAGCGCGTAAAAAATATCGATATCGATACTTCAGTCCTTCAAGTGATCTATAAATTTTTGGGTGGACAAAGGTTTTTTAATTGCGTAAATCTTTATCTACCTGTACATATAATTATATCTATGTGTGTCAAATTGCAACCCAATCCATTCGGTCATATGAGCTAGTGGTTGATAGATCCATCAAGCATGCCTTCTTTTTAAACAAACAGAAAATTAAGGGCATAACACTCCATTAAATAGATTTGGGTTGTAAAAAGCATAAAGAAATAAATAATAATTTAATCCTGGGTATAGACGGTCATTCTAAGTCCAAACATACCTATATAGGTTTGTGATGTGATGACATCAGGAGAAAAAGATTTGAAAGTGAGGTATTACGATAGCTAACACAAATATATAAACATATTTTATTCCAGCCATGGCCCAATAATACAGGCCTGCTCAAATCGTTGACAGATTGCAGCAACTACGTCATAATGTCGTCACATTTTCCTTGCCGTTTTTCAAATAAAATTATTTAGGGTAAATAATAACAGATGACGGCATATTAAAAATAATAATACCAATCATTTACTCATCAAAAATGAATGTTTAATTGTTTACAGTGATTATAATTTCAGAATTTCTAATCTAAACTGATTTATTGTTATAAAAAGGAATCTTAGTTATTAATATGAGCAGAATCGTAGTTATTGGACTGGCAGCATAGCGTGGTTGTTGTATATGACAGATACATGACAACTGTCGCTTTTAGCCGTTTCTCTTTCAAACCAACGAGAAAACTGGCTCGTACTGTTTCTGTTAACATTGAATCTCAAAGTTTTTCCGACCATGGTGATATGTTACATGAAAAATATACATACTAATAAGTGAAACAATTGTAAGTACTCCTACTATTGTTTCGTATGGTGAGTGAGAGCGCTGAGGCCCTACCTATCCTCTCCTTGTTATTCTTCCTTTTCACTGCCAATCACTTTCCTTAGAGCAGGAGCCGCGCGAGTGATGCCTCTGGTGTTGCTAGCGTCTATAGGCTACGGTAACCGCTTACCATAAGGTGGTGGGTATTATAAAAAAAATAATGCTGGTTAGAATGGAGAATAGAACGTTTAAATAGAAAATTTGAAAACAGGCTATAGGCAAATTTATAAAGTGCCTTTTCAGAGAGGTATTATAATATCCAACCCGCTCATGGCGATAAATTGGAGTATATTTAAATATTTTTTTTTTAATTTTTTACGCCAAATAAAAATTCCACAATTTTTCTAATCCAAGTCACCTTTATAACTCGCGACTTATCTTCAAATGTTTATATCCTTACTATAATATAAATGTGAAAGTGACTTTATTTGTTAGTTTTTTGTTACGCTTTCACGGTATAACTACTGAACCCCAGAGTACTAGAGCTCAGAAAAGGACACAGGCTACATTTCATCCCGGAAGAATGAATGATTTCTTCGGGTTAGCTATTTTTGCATAAAGCTAATTAAAGTGCAGTAGTGCGACATATTTATATTCTGAAACCACCCGGACAGAGTTGTGGGTAGAGTCTAGTTTATTATATTTTAGCTTTTATAGACAGTAATACTTTTTTATTTCAGACTTCTAACCTTTAAGGCGTTTGTGGGTAAATTGTGGGGAAAAAAATTTGAGAGCCAATGCTGCCTTGTTGATGATGTATGCACGGCAAAATTTTGTATGTCACTTCGCAATTTGAGCAGGCCTGTATTATTGGGCCATGATTTCAGCCATCAGTCATTCGACGTCCACTGCTGTACATAATAGGTCTGCCTAAGAGAACGCCACAATAAGCGGTCCTTTTTTTTTTGTTAACACGGTCCAAAACGCAAGTTTACGCACGTCACTGGGGTACCAACAGGATCCAATGGGAGTGTCGGGCTTGATGTCATACAGGCTCGATAGTCATATAGTACCATGATAGCCCCTAGATGATATTCATGATCTGGTAATGGAGCCACAATACCATCAACTTTGGAATCGTTTGATTCGTTTTGACAAGTATTTCGGTCCTAGATAATGTCTAAGGCCTGATGATGATGATTTATGTCCATTTCCGTTATTGTACGCTTTCATAATTATACAAGCACGCATTAAAAAAGTTATAATCATTTTATTTCAACTCACAATTTTTTTTTTAAAGTAAATGCTTTGAATGCTAATAATAATACAATTCAAATAATTAATCAATTTGATAAATTAATAAAAACTATTTTATTTGATGGTATGCTGCTAAGCCACAGCTCACCACTTCATTCCGAGCACACAAAATTAATAAATGGATGGCTTCTTCCCACTATATGAAAATTTGTGACGAATAAAAATCACAAATTATTAGTGGTGGATGCTAGGTTGGAACCTTAATAGCGCAAAATTAAGTATTTTTAAAATAAAGGATATTTAATATATCAATATTTTTTAAAACATTGATATATCGATAGTTGTTGGTTCTTCCTGCATCCCTAATTGACAGCTGACATACAACAGATAAAGGCTTTGTTCCGATATACACTGCGAGGACTGTGATATCACGTGATCAACAGCTTCCATAAATATAACAATTTGCACTATGGAATATTATTATTATTATTGAATATTGTAAATCAAAGATACCCAATCATGGCAAATGTAAAGAAATTGTGTTTATTGCAGTGTAAAACCAATACTTTGTATGAAATGAAAGTAATGACAGATCAGTATACTGGACTGCATTCCGTTATAAACAGTAACCAGTATAGCTAACTATAAAGGAACGACTTCACAGTATACTAAATTGACATCACACCTTACAGTGCTCGCAGTGTATATCGGAACACATCCAAATTACGTTGTCATCGTAACTATTAGGATGACGGACGACAGCCGAAGTAAGTCACTTTTACTAGGTATATGAAGATTAGGGCGCCTCCTCCTTATTACAAGCTCAATGGTTTTAGCTGGTTTTTAGCTATCATAACTAAAAAAAATGATGATGTAGTAAACTTTCTGGTTATACGTATTACTCTTTGAACTAAACGTAGTGTTATATGCTCATAACTTGGCACCTCAGACTAAGAACCTAAGTGAGAGTGAGAGTAACGTGAGAGTTTGACATGACTAGAGAAGAACAACTTTCATTCATAATTTTTCAATTCTCAAGAGCAGATTTTTTCGTTTGTAATAAATATTAATATATCTAGACGGCGTGGTAAACGCGTCAAAAAAAATGGGGTGAACTTTTCACCAGCAGGAAATAAGTAATGTTTTACTTTGGTTAGTTTCGTCATACTTTACGATTTGTGTTCTACCTGTAAGGTATGACTCAAATATTTTAAACGCGTTGCCAGTTATACCTACTGATTTTAACTTTTTGAGAAGCAGCCGATAATTTACCGTGTCAAAAGCCTTTTTGAGATCGATAAAAACACCTAAAGCTGTGTTTTTTTGATCAATATTTTGTTTTAATTTAGTGACAAGGTCGATAGTTGCAGTGGTAGTATTAATTTTAAGCCTAAAACTATACTGGCGGTCGGAAATAAAATTTATTGAGTGTAAGTAATTTTGTAAGCTACTATGTAAAACTGTTTCTATAATTTTTGATAAAACTGGTAGTATCGAAATGGGTCTATAATTGCCTGGGTCTGGATTGGATCCCGATTTATGAATTGGTGTAACTTTTGCTACTTTGAGTGTATCAGTGAATATACCATCACGTATCAATTTATTTATACATTTTGTAAATTTGTTGCATATCAAATGTTTTACGGATTTCACAGCTTTGGTACTTATGCCGTCCAAACCAACGCTACAGTTTGAGTCAAGTTTATCAATAATTTCAACAATTTCCCCTTCAGTACATGGTTCAAAAGATGTAGATGTTATAGTATTGGATAAAGGGGTGGTTTGCGGCATATTATCATAATAGCCATCATGAAAATGTTTTGGTATTTTTGCCTGTTGTGGTCCAATATTTGCAAAATTCTCATTAAACACCTGACATATAGCATTTGGATCTGTCACCAATTGGGAATCAACTTCAAGCCCAGAAGGAAAACTATTTTTAATAGGTTTGTTAGCAGCTAAAGTATTAACTAATTTCCACATCTTTGGTTTGCTACTACATTTGGTAAACTCTTTATAGTGACATTGATCTCTTGTTTCTTGAATTAATTTAGCTTCATGTTGTCTTTTCATGATAAAATCTTCCCTTAATGTCTCTTGGTGTGGATTCTCTTTATGTCTTGCCCATAAAACATTTATTTCATAAATCTCAGTAATCACCTCTTTAATAATCCAATCTTTCTGCGGTGGATTTGCAATCTTGGTTTTTTGTACTTTACTGCGAGTTCCCGGCGCTGCTCATCTCAGGCCGGGCACGACTCGAGCGTGTGCTGCGCCGAGTCCTCACCGCAGTCGCAGTGGTGACAGCCTGGAGTCGTCTCCCTCCTAGCGATCGTGTACAGGTATTTGCCGAAGCAACCATGCCCCGACAAAACCTGCACCAACTGGAAAATTAGGACCCTGTGCTGCCACCCTGCCCATTCATCCAAGATCGGCTGGAGCACCCCAACGGTTCAGAGACCAGCCCGGGGCGTCTCCAGCCAAGTCCACTTTAGGACGGCGGCGGGGCGGGCATCTTCCCGCCACGAGGAAATAGGATGAGGAGGAGTCGACGCCCGCCGATAAACGTCGGCGAGTACTTCCATCTCCAGATCCCACGGGGGGGTTCCGGTCAATGCGTAAGCTGCATCGGTCGAGACCGTGCGGTACCCGCGTATTGCCTTGACCACTACGACCCACTGTGGATGCCACAAAAGCACCCTATTGCGAGCGGCCAGGTACTCCACCCACACGGGCGCGCCGTAAAGTGCCATTGACTGTACTACCCCCGCGTAGAGTCGTCGACACGTGAGACTCGGTCCGCCTAGATTCGGCATAAAACGCCCAAGGGCGGACGCCGTTTCGGCGAGTCTTGGCGCAAGACGGCGAAAGTGCTCGTCGAAGCGCCACCGTCCATCTAATACCAGGCCCAGATATTTAATATGGGCCTGGATTGGCATACCCCCACCGTTAACCATTATCGAGGCGCTGGCGGGTGAGCCACGTCGGGGCCCATGAAAGAGCAGGGCCTCCGACTTTTCAAGGGCCGCCCTAAACCCTAGTGCACCGATCCGCCTGACTACCTCCGCGGTACCTGAGGTGGCCAACGTTGCCGTCTCCTCGAGCAGGCGGCTTGGCGATCGCAGTGGATCTTTTTAGTATTATGGTAATACCCCCCTAGGGGAGGCCCGTGTCCAGTAATGGACAATTAAATGCTGATGGATGGATGGAAGCGGGCTTTATTTACTAAAATTTCTTGGTAACTGTCTAGTATTGAGTATATATATAGTTGGTGTTCCGTTTATATACTTGATGGTGAGCCCAGCTACTCCTTTCTCTTGACGTCTTTTCAAATCTTCTTTTAGGTTTTGGAGGAACTTCTGTTGTGTAGGAGTTTGATCGGAGTATATTTTAATATTATTGGAACTTACTTATTATTACGCCACTTCCCTTGCGGGGTAGGCAGAGAGAACAGAGTGTCAATAGGTTCTATTCTTGCATACATCTCTCGCTTCCTCAACATTCATAACTCTCTTCATACACGCTCGCAGGTTTCGGAGACTCCTGACTCCACCTACCTTCAATACATGACCGATTTGGTCTAGGTAGGTGAGTCTCGGTCTCCCCCTGTACCTACATCCGTTCACTTATATTATTGGAAAACTTTGAAGTCTTTATTCTGAAGAAATGTTTTGGCTGGTCCCTTTTTGTTAAAACATACCTTTATTTTACGGGCTCTTTTTGGGTTAGGTTTTCCAACTCGGAAGATGTTCACTAGTTTTGGAAATGTGTACGCTAAGTGAACCTATGATATTTAATACATCAGTTTCGTCTTTTGATTTGCTTTCCTCTGCACGTGTACAGTTTGGCTCGGGTAGACCCACAAGAATAATATTTTTCTCCCTTTTGTTACGATATTGTATTACCTTGATGTTTCAGTAACGTTTGGTTTCGCTCTTGAGAGTTGCCGTGATTTACAAATTATGCATTAGTATTTCAGCTGTACCACATTCCTAATATATTGAATCATTAATACCTGTAGTAAATTAAATTAAACCCAACCAGAATGTTCTAGTCTACAAATAAAATCTAATGGAAAGAAAAATTAAGCAAAGTGTTATGCGTATAACGTAACGCCATAGACGTATTTAGTGATGCGATGTACTGCTACGATGGATAGTCGATGTTTTTAAAATAAAAAAGGTATTTAGATATTTTTTATATATATTTTTAGCATTTGACATGCTTAGCACTATACATTAAACACAAAGTGAAAAATGTGAAATCGAAAATAACAGTCAGGAGCAGGATTTGAACCTGCATCTTCTGGATACCGTCCAGATGCTTTACCAATTCAGCCATCCTGACAATTGCTCCTGACTGCTAATTTCGATAACACATCATACTTAACGTCTTTGGGTGACGCCTGCGCCATCTGTCGGACGTATTTTCATACATTCCTGCTCCTGACTGTTATTTTCGATTTCACATTTTTCACTTTGTGTTTAATGTATAGTGCTAAGCATGTCAAATGCTAAAAATATATATAAAAAATATCTAAATATTTAAAGGGTTTGCGTCATTATTAGGTAAAATCTTAATTGTAAAATTAAGTTTACCTGGTCGGTATAATGTATGAAAATACGTCCGACAGATGGCGCAGGCGTCACCCAAAGACGTTAAGTATGATGTGTTATCGAAATTAGCAGTCAGGAGCAATTGTCAGGATGGCTGAATTGGTAAAGCATCTGGACGGTATCCAGAAGATGCAGGTTCAAATCCTGCTCCTGACTGTTATTTTCGATTTCACATTTTTCACTTTGTGTTTAATATAAAAAAGGTATATTGTGTGTGGTTCAATTTTTATTGTTAAAAAGTCTATAATTATACAGCTATTGTTAACTTTTTTGTAAATAAAGCCAATATATTTTATAGCTTGCCGCAACAAAGTAATACCTCCTTTGAACAAGTCAGCTTTTAATGATTTTAGAAGCTTGAGCAATGTGGGTAGCTCCATTCTTCAATAATAATCATAAATATGAGAAAGCCTTCGATTCGATCGAAACTTGGGCGGTGCTGCAGTCCCTTCAGCGGTGCCAAATTGACAATCGGTACATCGAAGTGCTGAAGTGCTTGTATAGAAACGCTACCATGTTAGTCCGTGTTCAGGACAAGAGTACGGGACCGATCCAACTGCAGAGAGGTGTTAGACAGGGAGACGTTATGTCCCCGAAACTCTTCACCACTGCATTGGAAGATGTCTTCAAGCTCTTGGACTGGACCGGATTCGGCATCAACATCAATGGCGAATACATCACTCACCTTCGATATGCCGACGGCATCGTAGTCATGGCAGAATCTCTGGAGGACCTTGGCACCATGCTCAATGATCTGAGCAGGGTTTACCGACTAGTGGGTCTCAAAATGAACATGGACAAGACGAAAATCATGTCTAATGTCCATGTCGTTTCAGCACCGGTCCTAGTCGAGAGTGCGCTTCTCGAAGTTGTCAACCATTATGACAACCTGGGACAAACAGTCCAGTTAGGTAGGCACAACTTCGAGAAAGAGGTCAATCGACGAATCCAGCTTGGCAGGGCAGCGTTCGGGAAGCTAAGGGAGATCTTCTCGTCCAATATTCCGCAGTGTCTGAAAACGAAGGTCTACGACCAGTGACATGATTGATTGCATGACTGGTGGTAGCTCAGGGTACCAAGTGGGAGTACTCACTTGGTATCATGCCCGAGTTGTTTGGTTCCACCATCTCCCGTGTGACCGGCCATAAAGCACATCGTTGCAATTTGGTCGTAGCAGGAGATAGCCGTTTATTCTTTCATTTCATATCTGTGAAATGAAATGGCGAGCAGCGGCTTGACAATACTCTCGGTATAGTTGAGTCCATGAGCGACAGTTACCATTTACTATCAGATGGGCCGTAGCTCGTCTTCTGCCACTAAATGCAATAAAAGAAAAAAAATATATATTAAATGACGGAATGTATACATGTTCTTTTATATCTTCAATAATTGTTTTATTTTTTCATGTCATTGGTTTTTTTATCACTACGGTAAATAATTATAATGTTATCCCTATAAACATTATAATCTGACTACAAGATATTGTTCTTAAATTGCCTAAGAAGCCGTACATCATCTTGTCAATTAAATATATTAGCATAATAATTAGTAGCGCCCTCTGCACCTCAAAGAATAAACTCTCCAGATTATAATAGTGCTAAATAAAATATATCCTGTTGTTGACATTTCAGGAAAACATGAAAATACAAAATAATTATTGAAGATATTCTAGAAATAAACATGAATTTATTCTGTCAATTAATATTTATAATATGTTGTTTGTATTTTACACAATGTTTTGACGTATTTAGAGTAAATGTTGAAAAGGTATTGGTTGGCTGGTGCGGCAGTGGTAACAAAAGTTACCACGCTATCTGTACTCGTAGACTGGCTAATGGCAACAAAAGAAACAGAAACAAAAAATCTACGTAAACAGAAACAAAAAACATTTTTTGTTTCTGTTTACGTAGATTTTTTGTTTCTGTTTACGTAGTCAATTATTACCACAGAGAAGAACACTGTCTCCATAATAGATAGCGTAAGCTCAGTATAACACATCGCGAATACTACATAGTGCCAACATTCGAAAGAAAATAAATGAAATATTACCCTGTATAGATAGTGCCATTCGTGAAGACGCGCCCCTCAAAATTTGGCTAGGGGGCCGCGGGGTGTGCGACGATTGAGCCAAGTGTCAGTCGCGAGCCATCAGCGACTCGATGCACATGGGTAGTACAGTTCACGTTGCTTGAATCCAGACTTGGCAAGAAAGTTGCTCTACTTAATAAAAAAAAATATTATATCTAGAAAATTAAAATGTACTATTCGATTTCTATCAGTATTACATTTTGTGAAACTCTCAAAAAACATATATGACATTAAATTATCGCCCTCAAGCCGACTTTACAGACAACCATATAGTTTTTTTAGTATAATATTAATGTTTGTCCTACTCCCTTAACATTATTACACTGTATTAACTAATAATGACATACAATACCCACACTGAACGACAACATGAAATATTAATTGTTTTTAAATAAAAAAACCACTTTTAAAAGACACCCAGGAACTAAAACGCAAAAAATAATAAATATCAGTAGGTGTCTAACGCGGATGTCGTATGTAATTTATTTTTTGCTTTTTAGTGTTTTCTATAAAAAAGGTCAAAGTAGGTGGTGCACGATAGGGAGGAATTCCTTGGGTGCATCTCGTATAAGAAATCATCGAGTACAGGAGCGCAGTAGAGAAAGAAATAAAGCACAGCAAAAAAAAACATACAGTCGAATTGAAAGCCTCCTCCTTTTTGAAGTCGGTTGATAATATTAAAGTAGAGCATCTTCCTAGTTGACCGTATAGCTCTGTCGTGATTTTGTTTATTCATCGATGTTTGCGTGCGTAATAGGTAATTCGGTGAAGCGATACACACTTGCATTGTAAGTAATTAGAAAAAAGAGTGGGGCGCGTCTTCGCACTATCTATATCACGAGCTCACTTTTTCCGGCGGCACACGACGTGAGTGGTCGTATCCAAAAATAAATTAACGTGTATTGGCGGTATGTACCATTATCATATTTTTTATTTAGTTATTTGAACATATTATTTAGAGTGTGAGCAATTAATCTTATGGTGAGAGTCAATTAATTTCATGGAAATATGTTTTTTAAATTTACTACCAACAATTTTTGTTCCTAATGGCGGCAGATTGCATTTAGTCATGCAATTTAAATATCTTCTTTCCTGTTACCAGAAAAACATGGGTTTGGTACCATTTGAAAGCTATTTTAATGTAGTTTATTTGAAGCTAATTTAATTTGAATCTAATTATGTTTGTTAACCAAAAAACCTTGTGAAACTTAAAGTTAATTGCTATTGATGAGATACTCTGATGTGTTTGTACTCATATTTTACAGTAGTAGTTTATTCAATTATAATTGTAATTGTTAAAAAATTTTAAGGATAAAACAAGCTTTTAGGTATAATAAATATTTTTATTTCTCATCTTGTTATTGTACAGAAATAAATTGTTAAACATCAGCGGCGAAAACCGCGTGACTAACAAATATCATTAGTTTCTAAGAAAGGATGTATATGTATATTTTTATACTATGGTACATAGTTTTATTTTTTTTCTTATTGTGAATTGTATCCATCAAGTGATCTGAAACAAAATAATTATATGTTATGGCTCTATTTTTGAAATAAAAATATATTTCTAACCTTAAGTCTTTTTTTTTCGAAATTGTAATTTCGGCCCTTATTAATACATAAATAGACATACAAATATATACGTGTTAGGCACCATTCGAAGCGCATATTCAACTAGATCAAAGTAACAATAACAAAACACTGCGTTCTTAGTATTTGAGTTGGTAAATGAGGTTCAAATGGGAGTACGGACGCCACGCAAATATGCCGCGGTGGCGCCAGACGTCGCGGTGGGGCGTAGTGGTGTAACGTTCCTGGGCGGCTACTGGTATATAAATAACATATTATTAATCTTATCAGTAATAACTGATAATATAAATGAATTACTGAATGTTAACCTGTTTATTGAAATAATTAATATGTATGCGACTGAAAGACCCAGTTTTAATGATCATGATTAAAAAAATATAACAAAAAAGTAATGTCAAAGTCAAGTCTGTGTGATCTGTCACATTGACAGAAAAAAATCGGTTATGTTTCGGTGCGGTGTGTTATTTTTCTGTATCACAGAATAATTCTATATTTCTGTTACTCCAAGATATCGCTGTGTTCTTTTCATGTTATAGTCGTTATACAAAAAGAAAATACAAGAATATTTAATAAATCTGGCAATCCGATTTTTTACCTTCAATCATTGTAAGACAATAAATAGAATTCTTACTGGAAAGCAAGATACAATTGATGACACCGACAAATATCAAATATTGGCCAGAAAATATTATAAAAAACGTTAGAGACCTTACAGTTAAAAAAATACATGTAATAAGGAAGTTTATGATGTTTTATTATATCAAATATATGGATTTTTAATTGTTTTGAAGAACTTTGAAACTACAAATGTTCTCCAACATTTTATTTATTCCTTAAGTTAATTGATACAAATAAATATAACAGCTCGCATATATTGAGTATATTTATGAGAGCTTACGTAGTTTATTATGTAAAAAAATATAGCATCACGCCTGTATTCCCCGAAGGGGTAGGCAGAGGTGTATTACACACCCACGACTCGCTAGCTATGTTTAAGTCCCACGTAATAGGGGGCGAGCCTATTGACGTGTACTGGACACATTGCCAAACTCCGGGCTACTACTGAGAATTTTTCTTTTTAGGAAAAAGCTCAATAACATTGCCCGACCCGGGGACTGATCCCGAGACCTCATGATTAGCAGTCGCATACACTACCGCTACACCACCGAGGCAGTTATGTATATAAAGATAAAGTTGCGACCGGAGAAATCCAGATGGCGCTAATAACCATTACCATAAAACCCGCTGAAGTTAGGTCTCTATTCCCTATGATAAAAAGTACTCTGCGATAATATCTCAAGCATGGGACCTATCATACAACAGGACTGTGCGCTTTGTATTTCTGTGTATACAAAATTTACTTTATTCTCAATAGAGAAGGTTCATATTTCAAATAAAAAGATCAGCGAGCCAGGTGAGACCGTTAGTACGGAATGACGGTGTCCCTTTCCTTTGACACACGAATTCTTAAGCTTAGCACAAACTGCGAATTTTATTGACGCGATTTATCCACAAAATAAAATTTTGCGAAAATAATTTCAAAATAAATTTGTGTTTCGCGGTAATGTTTTGTGGAATGATAGTGTATACCTCTGATCGCACTGAAAAAAATCGCGTTGATTGGCCGCTCAATCTCGTGCCACCACTGAGATAGCGAAGGGCAGGAAAAAATATCTATTGAGGAGTTTGTATGAGTTACTCAATGTTCGAATTGAGGTGTTCCTCCTCATTTGAGGTGTGTGACAATGTATCATGATACCATCTGATGGCTCATTTGTGTTTCGTACCTTATTATACACAAGGTTGTTTACTCAGCTATGAGGAGAACGTGTCAATTCTTCACTAAATACATGATTGTATTGGCCGTGTGGGGCCGGCTTTAGAATTGTCCCACCCCTTCTCCACCCATGGGAGTCGTAAGAGCCGACTGAGGGAATACCGAGGGATAATGTTTTTATAGTCATTCTAAAATACCCGAAAACTGTTTGATAAATTCTCGCAAGGCTTGGTATTTTACATAGAAAAACCCTTTCATGGGTTTTAATGCCGTAAAGGAGTGAATCCAGTATTAGTGAAATCTTTTGACATGCCTTTTAAGTCGTAATAAATATCAAATCAAGATTTTTGTTCAGATGTCCATTTAGGGGCGTGCATCTCGGCTGAGGACTTGGTTGTAACATACAAAAATCGCTAGGAATTTTATACGCAGTGCATTCTAGTTATGATTCTGTACGCGAATTAAAAACCGCCAGAACAAAAAAACGCGCGGCGAGATTTCACAGTACGTGCTAAGCTTTACTATAGAACAATTAGGGTGACAATAAATTTTCTTTTCCGGTTAAGGTTATTAAACTCAGAAGTTCTATTCTTTCTCAAAAAAAATTTTTTTTAATATTAATTTAATAAGATTCGTATTGTATCCTGAGGTTTTAAGTAAGTAGTAATAATTCACTATGAAATAATAGCATGGTTCAGTGTATTCCAGAGGTCTACTTCAATTTGCGTACCATATATAACTTCACTCGTTAGAGAAAGGTTTTCGTGAACTACGCAAGATCGCCTAAATGCATTTTGTATGATAAGCATAGAACCTTAGATTAATAACATAATATTAATCTAAGCATAGAATATATTTATAAATAGACTTTCTTTCTGTTAATATTTTTTTGTGAACACCCATAAAAAAAAAGTCACGAGCCGCCTCTGTTTCTGAGACAAAATCTATTTATTGCCTGTAGGTCATGTGTGTGAAACCGCGAGCAGAAGCTAGTTGGAATATATTGTGTATATTGGATGTATATTCGATGTAGGTATATAGTTATTTATTTGAATCGTTATTCATTCACAATTTCACATATAATTTATATTATATAAAATTAATTTATATTATAAAGTTTAATTGTTTTTGTGCGGAACCCTAATTATTTTTTCAAAATTAAAATAACTTAAGTTACTCCTTATAACAGCTATCTGCTAGTGAAAGCATCATCCAAATCGGTTCAGCCGTTTCGGAGATTCGTCTACTACCCAGCGGACACTAGGGGCAGTCGGGGCAAGTGCCCAGGGCGGCAAATTTTTTAAGGCGGCAAAAATTTGGTAGTACAAAATTTTTTTTTTAGTCCTTGCAAGATTGCCCAATATAATTAATTAATTCTATTCATTAGTAATTTTCTGTTTTGTTTGATAATTCAAGAAATTCAATTAATCCATTATTGTGAATTATAATTTTGGTACTTTTGGTAAAAATTAATAATCAAAATGATTTTATCAATTTATTTCCTTGGAGATTTAAAATAATAATCGATTTTTCTATTTTCTGGTATTAAAGAAATTAAATTAGCATTTTTTTTTGAAAAATTTCAGAATTATTTTTTGCATTTTTCAAAACTTTAATCAATCAATGAATTTAAAAAAAGATGTTGATGAAAAATAAAAAAAATCAGTATTGGGGCGGATTTTTTTCCGGTGCCCAGGAGCAAAATTAAGTTTAAATCCGGCCCTGCTGCCACCCTAGGCAATAAAAAAAGTATCTTTATAAATTATAACCTATATATTATTCTAATGTATAAGCTATATTATTGTAAAGTTTCAATAAAATCTATTCAGTAGTTTTTGTGTGAAAGAGTAACAAACATCTTCACATACTTTCGCGTTTATAATACTAGTAAGGACTACATTTTTTGACATATTATAGTATATTTTCTTGTCCTCTCTAATCTTTCTTGTACTCTTTACCAATGGGGATACTCTGAATGTACGTAAGTGGTAGCAGGAAGAAAAGAGGCGAGGAAGCATTCAATTGAATCCGACAACGTCACTTTCGTAGTTGTAGTGCAAACACAAAATCAGTACCGACGGTGACAAAGACGGAAATAACTCCTCTCGCTAGATATAGTTACAGTCTTTTTTTAGATTATTCTACTCTTTGAGTTACAGTTGATTCACCACTGCATACTTGTCAGTATACTAAAGGGTAAGATAATATTTTAAATACACAAGTTTTGAAAAATAATACACTGCCACGACATTAATTTTTTCTTGTTCCCGCTAAAACTCACGGCTATACTTTCACCTATTGCTAAATACTCAAAGCTCAAAGCAACGCGTATTCAGCTGTTAAGGTTGATGGTTCTGCCAGAGCCTTGGAATCTACGCGCAAATGCAAAAGCCACTGTTGCCATATATACGGATTTATCCGTATAGGTACGGAATTTGGAGTATTACGTACGGATAAAATTGCGTACGGATATGTGTACGGATTTCCATTAATACATAAAACGTACACGTTTTCAAATACATCACCCAAAATTCCCTAAAACCACAGATTAGAATATATATAGCCCAAAACCGATTCTTTTTTATTTGGTCCCAATCAACACGGTCCCAAAAATAAGGTAGCCAACCGTCCCCATCATCGGTATGTAAGCTTGTTTTTGTATTTACGTAAAAAAACCTTTATTAATCACGTTATATACCGACTGCACACTCCGTCATTGATAGTGACTTATATGCTATACACGCAATAATTTTGTACGCCGTATTAAACTAGCAGTGTGTCCATTATTTAGAACGTCCGTTTACTGATCTTACACAAATTACGCTAAGAGATATACCGAACGTGAACCGAACTCCTCCACCAGCTACAAAAGGCAAACTGCGACAATCACACTTGAAATCTGATCCGGACATATCGGCGTCAGCAGAGGTAACGAACCTAAAAGAACTACACGATACAAACGGGCTTGCATCGGTGATTCCCGTGCTGGCCCTGCGGACTACTCAAATAATACCTTAACGACATTTAAGAAGGATCCCTTAGCAATGCTCGAAGACTGGAAGCTGTAACAACAACAGACATTATCCGCGCTAGTTACCGAAGTGGCTCAATTAAAAAAAACAGTGTTCTGATGTACAAAGCTCAAATTGTGAAATCGAGAAATCAATCGCATATCTAAGCAAGGACTATGATAATATATTAGACAAGGTGTCACAATTAAAAAAAGCTTATGTAGAAAACATTGATGTATAAAAAAGAGAAGATCCACAATCAGGCACTAAAAGTGTCCACTATAAATGAGTGCAGATTACACTTTCCTGCATTCATTTCGTTTAGTGTTGTTTCGGCACGCAAGCAGTCGCAACGCCCACAACGTATAATACTAAAATCTTATTGTCTGTCTCTTTTTCACACGTACTTTCTGGATAATGTCAACGTATGCAGTTTTTAATATTTTATAAAATTAATGTAAAATATATATATATATATATATATATATATATATATATATATATTAATATGTTTTCTCAATATTATGTGAATTAAGTATAATCTTTTTTGAAAAATAAAGTCTTAATGCGAACTAAATACTATACATATAACCACGAATTCTATTCACAATTGTGTATCCTTAATATATAGATCAATGGTAGAAAATAAAAACTACATAAATAACATTGAAAATAAAATACAAGAACTACAACAAGAATGCCGTTCCGCGTCCATAGAAGTCAGGATTTGCCTATGAGACTAGACGAAAAGGTAGAGGACCTTCTACAAACCATGACGAAACTGGGTCAAATTATTGATTTAGATATCTCAAAGTCTAACATACGAGGTATATATCGACTACCTAGTAAACCTGGTATTACTAAACCAATACTAGTCAAGTTGTGAGTGTTTATGTGGATTATTTGTGTTGAGAAACCATTTTATTTATGTAATTATGAGTGAATATACAAAGAAAGCACGTAGAATGCAACGTTTTAAAGAATAATGGTTTCATTTCGTATGGAGTTTTATATAGATTTATTGCACGTACGGATTTTGCTATCGGATGTACGGATTTTTAGTTCCCGCAGTATGGCAGCACTGGCAAAAGCCTTCAATAAATAAAAATCTTCCAATTGTCATGGTGGTGTAATGGGTTCATTTTGTTTTTGTTACATTTTTAACATTTTTCAATATATTAAGTGCTAATTAACAGCAATAAATATGTACAGATTAATCATCGGACCTTGTAAGTGCCTGAAAAATACAAGTAAGTTTACAATATTTATCTAAAAATACTGTAATCAATCTTAACCTAAAGTGAATTTTGTGATGGATTTTTGTATGTACTACACTCGTTTATGTTCATAATGATGTCATTATCATTCCTAATGTATTGATCCAATATTATTAAGCATGAAAATCTTAAATATTGTCTGGACATTTAGTTTCGTAGTTCTACTATAAACGTATTTACATGATGTAATTATATTTGTTTTTTATTTGTCATCACATGGTTTGAAAAACAATTTAAGATAATAAAGAAACAAATTCTGTTTTTATTTTTTAAAGTTGCTTTTCCATAAGTATTATACACCTATCGCTAATTAGACGTGCCTACAAGGACCTTACCTACATTCGTTTCTAAACAAATGTTATATATATAGTGATAGCAATTATAATTTAAATTAACGAAACTGCATTTGTTCTAGCATTATTATGGGAGACAAGACAGTTTCAGAATTTTCCTTATGTGACACTTTCAAGGTCATTGTCATATTATACAGTGCAGCCATTGCGCTTGCAGTATGATGTCTCACAGAAACCTTTGAACACAAGAATCCAATGTTTCTCACCATATTATATAAGGCAACTTTCTACAAGCCCATATTATTATGACAAAGAACCCTTAAAACCCTCTTCTAAAGTTGAAGCTACTGTTGAAACAGTAAAAAAGGGTATTGAGGAACAAGAGAAACTTCCAAAGAAAGTTGATGCAAAAAAAAAGAGCTTGAAAGAGCGTGTCATGAATGAATTGAGACATTATTATCATGGCTTTAAATTATTTCTTCTTGAGATAAGAATTTCAACATTTTTACTATTCAAGCTTTTAAGGGGGCAAGTATTAACACGTAGAGAACATCGGTTGCTCGTCACCACAATAGGCGATATATTCAGAATGGTGCCGTTTATAATAATTGTACTCATTCCATTTTTGGAATTCTCCTTACCGGTGTTGATTAAACTGTTCCCAAATATGTTGCCATCTACTTTTGAAAGTCAAAATCAGAAAGATGTAAAGTTAAAACAGCACTTAAAAATTAAATTAGAAATGGCGAAGTTTTTCCAAGAGACACTTGACCAAATGGCGCCACAAGCAAGCAGCAGCAGGCATTCAGAACTAGCTAAAGAGTTCTCGGTTTTCTTCAATAAAATCAGAACGTCTGGTGATGTTGCGACAAGTGAAGAAATTATGAAATTCTCGAAATTATTTGAAGACGAAATAACATTGGATTCATTACAGAGGCCACATTTAGTTGCTTTATGCAAAGTTTTGAATGTCACTTCTATTGGTACAGGTGCTATGTTACGGTTCAATCTTAAAATGAAACTTAGATCATTAGCTGCAGATGACAAAATGATTGCTAAAGAGGGTGTGGACAGCTTAAACTTTAGTGAGTTACAACAAGCTTGTAAAGCAAGAGGTATGCGTGCTTATGGTGTATCTGAAGAACGTTTGAGAAAAGAATTAAAGAACTGGCTTGACCTATCTTTAAATGAGAGAGTGCCGCCATCATTACTGCTGTTATCTAGAGCACTCATGGTACCCGAGCATGTACCTACAACATACAAATTGAAGGCAACAATATCTGCATTGCCTGAAGATATTGTTACTTCCACAACAGCCGCAATAGGGGAGAAAGAAGGCAAAGTGGACTTCAAGGTAAATATTTTTTTTTATTTGTTTCTATTCTTTCAGAGGCTTGGATTTAATGACCATGTCAGCCTCAAGTTAGATAATACATGATAGAATTAGAGGTTGTTCAACTCCCTTTAACTAGATAGGTTTACCATGTTTCCCGGCTTAACAAATAAAAAAAACGGTAGGTTTCCCATATCAAGTTCTAGCTGTGACATTTTCTGCTTGAACTTCATACTAATGATCTCTATTGAAAAATTGCTATTCTATAGGAATTATCCATTTTCTGTGATAAAAAGTAGTGTCCTTTCCAGATTTTTAAATTTCATGATGTTCAGCGTGAGTGTAATAACACAAATCCACTTTCTAATATTATTAGTAAGGATTAGTAGGGCAATTTGAGACAGTAAAATTGTAGATCTTCACTATTTAGAAGTACCATAGGTGGATAAATCAGCATCATTTAGTTATTACTAGCAAAAAGCTGTGCTTTAGGAGGGCTCGCGAAGTTTTCTACTTAATTTTCGACAGATGGCGTTAGAAATACAATAAAATTCTAATTAATAAAAATTCATATACTTTTTATGTATATAAAATACTATGTTTTATAATAGATAACACATCTAGAAATAAATTGAAATTACTATGTCAAAGCCCAAATCTGAAAGTGTGATAGTTTCTCAGTAAAGTGTACCACAATATGGATAGTAGTAACTATGGGTTGTGGTTGTTATATGATGATAGTCTGTGAAACAAGCACAATGGCATTTCATCATAGCCTCACCACACTAGACTCTACGGCTTTTTTGACTTAGGGTACAATTGTAACGGTAAGTGATTACTAAGTAGAAAGTGGCATATTAACATTACTCAAATATTAATCATTGTAAAAATTTTGAGTATTCACATAAACATAAGATAGTATTGTAATATTTTTAGTAAGCAATGTGTGGATAAATTAATCACAACATTTTTGCAATTTTCTTGGATCAACATTCTTGCTCTTACTGTAATTTTATATTAGCATTGCTGTAATTTTGTACCATAATGTAGTGATAAATTGTTCATATTACACTGTGTCTACTGTTTATAAAACGGAAGCTGCATTATGTTCATCAGAATCTTATCTTTACCCTGAGTTTGATAGATAAATATTAGCTGATAGTATCATAATATAACATAGTGGTAATGAATATAATAAACACTAAACATTTTGAATGTAGACAGTATTTAGTACATTGTGTTTATATTTCAATGGTGGATAAGTATAGAGCCTGATTGATGGTAAGCAGCTATCATAGTACTAGGAGCTAATGATACCATAGGTATCATTTGTATTTTGCCTACCCTAGGTAAAGGCATGAAAGTTGAAGTGGAAAGATTATAGAGATGGGATGGGGCAAGTGACCCTCTGATGCTCTCACCCAATAAAAGCCATAGTAGGAATCCTTACTGCACACTAATATTCTCTGAGCGGGTGGTACTTCTCAGACTGAACAGTTACACTTTTAAATTCCTTAGAGCCCACAAGTTTTAAATACTCTAAGTCACTATGGTATGAAAATTCGACTGACATAATTTGAGTGAACATTATTTCTAATTACAGGCTAAAGCAGAAGCAATCAAACTGGCAGAAAAGCAAATCAGAGAAGAAAAACTGGAAATGCAAGAAGCAGAAAAAGAAAAACAGATCTTAGAGGCCAAGAAGAGAGAAAAGGAGGAGTTATTGGACAAAGCGCCTGTTGTTGCCATTGAAGCTGAGCCTGTTCAGGCGGATCCGGCTCCCGCCCTTATCGTAGATACCCCTAAACCTAAATCAGAAGAAGGTCTTTCTAGCAAAGACATTGAGGTCATTGAAGATGCTTTGGAAAAATTAGGTATGTTTAATTAATCTGTTCATCTATCCATCATCTTCTTCTGTCATCCATCGGTGGACATAGGCCTCCCAAAAAGAACATCATAATGAGCAGTCTTGTGCTTACTGCATCTAATGGCTTCCTGTGGCTTCAGCCAAGTCGGGAAGCCGTCCTAGTCTGCTCCAATCGTTGTTGGTGGCCACTTGAGAACCTTTTTTCCCCAACCAAATGGTTTCAGCGAGCTGACTTGGTGGATTATGAGGGTCTAGTTCTGCGAATTTCCGTATCGCAGATTTTGTTGTGTAGAGAAATGTCGAGCTCTTTCCATGGCACTGAATTTCTTTACGAGGCCAACATTTAAAGACCACATCACTGTGCCGATTGTCTTCACTGGGAACACCCACCGGTTGTAGACCTTAATTTTCAGACACTGCCGTATGTTTGACAAGAAGAACTTCCATCATTTTATCGGCGATTTTTAGTCCACAAAGTCAAGAACCCTAGAAATAGCTGACTATACCTACTCCTCGGTCTGTTGTATAAACTGGCGCTACATACTACATACTATACTATACTCGGATACATTCATAATAATGTGGTCTAAGGTATTATAGCTTCTTTGGCCCATGAGTTTCTTGCCGGGTTCTTCTCATGAAAGGCTTTACTTCGGAATCCGGCCGCTTGTGGCGATTGCAATCGCCACTTTGTTATTGCGGATGCACTCACCTCAGGCGCTCGTGTTAACTATTAGTGTATTCTTGACGATTTTAAGTGCTATTTAATAGGCCTATGAAGTAAAGATATTTTTGAATTTGAATTTGGAAACAGGCTTTTTCCGTAGGCTGGAAGTCATTGATCCTGCGCGTGAGTCGATTTGTAAACTAACTTGCTGATCACTGAAACGTCATTATTTACATGTCTGTCTAACAAAACAAGATGAAATCTATCTCGATTTTCGTTCTCGTTGAACCAGCAGGGCTACTCTATGTCCATTTTTGTAGTGGCTATTTCCTAAATATAAAAAAAAATGCACGGATTTTTAACCTTTTAACAAAAACATAGGTTCTTAACCTTTTTACGTAATTTTTGGCATATTTCCATTTTTTAAAAAGCTAGTTCAAGTTCATGACTGATGCCTAATTATGTCGATTACGCGTTTACAGTTTGGTCATTACTATTAATAGGTTTATTTAGCTGCACATGTGCGTGTAATAGCCGAATGGGGCCGGCTTTAGAATTGTCCCACCCCTCTACCCACGGGAGTCGTTAGAGCCGACTGAGAGAATACCGGGGGAGTGGGCAGCAGCACTTCCTCGAGTACAACATCCACTGCGATCGCCAACCCACCTGCCAAGCGTGGCGATTACGGCATTATCCCCCAGGACGGGACCGCTCGTTGTGGCGTTCTCTTGGGGAGCATATGTCCAGCAGTGGACGTTGAAAGGCTGATGGACGGATGGATGGATGGTGCGTGCAATGTTTTAAGAACATGCTTTATATTTAAATATGGTTATCCTGATGATGGTTGAGTGACACTTAGTTCATAGTATCATCTTTGGTGGCTTAAGGTGTTAATAATAATTTCGGTAATACGTAAATATTTTGTATAAATAGTAAATATAAGAAAGGCGCAATACTAGTAAACATGTATTATTAAATTGAATCGGATATTTATTGCACAAAAACAGTTCTTATAGTTAGTAAACAACCGAAAATAGATATTATGGACGGGTTATTTTTAAGTCTAAAACTAGGGTTACCAATGTCATTAATTTATTGCACTGCTCAAGGAACTCTGTCTAAACTCTAAAGTAATAAATTGTATTAATGCATGTAAAGGCATCCGATAGGTGTCGTGGGTCGTAAATAAAAATGTGATGTGGAGATTGGCAATGACCGTTGGTCAGTGCGTTGGCTTAGCGGTTTGAGCACTTCCCCAGATTGGAAGGACGCAGGTTCGATTCCCGCTCGCACTAAAAGTTCTCTTTTTCCACATTTCACAAATAATTTGTTCTGTAATAAATTGTTTCAAGGCAGGTATCTAAAGTATAAACACATGAATTCAGAGTCCATGAGTCAACAGGCATAATCAGGACACACTCAGGAGAGGGGTAGGGATAGATCCAACGATTTTAGTCTACAATTGAAACACTGAGGTGACTAAACTGTCGTGCTAGGCGACTAAGAGAAGTAAATCAATTGCATTACTGGTGGTAGGATTGTATACCAAGTGGGAGTACTCACTTGTTATCGGGTCGATACCACCGTCTGCTACCGACCGTGATACGTGGCTGAGTTGTGGTTGTAGCGAGTGGCAGCCCTGTGTTCATTACCCTTCCGCGCAATGAAATAGTGAGCAGTGGCTTTTCAGTGTCCTTATTCTTAATAATACTATTATAAATATGGTGCATTTGTATTTTTATTTTTTACGCTTTCACGCCACAAGTGCTAGACCGATTATCATGAAATTTAGCACACTTATAGTTCAGAACTCAGAAAAGAAAGAAAGAAAGAAAGTATTTATTGCAACGGTAAACAAACATATATAATCAATTTACAAAGTATAAGTACTGGCACGTTGCAAGACGACCCCAACTCGGCATAATGCAGGTCGTAAAACCTGCGCTGATTTTCTGTTGGGGCGCTTTAATGACGTCACGGATGTGTGACAAAATACAAAAGGAGAAAAAATAAATCTTATTTAGATATTTTTATATATATTTTTAGCATTTGACATGCTTAGCACTATACATTAAACACAAAGTGAAAAATGTGAAATCGAATATATCGAATTGGTAAAGCATCTGGACGGTATCCAGAAGATGCAGGTTCAAATCCTGCTCCTGACTGTTATTTTCGATTTCACATTTTTCACTTTGTGTTAAATAAATCTTAACTAAAAGGACATTTTTGCATATTTATGTCCTGAAATATCCACGCGGAAGAAATGACGGGTAGAATCTATTAATGATTCGATCACTGTGATTACCACTTACAATTAGTTGTCAAGCCCTACTACCAATGTGGTCTACATACTTCCCTTAGTCCACTCGAACGAGGTACCTACCCACGGGAACGAAAGAAGTGATAAGTCAGATAACACCCTGTTTAGTGGTAAGAGCCTTGCTTATGCCAGCATGAATGGTTTCTTATGGTGAGAGCGTCAGAGGCCCAAATCCCCTCTCTTCTAACTCCTCTATCCTTTCCTTATCCTATCTATCCACCTCATATCCCTTTCTTTGCAGATGGCGACGCGCGAGTGATGCCTCTGGTGTTACTTGTGTCTATAGGCTATGGTAACCGCTTACTCAGGTGGACCGTATGCTTGTTTGCCACCCGCGTAATACCTATATACAAAAAAACACGGATTAAACAATTTTTAAAGTGTTCAAACTTTGTATACCTAACCTAGTCTTCCGGCATAGTTCTTCCCAGTCTTTGGCCTAACACAAGCATTTATATTTACAGCTGAACAAAAGAAATCACTGTTACTGGAGAAGGAGAGTATCCAGGAATTGAAGGCGGAGCTGTTAGATTACAGCGAGGATGTCAAAGAGATGGATGAGATTGTGAAGACCAAGCAGGCAGATCTCAAGCTGACTAAGGGTGCCCGCAGGTACGATGTTTTGTCTCTGTTTATTTTTTAACAACTTTAAGGATATAGAAGAAAAAGCATCCCTAAATATTGGACCCCTTCATCCTATTATAAAACTAACAGAGCTGCCTGTACATTTAAGATATCTGAGAAAATATTACTGTATTAGGCTATATCTATAGGCGTGTCTGAACACGAAACAATTATTTTTTTTATTTTTTGCCTGTTTGTCTGTTTGCTCGTTCGCACATCACGTATAAACTACTGAACGAATTTTGATGCAACTTTTTTAGTTGATAGCTCTTGATTAGATTTAAAAACTGGTATACATTTTATCCCGCTACTATATCGCGAACTTGAGATATAACCTAATCCACCGACGTCAGTGTTATATAATTTTTGGTACATATACTCAATTTACTTAGACGAAAATAAATGAATGGATGATGGTCCTTAACCGTTTAGTATTTTACTAGCATAATATACAAGTATGTAGGTATAAACTATAAACCATCTAACATTAATGTATAGTATGTTTATTAAAGAAAGGGATAGTGAATATTTTAAATACATAAAAAAGTGACAGCATTACATCTGCTCTCATACCATTTGACAACAGCCGGTTAGAAATAACAACAAAATGGTGACTAAAAAACTGGTAATTTACATTTTGCATAGAAGTAGAATAATAAAAATGTATTCACGAATGAAATGTGACGCCTTAAGTTTTATTTTGGTGTTTCGGAGTATTTTGTATTTTGGAAAGGCACACGAAGGCATGTTTTGGACCGAAGCTTGGCTTTGTGTTCGCTAATAAACGCGTGACGTACATTGTACCGCTTGTGGCACACTAAATTCAATTGACCGCCGGCGCTCCTAAGGAGTCTTCAAAAATGCGCCTGCTATTTTCTGCAAATTTCGTTGTAGCTCCATTTATAGATTTATTTTATTAGTAGACAAAAAGTTATATTATGTAATATATATGATTATTTTTGTAGCTAACAAATACTAAATCTCTTATAGTTACCAACGACAATTTATAAATTTGTTACAAATAATAATTAATAGGGAAAAAATTCTTTACCTATATATTATAGGAAAGTTTATAAGGGATTTTTGATATTTAAAGTAACAGGAAACAAACAAATTTGGGTCAGACTTAAAAACAATTTATCAAACTTATATAATCATGTACGTAACCCTCTCACCGCGAATTTAACGCCGAGATAACGCGCTTAGACATTTTTTTATTGCTGTTTCTACAAAGTATTATACACGTTTATAAGATTAAAATTGTTTCGAACTTAAATTGGAAATAAAAATTTTTACTTCTGCTGTCACGAGCATTATATTATAATTAATGAAGTATAGCAGACCTTGTACAGATCGGAAATGAGCTCCAATAGAAACGGTTAGACCCTGAATATGTTACACATCTTATTTTATTGGGAATAGAATAATATTGTACTTATTGCATTATCAAGGACAATAAATAACTATACTACTTCGATTTCTACATTAGGGACTATATTATGCGTACCTTCAATTATCGCGTTTACATAATTTTCTACTATCTCGACGTTTCGAATACTTTATAGCAATCATGGTGGTAGACTACTTGACGTAGATCTACCCAAAATTGTAAAGATTACTTCCATCCATCCATCCATCAGCCTTTTAACGTCCACTGCTGGACATAGGCCTCCCCAAGAATGGGGGATAGTGCCGTAATCGCCACGCTTGGCAGGCGGGTTGGCGATCGCTGTGGATGTTGTTAATACTCGAAGGAGTGCTGCTGCCCACTCCCCCGATATTCCCTCAGTCGGCTCTTACGACTATTACGATATTTAATGACAATGTATGAATTTTAAGCTAGTATATTAAACTGATTATACTTATTTATTATCACGCCATTTCCCTTGCGGGGTAGGCAGAGAATACAGTGCCAAGAGGCTCTATTCTTGCATACATCTCTCGCTTCCTCAACATTCATAACTCTCTTCATACACGCTCGCCGGTTTCGGAGACTCCTGACTCCATCTTCCTTCAATACATGACCAATTTGGTCTAGGTAGGTAAGTCTCGGTCTCCCCCTGTACCTACACCCTTCCACTTTCGCATTGTATATCTTCTTAGCCAGTCGCTCGTCCGGCATTCTTTCCACATGTCCGAACCATCAGAGCATTCCCTTTCGCATCTTTACACCAATACTCTCTTTCATACCTACTAGCTCTCTTACGTCATTGTTACGAATGCGGTCAGTCAGCCTCACTCCACAGATTTTCCGCAGAGATCGCATTTCGACCGCATTGATTTTGCTCTCATGCTCCTTTTTACATACCCAACTCTCGCTTCCATATAATAATGCTCCGTTCATTCTATTTCCCGCATTCACTCTTCTTTCTACATCAGTGGTGTACCTTCCATCCCGACTGAATCCACATCCAAGATATACAAATTCATCCACTTGTTCTAGCACACCATTTCCTATTGCTACTCTAACATCTGTTCTGGCTTCTTCTCTTTCAAAAACCATTACTTTGGTTTTGGTCACATTCACACGTAGGCCCCTTTTCTTACAATCTTCTGCCATTACGTCGACTAGGGTTTGCAGGTCAGTCGCAGACTGCGCTAATAGGACCGCGTCGTCTCCATATAGCAGCGAGTTAACCACTGAGTCGCCCATCTGAACTCCCACATTCATTTCATTCAACCTTTGTAGACATTTATCCAGATATATGATAAACAGTCTGGCTGATAGAACGCAGCCCTGTTTAACGCCGATATTGACATCAAACCAGGGTGACATTCCATCATCCCGCCGCACACAAGCTCTGCAGTCCATGTAGTTGGACTGCACCGCTTGTAGCAGTCTACCGCTAATACCATACTCCGGCAAAATGTCCCATAGTTCCTTTCGTACAACAGTGTCAAATGCTTTCTCCAAATCCACAAAACTGCAGAAAACCCTCTGGCCTACAGCCAGATGCTTCTCCACAATGTTGCGCAGAGAAAACACTTGATCCATGCATCCTCGTCCACACCTGAAACCTCCTTGTACCTCACACAAAAATTCATCAGACACCATCCTCATTCTCCTTTCAACAATCTTACCATACACTTTGGCTGCCAAACTGGTCAAGCTTGCTTACTGATTATATTACACCTTTAATCTTACTTTATATTGAATCTAGATTCTGCCTGCGACTCATGTAGGTATTATATCCGTAATCTGGTACCCATTGTATAGCACAAGCGTTAAGCTTAGTTTGGGACCAGAGGACGTTGTGGGAAATGTCTGTTAATATTTATTTATTATTATTATTTTATGAAGTTCTAGAACCACTATATAATCATCGTATTTAATATAAATAGTATAAAATAATGCCGCTTCTACACTCCACGTTGCCCTTCTAAAGCAAGCTACAGATTTTGAAACGTTATAATTGTCATTTTATTTACCAAGGAAGGTACATACAAGTAGAGCCTCGCGGCAACCTGAGATATAACCTTAAAACTGGCTTTTGACTGCGGCGGAGCCGCGGGCAAGGCCTATCTTTACTAATATTATAAACTATCAGTTTATAATATTAGTAAAGATGTGTAACATTCGCTTAAATATCAGAAAGTATTATAATAATTTGTATTTTAACTACACTCACTTCACACTCACAGTATTATCACTTTTGCCTACTCTATTTTAAATAATTTTACTAAAGTGATAAAGTTTGAACAGCATTGTGTCATATCAATTGCACAATTAAATTGTTATTGTCGTTTCCATGTTTAATCTCCATGTTTTATTGATAGTTGTGTTTCTTTTGTTAATGTTATCAATTTATACGTAACAAGCTACTCCGGTGGAGGTATGTAGGTTATGAATCTACACGCAAGTCAAACTTATAGACAACTTCTCTCAAATGACGAATCTCTCTTGCGCCCATAATCTAGTATTTTCTTCTTTTTTTGGTCTTAACGGTTTTATTGTGTGATGAACACAGATATTTGTACTGCGTCTGGGTGTTTTCTATCTATTATATGTATGTATTTACAAAAAAAGTAATATATGTATTATATCCGTAATCTGGTACCCATAGCACAAGCATTAAGCTTAGTTTGGGAACAGAGGACGTTGTGTGCAAAAAAAAAAAAAAAATATCCGTGAATATTTATTTATATGTTTTATATTATTTCATCAAACAACTAGCGCATTACCCGCGGCTTCGCTCGCTTCATATTAATAGATGAAAAATCCATTTTGGATAGAATTTGCCTAAAATCCTTTCTTAATTCTCGCCTATGGGATCAAAAAAACTCGTATATTATGTGTATTTTGACGGTCCTAGCCCCAAGAACCTAGGATCTGCTTTGATGTCGATCAATCAGTCAGTTGTAGGTTTTCTAAGCTTCTTCTACACTAATAAGTAATTGAAGAAATTGTCTATTTAAGGACTCTTGCGTATACTGATTCTCGAACTGTTTCTGGGTATTTTAATCTATATTTTAGCACTTGACATGCTCAGCTACTCTTAAAGTACAAATTATAATTTGTGAATAAGGAAAAAGAGTGTTTTAGTACGAGCGGGAATCGAACCTGCGTCCCTTCCTATATAGAGCACTTCCCCGGATAAAATACTCTTTTTCCTTATTCACAAATTATAATTTGTTTCTGGGTAATTTTTTTCAGCAGTTTTAAATTGTATGCGTATCAAATGCACATCCCTCTTACCCTTTCAACTCGTGTTATCACTATTGTGACCAAAATACTCCCGTGCTGTCGAAATATAATCGTTTTAGCTTATTGTTATATAACTTTTAAGGTCAAATGCTAATTTAAACAACAAATTATGATGCTAAAATACAGATCAATATATCAAATGCTAATTTTAGAGCAAAGCACGTGTTACTTTGATAACGGCTTTAATTAATGTCAATATGTTTGATAATAAGGTTACTAGAAATTATTTTGCAGTGTTTAATGTTTATACAAAAAAAGTAGAAAGCTTAGCATGGAGCCAGTAAGTGAACCGAGTATTCGAATATAAGGCAGGAGGCAGATGTGTATTATAACACCCACGATTCGCCAACTATGTTCAACCCCACGTAATAGGAAGCGAGCTCTGACGAGCACATTTTATAACTTTGGGCTGCTACTGAGAATTTTAATTTTTACTCTGACCCTAGTATCAAACCCGTATACTAATAATAGTACCACCGAAACAGTTATTTCGAATATGTACGTTGTTAATTTATTAAATGTCGATTGTTTTAGTGATTGAAAACTTGACACTGTATATATCCCTATGTAACATACACCCTTCGAATTTTTATAAACTTGGGTTTTAACTCAGATGCTAAAATGCCACTCCGTTTTTATTGGAAATATTACTTTCTAAGCTGCCAATACTGTTTTCAGGTTATATCGTGCCGTCAACAACATGATAGGTAAACTGGACGCTGCTCTAGTAGACCTGGAAAGTAAGGAGAAAGCGTTGAAGACCACGCTTGAACAGACCAAGTCCGAGCCCCAGAAGGCGAAGGAGCAACTGATCCAAATCGATGAACTGATGCATTCCATTAAGAGCTTGCAGAAGGTGCCTGACGATGCAAAACTGAAGCTTATACAGGACGTCCTAGGAAGACTTGACGATGACTTCGATGGACAGTTGAAGATTGACGACGTTTTGAAGGTATACTGGCTTCTGTTTATATGCTTGTCTTATATATTTTTTTCACATCCAGCTGGCGTCCCACTTTTGATATGAGTCTTCTGTGAGTGGAAGATTTAGGATGTAGTATATCTTGCTGACCGAGTGTGGATTAGCAGGCTAAACAAGCTGTCCAGATTTTTTTTTATACAACTTGGGTGGCGAACAAGCATACGGCCCCACCTGATGGTAAGCGGTTGCCGTTGCCTATAGACGCTAGCAACACCAGAAGTATCACTCGTGTGTCGCCATCTCAAGGAAAGGGATAGGAGGTGGCTAAAAAGGATAATAAGGAGAATAGGGTGGGGGTTTGGGCCTCTGGCGCTCTCACTGACCATACGAATCACAACGGTATGCGTAACTACCGTTGTTACATGCTGATTTTTGTGAGAGGGTGGTACTTTCCCGATCGAGCCGGCCCGTTCAAGCTGGGATAAGGAAGGCTCTACAACTAGAAAGCTCTCAGCACTCAGGTTTTCTTAAGATGTTGTCCTTAATTAAGTAGTGAGTTGTCAAATAATACGCCAACAATTTCGAAAATTTAGAAAGGTCAGAAGGTGTGTGATCGTGCTAGATAACCACTGTCTTTGCAATTCTATATACATAATCTTTTGATTATCAATTTAAAGTCGAAATTCAGTTATGAAATAGACCACTATTTGACCATTTTAATACAAATTCAAAAACGTTAAATATTGCAATTCCATGCTACTAACGTTTGTGTTTATCGTAATAAGATATATCTAAAATATTTTGTACATTCATTACATTACACAATATAATTACACTAGTTTAAAGGTCTCACTCTCGCAATATATGCATGTTGAATTATTAACAAAATATACTTAATTACCAAATGATCAATCAACACAGAGACCTATGTCTATACTATTATAAAGCTGTAACAGAGCTGTGTCTTTATATTTAAGATATTTGAGAAAAAAATATATTAGGCTATATAGACGTGTCTCGGAACTGGAATGTGTAACTCAGGAGTGATTGATACAAAAGATGTATAATCCTTTCAAAATGCGTAATCAATCTTTAAATCTTTGGTTTCGAAAATACATCTTTAACTCACTAGCTCACTACGTTGGGATTGAATGGATGGAATGATGGACGTAGATTTAGAATGAGACAATAGATAAAGGATATTGTAAATTGAAAAGAGATAACATAAGTTGTAGGCACGCACAAACGCACTCTTGAAATACAATGACGATAGGTACACAGGAACTTAGACTCTCTGTCTTTTAAGTAAAAAGCTCAAAACCAGTTGCGACTTGAGGGAATGAGAGAATAACTACATGAATCAATAGATATTTGCATCACTTATGATCGACTGAATGAATAACGTCATTCGTAACCAAAGATTTAAAAGAGTTAAAGATTTATAAGAGTGATTTATAAATCCCTGATCTCATTGGTGATTTAGTTTGCGCATCTCTGCTCGGAACACAAAAATATTTTTTAGATTTTTTGTACGTTTCTCTGTTTATCTGTTTGTTCGTTCGCGCATCACGCAAAAACTACTGAATGGATTTTGATGCAATTTTTTTATTTGTTAGCTCTTGAGTATACTTTAAAACTGGTATACATTTTATCCCGCTACTATATCGGAAACCTGAGATTATCACCTAAAAACTAGAATTTGGCTGCGGCGGAGCCGCGATTAAAGGCTAGTATTTACGAATTAATTAATTAACAACGTACGTGAATTCCAGAAGTTTATTTGAAAGTCAAAATTAAATATTATGTTAACATACAATTGACTAATACTATATCTACTATAACCCCACTATGATGTTTATATTGATTTAAGATTCCTGTTTATTAATTAGTTAATAGTTAAATTAGTAAAATATATTCTTTAACTCTTTAAAATCTTTCCCTCTTATGTAAATTGTAAGATTTTTAAACTAGGTACCTATCGGTGTATTAACAATCTACAACATATAATTATCTTCTTTCAGATGCTAGAAATAATAGGTAACGAGAATGTGAACCTGTCTGAGAAGCAGATGACCGAGCTTATTGAGCTATTAGACAAGGAGGAGATTCTCGAAGTGGAGAGCAAGATACAGAAGGCTTTAGACAAGGCCGCAAGTGCCGCTAAGGAACAAGACAAAGCCAGTGAATCTGAGGGGAAGGTATAAGTTTCCTTTTTCAATTAAGTACACTAGACAGTACCACCGTTATGTCCGTTTTCACACAAGGGCATTGACGCGGGTGAAGTCGCGGGTAATGCGCTAGTTATTTATATGGATTTATTTTATTGATCTGTATTTTAGCACTTGACATGCTCAGATACTTTAAAGAACATATTATTTGGGATTTCTCTCTTTTTCCTTACTTTCACAAATAATTTGGATTTACTTTGTTAATATTTAGTTAATTATTAAAAGCTACCTTTAATTTTATTATGAACTTCAGGATACAAATTATGAATTATGAACAAGGTATGAATGACATTTAACTTTATGATGCATTTTCCAGAGTTTATTCGCCATAATCAGGGAGGCACAGAAGAGACGAGAGAAGAAAAAAGCCGTGGAAAAAATCGCTGAGCAGCCTGCCATCCCGAAGACCGAGGAAATAGTCACCAAACCCAAACCTGAGAAAAGTAGTAAACAACCTGAAAGTCACTGAGTAGGAAAAGTTTAGTACCGGTGTAAATAAGAGTATATGAACATTGTTGAGGGTTATATACGCCTTCCTGCTGGTTTAGGTGACGATAAATTAGCAAAGATGGCGTTCGGGGCTTATGGTGTTTAAATTCTTAATAATTATCGAAAATACGCGAAACAAGAGCATTACCAGTGATATCCACGGAGACCCACTATAGAAATAACTGTTCTTTTAGCTTATAAACATTTCTTATGTAGAATATTAAAATATTATTTACTGTAGTATCTTTGAATAATGTTACTAAAATGACAATCATCGTTTTGTAACATAATATAATGTAATCAAATACACATAAACATGTAAATAACGCTTGTATTGAATATTACAAAATTTTCCATACCATACAAATTTATTTATTATTTATTGTTTTTATTTTTTCTTATAAATATATATTTTATGTTGTATTACGTTGATGCATTTCTGTGATCGCTATTCAGTTTAAGTTTCGTATTAGTCTACATAGTGATTGTATTGAAAATGTTAGAAGCACAAATTATAAAATGTAGACGCGGTTCTCTTAATTTTCTTTGAATGCAATTTTTAGTTTGAAGGATATAATTTACTAAATCTTCTAAAACGTATTCTTGGATGCATGAGAATTGTATATGGTAGGAAGCGTGTATTACATTAAATAACACAAAAATGTATAGTTTTTCAATTGTATCTCCTCTATTTTGTAATTAAAAACAGAGATTTACCCCTATTACCCACCAAAACAATTTTTACATTTGCCGATCGAATTAATAGATAGCATCAATATTTCAATTTTGCCTTTAGTCAATGCGTTCGTCATCTCGCATCATCGCATCGAAGAATCGAACATATGCATAACAATTTATTGTCAATAGTTCAATTCCCTTTATAATATTATTAGGTTTCTATTACCATTTTTATAATGATAATGTCTTCACATTGATTCCGCGCTGTGAAATACAATCAATAGTTTAGCTATTGAATGTGTTGAGGAAATAAAGGTTTATTAAATAGTAAGATAATAAAGAGATCGATGAAATTGCTTTGTTTTATTTAGATAGCATTGTTGCATTAGCCTTCAGTCGACCTTGACGAGAATTTGGCGCGAAATCTAGTTCCGTGTAGATTTTAGTAAACTTACTATAAAACAGAAAGGCGATCGAATGATTTAGCCATGAATAATACAAGCCAACAATTTCTCAAATGGTTTATCCATATTCTTTTCTCTTTTTGCACTGCTGACTGGTGCTGACTGTCGAATATTGTTATAAAACGTCTAATAGGTATCCACATTGTTCTAGATACGTACATAACATTTTTAACTGTGCCTATAGATGGCGTTAAATTTTAGCATCCGGTTTACAATCCATAGAGCTCATTGGATAGTTTCGCATATACATATTCTAGATTAGCCAATCGTTAATTTTCAACGAATCACAAGGTGCGTGATACGTAATCACAGGCTGCCTCTCCGCCATCTTTGACAATTTCGAAAAGCGCAGCCACGCGATTGGTTAAATAATGAGCCGTCATTCCTAGCTTTTGACGGAGTTGCGCAAAATAATAATTTTGTGACTCTCACTCACTCATTATTACGGCTGCCATGTTTTTTTCATGTGGGGTGTGTGTGTATTGATATAACATGATAGTTTGACCCCGTATAAACTGTTACAGGTGAGTGATTTTAAATAATTATTATTGCTGTGTGATAGTTCGACGTGGAAGTAGATAGGTAGGGCGTCCTCAGTGAAAGTGCATCATGTAACCGACCGTCGCCTTGTGAATTTGTGAAACTGCATCGTATCGTTGATGGAAAGAGTAGTATGAGTCACAGAACAAAATAGTGATAAACAAGATAAATGTAGGTACCACGCGTTGTATCTCTTTGTTGATATCTTTAGTGTTGTTTTGGGTGTCATTGCTTTTGAGCGAGGAGGCTTCGTCCTCATTCACCCCCATTGAGTGACGTTTTGGCGCCATCGACCCATTTATCACGGCGGCGGGGCGTGCATGTTACTATGTCTTCAAATTATTTTCTTTGTGCTTACTAAATATAGAAACTAAATAGTAAAATCATGCGGTTTGTCTTACAGAAATAAGGGGTGCACATAGTGCGTCATTTGTTATTCGCTAGTGACAATGAGATATCAAAAAAATTGTTAGAAGCGAAACGCTGGATTTAAACTACGACTCACTAGCAAAATAGGCCAAAGAAACTAATGATGTATTAGCAACAGAGGAATTAAAAGGATCGATTTATATCACACGGCTCACGGCGATAGTAAAATGGACTCACGATTAATGTACAAGATGATGGTGTTTGATGACGGCAGACACTATGACGGACAAGATGCGTAAGCATAAGAGAGAGACTCAGGCGTTTGCCTGCTGGCCTGCCACACAGAGAGAACTTCATCAAACCCAACACATAATCATCTGATACCTACCTACGGTATTCGTACAGGTAAGCCACTGCAATCATTGCATCATCATAACATAAATTAAAATGTGATTATTATCTGTCTTCCTTTAACTCATTAAACTTAAAAATGGCATACAAAGGAAATCAATTTCAAAGCAGGGGTATTATATATTTGTAGGCACATATTATTGTGATGTATTTGTTAAAACATTTATGTACAAGTGATTAGATTCAAAATCATTCTTTCTATAATGGTAAGCAAATAATATGGTAAATAATTGGAAACCATTATGAAGTAATTATGAAGAAATATTTGTTTGCAAATTAGGTAGATAATGATAATTTCAATCTCAACTAACGTATTGTTTTTTCAACTGTCAAGAGGATATGCAGTGCTCGGTAACACTGGAAAGTGATCATAAAAGTGGAAACACTAAAATGAAGACAATTACCAATTATAAGAATCTTTACAAGAAGGTCTGTTTTGCATCTATTTGTGTTATGCTTTTCATAGGCAATTTTAATACACACATTGAATTGTTCCTTTACTATGTGTTTCAAAGAAGATAAATCATTGCGGTACTAACATCATTCACCACTAATTGTCAAAGTGTACTTAAGTCAAATGCAGTCAATAATGTTTATTTTTACTATAATCTAACTAATGGTAGAGCCTCGCTGGTCCCAGCCTAAATGGGTTCAGTGGGAAAGTACCTTCCACCCTCTCACAGAAGATCGTGGAAAACAACAATTAGTACTTTTACTGTTGTTTTGTATGGTGGGTGAGAGTGCTGGAGGTCCAAACCATCTCCTTATTATACTTATCCTCCACCTTCTATCCCTTTCCTAATAGTTAGCAATGTATGAGTGTTGCCTCTAGTATTGATCTACCCTTTGTCTAGGCTGCGGTGACCGCTTACTAGTTGGTCCTTATGCTTTATAATTGTTTGAGTGCTGCTATATGTGGTACATTAGTTTCAATTTTTTGTGCCCTTTTAAAACTCAAGAATGGCTGGACCAACCCTAATGAAAATTAGTATGTAGAAAGAACACGTAATTGGACACATAATAGGAAACTTTTGAGAATAAATTACTGTAATAGGCTATATAAGCATGTCTAAATACAAAACAATTTTTTTTAGAATTTTTGTCCGTTTGTCTGTTTGTTTGTTCGCACGTCATACAAGTAGTCCAAGATTCCAGGAATTGGATGAATTATGTTTTGCAGAATATTGTTAAAATTTTTAGTTAATGTTACTAAAGATTAGATGATATTTTTAATTTGTCTCTGTACTAATGCAATTACATTTTTATACTTTTTGTAACTACCCAGACCAATCACAAACATCAAACTTGTGGATATTTGGTTACTATGATTTATCTGACTAATAGGCTGATGCTTACACACTGTGTCAAATTAATTTTTTTGGGGGCAGGTTTGCTTACATTTAAAGTACATAACTAAGACTACACTATTGTCCTTTGTTATTCCTAGCTGTTTGTATGTTATCCACATTGTCACTATAGCTATTATTTTTTATTAAGCTTTTAGGGGTAGGAACATATATAATGTGTTAGTGATTAACAAATTGTATCTCAAGGGTGTAAAATATTGGGTTGAATTTAAAAAGTACTAGCCTTTGCCCGTGGCTCCGCCGTAGTCAAAAACTAGTTTTGGGTTATATCTCAGGTTCCTATAGTAGTGGGATAAAATATATACTAGATTTGAAGGTGAATCAAGAGCTGTCAAATGAAAAAAAGTTGCATCAAAATCTGTTTAATAGTTTTTCGGTGATGCATGACTAACAAACAAACAGATAAAAAGATAAAAAATTAATGTGTTTAGACACAAATATATAACCAACACAGTCATTTTTTCTCAAATATCTTAAATGTACAGACACAGATCTGTTACAGCTTAATAGTTAGGAAGCTAATAATAGTTAGAAACTTGCAGATGAAGTTGCGGGCAAATGATATGCAAATATAAAGACAGTTAGAGTTTGACAACATTCCTTTTTTGAAATACATAGTAATTGAACAGTATTTAAAAATTTGTTTGACATGGCATGTTGCCTATGAAAGCACCAAACCCAGCATTTTTGATATCCTATATATGGTTTGCACATTAGTAGTGGAGCATCATTGCATTCTTCCTTTGTTCCATTGTTAAGAGCTACTTGTTACTTATATTTACATTGTCATTGTATTCATAATTTTAATTTCCTGAGTACTAGGAGGTTACTAGTTTAATTACATAAAAATGTTTGTCATTTTTATCATTTGCAACTATTTTAGTTAATCAGTTGACCCTTCACTTTTGTAGACAGATATTAATTGATTTTTTTATAGTTGGGCTGTCTGGAATTTGCAATGCTTTGGAGTTTGTTCTTTATGTTAAGGGGCAACAGAAATTGATGACCATTTAAATAACATTTTCACTTGCAATACCATTAAAGTATCCCACACCTTCTAAACAAATTGGTAATTAAATAAATTCTAATACTGTGGTAGTTTGTTTAGCTGCAATAATGTTGATGTCATTAAACATACTAAATGGTATATGCACATAGTGTTTATGGAAGGTTTTAAATGGACATTCAATTTTCTTGTTAGTGTAGTATTTTTATGATTTTTTAATAGCTTTTTTTATTTCTTTCAGGGATCTAATCTTGACAACATTGTTGATCAGCTGTGCTCTAAACTCCAAGTTATAAAAGATCAAGAAGATGTGTCAGGAATAGGCATGCCCACGTGTTCATTGAAAGAAAGTGAGGCTGTTCGTAGATATTACGCTGCATTTCCAGCTTTAAACAAAGTTACAGAGGCAACCTTACCTTATTATCTCCCACCGCCGGCTTGGTGTCGTAAATCAGCGCCAGACACTAACATCAAAATGCAAACTGAATTATCAATGTCTAAAGATTGGAACAAAACTAAGAAATTCACTACTGGTAAGGAGCGGCGCAATTCATATCACGGCCAGAGGAAAAATAGTAAAAAACGTTGCAACAGTTACAGTAGATCCTTTGAAAGCAAGGAAAATCTGCCTGAGTGGGTAACACATGAGGGTATCTGGGACATGGAGACTCAAGATTCTGTGAAGGAGTTCATTAGAGCTATAGCATTCGACGAGGGATATGGTACTTGTGAGAACACTGTCACAGATGAAATTAGAGAGTTAACACAAGGCAAAATTTGTATGAATGAGAACATGGTGCCTGATTGGGATGACAGCCTCGACCTCGACACCGAGTGGGTCATCACCGAAGATTTGAACCCTCGCGTGCGCACACCCATGGAGGAGGAGTTATATGCCAAGTTCGAGGCGAAGTTCGATCGCAGCATCGAGGCGCTGTGGTCGAAGGACCAGAATACTCCCGATGACGAGTATCAGGATCTTCCGATCGACTTCCAAGATCTGCTGTCGTCTCCTTCTGACCGCTTGTTTGCGAATCCGTCCGTCGAGAAGTGCAATCTTATATCCCTCACCGAGAGCATCTGGTCGACCGAAGCTGTCGAATTATCGATACCGCGCGACTCGCCCGCGTTGCACGACCGTTTCCGCCCGCTTAACCTGGCAGACGTCGCAGAGTCTCAGCCGCGCGAGCTCGACTCCTTCGCGTTGTACGAGGGAGAGGAACTATACGACGCGCTCGCCGTCATAGCGCAAACTATGCGCTCGTTCGCGACGATCAATCACAGCCGCGATCGCAGCGGGTTCGTGGAAGTGCCGCCGAGGCGACCGCACGACCGGCCCGCGCCGGCGGCCCCGCGCGATCCGCCGCGTCGCGAGCCGTCAAACTCGCGCGAAGATCTGCTCACCTCGTCGCGAACGCACTTCCGCCCGATCCGCCGCGAGGCCGACGCCGAACCGCCGCGATACGCGGACGGCGACACGTTCGACATATGCGGCGATCCGGACGAGGTGGAATTCCGGCGCAGCGAGTCCGGCGGCACGTATCTGGCGTCGTCGCACGAGCGATACCTCGAGTACCGCGCCGAGCGCAGCATCGACTACGGGCGCCTGAACCTGACGGCGGCGCAGCGCTGCCCGGACCTCGACGAGCCGGGCCTGCGGCTGCGCTTCCCGCTGCGGCAGTGCGACGTGGGCGTGCAGACGGACGGCGGCGCGGTGGCGGCGGCGCGCAGGGACAGCGGCCGCGGCGAGGAGATGCGCGGGGGTGCGGGGGAGCAGGCGGGCGAGGCGGGGGGCGGCGCGCGCGCGGGGGCGCGCAAGCGGCGGCACAGCGCGGCGCTGCGCTGCGCGGCGACGTGCACGCACCCGCACGCGCGGTTCGTGTCGTGCTGCGCGCTGGCGCTCGACCGCCCGCTCACGCGCTGACCGCGCCGCCGCCCGCTCCCCCGCGCCGCCGCCGCCTCGCGCCACGTCGTCGACGTTCCGCTGAACTCGGCCCTGCTGTGTCCTCTGTGGCTCGTTTACTCTTCTAGTGGTATTAGAAAAAAGTTAGCGACGGTAGTAGAATTGATTAGTGCAACCTTCGTTGCTTTCTCCCCGTGTAGAGAGACGGTGGAGCGGGGCCTTTAGAGCTGACGTATCGCGATTGTAGATATTGGGGGAGTATGTGTGATTAGTTTTAGTTCAATATTTTCTTAGAAATTTCATAATTGTGTTTGCTGGAATGCTCTCGCTTTGAGTGTTTGAAAATTGGTTATTGCCTTGGCGTTCGGTTTTTACGTTATATGAAAGTCTCGACTGTTACGTATTTCTGTACATTATATTATTATTTTATTTTATAAATGTTTCGTTAAGTATATTTTGTTTGTTTTTAATAAAGATACATAACGCATAACGAAACGACAGCATTCCACGACGAACATAGGACGATTCTAATATAATTCTTACAATAATATCGTCCCAACTTGTTTAATAATTTGTTAATATAAAGGATAGGTAGAACAGGTATTTTATTTTTGTTAGTATTTTGTTTACGTTTCTGGAATCTAAATTCATTCTAAAATGTATAACTTAAAGATAAAATTGTTCTGTTTTCTGTTGCAACATTTTGAAGCACGATCTTTGATGTGCGCGGAGATTAATCGGCACATCTCCGCCAATCCCAGCGGTGGGTACGCTTTTCGGGCCGAACTTTCGCGAAAGATGTACCCACGGTTGTAATTGCTGCGACGCCGAATGTACCGAGTGAGCGGCTTTTTGACCGCGGTTTAGATGTAACTTTGTAAGAAACCAACTGGATAGTTGGCTACAATGATTTGTCCGTGTTATCTAAGTTTTACACGCGGCGATTTTATTGATTGAGCCGCAATATATTGTAGGGAGGTGGGTGACACCAGTCTGCCCCATAGTGGTAATCAAAGGTGTTAGCAGTTATGAGACTGGACTATATTGAAGGGGCAGCAAGTGTCGCCCCCTAGTGTGTCGTTATCGATGAACTGTGTAGTGCTAATACGACTGCCATTGCTTGCAGTGCGCAAGCTAATGATTTGGACTCGAAAATGGTTACATTTTCATGTATATGCTAGTTTTTCGTCACGACGAGAGCAATGCGGAACTCCGAGCAATGGCTGCCAACAATTGTAAAATAATTTACAGTTCCAATTATGGGTTGCAACAGTTCATATAGGCATAACTGTTATTATAGTTCATGTAAAACATAAGAAGTGTATATGTTATATTTTCGTACATTTTCATTTTACACGGGGTGTCGACTGCTGTGAAAATGCGGTCCCATGTACAAATAACGGCTTGTTGTAAATGCGAGTCGATTTTGTACGTGACCCCCTTACAACTTGTATTTATTTCATTTAAAAGCCTTGCCTTATTACAATTTCATATAAAAGTTTAATATTCGTGCAAAACTTTGCTATTCATGTGTCGTGTTTTATATATTTATTTTTTATGTAGTGTGATTTACTTCTGTTTGTAATAACTGAAAAAGAAAAATGTTAAAAAAAATGTCATAGCAAAATTTTTTACACCAGGAAGGCTACCTTTGTATATATTTAATATGTATATTGTAAAATGAATGTAGTCATTTTCAGTTTTATATGATGTTCATTATATGTTCCATAATATATCTGTGGACTTCTTTAACTGGGATATTAATTAATATTGAAGCTATTGCTTCAGCCGTGTCATCAAATTGAAATATTCCAGTTAAAAATGTTTTTCACATACTGTGTTGAGAACATCATTAGAGTTTGGGTATTTTTAAATTCATTCAACTAATTCACATTCATTTTCATGTCACATAATGTATATCTTTTTTTTCTGTCATAGGTTCATATTATATTGTACTTATTCCATTAACGATATTCGCTAAAGAATACCTTGATAAAAAAATATTAGAAAATCCAAAAAAAAAAAAATATTTCAAGTTTGCATTACTATATTATGTTTGATTTATTATTAATCTAATGTAATGTGCTTATGCACTTGATTGTCTAATTGTCCTCCGAACATCAATGGACAGTTATAGTTAAGTTTTTTTTGACAAGTGTTGAAGATTAAACAATTGTTGAAAAACTAGTCTTGCGATAGTTGACTTGTATCGGGGACAACATTAACTAGACTATTGCAAGCTTCTTTATTATCTACTGGAACACCGATCATACTATAGAACCATTCTAATTAAATACATCTATAGTATTATTGGTGAACTGATCTCACGAATCATTAGATTCACTTGCTTCATTCAGGTCTCTTGTATTTTTTCATGCTAATTTGC
The DNA here is from genome assembly GCA_948253155.1 of Leucoma salicis. Classification (NCBI taxonomy): domain Eukaryota; kingdom Metazoa; phylum Arthropoda; class Insecta; order Lepidoptera; family Erebidae; genus Leucoma; species Leucoma salicis. Next base: position 5,495,560 of record OX411815.1, read on the forward strand.
TAGTCTAGGATGTTGTTGCAAGTGATTCTAAAATTCGCCAACGTCCCCGATTTTTAGCCAAGTGATCATGAATGGCTAACCATTGCTCGTCTTTGTATACTAATCTATAAAATTACATTGGTATGGAGACATTTTCTGTCCTCGATAATCTGTTCCAACACTTTAAAAGAGTCACTCTTTTGTATTTTGGACATAAAGCTAATCAGCACATGTTTAAGAAATTTTAATAATAAAAAAGAAAATATTTGCAATGTAGTAAAAAAATTTCGAAACTTGAAATGCTCTCTTGATAAGAGACAAGTCGACTTGTAACAGATTGCTTTGGTTACATGCGTATTTGTTTATACTTCATATCAGTTATATCAGCTATTTTTAAAGTTTCGTAAAATCATTAGATATTTAAAAAAGTATCTTTTAAGCCGGAGTAGGAGCAATATGAAAGGGATTTCACATTTTTATTTTTGGCTCCCAGCTAAATCACTGCAAACTACTAAGTCGCTTTATTACCTTGTCATACCTAATAAACACAGCACTTCATAATTTATGTAATATGCAAAAATTACAATGTTGTGCACACAATGTTTTGTTTGAAATTATTTAATTGACTTAACATATATAATGTATGTTTGAATGAGAATTAGACACTGGAATGTAACAAATTGTAAGTAAATATAAATACATTTAGTGGTGTTTATCCCTGAAAATAGTTACCATTTTCATGTTATGTTAGGTTATGCTCGCTACTCTGGTTCTTGCCACCTATGGGAAGAAAAAAATAAACGATCGATTCACATTTTGTTTTTTATTGCCACCCTTTTATGGATAAACATGGACATTGGATGCTCTGTATTAGATCCTGCAGTTTTTCAAGCTACGAGATGCAGAGTTCAAATAACAATTAAAATAGTGGGCGAAGTTGTCGCTCCACTCGAAACTTGAATAAACCGTCTTCTCTCTTCGTGCGCGCACGTGAGAAAGAGAGGGCGCATACAAAAACCACAGTTTACACTTTCATCCATTGAAATGCACGCGGTGCTTCGTTGCGAGTAAGACGCCGGTTCAAAATAACCGTGAACTGTCCGGTCTTATCGTCGAACTATACCTCCTAGGTCCTTGTATCTATTGGACGTTACAGTGATACGAACTGATTTCACGTGTGATAGTGTTTTAGGCTCTGTCCATTGCAATCTGCGCTGCTGGTGTTGTGTATATTTTTGTAGACAGGGTAAGTTCAGTTAATTAAATGTCCTAGAAAAAGAATCATTTTTCAATAGTGATCAAAAGCGGGAAAATACAAGCCTTTATTTCTACTGAAATACTTAGCAAGAGCGATCTAACAGAGACACTGAAACTGATAGGTTAGTGAAGATCTGTTCTAAACTAAGGAGTACCTATAAACCAAACTAGTTATTCTATATAGAAAATTTCATTGTTCCAGCAAATAAATTTCAGGATGTTTTGAATAAATGTTTATGCTTCATTGATCTATTTCGAATCCTATATTTAAATCGCAAATAAACACCGCTAATCCTTATCAATAAATTGAAAGCACAAAGACATTAATTTATTAGTTTGTTTTTATAAAGTCGAGGGTTCCGCTGTCTTTAATCTTATTTTAATTACAAGTATGCACCTATTATTTTATATTTTTTTAAATAAATTTTGTTGATTCACCTGCAAAGATTTGGTTATTCTGATCAGAATACAATTTGGGGGTGATTTGTCTATTTTGCACAAACAAGTACCTACCTAATACATACTTGACTCACCGCCGCATCTGAATCAAAAGATTAAATAAGTAGAAGTCTCGTTATGCAACTTTTTATACTATACAAAATTAAATAACCATTTCCTAGTAGCTTGGTATCGCCTGGCGTGGGAGAAGGATAGGTACCACTGCACATTTCGATACTTAATCACAGAACAGTAGTCCTTTGTGCATACTTATGGATGAGTTTTAATTTTAAACATTGATAATAATTGTAAATTTGACCTACATTGAAGTTTATTCAAGCTTTCTAGGTACTTACGTACCTACTTAATATTTTAAAGTCGAAACTGTGTATAGGTAGGTACCTGGATAGTGGATTACCTATCTAGTTTGCATAACAAGAGTGCACAAACCACCGCATCAAATCATAAAAGTATATTAATTATCTGCTTACTTAAATAGCTATATTAATACACTTAGATAAGTTTAATAGCTTATTACGTTCCTAGCTCAATAAATATAAGCCTCTCCTACTTCAGAAAATATCTTTTTTAATACTAAGTAGGTAGGAGAAAAACACATTTCGTGTCATGTCAAATTAGATGGTAATTAACTAACTGTAAAATGTATAATGACCAAAACAATAGACGCGGTTAAACGTGTTTATTGTCTTAGAGTAAACAAAACAACTCTCTGGTCTGTAAAATATAATTATTAGATTTTTGTTATACAGCTTAAATACGGTGATGTACAAGCTATGATTCACTTTATACTAGAAAATCATTTTAAAAAACAATAAAGATATCTGCGATGGGGTTTTGAACCTGCGACTTGTGGATTACCGGTTCACACGCTTTGGCTAAGCTGAGTAGTGATCTATTTCGATATCTCATGGTTCTTAGTGTTGGGAGATCTTAACCTATTGGATGTACATATTTATTACATACATATCGATAAATGTACAATGGCACCGACTGCTTATCCCGAGATCTCGGGTGCGAAACCTGGATCGAGCCAGCATAAATTTATTGAGTTTTTCTTTCAAGAAATTCTCATTAAGAGCTTGAATTAACGGTGGTGTATCTTCCCCGTGCCTCAAAAAGCACGTAATGGACCTGAGCCTAATCTTTCTCCGGTGATGTTGGAATGCCTTTCCATCGGTCTATAATATTTTATTTCTGTAATCAAAGAAAGACGTTTACAAAACATTATGTTAATCCAAGAAAGAGTTTTAATAAAGGGAATTTATCTGTCGTCACCGCTCTGGATTGATTTAACGTCCCCCCTGATTTTCATAAAGGCTCTTTATGGCACCACGAAATGGTTCAGCCCCTACAAGAGGGTTATAAATATATCACAATTCAAGAAAAACTGCTTATGAAATAAAGTGTTTAGCGTTGTAGTTTATTATATTTATGTGTAGTCTAGTATCTATTGAGAGTATAATTATTTAATTAAGTTTCACTAGTATGTAGTTGTTTCAGTAACAATGTCGCGTTCGGGTCTTATTTCTGTATACATTCCCTTGTTGTGGACGGGACTTCTGGGAGACTAAAAAGTCCTAATAAACCACATTGGTTCGTTGATTTAGTTTCTAATGTCGCTTCTTCGGCAGTGATCTTTTCTGGTAATTTTTACATAACAATCTACGCCTTCTGTTTCTCCAACTAATGAAGGTTGGAAATCAGCTCCGGATATTTTTTACAAAATTTTTCCGGTCAGCTTAGGTTTTATATCTCTGTAGCACTTAAGGTTCCGGATCATTCTCGGATATTGTCTATACAACCACAACTTCTTCCTACAGCGAACAGCAGGCTTACCACGAACTCTTATTGCGATCCAGTTTAGGACCCAAACTGAACTGAATCGCAATTTCGTATCAAAGACGCAATCTCTTGTTTTTTGCCGAATCAGCACATAATCAGAATCGTAAATATGACATCTTCGTATTGAAATTCGTACCATGAACTTACTTTGACAACCTAAACAAGATCGCTCAATTAGACATCATGGTACGAAATACAACAACACACCTATTTTGAATTGCGTCGGAATTGAATCGCTAGCTAAGAGTTCATGGTAGGCCCCTGCAGCTCTTTTAAAACAAAAAGGGCGATAATAATTTATAGGGGAAGTCCGGGAGAGTTGAACCGCTTTTTGTTTAAAGTATCGTATTTTCTTATAAATGAGGCTTAATGATTCAATTATCACAATAAACAGTAGCTTATTTATTTAGGTTTACTTATGCATAATTACTTTTTCAACATTATAATACTAAAATATGTTATTTAAATTTGAATGAAAAATGGGATATGAGTCAACTCTCCCCACCCTTAGGGACACTTGAACCTTAGTCTGGGGAGAGTTGAACATTGCTTTTTAAAGGAGAAAAAAACATTTTGCAGCTTAAATCACATATATATTAAACAAAACATCACAAAATGAAATTAAATTGTAAAGAAACACAGTTATTGCTCTTCTTATAAAGAAAAAAAAAACAAAACTAACACATTCCACAATCAACATAATTATTAAAGATTTAGTAACAATATTGAACATAACGTTTCTAGCTTGATTAAAGCTTCTTGGTCTTTCATAACCTTTTGTTTAAATTATATACTTATACTAGTCATTTGGTATCATCAATCAGCCTTAATAATTACAAGACTTTCAGTGAGCTGGTAACCTAAAAATCTAATTCTGGTCACATTCATAATAATATCTTGTGTAAGTCCTACACATATCTCATGGACATATCTGCGGCATAAACGACATAGACGCATGGTCATCATTTCTTCTGATTGGCAAACAAAACAATACCAACGATCATTCGCGTCAGGATTTTCTACAAAATCACTATTACTGGAACTATCAGCGTACGCAACATCTTCGTCTTCACACTCCGTTTCACTATCATCATTAACATTTTATTAACCTGTAAGGCAAAATAAGATTAAACATTAAAGAAAACAAACAAAATACAAATAGGACTCGCGTATTAAGGTTTCCGAATTACTTTTAAATGTAGTCAAACGCTATAGAGGGAGACATGACCCACTGATCATGTCTCCCGCACCCGCCATGGTGCAAGCCTCCCGCATATACTACTTTGACATTACATTTTATTCACAAAAAAACAATCAATCTTAGCAAAAAAACACTTAGCATATGTCAAACTACAATAATCAGGCAGTACAATAGTGATAACATACAATACGTACCTCTATAAACACAACCGCAATCTCAAAACTATATAAATTAATAAAATTTACTCCGCCGTAACAAAAACAACTTGCCGAACCTGAGAGCCAAACAAACCTGCCATTGTAAAAAATGGCGGCGTGCTGGTTATTGGCCTCCTGCGCTCTACCAATGACCGTCTTGACGTTCCATTAGCGCGAAATTTAAGTTGAGTTTTAAAAGGTGGTTCAACTCTCCCACCTGAGCAAGTCTCCCGGACTTCCCCTAAGTATTTATAGTCCGTCACTCACATGGACCCGGCGATTTAGCACACAGCTATAGGAGACTATGTACCTAAATATAGCCTATTTTTTAGGAGAGTAGAAGCTTAAAAACTCGCTAAGTTTTAATATTTTTTTACATTATCAATTATCACGCAAGAAAAGCGTGCTTCCTGATTTATAATTACAAACAACTCGAACAAGTAACAGGCACAGACCCTGCAACTCGCCTAATGGCTGCACACCGTGACTGAAATCTACCCTATTCTTGCGTCAATCAACTGTAATCATGCGAAGCTTTTTAAACATTTAATATGGTAATTTCAACTTTACTAATTTGCCAATGGTGGATTGTAGATATCCACACGTGTCGTACAAGGCTAGATCTAGATACTAGGTAACCGGCTACTATTGTTCACAGACTAGAGCGTTTGAACGACATATTGCCGACTGTGTACTGATTTATGTGTATCTGCCCTTGTGGTATAGTAACCGAGTTCGTTTCAATTTGTTGCGTATGACTTCGTTGATATTGGCTGTACTTACCATTATAGTGTTACTACCTGACCCGGCGAACTTCGTGCCACCTCAGAATCATCTTTTTTTTTTCGTTATTTTTTTCATTGTTTTGCAAAAAGAGTGCTATTACGGGCGGAGACAAATCCAAAGAACCAAATCTCAACAATCGGTCGAGCCGTTCTTGAGTTATAAATAGGCCGGTTTGAACGGGGAAGTACCGCTCTCTCACAGAAGATCGTATAATAGATGTAACCTCTTTATTTCCCTTTTGCTGCTGGCCTGTTTGTCACCCTCGTAGTGTAAAAATAAATGTTTTTCTTCTTCTAGTTTAAATTTCGTAACATAAGTTGTGTTTTCCAGACTATGCCATTATTCTTCCATCCTAAAATAAACTAAACATACTATTACACGCTCTGAATAGGTGCCTGCGGAAAAGCACAAATCAGTCTTATTAATAGAATAAGATTGGAAGATAGCCGTAAAAACCTTGAAGGGGTCTCTATAGCCCGCCCACTCCTTGTAATTACAGACCCATTGTCTACACTACACCATAAACAGCGATATGTTCCCTTCGTTCTTTAAGACTATAGATAAGTACTTTATTTTTCTTTACCATTGGATATATGTTGGCGTTCAATTAAAATTTAATACTGCACCCTTAGACAAGCACAGTATTGCTCTATTTTAAAGGACTAAAAATGATTTCAGACATATTTTTTTAGACATTTTACAATTGATCTTTGATCATTTAATAATAGTTGAATATCTACTTACCACTTGCATCATTGTAGGTCCTAAATATTATAAATACTTACATGAGACAATGTTCAAAATTTTTACGGAAATATAAAATCTCTTGTGGTCCATGCTCTAAATTATGTGCCGGCACATGCTGTCCCCCATGGCGTTTAACGTGTTATCATATGTTAATTCTTTATAATCTGTATAAGCGGGCAAAGTTCGCCTCAAGAATATCAAATTCCACGTTAAAAAGTATAAAAGTAGTAAAAAAGTATAAAAAGTATAAAAGTAGTCCTTACTAATATTGTAAAGGTGAAAGTGAGCTAGTTTTTTTGTCACACTTTCACGTTGTAGGTAACTATTTAATCGATCATAATTTTGCATAGCTGAGTAAACATAATATGTTTATTTCGGTTTAGGTAAATAAAGACATACATAGGCCCCCTACTTTTAACCACGGAATAGTGGACGATTCTTGGGAAAAGCCATTTTTGCATAATGACAATTAATATGCCATAAAATGACGTATTTAAACTATATCTACTAGCCGCCGCTAAGTGCTAGTTTTTAGGTTATGGGTATCTCAGGTTCCCGATATAGTAGCGGGATAAAATACCAGTTTTTAAGTCTATAATAATTAACAGCCGTCTAACAAAAATGTTTCATCAAAATCCGTTCAGTAGTTTTTGCGTGAAAATCAAACAAATGGTAACGACAAAAATTTTAAAAATTAACTAAAGTCCAAGTCAGGACAAAAACTCGCCAGAATCTAGCTTGTCTTGCTTGTCCCAGCAAGATTGGGCTGGCTAGAGCGGGGCAGTACCACCCCCTCTCAGAATATCAGCGTGAAACACTACTAACGAAATGGTACTACTCCTATTGTGTATTTCGTAGGGTGAATGAGAGCGCTGCAGGCCTAAACCCCATAGATATAGTATATCTATGCTAAACCCTATCCTGATACTTATTATCCTACTTCTCATACTTCCTTAGAGATGGCGACGCGCGAGTGATGCCTCTGGTGATGCTAGCCTCTGTAAGCTATGGTAACTGCTTACTGGTGGACCATCTGTTTCTTTGCCACCTTCGTAGTATAAAAAAAAAGTATTATAAATTGTGATGTGAATATTTCTGTACAACAATAGTTTGTTTTTACAAACAAAGTATTTGAATATGATATTAAATTAGACACTGTGCTAATAAAATAATGCCTAGGTAATCTACCGCTATGTATATCTGCTTATTTCGCTGATTTTACATTATAATTACTTACTAAAACAAATATGTTAATTGTTCTCTGAAATGCCTACAGTACGTATTTTGCCAATATTGCAAACGATATGTATCATAAAAATGTTGCACCATTAGCAAAGGCACATTTGAATAGATACCTACAAGTTTGATATCTGAAAAAGTATCGACACCATAAATTTTCCAGTCAGTGCACCAATCTTTTACATCAAACTTCTTTGTTTAGATTTTTATCTAAACATCTTTTAGCGAACAAAAGGTCTTGTGTAAGACAGATCGTGTTTTGGGCATTATGTGTTCATTGCGGCCTCCAAATCCAAATATCCTTTCACCGCTGGGATAACAGCACTTCAAGAGCGTATAGCGATTATATTAGTTTCTTTAAATCTGTAATACGGATTAAGGGTGTTTGAATGAATTCAATGGTTCATAATATATTATCTTATTGTATTACAAAGAGGCATTCGTAACTTACTTGATTGATCTGTCAGGCGTAATTTATTATTTAACGTGTTAATTATGATATCTTGCTTATAAAATATCGTATCGTTTGGAAAACTTTTTTTGTTTACACCATGCAAAATGCATTGACGTCCCCCTGTCGTTCTCACAGTAATTTGTGCCAGATTATCCATTTAAATTAACTACGGATCCTTTTACGTCTATTGTAGGGAGTTAAGGTTTCAGAAGAAGAAGATTGCCCTTTAGGAATAAGACTCTGAAAGTGTAAGATATCCAGAGCGTAAGACATTGATTGGGTTGCTTTGAATGGTCCTATTAAGAAATGTGATGTTACATATCAAGGGTTGGGTGATGCTTTTTTTTATTGCCTGGCAGACGAGCTACGTCCCACCAGATCGTAAATGGTAACCGTTGCTCATGGACTCAACTATACCGAGAGTATTGTCAAGCCGATGACCCACCACAGATATGAAATAAAATAATTAACGGCTATCTCCTGCTACAACCAACACACACCGATGTGCTTCATGGCCGAGACACGGGAGATGGTGGTACCGACCCGCTCAGGCCTGATAGCAAGTGAGTACTCCCACTTGGTACCCAGCTATACCACTAGTAATGCAACTGATAATTGCTTACTTACCTTAGTCGCCTCGGGTGATGACAATTGTATTCTTAGTCCGTCACCACACGGACAAAATTAACTTAAATAGATGGTGAAGTTTTAAAATATATATCTATCCTAGTGGACCCGGCAGAAGTCCTTCCCGAGTGTCAGCTTATACCTACTACGTATTAGCTGTCGCCGAAATTTTCTCTCTATCCTTATCCCAACCCTTGTTGAGGTTAATTTTCTTCCTTTCGGTTTTAGCTGATCCATCAATAATTACACAGAGATTGCCTATCCAACATTCACGACTTAATTAAGGGAACAGTTGGTGGCCTTGGAACTAGACCTGTATCAGATATTTTTATTCAGGACTGTGACGACTTGTAACGACTGCCAGGATGTTATTTTATAGCCGGTACCCGCTGCTTAACGTGTAAGTAGAGAAGGAGGTGATGCCTGCACAAATAAGTGTAATTTGTTGTCACCCATTTGATTGCCAGCCAGAAAGTTGATTAACCTGGCAGGTCGTTCGAACTGCAAGTACACAAGGAAAGTATACGAAATAATTGTTTTGGGCTTTGGTGTGACTTTGGGGCGAAATATTGGGGTTGTGCGTTCCGATATTCAGAAAATCATTGAAGAATAAAAAAAACATTAAATAATAAGACATAGGTAAGTCTCGAAACCCTAATCAAACACAAAAAAAAACATCAAAATCAATCCAGCTATTTAGGAGGAATTCGGTGACATACACACGTACAGATTAATTGTATATACATAAAGAAATCTGTCTCAAATTGCGTTAATTTAATCACAGCATGCACGCTTTCGCATTTATTATGACGATGTTACTTAACGTGCGTTAAATACTAGGGATGGGCCGAAGTTCGTTTTACATTCGGTTTAACAGAATTTCGGTGGCTTGAACCGAACTTCGGCCGAATGCCGAAGTTCGGTTTTAAATGCCAAACATTCGGTATAAGAAAAAGGTAAAGGTTTATACTAAAATCTAGAGAAATACACATTTGTCATAGCTGCAAAATAAGTCATATATACCACTACTCGAAAGTCATTTAAGCATGGTCAGTTGTTTGTTAAACTATAATTATTATAGATAAATTAAAATGTATAAATGAATTAGTTTTTTTCACAATCTCATCAATACACCCAATAATTTCAAATAAGGTGTCACCCTTACACTGACTGTTTTTTTATTGCTTTACGGCGTTGCCTTTCATAAAAAATACACACAGAATATGACTTGTTACTCCCGAGAACGCATACACCGAAGTTCGGCCGAATTTTGTATATTTACCGAATGTTCGGCCGAAGTTCGTATTCGGTTAAAATCATATTCGGCCCATCTCTTTTAAATACTGTATTAACACAAATTGCCTTTACATAAGCAATGCACCGGCGCAAACTCATTTCATCACAATTGTATCATTGCACAGATTGTAATTAGCTACTGTATACACGTTGTCGTTGTTGCGATAGACTTTAAAGTTAGTGTCACCTCCCCATTGCATTCTACAAGTGTCGTCAGAGTCGTGGACTAATTAAGTGTAATTATAGCGGACACATCCGCTACGATTGATAGAAAACTCGCGTTCTTATTTGTGTGACGTTGGTTGTTAGCCTCGGATGGCTATGAAAACCTAACCCGGACAAGTGGTGAGCGCTGAGGGCTCTCAACTTAACATTTAAACAACGCAACCCAAGGCCACCCCCTGTGTAAGAACCTTTTTTTTTAAAGGTGGGCATAAATGTATCTTCCGCACACTCTGCTGCCCGGAGAGACAGCGGGGTAATGTGGGGCTCTCACCCTCTAAAAACCCACCGTGCGCCCTCACCTCGCCCGTACTCGGCGGACCACTGGTACCGCGTGTATTCACTTCAGTGGCCCTATCGGGGTTCTTCTCTGAACGACGTTCCCCCGTACCTGAGGCGTCGCACATTCGCGGTAGGCTCTACGCGGGCGGAAGACAGTCCCCGGTCGAACAGCCCGTGGCATCGGCTAGGGCAGCATTACGCGCAGATATTCGCTCCCACGCCACCCCGCGCGCCGGCGGCGGGTCGGGCCAGAGGAGAGGTCGCCCTCAGCAGCGGGGATAATTACTTTTTGTACCTGGCGAGCTGTTTATGCTCTGATTTGAGCGCGAATAAAGGCCTCACCACCATTAAACCACCTCCATTAAAGAGATGTATAAAGAAGGCCAAATTCTCTCTCAATATGACAGAGCCTCCCGCCAAATTTAGACGTCTATCGAATGATAAGTATAACAATTGATCACAATTGCCAGGTGAAGTATTACTTATAGTTCAAAAACCGTTCAGAGATAGAGATCTATTTCTCACACTTTCCTGCACACAACGTATCTTATCAAATGTGTATAATACAAAATTATATCTCTTCAGATCTAGGCCAGCAATGACTTTATTACAAAGTTCGTAATTCTACTCATCATATTTTCTAAAGTAACATACCAATTATGTTTTCACAAGAAATTCTACCTCGGTATAATATATCCAGTATCAAATCGCACAAGTGAATGGGCGTCAGAAGTTGTGTTCTCACGCGCTGGCTGACCGAAGAATATCTAGGTACCAACCTACCTACTTTAATTTTCGTTTCTAATCTAAGCCTGCCTATATTATTCTTTATCTAGAGGTTTTTCATCATTATTATATCCTCTTTTGTCTGTGAATGTGAATTTTGTGTTCTCCATATATACATTGATAGCGTCAAATTTAGCACATTTTCTAATGCATTTTGCACAATAAAATCTTCGTCAAATCCATTTAAAAAATCTAATAATGTTATATTAATTCTTGTTTGTGTTAACTTTCAAATTGCCTAGGACATTCCATATCAAGCGATGAATAGGCTATGTTCAACGCCCACTTACATACGCCAAATTGGATGTCTATAACTTTAGCGAACTAAGCCATCTGCGAGAATTAATAGCCTTTGAATTTGACACGCTTTTGAATGGTTGCTAGTAACGTAGCCAATAAAATCTATAATATGGCCTACCTGCCTACTCTATATGCTCGCAAAACTAGATAAAATGAAGCAGGCAAGTGTTTTTTTTTCACTGTATGGCGAAGAGGTTATGGGCGTCACATATTAAAACTTAATGCCATTTAAAAAAAAATTGTGTGAGTTGCCGCACAAATTATCCCTAGGCGTTTTATGCATCTATATGTATATGCATTTAGGCATCTTTATGCCTAAAGTACCGGGATAATACTAGAACAGGTTAACCCTAGGAAACAGGTAGGTTTATACTGTCGATAAAAACGTGATATCTAGATTATTTTTTAAATCATACGAAGCTTCAGTTATCAAATTAGAGGAAGTTAGTTATCTGTACAGCTGGGCATTTCTTTAGCTGAATGAGATAAATTGATCGAAAAGCATAAATTACGTCCATGGTTGGTGTAATGGTGTTAATCGATAAAAAAACGATTCTCAACAATTTGATATATGCTAGATTTAAAGTAGAACTCGGTCATTCTATGTACGGATGACAATATTTTGGCATTGCAATCGATACACCCATTTGCTCACAGCATGTAGAAAGTAGTTCTGTTTGTTGTTCTAAGTCAGTGGTTCAATTTCAAAAGGCTCTTAGACAGTATAACCAACTTTGTTAAAGAAAATAAAATTTATATCACATTTTATAGTTATTTATAGGTAAGTAATTCGTTTTTATATTTTACTTGCAAGATAATGGGGACAATAAACCTCACGATACTATTCCGCAATATTGTTTCGAGATAATCACTATAGACAGATGATTCACGGAACGATTCTCAGATAGCTCAAATTGACTCCCTTTGTCAAACCGCTGGTTGATGTAACCAAGCTTACTTGATCTCTGTTAGAATAGATGCCCACTTTACCTACGAAATTTCAACGCTATGTTACCAAGAATAAGTGTGATTGTTTTTGAAAAGGTCGTGAATTTGTTTGTGCGCGGTCGACCGGTAAAAACCTTTATTCGTCTCAGCCGCTCAGCGTCGGCGCCGTCAAAACTCGTGCGCTACAGAATCCAAAGTATTTCACGGCGGTCTGGTAAGTAAAAAACATTCGTGTTCTTAGAACATAAAAAATATTAAAATAGTTCACCTATTCTATTTTAGAAATATAAAATATGCTGCAAATGTCAATGTCAAGCTTCAATAGGCATCTGAGAATACCTACACTCGTTTGTAAAGAATTTAGATGAGCAGACCAAATATAGGTATCAATCGAATATCGCTAGCTTCAATCGATTTCCTTTATTTATGGTACCTAAATATCTTTAGAACAGCTATTTTTCTTATAAATAAAATTGAACTGTTTGTTTTGTTTGTGATGTTTAAATAACAGCTTAAAAAACATAGCATCACGCCTGTATTCCCCGAAAAGGTAGGCAGAGGTGTATTACACACCCACGGTTCGCCAGCTATGTTTAAGTCCCACGTTATAGGGGGCGAGCCTATTGACGTCTACCGGTTCTAAACTCCGGGCTGCTACTGGGAATTTTTCTTTCTACGTAAAAGCTCAATAACACTGCCTGACCCGGGGATTGAACCCTCTTGATTGAGACCTCATGATCAGCAGTCGCTCACACTACTGCTGCACTACAGAGGCAGTTTAAATAACAGGTTTTTACTAAATGCATATACATACATATACATTATCTATAACAAAATACCAATTGAGTTGAGGAGTGTCTTTCCAAAACGGCTAATTTCTCATTTTGGTAAAGAACGTTTTTCTTTGGTGTTGATAGGTCCCAACTTCACATTTTCAATTATTTGAATGACATAATGGTGTTTTATAATAGCTTATTTCCTACTATCTGAAAAAAAAAGGATTCTTTTCTCTAAATAGTGTCACCTGACTCCCTCTTGCGTTCTACGAATGTCGTAAGAGTGGACTAATTAAGTAAAATTATAGCACCGCCACCGGTACGATTGATGGAAAACTAGCGTTCTTTAAACGATATTAGATCTCTATCTTCCCAGAAGGCAGCTGGGTGGCTTTGTCTGTGGTATTCATGAATCTAAGGGAAATTATTTAAACCTAATTGATTGTTATTTTCCTAAATAGTTCATATATACGGCTAAGCATGTCAAATGCTTAAAATATGTATCAAAATATCAAGTGCAACTGATAAGAGTTGCAATAAATCGTTTACGCGGTGCTCAGATATGCGTTGTTTTTTCGTTATGAACTTATGATTATAGCTGTTAGGTTCAGATGAATGTTTAACCCGTTGCTGCACCTGCTTTAGCAGATCGGTTTATAACTATCCGGTTTGGTTGTTTTCTTGGTTGAATGCCTTGCTTAGCTCAACTTTTTTAATTGTTTTTTTTGTTTTTTTTTTTTGGAGGCTTAAAACTTTAAATGTTAAGCCAGCCATCATAACTTAAACTAAAAAAAAATATTATAAATTACAGAAAAAAATATTTATATATAATTTTATAAATGCCAATATATAGATCACAAAGTTTTAGTTAGTGTTAGTTTTTAGCTCAACATGAATGGCCGGCTCGATCGGGTAAGTACAATACTCTCACAGAATATCGGCGTGAGACAACGGTAAATACTCCTACCGTTGTGTTTCGTATCGTGATTAAAAATGCCGGAGGCCCAAATCCCCTCCTTATTATCCTTCCTATCCTCTCCTTATTATTCTTGCTCAACACCTCATATCCCTTTACTTGGAGATGGCAACGTGCGAGTGATGCCTCTGGTGTTGCTGGGGTCTATAGGCTACGGTAACCGCTTACCATAGTACCAGTATAAAAAAGGAATTTGCCTTATCCCCATCAATATTATAAATGTGAAAGTGAGATTGTCTGTTAAGTTTTCACGGCATAACTGCTTAATTGATCATAATAAAATTTTGTATATAGAAGAGTCTAGAACCCAGAAAAGGACATAGGGGAGAAACAGCATATATTATACCTACTATATTATTTCTCTGTCCACAAACTATATGTGTATCAATTTTCGTGGTGATCATTGTGTATGTAAGTTGTAACAAATAAACAATGAGGTTCACATTTTTAATATTATCTCCATTCATCCAACCATCCATCAGCCTTTCGACGTCCACTGCTGGACATAGGCCTCCCCAAGAGAACGCCACAACAAGCGGTCCTGTGCTGTTTCGCTCATTTAAGAGATAGTGCCGTAATCGCCACGCTTGGCAGGCAGGTTGGCGATCGCAGTGGATGTTAATACTCGAGGGAGTGCTGCTGCCCACTCCCCCGGTATCGGCCCTTAGTCGGCTCTTACCATGGGTGGCGAAGGGGTGGGACAATTCTAAAGCCGGCCCCACACCACACGGCCCCCACGGCCGAATATTATCTAAAGAAAATTCTCGTGTCACAGTGTGTGTCGAAATTTGTCATTCTCCTCCGAACCGGCCGATTCTTATGAAATTTTTTAATGAATATTCAGTAGGTCTGAGAATAGGGTGTAAACTATTTGTCATACCCCTAAGTGATAAGGGTCACCCGAAATATTTTTTTTTATGATTCGGCATTAAAAAAATACATACAACCCTAAATTTTCACCCTTCTAATGCCAACTCCTATTTTTAATAGCGATAAAAAAAATATGGCGGTACGAAGTTCGCCGGCTGAGCTAGTAAGGATATAAGGATTTATAGGTAATAAATTATAGACAAGCATGGATCTTTATACAAATACGTGTTTTAGAAAGTCCATATCGCTTGTAACAATTATACGTCGTGTAACATAAGTGCGGTTGTCTTTTGAAACCGAGCTAGAGTTCTCACGCGGCGGGCTGCGCATAGTGCGCATGAGTCGATCCGGTCAGATAACCACTTATTTATTTATCACCTACACGGATGGCGCGACCACCGAGGTGTAGCTACTCTTGCTTACGAATATCTGGGGCCTCTACTACTAAAAAACCATCAAAGTACTCGATACTACCTTGTTACATTACTAACAAATGACACTGCAAAAGTGTATCGTAAAACCGCAGTTGGAACACTTAAAATTTTATCGACTTGTCACAGGATGAATTAACGTGTATTAAATACTTTATTTTAAAATATTTTAATGGATGTACGTTCAAACATCAAGTCGTATAAATTACGTTTATGATAAGATGATTTCCATTTGTGTAGGCAATCCACAAAACTTGATAATTTAGTCGTTTGCTAAAGCGAATTGAATGCAATTTTGTACGTTAAACAGGATGAGAATTAATTCTAAACAGTCGCCAAACCACAAATGAATCACTACTGTAGGGTGCGAGCCTGAGAACACTCTTTAATGATCGAAGCTTGAAAAAATATAATGGATAAATTCGCCATAACCGTTCAAAGGCGTTTATCTCATAATTTGTTAGCAAATACTGATGCCTCGTTGAATTAAACGTGCATTGTTCCTTTTTTCTCAAATATTGGAATCTTAGAGACGCTTAAACACCTGTATGTATTAAAATATTTGTTGACGGGATTCCTACCATATAGGTATCTAATTTATTTATGCCATACACCTAATCTATTTCTACCATATACCTACTTTATTTCTACCACATACCTACTTTATTTATGAGTTTTCGATGTTTCGGTTTTGTGTCTTATGTGTCTTTCAATGTTGCAAGCGCCATGATCACGGAGCAACTGTCCGTTTTAAATAAATCAGTACAATCCGTCAACAAATCTTGTATTAGTATTAGTATAACATAACATGTTTAAAAATGTATATCTATAAATGAATAAATACATTTTCACGGACATTTTTCACACAACATCCTCTGGTCCCAAACTAATCTTAACGCTTGTGCCATGAGTACCAGATTACGGATATAATACATATATTACTTTTTTTTGTAAATACATACATATAATAAAAAGAAAACACCCAGACGCAGTACAAATATCTGTGTTCATCACACAAATAATTGTCCTAGGTGGGAATCGAACCCACGGCCTCGTGCACTGAAGTCGGTTACACTGCCGACTACGCCACGAGGCCCGTCAATCAATAAGTCTATATATCAATAAGTTTACTAAATCGAATGAGATTTTGCTTATCTAAGGATTGGTGTAGTTTGGCCGAACGCTACCTGTCGCGCTCGCGTCTTTATCTGAGCTTGAGGTTATACTGTCTAATGCTGTACTACAAAAAAGCTTCAACAACTTCATGAGTCGCGGTTCGTTCAACTGCAGACGATTTACTCGTAGACTATAATTTAACTTGTGCAGCCGCAACGGGATTATAAATAAAAGATTGGAATTTGGTATCGGCGTCTATAGGCGTTACATTCGTTTACAGATAATACCAATGAGTTTTTAGTTGTTTCTTTAATAAATTGTAACAAGTACAAGTTGTGTAAAAAGTAGTATCAGATTGTAGGTCCCATATCGATTAATTAGCGAATAAGCTATAAAAAACAGTGCAACAAATAAAGAAAAATAATATTTACCTCGGTAGAGATAGTAGAGATAGTGGGAACAAGAATGTATGCGTAGTTTTATTACCCCGCATAGTTCTTTAATAGATAAGGAAATTTTACCCCCTCGTGATATGTGCATAGTATTCATCAATTAATTCAATTAACCGGTTTTTATGACCACTATGTCTTATCAAAATCCATATGTCGGAGCAAGGTAAACTTTGAATCGGCCTATTACAAACAAATAAATCCTAACTATTATAAAGCTGTAACAGAGTTGTGTCTGTACATTTAATATATTTTAGAAAAGAATACTATATTAGGCTACAAAGGCGCGTCTGAAAAAAAATTTTTAGTTTTTGAGTGTTTATTAGATTTTTGTTCGCGCATCACGCAAGAACTACTGAACGGATTTTATAAAACTTTTTGTATTCGATAGCCATTCTGATCTCGTACAGGCTGACGTCCGGGATGTCTTCGGTAAAGTGCCGAGTTAGCTTGGATCTGGGATCTTGGACCAAGCCGACAACAGGACTCTGGGATCTGTACAACTGTCCATAGAACTGGTGGACCTCTCTCAAGATCTCATATCGGGATGAAATAACAGTGCCGTCGTTGGTCCTCAGCTTAGTCAACTGGCTTTGGCCGACAGACAGATCTCTTGCGAACACTTTCGAGCCTTGGTTCCGCTCTATCGGCTCTTTAATGCGGACAGCATTAAATTGGCGAATATCATGTCGCACGGCCTTGGAGATCTGTCTGCTTAACCGCCTCAGGCAGGACCAATCGGCTGAAGACTGGACTGTCATTTCTTTTCTCCTTTCCATGAGCTTGAGAGTATGGTCCGAGAGTTCACGAGTCCTACTAACGCGACGGGCCTTCAAGTACGTCGACCCGACCGCTTGGACAGTTTGCTCGAACCTGCTGTTCAAATCGCTCGCTGATTCGCATTCATCTAGACATTGGAAGCGATTTTGTAGTTCGAGCTGAAAGCTCTCGGGGTTCTGGTATTGGGCAGGTGTTGGTCGGAGCGTAGACTTCATCAAGCGTGACCTCTCGACTTTCGTGCTAATATTCAAGATGCCCCTGACTAGTCGGTGATCACTCCCAGTTTTAATTCTGCTGATCACTGAGACATCATTGAATATGTGTCGTTTGTCCGACAAGATGAAGTCAATCTCGTTTTTTACTGAACCATCAGGGCTGATCCAGGTCCATTTCCGCTGGGGCTGTTTTCTGAAGAAGGAATTCATCATGTAGCGGCCTTCCTTCTCCAGAAAATCAGCCAGCATCTGGCCCCTGTGATTCCTCTGCCCGAAACCATAGTGCCCCACTTTTAGCTCATCGTCTGTCCTTTTGCCTAGTTTCGCGTTAAAGTCTCCCATAACCACCGTGAAGTAGGTTTTAGACGAGTATATGGCCTTCGAGATATCCTCATATAGGGCCTCCACCTCATCGTCGGAGTGTGTCGAGGTCGGTGCGTAAACCTGTATGACCTTCAACGAATACCTTTTGGTTATTCTGAGTATAAGGTACGCTACCCTACTCGACACACTCTCAATCCTCTCAAAGTTGCCTACGAGAGACCTGCGAACGATAAACCCGACACCTCCTTGGGACTGGTGGTCGCCCTTCCGGTGGAAGAGCAAGTTCCCGGACTGGAGGATTGTCGTGCCCTCACCCTCTCTTCGGACTTCTGACAACCCTATAATGTCCCAGCGGATCTTGCTCAATTCCTCTTCTAGCTCGGTGATTCTCTCGTCGGTCCGAAGTGTCCGAACGTTGTGCGTCACCAGGGCCAGAGGTCGTTGCTTGTCTACCCTTTCCGCGACCGGAGATTCTTCGCACCCCCTGCTCCGCCGTTACCGGGCCCGCTACCGTTAGGCCACGGAATAGCGGAGCTACCGTGACTGGGGGCCATTTTATGTTGTGTGCTTGTCATGGGGGATAATGCCGTAATCGCCACGCTTGGCAGGCGGGTTGGCGATCGCAGTGGATATTGTTAATACTCGAGGGAGTGCTGCTGCGCACTCCCCCGCTATTCCCTCAGTCGGTTCTTACGACTGCCTGTGGGTAGAGAGGGATGGGACAATTCTAAAGCCGGCCCCACACGGCAAAAAATATGTATACCGTAGGTATATCCTGTAATTCAGGGCAAGTAGCAGGGTAGTGTGCTCACCCAGTAAGTAAACCCACCGTGTGCCGTCTCTCCACCTGTATTGGCGAACCACTGGAACTGTGTGGCATTCATAATCACCATTTCGCCAAATTAATCGACAAACGTAAAAGTGTAATTTCGTGTCATATATTTTTTCTCTAAGCATGTTTTGTAAGCATTTGACAAGATGAATACAAAAAAAAACAAAAAAAACTTAGCATCACGCCTGTATTCCCCGAAGGGGTAGGCAGCGATGTATTACACACCCACGACTCGCGAGCTATGTTTAAGTCCCACGTAATAGGGGGCGAGCCTATTGACGTCTACCGGGCACATTTCCAAACTCCGGGCTGCTACTGAGAATTTTTCTTTTTAGGAAAAAGCTCAATAACATTGCCCGACCCAGGCATCGAACCCGAGACCTCCTGATTAGCAGTCGCATACACTACCGCTACACCACCGAGGCAGTTACAAGATGAACACAAAGTGCGTAAATGTCATCTCTTGACAATAATTTTCGATTTCACATTTTCGTAAGTAGCAAACATTTTTAACGCCTTTTTTATATTACGTGAGTGGCAAACAGGCATACGGCTTAACTGAATGTAAAACGAATTTCGGCCCACCCCTAATAATTAAGTTAGTGTTTATTAAGTAAACAAGCGACCTCGGCTATAACCGTTGGTTTCCAATCACATTTAACACAATACAGACAGACATCCGCAATCCTATTGACACAATCGAGTTTTTCTTGTTTTCACTAAAAAAATAACGTTAGATTATAAAAAAATAACTAAACAACCTATAAGAATTTAAACCCTAGTTTTTAAGACATAAAGTACATAATTTATTGTGGAAATACGACCTTCCTAAAAAGCTGTGTATCTTATGTGTGTAAGAGCGATTTGACGCACTGGTGTTTTTAATTAAGTTTCTGAATTGATTATTTAAGGAAATGTTAGTATCAACATACATTTCGGGCCTCCGACGCTCTCACTCACCATACGAAACACAACGGTATGCGTAACTACCGTTGTTACACGCAGATCTTTTCTGAGAGGGTGGTACTTCCCCGATCGAGCCGGCCCATTCGTGCTGGGATAAACAAGGCTCTACTACTTGAGCTTTACTTCCCCATAGTGGGGCAGGCTCTTCCCATGGTGAGATGGGAGTTTTTATTCCTAACATTATATCGCTGGTGACAGAGAAAAGCGTTGGATAGAAAGCCTTGTCTACTACTACAAATATTATAAATTTATAGTGACTTTATTTTGTTTGTATTCTTACGACGCCGTAGCTACTTAAGCGATCTTCTCTGTACTTCGGACGATATACTCCGAAGGACATAAGGCTATATACCTACTATTCCCGGTAAAATGGAGGGTTATGGTAAGAGGGCTTTTTCCTGCACAGGGCCGCGTTCATAAGTTAATAATATATACAAAAATGATGTTTGAATGTTTGGCCTTCATCCATCCATCCATCAGCCTTTCAACGTCCACTGCTGGACATAGGCCTCCCCAGGAGAACGCCACAACGAGCGGTCCTGTGCCGACCGCATCCAACGGCTTCCCGCAGTTTTGACCAGATCGCCGGTCCATCTGGTGGGGGGCCGTCCTACGCTGCGCTGTCCGATACGTGGTCGCCACTCGAGAACCTTTCTTCCCCAACAGTTATCGGTTCGACGAGTGATGTGGCCTGCCCATTGCCACTTCAGCATGGCAACCCGGCGGGCTATGTCAGTCACTTTCGTTCTCCTACGGATCTCCGTATTATGGATACGATCACGTAGGGAAATACCAAGCATAGCCCGCTCCATGGTCCCCTGAGCGACTTTGAGCTTTGATACGAGGCCAACATTCAGAGACTACGTCTCTGTTCCATATGTCATCACTGGTAACACACATTGGTCGTAGACCTTCGTTTTCAGACACTGCGGAATATTGGACGAGACGATCTTCCTTAGCTTTCCGAACGCTGCCCAGCCGAATTGGATTCGTCGATTGACCTCTTTCTCGAAGTTGTGCCTACCTAACTGGACTGTTTGTCCCAGGTAGACATAATGGTCAACAACTTCGAGAAGCGCACTCCCGACTAGGACCGGTGCTGAAATGACGTGGTCATTAGACATGACTTTCGTCTTGTCCATGTTCATTTTGAGACCCACTAGTCGGGAAACCCTGCTGAGATCATGCTCAATAGAACGATGCCAAGGTCCTCCAGCAATTCTGCCATGACTACGATGTCGTCGGCATATCGAAGGTGAGTGATGTATTCGCCATTGATGTTGATGCCGAATCCGGTCCAGTCAGAGCTTGAAGACATCGTCCAATGCAGCGGTGAAGAGTTTCGGGGACAACGTCTCCCTGTCTAACACCTCTCTGCAGTTGGATCGGTTTCGTACTCCTGTCCTGAACACGGACTGACATTGTGGCGTTTCTATACAAGCACTTCAGCACTTCGATGTACCGATAGTCAATTTGGCACCGCTGAAGGGACTGCAGCACCGCCCAAGTTTCGATCAAATCGAAGGCTTTCTCATAGTCCACAAACGCCAGACACAGAGGCCGATTGTATTCCTCGGTTTTCTGTATAATCTGTGTATAATATATCTGCGTGTGGATGTGGTCTATGGTACTATACTGGCCTTGGCCTTTTCGGAAACCGGCTTGTTCGGGAGGCTGGAAGTCGTCAAGCCTGCGCGTGAGTCGATTTATAATAACCCTCGAAAACTACTTATAGACGTGGCTCAAGAGCGAAATGGGTCTATAGTTCTTCAAGAGGGTTCTGTCACCTTTCTTAAAGAACAACACCACCTGGCCTTAATGACGTCTAACTGAATGGATATGGATGAAATTTAGTAAGTAGGTAGATAAATGAGACCACTGAAGTAATGTAACATAGTTCAAGTGGCCCGCCAATACAGTCGGGGAGACGGCACACGGCGGGTTTATTTAGTGGGTGAGGGCACCACACTAACACAAAATAAATAGGTATGTGACACTACGCTGTTCGTTGCCCCAAACGACGAGGTGTGTATTTAGAAACATTTCTTCCCGCCTTAACCAAAAAAAACGGTAGATAAATGAAACACTGGTTCAGTAAAAAGGATGTACATTTTATGCCGAAAACCTAATAGTATTAAACATTTTATCCATTACACTCCAAAAAATAGAAAATTTCTAGTAATAAATTAATACGTATCTAAGGCACTATTATAGGCAGCAATTTTATGGTTATTTGATGTCTGTACTTATTTATATTTTGTTCACACAAAACAAGTTTATGGTACTACGAGTATTAGCAATATCTATTATTGTAGTCGAAGATGTAGATAGTTTCTACACACTACTTTATACCTCGATATCCATCCATCCATCCATCCATCAGCCTTTCTACGTCCACTGCTGGACATAGGCCTCGCCAAGAGAACGCCACAACGAGCGGTCCCGTCATGGGGGATAATGCCGTAATCGCCACGCTTGGCAGGCGGGTTGGCGATCACAGTGGATGATGTTAATATTCGAGGGAGTGCTGCTGCCTACTCCCTCGGTATTCCCTCAGTCGGCTATTACGACTCCCGTGGATAGAGAGGGGTGGGACAATTCTAAAGCCGCCCCACACGGCATACCTCGATATATATTATAAAATTTATTTGAAACTTTCCTCGAATTTGTCCGCATGGAATTTAGTTATTTTGTTTTTTATGCGGTATTCTTATTATTTTTCCAAAATAAAGTAGCATCAATTACTCCTTATAACATCGGCTAACTGCCAGTAAAAGTCATAAATCGGAACAGCCGGCCCGGAGATTAGCCGCAATAAACAGACGAACAAAGCCTTTAAAAACTTTTTTGGTATTTGTTATATTAACAACGTGTTATATACGTTTCGTTATACTAAATGTATGTGCAGTTATTTAGACATTTCAAACAGAAATTTGAATTATATCGTTCAATTTTGAAATACAATGAGACTATAGGTTGGATTATAATTATTGACAAAATAAATCCGAATTCAAATTTTTATATGATTTATTTTGAATAAATTTTGATGAAGGTGATTCTTAGTACAAGTTTAGTGCTACTTAATTCTATAAGCATTTTTGCTTGTAATCTGAGCAAATAAGAACAATTCAATACATATACATAGTTTGGAACGCAGAATAGGAGATAGGCATTTTTTTATCCCAGAAGCAATGATGGTTCCTGTGGGCTAACTATTTTTGCATGCGTATAGATAATTAACTAGCAATATAGTAACGTATTTATATTCTGAAATCCATGCGAACAGAATCTAGTTTTTAATAAACGCTTATAAATTTTCATAGGCATCTATTTAATTGTTGGATCCAAAACCAATCTTAAATTGTTCCCTGAACATAATAGACATGCTGTATTGTTCTAGGGATGTCCAGTTGAACAATGGGCCATACGGAGGAGGTGCGTAGCGCTAGGATTTCGCCCCGGCGCCGATCGCCCGAGCTACCTCCCCTGCCACCCCCTATACAGCCATGTAGCGGCTTCCTCGGCAACGTGAGTATTAAGCTTTATTATTTTTTGTATTGTAAAACGCATATATTATGTATTGTTTCATTATATATTTTTTAAAGGTAGATAGCATGGGTAACGGTCTTTCGAGTCGGAGAAAAATAGGTAACATAATTTAAAACTAAATTATTTAGTGATGAACACTATAAAAGTACTAAGTTCAACATCTACATAACGTTAGTTGGTCTTTTAAACATCTTATAGCTTACTGAACAATTGGGTATA
Source organism: Leucoma salicis (assembly GCA_948253155.1). Lineage (NCBI taxonomy): Eukaryota > Metazoa > Arthropoda > Insecta > Lepidoptera > Erebidae > Leucoma > Leucoma salicis. The sequence goes on from OX411815.1 coordinate 5,519,685, forward strand.
GGTAGGGTAAACTGTACCTATAATGATTGGCACTCTAAGCATATTTAAGATTTATATTATATATATATTTTTAAATTGATAGGTGTTTAAAAAGTCAGCAAACATTGATAAACGGTTGGTTCTCTGGTATGTATATTTTCAAATGAAAATGCATTAATCAATCTAGTTAGAGATTTTTAATAGAAAAAGAAAAAAAGAACAAAATTAATATTTGAAATTACAGTCATTGGCACCATAGTATAGTTACTGTTATCAACACATAGAAATCAGTCATTGGCACCTAATAAAGTAAGGTGCTGCCAGCTATAATATTATAAAACCCACTTTTTTCTGCAAACAATATTACTATTGCAGATTATGAAAAAAAGTAGAACAGGATGTTTTTTGCTATACCAGTTCTTAATATTTGCATTTAAAATCCAAAGTGCCAATGACTAAGGGGGTGCCAGCAATACTATAGTTTACCCTACCTATGTATTGAAGATCGAATGTCGTTTTCTAATAAAATACATATCCAATACTAATATATAATGACGGGCCTCGTGGCGTAGTCGGTAGTGTAACCGACTTCCGTGCACTAGGTCGTGGGTTCGATTCCCACTCAGGACAATTATTTGTGTGATGAACACAGATTTGTACTACGTCTGGGTGTTTTCTATCTATTATATGTATGTATTCACAAAAAAAAAGTAATATATGTATTATATCCGTAATCTGGTACCCATAGCACAAGCGTTAAGCTTAGTTTGGGACCAGAGGACGTTGTGTGAAATGTCCGTGAATATTTATTTATTTAATGAGTAACAAAATGATTACAATTATTGTGATGCATTAAGGAGCCCTTTTCGATATTTGAAAATCTGAGCATTATTTTGACAAAATCACAGCGCTCTACTTATCTTTCTGTGTTCTATGGGCTGAATTATTTTGCTACATTGCAACAGTATAACAGAATAGTATCCGAACGTTCCATTTCACACGCGCATTACTGACCATTAGCATAGAATTAAGCGGAGGCCATCCGTACTTCTTCCGACTTTCCACGATATCGGGTTAAAAGCTTTAACGGTATTGGGACGAAAGTGATGCGTAAATCAAAACTGTAAGCTGGCCTTGTCGCTTTCAGTGTGGACATGAATGATGGTCAGTTTGTAATTTCCCTGCTGTCATCATCCGATAATGGTGTGATAAGTTAACCAATCTTGTTTAAAATTTATAGGGTGCAATTATGTATTTTTTTGGTATCCTTTTACGTAATAATTAATGGTTATTTTATTTTTACTGCCTCGGTGGTGTAGCGGTAGTGTATGCGACTGCTAATCATGAGGTCTCGGGTTCGATCCCCGGGTCGTGCAATGTTATTGAGCTTTTTCCTAAAAAGAAAAATTCTCAGTAGCCCGGAGTTTGGAAATGTGCCCGGTAGACGTCAATAAGCTCGCCCCCTATTACGTGGGACTTAAACATAGCTGGCGAGTCGTGGGTGTGTAATACACCTCTGCCTACCCCTTCGGGGAAAACAGGCGTGATGCTATGTTGTTGTTATTTTATTTTTAAGCTTTGGATCTGTAAAAAATAGCGTTATTAATAGCACTTATTTCAAAAACGTTACGTTTTTTTTATCTGTTAATTAATTGAAAAAAGGATTGTCATCTATTGCTTTCCTTTTTTTTATTTCTCGTGGTGTTAATAATGGTTATAAAAACGTTCAAATTATGCTTCGATCAACAATGAAGAAATTATGTGACAAACTTAAGGTGAAGTTTTAAATACAACTGTTTAACTGCGTATAATAAAGATAAAGTAGTATGGAAATGATTTTATTATTTTATTAGAGATAATATATTATAATTTAGCTTTTGTCCGTGGTTCTGTAGCTTGTTTTAGTTCAATGTAACATAATAATCGACAGAGGTTGTTTCATTATACTTTTATACACCAACTATATCTTGGCTGCGGCGGTGCCGCGGGCAAAGGCTACTTTTAGGTTATATCTCAGGCTCCCGATATAGTAGCAGGATAAAATTTATACCAGTTTGTTAAGTTTTATCAAGAGCTACCAAATAAAAAAAGTTTCATGAAAATCCGTTCAGTAGTTTTTGCATGATGCACGAACAAAAAACAGACAAACAGACAAAAATCTAAAAAAATATATTTTTGTGTTCAGACACGCCTACATAGCCTAATAGTCATTTTTTCTCAAATATCTTAAATGTACAGACACAGCTCTGTTACAGCTTTATAATAGTACCTATAAAAAATCTTTTAGAATATTATATAAGTTTTGATATATTTTTCAGTTACTCTTAAATATTTAGGAATTTGGCTAATGAATCAGATGCATTATCTTATAACAAAATAAGACATATTGTTAAAAATTGGTATATTATTTATGTTAATAAAAACAGTTTAAATCAAAATCAATTTTCCATTATCGAAATCTTTTGTGATCTTATTGAATTTAGAGGCCTTTATTTAAAACAAAATAAAGATTCAGATCAAAGGCTTAATGCAATAGAAATAATATTTAACTGATAACAAATTAAACCTAATAATACATAATTTCAATAATAATCCATCGGTTTATATCGGATAAAGAGTTGGTAGTTATAAGTCACAATTTATGAAGGGAGTCATGCCAGAGGGCTCTGTAACAGATTGTGAGACGCAATCTTCTTACGTGCATAAATTGCTCAAGTTACCTTCAATAAGCTTAAAGCTCTTATTAGGAGCAAACTGAGGAGGTAGGGTAGCCATCAAAAAAATATTTTACGGGAAAATAAAATAGATAAAACATGTTATTCATTTGTTAAAACAAGTTGTAAATAAAATAAATGTATACATATTTGTTACTAAAACTATTTTTTTTAATTTAGATATTTTAGCATTTGACATGCTTTAGCCATATTATCTATACTACTATAAAGTTGTAAGAAAGCTGTGTCTGTATATTTAAGATATTTGAGAAAAAAATATTGAATTAGGCTATATAGACGTGTCTGAACACAAAACGATTTTTTTTAGATTTTTTGTCTGTTTGTTTGTTCGCGCATCACGCAAAAACTACTGAACGGATTTTGATGCAACTTTTTTTATTTGATAGATCTCGATTAGACTTAAAAACTAGTATACATTTTATCCCGCTACTATATCGGGAACCTGAGAGACTACCTAAATAGTAGCTTTTGGTTGCGGCGGAGCCGCAAGAAAAGGCTAGTTATAAATAAACACAAAGTGTGAAAATGTGAAATCGAAAATAACAATCACGAGCAGGAAAAACGAATAGTTTTAAGAAAAAAGTATGATGGTGGAAGAGTCCTACAAAGTTGGTATACGTGGTGTCCCTACTCGTGACTGTGACCGTGGGGCATAAAACATAAACAATGAGCCATGGCTTATCTCGACTATGATACATACTCGGAAGCAGTACTGCTATAACTTAAAGTATGTATATTATGATTAACTGTGTCGTATGTTCAATTTAAATAGTCAGTACGATTAGGTCTACTATGAAACCTCAGGCCATTTTGCTTTTTGAAGATTTTTTTTTTCAATTTATTTTATTAAAAGGACTTTTACATTATTACCTATAGCAGTCCGATTATACCTTTAATTCTAAAATAATATTATATTACATTGCCTTAAAGTTAAAATCCTAGTTTCCACAGAATTAGGTTGGGCTAGTATACTATTAAAGCTACCAACATCGAGTCTGTTCAAAGAAAGGACATCTATGATGATGAGCCCTCATTGATCCAAAGCGGACACATTCCAAAATAAATATTTATGTTTCATTAAAGTTTATCTATACTTTAATAATAGTATAATTTAGAAATAATATAGGTAAGTTTACTTAGTTTTTGTGACATAAAAACCAGGCAATTTAATTTTATTATTGTACCAACCAGTAAATATATATCACCAACTGACACATCAGTAATCTATGTATAAATATAGCCATCCCGTAGGAAACCCCCATTTTTCCAGAAAACAAGTAGTCTATTTGACTCTTGAACATAAACACAGTTCTTAGACTGTGGTATAGATAGTATGTATGCCAAATTTTATGAAGATCGGTTCAAGTACAGTAGTATTCGTATATTGACAAAGTTTTTTTTATTGCTAATGATGCCAGATGAGCCACGGCCCATCTAATGGTAAGTGGTAACCATCGCTCATGGACTCAACTATACCGAGAGTATTGTCAAGCCGCTGCTCACCATTTCATTTCACCGATATGAAATGAAAGAATAAACGGCTACCTTCTGCTACAGCCAAAACACACTGATGTGCTTCATGACTGCTCACACAGGAGACAGTGGTACCGACCTGTTTGAGCTCGATAGCAAGTGATGTGATGAGGTACCTGAGTGAGAGTACCTCACTAGGTACCCAGCTCTACCACCAGATATGCAATGGGTGATCATTGCTTACTTCCCTTAATCGCCTTGTACAACACCCGCGGGAAAGGTTGGGGTAGTGATACTTGTATTCTTAGTCCGTCACCACACGGACTAAGTTTAACATTTAAAAATGAAACTGTCATTTTATAAGTTTACCCTGTATTCTATTCCTTAGCATGCCCCTGGCCACAGGAAGTCTGAAGGAACACCGCGGGTTTTTACCAGGTATACCAATTGTGAAAATTGGGACTGCGGCATAACCTCTCTGCCCGCCCGGAAGGAGATACCTCCTCCATAAAAAGTATCTGTCTTAGCATAGTAAGCCTTAGGCGATTAAAAGATGTTTCACGTTATTAATTTAAACTAGAAAGTCAGGTTAAAAATTTATTGCATCCATTTATTCACGGTGTAAATAAAACTAGAACAGTGTGTCAATTATTTTTAGCTTAATCAAGAACTGGCAAGAATCGTTTATGGCATTCTAATGAAACACTTTTTTTTTAATAACAAAACGCGTTTTAGTATTTTTATTTTATTTAACTGGCGATAAAATTAATTTATAGGCTAGCCCCGGTTTACCCTCAGTCGGCTCTTACGACTCCCATGGGTGGAGAGGGGTGGGACAATTCTAAAGCTGGCCCCACACGGCAGATATTAGTAACACGCTAGTTATTGTATCTGGAGCGGATTTTTCATCACCATGTAAACTATGTACATCAGTGGAATACTTTAGCCTTTTATATTTCTATAATTTTCAGTAAATTTAGCAGATTATGTGGCAGGATTTTAACCGCTCGCCATGACGTCCCGCCAAGAACTCCAGTAACATGCTAAATGCTTCTAGTGATGGCAGCCTCTTTAAACTAGATACATAAATCGCTTACAACTTTCTATTTATTTTTTATTGCATAAGGTGGCAGACGGGCTACGGTCCACCTGATGGTAAATGGTAACCGTCGCTCATGGACTCTACTATACCGGGAGTATTGTCAAGCCACTGCGAACCATTTCATTTCACAGATATGAAATGGAAGAATAAACGGCTATCTCCTGCTACTTCCTAAACAGACTGATATCATAGTTTAACGAAAGAAGTATCTCAGAGCTAACTTAGACACCGTGCGCGCGATAATTACCTACGCACGCAGGGCTGGTCACTTTTAGTTTATTCAATCGTCATAAATACAGAGCTAGTTTTTATATACGAAATTAAAATAAATTGTTTTGAAACTTAGGCGAAACATCAGGGATCTATAATACAAAGTTTCTTAATTATATGTTTTTATGCATAGAACGGGAGCTGAGTATATTTTTTTTTGCAATGATATCATTTTTTTAGTGTTGTGATTTGAGAAGAACAAATACATCACCCAAATACAATACAGTTTTTTTTATTCCGATATGTAGCCATCTTTGAGCTTGAATTAATAAATACCGAGCGGTAGCGGCGATCAACGAAGCCTGCGCGCACGGCAATACGTACGAAACGACGGCGCAGCCACGATGGACGCACATTTAGCAGTTTTAAATTTTATGATTGTATGCGTGCAGCGACTCGTAGGTACTGGCACGCACACATGCAAACCGCGCTCGGTTCGTTTGTATGAAGATAACTTACTTCTTTCCTTATACGACACCCGTGGGAAAGAATGGGGTGGTAACACTTATATTCTTATGGTGAACGCACACTTATCCGAACGCGTCGAACTAGTCGAACGTCCGTCACCACACTAACAAAATACATGATAATAAACACGAGTTAACAAAAAAATCCCCACGAAACAGATCATATAAAACTGAAGCACTTGATTATATCACACTAATCATACCACATAATACCGGGAAGGAAGTTATGGCTGCATTAACCCACTAATTAGCCGAACCAGTACCGTTACTCGATGGTTCACGGTGTTCCAGCGAGCGTAACTGAGATCACACACCTGAATGTTTATTTTTGTACCCATTAACTTCCTATATCTTACGAACTTTAATGTGTTTTGAAAACATCTTTACATATATTGCTTCGATATCAGTCATTTAAGGCATAGTAATAACTACGTTTTTTATTGATCAGTCCGTTCTAGAAAATCCCGCTAATCCTCTTAAATTTTGGGCCTCGTGGCGTAGTCGGTAGTGTAACCGACTTCCGTGCACGAGGTCGTGGGTTCAATTCCCACTCAGGACAATTATTTGTGTGATGAACACAGATAATTGTACTGCGTCTGGGTGTTTTCTATCTATTATATGTATGTACAAAAAAAAAGTAGTATATGTATTATATCCGTAATCTGGTATCCATAGCACAAGCGTTAAGCTTAGTTTGGGACCAGAGGACGTTGTGTGAAAATGTCCGTGAATATTTATTATTATTATTATTAAATATGTGAATATTGTTCGCGTCTAAACGACTAATCCGATTTGAATAACCTTGAAGTTGGCGATGCGCGGGTGATGTTTCAGGTGTTGCTAGCGTCTATAGGCTAACGTAACGGCCTAACGGCTTACCATCAGGTAGGGTACATGCTAGTTGGCCACCCGCGTAGTGTAAAAAAGAAAAGAAAAAAGCACACACACGATGAACAAATATTTGTAAGTTTCAAATATGTTATAGTCCTTTGTGCAACACTCTCCATAGAAAGTTCTAAAATCAATACACTATCAGCGAAATCATACATGTAACTAAAACATAGCATCACGCTGTATTCCCCGAAGGGGTAGGCAGAGGTGTATTACACACCCACGACAACACAACTATGTGTGATAATCGTTATGTTTTGATTGCTTAACAGCATTGGTGACAGTTAATGCACTTTTTTTCTGAGGAATAATCCTTGTATCGCAGGGGACTTTACAAACGTACAATTTCACGGACACAAAGACTCAGAACAACCGTTTGTGGATCACATAAAGAGTTGTTTTGTGTGGGAATCGAACCCACAACACTCGGGTGGGAGGCCGGTATCTAAATAATCCGCCGTCTATGCAGTTAAGAAATAGTTTACCTATAAAACTTGCTGTGAGGTAACTCGCAGCGTCGATATGATTGCTGTTTACGAAGAGAATGCAGAATGGCGTTACCTATGGTAAATTCAAAAATATAGAAATTAAAATCGTCAAAGTTACTAATAACTAACACGATCGCTTGAAATATATGAGCTGATATACTATCTTACAACCACTTGAGCAGCTGGCTTATCTGTGCCAGTAAAAAGTGCATCTTAAGTTTCGTTCTTCGGATCATTTTACCGTGTACTAAAGCACAACACAAAAGTTTTACAGCAAAATTCTTTTCTGGACTATTTTTCTTCATTCTTCATACAAGGTTGCATACAATGAGAATTATATTGTCAATTTTAGTATACAGTCCTTTGTTCGAGGTTGGTGTTAAAGCTTCGTAAGAGTAATGTTATGTCCATTTTCCTAACTCGCCGTGCTTGGTTAAAACAAGACAATACGGGGCGTTCACGACTGAACTCACGCGGTTATTTACCTTTTATCGTATAGAATACGGCTAACGGTCAGGATGTTAGAGCAATAAGAAGTCTAGATCGGTTCTTGCTATACGCGGCGGATGTAATATTGGCCTGGGAAAATATTTAAGAATTTTTTACTACCGAAGCATCGTGTGTAATGCATGTGGCGTGTGTTTTAAGTATATCTTTATTATGATTGCAAGTGGTCTACTTTTCTTTGTAAGGCGGGAAAAAATGTATGTGTACATTTTTTCGTTTGGGGCAAGGAACAGGGTAGGTGTGGGGCTCTCACCCACTAAATAAACCCACCGTGTGCCGTCTGTCCGCCTTTATTGGCGGGCCACTGGAACTAATGATTGCACGTGGTCTACCGATGTCGAGTGCTTGTTTTAGCGGTCGATCTGCATGCAAGGTTTCATACGTACATACATACCATCCAAAAGCGTTTTTATTTATTTTAATAAATTGTCAAATAGATTCTTTTTATCCATTACAGAATTTATTCTAATAATTTGGTAGCATGATAACCTAACAAAAACAAAGGAGGATGCCCATACATGGTTTCGTTTTGTATCAGACTGAAATTAGTCTTAAAAAATATTTTTAATATCTACAATACCTTCTCAAATAACAAGTCATATTTTCGACGAATAAAAATCTGCTAAATAAAAAGTAATTTACCTAATTTGATCTTTCGAGTACTACCATGTCATAGGGTAAGAGACTATTGTAATCTACCGAACACATTTAAAACTATCAATAATTGTATGTACACTTAAAACACTATAAATTAAGGTAAGTTTCGTTAATGTACAACATGATACAATATGATACTAAAACCCATACATTTGTGGGTATGCCCCTTTACATAATTATCGTCTCATTAAATGCAAATATTTTTAAATTTGGAAGGCTATCGTAGCTTAACATACGTAAACAAGGTTTTTCTACCTATACATGCGTCGACGGCTATTATTTTTGTTAAATTAGTATTATAAGCCTATTTATATGTAATCGAAGATGTGACTACAGAGCTCAAGTTAATAGTTCTTCGTCAAGCTGATTTGCGACTAGTGTTAATTAAGAGTCCCAGGTTCATCTCCCTTATTTGCGCCTAATGGCTGCGGGTGGATGGACCGGGGAACGTCCGCCATCCGCAAGGCCTCCCGCGATGGTGCGATACTCCCCGAATACCCGAAAGGGTAAGCCGCCGGCGGACCACCGAAGGAATGTAACATAGTTCCAGTGGCCCGCCAATAAAGGCGGAGAGACGGCACACGGCGGGTTTCTTTAGTGGGTGAGGGCCCCTCACTACCCTGTTCGTTGCCCCGAACGACGGGGTGTGCGGTTAGGTACATTTTTTCCGCCTAAACAAACAAACAAAAAAAAAAGGGTCCATCTCCCTTGGCGATTGAGTTAAAGACAGAAAAGGTACGGGTGTATGCAAATCTTCAATTAGTACCTGACGATCGCCGTGCACCCATCCATCAATGTCTGTCATTCATTGAATTTCTGCTATACAGGGTTGTGAATTTATAGAAAAATAGTTTTGATCGTGATTTTTATTATACCCAACTATAACGGCGAAGCCAAAAGAGGTTATGATTTTGACTCATATGGACATACTTTACGTGCGTAGATGTTATGTGTTGTTGGTTCATCTGCCCCCGAATAACTTCTAAAATACTTATCATAATTTGACGTCACATCAACTTATTACGAGTATTAGGCAAAATTAATTGTCCCTCAGGAACGGTAAATTTTTTTAAGACATAACTTTCGCATTTATAATATTAGTAAATAAGTATGGATATTAATAATCTTCAGAATCAAAGCAAAGTTAGTCCATTAGGTATGTCACGCTTGGCTCGCCAACACAGGTGGAGAAACGGCACGCGGCGGGTTTATTTAGTGAGCCCCAAACTACCCTGTTCATTGCCCCAAACTACGGGGCAAATTTTTTCCCGCCATAACAAAACAAAAAAGTATGCCACGGTAGGCAGAGAAGTTGGTATACAGCTAGTATACAGTGTTGTTGCGTGATAATTTTAGATTAAATGTGCGCCAACAAATAAACAGACTGACAAAATAAAACGTTATTTTGTTATTACCTTTCTCTTAATGTCGCCACTCCATTTCTTATATAACTTCAATATGCAGAAAAACTAGGTTATACATAGCTATAGGTTTATTTACTCTGCTGTGTGGGGCCGGCACCAAGACTAGCTCCACCCCGTCTCTTCCTATTGGAGTCGTAAAAGCCGACTAAGGGATTACCGGGGGACCGGGCAGCAGCGTTCCCCTTTGTACTAAAAACATCCACTGCGATCGCCAACCCGCCTGCCAAGCGTGGCGGTTATGGTAAAACCCCCCATTTTGGGGAGGCCTATGTCCAGCAGTGGGTGATGAAAGGCTGATGGATGGATGGATGGATAGGTTTATTTATACAGTGCAGGGAGTTTGTTATAAAACATTTTTGTACCAAGAATTTACTATTCAACCCTGATGAGCCTGTGTCGCCCACAGCTTGTCAATTCAGTGTCCTTGTGATGTCAGTAAGGCGTTGATTTCCAACATATGTTTTGCCGATTGGTTAGTACCTAGTACTAGCAGTAGACTTGTTTTTATTACTCTGTAACCGTCAAAGCAAGCCTCCGGTAACTTTAATTGGCTAGTAAGTCTTATTACAACATCTACTCTGTGTATTTAATTAATTTTTTGCGTACTTCAATATTATTGTGAATAACTTTCTCTAGGTTTATTTTTTGTTCTCAATATTTAAGTATTCGAAGGCAGGCAAGGTAGGCATTGATTCTGTTCTGTAATTTTCATATTCCTTTAGAGAAATAGTTTTTGGCGAGACGCCAGTCAGCGGTCTATAAATTTAATGAAAATTACAAAATGTATAAGGTTAATGAAGTATTCCACTCACGTACATAGTTTACATGGTGTTGAATAATACGTTCCAAATATAACTACAATCCTCTCATGGACCCAGCAGTGCTAAGAATACTGCCAAGAACCTGCTCACCATTTAATTTCGCGGATAATAAATAAGAATGTATAGTTATCTCCCGCTTCAATAAAAAAATAAGTTAATAAATGGCTAGTTACACTGAAGACGGTGGTACCGATCCACTTGGGCCCGATAGCAAGTAAGAAGTTCAACATGGTACCCAGCCCTACTTCCAATAAAGCAATAGGCGCTATTTGCTTATTTTCTTAGTCAACTTTTATGGCACCCGCAGAAAAGAATGGGATGGTGTCACTTGTAGTCTTAGTCCGTCTCCATACGGATATAATTAAAATTTAACGGTTTTCACTAACAACCTGTAATTATATTTCATATTCTGCATTCGAAATTTTTAATGACACTAAAAATTCTGTTCCAGTTTATAGTATTATCGATTTCAGGTGTCCCAGAAACGATTGCGTTTCGTTTCACACGTAAACATATTATTATAGGTACCTAGATGGAAACATACAGGCTTACACATAACTTGTATATATTATATGTTGTAGATAGCCTCTTTTGAAGTAGGTCGTTCGGTCGCACGAACCTGTTAGCACACTTCCTAATAGGGCTGCCTCGCTGTTTCTTGATCTGCACAATCTTCGTAAGCCATTTAAAACAGAAAACCTATATGGTACATAATATATGTATCTAAATAAAAAAATACAATATATATATAATATTATGATGCCTACTCTTAAATTGTCATTGTAGTTTGAAAAATGCAAAATTATAATCGGTACAAACAATTAATCCCTACTTCCAAATATATGCATGATTACTCGTATTTAAGGAGACGTTGACCACTGAAGTAATGTCTTCCAGTTCCATTGGCCCGCCAAAAAGCGGAGAGACGGCCCATGGCGGATTTATTTAGAGGGTCACGTTGTTGCCCCGAACGACCCGTAAAAAGAGGGATAAAAAGACGTCAATAGACTCGCCCACTAGTGCTTCAGGATCTTAGCATCGAGTTAAGTAATCGAAATGATGTTTTTTTTTTCTTCGTCGTATGGCCGAAGACCAATGGCAATGTTACTCCATTCAACGCGGTCAAGAGCCAGGTTAGTAGCCCTCTGCATAAAACCATAATTGTAATAGGTATAGTTACCTCCACCGAAGGAATGTAACATAGTTCCAGTGGTCCGCCAATAAAGGCGGAGAGACGGCACCCGGCGGGTTTCTTTAGTGGGTGAAGGCCCCACACTACCCTGTTCATTGCCCCGAGCGACGGGGTGCGCGGTTAAGAACATTTTTTCCCGCCTAAACAAAAAAAAAAGTATAGTTACCTAGAGGAATTAAGAATTATGATAAACATCCTTATGATAAGGGTGTAATTAAATATTATATCTATAAACATACATAAATAAAATTGAAGTGCCTATTTGTAATGTCTAAATAACACCCATTAAATTCTTACAAAAATATGTTTTTTTTATATGGAGTAATTTAGGTTAGTTTATATTAGGGTTCTGCGCAGGTAGAAAAAACTAAATAAATCGCTTGATTGTATAAGTACCTACTTGGAGAAATGCATTCTACACTAGTAACCCTAAAGTTATGAAGGTTGAAGTATTGCAGCCAGCCATATCCCACATAATAGCGTTATCAACATTAGCTGACCTTTCTAACTGTTGCACTATTGCAATACAATTTGTTGAGTTGGATAAGCCTACATACATACATGGTAGAGTTTATACATAGAAGCTTTGTTTACAAATTAGGGGTTTATTTGATCAAACCCATTTATAAGGTCTTTGGCTAATGCTTTCATTAAAATTATCTTCTCAAAATCACTTTTCAATTGAAAACTATTCGTTGCCGAATTTTAGATGGTTAAAATCGTATGAGTTCGCGTCACCGTCATACTGTGCGCGTGCGCGCAAAATTCTTAACACCGTAATTCAAAGTGCACGTAAAACGCCTAAAATCTATCGGAACTATTCGTACTAAATACTTACTGTCTATGAATAATACGAATTGAAGTTACAAAGATTACCTATGAGATCTATTTAGATATACACAAAAACTATTTGACATGTGAATGCGTTTTTCCTTTTAAGTTGTGCGACATATAAGTTGGGCAGTTGACTGTTCTTTGCAATAAAAAGCCACGTACAATATGCGACATTTTTTTAAGCAATACCAAAAAAGTATCATAGAAACTCCAAAATTAAATTTCATCCTACAACGGTTCCAAAACAACACTTATATAACGTTAAAACTATTACATAATCTGTGTATAAAAATACCACGGTTGGCATAACAAACTCAATACAATTGTTCCTTATGAAAAATTGTTTACCAAGATATTTTACACTTTTGACCTTTGCCGAAGTTCTTTTGTAAACTTACTTTCGCTCCCCATTGTGGTGCCATTTGCTTTAAATGTTCCAACACGTACGAAATATGAAAGATGGACTAACTTGTGTTCTTACGGTTATAAATTATACTGTTTTGACAGTAAATACCACTTTATTGTATGTTACACAAAGCTGAACAGCTTGTCAATCAAATTCTTTTGTGAATACATTTTTGGGGTTTCTACGTACGTGTTCTACAAATCATTTGTTGATGGAGATAAGTATTGTAAAGTTATGGGTGGAATCTAAGATTTTACTCACTTTTGGAGATCTGGCCGCTATAAACAAATCTAACACTTATTTAATTCTATTCTTTATTTCTTTCTATATTATTAGAGGTGTTACAAAAAACTTATATTTATGTAGGTACTTACCTATTCTCTTCTCGATAGTATCTATACTATTTTAAAGCTGTAACAGAGCTGTGTCTGTACATTTAAGATATTTGATAAAAAATGAATGTAATAGGCTATATATGACGCCTACCATCTAAGTCCACCCGTGATCATGAATGCTGTAAAGTATTCGAAACGTCGGGATAGCATAAAAATCAAGTAAACGCGATAGATTCCGAGAACGTGGTTTTATTTCAAAATGTGTAAAATTCGCGTAAATGTTAGAAAGTACTACACAAAACATTTTTTTTTTAGATTTTTGTCTGTTTGTTTGTTCGCACATCACGCAAAAACCACTAAACGGATTTTGATGCAACTTCTTTCATTTGAAAGTTCTCGGTTAGACTTAAAAACTGGTATACATTTTATCCTGCTACTATATCGGGAACCTGAGATATAAGCTAAAAGCTAGCTTTTAGCTGCGGCGGAGCCGCTGGCAAAAGCTAGTTAAAATATAAAAATAATTAATTTTCTTTTTTTATTTACCTATTCACTGATATAGTATAATGTTATTTTTGTATTATAAATTATTGTACATATTATGTTTTCTATAAATTTATATTTATCTAAAATAAATTTGGTTTTAATTAACCGATTTGCAAATTTCAACTAATCACACCACTTCCGCATGAATTCTAAAAAATCCTACATCAAATAAAAAACCTATACTATTGCGCCTCGGTAGAGATTACTACGGCGATTTCCGATTCTGTACTAATTCATAAATTCGGCTCAAAGACCGGCTAAAAGCTGCTACGTCCCTCTTGCAATATAAATGGATATAATTTCTGATACCGCCATATTTTATCTACGTTAGTAATGGCTGCTCTGGCATTCCTAGAAGTAAGTGAACATTAATCGATGGCCACTGACCGGATCTAATACACCAAAGAAAATTAATCATACTGTAATACATATCTGCAAGTGTCATTACACTCTATGTATTTTGATTAAACAGGTATTACCAGTCTGTCTGCCAGCTGTTGATGATAAAAAACATGTCATTGATGGTACAGTATTTTTAAATTTAGAACGCCATTTGTGCAAGCTTTTTATTCCTGGCAACTTTCACAATAGATTAAAAATTGCTTCTGATAAATTCTTACAGAATAAATTTTATTATTTAACACGTAACTACTTAACGAACTCGTGAGGTGATTTCTTAAGACACCGGAGTTGAAATAACTATTTGTAGAAAAGACGTATTTGTATGTCTATTTCTCGCTCTTAAAATTGTCTTCGGTGAGTGGTATTTTTTGGCCTTTTTTCTGTTTGATTGGAAGAGTTTTCTCTTGGAGGTCTACGACCAGCAGTGTATATCGAAAAGCTGATGGATGAATAGGCTTTTTTGGTTCTTTCAAGAATAAATTACTATTAACACAAAGTGTGAAAATGTATAATAAGCATGTCAAATGCTAAAAAAAATATAAATACTTATAAAAATATATTAGATACTACATTACTTTCAAGACACATTTTTGGAGAACAATCGTGGCCTGGCCGCTCTGGCCATGAATGCTATGAAGTATTCGAAACGTCAGGATAGTAGCAAATCAAGGAATCTAGATCTGTAGCACCAGCTATGAATAAATGTATTTTTATGTAAGACATATATTTATAGTAATAAATATAGCCTATGTCATTTGTATACATACACTAATACAAATCTTTCCTCTTTTTTATTAATTACTTTGTACCGGCGTTACTATTGCATATATGACACAAATTGGTCTTAAAAATTACGTTTTTAATATTTACAATACCCTACTTACCAATACCAAATCATAATTAAAACTAAAAACTAACTTATCATCACGCCATTTCCCTTGCGGGGTAGGCAGAGAGAACAGAGTGCCAAGAGGCTCTATTCTCACATACATCTCTCGCTTCCTCAACATTCATAATTCTCTTCATACACGCTCGCCGGTTTCGGAGAATTATTAATGGTATTATCTGTTCTATCCTCTCCTTAGTATCCTACCTATCTACTATATCATCTATCTGCCTATCAAATTGCACTCAAATCCGTTCAGTAGTTTAGGCGGGCTTCACGGACACACATCCAAATATAATATTAGTTGAATTGGATGTAGAGAAACCAAATATTATGAAACTAAAGCGTAAAAAAGTACTCAATCTAAGTATATTTATGTTCTTGAGAATGTCACTGATTTGGGTAAAAGCTGCTTTTCTATCTGTCTCTAGAATTGATTTGAAACTTCAATAAACTAGAATATAAAGTGTGAAAATGTGTAATCTAAATATATTTTTTTCTTAAGGCGGGATAAAATGTTTCTAACCGCACACCCTATCGTTCGGGGCAACGACCAGGGTAGTGTGGGGCCTGCAACCACTAAAGAAACCCGCCGTGTGCCGTCTCTCCGCCTTTATTGGCATGCCATTGGAACTATGATACATTCCTTCGGTGGTAGCAAGATTTGAAGTTGAGTTTCCTGGACAACCGTTTCAGACGCTTTGCCAACTAAGGCAAAAGTCGAATATGTCAAGTACTTAAAATATACACTCTGGCCATAATATTTGTATTCGTGTTAGTGCCATATTTTACACGATTTTCTATTGATAATGTCCCCAACACCCACGAATATTAAAAACTGGGCTATCACCTAATAATGTAAATCTAATACATGGTAGTCACCGCTTAATTGATCAGTGAAAGCTGACGCGCCCGTTGTTTAGTGTCTATATGAAAGTGCTTGATGTATCTGGACCTTTACAGCTTGATATACGCATTGATGGTACAAGGTTTTAGGTAAGTGCTTAATGAAATTCCTTTTTGAGGGTACATTGTGTTCGTATTCGTCTGTAATATATGGTCTTAGTAATGACGTAAACATATAGCATAGTATTACGCCTGTATTCCCCGAAGGGGTAGGCAGAGGTGTATTATACACCCACGATTCGCCAGCTATGTTTAAGTTCCACGTGATAGGGCAAGCCTATTGCCGTCTACCGGGCACATTCCCAAACTCCGGGCTGTACTGAGAATTTTACTTTTTACGAAAAAGCTCAATAACACTGTCCGACCCGTTGATCGAACCCGACAACTCATGATCCAGTCGCTCACACTACCGCTGCACCACAGAAATATAATCTCAAATACTACATATAAATTTAAACATATCAAAAAAGTAACTACAACAACTTATATACTACAACAAGAAAATCCATATCTAAATACAACAAAAAGCTAACATCGATTCTCACACGGAAGTCATAGGCCCAACAAAATCGATTTGTTCAAACAATTCGATATCAAACACAATTTAGTTACAGATACTATAGAAAAATGAATTGGTTATTCAAGAAACGGAGAAACAATAGTAGGTATCTCCTTTAGAACAAGTTGATGTAGACTGTATATCTATCGATTATCGATTGCACTTGTGAACTGGTATCGATTGGATGTACTGCCGTGAAAGTAGTTGCCGACGGCTGTATTACACTTCTCCGATGAAGGTCAGATGCATACCACACGCGAGCAGGGAAAGTTTATGGTTTAATTGTTAGGACGGTCAAGTGCGACGAAAGTATTGAGCTTTAATATCTATCGGGTATGTGACATCGGATACAAGAATGTTACAAGAATGAAGGTGAAGGGCAAGTATTATTTTACTTGCTTTCTTCAGTTCAATACTCATTTGGGACACCTCATGCTTCACTCGGTAGATACAATTCCTAATTGAAATTATCTTTTGTGTTAGTAAATTAGGTGATTAATGTTCGATTTTGTAAACATTAGTTCTATATTATTTATCTAATCTACTTTTCTGTCGGTCCGACAGCGAAATCTTCCTTATTCCTTTATCAAATTCCATGATTTTAAAGCTTATTGTAAAAGTACTTTTTTTCATCCATCTATCCATCCATCAGCCCTTCGACGTCCACTGCTGGACATAGGCCTCCCCAAGAGAGCTGTTCTTCACTTCTCTTACATTTGAGATTTAAAATCATCTAAGAATAATACGGAATCCCGCACGGGTCGACTAGTACCTATACGTATATTATAAAAGATAATCGAGTTATCGGTAAATATATTTACCTCTAATATTTACATTATAATAGATAATGAATTCAATGGTAAATATACGTAATATTTACAACTTGCTTTACCATTTTAATGCGACCCTGAGATATTTTTTCGACGGCTTGTGAAGTCTGCCGACCCGCACAGCGTGCTGGACTACGATCTAAATTACTCTCAATCTAAGAAGAGACCCGTGCCCCATGAGGGTTGATTAATAATATTAATAAAATGAGCCGTCACGGGACGTCTCGCAGGTGTGAAAACATTGATTTTCTTTCTTTCTTCAAATATTACGTATTCGAGTCTTATATAATTCTTGGTAAGTGCCCTCTCGTTATCCATAGACGAATTAAAACTGTTATTGGTTTATTGATTGATATTATACTTCCTAGTTAGATGATTTTGTCAAGATATGGAGTTAAAACAATTAAATAAATTACCCTCCCTCCGCATTAGATGCCCTTTAAAAAGTAACAAAAACAAGTTATATTGTAGTCTGTTCTGTGGAACACTTTTTAATATAAGAAATCGAAAATAACAGTCAGGAGCAGGATTTGAACCTGCATCTCCTGGATACCGTCCAGATGCTTTACCAATTCAGCCATCCTGACAATTGCTCCTGACTGCTAATTGCGATAACACATTCATACTTAACGTCTTTGGGTGACGCCTGCGCCATCCGTCGGAAGTATTTTCATACATTATACCGACCAGGTAAACTTAATTTTACAATTAAGATTTTTACCTAATAATGACGCAAACCCTATAAATATTTATATATTTTTTTAGCATTTGACATGCTTAGCACTATACATTAAACACAAAGTGAAAAATGTGAAATCGAAAATAACAGTCAGGAGCAGGATTTGAACCTGCATCTCCTGGATACCGTCCAGATGCTTTACCAATTCAGCCATCCTGACAATTGCTCCTGACTGCTAATTTCGATAACACATTACACCTAACGTCTTTGGGTGACGCCTGCGCCATCCGTCGGAAGTATTTTCATAAGTATATGTAAGAGAGGTCACTCGTAAAAATATCCTGACACACTACAGTGCACTCAGGTTAGTCCTCATTTAAAAGTTATGGTGGAGTAAACGAGCTCACATACATACATGAACTCTTAAACCTTGTGTAATGTTTACACTTAAAGAACAAATTATAATTTGTGAATAAGGAAAAAGAGTATTTTATTACGAGCGGGAATCGAACCTGCGTCCCTTCCTATCCGGGGAAGTGCTCTAATCCACTGAGCTACCGTACTATTTGTTAGAAATACCAATCTCCTTACCACATTTGTCTTAACGACCAACGCCACCTATCGGAAGCATTTACATGCATTAATCCAATATAGTAAGTTTAATTTTGCAATTAAAATTCATACTATTTGATGGCGTGATTTTTTAAACATTTTCATCTATATTTTAGCACTTGACATGCTCAGCTACTCTTAAAGTACAAATCATTATTTTTGAATAAGGAAAACGAGTATTTTAGTACGAGAGGAAATCGAACCTGCGTCCCTTCCTATCCGGGGAAGTGCTCTAATCCGTTGTCGGCGTTGGTCGTTAAGACAAATGTGGTAAGGGTATTTCTAACAAATATTATGGTAACTCAGTGGATTAGAGCGCTTCCCCGGATAGGAAGGGACGCAGGTTCGATTCCCGCTCGTACTAAAATACTCTTTTTCCTTATTCACAAATTATAATTTGTACTTTAAGAGTAGCTGAGCATGTCAAGTGCTAAAATATAGGTCAAAATGTTTACACTCCTTTTTATGTACAGACGTGTTAAAAATATAACTATTATGAATATTAAGATGATTTGTAGCAAAGTAATATAAACTACTAGCCTTTGCCCGCGGCTCTGCCGCAGCCAAAAGCTAGTTTTAAGGTTATATCTCACGTTCCTGATATAGTAGCGGGGTAAAATGTATACCAGTTTTTAAGTCTAATCAAGAGCTATCAAATAAAAGTTGCATTACAATCCGTTAAGTAGTTTTTGCGTGATGCGCGAACGAACAAACAGATAAACAGACAAACAGAAAAACAGACAAAAATTCTAAAAAAAATTGTTTTGTGTTTAGAGATACCTATATAGCCTATTACAGTAATTTTTTCTCAAATATTTTAAATGTACACACACAGCTCTGTTACAACTTTATAATAGTATAGATGACTGCTGTAATAGTATAACTGCCTCTGTGCAGCGGTAGTGTGAGTAACTGTTCATTATGAGGTCGGGTTCAATTCCCGGGTCGGAAAGTGTTATGGGGCTTTTTCGTTAAAAGATAAATTCTCAATAGCAATCCGGAGTTTGAAAATGTGCCCGGTAGACGGCAATAGGCTCCCCCCTTTTTTTTTTTTTTTTTGTTTAGGCGGGAAAAAATGTACCTAACCGCACACCCCGTCGTCCGGGGCAACGAACAGGGTAGTGTGGGGCCCTCACCCACTAAAGAAACCCGCCGTGTGCCGTCTCTCCGCCTTTATTGGCGGGCCACTGGAACTATGTTACATTCCTTCGGTGGTCCGCCGACGGCTTACCCTTTCGGGTACCCTCTACTGAGCGACGCACCCACACACGGAGCATCGCACCTTCGCGGGAGGCCTTGCGGGTGGCGGACGTTCCCCGGTCCAACCACCCGCAGCCTCAGCTAGGGCGGCATTAGGCGCAAATACTCACGCCTGCGCCGCCCCAGTCGCTGGCGGCGGTTCGGGTCTGCGGAAGGATCAGCCTCCCTGGCCCTTTCCGCCGCTTCCTTCCGCGAGATGACCTCGTCGCAGAAGGCAGCGACCGCGGCCCAATTCCTGTCACTGCCAAGCATCGCTCTAACGACGCTCGGCAGCGAGAGGTCCCCCCCTATTGCCGCGACGAGATCGCGGCGCTGCCCGCCCCAAGCCGGGCACGACTCGAGCGTGTGCTGCGCCGTGTCCTCGTCGCAGCCACAATGGTGACAGCCCGGAGTCGCTTCCCTCCTTGCAACTATGTGCAGATATCTGCCGAAGCAACCGTGCCCCGACAGCACCTGCACCAGTCGGAAGGTAAGGACTCCGTGCCGTCGCCCCGCCCACTCCTCCAGCACAGGCTGGAGCGCCCCTACGGTCCAGAGACCGGCTCGGGGCGCTTCCAGCCGTGTCCTCCATCTGGCCATGGCAGCACGGCGGGCATCGCCATGCCACCTGGCCACCTCCCTGGGTGGGGGACGACCACCCACCTCTCGCTCTTGCGACGTCCGCCGATACACTTCGGCGAGCACCTCCGCCTCCAAGTCCCACGGGGGGGTTCCGGCCAACGCGCAGGCCGCTTCCGTCGACACCGTGCGGTATCCACGTATGAGCCTGGACGCGACGACTCTTTGTGGTCTCCACAGAAGAGCCCTGTTCGGCACGTCCAGGCACTCCGCCCACACAGGTGCACCGTACAGCGCCATCGACCGGACTACCCCCGCATAAAGCCGTCGGCACGCATTGTTGGGTCCGCCCATATTCGGCAGAAGCCGTGCAAGGGCGGACGCTGCGCCGACTAGCCTCGGGGACAGTTGGCGGAAGTGCTCGCGAAAGCGCCACCGCCCATCCAGCACCAGGCCCAGATACTTGATCTGGGCCTTCACCCCAATTTGGACCCCGTCCACCGTGATTGAGGCGCCAGCAGGTGGCCGACGTCGGGGCCCATGGAAAAGTAGGGCCTCCGACTTGTCCAGGGCCACCCTAAGCCCCAGCGCCCCGATCCTCCTGACCACCTCCGAGGTCCCTAAGGTGGCCAGGAACGCCGCTTCCTCGAAGTTTCCGCCCCGGGCCACGACCAGCGTGTCATCCGCATAGCAGATGACCGCCAGCCCAGGGGGGAGCCGACATCGTAGCACCCAGTCGTAACCGATGTCCCACAGGAGCGGCCCTAGAACCGAACCCTGCGGGACACCGCACGACATGGGTCTCCTCACAACGTCCCCTATGCGGCTCTCATAGAGAACGCTGCGGCCCTCAAGATAGTCCGCCACCAGCCGCCTCAGGTATGCAGGCACCCCGTGATACTGGAGCGCCTCCCTGATGCAGCTGAATGGCAGACTATTGAATGCGTTGGCGATGTCGAGCGACACCGCCAACAGCACTCCACCGCCAGCGACGACCGCCGCGGACGCGGCCCTCAGGCGCATAATCGCGCCGACCGTCGAACGACCAGCCCGAAAGCCGAACTGGGCATCCGACAAGTCGGGTCCGACGTCGCGCAGGTGCTGGACAATGCGGGCAGCGAGGATTCTCTCCAGCAGCTTACCCGCCTCGTCCAGCAGCACGATGGGCCTGAAGGCCCCGACCGAATCCGGCGTTCGCCCCGGTTTCGGCAGGAGTACCAGCCTCCCCTCCTTCCAGCAGTCAGGGAACCGTCCGGACGCCAGGCACGCGTTGAACAGTCCCCTGAGGCGGGGCTCCAGGTGGTCCAGAGCCAGGGCAAGCACCCGGGCGGGTATCCCGTCCGGGCCGGGGGCGGTGTTCTTGGAACGAATCCGCGAAACAGCCGCCCCCATTTCCGACGCAGTGACGGGCGGTACACTGAGGTTGGCCTCCCGATCGCTACCTGGCGATGCCATGACCGGGGGCGTGTGCTCCGCCCGTCGTGGGAATAGGCCCTCGACCACCTCGGTGAGGAGGCTGGGCTGAAGGGTCTGCGTGAGGGGGGGGCCCTGAGTGCGGAGCTTATTCAGCGCCACACGGTACGGGCGACCCCAGGGGTCACGGTTGAGACCATCCAGCATCTCCTGCCTTTTCTCAGTTTTGGCGCGGCAGATGGCCAACTTGAACGCGGCTCGCGAAGTGCGGTACGCCTCGTACAGCTGGCCCTCCCGCTCCCCATCGCGGTTGCGCCGCCGACTGCGGGTGTAGGACCTCCGGGCACGAATGCACGCCGCACGGAGGTCCGCCAGCTCCTGGGACCACCAGTAGAGCCCCTTCCTCGGAGGAGGACGTTGCACTCGGGGCATGGCCGAGTCACACACCTGCGTAATCGCAGCGCGAAATCGGCCAGCCTCAACGTCCAACCCCTCAGTTAGGGCTGGTGAGGACAGCCACGACTGAACGATAGCTGCCTCCACCAGTAGGTCCCTATCCAGCCTGCCCACAGCCCACCGCGGGAACGCGGTAGTTCTGCGCGCCGTGTGACCCCTACTGGAGCCCTGAAGGGACCGGGAGACCTCAATCCGGATGTACCGATGATCGGACAAGGTCTCAACCTCCTCCAGGACACGCCAGTTCCTCACTCGTGCTGCGACGTCGGGGCTAGCGAACGAAAGGTCCACTATCGACCCGCCCCGTTGCCGCACGCACGTGTTGACGGAGCCTCTGTTTAGCAAACAGAGGCCCGTTGACGCCGCCCACTCTACCACCGCCGTTCCACGGGCGTCCGTCGCAGGGGACCCCCACGCCGTAGATTTGGCGTTGAAGTCCCCCACGACCAGGACGTGGCTAGGTGCCAGTCGCCGTATCGAGGTCTCCAGGCTGTTAAGCCAGACCTCGAAATCAGCCAGACTCCGGTTGGGGGAGAAGTACACGCCATACAGCGTAACTCCCCCCCAGTCGGTTGCTACGTATCCCGTGCCCCTGTCTCTGATCGACAAGGGCGGGGAGCGCAGCGCCGTGGAGCTGACGATTGCCACGGAGCCATCGCGGCTGCCCGCCCAATGAGGACGGTCAGGAACGCAATAAGGCTCCGCAGCTACGGCTACACCAATCAACCGCTCCACCATGGTTTGCAGGAGAAGATCCTGCGCCCTGGCGGAGTGGTTGAGATTCGCCTGGAGGAGGACAGTGTCACGGTTGAATTTTAAGCCGTAACCATATCCTCCTCCACCCGAGACGGTGGCGAAGCCGCGCTAGGGGGGGCAACCTGGGCCGATTGGCTGGTCCCCCCCTTTTTTGGGCCTGACGTCGGTGGTCTACATCCCTCCCGCCCCATGCAGTGCTTGGCAGGCCTATTGCCTGCCGCGCATGCGGGGCAGTGAGGGGCAGCGGTGCAGGTTGCCGCCCGATGCCCTGCCTGACCGCAGCGGAAACAGAGATCGCTGCAGTCAAAACAGTTAGTGCACGTCGGCCGGGTGTGTCCTACCGCCATACACTTATAGCACCTTGCGGGCCGGGGCTCCAGCACGGTGACCCGCGCAGAACTCCAACCCACAAGGAGCCTGCCTGCGGCAGCCAAGGTACTGGCCGCCGCGACAGGGCAACTCGCCCAGACGGCACCTACACCGCCGGGACCGGTCCTAATGGAGCCCACTCTGACGGCTTCCGAGCATCCGGTTTTGGAGGCAATGGCCTCCCGGACGTCATCAGCCGTCACCGAGTCGTCCAGACCGGAAATGCGCAGTTCAGCGCACTTCACGGGTCTGGCGATGCGGACTCCACTACCCTCGCCATACAGACCCCGTAGCCTTTCGGCTACCGTGTCGGCCATCTTGGGGCCCTCTGCCCCAGGGAACTCCAAAATGCGAGCCCCTGTCCGGGCTTGGCGGGTCCGGGCAGCGATAACTCCGAGGTCAGAGACGTCAATCTCGTCCCGGGCTCTCCTCAAGATGGCCTGATATGTCAGGCCTGTTTCCGCCTCCGGCAGCATGGTGATTACCACCGCTGCCGTTTTCGGCGCTCTAAGCTTGCGCGACTTTTTAGGGCCAGGCTTGCTCCCAGGCGCAGCGGGCTCCGCAGCCCGGGCAGCAGCCCCGGTCGCTACGCCCTTTTTTCTCTTGCCCCGGGACTTCTTCCTCCCGCCATCCACTGTCTGCCATCCCTCATCAGAGGGTGCAGGGTTAGACGGTGCGGGAGGTGAATTACGAGAGTCCCGGGGCAAGGTCACTGGGGCCCGCGAGGGCTGGCCAGCACACGAAAGAGGAGGGAATTCCTCTCTGGGCTGGCCCTTGGGGCGCTGCCCAGCCTTCTGCGCCGCTTTTACCTTAGGGCCAGTTTTACCCAGCCCCTTGGGCGGCGTGGTTGCAGCCGCGGAGTAGGTGGCCACGCGGCCGCCCTGGCAGGGCAGCGGCGTTGGGCCTGAAGGCGGCGCGACCTTCTTCCCATCCGCGGCCAGTGGCGGTCGGAGTCGTGGCTCCGGCGGCATCCTGGCATTTAGGGAGCCGGTGCGCGGGTCATAGACCGCACTGACGCGATCCATGATTTGGCGCATCTGCTTCTCCGTCAGGAGATCAGGGTCCGGAGGCCCCGCACCCGCCATTGAAGCAGAGGCTCCCGGCCCAGCCCTGGCGAGATCAGGCCTAGATCGCAGGCCAGCGAGCTCCTTCCGGAGCTCTGCCACCTCCGCCTCGAGGTGCTTGCAGCGGCAGGGCGCCTCCAGCTTGCTGATCCCCTCTGGCGCTGGGTTACGCCGGAGGGACTCCACCGCGCTAAAGGCTACCTTAGTAGCCTCCTTGAGGGCCTCCGCGAGGTCGCCCCGAAGGCCTCGCGACGCATTAGCCACCGTTGAAACGATGGCCAGAGCGTCGGAAACCCTCTGGGCAACCTGGTCCGCTGTAGGTGGACCATCCTCGTTCGGAGGCTCCTCTCGGAGCCTCGATGTGAGGAGGGTTACCCTCTCCTCCACCGAGAGCTCCGCTCCCAATGCCCTAACTGCGGCCTCGTCCGCTTGCGATGTGGATCGCGGCACCGAACCCAGGCCCCTACCAGCCCCTCGGCCTCTTTTAGCCGTTCTACTCGGTCTGCCCGGTGGGGGCATCGACGTAGAGCTGCCCTCGGACTCCGAAGCGTCGCCCTCGCGCGCAATCGAGCGCTTCAGGAGCCGCGAAGGCCGCTTCACCACACCGGCTGCGTCCGTACGGGACCCTGACGGCTCCGGCAGACAGACATCCGCGACCGCAGCACGAGCGCTACTGGCGTCCGACGTCTCCACTGTGTCAGCGGCAGAACTGCTCCCCTTAGGACTTGCAGCGGGAGTGCTTTTTCTCCCACGGGTCCTCCTCTTTTTTGCTTTCTCCGTCTTTTTTTCTTCGTTGGCGTAGGTTGCCCCCCTCAGATACATAATAGGCTCCCCCCTATTAAGTGAGACTTAAACATAGCTGGCGAACCGTGGGTGTGTAACACCTGTGCTTACCCCTTCGGGGAATACAGGCGTGAAACTATGTATTACTGATTCTAATTGAATGTTTTGTCATAAATTTACAGCTAGTGGGTGTCAGCCATACCATACAAACTCTTGTAAAGTTTGCTTACATCTGACGTGATAAACACGGAATAAGAATGCAAAGCGTTTGAAACATTAATTGAATTATTCTGAGTGTTTTTATTAGCGTATTTTGCAAAGAATTTAGACATGTTAATAGCAGCTAATTGCTGGACCTTTTGAATTATTTATTAAATTTTGTTCTCACACGACTGTTAATTTATAAATCACCATGGCTAATCAATATACGTTGAATATGTGCTAAGTGAATATAGTTTTTTAGAATTTAAGGCATCCTTTTTTTTGTTAAGGCGGGAAAAAATGTTTCTAACCGCACACCCCGTCGTTCGGGGCAACAAACAGGGTAGTGTGGGGCCCTCACCCACTATAAAGAAACCCGCCGTGTGCCGTCTCTCCGCCTTTATTGGTGGGCCACCGGAACCATATTACATTGCTTCAGTGGTCCGCCGGTGACAGAATTTAAGGCATCCTAGCACGCGAAGGATAGTAATATTAAAAATGTGAAAATTTTGTTTGGATATTAATTACTCTATCACGGAAAAACGGCTGAAATATAGATAAAGTATGTTTTTATTATATATAGGATCAAAGGAGGTTTCTATGGTATAGCTATTTTTGCATAGAGGTACTCGTAGTTAAGGTGCTATCGAAGAACATGCTTATATTATATTGAACCAATTTTGAGGTCCACATAGAAGAAGTCGCGGGCTGCAGCTAATCCTTAGGTACCAATATTATGCGATGCTTGGCAGCAACAGGAATTGGGCCGCGGTCGCTGCCTTCTGCGAGGAGATTATCTCGCAGAAGGAAGCGGTGGAGAGGGCCAGGGAGGCTGATCCTTCCGCAGACCCGAATCGCCGCCAGCGAGTGGGGCGGCGCAGGCGTGAATACGCTCTGCGTCGCTCAGCAGAGGGTACCCGAAAGGGTAAGCTGCCGGCGGGCCACTGAGGGAATGTAACATAGTTCCAGTGGCCCGCCAACACAGGCGGAGAGACGGTATACGACGGGTTTCTTTAGTGACGAACGTCGGGGTGTGCGGCTAGGTACACTTTTTCCCGCAAAAAAAGTACCAATATTATAAATGCAAAAGTTAGTTTATTGTTACGCTTTTACTCTGTAACTACTGAACCAATCATCCTGAAAATGTTAATACATTTATATGTATTATATACTTTATTAAAAGACTGTATTGAATGACGTATTTATATTCTGAAGTCCACGTGGATGAAATCACGTGCAGAATCTAGCTTACCATATTAAAAAAAAGCTATCATAATGCCTGTGACCCCGAAAGGGTAAGCAGAAGTGTATTACATACCCACGGTTCGCCAGTTATGTTTGAGTCTCCTGTAATAGGGGGCGAGCCTATAGCCGTCTACCAGGCACATTTCCAAACTCCGGGCTGCTACTGAGAATTTTTCTTTTTGGGAAAAAAATTACACGTCGCTGGACGTCTAGCAGATGTGAAAACATTGAAATTATTTTGTAGAAATAAAATGATCATAACTTGACAAAGTACTCCTCAAGACGAAACAAACGAGTATACACTCGATAGGGTTGCGTCGTTTCATTACAGAGTTACCGTGGCCACCTTCCAGCTCCATTGTCAGACCCTGAATACCATTTAGAGAGAAAGTACTCGTCAAGACAAATCATACGAGCCCAAACTCGATGGAGTTATGTCGTTTTATAACGGAGTTCCTAT
Organism: Leucoma salicis; assembly: GCA_948253155.1. NCBI lineage: Eukaryota > Metazoa > Arthropoda > Insecta > Lepidoptera > Erebidae > Leucoma > Leucoma salicis. The sequence continues at coordinate 5,547,251 of OX411815.1, forward strand.
GGCTACCTTCTAGCTCCATCATCAGACCCTGGATACCATCTAAAGGCAAAGTACCCATCAAGACGAATCAAACGTGTCCAAACTCGGCGGGGTTGCGTCGTTTCATTATAGAGTTACTGTGGCCACCTTCCAGCTTCATCATCAGCCCCTGGATACCATCTAGACACAAAGTTCTCGGCAAGACAAATCATACGAGCCCAAACTCGACAGGGTTGCGCCATTTCATTATAGAGTTCCTATGTCCACCTTCCAGCTCCATCATCAGATCAGCTCCATGTCATCATAATATTGCATTGTCACGCGATATGCACATGCGTGTAAAATTTCAGCTTAATCAGAAACCGGGAAGTGTGTCAAATTTAACTTGTAAGATTTGAACGGGACAAGTAAAATAAAAGCGTCGCCACGCTAACAGACGATTTTACAGTCCCTCCGCATTAGATTTTTCACATCAAAAGCTCAATAACATTTCCCGACCCGGGGATTGAACCCGAGACCTCATGATTAGCAGTCACATACACTACCGCTACACCACCGAGGCAGTTTAAAATACAAACTTGAAGATATTTAAAAAATATATTTACTATTGCTAAATCGTGTCTCTCCATAATAGGGTCTAAGAAGGCACGATTTCGTCAAATAAGTAGTTACTAAATCAAGCGAATGGCGAAACTAATGCGGCAGAATTTCTTTGTAGAAATTCATATGCAATTCGTGATCAATTTGAGACAACAACAACTTATTCAAAAGTCGTACAAATATCACTTTCCAATACATAACCCCTGTTAATAGCGGAATAGATAACAAACCTCGTCAGCCGCTCTCAAATCGCTGTTATCGCATATACATTAACGACTATAATTACGCCCAGGGCGCTGAATTTAAATCTTTACTAATATAAATTTGAAAGTAAGTTTGTTTGTTTGTCATGATCGACATAAAAAAAAATTTGTTCATCTGTTTTCATAGGCACGCATACAAAAACTAATGAATAATTAGGTATTCTACTAATTCCGTCGGCGGACCACTGAAGTTATGTAACACAGTTCCAGTGATCCGCTAATACGAGCGGAGAGACGGCACACGGCGGGTTTATTTAGTGGGTGAGGGCCCCACACTACCCTGTTCGTTGCCCCAAAAGACGGGGTGTGCGGGTAGATACAATTTTTCCCCCAGCAACAAAAAAAAGATTTTCCACTAAGTGATCGTCGTTTAGCCGTGTGGTGCCGGCTTTAGAATTGACCCACCCCTCTCCACCCATGGGAGTCGTAAGAGCCGACTAAGGGAATATCGAGGGAGTGGGCAGCAGCACTCCTTCGAGTATTAACAACATCCACTGCGATCGCCAACCCGCCTGCCAAGCGTGGCGATTACGGCACTATCCCCCATTCTTGGGGAGGCCTATGTCCAGCAGTGGACGTTAAAAGGCTGATGGATGGATGGTGGATGATCGTCGTTTGATTTTCGTCGGTATCGGGCATAGGAGGGTACCCGAAAGGGTAAGCCGCCCCTGGACCACTGAAGGAATGTAATATAGTTCCGGTGGCCCGCCAATAAAGGCGGAGAGACGGCGCGCGGCGGGTTTCTTTAGTGGGTGAGGGCCCCACACTACCCTGTTCGTCGCCTGGGCACTTGCCCAAAATCGCAAGAATGGACGGCAAGTAAGGGTTAAGTTGGTAGTGTTTATGGGCTACCAGCAGCGGCGCCAGGCGGGCTGTAGGCTTGCTTTCCTCTTTCAATATAAAAAAAATAAATTTTAATTATTAAAACTTGATCACATCCAAGAAATAGCGATTATAATTGCAGAGTAAACATGTTTATAATGATAGCTCTCTAGTCAGACATGGTTACAGTTTTTTATACAGAGCTTTCACGCCGTTCCTGCTTGCTTCAAGATATTTACAAAGCATTCGAAGAAATTTTTGCCTAGGGTTGTCGCTTCATATTTATTTACAATAAAATTTTATTTTGCTAGTGATAGAGCTTTTGCTTATCCCAGCATGACTGGGCCGGCTTGATCGGGGAAGTGCTCTCACCACAGAAGATTAGCGTCAAGAGCGGTCCTACCGTTGTGTTTTGTAAGGTAAAAAGAGAGCGCCGAAGAGCCGAACCCGTTCCCTGTCCTCTCAATATTATCCTTCAAATCCTTTCTTTATTATCCTTTATTTTCCCTTTTTATTATTCTTCCACTCCTCTCCTTATTATTCTTCCTCTCCTCTCCTTATTACCTTTCCTCTCTACCTTTTCTTCCTTTCCTTGAAGACAGCATCGCGCGAGTAATGTCTCTGGTATTGCTAGCCTCTGTAGATTACGGTAACCGCTTACCATCAGGTAGGCCTAATGCATTGTGGCAGACACGTCGTATAAAACAAAGTATAAAAAAATTAAGATTTTTTTGTATATTTGATAAGCATGTATATTTGATTAGCTTGATAGCCTAAAATATAACGTACCTATCTAATCAAAATTTCGGTGAGGTATAGGTACTTATTAAAACATGTAGTCTTGCATACTTACTATATTTTACTAGATAAATAATTCCGTATTTGAGCAAAAGCAATATCCTGGATAGGCCAAGTCCCCATTGTTATTTACATAATTTAATAACATTATTGTGATCATCTGATATCTGCGAACCTTGGAGGGGACAGTGCTAGGACATCGCTTTGAGTTAATCGCGAACAATGCAAGGTTGTTGTGCTTGCTGTCACGCGCTATTGACAAGTCATAATACTATTTAAAAGCCTTGGTGTTCAAATCGCATAGGAAACATTACAAAAATAACGAATGATGCAACCGAGCCAGCGACTGATCTGATATGTAGCCGTAATCGCTGCTAATGGACTTATAGTCAGAGTCAAATAGCAGTCTACCGTGAAAATGCACGCTACGCTTCGAAACAGAATGAGATTGGTGTCTTCCGCTGCAGAACGAAACATAGACGAGGGGTTCAAAGGGACATGCATAACTTAATTTAAATTCTCAAACAGTACCAAAACCTATCATTGAATAAAAAAACATATTTGAGCCATTGATGTATAATAAAGAGAAGATCCACAATTAGGCACTAAAAGTGTCCATTATAAATGAGTGCAGATTACGCTTTTTTGCACTAATTTCGTTTAGTGTTGTTTCGACGCGCGAGCAGGTGCAACGCCCGCAAAGCATCGTCATGCCTACTAAAACCTCTTTTGAAAAACTCATTGCTATCTCTTTTTCTCTTTCTCTCTAATTAATGTACATTATGCACGTAATTAAAAATTGTTACATACTATTTTATAAAATTAATGAAATAAATGCTATACATTTAAGTAAGATTATATTACAACTTTTGCCACAATTTCTATACACAATTGTGTATCCTTAATTTATAGATTAATGATTTGAGCTTAGGAATTTTGGCAGTAGGTAAGATGAGTGACAACCCTACACAAAGGTTGTCAACTTCATTAGCTTTCCTTTGTCCGACATCTGTAGTAGATGTCGATGTCGGTGGCCGTACTGACCGTTTCAGTTAATTATATAATTGTATTTAATTGAATTAATTGGAAAACTCGTCTCGTGAGATTTACGCTTTAATTTGTTTGTTTATGGATACGCGTGTTTGTTTACATCTGTGATTAGAGTACGAGTATTACATCAATATATTTTCTTTAAAAAGTTTATAATTTCTGTGCGTCGGGTTAATAAAATTAATAGAATAATTGTATTCTGAACCCATTACTATTCCCACTTTTAGGCACGGCTAATAATAATACGACCGAATCCGGCGTTCGCCCTGGCTTCGGCAGAAGTACCAGCCTGCCCTCCTTCTACCTTCCAGTAGTCAGAGAACCGTCCGGATGCCAGGCACGCATCGAACAGTCCCCTGAGGTGAGGCTCTAGGTGGTCCAAAGCCATGGCCAGCACCCGGGCGGGTGTTCTTGGATCGAATCCGGGAAACAGCCGCCCCCATTTCCGACACGGTGACAGGCGGTGTACTGAAGTCGGCCACCCGGTCGCTATCTGGCTGGGCCATGACCAGGGGCATGTGCGTAGCGGGAATAGGCCTTCGACCACCTCGGTGAGGAGGCTGGGCTGAAGGGTCTCTGTGAGGGGGGGGGGGCTGGATTATTCAGCGCCGCCTGGTACAGGTGACCCCAGGGGTCACGGTTGAGACCGTCCAGCATCTCCTGCCTTTTCTCGGTTTTGGCGCGGCAGATGGGCTCTCTTTCATACCTACTCGCTCTTACGGCGTCGTTACGAATGCGTTCAGTCAGTCTAACTCCACAGATTTCCGCAGCGATCGCATTTCGACTGCTTTGATTTATAACATATCTTTTCATATTTTTAATTTTATAACAAAAATCAACATTACAATTGAGCTCATAAAGACAATAATTAATATCTCAGCAAGTACCCATTATTCTCTCACATTAACCATATTACTGTGCCATAATACAGTGTTTATAGTTATTTTAAAAGTGTAACAGATTTTTCACACGACCTTTTATCATTAAATGTTTATAATAATTTGTATTTGCGTACAAAAACTTCAACAATGCTTCTATATAGATATATCTGTTATAAATTGAAATTACTAAAGTACTTGCTAGGTTTTATTGTATTGATTGATTGACCCGGCATGATACACAACTGTTCCTACATTGCAATATGGACTCCTTGTGTTACCGAGATTCCACAAACATACAGTTAACATGCAACAATGTTTTTGAAATAAAACTTCGTTTACGGAATCTATCGCGTTTACTTAATTTTACTACTATCCCGACGTTTCGAATACTTTACAGCATTCATGATCACGGGTGGACTTAGATGATAGACGTCCAAAGCTGATATGTTATTTCAACGGTCTCGTCTACCCACAGTATATGATTTTTCAAAATTTTTGGTTTATTTATTTTAACCCACCTAATATTCGTTTAGAAACACAATTAAAATATTTACTTCAAATTTTTTATGCTTACAATGTATGAGACTAAGTTAGTATATTAAAATGAGTATAATACTCCTCTTTAAACTAAAATTTTTTGTTTTTATTTAGTGCTCAAAAATTCTACCATAAACTACCAATTACTACCAGTAAGAAGACAATCTTGGTTATTAGTTTATATTATTAAATATATTGATTTTGCCAAAAGCTAAGTCTAAAAAGCTACCACCGGATCGGAACGCGGCCTGACTGAGAAAGATCCGGCCAGAAAACTCAGTAGGCAACAACTGTTATGGATTATTAAATTTTGTACGGCTGAAAGGTAATTAAGTTTAAAATTTTTTAAAAGGCAATAACTAAAACTAATCACTACTGTGGGTTTTGTCTACACAATAAGCGCTAACTGTGTCTTGCAATCTTGTGGTGTGCCTTCTTGTGTTCTGTTTGGTGAGGCCTATCACAGGATTCCAGCTTGATGGTAAGACCCAGCCGTCTTCTCTATTGAAATTGGGATGTTTCTTAATTTCAATAGCCTCACGTATCATTCTAGGACGATATCGATGTTCTTTTGCGAGGATTTGAGGTTTGTCAAACCTAATGTAATGGCGGGTGTGGTCCTGTGTGTGCTCACAAATTGCAGACTTTGTATAGCGACGGTGCTTCACATCAGCTATGTGTTCTTTGATCCGAGTTGTTATGGATCTCTTTGTTTGCCCAATGTAGGAGAGACCACAATCACAATCCAGCTTGTATACTCCTGCATCCTGTAAAGGTATATGGCACTTGACAGGTGGTAAAAATTGACTAATTCTTTTGAGTGGCTTATAGTAGGTTTTGATTGAAGCTTTTTTGAGAATGTAGCCAATCTTGTCAGTGACTCCTTTAACATAGGGCAGGACTGCAGGGAGGCGCTCAACTGTGGGTGGCTTCACTCGGTTTCTGTGACGGCGGCGTGGAACCTGCAGCTTATTAGCATGTAAAACTTTCTTTACATGCTGCAACTCCCCAGCCAGGTGTTCTTCATCACAGATTCCTTGTGCTCTCTGAAACAAAGATTTAGACACGGTAGCCAACTGTGAAGGATGGTGATGAGACTCTCCATTCAGGTACTTATCAGTATGGGTTTTCTTTCGATACACTGTATGACTCAAGGTGTTGTTAGGGTTACGGATTACCATGACATCTAAGAAAGCTAAAGAGTTATTTGACTCCAGTTCCATAGTGAATTGAATTTTAGGATTGATGGAGTTCAGATGGTTTAGAAATACGGTTACTTTATCAGATGGTAATATAGTGAAAGTGTCATCTACGTACCGCTTGTAGAAACGGGGGACCACAGGTGAGGTTTTTAGGGCAGTCTCCTCGAAGTCTTCCATGAATATGTCGGCAACAACGGGAGAGACTGGCGAACCCATGGCCACTCCGTCCACTTGCTTGTAGAAGCCATCATTCCACATAATGTAGCCAGATGTGAGGCAGTACTTTAACAGTTCAGCGTATTCCATAGGTATGTTGTTCTCTGATAGTTTCTTAGATACAATTCTGATGCAGTCTTCCACAGGTAAGCAGGTAAAAAGGGACTGGACATCAAAACTCACCATAGTTTCATTGTTAGCGAGATGAAGGTGTTTAATCTCACTTACAAAATGGTATGAATCTTTTATGAACGCATCTGTGTGTCCTCGGAGTTGTGAGAGAACTTTGGCCAGTAACTGAGCGACTTTATAGGTAGGTGAGTCGATCTGACTTACAATAGGTCGTAGCGGTGCGTTCGGTTTGTGTATCTTAGGCAACCCATACAATTTAGGTGGCTTTGCGCAAGGTGGTATCAGGGTTTTTACGTCTAGATTCAATGCTTCGGAGTGCTGGTTAAGTAACTTTTTCATGTTATTTAGTGTACAGTTGGTCGGGTCGGTTCTGACCTTTTCATAGGTAGACTCATCCGATAAAAGGTGTTCAATTTTAGCATTATAATCTGACGTGTCCATCACCACAGTAGCGTTACCTTTATCTGCGCGCAGGATAACGATGTCTGGTCTATTCGAGGAGACTGCCCTAAAAACCTCACCTGTGGTCCCCCGTTTCTACAAGCGGTACGTAGATGACACTTTCACTATATTACCATCTGATAAAGTAACCGTATTTCTAAACCATCTGAACTCCATCAATCCTAAAATTCAATTCACTATGGAACTGGAGTCAAATAACTCTTTAGCTTTCTTAGATGTCATGGTAATCCGTAACCCTAACAACACCTTGAGTCATACAGTGTATCGAAAGAAAACCCATACTGATAAGTACCTGAATGGAGAGTCTCATCACCATCCTTCACAGTTGGCTACCGTGTCTAAATCTTTGTTTCAGAGAGCACAAGGAATCTGTGATGAAGAACACCTGGCTGGGGAGTTGCAGCATGTAAAGAAAGTTTTACATGCTAATAAGCTGCAGGTTCCACGCCGCCGTCACAGAAACCGAGTGAAGCCACCCACAGTTGAGCGCCTCCCTGCAGTCCTGCCCTATGTTAAAGGAGTCACTGACAAGATTGGCTACATTCTCAAAAAAGCTTCAATCAAAACCTACTATAAGCCACTCAAAAGAATTAGTCAATTTTTACCACCTGTCAAGTGCCATATACCTTTACAGGATGCAGGAGTATACAAGCTGGATTGTGATTGTGGTCTCTCCTACATTGGGCAAACAAAGAGATCCATAACAACTCGGATCAAAGAACACATAGCTGATGTGAAGCACCGTCGCTATACAAAGTCTGCAATTTGTGAGCACACACAGGACCACACCCGCCATTACATTAGGTTTGACAAACCTCAAATCCTCGCAAAAGAACATCGATATCGTCCTAGAATGATACGTGAGGCTATTGAAATTAAGAAACATCCCAATTTCAATAGAGAAGACGGCTGGGTCTTACCATCAAGCTGGAATCCTGTGATAGGCCTCACCAAACAGAACACAAGAAGGCACACCACAAGATTGCAAGACACAGTTAGCGCTTATTGTGTAGACAAAACCCACAGTAGTGATTAGTTTTAGTTATTGCCTTTTAAAAAATTTTAAACTTAATTACCTTTCAGCCGTACAAAATTTAATAATCCATAACAGTTGTTGCCTACTGAGTTTTCTGGCCGGATCTTTCTCAGTCAGGCCGCGTTCCGATCCGGTGGTAGCTTTTTAGACTTAGCTTTTGGCAAAATCAATATATTTAATAATATAAACTAATAACCAAGATTGTCTTCTTACTGGTAGTAATTGGTAGTTTATGGTAGAATTTTTGAGCACTAAATAAAAACAAAAAATTTTAGTTTAAAGAGGAGTATTATACTCATTTTAATATACTAACTTAGTCTCATACATTGTAAGCATAAAAAATTTGAAGTAAATATTTTAATTGTGTTTCTAAACGAATATTAGGTGGGTTAAAATAAATAAACCAAAAATTTTGAAAAATCATATACTGTGGGTAGACGAGACCGTTGAAATAACATATCAGCTTTGGACGTCTATCATCTAAGTCCACCCGTGATCATGAATGCTGTAAAGTATTCGAAACGTCGGGATAGTAGTAAAATTAAGTAAACGCGATAGATTCCGTAAACGAAGTTTTATTTCAAAATGTGTAACATTCGCGTAAATATCAGAAAGTATTATATAAACCAGTACGGACTGGAAATATCGGAACAAATAAGGCGATTGGAATATCTCAAGACTAAGCGCGCAAGATATGTAACATCCTTGAATTTCTTGAAGAGATGTCGTGACCATAATCTCATTCCTACGTGTGTCAAAATTACTACCAAGAAGAACATACGGGGAAGCGCTAAGATATTAAACCAAGCCAGTAAAAAGTTGTTAGTAACGGTTATTCGTCAAACTAGATTCGATCTACACAATATTAACCAACAGATCGGGACAATGTTTAATAAAATTAAGATTGTTTTGACGACAGCTGATTTCAAAAATTGCATCGAAAACTTAAACAAGCGCGAAACACATACGTACAACGAATGCAAAAATAGACATCTCATCAAATTTGACAAACTTTTGCAAAAATCAAATGATTTTACTGGAACGCAACATGGCAACTGTGGAAACGGAACGCGCCCGTCAACCATAGACTCTCGCGCAGATCTAGCTGTCATAAATTTGTCAAAACAATCGTTAGACGAACCTACATTTCAGGTACTAAACAAAGGTTTAAATTTTGCTGTAGCGCCAAACCGAATTCCCTATGAGGAAATTATCTGTGCTGTTGAGGACGTGCTGGCCAAAAATGTCATGAAACCGGACGACATGGAGGCTATTCGCCAAGACGTTTCGTCACTGTTACGTCGAAGCAAACGGCCGAAACCAAATTTGTCCAAATCACAATATTTGGCGTTGAAGAACCTACGCAATAGACCAGACATCGTTATCCTGCGCGCAGATAAAGGTAACGCTACTGTGGTGATGGACACGTCAGATTATAATGCTAAAATTGAACACCTTTTATCGGATGAGTCTACCTATGAAAAGGTCAGAACCGACCCGACCAACTGTACACTAAATAACATGAAAAAGTTACTTAACCAGCACTCCGAAGCATTGAATCTAGACGTAAAAACCCTGATACCACCTTGCGCAAAGCCACCTAAATTGTATGGGTTGCCTAAGATACACAAACCGAACGCACCGCTACGACCTATTGTAAGTCAGATCGACTCACCTACCTATAAAGTCGCTCAGTTACTGGCCAAAGTTCTCTCACAACTCCGAGGACACACAGATGCGTTCATAAAAGATTCATACCATTTTGTAAGTGAGATTAAACACCTTCATCTCGCTAACAATGAAACTATGGTGAGTTTTGATGTCCAGTCCCTTTTTACCTGCTTACCTGTGGAAGACTGCATCAGAATTGTATCTAAGAAACTATCAGAGAACAACATACCTATGGAATACGCTGAACTGTTAAAGTACTGCCTCACATCTGGCTACATTATGTGGAATGATGGCTTCTACAAGCAAGTGGACGGAGTGGCCATGGGTTCGCCAGTCTCTCCCGTTGTTGCCGACATATTCATGGAAGACTTCGAGGAGACTGCCCTAAAAACCTCACCTGTGGTCCCCCGTTTCTACAAGCGGTACGTAGATGACACTTTCACTATATTACCATCTGATAAAGTAACCGTATTTCTAAACCATCTGAACTCCATCAATCCTAAAATTCAATTCACTATGGAACTGGAGTCAAATAACTCTTTAGCTTTCTTAGATGTCATGGTAATCCGTAACCCTAACAACACCTTGAGTCATACAGTGTATCGAAAGAAAACCCATACTGATAAGTACCTGAATGGAGAGTCTCATCACCATCCTTCACAGTTGGCTACCGTGTCTAAATCTTTGTTTCAGAGAGCACAAGGAATCTGTGATGAAGAACACCTGGCTGGGGAGTTGCAGCATGTAAAGAAAGTTTTACATGCTAATAAGCTGCAGGTTCCACGCCGCCGTCACAGAAACCGAGTGAAGCCACCCACAGTTGAGCGCCTCCCTGCAGTCCTGCCCTATGTTAAAGGAGTCACTGACAAGATTGGCTACATTCTCAAAAAAGCTTCAATCAAAACCTACTATAAGCCACTCAAAAGAATTAGTCAATTTTTACCACCTGTCAAGTGCCATATACCTTTACAGGATGCAGGAGTATACAAGCTGGATTGTGATTGTGGTCTCTCCTACATTGGGCAAACAAAGAGATCCATAACAACTCGGATCAAAGAACACATAGCTGATGTGAAGCACCGTCGCTATACAAAGTCTGCAATTTGTGAGCACACACAGGACCACACCCGCCATTACATTAGGTTTGACAAACCTCAAATCCTCGCAAAAGAACATCGATATCGTCCTAGAATGATACGTGAGGCTATTGAAATTAAGAAACATCCCAATTTCAATAGAGAAGACGGCTGGGTCTTACCATCAAGCTGGAATCCTGTGATAGGCCTCACCAAACAGAACACAAGAAGGCACACCACAAGATTGCAAGACACAGTTAGCGCTTATTGTGTAGACAAAACCCACAGTAGTGATTAGTTTTAGTTATTGCCTTTTAAAAAATTTTAAACTTAATTACCTTTCAGCCGTACAAAATTTAATAATCCATAACAGTTGTTGCCTACTGAGTTTTCTGGCCGGATCTTTCTCAGTCAGGCCGCGTTCCGATCCGGTGGTAGCTTTTTAGACTTAGCTTTTGGCAAAATCAATATATTTAATAATATAAACTAATAACCAAGATTGTCTTCTTACTGGTAGTAATTGGTAGTTTATGGTAGAATTTTTGAGCACTAAATAAAAACAAAAAATTTTAGTTTAAAGAGGAGTATTATACTCATTTTAATATACTAACTTAGTCTCATACATTGTAAGCATAAAAAATTTGAAGTAAATATTTTAATTGTGTTTCTAAACGAATATTAGGTGGGTTAAAATAAATAAACCAAAAATTTTGAAAAATCATATACTGTGGGTAGACGAGACCGTTGAAATAACATATCAGCTTTGGACGTCTATCATCTAAGTCCACCCGTGATCATGAATGCTGTAAAGTATTCGAAACGTCGGGATAGTAGTAAAATTAAGTAAACGCGATAGATTCCGTAAACGAAGTTTTATTTCAAAATGTGTAACATTCGCGTAAATATCAGAAAGTATTATGCAACAATGTTCATCCAGACCTGAATTTTTTCGTTGAACATACTTTTATAGTAGGTGACACAAACCCGCAACTCGTGTCTTAAAATACAATAATGTCAATAACCAATGCACTAACCGGTAAGTATAGAAAGTTGACAATAACGCCTATACTTGCGTTACTCTTTTTCCGTACTCCGTGTTGTGTTACAACCGACTTCCAAAAAGAGGAGGTTCTCAATTCGACTATATGTATTTTTTTTCGTATGAGTATGTCAATAATCAATAAATCAATATTTACGGACATTTCACACAACGTCTTCTGGTCCCAAACTAAGCTCAATGCTTGTGCTATGGGTACCAGATTACGGATATGATACATTTATTACTTTTTTTTTTGTAAATATACTTACATATAATACCTAGATAGAAAACACCCAGACGCAGTACAAATATCTGTGTTCATCACACAAATAATTGTCCTGAGTGGGAATCGAAACCACGACCTCGTGTACGGAAGTCGGTTACACTACCGACTACGCCAAGAGGCCCGTCGTGTTGACAAAAAAAAAAAAATAACTGTCGGGATACAAGCAAACAAACTATAGTTAAATACAAGATTAGGAAAAAATAGTTTTATTTCCATGGGCAACAGCCTTCGACTTCTTTAAATGAAGACTGCATTTTTTCTGACATTTGAATTAAATGAAATAAAGCCTACATTTTGTTCCAAGTCACACACATTAAAAAACAAATTATTTGTGAAAGTGGAAAAAGAGAGCTTCACTGCGAACAGGATCATTAAAGCTCTCTTTTTAATAAAATAATTTGCTCTCAAAAATAGCTGAGCATGTCAAGTGCTAAAATACAGATCAATATATCGCATTAATAAATAATTAATTTAAGAGATATGGGTTAACACACAAACAGATTTATTTTGTAATCTATAGGTCATAGAGCAACGCGGATCCCCGGCGAACCGGAGCCGGGCCGCGTTGCTCTATGTCTATAGGTACTAGTCTTAACGTCCCCTCTTCTAATTTATATATATATATATATAGTTACCGTGTGGGGCCGGCACCAAGAATAGCTCCACCCCGTCTCTTCCTATGGGAGTCGTAAAAGCCGACTAAGGGATTACCGGGAGACCGGGCAGCAGCGTTCCCCTGTGTACTAAAAACATCCACTGCGGTCGCCAACCCGCCTGCCAAGCGTGGCGATTATGGTAAAACCCCCATTTTGGGGAGTCCTATGTCCAGCAGCGGACGATGAAAGGCCGATGGATGGATGACATAGATAACATACCTACAGACCCACCAGGTCTACTATTCTATGTATGTAACTTAATATATAGTTTGTAGGTATAGTATGTGCCACCTAGTATTGCATTATGGACGTTGTGATTGAAAGTTGAACATTTATTTAGTATAAAAAACTATAAATTCTCAATTATTATTTTAATTTATGTGTGAATGACGCAAAAATATCAAAATGACTTGAACATATTGATATATCTTTGAAATAAGCTCTAAAATATTGAGATATTAAAGTAATTAAAAGCTTGACCATTTCCTATGACATACGAACACATCAATAAAGGCATTAGCGCGTTTCTCTAGTTCGACATGAAATCACTAATTTTACACACGAAGTAATTAAATTTAGTAGTTTTACATACAGGACGAGTTAATTATAGATCGGCCTCGTGGCGTAGTACTCAGGACAATTATTTGTGTGATGAACACCGATATTTGTACTGCGTCTGGGTGTTTTCTATCTATCATATGTATGTAATTGTATTTACAAAAAAAAAGAAGTAGTATAAATATGTATTATATCCGTAATCTGGTACCCATAGCACAAGCGTTAAGCTTAGTTTGGGACCAGTCGGTCCATCTGGTAGGGGGCGGTCGTACGCTGCGCCGTCCGATACGTGGTCGCCACTCGAGAACCTTTCTTCCCCAACGGTTGTCGGTTCGTCGAGCCCATTGCCACTTCAGCATGGCAACACGGCGTATCTGTTTAAATTCGCTAATCTCTGTAAATATTAAAAAAATTTTTTTCGCGTATAACTCCATTTTTGGGGAAGACTACATTAGTTATATAGCAGTGATAGCCTAGTCGTAAAAACAAGGAATGTAAAGATAATGGTATCGAGTTCGATCCCCAGCCACAGTTAATAAAAAAAGCAAGTGTGTAGAAAAAAACATCAAGTGCCAAAGATAATTAGCATTGTATCTAGTTTAGGTAGTACCAGTGAGACGTGTGGTACGAGTTTTTATCTCTTGACCATAAATACTTGTATGTCATATGAAGAAATCAAGCTTTATTTATACACGATGGTTTATCTTCCGGATGTCCATAACGGTGACTACAATGTAATGAGACGGTGCATGTTCATGCATGTTTTAATCAGCATACATTAACCAAGAATGTTTACTCGGTAGCGCTATGTGTAATCATATTTAAGCAATGATGTTATATACAAAAAAGATTATCGCACCAGCCCGTGGTAATTCTTGCTGATGAATTCAGACGACTGTCTGAATTTGTTTTAGTTGGTGATCTGCGATCTCTTTCTGTATCATGCGTTCCGTACCTATTATCTATCGCGTAGGTAATATATTCACACCATCTATAAATTAGTACTTTGTCATAATGCAACAATATCGGTAAGCCATTTAGTATGAACGTAACTCTACTTAAATATCATTATATGTATTTAGGTAGATGAGATAAGTATTGTTTAATAAAAAGGCAGCATGTTTTTACAAGAACTTTATGTAGGATTAAGATTGTATACAAGAAGTATTAGGCCACAAGAAGTCCACCTAATCGTAAGCGGTAATAAGCTAGTGCACTAGTGCTAAGAAGAACTGTGTCAAGCTATCAACCAGACAATCATGCCTATACGTACGTTTAGTATAATTCTAGTGGCGTAGTGCTTATCCCAGCATGAAAGGGCCGGCTCGATTCTTCTCCAAGTAGGTACCACGCTCTCACAGGAGATCAGTGTGAAAAAGCGTTGTGTTTCGTATGGTGAGAGTTATAAAATCAAACATACCCATGTTTGATATAAATAAGTCTATCTTTTTTCGTGTTACGGAGGGAAACTATGTGCTGAAATTGCTTGTACGGACGCACCAATTATTTTGACTCGATATTTTGACTAATGAAGTTTTTGGAACATGAACGGAAAGAAAGAATAACATATTTTCGAATTCTTGAGGTTTTTGACTTACAGAGGTTTTACTGTATCTAAAAAAAAGAAAGAAAAGTTTTTATCTGGTAAAAGACTTAAACTACAACCGCCATTTTGTAAACTTTGTATCACCATACGGGCGATTCGGTACAATGAATACTTTAACTCAATGTGGTCTCCATCTCTCCTATGTTAAAGAACTGTAACGGCACTGACCCAGAACTATTAATAATGCAGAACAGAAACTCGCCCTCTATTAAGAGTATAAACGATCCTATCAACGAACTAAGTGTTACACTTTAGTCGCTTCGAGACCGTTACTTGCAATGATCGTATAGAAGAGTAACTATGTATTTGTATGGGAACACAACTACGTATTTTGTACATAAATTGCTAACATTTATCGAGGACTTTGACAAACAATGGATACGCTTATAGCATAAACGGGCTGCTATACACGACACCGATCGCATGGTTGTTTTTTCTGCGGGGCTCTAATAATTTTACAAAGGCGGATATTTTTTTAAAAGATGTCTAGTACCCTATTTACCAGTGAAAACCGCATTCTAGAGATGTTGCTCTAACCAATAGACTGAGACAAAAAAATAAAATGGTTGTTTTGTATTATGTTAACAGCGGCTCTCCATCTATACTATTTCAAAGCTGTAACAGAGCTGTGTCTGTACGTTCAAGATATTTGAGAAAAAAATGACTGTAATAAGCTACATAGGCGTGTCTAAACACAAAACAATTTTTTTTAGAATTTTTGTATGTTTATCTGTTTGTTTGTGCGCGCATCACGCACAACTGAGCAGATTTTAATGCAACTTTTTTATTTGCAAGGTTTTGATCAGACTTAAAAATTGATATACATTTTATCCCGCTACTATATCGGGAACCTGAGATATAACCTAAAAACTAGCGAGCAAAGGCTAGTTTTTAATATAAAAATAAAAATGGGGCGGAAATTTTATCAAAATAAAAATGGGGCTCGAGATTATATGCATACAAATTTCAAATTTTCATGATAATCGGTTCAATAGTTACGATGTGAAAACGTAACGAACAAACAAACTCACTTTCACATTTATAACATTAGTAAGGATTGACCCAATTTTGAACGATGACGTGGGCATTACACAGGACATTAAAAAGAAATGCTTGAAGGAAATTGATGTCACAATATATCGTTTGGCAGAGCCTTTAAACGGTATTCGATCGCCACTCATGGATATCAATTTCTATTTCACATTTTCGCGCTTTGTGTAATAATTCGCCAAGCATATCAAGTGCTTAAAAATATATAAAAATAACAACATAAAGTATACAACAAGTTTTTGTTCAAATGATAACCTTCGCAAGTCGTGCATAGTCGTGGTCCATAAATGTAATGTATAGGTGTGAAACATTTCACACTACGTTAAAATTAATAGCTTCATAAAACAATAGGAAAAGGCTATTTTCTACCGCCGTATATATTTAAAGCCTCTTACCCGTTACGTATTAATATTGATGATGTCTGTTTCTCACAGATATATTGTTAGTATGTGAAAATCAATTGGTTCAATCCATTTGACCTGTATTGTTCTTTGTCTTCTAAAATGATACGTGTTAATTGAGAGAACAATGTGTTTCTAAGTCAGTATATCCGGGTTCAAGTATGCCTAAGCGACGGGGTTCGCCACGCGTCACGTCTCGTTGACACGGGGACAAAAAGTAGGCAAGTGAAGGCCGTTTTATGACAAGTGGCAATCGGTTGTCTCTGCCATCCTGGAAGCAGAAGCGTGTCTGTATATGTATGTCATCCATCTATCCATCCGCTTTTTGAAGTCCACTGTTGGACTAAGACCTCCCCAAGTGAGCGCCACAACTAGCAGTCCTATGCTGACTGCGTCCAACGGCTTCCTGCGGCTTTGACCAGATCGCCCGTCCATCTGCCAGTGGCTGTCCTATGCGTGGTCGTCACTCGATAACCTTTTTCCGCAACGGTTGTCGGTTTGTCGACTGATGTGGCCTATCCATTCAGCATTTCAACCCGGTGGGCTATGTCAGTCACTTCCGATCTTCTACGAATCTCCGTATTAGGGGCCTGATCATGTAGAGACATAACGAGCATAGCTCGCTCCGTGGCACGCTGAGCGACTTTGGATCTCGGTACAAATCCAACATTTAGAGACCATGGCTATATTTCGTACATCAACACTGGCAGCCTTAGAGTATGAAAACTATCTAAGCGGGCAGCACACACTGTTTTGAAATAATAAAATTTCTATCATGATTTCGTGATGAGAACCCAAACTTCTAGCATTTTACAGCTTGTTAAAGGTCTGTAGTGCGTACATTATTTTGACTGATATAGCCAGCGCGTGCTGATATGAGATATTAAATTTTTCCCGACTTGAGAACAAAACATTATAATTTATTTATATAAAAAAATATTATATCCTAATTATTTAAAGCTGTAACAGAGAACAAATTACTGTACCTATAATAAGCTATACCTATAGGCGAGTCTGAACAGCAACCTTTATTTTATTTTTTGTCTAATTGTCTGTTTGTCGGTGTGTCTATTTGTTTTTGTTCGTTCGCGCATCACGCAAAAACTACTAAACGGATTTTGAAGCAATTTTTTTATTTAATTGCTCTTGATTAAATTTAATATACATTTTATCCCGCTACTGTATCGGGAACCTGACATAAGCTAAAAAAGGACAAAGGCTAGTCTATATATAAAAAATCTGTAGCCTGTTTTAGTAAAAGAACGTGGCATAGAAGCGGCATTATTTTATACTAAGTATTTATAAATATGATGATTATATAGTGGTTCTAAAACTGCATAAAATAAATGGAGGCGGTAAGCTCATTCGGATCCTATGCAATGCTTAAATAAAGTTCTCTAAAAGTCCAAACTATTATTTGTGAAGGGAAGGGACGCAGGTTCGCTTCCCGCTCGCACTAAAGTTCTCTTTTTCCTCAATCACAAATAATAATTTGTACTTTAAAGTAGCTGAGCATGTCAAATGCTAAAAATACAGATCATAATGTTTAAAAAATCACGCCATCATAGTATGAATTTTAATTGCAAAATTAAACTTACTATATTTAATTAATGCATGTAAATGCGTTCCGATAGGTGGCGTTGGTTGTTAAGACAAATGTGATGAGGAGATTGGGTATGACTGCAAGGTAGTGCGGTAGCCCAGTGGATTAGAGCACTTCCCCGGATTGGAAGGGGCGCAGGTTCGATTCCCGCTCTCACGAAAGTTCTCTTTTTCCTCATTCACAAATAATAATTCGTACTTTAAAGTAGCTGAGCATGTCAAGTGCTAAAATACAAATTAAAATGATAAGTTCTCTAGATATAATTCCGTTGAGACAGGTAATTAAATAAAACGCTGAGAATGAAGTTAGAGAACATCCTTACCGTTTCTCAATCGATTTGTATTAGGAAGTTACGCTGTATTTTTTATTCCACCGCAGCAACGTCCCGTTATACCGACAACGTGACTATGCAGATATTGCAGATATAGCAATTGACATCAAGAATTTTGTTTTGTTGAAATAATTATATTGAAATAATGCATAACATAGCATCACGCCTGTATTCCCCGAAGGGGTAGGCAGAGGTGTATAGCTATTTTTAAGTCCCACGTAATAGGGGGCGCCAAACTCCGGGCTGCTATTGAAAATTTTTCTTTTTACGAAAAATCTCAATAACACTGCCCGATCCGGGGATCGAACCCGAGACGTCATGATCAGCAGTCGCTCACACTACCGCTGCACCACAGTTCATATCCCTAAACACAGGCTTGGATTCTAAAAGGAAGAGGGATTTATGCCGTGGTAGGAGTACGAGAGCGCCGGCCCAACGCGGATTGGCAGACATCACAAATTGACCACTGAAGTTATGTTATACAGTTCCAGTGATCTGCCAATACAGGCGGAGAGACGGCACATTGTGGGCTTATTTAGTGGGTGACGGCCCACACTACCCTGGTCGTTACCCCGAACGACGGGGTGTGCGATTAGGTACATGTTTTCCCGCCAAAACAAAAAAAAAGGGCCTGAAGTCTATTAATCCATACCATATAAATCCATCCATCCATCAGCCTTTTAACGTCCACTGCTGGACTTAGGCCTCCCCAAGAATGGGGGATAGTGCCGTAATCGCCACGCTTGGCAGGCGGGTTGGCGATCGCAGTGGATGTTGTTAATACTCGAAGGAGTGCTGCTGCCCACTCCCTCGGTATTCTCTCAGTCGGCTCTTACGACTCCCATGGGTGGAGAGGGGTGGCACAATTCTAAAGCCGGCCCCACACGGCAAAAAACGTACATATAAATAGACGTTAATAATTTGACGATTGACATATAAAAGTCGTTAAAGCTACTTATCTCGTCTTTAAAGTATCTAAAACATTAAAGCATCGGTTTCCGTTATATTAGCAAAGCACTGTTATGTTGCACTATAGACTTAATACAATTGCTCTAAAGCAAAAACTACCTTTAACTGGCACTTACCTACTCGTTAGCTGTTTTGTGAATAGCGATTGTAATAACAATTATATTTACTAGAAAACTAATAACTATTGTCTTCTTCGGCTGATTAAGCTTTGCGATTATCGAATGACAGGAATATATTTTAAAAACGAATGTTAGCTTGATGTTTAGGCGAATTTTGTTAAACAAACTGGAGGAATAGTTACTAATATTATAATTTGTAAAAGTGTGTCTGTTTGTTTATTGTTTATTACGCCTTAACTAGATAAGTGTTTATCATGAAATTTGGCATACGTATAGGAGTAAAGATGAGGACATAGGTTACTGTTTATCCCAGAAAATGAGGTTATCTGTGGGATGGCTTTGTTATATTACACGGGTGGCAAATAAGATGGTAAGCTTTAACTGTAGTCTATAGACTCTAGCAACACCAGAAGCATCACTCGCGCGTCGCCAACTCTGGTAAGGTATTGGATGTGGAAAGGAAGGAGAGGTGAAGGGGAGGGGTTGTTTTGGCCTCCAGAGTTCATCATATGAAACACAACTGTAGGCGTACCTTTTTTTTTGTTGAGGCGGGAAAAAGTGTATCTAACCGCACACCACGTCGTTCGGGGCAACCAACGGGGTAGTGTCGGGCCCTCACCGACTAAATAAACCCGCCGTGTGCCGCCAACACAGGTGGAGAGACGGCACATGGCGGGTTTATTTAGTGGGTGAAGGCCCCACACTACCCTATTCGTTGCCCCGAGCGACGGGGTGTGCGGTTAGGTACATTTTTTCCCGCCTTAACAAAAAAAAAAGCTGTACTTACGGTTGTTTCACGCTGACCTTCTGTAAGATGGTGGTACTTCCCTTAACGAGCCGGCCCCTGGAGCTAATTTTGTGTAGAGATCATTTAGATTAGAGGTAATTGACCACTGAAGTTTTGGCACATAGTTCCAGTGGTCTGCCAATACTGTTCGTTGCCCCGAACGACGGGTTTTTTTTTCCGCCTTAACAATAAAATATATTAGAGGTCGCTAGTTAACAAGCAATCTATATTTACAGATTATATAGGTATCTATGTTTAAAATATGGAATTGTCTTCCTGTGATGACGGATACTATAAATAAAGTGCTTGAAACGTTCTTCTTTTCTTTCGTGTAGTCTCGTTTTATATTTGTATTTAGCACTAACAGAATGAATGAATAACTAGTTCGTGAAGTGAGGTTTTTTGCTAATAAGGAAATAACGGACGCAACTACATATATATCTAAACTAAAGCCTAGATGACGCAACATACACCCACATAAGTTTGTGGGTGACAGAACTGTAATTATTGAAACTTATTTAAGTAAATTATCAAACTATTAAATCTTAATTAACTTTAAATAACGTCGGAGATATACATAATGTTTTATGTTAAAAGCTTTTAATGTTTGCGTATTTATATCGGTTTATGTTAAACTGTAGTAAAAATCGGGCCTTAAATATATAGAAAATAACTTACAATAACATGATCTATCACACTGTTTATCTCTGTTTCGTTTCTTAAAAAGACAACACAAGGATGTATCGCGGGGGACTTTGCAAACATAAACATTCATGGGCAAAAGTAGGTACACTCAGATTCAGAACAACCATTTATGGATCACACAAAAAGTTGTCCTGTGTGGGAATTGAACCCACAACACTCGAGCTCGGTCGGAAGGCCGGTATCTAAACCATTCCGCCATTTAGGCAGCCTCTCTATGTAATATTGAGGTAATTTTTTATAGCACAGAAATCTCTTAAAAAAACATAATCACCATAATATCAATACTGAAATTCGTCGTGATTATGGCAACCTAGCCAACAAATACTTAATATTAAGATCCACACACTTGCTGGAGACAACGTAGTACTTAACCACAACAATGATATAATCAAACACAAGTCATCAAACTCACCATCAATTTTCTAATTAAATGGTAGTTACACCATTAAGCCCCACAGTTATTATGTTGTTACTACAGTACAATTAAGTCGCACGGAGGTACAGACAAACCATAGTGTAATATACAAGTTTTTTATATAATTAATGAAGTGGACGCGACTTTGATAGAAGAGGTTATCCTGTACAACACTAAAAACCCATTAGAAATGCATTAAAAGCCGCTAAAATCTGTGTTTATTTTTGATAAGTTATATCTTAGTTTATCGCCTTTTGCGTATACACCTAGTTTTATATTCCGGAGAGAGCCTGGATCTCAGTAGCACAGGTTTCCACCTAGTTCAGACTCCAGACTCACAAGAAGTGTATAAAAAACTATATGGTTGTCTGTAAAGTCGGTTTACGAACGATAATTTTACGTGATAATGTCATGAAGAAATTAGTTTTGTACTTTTAAACAATGTAATACTGATAGAAATCGAATAGTACATATAAAAAGGTACGATCGCGCGTGCTGCTATACAATAATTGAGATACGCGTGTTGCCCGGGACGCCATCGGGCGAAGAATGTCATTGTCATGTAGGTTGATGGGCCGGCCGCATCTTTCCCGCAGACGCTCTTCAGCCCGCGGCTTTCTTGTAGCATCGATCGCCATACATTTTTCGGAACGTGAGTCTTTTTCGTGCGTGCAGTCAGGCGTTCATCGATTTATAAGACGTTATTACGTCAAAAAAATGTTTAAACGAGCAATATACCTATAAATATCCAATTCTTGTGTGAAGTGAATAAACTATTATTATTTATGTTTTTCGTAAAGACAAATGTGACGAGGAAATTGGGATGACCAAATAGGTCTGTACGATAGCTCAGTGGCTTAGAGCACTTCCCCGGATTGGAAAAGACGCGGGTTCGATTCCCGCTCGTACAAAAAATATATTTTTCCTTATTCACAAATAATTTATACTTTAAAAAGTAGCGGAGCATGTCAAACGCTAAAAAATATAGCTCAAAAACTATTATTATTAACTAATGATAAGTTATATATTATAA
The DNA here is from genome assembly GCA_948253155.1 of Leucoma salicis. NCBI lineage: Eukaryota > Metazoa > Arthropoda > Insecta > Lepidoptera > Erebidae > Leucoma > Leucoma salicis. The sequence goes on from OX411815.1 coordinate 5,569,534, forward strand.
GATTACAACCCAGAGTAATTAAACAGGTTTACCGGAAGCGGGGATCGTTTTAAGGATGTGTTTAGGTATATATAAAACTAATAATACCACAGCCAGTTTTTGGATGAGTAATTCACTTGTAATGTCGCTGTCGGGTCATTGGTTTCAAGATACTCAAAGGCAGATTTGTTTACAAGAATATAGAGCAGCCAGTTGTATTCTTTATTTTTAAGCTGAGCTAGTCACCTGTCAAATTGACATACGTAACACCAAAACGGTTTTTTGAAAATCTGACAATGACACCAGTAAGTACATCATTTGAATGTTAGATGCATCCAGGTTCATAATAAAGTTTCTAATTGATTAGTTAATTTCTTTATTGTAAACTTCATTTATATAGGTCACTAACTTTTGTAATAAAAGCTAGTTTTTGGAATATATCTCAGGTTCCCGATATAGTAGCGAGATAAAATGTAAACCAGTTTTTAAATCTAATCAAGAGCTATCAAATAAAAAAAAAGAGTTGCATTAAAATCCGTTTAGTAGTTTTTGCGTTATACGCGAACTAACAAACAGACAAACTGAAAAAAGGCAAACAACCTAAAAAAAATGTTTTGTGTTCAGACACGCCTATAATTTTTTTCTTAAATACATAACATCTTAAATGTACAAACACAGTTCACAGCTTTATAATAGTTAGGATATTTATTGAAAAAATTGGTTTTTATATGCTGTAGGTATATTTTAAACACTTGATGCTCGGCTATCTACGATAATTATGCAACATGTCAAATAATGATTAACTTAATTTGTATAATTCGACTCGCCTAACAATAATTGCTTGTCACACGTTTTCATGTCAAATTCTTTTGAAAGCTGTCAGATTTTGATTCCGTTTTTAAAAGGTAAGGTGTAAATTAGCTATTGTGGTACATTTGGCGTATGTATATTAGCTAAGTTTTTGTTATATATGGTATGAATATTATGGAACGTGGAAAGTAGCGTTCTGCCTTATTGGTCTAGCCGTGAAGCATATATTTTCCTTTTCTTTTATTTCTTATGATGGCAGATGAGCCATGGCCCACCTGATGGTAAGTGGTAACCGTCGCTCATGGACTCAACTATACCGACAGTATAGTCACCATTTCATTTCTCAGATGTGGAATGAAAGAATAAACGGCGGTCTTCTGCTACAGCCAAAACACATTGACGTGCTTCATGACCGGTCACACAGGAGATGGTGGTACCGTCCCGTTCGGGCCCGATAGCAAGTGTACTCTCACTTAGTACCCAGCCCTACCACTAGTAATGCAATGGGTGATAATTGCTTACTTCCCTTAGTCGCCTTGTGCGACACGCGCGGGAAAGGATAGGGTGGTGACACTTGCATTGTTAGTCCGTCACCACACGGACCAAAAAGGAATTTCGTTGCAGAAAAGGTAGGATATTTACTTTTGATGTAGAGGATCTTCAGGCATTTGCTGTCTGAGGACCGGTTAATGCAAGGGCTGCTTAACACTTACCTACCATCAGTTGAACAGTGACTCGCCTATCACCGTTAGTTCAATATTTAATAGACGCTAATCTAAAATAATAAAATCAATTAAAACGAGAAATGTAATCGTCTATGTCAGTTCGATCGGCTGCCAATTGCTAGCGCTGTGAAAGTTCGTACTTTCGAGGCATATTATAAAAATGTAAATCACTGGGTCACATATTCACATTTTGTTATTTGCGGTAACCAAATTAACTGCAGCTGATATTATGTACCCAAGTTTCGTAATGAAAACACCTCGCACTTATTGTTAGTGTTACCATATGTAGGTATTACCTAATTTCTATCTTATATCGGATCTTACAAAGCGGTGATAAATTACAAGGAATAAGTCCATCCATCCGTCAGCCCCTTAACGCCCACTGCTAGACATAGGCCTCCCCAAGAGAACGTCACAACGAGCGGTCCCGTCATGGGGGATAATGCCGTAATCGCCACGCTTGGCAGGCGGGTTGGCGATCGCAGTGGATGTTGTTAATACTCGAGGCAGTGCTGCTGCCCCATCCCCCGATATTCCCTCAGTCGGCTCTTACGACTCCCGTGGGTAGAGAGGGGTGGGACAATTCTAACCCTGGCCCCACACGGCCAAGGAATAAGTATATATTGTTATTTTTGATCTATATTTTAGCACTGAAAATGCGCAGCTACTTTTATTGAATAATACATATAAATGCATCCGATAGGTGGCGTGAGTCGTAAAGGCATCTAAAAGCTATTGTGAAGTGGAGATTGAGAACCGCCGTCAGCGACTGAGATTGCTTAGCGGTCTAGAACACTTCCCCGGATTGGAAGGGACGCAGGTTCAAATCCCGCTCGCAATAAACCTCTCTTTCTCCACTTTCACAAATAATTTGTCCCTTATTGTAAAATTATAAATATTAACAGTAAACATTTGCAAAACAAATTCACACTTCATTTCAAAAAATCTCGAAAGTCTGAATTGTTTGTTATGTGAGGACCTGTGGATATATGGAGGGATCGAACTTGATACCATTGTTTGTGCAGTCCTTTGTTTACCACTAGGTTAATAGTTTTTGCATAGAAATAAATAATATGCCGTAGAGTGGCGTATTTGTATTATCACGTCCACACGGGTGAAGTCGCGGGCTTGCGCCCGCTAGTACCAAACAAAAGTAAAAAAAAAAACCTGTTAATATAAAGGCGAACTAAAAATAAAAATCAGAATATTATATCGGGAATATTAAATTAAGTTAAAATCAATAATAGGCATAAAAATCCGTTTTTATAATTTCAAATATTTGCATATGACTAAATGACATCATATCCTGATTATTTAAATCACAAAGTTATACTTTAACACACCCACATAACTATCTAGCATTAGCTTAATGATCTAAAATAAAAGAATTAATCAAACACCGGTTTTGGATAACGTTAAAATAGAAGAACTTTTAAAATAGGATAAATGTTTTCAGAAATATTTGGATTCTTATTAATCACGCGCCCTGCTCAAAAATATCCTGCAAGAAACTCAGTAGACACACACTTCTAAGATTATTTACTGTTCACTTCAAATCTTATTTATATAAATAAATATAAATATTCACGGACATTTTTCACACAACGTCCTCTGGTCACGGAAGTCGGTTACACTACCGACTACCCCACGAGGCCCGTCATATTTAATATGCTATCTATTATAAAGCTGTAACAGAGCCATGTCACATTTAAGATACCTATTTGAGAAAAAATTACAGTTACAGGCTATTTATCTGGTTGTTTTTTCACACAATAACTATTAAACGGATTGTGATAAAACTGAAAACAGGTATACGAGTACATTTTATCCCGCTACTATATTGGGAACGTAATATGTTGACAATATGTTGATTATATGGCACTATCTATACTATTATTATAAAGAGAAAACGTTTGTGAGTTTGTGACGTTGTAAGGGGTAATTTCTGGATATACTGAACCGATTTTCAAAATTATTTCACCAATAGAAAGCTACGTTATTGTGGAGTGTCATAGGCTATAATAATTTACAAAATTAATTACGCATCTTTACTTAAACTTGAATAATGTAATCCAAGTTGTAAAAAAAATTGCTTTCATCGCAAGCGCTGCGGAAACTATTGAGGATAGAACAAAACAATGTACTACAATATTAAAGAACGTATCAAAATCTGTAAAAAGGTCCGGAATTTCATATGCCCATCTCCTACGGATAACCCTCAATAACTGCTTTTACTGTTAAAATTGTGAATTAAAAATATTTTTTGTGAAGCTTATTTAGCCCATATGGTATTAATATACATATATCTTTATAAATATGTTTTTAGAACGGAAATTCAATGTAGAATATCTGTGCCCTTTACTCTATACAGTTTAAACAAATATCTTCAAAGATATTAGCAAAATAAAAACGTGCGGTGCGAGCCGAACCGGCCATTTACAAGATACATCCTTAATTATATGGGACGAATGTACCATGAGTCATAGAGCTCATATTGAAGCCGTGAACCGTACGCTAAAAGACATCAGGAACTCAGACGCTGATATGGGTGGTGTTACTTTTGTTTTTGCGGGTGATTTTCGGCAAACGCTGCCAGTAGTAACAAAAGGAACACGCGCCGATGTCATCAGGGCATGCTTAAAATCATCATGCTCATGGAGTTCCGTTGAAATTCTCAATTTACGAACAAACATGAGAGCACACCTGAGCGACAACTACGATAACGACTTTCCGCATCAACTACTCAATCTTGGAGAAGGAAAAATTTGCTGTCCTAACACCAACAGTAGGGATGACATTAAACTTGACAATCGGTTAGGTCACATATTACACAGGTTAGAAGATCTGATAGACGCAATATATCCCGGTCTTGGAAGTTTAATGGAAAGAGATTATCATTGGCTTTGTTCTAGGACAATAGTCTCACCCAGAAATGATTCAGTGAATGAGATAAATAAAATAATTTTAGGAAAAATTCCCAGTCAAATCAATCACTACAAGTCCATTGACACGGTGTGTATTATTGAGGATACAGTGCACTATCCTCAAGAATGTTTAAATTCTTTGAGTCCTTCTGGCTTACCTCCCCACGTTACCTTATGCTTAAAGTTGGCATTCCTATCATGCTTTTAAGGAACTTGAGACCCCCCAACATGTGTAATGGCACAAGGCTGCTCATAAAATAGTTGCGGGAGAATATAATCGTGGCGACCATTCTCACAGGGCCAGCAGTGGGACAACTTGCTTATATTCCGCGGATACCCATGATTCCGACTGATTTACCTATACCGTTTAAAAGGTTACCCGTCAAGGTCTCTTTTGCCCTCACTATTAATATGTCCCAGGGTCAAACATTTTCTCTGGTGGGCACTGACCTGAGAAAGCACTGTTTTTCTGCCATATACTTTTAGCTTTCAGTTATATGTTGGCTTATCTCGGGTTGGAACTCCTGAAAGACAATATATTTTAGTACCAAATGACAACATTACTGCTAATATAGTATTGTAGGCTGTCCCGATTTTATTACAGGCACCAACGGTCGTTATAATAAAACACACAGAATTTGCACTAAACTTCGTATATTTCTTACAATCAACTGTCACTTTAAATTACGTCCGCACGCTTCGATCGACACAAGTCTACTGACCATCGAGAACAGATAATGCACTATATATATAGACAACCGAGTCATTGTTTTGACAAGTACTCAAAGTGTTGTCAGTAAAAAAATTAATTAATGGTTAATCGCAAAGTTACCTCAAAAATTAGGGGAAATGTATTTAAAACCTTACAGTATATCGACAAGTTTTGAATAATTAAAATAAGTAAACATGATGTAAATAATGTAAATAGTGTATATTAACATCAAGTAATAAAAATAACAACAAAAAACAGTAACATAAAAAACACAAAACATACAAAAAACAATTAAAAAAAACAAAAAACAATAAAAAAAACAAAAAACCAAAATAACAAGAAAAAATCTTCATCATCATATTTTTAACCTGAAGTATCGTATCATCATATTTTTAACCTGAAGTATACGCGGGACAAACGGGCCAGGACAAAAATATTTCTAACGCGGAACGAAGTCCGCGGGCACTGCTAGTCTTATATATTTATTATTATTAGGCATTATAAAAATTAAGTGTCATAATTAAACTGTCTGCTATTTAAATGTGTGCGAATGAACTAACATAAATTTCCTAAAACTTGTAATAGTTACGCGTTTACTATTTAAATATTCTTTATTTGAGAATATTTATGTGGGACCACCCGCTGCTTCGTGCGAAGTTTAAAACAAATATTACATACCCATAAATAATCGCCAATTAGTTTCATTATTTATTACATTTGTCTTCTTGACATATGGATCTATTCAAAATAGATAGACAGGTCTCGTAAAATATAATAAACTAGCGGCCCGTCCCGGCTTCGCACGGGTGTACATTTTTTTTAACATTGGGATAAACGTAGAGTAATGTATCTTTATGCAGGACATTAATAGATTTTTTTCTAATTACTATTTATAGTAATAAATGTCTATCTAGTAATAAATATGTATCCCATCCATCCATCCATCAGCCTTTCATCGTCCACTGCTGGACATAGGCCTCCCCAAAATGGGGGGTTAACCATAATCGCCACGCTTGGCAGGCTGGTTGGCGGTCGCAGTGGATGTTTTTAGTACACAGGGGAACGCTGCTGCCCGGTCCCCCGGTAATCCCTTAGTCGGCTTTTACGATTCCCATAGGGAGAGACGGGGTGGGGCTATTCTTGGTGCCGGCCCCACACGGCGGATAAATATGTACTCGTATAGCCTATGTCATTTGTATAAGTACATACAAAAATATAAATCTTTCATTTATAATATTATGAGTAGTAATAAATATAGCCTATGTTACTTAGGGATAATGTGCGAGAATTTTTGAAATTGGTTCTTAGTTTTTGAGTTTATTCGTTACAAACATACAAAACTTTCCTCTTTATAATATTAGTATAGATGACGTTTTAACTTTATGTTGTCTGTGCCAACATGACCAGTTAGATTATTAAAAAAAAATGACTTTAAAATGAAACCTCAATCATAAGAATGGAGTTTTTGGCGGGAACATGAAATAGTCATGTCGTCGCTCTACATTATACCCCAAAACTCGTGTTATTTAAAGTTTGAATGTGTAAAAGTGTTGGAATTTTACTAATTAACTATTTGCGTGTGTGTGTATGTGTGTTGGAAAGTTATGTAATACAGCGTAACGTGTTTTTCCCCTCCAAAACTTCATAGAAGCTTCTCAGAAAGTCGCCACCACTTTACTGAGGCATGACTTTGACTTTACTATGACTAATTTTATAAGGCTTTGACTTCTTGATAATTATACTTACCTGTGAAGAAGAAATATACCCTAAATAAATCATTGGCAAATATGCAAACGTTATGGTTTCAGTCATCTCAGCTGCCTCTGTGGTGCAGTGTTAGTGTGAGCGACTGCTGATCATGAGGTCTCGGGTTCGGACCTCCGTGTCGGGCAGTATTAGTGAGCTTTTTCGTAAAAAGAAAAATTCTCAGTATCAGCCCGAAGTTTGGATATGTGCCCGGTAGACAGCAATAGGCTCGCCTTCTATTACGTGGGATTATTTTTATTTGACTATTTGCATGGCATCACGCCTGTATTCCCCGAAGGGGTAGGCAGAGGTGTATTACACACCCATGACTCGCCAGCTATGTTTAAGTCCCACGTAATAGGAAGCGAGCCTATTGACGTCTACCGGGCACATTTTCAAATTCCGGGCTGCTACTGAGAATTTTTCTTTTTAGGAAAAAGCTCAATTACATTGCCCGACCCGGGGATCGAACCCGAGACCTCATGATTAGCAGTCGCATACACTACCGCTATACCACCGAGGCAGTTGGTGGATTATGATGACATGGGGCTGATCTGATAATGGAGCTGGAAAGTGGATCTAGGAACTCTACATATAATGAAACGGCGCAACCCCATCGAGTTTGGGCTTGTATGATTCGTCTTGACGAGTACTTTGTCTCTAGATGATATCCAGGGTCTGATGATGGAGCTGGAAGGTGGCCATGCGAAACTGGTTTGACGTTTTTCAATAAAGCACTAAAGTACAGTCGTACAAAAGTTATATTCTATCAAATAATACAGGTACTTACCATATAACTGTTGGATTCGAACATAAAGCAACGCGGACCCCCGGCGAACCGGAGGCTCCGGGCCGCGTTGCTCTATGGATTCGAATGATAAAATGCCTGTACCGAATCTGTACTTGCGTGCAGCATTTAAGCGAAAAAAGAACGATGATCTTAGATTTTGATTGATTGAAAATAATGACTGTGATTCATATACATACGTATCTACTCGTAGTAATAATATTAGTAAAGTTATATAAGTAAAAACCGGCATCTAAATAAATTTTCGTAAATATTTAAATAGACTTGTTAAGTTAGTTGACCGACATAGCCCGCCGGGTTGGAATGCTGAAGTGGCAATGGGCAGGCCACATCGCTCGACGAACCGACGACCGTTGGGGAAGAAAGGTTCTCGAGTGGCGACCACGTGTCAAACGGCGCGGCGCAGCGTAGGACGGGCCCCACCAGATAGACCGACGATCTGGTCAAAGCCACAGGGAGTCGTTGGATGCGGTCGGCGCAGGACCGCTTGTTGTGGCGTTCTATTGGGGAGGCCTATATCCAGCAGTGGACGTTGAAAGGCTGATGGATGGATGGATGAAGTTAGTTGATGACATCGGCAGTAGAAGAACACTGTCCGTTCAGAGACTTAAAAGGATAATTTTGATGATGTTTTTCCAGCAGAAATATAAGCTTTAAAGAAGTGAAAATTATTTATGAGGTTTCATTATCCAAAACTACATTAACACATATCTATTATTAAATACAATGCTGACTAATTATAACGAGAACTAGCACGTCGTTGTTTATCAATTCATTATATGCCTCTAATCGAGGCTCTCTTCTCAAATGAAGAGAGACTTAGGTCATAATCAACCAGATTGGCAGAATGAAAGAAATCGATAAAAATCGGATGAACAAAGCGGGCCATTAATTTTCTAACAGGTATGATTGACCTGAACTGCAATTGGTAGCTTAGCAGCCACACTATTATAAGGTCAAAAATGAGTTGTATATACCAAAAAGTCCTAACGGTTGTTTCATTAACTCAGCAAAAAAGATATCCTGGATCTTACACAAGAAGTTAGAACAAGAATAAGGTTGATTTTTAATGATGGGAACCAAATCACATATTGTAAGGGTGCGTGTACAATACACTTGGGTTGACAGGTCTCATTCGTGACACACTATCACGACTCAACGACGCTACAACACGTATTTGTGTGTCGTGTGACACTTTAAATTTGGGCTGTCTTGGCACAGTTAGTACGATATATGGTAAGATTGGCCCACTGTTGTTTATTGCTGTTTCGAGCTTTGTTGGTCACATTGTAAAGACCGATTTTGATATTGATTTCTCAACTATGTGTTGTTTAATTTAGCGTATGATTAGAACCGGTCCATTAACCCAGTCCCTGTTCGCCTATAGACACAATAGAAATTTAATTGTTATGTATCATATATGATTCATAGGACAGATAACATGTTAATTACGTGTGCAAGGGTTTTTCTTTTAATTGAATGTCTACTTGTGACCGATTCAATAAGGTTCGAATCCCCGTTGAAGTTATCTTTACGCAATTTTAATATTATTATTATAATCATATTTATTTTGTGCCGTGTGGGGCCGGCTTTAGAATTGTCCCACCCCTTTATAGAGACGTACCAGTTTTTTATACGACTCGAGTATTAACAACATCCACTGCGATCGCCAACCCGCCTGCCAAGCGTGGCGATTACGACACTATCCCCCATTTCTTGGGAAGGCCTATGTCCAGCAGTGGACGTTGATAGGCTGATGGATCGATGGATTTATTTTCCATTAAATAGTGAGCGAATCCAATGAATAAAGTAGTGGTTCAACATTGTGCATATTTTTTTATTGTAACCGCCGCCAATGCACTTCGGCGATACCAGAGACACAGCCAAGCCACCGCCTACCGTGAGTAAAGTGCTCTTCTCAAACCTCGTTAAAGAAGGACATCTCGTAGCGCTGAGGATGTTCATTCCCGGCGGACCACTGAAGTAATGTTTAGTTTCAGTGGTCGGCCAATACAAACGGAGAGACGGTACACGGTGGGTTTATTTAGTGAGTGAGGGCCCCACACTACCCTGTTCGTTGTCCCAAACGATGGCGTGTGTGGTTCATTCCATTAAATTAAAAATTGACGTGATATTTTTATATAGGTTCTCCTAACTTGTTTTAACCACATAAGGTGAGATTTTGTTAAATATATTAAGATATCTTCATCAGAGATTTAAGAATTCGAAAAGGTCCTATTGGTAGAGCCTTGCTTATCCCAGAACGAATGGACCAGCTCGATCGGGGAAGTACTGCTCTCTCACAAAAGATCAGCGTGAGCTAACAGTAGTGGTACCTACCGTTGTGTAGCATATGGCAAGTGAGAGTGCCCGAGGCCCGAACGCCCTCCCTATCCTCTCATGGTATCCTACCTAAAATCTCCTGTATATTAAGGAGATATATTAAGGATTCCTATCCACCTCCTATCCCTTTCCTTGGAGATTTCGACGCGCGAGTGATGCCCAGGGCCGGATTTAAACTTAATGCCGCTCCTGGGCACCGGAAAAAAATTCGCCCCAATACTGAAATTTTACTTAAACTCATCAACATTTTTTTTTAATTCATTGATTGATTAGTTTCGTAAAATGCAAAAAAATATTCCGAAATATTTCAATTTAAAAAAAAAAAAGCTAAATACTTAATTAAATTTCTTTAATTCCAGAAAATAGAAAAAATAATTATTATTTTAAAACTCCAACGAAAATAAATTGATTAAATCATTTTGATTATTAATTTTTACCAAAAGTGGCAAAATTATATTTCACAAATAATGGATGACTTGAATTTCTTAAATTATCTATTAAGCAGAAAATTATTGAGCAATCTTGATAAGACTAAAAAAAAATTTTTTCACTTTCTGTTTTGCCGCCCTAAAACATTTGCCGCCCTGGGCACTTGCCCCAACTGCCCCCAGTGTAAATCCACCGCTGGTGATGCCTCTGGTGTTACTAGCGCCTATAGGCTGCGGTAACCGCTTACCATCAGGTGGGCCGTTTGCTTGTTCGCCATCCACGTAGTATAAAAAAAAAAGAACTGGTACAATAATTACACAGGTTAATCTCTAAACAAATATAAAGTTATGCCATGTATTAATAATATAGGACTTCCTGTTATATAATAATATAATAACATCAAAATACTTATAACTCATTATAAAACCTCATTTACTGATAGGTCAGCGCCGATAAGCATATATAACTTGCCATTCTAAATTACATTACAAGAATATTCTCATTATCTTCGTACAATGACTTGGTTTGTATCCGCTTGCATATAACTTAGAATTATATAATTTACTTATTTTAAAAATGAAAGTATATGCAATGGTAGCCAAAACCCTCAGGAAAGAGGTCACTCGTTCATACATTAGGTTGCATCGGTAGAGATCGCGCAATGGTAGCATGATATGAATAAAAGGCATCCGTTTCGTTTTTGAAGTGAAAACTTCTATAGGAAGGTTTCGATAGGGAGTAAATTCATGTAAGTCGTCATCGACATGGTCACGTGACGTGTTAACGGCAACATCTTTTCCTAATAGTATACTTATCGCGCTGGGCCAGCTGTGAATATTAAGATATATAATTATATGTATACTGTGGTGCGATTTTTGATTTTTTTTTATTTTTATAATTTTAAGTTTTCACTTCTGTCGGCAGTCCTCATGACTTCTTTTAAATTTTTTGACGTGATAGCGTCTTATAAATCGATGAAATCCGGCTGCACGCACGAAAAAGTGTCACGTTCTGAAAAATATCTGGCGACCGATGCATTGTTTGTGAATCTCTCAGAAAACATATATGACGGTATCACGTAAAATTTTCGTCCGTAACACAGTACAGACAACCATATAGTTTTTTTTTTCTCAATCTAATAATGGGCGTGAGAACGGGTCTGCCAAACTAGGTACTGCAGCGATGTTTTGAAAACATATAATAATAATAATAATTTATTTATTTATTCAGATAACAGAGATCCATATACAATGCAAGAGACATTAATTATATTATACTAAAAAATCTAATTAAAAATAAAATTTCATTCAAGGATAATTACAATACAGCAATTTAAAAACCACATGAAACCAACATTATATGTAAAATTACTAATAACATTAAAATAAACAGTTAAAATGATTAAAATAACATTTAAAAATAATAATAATAATCACAAAAACAATATAGTTTAAAAATAAGTGTCAAAATGTAATAATTATTCTATTTCATAAAAATTTAACAAATACATAATTATAGCATTCGAGTAAGATTCATTATTATTATTTGTGTAATTAATTAAGGACACATTAGTCAATTTATTTATGTAGGGACTATCCACCCTGTTCCCTATCATATGCAGGATGATATTGGTGCTGGCGCGCACCCTGCTTACCATAGAAGCAGTTCTCTTACGCATTATTGCACTGAAACCATCGATTCGCGCCTCCGCAAACATGCCCGAGTCGCTGCAGTGGCGCGGCAGCCCCATCAGCACCCTGAACGAATTATTATATTGGACTCGAAGGGCTTCGTAAGCTTTTCGAGTATACGATTCCCACAGGCTGCACGTATAGAATGATGTACAATATGCATTAAATAAAGTAACTTTTACCTGTGTGGAACAACGTGCAAACCTGCGTGATATCATATTAGCTCTCACTGATAAAGCCCGTCGTTCTCTTTCCATATCCGCATCATCTCGGAGATTTGTAGTAATTTCATGGCCTAGGTATTTAAAATTGTTCACTCTGTCTAATGGAACGTCATTCAATTTCATTGGAGGTATGTTGATAGGATATTTATTTCCCGCTTTGAAAACCATATATTGGCTTTTCTTAGTGTTATATTTTAGTCCATGAGCATTTACATACACCTCACATATTGGTAAGAGTTTTCGCAGACCGCAGACTGACGCACTGAGCAGCACCATGTCATCCGCGTAGCTAATATTATTAATGCATACGTCATCAATATGACAGCCAAAATGGGTACTGCTCAGGGCGACAATCAAATCGTTCATGTAGAAATTGAATAGCAGCCGTGAAGTCAAACCCCCCTGCCGAACTCCACACCTCATCCTGTAAGGCTCGGATAACTGATCCAACCACCGCACACTATTCAACTGGTTTTCGTACCAATACCGCAGGATGCTGACCAATTCCGGAGACGTGTTCGCATCGCTTAATTTTTTCCACGGTCTTTTATAGGAGATCAGGTCAAAAGCTTTTGACAGATCGAGAAAGCACGCATATATAGGTGTTCCCCTATCAGTGTAGTACTTAATAGAGATGGCGCTTTCAGTTGAGAGTTTGGGTCTAAATCCAAATTGATTGTCGTGTAGCCTCAGATGTTTATTTAATTGTGTCTCAAGCAGCCTGTCAAAGACCTTGGGAATGATTGTAGCTAAAGATATTGGCCTGTAATTGGTACTATCCGACATATCTCCAGTTTTGTTCTTCACCACCGGCACTATCACGGTTCTCATAAAATCCACAGGCAAATAACCGTGACTAATACAGACATTGTACAAGTACACAATATACGTGCACATATCTTGGAAAAGTTTCGAAAAGTCAGAGGTATGGTCAGATATATGACTGGACATGGAACTGGGGATTGAACTCGTTACCCCTATCTCTGCAAACCTTGGCTTTACTACTAGACTATAATTGCTTATTGTCATATTGTGCAGAACATAAAACAAACATACACACGCTCGTATCCCTGAAAGGGTAGACAGAGGTGAATTACACAGCCACGATTCGCCAGCTATGTTTCCATCCATACATCCATCAGCCTTTCATCGTCCACTGCTGGACATAGGTCTCCCCAATATGGGGGTTTTACCATAATCGCCACGCTTGGCAGGCGGGTTGGCGACCGCAGTGGATGTTTTTAGTACACAGGGGAACGCTGCTGCCCGGTCCCCCGGTAATTCCTTAGTCGGCTTTTACGACTCCTATAGGAAGAGACGGGGTGGAGCTATTCTTGGTGCCGGCCCCACACAGCAGCCCATGCCAGCAGCTATGTTTAAGTCCCACATAATAGGGGGCGAGCCTATTACCGTCTACTGGGCACATTTCCAAACTCCGGGCTGCTACTGAGAATTTTCTTTTTACGAAAAAGCTAAATAACATTGCCCGACCCGGGGATCGAACCTGAGACCTCATGATCAGCAGGCGCATACAATACCGCTGCAACACCAGGGCAATACTATGCAGAGCGACGCATAATATTCCTTATACAGATTTAACCGCGATGTTGGACTGTGGTCAGTGTTATCTGTACTAAACATATAAATATGTTATGATTTACTGCTAAGCTCATATTATCTCCATTATAATATGTGTTATGCTTATCACATAATATGTTAGTTTTAAATTAATATTTGGACAACAATTTTTATAACATTTAATGCTTTACATAAGCTAAGAATACGAAATCTTGATAAGGTTTTAAAGATAAATTATGATGATATAAAAGGCCATATTAACTATAGTTACTAAGCTACTGTTATGTTCAATCAAACCTTTTAAGCATTATAATAAGACAGCTAATTATACGTGTAAGTTCTTTCTATATAACATTCATACATAATTACCCAATAAAACCCATTAGCACTTCTAAGTGTTCGGGTGCGGTGGGAATCTATAGAAAGTTGTCACAAAAACCGGATTACAGCAGAGTCGTATTTGCGAGTGAAACCCCACAGTTCGTACGTGTGCAAGTGTCCTTAATTATTATATCTTACGGGACATTTGCGAATACAATACCTAACTATTAATATTTTTTTACAGCGGCTACTTAATGTAAAAAAGACACTGCTCACATATTTCTAGGTTATAAACAAATATTTTCAACTATGTACCTATTTATGGCAAAATATTTAATTATAACTATTACTGTGAAATGTATATCTTCAACTATCCAGAATTGCTTTTATAAGTCAGTTTTGAAAAAGGAAAATTTAAGGCAAGTACCTATACGAGTATATCCTTTTTAAACTTTTTATGCATATTGTTTTTTTGACGAATTTAAAATCTAACCCAAATCTACGTCTGGATGGATTTTAAAGAAAATCTTTTTTTTAAAGATTACTTCCTGCACTAAGGAATAATCTTTGTCTCGCAGGGGACTTTACAAACAGTTTCACGTACACAAAGTACACCCAGACTCAGAACAACCATTTGTGGATCACACAAAGGGTTGTACTGTGTGGGAATTGAACCTAGAACACTCGGGCGGGAGGCCGGTATCTAAATCACCCCGCCACCTGTACAGTCACCGATAAACTATTACCTGTACTTATAGCGGTAAGAGACTCCAAAAGGAAAGTAAAAAAATTGTATGAGAGATGTAGAAAGAAAAACAAAATAATAATATTGATAAAAAAAAAAAACAGCATCACGCCTGTATTTCCCGAAGGGGTAGGCAGAGGTGATTACACACCCACGACTCGCCAGCTATGTTTAAGTCCCACGTAATAGGAGGCGAGCCTATTGACGTCTACCGGGCACATTTCCAAACTCCGGGCTGCTACTGAGATTTTTTTTTTTTTAAATAATATTGATGATCTTCGTCGAATGTCTTGTTTCAAGATAAAAGCTACCACTAATCTAAAATTCAGCAATAAACAACTAACAAAAAAAGAACTGATCTATCCGATAAGGTTTAAAAGACCACCTATTATTCAGTTGTGATGAAGATTTAATGAGTAGGTAGTTTTTGTTGAAAAAGTTGATTGAGAATTGGCGCCACGGCGCTTTATTCGACAGGGATTGTTTAAGTGGCGTGCAACTTTAGTAAAAGTATTGTTGTTTTATTGTTACAATACCATAGACTTTGTTATCTATCTTAACATTTTCAGCGACAGTTTGAGGTCATTTATAAAGAGTTTGTAATAATGATGGCTTAGGAGATTGTTTGCGAGCAATAAACTTAATAAAACCTTGTTTATTACTTATTTTAGAAAAGGTATTTTAACATTCTGTGAGAGTTGTACTTTTCTAAAGCGCCACTTTCTTGCCGTTCACAACTCTCAACTATTTATCTGACCTAACTCTTTTTGTTAACAAGCATATTGTAACGCTACAATTTAATATCAATTATCAAAATAACATTGGGTTCTCTTCGATTATAGAAATAACGAACGGCAACACCGAACTGAGCGCTAACAATCTGTATATCAAGAATGAAATCAGCCAGCTAGATGGTTGACAATTTTTACACACGGATTACAATCTTACACGGTTTGTTTGCTGTAATACCGATAATACATAGTTGGGTGTAGTGTTTTTTTCTATACAACTTGGGTAGTATACAAGCGTACGGCCTACCTGGGTTTGGGCCCCCGGCGCTGTCACTTACCATAAGAAACTCAACGGT
Source organism: Leucoma salicis (assembly GCA_948253155.1). NCBI lineage: Eukaryota > Metazoa > Arthropoda > Insecta > Lepidoptera > Erebidae > Leucoma > Leucoma salicis. Next base: position 5,585,656 of record OX411815.1, read on the forward strand.
AATCTTCTGTGAGAGGGTGGTACTTCCCCGATACACCAGCTCTACGACCAGGAAAGTAGGAAGTGTAATATTTTAGTAGTGACTGTTATTTGCGATTTGACGTTTTCGTACTTTATGTTTATTTTTATGGCTAAGTATGTCGTTAAAATATATAAAAACATCAAAAGAATCTAATATTTAAGAAAAAAACTTCAAAAACACACCGTTATATCCATTTTACGAGATTGTTTGTATGCTCATAATTTAGAACACTGGTTTTCTAGATCATTCGCTCAAAAACATCTAAAACACAATAACAAGTAGTAACGAGTTTCTTGTGTTTCGAATTTTTTACATAAAAATCGCGAGGCGCGAACATCTCAAAATTTACTCTAAAAATGTATATTTAAATGTTGCCAATATAATCGATGTTATTAAATGAGAGACTGTTTGAATAACCCCACATGCAGAGTGCTGTCGATTCCATTATCATATTTTATAGGACATTTTTATTATCTTTATGATACACAAGTAGTTGCCAATCTAGATGTAAATTCATCTTTTGATTGACTTCCATCAGTCTACTACTAACATACCCTATATGACATTAATTCCTACTTATCGCAGGCGCGTACCTACGATATTGGTAGATAATCGTAACTGATAACGAGGTCAAAAATCTAATTTTATTATACATCATAATAGAAAAATATCGTCTTTTTATAGAGAACATACAGAGATTACTTAAGTACCTTGCAATTTCGGTATTTATGCCTTTAGAATCAAAGGCAGATGTGAATGTGAAATCTATAATCAAAGACCAACATTTATCAGACATAGAGTAGAACTTCTGTAAAATGCGCAATATGTGTTTTATATGTACCTATACGTAACTTTGACACTTAAATTATTTTCCCTTAGCACGTTAGATTTTTAAACAAAATAATGCACTAATATTTATTATTTTATTGCTATATATTCTCTTTATTAATATTAAAAAATTAAACCACAGCTTTTAAAACACGTATTATAAGTACACTTTTTTATATCTGTTTAATTTTTTTACTAATAATTAATTCACGATATTAATAGCGATAGTTAATTTAATTAAGTAATTGAGAAGTTATGCAAATTATAGCTATAATTAAAAATTTATCGTCTAGTGTTTTTCCCTGAACCCAAATTAAGTTTAATTCATTTTGATGGCCGTTATACAGACATAAACATTACGAATGACTAGAACAGAAGAAAACGATCATTGAAGGAATGTAATATGGTTCCGGTGGCCCGCTAATAAAGGCGGAGAGACGGCACACGACGGGCTTATTTATTGGGTGCCCCACACTACCCTATTCGTTCAGCATTACAGCGATTTCGTCAAAAAAAATTGAATTATAATAATTATATAGTAGCTAGAAAGAAATATAATTTATACAAAATATAAGTGTTGTATAATAAACACGTTGTTGAAGTTGTTTGTTTGAGTTTTAAATGTGTAATACATAAATAATAGAACATTACCCTCTCACGCGTTTTGTTGCTACTGGTAATGAAATAACTGGAAATAATCTTTATTTAAGACCAAACATGAGTATTAAAAACATGCAAAACCTGCAACAGTCTGTTGTCGTATTGCATGTAATATTTTCTGATAATGTGACCATAAATGCGAAAGTGTCTTATTGTTAATCCAATATTCTACCAAAAGTAATCTATCGAATTTCATCCGTTTAGTCGTTCAGTTGACGGACAAACATTCAAATATCTTCACAAACAAAATTCCGTTTAGTTTTTGCCCTTAAACCAATAGCATCTTTTTTGTGTATTTCAAATATTTAGCCGTTATTACTCATTGGGCAATACGTAGAAACAATTATTTACTTTAATGTCTCTAATTATTCTGACCGTAATATGATCACATTGTTAATTGACATTTAAATTCAGTTTTTCAATGAATATTTGATTGGGCACCAATTAAATATACATATATTTATATGCATCGATGGTCAATTAGGAAGCCGTTGGTTGGCCTACTAGCATTCTAATTTTAAATAACGTTCGATATTGAAATCAATTGTCTGTGCAACCAGTAAATACCGCAAGGAACCACATAACATTATCTACAGATTAAATAACGGACCCAATACACGAACATTTTTCACACATAAAATGGTGAATGGTTTGGACGAAATGTTGATGAGCCGATTTCGTATTATAAACTGTATTTTCCCAAGCCTTTATATCGGTCCCACTATAAAATCATTGTCTACGAACTCTATGACTATCTATCATCAGTAAATATTTCACAGTCCAAGCTAAACGCGACAGAAACGGGTCCATATCAGTCTTTGATAGTAATTTTCTTGAATATGAATGTCCCATTTAAAACATTTTTTTTAAAGTGTAAATCACTACTACTACTATCACACTATTGCCTAGTGTTTAAGAAGAAATTATCAAAAAAATTTAACATGAAATGTTGAACTTTATATTCAGGACTAGTTAAGCACTAATGAAACATCGTGACACATCTTTATTGAAAAATATTTGGGGTTAATGGGGTAATAGAGAAACTTTAAACGATGGGGTCACGTTGATTGGTGACCTCCGAACTCGAATGGTTCATTGAGCATACATAGCAGCTGAGCGGTATCGCTATCCATTCAACCAACGACGCTATCGCCCGTCGCTCAGTGCCGATGCTAAACACGGAACGTGTTACACGCGCCAACAACGTAGGCTGTGCCTAACCAAGTGCCCATGCCTTGTATTTTTTATTACGCACGCTTGGTGGGAACTTTGACAGTTGATATTTTTTATATTGATATAAGCGTCAGCGATATTTACGAATAGTGAAATGAGTGTTTGATTGTGAACTCTACAATTTGCAAAACAAAATAATTACAGTTTGCAAAATAAAACAAAGTCGAGATGACGACCATATACCATGAGGTGAGTGGACGACATTTCACAGTTGACATTTAATGTTTTTGTTAAAAGCTACTGAATAATATGCGCCTAATTTTCCTTTTTAAAGTGGAATCGTGATTGTTACCTTTCTGTTTATGTTTTATTAAATTTTTGGTTTCATAATGCAGAAGTGCACAACATTTTTTTATTTATCGCTAAGTAAATTATTTATTTATTTATTTAACTAATAAGTATAATGTAGAAAAGGGCACTTATTACATATATGTATTATCAATTAAGTATAGAGCGCATAGACTATCATATGTTAATTCAAATTTTTAACGGTTATTAAAACAAATATGTATGATAATTCATTCTATTTTAAACATGTTCCACACAAATATTTTTTCTAACTGCCAAATGGTGTTTCGAGGATGTCACTGTCTGCTTTTGTCAATATTTGTTTAGATGCTGCACCCACGACAGGCGACACGTCTGAGACTATTTAGCATGTTTATATGTAGAGGCATAGACGCATAGGTACGTATGCATTGTATTATTATACATATGTACGTATGTGTCTGTTACCTATTTTATCACTGAGTACGTATTTGATATATCTTGATAACTTATCAAAATTTTATTGATTTAGATAAAGCTGTGAGAGTGGACGATTAATAATAATAATAATAATTAATAAATATTCACGGACATTTTTCACACAACGTACTCTGGTCCTAAACTAAGCTTAATGCTTGTGCTATGGGTACCAGATTACGGATATAATACATATACTACTTTTTTTTTGTAAATACATACATATAATAGATAGAAAACACCCAGACGCAGTACAAGTATCTGTGTTCATCACACAAATAATTGTCCTGAGTGGGAATCGAACCCACGACCTCGTGCACGGAAGTCAGTTACACTACCGACGACGCCACGAGGCCCGGGCCCGGAGGACGACGTTCAATTATGCGGCAAACAAAATATGTAATGTAGGTACTTCATAGTCGCTTTTAGGGACTGGTTTGCAGATATATAGGTAGTAAGTACTGCCAATCTTATATTTTCGCAGTCATCACTCAAATTTCTGGAAGTCATTAATGCGTAGCTCATTTACGACTTCCTAAAAAGTAATTAGTGTTATATCTAAGCGGAAGGAATCATTGAGTCACAAATTGGGTACTATTAAAATAAATCAACCCTCGCCATACCTATTCTGTCCGTGTGGTGACGGACTAAGAATACAAGTGTCACCACCCCATTCTTTCCCGAGGGTGTCGTACGAGGCGACTAAGGGAAGTGGGCAATTTTTTTTCATATCTGTGAAATGAATTGGTGAGCAGCGGCTTGACAATACTCTCGGTATAGTGGAGTCCATGAGCGACGGTTACCATTTACCATCAGATGGACCGTGGCTCGTCTGCCACTACATGCAATAAAAAAAAAAAATTTAACGCTGGTACGGGCCTTCTTAGTGTGACCAAATATCTATATCAATTGAACAGGATTTCTGGAGGTCAACCACAATTTTCGATAAAAGATAACACACATTATTTATTTTTTTATAGTAATAGTGAAATGAAATGACATTTCTCTTTTTCATTATTTAATTAATATCAAGAAACAGTCTGTTAATAATCTTAAATTGTAGAAAGTGGGTATAGGTATTCGCGAAAGTAAATAATTCCAAACATCGTAAAGCCGAATTGGATTTCAAAAATTCACGTTCTTAGGATTAGGTACAAAAAAAACTAGATGATTTTTAAATTAAGATAATTTTAAGAAAGGCACACAAAATATCTTGTCCTAAATAAAAACGTTCAGACATGTTCCCAGGCAAGATTTAAGCAGTTATTATCATAATCTCTACTCAATTTTGTGTGTTTACATTTTTCATTATCACCGATCTGTTTGACTAGCAACGGAAAGCGTAGTGCTATCACGTACGTCGTTAACCTTGTTTACATTGCTCTGTTTGTTTACAATCGAACCTGTGTTCTCTCTGAGATTTCCATCTATGTTGTTATTTCACTGCCTTTTTACTGGGGCTGTTAATACTTATCTCTACCAGCTGCCAATTAGTGTATGTAGTCCATTTTTTCGTCTCATGTTATATTTTGTTGATTATGTTTTGTTTTTAAGCTAAGTTCCATTTTTTAATAAGAATATGCAGGTAGTATAAAGCAGTATATACTACCTACTATGCATGGTAACATTTTATAATATACAACGGATAAGTTCTTCTATTAGGCTGATGGTTATGCTTAAGTCTATATTGAATTAAAGTTAAAATGATAACTGACAAGTTTTTTATATGCTCTATTTTTTCGATTCGTGGGTGTGTAATACAGCTCTGCCTACTCCTTCGGGGAATACAGGCGTGATGCTATGTTTTTATTTCTATTTTTTTGTACCTCATTGGCCTCATTGTGTTCGTTTACTTTTTTTGGTTTACTAAAACGTATGTACCAACCCACAAGTTGTCTTAAAATGATTAATAGACACCGAATTGATCAGGATGGTATACATTACCATACAGCAAAATCAGTCCAAAATTTATTTATACTTGACATAAAAACATTATGTATAAATATAACCCAACCCACATTTGCTCGAAATCGGCTTTGGTAAGTATAACTAATAATATTAATAGTGCCACGGTGGTCTGTGTCAACAGACACTAGCCATGTACACACACAGTAGATATAGAGCACGAGTGTGCGCACAAACACTAGCGGACTCGCTGTTCCACTATCATAGATCGATGGGACAGCTTTCCGACATGAACGGAGAAACATCAAGGGTAGAACTAACGGCTTCTGCTTTCCGAGAGGGTTCATCAAAGATTGGCAAGGCTAGATTATAGTATTGTCGTATCTACATTTTTGACGAATATAGTTTTTTGTGCGAGTTTATGTAGATTACTTAAGAGTAAATCTATTTTCTCGTACATACGTGTATATTAGATAACAAAATAGCGGTCAAAACTTAAAAAAAAATAATGTGTGCTTGGTCATGAGAAACAGCTTATTTGTGTGCATTACTTTCACTGACATTATCATTGTTTTGACCATTATAATCGTATTTGAGCTTTGAAAGTTCGCGTGTGTTTGAGATCGATCTTTAAATGTCTTTTCTGAAGAATTACAGTTCATTGTGCCAGAGCCTTTCGGTCTTGTTTAATTTTTTTTTTTGATGATTACTCTATAATATGTGCGTTGTAGTCTTGCTTTTTCCAGCATGAATAACCTGACTACACTGGCTACAAAATTTTTGGGCTAAATAGCGTATATGAGCTACGGTCAATCTGATGGTACGTGGTGACCGCTACTCATGGAATCAACTATACTGAGTAAGTGAGTACTATCAAACGCTGCTCACAAATTCACACATAAGTAATTTTATGAATGTGAAATGAAAGAAAATATTCTTACATAATACACACCCACAAAAAAGCTGTGTGTGTTTGGAGTCGGACCTAATTTTTTTTTAAACATATTTTACTGCTTCCTCTAAACACAAAAATGTCAATATGCATAATTTCGAGAAAATGAATAAATATACAAAAAATGTTTATCAATCTAAAGACATTCTAAATACGAAAATTAAGAAGATTAAATGATAAACAACGAATCAAATGGAATAAACGGCCTAAAGGCACAAATTATGTTATTGTTATACATATTACACAATAAAACATTTTAAAATGGCGGCTGCCCTAATGCGTTCGTATATTTTCTTCCTTAAATGGACCAATTAAAACACATCCGTGCTTCAATTGAATGTAAATGTGGTAATTATTTTGTGTTAAAAACATTACCGGTTTATTGTTTTTAGTACAGAAGCGAGGGTTATTTACATAAATTACATTGTTTTCATCTTAATTATACCGACCATTCGGAAAAATCGCAAGGATTATAATAAACTGATTTGTTACACAGCATGAAATGTTTTAACATGATTCCTTAATCATATAATAGAATGTTTAAAAAGTTAAGCTTTTCAACTTTTAGAGTTGGGCCTAAAATAATCTTTTAATTGCTTCATAACAGTAGGTATACTAATTATTAATATCATTGTTTTATTAAAAAAAGTGTATTACCCGTTCTTTTAAACAAAATTACTTTGAAGGTAACTACTAAAATTGTCTAACTCAGGAATACTATGGGGCACGTTTCGATGACGCCATCCGGTGACTCATTTAAATGCCAGCCATGTCTGCCACCCATTCACAATAGTAGTCCAATATTATTTATATATTTCCATCTATCGTGATTTTAATTTAATTAGGTTTTGTGCGTGTGATTTTATCACGATAAAATAGCACATTTAACCGCAGTATCGACGTAGCTACATGCATTCATGTCTACTCTATGTATAAAATATTCTGAGCCCTTGAATAGATCCTCAATATTGTACTGTGAAATTGCAAGTTTCATTTGTATGTTGTCTCTTAAAAAGGAGAGTCCTATGTGTAGCTTTAACAGAGAAATTTACAAAATAGACTTTTGAATATGGTACAATTCGAAACTCTTAATTTATATTTGGTAGAAAAATATTAATAAATATGTACATAGAAAACATGAAATTAGGTACGAGGAACTATCAGCAATTGGCGGGTGTACGAGCTTAGTGATATTATCTATGCCTGGTTTGTCGACCTTCTTGTTAAAGGGTATAGGTATTAGTGCGTTAAATAGATAGGATTAGTAAAAACAATACCATTCTCAATCGCTAATTCATATGTCCAATTCACGAAGCCTTACACAAACCACCTTGGCTCATGAGGAAATTTAATAATAGCGTATCTAATTACATGTAATTGTATTTAGGAAATGTATTCACTAACACGTAACAATTTTATAATAAAAACTAATGTTTTGAAATTACTTCGTAGTTTGGAAAACAATTGCTGTAACCAATTTTGGGAAGTCAAATAAATAATTTTCATTTCGAGATTTGGCGGGAATATGAAAAAATAATGCCGTAGCTCTTTATTGTTTTCGAAAATTTGTGTTAATTAATGTATACATATTATGGTTAATTATTTACAAAGAAGAAATTAAATAAATGTCTTATGCATTTAAACAAAGCTTGCTTATTATTTTCGTTCTGGTTACGGATGCAATTTAATATCAGATTTGTGTGGCAATGGAAATAAATAATTCAGTAACGATAATCCTCAGTCTCAAAAGCACTGATAGCCTGGTGGTAAAGCCAAGGACTGGTGGTAAAGCCAAGGACTACCAAGACATTGGTATCAAGTTCGATCACTAGTTCAAGGTGACGGCACATGTGTGCGAGATTTCTCGTGAATTCGTGTGTATTTGTTTACAAATTATCACAGCTTTGAGAACGTGAGGAACCCGCTGAGACATTTTTGCCGGCTTGTGAAGTCTGCCAACCTGCACTGGGTCAGCGTGGTGGACTACGGCCTGAATCCCTCTCGGTCTAAGGGGAGATTGATGCCCAAAAGCGGCACAGTAATAGCTCAAAAAAAATTCAGTATTACCATTTTTATCCATTATTTTGCCATTTTTATCTCCAGATATAGAATTTGTGTTTGTGACTCCATGATGGCTGTAAGTTTTATAAGCCACTATAATGCAGTACTAAATCAACACATGACGGAGTGGTTTAGATACCGACCACGCACGAGGGTTGCAAGATCGATTCCCACACAGGACAAGTCTTTGTGTAATCTAAAAAAGGCTATCTGGGTGTACTTTGTGTCAGTTAAATTGTATGTTTTTAAAGTCTTCCATGATATAAGTATTATTCCTTAGTTCACGATGCTATATTTAAAAAAGATACTATGAAGACGAAAAAGGTACCTATATGTTTCGAATCTAAGGCTTCTTCGTATCGATCTTGGTCGTATTTTATTATGAATTATCATTCGCAACTGCGAAGGAGTCATGGCAAGAGAAACCTTCACCTTACGATGATTGCAGAAGCGTGTTAAGGTTGCCACACAACATGGTAAACTATCGTTTAAAATTTTATCTTATTTTGATAAAAGATCTGTACCCAATAGTGGAATAATAATGGATTTGTAACGACAGGCCGCCAGAATAGAATGTGGATAAATCATAATATATTCCCTCAATTTAATTTATTGAACATTGTACAGAAAACAATACGGTACGTCTCTATAAATTACAGATTAACTCACTTATTGGAAAATTTCTGTAGCTATATAATTTGTGTGTAAACTATGATGCTGTGTTACAAACCTCCTTCTGGAAACATATCAGAGCCGGTTATATGACATTGATACTAGTTTGTGATTTCGGGGCTAGTAGGATAGTGTACGAACGAAATTTTCTGTTACTCCCTTTTTTATTTAGTTAAATTGAACTTGCTCCTTATTTGGGTAATTAATCAATGTATATATGGATACCAATCAGAAACAACTTTGTTAAAATTGATGCTAAGTGTTACTTAGTATTTTATATTCAGTTTATTTTGTTGGACATAAAACTTAAATTCCTAACATGCAATTTTGATTGATATTTATTACTGATCCTTCTAAGGATTAAGTGAATTTCTAAACAGAAACAGCATTAACACCGTGGTGGCACCGTTATCTTCTTTTTATGACGATGTATACCTGATATAATCCGTCGGAAACAGAACATTATTATACTTATACTTTTATAAGTAATAGCATGCTCGTCATTGCGTACGGTAAGTATGACTAGTAGTTTTTGTAATATCAGTATTACTTCCTCGTTATAATATTCCAGCAATTATATATACCCAGTGTTAGCCTTATGAAACAAGTGCGCGATTATTGTTGTGGTTAAAAAACTAAGATGGCGGCAAAAACGGCGCGAAATAATTCGAGCAGATCGTTTTGTGAGTCATTGTAACCTACACAAAAATTATATTGTGATAAATGTTCGCACCTGAAGCAGCACGGTATTCGACGGGCAATATAGTATCAGGTCCCACAAAAAACATTGCATTAAAAGCTCGCCAAGCGTTTGTATACTCCCCTAACGACTGACCTTTTTTTGTTAAGGCGGGAAAAATTTATGTAACCGCACACCCCGTCGTTCGAGGCAATGAATAGGGTAGTTTGGTGGGTGGGGCCCTCACCCACTAAATAAACCCGCCGAGTGCGAGTCTCTCCGCCTGTATTGACGGGCCACTGGAACTATATTAAATTGCTGCAGTGGTCCCTAACGATCGCCCTGACCTCCCGCAAGAGATTTTTCATCACAACTGTATCTAATTTGTAAATATGACTTGAATATATCATAAAGTATATTTTTTATAATCGGCTCAGTAGCAGAAATCAGGTACTTACTCCAAAAAAAATTAAAAGCTAGGTATCTATTGTTGTCGGCCGTGTAGGGTCGGCTTTAGAATTGTACCACCCCTCTCTACCCACGGGAGTCATAAGAGCCGACTGGGGGAATACCGGGGGAGTGAGCAGCAGCACTCCCTCGAGTATTAATAACATTCACTGCGATCGCCAACCCGCCTGCCAAGCATGGCAATTACGGCATTATCCCGCATGACGGGACCGCTCGTTGTGGCGTTCTCTTGGGGAGGCCTATGTCCAGCAGTGGACGTTGAAAGGCTGATGGATGGATGGATCTATTATTGACGGAAAACATTACAATTTGGTCTTCTCTATATACTGTTTGGATTTAGCTTAATACTGGCGTGTCTGATTATTGTGATGTGATGTGCGATACACTGTAACCTTCCTGAACACATCAAAGAAAGAGTATGGACGAATCAATTTGTTTTATTATTAAATGGCACAGACAGGCAAACCGCTGCTTATAGACCTAACTATACCAGGGGTACAGCCATGACGTTCTAAATACATATTATAATGTACTTATTTGTATTTTTTTTTTATAATGTACTCATTTGATACTTACTAGAGTAAATTTGTATCAAATAAACTTATATATATAAACAAAACTTTATAAAGTTTAAATTAAAGAAACCTTTCCTTCGTCCCTGACCCCCTAGTTATAAATATTGCGTAAGTTTACCTTTCTGGGAACAATCGTTTGAGTGAAGATTTACCGTGGGAGTTCTCTGTTGACGGTTGACTGATGTTACCGATTACAAACAAATTAATGAATTGTGTACCGTGAAGCAATCACATTTTGAAAAATCAACTCGTAAACAATGGAGTCATCTGCTTAATTGAGAGGAACTGTTGCTGGGAACCAAACAAAAAGTAGAGTCGAAGAGTTACTAGTTAAGTCACCATGAAGGGCTCCCGGTAATTCAAAAGAAAAGAGTTTACGTTCAATATTACATTCATCATAAAAATAGATACAATATATATTTTGTAGACTGGTTTTACAGAATTAATATATCATCTATACATATTATCTATCTATACTATTATAAAATTGTAACATGGCTATGTCTGTACATTTAAGATATTTGAGAAAAAATGACTGTAATAGGCTATATAGGTGCGTCTGAACACAAAACGTTTTTTTTTAGATTTTTTGTCTGTTTGTCTGTTTGTTTGTTCGCGCATCACGTAAAAACTACTGCGTGGATTTTGATGCAACTTTTTTTATTTGATAGCTCTCGATTAGACTTTACAGCTGGTATACATTTTATCCCGCTACTATACCGGGAACCTGAGATATATCCCAAAAATTAGCTTTTGGCTGCGGCGTAGCCGCGGGCAAAGGTTAGTACTGTTATAACACTGTAACAGAGCTGTGTCTGTACATTTAAGATATTTGAGAAAAAATGTCTGTATTAGGCTATATAGGCGTGTCTGGACACAAAACAATTTTTTTTAGATTTTTTTATCTGTTCGTTTGTTCACGCATCACGCAAAAACTACTGAACGGATTTTGTTGAAACTTTTTTTATTTGATAGCTATCGATTAGACTTAACAACTGATATACATTTTATCCCGCTACTATATCAGGAACCTGAGATATAAGCTAAAAACTAGCGTTTGGCTGCGGCGAACCCGCGGACAAAGGCTAGTGTATATATAAATCAGTTGCTGTTCGTTACTCTCGCTAAAACTCAATAGTGGCTTGACCGATTTGAATAAAGTGTTCTTTTGTTTTGTTTGCTGTCATACAGAACCCTATAAAAAAGGAGAAAATTTTAAAAAATCAGTAGTGGTGATTGCGTGGGTATTTGGCTAAGAGACGACAAAACGACAGCGACTGTCATTCTTTCTAATTTAATTTGTATTACAAGCAAGTTTCATTTAACCTATCAAAATACACAAATTCTAAACGATGCAGATTGATTAAGATTAATATACGCTTATAAAATAAATTGTATACAAAGTAGGTGATAGGAACTTCACCGTGTAGTTGTAATATAAAATACAAAAGAGTAGTTACTCTTATTTTAAATTATTTCAGTAAGCTAAATCTTGATTTTATTGTATCCACAGAACATTTATGTTTAAATCGTTTCATCCATACTGAAAAACAGATATGGAGTTAATGGTTCATTAAATTCACTTGTTGTTATGAATTACCTACTCCATTCGATATTAAAAAAGGTCACCACGTCACTAAAAAAAGTGGGCTCATCATTCTTCCGGATGCGCGGCGATCAAACGCCCACAAATCGCCAGAACGTTGATACGGATAATAGTCGGTTTTGATCTTAGAAATGCCAACTGATTAACATAAATGGAGCCGGTCGAGGCGAGGCGATTGAGATAACCAACGGTTTATTTGGCCACGGCTCGTCGCCGCCAACCCATTCCAATGATATCGGTTGCACCTTCCTTTATTTGCAAATTATTCTATATTTCTCTAAACGTATAAATTTAACATCATTCTATTATTTATACACGATATTATAAATAAAAGACTATCGACTAGAATCACCGCGAATAATCAATTATATGGCCATGCACTTGACCTTGTACGCTTCAGACTTATTACATCATGCGTATCAGTGAGTATCAATTTAGCTTTTAACGTTATCTGTGATTTTAGCGTAGATAAGATTGTCACGTTTACAATAATGAAATTATTAGCTTGAATTATCCATTAAGTTGCATCATTTTATAAAACTAGATCGCTAAATTCTGATATTAGTATGCAACAATGGCTGAATACTTTCCAATTGACCTTTAATAGCTTTAGATACAAAGGTGTGTGGAAATAGTCCAAGGTTAGCCACCGGTAACGGATTTGAGATCCGGCAGTCACGATTCGATCGAGCTCACTTAAATCTTTTGTAATTATCCTGCAACCCTATTCAAGGTGTACTAAATAAACTATTGGGTATTAATATCCGTATCGAATTAGACTTGTTTATGTGAAGTAAACTGTTTGTCTAGATTTGCTGTAATTGCATAATATGTTGTTTTTGTTAAAATTATTGAAGTCAGGGCTGCCCTTAAGTTAGCTACCACTAAAGTAATGCCACACAGTACCAATGGTCCGCCAATACAGGCGGAGAGACGGCACACGGCGGGTTTAATTAGTACACACTATGTTGTGCGTTGCCCCGAAAGACGTGGTGTGCATTTTTTCCCTTTATTTTTTGGGCTTACTGCCCTTAAGCAGGCCAATAAAGTCAACGCATTATCTTATGTTGTTTTTTTTTTGACATATTTTACATTGCCTTGTTAAAATTGTGCGTGGGAGTTACCACGTACCATCAGATGGTCCTATTGCCATGAATAAAAAAACAGACTTTCTGACCAGTTCCCTTAGTAACATTTGAAGATTACATCACAATTGAACTCGGAATTGTTCAATTTATCGGATTGTTTCGTTCCCCGATTGAGTCGTCCATGGTCACGAACATGATCCATTGGCCGTGCGATCGGCCATTCACCGTATCTAAATTTGATTTTATGGAATTGCGCAGTGTGAGACACTTTGTCTTGTTGCAAATTATTTATTAGCCCCATGTATTTTCTTGTGAATGTTTAATTTAATCTTAAAAAATATTTTTTTACCTCTAACATCGTGAGCATGTCTTCCTCGTTTATTGTTAAGCCAATAAATGAACGCCACTTCAATTTCAATCATAATGCGTTGAGATTGGTGAAGAGAATAGTAGCAGACGAGCCACGGCCCACCTGATAGTAATTGGTGGACTAAAAGTAGGCATTGTCAAGCCACTACTCACCATTTCTCGGGTTTTTAATCAAAGAATGAACGGCTATCCTCTAAGATGCTTGATGGCCGGTCGTACGGCAGACGGTGGTACCAACCCGATAACAAGTGAATACTACTATTTGGTAACCAACCCTACCTGGCTGGCCATGTGACCCACAAATCGGCAGCTCGGTGCGGCGGCAGGCTCGATGCTTACGCGTCGCCAATGATCGTATCCGATGGCGCAGTGTTTCTCAAACCTAAGCCCCTCAAATTCCAATTGATTCCCAAATAAACTTCGCAATACCAGTTTCCACTCTAAAAGTGTAAGCAGGTTTTAGTCCAATATAAAATACGCCCTTAATACCTGACGTTATTACTAAAATTTGTTCTAATTTACAGCTAATAATTCATTTTTTAACTTTAGTTAGATTATTTTTATCGCCAATTAAAAATTTATTTTTAATAATTATCGAATTAAGTACGCGTAATAACAATGGTGGGTGGTAATTCTCGAAGGGTGTCACTAATTTGAAGACACATTTCAGCCTGCTTTCCGTTCATGAACAGATGCAGGACGTATTAAAAGTCGCAGCATGCCGTACCTATGGTTCAGATGTGATGATATTGCCAGAGCTAATAATCTGCTGATTTAGAGTTCGTAGTCTAGTAGTGAATGTTTATGGAGTGACATATGAATGGATGGATGGCTCGCTAGTTACACAGCACACAGCTGTCGTGAAAGCAGCGATCTTTGCTTCTATGGGGTCCCGAATCCTATTTTGAGAAACATTGAGATAGTGAATACGAGATAGCTACCATACACGATGTTTTATTAATCACCCCATTGTGTGTCTTCGTAAAGCCTTTTAAAGCTCACTTGACTATTCATGAAAAAAGATAGTAGAGTTTTTCTTGAGGCAACGTTTTACTGGGAAATCGCGTGTGTGATTCGGATGTTTCATTACTGTTTAACGTAACTATTTGTTTAAATTGGCATTTCTGTGATTTAGATCCAAGGCACTTTGATTACATTACACTCCAACACACTTCGCTTGAGGCAAGTGCACCCGTAATGTCGGGATAGCAATCGCCACAAGCGGCGGGATTCCTTAGTAAGGCTTTTCATGAGAAGAACCAGGCAAGAAACTCATGAGCCACTTTTATAAATCTCCAATTTCTAAAGTGTTTAAATTTATATACCTACTTAGGAACTATGTAACCAAAAACATACAAAATTATGAAAAAAAAATGAGGAGCAGTTCGATCCTATTTTGTTTTGTTTTCCATGTATTATATCACATAATTATTATATTCTGCTATTTATATTTATTTTATTTTATTTGTATTATTTAATTGTTAGGCGTTTGTCGCATTTGAATTCTATCATTCGTGAATCACGTAATTATTATTTATTCACTTGTAGTTACTGGGTGATTGTTTTACAAAACATTATAAAAATATTGTAGTTTCATGAACATTCTCTATCTTGTAGCAACAGATCAAATTGGTCTATAAACTTAATTAAGAATATATTAGTTCCTCACAACATAAAAGCTAAGTTTAAAGATAAAATAAAGAATAAAGAAGTCTCGATTTACAGGAAATACTAGTCCGAGGTGAATATCTGCAGTTTTTTAACAGTATTAGCTTGTAGTAGGTATTTAATCATTTGATTAATTGCTTAATATTCAAGGATACTTTCGCTAACTTTTAAAAATTATCGCTGATTTAAATATATTTATAGATATATTTATTATTATGCGAAACATTATAAAAATTCTTGTCTTTTATTTGTAAGATTAAAGACCGCCAAACATAATATATAGGTATGATGCTTACTGCTGCATAATTAGTATCCTTTGTTTAATTTTTTATATATAGGATCGGGCTAGTTTTTAAGAGACTAAACTAAATCCCAACACCCTGTACTAAGGAATAATCCTTTTATCGCGGGGGATTTTACGTACGCAAAGTGCTTACACCCAGACTGGATGGATCATACAAAGAGTTGCTCGGGCGGGAAGCCAGTATCTAAACCACTCCGCCGTGTATGCAGTCTCTGGTCTGAATCCTTCTCATTCGGAAACCAGAGATAAACGCCGGAAGCGCAACAAAGTCAAATACAAATCTATATTACGTTGTCGGCAGTCTCGTTCACGCTTTGTCAGTATCAGGCGCGGTGCGTGTAGTCCATGTAGTCAAGACCACCCGGCCGAGAACATTAGCATATCGGTGCTCGGTCTATCGTCAACCTGTTGCATAGAACTACCTAGCTAGGGTTGGTACAACCATATTATTGTAATAAAAATTATTATAATGTGCCCGGTAGAGGGCAATAGGCTCTATTATGTGGAACTTAAACATAGCTGGCGAACCGTGGGTGTGTTATACACCACTGCCTAGCCCTTTGGGGAATACAGGCGTGATGAGGATGCTAAAATTATTATAGTTTCGGACAACTTATATGGTTAGTACCTGGGTGACCAAGGCTGACCCCTGAAGTAATCCAACACAGTACCAGTGGTCCGTCAACACAGGCGGAGAGACGGCACACGGCGGGTTTCTTTAGTGGGTGAAGGCCCACACTTCCCTGTTCGTTGCCCCGAACGACGGGGTGTGCGGTTAAGTACATTTTTTCCCGCCTTAACAAAAAAAAGGTTGTTTGGATGTGGGTCTCAATACTCAAATAGCTGTGATAGGAGCTAGCTCAAATTGTTTTAATACCTAATAAGCGGGCTGAACTGGAACTATGTTAGGTACATTCCTTCGGTGGTCAAATACTATATACCTATGCTCTAAGTAAGTAATAACAGATATCTTAGTTATAAACTTTATTCTACAAGATTGCGGTATAGATAAATATATAGCTACTATATTTTTACTTTGTCCCCTTACAATATGACTGCACAGCTTTGATGTGTGGAGTGTTGTAGGATCGATCCCCACACACGAGACAACTCTTTGTGTGATCCACGAATGGTTGTTTTGAGTCTGGGTGTACTATGTGTCCGTAAAATTGTATGTTTGTAAAGTCCCCCGTGAAACAAGGATTATAACTTAGTGCAGCGCGTCGTGTTTAAAAAAAATAATTGGACACAAAAAATAGTTGCACAGATGTCATTGCCTAACGTAAATATCTTTAATACTTTTGAAGAACTACAAATGTCTGCTGCAATATTTTAAGGTATGTATTAAAATATAGTGAGCGTATGCCGCAAATTAACTCGACTTAAAACATAGAGCAACGCGGACCCCCGGCAGACGCGTTGCTCTATGACTTAAAAACATTTCAATTTTCTACTAAAACAATAAAAGTAATTAAGGTACATACTCGTATAAACCTCTCTTGGCATAAAGTCAAATCAACTTTCTTAAAAACGTCACAGTATTTCACGGATTTCTTAGCTAGAAGCAGTAGCCCTATTTTTATTATATTGTGTGAAATAACATGTGCGTAACGCTTGAAATTATTCACGCCCGTCCAATAACCAGGCTTATGATATCGAGTTTAAATTGCATCGCCCACGCCCCAAGATTAAGTCTAGCCGCTGACATGTATATTTGTTTGACTGGCGAGCTGATATGTTTTAGATTAACTGTCTTCTAGATATTGCATGCGAAATCAGATTTGTATTTATATCGATTTTATTTCATTAAAAAACTGCACTGCAAGTATGATTTCGCTTGAGTGTTGCGTAAAATTATCACACAGGATAAAAAGTCGTACCACTGAAGGAATGTAATATAGTTCCGGTGGCCCGCCAATAAAGGCGGAGAGATGGCACACGGCGGGTTTCTTTAGTGGGTGAGGGCCCCACACTAACCTGTTCGTTGCCCCGAACGGCGGGTGTGCGGTTAGGAACATTTTTTCCCGCCTTAACAAAAAAAAAACGATAAAAGGTCGTTGGTGATTTTTTTACTTTATTTTCTTTATACTTTATAGTTAAGATATATTCTCTCCGGGAGATCACCAGCAACATCAAGGGGCTGCTGGCGTTCTTCCGGGAGCTGGGGTGGATTGAGTGAAGGTGTCATACCCACCCACACGTAAAACACGCGCTCAGACTTGGAGTTGCGGAGAACAGCCCACCGAACCATTAGTTAAGATATACTTATTATAAATCAATGAAAACATAATTAAGTCTAATTTAACCTAATTTTTAAAAAGAATACAAACATCTAAGTACTTATCTACAAATTATTTTGTTAATAGAGATTAATTCATTCATTAATTTAACATATTATAGGTACAAATGGAATATACACATACGAGTACACACACACACACACACACACAAACATAAATACTTACCGCATAAATTAGTATCTACATAATATATTATTTTTCTTCGAGTCTAAATGTGTGTCGGTTAATTGCACGTATGGTAGTACGAGTATTATGCGTCCCTATCGGGATCACTAAATACATGCTCTAAAAAATACTGTCATCTGCTTCAGGCAGCGATGCGCGACTATGAAGCGACTATGAATGAAATCACTAATCGAATAAATGTAAACTACTAATTTTTATATTCGACTGCAAAATTAGTAATACGGTAATCTTGATAATCGAATTAAACTACTAATTAGTACTACTAATGTCAAATTAAGCCATAATTTAGGAGCGAAACGTGCAATCACGACGCCATATTTTTTCGATATGCCGACTAGGCGACTAATCCCGAGTCGCAGCGGAAAGAAACGACAGCCAATATCTATCTACAGACGATAAAGACTTTCATACAAAATCACAACTCACATTTCCCCTTTTTAAAGTTGGAATATCCAAAAATCCTTAGCGAATTCTTACGTTTTATAGCAAGCTCATTAAAAATTTTAATGTAGTCTTAGCTATGAGGCGATCGTCAGCCAGGACAAGCAATTCTTGTATTTAATCTCCTTTTATAATGTGTGAATATCTCACCAATAGTAAGTTACTGATCTCATTATTTGATTTATACTATTGTACTATAACAGTTTATAATAATCTATATCATTTCATAAGATGATATCCTCTATTTACAAGACTTAGAATATTTACCCTCAATACCCCCAATTGGCCACACACTTCTACTCATTTTGATTTTTAAGCTTTTGTTAGGCTAATGGTTCTACCAAAGCCTTATATAAATTTAAAAAAGGAAGTGACGAATGCTTCTCCGTCCCGAGTGGTTTCCAGTCGCGGCAGAAACGCATGAGTCGAACGACACACCAATTAAATACTAGATAATATTAGTAACTATTTATAGATACTAATGTCAGACCTTTTTGTATAAGTTTCGACTTTAAAGTAATGAACTATGAATATAGTCTTGCTTGCATCGTTTGATGAATGATTCTCAAGTCGAATAGTAGCGAACGGTTAGTAGGCAAAATTAGTAGTAAGTTGTTTGAGGCTATTCCCTACATTAGTAAGTAGCAAAATAGTTACTACTAATCTTAATGTATATTCGAATTATTCGAATATTTGCCAAAGTCGAATGATTAGTATTAGTATCATTCATAATCGCGCATCTTTAGCTTCAGGTCACAACACACGGGAAATAAACAAACGGGTCTATACGCGCATTAAACTTCATAAAATAGTATTATTTTCCAGTCTACACGTTACCACGTGCAACTCAGCCGACGTTAGTCAAAATAATAGTATTTAAAAAAAAAAATGCGCCTATAGACCCGTTAAATGTGTTATAATGAATATAAAACGCGAAAGTTTAAAAAGTACTATAGAAATTTTACCCAACCTTAAAAAAGTTCGATCGTCATTTCATTAATTTGACAAAACCAAATAAAAAAATATTACAACGCTATGAGTGTTCAAGCAATGATTATAAATAAAACTCTAGAAATAATATTTATCAAACAATTTTCCATTTACAAAGAGATACTTTCTTCTTATCACAATACATTTGAATTTAGAAATGCCGTGACAAACGTGATCGACTTTAGTTCTCAAATTACGTATTATATATTTTTTTCTTTCCATAGCAGCTTCTAGAAAGTTGTTAATAATATATCTATCTAATTATATTTGAATTAACGAATTACAATTGCTCTCGAAATAATAACACTTCTAATATTCTTATTTTAAAACCGAATCTACCTGGATGTACCATTATTGATGTGAAACATCTAATGCGGAGGGAGGGTAAAATCGGTTGTTAGCGTGGCGACGCTTTTATTTTACTTGTCCCATTCAAATCTTGCTAGTTAAATTTGACAAACTTCCCGGTTTCCGATTGAGCTGAAATTTTATACGCATGTGTATATCGCGTGACAATGCAATATTATGATGACATGGAGCTGATCTGATGATGGAGCTGGAAGGTGGACATAGGAACTCTATAATGAAACCGCGCAACCCCATCGAGTTTGGGCTCGTATGATTCGTCTTGCCAAGTACTTTGTGTCTAGATGGTATCCAGGGCCTGATGATGAAGCTGGAAGGTAGCCACGGTAACTCTATAATGAAATGACGCAACCACGTCGAGTTTGGAATCATTTGATTCGTCTTGAGGAGTACTTCGTCTTTAGATGGTATCCAGGGTCTGACGATGGAGCTGGAAGGTGGCCACTGTAACTTTGTAATGAAACGACGCAACCCTATCGAGTTTATACTCGTTTGATTCGTCTTGAGGAGTACTTTGTCAAGTTATGATCATTTTATTTCTACAAAATAATTTCAATGTTTTCACATCTGCTAGACGTCCCGTGACGTCTAGTTTTTTATTATTTATACTATTGCCTATTAAAAAATATTAAAGCACTGATTCGTATCGTCACTCTCACTTTCCCTCGCGTAGGTTGTCTCATTCAAATTCTGTTCGCGTCCAATATTTGTAATTCAGCAGAGCTTTATTTGTAGTTGTATCTGATACAATACTCCATTAACAATACAATCGCTTTTATAAATATCAAAAATAAAGTGCATCTGTATATCTGAAGCCAGTGTTATAAACAGTGTTCTAAAAGAAAACAATTGTGTGCTTAAAGGTTCTTCTTAAAATACTAAAAATTGTCTTCTTCATAAAATACTAAAAGTTCGCTACCGGTTTCCTAAGGATGATTATCTAAAGCGGTAGATGTCACAGAATGATGAAAAATGGATCGATGGTTTATTTCAAATTTATGAATCTGTTCGAATTTTGAAATATCTGATTCATTTTCAAGCTTCTTTATTTAATGATCAGATATTAATTAAAATATCGAACGTCCATGTGATAACCGATTTTTTATTAATATTAGAAAAAATATTACGATTATAAATTTAATTCTTTGAATACCTTATGTGATAGCTTTGAATTTTACTGCTATAAATAATTCATTTCACGCTTCCTCTTGAATTGAACTTGTTTGAACATAAATAATTAATCGTTGGTATTGACTACATACTAAATTATTGACTCATTGTTGTCTGTGTAAATTATTTATTATTCAATCATCCTCACAGGTCATTTATACATATAAGTCTAGCTGATTAGTCAAGATTTCGAAGAGTGATTCAGGCAACCAATCACAATGAAGCGAAACGAAAGTTCGTCTAACGTTTCGTTTTTTATTCTAAGGGGGCAGTAGGGCCTACCGTTGTTTCGCGCAGATCTTCTGTGAGAGGTTGGTAGTTCCCCGATTGAGCCGATCCATTCCTGGGAGGCAAGGCTTTATCACTACATTATCGACGTCGTGGGTTATCCATTCAGCTGTGAGAGTATAATTACACGATACCTTGACTAGATGCTAAGCAGCGATACTCATCGTCGACGCCTACAGTTTCTAAACAATAATGATTGATTGTACAAACCTTTGTTTGTTGTTTTTTTATGAGAGTTAAAGTTGTTTGATAGTTGTCTATACTTTAACTAAAACTAATATAGTATTATTTATTATGGCATGATAGCGTAGAGTTACGAGTAAAACCAAGAATTTCAAAGACAATGGTATCGTCACACTTAAATTTTGGAAATTATTTGTGTATAGTCTCGTGAGGTCTTTCAACACGCACTGGCCTAGAGTGGTAGACTAAATGATGTTGCGATGGGTAAATACCCCTCACTGTTAGAGGAGACCAATGACAAATTACTAAATCACGAAAGATCATAAACTTAATATTCCAGCGGCCACTTTCCTCGCTAGATCTTTCCCGAGGCAAATTTAACACTCGCTTCGGCCGGAATTGTTGTAAAAGGCTATATTTTTATGCTAGCTGTAACTCGGAATTTAGTTCTTGTTTGTGCGGAACCTTAATTATTTTAAAAAAATAAAAGTAGTCTAAGTTACCCCTTATAACAACCGCTATCTGCCAGTGAATGTCGCAGCCAAATCAGTCCAGCCGTTCTTGACATTAGATAGCACAAACAGCCAGACTTTAGTAAGTATTTCTTGTATGCAACGTAAACATTTGCATTTAGTAATAAAAAGCTGTTATTTAGACATGCAAACACTTTAATATTATTTATTTGTATAAAAGAGCGGCGTTGTTAATAATTGGACTATTTTAGCTATATTATATAGAATACTTCTTATTTACGCTTTGTTCATTCGTTTATTAATGGGACCTCTACAGATTTACGGTAGTAAAAACTAGAGTAATAATATATATACTTCTTTAATTACGTTGAGGTGCAGACCGGCTAAACTGTATGTTCTTTACGCAGACAACTTTGATGCATATTTTATGTACATTTTGTTTAAAAATACGGCGGTTTCAACTATTTTCGATATTTAAAATATCGAATAAAATATAAATATTTACAGTTCAGCATTTTAACATTCGTCTGTCTGCATATTACTCGCTTTTGTTTCGCTCCGCTCGCATATTATCGTAGTTAGGAAGCCTATACGTTTGTTAGTAAATAGGCTTTTAGAAAAAGAAATTTCTGAAAATGACCAGTCATTCCATAGAATAGCGCTATCCATCCATACATCCATCAGCCTTTCAACGTCCACTGCTGGACATGGACCTCCCCAAGAGAACTGTGTGCTCATTATGGGGCATAATGCCGTAATCGCCACGCTTGGCAGGCGGGTTGGCGATCGCAGTGAATGTTGTTAATACTCGAGGGAGTGTTGCTGCCCACTCCCCCGGTATTCCCTCAGTCGGCTCTTACGACTCCCGTGGGTAGAGAGGGTCGGGACAATTCTAAAGCCGGCCCCACACGGCGAAGAATAGCGCTAATAATAATATATATAAAATAAAGTTATTATATTACTTCATCCTGTTGTTATATTTCGTAGCGTTTAGTATATTATATCACCGCAATATTTGAAAGAAGAAAATAAAAAAGCTCTCCTATTTAGCAGGTCACAATGATCTTTAATTAAAAACTATTAAAACACAGGCGTAATTATAAAGTACGTATATTATTTAAATATAAACTGTCAGGCAGTTTATTTTTCAAAATACAATAAAATTATAAACCGGCCATTATAAACTAAGCGTAAAAATACTAAATAATAACTAGAAAACTAATGATTTCATTTACATAATACATTCAATGCTAACCTACTAGCCAAGTTCTATTTGAGACTGGGGCAGCGGGTTACTATATTCTACATATATACACTGAAGTTTTGTACAAAAAATGAAGTATTATCACAAACTAACTGAACTACAGTCAAATATGGTAAAAGTATCATTAGGAAAGAACTTTGCCCTATCGTAAACAACATAACTAACATATAATCACGTCTGTATTCCCCGAAGGGGTAGGCAGAGGTGTATCACACACCCACAGTTCGCCAGCTATGTTTAAGTCCCACGTAAAGCAAGCCTATTGCCGTCTACCTACCCACTCGGGCCAGATAACAAGTGGGTACTCCCACATGGTTTACAGTCCTACCACCAGTAAAAAAGATCCTTCCATATTAACTCTATGATTTAGAAGTCCTTATATTAAAAAGCATAATGTCATAGTGTAAATGCATTCTTTTGAGAAACAGATAGGTGCTCATATACTATACTAGGATTTTTCCATTGAATGCAACCATTTTTTTTTTTTTGGTTGTCCTTATTCTGAACCCCTTCCTTTTTCTTTTAAGACTATTTTTAAGTATATTATTTTGTCGCTTCTAAAGAAAGACTGCCGTGTGGGGCCGGCTTTAGAATTGTCCCACCCCTCTCTACCCACGGGAGTCGTAAGAGCCGATTGAAGGATACCGGGGGAGTGGGCAGCAGCACTCTCTCGAGTATTAACAACATCCACTGCGATCGCCGACCCGCCTGCCAAGCGTGGCGATTACGGCATTATCCCCCATGACGGGACCGCTCGTTGTGGCGTTCTCTTGGGGAGGCATATGTCCAGCAGTGGACGTTGAAAGGCTGATGAATGGATGGATGGGAAAAAAAACTAGTCATGAAATCCATATGTTACAAGTTTACAACCCTGACTGAATTTTTTTTATCTCTGATGTAATTTTTATTGACGTCATACTATCTTGAACCTTACTGGAAAAAAATACATAAGCCTTTTGCACGTATAAGTACTGACTTACGGTCTCTTGAAATAAATTATCTAATTAGTTTATTTTTATTGTTCTTAGCCCTTAGGGCGCCGTTTTAACAAGGAATTGCATTTACGAATAAGAGAGCCGAAACCCCTTCTCACTATACTATATTCCACTCTGATTGGCGTTAATTATACCCCTGGCTGGACATATTTAGGCTACTCTTTACCACCAGGCCATCTGTATAAGTGATCGCCACATTTGTAGCATAAAAAATACGGAAATATAAACTATTATACAGTCAGTCACCACCTTAATACGTATGATTAGTGCTCACGAGTGGACCACATTCGTGCCAAGGTCTCACTATTTCACTAAAGCGCTCTAGCTCTATGTAACGCTTCGTAACTCTTTGTTTTGTGAAATATTATACTTCAACATTTGTGTTTCAAATTATTCGTAATAGTCTGCTTGAGACCCGTCATAAGTTCGCACGAGCGCACTTTATTAATGAAGAGATTTTTTTTACGATTATTGCAGAACTTTAGCCTGCTGACTAATATCATCATGACAATTGCTCCCCGACTGCTACTTTCGATAACACATGCATACTTAACGTTTTTGGATGACGCCTGCGCCATCTGTTGGAAGTATTTTCATACATTATTTACCGACCAGATAAACCTAATTTTACAATTAAGATTTTACCTAATAATGATTGTCACGATGGCTGAATTGGCAAAGCATCTGGACGGTATCCAGGAAATGCAGGTTCAAATCCTGCTCGTGACTGTTATTTCGATTTCACATTTTTCACTTTGTGTTTATTGTATAGTGCTAAGCATGTAAAATGCTAAAAATATATATAAAAATATCTAAATATTTTAAGTATCTCTAAGTTTAGCCCCCGTGTGCCGCAAATTACTTTTTTTATATATAAGATAATAAAAAAACAGTTTTGTTAGTATGTACATATTACACAAATGGCGGAGTGGTTCAGATACCGGACTCCCGAGTGTTGTGGGTTCGATTCCCACACAGAAGAACTCTTTGTTTCACAAATGGTTGTTCTGAATCTGGATGTACTTTGTGTCCGTGAAATTATATGTTTGAGTCACCCGCAATGCAAGCATCATTCACTAGTGCAGGTTGTTGTCTTTAAAAAAAACCTTTGTTGATAAAATGCCTAAACGATATTGAAAATGCATTCTGTTCCAACGCGAACAACGACTATATTTTATTCTATGTATAGATATTCTATTCATATTTAAAACATTGAAAAAAGTGATAAAATAAATAAATATTCACGGACATTTCATACAACGTCCTCTGGTCCCAAACTAAGCTTAACGGTTGTGCTATGGGTACCAGATTACAGATATAATACATATACTACCTTTTTTTTTGTAAATACATACATATGATAGATATAAAACACCCAGACGCAGTACACATATCTGTGTTCATCACACAAATAATTGTCCTGAGTGGGAATCGATCGAATCGAACCCACGACCTCTTGCACGAAAGACTACACTACCGACTACGGCACGAGGCCCGTCATACGCCACGAGGCCCGATAGGTTTTAATACCAAATGGGAGTACTCACTTATTATCGGTCCCAAGAGGGTCGATGGTACCATCATTTCCCGTGTGACTGACCGTGAAACACCTCGCTATGTTTTGCTTGTAGCTGGATATAGTCGTTCATTCATTCATTTCATATCCGTGAGATGACAGTAGGCCTGACAGTAAGAAGTCCACGAGCAACGGTTTACCACTTACCATCAGAGGGCCATATTATGGCTCGTCTACTACCATAAGTAATAAAAAAGTAGACTTCTCAAGTTTTATTCATTATAATCTGTACTTACATAAGTACAACATTCAATAAGAATATACCAAACGGATTTCACTAATCCATATACGTACCAAATATATATTTCAAAATAATTATACCAACATTATACTTAAAATAGAAATTGGCTCTTGAACTCCATCAAACACATTCACAAAAAGCTTGACCCAAAAATTCCATCATTCTGATCTCACTTCACGTCAACATCCACGATATTCGTCTTTCCGATACGTCTCGACCCATTTTCAATTGAGGCTTTTCCGATATTGATATTCGAATAAATCTTAATCGATAATCTTTTCGGCGTCTGGCTGGCTGGTTTCAACGACTCGCTTTCTCCGGCCGAGAAAAAAGTTGATACACAAGTGTGCAGCTGCAGGCACATCACGCTGCCTATAGACTGTGAGTAGTACACTACTAATTTATAAGAATACTAGCTGTCACCCGCGACTTTTAATGGATAAGTTTTTTTACTGACATCCAATTTAAATGATATATTTTATTCCATCCATCAGCCTTTCAACGTCTACTGCTGGACATATGCCTCCCCAAGATAATGCCACAACGAGCGGTCCCGTCATGGGGGATAATGCCGTAATCGCCACGCTTGGCAGGCGGGTTGGCGATCGCAGTGGATGTTGTTAATAATCGAAGGAGTGCTGCTGCCCACTCCCCCGGTATTCCTTCAGTCGGCTCTTACGACTCCCGTGGGTAGAGAGGGGTGGGACAATTCTAAAGCCGGCGCCACACGCCATTTTATTCCAAGTCAAGCTATATCTAACCGTGACAACCGCATTAAAATCCATACAGTATTTTCAGAGGTGTGCTCTTATCTCCTCTCCATTTCCGATATACATTCCGGGTTTTTTTTTATTATAGTTAGTGGACCAAATAAAGCATCTTTCAACCTTCGGGCTATTAAAAGATAAAAAGTGCAAATAAAATACATGTGCAGGAGATTGAAGTGTCAGCGACTGAGGCGTAAACACGCTTTGCATTTGCATAGCTAATTTTTACCAAGTAAAGATATAATCTACTATAATTAAATGCGGCCTCCATGCTCGCTGAACTCTGGTACGGATTCGCCACAAGATGAGTAGGTACTAAACTATTCAAACTAACAAGATTAACCATTAACCCTGTCGCATCCCTAAAAATATTATTAATTTTAATTGATAATCCCCTTAAAAAAATATGGAAACTGCACAGATGGTGGAGTCCCACCCGAGATGGTTGTTCTGAAGGTGGGTGTACGTTCCATCCATCAGCCTTTTAAAGTCCACTGCTGGACACAGGCCTCCCCAAGAATGGGGGATAGTGCCGTAATCGCCACGCTTGGCAGGCGGGTTGGCGATCGCAGTGGATGTTGTTAATACTCGAAGGAGTGCTGCTGCCCACACCCTCGGTATTCCCTCAGTCGGCTCTTACGACTCCCATGGGTGGAGAGGGGTGGGACAATTCTAAAGCCGGCCCCACGCGGCAAAGGGTGTACGTTATGCCCGTGGAATTGTATGTTTGTAAAGTCCCCCGCGACACAAGGAGTATTCCATAGAGCAGGGTGATGTCTTCTTAAAAAAAATACTTGTATTCATAATATTAGTAAGTAAGCAAGAATTTATTCAAAAATTATGTTGTTTTTATACGTGTATCTCGTACGGATTTTTTTTCGCAATTAATAATGAAAGTTTTACATTTGGAGACTTGTTGAAACAACGTCTATTATAAGGATTAAAAGGTCTATCAATAGCTCGAAATAATTCGCCTATCGAATACAGACAACATCAATCATTAAGAGAAAGGAGCATCAAAGGTCCGGAGATAAAAGATTTGATAATCATAAAAGTAAAATTCTTTTTGTTCATATTATTGAAATTAAAAGACATTTGAAGAGATTGACGGTGTAGATACAACGAGAAAGTGTTCAAGAAAGCTGTGCAGAGTGATGTGGCCGTGAAGTTCTTCGAAGCGAAGATAACACCTTTACAAGTATCGCTTATTTAAATTGGGGGTGTATTTTATTAAAAATGCACCTGCTGGTTAATGATTCAACGTGTGTTGAGATTTTTCGTGGTTTTCTATTTTCGATGTGAAACGGCACTTAATTGCGCTTCAATCGCAATTAACTTTGACGTGATAATCTGATAATACAATTTCGAAAAAAGTACTTGCTTTTGCACAATTGCTTGGATTAGGACACATTGGGCTGAATTTTAAGACAGCTCTCTGTCTCTCTCTTTCTCTACCATAGTTCCCATACAAATTCCGGCAAATACAGACTTGGCAAATCGTCTTAAAAGTCAAAGGCAAGTTTTATTGCTTTACTACATCGTTTGTATGAATCCGTAGGTCGGAACACGATGACCACTAAAGCGATGTAACACAGTTCCAGTGGCCCGTCAATGCAGGCGCAGAGACAGCACATGATAGATTTATTTAGTAGGTGAGGGACCCACACTACCCTGTTCATTGCCCCGAACGACGGAGTGTGCGGTTAGGTACATTTTTTCCCGCCTTAACCAAAAAAAAAAAGAAAAAAGGTCGGAACACGACACACAGTTACAATGGCCCGCCATTACACGCGGAGAGAGGAGAGACGGCGGATTTATTTAGTAAGTGAGGGCCCCAGATTACCCTGTTCGTTTCTCCGAACGACGGGGTGTGCAGTTAGGTACATTTCTTCCCGCTTTTAACAAAAAAAAGCTCGGAACACGATACCTTAATATCAGCAGCAAAATATTTTATTCAGGGATACTCTAGAGATAAACGCATACAACCAAGCAAAAATTCTTTAGATTTATTAATGAATATAGATAAAGCTTTATAAATAGCACATAACAGCCGCATCGTAAATTTTGTTTGTTCTTTGTCATTTTTATAATAGCCGCAGCCGCACCTTTACAACACACGCTGTATAATTTAAATTCAAATTAAGAGTAGTACATTGTTACCCTAGGGATGAAAGCAAAGACTTATTTAGTCCCGAGACGGGGTTTGGCGCCCGAGCGTAGCGAGGGCTCCAGTAGTTCATGGTCTTTATCCCGAGGTAAACACTCTGCTTTTCATTACGAATACGAGGAAACTAAAAATAAAAATCATGAATTAGCTAAAGAAAAAATGGGAGACTAAAAAATTGAATTTGGAATCGCCGTTTTCCCGCCGGTTTTGTTTTTTTTTCTGTGGCCTGTCAGCTATTCAGGCAAATAAAAATATAAATCTTCTTAAAGATATTTAGTTGCAACTATATTAAAATAAAGTCATATAAAAACAAATTCTTTAATAAATACTTAACTTTATGTTATTTCAATTTGACATCGCGCTGTAATTGACTGGCTGTACAGAAAATAGAACGGTTTTTTTTTATAATTACTCATCTATCAGTTGAAAGTAATACTCCCTAGGGCTGAAAAATATTACTTTCAACCCGCTCCTCAGGCAACTTCAGGCCTACTTTCAGAGTATGAGTAATGAAAATATCTTTATTTCATAGACTTATAATATAGCACGTAAATTCGTCAAGTTACTAATAATTAACACGAGCGCTTGAGGCAGCGCAACAATTGCAATCGCCACAATATGAAAAAGTGTTTGTATCATAAAACACAAAATCACCTTTGTATTTGCTCCGTGACTATAGCTATATAATATTATTTATATAATATTATTTATATTGTACTAGTAGTCATGAATCCTATGTTACATTTTGTATTTGGAAACAATCGCTAATATGCGTTAATGTTACGTAAGTAGTAGGCACTCTTGATTTAGTGCTTATGATGACAGAGGCGCCACAGCACAACTTGATGAAATTGAGAAAAGCAATACTTAGAATACTGACAAACAGCTGCTCACCATTTAATTCCATCCATCCATCAGCCTTTTAAAGACCACTGCTGGACATAGGCCTCCCCAGGAGTGGAGGATAGTGCCGTAATCGCCACGCTTGGCAGACGGGTTGGCGATCGCATTGGATGTTGTTAATACTCGAAGGAGTGCTGCTGCCCACTCTCCCGGTATTCCCTTAGTCGGCTCTTACGACTCCTATGGGTGGAGAAGGGTTGGGACAATTCTAAAGCCGGCCCCACACGGTGGGTTAAACCATTTAATTAAAAAAACAATAATCGAATGTTAGCAGAAAAAATTTGCCCCGCATGCTGCCACTTTAGTTTATGTATACTCTAAGCTGCCACTCTTCTCCTGACCGGAGCGTTGGATTTACATGATGAGCATTGGCTTGGCTACGTTGTTCAACATTATAACGGTGACCACTCACCGTCGAGTAGTTCGCAGCTCATCTGCCAAAAGTTTGCAATACCTTTTTTTTTTTTTTTTTTTTTTTTTTGTTAAGGCGGGAAAAAATGTTCCTAACCGCACACCCCGTCGTTCGGGGCAACGAACAGGGTAGTGTGGGGCCCTCACCCACTAAAGAAACCCGCCGTGTGCCATCTCTCCGCCTTTATTGGCGGGCCACCGGAACTATATTACATTCCTTCAGTGGTCCGCCGGCGGCTTACCTTTTCGGGTACCCTCAACTTAGCGACGCATGGAGCGTCGCACCTTCGCGGGAGGCCTTGCGGGTGGCGGACGTTCCCCGGTCCCTCCACCCGCAGCCCCAGCTAGGGCGGCATTAGGCGCAAATACTCGCGCCTGCGCCGCCCCAGTCGCTGGCGGCGGTTTGGGTCTGCGGAAGGATCAGCCTCCCTGGCCCTCTCCGCCGCTTCCTTCCGCGAGATAACCTCCTCGCAGAAGGCAGCGACTGCGGCCCAATTCCTGTCGCTGCCAAGCATCGCTCTGACGACGCTCGGCAGCGAGAGGTCCCCCCCTATTGCCGCGACGAGTTCACGGCGCTGCTCGGCCCAAGTCGGGCACGACTCGAGCGTGTGCTGCGCCGTGTCCTCGTCGCAGCCGCAATGGTGACAGCCCGGAGTCGCTTCCCTCCTTGCGACTATGTGCAGATATCTGCCGAAGCAGCCGTGCCCCGACAGCACCTGCACCAGTCGGAAGGTAAGGACTCCGTGCCGTCGCCCTGCCCACTCTTCCAGCACCGGCTGGAGCGCCCCTACGGTCCGAAGACCGGCCCGGGGCGCCTCCAGCCGCGCCCTCCAGCTGGCCATGGCAGCTCGGCGAACGTCACCTTGCCATCTGGCCACCACGCTTGGTGGGGGACGTGCACCCCCCTCCCGCTCTTGCGACGCCCGCCGATACACCTCGGCAAGCACCTCCGCCTCCAAGTCCCACGGAGGGGTTCCGGCCAACGCGCAGGCCGCCTCTGTCGACACCGTGCGGTACCCACGTATGACCCTGGACGCGACGACTCTCTGTGGCCTCCACAGAAGAGCCCTGTTCAGTGCGTCCAGGGACTCCGCCCATACGGGTGCGCCGTACAGCGCCATCGACCGGACCACCCCCGCGTAGAGCCGTCGGCACGCATTGTTGGGTCCGCCCATATTCGGCATGAGCCGTGCAAGGGCGGACGCCGCACCGACGAGCCTCGGGGACAGTTGACGGAAGTGCTCGCGAAAGCGCCACCGCCCGTCCAGCACCAGGCCCAAATACTTAATCCGGGCCTGCACCCCAATTTGGACCCCGTCCACCGTGATCGAGGCGCCAGCAGGTGGCCGACGTCGGGGCCCATGGAAAAGTAGAGCCTCCGACTTGTCCAGGGCCACCCTAAGCCCCAGCGCCCCGATCCTCCTGACCACCTCCGAGGTCCCTAAGGTGGCCAGGAACGCCGCTTCCTCGAAGTTTCCACCCCGGGCCACGACCAGCGTGTCATCCGCATAGCAGATAACCGCAAGCCCGGGGGGGAGCCGACAGCGTAACACCCAGTCGTAACCGATGTCCCACAGGAGCGGCCCTAGAACCGAACCCTGAGGGACACCGCACGACATGGGTCTCCTCACAACGTCCCCTATGCGGCTCTCATAGAGTACGCTGCGGCCCTCAAGATAGTCTGCCACTAGCCGCCTCAGGTATGCAGGCACCCCGTGATACTGGAGCGCCTCCCTGATGCAGCTGAATGGCAGACTATTGAATGCGTTGGCGATGTCAAGCGATACCGCCAACAGCACTCCACCGCTGGCGACGACCGCCGTGGCCGCGGCCTTCAGGCGCATAATCGCGCCGACCGTCGAACGCCCAGCGCGAAAGCCGAACTGGGCGTCCGACAAGTCGGGTCCGACGTCGCGCAGGTGCTGGACGATGCGGGCAGCGAGGATTTTCTCCAGCAGCTTACCCGCCTCGTCCAGCAGCACGATGGGCCTAAAGGCCCCGACCGTATCCGGCGTTCGCCCCGGCTTCGGCAGGAGTACCAGCCTCCCCTCCTTCCAACAGTCAGGGAACCGTCCAGACGACAGGCACGCGTTGAACAGTCCCCTGAGGCGGGGCTCCAGGTGGTCCAGAGTCAGAGCCAGCACCCGGGCGGGTATACCGTCCGGGCCGGGGGCGGTGTTCTTGGAACGAATCCGCAAAACAGCCGCCCCCATTTCCGACGCGGTGACGGGCGGTACACTGAGGTCGGCCTCCCGGTCACTACCTGGCTGTGCCATGACCGGGGGCGTGTGCTCAGCCCGTCGTGGGAATAGACCCTCGACCACCTCGGTGAGGAGGCTGGGCTGAAGGGTCTCTGTGAGGGGGGGGCCCTGAGTGCGGAGCTTGTTCAGCGCCGCACGGTACGGGCGACCCCAGGGGTCACGGTTGAGACCGTCCAGCATCTCCTGCCTTTTCTCCGTTTTGGCGCGGCAGATGGCCAACTTGAACGTGGCCCGCGAAGTGCGGTACGCCTCGTACAGTTGGCCCTCCCGCTCCCCATCGCGGTTGCGCCGCCGACTGCGGGTGTAGGACCTCCGGGCACGAATGCACGCCGCACGGAGGTCCGCCAGCTCCTGGGACCACCAGTAGAGCCCCTTCCTTGGGGGAGGACGCTGCACACGGGGCATGGCCGAGTCGCACACCTGCGTAATCGCAGCGCGAAATCGGCCAGCCTCAACGTCCACCCCCTCGGTCAGGGCCGGTGAGGACAGCCACGATTGAACGATGGCTGCCTCCGCCAGTAGGTCCCTATCTAGCCTGCCTACAGCCCACCGCGGGAACGCGAGAGTTCTGCGCGCCGCGTGACCCCTACTGGGGCCCCGAAGGGACCGGGAGACCTCCATCCGGATGTACCGGTGGTCGGACAATGTCTCAACCTCCTCCAGGACACTCCAGTCCCTTACTTGTGCTGCGACGTCAGGGCTAGCGAACGAGAGGTCCACTATCGACCCACCCCGTCGCCGCACGCACGTGTTGACGGAGCCTCTGTTTAATAAACAGAGCCCCGTCGTCGCCGCCCACTCCAAAACCGCCGCTCCGCGGGCGTCCGTCGCAGGGGACCCCCACGCCGTAGACTTGGCGTTGAAGTCCCCCACGACTAAGACATGGCTAGGTGCTAAGCGCCGTAACGAAGTCTCCAAGCTGTTGAGGAAAACCCCGTAATCAGCCAGACTCCGGTTGGGGGAGAAGTAAACGCCGTACAGCGTGACTCCCCCCCAGTCGGCCGCAACGTATCCCGTGCCCTTGTCTCTGATTGACAAGGGCGGGGAACGAAGCGCCGTGGAGCTGATGATTGCCACGGAGCCATCGCGGCTGCCCGCCCAATGAGGACGGTCAGGGACACAATAAGGCTCCGCAGCTACGGCTATACCAATCAACCGCTCCGCCATGGTTTGCAGGAGAAGATCCTGCGCACGGGCGGAGTGGTTGAGATTCGCCTGGAGGAGGATGGTGTCACGGTTGAATTTTAAGCCGTAACCATATCCTCCTCCTCCCGGAGCGGCAGCGAAGCCGCGCTTGGAGGGGTAGCCTGGGTCGATTGGCTGGTCCCCCCCTTTTTTGGGCCTGTCGCCGGGGGTCTACAACCCTCCCGCCCCATGCAATGCTTGGCAGGCCTATTGCCCGCCGCGCATGCGGGGCAGTGAGGGGCGGCGGTGCAGGTTGCCGCCTTGTGCCCTGCCTGACCGCAACGGAAACAAAGTCCGCTACAGTCAAAGCAGTTAGTGCAGGTCGGTCTGGTATGACCAACCGCCATGCACTTAAAGCACCTCGCGGGCCGGGGCTCCAGCACAGTAACCCGTGCGGAACTCCAACCCACAAGGAGTCTGCCTGCGGCAGCCAGAGTTTTGGCCGCCACGACAGGGCAACTCGCCCAAACGACACCCACACCTCCGGGACCGGTGCGAATGGAGCCCACCCTGACGGCATCTGAGCATCCGGTTTTCGAGGCGATAGCCTCCCGGACGTCGTCAGCCGTCACGGAGTCATCCAAACCGGAAATGCGCAGTTCTACGCACTTCACCGGTCTGGTGACTCGGACTCCACTCCCCTCCCCGAATAGACCCTGCAGCCTTGTAGCCACCGTGTCGGCCATCTTTTGACCATCCGCCCCAGGGAACTCTAGGATTCGAGCCCCTGTCTGGGCTAGGCGGGTCCGGGCGGCGATGACTCCAATATCGGAGACGTCGATCTCCTCCCGGGCCCTCCTCAAGATAGCCTGGTAGCTCAAGCCCTCCGCCCCCGGCAGCATGGTTATCACCACCGCTGCCGTTTTGGGCGTTTGGAGTTTGCGCAGCTTCTTTTTAGAGCCGGGCTTGCCCCTTGGCGTTACAGGCTCTACGGCTTGGGCAGCAGCCCCAGTAGCAGCCCCCTTCTTCTTCTTACCCCGGGACTTTTTCCTCCCGCCGTCTACAGTCTGCCAGCCCTCGTCAGAGGGTGCAGGGTCGGACATGGCGGGTGGTGGGACTTGAGAATCCCGGGGTTTAGTTGCTGGGGCCCGTGAGGGCTGGCCAGCACGCGGAAGTGGAGGGAATTCCTCCTTGGGCTGGCCTTTGGAGCGCCGCCCTGCCTTCTGCGCCATCTTTGTTTTGGGAGCAACTTTGCCCTGCTCCTTGGGCGGCGCAACTGCAGCCGCGGAGTAGGTGGCCACGCGGCCACCCTGACAGGGCAGCGGCAATGGGCCTGAAGGCGGTGCGACCTTCTTACCATCCGCGGCCAGCGGCGGTCGGAGTCGTGGCTCCGGCGGCACCCTGGCGCTTAGAGAGCTGATGCGCGGGTCATAGACCGCGCTAACGCGATCCATGATTTGGCGCATCTGCTCCTCCGTGAGGAGTTCAGAGGCCGGAGGCCCCACGCCTGCTGTTGATGAGGAGTTTCCCGGCCCGGCTTCAGCGAGGCCAGGCTTGGCTCGCCGGCCGGCGAGCGCCTTTCGGGGCTCTGCCACCTCCGCCTCGAGGCACCTGCAGCGGCAGTGCGCCTCCGGCTTCCCGGTCCCCTCTGGCGCTGGGTTACGCCGGAGAGACTCCACCGCAGTATAGGCCACCTTAGCAGCCTTCTTGAGGGCCTCCGCGAAGTTGCCCCGTAGGCTCCGCGACCCATTAGCCACCGCGGAAACGATGGCCAGGGCGTCGGACATCTTCTGGGCAATCTGGTCCACTGTAGGTGGACCATCCTCGTCCGGAGGCTCCTCGTGGAGCTTCGATGTGAGGAGAGTTACCCTCTCCTCCACCGAGAGCTCCGCTCCCAATTCCTTAATTGCGGCCTCATCTGCTTGGGACAAGGACCGTGGCACCCTCCCCACGTACCTGCTTGTACTTCGGCCCCTTTTGGCCGATCTTGCTGCCCTTCCTGGTGGTGGCATCGAAGTTGAGCTACCCTCCGACTCCGTCGCGTCACCCTCCTGCGCTTTCGAGCGCTTTAGGAGTCGTGAGGGCCGCTCCACCATGCCAGCCACCCCCTGCTGAGAAACCGATGGATTCGAGGCGAGTGCACCTGCGGTCGTTGCACCGCCGTCATCACCATCCGTCTCCATCCCTGACGCAGCTGTAGCTGATCCGCTGTCCACCGTAGGACTTCCCGCGGGTGTGGGTTTCCTCCCACGGGTCCTCCTCTTCCTTCTGTTCTCCGTCTTTTTTTCGTCTAAGGCGTTGGTTGCCCCCCTCCGATACGCGGGGCTGACAGGGCCGGTCTGGGTACTCGGCTCTGTGAGGGATTCTCCGGACGCGTTGCGCCCGGTACCCTCCGGAGGTACACTAACGTTTTTCACTTCCGCCATTATTAAGTTTAAAGTCCTGCGACTATGGCACCGCCCTCGCGACTGGATACCCTCCAGCCATTCATCCCTCGCCGGGCGGTAGAGCTTGGATTGGGGTGATTTTTTATAGGGGTTTTCTTCCCCGCGGTCCGAAGACCCCCGGTCCTGTCCATTCAGGGTTACGGGTCGAGCCGAACGGTGGTCTGCATCAGACCGTGCCCACCGCTCGCGGAGCAAGCGGTGAACCCGTCGCCCCTCAGGCTCAAAAGCCCTGTCTCCGAGAACGGGGGGTCAATCTGACCCGCTGTCCCCTCTCAGGGCTGGGGGAGCCACTATGGCCCCGCCGGCCCTCCACGGCTGACGTCTGGCCCACTACAGACAGTGAGCCCGTCACCACTCAGGCTGAAAGCCCCGTCTCCAGGGACGGGGGGGTCACTATGACCCCGCTGTCCCCACCCCAGGGTCGGGGAGGCCACTGTGGCCCCGCTGACCCTCCACGGCGGACGTCCGGCCTGTCCACTGTGCCCTCTGCTAATCAGAGGGACACGCGGAGACCCGTCCCGTGCCGGGATTCAGCCGCCGGCACTACAGTGCCGACGTTGCCCGGGGTACACCACGCGGAGGTATCCCGACCCGCACCCCCAAAAGTTTGCAATACCTATTAGAAAAATAAAATAAAAAAATCTTACTTTCTGATATTTACGCTAATGTTACACATTATGAAATAAAACTTCGTTTACGGAATCTATTGCGTGTACTTAATTTTCTACTACCTATCCCGACTTTTCGAATACTTTACAGCGTCCACGGTACACGGGTGGACTGAGATGTTGACGTCCAATGATGATATATTGTTGATATATTGTGTTGGTTGATTATTTATTTTACAAAAGTTGGTTTATTTATTTTAACCCATCGTTTCAAAACACAATTAAAATATCTACTTAAAAGTTTTTAGACTTAAATGTAGTTAAGCTAGTATATTAAAGAGTAAATACTCCTCTTTATATTGAAAAAAAATTGGATTTGTATTTAGTGCTCAAAAATTCTACCACAAACTACCAATTAAAATTATTAAACTAAATAACTACCAGTAATTATATGCTCTTCTGTACTTCTCTTCATAAAGGACCGGGAAGAGTGTAATATACTCGTACCTATTTAGTAAGCAATCCACGTCATTATATAAAACATCATTGTAAAACTTCACATCAAAAATGTTACTCTACGCATATCACTAGCAAATTACCTTCAGATATTATTTCGTATTCAGTTTAAGTAACATATTAAGTCCTTTTTGAGTTATCTCTTTGCTACTGTCGCCAGTAATTCGTATGTATTCTTTTGTAATACGTCGCTATTACATGTTATATGCTATTGTTTAGTACCCATTAACATAGATAGCTACCCACCGAGTCCACCGACATTGGTCTTAATTATAATCACACTTCTACATTTGATGGCTCTTAGTCCATCCAGCCTTAATTTTTTTGTAGAAAGGAGAACACCGTTCACTAAGGAATAATCCTTATATCGCGGGGGACTTTACAAACATACAAACGGATACAAAGTATAATCTGATTCAGCACAAGCATTTGTGGAGTTGCTCTGTGTGGGAATCGAACCATCGGAAACTACTATCTGTGCAGTCATTCTTTTATAGGCATGCCACCTCTAAACAATTACTAAAGTGAAGCAGTCTTCTGGTGCTTTGTATGTAAACAGTATGTTTTCGATTTATGCTGTACGTTATTTTATGAAGTCTTTTCTTTGACACGGTGACTTTTTGACGGCAGTTCAACGTGATGTTATGCCTGCATTCAACAGGTATCTGCTGCTACATTGTCCATCCACCTGGGACGAACTTATGGCGTGCCGTCCGATACGTGGTCGTCACTCGAGAACCTTTCTTTCCAAACAACTGTCAGCTTGCCCATTGCCAGCGTACTTACCATATATCATACAAACATATATGTATATTAATCTAGATGAAACAAAGTCGGCTAACTAATTTTATAATAAAGAACGAATTATTAGTTTATTTGGAAAAAGAAAAGTTTAGTGCAAGTGGGATTCAAACCTGCGTCCCTTCCAATCCGGGGAAGTGCTCTAGACCGCTAAGCCATCGCACTGACCGACGTCAATTCCCAATCTCCACATCACATTTGTCTTTACGACCCACGCTGAGCATGTTAAGTGCTAAAATACTGATCAAAATAATTTTATAAAACTTTAAATACTATATACATAACTGCCTCGGTCTAGCCATGCCTATAATACGACTGCTAATCCATAACTATGAGGTTTGCAAAAAGTTTTAATTCTTTTTTCAAGAAATTCTCAATAACCCCTGTATGTTTCAAGCCGTTGGTCCTGCACATCATCTCTCTGGTAGTGTCGCTATGCCGTCGGACTATGAGATACTCGTTGAAGGAACATAGATTGCGTTTGTATTTGCACATTGTAAGTTACAATATCTCCTACGCAGTTGACTAGTATCTGTTGACCACAGAGTATGCTGTTCTGGCTGCTACGCCCGTAATCGACATCAGTCGGAATCTCGTCAACACCAAAATTTAAAAAATCCAAATGTTTTTTTCCTGCAAGGAAAGGTTTCGCGCGTATCTTATGCATGTATGTAATATTATTTATTACCTCATGTCTTTCGAACCGCCAGACGGATTTATATAATTGAGAATTGTTAGATACGTCTGGACTGCCCAAGTGTTTTTAGATAATTGACGTTAAAAAAACATGGCGGCTGTGCGATGCCATTGTTTGGAGTGAAAAAAGTGGTTTTGAATACTGCAATATGGGTGTCAAATTAAAGGGCACATAAGAATCACGTAAGAATTAGAAAATAAGTATGTATATATCATGATCATGACCGTAATACTAAAATAATATAATGAGACAAATTATATACTGACGTTATTAAGAAATACCCGAGCGGTCTTTTTCGGTCCTTTTTGTTGATTTTACATTCATTGTCTTTCTATGTAGACGGGTTTTATTAATTTTTTTTATTTATATATATACGTCTTACCAGTCTTTGCCCGCGGCTGCACCGTAGCCAAAAGCTAGTTTTTATGTTAGATCTCAGGTGCCCGATATAGTAGCGGGATAAAATATATGCCAGTTTTACAGTCTAATCAAGGGCTAGCAAATAAAAGTTGCATCTAAATACGTTCATCAGTTTTCGCGTGATACACTAACTAACAAAGAGACAAAAAAAAAATGTTTTGTGGTTAAACACGCCTTTAAAGCCCTAATACTCATTAGCCATTTTTTCTTAAATATATTATCTTAAATGTACAAATACAGCTCTGTTACAGCTTTATAATAATATTTAGGATGATAATAAATTTATATCGGTCAAATGAGTAATAATATTAATTATAATTTCATCACGTAACATTTATTGTAGTTAACGCGATCCGAACAAGAAAACTTAGGGGACGTGTTGTAACGCTACCCTAAAACTAAAAATTCCATTACTAAAAAGTCGTAGGGTGCACGGCAGATGCGTGTATACATTAAATAACATCTGCTTGACGCGTGTGGGTCTATATGACGCTAACAATGATATTGTGCTGTATTTTAGATTAAAAATATTGGAATGTAACTTGTTACATTTTAATATACTATGTTAATATATGTAATTGTTCTGGCGTGTAATTTGTTACATTATTTACATGTTAATATAATATGGAAGAAATGCCTGAATAAATGAATGGCTGTATTACTTATCTTCTATAATATATACATATAAAAACCTGTCACCTATATGGTATTTTATATGCAATATTATTTATTGCCTGTCATATGAACTGTCCGCGATGAAGTCCGAATCTACTTATCCGATCTAATGTTTTTTTTTTAAATGTGTGATTTGTTGTAACTTAAAGGATAGTTGAACACAAAGTGCGAAAAGTCTATCGCACTTTCTTTTTCTGCGCACGCGCGTGTCTTTTATTTTCGAATCCACATTTTTGCACTTTGTGGTGATTTATATGGCAAAGCATCTCAAATGTTTGAAATATATATAAATATATCAAGATAATTTATATTTTATTTAGATTCTTTGCTTTTTTTTATTATTTAGATTTTTTGCCTTGTGGGGCCGGCTTTAGAATTGTCTCACCCCTCTCCACCCATGGGAGTCGTAAGAGGCGACTGAGGGAATACCGGGGGAGTGGGCAGCAGCACTCCTTCGAGTATTAACAACATCCACTGCGATCACCAACTCGCCTGCCAAGTGTGGCGATTACGGCACTATCCCCCATTCTTGGGGAGGCCTATGTCCAGCAGTGGACGTTAAAAGCCTGATGGATGGATGGATGGATGCTTTATTGCAAAATTAACGAACGTAATAAATGCGCCACAGCAACGCGTAGCCGGGTCTGCTAGCAGATACCACTGAAGTAATCCAACATAGTACCAGTGGTCCATCAACACAGCGGAGTGATGTCGTACGGCGGGTTTCTTTAGTGGGTGAGGGCTCCACACTACCCTGTTCGTTGCCCCGAACGACGGGGTGTGTGAGTAGAGGAGATAGTTAGAATTTCGGTTAGAATAACAGATGTTGTCAAACATAAACTCTCTCAACCTGATTGAAAATCCGTCTCAAACAAAGAGACAGGAATTAGCGGAAAAATATGTGTTCAGAATATGGATCACGTATGCACCTAACCTAGTGCGTACAGGTCAAACACATAATATAACCTCTCTGCGAATCCTCGCTGCCACTGGTTTAATTTAAGTGCAGATAGTTTTATTATCAAATAATTTATGTAAACACAATTCAACAATATTTTTGAAACTTGATATACTTAATACAATCTTATTGCATTGTGTAATAATCTGAAATTATATCACAGAAATAATAAACAGGGGTAACAAACTGAACATAATAGCAAGTATAATGCATATTTAATTTCAAAAACGACAGCTGAAATATGAATTGAAATTTGATTCTTACAATA
Source organism: Leucoma salicis (assembly GCA_948253155.1). Lineage (NCBI taxonomy): Eukaryota > Metazoa > Arthropoda > Insecta > Lepidoptera > Erebidae > Leucoma > Leucoma salicis. Next base: position 5,626,986 of record OX411815.1, read on the forward strand.
TCATCATAATTGTGTGTTAAAATGTCGAAATTACTACTTCAATCCTACTTGTAAAGATGTTTGGATTTTTGCCCGTCCGTCACGCCTAAATAATTTTGCGCGGATTTGGATGAAATTAGTGATTAGTTGCTAGCTATATAGGATAGGTACTTTTTATTCCTTAACATTAAGTCGGGGAGGATAGCTATATTTTTTTTTAAATGACTTAACCACTAAACAGATTTACACGAAATTTGGTATATCTAGAGATAAATTGCACTATTTCAACTAAAATACTGTTTTGTCCCTTTTCAACAAAGTACACTGGAAATTTTACAGAAAGTGACAATACATCAGTCAGCTAAAACAGTTTTTTAGATCAGTGTTATGTTATTATGAATAATGGGGATGGATTATTTTTACAACAGTAAGGAGTTCCTATTGTCTCTAAACGACTCTATAGACCAAAATTTGAAGTGTAGCTATTTTTTTTATATAGTTTACATGAAGGTCACACAGTTGCCCTACAAAACAACTGATATATAGAGCTGGCACTCAAACGATCAATCCTTTGTTTTATTACAAAAGTACTTAAGCAACAATTACTATAGAAATTTGCTAGTCGAATTAAATCACTCGTAGCTGTCCGTAAATCTATTACGATACGCTGCCAAGCAGTCAAGATGGCTTATTTTAAAGTAAAACACGTCGAATAGAATATGCTTCTCTTGTATTACCTTGTTAGTTCGTCGATCCCTACATGAGAACCCTTAATTGATATTCTAGAGATAGCATATAATCAAAAGATAAGTTAATGAAGTATGGTTTAAAAGCTAGTTTAACTAAAAAGTAGAAAATAGTATATAATTAATAATAATAAGTGTAAAAAAGTGCGAAATAATATGTTTGTTTTACGATCGAATAATGCGAAAAATCTTGTCGTTTCCAATAAAATTTTCATTCCGACTCTGTTTAAGAATAGAAGCATCGAAACTCATGTTTATTTGACCTGAAAAAGGGCACTACCTGGCAAGTAGATCAAAAGTATTGAATGAACAGTACTGGTATCTTAAGATGAATACTCGATTCCAAAAAATATCATTACCTTTCGCGTACCTTCATTACAAACATTTCAGAAATGGATTAAACATACAGTATACATAGTTTCAATTAAAGAACAAATTATATGTGAAAGCGGAAAAAGAAGAAAGCTTTACTACGAGCAGGTTTCAAACCTGCGTCCCATCCAATCTGGGGAAGTGCTCTGGACCGCTAAGCTATCGCAGTCACCTAATGGTGACACCCAATCTCCACTTCACATTTATTTCAGATGTCTTAGCTCTTTTTTTCCACTTTCATAAATTATTTGTTCTTTAAAAGTATCTAAGCATGTCAAGATCAAAATAGTTTCAATTAATTTATTGGTTGGTTCGAGAGGGGGGGTCGTTTTCCGCAACTCCACATCTGAGCACATGTTTTGTGTGTCAATTAATTTAATTTTAATATTGATCTTCCATTAGATGTGACAACTTCAACCTCTATTCGATCGATGTAATGTACTTAAGTTCTGTACATCACATAAGCAAACGCTTCACGTTCTTGGCGCTTGTAATGTGTCCTGTTAAGATTGCAATCACATAATATATGGTCATGTTTGTATTACAATCAAATACCGACGATTCAATGCTATTACTTTCAATCCTTTACGCGCAGATGTACCTACATCAAATCTTTATTGTACACGCATGTCTTATTTTTTACAAGATTTTTTTATGATTACTCCCTCCTTCAAAACATTATAAATTAGTTGCGTGTATTTTGCGTGAACAAAGGCTGGTAATGGCTAATAGTAGTCACAATAAATCTTTGTGTCTCTGAACCTAGGCACTGAGCGCGAAGTGGGAATTTCGACAGAATCATACGATAAGTGCTGACCAAAACAATCGAATGAGATCATAATATTTTCATATCTAAGTAAGGTTCTATTTTTTTTTATATTCAATAAAAGGTATGCGAGCGATTTGAGTGAATAAGCTTTAGTCTAGATTTAGAAGAGTCCACATCTTTTAGTACGTTCGATAAATTATATAATTATGGATTGCAATTGTTAAATTATAATCGAACATTTTCGATTAATTTAAACTATAAAAGACGCACATGCCTTGCGTCACAAAAATGGCTACTGCGCAGCCTCTTGCAGCCAACTTCAGAGACACAAAGATCCGGTGTGACTACTGTATCATCTGAATATATGTATAAGTAAGTAATTCTACCTAATACAAGTTACATTTTACTCGTAGTTTTTGGTGGTATGTTCTTTATGCTCTGCTGAATGATTTTGGAACCGAATATAACTTATGATTCATACTTTGTACTTAAATAGTTGCCAAAAAGTTACAGCTCCGGGTCTGAATTCGGCAGTTATACAAATATGCTCCACAAACCCGGTGTCGGCAGACAGCCTGGGATTTAGCTGGAGGCAGTTACAACCGTCTCTTTCCTTCTTTATGATATCAGAAAGAAATGCATGATGCAAAATCGCCACGTGGGTTTCGATTCTCTAACTCGCGTCGCATTGCGTGGGAGATTGCCTTAGGTGTTCCAAACATTTTGCGAATATCCCACTAATTCTCTCTGAAAACGTACACAAATTATAGTTTATATGCGGTAATTATATTGTTACTAATGCTTGTGTTTAGAGTGAGTGTTAGTAGTCTGTGGGAATATTTATTCAGAATGCAGTAAACGAGATTGCTAGCATTTATTAAGAAGTTTACTTCGTTTTAGGATTCCAATAACTAAAATTAGTAACATTATTACGAATACATATTATAACACAAGTTTTGGAATATAATAAAAAATGTAGAGCAACTACATGAGAATCGTATTCAAATTCACGCTCCCGGCAAAACTCCACGTATTCAATTTTTAAATGGTGCTTATTTTTATTAATATATACTCTTCTATACTATTATAAAATTGTAACAAAGCTGTGTCTGTACATTTAAGATATTTGAGAAAAAAATACTGTATTAGGCTATATAGGCGTAACTAAAAACAAAACTATAACTATGAACTGAATACTAAATCTAGACTAGAAAAATAATATAATTGATTCGTTTGGTTTCAGGATTTGGTTGTAAATCCGCAGAAATTACCAGGAATATTGTAAATATTCCTAGTACATTATTCTAAATTTAGGCAAAAGTTAGTTTATATCTCGCGCTCCCGATACGTGTACCAGTTTTTTAGTATAATCAAGGCTATTAAATAAAAAATAGTTGTTCGCGTGATGTGAGAACAAACAAATAGTCAAACATGTTCAGAGACAAAAATAGCCGAATAAATATTGTTATTTTTCTCGAGTATTTTAAATGTACAGACACAGCTCTGTTACAGCTTTATAACGGTATAGACACAGTACAGTAGCTAGTCTAATCTTTATAACTCTGATCTATATTAGGAAATCACACATAACACAGTCTTACGAAAACAATCCGTTCAGTGGAATAAATGTGTAAATCCAATTTCTAAATTTGTTTTTCTAGTTCAGATATTGGTTTTGTAACACACCTTAAGTATATATCTTACCATATTGGAAAACAAAACGCTCGCAACATATTGTTTAGTTTATGCAAATTAATATATTACCCACTTTTTATTTAATACGAGTGATATATGACATTATATCGAATCCTTTTATAAACATATCCGGGTGAGGTATTAAGAAGAAATATATCTTAGCGAATGCGACATATAAATTGGACCAAATTAATACTAATGGCATATTCTATGAAATATTGATTTTATAGTAACAAATATATGGCTACCGTTGAAGCTGCTAATTTTATAGCATTTTATCATATTAGTAATAATGCTACTGTGTAAACATAAAACCTACAGTTCAAAGTGCTTAAATACATATATGAAAACTCCAGCATGACAGAGATATTAACATAGCACCACGCCTGTAATCCCCGAAGGGGTTGGCAGAGGTGTATTACAAACTTACGTTTCGCCAGCTATGTTTAAGTCCCACGTAATAGGGGGCGAGCCTATTGACGTCTACCGGGCACCACAATTCCAAAGTCCGGGCTGCTACTGAGAATTTTTCTTTTTACGAAAAAGCTCAATAACACTGCACGACTGAATAACTGGGAATCGAACCCGAGACCTCATGATCAACAGTCGCTCACACTACCGCTGCACCATAGAGGCAATTTGAGAGAGAGATGCATCTCCAAAACTGTTCACCACTACATAGAAAATGTCTCCGAAGATCGTTATCAACACCAAAAGAAACGAAAAAAATGGTGATAACTATCCGTTTGGATGGTAAATGAGATGAGAACTCTCACCTACTATTAGATCAAAACGGAACCTTTGTGTTTACTACTCCAAAAATGCTTACTTAATGGTAAGCTAAGAGGAAGATAACATGGAGCTTTTTTTTTCCTTACCAGGACTTTTGATTGCCTTCCCCTTTCATTTCGAATTTATAATACTGATTCCGATTGCCACATGCGCTAGAGCAAGAGGCGAAAATAAATAAAAAAAACTCTTTAATACCTAGTTGAATTAAAAAGGAGTAAAAATTATTTACTAATTAAATAGAAAATAATAATATGTATAATAAAAAGTAGAAAATAATATTTTAATAAGTAAGGGATTGTAAAAAAGTGTGGGGTCCTAGACATCAAATGTTACAAAAAGTCATTGGTAGCTGTTTATAATATTTATTATGTTTACTAGATGACCCTGTGAACTTCGTATCACCTACAATTTATTTTATGAGCGATTATCAATCCTGGTCAATCTGCATCGTCTAAGATTTCACTTTGCTTGTAATGCAAATGAATTAGAAAAAAATGACATTAGTTGTCATTGTGTCGTCTATTAACCAAATACCCATACAAAGTTACCAATAATGAAATTTTTTCTACTTTTTTTATAGGACTCCCCTTTTTTCTTTACTTTTAAACCACCTCTGTATTAGGGCGGACAAAACAAAAAAGCAATTATTCAAATTGGTCAAACCAGTTTTAAGTTTAAACGAGACCATTGAACAGCAATTATATATATATATATATATATATATATATATATATATATATATATATATATATATATATTATATAGTTTAAGATATTTATATAAGATATTTATATTAAAAACAACCCCACGCTTTATTACAATCACTGTTATTTATTATATTATTCTCTATTTTTTAGTACAACTAGCTATTAAAGCGTGTTTTTGTAATTCTATTTACAAGACCCTATTTCTTTTTGTAATGTAGTACCGATTTGTAATAAAAAAAAACGGACAAGCTTCTTAAATTATGGTATTGTCATCGGTCCTTGATAAGTGTGCAAACTTTAAATCTGACGTATAGAAGCGAGTGAAAATCATGTTCAAAGATTCCGTTACATAGATATAGGCAAAGGTAAAAAATAAGGTATTAAGTATCCTTTAGTGAGATCTTCATGTTATGAAATATCAACATGTCATGTTTAAACTGGTTTCTGAATTGTCCTACATCTTGGGTGGCTTCTGATTTATGTTAAGCCACATTCTCATTAAAGCCGATTACTTGGCGTTCATATAAGCACGTATTTATTACTTCATCAGTCATTCGCTGTTGGACTAAGTATATTATATGTACCTATGTCTCTTTATCCGTGTAATTACTTATTACATTGGACAACATTTACATTTTTCATGAGTTAAATATTCTTTGTATGTATATTTTAAAGGAAATTTTGATACTTTAATATATCTATAGTAATAAGTAAACACATTTAAAAGACGGTGTCTACCAAATAAGTATTTATTTTTAAGATTCTAATAATATTTTTCTTCCTCCTTTTTTGATTTTGGCAATGAGTATAAGCCATTGTTGCCAGTGTCATGTTTCATGAGGTAGTTTAGTAAAATTATTTCGTCAAACTATAGTCACAGTCAAAATTAGGCATAGTCATCTCAGTCATGCTTCATTAAAGTGGTGGCTACTTTACTGGGATCTTCTATGGAGTTTGGAAACAACAGGAAAAACACACAAATAGTGCAAATAATTACGGAAATTTCCACCACACATATTGTTATAGGTACTTGAAATAACACAAGTTTTGGAATATATCCAAAACTTGTAGAGCCGCGACATGATTATTTCATGTTCCCGCCAAAAGCCTCTATTTATGTTATTATTCAGAGTTGTATCTATCTATTCAACTAGGCAACAAGTCTTGGAATATACTTAAGCAACTTTGATAGAATAGATAAAAATTCTAACTATTATAAAGCTGTAACAGTGTCTGTACATTTAAGATATATGAGAAAAAATGCTATTTAGGCGTATTATTTTGTCGCGCATCACGCAAATGCTATTGAACGTATTTTGATGCAACTTTTTTTTATAGCTTTTGATTAGACTTAAAAACTGGTATATACATATCCCGCCGCTGCATCGGGAACCTGAGATATAACCTGAAAACTAGCTTTTGACTGCACTGGAGCCGCTGGCAAAGGCTAGGGTGTATAAATAATGCTGTTTATTAATCAAATGCGTAGATAAAAAACGTTTCAACAAAATAAAGAGGAGAAAATTATCCAGCTCGATACGCAATTTTCCGTTGGCACTAAACTAACAGGTAGTTGTGAAACCCGACAACTGTGACTTTATGTAACGTTATTGCGTCCCATTACCTACTAGAAAACTGCAGAAGATCTACGGTTAGCTCTCAGCTTTACTTTAATTATAGCTATTATTAAACCAACAGAAGCTGGCTATGCGTTGCTGTGGCACACTTATAATTCCTTCAATAATTATTTATATTTAAGTACTTTTTGTAGGCGGTAGGTGCGTGCGCGCGCCATATTTTGTTTTGTGTCTACCCACTTCATTTGTAAAGTAAAATTATTACAATGTCTATGGTTTACGACTAGTGATTGTCGACGGTTCTGCAGGTGTACAGAAAAACCTAAAAAGGTTTATGTTTGCACTGTAGCTATCTAAGTTTTATGTAAGTTTTGTATGATGAAATAAATAAATAACCAATCGTTTTTAAGGTTTATCTCTCTAGAGCGCATATTATTTGTGAAAATAGAAAAAGAAAATTACTACAAGCGAAATGAGCGGGAACCTGCGTCCCCGGTTCGAATCCCGCTATCAGAAAAATTCTCTTTTTCTAACCTTTTTTTTTTTATTGCACATGCAATAAAAAAAAGGCACATAGTGGCAGACGAGCCCCGGCCCATCTGATGGTAAATGGTAACCGTCGCTCATGGGCTCAACTATACCGAGAGTATTGTCAAGCCGCTGCTCACCATATCATTTCACCGATACGAAATGAAAGAATAAACAGCTATCTCCAGCTACAGCCAACACGCAACGATGTGCTTCATGGCCGGTCACGCGGGCGATGGTGGTACCAACCCGCTCGGGCCCGATATCAAGTGAGTACTGCAACTTCGTACCCAACCCTACCACCAGTCATGCAATGGATGATAATTGCTTACTTCCCTTAGTCGCCTCATACGACATCCGTGGGCAAGAATGGGGTGGTGGCACTTGTATTCTTAGTCCGTCACCACACGGACAAAATATATACTATTTTCACAAATAATTTATTCCTTAACAATAGCTGATTTCAAGTGCTAGAATACAGATCAAACTATCCCTCTAGAAATATAAAAACCGTTGGGAGACTTCACAAGCCATCGAGAAAATCTCTCAGGCATGCAGGTTTCCTCACGATGTATGAAAGACACTTACTTATTTCTTAATATTTTTGTTTGTTCAATCTATCATAAAGATTCATGACGAATTAAGCCCAAAATACTCTATTTTAGTTACTGCTACATACTTTAGTACACCATGCACTAATTAATAATCCTTGTATCGCGGGGGACTTTAAAAATATTTCACGGACACAATGTACACCCACACTCAAAGCAACCATTTGTAGATCACACAAAGAGTTGTCTTTTCACGGACACAATGTACACCCACACTCAAAGCAACCATTTGTAGATCACACAAAGAGTTGTCTTGTATAGGACTCGAACCCACAACACTCGGACGAGAGGCCGGTATCTAAACCACTCCACACAATCTGTGCACACTAATGCTCTAACTAAGAATGTATATCAGGTAGAAATGTAATGTCTATATAACTGTGTCAATCAAGCCATTCACCGATACAATAAAAGTTATAGCGACGCCAGACTATCATAAAACTGACGATATTCATAGTCACCTCCTCGAATATCTTAGATTGACATCTTGTAGTATCTAGGTACAGTCATATTTGAACAGTGATATAATCTAAAACGTTTCAATAATCTGGACTTAATTGTAATCATGTCCCGATTATTTTGAATTTAAGGCCACCTAAGGCTTATTAATTAAAGTTTGAAGGACAAGGTGGTTTATTTATTTTGCCGTGTGGGGCCGGCACCAAGAATAGCTTTACCCCGTCTCTTCCTATGGGAGTCGTAAAAGCCGACTAAGGGATTACCGGAGGACCGGCAGCAGCGTTCCCCTGTGTACTAAAAACATCCAGTGCGATCACCAACCTGCCTGCCACGCGTGGCGATTATGGTAAATCCCCCATTTTGGGGAAGCCTATGTCCAGCAGTGGACGATGAAAGGCTAGTGGATGGATGGATGGATGGTTTATTTATTAAGAAGAAAAGCATAACGCCTGTATTCCCCGAAGGGGTAGGCAGAGGTTTATTACACACCCATGGTTCGCCAGCTATGTATATGTATAAACATTATTAATTATAATCCCCTGTGCGTTTTCGTCGTAACACCATGAAAATCAAAGTGATTTCCAAGATAGCTTATGTAGTCTCTACCAACATGATTTAGGCATTTTCTCTAATTCTATAGGATGACCAATGCCCTACACCGGAAAAGTACTGAATTGAGGGAAAAGTAAATACTTACACAAATATTTATAATAACTAGTGGTCCTCCAGTGATCAACATTCGACCACTAGACGTTTGTATGTACGGTCGGTGTCCGTACATACAATAAATTCTATAAAATGTATTTTTATTGGATTAATTTATTTTCTAATGCATCTATACTATTATAAAGCTGTAACAGAACTGTGTCTGTACATTTAAGATATATGAGAAAAAAATACTGTAGTAGGCTATATAGGCGTGTCTAAACACAAAACATTTTTTTTCGGATTTTTTGTATGTCTGTTTATCTGTTTGTCTGTTTGTTCGTTCGTGCACCATGCAAAAACTAAATAGATTTTGATGCAACTTGTTTTTATTTCTTATATAAAAATTAGCTTTTGGTTGCGGCGCAGCCGCTGGCAAAGGCTAGTATTATATAAAAATATTATTTTTCTGCACTTCTGCTTCATTTAAACTTTAACTGTGCCAAATCACACTTCCCGGGCGCAATGTGCTAAAAAGGGGTACAAAGTTTTTTCTTCACATGTAGATATTTATAAAAACCGTTATTGTCTCTATTTGATATATTAATAGGCATGCGACTCGACCAGCTCTGTGTTTAAATGCGCTACTGTTTTACGAGTGGGTCCGCTATCTCCTCTGATTTATGCTGTCAAACCTGTCGGCTAGTCGTCTGCCTCGCGAGGCCTTGTCGTGGTTAACCCACAAACACCAGACGATTCTCGACAACTGTTGTTATAACTTACATGTTGATTGGTATTTTTGTGGAACGAATGTTTACTGTAAAGGGAAAGTTTTACCAGTATAAACAACAATCAGATGTCACTGGCCACCTCGATGAGGTGAGCTGTTGATACTTCAAGCCTAAGTTTTTTTAAGAAAAAAAAAAGTACGTACCAACTAAAAAAACAACAGATTTGTCTTGTTGATTGTGTTGGAATCGAAGGCACATTATTTAGCGTGGGAGGTCGGTGTTGTCTACTACGCCATCTAAGTAATTGTTACTATTGTAATAAATTGCAAAATTATAAGTTTCAAATTAGCATCCTACCTTGCATGACATACCTATGGCTACGAGACATGAGCTCAGCACTAGCATCAAGTCTCAGCATAGAAACAAGTTTTCATCATGTCAACATGCAATCAAACAAAGTATTCTAGGCCTAAAAGAGACAGAGTCAGGAACATAAACAAGAGAATAAAAACAAGTTAAAGACATCTTGCACAGTTCAACTGAAATGTAAATGGATCGGTCATGTGATGCGTGACACGACGGAAAAGTGGAATAAAGAGGTCACAAATTGGTACCCTCGGGAAGCAGAGGCAGACTGCACTGCAGATGGAAAGCCGAAATAAAATTGAAGAATAGTTATGCATAATGCTCATTAAAGTGTTTGATCCTAAACACATCCTAAGAGTTAGTATTTAAGACTAGTATTTATCGGAAGCCCATAATATGCATAATTTGAAACTTTAATAAAATAAATAAAAACAGCCGTTATTACTAACAATATCCTAACTATTATAAAACTGTAACAGAGCTATGTCTGTACAATTAAGATATTTCAGAAAAAAATACTGTATTAGGTAGGCGTGTCTAAACACAAAAAAAACTTGTTTTTTTTTAGTTTTTTTTTGTCCGTTTGTTATTATGTCTAAACAACAGCTTTAAGTATGAAATTTATAACAACAAACTATTTAGATATTTTAATATATATTTTTAGCATTTGACATGCTAAGCCATACAAATTAACAAGTAACTATTTTTTTAAATTGTGTCCATCTGTTTGTTTCTGCTAATTTCAGAAACGGCTAGACCCACGTTAAATTCACACACATACTAAATTCCAAGCGGATTAAGTCGCGGGTAGCAGCTTCACTTACCATCAGGTGGATAGTGGCTCGTCTGCCACCAATCGATAATTTAACAACTTGACATCCTCGGCTACTAGGACTACGTTAACGGAGATAGGTATTAAGAGGGACATTGCTGCCAAACCATACATGAACAAATGACGTATGCCTGGTTATTCTTATATCTTAAATTACATAAGATCTAACGGTAAAAACGTAAATCCATTAAACGGGTTAACTTAGAAGCTTACAGAAGATTAATCACTAGAAAATGCTAAGGACAATATTACGCATACAAATTGACCAGACCGTTTGCATATGGTTATTCAATATTATTAAGTAATCAATAAATTATATGTAAACTTGAATAACGAGTGCAAACAAATCAATCAAGAGCGATGACAGACGACGTCTGCAAAAACAAAATGTCTGCCCAGCCATGTCGAACTGACCACAATAATCAGTTATGGAATGTTTCTGTGACAAAAACTGGAACATTCCAGATTGCTCTTTGTGTACGAATCATGAAGAGATTCCTTCCGTCTAATTGCACGCCTCATATATAAGCGAAGCGTTGACGTGGGTTCTACTCCCGCTTTACACGGAACAACGGATTTTTCAAACTTAAAATGTCTCTATTTATTATATATTGCACTTGTAAAATAATATCTACACACACATATAAAGAACAAACACTATTTTTAACACTCATGATATTTTTGATGCCATTTTTGTTATTTAAACTAGTTAAAAAACTGTTTAAAAAAGTTCTGTCTTGGACGTCCGTGTGTTGTAGGAATGTTCGGATAATGTATGTTAACAGTAACACGATAACGACCGAAATACTTTTCTAATCGAGTATTCTTTTTTCTTTTACGATTCAGTATAATTACGAATAGAGCCCTATCACTTTTCACGGTCTGATTCAATGTGGTTTAATTGTAATGAAATTAAAAAAAATTGTGAATATTTACGCTTGACTCGACACTAAAACCAGCGTTATCCTTATTTCGTGAGAACTACTTCTATAGATTAATATAGAAGTACTTCTTAAAATTAGCGCTAGATGGCGTATAAGACATGAAAACAACAGTACTTTTTGAAATTAGTGCTATCTATGTGATTTATTGAAAACTACTTAGTAAGACCAATACATTATTAGTTACTTATCAAATAATCAATTTTATTGTGAAAAATGAAGATTATGAGGCGTGCAGTTTTGGATTTTCCAAAGTATTTTAATATTTTAAGTCAGATTAATTTTATTTATTTGTTTTATAGTCCCTAAACAAAAAAGTGTTGGTTTAGGGACTATAAAACAAATAAATAAAATTAATCTGACTTAAAATATTAAAATACTTTGGAAAATCCAAGGTTGTAAAATGATTACTACGCTAATTTTCTCTTTCAAATAGGTAGGTACTGTAAATGTATTCATTCATACAATATCCGATTGCATCATAAATCTATTGTTCTGCTAACAGCTATTGGCAATAGTTACAATTTAATTATAATACTTAACGTGATCCGTTACAAGTCTGTAGGTCACGGCATCCATGAGATGGCGCTAGTTTTACAAAAACTAACAAATTAATTATTTTGTTGTAGGTATTTGGTGAGAAATAAATTTTTTTTTATTCATATTTGCGACAGTATAAATATATCTGTAAAGCGTCTCGAAGATTATTGAAACGATTTTTATAAATTCTTTATCCGTATATTGCACGCCTCATAAGCGAAGCGTTGAGGTGAGTACTACTCCCGTTTTACACGGAACAACTGATTTTTCAAACTTAAAATGTCTCTATTTATCATATATTGCACTTGTAAAATAATATATACACACACATATCAAGTAAAAACACTATTTTAACACTCATGATATTTTTGATGCCATTTTTGTTATTTAAACTAGTTAAAAAACTGCTTAAAAAAGTTATGTCTTGGACGTCCGTCTGTTGTAGGTAATGTATTTTAACACGATAACGACCAAAATACTTTACTAATCGAGTCCTTTTTTCGTTTACGAATTATTATGATTACGAATAGAGCCCTATCACTTTTCACGGTCTGATTCGATGTGGTTTAATTGTTATTAAATAAACAAAAAAAATGGTGAATATTTACGCTCGACGCGACACTAAAATCAGTGCTATCCTTATTTCGTGAGAACTATTTCTATAGACCAATGTAGAAGTACTTCTTAAAATTAGCGCTAGATGGCGTATAAGACATGAGAAGGTACCTTTTGAAATTAGCGCTATCTATGTGTTTTATTGAAAACTACTTAGTAAGACCAATACATTATTAGTTACTCATCAAATAATCAATTTCATTGTTAAAAATGAAGATTATAAGACGTGCACTTTTGGATTTTCCAAAATATTTAAATATTAATGTCAATTGGGCTCTAATAGTATCAGTATGAACTAGTGTTCAGTACAGTATTCTATGAATGACCTAAAAAAAAGCCCACGTGTATAGACTGGGAGCGTGGAGTAACCGATGTTGTGGTGAATAAAAGGTCTATGTCCGTTCGGATAGCAGTAGGCTGATTGATTGATTAAAAGAGAGCATTTCAGTTATCTTATTATCTACATATATAAAATCAATTCCAATTTCCCTTGGTCACACCATAACTTGAGAACGAGTTTTTTAATACTTTATGCCTGCTTAGCGGTCTAGAGCACATCCCCGTATTGGATGGGACGCAGGTTCGAATCCTGCTTGCAGTAAAATTCCCTTTTTCCACTTTCACAAAGAGTTGTTGTAAGTTTTATAGCGCAAATCAATTCTAGTGCCTGCTTCAAAAGGATTTATATTTTTTCTTATTTTACATGCCACTGTTACATAAGGACCTTCTTCATAATGGAAAGGAAAAGCCACAGAGCTGTCATTGTTTCAATGATAGACACAACCGCTAAGTAATTATATTTTTCCCATAATAATATATCAATACATTGCAGTTACCATTAGCAGATAAAGCGCTTTATCCCTTTATATATGCCGCTCAGATTAATCAATGCTACATCTATGTATATGTTACTGTAAAAGCCCGAATATTGGTTAATCTTAGGTTTTCCCAATAAATCTTAGGATTTACCAACACGAGTCGGTAAATGTAAGATTATATAAAAAAGGAACGCTATTTTCAATATGTACTTGTTGTAGTGCTAAGTAGGTATCCCTATAGGTTAGGGATTTTTTTTAATCTCCTTAATAATACGGTCCCCATGATATTATGAACTTAGCAGTTGATCATAGAACGGTCCGGACTTTTAGTATTAAGAGTTGGTAAATCTTAGGTTTTACTGGAAAGAAGAAGGATTTACCGTAGTTCGGGCTTTTACAGTAACATATACGCTTTATTTGTCTACAATTATAGATAAGCGCTTAAAGAAAACGCATTACAAAATCCATTACACGAAGCAACACGACTTTAATATCATACCGACCCAATTCAAAGTCAAATCTTTGATTAATGCCGTCACGACTCCATATATTTTTCACAATATATCATGGTAACGGTAACAGATGCAGCCAATCGTAAAGCAATTTAACCTTTATATACTGACATTTATACTTAGTTCCAAATAAGAGTGCGCAAAGGAATATTTTTGAGATTTCCCCGAATTACTAGCTCTGCTGGTCGTAATATAAGATTTATTCTTAATTTATTTATCAACATGTGATAGTGATTTTCCTTAAATATTCAATATGTGTATATATAAAAAGGCTTTCTTTCTTTCTTTCTTTCTATTACTTTTGTAGGCTATAAGTCTAAATAAAAATCTCTATAAAAATATTATTGATTGGACATATAATGAATTTAATTTTTTACGGTTTAGATACCGGCCCGAGTGTTGTGGGTTCGATTCTCACGCAAAACAACTGAAATGGTTGTTCTGAGTCTGGGTGTAGCTTATGTCCGTAATATTGTATGTTTGTAAAGTCCCCCGCGATACAATGATTATTCCTTAGTGCAGGTTGTCTTTAAAAAAAAAACCAAAAGAAATTACAATATTGTACTAAATTGTACGTTTCAATGAACTGTCTCTCCTATTATCTGTAGTTCTGTAGCTTAACATAATATAGATGTCTCTTATATAGTCATTATATCGCTACGTGAATATACCTAATTATTCTGCTTTGCTCACTTTAATTCGGAATGGAGCAATGTGCTTACCGTTTGTACGACGCAATGCGTACGAAATGTCAAACTCGTGTCTTATTAAATAACGCACATGAGAACTAATGCATTTAAAAATGTTTGAACTAAAATGGCCGCTAAATCGTACGAGGAAATGTCAATGGTATAAGTTGCTACCAGTTTAACTGATTGGTATTTAAAAATAATGAGGCTAGATGACTATCATGCCGATATTTGTTCCCCCAAATTAGGTACCTATCTATTTTGTTACAGCAATGGAATTTAAGTAAGGTCATGTTTTACCTGGGCTGTCAGTCTCGTCATTCCAGCAGAATATTTTAATAATTAGAACTCTACACAAACAGTTATGCTGTTAATTTTTCAATTGATCTGGTTTGGAAACGAATGAAATTATTGAACACAGCACTTTTACATATTTAAATCTAATAAGTACATTTTATAATAACAACAGCTTGAAAATATTATATTTACAATCTATGTATTCTGATTAATGTTGTTTCGTATCTAGCTAGAGCGGCTTTCTTCTTTACATGAAATCACAGACAACTAGATGAAACCCATGTTCATCGGAGGAAGTGACTTGTGACGTCTCGCCAAAAAGCTCTATTCCGATTAATGTGAATAATGCTTTTCGCGCCTAAATCACACACACACAGTTTTTCACTCAACCGCAAGCAACGCAGTGAGAGCAGGCAGTAAATGTTAAAAAGCGTCATCTATTTGTTGCAGGGCAAATCAGTGATCCGTCCGATAGCGTTCAAGCCGCTAGGCGGGCGTCTGTCTGCGGGCGGAGAGCGATATGGCTCTACGCCTGTGCTGGCTAGCAGACCTCCTTCTCATATGACGCTATATGGCAGTAAGTACTATGTTTATTTGAAGGTAGATTATTTCTTAGCAAGTTTCCGCGTGACATATCAGATCTTATTTGTTTTCAATCTGTTGAGAGAAATGCAATGGGAGATGTATGTATTCGATAAAGAGTAGCACTGTGAAATAGTTTCTTACTTTCGAAGAGTGCTGTATAGTGCATTTATGTATGGACTTTAACACTAGTAGGTACAATTTAAAGTTATTGAATTATTCTTTGACAAATTAAAATAAATTATAACATCATGTATGTATCAATAACAGAAAAGAGTCACTTTTTCGTAACTTCATGGTGAATAAAATCCGAATACCAAAAAGAACCATAGGTACCCAATGACCGCTTCCCCGAAGTAAGATTTGAAACATAGTATTACAATAAGATCACGTATAATATGATTTCTCGCATATTATGCCATTTTATATCAGTCCTTGCAACTATGTAAGTACTTATCGATTTTGTCAAACGCTCAGGAATTATCGGCAGTAAACGATTTTAAGGTTCTATGTATCTTCTTTAGGGGAAGTGAAGTTAGTTTATTTTTTATGTCTGATGCATCAAAATATCTTTGTCAAACCAAAATATATAAGTTATTTATATAAGTTAATTACTTTAAGTAATGTTACTTTAAATTGTAATAATAAAATACGATGTCACGTTATTACGTCACATCATATTTTATTATTACAAGTATGTACACTTACATATTCATGTGCATAACACAATATTTTCCTAACAAATTTACAAATGCACTAGCCTTTGCCCGCGGCTTCGCCGCAGTCAAAAGCTAGTTCTTCGGTTATATCTCCGGCTCCCGATATAGTAGCGGGATAAAACGTATACCAGATTTAAGTCTAATCAAGGCCTTTCAAATAAAAAATTGCATCAAAATCCGTTCAGTAGCTTTTGCGTGATGCGCGAACAAACAAACAGATAAACAGACAAAAATTCCAAAAAGAACTGTTTTATTTTAGACACGCCTATATAGCCTATTACAGTATTTTTTTCAAATATGTATCTTAAATGTACAGACACAGCTCTGTTACAGCTTTATAATAGTAAAGGTATATATAATTCAAGGAGAAGCTTGGGCCTCCAGCGCTTTCATTCACCATACGAAATATAACTGTAGCAGTACCTACCTTTATTTCATGCTGATCTTCTGTGAGACTTACTACTAGTACTTAATTTGTATCGTTGATTTTCCTCAGGTTCTTCTGATGTTCGTGAAGGTCGGTGGTGCGGGTCACCTCAGCCTGCATCACTTTCAGCTCTGCCTCCCGCTACGCCATCCATTCCATACCACCAGAGGCACCACTCTGCTATCGTGTAAGTTTTATTTTAATATATTTAATCGCTTCCATCTCGAGTTTTACTGGTTTCAAGCGTGTTGTTACGTACCATAAAACCTTTATCAATCAATAAGCTGTAGCATGTAAAAACATTTTTGTATATTTCTTAAAAAAGCACCTTAAACAAATATAATTTCTGCTAACCGCTCCTCTTATAAACGAACTGCGGTTTTATAGCGTGAGTAATCAATTAACAATGTCTGGTTATTTTGTTTCAATGTTGAATTTATAAACATTTATAAATAAACGATTCGACAACGAGTATCTTATGATATTGGTAACTCCATGATAATTCACGAAGTATTTTTACAGCTTTTTTTGTGTATTATATGGAGAACGAATGATTTAAGTTTAATGATAAGTACTCGTAGTAGGTTTGTATGATAAGATAACATACCGTAAAGAGAATACAATAACATTAGCGATGGTTATTACTTACCATTAGATGGGTCATAGTTCGCCACCGTATGCTAGTTCATTGATTTGGCAAATGCTGGGCACTACCCTCTTTTATGCCGGGAGGGGTATGCGCTGTAGCCTATGCAATGCAAAAAGGCTTACTATGAAAATTTTGTCGAGATTGAATGGTTTGAAATAAAAATAAAATTGTATTTAAGACAATATACAATTAATTTACTTTAAGTATATTTTTATTTATTTAGCACCTTCTTCGGGAGTATCCAAAATGATTTCTTTCTCTAACAAAGACTTTACAGGATATCTAGCAGTCAGACTATTTAACACGAAGTACGATGGGACTGATATAATCTCTTAGATTAAAGGTCTGTTATAATAATAAAATGTATTAATAAAATAAGAACATATATTTAGATCTTTTATAATACGTTTATAGGTTCACTTGTAACTCTACCTAATAACTTCTAATACCACTTTTTTTGTTTTAATCAACACAAAATTTAAATTTGGAAAAAAATAGCATCTGTTTCATCTATCTTAATTATCAAATAATAGAGATGTGCCAGATAGTTTTCTATTATTTTAAGTGTTATTTCTTAGATATTTACTTCCTTTATCTAAAACATACGATATAATGATATCGTCATCTTCTATTATCTATTATTACTATTATAAAGCTGTAACAGAGCTATGTCTGTACATTTAAGATATTTGAGAAAAAATGACTGTATTAAGCTATATAGGCGTGTCTAAACACAAAACGATTTTTTTAGATTTTTTGTCTGTTTGTTTGTTCGCGCATCACGCAAAAACGACTGATCGGATTTTGATGCAACTTTTTTTGTATGATAGCTCTTGATAAGACTTAAAAACTGGTATACATTTTATCCCGCTACTATATCGGGAACCTGAGATATAACCTAAAAACTAGCTTTTGGCTGCGGCGGAGCCGCGGGCAAAGGCTAGTACTATTATAAAGCTGTAACAGAGCTATGTCTGAACATTTAAGATATTGTCTGTTTGTTTGTTCGCGTATCACGCAAAACCTACTGAACGGATTTTGATGCAACGTTTTTTCTTTGATAGCTCTTAATTAGACTTAACAACTGGTATACATTTTATCCCGCTACTATATCTGGAACTTGAGATATTACCTAAACTAGCTTCTGGCTGCGGCGGAGCCGCGGGCAAAGGCTAGTTTAATATAAAGTTATTTAAAGTTTTAAGAAACAAAGATTTTTATATACACGACATATTCAGTGATGCGTGTTTTCTATATAATAAACAACGCCCACGAAGTTGTGGATATCTGCTAGTTTAATAATCATTTTAATGCCGGCGAAAAGTAACTTTTGTGACGACATTGCATTCGTGCATTTGTTCAACCCCAACAAAAGATTGCAAGTTTCTCCATCAAGTAACGTCAATGACACGAGTATGCATCTGTTCATTAAACTACATAATTAAAACTATTAACATTGGCATCGCATGCGCATGCGCACGCCTCAACTACTGAATGAGACGAGCCGTAAAATGGCGCTGTACGCCAGTTGTTCGTTCATTGGAAAGATGTAACATGTAATTTATGAAACAGTAAGTAAATATACGCTGTAGTTTTGTTTTATGAAAGTTCATAACGTCAGTTGAATGTGTGTAATGAAATGGGATTTGTGTTAAGAGTTTTCGTTTCTATTTTGTAATTTTAAACTTAAACGATTATAATGAATGTGAAACTCAAGCAGTTATGGTGATTTAATATTTTAAGATAATAATATTTTAATTTTAGATATTGCTTGTATGTTTATATTTTTTTTAAGTAGCTTTTGCAGTGGTGTGTGCACTAAGCTGCTGCTGTTTGCATATAGCCTCCGACCAAACATAAGTTACCTAACGTTTACCTTAAAAATATAATTCTAAACTCTGTTCACATCTCCGTCCACGTGGAATTCGAAATATAAATACATAGATACAATGCTCTACGACACATTTCTATAAAAACATGCTTTCCCATGGGAACCATTAATTTTTTTGGGATGAAAATTTCTATGTCCTTTTATGGGATTCTGACTATACGTACGCAAAATTTCATGATGGTAACGGCGTGAAAGCCTAACAAACAGACTCACTTTCGTATCTATAATATTAGCAAAGATTTCAGAACAGTCATGTTCTGTATAATCGAGCGAGACTTGTTAGCACGCATTTTCTGTATCTATTATGTCAGATTTAAAACTCCCATCGCAACAACATTCTGTATAACTTAATACGTGTACAGAATTCTCACTTACACCACTCATCAAACAAAAATGCAGATCACCGCATTAAAATCGTTTAGCTATCGTGCAGCATTTTATCGTCACTGAGTGCTCAGTTTATGCGTCAGACAACAACTGTAGTGTCTACTATTAAGTAGCCTCGCGCGTGCGCTCTTGCGTGCATTTAAAAACATTAAATTTAAAATTAAACAAATAAATACTAAAGAAACCGTGACTAAAATGTGATTGTATTGAAAGTGAATGGATTGCCACAGACTAAAAGAATGTATAGGTGAGTGGTTATTTTTTAATGTTATCCTTACTAATAAGTATTATAAATGCGAATATGATTTTGTTTGTTTGTTACGCTTTCACGCTCTAACTACTGAACCAATCCTCATGAATTTTTTCACACTCATGTAGTCTGAAGCGCAAAGGCCTTTATCCGGTAAAAAATGAGAGGTCCTGTAGGAAAGCTACGAGTGACGTGAAGTCTACGCGGACGGAGTCCCGGCGCAGAATCTGGTATATCTGGTATATCCCTAGATTCGTCCCAAATTGGGGACGAACGTCTTCCACGCACTGGAAGGAAATTGGTAGGTATAGGTACTCCACTCAATTTTTGGTTACACTATAAGTATTAGGTACTTAATTGATCACTATTCAGATAACCTTTAAGATACAAACTTAGTTCTTTTTATATTATACCTATGCGTGTGGAAACGCCCAAACGGCCCACCTGATGGTAAGCAGTTACCGTACCCTATAGAGGCTAGCAAACCAGGGGCATCGCTCGCGCGCTACCACCTCCAGGATAAGGTACAGGAAGTCCAGAGAAATAAAAATAAAGAGAAGATGAAGGATAAAGAGCTCCGGCGCTCTCACTCACCATACGAAACACATCAGTAAGAGTAGCTACCGTTGTTCCATGGTAATCTTATCTTTAGGGCAAGCAAGACTCTTTACATTCAGAGTAAGACCCTTCTAGGTCTGTTCGCTCTTACTTGCCGATTGCTAAGTTGTTAAAGTTATAGTGTGATGTTGTTAAATTGAAAAACTTTTAGATTAATAAGAAATTAAGTGCAATAAATAATAATTGACACCGCTTAAAACTTACAGAGATTTACGCGTTCAAACAAACTCATCAACATTATTATATTAGTGTGGATTAATTAGTTAAACGACATTTTAAGAGAGCACATCAAACAGGCTCAATTAGCATGTTTTCAAGTGTATATGCCACATTACTCTAGTGAAAACTTATCTTTCGCGTTTTAACGCATTCACTTTAGAGTATTTTCTAGTAGTATTACATTCGTAATAAAAACATTATAACAGTACATTTGTGTTACGAGTGCGCACATGAGTGTGATTTTCGTTCACTAGTAATTATTGTTTTGCCGGGCTATAAAGAAACTAGCTTGTGCCTGCAACTTTGTCCGCATGGATTATTGACCCTGACGGATTGGGTCAAAAATTGATATCCAACAAGAACCTATATTTTTTTTCCGGGATCCTATGTGTTAATTCCGTTAATAAATCTGTATATAACAAATTATTTGTGACAGTGGAAAAACAGAGCTTTACTGCGAGCGGGATTCGAACCTGCGTCCCTTCCTATCCGGGGAAGTGCGCTAGACTGCGAAGCGAAAAAGCTCAATAGTACCGCTTGACCTGCAGATCGAACCCGAGACCTCATGATCAGCAGTCGCTCATACTACCGCTGCACCACCGAGGCAGTATATTTTCAATTTACTCTGATACATTTAATATTCAAAGTATTACCAGAATAATGTATTCTAGATAAATAAAGATTACATGGTTCTCACTGTAAGCTTACAATATTTCTCCCTTGACGTAACCTTGAGAAGACAAGCTGACGATATGTTATATATAATGGATGTTCTATTGTTTTTGTCGTATTGTCATTTTCTATATCAAAATATGGCGCCAAATTATTTGTCGATTGATATTACATAATATATTTTGTATTTTGTAATCTGGGCCCGTAGAATGTAACTCACAAAATTGTATCGACATCGTATCGTCTCGCTTGTGATTGGTAGAGACACCGACGCGTGATGTCGCAATGATCCCTCAGCCAATCACAGTGATCTCTCAACCAATCACAATGACACGATGTCATGTCGATATGATTGAGTGAGCTACATTATAAACCCCCCAGCTTATTTAAAAAAAAAAAATTGTGTGTATAATAATCCCAGGAAATTAATTATAGACTCTCCTTAAGCGATACTAAACCGAATGCTGTAATAGTTATTCTTACCTGGTCAGAACAATAATAATAATAATAGCTCAGCTGGCAGTGTCAGGGACAGTAATCCTGGGCCCGCAGAATGTAACTCACTAAATCGTATCGACATCGCATCGTGTCATTGTCATTGCTTGAGAGAATATCTTGATTGGGTGAGCGATTATAGCGACATCACACGTCTGTCTCTACCAATCACAAATAAGACGATATGATGTCGACACGATTTTGTAAATGACATTCTTAGGGGGCAGGAGAGACAGGTTTAATTTCTGTCTATGAATATCGTTTTCTATTCCACATTTTTGCACTTTGTGTTCTGGCAAATGTTTGAATTCCGCGACAGTATTCCTGTTGTGTGTTATTACAGAATTGAATGCATGGATGATAAGTGTTTGCTTTTGAACCGACTTAGAAAAGGAAGAGGCTATTGTTTATGTTATTATATAAGTATAACTATAGTTTTATTATTTTTAAACTAGGCACCGACTTCAAACAAATCAGTAGGTGTCTAGCACTGAAATTGTATGTAAATACTAATTATTTTTTGCTTTTTATTTCCTAGGTGTCTTATGAAGGCGATTCTTTTTTATTTAAAAATAATTTATTACAAGACTTTTTTTCAACCATAACACTCATTATACCTGAGTTGAATTTCAATCTTTCACTAAATA
This sequence comes from Leucoma salicis, assembly GCA_948253155.1. Taxonomy (NCBI): domain Eukaryota; kingdom Metazoa; phylum Arthropoda; class Insecta; order Lepidoptera; family Erebidae; genus Leucoma; species Leucoma salicis. Next base: position 5,649,763 of record OX411815.1, read on the forward strand.
AAAAAAAAATATTTTTTTATTCATTTGTTTTTCTGTTCGAAACAATAATTTCTTTTCAAAAATAAAAGTATCCAACATTACTCCTTATAACATCAACTATAATAAGAATAAAATACAGTAAAGACTATATTTCCATACATAACAGTAGATTTCTGTAGTACAAACATTGAAGTTGTAAGCTTACAAAAACTACATATTAATTAAAAGCGACGCACAGCACACCCATATATTAACACACTAGAAACGTAAACATTTGTGCTGGGGCTGTTCAATTTATAACATCACGTCTGACACGTGTCTTATTTATAACTTAGGGGAAATAGTTGGGTCTCTGAAAGCTCACGCATCGCTAGATTATCGAAATTAGCACTATAACGTACTATATATAAGATAAGATAACTTTATTGGAAACACAATAAAAAGTATACAAACTTTTTGTACATTAACGGCTACATTAGTTAAGAAAAGAAACTGTGTCGTAGCTATTAACGCTAACCTAATTAAATGAGAGGCCGTGTGGGGCCGGCTTTAGAATTGTCCCACCCCTCTCTACCCACGGGAGTCGTAAGAGCCGACTGAGGGAATACCAGGGGAGTGGGCAGCAGCACTCCCTTGAGTATTAACAACATCCACTGCGATCGCCAACCCGCCTGCCAAGCGTGGCGATTACGGCATTATCCCCCATTTATTGGGAAGGCCTATGTCCAGCAGAGGACGTTGAAAGGCTGATGGATGGATGGATGGATGGATGGAATTAAATGAAAAAATCTTAAACTAATGAGAATTTTATTATTTAAATACTAGTAGGATAATAAATAATAAAATATGTTGTGTGTGTGTGTGTATGCGTGGCGTGTATGTGTGTGTGTGTGTGTGTATGCGTGGCGAAAATATAAAAAATAGAGCTAGTAGGTATGAAAGAGGTTTATTGGTGAGGTGTAAAGATACGAAAGGGTATGCTTCAATGATTTGGATACGTGGAAAGAATGCCGGACGAGTGACTGGTTAAGAAGATACACAATGCGAAAGTGGAAAGATGTAGGTACAGGGGGAGACCGAGACTCACCTACCTAGACCGAATCGGTTATGTATTGAAGGAAGGTGGAGTCAGGAGTCTGAAACCGGCGAGCGTGTATGAAGAGAACTATGAATGTTGAGGAAGCGAGAGGCGTATGCAAGAATAGAGCTTTTTGGCACTCTGTTCTCTCTGCCTACCTCACAAGGAAGATGGCATGATGATAAGTAAGTAAGTAACATACTATATTTTATCTTGAGCAAACGAGCAGTAATGCTATTGGTGATTTACTTAGTTTAACCTGCGTGTTTGAGAGTGTTGTCACTAAAACATTGGTGTAAAATTCGCCAAATAGGTATAAACTGTTTGCCTGTATAACCAAAGCGCTATAATTGGTTTGGCTTCAACATATAAAGTTTAATAACTGGTTTACTACTTGCAGTTATTCCCACGACTATTCATTCAACGCTCATAGGGATCTTCCTTTAGTTGACTGTTTTTAATATAATTTTAGTTATAAAATATAAATAAACATACTCAAATGTATATAAAGTATAGTATACCTATTTACTGCTACCTCTGAAGCAATGTCTTCTAGTTCCAGTGGTCCGCCGATACAGGCGGAGAGACGGCACACGGTGGACTTATTAAGTGGCTGAGGGGCCTACACTACCCTTTTCATTGCCCCGAATGATGGGGTATGCGGTTAGCTACATCTTTTTTGAAGGTTACTTATTGCGAGGGCGGAACCTGCTCACCAGTCAGTGAAGTCGTATAGTCAAGCTTTAGTAAAACAAACTCCAAACTTGATTAAGAATTTAAAATTAATTATAATGACAGCATTATATGCATGTCATTCGCATGTGTATTTGTCATTATACAAAGACTCTATTAAGTTAATCAATGAGATTAGTAAATTATCAGTATACGAACCAGCCCGGTGGGGACGTGTCCCGATGACCCTCCCCCTGAATCCGGGCTTAGAATAATTATGGTTTGCTTTTCAATTTTAATACTATTTGCCCATAGCGGAGGGTGAGATAAAACTTACATTTAACAATTTTTACGCTTTGAGTGTATGTATTTATATTTATTTAGGTTCATCCACAGCAAATATATTGCACATTGACTTATATTCTATATATAAAGTATACGACTGATACATTTGCCAATTAAGGATAGAAAAACATGCTTATGCTTAATGTACACTAAGTAATGAAGTTTTTGAATAAACATAGGTAGCTATTAATCATTAGAAAGATTGCTATTTTAAAACGCGTTGTATTAGCTTCTCTATGTACCTAAGAGAATCTTTGAACGAGATTTTTACCCATTTCAAACCGTCGGATTCAATTTAAACTTTGGACCGATAAACGTATGTACGAAGATTTTTGCCACTTTTTTGTTTACAAACCATTACAAGAAATATGAAGGGTCTTTTAAATATATGCACTTTTGATGCTATTTGAGACTCAAAAAGAAGACACAAATTACAGTTTAAAACACTAAAAAAGCTAGTTCAATTAATAAGTAGACAATAATAATCAATTTCATGTCTAGCACCCTACACTTTTTTACAATCAAAATGCATAATTTCTTATTTATTAGTTCAGTAATTACGACGTACATTACCTAAAAATAAATAAATAAATTACTTTCGCATTTATATCTAATACTAGTATACATTTTATCCCACTACCTATAAAATAATCAGGCCGTGTGGGGCCGGCATTAGAATGGTCCCACCCCTCTCCACACATGGGAGTCGTAAAAGCCGACTGATAGAATACCGAGGGAGTGGGCAACAGCACTCTTTCGAGTATTAACAACATCCACTGCGATCGCCAACCCGCCTGCCAAGCTTGGCGATTACGGCACTATCCCCCATTCTTGGGGAGGCCTATGTCCAGCAGTGGGCTTTAAAAGGCTGATGGATGGATAAAATAAGCGTCGCGGTCGCCACGCTAGCAGCCGGTTTTGTCCTCCCTCCGCATTAGATGTTTCACATCAAAAATATAGGTATTCCGGATAAGTAATCACCATCATAATATCATATCATCATTGATATCAATGTATTTGCTGTATCTGGTTGTTGGTGAAGAAATAAAATATTATTATTATTATATACTAAAACCTTCTCCGAAACACGCTCCATCTTATGGTATAAGTATTATTCCGATCGGTTCAGTAGTATTCCCAGTAGAAAAAAAAAACCGGCTCTCCATTTATTAGTACAGATTAGTAAAACTACCTATATCACACTGCTGTAAGCATATAATAAACAAGTTAAATGGAAGAACCTGATATAATACTATATTATATAGATAATATATTTTTGCAATCGTACTGAGCATCCGTCATATTTTTAATCAAACATTTGTATTTCCTTTACACTCATCGACTGACTGATAAGAAAAGTCTGACTCAAAAGCTATACCTACTAGATACTACAAAACGTTTAAAAGACCCACTAATCTATACTTACCTATACATATTTATAACTAGATTTGAAGTCAAACTAATAATTAGGATATTTAATTAAATCATGTATAAAAGAGTACTACACTTACTTATCACCACGCAATCTCCCTTGCAGGGTATACAAAAAGAACAGAGTGCCAAAAGGCTCTATACTTGCTCTCGTGTAATAAAATGTTTATTTGTGAATTAATTTTATACTTACCTTAGAATCTTCAGATCAATATTGATGAGATACACAAAGGATATTGTCCTATCCTGTGTGGGAATCGAACAGAAAACAGCACGTAATTTGGTATGTAAACGACACCATCATCTGTGCACTTTGGTAAATCTATACGATTATTATAAGATGGATAAATAGCTATTATGCGAACAACTGTGATTATTTTCTATTAGTAATGTAGTTAAAACTATGAACATCAAAACTTTTGATGTAATTTTCAGGCAATCTTCAGATTAGCAACAACAGCGAGTGATTCTGTGAACTTAGGTAGCGATAGGATCAACAGATTTTTGGGCAATTTGATGTCATATTTTCTTTTATAAATTAATACCAACCCATGCGAAGTCGACGCAGGTCGCTAGTATATTAAAAAGGAAGATAGTAATACTGTGAGATATAAAGATGTTATCTGCATTACGAAACTGTACACATCTTATAAAAAGGCACCGGTTAATTGCGATCCAGTTACAAATGTTTCTCGGTTAGGCCATGTGTTTTTATGTTGAGCTGAATAATTTTTATAAACATCAGTCCCTCTTGGATGATTTCCTTCGCCAGTATTAAAAATATGATAATATATTATGTCAACATAACTTCATTGAAATATGAGCGGAAAAATGCAATCGATAGTGCCCATAATCCTAACTCTAAGATAACGCGGCCATTTTATCTTCGTGGGAACAAAATCAGTAAACACTAACCACGACAAATATCTATCAATTGGTAAACAAACAAGTAAATCCTTACAAATATTGTAAATGTGAAAGTGTGTTTGTTTTAGATCTATTTCTTTTAGCAATTGACATGCTCCGCTACATTTTAAAGTAAAAATTATTTGTGAATAAAAAAAAAGGTTTAGAGCACTTCCCCGATTGGAAAAGATGCGGGTTCGATTCCCGGTCCTACTAAAAAATCTCTTTTTCTTTATCCACAAATAATTTGTACTTTAATATGTATCGACATTGCAACAACGAATCATTGTGATTGGTTGAGAGATTGCCGTGATTGGCCGAGGAATTATACTGACATCACGCGTCTATTTCTCTACCAATCACAAGCGAGACGATATGATGTCGATACGATTTAGTGAGATACATTCTACGGGTCCTGCCCTCTGAGGCAGAATGTCATATTTCACGTGTCGACCGTATCGAGATCACTGTGATTGGTTGGGAAACCGACGCGTGATGTCACAATAATCCGTTGGCCAATCACGGTCATCTCTCAACCAATCACAGTGATCTCGATACGATCGACATGTGAGATATGACATTCTGCCTAACCCCCCTGCACACACATTTTCCGGAAAAAATTGAGTCGATAACTGTGTCATGGCTATTTTTATACTTACTTAGAGAATATTTATGTTAAAGGTAGTATTTAATAGTAAATTAACACAAAGTGTAAAAATGTGAAATCGAAAATAACAGACTTTTGCAGGATTTGAACCTGCATCTCATGGAATACCTTCCCAGATGCTTTGCCAATTCAGCCATCGTGCTCTCTCAATTGCTCGGGACTGCGAACCTGGGCATCACCCAAGACGTTAAGAATGAATGTGTTATCGAAATTCGTTATATAGCTAAGCATATCAAATGCTAAAATAACAAATGCTATTTTCAGATTTCATTGCTAATACGTATATGCAGGCGCGTCAATGAAATACCCGCTACGTTATTACCGAAACGCTGAATATTTAGATCTAGTAAATAACAATGTAAATTATAAACGGTTTGTAATATGTAATAATATAACGAAGAAACTATAATTTATAATAATTTCAGACCATTACTATAACTATGAAGCCCTCCCGTGTATCCTTACCGATATGAAACTTAATAAGCGGTATAGAAGACATAAAATCTTTTTATTTTTTGTCCGTGTGGTGACGGACTAAGAATACACGTGTCACCACCCCATTCTTTTCCACGGGTGCCGTATGAGGCGACTGAGGGAAGTAAGCAATTATCATCCATTGCATGACTAGTGGTAGGGCTGGGTACCAAGTGGGAGTACTCACTTGGTATCAGGCCCGAGTGGGTTGGTATCACCACCTCCCGTGTGACCGGCCATGAAGCACATCATTGCGTTTTGGCTGTAGCAGGAGATTCATTTCCATCCATCAGCCTTTCAACGTCCACTACTGGACATAGGCCTCTCCAAGAGAACGCCACAACGAGCGGTCCTGTGCCGACCGCATCCAACGGCTCCCCGCAGCTTTGACCAGATCATCGGTCCATCTGGTGGGGGGCCGTCCTACGCTGTGCCGTCCGATACGTGGTCGCCACTCGAGAACCTTTCGTCCCCAACGGTAATCGGTTCGTCGAGCGATGTGGCCTACCCATTGCCACTTCAGCATGGCAACCCGGCGGGCTATGTCGGTCACTCTCGTTCTCCTACGGATCTCCATATTACGGATTCGATCACGTAGGGAAATACCAAGCATAGCCCGCTCCATGGCCCGCTGAGTGACTTTGAGCCTTGATATGAGGCCAACATTCAGAGACCACGTATCTGTTCCGTATGTCATCACTGGTAACACACACTGGTCGTAGACCTTCGTTTTCAGACACTGCGGAATATTGGACGAGATCTTCTTTAGCTTCCCGAACGCTGCCCAGCCAAGTTGGATTCGTCGATTGACCTCTTTCTCGAAGTTGTGCCTACCTAACTGGACTGTTTGTCCCAGATAGACATAATGGTCGACCACTTCAAGAAGCGCACTTCCGACTAGGACATACATACGACATGGACATTAGACATGATTTTCGTCTTGTCCATGTTCATTTTGAGACCCACTAGTCGGGAAACCCTGCTGAGATCATTGAGCATGGTGCCAAGGTCCTCCAGCGATTCTGCCATGACTACGATGTCGTCGGCATATCGAAGGTGAGTGATGTATTCGCCATTGATGTTGATGCCGAATCCGGTCCAGTCCAAGAGCTTGAAAACATCTTCCAATGCAGTGGTGAAGAGTTTCGGGGACATAACGTCTCCCTGTCTAACACCTCTCTGCAGTTGGATCGGTTTCGTACTCTTGTCCTGAAAACGGACTGACATGATGGCGTTTCTATACAAGCACTTCAGCACTTCAATGTACCGATTGTCAATTTGGTACCGCTGAAGGGACTGCAGCACTGCCCAAGTTTCGATCGAATCGAAGGCTTTCTCATAGTCCACAAACGCCAGACACAGAGGCCGATTGTATCCCTCAGTTTATTTGTCGATTGTATTATCAGTATAATCTGGCGTAGTGTGTGGATGTGGTCTATGGTACTATAGCCTTTTCGGAAACCGGCTTGTTCGGGAGGCTGGAAGTCGTCAAGCCTGCGCGTGAGTCGATTTGTAATGACCCTCGAACACAACTTATAGACGTGGCTCAAGAGCGAGATGGGTCTATAGTTCTTCAAGAGGGTTCTGTCACCTTTCTTGAAGAACAGCACCACCACACTTCTGGTCCACGACTCTGGAACGTCGCCCCCGAGAACGACGGAATTGAACAGCCTCTGAAGAGCTTTTAAGACCGGCTTTCGGCCTGCTCTCAGAAGCTCTGTGGTGATTCCGTCGTCTCCCGGTGCCTTTTCGTTCTTTAGTTGTTTGAGAACCATTCTGATCTCGTACAGGCTGACGTCCGGGATATCTTCGGTAAAGTTCCCAGTTAGCTTGGATCTGGGGTCTTGGACCAAGCCTGGTCCTGGGCTCTGGGATCTGTACAACTGTCCATAGAACTGCTGGACCCCTCCCAAGCTCTCATCTCGAGAAGAAATGACAGTACCGTTGTTGGTCCTCAGTTTAGTCAACTGACTTTGTCCAACAGACAGATCTCTTGCGAACACTTTCGAGTCTTGGTTTCGCTCTATCGCCTCTTTAATACGGGTAGTATTAAATTGGCGAATATCGTGCCATACAGCCTTGGAGATCTGTTTGTTTAACCGCCTTAGGCAGGACCCATCGGCTGAGGACTGGACTATCATTTCTTTTCTCCTCTCCATGAGTTTGAGAGTATGGTTCGAGAAGTTTACGAGTCCTACTGACGCGACGGGCCTTGAAGTAAGTCGACCCGACCGCGTGGACAGTTTGCACGAACCTGCTGTTCATATCGCTCGCTGATTCACACTCATCTACACATTGGATGCGATTTTCTAGTTCGACCTGAAAGCTCTCGGGGTTCTAGTATTGGGCAGGTGTTGGTCGGAGCGTAGACTTCATCAAGCGTGCCCTCTCGACTTTTGTTCCAATATTCAAGATGCCCCTGACTAGTCGGTGATCACTCCCAGTTTTAATCCTGCTGATCACTGAGACATCATTTAATATGTGTCGTTTGTCCGCCAGGATGAAGTCAATCTCGTTTTTCACTGATCCATCAGGGCTAATCCAAGTCCATTTTCGCTGGGGCTGCTTCCTGAAGAAGGAATTCATCATGAAGAGGCCTTCCTTCTCCAGAAAATCAGCCAGCATCTGGCCCCTGTGGTTTCTCTGCCCAAATCCATAGTGCCCCACATCCATCCATCATCTCATCGTCTGTCCTTTTGCCCAGTTTCGCGTTAAAGTCTGCCATAACCACCGTGAAATAGGTTTTAGGCAAGTGGATGGCCTTCGAGATGTGATATAGGGCCTCCACCTCGTCATCGGAGTGTGTCGAGGTCGGTGCGTAAACCTGTATGACCTTCAACGAATAAGGCTTATGAGTATAAGGTACGCTACCCTACTCGACACACTTTCAATATATATATATATATATATATATATATATATATATATATATATATATATATATATATTATTATTATTTTTTATATATATTTTTTTATTTTTTTTTAATATATATATATATATATATATATATTGAAAGTGTGTGTGTGTGATAAACCCGACACCCCCTTGGGACTAGTGATCGCCCTCCCGGTGGAAGAGCAAGTTCCCAGACTGGAGGATTATCGTGCCCTCACCCTCTCTTCGGACTTCTGACAATCCTATAATGTCCCAGTGGATCTTGCTCAATTCCTCTTCCAGCTCGGGGATTCTCTCGTCGGTCCGAAGTGTTCGAACGTTGTGCGTTACCAGGGCCAGAAGTCGTTGTTTTTGGTAGCCTTGCCGCGATTGGAGATTCTTCGCCGGGCCCGCTACCGTTAGGCCACGGAATAGCGGAGCTGCCTTGACTGGGGTCCATTTTTAGTTGGGTGCTCATTTTTTTGGGGGATATTGCCGTAATCGCCTCGCTTGGCAGGCGGGTTGGCGATCGCAGTGGATGTTATTAATACTCGAGGGATTGCTGCTGCCCACTCCCCCGGTATTCCCTCAGTCGGCTCTTACGACTCCCATGGGTGGAGAGGGGTGGGACAATTCTAAAGCCGGCCCCACACGGCAAAAAGAAGATTCATTTCATATCGGTGAAATGAAATGGTGAGCAGCGGCTTTTAAAATATTCTCGGTATAGTTGAGTCCATGAGCGACGGTTACCGTATACCATCAGATGGGCCGTGGTTCGTCTGCCACTACATGCAATAAAAAAAAAACATTTTTTTCGTTAAATGTTTGCCCGAATATATTCAGCCTGACCTCTGTAGTCACTGAACCAACGTAAGTTCCATTTTCTTCATGAACGCATCATTCACCATTGACCTAGATGTTAAACACATTTTTGTAGGTAAATGCCTCTAAGAACTAATTCAGAAGGCTAAGCATTGCTATTTATTTTTTACCTGTACACAATACTTTAGAACGATATTTCATAATTTTTAACGCGAGTAGCCTTCAACAACGGCAATAACTGTGATGTTCTGGAACTACGGTCCAACGCGTTCATACTCGTATGTATGTACTCGTGGGTACATCTCATTTATACACCCAACATAACAACATGTCTGTACGAGAACAAATATCTTAATACTAAATGAACATTTTATAATACGCGGTTAAAACTAGGACTTGATTAACCACAGCCCATTAGATGTGCATCTCATATGACATTTACCCATTTCTAACACAACACATAATTTAAACACCTCTTTCAATTACTCGGACACGGGATGGATGAAAGAAGATTAACTAAACAGATATACAAGGCGACTGTCAATGGGCAAGTTGGTAGAGGTCATTGATGTATATGTACTACGTACATATAACTCAATGGTAGAGCTCTACCTTGGAGATAACCCCCTATTACGTTGGCGAACCGTGGGTGTGTAATACACCTCTGCCTACCCCTTCGGGGATACAGGCGTGATGCTATGATGCTGTATATTATGCTATACTTGATGATTTCAAATGTGTACTGAAAAATTACAAATAAAATAAAAAAAATCTGTTTATACAATGTGTTTTTCTGGGGAGAAGGGTTCTTAGGCTCGTGGGGCCTCTAGGTATTTTCAACACTGCCTAGTGGATAAACTGGACTGTAGATAACGTAAAGATTAAAGATATATATGCACACAACACAGACAATACACATATTCCTATGAGTACGTACTCAAGTAACGCTTCGCCGACGGACCAAGACGCTTGCTCCGCCAACCGCAACGCCTTTCATATTACCATCAGTCATTGCTCATTAATGCACTTGTTCTACGAACGAGTGCCTTGTTGTGATAAGTAGTTACACAATCTAATCCATATCCATATTAATAGAAACGCGAAAGTAACTCTCCTTTATTACTGTAATTTACCATAATTAGAAGATGAGCGTACAATAGTTATTCAGTTTAATCTTTTTCTTTTGATATGACGCGAAAATATGTACCTAACCGCATCGCCCGTGGTTCGGGGTAACGAACAGGGTAGTGTGGGGCCCTCACCCACTAAATAAACTCACCGTGTGCCGTCTCTCCGCTTGTATTGGCGGACTACTCGAACTGGAAGAGTTTACTTCAGTGGCCTTATCCTTTCGGGTTCCTACGAGGATGAATCAGGGTCAAAACAATTTTTGTATTAAAAAAACAGATGGTATAATTTTAGGCATATATATGGCTATATTTATTTTTATCTATAGGTACTCTATAATGTGGTTATATTAAAATAAATTCCAACTTTGTGAATTGAGATTTTTTACGTTTAATAGACATTATGACATTCAAATTAATTAAAAAAATACGTAGTTCTGAATGAATAATACAAGTATGTCTGAATGATTAATACAATTTACACTGTTATAAGTGTATTACTATCTTAGTAATTTTTAATTAACATTATGAATTATAAAAGTGACACACAAAAGTACCCTTTTTATGGTTCGTTTATAGCTACAGACTATGTTCGTAACCAAGGCACGTATCGAGATGATTGTGTGAATTTAATTAAGAATTATTACTTACCATAGAACACTGCGTTCCTTAACTCGCTCACCGTACATATTAAATAGACCATGCATCATAGTACTTACTTATCACCATGCCATCTCCCTTTCGAGATAGGCAGACAGTTCCAAAAGGCTCTATTCTTGCATATATCTCTTGCTTCCTCAACATTCATATTTTTTTTAAAACACACTCGCCGGTTTCTAAGCCTCCTGACTCCACCTTTCTTTAATACATGACAAATTTGGTCTAGGTAGGTCAGTCAGTCAGTTTTTTTTATTCTCTTATCCATCCATCCATCAGCCTTTTAAAGTCCACTGCTGGACATAGGCCTCCCCAAGAATGGGGGATAGTGCCGTAATCGCCACGCTAGGCAGGCGGGTTGGCGATCGCAGTTAATACTCGAAGAAGCGCTGCTGCCCACTCCCTCGGTATAATATATAATGTGTGTGAATATTTATTTATTTTATTTATTTAATTTTAATTACATTTCTATTTGATGGCAATATTACAGTCGAGCTTGAAGTGCATTGATTTTAACTCAAGCGAATTTAAAAGCGATGTCCGCCTAAGAAATTCGGCTTCGGTACAGGACGCTCTTAATATGCAATCTTTGATTACTTTGCCTAATTTTTGTTATTATTGTTCCAGGACCAAGTCAAGTTCAGGGCTTGGCGACAAGGAGCCGGTGCCAGCCCCTTCCCCCGCCGACTCCGGAGTAGCTGAACTTGAAAGAGATCAACATGACTATAGGTATGATTAAATTCGATTGAAAGTTAAAATAAAAAATATGATACTTATGCTATGATGCTGGAAAAATCTTTAACTTGTATCATTTATTGTACTCATTGAGTAGGAAATAGGATCCGAATTTGTTTATGGAGACACATGATATACAATTGCAAATACGATGTAACTTTAGACAGAAGATATTGAAAGTCCTTTTACTAATTCTTGAAAAAAATAATTAAATTCAGTTCAGTAGTTTTGCGTGATACACGAAGACGTAGATAAAAAATTTGAAAAACTATGTTTGGACTAGAGACGTCTAAATAAGGGATGGGCCGAAATTCGATTTACATTCGGTTTAACCGAATTTCGGTGACTAAAACAGAACTTCGGCATTCGGCCGAAGTCCGGTTTAAATGCCGAACATCCAGTATAAGAAAAAGTTAAAGTTTCTACTAAAATTTAGAGAAATCAAATCGGTCATAGCTGTAAAATAAGTCATATATATCTATACTTTAGCTAGAGTCATTTAATCATAGTCAGTTGTTCGTTAAACTATAATTACCTATATATACAACATAAATTGCAAAGAATGTTAGGCATGAAGGTGGACAGATGGATGAGAAAGAAAGGGCGGCGAATGATAGAAGAAGACATGTAGTGCCGGCTCCACATAAAATGGCAAAAGGCAGCGGAAAGAAAGATTGCCTGTAACATTACCGAGAGAGCTTGTCATTACATATAAAAAAAAAACATACAGCCGAATTGAGAACGAATTGGCACAAATCAACCCATCAATCAGCTTTCGTTTATATTCCAACGACCATCTCTGCACGAATGCCAACAATTGATTACCAGCTAACAACATGATTTGAATCTAGAAATTACGGTAATATAGATATATAAATACTAGGTACGTATGGCCTAGTTGGTAAACGAGCTATGTAATCATAGAATCAGATCTTATAATTTTGTAATGCAGACTCAACTACGCATATCAGAAATAATCACGTCAGAGGCAAAACTGCTTTAATGGACTCCATCAATGGATTCTTCTACAACTAGAGATAAATTTAAGAAATTTTCATTGCACGATTACCGTTTATGTTCTTTAATTTTAATAGTAAGTTGCAACCTAAGCTTTAAAGGTTCAATTGGCCGTTAATAGTTGACACGACAAAAATCCTTGTGAATAATCAATCCAACTCACACTAAGGTTAATATACTGGACTCTACACCAGTGCCGTTTTGTATCCGATATTTATAATTGACTATTCGTCTAGCTTACTTTATAAAACAAAACAAATTATTGAACATTTTAACGTTATAGCGATATTAATCAATACCTAATGGAATCAGTTTTTAAACTGATTCTATTATTGATCACTATCGCTCAAGTCAGATTAAAGAATTTGATGATTTTCACAAAGTACTCATGAACAAATCTTGATTAAAAGAGATTTAGGACTACCGCAGAGGAATCTGTAGCCCAAAAAAGTGTTATAAAAATCAAACTATTTCAACTTACTCAGCAGTCTTGCGGTAGTGTATGCGACTGTAGATCACGAGATCTCCGGTTCGATTTCCAGGTCTGACCAACAAATGTGATTGGGTTTACTGCCAATAAATTCTCAATAACAACCCGGAATTAGGAAGTTGAGGGTGTATCACCTCCGTGCCTCGGAAACGGTGGTCTCGAGCCTGATCTCTCTCCGGTCGTCTCGGAGTACCGTCCCATCGGACTCATATCACTCTCAGTGAGGGAACTGACAGTGCATTTCTGTTTGCGCACACACTCGTACATTTTAATATCTCCTGCGTACGTGGTTAGTGTCAGTTGATACTGGCCGCTGTATTTTTTAAATGGAAGAAATTACAGTCTGGAGATCATAATTAATTCAACGGGAAAGAATTATCGGTGTACATTCAAAAAATGTTAAGAACTAACTAACCAGGCGATTGACTGACTAGAGTTAACTGTTCGTTCCACATGGTTTCTTTTAGACGTACGTAAAAAAAATATTTATTCCTTTAAACGTGTGTAACGATAATAATAGTGACTAAAAATAAACATATTACCAGGCGTACATCACTCGCTCAAGGCCCCGAGTTAAATGCCTACCGCTTCGCGTACCGACCACGGTACAACCGACAAAAAACTGTCGCAAGCGCGCCTAAGCGCTCGCACTTGTAGTAGGTACTGAATAAAATAAACTTATTTACGCGATTTAGGGTATTTCGACAATAAGATTTAATAACCGAAAATTCAGAACTATAACTCTAAACGTATATGATCAACAAAAAAAAACAATTAAACACAAAGTGAAAAACGTGAAATCGAAAATAACAGTCACGAGCAGGATTCGAACCTGCATCTCCTGGATACCGTCCAGATGATTTGCCAATTCAGCCATCGTGACCACTGCTCTCGACTGCTAATTTCGATAACACATTCATTCCCAACGTCCTGGGCGGCGCGTGACTGTTATTGTCATGACTGTTATTTTCGATTTCACATTTTTCACTTTGTGTTTAATGTATATGCCTAAGCATGTCAAATGCTAAAAAGTATATAAAAATTTCTAGATAAAAAAAAAACAATAAAAAAAACTGTCTTGAAAATAACATTTAAAATGATATAAAAAGTAATCAAATAGAATCTACTAGAAAATTAAAATTTTAAGTTTTATAAACGACAGCTTTGTTGCTGCCTGTGGAGTCAGGAGTCTCCGAAACCGGCGAGCGGAAACCGGAGTGTATGAAGAGAATTATGAACGTTGAGGAAGCGAGAGATGTATGCAAGAATAGAGCCTTTTGTCACACTGTTTTCTCTGCCTACCCCGCAAGGGAGATAACGTGATGATAAGTAATTAAGTAAAATCATCATAGGTGCAACCCTAGCGCATTCGCTGAATGACGCGGTTGCCTGAGGATCATGCGGCGGGCAAAACAATCTCAGCTGTGTTTCTATATACATAAGGTACAATTCTTCTCGCTACGAACAATTGGTATTATTATTAAGATTTTGTAGGCTATTATAGAGAGATTTTGGACAAGTTTTTAATGGAAGTGATGTTTCTGTCCGTAGGACTAGTATCTATTTTGTGATATTACTATTTCTCTAATCTAATGTCTAATCTTTAGCTTAACATGTATGTATCGTAAGAACAAAATAACCCTCTACAATACATACTTCAGTTATAATTTAATTGCAACTTATTAGAGAAGGACACCCCTTAGTAGGCTAATAATTTATGAAACGATCTCTTCAGTGGTTAGCTCTTACATGCTAAAATAAAATATACGCCGTTAAAGCCTTAATTTTATAACCAAGATGATTTAAACCTTAGTCGTTATAGTCTTAGAACAATAGGTTGTAAGCATTAAGCGTTCGTTTGGTTCAAACTCCATGTAACAGAATTGCAACCACAAAATATATTTCGCGAAATTATCCTATAACTGCTTTCTATATTTAATAACCTAAGCATTGCCAGACCAATAAACAATATGGATTACACTCATCACCATTTTATCCATACAGAAATATTTATGGATGAATCTTTTCAAAATGATAGTGTCCTAAGAAGGAAAACATTGTAAGGGAACCTGAATGCCTTAGTTTTTGAGCGGATTATGAAGTTTCCAATCAACATTAACTATAACGGAGCTATGTACAGTACATTTAAGATATTTGAGGAAAATTGCTGTATAAGGGCTATTTAGGCGTATCTGGACACAAATATATTTTTTTTTATTAATTGTTGGTTTGGCTATTTATTTGTTTGTTTGTTCGTATATCACGCAAAAACTACTGCTCATGAAACTTTTTTTGATAGCTCTTGATTAGACTTAAAAACTAATATACGTATTATCCCATTGCTATATCACCTAAAAACTAGCTTGTGGCTGCGGCGGAGCCGCGGCAAAGGCTAAATTATTTACTAAATTCACAGAATAATAACGCACTAATTAAAATATTGTCATATATTTGATTGAATCTACTTAAAAATATTACTTCTTTTTACCTATTTACATTTCAGCAGTATAAAACCTATTTTTTACTTACTTTTGCTCATAACAAAAACTTATTTATTTCCAGTACAACAGAACGTATTAGGAGCCACGAGGTACGCGTTCGCGCAGCCCGAGGACTGATGCTGCAGACTGTAGGCAGCGTGGGGCGCGCAAGGGACGAGCGTGAAGCAGAACTGGCCAGAGTGAGAAGAGACCGCGCGTTACTACGTCAACGCCTAGAAGATACTGAGTGGAGTCTATGTCAGCGTGCTGGGGAGATCGCACTGCTGAAGACGCAGCTTAAAGATGCACAGGTTACTATATTTAATTATCTTAACGATTAACCCACACAAAGCCACAGATCTAATAGCAGGTATAATTATTTCATTTCCAAACACGAAGATTCACAAAAAGTGTAGCAAAAGCTGTTGATTTTCCATTAGCATTCCAGGACAGATGACATTTTTCCCTTTAATATGTTCCTAATTTGTCTCAAATGTTCCTTGATTTGAAAATAGTTAAGCCCTAGAACATCATATACATATTGGCTTACAGTAACAGATGGTAGGTGCTTCGTGGGAAAGTATACATATATATTGCCAAATCTTAAACTAGAATGCCGAACTTTTTTTTTATTGCAATTGGTGGCAGACGACCCACAGCTCATCTGATGGTAAATGGTAACCGTCGCTCATATACCGAGAGTATTGTCAAGCCGCTGCTGACTATTTCATTTCACCGCTATGAAATGAAAGAATAAACGGCTATCTCCTGCTACAGCCAAACCGCAACGATGTGCTTCACGGCCGGTCACACGGGAGATGGTGGTACCAACCCGCTTGGGCCCGATATCAAGTGAGTCCCACTTGGTATCCAGCCCTACCACCAGTCATGCAATGGATGATAATTGCTTACTACTACTTACTACTTCCCTTAGTCGCTTCATACGACACCCGTGAGAAATAATGGGGTGGTGACACTTGTATTCTTAGTCCGTCACCACACGGACAAAAACTCACGAACTCATTATATATTCGGCGAAGTTATTATTCATTTGAGTCAATATAAGACAGATGGCAGAGTGGAGTAGATAATGACTCCCATATCGAGTGTTGTAGGTTCTCGTTTCCCATTTCCGCGTCCTTTAAATCGAATATTGTAACCCTCATTCAATTTACAGGGATTATATAAGCTAGTGCAGGGTTTCTTAAAAATACCGCTGAACCAAGTGCGCATACTTTCGTCGAAAAGTAATGGCTCTACCCTGATAATAACTTATAATTTGATTCTATATTATTTTAATAGCTATTTGTGGATTGTATTTGAAAAAGTTTAATTTCTCTTTTCAGAACGAACAAACCGCAAAAGGCCATGAGTATTTAACACTGAAAGCAGATTGTCGCCAGC
Source organism: Leucoma salicis (assembly GCA_948253155.1). NCBI lineage: Eukaryota > Metazoa > Arthropoda > Insecta > Lepidoptera > Erebidae > Leucoma > Leucoma salicis. The sequence continues at coordinate 5,666,924 of OX411815.1, forward strand.
TACGGGAAGTTCTCGACAAAAAGGAAAAGGAAATAATGAGGCTCCGAGCAGAAACAGAAGAAAAAGAGAAATCAATTAACCGTTTGCAAACAGAAGTGGACAGACTCAATCACGACCTCATGGAAAGCGTATCCGACCTTAAAAAGACGAAAGAGACCAGTAAAAATGAGATAGACAGATTAAAAACTGAATTAAAGGAACTAAGACAGGAACTTTCAGACATTTCTCTGAGCGGTTATGAAGGTATTGAATGCGGGAGGACCATGAGAGGTATTTACGATGTATGCAAAACAAATAATGAATACCATTGGAATTCTAGCGATAGTGCCTTAGAAGATGCTGAAGTACAAAGACTGAATGGAGAACTGCCAGATAATTGTGGAGATCCATGTCCTGCGGGTGCTATAGTGGATAGACTTAAATGCGAACTGCAAGCAAAGGAAACTCAATTTAACAGTGAAAGGCGAAAATGGTCGGAGGAAAAGGATAAAGTATTGCGGTACCAGAAACAGTTACAACTGAACTATGTGCAAATGTTCAAAAGATCTCGCACGTTGGAGGCTGAAGTGGACGGATTGAGATTAGAATTAGAATTATGCAACAAGAACATGAAAAATTTAAATAAGCACGGCAAGACTATAGAGCTATAGATTACCAAATAAATCAATTTAATATTTATGTGTGAAGGCTATGTAAATATAAAGTTTAAGAAATGGCTAGATATAATAATCCTAACAATGTCATCCAGAGGAAAGTATTGCTCCTAACAATATTGATTAAAATCAATCAACTTTCACATATTAATGTAAATATTTAGGAAACACGAAGGCGGGTTTGAGATTCTGTGGAACATTTTTGTCATAGATTTATAGAGCTAGTTTAACTCGGTGTCGATCTAGGTCTGATTTGAGCCTTTTAGGCTTTAAATGGGTCTTATAAATTAATTACCTATAAATAATCGATACTTTTCCTTTGGATGACAAAATACTTCCCCTTTCTCAATGAATAAATATAATCAAAATGGCAGTTCGCGGTTTGAGATGAATAAACTATGACGACGTCTTGCCTAGCTGTAGATTCTATACTTATACGTGTAGTATAACTTCAAAATAATCAAAATAAGATTATTGCAGTCAGAATACTCAACTAGTAAAACATTAAGAACCATCTCAAATAACTTAAAAAAATAACTCTTTCTACTTTGTTGTATAAAAAGATTTTCAATGTCAGTTTCGTTCTTAAATTGTACTATTTATTTTTTAATCTTTCTGTTTAATGAAAAGTATACCGTGAATATACAAATAATTAGGTCCTACATGTGGATACGGAGTTATTTGAAACCAACGAAAGCTTCATTTTAAATTAAGAGACCAATGTTTTTTTGCGGTTGCAGGAAATCTGTTGTCTGTGGTCCTTTTTTTTTAACAAGGCGCGGGAACGCTGAAATAGTTTACGTTCATGAAAATTTGCTAGCAAAGATTCAAATCAATCTATTCTTATCTACTTAAATAATTAAATGTGTTTTATTGTTTATTTAGATATACATATTTATATCAACTATATACGTACTTTGCCCATCCCCATAGATAGATATTTATTTCATTCAACTTTTCCATATTATTCACTGTTGTTAACGATAAACCTTTAAGTTACTAAGTAATCAGTAATAAATTACTATGAAAATAACAGTTTCTTTTATTTAACACAGGTAACACGGAGTTTAAGATGGTATAGTTTTCTATATAATATTGGTCATGTATTGAAGGAAGGTGGAGTCAGGAGTCTCCGAAACCGGCGAGCGTGTATGAAGAGAGTTATGAATGTTGAGGAAGCGAGAGATGTATGCAAGAATAGAACCTCTTGGCGCTCTGTTCTCTCTGCCTACCCCGCAAGGGAAATAGCGTGATGATAAGTAAGTAAGTAAGTAGTTTTCTATAATATATTTATTTTAAAGTGCACGCTTAACGTGAACTTTTACATATTTGATAAATGGAGCTGTTACTGGCGTCACAATATAATGGCAGAACGGGCAAATTGCCAGGGCCCCCAACCAGGCTCTCGGCTCATGAGATCGTGAATATAAGGAACTCTGAATAATTATGATGGCAGTAAAACGTTAAATTTCTTTTGCTCTAGATATTTATTCCAGTTATCATATCTAAAACTACCTTAACCAACATTGTTACGCATAACAACGTAACGGACGTCCTTCACACAATAATTTTGTCAAAAAAACAATTCTAAGATTGTATCTATATAATTACGAATAATTTTAATATACTTACAGGTTAATCTTACAGAGTGTAACATTTTTATACGTAAGTGCTAGTAGCAAATGATATGAAAAAGTTTTTCTTTATCTAAGATTAGGCCTAACTTTAGCTAAGACTTTTACGAAAGGCGTAACGACTCAATCACTCCACATGGTGCTACGTCCGCGAAGCAGTAGGCTACTATCAAACCAAGATTATGTTGATTTTTTTGCCGGTACATGTTTGAAAAAGTTTAAAATTTACTTTAACACGAAATTCTGATTGCCTAAAAATACTTATAACGCCATCTAACGATACAGGGATTAACCAAAGTCCAACGGTGTTCTGTTGAATAGAAAGTTCGAGAAAAATGTTTTAGTAATTTTGTAGTAGTTAGGAACAAATTGTTTTGGTAATTCCTGAGAATAACAGGCAGACTAAATGAATAATGGATATTCTTAATGGAAAATAGTATGTAACCTATTGCAATAATAAAATTTAATAATTTAACCAGATACATATGCATGCTTTTGCTACAGATTCTCCTAAACATAACAACTCCATCAACTATCTCAATATAATAGATAAATATTTTTCTCTAGTTTATAGTCTCTTCCATAAACACAAATTTAAATTACAATTTTGCTTTTTCTACTTTTTTTTTAACCCGAATAAAAATAGACACGTCGTTGATCCAAATTGAATGTCCGCTCACCTCCTTACAATATTTTAATGTTACATTTACTTGTGAATAGAAAACCTTGAAAATACAACCAAAGTTTGAGGTTGTTTAGCATGTAAAGTATAATAGATATAGTAGAGTAACTATATTGGTGTACCTACATCTGTCACCTTTTACACGGTAGGTGAATAGCGTAGAATAATAACTAAAGCCTGCATAATAATATTTAAATTCTAAAGCATGCTTTAGTTATTATTCTATTTATAGGGCATGCAGGTTTAAACTTTAACACCATCTATGAATTTGAAAACGAACTATTTTCATGGACATTTACATAGATGTTTCCAGAAAGATGCAAATTGCTATGACTATGTATAAATAAATACAGTGTTCAAGTCAGAGGCACACAATGTTTTCAGTAGGAGTTTATTTTTATATAGGAGTACCTATATAAAAAATAAAAACAAAATCTTAATGGAATCTAATATAGAAGAATTGGGCTACATATTCACTAATGTTAGGTAATACCTACCTAGGTACTCTCTCATTCACGAAATTATTCAATATAAACGGATCTAATAATGTAGGCACCTACTCCATGTAGTTCTTTATCTATAGTCCTTGACAAAAACACACTAAATTAACTAGATAATTTATATTTAATACGGCTTTATCGACATTAAATTATAATATCTAACTACCTGTTTGTTAAAAACGCCTTAGTTTTTATTTATAATTTTAAATTAGTGTAGACGTAGGTGGTATCTATATACCTACTTAAAGTTGGTTTCCTGGAGTCTCACTGAATATTGCTGTAAAGTATTAAATAAAGTAGCATCTTCAGCTATTTACGGGGCAATGCGGAAATTATTATGTTCCAACCAAATTATTATGTTATAACCGCTATTTTAAACTACAACTAGGTACCTACTATATTATGTGGTTATATATATCTTCAAATAAGTATAATAGGTAAAGCTGAAGTTGTAGTTTTGTTTTTTGCTAATTGAATGTGCTTATTCTAGCAGTTCAAGATAGGTAGGTAGGTAAGTGTCTTATTTTATAGCTTTATTTATTCTCGAAACTATAAGTTATATTACTTTAGTAGGACATTATGAATAAAGTTAATGCAATAAATATTCACGGACATTTTTCACACAACGCCCTCTGGTCCAAAACTAAGCTTAACGCTTGTGCTATGGGTACCAGATTACGGATATAATACATATATTACTTTTTTTTGTAAATACATACATATAATAGATAGAAAACACATATCTGTGTTCATCACATAAATAATTGTCCTGTGTGGGAATCGAACCCACGACCTCGTGCACGGAAGTCGGTTACACTACCGATCACGCCACGAGGCCCGTCGCGCTTTGAGATTTATATAGATCTTAAACCTATAGAAAATTGGTGCGGGGTGATTTAGGACTCTACAGAGCTTGCTAGATATATTATGTAACTACCTACTTCATTCATACGCATGATATTATAACTAGGTATATTACTGGTAAAAATAGAAGCAATAAGCACTAGCCATACTCGACCATTTACGAGAGCATAAACAACAGGATGCTGCTCGTACCTAGCTATTGTTTTCTATAAGTATCACATTTTCGCAATGCAATAAACTTCAGTTTCTAAATGAAATGATTAAAGAAATAGAATGAAGAATTCCGGCGTCAGAAATATTTTTCATGTTAATGAAAAAAATCCGTTCTAAATATAAAAACTATTTGCATTTATCTTCATAAATTGTGATTTTATATAGGTACCTTCCTTACCTACCTTTTTTTTGTAGATAATCATGGACACAAGAGCTATCTATATATATTAAAAATAGTCATAATAATCCCAATCAAAAAATATAATATAGTAAGTATACTTAGCATTTATTTTAAGGACAGTTATAGCGGGGCTCTACTATATTTAATTGAAATTAAAACAAAATATGGTGCCTATATAATATATTTATTGCAAACACACTTGCATACATTACGACTGAACCTAGAAATAGCTCCATGGAAAATACCCAATGATTCATAGTCTGTGAAAGTAATTTTATTGCAGCATAGATCTATAAATATCTGTAAAATATTCCTACAGTACTTGCTATATTTAGAAAAGTTTCAGAAAAAATCGCTTTAAAATATATTTCTTTTGACTAATTAATTATAGGTAAGTACTTAATAGGATTAGATAAATTCTGCATGTAGGTACCTAGTAAATTGTTTTAAGTATAGTGGCCAGCACCAAATCACATGTGATTGATATTTTTTTTTATTGCATGTTGTGGCAGGCGAGCCACGGTCCATCTGATGGTAAATGGTAACCGTCGCCCATGGACTCGACTATACCGAGACTATTGTCAAGCCGCTGCGCACCACTTCATTTCACAGATGAAATGAAATATAAACGGCTATCTCCTGCTACAGCCAAAACGCAACGATGTGCTTCATGGCTGGTCATACGGGAGATGGTGGTACCAACCCGCTCGGGCCCGATACCAAGTGAGTACTCTCACTTGGTACCCAGCCCTACCACCAGTCATGCAATGGATGATAATTGCTTACTTCCCTTAGTCGCCTCATACGACACCCGTGAGAAAGAATGGGGTGGTGACACTTGTATTCTTAATCCGTCACCACACGGACAAATTTTTTGTAAAAACAAAAATTCTCAGTAGCAGCCTGGAGTTTGGAAATAGGTCCCCGGTAGACAGCAACAGGCTCGCTCCTTATTACGCGGGACTTAAACATATCTGGCGAACCGTGGGTGTGAAATACACTTCTGCCTACCCCTTCGGGGAATACAGGCGTGATGCTATGTGACCAAACCACTGTGCCATTATGTAAATGTAAGCGTGGTGTCTTCTAGGGAGCATGAGCTGATCCACCTTACCTGTAGGTAAGGGGGGACCATCTTGCCAGTTTATAAACTATTTTCTGTTTACATAACGTCAAGACCCAAATTAAAACATCAACCAATCAAGCTTAGATATGCTTTGAAATTCAAGTGTTGCCCAAACAAAATACATTTTTCTACTTTATTTATCTGTATTTCTACCGAACTTTTTTTATTGCCATTGCCTATAACTATAGGCCATTACCTGCGGCTTTGCTCGCGTCATAGTGATATCTCATTGTCCCATTTTTTCTTTGTAACACCATTGAATCAAACCCTAGACGAACCATCCATTTTGGACAGGATTTGCGTAAAATCATTTCTTTCATCTCTAATACAAAAAAAAACCATATATAAATTTTCACGGTCCCAGGAGTTAGGACTGTGGATAGATACATCAGTCGGTCAGTTATTCTCTTATATCAGGGGTCTCCAAACTACGGCCCGCGGGCCAAATCCGGCCCACCAGTGCCATCAATCCGGCCCGCGACAGCTAATGTCTTATTGTTGTTACTATTGCTGTGATAAGTTGAAGAAGAAAATCCAGAATGATAATTACTAGGTTTTATTTACTTGCAAAGTAAAACTTAACGACAGAAATTATGACGCAGAAAACTTAACTAAAATATCTAAGCTTAAGCATATTAATAACTAACAAATTATTGAAATTAATCCCACTAATCACAGTTTGCCGTGTGGGGCCGGCACCAAGAATAGCTCCACCCCGTCTCTTCCTATGGGAGTCGTAAAAGCCGACTAAGGGATTACCGGGGGACCGGGCAGCAGCGTTCCCCTGTGTACTGAAAACATCCACTGCGATCGCCAACCCGCCTGCCAAGCGTGGCGATTATGGTAAAACCCCCATTTTGGGGAGGCCTATGTCCAGCAGTGGACGATGAAAGGCTGATGGATGAATGGATGGATGGAATCACAGTAACAAAAAACACTAATGAGAGTTATGTAAATATGTTTTGGCTCTTGGAACATACTGAAAAAATCATTATGGCCCAAAGGCTTCAAAGTTTGGAGACCCCTGTCTTATATTATACAGATATACCAACGATCTACGTAATGAGTGGCTCTGGCGTCGTCTAATGCATGGTCGCCTCTCAAGAACTCTTCCCAACGATTGTACGATTCTACTAGCTATGTCCATTTACCTCATAGGGAGTACTAAGTCCTTAAAACAGCATCCAGAATTTTTTCTATGTTTTAAAGCAGAATACATGTTTTAGCGAGTCTAAAGCTAGATAGAAAGGTAAAATGATAGAAAGGTTTGTTCACATATTAAAGTGTGAAGTACATACGCAGTATACAATATTTTAAAATCTAGATTTCAAGCTGATCCCTACGTTTCTGGGTCTAAAACTGAAGCCATCTGTTTGCTTTGGACCATCGACGTTGTTCCTACTAGATTTAGCCGGCACCACCTGAAATGAATATAAAGAATTATTATTAATAAAAACGGGTAACAATAAGTTTTATTTTTTGCTTTTGATGCTATGAGTTTTTGAAGTGGAAAAATTCTTTAGTAAAGTTGTTGTGATTCGAAAACTTGATGAAACGAAAGGTACTAAAGATTACAATTTACCCTGCGAGAGACTGAGATAGAAACTATGATGAAACGAAAAAGCGACACTTAAAAGGGTTTACCCTGCTAGAGAATGAGGTATACAATGTTTCCAATTATATGTTTATTTGTCTTCTTCCTGCAATTAAAAAAACCGAAGAGAAATCTCTGATTTCATATATATTTACCAACTCGTATTAATAATATTCAAGGACATTGACATACCTAACATGTTGTGTTAACAAATAGAGATTTCCTTGAAATGAGTATTTATTATTAGACTCATGGTTATTATAAATGTTGATGAAACTATCATAGCCAGTTGAGCTCACTGATCCATATGTTATAATGAGAGCACTTTTAAATATGTAGTTTACAACACCAACTTAAAATATGGGTAACCAACTAGCTAATGTTGCTATGCTTTGGAGGACGTATTAAAAGTAACCTCAGATTATCCTTACAGTTCTTTTTAATGCCAACAGTGGCAGACGAGTCAGCGGACCACCTGAAGGTAAGTGGTGACTGCCGCTCATGGACTTTAGCAACATCAAGAGACATGCCGTCCGCCTACAAGGATTAGTATTATTTTCAAATCTCGTTTAAAGAAGGACGTATCAGAGCGCTATGGACACATCGCAGTAGCAAGTTCGCTCCAGAGTTTAAGAACGCTGGAAACGCAATGACATAGTCTCGTCGACGTCTCGTGATTCGTGGGTAAAGTGGTGATATTGGTATCAACTCAAATAGTTATTCGGGACACTTCCCATTGAAGAGTCGATAGAACACACAGAAAGACCTAGTCTCTCCGCTGCTTCAACGACGCTAGAATACGGAATTCAAGTGGGTCGAGGTTCAAGGTTCGAGGGGGAAGGGCTCTGGACCGCTAAGCTATCGCAGTCACCTTATGATGACACACAATCTCCACTTCACATTTGTTTTAGATGTCTTTAAGTCACACGCCACTTATTTATTTAACTCTCCTTTTCCATTTTGATCTTTTTGATCTATATTTAAGCACTTGACATGCTCAGCTACTTTTTAAAGTACAAATTATTTGTGAATAAGGAAAAAGATAACTAGTGCGAGCGGGAATCGAACCTGTCCCTTCCAATCCGGGGAACTGCTCTAAGCCACTGAGCTACCGCACTGACCTTTCGGCCATACCCAATCTCCTCATCACATTTTGTCTTTTTCCACTTTCACAAATAAAGTTCTATAAAGTAGCTGAGCATGTCAAATACTAAAATACAGATTAAAATCGTTTTACCTATCTTCAATATTTTCTGCTAAAATTTATTCTACTTAGCAACTAAGCTACCACTGTCATTACTAATAAAATATCAATAAATTTAAAGACAGCTAGATTAGGTACACTGGCATCGAGTGAAGCATTTCCAAATTTAGTCTAAATTTATAACACGTGATACGAATAGGTTGAAACACGGCTTAATTAATGTTTTGAACGATATTGACATGTCTGATCAACGAGTTATTCATTTTTATAGTTGTACCAACTTACCTACGTGTATAAAAATACAATTATAAAGTTGTAACAGAGCTGTCTGTATATTTAAGATATTTGAGAAAAAAATGACTGTAATAGGCTATATAGGCGCGCCTGAACACAAAACATTTTTTTTTTTAGATTTTTGTCTGTCTGTTTATCTGTTTGTCTGTTCGCGCATCACGTAAAAACTACCGAACGGATTTTGATACATTTTTTGTTTGATAGCTCTTGATTAGACTTAACAACTGGTATACATTTTATCACGCTACTATATCGGAAACCCGGCTGGCTTTTAGGTTATATAACCTAAAAGCCAGCTTTTGACTGCGACGGAGCCGCGGGAAAAGCCTAGTCATAAAATAAAAACGGAAAAGAAGTTAGGTAGGTATTCGGTGCACTGGGGTCCGGACAAAGCCGAACTTCGTCTCAATAATTTCTAACGTGACGAAGTTCAGTAGGCATAATATAAGTTATATATACCATGACCAACCACAATGACCAACCACCATGACCAATTATTTACCACCATACAATAGAAAAGTGCCTGATGTCTTGTTATATCGATGACATAATCAATTCGCCAACATTAGTTCACAGAAAAGGAGGACAAGTATTTTTGATTTGACCTGTGTGCAGAATTATTTCTGATATTTATGCAATACGACACTTTGATAGATAATAGGTACTTTACAGCATTCACCCATGACCGTGTAAATTATTCAAGATAATAGAAAATTAGATATGTAAGTACCTACTTTTTAACTAGGGCGGGTACCTACCTGCTTTTTAGTTAGGGCGTCACCCAAAAGGCATTAAAACGGAATGTGTTATCAAAATTCGCAGTCCCGACCGATTGTCACGATGGCTGATGCATCTGGGACGATATTCCAAGAGGTATAAGTTCAAATCCCGCATGTGACTGTTATTTTCATTTTCACATTTTCGCACTTTGTGTTAATTGATAGGGAATTTAAGTTAACGCGATAGTTTACGTAAAAGTAGTTTTACTTCACTATGTGCAGAACTTAATGCCTAAGAATTTTGCAGGATAATTACCTGAGTGACATCCCCGACCACAGGCCTCTTCCTCCACTTATACCACCAGTACTCCACTCCAAGAGTAAGGCACGCCAGCCCTATTCCCATAAAGATGACGATGAAGACGCCCCCAATATTCTCAATGGAGATTCCGTCTGATTGATCGTCCTGTTTCTCACACTTCAGCGACTCAGCGTTGTTGTTCCACCACGTTTCTTTCAGCTTCTCCAACTTTCTCTTGTTCAGAAGTTGCAGGATACTGTAACGCGAGATAATAGTCATTTATGGGACGTAAAGTTGTCGCATATTACCCAGTCCATTATGATGGGCGCTAATACGTTTAGATAAGGCGTCAAGAATATCCATCAGAAAAGCTACATTTATTGCGTTTTTGAATAATACGCACTTTATTTCAAACTAATTAAATTCACGTGGATTTTACATTTTTCCTTTTTTGAACGAGCCCTTATTATTTTTTCAAAATAGAAACAGCCTAAGTTACTCCTTATAGCATCAACATCTGCCAGGGAAAGTCGCGTCCAATTTGGTCAAGTTCCGAAAATTAGCCGAACCAAACAGCTAGACAGACAGCTACAACCACTGAAGTAATTCAACATAGTACCAGTGGTCCGCCAACACAGGCGGAGAGACGGCACACGGCGAGTTTCTTTAGTGGGTGAGGGCCCCACTACTCTGTTCGCTGCCCCGAACGACGGGGTGTGCGGTTAGGTACATTTTTTGCCGCCAAAACATAAAAAATGGCAGACAGATACAGGCTGACAATAATTTTAATTCTTCCTATTTTGGTACAGGTAACGTATATACTTTCATATCCATTTAGTAAAAAGCTGTTATTTAGACATCATAAACAGACACTTAAATTTTACTCGTATTTATTTGTCTAAATTTAGATAGTGAGAGGTACCTCTTACGACACCACAACTTTAGACTGTAGGTCAAACTAGATAGCGCTTTGTTTAATAACAACATAACAATTTCTTACGATGAAACTGATGAGCTCATCAAAATAACGAATATCCAAATTAACCGCAATAAAATGTATCTATTAGATCAAAAATTCATCTAATTTGTACTGTTCCAATGTTGCCATATTGTATGTAAAATGTATTTAAGTATTTATCTATATTAGTATTTTTTTTCATCATGTTTAAATAACATGTAGGTATTTAATATATCCTAACTCAGGTTTAAATCGACGTGTATAGACTAGTTTCCCCTGACACAGAAATTACCTATCGTAAAATAATGGCTAGGTTATCGATTCGAACTTGAGTGAGTTTATACAAATTATTATTAATCTGTCAACTAGTTTTCCTGTATTCATTGTAGTGGGAAAGATAAATAAAATTACGTGTTGCCAAACAGCATGATTATAGCTTTAAAGAGATCCAATTGCATCACAATACTTTAAAATCGTTATGAATAATTATGGAATGTTAAGTTCGGTTAGTATTTTAAATCAGATATTTATGGGCGCATTATTTTTGATAGATAATTAAATCCCGCGTAACCGACACAAATTTAAATAAAACATCAACAACTATCCGTGGATGAATGCTAATTCTTGATCAATAGAGAAATATACCAAATATAAATGAAGATATGCAAATAAATATCGTGCCGTCTCTCCGCCTTTATTGGCGGGCCACTGGAACTATGTTACATTGCTTCAGTGGTGCCCTAACGACCAAATCTTAAATGTGATACCTAACCACATAAATATCTGTGAATTGTAGTCTTAATGTTTTCCACGAGGTGGATTATATATATAGGTACTAGCAGTGACTAAACTTTATGAAAATACTGCAACGTAAACATAGACATATTATTAAATAATAGTCCTATACCTAAATCCGTGCTTTAGTTATGTGCTTATTAACATACTTTAGTTTACCTATAAGAGCACAAGCAGTAACTTCGATTTAAGATCGTGTACGACACACTGAAGTACTCGTTATTATAATTACAAAACATAGTATTTTATTAACACGCTCATTATACATGCAAATATCGTATAATATAAATTATAAATATAAATTCCAGTTCATATTGCAGCAGCATTTCAAGGTTGCCATGTTTCTCTAAGAGCATAAAGTAATTAATACTTGTAGTAGGTATACACCGAATTTCGGCTCTATCAAACTTGGGAAAAATATATCTATTCCCCAAATAAAAAGTGCAGATACATCTTTAAGCGGCTTCCTTGAACCATAGGCAATTGAACACTCTTCGTCAACGCAGCCTATAAATAAAAACTAAATGAGAATCGTTTCAGCCGTTTGGAATTTATAATGCCACAAGACAGGCACACAAAAATTACGTATCGACACTATAACAGCTCTCTACTCGTATACTATGGACATTAGGAGTTGAAAATATTAATAGTTCACTACACGAATCAAAACTGCTTCTCTATAAAATCAAACCTAAAAGTTCGTCAACCTGCATTGAAATGACGTCTGGGCTATGTAAACAAAGAACATTAATACATCGTAATTATATGTTATTAAAACTTATCTGCCTATTCTTATTTCAAATAGGCCAGTATAAATAAGACCACCGGATGCGGTAAGTATTTCAGTATTAATATTGTCTTTGTCCAGAAATAGATAGGTCCCATTCAGAATTCACTTACGCATTGTTAAATTGATCCTTCAGTGGTGACCCTTGTTGGACAGCTATCGCATATGGCTTCCTTGAGAACTCATCACCAACGGACTGCAGGTCGCAACTGGTCATCACATGATATTTGACATCTGTGGCGTCACCCAACCATGCAAAACCTTCGCTAGAACTTTTTGATTCTCTAACTCTTTGGATAGCCTCCTCAATGGTATTAGGCAGACCGGCTTCTTCCATTGCCTGCCACATTTTGCTGTATTTGTCGCTCACTGGATAATCCCATACGGCTAGTTTTGCCCTCTCTACGTCACTAAGACTGTCGTTTAGACTCATATCCTTCCAGATCCTGGAAAAATAAAGAAATATCTGCAAGGACTTGTTAAACTTTACAAAAATATAAATTAAATTCAAAGGAATATAAATATTTCGTTAGTAATAGGAACAACAGAATTGTGTTTTATATTGTTAATCAGTGTTACCGCAAAATAAGCATGAATATATGAATATTTTAAAAGAAAATAAGACTCTTTTTAAAATAAGGAGCTAATTTAGCTGTGTTGGCATACTCGTAAAACTGCTATGCAACATAATACATAATTATTTGTAACATCACACTATGCTAATAAAATTATGCACGTAATAATAATTTAACTCATACATTCTAGTAATATAATGCGAATTATCTGCTAAATTGTTAATACCATGAATCCATTATCATTCGTTAATTAAAAAAAAACAAAGCGAACAAACGTTTCTAAACGACAGCTTATTTTTGTTTTAAAAAGAATAAAAACAAAGTTCTCCGTATTATAACCTTTATTATTCGTAGCTTTTGAAAAAAGAACATAAAAACTAGAACTATAGTTTAGACAAACGTGTGAAGTCATATGAGGAACTGTAAAATATGCCTTTGTTTTAATGCAAATAACACTATTTACACTATTTACTAACCTGCTTTTTGCATTGTGTATTTTAGGTAGCATAATCCTACTCATTGTGAGATGTCGCATGAACTGCATTAGCTCTTATTGCAAGAAGAAACAATTAAACTATTTGGAGGATTGCTAAATAATCGACCGGTCGCGAACAATAGGCTTAGTAACTATTGCATCAATGGCTATAACTATTTCATCACATTTAATAAATTGCACATTAGTATATTCGTCTTACGTAGCCTGGCAAATCGATATCTAAACTACTGGTTCAACTGTATCAGTTTAATAGTAGTAGTTTCTTTGAAAAAAGAGCTACAAATTTACTAAAGTAACAATGACCGACTTATTTTTTAATAGCTCTAAATAATCGTGTAGCATGGTGGCTTATCTTCCCGCTCTACCAATTGTTACATTCAAGGAAATTACGTAAAATGGTAACACATTTACGTAATGCTATAGTTGGGTATGCGTGTTACAATTATGGCTCTACATATTGTGTTTTTGGAAGGAATGTATATGTTGGTACAGAGATGTTGCGGTCGCCTAACTTTAACGTTATTTTGACACAGTTAAGACCTACTTACAGTGATAGCCTTTTTTTTTGTTTAGGCAGGAAAAAATGTTCCTAACCACACACCGCGTCACTCGGGGCTACGAACAGGGTAATGTGGGGCCCTCACCCACTAAAGAAACCCGCCGTGTGCCGTCTCCCCGCCTTTTTTTTGTGGGCCACCGGAACCGTATTACATTCCTTCAGCGGTACTTACAGTGATAGCCTAGGTAAACCAAGGACTGCAAAACCTGTGGTATCCAGTTCGATCCCCAGTCCAAGTATCAAACTTTGTACAGTACACACTATTTTATGTATTCTTTCTACCCTTAGCAAAAAGAGCTAAATAATTATTAATCTGTCACATACTTATCAAGATTGATCGTAGAAAAATTCCATGAAACCACTAAATCAAAAATTTGTTGATTATACAAAAGCAGGTTCATGGGAAGCAGACATAGTCCATCTACGGGTAGTTTTATTTAAAACTAAATATGTATTTATATAATTGTACTAATGAGATTGCCTCCCGCGAAGGTGCGACGCTCTGGTCACATAGTTCAAGTGGTCTGCCAATAGAGGCGGAGAGACGGCACACAACCACAACTATACCGAGAGTATTGTCAAGCCGTTTCTCAGATATGAAATGAAAAAATAAACGGCTATCTTCTACTCTAGCCAAAACACATTGACGCGCTTCATGACCGGTCACACAGAAGACGCGTATTCTTAGTCCGTCACCACACGGACAAAATCCTATACCTAAACACAAAGTACTAAAGGCATAATCATATCATATGCGTGACTATCGAATAGATAATGACAGTGGTTATGTCAACATAAGGTGACCTCCATTTATATTTGGTTTGGAATCACAATCAATCACTTTCTTGATTGCTAACGATAAGGACTTTCATAATGTAAACAAAGTCACAAAACAAATTATAAGATGGTGATGTAACGGACATAAATCTAGGCGTGTGTCATGTCACGCTATTAATTTTTAATGTACGCCAGAAAGATGGCCGCCGTATTTGGACGTATTTCTACAAATCTCATTTTCAAATTATTTCTTTTAAGCCAAGATCCACAAACCCTTTCATTGTACACCAACACTGACAGCCTGAACATGATAAAGTAGAAAAGAGGTTTCCCGAAATCATTTCACGCGAATTCCCAGGGGATGTGACTATCATAGAAAGAGCTTATCATTTAATCAGAAACATACAATTCCGTAAACATCTAACAATGAAAAAAATGCTATGTAGTACACCAAAAGACGCGAACCATCTACTTGTATGTGTTAGGCTCCATTCATCCACCCGATGGGCTATGTCGGCCACTGTTCTTGCTCACTGTTTCAACTCTGGTGTTGCCAGAGACATCACTCACGCCATATCCAAGGAAAGCTATAGTAGGTGGAGAGGAGGGATGATATGGAGAGGATAAGAAGGATACTAAGGAGAATCCTCTCCTCAGAAGGATAATAGAGAGAGGGTAGTTTTTGTGTGTTTAGGCACACGGCTATCTCCCGCTACGATTAAAAAACTTCTAGGTATTTTACAGTCGATCACACGTGAAACAGTGGTACCGACCCGCTCGAGTCCCAACCACACCCGTTTGTAACCAACCCTTTTTTTTTTGTTTAGGCGGGAAAAAATGTTCCTAACCGCACACCCCGTCGTTCGGGGCAACGAACAGGGTAGTGTGGGGCCTGCACCCACTAAAGAAACCCGTCGTGTGCCGTCTCTCCGCCTTTATTGGCAGGCCACTGGAACTATGTTACATTCCTTCTGTGGTCCGCCGGCGGCTTACCCTTTCGGGTACCCTCTACTGAGCGACGCATCCACGCACGGAGCGTCGCACCTTCTCGGAAGGCCTTGCGGGTGACGGACGTTCCCCGGTTCATCCACCCGCAGCCTCAGCTAGGGCGGCATGAGGCGCAAGTATCTGCGCCTGCGCCGCCCCGGTCGCTGGCGGCGGTTCGGGTCAGCGGAAGAATCCTCCTCCCTGGCTCTCTCCGCCGCTTCCTTTCGCGAGATAATCTCGTCGCAGAAGGCAGCGACCGCGGCCCAGTTCCTGTCGCTGCCAAGCATCGCTCTAACGATTCTCGGCAGCGAGTGGTCCCGCCCTATTTCTGCGACGAGTTCACGGCGCTGCTCGGCCCAAGCCGGGCACGGCTCGAGCGTGTGCCGCGCCGTGTCCTCGTCACAGCCGCAGTGGTGGCAGCCCGGAGTCGCTTCCCTCTTTGCGACTATGTGCAGGTATCTGCCGAAGCAACCGTGCCCTGGCAGCACCTGCACCAGTCGGAAGGTAAGGACTCCATGCCGTCGCCCCGCCCACTCCTCCAGCACCGGCTGGAGCGCCCCTACAGTCCAAAGGCCGGCCCGGGGCGCCTCCGACCGTGCCCTCCACCTGGCCATGGCAGCTCGGCGGGTGTTGCCCTGCCATCTGGCCACCTCCCTGGGTAGGGAGCGTCCGCACCCCTCCCGCTCTTGCGACGCCCGCCGATACACCTCGGCTAGCACCTCCGCCTCCAAGTCCCACGGGATTCCGGCCAATACGCAGGCCGCTTCCGTCGACACCGTGCGATATCCGCGTATGACCCTGGACGCGACGACTCTCTATGGTCTCCACAGAAGAGCCCTGTTCAGTGCGTCCAGGGAACCCGCCCACACGGGTGCGCCGTACAGCGCCATCGACCGGACCACCCCCACGTAAAGCCGTCGGCAAGCATTGTTGGGTCCGCCCATATTCGGCATGAGCCGTGCAAGCCTCGGGGACAGTTGGCGGAAGTGCTCGCGAAAGCGCCACCGCCCGTCCAGCACCAGGCCCAGATACTTAATCTGGGCCTGCACCCCAATCTGGACCCCGTCCACTGTGATCGAAGCGCCAGCAGGTGGCCGACGTCGGGGCCCATGGAAAAGTAGGGCCTCCGACTTGTCCAGGGCCACCCTAAGCCCCAGCGCCCCGATCCTCCTGACCACTTCCGAGGTCCCTAAGGTGGCCAGGAACGCCGCTTCCTTGAAGTTTCCACCCTGGGCCACGACCAGCGTGTCATCCGCATAGCAGATGACCGCCAGCCCGGGGGGAAGCCGACAGCGCAACACCCAGTCGTAACCGATGTCCCACAGGAGCGGCCCCAAGACCGAACCCTGCGGGACACCGCACGACATGGGTCTCCTCACAACGACTCCTATGCGGCTCTCATAGACGACGCTGCGGCCCTCTAGATAGTCCGCCACCAGCCGCCTCAGGTATACAGGCACCCCGTGATACCGGAGCGCCTCCCTGATGCAGCTGAATGGAAGACTGTTAAATGCGTTGGCGATGTCAAGTGACACCGCCAACAGCATTTCCCCGCCAGTGACGACCGCCGAGGCCGCAGCCCTCAGACGCATGATCGCGCCGACTGTCGAACGACCAGCTCGAAAACCGAACTGGACGTCCGACAAGTCGGGCCCGACGTCGCGCAGGTGCTGGACAATGTGCGCAGCGAGGATTCTCTCCAGCATCTTACCCGCCTCATCCAGCAGCACGATGGGCCTGAAGGCCCTGACCGAATCCGGCGTTCACCTCCTCAGTCAGGGCTGGTGAGGACAACCACGATTGAACGATGGCTGCCTCCGCCAGTAGGTCCCTATCCAGCCTACCCACAGCCCACCACGGGAACGCGGAAGTTCTGCGCGCCGCGTGACACCTGCTGGGGCCCTGGAGGGACCGGGAGGCCTTAATCCGGATATACCGATGGTCGGACAAGGTCTCAACCTCCTCCAGGACACACCAGTTCCTCACTCGTGCTGCGACGTCGGGGCTAGCGAACGAAAGGTCCACTATCGACCCGCCCCGTCGCCGCACGCACGTGTTGACAGAGCCTCTGTTTAATAAACAGAGGCCCGTCGACGCCGCCCACTCAACAACCGCCGCCCCGCAAGCATTGGTCGCAGGGGACCCCCACGCCGTGGATTTGGCGTTGAAGTCCCTCACAACCAGGACGCGGCTAGGTGCCAAGCGCCGCAACGAGGTCTCTAGGCTGTTAAGCCAGACCCCGAAATCAGCCAGACTCCGGTTGGGGGAGAAGTACACGCCGTACAGCGTAACTCCCCCCCAGTCGGCCGCGACGTATCCTGTACCGCTGTCTCTGATCGACAAAGGTGGGGTACGAAGCGCCGTAGAGCTGACGATTGCCACGGAGCCATCGCGGCTGCAATAAGGCTCGGCAGTTACGGCTACACCAATCAACCGCTCCACCATGGTTTGCAGGAGAAGATCCTGCGCCCTGGCGGAGTGGTTGATATATTTGTAGCCAACCCTACCACCATGCAAATAGTATATTTGTATATATACATATTTCCCTCAGTCGTCTCGCACCATACCCGCGTTGTTCTTAGTCCATCATTATACAGACTTTTTTTAGATCTTCTCGCAGGGTCAACCAACCACTACAAAGTTAATTAACCTTACTTAGAATAGCCGAAGAATAAAACCTAAATAAAAATGATAAAAAAGATGAACGTTATCAAACAGTTGACACAATAGAGCTGTATGGCGTCGTCTGACCGATAACAGACGATAACACTTAGGAGAACAGTTATCTTATTATACAGTTGTACACGACTCTCTAATCGGTGTATGTATAACTGTTGAAGTGGCAGCATAGCCATCATATGTTATGTACTGACTTTTATTATTCATTCATTAATTCACGAATACCAATTTCCCTTGGTCACACCATAACTTGAGAACGACTATACCGATTTCGTTCATCTTGATTTTTAAGTTTTTTAATACTCTCTAGAAAGGATTTTAAGAAAAGAAAAATTAAGAAAGTTGCGCTACAAAATAAATTGGAAAATGTCAGAAAACTTAACGACTATTTTGACGCGTTTGAGAGTTCGCAAGTGATTGAATATTCATATGGAAGACAGGGCAACGTCTGTCGGGTCAACTCTGAGTATAGATAAACTAGAACTAGTTATAAAATAAATAAAAATTGTGTTTTGGTATCAGTATTGAAACAATAAAATTCTAAGCTAATTTATACAAATAAATAAAATTGATTGTCTGTTGCATGTGAAAGTATGTAAGTACATATATACCTTTGCCCGCAAAAAATAAATAAGTTTTTGTCTATATGACTGTTGTTTCGGCTAATCCTCAAAAAGATTGGACCTAATTGGATGGGGCTTTCACTGGCAGATACCTGATGTTATGAGGAGCAATTTAGGCAGGCTTACTATAGTTTGGAATAAAATAATTAGGGTTCCGCACAAAAACAAAATAACTAAATTTAACGCGCACGAAGTCGCGGGTAGCAGTTAGTAACAAATAAAACCGCAATTAAATAATTTGAAGTCATAGACTCCAACGTGTAAAAAAAAATATTTTTTTTATTTCCTGTAGTAACCGCAAGCCAGGCGTCCGCCTGATAGTCTGAGATCCCTCGTCTTATCCACCTTTCCTTATCTAGTTTTATAATAATAATATTAAAATATAGTCATTGACCTAATAACAGGTCAATGAATAATTAACAAGGCATGCAAAGGTTTCCATGTTCCTGCTCTGCTATATTTCTCTCTTGATCTTGTACTATGTTGCAGTGGCGCATCGAATGCGTCGACCCACCAAGTCAGCGGACCATAGCAAGAGGTTTCTGCCGTTCATAGACCCAACAACAACAGAATCATCATGCCGCATTTTCCAGCCTCATTATTATATTATAATAAATACTAGGGCGACCCAGCAAACTTTGTTTTGCCATATAAATCATTTCTACATCGGCAGTAGAAGGGTGAAAATTTAGGGCTGTATGTATTTTTGAATGCTGTAGCATAAAAAAATAAAAATATACCTAAAAATTAAAAAAAAAAGTTTGTGGTTGACTACCGTTAACATTTTGAGGGATGAAAAATAGATGTCCGATTCTCAGACCTACCCAATATTAATACACAAAATTTCATAAGAATCGGTTTAAGCCGTTTCGGAGGAGTTTAACTACAAACACCGCGACACGAGAATTTTATATATTAGATAATACATATAGACCAATACTATGTTTAAGAGATTATCTCAGTTAAATTTTATAAATTATGAATAAATTCTCAGTATTCATGGCATTAGTATCTAACTAAAAATAGGTCTACATTATCAATGAATAATTTTATTTCATTTCGACTTTCCAAAGAAGGTTCTGATACAACCTAATTCTTTAAAAAAAAAAACATTCAAATCGTCTTGATATCTAAGTAAATTGCTTTAATAAGGCAGTAGATTAATTGGGTCGTGTGACTGTGGCATATTTAGTTACAATAATTAAAATCTTTTTTCTCTGCAATCATTATGTAGCACTCCTGGGCACCGATTCTTTCACAGTGAAATAGAAAATTAACCTTCTATACTACAAGTGAGTTGGATTGGCACAGACAACAAATTTGTGAAAATGGAAAAAAGGATTCTGCGAGCATTTGCACCCGCCTTATTAAAGTCGATGGTATAACGTTCTATTCTATACAGTCCTGGATTAGCCTATAAGCTATTTAAGCAATTGCTTAGGGCATCCCGTCTAGGGAGGCACCAGACACGACCGAGAAAAAAAAACTAGCACATGAAAGCCGAATCTTAGCACAACATGTGAAACTATGTTGTGCCGACCCCATCTAGCATGGGATGGGCAGGAGGAACAACACATACATATTCTACCTACGATACATATTAACATTTTTTTTTAATTAATTCTTTGTAGTTCACTTAAGGATAGGGGGGAAGATTGCTTAGGGCATCAAGTTACCCCACCGAAGGAATGTAACATAGTTCCAGTGGCCCGCCAACAAAGGCGGAGAGACGGCACACGGCGGGTTTCTTTAGTGGATGAGGGCCCCACACTACCCTGTTCGTTGCCCCGAACGACGGGGTGTGCGGTTAGGAACATTTTTTCCCGCCTTAACAAAAAAAAAAAAAAAAAAGGGCATCAAGTTATCTTAATCCGGCACTGATTCTATAGGTACTATAGCGTTCACATCGGGAATGGGGAACACGCGCGTTGAATCCTGCTCGCAAATATATCTTCTTTAACAAATTTGTTTTTTCGTCTAAAATAACTAAGCATGTGAATTATTAAAATAAGTAAAGATCATAATAGTGGTTTTATTTTAAGATGTTCATCTTTCATATCTCCTAGTTTACCATTGCAAAAAAAGAATAAGTATTATAAAATTTATAATTAGACAAATTAAAGAGAACTCTCTTTGAAATTTCATGCTTGCACTTAAACCATAAATATAAATATCATTGAAATAATTACAAGGAGAAATGGTACTTACTCGTAGAACTTCTCTTCGATGTTTGCCATACGCTGGAAGTAAGTCATGGCCGCTGATCCATTTAAAGGCGCGTACTGTATCTTGTACTGTTTGGACAGGTCGTCTAACGATTCTATTGGAGTGTCGAGCCGAGAGACCGTCAGGAATGCAGCCAAATTTGCAGTGTATGATGCTATTATAATAAATCTGTGGGATATTGAGATATATCGTTATTCTTGGCGATCAATGCCACAAGCCATTTTTTTAACTCGTATTAAAAAAAATTAGAGGTTTCCAATTCTGTGTATTTTGTTTATGTTTGTTGTGTACATTGAAGATTGTATTATAGAAAAAAATATATAATAGTACAATGTACCTATTTCATCAGCAAGTAATCCAATCGTGTAATCACGCTCTCAACAACATAACCTAGAACTAGAGTTATAGACCTTTTTTTTAAGGCGGGAAAAAATGTTCCTAACCGCAAACCCCGTCGTTAGGGGCAACGAACAGGGTAGTGTGGGCCCTCACTCACTAAAGAAACCCGCCGTGTGTCGTCTCTCCGCCTTAGTTGGCGGGCCACTGGAACCATATTACATTCCTTCAGTGGTAGAGTTATACTTACTGAGTACTACACCTGTAAGTTTTTCGATGAATTGTTCCCTGCCTTGGTGTAGAACACGATTTAGGAAAGCAAGCATGCAATGCGTTCACTAAAGCGTGAGGTAGACAGCTTTAAATTCGACTTGGGAAGGTTGACAAGTTTTAAATCTACCGGTTAAAAGAAGCATTGTAAGGTCAGTTGCTTCTTCATACTGACATCATTTTATTAAAAGCAATGCAATAAATAATTTTTTCGTTTAGGCAGGATTATGGGCCCCTTAATTTTGGATATGTTGTGTACTTCCTTAATATTTCTCTAAATATTTATTTTATGCAATTTCAAATTCTTTTGTTTTATTTCAAACATATAATTGATAAAAATCAAAGCATATACAGTCAATCTGGGTAACTGATTAATTCGGGTAACATTGACAGTGTGACTATGAGAATGCTTGCTTTACATTTAATTTGTTAATTATCTATTTGTTAATGCTTGCTTTACATTTTATGTTTTAAACAAGCTCCGTAAACACACCTTAATATAAATTCGAAGTTGTCAAACAGAGTTAATGTCAAAACTTTGTCCGAAATTAGCGCGCGAATTTGAGTTCATGAAACAGTGAATAACTTTTTTGATATTCTGTGATTGTATGGATGACAATTTACTCTATATGGAGTAGGGCAAATAAATACTTCAAACCCAAGTGTTTACATATTTTCTGTTTGTTTTAATTATTTTAGTTTGTCTTCATTTTAATATGCTTAACGGTTTGTTCATTATAGGATTTAAACGAGGTTTTGATGCGAATTAAAAAAATATACTTGTAACTGCTAAATTTTGATTGATGGACTTTTTTTTACAAATATATATATGATACCACTACATATTTACGTTTTTATTGCCACAGCCACATCCCTAATTTGAGAACGTGTGTAAAAGTTACACTTTTGTGGGTGGTAACTTTGACACACTACAAAAATAGATTTTTCTCTATAATTAATGGATATTATAGTCTTTCATTATTATCTATGGATAAAAAATATTCTGAGAATACTAACAAAGTTTAATATTGTCATTTAAATGTTAAAACATTTAAAATACCGTGAAAAATATCGCTGTAATATGTCAAAGTTACCCAGAATGAATGTACCTTAAAATTCCATTTTTAAAAAGAAACCCATTTGTAATTACTCCATCCATCCATCAGCCTTTCCACTGCTGGACATAGGCCTCCCCAAGGGAACGCCACAACGAGCGGTCTTGTCATGGGGATAATGCCGTAATCGCGACGCTTGGCAGGCGGGTTTGCGATCGCAGTGGATGTTGTTAATACTCTAGGGAGTGCTGCTGCCCACACTCCGGTATTCCCTCAGTCGGCTCTTACGACTCCCGTGGGTAGAGAGGGGTGGGACAATTCTAAAGCCGGCTCCACACGGCCTATAATAATATTAATATTTGCCCGGCCTTGTAATAACTATAAATTACAAAATCTTAAGAACTCCCTACTCAATTACATCATTTTGGAAAAGAGCTGATACTCTTACACTGCTGGACCGGTATTAACCAAACATAGCTAAGAACTTAATTGCCTCTGTGGTGTAGCGGTAGTGTATGCGACTGCTAATCATGAGGTCTCGGGTTCGATCCCCGGGTGGGCAATGTTATTGAGCTTTTTCCTAAAAAGAAAAAATCTCTTTAGCAGCCCGGAGTTTTGGTTTTGGTTTGCCCGGTAGACGTCAATAGGCTCGCCCCCTATTACGTGGGACTTAAACATAGCTGGCGAGTAGTGGGTGGGGACCTCTGCCTACCCCTTCAGGGAATACAGGCGTGATGCTATGTTGTTGTGTTAGCTAAGAACCACCGCATTGAAACTGGCTTTCAAATGAAATCGGTGCATCCGGTTGAGAGCTACGATGCCACAGATAGACACACACACACACACAGACAGACATCGATGTCAAACTTATAACACCCCTCTTTTTGCGTTGAGGGGTAAAAAAAGGAATTATAAGCTTACTTTGCTTTAAAAAAAAAAAACTAGTTACGCCTAGGAAGCCTTTATATCTAAAAGAGTAAACTTGTTCCACATACCGTCTATGCTTTGATTAATCTAGGCGTCTGTGTTACATCTATAAACTCACAACAAAGGCATCTTTTCAGTTTTAAAGAAAATCTCAGTCATCTCAGCAACGAAAAAGAACAACGAAATGTTTATTTTTTATACTACGTGGTTGGCAAACAAGCATACGGCCCACCTGATGGTAAGCGGTAACCGTAGCCTATAGACGCTACGCTAGTAACACCAAAGCCATCACTCGCGCGTCGCCATCTCCAAGGAAAGAGTTAGGAGGTGGATAGGCAGTATATTAAGGAGAAGATAGGTAGGATACTAAGGAGAGGTTGGGAAGAATAACATGGAGAGGATAGGGAGGGAGTTCGGGCCTCCGGCACTCTCACTCACCATGCGAGACACAATGGTAGGTACTACTACTGCTCGTTCAAGATGATCTTCTGTGAGAGGGTGGTACTTCCCCGATCGAGCCGGCCCGTTCATGCTGGGATAAGCCAGGCTAATAATAATATATGCCTATTCCATTATTAGAAGAATATATTTAAATATCTTACCCAAATAACCACCATGTGGCAGCCAGCAGTCTACCGGACAGATTCTTTGGAGCCTCACCTCCCCCTTGAGGCGTGAGTGATGTCATACAGAACCATAGACATTCCTTAAGGGTGAATTCTCTTTTTTCTTCGTCATCTTTGTATTTTTCTCTGTTATTCTGATAACTATATGGACTCCATTTGTCGAAAACCCACATAAGAAAACTGTAACAATACGTAAAGTACCACAGACAGATAAGCTTAACCTGTTTAATGTTATAATAATAAATATAAACAGATTCGTGTGAAAGTGGAAAAAAAAATCTGTTAGGGGTTGAGTAGGTTTTAGACAATAGCTTAGCGTGTAAACATTCGCCCGGATTGGGATCGATGCAAGTTCGAAATAAATATATATATATATATATATATATATACGCCCGCCCGCGGCTTCGCCGCAGCCAAAAGCTGGGTTTTCGGTTATATCCTAGGTTCCCGATATAGTAGCGGGATAAAATACATATCCGTTTTTAAGTATAATCAAGGCCTTTCAAATAAAAAAAGTTGCATCAAAATCCGTCCAGTAGTTTTATTTAAATAAATTATTACAAAAATCTAGTTTAAATAATTTTCAAGATTTTCAGTTATATCCTAGGTTCCCGATATAGTAGCAGGATAACATGTATACCAGTTTTTAAGTCTAATCAAGGCCTTTCAAATAAAAAAAGTTGCATCAAAATCCGTCCAGTAGTTCTTGCGTGATGCGCGTACAAACAAACAGATAAAGAGAAAACACAAAAATTCTAAAAAAAATTATTACAGCCATTTTTTCTCAAATATTATAAATGTACAGACAAAGCTCTGTCACAGCTTTATAATAGTATATAGATAATGTTGTAATTATTATTATTTTGTAGAGCTAGCTTTTTACTGTTAATCATAATTTTGAGGAAAATTATTTTTCATTACTCATACTCTGAAAGTAGGCCTGAAGTTGCCTGAGAAGCGGGTTAAAATTAATACTTTTCAGCCCTAGGGAGAATTACTTTCAACTGACAGCTGTGTAATTATAAAAAAGAAACAGGTCTATTTTCTGTACAGCCAGTCGCGATGTAAAATTGAAATAGCATAAAGTTAAGTATTTATTAAAGAATTTGTTTTTTTATATGACTTTATTTTAATATAGTTGCAACTATATCTTTAAAATAACGAAGATTTATATTTTTTCAATGATTAAATAAAAAAATAATGGCTCAATAGCTGACAGGCCACAGAAAAAAAACAAAATCAGCGAGAAAACGGCGATTCCAAATTCAATTTTTTAATGTCTCCCATTTTTTCTTTAGCTAATTCATTATTTTTTATTTTTTATTTCCTCGTATTCGTAATGAAACTCACAGTGTTTACCTCGTGATAAAGACTTATTTAGTCCCAAGACGGGGTTTGGCGCCCGAGCGTAGCGAGGGCTCCAATAGTTCGAGGGCTTTCATCCCTAGGGTAACAATGTACTATTAAAAGAGCCGTGCGAACTAATTTACTGAACATCTATCATCATCACATCATCTATACACAGTTATAGGTATATATGACATCAATGCGCTATTCGAACACCAAACCTTGGTTTCAGTTTTCAAATACAGTTTGTCTTGTTTTTTGTCAGTGGTGTCTTTTTTGTTCTGTATTCGAAATAAAAACTACTTTTTTTTTTGTACGGGCATTGAAGTAAGTAGGTATTTAAAATTCAATGCAGTTGGATAATATCTAGAGCATCGTATGTACTACGTTCCTAATGCAGGTGTTAGCAAATTACTATTTTTAGAATGTGACTACTGAAGCGTCTAAACATTTGGATCTTTCCAGTACATATTTATTGTATTGAATGTTTTGATACATTCAAAATATTTTTTAAATAGATAGATCTATACCTATGTATTCCATTTTGGGTATTTTTTAAGTTGGATCCAAAGAAATTTAATAATCTAGTCTGTAGGTGATAAAAATAATAGGATATTTTTCGACCGTCATTAATTTTTTTGTTTTTTTTTTGTAAAGACCACCCTTTTTTAGGGTTCCGTACCCGAAGGGTCAAAACGGGACCCTATTACTAAAACTTCGCTGTCTGTCCGTCCGTCTGTCGCCAGGCTGTATCTCAAGAACGGCGATAGCTAGACAGTTGAAATTTTCACAAATGATGTATTTCTGTTGCCGCTATAACAACAAATACTAAAAACAAAAAAATAATAATATTTAAGGGGGTTCTCATACAACGTCTGTCTGTCCGTCCGTATGTCACTAGGCTGTATCTCAAGAACGGCGATAGCTAGACAGTTGAAATTTTCACAAATGATGTATTTCTGTTGCCGCTATAACAACAAATACTAAACACAAAAAATAATAATATTTAAGGAGGGCTCCCATACAACGTCTGTCTATCCGTCCGTCTGTCACCAGGCTTTATCTCAAGAACGGCGATAGCTAGACAGTTGAAATTTTCATAAATGATGTATTTCTGTTGCCGCTATAACAACAAATACTAAAAACAAAAAATAATAATATTTAAGGAGGGCTCCCATACAACGTCTGTCTATCCGTCCGTCTGTCACCAGGCTGTATCTCAAGAACGGCAATAGCTAGACAGTTGAAATTTTCACAAATGATGTATTTCTGTTGCTGATATAACAACAAATACTAAAAATAAAATAAAAAAATATTTTAGGGATTTAACAAACGTGATTTTATTGCCCTTTTTTGCTCGCTATTGATAACAACAACAGGTAGATGCTTGAAATGTTTACAGAATATTTAGTTATATATTACTATTTTATACTTTAAAAATAAAGAATTAAATTTAAATATAACAGTTATTTAAGGGGGGCTTTAGTTATATACTAACTTTAAAAATAAATAATTAAATGAAAATTAAATTAATATTTAAGTGGGGGCTCCCATACAACAAACGTGATTTTTTTACTCATTTTTGCTCGATATTGATAACGGCAACAGTTAAATGCTTGAAATATTCACAAAATATTTAGTTATATATTCACTTTAAAAATAAAGAATTAAATTTAAATATAACAGTTATTTAAGGGGGACTCCCATATTATCTAAACTGTCTGAAAAGTAAGTAGATAGGTACTTAATTGAAAATCATAAACAAAGGTCCTACTACCTACATACCTACCTATCAAGTAATTGTTAAACACCACTTTCTTTATATTACTTACCTAATTCTTACGCCCTTACAGATAATAATAAAATTTTAAAAAGCTGATGGAATTAACACTATAAAAATTCATCCATGATGGCGCCTACTTAGAGTCATATGTGCGCAGTAGGTAAAAGTGTGCAAACCCATTCATTTGAGTCCTAAATATATGCGATTGCGCACGCTTACCCACTGCGCACAGTTACCTTATGACTCGTTTAGTTATGACTCTAATGGTAACATAATTCCTTACATTTAAAACTGTTTCGTTATGCGCATCTAAGTCTAAGTTGAAAACCACGAAATGAGTAAAATTTTACTTGCAAAATTTGGTAACAGCCAAACACCATGGTTACAGAGAGTTACAATAGTGTAATGTTGTCAATGGTACGGAACCTTTCGTGCGCGAGTCCGACTCGCACTTGGCCAGTTTTTTTTATTTTGGCGGGAAAAAATGTACCGAACCGCACAGCCCGTCGCTCGGGGCAACGAACAGGGTAGTGTGGGGCTTGTAAAGACCACCCTGCACTTAGGAATTATCCTTGTGTATCGCGGGAGACTTTACAAACATATCATTTCACGGACACAAAGTCATCTTCGGGCGTCGTGGCGTAGTCGGTAGTGTAACCAACTTCCGTGCATGAGATCGTGGGTTCGATTCCCACTCAGGACAATTATTTGTGTGATGAACACAGATATTTGTACTGCGTCTGGGTGTTTTCTATCTATTATATGTATGTATTTACAAAAAAAAGTAGTATATGTATTATATCCGTAATCTGGTACTCATAGCACAAACGTTAAGCTTAGTTTGGGACCAGAGGACGTTGTGTGAAAATGTCCGTAAATATTTATTTATTTATTTATTATCCAGACTAAGAACAACCATTTATTTTGTGGATTACACTAAGAGTTGTCCTGTGAGGGAATCGAATTCACAACACTCGGGTGGGAGGCCAGTATCTAAACCACTCCGCCAACTATGCAGTATAAATATTGATAATGCTAGAGAAAAATAGCTGCATATTTTTCTACTAAATCGCTAATTTTAACATAAATTGATAACAGGCAGACGGCAGTACCTAAGTCATTCGCCGGAATTATAAGTATGTATCGGTTTAATGCGGGTTATAATAATTTACATCTGTGGCGTGCCAATTTTGGTCGCGTAACAAACATAACAAACTATTTTTTTTATATATATAAATAGGATGAGCAGAATAATACATTGTATTCTTGCGTTCTAATATGTTTATATATAGTCAAATGAATAGTAGGACCAATCCTTCCTTAAAATTTAAAATTCCTTAAAATTTGTAGGTTGTATTTAAATATGTAAATACTCAGGCCTATTCAATTCAAATACAACCTTCTACAAAGTTTCACTTCGATATGACAGTTCATTTTATGAGTCATAAACGATTAAATGTTCGATAAGTTTACGTAGGTATTTACTTATCTTTTAAATATGACATGATTATGAATAATTTAATTGAGAACAGATATTTCAGTAATCAATGGAACCCTGTCCCTTCCAATCTGGGGGACCAAGGGGTTCTGTTCACCCAGTCGAAAGTTCTGAGGCAACAAAGATAAAAAAAGTCGAATTGAGAACCTCCTCCTTTTTTGAAGTCGGTTGAAAAGTAGAAGTGGAAGTATAAAAGCTGTTGTGCGTGCGTGTGTGCGTGCGATGCATGCGTGCGTGCGTTTGTGTAGAAGCGGCTCAGTTTCATCATAGGTTAATTTTAACCAGTTTACTAAAGAAAATTTACGTTAGGTCAAGGATGAAGATTTCCTTATAGAGAAAAGCCGATTATGCAGTGTATGTTTTATATTAACGAAAGCGAGAATGAATACGCAAGACCAAGATCGGTAACAAGACTTTCTGACTTGATGTTGGTCTTAATTACTCATCACTATATCTGACCTCTACGACTCTACGACGGGATGAGGATAGGATATCAATATGTACCTATATCCACTCTCATAGATTCCCATGAAAGCCGGGAACACACTTTTCGGAGCAAGGGTTACAACGAGATATATTCTATCAGATACCCAATATTTTATGATAATTACGCGAATATTACAAAATACGAAATAACTTCTACGAAATCTTTCGCGTCTACTTCATTTTTTACTATCCCAACATTTCAAATACTTTACAGCGTTCATGATCACGGGTGGAATAAGGATGACGGCTGTCCAATGGTCTATAACCTGCGTAAAATAATATTTTTTAAAGCCTAGCCATAGACGTATAAAGGAACGTCCATGAACTTAGCTAATATAAGTAACTTTGAAATTAGTGCGTCCTGTCAGTCCTGTGGGTTAGAATGAACCTGTATGGAATATAATTACAATATTATAATTATTTTCATTTATTAACATAACATCACTAGATACATTTTTAAATAGTATATTATAATTATTATTAGAATTATTTCCTAGAAGAAACGAAATGATAAGTTATTTTTAAAACAAACTACCTACCTAGGTACCTACTTATACTCTATTCTATTGTTCGTATTCTAAAATTTAAATTTAATAAGTACCTACGTAATAATAAATTTTACTTTTAACTTGGGTTGTTTTGTCGCGGAATACATACACTTGCCTCATTATGTATGATTACTAACTAACGTAACGTTACGATGATACTATACGTCTACATACATACTGTAATTAATAATAATATTCTGTACAATTTTCAGTTTAAAACTGTAAGCATTAAGGTTGAAATTTATAAATCTATACGACCGTAATGCTTGTTGCTATGTGGTGTTGCGTTCAGCTTTGTATTTTTTTCAAACGTGTGACTAAGGCCGCATATTGAACGTGATGTAAAAAAAACTTGGAAATTCCACTTAATTTTGGAACTTCTTATTATGTACATTGTAATTGAATTATTTCTACCAGGGTAACAACCCTGCATATTTTTTAAATTCTCCCGATGACTGTGTGTGATTATTTCAGTTATAATCCTCTTTTGCCTACCTTTTATCATGGATAGCAAGAGTCACAAGCCACCTCCAATGAATTTAAAAATAATAATTATATTAAATATCAATAAGAGTAGTTACATAGCTTCATACAGTGTTATGTCCATCATTTGACCTCGTTCCACTAAATCAGATAAAAAATAATGGAAGCAGGTGGGCAATGCCCATCGATCGCGTTATATATCATAATACACGTCCATGTGTCATGGATGAACGCCTTGTTGTTGTATAACATGTAGTGTAGGTACGTCCACGGCACATCGGACCGCTATTTCAAACTAAATACTGGTGTTAAACTAAACTAAATACGCTATTTGTCTCACTCTTTCTTACCAGAATGAACAAGGATAAAAGTAAGTTCACCTGCAAAGAATTCGGAAATTGTAAACCTTTATGGAGCGTCTTTGTGCTTCACATGAAACAGGTACCTATGTGCACAAAAGTTATGCGAATGATGTCATTACCTGGTGAAGAAATAAGCAGCCAGTATTGATAACCAGACATCGTTCTCTAGAACAGTTAAAAATTTAAATAGAGACGTTGGTGTTCTTGGTAATTTCATCATTATAGTTATGCCAACTAAATCATAATATGGGACAGTGAAATCCACAACATTTTCGCGTTCAGCCATGACGGAAAGCGAAGCTAGGCCGATATCAGCTTTCTTATCGACGAGTTCTTTGATAATGCCGTTCCAGTTTCCATTTTCGTCCATTGTGCCAAAGTTACCGTCCGGCGCTAAAATTATTTCGTAGTCAAATTTAACGATTTGACGGATTTCCTCTATGAGATCGATACAATAACCTTTGTAGCCTTTCGGTTCCTTATCGTCTCTTATAATGAAAGGTTTTTGCTGCAAGAGAAAATAAATACGTAATTATAGAATAAAATTTCTTATCAAAATTCCAGACAGAGAAAAATTGAGCCTGAAATTGTGTTTGAACAGTATGTTGTTGAGTAAACGAATGAAATTTTATCAAGTTGGCAACAGAATTTTAAACAATAACAGAGTTCATTTACCTACCTCGACTGTGACGATTCTGTACACCAACTGCGCTGAATAATTACTCATGTTATTGAGGTCAGTCAAGGTTAGATTTGAGGAGAGGCCAGCCTTCCAGGAGCCGAGTGAATGACTGCTTATGGAGGCACCATCTTTGACCGTGATTGCTAACAGATCTGTGTTAAACTCGATATAGCTTCTTCCATTCATAGGATCATCTTGAGGAATAAAAAACGGAGCATATGTAGGGGTTTCCTTTACCTGTGATACAATAATTATTTCGTAAATGCTTATAAAACAATTATTGAATTTTAAGTCAATGTGTCACCGCACACCTCTTGGAACGCCGTTTTAAGATCCAAGGTCCTGTTCGGTGTATTCTTGCCATCGTAGTCGTCGCATGTAATATATTTCATGTCGTTTGGCCACTTGCCAGAGTCCAGTAGTGATCTGGAAATTCATAAACGTGAACTCTGATGGAATATGTCCAGGATATATTTAGACAAACCACATTACTCGTACAGTAAAGTTGAAATTGGTACGCTACAAGAATAGTAAAGGTCATTACTTGATAGCTAGAAATGTTCTTAAGGACAGGTCGAAGTAAAAGGCGGATGTGATTTCAGGTTCGCCGTTCATACTGTACGTGGTTTTGATCTTTCCCAGACGGTCTCTACTGTTAGCGTCTGGAATCGGTCGCATATGGACAATAGTAGCATTCTTACATCCACAGCTAATATCACCCTTTTCCAGGGATAAGGCAAACCAAGCAGTTTTACGTCCAAAATACTGATTCTTATCCGCAGCGTCTAAAACGTTCTTTATCGTTCTCAAATTACCAACAATGAAGAAGTTTACAATGTCCAAATTACGTAGACTTTCCAATTGGGTTTTAATTTCATTAATCTCAAAGCTCTTTACGGGAGTAATGACATGTCGTGTTGCTATATTCTGTAATAGTGATTTGTATTTGTGGTCCATAACTGTGAACAAGCAGATTCTATAAAAATACATATTCACGTACGCGCTAAGTAACTGATAAAGATGATGTTAATGACCATTATACTATCACATTTTATATCTTGGCAATACCGCATTGAATCCATAAACCTATTATAACAGACCCTTGTCCTTCGTGTGAGGTAGCAAGTAGTAAGGCTTATTATATCATTTTGGGCAGATGAGCTGATATAAAATTTATTTTGAGCGACGGTATTTTAGGTAGGTAGGTACCGACCTGGCCGGACCATGTTCACCCCTATAATATTGAACAATACTTTGATTGTGTAGTAATATTCAACCAAACTAACCTTATACCCAATCCAACCGTTCAGTAATTTTTACTCAATATTACTTTTAGAAAAAAAAACACTTAAATTGTCTCCGTCACCCATCAAATCAGGTGTTTGAGCCCAGTTACAGGACCCGTAAATATGAAGTGATAAATTATTGAATTACAAATACTGGGAAAAATGGTTGGTAAAAATGTAACCTACCAAAATATTCGTCGAATATAATAGCAGCATTAGTAATATCTTGTTTTGTAACGATAGCTCGTATGGCTTCTGGTAGTATATCAGCGGGTGGCATGACTTGTAACAGAAATCTTGTCTGATTAGCATTTAATGTCCTCCACTGCCTCAGATCACCGGCTTGACCAAACGATCCAGATATTGTTGGTAATGCTAAAGCTGCTGTAAACGATTTTATGGTTTCCGAACCTACACCAGTCATTGTGAAATCCAAGACAACGTGCGGAGTCTTCTTTGCAGTGATCATATCGTTATATTTCCTGCAAACTAAGAAATATATCTCTAGTCTATTTAAAGTGTTATTTACTTGATCCCTAAGTATCCTTATCATTCTTACCATTTTCCAAGAACGTTTTAGCATCTGTTCGGTTACCTACAACTATAACAGGGTCCACTGCAAGACCAAGACTTGGATTGCGCCTCATGTATTCCTTGGCTACTTCAAAAGCCTTTTCAGCCAATGCATTGCTCTCTTCGTTAATCAATACTAAAACACGCATTGTAAACAGTAGTTTAATTTGGAAATATGTACATTTTTTGCAAATATTTTGACGAAAACGCGTCATGACTATTACCGTAATTCAAACATGTATTTATTTAAATGACACATATATTTAAAACTAGTAAAACTTTTTTATGATACTTACAAACGTTTATATTTTGAGTTGTCTGAGCGTAGGTAACATAAAAAAAAGAAAACAGAAAAACAACTGCTAATGAAGTCATATTAATTTTTAAAGTTTACTGTTCATCGAATCGTTGTTCACTTTGTAAACTCTGCCACTGGACGCACTGACCACTGAATGAGGGTTCATGAATATCCAGTTCTGTGTACTGTCTAGTTTCCACGGAGACACCTGACCTTGTGTCAGCTCCTCCT
The DNA here is from genome assembly GCA_948253155.1 of Leucoma salicis. Lineage (NCBI taxonomy): Eukaryota > Metazoa > Arthropoda > Insecta > Lepidoptera > Erebidae > Leucoma > Leucoma salicis. The sequence goes on from OX411815.1 coordinate 5,701,142, forward strand.
ACCCATATTGATGTATTTGGTAGACACTAATAATACATTTTTAAATAAAATAACACTAATAAGTGCACTGAGTTAGTGGTTTAAGTAGGGATGACTAACAGGTTTAAGTCCAGAGATGACTAAATATTTTAGACGAGCCTTGGCTCATCTGATGGTAAGTGGTGTCATACATTCGGTAGATAATATAAAGAATACTGCCAACTGATTTCATTTCACGGAAGGCAAATATATAAATTTTATTATGATACTAAAGGCTAGCTAGTTTTATATCCGTTTAAAGTTTATATCCGTATATATAGTTACCGATATAGTAGCGGGATAAAACGTATGTCAATTTATTAAGTAAAATCAAGAGCAGTCTAACAAGAAACTTTCATCAAAATCGATTCAGTAGTTCTAGCGTGATGTGCGAACAGACAAAATAAAAATAAATATTTTGTCTCTGACATATTATTATGAGACGTTAAAGCCGGTAATTTTCTCAAATACCAACATCGCTTTAAAGGCGTTCGGCAGTTCTGCGCTACTCGGGCTAAGCCGGGACTCGAGCGTGTCACAAGTGTGACAGCAGTCGCCTCCCTCCTTGCGACTATGTGTAGACATCTGCCGAAGCAACCGTGTCCCGACAGCACCTGTACCAGTCGGAAGGTAAGGACTCAGTGTCGTCACCCTGCAGTCTTTTTGTTTTTTTGTTAAGGCGGGAAAATATTTAACTAACCGCACGTACCGTCAGCGTCTATTGGATACCGTGGAAAATAACTACGAAAACATTAATTCTAAAATATCTGCTTCTAGGAAAAATAATGTTTATGTTAAATTACAATGTAGTATAATACATACATTAATCTTAATACAATGTTATGAGATATTTCAGAGCCACAAACAAACCTTTGAAATAATTTATTCAAATAAAAATTATCCAGGTTAAATTGCATGAAAATCAACGTAAAACAATTAGACGCTCCCATTATCAGTATCACGTAAAGAGATATTCCAATTACTTGGGTTATTATTATTGATAGAGAAAAATAAAACCTAGTATGTTTGAACTATTTTATTGCAAGAAATGTTTTACAAACACTAACTCCACAGTTGAGAGAAGTGAAAACTGTACACACAACTTTAAATCTAATACTTAATGTACTTTGAATCAAAATTGACTCTAAATTGTTTGAAAAGTTAATCGCAACTTTAATATAATATTATATTATATATATATATATCTTAGAGTAGTTAGTTATATGGTCTAAGTTATTATTGATAAGGAACACAAGGTGTTAACTTACATGACAAAGTTGAAGATTCATTTCTGTAGAGGTCATCTTACATTCGAGGTCTGTTACTATCACAATATAAGAAAATAAATTAGAAAAACAGGTTATAAGAAATAAAGTTGTCTATAGAATTACAAAAAAAAATAGCACACAAAAGTTATTAGGTACCTATGTCAAATATGAACTATCACCGTACTTGTCAACTTTGAACTTCAATTAAATTCCATATCTTAAAATTAGTGATACAATGTGAACAATAAATTATTTTTAATTAATTTTTGTATAAACTTTTGGATAGACCTGCCGAAATACCCAGTTATTTGCCTAGCAGAAACAATAGATATACAATGCAAATTTAAAAAAAAAAAAACATTTTTTCCTTTTGAGAAACATGTGACACAAGTGGCATGGATACAATTTCCACCACCAATGTAGGGATATCCCTATATACATATAGCTACTATGAGACAAATTGGGCAAGAAATGCATAGGTTTTTTATTTGCCCACACTATTTCAATAAAATTAGGCATAGGTATGAAAGGCCAACCAAAGTAATACAGTATCAAAGTTAGTCCACATTGTAATCCATAACCAAAATGTCAAAGGAATGTTCAAATGGTTAAGTAATAATGCCTATGAAAATTAAACATAAAAAAATGTGCGTTTATCTACCTTAAATTAATTCTAGTTATTAATTAACCTTATTTTATCTAGAATTTTTGTTTTTTAGAAGCTGTTTTATAAAATGCGTCGTTCACAGAACGTATAGTAAATTGATTTCACACTAGGTGAATCACTTTGGCAGTACTTTACTGGCGAATCGTGTTTACAGACAATGTTATTCTATCAATTCAAAAATCCACCACTACTAAGTCTGTTGAAATAGACACCAATACGCAAAAACAGCATACAACACTTAACCGAGACACATACTATGATCAGTTCACTGCAACGCACACCTTCGTTGCGATTGACAGTAACATTAAAATTTACAATTTACAGGTACTTCACAGGTAAGATTTAATACACAGTGTATTATAAACCTAAACTTAAGTGCAGTCACAAAAGAGCTCAACTCCTTTTTATTAAATAATAAATATAAATGGTGCATATAAACTGTATAAAGAAACAATAGCGACATGAAACTTGTGCCACTCTGCCAAAGGCCACATAACTTACTAGGAGATGGAAACAAAACAGTTATATTATTGATATACAATTAAATAATATGATCAATATTGATAAAACTGTTAAAATTAGCAAGTTGAAAATCTAGTAGGCTAATGTTACAATTGTTTGTGAGTTGGGCCCTAATGAACATTGTTGCATTGCAGTAAACCAAGCCAGTGAGGTATGTTGTTTTAAGCAGCCGCTTCTTCAGCTGGAGCCACCTCCTCAACTACTTTCGCCTTCTTCTCTGGAGTGGTCTTCTCCTTTTCACCATTATCCACTGACACAGATTTCCTCTTCACACCAGTCTCTTTCTTTTCTGTAAGCAAAATTATGGTATCTGTATATTTCTAAAGAAACAGCATTTCAATAAATCCTTGCAAATAGAAACCACCTAATATGACATACCTGTGACATCATCACCATTCTCTGTTGCATCGTTACTTTCCTCACCATCCCCATTTTCAGCAGGAGTATCTTCCTCTGGAGCTTCACTGCTGCCATTCTCTTCCTTACTGTCACCATTGCTTTCAGGTGTTTCGGAAACTTTTTTGGCGGGAGATTTTTTCACTGGGGACTCCTTAACTTCGGTGGAAGTGACCTCCTCAGTGGCGGCGTCTCTGAAAACGCAATTATCATTTATTACATACAGTCTGAGGAAATGACATCGTACCTATATTATATAGTCTCAATCCCGATCATAAGCGATTTAAATATCTAACGAGTTACTATAACATTAAAACGTAAAACTCCCGTTTTAATCAGCCCCTAGATACACAAAAATTGGATAAACTAGAATAAATGTGTTATGTATTTCAAATCGTATCGTAAATTCCAACATAAATACTTAAGTACGCACCGTAGTAAATGCGAGTCAGTGACGGATTATAACAATAAAATAGCCGACGCGTCCAATACTCAACGGTAGTAGGGCATAAAAGGAAAAGTCTGACAGAACATAAACAAGTGGCTCTTACACAAGGCTGCATGTGGGAAAGTTGCAACATAGGAAAGGAAACCGCACGTAACCGTCATCACCTTTATTAAATGAATACGTTATTCGCTTCACTGGTGAAACACCACAGTAAATCGCAGTGTTAAAAATAACTAATGACAACATACATGCCTCGCGCTAACGTAGCCAACCGATAATCTGAGTCTGAGTTACAAAACTCGAGGTCTGGGTGATTTGAAAGAGCGCGCTAAGTCCGACGACGCTAGGTTACCTACCTACGCGCCGGCACGCCGCGCATGCAGCGCCATCTTGGATAAAACAACCAGCCCCGCGCCCGGCGTGTTTCAACTTTTCCACATTATTACAAACCGTAAATGAATAATTCCATGATACTAATCAATTTATGCTTACGTTACATATGTTACACACAATTTCTGATCAGTAACGATCACTTATGTTAAAACACAAGTTTAAAAATTTTGTTAACATTACAAAATAGTTTTTCCCGCGTGTGACTTGTGGCGGCGTTTACAAATTATTGATACCAAAAAAACTAATTAGATGGAAAATATATTTTATAACTTTCAGGTGCCTTTATGGAATGTAAAACTAAAGGAAAATCACTTATAAATCACTAAATATTCACTGAAAACACGCATTTCACACTTATTACAGGAAGCCATTTTGATCACGTTTGCGATGCCGCCAAAAGTTGTAAGCCGCGAAACTACCATAAATTCATTGAAGACAAATGAAAACTTACTTCTTTTCAACGGCTGCGTCTGCCATTATGTTTTATAAGGTATAATGCACGTTAAATTTATTAGAAAGAAATAATTAGAAGCACGTGCAACACAACGTACAGCAATGTTAACCACACAAACACCGACGACCAAATGAAGGAGGAAAAAGGAAAAAGTATATAATCCGAGCCCGACCCTCGCGTGGGGACGTATGGTTGTCGTGAAGCTAGTGCGCGTACGTCATTGCGGTGAAATAGATATACTGCCATTACCTTTGTTAGAAAAAGATAACTCGAGATATCTTTTTCATCTTCAGACAACCTTGAAGTTTATTGCAAACAGTACAGGATAGCAATATTATACCTTTCTCATTCTATCTTATTTGAAAAATACTATCGTTATATTGTTCAATCAAGAATTCAAAACGAATAAAATAAAATGTGTTATTTGAAATTTAAGTGGGGTTTTAATGTATTGAATAATTTTATTAATTTAATAATATTGTCATACTATAAGCTTAATAAGAACTGTAAAACTAAATATCTGCCTAACATAACAGTGTTTCGTAGTAATCGTCCTTCATATAGAATTAAAATAAAACTAGGTACCTATTTTCCACTGGAAATTGTGCTGGGAAAGGAGCGTCGTGATCGTGAAAATTATTATTTTCAACCATTTTTTAGTTAGGTACCTACCTACCTACCTATCTGATCAGTTGTTGGCGAATTTGTAAATGCTAACTAGGTACGTAGGTTCGCGCTTAGGTAGGTACCTACCTAGGTATCTACATAAACTAAGAAACAAGCTTTAATGATGACTTTTATTTTACTATGGAGAAGCCATAATTATTTTAGATAACTAGGTATGTATTTAATTTTCACATTTAGCTGGAAACTGCTTTAGCTGAACATGAACAGCCGATCACTAGTTACCACAGGTATTCCACGTGCACACGCTTGCTGAGAACTTAATTGAAACGTCCGCTAGGCGCTAACAACGCGGCCACACGGAGCCGCACAAAACAAGACGATGTTTTGCGTATTTTATTTTTAACATAATAATATTTATTGAATGGCCATAAAAGCCTTTCTCACCAGCTGGGCACCAGCCGATATAGGTAGTACCTACTGATAATTTTGTATCAAATTAAATAAAGGTGTAAGCTCAGATCATGATTTGATCTGAGGGTGTAAGATAAAAATACCCCACTATAAAAGGAAGAAAATAATTTACAATGTAACTATGTATTCTCTTGGGGAGGCCTATGTCCAGCAGAGGACGTTGAAAGGCTGATGGATGGATGGATACTAACACCATTTTCTGTCTCATCTCTAGATGTTACCTATACTTAACTATAACTATACTTATCTACCTGTTTAGGTAGGTAGGTGTAGTTGCCTTTTTTTTGTTAAGGCGGGAAAAAATGTTCCTAACCGCACACCCCGTCGTTCGGAGTAACGAACAGGGTAGTGTGGGGCCTTCACCCACTAAAGAAGCCCGCCGTGTGCCATCTCTCCGCCGTTATTGGCGGGCCACTGGAACTATGTTACATTTCTTCGGTGGTAGTTGTAGTTGCCTACATTTTAAAGTAGGTATTTGACTACAAATATGCCAGATAACCAAGCTCTTCGATCAGTGCAAATTTTTTACCATTACAATAATTTAGCAGCAGCCTGCAGCCCATTTTAATCACGGCGGTGGGAGTGACAGTTAGTGGATGCCTTTTAGGGATGGGCCGAAATTCGTTTTACATTCGGTTTAAACGAATTTCGGTGGCATAAATCTGTCATAGCTGTAAAATAAGTCACATCACGATATACCAATACTCTAGAGCATGGGTCGACAACCTTTTGGCTGCCAGGGGACACAGGGGGGATAAAGGAAAGCGGGCAGCATTTGTCATATTTTTTAAAATTTAAAGACATTTTATTTTGATGTGAAACATCTAATGCGGAGGGTGGGTAAGATCGGCTGTTAGCGTGGCGACGCTTTTATTTTACTTGTCCCGTTCAAATCTTGCAAGTTAGATTTGACACACTTCCCGGTTTCCGATTGAGCTAAAATTTTACACGCAGCTGTATATCGCGTGACAATGCAATATTATGATGACATGGAGCTGATCTAATGATAGAGCTGGAAGGTGGACATAGGAACTCTATAATGAAACGGCGCAACCCCATCGAATTTGGGCTCGTATGATTCGTCTTGACGAGTATTTTGCCTCTAGATGGTATCCAGGGTCTGATGATGGAGCTGGAAGGTGGCCATGCGAAAATCTGTAATTAAATGGCGCAATTCCATCGAGTTAGGTCACGTTTGAAATGTCTACTAGTACTTCAGTCCTAGATGATATCCAGGGTCTGATGATGGCGCTGGAAGGTGGCCACCGTAGATAACTCTGTAATGAAAAGACTCAACCCCATCGAGTTTGGAATCGTTTGATACGTCTTGACGAGTCTTTACATTATATACAGGGTCTGATGATGGTGCTAGAACGTGGCCATAGGTACTCCGTTATAAAATGACATAACTTCATCGAGTTTGGGCTCATATGATTTGTCTTCACGATTACTTTGTCTCTCAATGTTATCCAGGGTCTGATGATGGAGCGGAGAGATAATGAAACGACGCAACCCTGTCGAGTGTATACTCGTTTGATTCAAGGAGAGATTTGAGGAGTAGTTTGTTAAGTTACGATCATTTTATTTCTACAAAATAATTTCGATGTTTTCACATCTGGTAGACGTCCCGCGACGTCTAGTGTTTTAATTTTATTAAAAGAAATGACGAAAATAAAAAAAACAAACAAATTTAAAAAAAATTCAATTTTAACTTTATGCTCGGTATCATAATGGCGTTCCACATTATACTCTTTTTGTATAGCAAGAGTTTTTGGCATATTAAATGGTTTCCCAGTACAATTAAGTACTTACCATAATTATTTACGTTATAATTACTTATTATTATTTATTTAGGGCCGCAAGAGGGTAGTTGCTTTGCAGGCCGCATGTGGCCTGCCATCTATGTAAGAATAAACAAATGAAGTAGATGTTTTTCGAAATTCCGGAGTCTATGAATCAATAAACCCAATAATAAAATTCTAAATAAGTGACACCCTCACACTGTTCGAACACGACATGTTACTCCCGAGAATGCACACACCCAAGTTCGGCCGAACTTCGGGCGAATTTTGTATTTTTACCAATTGTTCGGCTGAATTTCGTATCCGCTTCAAATCACATTCGGCCTATCTCTATTAATTTGTAAAATACCACCACATTTTACATATCGTAATTATACTGTCGTAGGTATATTTTCTCTTTACCACCGAAGGAATGTAGCATAGTTCCAGTGGCCCGCCAATAAAGGCGGAGAGACGGCACACGGCGGGTTTCTTTAGTGGGTGAGGGCCCCACACTACCCTGTTCGTTGCCCCGAACGACGGGGTATGCGGTTAGGTACATTTTTTCCCGCCTAAACAAAAAAAAAAGGTATATTTTCTGTTTATTAGTTAGATTCTGGCCGCAACTCCGTCCGTGTGGATTTCAGAATATACCTACCTAAATTGAATACATGTTAGCTTATCCTCTCTACAGCACGCATAAATAGCTATCCCACGTCCTTCTCTTGGCTCCAGACTATATGTAAGTAGGTATGCTAATTTTCATTATGACTGGTCTGAACTGTGTTATTTTACTGGTACCTATAAGCATTAACCTATATTCTAAACTGATAATCCTACTAACTACTTATTTGTGCTCCCTGTGCGATACGCAAGAACTATGTAGGTACAGTACTGCAAAATAAATATTGGGCATCGGTAAACATCGGAAACCATCGTAAACCATCGTATTTTATAACACAATTGATGGCTTCAAATGTAACCAGTCTTAATTAGTGCACCTGCAATTTCTACCTCTTTTTCCGTACTCCGTGTTACATACATACACATAGGCTAATGAATTTTAATTTTTAGTCGTGAAACTAGGTAGTTTTTAAATTTTATTATTATTATTATTTTGTACGTTGATAAACTATAGCAAAAAAGACATTCTTTCTTATTTTGATTATCTGTATTTCAAAATCTTTAATAATTAGATTATTATAAAAAATCAAATCAAATCATAATTTTTTTTTTACCCCCTTATGTGGGTTTGTAATACACCTCTGTCTACCCCTTCGGAGAATACAGGCGTGATACTATGTTTTATTTTACTGTTTAACATTCTAGAAACTTTTTCTTTTTAACTCACAATCAGATGATTCAGATGTAAAGATGATTACGGGCATTACTGTTAATTATGTTGTATAAATCTTACATTGTACCCTAACTAAAAGATAGCTGAGATTCTACCTACTATAATATTACGAGTGATTAGGGTGAAGTCTGAAACAACATAACGAAGGCAGTATTGCGTCTTATTCAGGGTCTAAGCACTGACTTTACACTTTCTGCTTGTTATTGTAAATAAGTACCTTAATAAATACGTGTTAATCAAGTAATTTATGATTTTTTTTATTTAAGTAAGTAATACATATTAATACCTATCCATCCATCTATCAGCCTTTTGACGTCCACTGCTGGACATAAACCTCTCCAAGAAGCGCCACAGAATCTATGCCAACTGCATCCAAAGGGTATTTCTACGTTGCGCTATCATATGATATAATATGTACCTATAACCACTCGAGAACCTTTCTTCCCCAACGGTTGTTTGTTCGTCGAGCGATGTAGCCTGCCTATTCAGCGTGCCAACAATGCGGGTTAAGTAGGTACGTCCGTTAATCTTGTTATTAGGTACTGTAATAAAATAAATTTCTAATCGATCACTATATATTAGGGAACCGATTTTCGGCCGAATGCTGAAGTACGGTTCAAGCCACCGAAATTCGGTTAAACTGAATGTAAAACGAGCTTCGACATATCTCACACATCCCTACTAGGTATACACAGGTACGACTAAATATTAAAATTTAGGTATTTTAGATAGGACAGTTCGTGTTTGAAGCACGCGACTTTGCCGCCAAAATTAAACCAGCATTTTGGAAAATCGGAAATACATTTGTAAGTTGGTAGGTATGTAGGTACCTATTTGCTGGAGTAGAATGTCGTAAGATGACCCTCCAGTACCCCCACAAAAGGCGTGGTAGGGGCCGCAGTGGTTTTAGTCGGTAGGGCTGCCATGCAAAATGGGGGGCATGGTGGCGAGCCCGACATACCCCCCAGTGCACCCGGCTGGCGTAACAGCATTTCCACTGCAACAAAAAAAAAAAGCTATGTAGATGCCAATTAAATTTCAGTAAATGATGACAATTTTATTTATTTTGTTGACACTACAAATTAGGATATTTTCGCATACATAGGTAGTATGAATTGTGAGTTCGTTGGCCGATAGCCTTCTGAGTCGGCTGTACCTACAGTCATATTTTACAGGTTTTTACTTTACAAAAAAATTATTTAATGATTTATGTAACGTCCCACAGTTGGGCAACTTCTTCTATACAACATGAGAGCATGAACAGCGGTTATAAAGGCGGTTTTTAATTCTTGTTGTAGGTAGGTACAATGCCACGTTGCGATATAAACGCACTGTGCCAGAAAAATCAACTGTTAGAACGTGCAAGTCATACACCCGTGTCTTACTATTTTCAACTGTAACTCTTAGAACTAAGAACTCTTTTAATGTGACTAAACGTAAAATACGTTACTATGATACGTTGTCCCTTGATAGGTCAATGGCTTTAAAAGAAAATAAATCTTGGCACCAGATGATGATTTCGTTAGAATATGAATTCGTCAAGTAGCATAGACTGATCAATATAATTACCTACAATACGAGTATGTAGGTACTTACATAAATATCCACGTGCTGTCGCTACTGAACCCTGAACCTGTTGATAGAACTATCGGTGCACCGGGCGCAAACTCGATAAAATTGCACAATAAATCATAATACTTACTCATCATCACGCCATCTCCCTTGCGGGGTAGGCAGAAAGAACAGAGTGCCAAAATGCTCTATTCTTGCATACATCTCTCGCATCCTCGACATTCATACCTAATTCTCTTCATACACGCTCACCAGTTTCGAAGAAGTTTCGTTTTCCTGACTCCACCTTCCTTCAATACATAACCGATTTGGCCTAGGTACGTTAGTCTCGGTCTCTCCCTGTACATAGGTAGTATAGGTACATGCTTCCAATTTCACATTGTATAAATATATCTTCTTAAGCAGTCGTTCGTCCGGCACTCTTTCCACATGTCCGAACCATCGGAGCGTTCCCTTTCGCATCTTTACACCAATACCACAGTAAACATATAAGCAAAGCCAATACTCTCTTTCATACCCACTCGCTACCTTACGTCGTCGTTACGAATGCGGTCAGTCAGCCGAACTCATGATTGTACAACATTATTGAACGTGTGGTGTTATTGAACGTGTAATAGCGAAAGTTAAAGCGATCATTCATAAAACTTGTTCTTCCGTGTTGTGACGACTAAGAATAGGAGTGGCACCACCCCATTCTTTCCCGAGACGATTGAGCGAGACGAAGGAAAATAAGCAATTATCACCCATTACTTACATTACTGGTGGTAGGGTTTGGTACCAAGTGGGAATACCTACTTGCTTGTTATCGGGTCCGAACGGGTCGGTATAACCGCGGTGAACCGTAAAGCGAAACCATTCATTCATTTTCCATCTCAGAAATGAAATGGTGAGCACTTGAGCAGTGACTTGGCAGTATTGTTTTTGTTGAGTCCATGAGCAGCGGTTACCAGCTATCGCCAGGTGGGTCTGCAATCAAATCCATCCATCCATCCATCAGTCTTTAATCGTCTACTGCTGGACATAGGCCTCCCCAAAATGGGGGTTTTACCGTAATCGCCACGCTTGGCAGGCGGGTTGGCGATCGCAGTGGATGTTTTTAGTACACAGGGGAACGCTGCTGCCCGGTCCCCCGATAATCCCTTAGTCGGCTTTTACGACTCCCATAGGAAGAGACGGGGTGGAGCTATTCTTGGTGCCGTCCCCACAAGGCAGATCAGAGAGAATCAAATAAGTATACTTAAACTTTATTGCGCAATCTTTTTCATTTTCATTCAATCGATTTTCATTAAATTGTGTAGTGTAGCATTAAATTGGGCCATATTTTTCACTTCACTATCTAAGGCGGTCGTCATAATTGTACGAAAATATTTATTGACGAATGGGTCATCGATTTTATTGTGTAAATAAGGTTAAATTTTAGTTTAGATTTTAGAAAGGTAAGATTTTATTCTGTAAAAAATAAGGTTGGGTCTCAGTAATGTAAACTAGGCAATGATATTTAAGTAAAGATAAGCTGTAAGTTGCCGTGTGGGCCGGCTTTAGAATTGTCCCACCCCTCTCCACCCATGGGAGTCGTAAGAGCCGACTGAGGGAATACCGGGGGAGTGGGCAGCAGCACTCCCTCGAGTATTAACAACATCCACTGCGATCGCCAACCCGCCTGCCAAGCGTGGCGATTAGGGCACTATCCCCCATATGAACGAAACACATGTTGTGGCGTTCTCTTGGGGAGGCCTATGTCCAGCAGTGGACTTCGAAAGGCTGATGGATGGATGGAAGCTGTAAGTAATTATGTACTACGTTCATAGGTTTTATTTTTAAATTTTTTTTATTGCTTATGATGGCAGACGAGCCACGGCCCACCTGATGTAAGTGGTAACCCTAACCGTCCCTCGAACTCAACTATATCGAGAGTTTTGTCAAGCCGAAGCGCACCATTTCACTTCTCAGGTATGAAAAATGTTAGTGTAGGTAGTACCTACTTACTAAATGGCTCATCGATATTGTTGCATTATGTTATGACAAAGAAGTTAGAACTAATTTTTAGATGTGTGCATACCTACATTACTCGATAGATAATACATACCTACGCATGATACAGAAAGAGACCAAAGATCACCGACTGTAACAAATTCGGCCAATTCAAAAATTACCGCGCGCTAGTGCGTGCGATATCTAAGTAGGTAGGTACTAGCCGTATAGGTACCTACTCTTTTTTGTATATAACATCATTGTAGGTAGGTACCTATATAGGTACGCTAATGAGGCTACGTAAGTAGTAGGTATTCTAGACAATCACCACACAAAAACGGGTTTTAGGCATCAGCTCGTCTTTTTGATAAGCAGGTAGGTAAGTATGTTCTTATTTGCTATACCTAAATCTTCCGGATTCTCACCAGTTAATTTAATTATGTACCTACTTGCATTAACATAGTTCTTTGCTTTCTATTATCCATACACGATAGACATGTACGTACCTACCTACCTATACATACTATCGCGCAAATTCACGTTTAGTTCATTTTCATGACACAACCATAACACCAATTTCAACAACATTTCATTTGGAACTCTAAATCCCAAATCATACGGTTGTTTGTATTTCATCGCAAATTTATTTCTCACGACAAGGGCTATGTCGGCCTAAGTTTAGCTATTGCAGTTAGAAATTCTAGTGACACTGACACACTAGCAATTTATTTACGTAACTAAGTGCCTATATAAAGATAAAGACTGATAGTTTTCTGTAAACTGAATGTCGGTTATTTTGTAGTCGTATGTTTATGAATGCGAAATATTTCTGCGATAATTAGGTAAGTACATAAAAAAGTGCAACTTCCAGAACACGTTTATAATTAAATATCTAGGTACGTACGTTTTGAAGTGCTTCAGGTTTTTCAGAATCTAATGAAAAAAGCCACACGTCAATGTTAACTACCTGTTCGTGCACAGAACAGCACAGCACCTTCTGTGACAGCACTCAGTTGTCAATAAGTGTTGCGTTGCTCTGGGGTGTGTGTATGTCTTGTAGTATAGTGAGTGTGTGTGTATTAGTGCCACAAGGAAAAAAAAAATACTTTGGAAAATCCAAAAGTGCATGCCTCATAATCTTCATTTTTCACAATAAAATTGATTATTTGATAAGTAACTAATAATGTATTGGTCTTACTAAGTAGTTTTCAATAAATCACATAGATAGCACTAATTTTAAACTAAAAAACGGCCGTGTGGGGCCGGCACCAAGAATAGCTCCACCCCGTCTCTTCCTATGGGAGTCGTAAAAGCCGACTAAAGGATTACCGGGGGACCGGGCAGCAGCGTTCCCCTGTGTACTAAAAACATCCACTGCGATCGCCAACCCGCCTGCCAAGCGTGGCGATTATGGCAATACCCCCCCATATGAGTGCACACACACACACATCGGCCCCCAGTCACGGCAGCTCCGCTATTCCGTGGCCTAACGGTAGCGGGCCCGGTAACGGCGGAGCAGGGGGTGCTAAGAATCTCCGGTCGCGATCCGGCTACCAGAAACGACTTCTGGCCCTGGTAACACACAACGTCAGGACACTGAGGACTGACGAGAGGATCACCGCGCTGGAAGAGGAGCTGAGCAAGATCCGATGGGACGTTGTAGGATTATCAGAAGTGCGAAGACAGGGTGAGGGCACGATAATCCTCCAGTCGGGTAACTTGCTCTTCCACCGGGAGGGCGACCAACAGTCCCAGGGTGGTGTCGGGTTTATCGTTCGCAAGTCTCTCATAGGTAACGTGGAGAAGATTGAGAGTGTGTCGAGTAGGGTAGCGTACCTTATACTCAGAATAACCAAAAGGTATTCGCTGAAGGTCATACAGGTTTACGCACCGACCTCGACACATTCCGACGACGAAGTGGAGGCCCTTTACGAGGACATCTCGAAAGCCATTCACACGTCTAAAAGTCACTTCACGGTGGTTATGGGAGATTTCAACGCAAAACTAGGCATAAGGAGAGACGATGAGCTGAAGGTGGGGCAATATGGATTTGGGCAGAGGAACCACAGGGGCCAGATGCTGTCTGATTTTCTGGAGAAGGAAGGCCTCTTTATGATGAATTCCTTCTTCAGGAAACAGCCCCAGCGAAAATGGACCTGGATTAGCCCTGATGGTTCAGTGAAAAATGAGATCGACTTCATCTTAACGGACAAACGACAGATATTCAATGATGTCTCAGTGATCAGCAGGATTAAAACTGGGAGTGATCACCGCTTAGTTAGAGGCATATTGAATCTAAATATGAAAGTCGAGAGGTCACGCTTGATGAGGTCTACGCTCCGACCAACACGTGCTCAATACCAGAACCCCGAAAACTTTCAGCTCGAACTACAAAATCGCTTTCAATGCCTAGACGAGTGCGATTCAGTGAACGATATGAACAACAGGTTCGTGGAAACTGTCCAAGCGGTCGGGTCGACCCTTTTTAAGACCAGTCGCGTCAATAGGACTCAAAAGTTTTCGGACCAAACTCTTAAGCTCATAGCGACACGGACAGAAATGACGGTGCAGTCTTCGGCTGATTGGTCCAATCAGAGGCGACTAAACAGACAGATCTCCAAGTCTATGCGACGAGACATTCGCCGATTTAATACCTTGCGTATTAAAGAGGCGATAGAGCGGAACCAAGGTTCCAAAGTGTTCGCAAGAGATCTGTCTGTTGGGAAAAGCCAGTTGACCAAGCTGAAGACCAATGATGGTACTGTTGTTTCTTCCAAAGATGAGTTATTAAGAGAGGTCCACGAGTTCTATGGACAGTTATACAGATCCCAGAACCCTGTTGTCAGCTTGGTCCATGAGCCCAGATCCAAGCTAACTCGGCACTATACCGAAGATATCCCGGACGTCAGCCTGTACGAGATCAGAATGGCTCTCAAACAACTAAAGGACGGAAAGGCACCGGGAGACGACGGAATTACTATAGAGCTTCTGAGGGCAGGCGGAAAGCCGGTCCTCAAAGCCCTTCAGAGGCTATTCAATTCCGTCGTTCTCGGGGGCGACGTTCCAGAATCGTGGACCAGGAGCTTGGTGGTGCTGTTCTTCAAGAAAGGTGACAGAACCCTCTTGAAGAATTACAGACCCATCTCGCTCTTGAGCCATGTCTATAAGTTGTTCTCGAGGGTCATTACAAATCGACTCACGCGCAGGCTTGACGACTTCCAGCCTCCCGAACAAGCCGGTTTCCGAAAAGGCTATAGTACCGTAGACCACATACATACGCTGCGCCAGATTATACAGAAGACCGAGGAGTATAATCGGCCTCTGTGTCTAGCGTTTGTGGACTACGAGAAAGCCTTCGATTCGATCGAAACTTGGGCGGTGCTGCAATCCCTTCAGCGGTGCCAAATTGACTATCGATACATCGAAGTGTTGAAGTGTTTGTATAGAAACGCCACTATGTCTGTCCGAGTTCAGGACAAGAGCACGAAACCGATCCAACTGCAGAAAGGTGTTAGACAGGGAGACGTCATGTCCCCGAAACTCTTCACCACTGCATTGGAAGATGTTTTCAAGCTCTTGGACTGGACCGGATTAGGCATCAACATAAATGGCGAATACATCACTCACCTTCGATTTGCAGATGATATCGTGGTCATGGCAGAATCGCTGGAGGACCTTGGTACCATGCTCAACGACCTCAGCCGTGTCTCCCGACTAGTGGGTCTAAAAATGAACATGGACAAGACGAAAGTCATGTCTAATATCCATGTCATTTCAGCACCGGTTCTGGTCGGGAGCTCGCTTCTCGAAGTTGTCGACCACTATGTATACCTGGGACAAACTGTCCAGTTAGGTAGGCACAGCTTCGAGAAAGAGGTCGATCGACGAATCCAGCTCGGCTGGGCAGCGTTCGGGAAGCTGAGGGAGATCTTCTTGTCCAATATTCCACAGTGTCTGAAGACGAAGGTCTACGACCAGTGTGTGTTACCAGTGATGACTTACGGCACAGAGGCGTGGTCTCTGAATGTTGGCCTTATGTCAAAACTTAAAGTCGCTCAGCGTGCTATGGAGCGGGCTATGCTTGGGATCTCTCTACGTGATAAGATCCGTAATACGGAAATCCGTAGGAGAACGGGAGTGACCGACATAGCCCGCCGGGTCAGCATGCTGAAGTGGCAATGGGCAGGCCACATCGCTCGACGAACCGACAACCGTTGGGGAAGAAAGGTTCTCGAGTGGCGACCGCGTAACGGACGGCGCAGTGTAGGACGGCCTCCCACCAGGTGGACCGATGACCTGGTCAAAGTCGCAGGCAGCCGTTGGATGCAGGCGGCACAGGACCGTTCACTGTGGCGTTCTCTTGGGGAGGCCTATGTCCAGCAGTGGACGATAAAAGGCTGATGGATGGATGGTAAAAGAAAAAGGTAAGGTTTCCATTAAAATTTAGAGAAATCAAAGCTGTCATAGCTGTAAAATAAGTCACATATACCGATACTCTAAAGTAATTTAATCATGGTCAGTTGTAGTACATACGTTAAACTATAATTATTATAGATAATTTAAGGTATTTGAAATAAAACTACGTTTACGGAATCTATCGCGTTTACTTGATTTTACTACTATCGCGACGTTTCGAATACTTTACAGCATTCATGATCACGGGTGGACTTAGATGATAGACGTCCAAGGCTGATATGTTATTTCAACCACAGTATATTCGCGTAAATTTCAGAAAGTATTAATTTAAGGTATAAATGAATTAGTTTTTTTTTCGCAATCCAAGAGTCTATGCATCAATAAACCCAATAATTTAAAATACTTTGACACCCTTACACCTTAGTAGAAAGAGTGGGAAGTAGGTTATCTTCATACAAACTCACCGCGCACGGCTTGTATGTGTGCGCCATAGTATCGTACGCACACTCTAACAAAATCTCGACCCGTTTCTCAGTACGCCAGTCGGGGCTAACGCCGCACAAGGTACGCGCGTCACGGCTTTTCGGCACCGCTAAATAAATGAAAAATGTGTGATAATTGCAGGAGAACTTATTGCTGTGTGTTTGGCTGTCTAAATGTCAGTCATGTCGATATTGTAGGTAGGTATAGTGACTAAGTAATAATCGTAAGTAAAAATCGTAAGTTAAAATAATCTGTGTTGTGTCTGGGTTCAGGGTTAGTGAGGTCGGTTTTACCTAAACGATTACAAGTAAAAAATACAACTTCCCGGCCCTTGCCAATTTCTAGGCACTGAATTAAAATTTAGCTAAGAGTGACAACCCTGAGACAGGCAAGTATGGTAGGTAATTATATCGCGGAATGGGCTGGAGATAGCCTACTTCCCCACTCTTTCTACAATGGTTACACTGACTGTTTTTTATTGTTTTGCAACGTTGTCTTTCATAAATAAATACACACAGAACACGACATGTTACTCCCGAGAAATCACACACCGAAGTTCTACAACCACGGCCGAATTTTGTATATTTACCGAATGTTCGGCCGAAGTTCGTATTCGGTTAAAATCACATTCGGCCCATCATTACCGTTTATTCTTTCATTTCATATCTGTGAAATGAAATGGTGAGCAGTGGCTTGACAATACTCTCGGTATAGTTGAATCCACGAGCGACGGTTACCATTCACCATCAGATGGGCCGTGGCTCATCTGCCACTCCACTACATGCAATAAAAAAGAGCAAAAATTCCGTGAATTTTTTACTCATTTTAACATCAAGATATCTGCCAGTAAAAATCCCATCCAAATTAGTCTAGCCGTTCCGGTGATTAGCCGGAACAAACTGACAGACAGACAAAAGCTTTAATGTATTTTGGTATAGGTAACGCACCACTGAAGGAATGTAATATATTATGGTTCCGGTGGCCCACAAAAAAAGGCGGAGAGACGGCACACGGCGGGTTTCTTTAGTGGGTGAGGGCCGAACGACGGGGGTGTGCGCTTAGAAACATTTTTTCCCGCCTTATCAAAAAAAAATGGTATAGGTAACGTAAACATATCCTACCTATAAAAATACTTCCGACATTACAAACAGACACTTTAATATTATTTATGTGTATAGATTTTACTTGATTGATTTTACCTACCATAGTAGACTTTTTCTAAATAAAATATGCACGCTGTAGATGCGGGACGCATCGCATTACCTATTTTACTAAATTACTAACGACCAGCCAATGCAAAGCATTGTCACGTGACATGCGACACAGTTTGCACAAATATAATCATTGTTTTACTAACGGATAACATCACGTTTAATTATGTAGGTATATCTTGAGAGGGGTGCGGGTCGGGATACCTCCGCGTTGGTGCACCCCGGGCAACGTCGGCACTCTAGTGCCGGCGGCTGAATCCCGGCAGGGGACGGGTCTCCGCGTGTCCCTCTGAATAGCAGAGGGCACAGTGGATAGGCCCAATCTCGTGCTCTGCCGCCCGGCCAGGGGATGCATAGCTGAGGGGAGCTCAGTCGCGAGGGTTGGTACGTCGGAGGACGTTAAATTTATTTCCGCCGGCGAACCACCGAAGGAATGTAACATAGTTCCAGTGGCCCGCCAATAAAGGCGGAGAGATGGCACACGGCGGGTTTCTTTAGTGGATGCAGGCCCCACACTACCCTGGTCGTTACCCCGAACGACAGGGTGTGCGGTTAGGAACATTTTTTCCCGCCTTAACAAAAAAAAAAGGGTATAAATATCTTGAGAAGGGCGAAAGTAAGCAGGTAAGTATAATAAGTAAAATGATTGCTAATAAATCTGTGTAAGTACATTTTGATCTCTATTTAATCACTATATTGACGTGCTCAGCTAAGCTCAATTCGGGGAAGTGCTCTATGATTGGATTGGAAGGGACGAAGTTTCGAATCCCGCTCGCACTAAAGTTCTCTTTTTGCACATTCACAGATAATCTGTTTGCTTGCTTGCTTTAATTATGAATATTTTTAATTTCAAAAATAACAGACAACCGATTTGGTTGGATAGACCGAATACACTGGAAAATGTAATTGATTTTCAAATTCCTTTTATATTAGTTTGCAAAGCGGTTTTATTATTAACGGTCGATCCTGCCTATTTCGCGATGATTGTCCATCCTGATGGATGCTGATGCATTTCGACGTCCGCTGGTGGACATAGGCCTCCCCAAAATGAGGGATAGTGCCGTAATCGCCACGCTTGGCAGGCGGGTTGGCGATCGCAGTGGATGTTGTTAATACTCGAGGGAGTATGGGGGTATTCCCTCAGTCGGCTCTTACGACTCCCATTACAATTCTAAAGCCACACGGCAAAAATTGTCCACTAGAGAAGAAATAGTAGAGTAGATGAGTAGATAGGTACGTAAAAGTAAACTTACTATTAAAATCAATTCAGATTTTGTTTCATCTGAGCAGAATCAAGTTTCAGTGTCGAATTAGAGTTGGTAGCGAAGGCCATTTTGTCTTTCTCTGGACAATAAAAACAAAAAAACATTATTGTATTTCTGACGAAGGTCACTAACTAATACGGATGTAAAATGTGTTATGGACTTGAAGATTTATGTTATGCGGTTCTTGTAGAACGCGTGTCTCAAATCAAATATGTGTATTAGAAACTAACTAATTATCTTATCATCACGCCATTGCCCTTGCGGGCTAAGCAGAGAGAACAGAGTGCCAAGAGGCAAGAATAGAGCCCACACAATAACATGTACAATGGCGGCTTAATGCTAAAAGCATTCTCTACCAGTCAAACTTCATGTCATGCAGAAAAACAAGTAGATTTTATTGATAATTTGATACGATCGTCATTCGCAATTACAATCTTCATCAAATAGCCGGGTATGATCGGGTGTCTGCCATATTAAGCATTAATTAATTTACATTATGGCTACATCATAGTTAATAATTAGGTAGGTATAATTTTACAATAAAATACTTTATATTGAAAAAATGTATGTACCTACCTATACTATTCCAACAAGGTTACTTTGTTTATTTGTTGTAATCGTTTACTTGATAGTTGTACTGTGGGTCATCAGGGGTTAAGAACTATTTTAGTTTGGTAAACATTGCAATGTTATCACCATTTAGTCTTTTCTGCTTCATGGTGCATCTGCAATAAATGGGTTTTAAAAAGTTACGCGCATCTTTATCGACTATAACCATTGGGTAACCCCGCTTCTGAGGGCCTCTTTATGCCTGAAACGTGTCATCCATGCCCACCGTCATCATACAAAAGAATCGAAAGGACGCGCTGTGAAATGTTGGTGAACTTCAGTATGCCCATACCACAGAACATACATATAATAATAATACGTACAGTATAGCCACTGTGCCTCTAGCAACAATCGGGGCATCCTTACTTCATCAGCGTTCTGTGCTGTCGAGGAGCTGACTTGGCACCGGGTACGCCTCATGCAGTGAGTCAGTTATTTTATTACAAGCTTTTATTTAACAAAGCTTTTTTTTACGGTTGATATTTCTTGTGCTAGTCTATTTCAAATAAGGACGGACGCCCGCGGAACGGCGGTCGAGTAATGGGCGGCAGCGGCGGATCTCTGTTTGCTTAACTGGGGATCCGCCAATACGTGCGTGCTGCAGTGGGGCGGGTCGATAGTGGACCTTTCGTTCGCTAGCCCCACTGTCGCAGCACGGGTAAGGGACTGGTGTGTCCTGGAGGAGGTTGAGACCCTATCCGATCACCGGTATATACGGATTGGGGTCTCCCGGTCCCTCCGGGGCCCCAGTAGGGGTCGTGTGGCGGACAGAGCTCCCGCTTTCCCGCGGTGGGCTGTGGGTAAGCTGAACCGGGAACTACTGGTGGAGGCGGCCATCGTGTCTTCGTGGCTGTCTTCACCCCCTCCTGACCGAGGACGTGGACGCCGAGGCTGGCCACTGGCAGGAGGCAGTGTCACAAATCTGCGACGCGGCCATGTCCCGCGTGCGGCGTCCGCCCCAAAGGAAGGGGGTCTATTGGTGGTCCCGCGAGCTGGCGGACCTCCGTGTGGCTTGCATTCGTGCCCGGAGGTCCTACACCCGCAGCCGGCGGCGTAACCATGATTCAGAGTGGGAGGGCCGGCTATACGAGGCGTATCGCAACGCGCGCGCAGAATTCAAGCTGGCCATCTGTTGCGCCAAAGAGATGAAGCGGCAGGAGATGTTGGAGGGTCTCGGGCGTGACCCCTGGGGACGCCCGTATCGTGCGGTGCTAAACAAGCTCCGCACTCGGGGTCCCCCCCCTTACAGAGATGCTCCAGCCGAGTTTCCTCACCGAGGTGGTTGAGGGTCTTTTCCCACGGCGGACGACGCACATGTCCCCGGTCATGGCTCCGCCAGATGACGACCGGGAGGCCAACGAGGGGAATGTGCCGCCCGTCTCCGAAATGGAAATGGGGGCGGCGGTATCCCGCATGCGGAAGAACACCGCCCCCGGGCCGGATGGGGTTCCCACCCGAGTTCTGGCCGTGCTCCTCGACCATCTGGAGCCCCACTTTAGGAGACTGTTCGATGCGAGCCTGGCGTCCGGACGATTTCCTGACTGCTGGAAGAAGGGGAAGCTCGTGCTTCTGCCAAAACCGGGATGGCCCCCGGATTCGGTCGCGGCCTTTAGACCCATCGTGCTGTTGGAAGATGCGGGTAAGCTACTCGAGAGGATTATCGCTGCCCGTATCGTCCGGCACCTTGTGGAGGTGGGCCCCGACCTGTCGGACGCTCAGTTCGGTTTTCGTTCGGGGCGTTCGACGGTCGACGCCATTCTGCGGCTGAAGGCCGCGGCCATGGAGGCCGTCGCTCGGCGGTGTCGTTGGACATCGCCAACGCATTTAACAGTCTGCCATTCGGCTGCATCAGGGAGGCACTCCGATTCCACGGGGTGCCCGCCTACCTGAGGCGCCTGGTGGAAGACTACCTCGAAGGCCGCACCGTCCTCTTCGTAAGCCGGGAAGGTAACTGTGAGGAGGGCCATGTCGTGCGGTGTCCCACAGGGATCTGTCCTGGGACCGCTCCTCTGGGACATCGGGTACGACTGGGTCCTACGTGGCCGGCATCCCCCCGGGCTGGGCGTAATTTGTTATGACGATGATACCCTTGTCACGGCCCGGGGAGGGAACTATTTCAAGGATATTTTTAAGGAGTACTATTTCACAGGCCTCAGCGCAGACCACCCGCCGGCGCCTCGATAGCAAAAAATGGTGTAGGGGTCAGTATCCAGGGCCACATAAAATATCTGGGCCTGGTCCTCTACGGGTGATGGCATTTCGACGAGCACTTCCGCCAGCTCGCACCGAGACTCGTCGGCACGGCGTCCGCCCTTGGACGTCTGTTACCGAACCTGGGCGGACCCAGCATCGCATGCCGATGGCTGTACGCGGGGGTGGTTCGGTCGATGGCGCATTACGGCGCACCGTGTGGGCGGAGTCTCTGACCGCCCGCAATAGGGCTCTTCTGTGGAGACCGCAGAGAGTCGTGGCGGTCAGAGCAATCCGCGGCTACCGCACGGTGTCGTGCGAGGCCGCGTGCGCATTGGCCGGAACCCCCCGTGGGACCTGGAGGCGGAGGTGCTCGCTGAAGTTTATCGGCGGGCGTCAGCAGCGCGTGCGGGAGGCACTCGCCTCCCGCCTAGTCAAATCAGCGCATGGAGGAGCGACGCTCGCTGCGCCATCATCGCCCGTTGGAGGGTTCGGCTGGAAACGCCTCGGGCCGGTCTTTGAACCGTAGGGGCGCTCCAGCCGATTTTAGAGGAATTGGTGGCTCGGCGGCATGGGGTCCTTACCTTCCGGCTGGTGCAGGTGCTGTCGGGGCATGGTTGCTTCGGCAAGTACCTGTACACAGTCGCTAGGAGGGAGGAGACTCCCTGCTGCCACCACTGTGACTGCAGCGAGGACTCGGCGCAGCACACACTCGAGTCGTGCCCGGCTTGGGCTGAGCAGCGCCGGGATCTCGCTGCAGTCATCGGAGAGGACCTATCGCTGCCGGCTGTCGTTCGATCGATGGTTGGCAGCGATAGGTACTGGACCGCAGTCACCAACTTCTGCGAGAATGTCATCTTGCGGCGTGCGGGGCGGCGTGGGCGCGAATATCTGCGCCTAATGCCGCCCTAGCCGAGGCTGCGGGCGGTCGGACCGGGGATTGCCCGCGTAGAGCCTGCCGCGAAGGTGCGACACCCCAGGCGCGTGGAGACGTCGCTCAGAGAGGAAGCCCATCAGGGCTAGCCGCCGCGCGGACCACTGAAGTGAATATACGCGGTACCAGTGGTCCGCCGAGTATGGGCGGGTAACGTTGCACGGTGGGTTTTTAGTGGGTGAGAGCCCCACACTATCCCGCTGTCTCCCCGGGCAGCGGGGCGTGCGGTAGGTACATTTTTGCCCACCTTAAAAAAAAAAAGTCTATTTTTAATAAACGTGACTATAGTCGGAATTATAATTCGATTCCACATTTGACATTAGCTACTGTCATTTTGTAAAATAATGATACCACATATTAATAGTGTAGTGATGAACACAAAAATCGATAAACAATCGCGATTTATGTTTATGTAATCATAATATTGGTGTGCCAATTAAATACTAAATTATTGATTTTTATTTAAATAAATACATAATTATTCATAATAATTATTTATTAATTAGTAACCGCTGCTTTATTTTATAAAAAGTTAATATTTTTGTTTTTTATATTAAAAACAAAACTTATAATAAAAGAGCCTAGATAGTTTTCTGTATTGGCAACCTGTGCGCGCTCTTGCAGCTAGCGCCATTTTGTTTATCTTGTCATTCGGCTTCATTCTCCCAGTCTAACTGCACGAATATCTTGTTTCATTGCGAATCGATATTTAGTTATTTTGTTGGGTTTTTGTTAAAGTTTTGTTACATTGTGTTTGTTGTTACGTTTATAGTTTTTTGTGAACTTTGAGTGAATCTATTTGTTTTGGTTTTCCATCAAAATGGATCCTCAGCCAAGTACATCACAAAAAGACGTGGATGTTTTCTTGTGCCCAAGAAAAAAACGTCCACGAAACGCTTTCACTGTTGCTGAAAAAGTAATTATCCGCAACGCCTACAAGTACGTTGAAAAATGAAACTTCTGCGCAATTGGAGGCCTTTGAAGTTGTGGAAGAAAATGAATGTTTGAGCAAAGTTGCTGACATATTGGGAACAACCTCACGCTCTGTTTGTAACGTTATGAAGGAAGTAAATAAAGGTGCGCCGCCAACTCCTCCTAAAAAAACTGGACAAAAGCGAAGTTTCAAAGATAAAATTGATGAGTTTACATTTTCCGCAATACGAAGAATTGTTCATCAGTTCTTTTACCGAAATGAACCTCCAACCATTGCAAAGGTTAGTCAATCAGTTAGACAGTATTATTTTATACCTACATCTTTTATATAAAACTAATGATTCCAAACTACTATAAAATTTACTATTTTAGATTTTACAAGTGATGAACGACGATCCAGAAATGCCCAAGGTTTCCAAAGACACACTCAGAAAAATTTTGAAGCATCTTAATTTTAAATTTGTTGCACGGTCACTCGCAAGAGTACACTTATTGATCGAAATGATATATTAATAACATGGCGCCAGCGTTACTTGCGATCTACATGTCAGTTTAGATGAGAAGGGAGACATATATATTATCAAGATGAAACTTGGGTTAACGCAGGTAAGGCTAACATTTTGAATTTATATACATTTTACATTAAATTTAGTAGTAATATTGAATGTTCATGTACTATATTTATTTTTAGGTCATACTGTAAAAAAAACTTTGGTGGACAAGAAAGTCACATCATCACGGCAAGCGTTTTTGGAGGGACTGACCACTGGATTAAAAAATCCATCTGGAAAAGGCAAACGTCTCATAATTAGCCATATAGGTAGTGAAGAAGGCTTCCTAGAAGAGGGGCTCATGATTTTATGAAGCAAAGAAAAATTGTGAAGATTACCATGATGAGATGAATGCAGTTTGTTTTGAGGAGTGGTTCGCTGGAGTCTTACCAAAATTAAGACCAAACTCAATTGTGGTGATGGATAATGCACCTTACCACTCCCGAAAATTGGAAACGGCACCAAAAATGAGCTGGAAAAAAGCTGCAATTCAAGACTGGCTTTTAAATAAAAATATTCATTACAAACCAGATATGGTTAAAGCTACGCTTTTAGAACTGATTCCACATAACGAGTCTTTTAATAAGTACGCTGTAGACGAAATGGCAGCACAACATGGGATCACGGTTTTAAGACTGGCCCCTTACCATTGCGAGCTGAACCCTATCGAATTGATATGGGCGCAGGTAAAGGGGCATGTAGCTCAAAATAATAAAACCTTCAAATTGACAGACATGAGAAATTTATTTGAGGAAGGCATTCAAAAAATTACGGCTATCGAATGGTCTAAATGCGTATCCCATGTTGTCAAAGAAGAGGAAAAAATGAGTAGGCTAGATATGTTAATTGACAATCTCACAGACATATTTATAATAAATGTTACAGAAAGTGACAGCGATAGCGATGACGGCGACGATTTATAAAATAAAATATTACCATAATATATCTAATTGTTTTATTTCTCATGATCACATTTTTTAATTTATTTCACACACAATTATTTAAGGAAAACTCTCAGATCCTTAATAAAATTAATCGTCATAACTAAATTATCTGTTCAGAAATATTTAATTTCCTGATATACTTAGTTGTTTAGATATACTACTATACTAGTTGTTTAGATATACTACTATAAACGAGAGAAATCGATCCGGAAATATTCCATTTCCGTATCGAATAGTTTCGCAACGTCACTATTTAGTACTTGTCATAACGTTGCAACACTGAAATTGTCAAATCTGGAATCGAATTAAAATTCCGACTATAGGATATGCCTTTTATCTCTAACCTACAGTAAGTTTATTGTCATTCTTCAGTTAAGTAGGTACATTTAAGGTTTTAAGGTTAAGGTAGTTTATTTGAAAGAAAATACAAATATAAAGTCTTTGTATTTTCTTTCAAATAAAGTAATGTTTTG
The DNA here is from genome assembly GCA_948253155.1 of Leucoma salicis. Lineage (NCBI taxonomy): Eukaryota > Metazoa > Arthropoda > Insecta > Lepidoptera > Erebidae > Leucoma > Leucoma salicis. The sequence goes on from OX411815.1 coordinate 5,727,096, forward strand.
GAATAAACTTAACACAATTCAAATAACTTAACTAATTTCATTTATTTAGGTAAACAGATCTGAAGATTTTCATTCGCAAATAGTTTCGCATATACATGTATGAGTGAGTCAGTTGCGGATATCAGTCTTCACAGAATATATTCTTTAAAGCTGAGAAGCGCATTTGCTGTTTATTGGGACAAAAATAGGCCAAGCGTTGCAGATTGCTCAAAGAGAGGTTAATTAAATTTTGTGGTACGCCAGCATTAACCTCCACAGAATCGGAGCAGCAGCAGCCACCCAGTCATCTACTATCAAATTAATTCTCCGACCATGCAGAAAGCTGGTGATCTATTTGCAGAGTCCCTTGTGGTTTTCACAGTAGCCTAACTTAATTAGAAGGGCCCTATACCAGATACTGCTGGAAGTTTTCGCGAAGTTCAGGATTGACACCAAATCCTCGACAACCATCTAATGGCTCTGCCAACGAAGAATAAGGTAGACGAGAAAATCACCAACAGATTTACCATAACGAAAGCTCAGCTACTACAGACGTATACCCTCAATTCTCACTCGTAGCAACGAAAAACATTTATTAGGCATATGGCTTTGAACAGCTAACATTATGCTTTAATATTATGGAATGGAGGAATAAATTATTATTAAATTTTATTTTATTTTTATTTAAATTTAAGTTAAACACTGTGAAGGTCTGAGTTGTAATAAATTATAAGATAACAATCTTGCAATTTATTACAAATCAAACCTTCAAAAGTTGTTTCTTGGGAGTGATATTGTCTTTCTCGGCAATGATGTTCCAGAGTAGAGAACCAGGAATGTCGTCCTTTTTTCAAGAAGGGTGATAGAACCCTCTCGAAGAATTACATAACCATCTCGCCCTTGAACCACACTATAATTTGTTTTCGAGGGTATAACAAATCGTCCCGCGCGTAACTGACTATTGATTCATTGTAGTGTTGAAATGCTTATATAGAAACGCACCATTGGCTGACCAATGGTAATAATGTAATAAGCTCTGAAGCTTAGGACAAGAGTACGAAATCAATCCAACTCTTCACCATTGCATTAGAAGATATCTTCAAGCTCTTACACTAGACCAAATTCGCCGTCAACATCAATAGTAAAGATAGAACTTCGATATAGAAACGATATCGCAGTCATAGTAGAATTGCTAAAGGGCCTTGGTACCATGCTCAATGACCTGAGCAGGGTTTCCTGACCAGAGGGTCTGAAAATGAATATGGACAAGATGAAAATCATGTAATGCCCATATTATTTCGGGACTGCTCCTGTTCAGAAATGTGCTTCTCAAAGTTGCCGAGCACCTTGTCTACTTAGGATAAACAGTCCAGTTAGGTAGCACAACTTCGAGAAAGAGGTTAATCGACGAATACAAAAGAAACGAAGATATTCTTGTCCAAAATTCCGCAGTGTCTAAAAACGAAAGTCTATGACAAATGATAACATACGGAATTTAGGTGATTGAGGCATCTGCTTCAGTTCTTTGGTGATCGAAATAAAGCGATGTCTATCCTCAACAACCCTTTAATAGCCAGGATAATAGTACATAATATTAAAACTAGTATAAACGTAAACGCGATCGTACTCGGCCTCAATTACAGGTGACGTGGAGGTTGCTTGTCTACTAGATAGCAACTGTAGGAGCAGGTAAAAACATATACGCGTGAGGATATATGAAGCAAGCCAAGCGCATGGAAAAGCGGCGCCTTCATGATACTACGCGTATCACGCGGTGATGCTTGAATAAATAATATATTTATGTCATGTTTGATGAATATATGAAAGTGTTAATGTTTCGGAGTAGTGTCCAAGTGTTATATATATCTAAGTATTTCGCTAGATATAATATGTATTTGCACCTATGCCGCACGTGTTCTTGCAGCTGCTCGCACCTGTGCTCGTTTGTCTCGACGGACCTGATGACGCTCTCCAACAAACATAATATAAATGTCAGTGTATTGTATAGATGTAATAAATGAATATTATGAAGTAAATATGAATATCTATGAGTCACCTACACGGAACGAAGAATATTGTACTTGTACTAAGGCTCAGTCACTCGTTGTGCCATGGAGCGGGCTATGCTCGGTATTTCTCTAGGTTATGGGGCAACCTTTTGACCGCCAGGGGCCACAGGGGGGCTATATAAAGGAAAGCGAGCCACATTTTTCATATTATTTAAAATATAGACATTTTATTTTAATTTTGTTAAGAGAAATTACGAAAAATACCTAACAAAAAACTTACATTCATAAAAAACAATTGCTTTGTGTTAGGTATCATAATGGCGTTTCACATTATATTATTTTTGTATAGCAAGCTTTTTTTGGAATATTAAGCGGTTTCCCATTGCAATTAAGTACCATAATTATTTACGTTATAGTTACTTATTATTGTTATTTATTTTAGTATATAAATTAAAATGCTAAAAAATTAAATACCGGGCCGCAAGGGGGTAGCTCGCGGGCCTTGCTTTGCCGACTGCTGCTCTAGGTGATCGAATCATATTAAACCGACGACATAGCTCACCGACTTACCGTGCTGAAGTGGCAATGTGCAGGTCACATCACTCGACGAACATCTGTATAATTGGTAGTTTTTTTCGGCTTTTATATAGAGAAGATCTAATTGCGTGTCCATACTGTTTACTTTAAACTATACTGTGCATATGCAACAGTCGTGAATGACGTGAATGTGACACACGGACGAGCCGCTCGGCATATTAAATTGTTATTATTATTAAATATGCAATGAATTTATTGACTGTTATGTTTAATGTGATGAAACATGAAATATCAATTCGTGTAAATTCTTAGGTGTAGGTAGGTACAATAAAGTATAAGTACTATGAGAAAAGATTTAGTTAAAAAAAAGTTTGCAGTTATTACTATAATAATATTACATTTGGTAAAAAAACCATCAATGGGCCTATCAATCCCTAGTGGACGTTTATCTGCTTTAAGTAATTATTTCAAGGTTACTGTGGATTAAAATACTGTATACAGTATACATTCAGTCAAGAAAGTATTGAGAATGGATGATGTGTGTATGGTTCCAAATTCAAACTTTTGTTTTTTTTTGTTGTTATTAGATTGGCACAACTGTTATCCATTTTGGCGCGGAGTTTGATTTGCGTCTGTTATTTATATTAAATAGAGTGCTGTTTTTAGTTATATCATATCTAGTGTGTATTGCGAATTTCATAATGGACAAAAACATCGAACAAAGAGTATGTCTTAAATTTTGCATCGCCAATGGAATTTCGTGTTCGGAGTCACTGACAGAAGGCTTACGGTGAATCGACTTGATCACGTACACGTACACGGAAAAACACGTGCTTATGAGTGGTACAAAGCGTTTAAAAGCGGTCGAGATGTGATGGAAGATTTGCCTCGCTCTGGTACGCCCTCAACATCTGCAACTGAAGTTAACATTGCAAAAGTGAAGGAAATAGTGACTGAAAATCCTCATTCAACTTTGAGAGAGATAGCCGTCGAACTTTCTGTATCCCACGAGTCGATCCGTACCATTTTAAATAATCACTTGGGTATGAAACATGTTTCCGCTCGGCTAGTCCCAAATCAATGCGGTCGAAATGCGATCTCTGCGGAGAATCTATGGAGTGAGGCTGACTGACCGCATTCGTAACAACGACGTAAGAGAGCGAGTAGGTATGAAAGAGAGTATTGGTGTAAAGATGCGAAAGGGAATGCTCCGATGATTCGGACATGTGGAAAGAATGCCGGATGAGCGATTGGTTAAGAAGATATACAATGCGAAAGTGGAAGGATGTAGGTACAGGGGGAGACCGAGACTCACCTACCTAGACCAAATCGGTCATATATTGAAGGAGGGTGGAGTCAGGAGTCTCCGAAACCGGCGAGCGTGTATGAAGAGAGTTATGAATGTTGAGGAAGCGAGAGAAGTATGCAAGAATAGAGCCTCTTGGCACTCTGTTCTCTCTGCCTACCCCGCAAGGGAAATGGCGTGATGATTCTTGGATCTTGCACCACGATAATGCGTCTACGCACAAGGCCATCATTGTGAATGAATTTTTGTACAAACACTCAAGAAATACCATCGAGCAACCACCATATTCACCAGATATGGCTCCAGCTGACTTCTTTCTTTTTCCTAAACTCAAATTACCACTTCGTGGCACCCGTTTTCAATCGGTAGAAGAAATAAGGAGAATTCGCGGCGAGAACTGAACTCAATTCCGGAAACAGCGTTTAAAAAATGTTTTGATGATTGGATTATTCGTTGGCGTAAGTCTATCGTTTCGGAAGGAGCATACTTTGAATGTGATAAAATAAATTTGGATGAATAACAAAAAAATTGTGTATTATTGATCTTTTCCCGGTACTTTCTTGACAGAGTAGTACTTTATACTGTGTCATGAGCAGAGGCCGGAGATACGTCTTGGTCTTATAAAAAGGAACTACAGAATTTAAAGTGAACTAGTCGGGTCCCTTCAATGCATGATTCGAAACATAGCCGTTAGGGGACGTCCATTAATTACGTGATGGTCAAATCTAATCTTACTAAATCTCATGTGGGGGAAACAGGGCGTTTCGGTAAATATCACGTAATTTTTCGAGCAAAAAAGTGTAAGAATAAAAATTTTTAGAGCAAAAAAGTGTAAGACTGAATTAGAATGAATGTTCCCTATTAATTTTAGTAGTTGCCATTTAAATATTAATTAATGTTATCACTATAGTTTTAGATTACAATATAAATAATCTAGTCTTTACTAGTATTTAATAAAAATAATAATGCAAATTGTGTTTTATTTAATAAAATCCAACGCATTTATACTAAAAATATAAATTGTGAAAGATCATACGTAAGATTAGGGGGAGGTGGTAGGTAATGGACGCCCCCTAGATCATTTATTTAGATCAGATCAGCAGTCGAATACCGGGGGAGTGGGCAACAGCACTTCGTTGAGTATTAACAACATGCACTGCGATAGCCAACCCGCCTGCCAAGCGTGGCGATTACGGCATTATCCCCCATGACGGGACCGCTCGTTGTGGCGTTCTCTTGGGGAGGCCTATGTCCAGCATTAGACGTTGAAAGACTGATTGATGGATGGATGGGTATTTTCAAAAATATTGTCACTCGCGTACAAGTACACACACACTCACAAACTCACAACATGTAAACACACAAACACTCACACATACATTTTTCTATTGTTTGATGTCCGTTTGTCACAAAGGTTCTGGTTGAAAATCAGCGTTGGACACAGGCTGTCCGACATGTGCTGAACCAGGGGGGTTAGGCAGAATCTCATATCTCACATGTCGATCGTATCGTCTCGCTTGTACGATCACCGTGATTGGCCAACGGATTATTGTGACATCACGAGTCAGTTTCTCAACCAATCACAGTGATCTCGATACGGTCGACACGTGAATTATGACATTCTGCCTCAGGGGGCAGGACCTTTTTGGTGCAGACTTGTCTAAGATTATTTTTTTGTATTTCGAATTTGTTAATTGCTGTTAACAAATAAATAATTTTCTTTCTTTCTGTCTTTCTTTCTTAGATAACAAACCTACGTAGAAAATGGTCTTGTTATTCCCTTGTTACTATTTGGTGACCGTTTAAAAAAGAAGGCAAAAGGCCGGCGCTCACTTGACGGGATGGCGCGGGATGGAACGCAAAGTATCATTAGAACGCAGAGCGACGCTGTGGCATGCCTGCCAGGGGATGCCGAAGGATCCTTTGGCAGCCAAAGTATGCCACGAGAAACTGCACATTTGATATGAGGCCGGCGTTCAATAGGTACCTACTTTGTTTACCTATCCATTCGGTTTTCGCGTTGTTCAAGATTTAGTTGTGTATTAAAAAATATACCTATATAACGGGATTTAGTGATAATAGCAGTTCTCGCTGAAGAGGAAGAGAAAATAAAACAAAGCAGTCTGACGACTGCCGACAGAAGTGAAAACTTAAAACTATAAACAAACAGTTGTTATTTTTAGATATCTAAATTAATTGTTCGATCTTAAAAACTTGTAAATCAAAATTATTCATTCAGGCATTAAAAAAATAAAATGATAATAACTTGACAAAGTACTCCTTAAGACGAATTAAACGAATATAAACTTGATGGGTTCGGGTCGTTTCATTACATAGTTACTGTGGCCTCCTTCCAGCTTCATATCAGACCCTGGATACCATCTAGAGACAAAGTACTCGTCAAGACAAATCATACGAGCCCAAACTCAATGGTGTTATGTCGTTTTATAACGGAGTTCCTATGGCCACCTTCTAGCTCCATCATCAGACCCTGGATACCATCTAAAGACAAAGTACTCGTCAAGACGAATCAAACGATTCCAAACTCGATGGGGTTGCGCCGTTTCATTATAGAGTTCCTAGGTTCACCTTCCACCTCCATCATCAAATCAACTCCATGTCATCATAATATTGCATTGTCACGCGATATACATATGGGTGTAAAATTTTAGCTCAATCGGAAACCGGGAAGTGTGTCAAATTTAATTTCCAATGCACACACTGTAGCTGCGTCTCGTAACGGTGTCGCGAGTCCAAAGATTTTATCTCATCTAAAAATATGCGTACCGCGCTAAAAGAAATTTTCACTTCAAAAACGCGCTGACTAAAAAGAAATGAAATAAAAATAAAAAGAGAAAAATTTGGGTACATAAGCTATGGAGTACAAAAGGTGAATTTAGCAACTTGTTCAATGATGATATGAGGCGTCTTGACCCGCCCTTCGCACCGCGCTTCCTGTGCTCGTATCTGTACATACATGCCAAGGCGTGCTGAAGCCCGCCGAGGTGTAAGTACTGAAGCCCGCCGTGGCGTCCCGAAGCCTACCGTAGCATGCTAAAGCATGCTGCGGCAGCCCGCGAGACGCTGCGGCATCCCGCGGTATGCTCGGTCTGCTTGTAACGATATCAACGAAATTTGTGTGCCAAAAGTATTATAATAAGATTCAAATTTATTCCTCACAAAAATCATTTGCCGTGCCATCCCCTCGAGTGAGTGCCGGCCTTTAGTCTATGGAGTATACACGTTACGTATTACTGGCTTGATATAAACTCAAACTTAGCAGGTATACAACCATAGTTCATTACCCTCAAAATGTATCTTCTGACTTCACAGTCCGATGCGCTTGAACGTTAATACCTACCTTTATACAACTGTTCCTTAAATTGTAATACATATTACTTTTAAAATAAGTTGGTTTACTATCCTTCCTTAGCCCACATCTTAATTACCCGTCTGCCCGAGGCTAACGAGTAACGTAATAAGGGGTAATGTCATAATGAGTCTATCAACTTATAATGTTTTTTTAGCGCTCTAGAGACAGTTAGGCTTTACTTCAATTGATTTCTCTTAATCATGAAAATATCACCAAATATATATTTTTATCGACAGTCAGGACATAAGCTAATCTTGAGCATACTTCTTCATAGCCATGAAAATTATGTTCGTCGGTCGAATAGTAAGTAGTTTTTAAACTTTCGCGTTTTTGTGTTCATTAAAACACGTGTAACGGGTCTATAACGGTCACGAGTACTCGTGACCACGGCCAGTGCAACTCACAACTCAGGCAAAATATCGCGGTTAGTCAAATTAATAAACATAGCATCACGCCTGTATTCCCAGAAGGGGTAGGCAGAGGTGTATTACACACCCACGACTCGCCAGCTATGTTTAAGTCCCACGTAATAGGGGCGAGCCTATTGACGTCTACCGGGCACATTTCCAAACTCCGGGCTGCCACTGAGAATTTTTCTTTTTTTATTTACGAAAAATATCAATAACACTGCCCGACCTTGGGATCGTACCGGAGACCTCATGATCAGCAGTCGCTTACACTACCGCTGCACCACAGAGGCAGTTAACCAAATAATTAATAGTATTTTGTGTATAATACGCGTATAGACCCTTTACATTTGTTATAAGGGCTTGTACACAAAATTGCGAATCGGCGCAATGTGAATTCGCAACGCAGACAACTGCGACACGAATTACTGCGATGCGATTTCGTGCGGCAAGGTGTCTCCCTTCCATGATTCGGGTGACCATTCCATCAATGACCGTGTGACGTAACATCGCAGGAATGCGCGCTGCGAATCAATGCGCAAGTTCTTGCAATGCGTCGTGGGAGCTCATAGATTTTTACGATGTGACATCGCATCGCAGTTTTGTGTACAAACACTTTTTCTTTTTTTTTTTTGTTAAGGCGGGAATAAATGTTCCTAACCGCACACCCCGTCGTTCGGGGCAACGAACAGGGTAGTGTGGGGCCTGCACCCACTAAAGAAACCCGCCGTGTGCCGTCCCTCCGCCTTTGTTGGCGGGCCACTGGAACTATGTTACATTCCTTCGGTGGTCCGCCGGCGGCTTACCCTTTCGGGTACCCTCTACTGAGCGACGTATCCGCACATGGAGCGTCGCACCTTCGCGGGAGGCCTTGCGGGTGGCGGACGTTCCCCGGTCCATCCACCCGCAGCCTCAGCTAGGGCGGCATGAGGCGCAAGTATCTGCGCCTGCGCCGCCCCGGTCGCTGGCGGCGGTTTGGGTCAGCGGAAGAATCCTCCTCCCTAGCCCTCTCCGCCGCTTCCTTCCGCGAGATAACCTCCTCGCAGAAGGCAGCGACCGCGGCCCAATTCCTGTCACTGCCAAGCATCGCTCTGACGACGCTCGGCAGCGAGAGGTCCCCCCCTATTTCCGCGACGAGTTCACGGCGCTGCTCGGCCCAAGCCGGGCACGACTCGGGCGTGTGCCGCGCCGTGTCCTCGTCACAGCCGCAGTGGTGACAGCCCGGAGTCGCTTCCCTCCTTGCGACTATGTGCAGATATCTGCCGAAGCAACCATGCCCCGACAGCATCTGCATGAGTCGGAAGGTAAGGACTCCATGCCGTCGCCCCGCCCACTCCTCCAGCACTGGCTGGTGCGCCCCTACAGTCCAAAGACCGGCCCGGGGCGCCTCCAACCGTGCCCTCCATCTGGCCATGGCAGCTCGGCGGGCGTCGCCCTGCCACCTGGCCACCTCTCTGGGTAGGGGGCGTCCGCCCCGTCCTGCTCTTGTGACGCCCGCCGATACACTTCAGCGAGCACCTCCGCCTCCAAGTCCCACGGGGGGATTCCGGCTAACGCGCAGGCCGCCTCTGTCGCCACCGTGCGGTATCCACGTATGACCCTGGACGCAACGACTCTCTGTGGTCTCCACAGAAGAGCCCTGTTTAGTGCGTCCAGGGACCCCGCCCACACGGGTGCGCCGAACAGTGCCATCGACCGGACCACCCCCGCGTAAAGCCGTCGGTACGCATTGTTGGGTCCGCCCATATTCGGCATGAGCCGTGCAAGGGCGGACGCTGCGCCGACTAGCCTCGGGGACAGTTGGCGGAAGTGCTCGCGAAAGCGCCACCGCCCGTCCAGCACCTGGCCCAGATACTTAATCTGGGCCTGCACCCCAATCTGGACCCCGTCCACTGTGATTAAGGCGCCAGCATTTGTGTACAAACCCTAACGTTGGTCGAATACTTCATTATTTATTTTGTATATTTCTAAATTTACTGGCCTTTGTGCCAGCATCATCCCGCCAAAAAGCCCATAATTATCATATAAAATTCAATACAGTACCTACTTATTTTCAACAAGTCTTATAATTAGAGTTTCTTATATATAAATATTTTTTGGTTAAAAAGTTTTTGATCATTTTGACAACGTTGGTAAACGAGCTAGTGGCCCACTATACACTAACATCCCTAAGAATAGTCATGTAGCCACCAACCGAGAGAAATGAGAGATGAGATGAGATTAAATCCCATTAAAAAGAAAGACATAACACAAACTTCGTTACAGACGTTATCCGTACGTGGTGGAAAAGAACGGAAATAAACCTTGGACCACATCGTTTTCAGGTGGTAGGTACTATATAAATATGAACCCTACTCTGACGTATTGTATTTCTGTGGTTAAAAGCTCATGTTCATAATACCTTACAGTTCCTTAAAGCACTCCCTATGGAAATCAGTAAGTAGATCCCTAAAGTCCGACGTCGTTCCGACGATTACAGTCTGTACGTTAGAGTTGAGACTAATCGACAATTCGGATAGCACGACAATGCAGAAACTGAGGTTGAACTGATAGGTACTTGGGCTGGGACAGATGTGAGCTGTGCTGTGAGCACTTAACGTGAAGGCGTATGCTTTGTAATTTTGTATAGCACAAGACCTTGCCTCGCTGTGAAGTACCGATTGGCGCTGTTCAGAACAACCAGTTTTTTGGATGGAATGAGTAGTAGTTCTGTTAAAAAAATATAGATATATAATTAAAATAGGTAGTATAGTATACTACCTATAGGTACGTATACATTTTGACATTATATGCCAAGAAAATAGTTTAGTACTAATGTGTGTGCTGCCATCTATGAGTAACATAGAACAACACTAGAGTAGAGAGTTGTCACTGTAAATTATATTGGTGTTTATGGTAGAAAATATAAATATTGCGGGTAAAACTATGTTTTAGTAAATAGGACACGGAAAGATTTAAAAACTAGATTCTGCACGTGACTCCATCCGCGTGGACTACAAAACATAACTACATATATCACTACTTTTATTATCTATAAAAATAGCCATCCCACGGAAACCAGTAACTGAATAGCTTATCATTAGGGATGCAAACGATACATCGATTTTTTCAATCATTGATATATCGTTCATAAACATCGATGTTTTAACATCGTCCATGATTTACAGTTACACATAAACAGATACTTCTCTCAGTCACAACTGTAGATTATTATAGTTAGAGTCTCTTTCTCTCTCTAATACAAATGCGCGCAAAACTAAGCAGTTGCTTCGCTTGCCTGCATCGACGGCCATTGTTTTGTTTGTTGTTTGACGTTCACCACATCATGATAGTCTCAAACGAATGAAGTGAAATGAGATGCATTGGACATGTGGGATGATATTAGGGGATTATTTCCCTGGCTTCATAGCATAGGCAAATAGATTGCCTATCGTGGTATGTTTGATACCCAGTGAGCGGTTATTTTCTGAAGCAGGAGCTATAATATTACTCAGGAGAAAAACCGCTTACTGGGCACCCGGTTGTCAAAAACGTTACTTTTTAATTGTCTTTTAAAGAAATAAATGTAAAAATAAACAATGTTTGATTAATAAAAAATACCAAGTCAAGCAGGATAGACAAAGCTGTAGTCTAAAGCTCTACGGAGCAAACTTTGAGAATGACTGTATTATAAATAACAAAAATTATTAGATTAAACAATGTAATTGTATTCTAACTCTTAGAGATTTTCTGCCTAAATTGAAATTGTTGTCTTCTTTGAGAATTTGTAATGGTTCTATTTCTGTTGGGATACCATTCCTTGCTACATACATTTGAGTAATTTTGTTTCGGTTAAACTCAAAATCAAAACTGTCCAAGTTAATTTTACTTACTAGTTACTTATCATTACGCCATCTTCCTTGCGGGGTTGGCAGAGAGAAGAGAGTTTCGGCTCTATTCTTGCATACATCTCTCGTTTCCTCAGTATTCATAATTCTCTTCATACACACTCGCTGGTTTCGGAGACTCCTGACTCCACCTTCATTCAACATGACCGATTTGGTCTAGGTAGGTGAGTCTCCGTCTCCCCTTGTACCTACATCCTTCCACTTTCGTATTGTACTATCATTGCCTTCTCTTTTGTTAAGGTTTTATCTGTGTGGTGATGGATTAAGAATACAAGTGTCACCACCCCATTCTTTCCGACGGGTGTCGTATGAGGCGACTAAGAGAAGTAAGCAATTATCATCCATCGCATGACGGGTGGTAGGGCTGGGTACCAAGTGGGAGTACTCACTTGGTATCCCGCCCGAGCGGGTTGGTACCACCATTTCCCGTGTGACCGGCCATGAAGCACATCGTTGCGTTTTGGCTGTAGCATGTGCACATGAGACTGTTATGTAGAACTATCTGTCAAATTAGCAGCGCGTTATAAAATTTAACTACTAGATCCTTCTTCTCGAATCTTATAATAAACATTGTAAAAATTCTTCTGGCTTTTGGCCTAGCTGGTTTTTTTCGATATTGTCATAAAATTTAACTAGTCTAGAAAATAAAATAACAATTTAAACTTGCACTTGACCAGACCTACTCTACTTGTATTGATTATTATCACTTTCATTCACCATAAAAAAGCGTATTTTTTTTATATGGCATGATATTCTCTAGTACAATAATACAGCCTATTGTTACGTGCAATAACACAAGTTTCGGCAAATAATGCGGAGTGACGAAGTGAATTTTTCATGTTTTCGCCAAAACTTCATTAATTCGGAGCCAACCAAATTCATGAAATGATGAGGTGCAAAAAGAAAATAGGTAGTAGGTTTCCTAATAGTAGCTTTTAAGAATTTGTAGAAGATTTTGCTGTTGAAGCTGGCAACATATTTTTTAATTGACTGCCACCCGTGCGTGAGCGAATCGTTCGCTGGGTTTCGGGTATCGCTCTGTCGATCAAGTACGGCTGTGGAAGCCATTTTATTTCTGTGACTGTGACAAAGTATTTTGTGATCTTTCGTGGATATACTAAATGTGTCAATGTGTTCTAATATTGAGTATATTTCGTGACGTGTGAACGTGATATAACGTTTGAGAATGTACGTGTTTCAAATTGGTTTGTGTTGACCTGCCCCGTTTCCTACGCGGTCGCACAGCAGGCATCGATTAGTGCAGCATAGCGGCCTCTAATAACGAGGAATCGAGGGTGTAGAACCCGTTTGTGGTTTGCGCCATGGGCAACAATGCTGCCACCGCGAATAAGAAAGTGGACGCCGCTGAAAGCGTCAAGGAGTTTCTTGACCAGGCCAAGGAGGACTTCGAGGAGAAATGGAAGAAAAATCCTACCAACACCGCCGGACTGAATGACTTCGAACGAATAAAAACCTTAGGCACTGGCTCGTTTGGACGAGTCATGATAGTTCAACATAAACCAACTAAAGAATATTATGCCATGAAAATATTAGATAAACAAAAAGTGGTGAAATTGAAACAAGTGGAACACACCCTAAACGAAAAGCGAATTCTTCAAGCCATCAATTTCCCGTTCCTGGTAAGTCTCAAGTTTCACTTCAAGGACAACTCCAATCTCTACATGGTCCTGGAGTATGTGCCTGGTGGTGAGATGTTCTCGCATCTACGGAAGGTGGGGCGTTTCTCAGAGCCTCACTCTCGCTTTTACGCAGCGCAGATTGTTCTTGCTTTTGAATACCTGCACTATTTGGACCTTATTTATCGAGACTTAAAACCCGAAAATCTCCTAATTGATTCCCAAGGCTACCTCAAAGTAACAGATTTTGGCTTTGCTAAGCGCGTTAAAGGTCGTACGTGGACATTGTGCGGCACCCCTGAATATTTGGCGCCAGAGATCATTCTTTCCAAAGGGTACAATAAGGCAGTGGATTGGTGGGCGCTGGGTGTATTAGTCTATGAAATGGCGGCCGGTTATCCGCCGTTCTTTGCTGATCAGCCCATCCAGATTTATGAGAAAATAGTTTCTGGTAAAGTCCGATTCCCATCACACTTTGGTTCGGATCTGAAAGATCTGCTCCGCAACCTCCTCCAAGTCGATCTGACTAAGCGCTATGGTAATCTAAAGGCTGGTGTGAATGATATTAAGGGCCACAAATGGTTTGCAAGCACTGACTGGATTGCAGTCTTCCAGAAGAAGATTGAGGCACCATTTATCCCTCGTTGCAAAGGCCCTGGTGATACTAGCAACTTTGATGACTATGAAGAGGAGGCACTACGTATCTCGTCAACCGAGAAGTGTGCAAAAGAGTTTGCTGAGTTCTGAGCATTTAATCGGAGCCTGCAAGCGGACAATTCCGTGAGTAGGTGTATTTAGTAATTCTTCTGTGACAATGTGGTCGTGGAACGGTGACGAGTTCGTCTTATTGCCAATAGCTTGGGTGATTATAGACGCTGAGGCGGCCCCTGGTTGGCACCCCATGTGAATCAAATTTGGAGTGTAGGCAAAACAATAGTAGAACTGATTTCCGATATATCGGTGGCGTTCATTTGCTTAGTGCCCTTTCAAGTTGAAGTAACATAGAGCAGTTAGAGGGGCTGAATTTATTCTAATACGGTGATATTCCCTGAGTGTTACACTTTACCATGTAACCATGCAGATTCCCTCAACACTCCAATGTTATGCTACTCAGTCATTCAGTGTGCTAATAATCACTATTGTTAGCATTGGGATGTGGTGAGCTTTATTATTATATAATATTTTTTATTGTTTTTACAATGTCAAGAATACAATTTGTAATATATAATTATGATAAAATTCTTCTTGCTTTTTAAGATCACGAAAATCATCAATTTTAAAATTTATCTAAAGACATCACCTATCAATTCCAAACAAAATAATAACCACTATCACTAATGTATTTTTGTTTATTGATTTGAATCAATCTTAAAGTTATGATCTATTATTGGATGGAATTTTACAATTAATTATATATGTTTTAATTGACATTTCGTTATTGGTCTTATTTATAGTGTTAATAATGTTGTATCAGTTGATATTTTTAATTAAGATAGATACCCTACAGTAAAATATGGAAGAGATTAATTTATTGTAAATGTATTCAATTGTAGTTGTGTTCACATGTGCAATTTGACCTGTGTTTGTGATCTGATGTGAGGTTAATTTGGGTTTTAAATGTAATTTGTATTAGTTCCTTATTTTGTAGGTTTAAGTGTAGTCATTTTTATTCAAATCAACTAGAAAATGATAATAAACATTAAATCAACACAGATATCAGTGCCCTGAGACTTATTGCTAGCATCAGCTCTAAGCAATAAAATTAGTTCATTTAAAACATATTCCCATTCTCATCAAGAACAGTATTTATAGACTTAAACTACAACCTGGTATCCAGCACAAAATAAAAGATAATTTATATATCACAAAATGTTTTCATAATGAATAGGGATATGTTTAAAATGTACATATTTTTAGAACATAAAATCCACCATTGTGGCTATATCTTGCTATAGAGACTGATGTTATCAATAAGCATTATATGAGTAATTATATTATTATAATCAGATTTATTTATGTACCACCATTCTTATGAGTGTGTGGTAATGATTAATTGGCAATGTTTACTAATAAAGATTGATAGCTATTAGATGTAGGGATTTGAATTCAGGCTGTACAAATATCTAGTAATTCGTAGTGCATTTTACATTGTGGACATTGTGAGCATCTGAGGTAATAGTCATTAGGTTGATAATCATGTGAAGGTTACTTAACCACTCGGCACATTTGTAATTTATAAAATATATGTAATGTGGCTTTTGATCTATGTCTGACATACAATTGTCATCTTCAGTAAGAATTACATTTGCTGCCAATGTACTGGTCATGTAATAATAACAAAAACTTGTAAAATCATATCAAATTCTACACTAAAATGATCATTTGAAATCAATGTATATTGTAAATGGTGCATTCTTTGTCTTTTGTATTGAATATTGTCAACATTCAATCATAAAATTTTATTAAGATTGCTTATTGTTATATTATTTTGATAAGCTCTAAATAATAAACAATGTCTTTTGGTGAGATTGTCTTTGGGAATAATTTCATGTTTTGAAATCTAGTTTAACATTTGATGGCATGATTACCTAAATTGCTATTCAAAGGTTTAAGTAAATTAATGATTTAATTTGGTGCCATAAGTAAGTTTATGAAATGGTACTGTCCTGTAAATATTTTTTATTCATAATTCAATAATTTTTAATCTTCAATGTTTTTTAATTACTTAAATTTATTATATTGTACTGAAATATTACTTTTTTATAATGTGGTTAATAATGTTATATTATTAGTATAAATGTTGCACTGTTAAAAAGTGGAAATACACCGATAACCTTTCAGAACTAACCATAGGTAAGTAGCTAGTCACTTTATATTTAGAATTTATTTTAATATTTTCAAGAGGAAATAAACAAAGTTTAATGTTCAAATGCTTAGAATTTTACTAAGAATTAGGTTTTAGACGATTCAGATTAGTATTTTCAAGAGAATGAAAAGTAAAAATAGATCTGCTAATTGAAATATGTCCTGTTGTTAAAAGTGTGCTAAAATAGCATGTTTATAGATCATCCTTTGTCAAATAAATTATGACAGCCACCAACTAGACATTGTTTAAATAATTATAATAATGTTTCCAAAATTAGCATTATATCTAATGCATATTAGTAGTGCTACAGCTGTTTAATTTTTAATATTATATTTACTAAAAGTATCTCATATTGTTCCACATAACAGTTGTCATTGTATATATCTAACTGTAGAGTGATTGTATCCCCAGTAATTAGGAGATTCAATATCGGCTTAGATAATCCAGTTTTTCATTTCAATTAGCTCCATAACTTGCTAATTGATACAATATGAATGTTTCATTGTGAAAAATTTAAGCCATTTTGGATATTATAACCATTAGTATGACAGTTTGTGTATTTGCGAAACATCTTTTTATATCTGTGCATATTATTCAATGTTTCACATCCTAGATATATTATATCGAGTGCCTATAGCATTGAAATTCAAGTGTAAAAAGTCAGTTAATTTCATTAATTATTTGTCACACCATGTATTGATCTTCCATAAAATTACGATGAAATTAAAAATATCGATGTAACAGTAAATATCGTTTGATTTTTCATTGTATAAAACTTATGTGTATATACATAATCTATACTATTATAAAGCTGTAACAAAGCAGTGTCTGTACATTTAAGATATTTGAGAAAAAAATGTCTGTAATAGGGCTTATAGACGTGTCTAAACACATAACAATTTTTTTTTAGATTTTTTGTCTGTTTGTTCGTTCGCACATCACGCAAAAACTACTGAACGGATTTTGATGCAATTTTTTTTTATTTCATAGCTTTTGATTACACTTAAAAACTGGTATATATTTTATCCCGCTACTATATCGGGAACCTGAGATATAACCTAAAAATTAGCTTTTGGCTGCGGCGAAACCGCGGGCAAAGGCAATAGTAGTATAGTATAATATATTGTATGTAATTTACCATTTGGCAGTACGCTCCATCGTGAATGAGTTAGCGTGGTCTAAAGGTTGAATATTCAACTAGATATGAGTACTTGTGTAGTTGTATTGTTTGATTTTCGCACGTTTGAAGGAGCACGACGGTGGCACGTGAGGCGAGCGATCCGGTTTAATACGTGGCTTCCTAATAAAGCGAATGCTCCGCCGTTCGTACAGTTTTCATAATTTCCGACAGCAATATAAATGTTTGTTTTATAGCCCGGTGTAGTTGGAAATATAAATAAATCGCTACACAACTACTCACGCGTATTTTAGCTACCTATCAATCACAGCTAAATTATGTTTGTTGATAGCTAATGTTTTATAATATAACAGCTGGATTAGATCACGAGCCGATTAACCTTATAGTGCTTCAGATATGAAAACATTTTATCTCAGACTAGCTGACCCGTGTCCACTACGTTGGGTGGTAAACATTTTTAAAAAACCTAATCGTCTAATAGAATTATCACTAAATAGATTTACGACACACCACAGTCGCGGTTCCATACCTATGTCGTGTTCGCTCTTTAACCATTCGTCCAAATTATATGCAGTAAGTCTTTTGTTTTAAACACTAGACGATAAATTTACTTATTTTGATAAGAATTCATAATTGTTGATAATATGCCCAATAAACATGACCTACCGATTTAAATTATTTTTTTAATATAACTACTTTTTGTGCCTTAAATATAAAAGTAAGGCATATGCTGTCGTTGACTTTTTTGTAGGCATTATTAAGCTCTACAACTTTTCTCTAGAACTCAATCATATATCTCTCATCGTTAAGGCAGAGTTCGTAAGAAACGTTTTCGTTCGACCGTTTTTTCTCCGACTGCAAATCCGACTACGACGAAAAAGTCTTGTCATTTTTCGGGTTAGTAGGTATTAGCCTATCCTATGACACTCACAAATAACGTGGGTTTCTATTGATAAAAACAATTTCAAAATCGGTTCTGTAGATCTAGGGATTACCCCCTACAACCTCACAAACTTTACCTCTTGATAATATTAGTATAGATGAGATTAACGCTTTTTAATTTATTTTTTGTAATCTTTAATAAAAAGTTTAATACGATAAATTAAAAAAATTACAAACTCGTTATGCTAAAATTTATAGTTTACGTCCAATATTTTTTTAATTTTAGTACCTACGATAATAACATTGAATCTAAACAAACCTGCATAAACTCCTACTTTATGTACAAAGTTTTTATATAAATATATTAAATACTTTGCATCCAAAAGTGCACGCCTCATAATCCTCAATTTTCGCAATAAAATTGATTATTTGAAAAGTAACTAATAATGTATTGGTCTTATTAAGTAGTTTTCAATAAATCACATAGATAGCGCTAATTTCAAAAAGTACCTATTAATGTGGTTCTCATGTCTTATACGCCATCTAGCGCTAATTTTAAGAAGTATTACTATATTGGTTTATAGAAGTAGTTCTCACGAAATAAGGTATAGCGCTGGTGGAGACGAGCGTAAATATTCACTATTTTTTTGTTTATTTAATTTAACCACATCGTATCAGACCGTGAAAAGTGATAGGGCTCTATTTGTAACTACTGAATCGTGAAAGAAAAAAAAAAGACTCGATTAGTAAAGTATTTCGGTCGTTATCGTGTTACATACATTACCTACAACACACGAACGTCCACGACAAAACTTTTTTATATAGTTTTTTAATTAGTTTAAATAACAAAAATGCCATAAAAAATATCATGAGTGTTAAAAATAGTGTTTTTCTTGATATGTGTATGTATATATTATTTTACAAGTGCAATATATGATAAATAGAGACATTTTAGGTTTGAAAAATCAGTTGTTCCGCGTGAAGCGAGAGTAGTACCCACCTCAATGCTTCGCTTATGAGGCGTGCAATATAGATATGGTAAAATCAAGAAAAACTAAAACATAGCATCACGCCTGTATTCCCCGAAGGGGTAGGCAGAGGTGTATTACACACCCACGACTCGCCAGCTATGTTTAAGTCCCACGTAATAGGGGGCGAGCCTATTGACGTCTACCGGGCACATTTCCAAACTCGGGGCTGCTACTGAGAATTTTTCTTTTTAGGAAAAAGCTCAATAATATTGCCCGACCCGGGGATCGAACCCGAGACCTCGTGATTAGCAGTCGCATACACTACTGCTACACCACCGAGGCAGTTGAAAAACTATAGTTGAATTTACGAAAAACTATAGTTGTTTTTACTGTAAATATTAGGTACCTACTCCAACGATGCGAGATATTTGCCACATATACAGATGAATATTGGTTGTATATTATATTATACTATCTTTTCCTTCTAGTCTTTATAATATATGTCCTGTTGTTACGATCCCCAATTACAATGGTAGGCAAAAATGCATAGGTACTATTTAAATTAAACCACTATTGCGAGACTGGTCAATTAGCGATATTGTTTAAAGTTTTTCCTCGAATAATATATGTTTAATATTATTTACTATGTCAACCATTGAACGGATTGAGATTAGAAAACTAAATTCTTATCTTGACTTGATCAAAGGCGATGTTCAGCGCATGGATGCATCTTTGCCAAGTTCCCTGAGTTAACTCTAATAGACCACCAAAGGTAAATTGTCCAGTGATGTGAAACTATGAAGATATGACGTCACCTCATAGGTTTCGTTAATTATTGTCGATGTTTTAGAGCATAAACATACCAAATACACATGTTATAGACCTAAAATAAGTACATAATACCTACTTCAAAGCCACACACAAAGTCATTCCATTATCTCTGCAAAATTTTGTCGATGTTTACGTAGGTGTCCCTTCATTACCGCTTCATTCGTAATACAATTGATACGTAAGATATTTAAATTACATTAACATATATTATCCATTAGCTTATATTAAGCGGCTAATTTCGGCTAAGCGAATAGAGAACATTAAAAAAAAATTCGTAAATATCTATGTTATCGTATTATTTATAATTCTGACGACTATTATAGGTACACTATGTTCCAAATTTCACATACTGTCTCTAGCAAAACGCAGAGAAATAGCAGATATAGTTTATATTTTAAAAATTATATCTAGTTTAGTTGATAGTTCCAAATTGCTATCAAAAAAAAATAATTTCAATGCCCCAGCTAAAGTTATGCGACTTACTGCATCAGTTTATGTTCAACGAGTAAGATTAAGCTGTAGTTTGTGCAGACAAAATTCTTTTCTATGGCGAGCACCTAAATCTTTAAATCTGGCGTGCAAATTACACGAAAATATGGATATATACAGCGCGAATGTGGCTTTAGTGAGGAAATTGCTAAGTCAAGACTTTTTTGATGCATATGTTACTAAGATTTCTTAGGCTTGACGTTTACCTGCCACTGAAGTAATCCAACACAAGATCAGTGGTCCGTCAACACAGGCGGAGAGACGGCACACGGCGGGTTTCTTTAGTGGGTGCGAGCTCTACACTACCCTGATCGTTGCCCCAAACGACGGGGTGTGCGATTAAGAAATTACCTTTTTTCCCGGCTAAAAAAAAAGGTTTGACGTTTACCTCAAAACGTACCTATGCTGTTACTTATAAGCGAGGACCTATATAATTGACCTTTCGTTATGTATACATGTTAACTAACCCTTAACCCCTCTACCCACGGGAGTCGTAAGAGCCGACTGAGGGAATACCAGGCGAGTGGGCAGCAGCACTCCCTTGAGTATTAACAACATCCACTGCGATCGCCAACCCGCCAAGCGTGGTGATTACGACATTATCCCCATGACGGGATCGCTCGTTGTCTTGGGGAGGTTATGTCCAGCAGTGGACGTTGAAAGGCCGATGGATGACATGTTAACTACTTATTTAATAGCTGTTGCTGTTGGTCTTCCAAACACAAATTTAATAAATAAATATTGAATTAAAAGAGATACACAGGTAGATACAATTACATGTTTCATTAAAAATATCGTTTGCAGCTGTTGATACGCAATTTTGGTAACTTAATAAAAATCTATTATTTAAAATTACTAATGGTACCTATTAATAAATAGTAATAACAAAGTAAACATAGCATCACGCCTGTATTCCCCGAAGGGGAAGGCAGAGGTGTATTACACACCCACGACTCGCCAGCTATGTTTAAGTCCCACGTAATAGGGGGCGAGCCTATTGACGTCTACCGGGCACATTTCCAAACTCCAGGCTGCTACTGAGTGTTTTTCTTTTTAGGAAAAAGCTCAATAACATTGCCCGACCCGGGGATCGAACACGAGACCTCATGATTAGCAGTCGCATACACTACCGCAACACCACCGAGGCAGTTAAAAACAAAGTATTAATAACAAAGTATAATTATAATGTATATCTTTCCTGGCTTCCATTGACGTAGTTATATCGAGGTACTTACTGGTGAGTTAGCAAATCTAGTGATCTCCCATCCTCTTCTAATAGGGCGTGGTATGAATAAACGACCGATTGTAATGTACCTACTTATAAAGCGATTTGTACTAATAATATACAATACCCTATTTCAGACTTACTGACTTCGTATCGATGGTGTAATATAGTGAAAAACAAGCTAATATTCGGACAGGACAACATTGTCAGGTTCGCCAGTAAGTAAATTATAGATTTGCCTCATTTTCAGGAAAGAACATTAACCATTCGGACAATAGATGTCTAATTAGATACATGGGAACATTACAAATATTAGCAGGTAACACGTGCCAAGCTTTCAGTATAAATGGTTTATGGTGCCAAACGATCTTTTGCCCGGAACAATTAATATTCTCCGCTCGTTGCTGGGCCTTCTCTATAGGTTATTATCATTGCCATTTTCAGTTAATGAATAGGGATTACCTACCTGTGGATTGTGATTTATTGGATGTCTTCACAATTTTTTGGGGTAATGTACCTATTTATACCTATGTGGTACGATGAAGAATGTAGACTGTGTTACGAGTAGACTCCATCATTTTCTTGTTCTAAGAGTTAATTTACAATCTTTCGAACCCCATTCATTTAGTTACGTCATACCTAATATCTACTTTTTATTGGTCTTTTAATAAAGCAACAACTATTAGGTAAAGGTCTAGCAGAAGCGACGCGTTTTGCGACAGCGATAAGCGGAGCAAGCATGTCCTGGATACCGTCCAGATGCTTTGCCAATTCAGCATATAAAAATATCTAAATATTTATAGGGTTTGCGTCATTATTAGGTAAAAATCTTAATTGTAAAATTAAGTTTACCTGGTCGGTATAAAGTATGAAAATACTTCCGACAGATGGCGCAGGCGTCACCCAAAGACGTTAAGTATGATGTGTTATCGAAATTAGCAGTCAGGAGCAATTGTCAGGATGCCTGAATTGGCAAAGCATCTGGACGGTATCCAGGAGATGCAGGTTCAAATCCTGCTCCTGACTGTTATTTTCGACTTAACAGTTTTCACTTTGTGTTTAATGTATAGTGCTAAGCATATCAAATGCTAAAATATATATAAAAATATCTATATATTTTTTAGCATTTGACATGCTCTGCCAAAATTTAAATTGCAATTAAAATTCAAAAGCTCGTACAAAAAATCTCTAAAATTGCAATTAAAATTCAAAAGCTCGTACAAAAAAGTATGAATTTTAATTGCAAAATTAAACTTACTACATTGGTTTAATGCATGTAAATGCAATCCGATAGATGGCGTTGGTCGGAAAAGACAAATGTGATAAGAAGATTGAGATGATCGAAAGATCTGTACGATAGCTCAGTGGCTTAGAGCACTTCCCCGGATTGGAATAGACGCGGGTTCGATTCGTCCACTGCTGGACATAGGCCTCCCCAAGAGAACGCCACAACGAACGGTCCCGTCATGGGGGATAATGCCGTAATCGCCACGCTTGGCAGGCGGGTTGGCGATCCCAGTGGATGTTGTTAATACTCGAGGGAGTGCTGCTGCCCACTCCCCCGGTATTCCCTTAGTCGGCTCTTACAACTCCCGTGGGTAAAGAGGGGTGGGCCAATTCTAAGGCCGGCCCCACGCGGCACATTACTTACTTATACTCACGCCATTTCCCTTGCGGGGTAGGCAGAGGGAACAGAGTGCCAAGAGGTTCTATTCTTGCATACATCTCTAGCTTCCTCAACATTCATAACTCTCTTCATGAACGCTCGCCGGTTTCGGAGACTCCTGACTCCACCTTCCTTCAATACATGACCGATTTGGTCTAGGTAGCTAGGTAGGTGAGTCTCGGTCTCCCTTTGTACCTACATCCTTCCACTTTCGCATTGTATATCTTCTTAACCAGTCGCTCGTCCAACATTCTTTCCACATGTCCGAACCATCGGAGCATTCCCTTTCGCATCTTTATACCAATACTCTCTTTCATACCTACTCGCTCTCTTACGTCCTCGTTACGAATGCGGTCAGTCAGCCTCACTCCACAGATTCTCCGCAGAGATCGCATTTCGACCGCATTGACATTATAACTATTATTGCATGGAGATAATTAATATGTCATAGAGAGTCGTTCTTATATTGACCAAAGGTCCACAGAGACGAAGTAGCGCGTAGCAGCTAATCGTTCATAAGTAGAACAGGCACAATACTAATAATACACTATCGACAATTATGAAGCATGTAACGTTTGCGAATATGTAGGTGTGTTACCTTTAGAGGCTGGTAGGTTTACGAAACGCTGTCTCGCGACCTTGGCGGCTGAGAAAGCATATCTTACTTGCGTGTACATGACATCGATGTATATATCCAATATCATTGCAGAATAATCCCGTCGCTAATGAGCGAGCAACGCTCGAGTATGTCCTCTAAAACTATCTATAAACAAATATATTATATTTACTTACTAATCATCACGCAATCTCCCTTGCTGGGTAGGCAGAGAGAACAGCTCCAAAAGGCTCTATACTTGCATACATTTCTCGCTTCCTCAACATTCATAATTCTCTTCACACTGACTCCACCTTACTTCAATACATGACCGATTTGGTCTAGGTAGATGAGTATCGGTCTCCCCCTGTACCTACATCCTCCACTTTCGCATTATATTTGAGGCACATAAATGTTTTATATTATCTTGCTTAATTAAGTATTTCATTTTGCGGATGAAAATAAATTCATTTAGAGCTCCCGCTGAAACCATCCAACCGTACCACCAGTAATGCAATGAGTTACTTATAACTTCTTACTTGCCTTGCTCATCACTTACGACATCCGCAGGAAAGAATGAGGTGGTGACACTTGTATTTTTACTTTGTCACCACACGGATAAGATCAGTTTACCCAGTCTGCTCAATATAGCTCTTGCTATTATTTCGCCGTTATAAACAGTTTTCTGAAGTCAATTGATAATTTGCGACGATTGTCACGCGTCGATACAACATGCTAATTTTTTATATTCAAACATTGCTATATCATCCAAGTTTATATGCGTGCTTATTTATGGCTTTTCTCGTTGGAAAAATCAAATAAAGAGTCACGTACTCAGTATCTACTCTTTAAATTACTGATATTTAAACAAACTCCCAAAGAGGTTATTTAATTGGTAGAAAAAGTTTTAAGTACATTCAGAAAAACTCAGCAGTAAGGGAACGTTTTAAGGGGGATTGAACATCCTCTAAAAACGCGGTAATTCTCAACTCATGCCAAGTTTCAATGATACTTTTGTTCGAAAGATTTCCCTATAGTGATGCTGTATTTTGGTCTAGATGTGGAATTAATTTGCCGTGTGGAGCCGGCTTTAGAATTGTCCCACCCCTCTCTACCCACGGGAGTCGTAAGAGCTGACTGAGGGAATACCGGGGGAGTGGGCAGCAGCACTCCCTCGAGTATTAACAACATCCACTGCGATCGCCAACCCGCCTGCCAAGCGTGGCGATTACGGCATTATCGCCCATGACGGAACCGCTCGTTGTGGCGTTCTCTTGGGGAGGCCTATGTCCAGCTGTGGACGTTGAAAAGCTGATGGATGGATGTGGAATTAATAAGTAAGTCAACTCCTAATACTTCATATGTTACAAAGTAAAACCAAATAAAGTAGATTTCGGATTTTCTTTTCTCTGGACTTTATATATGCTAAAAAGATACCTAGTATAGCAAGGATCCTTTTTCACTACTAAGCCTTTTTTCTTGTTAAGGCGTGAAAAAATGTTCCTAACCGCACACCCCGTCGTTCGGGGCAACGAACAGGCCAGTGTGGGGCCCTCACCCACTAAATAAACCCGCTGTGTGCCGTTTCTCCGCCTTTATTGGCGGGCCACTGGAACTATGTTACATACCTTCAGTGGTTTCACTACTAAGCCTGTCAAACAAGCATACCCACTGCCCACTGGAGGGTAGGCGATTACCGTAGAGCCAATAGACACTAGCTACACCAGAGAGAGAGAGAGAGCGAATGGAATAGTTTGGAATTCTGACAATCGAACTTGATATATTGTCTTAGCAGTCTGGTCTACGTTACTGATATTTTTAGACAATTATAAAAGATACTGACCTATTAGAGAATCGGCTAGTTGTAGTGTATTTCCATAATGGTTACAGTCGTAACGTGAATGTGCTCACACAGCGAACGTTTTACGACGGTAAGGTCGGCAGACTCGTTCAAGGTTTATGGGAAACAAGTCCGACGTTTTGAGCCATCGTATTATTTTTATATTAAAGTTATTTTTCTAGAAATGGGTAATGTAATGGCGCATTTAATGTTTATCTATATCTTCTATATAATTTTCTGTAGGTACTACATGTGTATGTCACTAAATTCTTCCTAAATGACAGTATTGATTTTCAACACAAAGTGTGAAAATGTGAAATCGAAAATAACGGTCACGAGCAGGATTTGAAACTGCATCTCCTGGATACCGTCCAGATGCTTTACCAATTCAGCCATCCTGACAATTGCTCCTGACTGCTAATTTCGATAACACATTCATTCTTAACGTCTTATGTGACGCCTGCGCAGATGGCGGAAGTATTTTCATATATTATACGGACTAGGTAAACTTAATTTTACAATTACGACTTTTACCAAATAATAACGCAGCCCTATAAAACTTTACACTTTGTGTTGATTTATATGGCCTAAGCATGTCAAATGCTAAAAAATTATATAAAATATCAAAATGTATTGATGGTTTAAATTCACAATTGGTAGCTGGTACTGCGATTGGGTTCCAGGAAGTTTCTTTTTCAGTTTTTAGACGAAGTTCTTATTAAATTTTTCCAATGCCAGAGCAGGTAGCTAGTGTACACCTATAACAATTGTGGGGTGTTGTCCCCACCTTGGATGATTGATAGATTGATAGAATAAGTAAAACGAAGAATTGAGTTTTTATGAATGTATTAAGTTATTCACAATTAATTGATTATTATGCTAAGATGAGAGAATGATTTAAGCCGATGATTTTAATATGGATTACGTGTGAGTGCTACGCGGATTGTTTTAACACTGTTTAAAATGATTGCTTAAAACTAACATAATGACGTAACTGCGAACTGTGCCAATTGTGCTATGTGCAGCGTCAGTAAAATAGTGTTCGGTTGTCCCGAACAACAATTGATGTATGTATATGAGACCAGAGTAAATTCCAATGAGTCCGATAAACTGATACCGTTTGACCCTTCATTACAAATACATATTGGCATACCTATATTTATTGTAGGTACATATTATATCACGTAAAAGGTTTTATATGAAGGTTATTACGTATGTTTTGTTGTAGCACATCACTAGGTTGCTGCCTGTGCATCGTTCATGCTTAGACCTTTGAACTGGCAACCATGAAAACTGGTATGCATAACACGTCAAATATTTTTATGATACTTTATATAGATATAACACGCTGGTGCCAACGTCAGTGGGTTCAATTTTATGCATAAAGTATTGATCATAAAATAAGCGCTGAATTGTGCCGCTGGATGCGCCGCATTTGTAAGAAACTGGTAGCCTACTTGAAGCCTTTAATCTCCTTACCTCATCATATGTCAGTTGTACAGAACATGTTACATATCGCATAACAAAGGCAAGCTGTTACGCTATTCTTGAACATTATGCACGTATCTGGTACCTAACTGTGTGGCGATGCGCCAAGTTTATGAAATGTTAGCATTCTTTCGGGTATCTATGATAAAGCAAAAACTTCTGAAGGGAATTGGAGGAAATTTGTTTCACATATAGTTTACAACATGGATTAACATATAAAATACTTTAATCATCGTAAAGTTCTAGACGACTTCTGAACGTTTAGATGAAATCGCCGATTTAGTAGGTAACTATTTTCCTTATCACAGCGAGCATTAGTCGGGGATTTTTTAATCTTATTAATATCCTCATTATCTACACACTTTTCACTTCTCTCTGGATTCAATATTGACGACTCACCCAGACGAGGTCGCGGATGAATTATAAGTATATGTACCTACTTACTATAATAATCTCGAGATTTCCTTCAAACTAGTAGCTAATAATAAATAAATATTCACGGACATTTTCACACAACGTTCTCTGGTCCCAAACTAGGCTTAACGCTTGTGCTATGAGTACCATTGATTGAGATGATTACGTAATACATAATATTACCTACTTTTTTTTTGTAAATACATACATATGGTAGATAGAAAACATCCAGACGCAGTACAAATATCTGTGTTCATCACACAAATAATTGTCCTGAGTGGGAATCGAAGCCACGACCTGGTGCACGGAAGTCGGTTACAGTACCGGCCCGTGGTGCCAGATAAAAAATACAGCCAATATGTCAATCAAACTTGAATATTATTACAACAACGTTCACTAGCTGCACTGAGACTTTCCTAGTTGGAAGGAAGATCCATAGTCCTTAGTCTTGTTGATTGTTTGTTGGTTTGCTACCTCTTGACGCCGTAACTACTAAACCGTACGCCACGAAATTTGGTGATATAAAAGATTGGGATACGGCTGGCAAGATGTCGATCTGATCGAAGGACATGACACCGACAACTAGTTGTCTGTTCGAGATGATGATGACAATGTAAGATTGTAATGTAAACTTAACAGTTCGTTCTTGTATTTAAATTATCGTGAGATTGACACATACATATTAGATTTAATTATTATACCGGCAAGTAACTCACGTTTAGGATCGATTACGTCGACCCAGGTTTCGAGCATATCCGATGCTCATCATCAGGACGAGTGCGCAGCATTTGCGGCGTGCACACCCGAAGCTCGTCTTGATGATTAACAGTTTGTTATTGTAAATAAAGAACAAAAATCTAAAGAATTAAACAAAATAAATTGACAAAAGCCTATTTACTAGACTTTGCGTGAAACACGCACAATGTAAATAGCTATTTTTATGTTAGAGATATGATAAACTTAGTAATAATAGGTAATAAACATTCCACGGTATTACACGAAGAGGTACCTATATGTTTTGACGAAGGTTCAAAAATAGTGGCAAGGGTGTGGAATTGTTTGTAGGACTCATTACTTCTAAATATTGTACTTGTATAAGGATAGACAGACTACAGTGTTGGCCTAGTGCATTCTCAAAAGTTAAGTTTATGACTAAGTTAGTTCTAGGAACTAGTTTTTAATTTATACCTAAATAAATTGTTGCCGTTTTGTAGAACAGCATCTGTATTATTCACAAGATGCAACAGAGCCTGTGTCTGTACATTATGTACGAGAAAAAAATATTGTATTAGGCTATGTATCTAGGTGTCTCTGAACCGAAAACGTTTTTGTAGAATTGTCGTCTGTTAGTCTTGTGGGAATAATAGTGTTTCCCACTCAACCTCCTTACATTAATAAAGGTCAACTAAAACTCTTTGTTGATAAAATAAAATAAAATAGTTTATTTGTCTCAAAACTTACGTACATTATTGGTCTTAAGAGTAAGTACATATCTTTGCATAATTATTTATATTACTGATGCTGTTTCCCAAACTAGGCTAAAGCCTGTATCTTGGGCGACAGTGTTCAGTCGCACAAAAGTTGACAGTATAATAAGTACTTCCTCAACTGCGTGAATTTCTCTCTCTCTCTCTGTGTGCATGTATGTGTGTGTGCGTGCGTGTGTGTGTGTGTGTGTGTGTGTGTGTGTGTGTGTGTGTGTGTGTGTGCGTGCGTGTGTTTGTGTGTGTGCGTGCGTGCGTGTGTGTGGGTTTGTGTGTGCGTGCGTATTGCGTAATCTAGCTGTTGCAGCCAACAGCCAACTTTATATTTAACTTCATGTCTACTCTGTCCGACAATATGTAATATCTTATTTTGTTAATTATATCATACACCACAACATAACATAACATATATATGTATTTACAAAAAAAAGTAATATATATGTATTATATCCGTAATCTGGTACCCATAGAACAAGCGTTAAGCTTAGTTTGAGACCAGAAGACGTTGTTTGAAAAATGTTCGTGAATATTTATTTATTTAATGTAATTTCTATGTGTGAATAATAATAACAATCTGAGCAGAGTTCTTTGTATCATTTAACTACAGAACGCGCAGGCGAGGTATGGGCCGTATGGGCCTCGACAATAGGAGTACGAAGATGGTATTATAACCAGCCATAAAACCCCATAGTCTGTTTATTTGATTTACACTTGTGAACACGAATTGTTTGATGTCTCTTGAAGAGGCTTAAAAATTGGTATACTTTTTATCTATCGGTAACCTGACCTTCTAGCCAAGTTGTATAAAGGTTATAGAATAGAATAATCAATGTATGTGATTGACAGTCGGTTACGCAACAACTTAATGTTGTGGCCAGTCAATCTTATACATTGATTATTTTATTCTATTCTACTAGCATTTATGGTATTTAGCTAGGGGAGCTGAGATATACTTAACCTTAAGACTAGATTTCGTCTGCGATGAGGCGGCGGGCAAAGGCCAGTCATATATAAAATGTCTTCGTAAACCTATAAAAAAGGGTGAATATTGCTAGTTGGCTAGTCCAGTGGAAAAACTGAGAACTGCCAACACAGAGGTGTCATGCTCGATACCCGGTCTGAGGTGAAAACTTCGGAAAACCTCTACGTTTCCGAATTTATCCATCCGTCAGGCTTTTGTTGTCCACTGCTAGACATAATCCTCCCCAAGAGAGCGCCACAACCAATGGTCTTGTGCTGACTGCATCCAACGGCTCCGTGCAGTTTCGATTTCTTTTTATTATTTGAGTAGGTACTTATTATTTAACAAATGATCACAGCTCAAACATCATAAGCAAACCTGTAAACCTTTATTTTTATTAACCTACCTAACCGCACACCCCGTCGTTCGGAGTAACGAACAGGATAATGCGGGCCCTCACCCACTAAATAAACCCTCCATGCCGTTTCTCCGCCTGTATTGGCATTGGAACTATGTGACATTACTTTAGTGATCCGCCGGGCGGCGGCTTACTATTTCGGGTACCCTCTACTGAGCGACGCTTCCGCATACGGAATGTCACGCCTTCTCGGTAGGCCTTGTGGAAGACCTGCAACCTTAAGAGCTTTTCTGTCCACTTTCAGAATAATTCTAGAACTCTTCTTCATTGACTCTTAGTTCTTTGCTTTGTGCCTAGGAGCACTATATTTGAGAGCTTTGTGACTAAAGTTATATATTTACTTTTCGTCTATAACGATATAACCTATGATGTGTGACGCACGCAAGGCCAAGGAACTATACTTTTCTGGTTACACGTACTCTTTGATTATACTGATCTATCTTCTTCTTGTTTAATGGCTCTTGTTTGTGGCAGTGTCAGCACAATTTCGCCAAAATATTAGACTTATACGGGTTTGATCCTGATCGATTATGATTACTCAAGGAATGACGTATACTCTTTGGGGTGACGTGTCACTGACGTGTCATTGCGCACGTGTTCTGTGCTCAGGCTCAGACTAAATCATACATCGTTCTGTGACATATTATACTCTGTGAGGTGTCGAGGCAATTGTCATAGACAATGTAGACAGAGTTGGTGCTTTATTTTATTAGTTATTATAGTTTTTATATTTTGTTAATGTACTAACTTAGTTTTAAATATTGTTGTTTTATTTAGCATAATATTGTTACTTTTAAAATAATCGGCATCTGTGACGCCATCACATACGCACCAATGGAAGATCAGCGCAGGCTTATGCCTGCATTATGTTGAATTGGTGACGTTTTGTGACGAAACTTTTTGTTGTAATTTGTTTTATAAAATGATATTGTTCTTTTTCTGTTTTGTTTCGTCACAATAAACATTTTTCTTTCTTTCTTTCTTTCTTTAGTTTTAAATGTAAACGACCTTACTTTTGTCCTTTCCGCGGCCACTAGCTATGTAAATTTTGTCGAAGATATAAGTTGAACGCACTAATATGTCAGATAACGCGTTCGAAACTACATTATCTTTTCGCTCCTTGTCTAAAGACCGGTATCTTATCGAGCACGATAATGCCGCTTCGGTAACGAGACGAGGTCGAGGATATGTTTATTTTCATACCGAATTTGATGTCAATTATAAAAAATTGTCCGAGAAGCCTAGTCTAAGTGGTATTTCTACCTAATTGTAATATTTATGAACTATTACTGTATTCTATTATAATCATTATACCTAATATTTTCTTTCATTATGTACCTACCTAATAAAACTACGTTAACAGAATCTTAGTTTACTTGATTTTCTACTATCGGGCTGGACTAGGCAGTCTAACGTAGTTTGATTGCATAATCATAACCTACTCATAAATCTACTAGTAGTTGATAGAGGTGTAACTAAAATGTCATCATGGAAACAACTAAAACACACTACCGTAAACTATTTTTAATAAAGATACATATTGCCTAATATAATAGTTAAGTGGTCACGCAATAACGTGAGAACGACCTTACCAATTTCATTCGTCTTTTTTTTTAAATTTTATAATACTTGGTAGAAGGTTCTTAAGCCAAGAAAATTAAGAAAATTGCGCAGAAACTGGATTATTTAGAAAAACTTAGAAAGAAAAAAAGAAAGAAAGAAAACATTTATTTTGGTCTCCACAAATATAGAATAGTTTTAATTACAAATCAGTTATAGTTAGCACAGTTACAAGGTATATATAAAGTGGAAGACCAAAAACGGTCCTACCTGCAACATTAAACAGTTGCAGCGCTGGTTTTCAGATAAAACCTTTACTCTTACGGGTTAACACGACACAGAAAAAAGAATAAAAAAAAATGATAAAATAAAAAAATACATTTTTGAGTTTATACAAAGTAATAAGTTTAAAATATTAGTAATGCTATCTTTGACATTGAGAGCATAGAGTGGTTGATATTAAATACATTTTCAGTAATCAAACAACGATTGTGATAAATGTAGGTCGATCAAAGAACATAACAGAGTAAATCCAGAATTCAATGTTAATTTAAGAAGTTGAAAATAAACATTTTGAAAGAAATAACTGCAGGACGTCACATCCGAAGTTTGCACACACAGATTTTGAACCGATTTGCGGCTGTTCTACAGTATTGAGTATTAAGATTGGTTTTATTCCTAAAGTTCATCAATGAAGTATACAAAGGAGAATGCCATTTTTCGCCCTGTACGATAGTAGCATCGGGGCTATGATAATTATTAGTATTTTTTATAATACAAATTGCATATTTCCATTTAACATGGACTAGCTCCATGTCATAATGAAGAAAAAAAGTATTCGAAGGGACTATTTGTAGATACATCCGATGCGCTGCCATGTTTACCTGAAGTACAATCATCAATCAATACAATCGTTCTTTAATTTTTTTAAAAGCATTGTTAGATTATTTTTAAATCTGTAACTACACTTTTGGAATTGATTTTGAAATTGTGTGTAAAATTAATAAAACTAGACAAAAATCAGAAGTTATGTTTTATTAAAAGCTTTTGGATCTCACAATTGTTTTGTCAATAGATTTTGTTAATGGATGTTCCTGCTTTTATAAGACTTATTGTTATTATCAATATTAGAGTTTGTTAATAGATGTCACTGCTTTTATTAGACTTATTTTTATTATTTATATAAGACAAACTTAAAATGTTATTCTGAATTAAAATAATAAAGTAAATATATAGATATTTTTATATATATTTTTAGCATTTGACATGCTTAGCAACATACATTAAACACAAAGTGAAAAATCTGAAATCGAAAATAACAGTCACGAGCAGGATTCGAACCTGCATCTCCTGGATACCGTCCAGATGCAAAGCGGAGATGCAGGTTCGAATCCTGCTCGTGAATGGCAAAGTTGCTAAGCATGTCAAATGCTAAAAATATATATAAAAATATCTAAATATTTATAGGGTTTGCGTCATTATTAGGTAAATTCTTAATTGTAAAGTTAAGTTTACCTGGTCGGTATAATGTATGAAAATACTTCCGACAGATGGTGCAGGCGTCACCCAAAGACGTTAAGTATGAATGTGTTGTCGAAATTATCAGTCGGGAGCAAGGGTCACGAATGCTGAATTGGCAAAGTATCTGGACGGTATCCAGGAGATGCAGGTTCGAATCCTGCTCGTGACTGTTATTTTCGATTTCAGATTTTTCACTTTGTGTTTAATAATAAAGTAATCTAATCTTTATTGTATATAGAAAATGAATAGTTAAAATATTTTTTGAAACTCGTAAAAAAATTAATAGAGCTCTATCTAGCGTTGGAAATACACAACTCTAGGATTATAATCCAACTGAATTGAAAACTATTACAAGAGGTAGTGAAACACCAATCTACTGTCATACGTAAACTCGTCCATTTACATTCCAGGTTCATTGTTTAATCAGACAGTATTTGTAATAGAATGATTTTCCAGCTAGTCCGCTATTAAATTATAATTCTATGGGAATTCAGTAATATGTTTTAATACAACACATGATCTAGTTTTGAGGTTTTTTCAGGGCAAACTATGTATGGACGCAGAGCAATGTCTTTTGTGATGAGGTACTTCTATAGTGTAATATAGTGTGTGTGTGTGTTGCTAGAACATTCATGTCTAAAATCAATAATCATAAATGAAGGTGTAAATTGTAATATAAAATAAATAAATAAATATGTAAGAATTTCTACTATGTGCACAATAAGTAACAACAGAGAGTTATATAACTTTATATTGCTCGCTTTTGTTTGTCAAGCAAAAATTGTTTGTATTTGACTGTAAAACTTTTAATTGTCTTAATCGAATGAAATGGAGGTAACAAATCAATCCAGCAGCGGCTAGCAGCAAATTTAAAACTGCCCCGAAAGCCGCTGTTTTATGTCTAGGAGTTAGTAATAAATAAGAAGAAGCCCTAGTACACTTTTTATTATGATACCTGGACCATGACAATTTGTTGTAAAGGTATTCGGGTTGCTTCGACATAACAATAACAAAGAGAAGGGTAGCTAAATGGAGCTTCCTGCGAGCAGACATCTTCATTAGATTGCCTTTATTCAAAAAGGGCGTGATATGAGATCGAGGAGGGACGTCATAACAAAAACGTGCGCAAGCATTTTGTACACGTTGAATTAGCTTTTCCGATCTGCCAAGAATGCACTGTCCATAAACAGTGTCAGCGTAGTTAAGCTTGGATAAGATTAGTGTCTTGCATAACACGCATATCTACACTAATATACGGACGAATACGATATAACATTTTCAGCCTGAAAAAGCAATTTCGCACGGCCTCAATCACGTGGGTTTCGAAACGTAATTGCCCATCAAAGATGACACCAAGATTGCGAGCCTCTTGCACTTGAGCAATTGGATGATGATTAATCTTAATGTCAAAATTTGGACACTTTTGTAGCATATTCCTTGAGCCCAGAACAATAAATTTAGATTTTTCTGGATTCAAGGTTAAGGCGTTTCTTATTGACCACTGCGTGACCCTTTCTAGATCAGCATTTAATTTATCAACGGCTTCATTAGCATTCTGAGGATAAAAAGAAATATAAACTTGAAGGTCATCAGCATATAGATGATATTTTGTATTAACTAAGCACTTGGTGATGTCAGACGTATATAAAATAAAGAGTAGCGGTCCAAGAATGGAGCCTTGAGGGACGCCTCTATTGACCAGTTGTAGCGAAGATGCCAAACTATTGCCGTCCTTGTCTGTAACCTCCACATATTAAGATCTTAAGGATAAATAACTATTAAACCAGCGCAGGGTTTTCGAGTCACATCCGTAATAGGAAAGCTTGGACAGCAGAAGCGAAACATTGAGAGAATCGAAAGCTCGGGAATAATCCAAAAGGACCAGCAGTGTCACCATGCCCTGGTCTCTCCCCTCAAGCACACAATCAACCACGCCGAGGAGTGCTGTCGCTGTACTGTGTTTCTGACGAAATCCAGACTGAGCAATGGGCAACATCTTAGAATGCTCAGGATAATTTCTAAACTGATTACATACAGCCTTTTCTAGTAACTTGGAAAGACAGGGCATTAAGCTAATAGGGCGCAAATCAAATAATGTTAAAATGTATTTACTAATTACATACATTGAATCCACATCTTGTGCTATTTCAATATCTTCCTAATTTATATTATTTAAGTCATCATTGAAAATATCTAAAATAATGTCTTTAAATGGTCTATAATTAATCCAGTGCGGCGCAGGTTTTTCCATTTTAAAATTCAACTCCACAGATAATATTGCACGGTGACCAAATTCAGGAATGTGTGCTACCGCTGTCGAACAGACCCTAGTATCAGTGCAAACAATATCAATTAAAGATTTACTATGGTCTGTAAAATGAGTCGGTTCGTTAATGATCTGCTTTAAGCTAGAGCACTCGAGGAATTGTAAAAGTAATTTTGTTTTGTTGTTTGTTTTATTGAGATAATTTATATTAAAATCACCAAGAAGAATTATTTGATCGGCGTTAGGAAAGGATGCGAGACTCTCGGTAACCGCGTCCAAGAAATCATTTACATCGAGCCATGGAGGTCAGTAAGCCGTACCAATAATGAGCGAGCAAGCATTAACTTTTAGTCGCAGCCACATTTGTTCGACGGGTGGTGCGTGAGGATGTGGCGCCACGCGCACGCGGAGGTCGCCACGCACGTAGAAGCCCACACCGCCGCCGCGGCCGCCACGCACTCCGCGTGCGCGGGGCACGTGCCGCAGCCGATAACCGGGCAATGATGGGGCTCTAGCCTCCTCGCCCTCCCTAAGCCACGTCTCGCTTATCGCCATAATGTCGACTCCCAGATTCTCCATGGCTACAATGAACTCGTCATGTCGGCTACCCAGCGATCCCGCACTAAATAACCCAACTTTAAATTTTTTAGTTTTATGGATCATTTTTTTTTAAATAAATAATTTATAATAATTAATCTCCTATTACTAATATCTATTGTAAAATAGTGTTTAGTTAATGATAATAATTGTGTAATTATAAAATAGTAGATAGAACAGTAAAAAAATAAATAAATTTTGTAGTATGGTGTATGAATTATATTGAAAAGATGTTAATAAAATTTAGGTATAATATTTAAAAGGAATAT
Organism: Leucoma salicis; assembly: GCA_948253155.1. NCBI lineage: Eukaryota > Metazoa > Arthropoda > Insecta > Lepidoptera > Erebidae > Leucoma > Leucoma salicis. The sequence continues at coordinate 5,763,712 of OX411815.1, forward strand.
ACTGTGAAAAGTTGAAAATTTACCTAAAATATTTAGAAGGAATATAATGTGAAATAATGTAAATCTTAAAAATTTACATTGTATGATAATACAGAATTTGTTATAACTTAATACTGAGACATATTTCAAAAGTTGATAAATAAATCCCACACAATCGTATTTCATCGACCACATGAAGCTAAAATAATTAATTATAACACAAATCAAAAACAAAATACGAGTACAAAAACAAATATTTTTTGATAAAAATAGCCTTCTGTCAATTGTCCTTAATTTCGAAGAGCTCGCTGCCAAAAACACGAACGGCGTCCTCCTCCGTGCGAATACAAAAGGTCGGCTTGCCATCGCCCTGCTTGGCCAGTATACGACCAAACTTGACCCAGGCATATCTCCACCCGAGACGAGCGGCAGCCCCGCGCACACAATGATACAGGTGTCTGTTGGCCCTCGTGAGCCTTTCGTTGACATAGAAGCGCCTGGCAGGCGCGGGCAGGCCTATCTCGGCCGTGGTGGCGCCGCGCCGCACGCGCGCTCCGCGCACCAGCTCGTCACGGGTTGCGCGCCGCGCCAGCCGCATTAAGACGCATCGCGCGCGCCCGCTACCATCCAGCAATTCCCCCTCGACACGGGGCCCCACCCGCTGCGCGAACACTATGTCCCGCTCCTCAAGGGTAACTCCGAGCTTCGCCGCTACCAACCCCCCCCGTGTGGCTCACGTTCTCGCCAGGGATTTCTGGGAGATTAGCTATTTCTAAATCAGAAAACAACACCTCTTGGTCCCTCTCATTGAGTTTCATCTGCAAGCGACTTATCTTCTGCAGGAGCTGGTCGACCGAAGGGTCGTCAGGGGAGACCACTAACTGCTTACTTTCGAGAGCTTCGATCCTGGCTTCGAACCCATCAACTCTTCGTGTACAATCACCAAATGATACATTAAGCTCAGCTATTTCTCTACGAAATTCGCGCAGCTCGTTTCTAACCTCCACTTCGACTATTTTAACTTCGCGTGTTTGACAGTTCGCAAGTAATTGAATATTCATAGCTAAGATAGTCTGTCGGGTTGGCTAGTCTATTATATAAACCTACCTAATTCTCGTGTCACGTTGTTGCTTACGATGAACTCCGTAACTACCTAACCGAATTTCATGTTCTTTTTTTAAAATGTGTGTGTTTGCTGGCGTGATCACGTATTTTTTAAATATTCACAAAAAAAAAATATGGCGGTACGAAGTTCGCCGGGTCAGCTAGTAGTTTTTTATAAAATGACATATCAAACAGTTATACCTACAGCATTAAAGAAGATATTTCATAAGCCACAGAAGCACCTTTGATACATAATATTATAAAGAATAAAAAAGCAATCACTTGTTCTGTATTCAACTACCGAGGTCTCGAACGACTATCATAGTCGATACTTAGAATAACATCTCAGATTTATTTCATTAGAAATTTGGTGGGCCATTTCATGTTATTAGTTTCAAAAAAAGCGCAAGATATCTTAATATTTTTATATTTCATATTCAAATTGAAATTATCAACAAGAAAACATGTTCCCTACAAATTCATCAATTGAAACGGGGCGTGTCGGGCGGCGTCAATGTGACGTCAGACACGCGAAAAATGACGTCTATGACCATTTATTATTGGACGTGCTCGTAGTGTAAATATCTCTTTATGTTGTTGAATCTGGTGTGCTCATAGAAAGGTGACCTCTGATTACTTTTTCTTTCTGTATCACCTTTGAAAATATATGCCTAGTTGTGTGATAACCCGAAGCTTTAGTTTAGTTATTTTTTCAAGACTCGTGGTAGATTTTCAGAGTAGTTTACCACATTACCATTAGTATCAATTACTGTTGGTAATATTGTCCATGCAAAATAAATTAGCAACAAGTCATAATATAGTAATTATTTTAAAAATAAGACTCCTTGCGTAAGCCGTGTTGGGCGGTGGGGAATTGTAAAAGAGAGACACTCTTAGAAAACGAGGAGGTCGGTTACAAAGTACATTGAATGTCGGTCTTCACATCCAGTGGAATTAAGTCGTATGGTGATCTAGTTGCTATGCTTTTGACCACAGTCTACCACGCTGGCTCTGGGGTGGCGACTTCGCAAGCCGTCGTCAAAATGTTCATCACGCACGATGTTTTCCTTTATCGGGCAGTGAATTTGTCATCCCATCGGTTATTATCCTGTCAATAGCATTTATTTGGTACCAAATAGTGCCACCAGCGGAAATACTATATTGTGTACTAGCCGCTACCCGCGACTTCGTCCGCGTAGAATTTAGTTATTTTATTTTTTTGTGCGGTACTCTAATTAGTTTTCCACAACAATTAAAGTATCCTAAATTACTCCTTAATACATCAGCTATCTGCCAAACCGTCTAAATCGGCGCAGCCGTTTCTGAGATTAGTCGGAACAAACAGACAGACAGATAAAAACTTTAAATATTGGTATTTAGGTATAGGTAATGTATGCACTACTTTTATATGCGTTTAATAAAAAGCTATTATTTAGACATTACAAACGGGCATTTCAACTTTATTTATTTTAATTATACCATATTATGTAGGTGGTCTTTAAAATATTAATGAAAGTACGATACACAGTTTGATAGTAATTGCCTAGTGTGGGTGCAGCTCCCACGCGATATAAATATTTCGGATCTGGAGTAGTTTTATGTCCGGAAACTGAAAAAAAACATACGCAACTATATAAATATTCCGCACAAACATTTATATTATTACAAATGTATTCTAATTAACATATTACGCATCGTCTATATTAAAGTATAATGCCAAAAGTTTAAAGAAAACATACGCTCTTATGTACGCATAATCTCGAATAAGCTTCTTTGAAAACTTCGTGGTGTGAGAGCGTTGTTTTTCCAGCGTGGATGAGCTGGCTTGATCGAGGAAGTACCAGCCTTTCATATAGTAGGTAGTCACAACGAATCTTTGTGTCTCTGAAGTTAGGCACAGAGCACGAAGTGGGAATTTTGACAGAATCATACGATGTGCTGACCAATTCAAATGTTTTTACTCGATTAACAAAACAATCGAATGAGATCATAATGTTTTCATATCTAAGTATTTAGGTTCTATTAATTTTTTTATATTCAATAAAAAGTATACGAGCGATTTGAGTGAATAAGCTTTAATCTAGATTTAGAAGAGTCCACATCTTTTAGTCCATCCATCCATCTTTCGGCCTTTTAAAGTCCACTGCTGGACATAGGCCTCCCCAAGAATGGGGGATAGTGCCGCCACGCTTGGCAGGCGGGTTGGCGATCGCAGTGGATGTTGTTAATACTCGAAGGAGTGCTGCTGCCCACTCCCCCGGTACTCTCGGCTCTTACGACTCCCATGGGTGGAGAGGGGTGGGACAATTCTAAAGCCAGCCCCACACGGCAACATCTTTTAGTACAATCGATAAATTATATAATTATCGATTACAATTGTTAAATTATTTATAAATGAACCTTTTTTGATTGCCTTGCTTCACAAAAATGGCTATTGCGCAACGTCTTGCAGCCAACTTTAGAGACACAAAGATCCGTTGTGACTACTGTAGAATTGTCGACTTTCGTTCGGTGTGTGAGAGCACCAGTAGCCGATTTTTTTTTCCTAATCGCTTTCTGTCATCCTTTATATCTATCTTTCTTCTCTATTCTTATCAGCTGAAAACATGGCGAAGTGTTTTGAGTTCGATTTCCACACAGGACAATCCTTTGTCAATCAATCAGCCTATTGCAATCCACTGCAGGACATAGGCCTCTCCTAACACGCACCATTGCACACGGTCCTGCGCCTTCCGCATCCGGTCTGTCCCAGCGACCTTTTTGAGGTCATCGGTCCACCTAACTGGGGCCTGTCCTACCTTACGCTTATCAAGTCACGGTCTCCACTTTAGGACACGCTTGCTCCATCGGCCGTCGGTCCTTCTGCAGATGTGACCAGCCCATTGCCACATTCGTACTTACATGGTCCCTATACTACTTTAGCTTACTGAGTCTGAGAGTTATGTCGGTAACTTTGGTTCTTTGTCGGATTACCTCGTTACGAATTCTATCCTTCAAAGAGACGCCGAGCATAGCCCGCTCCATAGCCCGCTGCGCGACTTTCAATTTGTGGACTAGTCCCACTGTGAGTGTCCACGTCTCGGCCCCGTAAGTCATGACAGGTAGGACGCATTTGTTATAGACTTAAACGTTTCAATCCTTTGTGTGATTCACGAATAGTTGTTCTGAGTCTTAATGTAGGTACTTAGTATACGTCAATTATATGATTAAATAGTCCCACGTGATACAGGGGTTATTCCCTAATGGAGAATTTTGTCTTTTAAAAAAACCCTTCTTCTTTCCTTCGCATCTTATCTCTATAATTCTTCCTTTACACTTCCTGTTCCTTTCAATAGAGTTGGCAACGTACGATGCCTCTGGTATTGCGAGCGTCTTACGCAACGGTAACCGATTAGCATCACGCGAGCTGTATGCTTGTTTGTCACACTTGTGGTATTAAAAGGCCTTTCCATTAATGATGTAAGCATTAGTTTCTGTGCGCAGATTCGTCTGCGTGAACTTCAGAATTGAGTAGATATTATATACCAATATTTTTTTGTTAAGGCGGAAGAAAATTTGCCTAACCGCATACTACATCGTTCGGGGCCACGAATAGGGTAGTGTGGGGCCACCCACTAAATTAACCCACCGTGCTGTCTTTCCGCCTGTACTGGTGGACCACTGGAACTGGAAGACATTACTTCAGTGGTAGATATAATATATCTACTTATAAATACCACGGCACATTAATAATCGCTATATAAAAATGGCTATCCTGTAGATGGCCAGTCTATAGCCACTTTAGTGCGTTGATTCCATAAACTAGCTCGGTTACTACATCAGGAAGTTGTAAATTATTGTATTTGTCATAAATGGTCATCATAAATCTTCTATTTATCCTAATAACTATTATTAAGCTGTAGGAGTCTCCGAAACCGGCGAGCGTGTATGAAGAGAATTATGAATGTTGAGCACCCTGTTGCACACCTCTTGGCACTCTGTTCTCTCTGCCTACCCCGCAAAGGAAATGGCGTGATGATAAGTTAGTTAGTTATAAAGCTGTAACAGAGCTGTGTCTGTACATATAAGATGTTTGAGAAAAAATTACTGTATTAGGATATTTAGGCGTAGACACAAACAAAAAAAAATTAAATTATGTCGGTTTGTCTGTTTGTTTTTTTTTGTTTATCGCACATCACACAAAAATTACAGAACAGATTTTAATGAAACTTTTTTGTCTGATAGCTCTTGATTAGACTTGAAAAATGGTACCGATACATTTTATCCCGCTACTATATTGTGAACTTGAGTAATAATTTAAAAACTAGCTTTTTCAATATTTTCCTCAATTGACAATTCAATAGCAAATGAGTACTCCCTCTTGGTACCGTAGCCCTAACATTAGTAATGCAATGGATGATAATTGCTTACTTTCCTTAGTCGCCTCGTACGACACCCGTGGGAAAGAAAGGGGTGGTGACACTTGTATTCATAGTTCATCACCACACATTTCACCACATTTTTTTTACAAATTCACGTTTTGTTTATCCGTCATAAAGAAAACGTGAATTTGTAAAAAAAATATAATCTTTGGCAGACGTTTCGTTTTTGCAATAAAACAGATTTACATAAGAGTATTTTACAATCCAACAACATGATGGTTGCTTGACATTGCTGTTGTATTTTTATCCCGCTGTCTCCGGCGAGCGGTTGGCACATCTTCAACGTCAGCTCAATGATGATGTTGTGTCTATTCCTGTCTGACATTGTCTTGGTGTGAGGCCAGCACAAGGACGATACGGCCCTGCTCTTGGTTCTATTGCGAGGAACATGGAATATACCTTAAAAAATTACGGATTGTGATAATATAGTTGTATATTAAATATAAACGTTTTTAAGGTACAAGACCTCTTTTTTTGTTAAGGCGGAAAAAATGTACCTAACCGGACACCCCATCGTTTGGGGCAACGAACAGAGTAGTGTAGGGCCTTCACCCACTAAATAAACCCACAGTGTACCGTCTCTCAGCCTGTATTGGCAGACCGCTGAAACTATGTGGTAAGGTACTAGATCTAGCACATTGTCTTTTAATATAAGAAGCTTTAAGACCTTAAGGAATCTTATGGAGTTCTCAAACAAAAGATGGATTCCATATACTATCGCGACAGACTCTTGGGTATGCAGGTTACATCATAACACAATATTTTTGATTATTGTTTGGAACAGGGATGAGATAAAACAGCATAATGAAGAGCCAGAGCGCTTTGGAACTCAGATCCTACGGTTACTGTAGAATATAGACGCTACCAACACCAGAGTCTACACACACGCGTTGCTCATCTCCAAGGAAATTGATGAACGGATGGTTAAAAGCATGGTCTTAAAATGGCAAATGAAAAAGAAAAAAAACAATATTTTGCTAGAATTCAGTGGTTTTGAGGAGATTAACTTACAATCTGCCTTTGTGGTGCAGCGGTAGTGTAAGCGACTGTTGATCATGAGGTCTCGGGTTCAATCCCCGGGTCGTGCAATGTTATTGAGCTTTTTCATAAAAAGAAAAATTCTCAGTAGCAGCCCGGAGTTTGGAAATGTGCCCGGCAATAGGCTCGCCCCCTATTACGTGGCACTTAAACATAGCTGGCGAATCGCAGGCGTGTAATACACCTCTGCCTACCCCTTCGGGGAATACAGGCGTGATGCTATGCTATGTACAATCTGCAGTAGACCAGGGATGTGTGTTACCTTAACCTCTACAATTGAAGTAAAAATCTGTGCCCAACGTTGGACAGTTGCGGGTCAACAGTGAATGTTTATATAGCAAAATAGCTGACTCAGCGAATTTCGTACCGCCATATTTTTTTTCTTGAATATTATGCATATAATTCATAAAAATTACGTGATAAAAACTATCCTATCTTAGGCACGCCAGCAAAATTCATATTAAAAAAAAAACATGAGTTCATCGTGATCAACAATAGGAGACGAGAATTATATTTATCTGTACTATTATAAAGCTGTGACAGAGTTGTGCCTGTCCATCCATCCATCTATCAGCCTTTTAACGTCCACTGCTGGACATAGGCCACTACCCCGGTATTCCCTCAGTCGGCTCTTACGACTCCCGTGGGTAGAGAGGGCTGGGACAATTCTAAAGCCGGCCCCACACGGCCAAGTTGTGTCTGTACATTTAAGATATTTCTGCTTTTATTCCTTGATAACCCGCAAGGAACAAAATAATTCATTTTAATAGATTATTTTCGACCTGGAAAAAACACCTGTAAGATATTTCAAATGAAATGGTGAGCATCTCACTGATAGTCAGATGTTTCACAGCTGCGTGAAACATCTGACTATCTGAGCAGACGTAAAATATATTTATATTTTACGTCTGCTCTTCTTTCGGGTTTGTTAAGAAGGCTATATAGATATAAGCCTGTTTTTTAAGGTGTGAAAAAATATACCTAGAGGTAACGAACAGGGTAGTGTTGGACCCTCATTTACTAAATAAACCCCATGTATGACATTATTGCAGTGGTAGCTCCGTATATATAAGCCTATTGAGTCATGCTTTAAAAACGCGCACATTGTATTCGGACAGGGGCGCTAGGAAAATAGTTACGTTCCCTTGTGCGTAATATAAAATGTGACGTAAAACGGTATGGACAAATGAGGCATCCTGTTATTTATAACAGTAATGATTAATTACGTGTACACGTATATTACAAATTTATACAGGACGATTTACTCGTATAGCGGCAGAGAGGATACATACATCTCAGACATTGCGTAACACATCATATTAAATAAAAGCAGGTGAGAAGATATATTGAAGTAAATATTTATATCTGTACTACTGATAAAAGCGAAACTTTGCGAAAATGATCTGATGTTTAGTTGATTTGCCTTTGAATCACGTCTAAACTCAACGGATATAAGGATGAAATTTTAGTAGGTACGTACGTGGGGTAGGTACTGCGTTAATATATTTTATCCCTAAAAAATGTAGGTATACTTGCGTGGGATTTCAAACTTCCGGATAATGAAAAGTAGTAGTATTATTTCGTAAATTTATTTTATTTTATAATGTCTAATATTCGTGTAAATTTCAGTATGTATATAGTTCGAGGTGGCTCAATGCTATTTTAAGGTGGGCTTCATATCGTTTTATAGGGCTGGCAAGTATTATTATATAAATTCATAGGGTTTTGCACACGTCTGCGTCATTTTTCCACGTAAGCCTTGACTTAAACAGATTTACATAATTTTTCAATAAGCCAGGAAGCTTAGCGAGACATTCATATACTCGTCTGTTCTATATCTGTTCAAATTTCTCCAAGTAAGTCCAAAAATATAAGCCGTTTAAATAATATAATTACTCGGAAGACTAGAAAATCTTGGTTTCTCACATAATATGCTGCTAGTAAGATATATCACAGTTTTGACAAGTTAATTAATGGTAGATAACGACGTTCTTTAACCGAGTTGCATATCTTAAGGTATGGCTATAAAATGTGATAGTGGTAGAACCGTAGAGACTCTCTCACAGAAGATTAGCGTGAAACAACGGTGTATACTCCTACTGTTGTGTTTCATATGGTGAGTGAGAGCGTCAGAGGTCTCCTTTCCTTATTGTCCTTTCCTATATTATCCTTTATTTCCACCTTCTCCTTGGAGTTGGCGACGTACGAGTGATGCCTCTGGTATTGCTAGCGTCTATAGGCTACAGTAACCGCTTACCATTAAGTAGTCGTATAATGCCTGTTCGCCCCCCGTGTTGTGTAAAAAAAAGATAATAATATTTATTTATTTATTTACGTACACACAGAGATCTTAACCACAATACAAGAACGGACAAATATAGTAATAGTACAAAGGTACTGCTTATTTCTAATAGAAATCTCTTCCAGCAGACCAGCGAGAGGATAGCGTGAATATTATAAATATGATTGTGTGTAGGATAGATATACATACATATATTATATTAACACATACAGTAAATATACATACATACATATGTAACATATAACTACTTAAATATCTGAATGATACGTAACTATACAATAAAATATACATAAATATATAGTAATGACGAAAGATTTAGGTATAGATTATGGAATAGTTGACAGATAATGTTGACGAACCTTATGTTTGGATGAAGAGGTAGTGGTAGATTCTCTAATGCTGGATGGGAGTTCATTCCACAGTTTAACCGCATGCACCGAAAAAGAATATGAATAAAAATCACTTTTGTGTGTAGGGAATTTTAGCATAGTGCGAAGATTAGTCCTGCAGGTCGCATCATTAGACCGGGCAAAGGAAAACCGCTCACGCAGATAAGAAGGAGCATCAGGGTTGTGTAAGATATTAAATAAAATACATAGCAAACGAGTGTTCCTGAGAAGGTGGGAGACATGATCGTACTTTTTAAGATTAAACACAAAGCGTATACACAGGTTTTGCAGCCTCTCAAGCTTATCTATGAGCTCCTCGGTGGCATCCAAATAGCAGGCATCTGCGTAGTCAATAATGGGTTGAATAAGTGATTGAGCAAGAGTAATTTTTGTTTTCAAGGGTAAGAAATACTGAAGGCTTTTCAATGAATGAAAGGTATAATATACTTTTTTACTGACCTCATTAACTTGTCGGTTCCATGACAAAGTGGTTTTAGTAACAATTCCTAAATTTTTAACAGAATCCGACAATTTTCCTAAATTTTAAAAATCCTAAATTTTTAACTTGCAACCTACTACGGAAATGTCGGCTGCCTATTATTATGGCCTGGGATTTGTTAGGATTTAAGAGTAGACCGTAGTTTTTAGCCCACGTATCTATACGACTTAAATCACTATTAATTGCAGTGAGGGCTGACGGTGCGTGAGATTCTGTGAAGTGTGAATGCAATTGCAGATCATCCGCATAAAGATGAAAATTTGAAGATATGAGCTTTGTGACAGAATTTATGAAAATAGAGAATAAGAGAGGAGAGAGAACCCCCCCCTTGAGGTAGACCCACACTAAGGTTACTCCATTCAGAGAAAGTATCATCAAGACGCACGCACTGCGAACGCCCTCGGAGATAGGAATCGAACCAGGTGATATTAGCAGGAGAAATGTTTAGAGATTTGAGTATGTCAAGCAGTATATCAAAATCAACTGAGTTAAAAGCAATAATAATTATCTTTAATTAAATATTTTATTTATTAGCTTTCCGAGGCCATATGTGTAATAAAATTACCTTTAGCTTTCATTACAGCTTTACCGTTGTCGGGTCAAAGGACCCCATAATGCCCTCCGGGCCCTTCAGGCACAGTCCGACCCTGTGGCGATCTATTGGGAAGGCCTATGTCCAGCAGTGGACATAAAAAGACTGATGGATGGATGGATGGATGACCTACAGCAATACTACAATTTTATATGTAATTTATAGAATGTATCACGGGCATAATGATGTGTTATTTTAGCCTTATACAAGCTAAAACTGATGTTATTTTTCTGTAACCTCTTTTCGGGGAAGCAGGGTTCCACCTTTTTTTTTTGTTTAGGTGGGAAAAATATACCTAACCACACACCCCGTCGTTCGGGGCAACGAACAGGCTACCCTGTGTAGGGCCCTCACTCACTAAACAAACCCGCCGTGTGACGTCTCTCAGTCTATGTTAGCGGGCCACTGGCACTATGTTGCATTACTTCAGTGGTCGAGCAGGCTACCACCTGGCTTACGACCATATAGAAAACATAAATATAATGTAATAAACAAACATGGGTATTTCATGTTTCAGTGATTGTTTTTCGTGTGATTCAGATATATTTTGTCGTGTAGAATATAAATATTTCGTTATCAACTCAACTATGTACCCATGTAATATAGATAAGCTGTATAAATTAAATGATACAGCAATTTTTTCGCCATTGTTTGTGATGTTATATCATTATCTTAAAATTGCGAGTGTACATGGGGATAGCAGCCGGGCCCACACTCCTTCAAAAATTATTAATATTGAATGTTTGCGTGTGATTGAACAGAAGTTTAAGCACACTTGAATATAATTAGGAATTCTTATTTATTGAGTGATGTAGGTTGAACTAAATAGTAGAATTATATTTTTTTTCAGTTCAGTATTTAAAGCGGTCGCTATTTGTTACGTATTATGAAAATATAAACGAATGGCTCGCCAATTTTAATGAAAGTTTAAAGCGGGTGTAGTTCAATGTTTTGTCGAATTTTAATGAAACTGTGTCCATTTAAGCTGCTCTCTTCATTAATTAAATACAGAATAGGGTCAGAAATTTTCCACAAAGTCTGATGTCACGGAAACGTGCCGTTATACTTTACAGGCGGTAAAAGCGAATAAGAGCTGTCTATTTATTTGATTCCAGTAATAGATGAGACACTGCTTTTCTACCAGAACGGTGCTCTGTATAGTTGAGTATTCAATCTCTTTTTAGTTACTTGGCGTTCTGAGTCTTGTGGGTTTAGTTCTCATACCACTAAAGGAATATAACATAGATCCAGTGGTCCGCCAAGGGTGAGGGCCCCACACTCCCCTGTTCGTTGCCCCGAACGACGGTGTGTGCGGTTAGGAACATTATTTCCCGCCTCAACAAAAAAAAAAGTGTTTGGTTCTCATACAGAACAAATTCTAATACGTACTTATATAAAAAAGTTTATTTAATTTTTCCGTGAGTATATTCTCAGTCTCAGACTAACTAAAAAATAAAGAAACGGCATTGTCAATTAAAAAGTGAAGCCAATTTTTTAAAGATGTGTGCATGAAAGTTTTGTATAAAGTAAGTTTAAAGCAAATCATATAGGGAATATTATGGTTCTGACGCGTGCGTGCGTGCGTATTCATGCACGTAACGTACGTTCGAAATCGTCAAGTCATTTGGGGTAATTTTAAATCATAGGTACTCTAGTAACACTCGTGGCTTATGACACTTGATTTTGTCATGGTTTTGCTTGTATTTGTGTGCGTGAGCAAAGATTGGCATGGTTTTATATGGCTCCACTGGATGGTTCGTAATGCTCCATCTATATTTTTTAGTTCCATCAGCCTTTTAACGTTCACTGCTGGACATAGGCCTCCCCAAAGGGGAGATAATGCCGTAATCGCCACGTGTTGGCGATCGCAGTGGATGTTGTTAATACTCAAGGGAGTGCTGCTGCCCACTCCCCCGGTATTCCCTCAGTCGATTCTTACGACTCCCATGGGTAGAGAGGGGTGGGACAATCAAAAGCCGGCCCCACACGGCCAAGTAATATTACGATTAGGTGACGGTTATACTTTTACCTATTATGTGGTAATTCAATTTGGTGTACCTAGGTACATATGCGAATTGTGCATCAATTGCCTACTAGATCGGAGACCAAAGTGAGAAAGTTTTAACTGTTAAGAGCTAAGTTACAGTAATCGGTGTGTAGACTATAAATGTTGTATTCTTGATTGTGGAGATTAGGTATCTATTGGATAAGCTAATGTTTGAAATTGGTAATTATATTGTTTACAGAACCTAACACGCAATTTGATATATTGATTGGAGTTATCTGTTATTTTAATTATTAGTTATGTACCCTCGCTATTTGTTCATATATTTTTAGATATACATACTTAAGTTCTGTATTTTTTATACTAATGAGGCCTGCAAACAAGCATAAGGCTCCTGTTGGTTTAGAAGTTAGCAAGACTAGGGACATTGCTTACGCGTTGTCAACTTCAATAGAGCGAATACGAAATGACGAGGAGGGTTAAAGTGTTACATAGGAACGACAGAGTGAATGACGAGATATAGAGGAAGTATAAGCACTATTTATATATATATTTTTTAAACTTGAGTAATTTCCCACGGGAGCCAGAAGTGAATATAGCAGATGCCTGAATTGACAAAGCATCTGCAAGTTTTCCAGGAGATGCAGGTTCAAATCCTGCTCGTGACTATTATTTGACGGGCCTCGTGGCGTAGTCGAGTGCACGAGGTCATGGGTTCGATTCCCACTCAGGACAGTTATTTGTGTGATGAACACAGATATTTGTACTGCGTCTGGGTGTTTTCTATCTATGATATGATGTACGTATTTACAAAAAAAAGTAATATAATTGCTTTATATCCGTAATCTGGTACCCATAGCACAAGTTTTAAGCTTAGTTTGGGACCAGAGGACGTAGTGTGAAATGTCCGTGAATATTTATTTTCGAATTTTGCACTTTGTCTTGTGTCCATCCATCCCTCCATCAGCCTTTCGACGTCCACTGCTCGACATAAGCCTCCCTAAGAGAACGCCACAACATGTGTTTCGCTCATATGGGGGATAGTGCCGTAATCGCCACGCTTGGCAGGCGGGTTGGCGATCGCAGTGGATGTTGTTAATACTCGAGGGAGTGCTGCTGCTCACTCCCCCGGTATTCTCTCAGTCGGCTCTTACGACTCCCATGGGTGGAGAGGGGTGGGGCAATTCTAAAGCCAGCCCCACGGCGGGTTTGTCTTATGTAATTTCGAAAATATAGGTATATTGTTTCTTACCACATGGTAAAGGGTGTTTGGTACAAGCGATTGATTCTATATGCTACTCCTATCAAAACCCTGTGTTACAGTACCTAGTACAGTACCGAGAGATTTTTTTAAAACAATCATGGGCACTATTACATGATGGTAAGCTGTTACTGTGTAACTTATAGACGCTAGCAACAACACAGGCATTACTTGCGCTTTGTGAATTCCAAGGAAAGGAATATAATATAAGGTTGAGAGGAAGTATAGTAACGAGAGGATGAGGAGGTGGTATGGGTTTCCGGAGCTCCAACTTACTGTACGAAGTACCTCAGTAGGATTACTTACTTCACACTGATCGTGAATTTGAGGCGCTATGGGCTAATACTACTCAGGGGCCTACTAATTATTCAACTAATTGTCATTTTTTCAAGAAACGGTTTTCTATAGTGATGTAGGTATACATATCATCACGCCTGTATTCTCCGAAGGGGTAGGCAGAGGTGTATTACACACCCACGACTCGCCAGCTATGTTTAAGTGCCACGTAATAGGGGGCGAGCCTATTGACGTCTACCGGGCACATTTCCAAACTCCGGGCTGCTACTGAGAATTTTTCTTTTTAGGAAAAATTATAAGTTTTAGTCTTTTTTTTTAGTTTTATTTTTATGTGACACGGTAAGTATAGAAAAAAAATATAGGACTTTAAAACTACGATGCGCCCTTTAGTGTGGCCCGAGCATCAATGTAGGGGAATTTCCTGTTTCGTTCGATAAACGCGCATACGGGTTAATTGATCTGGTTGCCAGTCTATGAATGGATATTTTTTAATTTTGCATATTTTTCTTTACGTCAAAACAAGTATCGTAATCAAATAGTATGAATTTTAATTGCAAAATTAAACTTACTATATTGGATTAAAGCATGTAAATACTTTTCGATAGATGGCGTTGGTCATAAGACAAATGTGATGAGGAGATTGGGATGATCGAAAGATCGGTAGGGTAGCTCTGTGGCTTAGAGCACTTCCTTCCAAAGTCGCGGGTTCGATTCCCGCTGCTACTAAAAATATCTTTTTCCTTATTCACAAATAATTTATACTTTAAAAAGTAGTGCAGCATGTCAAATGCTAAAAAATATAAATCTAAAAAAATCATGATTTATATATACATAACTACTCGTATGTCTACTTATTTTATCATCCATCCATCAGCCCTTTAAGGTCCACTGCTGGACATAGGCCTCCCCAAGAGAATGCCACAACGAGCGGTCCCGTCATGGGGGATAATGCCGTAATCGCCACTATTGGCAGGCGGGTTGACGATCGCAGTGGATGTTGTTAATACTCGAGGAAGTGCTGCTGCCCACTCCCTCGGTATCCCCTCAGTCGGCTCTTACGACTCCCGTGGGTAGAGCGGGGTGGGACAATTCTAAAGCCGGCCCCACACGGCTTATTTTATATACCAAATATATAACCGATAAGAACATATTTATTAAACCAAAGAAACGTTAAATTTTGTCCAGAGACTGGATACAAACTATGTTATGACATTTTTGACAAAAATTTGTTCAGCGACTTTAGAGACGAAGGATGTTATAATTTTTTGACTACCTATAATTTTGTTTAGTGACTTTTGATAAAGTGAGGTTCACCTACTTTTGCCCTTATATAATAATCATCCAATTCTGGCGGTTGTCCTGTTGAGCAATTAAGGTATAATATGTTGTATAGCGATTTTGAAATACTGAATGTGATCATCGAGTTTTGATGCTGACTGTACTTTGTGTCCATAAAATTCTATGTTTGTAAAGGCCCCCGCGATTCAAGGATTATTCATTAATATGGAAGGCGTAGTCTTAAAAAAAACGTCTATATTTACTAATATTATAAATGCGAAAGTGAGTTTATTTTGTTTATTTGTTTGCTGTGACTACTGAACCAATCATCTGAAGTACAGAAAAGGACATAGGATACTATTTTTCCCGGAAAAAAATATATTTCCTGTGGGATACCTATTTTTTAAAGAGATTAATTATTTCATTTCATATAGGTAAATCTGTGAAATGAAATGGTGAGCAGCGGCTTGACAATACTCTAGGTATAGTTGAGTCCATGAGCGACGGTTACCACTTAAGTACCATCAGGTGGGCCGTGGCTAGTCTGCCACTAAACGCAATAAAAAAAAAATAGTGTGCCATAGAGTGACCGATTCGCGAGCAGGATCTATTTTTAACCGACTTCGAAAAGGAGGAGGTTCTCAATTTGTCTGTATGTTTTTTTTTAAATAAAAGTTTGGATAATTTTTTACTTATCTCTGTCTGACACTAGTAATTTTATTTTATGATACTCGTACCTTTTACGTCTATGATTTGTTTACTATAGTTTAAGATTGTTTCTCATTTTTACAGTATCTATCTGTCTGCTAGATAGAAACCTAATTCCAAAATTAAGCCAAGATTCACTGAAGTAATTTCATACAGCTCCAGTGCTTCGCTAATACAGGTGGAGAGACGGAACGCAGCTGGTTTGGCTACCAAGGGAGTGTGTTGCTCAAATCAACAAATTTATCAATCAATCACTAAACATTATCTTACTCATTAGCTCATTTGTTGCCAAACGGTCCTGAGGATGCCTCGTGTAGAGGCGAGATACGTGTCGAATTTGTGTGCGGATATTTGCGGAATATTGCAACATTGTGGTTCTGAGATTTCTGCCGTATCGCATGGTTGCATCGCATTCGTGAGATTTTTTTCATTATCGTGCATGCTACTTTGCTATTATCACATTCTCCTCTAACTATGGGAGTGCGGTTTAGCAATATTAGTTTATTTTGTGTGTGTACAAAGATAACCGGGATTGAAAATCCGTGGGTGAGTGGTGGGCTCTCCTCCTAAAATATCCATTCTATAATAATAACAATGGACTTCCACCAAGTGTCGCCTCATTCAATTAATTATTTAATTTTATACTGTAGATCAGAAACACAAATAATTTTATTACTCTTACTTAGTTATGCCAAAATATATCAAAAAGGAATTATTGACACCGAACTGATCAGGATGCGGCTGTTTAGATTACATTCAGAGAAAACAACCTACACAGCCTAAAACATATTAAAAAGGATTTTGAGCAAATACCATCCAAAATCTTAAATAAAGAAACAATAATTCGAAGAGGACACAGTTGCAGAAAATAATCTTATCTATACTAATAAATGGAGAGCAGGTTTTTTGTTCGGTTATACTGCGAAAAACACTGAACCGATGGGAATAATACTTATACCACAAGATGTAGCGTGTTTCGGAGAAGGTTTTAGTAATTACGATATATTGGTGATTACTTATCCGGGACCTATAGTTTTTGCTGTGAAACATCTAATGCGGAGGGAGGGTAAAACCGACTGTTAGCGTGGCGACGCTTATACCTAATAATAGGAATCCTATCCTAAATAGATTTTTTATCGACAATACTATGACGCGAGCGAAGCCGTGGGGAATGTACTAGTATTTTAAATAACAGAAATAAATTTTTAGTTCTCGCAATATTCTAGAGATACTAATCTTTAAATTACGTATAAGAAACTATTTGCATGTCATATAATTTTAGTTTAGATTGTACCTAAGATAATTTTGGACCGGATCTCTCGTACGATTTATACGACCTTGAAATACTAGGTAGGTGGTTCGAAATATCAATGTCACAGTTAGACTGGAATGTTTATAATATTTATAAATATTTAGGTGCTGATCATGAAAATCTCGGGTTCGATCTCCGCGTCGGGCAGTGTTAATGAGCTTTTTAGTAAAAAGAAAAAATCTCAGCAGCAGGCCGTAGTTTGGAAATGTGCCGGTAGACGGCAATAGGCTCACCCCCTATTACGTGGGACTTAAACATAGCTGGCAAACCGTGGGTGTGAATAAACCTCTGCCTACGCCGAATACAGGCGTGATTTTTTGAAGTAAATACTTCTTTACGTAGTCTTGACTTGGGGAGTAAGCTGGTGAATGCATGACGTGAATAATATAATAATAATGTTTTATTATATCTCCACAAATTAACATAACAACTTATATATAGACAATAGGTTTAGAGGGGATGCAATTTGCGAGAGATCTGGAGTCTAAACTAAGCCTAAGCCTGTATTTTAGCACACCAGGCCACCCAATTAGATTCTATTTATTTATAGGTACACGCATATGGTATTTGTGAATGTTAGCGCTTATGTGTGTGTGTATGTGTGAACAAGCGTGTGTGTGTGTGTGTACAAGCGTGTGTGACTGTGTGTGTGTATGTATGTGTGTGTCTGTATATATAAATAAAGAGTATAAACAAACTAAAACTAAAACTCGAGTAGTTTTTCGGTTTCCAAGTAATCTAAATTGAGCAACCATTTGTAAATTTTGTTTTTACAGTCAATTTTGGTACAATCTTCTATAACATGCCTCCTCTAAAGTAGTAAAATCTTTGTGCGAACGATGTATAAACTCTAGTGGGTTCATACAGCAAAATTCCTTCGCGAATATGCTGTATGTTGTTTCATTTCTTTGGTTAAGTTGTTACGCGTATGAAGTACAGTTATGTATAGTTGGCGCACTGTAAGGACTTGGGTTTCTTCATAAAGTTTAGTGGTGGGAAATAAACGAGGCTTAGCTAAACTTATTTTTAGAATCATTCTTTGGGCTCTCTCTAGGGCTATGAGTTTAGTCTTGCATGCACCTCCCCAAGTGGTGATGCAGTAACTTAGAATAGATTGCGCCAGAGCCTCATAAACCATCTTCATTGTTTTTTTATCTGCGACATCACGTAATTTTTGTTTTTTTGTTGTTTGTTTGTTTAAATTTTGGAAAATATATGATAGTTTTCTTATTCTTTTAGCTAGTGATTGTATATGTTTATCAAAAGTTAGTTTAGCATCTATTTCGACACCAAGGTATTTAATACATGGATTTTGATTAATGGTCGGACAGTTACAGTTTGCCATAGGGGGAAAATTACATTTATGTGCGTCATATAGTGTTAAGGTTAGAAACTTCAGTTGGATTTCTAATTGAGTAAACAATATATTTAATTTTTTCTTCATTTAGTGTCAGTGTATGTGATAATAGCCAATGACAAACTTTGTTAAAGCCATCTTGAGCAGAATTAAAAAGTTCACTCCAGGTTTTCAAAAAAAATAAAGTAAGGGATGTATCATCGGCGTAGGATGTGATGCGACAGTTTTTTAAGTTAAGTGAGGATAATTCATTTATGTAGCAGAGAAACAGAGTAGGACCCAAAATACTTCCTTGTGGCACTCCATAGTTGACCGGTCGTATATCACTTATGTTTTCTCCAATTTTTACACATTGAGTTCTGTTTTTTAAATAATCTGTTAACAATGCTAATGGGATACCTCTTATACCATGATTTTCATGTTTTTGTACTAGGCGGAGTACATAGACGGTATCAAAAGCTTTTGCAAGGTCAAGAAATATTGTTAGGCATTTGTTGTTACTGTCCAATTTATTTACAATAAAATTAACGAATTCGTTTTTTCACACAACTGTATTCACTTATTAATAGATATTAACATTATTAATAATATATATATATATATTTATTGTTAAGTTTTACTTCAGTTGTGTGGTCTAAAGCATACTCGTTCTTTTTTTATACGTAAGTAGCGAACAAACATACGGCCCACTTGATGGTTAGCGGTTACCATAACCTATTGTCGCAAGCAACACCAGAGGCATCACTCGCGCGTCACCATCTCCAAGGAAAGGGAAGGAGGTGGAGAAGGTCGATAGTAAGGAGAGGATAGGGATGGGGTTTGGGTCTCCAGCGCTCTCACTCACCATACTAAACATAACATTGATGCTGTTTTTATAAATATTTAGGCGTGATTAGGGCTCAAAGTCTAGCAGTAGAAACAAACACAGTGGTATCGTGTTCAATCCCCAGTCTGAGGTGGAGCACAAGGCACATCCCTATATCTTCGATTTTTTTTCAGAAATTACATGTAAGTATACTATTTGTTAACTAATTATCGCTGCTCGAGGAAGGAGAAAGTCGTAAGGAAACCGAGATTTTTTCAACAGTATGTGAATTACCAACCCTCACTGGGCCACCGTGGACTATGCCCTAAATCCTTCCAAACTAGAGAGGAGATGTACCCAATATTGGAAGAGTAATGGGCTGTCAAAAGGGCTCAAAACACAGACTTGATAATTTCTTTTGAAAGCCCTTTCGAAAACGAGGTTTATGCATTGCACTAGTTTTATTGGTTACTAGCCTTTGCCCGCGGCTCCGCCGCAGCAAAAAGCTAGTTTTTAGCTTCTTATCTCAGGTTCCTTATATAGTAGCGGTATAAAATGTATACCAGTTTTAAGTCTAATCGAGAGCTATCAAACAAAAGAAAAAAGTTTTATCAAAATCAGTTCAGTAACAGCATCAGCGCGAACGAACAAACAGATATACAGACAAAAAATCTAAAAAGAATTTTGAAATAAAACTACGTTTACGGAATCTATCGCGTTTACTTGATTTTACTACTATCCCGACGTTTCGAATACTTTACAGCATTCATGATCACGGGTAGACTTAGATGATAGACGTCCAAGGCTGATATGTTATTTCAACGGTTTCATCTACCCACAGTATATGATTTTACAAAATTTTTGGTTTATTTATTTTAACCCACCTAATATTCGTTTAGTGAACACAGTGAAAATATCTACTTCAAATTTTTATGCTTACAATGTATGAGACTTTAAGTTAGTATATTAAAATGAGTATAATACTCCTCTTTAAATTCTAAAATTTTTGTTTTTATTTAGTGCTCAAAAATTCTACCACAAACTACCAATTACTACCAGTAAGAAGACAATCTTGGTTATTAGTTTATATTATTAAATATATTGATTTTGCCAAAAGCTAAAACTAAGAAGCTACCACCGGATCGGAACGCGGCCTGACTGAGAAAGATCCGGCCAGAAAACTCAGTAGGCAATAACTGTTATGGATTATTAAATTTTGTACGGAATGACTGAGAGTTAATAAAGTTTAATTTTTTTAAAAAGGCAAAGGGTAATCACTACTGTGGGTTTTATCTACACAATAAGCGCTAACTGTATCTTGTAATCTTGTGGTGTGCCTTCTTGTATTATGTTTGGTGAGGCCTATCACAGGATTCCGTAAACGTAGTTTTATTTCAAAATGTGTAACATTCGCGTAAATATCAGAAAGTATTATCTAAAAAGAATTGTTTTGTGTTCAGACACGCCTATATAGCCTAATACAGTATTTTTTTCTCAAATACCTATCTTAAATGTAAATAAATGTAAAGACATATTTATATATATTTTTAGCATTTGACATGCTTAGCACTATACATTAAACACAAAGTGAAAAATGTGAAATCGAAAATCCTGCTCCTGACTGTTATTTTCGATTTCACATTTTTCACTTTGTGTTTAATGTAAAGACATAGCTCCGTTACCTACAGCTTTATGATAGTATAGACTAGCTGCTACCCACGACCCCATCCGCGTGGAATTTAGTTATTTTCTATTAGACATGTATAAATTAAACTTACTATATTGGAATAATGCATGTAAATGCATCCGATAGATGTCGCGGGTCGTAAAGACAAATGTGGTGTAGAGATTGGGTATGACCATCGGTCACTGCGATAGCTTAGCGGTCTAGAGCACTTCCTCGGATTGGGTGGGACGCAGGTTCGAATGTCGCTCGCAGTAAAATTCTCTTTTTCCACATTTTCACAAATAATTTGTTCTTTATTTATTTTCTTATTAGTGCGGAACCCTAATTATTTTTCCAAAATAAAAGTAACCAAGCTAATCCTTATAACATCAGCTATCTGCCAATGAAAATAGGTACAGCCGTTTTCCCGTCCAAAACAGTTCAGGCATTTCAGTGTTAGCAGGAGCAAACAGACACACAAAATAGTTTTGTTTTATTTCGTTGTAGTTAGTTTCGGTGTAGTTTGTTAACGTGTAATTGGACTGTGTTGTGCAGAAATGAGCTAAACCACATAAAAAATATTCTGATTTGAACCACTTCTGCTTTATTTTTTAGTCTTCGGTTGTTATAACTTATCATAAAAAATGTAGTTGGAAGAATAAAACGAGTCTGTATGCATTTAGTTAAAAGCTGTTATTTAGACATTACCTACAAACAGACGCTTCAATTTTATTTATTTGTACAGATTCTGTCAGAGAGATATTATTGTTTTGAGATCCCCGCAGGAGTTTTATCAGCTTGATTTACCACCTATAAATATCTTATGTCACTCACGTCAGAAGGAATATTCGCCGCACTCGTAGATAGCACGTTCTAAGAGTATGCAGTGTTGAGATAATGATAACCGGAATAATTTTAGAAGATAACTATGATTATAACTTTGTAGACTAAAAATGTACTACCTGTTTTAGCCGGATAACTAAAAAGAAATTGCACTTATGCCTATATTTTGCTTAAAATGTATTAGAACGTGTAACATTAGCGTATATAACATAATTAATAAAGGTTTTTTTTCGCAAATACAATAATAAGCTTACTTACTTGTAAGTTGGTTGGCCACCTTATTGTTGGGACCCAGTCGAACAGACACAGTGGGTCCCAACAAAAATAACTCATACGCCAAAAGGATAATCTTATACATGAGTCTCTCTCACTCTTGCTATGACCTAATATGTGCATCCTTTTCTTTATCCTTAGTATTAAAATAGTAGCGAGTCTATTATGTCCTCTGTCGACGGTCCCACAGATAATTTCCGTATAATAAATATAAGTGTTATTATTACTTTAACTTTGGACATTGCCAACACAATTCGGCTTTTGTGATATACAAGTTAGTAATAATGATAAATCGTAGTGGTAAAATCTTTGCCTCTCCCGGCATGAATGGGCTGGCTCGCCCGCCCAAGTACCACCCTTCATAGGAGATCAGCGTGAAGCAACGGTAGGTACCTACTACAACTATATTGTTTTATATGGTGAGTGAGAGTGCCGGTGCCAAGTTGTATTCTATAATCGCTAACGCTATAGAAAACTATTAAAACGTATGGAATTTGACACCTCTAACGCTAAGTAATGTGACTTAGCGTTGTAGATATCGTTAAAGATATCAAATTCCCATACATTTTAATAGTTTTCTATAGCGTTAACGATCATAGAATGCAACTTGGCTAGGTCCACTAGCAAGACAGCTTTGCCATTTCGAGATTATGTGCCTATTTATTGTCAATTAATCTGTACCGAGAAAAAAAACATTACCAGGAATCCTAATAGGCTGAGACATTCTCTCAACGTTTACGGAAGTCTGTCAACCCACATCCTACCAATAGCGTATAAATACCTCTTACTCTGAGAAGATACCTTTGTCCTACAGTTAACAACCCCCACTGGGCTACCGTGCTAGACTATGCCCTAAATCCCTCTAACATTGAGAGGAGTGATGTGTCCAACATTGGGAGAGTAATGGGCTTTCAAAAAGGCTTAAAACGCAGACTTGATAATTTCTTTTGAAAGCTCTTTCGAAAACGAGGTTTATATTATATATTGCAATAGTTTTATTGTTTACTAGCCTGCGAATACGTCCACGCGGTATTAGGTTGTTAAAAAAAAATATATAGCATGGGTAGTAAACGAGTATTTAGTAATAAGCGGCTACCGACCCTACAAATATACTTCTGAACTAACATTTTATAACTGGTTGTACTTTACTGGTCCTAGAACTAATCGTTCTAGGACCAGTACAACCAGTGCCAGATCAACTGGGGAAATACTACCCTCTCCCCTCAGGTTAATGCTGCGTTTTATTCAGAGGGTTAAATCGTCTGAGAAGAGAAGAGGAGGAACAATGCATAATCTTTCATATTCCGTTCATATCGTTTTTAGTTTGCATCACACGAGTAATGCCTTTGCCCCTTTAGCCTAGTGGGATAACCGCTAGTAGAATAAAATAGAATAGAATAATCAATGTATGGCATTGACTTAAGGTTACGACAATGGAAGCATAACCTACAATCCTGTACATTGATTATTCTATTCTATTCTACAAAATTTATGCATCTTGGCTAAATGGAGCGCCCGTTACCAAGAGGCAGGCCGTATGCTTGTTGCCACCTTTGTGTTAAAAAAGACTAAATTAAAATTACTCCTTAAATGTCTCAGTATTGGACACGGGTCTCCTTTCAGAGGAGGATTTAGGCCGTAGTCTACCACGCTGGTACGGATTGGCAGATTTCACAAGTCGTTGAGAAGTTTTCTAAGGCATGCAGGCTGTTTCTTGATCCCCGAGCAGTAATAATTTGCTAACAAATACACAGATTACTTCCAATAACCTTGAAAACTCAGAGATGTATCATGTTAAGACCTCAAACTGGAGGTTGAACTCGTTAATATAGTTTTTGGAGTCCTTGGTTTTACCACTAAGCTATTAATAACTATGAAATCTATCTCTAAGGAATTATTTATTACAGAAACCCGCACTGATATAATTACGTGTTTTAATAACGCACGATGAAGTCGAATACGTCTGAAATATTAATGATACGTGTCGTAAGGAAACCATAAACTTGACGAAAAAGAAAACGATTCAGCTGTCGTGTCATAAATATCTGAGACTCGCAATCTCTGGAACAATGCCGAGGCTTCCGCCTTGCAATATATTCGTGTAGAGGAAGGCCGCCTTATCAAAACATTATTACATATTAACTCATCTATGTAGCCTTGAGATTATGTGTGAGACTCGAGTTCAATATCGGGGCTGAATCGGGATTTTGTGCATTTTCATTCACATACCAGAATTTCGTTGGTGTAATGATCTGCAAATTCAGCAATTTATACTCAAGCTTGTGGGTTTTTAAATTAACTAAATACGTCATTTTCTGGCATAAAAATAATCTCTACACGAGAATTTCTATGCCTTAGGAATTCCCCATTGTTTTTAATGTTCACATGGACACCCATTCCGAATAATGGGGAGAATTGTCGCCCCGAAACTCTACGAAATCTTACCAAACTGGAAATCTTCTGTTAAATATCCCGTTTTGTCATATTTTACATCCATGTCTTGTAGTGTAGCTGTAGATGTAGAAGTTAAATTAATACAAATTTTAGTATTGATGATAATTACAAATACCTGTATGAAATTTGGTAGCTATCTGGTGTAGTAGTTGGTCTACATGTATTCTGTTTCCCTCTAGGGTTATCGCATCTTCCAGTGGACCGCCAATAAAGGCGGAGAGATGGCACACGGCGGGTTTCTTTACTGGGTGAAGGCCCCACACTACCCTGTTCGTTGCCCCGAACGACGGGGTGTGTGGTTAGGAACATTTTTTTAACAAAAATAAAAAAATAAAGGGCTATTGCATCTTCCAACTACCCTGGTATGTGCCGGTGTTGCTGCTGCTTCCACGGAGACATTAAAACGGTACAAATATCATAATCTTATTGAAGATTTTTAGTTTTTTTTAGCTGTTTGGGGTTGAGACTCTTGGGTCATGGAGTCTTAGTGCACTTTCCCATCCATCAGCCTTTCGACGTCCACTGTTGGACATAGGCCTCCCCAAATTGGGGGTATAGTGCCGTAATCGCCACGCTTGGCAGGCGGGTTGGCGATCGCAGTGGATGTTATTAATACTCGAGGGAGTGCTGCTGCCCACTCCCCCGGTATCCCTTAATCGGCTCTTACGACTCCCATGGGTGAAGAGGGGTAGGACAATTCTAAAGCCGGCCCCACACGGCTAGGGCTACGGCACTTTCCCGGTATAGTGAAATAGCGAAAAAATTTGTCGACTATTCGCGCGATCAGAAGGATGGCCTTTGCACAAAGAATATTATAATAAAAACATTGCCATTACATGTGTCAATGCTGCCAGCCTTCTGGCCACGTTAACCAATAACAGCGATGCGGAGGAATCCTTCGGCGCCAAAGAGGAGTTTTTTGTAAATATTATTATTGTATTAACTTAACTTTGCTATTTTAACATACTTACTTACTTATCATCACGCCATTTCCCTTGCAGAGAGAACAGAGTACCAAGAAGCTCAATGCCAGTCAATATTTTTTTTTAAATTGATTTATATGTGCGTGATGTATCGTATTATTAATATGTATTAGGTAAAACGCTGTTTTGAAATTCCAAACAGACTCTTTGTATTGATTATTTTTAAAAATACAGACCATAAGATGAAAACAAAGTTTTTTTTTAACTTATACCTACCTCAATTATATTAAAACCTCTTGTTTATATAGATGCAGAATGTATATTTATAATGTAGCTACATAAACATTTATGTATGCTCTGATTACCTTCAAAATGAAGGAAACTGCCTATAAGGAACTTGGTACAATCGTAAAATATAACGGGTGTACTAAAGGATATGAAAGAGCATTCTAACATTCATAAATAGAAAATTGAGCAATATTTTACAGGGTTATTCTAAAATAAAATAATGTGAATTACTAACAAACAATATTTAGACTTGATTATAGTAATTATTCATTCAACTGCTTCCGTGGTGAAGCGGTAGTGTGAGCGACTGCTGATCATGAGGTCTCGGGTTAGATCCCCGGGTCGGGAAGTGCTATTGAGATTTTTCATAAAAACAAAAAATCTCAGTAGCAGCCCGTAGTTTGGAAATGTGCCCGGTAGATGTCAATAGGCTCGCCCCCTATTACGTGGCTTAAACATAGCTGGCGAGTCGTGGGTGTGTAATACACCTCTGCCTACCCCTTCGGGGAATAAAGGCGTGATGCTATGTTTCCTAATATAAATTTTCAATAATATTGACAGTAATACTAATTCTCAAATAATATATACAGTTCAAAAGTATGTTCTGAAGCTAATATGATGGAATTGTGAGCCCATATGTGTTGATCAAAAGGACAGAGGCAGAGATCGTCTGTCGGGAATATACTTAGATATTTCTCGAGGAGACCATTAGCACGGGATTGTACTCGCATAGGCAAAGTCAATATTATAAAAGTGCATTTGTATCGTGGATAATATTAATAAAGGACTTCACTTGACTTCACTAAAGCGTGATTATAATCGCCAGAGTTTTGGTCTAAAGTTAGCACACATTAAAATGGCGAGGGCGTCGTTGTAGTGAAACAATGGTTTCTTTCTACCTCGAGCGCAGTGTGAACTATAAGTGTCTAGAAACTGTCTCACGTTTGATAAAAATTATGGGGTTTTGTTTAGATAACTCGGCCCTTCCAACAATTCCTGACGTTGTATTACAAATTTTAAACTTATATTCATAGACAACATGTTGTAATAATAGTACAAACACAGAGTTAATGTTAGAAGCATTCTTTACCATTCAACCTTAGGCGATGCAGAAATCCGGTAGATGCAATTAAACTAATTGATAAAACAAAGTGCTTCTGTTATTTACGCCAGTATAATATATAGTAAAATATATAGATTAACGAATAAAATTAAAAAGAGAAGAGCGTATGCCTGTGTACCATGTGTGTCGGAAAATCGGATGAATAGTTTAGGCTTTACGGAGGAACATACGTAAATACGAACATACATAGGTACATAGACTGCTAAAATCATAACTCTTCCTTTTGGCTTCCCCGTAATCGAGTAATAAGATACATTGTGAATTTATTTTAAAGCACTCTTCAAGTAACTGAGATTGCGACAGGAAAGTGATTATGACATTCATAGAAAGAATATTTATTGTAATTGTTCCGCATGATTATGTTTGTTTTTTAATGAAAAAACTATAAAATAGAACGCGTCGGATCCCAAAACAACAGAAACCATGGAAACGATCTTGGGTCTTAAGAACTTATTGATGATCAAGATTTCAAACTTCTAACGAGATAAAATACGAATATCTGAATGGGAATTAAACTAACCAATATTTATGAAACAAAGATTTGGCACGCTGAAGTGTCAATGAGTTGGTATTGTCGGTTGGCGAAGCGATAATCTTTACAAAAGAAAAGTTCTCGAATGGCGACCATGTATCGGACAGCGTGCCAGCAAGACCAGATGGACCAACACTCTGGTCAAAACCACAGGTAGCCATTAGTTACAGTTGGCCCAGGAACACTAGTTATAATGCTCTCTTGAGGAGGCCTGTGTTCAGAAGTAGACGGCAAAACGCTGGGGGTTAGATAGATAAAATTCAATCTCGTTTTAAATTTAGTAAAATGAAACTTTACATCTGCTTACGTTTTAATCATAATTAAACAATATCGCTATATAATTATGTATACCGTTACTTAACGCATCTGAAGCGATATAACGATAAATACTGTCCATTTTCATTAAGACTGACAGCGTCGTAATGACTTTTGAGTGAGCAACAAGATGGTGTCTGTTCACGTTAAATGATATATTTGTAGGAGTAAGAGTGTAGTATTTTTTATTTATTTATATATAATTTATTGGATTAAACGTTTCGAGTAGGAACAATGTTATATTATAACATAGCATCACGCCTGTATTCCCCGAAGGGGTAGGGAGAGGTGTATTACACACCCACGGTTCTCCAGCTATGTTTAAATCCCACGTAATAGAGGGCCGTCAACCGGGCACATTTCCAAACTACGGGCTGCTACTAAGAATTTTTCTTTTTACGAAAATGCTCATTAACACTGCCCGACTCGGGGATCGAACCCGAGATCTCATGATCAGCAGTCGCTCACACTACCGCTGCATCACAGATAAATTTATTATTATTAGTTTTTAATATATTATCTATATTTCTCATCCTCTACTTTGATATATTTTTTAAGCATTTGACATACTTAGCCATATTAATTAACACAAAGTGCGATAATGTGAAATCGAAAATAACAATCACAAGCAGGATGGAATACCGTCCCAGATGCTTTGCTAATTCAGCCATCGTGACAATTGCTCGGTACTGCGAATTTATAACACGCGTCTTCCAAGACATTAAGATGGAATTTGTGCCAAACACATTCAGGTTCAAATCCTGCTCGTGAGTATTATTTTCGATTTAAAATTTTCGCTTTGTGTTAATTTTCTTCTTTGGTTTAAATTTATTACCTGTATTTGAAGTCTGCTGCCTACATAGCAGCGTCAATATGTATGTTTTAAGTAAAACAGAATGAAAATGAAAATATTTTTATATTTACAACAATTTAGTGGAGTCTGCCGTAGAAATGTCAGTGCAGTAGTGTTAGTAGCACCACGATTCCGGAACTGTGTCTGGAACAATAGAGTCTCTATTATTACATTGAGAATAAGTTACATAGGTGAGGTAGTATACATTTACTTCCCTCTTCGAGGATTAAAGAATTAAAAACTATAAATTTCAAAACAATTAAAACTGAAACCTTCTTTTTTAAAAGATTTCTGCCATCACTAAGGAATAATCCTTGTATCGCAGGGGACTTTACAAACATACAATTTCATGGACACAAGCTATTTAATGTTCAGCAATTGTTAGACCGTCTATTTAGAGTACTTAGTTACTTATCATCACGCCATCTCCTTTGCGGGGTAGGCATCGAGAACGGAGTGCCAAAAGGCTCTATTCCTTTATACATCTCTCGCTGAGGAAGCGAGCGAACATTCATAATTCTCTTCATACACGCTCGCCGGTTACGGAGACTCCTGTCTCCACCTTCCTTCAGTACATGACCAATTTGGTCTAGGTAGGTGAGTTGAACGTTTTTAGTTGTGATAGTTGCCTTAACGCTTAACATGTTAGGGTATTTAGGGACAACTCTCGTTTAATAGGACAAATTATGGGTAAATGTGAATTGCGTGAACAGGGTTCGAACTTGCACCCCTTTCAATCCAGAGAACAAATGCCACAAAGGTATCGCAATCACCTAATGGTGACCCCAAATCTCCCTTTGAAGTTTTGTTTTTACATATCTTTTAAGACTAACAGCACCTATCGGATGTATTTGCATACATAACGGAATTAGAATTTCCGACATAGTATGCTTAATGACTTCAAATAAGAGTCATACTAATGACGCGATATTTTATATATATATTTTACATGCTCGGCTACTTTAATAGAACAAAATATTATTTGTGAATGTGTAAAAAGAGATTTACTGCGAGTAGGATTCAAACCTGTTTCTCGTTTGACCCTTATATTAGTACTTGCTTCATCCGTTCTCTTGTGACCACAGCTGATATAACTCAATGGAAATGTAAAATATAAAACTTCCTCCTTAGACGAATTGTTACAGATTATGAGAGTCGGTTACAAATTACATCCTGGTATATTTCTGCACCAGCTTATTTGCCAAAATTAGAAGTACTCCCTACCATTAGAGTATCTAGCAATACATATACATCAAAAAAAGTTTGAGATCACTAGCAAAAATGCTGTATTTTTTTTCAATTTCACCCTATAAACGAAAAGTGCCTATGTGATATCTTATTTAAAAAGAAAACAACTTTAAACACAAAGTGAAAAATGTGAAATCGAAAATAATAGTGACGAGCAGGATTAGGTTATTTTCGATTTCACATTTTTCACTTTGTGTTTAATGTATAGCGCTAAGCATGTCAAATGCTAAAAATATGTATAAAAATATCTAAATGTAAAAATAGATAACATTTTTGTTTCAATAAAGTTGTTTTCTAACAACTTTATTGAAACAAAAATGTTATCTATTTTTAATTATTTTACAAATAAGAATTTGATTTCAAAATTTTAATGCAATTGTAGAAATAAATGAAAGAAAACGACAAAATGAGAAATATTATTATAAAATTTATTACGGAATTGTTTTTATTTAGTACAAGATAACTCCTCCTCTAGCTCGAACACGAGCAGCAATCCTCCTGGGCATGCTGAGAATCAAGTTATTCAGGATTTCTTGCGGTAACCTGTCCTTTTTTCTTCAATAGCTTGCTTGATCTCTGGCACTGTCTGGGAAGGTGGCTGACAGTTCCAAACAGCTCGCTTTAGAGCATCCCAAGCGTGCTTGATCGGGTTCAAGTCAGGCGAACCGGCAGGCCAGTCTAATCTTGAAATGTTGTGATCACGGAGTGCAGCATTGACTCGTTGAGCTCGATGTGCGGGTGCATCACCAACCAATACGAATTGGTGAACATGATTTATTCTAAATGGTCTGACAATTCTTTCGATTACAATATTTTGGTACAAAGCTGCAGTCATCGAGCCCCGATACGGGATTAAAGGCGCTCTAGCTCCAATCATTATTCCGCTCCAAAAGGACACCGCCTTTTTGAACAGTACCAGTGGCAGTTCTTTGTCTCTCTGCATCCCCACGTCTTCTCCAGACACGGACATGTCGGTTGTGTGGCTGAGTGCTTATTCTAGTTTCGTCAACGAAGAAGCAATTTTGCCAAATGTTTTCCTCGTCATCGTCTTCATTTTGGCGGAGCCTAGCCCACTGCAATCTGCGTTGCTGTCGTTACCGTGAGTTCAGAGGTGCTCGCCAGGATCTCTAAAATATGCTTGTATCTTGTCGGTAATTTCTGAATAAGCGTAATCAAAGATTCGATTTTTTTATAGGCGTTTTTGATATTGTTTTTTGATCAAATATCACATTTCCCTACGCTCCTAAGTCTTTATGAAACTTGCTTGTAATATGAAGAATCATAGACATAAAATAAAAAGGTTTCACCATACTGCCAACAAAAATATTTCGTATTTTCAAAGTGATCTCAAACTTCTTTTGATGTATGAATTCTATAACTAAAAAATGTATGTTATGTACCTAATTCTAATTTAAGTAAAATCTTCTGCTTAATTAATCATTCATGTACGCCGCTTACACTCACTGACTTGCCTAACAGCTAATTTTAGAAAGGCCTATGTGAGGCGTGTGAATATTTATCAACCATCTGAAAATAGCTTATGTTGGATTTTAGCGTCGTAAATATACACACAGTATTAATAGAAGGAGTTAGTATTGTAGAAAACTTTTACACTTTTAAGGTGATGACAGAGCGAATAAAAGTTGGTTGGCCAAATTTTAGGCGCGTCCAAAACTTGGCATAGCTTCCTGATATTACAGTCTTACTTTTAATATAAGTTATGCAACATTTGGAACGGTTCCTGGGTGACGGTTAATAAAATTGACTAGGGACTATGGTATTCGTAAGGGTTCAGTTTGATCAAGATGTTATTTTACCAAACATAGCATCACGCCTGTATTCAACAATGTTATCTTACCGAAAAGAGTAATACTTACAAAAAACCAGTCAGTAAGAAATGTTCTTTTATTTTTAAACTAAGTACATTCTGTTTGGGTCTTAACGGCGTGGAATACACAATATTTTTTATTAATCACAGTGGTAAAATCATAGATATAGTAACGTATAGATCACCTGACAGCTCGATAACGCGTAACCAATTTTGATTTGTCAACGTGTGCGTTGGATAGCGATGTAAGTTTTAAGACTTAGACTGACTATCGGTAAAATGATAAAACAATTCAGTTTCTTTAACGATGCGCTCATTCAAATAATCATCTTCAACTTATGAAACAAAACAGAGATAATAAATTAAAAGAAACAGAATTATTTAGTTTTTATTTATTTTACCAGCAACGTCAGTCAACGATATTATGCATTTTGTAAGGGAATTATACACTCAGCTTTTAGCAACAAAAATCTACTTATAATTTTTAAATTAACTAAATCGACTTGACTGGCAATATCTGCTGTAGAACTTTTATTGCATTTTTCATTAATATGGTAGGAGAAAGTGTTGCAAACATTTAGGATAAAAATCGACAATATACCTTGTCGATAAAGTCAAGCCCTAGTGTATATGTACCTAAAAACTTTTCTACTAAAATCTTGCAAATATGTAACAATGCGACATATTTCTATGTAAAATATACACAGTAACAATGAAATTGAAATTAATCCGTAACTGAAACAGAACATATCAGTAATTATGACCTAAAATAAAAGCATTTAAGTTGTGATAACATCCTGAGAACTTACCTGTGAAACATGCAATTATCAGGATTGTTTGCATGATTTACATCACAGGCACTCACGGAACAAACAACCATTGTATTTAATAGTTATAATCATATAATAAACAAGATTTATTATTGGTTGTTCAGTGGTAGAGCCTTGCTCATCGCAGCATAAATAGGCCGGCTCGATTAAAGTAGTAGGCCGTGTGGGGCCGGCTTTAGAATTGTCTCACCCCTTTCCACCCATGGGAGTCGTAAGAGCTGACTGAGGGAATACCGGGGGAGTGGGCAGCAGCACTTCCTCGAGTAACGTATTAACAACATCCACTGCGATCGCCAACCCGTCTGCCAAGCGTGGCGATTACGGCACTATACCCCCAAGTTGGGGAGGCCTATGTCCAGCAGTGGACGTCGAAAGGCTGATGGATGGATGATTAAAGTAGTACCAGTCGGTCAGCATGAAACAACGCTAGGTACCTTTGTGTACCGATGAGTGAGAGCGTCGGAAGCCCAAAACCCTTCCCTATCCTTTCCTTATTATCTTTACTATCCTCTCCTTAGTATACTACCTATACTTTCCTTAACATCCTTCCTGTCCCCTCCTATTTCTTTCCATGGAGTGCGACGCGTGAGTCTGGTGTTGATAGCGTCTATAGGCTACGGTAACCGCTTACCATCAGGTAGGCCGTGTACTTGTTTGCCATCCACGTAGCATAAATAGTACATTGTTATCCTAGGGGTGAAGTGTTTACCTCGGGTTAAAGACTTATTTAGTCCCTCGAACCATAGGCGTTCTCGGGACTAAATAAGTCTTTAACCCGAGGTAAGCACTGTGCGTTTCATTACGAATACAAGGAAAGTAAAAATAAAAACATGCAAAAATGACTGAATTTCAAGTTATATAAACTGCTGAGATAATTATTTATTTAAAGTTTGTTTTTTTTGTGGCCGACCAGCATAACAGCCATTATTTTTCATTTTCAACATTGAAAAGATAATAAAATATTTTACCCAAATCTATTTTATTTTAAAGAAATATTTGAAAGTAAGTAAATTATAATAGGTGGTCGTTAAAAAAAGTCTTTATTTAATACTTAACTTTGTTATTTCAATTAAACATCGCGCTGTGATTGAGTGGTTGTAGTAAGTTGGAATAAGGTTCAATAGAAATGTGAAAATAGAACTGGTTTTTTTCTTTTAATAATTTCACAGCTGTCAGTCGAAAACGATTCTCCCTAGGGCTGAAAAGTATTACTTTCAACCCGCTCCTCAGGCAACTTCAAACCTACTTTCTGAGTATGAGTAATGAAAAATATATTTCCCACTCGCATTAAAGTTCTCTTTTTCCTTATTCACAAATAATTTGTACTTTAAAAAAAGTTGCTCAGCATGTCAAATGCTAAAAAATATAGATCAAATGTTAAAAAATATATTTATTATATGTACTGACTTACTTACAAATAATAAAAGAAATATAGAACAATGAATACATGTTCTCATTTGTGTTTTGTCAATGCTTACAATTTCTATTGATTTTCAAGCCAGCAAAGTACAGCCTTACATTTACAGGCAAACAGAGCCGTCACCGATAGAATACAATCAAGATCTGGAGCGAAGAAATCAGATTACTTTAGATCAGGCTTTCTCAAACTTTACAAAATAAAACAAAAGTTATAAAATGTAAGTGAATGGGTATTTTAGTAAAATCGCCAAGTACCAGTACCAAGACCAGAGAAGAAGAACAAGATTACTAAACGAAACCTATCTTCACTAGTGTGATAAGTCAATTTTGCTGCTTTCGTAAAATAAAAGAGATTGTCTGACATATGAATACGTGTATGTTATTAGCAAAGAAAGCATATTTTGAATCAGCAAATGTAGGGAGTAATTAAGTTATAGGTTTTAACGAATAGTAGTAGTCGCAGTAGTATTTGCATACCTTATACCCACTATACTTCCGACAGATGGCGCAGGCGTCTCCCAAGACGTTAAGAATGAATGTGTTATAGAAATTCGCAGAGCAATTGTCAAGACGGCTGAATTAGCAAAGCATCTGGGATGGTATTCCAAGAGATGCAGGTTCAAACCCTGCTCGTGACTGTTATTTTCGATTTCACACTTTGTGTATATTTATATGGCTAAGCATGTCAAATGCTAAAAAAATATATAAAAATATCAGAATAAATAGTCACGTATACATTGCACTTAGAACTGTTATATACATCTTATATACTGAAAAACATACATCGCTAAATACGTGCAGTACAATGCCGTGTGAACTCCGCTTTATATCACTTGACTAGATAGCCTTCTTTTTTTTTTGGAACAGCACTCGCCTTCCTTCGGGGCAACGAACGCCACTGGAACTATGTTACATTACTTCAGTGGTCCGCCGGAGGCCTTGCAGGTGGTGGACGTTCCCCGGTCCATCCACCCGCAGCCTCAGCTAGGGCGGCATTAGGCACAAATACTCACGCCTGCGCCGCCCCAGTTGCTGGCGGCGGTTCGGGTCTGCGGAGGGATCAGCCTCCCTGGCCCTCTCCGCCGCTTCCTTTCGGAGGACACGACTCGAGCGTGTGCCACGCCGTGTCCTCGTCGCAGCCGCAATGGTGACAGCCCGGAGTCGCTTACCTCCTTGCGATTATGTGCAGATATCTGCCGAAGCAACCATGCCCCGATAGCACCTGCACTAGTCGGAAGGTAAGGACTCCGCGACGTCGCCCCGCCCACTCCTCCAGACCCGGCTGGAGCGCCCCTATAGTCCAAAGACCGGCCCGGGGCTCATCCAGCTTACTAGATAGCCTGAGTTTAGAAAAGCGGTGCAATAGATTGGATGCAGAATTTAAAATATGTGTATATCAAGCAATGGATTGCGATATACTGCCTTTTTGCTGTAGTTTTGAACATTAGCTAAATTACGCATGGCGCAAAGAATTTATCTCATGTGGTGAAAGAGTTTGTTTTATATATGGGCGCGCTAGCTATACGCCATTTGAAATATATGTATCGCACATTTCTTATAAAAGGGTAAAAAACACCTAGGGGTTGGCAATTTTGCCCCACACTACCCTGTTCGATGCCCCGAACGACGGGGTGTGCGGTTAGGAAGATTTTATCCCGCCTTAACAAAAGAATGACTTGGCAACTTTGGGAAACTGTGTTATATTAAACGTGACTTGGAGGCTGTAGTCGTTGGTTAAAACATTACAGCACCCAACTAGTAGTCGGGGTCACACATATATTATATTTATTTCGATGATTATTGTTAGCTTTTAGTGTGAGTAATTTAATAAAAATACTTAGGGGTGCGACACACATTTACTTTTATTTGGTTTTATTACCTAAGTCGTAAAATAACCTTAAACTATGAACCTTTACCCCCTTACTAATAAACATCGTTTAAGCTCCGAATAGTAATTCAGTGTTTTGTCCCGTTCTTTCAACTTCAAATTCTCATATTAGTGACAAAGACAAAACACTGAATAACTATTTAGAGGTTATACAACGTTTATTATTAAGGCAGTTATACTATATCTGCAGTAAAATCACTGACTATGTAATTTTGGTCTGTTTTTTAAAATCCTTACTAATATTATAAAGTTTGTGAGGATGTTGGTTACTCTTTCACGCAAAAACTACTGAATAGATTTTAAAGAAACTTTACAATAATATAGCTTATACATCAGAATAACTCATAGGCTAATAAATAACTAACTTATCATCACACCATTTCCCTTGCGGGGTAGGCAGAGAGAACAGAGTGCCAAGAGGCTCTATTCTTGCATACATCTCTCGCTTTATCAACATTCATAACTCTCTTCGTGTGTGAAGAGCTCGCCGGTTTCAGAGACTTCTGACCACCTTCTTTCAATACATGACCGATTTGGTCTAGGTAGGTGAGTCTCGGTCTCCCCAAAAAACTTAAAGGGTTTGGCTAGGCTTTAACTTAATTTTACTTCATAGACATTAGCCTATTATAAAGATATTGTGTTTTATTGCCAACGGTGGCAGACGAATCTCCGAAACGGCTGGACCGATCTGGACGGGACTTTCACAAGCATATAGCTGTTGTTATAAGGAGTAACTTAGTTTAATTTAATTTCGGAAAAATAATTAGTGTTCCGCACAAAAACAATAAAATCCATGATATATAAAAAATATATGAATTTATGAAAGAATACCGATTTAAATAGATAACTATATACCTACATCGAATATACATCCAATATACATAATATATATCACAAGCATTAAGCTTAGTTTGGGACCAGAGAACGTAGTGTGAAAAATGTACGTGAATATTTATTTATTTACATAAACCGTTGGACCGATTTTAACGAATTTTTTTGTATATGTAATTTAAGTGGATTTATGGATGGTGTAGATTGATAATTGGACCCGGTAGGTAGCGTCGCGATAGGGATTCAGGATTTTTTATGCAATTTATTCAAATGTACAAACATATACATAACAATAAAATTTCACATACCAACAACCTCATTGTTTTTAATGAAAAAGTAGCTGAAACAAATTACTCCATTAAAGACCTACCTCATAAATGTTCTTAATATTGATCAATAAATAATGTGAAATACTTAGATTTAATTGACATGTAAGTTATTCTGAAGAAATTCTCAATAATTGCTCGGAGTTAGGAAGTTGGCGGTGTTTCGCCGCCGTACCCGGAAAACACGGTCCAGCGCTTGATATTTCTCCGCCTATCCATTGTACTATCAGTACGAGAGTGAGGCTAGAGAGTGCACTTCTGTTTGAGTAGACAGCCACACGCGCACTATAATATCTCTTGCGTACATGGCTAGTGATTGTTGACACTAGCTTCCGTGATCGGTGTGACGTTCCTATATTGAAGCTGAAAATAAATGTGGGAAGTTTTATGAACGACCAGCTTGTGCAACTATATTTAAGATTTATAAAGTTTCAAGTAAAATAATAAATAAATAAATACTCGCGGACATTTTCACACAACGTCCTCTAGTCCCAAACTAAGCTTAACGCTTGTGCTAGATTACGGATAATATATATTTTTTTGTAAATACATACATATAATAGATAGAAATGTCATCCGCGCAGGCGTCTTCGCCGGATGGGAGAAACCTCAACCGGAAAATCCGGAAGCTGGTGCGACGTGACCTCCGATGTTCCAACACCCGCGCCATCGCGGCTGCGATTGAGCAGAACAGAGGCGCCAAAGTTTTCGCTCGCCAGCTAGGTAGACCCCATCTGACGAAACTTAATACTGCGGATGGCAAAACCTTAACCTCCAGGTTCGAGATACTCGAGGAAATTGAGAGTTTCTACAAAAACCTGTGCTCATCACGGATGGCTAAACCCACAAGACCCAGCGCTGACGACCACAGAGCCCCACTGATACGCCATTACACTGAAGACATCACTGATGTCAACCAGGACGAGGTCAGAGTGGCACTCGAGCAGCCCAAAAACAATAAGTTGCCAGGTGATGACGGAATCACCACTGAGCTCCTAAAAGCAGGCGGGACTCCAATCTTAAAAGAACTAGCGATCCTCTTTAATTCCGTCATCCACCAGGGCTTAACACCCCAGGCGTGGAGCGGGAGTGCGGTGGTTCTGTTCTTCAACAAAGGTGACAAAACCTCGCTGAAGATCTACAGACCCATCTCACTCCTGAGCCACGTTTACATGTTGTTCTCGAGGGTACTCACAAACTGCCTCGCCAGAAGACTTGATGAGTTCCAGCCTCCGGAACAAGCCGGGTTTCGAAAAGGCTACAGCACCGTAGACCATATCCATACTGTTCGGCAGATTGTACAGAAGACCGAAGATTATAATCAGCCGCTGTGTATGGCTTTCGTGGACTACGAGAAAGCCTTCGACTCCACCAAAACCTGGGCGGTTTTGGATGCTCTGCAGCGGTGTCGCATCGATTGGCGCTATATCGAGGTGCTGAGATGTCTATATGATACCGCCACAATGACTGGTCAGCTCCAAGACCAAAAGACCAACCCGATCGATCTGCGTCGAGGGGTGAGATAGGGGGATGTTATATCCCCCAAGCTTTTCACCAATGCACTCGAAGACGTCTTCAAGACACTGGACTGGGCGGGGTATTAACATCAACGGCGAATACATCTCACACCTTCGGTTTGCCGATGATATCGTCATCGTTGCAGAGTCACTGGAACAGTTAAGCGGAATGCTGCATAGCCTAAATAGAGCCTCTAGAGACGTCGGCCTCGGCATGAAATTGGATAAAACCAAGATCATGTTTAATGAACATGTCGCGCCGGGACCGATCTACGTCGATGGTTCGATGCTCGAAGTTGTTCAGGAGTATGTCTACCTTGGATAAGTAGTCCAATTTGGTAGAAACAACTTCGAGAAAGAAATCAACCGCAGGATCCAATTGGGTTGGGCAGCATTTGGCAAACTACGCCACGTCTTCTCTACGCCTTTACCGCAATGCCTGAAGACTAAAGTCTTCAACCAATGCGTCCTACCTGTCATGACTTACGGGGCCGAGACGTGGACACTCACAGTGGGTCTAGTCCATAGCTAGGTGGACCGACGACCTCAAAAAGGTCGCTGGGACAGATTGGATGCGGAAGGCGGAGGAACATGTGCAATGGCGCGTGTTAGGAGAGG
Organism: Leucoma salicis; assembly: GCA_948253155.1. Lineage (NCBI taxonomy): Eukaryota > Metazoa > Arthropoda > Insecta > Lepidoptera > Erebidae > Leucoma > Leucoma salicis. The sequence goes on from OX411815.1 coordinate 5,802,834, forward strand.
CCTATGTCCAGCAGTGGACTGCAATAGGCTGATTGATTGATTGATTGAATAGATAGAAAACACCCAGACGCAGTACAAGTATCTGTGTTCATCACACAAATATTGTCCTGAGTGGGAATCCAACCCACGACCTCGTGCACAGAAGTCGGTTACACTACCGACCACACAACGAGGCCCGTCATAAAAAATAAATAAACTAATGACCGTGCTTCCGGCATGGTGTCATTCGATTTTATGATTCATTTTTGCATTCATAATTCTGAATGAATGAAGACTAACCATAAACAACAACGAAAAATTTACCGTACTTCCTTGCCTTAATGTCAAAGTGCAGTGCCATTGTTCTCACTAAAAAAAAACAATATACTCGTATTGTCTGTAACGAATAACTATGTGAAAAATTGTTAGATAAATAACCTAAAATTATTGCAATAACGTCGGGCTAGGCACTACACGTCATGTGTTTGGAAAACGTGTAATTAATTTTAGCGTCGTCAAAACAATTGTTTGCGAATTATTTTTGAAGTGAAAACTTCTTTTAGCGTGGTACGCATATTTTTAGATGAGATAAAATCTCTGGACTCGCGACACCGTTACTAGATGCAGCTATAGTGTATGCATTGGAAATTAAATTTGACACACTTCCCGGTTTCCAATTGAGCTGAAATTTTACATCCATATGTAAATCGCGTGACAATGCAATATTATGATGACATGGAGCTGATCTGATGATGGAGCTGGAAGGTGGACCTAGGAACTCTATACTGAAACGGCGCAACCCCATCGAGTTTGGGCTTGTATGATTCGTCTTGACGAGTACTTTGTCTCTAGATGGTATCCAGGGTCTAAGGATGAAGCTGGAAGGTGGCCACAGTAACTCTTTAGATGGTATCCAGGGTCTGATGTTGGAGCTGGAAGGTGGCCATGCGAAACTAATTAAATGGCGCAACTCCATCTAGTTAGGGCTCGTTTGAAATGTCTTGACTAGTACTCCAGTCCTAGATGATATCCAGGGTCTGATGATGGAGCAGGAAGGTGGCCACAGTAACTCTGTAATGAAATAACGCAACCCCATCGAGTTTGGAATCGTTTGATTCGTATTGACGAGTACTTTGTCTTTAGATGGTATCGAGGGTCTGATGATGGAGCTAGAAGGTGGCCATAGGAACTCGGTTATAATTTTTTGATTTCTCAATATCCAAAAATAACAACTGTTTGTTTATAAATTTAAGTTTTTACTTCTGTTGGCAGTCCTCATGATTGCTAATTTTTATACCTTTTGGAATTCCGCCACATAGCTGGGTCCGTAAGATTTTGACATTTGGCAACTAAAGAATATGAGCTTGTACATTGGTTAGATAATTATGGTTATTGTTAAAAGTTGCTATTAGACTAATGGGTATTTTGACCTGACTTGTGAGAAGAGAATAATTTTTAGTGAACCTCTTTTATGTTTTAATTAAATTTTTTAAAACACAATTAAATATGGAATCTGCAAAGAAAAGCATTCTTATTTTTTTACGAATTAGGACTTTTAGAGGTATGGCAGAAAAGCACATGCCGCACCGACCCCAAATAAATGGAATAAGAAAAAAAGAACTTATTTACTGCAACGAAAAAAATAAAACACATTTTTACACAGTAAGTATTAAGATAAAAAAAAAAATTAAAGAACAATATAAGAAAAACTAAAAGAAAAATAAAATAAATATTTTGTTGCAAAATGACCGCTCTTCAGCATAATGCAGGTCATAAATAAGGACAGGAGGATGATTGTAAATTAGTAGTTTATTTTTTATTATTTCTGGTTATTGCAAAGTTCTATATTCTAACTAGATTAATCTTTCAACGGAGGAACTGTCGTCTTTACCAAATGTTCGTATAACGCTTACGCGGATAATTTAATATATCACGTTTAATCTCGTTAGTGTACCATCTACATTGTTCCCAAATTACTTAGGCGTGATTGACGGACAAATATCAAAACATATTCACTTTCACATTGTTTTTGTTTGTAAGATATTGGTTAAGTTAGTATAATATTTAAAGAATTCTTATTCATAGAGGTTTATCAGTGTTATTATTATTACTACACTAGCCTTAGCCCGCGGCTTCGCCGCAGCCAAAAGCTGGTTTTTGATATCTCAGGTTCCCGATATAGTAGCGGGATAAAGTGTATACCCGATTTTAAATATAATCAAGAGCTATCAAACAAAAGTTTTATCAAAAAAATGAACAGATAAATTAAAACAAAGTGCGAAAATGAGAAATCTAAAATAACAGTTGATCCTGCATCTCCTGGAATACCGTCCCAGATGCTTTGCCAATTCAGCCATCGTGACAGTCGGCTCGGGACTGCGAATTTCGATAACACATTCCTTCCTAATGTCTTGGGTGACGCTTGCACCATCACATTAATTTTGCTCAAATCTCTTAAATGTCAGACATAGCTCTAGCCCTCCTAAATGTTTAAAAAATCGCGCCATCAAATAGTATGAATTTTAATTGCAAAATTAAACTATATTGGATTTATGCATGTAAATATGGTTATTAGCGTCTATAGGCTACGGTAACCGCTTACCATCTAGTCAGGTGGTCCGTATACTTGTTTCCCACTCACGTAGTATAAAAAATAAAATTTAGAAAAATCTCGAAAAGTTAAAGGTGTGTGTCGTGTGAGGACTGGGGATCGAACTCGATAACACTGTATTTACAGTCATTTGCTACCTCTGGGCTATTACTGTTATTAAAAAATCTCATGTGGCATAAAAATATATACGTTGACCATCACTGCCCTCTCGGAGGCTTAAAACAATTGAATTAAAAAGTTATGAGTCTGTGCTTCCACCAGGTTTGGTACCACACCTAAAGCAAAATTTTTCACACCACAGAAGCATAGTTTGACAGTATTATCACATCCACACATTAATTATTCTTGTTACTTTTTGATGTGAAAACATCTAATGCGCAGAGAGGGTAAAAGCGGCTATTAGTGTGACAACATCACCACGTCAATTTATTTGATTGATTTTAATGCCATCTGTTGACAAAAGTATCTAACTAGGAAGTATAATGTCAATCAATAAACCAATAACAGTTTCAATTCATTTATGGATAACGAGAGGGCGCTTACCAAGGATTATATAAGACTTGAACAATAATTGAAGAAAGAGAGAAAATCGATGTTACATACATTACATCTGCAAGACGTCCCGTGACGGATCATTTTTTTTATTACTAACTAGCTTTACTTACCCGCAGCTTCGCAGGCGTTCATAGTCATGTCCCTATATGATAAAAATCCATTTTGGATAGGATTTGCGTATAATTCTTTTCGTAGGAGTTTGGGCTGTGCGTTCAATCAGTCAGGCAGTTATTCTTTTGTGTATATATTTTATGTATAATGAAGAAGGATTACCTCGAAATGCAACTCACACGGGTCACTAAGTACCTACTACCTACTAAATAATAGGTAATATAGATGTAGATGATAATGTAGGTATTGCTAGCATAATTATTTTATGCAAAGCAGCAACGTATTTTTTCCCGTTGTGACTATTGTAAACATCACGAAAGTTTAGTTAAAAATTTCTCACGAACAAACATCTGCTTTCATATAGGTATACAAATAAATAAAATTCAAGTAGCTGTTTGTAATGTCTAAATAACAGATTTTTACTAAATGCACAATTTAAAGCATATTATGTTACCTATAACAAAAATAAATATATTTTTTAAATGTTGTCTGTCTGACTGTTTCTTCCGGCTAATCTCCGTAAAGCCCAATTTGTGACGCCCCAAAATATTATGTCGTTAGGCATCGATCTTAGGTCAATGTGATTACATATATTATGAAATTGGCGTTTTGTCAAACTGGCCACTTTGATCTCCAATATCACTGGCATTTGGTAAGGAATTCCAAATTCAAATTTATTTCAAATTTAGGCTTGTGTATTTGTGTTTAGTTTCACCAAGCTGTAAACATTTAGTTTTCAATATGGAAAACTTGAAATATCGGGGTATTTACGAATACGAGTTCCACCGTGGCACCAGCGCCGCCGAAACATTTCGAAGGATTAAGGATGTGCACGGGGAAGCTACCGTAAAACAAAACACGGTAGGTACGTTTTTGGTTTTTCCAACGTTTTCGTTCCGGAAATTTTGACCTGCAGAATACACCCCGTGGACTATGACCGAGAGACCCTTGTTGACAATGAAGAATTAAAAGTGGAAGCAGATCCATCGCAAACCACGTGTTTGTGTGTGATAAGTTCACGAATTATTGTTTAGGTGTACATATGTTATAACATTTTTATATTACTTATTATTTTGTAAGTATTTGACATCCTTAGGCGTATCAATTAACACAAAGAGCGAAAATGTGAAATTGAAAATAACAGTCACATCTTAATTGTAATACTTCAGCTTATCTGGTCGGAATAATGTATGCAATTAGATCTGATAGATGCACAGGCGTCACCCGAAATACATATTAAGAAGGAATGTGTTATTGAAATTCGCAGTCTCGAGCAGTAGTCAGGATGGCTGAATTGGCAAACCATTTGGGACGGTATTCCAAGATGCTCAGGATCAAATTTTGCTCGAGACTTTTATTTTCGATTTCACATTTTTGCATTTTGTGCTAATTTAGATATTTTTGTTTGAAAATTAACAATCGAGATTTTTTAGCCTTAATTTAAAAAATCCAGCCATTTGATGATTATTCGTTTTTATTTCACCAATTTATAGTAGTTCGTGTTTACATTCATTGGAATGCTCTTATGCTCGGGCCACATTAAAGGGCAACGTCAATGCCCATCATCGCGATAATTATTGCGTTAATTATTTGCTCACTTACTTATCATCATGCCATCTCCCTTACGGGGTAGACAGAGAGAACAGACTGCCAAAAGGCTCTATTCTTATATACATCGCTCGCTTCTTCAACATTCATAATCCTCTTCATACACGCGCGCCGGTTTCGGTGACTCCTGACTCCACCTTCCTTCAATACATTATCGATTAGGTCTAGGTAGGTGAGTCTTGGTCTCCCCTGTACCACATGTCCGAACCATCGGAGCATTCCCTTTCGCATCTTTACACCAATACTCTTTTTCACACCATTTTTTTTGTTTAGGCGGGAAAAAATGTGTGCTCTCTTTCTTACCAACTCACTCTCTTACGTCGTTGTTACGAATGCGGTCAGTCAGCCTCACTCCATAGATTCTCCGCATTTCGACCGCATTAATTTTACTCTCATGTTCCTTTTTGCATACCCAAAACTCGCTTACATATACTAACGTTGGGACAAGCACTGCAATACACAACGTATTGCGACACGTGCCTTCTGGCTGAGATGATGGCTGTCGAGAAGTTGTCCCAATATTCTGTTAACTTTATTTCTCGCATTTACTCTTCTCTCTATATCAGTGGTATTCCAGTTTCACGACAGATACAATTTTGATATTTCCCTACCATAAACGCTGTACGTACACTTCTACTGGTTAAATTAACCGTGTTATTAAAATAAACACGTTAGCCTGTCGTGCTTACGATATTATTTTAGCAACCCAATTACTGATCACGCGAGTCTTTTACAAGTTTATATTAATATAGACGAATTAATGCTCCTGGGGTGAAAAATAATTTTACGACTTGTTGGCTATAACACATAAGAAATAAATTCAAAGTTAATTTGTTTTGGTAACAACTTTTGCCATGTTTCCTAAACCTGTTTTGTGTGTGTGTTATTTAACAAAGTTTTTAACACAAAAATAACTCAGTAGGTACTTATTAAATAGCTGTTGGTATTAAATATGTAAATAATAATAAATATGCAACAATGGCCTTGAATAATGTTTTCTTCTTTTGTTGTGTAGTTTAATTATGTGAATAATTACTAACATGTTATATTTTTTATCGTTTCAGCAAAAAACAAGGTTTTTTTTATTGCCAACGGTGGCAGACGATCAAACGGCCTACGTGATGGTAAGTGGCAACCGCTGCTCATGGACTTTGGCAACACTAGGGGCACAGCCAAGCTGCTGCCTACCATGGGCAAAGTGCTCTTCTCAAACCTTGTTTAAAGAGGGACAAGTAGTAACGCTGGGGAAACACCGCAGGCAGTAAGTTTGTTTCAGATCTTACAAGTACGTGGTAGAAAGGAAAGCTGAAAACGAACTGTCTTGGACGAGATCGTCTTCACTGGCATGGATGAACTATACTACGACGTCTCATGGTCCGGTGGCGATGTTCGTACCATCTCAAACAGTTACTCAGAGCAGGGAGTGCTCTCTATTGAAGAGTCGACAGAGAGAGCACATAGAGAGAAAGTCTCTCTGCCGCCCCAATGACTCCAGTTCATTCGTGAGATTGGGATCATAGACAATTCGAATCAAACAGCACGCAGCACCAGGTAGTGTAACACACAAAGAAACGCACTTTCGTATTTATAATATTAATTTGGGATCCTTACCAAATCTAAATAGGGTGAAGTGTGCCTTTGATTTATACGTATGGATATGGAAATTTAAAAATAATAGAAGCCCGTTTTGTAGTTCCTTAGTTTCGGATTCACTTCGTCAGAGGTTATGTTACTGATAAGATATATGGAACGAATGTTACATAAGTTACTAATAACATAACAGTTACTATACATTCGTTCTAAACATTCACCTTCTATTTTTGAATCAAACTCCATCAATATTCTGTATTCGTTTGTTCTAGACATTCATATTGTATTTTTGTATTATCTCCATCAAAATTTTGTATTTGCGATTCTGTACCCCTCGGTATCACGGTACAAGGGCGATTGCATATAAATGTACTAGCTCCGAGTTCACTTACTCAGGCATTTGTATTATAAATCAGTCGATATTTTAAGTTTGTTAATAAATTAATATTATTACGGCCATTTACGGCCCACCTGATTGTAAGTGGTTACCGGAGCCTAACCCCGCGCGTCGCCAGCTCCAAGGAAAGGGACAGGAGGTGGAGAGGGTAGATAATAAGGGGAGAGGTTATTTGAGCCTCCAGCGCTCTCACTTGCCATACGAAACACAACAGTAGAAGTACCTACGCTCGTGTTTGCTGGGACAAGCAAGGCTTTTATGACTAGAAAAATATTATGAATGCTATAATGAAGGTTTGTGGATATGTTAGGATATGTTGTTGTTATTATGTTATATTTTAAGCACTATACTTATTTTGTTTTATTAAATTACCAAGAAGGTCAATGTCAAAGCCTTAAAATACATACAAAAATAACAATGTATTTTTTCGGTCGTTACATGATTTGGTATGATATTTTTTTTATTGCATGTAGTGGCAGACGTGCCACGGCCCTACTGATGGTAAATTATAACCGTCGATCATGGACTCAACTATACCGAGAGCATTGTCAAGCCGCTGCTCACCATTTCATTTCACAGATATGAAATTAAATAATAAACGGCTATTTCCTGCTACATCCAAAACGCAATGCTTTATGGCCGGTTACACGGGAGATGTTGGTACCAACCCGCTCGGGCGCGATACCAAGTGAGTACTCCCACTTGGTACCCAGCCCTACTACCAGGCATGCAATGAATAATAATTGCTTACTTCCCTTAGTCGCATTATACGACACCCGTGGGAAAGAATGGGGTGGTGACAATTGTATTCTTAATCCGTCACCACACGGACTCTTAATTATAATAATTAAGTTTATTTTGTCTGGACAATGTATGCAAGTATCAATTCGAGATGATAAGAAAGTATGTGATGTAGAATTTGCGAGCTGCAAGCAACTGCTATATTAGCTTTAGAGAGTAGTAGAGCTTAGATTCCCGCTCGGAATTATCATTTTTTATCTCATTTTATACTTAGACTTTACACAGATCGCCTCTCAAAATGTGAAGGATTTAGGCTGTAGGTACGTAGTACCGCATTCTGAACCAATGTAAATTGGTAGATTTATAAAGCTTCCGCTGAAGACAAGACTAATGTCAGACAGTTCCAGTGGTCTACCAGCACAGGGGTAGAAATGACACACAGCGAGTTTATTTAGAGGGTGAGAGTCCCTCACTAGCCTGTTCGTTGCCCCGAAAGATAGGATGTGCGGTTAGGTAGGCTGGGATACTTACACGTACCTTTTTTATTAGATTCTTTTAGCCAAGTTTTCTTATACGAAAACAGATGTGTAGGTGCAAATATAATTCCTGAAATTTTATTTGTAGATTATTATAATTTTAATTTAAGAGAGACTACATAAGTGATTTCATTCGATGAATAAGTGATGAAATAATAGTAATGAACATTGAATGGCGAAAATAGACACGTAGGAAAGGACACTGAGTGAATTAATTGAATGAAGAGTGATTGAATGAATAAACGGATATAAATGAGATTTGGAACCGTTGAATTCTAAACAGATATACAGACCTTCGTCAATGTTCTACTGCTCAACTTATTGAGTAATATATGAATTTTTTATACAGTGTTTAGTTATGTATGGTCATTTTTAAAATTAAGAACGAGTATGAGTATACTGATTACGTATAAATTTTGCTTGGTGTGAAGATTATTAGGTACGCCAATCTCAACCTTTGTAGAAGGATTTCGAGAACATTCTCTTACAAAGCATTCATATTGACAGTTAGCAGAAATAAGACCAATAGGCATGATTACTGTTTTTCAAAATCTATTCTATGATAGCGTTATTATTCTAAGTCTATGATATTCAAAAGTATCTAATAAGTGAAAAATATATCAGATTTCTGTAAAAATAATGGTTTTTTATGCAATAAAATGAAATTTAAATTTTAAGTTTCAAACTCACGTCAAAATGCACGCCGATGTCATTTAGTTTATAATGACGTCACGCCTCAGTACGGCAACAGTAAGTCAAAGAGAATGTAAGACACTACTTTACAATAATATTTACTAAGGCGTGACGTCATTCGCTCTGATTGGTATTTAAGCTATCATGGCGGATTGTTGTATTTTGTAGGTTTATTTTATCAAATATATTATTAATCTCACCATTAAAATAAGAACATTTACATTTTTCGAAATCCTTGAATACTATTTCATTAGATCACTTCAATATTTTGGCTATACTTGATTACTGTCATCAAGCCTATTGTATGGGAGTGGTACGCAGAAATTCAAGGTTGTGAGGATAAAATTAAATACTTTTCAACTGGTGGTAGAGCGAATGCAATAGAAAAGATGCTTGCTTAGGTACAGCCCAAGAAGTTAGACCATTCCGTAATAAGCTGAAACAGCGAATATTACGAAGTTCCTGTTAGATTATTTATTCAACAAATTAATTGCAGCCATGACCTTCGTCCATTGATCACAGTATATTAGTTAAGTAACAAGTTTCTTACTATATTATTATAAATGATAAGCCGCTTTTGTTATTCCTTATGGTTGTTGTTTTATTTTTAATTTAGTTTCACATTCAAAATATTACAAGAACGAGTAGGATAATGTGAGGATTTCACTTTAACAGCGCTTGTATCTATGTATGTAACGGAATCTATTAACGTGATTTTCACCCACGAAATGTCGAATTAAATTAAAATTTTGCACACTTATCAAGGACTGATGACAATACAATTATTTGAGAAGTTTATCCGTGTTTGTCCAGCCGTGTGGGGCCGGCACCAAGAATAGCTCCACCCCGTCTCTTTCTATGGGAGTCGTAAAAGCCGACTAAGGGATTACCGGGGGACTGGGCAGCAGCGTTCCCCTGTGTACTAAAAACATCCACTGCGATCGCTAACCCGCCTGCCAAGCGTGGCGATTATGATAAAACCCCCATTTTGGGGAGGTCTATGTTCAACAGTGGACGATGAAAGGCCGATGGATGGATGGATGGATCCGTGTTTGGGTTCTGTATCCAACAAGGAAGTCTTATAGTTTCACCATGTCCATCCGCTGTTTGCAACTTAGCCCAGAAACTTAGTACTAGAAAGCTGTAATTTGGTTCAAATATACACATTAGTCACGCTGATAAATGATAAAACAAAATCTTGAAAAAATTACATATTGGTACACGTAAAGTGGGAATGTATTTTTTTCTCGTGCACCCCATAGGTCTTTCAACAATATTCAGGGTTTCTGAAAACACTTTTCGAATAAGGGATCTGTTTGTGAAATATTAAGCTTTAAATAGCTATTGATGGCTATTGGCTTTTTTGGATATATGGTACTAAATGGACATTAGTCCATTAGGACAGCATCCATAACATAAATTTATAATGAACAAAAATTATATACCTATGCAGTACATATGAGATCTATTTATATATACATATTAAACACTAATATAACTTAGAATTTTTTTTTATGTTTCACTTCTGTCGGCAGTCCTCAGGAATGCTCTTTTTTTGTTTGTCGCGGAACAAATTTCCTAACCGCACACCCTGTCGTTCCGGGCAACGAACAGGGTAGTATGGGGCCCTCACCCACTAAATAAACCCGCCGTACGCCGTATTACTTCAGTGGTAGTCCTCATGACTGCCTAAGTTATATTTTATTATTATAAGCCACTGATTTAAACATTATTTTGTATGAAAACCCTTCAATTACCTACACTAATTGGTAAATCTGTTGATAGCGTGATACCGTGCGGGGCCGGCTTTAGAATTGTTCCACCCCTCTCCACCCATGGGTGTCGTAAGAGCCGACTGAGGGAATACCGGAGGAGTGGGCAGCAGCATTCCTTCGAGTATTAACTACATCCACTGCGATCGCCAACCCGCCTGCCAAGCGTGGCGATTACGGCACTATCCCCCATTCTTGGGGAGGCCTATGTCCAGCAGTGGACTTTAAAAGGCTGATGGATGGATGGATGGTTGACAGGGTAAAATTGGTGAGTAATCTGGGGCTAATTATGGACCCTGAGCTTCGGTTCGAGGAGTACATTAATAACATAGCAAGAAATTGTTTTTATAGACTAAAAATACTTTACAATGTTAGGCATTACCTCAGCGTAGATATAAGAAAAAAAATACTAGACAGCCTTGTACTGTCTAAATTTAATTACTGCGACATAGTCTATGGGCCATGTATATATTCGCGGACTGAAAAACTGATACAGCGCGTACAAAACGCATGCGTTAGGTTTTGTTTTCGCATACCGCGTCGTAACCACGTCACGCCTTTTCTCAATGATGCAAATCTCTTAAAGATGAAAGCTAGACGATAGCTTCACCTTGCCACACTACTGTTGGAGTGGTTAATACTAAAAAACCTAAATACTTGTACCTCAAACTTAGCTGGCGTCGTGATCACGCATTACATACCCCACGCTCGGTAACAAAACCACTATCCATACCTTACTTTAAGACGGCAGCCTTCAAGGGTTGTTTCAAATTTGCTGCCACCAAATGCTGGAACATTATCCCCCCGCCATAGTAGCAAAAAATAAGTAAAATTACATTTAAAGTAAATTTAAAAAAATATTTATTGAGAAAACAAAAAAGCGAATGAGATTGGTTTAGCAAATCTTTTTTATTATTTTAGCATTTACAATTTTGCTTATTTTTTTTTCCGTCTTATGTAGTTTTCTGTTCTTTAGGTGGTAGGCAATAGTAGGTACTCTATTTTCGTTGATTGTATTTTTTATGTTTTTGTATATTTTAATATTATTTCACTGTAGGTAATTAATGCCGATTGTAGATAATGCTTGGTATTCTGTTTTTTATTGTATATAATTTATATATAAGTACTGCTTATTTGACGTCCGTACGTCACTAACGCAGGCCGCATTGAAAATCAGCGTTGTAGTGTGTTTTAATATGATGCACTGTGACATAGTTACTGAATGTGGGCCTTATTGTCACCTCGACATTAAGTATGTGTCCAATTTTTGTTTTATCCTTTATTACTCGTGGCAATAAAATTATTTTCTTTCTTTCTTCTTTCTTTATTTAGCAAAGGTTGGTAGTGCGCACTGGCTTAGTAAAAACCTGTTTACACTTGCCTTGCGTTCAAGTGATTATGTCTTAGCTAATAATGCGGTCAGTCACGATTTTTGTTTGCCCATCTCGTAACTCGCTGATATCTGAGTTGCGTCATATTTGAGCTACAACTCTACACTACACTTTCACTAGAATCAATCGACCAATAGACCTACTGTTTTTATACGTACAGGAAATAAAGTACTGTTATCGATATGTGAATATGCAAATGAATATGGCATGGCATACTATTAGATATTTGTTATTGTTTTGTTCCAAAGTTTTTTATGTTATGCTGTAATAATATATATTCTTATGTTATCTATACTATTATAAAGCTGTAACATAGCTGTGTCTGTACATTTAAGATATTTGAGAAAAAATTACTGTAATAGGTTATATAGGCGTGTCTAAACACAAAACGATTTTTTTTAGATTTTTGTCTGATTGTTTGTTCGCGCATCACGCAAAAACTACTGAACGGATTTTGATGCAACTTTTTTTTGAGAGCTCTTGATTAGACGTAAAAACTGGTATACATTTTATCTCGCTACTATGTCGAGGACCTGAGATATAGGTAACCGAAAAAATAGCTTTTGGCTGCGGCCACGCCGCGGGCAAAGGCTAAAAATGGCTTGAGCGATTTAAATAATTGTTTTTTCATTACTCATACTCGGAAAGTAGGTTTGAAGTTGCCTGAGGAGTGGGTTGAAAGTAATACTTTTCAGCCCTAGGGAGAATAGTTTTCAACTGACAGCTGTATAATTATTAAAAAATAAACTAGTTCTATTTTCACATTTCTATTGAACCTTATTCTAACTTACTATAGCCACTCAATCACAGTGCGATATTAAATTGAAATAACAAAGTTAAGTATTAAATAAAGTTTTTTTTAACGACCGCCTATTATAATTTACTTATTTTCAAATATTTCTTTAAAATAATATAGATTTGGGTAAAATATTTTACCATTTATTCAATGTTGAAAATGAAAAATAATGGCTGTTATGCTGGCCGGCCACAAAAAAAAACTTTAAATAAATAATTATCTCAGCAGTTGATGTAAATTAAAATTCGCTTATTTTTGCATGTTTTTATTTTTACTTTCCTTGTATTCGTAATGAGAAGCACAGTGTTTACCTCGGATTAACCCGTCAACTGACTGGATTATTATTTATTATTATTTCAACAAGTTCGAAACGAGCGTAAGACTCCCGGGAGTCTTACACGTGCCGGCCAATAGCGCGCCAAGGCCACGCGGCGCCGACTTTGATGCAACTTTTTTTATTTGATAGATCTCGATTAGACTTAAAAACTGGTACTACATTTTATCCCGCTACTATATCGGGAACCTGAGATACAACCTAAAAACTCCGCCGCAACCAAAGGCTAGTTATGAAATAAAACTACGTTTACGGAATCTATCGCGTTTACTTCATTTGCTACTATCCCGAAGTTCCGAATACTTTACAGCATTCATGATCACGGGTGGACATAGACGTCAAACTCTCATTTATCAGCCATGGACGTATTCGAAACGTCGGGATAGTAGAACATCAAGTAAACGCGAAAGATTCCGTAAACGTAGTTTTATTTCATAATGTGTAAACATTCGCGTAAATATCAGGAATTATTAATCTATCTAAATCCAAATCTTAGACAATGTACCTAGACTGATTAGGATTGATAATCGCTGATAAAATAAATTATAGGTACGAAGTTCACCGGGTCATTTAGTTTTTATAATAATTTTTATAATATTATGTTTGCGTAAATGATGATATTAGGAACACTATTAAAAATAACACAACAACATGATGGAATTTATTGTCAAATAATACTTTGAAGTATTTAGTTACTATATTCTCCTATTAATTTTTGCATATGCTAATTTGTGTGGCACTGGAGCTACTGCTTTTTATATCATATTGGTATCACCACACTATATAAAGAAGAAGTAAGTAGGTACCTGCTTTAAAAAATGCAACAGCGGGACTTCGAAAGTATTAGTATTATTTATCCGTGTGGTGGACTAAGAATACAAGTGTCACTACCCAATTCTTTCTCACGGGTGTCATACGAGGCGACTAAGGGAAGTAAGCAATTATCACCCATTGCATTACTGGTGGTAGGTACGGGGGGGTAGGGGTACTCACTTGTTATCGGGCCCGTGCGGGTTGGTAGTACCATCTCCCGTGTGACCGGTCATGAAGCACATTGGTGTGTTTTGGTAGCAGGAGATAGCCGTTATTTCTTTCATTTCATATCTGTGAAATGAAATGGTGAGCAGCGACGGTTCCCATTTAACATCAGGTGGGCCGTGGCTCGTCTGCCACTATACGCAATGAAATAAAAAAAATATATTATGTAGTGTGGCAGGTCTTTAAGTAATACCTTCAATTGGAGTACAATATTCAATAATTTTATTATATTCAATATTTATATTATTTTAATAAATACTTACACGTTGAGGAGCAACCAGTAGAATAATTATGAAAGATCACCTTGACTACAGTTTTAATATAGCCCATTTTATGGTGTTTTTACGTCTGTATACGTCATGATATTCTGTTTGACGTCAAACCAGTACAGCAGACGCATTCTTGTACAAATGACTTCATTATCAACGTATATTCTACTGTTAAAAAAAGTCCTCTCTGAACGATCAAGATTATTTATATCTATCTATACAATCGAATGCTGCAACAGAGCTATTTCGGTACATTTTAAAAGATATTTGAGACAAGTGTCTGTATTAGGCTAGGCTTTATAAGTGTCACCACTAAGGTAATGTCTACCAGTTCTAGTGGTCCACCGATACAGACGGAGAGACGTCACACGGCGCGTTAATTTAGGGGGTGAGGGCCCCAGACTAACCTGTTCCTTAACTACGGACAACGAGGTGTGCGTTAAGGTACACTTTTTCCCTCCTTAAAAAAAGCTTTATTGGTGACGCTAAACACAAAACATATTTTTGTCTATTGCACACCTCATAAGCGAAGCGTTGAGGTGGGTATTACTCTCGCTTTACGCAGAACAACTGATTTTTCAAACTTAAAATGTCTCTATTTATCATATATTGCACTTGTAAAATAATATATACACACACATATCAAGAAAAAACACTATTTTTAACACTCATGATATTTTTGATGCCATTTTTGGTATTAACTAGTTTATAGTTAAAAAACTGTTTAAAAAAGTTCTGTCTTGGACATCCGTGTGTTGTAGGTATGTTCGCATAATGTATGTTAACACGATAACGACCGAAATACTGTACTAATCGAGTATTTTTTTTTCTTTTACGATTCAGTATAATTACGAATATTTTCATTCACGGTGTGATTCGATGTGGTTTAATTGTTATTAAATAAACAAAAAAATACTGAATATTTACGCTCGACTCGACACTAAAACCAGCGCTATACCTTTCATGAGAACTACTTCTATAGACCAATATAGAAGTACTTCTTAAAATTAGAGCTAGATGGCGTATAAGACATGAAACTCACATTAGTATTTTTTGAAATTAGCGCTATCTATGTGATTTATTGAAAACTACTTAGTAAGACCAATACATTATTAGTTACTTATCAAATAATTAAATTTATTGTGAAAAATGAAGATTATATTAGGTGTGCACTTTTGGATTTTCCAAAGTTTTTTTTTTTGTATTGTTTATTCGCACATCATTCAAAAACTACTGAATGGATCTTGATACTGTCTTTGTTTGTTAGCTCTTGATTAGACTTAATAACTGGTATGCATTTTATCTCGTTACTATAAAGGAAACGTGAGATATAACCTCAAAACTAAGTTTATCTTGAAGCCGCTGGCTGGTTACATATAAAATCGCTCAAAAGAAGAAATTGACAACAAGTATGTGAGAGATGTGGATGAGTATTGTTGACTCTATAATTGACATGAAGAAGCCTCTCAAGTATGTATATTCTGCGTACACAAGACGATCAGCAACTCTGAACGGTTAACAAAACAAAGTTAAACCAAAATTTTGATAAAGATTTGTGTCAGCTCCTTGTTAACATTATCCTCACCAGCTATATTTATGTAATCGTTATAAACCCAGTCAGAGACAATATATACGTATACTCTGTGCATGTTTAGATTTGTTAACGTGTCGTCAGTAGAGATTTGAGCGAACGTTATCGGTTCATATCAGCTTAATCTATGATTACTACGCAACGTTCCACTATGTATAGCATACATCGTTTTGTAGTATCGATAACTGTATACAGAATGTACCTTTACACGTTAATCTTAATCGTGTATAGTCTCCATAGAGATTTATTTATTGTATGTTGGTAGAGCCTTGCTTATACCAGCACGAATGGGACGACTCGATTGGGGAAGTACCACCCTCTCTCAAAAGATCATCGTGTGTTACGGCTACCGTTGTGTCTCGTATGGTGAGTGAGAGCGCTGGAGACTCAAACCCCTCCTCTCTATTCTCTCCTTATTATCCTTCCTATGCACCTTCTATCCCTCCTTCCCTCTTCCTTCCTTGAAGATGGCGACGCGCGAGTGATACCTCTGGTGTTGCTAGCGTCAATAGACTACGTTAACCATCAGGTCATCAGTATGCTTGTTCGCCACCCATGTTGTATAAAAAAATACATACAGGTAAGTAGGTATATATGTACTACAATAAAACTGTAACAGAGCTGTGTCTGTATCTGTACATTGAAGATATTTGAGAGATTTTCTTAGAATTATTAATTGTTTATCTGATCATCTGTTTGTCCGCACACCATACATAAAATATGGAATTAATTTTGGTTTAAAATTTCTGTTTAAAAGTTCCTGATTAGACTTAAAAATTGGTATATAATATGATTTTTGTCTATTTTTGTGTTGTTTATTCGCACGTAATTCACAAAATATTGAATGAATTTTGATGATACTGTTTTGTTTTATAGCTCTTGATTAGATTTAAATACTGGTATACATTTTAACTCGCTATTACATCCGGAACCTGAGTGAGATATTAGAAAATAAATCTTCAGCTCTTAAATATTATAAATTTGTATACCATATTACACTTTTCACATTAAAATAATTAAACTTAACGTGTAACTTTGTAATGTTAATTTAAATTTTGTAATTAGACAGGAACTTGGTTAAATCAAGGGTTTCTTTATAACGATAAGGCAACGGAACCCTGCGAATGAACATTGTTAGACTATAATTAGACGTTATAACTGAAACTCTCGCTAACTGGTATGATTCTGTTAATGGAGTACTCGGAAGCCGCCATAGCCTTGGGCAAAGTTAATTCCTCACGCATAAGTGCTCAAGCAAAATACTCGTCTTTCGCGTAATCTGGGACTCACACAATGTGATAATTGTTAAAGTTCGAATCTTTGCTTGATAAATAGATTCTCATTGGTTAAGAATTAAAGGAAAACTTTTGCATTAGATAAAAAAAAATCGATAGAAAGCTAATTTTGGTTAAACCCCAGTCCTTAACTCTAATTAAGAGTTATGAAATAAATCAGTTTCATCAAAATTGTTTGACAATTTTATTTTGCATGATATACCAACAACCAAACAAACCAGGATTCTAAAAAATTAAAATAAGGTATAGGACATTAGTTTTTTCTCATTTATCTTAACGACACACACACACTCTGCTACAGTTTTATAATAGTATAGATGACTATGCTAAATTGTCCATGGATTTATACTTGCAATGCTAATGGGTTGACTAAGACTGCTAAAGGTCGTGAGACTAAAATAGTTCTTGAAAGTATATACCATGAATCAGTAAAAGTCTGTTAGGAGTCGTCCGAATGAACATTGATCTATGGAAGACAACTGAAATAAACTGGATGCTAAGCGCGCTACAAAATAAGCGTAGTGTCCCCAGCAGTATACTGCCTAATGTACTTGGTTGAGTGACTGCATGTTTAAGAGGTTGGCGTGCTTTAGTTGCGCCTAAAAGGTTATTAATGAAAGGTACTACTTCTGTTCCAATTAAATAATGTTGATCTTAAGTCATAATAACTACGGATGGTTAGCGTTTCAAGGATGGTAGTCTACACTAAATGCTGCTATAATTTTATTATATGATCCATTTACCAACATAGATGATGCGAGGTTCACTCGTGTCGAATTTTATATTTAGACTGTTGCAAATGATAAATATTTCTGCTAGTCTAAGGTCCCAGACTCTTCCTATGAGTCTTTAATGATGATTCTGTCATGAAAAACTTAAATTCTATTTCTATGTTACCTGAAAAGTTGTTATCTCTTTAAAAGCAAACTAAAATATTCTTGCTAAAGTAAATATGAATTTATAAACCAACCATCGCCATCTTATTGTTAAACAATGTGTCACACTGCGTCGTGTCCGGAATGTCCTACATAACCAAACAAACTTCTTAGGTTTTACGTAGGTAGATACTAGATTTAAGAAGCATTTTATCTTAACACCAAGACAGATACAGCAAGTGTGCGTTATCACGATCTACCAAATGATGTTGACGATATGACCCTGGAGGCGGACGCAACGGATCATACTGTTACACAATAGATAAAATCTCGTTTAGATGCTGCTTATTATGAAATAATGATTTACGCAAGAATTTTTATTCAGAGGAAAATATTTAAGAAGGAATTACTTTTAAGGATTCACAATTTAATAAGTGGAAAAAGAGAGTTTTACTGCGAGTAGGATTCGGACCTGCAACATCCTATCCAACGGGGAAGTACTCTGGACCGCTAAGCTATCGCTTTAGCGATCCAGAGCACTATTCACTTTAACAAATAATTCGTTCTTTAAACATTTTGAATTATATTTTAGCACTTGATATGCTCAGCTACTCTTAAAGTACAAATTATAATTTGTGAATAAGAGAAAATATCAAAATGTTTAAAAAATCACGCCATCAAATATATGAATTTTAATTGCAAAATTAAACTTACTACATTGGATGAATGCATGTTAATGCATTGCCGATAGATGGCGTTGGTCGTTAAGACAAATGTGATGAGGAAATTTGGTATTTCTAGAAATAGTACGGTAGCTCAGTGGATTAGAGCATTTCCCCGGAAAGGAAGGGATGCGGGTTCGATTCCCGCTCGTACTAAAATACTCTTTTTCCTTATTCACAAATTATAATTTATAATTATAGTTCTTTAAAGTAGCTGAAAATGTCAAGTGCTAAATATAGATCAAATATTTACTAAATGATTTTTAAGACACTCGTGGAAAGAAATTGTTAGATAAAGATTTAAATGGCTATCACTTCGTGGCCACATATAGAAATGATCACTTGAAGATGTGGCCAAACTTTTCATGTAATGGTTCTGCTTCATGATGTGGCCAGCTAAAACTTACGACCATACGGTTTAAATGTCAACGTTTCATGATATAAAGTCGATAAAGAGATGTCTGCGAGCAGGATTCGAACTCACGTCCCTCCCTTTTGCGCTGGGAACGCTATAAACCACTAAGCCATCGCAGCAATTATTCCAATTCATTCCTCACTTTCTAGTGTTTGTCTTATTAACTAAAGTTATTAATTCTTATTAGTAAGTTAGTAATAAGTCTAGTATGAAAGTTTCATTGGACTGCACCGAGCTAAAAATAACAACGTGAAAGCTGTTTAATATTTCCTTTCAGAGAATGTTACTTCAGCCAAGAACACCCAGAAATTCTAATAACCTAGAAATGCTAATGGTGGTTAGACAGGTACACGCAAAAGACACGAGGTTGATTACTTAACCACTGGACAAAATTGATCTAATTTCTATAAGATCTTCAAATATCTGAAGCTTTAAAGGCTGCAGAGGACAAAGAAATATGGAAGAACATTGTGCATCATGTGATCAAAGAACTCCTCAAAATAGATATGACCTTAAGATAACCTCTAAAAATAAGAAGCACAAAAAAAAAAGTTGTTATGAAAGAGGAAACAGAGAAATATCCTTCGAGTGGGATTCCAACTTACATCTATCCCTAACCAGGGTCCTGCTTTAGACAGCTAAACTATCGTAGAAACCCTGATCTCCACCTTACATTTTAATCTTGTAAGACGGGAAGCAGTCTTCCAGATAGGGCTAGACGCAAGATCGAATCCTGCTCGTAGAAAGAAAATTTCTCTTTTTCCACTAACACACTGTTCTAGTAAAATAGCTAAACATGTCAAATGGTAAAAATCGCAGGATAAATTAATACACTATGAAAAGTGTTTCAAATAAATACCTACCATCATGAATTTTGTGTTTTACACGTGTTTGTAAATTATGTATTTTCAGTAAACGTAATATAGCAGGTACGAGTACGCGTATATTACCCAACAACAAAGATTACCACAGCCTTTAATAATGATTCAATTTAGTGAAGACGCCGCTGTAAGTCGGTTAAGGTGATGCGTTACAAGTCACTAGGTCACGTAATCCATGAGATGGCGCTAGTTTTACAAAAACTAACAAATTAATTATTTTGTTGTATTTGGTGAGAAATAAATATATCTGTAAAGCGTCTCGAAGATTATTAAAACGATTTTTTAATATACTAGTTCGTTGTAAAGATTACTACGGACAGTATTCGAACCTGTGACTTACGAAAATGCCAATTCGAATGTTTTAATCTCTTAGCTATTGTGTATAAACTACATATATATAGTATTTGCAGTGATGCATATCTTCTTCACATTGTTGCCGTCAACGTCATCTGTCGCATGTTTTTTGTGCGTGTGGACTAAGAATACAAGTGTCACCACCTCATTCTTTCCCACGGGTGTCGTACGAAGCGACTAAGGATGGAGTTAAGCAATTATCACCCATTACATTACTGGTTGTAAGGCTGGGTATCAAGTGGTAGTACTCACTTGCTATCGGGCCCGAGCTGGTTGGTACCACCATCTCCCGTGTGACGTGGTTATGAAGCACATCGGTGTGTTCTGATTGTAGCAGGAAATTAGCTGTTGTCGTTCATTTCATATATGTATGTGAAATGAAATGGTGAGCAGCGGCTTGACAGTACTCTCGGTACAGATGAGTTCATGAACGACAGTTACCGTTTACCATCAGGTAAGCCGTGGCTCGTCTGCATGTATATACAATAAAAAAATAATGTAACAACCTGTGTTATATAATTATAATCTAATCAGATGAATTCTCCATCCACTAAAATGTATTTAATATTAAGTTAAAATTCTAAGTAACTAATTAATTTTTACTTTACTGTATATTGGGAGCCCACGCCACGCATTTTATGATGTTGTTGCTGTTGGCGACTCTGTAATTAGTTACTTAATTACCTCATCGGGCGGAAAATATTCCTGGAATTATTCACTTTCCTAATAAGACAACATAAATACCTTTCTTTCTTCCCCAATTTTATCAAATTAAACTGAGACAATTATAGGTCACTGTGTATTTGAAGACGGGTGGGTGGTCAGTAACGTTCTATTGTGTGTGGTGTAATACCAGTATTTTATGCGGCTTTGACATTTTTGATTCTTTTGTACTACTCTGTCAAGAAAGTACCGGGAAAAGATCTATAATACACAAAATTTTTGTTATTCATCCAAATTTATTTTATCACCTTCAAAGTATGCTCCTTCAGAAACTTACTTACGCCAACGAATAACCCAATCATCAAAACATTTTTTAAACGCTGTTTCCGGAATTGAGTTCAGTTCTCGCCGCGAATTCTCGTTTATGTGTTCTACCGATTGAAAACGGGTGCCACGAAGTGGTAATTTGAGTTTAGGAAAAAGAAAGAAGTCGGCTGGAGCTATATCTGGTGAATATGGTGGTTGCTCGATGGTATTTGTTGAGTGTTTGGACAAAAATTAATTCACAATGATGGCCTTGTGCGAAGGTGCATTATCGTGGTGCAAAATCCAAGAATTTTCTTTCCACAAATCTGGCCTTTTTCGTCGAATTTGCTCTCAAACGCCTAAAAAAATACTATTCTTTACTTACCGTTTGACCTTCTGGCAAGAATTCCGAGTGCACAACACCGCGATAGTCAAAGAAAACAGTCAACATGACTTTGACTTATAATTGACTTTGGCGTGGTTTTTTCGGTTTCGGTTCAGTTGGAAGTCGCCACTCCGAAGTTTGTTGACTAGTTTGCATGTCAAACTCGTAAACCCACGTCTCGTCACCAGTAACAATGCGTTTCATGAATGTTGGGTCGGAATTGACTCGTTCTAGCTTGTCTCAGCGACTCTCATGCAAGTGATTATTTAAAATGGTACGGATCGACTCGTGAGACACAGAAAGTTCGGCGGCTATCTTTCTCAAAGTTGAAAGAGGATTTTCAGTCACTATTTTCTTCACTTTTGCAATGTTAACTTCAGTTGCAGACGTTGATGGCCTACCAGAGCGAGGCAAATCTTCCATAATATCTCGACCGCTTATAAACGCTTTGTACCACTTATAAGCACGTGTTTTGAAAAAGTCGATTCACCGTAAGCCTTCAATAACATTTTCAGTGACTCCGAGCACGAAATTCCATTGCCGATGCAAAATTTAAGACAAACTCTTTGTTCGATGTTTTTGCCCATTATGAAATTCCCAATACACACTAGATATGATATAACAAAAAACAGCACTGTATTTAATATAAATAACAGACGAAATTCAAAATCCGCGCCAGAATTAAATTCAGTTGTGCCAATCTAACAGCAACAAAAAAAAAACAAATATTTGAATTTGGAACCATAAACAAATCCTCCATTCCCAATACTTTCTTGATTGAATGTATATTGTCGAAGATGATTTCGAAAAATCTCGAAATGTGAGATGTGTACGAGGTCTGGATCTTGGATGGGGAATCAAACTCGATACCACCGTTTTTGCAGTCCTTGGTTTTACCGCTAGGCTATCACTGCATTCAATATTATTAAATTCAAACCCAATAAAATTTTACGAGTGAACTTTTAATTCGACTAAATTATGGAATTGATTTCGATGAAATTAAACACGGAGTTAGCATGACCTCTTGGAAAGGATACATCTTAGTTTTCAACTCTCTTGAAATTTAGAGGAGTGGAGATAGGTGTGGAATTACATCGGGATAATCCGGCTCTCTATTATAGAGAAAATTAAAAATATATTAACATGTTAGACACGTGTTCTGTTTAAAAACTGCTCGTTTTCGATGTTCCTCTGAAAATGAATGTTCATATTGTTGTATTGTGTATGAATATTCTGCTTTTGTCATATTGGAACGTTGAATTATACATTTATATATTAACTCGTTAAAAGCCTGCCTCTCATTAGTATGACGTGTAGGTACTTACGTATATACGTGACGGTATTTTAAACTACAATTTTGAGAGGTCTTTTACAGTTTCGAGTACTTCGAGAGGTCTAAATAATGAAGCTGCACACGCATTAAAAGCCAGTAATACAATATAGTCTACTTATTATATTGACCATCAGCATAATAAATATTTTATTTCTATTTTAAACAGCTTTACTATGACCTGACTAAAATTATAATTAATAATATAAAAGATCATATACCTATCTATGTTGTTTTAAGTGGGAGTAGGGTGGGAGTGGACATATATAATAAGTGTTTACAATACGTTAACATGCCGAAGGCCCAAACACCACCTAATCCTCCCCATATTATCCTTGCTATTCTCTCTTTTTTATCCACCTCATTCAAGATACACCCTTTTATAAATTTCTAACAAATATCTGGTTTATAAACACACCCGAATCAAAAAATGTGTGGAACTCACATGACATTACATTCACGTGGGGACGGACTAACAAAGAGAATATGTCCACCTTATTTTTCCGAGGAATGTTGTAAAAGGCAGCCTAGGTACTGCACAATGGATACCACCGAAGGAATGTAACATAGTTCCAGTGGTCCACCAATAAAGGCGGAGAGACGGCACACGGCGGGTTTCTTTAGTGGGTGAAGGCTCTACACTACCCTGTTCGTTGCCCCGAACGATGGGGTGTGCGGTTAGGAACATTTTTACACGCCTTAACAAAAAATAAATAAAAGTAATGCAAAATGGATAAAAGTTTTACTAAATAAAATATTTCGGTTTAAATATAATAGGTAACGAAATTCTAATTTAGTAAGGGATTTGGGTTGAGGTTGGAACCCTGTTTTGGCTGTATTAAGCCCAACTGTCTCGAGGAGAGGTTATCTCGTGGCGACGGAATGGAGATTTTTAGTAACAATCAAAAGAATGGCGGCGACGTGGTTCGCCACCCGCTACTTCTCGTTCCCACGGGGATGAAATGTCGGCAGCGGAAGGGCGTTTGATAAGTGGCAATCCGCTGTTTCTGTCTACACCTCAGGGAAACAGGCGGAGTCTATGTATGTATGACATTGATAATATCCACTTTATATATCTATACTTAGATTAATGATATATCTAGATGGAGCCGTGGCGTTGTAAACGCGTAAAAAAAAATAGTGGTGAACTTTTCACCCCAATGCTGTTCTATGGCTGTTAGTGTCAATCGTGACGTCACTTGACAAGGTCGTATCGAGGAGCAATAGACATTTTAAATGACACCATTTAAAATGTCAACGTGTGTAATTAAAGTGTGCCGAAACTACAAAAATCGGAAAATGACCACTAAAGATATCTCTTATCATCGATTAGTAACATTATTTCATACAATAACTGCCTAAATAAGTCATTTAAATATTCCAAAAATAAATTAATTTTAGTACGTATTTTTTATGTGATACCAGTTTATGAACTTAAATTTCCCGCGTAATCTTGCAAAGTTGATGATATTTTGAACAATAGAGAGTAATAGAAATATTACCTAACATAATGATTAGCGCTTTTAATTGATTCATAAAGCTGCACAGTCGTCATTTTCGGAATTAGTTACAATATTACTATTTGTAATATTATTATTTATTTAATGATGAAGATTGTTTACATTTTTAAATTTATAATTATCGTGGGTTATAGTGGTGTCATTAAAGAAGAGGTTATATATAGTATATATTTTGTATATATGTACGAAACATTTTGTGGTATAAGAATGTCTTGAATCTATGATAATTAAACACAAAGTGAAAAATGTGAAATCGAAAATAACAGCCACGAGCAGGACTCGAACCTGCATCTCCTGGATACCGTCCAGATGCTTTGCCAATTCAGCCATCGTGACCCTTGCTCCAGGCGTCACCCAAAGACGTTAAGTATGAATGTGTTATCGAGATTAGCAGTCAGGAGCAAGGGTCACGATGGCTGAATTGGCAAAGCATCTGGACGGTATCCAGGAGATGCAAGTTCGAATCCTGCTCGTGACTGTTATTTTCGATTTCACATTTTTCACTTTGTGTTTAATGTATGTTGCTAAGCATGTCAAATACTAAAAATATATATAAAAATATCTAAATATCTATGATAATATAATTTTACCATAATTTAATACCACCACTGTTATCATTACGCACGCACACAAACACAAATTGCACAAGCGTAATGACAGCTGT
Organism: Leucoma salicis; assembly: GCA_948253155.1. Classification (NCBI taxonomy): domain Eukaryota; kingdom Metazoa; phylum Arthropoda; class Insecta; order Lepidoptera; family Erebidae; genus Leucoma; species Leucoma salicis. Next base: position 5,828,256 of record OX411815.1, read on the forward strand.
CACGCACACTAGCATAATAATTCCCGCCCGATTTTTATGACGTTTATAAGAGTGATACTTCATCTGGATAAATATTTAATCTAAGTATTTATACTATTTTATAGCTGTAACAGAGCTATGTCTGTACATTTAAGATATTTGAGAAAAAATAACTGTAATAGGCTATTTATGCGTGTCTAAACACAAAACGTTAGTCGTGTAGGGCCGGCTTTAGAATTGTCCCACCCCTCTCCACCCATGGGAGTCGTAAGAGCCGGCTGAGAGAAATACGGGGGGAGTGGGCAGCAGCACTCCTTTGAGTATTAACAACATCCACTGCGATCGCCAACCCGCCTGCCAAGCGTGGCGGTTACGGCACTATCCACCATTCTTGGTGAGGCCTATGTCCAGCAGTGGACGTTAAAAGGCTGATGGATGGATGGAAACACAAAACGATTTTTTTTAGATTTTTTGTCTGTTTATCTGTATGTTTGTTCGCGAATCACGCAAAAACTACTGATTTACTTTTTTGTTTGATAGCTCTTGATTAGACTTAATAACTGGTATACATTTTATACCGCAACTATATCGGGAATCTGAGATATTACCTAAAAACCAGCTGTTGGCTGCAGCGGAGCCGCGGGCAAAGGCTAGTTATAGTATAAGTAACCATTAAGGGCTATTTAAAATGTAAGTAAGTAATAGGTCAAATAACTTTCTAGTAGATCTTAAAATAACTTAATTTACTAGTGTTAGCAGCCTTGCTTATCCCAGCAGTATATATCCTTGCAGTATCACCCTCTCAAAAAAGATCAGCGTGAACCAACAGTAGTGGTTCCTACCGCTGTGTCTCGTATGGCGAGTGAGAGTGCCGGAGGCCCGAACCCCCTCCCCTATCCTCTCCTTAACATACTTCCTATCCACCTCCTATCCCTTTCCTTGGAGATGGCGACGCACGAGTGATGCCTCTGATGTTGCTAATAGGCTACGATAACCGCTTATCATCGTGGGCCGTATGCTTGTTTGCCACCCACGTAGTATAAAAAAAAACTAAGTATATGGTTGCAGTAAAGTCGGTTTCCCCCTCTCTACCCCCGGGAGTAGTAAGAGCCGACTGAGGGAATATCGGGGGAGTGGGCAGCAGCACTCTCTCGAGTATTAACAACATCCACTGCGATCGCCAACCTGCCTGCCAAGCGTGGCGATTACGGCATTATCCCCCATGACGGGACCGCTCGTTGTGGCATTCTCTTGGGGAGGCCTATGTCCAGCAGTGGATGTTGAAAGGCTGATGGACGTATGAAAAGGTAGGATCGCGCGTGCTGCTATACAATAATTGAGATACGCGTGTTACCCTTGCCCGGGACGCGTTCGGGCGAAGAATGTGATGTTGGTCGGTGCCAGCGCGGCCGGCCGCCTCCCTCCCGCAGACGCTCTGCAGCCCGCTGCTCTCTTATGGGCGTGAACATTAAACAATACCTCGGTCGCCATACATTTTTCGGAACATGAGACTTTCGTGCGTGCTGCCGGCATTCATCGATTTATAAGACGTTATCACGTCAAAAGTACAATCAGAGGCAGTCAAAATTTGTGTCAATATAAATAAACTACACGGCAACAGGCTTAAAAATAGATAACGTGTTTTAATATTGTAAATAACATTACCTATTTCATTAAGAACGCTTAGTCACATATCAATGCAATTTACCCAAATAATCCGTGATTAGTAGTAGCTCTATGCTTTTATTTAAGTACTTTTAAAAACTGCACTTAAATCTATCTATCTATATTAACAAAAACGCTTCTTTGTTTGTATAGATAAAATCTTTTCATTCTTCTGTATTTCACAATAAATAGACGTAAACGTATTATTTTTTAAAGTTGTTTTGTTTTTTAATATGCTGCGTCCATTCATTGCATAAGGTCAATGACAACAATTGACGTCATAATATCGCAATATGTATAATGTTTTGGCTCGAAACAGGTTCCAGGGAATTTATAATGAATGATAGCATTTTTTTGCTACATTGTTCTAGACCAAACTATTTTTTTTTGTTAAGGCGGGAAGAAATGTTCCTAACCGCAAACCCCGTCGTCCGGGGCAACGAACAGGGTAGTGTGGGGCCCTCACCCACTAAAGAAACCCGCTGGTCTCTCCGCCTCTATTGGCGGGCCACCCGAACCATATTACATTCCTTCAGTGGTCGTTCTAGATTGTTGGTGGTAACCATCATTCATTGGTATCAGGGACCTTGTCAAACAGTTGCCCGGCGAAAAATAAATTTGAAATTATAGTGACAGTAATATCAAGAGAGTAGTAGGTTCCTTGCTTAGGTGGTTCGGACACGCAGAGAGGATGGATAAAAGAAGAATAACGAAACAGATATACAAGGTGACTGTGAATGGACAAGTTGGTATAGGTCGACCTAGGCGAACATATTTTGACCAGATCGGAGACATTCTTTAGGAAGGCTAGGTTAAGAGTACTCGTAAACAACGAGCATACATGAAAGCGCTGATGAAAATAGATGAAGCGAAAGATGTGTGTCAGGATTGTAGCAAGTGGAGAGAAGTGGTATCTGCCTATCCCTATAAGACGACATGTCTTAATGCCAATATTATAACGATATTGACTGGTGGAACTTTTTTAACATTATTTATTAAAACTTACGTAAGATAATAAAGTTTGAAAATGTTATTAAATTCTCTTAGACTATTTATGTTGTCTATCCATATAAAAGAGTATTATGAAGTAAAAACGTACTGCAACCTGTAGGTGCTCATATTAATTTGGCAATCAAATAAATCGTGTTGCCAGTCATCACCAATAGTACCACTTTACGAAGATTGCTCGCTTCCTTTCAATTGTTGATAATGGCTATGATTTGGTTGCAACCTTTCGGTGTCAAGTTCATTGCCAAATGACTTACATATATTAACATTCCGTTATCAAACAGTAACAAATATTAAAACTCCAAATTCTATTTTGATTTTGAGCTACTTCATAGACTGTCCTTCCTAAGTGGTAACTGCAAGTGGACCTGAGGGGCTGGTGGCGATAATGACTACGTCCGCTGGTACCTCAGAGTTGTGCCAGTGTAGAACACGTAGACAGAGGATATAATAGACTCGCTACTATTTTGATACGAAGGATGAAGAAAAGGATGCACATATTAGGTCATAGCAAGAGCGAACGAGACACATGTATAAGTTTTTTATCTTTTTCGCGTATGCGTTATTTTTGTTTGGACCCAATCAACTGGGTCCCAACAATAAAGTGGCTAACCGTCCCCATCATCGGTATGTAAGCTTGTTTTTGTTTTTGCGTAAAAAAAACGTTCATTTATCACGTTATAACGCTTGCATTATACGTAAAATATAAGCAAAGTGCAATTTCTTTTGTAGTTACCTTTCTTTTGTTAAAACTGATTTTTAGTCTACAAAGTTATAATCATAGTCTATACTATTATAAAACTGTAACAGAGCTGTGTCTGTACATTTAAGATATTTGAGAAAAAATGTCTGTAATAGGCTATATAGGCGTGCCTAAACACAAAACAATTTTTACTATTATAAAACTGTAACAGAGCTGTGTCTGTACATTTAAGATATTTGAGAAAAAATGTCTGTAATAGGCTATATAGGCGTGCCTAAACACAAAACAATTTTTTTTAGAATTTTTGTCTGTTTGTCTGTTTATCTATTTGTCTGTTTGTTTGTTCGCGCATCACACAAAAACTGCTGAACGGATTTTGATGCAACTTTTTTATTTGAAAGGCCTTTATTAGACTTAAAAACTGGTATACATTTCATCCCGCTACTATATCGGGAACCTGAGATATAACCGAAAAAATAGAAAATTATTTAAACTAGAATTTTTTTTTGAAATTTATTTAAAAGAACTACTAGGTGGATTTTGATGCAACTTTTTTTATTTGAAAGGCCTTGATTTGACTTAAAAACTGGTAGACATTTTATCCCGCTACTATATCGGGAACCTGAGATATAACCGAAAAACCAGCTTTTGGCTGCGGCGAAGCCGCTGGCAAAGGCTAATTATCTTCTAAAATTATTCCGGTTATCATATGTCAAACTATTGCTGTTTCGACACTGCATACACTGAGACCGTGTCTATATTCGTAGTATCCTCTGTCTACGATAGAACAAGAACAACTTTACGTTATAATTATCTGTATGCAATAAAACCTTTTTCTAGACTGCGGACTATATTTGACTGCACAGATGACGGAGTGGTTTGGATACCGAGAGTCCGAGTGTTGTGTCTTCGATACCTACACAGGACCACTCTTTGTGTGATCCACAAATGGTTGTTCTGAGTCTAGATGTACTTTGTGTACGTAAAATTATTAAAGTAATTAATTTGTAAAGTCCCCCACGATCCAATGATTATTATTTAGAGCCTGGTGTTGTTTTAAAAAAAATGTACCTAAAGTACAAATTATAATTTGTGAATAAGGAAAAAGAGTATTTTAGTACAGGCGGGAATCGAACCTGCGTTCGTTCCTATCCGGGGATGTGCTCTAATCCACTGAGCTACAGTACTATCTTTTAGACATACCCAATCTCCTTATCACATTTGTCTTAACGACCAACGCCCTCTATCGGAACGTATTTACATGCATTAATACAATATAGTAAGTTTAATTTTGCAATTAAAATTCATACTATTTGACGGCGTGATTTTTTTAAACATTTTGATCTATATTTTAGCACTTGACATGCTCAGCTACTCTTAAAGTACAAATTATAATTTGTGAATAAGGAAAAAGAGTATTTTAGTACAGGCGGGAATCGAACCTGCGTCCCTTCCTATCCGGAGAAGTGCTCTAATCCACTGAGCTACAGTACTGAGATTGGGTATGTCTAAAAGATAGTAAAATGTTTAAAATGTACCTACTTATAAAAATTTCATGATAATCGGATGAGTAGGCAGTTAAGGTATGAAATCGTTACAAGGCAAACTCACTAGGTAATGAATTTTTAATATTGTAAGGATGGTATGTATAAATTTAAAGCATAGTTTCATGAAGATATTCTTTTCATATATAATATATCTACAAGTACTTACATAGATTGCATAACATTATGTCATTCAATGTTAAAGATAAAAAAAAGACTCGAGTAATTTGTTATTTAGTTCCTGAGTTAAACGTCTTCATATCGATTAAGGAACTGAACGACTGCCCTTGAGAACGAAGGGCGGGTCAATACACTCCTAAAATGGTTTAACAACATAGTAACACGTATATTACGCCATACTTATAATTCGTTTGACGCATAATGTAGGACGAAGTAGGTTTTTTTTTGAGCCTACTTATTATTTAATATAGCAACATATATAATTTCATATAACTAACTAACTTAACTAACTCATCATCACGCCATTTCCCTTGCGGGATAGGCAGAGAGAACAGAGTGCCCAGAGGCTCAATTCTTGCATACATCTCTCGCTTCCTCAACATTCATAATTCTCTTCATACACGCTCGCCGGTTTCGGAGACTCCTGACTCCACCTTCCTTCAACACATGACCGATTTGGTCTAGGTAGGTGAGTCTCGGTCTCCTCCTGTACCTACACCCTTCCACTTTCGCATTGAATATCTTCTTAACCAGTCGCTCGTCCGGCATTCTTTCCACATGTCCGAACCATCGGAGCATTCCCTTTCGCATTTTCACACCAATAAATACTCTCTTTCATACCTACTCGCTCTCTTACGTCGTCGTCGTTACGATTGCGGTCAGTCAGCCTCAATCCGCAGATTCTTCGCAAAGATCGCATTTAGCAATTTTCACATAAGTGGCGTGGGTCGTAAATACAAATGTCATGTGGAGATTGGGTATGGCCGAAGGTTAGTCTGGTAGCTCAGCGGCTTAGAGCACTTCCCCGGATTGGATGGGAATTAGGTTCGATTTCCGCTCGCACTAAAGTTCTCTTTTTCCACATTCGCAAATGATTTGTACTTTAAATATAGCCTATGTTACTCAGGGATAATGTAGCGTCCAGTAGTTTTTGAGTTTATTCGTTGCAAATATACAAAAATAAATCTTTCCTCTTATCATATTAGTATAGATAAGCTTAGATAATCCTACTAATAATATAAATGAACGAAGTTGAAGGTATCAGCTAGTTTATAATATTAGTGGGGAATTCTACGCAATGATGAAATGTTTCCTTTCGCCTTTAAGTTTATCTATTAGACGTTTCTAGGCGAGTTCAAAAGTCTTTGTAACAATACTCCGTTTTGTTCGACGGAAAGTTATAGGTACCTATTCTATTTTGCAATATTTCGAGGCCTTTACTTACTATACTCTGCAAACGGGACAGTGCGGCCCCAAGCGATACAAATTAGAAACAAAAGCGGTCTATGACTTCCTTTTACTGTTTTGTTCAAGAAATTTAACATGGTCTTATTAAGTATTATTTACAAATTAGGTATTCTCTGTAGCAACAGCCATTTCATTTCAAAGCCGAAGGGTTAATGATATCCTAAGGCGAAGTTTTTAGCGATATTTTCTTTAAAAGTTGTGTAGATACACTATGCAACTTGTAAAGAAGACTAAGAATACAAGAGCCACCACTCTATACTTACCGGTAGTATCTTACTAGGCAATTATTATTCATTAACACAATGTGGGAATACGTGAAATCGAAAATAACAGTCACGAGCAGGATTTGAATCTGCATCGCCTAGAATACCGTCCCGGATTCGATTCGATTTCGATAATACATTCAATTTTTATGTCTTGAGTGACACCTGTGCCATCTGACGTAAGTATTTGCATACATTATTGATGCAGGTTTAAATCCTGCTCTTTGCCTAAATCTTGCGTTTTATCAGAGTCGATCGAGTCGGTACCACCGTCTGGCGCGAGATTGACCACGAAGCAGTTCCGTGTTTTGGTTATAGGGGAGATATATTCTCATCCGAAATGAAATAATGAGCAGCGGATTGGTAGTATATTAGTATTATGGATCGTGAGTTGTCTACCCCCACAGGCAATAAGTAATATAAGCATTTAATAATAATTTGACCATTACTTAAATTCGAAAAGCAGAGGTGCGCGTTGTTGCTGCAAACAGCGTTTCCACGGTGAATCATAATTCAATTCCAAATGCTGATAGAAACTTTGTTGTCCTCGAAAATTGACCCGCTTCTAACTGGCCAGTCGTAAATCATATAATTGTAGTCTTATGTTATAGCCCTATTCGATAAATAACTTACAGAATACACAATCAATGAAACAAAAGTAGCAAGCTTATAAACTTTGTTGTACCATAAAGAGGTCATTCAAGAATATTTGGGCCATTTTTTTCCCGTTCAAATCTCAAGCAAGTAAAATTTGACACACTTCCCAGTTTCTGATTGAGCTGAAATCTTACACGCATGAGTGATATACACATACATGAAGCTGGAAGGTGGCCACAGTAACTCTGTAATGAAACGACGCAATCCTATCAAGTTTGGAATCATTTGATTCATCTTGACGAGTACTTTGTCTTTAGATGGTATCCAGGGTCTGATGATGGAGCTGGAAGGTGGCCACAGTAACTCTGTAATGAAACTACGCAACCCTATCGAGTTTATACTCGTTTGACTCGTCTTGAGGAGTACTTTATCAAGTTATGATCTTATTTCTAGAAAATAATTTCAATGTTTTCACATCTGCTAGACGTCCCGTGACGTCTAGTTTTTTTTTTATATATTTGTTTTACCATACCTATATAGAGGCTGATATATAGTTATGGTAAAACAATATATACAGGTAGATACGTTAATTTTATTTATTTCTATAATAACAATGGCTTATCGTCCCTAGATTTAATGCCCAAACTCCCTCTCTGTTTCTCCATCTTCTCCTTAGTATCCTTCCTCCCACCTCCTATCCCTTTTCTTGCAATTGGTGACGCACCAGTGATGCCTCTGGTGTTCCTAGAGTGCATATAGGCTACGGTAACCGCTCATAATATGAGCAAGCATATTATTCTTGTTTGCCACCCGCGTAGTAAAAAAACGGTTATGTAAAGATTTGTAAATTACGTAATTATGGCCCCTAATTAGGTATAATTAATTATCACTAATTTGTTAATACGTTTGGTAGCCAGTTTCTGTGCAAACAGGCAATAAAGTGCACCTAGAATTATCTAACACAAACTAGCAGTCGATAATTAGGCAGTGTGTGCAGCCTGCCTGTCAGTTCAAAGAGCTGTAACAACTAATTACGTGGTCGGCCCTCACTTGAACATGATACATGGTGCGGTGACCACGTGCTGTGCAGTATTTTGCAGGAATATATTTTTTATGCATTTGCCATGCGTGCGAAATTGTGAAATTTAAAAATATTTATAGGGCTGCGTCATTATTTGGTATGAATCTTTATTGTAATAATTAGGCTTACCTGATCGGAATAATGTATGCAAATACATCTTAAGTATAGATGAATTAGGCGTCACCCAAGGCATTAAGAAGGAATACGTTATCGAAATTCGCAGTCCCTAGCATCGTCACGATGGCTGAATTGGCAAAGCATCTGGGACGGTATTCCAGAAGATGCAGGTTTGTGTTAATTCTGATACTGTGTTTACAGAGGCCCTACTATAATTCACAGAGTAGACTAAGTAAAAGTCCCACTATAAGTAGTACCATTGTAGGAAAATTTTTAATTCGTAACTTGTTTGGCCAATTTTCCTCTTTTTATTCATTTATTAGGGAAATCTAGTTTTTAGGTTATATCTCAGATTACCAATATAGTAGCGGGATAAACATATCCTTGTATACCGCTTTGTAAGTCTTATCAAGAGCTAGCAAACAAAAAAGTTTAATCACAATCCCTTCAGTAGTTTATCCGTGATTGCGAAACACGCAGGCAAGGATTCTAATAATAACGTTTTGCGTTCAGATGCTTCTAAATAGTTAGGCTATTTACAGTATTTTTTTGCAGATATCTTAAATGTACAGACATAGCTCTGTTACAGCATTATAATAGTTCAGATAGGTAGGTATAGATCTACAGATAGATTTGATTGAGATTGCCAACAAAAGATACACAACAATAAATTTAAAATATCGACATGAACGTTTTTTCTTCTTTTTACACGTATTTTTTATATTTTACATGTATGAGGATGTCTTCGGTCGGAGATGGTGTGGTGGACACTGCGAAGAATAAAGAGTGATAGAGAAGAGATGAGGCATTCTCACTCAATATATGAAACACAACAGTAGGACTGTTAATTTAATGGCGATTTTCTGTAAGAGAGTGGTACTTCCCCGATCGAACTGGCCTATTCATGGTGGGAAAAGCATGAGATTTATGTTAATAAATCAATCCATTGCCATCAGATTGAACACTCAATAAAAAACAGATGAGTTGGTAGTAGCACACAGTTTTTTTGTATTAAAAGGGGAAGGTAGTGTTTTATCAACATATATATTGTTTATATCACCGATAGCTTATCAAGTACCGCTATACTAGTGAACTCAAGACAAACGACTGCATACTTAGAAAACCATTACTCTCACATGAATAGGGATAGGAGATGACAGGAAAGATAATAAGGACAGGATAGAGAGGGGATTTGTGCCGCCGGTGCTTTCACTCACCATATGAAACACAAAGGTAGGTACTGCACCTACCGTTGTTTCACGCTGATCTTTTGTGAGAGGGTTGGATTCCCCCGATCGATCCCACCCATTCATGCTGCGATAAGCAAGGCTTTAACCCTTCGATCAACAGTGGTATTGTTGATCTACCACAAAAATATTTTTAACCTGTGTATAGTTATCTAATTCCTATGTACAACACTTTGCAAGTGGCTGTTATGTTAATTGTGGCTAACATAGTTTTATACGTTAATACACGTCAATACTGTCCAATATATCCGTATGTAATCTAATAATAATGTAAAATTTTAAAGTTTGTATCGTTTAAAACGAATTACATGGTATATATTAAAAGAGGCGGCTCTGAAGACTATAATTTAAAATAATTCGTTTAAATATGCCTGATGCCAAGGTATTTCATGTGTTATTATGAATATTTTCATAATTACACACTTGACAGACCGTCTCTGCGTTAGTCAGGGTCAAGAAGTTATGAATAGAGGATTATGTTGTTTGGTAGCTGAAGCGAATGCGATACCCGACTGTGATAATGACTTCAGTCGACACTCATTAATTCTAAATGGCTTAAGAAACTTTAAACAATAATGTGAAGACCATGTAAATGATTATTTTGAGTACGACTAATGTTTTAGACGAATATTGATGCTTAACTTTTTTCCAATATTTAATGCCTTTTTTTACCGAAAGAATAACAAAGGTGTAACCTTTCCCAATGGTAATTTAATCTGACGAATCAACGAATTAAATAGGCGATCCAATTGGACTCTTTTGAATAAATAGGCAGCGATCTAATTGGATTTTTTCGACTTCAGAAAAATATTCTATAAGATATGGTAACTGTGAAATACACTTGACAAACTATTGGTAGAGCTTGCCACTGTCGCAATTTCACCAGTATCCATGTATTTCTCCAGGTTAGTTACCAGGTTACCACTGAAGGAATGTAATATGGTTCCGGTGGCCCGCCAATAAAGGCGGAGAGATGGCACACGGCAGGTTTATTTAGTGGGTGAGGGCCTCACACTACCCTGTTCGTTGCCCCGAACGACGGGGTGTGCGGTTAGGGACATTTTTCCATCTTAACAAAAAAAAAAGGTTAGATACTAGGTTGTAGATATGTATATTTATGATCCTGGCCTTTGCTGCTTATCTTATCTCGTTGGGCGGTATGGCCAATGGCTCAACTTTCAAGGTCATATGACAGTTTCATGAATTATCACATGTCTTCAGGGATTTGGTGTTTAAAATAATTGAGCTCATTAGTGAGAGCTATAGGTTTGGTTAATATGATATATACCTAAAAGAACAACACAAATACTTAATAAATATACACATAAACATAGCATCACACCTGTATTCCCCAAAGGGGTACGCAGAGGTATTTTATACACTCAAGGTTCGCCAGCTATGTTTAAGTCCCACGTAATAGGGGGCGCGCCTATTGCCGTCTACCGGGCACATTTCCAAACTCTGGGCTGCTACTGAGAATTTTTCTTTTTACGAAAAAGCTCAATAACACTGCACGACCCGGGGTGCGAACCTGAGACCTCATGATCAGCAGTCGCTCACACTACCGCTGCACCACAGAGGCAGTTATCGCAAATACTTAGTAATTACATAAATACAAACATAATTATATAATACTAGATGACCCGGTGAACTTCATATCACCTACAATTTAAAATACAAACATAGCATCACGCCTGTATTCCCCGAAGGGGTTGGCAGAGGTGTATTACACACCCACGATTCGCCAACTTTGTCTAAGTCCCACGTAATAGGGGGCGAGCCTATTGACGTCTACCGGGCATATTGCCAAACTCCAGGCTGCTAATGAAAAGTTTTCTTTTTAGGAAAAAGCTAATAACATTGCCCGACCCGGGGATCGAACCCGAGACCTCATGATTAGCAGTCGCATACACTACCGCTACACCACCGAAGCAGTTTACTATACCTAGCATTAATATATTTTTATCGATGTCCTAGTGTCAAATAAGATCAAGGATGGCCAAACGCTGTCTTAGTTTTTATCGGAAACTTTAAATGAAAGGTACACTTGTCGAAACTTTTCGTAATTAAGCACATTCTTTTACAACTAGGCGCTAAATGTCATAAAAGTATGTACCAAAGAATGTATTTGTAGAATTCCAGAGTGATTAGTTGGAAGTATAACGTTTTATAGTAGGCATTTGTTTCTAAATATTTTTAATTCATTTGTCTCTTAAAATAGTATATATTTTTTTTGTAATATCAATGAAGAATTTGTTCTTAAAGGGTGTCCAGTTTATTTTATTTGAAAAATATAATAATAAACTCAATTTTCATTGTGATGTTATTTTTTATTAAATTCTTCTATTTTGGTGTCAATAAATATATGTAGGTAGATAAAACTTTGTATTTATTACGTGTATTAAACATCTATTTGTACTCACTAATCATTGAACGATAAGGAGTGGATAACTAATTATTTATCGGTCTATGTCTGGGTCAAAGTCGGAAATATTTCATAGAAAGAAATGCAAGTTATACAAAAATGCGCAACGAAATATTCGAATCAAATAATATTATGGAAGGATTATATAAAGTAAATATTATTAAACGCTCCACAGCCACAGACTACTAAAAGATGATCATCGTATATATGTAATCGATTTAAGATAATCGTATCCCAGTGAATGTCACTCGCTAGTGAAGTAGTCTAACAACTATAGAGTTTTGTATGTTGTTAAAAATATCAGAAATAATTTTGTACCTACTTATTGACCTGAGATTTACTATCGAGGGTTATGCAATCCCGTATTGAGTTTATTGTAGTTTTATCAGAAGTTGCAATATAACAGCAAATCAGAGCTTGACAAATTTAATCGCCGATAATGCAAGAATTGAATTTTCGCAACGAAACAAATGCCTGATCTATCTTGAAATCTTGACTGGACTGTCTTACTATCTATTCGAGCAGACGGTGTTAAAACAATATTAACCCTCGAGCGTCATATGTGGGTAGATGTGCTCGTTCCAGGGTACAAAATCGGATGTGAGACGCTCTAAAGATCGTGAAACATTGACATACTATTTTTTTGAGCACGTTTTAATTTTACGGTGTGAAATACTGTTGTATATTTATAGGTATTTAGGGAGAGTTCAATGATACGCAGCGACCTAAGTTGCTGTACCGGAGCAAATGTCCACAAAGGTTTTAATTTTATTTTACCTCCTTAGCTGATTAAAAGCATGCTTATATTTTGTCTCCGGCGTAGACAGAGGCTATAATAGAATCACTACTATTTGAATACTAAGGGGGTCTTAGCAAGAGTGAACGAGACACATGTATAAGTTTTTTATCCTTTTTGCGTATGCGTTATTTTTGTTTGGACCCAATTTAACTGGGTCCACACTATAAGGTGGCCAACCGTCCCCGTCATCGGTTACATACCGATGACGGGGACGGTTGCTATTATATATGTCTAAAATAATAGCTTAATATAATAACTTGTTATAATATATTGTTATTATATTTGCCTAAAAAAAAAGTTCATTAATCACGTTATATACACGTTCTAATGCATTTTAAGTACAATAAAAGCATAACTGCAATTTCTTTTGTAGTTATCCGGCTAAAACAGGTAGTGCATTTTTAGTCTACAAAGTTATAATCATAGTTATCTTTTAAAATTATGCCGGTAATCAATCATATGTCCAACTATTGCTATGTCGACACTGCATACGCTGAGAACGTGTCTATAATATCTTCTGTCTATGGTCTCCGGTGTCAATAATGTATGGTCACTGTACAGAATTACTTGACACAGCCATATGGTACCTTATTTGTTTGTACTTTTTATCTTTAGTATCACTAAGACTAAAATTGTCAGTCTCCATCTGGTTAAGATTAATCTTTAGAAGGTGGAGCATTTGGCCTTATTGTTCTACAAATTTATTTAAAAAACTATAGATCGCTAGCAATATTTATACACACGTTGTGTTTTTGGGGCCATCTATGGTTTCACTCCGTCAATATTTTATTTCAACCCTTTTTTTGTTAGCAAGTGATTGACAATACAATCCTTCTTTATCTCTTTGTTTTAATTTGCCTCACAGATAGCTTATAACCTCGATTAACACATATTTAACACTTTTTCCCCCGCGGTGTTTTTTTTAAAGACACTCTGCACTAAGGAACAATCCTTAAATCGCGAGGGACTTTACAAACATCCAATTACATGAACACAAAGTACACCTGGGTGTACCTGAGTCTGGACTCAGAATAATCATTTATGGACCACACAAAGTGTGGTCCTGTGTGGGAATCGAACCCACAACACTGGCGGGAGGGCGGTATCTAAAGCACTCATTATATTTTTCCTCTGTGCAGTCAAATGACACATAATTTTTCATTAATTTATACATTTTTAATTTCTCTCTAGGCTACATACTGAATCCTACCCAGGGAAAGTCGAGGGCTGGAGCTGGTTCACAAAAAAAATGAACAAAACAACACAACTTTTAAACATAAAAAAAGTATTTCTGCTGTTGGATATGAAAACGACTTTACAGAAATAATTTAACTATAGGTACCTATAAGTTTTTTGTCATGCCTCGTGGCGTAGTCGGTAGTGTAACCGACTTCCGTGCACGAGCTCATGGGTTCGATTCCCATTCAGGAAAAATATTTGTGTGATGAACACAGATATTTGTACTGCGTCTGGGTGTTTTCTATCTATTATATGTATGTATTTACAAAAAAAAATCTCGTAATCTGGTACCCATAGCACAAGCATTAAGCTTAGTTTGGGACCAGAGGACGTTGTGTGAAAAATGTCCGTGAATATTTATTATTTATTTATTATTTGTTGTCAAATTGGTCGGTGAACAAAAACATCGTACACACAGCAACTCGGCGAGCTATTTCTCTCATAGAATATTCTTCTTCCCCCAAAGTAACAATTCTTAAACACAAAGTGAAAAATGTGAAATCGAAAATAACAGTCACGAGCAGGATTCGAACCTGCATCTCCTGGATACCCGCCCAGGTGCCAAATGCTCGTAAAGCTTCACGCAATCCTTTCGGCATCTTTCCAAATTAACTTTTTACACGAACACTTGAAAAAATATGCTTGAATCAGATTTCTGAATAAGCGTAATCAAAGATTGGATTTCTTTTTATAGGGAAAAACAATTGTTTTTGACATGTTTTTTATATTGTTTTTTAAAAATTAAAATGAAGAATCATAGACATAAAATAAAAAAGTTTCACTATACTGCCAACAAAAATATTTCGTATTTACAAAGTGATCTCAAACTTTTTTGATGTGTGTAGATAGCTGACTGACATATTAACGCACAGCCCAACCTCCTGGACACCTGGAGCACCGTGAAAATTTACATAAGGGTTTCTTCAATACTGAAGGTGAACACTAAGAAAGGATCTTACGTAAATCCTATCCAAAACGTCTTTGTCCTTCAAATTTATATGCAGCACATTAATGGTGGCCGTAAAACCCACATTGCACTTTGAAGGTATTTTCCAAAGGTAACAACATGTTGAGAGATATTCTACTTACATATACGATTGCATCAATCTATGTATTACAATTTTATAACATTTTTTAGATGAGGCTTGTGTTAGAACCACTACGCCTTCTAGTATATGCTATAAAATTAAAGCTGAATAACTCTTTAAGATACTTTAGAAATATTCGGGATGTTGTAATCGAAAAATTGCTTACCTCGGACATAATAAAATAAATTAAATATTTAGGCACTTCTTTCATTAATATTACATTACTTTTTTCGATTCCACAACGCATCAAGATTATTAATCCGGCTCCACACATAAGGGCCAACGCTCGCCCCAAAAATTTGTAAATGAGGCAAGCGTTGGCTCCAACGTGTGGGGCCAGGGTTAAGCTAAGACAGACGAGGATGTATTTCCTTATTATATATGTATAGCTTTTTTTATATTATTGCATGTAGTGGCAGACGAGCCACGGCCCATCTGATGGTAAATGGTAACCGTCGCTCATGGACTCAACTATACCGAGAGTATTGTCAAGCCGCTGCTCACCATTTCATTTCACCGATATGAAGTGAAAAAATAAACGGCTATCTCCTGCTACAGCTAAAACGCGATGTGCTTCGACGGCCGGTCACACGGGAGATGGTGGTACCAACCCGCTCGGGCCCGATAGCAAGTGACTACTACCACTTGGTACCCAGCCTTACCAACAGTCATGCAAGGGATGATAATTGCTTACTTCCCTTAGTCGCCTCATACGACACCCGTGGGAAAGAATGGGGTGGTGTCACTCGTATTCTGAGTCCGTCACCACACGGACAACAGCTGGGTTATTAAGGAATTTTTAAAATATCTTTTAATTGTAACTAGGGTTGACAGATCATCGTTTTATAAATAAATTTAGTATAAAATTATTTTGTTTCATCAAACACGAAATATGTGAATGATGCTCCCAAACGCCGTATTTGATCTTCATGATGAGTAGAGGCTCCTTGTCGAGTCCATGAGCTACGGTTATTATGTACCTTTGATGGCTGTGACTGCGGCTGTCTGTGTGTCCATCTGAACGCGATAAACTCAAAAACTACTCAACGGATTATTTAGATATTTTTTTTTATATATTTTTAAACTCACTTTGTGTTTAATATATAGTGCTAAGCATGTCAAATGCTAAAAATATATATAAAAAATATCTAAATATTTAAAGGGTTTGCGTCATTATTAGGTAAAATCTTAATTGTAAAATTAAGTTTACCTGGTCGGTATAATGTATGAAAATACTTCCGACAGATGGCGCAGGCGTCACCCAAAGACGTTAAGTATGATGTGTTATCGAAATTAGCAGTCAGGAGCAATTGTCAGGATGGCTGAATTGGTAAAGCATCTGGACGGTATCCAGAAGATGCAGGTTCAAATCCTGCTCCTGACTGTTATTTTCGATTTCACATTTTTCACTTTGTGTTTAATACTCAACGGATTGTCATGCGGTCATCAATGCGTATTCTTAGGTAAGTTTACGTTTATAGTTCATCATAGTTGCATGTAAAATGGCTGAAGTATATAAATAAATCCGCCGTGTGGGGTCGGCTTTAGATTTGTCCCACCCCTCTCTACCCACGGGAGTCGTAAGAGCCGACTGAGGGAATACCGAGGTAGTGGGCAGCAGCACTCCCTCAAGTACTAACAACATCTACTGCGATTGCCAACCCAATAATCGCCACGCTTGGCAGGCGCCAAGCGTGGCGATTATGGCATTATCCCCCATGACGGGACCGCTCGTTGTGGCGTTCTCTTGGGGAGGCCTATGTCCAGCAGTGGACGTTGAAAGGCTGATGGATGGATATAAATAAATAAATAATATTCACGGACATTTCACACAACGTCCTCTGGTTCCAAACTAAGCTTAACGCCTGTGCTATGGGTACCTGGGTAGATTATGGATATAATACATAATAATATATATTAATTTTTTTGTAAATACATATAATAGATAGAAAACACCTAGACGCAGCACAAATATCTGTGTTCATCACACAAATAAATTGTCCTGAGTGGGAATCGAACTCACATATCTATGCTTATTGAAGATATTGGAAAAAATCATACCGATTCGAGGTCTGCTGACGTGTGCCGCCGTAACCTAGTAGAGTTAATATAATAAAATTCTAGTGACATATAAAATGTATTAACCGATTGTCTTGTTACAATATATCCTCAGTGAATCCCTTCGCATTGAGCATGCAACAGTAATAATTTAATAATAATAGCCAATGCAATACACAATATAGTTTTAGTACCAGTTTAATTTATACTCTAGAAGAGAGTTTGCGTGTTTCGACTCTCTGGCCTTGACAGATGGCAACCCTAGTCACCACCAACTACATTATCTAGTTCAGTCTGAAGAATCACGCAGCAGTTCACCGAGTCATTTACATTTTGTATCCTGTCTAGACTGTTTTAATGCCCTCGCTTCTTAGATACTAATATCCGCGAAGGCATTACGCTCCGATGTGTGGAAGCGTCTCAATAAAGAGTACCCGAAAGGGTAAGCTCCGGCGCACACTTCGAGTGGTTATTTATATACAATTCTTTGGTGTAGAAGTAGTTGAAGCGTTAAAATTTTAATAAGTAGGTATCACTATTGGTATGACGAACCGCAAAAGGAGTGTGTTCGTATCACGTGTATTAATAATCTAAATACGTACTGGGTTAAGTTGGTTTAAACTGCTTTCGTATTAACTATGGCTGTGTTCCGATGTACACTGTGAGCACTGTCCTGTCCAGTGCTCTTACTGGTGAGAAATTCGTTCCGTTATAGACTGACAGTATACTGCCGTAGTATCCTAGAGAAATATATGACGTCATAAATTGTAGCCATTTTTGTACTGTGAGCTGTATGTGTGTACTTTGATCACGTGATTAACAGTGTCTATTTTTACAACTTGCACTATTGATAATAATTATTATTGAATATTGTTATATTGAAATTGTGTTTATTGCAGTGTGAAACCAATACTTTGTATGAAATGAAAGTATTGACAGACCAGTATAGTGGACTGCGTTCCGTTTTAAACAGTAACCAGTATATCTAATTATTAAGAAACGACTTCGCAGTATACTAGATTGACGTCACACCTTACAGTGCTCGCTGTGCATATCGGAACACACCCTACATGAAGAGTGTTGTTGTGAAGGCGTACAATCGGTATTTTTGCACAGTAGCTATTATAGACGTACAAATTATTTGTGAATGAGGAAAAAGAGACCTTTAGTGCGAGCGGGTTTTTCCTCATTCACAAATAATTTGTGCTTTAAAAGTAGCTGAGCATGACAGATGCTAAAAATATAGACTAAAATATAGACTAAAATAAATTTTATGTTTAAAAAATCTAATTGCAAAATTAAACTTACTATATTGGATTAATGCATGTAAATGCATTCCGATAGATGGCGTTGGTCGTAAAGACAAATGTAATGAGGAGATTGGGATGGCTGAAATGTCGGTGCGGTAGCTCAATGGCTTAGAGCACTTCCCCGGATTGGAAGGGACGCGGGTTCGATTCCCGCTCGTACAAAAAATCTCTTTTTCCTTATTCACAAATAACTTGTACCTACTTGAAAAGTAGCGGAGCATGTCAAATGCTAAAAAATTATATATTAAAAAACCTTCTATTTGATTAAGTTTTATATAATTTTAAATATTATTATTATATCAAGTCGGATATTTCTTTATAAATTGCTATTTGTTGTTGATCATATATGTTTGAGATTTATAAAATGATATATAGATTTTTTTCCTTCTCTGAATTCTCGGTTATTAATATTAATCGTCGAAAATGCTCTAAATCACGTAAACAATTTTAATAAATACCTATGTGCCGTGCGAGTGCTCAGGTGCGAGTGCTCAGGCGCGCGTGCGGCAGCCCTCTGTCGGTTGTATCGTGGGCGACACGCGAAGCGGAAGGCATTTAAATCGTAAAATTTTGCAAGTGATGGAGGCCTGCCATGAGGGTTTCTGGCCAACGCGCAAGCCACCTCGGTCGACACCGTGCGTTATCCGCATCTGAACCTGGACGCGACGACTCTTTGTGGTCTCCACAGAAGAGCCCTGTTCGGCGCTTCCAGGGACTCCACCCACACAGGTGCGCCGCACATCACCATCGACCCGACCACCCCTGCGTAAAGCCGTCGGCACGCATTGTGGACCATCCCAATCTCCTTATTACATATGTCTTTACGACCAGCGAATAAGGAGATTGGGATGGTCGAAGTACCTGTACTATAGCTCAGTGGCTTAGAGCACTTCCCCGGATTGGAAAAGATGCGGGTTCGATTCCCGCTAGTACAAAAAATCTCTTTTTCCTTATTCTCAAATAATTTATACTTTAAAAGTGGCGGAGCATGTCAAATGCTAAAAAATATAGATCAAAAATGTTTAAAAAATCGCGCCATCAAATAGTATGAATTTCAATTGCAAAATTAAACTTACTATATCGGTTTAATTCATGTAAATGCTTCCGATAGATGGCGCTGGTCGTAAAGACAAATGTAATAAGGAGATTGGGATGGTCGAAGTACCTGTACTATAGCTCAGTGGCTTAGAGCACTTCCCCGGATTGGAAAAGACGCGGATTCGATTCCCGCTAGTACAAAAAATCTCTTTTTCCTTATTCTCAAATAATTTATACTTTAAAAGTGGCGGAGCATGTCAAATGCTAAAAAATATAGATCAAAAATGTTTAAAAAATCGCGCCATCAAATAGTATGAATTTTAATTGCAAAATTAAACTTACTATATCGGTTTAATGCATGTAAATGCTTCCGATAGATGGCGCTGGTCGTAAAGACAAATGTAATAAGGAGATTGGGATGGTCGAAGTACCTGTACTATAGCTCAGTGGCTTAGAGCACTTCCCCGGATTGGAAAAGACACGGGTTCGATTCCCGCTAGTACAAAAAATCTCTTTTTCCTTATTCTCAAATAATTTATACTTTAAAAGTGGCGGAGCATGTCAAATGCTAAAAAATATAGATCAAAAATATATTAATAATTCTATGTTTTTTTTGAAGTTATACTTCTTTTGGCGCGTTAGGGAAAAATGATGCGAGTAAATTTTTACGATGCGTGCGCACACCGTCACTAAAAACCGACACCCTGAAGTTAGCTATAGTCAACATTTTAGTTTTTTTGTGATATTTAAATAAATAATAATAAGAAGTATAACTTCTAACGCGTGTACATAAGTACACACACTCTGTTTTTTTATAAGTTAATTGATATCTACATATTTGTAACTAGATAATAAACTAAAAAATATAAAGCTATGTAGCTTTAAGTTAAGTGTATAAAATGATTAATAAATAAAGATTTCATGGGTCACTAACCATTTATGCATAGGTGGAGACAATTTTTGTGCAATAGAGTGGCATATTTATATACTAAAGTGCAATCAGGGGGATTCGCGGGCAGAATCTAGTGTGTTATAATTACAAAAGACGAAAGCAAAAAAAAAAAAATCCCTTACGTTGTAATAACTTATCTAGTGGCATTGCAAGAGTCGTGGGGTTGGTTTCTATCGTCCCCTTCTGAATATAGGCCTCCCAAAAAGAGCTCTATAATGATAGGTGCCATCTGCATCCAACGGCTGGCTGCGATTTTGACCAGATCATAGATCCACCTGGTGGGAGCCCGTAACAAAACTAACCCGTTCGATTACATGGCCGCCACTCGAGAACCTTCTCCAACCGTTTTCAGTTCGTCGAGTGATGTGGTCTGCCCGTAGCCACTTCAGCGTTCTGACTTGACGGGTTATGTAAGTCACTCTAGTTCTCTTGTGGATTTCCTTGTTGCTGATTTTATCGGGTAGAGAAATAACGAGCTTTCCATGGCGCGTTGCGCGACCTTGAGCATGTTTCGGAGGTCGACAGGACCACGTACCGTATGTAATCACTCACATCACTGGTGTGTGTATTACACAGGACTCTGCAGAATGATGGACAAGCAGATCTTCCTCAGGTTCCCGATTGGATTCGATATACCATTATAATGAGCTTATAAGACAGTGACAGTCATGCATTTATTTTTATAATGATTTTTTACTGTAATTTGCATGCCAGCTTCTGACGAGTCATATAACTGCTACTTTATAAAATGTAACGTCTTAACCTGTACAGAGATTTTTGCAAATAAATATCTTACTTACTTACTAAACACATGATTTAAAAAAATGAAAACTGAGAACAATTATTATCTCAGCAGACCTTTGTGTAACTAGTCTATCATTGTTTATTATCCTTAGAGCGGATTCGACCAAACAAGAATATATTTTATTCCTAGAATAAATCGCTACTTACTCGAGAATAAATCAATTTTACGTTTTACCAACAACAATTCGAAGAATAGCGAGCCTATTTGGGTATAGTCACTATACCACCGATGAGCATCTAATAAGGAGTTAAACTGCGTCATCTTTATTGTGCTGTCATTTTTCGAAATCAATATCGGTTTCGGGCGCGTGACAGCTACTTTCTCAGGCTATAATACGACAAATAAGAGTTGAGATGAGTTAAGCTATACGTTTGTAGAACAATTTCTTTTTGCTGGGTATTACATTCACTTCGCTATTCGCGAATAGCTATTCCAAGTATAGGCGATACGTCAGATAGCGTGGAAAAACGACTGTTGATTATTTAAAGAATAAAATTGTGGAATAGATTATTCTCGGTATAGTTATTCTTGTATAATTATATTCGTGTTTGGTCGAATCCACTCCAAAGTAATTTAGCCAAATTTCAGACACAGATACACGTGATAGAGACTGTTATCCTTTCATACAATTATACAATTTTCGGGTTCAGTTTGTTAACTGGGAACGTAGGCGTTTGAACATTTTCAATTCTAATAGTTAAAAGAGTGGGCGTATAAAATACTGACTGTAGAATTAGACGGGTCTCATTATACACAAATTGATATTACCTTGAGCTGTATATGTGAAGTATATATTAATAAATATACATTTATATTGCTTAGGATGGACGAGTCACCAACCGAAGGAATGTAACATAGTTCCAGTGGCCCGCCAATAAAGGCGGAGAGACGGCACACGGCGGGTTTCTTTAGTGGGTGAGGGCCCCACACTACCCTGTTTGTTGCCCCGAACGACGGGGTGTGCGGTTAGGTACATTTTTTCCCGCCTAAACAAAAAAAAAAAAGGATGGACGAGCCATACCAGTAAAGTAATGTCACATAGTTCCAGTGGTCTGCCAATGCAGGCGGTGAGACGGCACACGGCGGGTTTATTTAGTGGGTGAGGGCCTCACACTATCCTGTTCGTTGCTCTGAACGACGGGGTGTGCGGGTTAGGTAATTGTTTTTCCCGCCTAAACAAAAAACAAGGTAAGGGTGAGTCTCGGTCTCACCGAACTACTTTTATCCCGAACTAATGGAGTTATTTTTGCAAAGATGCAATTAGTGTGCCGAATTACGTATAATTATGTACATCCATGCTTACGGATTCACGTACAGAATCTATTACTAAAAAAAACGCCTGTATTCCCCGAAGGGGTAGGCAGAGGTGTATTACACACCCACGACTCGCCAGCTATGTTTAAGTCCCACGTAATAGGGGGCGAGCCTATTGACGTCTACCGGGCACATTTCCAAACTCCGGGCTGCTACTGAGAATTTTTCTTTTTAGGATAAAGCTCAATAACATTGCCTGACCCGGGGATCGAACCCGAGACCTCATGATTAGCAGTCGCATACACTACACCACCGAGGCAGTTATTATTAGTTATCTATTAGTGACAGCCTGAAAGTGTAAGAAAGAAACAAACAAACTCACTTTCACATTTATAATATTAGTAAGGATAACGATTAGTCTTCACGTATTTTGGTAGCCTCTGTGTATCAGACAGGGTGTATATTTGTCCGTGTGGTGACGGACTAAGAATACAAGTGTCACCACTCCATTCTTTCCCACGGCTGTCGTATGAGGCGACTAAGGGAGGTAAGCAATTATAATTTATTGCATGACTAGTGGTAGGGCTGGATACCAAGTGGGAATACTCACTAGGTATCGGGCCCGAGCGGGTTGGTACCACCATCTCCCGTGTGATCGGCCATGAAGCACATCATTTCGTTTTGGCTGTAGCGGGAGATAGCCGTTTATTTTTTCATTTCAAATCGGTGTAATGAAATGGTGAGCAGCGGCTTGACAATACTCTGGGTATAGTTGAGTCCATGAGTGACGGTTACCATTTATCATCAGATGGGCCGTGGCTCGTCTGCTACCACATGCCATAAATAAAATTTTTCCATCGTAGATTAAAAATGCTACTCTTTATTTATAAAATGTGTGTATTGTGTTTCTTTGACAGACTTTATTAAACAAAATATTAGATTTATAAAAAGAAAACAATAACTGATTAGAAATTCGTTCAAAAAAGTCTTTTTTTTTATGGATACCCGACACTTAGAAATAATACTTGTATCGCGGAGGACTTTACAAACATACAATTTCACCGACACAAACTACACCCAGACTCAAAATAACCATTTGTGAATCACACAAAGAGTTGTGGGAATCGAACCCACAACACTCGGGCGGGAGGCCGGTATCTAAACCACTCCGCCATCTGTGCAGTTTTTTTTTATTGCGTGTGGTGGCAGGTGAGCCACGGTCTATCTGATGGTAAATGGCAACCGCCGCCCATCGACTCGACTTTACCGAGAGTATTGTCAAGCCGCTGCTCACCAATTCATTTCATAGATATGAAATGAAATATAAACGGCTATCTCGTTAGAGATGAAGATTTCTCTCTCGTTAGAATTCGTTGTGAGTAGATGAAGATTCTTGTTGATAGAACATCGATTAATCAATCAACTCCGCGTCGAGGCAGACATTATTAGATAATATTATCAAATCGTCAGACAAATAAACGTGCGAACAGTTTGTGGTTTGTGTCGACACACAATTTTAGGATCCACTGACCATAAATATTTTTTATTATTGCAATTTTTCGACTTACATATTAATAGGTCTAATATCGCGTTTAATCGATGTTTTACTGGAAAAGGAAATTTTTCTTTACCAAAGCATTTAAGTCATAACGACTCGTATTCACATAAATAGAAAGTATTAATATTTAATAACAGCACAAGGTATATTTCGTTATGTATCATTAAATATTTTAATCTATATTCGTTCACCTTAAACGATCCGCCGCGCTTGAGTTCGTTAACGTCTTAGGAGTTATAAGACCTATTGTATTATCGATATTATAGTAATAAAATATGCTATCAGCTGCTAACTTTCTCATAATGGAAATGTTGGGTAGTGGTTAGATGAGTATATTATTATAGTTGCTTATTAGTAATGAATATTGAGCCTGTGAGTAACGTGAAAGACGGAAAATAATGAGATTCCTAGTTTATCGAAGAGCTAGTACTTTTCTCATAATTGGATCAAATGTTATTAGGTATTTGCTTTTCGTTACGTTTTTACCTTTTGATTTTTTGATAGATCAGAAAATACATTTCTATCGCTGCAAGATCTGGTAAACTATATTATACCTACTAGTAACCTTACTCAGACAGACTCAGACCCATTTCCCCTGAGCACTCTGGGCCCTTAATCCTTCTTCCGCGATCGATGTGGCCTTTATGTTTCTGCTACGCTGTGTGTACATGTGCGGGTTCGTGTGCGTTTGCGTATACGTGTGCGTGCATGTGTGTATATGTGCGCGTGTGAATGCCAATACTTAACTTACAAAGTGAAAGTACTTTTTTGGTTAAATTTGGTATACATATAGTTCAAAGTACAAAGAAGGACATAGGTGTTTAAATAAAATAGTGTCACAAGGGCCCCAATATTGAAAAGAGTCCAAAAAGATAGTACCTATGTTGTATAAATGTCTTGTCACACCTTTACCAAGCTATTGGTGAGTGGGCCACGACACGATAACGGAACGTTATTCGCTTTAATCAACTGTCAATCTTAATCACTTCTCCACATGCCTACTTGTATTAACTGGTTACCGGCGATTAGTTTACAGACAAAATGGGAATAGTGTATAATTTTATTTTCAGTAGTGAATAGGTTTTTAATAATCCAGACAATATTGTCAAAACTATTTACTATAACACCGAAAAAGATAGTATTTTGTTTAATACCATTATTATAAAATACTAGCTGACCTTATAAAATTTCAGCTTTAATTTAACTCCTCAGACTTAGTCAGTAGAAACTGAGTGTTATCTTATCTGAAAGTGTTCATTTTTAACACGAATCTAATTTATGTTAGATACAAATTAAAAAAAAGAACATACTACAAAGCAATTTAAAACTAACTAATTAACGTAAATAATTTTGTGATTAACTTAGTATTTGACATGTTTTTTGTAAACGAAACAACATACAAGCTTGAAAATGTTTACAAGAAATATTATAATAATTATATTATATTATTTCGTACGCGGCTGTCGTTGGACTAATTATAGCGGCAATAATTTACCTAACGCAAAAACATTTACGTAGTTGTTTTTTTACGTAATATACGTGTTGCGTCTCTTCTCTTTAAATGTCCACACATCATTAATATCCTATCCAGACGCAATATTTTATATACCTTTTAGTTCGTCTTTGTTAATGCCAGTAGAATAGCGAAACAAACTCAGTAGGTGCTGAAATCTACCACTAAAGGAATGTAACATAGATCCAGTGGCCAACCAATAAAGGCGGAGAGATGGCACACGGCAGGTTCTTTAGTGGGTGACGGCCCCACACGACGGGGTGTGCGGTGGAACATTTTTCCCCGCCTTAACAAGAAAAAAGAAAAAATAGGTACTGCAAATCTAGCACTGAAGTAATGTCACATAATACTAATGTACTCGTTGCCCCGAACCACGGGGTGTGTGGTTAGGCAAAAATAGTTCGTAAATAACAGTTTCGTGATTTTTGAGGGTCTGCTTGTTTGCTGCTGACTAGAGGGCGTTCGATTACGAATAAAAAACAAATTGATAATTAGGGCGAGGGAAGCGAGCTCTAGTACCTACTATTCCACAATCTATGCATATTGTCGTACACTTTACTGAGAAACTATCACACGTTCAGATTTGGGCTTTGACATAGTAATTTCAATTTATGTCAAGATGTGTTGTCTATCATAAAACATAGTATTTTATACACATAAAAAATATAACAATTTTTATTTATTAGAATTTTATTGAATTTCTAAAGCCATCTGTCGAAAATTCTAAATTAAGTAGAACATCGCGAGCCCTTACAAAGCTCAACTTTTTCCTAGTTTAATAAGAAAATGTTATCTTTGTGATTTTTATTTTAGCACTTGACATGCTCAGCCACTTTTAAAGAACAAATGATTTGTGAGAGTGGAAAAAGCTCGCAGTAAATCTCTCTATTTATACTTTCGCAAATAATTTGTTCTTTAAAAAAAAATTTCACTTTAGAATGTTTTTGATTAGTACAGATATGGATTTAAGTTGTTAATATCACATATTTTATGTAGGTATTCGTGTTACGTGTAATCTATACTATTATAAAGCTGTAACAGAGCTGTGTCTGTTACATTTAAAATATTTGAGTAAAAATGACTGATTTAGGCTATATAGGCGTGTCGGAACACCAAACGATTTTTTTTAGATTTTTTGTCTGTTTATCTGTTTGTTTGTTCGCGCATCGCGCAAAAACTACTGAACGGATTTTGACGCAACTTTTTTTGTTTGATTGCTCTTGATTAGACTTAACAACTGGTACATTTTATCTCGCTACTATATCGGGAACCTGATATAAAGCTTAAAAACCAACTTTTGGCTGCGGCGAGCTTTAAACTCGAAAAATCTCGAAAAGTCAGTGTGTGCTGTGATATAGGACTGGAGATCGAACTCGATACTATTGCCTTTGCAGTCCTTGGTTGTACCACTGGGCTACCACTGTTTTTTCTCTTGTAAGCAGGTCATACATAATTAGACCCAAACCCCCTCCCCATCCTCTCCTTATTTTCTACCCTCTCCATCTCGTATCCCTTTCCATGGAAATAGCGACGCGCGTTGCTAGCGTCTATAGACCATGGTAACTGCTTACCATCAGGTGGACCGTATGGTTGTTTGCCACCCTCATACTTACTTATTTATCATCACGCCATTTCCCTTGCGAGGTAGGCAGAGAGAACTGAGCGCCAAGAGGCTCTATTCTTGCATACATCTCTCGCTTCCTCAACATTCATAACTCTCTTCATACATGCTCTCCGGTTTCGGAGACTCCTGACTCCACCTTCCTTCAATACATGACCGATTTGGTCTAGGTAGATGAGTCTTGGTCTCCCCCTGTACCTACATCCTTCCACTTTCACATTGTATATCTTCTTAACCAGTCGCTCGTCCGGCATTCTTTCCACATGTCCGAACCATCGGAGCATTCCCTTTCGCTTCTTTACACCAATACTCTCTTTCATACCTACTCGCTATAGATACTGACTCGCCACCCTCATAGTATATAAAAAAAACGAATAAGAAAGGCTGGTATAGGTGTTTTATATCGACCTCTAGGTCATTGACTTAATAGCTCACGATTATCACTTTTTATCCATATCTAAACTAATCACAATATTCACGTTGAATAAAGATATCGACTAAGCATTTCCTGAGATACGGTCACATCGGTTTGTTTTGTTTAAATTAAATTTTAATTAATTTTATTTTTAAAAAAGATATTGCAGATTAAATCCTATTTCAATTATGGTTTTGTAGAAACTCAGCAAAAAAATTAAAATATAGTCACCGGATCATAAGCGACCGAAAAAGACATGGATGGAGTGTGTGAATAACGATACGGAAGAAAAAGGAGTGTTTGTTGAGATGACGGCTGATAGAGGAGAGTGGAAGAGAAAAATTCGCTGTGCCGACCCCGCCTGTGTGGGATAAGGTGGAGACAAAGAAGGAGGATCATAAACAATCAATAAACGACAACATATTGTGTAAACGTAGACAGAGGATATTGTAGCTGAGAACGTGCTCAGGATACGCAATGTTGAGATAGCAATAGTTTGACATATGATAACCAGAATAATTTTAGAAGATAACTACGATTATAACTTTGTTGACTAAAAATGCACTACCTGTTTTAGCCGGATAACTACAAAAGAAATTGCGGTTATGCCATTGATCTATATATTAGTATGGGTTATGCTTATATTTTGCTTAAAATGTATTAAACTACTAGCGTATATAACGTGATTGATGAACTTTTTTTTATGCAAATACAAAAAAAAAGTTTATATACTGATGATGGGGACCTTATTGTTGGGACCCAGTTGATTGGGTCCCGACAAAAATAACGTATACGCTAAAAGGATAAAAAACTTATACATGTGTCTCGCTCATTCTTGCTATGATCTATGTGCATCCTTTTCTTCATCCTTAGCATTAAAATAGTAGCAAATCTATAGTTATATACTTAGTTTATGTGTATAAACAACAGTCTATCTCAGCCTATGTGCGTCAAAATGAATGTGACTGGAGCTCCGGGAATCAAGCTCAAAGCAGACTTCACAATCTGTGGAGTTCTTTTAGGCTAGATTTTCTCAATCTTCTAGTCTTCATCTTCCTAGCTTTATCTCAAGCTTTGTTGCCAAAATAAACGTTTTTCTTTCTTTCTGATTTGTTAGGGTTGGCTTCCGATTGGTTCAGTTTTAGCTGATCCACCAGTATTTACAGCGAGCCACTGCCTGTTTGACCTCCACGACCAAACTAAGGGGAACAGTCCATGTGGTGACGTACTAAGAATACAAGTGTCACCACCCCATTCTTTCCCACGGGTGTCGTACGAGGCAACTAAGGGGAATAAGCAACTATCACCCATTGCTCGTGGTAGGGCTGGGTTATAAAGTGGGAGTACTCACTTGCTATCGGGTTCGAGCGGGTTGGTAACACCATCTCCTGTGCGACCGGCCATGAAGCACATCGTTACGTTTTGGCTGTAGCAAGAGATAGCCGTCAATTCTTTCATTTCATATACCTATGTGAAATGCCCCCTCTCTCCCACGGGAGTCGTAAGAGCCGACTGAGGGAATGCCGGGGGAGTGGGCAGCAGCACTCCCTCGAGTATTAACAACATCCACTACGATCGCCAACACGCCTGCCAAGCGTGGCGATTACGGCATTATCCCCCATGACGAGACCGCTCGTTTTGGCGTTCTCTTGGGGAGTAGTATGTGTAGTAGTGTGTATGTGAAAGGCTGATGGATGGATGGATGTGAAATGAAACGGTGAGCAGTGGCTAGACAATACTCTCGGTGTAGTTGAGTCCATGAGTGACGGTTAACATTTACCAACAAATGGGTCGTGGCCCAACTGCCACCATACGCAATAAAGTGACTTTAGAGCAAGACCGGAGTAAAATTTCAGACTCTGACAACCCGTAGGTAACGACTGCTTGGATTTTTTTTGACAGCTGGAACCCACTGTTTAATGTACCTTCTAAAGCACTGAGGGGGTTAGGTGTCCACAGATAGGTATCACTTTTTGGTCACCTACCTGGCTGACAGGTGAGTGAAAGTTGCTTAACCTTGGCGATCATTCGAACTGCAAGTGCACAACTGAGCTACGTCCTCCTTTTTTTTAAGACGTTTATTATAAGGTAATCATTTGACAGCCTTTTATTACTCAATTCAGTTAGCTATCGGTCTCATGCAGCGTCATCTGGTTAACACTGGATACACGTTATGTGATACAGTGATTTAAAAAATCAGCATTAATATACTGGCGTGCATATTATTGCCAACTAACCGATCCCACAGACATTGTCCTGTCTTATCTATCATGTATTTAATAACTTACGCACTATCAAACGCGCGAACTTATAATAGTCATTAGGTTTTCTGAAATATTCTAATGATAACAAATTATTGGTGAAAGTGGAAAAAGGGAACTTTACTGCAAGCAGGATTCGAACCTGCGTTCTATCCAATCTGGGGATGTGCTCTAGACCGGTAAGCTATTGCAGTCGCCAAACGACGATTCCAAATCTCCATTTCAATTGTCGTAAAGACAATCTCCATTTCATTTCAATTGTCTTTACGACAATTGAAATGGAGCAATTCTTCTTTATGTCTTTTACCGATTGAAAACGGGTGCTACGAAGTGGTAATTTGAGTTTAGGAAAAAGAAAGAAGTCGGCTGGAGCCATATCTGGTGAATATGGTGGTTGCTAGATGGTATTTGTTGAGTGTTTGGACAAAAATTCATTCACAATGATGGCCTTGTGTGAAGGCGCATTATCGTGGTGCAAAATCCAAGAATTTTCTTTCCACTAATCTGGCCTTTTTCGTCGAATTTGCTCTCTTAAACGCCGCATAACGCTCAAATAATATTCTTTATTTATCGTTTGACCTTCTGGCAAGAATTCCGAGTGCACAACACCGCGATAGTCAAAGAAAACAGTCAACATGACTTTGACTTTTGATCGACTTTGGCATGGTTTTTTCGGTTCCGGTTCAGTTGGAAGTGGCCACTCCGAAGCTTGTTGACTAGTTTGCATGTCAAACTCGTAAACCCACGTCTCTTCACCAGTAACAATGCGTTTCATGAATGTTGGGTCGGAATGGACTCGTTCTAGCATGCCCTCAGCGACTCTCATGCGATTGAGTTTTTGGAGAAAATTCAGGTCTTTTGGGACTAGCCAAGCGGAAACATGTTTCATACCCAAGTGATTATTTAAAATGGTACGGATCGACTCGTCAGATACAGAAAATTCGGCGGTTATCTTTCTCAAAAATGAATGAGGATTTTAAGTCACTATTTCCTTCACTTTTGCAATGTTAACTTCAGTTGCAGACGTTGTTGGCCTACCAGAGCGAGGCAAATCTTCCATCACATCTCGACCGCTTTTAAACGCTTTGTACCACTCGTAAGCACGTGTTTTTGATTAAGTCGGAACGGTGAATCCGTAAGCCTTCTCCAACATATTCAGTGACTCCGAACACGAAATTCCATTGCCGATGCAAAATTTAAGACAAACTCTTTGTTCGATGTTTTTGTCCATTATGAAATTCGCAATACACACTAGATATGATATAACTAAAAACAGCACTGTATTTAATATAAATAACAGATGCAACTCAAACTCCGCGCCAAAATGGATAACAGTTGTGCCAATCTAACAACAAAAAAATAAATTGAATTTGGAGCCATAAACAAATCATCCACTCCCGGTACTTTCTTGACAGAGTAGTATATACATCATTCGAATATAGTAAGTTTACTTTTGCAATAAAATTCATACTATTTGATGACGCGATTTTTAAAACATTAGGTTCAAATCCTGATGCAGTAAAGATCCCTGTTTCTACTTTAAAAAATAGAGTGTTAAAAATACAGACCAAAATGTTTTTTAATTTTCCTAATTTTTCTTTCCCTAAGATCCTTCTAAATCTAGAAATAATAGATCTTCAAAGTATTTAATAACTTAAAAAATAAGATGAATGAGATCGGTAGAGTCGTTCTCAAGTTATGGCATGACCAAGGGATATTGTGAATAATTTTTATTTATAGATACATCGTTGCATTTATCACCGAGGTCATCCATTTGTGACGTCCATGACCTGGACAGTCTGAGTTCCTAATAAATAATCGCAAGTCGCGACAGCTAAGACGCTGACCCTGTAGTTCCAAATACAGACATATTATGTATAGGTGTAGTTATTATATAAAAATGTATGTTGGATAGACTGTAGCGGAGTTAAATTATAACATATAGCGAAACGGTGTCAATATTCCTAGGCCAAAATTGGGGTTTGGCTCGGAACGCCCCGGGTCAGTCTCTGCAACGTATGGGCGACAATACAGAGCTCTTTACCTTTCGACTGGTGCAGGTGCTGTCGGGATACGGTTGCTTAGGCAGATCTGCACATAGTCGCAAGGAGGGAAGCGACTCTGGGCTGTTACCATTGCGGCTGACTGCGGACACGGCGCGGCACACGCTCGAGTCATACCCGGCTTGGGCCGAGCAGCACCGTGAACTCGTCGCGGCAATAGGTGGGAACCTCTCGCTGCCGAGCGTAGTCAGAGCGATGCTCGGCAGTGACAGGAATTGGGCCGCGGTCGCTGCCTTCTACGAGGAGATTATATCGCGAAAGTACAAACAGACAAAAAATCTAAAAATATAGTTTTGTATTCAAGACAAGTCTATATGTATAGCTTAATACGGTATTTTTTCTCAAATATCTTAAATGTACAGACACAAGAACAAATTATTTGTGAAATAAGGAAAAAGAGAACTTTAGTGCGAGCGGGGAGTTCTTATTTTCCACATTTCTCAAATAATTTGTTCTTTAAAGTAGCTGAACATGTCAAGTGCTAAAATACAGATCAACAATGTACAGACACAGCTCTGTTAGATACAGCTTTATAATATTAGGATTTATACATTATAATGTTAGGATGCGAAAGTGAGTTTGTTTGCTTGTTACGCTTTCACGCTGTAACTACTGTACCAATAAATATGAAATTTTGGATACATATAGTCTGCAGGCCAGAAAATTACATAGGCTATACCTACTTTTCATCCCGGAAAATGAATGGCTCTTTACTATAACAACACAAATGTCACCACCTCATTGTTTTCGGTGGGTGTCGTACGAGGCGACTAAAGAAAGTAAGCAATTATCACGGTGGTGAAATTAGGTAACAAGTGGCAGTAGTCACACTACTCACTTGTTTGTTTATAGTAGAAGATGGCCATCCATTCATTCATTTCACACTCTTAATATAGTTGAGTGTTGCCATGAGCGGCGATTATCACTTACCATCAGGTGGGCAAGGTAAGTCTCCCACCAAAAGCAATCTAAAAGCATTATTCATCAATGTATTACTTCCACTTTGCTCATCTAAACCAATAAAATTGGTGTCTTTAGTAATGTCTAAATAACAGTTTTTTTACAAAATGCATAAACAAGAAGGTATACACAGCACTTATAACAAAAAACAATTTAATTTTTTTAATCTCTGTATTTTCCAACTACTCTCCAATAATCCGGGAATGCACTAAAAAATCTGGAAAACGGTTGACCCTAAAGGCTATCCTGCAACTTCCCGCTAATTTGATACTTAAGCGCTCAAAATTGCACTTATTACGTTTATGAGTTCTTTGAACTCAAAAGTATAATTTTCGTGTCATTTTGAGCTCTCCGAGCTCAAAGAGATAACTGTTCTATACTTTTTTCTGGTAGAGATTTAATAAAACACTATTTGTTGAATTTTCAAATTGCAATAACTTTTGAATTAATGAACCGATTTTCTCGTAGTTTATGGCATTCAACGTAGCTTTTTGAGAACCTATTCACCAATGTCAAATGCTAAAAAATATAGATTAAAAAAAATGATTAAAAAATCGCGCCATCAAATAGTATGAATTTTAATTGCAACATTAAACTAACTATATTAGTTTAATGCATGTAAATGCATTCCGATAGATGGCGTTGATCGTAAAGACAAATGTGATAAGGAGATTGGGATGATCGAAAGATCTGTACGATAGCTCAGTGGCTTAGAGCACTTCCCCGGATTGGAAAAGACGCGGGTTCGATTCCTGCTCGTACAAAAAATTCCTTTTTCCTTATTCACAAATAATTTATATTTTAAAAAGTGGCAGAGCAAGTCAGAATTCTAAAAAATATAGATTAAAAAAAAGTTAAGTATAGTATAGTAACGGGAGAAAATGTATACCAGTCTAATCAAGGCCTTTCAAATAAAAAAAGTTGCATCAAAATCCGTCCAGTAGTTTTTGCGTGATTCGCGAACAAACAAACAGACAAACAGGTAAACAGACACACAGACAAAAATTCTATAAAAAAATGTTTTGAGTTTAGACTCGTCTACATAGCCTATTACAGCCATTTTTTCTCAAATATCTTCAATGTACAGACACAGCTATGTTACAGTTTTATAATAGTATAGATTATAAATATCCATTTTGGACAGAATTGTCTTAAAGACCTATCTTAGTACTTACCTATAGTATCAAAGAAACCCATTATGTAATTTTCATGGTCCCAGCTACAGAGTTGGGGCTGTGTGTTGATGTCAGTCAGTATAATACCACTGAACCCAACGTTAAATATTCGTCAACTTTCGTCAAAAAATTCCTTTTGGGATACGATTTACATAAAGTTCATTCTTATTGCTCAGTAACAGTATAAGACACAAAAGAGTGACTGACTAACATATCAATATGTCAGTCACTGCTTTTACATATGTTAATTTTTTTAATTTTGTAATAGTAAGACGTCAATACTATTTTATAAGCCCTATTCTATACAACAGAGCTAATAAAAAGCTTCATATTTATTCTCTTACTTCTCGCAAATGTGACCTACATTCTTTCACCTACATTCACAGTCTTGCATAAATGGCTCAGTTCCTTAAACTATGAAGAAATGGAAAATTTTATCAAAACATAATCTATCTCGGGCACCCCCTTTCAGACCTTCCAATAACACATAGGCACTCACACACTCTCTCTACCTATTAGTCTCTCTCACACACATAAACACACACGCACACACACTAACACACACACACACCACACACACACACATTTCATTATTTATTATCTTACTAGTATTTAAATAATAAATTTCACACTTAGGTTTAAGATTTTTTCATTTAATTAGGTTAGCGTTAATAGCTACGGCACAGGTTTTTTTTCTTAACTAATGTAGCTGTTAATGTACACAAAGCTTGTAATCTTTTTATTGTGTTTCCAATAAAGTTATCTTATCTTATCTTAACTAGCCTTTGCCCGCGGCTCCGCCGCAGCCAAAAACTAGTTTTTAGCTTATATCTCAGGTTCCTGATATAGTAGCGGCATAAAAAGTATACCAGTATTTAATTCATATCGAGAGCTTTCATTTAAAAAATAATGCATCAAAATCCGTTCAGTAGTTTTTGCGTGATGCGCGAACAAAAAACATACAAACAGATAAACAGACAAAAATTCTAAAAAAAATTGTTTTCTGTCCGTGTGGTGGACTAACAATACAAGTGTCACCACACCATCCTTTCCCACGGGTGTCGTACAAGGCGACTAAGTGAAGTAAGCAATTATCATCTACTGCCTGACTGGTGGTAGGGCTGGGTACCAAGTGGGAGTACTCACTTGGTATCGGGCCCGAGCGGGTTGGTACCACCATCTCCCGTGTGACCGGCCATGAAGCACACCGTTGCGTTTTGGCTGTAGCAGGAGATAGCCGTTTATGCTTTCATTTCATATCTGTGAAATGAAATGGTGAGCAGCGGCTTGACAATGCTTTCGGTATAGTTGAGTCCATGAGAAACGGTTACCATTTACCATCAGATGGGCCGTGGCTCGTCTGCCACTAAATGCAATAAAAAAAAGACATATATAGCCTATTACAGTAATTTTTTCTCAAATATCTTAAATGTACAGACACAGCTCTGTTACAGATTTATAATAGTATAGATAGAAGATAGATAATAGTTAGGACTATTATAAAGCTGTAACAGAGCTGTGTCGGTACATTTAAGTAAGATGTCTGTATAACCCGTTGTACTAGGTGAGCTACGCGACGCGACGCGATGCGACGTATTGCGACTAATATTTTAACCGCTTTGCATCACATTCATATTAGGCGACAACGTAGGCCATAAGTACATACAACCTCTATTTGATTTTTTCGTGTTGCGTCTCGTCGCGTAGTGTTAACACGTTTGTCGTTCACCTAGGACAACGGCTTAGGCTATATAGGCGTGTCTGAATACAAAACAAAAAAATTGTTTTTAGATTTTTTTCTGTTTGTTCGTTCGCGTATCGCGCAAAATCTACTGAACAGATTTTGATGCAACTTTTTTAGTTGCTAGCTCTTGATTAGACTTAAAAATAGTATACATTTTATCCCGCTACTGTATCAGGAACATGAGATATGACCTAAAAACTACTTTTTTGCGGCGGCGGAACCGCGGGCAGTCTAATAAAAATTAAATTCAAAATTTAAAAAAACCCCGGCACAATAACCTGAGTTCTCTTTAAAAAGTAAAAAATAATGAAAGAAACTCAATCTTAAAATACCTAAGTATGTACGAGTATTAACAATTCTAAAAAAAAAACTAGACGTCGCGGGGCGTCTACCAGATGTGAAAACATCGAAATTATTTTGTAGAAATAAAATGATCATAACTTGACAAATTACTCCTCAAGTCGAATCAAACGAGTACGTATAAACTCGATGGGGATGCGTCATTTCATTACAGAGTTACTGTCACCACCTTCCAGCTCTATCGTCAGACCCTGAATTCCATCTAGAGACAAAGTACTCGTCAAAACAAATCATACGAGCCCAAACTCGATGGAGTTATGTCGTTTTATAACGGAGTTCCTATGGCCACCTTCTAGCTCCATCATCAGACCCTGGATACCATTTAAAGACAAAGTACTCGTCAAGACAAATCATACGAGCCCAAATTCGATGGGGTTGCGCCGTTTCATTATAGAGTTCCTATGTCCACCTTCCAGCTCCATCATCAGATCATCTCGATGTCATCATAATATTTCATTGTCATGCGATATACAGATGCATGTAAAATTTCAGCTCAATCGGAAACCGGAAAGTGTGTCAAATTTAACTTGCAATATTTGAACGGGACAAGTAAAATAAAAGCGTCGCCACGCTAACAGCCCATTTTACTCCCCCTCCGCATTAGATGTTTCACATCAAAAAAATATATCGCGTTGGGGGACCGCTCCTACTTATTTATACTTACTTTTATACTGTTGCTTAGTTAAGTTAGTTTAGACTATTTGTAAATGAATTATGAGGTTTGGAGCGGTCCCCCAACGCGATGTATTTGTTTTAGAATTATTAATACTCGTATATACTTAGGTACTTTAAGATTGAGTTTCTTTTATTATTGTTTACTTTTTAAAGAGAACTCAGGTTATTGTGTCGGGGTTTTTTTAAATTTTGAATTTAATTTTTATGTGTAATGTTTTTATAGGTACACACTTATTATAATGTAGATTTTGTTAAGTTGTTAATACATAGATTCTTGTCGACATTTTTCAAATTTATATTGGTAAAGATTACATTTAAGGTCAAGCTTGTTCGCTTTTATTTTACTTACTTACTGATTACTTGGGTAAACTTGCTGACATTCGGATTTCCATCCTCATTTTCTCCCCACCACATATATTTGCAGATATTGGGTATTTTCCCCACTTTTACCCCCAGAGTTTTTTCAGGGCTCAACCGTCTTGCATTGAACATATTATTTTGTAATGTGCACGTGATGCGCTTTCATTTGAGACCCCACTCGAATATATTTGTAGACATTCGGTTATACTGCCCCACTTTCACCCCCCACAACTGTTAACGACGCAACCGATTTTCAGCAAACATGTCTAAAAACACTCGCCCGTAACTCACCTTTCATACAAAAAGAAACTAAATTGAAATCGCTTCACCCGTTCGCGAGCTACGGAGCCACAGACAGACACGTCAAAATTATAACACCCCTCTTTTTGCGACGGGGGTTAAAAACTTATGACACCCCTCTTTTTGCGTCGGGGTTAAGAAATAGATAAAGAAGATTCTACTTTTAAGTTCAACTAGCTACAAAAGCGTACTTATTATTTTAGTTTTTTAAACTCTTTTCTTCTTTAGTCTCAAAAGAGCTTCAAAAGTAGTTCTATTTAAGACCCTATTTCCTTTTATTATCGTAGGTCTGACTATAGTACCAATAGTATTAAAAAAAAACAAAAAGAAATGGACTATCTTCTTAAATTATGGTATTGTCATCGGTGCTTGAAAAGTCTGCAGTTTCAATTTAATCAGACGATTCAAAGCGATTGAAAATCACGTTCAAAGATTCCGTTACATAGATAGACATAGGCGAACTTATAATGAAGGAAGCTATAATATAATAAAGGCGTTTAAACGGAAAAACTTATTTAAAATTTTTGTAGTAATACTCGTACGTGTATACTATCACGCTGATTTTAAGTAGTACCTAATAAATTCTTTTTCCTTACTAATATACTATAGCCGTGTGGGGCCGGCTTTAGAATTGTCCCACCCCTCTCTACCCACGGGAGTCGTAAGAGCCGACTGAGGGAATACAGGAGGAGTGGGCAGCAGCACTCCCTCGAGTATTAACAACATCCACTGCGATCGCCAACCCGCCTGCCAAGCGTGGCGATTACGGCACTATCCCCCATGACGGGACAGCTCGTTGTAAAAATTCTCAGTAGCAGCCCGGACATTTATATAGTTACTCTATGAGCCCGGAGTTTGGGACGCAAATAGGCTCGCCCCCTATTACGTGGCACTTAAACTTAGCTTGCAAACCGTGGGTGTGTAATACAAAGTTCCTTCTGGTAATACAGGCATGCTAAGTTATAATTATGGTGGCATATTGAACCAATTACGGAACCCACGCGAAAATACGACCTCAAGCCCCGTTAGCAGATTGTTTATAAATTATTAGTGTTTTTTAAAAGGCACATAAAACAGCTCGCGCTCAGTAAATGGGCTGGAGGTACACCCAAATCAATATTTATGGATTGCAGAAGTGTTTATCATATAATTAAATGTGCCAGTACTTGAGAATTTTTCTCATTATCGTAATTGTAAGTATTAGTATTTATTGTTTTATTGTAGGGCTCTAATCATAAATTTAATTAAATAAGGTTAATTACCTAATTGTTTTTGCTCTCAGGGAAAATTTCCGCCACGCCTCCCATGCAGATAGCCGAGTACAACACAAGGTTAGAAAGATGATCAATCATCAGCACCGATGAAATACGCGTCATCGAGAATCAACTTAGCAATATTTGTCTTTAAAGAAGTTGAAAACATATCTGTAATCAATAAGATGTATTAAAAACAACCAATCTAAATTTCTTTTCGGCTCCAAATTCTATGTAAATGACAGTTTTCGTTAGCCATGTCGATAATACGCCATCTGCCGTGAAATGAGGGCAGTAAACATCCCCATTAAAAGGAATATTATCATAATTAAATGATTTAGTGGTTAATCACACATAGATGGTAGCTTTAGTTGCAAGTCAACCTCTCACCTTTTTTGAAACTATCATCTTTATAGTTTTAAACAGCTTTCATCTTGATGTATTCGGTTTCAAAGGAAGATAGCCGGTTTCACCCGTATATGGCGGTACTCGTGAAGTGGTCGATCTTCGCGATGGGCAGGGGGCTTGCCAGGGTTCTGGTATTGTAGTATTTTCATAATAAACGGTTATCTCACACATATAATAACATGCTTTATAGCTGGTCATATTGGAGACGATGGTACCAACTCGACAACCGATAGCAAGTGAGTACTCCCAGTTGGTACGCAGACCTACCCTCAATAATTCAAAGGGTCATAATTGCTTATTTCTCTTAGGCACCTCATACGACACCCGCAGGAAATAATGGGCTGGTGACACTATTCTTCTATTTTTATATATCCACAATTATTAATATTTAAAATAAAACGCCAATTTCGTTTCTAAGGACCTATTTGTTATTAATAGAAACAAACTTATAAATAAATGAGTTATAAATTTATATCAATTACGTAATGTGTTTGTACCAGATTTGACCTCCTCCATTCACGATTGTCTACGACGAGGTCGTATTGAGGTTACATGTCAACGAACTTCTACGATTCCTAGTTCGTTATCAACCGTCGCCAATTACCAAACTGTTTGGTCTCGTAAAGGGGTCCTTTGATTTGGTAATCAGTTTTGCAATAGCCGGATCTCTTGACTTTTTTGACCTCCTAGTTACTCTTAACTAAAGGTTAGCTTTGTCAAGGTTGGTTTGGCATCACTTTTAATTCTAATTAAATTGGAAACATCGATATTTTAAGTATACTGAAGAGCTTTTACAAGTTTAAAAGGTTGAAACAAATAATATCGAAAGTGCGGAAAACATTTTAAAATACTTCGTATTTCATAGTTTTAATTGTTTACACATTTCTAATTATATTAATGTAAAACATTTTTAATGGGATTAATGTAAAAGGTGAATGCTCACAAATGTAAAGGCTTTGGTATCGTATTGTATCATGTTAGAACTTACCTTAATATTTAATGTTGTAAGTGTACATACAATTATAAATAATACAACAATTTTTGAGAAAAAGACTAATGAAGTCCCTAAAATTAGGTTATATTTTACGTGTTTGTACCTTTGTATAATTGCATAAATATTTCGGGTTATCATCAAGTTTCTTCTTAAAGGTATTTAATGTGAAAAAAAAGAGCCATCATAGGACGTCTCGCAGACGGGAATACATAGATTTTCTTTTATTCTTTAAATATTTTTCGAGTCTTATATAATTCTTGGTAATTGCCTTCTTGTGATCCATAGATGAATTAAAACGGTTATTGTTTTATTGATTGAAATGATACTTCAGTTAAAGGATTTTGTCAACAGATGGCGTGAAAACCAATTAAATATACCGGGTTTTACCCTCCCTCCACATTAGATGTTTTCACATCAATGTGATGTGTTGTTTACTGACCCGCTCAGGTCAGATAACTAGTAATTACTATATGTGACACAACCCTACGACCAGAATGGGTGATAATTGCTCACTTCCCTTAGTCACCTCGTATGACAGCCTCGGGGAAGAATCTAGAGGGTAATTTAGATAGTTTGGTGTCTGTAATATTAACCTATAAGTGGAAACGAGATGGCAGTTCCACTCACCTTCGAGAATATTAATTGTGACACAGAAACAATTTGCAGGATATCCACAATATTTGCTTTTTTCGGTCACAATTAAACTCAAAAGTTTAGAACAGTTAAAGGTGACTTCAAGCCTTTTTTTAATTGTTTGTAAAGTAACATCAAAACCATCTAGTAAAGGATAAGAAAATGCTTCTTTTTATGGCCTGTCTTTGCCCGAGAAAGCTTTCAACAAATAAAATTATGAACAGGATTCTATGTATGTATCCATCTAATTTGATTATTAAATGCTCTCATAAAACTAGACTGGTAGACTGGTAGAGAATACCTAAGGCATTAAGTCCAACTTGTACTTAGCATGTGCAAAGTTTTAAAATAAATAAATAAAACCTATATTTATATATATTTGTAGCATTTGACATGCTTAGCACCATACATTAAACACAAAGTGAAAAATGTGAAATCGAAAATAACAGTCAGGAGCAGGATTTGAACCTGCATCTTCTGGATACCGTCCAGATGCTTTACCAATTCAGCCATCCTGACAATTGCTCCTGACTGCTAATTTCGATAACACATCATACTTAACGTCTTTGGGTGACGCCTGCGCCATCTGTCGGACGTATTTTCATACATTATACCGACCAGGTAAACTTAATTTTACAATTAAGATTTTTACCTAATAATGACGCAAACCCTATAAATATTTATATATATTTGTAGCATTTGACATGCTTAGCACCATACATTAAACACAAAGTGAAAAATGTGAAATCGATGAATTGGTAAAGCATCTGGACGGTATCCAGAAGATGCAGGTTCAAATCCTGCTCCTGACTGTTATTTTCGATTTCACATTTTTCACTTTGTGTTAGGTTTTAGTTAGGCAGAATGTCATATCTCACATGTCGATCGTATCACTCAGATCACTGTGATTTGTTGAGAGATCACCGTGATTGGCCAACGGATTATTGTGACATCACGCGTCGGTTTCTCAACCAATCACAGTGATCTCGATACGGTCGACACGTGAAATATGATATTCTGCCTAACCCCCCTGGACGCCATCATCATAAGACCGTTAGAGATGCGTGCCTTCATATTCGATTCAAATTCTAACATAGCATCACGCGTGTATTCCCCGAAGGGGAGTCAGAGGTGTATTGCACTATGACGCTTCGCCCGCTATGTTTAAGTCCACCACGTAATATTTAATTGCAGTCTACCGGGCACATTTCCGAACTCCGGTCTACTACTGAAAATTTTTTCTTTTACGAAAAAGCTCAATAGCAGCGTCCGACCCAACGATCAAACCCGTGACCTCATGATCAGCAGTCGCTTACACTACCGCTGCACCACCGCGCATAATTCTAATTGAACATGTGTTTTGATATAATAAAGATTACGTTAAAATGTAGACGAACATTTCACTATATATTTATAGTACCTAATTCTGAAGGAAAAGTATCTAGAATATTCACATTCACACATAGTTTATTCGGTTACTTCCTACATAATAAATAGTTAAAGGCCCTGTCTGTACTGGCATGGTTTTGTACGTTAGGTGCTTATTACAGCGGTGGCCGTGAACTGATTGGGAAATATAATATATATGATGAAATAACCTGATGTTGTTTTAATTGCTACAATGGGCTTGTGTAATTACTATTCTACTATATTTATCTACAACAATTCGACTAAAATCACTTTGTTATAGACAAGTTCTACGCAATGAATGTCTTGTCAGATATTTTAAAATTACGCTTTGATAAGAATTTTTAAGACATGTTTAACCTCCTCCATGGCTGAGCTGGAAAAGTAATACCTAGTATGCTGGGAATCGCGTACGCCATGAAAGCACGATTTTTTGGACTTCACAATAATACAATAATATCACAATAATACAATAATAATGCAATAATAATTTCAATAATATTATTTTAATTTTATTTATAAGCAGCCTATGCCTGCGGCCCCGCCGCAGCCAAAATCTACTTTTTAGGTTATATCTTAGATTCCCGAAATGGCAGCGGGATAAAATGTACCTTTTTTTTGTTAAGGCTGGAAAAAATGTTCCTAACCACACACCCCGTGGTTCGGGGCAACGAGCAGGGTAGTGTGAGGCCTACACCCACTAAAGAAACCCGCCGTGTGCCGTCTCTCCGTCTTATTGGCAGGCCACTGGAACTATGCTGCATTCCTTCGGTGGTCCGCCGGCGGCTTACTCTTTCGGATACCCTCTAATGAGCGACGCATCCGCACACGGAGCGTCGCACCGTCGTGGGAGGCCTTGCGGGTGGCGGACGTTCGCCGGTCCATCCATCCACGGCCTCAGCTAGGGCGGCATGAGGCGCAAGT
The DNA here is from genome assembly GCA_948253155.1 of Leucoma salicis. Taxonomy (NCBI): domain Eukaryota; kingdom Metazoa; phylum Arthropoda; class Insecta; order Lepidoptera; family Erebidae; genus Leucoma; species Leucoma salicis. Next base: position 5,871,480 of record OX411815.1, read on the forward strand.
ACCTGCGCCTGCACCGCCCCGGTCGCTGGCGGCGGTTTGGGTCAGAGGAAGAATCCTCTTCCCTGGCCCTCCCCGCTGCTTCCTTCCGCGAGATAACCTCCTCGCAGAAGTTAGCGACCGCGGCCCAATTCCTGTCGCTGCCAAGCATCGCTCTGACGACGCTCGGCAGCGAGAGGTCCCCCCCTATTGCCGCGACGAGTTCACGGCGCTGCTCGGCCCAATCCGGGCACGACTCGAGTGTGTGCTGCGCCGAGTCCTCGTCGCAGCCGCAATGGTGACAGCCCGGAGTCGCTTCCCTCCTTGCGACAATGTGCAGATATCTGCCGAAGCAACCGTGCCCCGACAGCACCTGCACCAGTCGGAAGGTAAGGACTCCGTGCCGTCACCCTACCCACTCTTCCAACACCAGCTGGAGCGCCCCTATGGTCCGAAGACCGGCCCGAGGTGCCTCCAGCTGGGCCCTCCAGCTGGCCATGGCAGCTCGGCGGACGTCGCCCTGCCATCTGGCCACCACGGATGGGGGACGTCCACCCCCCTCCCGCTCTTGCAACGCCCGCCGATACACCTCGGCGAGTACCTCCGCCTCCAACTCCCACGGAGGGGTTCTGGCCAACGCGCAGGCCGCTTCCGTCGACACCGTGCGGTATCCATGTATGACCCTGGACGTAACGACTCTCTGTGGCCTTCATAGAAGGGCTCTGTTCAGTGCGTCCAGGGACCCCGCCCACACGGGTGCGCCGTACAGCGCTATCGACCGGATCACCCCCGCGTAAAGCCGTCGGCGCGCATTGTTGGGTCCGCCCATATTCGGCATGAGCCATGCAAGGGCGGACGCCGCACCGACTAGCCTCAAGGACAATTGACGGAAGTGCTCGCGAAAGCGCTACCGCCCGTCCTGCAGATACTTAATCTGGGCCTGCACCCCAATTTGGACCCCGTCCACAGTGATCGAGGCGCCAGCAGGTGGCCGACGTCGGGGCTCATGGAAAAGCAGGGCCTCCGACTTGTCCAGGGCCACCCTAAGCCCCAGCACCCTGATCTTGGGATAAAATGTACCCAATGTAATTATTGCGAGATGCGCGAACGAACAAACAGTCAAAAAATCTAAAAAAATCGTTATGTGTTTAGATATATTAGTTTTTAGTGTCTATATGCCGATAAATACAAGAGACAATTTAGCTGATTTCACAGATTGTTTAAGTACTATTTACTCTATAGTAGAAGAGAGTGATAAAGTCTTGGGCGTGTACATATTGGGTGACTTTAATGCCCATCTTAACGAGGTATTCCATAATGAATTGCAGCAGTTTTGTAGAGAACGGTGCTGGCTATGTGTGGATGTGGATTTGTTGGGTGAAAAATCTGATACATTCACATTTGTAAGTGAAGCTCATGGGTGTAAGGGGTGGTTAGACCACTGCATTGTAAGTGACTCTGCTGTAACGAGTGTCAGTAAAGTATGGGTTGAGCAGGATGTGTTCTGGGCCGACCATTTCCCACTTTATATTCAGTGTAACCTAAACAAGATAACTGATATTTATAATGACATAGTTCATATTTATAGATAACAAATGTAATAGTGTAAGATGGGGTGAAAGATCTATTGTACAAAATAAATAAATATAGAGATCTGTGCCATAATAGGTTGCAGGAAATAGGGTATCCCACAGAACTAAATAGTTGTGTCACTTGTTTGTGTCATGATCAAAATCATAAAATAATCATTGATAAAGTACAAATTATAATTTGTGAATTAGGAAAAAGAGTATTTTAGTACGAGCGGGAAACGAACCTGCGTCCCTTCCTTTCCGGGGAAGTGCTCTAATGACCTTTTGTTTTGTTTATTCGCAAATTATAATTTGTACTTTAAGATCTATATTTTAGCACGTCAAGTGCTAAAATATAGATCAAAATCATTGATAATTTATATATGTTTAAAGTGCAAATTATTTGTGAATAAAGAAAAAGAGATTTTTAGTAGGGGCGGGAATCGAACCACGCATCTTTTCCAATCCGGGGAAGTGCTCTAAGCCACTGAGCTACCCTACCGACCTTTCGATCATCCCAAATTCTTAATCACATTTGTCTTACGACTAACGCCATCTACCGGCAAGCATTACATGCATCCAATATAGTAAGTTTAATTTTGCAATTAAAATTCATACTATTTGATGGCGCGATTTTTTCAAACTGCACTTTAAAAAGTAGCGGAGCATGTCAATTGCTAAAAGAAATAGATCTAAAATGTATATATTTTTCGATTGTCTATATGTATTTTAAGCGAAGAGATGAACGAGACGCGCGCGAATAGAGTGCGCGGGTCACACCAGAGTATGGTTGAGATCTTCGCGTTTCATACATACTTTACACTCACAATTGGTATAGGTATATATTATGAGTGCGAGTGCGATTCAGTGAACGATATGAACAACAGGTTCGTGGAAACTGTCCAAGAGGTCGGGTCGACCTTTTTTAAGACCAGTCACGTCGATAGGACTCAAAAGATTTCGGACAGAAACTCTTAAGCTCATGGCGACACGGACAGAAATTTTGGTGCCGTCTTTGGCTGATTGGTCCAATCGGAGGCGACTAAACAGAGAGATCCCCAAGTCTATGCGACGAGATATTCGTCAATTTAATACCTTGCGTATTAAAGAGGCGTTAGAGCGGAACCAAGGTTCCAAAGTGTTCGCAAGAGATGTGTCTGTTGGGAAAAGCCAGCTGACCAACCTGAAGACCAATGATGGTACTGTTGTTTCTTCCAAAGATGAGATATTAAGAGAGGTCCAGGAGTTCTATGGACAGTTATACAGATTCCAGAACCCTGTTGTCAGCTTGGTCCATGAGCCCAGATCCAAGCTAACTCGGCACTATACCGAAGATATCCTGGACGTCAGCCTGTACGAGATCAGAATGGCTCTCAAACAACTAAAGGACGGAAAGGCACCGGGAGACGACGGAATTACTATAGAGCCGGTCCGCAAAGCCCTCCAGAGGCTATTCAATTCCGTCGTTCTCGTGGGCGACGTTCCAGAGTCGTGGACCAGGAGCGTGTTGGTGCTGCTATTCAAGAAAGGTGACAAAACCCTCTTGAAGAATTACAGACCCATCTCACTCTTGAGCCATGTCTATAAGTTGTTCTCAAGGGTCATTACAAATCGACTCACGCGCAGGCTCGACGACTTCCAGCCAGAACAAGCCGGTTTTCGAAAAGGCTATATTACCGTAGACCACATACATACGCTGCGCCAGATTATACAGAAGACCGAGGAGTACAATCGGCCTCTGTGTTTAGCGTTTGTGGACTACGAGAAAGCCTTCGATTCGATTGAAACTTGGGCGGTGCTGCAGTCCCTTCCAGTGCCAAATTGACTATCGATACATCGAAGTGTTGAAGTGTTTGTATAGAAACGCCATTATGTCTGTTCGAGTTCAGGACAAGAGCACGAAACCGATCCAACTGCAGAAAGGTGTTAGACAGGGAGACGTCATGTCCCCGAAACTCTTCACCACTGCATTGGAAGATGTTTTCAAGCTCTTGGACTGGACCGGATTCGGCATCAACATGAATGGTGAATACATCACTCACCTTCAATTTGTAGATGATATCGTGGTCATGGCAGAATCGCTGGGAGGACCTTGGTACCATGCTCAACGACCTCAGCTGTGTCTCCCGACTAGTGGGTCTAAAAATTAACATGAACAAGACGAAAGTCATGTCTAATGTCCATGTCATTTCAGCACCGGTCCTGGTCGGTAGTGCGCTTCTCGAAGTTGTTGACCACTATGTATACCTGGGACAAACTGTCCAGTTAGGTAGACATAACTTTGAGAAAGAGGTCGATGGACGAATTCAGTTCGGCTGGGCAGTGTTTGGGAAACTGAGGGAGATCTTCTTGTCCAATATTCCACAGTGTCTGAAGACGAAGGTCTACGACCAGTGTGTGTTACCAGTGATGACTTACGGCACAGAGGCGTGGTCTCTGAATGTTGGCCTTATATCAAGGCTTAAAGTCCCTCTGCGTGCTATGGAGCGGGCTATGCTTGGGATCTCTCTACGTGATAAGATCCGTAATACGGAAATCCGTGGGAGAACGGGAGTGACCGACATAGCCCACCGGGTCAGCATGCTTAAGTGGCAATGGGCAGGCCACATCGCTTGATGAACCTACAACCGTTGGGGAAGAAAGGTTCTCGAGTAGCGACCGCGTAACGGACGGCGCAGTGTAGGACGGCCTCCCACCAGGTGGACCGATGGCCTGGTCAAAGTCGCAGGCAATCGTTGGATGCAGGCAGCACAGGACCGTTCGCTGTGGCGTTCTCTTGGGGAGGTGTATGTCCAGCAGTGGACGATGAAAGGCTGATGGATGGATGGATATATTATTAGGAGCAAACAGGAGAGGCGCCATAGTTGGATCTCGCTCCATTCTAAAATTTACTTCGGGCCGGCGCTGGCTGAGCGCTACGACAGCCCTATATTAAAGCACTGGGTAAGAATAGTGTTAGGAGCTGAGTAGTGATGTAGAATTTTATTTTATTTTATTGTAATTGTCCCATGTTACTCACATAGTTTGTAAAGGAATTGGTACTAACATAATTATGGATATTAAAATTCACAATTTGCCGAACTGTTATAATATTTTATACCATATTTGTGAACCAGGAAAATTTTCTAACAGAATTTTTTTCCGGGGTTGTTGGGTAAATGTAATATTATCTAAATCCTCTTTTCTAATATTACCTAAATCTTTTTTTTTCTAAATAGATTACAAACGATAAAAAACTGTAAACATAGCAGAAGATTCTGATTAATTCTAGACGCAGGCATGGTCCTGTAAACATAGCAGAAGATTCTGATTCATCCTAGACGTTACAGTTTGGCATGCCTGCGTCTAGAATTGTCCAGTATCGTCTATGTTCCAGTATATATAGCTTTTTCTTCGAACTTGACTGTTCGAGGTTCAGACTTTTTGAATTTCAAAATAAATGTTTCTTTTCTTATATATCATTTGTAATCTATTTAGAAAAAAAGGATTTAAGTAATATAAGAAAAGAGGATTTAGATAATATTACAATACGAGTAGCTCTGTTACAGCCTTATAATAGTATAGATAGATAAGAATCAATAAACACAAAATGTGAAAATGTGAAATCGAAAATAACAGTCACGAGCAGGATTTGAACCTGCATCTCCTGGATACCGTCCAGATGCTTTGCCACTTCAGCCATCGTGACAATTGCTCCTAACTGGTAATTGCTATAACACATTCATTCTTAACGTCTTTGGGCCACGCCTGCACCATATGTCGGAATTATTTTCATACATTATACCGACCAGGTAAACTTAATTTTACAATTAAGAGTTTTACCAAATAATGACCCAGTCGCAATGGTTTATGTCGTCTACTTGTGTTAGTTGCAGTTAGGGAATTAGTAAAACCTTATGCCAATTGATTTAATCTAATATCTGGAGTAATATTAATATTATAATAAACATCTCATGAGAGTAGAATACTAAACAGCTGAAATGTCGAAGGATGCAAATATATTCAGACCGTTAATAATTCCGACTGTTATCTGAAATGGACGGAATAAATATTTATGAATTCGTATAGATATATTTCATATATATATAATAAATGTCTTGCTAAATCCCATGAGCTCTCATTCATAAATAATAATCATAATATTCACGGACATTTCACACAACGTCCTCTGGTCCTAAACTAAGCTTAACGCTTGTGCTATGGGTACGATATTACGGATATAATACATATATTACTTTTTTGTAAATACATACATATAGAGATAGAAAACAGCCAGACGCAGTAGAAATATCTGTGTTCATTACACAAATATTTGAAATCACAAGTTTCTCAAAGTAATAATTATTATATTTCGATTAAAAAAAACTTAGTTTTGATTTAAGTGTATCATATTCTTGGATGAATGAAATAAATATTTGTGTAAAATAATAATGTATTTATTTTGAGATTACTGTGTTTTGTTCTAAGTGTATCATATTCTTGCATGCAATAAACAAATATTTGCATAAAGTAATCATGTACATATTTTATTTGGAGATTTCTGTATTTTGTTTTAAGTGTATCTTATTCTCGTGTGAAATAAATAAGTTCTTGTTTAAAGTAATCATGTATTTTATTTGGAGATTACTGTGATTTGTTTAAAGTGTGTTATATTCTTGTATGAAATAAACAAATACTTGTGTAAAGTATTCATGTATTTTATTTTGAGATAATAGTGTTTTGTTTTAAGTGTATCATATTCTCGTATGAAATAAATAAATTCTTGAGTAAAGTAAACATGTATTTTATCTTGAGATTACTGTGTTTTGTTCTAAATGTATCATATTCTTGCATGAAATAAACAAATACTTTTGTAAAGTATACATGTATTTTATTTCGAGATTACTGTGTCTTGTTTTAAGTTTCGCATATTCTCGTATGAAATAAATAAATACTTGTGTTAAGTAATCATCTATTTTATTTAAGATCTTTGTGTTTTGGTCGAAAATAACCTTTTTTCACTTTAAATAAATATTATTTTCCAATTAAAACAACCTATTCTCGATGAAAGAGGAAGAATATTTTGTTATAAGATTCCCTATTTCTTGAAATAGGTACTAATTATTCTTAATCTAAGATGTTGGGATTTTCAAATACGTATATAATTTCTTGAGTGAGAGAAGCTTTGTCTTGTTTGAATAATGTTAAATACTGAATTTAAGAGAACAAACTATCTTCAATGTAAGACTTTGCGTGTTTTAATTTGAAACATGTGCTAGTTAAATTGAAAAGATTTTTTTTTTGAAGATTATATTTCTTCGGAAGAGTATTCATTTATTATTGCAAAGGATTGATATCTGGCCTTAATAAAGCCAGATATCAATCCGTACAATAATTTTTGCATAGAATACTGCCAGTGGAATATTAAATACAAATTAGCTCAAAATAATTGAATACTTCAACGATAGAAAATTAACTATAACCTTCAATAAAAATAAGTCACAAGGGTTCATGAAAATATTCACTCCAACTTCCCCGTTTACTCAAATAGCTTAATTGTATATCATACAACTTTCAATTTAATCAACACCTTGTTACACACAAATAACATTATATATTGTACAATTTCTAAGATAGTCTTAGATTAACAAATATTAATAAATTTAATAACATGTGTTTTCAAACAGTTAACATTAAATTCGAATAATTAATACGATAAATTACTTAAAACTAGCATAATTAAAAGCTATTTTTTCACACCTGTGTGTGTGTGTGTTGTGTGAGGGTGCCGGAACCTCTGATTCCTTGAAGGCGATTCGTATGGTGTGGTCATTCAAATCGCCTTCAAAGAAATGTTCCACACGCGAACTCCCGTCTTTACCTCCACCTTTATGGTAGTAATTAAGTAAATGTTACACGAATTGTATTTTGAGCCTTTGTAACTTATTATTTTGATATAATAAGTGTGGCTAAAATTTATAGTAAATTTTAATAAACTATTGATTGTATTTTATGACATTTTATTTGTTGATATGTACCCAGACAGATGAGGTTGTAATTTCTTGAGTAGTATTAGCTATTCTTTTTTGTACCTATTAACTGTTTTCGACCAAAACACAAAGATCTTAAATAAAATAGATGATTACTTAACACAAGTATTTATTTATTTCATACGAGAATATGCTAAACTTAAAACAAGACACAGTAATCTCAAAATAAAATACATGAATACTTTACACAAGTATTTGTTTATTTCATGCAAGAATATGATACACTTAGAACAAAACACAGTAATCTCAAGATAAAATACATGTTTACTTTACTCAAGAATTTATTTATTTCATACGAGAATATGATACACTTAAAACAAAACACTATAATCTCAAAATAAAATACGTGAATACTTTACACAAGTATTTGTTTATTTCATACAAGAATATAATACACTTGAAACAAATCACAGTAATCTCCAAATAAAATACATGATTACTTTAAACAAGAACTTATTTATTTCACACGAGAATAAGATACACTTAAAACAAAATACAGAAAACTCCAAATAAAATACTTGATTACTTTATGCAAGTATTTGTTTATTGCATGCAAGAATATGATACACTTAGAACAAAACACAGTAATCTCAAAATAAATACATTATTACTTTACACAAATATTTATTTCATTCATCCAAGAATATGATACACTTAAATCAAAACTATGTTTTTTTTAATCGAAATATAATAATAATTACTTTGAGAAACTTATGATTTCAAATAAAAAGTATATATTTTGATTCAAGAAATAGGATTTCTCACAGCAAAACAACATTATTTCAATAAAACTGAATTGTTTCACATTAAAACATTGATTTACTTAAGTTAATGATTTATTGTTTCATACTGAGTAAGCAATAATTCGTTCAAAACACTGAATACTCAAATGCAAGTAAAAATGTTGTAGGTGCAAGAATTGAATATTTTCTTTTTTTTATTGTCTTTTATCTAAGAATATGTTATGCTAACATTAAGACATCATATTTATCTTGTACGGAGAGTTAATAATATTCTCAGGATGAGTTATTTAATATACTTGGTAATACAAGAAAATACAATTCTAGACTGAAAAATCATATTCTCAGATCAAAACAGCGAATTTGACACATTCGTATGCTACATTTAAGAAAATATTGTTTAGGCCATATATAAATCATTATTATTCTTAGTCAATAGAATTATTCTTAGTTGGAGAACTGTTTTTTTCCGTGTAGGAAGAGGTGTATTACAAACCCACGATTCGCCAGCTATGTTTTTTAAGTTCCACGTAATAGGGGGCCAGCTTATTGCCGTCTACCGGGCACATTTCCAAACTCTGGGCTTCTACTGAGAATTTTTCGTTTTACGAAAAAGCTCAATAACACTGCCCGATCCGGGGTTGAACTACCGCTGCACCACCGAGATAGTTTTACCTTACGATTAAAAGTTCTTAACTACGCCTTTGAACCAACATCAAAAGGTAAAAAAAGCCTTAATACTTACTAATTATTACTTAATATATAAATAAATATATAAATATTTACGGACTTTTCACACAACTTCCTCTGGTCCCAAACTAAGCTTAACGCTTGTGCTATGGGTACCAGATTACGGATATAATACATATATCACTTTTTTTTTGTAAATACATACATATAATAGATAGAAAACACCCAGATGCAGTACCAATATCTGTTCATCACACAAATAATTGTTCTGAGTGGGAATCGAACCCACACCCTCGTGCACGGAAGTCTGTTACAGTACCGACTACGCTACGAGGCCCGTCAATATATTATAAATGTGACAGTTAATATGTTTGTTTGTTATGCTTTCACACTGTAAATACTAGCCCGATAATCATGAAAATTTAAATCATGAAGCCTGAGGCTCAAACAAGGTCACGTTTTGTCCTGGAAAAATTTATGGATCCTGTAGTCTAGCTACTTTTGCATACACATCATTGATGTGCCGCAGAATGAGGTGCTTTTACAGATCCAGTCTTATAATCTACGCAGACGAAGTTACAGGTAGTAGCTAGTGATTTAGATTTTTCTTTTTTTAGATTCGTGGGTTCGATTCCCACTCAGGACAATTATTAGTGTGTTCATCACAGATATTTGTACTGCGTCTGGGTATTTTCTATCTATTAATTGAATGTAATTACAAAAAAAAAGTAGTCGTCGCGGGACGTCTACCGGATGTGAAAACATCGAAATTATTTTGTAGAAATAAAATGATCATAACTTGACAAAGTACTCCTCAAGACAAATCAAACCAGTATAAACTCGATAGGGTTGCGTCGTTTCATTACAGAGTTACTGTGACCACCTTCTAGCTCCATCGTCAGACCCTGGATACCATCTAGAGACAAAGTACTCATAAAGATAAACCATTCGAGCCCAAACTCGATGTAGTTATGTCGTTTTATAACGGAGTTCCAATGCCTATGGCCACCTTCTCACTCCATCATCAGACTCTGGATACCATCTAAAGACATAGTACTCGTCAAGACGAATCAAACGATTCCAAACTCGATGGGGTTGCGTCGTTTCATTACAGAGTTACTGTGGCCACCTTCCAGCTCCATCATCAGACCCTGGATACCATCTAAAGACAAATTACTCGTCAAGACGAATCAAACGTGTCCAAACTCGATTGGGTTGCGTCGTTTCATTATAGAGTTACTATGGACACCTTCCAGCTTCATCATCAGCCCTTGGATACCATCTAGAGGTAAACTACTCGTCAAGACGAATCATACGAGCCCTAATTCGATGGGGTTGCACCGTTTCATTATAGAGTTCTTATCTCCACCTTCCAGCTCCATCATCAGATCAGCTCCATGTCATCATAATATTGCACTGTCACGTGATATGCGCGTAAAATTTCAACTCAATCGGAAACCGGGAAGTGTGTCAAATTTAACTTGCAACATTTGAACAGGACAAGTGAAATAAAAGCGTCGCCACGCTAACAGCCGATTTTCCCTCCCGCCACATTAAATGTTTCACATCAAAAAGCAATAATGTAGGTATGTATTATATCCGTAATCTGGTACCCGTAGCACAAGCATTAATCTTAGTTTGGGACCAGAGGTTGTGAGAAATGTCGGTGAATATTTAAAAAAATAATTAAAAATTTAACATAAATTAATACTTCATTATATAAATACCTAATCGATTTCGAGAAAAGACATACTTAAATTTACATTAAATTATAATCTTTGAAAGAAAACTGTCAAGCTAAATGAACAATACAAAAAATTTCCTCCGCTAAAACTGATTGATTCGCAAACCAAAAATACGTTTATTTGGATTTTTCACCTAAGCCAAAACGTACCTACCTACTTGTAGTTGACGACATATCACCTGTGGTACCTGCCTAAGTGGCAATGTGCAGAATTATTATTCACACAAATAATTGTCCTGAGTGGGAATCAAACCCACGACCTTGTGCACGGAAGTGGGTTACACTACCGACTATATACGCCACGAGGCCCAATTACTTGATATTAGAATTAGAACTAATAATAGGCTCCGATGAAGAAAATTTCGTTTTTTAAACTAGATTAAAATAATTTTACTCTAAGTAAAGCTAATTAGTTTAGAAACACTCCATTTTCTTATTTTGAATAATGTTTTACTTCTTATTTCATCAATATTAACCTACACCTGAGCGATTATTTATTATTCTTTAGTTTAATAAAGTTTGGCTTTATCTTAGACAGGAAATATTCTTCCAATGAAACAGTACATAACTTCGTTTAAAAATTACAAATCTTGATCAGAGTAAATTTTCAGGATACCGTTTATTTTTTAAATAATGAATTTCTTAATTTAAGTATTTCTTCGTTCAATGTAATTAATATAAAAAAAGAATGATTTACTTGATTCAAAACAAATATGGGTTTCATTGAAGAAAATTTTAAATATTGAGTCGAGACAAATTAATTTTATTCGATTCTTATTGGTAGATATTACATTTCCTTAACATGAATATTCCTTTATATCTCGAGTCAAGAATAGTATACTTACACTGAGAGTATAATATAATGTTAAATTAAAAAAAAAATCTTGATTCAAAACAAATATGGTTATATATTGAAGAAAGTTTTAAATTTTGAGACGAGACTAATTATTTTACTCGAAGTACCTATCTTTAACTATTCTTATCGGTAGATATTATGTTTCGTTAACTTGAATATTGCTATAGATCTCGTGTCAAGAATAGTATACTTACCCTGAGTATAATATAATGTTAAATTAAAAAAATATATGCTTCATTATTAATATAATATTAAATTAAATACTTTTAGAATATTATTCTTAGCCTTAGTATTTTATTCTAATAATGACAATATAATTGTCTCCAATCAATAATTCTTAATTTACTTTGTATATGTAAGCTAATATTCTTAAACGAAAAAGATATATTTTTTAATGAAAACGTTATAATATCTTGGATTGATATTTCGAAGGTTTCTTAAACTAATACTTTTTTTTTTGATCAAGTATCTCATTCTTACTTTTAGATAATATTGTGAGAATAATTTATTATTAATGTAAAAATATGATGATATGGATGAGTTTCTTTGATGGATAATAATGTGTAAAGTAAAGATAATATTATATTGCATTTAAATAATAACTTTGAGAATAACCATATGCTTAGCGTAAGTAAAATCGCTGTGTAATTTTTTTTCCGTGTACCCTTTTGGGGAATACTGGCGTGATACTATGTTAATCGTCAGGTTTAAGGCTATATTCTTGTTATCAATTCTAATATCTAGTTAAGAATAATACGTTCATAAGCAAATGGCGAAGAATGTGGGTTTGGTTTTGTGTTTCAAAATGCCATAAATTAGTAGCCTGCTGTTGTCAAGAACGAGGCGAAACGAGAACAAACAACACGTTTAAGATTATCATTTTAGAATAACAAAGTTATCAAACACCAGAACATTCTAGATATTATTGCAATTTCCTCCCTAAGGTGATCATCATGATGGCAAGACCGAGGAACGCGCACCACTTACCAACAGGTGTGCCATCTGTCTTAATTATTTATCAGTGACTTACAAAAAATATTGCTTATGGAGCGTTATAGTATACGGTTTGTGTTCAGAGACTTTATAAGGCTTGTGTTTGCAAAATAACACACCGACTATGTCGTAAATGTATCAGCAATATAAAGTATACACCTCACTGTTGTGTAGACGAGAAACAGTATGATGACCATCCTATTGATGTAAAGTAAGACTGTCCGGAAAAAGTTGTAATTTCTATTTACTAACATTTTTATTTGCTTTATCACATTATTATCCTACTATTATAGCACGGGTCTCATCAGTGGAGACACTGAGGAATGAGAGGGATTTAGCGTACCAGTGTGGTGGACTATGGTCTAATCCCTCTCATCATGAGAGGAGACCCGTGCCCAATAGTGGGACAGAAAAAGGTTTAAAAAAATAGTTATCTTAATTTTATTATCTAAATTGATAACACATGTAACGGAGTTATGTACTGTAAATATGGATTAACAGAATCAGTTAGAATCACGAGGATGTCAATAGCGCTTAGCTCGATAATTTTATTGGAAAATTTAGGACTTTCCGCTTCATGTCCTAATCTTGGTCATAGTACTTTATTGAGACAGTGCTTTTGTGTGTACCGTACTTTTGTTCTATTATTGTATTTTCCTTTACGTTTTTTCTTATATTTTTGCCTATTATAAACGAATAACAGGAAATCTCGAGAACAAAATAATACTGTGATAAACCTGCAGATATTTTACGAAAAGATGAAAGAAACTCTCCGTGTCTTAGACAGATATTTCGTAAAGATATATCTTTTCGACGATAAGTAATTAGATTACGGTATACGTGAGTTAAGTAATTTGTTTTTCGTTCCTTATACTATTTTAAGGGATATTTAATCTAGTAGATTATGCCAGCCCCATAGTACCTCATGCTAAATAGTCTACTAACTTATCCACGTAACTAAACTCGTTGTTAGGAAAAGGCTTCATTTTCGCTTCTCCGGAGGTAGGTGAGGCTAGAATGGACTGAAAACCTGAAACTTCTAATATATTTAAATTTAGCTGACGACGTAAAAGTTGTATTTGGACTTTGTTGCGGGAACATTCTATAAAAATATGTTGTAGATCTTTCAATTTATCACAAAGGTTAGAGTAAGACACGTTTTTCATCATGAACGCAATTCTTTTTAACGAAATCCTCCCAGACTTAATTTTAAAAGCTATCTTAATTAAACTCCTACTTAACTTATTATCTATTAACCTTGGTACATGAGGGGCCTGACGCTGCATTTGTTGACCTTTTATGGAAAAAGGTACTGCATGCGAATTACGTGACATTTAATTTTATACTTTAAGTTTAAAATTAAATGTCACGTCATTTGCAAGAAGAGTTTGGGAGCTCATCCAAAATAATACCTATTTATTTCAAAAATTCCTGCCACAGTGTTTGTAGACTGAGCCTTGCTAACAAAAGATTGTGTCACTCAGAGTCGGCCAGTTCGCTGTACGTACATGCCGACACGCACACATTCACACCTTAGTCGGCCATTGCGCGAGTAAACGTTATCACAGTCGGTACGTCTACGCTGCAAAAAAATATCAAAATACAGCATATCTTGTGTAGTAAAATGGTGAAAAACCGTAGTGACAGAAAGAAAAAAATCCAGGAGTCACGTTTCATAGGTAAATGAATAATTTAATCACTTAGTTCCCGATTTTATACATTAAAATTTATATTAATTCACCAGAACAAAATAATTCATTCATATTCGCTAGTGGAAATTACCCGAAATATGGGAATTTTATAGTTTATATTTATGAGGTACTATTTGTCTAGGTTAAATGACTATACTTTGATTTTTTATTTTGTAGCCTAAAATGATATTTGATTGCCACGTATCATCTATAGTGTTGTTGTAGTCTCGAGTATATCGAAAACACATAATTAATATTTTTTTTTTTATTATAATAAATTTTCTGATGGTTTATTAATTTGAATTTGCGTTGATCAGTAGTATAAGTAGCATGAATTTATTATTGTAGCATTTACAAAATCTAAATTAAAGTAAGCATACCTATTTTAATATGTTTTCTATACTATTATAAAGCTGTAACATAGCTGTGTCTGTACATTTAAGATATTTTAGAAAAAATTACTGTAATAGACTATATAAGCGTATCTAAACACAAAACGATTTTTTTAAATTTTTTGTCTGTTTATCTGTTTGTTTGTTAGCGCATCACGCAAAAACTGCTGAACGGATTTTGATGCAACTTTTTATTTGATAGCTCTTGATTACACTTAACAACTGGTATACATTTTATACGCTACTTTATCGGGAAGCTGAGATATAACCCAAAAACTAACTTTTGGCTGCGGCGGAGCTGCGAGGAAAGGCTAGTAACGTAAAATTAAATTGCATTTGCGAGTGTTATTTATGTTCATAAGAAAATCGCATTTAACGAAAGCGACTTAAAATAAGGTGATAGATGCCCACCGTAAATGCCCATTTGTCTGCTTATTATCATTTTAGTCAAAATGGAAAAAATAAAAGCCGAACTTTCTTAATCACAATTTATTTCTGAAATATTACTTTCAGAATCTACATTTACTAAGAATCTTTCTGTTACATTATCAATAAGGTGAACGAGTAGCATCATTTTATTTCGTTACTTTAAGTATAATAACATACTCGACATATCTCAACTACCATAGCAGTGTCAACAACTTTAGCCCTCAGTAAATATTTCTTTAATTTCAGCCATTTTAAAACATTTGTTATTTCTTGCGACACGCCCCTTTACCTGTGCCCATACTAGTTATATGGGATTTGATTTACAGTGCTAAGGAAGTCTTTTGAGATGTTGACACCATACTCAAGAGTGAACTCCTCAACTACATTTTTTGATAATAAGTCTTTTCTTTTGTAATGATTTACAGTAATTCTGCTTTAATCAGTGAATTCATTTATTAATTGTTTACATTCTTTGAGTTTAGCCACTTTTGAACTGGGCCTTACGCCACCCTGTAGTGGCAGTTTTATTCTACCTTATGGGAGTGGTAAGAAGCGTTATCTAATACCAAAACGAAATCATCAAAATTACCTTTAGCCACTTTTCAAAATATTCTATTTTAATAATAATATATCTGCTTACAATTAGAAACTGTAGCGGCCCATATAGATAACATAAAACTGTTTAAAACAATAAGCTTTGTGTATTTCGCTCACCTCAAAAAAGAGCAATAGTTTCCTAGAATTCTGTGAACCCCATCTGCTCTAGAACAATAACTCTACCGATTACAACTGCATCGGATTCCTCGGAAACACATTAATTGTCAAAGCAGTAAAGACACCTTGGCCACTGTAGTCCCGACAAACATGCAAGTTAATCCCGTTTTATCGACATAATTATGTTATCCTTTATTACCCATTATCTGCCAATGATTTATTTTAAGTTTTAAATAAATACAGTAAAATTGTGTTTTTTGTACTATTAACCTTTTCAAATAGTACGGTATATTTCATATACATTTCCAATAAATTTATCTGCCAACCTGTTTTTTTTTTAATATGTATAATAAAAAGGGTAAATTTGGCTAACATAGCAACCCTAAATTCATTCGCACATAAATAGCCGCCGCCATTACGTATCTTCAATTTTGTCTTAGCGAGGCGCTGTCCGCTCCTTTTACACGTCCATGTTGTACGCGAAGAACTCCTGGAATAATAAACCAATTTTAATGAAATTAGGCACATTGTGTGCAGTTTGGTCCAATTTAAGAGATAGGATATCTTTTTTGCGAAAAACGCAAAATCAACGAATAACACGTTCGTTTTCTTGTTCGTCAAATTTAAAATGACTTAAGCTATATAGCGTAAAAGTTGTTTTTTTTTCTCTTTGGTCGTTCGCGCATCACGAAAAAACAACAGAACAGATTTTGATGCAATGTTTTATTTGATAGTTCTTGATTAGCTTTATTAAATTAGTATATATTTTATCTCGCTACAACATAGGGATTTTGTTTGTTAAGGCGGGAATAGATGTACGTATGGAGAGTATAGGACTCTATTTTTTTAGAATTCTTAATACTATTCAGTGAAATTAGTTAAAATTGAACAATAAAAGTAAATTTTATTTAGCTACTTTTAGCTCGCCGTGAAAGGCGACGGTGATGGACCCTGTGAATTTAAGTTACGTTAAGTCTAAATTAATGACGTCCCCAAAAGAGAACAAACCCCGTTAGTGAGTTTTTTGATGTAAACGATCCTTCGTAAAATCTTATGTAAGTATACTAGATTTTAGACATTTTTTTACTGTGTTGGCAGATGAGCCTCGACCCTCGTGATGGTAAGTGGTAACCACTACTCATGGAATTAGCAATACTAAGAGTATTGACAAGCTGCTTCTCACCATTTTTTTTTTACTAGACGTGAGTGGTATACAAGTATACCGCCCACCTGATCGTAATCGGTTACCGTAGCCTATGGACGCCAGTAACACCAGAGGCTCGCACGTCGCTTTCTCTGAGGAAAGGATAGGAGGTGGATAGGATTTATAGCAAGGAGAGAATAGGGAGGTGATTTGGGCCTCGCCATTTAATATTATGGATTGGAAATGAATATCTGGACGTCTATCTGCCTTTCCACCAAAACATAACGATGTGCTTCACGATGGGTTCACGGGAGATTGTGGTACCAATCCGCTCGGTCTCGATAACAAGTGAGTGCTCCCACTTGGTATCCAACCCAAATACCAGTGATTCATTGAATGATAAGTACTTACAACAGAATGTTGGATTGTACGACGCCAGCGGTAAAGAAAGGGGTTGGTAACACGAGAATATCTACTCCATCACCACACCTATAATTAATCTTATATATTATTTCTCTTGGCCGTGTGGGGCCGGCTTTAGAATTGTCCCATCCCTCTCTACCCATGGGAGTCGTAAGAGCCGACTGAGGGAATACCGAGGGAGTGGGCAGCAGCACTCCTTCGAGTATTAACAACATCCACTGCGATCGCCAACCCGCCTGCCAAGCGTGGCGATTACGGCACTATCCCCCATATGAGCACAGAACGCTCGTTGTGGCGTTCTCTTGGGGAGGCCTATGTCCATTAGTGGACGTCAAAAGGCTGATGGATGGATGGATTATTTCTCTAGCCTGTTTTTCTGTCAGTCTGCGAGATCTTTCTTGTTTCTTAATCAAATTTCATTATTTACTTATTTTAAAACTTATCGTGCCGGCTAAGACGAAATATAGATCCACGGTCTAAAAATGTACGGCTTCTCTTAAATTTGAGATTGAAAATCATTTCATTTTTGTCCGTGTGGTGACGGACTAAGGATACAAGTGTCACCACCCTATTCTTTCCCACGGGTGTCGTATGAGGCAGCTAAGGGAAGTAAACGATTATCATCCATTGCATGACTGGTGGTAGGGCTGGGTACTAAGTGGGAGTACTCACTTGGTATCGGGCCCGAGCGGGTTGACACCACCATCTCCCGTGTGACCAGCCATGAAACACATCGTTGCGTTTTGGCTGTAGCAGGAGATAGCCTTTTATTCTTTCATTTCATATTGGTGAAATGAAATGGTGAGCAGCGGCTTGACAATACTCTCGGTATAATTGAGTCCATGAGTGACGGTTACCATTTACCATCAGATGGGCCGTGGCTAGACTGCCTACATGCAATCAAAAAAAAAACTAAAGAGAGGTCCTTTAATGGATGCGGAATTCCGCACGGCTGCTGCAACGCAGTTGAAACGTCGGGCTAAAGGTAGTTAAAAATGTACCTTAATTTTACGCGAATAAAGACCGTTATGTTACTTTTTCATTATTTTTCTCTGTGATGATGATGTGATGTGATGGGTTAACAGTTTATTAGTTCACTCTATAGTATATTAATAACTTATGTTTATATGTACTACAGATCTATAGAGAGGTATTGCTATGAGTCTTATAATACAAAAATTATCTCAGTCGTGTGAAACCGTTTACATATTATTTATCACAATGACAAAAATAGATAATAAAGTAGCATAGATAACCACGACCTTGACAGCTGTTATCATTGACTCGAACTAAAATAGTAATAGTTGTGTTACATTTTCTAGTAATTAAGTCTAATTTGTACTTTATCTATGGAGTGGTTTACAGGCATTACTGGCGAACCTGACAGACTGTCCTGTCCCATAATTGGCGTTTCGTTTGGATGATGTAATTTCATTAAAAAAATGGGTTACTGTTGTGTGAAGTGTTGTTGGTATAAGAACAAATTAAATAAAATCCTGAAACTTTCTCATGGGTGGTTACCACGACCACCTTGCATCTTCTTGAAATACATTAAAAATTTCATCAAAATCGGTCCTACCGTTTAGGAGGACATCCATTACATAGACACAAACAGAAAATTTATTTACATATATATGACTAGATGAACTTCGTATCACCTATAATTAAATTTATCAGCGATTATCAATATCAATCTTAATAATAAAAAATGCTTATTAGTATCAATCTGCATCATCTAAGGTTTGGTTAATGAGTTAGAAAGAATGACAGTAGCTGTCATTATGTCGTCTGTTAGCCAAATACGCATAAAAAATTACCAATACTTAATTTTTATTTTTTTAACTTTTTTATAGGGTTCCTCTGTTTTTATTTACCTTTAAAACACCCCTGTATTAAAGCGACTAAAACAAAAGGACAATTATTCAAATCGGTCAAACCAGTTTTGAGTTTTAGCGAGACTAACGAACAGCAATTGATTTTTATATAATATAATAATAATAATAGAAGATTAGGGTATTTATATGGCGTTTACCTATAAACACTATAACTAATCATCATTAGCATATTACTGTCTTAGTTATTAAAATTGTCATCTTTCAGAAGATTATGTCTTACATATTATTTAAATCTAGACTACCTAAGCTGGCCTAGAATATGGACCCGGTTATCATACGTTGACCTAAAACGAACGAATTTATATAAAAACGGCTCTAGCGTTTTGGATTAAATATTGTAATAAATAAAGTAATAATATTTTATAAGTCCTACTCGTCACGCCATCTCGTGACGTGAATCTTTTGCTATGTTACTATTATAGGTTAGCATACTGCTATATACGAGATGGAGTTAAAAATAATTTTAGAAAAGATTTTTAAGTTTGTCTGAATTTTATCTTCGAAAAAGCACAAAAATAATTGGCCGACCGCAAGTACTGCTAAATAGATTAGGACGCAATAGTTCAGTACCTTTTTGTTTTTGTTATGGTGGGAAAAAGTGTTCCTAACCGCACACCCCGTTGTTCGAGGCAGCGAACAGGGTAGTGTGGGGCCCTTACCCACTAAAGAAACCCGCCATGTGCCGTCTCTCCGCCTTTATTGGCAGACCACCGGAACTATATAACATTCCTGCAGCGGCCACTTAGTTCAGTACCTGGATTAACACAAAAGATTATTTTCAACATATCCCACAGGAACTCCTTATTGGGATAAACAATATTCTGTGCTTATCCAGTCTGTATTTTATCTGTATACCAATTTAAGCTCATTAGCAAAAAAAGCTATTTACAGTAACTATATTTTTTTTACGGGATAAATCTATACCTATGTAATTTAGTGCTGATACCTATCAAATTTTACCAAAATAGTCCATTGAAATGTTACATTTTTTAGGCCTTACCTTGCGTTTTTTAGAGGACGCAATTTTTTAATGTCTAGGGGGGGTCAGCGTAAAGCTAAAATCAAGTTTGTGGGGTCGGCACCCTTGTCCCACGGCCGCCATTTTGAAAATAGGGGTTGAAATGGTTTTTACGATATATCTCTTAAACTATTTATCTGATAAAAAAAAATTGTTAACATTTTTTGTTGCAAATTAAATTTTCTATAACTTTAATTCAGTAACTTTTTGTCGTAGAACTATAAATAAAAAAGTTATAAGCGAAAATGTTCAGAAATTCGAGAGAAAAAATTATATTTTTCGATATAACTTCTTTTTTTTTATCATTTAACGAAAAAATGATATCAGACCATTTTCGTAGATCGTTTTTTAAGGAACAGCTTTTATAGGCAACATTTTTTCATGAACACAATAGCTAAGTTTTTACAGCGCTCCGAAGTGAGTACTATTTTTCAGTACTCTTAACTATACATATATTATACGTGGGTACCCAAGCGACCATTAGGGGACAAAAGAACAGCTACCTGCTATTATTGTTATTATTATTTAATTATTATTATTTTACTTATTTTTAACTTTTCAATGGACTAAAACCTCCATATTTGTTTAGGCGTGATGAACGTACAAACTTCTAAACGTTTAGATGTTAAACATACAGACTTTCATATTTATTATATTAGTAGTACATATTAGATTAGATAGATAAGTAGAAAATAATTTTCCAAATCCGATTATAGATAATCGGTTTCTGATATTATCACCTTTTTTCTTTAATGAAGTCGGTTAAATTTCATAAAGCGATATAAACATTTCACAGCAACATTAATAACTAGTTTCGGGGTGGCCAGACGACCTCGACAGTAATTATGTCTAAGTTATATATTTACGGTACGTCAAACGAAACGGCGTTTGGGTGGACACATCGTCAGTTCCACTCCTACAGCAATTTGGGTGCCTATTATTATTGATAGCCACCCTAACGATAAATACTGTTATAGCCATTAAAACATTAAAGCTTAGGCTGTAAGATACGTCATTATACGTTGAATCTTTAAACATAAAGTTTTACAACTTTTTTGATCTATATTTTTTAGCATTTGACATGCTCCGCCACTTTTAAAGTATAAATTATTTGAGAATAAGGAAAAAGAGATTTTTTGTACTAGCGGGAATCGAACCCGCGTCTTTTCCAATCCGGGGAAGTGGGTCGTAAAGACAAATGTAATAAGGAGATTGGGATGGTCGAAGTACCTGTACTATAGCTCAGTGGCTTAGAGCACTTCCCCGGATTGGAAAAGACGCGGGTTCGATTCCCGCTAGTACAAAAAATCTCTTTTTCCTTATTCTCAAATAGTTTTACAACTTGTTTGTTATATGTATAGTTGAGTAGGGTAGGAATACATTGTCAAGTCTAACAAAGCTTTGGTGACTGTTTAAAAACTTTTAATCTCGAATGTACCTGCAGCACGGACAGCGTCTAACTTAGGACGCCTAGTACCAATACAATAGGAATATATATCAAAAAGTACTATAATACAAGAATAAAAACTAGACGTCGTGGGACGTCTACCAGATGTGAAACATCGGAATTATTTTGTAGAAATAAAATGATCATAACTTGGCAAAGTTCTTACTCCTCAAGACAAATCAAACGAGAATAAACTTGATAGGGTTGCATTGTTTCATTACAGAGTTACTGTGGCCACCTTCCAGCTCCATCATTAGACCTTTTTTTTGTTAAAGCGGGAAAAAAAAATTCCTAGCCGCACACCCTGTCTTTCGGGGCAACGAACAGTATAGTGTGGGGCCTTCACCCACTAAAGAAACCCGCCGTGTGCCGTCTCTCCGCCTTTACTGGTGGGCTACTGGAACTATATTACATTACTTCAGTGGTTCCATCATCAGACCTTGGATACCACCTAGAGACAAAGTACTCGTCAAGACGAATCATACGAATCCAAACTCAATGGAGTTATGTTATTTTATAACGGAGTTCCTATGGTTCACCAGATCCTGGATACCATCTAAAGATAAAGTACTCGTCAAGACCAATCAAACGATTCTAAACTCGATGGAGTTGCGCCATTTAATTACAGAGTTTCACATGGCCACCTTCCAGCTCCATCATCAGACCCTGGATACCATCTAAAGACAAAGTACTCATCAAGATAAATCAAACGAGTCCAAACTCGATGGGGTTGCGTCGTTTCATTATAGAGTTACTGTGGCTACCTTCCAGCTTTATTATCAGACCCTGGATACCACCTAGAGACAAAGTACTCGTCATGAATCATACGAGCCCAAATTCGATGGGGTTGCGTCGTTTAATTATAGAGTTCCTATGTCCACCTTCCAGCTCCATCATCAGATCAGCTCCATGTCATCATAATATTACATTGTCACGCGATATACATATGCGTGTAAAATTTCAGTTCAATCGGAAACCGGGAAGTGTGTCAAATTTAACTTAAAGATGTGAACGGGACAACTAAAATAAAAGCGTCGTCACGCTAACAGCCGATTTTACCCCACCCTCCGCATTAGATGTTTCACATCAAAATTGAATTTATGGTTACGCGCACAGGAAGATAATTTTATATTATAAAAAACTACCTAACTAGGCAACATTTAACATTTTTCGTTGTGTAAAGGCATATGCCTTCACACAACTTTCAAAAATGCTATATGTGATTACTTGAACAAAAAGGTCAATACTATACTAGAATGCTGCCCTCTAAAAATCTGTGTGTATTCTTGGTGTTTATCACTGGTTAAATGTTACAAATCCCCGTAAAAGCCTAGCACTTATACCAATGATATTTGATTACAATGTTAGGGTCTAAATGTTTTATCTAGTCCATGTTTATCGACCATTGAAGTAATTTGTTGTTCCAAATAGAAAACATGCCATTCAATGTAGGGACAGTTGCGTAATTGCTTTTCTTGATGAATTGTTGCGAATATTTTTATAGTAATGCAGCCAGCTTTATGAACGACTGACTGAAATTGTAGCTATCTATGTAATACAAGACAATAAAAAACTATGTTAAATGTAGATACCTATTTGTATTTATACAAATACCTACCTACATTTTAAATCTATCCTAAGCTTTTAATTGTCCATGGTGGCGGACTAGCCTTAGCTCCTTTTTTTTGTTAATGCGGGGAAAAGTGTACCTAACCGCACATCCCGTCGTTCGGGGCAACGAACAGAGTAGTGTGGGGCCCTCACCCACTTAATAAACCCGCCGTGTGCCGTCTCTCCGCCTGTATTGGCAGGCCACTGGACTACGTTACATTACTTCGCCAGCGGCTTACCCTTTCGGGTAACCTCTACTGAGCGATGTACCCGCACACGAGCCACAGCCCTGTGGCTCCGTTTACGGGTTTTCCGCTGCTGATAAACTATCCTAAAAGTACAGTCAAGAAATTGCTCACCATTCCAATTCGCGGATGTGAAATGAAATAATGAACGGCTATCTTTCTCAATAACCAGAACATGGCGAGGTGTTTGGTAGACGATCGGACAGGAGACATTGATACTGACCCGCTTGAGCCCTATAACAATTGAGTACTCCCACTTGGTATTCAACCCTACCACATGCAATGAATACAATTTCTTACTTTCCCTAGTCGCCTCGTACAACAAACAATTTTATTATAACGTCAATTTTGTAAATCAAACATTTATGAATTTATTAGATTTGATCACGTATAAATATATCTATTACGCAAATTATACCTGGAGCGCCTAAAGTGTTATCCTTTGATTATTATCTATTAACTCTGGTGCTAGAATTAATATAAATAGTAATCGGTATCAGAATTGTAGATAACATAATATGATAGACAGTAAAATAAAGGCGGAGAGACGGCACACGGCGGGTTTCTTTAATGGGTGTGGGCCCCACACTATCCTGTTCGTTGCCCCGAACGACAGGGTGTGCGGTTAGGAATATATTTTCCCACCATAACAAAAAAAAAAGGTATACATCAGTATTATTATTTTACTAGATTTTATTAGCAGATATATGCTATTAGATATATAAAAGCAAATTCGTTTTATATGATATATTGTCGACGTAATATATACATAATATACATAGTTATGAACGCCACATATTATAAACTAGCAGTGCCCGCGGACTCCGTTCCACGTTAGAAATATTTTTGTCCCGGCCCGTTTGTCCCGCGTAATACTTCAGGTTAAAAGTTCGGAATAGATAAAAAATATGATTAAGGTTATTTCTTGTTATTTTGGTATTTTGTTTTTTTTATTGCTTTTTGGTTTTTTTTATTGTTTTTGTGTTTTGTGTTTTTTATGTAAAGTACTGTTTTTTGTTGTTATTTTTATTACTTGATGTTAATATAAACTATTTACATTATTTACATCATGTTTACTTATTTTAATTGTTCAAAACTAGTCGATATACTATATTAGTAGTAATGTTGTCATTTGGTACTAAAATATATTATCTTTCAGGAGTTCCAACCCGAGATAAGCCAACATATAACTGAAAGCTAAATGTATATGGCAGAAAAACAGTGCTTTCTCAGGTCAAACCAGAGAAAATGTTTGACCCTGGGACTTATTAATAGTGAGGGCAAAAGAGACCTTGACGGGTAACCTTTTAAACGGTATAGGTAAATCAGTCGGAATCATGGGTATCCGCGGAATATAAGCAAGTTGTCCCACTGCTGGCCCTGTGAGAATGGTCGCCACGATTATATTCTCCCGCAACTATTTTATGAGCAGCCTTGTGCCATTACACATGTTGGGGGGTCTCAAGTTCCTTAAAAGCATGATAGGAATGCCAACTTTTAGCATAAGGTAACGTGGGGAGGTAAGCTAGAAGGACTCAAAGAATTTAAACATTCTTGAGGATAGTGCACTGTATCCTCAATAATACACACCGTGTCAATGGACTTGTAGTGATTGATTTGACTGGGAATTTTTCCTAAAATTATTTTATTTATCTCATTCACTGAATCGTTTCTGGCTGAGACTATTGCCCTAGAACAAAGCCAATGATAATCTCTTTCTATTAAATTTCCAAGACCGGGATATATTGCGTCTATCAGATCTTCTAACCTGTGTAATATGTGACCTAACCGATTGTCAAGTTTAATGTCATTCCTACTGTTGGTGTTAGGACAGCAAATTTTTCCTTCTCCAAGATTCAGTAGTTAATGCAGATAGTCGTTATCGTAGTTATCGCTCAAGTGGGCTCTCATGTTTGTTCGTAAATTGAGAGTTTCAACGTAACTCCATAAGCATGATGAATTTAAGCATGCCCTGATGACATCGGCGCGTGTTCCTTTTGTTATTACTGGCAGCGTTTGCCGAAAATCGCCCGCAAAAACAAAAGTAACACCACCCATATCAGCGTCTGAGTTTCTGATGTCTTTTAGGGTACGGTTCACGGCTTCAATATGAGCTCTATGACTCATGGTACATTCGTCCCATATAATTAAGAATGTATCTTGTAAACGGCCGGGGCGGCGCGCACCGCACGTTTTTATTTTGCTAATATCTTTGAAGATATTTGTTTAAACTGTATAGAGTAAAGGGCAAAGATATTCTACATTGAATTTTCGTTCTAAAAACATATTTATAAAGATATATTAATATTAATACCATATGGGCTAAATAAGCTTCACAAAAATCATTTTTAATTCACAATTTTAAAAGTAAAAGCAGTTATTGTGAGTTATCCGTAGGAGATACGCATATGCTATTGTGGACTTTTTTACAGATTTTGATACGTTCTTTAATATTGTAGTACATTGTTTTGTTCTATCCTCAATAGTTTCCGCAGCGCTTGCGGTGAAAACAATTTTTTTTACAACTTGGTTTACATTATTCAAGTTTAAGTAAAGACTCGTAATTAATTTTGGAAATTATTATACCCTATGACACTCCACAATAACGTAGCTTTCTATTGGTCAAATAATTTTGAAAATCGGTTTAGTAGATCCAGAGATTACCCCTTACAACGTCACAAACTCACAAACACACAAACGTTACCTCTTTATAATAATATATATAGTAATAGTATAGTAAATAGTATAGTATATAGTATAGATAAAATAACAATTAGTTCAAATGATTTACAATAAATAAGAAAAAAAGTTGATGTTATTATGGTAAACCGCAAAACAAAGAGTCTTAAAAAAACATTTTTTGAACTGCTTAGTAAAAGTTAACAATAATTTCATTTCATCTATCCATACTTTTATTAGCCTGTGGAAGTCCATTGCACGAGCGATCCTATGTAGGCTATATACAATGGCTCCCAGCGGCAATGCTGCGGTGTTTTATCCGAGTTTGTCCTTCGAGAATCTTTCTTCTCTAACAGTTGTCCGTTCGTCGAATAATGTGGCCTGCCTTTTAGTACTTCAGTGTGCCACCATCGTGCCAATTTCAGTGTTTGTTTAAAGTTTAAACTATATAGTATCTAAATAATGAACTTTATTCTGTCAATCTGTAATATTTTTAATAAAATCCATAGGTATATGAAGATTTTTTTATATTTTTTTATAATTAAAATGCTGCTCCACTTCTGTGTCAAAGAATCCTTTTGTACAGTCATTTTACACAGGCTTCCTGCAATTTCTCTTGCTCATCACGTGAATGCTGCAGTCGCCTGCATATCCCTGTAATTTAAACAATTCTGTTTTAGTAACGTATAAGATGAGGTGATAATTCGTGTTATGTTTTTCAATGCACAATTTGGTCTTAAAATACAATTAACTGGATTCTACTTGCGACTTTACCCGCGTGGACCAATTCTGAAAATTGGGTCAATATAATAAATCACATTACGTCTTCAGCATCACTACTGCCCAGATATCCCATAGGAACCATCCATTTTCCGTAAGTCCGATATACCATATATAGGCTATCAAGACCACAGCAATCACTCGAGCGTCGCCATTTCTAATGAAAGGGATAGAAGGAGAGGAAGATTATGGAGGATAGGGAGGTTTGTCTCCGGCTATCTCATGGTAGCAGTACCTACCGTTGTTTTACGCTTATCTTCTGTAAGAGGGTAGTATTTTCCAAAACAACCTGGGCTATTCGTGATGAGATAAGCAAGACTTTACCACTAGTAAGCCTATATGCTTTTTTGATCTATATTTTTTAGCATTTGACATGCTCAGCTATTTTTAAAGTATTGACCTTTCGGCCATCCGCGCGGTCGTAAAGACAAATGTGATGAGGAGATTGGGATGGCAGAAAGGTCGGTGCGGTAGCTCAGTGGTTTAGAGCATTTCCCCGGATTGGAAGGGATGCGGGTTCGATTCCATCTGTAAATATATTTTTCCTCATTCACAAATAATTTGTACTTTTAAACCTATATGCTTTTCTGGGCTCTAGATATACATATAGTATGCAGCATTTCATGATGAGCGTGAAAGCCTAACAAACAAACAAATGCACTTAAGCATTTACATTAATAAGGGTACAATGCCGACAACGTAACAACCTTGTGTTTATTACTAGTCGATCATTACCGTTATGTAAAAATATGCCTGGGATGTAATAACGTTACCATAAAACACATATCTGCTCACTAATATTGACAAACAATAGGGGTGCCTGCTACTTATGCACGTGACTATAGTTATTGATGATGGTTGTCTTCCATCAACAATGCCAATAGATATCGCGTCGGCCTAAAAAAGCCGTCTCGGTAAATAACAGCGCACTTGAGACATGAGTTCTTATTTTGTTTAGTTCAAAAAGTACTTTATTTGTTGCTATGTAAGCTTGATTTCACAGTAAATGTTATTAGTCTGTAGTGCCAGTAGTAAATTATTGTTTTGCTCTCTTTTTGTGAAGAATGCTCGTAAATGTAAGAATATTTTAAAGATGACTTTATTACTTTATGCCATGATTGTAATTAGCTTGAACTTATAACTGTTTTAAAACCTTTGTCTCAGTGTTTATGTATATATTCACACGGACAGTTTAGCTTGATTTTGTTCATGACATTGTATCTTCTTGGTATTGATGATCGAAGATAGTTGTGGTTAAACCATAGATTTAATTCTCTCACGTGTCAAGTGTATTTTTAAACGCTTATAAAATTAGCTTGACTTGTAACTAACAAACAATGTATTATCATCTTGCATTTTTTTTGTATTGAAGAAAGTTTGTATGCATACGTGATGTGTTGACAATTATAATTTGGCATCCTTCAGATGATCTCATGATGAAGTCAAGAGGTTTACCAGCTTTAACTTACAGTTCAAAATGATACTGATGTATCATTTCGGTGGCTTTTCCTGTTATTCCACTTTTTATATTATGAAGCTAATGGTAAGCGGTTACCGTAGCCTATTGACAATTCCAAGGAAAGGAATAGGAGTTAGAGATGAAGGATAATACGGAAAGGATAAGGAGAGGATCTGACCCTCCGGCGCTCTCACTCAGTATACGAAACCCAACAGTATGAGTACCTACCACGGAGTACAGAAAAATAGCGGAGGTGTTTCCAGGCAAAATCTCTTTAGAACGAAGCGTCGCTAAATGCGGGTGATCGGGGGACGAGGTACAACAATAGCTCCACCCCTAGATCAAAATCCATCTAGCGGTGAAATGTATTTTACAGCGTAATAGAGAAAATTTTTCATTAATTTAGTTTGTCTTTTCACCACTACGGCTTTACAAGCACAACAGTTTGTTCCAGAACATTCCATATGCGTTAGTATGGCTGGACGATATTGTTTATACTAACTTACTCATCACCACACCATCTTCCTTGCGGAGTAGGCAGAGAGAATAGAGCGCCAAAAGGCTATATTCTTGTATACATCTCTCGCTTCCTCAACATTCATAATTCTCTTCATACACACTCGACGGTTTCGGAGACTTCTGACTCCATCTTTTTTCAATAGATGACCGATTTGGTCTAGGTAGGTGAGTCTCAGTCGAGCGTCGCCCTGTACCTACATCCTTCCACTTTCACATTGTATATCTTCTTAACAGTCGCTGGTCCGGCATTCTTTCCACATGTCCGAACCATCGGAGCATTCCCTTTCGCATCTTTACACCAATACTCTCTTTCATACCTACTCGCTTTCTTACATCGTCGTTACGAATGCGGTCAGTCAGCTTCACTCCACAGATTCTCCGCAGAGATCGCATTTCGACCGCATTGATTTTATTCTCATGCTCCTTTTTGCATTCCCAACTCTCGCTTCCATACCATAACGTTGGGACAAGCACTGCGTTGTGTATTGCGACACGTGCCTTCTGGCTGAGGTGATGACTGCCGAGAAGTTGTCACAATGCTCCGTTCACTCTATTATACTCTACTCTATCTCACATTGATATTAATGTATATAGATAATCAGTTTTGGGCATAGACGCAATATTGATCGCAATATTGATCGTAGGATTTTTTTCGCTACGCTCAAAAGACCAATGAAGCGTTGGAGTGAAAATTCTTAATCAAGTATAAACCGCTGCGAGAGTAACTGAGATTGCGAAATAAAATGCCGTTTGCTAATGTATATCAGGATCAGGTGGATTCGTATGCACCTGTAATATAGGCGATAACTTTCCTATTAGATCTATAAGCGGCGTTATACTTTTGCTTATCTTCTTTTGCGTTCAGGTCCTGACACCTCCTGGCCTTATTCCAGGCCAAATAGGCACTCCTTCTGACGTGCAGCCTCCCAGCAGGTACTGTTAAACCAGGGACGGGTACGACCGGACGGGACCGGAGGGACGGGTAACTTGGTGCTTGGGATAAATGAACCAACCCTATTAGCACAATTTCCGTCACGCGGTCCTAACGTATACATGCGGTTATAATTTCTGTATATACAGGGAATTTAAAATAATAACAAATAAATCAATAACACGATGAAAAAAAAACAATTTAATAAATAACATGACGTTAATACTTGTATTCGATAATGGGTTCGCTGGTATGACGCAAACTTTTTGTTATCAATTATTTCCGAATACTCACTGACAGATGAAATGTAATTCTTTAATATTTTTTTCTCACATATCATGTAACTAAGTAATAAATCTTTGAAATAATTTATATTTTATAAAGGATGTGGAGTTGTAGGTATAATGCACTTTTCGACGACAGAGGTCTCTTTGTAATGAAACAAAGAAAATGTGTTTTAAAATATAAACATATATAAATTTAAACGACTTACACATGAAATGATATGCCATCTTGTTTTAATTTTGTTCCTGAGCATTTTTTACACCCATCAACAACGCACATCATTGTTAAAAGAATTTAATACCTATATAAACGTGAGAAAAGAGCGAACCGATCGCAGTGACGGTTCATTTGATACTACGGTTTTAGGCCCCGCCCACTGTGACGTCGTTGACCTAGTTGAAGGCGACATGACCTAGTTGCCTTGCGGCATCTCCGCTATTTTTCTGTACTCCGGGGTACCTACCGTTGTTTCACGCTTCTGTAAGAGGGTGGTACTTCCGATCGAGATGGCCCATTCATGCAGAGAGAGCAAGGCCATAGAGTTTTTTAAGCTTGGTTGAAACGTAATAAGTTAAATATTACAAACAAGTGCGTAAAGACCCGGGGGGGGGGGGGGGCACAGGCCGTGTGGGGCCGGCTTTAGAGTTGTCCCACCCCTCTCTACCCACGGGCGTTATAAGAGCCGAGTGAGGGAATACCGGGGGTGTGGGCAGCAGCACTCCCTCGAGTATTATTAACATCCACTGCGATCGCTAACCCGCCTGCCAAGCTCGTTGTGGCGTTCTCTTGGGGGGGGCTATGTCCAGCAGTGGACGTTGAAAGGCTGATGGATGGATGGATGGTGTAAAGACATTTACAATACTAACACAAAGCGTGAAAATGTGAAATCTAAAATAACAGTCACGATTACTGCAACTGCGAAATTCGATAACACATTCATTCTTAACGCCATTGGTGACAGTCCCGAGCAATTGTCACGATTGCTGAATAAGCAAAGCATTTGGACGGTATCCAGGAGGTTCAAACCCTGCTCGCGACTGTTATTTTCAAATTCACATTTTCACACTTTGTGTTAATTTATATGCTTAAGCATGTCAAATACTCAAAAAATGTATAAAAATATCAAAATATTTACGATACCGTGCAATGTTTGCTTTCAGTTACAACATACACAAACTTATGTTATACCCATCCACTTCTTATTAGATCAATAGCTTTATACGAATTCCCAAAAGTAAGAAATATATTATTTACATGATATATTTACGTAGTTTCAACGACTGCCTCTTTACTCCCTAAGATTGCTTAGGCACGTACCATTCAGTAATCCATTTTCCTTTCACTTATATTTTATTTGAGAAAACGTACATACCTATATTGTGATATTTTATTTATGAAATATAGATTGGTAATACAATTGACATGCCGCTGAAACAAACAAGCCTGTTGTTGTTCTTATTTATAAGGAAATGAGCAACACATTCAATAATATCTCTTGTATTATTCATTTAGTGTAGAGGTATTCATTTAGTTGCCTCTGTGGTGCAGTGGTAGTGTGAGCGACAGCTGATCATGAAGTCTCGGGTCCCATCCCCGGGTCGGGCAGCATTATTGAGCTTTTTCGTAAAAAGAAAAATTCTAAGTAGCAGCCCGGAGTTTAGAATTTTGCCCGGTAGACGGCAATAGACTCGCCAGCTATTACATGGGACCATATACTGGCGAACCGTAGGTGTGTAATACACCCCTTAGTGTAGGTACCATTAAATGTAGGTATACTCGTTACAGTTTTTTTCTAAGTGTAATAAAAAAGTTCAATATCTTTTGATTACAAACACATTTTTTAAGTCAGGGATTCATAAAGAGAGTTTTATTAAAGTGTAGCGTAGCTCTCTACGCAAACCTTTTTGATGCGTCGAACGATTAACGCCAAGCTCGCGAGACGTGACGTAAAATTACAATATTAAATGATAAATGTTCAGTAAAGTGTGATTATTAATGATACAGAGATTTAATTTTAAAACAGTCACAGTGACATTGATTTGAACTCCGCATGTCAGTCTTCGGACAAGAATTCATTTTTGATTCATTACGCCAAATATATTTAATCAGAAATATGCTTATTAATACATATTATAAACGTAAAAGAGAGTGTGTTTGTTAGTTTGTTGGTGATTTATGTGTAATAGAGGGACGTATTTATATTCTAAAGTCCGCGCGCACGAAGTCGCGTGCAGGATCTAGTTAGCTACAAAACCTGTGCAGTTTAGTAATATACGCAAAAAATAATAACTTAACACGAACGTCCGTGTGGTGACGGACTAAGAATACAACTGTCACAGCCCCATTCTTTCCCACGGGTGTCATAAGAGGCGACTAACGGAAGTAAACAATTATCATCCATTGCATGACTGGTGGCAGGCTGGGTACCAAGTGGGAGTACTCACGTAGTATCGAGCCCGAGCGGGTTGGTACCACCATCTCCCGTGTGACCGACCATGAAGCACATCATTGCGTTTTGGTCTTAGCAGGAGATAGCCGTTTATTCTTTCATTTCATATCGGTGAAATGAAATAGCGCGATGAATGAATGAAAAGCGGCTTGATAAAACTCTCCTCGGTATAGTTGAGTCTATGAGCGACGGTTATCATTTACCATCAGATGGGCCGTGGCTCGTCTGCCACTAAATGCAATAAAAAAAACGCGAAGTTCAAAGAATACATCATAGTAATTTTATCTTTATGATACTCTCTAAATGTTATCAAGTGGTCTGCAAGAACGCGAAGGTCACCGATCCATAATAATTCACGTGATATTTAGCAATGCGCATAGTTTATGCATTAGCCGTTGAGGCAACAGAATAGCAGTTTGTTTCATCACGATATGTATAAACTAGAAATTGTATTGCCTGTATGGCGCAGGAACTCAATTGGCTACTTTTTAATCACGGTGTTTGTCACTTGACTAACATTTTTATGATCTACAAATAGTTGCTCAAGAAGAGGTGTGTTTTAGGTTATGATATAAAACTTACTCTCTGTTTGTTTGTACAAATTCTCTCGAAGAAGAATTGTCTATAAAAATAATAATGTAAAGATTAGGTAATAGCTTTAGAATTGTCCCACCCCTCTCTACACACGGGAGTCGTAAGAGCCGACTGAGGGAATACCATCCACTGCGATCGCCAACCCGCTTGCCAAGCGTGGCGATTACGGCATTATCCCCCATGACGGGACCGCTCGTTGTGGCGTTCTCTTGGGGAGGCCTATGTCCAGCAGTGGACGTTGAAAGGCTGATGGATGGATGGATGGATTCCACTATTGAGCACAGGTCTCCTCTCAGAGTAGCCATTGTCCACCATTGCAGGTTGGTAGACATCACAAGCCGTCGAGACAATCTTTTAAGCATGCACGTTTCGTCACATTTTCTTTTAACGAGCAGTGATAAATCGTAAATAAATAGGTACACTTATACGTATTTTCGAAAAATCTCGGAAGGTCAGATGTGTGTGCCGTGACCTTGGACTGGGAATTAAACTTGATACCATCACAGAGTAATGTTTTCTTTATATTGTGATACCATTGTCTTTGCAATCCTTGGATTTACTACTAGGCTATAGTAGTGCACATACAGAAGAGTAGTAAAAGTTTAAAAATAAGAAGTTTTAAAGATCAAATTATTTGTGAAAGGGAAAAAAAGAGCTTTACTGCGAGCGGGATTTGAACCTGCGTCCCTTCCAGTCCGGGAAAGTGCTCTGGACAGCTGTGTCATCGCAGTCCGGTGACTGTGATGGCTCTCGCTCTCGTCGGTACGGTGACTCCTAAATTCCCTCTTCACAATTACTTTTAGATGTCTTTACGACTCACGCCACCTATCGGATGCATTTACATACTTGCCCATTCTTTGGCTGATTGGCTAGGCAAGTAGCAATACTATCAGTGTATTAATATTAGTTAGGTAAGTTGCAACACTATTGCTGTAAGAATAAATACTACCTTATGTTGTGTCTGTACTCAAAATTAATATTTTTAATAAAAAGCGAAACGAACGGTTCTCGGGGGCAGCTACTCATTTGAAAAAATAACGTATTCAACCATTGACTGCATTCATAACGGTGCACAGTACCACCATCATATTAGAAACGGACATTATCCACAAACGACCATCATTATAATTACTGTAGAGCAGAAGTCTAAAGGAAATATACAATTTGTAAAACTAAAAAATCAAAGCAGTCTAAGGACTAGAGACAGAAGTGAAAACTTAAAACCATAAACAAACAGTTGTTATTTTTAGATATCCAAATTAATTGTTCGATCTTAAATTAAAACTTGTAAATCAAAAATATTCATTCAGGCATTAAAAAAATATAAAATGATCATAACTTGACAAAGTACTCCTTAAGACGAATTAAACGAATTTAAACTTAGTGGGTTCGGGTCGTTTCATTACATAGTTACTGTGGCTTCCTTTCAGCTTCATATCAGACCCTGGATACAATCTAGAGACAAAGTACTCGTCAAGAGGAATCATACGAGGCCAAACTCGATGGTATTATGTCGTTTTATAACGGAGTTCCTATGGCCACCTTCTAGCTCTATCATCAGTCCCTGGATACCATCTAAAGACAAAGTACTCATCAAGACAAATCAAACGATTCCAAACTCGATGGGGTTGCGTCATTTCATTACAGAGCTACTGTGGCCACCTTCCTGCTCCATCATCAGACCCTGGATATCATCTAGGACTGGAGTACTAGTCAAGACATTTCAAACGAGCCCTAACTCGATGGAGTTGGGCCATTTAATTACAGTTTCGCATGGCTACCTTCTAGCTCCATCATCAGACCCTAGATACCATCTAAAGACAAATTACTCATCAAGACGCATCAAACGAGTTGAAACTCGATAGGGTTGCGTCGTTTCATTATAAGAGTTACTGTGGCTACCTTCCAGCTTAATCCTCAGACCCTGGATACCATCTAGAGACAAAGTACTCGTCAAGATGAATCATACAAGCCCAAACTCGATGGCGTTGCGCCGTTTCATTATAGAGTTCCTAGGTCCACCTTCAGATCAGCTCCATGTCATCATAGTATTGCATTGTCACGCGATATACATATGGGTGTAAAATTACAGCTTAATCGGAAACCGGGAAGTGTGTCAAATTTAATTTCCAATGCACACACTATAGCTGCGTCTCGTAATGGTGTCGCGAGTCCAGAGATTTAATCTCATCTAAAAATATGCGTACCGCGCTAAAAGAAGTTTTTACTTCAAAGTTTCATTAGAACACAAAAAGCGTGAATGTGCAATAGAATACAATAGTCATGACATGTCTGTATCGAATGTATGAAAAGCTATTCTTCATGCTTTGCTAATTTCGTTGAATTGGCAAACCATCTAGTTCAATCCTGCTCATTACTCATCTTCGATTTCATACTTTCCTTAGAGTATATAAACTATATTCTAAGATACTTTCACACTTTGTATTCTGGTAAATGGCCGAGCATGTTAAGTGCTCAATAAAATATCAAAATAATAAAATATATTTCTGAAATCTCTCATAATGAGACGCTTTAAAAGATTCTTATGACGAAGTTCATCACACCAGACATCGGTACTGTTGACAAGAAGACGTCAATAAATTGGAATGAGTCGGTGATTCAAATTGAAAATATAGATAAGTAGAATATTTTTTATTTTTTTTTCCCGGATATGACGTCAGCTCACGTCATCCTGCTCGCAGATATAATTCTTAATTTAAATAAAATAAGGTTTTAGTGATTAGCTAACAAACTTTTTTTTGTAATTTTGGATATCAAATATTCAAAATTACAAAACAAAAAGAACCTCATTTCCTTACTCATTCTCTCCTTGTTATCACTTTCTATGGAGTTAGTGACGTGCGAGTGGTGGTGGTCTGGTGTTGCTGATGTCTATAGGCTGCAGTACCGCTTAGCATCTGTGTATGCCGTATGTTTGTCACCCTCGTAGTACAAAAGAATATCAAATGAGTTTCACTAGATAGTTTATTGTTAACAGTTTACCCGACTAAAATTATTTTACACCATTTTGAACATTAATCATTTTCTATTGCTGGAAGCCTTTGCGGCCATGCATACTATCATGTTACAAAGTTTCATCACGAATCGATCAACGGTTTATGAGCGCATAAAGGTAAACAATGAAATATAATTTATGTTTTGCCAATACGAGTAGAATAAAATTGTT
Source organism: Leucoma salicis (assembly GCA_948253155.1). NCBI lineage: Eukaryota > Metazoa > Arthropoda > Insecta > Lepidoptera > Erebidae > Leucoma > Leucoma salicis. The sequence continues at coordinate 5,907,971 of OX411815.1, forward strand.
TCAAGTAAAGCGAGTACAGTTTTAAGAAGTATTTGTAACAGCCAAGCAATGAATTAAGTTTTCACACATAATTTACCACTTGGGGAGGGCTATGTCCAGCAGTGGACGTTAAAAGGCTGATGGATGGATGGATGGATGGCAAACAATTATATGGACCTGATGGTAAGGGGTTATCGTAGCCTATAGACTATAGATTTAGGCTAGCAATACAAGAGGCATCACTAGTCCGTCACCAAGGTGGAGAGGAAAGATAATAAGGAGAGGATAGGGAGGGTGCTTGTGCCTGCGACACTCTCACTCATCATACGAAACACGATGTCAGGAGTATCTATGTTTCACGCTAATCTTCTATGAGAGGGTGGTACTTAATGCCAGTACATTCATGCGGGATAAGCAAGTCTATATATGTGGGGCCTTCCACCACTAAATGAACCCATTCGTGTGCCGTCTCTGCGGCTGTATTGGTGACCAATGTAACTGTGTTACTTCAGTGGTACGAAGAAATTTTTCACTTTCTTATATTTTTCTTAAGGCGGGAAACAATGTTCCTAACGACACATCCCGTCGTTCGGGTCAACGAACAGGGTAGTGTGGGGCCTTCACACACTAAAGAAATCCGCCGTGTGCCGTCTCTCCGCCATTATTGGCAGGCCACTGGAACTATGTTACATTCCTTCGGTGGTGAAGAAATATATACCTAGAGGAACAAAAATCTAATTATTCTTAGCTTTGTCTTTGAAATGCATGAGCCAATATCCATCCATCCATCCATCAGCCTTTCAATGTCCACTGCTGGACATAGGCCTCCCCAAGAGAACGCCACAATGAGCGGTCCCGTCATGGGGGATAATGCCGTAATCGCCACGCTTGGCAGGCGGGTTGGGCCAATATATAAATATATATTTTTAACAAAGACCGCACGGAAAGAAAGGTACAAATTATATGTAAATTCAATCCATCGCCCCTCGTTTATATGCTACACAGCGAGTTACTTTTAAGTAATTGTTTTTCGAGGTCTTAAATAAAACATATTGGACAAAAATTGACAATTCGTATTCAGGTAATGTTGTAAATGAGGCTGATAAGAATACGACTGCTGTGATGAATGTGTAAAGTTGCGGTTTTTTGTCCAAGGAATTTTGGGAAATGACGTTTGAATTGTGAATTCTGATAAACGAAATTTAACATTGTTTGTTCTAGAATATGATTCGAATGGTTCAATTAAAATTAGTTATGAATTTTGTACACTACGTACCATACATACCAGTAATCAGTGTCAGTCAGCGCACCTGATGGTACTCATAACTGGTAACCGCCGCTCATGGACTCAATAACTTTTTTTTTTTTCAATAATACTAATAATAATAGCAAGCTGCGGCTTAACTTTTGTTTTCGCGGATGGTACTTGAATCTATCTCCTGCTAGAACTAAAACAATGAGGTGCATCACGGTCGGTCATACTGACCCGCTCGGGCCCGCTAACAAATGAATACTCGCACTTGGTACCCAATCCTACTACCAGTGACACAATGATTGCTTACAATAATTGCTTACTTCCTTCAGTCTTCGTACACATCCACGGGAAAGAATGGGATGGTGACGGACACGCCATCACACGGTATTATTATTTAGATATTCCTTATTTAGGTTATTCCTTATTTATGTCTTGTATTTTTCGGTTTTCCTTATGCCACAGCTAGGTGTACATTGACGTAGAGTAAGTACGAAAGAGAGTATTGGTGTAAAGATGCGAAAGGGAATGCTCCGTTAGTTCGGACATGTTGAAAGAATGCCGGACGAGCGACTGGCTAAGAAGATTATACAATGCGAAAGTGGAAGGATGTAGGTACAGGGGGAGACCGAGGCTCACTTACCTAGACCAGATCGGTCATGTACTGAAGGAAGGTGTAGTCAGGAATCTCCGAAACCGGCGAGGAGGAGGATGCGAGAGATGTATGCAAGAATATAACCTTTTGGCTCTCCGCTCTCTCTGCTTACCCCGCAAGGGAGATGGCGTGATGATAAGTAAGTAAGTAGGTACGTGACTTAATTTTTCTAATTTTGTGGACTCCCATGAGAGCCGCGAAAAAGAATATGGTGACGACTAATGATAATCGTTGGTCACGACTGCATAATTTTTTTTAATCTGTGACTACATGAACTATATAGCCAAAGAACCTCATTCCCTTACTCATTCTCTCCTTGTTATCACTTTCGATGGAGTTAGTGACGTGCGAGTGGTGGTGGTCTGGTGTTGCTGATGTCTATAGGCTGCAGTACCGCTTAGCATCTGTGTATGTCGTATGTTTGTCACCCTCGTAGTACAAAAGAATATCAAATGAGTTTCACTAGATAGTTTATTGTTAACAGTTTACCCGACTAAAATTATTTTACACCATTTTGAACATTAATCATTTTCTATTGCTGGAAGCCTTTGCGGCCATGCATACTATCATGTTACAAAGTTTCATCACGAATCGATCAACGGTTTATGAGCGCATAAAGGTAAACAATGAAATATAATTTATGTTTTGCCAATACGAGTAGAATAAAATTGTTTCAAGTAAAGCGAGTACAGTTTTAAGAAGTATTTGTAACAGCCAAGCAATGAATTAAGTTTTCACACATAATTTACCACTTGGGGAGGGCTATGTTCAGCAGTGGACGTTAAAAGGCTGATGGATGGATGGATGGATGGCAAACAATTATATGGACCTGATGGTAAGGGGTATCGTAGCCAATAGACTATAGATTTAGGCTAGCAATACAAGAGGCATCACTAGTCCGTCGCCGAGGTGGAGAGGAAAGATAATAAGGAGAGGATAGGGAGGGTGCTTGTGCCTGCGACACTCTCACTCATCATACGAAACACGATGTCAGGAGTATCTATGTTTCACGCTAATCTTCTATGAGAGGGTGGTACTTAATGCCAGTACATTCATGCGGGATAAGCAAGTCTATATATGTGGGGCCTTCCACCACTAAATGAACCCATTCGTGTGCCGTCTCTGCGGCTGTATTGGTGACCAATGTAACTGTGTTACTTCAGTGGTACGAAGAAATTTTTCACTTTCTTATATTTTTCTTAAGGCGGGAAACAATGTTCCTAACGACACATCCCGTCGTTCGGGTCAACGAACAGGGTAGTGTGAGGCTCACTTACCTAGACCAGATCGGTCATGTACTGAAGGAAGGTGTAGTCAGGAATCTCCGAAACCGGCGAGGAGGAGGATGCGAGAGATGTATGCAAGAATATAACCTTTTGGCTCTTAGCTCTCTCTACTTACCCCGCAAGGGAGATGGCGTGATGATAAGTAAGGAAGTAGGTACGTGACTTAATTTTTCTAATTGGACTCCCATGAGAGCCGTAAAAAAGAATATGGTGACGACTAATGATAATCGTTGGTCACGACTGCATAAGTTTTTTTAATCTGTGACTACATGAACTATTATAGCCATAGTGATAACCGCCATAATGTTATTGTATCTATATCTATATACTACTATAAAACTGTAACAGAGCTGTGTCTGTACATTCAAGATATTTGAGAAAAAATGGCTGTAATAGGCTATATAGGCGTGTCTAAGCCCAAAACAATTTTTTTTAGAATTTGTGTCTATTTGTCTGTTTATCTGTTTGTTTGTTCGCGCATCACGCAGAAACTACTGAACGGATTTTGATGCAACTTTTTTTATTTGAAAGACCTTGATTAGAATTAAAAACTGGTACACATTTTATCCCGCTACTATATCGGTAACTTGAGATATAACCGAAAAACTAGCTTTTGGCTGCGGGGAAAACGCGGCGCAAAGGCTAGTACTATTATAAAGCTGTAACAGAGCTGTGTCTGTACATTTAAGATATTTGAGAAAAAAATACTGTAATAGGCTATATAGGCGTGTCTAAACACAAAACGATTTTTTTAGATTTTTTGTCTGTTTATCTGATTGTCTGTTTGTTTGTTCGCGCATCACGCAAAAACTAGTGAACGGGTTTTGATACAGCTTTTTTTATTTGATAGCTCTTTAATAGACTTAAAAACTGGTATACATTTTATCCTGCTACTATATCGAGAACCTGAGATATAACCCAAAAACTAGCTTTTGGCTGCGGCGAAGCCGCGGGCTTGAAGGCTAGTGTAGACATAAACACCAAATAAGATTCGGGAATCTAATGCTATTGAGCAAAATTACGCTTAAAATTATATACAAGGAACTTCGTGACAATGGTGGTCAGAATACTTCTTTGAAATATAATTTTCTTTGTTCTATCTATACTGTTATCGTCGTAAAATACCACATAAACATAATTTTTATGTTAATTATGAGAACACAGTAGCGCTAACAGCATAAATACATTTATATGCACATGTAAATATTAAATTTTATTATATAACGGACTCGGAATAAAGATATAACCAATCATTTTTATTTGAACTGAATTGGCGCTAATCAAAAATGATGGCCGTATCCATAACAAAACACTGACCCCATTCACATGCTCCCTATCCACCTTGATTTCTACCATCACCTTTTTGTGTTTAAATAATGGCTTCTCGGTTTGAGTATTTGCCAATGACTTATTTAGGGTATATTTCTTCTTCACAGGTAAGTTTGATTCATTAGTCGAAGTCAAACTCATATACAGTTAGTCATAGTCAAGTCAAAGTCACGCAACAGCAAAGCGGTGGCGACTTTAATGAAGTTTCTATGGAATTTTGGAGGCAACACGAAAAAACCAGTTATGCCGCACTACATCACTACATCACATGCGATCTCTGCGGAGAATCTGTGGAGTGAGGCTGACTGACCACATTCGTAACAATAACGTAAGAGAGCGAGTAGGTATGAAAGAGAGTATTGGTGTAAAGATGCGAAAGGGAATGCTCCGATGGTTCGGACATGTGGAAAGAATGCCGGACGAGCGACTGGCTAAGAAGATATACAATGCGAAAGTGGAAGGATGTAGGTACAGGGGGAGACCGAGACTTACCTACCTAGACCAAATTGGTCATGTATTGAAGGAAGGTGGAGTCAGGAGTCTCCGAAACCGGCGAGCGTGTATGAAGAGAGTTATGAATGTTGAGGAAGCGAGAGATGTATGCAAGAATAGAGCCTCTTGGCACTCTGTTCTCTCTGCCTACCCCGCAAGGGAAATGGCGTGATGATAAGTTAGTTAGTTATATCACTTGTCAACACTCTCATACTGCACATACACAAATAGTTAATAAGCAAAAGTTCACCACTTTTACACATTAATACTTGAAATAACACAAGTTTAGGAAAATCATGCAGAGCCTTCATGACCTTCTTCATGTTCCCGCCAAAACTACCTACCAACCTACCATCACTTTTTATCACACAAAATCAACGCTTATGCTTGTTGTCACCCTTGTAGTATAGAGAAAAAAATAAATAAGATATAACCATAGAGCTCTATATTTAAATAATTTAATTAATCTGTAATATGATCTCCTTGATACGTTCTCGGTAACAACCTCTTATTTATGTCAATTTAAAGTCAATACTCTCCAGCCATCTACTTACTGCCAACGTGAACATGAACTCGTGACCCAAATATACGACATACTAAGTGACTTGCGAAGCTGCGAATAGGGAACACATTTACACACAACACACACATTCATAGGACACTGTTCCAAATGAAAGTGTCCTATTAATAGCAACATGTTGAAGTTTTGATGGATATGTTTGTTTATACGAAATTATGTAGCCACCTTATTTTTTTTATTTTTTTTTTGTTGGATGTAGTGGCAGACTAGCCGCGGTCCATCTGATGGTAAATGGCAACCGTCGCCCATGGACTCGACTATACCGAGAGTATTGTCAAGCCGATGCTCACCAATTCATTACACAGATGAAATGAAATATAAACGGCTATCTCCTGCTACAGCCAAAATGCAACGATGTGCTTCATGGCTGGTCACACGGGAGATGGTGGTATCAACCCGCTCGGGCCGGATACCAAGTGAGTACTCCCACTTGGTACCCAGCCCTACCACCAGTCATGCAATGGATGATAATTGCTTATTTCCCTTAGTCGCCTCATACGACACCCGTGGGAAAGAACGGGGTGGTGACACTTGCATTCTTAATCCGCCACCACACGGACAGCCCCCCCATTATCCCAGCTATCGTACGACTAGTAAGAAGGAAGAACACTTGAAAGCACTAGTGTATATTATTTAGTCCATCCATCCATCCATCAGCCTTTCATCGTCCACTGCTGGACATAGGCCTCCCCAAACCATAATCGCCATGCTTGGCAGGCGGGTTGGCGATCGCAGAGGATATTTTTAGTACACAGGGGAACGCTGCTGCCCGGACCCCCTTTAATCCCTTAGTCGGCTTTTACGACTCCCATAGGAAGAGACGGGGACGGGGGGGGGGGGATTAAGAATACAAGTGTCACCACCCCTTCCTTTCCCGTGGGTGTCGTACAAGGCGACTAAGGGGAGTAAGCAATTATCATACTCACTTGCTATTGGGTCTGAACGGGTCGGTACCACCGTCTCTTGTGTGACCGGTCATGAAGCACATCAGTGTGTTTTGGCTGTAGCAAAGATAGCCGTTTATTCGTTCATTTCATATCTTAGAAATGAAAAGGTGCGCAGCGGCTTGACAATACTCTTGGTATAGTCGAGTGCATGAGTGACGGTTACCACTTGCCATTAGGTGGGCTGTGGCTCGTCTGACATCATTAGAAATAAAAAAGATGTCATATATAGAAAGTATATAACTCCTTATTTAAAACCTTATAAACAAAGTGAGTAAAAGGCTTAACTCTATAATTGACTTCAATTGGCGGCCTTATCACTCAGAGTAATCTCTCCCAGGCAACCATGCATTGACAGGAATTAAGACACAACATGCCTAACATGTTACTTGTATAATATAGGTACTAATAATAACTTTTTTAGCATTTGACATGCTTCCATCCATCCATCCATCCATCAGCCTTTCATCTTCCATCCATCCATCCATCCATTAGCACTACATTAAACACAAAGTGAAAAATGTGAAATTGAAAATAACAGTCAAGAGTAGGATGAGGATCCTGCTCGTGACTGTTATTTTCGATTTCACATTTTTCACTTTGTGTTTAATAAACTTAAAAGGAAATTGACAATTATCAGATACATTAATTACTTTTAGACGATCCAAGGCTCATCTACAATCGTTATAACTATAAAACTAACATATATTTTGATTCTTTTGAGAAGAAAATACCTTCTGTTGTTAGTGTACTGATTTCAGATCGCAATTTACCTAAATATATTAAACAGCTAGATCAAAATAACGCTAATTGTAGGTTTTTGTGTAGTCAAGCACAACTTCTCAATTTAAGCGGACTGTACTTGACCAAGTTAAGATTTTCCATTTACTGTCAAACCGTTATTTGAAATTCAAACTTATGCTTGTAAATTTAAGGTAGGGTTTGGATAACATGTATTAGCTTACTTGGTTTGTAATTAGAGCGTCACAACACATGTTTCATACGAGCATGTTTTTTTTATGGTTTATGCAACACAAGTAGTGTTTATACTCGTATTATCGTGCAAGTCGTGAGTATACATTGCAATATTTGTTTTAAACGTGTGTAATTCTTGCTATATGTGTAAATTTCTAGAATAATCTTGGAAGAAAAACCGTAGTATGTGAATTGTGTGAGATTAGACTTTGTAATAAAGGTTATTATACAGTTTCGAATTATCTTGAGGATAAAACAAAATGGACTTGAGACTTCATTCATTAATTTTCAAAATTGTTTTATCTGATATAGTATCTCAGCTTGATTGCAGTATTTATTTCATGTCATTTTAGTTATAAGAATTATATTAAACTGTAATAAATTGGCAATTAAAAAAAAACTAGACGTCGCGGGATGTCTAGCAGATGTGAAACATTGAAATTATTTTGTAGAAATAAAATGATAACTTGACAAAATAGCCAATAGTAGTTCCAGCTCCATCGTCAGACCCTGGATACCATCTAGAGACAAAGTACTCGTCAAGACAAATCATACGAGCCCAAACTGGATGGAGTTATGTCGTTTTATAACGGAATTCCTATGGCCACCTTCTAACTCCATCATCAGACCCTAGATACCATCTAAAGACAAAGTACTCATCAAGACGAATCAAATGATTCCAAACTCGATGGGGTTGCGTCGTTTCATTACAGAGTTACTATGGTCACCTTCCAGCTCCATCATCAGACCCTGGATATCTTCTATGACTGAAGTTCTAGCTATTTCAAACGAGCCCTTTTTTTTATTTTTTATTTTAGGTGGGCAAAAATGTCCTACCGCGCACCCCGCTGCCCGGGGAGACAACGGGGTAGTGTGGGGCTCTCACCCACTAAAAACCCACCGTGCGCCCTCACCCGCCCTTGCTACGGCGGGTCACGAGTACTGCGTCGTTACGACCGCGATCCGCAGGCGGCAGCCCCTTCGGGCACCCTCTTTTGAGCGACGCCCCGCGTACTTGTGCGTCACACCTTCGCAGTAGGCTTCCGTGGACGGCAGGTTACTCCCCAACCCCACCGTCCGCAGCCTCAGCTAGGGCGGCATCAGGCGCAGGTAAGCGCGCGCACGCCGCCCCACGCGCTGGCGGCGAATCGGGTCCGCGATGTAGGATTCCTCCCGGACGCTCTCCGCCACCTCCTTCCGCGAGATGACAGCCTCGCAGAAGGCGGCGACCGCGGTCCAGGCCCTGTCACTGCCAACCATCGCTTGCGCAACGATCGGCAGCGACAGGTCCACGCCTATGACTGCAACGAGTTCCCGGCGCTGCACATCCCAGGCCGGGCACGACTCGAGCGTGTGCTGCGCCGAGTCCTCGTCGCAGCCGCAGTGGTGACAGCCTGGGGTTGTCTTCCTCCTAGCAATCATGTGCATGTATTTGCCGAAGCAACCATGCCCCGACAAAACCTGCACCAACCAAAAGGTGGGGACCCCGTGCTGCCGCCCTGCCCATTCTTCCAAGATCGGTTGGAGCGCCCCCAAGGTCCAGAGACCAGCCCGGGGCGTCTCCAGCCGAGACTTCCACTTTAGGACGGTGGCACGGCAGGCATCTTCCCGCCACCAGATCCCACGGGGGGGTTCCGGCCAACGCGCTGGCTGCATCGGTCGAGACCGTGCGGTATCCGCGTATTGGCCTGACCACTACGACCCTCTGTGGACGCCACAGAAAGGCCCAATTGCGAGTGGCCAGGGACTCCGCCCACACGGGCGCACCGTACAGTGCCATCGACCGTACTACCTCCGCTTAGAGTCATCGGCACGCGAGACTCGGTCCGCCCAAATTCGGCATCAGTCGCCCGAGGGCGGACGTCATGCCGACGAGCTTTGGCGCAAGACAGCGGAAGTGCTCGTCAAAGTGCCACCGTCCATCCAAAACCAGGCCCAGATATTTGATGTGGGCCTGGATCGGAAGTCCCACACTATTGACCGTTATCGAGGCGCTGGCGGGTAGGCCACGTCGGCGCCCATGGAAGAGTAGGACCTCCGACTTAAGGACCACCCTAAGCCCCAGCGCCTCGATCCGCCTGACCACATCCGCGGTACCTGACGTGGCCAGCGTTGCCGCCTCCTCGAGGGTCCTGCCCCGGGCTGTGACGAGCGTATCGTCTGCGTAGCACATTATCCCCGGGGGGGAGCCGGCCACGGTGGACTCAGTCGTAGCCGATGTCCCACAGGAGCGGCCCAAGAACCGAATCATGCGGGACGCCGCACGACATAACCCTCCTTACAATATCCCCTTCCCGGTCCACGAAGAGGACGCTGCGGCTCGAGGTAGTCCGCCACCAGCCGCCTTAGGTAGAGGGGCACTCCATGGTACCGGAGTGCCTCCTTGATGCAGCCGAATGGCAGACTATTGAAGGCGTTGGCGATGTCGAGCGACACCGCCAACAGCACTTCCCTCGAGGTGACGGCCTCCGTAGCCGCAGCCTTCAAGCGCAGAATAGCGCTGACCGTAAACCAACCCGCCTGAAATCCGAACTGGGCGTCGGACAGGTCGGGGCCGACCGCTCCTAGGTGCTGGACGATGCGAGCAGCAACTACCCATTTCAAATGAGCCCTAACTCGACGGGGTTGCATCATTTCATTATAGAGTTAGTGTGGCCACCTTCCAGCTTCATCATAAGCCCCTGGATACCATCTAGACACAAAGTACTCGGCAAGACGAATCATACGAGCCCAAACTCGATGGGGTTGCGCCGTTTCATTATGGAGTTCCTATGTCCACCTACCAGCTCCATCATCAGATCAGCTCCATGTCATCATAATATTGCATTGTTACGTGATAATGTATGCGTGTAAAATTTCAACTCAATCGGAAACTGGGAAGTGTGTCAAATTTAACTTGCAAGATTTGAACGGGACAAGTAGATACAATAAAAGCGTCGCCACGCTAACAGCCGATTTTAACCTCCCTCCGCATTAGAATGATGTTTCACATCAAAAAGTAACTCATGGGGAGTTACTTGCTGGGTTCTTCTCATGAAAGGCTACTACGGAATCCGGCTGCTTGTAGCGATTGCAATCGCCACTTTGTTATGCGGATGCACTCGCCTCAGGCGCTCGTTTTAATTATTAGTATGTTCGAGACGATTTTAAGTGCTATAATAATAGGCCTATAAAATAAAGATATTTTTGAATTTGAATTGAATTTTGATTAATTCTGAAACCAATCATTGCTGATTTATTATAGATTTTTTTATCGCTTATGCTGGCGAAGAGCTACCTGCTGGTAAGTGGTAACGCCACTCATGGACTTGGACTCACCTGCTAGAACCAAAGCACACCGAGGTGTTGAACGCTAGGTCTTACACAGAAGACGGTGGTATCGATCCGCTCGGGTCAAGTCGTGATGACACTTGTGACGCACTCCTGCCACCAGTAATGCAGTGTGTGATAACCTGATTGACTTACTTTCTTTAAACGCCTCATGATTTTATGATATAGGTATGATAATTTGATGTGATCCTTTCTTGAGCATTTCGTTTTGAAGCTATTCCAGCGTCGAGAATCTCTTGGGAAAGTTTCTTCTCTGACTGCATATTGGTGATACTTGTTCCAATGATTCATGTAATTTAATTCAGCAAACATTAGATAACTTTAGATATTTTTATATTTTTAGCATTTGACATGCTTAGCACTATACATTAAACACAAAGTGAAAAATGTGAAATCGAACCAAGGGTACCAAGTGAGTACTCCCACTTGGTACCCAGCCCTACCACCAGTCATGCAATGGATGATAATAGCTTACTTCCCTTAGTCGCCTCATACGACACCCGTGGGAAAGAATGGGGTGGTGACACTTGTATTCTTAGTCCGTCACCACACTTATTATTATTATTATCTTCTTAACTTTATAAAATAGAACCACATTTACGATTTTCTACTATCCCGACGTTTCGAATACTTTCCAGCATTCATGACCACGGGTGAACTGAAAAGTAAGGCATCCTATGACTGACCATCGTAGTGAGTTAATGTGTAACATTCCCGTAAATATCAGGAAGTATTACATTATTAGATATTTTTGGTCTATATTTTTTAGCATTTGACATGCTCCGCCACTTTTTAAAGTACAAGTTATTTGTGAATAAGGAAAAAGAGATTTTTTGTACGAGCGGGAATCGAACCAGCGTCTTTTCCAATCCGGGGAAGTGCTCTAAGGCACTGAGCTATCGTACAGATCTTTCGATCATTCCAATCTCCTTATCACATTTGTCTTTACGACCAACGCCATCTATCGGAATACATGCATTAAACCAATATAGTAAGTTTAATTTTGCAATTAAAATTCATACTATTTGATGGCGCGATTTTTAAACATTTTTGATCTATATTTTTTAGCATTTGACATGCTCCGCCACTTTTTAAAGTACAAATTATATGTAAATAAGGAAAAATAAGGAAAAATTTTCACGCGTCAATCACTCGAAGAAAAGGGATAGGAGGTGGATAGGGAGAATAATAAGGAGATAATGAAGAGGTGTTTAGACCTCCTGCATTCTCACTCACCATACGAAACGCAACGGTAATACCGTTGTTTCGCGGTGATCTTCTGTGAGAGGGTAGTACTTCTCAAGTCGAGACGGAATTATTATTGTATTCATACTGAGAGAAGCAAGGCTATAACCACTACAAAACTCATCGACTTTTAGTTAATATAAGCACAAGGTCAATTTATAATATAAATAGTTATATTTCATTGAAATTTAATTAGATATACGTGTACCTACATAGATTGTTATGGCTTTGAAAGGAGTAGTGATTTCAGTGTCAGACGCCCAGTTCGGTTTTCGAGCCGGTCGTTCGACGGTCGGCGCGATCATGCGCCTGAAGGCCGCTCCTGCGGCGGTCGTCGCTGGCGGTGGAGTGCTGTTTGCGGTGTCACTTGACATTGCCAACGCATTCAATAATCTGCCATTCAGCTGCATCAGGGAGGCACTCCGGTATCACGGGGTGCCTGCATACCTGAGGCGGCTAGTGGCGGACTATCTTGAGGGCCACAGCGTTCTCTATGAGAGCCGCATAGGGGACGTTGTGAGAAGACCCATGTCGTGCGGTGTCCCACAGGGTTCGGTTCTAGGGCCGCTCCTGTGGGACATCGGTTACGACTGGGTGCTACGCTGTCGGCTCCTCCCTGGCTGGCGGTCATCTGCTATGCGGATGACACGTTGGTCGTGGCCCGGGGTGGAAACTTCGAGGAAGTGGCGTTCCTGGACACCTTAGGGACCTCGGAGGTGGTCAGGAGGATCGGAGCGCTGGGGCTTACGGTGGCCCTGGATAAATCGGAGGCCCTACTTTTCCATGGGCCCCAACGTCGGCCATCTGCTGGCGCCTTGACCACGGTGGATGAGGTCCAAATTGAGGTGAAGGCCCAGATCAAGTATCTGGGCCTGGTGCTGGACGGGCGGTGGCGCTTTCGCGAGCACTTCCGCCAACTGTCCCCGAGGCACGTCGACGCAGCGTCCGCCCTTATTGGGCGGACCCAACAATGCGTGCCGACGGCTTTACGCGGGGGTGGTCCGGTAGATGGCACTGTACGGTGCACCTGTGTGGGCGGAGCCCCTGGACACTCCGAATAGGGCTTTTCTGTGGAGACCACAAAGAGTCGTCGCGTCCAAACTCATACGCGGATACCGCACGGTGTCCATCGAGGCGGCTTGTGCGTTGGTGGGAACCTCTCCGTGGGACTTGGAGGCGGAGGTGCTGGCCGAGGTGTATTTTTGGGCATCGCAAGAGCTGGCTAGGGACGGTCGCCTCCTGCCCAGCGAGGTGGCCTGTTGGCAGGGCGACGCCCGCCGCGCTTCCATGGCCAGTTGGAGGGTGCGGCTGGAGACGCCCCGGGCTGGTCTCTGGACCGTAAAGGCGCTCCAGCCTGTGCTGGAGGAGTGGGTGGGGCGACAGCACGGAGTCCTTACCTTCCGACTGGTGCAGGTGCTGTCGGGGCACGGTTGCTTTGGCAGATATCTGCACATAGTCGCAAGGAGGGAAGCGACTCCGGGCTGTCAGCATTGCGGCTGCGACGAGGACACGGCGCAGCACACGCTCGAGTCGTGCCCGGCTTGGGACGGGCAGCGCCGTGAACTCGTCGCGGCAATAGGGGGGGACCTCTCGCTGCCGAGCGTCGTCAGAGCAATGCTCGGCAGCGACAGGAATTGGGCCGCGGTATAAAAAAAATATTTTTGCTCCATCCCCTGTGATAATAAATAATTGATATGTACCTAATCGTAAAATGTTCATAAATACACTGAAAATTGCTGTCCTCTATCATGGTTCATACAGGAAGCTATTGTAACAAGACCACTTAAATATTTACACATGCATGTGAATGATTTTATTTGATTGTACTATCCAGCACCCATAGGTATCTTCTGAACTGTTTCTTCGGGTACTAAAACGGTTCGAATATTCATAGCTAAAACAGGACAAAGGCAGTCGGGTTAGCTAGTAACATATCTGTCTATGTAGATTTAAAATAAACTAACTACTGAAATAACAATACAAAAACATAGGATCACGCCCCCGAAGGGGTAGGCAGAGGTGTATTACACACCCACGATTCGCCAGCTATGTTTACCTATCCATCCATCAGCCTTTGGAAGTCCACTGCTGGACATAAGCCTCCCCAAGAGAGCGCCACAACATGTGTTTCGCTCATATGGGGGATAGTGCCGTAATCGCCACGCTTGGCAGGCGGGTTGGCGATCGCAGTGGATGTTGTTAATACTCGAGGGAGTGCTGCTGCCCACTCCCCCGGTATCCCTCAATCGGCTCTTACGACTCCCGTGGGTAGAGAGGGGTGGGACAATTCTAAAGCCGGCCCCACACGGCAAACCTAAGTTTACCTAAGTCCCACGTAATAGGGGACGAGCCTATTGCCGTGTACCGGGCACATTTTCAAACTCCGGGCTGCTACTGAGAATTTTTCTTTATGCGCAAAAACTCAATAACGCGGCTCGACTCGGAGAACGAACCCGAGACCTCATGATCAGCAGTCGCTCACACTACCGCTGCAATACTGAAATAACTTTGAGGAAAAGAAAGTCATAAATACTACAAAATATAATATATTGCACGTGCATAATACCTTATAATTTTTTTGTTTAATATCAAATTCAATGTGCAATGAACATAATTTCCGAAAGATAAATTGTATTGGATTAGAACTCGATAATAATACTAGTACTCGTAGCCCATCAATACTTCTTAACCTTCAACCCTGGCCTTGAACTTCTTATTACGTAACAAAATCGATAAACATAATAAAGAGGATTAACCTTGTTTACAAATTTAACTACAACCATTGAGTTTCTATTTAATCGTGTACTCTAAATGAAGATTGTGTTTTGTTTTGCTCGTAATTTAGATCATAAATATTTGTCTCATTTCTTGTATTAATAAAGGAGTCAAAATCTTTTTTTTATATACTACATGGGTGTCAATCACACACATACCTGCCGGTAAGTGGTTATCGTAGCCTATGGTCACTAGAAACACCAGAGGCATCACTGGTGCGTCGCCAACTCCAAGGAAAGGGATAGGAGGTGGCGATGAAGGTTAATAAGGACAGGATAGAAAGGATACTCAGAAGAGGATGGGTAGGTACGGATCCAGCCTTCAAAAAAAGCTTGTGGTCGCGCGATTCTTTGTTGTTTTGAAGTGAAAACTTCTATAGGAAAGTTTGGATAGGGAGTAAATTCATGTAAGTCATCATAGACATGGTCACGTGACGTGTTAACGATAACATTATTCCTATTAGTATAACTTATTGCGCTGGGCCCACGCGGCTAGAATAATACAAATGTCCTTATTAGTATCACAATTATAATATTGGCTAAGTTATAAAGTAGTTTCGTAATCACCAAAGGTGCCAAAATCATAAGAAAGAATGTGATACGGAAACAATGATGGTCCTGAGCAAATGTCAGGATAGTTTAGTTGGCATAGCATCTAGAATGGTGACCATAAGACACAGGCCTAGAAGCCTTAAAATTAATTAAGAGTCTTACTAAAACATGTCGCTATTTATTAAACTGCGAACGATTTTAGCGGTCCAGAGCACTTCCCCGGATTGGAATTGTTTGTATCCTGTTCGTAAATGTCTCTGTTTCCAATTTTACAATTTGTATTTGTCCGTCTGGTGACGGACTAAAAATACGAGTGTCACCACCCCATCCTTTCCCGCGGGTGTCGTATAAGGCGACTAAGGGAAGTAAGCAATTATCATCTATTGCATTACTGGTGGTAAGGCTGGGTACTAAGTGAGAGTACTCTTAGGCCCGAATGGGTCAGTACCACCGTCTCCTGTATGACCGGTCATGAAGTACGTCAGTGTTTTGGCTGTAGCAGAAGATAGCCGTTTATTCTTTCATTTCACACCTGAGAAATGAAATGGTGACTATACTCTCGGTAAAGTTGAGTCCATGAGCGACGGTTACCACTTACCATCAGGTGGGCCGTGACACGTCTGCCGTCATAAGCAATAAACAAATAAAATTAGGGTATATTAAGGTGTTACAAAACAGGTGAAATTATAAATGTTTTACTAAAAGTAGCATGCAAAATTAACGGTGTTTTTCATTTGTATAGCTTCTTTTTAAATAGTCTAGTATTCAAAGCTTTCAGGTAACTAGGTATATTGTTGTAGATACGAATACACAAAAATAAATTCTTAGTCAGTCTACGAATTTCGTAATCGATTACATTAGGTAAATGAACGACATATGGCCGATCATCGATTATTTGATATAATTCTGGTCCGCACATGCCAATTTCGAACATGAAACATATGGTTGCGGCGCTAAGCAACAGATTTTTAATAAAAGCTGCGTCATCAGAATGTGAACGCGGGCACCTGCGGCTGTCGGTTGAATGGATATAACAACATATATTCCGTAGAAATAAATTGTTTTTCTGTCTTTGTACGCCTACGTTTTAATAGTATTACTTCTACTAACAAATGTTTAAAATATGTCTAACAAGTTCAAAGACAGTACAGCAGACAGTAATATGTCTATTATGTATTTTGACCTTTTGAGAGAGTCTTCAACGGATCCTCTCTGATACAGTCGTTGAAATTATTTATCTGTTTAAAAAAAAACGACTAGACTCCGCAGTTGCGTACGCTGTCTATCTCAGACTAACTAGACGGGGCCACGGCGTGGCCGCACTTGAAACAGCAATATTTTTTTTAAATGTTGCCAGGTTGACAAATATTTAACCATATTTGGGCAAAATAAACGATAGTTAGAATGAGGTCTGTAACTTAATCGTAAATAAGAAACTCTTCGTAACAAATATTTAATTGAAAATCACAGCGTTTATCAAAATAATTATTTAAAAATAAATCTACCGCCCCTTCTATTCATCCAACCATCAGTCTTTAAACGTCCACTGCTGGACATTGGCCTCCCCAAGAGAGCACCAGAACTAGCGGGCTTGTGCTGACTGCATCCAACGGCTCCCTGTAGCTTCGACAATATATTTGGTCCATCTGGTGGGAGGCCATATTACGCTGCGCTGTCCGAAACGTGGTCACAACTCGAAAACCTTTTTCCCCAACGATTGTCAGCTCGTCGAGCGATATAGCCTGCCCATTGCCACTTCAGCATGCAAACCTGGCAGGCTATGTCAGATATTCACATTCTACGGATCTCCGTAATAAGAATTCGATCACGTAGGGAAATACCAAGACTTTGAGCCTTGATGCAAGGTAAGTATTGCTGCTCCATAAATTGCCGTTCTGTTCGATATCTCATCTGGTAAATAATATTAAGTTATATTTAATAAAATAATAGTACACAAGAATATAATTAAATTATCTTTTCTTTCTTTTATGGGTCAAATAAGAAAATAATTATCTTCCTTCCAGCGCTGATTTAACTAACTGAATAAGAACTTAGAGCAAATCAGTTTCTCTGAATTCTAGATTATGGCTACAGCGGTAGTCATAATCTTGAATAGAGATTTACTTACAAAGATGAAATTACAACTGCCTCTGTGGTGCAGTGGTAGTGTAAGCGACTGCTGATCATGAGGTCTCGGGTTTGATCCCCGGGTCGGGCAGCGTTATTGAGAATTTCAAAACAAAATAAAATTCTCAGTAGCAGCCCTAAGTTTGTAAATGTGCCCGGTATACATAGCTGGCGAGTCGTAGGTGTGTAATACACCTCTGCCTACCCCTTCGGGGAATACAGGCGTGATGCTATGTTTTTACAAAGACTTTAAAAGCTATACTTACATGAACATATTCACTGGCAATGATTTTGCTCCCAACGTTACTATTTTCTTATTATGTATAATGAAACATCAACAAAATGTCGTAGAACATATTTTGGGTATTGCGTGGGTTGCCTCGTTTTTCCGTAGTATGCTACCACCCATTTCGATCTCGCATCTGGATTAGAGGGAAACCTAAAATAGTAAATATTTATCATCATCTCATAAATTACATAAAAATTTTAGTAAAGTGAAAACTGGGCAAATTAAATTCGCAATAAGGCAACACCGAAACAATTCTCAGTAATATTTAGATATTTTTATATATATTTTTAGCATTTGACATGCTTAGCACTATACATTAAACACAAAGTGAAAAATGTGAAATCGAAATTTTTTGTTTAATTCTCTTTTTGTGTTCTTTGTGTTTAATTCTCAGTAATAGAAAGTTAGCTAGTAAACGTGTATTGCGAGTGTATCTTAGTAGCAATTATTAATTTTGAGAAAAAAAACCCATTTTATATCTTTTTATAGCATTCAATCACTAAATTTTTTCATTTTCGACTACATACGAATGAAATACCTGTATTTTTTCGCTCGCTGTAGCTTTTGTAGCATAGTACACTATTTTACAACCACTATTATCACGTAGATTTTTTCTCAAAACACTCATTAACACAAATTAACATTAAATTTTAATTAAAACCCGAATTTTTATAAAAATGTTCAATTATGTCAGTTGAATCGTGACAGCTGGTTGTAGGCCAGAGGGTTTTCTGCAGTTTTGTGGATTTGGAGAAAGCATTTGACACGGTTGTACGAAAGGAACTTTGGGACATTTTGCCGGAATATGGTATTAACGGTAGACTGTTACAAGCGGTGCAGTCCGACTACATGGACTGCAGAGCTTGTGTGCGGCTGGACGATGGAATGTCACTCTGGTTTGATGCCAATATCGGCGTTAAACAGGGTTGCGTTCTATCAGCCAGACTGTTTATCATATATCTGGATAAGTGTCTACAAAGGTTGAATGAAATGAATGTGGGAGTTCAGATGGGTGACTCGGTGGTTAGGTCTCTGCTATATGCAGACGATGCGGTTTTATTAGCGCAGTCCGCGGCTGACCTACAAACCCTAGTTGACGTAATGGCAGGATATGGATATGATGGCTAAGATTGTAAGAAAAGGGGCCTACGTGTGAATGTGAGCAAAACCAAAATAATGGCTTTTGAAAGAGAAGAAACCAGAACAAATGTTAGAGTAGCAATAGGAAATGGTGTGCTAGAACAAGTGGAAGAATTTGTATATATTGGATGTGGATTCAGTCGGGATGGAAGGTACACCACTGATGTGAATGCGGGAAATAGAGTGAACGAAACATTGGCACAGCAGTCTCGGCAGTCATCACCTCAGCCAGAAGGCACGTGTTGCAATACACAACGCAGTGCTTGTCCCAACGTTATTGTATGGAAACGAGAGTTGGGTATGCAAAAAAGAGCATGAGAGTAAAATCAATGCGGTCGAAAGGCAATCTCTGCGGAAAATCTGTGGAGTGTGGCTGACTGACCGCATTCGTAACGACGAAATAAGAGAGCGAGTAGGTATGAAAGAGAGTATTGGTGTAAAGATGCGAAAGGGAATGCTCCGATGGTTCGGACATGTGGAAAGAATGCCGGACGAGCGACTGGTTAAGAAGATATACAATGCGAAAGTGGAAGGATGTAGGTACAGGGGGAGACCGAGACTCACCTACCTAGACCAAATCGGTCATGTATTGAAGGAAGGTGGAGTCAGGAGTCTCCGAAACCGGCGAGCGTGTATCAAGAGAGTTATGAATGTTGAGGAAGCGAGAGATGTATGCAAGAATAGAACCTCTTGGCACTCTGTTCTCTCTGCCTACCCCGCAAGGGAAATGGCGTGATGATAAGTAAGTAAGTAGTGAATCGTGACAGACAAAGCATTTTGACATCGTGACAATACCAAAAACTGGCCTGTTTTTTTTGCACCATTAAATTGTATCTTACGTTCTCACTCATACATGTCAAATAATTTTCTTCGCTCTGTCTAGGATGTATTTAGTCTGAGCTGTCTATACGAGTATTTGGTTTGATTGGTAGGTTAGGTGATTTTTTCCCCGCCTTAACAAAAAAAACAACGCTAATTAATTCCCCTGAGACACTCAGTTCGTTGACGTTTGAAATTGTATTCATTTTTAAATTTTTATTATTTCATTCCCATTGGTACAGACTCAAACGCATTTGAAAAATAATCGATTGTCAATAACCATTAAATTTTATCGCAATCGTTTCAATCAAGATGCTACTGGAAGGATGGTTAATAATGTTTGGTAGCGTCTTCACTTGATATCGTTAGCACATTATTTCGAGAATACTTTTTATAGCTAGCGATAAACTATCAGCGAGATCCCAGTGGTGACGTTGAGGACTGTCTTACTCTATTATCCCTATTATTCGTTACGCAGTCTAAAGTCGATAACAGTTAAGTTTTTGATGTGAAACATCTAATGCGGAGGGAGAGTAAAATCGGCTGTTAGCGTGGCGACGCTTTTATTATACCTACTTGTCCCGTTCCAATCTTAGTTTCCGATTGAGCTGAAATTTTACACGCATGTGTATATCACGTGACAATGTAATATTATGATGGCATGGAGCTGATCTGATGATGGAGCTGTGGAAGGTGGACACGGGAACTCTATAATGAAACAGCGCAACCCCAATTAGTTTGGGCTCGTATGATTCGTCTTGCCGAGTACTTAGTGTCTAGATGGTATCCAGGGGCTAATGATGAAGCTGCAAGGTGGCCACAGTAACTCTATAATGAAATGAAGCAACCCCGTCGAGTTAGGGCTCGTTTGAAATGTCCTGACTAGAACTTCAGTCATAGATGATATCCAGGGTCTGGTGATGGAGCTGGAAGGTGACCATAGTAACTATGTAATGAAACGACGCAACCCCATCGAGTTTGGAATCATTTGATTCGTCTTGACGAGTACTTTGTCTTTAGATAGTATCCAGGGTCTTATGATGGAGCTAGAAGGTGGCCATAGGAACTCCGTTATAAAACGACATAACGCCATCGAACTTGGGCTCGTATGATTTGCCTTGACGAGTACTTTGTTAAACATAAAGTGAAAAATGTGAAATCGAAAATAACAGTCACGAGCAGGATTTGAACCTGCATCTCCTGGATACCGTCCAGATGCTTTGCCAATTCAGCCATCGTGACAATTGCTTCTGACTGCTAGTTTCGATAACACATTCATACTTAACTTCTTTTCGGTGACGAGTACTTTGTCTCTAGATGGTATCCAGGGTCTGACGATGGAGCTGGAAGGTGGCCACAGTAACTCTGTAATGAAACGCAACCCTATCGAGATTATACTCGTTTGATTCGTCTTGAAAGTACTCCACTTTGTCAAGTTATGATAATTTTATTTCTACAAAATAATGTCGATGTTTCACATCTGCTAGACGTCCCGTGACGTCTATTTTTTATTACATTTAATCAAATCTAATTTTTTTTTACTACGTGGGTGGCAAACAAGTATACCACCCGCCTGATGGTACCGTAGTCTATTACGCTAGCAACACCAGAGGCATCACATGCATGTCGCACATCTCCTAATAAGAGGAGACGGTGAGGAAAGGAAGGATACACAAAAAAAATTATCGAAACCGCACCGGTTTTTCATTCAGGTGGAGTTTAGTTACATAGACGAATAGAAGATTTATATACCAATTTTTATAGATTTTGTTTGTCTGCCTCACTGTTTGTTCGCGATGATCTCAAAATGGTAGGACCAATTTGGACGGTACTTTGACTGGTATAGCTGATGTTAGAAAGAGTAACTTGGGCTATTTTTGGAAAATAAAATTGTTTTGTTTTATATAATTGTTTGCAGCTTGTCAGTATTAAAATTATCAAAATATTCTGTTTGTCCACCCTGCAAGGGAGATGGCGTGATGATAAGTAAGTAAAATTTTTCTCTGAATATTAAGGTTTTTTTAACCAAGAGAACATACTCTGTGTTTAACAATTATTCCTGGGAGAGGGGTTCAGAGGTGAACTTGTTCCTTGGTAGATCTTAACAAGTAAAACAACACAGTCACTGAACGAGAGCGATTTAACTTTAATAACTTAAACTATTTATATTGTCTAATAACAAATCTTAACAACGCAATACAGCTTTTTACTCTACGCCATCTATTGTGACACGTAGATAAATCCTAGTTATACATTCTGCCCACCAAGAGCAAATTGACAAATTTGATCTTAAATTTACTATATTAAACACTACAATCATTAGACATTGGCAAGACACAAATTTTAGAAATAGGCCTTTTTATGACAGTTGCTTTAGTACGCAGCGATACTACTCGAGTTATACCATCAGTACCCGCATGTCTGGTAACGATTCTACCTAATAGCCATTATCTAAATGGCAAATCATCCTCTTTCACTAGCACTATATCCCCTAACTCAAGTTCCGGTGATTGTGAAGCCCACTTATACCGGTGCAGAAATGTGGTCAAATATTCATGTGACCAGCGTCGTCAAAAATGTTGCAACATTTTCTGCGTTAGCTGCCATCGACGAAGGCTACATATGTTTCCTGACTTACAAGTTGTGGTCGGGTATCGCAAGCAAATTGTTACCAACGAGAAAGTGTAGCTTTGTGTAGTATGTGCCCTTGTGCCTTTGCTAAATACCGGATACATTTAACGCAAGCTCGTACATGAGTAGTACTAGTATACAATATCTAGACCTAAGGTAAGATAGTATTAGTTGAGCTCCCCCGTGTAGCGTCTTAGCATGCGTATCTGCTATCACTACTTTGGTTAATCCGACTTTTTTGGAAATAACAAACGAAGTTTCCTCTCTTCACTCAGCAGTGCTTCTTCCAGTCTCCCTCCTACTCTTAGATTTCTCTCTCTGTCTATATATGGATTTAAATACTTTAATCGACCTATCAATTTTCTAAAATTAAGACCTTTTATTATCTTCAACTCATTACTTAAACTTTCTGCTTGGCATTTTCTAACACATGTATCCATTTGCCGTGTGGGGGCCGGCTTTAGAATTGTCCCACTCCTCTCCACCCATGGGAGTCGTAAGAGCCGACTGAGGGAATACCGTGGGAGTAGGCAGCAGCACTCCTTCGAGTATTAACAACATGCATTGCGGTCGCCAACCCCCTTGCCAAGCGTGGCGATTACGGCACTATCCCCCATTTGGGGAGGCCTATCTTCAGCAGTGGACGTTAAAAGGCTGATGGATAGATGATGGATGGGCTTCCCGTAGCTCTTCTAGCGTTAAAAATCCTTTTGTATATTCTCTGTTCTTTCTCCATGATAGCACCCATCTCATATATGCTATTATTCTGATCAATTTTGTTATGGTTGAAAATTTACCCCAAATTATATCTTCATTCTCAGCAACTAAATGAACTTTTATTTCTTCTAAATCTGTTTCTATATTTTTCATTCTGTTAAATCTAACTTCCCTTTCATGCAATGCTGGACCTTCAAACCATAACTTGATACTTACTAATTCTGAAGGTCTGAGACCTCTTGATGCACAGTCAGCAGGATTTAATTTTGATTGCACATGTGACCATTGATTAGCTTCCAGAGTTGTTAGAATCTCAGAAACCCGATTCACAACAAACGTCTGCCAACGACTAGGATGACTGTGTATACATTGTTTAGGTAAGAACTTCTGCGACTTCAACCAAAAGCTTCGTGACAAGAACTGCTCCACAGAGTTCCAACCTTGGTATGGAGATTTGCTTTATTGGTGCTTCCTTAGATTTAGCAGTTATAATTGATACATGAACAATCCCGTCCCAAGACCCTCAAATAAACAACAGCCGCGTATGCTAGCTTGGAGGCATCGCAGAATTCCGTGCAATTCCATTAAAGTGTTATTCGAAGTTGTGTGACACCAACGATTAATGTGTAACTTGGAAAGTTCCGTAAGTTCTCTGCGAAAGGTAAGCCACTCTTTTAATATATTACTTGTTACTGCTTCATCCCATTTTAATCCCGATAACCACAGCTTTTCAATCATGATTTCGGCAAGTATTACACTTGGTGCTAATCAACCGAGTGGATCAAATAACCGAGCTATGTCTGACAATATTTTTCTTTTTGTTACAGATTCCATAGGTTCCTGAGGCTGCTGCACTGTCACCGTGTATTGAAAGGCGTCCATCTTCCTGTTCCAGGTAAATCCTAATAGTTTCATTAGATCATCTATCTTTAACATTAAATCGTCTTCCTTTGTTTCCTTCTTACCTGTTCTGTCCCTGCTACTTACGATCCTATCCAATAACTCGTTACTATTGCTAGACTATTTTTGTAGCTTAAACCCACCTTTTTCTAACAATGTATTCATCTGTTCATAAATTTCTACTCCTTGGTCCACTGTATCACATCCAGTTAACAGGTCATCCATATAAAAGTCTTCTATGACTCTTTTCGCCGGCATCAGTAACATCAATGTGACGATGCGCGAAGCAAAGTATTTTTGAAAGATGAGCTTGAACTTTTTGCTCCCTTGAATTTAAAGTACATTTTTAGAGGAAAATACTTTGGCTATAGCGACTTCGGGTGTACTACCGACTAGTTTTAATGAACCATTTGTAAAATTCCTTAGAAATCCCATGCACATGTTGCGATCGAGTCTACACACAAGGCAGAGTCAACAAACGTTCATTCATAGAATCATAAAGCTTTCTTATCTTTTGTTTACATCCACAGATGGTCAGCAGTTGTAATGATACGCTTTTGTTTCCAAATGTTCAGGTAGGTAAAGTAAATCTAAGAATCAGTTACTCCACTCAGTCATTTCCATTGTATTTATTATGTAAACTGCTCTTTCATCTACTGAGCAGCTGATTTGGGATAGGCTATCACATAGCCTACCCAAAACTTTGTAGTGGTTGGCTTCTAATCTGTTCGGTCATAACGGATCTATTCGACCTTCACGACCCAACTAGTCTGACAACTGGCCAACTCAAACAAATCAAGATTTTTATTTAGGACTGACAATCTGTAACGACTGCCTGTATGTTATTTGTAAGCCGGCTGGGACCCACGTTTTAACGCGTGTTCCGAAGTAAGGAGATTAGGTGCTCACAAATATGTTTGTTTTTGGTCACACATTTGATACCTTCCAACCGCATGCAAGTTGCTTAACCTTGCTGAGCACGTTACCAATTAAAAGAATCTAAATGTATAAGAAAAGATAAAATTGTTCAAAATTTCACAGAATAATTCAAAAATCCTTATAGATCACAACGTATTAGTATCGTATGTTGACTATGAAGAGTAGAGTATACAGGTACCAAACCATACCATACGGGAGGCGATGCAATTTGATACTTACCTAAAACTTTAGCTCAATAATGTACCAAAAGTAACGAGTAAAGTAACGATACGGTAGTAACGTAACGAGTGTTGATTCTGTTAGTAACGAATACATACGGGTTACTTGACCACGTTTCGAGTCAGCTTATCGTTGCCACTTCTGTACCTTCTGAGCGTACTTTTAGCAAAGCCGGCCAGGTCCTTACGGAAAGAAGGAACCGGCTCAGTGGCAACATAGTTGTGCAAATATTATTTATACATAGTACCTAATTTGTAATTTTATTCATTAGTTTTTTATTATAGGTATACTTTAAAATACACATTTTTACATTTTTTTTTATTGAAGTGAATCTTCTTTATCGGGATTGGAAAAAAATTTTGTGTAACATTTTTTCGTTACGCGTCACATTTTTCCGTTACGCGCCTTATTTTATATGATTTTTTTAAATATGGGTTGCAAGACTATAAATAATATAAGACATATGTATATTGCGTGACAATGTAATATTATGATGACATAAAGCTGATCTGATGATGGAGCTAGAAGGTGGCCATAGGATACCTATAATGAAACGGTGCAACCTCATCGAGTTTGGACTCGTTTGATTCGTCTTGACGAGTACTTTGTCTTTAGATGGTATCCAAGGTCTGATGACGAAGCTAGAAGGTGGTCATAGGAATTCCAATATAAAACGACATAACCCATGGAGTTTGGGCTCGTATGATTAGTCTTGACGAGTACTTTGTATCTAGATGGTATCCAGGGTCTGATAATGGAGCTAGAAGGTGGCCATAGGAACTCCAATATAAAATGACATAACCCCTTGGAGTTTGAGCTCGTATGATTCGTCTTGACGAGTACTTTGTATCTAGATGGTATCCAGGGTCCGATGAAGGAGCTAGAAGGTGGCCATAGGAACTCCAATATAAAATGATATTACCCTATGGAGTTTGGGCTCGTATGATTCGTCTTGACGAGTACTTGGTATCTATATGGTATCCGGGACTGATGATGGAGTTGGAAGATGGCCACAGTTAACTCTGTAATAAAACGACGCAACCCCATCGAGTTTAGACTTGTTTGATTCATTTTGACGAGTACTTTGCCTTTAGATGATATGTAGGGTCTGATGATGGAGTTGGAAGGTAGCCAAAGGAAATCCATTATAAAACGACATAACCCCATGGAGTTTGGGCTCGTATGAATCGTCTTGACGAGTACTTTGTATCTAGTCGGTATCCAGGGTCTGATGATGGAGCTGGAAGATGGCCACAGTAGCTCTGTAGTGAAACGACGCAACCCCATCGAGTTGGGACTCGTTTTATTCCTCTTGACAAATACTTTGTCTCTAGATAGTATCCAGGGTCTGATAATGGAGCTGGAAGGTAGCAATAGGCACTCTGCTATAAAACGCTGTAATAATTCTATTATAATTAATGAAATGCTATAATAATCTTAGTAGCAATAAGGTGAAATAATTGTATAATGTGTATCCATGTCTATGATAATAAAAGCCTTTTGCTTAAACTTTATCTAATTTAGCTTTATTTAACCAATTTCTGTAAAGTTGTAAATAGTAGATAATTTTTCGAAAAATGATGTCATAAAGAAGTTTCACTTCTTACGTATGTACACTAATACACACACACACATAATTTTTTTTTACCTACTTACAAACAAGATTTACTATGCTAATCGTTATCGTTTCATATTACTTTGCGATATTGGTTATTAATATTATATTGTCATCAATCCGAGTTCAGACTAATAATTTTACTGCAATAACTTATGTCATATAAGTACTCATAACTTCTAACGTATCGCCGAGCTTCAGTACGCCTCGCCTCATTTGAAGTGGGATATTGTACTGGCTCAGTGTAAAAAAGAGCCTACACTTACAAACTCTATTTAATGTCGCGTCCTGCTCGACACTAACTGTCACTGAACGAGAGCGATTTTACTTTAATAACTTAACTATTTATATTGTCTAGTAACAAATCTTAACAGCGCGATACAGCTTTTTACTCTACGCCATCTATTGTGACATGTAGATAAATCCTAGTTATACACTCTGTTTAAAATAATGTTAAATTGTTACCTACACTCACTAACAATTTCCTTAACTAAAGCCGATAATATAGTTTGTCAAACGTAAGGGAAATGTTTTATAAAAATACTAATATTGGTAGCTCAATGACCTTCGTATATGGCAAAATGTATAAAATATACTTGTGACCTTAAATTACAAGATTTATTTTAATACTGGTGCTTTCATACATATATTATATTTTCTTGGAAATGGGTTCATACCCTCGTTGTGATTACACATATATTTATCACGGATTCAAAAATGGGAATGTTTACTCCTTTATAATTTTAGGGCAGATGGATGGCGTATTATCGACATGGCCATTAAAAACTGTCATTTCCATACAATTTGTAACCTGTAATCTGTAAATTTTAATCTTCTCGTAATATGCCTCTGTGTTATTATTTATTTATGCATTATCTCAGAACAATGGATTTAATCTCTACTATTATAATACTGTAACAGAGCTATTTCTGTACATTTAATATATTTGAGAAAAAATGTCGGTATTAGGCTATACATAGGCGTGTCCAAACACACAACGATTTTTTTTTAGATTTTTTGTCTGGTTGTCTATTTATCTGTTTGTTTGTTTGCGCATCATGCAAAAACTACTGAACGGATTTTGATGCATCTTTTTTTGTTTGATAGCTCTCGAGTAGACTTAATAACACCGGATGGACCGACGATCTGGTCAAAGCTGCAGGGAGCCGTTGGATGCGGTAGGCACAGGACCACTCGTTGTGGCATTCTCTTGGGGAGGCCTATGTCAAGCAGTGGACGTTGGAAGGCTGATGGATGGATGGATGGACCTTGAGATATAGGCATTTGAAATACTGTAGGTACCTGTTTGTTTGCGCATCATGCAAAAACTACTGAACGGATTTTGATGCAATTTTTTTTGTTTGATAGCTCTCGAGTAGACTTAACAACTGGTATACATTTTATCCCGCTACTATATCGGGAACCTGAGATATAACCCAAAAACTAGCTTTTAGCTGCGGCGAAGCCGCTGGCAAAGGCTAGTATGCCATAAAGTGACGTAGTTATATTCTAAAGCACTAACACGTGGACGAACTCGCGGGCTCACTTTAGTTTGGTATATTTTGACTCGACCCCTTATTCTCCACTGATTTACTTTTCAAATTTCAATGCTTTTAATCGTAAACTTGCACATTCCATATTTTCAAGTAAGGCAAACTTAACCCAGAAAAAGTATTTTAATATAATTGGTAATGGGTATTGTGGTCAAATAGTATAAAGATACGCTATATAATTCAATCTCAACCATAGTGCTAATTCATAGAGTTTAATTTTCTGTCGCCTCTTTCTCCTGTCACAACGTTTTTCTTGGCAAACCCTATTTTACGGCGAAGCATTTACGGTTTTTACTTTTTAAGGCGATTCCAATAAGAGGCTTTGAAAAGTTTTAATAAACTTTGAAGGGAGCCCCTAGTGGTTCTTCGTAGCTTTGCTCTTTCTTCATTAAGATTCTTGCGTAACGATGAATTTCATGTCCTACTAAAAATCGCTAGGTAGGTAACCAATAGCTTCATATTTCACTTTGGCTGGATATATTTGCAAATACTCAACTCTATTGATTTTTTATATAAATTAACACAAAGTGCTAGCCTTAATAACTGGTATATTTTTATATATATGTAGGTATATGTTTATATAATATTTATGTCATCCAACGATGATAGTAGTTTTCATTCTGCTAATAGCTCTTTTTTATTCATCTTCAAATGATAGTTTTTGTTCTGTGAGTAACACGTTAGGTGAAACTTTGCAAACATTCCAGTAAATTATTAAACGTGTGTCATATCAATGCACAAAGTCTGCCTAGACACTATAATGAATTACTGGAGGCTTTCGCAGATGGCTATGTTCATGCCATCCTGATTTCTGAGAGCTGGCTCAAACCTCACCTTCTCTCAACTTCCTATTCTCTCCCTGGGTTTGTATTGATCCGGAACGACCGTGTTGACAGGCGGGGGGGAGGAGTTGCCATTTATCTTCGTTGTAATTAAATTTTCAAAATTATTGCCACATCTCCTTCTCACTACCACGCTTCTGTTGAATATCTTTTTATAGAGGTTTGGGTCAGAGGAGCTAAAATGTCTCTTGGAGTAGTGTATTGTCCTCCTTCCACTGATTACTTCACTGAATTCGAATCAGTCTTAGAACCTTTAGGGTCTGACTATGCTCATCACATCATCATGGGAGACTTTAACACCGACCTCTTAACCCAATCATCTCGATCCTTGAAATTGCTCAATATTATTGATTCTGCCAGCCTTCACGTCTTGCCCCTTTTACCCATTCACCACAACCTCAATGGGCAGGACACTTGCCTTGATTTAATCCTCACCTCTGCTCCTTCTTTAGTATCTTCCCATCAACGACGATACTCTATCAATGTGGCGTAAACTCGACTCTGGTGTTCCTCAAGGCGGCATTCTTTCTCCACTTCTGTTTTCTTTATTTATTAATCTCTCGTTACTCAAGACCTTCAGTGTACGTATCACCTTTATGCTGATGACTTGCAGCTCTACACTCAGGCCAGTGTTGATGATCTATCAACAGCAATTGTTTTGATGGACCAGAACCTGACCTCTCTAAAACGATGGTCTGACCGATTTGGTATTGCTGTGAATCCATCCAAATGCCAATCCATCCTAATCGGTAGTTCACGCCTAATAAACAGGATTGACAGGGCATCAATTCCACCTGTGAGTTATAACATAGCATCACGTCTGTATTCCCCGAAGGAGTAGGCAGAGGCGTATTACACACCCACGACTCGCCAGCTATGTTTAAGTCACACGTAATAGGGGGCGTAATAGGAGTTATAATGGCAGTATAATTCCATTATCTTCCAGCGTGCAAGATTTGGGTCTATATATTGACACAACATTTAATTGGGGACCCCAAGTTGCATCCTACGGATACTTTATCGACTCAAGAACTTTCTCCCATCCAAAACAAAGAAAATGCTTGTGCAAGCTTTAATTTTTCCTATTGTCGACTATAGTGATGTGTGCTATCTCGACCTGAATGCAGACTTGCTCAATAAACTGGATCGGCTTCTCAATAATTGCATTCGGTTCGTTTATAACCTTCGTAAATATGACCATGTCTCTAACTAACGCTCTGAGCTAAAATGGCTACGTATTCGGCAGCGTCGAAGCTTGCATGTGTACAACGCTTTACACGTTGTTAAACTCACCGAACGCACCCGGCTATCTGTCCACTCATTTTGATTTTGTTTGTTCCAGACATAATAAAAATCTTCGATCCTTACACAATCTTCTCCTACAATGCCCTTCGCATACTTCACACCCTGTACATTCTTCATTATTTATACAATCTATTCTTCTTTGAAACGCTCTCCCTCTCGAAATCAGGTTATCAGGAAGTCGTAACATATTTAAGTCGAAGGTTTTCCATTTTTACATTGACCAAATGACAGTTGATGAATCAATATAAACTCTCATTTAATTGTATTATATTTATATTGTATATGTATATATTTATAGGTGTATATAGATACTATCTATGTTCTATGTCTATATGTATGTATATATATTATATTATCTTCTTATTATATATATTATTATTATAGTAGCATTTCTTTCACATTTGATCCATTTGGCACCTACCTAAGATATTTTCTGCACGACCTAAAGGTTGACTGGCAGAGAATGCTTTTAGCATTAAGTCCGCCTTTGTACAAATAGTGCATGAAGTTTTTAAATAAATAAAATAAATAAATAAATAAAATGTGGAATCAAAAATAACAGGCACGAGCAAGATTTGAACCTGTATCTTCTGGAATACCATCCCAGATGCTTTGCCAATTTGCAATCGTGACAATTGCTCGGGACTGCGATTCTCTGTAACACATTCCTTCTTAACATTTTGGGGTAACGCCTGCGCCATCCGTCGAATGTATTTGTATACATTATTCCGACCAGGTAAACTTAATTTTTACAATTTATGATTCATACCAAATAATGACGCAGCATCTGGGACGGCATTCCCGGAGATGCAGGTTCAAATTTAGCTCGAGACTGTTATTTTTGATTTCACACTTTCGCACTTTTTGTTAGACAATATAAACAACAAAATATTCGATGTTAGTAAAATAGCCTTGACATCCAGTGAACAGATTTTTACAGTAGATTAGGTATGTCCTTTGTAAACACGATCAGTGCAAAGTAAAATACGAGTAATCGTAATTAGAGTTTACCCAATACTTTATAATTATCGGAGTGATTTTTCCTTTTGTTCATACAAGATTTTCATTCATCGCAAATGAATGCAGGAGTGCTTATGGGACTTAGCAACACCGTCAAAGTGCACCTGATTTTAATGCAACTTTGCATTAAAATTCGTTTAGTAGAATTTACAGATTTTTTTTTTATTTGATAGCTCTCGATTAGCCTTAAAAACTGGTATATATTTTGTCCAACTACTATACCGGGAACCTGAGATATACATAAAAACTAGCTTTTGGGAGTGGCGGAGCCGCGGGCAAAGGCTAGTGTCTTTAAAAAGTCGGATCTTTTCGTATCTTTGATTGCAATATGAGACTGGAGTTTTCTTTTGGTCGTTTTTGTTCCCTCCACCCCATGTCTTGATAGTGCGTGCAAATATCCCTCTGGGCTGTCTTATTCTAATTATAACTATTTGAATATCGAAGATGGTCGTTGAACTCATTAACCTGTCTTATAAAATCAACTAAATCGTTAACTCGAACAAAAGAACAATAAAAGTGACTTTTACTCGGCAAATATTTAAAGATTTATTAAATTTTCTTGCGTAGGTGTATAATTTGATCTTTTCAAGTCGAAGAGTTTCAATTTTTTTTCAATTATTATTCATGAGAATACATTAGTAAATTACTGTTCTTCCATATATATTTTATTTTTTGGTTCCGAAATACAATCAAATACAACGATTAATATCTTATTTAAATACAAAGAATATTTATATATTTGCAGAGGCGTTTCTTCTAAATGTTAGTAGACGCTTGTCATCTTTAATACTATAACGATCAATCCAAGTATATAATAATTTTACTTTTAGTCGTAACTTCTGAAAAATAACCGTTATAAGCTTATTTATTATTAGCTATGAAGAAATTGTAATACAAAATTAAAGGACGTTATTAAATGAAAATATTTTATTAAAAATATCTAATCTTTTTGCTTTTAATAAATACAAAATAATGCATAAGGAAATAATTACTGCATTGGAGGGTTACAAACATCCAATTTAACAGACACAAAGTAAACTCGGATTCAATTATTAAATGTTCGAGCGCCTCACTGAATATGGCCGTTGCACTCACTTACCTATGCGGTCGCACTTTCGTTCGTCTCACTCAGACAAGCGTCTCACTACTATCTCGCTATTACGGCTTGAGTAACAATTTGATTGTACCTATTAATTATAATAAACCACATCAAAAATTGGAGTCAGATTTTAATACTAGAACGAACCCCGATTGCGTACATTAAATGTCACACAATTAAACTGTCCTGCTGCGTGGGAATCAAAACTACATAACTCGCCACAGGAACTCGGTAACTAAATCACTACATCATTCGTCATTGTCACTTGTTAACTAAAATTAATTATTATTTATATTAAAACAAATTACTTGGACAATTCTGTGCATATTTTATTAACTGGGGACATTTTTGAAGCGACCTGCATAAATTTATTTATAGAGGCTTCCAAAAGGCTTCTGCGCAGATCGATTCCGGCACGTTAAATATAGGACACGTTATAGGGACAACCAGTAGAGTGAAAAATGTGAATAGGCTTTTAATATTGCTGCTTCAAATTTTAATATTAGTTAATATTTAATATTTACTGGATAGCAAACTTCACATACACTTTTTTTCCATAAACTTATTGCTAGTAGCATAGATCCGTGTGATGACGGACTAAGAATACATGCGTCACCACCCCATTCTTTACCACGGGTGTCGTACGAGGCGACTAAGGGAAGTAAGCAATTATAATCCATTGCATTACTGGTGGTAGGGCTGGGTACAAAGTGGGAGTACTCACTTGCTATCGGGCCCGAGCGGGTTGGTACCACCATCTCCCGTGTGACTGGCCAATGAAGCACATCGATATGTTTTGGTTATAGCTGGAGATAACCGTTTATTATTTCATTTCATGTCTGTGAAATGAAATGGTGAGCAGCGGCTTGACAATACTCACGGTCTAGTCGAGTCCATAAACGAGGGTTACCATTTACCATTAGGTGGGCCGTGGCTCGTCTGCTACCATAAGCAATAAAAAACAAAGATGGCTGTTAGTCCACTATGTACCTGTGTGAGTTGGCAGATTTCACATGCCGTAGAGAAAAATATCTTAAACATGTAGGTTTTCTCAATATGTTGTGTATTCGTAAGCAAATATACACATAATTTCATAAAGTAACAACTATGTCGATCGAACTCAATACCACTGTCTTGGCAGACTTTAGTTTTACCTCAAAGCTATCATTGCATTACCAAATTATACCAATGGAGTAATGTCTACCAGTTTCAATGGTCAGCTAGGTGGAAGTCTCTCTGCGAAACCCGCCGTGTGCCAGGCGGCTTTCTTTAGTAGATGAGACCCCACACTACCTGTTCGTGCCCCACACTACCTGTTCGTGCCCCGAATGATGGGGTGTGCGGGTAGGTATATTTTTTCCCGTCTCAACAAAAAAGGCTATCTTTACACTTATGCATGTACCTATGTCTACAGACCTTCAAGCAAAATATTTAACATCCAATTCCGAATGAGTTTTGACCAGCTTAAAAAAACACACTTTTCTTCTATTAGAGTGGCAAACAAGCAAAAGTGCCGCCTGATGGCAAGCGATTCCCGTAGCCTATAGACGCTAGCAATACCAGAGGCATCACTCTCGTGTCGTCAAATCCAAAGGAAGGGGCAAGGAACAAGAAGCAGAGAGAGAGGATGATATAAAGAAGCTGCTGTCTCACCAAACAAAACACAACGGTAAGAGTATCTACTGTTGCTTCAAGACTGTCCTGTGACAGGGTGGTACTTCTACAGCCTCAAGCCGGACCATTCATGATGGGAGAACCATGACTCTACTCTACAAGTAAAAAAAATTAACAATAAAAATAATAAATACGTTAATACCTAAACGTGTTTTGTAGAATAGTACATTGTTACCCTAGGGCTGAAAGCCCTCGAACTATTGAAGCCCTCGTTACGCTCGGGCGCCAAACCCCGTCTCGGGACTAAATAGGTCTTTATCCCGAGGTAAACACTGTGCTTTTCATTACGAATACGAGGAAACTAAAAATAAAAATCATGAATTAGCTAAAGGAAAAATTGAATTTGGCATCGCCGTTTTCCCGCCGATTTTGTTTTGACGTGACAACGTCTTATAAATTGGTTTGCCGGGTGACACTTCAAGAAACTGCGTTACGCTCCGCTCACGTTATGCGCTCACAATGAGAGCGAGTGAGAGGCACGCGTCCCTTCCACTCGGGCATGGTTAGCCCGCCTAAGAGCGAGAGAGACGAAGAAATAAAATTTTGTTAATATGAAATTCAGTGCGAGATTCTTTGTATAAATTAATGTTTTAAATATAATTCTTTGTATAAATAAATGTTTTAAATTGTTACTATTATTTCATCCTTCTTCCTACTATACGAATGAATATTCACATTAAAATTATTTTACCACTCAAAGTCGTTGTCACGTAAAACTTTCGCCCGTATACCGACTTTACAGGCAACCAATTTTTTTTTTCTGTGGTCTGTCAGCTATTCAGCCATTATTTTTAATTTTAATCATTGAATAAATATAAATTTTCGTTATTTTAAACATATAGTTGTAACTATATTAAAATAAAGTCATATAAAAAACAAATTCTTTAAGAAATAGGTACTTATGTTACTTGTTATATGTTGTTGTTATATGTGTATGTTATTTCAATTTTACATCGCGCTGTAATTGACTGGCTGTACAGAAAATAGAACTGTTTTTTTTATCTCTCTCAGCAGTCAGTTGAAAGTAATTCTCCCTAGGGCTGAAAAGTATTACTTTCAACCCGCTTCTCAGGCAACTTCAGGCCTACTTTCAGAATATGAATAATGAAATATCTATTTCTTTCTCTGCGATAGTAACAAACTCATTGAACGGGGGCGAAATAGCTGACAAAAGCTAGTCCAATATATTTTTTTTGAAATAAAACTTCGTTTACGGAATCTATCGCGTTTACTTAATTTTACTACTATCCCGACGTTTCGAATACTTTACAGCATTCATGATCACGGGTGGACTTAGATGATAGACGTCCAAAGCTGATATGTTATTTCAACGGTCTCATCTACCCACAGTATATGATTTTACAAAATTTTTGGTTTATTTATTTTAACCCACCTAATATTCGTTTAGAAACACAATTAAAATATTTACTTCAAATTTTTTATTTTTACAATGTATGAGACTTTAAGTTAGTATATTAAAATGAGTATAATACTCCTCTTTAAACTAAATTTTTTTTGTTTTTATTTAGTGCTCAAAAATTCTACCATAAACTACCAATTACTACCAGTAAGAAGACAATCTTGGTTATTAGTTTATATTATTAAATATATTGATTTTGCCAAAAGCTACCACCGGATCGGAACGCGGCCTGACTGAGAAAGATCCGGCCAGAAAACTCAGTAGGCAACAACTGTTATGGATTATCAAATTTTGTACGGAATTACTGAAAGCTAATTAAGTTTAAAATTTTTTTAAAAAGCAATAACTAAAACTAATCACTACTGTGGGTTTTGTCTACAAATAAACGCTAACTGTCTTGCAATCTTGTGGTGTGCCTTCTTGTATTCTGTTTGGTGAGGCCTATCACAGGGTTCCAGCTTGATGGAAAGACCCAGCCGTCTTCTCTATTGAAATTGGGATGTTTCTTAATTTCAATAGCCTCACGTCTCATTCTAGGGCGATATCGATGTTCTTTTGCGAGGATTTGAGGTTTGTCAAACCTAATGTAATGGTGGGTGTGGTCCTGCGTGTGCTCACAAATTGCAGACTTTGTATAGCGACGGTGCTTCACATCAGCTATGTGTTCTTTGATCCGAGTTGTTATGGATCTCTTTGTTTGGCCAATGTAGGAGAGACCACAATCACAATCCAGCTTGTATACTCCTGCATCCTGTAAAGGTATATGGCACTTGACAGGTGGTAAAAATTGACTAATTCTTTTGAGTGGCTTATAGTAGGTTTTGATTGAAGCTTTTTTGAGAATGTAGCCAATCTTGTCAGTGACTCCTTTAACATAGGGCAGGACTGCAGGGAGGTGCTCAACTGAGGGTGGCTTCACTCGGTTTCTGTGACGGCGGCGTGGAACCTGCAGCTTATTAGCATGTAAAACTTTCTTTACATGCTGCAACTCCCCAGCCAGGTGTTCTTCATCACAGATTCCTTGTGCTCTCTGAAACAAAGATTTAGACACGGTAGCCAACTGTGAAGGATGGTGATGAGACTCTCCATTCAGGTACTTATCAGTATGGGTTTTCTTTCGATACACTGTATGACTCAAGGTGTTGTTAGGGTTACGGATTACCATAACATCTAAGAAAGCTAAAGAGTTATTTGAGTCCAGTTCCATAGTGAATTGAATTTTAGGATTGATGGAGTTCAGATGGTTTAGAAATACGGTTACTTTATCAGATGGTAATATAGCGAAAGTGTCATCTACGTACCGCTTGTAGAAACGGGGGACCACAGGTGAGGTTTTTAGGGCAGTCTCCTCGAAGTCTTCCATGAATATGTCGGCAACATGTCAGAAAGTATTAGTCCAATAAAGATTTTTTTAAAAGTCATTTTTGCGGAAAACGTTATTAATTTTACGTTTTAATTTAATTTTGTAATCTACTCTCAAAATGGAGGCTTTCTATACATCGGTTGTAATATATCTATAAATAGCAATAAAGTTGTGGAAGGAAACAAATGTTGGTTTCATCAGAGGTGAAGATTGGACGTCATCTAGTCCTGATCCTAATTAGCTGGATGATATGATTAAAGCTACGCGTCCATTTATCCGCGCCGTACGCAACGCAGGCACGCATTTTTGTTCTCTTTGTATGAATTTGTTTAGCACTGCGTACACTCATCCGCAAGCACGCGCCGCAGTCAGGCATATATTAGCTATCTGGTTAAATGCGGATGACGTCATCCGCATTTTTCGCTCAGGGTTACCTAGGGTTGTCGTTGTTCTGATATCCAGTTAGAAAGATAAACAAACCTTTTTACGGCACTTGACCCACGCGCATGCGCAAAAAAACTACGCCTAAACTACGAGGCAGTGCTCACTTTGTACAATTTTTTTATGTGTGTTTACATCGGAACCATAGAGATGTAAGAGTTGCAATACCATAAACAATTGTTTTATTTTACTAGGAAAAAACATTGACCTACATGGTCAGCTTCTCCAAAAATATATGAAAAATAAAATAAAATATGGGTTTTGCGTGCTGACATTGCTACGCTGGGAGCGAGCGGAATGGCTGTACTTACGGCCGCCATCTTGAGCGTGCCGAGCTCGGTACGCAAGGGAGTCAAGGGGACCCCCCTTAAATAAAACAATTGTTTATGGTATTGCAACTCTTACATCCCTATGGTTCCGATGTAAACACACATAAAAAAATTGTACAAAGTGAGCTCTGCCTCGTAGTTTAGGCGTAGCTTTTTCGGATCGACTCGTGAGACAGAAAGTTCGGCGGCTATTTCTCTCAAAGTTGAATGAGGATTTTCAGTCACTATTTACTTCACTTTTGCAATGTTAACTTCAGTTGCAGACGTTGATGGCCTACCAGAGCGAGGCAAATCTTCCATCACATCTCGACCGCTTTTAAACGCTCTGTACCACTCATAAGCACGTGTTTTTGATAAAGTCGATTCACCGTAAGCCTTTTGTAACATTTTCAGTGACTCCGAACACGAAATTCCATTGGCGATGCAAAATTTAAGACAAACTCTTTGTTTGATGTTTTTGTCCATTATGAAATTTGCAATACACACTAGATATGATATAACTAAAAACAGCATTGTATTTAATATAAATAACAGATGCAACTCAAAACTCCAAAAAATGGATAACAAATGTGCCAATCTAACAGAAAAAAAAAAACAAAAAAAAAATTTGGAACCATAAACAAATCATCCATTCCCAATACTTTCTTGACTGAATGTGCAATCATTTTATCGCCAATGGAGATCATTTTGAATGAGCTGCATATTTTTTTAATGCACGCACACTACAGTAAGGAATATTTTATGCAATAGAGCGTCCCATCGGATCTTGCTCAGTTCCTCTTCCAGCGCGGTGATCCTCTCGTCAGTCCTCATTGTCCTGACGTTGTGCGTTACCAGGGCCAGAAGTCGTTTCTGGTAGCCGGATCGTGACCGGAGATTCTTAAATACTTACTTAATTATTTGGTAAATGTACCTGAGAAAGGTACCACCTCTTTTATTCTACGTGGGTGGCCAATAAGCATATGGCGCAGCTGATAAGTGGCCCATCTCGTAAGCGGTTACCGTAGTCTACAAACGCTAGCAACACTAGAGTCAACGCTCGTGCGTCGCCATTTCCAAGAAAAGGGGTAGGAGGTGCAGAGGAAGGATAATAGGAAGAGTATTCTCTTAAAGGATACTGAAGAGAGGTTAGGAAGGATAATTAAGAGTAACAAGGAGAGGATAGGGAGAGGGTTTGTGCCTCCGGCGCTGTCACTCACCTAGCGAAACGAACGATATGCATAAGTACTTTAAATGTATGGCTTTTAAATGTTATGATGACACTTAGTGGGTGTAGTTTGATACTTAACCTCACTTTTATATAATCTTCTATATCTCGGTTCCTAGATTGCCAAAACTAACAAAATTTTATATTATGCAATTTTTCGATGTAAACTTCCAAATGGTGCAATTTTCATCTTGTTACCACCTAGGCCCAAAAATGTTTGGAAGCGTTTCCATTGAAATTTTATTTTCATGAGGCATTAGCTCATGAGTTTCTTGCTGGGCTCTTCTCAAGAAAAGTCTTACTATAGAATACGTCCGCTTATGGCGTTTGTAATCGTGATATTGCGGATACACTT
This sequence comes from Leucoma salicis, assembly GCA_948253155.1. Classification (NCBI taxonomy): domain Eukaryota; kingdom Metazoa; phylum Arthropoda; class Insecta; order Lepidoptera; family Erebidae; genus Leucoma; species Leucoma salicis. Next base: position 5,947,368 of record OX411815.1, read on the forward strand.
GCCGCATGCTCTCGTGTTAGTTATTAGTAACTTTGACGATTTTAAGTGCTACCTATATAATAAGCCTATGAAATAAAGGTATTTTTTAATTTAAATTTAAATTTATGGAGATTAATGACCTCGAGCGGGTTCAGCTGGCGCGTTTCTATAACTTATGTACAGGAACCGAGCGAGAGAGAAATTAAAAAGTAATAGTCACGTAGTCTGATTTGATACCAAGTACTTACGTTTCAATACCGAGTAAGTATCGACAGATTTATTCTTGTTATTCATATTATAATTTTAAAAATAGCTATTAAATAAAATAAGTCAAAAGAAGGATCGATTTTGGAAGATCGCCTTTTTAGACTCTATTTTTTGTGTATCCAACCTTATTTAATAATTTATACAAAAATCAATCTTTTGCTAGAAGAATCGCCAACCCTAAACCAGACAAACTCGACGTATGCCATCCAGTGTTGCCATTGGCATGAGAATTGCCATATTATACGGTATTTTGTGCCATTTGAAAAAGAAAAACACGGTACAAGGCCAATCAGGGGACCCTCACAAAATGCATTAAACCTTGGAACCCAACTGCTAAAAAAAAAACTTAAAGCTACGTTGCACGAGCTAGTCATGTTTGACCACCCACGGGGCCTCACGCGCTTCAGTTTTTTGTACATTTTAGGTAAACTGATGTAAAAAAATAGCTTTATGAATTGTTCCTTTGTGTATAGACGTAAAGTGTCTGCACTTAACGCCTAAATAAAATAAACAATAAGACTACGTACGTACGACGTAAATACCCGTGGAATGACCTTGGCCACAAGAATTGTCAAAGTAATATTCTATAAAAAATATATAGATATTATATAAAAAATTGGTTCAAATGCATAAGCAGAGTCTATTTTCCATATTTCAATAATAATCTTGTATATTACAATGAAAAAATAAAATAATATGTTTTGTGATGAACTACGAACATAATATATAGAAATATCCACATACAGCCATATTTCATATTTGTAATGCATTATGTGGGTATAACTATTACATAATCTAATTAGATTATAATTATAAATTACTTACAGAAATGTTGAATTGTTTGGTACATTGGATGAAAATGGCGCCAATCCTTGACAAATCCATTACACTTCATTTCACAACAACTAAAACTATAATCACAAATCCACTTATGTAAATAGCTTTATCGTATCGTTTATAATAAACAAAACACAATCACAACACAATCATAAAGCTTTTAGAAAGATAAACAAACCTTTTTACGGCACTTGACCCACGCGCATGCGCAAAAAAACTACGCCTAAACTACGAGGCAGTGCTCACTTTGTACAATTTTTTTATGTGTGTTTACATCGGAACCATAGAGATGTAAGAGTTGCAATACCATAAACAATTGTTTTATTTTACTAGGAAAAAACATTGACCTACATGGTCAGCTTCTCCAAAAATATATGAAAAATAAAATAAAATATGGGTTTTGCGTGCTGACATTGCTACGCTGGGAGCGAGCGGAATGGCTGTACTTACGGCCGCCATCTTGAGCGTGCCGAGCTCGGTACGCAAGGGAGTCAAGGGGACCCCCCTTAAATAAAACAATTGTTTATGGTATTGCAACTCTTACATCCCTATGGTTCCGATGTAAACACACATAAAAAAATTGTACAAAGTGAGCTCTGCCTCGTAGTTTAGGCGTAGCTTTTTCGGATCGACTCGTGAGACAGAAAGTTCGGCGGCTATTTCTCTCAAAGTTGAATGAGGATTTTCAGTCACTATTTACTTCACTTTTGCAATGTTAACTTCAGTTGCAGACGTTGATGGCCTACCAGAGCGAGGCAAATCTTCCATCACATCTCGACCGCTTTTAAACGCTCTGTACCACTCATAAGCACGTGTTTTTGATAAAGTCGATTCACCGTAAGCCTTTTGTAACATTTTCAGTGACTCCGAACACGAAATTCCATTGGCGATGCAAAATTTAAGACAAACTCTTTGTTTGATGTTTTTGTCCATTATGAAATTTGCAATACACACTAGATATGATATAACTAAAAACAGCATTGTATTTAATATAAATAACAGATGCAACTCAAAACTCCAAAAAATGGATAACAAATGTGCCAATCTAACAGAAAAAAAAAAACAAAAAAAAAATTTGGAACCATAAACAAATCATCCATTCCCAATACTTTCTTGACTGAATGTGCAATCATTTTATCGCCAATGGAGATCATTTTGAATGAGCTGCATATTTTTTTAATGCACGCACACTACAGTAAGGAATATTTTATGCAATAGAGCGTCCCATCGGATCTTGCTCAGTTCCTCTTCCAGCGCGGTGATCCTCTCGTCAGTCCTCATTGTCCTGACGTTGTGCGTTACCAGGGCCAGAAGTCGTTTCTGGTAGCCGGATCGTGACCGGAGATTCTTAAATACTTACTTAATTATTTGGTAAATGTACCTGAGAAAGGTACCACCTCTTTTATTCTACGTGGGTGGCCAATAAGCATATGGCGCAGCTGATAAGTGGCCCATCTCGTAAGCGGTTACCGTAGTCTACAAACGCTAGCAACACTAGAGTCAACGCTCGTGCGTCGCCATTTCCAAGAAAAGGGGTAGGAGGTGCAGAGGAAGGATAATAGGAAGAGTATTCTCTTAAAGGATACTGAAGAGAGGTTAGGAAGGATAATTAAGAGTAACAAGGAGAGGATAGGGAGAGGGTTTGTGCCTCCGGCGCTGTCACTCACCTAGCGAAACGAACGATATGCATAAGTACTTTAAATGTATGGCTTTTAAATGTTATGATGACACTTAGTGGGTGTAGTTTGATACTTAACCTCACTTTTATATAATCTTCTATATCTCGGTTCCTAGATTGCCAAAACTAACAAAATTTTATATTATGCAATTTTTCGATGTAAACTTCCAAATGGTGCAATTTTCATCTTGTTACCACCTAGGCCCAAAAATGTTTGGAAGCGTTTCCATTGAAATTTTATTTTCATGAGGCATTAGCTCATGAGTTTCTTGCTGGGCTCTTCTCAAGAAAAGTCTTACTATAGAATACGTCCGCTTATGGCGTTTGTAATCGTGATATTGCGGATACACTTGCCGCATGCTCTCGTGTTAGTTATTAGTAACTTTGACGATTTTAAGTGCTACCTATATAATAAGCCTATGAAATAAAGGTATTTTTTAATTTAAATTTAAATTTATGGAGATTAATGACCTCGAGCGGGTTCAGCTGGCGCGTTTCTATAACTTATGTACAGGAACCGAGCGAGAGAGAAATTAAAAAGTAATAGTCACGTAGTCTGATTTGATACCAAGTACTTACGTTTCAATACCGAGTAAGTATCGACAGATTTATTCTTGTTATTCATATTATAATTTTAAAAATAGCTATTAAATAAAATAAGTCAAAAGAAGGATCGATTTTGGAAGATCGCCTTTTTAGACTCTATTTTTTGTGTATCCAACCTTATTTAATAATTTATACAAAAATCAATCTTTTGCTAGAAGAATCGCCAACCCTAAACCAGACAAACTCGACGTATGCCATCCAGTGTTGCCATTGGCATGAGAATTGCCATATTATACGGTATTTTGTGCCATTTGAAAAAGAAAAACACGGTACAAGGCCAATCAGGGGACCCTCACAAAATGCATTAAACCTTGGAACCCAACTGCTAAAAAAAAAACTTAAAGCTACGTTGCACGAGCTAGTCATGTTTGACCACCCACGGGGACTCACGCGCTTCAGTTTTTTGTACATTTTAGGTAAACTGATGTAAAAAAATAGCTTTATGAATTGTTCCTTTGTGTATAGACGTAAAGTGTCTGCACTTAACGCCTAAATAAAATAAACAATAAGACTACGTACGTACGACGTAAATACCCGTGGAATGACCTTGGCCACAAGAATTGTCAAAGTAATATTCTATAAAAAATATATAGATATTATATAAAAAATTGGTTCAAATGCATAAGCAGAGTCTATTTTCCATATTTCAATAATAATCTTGTATATTACAATGAAAAAATAAAATAATATGTTTTGTGATGAACTACGAACATAATATATAGAAATATCCACATACAGCCATATTTCATATTTGTAATGCATTATGTGGGTATAACTATTACATAATCTAATTAGATTATAATTATAAATTACTTACAGAAATGTTGAATTGTTTGGTACATTGGATGAAAATGGCGCCAATCCTTGACAAATCCATTACACTTCATTTCACAACAACTAAAACTATAATCACAAATCCACTTATGTAAATAGCTTTATCGTATCGTTTATAATAAACAAAACACAATCACAACACAATCATAAAGCTTTTAGAAAGATAAACAAACCTTTTTACGGCACTTGACCCACGCGCATGCGCAAAAAAACTACGCCTAAACTACGAGGCAGTGCTCACTTTGTACAATTTTTTTATGTGTGTTTACATCGGAACCATAGAGATGTAAGAGTTGCAATACCATAAACAATTGTTTTATTTTACTAGGAAAAAACATTGACCTACATGGTCAGCTTCTCCAAAAATATATGAAAAATAAAATAAAATATGGGTTTTGCGTGCTGACATTGCTACGCTGGGAGCGAGCGGAATGGCTGTACTTACGGCCGCCATCTTGAGCGTGCCGAGCTCGGTACGCAAGGGAGTCAAGGGGACCCCCCTTAAATAAAACAATTGTTTATGGTATTGCAACTCTTACATCCCTATGGTTCCGATGTAAACACACATAAAAAAATTGTACAAAGTGAGCTCTGCCTCGTAGTTTAGGCGTAGCTTTTTCGGATCGACTCGTGAGACAGAAAGTTCGGCGGCTATTTCTCTCAAAGTTGAATGAGGATTTTCAGTCACTATTTACTTCACTTTTGCAATGTTAACTTCAGTTGCAGACGTTGATGGCCTACCAGAGCGAGGCAAATCTTCCATCACATCTCGACCGCTTTTAAACGCTCTGTACCACTCATAAGCACGTGTTTTTGATAAAGTCGATTCACCGTAAGCCTTTTGTAACATTTTCAGTGACTCCGAACACGAAATTCCATTGGCGATGCAAAATTTAAGACAAACTCTTTGTTTGATGTTTTTGTCCATTATGAAATTTGCAATACACACTAGATATGATATAACTAAAAACAGCATTGTATTTAATATAAATAACAGATGCAACTCAAAACTCCAAAAAATGGATAACAAATGTGCCAATCTAACAGAAAAAAAAAAACAAAAAAAAAATTTGGAACCATAAACAAATCATCCATTCCCAATACTTTCTTGACTGAATGTGCAATCATTTTATCGCCAATGGAGATCATTTTGAATGAGCTGCATATTTTTTTAATGCACGCACACTACAGTAAGGAATATTTTATGCAATAGAGCGTCCCATCGGATCTTGCTCAGTTCCTCTTCCAGCGCGGTGATCCTCTCGTCAGTCCTCATTGTCCTGACGTTGTGCGTTACCAGGGCCAGAAGTCGTTTCTGGTAGCCGGATCGTGACCGGAGATTCTTAAATACTTACTTAATTATTTGGTAAATGTACCTGAGAAAGGTACCACCTCTTTTATTCTACGTGGGTGGCCAATAAGCATATGGCGCAGCTGATAAGTGGCCCATCTCGTAAGCGGTTACCGTAGTCTACAAACGCTAGCAACACTAGAGTCAACGCTCGTGCGTCGCCATTTCCAAGAAAAGGGGTAGGAGGTGCAGAGGAAGGATAATAGGAAGAGTATTCTCTTAAAGGATACTGAAGAGAGGTTAGGAAGGATAATTAAGAGTAACAAGGAGAGGATAGGGAGAGGGTTTGTGCCTCCGGCGCTGTCACTCACCTAGCGAAACGAACGATATGCATAAGTACTTTAAATGTATGGCTTTTAAATGTTATGATGACACTTAGTGGGTGTAGTTTGATACTTAACCTCACTTTTATATAATCTTCTATATCTCGGTTCCTAGATTGCCAAAACTAACAAAATTTTATATTATGCAATTTTTCGATGTAAACTTCCAAATGGTGCAATTTTCATCTTGTTACCACCTAGGCCCAAAAATGTTTGGAAGCGTTTCCATTGAAATTTTATTTTCATGAGGCATTAGCTCATGAGTTTCTTGCTGGGCTCTTCTCAAGAAAAGTCTTACTATAGAATACGTCCGCTTATGGCGTTTGTAATCGTGATATTGCGGATACACTTGCCGCATGCTCTCGTGTTAGTTATTAGTAACTTTGACGATTTTAAGTGCTACCTATATAATAAGCCTATGAAATAAAGGTATTTTTTAATTTAAATTTAAATTTATGGAGATTAATGACCTCGAGCGGGTTCAGCTGGCGCGTTTCTATAACTTATGTACAGGAACCGAGCGAGAGAGAAATTAAAAAGTAATAGTCACGTAGTCTGATTTGATACCAAGTACTTACGTTTCAATACCGAGTAAGTATCGACAGATTTATTCTTGTTATTCATATTATAATTTTAAAAATAGCTATTAAATAAAATAAGTCAAAAGAAGGATCGATTTTGGAAGATCGCCTTTTTAGACTCTATTTTTTGTGTATCCAACCTTATTTAATAATTTATACAAAAATCAATCTTTTGCTAGAAGAATCGCCAACCCTAAACCAGACAAACTCGACGTATGCCATCCAGTGTTGCCATTGGCATGAGAATTGCCATATTATACGGTATTTTGTGCCATTTGAAAAAGAAAAACACGGTACAAGGCCAATCAGGGGACCCTCACAAAATGCATTAAACCTTGGAACCCAACTGCTAAAAAAAAAACTTAAAGCTACGTTGCACGAGCTAGTCATGTTTGACCACCCACGGGGACTCACGCGCTTCAGTTTTTTGTACATTTTAGGTAAACTGATGTAAAAAAATAGCTTTATGAATTGTTCCTTTGTGTATAGACGTAAAGTGTCTGCACTTAACGCCTAAATAAAATAAACAATAAGACTACGTACGTACGACGTAAATACCCGTGGAATGACCTTGGCCACAAGAATTGTCAAAGTAATATTCTATAAAAAATATATAGATATTATATAAAAAATTGGTTCAAATGCATAAGCAGAGTCTATTTTCCATATTTCAATAATAATCTTGTATATTACAATGAAAAAATAAAATAATATGTTTTGTGATGAACTACGAACATAATATATAGAAATATCCACATACAGCCATATTTCATATTTGTAATGCATTATGTGGGTATAACTATTACATAATCTAATTAGATTATAATTATAAATTACTTACAGAAATGTTGAATTGTTTGGTACATTGGATGAAAATGGCGCCAATCCTTGACAAATCCATTACACTTCATTTCACAACAACTAAAACTATAATCACAAATCCACTTATGTAAATAGCTTTATCGTATCGTTTATAATAAACAAAACACAATCACAACACAATCATAAAGCTTTTAGAAAGATAAACAAACCTTTTTACGGCACTTGACCCACGCGCATGCGCAAAAAAACTACGCCTAAACTACGAGGCAGTGCTCACTTTGTACAATTTTTTTATGTGTGTTTACATCGGAACCATAGAGATGTAAGAGTTGCAATACCATAAACAATTGTTTTATTTTACTAGGAAAAAACATTGACCTACATGGTCAGCTTCTCCAAAAATATATGAAAAATAAAATAAAATATGGGTTTTGCGTGCTGACATTGCTACGCTGGGAGCGAGCGGAATGGCTGTACTTACGGCCGCCATCTTGAGCGTGCCGAGCTCGGTACGCAAGGGAGTCAAGGGGACCCCCCTTAAATAAAACAATTGTTTATGGTATTGCAACTCTTACATCCCTATGGTTCCGATGTAAACACACATAAAAAAATTGTACAAAGTGAGCTCTGCCTCGTAGTTTAGGCGTAGCTTTTTCGGATCGACTCGTGAGACAGAAAGTTCGGCGGCTATTTCTCTCAAAGTTGAATGAGGATTTTCAGTCACTATTTACTTCACTTTTGCAATGTTAACTTCAGTTGCAGACGTTGATGGCCTACCAGAGCGAGGCAAATCTTCCATCACATCTCGACCGCTTTTAAACGCTCTGTACCACTCATAAGCACGTGTTTTTGATAAAGTCGATTCACCGTAAGCCTTTTGTAACATTTTCAGTGACTCCGAACACGAAATTCCATTGGCGATGCAAAATTTAAGACAAACTCTTTGTTTGATGTTTTTGTCCATTATGAAATTTGCAATACACACTAGATATGATATAACTAAAAACAGCATTGTATTTAATATAAATAACAGATGCAACTCAAAACTCCAAAAAATGGATAACAAATGTGCCAATCTAACAGAAAAAAAAAAACAAAAAAAAAATTTGGAACCATAAACAAATCATCCATTCCCAATACTTTCTTGACTGAATGTGCAATCATTTTATCGCCAATGGAGATCATTTTGAATGAGCTGCATATTTTTTTAATGCACGCACACTACAGTAAGGAATATTTTATGCAATAGAAAAAAAATATTTATCTACAACAGGTGTAAGTGTATGTATATACGTATGAATATACCTATATATTATAGGTGTAGGTGTATATAATGTATGTATGAATGCAAATATATAATTATATATTTTTTTGACTTTGATTAAAAACTTACACATAACCCTGTAGTAGATTTGAATTCAGATTCTAATTTAATTATATTCATTGACTTTTGAGGAGTTTCTATGTTTCCTTTGTTTATGAAAATAAGTTTTCAGAAAACATGGAATAAAAATGGTGGCCATAATATAATTTTATCGCCAAAGTTTTAGAAGTTTCCATGAGAAGCCGATGCGACCAAAAAGCTTTTAAAATAAATTTAAAAGTTTTTAAATAAAATTCACTTAAGTTTTAAAAGGTAAGTTTTCAATTATGTAGGGTACGTGCATGGCGAACGAATTTTATTTTTAGTAAATTTAGTAGTAGTGCATGCGATCGCAGATAATGAAGTCTCAGGTTAGAAGCCAGGGTCGAGCAAACAAAGTTGGCTAGTGTCCGTTGACACTGGCCGCCGTATCTGAAATCAGTCTCAAGATCAATATATCAAAGGAAATAAAAATACGAAAATCAATATTAATCGATTAAGTCACGATAGTCAATTGTATATCTGTTGTTTTATAAGAGAGCTATTATTGTTATACGATAAACGTATTTAGTTGAATTTGAAATATCCTTGTGATATTTGTTTGACTGCTAAAGATGAAAAGAAATCTTCCTAATACCTTCCTATACAGTTCATAAATATTAGAGAGTATTTTTCATTCAGCAATTTATTTTATCATTGAATATCCGAAGGGTCATGCGGATTATATGTATATTAATATAGTAAGGCTTATCTTATATTGAAATCCTAATATCGCTACTGTTGAAAGGAGCCTAAAGTCGTCACAAACTAATATGTATTATTTAGCGTTTGTTGTATATTATCGAGCTAAGGATTCTATCATTATGAGAGTAAACCTTCTTCTAACCCGCAAAGGATTTTGATTTGATAATATATTGCCATAATATTTTTGTTTTATGACGTGATAATCTATATATATACTATTATAAAACTGTAACATAGCTATGTCTGTACATTCAAAGATATTTGAGAAAAAATAACTGTAATAGGCTATATAGGCGTGTCTAAAAAAAAAACGTTTTTATTTTTATAGATTTTTTTGTCTGTTTGTTTGTTCGCGCATCACGCAGAAACTACTGAACGCGTTTTAATGAAACTTTTTTTATTTGATAGATCTTAATTAGACTTAAAACTGTATACATTTTATCCCGCTACTATATCGGGATACTGAAATTCAACCTAAAAACTAGGTTTTGATTGCGGCGGAGCCGCATGCAAAGGCTACTGTCTTATAAATCGATAAACGCCGGCCGCACGCACGAAAAAGTGTCACGTTCCGCCCAGAGTTGTTAAATCATAAAAATAGAGGGCAGTATTTAAAGTAATCTGACTACGTGGTTCATCTGCGGTTCTTAAGATGGCGAGAGTTGCTAAATCATAAAAATAGGTAGCGGTTGGTCTGTTTATCTGTTTGTTTGTTCGCGCATCACGCAAAAACTACTTAACGGATTTTGATGCAACTTTTTTGTTTGATAGCTCTTGATTAGACTTAACAACTGGTATATATTTTATTCCGCCACTATATCGGGAACCTGAGATATAACAAAAAACTTGCTTTTGGCTGCGGCGGAGCCGCTGGTAAAGGCTAGTAAATTATACAATTATTTAATACTGGTAAATAAGGATTCTCACGTTTTGCCAATATTAAGTTATTTGAATTATATACATAGAAAATAATTTAGAGATTCACAGTGAAACTTTTCACTCCTATTCGTGGAGTGGATGTCAAACCAAACAAAAACAATCTTACGTGTATTTGATTGACATCCTATTTAACACATTTCTACAACAGTTCCTAACTCTATTATACCGTATTTAAACCATTATGAAGGACTTCGGCGTGCCCTAAGGTAAAATTGAATTACTGTTGTATTTTGAAATCTAAAAGGGCGTGAAAGCTTGAAATTTATAGTAAACTTATCTTGTGTAACTCTTTATTATTGAAGTGAAAACTTATATAGGAAGGTTTGGATAGGGAGTAAATTCATGTAAGTCGTCATCGACATGGTCACGTGACGTGTTAACGATAACACAATATCTGTTCCTATTACTATAACTTATTGCGCTGGGCCAGCTGTGAAAGAAGACATAGTCATTTTAAATAATATTTGTTTATGAATGAATATTTACAAGTTTCAATTTAAGATCAAACAATTAATTTGGATATCCAAAAATAACAACTGATTGTTTATAGTTTTAAGTTTTCACTTCTGTCGGCAGTCCTCATGGCTGCTTTGAAATTTTTTTTATTATGAACAGCAGTTATTTAATTAGTTAACAAGCCTGTGGTTTAATTTTTTTAATACTACAAGGACGGCACTTTAAGCTAAAGCGGTCGCCGTAGCCTATAAACGCTACCAACTTCCATGGAAAAGGATGGGAGATGGAGATGAAGAATAATAAGAAGGGATGTTGATATTACATTATCCTTTGGAGATTTCTTAGCATACCTAGGTATAATTCGTACGTTCAAAACGGCGATCAATTACACTAACTGGACCCGAAAACTCTTTACAAATACGAGCCTTTGCTTAACTATTCGCTATAAATAGATCGTTGCTGTACAGCAGGAATAAAGTTGTAGAGAGAACTGACTATAAGTACTGCCCATTGCATACTTCGAGAGAACATTCCCGAAATATTTTAATCAGTCAGAGCAGAAATAAGCCGCACAATACATTTATTTTATCTATATATTTTATAAAATCTAAACTTGAAAATGGCTGCACCGTTGAATGTTTTTTTTGCGTGTTTAAATAGGTGACTGGTTTATATTCATAATTAGACTCTATTGATGGCACTGCGCTTATTTGCCAGGATATTTGTAATTAATTTTTGCAGAAAAATTGTAATTCTATAATTTTTTGCAATTCACAACACGTAGCCACAAAATTTTACCCAATACTCCAACCACCATCCTTATCCAAATTTCAAATAACGAAAAAAAGATTCTGGGGATAGCACGTAATCCAACGTTCGGGTAGGACCACATGTGCCAGATTATCTCATCTTATTATATTCATATTAGACGCTGTTTCAGTCAGGCCATAAAAGCATCTATAATTGTTTTTCAGTGGTTGTGGACTGCTTATAGATTTTTCTACCACTTACAAAACTCGACTAATTTTCATCACAACGACATAGCAAATATCTTTGATGCAGTAAGAAGAAGTTAGGTCAAACAAGGCTATTGATCTTATATAACTCTATGTTTATAACTAAAGCTAATGAGATTTTAATCGTTTTATTATATATGTGTTTTTATCGACACCAGTTTTATAATTTTGTAAATATTAAATCTACATCAATGTGCATTAACTGTCATCTATATAGGATGGAATTAATTGTAATTGGCATTAAAATGCAATGAATATTAAATTCTAATTGACTGATTGTACAAAACAAATATACTTACACAGTATCTGCAGATAGCCTCTAAATAAGGATCATCGTCTGCCTAAACTTATCCCAATCTTTTTGTTAAGCCGCACCATTAAATATTATGAATTTTAATTGCAAAATAAAATTACTATATTGGAATTATGTACCTATCGTGCATCCGATTGGTGACGTGGGTCGTAAAGACATCTAAAACAAATATGAAGTGGAGATTGGGAATCACCATTAGGTGACTGCGATAGCTTAGCGGTCCAGAGCACTTCTCCGGATTGGATGGGGCGCAGGTTCGAAACCTTCTCTCAGTAAAGTTCCCTATTTCCACTTTCACAAATAATTTCTTGAAATAGCTAAGCATGTCAAGTGCTAAAATTCAGATCAAAATAATATATGAAGCCTTTTGCAGGCTCATGTTTAATATTAAAGTAACTAACTATTTATTATCAAATATTAATCTTATACATGGAAATAATACTTACTTTTCCCACTTTGTACGAACAAGGTGGAAAAAGGAACTATTATAGTGACGTTTGACGCCTTGTTAATTACACAGTAGGTATACCCCTCTTCAAAAAAAAATATACAAAATGCTGTTGTTGAATGCTCCGATTGGCTATCTTCAACACCCTGTCATCATTTTTTATCCAAAACTTAATGATAAATTATGGCCATTGAAATGATTACAGTTAATACACATGTTAAACAGATAACTTAGAATCGACTTTAAGTTTGATTATATGAGCGCTTCTAGTTAAAACATTCTAATATATAAAAGTCGTAAAATTTTCCACATAAATGGGACCACGGAGCTGCTAAGTAATAGAAGATTACTAGTCTATATATCATGCAAACTGAACGTAAGCTGGATAAATCTCTCGTAGACTGGATAATGTAAGGATATTATTATCGCTTTTATATTTTATTTTCATTCTATAACGTGACTACACAAATGGCAGAGAGGTTAAGATACTGACTTCTCAATACGAGCGTTTAGCGTTCGATTTTCATACAAGACATTTCTTTGAATGACCAACAAATGGTTGTTTTGAGTGTACCTTGTGTCCGTCAAATTCTATCTTTGTGAAGTGCCCCCCTCCCCCACAATATTCAGCTTACCTAATATTGCTGTGTTAAAGAAATAAGTTAAAGGGTTGATAAAATTTCTGTAGAATTTGACCTTTTGTAAGGCCATCTCCCTTAAAACACTAGATTAACAAATAAATACATAAACTATTTGTGAGTATCATGATTTTAAGATGGTAAAATATGGAATGGATTCGGAATATGTATTATGAATTTAAGCTTAATTTGTACTTGAGATAATCTGTTTGGTAAGTACAAAACGTTTAGCGTTGACTACGTCTGACATTAGGAGAGAATACTTCACTTTACATGAACTTTACCATCAATGCGGATTTATTTTAACACTGGTAATAATTTTTACCTCCCTGTCTCAAATACCGATACCTTGAGCGAAATAAGAAAGCCAGTACTTTTTAAACGTAAATCCTTACTAATATTATAAATGCAAAAGTGCGTTTGGTTGTTTGTTACGATTTCACGCAGTAATTACAGAATCGGTAATCATGAAATGTTGCACAATTATAATAGTCTGTAGCACAGAAAAGGACATGTGTGTTTTCTATGGGATAGTTATTTTAATAGAGAGATAATTTATGTGTCATAATAAATAAATAAATAAATACTCACGGACATTTTCACACAACGTCCTCTGGTCCCAAACTAAGTTTAACACTTGTGTTATGGGTACCGGATTACGGATATAATACATATATTACTTTTTTTTTGTAAATACATACAATAAATAGAAAACACCCAGACGCAGTACATATATCTGTGTTCATTACAAAAATAATTGTCCTGAGTGGGAAATGAACCCACGACCTCGTACACGGAAGTCGGTTACACTACCGACTACGCCACGAGGCCCGTCGATTTTGAAACCCTCGCGGATAGGAAGTCGCGGGCAGAATCACACATAATAATACAATTACATTTCTTTTTGAAATAAAACTATGTTTACGGAATCGATCGCGTTTACTTGATTTTTATAGATACTATCCCGACGTTTCGAATACTTTACAGCATTCATGATCACGGGTGGACTTAGATGGTAGATCTATGCCCAAAGCTGATATATGTTGTTTCAATGGTTTCATCTACACACAGTAAAATGATTTTACAAATTTATGGTTTATTTATTTCAACCCACATAATATTCGTTTAGAAACACAATTAAAAATATCTACTCTAAGTTTTATGCTTATAATATATGAGATTTTAAGCTAGTGTAATAAAATTAGTATAATACTCCTTTAAGTTTGAAAAATTTTTGTTTATATTTAGTGCTTAAATAATTCTACCACAAACTACCAATTAAAATTTTTAGGTAATCATAAAACTGCCATTAGGAGACAATATTGATTATTAATTTCTATTATTAAATATATTGATTTAATAGAAGCTAAGACTAAAAGCTACCACCGGATCGGAACGCGGCCTGACTGAGAAAGATCCGGCCAGAAAAGTCAGTAGGCAACAACTTGTTATGGATTATTATATTTATGCGGAAATACTAACTAATCACTACTGTGGGTTTTATCTACACAATAAGCGCTAACCGTGTCTTGCAATCTTGTGGTTTGCCTTCTTGTATTATGTTTGGTGAGGCCTATCACAGGATTCCAGCTTGATGGTAAGACCCATCCGTCTTCTCTATTGAAATTGGGATGTTTCTTAATTTCAATAGCCTCACGTATCATTCTAGGACGATATCGATGTTCTTTTGCGAGGATTTGAGGTTTGTCAAACCTGATGTAATGACGGGTGTGGTCCTGTGTGTGCTCACAAATTGCAGACTTTGTATAGCGACGGTGCTTCACATCAGCTATGTGTTCTTTGATCCGAGTTGTTATGGATCTCTTTGTTTGCCCAATGTAGGAGAGACTACAATCACAATCCAGTTTGTATATTTACATTTCTGTTTACCATTCAAACTGTTTAGTAATAAGTATATCCACTCAGGCGAGTTAAATCCGCAGCATTAAATTATGAAATTTCGATATTCGTGATATCGGAATTTCTATCACCAATTTATAGGCGCTTTCAAAGGCTTTTAAGTTGTTGATTTATTGGAAGTATTACCGAGAGAGCCCTTGGGTGATTTTCGATATTTAATAGTTGTCTAGTTATTATTGTACTTATACATTTACTTACTTATATCTCTATATATTATTTCTCAAAGGTATTTTTGTAGCTTTGAATTTATCTTTTAATTATTCACTCGCTAATTTAACTTACCAAGTTACGAACTGACAGTTTGCAGTGTGCTCGACACGTGATTCGCCATTTAGATGATTATTTTTCCTTCTAATTGGGAACAAATAAAAACAAGTTGTGCTGCAGGAGGGGTAGCTATTAAAATATAAAGCGTTTCACAGAACAAAAACCATGTATGGTATATAAATCAAATAGTTTTGAAATGTAGCTTAAATACTTCTCAGTTGAGTGTAGTGGGATTTCTATATAAGCTATATGTTTTGAATATCCCCCCGATACAAAGATTAAGGGTTCCTTAGTGTTACCAAAAAAAAGAATTAAGAATACCTATATAGCACTATCTCTCATACAATTTCTGCTTATTCACCTGGCCAGTGTGATATGGTATAAACCTAAATTTACTCCTATAAAAAAGCCTTCATGCCCAAAGGAAGAATAAACTAAAAGCCGTAGATTAATAAGAAGTTTGAACCTTTGAAATGAAAATCAATTAGTACACGTTTGAAATAAACCGTTTTTAGTATAACATTTACAATTTTGCGATAAGTCAGAATCCAATTAAACGAATATATGTAATAACAGTTATGGAATCGAATATATTTATATAAAACTCATTTCACTTAAAATTAAAGAAAAATATAGACAGGAAATTCCAAGGCACTCAATCGATATTAATTAAATAGTTCAGAAGTAAAAAACAGTATCATGGTCGGTCATACAAAAGACGATGGTACCGATTCGCCCGTGCATTAACAAGCAAGTACTCCCACTTCGGGTAGATCGTACTTTCAGTAATGTAGATCGTACTTTCAGTAATGCAGTGGGTGACAATCGCTTGTTTATTACTAAATATGGCAGATGAGCGGCTCACCTGATGGTAAGTGGTAACCATCGCTCATAGTGCTCATAGATTCAACTATCCTGCTACAACCAAAACAAACCAATGTACTTCATGGTCGGTCACACGAAGCCGGTGGTACCGACACGTTCAGGCCCGATAAAAACTGAATACTCCCACTTGGTACTCAATTCTACCACCAGTAGGGCAATAGGTGATAATTGCTTACTTCCCTTAGTCGCCTCGTAAGACACTCGCAGGAAAGAATAGGGTGGTGACACTTGTACTCTGTCCGTTTGTAACATACCTACCCATTAATGAGTTTATTGTTTTATACATATTTTGGATAATGAATTTTGGATAATGAAAACGATGGTTAAATCAAATCATAACTGCCTTTGTGGTGCAGCGGTAGTGTAAGCGACTGCTGATCATGAGGTCTCGGGTTCGATCCCCGGGTCGGGAAATGTTATTGAGAGATTCCGTAAAAAAAAAAGAAAAGTTCTCAGTAGCAGCCCGGAGTTTGGAAATGTGCCCGGTAGACGTCAATAGGCTCGCCCCCTATTAAGTGGGACTTAAACATAGCTGGCGAATCGTGGGTGTGTAATACACCTCTGCCTACCCCTTCGAGGAATACAGGCGCGATGCTATGTTTTTTTTTATCTCACGTGATATTTCTGAGATAATCCATCTTTTTTTGCCAATGATTCATCGCGTAATTCGTTCACGCTCTATAAATAGCGTGCTGTGATTTGCTCATCCTGAGCAGTTTTATTTCTTTCATCAAACAACTATCCCGCGAGATTCTTTAATAGTAGATATTATTAGGGTTCCGAGAACCAACCGAATGGTCGGTTATTATACAAAAATAATTTAATAAGGCTTGTTAGATGAAATGGCTGTAAAATTTTGTCTATTGAACCATTAATGCCTACTTACGAGTATTTTTCCCTATTTTTATTGTTCTTAATTTGAAAGTAAGAAAATATTTATTGTAACGAACAGAACTGTACATTTATATAAACCATAGAAAAAGAAGAACACAAATACATTCGTTACAAAGCGACCCCAACTCAGCATAAAACAGTTCACAAGACCTGCGCTGGTCTTCCGTTGGGGCGCCTTAGTGATGTCACGGACGTCATTGACATCACACACCAAAGAAAACAAATAAAACCATAAAACAATAAAAAAATTATGAATATATAAAAAAAAAAAACCTATATAAAATTGTTTAAAAAATAATAAAATAACAAACAAAAACAAAATTACCAAAATTTAAAATATACTTCTATACTACTCTCTAATTTGATGTGTTTTTGAAGTGGTTATAAAGGATTTTCAATAATTACGTTGCCTCTAGCTCCGGCTCTAGACTATAATGTACGTATGCCAAATTTTATGATGGTTGGTTCAATAGTTTTGGCGTGTAACAAATAAACAGACAAACCTCAGCTTCTCTCGTAAGGATGAGTAGTTTCTGTGTAAGTATTAAAATACAGAATTGAAAAAAAAAAGTTCTTCAAAAAACCTGAAAATTTTCTTCATTAATCAATTGCCGGTCACCTTACTAAATGAATAATCTTCAAAATGTAAGAACATTCATCCTTACCTAGTTAATTCTGGATGACACGCGAACTTTATAGAGTTATACTAGTTTTTTTATACTACGTGGGTACCAAGCAAGCATACGGCCCATCTGATGGGAAGCGGTTATAGTAGCCTATAGACGCTAGCAATACCAGAGGCATCACAAGTGCTTCGCCATCTCCAGGAAAAGGGATAGAAAGCATAATATGGAGAAGATAGAAGAGGATAGAAGGGGGGCCTTGGGCCTCCGGCACTCTCACTCACCATCCGAAATACAACGGTAGGAGTAACTATCGTTGTATCACGGTTATCTTTTATAAGAGTGTAATACCTTCCCGATAATAATAATAATAATAAAAAGATTTATTGATCACTTCACAATTACACTTAAATGATATAAATAAGTAGGAAAGATATTACATTACTACTTTGTATCAGTATACACTAGTGGGTAATTTAACAATTTGTTTATTTGCTCGCACCGTCGAACACAATAATGCAAGCTATTGTAATACGTCAACTACGTGATGGAAGTCGTAAGAGCCGACTGAGGTAATACCGGGGGAGTGGGCAGCAGCACTCCTTCGAGTGTTAACAACATCCACTGCGATCGCCAACCCGCCTGCCAAGCGTGGCGATTACGGCACTATCCCCCATTCTTGGGGAGGCCTATGTCCAGCAGTGTACGCTAAAAGGCTGATGGATGGTTGGATGAATGGATGATCCGTAATCTGGTACCCATAGCACAAGCATTAAGCTTAGTTTGGGACCAGAGGACGTTGTGTGAAAATGTCCGTGAATATTTATTTATTTATTTATACCTGATCTTCATATAACCTGCCTGACCATAGTCCAAAAAGACTGATCGTAGACAAAACTAAAAAGTAACTATTTATATTATAAAATATTATAATATTAATCAAGAAATCTGTACTAAGATAAATATGCCGTGTTTTTCTCAGTTTTATTTAAGAGAATCTATCGTAAGTACTGTTTATACGTTTTAACAAAAAGTCAATAGCAGCTATGAAAATAAAAGGCTATTGACATGAATCTGCTTAACTTACGATAGATATCTTTGTAGCATTATTCTCAGGCCATAAACCACCCAAGTATCATAACCGTAAAAAGTAAAAATGTTTTCCTTACCGCAGCGAATTTCGGTCGTTGAACTATAAAGGAACTAGGATTTTGCGTGACTTCTCTTGATCGATATCTATTGGCTTTATTTCTAAGTAGATTAAGTTCTGCTCTCTCTGCCTACCCCGCAAGGGAGATGGCGTTAAGTAAGTAGCTTAAGTTAGCTAGATCTATCAATGTAAATAATTAAACGACAGAAAACTTAAGTTATATAATTAACTACTTGGGATCATAGGAATATTTTGTTATCTATACTATTATAAAGCAGATATTTGAGAAAAAATGCTGTAACTATTAGGTTATATAGGCGTGTCTGAACACTAGACATTTTTTGATTTTTTTGTCCGTTTATATGTTCGTTCGTTCGCGCATCACACAAAAACTACAGAACGGATTTTGATGCAACTTTTTTTAAATTAACTGCCTCTGTGGTGCTGCGGTAGTGTGAACGACTGCTGATCATGCGGTCTCGGGTTCAATTGCCGGACCGAGCACAAAGATTTTATATATTAAGCTTTTTCGTAAAAAGAATAATATTCAGTTGTAGCCCGGAGTTTGGAAATGTGCCTGGTAGACAGGCATTAGGTTTGCCCCTATTAAGTAACTTAAACATAGCTGGCGAACCGTGGATGTGTAATACACCTCTGCCTACCCCTTCGGGGAATACAGGCGTGACGCTATGTAAAAATTTAATGTACCTACCATGTTTTTATAACGGATTAACAAGTACTTATAAAATAATTAAAATACTTGTAATATTGGAAATGAAAAACACGGGGCACGCTATTATTACCCAAGTAGCAAAAATGTTATATTAAATTAGATTATACAACTAACAGACATATAAGGGCCTTATAACTGTTTTGCGGCAACTAAACAGTTGTAAAATGGTATTCAATACGACACATATATATAATTAAGTCATATTAATGTGTCTGATAAACGTCTTTTCAATCATTTTTCTATGACTATAATAAAACATGTCTGCCATAACGTTTACACGACCGGGGTTTAAGCCGAGTTAACATTTCAGTTAGATAATAGTCATGAGCCGACATTTTTGTCTAAATTAGAACCTTTTATACAACATCTACAAAACAAACTGTCCTATAATGATTTTCTAATTAACTTTATAAAACAGTCGTATTAAGTCGACCTTTATGTAACTTTCAGGTTATAACGTTATTCTAATATAACTTTTATTAATCATTTGATTATTTAATAGTTAATTGGTGACTTTTGTATAACTCAATCGCCATTTTTTAATTAATATATAACAATGATTTCAGAAAAGTGGTAAATAATTAAGTTAGGTAAATGATGATTTTAGCAGAAAATTAAGGGCAAACTTATCGTTAAAAACAGCAAAAACCGTTTCATGTAATCTTAAAAAAAAAATTCAGACAAGATGAAAGTAATAAAAATATACACGGTTCTGTACATTTTTTCAAAACAGAAGGCTCCCGTTAATTTATTTAATTTAAGCATAAGTCAAATAGGTAGCTTAATATTTTACAATTTTGTGTGTCGTCACATAGTCTACAACCAGCGGACGATCAAGATGCTTCCAAATATTATGATAATTAGTTTAAACATAAAAGGGAACAGATGAAAATATTTGACTACACGGGTGGCAAACAAGTATACGGCCCACCTAATGGTAAGCGGTTACCGTAGCCTATAGTATACATGCTAGCTAGGAAGGACAGATGACGCAGACGTCACCCAAGACATTAACAAGGAATTTTTTATCGAAATTCACCTCTCGAGCAATTGTCACGATGACTGAATTGGCAAAGTATCTGGCACGGTACATGCAGGTTCAAATACTGCTCAACTATTATTTTCGATTTCACATTTTCGCGCTTTATCTTAATTTATATGGCTAGCATGTCCAAGCTTAAAAAATATAGAAAAACATCAAAATATGATATTCCTATCACCTATTAAATATAAGTACGATGTAACTGTAACAGAATAAGAAAGGTTTTTTAGATATTCTAATAGAACTCTAATTGCAACCGTCATGGCGGAGGCCATAAATTGTATAAATAACCTTTATAAAACGAATAGTTATATAATTGTCGTAATGCGGGCGCTTAGTAACTAATAGCAATATGGCGGTCACTTTGATGGAAATTAATAGATTTTATTTTAATATTGAATATTGAAATACCAATATTATTAAGGCTCAGTAAAATCTCAACAAGGATTACCATCCATATTATCGAAAAAAAAAAATCTCAAGTATAAATCCATATTAATAGGCTTTATTTACGTGACTATTAAAACAAAAGTAATTATTAAACACTTTACAAAAATACAAAATGTTGTCTATGGTTTGCACCACTGACCTAGCTTTACAATTTTGATATACTCTTTTTTAAACGTCTATATTACAAGGTTATATTAGTCAATTAAGAGATTTAAAAGTGACGATTAAAACTGTTAATATAACTTAGACGTTGCATATTTAATTAATATAACTATTATATGATTTTTATGCAACTTAAATTATCGCCAATACGACCACAAAGCGACCCTTACACGACTAAATTGTTATACGAGTATAAAGTGCGCCCAAACCCGCGTTATATATTCATATATAAAACTATTATAAAACCTTTTTATATGACTAAAAGTGAAAACAAAACGTTAGTCAACCTTTTATATGACATAATTTTGTTAGATTGGTAATGCATTAATTATCTGCTGCATGCTCATTACGTTTTTTTATGTTATTGTTAGTTGCCAAAGTGATACTAAAATAGATATAAATTGATAATAGATTGATTCTTAATTTTATTTATCGTAATCCCTCTGAACACTTTTTAATATAAACGAAATCGGGCCGCGTTCACAGTGTAAAAATATAAGCTAAATAACGTTGAAAAGCTTTCGTACTATAAATAAAGCTTAACAACAGGGTTTCTTTAAGACCTAATAAGCGAACCAATTTTTTTTTATACTAGTTATCGTTCCAGACGTTGCTTCTGTTTTCATTTAGACTATGTTAGGCCTAGGGAGAGGGACATGAGGTAGGAAGGATATTAGATTGGTGTTGGGGAGATGCACTAAACATAGCATCACACCTATATTTCCCGAAGGGGTAGGCAGAGGTGTGTTACATACCCACGATTCGCCAGCTGTGTTTAAGTCCCACGTAATAGTGAGCGAGCCTATGGACGTCAACCGGGCACATTTCCAAATTCCGGGCTGCTACTGAGAATTTTTCCTTATTTTTTACGAAAAATCTCAATAACACTGCTCGACCCGGGGATCAAACCCGAGATCTCATGATCAGCCGTCGCTTACACTATTGCTGCACCACAGAGGCAGTTGGAGATGCACTAAATAGATCATAAAGAGGATTTTGAAGAATTATTGATTTGAAAGGCAATGAGGTGGAGCTTGGACCCTGATGTTTCGATATGATCAATATAGTCTTCAAAGGTTACTATTGCCGTTACGGGACCATGCTACCTATATCTAACGGTTTTCTGTAGCTGACCTCTGCTCAGATAACAGCCTGATGGTCACAGTCTTCCGAGTTATGGTCACCACTCGAGAGCCTTTATGGTTGGTCGAGTGATGAATCTTACTCACTGCGACTTTAGCGAGCTAACTTTTTGGACAGTTTTCTATATCAGAATGTGTATTATAGCCGTAATAGTCGTATGTAAAAGTTTACATTCCAAGACAAAAGCAGGAATCGATCAATACTTATGACACTCATGGAAGCTCTAATTTGAATGGATTTTTTTTATTCTGCATGGGTGGGAAACAAGCATATATGGCCTATCTGTCAGTAAGCAGTTAACGCTAGCAACACCGTAGTATTTGTTTACAAATTAGCACTGCTGTGGTGATGTCATCAAATTCCTCTTACTATGAGAGGACACCCGTGCCCAATAGGAGATGAGGGATGGTAAAAGTTTTGGATTAAATGTGCATTATCATTCACCGATAATTATTCTACATATTAACCCAATTCTGTGGTTATTTTTATGGTTAATTATTAGGAATCTGACAAATAACAATTCTCAAAAGAGCCCCTTACTACGGTTCAAAAATTAAGCATCTTTACTGCCTAAGAACAATAAACAATCCCAGAAATTCTATGATACAGTAATGGTACAGGAAGTCGATTCTCGAAGGTGTAAATACAAAGGCGGGGAGCGTAAGTGCCACCACTCCACCCCCCTTTTTTCTGCTGAAGTGAATGTTGACATTATAACAGTGCTTTTATAAGAAAAGCTTTGTGAAGTGTGCTAGTTTATTGTCTGTACATTTAAGATATTTGAGAAAAAATGACTTTATTAGGCTATATAAGCGTGTCTAAACACAAAACATTTTTTTTTAGATTTTTTGTCTGTTTGTCTGTTTATCTGTTTGTCTATTTGTTTGTTCGCGCATCACGCAAAAAATACTAAACGAATTTTGATGCAACTTTTTTATTTGATAGCTCTAGATTAGACTTAACAACTGGTATACATTTTATCCCGCTACTATTTCGGGAACCTGAGATATAACTCAAAAACTAGCTTTTGGCTGCGGCGAAGCCGCGGGCAATGGCTAGTGACTTATAAACTACTTTTTTGTCCGTGTGACGGACTAAGAATACAAGTGTCACCACCCCATCATTTCCCGCGGGTGTCTTGCTCGGTCGTGCAACGGTAGTGTATGCGACTGCTGACCATGAGGTCTTGCCAATTGTTTTACGTCTACTAGTGATAATTGGTATAAATACATCTTTAACGGGTGCAAGAACAACGCTGTAATGTATCCCAATTTCCAAATAAAAAATGATATTCTATTTCGTCTCAGTAAAAATAAATGTGTATTAACAAGCAAGTTTTCGTGGAAGGAAGTTGTACCCTTGGAGCTGCGCTAGAAAGTCATTGCAGAAAACCAAGACGAACCATCTGCAGGTCATTTAGGTACTTTCAAGACCTACAGACGTATTGCACTAAGATACTACTGGCCAAATATGCACTGCGATATAACAAAGTACGTTAGCTCTTGTTCCACATGTTTATCGTATAAGCCTCAAAATCATGCAACACTAGGTGAAATCGGACGGCCCAAACATTGTTGTAGACCCTTTCAGATGATCTCAGTCGACTGAATGGGCCCTCTGCCCGTTACTCGCAAGCAACATAGTTATATTTTAGTAATTGCTTGTTGTTTTTCAAAATTTTGTCTTATTTTCCCGTTAAAGAAAGCCACTTCTGAGATCATAACTAAAATTCTAGAGGAACAAGTCTTCCTGATCCATGGCGTTCCCCAAACTGTTTATGGACAACGCCAGTCAATTTATAAGTACCCACACTAAATCATGCTTTGACAAATATAAAATACCAAATGAATATTTAACACGTAGATACACTCCACAAGTTAACATAGTTGAGCGTTGCAATAAAACGATCATAACTTGTATATCCACGTTCGTCGACAACGATCACAGGTCTTGGGATATCTTCATACCAAAGGTGCAGTTTGCAATAAATAGCTCGGTGAACGAAGCAACTGGTTTCACACCCTCCTTTCTAGTTTACGGGAGATAACTTGTACCTTGCGGTTCCCACTACACAGACACAGAATTAGGGGAAGAGGTCCTGTTTATGTCACGCGATATATACGCGGATAAATTTTTGATGAGGTACAAATATCTTTATTTCATGCTCACCAAAAAAATACCTCACATTATAATCTACGAAGAAAATCTTTCGAATTCAATGTAGGAGACATTATTTTCAAGCACGCATATGTACTAAGCGATAAAGATAAGTACTTCAGCAAGAAATTAGCACCAAAATTCATTAAGTGTAGAATTGTTAAGAAATTATCCCCCCTCGTTTACGTGTTAGAGGACATTTTCGGTAAGCAACTGGGCACGTGACATATTACCTGAAAATTGATGGTCACACGAAGATTTAGGCGTGTCATATAAAGTTGTAAATGTTTTTTTTTTTCTCTTCACGTTATCGTTAATCTTGTAAGTGAAATCCTTTTGGGGGGAAGGCGGGTAATGTAACGGAATGTTACATGGTTCATCGAAAATTAAACTGATTACAATGTAATAAAACTAATATTGGTTACATCTAGATCGCATAATAGGTGCGAGGGAGACATCCGCGAGAGTTTCCTTGGATCTCGGCGAACGGCGTGGCGCGCGAGTCGCGTGAAGACCACTTTGAAGGAGTGGTTCACGCCGGACTGTTGAATAAGCTTGTAAAACAAGATATATTACGGCGTTTCTTTCTAAATGTTTTAAGATTATTTATTGCTATTTGCCAAATACTGATGTTGCGGATATAATTGTGACTAAGCAGGATTGAACCCCGTATTAGGGCAAGTCTTTTGAATAACACACAACCGTTACCAAATAGTACTTATTTAAATTATAGTTAATGGCCTCGCCATAGAATCGTGTAGTAGTTAAGTGCCTAAATAGTATATGCAGGGCTTTCATTGTTAATTGTTTATCAATGTTGCTTTTGTGCCTAATACTAAATTGTAAACTCCGTTCTGGTTGTGTACCACCACGGCAACGCCACTACGTAGTACTTTTCTGTATGCCGTTGGTGGTACCCCGGGTCGAAATAAGGCTATATGTTACCATGGAGTTATATATCAATTCCAGGGTTTTACGGCTTGGCTTCGCTAACAACCCTGCTTAAAAGGTAACCTCGATCTCCTGTGTGACCGGTCATGAAGCACGTCAGTGTGTTTTGGCTGTAGCAGAAGATAGCCGTTTATTCCTTCATTTCATATCTTAGAAATGAAATGGTCTGCAGCGGCTTGACAATACTCTCGGTATAGTTGAGTCCATGAGCGACGATAACCAGTTACCATCAGGTGGGCCGTGGCTCATCTGCCATCATTAGCAAAGTATCCTCTACTTCATGCCACGGGCTTCCAAAACCCTTTGTGCCAATAAATCTGGCCAATATACTATAGCAGATATAATAACCAATATTCTTCTCATAACAGACAAGACTTAAGAGATGGCCAAGGCTCTAAAATCAGACAACGTTAAGGTTTTTTTTAAAACGACTTTCGAGCGCGACGACGCTAGTTAGGTACTACTTTAGGTGCGTGCCTACGTACTTATCGCGTTAGTTAAGGATCCGCAATTGTCGGTCACTTAAATATCTCGAGAGGTTAAGTCAAGTTTAAAATAAATATAGAGTTAAACATGTTACACAAAAAAAAATGAAAAATTTTAAAGATAGTGAGTCAATTTACATTTTTATATCGTATCAAAACTAAATTAAACACAAAGTGAAAATTGTCTTTCATTGGATCCTGCTCGTGACTGTTATTTTCGATTTCACATTTTTCACTTTGTGTTTAATTTATGGTGCTAAGCATGTCAAATGCAAAAAATATATATAAAAATATCTAAGTATCAAAACTAGATTAAGTCATTTGTAAATTATTCACGATAACTTTTATACCAATGATCAAAACGGTCATATTTGACAATGTTATTTCAGTAAAATGTCGCCGGTCCTTGTACTCGTATATAAAAAATAAAATTGAGGTAAAATAAAAACCCTTTGATCCAACACAAGCGACGGATATGCTGAATAAGTGATAAAAAATTCGGAAAGGCAAAGCGGTTTCAGTGAATATTTCGACGTACTACATAGGATTATGTTTTAGATTTTCTTACCTCGATATTACTAATATTGCCTGATTAATTTAGCTTCGTTAGTCGTTTGTATATACCTACGGGAGGTAGTTTGGGTCACCAAAAAAAAATGGTGAAGTGGTTTAAATACTGACCTCACATGTCAAATGTTGTGGGTTTCGATTCCCTCACAGCAAAATTTATTATTGTGGCCTACAAATGGTTGTTTTGGGTCTGTCCACAATGGTTGTTTTGAGTCTTACGTTCCCCGTAATACAAGGATTATTTTCTAGTCTATTTTCTTGCTTTACGACAAGACATACCTCAAAAGTTCAATAAATTAAATCAAGATGAATGTTTTAATTCTAAAGGTAAACATTTAGCCATATATTTAAAGAATTCCTCTGGGTGACCCCTAACAAAGGTATAAAACAAGACTGTCAGAGATATCGTGAGACGTTTAAATGAAATAAAATTTCCCTTGGGATGTCACACTTGACTTTTTCCTACATGAGATGTATAAATGTGTCAGAAGAAAATATTACTCACGCAAGGTTATTCGGAATAGTAGATTGAATAACTGATATAGATGTATGTTTTACTTAAGGCTTTTTTAGGTTAAGAATTATGTTGAATCTACAAATGTTTCTGTAGGTGGAGCGGCGATCGTTTTCAAGAATTTCTACTTTTCTTTTTTTATCTTCTTGGCAAGTAATTCATGGGCGGCAATATGATTGTTTCGTGAGTTGATACAGTAAAGATCACCTATATCTATTTATGTAATAAATTATGTAATGTTTTATGTAATAAATATATATAGGTATAGATAATTAATACTAACACTAAACGTGAACTTTTAACCAGAGAGAGTAATTATCTACTTTCAAGATCCTACTAATCCGTATTATTATAGAAAGGGTTGCTTAGTTGGAAAATTGGTATTATAGAAAGGGTTGCTTGGTTGGGAAGCCTAGTTTTGCACTTGCAGTCCGAACAATTGGCAATGTTAAGCGTCTTTCATTGCTCTGGCAATCAGATGGGCAACGAAAAAGTGACACCTATTTGTGGATATCTGACCTCTTCCGTGCTTCGGAAGGCACGTTAAGCAGTGGATTCCTGCTGTCAAATAAGATCCTGCCAGTTCACTAGTTATACGGGACAAATACGTGTACATTTATTTATAACCAGAGACAAGTAGATATATTATATGATAATTTGTGCTTCTTACTTAAAACATGATAGACTTCCATAGATTTGTTCAGCCTTTATTTTACCCTCTTAGGGGTGAGTTTTTCAAGCTTCTTCTTTTGCTCGGGCCACACTAATAGGAAACGCCGTTAATTACGTTGACGTTTAACGTTGGTGTAGCCACGACTTATCGCGACAATTCGACAACGGCATTCACAATATCGTTTGACGTTAGGCGATAACTCTAGTGGCAGTACATCACAGATATATATTGAACGTTCAAGTGTGGCCAACCAATTTATCGCGTTAATGCAATAATTATCGCGATGTTGGGCATTGACGTTGCTCGTAAGTACGGCCCGTGCATTGGATTCTTACAACAAAAACGACATAAAAACTAAATAATAAAAAAGAAGCAAAAAAACATAGTTCACGCCTGTATTCCCCGAAAGGGTAGGCAGAGGTGTATTACACACCCATGACTCGCCAGCTATGTTTAAGTCCCACGTAATAGGGGGCGAGCCTATTGACGTCTACCGGGCACATTTCCAAACACCGGGCTGCTACTGAGAATTTTTCTTTTTAGGAAAAAGCTCAATAACATTGCTCGACCCGGGGATCGAACCCGAGACCTCATGATTAGCAGTCGTATACACTACCGCTACACCACCGAGGCAGTTAAAAATAATTATCTACTGAAATTCAAGCCCCAGCGATTTAGACTCTGCGTTCATGAATCAGTCAGTCGGGACAAGCAGTTATTAGATATGTATAGATATAATAAACGATAGTTTAAAAAAATATATATATATAATAGTATATAAGCTATAATAATATAATAGTATATAAACTAGAAATACAGAGCTCAAGGCAACAAAGGTATCCAGCGGCAGGGATCGTTAAAGATACCTTTTACGTTCGAATAAATTTGTGTGGGTGTTGAATACTTACCTGCAGGATTACAATAACAGGCTGTTTTCAGTACCGTAACTAGTATTTTGTAGGAAACTGTATAAACCATAGATATAGTATAACGTAGTATAAACACCTATAACGTATGAATGAATATAAAAACGTTACAGAGAAGAATTCTGTGTAGGTGTGTACCTATATGAAATACTAGCTGACCCGTGCCCACTTCGTTGGGCGGTAAACACTTTTTCATTACTCATACTCTGAAAGTAGGCCTGAAGTTGCCTGAGGAGCGGGTTAAAAGTAATACTTTTCAGCCCTAGGGAGAATTACTTTCAACTGACAGCTTAGTAATTATAAAAAAAACAGTTCTATTTTCTGTACAGCCAGTCAATTACTATTATTAAAATTGAAATAACATAAAGTTAAGTATTTATCTATCAGTGGAAACTTGTCAATGGCCCTCATCAATTTATGAAAACTGTTTTATTGTACTGCTAGCTGTAAGTATCCCAAATATATGTAAAATAAAATAAAATAAATAAAATTTATTAAAGAATTTGTTTTTTATATGACTTTATTTTAATATAGTTGCAACTATATCTTTAAAATAACGAAGATTTATATTTTTTCAATGATTAAAATGAAAAATAATGGCTGAATAGCTGACAGGCCACAGGAAAAAAACTAAATCGTCGGGAAAACGGCGATTCCAAATTAAATTTTTTAAAGTCTCCCATTTTTTCTTTAGCTAATTCATGATTTTCATTTTTAGTTTCCTCGTATTTGTAATGAAAGGCACAGTGTTTACCTCGGGATAAAGACTTATTTAGTCCCGAGACGGGGTTTGGCGCCCGAGTGTAGCGAGGGCTCCAATAGACGTTGACAGTTGTCAATAGTAGGAAGAATTTTTGCTTGCTCCGTAAATTAAATCTGTTTATCTAGTTTATTGCATGTACTCAACAAATTAAGTTATCATTTCATATTTATATAATAACCCAATATCCATAACTGTGAGAAGTGACATCAACATAATTAAACTGAATATTACACTCTTTCTGGTCGCCATTACACTGAAAAATTGTCACTATATTATTTTGAGATTATTACTTCACCGTGAAATTTTTCCCGGCTGGCGAAGTCAGCAGCTGCTCTGGATAATCCATTTTAATATTACGCCGTTAGTACAAATACTGTTTTCAAGAGGCCTTGTTCGTATCATCATTATTTTTAGTTATTTTTTTGAACCGATTTTTCGTACTAAAACAAATTACCAATATTTAGATATTTTTATATATATTTTTAGCATTTTACATGCTTACCACTATACATTAAACACAAAGTGAAAAATGTGAAATCGAAAATAACAGTCACGAGCAGGAACCTGCATCTCCTGGATACCGTCCTGATGCTTTGCCAATTCAGCCCTCGTGATAATTGCTCCTGACTGCTAATTCCGATAACACATTCATACTTAACGTCTTTGGGTGACGCCTGTGCCATCTGTTGGAAGTATTTTCACACATTATACCGACCAGGTCAACTTAATTTTACAATTAAGATTTTACCTAATAATGACGCAAACCCTATAAATATTTAGATATTTTTATATATATTTTTAGCATTTTACATGCTTAGCACTATACATTAAACACAAAGTGAAAAAACACTTTGTGTCACTTTGTGTTTAAAACACCTTTTGTTTAAATTACCAATATGATATAGATAGATAGATGAGCATAAAGCAGTTAGTATCTGTCGAATTAGTAAACATCAATGATAACATTACAGAATATCTGGAATCTATAACATTTTTAATTAAACAATATGAGGATATAAAGGCGCGTTTTGATAACTATAATTTGTATGAATCAACTGAAGAAGGACAACGACAAGCTGAAAACTACTGTCTGTGAACTAACAGCGCGATTATGTGCAACTGAAGAGCATATGAGGGAAAGTAACATTGAAATTAACGGTATCCCTGAAAACAAATCTGAAAATCTTTTCACCACCATAGTCCAACTAACGAAAGCTATAGAAAAACCATTAACTCCCGATAACATTTACCACCACGTTACCAGAGTAGCCAAATTCTCTAGTGATAATGATAGACCACGTGCTATTGTAGCTAAGTTGCGAAGCCCTCGTATACGTGACATAATACTAGCTGCAGTGACTAACTTTAATAAGAACAATTTTCAGAATAAGCTTAATACTAGTCACCTAGGCATAGGTGGTACTAAAAAGCCTGTTTTTGTCGCCGAACATTTAACCCCAACTAATAAATACTTGCATGCCGTTGCGCGGAAAAAAGCTAAAGAGTTGTCGTATAAGTTTGTCTGGGTTCGCAACGGAATAATTTACGTACGGAAGGATATAACTCATCAAGCCATAGCTATTAGCAATGAAGATAGTCTTAAACTTATAAATTAACTAAAAATAATATATACATATAATATTACAAACATGGTTGAATGCATAGAGAACATTTGGTAAATATGGCTAATCCCCCAAAAAAATGTTTAAGACTAGGGTTATTGAACGCCAGATCTCTGAATACCAGCGTGGACGAATTACTGTTAAGTTTTACAAATTATAAGCCAGATATTCTTGCTATTAATGAAACCTGGATAAAGGAAGGGGAAAAAGCTCTTGCACCGTCTATAGCCAATTATAAATTTATACACAAAGCTCGAATCGGTAAAAAGAGAGGCGGGGGACTTGGTTTTTATGTGAAACAGAACATCAATGCTCACGTTAAAGAGCATCCTATTTCCACCCTTGAACAGTTATGGATTGAGATTCGCTTACCGGGAGCTACAATGGCTGTCGGCACTGCTTATGGCCGGAAAATGTTAATGTTCGTGACACACACTTTTACTCGGAGACTTAAATATTAATATTATGGATAATGATCAAACACATGCAAAGGACTTAATATCGTTTTGTTATCACCACAACCGGGATCAATTAATTAAAAAACCAACTCGAATTACTGATCGTTCTAAATCGTTAATTGATATTATCTTAACTGATGCGCCATCCAAATGTAAAGATATTAATATTATCCACAACAAAGATTTAAGTGACCATGCAATGATAATAATAGATTTTAATATAAAGACACCCAAATTTATAAAAACTATTAAAACCAAGCGATATTTGCATGTCATAGGCATGGATTTGTTTATGGCTGACCTTCAAACAATTCCTTGGCAAATTATTCATAATTTAAATACTGTTGACCAAATGGTCGAAACCTTTAACAATAATATAATTACTCTATTTAATGCACATGCGCCTTTTAAAAAAATAATAACTAGAAATTTATCTAAACCCTGGATCACGGACACACTAAAATTCATGATGTCCTTGCGGGAACAAGCATTAATAAAATCACAAAAGTACAAAACATACAGTTCTAAGCAATACTACCGTAACTTAAGAAACCTTGTTACAATAACGAGAGAAAAATAAAAAAGAGCTTTCTTTAATCACACAATTAACAGCAACATTGATAAACCTGTTTTACTTTGGAGAAATATCAAAAACACTATATTACAAAATAACAATTCCACACCTATACTGGACTACCTTGATGATCCTAATAAAATAAATCAACACTTTCTAAATATAACTTTATATAATACATATGACTTAGAGAAAACGTGTACACAAAGGCAGACAAACCAAGAATATTTTGATCTAAAACCGACGACGGAAGATGAAGTTAGAATTATTAAAAATATAAAAACTAATGCTGCAGGATACGATGGTTTGAATATTGATATGATACTCTTAACATTGGATGTAACGTTACCCACCATAACCAAAATTATAAATCAGTCAATAAGTACTCATACCTTCCCATCTAGTTGGAAAATTGCTCTAGTGACACCCATACTAAAAAAGAGTACTGTTAATGAACTAAAATATCTCCGGCCTATCTCTATTCTACCAGTACTCTTGAAGGTTTTGGAAAAAATAGTTCTCGGCCAAGTCGTAGCATATTTAGAGAATAATAATATAATACCTAAATATCAGTCAAGTTTTCGTAAAGGTCACGGTACAGAATCTGCTCTTCTTCATATAACTGATGATCTAACAGAAGCCTCAGATAACGGTAACACTAGCATATTAGTCCTATTAGATTATTCTAGAGCTTTTGATTGCACACTTCCAGATCTGCTCCTATCTAAATTAGAACATTATGGTTTCTCAGAAAATACTTGCTATTGATTTAAAACGTTTCTTCTAAATAGAAAACAAATGTTCGTAACTAACGGTAAAGACGGACAAAAGATCTTTTCCTCAGTCCTGCCTATAAAACGCGGTGTGCCCCAAGGTTCCTTACTATCACCTATACTCTTTACAATTTTTACTTCAGATCTACCATTATATATAAAATACTGTAAATATCACCTTTATGCTGATGATACACAATTATACTACTCTTTCCAAGGTAAAAATACGAAAGAAGCTATATTAAAAATAAACAACGACTTAAACAATATATATAACTGGTCTAAAAAGAACTCTCTAAACACAAAGTGAAAAATAACAGTCACAAGCAGGATTCGAACCTGCATCTCCTGGATACCGTCCAGATGCTTTGCCAATTCAGCCATCGTGACCCTTGCTCCTGACTGCTAATTTCGATAACACATTCATACTTAACGTCTTTGGGTGACGCCTGCACCATCTGTCGGAAGTATTTTCATACATTATACCGACCAGGTAAACTTAATTTTACAATTAAGATTTTACCTAATAATGACGCAAACCCTATAAATATTTAGATATTTTTATATATATTTTTAGCATTTGACATGCTTAGCAACATACATTAAACACAAAGTGAAAAATGTATGTGTGTATTAGGAACAAAACAACAAATAAAATACGTTCTATATTGTGAAGAGAAAGTCAATTTAAACCAAACTCCTATCGAAGAAGTTAAATCTGCACGTAACTTAGGCCTTATTTTAGATGGAGAACAAAAATTTTCAGAACATATTTACATTATAATTAGAACAGCTTTCTTTAAACTAAAAACACTTTATAAAATAAGACCTTATATTAAAGAAGATTTGCGTATTCTGCTAACCGAGTCTCTTGCCCTCTCACGCTTTAATTACTGCAGTACCACCTATGGACCTAGACTAAATCAGAAGTTAGAGAGGGCAATCCAAAGAGTACAAAATGCATGTATCCGCTTCTCAATAGATATATCCAAAAGAGAATAAATAACACCACACCATAAACGGAGTATTTTGAACATGAAAACCAGAAGAGAATTGCACCTTGCCTGCACAATCCAAAAAGTAATCTATAATAAAAAAAATGAATATCTTTTTGAAAAGTTAACTTGGACTAAAAATCTAACAACAAGAAATACTCGTTCTACTGCAGAAAATCTATTGAAAGTACATAGTTCAGCGCGTTATACGGGTTGTTTCAGATTCTTAGCAGCAAGCATATGGAATGATTTGCCGCCACCGCTTAGAAATAGAATGCGTGTAGATAGTTTCAAAGCAAAATATAAATTAGCTCTAATAAACAAACAAATAGCTGCAGAAAATCTGAATCATGCTTGTATAAAAGATTTGAAGTTAAAAGATTATTTTACTAAATAACCCTAAAAAACCCGCCAAGTGCGAGTTGGACTCGCGCACGAAGGGTTCTGTACCATTGACTAGGTAAACAACATTACACTATTGTAACTCTCTGTAACCATGGTGTTTGGCTGTTACCAAATTTTGCAAGTAAAATTTGACTCAGTTCGTGGTTTTCAACTTAGACTTACATGCGCAACGAGTAAAAAAACACGTTTGTGTATGGGATGGCCCTTAAATATTTGTTTTATTTTAATTTAATTATTTATTTTTAAAGTGAATACATAACTTAATATTCTGTGAATATTTCAAGCGTCTACCTGTTGCCGTTATCAATAGCGAGCAAAAAAGGGCAAAAAAAATCACGTTTGTTGTATGGGAGCCCCCCTTAAATATTGTTTTATTTTTATTTTTAGTATTTGTTGTTATAGTGGCAAAAGAAATACATCATTTGTCAAAATTTCAACTGTCTAGCTATCACCATTCTTGAGATAAAGCCTGGAGACAGACGGACGGACAAACAGACGTTGTATGGGAGCCCCCCCTAAATATTATTATTTTTTGTTTTTAGTATTTGTTGTTATAGCGGCAACAGAAATACATCATTTGCGAAAATTTCAACTGTCTAGCTATCGCCGTTCTTGAGATACAGCCTGGCGACAGATGCACGGTCAGACAGACGTTGTATGGGAGCCCCCCTTAAATATTATTATTTTTTTGTTTTTAGTATTTGTTGTTATAGCGGCAACAGAAATACATCATTTGTGAAAATTGCAACTGTCTAGCTATCGCTGTTCTTGAGATACAGCCTGGCGACAGATGGACAGACAGACAGACGTTGTATGGAAACCCCCCTTAAATATTATTATTTTTTGTTTTCAGTATTTATTGTTATAGCGACAACAGAAATACATCATTTGTGAAAATTTCAACTGTCTAGCTATCGCCGTTCTTGAGATACAGCCTGGCGACAGACGGACGGACAGACAGACAGCGAAGTCTTAGTAATAGGGTCCCGTTTTGACCCTTCGGGCACGGAACCCTAAAACTACACATATAAAAATTATAATCAAAAATACACACACAAGAACACACATACACGAAAACAAACACACACACGCACACTACCTAACTAACACGGTTTATGACAGTAACATAATTTAAAAGAATTGTCTCTAATTTCTATAAGTAACTCTTTTACTAAACGTACCATTCCTATTGTTTAATTAATATTTTTTACAATTTCATTTTATCTCGAATATTCACATTTAGGTGAATTTGTGTTTTGTAACTTTATATTATTATTTGGTAACATGGTCCCTCAACGAAACTTCTGTAAATAGACCATCACACCATAGGAAACGGGGGTGACTGAAAAACAACGCTGTATGAAACTCGTTTCAAACAGCAAAAGCTGAATCACTTCCCTTTGCCTTTTAGCTTATTATGTTTTAGCTTCAATCTAAACTTATTGTAATTTTTAAAACGAAATAAATAATTAATTCATTCATTCATTCCTTCATTCAATAGTTCTTTCATCCCTAGGGTAACAATGTACTATTAAAAAACCGTCTAATAGAAACATCACCCAATAAATTACGACACGGTCGCGGTTCCATACCAATGTCGTATTCTAACTAACTAACTTATCATCACGCCATTTCCCTTGAGGGGTAGGCAGAGAGAACAGAGTGCCAAGAGGCTCTATTCTTGCATACATCTCTCGCTTCCTCAACATTCATAACTCTTTTCATACACGCTCGCCGGTTTCGGAGACTCCTGACTCCACCTTTCTTCAATACATGACGAATTTGGTCTAGGTAGGTAAGTCTCGGTCTCCCCCTGTACCTACATCCTTCCACTTTCGCATTGTATAATCTTCTTAGTTAGTCGCTCGTCCGGCATTCTTTCCACATGTCCGAACCATTGGAACATTCCCTTTCGCATCTTTACACCAATACTCTCTTTCATACCTACTCGCTCTCTTACGTCATTGTTACGAATGCGGTCAGTCAGCCTCACTCCACTGATTCTCCGCAGAGATCGCATTTCGACCGCATTGATTTAACTCTCATGCTCCTTTTTGCATATCCAACTCTCGCTTCCATATAATAACGTTGGGACAAGCACTGTGTTGTGTATTGCGACACGTGCCTTCTCGCTGAGGTGGTGGCTGCCGAGAAGTTATCCCAATGCTCCGATCACTCTATTTCCCGCATTCACTTTTCTCTCTACATCAGTGGTGTACCTTCCATCCAGACTGAATCCACATCCAAGATATACAAATTCATCCACTTGTTCTAACACACCATTTCCTATTGCTACTCTAACATCTGTTCTGGCTTCTTCTCTTTCAAAAACCATTACTTTAGTTTTGCTCACATTTACACGTAGGCCTCTTTTCTTACAATCTTCTGCCATTACGTCGACTAGGGTCTGCAAGTCAGTCGGAGACTGCGCTAATAGGACCGCATCGTCTGCATATAGCAGCGAGTTAACCACTAAGTCGCCCATCTGAACTCCCACATTCATTTCATTCAACTTTTATAGACATTTATCCAGATATATGATAAACAGTCTGGCTGATAGAACGCAGCCCTGTTTAACGCCAATATTGACTCAATCATATATCTCTCATCTTTAAGGCAGCGTTCGTAAGAAACCTTTCTTGGACCGTTTTTTCTCCAATTTATATTGCAAATCCGACTACCATGAAAAAGTCTTTTAATTTTGCGGATTAATATATAGCCCATGACACTCATAAAAAACGTAGCTTTCTATTGGTAAAAAATAAATCAAAATCGGTTCAGTAGATCCAGAGATTACCCCCTACATCCTCACAAATATTACCTCTTTATAATATTAATATAGATTGATAAGAGATTCGCTTTACGTAGAAATAATTTTTATTGGAGGCATTAATAATTTTGAGCACAGATGGCGGAGTGGTGTAGATACCCTCCTGAGTGTTGTGGGTTTGATTCCCATACACTTCGTGTACGTAAAATTGTATGTTAGTAAAGTTCCCCGCGATACAAGGATTATTCCATAGTGCAGGATGACATCTTAAAAAGTTTTTTTTAATACTAATGATGGCAGACGAGCCACGGCTCACCTGATGGTAAGTGGTAACCGTCGCTCATAGACTCGACTATAGTGAGAGTATTGTCAAGCCGATGCGTACCATTTCATTTCTCAGATATTAAATGAAAGAATAAACGGCTATCTGCTGCTACAGTCAAAACACACTGACGTGCTTCATGACCGGTCACACAGGAGACGGTGGTACCGACCCGTTCGGGCCCGATAGCAAGTGAGTACTTACACTTGGTACCCAGCCCTACCATCAGAAATGCAATGGGTGATAACTGCTCACTTCCCTTAGTCACCTTGTACGACAGCCGCGGGAATGGATGGAGTGGTGGCACTTGCATTCTTAGTCTGTCACCACTTAAGTTTTATGAGATTTGCAAAGGTACAATATAATTTAGGTACTCGTATGTATTTTTATTTATTTTTTGAGATTTTTCGTAAAAAAATTAAGAAAAATTCTCATTAGCAGCCCGGAGTTTGGAAATGTGCGCGGTAGACGTCAATAGGCTCGCCCGCTATTACGTGGGACATAAACATAGCTGGCGAGTCGTGGGTGTGTAATACACGTCTGCCTACCCCTTCGGGGAATACAGGCATGATGCTATGTTTTTATGTATTTTTAAATACTTTGTTACATTATATTTGTAAACCTATAAAAATCTTCTGAAGTAATGTAACACAGTTGCAGTGGTCCGCGAACATAGGCGG
This sequence comes from Leucoma salicis, assembly GCA_948253155.1. NCBI lineage: Eukaryota > Metazoa > Arthropoda > Insecta > Lepidoptera > Erebidae > Leucoma > Leucoma salicis. Next base: position 5,985,470 of record OX411815.1, read on the forward strand.
AGAGACGGTACACGATAGGTTTATTTAGTGGGTAAGGCCCCACACCACACTGTTCGTTGCCCTGAACGACGGGGTGTGCGGTTAGGCAAATTTTTTCCCGCCTTAACAAAAAAAAAACATGCGGGGCAGTCTTTGGGGACTGCCGATAGAAGTGAAAACTAAGTAACTTGTGAATTGTATCGTAGAGCTATTAGACTATTATTTTTGAATTATTTTGGGTTTGTAAGTAAGAAGTCTTAATGACCAATTAATTGTAGTTACTTCGTTTTCACTTCTATCGGAGCGTTCAGTGATGATTACGCGAGTTCCATGATTCTTGTTCACCCAAAAAGTGCACAATGCGCCAAAAGAAGTTTTCACTTCAAAAAGGTGTAAGTATAGTAGCTGTAATACGATTAAACCAAATTTTCCGAAACCTCCGAATAAAATAGGCTGCTAATTCGCACCTTGAAACTTTGAAATATATGCATAGCTTATGGCTAACTGAAATTGCGTTGGGTATTATCTATACATACATAAATCAAGTTTCTGACGAGGCACATAATTGTGAGACGAGAGCTTTGTGTTCATTGTAGTCTTCTACTTTGTCGTCATTATGAAGTAGAACGTAAAACATTTAGACACAGCTTTCATTATCAAATAAGTCTTATACAAATCCCAGGAATGTAATTTGGGGCATTTGAAACGGAATTTATATGACTTGAATGAATTAATCTCGTTTATTCGACAGATACGGATAAAAGCTTTAACATAAAGTAGAAAGCCTCTTTTGTTTCAAATCACTATTCTATTTTAGTATTATTTCCTGACTTTCTAATAATCCATTGTTAGATTCCACTAAGTAGGCTTTATATTCTGCTAGCTACTGTTATATTAACTACTAGCCTTTGTCCGTGGCTCTGCCGCATCCAAAAGCTGGTTTTTAGGTTATATCTCAGGTTCCCGACATAGTAGCGGGATAAAATTTCTACCAATTTTTTAAGTCTAATCGAGAGCTATCAAATAAAAAGTTGCAGCGAAATCCGTTCAGTAGTATTTGCGTGATGCGCGAACAAACAAATAGATAAACAGACAAAAAATCGAAAAAAAAAAACTATTTGTGTTTAGACACGCCTACCTGATAGTAATTTTTTCTCAAATATCTTAATTTTGTTTTTAATTGCTTATGATGGCTGACGGGCCACAGCCCACCTGATGGTAAGTGGTAACCGTCGCTCATGAATTCAACTATACCGAGAGTATTGTCAAGCCGCTGCACACCATTTCATTTCTCAGACATGAAAAATTAAAGAATAAACGGCTATCTTCTGCTACAGCCAAAATATACTGACGTACTTTATGACTGGTCACACAGGAGATAGTGGTACCGACCCGTCGGGACCCGATAGCAGAATACTCTCACTTGGTACCCAGCCCTACCACCAGTAAAGCAATCGGTGATAATTGCGTACTTCCCTTAGTCGCTTTGTACGACACCCGCGGGAAAGGATGGGGTGACTCTTGTATTCTTAGTCCGTCACCACACGGAACGATGTACAGACACAGCTTTATAATAGTATAGATAAGTATTTTTTTATTAGTTACAGATACAGACGAGCCACGGTCCACCTAATGGTGTGGTAACCACTTCAATAATACCAGGAGTACAGGTATTTAAAACTAAAAACTTAAACTAAGACTTAAATAAATTTTAACTAACTTTCTTTTAACTCTTTAACAAGTAGGTAATGACATGTATACAACTGTGATCGCCTAGCGGTAAAACCAACGTCTGCAAATACAGTGGCATCGATATCGATCCCCAGTCCAAGGTACACACACCTCTAACTTTTCGAGATTTTTCGAAATCATGTGTGTATCTTTTTACAATTTATCAATGCTTGTGAAGGAAAACATCGTGACGAAACCTGCATGCCTGAGAGATTTCTCGACAGCTTGTGAAGTCTGCGAATCCGAACTAGGCCAGATTGGTGGACCATAGCCTAATTCCTCTCACCATGAGAGGAGGGTCGTGCACAATAACAAAAAAAGATAGAAAGAAAAGTATACATAGAACACGCTAGAATGATAACGGAAGATGACCAATTATTTCCCATTCTGAAGTAGACGCAATGAGTACCAAAAAGTTGACGATCTTCCGAAGGGAGAGGGTTCTCTCAAAACCACAAGGACATTTAGCAGGTGTTACAACCTAAACGCACGAGGTGCTTCATGGCCACACGGGAGATGGTGGTACCAACCCGCTCGGGCCCGATAACAAGTAAGTACTCTCACTTGGTACACATCACTTGGACGTGGGGAACAAGATCCCTTTCTATGGACGAAGAACGGGTTTGAACTTTTGTTTATAGCTTATAGTGGCAGATGAGCTATCGCCTACCTGATGGTAAGTGGTAACTGCCGCTCATAGACAATACTTAGAATACTGCCATGCTGCTGGTCACTATTTTCTTTTTTAGCAAGTCTAAGTCGGAATCTGGGTTCAAAGCAATAGCTTAGGACTTACCTGTGATTAAAGCTAGCATATTGATGATGACATTGTGAGCAAATTAACATGATTAAAGTTAACGGACATTAAACACCCATAATAAACCGGCGAGCGTGTATGAAGAGAGTAATGAATGTTGAGGAAGCGAGAGATGTATGCAAGAATAGAGCCTCTTGACACTCTGTTCTCTCTGCCTACCCTGCAAGGGAAATGGCGTGATGATAAGTAAGTAAGTAAGTAAACACCCATATACAAATACATGCAACATAAAAACATAGCAGCGGAGAAGAGTGCGTCAGCAGCGCGTTTCCAATGTAGTCTTCTCTCATTGCCGTTTAGTGGAAATATACTACTAAATAAATAAATAAATAAATAGCATCACGTCTTTATCCCAGAAGGAATAGGCAGAGGTGTATTACATACCCACGGTTCACCAGCTATGTTTAAGTCCCACCTAATAGGGGGCGAGCCTATTGCCGTCTACCGGGCACATTTCCAAACTCCGGGTTACTACTGAAAATTTTTCCTTTTACGAAAAAGCTCAATAGCACTGCTGACCCGGGGATCGAACCCGAGACCTCACGATCAGCAGTCGCACACACTACCGCTGCACCATCGAAGCAGTTACATGCCACAAATATTTTAAATTGCACAAATATTTCTAAAACAAAATAGAATACTATACAAGCCAGTATTTCTAGTTCTAAATGATTATATATCTTTTTCATTACATAACAAAAATGGTAAACGCTTTGAGAGTATTTCCAAATCCTTTGTGTTGAATGTTCGTTTCTAAACGCACCTAATAGTAAAGGTGACCTTGAAAGGACGTCCTGGGTCTAAGAATATTGTTACCTAGAATAGATTATTTTTTTGCGTTGGTGTTTAATATTCTGGTACACCGACGATCACTTATTTTAAGGGGGTGCCATAATCAGTGTAGGTGGATGAAATTGGAGGACTTTACTTTCTTCCGGGAGCTGGGGTGGATCAAGTGAAGGTTTCATACCCACCCACACGCAAAACACACGCTCAGACGTGGAGTTGCGGAGAACAGCCCGCCGAACCAATACCAATATAATTAGTCATATTCAATATTGATAAATTATACCATTCGGGCATCGCCGATAAATTGAATTATTTTTAAACAGTTTTAATTTTTAAGGTAGGTATTATATTTAGATTTCTACAAACTACGCCATCTATTGGAGATTAAACAACGAGAGTAGATGTAATCTCAAGAAAACAACTCTTACACTCAAGATCTATTTTTTTAGATATTTCTTAATATCACTACCTTGCAAGGCTCATTTACCGGGTATCAAGCAACTAAGTATCTTTAATTTTAAACAATGTTTTGTAAAGCCTGTGCAAAAATATTTTTTATTAAATAAGTCACAAATTCAGATTTTTTCCTTTACATCAAATATCAGACTTCTAAGTACACCAGAAGTGGATCCATCAGTACGTCAGCCAGTACCTCCCCAAAATCGGTAACTTTGGCACGCTACTACTTCGTAAGGTACAACCTAAATCTGATTTTTGAACAGTCGCTTTGTATCGTGTAACTTGCAAAACACTTTAGTTAATGCGAGCTTGAAAAACACACTGAAATGCTTCATATAAATATAGGTACACATGTCATTACTTGGCCTGTAGCAGTATCACCTTTGATCAATATGGTGTGTCATATTATACACTTCTCATTGAACATTAAATTATTAATACTAAATAACTTGTGCCTCAATGCCACGTCCTTCAAACAGCCATTTTCTATACTTTATTTCTTACATGTAGGTAATCTGGGGCGTTATTATGAGGAAACATACAATGACCTTCAATATTACAATATGCTCCAAATATATATATGTATGAAGTAATATAGTCTTATAAGTACATTTTTATTGACTTCATCGAATACCTTGGCCCTAATACATAATTCTGTTATTGTTTTTGAGGCGAAACGTTGAAAAGTGGCTCACACGATAAGGACTAATTCTTACCTTAATAATTATGAAACTATTAGTACTACATACACATCTATCTATACTATTATAAAGCTGTAACAGAGATGTATCTGTTGACATTTAAGATATTTGAGAAAAAATTACTGTAATAGGCTATATAGGTATGTCTGCACACAAAACAATTTTTTTTAGAATTTTTGTCTGTTTGTTCATTTGCGCATCACGCAAAAACTACGAAACGGTTTTTGATTCAACTTTTTTTATTTGTTAGCTCTTGATTAGACTTAAAAACGCGTATACATTTTATAACGCTACTATATCGGGAACCTGAGATATAACCTAAAAGCTAGCTTTTGGCTGTGGCGGTGCCGCGGGCAAAGACTTACTACCTACTAAAAATATAAATCTAGTGTCATTGGAAGGAACGACTGAACACAGCGATATGCTTTATAAAAGGTTGTCTTACATAAGGTAAAATATTAAATTTGTTTTGTAGTTTGACTAAAGAAATAAAGTCTCTTCCAGCAGTCAATATGTCTGATCTTCGTAGTGTCTGTTGTGACGTAATACCGTGTAGGGAGGACAGGGAGGAATGCGCGGACTTTCCCGCTTAAACCCACGTATACATTATTGTTGTACACTCGCCAGTTTAAAAGACTGGTGGGTTTGCTAAATTTAAAAAGGTATATGTTTTTTGATTAAAAGCTAACGTTGTTTGGCTTTTTTGAACATTTTACCCATACATTTTTAAGCAATGTTTCCGTTTTCCAATGTGAATTTATTATACAAAAGCTGTTGACTTATTTCCATGGAATTTAATTTTATCTTAATATATTTAACTGAGCGTATTAACAATATCCACTGCGATCGCCAACCCGCCTGCCAAGCGTGGCGATTACGGCATTATCCCCTATGACGGGACCGCTCGTTGTGGCATTCTCTTGGGGAGGCCTATGTCTAGCAGTGGACTTTGAAAGGCTGATGGATGGGTGGATATTTAACTGAGGATATCCTATAAAGTAAACCTTTCTGAATAAAACATTGTGCCGTAAGATTTGCATGTAACTTACCTACATGATTTGCACGGTGTGTTATGTCTATATGCATATTACTCGTATATGTTAAACTAATTTTATTATGAGCTAAAGGTGGGTTGACTCAAAATTAAATAACAAAACCAGTGTTGCTCAGAGTCTAGGTTCACATATATTTCATCACTATAGGAATAACACAACAATTAACCAATAACTAAACAAAATAAGATCTTTAACAAAACTAACAAGCAAGACATGAAATCACCGAAAATATTAATTTAGTAACAGCACTCTCGTTTATGAATAGAAAAAATGATGTATGAACATACACCATTTTTTCTATTCATTGACCATTTTTTCTATGATTAAGACAAAAGGTCACTTTAAATGTAAAATGTTTGCATTAGCTGTATGTACTCTATAATTTGGTAGTATTATTGCATTCTAACTTTAAGAATTGTGTTTTATTTTGGTTTATTTACATATTAAGTATGTAATTTATAATTTTATATTACTTTATAAAGAAATTCGATATAGGCATTCAAATTCGAATTAATTAAAAAAAATGTGTATTTTTCCATGAAAATACTCTAATTTTCAGTTATATTAGTGTTTTACTTCCATACCTATTTTTATTTATAATTTACAAACATAAAAATGACATCTATAAGTATTTTTTAATGTTTTTTTTACATTTTGTTTCATGGCTTCTTGATTACTGTATAGGCTCAGACCAAATGAATTCTTTTTTATTGTTCCGAGTGGATAGGTACAAGTATTTAAATCACCCCTTCCATCCATCACAAATATGATCCGAATCAACAACTTTTAAAAGCTACGATCACCTTTTATTTTTGAAGGTCATGGAACTGTTGACACATCTACCCACAAGTGCACCTACTTCTGTTTGGATTTCCATAAGTTTGCGGGTCCAATTCATACCTGTCGAGATGTTTTTCTATTTCACAGCTCAATCTAATCAGACTTCTCAGTCACGTATTTAAAGGCCAAGTTTCCTTTGGTAATGAGAAAAAACAGATCAGGACGTGCGAATTGTTGAGAATGTTGCCCACATCTGAAGCGATACTTCTTAAAGCTGCACGTTACCCACACAAAATATAATTTATATAAAATGTGTGTATGTGACAGTGTTATGGGATGCACGGTGTGTTAATATTTCTTCTTAGAAATGATGCGCTGGCACAAGTGGCACATGCGGCATGCATTTGTACGTAATAAAGTGTCTATGGAGCTAACTTATACTAGAGTGAGTTACTAAGGTAACTGTAGTTGTTTGATGGTTTTTTAAATGAAGAACACGATGAACCAGCTCACCAGCCCATCAACAAATGAGGGGATTTCTGGGTATCGAAACTATCCAAGGTGGTTTGTCAACCGACTGTTTTTGAACATGGAGAAAGTTCTCAATTTTTAACTGACTTCAAAAAAGGAGGAGGTCCTCAATTCGGATGTTTATATTTTTGATCTACCCATATAGCATCCTGAATATGATAGCGAATAGGCTAGACTGTGCATATATTGGTCGTTGCTGCAGTGTTTCTCATGGAGTGCCGCAGTGATGACCAATGTATTGTATGTGTACTAGGCATATTTAATAGTTAGAGTAGTTTGTATTGCTAACATAGATTTTAAGTTTTACTAACCAATTGAGTCCTGGTAACTTTTAATAAAAAAATATTATTATTATATTTTTTAGCATTTGACATGCTCCGCCACTTTTTAAAGTAAAAATTATTTGTGAATAAGGAAAAAAAGAGACTTTTTGTGTTGTAAAGACAAATGTGATAAGGAAATTCGGATATTTATATTTTTTTATGTATGTTCGGGCATAACTTCGTCATTTATCGACGGATTTGCAAAATACTTTTTTTTTCTAAAGGGGTTTATTTCGAAATGGCCCCATTTAATTTTTATAGAAATCAGTGCAGCGGTTTTTAAAAAATCAACAGAAATTTAATAAATGACACTTTTTAGTTTATTTTGAAACCTCGCATCATTGAATCAGTGCGCTTAGTTGACATACCCATATTAATATAAAAACTTTCTTCACGGTCTTTGGAAGACTCTCCGAGACGCTGTGCTCTATTTCTTTATCTATTGCGCTTTAGGCGCGCTCATCATTGTTATTTTCTGTGTTCGACGCTTTCTCATACGAGATGCACCCAAAGAAGGCCTCCCCATCATGTACCACCAACCCGAATCTACGCACCTATTTTATAAAAAAAAACACTAAAAAGCAAAAAATAAAGTATTAAAAAAAATATTTAAAACAGCCTTTGTTTTAGCCGGAGCCAAAAAATGTTTTTAATAGTATTTAAGAACATAAATGTATTGTTTTTGTCATTTTTGGACTTGGCACCAGTTTCAAACACATCAGTAGGTGTCTAGCACGGAAATCGTATGTAAATACCAATTATTTATTGCTTTGTAGTTCTTGCGTGTTTCCTAAAGGCGGTTTTTTTTTTTTTAATGGGGAGCATTTAAAATATCGTAGGGTTCTTCAATCACACTTTTTTCCACTTTCTTTCTATTGTTGTAATAATATATGCTTTTCCATTAGCTTCGTACGACATCTGCGGTAACGAATAGAGTGTTTACCAAATATAATCTTAGTATGTACCGAGACGGATCGTCGCTTATCGTATATTAACTATTGTGGTCAATACCGAAACTATTGGATATTCGTAGCGGCTGCCAAGTAAAGGCTCCTCCCAAGAAAAGAATCCGAGCAGTCACATTTACCCTTGTTCTAAGAATTGTGTTCACGCTAATCGGAATTCTTGAGCTCTCTTGATGTTCTCGAGATAATTTTACGTAATACTCAAATATTTGCTGATCCTAATACTGTCCACAATAAAACTTGAATATTCGTGTATGACGGTATGTTGGCCGTGTGGGGCCAGCTTTAGAATTGTCCCACCCCTCTCTACACACGGGAGTCGTAAGAGCCGACTGAGGGAATACCATCCACTGCGATCGCCAACCCGCTTGACAAGCATGGCGATTACGGCATTATCCCCCATGACGGGACTGCTCGTTGTGGCGTTCTCTTGGGGAGGCCTATGTCCAGCAGTGGACGTTGAAAGGCTGATGGATTCGTGTATGTGTAATTATTAACTCCTACTTAACTTCTTAAATAGTGTTCCATAGTAGTGGTTCGAAGGGACCACAAAGTAGCCACGTATTTCTAACACTGTAGTTTCACAAATAAATCCGCTAATTTGGAGTTACGAGGCTTTTACTAATGAGACCTTTATGCCAAATGTGATTCGCATATGGATACTTACGCTTGGGTTTTGTGATTTACTTTGGTTCACTAAAATTGTTAGTTTTAGTGGGTATCTATATCACTTTTATATTACTACTAACACCAAGAAAATATGATATCTATATGTATACCTATTAAGAGAATAGCCGTGTATACAACGTCTATATTTACCTGGTTTCTATTTTACACGTCAAAACGGTTTTATAGTTTCTGGTCGTAATAATATAACAGGGGATCCACGGGCAAAGGTGAGCGCAGATGGCGCTATCGGCGAGATGGCCACGGTCAAATTGCTTTGTTTGCGTGAGAATTCTTAGCTATTTTTTATGTTTAATCCGGTTGGTCAGTGATATTGTTAAAATGTACCTGGAAGATTAAAGAATTAAAAGGCGCTATGCTGTGTAGCCACAAAATATTTGTGACATTTCCCAATTTTTAAATGTTGGATCTTTGGGAAATAAGTGTACAACGGGGTTATTACATTTTGGTACAGTACACAGAGGCATATTACGAGAAAATTAAATTTTACCAAATTATTATTAAACATCCATATTAAAGATAGAATGGGCGAGACGCCTACACAAATTGTACTAGCACTCATTTTAATATTATCATAATAAGCAAAATCTGCTTGAAATAAAATGTATCGTACTTTTTGAGCAAAAACACATAGGTGTATTCGTTGTGTCACTCACCATCATCCCTCTCATGTATGCCGTAAGAGCCATGCACGTACACATACAACATAAAACTTAGCTTTCGCTCGTGTTTTTAATGCTTAGCAGACGATTGGTAGCAGACGTACCCAGACGCAATTGATGTTAAGTGATAACCGTTGCTGACGGACTCAACTATATTAAGAATACTGTCAAGCCGCTGCTCGTCATTTCATTTCACGGATCTGAAATTCAAAAATGTAGTGAAGCTGTTTAGCGGAGTGAAGATTTTTTAAATTCTTATTTTAGATGGTATCGTCTTAAAATTAATTAGAAAAACATTATATCAAAATACCAAATAAATTACGGGATGTTTTTCGTATAAAAGCTATTTTCGTGCTCACTTCACTCAATCAAACAATTTCCTTCGCTGCTTTCGCACTGAGATTTAATTATCTCATGAAAAGGCAGGGAATATATGTAAGATGCTATCTTTGTGTGTTTTTCTAGGGAAAATATATTAAGGAAATAATTGAAGTTTACCTCGTAGGCCTAGTGGCGTAAGAGATAGAAGTGTAGATACAACAAGTCAAAAGATCAAAGCCTTGATAGTTTTTCTGGCTTCACACGGCATTGTTTCTTTATTATTGCTTATGGTCCACCGTCTTCCAAGACGAGCAATGGTCTACCTGATGGTGAATAGTAATAGCCACTCACGGACTTACCCCTACTAACAATACTGCCAAGCCGCTGCTCACCATTTCACTTGGCGTATGGGAAATGAATGAATGGACGGCTATCACCCGCTACAACCAAGATAGATTGAATCAAGGTCGATTACAGGGAGAGCGGCGGTTCTGGCACGATAACAATTGAGTACTCCCACTTGGTACTATGGTACCAAGGGTATGCCCTACAACCAGTAATGTAATACTTCGTAGTATCCGTAATAATTGCTTCGTTCTTTTAGTCGCCTCTTACCCGAAGATTACCCTAAAGAGCACTTCCCTGTTTTAGAAGGGACGCAGGTTCGAATCCCGCTCGCAGTAAAGCTTTCTTTTTACACTCTCACAATAATTTGTTCTTTAAAGTAAAGTAGCTGAGCATGTTAAGTGCTAAAATAAAGATCAAAAGACATACAAATGGTTTGACTGGGAATAAATTGAGTTTATTTGTGTTCGGTGTGTGTGTTTGTTTTATTGTGCATATGTGTGTGCATGAGTTTGTGTACGTGCGTGAGTGTATGTGTATTCACATGTGCATGGATATTCATGCATGTGCCTGTTTCCTAACTAATTCCAAGAGCTCATTAAAACTAAAAGACCTGTTGACGTTGTATTTTTTTTATTAGCCGCATATTATCTCCAATGAATGAAAAACCTATTATAGAACTAGGCTCTCCCTGTGTTCTCTCTGCATCCAATCTCCTTTTAACTGACGTGTTGCCTGGGGTAATTGTTATAAATATAATCGACTGTTGCTTTCAATTAAATACAGTATGTTTTGAGAGGAGCAAATCGAGAGCTATCTTGCTATAGAAGCTCACTCACTATACAATCACTATATGAGTTTAAATTTCACTTACATTGTAGACAATGATTTATAACTTTGGTAACGGTATCTCGAAAATGCATTAGATCTTAATAGGTGAATCGCTTAGGTTCAAAAGCAATATCTTCTTACATGCATTATGTTGTATGTATGTTTGCTCAAATTTCAATACAAACTATCTACATAGAGTTAAAGAATGCACATTCGTTTGGGAAATTATCTTGTAATAATTGATCGAACATTAAACGTCATCCACCTGTGATCATAAATACAAATTGACATAATCGGTGGGGTCCAGAAAAGCATAATTCCTCGTACACTATTAGGTACTACATTCATCCATCCATCAGCCTTTCATCGTCCACTGCTGGACATAGGCCTCACCAAAAAAACGCTACAGTAAACGGTCCTGTGCCGCCTGCATCCAACGGCTGACTGCTCGCCATTTATGTTGATGCCGAATCCGGTCCAGTCCAAGAGCTTGAAAACATCTTCCAATGCAGTGATGAAGAGTTTCGAGGTCATGACGTCGCACTTTCTAACGCCTTTCTGCAGTTGGATCGGTTCTGTGCTCTTATCCTGAACTCGGACAGACATAGTGGCGTTTATATACAAGCACTTTAACACTTCGATGTACCGATAGTCAATTTAGCACCGCTGAAGGGACTGTAGCATCGGCTAAGTTTCGCTAAAGCTATGTCTAAGAGCAAGAAACATTTAACAAAATAACATCACGTACACGGTTTCTTAAGGCGCTCAACTAAAGTAGGTAGTAAAATTAAACAAAACAGTAAACTTCTGGCTAAATTATTAACTTATTTTCTAATAAAATGGTAACGGCGTACAACGGTGGACTTTAACAATTGCTATATGAAGCTTGCAGATTGTTTTCTTATGAGATTTATAATCAACACATACATGTTATGTGATCTTTGGCAAACAATCAAAACCACCGACTCCTCTTGGTGCTGTTTTAAAATTATACTCATATTATCTTGTATCTTAGATATTCGTTATCCGAATCATTAAAATGCTCTCTTTCATCGTTATAAAACATTCAATTTCAACTTTGACCTAAATCTGACTCCGGTTGTTACGATGTAACCGAACAAATTACTATATAAATTATAAAGTCGCATATTCAATTGATACCGGAAACCATATCCGCAAATTTAAAATACGTGCGGTTGAGTAGGGCCCTACCCAGTTAGATTATCGCCAATGGGTCGCATGATTTCACTCCCACAAAGACCAGAATCAAATATTATTACCATATATGGCCAGCATGCGATCCCGGATGCGAGCAGAGTACGCCAGGGTTCGAGAACGTTCTATGGCTACTCCAATCGCAAGCGTATGGATAGGAAAAGTTCTAGAACAAAAAACTATCCACCAATGAGTAAGTCGGGCTAACAGCGCTAAAATGAGATAGCAATAAGAGAAGAATAGAAGAGGGTATTATTAGGGAAAAAATATAAAAATATAACAGGAGGTAGATTGTTTTTTTCTCGGACTCTGAATTATCGTGTGTGTCAAGGCAGATAACACTGCTTAAATGAATATAGTAATTAATTAAAATATTTTTGTCTAGGGCATTTGAAAGTAAAAGTGCGTGACTTAGAAAAACCCAAAGAACTGCTGGTAGCGCGCCCCCAAATTTAAATTAAGATCTGAATAAAAGCTCCTGGGGTTTCAAGTCCCGAATTTCAAGTCCCGAGTTCCAAGTTACTGTTCCTGGCTACGCTCGAGATCCGGGTTACGACCTTCCGGGTTGCAGCTGCCTTACGGGTCCGGGTTCCGGCGACGGTTGCGCCGGCTTCACCCGCCTACTGGCAGATATCTGCGCGCACCGAAGGACGAGGGCCTGCCCTTCGGCCCAGTTACAGCCTCCTCCCGCAGTTGAGTACCCGTAGGCGACGGTCTTGCGGACAATCTCCTGAGTTGCAAACCTCCCCCCTGAGTGCTCATTTCTGTCCTTTTTAATCGATTAATTTTATTATTTTTGCTATTTTTTTTTTTTTATATTGTAATTTTAAGAACTTTTCTTTTATTTAAATTGTTAGGGTTTTCCCCATAACAATCTGGCGCCCTCGGTTGTGTTATTTTTATTTTCACATAGTTCAACTTTATTTTATTCAACGATAGTTATTTTTTTTTCTTGGAACGCATTTACATGCATTAATGTTTAAAAAAATCACACCACCAAATAGTATGAATTTTAATTGCAAAATTAAACTTACTATATTGGATTAATGCATGTAAATGCGTTCCGATAGAGGTCGTTGGTCGTTAAGACAAATGTGATAAGGAGATTGGGTATGTCTAAAAGATAGAACTGTAGCTCAGTGGATTAGAGCACTTCCCCGGATAAGAAGGGACGCAGTTTCGATTCCCGCCTGTACTAAATTACTCTTTTTCCTTATTCACAAATTATAATTTGTACTTTAAGAGTAGCTGAGCATGTCAAGTGCTAAAATATAGATCAAAACGAATAGAGGAGCTAAAGGTAGCTAGGAATATTTCTGATGACAAAATGTCGCGGTTGGCTCCGGAAATATTTACCGGTGAGGCATTGCGTTGGCTTCGAAGTGTTAGGGGATATTTTAGACTCTTGGCAATATTTATTAGCACTATTAAGGCAAGATTTTGATGTTTTTGATTTTGATTACAAGATGCTGAACGAGATCCGTTCTCGGAGTCAAGGCGAGGAGGAAAACATAACCATATATTTAGCAGTGATGCACGGTATGTTCTCTCGGTTATCTAAGCCAATACCAGAGGCAGATAGGCTAGATATTATTTTACACAACATCTGACCCTGTTATGCTGGCGTTCTAGCGACACAACCGAACATCACAAGTGTTTCGGAACTACGTGAAGTTTGTCAAAACTTTAAGAGCATAAACGCTCGCTACTCCTTTTTTAGGGAACCTTCGTGTAATCCTGGTTGTTCTTTGGCTCCAGAATTTAATTACGTTTCGATAAAAGTTATTAAGTCAAATACAAATAGATTAGCTTCCGTAAATTATAATTAAAATAGGCATTGTTTTAAATGTGGTCTTAAAAATCACACTACTCGTGCTTGTCCTAGTTGTAATAATAATAAATTTCGTCTAATAGTTCTTTTATAAGCCCATTTCGTTGTTATAAATGTGGTGAACGAGGTTATAAAGTAACGGATTGTCCTAAATGTAACAGTAAAAATGAGGTATCTTCACCAGACCATAAAAACACCACAAATAATTCAACGTTGCGGTCAGGACTTTTTTTTTTCTTTTTTGCTGTCGCTGTGCAAATGCATTTACGCACCCCCTCCGTCAGTGACAAACGGAGGGGTATGTAGGACTCGCCGGGCGCGCAGATCTTAATTACGCCCGGAATACCGACTAAAACCACAGCGGCCCCTTCCACGCCTGTAAGCGGGGCGCCAGAGGGTCGTCTTTTGACATTCTACTCCGACACCCCAGGCAGATGGCCAACCGGCCACGTCCTGTCGTAATCAAGGCGGTGGGAGAAGGTGAGCGTAGCGACGCCTTCTGCCCCCTGGTCGCCGCCGGCGGAGCGAGTCGGCGTGGGCCAACGCCTCACGTTCCCGCTCCGCGGCCTCCTTCCGTGCAAGTACAGCCTCACAGAAGGAGGCAACGGCCGACCAGAACCCGTCACCGTCAAGCATTTGGCTTACTACGGCCGACAGCGATAGGTCTCTTCCAATTGTCATCGTCAGGGCGTGGCGCTGGGGCCCCCAGGCGGGGCATTCCTTCAGAGTGTGGCGCACGTCATCAACTTGGGCGCCACACTCGTGGCATCCGGGGGCTCCTTTCCTACCAATACGATGCAGGTACTTACCGAGACACACGTGTGTCCGGTAAGTACCTGCATCAACCGAAAACTGAGGTTGCCGTACCTTCGATTTAACCAGCGGTGGAGGTGCGGTGTAACCGCCTCTAAAGTCTCCCGTCCTGCTCCGGGAGACTCCACCTCCCCCCACCGCCGGATCAACGTTCTTCGAGCCGCTTCACGCGCTCTGCCCAGACTCCTTTCGAAGATTTCCTCACCCCCGGCCCGCGCCGCAGTACGAAGCCAGTAGACCTCTGCCAGTGCCTCGGCCTGGAGAGGCCAAGGCGGGTCACCTGCCAGCAGTGTGGCTGCGGCCCAGGACACCGTTCGGTACCCCCTAATTGCCCTCACCGCTATGGCCCTCTGCGGACGTCCCAAGAGGGCCCTATTAGAAGCGTTAAGGGAGTCCACCCAGATTGGTGCACCATACAGTGCCATAGACCGCAGAATGCCACTATAAAGTCGGCGGCAGGACGACCCTGGGCCTCCCGTGTTTGGCAGAAGCCTACCCAAGGCCGCGGCAGAATTAACGAGCCTAGGGGCGAGCTGGGCAAAGTGCAGCCCGAAATTCCACTTACTATCTAGGTGCAGACCCAAATATTTCATCTGGGTCTGCACTGGCATGGCAACCACCTGCACCTGTAGGCATGCTCCTCGGGGGGGACCTCGGCGAGGGCCATGGAACAGGAGGGCCTCAGTTTTTGCTAACGAGAGCCTCAGGCCCAACATGCTGATCCGGTCAACGACGAGCGCGACTCCAATTTCCACCAATCGGGTGGCCGCCTCGAAGCCGTTCCTCCTCACGGTGAAGAGGGTGTCATCTGCATAGCAAACGACCCTCATCCCGGGAAGAAGCCGGCCCCGCAGAACCCAGTTGAATCCGACGTTTCACAGGATCGGGCCAAGGACGGATCCCTGTGGAAAGCCGCTCTCTACCCGTTGGCGGTATAGGCGCCCGTCGCTCCCCTCCCAGAGCACGTGCCTCTCCTCGAGGTATGCCTCCAACAGCCTCCAGAGATGCGGAGGCACTCCATGGAATCGGAGCGCCTCCTTCAACGTCTCGTGAGGGAGACTGTTGAAGGCGTTCTCGATGTCGAGCGAGACTGCCAGAATGAACTCCCTTCTGGCCACTGCTTCGTTGGCCAGGGTTTTCAGGGCAGCCAATGCACCTGTTGTAGAGCGGCCTGCCCTGAATCCAAACTGTGATCCTGACAGCCCCGGCCCGACATCCTCGAGGTGCCGGACGAGACGGTCCGCGAGCAACTTCTCGAACAGTTTGGCCGTCTCATCCAGCAGCACCAGCGGCCTATATGCGGAAGGAGAGTCCGGTGGGAGACCTTCCGCAGCAGATATAACCTTCCGCACTTCCATTGCTCCGGGAACCGCCCAGACCTCAAACATGCGTTGAGCAGTTCCCGGAGCCCATCCTTGATATATTCAGCGGCGACGCCGAGTGCCAGTCCCGGAACGCCGTCCGGACCGGGTGCCTTCCTTCGTCCACGAAGGCGGGAGAGGGCCACTTCCAGTTCCGTGTCAGTGACAGAAGGGATTTGTGCCTCCCCTTCCACCACCGACGGGTGAGCCATTGCTGGTGGGCCATGTACCATGGACCGCGGGAACAAACCCCCCACCAGCTCCGACAGGAGATCTCTTTCCATCGACTCTATGATGGGGGCGCCATGGGCACGGAGCTTGTTCCGCGCCCGTTGGTATGGGCGCCCCCACGGATCCCTGTCGAGGCTCGCCAATAGCTCCTCCACACCGTACGTTTCTCTCTCTTCTCCACACGTAAATTTGAAGCAAGTCGGATGAAAATGCGCTTTCGAGCTCTTATCCTCGCATACGTTGATCATACACTAAAAGGATGTATTACAAAGATGATGATCTTCAAAAGGTCTACAAAAAAGTTTTAACAGTATATATCTATCTTTTACAAATTTGCCACAATAACGTGTTTAATCGTTTAGGCATTTCTTCAAAGTGTATTATTAAATACATAAATATATTGTATTTCACATAGATATATCATTATCAAACTCCCATATTCAAAAAGTACACTTTAATATCTATTTTATAAAAAAAAAAAATATAGAAATCGGTTTATAAGCACACAAGATATAGATGAAATAAAACTTCCAAATCTCGCCGCGCCAATATGGGTACGGCTATACGGTTGATTTTTGTTTAACGCGCGAAATGGCCATCCGCTGCATCTTTAAAAAGGCGAGGGTGCTCACGCGCCGACTTCAAATCATAAACGTGGGAAATCCCACTTTGCCATCAACAGCCTGAGCCGAGGTCCTTACCCCACAGGGGGTGCCCTCGTGTAGCGTTGCCTAAATGTTGGTTTGAGAGCCCTCTGCGCTCACCAATTGTCCGGGTAAGGTTGTCATAGCCATCTGAGGCTAACAACAAACGTCACACACAAAAACAAAAAAAAAAGCGCGTCGACTTCACTCACATTGTCACTCTTAAAGTGAAGGGACGTGGTTCTAATTGACTCTTCTCGGAATAAGCGCGTTTTAGATTTTATACGTCTCGATCTATACGTAGTTTTTAGATATAAGTTTAAAGTAGGTATTAGATAATAATATAATTAGTTTGTTTAGTGTTTTTGTTTGTTTCTCCTTCTTTTCTTTATATAATATAGTTGTTAAGTTAAACGTCGTAAAGTTAAGTATAAATTTCAATTAAGTAAGTATAATTTTTTTCTTTTTGAGTTTTATCTTATTAGGTTCTTTTTATTTCACCTACGATGCCACCTAAAAAATGGTCTCCCTTATCTCGAAATTCGAGAAATGCCAAAAGAATGAGAGATGCGCGTTCTCAGGAATCGTCACAGGAAAGAGCGCATCGTTTAAACTCTATGAGAGTTAATAATGCAACTGCACAAGCACATGAAAGCAGTTCTGAGGGAGAGATGCGATTAGCTTCTGATAGGGAAAGAAGAGCTAGACAGTCAATGAGTTTTTAAGAAGAGATTTTGGTATTATTAGGCATATTGATACGTTGCAGAAAACAATACTAAATGAAATGAGTGCAGGAAAGCGTAATCTGCACTAATTTATAGTGTGCACTTTTAGTGCCTAATTGTGGATTTTCTCTGTTTTTTGCTGATCATGAGGTCTCGGGTTCGATTCCCGGGTCGGGCAGTGTTATTGAACTTTTTCGTAAATAGAAAAATTCTCAGTAGCCGCCCGGAGTTTGTAAATGTGCCTGGTAGACGGCAATAGGCTCGCCCCCTATTACGTGGGACTAAAACATAGCTGGTGAATCGTGGATGTGTAATACACCTCTGTCTGCCCCTTTGGGGAATACAGGCGTGTTGCTATGTTTTGATTTATACATCAATGTTTATAACATATAATTATACTAGGTTGTACGGTTTGATGGTGAGTAAGACGGTAAGTTTGCCATCCCATGAGTGGTTGGCGTGATAGCCTATAGACCAAAAGCAACCTTCGCGAGTAATCCACTCCAAGAAAAGCTATAGGACATGAAGAGGAATAATGATATAAAGGAGATGAGGAAGTGGTCAGGTAAAATAATAAGAAAGAAATGTGGGGGTGGTTTAGTAGGTTTCTAATTGGGAGATAGAAACATACATATTTGACCTTTTTTGAATTAAGAATGTTAAATATAATTTTATATTTGATACTAACTGACCCGGCGAACTTCGTACCACCATATATGTATATTTTCATGAATAAATATTGCAATTATAAATTAAGATATAAGGTATCCAGATCCTGTCTCTTAAGTTGGAACAACACACATTTAAAAAAAAGAAAAGTTTAAATCGGTTCAGTAGTTTCGAAGTTCATCCCGGACAAACATCGTGATACTGGAATTATATATAATAGATAGGATGCACATACATTTTAATGGTTTTATAAAATCGCGGGTAAAATAGGGGTCGAATTTAGAAAGTAAAACTTTAACGCGGACGAAGTCGCGGTTATCAGCTAGTTTTAAATAAAATACCTAATAATGATCCTCGTTCTTATGTAAAGGTTTCAATTGCAAATCATTCTAATTTTGAGTATTTAGGTCTTTTAGATTCGGGTTCAGCAATCACGATTTTAGGGAATAATTCTCATTTGCAACTTTTAAATGCAGGTTTTATATTAAACACTGTTGATTTAATATCCGGCTGCGGGTGGTCAATCTTATGATTCCATCGGAAATATTTTGTTACCAATTGTTTTTGAAAATACAGTTAGTCTTAAGAGTTCATGTAGTACCCCAAATCGATTCTTTTCTTATTCTTGGTATTGATTTCTGGAAACAATTTAATATCTGTCCAAAGTACTTACCAAATTTAGAATTTTATAGTGACACTGACCCTAAATTATTTAAGGTATTTGGGTTATGTTGTCGATGCTGAAGGTCTTCGCACAGATCCTGTCAAGGTTGAGGCCATTCTTAGTTATCCGACGCCAAGGACAAAGAAGGATGTAAAGAGATTCTTAGGAACCGCGTCTTGGTATCGACGTTTTATACCAAATTTCAGCACCATTGCGGGCCCCTTGAATGCTCTTACATCCACTAAGAAAAATGCTCCTCCCTTCGATTGGTCTGTAGAAGCAGAAGAAGCCTTCACAAAACTGAAGGCTTGTTTAGTTAAAACGTCCATTTTGTGTTGTTCTAATTATGACCTACCATTTGATGTCCATACGGACGCTAGTAACTTCGGTTTGGGGGGTTGATGCTCACCCAAAATATTGATGGCGTGGACCGCCCCATAGCCTTTATGAGCCGTTCATTGACGGTTCCTGAGCGCAACTACAGTGTTACAGAGAGGGAGGCCTTAGCAGTGCTTGTCGCTCTAGAACACTGGCGCTGTTACCTTGAAAACGGCAAATGTTTTACGGTTTATACGGACCATTCCGCCTTGGAATGGTTCTTAACCTTATCTAATCCTACGGGTCGTCTTGCTCGTTGGGGCTTAAGGCTTTCTGCGTTTAATTTCGAAATTAGGCATCGGAAGGATAAAGATAATGTCATACCGGATGCATTATCGAGATCAGTTCCTATCGCAGCTATAGGTGCATCAAGTGATCAGGTATTGAACACAAGTGACCAGTGGTATTTGAACATATTTAACGGTTGCACAAGTTCACCCACTAGCTATCCAAATTACATGGTGTCGAATGGAAAATTGTACCGTTTCTCGAAGAGTAACAACGCACTCATCTTGGAATTCGAATGGAAGGAGGTTTTTCCAAAAGAAAATCGGCAAACGGTACTGAAAGAAAACCATTCTGACCCTACGTCGGGCCACATGGGTATCTTCAAAACGTATAATAGGCTTAGATTGCGTTTTTATTGGCCAGCAATGTATAGCGATACCGCTAAATTTGTTACAGCTTGCGATACCTGTACTGCTTATAAATCTCCTACACATTGTACCTTAGGCCCTTTGGGTAGGCCTAAAGAATGTAGTAGACCCTTTCAAATAATCTCGATAGATCTGTTAGGTCCCTTACCAGTTTTGCGTAAACAGAACGCTTATATTTTAGTTGTTTGTTGTTGTTTTTCGAAATATTGTTTATTTTTTCCTTTGCGGAAAGCTACAGCTGTATCCATTTCTAAATGTTTAGAAGAGGGTGTTTTCCTCGTACATGGAATACCCCAGGTTGTTTTGCAAGACAACGGAGTGCAATTCATTAGTCGCGAGCTAGCTAAAGTGTATGATCATTATAAGGTTCCGAAGGTACATTTCACGCCTAAATATACGCCCCAAGTCAACACTGTGGAGCGTTACAATAGAACCCTAATCACTTCCATCTCCACTTTCATGGAAGATGACCACAGAACTTGGGACGTTAACTTACCGAAAATACAGTTTGCCATGAACAGCTCCGTTAATGAGGTAACCAAATTTACACCATCCTTCTTAGTGTATGGTAGAGAACTCGTACCATGCGGGTCACATTACGTCGCAGATGTAGACCCAACGGATCTCGTACTCTTTCCACGCGATGATTATGCACAAAACCTTGGTTGTCTGGCAAAAATATTTGATGAAGTTTTCAAGTTTCAGTTGTCTCTGTATAACAGCCATGTTAAAAGCTCACAACCCTACAACTTGCGTCGGAAATCGGTCGACTTCAAAGTTGGGGACATTATATGGAAGCGTTGCTATTTCCAAAGCGTTAAGGATGCTTACTTCGCGAAAAAACTGGCTCCTATTTAGGAGCGTTTAGCTATGATTTTACATTTCTGAAATTTTTCAGAAATGTAAAATCATAGCTAAACGCTCCCCATTGGTGTTCACCTTGGAAGACATGGCCGGTAATAATTTGGGTAACTGGCATGTTAAAGATTTTAAACTGCACTCATCTCTTTCTTAGTTATTATTATCATTTTCTTAATTTATTATAACAAATTCTCGGTTGTTGATTCGTATCGGATTGTTTTGTCTTGTTGTTTGATGTTGGAGATTTTAGTTGTTGTTTACAGTTTTGCGAGGGTTCAATTTAGATTTCGTTTTGTTTAAATTAATTTACTGAATATTGTAAAACATTGTTATACAATTTCATTTAACATTTTTTTTTGATAGAGTTGTTTTGTTCGGTTCTTGCTGATGTTTTGGTCTTTGAAGAGTTAAAAAATAAGCCTTCACGAAACTTTGATGTTAGTTGGGAGATTTTTGTTTTTGTTTTTTTTTTCTTCGTTTGCGTTTATAGCGCGAATGGAGCGGGCCGTGACTCTTTAAATAACCCTTCACCTTTTGTTGTTTTGCGTTTATAGCGCGTATGGAGCGGGTCGTGGCTCCTTAAATAAGCCTTCAACTTTTGTTGTTTTGCGTTTGTGTGCATTTAGAGCGGGCCGTGACTCTAGTAAAATTCATCAAAGACCAAAATTACTTCACAATTGCCGAACCGTCATAATATTAGTTACCGTCGCTCATATTATTTCTTTAGGATGATCCCTATCAAGCAGTTTCTGTTCTGGAGTCCAACTCATTAACATTAGAGTTGTACTCTCGTATGTAAGGAGGTCTTTTGATTCAAAGATTCATCAGACACTTTGTCAGCTTGTATGTTTGGTCGGTTGTTAGTGGATGAATGTATGTGAGACAGTAACTGGCTGTTCCAGCCTTCTGAGGCGCTTACCGCAGCGGATTTTACTGCGTAAAATCCTTTCTCCGGGAGAGGGGCTATTGTTACGATGTAACCAAACAAATTACTATATAAATTATAAAGTCGCATATTCAATTGATACCGGATACCATATCCGCAAATTTAAAATTCGCGCGGTTGCCTAGGCTTCTACCCAGTTAGATTATCGCCAATGGGTCGCATGATTTCACTCCCACAAAGACCAGCATCAAATATTAATACCATATATGGCCAGCATGCGATCCCGGATGCGAGCAGAGTACGCCAGGGTTCGAGAACGCAAGCGTATGGATAGGAAAAGTTCTAGAACAAAAAACTATCCACCAATGAGTAAGTCGGGGCAATAGCGCTAAAATGAGATAGCAATAAGGAAGGAAGGATAGAAGGGGGTATTATTAGGGAAAAAATATAAAAAGATAACAGGAGGTAGATTGTTTTTTTCTCCGACTGAATTATCGTGTGTATCAAGGCAGATAACACTGCTTAAATTAATATAGTAATTAAATGAAATATTTTTGCCTCGGGCATTTAAAAGTAAAAGTGTGTGACTTAGAAAACCCCAAAGAACTGCTGGTAGCGCGCCCGTAAATTTAAATTAAGATCTGAATAAAAGCTCCTGGGGTTTCAAGTCCCGAATTTCAAGTCCCGAGTTCTAAGTTACTGTTCCTGGCTACGCTCGAGATCCGGGTTACGACCTTCTGGGTTGCGGCTGCCCTACGGGCCCAGGTTCCTGCGACGGTTGCGCCAGCTTCACCCGCCTACCGGCAGACATCTGCGCGCGCCGAAGGACGAGGGCCTACCCTTAGGCCCAGTTTCGGCCTTCCCCCTACAGTTGAGTACCCGTAGGCGACGGTCTTGGGGACAATCCCCTGAGTTGCGAACCTCCCGCCCGAGTGTTTAGGTTCGATTTCTTTACAGGACAACTCTTTATGTGATCCATAAATGGTTGTTCAGAGATTTTATTTTTATTTTTTATTGCCAACGTTGGCAGACGAGCAATCCGGCCCACCTAATGGTAAGTGGTAACCGTGTACACAAACGTACCGTACCGAGTCAGGGTGAACTTTGTGTCCGCAAAATTGCATGTTTGTAAAGTCCTCCGTTATTCCTTAGTGCAGAGTGTCGTCTTTTAATAAAAAGAAAGAAAGAATTTCAATATTCTTCTATTGTCCAATAATTCTCCGCCGAATCCCGGGCAGAATCTGGTTAAATAATAAAATGTTCTTTACACTCACCTATTTTAGTTAGTGAAATCACTAACTAAATTAGATACTTTATGTTTCAGCTTTGCGTGTCGTGACTCACAATGTACCTAGTTACTTTATGTAATTGCTGCATCCGTTTGTTTTCAGTTCAATGCCACTTAGATAATTGTTACTCTTGGAGTTCTTAAAGGTTACTGTAAAGCTGGGATACGATTTATTTGGGTTTAATTGAGCTCATTTTAAGAATAAATAATCTAATTTTCAAAAGAAAAAGAGAATGGTGAGGATTATATTTATAATAGAATATCATTTATTTAACTGATTACTATATCCATCAGCCTTTCGTCATCCACTGCTGTGCATAGGCCTTAGCAAAACAGCGCCACAACGAAGTATTCCGTGCCACCTTAATCTAACAGCCGCCTGCTACTTTGACCAGGTCATTAGTTCACCTGCCCCCTTAGAATGAAAAACGAAACGTTGAACGAACTTTCATTTTGAGTCATGTGATTGATCAACAGTCCGACGCGTGATTCCTAATTAGTCGATTCAGGCGACCAATCACAATGAAGCGAAACGAAAGTTCGTCTAACGTTTCGTTTTTCATTCTAAGGGGGCTGGTGATTTGATTACCCCTAAGTAAAACCATATAAACTAGTCGAGAAACCTATTTCTAATCACACGGTTAGACATTGACAATTAGCTATATTGAAGACAATACTTTATACCATACTAGATATTGCCCGCGACTCCGGCCGGTTATAATAAATAATATCCCACGATAACTATCCATTTTCCTGGATAAAAAGACGCCTATGTCCTTTTCTGGGCTGCAGACTATATGTATGTAAAATTTAATGATGATTGGTTCAGTAGTTACAGCGTGAAAGCATAACAAACAAACTAACTCACTTTCACATTTATGATATTAGTAAGGATTCATTTAAAACAAAATGTAGTGTAGTTCTTATTGTGAAGACGAATTGTCTTCACAATAAGAACTAAAAATCAATGTTTTTAATACTCTTCAATGTAAAATAATATTTACGATCTCAAGGAGGGTGAGAACTACTTGAATAATAGATATCTCCAACACTAGTGTAATATAAAATACTATTTTTAATCTAGAGTATAATTTTCTAAAAGAGAGAAAGAAGTGAAGTGTAATAGGTATGTTTCTGTTGAGGGAGGCGCGTCAAGGTTAAGGGCATGTTGAGAATGTTGAGATCGATATACTGAGCACTCAGCCCACTTTGTTCCTGCACAGAGCTTGTGTGTATTGTCACGTTTATTTTCGGCTTTGTTTGTTGTTGAAAGTGTATTGTTATGAAATTAACCTGCTTTTATATAGAACCAGCTCTGATGTTTATTAATATCTACTGTTTTAAATTTGAAATGAAGTAGTCATGTTTAAGTTGAAGTAGTCATTGCCGTGTGGGGCCGGCTTTAAAATTGTCCCACCCCTCTCCACAAATGGGAGTCGTAAGAGCCGACTGAGGATATACCGAGGGTGTGGGCAGCAGCACTCCTTCGAGTATTAACAACATCCACTGCGATCGCCAACCTGCCTGCCAAGCGTGGCGATTCCGGCACTATCTCCCATTCTTGGGGATGCCTATGTCCAGCAGTGGGCTTTAAAAGGCTAATGGACAGATGGATGGAGTCATGTTTGCAATCGTAGTGAATATTAGCGGCATTATAAGAAATTTCCAAATCTAGTCCATTTAAGGGCAGCCGTGTCGCGGTAAACTAGCTTAGCAGTTTAGAGCACTTCCCCGGATTGGGAGCGAAGCAGGTCCGAATCCCGCTCGCAGTCAAGTTCTCATTTTCCACATTCACAAACAATAATTTGTTGTTTAAAGTAAGTAGCTGAGCATGTCAAATGCTAAAATACAGATCAAAATATCTATTCAACCGTTTTTGCGTCATTTCGTAACAAACATCTGAATTTACAAACTCACTTTTTAATTGAAGATTCACAGAGCTTTGTGACTTAAAATCTATAATTTAATCACATTTGCCTTGAAACTTCCTTCAGGAAACCTTCATTAATGGGTTCTGAAGTGTGAGCTAGGGTTCGGTAATATATTTAGATTTATAAATGTTTCTCTGCAATATTTCAAGATTAATGTTCCGAGAGTTACTTATTTGACCTTAACTGTTGACTAAAGACGTTCTGCTTACTAAGAAACATTAGAAGTTACTGCTTTATTTATGGTAGTTGTTTCACAACTAGATATACTAAAAAAATAGCAAATGTGAAAGTCTGTGAACATGTTCAAATATTTGTCCGTGAATCACACAAAAACAACGAAACGGATTTGGATAATATTTGGATAATATTTGGTAGGTAGATCGATGATTATTTGGGTTGTTGTTATACCGGAGTATTCTTTACCATCCGGAGGAATGGAAGTCTTTTAGGGCGGAATTTTCATATCTTTGAAGTAGTAATTGTACCACAAAAGTTATTTACTATGAAAGTATTATCGTAGTAGGTACAGCTCAGAATTTAAATAGTTACATAAATAACTTATTTTGGACAGCATTTATTAGCCTTTGGTTAAAAGCTTTCTACTTGTATTACAATTATTACAGGCCTTACACTCTTTTTTTGTTAAGGCGGGAAAATATACTTAAGCGCACACCTCGTCGTTTGGGGCACTGAAGAGGGTAGTGTAGGGCCCTCACCCACTAAATAAACCCGTCGTGTGCAGTCTCTCCGCCTGCACCTATTGGAAGAGCACTGGAACTATGTGACATCTTAGGTATTGAAATTAAAAAAGTCATATTTAGCTAAATTACAATTTTCATAATTCTATCTTCAAAAATCCTCTTCATTTCATCACTTACTTTCTAAATAATCTTTCCTGTGTACTTACACTATATAAGGAATCCGCATGAAAGTTAATACGGTAAACAGTGAAACTGGTAGAGAAACAGTGCGCAAGAGGGACTTTAACTTGAAAATAGATGACAAAAATGTAAGAGCGAATCGAGAAGTGGCAACGGCATTTGAAAATTATTTTACTAATATTCCTGTTTTAACAACAAAACATCTGACGTTGTCTCCTACTGCAGCCGAATCGCTCCTTAGGCAATGTGTTCCGATATGTAATACTTCCTTTAAATTCTCGGATGTCAATGTAAACAGTGTTATAAATTCTTTTAAAAGGCTTAATATTAAAAAAACTGCGGATTTATGGGGTATGTCTGTTAAGTTAGTTAACTCAATTATTCATATTATTGCTCCCCAATTGACATCTGTGTTTAACGGTTGTTTTGTTAATGGTGTATTCCCCGACCTTATGAAGTTTAGTAGAGTAATTCCTTTGTTTAAATCTGGCAGTACCTCAGACCTTAATAGTTTTCGTCCAATTTCTGTTCTACCGACACTAAGTAAAGTATTTGAGAAGCTTATTCTCAAACAAATGGTTGATCATTTTGACAATCATAAATTTTTTCACAAAAACCAGTTCGGCTTCACTAAGAATCGCTCTACTACTGATGCAGGTCTAGAATTGTTAAAAACCATGTTTAAAGCTTGGGAAGATTCGCACGATGCGTTAGGCATATTTTGCGATTTGTCTAAAGCATTTGACTGTGTACATCATGAAACCCTCATTAAAAAGTTATACCATTACGGAATCAGGAACAGGGCTCTCGAGCTTTTGACTTCTTATTTGAGCAATAGAATTCAAAGGGTCGATGTTAATGGCACGTTATCACATGGGTCTGTCATGACAATGGGTGTGCCGCAGGGGTCCATCTTGGGGCCATTTATGTTCTTAGTCTATATTAATGACCTACCATACTACGTAGGAGATAATCAAAATATTGTGTTGTTCGCAGATGATACATCTTTATTATTTAAAATAAGAAGGCAACAACTTAATTATGACGATGTGAACAACACACTATCTAAAGTTGTTCATTGGTTCAATACTAATAACCTAGTTTTAAGTGAAAATAAAACTAAATGTATAAAATTTACTACACCCAATGTAAGGCATGTAGAAACCAATGTACAATTGAATGGCGTCGAACTGAACCTTGTGGAGTCCACGGTTTTCCTAGGTATCACTATAGATAACAAACTCCAATGGGGCCCCCATATTAAAAAATTGTCAGGTAGGCTTAGCTCAGCGGCATATGCGGTAAAAAAAATTAGATTATTGACTGATGTTGAAACGGCTAGAATAGTTTATTTCAGTTACTTTCATAGTATTATGTCCTATGGCATACTGCTATGGGGATGCTCCGCCGATTTAAATTCTATATTTGTACTTCAGAAAAGGGCCGTTCGTGCAATCTATAATCTGGGCCCGAGAGTTTCCCTTAGACAGAAATTTAAAGAAATAAATATTCTAACTGTCGTGTCTCAATTTATATATGAAAATCTGTTGTATGTCAAGAAAAACATCAGAAGCTTTGATAAGTATAGCGACGTTCATCACATTAATACAAGGAACAAAGGCAATCTTGTTGCTCACAGTACTCGTCTCCACAGAATCAGTAGATCTTTCATGGGGCAATGTATATGCTTCTACAATAAAATTCCTGAAAATGTCCGAAACATGCCACTAAATAAGTTTAAGAAAGCCGTAAAAATTAGACTTTGTAATCAAGGTTATTACACTGTTTCGGATTATCTTGAGGATAAAACTAAATGGGCTTGAGCTGCTCCTCATTCATTAATTTTCAAAATTGTTTTATAAGATATAATGTAATTTTAGTTATAAAGATTATATTAAATTGTAATAAATTGGCAATTTAAAAAAAGTGGCCCATGAGTTTCTTGCCGGGTTCTTCTCATGAAAGGCTTTACTACGGAATCCGGCCGCTTGTGGCGATTGCAATCGCCACTTTGTTATTGCGGTTGCACTCGCCTCAGGCGCTCGTGTTAATTATTTTAATTATTAGTGTATTATTGACGATTTTAAGTGCTACTTAATAGGCCTATGAAATAAAGATATTTTTGAATTTGTATTTGGATTTGGTACTAGACCCCTGTAGTTTGGATTGTGCGATGATTATGTCAGTCAATCAATCAGTTATCTTAAAGATTTCTGAATGAAGGTTATGTTCTATTTGACGGGCCTCGTGGCGTAGTCGGTAGTCTAACCGACTTCCGTGCACAAGGTCGTGGGTTCGATTCCCACTCAGGATAATTTGTGTGATGAACACAGATATTTGTGCAGTGTCTGGGTGTTTTCTATCTATTATATGTATGTATTTACAAAAAAATATATATATTTATGTATTATATCCGTAATCTGGTACCCATAGCAGAAACATTAAGCTTAGCATGAGCCAGAAGAAGTTTAAAAAAAATCTAACAACGCGACTACCCTTAGGCTGAGGTTAAAAAGCTTTTAAAAAGGCCTTAAGGCTTAAATAGGTTATGTTTTCTAACAGTTATATAATTTTTAATAAATACATATTCTTTGTCCGTGTGGTGACGGACTAAGAATACAAGTGTCACCACCCCATCCTTTTCCACGGGTGTCGCACAAGGCGACTAAGGGAAGTAAGCAATATTATCACCTATTGCATTACTGGTGGTAGGGCTGGGTACCAAGTGAGAGTACTCACTAGCTACCAGGCCCGAACGGGTCGGTACCATCGTCTTCTGTGTGACCGGTCATGAAGCACGTCAGTATGTTTTGGCTGTAGCAGAAGATAGCCGTTTATTCTTTCATTTCATATCTGAGAAATGAAATGGTGTGCAGCGGCTTGACAATACTCTTGGTAGTTGAATCCATGAGCGACGGTTACCACTTACCATCAGATGGGCCGTGGCTAGTCTGCCATCATTAGAAATAAAAAAAAAATATAAAATTACTGCGTAGATAGGTGGTATTAGAAAACAAAACAATTCATGGTCCAAATTTTGTTGCCTGATTTAAAAACCAATAAAATTTATACGACAAATCCTTTCAGAAATGAAATGGTGTGCAGCGGCTTGACAATACTCTTGGTAGTTGAATCCATGAGCGACGGTTACCACTTACCATCAGGTGGGCCGTGGCTAGTCTGCCATCATTAGAAATAAAAAAAAATATAAAATTACTGCGTAGATAGGTGGTATTAGAAAACAAAACAATTCATGGTCCAAATTTTGTTGCCTGATTTAAAAACCAATAAAATTTATACGACAAATCCTTTCAGCCCCTATCCCCAGGGTAGGGCTACTGTTTAAGTATCTAATAAGTTAATTTTGAACGAAAACCTCAAGGTCCCTAAACCTAAAAGGATTTAGTTTGCTACTCTGTAGCAGATTTCAATTAAATTTGATTTGGGTTAGATGGATAAAAAAATATTTGAACAAGTAGATACAGGTTCGTATGTAAGTACATTTTGTTGATATAAGAAGACAATTGGGTAATGCTTCATCTTTGTACAACCGCCGGGGCAGAAAGGTGTTCAATTGGCGACCATCTCTATGACAGCGCTCCCAGGTGGCCCTCCACCAGGTGGACCGAACCGATCGTCGTGGCGCTCTTTTTGTGAAGTCCAGCCGTGGACATGAATAGTTTGGTGGATGGGTGAAATACACCTGCTAGTAAGTAATAACGTAGTTATAGATGCCACAGTATGCAAGCTTTGTATAAGCTTTAAAAACACTAATCATAATGGATTGCGAATAACGAAGCTGGTATCGTGAATATTTTTAAAACAAAATTCTGAGTTTAATTACTAGCTTATAGTCGCGGTTTCAAACGTATATTTTTGTTAAGGTCACCGTTCCTGCCTGCTCTACCTGCTGGTAATTAATCGCTA
Source organism: Leucoma salicis (assembly GCA_948253155.1). Taxonomy (NCBI): domain Eukaryota; kingdom Metazoa; phylum Arthropoda; class Insecta; order Lepidoptera; family Erebidae; genus Leucoma; species Leucoma salicis. The sequence continues at coordinate 6,015,407 of OX411815.1, forward strand.
ATTGCTCCGCTTCTGAGGCGTATAAGGCGATGTTAATAGCTTATATAGTTTAATGTATACAAATACAATAATATCTATCTATGTAACCGAGCTGCGTCTGTACATTAAGATATTTGAGATCAAAGAGAGTTTTTTTAAACAATGAAATATATTTTGAAACTGGCATACGGTCCACGTGGTGATAAGGGGTTACCTTAGCCTATGGACGCTAGCAACACCAAGAGTAGCAGTCTCATGTCGCCAACTCCGACGACAGGGATAGGAAGAAGCGGGTTTGCGCCTTCAGACCTCTCACTCACCATATCAAATACAGCAGTAGGAGTACTCACCACTCTTGATCTTGTGAGACACCTAGTGGTTTTCCCTGATTGAGAGGGCACGTCCATGCTAGGACAAGCAAGGCACTGTCACTAAAACGAAACAAAGCGAAACTAAAAGTACACGATGATGTTTAGTTAGTCAGAAACTTTCGAGAAAAGTTCGAGATCGAAAAAGATATATTTTATAAGGATTCGAACCTGCGATTTGTTAGTTTCTATTACACATGCTTTTACCGTTTACGATATTACATGGTTTCCTATCTATGTTATTCTATTTTCAAAAAAACTTATTTTAGCTTTTTTAATTAAAAAAAAATAACAGCACAGTTTAACATAGGGTACAGTGTATCTCTGTCCTTTTTCCTATTTATCTATACAGTCTCATCATAGGAAGACACAGGATGAGAAATTGTATATATGTTTTTTTTCTACAAATTTGTGTAAATATTCACTTATGACCCTTTGTTCTTGCTGAAAAACTATTTATTTTCCTTTAGTCGGTAATTTTTTTGTGCTTGAACAGTTAACTCTATCAAAAATTTCTGACTTCTAATACTTTTATGAATTTTTGTTTCGAACAGTAGATTGTGTGGGGTATTTGGGGTCACATTGTTCAACATGTTTCACAAAAATGACACGACGGTTCCGGTTTGTTAAAAAAAACAAACACACTTCTTAAATAATTATTCATTAATTGATCCTTTATAAGTGTACCATCCATCCATCATAATCGCCATTCCCTCAGTCGTCTCTTACGACTCCCATGGGTGGAGAGGGGTGGGACAATTCTAAAGCCGGCCCCACACGGCAGTGCAAAGTTTTAATTTATTCCGACGTTTTAAAGCGTTGACAATCACGTTCAAAAATTCCGTTACATACATAGCATTTGACATGACACAGTGACAATATGTGAAATCGAAAACAATAACCACGAGCAGGATTTGAATCTGCATCTCCTGGAAAACCGTCTCAGAGGTTTTGCCAATTAATCTGGGACGGTTTTTCAGTTAAATCCGGCTCCTCCGATTTCACATTTTAGCATTTTGTGTTAATTACACTCCTTATTGGCAAAAGCTTCGTTGTTGGGTGGCAAAGTTAAATGAGCGAGTATTTCAAAAGATAACACTGGCCAGTGAAAACTCACTGGGAAGAGGGGAGCTCAGCGTAAAATTTCCCTTGTTTAAAGTTTGACAGAGCACAAAGAGTGTGCTCATTGATCGCTTTTAAACTTCTTTTAACCTAGATTTTATTTAATTAACGTTACGTTACATAAAGGAGTGTGTTAATTTTATATTTAAAACAGTAGTGTACACGTTATATTATAAATTTAATATTATGTATATTTAACAAAATATGTTTTCTAATACTGAAAGAGCTGCTATCCATTTGGTGATGGGCTAAAATTACAAGTGTTCCATCCATCCACCAGCCTTTCAACGTCCACTGCTGGACATAGGCCTCCCCAAGAGAACGCCACAACGAGCGGTCCCATCATGGGGGATAATGCCGTAATCGCCACGCTTGGCAGGCGGGTTGGCGATCGCAGTGGATGTTATTAATACTCCAGGGAGTGCTGCTGCCCACTCCCACGGTATTCCCTCAGTCGGCTCTTACGACTCCCGTTGGTAGAGAGGGGTGGGACAATTCTAAAGCCGGCCCCACACGGCAAAATTACAAGTGTTATCACCTCATAACAAAATAAAAAGCACAAAGTGAAAAATGTATAGTGCTAAGCATGTCAAATGCTAAAAATATGTATATATAAAAATATCTAAAAATACAAAGCGTTTGAGAAAAATATTGTGGTAGATTATTTAGGAATCTGAACGAAAACCTTTTTTTTTGACTTGTTATCCATTTGTTCTTCATTATCTGCTGAACGGATATTGATGAAGCTTTTTGTTTAATAGCTCTTGATTAGACTTAAAAACTTGTGTATGTTTTCTCTTTTTATTATTATTTATATTGCATTGTTTACTTCGGTTCCTAGAATAATAATTTGAGTTATGGCTCGTATAAAGAGAAGCCCCTTTATTCATAATAAAATAAAACTGTTTTAAAACATTTAGCTGACAGATTGATGTTTTGTCACTTTTTGTCAAATTTTCAATGTAGGTAGTTTGTTGAAAAGGGACAAAACAGTATTTTAGTAAATATTTGTTATAGAGCTGTGTTAGTTTCTATGAATAAGGCCCAAGGTATTTATCCTTGTAAAAGATAATAATAAATTGGTAACTTAGAATTGCTTTTTCGTGTCACAAAATACGAATTTCGGGTTCATAATTACTGTTGGGGTACATATATAAACTCGCTAACTTTGAAGCCTGTTTCTGAAAGGGTCATTGGGAAAATTATTTAAGACGGTAAACTTTCCCTTACAATCAAATGGTGAAAAAAATGGCGAAATTTCTTCTCGGTTTTGCCGTAAAACCTATAAAAGTTCGGCGTACCCCTAACCTCTACGCCCACAAAGAAATACTCTCTGTAAAATTGTATAAGATAATAAGTCCGTGTGTTTAAAATTCAGTACAAATCTTAAACGAAAGATATGATAAGATATTTGGCAACCAATTTAGTAGGTTTAGTTAAGTGGTATTTTTACTGCAACTTATTGTTTATTACTTTAAGAAGTCTCTAGCTACTTGACCACTGAAATAATGTAACACAGATTCAGTGGGCCACTACAGGCGTGAAGGCCCCACACTACCCAGATCGTTGCCCCAGACGAAGGTGTGTGCGGTTAGGTACATTTTTTCCTGCCTAAATAAAAAAAGGTATTGTTGTTGTTAGCCGTAATTGCCTTTCGCATTTTGTCGTAACTAGTAGGTAAGTAAATAATTTTGAAATATGTATATTAAATAATAGTTAAAATTATAGATATTTATGTATGTTATTAATAAAGAATAGTTATTTTAGGAGGAGAGTCCACCACTCACCCACGGATTGTCAATCCCGGCTATTTTTGGATAGAATAACCTAAGATTGCCAATCTGCACTCTCACACATAGAGAAAAATGTGATAATAGCAAAGTAGCATGCACGATAATGACAAAAAACTCACCAACGCGATACAACCATGCGATACGGCAGGACTCTCAGAATCACAATATTGCAATATTCCGCAAAAGTCCGAACACAAATTCGACACGTGTTTCGCCTCTAAACGAGGCATTCTCAAGAACGCTCGGCAACAAAATGTATGTATGTTATTTGTGTAAAGCTACCTGACATACCTACTACTTTACTGAGAAATAAAAGATGGATATAAATTGCTTAAGCTCTATATTCGAAGATAAAATGTAAGTAGGGTAAACTGTATTATGATTGGCACTCTAAGCATATTTAAGATTGATATCCATCCATCCATCCATCAGCCTTTCGACGTCCACTGCTGGACATAGGCCTCCCCAAATTGGAGGTACAGTGCCGTAATCGCCACGCTTGGCAGGCGGGTTGGCGATCGCAGTGGATGTTGTTAATACTCAAGGGAGTGCTGCTGCCCACTCCCCCCGGTACTCCCTCCGTCGGCTTTTACGACTCCCATGGGTGGAGGGGTGATATACATATATATATTTTAAATTGATAGGTGTTTAAAAAGTCAGCAAACATTGATAAAGGATTCTCTGGTTCTGTATATTTTCAAAGGAAAATGCATTAATCAATCTAATTAGAGATTTTTAATAGAAAAACAAAAAAAAACAAAATAAATATTTGAAATTACAGTCATTGGCACCATAAGTACAGTTACTTTTATTAACACATAGAAGTCAGTCATTGGCACCTAATAAAGTAAGATTATAACAGAAAATTGGTCAAGAAAAGCACTCGTTGCCATTATTTACCTAAAAACTAAGTTTAATAATAAATAATCTATGTTACAGTCGTTAATTGATGACCCTTATTAGAAAGTGATGTTTTAACAGCGCTGCATGGCGCCGGTATATGTTTATTTTCTTTAGTGCTGCCAGCAATAATATTATAAAACCTATTTTTTTCTGCAAGCAATGTTGCTATTGCAAATTATGAAAAAAAGTAGAATAGATGTTTTTTGATATACCAGTTCTTAATATTTGCATTTAAAATTCAAAGTGCCAATGACTAAGGGGGTGCCAGCAATACTATAGTTTACCCTACTTGCTTTTTTTATTGGTGTTGTTAAATTTTATGACGGTGATGTAAAGTATTTAGTTGAAAGGACAAATCGGGAGGGATAATTTTAGCTTTATAATATTTGGGAAAAAATGATGTATATCTCTCTCTCTCTCTAACGTCACATTTAAGTCTATGATTATATTTCATTTAATATTAAATTAATATGGATAGTTGTTTGCAAGAGTTGATATGGGTTAGAGATAAATGGGTTACTCATCAAATGTCTTCTCAACGTTGATGACCCAGTTATACTTGCGTCATCGGCTGCTGAGTTAAAGGAGGTAGTAACATTAATGATACTGAATGAATCCTTGAAAAAGAAAGGAATGAAAGTGAATGTTGAGAAGACAAAAGTAATGGCTCTAGAAAGAGATGAATGCATGACCCCATGTGACATAGTGATTGAAGGAGTGAAGGTTCAACAAGTAAAAGAGTTTGTGTATCTGGGAACATTGTTTACGAGAGATGGGAAGTATGAAAAGGACAATGAAAGGAAAGTGAATGCAGGTAATCAGGTGAATGGGTCACTACACTACTTTACAAGTAGCCGGAAAGTGGCTGAAAAGGCACGACCCACCGTACCCAATGGAGTGTTAATACCAACTCTGACGTACGGAAATAAAATTTGTGTGTGGCAAAAGAAAAGCGAGAGTAGACCAAATGCAGTGGAGATGAGAGCTCTAAGAAGTATGTGAGGTGTAACTTTGAAAGATAGAGTAAGAAACAGTGTAGTGAGAGAACGATGTGGTGTAAAAGAAGATATAGCGATAAAGATTGAGAAGGGAACGTTAAGATGGTTTAGACAAGTAGATAGGATGGATGAAAGCAGGATAACAAAAAAGATATAATATATGGCGAGCGTGAATGGCGCAGTTGGGAGGGGTAGACCTCGTCGAACGTTCTCTGACCAAATCAGAGAAGTTCTCGAGAAAGGTCAGGTCTGAAGTACCCTTAACCGACGTGCATGTATGAGGAATACTCGTATAATGACAGTGAATGAGGCAAAAAAGGTAGCAAGTGGAAATCCGTTGTCTCTGCCAAAGTCTATCCGCCGTCCCAAAGACTTCAGTCCATCCGTGTCAGTCTTATATCAAAGTTACCAGTAAATAGTTGTCGTGTTAACAAAACACACATTGGAATGGGGTCAAGACTTAACTTTACTTTTTTTTACGAGTATATAATCTTGTACACTTTATTCAAAATGTTCAGCTATGTACTCTAATATTTTACAGATATCAGATGTAATAGTTATAGAAATTGAAGTTTTACAGTTATCAGTCAGGTCTGGTAGCTTAATGACTAAAACATCTCCCCCCGCATAGGCTTTAGTCAATTTCGCATCATATAATGCAGGGTTAAATCCTGTACACAGGACAAAATGTTTTATTTCATATACGTTAAGTTTATACAGTACATACTCTAAGCTTGACTTTTGTTTTATTCCCATTAATCTAAATGTATGTATGTAATCTCTTTGGCAAAAAATAATGTCTACACAATAATCTCTACGTTCATTGTTTATTATGTGTTTATAAAAACGTTGTTTCTTAAAATTTCATTACCTTATAATAAATAAAGATATCGCATTATTTTTTTCATTTTGAGATAAGGCCCAAGTGTTTAACATAGAAAAATTAATTGAAATCTATCCAGTAGCTTTTCCGTGATGCGCGTACAGTCGCAGACCTCTATGATTATATTTATTATAGATAAATAAAGTATTAAAAGCTTACGTATTAAATTAAAAATATTGAATTTGAAATATCCTGTTTAAATAGCAGCACAAACGTAAGCTCGGCTACATCTTGCCTTTTAAAATACTCAATCATTTAACGCGATATGTGACCTATTTATGTAAGTTATATAGTATTTCGTAAAGGTCATCTTCTCAATAAAACCTGTAGTACAATGACCCTAATGATCAATCTACAGGTGCACCAACATTTACAATACTTCAATTAAACGAATTTATTGGAGTGAGACAGCGACCTCGCTTGACCTATTTCTGTTCTCGATCTTCTCAGGTCAATATGTATATAGGTTGCCATGAAAATTTTAACCCTGTTTCATTCACAGTATAGTTAGTTTTTGAATGTTAGTACTGGTATCCTGAAATAGAAATGCGGGTGTTAAGGTATATGTATACATATTCATTTTTATATGCCATCCATGGGTGTTATAAGAGCGGTGTCCGCATTGTAATCAAGGTTTTTCCTTTATAAATTGTTTTGAAAACTCATTAATTTAAATTGGTTTGTACAATACCACAAATTGTTGAATAACTATGAAGGATTTTGGTAATATTCACGGAAAATAAATGGGTGGTTCAGTGGTATTTAATTATTTGATGCAAATTATGTTTATAGGTTAATCATTATTATTAAATCTACCTCATTAGTGAAGAATATATCGACATGTTTATGTATATATATATATTATAGCACTTGACATGCTCGGTCCTTTTTAAGAACATAAAGTGCAAAAGCTAAATCGAATATATCTAATAGTCGAACAGGATATGAGCCTATGAATTTTGGTAATTTCTTATTAACTTGGGTGATGCCTGCGCCTCTGATCTTTCGTATGCCTTATTCCAACTAGGTAAGCTTAATTTATTACAATTAAGTTTCATACCAAATAATGAGGCAGCCCTATAAATATTTTGATATTTTATGTATAATTTAAGCATTTGACATGCTTTGGCATCAGCATACAAAGTGCGAAAATGTGAAATTGAAAACAATAGTCACGAGTAGGCCTATTTTATGTTGCCCCGGGTCCGTTCGGGGCGTAGGGGTTCGACGTATTGGTGGTCAGATGACATCGCTCGTCTCCGCTCGGAGTACAACGCAGCCCGTCGCCAACACCTACGAGCCCGAAGACGAAGGCGAGCCATTGGTAAAGAGATTGCTCGAGCACATGAGGACTACAGCGCTGCAACGAAGAAGCTTTCCCTTGCGATAAGGGAAGCCAAGGCTAGGTCCTGGAATGACCTGATCAAGGGGCCGAATAGGGACCCATGGGGGCGTCCATATAAAATCGTCATGGACAAGCTCAGACCGTGGGTCCCTCCACTAACGCAGACACTGGACCCGGACTTTGTAAAGGAAGTTATCAACACCCTCTTCCCTAGTATTCAGGACAGTCTCTCAAGCCTGTCATCGTCTTTCGACCAAGTATCGGTTAGTGAACTGGAGGTTACGCAGAGGGAGCTGGATAAAGCTGTGCGCCGTCTCGCAGCCCGTAACAACGCCCCGGCTCCTGATGGACTTCCGGGCCGAGCTCTGGTTCTCGCTCATGTGGTTTTGGGGTATAAAATGAGGCATGTATTTACTAGCTGCCTTAGAAGTGGAGTATTCCCCACCAGCTGGAAGGAGGCTAATCTAGTCCTTATCAAGAAGGATGGCAGAGCCGCTGATTCTGCCTCTGCGTTCCGACCCATTTGTTTACTGGATGAGGTAGGCAAGCTTTTTGAGCGGATCATCGCTGCTCGCCTCAGCGACCATCTGTCTTGTTTGGGCCCCGACCTTTCTGACTCACAATATGGTTTCCGACGAGGGCGTTCAACAGTCGATGCCATACGGTGCGTTCGGGCCCTATCGGAAATATCTGTCCGGATGGGAGGGGTAGCGTTGGCGGTAAGTTTAGACATCGTCAATGCTTTCAATTCCCTTCCGTGGCACACTATCAGGAAGGCACTCCACCATCACAATGTACCTCCTTACCTGAAGAGAATTATTTGTGCCTACCTAGGCGGCCGCAAAATAAACTACATGGATCGGAATGGAGACAGCTGCACCAAAGAGCTGTATTGCGGGGTTCCGCAGGGGTCTGTCCTGGGGCCCCTGCTATGGAACCTTGACGCAGTTCTGAGGATTGCCCTCCCCCACGGTATCAGTGTTGTCTGCTACGCTGATGACACACTAGTGCTAACCCGAGGGACCGGCTTCAAGAATACGCTTCGACTAGCAGAGCTAGGGGTGAATAGTGTCATGACAGCAATCGGCCAGCTGGGCCTTAAGGTAGCGCCACACAGGACAGAGGCGCTATGGTTCCATGTCTTACTCCGGGGTTCAGAGCCACCCAGCATGGCGATTAGGGTGGGTGATGTAGATGTGTGGGTGGGCCAGACCATGAGGTACCTGGGTCTCACTCTAGATAGCCGCTGGAACTTCGAGGAGCACTTCGGGTGTCTGGCTCCCAGGGTTCGTCGAGCAGCGGAGAGCATTGCAGAGATTGCTTCCGAACCTGGGAGGTTCACGGGAGGAAGTCCGCCGTCTCTACGGTGGCGTTGTGAGATCCATGGCCCTATATGGGGCGCCTGTCTGGTATCATCGCTTGACGGGTACCACGCGGAGCAGAGCTATCCTTAACAGCCTGCAGCTTATAGTGGCCATACGGATCGCACGAGGATATCGTACAATATCCTTCGAGGCGGCCACACTTTTAGCTCGAGTCGCGCCTTTCGACCTCCTGGCATGGCAGAGCCGATTCTGCCGGGAGAGCAGCGTGGAAACAATTCAGATGCTCGAAGAATTTAGGAGGGGTGCGCGCCGGCAAGTTCTAGCAACGTGGCGTGCGCGGCTTCTAGAGCCACGGTGTGCACGCCAGCGCATCGTCGGTGCCATCCTGCCAAACTTTGAGGCTTGGTTCGAGAGGAAGTTCGGCTGCGTCACCTACAGATTGACTCAGAAACTTACCGGACCAGGATGGTGGGCTGTTGCGACACAGTTCCACCGTGCCAACACGGCCCTTGTTGGCGAAAAAGGGAGGGCTTGCCAATTTTTGTCTTTCCCGTGTTAGCGTCCCAATAGGCACAGACGCGTCGGGGCCACCGGAGCTGCTATACCTGCGTTCCCGGTGTCCCTTACAAGGCGTCGTGAGGTAGGCCATCGTGGTGGTTTTAGTTGGTAGGCCCTTCGGAGAGAGTCCAACATAACTTCTCTGGCATGCCCTTGTCACAGAAGTATGCGTAAAGCATTTCCCCACGTAAAAAAAAGGCCTATTTTATGTTCAAGTAATATATTTCGTATCGTAAATTGGAACTAATGGATTACGTTCCACAATTAGCAAATGAGAGAGATATTTTACTATGAAATTGGCATTTAGCCAGTTTTATAGTTTAATTTAGTTTTTTTTTTAATTATTTGTTTCATTTTTCTAACATTTCCTCAAAATTACTTCATCAGTCGCGTATTATGGGACCTGTGGAATGAAATCAGGTGGTGACACTATGTCGTAGTCTTAATCCAGCACAAAGTCAATATATTTATACGGTTTTAACGAGGAAGTTGTTTTAATGAGGAAGTTAATTTGCCGTGTGGGGCCGGCTTTAGAATTGTCCCACCCCCCTCTCCACCCATGGGAGTCGTAAGAGCCGACTGAGGGAATTCCAGGGCAGTGGGCAGCAACACTTCCTCGAGTATTAACAACATCCACTGTGATCACCAACCCGCCTGCCAAGGGTGGCGATTACGGCACTATCCCCATATGAGCGAAACACATGTTGTGGCGTTCTCTTGGGGAGGATAGGCCTCCCCAAGAGCCAGCAGTGGACTTCGAAAGGCTGATGGATAGATGGATGGAATGAGGAAGAAGCGGAGATTGTGTTAACGGACTAAGAATAAAAGTGTCACTACCCTATTTTTTCCCACGGGAGTCGTACGAGGTGACTAAGGGAAGTAAGCAATTATCACCTATTGCATTGCTGGTGGTAGAGCTGGGTACCAAGTGGAAGTACTCACTTGCTATCAGGGCCGAGCGGGTAGGTGCCGATTGGTATCGGTTCGGTTTTTAACGTCTTGGGTGAGAACGAATGTTATTGAAATACGCAGTCCCGAGCGATTGTGGACATCTGGGACGGTATTCCAGGAGATGCAGGCTCAAATTCTACTCGTGACTGTTATTTTTCAATTCACATTTTCACACTTTGTGTTAATGTATATGGATAAGTATGTCAAATGCTAAAAAATATATGAAAAGTATTAAAATACAATAATAAATAGTTATATTTTTATAGAATTTCAAACTTTCATGGTCACTTATAATTCTAAACGTTTTTACGGGATTTATACCATGTAAATTTTTACTTACGAGTTTCCTACTTCTTACGAGTGAGAAAGCGGGTAGACAGATATTTCTAACCGCAGAATAATAAAAACTATTCCCACCCGCAAGGACTTCAGTTGCTCCGTGTTCATGGCGCTTGCAACAGTGCCGAAATATCGGAAACTCGTAAGTAAAAATTTACATGGTATAAATCCCGTAAAAACGTTTAGAGTTATATTTTTCTTTTGTAATTATTTTTCCTCAGACCAAACATAATTAATTATTAAATTAACTTATTCAATTAGAACATAAATTGAACATAAAGACTATTTCTATATATCAAGTAAATAAATAAAGCTATTAATATCTTTTTACGATAATTTATCAAGGCTTAAACGCGTCGATTCATCAAGTTGGAATATAATGTCAGAAATGATGTTATCTACTTGGACATTAGTGGTTATCGAACGATAATTTTCTGTGTACACAAATACAGAAAGTAATATGGCACTAATTTCCTATATCCTAGCATAATGATACAACATATATTATTCCTATAAAGTATAGAGCATTGGAGTATGTTTACTGCCTCACAATATAATATATTTAATATTAGTAAACTGATTGCTCTAAAGTACAAATTATTTGTGAATGTGGAAAACGAGAACTTTACTGACAGTGGGGTTCGAATCTGCGTCCCTTCCAATCCGGGGAAATGCTCTACATCACTAAGCTATCGCAGCGACAGAGGGCCATTCCCAATCTCTATATCACATTTGTATTAACGACCCACGCCACCCCACGCCACATGCATTTACATGCATTATTCCAATATAGTAAGTTTAATTTTGCAATTAACATTCATACTATTAGCTTTATTACTTCATACTTTTAATTAAATAATGCAAAATTATACTTACTATATCATAATATCACCTCATCAGTCTGGCAGCGAGACACATCAGCCGTGATCACGTAAAATTTTAAAATTTAGTATATATAATCAGCATTAGTTGGATCTATTATGAAACCCAATTACATGTATATAATTTTCTTCCCAACAGCGTCATTATAAATAACTATTGATTGTATGTCCCCCAGCGTTTAATGTCAACACCCCTAGATGCTAAAAATACTAATATAAAATCTAGAGCAAAATGGAAGCTGTACTATCTAAAAATAACAATTATAAAAATGTTACTTAAAGGCAAGAGAAAGGTCTCATTTGTTGGCGCAGCGCAAACAAACCCAGCCCGAGTTGACATTAAATCAAGACACAAGATTTATTTTTTTTCCCCTGAAGAAACCTTCTCTTGTTTGAATAGTTAGTAATCGATTTACGTCAGTGTCTAATGATCTGTGGGAGGAAAATGATTTGAGTTTTATCTTTTATAGCACTATACTAATGACAAAGATGGCAACTACCGCTCGTGGTCAGGTGGCACCAGAGACACAGCTAAAGTGTACTAGTAAGTAGAAATGAATGTACTATGAAAGTATTGATCTGCCAAAATCTCTCTTACACAAATATAATATCTGTGCCTTCGACAGCTAGTGGTCAGTTCTGTATATTCTATTGTCACAACTGATTACCAGGTTTTGGCATTACGTCACTCACCTTTATCAGAATACCAGGCAAATCCAGGAACACTGATATCTAAGTGAGCCCAAAATAGATAAGTCCTTATACTTATAACCACTGCAGCAATAGTGATTTCATCTTCTTCCTGAGTGAGAGCACCGGAGGCCCAAACCCCGTCCCTATCCCCTCTCCATTAGCCTTCCTGTCCTAGAAAATGGCGATGCGCGAGTACATCGGTTGTTGCTAACGTGTATGGGCTACGGTAACCACTTACCATCAGGTGGACCGTAGGCTTGTTTGCCACCCACGTAGTATAAAAAGATCTAAAATTCGCCAGACGTATGTATAGAGGTCGCCACTTCTAAAAAATGTTAATGATTTATAAATCAGTTATGGAAGGAATCTTCTTGTAGTGTATAAGAGTACACGTAGGTACTCTATAGACAGTTTTTCTCACAAGAAAAATATCATTTTTAATGATACTGATAAGACAAAAATAACAAGAACTAAGTCTCATTGACGCAAAAAAATGCTTGCACCAACATAATATTATTAAAAATAATTGAGAATGTGACGTTTGGACCAAATTGCACAAATAATAAAGTGTTTTCCAAAATAAGAAATAAACTATTTTGTGAAGTCACTAGTATTATATCAGCCTTCTTTTGTTCATACTTTTTTTTATGTTGAAGCTACGGAAATACATTGGGTCTCTCTGTGTGCTCCCTTCAATGAGAAGTTCTTCGAGGAACTGTGGTGGTGGTACGACCGTTACTTAACTGCCTTAGTGGTGCAGTGGTAGTGTGTGCGACTGCTGATCGTGAGGTCTCGGGTTCAATCGGGGTCGGGCAGTGCTATAGAGCTTTTTGCGAAAAAAAATTCTCTGTAGCAGACCGAAATTTGGATATGTGCCCGGTAGACGGCAACAGGCTCGTCCTCTATTACGTGGGACTTAAACATAGCTGGCGAACAGTGGGTGTGTAATACACCTCTGCCTACCCCTAAGGTAATACAGGTGTGATGCTATGTTATGACCGTTACCTTTTTTACCATACAACGAAAAGACGTCCAAATAAGGGCATTTATCGCTTTTTTAAACTCCGGTTCTCTCCGGGAGATCACCAACAATACCAAGGGGCTGCAGGCGTTCTCCCGGGAGCTGGAGTGGATCGAGTGAAGGATTCTCACCCAGCCACACGCAAAACACGCGCTCAGTCGTGGAGTTGCGAAGAACAGCCGGCCGAACCAATACCAATAACTGCCACTCATAGAAGTTCGCAATCCTACCACTAATTTATGCGATGGGCGATATTTACTTACTTCTCTTCGTCGCCTCGTACGACACCCGCCAGAAATAATAGGATGGTGCCTCTGGTACACTTGTATTCTTAGTCTATCACTACATAGACTTGGGCTTAAGTATATTTCCTATATTCTAAAGTCTCCCGTCATTATAACTTCTTCATTATAAGGTCTTAATTATAAGATTTCCCCTTCTGACCCTTGTAATTGATTTTCAAAGACCATTCTCTGCATTTGCAGGTTACATTTGTTTAGCGTCATTGACAATAAAGAAACGTTGGAATATGAATCTTGGAATTTTCTACAATAAAGCCATTTTAAGCGATTACATTTCAGAACAAAACAATTATGAACCAACCCTGTCCCATAACACGAATCTGGCAAATTCAATTCCAATTGTAACGAATACGAAGGCATAATAAAACCAGAATTTTATAAACAGATAATGATTAATTAACATTGCATTAACTGTAGTCTATATAAAGTGAGGAGCGTCTATACAAAATATAAACACGCACTTTATTTTGACCATGAAACTCATCAATTCGTGTTTAGTTATTTGTCTGGTGTTTTATCATAGTCAGAGAGTTTCTGGGCAAACGATCAAACAAAACAACATAGAAAATGTTCCGAGTAGAAATAATACATTCATGTATGAACCCGTATCTCGTCAACTCCTGGATTTCAAATTGGATCACCCGGTAAGTTTATAATGACTACTGTGGCTATCTTCGCTTGCAACCGAAAATCTTTGAGAACAATCTCAAAGCCGATCAAGGTTGAACAATCAACCTTGTTCGGCTTCGGCAATTAGTAAGGCTTTTAGCAAAGCCACTGTCAAAATGTAAAAAAGTACTAAATCGTCATATTTACCATCACGTATAAATAAAACCAAACCGAACCACTCTTTAAGTGGATTCGCTCATTCATCGTTTATAACATACTTCTTACTACTTTCATATTTTATTTATATTTTTAACCTTTTGACATGCTTAGCCATATAATATATGAACACAAAGTGTAAAAATATGATTTCGAAAATAACAAGAATAGCAGGATTCGGGCCGTTTTTTTTTTGTTTAAGCGAGCAGGATTCGAGCCTGCATCTACTGGAAAACCATTCCAGATGCTTTGCCGATTCAGCCATCGTGACGATTACTCGGAAGCGGGACAATTGAACATATTCCTTCTTAATATCTTGGGTAACACCCGCGCCATCTGTAGGATGTATTTGCATACATTTTTCTGGCCAATGTGTTATCGCATTAATGCGATTAGCTCTTCCTGTTAGAATATTTACAAACAGATTTAATGATCATGGTGACTACGACTCCAACTAGCAACATTTTTAAAAGCTATAACAGAGTTGTGTCTGTCTGTACTATTAAGATATTTGAGAAAAAATACTGTATTAGGCTATATAGACCAGTGTCGATAATTTTCGAAATCCAATAAATAATAGTAGGATGAAACCCATTGGAAAAGTAAGAAAATATAACAAAATAAAAGGAAAAATAATTTACGGGCGATTTGAAGTCAGGAAGGGTGTGGGGGTGAGCTTTAAGGGTAAAAATCGGTTTATCACGATTTCCGGCAAAACTAAGAGTCTAATCAAAAAAAGTTAAATGGCAATATTGTAGGCAATAAAAAGATTTACAACTTTTGTCTTTGCACTTTTTTCACATAGCCTCAAAATTTATGTGAAAAATCTAAAAAACCGACATTTTGGTTTTTTACTTTTAACTTCCACAAAAAATCATATTTTTTCGCGAAATTTGGTGAAAACTTACCTTTTTATATCTCAAACACATTGTAATTTTTTTTATGCAAAATATTTATTGCTTCCTTTTATTTTGATTAAATATCGGAAAATCACCCTAATTTTCAATAAAAAATTCTCACGTCTAAATATCTGCTTTTTGCAAAAAAACTGTGTGCTTTTTATACGTTGAAATCTCTACTACAAAAAAAGATATTCATTACTATGGAAAATTTTCTCAGAATATGCAAATGGGTATTTCTAACAAATAGTACGGTAGCTCAGTGGATTAGAGCACTTCCCCGGATAGGAAGGGATGCAGGTTCGATTCCCGCTCGTACTAAAATACTCTTTTTCCTTATTCACAAGTTATAATTTGTACTTTACGAGTAGCTGAGCATGTCAAGTGCTAAAATATAGATCAAAATGTTTAATAATTAATAATCAATATAAATAATTATAATTTTGTCTGTCTGTGTACTGGTAGTTATTTATATATTAGAATTTTAATTGGTAGTTTGTAGTAGACTTTTTGAGCACTAAAGAGGAGTATTATACTCATTTTAATACACTAGCTTAAAATCTCATACATTGTAAGTCCAAAAAATTTAAAGTAGATACCTATTTTAATTATGTTTCTAAACGAATATTAGGTAGGTTAAAATAAATAAACATTTTTTTTGTAAAATCATATAACTGAAACCGTTGATAGATAGATGAAACCGTTGAAACACTATATCACCCTTGGACGTCTAACGTCTAAGTCCACCCGTGATCATGAATGTTGTAAAGTATTCGAACATCGGGATGGTAGAAAATCAAGTAAACGCGACAGATTCCGCTAACGTAGTTTTATTTCATAATGTGTAACATTCGCGTAAATATCACGAATGTAAAAAAAGAGGTAATTATAAGTATTAACCACTTTATAACTAAAATTTGCAGGTGCCACTAGGACTATGGACTAAAAGTTCGGGGGAACCAACAGAAATACGAGATATACATTCAATTAATTCAGACCAATTCAATAATCAACTACTGCTTGATTCCATGTTAACGTTTGATGGTCAAAGAATACCAGAGCGTGTAGTTCACGCGAAAGGCACAGGTGCTTTTGGCTACTTTGAAGTAACTCATGATGTTTCCAAATACACATATGCTGATGTTTTTAACGGAATAGGTAAAAAAACACCAGTAGCTGTTAGATTTTCTACATCGATACACAATCTTGGCGGCAGCGACCTTGGGAGAGAATTTAAAGGATTAGCAGTTAAATTCTATACCAAACATGGAAATTTAGATCTTACTTGCCTATCTACTCCAGTATATTTATATAGAGACCCTAATTTATTTACGTTAGCTGCTAACACTTTTAAGAGAAACCCCCAAACAAATTTGTTCGACCGGACTATGATGTGGGATGCAATAACGCTAAGACCCATAATGATTCACGCTTTACTCTGGCAGCTTGCCGATTTTGGTATTCCAGATGGTTACCGCAAAATGGACGCTTTTCCAATTCATGCTTTTGAGCTTTCAAATAAAAAAGGAGAAACACATTACGTAAGATTCAACTTCAGGTCAGAACAGGGCTATGCAGCATTAACCACTGCTCAGGCAACCGAGATTCAAGGTCGTGATATGGATTATTATACGAGAGATTTGTATAATAATATTAAAGCTAAAAACTATCCATCTTGGAGACTAGAAATGGATGTAATGACTAAGTATGATCTACAAAAAGTAGACTTTGATCCCTTTGACGTTACCAGATTGTGGAAGAATGGGACGTTTTTCACTGTGCAGATTGGACGTTTAGTAGTAAACAAAAATATAGATAATCAGTTCCGAGATGTTGAACAAAGTGCTTTCAATCCGGCAAATTTGGTTCCTGGAATTCCTGGCCCGGTTGACTTTATGTTCAGAGGCAGACGTAATTTCTACAACGATGCTCAAAATTATCGTTTAGGAAGAAATCATGATAATATTTTAGTTAATACGCCACTATATGGAAATACTTATAATCGTGATGGACGTGCACCCACAAAATGGAACGGTGGCAATTCACCATTGTACTATCCTAATTCCTTTAACGGGCCAATACCATACGTAGACGAGAAGAGACCAAAAGTGCATTTACAGATACTGGAAAGTAATGCTGTAGATTTAGAGCCTAGTTGGTATTTTTATAACTATATAATAGAAAATGAAGCACATAGACAGAGACTTATTAATAATGTTGCTGGAAGCCTTCTGACAGTAACACCACCAGTACTTCAAAGGGCTCTAAAATTGCTCTACCTGATAGATAATGGTTTTGAAACTAGAGTTAAAGCAGCATTGGAAGTAATACGCGCACAACAAACAGCTCAGCGTGTTGCCGCAGAAACTAAGCCTAAGCCACCGATTGTCAATGTTAACACTGTACAAGCTACAAATATACATTCCGAGCTTTAAGCTTTTATTTTCACCAATATACCGCATTGTTCCCTTGTCTCAAGAATGAAGTAATTTGGTTTCATACTTTTTCGACAATAGTAATACACTGCATCGTTCCATGCATTCTCTTTTTTTTTATTGCATGTAGTGGCAGGCGAGCCATGGCCCATCAGATGGCAAATGGAAACCGTCGCTCATGGGCTCAATTATACCGAGAGTATTGTCAAGCCGCTGCTCACCATTTCATTTCACTGGTATGAAATGATTCTTTCATTTCATACGCATTAAACGGCTATCTCCTGCTACAGCCAAAACGTAACGATGTGCTTCATGGCCGGTCACACGGGAGATGCTGGTACCAACCCGCTCGGGCCCGATACCAAGTGAGTACTCCCACTTGATACCCAGCCCTACCACCAGTCATGCAATGGATGATAATTGCTTACTTCCCTTAGCCGCCTCATAAGACACCCGTGCGAAAGAATGGGGTGGTGACACTTGTATTCTTAGTCCGTCACCACACGGACGGACGGTCGCTACTCAACAACCTAATTTCCTAATTATTCTCGGTTCCTCGAGCAAGGTGACCCATTGCTACTGACACTATTTATTACGAAGTCCAAGAAGTAGCAGCACCGTATACTACTACACCGAACTGACCAAATCAGCATCACACTTGAGAAGATGGAAAACCCTAATGTCGTAAAAGTCTTTATGAGGTCACGACCCTCGGTAATGAGAAATCGACATATAAAGAGAGGATAACACGTACTATTCTATTCACTTATAGTAATATTACTATTACGCGAAAAAGATGATAACTCAGGGATAAATGAAATGGCTACACGTCTCGGAAATAACTTGCGATCCACGAGTACCCCTTAGTGATGAACGAAAAAAAAGTGCATGAAGATGAGAATGCTGTGATGGATGTGTGGAATGACAAAAAAATGGACAGACAAAAGAGAAATATGCAATTGTATTAATAAAAGAAACTATTTTTGGTAGTCATGCAGAACTATTTTTGGTATATAAATAATAAAAAAATAAATTGGTGTCTTTTTCTTTGTTACCTAGTAATAATATCGTCAAAATTATTATCGTTTCAACAATGTTTAGGTTGACATAAAAATACCCGTAAGGTCTTCGCTGAGTAGAGTACCCGAAAAGGTAAGCTGCCGGCGGACCATTATAAATCACAATATACTGGTATTGTCAAATTAAAATTAGATTTTATGGTAAACTTTCCAATCCCATGTTCTGAAAAAAAAAGATTACTAATATATCCCACGGGTACCGTAATTTTTTCCGGGGAAAAAAGTAACTTTTATGCTACTCATTTTTATGTTTTTAGGTTATGTTTCAGGTTCCCGATTTAATAGCAGGATAAAACGTGTACCAGTTTTTAAGTCTAATAAAGAGCTATCATATAAAAAACAGTTCCATCAAAATCCGTTCAATAGCTTTTTCGTGATGCGCGAACGAACAAACAGATAAAAATTGATTATAAAAAATGTTATAGGTTTAGAGACGCCTATATACCTCTCTGTTACAGCGTTATAATTGTCTATCTATACTAGGTATATATATAACTCTGTCTCTGATATTTGAAAACAAATTAATGTATCAGACTATTTTGGAGTCACACAAAACAATCTTTAGATATTTTGTCTGTATTTGTTTGGTCGGGCAAAAACTACTTAACGTATTTTGATGAAACTTTATTGCGTTTTTTGTTTGGTACATAGCTCTTGATAAAACTTAAAAACTAACACCTATATATTTTATCCGCTACTATATCGGGAACTTGAGATATAATCTACTCTTAAAAACCAGCTGTCAGCTGCGGCGGAGCCACGCGCTAAGGCTAATAATATTATATACTTAAGTAAGATTTTTATCTACATTTTAAGCACTTGACATAACTAGTAGGTCATTTACCAGAATATAAAGTGTGAAAATGTGAAATTGAAAATAACAGCCACGAGCAGGTAAAATGCTTAAAGAGTTCCTGTAGGATAATTTTAATCGATAAATCACACAGTTTTTGTATTTATTTTAGTTCCAACTCTAAACTCTACACAGACGAAGTCGCGGTCAGAGGTTAGTTTTACTATTAGGTATATATAGATGTGAATAAATCACATATAAAACCTTACTAATTCCAGAATGCCAAAACCTTACTAATTCCAGCCGTGTGGGGCCGGCTTTAGAATTGTCCCACCCCTCTCTATCCATGGGAGACGTAAGAGGCGACTGAGGGAATACCGGGGGAGTGGGCAGCAGCACTCCCTCAAGTATCAACCACATCCACTACGATCGCCAACCCGCCTGCCAAGCGTGGCTATTACGGCACTCCCCATATGAGCGAAAAACATGTTGTGGCGTTGTCTTGGGGAGGCCTATGTCCAGCGGTGGACGTCGTAAGGCTGATGGATGGGATGGAATTCCAGAATAAGGCTGACTTGCCCAGGGCAAAACGTCGGCATAAAGTGACGGTAGGTGCATGAGAGCACCTATGCAACTCCTCATTACTTTTCATTCCTTACCGCGTAATGTCCCTGACGTTTCTGCCGTTTAATTAACCTTGTAATATAAAAACTGAAATTAGAACGACTTCGTTCTTTATATATATATTTTTTTATTGCATGTAGTAGCATACGAGCCACGGCCCATCTGATGGTATATGGTAACCGTCGCCTATTGGCTCAACTATATCGAGAGTATTGTCAAGCCGCTGCTCACCATTTTATTTCACCGATATGAAATGAAAGATTAAACAGCTATCTCCTTAAACACAAAGTGAAAAATGTGAAATCGAAAATAACAGTCAGGAGCAGGATTTGAACCTGCATCTTCTGGATTCCGTCCAGATGCTTTACCAATTCAGCCATCCTGACACTTGCTCCTGACTGCTAATTTCGATAACACATCATACTTAACGTCTTTGGGTGACGCCTGCGCCGTCTGTCGGACGTATTTTCATACATTATACCGACCAGGTAAACTTAATTTTACAATTAAGATTTTACCTAATAATGACGCAAACCCTTTAAATATTTAGATATGTTTTTTTTATATATATTTTTGCATTTGACATGCTTAGCACTATACATTAAACACAAAGTGAAAAATGTGAAATCGAAAATAACAGTCAGGAGCAGGATTTGAACCTGCATCTTCTGGATTCCGTCCAGATGCTTTACCAATTCAGCCATCCTGACACTTGCTCCTGACTGCTAATTTCGATAACACATCATACTTAACGTCTTTGGGTGACGCCTGCGCCGTCTGTCGGACGTATTTTCATACATTATACCGACCAGGTAAACTTAATTTTACAATTAAGATTTTACCTAATAATGACGCAAACCCTTTAAATATTTAGATATTTTTTTTTTATATATATTTTTGCATTTGACATGCTTAGCACTATACATTAAACACAAAGTGAAAAATGTGAAATCGAAAATAACAGTCAGGAGCAGGATTTGAACCTGCATCTTCTGGATTCCGTCCAGATGCGTTACCAATTCAGCCATCCTGACACTTGCTCCTGACTGCTAATTTCGATAACACATCATACTTAACGTCTTTGGGTGACGCCTGCGCCGTCTGTCGGACGTATTTTCATACATTATACCGACCAGGTAAACTTAATTTTACAATTAAGATTTTACCTAATAATGACGCAAACCCTTTAAATATTTAGATATTTTTTTTTATATATATTTTTGCATTTGACATGCTTAGCACTATACATTAAACACAAAGTGAAAAATGTGAAATCGAAAATAACAGTCAGGAGCAGGATTTGAACCTGCATCTTCTGGATTCCGTCCAGATGCTTTACCAATTCAGCCATCCTGACACTTGCTCCTGACTGCTAATTTCGATAACACATCATACTTAACGTCTTTGGGTGACGCCTGCGCCGTCTGTCGGACGTATTTTCATACATTATACCGACCAGGTAAACTTAATTTTACAATTAAGATTTTACCTAATAATGACGCAAACCCTTTAAATATTTAGATATTTTTTTTTTATATATATTTTTGCATTTGACATGCTTAGCACTATACATTAAACACAAAGTGAAAAATGTGAAATCGAAAATAACAGTCAGGAGCAGGATTTGAACCTGCATCTTCTGGATTCCGTCCAGATGCTTTACCAATTCAGCAATCCTGACACTTGCTCCTGACTGCTAATTTCGATAACACATCATACTTAACGTCTTTGGGCGACGCCTGCGCCGTCTGTCGGACGTATTTTCATACATTATACCGACCAGGTAAACTTAATTTTACAATTAAGATTTTACCTAATAATGACGCAAACCCTTTAAATATTTAGATATTTTTTTTTATATATATTTTTGCATTTGACATGCTTAGCACTATACATTAAACACAAAGTGAAAAATGTGAAATCGAAATTTAAAGGGTTTGCGTCATTATTAGGTAAAATCTTAATTGTAAAATTAAGTTTACCTGGTCGGTATAATGTATGAAAATACGTCCGACAGACGGCGCAGGCGTCACCCAAAGACGTTAAGTATGATGTGTTATCGAAATTAGCAGTCAGGAGCAAGTGTCAGGATTGCTGAATTGGTAAAGCATCTGGACGGAATCCAGAAGATGCAGGTTCAAATCCTGCTCCTGACTGTTATTTTCGATTTCACATTTTTCACTTTGTGTTTAATGTATAGTGCTAAGCATGTCAAATGCAAAAATATATATTAAAAAAAAAATATCTAAATATTTAAAGGGTTTGCGTCATTATTAGGTAAAATCTTAATTGTAAAATTAAGTTTACCTGGTCGGTATAATGTATGAAAATACGTCCGACAGACGGCGCAGGCGTCACCCAAAGACGTTAAGTATGATGTGTTATCGAAATTAGCAGTCAGGAGCAAGTGTCAGGATGGCTGAATTGGTAAAGCATCTGGACGGAATCCAGAAGATGCAGGTTCAAATCCTGCTCCTGACTGTTATTTTCGATTTCACATTTTTCACTTTGTGTTTAATGTATAGTGCTAAGCATGTCAAATGCAAAAATATATATAAAAAAAAATATCTAAATATTTAAAGGGTTTGCGTCATTATTAGGTAAAATCTTAATTGTAAAATTAAGTTTACCTGGTCGGTATAATGTATGAAAATACGTCCGACAGACGGCGCAGGCGTCACCCAAAGACGTTAAGTATGATGTGTTATCGAAATTAGCAGTCAGGAGCAAGTGTCAGGATGGCTGAATTGGTAAAGCATCTGGACGGAATCCAGAAGATGCAGGTTCAAATCCTGCTCCTGACTGTTATTTTCGATTTCACATTTTTCACTTTGTGTTTAATGTATAGTGCTAAGCATGTCAAATGCAAAAATATATATAAAAAAAAATATCTAAATATTTAAAGGGTTTGCGTCATTATTAGGTAAAATCTTAATTGTAAAATTAAGTTTACCTGGTCGGTATAATGTATGAAAATACGTCCGACAGACGGCGCAGGCGTCACCCAAAGACGTTAAGTATGATGTGTTATCGAAATTAGCAGTCAGGAGCAAGTGTCAGGATGGCTGAATTGGTAAAGCATCTGGACGGAATCCAGAAGATGCAGGTTCAAATCCTGCTCCTGACTGTTATTTTCGATTTCACATTTTTCACTTTGTGTTTAATGTATAGTGCTAAGCATGTCAAATGCAAAAATATATATAAAAAAAAAATATCTAAATATTTAAAGGGTTTGCGTCATTATTAGGTAAAATCTTAATTGTAAAATTAAGTTTACCTGGTCGGTATAATGTATGAAAATACGTCCGACAGACGGCGCAGGCGTCACCCAAAGACGTTAAGTATGATGTGTTATCGAAATTAGCAGTCAGGAGCAAGTGTCAGGATGGCTGAATTGGTAAAGCATCTGGACGGAATCCAGAAGATGCAGGTTCAAATCCTGCTCCTGACTGTTATTTTCGATTTCACATTTTTCACTTTGTGTTTAATGTATAGTGCTAAGCATGTCAAATGCAAAAATATATATAAAAAAAAATATCTAAATATTTAAAGGGTTTGCGTCATTATTAGGTAAAATCTTAATTGTAAAATTAAGTTTACCTGGTCGGTATAATGTATAAAAATACGTCCGACAGACGGCGCAGGCGTCACACAAAGACGTTAAGTATGATGTGTTATCGAAATTAGCAGTCAGGAGCAAGTGTCAGGATGGCTGAATTGGTAAAGCATCTGGACGGAATCCAGAAGATGCAGGTTCAAATCCTGCTCCTGACTGTTATTTTCGATTTCACATTTTTCACTTTGTGTTTAATGTATAGTGCTAAGCATGTCAAATGCAAAAATATATATAAAAAAAAAATATCTAAATATTTAAAGGGTTTGCGTCATTATTAGGTAAAATCTTAATTGTAAAATTAAGTTTACCTGGTCGGTATAATGTATGAAAATACGTCCGACAGACGGCGCAGGCGTCACCCAAAGACGTTAAGTATGATGTGTTATCGAAATTAGCAGTCAGGAGCAAGTGTCAGGATGGCTGAATTGGTAAAGCATCTGGACGGAATCCAGAAGATGCAGGTTCAAATCCTGCTCCTGACTGTTATTTTCGATTTCACATTTTTCACTTTGTGTTTAATGTATAGTGCTAAGCATGTCAAATGCAAAAATATATATAAAAAAAAATATCTAAATACAGCTATCTCCTGCTACAGCCAAAACGCAACGATGTGCTTCATGGCCGGTCACACGGGAAATGGTGGTACCCGATACCAAGTGAGTACTCCCACTTGGTACCCAGCCTTATCACCAGTCATGTAATGGATGATAATTGCTTACTTCTCTTAGCCGTCTCTTACGACACCCGTGGGAAAGAATGAGGTGGTGACACTTGTATTGTTAGTCCGTCACTACACGGACAAATATAATACTTGATCTATGGAAATATTACCCAAATCTACTAACAAGTACTATTAAAATACAAACCTACACGTTAAATAATTCACCGGTTTTTATTGATCAGTGTCTTCCTGCGATTATATTTGCTGGAAAGTTAATAAATATCGTTGCATTTAGCGCAAAGTGTATTTTGTGTTCAAATATGAGGCAACTTATATTCTGTTTGGTTTATTTAATTTCAATAGAATATGTAAAGAGTTACCGATATTACAATGAATCAATGCCACCGGACGCTGCGTCACAGCAGTTGGCTGAATTTAGACACCATCATCCGGTATGTATGTTATTCAAGTATTCAATATGTCTACCATGAGTACCTGGTGTCACATAGGGGATATTATAAAATGATTTCTGTAGGCAAGTCATTCTTGTCCACTGGGCATTCTGGCCAAGTGTTTTGGACTCATGATCGATGAAGCGTCCTAGTTTCTGCTGGATCAAACCGACTAATCGACACTTCCAATACCTATAGTTTGTTAAAATCAAACGATATTACTGTCCATCAACGTATTTATAAACATTCAATGTGAGTGTGTCTATACAGAAAAAGAAAAAAAAAACATTAAAATAATGCAGAGATTTGCTTATGTTCTCTCTGTCTGTTATTTCAAAATAGCCTTCGAAAAAAATCATAGAGAGATCCCATTATATTTAAGTAAACAGAGCTTTCAATATGCAGGTACGAAGTAATAGAAAATTTACTTTATTATATTCTCTGATTGTTATTTTCAGAAGACTATTGGAATATGGACAAAAGTTACCGGGGAACCACTAGATATAAGAGACACTATTACGCTTAATACCGAGTTATTTGACAATAGACATAATTTTCGAATCAATGCCCATCTTAATAGACAAAGATTGCCAGAACGTGTTGTGCATGCTAAAGGTGGAGGTGCTTTTGGATACTTTGAAGTAACTCACGATGTGTCCAAATATACTAAAGCAGATGTATTTAATGGGATTGGCAAAAGAACACCAGTGATGGCTCGATTTTCAGCAAACAGACAAAAACTTGGAGGAAATGATCTAATTAGAGACGTTAGAGCAATTGCTTTAAAAATGTATACCAAAGAAGGCATTCTAGACTTTGCTGCTTTCAATATACCCCTTTTTTTCTATAAGGATCCTATTAATTTTGGCCTGAACGAACATTCTTTTAGAAGGAATCCTCGAAATGGTTTGTTTGACAATATGATGCATTGGGATTTTATGACCTTAAGGCCAGA
Organism: Leucoma salicis; assembly: GCA_948253155.1. Classification (NCBI taxonomy): domain Eukaryota; kingdom Metazoa; phylum Arthropoda; class Insecta; order Lepidoptera; family Erebidae; genus Leucoma; species Leucoma salicis. The sequence continues at coordinate 6,041,207 of OX411815.1, forward strand.
AATATTGCATGCTAATATCTGGCTCATGTCAGATCTTGGTATACCGGACGGTTACAGGAAGTCTAGTTATTTCCCATTACATGCTTTTGAGATTTATAACAAACATGGTGAAAGATATTTTGTCAAATTCAATTTTAGAACCGAGTTAGGTTTGTTCAATTTAACTAATGCTCAAGCAATGGCTATCAGTGCTGAAGACCCTGATTACTTCAATAGAGACTTATATGATGCTATTGCTGCAAATAATTACCCATCTTGGAAAATCGAAATGGACATTCTAAGAAAAGATGACTTAACAAAAGTAGACTTTGATCCTTTTGATATGACAAGATTATGGAAAAGAGGTTCATTTCACACTGAGACTATTGGACGTCTAGTACTTAATCGTCGTGTTGATAATCACTTCAAAGATACTGAACAGGGTGCATTTTCTCCAGATAATTTGGTGCCGGGTATAGTAGGACCACATGATAACGTATTCAGAAGTCGCAAGCTGTTTTATCCAGACGCGCAGAACTATCGACTTGGGGTAAATCATGCAAACATACCAGTCAACGCTCCATTATATAAAAGTACATATACTCGTAACGGGGTGCCACCAGTATTGGATAATATGAGAGATGCACCAAATTATCATCCAAACTCCTTTAATGGGCCTATGCCTTATGTAGATGAAGCTCGCCCTAAAGATTTGCCGAAGATCCTACATAGTAACGCAATTGACTTGCAACCAATAGCTGAGTTTTATAATGAAATTGTTGAAAGTGATGCACATAGGCAGAGGATTGCTGAAAATATTGCTAATGCTTTGTTAAATGTAGCACCCTACATAGAAAAGAGAGCTTTACGTATATTGACACTGATAGATGTTGATCTAGGTAGACGAGTAAGTTTATCATTATTAGCATTGAGGAGGGTATCACGTCAGGAGAAGCAGGAAAAAATCACACAATGTTTTGCAAGTGGCAGCGGTAATAATCATTATCACGATAATTAACTGACTATCTCATGACCAGATATACCATAGGCATCCGAATGATTAAAAGTTACTGGGAACGAAAGCCAATTTCTTTGCATATTCATTAAATTATTTTATTTCAATATTTATACAGAGATGATAACATAATAAAGATTAAACACAAAGTGAAACATGACGTAATAAAGAGTTTCAACTACTTGAATATGCGTTACTCATATTATTATATATTCAAATAATATACATATATTATTTGAAAAAGTGAATATTAAAGTAAGTTATTGGACTATTTCTTTAATATTTTATTGTATTACTTTGAAATAGTCACGTGACTGCCGCGTGTGTACCGCGTGATATTTGTGCACTATACGCTGTGATGGGTGCGCTACAACGTAGACGCTGCGTCGGATGTGTGTACAAGCTAGTCCTCTAACAGTTGAATGTTTTGTAATCAACCTACGATTAAGAGCATGAACTTAGTAACTGCAAGGTGATTGGATTTTCTCAAAGGTATGTGATGATTAGATTTTCGTAAAGGTATGTGAACCCAGGCGGTAATTTTTAAGCGCTCTTATATTTTGATTACTTAAATTATAATACAATTTTAAACTAGCTACTAAATTTACCGTCTTAGGTCAAATTTCTATACCCACCTATAATAGTACCTAATGATTTCTAACTATTAAATTCAAGAAGACTGAAACCAATTTACTATAATTAAAATTCTTGTAATTTTCATTCAATCTAATTGAACATTATAATTAAATACTTCCAGCGCTCAATTCTCAAATATGAAAACGAGTGCTATTTATATACTTAAATATTCTTTGCAATGTTTTTAGCAACCCAAAGTAACACAGCACTACTATCCAATGTAACGCTATGTAACTTTTATTTGATATGAAATTAAGGACCCTGGTTTGTTCAGCTTTACTACGACACTGCTGCATCAGATACATATATTTCAAAAATATTTTTGGACTCTGTAACCAGGCGTCATAGACAGAAATCAGGAAGAGAATCCTTAATTGAGATTTCATTAAAATTGCGTTTCAAATAATTCGTCTCACATCTCATCTTTAAATACCGAAATTTTTAATCCCCTCAGCTATTTCTTTATTCATTTCCAGATTTTGTGTTAAACTGCGTTTAAAGCAGATATTTTCGGATAAAAGCATTTCATAAGGAAAACGGCTGACTCACCTATATTGGATGATATCCATGATATCTGTCAAAAGTATTTTGATTATGGACGTATTTTCTTAATTATATTACAATATTACTATCGAGCTTAATTTGTACTGCATGGATGTACGTTATACTGTATTTTATGCTGACTAAAAAAACCTAAATTGAATCCGTCTAGTTTAGACTCTAGACATGTTAAATGTCTTGTAAAGGTTTTTTTTTTATTGGCCTAAGCACTTGATTCGGAGGGTTATAAACGTTGAGGCAGTAAAAAGGAGAGAGTGAGAAGGCGTGAGTTCACACATTACGCTTTTATCATAACTTTCGCAGTTAGTATCTAAACCAAGAATTTATATTTAGTCCAGTCTATAATCATAATCAGAAATGATCACATTCTGTTTCGAAAAAAGCTTTTAGGAGAGTGGAAAGTACACTACTATGTATATACATAAGTGTAACATAATAATAATTGGTACATACTTATGTGTGTAATACCTATGTAAATCGGGACAAATGGGTTAGGTAGACATAATAAAATGAAAATAAAAAGTTATGCGTTTCATGGCTTTTGTATTATTAGAACATCCGTAGGTAATCAATAACATTCTTCTATCTGTATTAGCACTTGACATGCTCAGCTACTTTAAAGAACAAATTATTTGTGGAAATGTGGAAAGAGTGAATTTTACTCCAAGTGGAATTCGAACCTGAGTCCCTTCCAATCCGGGGAAGTTCTCTGAACCTCTAAGCCATCGCAGTGACCAACGGCCATACCCAATCTCCACACGTAGGTCGTAAAGACAAAATGTGATGTGGAGATTGGGCATGTATACAGCGTGTAATGGCAGCAAAACAAAAAATAAACAAACCCGCTTTTCTATAGGTATATTATACTATGTAAACTGAAATTTATCATAGAAACGAATATTTAAGGATTTATGGTTAATTAATTTTATTTACGCTACGCAATGGATAGCTAACAATTTATCGAATACGAGTATGATGGCTGCGTGCGGCGTATGGCATCCCGCAGTGACGCGCGTGACCGCGAGCGCTTGCGCTATACCTACATACACCGCTAAAGTATCTACCTACCTAAACTCGTGCCTCTGCAGCGTAGCGGGTAGTGGTTTGTGCATGCGACTGCTGATGACGAGGTCTGCGATTCGATTCCCGAGCCGGGTAAAGTGTTGTTGGGTTTTTTGGTAGAGAATTTCTCATTAGCAGCCCAGTGTTTGGTAATGTGCTCAGTAGACGCCAATAGGCTCGCCCCTATTACGATGTAGGTACTTAAACATTGGCAAATCGTGGGTTAATAAAAATCGTGTGTTAAATTCTCACAATTAATTTGTTCTTTAAAGTAGCTGTAGCAAAGAAATAAAGAAACAAACTGTCTCTCGTATTTTATTACTGTTACTCCAGCTGTACACACTCATGTAATTGTCTCACGAACCTCTCGTCCACTCTCGTCTCGTGGAAGCTCGACACGAGAGCACACCATGTACACACTAGTTGTATCAATTGAACTTCGGATGCCCGTCGCGATGGACGTGGAAATAACAACCCTTCCTTTCCGGGGAAGTGCTCTAATACATTGAGCTATCGTACCATTTCTAGAAATACCGAATTTCCTTATCACATTTGTCTTAATGACCAACGCCCTCTATCGGCAATGCATTTACATGCATTCATCCAATGAAGGGACGCAGGTTCGATTCCCGCTCGTACTAAAATACTCTTTTTCCTTATTCACAAATTATAATTTGTACTTTAAGAGTAGCTGAGCATGTCAAGTGCTAAAATATAGATCAAAAATGTGTGGAAAGAACAATTGCAGCGTTTATTTTTTTTATTCGTTATTGTAATTTTTTAATCATCTACCATAAAAAAATATATTAAACCATGGCGAAAAAGAACTTTTTAACTATTCAACAGGAATATATATTAAAATCAAAGAAATCTTCCACGGGGATATCAAAATCGTTGCTTATCCGCAACCAAGCGTCGTGTAATAGTTGCTTATATATCCTTGTGCCTGACATTCTTAGGATTCCATAATAGTGATTGCCTTTGGTAGGCTTCTAAAAAGCGTTAGAACACATCGTTGTCGCACGCAGAAAGCACGTCTTTACGCGAACGCAGTTGGCGGGCAACTAAGCAGCAAACGAGTGTGTACAGGCGCGGCCGCGTTTTTTTTAATCGCGAGACTCACCGAGACCCTTTGATTCGTGACATAGCGAGAGCCCCGAGCCGAGACGAGGCTACCATGTATACACTCGCCCTCGGTCTGTCTCGTTGTGTCTCGACGAATGTTTATAGCCGCAGTAAGAGGCTGAATAGTTAGAGTTTACTCTGAACATAAAATTCTAGTAAACTAATTAAATTCATTCAAATGGACGCTGGACGAGCGAGGCAGTATATAGGTAATATACGTACGAGATCTCTCATTGGATTATGTAAATAGGAGTCTATAAGCGGAGGGTTATTCCGTGCCCGTTGTTTCGGAAAACCACCGCACATAACCTACCCCTGTCCAGTGTACTGGAAGATCGTCTCCCCTCCTCATTTATTCTATATGTATACTAGCTCACCCGGCGAACTTCGTACTGCCATATTTTTTTTCGTGAATATTTTACAAAGAAAATTATTATGTAATAGTTAATATTAAGTACTAATATCGCTATAAAAATAGTAGTAGGCAGTAGAAGGGTGAAAATTTAGCGTTCTATATATTTTTAATGGATAAAAAAAAATTGTCCTAAAAAATAACAAAAAAAATTTGACTTCACGGGACGTCTACCAGATGTGAAAACATCGAAATTATTTTGTAGAAATAATGAGTACCTAGAAATAAAATGATCATAACTTTTTCAATGTGCTTGTATACAATCATGACATGTGTAAAATAAAGGAAATGGACATAAATTATCATAGGATATCATCTAGGGCCGACTTGTCAAAACGAATCAAACGATTCCAAAGTCGATAGGATTGCGGCGCTTTATAGCATAGTGCCCATGGCCATCCGGCTCCATTATCAGACCCTGAGTATCATCTAGGACTATGATACAATTCAAGGTAACTCAAACTAGCCCTAAATCAATGGGTTCCCATGGCCACCTTCAGGGTCTATCATCAGACCTTGAATAACATCTAGAGATAAAGTACTCGTCGAGCCGAATCATACGAGCCCAAACTCGATGGGGTTATGTCGTTTTATAACGAAGTTCCTATGGCCACCTTCTAGCTCCATCATCAGACTCTGGATACCATCTGAAGACAAATTAGTCGTCAAGACGAATCAAACGATTCCAATCTCGATGGGGTTTCGTCGTTTCATTACAGAGTTAATGTGGTCACCTTCCAGCTCCATCATCAGACTTTGGATTCCATCTAGAAAGAAAGTACTCGTCAAGATGAATCATATGAACCCAAACTCGATGGGGCTATGTCTTTTTTAAGAAGTCGGAGTCTTATGGCCACCTTCCAGCTCCATCATCAGACCCTTGATATCATTTAGGACTGGATTACTAGTCAAGACAATTCAAACGTGTCCTAACTCGATGGAGTTGCGCTATTTAATTAAAGAGTTCTCATGGCCACCTTCCAGCGTAATCATCAGATCCTGGATACCACCTAAAGACAAATTACTCATCTAGAGGAATCAAACCAGTCCAAAGTCGAGGGGGTTGCGTCATTTCATTATAGAGTTGTTATGTCCACTTTCCGGCTCCATCATCAGATCAGCTCCATGTCATCAGAATATTGCATTGTCACGCGATATAAGTATGCGTGTAAAATTTCAGCTTAATCGGAAATCGGGAAGTGTGCAAATTCAACTTTCAAGATTTGAACGGAACAAGTAAAATAAAAGCGTCGCCACGCTAACAGCCGATTTCACCCTCCCTCCGCTTTAGATGTTTTACATCAAAAATTTGCGGTAGATCACCTTGTCACTTAAGGGTATGAAAAACGTTTACATCCTATTCGCAGACCTACTGAATATACACACAAGATTTCAAAAGAATCTTTCAAACCGTTTCGAAGGAGAATGTCGACAAACACTGTGACACGAGAATTTTATATATTAGAAATGTCTCTCGAAATTGTGGCCCTCGTAATTGTGGCCCTCGAAATTGTCGCTCACCCCTATTACATCGAATAAATTATTTATAGCCTGGTGGTAAGATCTACGATTTACAATTCTCTGAGAGAGAGTGTTCGCAAAATAAGTTGATGTGGGCAAGATATGTGGTGACAAGCTCAGAATCTACTTAGTGTTTTAGACGGGAAAAAATGTACGTAACCTCACATCCCGTCGTTCGGGGCAACGAACACGGTAGTGTGGGACCCTCATCCACTAAATAAACCCATCGTGTGCCGTTTCTCCGCCTCTGTTGGCGGGCCACTGAAAGTATGTTGCATTACTTCAGTGGTCCGCCGGCGGCTTACCCTTTCGGCTACACTCTACTGAGCGACGCATCCGCACATGGAGCGACGCACCTTCGCGGGAGGCCTTGCGGGTGGCGGACGTTCCCCGGTCCATCCACCCGCAGCCTCAGCTAGGGTGGCATCCGGCACAAGTACTCTTGCCTGCTTTATTAGCTGACCTAGGCAAGTCAATTCTACTCACAAATCTTAGTTGAAAAACGTTGATATGTATTATACTCGTATGTCTTATTATACGTCATAGTATATTCATTCAACAATAACTATTTACGATGGCGCTACAGTTCCATTAGCAAATCATCCATAAAACATAATATGTACGAACACTTTAACAATAATGTCTTTGCGTTGAATAACAATTTGCCATAAATTGTAGTATATTAACTGTTTTATGAACACAACTTGTTTTATGTTAACTGAAATAAGTAATAAATATTCACGGATATTTTCACACAACGTCCTCTGGTCCTGAACTAAGCTTAACGTTTGTGCTATGGGTACCAGATAACGGATATAATACATATTTTATTACTTTTTTTGTAAATACGTACATATAATAGATAGAAAACACCCAGACGCAGTACAAATATCTGTGTTCATCACACAAATAATTGTCCTGAGTGGGAATCGAACCCTAATCGAACCGAACTACCTCGTGCACGTAAGTCAGTTACACTACCGACTACGCCACGAGGCCCGTCAAAACATATTTATAAAAAACTTAAAATTATACGCTTAGCATTGATTAAATCATTAATTTCGAATTATATTTCATTCTTGCAATATTTTGAACGCCTCATAAGCGAAGCGTTGAGGTGGGTACTATTCCCATTTTCCACAGAACAACTGCTTTTTCAAACTTAAAATATCTCTATTTATCATATATTGCACTTGTAAAACAATATATACATATACATATCAAGAAAAACACTATTTTTGACACTCCTGATATTTTTTATGCCATTTTTGTTATTTAAACTAGTTAAAAAACTGTTTAAAAAATTTTTGTCTTGGACGTCCGTTTGTTGTAGTTAATGTATGTTAACACGATAACAACCGAAATACTTTACTAATCGAGTCTTTTTTTTCTTTTTAACTTGATTATTACTACGAATAGAGCCCTATTACGTTTCACGGTCTGATTCGATGTGGTTTAATTGTTATTAAATAAACAAAAAATACTGAATATTTCATAGATTTAAGATATACTCCATAGATGGGCAATGTCAACTACCGAATGAGACCAAAAACCAATTCTTTTTGTGTGTGTGAGTTGTCAATGTGTGTATTGAAAGTGCTGCGCATGAAGTTATGATTGTTATCGATATCGATAACAGTGTACGATACTAAAAAATACTTTTGAAAAGGTTTTTAGAGCAACATAGAAAGCGAATAATATTCCCTGTGTATTTCCGTCAGTCTCACTGGTGAGACGATCGGGAATTGTTTTTTTTACCCGATCGTTTAATTAATCTTGTTGGTGAGACGAAAATGATAATTTTATTTCAAAACAACAATTTCAGATTTTGCTTCTAGTAGGAGGTTCCTACAATTTCCTGCTACCCTGGTACTTGAATGCGGAAGTCATAAGTATCTAAAAAGAAAGATGATTATTGATTAAACTACAAAGGCTCCTGCAAGCCTCTGCTGTCTTAGTACTATTTGCCCCTTGGCATAGTGGGTAGTGTAACAGACTTCCGTGCACGAGGTCGTGGGATCGATTCCCACTCAGGACAATTATTTGTGTGATGAACATAGATATTTGTACTGCGTCTGGGTGTTTTCTATGTATTTATGAATATATTTACAAAAAATATATATATATATGCATAATATCCGTAATCTGGTACCCATAGCTCAAGCGTCAAGCTTAGTTTGGGACCAGAGGACGTCAATATTTATTTATTTTATTTATTTAGATACATTTATTGCAGGTAAGTAGGATAAGCAGTAACTTGCAAGACCAGTAGTATAAACACAGACATCGAAGGAAATTGCATAAGTTACATAAAGTAACAATATTTTCCCATTTGTCTCACTAAAATGTTAGTGAAACGATTGGGAATTTAAATTTAATATATTTCTAAATTCTGAATCGTCTCACTAGTGGGACGAGCGATAATACACCACTGTAACCAGAAATTTATGGAAGAGGCCAGAAAATATAAAACACAGATTTAATAAAATGTTTATTAATCATATAAGTATATCAAATATCATAATAAAAAAAATAGACGTCGCGGGACGTCTATCAGATGTGAAAACATCCAAATTATTGGTTCACTCCTTTTAGCGTTCCGTACAATCCCTTCCGTTCTAGAAGGTCAGACCCGGTCTCAGAACCAGACCCTGAAGTCCAACAGATCACACCTGAAATGTCTGAAACGGCCTCCAGTGAAGAACCAAAAAATTCAAGACAATCTTCAGAAGAACCTTGACAACTTCTCAAGAAACTTTAAGATAATTCGGAGCTTTGACAGCTATCTCAATAGGACCACGTCCGAGTCTAGAATTAATCAGAATCTTCAGCTATGTTTACAGGACCATGCCTGAGTCTAGAATCACCCAGAATCGTCTGCTATGTTTACAGGACCATGCATGCGTCTAAAATCTCCCAGAATCGTCTGCTATGTTTACAGGACCATGCCTGCATCTAGAATGCTCAGCAACGCCTATGTTCCAGTTTATATAGCTTTTTCTTCGAACTTGACTGTTCGAGGTTCAGACTTTTTTGAACTTCAAAATAAATGTTTCTTTTCTTATATATAGGCCTATCATTTTTAATCTATTAAAAAAAAAAGAATTTAGGTAATATTAGAAAAGATGATTTAGATAATATTACAGTGGGTCTCTTTTACTCTTATAACCGATCTATGGAGTATATCCTAAAACTATGGAATATTTACGCTCGACGCGACACTAAAACCAGCGCCTTTCATGAGAACTTTCTATAGGCCAATATAGAAGTACTTCTTAAAATTAGCGCTAGATGGCGTATAAGACTTGAAACCCACATTAGTACTTTTTGAAATTAGCGCTATCTATGTGATTTATTGAAAACTACTTAGTAAGACCAATACATTATTAGTTACTTATCAAATAATCAATTTTATTGTGAAAAATGAAGGTTATGAGGCGTGCAGTTTTGGATTCTACAAAGTATTTTTTTATTGCATGTAGTGGCAGACGAGCCACGGTCCATCTGATGGTAAATGGTCACCGTCGCCCATGGACTCGACTATACCGAGAGTATTGTCAAGGCGCTCCTCACCAATTCATTTCACAGATATGAAATGAAATATATACGGCTATCTCCAACGCCAAAACATATATAGCCAAAACGCAACGATGTACTTCATGGCCGGTCACACGGGAGATGGTGGTATCAACCCGCTCGGGCGCGATACCAAGTGAGTACTCCACCTTGGTACCCAGCCCTACCACCAGTCATGCAATGGATTATAATCGCTTACTTCCCTTAGTCGCCTCATACGACACCCGTGGGAAAGAATGGGGTGGTGACACTTGTATTCTTAGTCCGTCATCAAACATCTTATATTATCATATTATCAATCTTAAAAAAAAACAGCGTAGAATAGTCTGTAGGAAACAGATAAGAAGCAGTGATAATGATGCCTCAAAGTTCATCTTGGCTTTCTGTTCTCTTTCTCTACCTCACAAGGGAAATGTCGTGATGATAAGTAAGTAGGTAAGTATAAAATAGATCGCATCGGAAGCAGAGTATACATTATCTATCCCGAAACGTCTTCCACTACTTCTTTAAAAACCATTTCTCAAATTACGTCAGAATCCTTATTACCTACATAATATTTATAAGCAACTAAAAAACAATATTCCGAGAATGATATATCGCTTTAATATGGCGCTAACATTTCCTCAAACAAAAGCCTTTTTGTAATAATTATAATACCAACAGTATTATTGAGCTTTCTGAATAAACCCTTATAATTATTTCGAGATAGATTTCAGTTACAAATTTTACAGCAGATAATATCTTAATTTTGTAGCCCTACTACTATCATAAAATAATCAGAACATCCATCCATCAACCCTTCAACTTCCATTGCCGGACATAGTCCTCCCCAAGAAATGGGGGATAGTGCCGTAATCGCCACGCTTGGCAGGCGGGTTGGCGATCGCAGTGGATGTTGTTAATACTCGAGGAAGTGCTGCTGCCCACTGCCCTGGAATTCCCTCAGTCGGCTCTTACGACTCCCTTGGGTAGAGAGGGGTTGAACAATTCTAAAGCCGGCTCCACACGGCGCCGATGATGTAATCAGAACATAATAATATATACGTTTAAATGCTTGTACTCAATATAATATAAATTAAAACATAGAATAGGTACTTCGTTGTGCGGTAATGTATTCAACTGCGGATCATGAGAAGTATTATAAATACGAAAGTAAGGTTGTTTGTTAGGCTTTCACAGCGTAACTACTAAGCCAAACATTATGAAATGTTTCATGAAAATAGTCTGTAGCTCAGAAAACGACATGAGCTTTTCATCCTGGAAAAATGAATGGTGGCAATGGACGACTGTCATCATTATCCGTCATGTAGTTCCTTAGACAAAGGATATTATAGACACGCTATCAGAGTATGCAGTGTGGAGATAGCAATAGATTGACATATGATAACCGGAATAATTTTAAAAGATAACTATGATTATAAATTTGTTGACTAAAAATGTACTACCTACCTGTTTTAGCCGGATACAAGAATGACAGGACAAAAGAAATTGCAGTTATGCTTATATTTTGCTTAAAATGTATTAGAACGTGATTAATTAAGGTTTTTTTACCTAAATACAAAAACAAGCTTACATACCGATGATGGGGACGGTTGACCACCTTATTGTTGGGAGCCAGATGATTGGGTCCAAATAAAAATAACGCAAAAAGGATAAAATACTTATACTCAAAAAATAATTTATCTTCAAATGATTAACAACATAAGCTAATTTGGATATACTTGTATCTCACAGAACTTCAAGTAAATCATAAAGATGCAAAATGTGTATGCAAACTGAAGCATTCATGCAGAGTCGTAACTCCTTTTTATATTCCTATAAATATTAATAATAATAATAATACCCACGATCTATAAGCTACTTACATCTATTCTGAGAAGCAAAATTGTCAAACATATTGAAACAAATTCGATCATATCTATATCTCAGAATGGATGTAGGAGCGGGAGCCGTGGTACAAAGGAGCTCCTCCTTATTGATACGGCCATCAACCAACATGCTCGCCGTAACAAAAGGGATCTGATGACATGTTGGATAGACTATAAAAAAGCTTTTGATTCTGTGCCACATGCGTGGCTCTTGAGGGTGCTAGAGTTGTATAAAGTCAATGCTACTTTATGCGCCTTCTTGCAGTCATGCATGGGGCACTGGAGAACAGCTCTTAGCTATCCAGTATGTCGGCAGACCCCGGTTAATTGCGGTGAGCTCATAAGGATTGAGCGAGGTATATTTCAGGGTGACAGCCTGAGTCCTCTATGGTTTTGTTTAGCCATGAACCCTCTCAGTACACTGTTAGAGGGTTCAGGGCATGGCTACAGGTTACGAAGAGGTGGTCGGGAAATATCCCACCTGTATTATATGGATGATCTTAAGCTATTTGCTTCCACCAGATTGCAACTGATAGAGTTACTGAAATTAACTGAATCTTTTAGTAATTCTATCGGTATGAAGCTTGGTGTAGACAAATGTGCGGTCATGCATGTAAAACAGGGAAGGGTAGTGGAATCTGAGGGAATTCAGCTCACGGATTCTACTAATTTACGACCACTTCTCGTAACTGACACCTATAAATACCTGGGTATGTCGCAAGCCTTAGGCATAAATGAGGTGGATATGAAACAATTGCTGCGGGAACGTTTCTTTGGCCGCCTGAAAAAAGTACTAAGTAGTCTTTTATCAGGTGGCAACAAGGTGCGAGCCTGCAACGGTTGGGTCATGCCACTTCTTATGTACTCTTTCGGCATACTCAGGTGGACTCAGACTGAACTTGACGCCTTGGATAGAAGGGTCCGTAGTCTTTTGACCGCACATCGTATGCATCACCCTCGTTCGTCAGTAATGAGGTTGTACATTCCGCGAAAGTGTGGAGGTCGAGGATTCCTAAATGCCAAGACCTTGCACAATCGTGAGGTGTACAACCTTAGGGAATATTTTCTCTGTGCTGACAGGGTTATGCATCGCGATGTGGTCGCTGTAGATTCCGGACTCACCCCGCTCTCCTTGGCTAAGAAGAACTGGCGCAGACCTGTAGTACTCAGTACTGATGACCGCAAGAGTGTATGGCAGAGCAAGGAGCTCCACGGAAGGTTCTACCGGGCTTTACATGGGCCCGACGTAGACTTTTTAGCTTCCGTGGCCTGGCTACGTTTCGGCAACCTCTTTGGAGAAACCGAAGGTTTTGTCTGTGCAATTACTGACGAAGTTATCATGACGAACAACTACCGGAGACATATCCTAAGGGACGGAACAGTAGACATCTGTCGTGCCTGTCACCGCCCAGGTGAGTCCCTTAGGCATATAGTCTCGGGTTGTTCTCGTCTTGCTAACGGCGAGTATTTGCACAGACATAATCAAGTAGCCAGGATCATTCATCAGCAGCTTGCTCTGAAATACGGGCTTGTGGAAGTCGAGGTCCCGTACTATAGGTATGTACCTGAGCCAGTTCTCGAGAATGGCCCTATCACACTGTACTGGGATCGATCAATCATCACGGACAGAACTGTTGTAGCCAACAAGCCTGATATTGTGGTGGTTGATCGAACTGAGCGCCGGGCAATGATTGTTGATGTCACCATACCACATGACGAGAATCTCGTGAAGGCTGAGAAGGAGAAACAGATGAAATATCTGAACTTGGCCCACGAGATCGTTGACATGTGGGATGTGGACTCGGCGATCATTGTACCGATAGTGGTTTCAGTTAATGGACTGATAGCCAAGAGCCTCGACCAACATCTTAAGAGGCTCGCGTTGGATGGCTGGGTCAAGGGTCTGATGCAGAAGGCGGTACTTCTGGATACGGCACGCATTGTTCGGAAGTTCCTATCTCTGGGGCCCTAGCCATTGGCAGTTTGGTCCCTGTACCCGTTGCCAGTGGGTCTACACACTTTTTATATTTTTAAATGTTGTGTTATTTTTTATAATATACTATTTAAAAATGTATCTAGTGATGTTATGTTAATAAATGAAAATAATAATAATAATAATAATAATTTATTTACTCAAAGATATTACAAATTTGATCTTATAAACAGACAATTAAACCAAAATATTAACCAATATTAGGTTCGTTGGCACCTGTACTAATGTTAGACATTGTATCACAGGCGCCAGCGCCACCTCCCTTATTTGCTATTGATATACAAGTAAATGACGTACTTTGATCTTATTACAAACATAACAATACCATCACAAGTGATCGAATGTATAAATTCTTGCATGAGTGCAGTTGCGTAGGAAAATAGTTATTTAGGATAGGATTTTTAAAAGATTTTCGGTTTCCTGATAACTCAAGGTTGATAGCCAACGTTGGAGCGCAAATTTACACTCTTTTTTAGATAAAGGGTATACATAAATCAGTTTATTGACAGAGTTATAGAGTCGGCAACTAGAAATGTAAAATTGTCTGCTGGCAAGTGTGGTTATGTGACGTTCTATTTTGCAAATTTGATCCTTTCGACGTTTCCCAGACTCTCTATAGGTAACCATAGCATGTCTGCGTAGAATGGACTGAAGAACAAAAAGCTGTCTGACCGTGAGCACATCACACTCTTTATATAGTAAACTCGTAGAATACCTTCGAGGTTTACACGTGAGTACTTTTAAGACAGCCCTTTGTGCTTTCTCCACACTTAACATATGGGTAGGACAGGCACTACCCCATACCGGGATACAATAAATTATAATTGATTGTACTAAGGAACAGTACACTAATTTTAAAGTTTTTATGTCGGCCGAGGATCTTAGTTTTTTTATTATATATATTAATTTCCTGATGCGTGAGGTCAACGTTTTTATGTGTTTGTCCCATCGAAAGTTCGTATCGATCAGTAGACCGAGGTACTTAACTTCAGCAGTTTTTGTTAGTGGAGAGCATAAGCAGTTGGTATTTCGCTGGCTACATATATGAGCCCTTAGTATGCTCACTTTTTGAGGTTGCGTTGATGTAGAAGCAGAAAGATGCATATATGTAGTTTTGCCGATATTTAATGTGAGAAGATTATCCCTAAGCCAAGACATAACAGAAGACAGGGCAGTCTCCGCATAATTATAAGCTTGTTCCCAGCTTCTCCCATACACAACCAATGCCGTGTCATCTGCATAAGTGATTATTTTGCAGTTAGGTATTGATAAGTGACACAGATCATTAATGTATATGAGAAAAAGCGTTGGGCCCAGCACACTACCCTGGGGAACACCGAAGGTTGTGAACACCTCATCACTGGTATAATCATCAATCTTAACAGACTGCGAACGACCACTTACGTAATCTCGAAAGACATCAAGCACACCACCACGCACCCCCATAGCTTCCATCTTGTCAATCAGTTTAGGTATATATACAGTATCGAATGCCTTAGTAAGATCCAGGTATATAGCCAACGTCTTAAGTCTTTTATCAATAGATCTTATCGCTGTTTCTGTGAGATCAATCACCGCATCCTCTGTAGATTTACCTTTTACAAACCCATACTGATTTTCAGAAATAAGATTGAATTTTTGCAAGTAATTTACCAACTGTGTATTAATATATTTTTCAAATATCTTTGAGACTGTAGTCAATACTGAGATGGGCCGATAGCTCGCAATCTCATCTCTGCTGCCCCTCTTATATACAGGGTGTACCAAAGCCTTCTTAAAAGCCTTAGGGAAAACACCTGTAGACAACGAGAGATTGAAAATGTATTTAAGAGGAGGAATTAAATATTGCCGTGTAGATTTTAATAATGATGCAGAAATCCCATCCCAACCCACTGCACAGTTCTCTTTCAAGTTATTTATTAGTGTCTCAATCTCGGAATCGGCGATATTTAAAAGAACCAACGAGTTTCCATAATTTTTATTTTTATTATGAGTGATATGTTTTCTATAAATATTTTGACCAGGTTGTATATTATCAGCAAGAGATTTCCCCACGTTAGCAAAGTATTCGTTGACTATATTTACAGATTCCCTTGGCTCTCTATGAAGATTCAGAAGTTCGGTCGGATGTCTATTATGTTGACCTGTATCAGTAATGGTCTTTATAGCCTCCCATGTGGCTTTGGTGTTACCGCCAGCTTGCTCAAGAAGATTACGTTCATAGGAAACCTTCAGTCTTTTCAAAAGATTATTACAAAAGTTCCGGTACCGTTTATAAGTGATGTTTAGTATTTGATTATCAGGTGAATTCTTGTATTTTTGGTGTAACTTGTCTCTATTTTGTATACATTTTAAAAGTCCAGGAGTAATCCATGGCTTCAGTATTTTTTTGCGATGAGTTATATTAATTCTTTTGGTGTGTTTTCGAATTACATTTGAAACCGCAGAGACAAATGAATCAGCTGCGAGATCAGCATTGTTCATTTCATAAATAAATGAGAAATTCATTACTGTTAGCTCATTTAGGATTGCCAAGTGATCAGTACGGTTTGTGTGGGCGTATTTCAGGCTATTTGATATATTGTTTGAGTGAAGAATCAACAGAGTAGGCAAGTGATCTGTAATGTGGGTATTTAGTATTAGTGTTGTAGCACGTTTATTTGTCTTTAAAATAACATGGTCTAGGCAGGCGTCTCCCCGCGTGGGTATGAGATGAGCGGGAATGAGGCCATGCAAAGAACAAACATTTAGGTATTCTTCCGATTGGGAATTCAATTGTTGAGTCGTTAGGTTAATATTAATATCGCCAATAACAGTTATTGTTTTATAATCTCGCAGTGACTGAAGAGTGTCATTGAGGCTTAATAAGAAATTATCGATATTATTCACTGATGGCGAACGATATACAGCAACTACAGCAATATCTCCACTTGTACATACTAGGCAATTTCCATCCACGAACAAAGGCTGCCGCACATTGTGTGTTAGGCTATTTTTTACATAAACACAAACACCATCATTCTGATTGGTATATGTAGATGAGTAATTAGTATAACCATCAAGGGCGGGAATATTTGTTGACTTTTTCAACCAGCATTCGGACAGCAATATAAGATCGCATGGCACAGTTATAGAGTCTAAAAGAACAGTTAATTCATCAAAGTTACGATTTATGCTACGGATGTTCAAGTGAAGTACATTAAAGTCATTCTGTTCCCAGAAGGCATATTGCCGGCATTGATTAGGAGAGCACACCAATGACGAAGAAACTTCAAACGACTCCAGATCTTTAGAGACACTACTTAACTGATGCATAGTAAATATAATTTAGCATTTATGTACTCGTAAATAGACTGTTGGTAACTAATTACAATAAACAACCGATCGAGACACCGATACAAAACCCTTATATATAAAGTAGTGAATTGATTATATAGTTGAGACAGACATTGGCAGATATACCCAATCATACTCAAACGATAGATGTACACGTTAATATAACACCTTAATAGTTGGATACAGTTACAGATAATACTTATTACAGCTATTATTACAATAAAAAATAATTTTAAATTACAAAATTTTCTAATTAGAATTTCAGAATACAACAAATAATTCCTCCGAAAAATTGTATTGAGTACTTGAACAATACATTGCTGGAAAATTCCCACAAACAATAGCTTCCCAAGCATTTTGCAAAAAATATGAAAATGTAATTGTTGGCAATTACATCTATTTATCTTATATCGAGCACTACTGACAGGATATCGTACGGTAATTGTTATTGTATCATATTTACTACTTTTATTGTAGAAATAGACATAGCATATTTGTGATTTACAATATAAATCAATTAAAATCTTAGAGAGTAATAAATAAATCATGCAAAAAAATATAAATAATAATTGAATAATACATCGGTAAAAAACATTGCATAACATATATTCCACCACTCCATTACCAATGCGATAAAAATCAGGCTGGTAAGAATATTTAGAAATGATAGCATGAACAAAATTACTGCTAATTTTGGTAAAATATTTGTACTTTGTAATTAAAATGAGACCTGAAGATATTTTTGTAAAGATAAAATTAATTAAAACCCTAAAAAATAATAAATAACTCATGAAAAATGTGACAATAAATAATCGAGAAATGCATAGATTTAAAATACTGTTAAATACATTGTTAGTTTTCATAAATTCATAAGAGAATTGATAAAAAATTCGACAAAAAACTATAAATAAAACACAAAAGTAACGCAATACAAATTGTCATGCCGTTGGCTTCAATTTGGTGAGATCCAGCTCAGAAGATATACGTATTGCTGGGGAACCTTCCTTCTTACGTATATATATTTTGTTATTGGTAGCCCAACAAAATGCAAAATCGTTCATTTTAGCGAAGTTCCGAGCAGCGAAGAATACACGTCTTACTCTGAATGTGAAATTTTCCCGAGATAAATATTTGTCTTGAAGGACCATTAATCTTTAGTGTAGTAGAACTGAGCTTAGCACTAGTATTTTTCTTATTATAGTCTTTGAAGGATTTCAAGAACTCCTCTTTTTTTATCACTGACGTAAATTCAACTATAACAGGTTTTTCTGTGGACGATTTACTAGTGGTTCGATATATGTCTAGAATCTCATTTTTTTCTACGGGTAGCTTTATGATCTGACCAATGTTTAAGACTAATTCGCTTAGAACGTTTTTAGAATCTCCCACTCCAGTTGGGATATTTCGACATTCAATACTAGTTAACTTGCTTTTTCTTTCCAAAAACTCAATTTTTTCTTCTAAGCTCTGAATATAAACTTGGTTTTCTTTTCTTTCTGTCTCCAGCACATCAAATCTTTTCTTTAGGTCCTCATACATTTGAGAGAAAAACGTTATAGATGTGGAGATGTTAGAGTTTTGTTCTTTTATTTCGTTTACGGATGACAACAATTGACTATACTTCTTGTCTTGTTGCTCTTCGAAAGCTAAAAACATAGACTTTAGTTCAGTCATATTATCGTCGCGCTGATCATATTTCCTTTTATACCGTTGCGATTTAATTGACAGATCCTCAGTAGTCTTTTGCATATTTGGGTCTGCAATGCTCGGGGACGACGATCTAGAATGCGGCGGTGTTCTTTTTAGCATTATTTAAAATACCTTCGAGGATAATTACAAAATTTGTTTATTCTTTTTATGGCGGAATATAGCTCATCTATTTATCAATTATTGTGTTCAATCTCATAGTCAATATACCATTTAAAATAACAAAAAGTAAGCACGCCACTACTCGGGCTTGAACTTACGAGCGCTGACTTATGCAATGTAGTTACGTTAGCCACTCAGCTACGCAGGACGATACGTCTTTAATCCAAAAGGTTCTATAGTTGGTAGCTTGCAATAACTTAAACTCCGACAATTTATGCACTCCTAGTACTTTCTGTAGGAATGGAATAGAGTATATTATGTTATTCACTTACTCAATTGTGTCCTTTCTTGGTACCGACTCGATTGAGATTAAGCTTCTTTTACTTGTGCACTCCTAGTATTGCGTTTAATTTAATATCAGATTTAATTTAATTTTTATATATTACAACGACGATCGACACGTCCGCTTGTATCCAAGGATAGGAAGGAAAAGGATCGCATATTCTCAGTAGCGGGTTTTATTTTTACCAGCATGACAGAAATCACAATTAAGTATATACATGTAACTGACCATCGCATGACCTGTTCGGCTCACATCTATAAAAGAAAACGCCCAAAAATCACCTGTGTTTTTTCGATATTATGTTTTCGGTACTGTCCCAGCTATTAAATAAGATCCTGGATGCACGTTACAGGTTATCAGAATCCTGTATAAAAATATGACTCCCGTCCTTTTCTAAGGTCGCCAGTTGCCCTTGCTTAAGTCGTGTAGGTCGGAGTACCACCCTTTTTTTTTTTTTTTTTTTTTTTTATTTTAGGTGGGCAAAAATGTCCTACCGCACACCCCGCTGCCCGGGGAGACAACGGGGTGAATGGGGCTCTCACCCACTAAAAACCCACCGTGCGCCTCCACCCGCCCTTGCTACGGCGGATCACGGGTACCGCGTCAGTTACGACCGCGATCCGCAGGCGGCAGCCCCTACGGGCACCCTCTCTTGAGCGACGCCTCGCGCACTTGGGCGTCGCACCTTCGCGGTAGGCTTCCGCGGACGGCAGGGTACTCCCCGACCCCACCGTCCGCAGCCTCGGCTAGGGCGGCATCAGGCGCAGATAAGCGCGCGCACGCCGCCCCTCGCGCCGGCGGCGAATCGGGTCCGCGAAGGAGGATTCCTCACGGGCCCTCTCCGCCACCTCCTTCCGCGAGATGACAGCCTCGCAGAAGGTGGCGACCGCGGTCCAGGCCCTGTCACTGCCAACCATCGCTCGCGCAACGGCCGGCAGCGACAGGTCCACGCCTATGACTGCAACGAGTTCCCGGCGCTGCACTTCCCAGGCCGGGCACGACTCGAGCGTGTGCTGCGCCGAGTCCTCGTCGCAGTCGCAGTGGTGACAGCTTGGGGTCGTCTCCCTCCTTGCGATCGTGTGCAGGTATTTGCCGAAGCAACCATGCCCCGACAAAACCTGCACCAACCGGAAGGTGAGGACCCCGTGCTGCCGCCCTGCCCATTCTTCCAAGATCGGTCGGAGCGCCCCCACGGTCCAGAGACCGGCCCGGGGCGTCTCCAGCCGAGACTTCCACTTTAGGACGGTGGCGCGGCGGGCATCTTCCCGCCACGATGACATTGCGCTCGGCGAGGGGCGGCTGCCCCCCGCCCGCGCCGTCGACGCCCGCCGATAGACGTCGGCGAGCACCTCCGCCTCCAGATCCCACGGGGGGGTTCCGGCCAACGCGCAGGCTGCATCGGTCGAGACCGTGCGGTACCCGCGTATTGCCCTGACCGCTACGACCCTCTGTGGACGCCACAGAAGGGCCCTATTGCGAGCGGCCAGGGACTCCGCCCACACGGGCGCGCCGTACAGCGCCATCGACCGTACTACCCCCGCGTAGAGTCGTCGACACGCAAGACTCGGTCCGCCCAAATTCGGCATAAGTCGCCCGAGGGCGGACGCCGTGTTGACGAGCCTTGGCGCAAGACGGCGGAAGTGCTCGTCAAAGTGCCACCGTCCATCCAATACCAGGCCCAGATATTTGATGTGGGCCTGGATTGGGAAGCCCACACCGTTGACCGTTATCGAGGCGCTGGCGGGTGGGCCCCGTCGGCGCCCATGGAAGAGTAGGGCCTCCGACTTTTCAAGGGCCACCCTAAGCCCCAGCGCCTCGATTCGCCTGACCACCTCCGCGGTACCTGAGGTGGCCAGCGTTGCCGCCTCCTCGAGGGTCCTGCCCCGGGCTGTGACGAGCGTATCGTCTGCGTAGCAAATTACGCCCAGCCCGGGGGGGAGCCGGCCACGGAGGACCCAGTCGTAGCCGATGTCCCACAGGAGCGGCCCAAGAACCGAACCCTGCGGGACGCCGCACGACATAGCCCTCCTTACAACGTCCCCTTCCCGGTCCACGAAGAGGACGCTGCGGCCGTCCAGGTAGTCTGCCACCAGCCGCCTTAGGTAGAGGGGCACTCCATGGTACCGGAGTGCCTCCTTGATGCAGCCGAATGGCAGACTATTGAAGGCGTTGGCGACGTCGAGTGACACCGCCAACAGCACTTCCCTCGAGGCGACGGCCTCCGCAGCCGCGGCCTTCAGGCGCAGAATGGCGTCGACCGTAGACCGACCCGCCCGATATCCAAACTGGGCGTCGGACAGGTCGGGGCCGACCGCTCCTAGGTGCCGGACGATGCGGGCAGCGACTACCCGCTCGAGAAGTTTTCCCGCCTCGTCCAGCAACACGATGGGCCTGAAGGCCGAGACCGTATTCGGAGGCCGTCCCGGCTTCGGCAGGAGCACGAGCTTCCCTTCCTTCCAGCAGTCAGGGAACCGTCCGGACACCAGGCAAGCGCCGAACAGCTCCCCGAGGCGGGGCTCAAGGTGGTCGAGGACCAGGGCCAGCACTCGGGCGGGAACCCCGTCCGGCCCGGGGGCGGCGCCTCTCCGCATACGCGCAGCCGCCGCCCCCATTTCCGTCGTCGTCACGGGCGGTACCTCCCCATCGTCGGCCTCCCGGTCACCATCTGGCGGAGCCATGACCGGGGGCGTGTGCACCGCCCGTGAGGGGAAAAGTCCCTCGACCACCTCAGAGAGGAAGCCCGGCTGGAGGGTCTCCGTAAGGGGGGGGCCCTGGGCGCGGAGCTTGTTAAGCGCCGCGCGGTACGGGCGTCCCCAGGGGTCACGCTCGAGACCCTCCAGCATCTCCTGCCTTTTTGCGTCTTTGGCGCGACAGATGGCCAGCTTTAACGCGGCGCGCGCACTGCTATACGCCGCATACAGCTGGTCCTCCCGCTCTTCGTCGCGGATTCGGCGACGTCTGCTGCGGGTGTAGGACCTCCGGGCACGAATACAGGCCGCACGGAGGTCCGCCAGCTCCGGGGACCACCAGTAAACCCCCTTCCGTCGAGGCGGGCGCCGCACGCGGGGCATGGCCGCATCGCAGATCTGCGTAAGCATGCCGCGAATGCGGCCAGCCTCGGCGCCCACGTCTTCCGTCAGGGGGGGAGGCAGCCAAGATTGAAAAATGGGTCGGAGTACCACCCTCATCCGACATAAGAACAACGTGAATCAACGATAGGTACTTTTATTTTTGTGTTGCATATAATAGGGGAGAGTGTCGGGGGCCTAAATCCCGTCCTCATCATGTCATTGTTATCCTTTTTCTCCCTCCTATCCCTTAGCGGTTGTGTGCATACACTTGTATGTGACTGCGGATTTGAAATGTCAGGAGCTAGTAAAAATTAGTTGAGTTTTTCCTCCTGGAAAGTTGTTCTCAGAGTAAGGAAGCTGGCGATGTTTGACATCAGTGTCTCGGAAAGATTGTAGGTCTTGCGTCTTGCTGTCCGGTCATGTTGGAATGCCGTCTTATTAGATTACGAGAATGCACTTACTTGTGCATTATACCTTTTGCGCCAGTCTCCTTTGACAGTAGTCGCTTGAACAAAAATCGCTCTAGAGAACATTATTGTAATGGTTTCGTAAATAACGCAACGTATTTTAGAACGTATAAGTATAATCAGGACACTACAATTATTAGAGACATGTTGACGCCTTCAAAGTGTGTGGAAAGAGGGGTGAGAGTTGCTAGAACTTTTTTACAATTCCCTTTATATTTTATATAATAAATATTATTGACTATTTCTACAACAATTATTATAGTTCCATCCATCCATCCATCCATCAGCCTTTCGAAGTCCACTGCTGGACATAGGCCTCCCCAAGAGAACGCCACAACATGTGTTTCGCTCATATGGGGGATAGTGCCGTAATCGCCACGCTTGGCAGGCGGGTTGGCAATCGCAGTGGATGTTGTTAATACTCGAAGAAGTGCTGCTGCCCACTCCCCCGGTATTCCCTCAGTCGGCTCTTACGACTCCCATGGGTGGAGAGGGGTGAGACAATTCTAAAGCCGGCCCCACACGGCCATATTATAGTTAGACCAATGTAATGAGTATTTGTAACCTATAATTTGAAAGTTATTTACACTCTGTAGTACTTTTGTGACGATATAACAGAAAATAATATGGATTGACGATATAAATGATTGTGTATGGATAAATAAATGGTTTTAGCCGCAGTAACACTCTCGACCTGAAATTGCTTAGTGCTATTAGAACTGAGTAGCGACAAGGCCACAGCTAATGTTTCTGAATTCGTTTTACTGCAATAATGCGTCAACATCACTCGCCTATAAAAGTCGTTTTCACAGGAAACAAAAATTTGTTCTGAAACTGAAATATTGGTCCGTAGATTTTTTTTATTGCTTATTCTACCATCGACTAACTGGTTACCGCCGCTCATGTATTCAACTATGGTAAGAGTGATTTCAATCCGCTGCTGTCGTAACAACATCAAGGTGCTCTATCGTCGGTTACACGGAAGACGGTGGTAGGTATACTCTTTGGACTGGTAACAAGTAAGCGCTTCTACTTGGTACCAAATCTTAACACCATTAAAGCAATGGATGGTAAATGATAATTGCTTATTTCCCTCTCTCACCTCGTATGACACCTGTGGGAGAGAATGGGATTGTCCATTACTCCATTTTTTGTAAACGGCTTCTCCAGGTTCTACAACTCTCAACTCTCAATTTCTCTGAGTTGCTTTATATCATCATCTTCCTGGCCTAATGGTATTGGGGTCTGTTGACCGGTCTATCTAAATTGTGTATGGTGTGTAACCTTCAGAATTGTCTTTTTAATTTAAATGCTATTGATTCTCCACAATATCTGTTTCTATTAGTAGAAACTTGCTTATCGCATGAATTGGCCGGCTCGATCGAAGAAGTACCTACCATCCTCTCAGAAAGAGAAATAATGGTAGACACTCCTACTGTTGTGTTTCGTATGGTGAATGAGAGCGCCGGAGGAGCAAGCCCCTTTCCTATTCGCTCATAATTGTCATTCCTACCCTCTCCTTAGTATACCTACTAGCTGCCCTCTCCTTATTATCCTTCTTATCCCTTTCCTTGGAGATGTCGAAGCGCGAGTGATGCCTCTGGTGTTCACAGCGTTTAAGGGCTATGGTAACCGCTTATCATCAGGTGCCGTATGCTTGTTTGTCAGACACGTAGTATCTATATAAAAAATAGTTTGCTACAAATAAATTATAGTAAGTAGGTACTTACCTATACAACTACAAAAGCACGCTTTAATAGCTACTTCAACTAAAAAGACGAAAACCTTATTGTAATTTGTAATAATGATTTTAAAAAGGCGTTGGGTGCTTTTTAATCTAAACTATTATAAAGTTGTAACAGAGCTGTGCCTGTACATTTAAAATATTTGAGAAAAAAATACTGTATTAGGCTATATAGACGTGTCTGAACACAAAACATTTTTTTTTATATTTCTGTTTGTCTGTTTGTTTGTTCGCGCATCACGCAAAAACTACTGAACGGATATATATATTTGCAACTTTTTCTATTTGATAGATCTCGATTAGACTTAACAACTGGTATACATTTTATCCCGCTACTATATCGGGAACCTGAGATACAACCTAAAAACTAGCTTTTGGTTGCGGCGGAGCCTCAAGTGAAGGCTGGTTTGGCATAATAATCAATTTGACGCCAGCTATCAAAGGGTGTTTTTTTAGTCTTAAAAAAGTATCAAGGGTAGGTAGGTTCTTATATGACCCTATTTCTTTTTTTATCGTAGTTGTGACGATAGGACCGGTTTGTACATAGATAAATAAATGTTTGTAATAATATCTACTAATAATTGTAACCAAAATTGTACTACAACGACATCTATTATCACGAAGTTAAAACATTAAACTTTATAAAACGTACTGTGACTTTCTTACAATTTAATATTAAAAATGTTTAAGAGATGGAGTTACACAGCAAGTAGGTAGATATCTATCTATCCTCTTTTTCTTTATTCCGTGATCTAACATTAGAAAAATTAAAACGGAACCATTCTCTCTGCTGTTTGACAAGCTATTTTACATATTCTAAATGAGCGCCTCCCCGTATCCCACCTGAGGATAGGTGGCAATATAATCTAGGATAGTAGGTAAGACGCACTAGAACCTAATTCACTCTAGCCATAAAGACACTCACATTGTGTCTAATCTACTGAAGCTGGCAACTTATTCGATTCCATCTTAGACGAAGAATAATATAGACTCGCTACTATTTTGACATTAAGGATGAAGAAAAGGATGCACATACTAGGTTTTACCAAGAGTGAGAGAGACACAGGTATAAGTATATTTATCCTTTTCGCGTATGCGTCAGTTGTATTTGGACCCAATGAACTGGGTCCAAACAATAAGGTGACCAACCGTCCCCAACATCAGTATGTAAGCTTGTTTTTGTATTGACGTAAAAAAACCTTTATTAATCACGTTATATACGCTAATATTACATGTTCTAATACATTTTAAGCAAAATATAAGCATAACTGCAATTTCTTTTGTCCTGTAATTCTTTTATCCGTTTTTGATCTATATTTTTTAGCATTTGACATGCTCCGCCACTTTTTAAAGTACAAATTATTTGAGAGTAAGGAAAAAGAGATTTTTTTGTACTAGCGGGAATCGAACCCGCGTCTTTTCCAATCCGGGGAAGTGCTCTAAGCCACTGAGCTATAGTACAGGTCTTTCGACCATCCCAATCTCCTTATTACATTTGTCTTTACGACCAGCGCCATCTACCGGAAGCATTTACATGCATTAAACCGATATAGTAAGTTTAATTTTGCAATTAAAATTCATACTATTTGATGGCGCGATTTATTAACTTACTATATAAGCTATACTATACTATTTAAACTTACTATATCGGTTTAATGCATGTAAATGCTTCCGATAGATGGCGCTGGTCGTAAAGACAAATGTAATAAGGAGATTGGGATGGTCGAAAGACCTGTACTATAGCTCAGTGGCTTAGAGCACTTCCCCGGATTGGAAAAGACGCGGGTTCGATTCCCGCTAGTACAAAAAAAACTCTTTTTCCTTACTCTCAAATAATTTGTTCTTTTATCCGGCTAAAACAGGTAGTACATTTTCAGTCAACAAAGTTATAATCATAGTTATCTTTTAAAATTATTCCGGTTATCTATTGCTATCTCGACACTGCATACGCTGATAATATCCTTCGTCTAAGGATTCCATTGTCAGCACAGCAGCATTTTATGTCAGTGTCACTTTTTAGTAGTTAGCTAGAGCTCAATGAGTTAGCTTTCTGGTTATACGTATTGCTCTTTGTAGTTAGCTTCTTTAGTATGGTGAGTTTTGACGGGAACACGAAGAAGTTCATGTCGTCGCTCTGCATTATTTTCCTAAACTTGTGTTATTTCAAGTATTAATGTGTAAAAGTGGTGGCCTTTTGTTTATTAACTATTTGTGTATGTTCATAAGTGTTGGCAAGTGATGTAATGCGACATGACGTGTTTTTTTCCTGTTGTTTCCAAAACTCCATAGACGCTTCAGTAAGATCGCCATCGTTTTACTGGAGCGTGACTTTGACTTGACTGACTTTATATGTCTGACTTCAACTACGACTTGTTTGATGAATTAAACTTACCTGTGATCAGAGAATACCTACGATGTTTATGTTACTGTTAGGCTGATGGTTCTGCCAATGTTTTAAACAAAAAAAAAACAAAAAAAAAATAATTTTTAGTATGAGGTATATACTCTTTCAGTCTTATTAATAAACACGGATTAATACAATAGTATCTTTACTCCAAGTATTTACTCGATAGTAACCAATTTCGTTATTAATAAACATGGCGTAACAAATGAGTAGGCTAATCCAACACTGCTCTCCGAGTAAAAGTTAAACCTGCAGGCTACATAGTTTAGCAACCGATTAAGGATGGAGAAAGCAAGGCACTATGGCTGGGGTGTGGTGCCGGTATACCTCCTAGTCGTGCACCCCGGGCAACGTCAGCAGTCACCGGCGGCTAAAATTCCGGACAGGACGGGTCTCCGTGTGTCCCTCTGACTCAGCAGAGAGGACGGCGGATAGACCAGGCCTCGGGGTCGGTGGGGCCAGACTGGCTCCCCGGGTTCTGGAGAGGAGGGATAGCGGGGCTACAGCGACCCCTCCCGTCCCAAATCATAAACCTGATTGGGTGTCCGTGGTTACGTCTCGCGGCCGGTAGGAACGAGGGTCTTGGTTTAATCGCCTGGACCGCAAGGAAGACAACCTCTATAATAAATTACCCCAAACCTTAAGCGACGCTCGCCGCGCTATCTTAGCCCGTTGGAGAGTTCGGCTGGAGACGCCTGGGGCCGGTCTTCAGACTGTAGGGGCGCTCCAGCCAACTTTGGATGGATGGATGGGGCGGCGCTACGGAGTCCTCTCCTTCCGACTGGTGCAGGTGCTGTTAGGGCACGGCTGCTTCGGCAAGTACCTATACACGGTCGCTAGGAAGGAGGAGACTCCCTGCTACCACCACTGCGATTGCAGCGAGGACTCGGCGCAGCACACGCTCGAGTCGTGTCCGGCCTGGGCTGGGCAGCGCCGAGATCTCGCTGCAGTCATCGGAGAGGACCTGTCGCTGCCGGCTGTTGTGCGAGTTATGGTCGGCAGCGATAGGTACTGAACCCCGGTCGCCACCTTCTGCGAGGATGTCATCTCGCGGACGGAGGCGGCGGAAAGGGCCAGGGACGACGTTGTCTCCTCTGGTCCAACCCGCCGCCGGCGCGCGGGGTGGCGTGGGCGCGCTTATCTGCGCCTAATGCCACCCTAGCCGAGGCTGCGGGCGGATGGATCGGGGATTATTTGCCGCCCGCGTTGAGCCTACCGCGAAGGTGTGACGTCCCAGGTGTGCGGGGACGTCATTCAAAGAGGGAACTCGATGGGGCTATCCACCGCGCGGACCACTGAAGAGAATACATGCGGTACCAGTGGTCCACCGAGTACCTACGGGTGGATGAGGGCGCACGGCGGGTTTTAGTGGGCTGTCAATTGGCGTTCGACTCATTCTTTTTACTTTTAAAATGCAAGGGTTGCCATTGTGTACGCGTTAATCCAAGCGTAAGGAATGCTTAGCTAGTCCGTGCTTACTCCGTGTTTATTAATAACATTTCAAACACCCAGCTACTCCTTGGATAGTCTGGGAGTAGTTAGTCCGAGAGAAAGCTTGGATTAAGGTAGGAGTAGACTATTTTATTAATAAGACGGTTTGAGTTAGCTAATGACGAACTTTAGTATCCATCCATCCATCCATCAGCCTTTCATCGTCCACTGCTGAACATAGGCACAACTTTAGTATTTAAATGTTATCAATAAAAAACTAAAATAAAATTGGAATAAAACCTGTAGGTATTATATTTTTAATAATGCTTACAACTAAATCTGATGTAAGTAAATCTTTAAACAATAGTAGGTAAGGTGAGATCACAATTACCAAACATAATTTTTTTTAAAACTAAACTATCCAAAGCTTCTGCCAAAGGTTTCTGTGTTATTTTTTGCGTAACGCGCAAATAAACTTAATAACAAATTTAAAAAAAGTTGTCTTGATTTCAAACATGGTTAGATTTTTTTATCAAATCAATACCTGTTACCAACCGGTGATGACCTACGGAGCATAGGCGTGGTCTCTGAATGTTGGCCTGTTAGTCTTGTACTAACGCTCAAAGTTGCTCAGCGTGCTATGAAGCGGGCTATGCCGTTATGCTGACAGAATCCGTAATACGGAAATCGGTACCAGATGAGGAGCGATGGACACATTCCATCGGGTCAGAACGCTAAAGTGGCAATGCTCAGGTCACATGAATCAAACACTGAAGTAATGTCACACAGTTCCAGTGGTCTGGCGGACCACAGGCCGAGAGAAGCAAACAGTGGGGTTATTTATGGAATTCTAAAAATGTGCGCTTACTAACAAACAGACAGGCCTACAAAACAGCCAAAATTTTGCTCGAAAGCGGGTAGGTACAGGTGCATTTGACAAATTAAAACGAATTTGTCGTCATATTTATAAATATGATAAATTAGTGTGTTTAAAAAGTGTCTTTTTTAGTATAATGGAGAATAGCTAACTAATTAATTCTATCTATTAGGTATACTATACATATTTCTACATTGAGGCCTCTCTGAACAGTCAAATCCCAAATGATTTCTTTTAGAATTATTTTCTGTTCGTTTGTTCGCGTAGGTATCATGCAACAATTGGGATGATGACTTGATAGCTGTAGACAAAGAGTAATACGTCATACTGTAGAGTATCTTTAAAAACTGGTACCTAGACATTTTATTTCGCTACTATATCGAGAATCAGATATAATAAGTACCTATCCAAATTTATTTTTTAGCTAGAAAGTTCAGGCCATATAAATTCTGTCATGCGGGTGGAATGCCGCTATATGGACTCATTTAAAAGATTCCATTTGTAATACTGTTTTTCTTTCCCTACATTTCCAGTAACAAAATAACAAAAAAGAGTTTCCCGTACCGGGAATCGAACCCGAGCCTCCTGGGTGAAAGCCAGGTATCCTAGCCACTAGACCATACGGGATATTACTTATGATTGTAAAATTATTTAACTAGTACTGTAACCTGTTTATAATAATTTAAAATCAATAAGAAAAACATGTTCTAATGTAAACAACAACTGGTAATGTTTTTTTGTAATACGAGATAAAATTTATCATAACTTTAGTAAAGATAGGTTACGTTCATACTAAATGCCCTATCGATACCTATTGTTGCATAATTATGACAAAGTACCAATTTATAGATGTACGCATACATTACGCGATAGATTATACGCATACGCAAAGACAACCAACTAAAACTAATTCGCCCAATTGGCTGAATTCATGCGTAACAATTACCGAGCGCTAGTGCGATATCTACATATTATGTATTTATAACATAATTGTCTCTACATTGTAAAATAAGCTATATTTTTATAACAAAACCTTATAAGAAAAATAATAAAAGGTCTACTATTGACATCTATACATTTTTCACTGATATTACTGTGTTGTCTGTAATAAAGAGTAATCGTTTTGCATAAAAAGGGACAGATGTCGCTAGTAGATAAGTTAATTTCTATAAAAGCCAATAGAGGGCGTTAATTTAGGTTATTTTGTTTGTCTTACTCATCACTGGTAAAGCTGTATTTGCAGAGGTAGTACATATAGACTGCACAGATGGCGGAGTGACTTAGATAGGTACCGGCCTCCAACCCGAGTGTTGTGGGTTCGATTACGTGATCCACAAATGGTTTTTCTGAGTCTGGGTGTAATTTGTGTCTGTGAAATTATATGTTTGTAAAGTCCACCGCAATACAAGGATTATTCCTCAGTACAGACGACACGTCTTTAAAAATACATATAATTCATGCTGAAGGCAGTTATAGCCTAGTAGTAAAACCAAGGACTGCAAAGATGGTGGTACCTATCGAATTAGATATGCAGTCAGAAGCCCTTGAACGGAACCTCTAACCTTATATTTTTAGAAACCTTGAGGAATTAGGTTCAGATAATAGGTACTTTTAGGCACTATAGATCTAGGATTCATTTAAACACATTTATGTAAATATGAATATCTCTTTATTTTAACAATAAACTCTAGACAGGAGGTATCACTTAAACATATGTTGGCTATTTACTAGATAAATTTGCCACGTACAGAGGAATGTTACATTGAAACTATTACAGGCTACATAGATGGAAACTCTTATGATATATTATTAAGTTATCTAATCTACCGTAAATAAATAGTAAGCGTTTCATTATAACGATTATAATACTGAAGAAGTAGGTACTCACATCGACATGGAATGTAGATAAGATCAAATGTTTGAATGACTAGAATAGTTTAAGTATATCTATACTTAATTTATATTATCTATTACAGCGTCAGTATTAAACAATGTACAGTATAAATATATTAATATTATTATATGTGAAGAAGCAAAATAATTGGCGAAAATCAGGTACAGGGGCCATTAGTATTTAGACAAACACAATGTGTATAATCAAGTAAGTATATCTACGGCAACAAAAATTATCAAGAAGATCACTCGCATACCAAACCATAATTCGTTTAATTAAATTCTGTTATCAATTATCATACATATTTATGTCATTATAAAATGTTATAAATACAATACATTATAGATATATCAAGCATTGAATTTGATTAAGTTTATTAAGATGACTTAATTGTTGCTAGCCGGATATTGATGATACTCATTTTTAAGACTACTACTTTGAGATGTTATTAGCAAGGAATATTATAATATGAATTCCAGTGCAGTATTCGAGTGTCTATAGGCTAGATTTAGTGAGCATCTCGTCGCCTCCTTCCTGGGCCACCAGCGTAGTTAGCAGCAGCGAGTCCCATAAGGTGCTTAGCTTGAAGGGCACCAGAGTAACCACGGCTGAGACCGAGATCAAGGGCACGTTTCTCGCTGTAAATCATTAAAATATTAATTTTTAAAAAGATTTCTATCTCAGTCTTAGTTGTTACAGAGACTGTCAAGAATATTGTAACCTAGTTATCGTCCGAAGATAATAATTATAATCTACTTTAATTTAAACAATTTTAATATTATGATAAGAAAATTAAACAATAAAATGAGTATTAGCTAAATTGTGTAATGGATGTGTCTTCGAAATAGTGAAATGAAATTTTACATTTACAACGCGTAGCTTTACTTGAAAATTAAGATTTATTTCTGACACATGGTAATATAAACTCATTCCAAAAATGACGTTCGTAAATATAATATCAGTTAGAACTGCATAATACATTAAGCAAGCACTACACAAAGTAATTGACATCAAAAGCACTTAAAGTACATCTAAAAATAAAATTACATTAATAATGAATTATTTATATCAGTATATAGGTACGTACTTGAGTATATAATTGTGTTAGTGATATAAAATATCTCCGCATCCAATGCAAAGGAAGTATGTAAGGAGATACATCAAACTATCTACCCAAAAATATTGTGATTTTTTTAGAACTGAAGTTCTTTTTTATTTTTTTTTATTGCATGTAGTGGCAGACAAGCCACGGCCCATCTGATGGTAAAAACGCAAAGATGTGCTTCATGGCCGGTCCCACAGGAGATGGTGGTACCAACCCGCTCGGGCCCGATACCAAGTGAGTACTCCTACTTGGTACCCAGCCCTACCACCAGCCACGCAATGGATGATAATTGCTTACTTCCCTTAGTCGCCTCACATGACACCCATGGGAAAGAATGGGGTGGTGACAATTATATTCTCAGTCCGGTACACGGACGAGTCTAATTTTCAGTGAAAGTGTACTACGGGAAATTGCTACGAATACGTTTAAAGGTGTACTAGAGTTGAACTAGATTGCTACGGATCTGTATTAAACCTACCCATAGGATCGCTTAATTTCCATAGGCCAGGCTATTTTGTAAAATATCAAGCTATTCTAATGAGTTTGAGTTTGTCCATAGGTTAGCAATTTAATACAACGGTGTCGCGTGCCCTAGCCAGGTAAATTTTCGATAAGGGTCACTAATGAATGTGTAGGTATTCCATGAATTAATTTCAATAAGGGTTTCTATTTACTCATTCCTTCATATTTTAAATAGTGAAACGATATATATAATATAAACTAACCTAATAATAAATAACTTTATTTGCATACTACGGGGGCAGTAAACGGCCTGATGCCAAGTGGCTAATGTTAACCACAGACGCTAGAAACACCAGAGGCATCACTCGTGCGTCACTATTTCCAAGGAAAGGGATAGGAGTTGGAGAAGAAGGATAAAAAGGAGAGAATAGGAAGGATACATACGAAATAACGCTAGGAGTACCCACCATTGTTTCACACGATTCTGTGAGAGCGTGGTACTTTACCAATCGAGGTAGCCCATTCATGCTGTGATTATCAACGCTCTTCATACACAAAAACGTCCGAATCTAAGCCGGAGAGATTTTCTCGTTTACTTACAAATTTTTAAAGTTGGAAATCGCTGTATATAACTTCTATCTTTTAAATTAATTTACAAAGAAAATTAATAGCTACTAAATACAGTAATAATCTATACTATTATAAAGCTGTAACAGAGCTATGTCTGTACATTTACGATATTTGAGGAAAAAATACTGTACTAGGCTATATAGGCGTGTCTAAACACAAAACGATTTTTTTTAGATTTTTTGTCTGTTTGTTTGTTCGTGCATCACACTAAAACTACTGAACGGATTTTAGTGCAACTTTTTTTGTTTGATAGTTTTTGATTAGACTTAACAACTGGTGTACATTTTATCCCGCTACTATATCGGGAACCTGAGATATTACCTAAAAACTAGCTTTTGGCTGCGGCGTAGCCGCGAGCAGTCTAATTTATTAAAAAAATAGCTTTCAGTACGTTTATTAATTTTCTTTATGTTAGTGCATTTAATGGAAACGAAATAAACTAACGTTTTATTTTTATTCTTCAAATTAATATGTACCGTAGTAGGTAACTACCCGAGGAACGGTGTTTATGCCCGGGTTCAAAATTGAATATAATAGGATTTATATGTACTCCTCATGTGAGTAATGTAAACAGACCTTCCACTGAATTGAATTACTTATTTTAATTTGTTGAAACTGACGACTAATACATCCCAAAGATACTTATTTACACGCTACAAACCTAACGTTTGCAATAAATTAATAAAAGCATAAATTAAGCACGACTAAATTACGAATATTACGAGAATTGAGAAAGCAAGCATTTCCAATGTTGCAAAGACGACTATCATAGACATACCTAGTAATGTCGTCTTTGTAGCTGTAAGTAAAAAGAAACATTATACCATAAAAGATGATAAAAGATGACCACACTTAACACAATTTGTTTTTAAAAAAAAGGTTTGAATAATATAATTCATATAATAGATATTATTATTAACAGGCACATGTGTTTCAATTATGAAAAACCTGTAGAAAGTAAATGATAGTGGTGAATCTTAATAACGGCACTGTCATATTTATATAAATACAAACTGTAATTAATTAATTGTTTTAGAAAAAATACCACATATTTTAAAATAAATACATCCACGGAACATGCAAAACATTAAATATTCAACATTGAAAATTAGAGCAAGAATAAAAACTACTATGATAATGATTTTCTTGACACAATTACGAATATTTAATTATGAATAATTAAAATTCAAGTTGTTCAAATTTATCGACATTTGGTATGATACAAAAAGTTGATGCTTACTTGTCCATTTTGCGTTCCATCTGGATGAGATTCCCGAGGCGGTTCAACATGTCCATGATTTCTTCCGGTTCGTATTGTATATCATCGCGGTAGTAGTTGCTTGGGCTGTAAATTCAAAAAAAAAATAATAAATTACAATTACAACTCTTTTTGGGACAAATATTTGAATGATCTGGAAATATTTTTATTTTCACTAAATCTGGGCGTGATTCTAAGATCTTCCATGATACTCATAATTTTAACTTAAAACCTAATAATATTTCAATAGGAATGTTGTTATTACCTTCACAAGAAGCACAAAAAGGTAATTCACCGACATATAAATGGCAATCGTTATTCAGTGATTGGACAAACTTGTGGCATAGTTGCCCTTTTTGTGGTCCAGATCAATCATTGAACTCAAGAAAGGGACAAGAATTAGTGTAATATATTAAGTTTGTTATAATTTTTATGTAAATACAATAAGTAATTATTTTTGTCTATATTTTTACTAGTATAAAGAGTAACAGAGCTGTGACGGAGCTATTATATCTGTACATTTAGGATATCTGATAAAAAATACTGGGGACTATTTATGCTCAAAACATTTTTTAGAATTTTGTATGTTCTTCTGTTTGTTTGTTCCCACATAACGCAGAAACTGCTGAAAGGATTTTGATTAACTTTTTATTTGACAGCTGTTAAGACAAGACAGGTATATGATTATCGCGCAACTTTATCGGGGACCTGAGATATAACCTAAAAGGCTAGTTTATGTTAAACTACATTTTAATCTAGAAAAAATATATTTATATTTTTAAATAAGATATATACCACTACCTCGGGTAAGCTGATGCAGGCATGACAAGGAGCAGGGCAAAGAGCGCGCAGCTCGCTAATAGGCAGCTTGCTCGAACCATCCTGGAACAATAAAATGAACAAGGTTACATCACAGATCCATTTCTGTGGGTGTCATGGATGGTCCACGGACCTATCAACCTTGGTTAGTGGTTTCATCATTACGTTTTAATATTGACAGTACATAATTATAGTGAACTGATTTAGATATCAATATTTATCAGTGCTAAGTATTGTGGTGGAGTTGAGAATTGTTTTACTTCACAAATAATTAAGAATAACTATATTATTAACTGCCTCGGTGGTGTAGCGGTAGTTTATGCGACTGCTAATCATGAGGTCTCGGGTTCGATCCCCGGGTCGGGCAATGTTATTGTGCCTTTTCCTAAAAAGAAAAATTCTCAGTAACAGCCCGGAGTTTGGAAATGTGCCTGGTAGACGTCGATAGGCTCGCCCCCTATTACGTGGGACTTAAACATAGCTGGCGAGTCGTGGGTGTGTAATACACCTCTGCCTACCCCTTCGGGGAATACAGGCGTGATGCTAAGTTTTTTTTTTATAATTAAGAATCTGAACAGAATTATTTAAAAATCTTAGTAATAATATGGAGGTCAGCTAAGTAGTTTGTAAATGGCGATCGACGTTAGCCGAGATCAACTACCGGAAATATATTAAGTTCGTGTGCCAACATAATGCACATACTTTAAGTACCTACTTCGTCACGACGACCGACGTTTACGTTTCCGAACATTGGAACAAGTTAAATTGAGTAAAGATCAGTTTACTTCTTTAATCAACTCCTATAAGAACTGTGGAAAGGGTTAGTTCCTACATCACCACACCATTCATAGCTCATATTTCATAGCTCATCGTCCCATATTACGTGCGAAGACGCAGATAGTCTTATAACCGCAAAATTGCTCCACTTATAAGACGTAATACCACAATTTTAAATGCCTTAAGTGATCTCACATCTTTGTGGTGTGTGTTATATTTATTATTTTATTTTGACAAAGTTGTAGAGTACAAAATAGTCCCAAATATGCTTTGAATAAAGGACAATGTTATTTTTCGCCCTGTACGATAATAGCATCGGACATTCATGATAATTATTTTTTATAAATAATAAATAAATAATCTTTTTTGGAATTGATTCAGAAATTGTATGTAAAATCTCAATGAAAAATCATTCTAATTTCTTTTTATATTTATTTTTTTGCGCAACTCTAGGATTATAATCTAACTAATGAAAATTGTATATATATATTGGGAATTCAGTAATCTCTATATTAAATACGTGAAAAGAAAACTTTGTACCCCTTTTTTAGCAAATTACGCGCACCGGGAAGTGTGAGATTTGGCACAGTTAAAGTTTAAATGGAGAACGAGTGCAGAAACATAATATATTTATATAATATGCATTAGAAATATAATTTTTCTGTAACATGCAGTAGAAATAAATTAATTCAATAAAAATAAATTTTATAGGATTGATTGTTTGTACGGTCGGTGTATGGTCGAATGTTGACCACTGGACGACCACTATTATGTTTTATTTTAATACAACACAATATAATGTTGCTTTGCGGTTGGTTTCAGGGCGAACTATGTATGGACGCAAAGCAATGTCCTTTAAACGGCAAATGCTGAAAAACAAATTCGATCTCAACTTAATGACCTTGATCTTATAACCTTGCAAAATAAAAAAAATAAAACATCAAGAATTAGGTACCGAAACTAAGCTGGAACTTACAACGTGGTGTGTAACGTTAATCACATAAACTGGTTTTATCATGTGTCGTCGTTCAACCGTTATGTTTACAGAGCCCTCTTCGTGTGTTAATTAGTAGATTGTAACTCGATTACAAATGTTCCTATGTAACTTGTTCAACCTTTGAGTTTTGTTCATTTACTTGTAGTAAGTAGTTCCATTCATAGATAATTACACTGAATGATCACGGACTATATATAACTGATGAAGGCAAAAATAAGCGGGCTTTAAACGTCCGTACGCCCAAACCCATTTTCTTGTGAAAAAAAAATCATGTTCTATTGAGAATTATTGACAATGACTAATGAGGAAGATGAATCTTAGAGGCAACAATAGAAGTATTATTGGAATATAAACATATGGCATAGGTATTTTGCAGTCTTAAAAGACACAGCACAAAACGTTATCGTTATAATTAGTAGCCCCGAGCGGATTTCACGATGGCTGATTAGGCAAAGCATCTAGAACGGTTTTCCAGGAGATGCAGGTTCAAATCCTGCTCTTGACTATTATTATCAACCTAACATTTTCGCACTTTATCTTCTAGTAGATTAGTAAGTTTATTACAGTTATTTAGTATTATAATATTAGACGACTACGTATACTTCGCACGAGCTATAAAGTCAAGTCATAGTGTACTAGTAAAATGGCAAATGTTTAAAACTTTGTAAATATTTTGGTCAATTCAAAATACAGCGTAATATGTATAAGAGCAACAATGGTCCAACTATATGTAGAACTACGAAACTTTTCTACGTACAATTTCACTGTGAGTAGAGTTCTCACAGACATGCAAATGAAGCCACGTCGATGACAATATACAGGAAAGGTTCAACAGCTAACGAGCGAGAGTTTTGTCTTGCTAACCCCAGGCTAGAGATGAAATACACATTTATAAAAGCTAGGTCGTGTCAGCTTGAAGTTGAGCTTAGTTTGTTTTACTAACATATTTTATGGTTTGAAGTACCGATCAATATCGGCATTTAAAATTGAACATCCAAACATATATTAGATTTACTTATTTGATTAGTAAGGTTGAAACAACCATCTTTCTTTTAAAATTTCATATAAATATTTTCACAATTTATACGGAATTATATTACTATCAAGACAGAGAATTATATATTTATATATATTTTTAGCATTTGACATGCTTATCACTATACATTAAACACAAAGTGAAAAATGTGAAATCGAAAATAACAGTCAGGAGCAGGATTTGAACCTGCATCTCCTGGATACCGTCCAGATGCTTTACCAATTCAGCCATCCTGACAATTGCTCCTGACTGCTAGAATTGTCAGGATGGCTGAATTGGTAAAGCATCTGGACGGTATCCAGGAGATGCAGGTTCAAATCCTGCTCCTGACTGTTATTTTCGATTTCACATTTTTCACTTTGTGTTTAATGTATAGTGATAAGCATGTCAAATGCTAAAAATATATATAAATATTTATAGGGTTTGCGTCATTATTAGGTAAAATCTTAATTGTAAAATTAAGTTTACCTGGTCGGTATAATGTATGAAAATACTTCCGACAGATGGTGCAGGCGTCACCCAAAGACGTTAAGTATGAATGTGTTATCGAAATTAGCAGTCAGGAGCAATTGTCAGGATGGCTGAATTGGTAAAGCATCTGGACGGTATCCAGGAGATGCAGGTTCAAATCCTGCTGTTATTTTCGATTTCACATTTTTCACTTTGTGTTTAGAGAATTATATATATTCAAAATCTTCTGTTCAAAATCTTCGAATTCGCAATGAATGTCTAAGTTATTGTGTATTTTAAATTGATGTGCGTGTTTAAGAGTGCGTAAGGCCCCTTACTTTATTGGACCATACCTTTTCTTTGTTAAGGCGGGAAAAAATGTACCTAATCGCACACCTCGTCGTTCGGGGCAACGAACAGGGTAGTGCGGGGCCCTCACCCGTTAATAAAACCAACTGTGTGCCACCTATATTGGCGTACCAATGTGACATTACTACAGTGGTATTATTATTTTACTGTCTTAGGGTTAATACATTGGTACCTAATCTTTAAAATTACATAGTATATTTTAAATAAAAACTTATTTGTAAAATTTAAAAAAGAGAACTTTACTGCAAGCGGGATATTTCACGTACTGTCTCTTTCTCCCCTATCTTCTACGAAACCATGAAATGTCATTTCATAGAAAATAAACGATCTTTTTTGTAAATAAATGTATGGCTAAAAACTTTTTTGAATTAAACGCCGAGTCAAAATATTATAGCGAGTTTTAGCCCTTTAAAAATTCTAGAGGTCCTAGTAACTTACATCCATGCAGAGTAAAGGCCGGTTCCTATATAGTTTGTTATAAAACATACTTATTATATAAATTGCCCAAATATACTTTTGTAAGAATTATATTTCTAGTTAGCGATAGATATTAATTTTCAAAGAAGCGTGTCACTTTCAAAGTTCTGTCATAACCGCCTTTGTACTTCCTAGCCCCTTTGAGGCATTTATAGCAATTTATTGCGTAGATATAATTTTCGTATCCTTTTGAAATGTACTTTTTATAACTATACAAGAAATAAGTTTTTGGGACGTTTAAAATGAAAAGAAATACTATATTAATACTTCCTTGACATCCTTCTATATACCTCCTTATAACTGCGTACTCAAAGTACCCAATTATATATTATATTTAACATAAATAAGAATCAAAACCTCCCTACCCACGTGAGTCGTAAGAGCTGACTGAGGGAATGCCGGGGGAGTGGGCAGCAGCACTCCCTCGAGTATTAACAACATCTACTGCGATCGCCAACCCGCCTGCCAAGCGTGGCGATTACGGCATTATCCCCCATGACGGGACCGCTCGTTGTGGCGTTCTCTTGGGGAGGCCTATGTCCAGCAGTGGAGTATGAAGGGCTGATGGATGGATGGATGGATGGATGTGATTTATTGATAACTAATTAGTAAGACCCATACATTATTAGTTACTTATCAAATAATCAATTTTATTGTGAAAAATGAAGATAATGAGGCGTGCACTTTTTGATTTTCCAAAGTATTTTACTAATATTACAAATATGAATGTTCATTTGTTTATTTGTTTCTTACGCTTTCATTCCGTAACTATTCAACAAATCATTATGAAATATTACATAAGTCGAAATCCTACTTACTGAAATATACTTCCGGCAGATGGCGCAGGCGTCACCCAAAGACGTTAAGTATGAATGTGTTATCGACATTAGCAGTCAGGAGCAATTATCACGATGGCTGAATTGGCAAAGCATCTGGGCGGTATCCAGGAGATGCAGGTTCAAATCCTGCTCGTGACTGTTATTTTCGATTTCTCATTTATCACTTTGTGTTTAAAGTTTTTTAACTAGTTTAAATAACAAATATGGCATCAAAAATATCATGAGTGTTAAAAATAGTGTTTTTTCTTTATATGTGTGTGTAATATTATTTTACAAGTGCAATATATGATAAATAGAGACATTTTAAGTTTGAAAAATTAGTTGAGCTGTGTGAAGCGAGAGTAATACCCACCTCAACGCTTCGCTTATGAGGCGTACAATAAGTATGTGATTTGAAATAACAGGACTATTTAATACCTGTAATATAAAACACCATGTGGTGGTGGTGTATATGGTGTATATAAATAATATCTATACAAAAATATCCATCCTTACAAAGGATAAATATGTGTTTTTGGGATAAAAAAACATCATAATGATCGGTTTAGTAAATTAACGTTATAATTTTAGCTAGGACTGGTATGGATTTACGAATTCTCTATTCAACGTTTTGATAAGTCCTTGGGTAGGAAATAGTTTAGACATTTAATGTTAACAGTTGTTGAGAATAGTTTCCCATAAATTTGCGGATATTGGTTACGATAAGCGTAGTATCTAAGTTTAAACTTTTGATGTTTAATAACGCTATATTGATAATTATTCAGAGGTAAATTCTAATCTTTTTTCTCAAACAGCAATAATTAAAAATACTTTGGAAAATCCAAAACTGCACACCTCATAATCTTCATTTTTCACAATAACATTGATTATTTGATAAGTAACTAATAATGTATTGGTCTTACTAAGTAGTTTTCAATAAATCACATAGATAGCGCTAATTTCAAAAAGTACTAATGTCGGTTTCATGTCTTATACGCAGTCTAGCGCTAATTTTAAGAAGTACTTCTATATTGGTCTATCTCTGTCATTTTGCAAGGCGCCATCTGGCAATTAGTAAGAACAACAATCCATGAGCTTACATATATATACCTGCATAAGTGCATATAATATACATAAACATGTAAAATTGAATAAATTATTGTAAACAAAAACAGTTTTAAGAAAACAAAAAGACATCGCTAGTTTCCTTACAAAAAAAGCAATATTGTGGTTCTATATATACAACAGCAACTGAATACATCTAAAATTGCCACTTGCGACATCTAGGGCTGCATTTGTCAATATCTCTTTTACTTTAAAACAGCGACATCTATCGATAGAAAATTGCAACTTTGGACAATATTATACGACTTATTTAAAAATCAATGAGCTCAACAAGAAATCTCTAAACCATTTATCTTCCTAACTTGGTTGCCTTATAATTTTATACTTTGTTCTAAGTCAAAACCGCGCGACGCTAAGGCCACGAAAAAAATTGTGGAATGTAAAATATGTTTTTTTCCTGTTTTATAACGTTGTTGTGTTATTATTTACGTGTGTTTAGTGTTTTTAATTATTGTTATGGATAAAATAGTTATTATACTTGACAAATATCATCAGTTCGTCAAGCAAAGGTAAAAACTTTCTTAACAAAAAACAATGTACTGGCCGGGCAAACGGCGTTCTGTTCTGTTCTGTTGACGATAGTAAAACCACCGGTGGCTATGCGTACGTAAAAAGGTAGGTAGTTCTCATGAAAGGCGCTGGTTTTAGTGTCGCGTCGAGCGTAAATGCCGTAAATATTCAGTATTTTTTTGTTTATTTAATAACAATTAAACCACATCGAATCAGAACGTGAAAAGTAATAGGGCTCTATTCCTAGTCATAATAATTCATAAACGAAAAAAAAGGACTCGATTAATTAAGTATTTTGGTCGTTATCGTGTTAACATACATTAACTACAACTCACGGACGTCCAAGCCAGATTTTTTCAAACAGTTTTTTAACTAGTTTATATAAGAAAAATGGCATAAAAAATAATATGAGTGTTAAAAATAGTGTTTGTTCTTTATATGTGTGTGTAGATATTATTTTACAAGTGCAATATAATAATAAATAGAGACATTTTAAGTTTGAAAAATCAGCTGTGCCGTGTCACCCGGGAGTAGAACACACCTCAACGCTTGGCTTATGAGGCGTGCAATAGAGACATTTTAAGTTTGGAAAATCAGTTGTTCCGTGTGAAACGGGAGTAGAACACACCTCAACGCTTCGCTTATGAGGCGTGCAAAATAAAGTAAAACGAAAGATACGTCCAATGAACTTGATAAAAGTGCTTAAAATATATAGTGCTTAAAGTAATTGCTTGCAACATCACACAAAAACTACTGAACAGAATTTAATGAAACTTGATTTGTTTGATTGGTGACCTATATACAGTGTACACATAAAACTAGTTTTTGCCTGCGTCGAAGCCGAGGGCAAAGGCTAGTGACAGTTACAATTTAAATTGCGAACATTAGTGGTTATATAGGTATAAGCTCATTTTTTTTGTTTAGGCGGAAAAAATTTAACTAACCGCACACCCCGCACAGCCAAACGTGACTATTTCGTGAATGGATGAAACTACTCATAACAAAGATGTCAAGCAGAAATTAATTCCCCATATCGACAATAATAATAACTATGTCAGCTTCTATTTTTGTTTGTTAATGTGGGAAAAAATGTACCTAACCACACACCCCGTCGTTCAGGGCAACGAACAGGGTAGTGTGGGGCCTTCACCCACTAAAGAAACCCG
Source organism: Leucoma salicis (assembly GCA_948253155.1). Taxonomy (NCBI): domain Eukaryota; kingdom Metazoa; phylum Arthropoda; class Insecta; order Lepidoptera; family Erebidae; genus Leucoma; species Leucoma salicis. The sequence continues at coordinate 6,084,330 of OX411815.1, forward strand.
CCGTGTGCCGTCTCTCTGCCTGTATTGACGGACCACTGGTACCGTATTGGATGGATTACTTCAGTCGCAGGTACTCGTATAAGCTCCCTAGACAAGTTGCATAAACGTTGTAGAATAGAATAGAATAATCAATAGGATCGACAGTCGGTTACGCTTACGTTGTCGTAGCCTTATGTAAATTTTATACATTGATTATTACCCATATTCTATTATATTCTATTTTAATAGCGTTTAATATGCCACATGACTAGGGGGGCTGGTATACTACTTAAGAAATATAACATAGTTCCAGTGGCCCGCCAATACAGTCGGAGAGACGGCATACGGCGGGTTTATTTAGTGGGTGAGAGCGCCACACTACCCTGTTTGTTACCCTGAACGACGGGGTGTGTGGTTAGGTACATTTTTTCCCACATTAACAAACAAAAATAGAAGCTGACATAGGTAGTTATTATTATTGTCGATATGGGGAATTAATTTCTGCTTGACATCTTTGTTATGAGTAGTTTCATCCATTCACGAAATAGTCACGTTTGGCTGCAGTCATCATCGCATCGTAGAAAATAGGAAATCAACCAAATATGATGAAAATAGTTATCGTTGTTATTCACAAAATACTCCATAACCCAGACCTTGGTGTCATAAATTCTGAAATGAACGTTTTATTTCATTCCCGAAACACATCAGACTGTTATGAATCCTCTAATATTGTTATTAATGGGCATTCACGAAACGTGTTCAATACAAAAGTTGTTTATACGTTTTTTTTGTTAATTATACTTTGTAGAAACATGTACAATAATATTAAATTTTAGCAAAAATTGCTTGTTCCCATATGAGTTTATTTTGAGTTTAAAACTGATGTTGTGTTTCTAAATATTCCGTTTTAGAACGATGTAATATGGATATTTTTTCTATTTTCAATAATTGTAGCGATATCAGCGATGGCAAGCAATATGTGACAGGGATTGAATTAGATTCCTAATATGAAAATCTTAGAAAAATTTGTGATAGACTAGTGGTAAAATCAAGGGCAGCAAAGACAGTACTATCGAGTTCGATCCTTATTGTAAGCTCCAGACATAAATTATGTGTGTATTTAATTACAATTTATTACTGCTGCCGTGTGGGGCCGGCTTTAGAATTGTCCCACCCCTCTCCACCCATGGGAGTCGTAAGAGCCGACTGAGGGAATATCGGGGGAGTGGGCAGCAGCATTCCCTCGAGTATTAACAACATTCACTGCGATCATCAACCCGCCTGCCAAGCGTGGCGATTACGGCACTAACCCCCTTTGGGGAGGCCTGTGCCCAGCAGTGGACGTCGAAAGGCTGATGGATGGATGGATTATTACTGCTTGATGAAGGAAGACATGGTGAGGAAAACTAAGAGATTTTGAAGGCTTGTGAAATCAGTCCACCCATATTAGACCAGCATGGTGGACTATGGCTTAAGTCACTCCTATTCCGAGAGGAGACCTGTATCCGAGAGGAGACAAAAATAGGTCGAGGAGTATAAAATTTTTGAAATTATATAAATTCAATCAAAACCATGAAACCTACGTGTTTGGGAATGTTGGTGATCTTTTGTAACATTTACTAGTTAGTTGGCGTGAAAGGTACAGCCTAACAGTGAGACTGTATCGGGACCATAATCTTACCTCAGATTAAATAGATACAAAAAATAAATAAAAGACTGATATCAGAATAGTGATGTAACCACGCGTTTGTTGTAGTGTTACACGTTGCAAAAACGTAATTGATTTGTTCGACAGCCGTGGAGAGATAACACGATGATCTAGAAATAATATTCTACCGGAAATGTTCAACGTCAACTGAACGTTTATAAATGAAAAAAAATATTCATTTAAATTAATTACGATTTAATTTAACAAAGATATGAGTGAATTTTGTTTATTGAAATTTATTTTGCAAACATAAATTGTCATTAGTGGTTTATCATTTTGCTTAAAAAAATTAGATACACTGACAAAATTAGATCATAGTATTAGCCTTTGCCCGCGGCTCCGCCGCAACCAAAAGCTAGTTTTTTAGGTTACATCTCAGGTTTACGATATAGTAGCGAGATAAAATGTATAACAGTTTTTAAGTCAAATTAAGAGCTATCAAATTAAAAAAGTTGCATCAAAATCCGTTCAGTAGTTTTTACGTGATGCTCGAACGAACAAACGTCTATACAGACTAAAATCTAAAAAAAATTATTTGTGTTTAGACACGACTAAGTAGCTTAATACAGTATTTTTTTCTTAAATATCTTCAATGTACAGACACAGCTCTGATACAGCTTTATAATAGTATAGATATGGAAGATATGATGTATTGTATTCGTATAAATATCAGAAAATATTATGTTTAGCTATAGATTTAGAATATTTTTTTTATTCTTCATTAACAGTCGTCAATACGTTTTGTACTCTAGCGACATAAATAGACATTGTTCTTAGACAGTATTGTTTAGAGTGAGGTTCTTATCGATGTGTCTGTTTGACGCATAGCAGATGTAAGTTCTTCTCAAGGAAAATGTGTAATTTTTTTTTCATTAAATAAGAATAATTTAGATGTATTATGAGATGTCATATATAGATTATTATTTCTAAAGATATTAAACAAGACTTCGCATAAAACTAAATAGGTACTTAAACTTGTTGTTATTAATTTGCATTTGATTAATTTTGGAGAACTGGCCCAATTATTTACCAAAAAACCGGCCAAGTGCGAGTCGGACTCGCGCACGAAGGGTTCCGTACCATTGACTAGGTAAACAACATTACACTATTGTAATTCTCTGTAACCATGGTGTTTGGCTGTTACCAAATTTTGCAAGTAAACTTGTTTGACTCATTTCGTGGTTTTCAACTTAGTCAAGCGTCTACCTGTTGCCGTTATCATTAGCGAGCATAAAAGGGCAATAAAATCACGTTTGTTGTATGGGGGCCCCCCTCCAATGTTTTTTTATTTTATTTTTAGTATTTGTTGTTATAGCGGCAACAAAAATACATCATTTGTGAAAAATTCAACTGTCTAGCTATTGCCGTTCTTGACATACAGCCTGGTGACAGACGGACGGACAGAGCAAAAACGAATAAATAAACACGTTTGTGTATGGGAGGCCCCCTTAAATATTTGTTTTATTTTAATTTAATTATTTATTTTTAATGTGAATATATAACTAAATATTCTGTGAATATTTCAAGCGTCTACCTGTTGTCGTTATCAATAGCGAGCAAACAAGGGCAAAAAAAATCACGTTTGTTGTATGGGAGCCCACCTTGAATATTGTTTTTTTTTTTGTTTTTAGTATTTGTTGCTATAGCGGCAACCGAAATACATCATTTGTGAAAATTCCAACTCTCTAGCTATCGCCGTTCTTGAGCAACAGCCTGGTGACAGACGGACGGACAGACAGTCAGACAGCGAAGTCTTAGTAATAGGGTCCCGTTTTGACCCTTCGGGTACGCATGTCAAATGCTAAAAATATATATAAAAATATCTAAATATTTATGGGGTTTGCGTCATTATTAGGTAAAATCTTAATTGTAAAATTAAGTTTACCTGGTCGGTATAATGTATGAAAATACTTCCGACAGATGGTGCAGGCGTCACCCAAAGACGTTAAGTATGAATGTGTTATCGAGATTAGCAGTCAGGAGCAAGGGTCACGATGGCTGTATTGGCAAATCATCTGGACGGTATCCAGGAGATGCAGGTTCGAATCCTGCGCATGACTGTTATTTTCGATTTCACATTTTTCACTTTGTGTTTAATGTATGTTGCTAAGCATGTCAAATGCTAAAAATATTTATAAAAATATCTAAATATTTATGGGGTTTGCGTCATTATTAGGTAAAATCTTAATTGTAAAATTAAGCTTACCTGGTCGGTATAATGTATGAAAATACTTCCGACAGATGGTGCAGGCGTCACCCAAAGACGTGACCGTGGGTAAAGAGGGGTACGACAATTCTAAAGCCGGCCCCACACAGCCATACAAAATTACCAATTTGGATTTTTTTATTTTTCAACAGTTTTATAGATAGGATTTTCCCTATTTTTAAATCTTTTAAACCACCTCTGTATTAGAGCGAAAAACCCAAAAAACAATTATTCAACTCAGTCAAGCCATTTATGAGTTTTAGCGAGACTAACGCAATTGATTTTTATAAATATAGATTTATATTGCTACAAGAACAGTTATAGTTATTGCATTGAGAAAGAATTGAAATCCCATTCTTTGGTACATACCGGCTTTTCAATCGCGGACCATTGCACCGCTCCATTTTATATCTAATATTTTGTCAGTGGAATTGAAGGAGCCACTCGAATAGCAAAATAGATTTCCCGAAAGTATCGCACTTTCAAAAGAATAGAACCTATATGCAGAGTCAACCACAAATGCTTTTGATGTTGGTAGCATTTGTTTCTTGGCGTTAACTTAGAGTGATGTTATTACTTTTTTTACCCATAGCTACCTACTTTGATTTTGTTCTCAATTAGTTTACTAAATACTTTTCTATTTTTCAAGGTAATCTGTGGTACTTCTAATTATTTGTATACCAATTCAATTATTGTTGTCAAATTTCTTGCTCTGGTATAAAAAAGGAAAAGGTGGAATATCCAAAAGTGCACGCCGCATAATCTTCACTTTTCACAATAAAATTGATTATTTGATAAGTAACTAATAATGTATTGGTCTTACTAAGTAGTTTTCAATAAATCACAAAGCGCTAATTTCGAAAAGTACCTTCTCATGTCTTATACGCCATCTAGTGCTAATTTTAAGAAGTACTTCTACATTGGTCTATAGAAATAGTTCTCACGAAATAAGGATAGCACTGATTTTAGTGTCGCGTCGAACGTAAATATTCACTATTTTTTTGTTTATTTAATAACAATTAAACCAAGACCGTGAAAAGTGATAGGCCTCTATTCGTAATCATAATAATTCGTGAACGAAAAAAAAAGACTCAATTAGTAAAGTATTTTGGTCGTTACCGTGTTAACAAACATTACCTACAACAAACGGACGTCCAAGACATAACTTTTTTAAACAGGTTTTTAACTAGTTTAAATAATAAAAACGGCACAAAAAATATCATGAGACTTAAAAATTGTGTTTTTTCTTGATATGTGGCTGTATATATTGATGTGAAACATCTAATGCGGAGGGAGGGTAAAATCGGCTGTTAGCGTGGCGACGCTTTTATTTTACTTGTCCTGTTAAAATCTTGCAAGTTAAATTTGACACACTTCCCGGTTTCTGATTGAGCTGAAATTTTACACGCATGTGTATATCGCGTGACAATACAATATTTGACATGGATCTGATCTGATGATGGAGCTGGAAGATGGACAAAGGAACTCTATAATGAAACGTCGCAACCCCATCGAGTTTGGGCTCGTATGATTCGTCTTGCCGAGTACTTTGTGTCTAGATGATATCCAGGGGCTGATGATGGAGCTGGAAGGTGGCCATGCGAAACTCTGTTATTAAATGGTGCAACTCCATCGAGTTAGGGCTTGTTTGAAATGTCTTGACTAGAACTTCAATTCTAGATGATATCCAGGGTCTGATGATGCAGCTGGAAGATGACCACAGTAACTCTGTAATGAAACGACGTAACCCCATTGAGTTCGGAGTCATTTGATTCGTCTTGACGAATACTTGGGAACTCCGTTATAAAACGACATAACTCCACCGAGTTTGGGCTCGTATAATTTGTCTTGACGAGTACTTTGTCTCTAGATGGTATCCAGGATCTGACGATGGAGCTGGAAGGTGGCCACAGTAACTCTGCAATGAAATGACGCAACCCTATCGAGTTTATACTCGTTTGATTCGTCTTGAGGAGTACCTTATCAAGTTATGATCATTTTATTTCTACAAAATAATTTCGATGTTTTCACATCTGCTAGATGTCTCGCGACATCTAGGTTTTATTTTACAAATGCAATATATGATAAATAGAGACATTTTAAGTTTGAGAAATCAGTTGTTTGATGTAAAACGAGAGCAGTACCCACCTCAACGCTTCGCTTATGAGGCGTGCAATAGGTACGTATTTTGTAAGAATCTTCTAATATAAATCAAAAATGTCAAATAGTATATTGGCCCTATAACAAGGTGTCGTGCAAGATGGATGAGTTTTGTACATATTTGTGGAATGTTTGAGAGATTGCGTAGCTATAGTACGGGAACATTGTAATACGTATTTTGGGAACAATTGTTTTATTTGGTCTACTTAGTAATAGTTTACTGATATGATCTAGCGTATCACGAAAGACTTCGCTTTTTCACTATAAATTGACTGTACAGATGACGGAGTGGTTTGGACCCTGAGTATTGTGGGTTCGATTCCCACACAAGACAACTCTTTGTGTCATCCACAAATGGATGTTCTGAGTCTGGGTGTACTTTGTGTCCGTGGAATTGTATGTTTGTAAAATCCCCCGCGATACAAGGATGATTCCTTAGTACAGGTTGTTGCCTTTAAAAAAAAATGTGCTATATGGAAAAGAAACTCGCAACGCTCGCCTCATTAAAATAAACTATGTATGAATATTGTAAATACTAATTTAGTGCGAAATATTATATTGTACGTAAACCTATTGAAAAAATATTTACGAGTATCGGTGTTGTATATATATTCCGGAGTGCCGTGTGGGGCCGGCTTTAGAATTTTTCCACCCCTCCACCCATGGCTGTCGTAAGAGCCGACTGAGGGAATACCGGGGGAGTGGGCAGCAGAACTCCCTCGAGTATTAACAACATCCACTGCGATCACCAACCCGCCTGCCAAATGTGGTGATTACGGCACTATCCCCCATTCTTGGGGAGGCTTATGCCCAGCAGTGGACTTAAAGGCTGATGGATGGATGGATATATTCCAGTCCAGTTTTGTGATATTTTTATTAGGCCCTGCTTTATGAATCATATAAATATATAACAATTATTACATTTTTGTTGTGTTTATAAATAGTCAGGGATTCTTAACAGGGTTGCCAACTAAAATTTTGACGTGCTCTAATTGAAGAAATAAACAATTTGTATTAGCCGTTAATTTTTGTTTAATTTCCCAGGCCGATTTCCTGCTCAGGATTAAGTTGAGTGGATAACCCATTAAACTAATTTATTGTCGTCACCTAACAACAAAATGTGTGACACAATGATAATACCTGCCAATTATAAAAAAAGAATTGGAAACCTAAAACTTACTCGGAATACAGGAATTATTTTTCAAGGCAAACAATTAGCGATTTAAATGCTAGGCACGTTGTCTGCGCTGTTGACAGTCAAAATGAGAGGTCTTTGCTAATTGTTTTTGGACATTAAACCCGAAAAAGGACTTTAATGGTTTCCCTCAGAGAGAATTCCTTAATCTCATTTAATAGGTTTTCGGATAGAATCCTACAATGTTTGAATATAGTACTATAAAATATAATTATGTATCTACACGAAGAATATCCATCCATCAGCCTTTCGACGTCCACTACTGGACATAGGCCTCCCCAAATGGGGGATATTGCCGTAATCGCCCCGCTTGGCAGGCGGGTTTGCGATCGCAGTGGATGTTGTTAATACTCGACGTCGTGTGACAATTCTAAAGCCGGCCCCACACGGCAAACACGAAGAATATACTAAAAGATAATAATTTAGGATATACATAATTACTGTAACACCACGCGGTAATTTTGTGCAGTGATCTACCATTACCTGCCAAGCGTGACGATTATGGCATTTCCCCCCGTTCGTGGGGAGACCCATGTCCAGCCGTGGACGTTTATGGGCTGGTGGATGGATGGATGGATGGATGGTCTACCATTTGCTTATCCCAACATGAATGGGCTGAATCTGGTACCCATAGCACAAGCATTATGCTTACTTTACTTGAGGACGTTGTGTGAAAAATGTTCGTGAATATTATAAAGAAAAAAGTGGTTAATAACTATAACATAAAACATATAAACAAAGCATCACGTCTGTATTCCCCGAAAGGGTAGGAAGAGGTGTATTACACAACCCACGATTCGTCAGCTATGTTTGAGTCCCACGTAATAGGGGGCGAGCTTATTGCCGTCCACCGGGCACATTTCCAATCTCCGGGCTGCTACTGAGAATTTTTCTTTTTACGAAAAAGCTCAATAACTATGCCCGACCCGGGGATCAAACCCAAGGCCTCATGATGAGCAGTCGTTCACACTACCGCTGCACCAGCAAGGTAGTCAGGCAGCGAGTTATTAACTATATATACATACCTATAGTTAATAACTATATGTAGACGAAATTTAGTTTTAGACTGCCTAGATAGAAATTCCTTGTGCATTCATAAATAAAGCCAGATTGAAATTGTCGTTGGTAAAATAGATTGAGTACCATATTTATAAATTAATTTTATCATTACTAGGCAAACATTAACAGCTGAAAAAATGTCAGATGATTTAAAATGCGTCAGAGTTAATTTAGATGAATATCAGTCCAAATGAAGTCGCGACTTATAACTGTAAGCTATAAAAGTTCTGAAAATAATTATCTGTCCCCTCCTAGCTTTTTTATACTTTAGTATATCTAAAGTACCTATAAAATGTTTCAGTTCACTTGTTTCCTTTTAATGCCATAACATTAAGAAAAGGTATTTAACTGCCCTTTGAATAGCAAACATTTCTTTGATTAAGAATTTTTTGAACAATTACGCATTTCGTTTGGACTATATAATTTGCAAAAGATTTAATTAGATTAAAATATAAATGCTTTCAATAATAATTTAATATAAAAGTATGATTTACCGGAAAACTCAATGTAAAGTAGATTAAATATTTTTATAATAAAATTATTACTCTATCGCTCTATCTATATAATACCATTCTTTTGTCCCGTGATGAGCGTTGAATGCTTGATTGCCACACAACTTACTTTATGAGGTGACATTATTCTGTTACTGTTTGTAAGCAATGGTATGGTGACACATCCTGTACGCTACAGCTGGTATATAAGTATACACATACATGATTTCAAAGTGAAAGGTGCCCAATGTAGTACATTGCCTAGAAAAACATAACGCTTTTGAGTATAAAATATCCATGCCGAGGGTCTTATATGAAAAGGAGTAAATTGCAATAATTTTGTAGAAAACCAAATCTGTGAAATTAATAAAAACTTAAATATACACATACTATACCGATTCATCCTCAAGTGAACATAGCTTTAGGTATATTATAAAACCACGAACCTATTAGCCGAGAGATAGTTCTATAACTCACTTATGAGAACATGTAATAGCATATTCGCGTTAACGGGAGTACTTTAAATGATATAGGTACAAGGTTTAACAAGTACGTGTGTATATAAGATTTCAATGGAAACAGGAAAAGGGAAAGAAATATGAAAGTAACGTGGTAAGAGTAGAATAAATTTGTAAAGTGGGAAAAGAGATATCCACGTGCAGGATTTAAACCTATACGTCACCCATTCCCGGTTCCCACAGGCAGTATGTGATCACTTTCTTTTCTTTTTACGACCTACATCATCTGCCGAAAGTATTAAGGGTACGTTTTGTCTCAATATTTGTAGCATAGGCATTGCCATTAATAATGCTTGACTATTTTATCAGAACAAAAATTTGAGAGTAGAAAATAAAAATGTGCGAGCACGATTCTAGCCTGTTTTTTTTGTTAAGGCGGGAAAAAATATTCCTAACCACACACCCCGTCGTTCGGGGCAACGAATAGGGTAGTGAGGGGCCCTCACCCACTAAAGAAACCCGCCGTGTGCCATCTCTCCGCAAGATTCTAACCTGCACCTTTCTCATTGCCGGTGGCTAGGACTGATAATCGCAGCAAGAGCTCTTGAGATAAAACATGATTTATTTAGATTATTTTGTAAAGCATAATATGTATAGATAGGAAGTAAATACGGAGATGTCATTCCGCTATAATATACCTATCGTATAACAAACATATTGTGTTCAAAAATAAATAGAGTATCTATTGCCTGTTAGGGCATTAGATTCTGATATTTTATAACTACTCCATCAGCTCTTCATGGTCCACTGCTGGACATAGGCCTCCCCAAAATGGGGGTTTTACCATAATCGCCACACTTGGTAGGCGGGTTGGCGATCGCAGTGGATGTTTTCAGTACACAGCGGAACGCTGCTGCCCGGTCCCCCGGTAATCCCTTAGTCGGCTTTTACGACTCCCATAGGAAGAAACAGGGTGGAGCTATTCTTGGTACCGGCCCCACACGGCATTTTATAATGAATATCTAAAATTACAACACCACAAATTTTTCTTAATAATATAAAATGACATTGCACTCCTAAAGCTAACTAAAGGCACATTTCTTAGGTGATAGAAAATATTTATCGTCAGCCGAATGTACCCGAATAAATAGAACCTTGCACGAATGCAAATTTAAATACCACCGTAAAAACGTGTTGGAACTTCGAATGCAACTTTTGTCTTATACAGATAATCTATCTATCTATACTATTATAAGACTGTAACAGAGCTGTGTCTGCTCTGTACACTTAAGATATTTGAGAAAAAATGAATGTAATAGGCTATATAGGCGTGTCTAAACACAAAACAATTTTTTTTTAGAATCTTTGTCTATCTGTTTGTCTGTTTATTTGTTCGCGCATCACACAAAAACTACTGAACGGATTTTGATGCAACTTTTTTTATTTGAAAGGCCTTGATTAGTCTTAAAAACTGTTATAGATTTTATCCCGCTACTATATCGGGAACCTGAGATACAACCGAAAATCTAGAAAATTATTTAAAGTAGAATTTTTGTAGAATTTATTTAAACGAACTACTAAATGGATTTTGATGCAACTTTTTTTATTTGCAAGGCCTTGATTTGACTTAAAAACTGGTAGATATTTTATCCCGCTACTATATCAGGAACCTGAGATATAACCGAAAAACTAGTTTTTGGCTGCGGCGAAGCCGCTGGCAAAGGCTAGTACTATTATAAAGCTGTAACAGAGCTGTGTCTGTACATTTAAGATATTTGAGAAAAAATACTGTATTAGGCTATATAGGCGTGTCTAAACACAAAACGATTTTTGTCTGTTTGTCTGATTATATCTGTTTGTCTGTTTGTTTGTTCGCGCATCACGCAAAAACTACTAAATGGATTTTGATGCAACTTTTTTATTTGATTGCTCTTGATTAGACTTAACAACTGGTATACATTTTATCCCGCTACTAAATCGGGAACGTGAGATATAACTCAAAAACGGTGAAGCCACGGGCAGTGGCTAGTACTATTATAAAACTGTAACATAGCTGTGTCTGTACATTTAAGATATTTGAGAAAAAATGACTGTATTAGGTTATATAGGCGTGTCTAAAACTAGAAAGTTGTTTTTTTTTTATTCTTGTCTGTTTGTTCGTTCGCGCATCATGCAAAAACTACCGAACGGATTTTGATTCAAGTTTTTTTATTTGATAGCTCTTGATTAGACTTAAAAACTGGTATACATTTTAACCCGCTACTATGTCGGGAACCTGAGATATAACCTAAAAACTAGCTTTTGGCCAAATGCTAGTAATCTTTAATTTATATAGATTATATTAAATCATTAGATTTATAAAATTTTACAAAAAAAAACCATCGTAATTATTTTATGTTGTGTTTTAAAATCCTAATATTGCTGCTTACCCATCCAATTTATAATATTAATGATAGCATTTTCCTTTTGTACATCCGCAAAACATTTCAAGAATTTCAGAAAGATTGCAGATCCATCTCCACTAATCTATAAAGTGTAGCGGTGAATTTTCACTGTAGGCAGTGACTTGGCTATGCTGCTCGTATCACTAAGACTTTAAACAGTAATTACTATTTACTATAACGCCAGCAATGGCGTAACTGTGAGCTGTGCCGGCATTAGCCATAAATAAACAAAAGCATGAATGAATGAATGAATGCCGGGGGAGTGGGCAGTAGCACTCCCTCGAGTATTAACAACATCCACTGCAATCGCCAACCCGCCTGCCAAGCGTGGCGATTACGGCATTATCCCCCATGACGGGACAGCTCGTTGTGGCGTTCTCTTGGGGAGGCCTATGTCCTGCAGTGGACGTTGAAAGGCTGATGGATGGATGGATGGATGGAGGAAGTTTGCCTCATAATCCTCGGCACAAAAGGACATTATCTAAACTACGATATCATCTGATGATTATATAATTATCATCACCGCATCATAACCGCGATCCAAGTTTTAAAAAGCAATTGTAAATATAAGTTTTTTCCATTTCATCCAACGACAATGCTTCCATTTTCATTCATGGAAATAATCTTATCTCGTTCAGGTGTAAAAATATAAAAGTTAAATACATTTTCTCTGGAGATTTAGAAAGAAAAACTTTTGAGAAAAGAACAATTTAAATAATACTTCGTCTTCCTCGTACTGCGAAGACGAAGTATTATTATGTAGGTAACTTGTAACTAAATCACAGCCTCACTGACTGGAAACCATTTCAGTTATTCAAGTGTAGAATTTAAATACTTTGGAAAATCCAAAACTGCACGCCTCATAATCTTAATTTTTCACAATAAAATTGATTATTTGATAAGTAACTAATAATGTATAGGTCTTATTAAGTAGTTTTCAATAAATCACATAGATAGCGCTAATTTCAAAAAGTACTAAGTGGGTTTCATGTCTTATACGCCATATAGCGCTAATTTTAAGAAGTACTTCTATATTGGTCTACCTCTCAGTTCCGGGCCGCGCGCACTTAACTCAAGCCAATATAAACTGTATTCTTGTAAAAAAAAGTTGTAAAATCGCTTGCGCCCGGCCGTCAAAATGAACCGAAACGTCATTACGTCAAGGTTGACATTTCAGTGTCGTAAAAATTGTGGAATGTAAAATATGTTTTTTTTTCGTGTGTTATAACGTTGGTGTGTTATTATTTACGTGTATTTAGTGTTTTTAATTATTGTTATGGATAAAATAGTTATTATACTTGACAAATATCATCAGTTCGTCAAACAAAGGTAAGAACTTTCTTTTAACAAAAAATAATGTACTGGCCGGGCGAACGGCATTCTGTTGACGATAGTAAAACCACCGGTGGCGATCTGGCTATGCGTACGTAAAAAGGTAGTTCTCATGAAAGGCGCTGGTTTTAGTGTCGCGTCGAGCGTAAATATTCAGTATTTTTTTGTTTATTTAATAACAATTAAACCACATCGAATCAGACCGTGAAAAGTAATAGGGCTCTATTCCTAATCATTATAATTCGTAGACGAAAAAAACAAAGACTAGATTAGCAAAGTATTTTGGTCGCTATCGTGTTAACATACATTACCTACAACTCACGGACGTCCAAGCCAGATTTTTTTCAAACAGTTTTTTAACTAGTTTAAATAACAAAAATGGCATCAAAAATATCATGAGTGTTAAAAATAGTGTTTGTTCTTTATATGTGTGTGTAGATATTATTTTACAAGTGCAATATATGATAAATAGAGACATTTTAAGTTTGAAAAATCAGTTGTTCCGTGTAAAACGGGAGTAGAACCCACTTCAACGCTTCGCTTATGAGGCGTGCAATAAAGTTTTATTATGACGACAGTTCAATTTTAAAAGAAGACGTAGTTTTTTAAACATTTTTAAAATCATTATAGATTCTAAGCTCTTACATATTTTTTAAATATAAGATGTACAAAATGTTAATTGCATGCATTTTAGGTTACACATTTAATACCATAAGAAGACAAAATATCTTAAAATTTAAATAATTTTTTTTTCCTGAAACTAAAGACTTTTATTTTATTATTTTTATATATTTTTTTTAAATACTTGAAATGCATGGCCATTTAGCAGAACACAACGTGCGGAAATATGAAATAGAAAATAATAGTTACGAACAGGATTTAAGCCTGCATCTCCTGGATTACCGGTCCAGACACCCTACCAAATGAGCTATCGTGCCATTCAAGACGGACCTAAGACATTAAAAGACTGTGTGGTTGTACTAAAAACTTAACTTATATACTTGTATTCTTTACAAATTATTACTGTCCAGTTAAGGGAAAAAATATTCTAGTAAAACGTGTACAGTTTATGTACGCGCGTGAGAAGTTATACTTCTTTGGCATCATTAATAAATAAAGTAATTATTAAATTCATAACTGCAAAACTTGTCACAGTTATGTTTTTAAATACCTTGTTCAATAAAGTAATTATGTCTAATGTCACTAGATGGCATCAGTAAAATTTTGAAATTTCTTATAAGTCGATGTTAAGAGTTTAGGTGTCTGCCCCTCTATGGTAGCGTTAAAAGTTTAACGCAACCTCGTTGGAAGTCGCATTAGAAGTATAACTTCAATAATAATAGTAAATTAAATTTTAAATACAATATCCAGCGTTATGTCGTAAGAATGGATTTCAGCCACTGTGGCCAGTATCAGCAGACAGTAGCCATGCACAAATGAGATATTATAGTGGACGAGTGTGTTACGCGTTCACACTCACATCATACGTGCGCTTTCTATCCTCTCACTCTTATAATCCGATGGGACGGCATTCTGACATGTCTGGAAGACAGATATCAGGCTCAGGACCAAGGTGAGGGCCTCACACTACCCTGTTCGTTGCCCCGAACGACGGGGTGTGCGGATAGGAACTTTTTTTCCCGCCTTAACAAAAAAAAAGGGTGAAGTATTCCAAAGCTACTAATGAGAATAAATTTTTGCAGGCCAGATGGCTGAATTTGAATCCGACACGTTGTGTTCCGCCGTCGTATACAGTTAAATCACTGAGGCAGGTTTTAGGAGTATATTAAGCTCAAAAACTTAATGCCTCAACGTTCATGCTTGTCAAGTACGAGCTAAATCTGTGGAGTATTCACAACTAAGTAACATGTGAATCAACTCACTCGATTATTCGTTGGTAACTAATTCGTACAACTACTTTCTATCGACGTTGATCGATACTCTGTAATCCTTTTGTTTCTTTTGATTTAGTGTGTAGCCAGTGTTGTTTATGTATATCAATCATTTCTCTTTTCATTATCAAGAGTCCTAGTTTAGAAAAAAAAAAAAGGTTTGCTCCACTACTTGCTAACAAAACTGCCAACTTATAGATCTATTTGGTATATGATAATTATGGGTCCATCCCAAAGGACCCATAGTTATCATCAACTAACCTATCTGTATCCTGCAGTGGAACAAAGAAGGATTTTCTCTACAAAGATATGGAGATGGACTTTTACAAATTAATGCAAGTCAAGAAGAACAGCAGTCGACCTGCACATTTGGCGGGAACCTGAGGAGGCTTATGTCGTGAGACAGATCTTGTAGCTGATGAGTATTAGATTAGTAAGGAGAATGCCCATACATGGTTTCATTTTGTATCAGACTTAAATTGGTGTAAAACATATTTTTTTTAATATCTAAAATACCTACTCAAATATCAAGTCAACATTTTGACGACACGAAAATCTGCTACTTAAAAAGTAATTTACCTACTTTGATCGTTCGAGCATGTCATAGTGGGCGAGCCTATTGCCAACTATCAGGCACATTAGCAATAATGAACATATAATACATTCAAAAACATTGTATGTACACTTAAAATACTATAAATTAAGGTAAGTTTAGTAATTATGAAACCAAAGCCCATAGATTTGTGGGTATTCTCCTTTTTATGTAAAACCATTGAAAATCTCAGACTTATTTCTGAGTTCTCTGATTACCTACTAAAGATTTAGTTTAAATTTTACCATAGACGTTTATACATCCACAACAAATTTTAGTATCGTAAAAAATCTAGTTTTCTTGTATCATAAAGTTCTATGAAAGGTCAAGAAATAAAGAATATTTTTGTTTCAGTTGTTATTATCATAATATTATAACCTATCTGTTGCGTAATGAGTAAACTAGTTATCATAAATGTTATATTAGACATTTTATTTATATTCGTCACTTAACAAAACAGTTTCGTAAACGGAATAAGCAAAGAGATAAGCAAAGAGATGGACATTAACAAAATATGTTAATGAAACCACGTTGACTGCTTAACAACATTATTGCTACAAACAGAACAAAGCTATTATGAGAATATCATTATCCTAGATAGATAATTGGGTATTAGAGCCCAAATACCAAACTTTTTAAGTAGTCTTTACAATATCTGTCATTAATTATCGCAAAATGTAACCTATTTACAAAAAAACATATACAACACATAATCACGCCTGTATTCCCCGAAGGGGTAGGCAGAGGTGTATTACACACCCACGATTCGCCATCTATGTTTAAGTCCCAAGTAATAAGGGGCGATCCTATTGCCGTCTACCGGGCACATTTCCAAACTCCGGGCTGCTACTGAGAATTTTTCTTTTTACGAAAAAGCTCAATAACCCTGCCCAACCCGGGGATTGAACCCGAGACCTCATGACCAGCAATTCAGCAGTCGCATACACTACCACTGGACCACTGCGGCAGTTTGTAACCGGTTTTATGTCATAGGTATTATCAAAATCAATTTAAATAATTTAAAATAAATTTCGTAATATAGTCTGGTACCTACCAAAGGACATAGGCTACATTTTATCCCTGGAAAAAGGAAGTTTCCTGTAGGATAGCTATTTTAACAGAAAGATAATTAATACGCCGTAGAGTGAAGTATTTATATTCAGAAGCCGGATGTATCTAGTTATATAAATTAAGGTGAAATGGAATCCTCTTTAAAATTCTTTAAACATAAAAATATGTATCCTAATCTTTTTTTGTTAATATACTATATACTTACTATATAAATAGCGCATTACCCGCCGCTTCACTCGCGTCATAGTGGTAAATTCATTTTAGATAGGTTTGGCGTAAAACCCTTTCTTAGTGCTAAATTAAACTATTGCGGTAGTAATTTAAAAACAGTTAGTGATGAAAAAATGTTTGTCGGGAGGAAAAATAGTCATTCATGTCCGATTTCCTCTAATTACAATTTTTTGGGTTAGTAGCTATATATTATTGCTGGTGTTAATAATATATAGATATGATTATAAACGTCTTAATTTATTCAGGGTTTTCTTGTTTCTTTTTTACACGCTTTTTATTAGCTTCATCTGTATGTTTGTATATTTGTATGTTTGTAACCGACTCCTTTGGACGCGATTTTGACCCACTTTAAACGGCCAGATTTCGTTCAAACTTTGTAGATTTATCGAGGACCGATGACAATACACTGATTTGATAAAATTATTCGGTATTTATCGGTTTTTAGGGTTCCATAGTTGTTGAATGTGTCATTTCTGAATCGCGATATTAAGATGTGCACCGGCGTGGTCCGATGTTTCTGAATCGCGATATGAGTGTTTGCGAAATAAGAATCTTTTTGCTCCTGTTTTAGTTTTTAGTATAGTTACTTATCTATGTTCTACTTTCATGTAGTATTACTTTTATTACTTTACTCTTGTCTCTTTGCTTCGTACTTTTGAAGTTTTGATACTATTTTGAGACTAAAAAGAAGAAAATAAATTATAGTTTGAAAAACTAAAATAACACGTTTTAAATAGCTAGTTGAACTAAAAAGTTAGTTAAGTTAGTTTTTTAAATTATAATTTATTCAGTATTATATCATGTAGGTATATGATATTTTAATAATGGACAATATTTTGTTACTATAAAGTTATAGATATTTATAATTCAGTCAGTCATGATCAAAATTCAGTATATTATGCAATTCAAATTCAAAAATATCTTTATTTCATAGGCTTAATATATAGCACTTAAAGTCGTCAAAGTAACGTGAGGCAAGTGCATCTGCAATATCGCGATTGCAATCGCCACAACCAGCCGTATTCTGTATTAAGGCTTTTTATGAGAAGGACCCGGCAGGGCACTATATTGATACCACTGAAGGAATGTAATATGGTTCCGGTGGCCCGCCAATATACGCAGAGAGACGGCACACGGCGGGTTTATTTAGCGGGTGACGGCCCCACACTACCCTGTTCGTTGCCCCGAACGACGGGGTGTGCGGTTAGGTTCATTTTTTCCCGCATAAACAATAAAAAAAGGACACTATATTGATACGAGTATGTTATTAATTTTTCAAGCAGATACCTACTCGAAAATATTCTGACACCTTATGTACGTATATCATATCTACAAAGTTAAAAAAAAATTAAAGGTATACAAGTACAAGTAAATATTTGAGGGATTCAGCTATGAAAGCAGTTTTCCAATCATTTAAGTTTATTTTATTTATGATCTCTTCTCATAAACGACGATAAAGAAACTATCTATTATCTATTCACGTCTAAGTTACTGAAAACATTTTGATAAAAAATCTCCAAGGCTTTAGTCAGAAAGCTGTAATTGCTAAGATAATTCTGAAGATAGATTTTTAAGTGTTTCAGAAATTTTGCTTTTATCATTTTATAAAGGTTAATTAATATAGTAAAAAAAAATAAACGCAACTCCGTAACAGCTAATAATATAGGTATCTCAATGTTCTTTGTTCTTCGAAAGTAACTCTCACAACAAATATTCTGAACATGTTAGATACGTGGGATAGGTTCGTATTACTAAAAACATGTTACTTTCGGTATTGGCTAAAAAGATGTTATTTTGACATAATATTTGACTTTAGTTACGTGATCTGAATTGAAATGTTAATATACATTTTTATGTACCTAGTAGTTAATCAAGTAGGTATATGTGATATCACCACATTGTGCCATTAAACTGAATAGCTAATAGAGAACTAAACATAGCATCACGCCTGTATTCTACGAAGGGGTAGGCAGAGGTGTATTACACACCCACAGTTCGCCAACTATGTTTGAGTCCCACGTAATAAGGGGCGAGCCTATTGCCGTCTACCGGGCAAAATTCTAATCTCCGAGCTCCTACTGAGAATTTTTCTTTTTACGAAAAAGCTCAATAACACTGCCCGACCCGGGGATCGAACCCGAGACCTCATGATCAGCAGTCGCTTACACTACCGCTGCACCACAGAGGCAGTTAGAGAACTAAAGCACTTATTAAACTATGTGTTAATAGAACAATAACAAATTATATAATTATTTTATACTATCGCCTAAACCCCCTTCCTTTGCCTCTTCTTAGTATCCTTCCCCGCCACCTCCTATCTGGTGTTGCTACCGTTTAACTGCTTACCATCAGGTGGGCCGTATGCTTATTTGTCGCCCACGCAGTAAAAAAAAGGTGGCACTTCATGCACATGCGAGTATAAACCATAATCAGCACTCAGCTGTCATCGTCTACATCTAAGTAAATTCGAATTTTTATAAATATTGACGTTTAAATTTTGCATTTTGTGTTAAAAATATTTTCAACAATTATTTTATCTTATCTTTTCTTCTTGTTTAATGGCACAATTATTTTATATGCTACATAAATTATGTAATTTTCTTTAAATATATTAGTGATCGCTCATTCAAAATTTCCCAGAGTTTGCATAACGTACCAACATCGATCAAAATGTCGGGTAGTATCGTTGAGACGCGAAATGTGCTGACATATCCGGGAGTTTCCTTTAATTTTTTTAATAATAATAAAACAGGTTTCATTTGAGATTCGTTTGAGTGATAAAACTTTAAAATGTTGCTGGCGATAAAATTTTTATGACCTATCTAGGACTTAGATAAAGTTAGTGGAAACAGCGTAATAAGGTTAGCTTTATAAGTTTTTGTGCTATCTGCCACGCCTTATAACTACCCATAGTTATAGTATCTAAGTACATAGCATATACCTCCATCATGTCGAGTAAAGTTGAGACTACCATGAGTTTAAAGAGACCTAGTTAATATTTAGATATTTTTATATATATTTTTAGCATTTGACATGCTTAGCACTATACATTAAATACGTTTTCGATTTCACATTTTTCACTTTGTGTTTAAGACCTAGTTAATAATCTACAACTATAAATATCAGAAAGAATGCCGGACGAGTGACTGGTTAAGAAGATATACAATGCGAAAGTGGAAGGATGGAAGTACTGGGAGAGACAGAGACTTACCCACTTTTTTCTTTGTTAAAGTGGGAATAAATAAACCACACACCGCACACACCTCTTTATTCAGAGCAACGAACAGGGTAGTGTGGGGCTCTCACCCACTAAAGAAACCCGCCGTGTGCCGTCTCTCCGCCTTTATTGGCAGGCCACCGGAACCATATTACATTCCTTCAGTGGTGAGACTCACCTACCTAGATCAAATCGGTTATGTATTGAAGGAAGATGGGGTCAGGAGTCTTCGAAACCGGCGAGCCTGTATGAAGAGAATTATGAATGTTGAGGACGCGAAAGATGAGTATGCAAGAAAGGAGCCTTTTGGCACTCCGTTCCCTCTGCCTACTCCGCAAGGGAAATTGCATGATGATAAGTAAGTAAGTAAATATGAACTCATATCTTTTTATCTTTTTTAACTTATAACAACTATTTGTGAGTCCCACTAATCATTTGGCTTGTATGGAAATCGAACCACACTCGGCCTACGAGGACGATATCTAAACCAATTCACCATCTGTACAGTAAATTTTGTTTGATAAATATATTACGTACTACTTTGTTTTGTTATAAATATATTACGTACCGCTTCGTAATAATTGAAAAATTAAGTTTACCTAGTCGGTATAATGTATGAAAATACTTCCGACAGATGGTGCAGGCGTCACCCAAAGACGTTAAGTATGAATGTGTTATCGAAATTAGCAGTCAGGAGCAAGGGTCACGATGGCTGAATTGGCAAAGCATCTGGACGGTATCCAGGAGATGCAGGTTCGAATTCGAATCCTGCTCGTGACTGTAATTTTCGATTTCTCATTTTTCACTTTGTGTTTAATGTATGTTGCTAAGCATGTCAAATGCTAAAAATATATATAAAAATATCTAAATAATGTCACATGGAACTATGTGGTATGGTCTGCCAGTACAGGCGGGGAGATGAAACATGGTGGATTTATTTAGTGGGTAAGGGCCCCACACTACCCTGCTCGTAGCCCCGAACAACGGGGTGTGAGGTTTGAATCCAGATAAAATTATATTTTACCGTTTAAGCGCTGTTCGTGAAGACAAACTTTGCAACAAAAATTGACGACAAACGGCTTAGGGAATGCATTTTTATGAAGGCTGCTAAAACGGTAAGAGATATTTAAATTTTGTTTTTACAGAAAAGTTTCAGAACTCAAATCTATAGTTAAATCTGTAATCCACGCGAGCAGCGGGCAAAGCTGGTGAATTGGCTATATTGCGCAGAATTGAAATGTGAGATTTTAATATACATGAGCATGTTAATTAGCAAGCTTTAGAATAAACACAATATAAAACATAAATATAATAACTGCCTCGGTGATGCAGCGTTAGTATGTGTGACTGCTGATCCTGAGGTCTCGGGTTCGATCCCCGGGTCGAGCAATGTTATTAAGCTTTTTCGTAAAAAAAATTTCAGTACTGCTACTGGAGTCTGGAAATGTGCCCAGTAGATGGCAATAGGCTCGCCTCCTATTACGTGGAATTTAACATAGCTGGCGAATCGTGGGCGTTTAACAGGTTCCCTGTCCCACCAATCATATATGATACATAACATTTTGAAATAAAACTACGTTTACGGAATCTATCGCGTTTACTTGATTTTTTCTACCATCCCGACGTTTCGAATACTTTACAGCATTCATGATCAGGGGTGGACTTAGATGATAGATGTCCAAGGCTGTCACGCGATAGATTCAGTAAACTTATTTTTATTTCAAAATGTGTAACATTCGCGTAAATATCAGAAAGTATGATACATAACACTTAAATTTCTATTGTGTCTACAAACGGACAGGGAATGGGTTAATACAATCTCTTCCTACCCCTTTGGGGATACAAGCGAGATGCTATGTTTTTGTTCTTACTATACTACTACCGCACTTAGAATGCTAAATTGAATAAGTTTTTTAAAACTCTTTTAACCTTACATATAAAGTAACAGTTTTATTATTGTATGAATATGGTACGTATATAATTGATATATTTCATCTTGACCTTATACATTTATAATACCATTATATTATTACCATACCATTAGTTCTGATTAGTAATGGTTAGGGAGCTGGATGCCAAAATTTCTATATGATCTGTTCGTGTGGCAGACATAATTAATATCGATAATTGTACCATAAAAAAACATTAAGGACCACGTCTGCCACCATAATAGGCCAGCGTTATCAATTGACAGTACTTTAAAAATGTAAAAAAAAAACTGTATGTTAAATGATTTGTTCGTGTCTGCCTATTGGACTGATAGTCAGAGAAATCTTCAAAACGAGGAACATCGAAGAGGCAGACATCCAGTCCTCTGACTTTTTAAGTAATTAACTAAAAAAAAATATGATTTAAAAATTTGTATATGAAATGTTCACTTGGCAGTCCCGAATTATTCGATTAATGACGATATAAAGAACCTTAGAAAAATAGTCTGCCACCATGGTAGCGGTGCGTCTTCAATCGACAGCGCTTCAAAAATGTAAAAAAAATGTCTGCTAAATCATTTGTTCGTTTCTGCCGTACAGAAAGTAGAACCCAAAACAGAAATTTCCCCAATAGTTTTAAATTTTTATTTTTTTAATTTTATTTAATTTCATAAAAGATAGAAAACAATACACTACTACGTGAATTGTTACTAATAACAATAATAAACCGTAATACCCGCTTTACCTTCCTTCCTGAAAAAAACTTTAATGAATCGTACATAAAAAAATCAGCGACCGAGGCGTCTGCCAACTTTTTTTCCTATTCTGGGAGTCCTAATAAATCGAACGGATGTAACGAGAACGACGAACAAATGATTTAGTATAGCTTTGTTTTTTACATTTTTGCACCTACGACCCGTGATAAGACAGAGCCCTGTACGTCTGCCTCTTAGAAGTTTATCGTTTTAAGGATGATTTGACATGAGGCAAGCGCGAACAAATGATTGATTATCTACTTTTTTTTTACATTGTTGAAGCGCTGTAACTCGAAAACGCAGGGACATACGACCTTCATTTACAGGACCAAATCCAATTGGCATAAACTTTCACCCCTATTAATATGAAATACGAACAAATCGTATACCAAAATAGCACCCAGCTCCCTAACCATAAATAATTTCCAGAGGCATATTTCAGTTTCGTTATTGGAACAAATCAACTAAGAGTTTTAATATTTAAAAGTATCGTTTAAAATATTTGGTCTTATCCCATGCATAAAAGGAACAAGAAGGCACTGGCTGTAAATGAAAACCATTCTTTTGTTGAAAAAAAAAATAAGTAGGTACGTAATATTTCACTGAACAGAATATAAGTTTGTATTGTTTTTAATATTGGTACTGTGATTGGTGCTACATTGTTCTGGGTTATATTTGTCAAGTAAATAAATCTATTTTCCTTTTAAAGAAATCTCGCTATATTAGTTATTTTACCTTCTAATATCTAAGACATAATATTTCTTTTTACTTCAAGAGTTATAAAGTAAGGATATCTAATATTTAAAAATAGAACGTCTGCCATTTTTTTTAACACAGGTTTAAATTTTGCAATAATTATCCCATTATGAATTTTCTACACTTAATTTTTTTTAATTCTTTTATGGCGATTACCTACATGATATTGAATTAAGAATTCACGCTTGTAGTTTCTAAATG
This sequence comes from Leucoma salicis, assembly GCA_948253155.1. Taxonomy (NCBI): domain Eukaryota; kingdom Metazoa; phylum Arthropoda; class Insecta; order Lepidoptera; family Erebidae; genus Leucoma; species Leucoma salicis. The sequence goes on from OX411815.1 coordinate 6,108,005, forward strand.
AAATCCATGAAAAACTTCACACAACGAATAAGGTCTAAACTAAAATAAAACGGTGAAAGAGAGTTTTGTTCAATACTTAAAATCTTTACTTCTGTCGTAAAGCACTTTATTTCTACTCTGACGTCGTAAAGTGACTTCACTTTGCACTAGTGTCGTTCTTGTTCACACCTGTAACTTGCAATGAAAACAATGTCACTAACTATCTTCACATAGGTCACAATTTCCGCATTGGTGCTGCTGTGATACTTTTGTAGGTATCTACGTATTTGTTGTTTAAATTAAAACTTCAAAAGGATATTTTTTTGTTATTTTTTGTTTTTTGTACTTTTATCGACCATGAATATGTCAGTCCCATTGTACTCTTAACTCATAACAATCTTAACCTATTCTAATCTAAGTAGCAGGGAGAAGCTGCTGAGAAGCAACCACCATCTCATATACCCTTCTTGCAGCAACTGAAGCGGGTTCTGCCAGAATGGATTGAAAAATACCCACATTGCTTCTAATCAGCCCAAACTCTCTCAGCAATGCTTCCCTATGACTCCTGTTCCTATCACACTCCACTAACAAATGATGCACGTCCTCCACCACATCACATATCTCACATTTGGGTGAGGTGCATTTTTTTAGCAGAAATACATACTTTGCCGATGGATAGTGACCGGAACGGAGTCTGAAAGCAATTTTTAATAATTTTCTTCTCAATAGTTTTGACTACTTATGATAAAATAATATTTTTAATTTTTAGCTTATACTTCCCAAATTCGAATTTTGTTTTGTCTTTTTTTTTCCTGTACTCTCTATCTGAACTTTGATCTTCTGATGATATTTCAACGTCCACGGTCATTGGGATGTGTTCGGATTGCATGTTTTTATTACATTTTTTCTTATCTTGATTTTGTATTTTATTTAAAACATCCTGAGTATTTCCGAGTTCTTTAACTAACCTGGCTCTCCTGTTGCGCGATGATTCTCCATTGCGCGTGGTCTCATAGTTTTTTTGAGCATGACCTCTAGACTCAGATTCTTCTTGATGGACTGTTTTGATGGCTTTGTTTGTAAAACATATCTGTACGAGCATGTTTTTCTCTCACCAAACCCTTTTAACCTCGTACCTAACAATGACTTCGACATTTCTATTTTATTTTTTGATCTATTTATGTGCTTGTTAATTTCTATCTCTGCTTCATCACTTGTTTCCTTAATAATCATCTGTAATGCTTTTCGATATGTTACATTTTGTATACTCATAACTTGCCGGATATATATTTCTTTCAGGAAATAAGGACAACTTCTATCTAAAACAAGGTGTGAGCCCTTACAATTAACGTATATTGGGTTGTTTGTGCCGCAATTCACATGGCTGCTATCTCCACATTTAGGGCATATTGACTTTTTTATTGGCCAAAAATTCTTCGTGTGCCCAAACCTGTAATAGTAGCAGAGCTCTCAAATACCTCCAACACATCCTTCTCTGTCATCTCCAAATCTACACCCTTAACAACTCCATATGATATTTCAGTCTCATAAGTATAATGCATGTTGTACCCCAGTTCTTTAAATTTTGTGCAGTTTATAATTTTTTCTGCATTATTTCTGTCTTCAAACCGAAGAAATATTTTGAACGGTCCTTTGTAGCGAATACGTATGATATTAGTTATGTTTTCTTCTTTCAATAATCTAGCAAAAGCCATTTGTTTTGGTAAAACCTCTCTTGACCTCACGCAGACTTCAAAATATTCCACTGGTTGATTCCTGTTTTCTTCCTCTTTATTCTCGTCAGAAGTACTCCTAATAAGACGTTTAGGTTTTCTCCTCATCACTGTAATATAACCTTCCTCGTCTTCTACATCTTCATCCCTAGTCTTCCTTTTTTACACATTTCTAATTTCGCAGGTATTTGACGTGTTGATTGACATGTTGTTCACCGATAATATCGCGTTTATTTCCCTATTAATAACATCCGAATCATAACTGTTACTATCTTCATCCATTTAAAAGATAATAAATAAAAAATACAAAAAGAAAGGTAGATACGAAAAAACTTACTGTGCGGTGAATGCCTAGTTACCGTGCACACACTGCGACGCTCAACGCGTGAATGACTTCAAAAGGATAAGCGAATAAGAGAGGGCCATCCTTATGTATTTAATATATTATATAACTACTCAATCGATCATCAAGAAATATAGTTCAGAATCCAGAAAAGTATAGAGAATATAATCTTTATCCCAGAAATATGGATAGTTCCTGTGAATAGCAGTACTCGGCAGGTTATTTTAGTACGCGAGGGCCTATATTAGCCTGCTTACCCCGAACGACAGTGTGTGTGGATAGGAAAATATTTTACCGCCTTAACAAAAAAGTGATATTTGTTACCTACTATACGATTAAAATGACATAAAGTCTGCATAACCGCATTAAAATCCATTCAATAATTTTAGAGATGTAAGCTAAGAAACAGACAGGACAGATAAACATTTCCCTTTAAGAATCCTTGTTTTGTGTACTTTTCTGTAATAGTCCTCTTTCCATTTCTCATACATACTGGGTCCTACTGTTTTACTGTATCTATATATACAGAATTACAGATCATTAAAAAATCACAGATTATTATTTTACATGTTCATTTGAGTACAATAAAAACATATTATTGCGAACTACTAATATACATTCTGAGTCTGGGCTTGTCATCTCGAGACGAGATTAGTTGTTTTATAGAAAAGAAAATGTGTCAATATATTGTTAGCAATTTGTTTTATCAAAAATGTATTACGAGATGCGATATTAAGCCGCAAGTGAACAACGGATCGATCCATCAATGCTCGTGCTGATTGATCGGATTCGCTTGTTTCAACGCGTGTCATAATAACTGCCAATTCGATTTGTTATGCATTTAGCTTAACAGCCGAGGCCATAACAATTTTTCTCTGTGTTAAAAAGAAAAATGGAGTGAGTATAGTAGCGGATAAAAATACATTAAGTTATTGCCTATTCTGTTATTTTATTGCCTATGGTGACAGAAGAGTCACGGCCCTCCTGATAGTAAGTGCTAACTGCCGCTCGTAGATTTAACAATACTACGATTACTCCAAACCGCTGCTCACAACTTGATCTCACGGGTATCGTGAAAAATATATTTTTTTAATTGCCTCGGTGGTGTAGCGGTAGTGTATGCGACTGCTAATCATGAGGTCTCGGATTCGATCCCTGGGTCGGGCAAGTTATTGAGCTTTTTCCTAAGAAGAAAAATTCTCAGTAGCAGCCCGGAGTTTGGAAATGTGCCCGGTAGACGTCAATAGGCTCGCCCCCTATTACGTGGGACTTAAACATAGCTGGCAAATCGTGGGTGTGTAATACACCTCTGGCTATCCCTTCGGGGCATACAGGCGTATGACAGATGCTATGTATGTAGGATGAAGGGGAGATAGAAAGAAAGGATGAGAGTGAGATAAGATGAGAAGGGATTTTGGGCCTTTAGCACTCACACCGTTGATTCATGTTATTATTGAAAGCGAGAAAGAGGCGAGAGGATGATAATTCTCCGCTTGAGCCAATTCATGCATGTATTAGTGAGGCCTTACCACTAAAATAATCCAAAATATGTATGAGTGACAAAGAAAACTAAAGTGTTATAAAACTAATAAGTATTTTCTGATGAAATTCTTTGCTAACTATTATAAATCTGTAACAGAGCTGTGTCTCTACATTTAGGATTTTTAGAAAAATGACTGTATTAGGCTATATAGACGTCTCCGAACACGAAACAATTTGTTTTGAATTATTATCTGTTTATTTGTTCCGGCATCGCGGAAAATTAATAAATGAATTTTAATACAATTTTAGTTTGATATCTCTTGATTAGACTTAAAAACTACTATATCGGAAACCTTTTTTTTTGTTAAGGCAAGAAAAAATGTTCCTAACCGCACACCCCGTCGTTTGGGGCAACGAACAGGATAGTGTGGGGCCCTCATCCACTAAAGAAACCCGCCGTGTGCCGTCTCTCCGCCTTTATTCACCACCGGAACCATATTACATTCCTTCAGTGGTACTATTTCGTGAACCTGAGATATAAGCTAAAATGTTTATAATAAGAACATAAAGTTTTTATAGAAGAAAAGAAGGAGGCACAGAACAGGCGTCACCCAAAGACGTTAAGTATGAATGTGTTATCGAAATTAGCAGTCAGGATCAATTGTCACGATGGCTGAATTGGCAAAGCACCTGGACGGTATCCAGGAGATGCAGGTTCCAAATCCTGCTCGTGACTGTTATTTTCGATTTCACATTTTTCACTTTATGTTTAAAGAAGGCACAGGTTCAAATCGCTCGTGGCTATTATTTTCTATTTCTAATTTTCGCACTTTCTGAACTTTGTTTGGACAGAGAAATTAAGTGGTGGTATTAAGTGTAGCAAAATTCTTAAAATAATGTTATATCATAACAGTTTCATTAATATAAAATTGATATTCGACAATGGATTGCTACCAAGTGTCACCTCATTAAATTAATTAACATTTTTGGTATTGGTAACAAACAGCATTAGCAGTTTATTAAATGATTAACTATCACTAGCTTGCTTATTTTAAAAACGAAAGGCTATAGAGAAACTTATATAAATAAATTAACTTACATTTTGCTATTTAGCTTAGCGCTGTAGCCAAACAAATTTTTTGACAAATAAAAATCCCAAAATAATAAATGTATTATATCACATCTATTATATATAATTCCAGTGTCATGATGTTTGTGCGGGATGAACTCCGAAACTATTGAACCGATTTTAACGTTTTTTTTCTTAAATGTGTGTTTTGTTCCAACTTAAGAGATAGGATACTTTATATCTCAATTTATAATTGCAATATTTATTCATGAAAAAATATATGGCGGTGCGAAGTTCGCCGGGTCAGCTAGTCTTTCTATATTTTCGATCCAATATTTGAAATTGGAACAGGACAACTGCTGTCGGGTATTTATTTGTAGTATTATCAAAACGGTTATAAACCGTGTATATTTTTAAATTACAGGGATCAGTATATTATTTAATTTATCATGTTAATAAAAAATATGAAGGCTTATTCTTCCTTTTATTACTTTTCGCACTGGGAAACTATTTCTATCTGTTTAGATATAAACTTATTTTACTCTTCACGGTGAATTCAAAATTGATTATAAGTGAATATTATAAAGTATCCACCTACATCTCTTTCACAGTGACAATGTTAAGAATAATTTTAATCGAGTAATAACAATAAATAAACAATATGTCACAAAACTTGTGTCATTAATAGGATTTTAATTTTCTGGATGCCATTTAGGTACTTAATAGGCAAACAAGGCTCTCAGGGAAACGTTTAACAAAATAGGGCAATATGTTTAATAACTCTAAATCTAATGATGTTTTATCTTTCAATTTACATATAGAATGTGGGTTCATGCATATACAGACTTTTTGATATTGAATTAAAAATTGATATAGTGTAATAAATAATAAAAATATTGTTACTAACCGCGATCTCTCGGTAAATTTTTACCTATTAGCCACTGTACCCACGACTGTCACTTGTTAACTGAGGAAGCAAATGCATGTTTTACGTGTATCTATGTTAATGACGAGTAAGTAACTTAAATATAATCTTGAAAAAAATAACTCTTCTCTATAAAAAAAAAACAATGCTTGACGACTTGCAAATGATGTAAAACACTAGCTTCGCAAATGCAAATATATCGACATTCTTTCCAACAGCTTTTAAGCACTTGCATACCTTCGCTGTTTAAAACAGTACCTAATGAACAATGGGTGCAATTTAATTATAAAAAAAAATATGGCATGTCTCTGTTCTATGGATGTCAGCCTAGACTTAAAACATTTTCTCTACTTAAAAAACAAACAGAATTACATATTATCTTCTTGTATTGAAATTATCGTGAGATTGACAATATTGACAGTTTGACACATATTAGATTTACTATTCCGGCAAGTAACTTACGTTTAGGATCGATTACGTCGACCTGGGTTTCGAGCATATCCCATGCTCATCGAACATGTCAAGTGCTAAATACAGATAAAAATATTAGTCAGTTTACTTATAATAGGTACTACGATATATTTATAACAGAATATTGTATCATGAGTCAGATGTGAAATATGTTTATTATTATATATTCCAACTAGCCTTTGCCCGCGGCTTCGCCACAGCCAAAAGCTAGTTTTTAGGGTATATCTCAGGTTCCCGATATAGTAGCGGGATAAAATGTATACCAGTTGTTAAGTCTAATCGAGAGCTATCAAACAAAAAAAGTTTCATCAAAATCAGTTCAGTAGTTTTTGCGTGATGCGCGATAAAACAAACAGACAACCAGACAATAAATCTAAAAAAAATCGTTTTGTGTTAAGACACGCCTATATACCGCCTATTACAGTATTTTTTTCTCAAATATCTTAAATGTACAGACATAGCTATGTTACAGTTTTATAATAGTAGATATATATATAGATATACATAGTTTAACTATCTGCCCGGTAGCGAAGGATTTAAGATAATAATATTATCACCCTATTCCCGAGAGTGTCGTGTGAGACGGCTGAAGTTGTAATCCTAGGAAAGAGAAGTGAAAATTACGAAACAAAACCTTATTACAACTGAGCGCGATATTTATTGTAGGAAAACTGTCCAACAATAACTTGTAGACTAATGTGTTTAATAGTCCTAGAGGGACATATGTGGGAAGTAATTGTTATCGTAACTTAGACGAGTAACTGAAACATTACTTAATATTTAAGCGTCTCAACTTAATAACAAAAAAAAAATATTTGCGGGGCAATCTATGTGGAATGCCGATAGAAATGAAAACTAACTAACTTGTGAATTGTATTGTCGAGCTTTAATGACCAAAATTGGTCATTAACACTTCTTTACAAACCAAAAATAATTCAAAAATAACAATCTAATAGCTCGACGACACAATTCACAAGTTACTTAATTTTCACTTCTATCGGAGAGTTCGGTGACGATGACGCGAGTTCCATGATTTTTGTTCACCAAAAAAGTGCTCAACGCGCCTAAAGAAGTGTTCACATCAAAAAAATCTTTTAATCTTAGAATTGAGAACTCGTATTGACCAAATACTAAAACGTAATTCGAGTGTGTTTAAATTACTTTTGAATTCGATAAAGTATTGTTCAATATTTAAGTTTATGCGACATAGTTATATCTTTGGTAATGTTTCAATACATTTTATCTGTTTGTGATTATATAATTTACAGTAATAGTTTAGAGATAGCTTCTGGAATGAATCTATGCTTCTGGAATTTGGAGTTATAAGGTTGTAGTATAATAGTAGTTTAGACCTCGAAGTGCTAGCAGAATACAATTTCTATTATGTCTATCTAATTTAGCTTAAGAATGTAGTTTCAAGTCAATCGTGTAGAACAAAAAATACATTGCTCATTCCCTGTAAATATGAAGTTAAAGCAAAGAGTTTTTAAAGAAGTCGAAAATATTTTCTCTTCACACAAACACTCTATTTCAAATTTTACAAGCGTGTGCGGTACTAATAAATTTTGCAAGTCAGCAATTCAAGGCTGTCAGATTGTGTTGATTAAAATTTAAATTGAATAATACATGTAGGGCAAAGTTGAAATAGAGTAATAAAAAAATAATCTTGCAACTCGGTAAGTTAGAAAATTAGCATTACTATTGTAAATGCTTGATAATAAATAATCACTGCTATAAAGATGGTGACAATTATATTACAAATCTGTTCGGTTTTAGCTGATAATCAATATTTACACGGACCGACTCCCTATCACCTCTATGACCCAGCTAGGGGAATAACAAGTAATTAAGAATAAGATCTAAGTACAATTCATCTTCAGGATACCGATAGATTGTTAAAGTGTTATTTGCCAGCTGGGACCTTCTGTTAAACGTGCCTTCCAAGGAACGGAAAAGTTTGTAACACAAAAATTTTTTAACAAAAAAAAATCGGGTAAAGCAAGAAGGTTATACGCGTTATGTATTAACAAAATTATATACAATCGAATAGATAGCTAGTTTTTTTAAAGTTGTTAAGTATGAGCACTATTTACAATTCACATACATGTAGTCATCATAAAATTCTACTAAGCTTTGTACACTTATGCTCACGTACAAACCTTAACGGTTATGTTGTCGCTCATAAAAATGTAGGTACATTATGTACCTATATCTTTTTTTATACATAGGCACGTAGCAGCAGTGTAGAATTAAAATCACTGGACGTATACCGGGTCAGTTTTTTCACTTGCTCACCCAATTAAACAGTCAGCACACTGAATTGCATCAGCATAAACATACACAGCATCACGCCTGTATCCCTAAAGGGGTAAGCACAGGTGTAATACACACCCACGGTTCGCCAACAATGTTTAAGTCTCACGCGGTAGAGAGAGAGCACAATTGCCGTCTATCGGGCATATTTCCAAACTCCGGGCTACTACTGAGAACGGAGATCGAACCCGAGACCTTATGATCAGTAGTAGCACACGCTACCGCTGCATCGCCAAGGCAGTTTGCGTCAGAATTATGAGAATATTCTTTTTCTTTTTAAGAGCTACATATATTTTATATATATATATATATATTATAGCCTATTAACGTACATCAATATTGATGCATATTACATATTCTCAGTAATAATTAAGTAGGAAAGAGGTGTGAATATTATTTTTATAACTGTTGGTGGGAAATGCGTCAGGGCCCTTTTTTCCACTTTGCAGAGTCAGGAGTACAGCCAAGTTGTTCTCTATCATCAACATTAATCTGCTACATTTAAGAGGAATAAGACCAGTTAATCCAAAAGAAATATTCGACACAACCCTTTTAGAGACAATTTTCCACAGACAATGACATTCAGGCGTTCATTACAGTCTCAAGTATAATATTTATAAGGTATTTTGACCTTTCGACACATTTAATAGAATAGTCTTCAAAACAGAGACTTGTAATAATAACTTTTTTTTTTGGGTTTGGCGCTAATAGAAGGTGTAGATACCAAAATACAAACGTTAAGAAGTTTGGTTACATTTTTTTTTTATAAAAGACAAAGACTTGCAATAAAAAATAATCCTTGTATCGCGGAGACCTTTACAAACTTAAAAGTCACGGACACAAAGTGCACCCAGACCAAGAACAATATGTGTGGGAATCGAATCCACTACACTCGGCACGGGGGTTCAGTATTTAAACCATTACGCCATCTGTGCAGTAAAACGTTTAAACAAAGTTTAAGCAACATTTTATTCAACCCTTCTTTTCGAAACTCTGATTATAGAAGATATTTCTTTTTATTTATTCAAAGAATTGAACAATAACATTACTTTGCGAAAATAATATCGTTTGCGATAGAATTGTTATAAGTTTCAAATTAAATTTTACGGCTTCGAGTCAAGATTTCTTTGTTTCCTAAATCAAATAAAAGTCGAACGTTATTTATAACGTAGCGTATTACATAGATTTAGGCGTATTAAGATGTAAAATTATTTTAACATTTCCTTTAAGCTGCGAATATCTTATACAGAGATCGATGGAGTGCTCCGAGCTAAGATTTTGGGGCCCTGAAAAATTAACTTTCGGTTTAGTTTCAAAAGGCACCGAGTAGTACTATGGTACCTACTACTTAGTTTTTAGTTGCGTTTATTCAATACCATCAATTGAGATTTTTTCATTCGTACTATTTATTAAATAAACATATAATAATATAATAAACCACACGTATCTATTCCTGTGTATTATATTTTCCAGTCGAAATATCTCAAACATAACAAATCGTGTAAGCTTTAATGTAAATGTTACCCTCTCTGAACAAATTAGATTTTATTCTTAATCATCGTAAATCACCGTGTGCTAGGCTTTTTAGGTTGGGTCCATGACAATATTATTTGGAGTAATGGAGTTAGGAGATCCATTAAATAGAGTAGTGTGATACGAGAACGCTGTAGCGTAAAAGTAGATGTTGTGATAAAAATAGAGAAAGAATGCTTAGATGGTTCGGACACGTAGAGAGGATGGATGAAAGAAGATCAACGAAACAGATATAAAAGGCAACTGAATGGGCAAGTTGGTAGAGGTCGACCTAGGCGAACGTGTTTTGACCAGATCGGCGACATTCTCAAGAAAGGCCAGGTCAAGAGTATCCATTTGTAACCGGCGAGAATACATGAAAGCACTGATGTAAGATGTAAGAAGCAAAAGATGTGTGTCAGGATCGTATCAAGTGGAGACAAGTGGTCTTTACCTACCCCTACGGGAAAAAGGCGTGACGTGTTATCCGTGTGGTGACGGACTAAGAATACAAGTGTCACCCCCCCATTCTTTCCCACGGGTGTCGTATGAGCCGACTAAGGGAAGTAAGCAATTGTCTCCCGTGTGACCGGCCATGAAAGACATCGTTGCGTTTTGGCTGTAGCAGGAGATAGCCGTATATATTTCATTTCATATCTGTGAAATGAAATAGTGAGCAGCGGCTTGACAATACTCTCGGTATAGTCGAGTCCATGGGCGACGGTTACCATTTACCATCAGATGGACCGTGGCTCGTCTGCCACTACATGCAATAATCTTTTATTATTATATTATTTCTTAATAATAAAAAAAAACGATATGTATGTCAGATTAAAACAAACTTATTCTTTTAAAATTTACTTACTTAGACGTACCTACAATTGATTAACAAAGACAGTGGATTATGTAAATAATTCTCACGTATACTGATTACTAAGGAACCCTTACACTCCAAAGACTAGGAATAAAGGTGCCTTCTGTGTGCGCGCTTTAGCTATTGTCTCACGAGGTTGCACCTGCATGGAGATTGTCTGGAGTGCAAGATTAGCACGTTCCAACGTGGCCTCCACTGACTACTCTTCTGGCGTACTACTAGCTAATTCCAATTGGCCGAATTCTTGACTGGTATCTAGTTGTGCTCTTAATTTTGATTCATTAGCAACAATTTCCTAACGTATATAGGTGCAAGATGGACTAAAAATATTAGTGCTACCACTCAGTTCTTTCCCGCGACTGTCGTACGACGCAACTAAGGGAAGTAAGCAATTATCACTCATTGCATTACTTGTGGTACTGGGTACGGGTACCAAGTGGGAGTACTCTCTTGTTATAAAACCTAAGCGGATCGGTCTCATCATATCCCGTGTGACGTACCGTGCAGCACCTCTGTGTATTTTGATGGTAGCGAGAGATAGCCGTGCGTCTTTGATTTTACATCAGTGAAATGTTGTGGTAAGCGGTGGCTTATCTATACATATGCTCCGAATAGTTATTCAGTGTCTTGTTCCGTTCTTTTAACGTCAAAGTGTCACATAAGTGACAAAGACAAAACACTGAAAAACTATTCAGAAGAACTTACTTACTTACTTACCTATCATCACGCCATTTCCCTTGCGGGGTAGGCAGAGAGAACAGAGTGCCAAGAGGCTCTATTCCTGCATACATCTCTCGCTTCCTCAACATTCATAATTCTCTTCATACACGCTCGCCGCTTTCGGAGACTCCTGACTCCACCTTCCTTCAATACATGACCAATTTGGTCTAGGTACGTAAGTCTCGGTCTCCCCCTGTACCTACATCCTTCCACTTTCGCATTGTATATCTTCTTAGCCAGTCGCTCGTCCGGCATTCTTTTCACATGTCCGAACCATCGGACCACCCTTTCGCATCTTTACACCAATACTCTCTTTCATACCTACTCGCTCTCTTACGTCATTGTTACGAATGCGGTCAGTCAGCCTCACTCCACAGATTCTCCGCAGAGATCGCATTTCGACCGCACTGATTTTACTCTCATGCTCCTTTTTACACACCCAACTCTCGCTTCCATATAATAACGTTGGGACAAGCACTGCGTTGTGCATTGCGACACGTGCCTTCTGGCTGAGGCGGTGGTTGCCGAGAAGTTGTCCCAATGCTCTGTTCACTCTATTTCCCGCATTCACTCTTCTCTATACATCAGTGGAGTACCTTCCATCCCGACTGAATCCACATCCAAGATATACAAATTCATCCACTTGTTCTAGCACACCATTTCCTATTGTAAAAAGTACCAAGAACCAAGAAAAAATTATTTATACAAAATTACATCTAATGGTAGTAGATACAACATGGGATTATTATTATTGTGGCATTCTTGCTATGACTTAACAAATTATTTACTCCGGTTCTGAATCCCCATACTGAGATACACAGAGATTTAGGTATTTGCTTTATGGTTTCATTGTGTTGCCCTAGTCTACTATTGTACAATTTCGCCATTGACATGAAGTAAGATATTGATTTTGGAGAGCCTGTTATCCTTATTTTATATATGAAACAGACATAAAAGTGAGTCTGTATGCCCGCCGGGTTGGCATGCTAAAGACAAGTGCTAATGAGCAGGCCACATCGCTCGACAAACTGAAGACAGTTGGAGAAAAAAGGTTCTCGAGTGGTGAGTGGTTTCGGACAGCGTAGCACTAGATCGTTGGTTCCACCAGATGAACCGACGATCTAGTCAAAGCCACAGGGAGCCGTTGGATGCAGTCAGCATAAGACCGCTCGTTGTAGTGCTCTCTTGGGGAGGCCATGTCCTGGATGTTGAAAGGCTGATGAATGGATGGATGGATGAGAGTGGCATTTATATACAGCAGTCCACGCGGACAAAAAAAATCCGCCAAGGCATAGACATACTTTAAATAGTATAATCTGGACAAACTTCGAGAAGACTTTTTATTAAAACATATTTTGAATAAACCGTCTTCTTATCATCTATGGCTTTTTGAATGTGAAGTTCCTAGCTATCACTATAAATAATTAAAATTAAAGCAATTGTCGCTACTATGTAGGTAGTATGTGAGGATTTGAGAGAAAAACAATGATAATAATATAATGATCCTTTAATTATTATTATCGATTTTAGTGGATATATTTTATCTAATTGAATATTTTCTCAATTTTTAGTTGACATTTCTTCTTTATTAAAAGTTTGTGTACTTCTAACATATGTTTGATTTTGGAATATTGTATTCTTCTGTAGCTAAACCATGATCTTTATTCATATTTTTTAGCTTTTTAGGCATAGATAAATAACTATACTGGGAATAGATACGCCACTTTAGATACAGTTTTAGAAATTTTGTTCCATGGTCACTAGATGGCGCTGTATACAATGTATGAAGAGCGGTGATACCGCGTGCAGCTAGATGGCGCTTTAGTTAATATTTTTGTTTTTGGAATTGCGTGGTCCGTAAGTAATAAATTGATCACACAATAACTGAGCTCACACTTGAATAGCGATTTTGCAAACTGTTATTTAATTTTATAAAATTGTTGCATTTTAAAGTGTTTTTTGGAAATTTTTAATGAAATAATGCGCCTCTATTGAGAAAAACACTATCTATATTCTTTTCTAGACATTAAATTGCTAAGCTCCTGCATCAGTTCCTGCATCATCAGATAGCGTAATATAGCGCACTATGTTTTTGATGAGCCAATGAATGGCAGTTGCACCCCCCTGTTTTTAGCTCACGTTCTTCAGCACTTAACAGCATGTCTATTTCTTTATATTTATCAAATCACTGGGCAATATTTCGCAATAACAATATCAGGTATTCAATTTAACTTCGTGAATTAGAGGTAGACAATTTTAAAATTAGATAAAATTAGGTTTTCTACATTATTTCAATTCCGTTTATTTCGATTTCAAAGCGGAGATCAGATGTCAGATATCTGCAACTTTGAAGTTTACATTCTCATGACGTTCAAGTTTGAAGGGAACGTTCCAACCCATAAAAATAATAGTTACCTATCTTGCATATGAAATCTTTTTTCATAAAAAAGTAAACCATTCATTTCTTTGTTTATTAAAAACACAATTATCGTAACATTATAAACAAGACAAACATTACTCAACATAAAAATCATCTTTTCAAGTAAGTAATATAATTTCAATAACATAAATACATTCATAAGTCTCAGCCCAAACATCAATCTAACCGAAATTTACTTGATATAAGTTTTCCCCTTTCAATGAATGTTGCCAGTATTTTTTGTTATAACCGGTGTTATAACTATACAATGATTTAACATCGTTTATTAGTAGGGAAGGTCTGTAACTCCTATTCAGTGCTTACACATTGTATAAGAACACAGTTGAAATGTCTATTTTGTAATCCTTTATTATCTTCTGCAGCGTGTAACTTAAAATGAGAATGAATTGTCTACGTTGTATATGTGTAACTTCGAAGTGTTTGATGAAATATTAAATAAGTACAAAGAAAATGATATTTGTACAAAATTACTTCTAATGTTTGGTTGGATATTATTATTATTATTATGGGATTCTGGCTATGGCTTAACAAATTATTGATTTACTCTAGTTCTGATTCCCCATACTGAGAATGAGAAAACTTATAATTTAAAGGTGTTTTAGAGTCTAAAAGCATATAAAAGCATAATATTAAATTATACATTGTGGCCCTAGTCTCGTATTGCTCAATATCGCCATTGACATGAAGGAAGATATTGATTTTGGAGAGCCTGTTATCCTCACTATAATTATATATATGAAAAAGTGAATATGTTTGTTTCCTTCTTTCTTTCTTACGCTTTCACACTGTAACTGTAACCACCATGCTCAATGATTTCAGCAAGGGTTCTCGATAGGTGGGTCTAAAAATTAACACGAACAAGACGAAAGTCAGAGTATTGCTAATGATGGCAGACGAGCCACGGCCCACCTGATGGTATTATCCGTGTGGTGACGGATTAAGAATACAAGTGTCACCACCTCATTCTTTCCCACGGGTGTCATATGAGGCGACTAAGGGAAGTAAGCAATTATCATCCATTGCATGACTGGTGGTAGGACTGGGTACCAAGTGGGGGTACTCACTTGTTATTGGGCCCGAGCGGGTTGGTACCACCATCTCCCGTGTGACCGGCCATGAAGCTTATCATTGCGTTTTGGCTCTAGCAGGAGATGGTAACAGGGGACTGATGGTAAATGGTAACCGTCGCTCATGGACTCAACTATACCGAGAGTATTATCAAGCCGATGCGCACCATTTCATTTCTCAGATATGTAGTGAAAGAATAAACGGCTATTTTCTGCTACAGACAAACACACTGACGTGCTTCATGACTGGTCACACAGGAAACGGTGGTACCAACCGCTTCGGGCCCAATAGCAAGTGAGTACTCTCACTTGATACCCAGCCTGGTAGGGCTGGCCAATGCAATGTGTGATAATTGCTTACTTACCATAGTCGCCTTGTACGACACCCGCAGGAAAGGATGGGGTGGTGACACTTGTATTCTTAGTCCGTTACCACACGGATGGAAACTAAATAGTATATCTGTACAAACTTCGAGAAGACTTTTTATTGAAACACATTTTAAATAGTCTTCTTGACATCTATGGCTTTCTGAACGTGAAGTACC
Organism: Leucoma salicis; assembly: GCA_948253155.1. Taxonomy (NCBI): domain Eukaryota; kingdom Metazoa; phylum Arthropoda; class Insecta; order Lepidoptera; family Erebidae; genus Leucoma; species Leucoma salicis. The sequence continues at coordinate 6,123,478 of OX411815.1, forward strand.
TATAATTATTAATAACTAAAAGGCGATTGCCGCTACTATACAATGTGAGGATTTCAGAGAAAAACAATAATAGGTAATAGTACAAATGATCCTTTAATTATTACTATTTTGATTTTAGAAGATATTAATATTTATAAATTAATATATTTTCTATTTTTAGTTAACTCTTCTTCTTTGATAAAAGGTCGTGTAGGTACTTCTAACATTATGTTTTATTTTTAAATTATGCTTCTCTGTAGCAAAACGATGATCTTCAATAATATTTTTGAACCTTTTAGCTCACGTTCTTCAGCACTTAACAGCATTTATTTTCTTTATATATTATTTATCAAATCACTGGTCATTATTTCACCATAACAATATTAGCTTTTCGATGTAACCAAGTGAATTAGACGCAGAAAAGATAAGAATTGGTTAAAATTAGATTTTCAACATTATTTTCCGTTTATTTCAATTTCAAAGAGTAAATAACTGCTACGCTGATGTTTATTTTCTTATGTCACTCAAGTTTGAAAGATACGTTCAAAGCCATAAAATACTATAATGGCTATCTTGAATATGAAAACTTTTTTCATAAAAAGTAATCCATTCATTTATTTTTTTAATAAAAACACAAGTATCATAATATTATAAACAAGAAAAATATTAATAAACATAAAATTACGTTTTCTAGTATAAAATAAATACATTGATGAGTCTCTGTTCCAACATCAAACGAATCAAAAATTACTGGAAAGAGGTATTTAAACGCTATCAGTTAAAGTTGCCAGTGTTTCTGTTGTCACTATACATCATTTATTAATATGAGAGGTGTGTAACTCTTTTACACTGCTTACACATTGTGTAAGTACACAGTTGTTAAACACCTGTATTGTGATTCTTTATTAGTAAGACTGTTACTACCTTACTAATAAACGTTGTATAACCTCTGAATAGTTATTCAGTTTTTTGTCTTTGTCACTAATATGACACTTTGACGGAACAAGATACTGAATAACTATTCGGAGCTTATACAATGTTTATTAGTAAGGGGGTTAGTATTAGTTGAGTCCATGAGATGCGGTTACCACTTAACTTAGTATCAGGTGAACCGCGGCTGGTCTGCTACCGTAAGCTATAAAAATCTGAATATATAATACTAAGTCTATTACTATTACAAAGCTGTAATAACTATATCTGGACATATAAAATATTTGAAAAAAATGTATAATATTTGTGAATGAGGAAGAAACTTTAGTGCGGGCGGGGATCGAACCTGCGTCTCATTAATTTGTTTCTAAACACTAAACAATTCTTTTAAAAATATTTGTATGTTTGTTTGTTCGGGAATTACGCAAAAACTACTGAACTGTTCTTGATGAAACGTTTCATAGCTCTTGATTAGGTTTCGAAATCGAAAATCGGGTATACATTTTATCCCGCTACTATATCGGGAACTTAAGCTATACCTAAAACCGACTCCGCCGCAGCCAAAGGCTAATAACAAATATATTCCTTCTCAAAGTATAATAAACGTCTTGATGTTATTTAATTTAAAAAACTCGGTAACAAATTACAGTTCATGACCAAGGTTGTCACTTTCATCAATTTGCGTGGTGACATCACGAAAAATATTCCGTGCGCATCGTCGCCAAAGTTAATTGCCATGATAAACAGCTACAGGATCGTTTTGCGTCCTCCACAAAAATTAGACCCCTTTAAAATCGGTACATAAAACTCTCAAGTGTCCATTCTGTTGAGGATGAAAAGGTTGCCCTAATAAAATATTGTCATGGTCGTAATTCTTGTTGAATATAAACGTAATCATATCTGAGAAAATAAAATACATTTTTACATTCAATTTCCAGTCATAGACTTTGTAATGATACACTACATAGGATGGCATTTATCATACAACACCAGAGGCATCACTGACATGTCGCCATTTCTAAGGAAAGAGACAGGAGGTGGTGTGGTAAGGAGTGTAATGGAAGGATACCTAAGGAGAGGATAGGAAGGATTATAAAGAGAGCATCCATCCATCCATCAGCCTTTCAGCGTCCACTGCTGGACAAAGGCCTCCCCAAGAGAACGCCATAGCGAACGGTCCTGTGCCGCCTGCATCCAACGACTGCCTGCGACCTTGACCAGGTCTTCGGTCCACCTGGTGGGAGGCCATCCTACGCTGCGCCATCCGATGCGCGGTCGCCACTCAAGAACCTTTCTTCCCCAACGGAAATATATAAAGAGAGCATTGAAAGGATAATGCGGAGAGGATAGGGAGGAGGGTTTAGTCTCCGGTACTCTCACTCACCATACGAAACATACAACGGTAGAAGTGTCTACTGCTGTTTCCGCTGATCTTCTATGAGAAGGTGGTAGTTCCCCGATCGCGCTGGCTCATTCAAGCTGGGAGTATACTCTACTAATTTTTATAGAAATCAGCTTAATGGAGAAACTGATACGTATGTATTTATGACCAATTTTAAAAGGAAGTATGTCTCTGTTATACTACATTAGTAAAATGTGTCTACAAAAAATTGGAGTGGCCCTACGTCCAATAGAATATAATAGTATGATGATATTATGATTATACATCATCCCACAAAATTTTCTCTTCAAAGCTAAAGAATATGGTAAATCCTGAATCGTTCGATCTTCGAAAAGGATCACATGCAATGTTACTCGATGCGTTGAATAAAATATACACCTTTATAACAAGAGTGTTCTTTTTTACAGTTTTACTTATGTATACAATCGCCTTATCACGTTTTTTTTTTCGCAGGAAGAATTTTATTTAATACTCTCATTCAGAAGAAGTAACCATTTAATATTGTATTAAGAGATCTTACAACATAAAATTCTAATTTACGAAAAACAAATTACAATCAAAGCTTTAATAATTCAAACGAATTGAACCTTAAATCAATGGCTCAGAAATAGCTGATAAATTAATTTTACGTTCACTTGTTTTACTTAACAAACGATATACTCGTACACAGGAATTCGCAATTCAAAGATTAGTATTGTGAAATACATCATTTTATTATACTCTGTGACACTTTGATGTAATGTTTTACAATAAACGTATCATTGAAAAAGTTTAATTGTTAGTGTCAGATTGTTGCACTTCGATTCCAGAATCAACTACGAGAAATTGAAAAGAGTCAGGACATTTAAATATTTTTGGCCTTTTGTGTCATAAGATGACAAAAGGCAAAGTAAAATAATCAAAAAATAATTATAGACAATGAAGTACATAATAAGCCAACGGAAAGTACTTTACGGCGAGATGAGTTAAAGTAAGATAGATATCACGTAGTTGGGTGTGCTCATCGGAGGAGCAGATTCAATAAAGGGAATTGATGTTGTGTCAGATAACGAGCTTTCATCCTGCTTAAATTGAAGATAATTAAAAATGGATGATATCACACGTCATAGCTAAGTTTCTAGTGAATTTTAACCAACCAGTTTATAAGAAATAATTGCAGATAATAGGTTAATGAATGACGTTCAAAATTTTCAATTTATGTACACGAAATCATAAACTTTACTTAACTTACAAAGTAAATAGGTACTTTCGGATAATATAATAACTTATTATTGTAATGTTTTCAAAATTTTGAGACGCCAACGTACTTGTTATAATATCATCTACTATTAAATTATTTAAATTCTTTCTTGCTTAAATAAACATTATTTAATTATAATTTTTAATTAGTAAATCTCTTAGTAGTGCCAAAATGTATATGAAAATTCTAGATTAAAAAACGTGAATAAATAATGTATTGGTTAGTATAATTATTATGTAAGTACACACTCAAATATACCCTTTTTTTCCTTACACGAGGAAAACCTTTAGGGATATGTTATGCCATAGTCCCAGAATTACTGGTATACCCTTCGATCATCAATACCAACTGATCTGGTGTTCCTTCAGACTACTTCCTGTAGCCAGGATCGAGAAATACGCTTTGCGCGTGAGTTCATGTACCCCTACCAGATCTGGGTCTCCGTTTCTGGTGGCCAAGTCGGAATCGGAGGGCTGAGCCCTCTCTCATCTAGAGGCCGAGCGCCTCTACTGAACTGAGAACTTCTGAGCCTCAGTCTTGGGCCCTGCTCGACAAACTGCCCTAGGCGCGTCACTCACAAATCAGTGTTTATGGAGGCCAGAGATCGTTACACCCATTTTTTAACTATAGGTCGGGGAAACTATATTATAAAATAAAGTTTCCCCGACACGTCTGTTTATCTGTCTGAATGCAATAAGATCAAAAGTTACTTGGATTTTCCTATGGTTTTCATAGAAGTATGAAGATAATTATTGAATATGTCAACACAACAACTGGGAGCTTTATTGGCATTCGCCATATAAACACATAAAGTTAAAAAAAATAACTAGCTTATGCCATATTTAAAAAAAATTGTTATCGTGAAAAAATGGACATTTCCTGCAGGATGACTGTTATTGCGTAACGACAATTAATTACGTACTGAAACGTATTTATATTATATTCTGTTAATTGTTTAGGTACCTCACTTCGCCGCCTTGTATGACACCCACGGGAAAGAATGGGGTGGTGACACTTGTATTCTTAATCTGTCACCACGAAAATATTGTAAAGCTATTTATAAATGCAAATAAATAGGAGTGTTTTATCTACTAGACACATAATGTGACATCTACAGGTAAGATACGTAATACATCATAATAAGCTCGCAGATATTCCACAGATTTCTCCCTACAAAGTTTGGATCCCTTTGATTTTAATTCGAAACAAGTTTTAGATTACATTGTCAAACTAGTTCCTAAAGGGCTGCGGCAATATTTAAGTATATAATAATCCTTATCAAACTTGTTATAATATAGTGTTTAATTATAATGCTGGACTCGACTAAAACTTTCCGTTTAGTACGTGGAAAGAATATTAGGCGAAACAGGCCAACTCCTAGAATGTAATCTTAGTTTCATCATCGTAATATTTTCCATGATATTTTATGATCCATTACAAGTGTGTTATCTAAAAGTGTAGCAAGTAAATGAGGCTGTTCCATTTTCTTGGATACTTAATAAATTTGGTAAAGCCGGTCAAAAATGTGTTTTTCAATTCACGCGTGTTTAGCTAAGTACATTTATATCCAGCGCTGGTAAAATCCTTATCTTAAAAAACATTATGATAAAAGCGTGTAAAATATATTAATATAAAGGCTTACAAGATTCACTTTGAAAATTGAGAATGAATAAGGCAACGCTTTTGTCTCAAATGCAATTATTTATTTTATTAAACGCTCAATAATACCGTAGTTTTTATTCTGTAATTTTCGTTAAGGGGAAAGTTAAGATTGTATTTAGCATTTTAATATTAAAAGGGCAAAGTTTTAATTTGAAATAAAGGTTATATGAAGCACCAAGCTCCTTATGAAAAGTACGTATTAGAGGAATATTTTGGAAAATATTATTTATCAGAATAATATGAAACATGTTTTACAAAATATAATTTAATTATTTCTAGTTTACTGTTTAACAATTACATTAATTATGTATTTATACTAAAAATAAACACATACTTTTTATTTTACTTTTTATAGTTCACACGTAACTTAAAAAGCAAATGTAGTGTAGAATTCATATAAATTTTAGTAAGCTTGCGGCATTTTTTATTTTAGTACATAGACATATACTTGCTTCCAATTATTATAACTTTGTTTTTGTTGACAATTTGTTTGTTTGTATTAGTTTAAAGAAATCTGTTTTTATGAGAATTGATGATCAGCGGTTAACTGATGAGTTCAGCCTTCGTAAATAATGCAGAGATATAAATCTATTTGTTTGTGTTATATTACGTCAAAGGAATTATAAGAAAAAACTACGTCAATTTTATAAACCAAAACGCACATAGGTTTATAAAATATATCAATGGCTGAGAAGCTCAACAAACAAATGTTTTCCTAAGATAACAGCATTTTACTTACTAAGAGTTCACGATGAATCCCTGCCTGTATGTGCCTAACGGGTGAGATAACTTGGATGCCACATATGTCTCTGAGAATGACTCTAGTCTGCCCTTCCAGGAATTCCTCAGTTAAAAGGGACAGAGCACAAAATTTAATAGGGTCTCAAGGCTTCCTTATTAATTGTTAGTTGTACAGAACATGGTGAGCTTTATGTAGTGCATCGAATTGATGACGGGCCTCTTGGCGTAGTCGGTAGGGTAACCGACTTTCGTGGACGAGTTCGTGGGCTCGATACGCACCCAGGACAAGTATTGAAACACAGATTTTTGTACTGCGTCTGGGTGTTTCTATCTATATTATAAGTAAAAAGTAATATATGTATTATATCCGTAATCTGGTACCCATAGCACAAGCGTTAAGCTTAGTTTGGGACCAGAGGACGTTGTTTGAAATGTTCGTGAATATATTTATTATTATTATATATTCATTAATTAGCATCGGATGAATGATACGGAACCATTTACATTTATTTAAGATTGCTTTCACTGGTAATATTATTAAGTTGATAAAAAACTTTAATTAAACATCATACATTTTAACGTATTAAAGCTCAAAAAATACATATCAATCTGAAAAAAAATGTATTGTAAAATAATGTTTGTAGAGTAAGGCTGCAAAATAGTATTGGTATAAAATAGGTACATTTCAAGCAATTTATTGAGGAAAATAACGGGTTTTAATAAAAAATATTAATTGCTTTTTCAGGCGTTTTTCATCAAATAAAATAGGTAGCAATGGAAAAATTGACATATTATATTTATTTTGTTATTGGAGAATTATTGCTGGAGAATCCATTGTTATATATTTCCCAATAATACATCCTTTACATTACTTTAGGGAAAATTTATTACTTCTTGGATTTTACCCTAAAAATCTAGATAAAGCAGCTTTGAGTGACTTTTTCTTAAGTTAATAAAAACCGAAGTGTTTTTTATTTATTTTGCCATGTCCAGAATTGCTATATTTTATTGTATTACTAATATGCAGGAGGCATAACAACATAACAATATCCTATAACCCTATAAAGTGTCCTACAATATTGTTCAGCATATATATTTGCAATGTAAATAATCTATTTGTTTTAAATATGTCATCGTGTCACCCATGAACGTGATTAGTATCATGAAAATAAGTATGATTAATATATATTTACATATCTTGGAAAAGCTGAAGATAGAACACAAATACATTATAATAAATGCCGTGAATCAAAGATTTTTTATATTTGTTATTTCATATTTGTTAAATAGAGTAATTTAACCTCGTTTTAAAACAAAGAAAATATGTAAATTTAACAACGTTCCATCTACACACATTATACTACTGAAAAATGAAATAAAAACTCTTTAAAACTCCCCCCCATTTTTTCTCTTACTTAATTATTAACAAGAGGAAACTTTCACCGCTTACCTTAGATTAAAAGACCAAAAAACATTCTCATCTTAACATTTGACATTGTATCATTTAACTAAACATAAGTATATGGTTTATCTCAAATTTGATACCATCCATCCATCAGCCTTTCAACGTCCACTGCTGGACATGAGCCTCCCCAAGAGAGCGCCACAACGAGCAGTCCCATCATGGGGGATAATGCCGTAATCGCCACGCTTGGCAGGCGGGTTGGCGATCGCAGTGGATGTTGTTAATACTCGAGGGAGTGCTGCTGCCCACTCCCATGGTATTCCCTCAGTCGGCTCTTACGACTCCCGTGGGTAGAGAGGGGTGGGACAATTCTAAAGTCGGCCACACACGGCTCAAATTTGATACAATTAGTGGATATCGAAACAATGCAATATAGCTTTAAGAATTATAAAATTGAAGGGCCTCTTTCACTATCTAAAAGTAAAGTCATCAGTAGTTACTCGTCAAGTAATTTACTCAACAGTCTCCAGTAAGTCGTGTTGCGTTTCACACTTACCCATGTCATATTTTTCCTTGATAAGTAACTACTCAATAGTTAATCAGCAGACATTTGGCAACGTCTCATTTTTGCATTTCTTTTCATACTGTGTCATGTCTGTATGAGAAATACTTTTTTTACAGCTATTTTTATTCATTATAAAATATATTTCTTTAAAAATACTTTAAACAAAAAATCACTCATGATATTTAATTGATATTAAACTTCAAATTATTTTAAAATAGCCTTTCAAACTTATGGAAAAGGATCTCTCGTTTTGCAATACGTGTAACGAAACACAGTCAAATAGCTTGAGAGAACTCTCAAAGAAGTTTAATCGTCAAGTAAATGTGCTAATTGCCGCTTCATCCGACCTATAAGTTACTGGACAGTTTATGTGATGATTAGTCCTCCTTGGTGATTGTTAAACGTATGAGAGGTTTTTACTTGTTAATTAAGTTAAAAGTAGCCTATCAGAACACTACTCAGAGTTTGTGAAACATTATAATTGTTTTACACTTGTGATTTAAATGAAAGATTTTTTAAATTTCTAATAATGACAATTGTAAAGTAAGAGCTATAACTCGGACTCTTATAAAATTCAATCAAAATTGCAATCTGTCTTCTTCCAAAACTCTATCGGAATCTATCCAGTAATTTAGACGTGAAAAGGTAAAAAACAGATTTATTCCCATGTTCATAATATTAATATCGGCATAAACGAATAAAACCGTATCACTAAATTCACCCACGTTAGACATTATGTCAAAAAAAGATGTAGTCATCAGATACGCGTATCCTTCCCCGCTAGCCATCAATCAATCCCAGTTCGTTCACCCCTTTAAACCTCAACGATAATATTTTAGAGCAAAGTAACATAGCAAAGCTAAATACAAAAGTCACCTGTACTTTGAAAAAATCTATACAAATATAAAATTATTAATATTAAGTTATATAATTTTATATATAGGCTTACATGGGTATTGGTGGTCTCTTTACGTGTAAACGGCAGTCAATTATTTGATAAAACTGTAGATTAGTCGTTACTTATATATAGTTAGGATAGTAACGTGATTTTTTATCATGAATATACTGGTCTACCTATGAATGAAATTGGAAACGCCCAATTCTGAGATTTAAGTTGCGGATAGATAAACTATTGGAAGGTATACATACTCTTACTAATTTTATAAAAAATAAAAAAAATATATTATACAATGTATAATGATTGGAGTATCCTTTTAAGAAAGAAAGTATTTGAGCGAGGATATACCGCTCCTCATACAGTGCTATTTTTTATTATTAACGTGAAAATCAGTTAATTTATTGCGCTTTTATGTGATAACTATTTAACCGATCATTATAATATTGTCTAGAGTAAAGAAAATCAAATAGGCTATATTTTATCCAGAAAAAATTTAAGGTTCCTAGCGAGATAGATTACATGTGCCTTTCTATCTCTATCATCCACCTTCTCTATGATTTTTTAATATTTTGGGAATACTACAACAACACAGACTACAATAACATTATCTATCAATCTATTATATATAATTCCAGTGTGACGATGTTTGTCCGGGATGAACTCCGAAACTACTGACCCGATTTTAACTCTTCTTTTTTAAAAATGTGTGTTTTGTTCCGAATTAAGAGATAGGATACTTTATATCTCAATTTATATTTGCAATATTTATTCACGAAAAAATATATTGCGGTACGAAGTTCGCCGGGTCAGCTAGTACTATTATAAAGTTGTAACAGAGCTGTGTCTGTACATTTAAGATATTTGAGAAAAAAATACTGTAATAGGCTATATAGGCGTGTCTGAACACAAAACATTGTTTTTTAAATTTTTGTCTGTTTGTCTGTTTATTTGTTTGTTTGTTTGCGCATAACGCAAAAACTACTAAACGGTTTTTAATGCAACTTTTTTTTATTTGATAGATTTCGATTAGACTTAAAAACTGGTATACATTTTATCCCGCTACTATATCGGGAACCTGAGATATAAGCCAAAAACCAGCTTTTAGCTGCGGCGAAGCCGCGGGCAAAGGCTAGTTATAATGTATAAATAGACCAAAAATATCAAAAAAATGTTTATGGCGATGTTTTTTAAAAGGTACACATAGATTTATTAATTAACTAGCCTTTGCCCGTGGCTCCGCCTCTGATGAATGCTATTTTTGGGTTATATCGATCAAGATCTTTTTTTTTGTTAAGATGGTAAAAAATGTACCTAACCGCGCACCCTGTCATTCGGGGCAACGAACAGGATAGTGTGGGGCTCTCACCCACTGTATTGGCGGACCATAGGTAGTAGGACCATAACTATATTACATTACTTCAATATTTACAAAAAGAAACAGTATATATCGAGGATATGTCACATAATGACTATTTATATAAAAAATCTTCTTTGCATTAACACATTTGCACAATAATTGCCAATGCTCTAAAATCAATCTTATGTTCAATCAAAATGCCACTAAAATTACGCAGACATTGTGTACGAATGCGACTATGTCAAAGAGTAATATTGCCCATTCAAATCTCTTGTGAACTAGTCCTGTTGCGTTAGTTCGGTTTAATCTTCCTTTGGGGTCCGCTGAGGCCAAACTAATATTGGTAAAATAACTTGTTTCTCTGCGGTTGGTAGAATTTTGTTGAAAAATATAATAATAAGGAAAGTGGCTTACCGTTTTTATTATCTATATAAATATAGACTGGCTTATTTTAGAGTTAGCCTTATAAAAGGTGATCCATTTCGAGGTTCCCTACTTTTTTAAAGAAAAAAAAAACAGAAAATTCAAATTTAATGGAGAATGTTTATTATCATTTGAAAGAACATTCTTTGGCATTTATTTTTTGAAGATTATGTCTATCAAATGTTGGCCGTTGCTACGTCGTAGATGGTCCATCCGTTGAGTCCAATTTTCAATGACTCGTTCGAGCATTTCGAATGGTAACAACAAAGTAATGAGGCCCATTTCTGGCTCAATTTTAACAAAAAAACAAAATTGCCGCATTTGGGACAGAACAAGAACTTTTCAAGAACTGCCACTTCATCCAGAAAAAACAACGGTTTGGTGTGGTTTGTGGGCCGGTGGAATCATCGGTCCATATTTCTTTAAAAATTATGCCGGTGCGAACGTAACCGTCAATGGCGACCGTTATCGTGCCATGATAACCGACTATTTGATGCCTGAAATTGAAGCTCGTGATCTCTGCGACATTTGGTTTCAGCAAGACGGCGCCACTTCCCACACATCGCATCAATCAATGGATTTATTGAGAGAACATTTCGGTGAGCACATAATTTCACGTTTTGTGCCGGTCGATTGGCCACCAAGGTCGTGTGATATCACACCGTTAGACTTTTTCCTGTGTTGATATGTAAAGTCTAAAGTTTATACGGACAAACCCGCTTTGATTCAGGCCTTGGAGGAAAACATCACGCGTGTCATTCGCCAGTTACCAGTCGAAATGCTCGAACGAGTCATCGAAAATTAGACTCAACGGATGGACCATCTGCGACGTAGCAACGGCCAACATTTGATAGACATAATCTTCAAACAATAAATGCCAAAGAATGTTCTTTCAAATGATAATAAACATTCTCCATTAAATTTGAATTTTCTATTTTTTTCTTTAAAAAGTAGGGAACCTCGAAATGGATCACCTCTTAAAATTGAATGTATAATGTAGTTTAGTGGGAAAATAAAGAATTTATGACTATTATAAAGTGCTAAAAAACGGTTAGTTACTGGTGGTGGTGAGCTGGGTACCAAGTGGGAGTACTCGCTTGCTATCGTCTGAGCGGGTTGGTACTACCATCTCCCGTGTGAGCGGCCATGAAGCACATCGAAGTGTTTTGGTTGTAGCAAGAGATAGCCGTTTATTCTTTTATTTTAAATCCTTGAAATGAAATGCAGAGCAGCGGCTTGACTCTTGACTTCTCTTGGTATAGTTGAGTCCATGAGCGACGGTTACCATTTACCATCAGGTAGACCGTGGCAGTGGGACCAGTGGGAAAGAATGGGCGATGATACTAGTATTCTTAACCCATAATCACACGGAATTAACCCCCGGAAAAACCTGTAATTTGGCTAAAAGATCAAGAATTTTGTCTTTGAACTTTTTGTCCTTTTTTTCTTCAATTTTATATACCAGTCAAAATTGTAAGCCTGCAATAGATCTGTCTAATACTTCGACAACGTGTTGGATATAGGAAAGTGAGACAATTTGGATATTGAACAGATGTTACATATATTCTCGAGCTTATTGCGGTTTCTAGTATTGGGGACAATTTTTTATCATCTCTATTGGGATTCAGGCAATAACTTTTGGTAATTCACACTATTAATTTTTCATCCCCAAAAACACTTATTCAGACGTAAGTTATTTTAGTTAGTTACAAGCCTTCTCCACGTTGGAAATCAGATCCTTATTTGAACTTTTCTTTAATTGTGTGGCTTAATAGTTAATGCCAACTTCCCGTTACACTTATCCCAATTCCAATTATTATTTGTGCGGTAGTAATAATTGCAATAAAGCTAAAAAAATGATCGTAGCTACCAAGTGGTAGATTTATTATTAGTATTTTTAATTGCTCAAGATATTCTTTTTTTTGGAAATAAATTAACTGGGTTATATTAATAATTGATATAATAATTATTTAATTTTGACTCGATATATTGACTAAATGAATTTTAAATGTTGTCTCTATACTGTTGCTAATTGTATTATTTTATTGATTTGGTTGTCTTGTGTAGTCTTCCTATATTGACTAATTTTAATTTGTTGCTATAATTGCAATATAAACGTAACAACAAAGGATTATTTGCATTAGGATAATAAATAATATATAAGCCGTGTGGGGCCGGCTTTAGAATTGTCCCACCCCTCTCTACCCATGGAAGTGGTAAGAGCCGACTGAGGAAATTCCGGGGGAGTGGGCAGCAGCACTCTCTCGAGTATTAACAACATCCACTGCGATCGCCAACCCGCCTGCCAAGCGTGGTGATTACGGAATTATCCCTCATAATGAGCACACAGTTCTCTTGGGGACCCCTATGTCCAGCAGTGGACGTCGATGGGCTGATGGATGGATGGATGGAATAAATAATAGAATATTTACTAAGAAAAAATTTTATGTTTTTAAATAGAGAATTATTATTACATTTATTTCAGAAATCATCACTATTCTACCGCGGCCAATAAATTTCATCTCGGAGTGGGATATTACAATTTAGAGAAATGTTATAATAAGAATAGAGAATTACTAGAGTAATAGGTATCTATAGGACAGCTTATTACTGAAGTCGAATGTCAGATAGTCCCAGCAATGACCCGCCAATACAGGCGGAGAGATGGCACACGGCAGGTTATTTTAGTAGCGCCCGGTGGACCACTGAAGTACTGTAATATAGTTTCAGTGGTCCGCCAACACAGGCGGAGAGACGGGACACGGTGGATTTATTTAGTGGGTGAGGGCCCCACACTGCCCTGTTCATTACCCCCAACAATGGGGTATGCGGTTAGGTAAATTTTATTCCAACTTAACAAAAAATAAGAGTATTTAAGTAGATAAGGTGGTGTTCGTGTACGCCGAACGAAAGAGTATGCGGTTACCGTAATATTTTCCAGCTTCAACAAAAAAGGATATACCTAATAAAAGAAAGAATTGTGAATTCTAGTTTCAATATTAAATTAATATTACTTCTCTTAGAGAGGACTCCAGACCGATTAAAAATATTTAGTAATAGAATACACTAGCCTTTGCCAGCGGCTTCGCCGCAGCCAAAAGCTAGTTTTTCGTTTATATCTCAGGTTCTCGATATAGTAGCAGGATAAAATGTCTACCAGTTTTTAAGTCAAACCAAGGCCTTTCAAATAAAAAAAGAAACATGAAAATTCGTTCATTAGTTTTTGTATGATGCGCGAACAAACAAACAGATAAACAGACAAAAACTCTAAAAAAAAATTGTTTTGTGTTTAGTTTATATAGCCTATTATAGTCATTTTTTCTCAAATATCTTAAATGTACAAACACAGCTCTGTTACAGTTTTATAATAGTATAGATTACTTATTATAAACCTTTAGAAGGTAAACTACGTACGTATAATTGTCTATGTATAATTCTAACAAAATTTTACGAGTAGAATTTGTAGAACGCTTAATCCTAATTAAATTCAATTAAAGTTAATATAATTAATACATAGGTACTGCTTCTAATAGACTATTACAATTATGATGGTTATAATTGTTAATGTTAGTAAATATACATATTTCTGTTATTTTTGTTAATATTAATGCTTCTAAATATTTATAATTCGCTTTTACTTACTTAAGCTAATTATTTGTTTACTAGCCTTTGCCAGCGGCTTCGCCGCAGCCAAAAGCTAGTTTTTCGGCTATATCCCAGGTTCCTGATATAGTAGTGGGATAAATGTCTACTAGTTTTTAAGTCAGATCAAGGCCTTTCAAATAAAAAAATTTGCATCAAAATCCATCTAGTAGTTCTTTTAAAGAAACTTCTAGTTTAAATAATTTTCTAGTTTTTCAGTTATATCTCAGGTTCCCGATATAGTAGCGGGATAAAATGTATACCAGTTTTTAAGTGCAATCAAGGCCTTTCAAAAAAAAAGTTGCATCAAAATACGTTCAGTAGTTTTTGTGTAATGCGCGAACAAACAAACAGACAAACAGATAAACAGACAAAAATTCTAAAAAAAATTGTTTTGTGTTTAGACACGCCTATATAGTATATTAAACTCATTTTTTCTCAAATATCTTAAATGTACAGACACAGCTCTGTTACAATTTTATTATTATTTGTTTATACTTCTATGTTATTTTAGTGATGTACATAATTATAAGAATAGATTTCTCGCAGCAAAACCTAGTTTTTGGGTTTTATCCCGATTTAGAATCGGGATAAAATATATATCAGTATTTAAGTCTAATTAAAAGCTATCAAACAAAAAAGAACATCAAAATCAGTTCAGTAATTTTTGTGTGAAGCTCGAACAAACAGACAGACGAAAATTCAAAAATATATATTTTGTATTCAGAGGCACCTTAGCCTAATTTAACCATTTTTTTAAATCTTTAATGTACAGACAGCACTGTTACAGCTTTATCTAGGTTTACTATTATAAAGCTGTAACATAGCTGTGTCTGTACATTTAAGATATTTGAGAAAAAAATACTGTAATAGGATATATAGGCGTGTCTAAACACAAAATATTTTTTTTAGATATTTTTGCTGTTTGTCTCTTTGTTTGTTCGCGCATAACGCAAAAACTACTGCACGCATTACGATGCAACTTTGCTCTCGATTAGACTTAAAAACTGGTGTACATTTTGTCCCGCTACTATACCGGGAACCTGAGATATAACCCAAAAACTAGCTTATCCAAAAACTAGATTTTTGCAAAATATAGTAATAGTATAGATAAATAGTAATATTATAACAATATCTCTATGTGTTATTTACGTCATAACTTTATATGTACCTACCCCTTAATATAATCATGATTTTATCGAGCAATAATAATTTAAATAGGCTGGTAAATAAATATCATATTCGCAGACATTTGAAGTATTGCCAAAATTCGACGACGAGGCGAGATGATTTGTGAGTGTTCACGTAAAATATGACATTCCAATACTTATTGTCAACTTGTGAAAATGGATACCTTTACCTTACATTTGTGTGGTAAACGGAATTCAATTCCTGAAACGAATTGTTAAAGGGAGATAGAAAAAGGGTTTCAATAAATTTGACAAATAAAATAAAAATAACACAAAAAGTAAAGGAGATATGCCAAAATAATTTAAACCACCTGATGGTATGTGGTATCTTCGTTCATAGACTCTACAATACCCAACAAACTGCCATGCCGCTGCTCACTATTTCATTTCAGGAATGGAAAATAAATAAATGAACGGCTAGCTCCCGCAATAACCAAAACACATGGAGGTGTTCGTGGTCACAAGGTAGAGAGATACTGACCTGCTCGAGCTCAATAAGTGAGTACTTCCACTTAGTATCCAAGCAAGGTAACCTCTTTGAAAATAATAAAAGGCCTATTGTGACAAAATTCAACATCAACCTTAAAATAACTAATGCCTTCCCCATCCCTAATAATCCGTTAAGCCTTTATATAAATTTGTAAGTTGATGGAAATGATACTTTCTATGACCCGCAAAGGGGATAAAACGGATAATAATAATTGAGATTCATGTAGAAGTGTGGACGCGTGAAATTGACGTACCCTGGCATGTGTATGAAAATTCAAAGGCTCTAAATGAATTCATCCGTTATTACTGGTGGTTCTTAATAAAAGGTCTACAAAAACTGAGAGACTTACGTGCTTATGTTATGAAATAAAATTAATTTTACGAAATCTATCCTAATATAAATAATATGTAAAATAACTGACGTTTGGCGACGTAAGAGAGCGAGTAGATATGAAAGAGAGTATTCGTGTAAAGATACGAAAGGGAATGCTCCAATGGTTCGGACATGTGGAAAGAATGCCGGACGTGCGACTGTTTAAGAAGATATACGATGCGAAAGTGGAAGGATGTAGGTACAGGGGGAAACCGAGACTCACTTACCCAAATCAGTCATGTATTGTAGGAAGGTGGAGTCAAGAGTCTCCAAAACTGGCAAGAAAAAGAAGAAAAATGAAGAGAATTATGAATGTTGAGCGAGAGATGTAAGCAAGAATAGAGCCTTTTGACACTCTGTTCTCTCTGCCTACCCTGCAAAGGAAATGGCGTGATGATAAGTAGTAGTATAATAATTTATGTGCCGTAGAGTGGTGTATTTATATTCTGAAGTACATGCGGACGAACTCGCGGGCATAATCGCAGACAAAATTTAGCATAATGATTTTCTGGCTTTGTGCGTGCAAAATTCATGATGATCGATTGAGTAATTACTGTCTGAAATCGTAACAAACAAACTCACTTGCACATCTTTGTGATTTTCTTCCAGAATTAATATCCATTATAATATCACCACTCCAACATTTTCTATTAAGATAGTATTAAAGTTGTATTTATAAAGAAAACTAATAATATTTCCAGTTTCATTTGAGATAATATAATAAAAGTATGAAGTAGTTGAAGCCGTAAGCTTTTATAATTATTATTTAGATCCACAACAGAAAGCTAACTAAATGCCCTGATATGATATCTAAATACTTCATCACTAAAATATATACGAATTTCCTTTACATCCATTTCAGGATTAATCATCTTTCTCAATGTCTCGGGGGATGTCTTTGTATAATCAAGCTTTAACAACGCCGTGTGAACTACAGTCATAATAGAAACTTACACAAACGAATGATTTGAACTCCAAATTTTCGTAAGCATCCCGCGAGATTATGAAAGAAATTTGCGATTTTATAGCATTAATTATTATTATAACATAAATGCAGACGAACACTGCATTTTCATTATATAAAAATATAATTCTACTTTTGTTTACTGAATTTGGCCGTGTGGGGCCGGCTTTAGAATTGTCCTACCCCTCTCTACCCACGGGAGTCGTAAGAGCCGACTAAAGGAATACCGGGGGAGTGGGCAGCAGCACTTCCTCGAGTATTAAAAACATCCACTGCGATCGCCAACCCGCCTGCCATGCGTGGTGATTACGGCATTATCCCCCATGACAAGACCGCTCGTTGTGGCGTTCTCTTGGGGAGGCCTATGTCCAGCAGTGGACGTTGAAAGGCTGATGGATGGACGGATTACTGAATTTATTTTTTGCTAACCCTGAGATTTTTTACTGCACACACGATCTCCGGCCCACCTGATGGTAACTGGTAACCGTCGCTCATTGACTTAACTATACCGAGGGTATTGTCAAGCCGCTGTTTTTTTGAGATTTCGTTTTCCCATGACAGTTAATGTTGAAAACTAAACGTTGAGATAGTAGAAAACTACATAATATATTAAACGTGATAGATTACATGCATAAAGGTAGTTAATATCATAGACATAGTACCTATATACTGACAAACTATAGTTTTTATAATGTGTAGTAGAATTTGCGTAATACGCGATTCAAAAAGTTGTAAATTTATATTAATATGCTATGTTATATTCTCATATTTTTACTAGATAAAATAAATAAACATTACAAATGTAATAATGTGCATATCTATTATCTCGTTACTTTTCAAAAACAAATTATAAATTTAAGGTAGACGAAACTTATTCGATCATGTTCAATTAAGGTTGATAAAATTGATAAGCTTTGGAGTGATGAGTGATATGCCAGTCAACGATCAAGTGATCACTTGTGATGATGAACGCAAGCTTTTAGAGACTGAAACTGTATACGTTTTTCCTCTATACTTTATAATATTATTTAATTAAAGATTATAGTTTTGTTAAACTGACTTTTATTTAATGTGCCATTCGTAAGTCTTTCTTATAATGAAATTAAGGATGCCTTTTAAAATGTCATTTTATAGTTTCCGGTAAAATGAAGATCATAATCCAATATGATCTTACTCTCTTAAATGTTCATTATGATTTTGGACGTTGGATCAGAGACCAATGCCTTTTCTAAGTTTAAGTGCTTTTCCAATATTTTATGTTGCTATATTTGTATATAATTCATGACACGCTAGTATATTTATACAAATATTTAAATTAACACACGTAGTTAATATAAAAGTTATAGAAAGTTACTTTTAAAATATTGTTTTCATTGTTTTATTTATAAATTTTATGGTACATGTTTTATGAAACGGTTAACAAATTGCAATGTTTCAAAGTGAACACGCTTTTATGTTTAATCGTTTAAATTCATAATGATAATTTTGTTTTATTTAAAAGAATTTTATGTGTCACTTACCTATCTCTCCTTTGTGTTTAGTATTTTTTTGAAAACAGGTTGTTCATGAATTAAAATTAAATTTAAAAAGAATTATGCTAGTACGTCCGCTTATCCCCAATAATATATCCCACATTTATACGGTGTCTTTTTTTTAATCTACTTGGGTGGCAAACAAGCATACTGTCCACCTGATGGTAAGCGGTTATTGTAGCCTATAGACGCTAGCATTATCAGAGTCATCACTCGCGCGTTGCCATCTCCAAGGAAAGAGATAGGAGGTGGATAGAAAGTATATTAAGGAAAGGATAGGTAGGATACTAAGGAGAGGATAGGAAGGATAACAAGGAGAGGAGGTTCGAGCCTCCGCCACTCTCACGTCACCATACGAAACTGACTACTGTTGGTTCAATCTGATCTTTTGTGAGAGGGTACTTCCCCGATCGAGCTGGCCCATTCATGCTGGGATAAGCAAGCCTCTACGAAAAGTCTACCAAAGTAAGTAGTGACAATGAAATGAACATAATATATTCTTAGTTACCTTTCACAGCCATAGTACACGCGTATTTAATAGCCAGTATTTATAAAAAGCTAACGAGTCCACAAAGTAGCAACAAAGTTTTTGTAAGAGTGGTTTAAAAGAATGCTTGCTATTCTGGATCCCTCAAGAGCTTAATAAAGGGTACTTATGCAATGTTCACTTGCAAAACACAAGATATTATAACTAAACTTATAAAAGGCACTTTAAATGCAGAATTAGTTAGAGAGAAACGTGGATATGCATATTTGAGGATTATTGAGGTTTTGAAACTCCAGGTATATAATTTTATTTGAGTATAATCTAAAAGCAATTCTATACGGTTTTATTTACATAAATTTGTAATAAGTGATCAACACACTACTTCCCAAGTGCCGTGTTATCAGCATCTCTGTGAGAAAAAATATATTAATCCATAGATGTGTTTGTCTGAGACTTGATATACTCTGTAGTTTTTTTTATTCTTGTTTTAATAGCCTTGCAGCTTTTTGCCACAATGTTTTTTTTTTAATACGTTTTTGAAAACATCATATGCTGTTACAAAAATCTCCTTGTTACGTGTGTTGTTTTATTCCACGAATTATACTGCCCGGCGGTGGGCAATATAGTTTGAAAATCTGCATGTTTTAAAGATATTATTGTTTGCGTGTGAGTTTTACATATCCGCAGGGCAACATAGAAGCGCACAGCCGACTTCTCATTCTAATTTGTGCCAAAAAATTAGGATGCTTGAGGCATGTAAAAAATTTCAAAATCAAACGTGTGTCCAAAATGAGCAATTTGATCTTGTTAATCACATACTATGTACTTGTATCCTATATCTGTCTAGTACCTATATCTGTCTAGTACCTATATCTGTCTAGTAAATAGAGCATATAAGGTACATTGAACAAGTGAACATTAAACAAAGCTCAAACATTGTGTCCTAGTTTTCCATATTTATGAATGTTGAGGAAGTGAGAGATGAATGCAAGAATAGAGCATTTTGGCACTCTGCGCACTCTTCGTACGCCGCAAGGGATATAGCGAAATAATAAGTAACTCTACCGGGAGCCTGAGTTATATAATATCTCAAATTGTTTATATAGATATCCTATTGGAAGGATGTAGGTACAGGGGGAGACCAAGACTCACCTACCTAGACCAAATTGGTCATGGTAAGTGGAGTCAGGAGTCTCCGAAACCGGCGAGCGTGTATGAAGAGATTTATGAATGTTGAGGAAGCGAGAGATGTATGCAAGAATAGAGCCTCTTGGATCTCTGCTCTCTCTGCCTACCCCGCAAGGGAAATGGCGTTATGATAAGTAAGTAAGTAAGTTGTTTATTTTTGATATGATAACCATGGTCGTGAATAGGTATGGATCAACTCACTGAATTAGAATGATAGAAGGACCAATAATGATAATTCCTAATCAATCTTCACTTTGTATTGTGAGCATTAGAGAAGTATAGATTACTAGCCTTTGCCCGCAGCTGCCCCGCAGCCAAAAGCTAGTTTTTAGGTTATATCTCAGGTTCCCGATATAGTAGCGGTATAAAATGTTAAGTCTAATCAAGAGCTATCAAACAAAAAAGTTGCATCAAATTCCGTTCAGCACTTTTTGTGTGATATAAACAGACAAAAATCTAAAAAAAAATCGTTTTGTGTTTAGACACGCAAATATATTTTGAAATAATACTACTTTTACGGAATCTATCGCGTATACTTGATTTTCTACTATCCCGACGTTTCGAACACTGTGCAGCATGGTATAGCACTGTACGTGCCGTGTGAGGCCGGCTTTAGAATTGTCCCACCCCTATCCACCCAAGGGAGTCGTAAGAGCCGACTGAGGAAATACCGGGGGAGTGGGCAGCAGCACTCCCTCGAGTATTAACAACATCCACTGCGATCGCCAACCCACCTGCCAAGCTTGGCGATTACGGCACTATCCCCCATATTAGGGAACCACATGTGGCGTTCTCTCGGGGAGGCCTATGTCCAGCAGTGGACTTCGAAAGGCTGATGGATGGATGGATGGACAGCATGGTATCATATCAGCCTTGGACGTCTACCATGTAAGTCCACCCGTGATCATGAATGCTGTAAAGTATTCAAAACGTCGGGATTGTAGAAAATCAAGTAAACGCGATAGATTCCGTAAACGAAGTTTTATTTCAAAATGTGTAACATTCTCATAAATATCAGAAAGTATCACGCAAATATAGCCTAATTCAGTTATTTTTTCTCAAATATCTTAAATGTACAGACGCAGCTCTATTACAGCTTTATAATAGTATAGATGATTACACTTAGACTATGATATTGACACACCTCTGATTCTACATAGATTTTCCTTTGTCATCATACATAATATGACAAAAAGGAGGATCTGGTCAAGTTACAAAGCTTACTATGAAACAAAACCGCATGAGGATGTGCTAACAAGCGATATTATAAAGAATAATGTTGGCCAACACAAGAGAGTACGTTTCTGACGCGTACATTGAGGCTACATACATGAATACGTATAAACGTATATACCTTCCAAGCTAGGATAACTTGAACTTGTATTTATGTTACGTGGCTTATCACATCTAACAACAGTGTGAAAATAATATGATTATAATATTTTATATGGAAAGAGTAGAATAAAGTAATATATTTAATGAAATCTGTAACAGAAGAAACTGTATGCAAATAAAGAAAGCAACAGTCAAGATATTTGAAAAAAAAAACACTAGAATATTTAGGGTCTCTGAACTTTTTTGTTTGTTTACGCATCGCACAAATATTACTTGACGGGCCGAGGCCCGTACGCCACGAGTGGCGTAGTCGGTAGTGTAAGTGACTTCTTGCACAAGGTCGTGGTTTCGATTTCCACTCAGGATAATTATTTGTGTGATGAACACAGATATTTGTACTGCCACTGGGTGTTTTCTATCTATTATATGTATGTATTTATAAAAAAGAAAGTAATAAAATATGTATTATATCCGTAATCTGCTACCCATAGCACAAGCGTAAAGCTTAGTTTGGGACCAGAGGACGTTGTGTGAAATGTTCGTGAATATTTATTTATAACTGAACTGAACTTAATAAGCCTTTTGTGTTTTTTAGCTATTAGTTACGCTAAAAGTTGGTATACATTTTATCTAAAAATCTATCCCTCAGGAACTTAACATCTTTCTGGGATAAAACATAATGTTAATCCAGGGAATAAACCATCTGAGTACCGAATATCATGAAAATCTGTGGCGCCTTGCGTGATTGATTAACAAACATTCAAACATACAAACTTTCTTCTTTAATATTCAAGTAAATTAAGGAATATATCAAAATGTCTGAGTTAAAAATAATAGGAAAGCTCTGCCCAGTAGTTAATAGGGTGCGTGTTTAGTTATGACTCACCATAACGTAAAATGGTACACATTAAGGTCTCAGGTTCCAGTAATAAATTAGCAATATGTGTAGCACCGATTTTCACAAAACAGGTAACAATGTTGTCGAATAATACGTTTCAATAAGCTCCGATGGTTACTTTTAATAAAAGCTGCTGATTATTATGAGTGAGTTAGAGAATAGAAAATATATATATATATATATAAAAATCAATTGCTGTGAATTAGTCTCGCTAAAGCTCAAAAATGACTTATATGAGTTGAATAATTGTTTTTTGTAGTGTTCACTCAAATACAGGAGTAGTGTAAAACATTAATAAAATAGGGAAATTCTAAATTGATAATTCTGTATGGATATCGCCTTATTGGAAAGAGATTAAATGAATGCTTTAGGATTACAAGTTGCAGAAGGATCAGACGGTAATGTGTATATAAAGTCTATCACTGCAGGGAGTCCTGCTTATTTGTGCAATAAACTATTACCTGGAGATCAAATCATTTCAGTCAATGGGAAATTATGGGACTGTAAACAGATGTCAAAATGACACCAGCTGTCGGTATCCAGGAGATGCAGGTTCAAATCCTGCTCGTGACTATTATTTTCGATTTCACATTTGCCACTTTGTGTTTAATGTATATGGCTAAGCATGGCAAAAGAATGCTAAAAATATATATAAAAATATCTAAAACATTTGGTAATTGTACGAACACCACTCGGTACGGGAGGATAGTATCAAATCAGAAGAAATATAAATTCTAATTGCCAAGTAATATAAAAATTTGCAACACCTTAAGCATTTAGATATTTTAATATATATTTTTAGCACTTGACATGCTTAGCACTATACATTTTTCACACCTTAAGCACTGCAATTTTCTTGATATTTTTAAGATACTGACACCTCGATGTAACATTCTGAATCTAGATTATTCTAAAAGAAGTACCATTTTCTATAAAATCTAGGGGTTAATATTCAGCTTATTCCGTCCATCCATCCATCAGCCTTTCAAAGTCCACTGCTGGACATAGGCCTCCCCAAGAGAACGCCACAATGAGCGATCCCGTCATGGGGGATAATGCCGTAATCGCCACGCTTGGCAGATGGGTTGGCGATCGCAGTGGATGTTGTTAATACTCGAGGGAGTGCTGCTGCCCACTCCCCCGGTATTCCCTCAGTCGGCTCTTACGACTCCCGTGGGTAGAGAGGGGTGGGACAATTCTAAAGCCGGCCCCACACGGCTATTAGCCAAGCATTCAGCTTATTAGCCAAGTCCTTTTGCATAATATACGAGTATATACCTGAAGGTAAAACAGCAAAATTGGTATCGGGAGAAACCTGTACAGTTGTCGTTATTCTTGAGCCGATTTATTTTTTGATCATGAAATTAATGTTAGAGAGTCTTTGTGGTAGGATTGCAACTACTCGCGATGACGTCCAGCCTAGAACTATGCCTGTATACGTATAATTTAATCCTCAGATTGTCCACTGTCACAAAATATCTTTCGATTATCGTGATAAACAAAAAGGCGGTAAAGAAGCATGCATACTGTAAGGGTTTTCCCGACATTTTGTTAACTGAACCACTTTGAGTCAATCTAGTAGAAACTGTATCCCTCTCATTTAAGGAGCGGGCCACTTCCAAAATTGGAACAGTATGGCATGATAAATATTACCTAGTCTGATATAACAAGCAAACGCATTTGCTTGTAAATGTCTCCTAAACTAGTTTCACCGAAATTAATTTTATAACAGAGGCATATTCTGCGTGCCATTCATTTCAGTTATCTGAAACGTTTCAAAGTCTGTAATAGTTGTAGCGTAAGGTATGCTAACTTTATGCAAGTTATGCCGCCAGGTTTTCATTAAATTTATAGTAGAAAAGTCCAGCTAAAAATATCACTTGGAATAAATCACAAGTTTCAACGTGCACAGACCACGAAACACATAAGCGGCTGAAACCGTAAGAGCTCGTAGTATACATAGCTGACCAACTTGGCATACTTTAAGCATCACCGTCGAATACATGTTTTAAGCTTGAAGATTACTTATCTTAAAATAGTATTTAAATTTATAACAAAACACATCATTTTGAAAATCACTACTGATAATTTTAATTTTATAGAAGTTTGTGTCTTTCTATGTTCCACTAATGTAAATTACGCGCAGATTTTGTACTAGATGATTATGTAGTTACACGTCTTGACATAAACGAACCTCAAAAAAGAACTTATTTTTAAAATAGAAAAATTCTTTTTTTTGCTATTCAACTCCTATCCAAAAAAAAAGTTTATTTGAAATGTCATAGTTTATTTGAAATGTGTTTGTTTCCGTGGAGATTTTTTTATTGTCAACCAGATCCAGCCTGTAACTGCATTCGCGTGGACTTCAGAATATGAATACGCCACTACGACACATTAATAATCTACAAATATTGCTATTACCCAGGAACTATCTGATAATACTAGTAATCATTCTGGTTCACACTATACGTATGCTTAATTTCACGATAATTGGTCGATTAGTTACGGCGTGAAACCAACTTTCACATTTCTAAAATTAGCAAGGATGTACAACTATTTTTGAGATACCCTCAGCCAATTTTACACATCACTAGGAGTTGGGATTTGGTACTTTTTCAATGAGTTTTTTTTTATAATGCATAAACTTTCAATACCCAAAATCTATATAATTTAAAGAACTGATCTTTCAGTTGTTTTAGAACCTAACTTTGATGTGTAATGAAAATTTTAGGAAGCTTATGGAATTTGTAAAACGCACTGTAATATTTCTTATAAAGATACATTTTTTCAAAATATTCATTATTCAATTAACTAAGTTATATTCAGAATAACTAAGATGAGCCGTAGCTTCGTGTGACTTATAGAAAACTGTGCAGAGACGTGGTGTTCCCGATATATTCTATTCATTATTTTTCCCCATTCTTATTACGTATTGTTTTCTAACGAACAACGTCACAGAATGCCTATGAATATTCCTAGAGGCACAGAAAGCTGTAATATGCATAGAATGTTTTTGTTTTGGTTGAGCAAAAGTTATGTATATGGTATACGGGAAAATTCTTTAACTAGGAAAAATAATATACATAGCTAAATTAATTCATACATTTAAGATATTCGTATTTACGCTTTAAATATTAATGCGGTCAATGCTCCAGTATTTTTACGGAGCGAGCATATCTGACGTCCATGACCCAACTAAGGGGAAAACTGATGACCTTAGAACAAGACAGTATTTAGACTTTTTATTTAGGACTCTGGCAACCTGTAACGGCTGCCAGGATGTCATTTGAGAGAAAATTAAAAAAAATATGGAACATTTATACTCCTTAGCTATTTATATGTGAAAATTAGACGTTTTTATTCAAAAGGTAAGTAGCTAAAAGAGTAAGAAAGGAACTTTTGTAATAATTCCTCAGCCACAGCTTAGGCCACGAAAGTTTTTTATAGTTTCCTAGCAGCGTGTAACGAACTTTATCGTTTCACTTCAAGTATAGCTTGAGCAATGAAAAGTGACTTGATTAATAATGAAAATTAAATAGCTGTTTTAGTTAAAATAAAGATTCTCAATAAAAATATATTTTAAACACAAAGTGAAAAATACTTCTGACAGATGATGCAGGCGTCACCCAAAGACGTTAAGTATGAATGTGTTATCGAAATTAGCAGTCAGGAGCAAGGGTCACGATGGCTGAATTGGCAAAGCACCTGGACGGTATCTAGGAGATGCAGATTCGAATCCTGCTCATGACTGTTATTTTCGATTTCACATTTTTCACTTTGTGTTTAATGAATGTTGCTAAGCATGTCAAATGCTAAAAATATATATAAAAATATCTAAATAAAAATATATTTATTCAGATATATACTTCTCTGGTTTCCGAAATTATTACTATTGCATATTAGGGAATTACCACAATATTACAACAGCTTTATCGTCGAAAAAGAGAATATATTTAGCTGTATTTAAAAAAATATATATAATAAATTTATTTATAAATAGCAAGTCAATACTATACATAGTAAAAATAAGTGCTTACATATTTTATATGAGTTATTACAAACAGAAAATAAAACAAGTACTTATATGTTATATAAACGTTATAAAAACTTTCAAGTAAAAAAATACAGCATTGAAACATAGAAAAAACCCTGTAATTTTACTATTAAATTTCTTTACTTTGGCTTTAGGTATTTTTGTAGTTAAATTACGTGTTTTTTTCGTAATTTATTGTAATACAAAAGTTTATGATAAGTTCTGTTATAATTATTTCCTTAAAAAATAAACTACGTAATATTTATTTCGAAGAGTTCCGATTTTTTTACACAATATCATAATTATGTTGTAAAATATTCAATTATCATTATCAGTAATCACATACCTGAAACGAGAGAAGTTGCAGCAACGACGGCAACAGGCAGGCACTACTGTCGGCAACAAGTGGTGTTGTGCAGTCGGCCGCTCAGTTGTGGGCTTATATACTGAAGCCTAGGGCGGGTGGCGCCCGCCCACCGCCCTAATCATCGTCGGAATGCTACTAACATAGTTTGCATTTCAATTTTAGGCAACATAATTGTATGATGACATTAAATTTATTACTAAATTATATTTTACAGGGATTAGGAACGCATTTAGACGCCATTTTTATAAGCATTTATTATTTTGAAAGAAATGTGCTATATTAAACACAAAGTGGAAAATGTGAAATCGAAAATAACAGTCACGAGCAGGATTTGAACCTGCATCTCCTGGATACCGTCCAGATGCTTTGCCAATTCAGCACTGCTCGTGACTGTTATTTTCGATTTCACATTTTCCACTTTGTGTTTAATGTATATGGCTAAGCATGTCAAATGCTAAAAATATATATAAAAATATCTAAAGAAATATGCTATAGTTACAATAAATTTGATACATAGACTAAGTTGTTTATAAGTATGTCTTACTAATTCTAATTAATTAAAGGATCGTATTGATTTTAGCACAAAAATAAAATCAATAAGTAATAGATAATAACAATTTTATCTCGATAAAACGCGCTATTTTATCTACATAAAACATAAAATATTAGCATAGACTGATGGTAAGCGGTTACCTACCGTAACCTATACACGTTAGCAACACCAGCGGTCTCACACACTCACTCGCACACTCGCGCCTCGCTAACTCCAAGGAAAGGGATAAGAGGTGGATAGGAACGATAATAAGGAGAGGATGGAGGATAAGGAGGAGGTTTCGGCCTCCGAATCTCTCACTCACTACCTACATGAAATACAGCAGTTGTGGTAGTAGTACCTACTATTTCACGCTGACTACTGTGTGAGCGTGGTACTTCCGCAATCAAGCCGCCCATGCTGGGACATGCTGGAACAAGCAAGCCTTTACCACCCATTATAAAGCTGTAAGAGAGCTATGTCTGTACATTTAAGATATTTGCGAAAAAAATACTGAATTAGACTATTTAGGGATCTGTTTATTGTTCTCACATCACGCAAAACTGCTGAACGAATTTTCATGAACTTTGGTTTGATAGCTCTTGATGAGACTTAAAAACTGATATAGGTCTTATCCCGGTACTATATCAGGAGCCTAAGATATAACCTAAAAACAAGTTTTTATCTAGTTTCGTTTGGATAAAGGTCTCCACCACCCATTATAAAGCAGTAACAGAGCTATTAAGATTAAGAATTAAGAAAAATTACTGCAATAAGCTATTTAGGTGTGTGTGAAGTAAAAATATTTTTTTTTAACTTTTTGAGACATTTCTCAACATGGAACCTTACGAAAATACATTCATAAGAAATGAATGAGTTACAGGAGCTCAGGTAAAAAGAAAACAGATTCATATTTTACATTACCACTGTATGAACACTGTAGGCAGTATTTACGAGCGCTCACCCAGCAAGAAAAAAAGGCTGACCGTTGTGAATTGTGGAGGAACGCTGTACGGTTTTAATATTGTTATCTTGTCGTACCCTTAACAAGTTGGAACGCCAAAGTATTTCTAGAAACAAAACTACTAGTATACAATGCACTGAAATCGTAAACTTAAGACTAGAAATAATAAAGAGCGTTTTGTAAAAAAATCACTAGGTATCATAATGCCGCATAATTTTCAAGAATCAAATCGAGTAATTTAACCACGGTCAACACAAAGTTAATTTCAGTATGCCCCAGGATTAATTTTACTTACCACTGAAGCAATGTAACATAGTTCCAGTGGCCCACCAATAAAGGCGGATAGACGGCACACGGCGGGTTTATTTAGTGGGTGAGGGCCCCACACTACCCTGTTCGTTGTCCTGAACGACGGGGTGTGTGGTTAGGTACATTTATTCCCGCTTTAAAAAAAAAAGGATTCATTTTACGCTCTCATACAGGACAGGAGAGACTGTTCAAATGTTTGACATATTATTAAGGATTTGAGGTGGGTAAGTGTTGGTACCATTTCTAGTTTCTACGAATTCTGTGATACTATGACTAAGAAAATTACTACTCTGTCCTAGCGTTTTCCGAATCGTGGTAATAAGAAATTGAACTCTGTTCTCGCTGCCTACCTCGCAATGGAGATGGCGTGATGATAATTAAGTAAGTAAACTTGTAGATATTTTTCTCGAATTACTTTAATATACAAAAACTATTACAGTTCTATAATAGCATAGTATACAAGCAAACTACACCGGCTTCGCACGGGTAGCTTATAAGGCATATTAGGGTAATTTACAAGGCAACAACCACTACCAAAAATAAAAATAAATAATTGCTATTGATCCTATCACTAGCATATTTCACAGAATCACCGCTGGGCTAATATGAAGATTTTCTGAAAATTTCATTAAAATCGCTTTAGCTGTTTAGGAGCCCATTAGGAATATACAAATATATTAATAAATTTGATCATCAATCAAAACAATCACTAATCAACGCGTTTCTGACTATATCCTTTGTCTGTTCGTGTGGTGACGGACTGAGAATACAATTGTCACCATCCCATTCCTTCCTGAGGGTGTCGTACAAGGCGACTAAGAGAAGTAAGCTGTTGACCTGCAAACCCTAGTCGACGTAATGGCAGAAGATTGTAAGAAACGGTGCCTACGTGTGAATGTGAGCAAAACCAAAATAATGGTTTTTGTAAGAGAAGAAGCCAGAACAGATGTTAGAGTAGCAATAGAAAATGGTGTGCTAGAACAAGTAGATGAATTTGTATATCTTGGATGTAGATTCAGTCGGGATGGAAGGTACACCACTAATGTAGAGAGAAGAGTGAATGCGGGAAATAGAGTGAACGGAGCACTGGGACAACTTCTTGGCAGTCATCACCTCAGCCAGAAGGCACGTGTCGCAATACACAACGCAGTGCTTGTCCTAACGTTATTGTATGGAAGCGAGAGTTGGGTATGCAAAAAGGAGCATGAGAGTAAAATCAATGCGGTCGAAATGCGATCCCTGCGGAGAATCTGTGGAGTGAGGCTGACTGACCGCATTCGTAACGATGACGTAAGAGAGCGAGTAGGTATGAAAGAGAGTATTGGTGTAAAGATGCGAAAGGGAATGCTTCGATGGTTCGGACATGTAGAAAGAATGCCGGACGAGCGACTGTTTAAGAAGATATACAATGCGAAAGTGGAAGGATGTAGGTACAGGGGAGACCGAGACTCACCTACTTAGACCAAATCGGTCATGTATTGAAGGAAGGTGGAGTCAGGAGTCTTCGAAACCGGCAAGCGTGTATGAAGAGAGTTATGAATGTTGAGGAAGCGAGAGATGTATGCAAGAATAGAACCTCTTGGCACTCTGTTCGCTCTGCCTACCCCGCAAGGGAAATGGCATGATGATAAGTAAGTAAAAGAAGTAAGCAATTATCACATTACTGGTGGTAGGACTGGCTACCAAGTGAGAGTACTCATTTGCTATCGGGCCCGAACGGGTCGGTACCACCGTCTTCTGTGTGTAGTGTGACCGGTCATGAAGCACGTCAGTGTGTTTAATTCTTTCATTTCATATCTCAGAAATGAAATGGTGCGCAGTGGCTTGACAATACTCTTGGTATAGTTGAGTCCATGACTGACGGTTACCACTTACCAACAGGTGGGCCGTGGCCCATCTGCCATCATTAGCAATAAAAAAAACGTACAATATTGAGAATTTTATTATATTTGTAATTCTTTCATGCGAGATATTGTTATTAAAAATGGTTTGTTAAATATTTAGATATTTTTATATATATTTTTAGCATTTGACATGCTTAGCAACATACATTAAACACAAAGTGAAAAATGTGAAATCGAAAATAATAGTCACGAGCAGGATTCGAACCTGCATCTCCTGGATACAGTCCAGATGCTTTGCCAATTCAGCCATCGTGACCCTTGCTCCTGACTGCTAATCTCGATAACACATTCATACTTAACGTCTTTGGGTGACGCCTGCACCATCTGTCGGAAGTATTTTCATACATTATACCGACCAGGTAAACTTAATTTTACAATAAAGATTTTACCTAATAATGACGCAAACCCTATAAATATTTAGATATTTTTATATATATTTTTAGCATTTGACATGCTTAGCAACATACATTAACTGCAGTCAGGAGCAAGGGTCACGATGGCTGAATTATCAATAATTTACGTGGGACTTTACAAACATACAACTTAACAAATACATTTTTCAATTACATCCAGCCTCAGAACAACCATTTGTGGATCACACGAAGCATTCTCCAGTGTGGAATCAAACCCACAACACGGAGGTGCGTGAGAGCTCGGCACCAAACCACTAACCACTCCGCCATCTGTGCAATCAATTAAACCGTATGAAATATTAAATACCTTGTTTTGTGCTCGGTTTAAACCCTTATTACGACTGTCGCTACATCAGAAGAATTCCAGAAAAATTACCTTTTCCATATTGCATTATTCGAGAATGTCAAGTGCTAAAAAGTAGCAATCAATTTCAACTAAGGGGTGAGGTATTGTCGGTATGAATTATGCTCTTACTTTGGCAGCTGTTACAAGTGTACAATTATTGCTTCCATATTGATAATAGCCATATCGGTCCTGCAACATTCTAGAAGGGAAATGAGATAATGATACTATGTCGTGTTAGTTTGACAGTCCGGGCTGTGTTGATTATAAAAAAATATTGAAAAACACTTTTCGTATTCTCATTATTTACAAAATATAGTTTAAAAACTAAATAACACGCTTTAATAGCTACCATCAAATTAACATACATCAAATTGATTAGTAGTAAAACGTACTTACTTTTTAGTTTAGTAGTAAGTAGGTATTAAAGCGTCTTTATTAATTTTTAAACTATATTCATGCACTTTTATTCTTCAAACAACACCAAATGCTAATAAAAAGCGTGTTAAAAAATATAATATACCTAAAATAAACCTAATGTTGAGTGAGGGCATTATACATGTACTTATTATTTACAGAATACATTACAAAACTGATTTACATAGATTCAGGCAAAACTTTTCATATTACAACTTTGCGGTACAAATATATTGTCTAATTCTGTTGCCATAATAAAGTATAAGAAAATATTTGGGACATTAATTTACTTAAGGGTGAATACAACAATAATATTCCTAAAAAAGTTTTTAATATGTTTTTATGAGCTTCACTCACCTGAATTTATGTATGGAACGGATCCTTTGAGAGTGATTTTCACCCACTTCAAAACGTCGGATTTCAGTTGATACTTTGCACATTTATCAAAGACTAATGACAATACAATCCTTACTAATACTAGAAAAGAAATCTCCATAGGTGAATCCTTTTTTTTTTTTAAGGCGGGGAAAAAAATCCTATCCGGACACCCCGTCGTTTGGGGCAACGAACAGGGTAGTGTGGGGCCCTCACCCACTGAAGAAACCCGCCGTGTGTCGTGTCGCCGCCTTTATTGGCGGGCTACCGGAACCATATTACATTCCTTCAGTGGTGCATAGGTGTATCCTAGGAATATATACAGACTCTACTCGAGAAAAACCGGACAGTATAGTTGCCTCGATTATATTGCGATGCAATGTTTTCACTTGCAATCTGGTGCCATTGCATAATTTTGATGGATTTATATTGCGCAGCAACATAATAGGCGCGTCAAATTTTAATTTTAATGTGTGAGTTGGGAGACCGCTTCAGTGTATTCAAGAACTCAACCGGATAATGAATGACATTCCAATTTTAAAGAGTATTTGCTTATGTTTTAAGGGAGTTCAACCTTTTTTGAATAAAATCGGATTGAGTTTTCAAACATGTGTCAAAATAAAATGTAATTAAAATCAAAAGCACTAAGGAGTAATAATTGATATCAACTTCGAAGCAAATCACCGCCAAAATACTTTTTACCCCTTTTCAACCCCTTTAGGGGATGAATTTCAATAAAATACGAATCACGTCGTCCATCAATTCTATTAAAAAAGGTTTATACAATTTACAATTTTAAGTAGATTGGACCAAAGAATCACGTTGTACCATACAAACTTCCCCATAATAATTTAGACATTAAAAAATTAAAAACAATTAAGGTGCGCATAGCCGACGTGTTGTATACATAATATGTACAAACAAGATCTTAAAGATCTATCAAATCAGTCCGTTGACATTTCCCTACTATTACGGATTCAATACCAGTCTTGTTTGGCTTTTATTGAAGGCAATGGAAAAAAATATTTTGACTATTATAATGCGGTTCTATTCTACCTGTGCAATTATATTAAACTTCCCCTAAATATCTTTAAAAAAATCGGGTCTGCGTTGATATATCTTTTCTTTTTTGATATTACTTATTTTTAACCATTTGATATACTGGACTATGAAATAAAGTAAAGAACATTGCTCAAATCGGCCTATGAATCAACAAGTATGCCACCCTAACTAGAATTATTAGTTTATTTTATAACTTAGAAATCAATTATTACAATCTCACGGACACTTCAGAATCTCGTAAACAATTTAATAAAATCTTCTTGACCAATAATACTGGCCTCTTTTATGGGTGATCAATGTTTGCAATACCCATAGTTTTAACAATAAATCTACTGTTTTTTTTTATAAATGGTGACTGTTTATATATTGTGCCGTTTATTTGTTTGTGTAGTTATTTTATGTAGTTAACAAGTACTTGTATTATCAATGTGACAACAAGCGTGCGCGCCTTGTTGAGTATCATTGCAACTTTTTCACACACCACGTCAGTTGTTGGCACACGCATAAGGTCTATAATATTTTTAAACGTTGTAAAAAATATATTCAACTTTGTTAGAAGTTAATAATATCTAAAATAAGACAAACGAGATCATACAACATTTCCAGTTTTCTACAGGTTTCCCTAGCGTAGAGAGAAGAAAGTAGAGAAAAGAAGAACAGAAGAAGAAATGACAGTAATACGTGTGTGTGTAATGTCCTGCCTGAGTTCCTAGTTGACTCATAAAGTCAATCATCGCAGTGCATGTACATACGTTTTGGATATATTATGTATTGTGGCATTTTTATTGACTTACGATTTTACTAACAACTTGGCTTGAACAACCAACTCTGATTTCTTCTTCGAATACTGATATCTGGCTGCAAATTACGGATCTATTGATAACGATAACTTGACATTAAATACCGACCTAGGAATGTATGTATAATAATAATATGTAAATGTTGTCATATTGCAAAGATTACTCTAATGCAACGCTCTAGGCCATACTACAAACAGCGCTAAAATACTTATAAACACGTAACGCCATGCTATGTAGTATTATAACCTCAAAATGGGTAACTACTTTGGTTATTATACAATTTTTGGAAGTGTCTGTGACTATAATTAAATTTCGATCGAATGTAGTCGTTACTAACCAAAAAATAAACAATTTTTTGTGGCTGTTGTTTTTTAGGCCAACAACGTATGGCAGCTGAGCAATGTCATTTAATAATAAGAAAGAAAACGGTGAGGCTCAAAACTACAAATAGTTAGAATTGTTGCCAAAGGAGCGGCGGTTACCATTTACTATCAGGTACGCCGTCTGCTCATCTGCCACCGTTGGCAATAACAAAAATCGCTTAAAACACTTTGCCAGTTGATCTACGGCAGCCCCCTTAGAATGAAAAACGAAACGTTAGACGAACTTTAGAAAGTTCATCTAACGTTTCGTTTTTCATTCTAAGGGGGCAGGTATTACCCGTTGGTGATAAACACGTAGACACTAGAGTACAAATTATTATTTGTGAATGACGAAAAAGAGAACATTAGTACGAGCGGGAATCGAACCTGCCTCCCTTCTTATCCGGGAAGTGCTCTAATCCACTGAGCTAACGTACTACCTGGTGGTCATACCCAATTTCCTCATCACATTTGTCTTAACGACCACTACTTAAACATAACACCCCTCTCGCCGGTGGACATCCGATGAGTTCGGACGTGTTGCACTAGAAAGTTACTCAGCTAAAGTCGTCACCGGAGGTGAAGTTACACTAGACGGTTAGTCAAATTGTACTAAATCCTCGATGGGACCAGTTTAAGCTGGCTTCAGCTCCACTTATAATTGACGGACTGCCTATTAGTTCTAATACATCGATTGCCACCAATATCATTAGGCTCGCCGTGGCTACGGAGTATTTAATCTATATTTTTATTAAAAACACAATAATTTCTGTATCTGCAACTATAGAGCCCGGAGAATGTTTGGGTAAACTAAATAATGCTAAACACAGCTCCAAAATTATAACCCTTAATATCAGAAGCATTTATCGTAATCTTGATAAATTTCTAGTCTTCTTGGAAGGTCTTGGCATTGACTGTGACGTATTGGTGCTCACGGAATGTTGGTTATCCGAACACAAGCCACCGCCTCAACTTAAAAATTACAAACACCATTACTCTACTGTTTCTTACAACCAAAACGATGGTATAGTAATATACATACAAAATGACATATGCCACACAGTATTGGAGCCAATCTTTCAGGACGCAAATTGTTTGTTGCTGAAAATGTCGGAAGTTGCAATAGTTTGTATATATAGATCACCTTCCCAAAAACATTTGGATGGCTTTCTCACTTCCCTGGACAATGTCCTCAACACAACAAGTGAATTTAAGACGGTTGCTATAGTTGGTAATATCAACATTGATATCAAGCCATCTAATGATGACCGTAAAAGCCAGGAATATCTTAATCTCCTGGCTGAAAAAGGCCTTCTCCCAGCACATGTTTTACCTACACGGGAATCAAACTGTTTAGATCACATTAACCTCAAAACTAATCGTAAAGCCCAGACATTTGTCATTAAAACATACATAACAGATCACTTACCAGTCCTATTAAACCTATCTTTTCCAAAAAAACTTGCGCCCTCAAAATTTAAAAAAGTCATTAACTATGACAACGCTGTCAGCACTCTAACTGGAAAGGATATTTCTGCTATCTTTGCCATTGATGACCCTAATATTGCCACCGAGGTTTTAATTAAACATTTAAAAGAGGCATTAGACATCAGCACTACTACTCGTAAAGTGCCAAATAGGAGATTTATTCTAAAGCCATGGATAATGCCTGGTTTACTTTGATGTATCACCCATTGCGATGCGTTACACAAGAAATCAAGAGCCTCCCCATCGAATGAAGTTCTTAAAAAATCGTACTGCAGATACAGAAACTTCTGTAACGAACTTCTGGCCAAAGTTAAAGACAATTATTTCAGCTCAGAAATTGACAAATGTAAGAATCTTAAGCAAACATGGGACACGATTCGTCAAATTAGCAAAACCTCACTTAACAAAAACCCAGCTATGGAGCTTCTAAGTCTTAGCCTTGACGACCCAATTACATCTGTCAACATGGTGAATTAGTACTTTGCTGTAGCTCGCTAAGAACTTACAAATAACATTACTCAGTTTACAGGCATATCTAATATAACTAGCGACATTAAAAGTTCCTCCCATCTAAAGTCTTTTGGATTGATTGAAACAGATACATCGAAGTTGAAGCTCTAATTACAAATCTAAAAATGAATTCTGCAACAGGATGGAATGGTATTCCTGTTGCTATATTAAAACGTACTAAAAATATGATCAGTCCAATTTTAACTCATATATTTAATTTGTGTTTTAAAAAAGGTGTTTTTCCTGATAGCTTCAAACGCTCAATTATTCATCCGATCTGTAAGGGAGAGATAAAAGACTGTGTTGAGAACTATTGCTCTATTTCTGTGCTCACTGCTATGTCTAAATTGCTTGAAAAACTTATTAATACACGCTTAATGAAATATCTAGTACAAGAAAAAATTATCTCTGAATCGCAATTTGGCTTCTAACCCAATAAATCTACAGAAGATGCTGTAGCACAGCTCACAAATTATGTTTCAAGCAATTTGGACCAAGGTCAGAAATGTTTAGGCATTTTTTTGGACATAGCTAAGGCATTCGATACGGTTTCGATAAGCTTGCTACTAAATAAATTAGAAATAATGGGTGTACGCGGCCTACCCCTGCAACTTTTTAAAGATTTCCTCACTAATAGATACCAAGCTACGAATATTGGAGATCACGTCAGTCACTCTTTGCCCGTCACTTGCGGTGTGCCCCAGGGCAGTGTACTTGGCCCGAGTCTCTTCCTGATTTAGATCAATGATCTATGTAATTATAAACCATTAAACGGTAAAGTCATCTCTTACGCAGATGACACCGCTCTCATATTCCAAGAAGAGACTTGGACCCAAGCTCAACTTCATGCTGAAAATGGTCTTCGTCAAATATTTCTGTGGTTAAACAAAAATCGCTTAACACTGAATATAAAAAAACTAAGTATTTTTCCTTCTCAATTAATAAATCCACCCAGCCGTTAATTAACCTTTTCAGTCTCAGAATTCATACCTGCAACAACACAAACTCACCAACATGCTCTTGTTTACCACTGTAAAGAACTAACAGCGTAAAGTATCTCGGCATCCTTCTCGGTGAAATATTATCCTGGAACGCTCAATTAAATCTTCTATCCGCAAGAACACGTAAGATGATTTGGATGTTCAAAAAACTTAGAAACGTACTTAAACCGGTTTTGTTAAAAACGAGTCTATTTTGCTCTCGCGCAATCGATATTAACCTATTGTATTCCCGTCTGGGGTGGAGCATGCAAGACGAAAATTATACATGTAGAACGGGCACAAAGATCATTGCTTAACGTTATGTTACGAAAACCTTATCGTTACCCAACACACAGTCTTTTCAAAGACTGTAACGTTCTGACAGTTCGACAATTATTTGTCTTGCATGCTACACTTCTCAAACACAAATCATTGACATTCGACCCAATGACCACTTACACTGCTCGCAGACGAGGCAGAGTGTGCGATTCCACCAGTCATCGAACTGCCTTCTTCAGACGACAACTTTGCTCCCTTCTTATATAATAAAATCAATTCTCTATTAAACATATTTCCTAAAACCTCACGTGAAACCAAAATTATTATCAAAAAATATTTACAGAATCTAAGCTATAACGACACTGAGTGCCTCTTAACTGTAGTAAAGTAGCATACATTGTACAGTCACGCACGCACACACCCACGTACGCACGCATGTACACGCAACACACACATACACACACACACACACACGCACACACCACACACATACACACACAACTAGATACACACACCTACATAGACACATATTTTCTATTTCCACATATTGATCTTAAAACTTGTATTCACATAAGTTACAATCAATGTACCTATACCCGTGGCTCACCCGCCTGTCCTGGAGTCCTGAAATACAGGGTTTCCCTAGTTTAGGCTCCAGCCCACCCCTACAATAACAATATTATGTTACCATTAATATGTCAATTACTTATGGTGGAAAATAAATATATTATTATAACAAGACACTATTTAAATAATAGCTTCCAAGAAAGCTAGGTGGGTAGGTAATCATTATGGTTTTTGTATAACTTAATAGCTTTATTGTAGAAAACCTTAACTACCGCCTAAACAATGTTCGTGTTAATTAGTTCAACAAAACACTGACTGCACGGAGTGGTTTAGGTACCGACCTCCCGTTCGAGTGTTGTGGGTTGGATTTCCACATAAGAAAATCTTTGTGTGTTCCACAAATGGTTATTCTGAGTCTGGGTGTACTTTTTGTCCCTGAAATGTATGTTTGTAAAGTCCCCCGCGATACAAGAATTATTTATAAGTGCAGGGTGTCTTTAAAAAAAAAGCAGGTACTCTCTTCGACACTTCTTGAGTCTTGATCATAGACAGCTTACCCAAGGTTGTCAGTGATAATTATCACGTTCTTCCGCTATATTAATTGCTCAAAAAAAATCTTCATAAATTTTTGTTACAAATATGTAATAGTAAGTATTAATATTATCACGATTTATTGCTCAATCTGGTTTTAATGTTACTCATAATACTTATCTAGACGCGGCCTTAATAACATTATTGAATTCCTAGTATATTAGTCTATAATTTTATGATACCATAAGTACACAATCCAAATATGGACCATTCTTATTATATGACCTTGGATAAACTTTACTAATTGATGGATCACAAATGTTTAGATACGTATTTTAATACAAAAAATCCTACTACGGTACGTCTTCAATAATATTGGTTAGTACTCGAGTTGGGTCCAATAATTTAAATATTTCTCTCATTACGAGTAGACTGGCCAATCGTCATACAGTAATAGATTCACAAAATAAAAATATAATCCAAGATTAAATATTCAATGCCTAATCTACTTGTATTTGTATTTATTCTATTACAAATCCGTCCGGTCGTTCTATCGAACCGTTTATTTTAATGCAATTTTGTTATCAGATCCGTTATCAATCATTTAATGTCACTTAACTTCTACCTAATTCAACGAGGGGGAGACTCAGGCAAAAACTAGTAGGTAATACCTATATATTACAGTAGCGTAGGGCTGTTTGCTTCAATAATATTGCCTATTTAAATTGTCTATGAAATTTAAAGCAATGTTGAAAGAAAAAGTATTTTTGAAAGTATTATTAGTTTTCAAACATAAAACCTAACAACATTTTAAATGTTAAAGTTTGTATGTAAGCATGTTTAGATGTTTTCTACTAAAGCACTCAAAAATGCTAGAACGAATTTGAGCTATTTATATAACTATTATTAGTATTTTGTAATGAACAAGTCTGAATTCATAATTATTAATATTTGTAGATAATATGGAGACAAAATGCAGAAAGACCATTTTATACAGTTTTTTGATGGGCGGTCTCCAGGCAAGATAAGTGTTCTTGGAGAATTAAGTAAACGAGGTACTTCAAAATACGCCTTGCGCTAACGACTGGCAATTTAGTATTTTCACAATCACTTTGAAATTGAACAACAGGAATGATTGAAGAAATACATTGCTTTGAGCGTATCAATGTTATCTTAAAATTGTTTAATCGAAAGTTTAGATTCTGATTCAAGCAGTACACAATCATCAAAATGTACGATATATTTTAAAATGGTTATCAGAGTTAATTTCTAAACTAATCAAACTTATTAGACTAATCATTTAAAGTGTAAAAATAATTTTAGCACTTTCTAGTGCTTCTTTGTCCTTCTCGTGGCTATCATTTTCTCTATAATCTTGCCAGTAAACGTCCCGCCCAAATCAGTACAGCCATTCCGGAGATTATCCTGACCAAACAGATAAACAGACCGACAGCGAGATAAAAGCTTTGAAAATTCGTATTTTATTAATAGGTAAGTAATGTACAACATACTTACATAATATGCATTTTATAAAAAGCTGGCTATTTAAACATTACGGCATTATTTTGACGGGCCACGTGGCTTAGTCGGTAGTGTAACCGACTTCCGTGCACGAGGTCATGGGTTCAATTCCCACTCAGGACAATTATTTGTGTGATGAACACAGATATTTGTACTGCGTCTGGGTGTTTTCTATCTATTATATGTATGTATTTACAAAAAAATAGTAATATATGTATTATATCCGTAATCTGGTACCCATAGCACAGGCATTAAGCTTAGTTTGGGGCCAGAGGACGTTGTGTGAAAATGCACGGACATTTATTTATTTATTACAATCAGACACTTCATTTTAGATTAAATGCAATGACCTTATATTTAAATTTTCTGTAATAAAATATGGCTCACAGTTGTTTTTTTAGTAAAGTTGAATGTGTAGTACACAACTACTAAGTATTTAATAGTTAGTATATTCGCTTTTTTGTTTAAATCTCTAAATAGCATCTATTGATTTTCTGTCATAATTTAATAATTCACATCAAAAAATTTTATACGTTTATTCAAATAATAGATGAAATAAAATATATTGACAATGGTAAGAGCTTTGAGTTTTCTTACTGGACAATAGTGTCGCCGACTATGAGGAGACTTTGAGCAAACAAAAGGAAATATGATTGGTACGAGATGACGTTGGGCGCCTACATTCCATATCGAGCTATATCGGGTATCAGTTCATGGGCATCGAGGTAGATTAAATGATGCATTATTAGGTTCTGTTATAACGTCACAGGTCAGGTATAGAACAATACTTATGGACTGTTTTAGAGGGTCTCAATAAGTTAGTGTGATTAATATTCGACCCATCGTTTCTTCAAGGTGTTTTTTTAAAACCACATGCTATGCAGTGTATATGAAGAATACAATTGATGGGATCAAGGTACCTCCTCTATAGACTCAGAACAAAATGTTTTGTGGATTGCGGGGCCGTAAAATGACATATAATGTTACCTAAACATCTGCCTTTTTTTTGTTTAGGCGGTAAAAAATATACCTAGCCACACACTCGGTCGTTCGGGGCAACAAACAGGGTAGTGTGGGGCCCTCACCCACAAAAAAACCCGCCGTTTCGGATACCCTCTTTCAGCGACGCTCCGGTGGTTCTGCCACCGGAGCGTCGTACCTTCGTGGGAGGCATTACGGGTGGTGGACTTTCTCCGGTCCATCCACCCACAGCCTCAGCTAGGGCGGCATCAGGCGCAGGTTAAACGACTGCTCTAAGCATATAAATAAATTTCTCACTAGGTTGTCAAATTAAAATATTCATTAATTAAATTATTACGGTTTTATTATTGCTCTAGAACTTTTACGAACTAATCCAACAATTAAAAGTTGTTTTCATGTTTTTTGTTTGACAAAGAGAACATAAGACAATACGGCATTGGTGTTCTGCCCCTCGTCAGTGCAGGTCATGTTTTTGCTATCGGTAACCTATCATAAAATACATAATAATATTAGATCGAGCGCAATAAGCGCGCGGTCCCGCTTGGATCACTGCTGCGCCGCAGGTGGCACTTACACTATGCAGAATAAACCCTATGCCTTGGGCGATACAGTACAAAATGATATTGTTCAAGAAGAAAATATAAATAACAACGTGAATGAAATGATTACAGCTAATATGGAATGCAATATTTTTACACAAATCCAACACGGAGAGGAAGATAGCAGAGCTGAGAAGAAGTTACGCGAGGAAATTTCCTCTGAAGAAGGATGGGTTACACAAGTGAAGGGGCGCAAAATTATACGCAGGTCAGAACAAAATACCACCGTTGATAAACCTCAAGTCTCCGTTACTAACAATGAGGTATTACCCAAGCAGTTTGCATTGGCGCGCTTACTTAAAGATCACAATATTAACAACATTATTCGTGTTAAATATATACACCAATACAAAGTGATAATAACTATTGATAACGACTACAGTGCGGATATATTTGTTAATTGCCAAACGTTTGTAGACCTGGGATGGAGATGACATAAGACGAGGAGAAGAGGTAAGCGTCTCTTTCGGCGTGATCAAAGATATTGAATTAGATTTCACTGAAGATTATATAAAAGAGAACTTGACCTCGTCTATAAAAATAGTAAATGTTAAAAGACTGAGGAGAAGGAACCATGCTAATTTATCTAAAGATGCCTGGTTAATGTCGGAATCAGTACGACTCGGATTTCAAGGTTCAATGCTTCTTACTCATGTATTTATCCTTGGAATGAACATCAAAGTGGAACCCTACGTATTTCCAGTGACCCAGTGCAGCAGGTGCTGGAAATATGGACATAACTTTAGAATGTGTCCCTCCAAAAAGGTTATATGTCCAAAATGCTCAAAAATCACGTGAACTGTGAACAAAAAGACAACTTTCAATGTGTCAATTGTACTAACAACCACTTGGCACTACAAAAAATATGTCCGATTTACAAAAAAGAAAGAAGAATTAGAGAGTTAATGTCAGAATTTAATTGCACGTACAGACAGGCATTAACTATGTTTGTACCAATTTCACCAACCTCAGAACAAGATTTCAGTCCGGAGTCTATAACTAAATATCCACCTCTAAATAAACAGGGTTTGGCCGATTCATCTACGTATACTGCCCTTCCATGCCAGACGCAGAAGTTAATGTCAGACCTTTTCAAAACCCATGTAAAAGACCAGACTGTCAAAACGCCT
This sequence comes from Leucoma salicis, assembly GCA_948253155.1. Classification (NCBI taxonomy): domain Eukaryota; kingdom Metazoa; phylum Arthropoda; class Insecta; order Lepidoptera; family Erebidae; genus Leucoma; species Leucoma salicis. The sequence continues at coordinate 6,166,645 of OX411815.1, forward strand.
ACCAGTCGTAGGAAAAAAAAGAGACAGCGGCAACCGACTCGTCCTCCTACTCCGGGCCCTTCTATGTCCGCAGACGACGAAGATTGGTACCAACCCATGCACGATAACCCACTGCAGTTGGATAATAGTAACTAAGGGACTAACATGAACACACCGAAAGAGATAAGTTTTATGTGCCTACTGATTAGATTTAAGAATTTAGATATTTTTATATATATTTTTAGCATTTGACATGCTTAGCACTATACATTAAACACAAAGTGAAAAATGTGAAATCGAAAATAACAGTCAGGAGCAGGATTTGAACCTGCATCTTCTGGATACCGTCCAGATGCTTTGCCAATTCAGCCATCCTGACAATTGCTCCTGACTGCTAATTTCGATAACACATCATACTTAACGTCTTTTGGGTGACGCCTGCGCCATCTGTCAGAAGTATTTTCATACATTATACCGACCAGGTAAACTTAATTTTACAATTAAGATTTTACCTAATAATGACGCAAACCCTTTAAATATTTAGATATTTTTATATATATTTTTAGCATTTGACATGCTTAGCACTATACATTAAACACAAAGTGAAAAATGTGAAATCGAAAATAACAGTCAGGAGCAGGATTTGAACCTGCATCTTCTGGATACCGTCCAGATGCTTTGCCAATTCAGCCATCCTGACAATTGCTCCTGACTGCTAATTTCGATACGAGTAGTACGATTCGAGTATGATGTGTTATCGAAATTAGCAGTCAGGAGCAATTGTCAGGATGGCTGAATTGGCAAAGCATCTGGACGGTATCCAGAAGATGCAGGTTCAAATCCTGCTCCTGACTGTTATTTTCGATTTCACATTTTTCACTTTGTGTTTAATGTATAGTGCTAAGCATGTCAAATGCTAAAAATATATATAAAAATATCTAAATATTTAAAGGGTTTGCGTCATTATTAGGTAAAATCTTAATTGTAAAATTAAGTTTACCTGGTCGGTATAATGTATGAAAATACTTCTGACAGATGGCGCAGGCGTCACCCAAAAGACGTTAAGTATGATGTGTTATCGAAATTAGCAGTCAGGAGCAATTGTCAGGATGGCTGAATTGGCAAAGCATCTGGACGGTATCCAGAAGATGCAGGTTCAAATCCTGCTCCTGACTGTTATTTTCGATTTCACATTTTTCACTTTGTGTTTAATGTATAGTGCTAAGCATGTCAAATGCTAAAAATATATATAAAAATATCTAAATATTTAAAGGGTTTGCGTCATTATTAGGTAAAATCTTAATTGTAAAATTAAGTTTACCTGGTCGGTATAATGTATGAAAATACTTCTGACAGATGGCGCAGGCGTCACCCAAAAGACGTTAAGTATGATGTGTTATCGAAATTAGCAGTCAGGAGCAATTGTCAGGATGGCTGAATTGGCAAAGCATCTGGACGGTATCCAGAAGATGCAGGTTCAAATCCTGCTCCTGACTGTTATTTTCGATTTCACATTTTTCACTTTGTGTTTAATAGATTTAAGAACATAATTTTAAGTAACGAACCGCTGGAAGTTAAAATTCGCCAGATAGTCTCGACTTTAACCGAATGGATTATTTCTAAAGTTGCACAGTAAAATATATCAACGAGCTCTTTATTATCAACGTTATTGAACGTTGTTTTAAAGGGATATGGATAGGTACAATACATTAGTTAATTTCAACATTATACAATGGAATTGTCAGAGTATAAGCAACAAATATATTTCCTTTGAGTCATTTCTCACACAAGAAAAAATACATGTGGCTCTTTTGTCTGAGACGTGGTTGAAACTTGGCAGTCACTTTAATATTACTGGCTATAATATATATAGGCAATACAGATCTGAAGTCAATGGTAGGGTAGCGGTATTTATTCAGAAATCCATCAGGTCTAGTTTAAGCGTAATACGGAGCCCCAATCCAGGTATTGAGCTTGTACAGGTTAGAATACACAATTGTCGATTTGTTGAAAACATAATGGACATATACTGTATCTCCCCAGTACAAACAACAAGAAGCGACTGGGATTTTATATTTTCACGTTCTAGCAGTAAATCATTGATATTGGAGGATTTTAACGCACATCATACTGACTGGTCATATAAAAATAATAGCAGAGGTAATCAAATACAGGATAGTATAATAGATTATAACTATATAACACTAAATAATGGTGCACCCACGAGAGTGATGTTTCATTTGTTTCTGCCGATCTAGCTACATTTTTGTCCTGGAATGTTACAAATGAATCACTCGGTAGTGACCACTTGATAATTAAAATATCAGGTACATTGAACTTACCCAGTGACTTTATAAAAAAACTAAACTTTAAGAAAAGTGACTGGGCAGGTTATAAACAACATCTTAAAACGTAATTTCTTAACTATAGAACATCAGATAATGTACAAACACTTTATAATGATTTTTAATAAATATTACAAACGGCGGCGAACATATGTATCCCATATGTTAAAATTCCACAACACATTAAATATAAATTTTCTCCGAAACCTTATTGGAACGCGGATTTATCGAAGGCAGTTGCTCGACGACGTTTAGCTTTAGCAAAATGTAGACGCTGCCCTTCACCTTGTAATTTGGAGATCCTGCAAGACAGGTTACGTACCACACAAAGATTAATTCGTGCAGCTAAGTGTAGGTCTTTCCAAGAATTTTGCTCTTCTATAGATGAAAGCACCTCCACGTCAAGTATGTGGCGTAAAATGAAATGGCTGAAAGGGCACAATACCAACCACAATAATTGGAGTGTTGATCGAGAAAAGGTAGAACAATTGTTGAAAAGGTTAGCACCGGTCTATGTTAGATTGCCACAACCACTATTTCATTAAAAAAATAGTCAACTAGAGGCTCAAATAACAATTCAAGAACTGACCAATTCTGTTAAGAAAAATGACACGGCACCTGGAGGTGATATCTTGTCTCTGCAAGATATTTCATATTATTATTAACAAAAGATTGGAATGGTTCATAGGGCGGTAAGAATTATTTCCGGATCAAATCATAGGCTTCTGAAAGGGTCGGTCATATTTGGATAATCTCACTCAGCTAGTCACCTACATTAGGTAGGGTTTACGAAAGACCTAACGACTGCGGCGTGTTTTGTGGATATAGATAGTACTTACAACAATGTAGATACATCCTGTCTTGTATATGTCCTAGACCGTTTGGGGATTGGCTCTAGGATCTGTTTATATCTTTGGTCTTTTCTAAGTGAAAGGCGCCTGACAATGTGTCTAGATAAAAAATATTTAGTCAGGATAACTGGACGAGGAATAACCCAGGGGGACCCTTTGTCCCCACTTCTTTTCAATATTGCGACACTTAACATAGATAGTTGTGTAAACAATGTAGAAATTACCCAGTATGCCGATGATTTTATCTTATACATTTCAAATAATGACTTAAATATTACACTTTCTGAGTTAAAACTTGCCTATGAAAAATTTATTACACAACTAGATTGCCTAGGATTAAATATGTCCGCTTCAAAAAGTAAAATTTGTTTATTCAAGAAGGGTGGATACAAAGGAAATTTAGATTTTACAATTAGTAACGTCCCTGTACCAACGGTTAGAGAAGTTAAATATTTAGGTCTTTGGTTGGATAGTCGCCTGAAATGGAGTAAACATCTTGAAGAAAAATCACAAAAAGTTTCTAAATTATTATGTATACTGAAAATCCTAGCGGGTTCGGGGTGGGGACTTCACCAGAAACATTTGAGATTGTTGTATATTGCTATTATACGGAGTAGGATAGACTATGCAAGCTTTTTATACGATAACTGTTGTAAAACTAAATTATCCAAACTAGATCAAATTCAAAATCAAGCTCTACGCGTTATTGGTGGATAGATCCGCAGCACTCCTATCCACGTGACGGAAAGCGATCTTTGTCTACCCCCTCTGCAATACCGTAGAAGATATCTGGCAGCAAAATTTTGGTTCAAAGCTAAATCGTTATCAAAAAATAAATCTATTGTAATTCTACAAGAGCTTTCTAATAACATCCGTTCTCTTTATTGGCGTAACAAAAAAATTCCTCTACTAATTTCTATCCATTTAGAGTTCAACGCGGTGCTCCTACATAACAGTGACAGGCTGGGAAAGTTTTCATTAAATACCTGGATGAGCAATATTAACCTGTTACACGTATTATTTGATTCAATCCCTACAATTGACCGTGCAAAACGAATGTATGATATTTCCACTATTAATAGTATATGTACCAGATATATAATCGAACAGTATGCAAACTGTTATAAGATTTTCACTGATGGATCTAAAGAGCGTTCTAGTGGTGGGGCCGCCTTTTGGGACCCCAATCAGAATTGTTATGTAAAGCTTAGGATTGATTCATGTATATCAATTATGCACATCGAATTAATTGCAATAGTAGAGGCTTTGGCTTACATTCACTCAGTCAATCATAGTAAGTTTGTGATCCTTACAGATTCGAAAAGCTCCCTGCAACATTTGGCTCGGTGTACCTCTCATGCGACGAGAGGTGCACCGGTTGTCTTCAACATACTTGAGTCAATTTTACGCTTGCAATCTGAGAATAGGGAAGTGTTTTTGCAGTGGATTCCTTCACACATTCAAATGAAAGAGAACGAGATCGTAGATAAATTAGCCAAAGAAGCGATTACAGATGGAGTTCCGCTGACAATCACGCCTTTATTCTCTGATTACACTAGGAATATAAAAGAACAGTGCAGAATATTATGGCAAAAATATTTTGACAAAAGATCCACAGAAAAAAAGCATTTGGTACAAGATTATCCAGCCAAATATTCTTAAATATCCTTGGTTTGGCAATAGCCAACTTAGACGCAAGGTACTAGTGATAGCTCTCAGGATTCATTCTACTCACATTCCATCGAATAGGTTTAGATTTTTAATGAGAAAAACTGATTCTCAAAAATGCAATAATTATGGTGAAGAAGTGGAGAAGATTCACAGCATATATTGATGGAGTGCGCGCGGAACGAGACATTTAGAAGTCAATACTTTAATAAAAAAAAAAATCTCGATGTGGGATTTTGCAATAGTATACTATCTTCTCCAGAGTCTAACGAAGCCATTGTTCTTTATAAGTTGGTAGAATTAGGCCTGCAAAGGCATGATTCTGTCAACTAAAGTGATTCTTGTTTTTCTTTTGTGTATTTTAGTGATGTATGATCAGTATTACAAGGCGATATGGTCGCTCAGCGACAAAGCATTTTAAATTAATTAAAAAAAAAATGACGATACGGCGCTCCATTCATGTAGATGTGGACGATAAAGCAAAAAGATATTGCGTAAGCTGAAATTATAAATATTTTTTATTATATTATTTATAATTGTATTGAAATTCGTCTCAAAATGTTGATTTCTTTTATCGGATATCTAGAAATAATTGGCATAATCTAGAAAGAAACGCCACTTAAATAGTACCGCGATTATATCGGGTGTCCAGTAATTAATGAATAACCTTGAAATGTCTTATAGTAAAACTTATGGCCATTCAGAAAAAAATACGAAAAAAATCTATAATAAGTACCTAGTACATAAGATAAGTATTAAATACTTTGGAAAATCCAAAACTGCACGCCTCATAATCTTAATTTTTCACAATAAAATTGATTATTTGATAAGTAACTAATAATGTATTGGTCTTACTAAGTAGTTTTCAATAAATCACATAAATAACGCTAATTTTAAAAAGTAATAATGTGGGTTTCTAGTCTTATCGCCATCTAGGGCTAATTTTAAGAAGTACTTCTATATTGGTCTATAGAAATAGTTCTCATGAAAGGTATAGCGCTGGTTTTAGTGTCCCGTCGAGCGTAAATATTCAGTATTTTTTTGTTTATTTAATAACAATTAAACCACATCGAATCAGACCGTGAAAAGTAATAGGGCTCTATTCGTAGTAATACTCAAGTTAAAAAGAAAAAACAACAAACGAACGTCCAAGACAGAACTTTTGACCGGCCATGAATCACGTCGTTGCGTTTTGGCTGTAGCAGATTATTCTTTCATTTCATAGCGGTGAAATGAAATGGTGAGCAGCGGCTTGACAATACTCTCGGTATAGTTGAGTCTATGAGCGACGGTATATATATATATATATATATGATAAATAAAGACAATTTAAGTTTGAAAAATCAGTTGTTCAGAAAAAAACAATATTTTTTTTGCACGCCTTTTTTTACTTTACTGAACACTTTTTAAACAAAGTTTAAACATCTTGGGTAAAAAAACATTATGAATACCTAATGTATTCATAATGTTTTTTGACCAATAATTTAAAAAAAATGTCGGTTGAGTGACCAATAATTTTAAAATAATGTCGGTTTCAAGTAGATTTGATAGTGGTACAATTCATAATTGTATCTGCCTTAAATAGTGAATTATTGCTATTAATGTAGAAAAGGAGAAAAAATTACAGAAGCAAAAAAATGTAATATCTGTTTTTTTAATTCAGTTACTACTATAAGCCATTTCAAGTTACCCATTAATTACCGGACATCCTGTATATACATATTTTAATATCTATTTATCACTTTTGTTCCATAATAAATGAATGTACATACCTACTTAATAAATTAATAAATGTCAATCGCCCGTAGTTTCATCAACATATAATTGAATAATAATAATACTATAATTTATTAATAATAATGTTTTTTTACAAGTTTGTATATGTATTGACGTAGGAGTTTCTCCGATTTTATTTTCAGGATTGTAACGATATGAAATGTTCCTGAAACTTTTTTCATACGAAATACTAATATTCAGCTTTTTTGATCTATATTTTTAGCACTTGACATGCTCAGCTACTCTTTAAAGTTCAAATTATAATTTGTGAATAAGGAAAAAGAGTATTTTAGTAGGAGCGGAAATCGAACCTGCGTCCCTTCCTATCCGGGGAAGTGCTCTAATCCACTGAGCTACCGTACTATTTGTTAGAAATCATCTCCTTACCACATTTGTCTTAACGACCAACGCCACCTATCGGAAGCATTTACATGCATTAATCCAATATAGTAGGTTTAATTTTGCAATTGAAGTTCATACTATTTGATGGCGTGATTTCTTAAACATTTTAGTACGGTAGATCAGTGGATTAGGGCACTTCCCCGGATAGGAAGGGACGCAGGTTCGATTCCCGCTCGTACTAAGATACTCTTTTTCCTTATTCACAAATTATAATTTGTACTTTAAGAGTAGTTGAGTATGTCAAGTGCTAAAAAATAGATCAAAATGTTTAAAACAATCACGCCATCAAAAATTATGAATTTTAATTGCAAAATTAAATTTGCTACATTGGATGAATGCATGTAAATGCATTGCCGATAGATGGTGTTGGTCGTTAAGACAAATGTGATGAGGAAATTCGCTATTTCTAGAAATAGTATGATAGCTTAGTGGATTAGAGCACTTCCCCGGAAAGAAAGGGACGCAGGTTCGATTCCCGCTCGTACTAAAATACTCTTTTTCCTTATTCACGAATTATAATTTGTACTTTAATATTCAGCTTTTCAGAATTACATATTACTAGGTACTCGTACAATGTTTATTCGTTACTAGGCAGTAGCCCATACTTTATTTAACCTGTGTGTCCGTGTGGTGACGGACTAAGAATACAAGTGTCACTACCCCATCCTTTCCCGAGGGTGTCGTATAAGGCGATGAAGTGCAGTAAGCAATTATCACCCATTGCATTACTGGTGGTAGGGTTGAGTACTAAGTGAGGGTACTCACTTACTATCGGGCCTGAACGGGTCGGTACCATCGTTTCCTGTGGGACCCGTCACGAAGCACGTCACTGTGTTTTGGCTGTAGCAGAAGACAGCCGTTTATTCTTTCATTTCACATCTGAGAAATTAAATGGTGTGCAGTGGCTTGACAATACTCTCGGTATAGTTGAGTCCATGGGTGACGGTTACCACTTACCATCAGATGAGCCGTGGCTCATCTGCCATCATAAGCAATAAAAAAAGCCTTTTTCTTTAATATACACTCATCACCACAAGTTTTAAACTTAACATTTGCAAGCGTATCTATAGATGTGTAAAGTTACTATGGCTTTGATTATTCACCTTTGATTAAATTCAAACTTTATGAAGTATCCAAATCACACAAATTTAAACATCCTACTCAATAGATTTCGTATGACCTGATCAATTTTATACTATACAAAATTATGAAAATAGTGTAGTATGTAGGTTATAATAACAGTGTAAATGGATCGCCTTGATCTATAACTTGAGCCTCTTTTGTTTTATTCTGCGTAGGCTCGTATTGCGTAAGTAATAGAATATGATTCTCGTTATTACAGAGAATGTAGTTCTTTGTAGTTTAACGATCTATTTAATAGTATTTTAGAAAATCGATAGCAGATTTTCACGTGGATTTCATTATCAATTCGTCTTCTGCGGTTTGTCTTAAATAGTGGATAACCCGTTAATCAGAGATAGCCCTGATGTTATGCTACAAGAAAATCGACATTTTATATTAGGATTGCCATCGGTGTGAAAACAGTAGCCAATTTTGTATTTTTTTTTTAATTTTCCTTCTTTGCTCATTCATTCGGTCACCATTTCAACAAAGTAACTTATATCCATTATTTACGACAGACCCTGTATATCCATCTACGTGGATGTCAATTTTTGTAGCTTTGATATAAGTACAGCATTTTTTTTTCATCCATTTTTCTGGCCTGTTATTGGGCACGGATCTCCTCTCAGTCATCGTTCACGCTGGCCCAGTGCGAGTTGGCAGACTTCACTAACCGTTGCAAAAATCTCTCAGGCATGCAGGTTTCCTCACGATGTGTTCCTTCAACACATAATTTCGAAAAACCTCGAAAAATCAAGAGGTGTGTGCCGAACTCGATACCACCATCTATGCGGTTCTTGGTCTGACCAATAGGCTATCAGTGCTATAGTATACGTATCCACTACACATTCAAATGGAATTGGAGGATATATATCCAAATCAAAACGCATTTGTCGACAATAAATCACAATATGGTGAAGAAAGCTATTATTATGTGCACATGCCTGATACCTTTTTTCATCCGTGTGGTGACGGACTAAGAATACAATTGTCATCACCCCATTCTTTCCCATGGGTGTCGTATGAGGCGACTAAGGGAAGTAAGCAATTATCATCCATTGCATGACTGGTGGTAGGGCTGGGTACTAAGTGGGAGTACTCGCTTGGTATCGGGCCCGAGCGGGTTGGTACCAACATCTTCCGTGACCGGCCATGAAGCACATCGTTGCGTTTTGGCTGTAGCAGGAGATAGCCGTTTATTCTTTCATTTCATATCTGTGAAATGAAATGGTAAACAGCGGTTTGACAATAATCTCAGTACCTATAGTTGTGTCCATGAGCGACGGTTACCATTTACCATCAGATGGGCCGTGGCTCGTCTGCCACTACATGCTATAAATAAAAGCTTTTTTTGCCGTCTTCTGAGTTCTGTCCACCCGCATTGAGGTGCTGCGATGGCTTAGTAAGACAGTAATGGGTGAAAAAAATAATCTTAGAGTGTATCGTGGTTATGTAGTAATAACTTAATGGTAAGATCAAGGACTGCGAAGACAAAAGTAAAGGGATTGACCTCCACCCCGCCTAAACAAAAAAAAAAGGTTCGATCTCCTTTGTGAGGTCAAGACCGCGCCAGAGACACTGGCGTTTAGAAATTACCTAGGTCTTTTAAAAGAAAACCTTTAGTGTTTTTCTATTTATGCAAGAAGACTATAGGTATACGAGATTGGTGTAACACAGACGCCCCATTCCGGTTGCGACCTTTTTTTTTTCTTATTAAGGTGGGAAAAAATGTTCTTAACCGGACACCCCGTTGTTCGGGGAAACGAACAAGGTAGTGCTGGGCCTTCACCCACTAAAGAAACCCGCCGTGTGCCATCTCTACGCCTTTATTGGCGGGCTACCGGAACCATATTACATTCCTTCAGGGGTATTCCGGTTGCGACCTACCTATACCTACGCTATCTTACAACGGTTAGAGGCTGAGTATTTCAACAAGTGAGCGTTGGAAGGCAGAGAGACTCCACCCTGTGATTTTGTTATGAACGAATAAAAAATACAAGAGGTTGAAACCGCGGGGATATCTAGTAATCTGATATATTGCCGACGTCGGTCGGTGATTCACCAAGCTATCAAATGAGATACGGTCAATAAGCCTAAGAGTGGATCGCAAAACGTTTAACGATGCTCGTATACTGTAATGCGTTTACGTCATTTCTGACAAAATGTCTAGAAACCTACGGAATATTAATTCAAGCATGTTGAATGCCTTTGAGGCTCTGAAATTGCTCTGATTCAGGGATGAAACCAGAATTATAATGACATTTTCCATTTTTATTCAGGACAACGTGTGCACCGTGCATGTCTGCATCCTCGCAAAGCGATCGTATGAATTATACTTTAACCCCTTGTCTCGTTGTTTCATCTTGTTAATAATATAAATACACTCAGGCTTTCTCTTTTGCACGCCTCATAAGCGAAGCGTTGAGGTGGGTACTGCTCTTGTTTCATGCAGAACAACTGATTTTTCAAACTTAAAATGTCTCTATTTATCATATATTACCCTTGCAAAATAATATATACACACATATCAAGAAAAAACACTATTTTTAACACTCATGATATTTTTGAGGCCATTTTTGTTATTTAAACTAGTTATAAAACTGTCTGAAAAAGTTCTGTCTTGGACGTCCGTTTGTTGTAGGTAATGTATACACGATAACGACCGAAATACTTTACTAATCGAGTATTTTTTTTTCTTTTACAATTCAGTACAACTACGAATAGAGCCCTCTCCCTTTTCACGGTCTAATTCGATGTGGTTTAATTGTTATTAAATAAAAAAAAATAGTGAATATTTACGCTCGATTCGACACTATAACCAGCGCTATGGCTATCCTTATTTCGTAAGAACTATTTCTATAGACCAATATAGAAGTACTTCTTAAAATTAGCACTAGATTAAGACATTACAACCACAGTACATTTTGAAATTAGCGCTATCTATATGATTTATTGAAAACTACTTAGACCAATACATTATTAGTTACTTATCAAATAATCAATTTTATTGTGAAAAATGAGATTATGAGGCGTGCACTTTTGGATTTTCCAAAGTATTTTTTTTTATTGGCTATTATGGCAGATGAGCCATAGCCCACCTTATGGTAAATGGTAACCGTCGCTCATGGACGACTCAAGTGAGTACTCCCACTTGGTACCTAGCCCTACCACCAGTAATGCAATAGGTTATAATTGCTTACTTTCCTTAGTCGCCTCGTACGACATCCGTGGGTGTGGGAATCGAAGCTATAACACTCGTTGGGTATCTAAACAACACCAGCATCAATGCACTCAATCATATTACGAACATCAATAATGCACCAATACGTTAGTATAAGCTTTTTACCGGCTTCCCTAGGTGGCAAGTTAATGTAAATAAAATTGAATTTGGAACTAACAGGGTAGTATAGCTATAGAGTATGATATAAGTAGGTATTAATAGTACATTGTTAACCTAGGGATGAAAGCAACCTTGAACTATTGGAGCCCTCGCTACGCTCGGGCGCCAAACGCCGTCTCGGCACTAAATAAGTCTTTATCCCGAGGTAAACACTGTGCTTTTCATTACGAATACGAGGAAACTAAAAATAAAAATCATGAATTAGCTAAAGAAAAAATAGGAGACAAAAAAATTTAATTTGGAATCGCCGTTTTCCCGCCGATTTTATTTTTTTTCTGTGGCCTGTCAGCTATTCAGCCATTATTTTTCATTTTAATCATTGAAAAAATATAAATCTTTGTTATTTTAAAGATATTTAGTTGCAACTATATTAAAATAAAGTCATATAAAAACCTAATTCTTTAATAAATACTTAACTTTATGTTATTTCAATTTTACATAGCGCTGTAATTGACTGGCTGTACAGAAAATAGAACTGTTTTATTTTTTATAATTACTTAGCTGTCAGTTGAAAGTAGTTCTCCCTAGGGCTGAAAAGTATTACTTTCAACCCGCTCCTCAGGCAACTTCAGGCCTACTTTCAGAGTATGAGTAATGAAAAAGATTTTTATAACACACCTTTTTACTACTCATCTACCGCTCGGGTCTACTGTCATTCTAATATTAGCATATTATAAGTCTTTAGATATTTTTATATATATTTTTAGCACTTGACATGTTTAGCACTATACATTAAACACAAAGCGAAAAATGTGAAATCGAAAATAACAGTCACGAGCAGGATGCATCTCCTGGATGCCGTCCAGATGCTTTGCCAATTAAGCAATCTTAATTGTAAAATTAAGTTTATCTGGTCGGTATAATGTATGAAAATACTCCCGACAGATGGCGCAGGCGTCACCCAAAGACGTTAAGTATGAATGTGTTATCGAGATTAGCAGTCAGGAGCAATTGGGTATTTGAAAAAAAAAAAAAATGTTTTTTTTTATGTATTTTAAAACTTTATTATTAATAATATTGATATTGAATGCAAAAAACCTCAAAAAAATTTTTTTCAATTAATTATAAACAATTAAAAATTGATGAAATTTAAATTAAAATCACGTGACTATAAACGCGCCACGATTGGTCACCATAGTTGTGACGTCATAATGTTATAGCTATTTAATAACAGTACAGCGTTTACGGCTATTACACGTGACTAGACAATAATATTGAAAATTTATTGCTGAAATACGAGTTGTTAGTTGGTTCCGATTAGCTATGTGTGATAAAGGATTTATTAAGGCAAAGTCTGATAATATCCCTGATGTTGATATATTTATGATCACCGATTTTTTAAAAAATGACGTTCGGTTTAATTCTGCTGAAGTTCGAGGTGCCAAGGCATCAAGGTAAGTCTGTTAAAAAATAATACCTATAATAAATGAAAATATTTAAGTATTTATTCTCCATTATATGAAATATAATGATTTGGGATTATCACGGTGCACTGCTTGAAACCATTTATTTCGACGTTTGTCATCTTGGGGAACATTTAAAAACATTTTGTCAGGAGTTGTTTTTGTAGTATTCGTACATAATGGGTACAAAACAAGAACGATAACTTTTTAGGTTCGACATTTTTAATATAAATTTAAATATTTAACAATGACAACAAAATAAATAGATCAAAACGCTGTACTTATTATTTTTCTATCAACTGCAATGAGTGAAATGACAAAAATGAAATGAATGAAATATGACGTCACACGCGCTCGGGTTCGTTCGGGAGTTGTCGGCGTGTAAACGGTACTGGATTCAAAAATTAATTTTTATTTTGAAATAACTTTAGAATTATTGCGAAAAAAAAATAGTTTTGTTATAAAACTTATATATGATCTTTCCATTTATCACAAAAAAAAAATTTTTTCAAAAACCCAATTGTCACGATTGCTTAATTGGCAAAGCATCTGGACGGCATCCAGGAGATGCATCCTGCTAGTGACTGTTATTATCGATTTCACATTTTTCACTTTGTGTTTAATTATAAGTCTATCAAAAAGCTCTAACTTCAACAGAATGAACATCATATCTAATACATTTAGATATACATAATGATGCTAAATGATGATCAAATTTATTATTTTCTTCAATTTTATTCATAATACTACATTTAAAATGTAAACTTATCTAATACGAGTATAATACAAAATTCTCGTGACGCGGTGTTTGTTACCAAACTCCTCCAAAACGGCTGAACCGATTTGTATGAAATTTTGTGTGCATATCGGGTAGGTCTGAGAATCGGCCTACATCTATTGTTCATACCCCTATATGATAAGGGTGACCCACCCTAAAATATTTTATTTTTATATTTTGGATAAAAAAAATATTTTTATTTTATTATGATTTGGCATTAAAAAATATATACAACCTATCTAGATATTTTTATATATATTTTTAGCATTTGACATGCTTAGCACTATACATTAAACACAAAGTGAAAAATGTGAAATCGAAAATAACAGTCAGGAGCAGGCATGCAGTCAGGAGCATCCTGCTCCTGACTGTTATTTTCGATTTCACATTTTTCACTTTGTGTTTAATATATACAACCTTTAATTTTCACCCTTCTACTGGCGATGTAGAAATAATTTATATGGCAAAACAACGTTTGCTGGGTCAGCTAGTAATATTATAAAAGTGTGACTCACTCTAATTAACCTATAAATGTTTCGAGTACTATTTAAATTTACATGATATATTTTTGACCCACCTAATCAGAATTCCCTCTTTAACCCCTACTAGTAATTCAGGAATTATCTTTAATTTTAAAATGGCCTTACACCACCTGATGAAGGGATAACTATTTAAGAATAAAACGTTCTCAAGTGTCGCCAATATAGGAGAGCATCTCACCAGGTGGATTGTTGTCATGTTTTTAGCTGCAAGAAGCCGTTGGATGCAGACGGCACAAGAACGCTCACCGTATAATTCCCTCGAGAAGGTTTAAGGTATTTATCGGTTGTAATTATAACAAACATCATGTACTTCCCTCTCACAGAAGATCAGTGATTATTACTCCTCTTCACATTCTAAGCCTTATCCCGACGTTGACGACGCGGGAGTGGTGCCTCTGTTATTGTTAGTGGCTACAATCTACTAAACAATATTTATATATATTTGTAGCATTTGACATGCTTAGCACTATACATTAAACACAAAGTGAAAAATGTGAAATCGAAAATAACAGTCAGGAGCAGGATTTGAACCTGCATCTTCTGGATACCGTCCAGATGCTTTACCAATTCAGCAATCCTGACAATTGCTCCTGACTGCTAATTTCGATAACACATCATACTCAACGTCTTTGGGTGACGCCTGCGCCATCTGTCGGACGTATTTTCATACATTATACCGACCAGGTAAACTTAATTTTACAATTAAGATTTTTACCTAATAATGACGCAAACCCTATAAATATTTATATATATTTGTAGCATTTGACATGCTTAGCACTATACATTAAACACAAAGTGAAAAATGTGAAATCGAAAATCACCCAAAGACGTTGAGTATGATGTGTTATCGAAATTAGCAGTCAGGAGCAATTGTCAGGATTGCTGAATTGGTAAAGCATCTGGACGGTATCCAGAAGATGCAGGTTCAAATCCTGCTCCTGACTGTTATTTTCGATTTCACATTTTTCACTTTGTGTTTAATGTATAGTGCTAAGCATGTCAAATGCTACAAATATATATAAATATTTATAGGGTTTGCGTCATTATTAGGTAAAAATCTTAATTGTAAAATTAAGTTTACCTGGTCGGTATAATGTATGAAAATACGTCCGACAGATGGCGCAGGCGTCACCCAAAGACGTTGAGTATGATGTGTTATCGAAATTAGCAGTCAGGAGCAATTGTCAGGATTGCTGAATTGGTAAAGCATCTGGACGGTATCCAGAAGATGCAGGTTCAAATCCTGCTCCTGACTGTTATTTTCGATTTCACATTTTTCACTTTGTGTTTAATACTAAACAATGGCAGTAAAGACAGTAGTATCGGGTTTGATCCCCAGTCCCAGGTCCAAACTTTGCAAGGCACCGCACTTATGACTTATAGAAGTTTTTTGAAACATTTCTCCTATATTTTTAGCACTTGACATGCTCAGCTACTTTTAAAATACAAATTATTATTTGTGAATGAGGAAAAAGAGAACTTTAGTTTGGTCGTTAAGACAAATGTGATGAGGATATTGGGTATGACCGCAAGGGAGTACGATAGCTCAGTGGATTAGAGCACTTCCCCGGAAAGGAAGGCACGCAGGTTCATTTCCCGCTCGTACTAAAGTTCTTAAAGTTCTCTTTTTCCTCAATCACAAATAATAATTTATACTTTAAAAGTTTTTTGAAATGTTGTCTGTATATTTTTTACAAATTATCACTGCTCGTTGAAGGAGAACATCGATTTTCTCGACGGTTGATGCAGTCTGCCAAGCCGCACTGGGCCAGCGTGGCGTTTTAGTAACTAAATCATTCTTACTGTGAGAGGAGACCCGTACCGAATAGTGGGATAATATAAGGGATGAAAAAAGTGATCACATTTATCACACAAATATTACATTGTTAATCACATTTATAAATTTCCCTTTGTATATAAATACAAATAAATTAACAAACACAAGTTCATGTGTACAATATAAACAGGTATTATAACATAATGGCCTAAAAACCTAGTTTTTGGATTATGTTGCAGGTTCTCGATATAGTAGCGGGAGAAAATGTATACCAGTTTTTAAGTCTAATCAAGAGTTATTAAATAAAAAAAGTTGCATCTAATTTCGTTCAGTAGTTTTTGCGTGATACGCGAACGAACATACAGATAAACAGACAAAAAAGTCATATAAAATCGTTTTGTGTTCAGACACGCCTATTTATAGCATAATACAGTCATTTTTTTTCTCAAATATCTTAAGTACAGACATGGCTCTGTTACAGCTTTATAATAGTATAGATATGTACCTGTTAATATTATACACGCAACAATATGTACCTGGTAATATTAATATCGCTATCAGAATTTATTGTATTCCTTCTTATCTAAACCAAATTTTACCGCAATACTCGGAAACAGTGATTTTTAATTAGCAGTATTACACGATACTTACATGATGTCTCTTCAACTAAATGTCAAACAACTATGTATTGAATATACAAAACATATTAGTATCAGCACAGAACATATAATAATACTACGGTATCAGTATTAACTCACTACGTGTGGGATGCAAAATCACGAAATGGAAATCCGCTGATAGTTATTTATTCTAGTACTAAAGACCCGTTATAGCTTCGTGCTTTTGCAATTTACAATTATTTGGAAAATCCAAAAGCGCACGCCTCATACAACAAAATAAAAAAAAAATTGGAAAATCCAATAATAATAATAATGTATTGGTCTTACTAAGTAGTTTTCAATAAATCACATAGATAGTGCTAATTTCAAAAATTACTAATGTCGTTGCCTGCAATAATATATATATACACACATGTCAAGAAAAAACACTTTTTTTAACTCTCATGATATTTTTTATGCCATTTTGTTATTTAAACTAGTTAAAAACTGTATAAAAAAGTTCTGTCTTGGACGTCCGTGTGTTGTAGGTAATGCATGTTAACACGATAACAACCGAAATACTTTACTAATCGAGTCTTTTTTTTTCCTTTTTAACATGAGTACAATTACGAATAGAGTCCTATTACTTTTCACGGTCTGATTCGATGTGGTTTAATTGTTATTAAATAAACATAAAAACAAGTGAATATTTACGCTCTACTCGATGGCACAGTGGTACACTAAAACCAGCGCTATATGTACCTTATTTCGTAGAACTACTTCTATAGACCAATATATTAGCACTTCTTAAAATTAGTGCTTGATGGCGTATAAGACATGAGAATTACTTTTTGAAATTAGTGCTATCTATGTGATTTATTGAAAACTACTTAGTAAGACCAGTACATTATTAGCTACTCATCAAATAATCAATTTTATTAACCCCCGACACAAAAAGAGAAGTGTTATAGGTTTGACGTGTCTGTCTGTCTGTCTGTGGCTCTGTAGCTCGCTAACGGATGAAGCGATTTCAATTTAATTTTTTTTTGTATGAAAGGTGAGTTGCGGGCGAGTGTTTTTAGACATGTTTGATGAAAATCGGTTGTCGTTTAAAAGTTGTGTGTTGGGTCTGCAAATATAATCGAGTGGGGTCTCATATGAAAGCGCATCACGTGCACATTACAAAATAATATGTTCAATGAAAATCGGTTGAGCCCTGAAAAAACTCTGGTGGTAAAAGTGGGAAAAATACCCAATATATGTGGTGGAGAGAAAATGAGAATGGAAATCCGAATGTCAGCAAATTTACCCAAGTAATCAGTGTCTAAGTAAAATAAAAGCGAACAAGCTTGACCTTAAATGTTTACGTCACCCAAAGACGTTAAGTATGAATGTGTTATCGAGATTAGCAGTCAGGAGCAATTGTCACGATGGCTGAATTGGTAAAGCATCTGGACGGTATCCAGGAGATGCAGGTTCAAATCCTGCTCGTGACTGTTATTTTCGATTTCACATTTTTCGTTTTGTGTTTAATGTATAGTGCTAAGCATGTAAAATGCTAAAAATATATATATAAAAATAGCTAAATATAAAAATTTAATTCAAAATTTAAAAAACCCCCGACATAATAACATGGGTACCCTTTAAAAAGTAAAAAATAATGAAAGAAACTCAATCTTAAAGTACCTATGTATATACGAGTATTAATAATTCTAAAAAAAATACATCGCGTTGGGGGACGGCTCCAAACCTAACAATTCAATTACAAATAGTCTAAACTAACCTAACTTAACTAAGCAACATATACTCGTAGTAGGTAATAAATAAATAGGAGCGGTCCCCAACTGCCTCGGTGGTGTAGCGGTAGGGTATGTATACAAAATATCACATAAGATTAATTTGAGCTAATTGGTCAAATCGATTCATTATTCAAAAAGATACCGGTTTTTGTTAGTAGTGACATCTAGTGTTGGGTAACTTTCTAAAGAGAATCTTAGGCGCCATTGTTTTCACGTGAGCGAAATAAAACATGAAATACATGTGTTATAAAAGTGTAAATAGTGACTTTTTTTTTATTAAAAAACATTTTATTAATAATCTACTGGTAAGTACTAGGTTATTGATATGAAATAGTTAATTATAGTTGATGTTATTCTGAAGATAATAAACGAAACCCAGTGTCGATTCCCAGAATTGTCCATTTTTTTCGGGAATTATCAAGACCACCTCGTAAAAAATAATCCAGACGTTCACGTAATTTTTTTTTTTAAAAGCAACGTAACTTTATTGTTTATGAAATATGAGATAGATTTTTGAATTTTTTTTTAAGAAATGCCTCGTCTCATATTATTCTATAAGTACCAAATGGTTGTAAGTTTGAAAGCAAAAAAAAATAGCTTGATTTTGACGTGTAGAGAGTAGAGCACAATTTCAACCGCTTCGCGGTATGAGGCGTGCAAAAGAACCAAATCATTAGAATTCTTAAAACATTATCACACTCAGTATAATGTTTTGATGCATCTCTTAAAGCATCATCAGCGATAGATTTTTGGTGACTAGATAATAAGACATTTAATTATCTCAAAAATTTAATTAAGATAATACTACAAACCTTTGTAAAATAAGATTTTTAAGGAACCCGAAAATTTCAAACACATTGTAAGTCTTACTAGAAGTTTAATTAAAACGATCCCTATAGCAATCGAAGATGTAAATCGGTTCTCATAAAACGAATGGTCACGATTAATAGCAATAAAAACTGTTGATAGACATTGCGAGGGTTGCAGTCAACGACAATGTGCGACACTTTAGACCAGCTTTTATCGCCTATAAACAGTATGTCGTAAGGTCTATACACTCAAATATGTTTTAGACTAGCGACTCATCCGGGTCTGGTTTCACTGTAGTACTACTTACCGCCCAAGGTTAACAGAAGACAGTGGTGGTGACCCACTCGGGCCCGATAGTAAGTGAGTACTCTCAAAGTACTTTAAAGTAGCTAATTACAGATCAAAATGTTTAAAAAAATCGCGCCGTCAAATAGTATGAATTTTAATTGCAAAATTAAACTTACTAGGTATATTGGATTGATGCATGTAAATGCATCCGATAGGTGGCGTTGGTCGTAAAGACAAATGTGATGAGGAGATTGGGTATGGCCGAAGGTCAGTGCGGTAGCTCAGCGGCTTAGAGCACTTCCCCGGGTTGGAAGGGACGCAGGCTTGATTCCCGCTCGCACTAAAGTTCTCTTTTTCTTCATTCACAAATAGTTTGTACTTTAAAGTAGCTGAGCATGTCAAGTGAGTACTCCCACTTGGTATATAGCTCTGTCACCATTAATAGGTGTTATATGTTTTCTTTCCTTAGACGCATCATACGACAACAGTGAGTAACAATATGATGGTGACATTCGTATTTTTAGTATATTTACCCACCGGCCTAGTAAAGTTATCAATATTTAACCATCGATATTCTCCATAATATAATATTTGTATTACTTAAAGCAATTAATTGATCATTTAGAGTATGTTAATGTTTATGTTAAATAATTAACTCACAAGTATACGCGTAAAGGTAGATAATAATCAATTGCAATTTTCGTAACGTCTTTTTATTTATAGTAGGTATGCAAGGAGACCCAACAGACATCCTGTACGAACATTGACGTTTCGTTTGGATGAAGCATTTATTTTAGCTATTAAGGATTATTTTCATAAAAAATGGGGTTTTTGGTGTGGGAGATTGTTGTTAGCTAGGTCCTGAAAACCTATCGTGGCACTACCTACCGGATCCAAATGTTAACCTAAACCATCCCGGTACTTACACAAACATACACAAAAAATTTCGTCAAGATCGGTTCAACGGCTTAGGAGGATATTTTTATATATATTTTTAGCATTTGACATGCTTAGCCATATACATTAAACATAAAGTGGAAATAACACAGACAGATGGCGCAGGCGTCACCCAGGACGTTCAGTATGTATGTGTTATCAAAATTGGCAGTCGGGAGCAATTGTCACGATTGCTGAATTGGCAAAGCATGTGGACGGTATCCAGGAGATGCAGGTTCATATCCTGCTCGTGACTGTTATTTTCGATTTCACATTTTCCACTTTGTGTTTAATAGTTTAGGAGGAGTTCAATGACTAACACACGGACACAAGAAATATATACCTAAATTACTAGCTGACCAGGCGAACTTCGTACCGCCATATTTATTTTTCCGAAATACTATCGTGGCGCCACCTACCGGCTCTAAATGTGAATCTAAACCATCCCGGTACTTACTCAAACATACACAAATAAATTTGAGAAAAAATCCTGGAATCCTATCGTGGCGCCACCTACCGGGTCCAAATGTGAATCGAAAACATCCCGGTACTTACACAAACATACATAAAAAAATTCGTCAAGACGAGTCCAGACGTTTAGGAGGAGTTCAGTGACATATACACGTACAGTAAAATTATATAGGTATATAAAGAAGATAAAAGATGAATAACAAGCGCTCGTCGTGGCGGTCTCTTGGAGAATTCTATTTCAGCAATGGACGATCAAAGGCTTAATGGAGGCATGATAAATAGCTGCTCTGCCATCTGTTGTATGTAGATTACGGGTTATATTTACGTCTCGTAGCGTAACGGTGAAGCCGTCACGCCGCAATTATTTAGGACCTACCTAGGGGTCTTAAAAGAAATTAAATAGGAAACAGATCGAAACAAATTTTAATCAATAAGAAAACACGTACAAGTTTTGTAAGCACTAAGTACTACTAGAGTTATTCAGTAATAAAGACAGTTCTTTACCTAGTATTCACCGCAACACTTGGGATACCTCAAAAGATGTTCTTGTACAAGGGTCCACTCCTATTAGCATTCCGTACATGTACAAAGGTTCACACCCTTTAGCGTTCCGTATAATCCCTTCCGTTCTAGAAGATCAGACCCGGTCTCAGAACCAGACCCTGAAGTCCAACAGATCACACCTGAAATGTCTGAAACGGCCTCCAGTGAAGAACCAAAACTTCAAGACAATCTTCAGAAGAGCCTTGACAACTTCTCAAGAAACTTTAAGATAATTCGGAGCTTTGACAGCTATCTCAATAGGACCACGTCCGAGTCTAGATTTTTTCAGAATCTTCTGCTATGTTTACAGGACCATGCCTGAGTCTAGAATCACCAGAATCGTCTATGTTCCAGTATAAATAGCTTTTTCTTCAAACTTGACAGTTCGAGGTTCAGACTTTTTTTGAACTTCAAAATAAATGTTTCTTTTCTTAAAGGCCTATCATTTGTAATCTATTTAGAAAAAAAGGATTTAGGTAAGATTAGAAAAGAGGATTTAGATAATATTACAGTCTTCATACATTTTTAATAAATTTCCATCTGTCGTTTCTATTACTAAATATGAATGCTGTTTCAAGAAGAAGCGCCGCGGCTATGATTCAGTCATACATTCAGTCAAGAAATGTCAGCCAGTATTGGGAATGATGGGTGATTTGTTTATGCTTCCAAATTCAAATTTTTGTTTTTTTTTGTTGTTGTTGGGCACAACTGTTATCCATTTTGGCGCGGAGTTTGAGTTGCATCTTTTATTTATATTAAATACACTGCTGTTTTAGTTATATCATATCTAGTGTGTATTGCGAATTTCATAATGGACAAAAACATCGAACAAAGAGTTTGTCTTAAATTTTGCATCGCCAATGGAATTTCGTGTTCGGAGTCACTGAAAATGTTACAGAAGGCTTACAGTGAATTGACTTTATCAAAACCACGTGCTTATGAGTGGTACAAAGTGTTTAAAAGCGGTCGAGGTGTGATGAAAGATTTGCCTCGCTCTGGTAGGCCATCAACGTCTGTAACTGAAATTAACATTGCAAAAGTGAAGGAAATAGTGACTGAAAATCCTCATTCAACTTTGAGAGAGATAGCCGCTGAACTTTATGTGTCTCACGAGTCGATCCGTACCATTTTAAATAATCACTTGGGTATGAAACATGTTTCCGCTCCGCTAGTCCCAAAAGACCTGAATTTACTCCAAAAACTCAATCGCATGAGAGTCGCCGAGGACATGCTAGAACGAAAATGAATGTTGGGTCGGAATTGACTTCCGACCCAACATTCATGAAACGCATTGTTACTGGTGACGAGACGTGGGTTTACGATTTCGACATGCAAACTAGTCAACAAGCTTCGGAGTGGCGACTTCCGACTGAACCGAAACCGAAAAAACCTCGTCAAAGTCGATTAAAAGTCAAAGTCATGTTGACTGTTTTCTTTGACTATCGCGGTGTTGTGCACTCGGAATTCTTGCCAGAAGATCAAACGGTAAATAAAGAATATTATTTGAGCGTTATGCGGCATTTAAGAGAGCAAATTCGACGAAACAGGCCAGATTTGTTGAAAGAAAATTCTTGTATTTTGCACCACGATTATGCACCTTCGCACAAGGCCATCATTGTGAATAGTTTTTTGTCCAAACACTCAACAAATACCATCGAGCAACCACCATATTCTCCAGATATGGCTCCAGCCGACTTCTTTCTTTTTCCTAAACTCAAATTATCACTTTGTGGCACCGGTTTTCGATCGGTAGAAGACATAAAGGAGAATTCGCGGCGAGAACTGAACTCAATTCCGGAAACAGCGTTTAAAAAATGTTTTGATGATTAGATTATTCATTGGCGTAAGTCTATCATTTCTGAAGGAGCATACTTTGAAGGTGATAAAATAAATTTGGATGAATAACAAAAATGTTGTGTATTATTGATCTTCTCCCGGTACTTTCTTGACAGAGTAGTACATTGAGTTTCTGCGGTATAGCGATTCATTGTAGGTGTTATTTTTGTTTTAACTCAAGCTTGTTTCACTGTTGTATTGAATTGAGAGGGATGTAGTTATCTAACAGGCTGGTATTGAAGCCAGGTAGATTGGACTTTCTGTTTGTTAAACTCCTCAAGCGATCGAAAAACCTTTCAAATATGCTAGTTAGTAAATAAATAAATAATTTCGAAACAGCTGGAGGCGGCCTGGAAAAAACCCTACCAGACTGAGGATCGAACTCGATACTTCAATCGTGTATAATTATGTAAGTGTGCACAAAAGTCTGTAAAGCAAGGTGTATTTTTTTAAAGAAAAAAGAATGTTCAGTAAAATATCAAAATATTCCAAGAATTGAGCGATAGAAAATAATATTTCTCAATTCAGTTTCGATACTAAGCCCATGAGAAATCACTGAGGTACAGGGCTGATACACGCACTGCACAGTTAAGTATATCTATATCGACTTTAAGTTATAGGTACTATTTATATACAAAGAACGACTTACATTAGTTTCACGCGGATGCCATTTAAAAATTAAGGAAAGCTCTAACTACAACTCTCTATTATAATATTTGATGTAAGTATCTTTTAAGTTTTAGTTTTAACCCGCGTACGCCATTAAAATTGATGTGAGTGAATCCTCTTCTTAGTATCTTTCCTACAAAACTCCGGGCTGTTATTGAGAATTTTTTGACGGAAAAATCCAATAAATTGTTGTTGGCGTGATCTGGAAATCGAACCCTCGACCTCATGATCCGCAGTTACATACACTACCGCTAGACACACACAGTTAAAATCAGTTACATTGCAAATTGCAATTTGCATATTATTTGATACACATAGAGGAAATAAATCTACTGCAACTATACCTATAGTTTCAGTACACTAATAAATCGTTTTAGTGCCAAAATTACTTCCGTAAATTTCCATCAGAGCCTATAGTACCGATATTCCTTACTAATATTATAAATGTGAAAGTGTGTTTGTTTGTTTATTTCGCTTTCTCAGTGAAACTATTCATCATAAAATTTGGTATATATAGTCCGCAGGTCAGAGCCGGATATAAGCTATATTGGCATATAATAATAATCTCGGATTAATAGGTTGTGGCGTTCTCTTGGGAAGGCCTATGTCCAGCAGTGGACGTTAAAAGGCTGATGAATGGATGGATGGAATAGGCGGTTCCTATAAGATACATTTTTTCATAATGATAATGTTTTATTAACCCAATTTCGAGGTCCGCGGGGGCTACGGAGTACGGAAAACGGGGCACAAACGTGGGCGGAATCTTCTTATTTATATCTTTTTGATGATTTTGTAACTTTCTCTAAAATATAAAAGAAGGTTTTTAAGTGTGGTAACCCTATCTATTCCTATGAATTCATTTTCACATTATTTATATATGGTATAATATGTGTGATGTAATACATAAAAATATACCAAGTTAACGCACCGCTAGTCTTATTACAAAGGACACGAATTCAGGAATCACACGCCAATGAATCTTACGATTGAAAACGTGCAACACAAAGGCACCCTTAGCTCACGAGGAGGTATTGTTGGAGTAAGATTTAGATAGCAGCACAAGCTTTTCCCTGGAAACTTCCAGAATAATCTTTATTTTATTAAAACCTCTGTACCTATCCGATCTGATTTTGTGTCCCGTTATGAGCAAACCTACCCACATTTTACGCTAGAGACGTATGGTAACTGTTACGTAAAAATTATCCATAATTTATATTTAGTAAAACTTTAATATTGTAAATACTTACATTAATTTTTATTAAGTATTTAGATATTTTTTTTATTTTTTATTATGTACTTTTACTTACGTAGAAGCTATTATTTCTCCTTTATCTCCATATGGGTTAACAAAGATGAAATGAACCCACCACCACATTTGTGTTATATTTCGGTAGAGGCTACCTTATTACCATTCTGGTCGCAGTTCCAGCCAGAATTTCCAGAGACAACCATTTATTGCACGACCCAGGAACCGTACCAGAGATTTTGCGGTTAATAGTTCGCGTGGAAGACAGAATCATCGAATAATTTTATTATCTCTTTTAGTTTTAAGTATTTTTTTTTATATATACACAGTTACACACATATTTTAGTAACTTGTTTTTGACAGCCCCATGTAAATAGCACCCTAAAGGCATTATTATTGGCTCTCGTTGGTATATATATATATATATATATATATATATATATATATATATATATATATATACCTATGTACAATGATATACGTACTATTTCCCGTGTAAGCAACCGTTTTTTTTTGTTAAGGCGGGAAAATTTTTTCCTAACCGCACACCCCGTCGTTCGGGGCAAGGAACAGAGTAGTGTGGGGCCTTCACCCACTCTAGACACCCGCCTAGTGACGTCTCTCCACCTTTATTGGCGGGCCACTGGAACTATTTGTGTGCATACGTGTAAGCCCTTCACGTTAAATAAAGTATAGTATGATCTAAATAAAGTTATTTTGAATTTCGTACAGGAACCAGTCGACTGTCCTGATTATTTTAACAGCCACAACACCATATTTCAGTTTAGAGATTATTAAATTCCAATATCCATCCATCCATCGGCCTTTTAAAGTCCACTGCTGGACATAGGCCTCCCCAAGAATGGGGGATAGTGCCGTAAACGCCACGCAATTCCAATATCATTTCAATAAAAATCATATTGACGGCCTATAGGCTTGTTATATCATAATAATATATTTTCAATCAACTACTCCAAACATTTCTAGTACTAAATTGTAATGTTATTTACAGGCTAATGGCCCACGGTTACGACCTATTTAACAGCACATGGTTCCAGTGGCCTGCTAGTACAGGCGGAGAGACGGCACACGGCGGATTTATTTAGTGGATGAGGGCCCTACATACCATGTTCGTTACCCCGAACGATGGGATGTGCGTTTAGGAACATTTTTCGCACTATAACAGTTCAATAAAAATCATATTGACTGCCTATAGGCTTGTTATATCATATATTTTCAATCAACTACTCAAATATTACAAAAAAATCTAGTTCTAATTTTTAATGTTGATGTTGACTACTCAAATATTACAAAAATGTTTAGTCCTAAATTGATGTTAGTTTAACAAAAAATATTTTTTTAACCTGAGAACATGCAGGTTCAGGAAAAATATCAATATATTAATCAATAATAATAAAAAAAATATTTCTATATCGCTCTCGTGGTTAAGATATATATGTATGTGTACTTTGTTTAATTTGTTATGTGAGAAAATTCTGTAATTTCATTTAATTATCTACAAGATTACTCATTCAATAAAAATAAAGCTAATTTTATTGATGTATTAGTCATAGACTTATAAATAAACTGGTAATGAACAAATACGTAAGATGAGCTAGAACCGCACAGAACAGTAACACGAAGCATATTAGCTTTGTTAATTATATTCCAGCGCCGTTTTAATTTGGCGCATAAACAAGACAATATTTGAACAGCTATTTTCTCGTTTTTGATAAACATACTTCTTGAATGTATTTAATTTAATGATAAAATAATGTTTGTAACGTAATTTTGTTGTGGTACTTCTATTAATAAATGTGTAGTAGATATATCAAAGTTGTATTCTCAAGCAAACAAGAAATAATAGCTAAAGCAAGCGACATACCCCATATAACATTAACTTAATCCACTTTTGTTTTAAGGATAAACTTAATTTGCACTAGGCCCTCATAAAAAAGGTCTTACCACATTAAAGCATCCTCACCATAACGTGATGACCCATTTTGTACAGGGTAGTAATGCCATAATACGTGTAAATATTGCGTTATTACACTTTTTTTTTTCCTTTCTGTTTAATTTGATCTGTAAATTTCCAAGCAAGACTTCTGAAAAAACAACGAACAAACTATTAGTGAATGTGGAAAAAGAGAAGTTGCGTTCCTTCCAATCCGGGAAATGCCCCCGCGTGCATCCCGCTCGCACTAAACTTCTTTTTTCCACATTTCACAAAATAACTTGTTATTTAAATTAGTTAAGAATGTAAAGTGCTAAATTACAGATCAAAAATACTTCTGTTGTTTTTAAAGCGAATCTTATTAACCTGCATTTCAGATTTTTCATGAATGCCATTTTTTTATGAATGACAGTAACACACTAACAACATTTGTTATTTGTATGTAAGTTGTAGTGATCAAGTTAAAGTCACATATTTAAAAGTTTACTGTCAGGCTTTCTACAAGTGCAGCCTTGTTATTTTGTTAAGGCTGGAAAAAATCTAAATAAACCCACCGTGTGCCGTGTCTCCGCTTGTGTTGGCGGTCCACTGGAACTATATACATTACTTACTTCAGTGGTTCTACACGTGCAGCCTGTGGTTTATATTTACGAACAAAATCGATTGATGCCCTTCGCGTTAAATAATATAATAGTTTTAGAATGTTTTTAGGACTGCCCCGTTTTGTAGTGTCTCAGGCATGTTTACTGAATTGAGGATCGCTGGCTTCCACGCCATCTTACGTAATCCGCTTACCTGTTTACTAAGCTGTGTTCGGTGCAGCACTAATAGCATTCTACAGGTCATTGTGGATAAACAGAATACAAATATCCTAAAAGCATTTATTCGTGCCTGAGTCTTCTAATTTGTATGTAGGGGAAAATCGGGTAGCCCCGACCACTTGAGTAAATTGCAAATAAAAAACAAAGGATCGAAATTTAAATCTTTATTTTATACTTAGTTAACATAAAATAACGACGTCTATAATATATAATTTTCGTTATTCATCCAAATTTATTTTATCACCTTCAAAGTATGCTCCTTCAGAAACGATAGACTTACGCCAACGAATAATCCAATCATCAAAACATTTTTTAAACGCTGTTTGCGGAATTGAGTTTTTGTCTTCTACCAATTAAAAACGGGTGCCACGAAGTGATAATTTGAGTTTAGGAAAAAGAAAGAAGTCGGCTGGAGCCATATCTGGTGAATATGGTAGTTGCTCGATGGTGTTTGTTGAGTGTTTGGACAAAAATTCATTCACAATGATGGCCTTGTGCGAAGGCGCATTATCGTGGTGCAAAATCCAAGAATTTTCTTTCCACAAATCTGGCCTTTTTCGTCGAATTTGCTCTCTTAAACGCCGCATAACGCTCAAATAATATTCTTTATTTACCGTTTGACTTTTTGGTAAAAATTCTGAGTGCACAACACCGTGATAGTCAAAAAAAACAGTCCACATGACTTTGACTTTTGATCGACTTTGGCGTGGTTTTTTCGGTTTCGGTTCAGTTGGAAGTCGCCACTCCGAAGCTTGTTGACTAGTTTGCATGTCAAACACACACTAGATATGATATAACTAAAAACAGCACTATATTTAATTTAAATAACAGATGCAATTCAAACTCCGCGCCAAAATGGATAACAGTTGTGCCAACCTAACAACAACAACAAAAACCAAAAATTTGAATTTGGAACCATAAACAAATCATCAATTTCTAATACTTTCTTGACTGAATGTATTATTAAACAACACTAATCAATTATCACACTTTTTAAGGAAATATACTGAAAACAAATTTGGTCTATTTTTTGGCATCTCAAGAAACATAGTAATTAATGGTGTCCCAAACGTTATTTGTCCTTACAAAATATCACAATAAGAATAAAAATTTGATGCATCTATATGATCACAATCTTCATTGCCCCAGTTTTTGCATCCCTTGCTTCTTTCAATTTATTTTACCCCATTTGAATCTTTCACTGGTTCTTTCCTTAAATTTCGGTATATATTGAAAGTCTGTTTGCAACGATAGTAACAACATTTTAAGATACGTTCCATATATAAGTAAAATGATAATAAATGATACGATTATAGTTTTTTAAAACAATATTGCGTAATACAAAACTTAAAACCATGTCTGAGGATATCCGACATTAGCCCGTCCGGGGGTACCCGAAAGTTTCCTAAAACATTGAACGATATACAAGAATGCATACTTACGTATTGCACTTGATAACCTGCAATAAATTTTGACAGGAGTGACGAAATGTTTTTATCGGGAATAAAACATTCACTCATGAATAAGTTTCTCTGCGCTCACGTTGCAACTGAATTGTGTTTTTTTCTAATCTAAAAGGCACACACATATACAATAACGAATTTTGTATGCAACGCATTTAGTTTATTAGAAATTGAAATGTCCGGGGTTACCCGCCGTCCGGGGCTACCCGACTTTCCCTTACCTATTAAAATCTCAAATATTCGAAATAAAAATATTATTATTATATTTCGGGAACTTAAAAATTACCTTTATATAAAAGTATATTTCACCAACTTCTAGTGGTAGAACCTTGCTTATACCAGCACGAATGGGCCGGCTCGATCGGGTAAGTACCACCCTCTCACAAAAGATCAGCGTGTAACAACGGTAGGAGTTACTACCGTTGTTACACCGTTGTGTTATGTATGGTGAGTGAGAGCGCCAGAGGCCCAAACCCTTTCCCTATCCTCTCTTTATTATCTTCCCTATCCTCTCTTTAGTAACCTTCCTACCCCTTTTCTTGAAGATGGCGATGCACGAGTGATGCCTCTGGTGTTGCTAGCGTCTATAGGCTACGGTAACCGCCTATCACGGTTTTGAGACAGTCGTATTGTCAGCAAGTCAGAATCTGATTAGGGAATGTTATGATAAATGAGATAAATCATCAGATTTTGAGGTATAGGTTCCTAAACCATCGAAGGAATGTAACATAGCTCCAGTGGCCCGCCAATAAAGGCGGAGATACGGCACACGGCGGGTTTCTTTAGTGAGTGAAGGCCCCAAACTACCCTGTTCGTTGCCCCGAACGACGGGATGTGCGGTTACATATATTTTTTCCCGCCTTAACAAAAAAAAGGTATTGGTACCTAAAGTATAGGAGTCAGTCTTGTTTTTTAATATTTTCATTTCATATTTCCTCTCCACCAATAACACAAGATGGTGTCGCAATAATTATATCTACATCTATCCTTTGTTACTGTTTGTACTTACTCGAGTATTGCTATTAAATTTTAAAAAATTAGATCAGCTGGTGTCTTTGTACCACTGAAGGAATGTAACAAGTACCCATGGTTCCGGTGCCCCGCCATTAAAGGTGGAGAGACGGCACACGGCAGGTTTCTTTAGTGGGTGAGGGCCCCACACTACCCTGCTCGTTGCCCCGAACGACGGGGTGTGCGGTGTAGGAACACATTTTTCCCGCCTCAACAAAAAAAAAATAAGGTAATGTCCTTGTATAAGTATACGGACGTGTTACAGCCGAGCCGAATATGCCAAACGCATTCTCAGGTACTAATTTATTAAGTGCTCTTAATAAAGCGTTTATTAGAGAATACTAATTTGTGGACATTATCTTCCTTGTGAGTACAAGGGGCGTGGCAAATTATCGCCTTGCTAATTGTGCGTTAGAAATTGCGGAAAACTTGACACTTTACTAATAGTACCTACTAATGGCAGTGTTGCTGGACTCAAATGAGTACCATCATCTTGTTTGTGTGAGTCGTTTGTCCTGTTTGTGCTCAGTTGACATTAATTTCGGGCAGTGGCTTTGACGGGCGTCGTGGCGTAGTCGGTAGTGTAACCAACTTCCGTGCATGAGGTCGTGGGTTCGATTCCCACTCAGGACAATTATTTGTGTAATGAACACAGATATTTGTACTGTGTCTGGGTGTTTCCTATACGTATGTATTTACAAAAAAAAAAGTAATATATGTATTATATCCGTAATCTGGTAAGTAACCCATAGCACAAGCGCTTAGTTTGGGACGAGAGGACATTGTGTGAAAAATGTCGCTGTATACTTATATTTTTAGAATCTATCGCGTTTACTTGATTTTCTACTATCCCGATGTTTCGAATACTTTACAGCATTTATGATCACTTAGATGGTAGACGTCCAAGGCTGATATGTTATTTCAACGGTTTCATCTACCCACAGTTTATGATTTTACAAAAAAAAAAATTATTTTTTTTTAATCCTAATATTCGTTTAGAAACACAATTAAAATATCTACCTACTTAAAATTTTATGTTTACAATGCATGAGACTTTAAGCTAGTATATTACAATGAGTATTATAATACTCCTCTTTAAATTGTAAAATTACTAAATTACTAACTACCAATTAACATTTTTAGTAACAAATTGTTACTAAAAATGTTAAACTACCAGTAAGAAGACAATCTTAATTATTAGTTTATATTATCTATTTATTTATTTAATAGTCGACATCGTCTTTCTGGTCTTATCACTTTGTTGAGTTTAGTTTCCGATCTGTTCCAGCTGTAAAGTTTATCTAGTGGTCGAGCCTTGCTTATTCCAGCACGAATGGGCCGGCCCGATTGGGGAAGTATCACCCTCTTACAAATGATCAGCGTGAAATAACGGTAGCTATTCCTACCGTTGTGTTTCGTATGGTGAGTGAGAGCGCCAGAGGCCCAACTCCCTATGCTCTCCTTATTATCCTTTCTATCGTCTCCTTCATATCCACCTCCTATTCCTTTCCTTGTTGAAGTGTTTCCTTTGTTGTTGCTAGCGTCTATAGGCTACCGTAACCGCTTACCATCAGGTAGACCGTATGCTTATTTGGCAACCAGGTAGTATGATAAAAGTTGTTCTTCGTGTTTCTGTTGTAAGGTGAGAAATCCGATCCTAAATACTTTAGGGACTCAAACCTATCGGTGAATCTATAATCGGTGGTTTACGGTTACTGTGCAATTATAGATACCGACTTCCGTGCACGAGGTCGTGGGTTCAATTCCACTGAGGACAATTATTTGTGTGATGAACACAGATATTTGTGTGTTTTCTATCAATTATATGTATTTATTTACAAAAAAAAGTAATATATGTATTATATCCGTAATCTGGTACCGATAGCACAAGCGTTAAGCTTAATTTGGGACCAGAGGACGTCGTGTGAAAATGTCCGTGAATATTTATTTATTTATTTTTATTTATAGATGTGTGTGTTGCCAGGTCTCGAACTCAGACTGGAAAGGAAGTCGTTACCTATATAAAACTACATTAACTAGATATACATAGATGAAATAAATTTACCTAATTATAATCAAATTAACCTCAAATCTCTAATTTTATTAGTTACACTAACTGCGGCAAGATGATGAACATTTACGTCATCGAGGCGTCTTCATTCCGACTCACAAGTTCATTTTACGACGCATAAACTGCGCCAATAAGTGATCACCCTTCTATTACGTAAACAGGAAAGTAAATAGATATTACTCCAAGATCTTACTAAAACGCAAGATTTAAAAAAAAATACTTAAATACTTGCGCTCTTTTCCCGTTCTCTACATAAATCATTCAATTTGAATTTGTAATTATCTTAAATACCACCAAATTAGTTTGTAACTTGTTTCTCTGAAGTGGTATAACGACAAAATATTTAAAATTATATTTATCGAGTAGATCGTTACAAATTGCTGAAATATTTCAGGCAAAACCATGGCTGAATAGACACTTAATGAAGCCTATTATTTAGAAGGCTTACAATTTAAAAGGGCCCCAAAAAGCCTATGAATCACAATCTATCTAAATCAGAGAAACAAAATGTTGAAAAGCAACAATTTTCATCTACAATATAGGTTCTATTGCGAAATATATTTTCATTAGTGTAAGCCACTCTTGTGGTTTTATAACCAGGGTGGAAAATGTACAAATGCACATTAATGTTTTAGGATAATGTAAATTATCCCACATCTTATGTTTGGAGGATATATTATTACAGTAATGCTTCTGATTATCCTTATTAGTCCTTAGGTATTAAAAATAATATAATAATAAATAAATAAATAACAAATATTCACGGACATTTTCACACAACGTTCTCTGGTCCCAAACTAAGCTTAACGCTTGTGCTATGGATACAAGTTTACGGATATAATACATATATTACTACTTTTTTTTTGTAAATACATACATATGATAGATAGAAAACACCCAGATGCAGTACAAATATCTGTGTTCATCACACAAATAATTGTCCTGAGTGGAAATCGAACCCATGACCTCGTACACGGAAGTCGATTACACTACAGACTACGCCATGAGGCCTGTCAGATGCGGAAGTACTTTTGTTTGTTTGTGCATAACATATGCCATAACTACACAGTCAATCATCATGAAATTTAGCGGACATATAGTTCAGAACCCAGAAAAAATATAGTAAACACCAAACAGTATAGTGATCTGAGATTCAAATCGGTACATACACAGGAATAAAAAATATTTTAGTAAAAATTTAGTTTAAAACATCGCCGATTAGTAGTAAACATAACTATCTTGCTTATCAAAGAATAAGACTTTATAACTTTTTAAAAACTTTATTTTAATTTACAATGTTCGTTTGTGTCGGTTTCAAAATTTGCAAACCAATTTTCAACGACATCCTGTAGACTCATTATGCTTCTTCCATTTTGCATGATTATTCAGTCCCAGGGATGATACACAAAAAAGAAAAAAAATCAAGAGGGCGATTTCCATAATGACCTTCATACATATTGGAGATTTATAAAAACCAATGGCTATTCGTTAGTCTCGCTAAAACTAAAAAATTATTGGACCTAGATAAATAATTGTTTTTTTTTTTGTATTATTTGCACTAATACAGGAGTGGCATAAAAAACTTAAAAAAAAAGAAAACCGCCTTCAATTGCACCCAGGAACTAAAAAGCAATAAATAATTGTTATTTAGATACGATTTCATGTGCTAGACACCTACTGATGTGTTTGAAGTCGGTGCCAAGTCCAAAAGTAACATGTTTTGTTACTTTATATACTTAAGTAACATTAATAGTACATTGTTAACCTAGGGATGAAAGCAACCTCGAACTATTGGATGCGTTGAGGTGGGTACTATTCTCGTGAGTACCCCGCAAAGGTGCGACGCCCAAGTGCACGAGGCGTCGCACAAGAGAGGGTGCCCGAAGGGGCTGCCGCCTGCGGATCGCGGTATAAACGACGCGGTACCCGTGATCCGCCGTAGCAAGGCCGGGTGAGGGCGCACGGTGGGTTTTTAGTGGATGAGAGCCCCACACTACCCCGTTGTCTCCCCGGGCAGCGGGGTGTGCGGTAGAACATTTTTGCCCACCTAAAATAAATAAAATAAAAAGGGTACTATTCTCGTTTTGAACAGAACAACTGATTTAACATAAAATGTCTCTATTTATCATATATTGCACTTGTAAAGTAATATATACACATATATATCAAGAAAAAACACTATTTTTGAAACTCATGATATTTTTTATGCCATTTTTGTTATTTAAACTAGTTAAAAAACTGTTTAAAAATGTTCTGTCTTAAAAACCGAAATACTTTACTAATCGAGTCTTTTTTTTTTCTTTTTAACTTGAGTACAACTATGAATAGAGCCCTATTACTTTTCACGGTCTGATTAGATGTGGTTTAATCGTTATTAAGTAAACAAAAAAATATTGAATATTTACCCTCGACTCGACACTAAAATTAGCGCTATACCTTTCTTGAGAACTATTTCTATAGACCAATATATAAGTACTTCTTAAAATTAGCGCTAGATGTCGTTTAAGAAACGAAGCCCACATTAGTACTTTTTGAAATTAGCGCTATCTATGTGATTTATTGAAAACTACTTAGTGAGACCAATACATTATTAGTTACTTATCAAATAATCAATTTTATTGTGAAAAATGAAGATTATAAGGCGTGAAGTTTTGGATTTTTCAAAGTATTTTTATATTCTTGTTGACTTTTTAAAAACCACTGCGGCGATTTCGATAAAATTTAAATGGGACCATTTGAGAATAAACCCCTTTTAAACAAAAAAATAATTTTGCAAATCCGTCAATATATGACGGAGTTACGCCTGAACATACATAAAAATATATAAACATCCGAATTTAGAACCTCCTCCTTTTTTAGAAGTCGGTTAAAAATAAAAAATACGTAACCTCACCGAAAACCCATAAACGACGACAAAATCGCACCTACTGTCATTCTTTCTAATTCATTTCAATTACAAGCAAGTTTCATTTAATAATCTAATTAAATTCAAACCTTAGACGATGCAGTTTGACAAGGATTGATATTGATAATCACTGATAAAATAAATTGTAGGGGATACGAAGTTCACCGGATCATCTAGTTAGAGATCAATCAAGCTGATATTGTGCAAATATATATATATATATATATATATATATATAATATAGTATATGTAATAAAAGCTTGTGACGTGGTTAAAAATATTTTTTTTTTTGCTTTTGTTTTATTATATTTACTATGTAATTTAGCACAACATTAACTTACTATTTTTTTTCAGGCTGGGTAGCGGCTCTCGTGTTCCGCGAGCGCCTCTCGATGAGGGAGGGCTAGGCCCTCTAAACCAGACTGGGCCACCACTACTGGAGGCCCAGACCTACCTGGGGTGGAGGAAATCATGCATAGAGCGTATACCTCGCCCCTGGCCACAGGAAGTCTGAAAGAACACCGCAGGGTTTTAGCAGGTATACCGATTGTGAAAATTGGGACTCCGACATAACCTCTCTGTCCGCCCCGCAGGGGATATCCTTAAGGATTTCCTCGCGAAAAAATAAGGCGAAGAAACGGCACACTGCGGGCTTATTTCATTAATGAGAGCCCTTCACTACCCTGATAATTGCCCCGAACGATGGGATGTGGGGTTAGTTACATTTTTCCCCGCCATAACACAATAAAGAGGGTATAATAGAATTCAATAGTGTCCAATATTTCTGCATATTTGATTTGAGACAAATAAGATGAGGGTTTGACTAATCGTAATGACATAATAATCACATTGCAAGATCATGGTTTTGACATAATCTATCATTCTGAAAGACTATTGATATCAACGGTTAATCCGAATATTCTGAGCAAGTTTCTTACATTCATATCTATTTTATTATAATAAAGCTGTAACAGAGTTATGTCAGTACATTTAAGATATTCGAGAAAAAATTACTGACAGAAAACATTTTTTTTTAGATTTTTTGTCTGTTTGTCTGTTTGTTTGTTCACGCATCGCGCAAAAACTACTGAAACGATTTTGATGCAACTTTTTTTATTTGATAGCTCTCGATTAGACTTAACAACTGGTATACCTACATTTTATCCCGCTACTATATCGGGAACCTGAGATATACCCAAAAGACTAGCTTTTGGTTGCGGTGGAGCCGCAAGTAAAGGCTAGTATTATAATAAAGCTGTAACAGAGCTATGTCAGTACATTAAAAATATTTGAGAGAAGATGACTGTATTAGGCTATATAGGCGTGTCTAAACACAAAACGATTTTTTTTAGATTTTTTGTCGGTTTATCTGTTTGTCTATTTGTTCGATCGCGCATCATGCAAAATCTACAGAACGGATTATGATACAACTGTTGCATTTGATAGCTCTTGATTAGACTTAAAAACTGGTATACATTTTATACCGCTACTATATCGGGAACCTGAGATATAACCGAAAAACTAGCTTAAGGCTGCGGCGAAGCCGCTGGCAAGGGCTAGTCATGTTATAATTTAGGTTCAACTTAGATTCTATCC
Source organism: Leucoma salicis (assembly GCA_948253155.1). NCBI lineage: Eukaryota > Metazoa > Arthropoda > Insecta > Lepidoptera > Erebidae > Leucoma > Leucoma salicis. The sequence goes on from OX411815.1 coordinate 6,203,706, forward strand.
GCGACTTCTTCCGCGTGGACATCAGCATATAAATATATAACTAATGATCTTTATGCAAAAACTACCACGGGAACCATCAACTCTTCTGGGATAAAAAGTAGATGTCCTTTCCCGGGTTCTGGCCTGTTTTCAACCCTTTTATTGTCCCACTTTAGGCACAGGTCTCCTTTCATTCTGAAAGATATTTAAGCCGTAGTCTACCAAGCTAGCGCAGTGCGGGTTGGCTGACATCACAACCCGTTGAGAAAATCTCTTAGGCATGCAGGTTACCTCTCAGTCCGCCACCCGCAAGGACTCCCGCGAAGGAACGACGCTCCGTGTGTGGATACGTGGCTCAGTTGAGGGTACCCGAAAGCGTAAGCCGCCAAGGGACCACTGATGGAATGTAAAATGGTTCCGGTGGCCCGCCAATAAAGGCGTAGAGACGGCACACGGCGGGTTTATATAGCGGATGAGGGCCCCACACTACCCTGTTCGTTACCCCGAACGACAGGGTGTGCGGTTAGGAACATTTTTTCCCGCCCAAACAAAAAAAAGGCAGGTTACCTCACAATGTTTTCCTTTGCCGAGCAGTAATAATCTATTTATATAAAAATGATTCCCTATTCAACTTAAATTGAAAACAATTTTAACATAATATTTATATTGTTTCATTCATCTTTTTTTAAAGTTTAATAATACTACTTTCTAACATTTACGCGAATTTTACACATTTTTAAATAAAACTACGTTTACGGAATCTATCGCGTTTACTTGATTTTTATAATATCCCGACGTTTCGAATACTTTACAGCATTCATGATCACGGGTGGACTTAGATGGTAGATGTATCACCTGATATGACATCTACCATCTTAGTCCAGAAGTTTCTTACTTTGGACATGTACCATCTAAGTCCAGAAGTTTCTTACGGAAACAAAATTTGCGCAGGAAATTGTTTCTTTTTACCGAAATATACGACTACTTTAACTTTGCACATTTGACAGTCGGCAAGTAATTGAACATTCATAGCTAAGAGAGGGCAACGTCTGTTGGATCAGATAGTTTATAAATAAATACACGCAATTTCAAAAAGTCAGAGATGAGTAACGCGTGAGGTTTTAGCTACTGCTAAGCTATCTTTCACTTGGACTTTATATATGTATGTCCGTGTGTTAACGGACTAAGAATACAATAATGTGGGAAAGAATGGGGTCACCCATTCTTTCCCACAAGTGTCGTATGAGGCGACTAAGGGAAGTAAACAATTATCATCCATTGCATGACAGGTGGTAGGGCTGGGTACCAAGTGGGAGTGCTCACTTGGTATCGGGCCCGAGCGAGTTGGTACCATAGCAGAACATAGCCGTCTATTTTAAACACAAAGTGGAAAATGTGAAATCGAATATAACAGTCACGAGCAGGATTTGAACCTGCATCTCCTGGATACCGTCCAGATGCTTTGCCAATTCAGCCATCGTGACAACTGTTCTCGACTGCTAATTTCGATAACACATTCATACTTAACGTCCTGGGTGACGTCTGCGCCATCTGTCGGAAGTATTTACATACATTATACCGACCAGGTAAATTACTTAATTTTACAATTAAGATTTTTACCTAATAATGACACAGGCCTATAGATATTTAGAAATTTTTATATATAATTTTGCATTTGACATGCTTAGCCATATACATTAAACACAAAGTGGAAAATGTGAAATCGAAAATAACAGTCACGAGCAGGATTTGAACCTGCATCTCCTAGATACCGTGCAGATGCTTTGCCTAAACTAGCTTTTGGGAGCGGCGGAGCCGCGGGCTAAAGCTAGATTTTTGGTTATATCTCAGGTTCCCAATTTATTATAATTTTTTTAATTCTAATCAAAAGCTATTAAATAAAAAACGTTGCAGCAAAATCCGTATAGTAGTTTTTGCATGATGCGCGAACGAACAAACAGACAAACACAAAAAATCTAAAAAAACCGGCCATGTGCAAGTCGGACTCGCGAACGAAGGGTTCCGTACCATTGACTAGGTAAACAACATTACACTATTACAAAAACGAGTAAAAAAAAAATCACGTTTGTTGTATGGGAGAGCAACAATAAATATTAATTTTATTTTCATTTAATTATTTATTTTTAAAGTTAACTAAATATTCTGTAAACATTTCAACCGTATCGCCGTTCTTGAGATACAGCCTGGTAACAGACGGATGGACAGACATAGCAAAAACGAGTAAAGAAAAACGTTTGTGTATGAGAGGCCCCCTTAAAATTTGTTTTATTTTAATATAATTATTTATTTTTAAAGAGAATATCTAACTAAATATTCTTTGAATATTTCAAGCGTCTACCTGTTGCCGTTATCGAGTAGTTAGTATAATAGCGAGCAAAAAAGGGCAAAAAAAAAATCACGTTTGTTGTATGGGAGCCCCCCATAAATATTGTTTTTATTTTATTTTTAGTATTTGTTATTATAGCGGCAACAGAAATACATCATTTGTGAAAATTTCAACTGTCTAGCTATTGCGGTTCTTGAGATACAGCCTAGTGACAGACGGACGGACAGACAGACAGACAGCGAAGTCTTAGTAATAGGGTCCCGTTTTGGCCCTTCGGGTACGGAACCCTAAACAGGCGTTTTGTGTTTAGACACGCCATATAGCCTAATACAGATTTTTTCTCAAATATCTTAAATATACAGTCATAGCTCTGTTACAGCTTTATAATAGTATAGATTACGAGCCTTTTATTTCGAGGACAAGAAGTATTATAACAGACATCTGCTACCAATGGAAGAGTATATAAATTGTAGACGATACTCTATATCAAACCATCTGTCTAGAAAGCCTATTACTCTTATTTAAGGAGGGTCCAGACGCACAAAGTGCACGTACTCACGATTTGTCTTTTCACTCTTATGTCAGTCATGATCGAGAATAAAATGTTTATATCATTGTCTACGTGCTATCTAAAGAGATAAAAGCGACACATGTGAAACTGCAATATCATAATATACCTACCAGTTTATAGCCATTGGCGTAGATTATACTAGTTATTATTAATCCATATTGCTGTGCAACTTGTTTTTTATTTATATAATAAAGCAGAACTTACTTGGATAAGAGCAGACATCACCATAGAGAAAATTACTAATAATATTTTAAGCATTTTACTTACGTAGTACTTAATATAGGGTTATTGAAGTTTACAGCTGCAAAGACCAGAGGCATAACTTGGATGTTACTTACCTTTTCTTTTTGTTTTGGTTGGAAAAAATGTAAGTACCTAGCCGCACACCCCATCGTTCGGGGCAACGAACAGGGTGGTGTGGGGCCTTCACCCACTAAATAAACCCGTCGTGTGCCATCTCTCCGCCTTTATTGGCGGGCCACTGGAACTATGTTACATTGCTTCAGTGGTCTGCCGGCAGCTGGATGTTACTTACCCTAGGTAAAGGAACGGGAGTGAGGCAGTAGAGAAAGGGTAAGGGGATGAGGACGGTGATCTCTCTCGCGGCACCTTCACTCACTGAATGAAACACAATAGTAAGAATACCTACCGCTAGTTTGTACTATCTTTTTATGAGAGAATGGTACTTCCCAACAAGGTCATAATGACAAATTTATAATAAGTACTACCTGACTCGTGAATATTTTGCAATTAATTAATAAAAATACGTGACAAAAACTATCCTACCTTAGGACGACAGCAAATTACACATTTTAAAATACAAAACGTGAAAATCGGTTGGTTAGTTTCGGAGTTCATTGTGAGGAACAACGTGACACGAGATTTATATATAATAGATATATGAGTCATTTTGCAAAAATGACTGCTTTGGACTTAAAACTTGTCGGTTTGTAAATTAACTGAACAAGAAAAACACTTTATTATTTCATTTCTTAAAGTTAGAAAACTTAAGTTACAACAAAATTGAAGCAGATTGTACTTACTTTATATACGAGTAATATAGAGGATATAAAAAGAGCGTGAGAAGTTTTAATAAGTGGATTTTCTATCTTCTGGTTGCTTGCACCCGTTTCCCAGCGGGATTTTTTATACCTCTGTTTCTAAAGATTGAAGTAATAAAATAAATATTTTATACATTTAGATTGGGTAATGCGAATGTTAGTGGTATACAAAACCTATCTTAGGTTTCCAAAAGAGCTTTGATATAATTATTATTAAATAGTGAGTTCTACAAGCATTAAGAAGATATACAATGCGAAAGTGGAAGGATGAAGGTACAGAGGGAGGCCAGGACTCACATACCTTGACCAAATCGGTCATATATTTAAGCAAGATGGAGTCAGGAGTCTCCGAAACCGGCGAGCGTGTATAAAGAGAATTATGAATGTTGAGGAAGCAAAAGATGTATGCAAGAATAGAGCCTCTTGGCACTCTGTTCTCTCTGCCTTTCCCGCTAGGGAAATGGCGTAATGATAAGTAGTTGTAGTGTGCATTTCTAATAATCAACTAACAAAATTGCCTTTAATAATGGCGTTATGAAAATCAAGCGAAAATAATCATAATTTTACACATGTCAGGACCCATACACGGGCTTTCCTAATTAAGGTGATTATAATTCATACATTTTTCTTAGCTTAGCTTGACTAGGCTTTGGTAAACATGGACTGCTGTTACTCGGCATAAATTAAAAACTTGAATGTGATAAGAGTAGTACATATCTAAATATGACATAGGTTATGTTTGAAGGATGACATTATGTAGTGATAGTTTCTTTAAACATCAAGGAATACATAGAGTACTATACACCACTCCACACCGTCAATCACCGTCAAACTTATTCTGAACTATTAATGCTAAGCAACTGTCTCGGTGGTGGAGCTTTAGTGTGAACAAATGCTGATCATGAGGTCTCGGGTTCGATCCCCGGGTCGGGCAGTGCTATTGACCTTTTTTGTAAAAAGAAAAGTTCAGTAAGTCAGCTAGGAGTTTGGAAAATGTGCCCGGAATACGGCAATAGGCTCGCCCCCTATTACGTGGGACTCAAAACACAGTTGGCGAACCGTGGGTGTGTAATACACCTCTGCCTACCCCTTCGGGGAATATAGGCGTGATGCTATGCTGTGTTCTATTAAGGATTTATAAGACAACTACCTGAAAACTAGCAGAAAAAATTGAGTTTGTCCTGACATATTCCAATTCCCTTTTATAGAACGCGGGTGGCGAACAAGCACCATTTGATGGTAAGCGGTTACCTTAACCTATATACGGTTGCAACATTAGAGGCATTATTCACCTTTTTTCGCGTCGCCAATTCCAAGGACTTCTTATCCATAGAAGTGCTTGTGCCTCCGGTGCTCTCACACACCATACGAAACACAAAAGGGAGGGTCCCATCCATCCATCAGCCTTTCAACGTCCACTGCTGGACATAGGCCTCCCCAAGAGAACGCCACAACGAGCGATCCCGTCATGGGAGATAATGCCGTAATCGCCACGCTTGGCAGGCGGGTTGGGGATCGCAGTGGATGTTGTTAATACTCGAGGGAGTGCTGCTGCCCATTCCCCCGGCATTACCTCAGTTGGCTCTTATGACTCCCGTGGGTAGAGAGGGGTGGGACAGTTCTAAAACCGGCCCCACACAGCTATTTTTTTTTTAAAGGATTTTCTTTTTTATGGCAATCCTATTATTTTTCGAAAATAAAAGTAGCCTTCCGGAGATTAGCCGGGAACAAACAGACAAACAAAAACTTTAAAAATTGGAAATTTGTTATAGGTAGCGTATATACTCTTGTATACATTTAGTAAAAAGTTGTTTTTTTATACATTACAAACGGACACTTCAATTTTATTTATTTGTAGTATAACCGACTTCCGTACACGAGGTCGTGGCTTCGATTCTCACTTAGGACAATTATTTGTGTGTGTAACACAAATATTTGTACTGCGTCTGGGTGTTTTCTATCTATTATTTGTATGTATTTACAAAAAAAAGAAAATAATATATGCATTATATATGTAATCTGGTACACAAGCTTTAAGCTTAGTTTGGGAACAAAGGACGTTTTTAAAAATATAATAATGTTTATGTAGGTAAAACCTAGATACGTTTTCGATATGTCAATAACAAAAGTATATTCTGAGAATATTAGCCTTTGTTACTGTGAGTAATTATTGCACTCTGACATTGTGATAACTATAGTATTTGTAAACAGCGATACGGCCATATATAAATATTATCATTGGTCTTTTTTGTATTAGCTCAGTCATATCAAAGTAAACGTATCGAGTACAAGTTTCTTCAAGATGTCCAAGTTCTTTGTTTTTATTTTGTTTGTTTATGTAAGTGTTTTTTATGTTATATTATAATAGTGAACAAATCTGTCGTTCTAGTTTATTAGTGTGCTCACAACCTAACTAAAAAAAATACATTCTATAATTTCAACTGGTATACTTATTTACTTATCATCATGCCATCTCCCTTGCGGGGTAGGCAGAGAGAAAAGTTCGCCAAAAGACTCTATTCTTGGATATATCCCTCGCTTCATCAACATTCATAATTCTCTTCATACACGCTCGTCGGTTTCGGAGACTCCAGACTCCACCTTCCTTCAATACATGACCGATTTGGTCGAGGTAGGTGAGTCTTGGGCTCCCCCTGTACCTAAATCCTTCCACTTTCGCATTATATACTCTTAACGAGTCGCTCGACTCCGGCATTCTTTCCACGTGTCCGAACCATCAGAGCATTCCCTTTCGCATCTTTATCAGCTCATATCGTACAAGTAAAAATTGATAGTGAATCATTAATCCATCCATCCATCAGCCTTTCAACGTCCACTGCTGGACATAGGCCTCCCCGAGAATGAGGAATAATTCCGTAATCGCCACGCTTGGCAGGTGGGTTGGCGATCGCAGTGGATGTTGTTAATACTCGAGGGAGTGCTGCTGCCCACTCCCCCGGAATTCCCTCAGTCGGCTCTTACGACTCCCGTGGTTAGAGAGCGGTGGGATAATTCTAAAGCCGGCCCCACACGGCATAGCCGGCCCCACACAGCATGATAGTGAATCTAATAATAATAATAATCTGCAGAATTACTAATTAGTAGCAGTAACTTCGGTAACGACGGCAAGTGTCAACATACAACGGCAAACACGCTACTTCCAAGCTGCTATTAGGAATTTCTTGACAGAAAACCCTGCAACTTTGTCGGTCTGACCTGGGATTTGTACCAGAGACCTCGTGATCTTTAGTACACTACCGCTAAACCACTGAACCAGTGACTTTCTATATTCAAGCATTATGTTACTCATGGACGACGTTTAATTTTATGGTCATTAAAATGTGTGATCCTAGATCAAATGTAAAATGAAATTAACATTCTTAATTCAAAAGCCTTAATATGTGTGTTTCTATCCTTAAATTAGGAACTTACCAAACCACTTCCTCATTCCCTCCTTATTATCCTAACTGACCACTTCCTCATCACCTCTCAATCATCATTTCTCTTCATCTACTATATATTCCCCTTTAATGCGGGAATAAATGTTCCTAACCGCACACCTCGTCTTTCGGGGTAAAAACAGGGTAGTGTGGGGCCTTCACCCACTAAATTAACCCGCCGTGTGCAGTCTCTCCGCCTTAATTGGCGGGCCACTGGAATAGTTACATTACTTCTAATTAATAATTATAGTGGTACTATAATATATTCCCCTGGGGTTGATAACGAGCAAGGGATGCCTTTGATTTTACTAGTGTCTATAGACTACGCACCGCTCTCGGGTGGCAAACATACCGTCTCACTCACCATCAAGCCGTACAATCTGGTATAATTATGGTTGTTAAAAAATAAAGAGAAAGAATTAGAATAAAATGTTTATATGACTGTCAAACTTTTTATCATGTTATTATAACACAATCAAACACATCTGTGTGGTGCTTTGTGTATTGTTTTTCAACAACTCCTTTTAGGTCCCTTAATTGAAAAAAATAATGGCAATATTTCTCATTGGTATAACATACTATTTATGAAGACGGTACTTGCCCAGTAGTAAAACGATGTAACGAAGAAAACCTTTTACTTCCATTTGTTAGGTTTAAATTCATAGGATTGAAACTTTTCACTTCATTTACATAATAATGAGTATATATACGCTTTAACCAAATTTAAACTTTGCTGTAATTCTTAAGCTAAGAATCACTGAAATAATAGTTATAATGGTCGAAACTTTACTTTGGAAGTCTTCTGAATTTGAACTGCTAGAGAAGATACCACACTGAAAAAGTTTTCAAAACTCAAATTATTTCAAAGTCCTACAAACATTACTTCGTTCTTTCTTTCAAAAAGTTTTAGCTGGTAAAATATTTATCTTTTTCTTATCCGCTCTTTGTAAAATGTAGGTTGAATCTTACTACCACCAAAGGAATGTAACATAGTTCCAGTGGCCAGCCAATAAAGGCGGAGAGACGGCACACTGCGGGTTTCTTTAGTGGGTGAGGGCCCCACACTATCCTGTTCGTTGCCCCTAACGACGGGGTTTGCGGTTAGGAACATTTTTTCCTGCCAATAAAAAAAAGTGAATCTTACTAATATTATTAATGCGAAAGTTTGCGACGATGGTTGCATGTTTAGATTTTTGTCGATAAACAAAACACTGAATGAACATAATTTTTATCCTAAAAAATACATAGTTCCCAAAGGACAGCTATTATCATACAGACATAAAGATTAAACGGATTTGAATGAAATCTGGTATAAAAATAAATTGTGGCTTGGATAAATACACAGAATATTTTTATCCCGTTAAGGTATTCCTATGGGTGTGGGTATAAACGACATAATCATTTGAATTACTCCTTCCAAACTCTCGGGCAGAAACTAACATTTACATGTTTTTTTAACAGAAAAACCAGCCTTGGCCGAGTGGGGCCGGCAAGAATAGCTCCACCTCGACTCTTCCTATGGGAGTCTTAAAAGCTGACTAAGGGATTACCGGGGGACCGGGCAGCAGTATTCCCCTGTGTACTAAAAACATCCACTGCGATCGCCAACCCGCCTGCCAAGCGTGGCGATTATGGTAAAAACCCCCATTTTGGGGAGGCCTATGTCCAGCAGTGGACGATGAAAGGCTGATGGATGGATGGATTAAAAGAAAAATAACTATTTTCTTTATGTTTTAGGTAACCCATGCTGATCTTATTACTAAAGAAGGCAGTAAAGGTGCAACATTGGTAATATTCTGTTACTTCTGCGGTGAATAACCTCGATCCCCAACTAATCGTATGTTTGTTACAGAAGCCGCTATCAGTCTGCTGTGACATACCTGAAATTGGTGAAGCAAAACATTTGGCCACATGTAGCAATCCTAAATTGAAAGGCCCAGTAAGTGTTGGCACATGAAATGGAAACAGTAAATAAGCAAATATCCTTTGAACATACATGTTCCAGCCCAGTGTCTCAGTAAAGAGAGCATAACTGAATATTTGTTTAGTTCGATGTAAATTGAATTTAGTCTTAATGCTGAGTTCACACTACGTCTTTGTTCTAAACACACATACTCGTATATAACATCACATTTTTACGGTTTGTGTTCTGGTAAATGGCCGAGCATGTCAAGTGCTTGAAATATATATAAATTTAACAAAATATAAATCTTCTGTTATAGTGCAACGATGTGAAATGTGTATTTCAAGAATCAGGCTTCCTCATAGATGAGAATACTTTAAACAAGGAAGCCTACAAAAACCACCTGATTAAATGGGCAGAAAATAACAAAGGATGGTCAGTTGCTGTTGAGAAAGCAATCCGAGATTGTGTGGAAACGGATCCTAGGAAGCATCTGGAGTATCCTTGTAAAGCTTACGATGTTTTTGCCTGCACAGGGCTTGCGTTCTTGAAGGTAATCAAGTTTCTGTTTATATTAACTTTAACTGATTTTTAGTATTTTGACGCGATACTTAAACAAAATCTTTAATTTGGATACATTTAATAAGACTTGCTTATCTTAGTATGAATGGGCAGGCTCAATCAAGGAAGGATCACCCTCTCACAGAAGATTAGCGTAAATCAATCATATCTTTGTGTTTCATATGATGATTCAGCTCTCCAATTAACCTTTTCGTGCTCTTCTTATTATTCTTCCTCTCTATTTATTATCTGTTTTCATGGAGATATACTCGGTCTCTGTGTCTGGCGTTTGTGGACTATGAGAAAGCCTTCGATTTTATCGAAATTTGGCCGGTGCTGCAGGCCCTTCAGCAGTGGCAAATTGACTATAAGTACATCGAAGTATGCAGTAGTGCTTGTATTTTCAGAAAAGTGACCATGACAGTCCGAGTTCCGGACAAGAGTATACACCCGATCCAACTGCAGATAGGTATTAGACAGCGAGACATTATGTCCTCGAAAGTCTTCACCACTGCATTGGAAGATGTCTTCAAGCTCTTGGACTGGACCGGATTCGGCATCAACATCAATACAGCATTCACTCTCGATATGCAGATGACATTGTAGTCCATCGCTGGAGGACGTTGGTATCACGCTCAATGTTCTCCCGCCTATTGGGTCTAAAACTGAACACGGCCAATTCAACAGTCATGTATATTGTCCATCTAAGTTCAGCACCGGTCCTGGTCGGGAAGACTTTACTCAAAATTGTCGTTCACTATGTTTACCTGGAACAATCAGTCCAGCTAGGTAGGCACAATTTCTAGAAATAGATTAAACACAAAGTGAAATTGTGAATATTCAAACATTTTAGATCTATTTCTTTTAGCAATTGACATGCTCTGCTACTTTTTAAGTACAAATTATTTGTGAATAAAGAAAAAGAGATTTTTAGTAGGGGCGGGTATCGAACCACGCATCTTTTCCAATCCGGGGAAGTGCTCTAAGCCACTGAGCTACCCTACTGACCTTTCGATTGTGAATATTTCTAGAAATAGGTAATGGAGGGAGATGTTAGCCTTGTATCAAGGCTCAAAGTCGCTTAGTGTGTCATGGAGCGGGCTATGCTCGCTATTTTTCTACGTGATCAGGTCTATAATACGGATATCCGTGAGAGATCGGGAATGGCCAATATACTTCTCTCATAGGTTGGGATGCTATACTGGCAATGGACACGCTACATCGCTCGATGAATTAACAACCGTTGGGGAAAAAATGTTTTCTAGTGGCGACCAAGTATTGGACGGTGTAGCTTAGGATGGCATCAGCTAGACCGACGATCTGGTCAAAGCCGCAGGGAGTCATTGGATGCAGTTAGCATAGGATTACCCGATATGGTGCTCTCTTGGGTAGAATTTTGTCCATCAGTGGACTTCAAAGGGCTGATGAATGGAAGATGGATGTAGTATATATAAAAAAATAAAAACTACACTATGTGATAAAAATACTATAAATCTTTTTCTGTTTGATCTTCGAAACAAATACATGATTACTTAATTTATTATTATTATTTTCACAGAAATGCCCAGCGGAATCATGGAAGTGCTAGTCTAGAAGAAACCTTGTAAGAGTGTGACTTGTGAGTGTAGTAATGTGACTAACCGAATAAATTTCATTTTATTTTGTTTTTTGTTTTTGTTTGAATAAAATATCTCATCAGATCCTGCTTAAAGGATATTTCAGTGATGAGAAAAACTCCGTAGCAGGAAGTCTATTTTAAAGCCTACATGTATCCTATATGTTTCAAAAAAAGACGAAAAAGTGAAATTGAAAACAAACTTTAACATCGAGATTGTTGTCAGCTATCGATAAGTCTTATTATGATGTCGAATGGCTCGACGGTAGAACCATTTCAAATATTTCCTCAGAGCACTCTCCGGCAAAGTAATCGAATGTCTCCAATGATTAGTATCAATGACTATTCTAAACTAAACTCTAAACGCAGACCATAATTTAATTTACTTTGTAAAAAAAAGAGGTCATGGGATGTCAAACAGATGTGAAAACATCGAAATTATTTTGTAGAAGTAAAATGATCATAACTTGACAAAGTGCCCCTCAAGACGAATCAAACGAGTGTAAACTCAATAGGATTGCGTCGTTTCACTACAGAGTTACTGTGACCACCTTCCAGCTCTATCGTCGGACCCTGAATACCATCTAGAGACAAAGTACTCGTCAAGACAAATCAAACGATTCCAAACTCGATGGGGTTGCGTCGCTTCATTACAGTTATTGTAGCAACCTTCCAGCCCCATCATCAAACCCTAGATATCATCTAGGACTGAAGTACTTGTCAAGACATTTCAAACGTGCCCTAACTTGATGGAGTTGTGCCATTTAATTACAGAGTTTTGCATGGCCACTTTCCAGCTCCATCATCAGACCCTGGATACCATCTAAAGACAAAGTACTCATCAAGACGAATCAAACGTGTCCAAACTCGATGGGGTTGCGTCGCTTCATTAGGTATACAGTTCCTGTGGCCACCTTCCAGTTTCATCATCAGCCCCTGGATACCATAGTTGTTTTTTTTTTGTTTTGTTACGCGATATACATATGCTTGTAAAATTTCAGCTCAATTGGAAACCGGAAAGTGTGTAAAATTTAACTTGCAAGATTTGAACGGGACAAGTAAAATAAAAGCGTCGCCACGCTAACAGCCGATTTTACTCTCCCTCCGCATTAGATGTTTCACATCAATAATGATTTCTTTTCTGATTCTGTGGACACAGAATCCATAATAAATTATTATTTTTTTTTTATTACATGTAGTGGCACACGAGCCACGGTCCATCTGATGGTAAAGGGTAACCGTCGCCCATGGACTTAACTATACCGAGAGTATTGTCAAGCCGCTCACCAATTCATTTCACAGATATGAAATGAAATATAAACGGCTATCTCCTGCTACAGCCAAAACGCAACGATGTGCTTCATGGCCGGTCACACGGGAGATGGTGGTACCAACCCGCTCGGGCCCGATATAAGTGAGTACTCCCACTTGGTACCCAGCCCTACCACCAGTCATGCAATGGATGATAATTGCTTACTTCCCTTAGTCGCCTCATACGACACCCGTGGGAAAGAGAGGGGTGGTGACACTTGTATTCTTAGTTCGTCACCACTCGGATAAATAATATTAAACTCGTATCAGAGAAATTTATTAGATTTTAGCTGTTTGTCTGTTGATATTTAATTAGACACTCGATTTATATTTGTATATTCTTATTCTAAGCCTATTACTATAACAGTAAACGTAGGATATTGCTCTAATTACCAGTGCGCTTACCTTGCCTTTATGCACCAAAACATACCTAACAATTCAGGACTAAGCACGCATCCTTGAGGCATACCGTTCGTATTATCTCTATTAGGTACCTTTACAAGTTAAATATAATATGTCAACACATAATTTAGCTTTATCTATAGTACATTGTACCTGGTATAATTATATGAGACGTCCACACCACTCAAGGTCTTAAGATCACTTGGCAATACTTGACCCTGATTCGCTCCACGTAATGATAGGTCTCCTTGAGAACATCCGACACACTTCCATAGCTATTGTTGTTGTTATGCCTAAGTTAATAGTAATTATTTAATTTCACACAAACAGCTGATTTCTAATGTCGCAAGTTGTTGGCATATCGACGATAAGAATCATTTTCAGATTCATTGAAAAATGATAAAGCATTAAAGTTTATGCCACAGGCAATACATACAATAAACATACAGTTTAATGTATTTTAAAGCCCTTCTTGGAGGATAAATATGATTACAACATTGTCAATTTATAGAAACATAATATTAGTATTAAATCACTCTCAATATCTCAAAATTCTCCGCAGATGAAAAAGATACAAAATCAAGAATCTGTGGTACAGATATTAACTATCACAGTTAATATTTCGATTTTTTATATATATTTTTAGCATTTGACATGCTTAGCCACACACATTAAACACAAAGTGGAAAATGTGAAATCGAAAATAACAGTCACGAGCAGTATTTAAACCTGCATCTCCTGGATACCGTCCAGATGCTTTGCCAATTCAGCTATCGTGACAACTGCTCTTGACTGCTAGTTTTGATAACACATTTATACTTAACGTTGTTACTTTTGGATATCCAAATTAATTGTTTAAACTTAAATAGTCAAAATTAATCATTCATTCATTAAAAAGGAATTAAAATTATTATTTAAAATTATTCAGTTCTTTATTGACAGCTGGTCCAGCGCAATAAATTAATATAACAATATAATAGGAGCAGATATAGTGTTATCGTTAACACGTCACGTGACCATGTCGATGACGACTTACATGAATTTATCAAAACCTTCCTATAGAAGTTTTCACTTCAAAAATACTGATCGTATTGTAAAATTCTAGGAAGTACACGTGTAATGTTCAGACATTTTTGTGTCTGACATAAAATGTTTTTCATCTCAACAAGAATTTTTTAATTGTCACAAGATTAAATTAAGCAGAGAGTACGCTTACTTTTAGTATTGTACCTATTTAGTTTTACGGAGACATCCTCGAAACCGTAACTTTGCACTCATACTCATAACACAGTTGGCTCTCATTAGATTTAATTTTTTTCCTAGACATTCTTTGTTTATTTATTAATGACATGTGGTAGTGTTCGTGTCACTGCGGTAGTGGTACGTACGTAATGGTAATAAAACCAAGCACTGTAAAGATTAGGGTATCAGTTTCAGTTCGATATCTAGCCTGAGATCGAAGCTTCTCCAGGTACACACCTACTGTTTGTTGTAACATATGATTATGCACCTCACGCTTTTCAACTAGCTATTTAAAGCGTGTAATTTTAGTTTTTTAAACTATAATTTATTTTCTTCTTTTTAGTCTGAAAATAGTATCAAAAGTACTGTTATTTAAAAGAAATAAAACCTACTTATGCCGTGATAATTTGCCTTTAAACTTCATCGGACGGATGGACATGGCTAAACTATAAGGGTCCTTTATTGGATACGGAACCCTAAAAACCGATAAACTCAATAACTCAAATTATTGCATTGTCATCGGTCCTTGATAAGAGTGCAAAGTTTCAAATCAATCTGACGTTTTGAAGTGGTGGAAAATCACGTTCGAAGATTCCGTAGCGTGCTTTTTAAAGTTATATAAATTAACAAATTTAATCTTATTTTGGAAATTGAAAAATGGAATAATTTTATCAAATTAGTGTATTGTCATCGGTCCTCGATAAATCTTTAAAGTTTGAACGAAATCTGGCCGTTTAAAGTGGGTCAAAATCACGCCCAAAAGAGTCGGTTACAAACATACAAACAAACAGGTGAAGCTTATAAAAAGCGTGTAAAAATACAATGTACTTTTTTTTTAATTGACTGTGATGTCTACAAAATCTTCAGCACATTTTTTGGAATAGAGTTCCTTATCACACGTTATCGTTCTGGTTGAGTGACTAGACCGAAAAAAGTGTAACAATATAAAACGACAGTCAAAACCGACATATTTTGCAGTGATTTTTGAGGCACTTCCCGTTCACCAAACTAAAACTTTTTTCAATATGCAAAAAAATATATTTTATAATAATTTAAACATTACTTTAAATATCCTTTTTTATTAATATAAATAAATAATCATCTTTGCTTGATAAAACGCAAACTTGCTTGATAAAAAAAAAAATATTTATCCTGCTTCAGTTACCATAAACCACTTATTACTGCAGTAGAATGTAATATTATTAAAACTATACAATGTTTATATATTTATAATCTTATATAAAATTCTCGTGCCACAGTGTTTGTCGCCTTTCTCCTCTGAAACGGCTTGACCGATTCTTATGAAATTTTGTGTATATATTCAGTCGGTTTGAAAATAGGATGTAAACAAATAAAGGTGCCACCCCAAAAAAAAATTGTTTAATTTTTTGGACCAAATTTTTTTTTCATGTTTTTTTATTAAAAGATATATTCAACCCTAAATTTTTACCCTACTATTGCCAACCCCTGTTTTTTAATAGCGATATTAGTACTTTAATAATTTTCATTGCAAAATATTCACAAAAAAAAAATATGGCGGTATGAAGTTCGCCGGGTGAGCTAGTAAATAATAAAATAGTGATATATTTTGTTCACTAACATTCCAGAAAATCTGCAATACCAATTATTATTGTATTCCAATTTATTCACATTTTATGATTCCTTTAATTATTTTATACAGACTTTTTTTATATAATCATTGCTTAATATAAACACAAAAAAGATATAGCGATAGGAACTGCGTTTCAACCGGGTGTCCGTCTCTCTCTTTTTTTTTTATTCTTTGAACAACACCTTGATTGTTTCCCCTATTCACAATGGCCGTGGCCGGTAGCTGTTTGCTATATAACTGTCTGGATATACGTCACATCATCACTGTACCCCAACCCAAGATCATGACTACATCCGCTTGTGTCTTTGTTTTCGCTGTTGTTATTCAAGTAAGAGTTATAAGCAAAAATATGATGTTGCTATGATGCTTTTATCCTAAATAAAACATGATGAATTATTTACTTATCAGGCAGTATCTTCACAAGATGGACGTCCATTTGCACCTCCACCCATAGATCCTAGCATACCTCAAGAATGTTGGGGTCCACCTGAAGGGGTAAGTGGTTTATTTTACGTGAATATCTTTGAAATTAATATTATTAACCCTTGGTTATTACATACTTATTTAGTTATCAAGAATTTCATGTTAGTATATGCTAGTTTCGGTTTTTTATCGTTAGTTTAATGCTTGTTTTTACCCATGACATCATTCCTGAATCGTGCCTGGTAAATAGTAATAACCTCGCTCATTATTACTGAACACTCACTACTACTGCCTATTTAAAGACATCATATGTGGGGATAGGTGTGTTCACAACACAGGTAATCCGTAAAGGATAAGCGTGAGACAAATTTAATATTTTTCTTTATTAGATACATCTTCCAAAGTGCTGCCCTCTTGCCCCTATGTACGGCGTTGAAGAGTTAGAAGCCTGCGGCTACGAGAAACCGTTGCGAGGTCTTCCTCCGAGAGATAACTTTGACGTGAGTAATAATTCTTAAATGAAATGAAGCACATAAATTAGTCGTTATCGTAAGGAATAGAAACGAGTAAAATGATTGAAATAGAAATATAATATATATTTTCTAAATATGTAAAAACGTCGATGTTGGTACCACCTCAAACAGTTCCTCAGAGCACCCCCATATATGCAGTCTATAGAGCATACAGAGAGACCCAAGCCTCTACACCGCCCAATCGACTCCAATTCATCCGTGAGATTGGGATTATAGGCAATTCGAACAGCACGCCTTTGCAAGGAGTCAAGTGGGTCAAGGTGGTATTTTGGTGCGCCTGTCCAGAGCTGTAAACAGTACTACACGTGAGGCCGGGCTTGTGCTTTATACTGTACAAGTCACTGCGTCAGTGTGAAGTACCGCTTGGCTCGTATGATTAATTTGGTGTATGATATATTATTTATCTAGCCTGTTTTTCTGTCGTTCCGTGAGATCTTTCTTATTCCTGTATCACATTCCCTCATTTTAAAAGCTTATCGTGCCGGCTAATGATGAAAAATTTACCAACGGTCTAAAAATGTACCATCCATCCATCCATCCATCAGCCTAACAACGTCCACGCTGGACATAGGCCTCCCCAAGAGAACGGCACAACGAGCGTAAAAAAACAATATATGGTAAAAATGTACCGCTTCTGTTAAATTTAAAATCATCTAAGAAGAGGCCTTTTAATGGATGCGGAATTCTGCACGAGTCGGGTAGTATTTCTGTATTGAATTTAATGCTCTGAAATTTACAAGCATGATAAAGAGATTCTTCCTTGGCTCGTCTTAGTACTTGAACTACCCATAGAATAGATACTATAAAACTTATTATCTACCAATATTTCAAGGTGTTATTGATAAGCAATGCCCCGAAGTTTCACCAGCCTTTTAATTTTATACAAATCAGCAGGCTTACCACGAACTCTTATAGCGATCCAGTTTAGGACCCAAACTGAACTGAATCGCAATTTCGTACCATGACGTGTCAAAGACGAAATCTTTTGTTTTATTTGCCGAATCAGCACATTATCTGAATCGCAAACATGACATCTTTGTATTGAAATTCGTACCATGAACTTACTTGACAACCTAAATAAGATCGCTCAATTAGACATCATGGTACGAAATACAACAACACACCTATTTTGAATTGCGTCGGAATTGAATCGCTAGCTAAGAGTTCATGGTAGGCCTTCTGAGCACGTGTTTATAACTATGTATTTTAGAATACTCCAAAAAAATCAATAATGGTTAAAAATAAATGCAAATCCAATAATGGTACGTATTATCGTACTGTAAGTACCTTTGTTTTCGTTTATTGTTATTTCTGACTTTTTATTATTCCCAAACATTTTTTTTTTTGGTCAAATTTTTATTTTAATTTTTTTTGATTCTCCATTAAAAATACATACCTATAACCCTTAATTTTCACCCTTCTACTGCCAACGTAGAAATAATTTATAAAGGGAAAACAACTTTTGCCGGGTCAGCTAGTATAGGCTTTCATTTCAATTTGGCGGCCTGAATTAACAGTACCCGTTAAACAGTTATGAGACAGTTCTAAGATAATAAAAACTAAAATGTTTAGACGGGAAAAAAATTTCCTAACCGCACACTCCGTGGTTCGGGGCAACAAAGAAGGTAGTGTGGGGCCCTCGCCCACTAAATAAACCCGCTGTGTGCCGTCTCTCTGCCTGTGTTATTGGGCCACTGGAACTATGTTGCATTACTTCAGTGGTCCAATCCTGCCTATGAAATTTTTTTTTTCTTGATACCGGTCTCTTCTCAAAGTGTCATAGTTTACCCCGCTGGATCAGTGGACGTTAGCAGACTTTACAAGCCGTGGAAAAAATCTCTTAAGCATGTAGGTTTCCTCAGGATGTTTTCCTTCACCAAGTAGCGATAATTTGTAAACAAATATACCTACACATTAATTCGTAAAATCTAGGCAAGACAGAGGTACCACTGAAGGAATGTAATATGGTTCCGGTGGCCCGCTAATAAAGGCGGAGAGACGGCACATAGCTGGTTTCTTTAGTGGGTGAGGGCCCCACACTACCCTGTTCGATGCCCCATACGATGGGGTGTGTGGTTAGGAACATTTTTTCCCACCTTAACAAAAAAATAGGCAAATCGTTTGTATGTACATAATACTAATCATTATTAATTACCTTATTTATTACAGTGTATACCACAGACTTGCCTGTTCAGAAACAAGGGTCTTCTTGATGCTGAGGATAAACTTGACTATGACAAGATAGAACCATTTATAGACGCTTGGGCTGAGAATCAAACCCACATTACAGAAGGTTTACAAAAAGCAAAAGAAACATGTTTTAGGAAGGAAGGTGGGCCCCCAGTGCCACAGAGACCGTTTGGACCATTTTTCAATCGTTCTTGTGAGGTTGATAGGCTTCATATCTGCCTAACTACAAATATTTTCTGGGTAAGGATTTTTATTTTTTGCATGTAGTGGCAGACGAGCCACGGCCCATCTGATGGTAAATGGTAACCGTCGCTCATGGACTCAACTATACCGAGAGTATCTGCCACCAGCCATGCGATGGATGATAATTGCTTACTTCCCTTAGTCGCCTCATACGGTACCCGTGGGAAAGAATGGGGTGGTGACCCTTGTATTCTTAGTCCGTCACCACACGGACGCTACGGCTACGATAACCACTTACCATCAGGTGGGCCGTATGCTTGTTTGCCACTCGCGTAGTATAAAAAGAACCTATATGTTTATTCAGAGTTCAATTTCATTCAAATGCGTTAAAAGAATTTATAAATTTCAGAATTGTGATCTAAATGAAGAAGGCAGTTGCAAAGCGCTGAAATCTCATATGGACGAATGCAGGCCATGGTTGCACAAAACACCTTCCCAATGAAACATTCCAGATACAATCACTGATTAAATTGAAAAATTTTTAAAACACTAAATTGCTTTTTGCACTTTTTAGTAGATTGTTTAGACTAGACGAAATTATTTCATGGGGTTCTCTACGACCACATTTTTAATTTCAATGCATTTATGATTTTATAAATATATTTTAAACAATTATTTAGTTTTAATGGCTTCACTTGGGTTTAGTTACCTTTTTTTAAGTAATAACAGGACAAAACTATGCTGTATCTATTTTTCTTTTCTTGCATGTATTGAAGAGTAAGTAGATATTTATAGCAAATTGTAATAGTCAAAATCTGTGCAAGCATTTCTATATTAGCCCTTTACCAAGCCTTGGATAAACCATGCAATAATAGGGATCATTTATATGAGTAATAACGTTTAGTTGAAGATTTTATGAATTATATTTAGAAAATTAGCTAAATATTAAAAAAAAAACACATGTGAAAACATAATCCCATTGCCTGTCTAGACGGTGCCTTTAATTATCTAGTATATATAAAAAATACGTGATGACATTTATTCTTTATTGTTATATAAATAAAATTAGAACAAATGAAAAAGCCTTTTTATCCATTCTCAATAGACAGAAAGGTTTTTTTCACCGGGCAATGGACATATAGCTTCCACAACAGGTTAAGTCTTCACAGGCTAAGGTCATATGGTTCCCCACATGTTTTATTTTGTTATATCATGGTATTTTTTAAGTATTTACATAGGTATAATTTATGCATATTTCACTAGAAAAACTCAAAATCTACAACATATCAAAAAATTGCACGACTTAACCTTTTTCCGATTACCCGTTATGAATAAAATACGCTGCACTTTTCACAAAAATATCCGTTGGACGGACGACCATAGAAAAAATTATTGTAAAAGTGACATTTGCGTTCGGATCCAAGTTTTTTTTGGGTGACCACAGATAATATTTCTATTTTGAAGTTTTTGACAGTTTGTGGGACATTCTTTACCATATTTTTTTTTTTTTTTTTTTAATTTTTTTATTATAGGCTTTGGCAGTGCCATCAGCCTAAACGGATCTTAAAAACTATTTACAAAATTAACATAAAAATTATTGGACAAAAACGATACAAATAAAAAAAAAATTGTCTAACAGCAAACTAAAAACTAAATAGTTTCTATCGTATTTATAACAAAATTATAAATTGAATTATATAATGATGGAAATTTTAGTAAATTTTGTACAGAATTCGGAACGTGGTTTACAATGTCTAGGCATTGACAAAATAATAATAACCTATCTAAATTGAACTTATTACAATTATAAAAAATGTGATGTGGGTCACAAAAATCGCAATTATTACAATATGTGCATGATGCATCACGAATAACATTAATTTTAAACAAATGAGAAGGAACTCTGAAGTGGCCTATACGCAATCTAGACATAGTAACTATATAATGTCTACCATGGAATTTAGAGTCCTTTTCAAACCATGTCTTAAGAGACGGGGTAGGTTCAATCTCTTCTAACCATTTGCCCTTAGTAATCCTACTATGACTTAAAAGCATATTCCAACGCTTCATCACAATCTGTTTCAGGAATGGGACTAGATCAGTAAATGGAACCTTGCAAGTGCAAGAAGAGCAGTTTTGAGACTTCGTCAAACTATCAACGAATTCGTTGCCCATGATTCCAGAGTGACCTGGAACCCAAGCAAATTCTATTGTAATTTCTATGTTGCTCAGAATGCTGACATAATGTCTTATTTTGTATAATAAATAATTGTGAGAAGCTGATATAGTTTTGTTTTTGAGTGCTTGCAATACACTCATAGAGTCTGTTAATATTAAGTATTTATCATTCATTAATTTATAATTACATATAACATATTCTAGAGCATGTATAATTGCGAGAGCTTCAGCTGAAAATACAGAAAATAAATTATGACAACAATATGCTCTGCTTAACTTTAAACAAGGAATATAAAAAGCAAAACTAGTCCTATTTGAAGTTTTAGATCCATCTGTATATATAGCAGTAAAATTGCTTTTGGTTTGTAAGAATTCTAGAAAATCAAATTTATGTGTATATTTGTGTATAATGATATGAATTTCCTTGATAGTATCACAATATCTGAGAGAGTAACATGGGAGAGTTTTTGACCAAAATATGATGTCTTGAAATTCATAGTTTAGAAAAGAAATTGATTCACTTAGAGATGATGTTACCCGTAATGAACTGTGGTTATAATCAGGGAAAGTGAAGTTTTCCAACCATCTTGAAACAACTTCATTGTCTCTGCTCACTAGTTTAAGGCAGTATTTGTCAGTAATATATGAACGTCTAACTGTTAAAGGGACAATGCCAGCTTCAACTTCTAAAGAGTTAATTGGAGATGAGGACATGGCACCCAAGATTATACGTAGTGCTCTGTTTTGAATAAGATCCAATTTTTTAAGTAAATGAGTAGCTGCATTGTAGTAAAACATGCAACCATAGTCAAAATAGCTGCGCACTGTAGCTATGTATAATTGTTTTAAAACTTTGGGATCAGAGCCCCATTTCAGCCCTGTTAAAGACCTCATGATATTTAATGTAAGTTCAGCTCTGCTACTTATATAATTTATATGTTCTACCCAAGATAATCTATAATCCAGAATAATACCTAGGTATTTATAGCAACTATTCACTTGTAAAATTACATTGTTGTATAGTAATCTAGGCTTAAATTCACCATTTCTAGAAAAAGCAACCACAAGACTTTTATTTGTATTAATATCTAACTTTAATTTAGAGCTGAGAGTAGTGTGTAAAACTTTTAAACAACTATTCATTACTGATTCTGCTTTTTTAATATTGGAATCCTGACTGTATACTACTAAATCATCAGCATATAATATGTACTTAACAGATGTAGGTATATTTTTCATTAAAGAAACTAAACTTAAAATAAAAATTAATGGTGAAATTACAGAACCTTGTGGACTACCCTTGTAAGATATATTTGGACCATAAATCTGATTTTTTACTTTCAGTTTTACTTTGCGTTCATGGAGGAAATTGAATAGCCATTCAAGTAACATTCCCGGCAACCCAAGTTTATACAGACTCTTGATTAAGAATCCATGATCTATGTTGTCAAAAGCTCCTTTTATATCAAAGAAAACAGCTATGGTATGCTTATAATCATGGAAACCATTGTAAATGTCACCAATCAGGCAACTTAAACTATCTATAGTGCTTTTCCCTTTGCGAAAACCAAACTGATTATCTGGTATTATTACATTTTTTTCTACATACCATTCTAATCTGGATTTTAACATAGTTTCAAATAATTTTGAAAAACATGAAGTCAGTGAAATAGGTCTATATGAATCTAGATTTCTAGGATTCTTATTAGGTTTTGGAATAGGAACTACATGTTGTTCTTTCCAACTATCAGGAATTTTTTTAGAAACCCACAATTGGTTGAAAATTTCTAATAGCAATTGCTTAGAATTATCTGTAAGATGTTTTATCAAAATATAAGAATACCCATCAGGGCCAGGAGTTGTGTTTTTTTTATTTTCTAGAGCGGTAGTAAATTCAGTTATATTGAAAGCCTTTAGTAACCATTTTGCTGAATTATGTCCAGTACTGTCAAAATATTTTTTTAAGTTTAAAGTACTGAACTGTTTCAAAGGGCATATTTTATCTAAATAATTTCGAGCATTGTCACTGTCTTGTAAATAATAAATGTTACCTAGTATATTTTTAGAAAACTTAAATTTGCGAATATGATTCCAAATAATTTTAGCTGGTGTACACCTGTTAAATGTGGAGCAAAGAGTACTCCAACTTAGACGCTTTTGTTCCAGAATAATAAGCTTTTTCTTGGCATCAAGTTTTTTATATATTATGTAGTTTTCATAATTAGGAAATCTTTTATACGAATCTAATGCAATCCGGGCCTCAAAAACTGCTCTTTTACATATATCATTCCACCATACAGATTTTTTCTCTACCCTTTTATAATTAAAAGCAGAAACAGTCCTTTTTGTGGTAGATAATACTAGAATTAATTCTATATTCTTAATGAACTTATTGTAATCGAATAAAGTATCACCTGTGAGGTGAAATTTTGAAAATATGTTATTACATTCTTCTTGGAATTTACTCCAGTCAATTTTATTGTAATTAATAGGAGGTGTAACACACGAATTAAATTGATTACGATTTTTGTTTAGCTTGTGATTTTGATTAGGATATATCAGACTTAATTGAACAGGGTAGTGATCACTGCTCAAAGGATCATCTGATACGGAAAATTTGCAGCTAGAATTTAATGGAGTTGATACAAAAACTAAATCTAAAACACTGGCATTTTTACCAAAGGGTGCTAAAGTAGTGGGGTTATGATCGTTAACGCACACAGTATTGTGGTTTTCCATAAACTCCTGTAATAAATTACCTCTTTTATCGTTTCTGTTTGAGCCCCAAGAGGTGTGGTGGGCATTAAAATCACCAATAATAATATAATTACGGGATTTGATTTTAGAGAAAGCATTACGTAACAAGTCTAATTTAAATCTTCCAGGTGGACAGTAAACGCATAATATATCAATAGAGAGAGTGCTAAGATGCAGTGTTATTAATATATTTTGAAATGTATATGAAGATACAGTTCTAACAACATCTACTGAGTATTTATTTTTAACAGCAACAAGTACTCCACCATGAGGTCGTTCCGAATCCGCTCTAACTATATTGTAGCCTTTAAGTTTAAATGATTTTGTATGATTTAGCCAAGTCTCATTTAGTAAGATTATATCTATATCCAGGTCAAGAGAATTAATGTAGTTGATAAATTGATCTAGTTTGGAGTAGATACTTCGAGCATTCCAATGTAATATATTAAGTTGTGAATAAAACATAAATGTTACTTAAAGTTAGCTATTAAGGACTCTTTTATTACTCTGGACGAAACAGTAAAACCCTCCTCTTCCTTTCTTTGTAAAATGTCTATTATAGTTTTTGTAATACTATTTAATACAATATCTGAATTAATTATCTCTGAGATGGTGGCTCTTTTCTGGGGAGAAGGCCCCGTTAGTGGTGTAGGTCTGTTATGCTTAATAACATTACTAATTGTATTCGGTAAGGGAGGAAAATTTGTTTTAATGTTTTTCCCAGTAACAGTTGCATAAGTCATATTTCCTAAGATTTTGTTTTTAATGTCAGATAATTTCGCAGACTTAACAGGACATGAATTAGATATAGCTACATGGGAGCCACTACAATTGGAGCATTTAACATTAGTTTTATTAGGACAATCTTTATAGTTATGGTTTTGTGAACAGATGGAGCAAATCTGGGCGTTTTTGCAACTTCCACTGCCATGATTGAATTTATAACAATTAAAGCATTGTAAAAGTGGCCTTACGTATTCACGAACGTCGAACCAAATGTTGTCGTAGGTCACGTGGTCGGGTCTTGACGTAGACAAGAAAGTTATCAGGACAGTTCTAAGGGGGAGGAATGTGCCGTCTTGAAGCTTCTTTTGGAAACGTTTGACACCTATTACTTCGCAGCGAGCTTCCAGGTTACGAAGGAGATCTTCTTCAGAAATATCAATTGGAACAGTTATGATGCCTTGAGATTCTATATGGTCAAATGGAATTTTGGCAATCCACTTATTTTGTTGTAATAGAGACTTGTTTAAGATAAAGCTGTTAGCATCTGTTTTTGTTTTAAAATAAATTTTTATGAAGTAATTGCTGGTTTGTTTCACAAAACTGATACCGGAGACTTTGTTCTTCAATATAAAATTTACTTTAAAAATATCTACCTTGCATCTTTCATCACCAGCATCAATTGATAGCAAAATGGGATATTCTTGTCTTTCCTCGGTGTAAATATGATGACAATCTTTAAACAGGCCCCTTTTAGTTGAAATAAATTTGAGAGACATCTTATTCAATGGTGCAGTTTCGTTGTCGGAAGATAGTAATTTTCTTTTTAAATCCTTACCGCCACTTGATTCATTCATATCGAATTATAACTAATTATAAAACAACCCAGGCGCTTATAATTAATTAAAAACAGCTAATGTTAAGCAATTAAAATTTAAATAATATTATTTAATTCAAAAGACGCGCCTACTGGATTCCCGCCTCCATTCTTTACCAAAACCTGGTAATAACCTCAAAAAACCTATGTGGGAAACGCTCAATCCATAGCCTGGTTAAAAAGTAATTAGCAGCATAGACAACCTCCCACCAGGTTTTCTACGAATAAAGCCTCAGGAGTCGTTGGATGCAGGCAGCAAAAGACAGCTTTGTGTGGCGATCTCTTGAATGTTAAATTTTTTGACATAATGCCTACGGAGTTATCGCCTACCGTCAAACGTCAATGTGAATGCTATTATCGAATTCTCGCCATAAGTCGTGGCCAACCATATTATTTTTTATTTTAGGTGGGCAAAATTGTCCGACCGCATACCCCGCTGCCCGGGGAGACAACGGGATAGTGTGGGGCTTTCTCCCACTAAAAACCCACCATGCGCCTCCACCCGCCCTTGCTACGGCGGATCACGAGTACCGCGTCGTTTCGACCGCGATCCGCAGACGGCAGCCCCTTCGGGCACTCTTGAGCGACGCCTCGCGCACTTTGCCGTCGCACCTTTGCGGTAGGCTTCCGCGGATGGCAGGGTACTCCCCGACCCCACCGTCCACAGCCTCGGCTAGGGCGGCATCAGGCGCAGGTAAGCGCGTGCACGCCACCCCGCGCGCCGGCAGTGAATCGGGTCCGCGAAGGAGGATTCCTCCCGGGCCCTCTCCGCCACCTCCTTCCGTGAGATGACAGCCTCGCAGAAGGCGGCGACCGCCGTCCAGGCCCTGTCACTGCCAACCATCGCTCGCGCAACGGCCGGAAGCGACAGGTCCATGCCTATGACTGCAACGAGTTCCCGGCGCTGCACATCCCAGGCCGGGCACGACTCGAGCGTGTGCTGCGCCGAGTCCTCGTCGCAGCCGCAGTGGTGACAGCCTGGGGTCGTCTCCTAGCAATCATGTGCAGGTATTTGCCGAAGCAACCATGCCCCGACAAAACCTGCACCAACCGGAAGGTGAGGACCCCGTGCTGCCGCTCTGCCCATTCTTCCAAGATCGGCTGGAGCGCCCCCACGGTCCAGAGACCAGCCCGGGGCGTCTCCAGCCGAGACTTCCACTTTAAGACGGTGGCGCGGCGGGCATCTTCCCGCCACGATGACATTGCGCTCGGCGAGGAGCGGCTGCCCCCCGCCCGCGCCGTCCACGCCCGCCGATAGACGTCGGTGAGCACCTCCGCCTCCAGATCCCACGGGGGGTTCCGGCCAACGCACAGGCTGCATCGGTCGAGTCCGTGCGGACTCCGCCCACACGGGCGCGCCGTACAGTGCCATCGACCGTATTACCCCCTCGTAGAGTCGTCGACACGCGAGACTCGGTCCGCCCAGATTCGGCATCAGTCGCCCGAGAGCGCATGCCGTGCCGACGAGCTTTGGCGCAAGACGGCGGAAGTGCTCGTCAAAGTGCCACCGTCCATCCAATACCAGGCCCAGATATTTGATGTGGGCCTGGATTGGCAAGCCCACACCGTTGACCGTTATCGAGGCGCTGGAGGGCGGGCCCCGTCGGCGCCCATGGAAGAGTAGGGCCTCCGACTTTTCAAGGGCCACCCTAAGCCCCAGCGCCTCGATCCGCCTGACCACCTCCGCGGTACCTGAGGTGGCCAGCGTTGCCGCCTCCTCGAGGATCCTGCGGGACGCCACACGACATAGCCCTCCTTACAACGTCCCCTTCCCGGTCCACGAAGAAGACGCTGCGGCCGTCGAGGTAGTCTGCCACGAGCCGCCTTAGGTAGAGGGACACTCCAAGGTACCGGAGTGTCTCCTTGATGCAGCCGAATGGCCAACAGCACATCCCTCGAGGTGACGGCCTCCGCAGCCGCGGCCTTCAGGTGCAGAATGGCGTCGACCGTAGACCGACCCGCCCGAAATCCAAACTGGGCGTCGTCTCCGACGCCCAGTTTGGATTTTGACCTGTCGGTCAGGGCCGACCGCTCCTAGGTGCCGGACGATGCGGGCAGTGACTACCCGCTCGAGGAGTTTGCCCACCTCGTCCAGCAACACGATGGACCTAAAGGTCGAGACTGTATTCGGAGGCCGTCCCGGCTTCGGCAGGAGCACGAGCTTCCCCTCCTTCCAGCAGTCAGGGAACCGTACGGACACCAGGCAAGCGCCGAACAGTCCCCCGAGGCGGGGATCAAGGTGGTCGAGGACCAGGGCCAGCACTCGGGCGGGAACCCCGTCCGGCCCGGGGGCGGCGCCTCTCCGCATACGCGCTGCCGCCGCCCCCATTTCCGTCGTCGTCACGGGCGGTACCTCCACGTCGTCAGCTTCCCGGTCATCATCTGGCGGAGCGATGACCGGGGGCATGTGCACCGCCCGTGAAGGGAAAGTCGTGGCCAACCAACGTTAACGTAACATAATCAACAGCATTTCCCATTAGTGTGGCCTGAGATTTTGTCACATCCCATATTATTATATATATCTTTAGCATTTGACATGCTTAGCCATATATATACATTAAACACAGTGTGAAAATGTAAAATCGAAAATAACAGTCACGAGCAGGATTTGAACTTGCATCGCCTGGATACCCTCCAGATGCTTTGCCAATTCAGCCATCGCGACAATTGCTCCTGACTGCTCCCAATGGCAGCGTCACCCAGGACGTTAAGTATGAATGTGCTATCGAGATTAACAGTCAGGAGCAATTGTGACGATGGCTGAATTGGCAAAGCATCTGGACGGTATCTAGGAGATGCAGGTTCAAATCCTGCTCATGATTGTTATTTTCGATTTCACATTTTCACACTTTGTGTTTAATGTACAGTCACAAATGTTGTGAGACGAAAAGTGCAATAATGTAGTAACTTTATACTACTATTTCTCAAACATTCTTATATTACATACAACTACAATGACACTGATAATTATGTGGTTAGTGAGGCATTCATATAAAAGTTTTTCTTCTATACACTGTCTATGACCTAAATCAATTCAATCAAATTACTTTCAAAACCTACCTTGTAAATTCGATAGGATAACAAATTACACTTCACATAATGGCTTCGAATAAGTCAAGTATTTTGATAATATTGACATTTTTGGTAAGTTTTTATATTTTATTACAAACTAATCTGATTTGAAACAATGATCCTTCATAACGATCTCATGCGTGTGGTGACGGACTAAAAATGCAAGAGTCATTAGCCTATTTTTGAAGTGATAACTTCTTTAGGCGAGTTGAGCACTTTTCGAGTGGTGATAAGTCACCAGGCAGCCATGGCTCATTTTTGCATCATAAGCAATATAAAAAAAAACCATGCATTCGCTCTACTAAGCGATCAAACGATATACAAATACAGAATGTTCATTTTTTTTGGCTTAAGCAATACATAGTGTTACGCTATTATTTTAGTTTATATGGCTAATGAAAGTGAAGAAGAGCCCTCTACAATTTTTTTTAGGAACTTACAAACACGAAAAAAATGACACTAGAGATTTGCTTGCACGATTCAGGACTATTTCCGTACAAGCCTATTGATTCTGCCAATCACTACTGGATGGCGTAAATTTTAATAATATCTACTATTATTTCATCCAATATTTTTTACCCAACTGTTATAAAATATTGAACTAACTAAGTTTATTCTACATTAAGTATTTACATAATATACAGGTGTATGCATACAGCCAAGATCCCCCAACAAGACCTCAAAGATGTATTGGAAACGCAAATTTATTGGTAAGTTGCATTATTATAATCACATCATGGTATAGACACAACTTTTTAAATTAATCCACAGCGAATGAATATCGTCATTGATAAAATATACCTCAAAACCTACAAAAATTAATTCAATGCCCTCTAATAGACTTATTTGGAACTACTAACATCTAAAATTATAATTCCAGAACTTCGTGAACCTACAATTACGTAGGGACTGTTAGTAGTTCACCAAAACTCACCAACCATGGAAAGAGAGATTCTCTTAATTTTCCCACCTTTATAGTAAACTTTATTAAAGTATGTTACTGATCTGTTAGATATTAGCTGATACACCAAGCTGACTATGTTTTATTCATGTTTTAATTTACCTATAACAACTGAGATGTTATGTCACAGCCAGTACAAGGCATGTTACAACTTAGAATATTTTTATACCTAATTTTTACTCACTATGAGAGAAGAGTCTTGAGCCAAATCTTCTCTTCAATCAAAAAAACACTATCGGCAGTATTGGCTTTTCATAAATTAAAAATGCAACGATTGAAAAAACACAGAATTCCATCAGTTACTGCTAAGTACGATACATCCGATCTGGGTTCAGTGGAGGAACTTGTAAAGTAACTAGTCGATAGACGCAGAACAATCAGCATCTTACTAATATAGATTACATTTTGAAAAGTGCACAGAAACTACAAATTAATATTCCATCCCCATTATGTTTACGTCTTCTTGTTTGTTGTATGTGGCTTTCGTGGTAGATATTTCATTAGTCCGTATAAAACGTTATACGCTTAGAGAAAGAATATTATAGACAAGCTATCAGCGTATGCAGTGTCGAGATAGCAATAGTTTGACATAACCGGAATAATTTTAAAAGATAACTATGATTATAATTTTGTTGACTAAATATGTACTACCTGTTTTAGCCGGATACAAGAACGACAGGACAACAAAAATTGCAGTTATGCTTATATTTTGCTTAAAATGTATTAGAACGTGTAACATTAGCGTATATAACGTGATTAATAAACGTTTTTTACATCAATACAAAAACAAGCTTACATACCGATGATGGGGACCGTTGGTCACTTTATTGTTGGGACCCAGTTGATTGTGCCCAAATACAAATAACGCATACGCGAAAAAGATAAAATAGGTACTTATACATGTGTCTCTCTCACTCTTGCTAAAACCTAATATGTGCATCCTTTTCTTCATCCTTAGTGTCAAAATAGTAGCGAGTCTATAATATTCTTTGTCTAAGGTTATATGTCATCTGATTCGGAGAGAATAGGTTTTTAATTAAACAGCCAACCTTGCCACCTTAGGCTATATTGCCACATACCATCAGGATATAAAAAAATATTAATAAAACAGTTTTCTTTTTTAATTTTTAGTATAGGTTTTGCTGTATTTTGCCTCCATTTTTCACACATAATGTAGCTAAAGAATGTGGTGCTCACTTCGAAATGATATTTGCTTACAAAGACTTGAATATCACGGGGATACGACGGCAATCTGTTACTGTGAGTATACTTAATTTTCTTTTGAAGTAAGTTTTTTTAAACCGTGCCGAAGTAAGTTTTTTAAACCGTTGGCGTGTCGGGCCGGCACCAAGAATAGCTCCACCCCGTCTCTTCCTATGGGAGTCGTAAAAGCCGACTAAGGGATTACCGGGAGACCGGGCAGCAGCGTTCCCCTGTGTACAGAAAACATCCATTGCGATCGCCAACGCGCCTGCCAAGCGTGGCGATCATGGTAAAACCCCCATTTTGGGGAGGCTTATGTCCAGCAGTGGACGATGAAAGGCTGATGGATAGATGGATGGAAGTTTTTTAAATATTGAAAAGTACTTTTAAAAGAATATATCGAATTTTGGTGGCGTCATTGCTCATGTCTATAAAGATAGACAGACCACCTAACACAGCTGCGTTTAGTATAGGATCCACTTATTTACTTGAAAATGTTGTATGTATAATTATATGACAGGACACATTGTACTGTAAGTAATTATCAAAAGCAACCAGTCAACGCAAAACTATGTATTTTCTAACATGATTCACAATTTTTCACTTAACCACGCTCACAGTTTTGGGCAGTGTGATGCTGGCAGAATGCAGGTTGGCAGCCTGTAAGAGTGTAAGCGATTTATAAAATTTGCCTCCATCCCCAGATATGCAGAATGTCTCGAGAATTTATAGAGACGAACACATGTACCTTATTTTATTTCTTATTATTCAATAAATCGCTGCTTGATCGCCTGCCGTTCTCAGTGATAAAAACAATTTCAATAATTGCTCTTGTTATTGCAGCGATGCGAATATTGGACCTGCTTATTAGATAAATATGGGTTTCTCAACGCTGATGGTTATCTTGACCATGAAAAATACTTTGCCCATCTAGACCTTTGGGTGAATATGAATCCATTGTTTACATCCGTTATGGTCGATGCTAAGCTTAGTTGTAAACAGACCTATCGATTCTACTTTCCTCTAGAACCCTGTGAATTCTTCAATATCAATATGTGTATCAGGACCTATATTACAATTGTAAGTAGCTTTATTACGAGTATAATTTGCATCATGCTAGCTCTTACCATTCATTCAGAGATGAGGTGGACCTCTAGCTTTACCGACATCGACAGAATAACAGCACATTTTTGAGTGTGAATTTTCATTGTTTAATTATTCCGTGTTTCTGCATTCTGCATGCCATATTACAAAATACTTATGAACTTTGATTAATATACTATTGTATGCTTTCAGGAATGTCCAATAACTATACCAACCAAAGAATGTGATGAGCAAAAAGAATTTTATAAGGAATGCGGCAAATATTTTTACAAATAAATAATTATTCTAATGCGTTTAATTTAGTTTTACTACCATTTGCCATTAAAGCCAATGCTACGCCACTAGGGGCACCACACTTGGGCATGGGTCTCCTCGTAAAGTGAGAAGGATTTAGGCCGTGTACCCCCCGCTGGCCCAATGGGAGTTAGCAA
Organism: Leucoma salicis; assembly: GCA_948253155.1. NCBI lineage: Eukaryota > Metazoa > Arthropoda > Insecta > Lepidoptera > Erebidae > Leucoma > Leucoma salicis. The sequence continues at coordinate 6,236,385 of OX411815.1, forward strand.
TCTTCACAAGCCGTCGAGAAAATCTTACAGGTATACAGATTTCTTCACTATGTTTTTCTTTATCGTGCAGTGATAATTTGTAAACAAATACACAAATACTCTCGAAAAATTTCAAAAAGTCATAGGCGTGTACTTTGAACTTAGACTGGGGATCGAACTCGATACAATTGCCATTGTATTTCTTGGTTTTACCACTAGACTATCAGTGCTTTTCTAGTACCTACAGGTAGGTAACGACCATCCGTGATCACGGAACCACTTTATCCGCATCATCTGGAATTTCCAATTTAACAGATAATATTATGGCCTATAACACTTTAGGTAAAATGAAAACCAATTAGCAAACAAATAAGGATGGGCTAAAAAGATTAAACCATGTTTATTGTTTTGTCTTTCTCTCATCATTTTTTTTTTTAATAAACCTGGTATATCAACTGTGGTATTGCTTCGAGGTACAGCTGATACATTGTTAAAACAAGATTTACGCGTTGCAAAGTAATCAATGATATTGTGAGACATGTTATAGTCTATCACTATGGTTGTGGTAACTTTACGCTATGTTGCCTAAACATTTTTACTATCCGCAAAAGCAATCATAATAGAACTGACTGAAATGTTCAATACATGCATGCTGTCTACTCTAAGTAAAGCAGTTTTGGTTTAATATAGTTATCTGCTTCCAGAGTGAAATAATTAATATTCAGTGATAATAATATTCTAACAATATGTTTTCCAGTACAATATTTTCCCTTATGATTTTAATAGTAGCAGTATGGCTGGTAAGTAAACTTTGTTATATTTTCTAACTTCTTAGCATAGAATTGCCCGTTGCTAGCAGTAATTAATCATATTTAGATATTTTTATATATATTTTTAGCATTTGACATGCTTAGCACTATACATTAAACACAAAGTGAAAAATGTGAAATCGAAAATAACAATCCTGCTCCTGACTGTTATTTTCGATTTCACATTTTTCACTTTGTGTTTAAAGTAATTAATCAATGTAATGATGTAGCAATGAGATATAATTACGTAATTAATAACAATTCGTTTAAAACGGTCAGTATTTAAGCGATTATTTAAACGTTTTACACGCAGCACTTAGTTCAGCTAATACAGCATACTGGTAAGTGGTATTGATTGTATTCAATTGCCATAATAATATTTGAAAGTAGTGCTTAATAGAAAAAATTAGAGGTTTTCATCCACCATGGTATGGACAAGCCTGCGGCACTACCTGCGGAAGTGTATCAGGTATATACATATTCTACTAATATTGTACATGTGAAAGTTTGTATTTTTACTCAAAAACGGCCGACAGATAATTCATGAAATGGATTCAAATATAATAATAGGTAATGTTCCTCCCGGAAAAGTGTTTAGTTTCTGTGAGAAATATATTTTTGCATAGACATTCAGAATTTCCAGTGGTAGGGCCTGGCTTGTATCAGCATAAATAGGCCGGACCGATCAGACAAGAATCACACTCTCACAGAACATCAGTGTAAAACAGCATTAAGTATTAAACACAAAGTGAAAAATGTGAAATCGAAAATAACAGTCACGAGCAGGATGTTATTTTCGATTTCACATTTTTCACTTTGTGTTTAATGTATAGTGCTAAGCATGTCAAATGCTAAAAATATATATAAAAATATCTAAATACAACATTAGGTACTTCTACAGTTGTGTTTGGCATGGTAAGTGAGAGTGCCGTAGCCTCTCTCTCCTTATCGTACATCCTCTACTTACTATCCTTCCAATCCACCCTATCGATTCATGGAATGGGTGACGCGCGAATTATGCCGTTGGTTTTGCCAGTGTCTGCGAATAATGTCTTATAGAATACTTAAGTGTAACCGGGGACGATAAAAACATGATTTATAAAAAAGAGGTTTAAGTAATGAAAACTATAAGACATCTTTTGTATTACTCAGGTGGTGTGTTCCAGTCCTAATGGTCCCAGACCGAACCAATGTACTGGAACAGCTAATTTATTGGTAAATACAATAAAGACTAAGAATACAACTGTCACCACCCCATTCTTTCCCACGGGTGTCGTATGAGGCGACTAAGGGAAGTAAGGAATGATCACCCATTGCAATACTGGTGGTAGGGCTAGGTTCCTACCAAGTGGGAGTACTCATTTGCTATCGGGCCCGAGCGGGTTGGTACCACCATCTCCCGTGTGACCGGCCATGAAGCACATCGTTGGGTTTTGGTTGTAGCAGGAGATAGCCGTTTATTCTTTCATTTCATATCTGTGAAATGAAATGGTGAGCAGCAGCTTGACAATACTCTCGGTATAGTTGAGTCCATGAGTAACGGTTACCATTTACCGTCAGATGGGCCACGGCTCGTCTGCCACCACAAGCAATAAAAAAAAGACTACTATCCCAGATCTGATGGATATTTTAAGCGCGGGTATGTTAAGCAACGTAAAAATGTTTATAAAAGAATACTCATGTATCCTTTTTGTTTTTTTTTTAATTTTTATTTTAGGTAGGCAAAAATGTCCTACCGCACACCCCGCTGCCCGGAGAGACAACAAGGTAGTGTGGGGCTCTCACCCACTAAAAACCCACCGTGCGCCTCCACCCGCCCTTTCTACGGCGGATCACGACTACCGCGTCGTTTCCACCGCGATCCGCAGGCGGCAGCCCCTTCGGGCACCCTCTCTTGAGCGACACCTCGCGCACTTGGGCGTTGCACCTTCGCGGTAGGCTTCCGCGGACGGCAGGGTACTCCCCGACCCCACCGTCCGCAGCCTCGGCTAGGGCGGCATCAGGCGCAGGTAAGCGCGCGCACGCCGCCCCGCGCGCCGGAGGCGAGTCGGATCCGCGAAGGAGGATTCCTCCCGGGCCCTCTCCGCCACCTCCTTCCGATACTCATGTATCCTTTATTAAGGATAAGGTGGCCGTTTAGGTCTCAGGTGCTTTATAATAAGACGCAGTTGGCTAAATCTCTGAAATGCACACAGTCTCTACCACCATGTCATTCTACTACCGGGTCACATAAGGTCAAATGTAGCTTTTAACATTAATCGATGCTATCAGTTGATATCATACACCTCGGTAGTAAATTTAACACATCTCTTCTTTTGAGGCAGCCGTAAGCGGTTAACGTAGCCTAAAGACGCTAGCAACACCAGGGGCATCACTCGCGCGTCGCTCGCTCGCGCGTAGCTCCAACGAAAGTGAAAAGGAAGAATATTAAGGAGAGGATAAAGAGGGTGTTTAGGTTTCTGGCGCTCTCACTCGCCATATGTAACACAAGAGTAGTAGTAACTTAACGTTGTTTCTTCTGTGAGAGGTTGGTACTTCCCCAATCGAGACATTAATATAAATATATAGTGTACAATGTTTTCTTGAAAAATTTGGAAACGCCAATGAAAACTGTTTCAAAATCCCTTACGTAGTAGTAGTAACATTTAAACGGAAAATAACGGACACAACAGACAGACACGGAGAGCAACTTTATTTTTTACATCTTATAAAATGTATATTTTGGTTTTCAGTACAGAATCTGCTGTGTTATACCACCATTTTTTACCCGTGAAGTGGCTAGAGAGTGTGGTGGTACATTTAAACTGATTTCCTTCGACCACAACGTGACTACAATGCGAAGACACGCCTTTGCTGGAGTACGTTGTAACATTTATAGATACAAATTTTTTGTTTTCCTATAGGGAGGGCTAACTGTTGACCACTATAGGCAAGGCTACCTATGGTTAATGGTAAATACTACCCACAGACTTAAGCTGTACCAGGGCACTACACTCATACCAGAGACTTTAACAGTACCAAGGGTACACCCTAATTGATGCTTACCGTCACGAAATTACTGTTTTCTAAAACCTCGTTTACAATGGACATGTCATAGCAACCGAAAATCTTTATGAAAAGCCGTTTATATTTCTCCAGAAAAATGGTACAGTGGTAGAGCCTTGTTACTCTTAGAATGAATAGGCTGTCAGACCTGGGGAAGTAAGCTTCTCTCACAGAAGATCGGAGGCCATCATTCCAGTTGTTAATAAAATATCTATTTAAAGGCTAATTTTGATATTTAGGTACAGTGATATATGCTAATATAAAGCTGTAACAAAGATATGTCTGCACCCTTAAGATATTTTTTTTTAAATACTATATATAATACATAGATTATTATTAGAGACTATTATTCGAGATACTATTATACAGAGATTATTAATAGTATGTATCCTAAGAAATAGCCTACTATTTAGACTTCTCTGAACACAAAACAAGTTTATTAGATATTTTCTGTTTGTTTATTTAAACATCACGCAAAAAACTACTGGAAGGATATTGATGAAACTTTTTTCTATAATAGCTTTTGATTAGCATTACTAATTGGTATATGTTTTATCCCTGACTTAACCTTATATATTACCTAAAAACTACAACTAAAAGGCTAGAATACTAGCCTACTTGATACCTCCTCATTCCTATTTACAGTGTGGCTACTGGAAATGTGCACTGGAGAAGTATGGATTCATCAAAGAAAATGCTTACGTCGATCATGAGAAATACTTCAGCCATTTGGATCTTTGGGCTGGTTTGAACCCTACGTTTACAGGAGTTATGCTAGACGCTAAAGTGAATTGTAAACAAACTTTTCGGTACTATTTACCTTTGAAAATCTGCGAATTTAGCCCACTCAACTCATGCATCAGGAATTACTTGAAAGTAGTGAGTATGGCGAAACCAGTGTAATATTTTTATAAATGATCCAATATTTGCCCTCAAAAGAACTAGTGTTAGACAATATTGTTTTGATTTGATTCTTCTTTTTCTAGCTAAAACTTAACTGAAACCTACGTACCTTTTCCCAATCCTAATCCTATTATAAAGCTGTAAGTCGTAAGACAAATGTGATTAAGAATTTGGGATGATCGAAAGGTCAGTAGGGTAGCTCAGTGGCTTAGAACACTTTCCCGGATTGGAAAAGATGCGTGGTTCGATTCCCGCCCCTACTAAAAATCTCTTTTTCTTTGTTCACAAATAATTTGTACTTTAAAAAGTAGCGGAGCATGTCAATTGCTAAAAGAAATAGATCTAAAATGTTTGAAAGCTGTATTATTTATTATATTATAGAGGTTACCCGAAATCACTTTATAGTTGCGGGAAGCCTATGAAGGTTTAAAAGTTTTGAGTGGACACAAATTATGTGCACGCCACTGTTAACGATATTGGGATTGTATTTAACGAAGCATACTTTTTGACGATTGACCGAGCACAAAGAGCTGCCTAACAGTTAGGAGCTGATAATTCTTTTACAGTTATACATTGTTTTATTTACAGGAATGTCCAGTCATTGTACCAACCGAAGCCTGCAATGAACAACGATTATTCTTTAAAGAGTGCGGCAAATATTTTACATAGGTATAAGTAGAGATATTAAAATACATCATTACGTTTCATTTACTGAAAAATAATTTTAGTGTATTACTCCGACTATGTAGAGAAGAAGAGAATGTAATAAAGTACATTAGTGAAGAATGCAGAATTGTGTGCAAAAAATAAATAAATTAACACTTAATCAGAAAATTGTATTTATTCTAAAATTGAAATAATTATGTTACTCGTCAATCATACTTAATATTACATTACACTACATAATTATTTTCTATTTATTATAATTAAACTAAACAGTGAGTTGTCAGCACATTATAATTTTACACGCACACATCATTAAAAACAAAGTATACATTCAGACATATGATGAATAATAATGTACTATTTAAGGAGCTCTCCCCCATTACACGTATTAATACTGTCACGTAAATGCTCATTGAACTTTCATTACCACTCGCACCAGTATTTTCCTATCACTTTCCTTTTAGGAATGTTAATTATTCTAAGTTAACAGTCTTTTTTAACGGCTTCAAGGGAGAAGTCGAGGGTTGTACCGACCAAAATAAAGTATCATACCAGTTGGATTGTGTCTAACAAAGTAAAGGAACGGTCTATCATATTTTAAACGCGCTGGCTGCGTGCTTCTAGCTGGTAAACGTGCTTGCCTTGGCCTGAGATGTAAAGGCAAATGCATTACATCGCTGAAGTCATGAGGGTCATGGAAAGCTCTCTGGTAGTCTCTCGGTTCATCCCAATCGTTCAGCCATCTAGCTCGACGTTTCTGGGTCACTCCTACATTCTCTGGGTACTCCTCAATGTGATGCTGCTCTCCAACTGCTCCTTCTCCGCAAGTAACAAATGTATTAAGTTGTATCATGTCAGATAAGTAAAGATCTTTCGAAGGTCCGTTCAAACCTCCTAAGTCAGCATGTTCTCCGTTAAATATATCCTTTAGTCCCATTTTTTTCAGAGTAGATGTAGCATTAAATGTAGACTTATGAGAGAATCTGGGAATTTGTAGTTCTAGGCCAACACGAGGTAGCAATGAACGTAAAACACGGTTCCAAGTTTGCGTTGCTGACTCGTTTTCAAGTAACCGCTGCTCCAGCTTTTCCAAATCGTCAGCATGGACAACATTGCCCTGTTGTCCAGGCATTAAAAATAGTGTACTTATTATACTGTTAGTATTTCCCAAAGCAGCTACAGTAACATCTAGTACAGGATCGTAACCCGCTAAAAATCCTTTCTTGTATACCACAGCAGGTACAGGAACAAGTCTCCTCTGACGAACATTCGGTGAAACTACAAAGTACATTTCTCCGTCCCGGCCATCCACCGACGTACCTGAGCAATCAGTCTGAAATACAAATATTATTTAAATACATTTATATTATTATAAAGCTTAAAAATAAGTAGTAGTAAAGATTTAGATATTTTTATATATATTTTTAGCATTTGATATGCTTAGCACTATACATTACACACAAAGTGAAAAATGTGAAATCGAAAATAACAGTCACGAGCAGGATTTGAACCTACATCTCCAGGATACCGTCCAGATGCTTTGCAAATTCAGCCATCGTGATAATTGCTCCTGAGTTAATGTAAGTGATACTAAATGGAATAACGGTAAAAAATAAATCGCCTACCTGAAAAATGTTAGCAGTAAATGCAGCTAGTGGAGGTTGCATGACTATATTATTAGTCTTCATATATTCAGAAATTTTTCCCCACGTATATCTTTTGACAAGTAGATTCGTCCTTCTTCTAATAATATCGCTAATCAATTTAAAATTCACCTCCTCGACGTGTCCATTATAAAAGTGCTGGGCTCTTTCTTTGTAGAAAGTCAAGATTTTTCCCTTATTTCTATCACTGTAGAGTTCACGTATAAACGCAGAAACAGCAACGCCAGATTGTGCCGAAGTTTCAATTGAATCAGATATATTTCTTAATGTGAAATGAGGATTAAAAGTAACCATATCATCTAATTTTAAAATTTCATTCATTTCTCCAGAAGTTGCTCCTCTTGCTCCCATAAATATCATAGCTAGCATAGAAAACGTAGAGTAAGGTGAAAACACAAAGCTTCTCCTTTTGTCAATATCTTCAATTATTACATTCCAATACCGAAAGGCTAATTCATTGAAAAGTTCCGTAAAGCGGGCCACATCTTCTTCCAAATTTTTGGTGGTTACTTCCAAACCTTGATTTTCACTGGAATAGTCTAACACAATATCCTTGTTATAATTATTATCAGCACTAAAGTGACTATCTGATTTAACTTTATCTTTAGGGATTTCATTAGCTTTTGGTGGTGAAAGTGTAGGTATTAGTTTCCACGTATTATTCCTTTCACTTATTAGTTCCTCGTCTTCAATATTGACTTTCTGAATTTTCTTTTTATAATCATCTACTTTAGGCAATAGCTCTGGAAGTTTCTCTTTTTTAGGAATAGATTCTTTTGAATTTGATTTATTGATTGAAGATGATTTATTTAGTTTTATTGCAGAAGTCGGTTCAGAAATATTCAGTTCTGGCAATATGGTAGTTTTTTCCACACTGGGAATATCTTTTGTTACTGGCATAGAAAAGATAGTATCTTCTGTAATTGTAATTAATTCAGGTTTTTGAGATATATTCTCTTTGATATTGGAAACAACAGTAGTCGAGTTATCTTTGTTTTCATTTTTTGTGATTGACTCTATTTCTTTATCAATTTTGTCAGAAAATACCAATTCTTGTACAAGACTTTGTTCATTTACTATGAAAGTTTTGTTATTATCAATGCTACCATTATTATTTAGATTAACAATAGCATCAATCTTTTCTTTGTGTGAGATATCAGTCCGTTTATTACTATTATTTACGGCTACCGAATTGTTTTCCTCTAATATGATAGTTTCTTTTTCACTAGTTATTTCTAAAGATTTTTCAGTGGTTAAGTCTAAAGCTTTATCAGTTGATTTGTCACTAATTACTTCCAATAAATCTTCAGTGGTTGACTGTTTAACACTAGTTATTTCTAATAACGTTTCAGTGGTTGAAGGTGTTATTTTATCGGTTACTTTTTCACTAGTTTCTTGCAAAAACTTTTCAGTTGTAGAAGTGGTACCTTTATTATTATTATTTTTAGTTTCCGAGCTTATTATAGATGGAGCCTCATTAACGACTTGAGACATGAGATCTCCCATAGACTCGAATAAGATTGGATCAAACGTTGTTGACTCACTAGTAGATGTTGTGCTTGTAAATTCAACTTTTTGAACTGTGTTTATAACCATATCTACTTTTTCATTTTGATTTTGTTGTTCTTTGTATTTAATAGTGCTATTGGAATTTTTATCATCCGTTTGTTTACTTTCATTTTTATTGTGAGGATCTATGGTAGAAATTTTCACAAAATTATCATTATTTTGAACTGTATCTCCTTGTGTTTTTATATTGGTTTCATTTCCAATACCGGATGGAATATCAATATCAATATTTTCTTTACTCTCCAAATCATGTATAACAATGTTAGTAGCATTCAACAAAGCACTTGTAGTTGGAATAGGTGCATAGTTTCCACCAAGATCGGAAGCTATTTGGCTAATACTTTGTGCAACGTCAAATAGAGGCAAAGTTTCGTCGTATTTCTCAGTAAAACTACTGTCTTCAAAATTGGGTTTATTTTCCACCGTATTAATCAAATGTACCTTATTAAATGTCAAAATCTCGGTTGAAGATACTGTAGCAGAGGGAGAAACAGACTGAGTTGTTATTGTTGTTAAATTAACATTTCCATCATTTTGTTGGCTTGGTGTAGAGACAGCTAACGTGTTAACAACTTCCTTATTAGTGGTCAGAAGTGGTTTAACTGTTAGTCTATTGAGTAATGTAGTAGAACTTGCAACGGATCTTTTTGTTGTGCTTATAAATAATGATGTCGGTTTCGTAGAACTAATTGGTTTTTGTGTTGTATGCTTAGTTACGTATGTAGCTGTTGAGACTGGAATGAAAGTACTAATCTTTTCAAATTCAAGCCCATGGTTCTCAGTATTAGAAACGGTATTGGAGTGAGGTTGAATTTCTATGTAATTTTTCTCATTATCAGGGATATTAGAAATACTCAACATATATTTATTTGTGGTCACGTCGGTGCTTGGGGTGGTTATTTTAGTGGTAGTTTTAATAAATGGTTTTGATGTCGTAGCATTGGTAGTTGAGGGATAGGGTTTATAAGTAATTTTAGTTTGGGTAACAATTGTTGATGGTCTTGTAGTTGTGGTATTATGTGATGGTTTTAAAGTAGTTATCGTCACAGGTTTTTTGGTAGTAGTAATCGCAGTATTAGTCGTAGTATATGGTTTAGGAGTTGACGTAGTTGTACCGAATGTTGAGGTTATAGTCATTTTTGTCGTAGGAACTTCTGTGGTTTTATCTTGGGCCTTTTCTATAACTATATCCCTTACGTCGTCTTTTGTCGTGGAACTGCCCAATACTACTCTGTCACCTTCTTTACTTAATGAGTTTTCATCATTTTCATCTTGTTCTTCTAAAGTTACTGTGTCAGGTGTAGTAACTGCTCCAGAAGACTTATCAGGAATTATATCAACACCCGTGTTGCCGAAAATAGATGGTAAAATAAGGCTCCAAGAATTTGAAACATCTGGTGTATCAAGTGTAGGGTGTATAAGTGGCTTATTTTTATGAACTTCCATCTGAGCTTTAAGAACATTTTGAACGTTTTCCACTACACTGTGAACTTTAGTGTACGGTGGTGGATTCACGTTAAAAGCTACAGTCGGTTGATTATCATTAGAAAACGTAACGAGTCCTTCAGTATCTTCACCAGCTGCAACTATAGCTTGAATTTCTTCCAAAGTCATGAGTCTCTTGACAAGCTCCCCTGATTCATCAAAGGTGTAGAACTCATAACGATCAGGCGTGAGGAGGTTTACGGGACTTCCAACGGTAGCCGGCACGTTAGAAGGTGGGGGTAAAGTATTCCCGACAGCATCAGCAACAAACGGTAGCTTGTTTCCCCTGAAAAATATAATAATAATGTGCATTAGTAAAAAAGAATATATGGTTGTCTGTAAAGTCGGTTTACGGATGATAATTTTATGTGATAACGTCATATATGTTTTCTCAGAGTTTCACAAATAATGCATCGGTCGCCATACATTTTTTCGGAACGTGAAACTTTTTCGTGCGTGCAGCCGGCGTTCATCGATTTATAAGACGTTATCACGTCAAAAGAGTTGTAAAGTATTTTACCACAAATTGTCGCTATATATGAATATATATCACTCCCAAGAAATAATTACTGTTACAATGAAAATTGGGTTACTTACTTTATAAATGTATTTACAGTTAAAATATATTAATAATAACAACTACTTAACCTTTAAAGTAGCTGAGCATGTCAATATCTAAAATACAGATCAAAACTACTTAACCTATAAATACATAATTAAAATACACGTATCTTTCCTCCAAAATAAACATACTCATTAAATCTAATATAGTTGTCCTTATTTTAAATAATGCAAAATCTTGTGAAGATCTTTGTTACCTATCCGTGAATCATGCTTAAATGACTGGTTCGCATAGCTTTAGGTACTAGTAGAAACCAACCATAATACACCGTAGGTGTGTATGAGTTTATCTAAGGTGGGATTTTTCAATCAAATTTTATTATTTTTCTCAACCTATTACTGCCCCACTGTAGAGAACGGATCTCCTCTCAGAGGGAGAGGGATTTAGGTGGCAGTTTTCCACGCTGTCCCAGTGCAGCAGTCGAAAATATTTCTCAGGCATGCAGATTTCTTTACTATGGTTTCCACCGACGAGCAGCGTTAATTTATAATTAAAAAAAAAATACATACATAATTACGAAAATAAATCAAAGTGTGCCATGCGTGGCCTGGACTTGAGACTGGGAAACAAACAGTATTTTGCAATCCTTGATTTTTATTACTTCAATTATTGTTTAATTCAGATAGAAAACTATCTGCTACCGCCTACGTCCACGTGAAATTTAGTGTTTTCCTTTTTTTGTGAGGATGCTTAATATTTTTTCCAAAGCAAAGTAACCTAATTTTAGGCTATCTGCCAGTGAAAGTCCCATTATAATTGGACCAACCATTTTAAAAAAAAATATTTTGTTGTAGGTAATGTATATTATTTCCGAAGCGTTTCGTTAAAATCTGTTATTGATATATTAAAAAGAAATACTTCAATTTTATTTATTTGTATAGGTTAAAGACTTCTTACCGGTTATCAATTTTGTTAGCTGACGCGCATGAAGCGACGAGTAGCAAGCATAATAACACCCGCATTATGACCTCCCATACACTCAGCGTGTACCTGAAACTGAACACAAAACGTTGTATTAATTAATTGTATAAGCCAGAAAAGTTTATTTATCAAGACAACTGCTGCTCTTTTTTTATACTACGTGGGTGACAAACAAGCATACGCCCCACCTAATGGTAAGCGGTTACCGTAGCCTATAGACGCTAACAACACCAAAGGCAACACTCGTGCGTCGCCATCTCTAAGGAAAGGTATAGGCGTTGGAGAGGAAGAATAACAAGGACAGGATAAGAAGGATACTAAGGGGAGAACATGAACGATAATCAGAAGGGAATAGGAAGGATAATAAGGAGAGAATAGAGAAGGGGCTCTAACTCACCATACGAAACACAACGGTAGGAACTGGGATAAGCGAGGATCTACCACTGGCAGCTTTTAGAGCGATTAAAATGCACTTGTTCTGCAGTTAAACTTAGATACAAGATAATTAATTAAAGGAAATAAACTACAAATATGTTAAAACTTATGTTAACAAATCTTTACTAACATTATAAGCAAAATTTTAATTGAACGCCTCTGTGGTGCAGTGTTAATGTGAATGACTGCTGATCATGAGGTCCAGGGTTCGAGCTCCGGGTCGGGCAGTGTTATTAAGGTTTTTCCTAAAACAAATTCTCAGTAGCAGCCCGGCAATAGGCCCGCCCCCTATTACGTGGGACTTAAACATAGCTGGCGAATCGTGTGTGTGTAATACACCTCTGCCTATCCCTTCGGGAATACAGGCGTGATGCTATATTTTATAAACAAAATTCTGCCCGCGACTATCCAGCGTGGACGGAATATAAATACTTTTAGGATGGCTAATTTTGAGCAGATATTTTTTTTTGTACCAGAGACTAAAGTATTTTGATCAGAGGTGGCATTAAAAAATTAGAAGTATATGCCTTGCAAGGTAGCCTTAGACTGGGGATTGAACTTGATACCACTGTCTTCGCAGTCCTAGGTTTTACCGCTAGCCTTTCACTGCAGATGTACTATATAATCCAAAATAAGTAACCCATTTATGTAAATTGTCGCATTGAAACCTCAATCTCTTTGGCGGTGTTAGTTCCGTTGTATTTGACAAGTATTTTGGTGATGAAATGTGGGCCACCTGGCTCACGACTCTCAAGATGAGAGGTCAGTCAACTTTAACGGTGACTTATGATGCGTTATGTAAGCAGCGTACAGTTTTGTGAGATTATCAAGGAAAACTGTATTCATGATTTTGTGTAATTAAAAATCATTCTATCAATTATTTTTGGCAAATTTATTAGAATAAAAATGACTAACAGGATCATTGTACTATATTCACAATCATTTAGCATGGCCATAGACATAGACGCTAATAATAAAATATTTTTTTCAGGTGTTTTTTTAATTCAGCGGTGGTGTGAGTAATTGCTGATCATGAGTGTTCAACGCCCGAGTCGTACAATGTTATTTCTGTTTCGTAAAAAAAAAAACAATTCTCAGTAGCAGCCCGGACTTCGGAAATATCCTTGGTAGACGGTAATAGGCTCGCCCCTTATTACGTGCTGCAGCGACTTAAACATAGTTGGCGAACCGTGGGTGTACACCTCTGCCTACCTCTTCAGGGATGCAGGCGTCAGACTATGAGACCATTCTTTGTAATTAAGATGAAATATATTACAACGGTAATCCACTTATTTCAAAAGAACACATTATACAAACTGTAATTATAACATTCTGACATCTTTATCTGCATTACTTAAGAACAATCTAATTGTCAAATATTTGACGAGCCGCTAGATGATGCAGACACAACAGTTGTTGCGGCAGCGGCCCAATGTTTCACGGTCGGGTGGATAGCAACAATCGTAGCGACCCGTTACAAGCAGCCCGTGCGACCCGTGAGGCAGCATTATTTTTGTGGTCTTTGAACATAGAATATGACAGCGTATTGAGAGCAGAAATGATTACAAGATGTTAGCTATTAGATTGTAAGTTAACTGACGCAATATAGTTATTAAATTATTAGAGTGATCTTGTTAATAATAATTATAATCTGGAGTCTGAATTTGTACCTAAACTAAGTATCCAATCATAACAACTGATCAGATCTTCAGCGATTTATTCAATTTAACATTTAGTAGATTTTACAACGTTTTTTAGCTGTCTCGGTTTTTTCTGTTTATGGGAGATAATAATCAAAAGCCTTCAGTAATTGCTGTAGCTATCTATTATAAAATAAACTCTCCCTTCGTGTTTGTAAATCTGAACTTCAGCACTCAAACACTACTAAACAAAATTTCATGACGTGGTTTTCACCAATTTATACATAATTCACGTGGAAGGTTCCAGTTTATAATTGTTGAAGATGTCGAAAATAACAAACATAGCTGGGAGCTTTACCCATTGTGCTAGGTGAACGACGAACGCGTTAATACGACGCGACGCGACACGAAAATATCAAATAGAGGTTCTATGTACTTATGGCCTACGTTGTCGCCTAATTTGAATGCGACGCAAAGCGGTTAAAGTATCAGCCGCAATACGTCGTATCGCGTCGCGAAGCTCATTCTAGGACAACGGGTCAGCCGCAATACGTCGCATCGCATCGCCTCACTCGCCTAGGACAACAGGTTACTGGCGTACGCTGCGTAAACCAATAATGAAAAAACACTTAATTTACTACAAAACTTACGTAAAAGCTAGTAGATAGTTGACTCTAGAATTGACTGATTGGAGTGATGTATAGAAGGTATTCATATCCAAAATCGGAATCATTTCGAGAAATCCTCCCACGCCTCCTGCATCCAGTCTACACCAATCACTTTTCTCAGGTCATCCGTAGAGGTATACAATACTCGTATTAGGGTAAACTGTATAATGATTGGCACTCTAAACATATTTAAGATTGATATACGTATTTTTAAAATTGATAGGTGTTTAAAAAGTCAGCAATCATTGTTAAAGGGTTTTCTGGTATGTATATTTTCAAATGAAAATGCATTAATCAATCTAATTAGAATTTTTAATAGAAAAAGAAAAAAAAAATTGAAATTACTGTCATTGGCACCATAAGTATAGTTACTGTTAACTGTACTATATGGCACCTAATAAAGTAAGATTATAAAAGAAAATTGGTCAAAAAAACGAACTCGTAGCCATTATTTACCTAAAAACTAAGCATAATAATAAATAATCTATGTTACAGTCGTTAACTGATGACCCTTATTAGAAAGTGATGTTTTAACAGTTCTGCATGGCGCCGGTATATATTTATTTTCTTTAGTGCTGCCAGCTATAATATTATAAATCCTACTTTTTTCTGCAAACAATGTTACTATTGCAGATTATGAAAAAAAGTAGAACAGATGTTTTTTGCTATACCAGTTCTTAATATTTGCATTTAAAATCCAAAGTGCCAATGACTAAGGGGGTGCCAGCAATACTACAGTTTACCCTATATAAAAGTTAGACACATCTACCCCGAATTTGAAATAGATACGTCCGTAGTTCATTTCTTGATAATCCCACAGGACCCAAACATTTTTCCAGGATAAATAACCATGTGTTAATTCAGGTAATAAACTATCTATGGGCCAAATAAATTTCATACAAATTAATTTAGCCGTTTGTGCGTCATCGGATAGCCTTCGCCTGCAAATAAACGTATGTAAATAGAAGGTTAAATGTAGTTATGTATAATGAAAGCCTCTCTATATAAAAGTTACTCTATGACTGAAAGTTTATGATGGATTGCCTATCCCACCGTCTCTCAAGTTATATCCATCAAGAATTTCATCCTAAAAGGAAAATAATAAATAAACACAAAGTGAAAAATGTGAAAATCGAAAATAACAGTCACGAGCAGGATTTGAACCTGCATCTCCTGGATACCGTCTAGATGCTTTGCCAATTCAGCCATTGTGACAATTGCTCCTGACTGGTAATTTCGATAACACATTCATACTTAACGTCTTTGGGTGACGCCTGTCGGCAGTATTTTCATACATTATACCGACCAGGTAAACTTAATTGTACAATTAAGATTTTTACCTAATAATGACGCAAACCCTATAAATATTTAGATATTTTTATATACATATATTATATACAAAAATATATTATTTAGCGTTATTAGATAAAAATGTGTTTAATGTATAGTGCTAAGCATGTCAAATGCTAAAAATATATATAAAAATATCTAAATAATAATAAATAAGTCTAAAATTTATTCACTCATATTATGTAAGCAATTTTATATACGAGTATATAGATTATGTTACACACTTCGCATGAGAAATGACATTGACATACCTTAATGATGTAACATTAAAGAGTGCGTTCCACATGACGCTCACAACGTTCTAAATGATACCATTTTTTTTGTTACGGCGGGAAATAATATACCTAACCGCTCACCCCGTCATTCGGGGCAATAGACAGCGTAGTGTGCGGCCCTAACTCAATAAAGAAACCCGCCGCGTGCCGACTCTCCGCCTGTATTGGCAGGCCACTGGAACGTGTTACATTACTACAGTGATTTCAAAACGATCCCTAAGCCATTCCACTTGATGACCGCAGTCGTTGTGGTCGTGGCTAAAACGTCATCGATGACATAATTAATCAAGTCAGGCCGAGATCGACCCACCTATACAATTGAGTCGAAGTGAGCGTTTAGAAAACTCTACAACCCGTTCCACTTGGGCTTACGAGTGAATTGCCCACAAGCAAGTGGAATGGGAAAATCCGCGGTCGTGAGCGTGTTCGCTGTGAATGCTTAGTGGAGTGTACTGAAATTGGATGGTTCTCACTCGACTCAGAACAATACGCGTATTAATTAGCAAATAAATGAACTTTATTAAATGAAAGATTACATTGCAGGCAACAGATGTATTATGACTTTTATATAACTGGTTTGGGTGAGAGATTACTTATTGTAAGAATTTAATTTTGCATTATTATATTCTGTTAACACTTAATGTTTTAATTTCATAACCATTTAAATCGATATATGGATTAACACTTATCCATCCATCCATCAGCCTTTCAACGTCCACTGCTGAACAAAGGCCTCCCCAAGAGAACGCCACAGCGAGCGGTCCCGTCATGGGGGATAATGCCATAATCGCCACGCTTGGCAGGCGGGTTGGCAATTGCAGTGGATGCCGTTAATACTCGAGGGAGTGCTGCTGCCCACTCCACCGGTATTCCCTCAGTCGGCTCTTACGACTCCCGTGGGTAGAGACAATTCTAAAGCCGGCCCCACACGGCCCCACGGTGATTAACACTTAAATTATTCTAATTTTAAAAGGAACCCAATGAGCCAACAGCGGGATAGTTATAAAAGCTATTAAATTATAATTTTACCGCAAGGCTCAAAGACTAATATAAAAAGGCGAAGGTAAGGATACTAAATATAAAATCCAGAGCTCTGAAAACTAGGTAAGACTGTGTAGGAACTGTCGAATGCCATGGATAGCTGTGACCATTGCCCACAAACTGAGTCTTGCCTACGTACGGTAAGTACGTAAGTATATAATAAATAAATATCTGGCTAGTCGCCTATTAACGATTGTATCCCAATCCATTTTATAAATATTTAAACGCTTTACTTTCTGTTGAATAGATAATGTAACCGCATCGCAGTATTTTCAGATCTAAACGACCGACGTCCATCACGGCGGCAAGTTTATCAAATATGCAACATGGCTCCGCTTTGGAATCGAGAAAGATTTTCTATATCTACATAATTTAATATGATCAGGGTAATACATTGAGTGCAAAACGGAAAACATTATCTTTATTGTTATTTTATAAAAAGCTTTAGCTACATTTTTATAGGATTTTCATTCTCCTTCGGATCACTGATGAATAAGGAATAACCGTCACTCTGACTACTGAGAGTATTGTCAAGCAGCTACTTATCATTTCTTGTCACAGGTATGAAATGAAAAAATGAACAGCTCCGACGAATCTCCTACTATGGCCATAACTCAATGATCTGCTTCATGGCCAGTCACACGGGAGACGGTTTTAACTATAGATGCCACGAATAGTGATTTGACCGAATATTCGGCGAGATTCTTGGCCGAAGCGCCGAATATTCGGCAACACTTAGTACAGTCAGCATTAAAAGTTGGTGACCACATTCAGTATTTCAAAATCGCTAAACATCATATTACGCCTAATTGCTCAACATGACAAGTGCCAGAATTGGATGATTACTCGTATTATATAAGGACAAAAGTAGGTCAACCTCACTGTAACAAAAGTCACTTAACAAAATTATAGTAAAAAAAATGATAACATAGTTTGTATCCAAAATCCCTGGACAAAATTAAAAATTTCTTTGGTTTAACATGTATGTTCTTATCGGTTATATATTTGGTATATAAAATAAGTAGACATAAGAGTATGTATTTATATATAAATCATGACCCTTTTATTTGGTAACCACAGAATTAAATGGTTCCATGAACAAATGACGCCCTGCACTCGGTCGCACAAACCGTTCCTTCCATTCCACCAGCAGGATCCGCTTGAACTCTGCCTGGTGCCCCTTAATTTCGCAGATCATTGGTTCAATTCGCTGCTCTCGAGCCTCCCTACGCCAATGGTATAGGAAAGCAAGGCATCTTGCCTCCAGATCCCACTGCGGAGTTCCAGCGAGGAGGCTCGCTACCTCGTAGGAGATCGTACCATACCCCCCGATGAGCCTGATGACCTAATGGTCCTTTGTGGCTGCTACAGGATTACAGCATTTCGGGCTGTCAAAGATCCTACCCAAACTGGAGCCCCATAGAGTGCCATGGACCGCACGATCCCCATGTACGTTCAGGAACTTTTGTTATTTATGATGATAAGTTATTTTTGGACATTGCCGTGATTACACTAGACAGCTGAAGCAAGCATTTATAATTGTTCTGTAACTTTTGTAAAGTTCTATGTTAAGATAGTTTTGGAAATTATAATGATAAGTATTTTTTGATAATGTAGTGTTCAGTTAATTTTGAACTTTAACAATGTTCATTCAATGTTGGTATTACAGGAGCCGCCGCCTATTTTTTAAGTGATTAATAACAGGTTCAATCTTTGTGAGTAGGTTCCGTTCGGCGAGACGTCCAAGTTTTTGTATGTGAAAAATCTCGATAGAGGTAGCTAATAAAGAGCGAAAGTAAAAAACATTTCCATTTGGTGGGGTGTCGAAATTGTCTGACTAACAGTTGGATAATAAACTCGGAATAACAATTGCCCTACAAAATGGGTAGTTTGACTGGAGCGTGCTCTTCTACAAATATAGAGAGACAAATATAAATAAAGAATTTATTTAAAAATAACTATAAATTTGAAATTATATGGATTCCAAGCCACCAAGGGATTGTTGGTAATGTAAAAGCAGATAGTGAAGCAAGGCAAGCTACTAATGATATTGAAAATTGGGATTTAAATAAATCAACTCCAACTGATTTACTAAAATACTTAAAACATAAACTTAAAATAGATTGGGATCGTTACTGGAAAACAGAAAATACATCATTACTATTTAACATCAGAAAATCAATCTTTGAAAAATCTCCTTCTTCTTTCTTTTGTAGAAGAGATCAGATTATTATTACTAGATTACGTATTGGCCATACAAATATGACACACATCCATCTAATCACTAAATTTGAAAGAAATAAATGCAAGTGTGGATCGGATTTAACTGTTATGCATCTCTTAGTAAAATGTTCTGCATTTGACATAGAAAAACAGAGTAAACTACTTACTAATTTAAGAGACTGTCTAAATCAAGAGGGATACTGTACAGGAAAACGTTAGAATTCTTGAAATTAATAAATACATATAAGCTAGTATAAATCACTGTACCTACTGTATGTTAAGATTTATTTAAATGTACTATTACTACATGATGTAAAGAACACTGTGGTCGTTAATGACCTAAGATGTTAAAAAGCGACCTAAAATAAATAAATGAAAAAAAAAGAGGTCATTCTAATTATTAACGAAATGATTTTTAGCCGAATACCGAATAGCTGTTTATTATGCATGACATCTCTAGTACTAACCCTCTTGGACCAGCAAGTGAGTACTCTCAGTTGGTACCCAGCAGCAAAACTAATAATGCAATGGGTGATAAAAGTTTACTCCCCATTAGTTGCCTCGTACGACATCTATGGGAAATAATGGAGTGCTTTTTTATAGTCTCAGTCCGTCACCACATGAACAAAACGGAATGTACGCTATTTGTAATTAGAGGAAAAAGGCATAAGATATTTTTTCCAAATTGAATGATTTAAACAATAATTGCAATATTTTATTACTTATTATCTATGCTACAAAACTAAAGAACAGTATCATACGATAGTCGTAAAAACTATATAAATGATTAATAAAAAGTTTTCCAAAATCAGTTCATAGTTAGAAAATAATATGGTTTGATTATCAAGTCCAGTCACTGCAATATTACTAGACAAAGATTTATTTTATCCTCGTCATGACAATATCGTGAAATATTCAAAATTATTCTGTTATGCCAATTAATACTAAAGTACCGTCAGAAATAGGACTGAGAGATATACTCGTAAGTACCTAATATATTATTTAGATGGAAGCAAACGATCGTTGCGAACATGTACGTACTACCGACGATCACCAGTCCAAACTAATAAAATATGCAGCACACCCGGCTATTAGTCGTGATGTTGAGGCAGGTACAGTTTATTCGAATTTGGGAGTTCATTTTATATTTTGTGGGTTAATCTTATATCAAGAATCGGATCTTCTTTATAGTTAACTAGCCTTTGCCCGCGGCTACGCCGTACTTTTTAAGTTATATCTCAGGATTCCGATATAGTAGCGGGATAAATTGTATACCAGTTTTTAAGTCTAATCAAGAGCTATCAAATAAAAAAAGTTCCATCAAAATCCATTTAGTAGTTTTTGCTTGATGCGCGAACATACAAACAGATAAACAGACAAACTGACAAAAAATCTAAAAAATATTGTTTTGTGTTCAGACATATATCTATGTCTGACAAAAGTCATATATGTCTGTCACCCAAAGACGTTAAGTATGAATGTGTTATCGAAATTAGCAGTCAGGAGCAAGGGTCACAATGGCTGAATTGGCAAAGCATCTGGACGGTACCCAGGAGATGCAGGTTCGAATCCTGCTCGTGACTGTTATTTTCGATTTCACATTTTTCACTTTGTGTTTAATGTATGTTGCTAAGCATGTCAAATGCTAAAAATATATATAAAAATATCTAAATATTTATAGGTTCTGCGTCATTATTAGGTAAAATCTTAATTGCAAAATTAAGTTTACCTGGTCGGTATAATGTATGAAAATACTTCCGACAGATGGTGCAGGCGTCACCCAAAGACGTTAAGTATGAATGTGTTATCGAAATTAGCAGTCGGGAGCAACGGTCACGATGGCTGAATTGACAAAGCATCTGGACGGTATCCAGGAGATGCAGGTTCGAAACCTGCTCGTGACTGTTATTTTCGATTTCACATTTTTCACTTTGTGTTTAATGTATGTTGCTAAGCATGTCAAACGCTAAAAATATATATAAAAATATCTAAATATTATTTTAGATATTTATTTTTGTGATTACTCTAACTAAACATTAAATTAAAACTTTAATTAAGATAACACATTCTGTATAAATTTTCGTCGTTTTTCGTATCTGAGTAAGGATCCGTTCAAGATTTCATTCCACTTTAGTATCGCTTTTGAGGTTAAGTGAGAGAGTGGATATTTCAAAGATGTTACCAAACCCCCTCCCTATCCTTTCTTTATTATCCTCTCAATATCTACTCCTCTCCACGTCCTATCCCTTTCCTTGGGCGAGTGATACCTCTAGTGGTCCTAGTGTCTATGGGCTACGGTAGCTGTTTACCATCAGGTGATCCGTAAGCTTGCTAGCCACCCACGCTGTATAAATATATATAATGCAAGGAAATGGTACTATCTTGCCGTGTGGGGCCCGCTTTAGAATTGTCCCACCCCTCGCCACCCATGGGAGTCGTAAGAGCCGACTGAGGGAATACCGAGGGAGTGGGTAGCAGCACTCCTTCTAGTATTATCAACATCCACTGCGATCGCCAACCCGCCTGCCAAGCGTGGCGATTACGGCACTATCCCCCATTCTTGGGATGGATGGCTATAAAATGAGGGCTATCGAATGCAAAAAGACTTTTTTAATCCGCTTATTAATGACTGCATAGATGACGGTTTGGTTTAGATGCCGGCTTCCCGTCCGAGTGTTGTGGGTTCGATTGCCACACAGGTCAACTTTTTGTGTGATCCACAAATGGTTGTTCTGAGCTGGGTGTACTTTGTGTGTTTGAAATTGTATGTTTGTAAAGTCCCCCGCGATTCAAGGACAAAAAAACAATTACTCAGTAGATTTTTTCTTTTTTGTCCGTGTGGTGACGGACTAAGAATACAAGTGTCACCACCCCATTCTTTCCCGCGGGTGTCGTATGAGGCGACTTAGGGAAGTAAGTAATTATCATCTATTGCATGACTGGTGGTAGGGCTGGGTACCAAGTGGGAGTACTCACTTGGTATTGGGCCCGAGCGGGTTGGTACCACCATCTCCCGTGTGACCGGCCATGAAGCACATCGTTTCGTTTTGGCTGTAGCAGGAGATAGCCGTTTGTATTTCATTTCATATCTGTGAAATGAATTGGTGAGCAGCGGCTTGACAATACTCTCGGTATAGTCGAGTCCATGGGCGACGGTTACCATTTACCATCAGATGGACCGTGGCTCGTCTGCCACTACAAGCAATAAAAAAAAAGCTTTATTATTATAAAAGGTTTACAAAACCACTTACGCAGTTTTATTACAATATATCCTTAATTAAGCATGTACACATGATCATCAAAGAATACAGTTATAAAAGTATCGCCTTCTTACTCAATGGCATATTGTAAATAACAAAAACAAATGTTCAACAAATTTAAGTATTTTACAGCATTAAACGTACCGTTAGCACTAGCCGAGGCCTCATTTTCCGCTCATAAAAGCAAAAAGTATGACTACGCACAAGACTGTCTAATTTTATAGCACGTATTATAAATAATAGCGGCAGTATATGTAAGACAAAAGTTCTTCAAAATGAGGCCAAAGACTGCGTTTGTGGTAACAAATATAATATGTTGTAAATTCTGTAAGGTAAGTAATTAATAGTGATCCACGCACATAAGCTATAGGAGATTAAATAGGCGATGTATTACTACATCGCCTATGATATATTTATTTTATACGTTAAGATTGAGGCTTTGATGTTTTCTGTAAATACGATGCAAGTATTAGAATAATTTACAAAGGTGTTTGAAAACATTGTTAGTAAACGCTCGCCTCTGAAAGTATGTACTTTGAATAACGGTGTAGCAATTTATTGATGCTATAATAACTATAAAAATCAGCATTCTAAACAAATTTCCAAAAGGTAAATTTTCTACGAGTTGTATTCGATCTTGCGTCCCTATTTGGGGCACTGCTTTAGACCGCTTAACTATTGAAGAAACCTTACAACTCCCAGTTTCTACTAAATTTGTATCGATCCCCACTCCTCACAATAGGCAAAGGAAACGTGCACGATCAAGTCATTGCCGCCTAGAGGGGAATCTTACGTCCTAAAATATATTTGTCCTAAAATATACTTTTCTTTATTATGGTAAAAAAATACAGTTTGTGGTTTAAAAATGAATACTTCAGGATGTTCAACATAGAAAAATACAAACTTTAATTAGGTATGTAAAATTCTAAGCTTATATTAACGAAAGTGAGTGGTAATTCGTTTTAAATTAACAAATTTATTAGCACAGCATAGCACCTATCTACTTTACTAATCTAGCTCTTGAAAAGACTTCCTACATTGATGAGTTTTCAATATAGTAGCCGCATTGTTCACGTAAATGCATTTCATTAGACATAGATACATCAATAATCTTAAGTCTAGATCTAACTTTTATATTATTATATATTACTAAAAAGAAAGTTTATCAATAATCTCTTTCTATGATTCCATTAGATCGAAAGGAATAAGTGTCGAGACTGTTAATCAAACAGTAGGTGCATACTGAAAGTAAATCCAAAGTAACGGTAATTTTAGGGTTCAACGAACTAGTTTAGTAGGTAATAATCTTGCATTTGTTTGCAGAAAACAGTCATAATTACGTATCGTTGTGGTATTTGATAGCTGTTGTAAGCATGACGTCTGTCACGAATTACGAATTTATCCAACGATTCCGTTACAGACTGTACGTTTAATTCTTCTAAAATTGATTTGAATAAAATCTTGTATTGTATAAATATTATCTATGCCTCAAAGTGGTAGAAATTAGGTCAAAATCTTTTGTGTGTTTTAAATGTTAAATTTACAATTATTTATCAGTGGTGCAGACAAAATTACTAAAGTTTTAAAAACTGTAGCAACGAATCCGAAGTCCTTGTGGTGACGGACCAGGAATATAATTGTCACCCTATTCTTTACCATAGATGTATGAGACGATTAAGTAAGCAATTATCACCCATTGTAATAGTGGTGGTAGGGCTGGGTACCAAGTGGGAGTACTCACTTGGGCCCAAGGGGCTTAGTACCACACTGTTCGGTGTGATCGGCCATGAAGCATCTCAGTATATTTTAGTTGTGGAGGAAGGTAGCCGTTTATTCTTATATTTTTATACTTGAAATGGTGAGCAGTAGCTTGACAATACTCTTAGTATAGTACAGTCCTGTCGGTCGGTTACCACTTGTCATCAAATGTTTAGGGGCTCGTCTGCCACCAGAAGCAACCAAACGAAATCAAAGGAATAAAAGGCAGTCTGTCGTGTAGAATAACAAGAAAATATCCAAACATAACATATTATTATTATTATAACACATCCATCCATCAGCCTTTTAACGTCCACTGCTGGACATAGGCCTCCCCAAGAATGGGGGATAGTGCAGTAATCGCCACGCTTGGCAGGCGGGTTGGCGATCGCAGTGGATGTTGTTAATACTCGAAGGAGTGCTGCTGCCCACTCCCCCGATATTCCCTCAGTCGGCTCTTACGACTCCCATGGGTGGAGAGGGGTGGGTCAATTCTATTGCCGGCCCCACACGGCATATATATTATAACACAACATATATGTTATTAACATGGCCGTGTGGGGCCGGCTTTAGAATTGTCCCACCCCTCTCTACCCACGGGAGTCGTAAGAGCCGACTGAGGGAATACCGTGCGAGTGGGCAGTAGCACTCCCTCGAGTATTAACAAAATCCACTGCGATCGCCAACCCGCCTGCCAAGCGTGGCGATTACGGCATTATCCCCCATGATGGGACCGCTCGTTGTGGCGTTCTCTTGGGGAGGCCTATGCCCAGCAGTGGACGTTAAAAGGCTGATGGATGGATGGGATATGTTATTAACTTCTTATTAAATTTCTGGTGAGCTGTAAACTGAATGTTTACTATTTTTTTAAGATTTTCTCCTACAATTTTTTTTTTAATCGAATTAATTAGAATACCAAACTTAAACTTGTATATTGTTTTCTAGTACGTTCTTTCCTTAGCCGTCATAAAAGGCTATAAAAGAATTAGAACTGGGCGTACTACTGCAGGCACTCAGATCATTGAGACTGAAGAGCTCTCCAAATACCAGATACTTACAGAGCACTACACTGTAGAGGACCTAGAGTTTGTGTTCAGTCACAAACCGTTGAAGGTTACTTGAACTTAATTCCAGTAACCGTGACGAAATAAACAGGTCAGCGTCATGTAGGCTTATAACGACATTATTTTAATCTTAAATATCTAAATATTAAAGACTTTAGACGTGGGCATGTAAAAAATAAACAAACTTACATTCAGTTTTACAATATTACTAGCTTCTGTTCGCGACTATATCGCGTGGACATTATCACAGCGTAAAAGAATAACAAATAAGCAAACGCATTTCCGCATTTATAATGTCAGTAAGCATAATAAGGATTTGAAGGTAAGTAGATATATATGTAAGATAATACATTGATGTTAATATTTTTATTTAAACTATAGATATAACAATAAATCTTATAATCCGCCTGATGGTAGGTTAAAAGATTTATATATTACCGTAGATTACAGACGCTAGTGATACTTGCGCACCTCTGGCACGTTGCCAATCTTGTGGAAGAGACATGAAGGGTAGAAGTATGATCAAAATGAGGGGGCAAGGACATGAGACTTAAAAAAAAAAGTAAACCACCTTCAGAAGACACCCAGGAACTAAAAAGCAATAAATAATTGGTATTAACATACGATTTCCGTGCTGACACTGATGTGTTTGAAGTCGGTGCCAAATTTTTTATTGTTATTTAAGTATATAAATGTATTGTTTTTGTTACTTTTGGACTTGAGGAGGCGGCAACGCTGGCCACCTCAGGTACCGAGGAGGTGGTCAGGCGGATCAAGACGCTAGGGCTTAGAATGGCCCTTGAAAAGTCAGAGGCCCTGCTACTCTTGCACGGGCCCCGACGTGGCCCATCCACCAGCGCCTCGATAACGGTCAATGGTGTGGGTCTTTCAATCCAGGCCCACATCAAATATCTGAGCCTGGTATTGGATGGACGGTGGCACTTCGACGAGCCCTTCCGCCATCTTGCGCCAAAGTACGTCGACACGGCGTCCGTCCTCAGCGCGGGCGGGAGGCAATCGCCCTGCCGTCACCTGCCGATTGGTGCAGGTTTTGTCAGGGCATGGTTGTTTCGGCAAATACCTGCACACGATCGCTTGGAGGGAGATGACCCCAGGCTGTCACCACTGTGATTGCAGCAAGGACTCGGCGCAGCACACGCTCAAGTCGTGCCTGGCCTGGGATGAGCAGCGCCGGGAACTCGCAGCAGTCATAAGCGTGGACCTGTTGCTGCCAGCCGTTGCGCGAGCGATGGTTGGCAGTGACAGGGCCTGGACTGCGGTCACCGCCCTCTGCGAGACTGTAATCTCGCGGAAGGAGGCGGCGGAAAGGGCCTGACAGGAATCCTCCTCCACGAACCCGATTCGCCGCCGGCGTACGGGGCGGCATGGGCGCGCTTACTGCACCAGATGCCACCCCAGCCGAGGCTGCGGACGGTGGGGTCGGGGATTACCCTGCCGTCCGCGGAAGTCTACCATGATGGTGTGACGCCCAAATGCGCGGGGCGTCGCACAAGAGAGGGTGCCCGACGGGGCTGCCGCCTGCGGATCGCGGTCGATACGGCGCGGTACCCGTGATCCGCCGTAGCAACGGTGGGTGAGGGCGCACGGTGGGTTTTTAGTGGCTGAGAGCCCCACACTACCCTGTTGTTTCCCCGAGTAACGGGGTGTGCGGTAAGAAATTTTTGCCCACCTAAAAAAAAAGGTGGTACACGATGGAGAGGCCTTTCTTAGATGCATCTCGTATGAGACCGATCGTCGAGCACAGAAGTCTAAAAATAAGACAGATGAGCGCCTAAAGCGCAATAGAGAAAGAAATAGAGCACAGCGTCTGGGAGAGTCTTCTAAAGACCTTGAAGAAAGTCTCTCTATATAATTTGAGTACGCCAACTAAACGCAATGCTTCAATGAGACAGCGAGGTTTCAGAGTAAACGACAAAGTGTCATCGATGTATAATTTAGTTTTAGATTTATGTTGATTTTTTAAAAACCGCTGCACCGATTTTGATAAAATTTAAATGGGACCATTTCGGAATAAATCCCTTTCGAACAAAAAATAATTTTGCAAATCCGTTTATATATGACGGAGTTATGCCCGAATCGATAACCTCCTCCTTTTTTGAAGTTTAAAAAACATAAGAACAGATTCACTAACAAAAATCTGGAAAACGGTTGACCCTAAAGGCCATCCCTGCAACTTCCCGCTAATTTGATACTTAAGCGCTCAAAATTGCACTTATTAAGTTTTTGAGCTCTTCGAGGTCAACAGTATAATTTTCGTGTCATTTTGAGCTCTCCCACCTCAAAGAGGTAACTGTTCTATGCTTTTGAGATCTTCGAGCTCAAAAGTCTGATAGATATTTAATAAAACACTATTCGTTGAATTTTCAAATCGCAATAACTTTTGAATGAATGAACCGATTTTCTCGTAGTTTACGGCATTCGCAGCTTTTTGAGCTCTTTGAAGAATCTTAAAGCTCGAACTGGTCAGACTGAAAATTTAATAGAAATTCTGAAAAAAACATTTTGCAATATTTTTCGACAACGATATCTCACGAACGAATACCGATTTTGACCGGATTGGTCTCTCTCTCACACACACACACACACACACACCACACACACAAACACACACACACACCACACATACACACACCCACACACACACACACACACACACCCACACACACACACACACACACACACACATACAGACATCATCGCGGAAACATTCCGGGAAGCTTCCTAGGACCTCAAAACGTCAACATCCGTTGAAAACTCGATTTTCGAAATACGGGGTAAATCCAATAACTTCCCAACTTTTGAAAATTTTCAATTTTCTTAGCGGGAAGTTTAAAAGTACATACTTTCATGAAAATATTCTGACATATACGAAAGTAGATAAACCGCAAATCTACTCTAGTCAGTCAAAATATAAAAACCTTTTCTCTTAAAAAGGTACCTTTTTAAAAACGTAGGATGTTCTATCAGACATACTACACAGAAAACATTTTAAATCAAATCACACTTTCTAGTTCTAAAAGGTACAAGTTAAATTTGTTCCAACAATTTTGAAATTTGCTTCAAACTCAACTAGCTTGAAGAAGTTAATATAACTCAGTCAGAGTTACAAGGAAAAGGCGGCTTGTAACAAACCTCTTACTCATCATCTTATTGGACCAGGTATTAGCTCCCCAAATTGTGCTACATACTCTATACGTATAATAATATAGGTACTCCAGGTGTACTCTTATGTAAGTACCAGGGATGTTATGAAGCTATGTTATGAACCCTTATCGAAAATATTTTAAATAAAAGTTATCCGTTAGTAACTGCCTCTGTGGTGGAGCGGTAGTGTGAGCGACTGTTGATCATAAGGTCTCGGGTTCGATCCCCGGGCTTTTTCGTAAAAAGAAAAATTCTCAGTAGCAGCCCGGAGTTTGGAAATGTGCCCGAAAGACGGTAATAGGCTTGCCCCCTATTACGTGGGTCTTAAACTTAGCTGGCGAACCGTGGGTATGTATATATATGTGGGTATGTATATATGCCTACACCTACGGAGATACAATGTTTTAATGTTTTTAGTTAGTTTGTATTTGTTTATTTATTTTTGTAGAAGAACAAATATACCGTTTATAAAATAGTATAAGATTGTAAATAATAAAAGGCACTTGTCATTACAAGAAAGTTTAAATTCACTTCCAATATTTAATCATCTTTCAAGCTAATATAAGCAACAGCGTTTTATAAATCCACTTTCGATTCAAAGATTTTTTATAGCTCTACTTTATAAACACTATTTAAATTAATTGTATGTCTTGGAATATTGTTTTTAAATAGTCTGCTTAAAAGTTTAAGTTGCATACAGTCTTTTATGTCAGAAGTTTAAAACATTTTTTGAAAAATGTTAAAACTTTTTTGTGGGTAAAAATATAAATCGTTTGTTACAAGTAATGAAAAAGAATGGTAATAATTAATTATTATATTTTCTTTTCATGTTTAATGTTTTAGGTTAGTAGTTAAATATTGATGTAGTAGTTTTTATTGTTTTTCTTCTAGGCTATAGATAAACTACCACTGAAGTAATGCAACATAGTTCCAGTGACTCGCCAACACAGGCGGAGAGACGGCACACGGCGGGTTTATGGTGGACGTCCATTAGTCCGCACGCACGCGCCGTACGCATCACATTAAACGCATTTGTCGAAAGGGTACGTCCATTGCTTCAGCATTATGCTGATGTCAAACCTTTGCTGATGAGGTTACCATTACTTAAAAAAGTGGTTGCCGTGTTTTGTGGTAAAACCTGAAAAATATCCGTGTCTCATAAAAATTTAATCAAAATATAGACTTAAACACACAAATGGATATTGTTCTTATAGTTATAGTGATTAAAGGATATTAAATAGAAATATGTAATATCCATACAAAATTCATAAAAATATTTCAGATTAACAGACAGATTTTAGGGGTAGTAGGCTGTAAGGTGTCACTGTTTTTCCTGTGCATATTATATTACAATCTTCTTTCGCTATTTTCGTTCATGCTTGTAAGTCTCGTAACAGTAGAATGAATATAGTAAGTACGTATGAAAGAACGAAAACGATTGATTGAAGAAAATCTAATCTTCCGGGGACTTCTCTACTAGTGCCATGTCCATTATTAACTTATCATACTAGCGATGTGAATTCAATAATCAACTAAAGTGTGAAGTCCAATGGTGCTATAGGTTGTATTAAATTACGTTATTGAGTAGCTGTATCCCGCGACTTAATGCGTTTTGTGAGGGTTCCCTGATTGACGATTATAATGCCTTGTACCGTGTTTTTTTCAAATGGCACCAAATACCGTATAATACAGTAATTGACATGTCAATGGCAACACTGGATGGCATACGTCTAGTTTGTATGGTTTAGGCTCAGACTAAGAA
This sequence comes from Leucoma salicis, assembly GCA_948253155.1. Lineage (NCBI taxonomy): Eukaryota > Metazoa > Arthropoda > Insecta > Lepidoptera > Erebidae > Leucoma > Leucoma salicis. The sequence goes on from OX411815.1 coordinate 6,266,689, forward strand.
CTGGACAGAGCGAAGAAAATTCTTTGACATGTATGAGCGAGAACACGAGATACAACTTACTGTTGCAAAAAACAGACAAAGTCATAGATTTTGTCTTTGTCGCCGTGGCCAGTTTTTGGTATTGTCACGATGTCAAAATGCTTTGTCTGTCACGATTCAACTGACATAATCGAACATTTATATAAAAATTCGGGTTTTACATTATGTATATAATATTTACGTATTAAATCAGTGTTTTGAGAAAAAGACTACGTGATAATAGTGCTTGTAAAATAGTTTACTATCCTACAAAAGCTACAGCGAGCGAAAAAATACAGGTATAACATTTCATTCATATGTAGTCGAAAATGAAATAATTTAATGATTGAATGCTATAAAGTGATATAAAATGGACTTTTTTAATCTTAATTAATAATTGCTACTAAGATACACTCGCAAAACACGTTTTATAGCTAAATTTCTATTACTGAGAATTGTTTCGGTGTTGCCTTATTGCGAATTTAATTTGCCCAGTTTTCACTTTACTAATAAATTTAGATGTAATTTATGAGTTGATGATAAAAATTACCAGTTTAAATTTTCCTCTATTCCAGATATGAGATCGAAATGGGTGGATGCTACGGGAAAACGAGGCAACCCACGAAATACCCAAAATATGCTACACGATATTTTGTTGATGTTTCATTATACATAATAAGAAAATAGTAACGTTGGGAGCAAAATCATTGCCAGTGAATATGTAAGTATAGCTTTTAAAGTCTTTGTACTTCAACTTTGTAAGTAAATCTCAATTCTAGATTATGACTACCGCTGTAGTCATAATCTAGAATTCAGAGAAACTGATTTGCTCTCTCTCTTGTGACACCTGCCTGGGGTTTAAGGGTTTCAAAATAAATTCCAGGAGTAAAACAAAATTAAGATATATTCACATCCCAAATGGTAGGTGGTAAAACAAATTTATAAGGTCGTGGTATTCGTCCTATAGCTAACTTCACCACTTGTACTTATAGTACTCTCTCTCCCGTGGGACTGGCCATGAATCACATCGTTGCATTTTGGTCATAGCAGGAGATAGCTGTTTATTCTTTCATTTCATATCAGTGAAATGAAATGGTGAGCAGCGGCTTAACAATACTCTCAGTATAGTTGAGTCCATGAGCGACGGTTGACATTTACCATCAGATGGGCTGTGGCTCGTCTGCCACTAAATGCAATAAAAAAAAAGTTCTTATTCAATTAATTAAATCAGCGCTGAAAGGATGATAATTATTTACTTATTTGACCCAGAAAAGAAAGAAAAGATAATTTAATTGTATTCTTGTGTACTATTATTTTATTAAATATAACTTATTATTATTTACCAGATGAGATATCGAACAGAACGGCAATATATGGAGAAGCAATATTTATCTTGCATCAAGGCTCAAAGTCTTGATATTTCTCTACGTGCTCGAATTCTTATTACGGTCTACGGAGGTAGAACGTGAATATCCGACATAGCCCGCCAAGTTTGCATGCTGAAGTGGCAATGGGCAGCCCATATCGCTCGACGAACTGACAACCGTAGGGGAAAAAGTTTCTCGAGTGGCGACCACGTATCAGACAGCGCAGCGTAACATGTCCTCCCACCAGATGGACCAGATATAATATGGTCAAAGCGGCAGGGAGCCGTTGGATGCAGTCAGCACAAGCCCGCTAGTTCTGGTATTCTCTTTGGGGAGGCCAATGTCCAGCAGTGGACGTTTAAAGACTGATGGTTGGATGAATAGAAGGGGTTAATAGAAGGGGATTATTTAAAAGTAAATCTGCCGATTTACTTTTAAATAATCATTTTGATAAACGTTGCGATTTTCATTAAAATATTTGTTACGAAGAGTTTCTTATTTACGATCTAGTTACAGACCTCATTCTAACTATCGTTTAATTTGCCCAAATATGGTTAAATATTTGTCAACCTGGCAACATTTAAAAAAAATATTGCTGTTTCAAGTGCAGCCACGCCGTGGCTCCGTCTATTAGTTCTTAGTCTGAGGGTTTAGGGTTGGCGATTCTTCTGGCGAAAGATTGATTTTTGTATAAATTATTAAATAAGGTTGGATAGCCAAAAAAATAGAGTTCAAAAAGGCGATCTTCCAAAATCGATCCTTCTTTTGACTTGTTTTAATTTATAGCTATTTTTAAAAATTATAATATTTACAACACGAATTAATCTGTCGATACTTACTCAGTATCGAAACGTAAGTACTTGGTATCAAATCAGACTACGTGACTATTACTTTTTAATTTCTCTCTCGCTCGGTTATAGAAACGCGCCAGCTGAACCCGCTCGAGCTCATTAATCTCCAAAAATTTAAATTCAAATTAAAAAATACCTTTATTTCTTAGGCTTATTATATAGGTAGCACTTAAAATCATCAAAGTTACTAAACGTAACACGAGAGCTTGCGGCAAGTGGATCCGCAATATCACGATTTCAAACGCCACAAGCGGACGGATTCCGTAGTAAGGCTTTTCTTGAGAAGAGGCCGGTAAGAAACTTATGAGCCAATGCCTCATGAAAATGAATTTTCAATGGAGATGGAAACGCTTCCATACATTTTTGGGCCCAGGTGGTAACAAGATGAAAAATGCTGATGACGTCATCCGCATTTAACTAGATACCTAATATATGCCTGACTGCGGCGCGTGCTTGCGGAAGAGTGAACGCAGTGCTAAACAAATTCATACATAGCGAAAAAAATGCCTGCCTGCGTTTCGTACGGCGCGGATAAATGGACGCGTAGCTTTATTTAGTTGTTGAGGGCCCCACACTACCCTGTTCGTTGCCCCGAATGACGGGGTGTGTGGTTATGTACATTATTTCCCGCCTTAACAAAAAAAAACACTAGCTATACTACCAAAATAGTTTTGCTTAACATACATAATAAAAAATAAAAAGTTCTATTAACGATATGAGTTTGTTATTTGCAAATAAGTTTTGTTCGTATAACATACAGAACTTCCAATATATTGCTTTAGTTTACTATAACAAATATTACCAACAAACATTGACCATAATGAACACAAGATGTACCTTACATAGCTTATCCCAGAGGCTTAATCAAGAGTCTATAAGTTCTAATAGAGAATAAAGGGACCTCTATTACAAGTATTTGGAACAACTATCTATCTTTATTACTTAAACGTTGCCCTATTTCCTGGATTTTCTGTGCATAATACTTATTTTATGGAGTACTTAATCCAGATTAATATAATCGCTAGACTATTACCTTTTATCTATATATAAAACAAAGTCGGGTTAGTTAGTCCATTAATAACTCATGAAAGGCCGGGCTGATTTTCATGATCTTTGTTTGGTTGGATTTGCCTGCTGCCTTAATATCAGAATGACTAACAAAAGAGAAATAATTATAAAGATAATTAGTTTTCTCCTACATTTTGTATGACTAAATTTATTGATTCTGGGTCGGTGTGAAGTTCGCTGGGTCAAATAGTAGGTAGTATATGGACATTGGTTCATCTGTTTATGGTTTTAGAAAAAAGAGGTACACAGCGGCAGGGGTATAAAACATTTTATTGCCAAGTTTATTTCAAACACAATAATATTTAAGTATAAAAATCAATTGTGAAGTGGAGATTGGGTGTCGCTGTCGATGACTGCGATAGCTTAGCGGTCTAGCGCTCTCCCCGGATCGGAAGGGACGCAGGTTCAAATCGCACTCGCAGAAAAACTCTCTTTCCACTTTCACAATAATTTGTTCTTTAAAGTAGCTGAGCATTTCAAGTACTAAAATACAGATCAAAATATTTTAAAAAACCTGTTTTCAAATAGTATGAATTTTACATAACATAGATTCACGCCTGTATCCCCGAAGGGGTAGGCAGAGGTGTATTAAGGGACGCAGGTTCAAATCCCGCTCGAAGTAAAGCTCGCTTTTTCCACTTTCACAATTATTTGTTCTTTAAAGTAATCTATCTAATACTATATTAAAACGGGTACCTATAACCTCACATTGTTATATATCCATAACTACATAGTTTGTAACAAGTTTATTTAGAAAATATCACAGCAAAACGTATTAAAACTTATTTAATAGCAACCAAACCACCATTATTTATATTTAAAGAGATATCTCACAAATAAATAATATATCTTAGTTTGCAATGGTATATATTTTTCTTATTGTTAACATATTATATGTTGAAACCACGGACTACAAGTAGTTCTAAACAACTGAATACATAAACATGTGTAAGATAGAATCAAAACACTATATTAACCTTCTTTTGATCAAAACACAACTCAGCTAACGACCACCCACAGTAGATTGTGCATCTTCAAACCAGGAAGACTTCATAAATTCTCAACGGCTGCGGTCTGTAACTGTCTATCATCTGCCATTCAGTTACAAAACCATTTAATAGTACCTCATTTGATATGTATTTATACAGAAACGGACCGAACAAACAGTCGGTCAGCTATGCTGCAAGAGATAATCTGTATGCCGTGCATACCGTAAGGACAATTGATGATTGAAGCATGCTGCACTGCACAATGCTAAGCCATAATGAGTAGGCTTATCCTTTGATTAATAACAAACTAATGTTAAAGTTACATGTAAGAGTAAGTTCGTAAATTTATTATTATAGAATTATTTGAGCTTGATGTTGTGCTTCAGTTTTTTTTAGTAAATATTATAATATTTTGTACTGCCTATATTATTTCTTAAAGACCTGCAATAAGAGTAAGTTAAAATTTGTATTACGGGTAGAAATACATATTTTCTTTCAGATATTGGTATCAATATTGATATTAACTACCTATTTAATAAAAAGAAATAATCACAATATATATATATATATATACTTGTATTATTAATTTACGTAGATAGAAGCATACTCGTATTTCTTATAACAAAAAATATTTTTCTAGGCTTTTTTGATCTGTATTTTAGCACTTGACATGCTCAGCTACTTTAAAGAAAAGAAGATATTTGTTTAGTTGCTAACCAGCTATACTTAGCTTACAGCTTACTTTTTGTTATTATTGTAATTGTAAAGGGTAATATTTTCCTACCGACGACTGTCGTCACGCCTCTTCAAAGCATTCGAGTCTGTTCCGAAAATCAGCAATGCGGCAATATTGCCGGTCAACAAAGAAAGAACACCTCAGTAATTGAAAACAGTATATTGTTCACTTCACCTGTATAGCTGATTCAAGTCGATGCCTCGCATACTGTAAAGCATATAGGAAATTATTGTAATCTAATTCCCTCACACATGATCACTTTCTTCAATTTGCGAAGACAGAAACATCATACGTTTACTGAACTAGTCTATACTGTATAAGTAATCTTTGTTTTACAGTATTTCTTGAGTCAAATTATATCAAGTGTTGCATCTTGTGTTAGATCAAGACGTTACATCTGCTAGTATCCTTGAAAACTGTAATAAAAGTAACCGTTTTTGAAATATTTATTATTGGTTTTATCATTTGCATCATTTGGCAGCTTGGTGATGAGTAACTCACGTCACAACTCAAATCCTTCAAATAGCTATCGTGGTATTCAAACTCAAGGCCTTTTTTATACTGCAAGGGGTGTAAACATATAAGACACAGCTCACCTGATACTTTACGTTTCAGAGAAACCCAAGCAACAGTTCACTTCATTTTGTGTGACTAATCGGTATGCACTTCACAGATCAACAACAATAACATAACGACAAATTATTTTACCAGGTCATACTATTTTATCTATCTAACTTGGCACGTTGATCACGTTTATGCTCTCGTCCCTCGATAATTCAATTCTCACCAAATTTAACTGGGCTGAGGATATTTGGTTGTGTACACTACGTGTTTGTTGAGGTAAAAGCTGCGGGCAGATTATACCGAACGTTCGATTCGATCCGATTTATATTTAGCTTATGTTTGATGGAGCTTACACATTTGGATTTTGAATTGCATGTCCATAATCAAGAAATTTATGGGAATGAACGTCATATCATTTAGATTTTGAAATGGTAAATTTAGACGAATTTATGAAAAAATATTTTTGGCATTAGAATTCAATACCTGCTAGCTTCTGTCTACAACTTCGTCTCGTGGAATTCGAAATTAGGTCCAAAGATTCAAGAAAAATTGATGGGATAAAAATGTAGTTTATCATACCGCTTACGCTGTAACAGAGGAAATTATCTGCAGTATAAAGCAGTGCCATCTAGTCTCAAAACTAAGTACCAATTAAGTATTTTAATATAAATTGATATACTTAAGTACATAAGCTACGATGTTTTTGGAGATAAAAAGTATACTATGTATTTTGATATTTTTATGTGTACCTATTTTACCTAATAATGACGCAAACCCTTTAAATATTTAGATATTTTTATATATATTTTTAGCATTTGACATGCTTAGCACTATATATTAAACACAAAGTGAAAAATGTGAAATCGAATTTAAAGGGTTTGCGTCATTATTAGGTAAAATCTTAATTGTAAAATTAAGTTTACCTGGTCGGTATAATGTATGAAAATACTTCCGACAGATGGCGCAGGCGTCACCCAAAGACGTTAAGTATGATGTGTTATCGAAATTAGCAGTCGGGAGTAATTGTCAGGATGGCTGAATTGGTAAAGCATCTGGACGGTATCCAGAAGATGCAGGTTCGAATCCTGCTCCTGACTGTTATTTTCGATTTCACATTTTTCACTTTGTGTTTAACATTATTTATCTGTTGGGTGATGCCTGCGCCATCTATCGGATGTTGCAAATACATTGTTCCGACTAGGTAAACTTAATTATTACAATTACGATTTATACCCGATAATGACGCGTCCCTTTAAAATATATTTACAACGATTATGTATATTTTTAAGAACTTGACATGCTCGGCCATTCAAATATGTAAATACATTTTTGCATGATTGATTAACAAACATCCAAACTTTCGTATTATGTAATATAGTTGGATTACAAATTAACGCATAAAACGAAATATTGAGTAGGTAGAAATCTCTCTACATAAAAAAAGCCTTGACGCAGTTAGGTATATTGTAAGTACCATAGAGACATCTCAATAGATGAAACATCAGAAAACTCATGTTATTTTCGCAAATTACACAAGATTGTAAGAATTTCATCTGAGAGCTAATCCATCGCCGGCGCTAAATTGTCTATCATTAATCTCGGCAGAACAAAATCGTTGTCGCTGCCAACTACAATAATATTACAGTAAATAATACCTATTATTATATTTGTTATAGCTAGTAGTAGTAACTAGTTTCTGAAAGAGACTTGGGAATATAAGTACGTCACTACATGACATATTAATTATCTGCATGCAAAAATATGTATCCCACGGGAACGATCCATTTGTAAATCGTAACAAACAAATTATCAAACAAACGCATTTTCGCATCCTTACTGATATTATAAATGCGAAAGTGTTGCGCTTGTTTGTCACGCCACAGCTAGTCCTCCGATCATCACAAAATTTTGCATACATATAAGTCCACACACAGAAAAGGATAGTAGATTTATACAGCAGACCTGCCATGAACTCTTAGCTAGTGATTCAATTCCGACGCAATTCAAAATAGGTGTGCTGTTGTATTTCGTACCATGATGTCTAATTGAGCGATCTTGTTTAGGTTGTCAAATAAGTTCATGGTACGAATTTCATGTTTGCGATTCGGATTATGTGCTGATTCGTCACAAAAACAAAAGATTGCGTCTTTGACACGTTATGGTACGAAATTGCGATTCAGTTCAGTTTGGGTCCTAAACTGGATCGCAATAAGAGTTCGTGGTAAGCCTGCTGAGATTACTAGTGTACCGTAAATACGAACTCGCAAGCAGGATCTAGTTTTTTTTATTGCTTATAATCACAGACGAGCCACGGCCCACGTAATGGTAAATGGTAACCGCCACTCATGGACTCGCCACACTATACCGACAGTATTGTCAAGCCGTTGCTCACCATTTCATTTCACAGTTATGAAATGAACGAATTAATCTCCTGCTAAAACCAAAACACACCGACGTATTTCATGGCTGGTCACACAGGCGATGGTGGTACAAACCCGCTTGGTGAGTACTCCCACTTGACCCAGCCCTACCACCACTAATGCAATGGATGATAATTGTTTACTTCCCTTAGTCGCCTCGTACGACACCCGTGGGAAAGAATGGGAATGTGACACTTATATTCTTAGTCCGTCACCATACGGATTATAATATTTGGTAAAGATAACAATTACTCATAAACTATCCGTCTATTGAACATGAATTTTAATTAAGCTCAAACTAACACATTTGTTTAACGGTTAATTAAAATTATTTGAGGTTTCCTTCTCGTGTAACAGAGTTGATTACCATAATTAGTTCATTATAATGTGTAACATTATAGACATAAATACAATACTATGGTATTTATTTTCTATACTTACTCCTTATTTTAATCATCACATTAAATTACCTTACCATTTTAATTTATGGGAGGTGCGAAATTACAGTAATAGGTACCTACTCTTCTAATTAGATTTTTGCCAATTAGTCCAGCCATATATTTGAATTGGAAAGTGATCCGAGAAAGCCAATTTCTTATAAGCCGTTGGAGGGGGCGTCAGTACAGCTTAATTTCTAGTTTTCGGGATAAATCCCCCATGGCGTTTGCCGCTATCTTGAAAAATAGCGCCTATTTTCGGACAGAATGACTGGATTAAATATAATAATTTTGCGAAGCCACTACATAGGCTATATGGGACCCTTGGATTCCACGCAGTACTCATTCAACCGCAGTTACTATTAACTACCAGCTTGAGAGGTTGTCGTATTCGTGTCGAGTACGCCGTAACTACTTAACCTATCAGCGTGGAATTTCGCATAATTATTCGTATAGTCCAAAATCTGTGATAACCTACTTTTAACCCTGTTACAGTTGATAGTTCCTCTTGCTGTGCGCTAGCTGTTTTTGCGTAGAAATAGTTAATTTTATTAATGAGCCGTAGAGTGACGGATTTATATTCTGAAGTCCACAAAGAGTAATTCACGGGTAGTATCTAGTTCTAAAATACATAACGTCACGCCTGTATTTCCCGAAGGGGTAGGCAGAGGTGTATTACACACTCACGGTACGCCAGCTATGTTTAAGTCCCACGTAAAGGGCGGCGAGCCTATTGCCGTCTACCGGGCACATTTCCAAACTCCGGGCTGCTACTGAGAATTTTTCTTTTTACGAAAAAGCTCAATAACACTGCCCGACCCGGGGATCGAACCTGAGATGATCAGCAGTCGCTCACACTACCGCTGCACCACAGAAGCAGTACACTAAAATATAATAAATATCAGTTTACTGGAATTAGTAAGTCCAATATTCTAATACAATTAAATTTTGGTTGTTCTGTAATACCCTCTTCGAAGAATCAAAATAGTCTTCATGCCAAGATCAGTAAGTAGCAAGGATACTAAACAAACAATTTGTAAAACCACTCCGCAATCTCCAACCAACTGGTTGTTTAAATAAGGGCCTTTAGATTTATTCGTTATTGTTTAGGATTAAGGACCTAATTTATTACTTGTACAACTTTATGTATTAGTCTTGACTTATCCAGATTATGTCAGCGATGATGTTATCATCTTCGTTTCTATGTTCTTAGCATAGAGCTGAAACACAAAGTGCGAAAATGTGAAATTGAAAATTATAGTCAGATATTTTACAATTCATTTGGATTATCTGCTCAGGACCCACATTCCTGCTAATTAACTGCCTCGGTAGTGTAGCGGTAGTGTATGCGACTGCTAATCATGAGGTCTCTGGTTCGATCCCCGGGTCGGGCAATGTTATTGGGCTTTTTCCTAAAAAGAAAAATTCTCAGTAGCAGCCCGGAGTTCGGAAATGTGCCCAGTAGACGTCAATAGGCTCGCCCCCTATTACGTAGGACTTAAACATAGCTGGCGAGTCATGGGTGTGTAATACACCTCTGCCTACACCTTTGGGGAATACAGGCGTGATGCTATGTTTTTTTTGTTTTTTTGACCCACATTCCTTTTTAATAATTTCATCATTCAAAATTTGCGTCCAACGGCAGGCTTCTATCATTTTATTTGTATAGATTAAAATAATTGTACAACAGAAATCATAATAATTTATACATATATCCATCCATCCATCAGCCTTTCGACGTCCACTGCTGGACATAGGCCTCCCCAAATTGGAGGTATAGTGCCGTAATCGCCACGCTTGGCAGGCGGGTTGGCGATCACAGTGGATATTGTTAATACTCAAGGGAGTGCTGCTGCCCACTCCCCCCGGTATTCCCTCAGTCCGCTCTTACAACTCCCATAGGTGGAGAGGGGTGGGACAATTCTAAAGCCGGCCCTACACGGCGTAATTATGACTTACCACCACCTGTTTTTATTGGCAAAGTATCTATCTATGCTCTTAACCTCTCCTTATTATCTTTCCTCTCCACCTATCTCTTTCCTTGGAGCTGGCAAAGCGCAAGGGCCCCTGGTGTTGCTATAACGTCAATAAACTACAGTTACACCTTACCATCGGGTGTGGCGACTGCAACTTCGGTATGCGTTCTACTATAGTCTCTTACTATAGGTACTTTTTCTAACGTGACTATATATAAATATAAGCAATCTAAATTCTATACAAAATTACATTCAAGAGTTGAAGAAAAAGCATAAGGAAATTTGTTCTTGATGGGCGTTCCTGTCCACACACTTTTTATTATTTTGTTTTTTATTTTTGCATTATGCACATTATTAATGTTTTGATCTGTATTTTTGGCACTTGACATGCTAAGGTACTTTAAAGAACAAATTATTTGTGGAAGTGGAAAAAGAGAGCTTTACTGCGCACAGGCTTCGAACCTGCGTCCCACTGTTGAGTTAGCGGTCCAGAGCACTTTCCCGGATTGAATGGGACTTTCTTCTTTAAATTATCAATGTTTCTACGACACGACTGACAAAATTAGTAAAGCATTGTGACTAATTTACTAAGGTAAAAAAACATGTTAAGCATACTTCAAATGTGACAATTACATTAACAAATAAACTAAATTCAATAGCTGTCGATACTTAGTATAAATTTAAAATTAAATTATGCATAAATGGATTCAGTATTAACTGTCTCAAGGCACATTGTGGCCCGTAGCACGTCTAACCTGATTTCACTTCCTTTTCATCAGATTCAAAGGGAGCACTAGCTTCCACTGAGATTCGCCCTACATTCCATTAATAATGAATACATTACGTTATTGTGAATGGTAAAAGGCCAAGACTGTTTGTTCTATTCGAGAATGTTTCTACACAGTCTGCCAAGAACACGATTTACTGTTAGAACTCCAAATATGTTCGACATATTTACCGTATTTACAAGTTTTGCATTGTCTATAGACAACGTAAATGTTTTTTACGTATAAAGTCAGTGCAAAACAAGAAGAGTAAAATGTGGAAGATACTTAGACAAAGAATATAGACAAGCTATCAGCGTATACAGTGTCGAGATAGCAATAGTTTGACTTATGATAACCGGAATAATTTTAAAAGTGAACTATGATTATAAAGAAGGATGCTCACTTTCCATACAATCGATGACCTGTCATTCTGTTTTTTTTTAGGCGATATACAATGATGTTTCGTGTATTAAATTAACTATTGGCATTTCTTAAAACCACTGTGTGAGTATTTTATTATTTCGTAATCTGGAAACAATGTAATAGTGAAAACAATTTCCGAGGTTATATTTATAATTTACTTACTGTCAAACACGTAGTCTCTCAAATTCTGAATTAGGGTTTCTAATCTATGACAAAAAATCAAACTTTCTAATCGATTCGAAGCTTTGCCTCTAAGATCGATGTAGGTAAAATATTGAATTCATGAGATCGATCTGTTGAAAATTGATCGATTCTCATGGTCTATTAAGTCAATTTTTATAATCTGTCAACGAAAAAAATATTTCATTTCACACTACTGTCCTTGATTGATAAGTTCCTTGTTTACATTAAATGTCGTAGTAATAAATAAACTATAAAATCTTGATAATTAGGGTTAAAAATATGTCAAAATAATCAACTAAAGCTAAGATTTTTGTGTCAGTCTTCCATAACTGGGAACGCAACGTTATTAATATGCGTCTATAGGCTGTGTTCATTCTAATAACATTACTGTACATTGGCGACATTTTTGAACAGTAATATTTTTTCCAGATTGCTGATTTTGGTAAAAAATCGTGTATTATAATAAAAAAAATAAACTTTTTTTTGAGATATATATCATCTCTGTACACGACTTCTCCTGCAAAAAATTTTTAGGCCAAATATGAGCATTGTTCTTTGTTGACCAAAAATGTACTACCTGTTTTAACCGGATACAAGAATGACAGGACAAAAGAAATTGCAGTTATGCATATATTTTGCTTAAAATGTATTAGAACGTGTAACATTAGCGCATCCATTCATCAACCTTTTAAAGTCCACTGCTGGACATAGGCCTCCCCAAGAGTGGGGGATAGTGCCGTAATCGCCACGCTTGGCAGGCGGGTTGGCGATCGCAGTGGATATTGTTAATACTCGAAAGGAGTGCTGCCCACTCCCCCGGTATTCCCTCAGTCGGCTCATACGACTCTTATGGGTGGAGAGGGGTGGGACAATTCTAAAGCCGGTCCCACACGGCAAATTTATTACCCACACGGCATTAATCACGTTATATGCGCTAAACATTAGCGCATATAACGTGATGTGTGTGTGAACTTTTTAATCAAAATTACATATATATAATGCGTTCTCTCTACGTTAATGATATATATACACAATATACGGGTCCGTGCAATGACTATACGGGTAGAATACATAAATTATACGAATGCGAATATTTCGTCATCGATAAAATATATTCGCGTGAACGCATCAGTGAAAGTATGATTCATGAAACCCACACTTCGTCCCAAAATTATTCTTAAATAAAATAATAGTGAAGCTTGTTAAGTCTCGATGCCTTAGTTTTGACTCATAAAATATACCAACCTGTATGTACTAAGGTCTATACATGTGTATACCTATTGTGGGCTGTGTTCCAAAACCCACTAAATTCCTGTACTTGTTATATTTAGGTTTTATTTTTTTGTTAAGGTGGGAAAAATTTGCCTAAATACACCCCGTTGCCTTTCGGGGCAACGAACAGGGTACCCAGGGCCCTCACCCACTAAATAAACTAGAAAGAATGCCGTACGATCGACTGGTTAAGAAGATATACAATGCGAAAGTGGAAGGATGTAGGTATAGAAGACCGCGACTCACCTACCTAGACCAAATCGGTCATGTATTGAAGGAAGGTGGAGTCAGAAGTCTCCGAAACCGGCGAGCGTGTATAAAGAGAATTATGAATGTTGAGGATATATTATAATGTACGCAAGAATAGAGACTTTTGGCACTCTGTTCTCTTTGCCTACCCCGCAAGGGAGATAGCGTGGTGATAAGTAAGTATATACATTATTTTTCTGGTTTCTTAATGAGCCCTAATTTCTATCAGAATGTGAAAAATTAGTATCATTTAATATCTGTTCAAGTGTAACTCCTCCAGCCAGGTGCCTTACAATTTTACATAAATACGTGACTCATCACACTTCAGTTCCAAACACTTCAAGCAACTCCGATAAGATCCAACGTCCCCACTCGAGAACATCTCGAAACCCCCGTTACAGACTAATGATGTTTACACAAGTTGGCTCGCGTCCACTAGTGACTATTACCGATCATTATTACTTGTCCTCAAAGCCGTTATGTATAATTGTTATTATAAAAATAGCCTATTACAGTTATTGTTTTGTTTATAACATAGTATACTAGCTTTTATAAGAATAAAACCTACGTTAATAAACAAATTATTTGTGAAATTGGAAAAAATTAGCTTGGCTGCAAGCAGGATTAGAACCTGTGTCCCATCCAATCCGGGGAAGTACTCTGGACCGCTAAGTTATCGCAGTCACCGATGGTGACGTCAAATCTCCACTTCATATTTGTTTTAGATGTCTTTACGACCCACGCTGCCCATCGGATACATTATTCCAATAAAGTAAGTATAATTATGCAATTAAAATTCATACTATTATGATAAAGCAATTTTTTTCCACTTTCACAAATAATTTGTTCTTTTGAAGTAGCTGAGCATGTCAAGTGCAAAATACAGATCAAAATATAAAAGTTAATGTTGAGAGGGCTTGGCATCGAGTGGGAGTTCTTACTTGCCGGTTCTAAATGTTGTCTTTTGGAGTAAACAGCAGATTAAGTATAAACGCTCTAGCCACAAGCGGCGTTTAATGGTTGCGATTAAGTGGACTATGATTCGTCTGCCACTTTTTATCTTTCAATGTCAGGCATAAAACCTCGCCTAGCTAATAAAACCGTGTTATGTAACCTTTACTCTAATTTGCATACATAAAAACATAGCATCACGCCTGTATCCCCGAAGGGGTTAGGCAGAGGTGTTTTACACACACACGGTTCACCAGCTATATTTAGGTCCCACGTAATAGGGGGCGAGCCTTTTGCCATCTACCGGGCACATTTCCAAACTCCGGGCTGCTACTGAGAATTTTTCTTTTTAGGACAAAGCCCAATCACTTTGCCCGACCCGGGGATCGGTACAATATAAGTACTAATACAACCTATGTATATAACTGTAAGTAGAAAAACTGTTATTACAAATTCTATTAACAGAAAAAATAAACATCGCACCTTTTTAAGTGTGTTCCAATAAACTCGAGATGCTTATATACAGACTTAGGTACGGATGATTCAATTCAGCGATCCATTAACACGACTGTTCGACAATTTCCAACGCTTTGGAGCGAAAATGTTTGAAATAATTTATAACCAATATACAAAATACAACTCAACAATTAATGTTGTATACTTAAATATAACATGGCTTACATGTTACTTAATTCTAATTTTATACACTGTTAAACACAGACTTCATTAAAATTTTTAATTATCACTCACTGATAAAGAGTACCTAAGCAATACGCAATGAGCTAATCGTATAATAATAATATGACGTAAGAGAGCGGGTAGAATGAAAGGGAATGCTCCGATGATTTGGATATAATTATGGAAAGAATACCGGCAAACGACTGGTTAGGAAGACATAGGTACAATGCAAAAGTACAAGGATGTAGGTACAGGGGGAGACCGAGACTCCCCTACCTAGACCAAATCGGTCATGTATTAAAGGAAGGTGGAGTCAGGACTCACTGAAACCGACGAGCGTGTATGAAGAGAATTATGAATGTCGAGGAAGCGAGAGATGTATACAAGAATAGAGCCTCTTGGCACTCTGTTCTCTCTGCCTTCCCCGCAAGGGAAATAGCGTGATGATAAGTAGTAGTATAATAAGCAATGAGCTAATAGTATAATGGGCTGGTTTGATAGAATATGAGATAAGCCAGAAGACCAAACCTCTTCCCTATCCTGTCCTTATTATCCTTCCTCTCTTCTTATTATCCTTCCAATCAACCTACTATCCCTTTCCATAGAGATGGCGACGCGCGAGTGATGCCTCTGGTGTTGCTAGCGTCTATAGGCTACGGTAACCGCATACCATCAGGTGTGCCATATGCTCGTAGTATAAAAAAAAACTGAATATTTTAACCAACCAATGAACAAATGATAATTAATTATAAATTGCCTAGTATCTATTGCCTAGTTTTATTACTTATATATTATTTTATTTAAAAATACTATTACTGCAATAAATTATTAAACAATATCAATCTGAAAAATGTTCAATATTTTACTAGCCATTTCAAGATATGAAAATAGATGTGAAAATTGATAACAATAAAGTCGGCTTAAAGATTGCGCAGATGTTGACTGTTTAGATTTCTACCTCTACACACAACAAATATGTAAAACTTTGCGCGATATTCAAATAGTAATTTTGACTTTGATTATGAAGTCCCTGGAGAGCATAGATTATTTTTAGTCAAAAACAAACAAAAAAATTATGACTATATACCTACTTATTTTGATATTTTATATATCTTTTTAGTATTTGACATGCTTAGACATATAAATTAACACAACGTGTGAAAATGTGAAATCGAAAATAACAGACAAGAGATTTGAACCTGCATCTTCTGGAATACCGTTCGATGTGCAGAATTGAGTCATTGTTACAATTGCTGCGAATTTCCATTAACACATTAATCCTCAAAGTCTTGGGTGTCACCTGCGCCATCTGTCGGAAGTATTTGCATTCATTATACCGACTAAGTAAACTTAATTTTACAATTTATTATGATTTTAAATAAAAAATAACAGTCACGAGCAGGATTTGATGCTCAATTGGCAAAACATCTGGAACGGTATTCCAGGAGATGCAGTTTCAAATCCTGCTTGTGACTGTTTTTTTCGATTTCACATTTTCACACTTTGTGTTAATAGACTATATTATACTTAGTTCAACGTTTTGAAAACTCATCAATATTTATGGTACCTTAATATAATATAAACCCAATAACTAGCCTGTATTAGGGTAACGTAATCAAGGCGTTTATATCTAAGGCTAGCGATCTGATGTCTCATTTCACGCGCGGTCACAGCCATAACTCGGTGTAAAATAACGGAAAATTGCTTCCCACACTCTCGTTGTGGCTCGGGTCGCCGTTGTACTATCCAAACTAAGTATATATCTTACACTTTATATTAAGTTTCTGTTTAAGAGTATTAAAAGTTATAAAGCTCTTAAAATACTTACTACGATGAAGAAATTTAACAGGTATTTTTACCTAAAGGTTTTTAACAGTGCATAGTAACGATGGATACTATGTTACGACAGAGGTTTAGTAAGATGCAGGTCCTAACTTCGATATCCAAGCTAAGATGGAGTCCACGCAAGAGCTTTGACTTTTAGAAATCATGAACATAACTGTCAAGTGAAAGGAAACAGTATTTTTCAATGTTTTTAAGCATAGGTATTTATTAAGGTGCTTAACTAAGCATAAATCTGTATCATTCTGAGGGAAGACTTCCTTTTCACTGAGCTTATCAAGCAAATTCTACATTACATCCATAGCATCACGCCTGTATTCCCCGAAGGGGTAGGCAGAGGGGTATTACACACCCACGGTTCGCCTGCTATGTTTAAATCCCACGTAATAGGGGGTGAGCCTATTGGCGTCTACCGGGCACAATTCAAAACTCCGGGCTCCTACGGAGAATTTTTATTTTTAAGAAAAAGTTCAATAACACTGCCTGACCCGGGGATTGAACCCGGAGACCTCATGATCAACAGTGGCTCAAAATGCCGCTGCACCAACACAAATTCTACATTTTTTCTCAATAAACTGATCATTTGCTAGCTAACTAAGGAAATAACACGTAAAATTGAAAACACACAAAAGCCGCAAAATTATATTCAGCTTCAACCCTGAATTGCAATGGAATCCACTAACGACCATGAATTTGTGCCACACATCCGCAGTTTACGTCGGTTAGCTAAGCTTCTTTTCATCGATAATGTGCACTAGACTTAAAAGAGCAAATGTCAGATAGGTATTAACAGAAGTATAATTCTATTTATACATTAGTATTTAGCGACCGCTTCGCGTAAATTACAATGTACGGCCAATTATTTAGGTATAATTTCTTCCTAACAGATTATTATTTTGTCTTACGCATGCTACATTTGGATTGAACAATTTAGATAATATCTCATGAATTTCAGAAGTTTAGAAAAACTAAGAAATATAGTTATCGCTTTGGTTTAATGTAAATATCGGCGTTAAACAGGCCTGCTTTCTATCAGCTAGACTGTTTATCATATATTTGGATAAATGTCAACAAAGGTTGAATGAAATGAATGTAGGAGTTCAGATGGGCGGACTTAGTGGTTAACTTTCTGCTATATACAGACGATGCGGTCTTATTAGCACAGTCTGCGACTGACCTGCAAACCCTAGTCGACGTAATGACAGAAGAATGTAAGAAAAGGGCATGAATGTTAGTAAAACCAAAATAATGGTCTTTGAAAGAGGAGAAACCAGAACAGATGTAAGAGTATCAATAGGCAATGGTGTGCTAGAACAAGTGGATGAATTAGTATATCTTGGATGTAGATTCAGTCGGGATGAAAGGTACACCACTGATATAGAGATAAGAGTAAATGCGGGAAATAGAGTGAACGGAGCATAGGGACAACTTCTCGGCAGTCATCACTTCAGCCAGAAGGGACGTGTCCCAATACACAACGCAGTGCTTCTTCCAACGTTATTATATGGAAGCGAGAGTTGGGTATGCAAAAAAGAGCATGAGAGTAAAATCAATGCGGCCGAAATGCGATTTCTGCGGAGAATCTGTGGAGTGAAGCTGACTGACCGCATTCGTAACGACAACGTAAGAGATCGAGTAAGTATGAAAGAGAGTATTGGTGTAAAGATGTGAAAGGGAATGCTCCGATGGTTCGGACATGTGAAAAGAATGCGGACGAGCGACTGGTTAAGAAGATATTTATGCGAAAGTGGAAGGATGTAGGTACAGGGGAGACCGAGACTCACGACCTAATCCGTCATCTATTAAAGGAAGGTGGAGAGTTAGTCTCTGAAACCGGCGAGCGTGCATGAAGAGAATTATGAATGTTGAGGAAGCAACAGATGTATGCAAGAATAGAGACTTCTGGCACTCTGTTCTCTCTGCCTACCCCGCAACGGCGATGGTGTGATGATAAGTAAGTAATTACAATTAATTGAGGCCAGATAGTTGTGTTCATCGCTATAGAATTCCAAAAACTAAACACAAGAGGCTTAAAGACAATTTTTGTGTTTATAATAATAATACCTTTATATTAAAGATGCCCTCCGAGGCAGAAATGACTCGGCGGCTCACTCTTGAAGTCATGTCTAATGAACCGTACGAGACGCAAACTCTAATACTGCTGTTTTGAAATAAAATGATCATCCATATGATAATTATGAAGAATTACAACTGAAATGAGATAATAGAAAAGATATTACGTAAAATCGAAGAGTATTGTTGACTCTTTGAATTGTAGAGATCTTATAGTCATTCAATGCAAAAAATTAAAAAATCTCTACCTTAACTACCTACAATATACTTAGGAATAATAGGGCTAAGAAAATTTTGAATTTATTAGACGAAGGCTAATTAAGGCCTAATTACTAACCACGAAAATTTCTTCGTATGTCTAGAAAATATTAATAAACAGCCACAGGGTATTCCCCGCTTCATTACACGCGCTTTTGAATTATACTTTAGAGACTAATTACA
Organism: Leucoma salicis; assembly: GCA_948253155.1. Taxonomy (NCBI): domain Eukaryota; kingdom Metazoa; phylum Arthropoda; class Insecta; order Lepidoptera; family Erebidae; genus Leucoma; species Leucoma salicis. The sequence goes on from OX411815.1 coordinate 6,285,994, forward strand.
AGGCTTCATTTAGCTACCATTTTCCGAGGTAGGTTGGCTATCGTAATGGTATAAATTAAAAAAAAATCTAGTCGTTGTTATAGCGGTATCTTCCACCTACGTTGTTCTTCCATTCGTTTCCCAACTGCGAAATGAAATGGTAAGCAGCGGATTGGCAATATTTATTGTCTGGAGTGGTAGTTACTACGTACTTACCATCAGGTGAGCTGTGGCAGTAGTGTCCACTTATACCTAGTAAAACCAGAAAAGTAGACCTGATATTGTGTATCTTGTGTGTGTGTCTGTGTGTGTGTGTGTATGTGTCAGTGCTTGACAGAATATTTAAGAAGTAGTCGCATATTTGCAGAAGTTTGAAAGTCATACGATAAGGACTTTTTTCTTGACCCATTACTATGCCTTGGAGACTTCTTCTTTCAGAGGTTATATGAGAGAAATCTCTCAAAGTGAGAAGGATTGCAGCCATAGTACAGCACGTTGGCCCAGTACGAGTTGGTAGACTTCATAGGAAACTTCTTAGGTTTGCAGGTTTCCTTACAAATGATCTCATTTTACAGCGATAATTTGTAGACAAATATACTCATAATTTCGAAAAATTGGAGATGTTTGCCTTGCTAAATCTTAACCATATTGGGATCGAACTAGATACTACTGTGTTTGCAATTCTTGGTTATGCCACTTGGCTATCACTGCACATTAAAAGATTATATTAATGTACCTAACGTAATGTAACAATGTCTAAAAAAGATTCCATAATATAAATATAGTAGGTACAGAGATACAGAGATCAAATTAATTAAAACCCAATAAAAATGTATAAGAAAGGGCTTTTGTTCATAGGTATACATAATGGTAATTGTCACAACTCTATCTTTAATAAAGATTCAGACTAATTTTTTTTTTATTAATATAGGTAGGTACTGAATTTGTTTAAGAGTAGCTATCAATATATACGTCCTTTTATATTTTTATGACAATGCGAAAAGGTTCGCCATCCCTGGTTTACACAGTCATTAATGTCCATTAACTCTGAAACGATTTTCATGTTGTTTCATAACCTCGCTTGCATTTTAAGTTAGATAGACGTTCTTATAATGACGACCCTATTAAAAATTATACATACGCCTTTCTAAAAGATATATTCATCTTCGATATAAGTACTCCGCCACATACAGACACGTACTTCTAGTAATCATTTAATGTGTTATGCATTAGATTCTCATACAGTACAAATCTGCCATTAAAAATATATTATTTAGAGTCTGGATCTATTGTGCCCCTAGTACATTCATAAAGTCGCCCGCGATACCGGTTTCTTAGTGCAAAAAAAGAAAAAACCAAAATAAATCAATATTTTTTTCTGATTATTATCCCCGGGTCGGGCAGTGTTATTGAGCTTTCTCGTAAAAAGAAAAATTCTCAGTAGCAATCCGGAGTTTGGAAATGTACCCGGTAGACGGCAATAGGCTCGCACCCTATTACGTGGGACTTAAACATACCAGGCGAACCGTGGGTGTGTAATATACCTCTGCCTACCCCTTTGGGGAATACAGGCAAGATGATATGACTATATGATGATATCTTTCTGAATATACAGGTAATCAATAGGTAACAAGAAGAAGTAGGTAATGAAAATAAATTATTTCCGGATCTTATTTTCCTCAAATTTTCTTCGAACTCGGCAACTGCAATATCACGGAACGAATAAATTATTGTGGGAAATAGACAATTTTATAGATGCTTTAAAACATTTGAAAGACAAGCTCGTTAGCAGCAGTATATTTCACTATACATTTTTTATAATAAACTACAACATCTCAACCATTCGTATTTCGTCATTGAAGAAAAAAAGAAAGTATTTTCTACTCTAAAAAGATGTTTCTCCTTAAAACTTTTACGTGCACTATTATTTCTAAGAATACCAGGTCAAGTAGGCCGCATTCTCACAAAGCCAAACCTTGAATGACGATGACGAGACCAATTTAACTCTCACACTACGAACTTTTGGTCAACATTAGGGTTACCACGCGATTATATCTGAATGAGACGTCTATTTATACTAATTTAGTAGTTATTTTGGTTCGGTTCCGGCCTTCTAAGTGTAAACATCAACGTCATTATTGTCGCGCTAAAAACTAAAAATAAAATATATTTACAAACACCACACACTCCAAAATAACACTGTGCAACAACAAAAGGAGGACTGAAAGGGCTGAAGATATCAACGAAGGAATAATCTGCACATTACTCCACAACAAAGAAGAAAGTAAATCAACAACGTTTTGAGGTTAGACCATAGACTATTATACACGAATGAGATATTTATTCAGCTTGACAGTACTAACGAAGTGACCGATAACTTGCCACAGATATATTAAAATAACAACTTGTGGATAATTGACATAAACGTCAGTGTTGTCAGTGTTAAAAAAATTTCTACCGTAGTGCATTTCGTTTCACGAAGACTTTAGAAATGGATACACAATTCCAACTTTTGTTTGAAAAAATGAAACTAGAAATGCAAAAGCAATCGGCGGAAATTACTGAATCCATTACAAATAACATAATGTCTAGAATGGATGAAAAATTAATCCCGATTATAGAAGAAAATAAAAGCTTAAAGTTAAAAATAGAAAATCAGGAGAAAGAGATTGAATATTTGAAGAGAGAAAAAAGAAATAACAATATAATTATATTTGGTGTGGAAGAAATAGAAAAAACAACTTTAGAATTATTGAATATGATAAAGAAAACCTTCAAAAGCGATATAAATATTGACATTGAAGAAAATGAAATTAACAATTTACATCGACTAGGGAAAAAAAGAACAGAAGACAGCAAACCGAGGCCAATACTCTGTTCTTTAGTTAGTGGGTGGAAAAAGAATGTAATAATGAAAAATAAAAAAGACCTGAAGCAGGTATATGTCACGGAAGATTATCCAAAAGATGTTTTGGCGAAAAGGAAGGAGTTACAAGCGGAATTGATAGAAGAAAGGAATAAAGGGAAAATAGCGTTTTTGAGATATGATAAGCTTGTAGTAAAAGAAAATGAACCAACTAACGAAAAAAGAAAACGGGAAACTTCTTCTTCGCCGCGTTTCTCAAACTTTCAACCTAAAAAACAGCAAGCCACCGTATCCTTGAAGGCCAATAGAACCAACGCATTTGACATGATGAGAATGAGATCAAACTCCCTTACTAACGTCCCCACAAACAAGCAGCAATAGCAACTAATGCTCAACAACAGGAAAATACAACAAAACAAAGAAACAAAAATACATTCGATAAGAAAACTACACCCTCTCCCAAGCCGATTGGTCATCGTGGGGGAAAATGACCAATACCCTCTAAGGATAGAAAAACAAAAAAGGAATAAAAATTACGATATACACATAGCGACACTTAATACAAGATCACTAAGATCTCCAGAGAAACTCATAGAACTAGAAACAGCAATCGACGAAATTAATTGGGACATTATTGGAATAAGTGAAGTGAGAAGACTAGGAGAAGGAATAGAAGATCACGGAAAGTATATACTGTATTACAAAGGAGAAACACCAGGGCAATACGGTGTTGGTTTTTTGATAAAGAAGAAATATAGCGACCGAATAGAAGAATTGAAAGGCATATCCGAAAGAATAGCATTACTAAACATTAAACTTCCCGTACAAAATACCAGATATGAACTATGGTCAATTATTCAGGTTTACTCACCAACTGAAGCAGATAATAAACAAGACATAAACAAAATAGAAGAGTTTTACCAAAAATTACAAAATACTGTAGATATGGCTCACAAAAATTTAATAATAATGGGTGATCTCAATGGACAAATTGGAGAATGCCAACGTGGCGAAGAATACACAGTAGGAAGACACGGTAGTGGCAGAAGAAGTAAAAACGGACAAAGGTTGGTTAACTTCGGTTTAGAAAACAAACTAAGTATCCTGAACAGTTTCTTCAAAAAGAAAAATAACAAGAAATGGACATGGACTTCCCCAAATGGACTCTTTAAAAATGAAATCGATTACATTATGACCAACAAACCAAACTTTTTTAAAGATACGTCAATTCTGCATAATCTAAATTTTAACTCGGACCATAAAATGATTCGTGCTACGCTACGTGGAACACATGCAAGGAAAAGTCGAAGGCACACTGAATCGGTTCCCTATGTGAACAGTAAGAATAATGCCGAAATAATTAACAGCTTAAAAGTAACTCTAGAGAGAAATGAAGAAAAAGAATTCAATAAACCAATTGAGGCGTCATACTGTAATTTTATAAACACTCTCAAAACTGAAGCTAGAAAAGTGTCTACAAATAATAAAGGCTCACTATCCACCCATACAATCCAATTACTTAATGAAAGAAAATTACTACTACAAGCTAAAGGAAACAAAGAAACGCGAAAAGAGATAGCAGAAATAAGTAAAATGATCAACAAAAATATAAGAAAAGACAGAAAGGAAAGAAGGACAAATACTTTACAATATCATATCAAGAAAACAGGCGGAGTAAAGAAAGCGTACAAAGAACTAGAACCGAAAAAGAATTGGATGCCAAATATGAAGGACAAACAAGGAAAAAGTGCTACAAAAAGATCGGATATATTAACTATTGCTACGGAATATTATAAAGAGTTATACAAAAGCAAAAACAATAAACCTACTGCGACTACGACAGCCGATACGCAAGATACTGAACTTATACCACCTATTCTAAAAGGAGAAACAGAAAGAGCTATTATTACCCAGAAGTTAGGCAAAACACCCGGTCCTGATCAAATCACCAATGAACTCCTTAAAATATCCATGCCAGTAATTGTCTCTAAATTAACCAATCTATTTAACGAAATAATCACAGCAGAAGTTATCCCAGAAGATTGGACAAAATCTATGATAGTTTTATTGCACAAAAAAGGAGACAAAGGAGATATTAACAATTACAGGCCAATAAGCTTAATGTCTAATATATATAAGATCTTTTCTAAAATACTATTGCTTAGACTAACTAACACCCTTGATGAAAACCAGCCGATGGAGCAAGCTGGATTTAGGAGCAATTTTTCGACCATTGACCACATACATGTCCTACGTCAGATACTTCAGAAATACGGAGAATACAACAAAATATATTATTTGAGTTTCGTAGACTTCAACAAAGCGTTTGATTCATTGGAGCATCACTACATATGGGAATCATTAGAACAACAAGGGGTGTCTAAAAAGTACATACGCATACTAAAACTCATTTATGGAAAAAGCACTGCACAAATAAAACTGGAAAGGACAGGTGAAGAGTTCCCGATAGAAAGAGGCGTTCGTCAAGGTGACCCTATTTCGCCAAAGATATTCTCAGCTGTATTGGAGTTGATCTTTAGGAGGCTGCATTGGGATAATTTTGGACTCAATGCGAACGGAATCAAACTGAGTCATCTGAGATTCGCTGACGATTTAATACTTTTTTCCGAATGCCCGATGACCTTGGAAAAAATGCTACAGCAATTATCAGACGAAAGCGCATATGCAGGGCTCACAATGAATATAACAAAGACAAAAGTAATGAGCAATTCCTCACAACAAATTGATATTAAAATTAATAACCAGCCGTTAGAATATGTAAGGGAATACATTTATTTGGGACAACTAGTATCTCCGACACAGAGTATGCAGAAAGAAATAGAAAGAAGAATAGCAAACACTTGGAAAAGATTCTGGTCGTTGAGCGAAGTAATGAAAAATAAAGAAATGCCTATGGCAGAGAAACGAAAAGTGTTCAATGCCTGTATATTACCATGTCTTACGTATGGTTGCCAAACTTGGGCCCTAACTGAACAACAACAAAATAAATTAAATGTCTGTCAGAATGGGATAGAGAGAAGTGTATTGGGAGTAAGAAGAAAAGATAAAATACAATTAAAAACCATCAAAGGTAAGACCAAATTTGAAAAAGCTCAATCAGTATATAGAAAATTAAAATGGCGTTGGACTGGGCATATGCTGAGAGAAAATAAAGAGAAATGGACCAGAATAGTTACGGAATGGTACCCTAGAGAAAGCACAAGAAGTAGAGGAAGGCAGCCAAAACGATGGGAAGATGACTTGAAGGAAGTAGCTGGACCGGAATGGTTACGTACAGCAAAAGACCGAAACAAATGGAAATCCTTAGAGGAGGCCTTTGTCAGTAGTTATTTTTGATTGCATAAATTGTGTAAGTGTGATAAATGGTTTTCTAATGGTAAAGCCTTACTTATCCCAGCATAAATGGGTGGCTTAATCGGGGAAGTACCATATAATACACTAAGATAAATACGTAGAATCATAGATTGTCTTACTAGAGATCGGAATAACTCAGAACCATCTAGTTGTTAGACCCAAACGGGTACCAAAATTTAATTATTTTAAACGGCTGTCGAGCATATTAGTTTGTTTCATTTATCAAAGAAGGTAGCCAATAGATCCTATCAAGCGTAGCAGATAAACTTGCTGCACCAGTGCTCCTGGTATTACTGAGTCCATGAGCGGCGATCACCACTTACCATTTAGGCCGTTGCTCGTCTGCTACCATAAGCTATGAAAAGAGAACTGGGGTCCAGTTTAGAAATTTAAACGAAAAAGTATAATATGATGAATCAACGCTCGGTAATACGTTTATCAAAATTAACTAAACTTACATACGAATTCAAAGCGGTAAGGGTAACTAGGTATTAAAAAAAAATTACAAGTATTAGCTTGTCCTAAATTAAAATCCCACGATATGGTTACCCTAGTCAAGATAGAGCGTACGTGTTTTAATTTACCCTTTTCAGTTGGCACAATTATATGGCGAGTATTTTTTACATTAATGTTTTAAGGTACGGACGACGAAATGAAATGAAAACAGTGCTTTATGAACTAGAGGTCCGTGAAAATGTAAGCTTAGTTAACATCAATGTAACAGTAAAATTTACTTTACCATTTTAACTGTTGGTATAGCAGTCTCAAAATAATTTATACATTAAAATAATTCATTCAATTCAACAAGCTAGAATCATTTACCGTTGCTTAACATATATGTATCTTTCATAATTATTATTTTGTATAATATATATAACATTATTCTAAAGCTATTACAATTACTAAGTATAACAGTAATGATATTTAATATTTATATTTAATTAATCTAGAATATGACTGAGAGGTTTTTAACCTTTATTAATACTGTCAGATATTGTACAAAATCATCAAATAAAATGAAAAATTCAATCTTAGCAATGCGAGACGTTAGCAATAAAATGAGACTATACACCGAGGGATCTAGATTATGATAAAATTAAGTTTAGACTCTCACAGTGGGGACACAATGATACAATAATTAAATGTCCTATCTTAACTTATTATTTCCATCCATCAGCCTTTTAACATCCACTGCTGGACATAGGCCTCCCCAAGAATGGGGGATAGTGCCGTAATCGCCAAGTTTGGCAGGCGGGTTGGCGATCGCAGTGGATGTTGTTAATACTCGAAGGAGTGCTGCTGCCCACTCCCTCGATATTCCCTTAGTCGGCTCTTACGACTCCCATGGGTGGGGAGGTGTGGGTCAATTCTAAAGCCGGCCCCACACGGCTAACTTATTATTTATGTAAGTATATCCAGGGTCAACAAACCAAATTATTTTTTCTTTAATCTGATAGGCGAGGTCTCGACTTTAGACTGGGCATCGAACTCGAAACAGTCCTTGGTTACCATGGGTCAAAAGACATTGGGAGAAGGAATGAGGGCGTATATTGAAACGAGTCCGAATGTAACAATGAAAAACGACACCAAAAACCGACATCTTTTTGAAGTGAATTTTGAGGCACTTCCCGATCACCTAGGAAACTAAAACTTGTTTTCAATCTATTCAGCTTGCTGTGAATTTAGAGAATATGCAAAAATATTAATAATTTTAACGTTTTTATATATTTATAATAAATAATAAAATTCACTATTTTATTATTCACTATAATATATTTTTTTCCACTAACATTCTTGAAATGTGTCTGCAATACTAACTTTATGACCATTAAAGTACAAATTATTTATGAATGTGGAAAAAAAGAACTTTTGTGCGAGCGGGAATCGAACCTGCGTCCCTTCCGATCCGGGGAAGTGCTCTAAGCCGCTGAGCTATCGCACTGACCTTCGGCCATACCCAATCTCCACATCACATTTGGCTTTACGACCTTTTATTACCATTGATTCACATTTCATTATTCGTATAATTTTTTATACTGAATTTATTTTTTATTTAATCATTCACCTGCCAATTCCAACTGGGTGTCTTATGGACACCCAGTTAGTTTGATACCTATCTCCTTTTTTTTCAACTTACGATTTGTGAATATAATAAATACTTTGGAAAATCCAAAAATACACGCCTCATAATCTTCATTTTTCACAATAAAATTGATTATTGGATAAGTAACTAATAATGTATTGGTCTTACCAAATAGTTTTCAATAAATCGCATAGATAGCGCTAATTTCAAAAAGTACTAATGTGGGTTTCATGTCTTATACGCCATCTAGCGCTAATTTTAAGAAGTACGTCTATATTGGTCTATTAGAAATAGTTCTCACGAAATAAGGAGGCGCTTGTTTTAATGTCGAATCGAGCATAAATATTCATTATTTTTTTGTTTATTTAATAACAATTAAACCATATCGAATTAGACCGTGAAAAGTGATAGGGCTCTATTCGTAGTTATACTCAATTGTAAAAGAAAAAAAAATACTCGATTAGTAAAGTATTTTGGTTGTTATCGTGTTAACATACATTACAACAAACGGACGTCCAAGACAGAACTTTTTTAAACAGTTTTATAACTAGTTCAAATAACAAAAATGGCATCAAAAATATCATGAGTGTTAAAAATTGTGTTTTTTTTTAATGTGTGTATATATATTATTTTGCAAGTGTAATATATGATAAATAGAGACATTTTAAGTTTGAAAAATCAATTTTTCTGCATGAAACGAGAGTAATACACACATCAACGCTTCGCTTATGAGGCATGCTATACAAGTTTAGTAGCTTAGAAAATATTTGAGGTATTAATAGGACAACAATACTTACAAATGTTGTTGAATTCTATCTGCTTGTTTAACCTGCAAACCAAAAAAAAATGTCATGTAATAAAAACTTAATAAGGTCTTCCTACCCTCATAGACTTTTGTAATTATTTAGGACTAGCATCTTCGCGGATTTCATAATTGTGACCATAAAGAAAAGTAGGCGATTAAAAAAAATCCAATTTTGAAAATAAATGTATTTGGTTCGTGGGTGCTGCAAAATACACAGAAAAAATGTTTGTTAGGCGAAGGTACTCCCGTTCCTGAACACCAAGGCTTTCAGCATGATTCTTTATTGCAATAATTAAGCTTATATGGGAACATAATGCAAATACACCTGGTAGATAGCGTAAATCTTTTAAGATAATGTGACGATGATATTATTGGGAGTTAAAATTAGGTTTCTTCTATTTCCAATTTTATAAAAGTATTTTTTTTTCTTGCTACATCATTAGCACAGATGAGCCACGGCCCACTTGGTGGTAAGTGGTATCCGTCGCTCATAGACTCAACTATACCGAGAGTATTGTGAAGCCGCTGTGCATCCTTTAATTTCTCAAATATGACATGAAAGAATAAACGGACTATCTAAACTATCTTCTGCTACAGCCAAGACACACTGACGTGCGTCATGACCGGTCACACAGGAGACGGTGATACCGATTCGTTATCACCCGATATCAAATGGTACCCAGCCCTACCACCAGTAATGCATTAGATGATAATTGCTTACTTCCCTTAGTCGCCTTGTACGACACCCGCGGGAAAGTATGGGGTGGTAATACTTGTATTCTTAGTCCGTCACCACACGGACAAAGTATATTCTATTATCAAGCATTGTCAACTAAATCCATAAAATTAAAACCTCTACATCAAATTGAGCAAAGGTTCAACGGCAAGATAGCAACAACCGCCAATCAAAGAACAAAAACGATAAAAACGTTTTGCTTATTACATCATTATAAGTGGAGCCATGAATCCGAAGCCAACTGTAATAAAACCAAATATAAATTACAAATTGCCTGGTTACATGCGACCAATGCATAACTGTTATTTAATAATGGCTTCACACTACCAATTTCATTGATATATCTTACAAGAAACTATCGAGTAATCAAAACAGCTTAGATTGATATCGTGTCTCTTACTAGCAAGTCATTCACTATTAAAAGTCCAATCACTCCGCTGACGAGAAGAGCGGAAATAACCGAATGAACATCAGTCATACGGAAATACATTAGATATTGTTTAACCGTTTAAAAAGGCATAACGAATACAAATATTACCAGAAATTCGATTTTTGAACACAATACATTATTAATTTTAATGTGATTTTTAGCATTTGAAATGATTAATTACTGTAATATTTAGATATTTTTTATATATTTAATGTATAGTGCTAAGCATGTCAAATGCTAAAAATATATATAAAAAATATCTAAATATTTAAAGGGTTTGCGTCATTATTAGGTAAAATATTAATTGTAAAATTAAGTTTACCTGGTCGGTATAATGTATGAAAATACTTCTGACAGATGGCGCAGGCGTCACCCAAAGACGTTAAGTATGATGTGTTATCGAAATTAGCAGTCAGGAGCAATTTTCAGGATGGCTGAATTGGTAAAGCATCTGGACGGTATCCAGAAGATGCAGGTTCAAATCCTGCTCCTGACTATTATTTTCGATTTCACATTTTTCACTTTGTGTTTAATAATTACTGTAACTTGAAAAGTGGGGAAACCCCCTCGTAAATTGGATCAATGTAACGTAGAAACCATAACAAGCCGAATATTATCTAAATAACACTGATACTTTCTGATATTTACGCGAATATTACACATTTTGAAATAAAACAAAGTATTTCAAAATAAATAACACTGTTGAATAAGTCTAGAACTTCAAAAAAATTGTCTCCTGTAATTGCTATGGCGGCCCTATTAACTACAAGTACCCAGCCCCAACAGGTTAAGTTCAGCAAATAATGCACATAATGATTTTATAGTTGCTATCAAAACCCATATTAGTCTGCAAGCCTAACTTCTAAAATAAATTGTAATACATTTTATAACTCATTCATTCTGTTTCCAAAAATCCTAACATCTCCATGAAGCATTGTAGGCATTAAGGTGTGCAAATATTCAGTATCCATAAACTCCTTCCACATACGGCTACACGCAGAAGCTTTCCGCTTGAACGCTATCAATATTCAATCACCGCTGCTGGAAGCGTTTTAAGTCTAAAGATATGTCACCAAAACGATAAGAACCACGTGATAGATTGTCGTTGATTAATTGAAACATTATGCCATAACGTTGTATAAGCGAAGCCTGTTTAAAAGCAAGCTCTTGTTGCAACCCTCATTGTTCGTTGTTATGTAATTCAAGATCATTGTGCTAATATTACACACATTATAACCGTATAACCCTCCATGTGTTGGTTTAAATGTTGTAACAATACTATTTACGACGGTAAGGCAATACACTGTATGATTCTGTTTACGATCTGAGGTTTAAAAGGGCCTTACTGGAGTAAAGTCATGAGTACTAGTAGGCCTGAGTACTCCTTAGCTGCAATAGTTAGGTTTCTGATTTTGAAGTGAATACTTCTGTAGAATCTTTTTGATTTGAAACTAGATGAAACGAAACAAACACATAAATGTATAGGATTAACAGTCAGTTGCAGAAAAGTCTATTAAAGTTATTTTAACTTTGAAATATTTTTTTGTCACAAAAAGTATTCCGTAGTACATAGTTGATTTGGGACCTCGATCTCTGGCTTGCGTGGTCAGTACTTAAGCCTTATGACCACGGTGTACGTAATATTAAGTTTGTAAAAGTGATATGCATTCAATAATAAACTAATATCTCTGTTTCGCTATGTCCATTTGGTATTTCCATGCCAGTTATAAAATATTCTTCTCAACACATCAAACATATTATGTACTTTTATTATTTATGTTGCTATGGTGAGGTTCACAAGATCTTTTACCAAGGTTCCCATGAATTCCTACGCGATTCATTATATCGTTGCAGAAAACAATTCGTTTATGCTCCATTAAATTTAATTTATGAGAGGTCATTTTAAGATTGTTAAAAAATAATAAACCTTACACTTATCCTAATATTCCTGATACTATATATCCATCTCAATTTCTACTTTTCAGAAGTTTATGTGTGTGGCAAACAAGCATACGGCGCACCTGAAGGTAAGTGGTTACCGTAGCTTATAGACGCTAGCAACACCAGAGGCATCACTCGCGCGGCGCCGTCTCCAAGGAAAGGGATAGGAGGTGGATAGGAAGTAAAAAGAATTAAGGAGAAGATAGGTAGGATACTAAGGAGAGGACAGGAAGGATAACAAAATGAGGATAGGAAGAAGGTTAAGAAACACAACGCTAGTTACTATTACTGTTGGTTTACGCTGAGCTTCTGTGAGCGAGTGGTACTTCCCCGATCGAGCCAGCCCATTCATGCTGGGGTAAGCAAGGCTCTACCACTTCTAAAATTGGAATAATACAAATAGTATTATAAACGCCATTTGAATTAGATTCAATAACATATTAAAATAATGATTTTTGCGCAAAATTCCTCGTATTGTTATAAGATACATAACATAACAGTTTACAAAGGGGTGATATATGTAGGGATACATGGAGAGTAACGGATGAGGTCTTGATCGGAATAATGTATGTAGGTTCATCCTACAAAGGGCAAGGGTGTCTCCTTAAAGGATGTCAAGTAGGAATTAATTACTACAGTTGTAGAAATTCGTAATCTCGATTCACATCTAGTCATCTTGAAATATCATAATTATTTATTTTGTAGAAAAATACAATTATAAGTGATCTAATCTTTAGTGTCGTACTTATAAGCAAAACAATCTTTAGATTTTATGTAAAATTTAAGAAGCATTTTAGGAATATTAAAAAGTTATTAATCTATCAACTTGAGCCGGCTCTATTAAATTTGATACTAGGCTCATGTTTCTAATAGTCTACAGTTTAATAACTAAAGGCTTATTCAAATGATTTCATAATAAAAGCTAGAATAAAGTAGATAACATGCATGTCAGATATTGTTAGTACGTTTATAACATACGTATAGCCACATACTAACATAATAAGTAATAGAGCGATTCACAAACATTTTTTTCTCTCTAGGTATTCTCATCCGTCCCCGAATGACGGGGTGTGCGGTTAGGTACATTTTTTCCCGCCTTAAACAAAAAAAAGGTATTCTCATCCGTGTCGTAAACAATAGGTACATTGTGACAACCCTAAACTATTCCAAGGATTTTGTAAATAACACAGCTGACTAATGACTAAAGTAAACAGAGAATACCACTGCGAGAAAAGACAGATAAAACAAATTATTTGTGAAATGTGGAAAAAGATATCTTTAGCGCGAGCGGGAATCGAACCTGCGTCCTTTCCAGTCCGGGAAAGTGCTTTAACTGGACAGTGCGATGGCTTAGCGGTTAGAACACTTCCCCGGCTTGGAAGGGACGCAGGTTCAATTCCCACTCGCACTAAAGTTCTCTTTTTCCACATTTCAAAAATAATTTGTTTTATAAAGTAGCTGAGCATGTCAAGTGCTAAAATACAGATCAAAAAAGACAGATAAATTTTAAATAGGAACCCTATTCCAACTCTTCTGGTTAGTATGCTACTGTAGGCTTATTTTTCTCCCATTGCAGACGTATATGCCTAAGACTGAGAGAAGAAGAGCTGCAAAGAAGAATTCAATGATGCATACTCTGCTACTGAATGTGTTTGTTATTTCTTCTTTGGAAGTCTCAGTTTAAAATTATAATTATAAATAAAAATACATTAGAAGGCTAATTAAACAAAATATAAATTATTATTTGTAAATAAGGAAAAACAGAAATTTAGTGCGAGCGGAAAACGCCCTGGGTCTTGCGTCCCTTCCAATCCGAGGAAGTGCTCTAATCCACTGAGCTACCGCACTACCTTTCGGCCATACCCAATCTTCTGATCACATTTGTCTTAACGACTTGTTTGTACTATAAAGTAGCTGAGCGTGTCAAGTGCTAAAAATACAGATCAAAGTGTTTAACAAAATATATCATAAGGTAAATGTGGTGAATATGGCTAGCGAAGTATGCTGTCTTATCAAAAGGAGGAAAGAAAAAAAATGTAAAGAATGTCTGGTGGGATACAGATGTACAAAAAAATGTGTATGAGAAGGAGAAAGCTCGGTTAGACTGGCTGGACGCCAGAGCTAACGCAAGAATGCAAAAAGCGTCCAATGATGACGTAGATGAAGTGTGGAAGAAGTATAAAAAGGTGAAAGGAAATGTGAAAGATTTAGTGAATAAGAAATAGAATGAGCAGAAAGATGATTTTGACAGGAGGTTGTCTCAAGATTTTCGGACTAACATTAAGTTTTTCTGGAAATCCGTCCGTTCAGTTAGAGGAAAAACATAAATCTCAGAGCTGAATGTGATCAAGGACGAGAATGGAAATATAGTGAAAGAGACACAATGCATATTAAAGAGATGGAAGGAATATTTTGGAAGTTTGTTTGTGAGAGGTAATGAATCAACTTCAATAGGAGATAGGAATGAGAATGAATGTGATAATAATATAGGTATGGATGAAATCATGAAAGCTATGAAAAGTATGAAATTAGGAAAGTCAGCGGGCTATGACAAGATAACTGCTGAAATGCTGAAGGCTGGACATTGCATCATAGCGAGACAGTTGTACCGCCTTTTTAACATAAGTTTTAAAACCGGTAAAGTGCCAAATGATTGGGGTCATTGTACCCATCTACAAAGGGAAAATCTCACGACAAAACTGTAATAGCTATAGAGGCATTAGCCTACTCAGTGTTGTTGGCAAGTTATATGCGAAAGTGTTGATTGAAAGAGTTGTGAAAGAAACCGATAAGAAAATATGGGATGTTCAAGCAGGTTTTCGAAAAGGAATGGGATGTACGGATCAGGACTTCTCTCTTCGAGGAATAGCTGAAAAGAACTTAGAAAAAAAACAGAAGGTCTATTGTGCCTTTCTAGACCTAGAGAAGACCTATGACAGAGTGGTGAGGAATGAATTATGGCCGGTACTATCCATTTATGGGTTAGATGGTAACCTGATTCAGGGTCTAAAACCCCTTTACAGGGATTCCAGAGCTTGTGTAAGGATAAACGGGACATAAAACACTGAGTGGTTTAACATTGGAAAGGGTGTTAGACAGTGATGTGTAGCGTCTCCGTGGCTGTTTAATCTATTTATGGATAGTTGTCTGCAAGAGCTAAAAGAAAGTGGGTATGGGTTGGAGATGAATGGATTACTCATCAAATGTCTTCTCTACGCTGATGATCAAGTTATACTTGCGTCATCGGCTACTGAGTTACAGGAGATGGTAAAATTAGTGAATGAATCTTTGAAAAAGAAAGGAATGAAAGTGAAAGTTGAGAAGACGAAAGTAATGGTTCTAGAAAGAGACGAATGCATGACCCCATACGACGAATGCATGACATAGTGATTGAAGGAGTGAAGGTTCAACAAGTAAAAGAGTTTGTGTATCTGGGAACATTGTTTACGAGAGATGGGAAGTATGAAAAGAACATTGAAAGGAGAGTAAATGCAGGTAATCAGGTGAATGGGGCACTACACTCCTTTACAAGTAGTCGGAAAGTGTCTTAAAAGGCACGACTCGCCGTGCGCAAGTGACGAGTGTTAGTACCAACTCTAATGTACGGAAGTGAAAGTTGGGTATAGCAGAAGAAGATAAAGGGTAGAATAAATGCAGTGGAGATGAGAGCTCTAAGAAGTATGTGAGGTATAACTTTGAAAGATAAAGTAAGAAACAGTGTAGTGAGAGAACGATGTGGTGTAAAAGAAGATATGGTAACAAAGATTGAAAAAGGAATGTTAAGATGGTTTGGACACGTAGAGAGGATGGATGAAAACAGGATAATAAAAAAGATATATATGGCGAGTGTGAATGCTGCAGTTGGGAGGGGTAGACCTCGTCGAACGTTCTCAGATCAAATCAGAGAAGTTCTCGAGAAAGGTCAAGTCAGAAGTACCCTTAACCGACGTGCATGTATGCGGAATATAATGACAGTGAATGAGGCAAAGAAGGTGAGCAAGGATCGCGGCAAGTGGAAATCCGTTGTCTCTGCCTACCCCTCTGGGAAAAAGGCGTGAGTCTATAAATAAATAATCATAAGGTATTCCTTAGGTGGTCAGCCTATTGGCTGAAATAAACAACAAAACGACTTGATAAACCATTATCTCAACTTAACTATAATAAAGAGTTTACGAAACATAATTTGAGTTTAGAACTTTTTGTTTTATTTATGTCTGCGGTGAAGGATGAGATCGGCATTTTGAACTCTTCTTTCATAACCATATGGATCAAAAAAAATTCAGTACATAAATCATTACAGACATGCCTAATCACAATCACTAGTTTTACCGCTTGCTATGCGGAACGTACAGCACTCCGGAAACCATCAAATTGGATCACGCGAACCGCAAATCGATTTTGGTCAGTACTCTTACGTAATATTCCTATTGATTCGTATATTAAACACTATCTAGAATATTTTCAAATCTTTTTGCTGTCACCTGCTACATTTCTATTAAATTGAGTTGATATTATGATCAAGAGTGTACACCTAACATGTTACCTATATAAAATGTAGTATAATTTAAGTACCTACATAAATGTGCACATAAATATTCGTATGTAATCAAAGCTTGAGCTGCTGTATTTTATAAAAACAATATGTCTATGTCTCCGAAGGTAAACTGACATCCAACACACAAGCACTTCTCCTAAATTATTACGGCTAAGATTTTCTGATATAAAAGCTCAATAACGCTTTCATATTCTAGGATACGAAGCCAAGGTATCAAGGTTACAAAGTAAACATTTTTATCAGCGAAAGGCATTACCAAAATATGAACAACGGATGCCATGATACCCGATCTTTTTTAAATTAAGCCACATTGACATTATCTGACGGGCCTCGAGGTGTAGTCGGTAGTGTAACCGACTTCCATGCACGAGGTCGTGGGTTCGATTCCCACCCAGGACAATTATTTGTGTGATGAACACAGATATTTGTACTGCGTCTGGGTGTTTTCTATCTATTATATGTATGTATTTACAAAAAAAAAGTAGTATATATATTATATCCGTAATCTGGTACCCGTAGCACAAGCGTTAAGCTTAGTTTGAGACCAGAGGCGTTGTGTGAAAAATGTCCAGGAATATTTATTTATTTATCTTAACGTAAACGTCCTTTGAAACAACAGCAATTACAAATTCCAATGTTTAAACTCACCAACGACCAAAATCAAATGTTGATCTAGAAATTTAATTGCCGTATCCTTTATCTTTAAACACAATTTAGGAACTGTAAACAAATTAAGAGGAATACAGAACTGATTCAAGAATTTATTAAATCTTTTATGTCAGTCGCTAGGGTACAAAATAATCACGCGGAAGTAAGCGGCGGAGAGGGCCAGGGAGGCTGATCCTTCCGCAGACCCGAACCACCGCCAGCGACTGGGGCGGCGCAGGCGTGAGTATTTGCGCCTAATGCCGCCCTAGTTGAGGCTGTGGGTGGATGGACCGGGGAACGTCCGCCACCCGCAATGCCTCCCGCGAAGGTGCGACGCTCCGTGTGCGGATGCGTCGCTCAGTAGAGGGTACCTACGTGAAGGGGTAGGCCGCCGGCGGACCACTGAGTAATGTAACATAGTTCTAGTGGCCCGCCAATAAAGGCGGAGAGACGGCACACAGTGGGTTTATTTAGTGGGTGAGGGCCCCACACTTCCCTGTTCGTTGCCCCGAACGACGGAGTAGGAACATTCTTTCCCGCCTTAACAAAAAAAAAGGGTACAAATTATCTACCACTGAAGTAATGCAACATAGTTCCAGTGGCACGGCACACGGTGGGTTTATTTACTGGGTGAGAGTCCCACACTACCCTACCTACTACTACCACTAAAAAATTCCCGCCTTATCAAAAAAAAAAGATTACAATATTATCTATATGTCATGGCATCATAATATAATATACCCGTATGTCGTAGCCAGATCATAGGATTGGCCAGATAACGATGTGGCCGACCATTTCAAGGAATCTTACCTAATAAAACATAATCATTTCACAAATTGGTCAGCCACAACATGTAGTGCTAATTCTAACATGTGGCTAGGACTTATGTTATACTTGTTTCTGCCTGTCATTTTGTTTGCGTGGATTTCAACAAATGTACAAAAAAATGAAAAATATGTGAATGATAAATTATAAAGAAGAAGCATCTAGAGACGAAATTCAGTACTAAATCGATGACTTTAACGTTTTTAAACAGTCGGTAAGCTATATCATTTAGCAGGATACTAATATCTTATGTAAAAAGATAACATCATATATTTTTCCATTTCACATATTTTATTTTATTAATATAGAATGGATATATTATCGTCCTTTTCCTCCTGATCCTCCTGCTCCTCCTAAAATATACAATGGATTTCCACCAAGTGTCACCTCATTGAAATAATTATAATTCGATATAGTAAATGGCCAAGCATATAAAAATAACAACATATTTATATTATTTGTGAAATATGGAAAAAGAGAACTTTAGTGCGATCGGGAATCGAACCTGCATCCCATCCTTCACCGGATTGGAAGAGACGCAGGTTCGATTTCCGCTCGCATTCATCCATCCATCAGCCTTTCATCGTCCACTGCTGGACATAGGCCTCCCCAAGAGAACGCCACAACGAGCGGTCCCTTCATGGGGGATAATGCCGTAATCGCCACGCTTGGCGGGTGGGTTGGCGATCGCAGTGGATGTTCTTATTACTCGAGGGAGTGCTGCTGCCCACTCCTCGGTATTCCCTCAGTCGGCTCTTACGACTCCCGTGGGTAGAGAGGGGTAGGACAATTCTAAAGCCGGCCCCACACGGCCAAACGTTCCGCTCGCATTAAATTTCTATTATTCCATATTTCACAAATAATTTTGGTCTTTAAAGTAGCTGAGCATTTCAAGTGCTAAAATACAGATCAAAAATATATAAATTTATATTTCACTGTCGTGTGGTAGGTACTGGTAAGTATTTATGAGAACTAAAGTCTGAACAAAGTTTGTAGTTTATTTAGCAGCTTAGTTATAAATGTGCAGAGAAGTTGTTTCATAACTCCTTTAAAGGGATAATTGAACATTTCATTTAGAGAGAAAGGGTTTATTTTAATACCATATTCTACCACCTAATGATCCTAGTTGCCATAATGACTTAATGTCTATCTGCAAACTGTAAGAAGTTTTAAGTAGGTACGTAATTTAAAGAAGTTTGTAAGCAAGCACTAGAAATGTAGTTAAAAGTAATAATAGCTAGTCTAAGTACACTACATAATAACTAAATACTATTAGGCACTGTAAATTATATACCTCGCCCCTGGCCACAAGAAGTCTGAAGGAACACCGCGGGGTTTTACCAGGTATACCAATTGTGAAAATTGGGACTCCGCCATAACCTCTCTGCGGCAGAAGGCATCCATAAAGGATATCGTCGCGAATAAAAAAAAAACTATTCCACGTAGATGTGGATTAAATTTATCTTTTATATACTAATTTATAAGGTCCATTAATACCTCCAATAATACCTACTACTAAAGGCCGGCGCTCACTTGACGGAATAGCGCGGGATGGTACGGCAAAGTATCATCGGAACGCCGAGGGATGCGTTGGCATGCCGAGGCATCCCGTGGCATGCCAGAAGATGCTGAAGGATATCGTGGCAGGCCAAAGGATGCCGCGGGATACTGCACATTTGATATGAGGCCGGCGTTCAATTCTTTGTTTATCCATTCGGTTTTTGCGGTCAAGAGTTAGTTGTGTGTTAAGAAATGATAAAACGGTATTTAGTGATAATAGCAGTTCATGCTAAAGAGGAATAGAAAAAAAAAATACGGGAAGAAATAAAAAGAAATAAATTCTGGGTACATAAGCTATGGAGACAAAGATGTACAAAAAGTGAATTTAGCAACTTATTCAATGATTTAAGATATGAGGCATCCTGGCCCGACCTCCACACCGTGCTACCAGCGCTCGCATCTGTACATACGTGCCAAGGCGTGATGAAACCCGCCGTAGCGTCTCGAAGCCTACCTTGGCATGCCGCAGCAGCTCGCGAGACGAAGTATGCGATATTATGACGAAGTATCTATGGTGGGCCGTGACTAGTCTACCACCATAAGCAATAAAAAAGATAAATATATGAAGCCACCTCTTCTTGTCATCATGTGGACCATATCCTTGTTTGCCATCCAAGTAGTATAAAACAAATCTGGATTTAAATATACTTAACGTAAAAATGAATAGTTCGTGAAGGATACTTATTTTTCACATTATTTTTTCAATAAAACACGTAAGTATTTTTTATTTTGATGGACCTAACTCTGAGTTACGCGCAAGTAAATTCGCGGGCAAATGCTATGCTCACGAATAAACTAATCATGCTACCAACTCAGACTACACCCGTAAGAACGGCAATACCATTATACAATTCACGATATTTCCAAGGAAAGGGTCAAAGCGATCTGTACGAAATCAAATTTTGCAACAATTTACGTTTGGTCTATAGCTATCATGAAAGACATTTGGCGATATTTCTCGCGAAATATTCTCATTTTATCTTTTACAATCCATTTTTAGTACCACATTCTGATAAAATATATCTCCAGCTTTATTTTTAAAGACTATAAAAGTGTTATCAGGGATAACGCTTGTCTTTTGTTTTACGACTAAATGTTGCCATTTATTCCACATCACGATCTAAAATGCTTCTAAAACTCATAAAGTATACCAATAAAAAGTATAAGATAGAAATCAATTTTTTATCGCTATACTGTGTGATAACACAGTATCTCATAATTATTAACTGTGATATACTGATATTGAGCTAAAGTTAAAAGTTGGCCACTAATCCTATAAAAAATCAACATTATATGACCTAAAAAGCTACACAAATATCAAAAAGGTAATATTACAGTGTACCTAGTCTTTTGATAGTGTAAAAAATAAAATATTAAAAACTAATCGTACATAGAATATTCGGTAAGATACAAATTACACACATTGACAAAGTTATCGCAAAGAGCAATCTCTAAATACAATTGCATAAAAAGTAAATGAAAGATTTTTAATGTACAAGTATAAATTACAAAATTGGCTACTTACATATTGAACAATAATGTAATACATAATAATTATATATCATCTTGAATCGAAATTTAGAAGAAGTATTGAAAAGGTTACGAAACTTTGACAATAATTCGTACCTATACATTTGTAAGTTAGACAATGTTAAATGAATTAGATTCACATAATAATACCATTGCTACATAATAAAGAAATAGTTGTAGGTAATTATTATCATTTTGATTGATATCTATACAATATACAAGTAATGATCCGTCATAATGAAATTATATTAAGTGGTGCAACGTATGTATAACAATAGGTACATTAGTAATTAATATTTTATAGCGAAACATCTGATGCTTGATTTTCCTCCTTAAAATTACTGACAGTATGTACCTAACCGTGAAATTTACTTTATACTTTTATAAATTTCACATTGTAATGGAGCTATCGTTTTCTAATCCATCCATCCATCAGCCCCTCAATGCCCACTGCTGGACATAGGCCTCCCCAAGAGAACGCCACAACGAGCAGTCCCGTCATGGGGGGATAATGCCGTAATCGCCACGCTTGGCAGGCGGGTTGGCGATCGCAGATGCTGTTAATACTCGAGAGAGTGCTGCTGCCCACTCCCCCGGCATTCTTTCAGTTGGCTCTTACGACTCCCGTGGGTAGAGAGGGGTGGGACAATTCTAAGGCCGGCCCCACACGGCCATTGTTTTCTAATTGTAGGTATTTAATATGCTCGGCCGATTATCACAACACTAAAGTGTAAGAATGTGAAATAGAAATTAATAGCCATGTCATTCAAGATTAAGAAAGAATTTGTAATAGAACTAATGGCCTCAAGTGAATGTCACGATATCTCATTTGGCAGAGCCTTTAAATGAATTTCAGAAGGCGGGGGTTCCAACCCTGCTCGTGACTATCGTTTCTTATTCTACATTTCGCATTTTGTGAGAGTACTCTTGAGTCACATTGAGTAAACGCAACACGGGCTCGAGACCCGGTACGACCTTTTTTACATTTTATATCATCAAACCATATACAGATTCACCAAAAGCAATATCCCGTGAGGAATTTAAGTGTACACGAAATATTTCACGAAAATTGATGTAAGGTATCACGATTTATTCGGCCCAGATCGAATTCCCAGCAAGAAGTTTGGTAACAAAAAACTCAATTACACTTTTTCTCTACCTGGGAACGGATGGATCCTGAATCCTACAAGAGCCATTAGTAGTCTAAAGCCTCCGCTCGATATGTCGAGCAAATGGTTTTTGCATTGAACGTTCAATACTTACTGAAATCAAGCGTCTCTTGGAATGGTTATCTTAAATGTTTGACACATTTCAGGTCATTTGAATATAATTTGTTAAGCCGTAGTTCATTACATTTTATTAATCTAGTTCCAAAAGGAAGTTGAAGTGCTCTATTATCTGTGTATAATACTGACTTCGATAGCTTAGCGGTCCAGAGCACTTTCTCGGATTGGATTGGATGCAGGTTCGAATCCTTCTTGCATTAAAGATCTCTTTTTCCACTTTCAGATATAATTTGTTCTTTATATTATTTACTTTTAATTATTGCAAGAGCGTAATTAAGTATGTCCTATCGAACGATGTGTGGTGATGTAATAACAGTCCCCTGTTATAAATATAACTAACTAGACCATTTCTCGCGGCTTCGCTCGCGTCATAGTGATAATTCCATTTTGGATAGGATTTGCGCCAAATCCTTTCTTAATGCTCACCAACAGTATCAAAGAAACCCGTATGATCCTAGCACCAGGAGTTGCGTTGTTGTATTGATATGTCAGTCAGTCAAATATTCTTTTATCTATAGATTACGCAGACAAAACCTTGGAATTTATTGTTAACATACAAAAGAAATCTAACTATAGCCATAGTAAATATTATTTTTACTGTGTTATAGCTTTTCCGTGTGTGGCCGGCTTTAGAATTGTCCCACCCCTCTCCACCCATGGGAGTTGTAAGAGCCGACTGAGGGAATACCGGGGGAGTGAGCAGCAGCATTCCTTCGAGTATTAACAACATCCACTGCGATCGCCAACCCGCCTGCCAAGCGTGGCGATTACGGCACTATCCCCCATTCTTGGGGAGGCCTTTGTCCAGCAGTGGACGTTAAAAGGCTGATGGATTGATAGCTATTCCGTACTCTCTGGTTATAGATCTTTAAATTAGCTTCTAATAAAGACAATATAATACCTTTTTGTAACCAAAGTTAAAATGATAATAATCTTTACTAAATCAAGTAGAAATAATGTATGTGCGTGTATCTGTGTGTGTGTGTGTGTGTGTGTGTGTGTGTAGGAAGAGAGTGAGTGAGTGGGTGAGTGCCAATGGTCAAATGCGTATATATTACTCTGTCAAGAAAGTACCGGGAAAAGATCAATAATACACAAAATTTTTGTTATTCATCCAAATTTATTTTATCACCTTCAAAGTATGCTCCTTTAGAAACTATCGACTTACGCCAACGAATAATCCAATCATCAAAACATTTTTTAAACGCTGTTTCCGGAATTGAGTTCAGTTATCGCCGCGAATTCTCCTTTATGTCTTCTACCGATTGAAAACGGGTGCCACGAAGTGGTAATTTGAGTTAAGGAAAAAGAAAGAAGTCGGCTGGAGCCATATCTGGTGAATATGGTGGTTGCTCAATAGTATTTGTTGAGTGTTTGGGCAAAAATTCATTAACAATGATGGCCTTGTGCGAAGGTGCATTATCTTGGTGCAAAATCCAAGAATTTTCTTTCCACAAATCTGGCCTTATTCGTCGAATTTGCTCTCTTAAACGCCGCATAACGCTCAAATAATATTCTTTATCTATCGTTTGACTTTCTGGCAAGAATTCCGAGTGCACAACACCACGATAGTCAAAGAAAACAGTCAACATGACTTTGACTTTTGATCGATTTTGGCGTGGTTTTTTCGGTTTCGGTTCAGTTGGAAGTCGCCACTCCGAAACTTGTTGACTAGTTTGCATGTCAAACGCGTAAACCCACGTCTCGTCACCAGTAACAATGCGTTTCATGAATGTTGGGACAGAAGTGAGTTCGAGCGATTGCGTTTTTGAAGAAAATTCAGATCTTTTGGGACTAGCCGAGCGGAATCATGTTTCATTATTTAAAATGGTAAACTCGTGAGACACAGAAAGTTCGGCAGCTATCTCTCTCAAAGTTGAATGAGGATTTTCAGTCACTATTTCCTTCACTTTTGCAATGTTAACTTCAGTTGCAGACGTTGATGGCCTACCAGAGCGAGACAAATCTTCCACCACATCTCCCCACCACCACTCATAAGCACGTGTTTTTGATAAAGTCGATTCACCGTAAGCCTTCTGTAACATTTTCAGTGACCCCGAACACGAAATTCCATTGGCGATGCAAAATTTAAGACAAACTCTTTGTTCGATGTTTTTGTCCATTATGAAATTTGCAATACACACTAGATATGATATAACTAAAAACAGCACTGTATTTAATATAAATAACAGATGCAACTCAAACGCCGCGCCAAAATGAATAACAGTTGTGCCAATCTAACTACAACAAAAAAAAACTAAAATTTGAATTTGGAACCATAAACAAATCATCCATTCCCAATACTTTCTTGACTAAATGTATGTGCTTGTATGTGTTTCCATACAAAGTAAGCTATAAACTAATCTTCAAGAAAAAGAAGTTAGCCTCTTGAGAGATGATTCATTATAGATTTATTTTGTATGTTAGCCATAAGCAATAAAAAAAAACAAAAAAAAATAACAAGAAGATAATAAAAGTATGTTCATAAATATATTTGGGTAAGTGTCTTTTATATTTGGTTGTATATTACGTGAAAACCTTTGAAAGAGTTTAATTGTAGCGTTCTTATTGCGTTAAGTAAGCCTGTTAATTTTGGCAAATGCCAATATACCTATTTTATATAGGCTACAAAATAAACGTAGTAGCTTTTCCACAATAGCAATTATTAAAGTTATGTTGATAAAGGTTTTGTACGCTCATCAGTCTTCTTATATCGTCAAAGCCACAGACCAAAGAAACTTGAACCTAATTGAATAAGTACACTGTCATAAAACACGTATCACTTTACATCTAGACACACGGTAGCGTGTCAAGCTAAAGAATTGGCGAGTGGAGAGTACCGTGTGTAATATTACACGAACCATTTGGAGCCACTTAACTCCTTCATAACTCAAAAACGATTACATATAAACATGTCAAATTTGGCTCATATATTGAGACTCGTGAGATACATAATATGCTCCTAATTTTATAAACACACCTTAAACGTTTATTTAGACATTAACGTCCAAAAATCGTAATTTTTATCACTGATTGACCTCTAGATCAAAACTCTAACTCCCAGTTTCAGATGACCTAGAAAATTCAAATTTGGCATCCAGATAGGTAGTTGGGTATATCTATCTATCTTTCTATCTATTAGCCTTTCATGGTCCACTGGCCTCTCACTTGGCCTCCCCAAAATGGGGGTTTTACCATAATTGCCACGCTTGGCAGGCGGGTTGGCGATCGCAGTGGATGTTTTTAGTACACAGGGGAACGCTGCTGCCTGGTCCCCCGGTGTGTAGTTGTGTATACAAAGGAATAAATACAAAGGAATAAATCAGAAACTAGTAAATTTTTATCATTTTATTATAATTATTTAATTAATTGATTCTAGTAGGTACACTTACTTAAAGTGCCTGTAATAATGTATGTAAGAATCAGCAAGAACTTATAGTGTTTGTAATGTAAGAATCAGCAAGAACTTATAGTGTTTGTAATGTAAGAATCAGCAAGAACTTATAGTGTTTGTAATGTAAGAATCAGCAAGAACTTATAGTGTTTGTAATGTAAGAATCGGCAAGAACTTATAGTGTTTGTAATGTAAGAATCGGCAAGAACTTATAGTGTTTGTAATGTAAGAATCAGCAAGAACTTATAGTGTTTGTAATGTAAGAATCAGCAAGAACTTATAGTGTTTGTAATGTAAGAATCGGCAAGAACTTATAGTGTTTGTAATGTAAGAATCAGCAAGAAATTATAGTGTTTGTAATGTAAGAATCAGCAAGAAATTATAGTGTTTGTAATGTAAGAATCAGCAATCAAAATTGATGACAACCGATCTTTATGTGGTAAATAAGGTAAGTAATTATAATATATTTTAGCCTTCGCAATTTCTAAAGCTGTAAGTTCTTGTTTTATTCTTCCGAAAATTTTACTTGCTGGTAGAAACTAGCCATCGAACATAGGGCTCTTCCATGACTATTTTAGTAAGTACCTACTTAATAATAATTCGTATATTAGAACTAGCCAAGTCAGACCTTAGGCTTTAATATATTATCCTAAGTTATAAAAAGAAATGATATTTTAAGGTGTTATAAAATATTTTGTTATAAATAAATTTTAGGACTGACCATTGAACTTGGCACCCATTTAGATCTCACTTCTTTTGTCGTTGAAGTCAACAACCAAGGCATATATCATAACATTGAACTTGGCTCTCATTTCACATTTATGTTTTTGATGGGATAATATAGGTATTACAGCAAAATATCTCAAAATTTTATACATATTCTTTAAACGGTTCCTATTAACTTTTTAGCTTATCGTGCCTCAGCACATATGCGGCACTTGACTGACGTATGTATATTGTACTGTTGATTTTATTATAATTTCGTGAAACGCTAAGATAATATTTGTACTGTATTAAAGTTTAATACACGAACAGGGTAGTGTGGGGGCCCTCACACACTAAATATAATACAAGGAACAAAGGCAATCTTGTTGCTCACAGTACTCGTCTCCACAGAATCAGTAGATCTTTCATGGGGCAATGTGTATGCTTCTACAATAAAATTCCTGAAAATGTCCGAAACATGCCACTAAATAAGTTTAAGAAAGCCGTAAAAATTAGACTTTGTAATCAAGGTTATTACACTGTTTCGGATTATCTTGAGGATAAAACTAAATGGGCTTGAGCTGCTCCTCATTCATTAATTTTCAAATTGTTTTATAAGATATAATGTAATTTTAGTTATAAAGATTATATTAAATTGTAATAAATTGGCAATTTAAAAAAGTGGCCCATGAGTTTCTTGCCGGGTTCTTCTCATGAAAGGCTTTACTACGGAATCCGGCCGCTTGTGGCGATTGCAATCGCCACTTTGTTATTGCGGTTGCACTCGCCTCAGGCGCTCGTGTTAATTATTTTAATTATTAGTGTATTATTGACGATTTTAAGTGCTACTTAATAGGCCTATGAAATAAAGATATTTTTGAATTTGAATTTGAATTTGATAAGAGTTTATTTAGTGTGTGAGGGCCCCACACTACCCTGTTCGTTGCACCGAACGATGGGGGTGTACAGTTACTTTGGTTTTTTTTTTCTTAGCAAAAAAAAGGGTAACAGCCTTAAAACACCTTGATCTGTGTCGGTTGCAGGAGGAAATAATCGAACCACTGACACAACAAACAGTCCAAGTAGTCCATCAATACAGCAGGTTATATCAGTGGATTAATGCCAACTAACAATTAAAAAAAAAACTGCCTTCCAATGCACCCAGGAACTAAAAAGCAATAATGAAAATAATGGATGGATGGATGGATGGATAGTGACTTTTTAATAGATAGATGCGCAGGTTAGTTTAGGTCGTACATGATGAAGAGGCCTCCCTAAACGAAAAAAAATCAGACTAAACAAAAAAATATCATCGACGTTTAAAATTTGTTAGATTTTTTTAAAACAACAACACCAATTTTTATAAAATTTTAATAGGACCATTTTGGAACAAACCCCTTTCAAAAAAAAAAGAATTTTGCAAATCCGTCAATATATGACGGAGTTATGTCCGAACATACATAAAAAAAATATAAACAACCGAATTGAGAACCTCCTCCTTTTTGAAGTCGGTTAATACGTAATAAGAATACTTTCGCCTGGCCATGTGGGGCCGGCTTTAGAATTGTCCCACCCCTCTCCACCCATGGGAGTCGTAAGAGCCAACTGAGGGAATACCGGGGGAAGTGGGCAGCAGCACTCCCTCGAGTATTAACAACATCCACTGCGATTGCCAACCCACCTGCCAAGCGTGGCGATCACGGCACTATACCCCCAATTTGAGGAGGCCTATGTCCAGCAGTGGACGTCGAAAGGCTGATGGATGAAGAATACTTTCCCGCTTAAACAAAAAAAAAACAAAATAAGGTAAGGCGAGATCCGGACTGTACGAGTAATATGCTTATTTTTTGTAATACTATATTCCTTGATAGTTCTGTTATATATTAATTAAATAAAAAGCATTAGTTGTTATAGATGATGGTATCACTAGTAAGAAATTTCTAAAATAAAGTATTCCCCAGTTTACTTAGGAAAATAAAAGAAAATCTATTTAAAATTTTGTTTTTTTGTGCCTATAGAATAATAGTATGTATTTCTAAATATATGCAGGTATCACATACCTATTCTAGTCTAGACACGTAGTTTATCATACATAATATTACGATACAAAATATACAATAAAATATAATTTAAAATATGGATAAAAATCACTGATCTACGTGTAGTACCAAGCGTTGGCAAGCAATAGTCAATGCAATTTATATAACTATATACCTATTTCGAAAAGCTTTAGAATTTTCCAGAAAAAAGAACAATTGCGACTTGATTTGAGGTATGTTCGCTTGGAAATTAATGGTTTCTGACAGGATGGTATTACTCGCTCCGCTTTTAAGTCTCGTTATAAGTTCATAAGTGGTTGTAATTTTGTTTTTCTGAGAAGCATACGTACCTATACAATTTTCCGTTAAACACATTATCTCAGCAAATCAACAAATTATGTTTTTATTAACCATTAAAACAACATAAAATATTACTTTAACACCTACAAAAGTGTGTTGTTATTTTTATATTAGTAGATACTTTTAACGACATACTCGGCTATTCACTAGAATAAATTGTGTGAAATAGAGAAGATAAATGCGAGCGGAACTCGAACCCGCACCTCATGGATAACACGCTCTACATATACCGAAGTGATCAATTTCTATGTCAAATCCTTCCTTTTTTTTGTTGAGGCGAGAAAAAATGTTCCTAACCGCACACCCTATCGTTCGGAGCAACGACCAGGGTAGTGTGGGGCCTGTACCCACTAAAGAAACCCGCCGTGTGCCGTCTCTCCGCCTTTATTGGCGGGCCACTGGAACTATGTTACATTCCTTCGGTGGTATGTCAAATCCTTCCTACCAGAATACAGATAGATATACCTAGATACATGAACTCTTTATTATACATTGAACCTATAATTTAAAAAAAGACAATGTTAAGGAAGTTATAATTAAAATGTACAATTGGTGGCTTTGCAGAAAGTGTCTACTTATAATATTATAAACTTTTAAGTTTTACAAAAGTTTGTAACGTAATCCTTGTCATTATTTGGCATTTACGAAAACTTTTATCATTTTGTGCAAAAGACTACATTTTTAAACGGTTTTATTTAACTAGTACACCCTCCTATATTACTTCCATTTTTTCTTAGTCTTTTTTTGCAAATAATATTAGTTTTAACACTTAAATATGTTATGAGAATATGTTTTGAACTAAACACTTAACATATTCTAAAATGTTTAAATCCTGCTTTGCAGGAGTGGTTAGTGATTTTGTGAAACATAATCAGGCGATACTCGCATGTAGCATTTAGTGTCTACAAAACACTAAATCTCTAATTTCTAGCACATAACCAACAATAAAATCCTGTTAGCGATCGAGTTGCTCAGTTATTGCAGGCCAAAGGAACTAACTAAATACTGTACACACAAGAACTAAATATAATGCCGGACCTGAGAGATGTCAAACATTGGCATTTTCGTTTAGATGGAGTAATATATTTAAGCTACTAAGGATAATAATTTATTAAAAATGCTGGTTTTTTTTGTATGAAATATTGTTAACATATACCTAATATTTTTGGATTAGACTTAAAAATCTTGAAACCGAATCGCGGCGCCACCTACCGGGTCCAATTGTAAATCTAGAAATCTAGACCATCCTTGAATCCACTTGAGCATACACAAACAAGATGATTTTCATCTAAATGGGTCCAAAAGTTTAGGAGCAATTCAATTACATAGACACGCACAGAAAATTTATTTAAGTATCTAATATATAAAATTTCCATGTCACAATGTTAGTTACCGTACTCCTCCGAAACGGCTGGACCGATTTGTATGAAATTTTGTGTGCGTATTGGATAGGTCTGAGAATCGGCCAACATCTATTTTTCATACCCCCAAATGATAAGGGTGACCCACCCCTAAATATTTTATTTTATTTTTTGGACAACATTTTCTATTTTTATTTTAGTATGATTCAGCATTAAAAAATACATACAACCCTAAATTTTCACCCTTCTACTGCCGATGTAGAAATAATTTATATGGCAAAACAACGTTTGCTGGGTCAGCTAGTATTATATAAAATTCTCGTGTCACAGTGTTTGTCGCCATATTCCAACGAAACAGCTAGACCGATTCTTATGAAATTTTGTGTGTATACTTAGTAGGTCTATTGATAGGATATAAACTATTTTTTATACCCCTAAGTGATAAGGGTGGTCCACCGCAAAATTTATTTTTTTATTTTGTGGACAATATTTTTTATTTAATTTTTTTTATGATTCGGCATTAAGAAACACATAGTTACAACCCTAAATGTTTACCCTTCTACTGCCAACCCCTATTCAAATATGTTGGTACGAAGTTCGCCGGGTGACCTAGTATATTATAAAAATGTATTATATATATTCCAGTAATTTTCTATGTCAAACTAACCCTACTTTCATAAACCTGTCATTATTAATGTCATTGATATGTAAAACCAAAAAAACATAATGAGAAATCAAGAACTTTTTTAAGAAAGCATAACATAGTTTGTATAGTTTATATGCTAATAAATCCATTAAAATACTAGTTTTATTAACATTAAAACAATATACATCTTTAACAATAGAAAACCCATGGAATTTACATAAATATATTATGTTATAAAAAACAATGGCCTCCTGACCGTGTTATACGTATTACGGTCACAACTACCAATGTCATCAATGAGAGTCATCATCGAGATTAAAGGACAAAAGTAAGTAAAGAACTTACATGCGCTCTTTATTTCCTTACTATCAGAATCCCATTTGATGATAATCCGACACTATTTACTAACAATATTTCGTGATTTCCGAAGCACGGAGGATTCGCATATATTTTTTTATATAATTTGGGTGGCAAACAAGCATACGGCCGATATAACGAGATGTGACGGGTGGCGAACCATGTCACCGCCATTCGGATGATAGAAAATTTAATTCAATTTTTTTAAACCATAACTTACAACGGAAGTACCAGCCTTGCTGTAGCTTGAAGAGGTATTTTGAACCTTTAGAGTCTATGTATGCAAACTGCGAAAATTTATTTCTGTCAGAGAGTGTAGTTTTTTTTTTCTTTTAAAATGTTTAGTAATTCTAGTCCCGTTAACAGAAACCGAAGTCACTTAGTTTTTGAAATATAATACGGAAAGTTAAGGATATAATGTCCGATATAATTATATTCGAGGTCAAATTAAATACCCCACTTTCAGTTTATTTATCAAGGGAAACTTATTATGCAAATTTTAATGACAATATTGCATTATTCTTAAGGAAAAGGCTCGTAAAATATTGGTAGAGTTTGCTACCAAGTGGGAGTATTCACTAATCGGGCACAAGCCAGGTCGGTAGCTCTATTGTCTTATGTACCTTGCAAAATGCGGAAAGCTAAAGAGATCGACTAACATCTTGCTTCTGTAGGAACTTTGGCAATTCGTGTATATACATATAATCATAATTATGCAGAGGCAAGCAATCATTGCAGGAATTATAAAACTTCTACGTTAGGTGTATACAATTGACTAAAATGATGGTTTATGTAGAACCTTCGCGCTATTTCAGGCTCGATGGCGTACCGCCAACTCATTTATTTTGCGGTATCTATTCATGAGATCGGCGTATCGACACTTATATAGTTTTTTAAAATTTTCAGGCTTCCGATTTAAATTCTATCATGAATATTATAGTGAGTACAAAATGTTCAGTCTCTAGGATATTAAACAGTTTTCTGCTTTACGTATATAATTAATCAGCCAATTGCAGTCCACTGCTGCATAAGATCGCTCTCATTTACGTCCATCCAGTCTATTTTCCCACTCCTTTTTTCTAGTCATTGAACACATGTTATACTACTGAAATAGGTAATGTCATATAGTTCCCGTAGTCCGCTAATACAGGTGGAGAGACAGCACACGACGAGTTTATTTAGTGGGCCACACGTTACATGTTTGTTGCCTCAAATGACGGGGTATGCGGTTAGGTACATTTTTTCCCGCTTTAATAACAAATGGTTTCATATTTATATAGTAACAATCGAGAACTAAAATTTGAAGTCGCTTTTATATTTTACCTCAAGAAGAAACTAAGAGATTTTTGTAACAAACTATATTCTGCTGGCGACTCCATCTGCGTGGAGTTCAGAATTTTAATATATCACTCTATGGAACATTATTTATCTCTATGTGAAAATAGCTATCCGACCAAATTATGCATTTTTCTGGGATGAAAAGTAGCCTATGTTTTTTTCAGCTCCAGACTAGGATGCAAAATGTCATGACCCTTAGTTAGTTACGACGTGAAAGCGTAACAAATAAATAAACTCGCATTCACATTTATAGTGTTAATAAAGATTTATTTTATTAAAAAAAAGTGTGTGTGCACTTATGTACACGCGTTAGAAGTTATACTTCTTTGGCGTAACAAGATAAAAATCTTTTCAAAAATTTTATCTTTCGCCTTATTCTACGTTTGTAGAAAAAACTACACTAACAATAGAAAAAAGGTATTTAATACATTGAAAGTTTTATTATAACGCATTATCTGGTTAAATAAAGTTTATTTAAATATCACAAAAAAACTAAAATGTTGACTATAGCTAACTTCAGGGTGTCTAACTTCAGGATGTCGGTTTTTCGTGACGGTGTGCGCACATCGTAAAAATTTACTCTCATCATTTTTCCCTAACACGCCAAAAGAAGTATAACTTCAAAAAAGTATGACTAGTATCTATTCTGTGGTATAAGTATATACCAGTGGCGGCGGCTATAAACTTCGGCGCTGTCAAACTGTATGGTTTGTAACATAGTATTATTTTTTATATATTTGTGTCCAAAGCTGACTTTGAAAAGGAATATTGTCTTTATAACCCGACTTTTTCTGTTTCAACCCTAGCTAGTAGCTGTACTAATGAGGTCTGCTATTAAACGATTTAAACATACGCTCAAAGGCAGAAAGTCAATTAAAACTAGATGGAAAGTCTCACTGGCTGAAATTTCTGACTTACGTTTTAAATAAAATTACTTTCCATAGTAATTAGGTCAAAATAAATAAATAATTTTAGAAGTTATAGGTAGTTATAGACTAATTTTGCAGAGTAGATATTAATTGCGAAATTAGGATTATACAAAAACTAATAAGAAATAAATTTTGCATAATGATTGATCATTGTAGTAGTTGTGACGATAGTACCGGTTTGTAATAAAAGAAAATAACAAAATATGGACAAACTTTAATTTATTGTATTTTTTTGATCTGTATTTTAGTATTTGCCATGCTCCGCTACTTTAAACAACAAATTATTTGTGAAAGTGGAAAAAGAAAGCTCTTTTTTTTTTATTGCGTGTAGTGGCAGACGAGCCACGGTCCATCTAATGGTAAATGGTAACTGTCGCCCATGGACTCGACTATACCGAGAGTATTGTAAAGCCGCTGCTCACCAATTCATTTCACAAATGAAATGAAGTATAAACGGCTATCTCCTGCTACAGCCAAAACGCAACGATGTGCTTCATAGGTGGTCACACGGGAGATGGTGGTACTAACCCGGTCGAGCCGGATACCAAGTGAGTACTCCCACTTGGTACCCAGCCCTATCACCAGTCATGCAATGGATGATAACTGCTTACTTCCCTTAGTCGCCTCATACGACACCCGTGGGAAAGAATGGGGTGGTGACACTTGCATTCTTAATCCGTCACCACACGGATAAAACTGTAAACGGGATTCGAACGTCGTAAAGACATCTAAAACCAATTGTGAAGTGGAGACTGGGAGTCAACATCGGTGACT
Source organism: Leucoma salicis (assembly GCA_948253155.1). Lineage (NCBI taxonomy): Eukaryota > Metazoa > Arthropoda > Insecta > Lepidoptera > Erebidae > Leucoma > Leucoma salicis. Next base: position 6,320,516 of record OX411815.1, read on the forward strand.
GCGATGGTTTAGCGGTCCAGAGCACTTCCCCGGATTGGAAGGGATACAGGTTTGAATCCCGCTCGCAGTTAAGCTCTCTTTTTCCACTTATACGAATAATTTGTTCTTAATTGTATTGTCATCAGTCCTTGATAAATGTGCAAAGTTTCAATTTAATCTGACGTTTCGAAGTAGGTAAAAATTATGTTTAAAGATTCCGTTGTATTTATATCGTTATTATTATTATATTTATTATCGTTTCAATTATACTTGAGTATAAAAACGAATACTACCTTTTTCCAAGTAAAAATAAAATGCAAATCGTTGTGATAACTGAATCAACGGTTAACAGCAGTGGACTGCGCACCGGTAATGACTACTTCGAAGTAAATTGAAAACGGAAATGTGGATTCAGATTCAATATACCTTCAGAGAATCCTGTAGATATTGAACACTCTACGTATTATTAATTAATACAGTTTTAGAGAATAATAAACTGAAATGGTAAATAATATTCAGTTCCAGCCATATATTTCCAGGAGGAGAGGCGGACCCAACTTATGTCTGAAGTCAAGCGCTCTCTAGAGCAGGCCTCGGAATGGGGAGAAAAGAACTTGGTTCAATTCAACCCTACGAAGACACAGGTTTGCGCGTTCACTGCAAAGAAGGACGCATTTGTCGTGACGCCCCAGTTCCAAGGGGTAACTCTCCCGGTCTCCGAGAGTATTGGGATCCTTGGCATCGACATATCCAGCAAAGTCCAGTTCGGGAGTCATTTAGAGGACAAAGCCAAATTGGCGAGCAAGAATCTGGGCGTCCTGAATAGAGCCAAGCGGTACTTCACACCGAGGCAGCGACTTGTGCTGTATAAAGCACAAGTCCGCCCTCACGTGGAGTACTGCTCACATCTCTGCCACCGTTGGCAATAAAAAAGCCACATAATTATATTAAAACCGCTTTGAAATTAACAGATATTATAAAACAGGTTCAAACTCTGCGCGCCGCTGTAATTGTCTATTACACAAGTTAATTTTGTTTTCTCGTACAACACTAAAAATATTATGGTAGTTTGTGGTAGAATTTTTAAGCACTAAATATAAACAAAAATTTTAAAACTTAAAGAGGAGTATTATACTAATTCATTTTATTTTATTATACTAGCTTAAAATCTCATACATTGTAAGCATAAAACTTAAAGTAGATATTTTTAATTGTGTTTCTAAACGAATATTATGTGGGTTGAAATAAATAAACCAAAAATTTGTAAAATCATATTACTGTGGGTAGATGAAACCGTTGAAACAACATATATTATCAGCTTTGAACGCCTACCATCTAAGTCCAACCGTGATCATGAATGCTGTAAAGTATTCGAAACTTCGGGATAGTATAAAAATCAAGTAAACGCGATAGATTCCGTAAACGTAGTTTTATTTCAAAACTAAAAATATATTTTGACAATATTAACATACACAACTAAGTACGTTCAATTTTATAAGTTACGCATTACCCGTGGCTTCGTTTGCGTCATAGTGATAGGTACATGAAAATCAATTTTTAGATAGGATTTGCGTAATATCCTGTCTTGGTGCGCACCTACAGTTTCTAATAACACATATTATTGTAAATTTTCACAGTGCGGTTGTACGTTATTTCAACTGAATTTAGCAATCCGGAACAAAACACAACAACAAACTATTGAAATCTGGTTAATATTATTTTTGAAATAAAAGATCACTGAAATATACTTTAAAAACTACGCTAAAACTAGTAGCTAAACTCGGCAGACGTTGTCCGAAGTCCCGCCCCAGTTTTTTTTTTTCTAAATTTGAATTGCCGATAAGAGCAGTGATAGGGGTTTTGGAGTGAAATTTTGTAGTTATACAGTCTGATAATTAATTAAAAATTATAAAACAATATAAAAGACAAATTTCCGTCAAGAATTAATGATAAAAAATCAGGTACATTATTGCAGGGCCTTTACCGAGTCTAGTGTAAATTTGAACCATCCAGGGATAGTCAAAGTCGGAAGTATATTTAAAATGTATTTCAAACGCACACCCTCCTTAACGATTCAGTAACGACAATCTGAGATGGATATTATCTACAAAGAATCAATCAATTTCGTTATCAGAACGTTATTATATCTGTGTTGGGAAAAAAGCAGTTGCTATTGTTTACAAACATGAAGTAAAATGGAAAAATTCACAAGAACGCTAAAAACCTCTTCATTATGTATGTGGGTAAGTATAAATTAATTAACTGTTATTACTTTACAGCGGGTAAATGTGGCACCGCGGTAATGACCTGGCTGGAGTCATTCCCACGCTACTCCGCAATTTGGTTAGCGAGCATCTAAAATGCTCGACATTGTTCGCTATGCTTCGATGACTGCGTTACATTATGTATTTTTCTTGCACTTGTTTATAGAATGGTTTGGGAAAGCAATGTGTATATTCAACAATTATTTACAATTCGTAACAACACAGGGAATCCAGAAAAAAACTGTAGAGTTGTTTACAGTTGTAGTTGTATCTGAAGCGGATCTTTTCGTAACCGTGTAAACTATATACGTCAGTGGAATACTTCGTTTAACCTTATACACTTCTAAAATTTTCAGTAAATCAATAAATATTTACTGGAGTATGTGACCGGAATTCAACCGTTCGCCATGAAGTTCCACCAAAAACTCCAGAGTTGCTTACAAAATATGAAGGTCGGATTTTCTCTATGAGGAAGTTTGTTTATAGGCAAGTGCATATTTAACTTTTTGTTAATTTTGGTTATTATTAAATAGCTTTTGGGTTTTGTATAAATATATATGTGTATACCTCGGTGGTGTAGCGGTAGTGTATGCGACTGCTAATCATGAGGTCTCGGGTTCGATCCCCGGGTCGGGCAATGTTATTGAGCTTTTTCCTAAAAAGAAAAAATTCTCAGTAACAGCCCGGAGTTTGGAAACGTGCCCGGTAGACGTCAATAGGCTCGCCCCCTATTACGTGGGACTTAAACATAGCTGGCGAGTCGTGGGTGTGTAATACACCTCTGCCTACCCCTTCGGGGAATAAAGCGTTAATTTCTAGAGTGATTTATTGAATCAAATAAAGAATTTGCCTTTGATTTTCTACATCTGTGTCTCCGCCTGGTGTACCATTGGAACTGTGTGATATTACTTAACTGGAGGCCACTATACAGCACAAAAATATATGACTAAAATATTGTCTAATAAAAATTATATTATAAATAATCACATTTATTTTAAAATGTGCATGGAACCTTAGGCCAAAACCATAGATGTAGTATGCCAAAACACTAATAAAATCTTACGTTTCTAAGTGCACTTTTCTTAAAAAAAATTCTAATTATTTTAGTAATAGGTACATATATCCACTAAATCATTAAAGTTTTTACTAACAATAATTTATGGCACACGCGAATCGAATTCCAAATCCAATCAATTACTTTTTTCTAAAACATTTCCGTTATATAACAGATCATAACCATAACATCTTTGATGTACGAGTAGGTACATAGTCAATTAGTTATATCGTGACAAAACTTATTTTAGTGTAACGTCAAAAACTGCAAATTGCACTTTGGAGATCACGATTCTTTATTTAAAATTGTCTGTGGTTCGTTCTAAAATATAAAATGCCAACTGAGATGTGGTCGCGTCCTCACAGCGACCGCAAACTTGGCCTTAAGGTACGCGCCGTAGACACGCTCTGCCAGAACTTTTTGCTCGATGTAGAAAATTATTACAGCCCGGTACGTGGTTTCATTAAAAGTGTTATGACGTTTAGTGTACTAGTAATAGTGATGTCACAGTCTAGGTACTAATATAAAAATATAAAGTTTACTTGCTATTGACGGAGTATTTACCTACTACCAATTTGATAGTAACAGAATATATTCGAAATATATCAAGAAAATCAACAGTATAAAGCTGGAATGGCGAAATAGAAACTGCCTTCTTTCTGACTCAGGTATAGTCTGTGACAACACAGCAAGTTTTTTTTTTCTTCTAGCTCACTAGATAAATAGGTATATCAACACTAGATTATACCCGCGAATTTATATGCGTAGATTTCAGAATATAAACACGTCAGTCTACACACATTCATTAACTTTTTTCTTTTTTTTATTGCTTTTAGTGGCAGACGAGCCACGGCCGATCTGATGGTAAATGGTAACCGTCGCTCATGGACTCAACTATACCGAGAGTATTGTCAAGGCGCTGCTCAGAATTTCATTTCACAGATATGAAATGAAATAATAAACGGCTATCTCCTGCTATCTCACAACACAACGTTGTGCTTGATGGCCGGTCACACGGGAGATGGTGGTACCAACCCGCTCGGGTCCGATACCAAGTGAGTACTCCTACTAGTTATCCCACAGCAATTATCCATTTTTCTGGGATAATAAGTAGCCTATTTCCGTTTCTGGGTTCTAGACTAGATGTATCTATGCTTAATTTTATAATGACCGGTGCAGTATTAATAGCGCTCTATCCCGCTAGAACCAGTACCATATTTTTTTTGGTATAAAACTACCAGACTATAATCTATCTCTGTGCCCAATTTCATCCAGATCCATTCAGCTGTTTTGGTGTGATTTAAGTAACAAACATTGATCCAAACTTTCGCATTTATAATATTAGTAATATGTTTTGTTCTTTTGTAGGCATTACGTATAAACACAACAATATGGAAATTATCAAAGAAGTTAGACAAGCCGTTATTTAACTGCTGGTAACTGTAAACGATGACAGAAGAGTCTTAATATACTTTAAGTAATTTTGTGACTAAAGAACGTGTTATTTAGAAATCCGAATTTAGTTTAATACATACTAATATTGCACTTTTAGCAGTGAATTGTGTTTATAAACAAAAATATTGAATACTAAACATGTCTAATAAATAAGGTTTATATGTTTATATTATCTTAGATCAACGATACAAGAATACTACTTTTAAAGATGTTTTTTCTCAACCCTATATTCTACTACTGGGCACAAATCTCTTATAGGTGTGAGAATAATAATTCAGGCCGTAGTCCACCATGCAACAGAGAACAGAGATTTTATTAGACTTATAATTTTACATAAAATAAATAAGAAAATAATTTAATGTGTTTTATAATATACACAAATAATGGACAAAGTCCAATAATATATCGCTATGTAAACTTTTTAGTTAGTAAGTATATTACAGATAAAGGTATGTCTATATGTACGCTTTGATTTATTAGACATTCTGGATTACTGAAGCGATCCAGATTGCAATTTCAACATGGCTGAAGTTGTCACCTTATCAGGTATTCCAACCATAAATTATTGGAACACGTCTTGCCGATAACTTTGTCTTACACGCTCCTCTGGGATCTTCGTTCCTTTGCCTGGGTTATATATGTATAAAACGATATTCCAAATTTCATTAAGAATTTAATACATCATTTATACTATGATTTTTAGCATTTGACTCGAGCAGCTATTTTATTAGAACAAATTTTTGTGTAAGTAGAAAACGAGTTAAGTATATAAGACTAAAATGTGAGGTGGACATTTGGATTATCAATAGCTCCTACGATAGCTTAACGGTCTAAAGCAGTCCCCTGGATAGGGATAAATATAAGTTCGACTCTGCTCTGAAAATTTCTCTTTTTTTCACTCTGACATTTTTTTTTCTAATTTAATACATATTGTTATTTGTTTACCTAAATTATTTAGTCTGTAAAACGATATCGATTTACCAAAAATTGATTGGATGAATTTTTGGTAAATCGATTTACCAAAAATTGATTGGATGAATTTTTGGTAAATCGATATAAATTAAAATAATGTTAGACCTCAAGGTATAAGCTTATCAAAAAACCTCGGTAACATAAAAAAGAAAAAAATACCAGTGGGACATACTACTCCAAATTCAACTCATCAGACCATCTAGTCTTTTTTTCTTGCTAATGCGGGAAAGCATTTATCTTACTGCAAGTATCTGATGCGACGTTGGGACGTTAACTAGGAGAAGCCTTTGTCTAGCAGTGGACTACAATTGGTTGATTGAATTAAAATTAATTTTACGCAGTAGTTTTAAAAAACAAATTATTTATGAAAGTGGAAAAAGACTGCTTTACTGTGACTAGGATTGGAAAAATAATAGCATAATTTATTTACTAGATTTAGAAAAATGGTTCAGATCTAATAAACTCCAGTCAACGTAACCACTTACCAAATCAAACCGCATAATTATGGTATTTCGCCTTACAACAAAACATTGGCGCTATTTTTTTACCCAACAAATAGTCAGAGTCTATTATATTAACTATAAAAACTATAGAACACAAAGGCAATGGGAGCAATGATTGACAAAAAGACACAGCATCGAGAACCATCAACAACCATCCGCTAAAAAATCGTAACTTCTCGGTTATTTAACTTGATGTGAAAGAACTCACGACTATTTTAGTTCATAATGTAGGTAAAAAAACAAAAAAGGTAATCTGCGATTATATTACAGTTATAGAGCCGGCTTTTTAGAAACGTAAAACTTTTTACTCACAATTAATAAATGTATCTATCTATACTATTATAAAGCTGTGACAGAGCTATATTATTTGAGAAAAAAATATTTTCGGCTATTTAGGCATCTCTGAGCACAAAAGTTTATACAGATCAAAAGATACACAAACGGTTGTTTGGTCACACAAACCTACTAAATGGATTTTAATTTAACTTTTTTGTTTCATAGTTCAGATATTTGGTACGACATATTTTTCTTTATACTACATGGGTAGCACACAAGCATACGGCCCACCTGATGGTAAGCGGTTACCGTAGCCTATAGACGCTAGCAACACCAGAGGCATCACTCGTACGTTGCCATCTCTAAGGAAAGGGATAGAAGGTGGACAGGAAGTATAATAAGGAGAGGATAGGTAGGACACTAAGGAGAGGATAGGAAGGATAATAAAGAGAGGATAGGGACGGGGTTTTGGCCTCCAGCGCTCTCACTCACTATACGAAATAACGGTAGGTACCGTTGTTATACGCTGATCGACTGTATAACAGAGTCCATAAAACCCAATCCTCCTCCCAATCATCTCGAGAAACTAAAGTTAAAATTAAACTAGCCAAATGGTTGCAGAAATTAAAATATGAAGAAACCGAAAATCTTATTACTATTATCTCCTAATTATAGATAAACTTTATTATTTTGCAATGTTTCTATGACAGTGTACAACATGTTGTTAGACACTATATCTAGAAGTACATTGCCTTCTAAAACACAGGCTCCTGGCCTAGTTTAGGAGGCAACAGTTCATTTTTTAAGACACTGTACCCTTATACATAGACCCTTCTGTTTCTCCATGTACTTATGATATTTTAAAAAGGCGTGCAATAAAGATTATTATTATTATTATCTTATGTGAGAGGGTGGTACTTCCCCGATCGAGCCGGCCCATTCGTGCTGGGATAAGCAAGTTTCTACCACTAGAAATAATTCCTTCCATAGACAATAATTCCATGCTGGTACATTAAAATAAATTAACATTCGGAATAATACAACCGAATAATATAATTATAATAGATATGGGTAAAGATGGATGATCTCAACTCTATATAAAAAGCTATGGTTTGCGGTGTGCTTTGTACTACATAAACTTCGTAATGTCTGTCGAAGCGTGCTAGTCACGGAGACGATCTATTTTTCTCTCTTTCTGTTCCAGTGTTAAAACCAGCTGGGCCACTTTTATAGCTGTTTTACTGTTTGCAATTTAACTTTAAGCGTTAAACTCTACGCGAATATACGAACAACAATAATAGTAATCACATTTTCGCATCAATGTATTGTATGCCAGTATTAGAATGTCATTATTATAAAATGTTTATTTTGAACCGAAGCAATAAATACTTATTATTGCAGTCAACACACAATGAGTTACTATTTTAATAAATTTGATAATAAATCGCTGTTATTGTTGGGTCAATGATTCAATGATATTGTGGTATTTTAATCTAAAAATCTGGAATTAACGGAATCTTTATAAATCCGAAATGAAATACAAATATCAATTTGATTTATTTGGCAGAAAGAATTATTAATCTAATAAAAAGAATAACATTTATGCATACATTAATTGGAAACATAAAAATGATATATAAATATCATAAAATCAACTTAAGTAGGATATCAGATTCTTATGAATACAATTTAAATGTCTATTTTAAGTTGTAGGCCCCAGTTACTTTTACGACAATCGAGATTTCTTAAATATGCAAGCTTCAAAAGTATTTTATTGGAAAGCCACCATATTTATATCTGCGGAGCTATATGACCGTCAGTATTATAACCCAATTTTTATATGACCTGCAATGCAGCTGTAACATACAGTATTATAGGTATATCTAAAACGAATATACTATATTTTCATAATTAGTAGAATTTTTATCACAAAATTAACAATAGTTATTGATGTAAATTTTAACTGGCCTTTGCCCGTGTCTCCGCCGCAGCCATAAGCTAGTTTTTAGGTTATATCTCAGATTCCCGATATAATATCGGGATAAAATGTACACCTGTTTTTAGGTCTAATCAAGAGCTATCAAATAAAAAAGTTGCAACAAAATGCGGCTCAGAATTTTTTGCGGGATGCGTGAACGATCAAACAGACAATAAATCTAAAAAAGTTGTTTTGCGATCTAACACGCCTATATAGCCTAATACAGTCATTTTTTCTAAGATATCTTAAATGTACAGACACCGTTCTATTACATTACAGCTTTAAATAGTATAGATACTATCCAGTTTCAAAAATAGAAAAAGAAACAAAAAAAAAAATTGCTTAACACCAGTGTAGATCTTATTGAGTATAACCTGTTAATAAAACCTCTTTACGTATTTTAAATATAGAACTTACCTACCTCAACGTTCCTTATGGTAAGTAGCAGGTTGCACGGACAAGAATAAAAACTAGTTGTGGAACCTATACTCGTATGTTTTTTGAGGTAGGTACGTATACGTGCTCGTACCATGTTTCTATCGTATTGCCATCATATTTCCACAATAGAGTAGAACGTGCGTCTTTATTTTTATTGTATTTACGACCTATGAGAAGCGCCGTGTCTGGAAGTAAATATTTCGACAAAGTTATGGTATTTTATAAAAATCTATTGTTATTTTTATTCGTAAACGCACATTTTCAAATATGTATTATTATTATATAACCACTAGAATAACTCTTAAAACGAAAGAATGTTAAATAAAAATGTTGTGTTTTAATTAGTTTTATTTTTCAGTTATTTTTGGAAAAATGAACACAGACAACACGTAAAGAGCATCCCGTAATTCCCATGATAAATTATAGAAATTGAACCGAAAACTCAAAGCATGGAATTTTGGTATACTTTCCAAAATGTATTACAATATAATATAGAGTAGCCGAGCAGGAAAAATAGAGTTAAGAGAAATGCTTAAAGTTTAGAAGAATTATAACTTTAGCCAGTTTACTAGCTGAATCTAAAGGTAGGTAGAAAGTTCATGAATATGAACTAAAGACCTATATTCTGAGTATCAACGGGAATATGCTTAAGTGCAGCTTTTAACTGCTTACTCAACCTATAAAGTGTGCTCCTAATTTTAAACAGTGCACCTCATAAAAGTCGGTGCATCTTTCACTTTGCGCTTGCACGTATGCTAAGATATACGACGTTTTACGAGATAGATTTATGACTAAATATGGTAGCTACGTTCGTGTAGGACTGAGCATTGTGTCATAAATTCAAATGTCATTTTTAGGGACAGAGATCCAATTTTATGTTTGACCTTAGTTTGGATTTACAAGAGAGATAGTTTTAGATTAATTTAACTCACTGATGGTAAGAAACGTATGCTGTATCTAATTTAGCTTTTAGTTTTCATTGATCATCAAAGTCCTTTCGCAAAACTTTAGTATTTCAGCGTAAAGCTTTGTCTTAATACAGAGTGATTATGTGACTTTTTTTTTATTGCTTGTGTTATATTGATGTTAAATGGTAACCGTCGCCCATGGACTCAACTGTACTGAGAGTATTGTCAAGCTGCTGCTCACTATTTCATTCCATAGATATGAAATGAAAGAATAAACGGCTATCTCCTGCTACAGCTAAAACGCAACGATGTGCTTCACGGCCGATCACACGGGAGATGGTGGTACCAACCCGCTCGGGCCCGATACCAAGTGAATACTCCTCCTATACTTTACTTTTTGTAATAAGTAACATGAAAACAAAGTTGTTGTCGTCAAATCGTAGGTATTTGCACCGCTAGCATGCCTAAAAATTCAAAGGAAGTTACTCTAAATGTAAATATATTAAACATTGTAAGGTATGGAATATTTTAACTTTGTATTTACAATCTAGGGACTTCGAAGTAAATTAGTGTTCTTTTTATTTGGTGAGTAGGTAAACATTCATAAACTTCATTCCACTCCCGATTACGTATCAAAAGATACTTAGTCTGGCACGAGGTTGTCTAGGAATGCAGGTCTACACCTGACAATGATGGAGAATCTCACGCGCAAAGCTTTTGTCTGAAGGAACATCGCGCGGTTTATGCAAATAAGCTAGTTCCACTGGGACTCTACTCACTCGGCGGATGAAAAAGAAATTGACAAGTTGGCTTAAATTTACATTACTATTGTTTTTCTTTAATTTCCGAATAAACAATAAACACATGTTTCGTCAATAAACTTAGTTGTATTTAAATCAGATATTTACATACTTCGATCAATTCATTGAAGTTTACATAGATAAATTAGTCATCCATATTTTATGTACATAAATGTTAAATGTAGTCATCCATATTTTATGTACATAAATGTTAAATGTGTTAAACTATTAATGAATGACATCTCTTTCATACCGCACCAGATACTGAAAGACGTTCAACGACCTCCCGCCTGCAGAGCGCTATTCTGTGAGTAGCCAATTAGACAATCAAGTTATCCGTCTAGAAGCAAGCCCGTTACGAGAGTACCTATCCTCTCTAAGAGGAGCAACAAGACCCTCGGGCTGCTAGAGATGACAGCCAAGAGCTGTCATGATTAGTGTTAAATTTTAGTCATTATACGAGTGTATTTTACGTCCTTGGTTGCAACTCTATAATGTATCTGCAGTGAAGTATGATAAATAAATTCAAGTAATCTATATAATAAGCCGGGCCTCGTGGCGTAGTCGGTAGTGTAACCGACTTCCGTGCACGAGGTCCTGGATTCAATTCCCACTCAGGACAATTATTTGTGTTATGAACACAAATATTTGTACTGCGTCTGGGTGTTTTCTATCTATTATATTATGTATATACCTACTTACAAAAAAAAGTAATATATGTATCATATCCGTAATCTGCGCTAAGCTTAGTTTGGGACCAGAGGACGTCGTGTGAAATGTCCGTGAATATACCTATATTTATTATTTATTTAGTTATACTAGCTGACCCGGCAAACTTTGTACCGCCATACATATTTTGTTTTCGTGACTATTTTGCAATTAAATAATACAAAATATAAGATTAAAAACTATCCTATCTTAAGCACGCCAGCGAAACGCACATTTAAACAAATAAAACGGGAAAATCGTTTTGATAGTTTCAGAGTTCATCGTGAGCAACAACGTGACACGAAAATTATATATAATAGATAACAGAAAATCAAATATATAACAAAGTACGCATGTAGGAGCTGCTACATATTTATACATAGATTTATTATCTGCAATATAAAGTAGACATAGACATGAGCATTCATAAAACTTCTAGAGCAATATTACCATTTTATTTTCCAACTTTGGCGTAGAAACATCGAAGTTTTACAAACAAACAGAAATATACTGTTTCACATACTGTATGAAACTCAATCCGATACTTTCTTTATAAAGTTCTGGGACAAACTAAAAGTTAGAGCTAGTTTTATAATATCACTATTTCTTATACGCGAGCTTTGTGTGAGGTTTTAAGATCCCTCACCGAGTTTTAAGACGAATATACTGAGAACTGCTAGAATTATACAACAAATAAAGTCAAAGTAATTGTCTAAGTTGTATTTAAGCTTTAAATTAATTTAGAAATAATATACATAGCATCACGCCTGGATTCCTCGAAGGGGTAGGCAGAGGTGTATTATACACCCACGACTCGCCAGCTATGTTTAAGTCCCACGTAATAGGAGGCGAGCCTATTGACGTCTACCGGGCACATTTCCAAACTCCAAGCTGCTACTGAGAATTTTTCTTTTTAGGAAAAAGCTCAATAACATTGCCCGACCAGGGGATCGAACCCGAGACCTCATGATTAGCAGTCGCATACACTACCGCTACACCACCGAGCGATGAAATTCACAAAAGGTGTGTAATTTAGGTTTCGATCTCCTGTGCTGAGTGTTGCGGATTCATTTACCACACACATATTTGTAGTTTACAATATTATCAAGCGGCCCCACACACACAAATGATACAATTAGTAATATTAATATATCGGATCGATAATATTATATCGGATATCGGATTCAATTATCACACACAAATGATATAATTAGCAATATGACATAATTTTGAAAATGTGGAAAAAGAGAACTTTAGTGCGGGAATTGAACCTGCATCCCTTCTAATGAGATCACTTCCCCAGATTGGAAGGGACGCAGGTTCGATTCCCACTCGCACTAAAGTTCTCTTTTTCCACATTTTTACAAATAATTTGTTCTTTAAAGTAGCTGAGAATGTCAAGTACTACAATACAGATCAAAAGTCTTTTTAGAGTCAAAATAATGGAACTAATATATATACGAGTAGTTAGAGGATTTTCTATATATAAAAAGTTTAATATCTTTGGAGTATGACAGAATGTTTACTTCAAAGAAAGGTTTTTAAAAGCAGTTTATAGGCTGTTCACGGATTCTGTTGTTGTAAAAAGGCCCGTAGTTGTCAATCTTTTGCCCCAACGTTCATTTAAGAGTCACGAAGTGTAAAATCGTGACTACTGAGCTTTTAAAATTCACCTTTGTAGTTCAATGCTAACACGTCTCTGCGGACGACCTGTTTCTGGGTAATTAGGTAGGTTGAACTGGTACAGAAAGTAGGTAGATAGTTAAGAAATTGTTCTGGATTGTTCGATAAACTCTTGGTTTAGGTCACGTTTTCTCAGTAAAGTATTATTAGGTTTTGTTGACCAAACCTGTTGTTACTAATATTGACATGATTAAATTGTCAATCCTTGTATAGTTAAAGTTATTTAGTTACCTTCACAGTACCCAAACTATTATTTTTTTAATGTAGATTTATTTATATATACCCAGACTATTATTTTTCAATATTTTATTTCTGCCCTAGCCTGATTTTAATAGAACATTAAAAATAAATTCAGAAAACAAAACAAAAACAAAAGACCATCTTATGTACATAATGTACATTCAGTCAAGAAAGTATTGGGAATGGATGATTTGCTTATGGTTCCAAATTCAAATATTTGTTTTATTTTGTTGTTATTAGATTGGCAAACTGTTATCCATTTTGGCGCAGAGTTTGAGTTGCATCTGTTCATCTGATATTAAATACAGTGCTGTTTAGTTATTTCATATCTAGTGTGTATTGCGAATTTCATAATGGACAATACATAGAAGAAAAAGTTTGTCTTAAATTTTGCATCGCCAATGGAATTTCGTATTCGGAGTCACTGAAAATGTTACAGAAGGCTTACGGTGAATCGACTTTATCAAAAACACGTGCTTATGATGGTCGAGATGTGATGGAAGATTTGCCTCGCTCTGATAGGCCATTAACGTCTGCAACTGAAGTTAACATTGCAAAAGTGAAGGAAATAGTGACTGAAAATCCTCATTCAACTTTGAGAGACATAGCCGCAGAACTTCCTGTGTCTCACGAGTCGATCCGTACCATTTTAAATAATCACTTGAGTACAGTGAAACATGTTTCCGCTCGATTAGTCCCAAAAGACCTGAGTTTTCTCCAAAAATTTAATTGCATGAGAGTCGCTAAGGACATGCTAGCCCGAGTCAATTCCGACCCAACATTCATGAAACGTATTGTTACTGGTGACGAGACGTGGGTTTACGAGTTTGACATGCAAACTAGTCAAAAAGCTTCGGAGTGGCGACTTCCAACTGAACCGAAACCGAAAAAACCACGCCAAAGTCGATCAAAAGTCAAAGTCATGTAGACTGTTTTCTTTGACTACCGCGGTGTTGTGCACTCGGAATTCTTGCCAGAAGGTCGAACGGTAAATAAAGAATATTATTTGAGCGTTATGCGGCGTTTAAGAGAGCAAATTCGACGAAAAAGGCCAGATTTGTGGAAAAAAAATTCTTGGATTTTGCACCACGATAATACGCCTTCGCACAAGGCCATCATTGTGAATGAATTTTTTTCCAAACACTCAACAAACACCATCGAGCAACCACCATATTCACCAGATATGGCTCCAGCCGACTTTTTTCTTTTTCCTAAACTCAAATTACCACTTCGTGGCACCCGTTTTCAATCGGTAGAAGACATAAAGGAGAATTCGCGGTGAGAACTGAACTCAATTCCGGAAACAGCGTTTAAAAAATTTTGTTTTGATGATTGGATTATTCGTTGGCGTAAGTCTATCGTTTCTGAAGGAGCATACTTTGAAGGTGATAAAATAAATTGGGATGAATAGCAAAAATTCTGTGTATAATTGATCTTTTCCCGGTACTTTCTTGACAGAGTAGTATATAACAAAACAAATAAAAATATATAAATATAATATAAAATTGTATTTGTTATAATACCGTACTCCGTGGTTATAATAGTTTTGTTTTTCAATCTATTTATTGTTTGGTTATGAAATTAAAGATTAAACGCTTTATGATGTGTTATAGCAAATATTAACCAATGTTTAATGTCTTTTGTTATTAAAATACTTACTCCAAAAATATAATATGTATACATATCAATTGAAGCACAATATGTTTTAAATAAGTGCATAAAAACAGTTTCTACTCATCCCCATTCCCCTCATCATAACCAGTGCAGAAGCATCAGGAGAGTATTACGCACTTGCCGAAATTATTTTAACGTAAAGTTCGTTTAATAAGGCTTTGCAGTCCTTGAAGTTAGCTCTCGTTCGAGTCAAATAAGCCCAGGCTTAGGACGGCGTTGACTTGTACTTACATAATATAATGCCATTGTTTAGTTATGAGCTTATTTTCTACTTTGCAATTCTAATATTTATACGCAGTGCTGGCTCAAGGGTAGAACGAAAAGAAAATCTGTACCAGGTCTTTAGCGGTCCCTAAATGCTAATCAAAACTCAAACTACACTAAAATCTACCACTTGGTTTTTCAAATTTGGTAGAAATTGTGATAAAGTTAATGTGAGACCATTAACTATAATAATATGAACTTGACTATTACTTTGTCGTAATATTTTATAACCCCAAAAACTGTTGAAGAAAAATAAATTAGCTCGTCTTTCCAGTTGTCCCGTAGCCACGGTTGCTGCAACGCAGTTGAAACGTCGGGCTAAAGGTAGTTAAAATTTTACCTAATTTATACGTGAAAAAAGACCTGTTTATGTTACTTTAAATATGTGTACAATTCGTGAATCTTTAAAAGTTAATATATATAATACTTAATTGTTTCAGTGGTCTAGTGGAAATGTATTCGACTTTGGATTATGAGTTCTTGGGTTCGATTCCCGGGTCGAGCCAGTAAAAATGATATTAGGGTTTTCCGTTAAGAAATGTTCAATAGCAGCCCGGAATTAGGAGTTGCACCGGAAAACACGTAAAGCCGTTGGTCCCGTGATTAATTTTCCACCTGTCGTTTCAGAACGCTGTCACATCGAAGTATGACATTGTGGGAACAGAGAGTGTTTGCTTTGCACACACATAGTGCACTATATTATCTCCTACGTACATGGCTAATGTCTGTTAACACTGGCCAACCTGACGATTATTATGTCATACTTAAAATTATTTTGAAAATCGAACAAATATATCAGAACGAGTTATCAGCACTAAAAATCATAGATCTGTAGTTTACCAAATAAAACTAATGTATTAAAAAAAAACATAGCTCACGCCTGTATTCCCCGAAGGGGTAGGCAGAGGTGTATTACACACCCACGATTCACCAGCTATGTTTAAGTCCCACGTAATAGGGGGCGAGCCTATTGACGTCTACCGGGCACATTTCCAAACTCCGGGCTGCTGCTGAGAATTTTTCTGTTTAGGAAAAAGCTCAATAACATTGCCCGACCCGGGGATCGATCCCGAGACCTCATGATTAGCAGTCGCATACACTACCGCTACACCACCGAGACAGTTACTAATATATTTATGGCCTATAGTGGAACAGTGAAAGTTTTCGATATTAAAACAATAAACTACAATCGAAATCAGGATACACTTACCTATATATTATAGATAATATAGACTTTTATATACGTATATAATATAAAAGTACTTATGTGCTATAAGTGATGTGATCCCAATATTTATAGAGTAAAACCAAACCACGGCCATAAGAGTCCATAACTTATGTTATTAAATCGACCGCTGCCGTTATATCTCGATTTATGTTCGATATCGGATTCAGAATCGTGCCCACCAAAAAGTTTATAATGTTTGTCTAATGTCAAAAGTCTTGTTAAACCTTTATTATATCCTGTAATAGATATTAACTATAATATATCAATCATCAAGCAAAAACTACTGAACGAATTTAGATGATTTTTTTTTTGTTTGATTGCTCTTGATATAGGTACCTAAAAACTGATATATATTTTATCCCGCTTCTGTATCGGGAGCCCGAGATATAACCTAAAAACTAGTTTTTATAAATTTTTCAATACTGTATTTTTAGGAATAACTTATATAAACACAGTATCTAACAAATATTCTGTTTATTCTCAAAAGCAACTTACAACCATACAGCGACAAAAAAAAAATCAACATACAAATCCTCGATATTAACCCAACCAAATAACGAATCGCAATCATATAAAGTCCCTATTCAGTTTGGCCGCTTAAAAGATAACGCAGGAATAATTTCAGAAATTTTCATTGCGTTTAACACTTTAACTAGTAATTTGCATCTACTTATCGACCGGTATGCACACCACGGCTTATTTTTAATGAGTATGTAGCTAGTAATTCCGTAAATACTTACTTCCTTGATCTAGTAGTACTTGGTAAGTATGCGTCTCCTAACTGTGTCTCTGGTTTGAATTCTGGGTTATGAAGCAGTCGATGGTCTGTATATTGTAAGTATGCATCTTCTTCAATCATAGGTAAATTGAACAAAGAAACATTTCATATGACAATGAATCTATTTAACTGCCTCTGTGGTACAGCGGTAGTATGAGCGACTGCTGATTATGAGATCTCGGGTTCGATCCCCGGGTTGGGCAGTGTTATTGAGCCTTTTCGTAAAAAGAAAAATTCTCGGTAGCAGCCCGGTGTTTGTAAATGTGCCCGGTAGATGGCAATAGGCTCGCCCCCTATTACGTGCATAGCTAGCGAACTGGGTGTGTAATAAACCTCTGTCTACCCCTTCGTGGAATACAGGCGTGATGTTATGTTTTTTTTATGTGTTATGCTATGAATCTGTTTTATTTTATAGCACACAACCTGGCACTGCCAAATATGTTAACGACAAAGTACGTAAAAGTATTTATGACAACAAAGCTTATCACAAAGTTGTGCGTGCAGTCGTACTAATTAAGCTGGCTTACGAGTACGTAGACCAGAATAAGCCCCTAGCACCATAGCCAAGAAGTAAAAAACGTAATTACTGTTTATTATCGAGGTAACACAGCTACAGATATGATTACGGGAATTGTAACTCAATATCTGTGTACCATAGAGTAGACTGGTTATACTTGTGGTTTTTTTATTTTAATTTTTATTGCCTGTAGTGGCAGACGAGCCACGGTCCATCTGATGGTAAATGGTAACCGTCGCCCATGGACTCGACTATACCGAGAGTATTGTTAAGCCGCTGCTCACCAATTCATTTCACAGATATGAAATGAAATATAAACGGCTATCTCCTGCTACAGCCAAAACGCAACGATGTGCTTCCGGCCGGTCACACGGGAGATGATGGTACCAACCCGCTCGGGCCCGATACCAAGTGAGTACTCCCACTTGGTACCTAGCCCTACCACCAGTCATGCAATGGATGATAATTGCTTACTTCCCTTAGTCGCCTCATACGACTCCCGCGGGAAAGAATGGGGTGGTGACACTTGTATTCTTAGTCCGTCACTACACGGACAACTTTAGTCCCTATATTAAAAAAAAAAAACTAAACATGTTCCGTTCTAGATAGCTTTGAACTCACGATTCTAGTTCGTGACTTTGTATTGTTGCACCGGCCCGCATTTTTACTTTGGCTCGCTTCAAAAATACGAAAGAGTTAAAATGTATTGTATCTATGTTAATAACAGTACAGTTGACAACACGATTATTTTAGATCTGTGATTTCGAAAAACTTAAAACTTTGCCATCTTTATCCATATTATAAATGCGAAAGTGTGTTTGTTTTGTTACGTTTTCACGACATAACTACTCTATCGATCGTCATGAAATTTGGCATACCTACATATAGATCAGAACCTATCCTGGAAAATTGTTTAATCCCTGTGGGATAGCCGTTTTTGTATGGAGATCATTAGTGGGTCATTTAGTAGTATTCATATTCTAAAGTAGCCGCGGGTGATGTCACGGGTGGGATCCTGTTATTCAATAAACACAACATTTTATGTCATAATAATAAAACGCGTTACAGTGTATTACATACCAAATAAAGCTTACCTGTAGACCCATGAAATGAGGTATAAAACCAATATTAAAAACTGCCATTAAACCAAATTGGTAGTGTCGGTAGTCCTATCCATATTAATTGACGTTTAAGAATAAAATAAATAATCAAATTTTATAACAATTAGTAATTACAAATTGAAGTCAATCACAAAGTATTATGTTTGGTATTGTAAATTTACTCTACTATTTGCAATTCTTCGATTACTGATATATAACGTATAGTTACTACGACTCTAGATTTCCAAACCTACGCAAGGTACTAGTTATAACTATTTGAAAAGATTTAAAAGCTTTTATAGAGCATAGACAATGTATTTAGGGATACAACTTAATACAGATGTGTATTTCTATAATTTCTGTTTATAAACACAGCGTCTATATAAAATTATTTTTGTTTTCTAATATAATAAAATAAAAACTAAGCACTTACATACTTAATTGATACTTATAAATATACAAAACTATTTTCGTAATCTTGTCATTACAAGATTTGCCAGAAGGCCTTCTTTATTTATTACTTGATGGTTGTAGAGTAGATACTCTATTCTTTTAACATGTAGATATTAAAATAAATTACTTACTAATCTTACCGCGTGTGCATAACAGATAAATAAAAAACAAAAGTTTACTTAAACTTAAACTTACCAATAGAATCTCTTATTCAATATTTGCAGAAAAACTTGAATACTCAGAGTTCATTACAGCATTTTCAAGTTTACAACTAGTCACGATTAGTTTAATCCCACGAATATAAAAAAATGCTATATTTTTTTATTTACAGCAATGGCATCGATTGTCATGCGTTCGTGAGTGCAGGCGAGAATGGGTCGCGCACACGAGCTTCGGGTACTAAAGGTAGAAACACACTGTGAGAGCGTCGGAAGGCCGCGCTAGTGCCCCCTCCGGCTATCACTCTACTTTCGGTTATTCTCTCGCCTCCCCCGATACTGAGACCGATTTATCACAGTGGCGTATCTGTGTTGGTTGCCAGACTATCCAGACTCAACTCGAGGCTTGCCATACAATTTGTCTTGTTAAACCTATCGTACCTAAAGCAAATGTACTCATCGGTTCCAAGAAACGTCATTGACCGCAAATTGTCGCAGATAATGAGGTTGAAAGTAGAAGAAACTCATTCGTCACCGAATAAGATGTTACAGTTCCAATTGAGATTATATTTTTGTAAATTATTTATTTAACCAGATCTTCACTGCCAGTGGCATGACAGGCCGTTGAACTTTCACACTGATCCAGTTACAACGGTGCAAGCATGTAATATACTCATTAGCTGCGAAGAATGTTTTCTAGAACTTTATAATGCTACTTGAATTAACTACGTGTTCCATAACATTTGAATTTAGCAACAATGCTCAACAATTTAAAAAGAAAAAAAAACGCACAGTAAAAAAAAAACATTTTATGTTGCCTTAATGAAATAATAAAGTTCACTTTAATGAGTTACATGACTGCACAGAATCACGACAATGACCTAATTTCCTCAGTATTGTCTATTGTCATGTTAGGACGCGACCGAAGAAAGTAAATTTCTCCTAATGGGTCAACCTGAATACATTATAAGTGACCACATTTGTATGGAAAGGACAGTCTGACATGCACTTGTAAAAGTCTCTGGTAAGTGGTCAAATAATTTTGCTAAGTCATTTTTGTTAATTAAGGAAAGAAATGAAGCATCTCTTGAGTATCATATCCTAAATGATGTATCGTTTTATTTGTTTACGATCTTCCATACATGTATTTTATATGGTAGAAATTAAACTTATATTTACAGTATGTATAAAACGTAATTACCATATTATACTTTTCTGCCATCTGGCAACTCAGTACTGTTATGTCATCATTTACATGTACAGCTCCTCGGTGTTTTTTTAATTAAACTAGCCTTTGCCCGCGGCTTCCCCGCGGCCAAAAGCTAGTTTTTGGTTTATATCTCAGGTTCCCGATATAGTAGCGGGATAAAATGTATACCAGTTGTTAAGTCTAATCAAGGTCTATCAAAGAAAAAAAGTCACATCGAAATCTGTTCAGTGGTTTTTGCGTGATGCGCGAACAAACAAACAGACAAACAGACAAGCAGATAAACAGACAAAAAATCTAAAAAAAACGTTTTGTGTTTAGACACGCCTATACAGCCTATTACAGTAATTTTTTCTCAAATATCTTAAATGTACAGACACAGCTCTGTTACAGCTTTATAATAGTATAGATTAAATAAACTTGGTTTTTACTCTTTTATTGTTCAATTATGTGCATGGCGGCACATAGTTATTTTGATATAAGCATATCAATTATACTATAATAAAATGCGCATATTAGTAAAAACCGATTCACAATGCATCCGAGGCATCCAGGTACCCTTTAAAACATACAAAGGATGTTATCAAAATTCAGTGACAAAATTCGTGCAGCAAAATATCACGGACCAAGAGGATGGTTGGTCCGTAAAAACCACTGAATGGATTTTGATGCAACTTTTTCTATTTGATAGATCTCAGTTAGACTTAACAACTGGTATACATTTTATCCCGCTACTATATCGGGAAACTGACATAAAACCTAAAGACTAGCTTTTGGCTGCGGCGGAGCCGCGGGCAAAGTATTGTATACTTATACATATGGTAGTCCCACGAAACGCGTAGCAGAAAATTTAATAATTTTATAACGCCATTCCTATGCAATTTTAACTTGTTGTAATTTAAAGCACTTACAAGTACTATTAGTCAAATTCTGACCTTCACAAAATAAAAATAATAATTAGAAAAGCAGCACAGACATTATTATCATGATGAAAAATTATTCCCACACGTATTTTAAAAGTAGGTAAATCTAAGTAAAAACGCAGATTTGTTCTTCATTTAAAATTTTAATCAGACATTCACCACAGACTGGGGAACTTACTAGATTCATTAACAAAATAATGTCATGTTTTTCTATTAGAAAAACAATTATTGTTGTTTTATTAAACTATATTTTCTATATGTTTAAATAATTTCAGAATTTTTCGTTTTCTCAAATAAGTTACCTACATAATATTTATTATCAAGCTCAAATAAATCGATAATACTATTACTCATTTTTTCTTAAAGGTTCGTGCTTGACTAACAGTGTCTTTCACTAGCTTGTCAATTTTATACTGTTCGCTCTTGTCTTATCTTTACTTGTCACCCAAACCATAATCGGAAGATAACGGTGATTTTTGATCTATACTTTTTAGCCGTTGGCATGCTCCGCCTCTTTTTAAAGTATAAATTATTTGTGAATAAGGAAAAGAGATTTTTTGTACGAGCGCGAATCGAACCCGCGTCTTTTCCAATCCGAGGAAGTGCTCTAAGCCACTGAGCTATCGTACAGATCTTTCGATTATCCCAATCTCCTTATCACAATTGTCTTTTTGACCATTTTATCACCATTTTATCTTTTACATATTCTTCCCTGCGTATGAATATGGTTTTATGGCAAGAGTGATGGTTTAGACACTGACCTCCCTTACTGAGTATTATAGGTTCAATTCCCACAGACCTTTTGTGGTCCACAGATGGTTGTGCTGTAGTATGGGTGTACTTTGTGTCCGTTAAATTATATGTTTCTAGATTGCCCCGAGATACATCATTCCTTATTTATCTCTAAAAATTTCAAACAATTTAACACTCTGGATACCGTAAAAGATTACTTGTTAAAATTAGATTTATAATTCCGACGCATGACATTCAGAGCTCTTTGAAAAATTGTAGTTATAGGATCCGAAATGCTAACCACGTTTCTCTTGAAATTTATGGAAATTAGAGATCACAGCGCCCACAATCTTCAGTAACTCACTATTAGCATCAAGATACCTGACTTCATTACAGACCAATTTATAAAAAAAACTGATGTTTCTTAAATCACGAACCACGATAATAGGCAACGGTATCCTCAACTAAAAACCTACTTATAGCAATTAATCTATGAACGTCTCTGATTATTTGGAATCTAAAGAATTTATGACATCTAAATTAATCCCTCATGAAAGCACTGTTTTGGTTGCACTGTTTTGGCATTTGTAATAAACAGGTCTAGAAACTAAATTCACATAAAAGTTAACTACTAGTTTATTAAAAAAACTAAATTCGCGGAAAAATACTTTCGGTGTGGTGACAGATGGGTGCCGTACGAGGTGACTATGGGAAAGAAGCAAGAAGTAGAAAAGGTGGTAATCTTTACATACACTATTATAAAACTCTAATGTTACTCATTTTTTAGAATTTTTGATATACCCCAAATTACGATATTGATATTTTTTTTTGTGTGGTGTTAAATCATTTTATCTCACTTCTATATCGGGTACCTGAGATACACATTTGTTTAGACACACAGACATTTGGTGCTCACGCGTGTGATTCACATATCGCAGGCGTCACCTAAGACATTAGAATGAATGTGTTATCGAAATTCACAGTCCCGAGCAATTGTCACAATGGCTGAATTGGCAAAGCATCTGGGATGGTATTCCAGGAGATGCAGGTTCAAATCTTGCTTGTGATTGTTATTTTCGATTTCATATTTTCGCACTTTGTGTTAATTTATATGGCTAAACATGTCAAATGCTCAAAAAATATATAAAAGTATTAAAACATCTGTATTAATTAAACAGTCAGTTTTTTTTAATTTACGCATTTAATGAGAATACTTATGTTGGTTATATAAAACTTTTCTTGAAAACACAAATAATTTATTCTCTTCCATTAAGTACTGCAAGAAATAGTCATTGCTACAAAAGCTCAGTAAAAAGGTTTTAATTCAAGAAAGTTAGAACAGAACATTTTCCTGCACTTACTTTTTATTCTAAATTACTCTTTCTTGTAATGTACCTTCTACTTTTAATAAAACTATAAGCTTTAAAAACATTAAATAGCTATTATAGCACGTACGAGTACATGCTATAATATCTATTAATTATCGGTTTGTCTGTTTGTTTGTTTACGCATCATGCAAAAACTATTAAACGGATTTTGATGTAAATTTTTTATTTGATAGCTCTTGATTAGGTTTAAAAACTGGTATACATCTTATCCTGCTACTATATCGACCACCTGCGAAATAACCTAAATTACAATGTCGAATAATGATCTTTGACCATCATTACATTAATATCCAACGCGTAGCGTTACAAATAGACAAAAATCATCATCAATTTGTGTTCAGACACAGCCTAATTAGTTTTAGATTTAATATTGGTTTACTACCCTGTTCATTGCTCTGAACGACGGGGTGTGCGGTACATTTTTTCCCGCCTTGACAAAAAAATAGGTATCGTATACCTAAATAGGTATCCCAACACCATTCTGAACACATTGGTGGATAGGTGGGACTCTCCGGTTTTGGGACGCTGGATAAGCCTACATTCAACCCAATGTTTGCCCCAGTCACGAATGTTCCCTAGTTAAGTAGTATTTCGTTCGTTTTATTCTTATATTATTAGTAAAAATATTGACATAATTTGTGAATAATTTAGGTTTTGATTTAATTGTGTGTATTGTGATTATTCTTATTATTTATTACTTTTTGAAGATTATTTCTGCTCGAACTCGTCTGCTTTAACTGCCTCGGTGGTGTAGCGGTAGTGTATGCGACTGCTATTCATGACGTCTCGGGTTCGATCCCCGGATCGGGTAATGTTATTGAGCTTTTTCCTAAAAAGAAAAATTCTCAGTAACAGTCTGGAGTTTGGAAATGTGCCCGGTAGACGTCAATAGGCTCGCCCCCTATTACGTGGGACTTAAACATAGCTGGCGAGTCGTGGGTGTGTAATATAAATAATACACCTCTGCCTACCCCTTCGGGGAATACAGGCGTGATGCTATGTTTATGTTTGTTTATTTTTATGAGTTGTGAACTAAACAACATGTAAAAAAATAAAAAAATAGGTCGGTTGGGTACAAGTGAGAGACAGAATGAGCGGGTTGACACTATCATATGCAGAGCGGCTCATTAGGCATAGTGAATCTGCCTCTATAAGTAATGAGACAAAAAATGTGTTGATAATAAACTTGTAGAAGAGTGTCTCATTTTATAGGAAATTAGTATGTTTAGGATTGATTGATTATTTTTTTTAAATCTTAGTTAGGTGTATATTTCATTTTCTTTTATTTCAGTAAGATATTAATAAAAATTATTATTTTACGTTTTTTTTATTGCATGTAGTGGCAGACGAGCCACTGTCCATCTGATGGTAAATGGTAACCGTCGCCCATGGACTCGACTATACGGAGAGTATTGTCAAGCCGCTGCTCACCAATTCATTTCACAGATATGAAATGAAATATAAATGGCTATCTCCTGCTACAGCCAAAACGCAACGATGTGCTTCATGGCCGATCACACGGAAGATGGTGGTACTAACCCGCTCGGGCCCGATACCAAGTGAGTACTCCCACTTGGTACCCAGCCCTACCACCAGTCATGCAATGGATGATAATTGCTTACTTCCCTTAGTCGCCTCATACGACACCCGTGGGAAAGAATAGGGTGGTGACGCTTGTATTCTTAGTCCGTCACCACACGGACAATATCAAGTTCCTGTTATAGATTGAAATGTTTTTTTTAAAGAACAAATTATTTGTGAAATGTGGAAAAAGAGAACTTTAGTGCTAGCGGGAATCGAACTTGCGTCGTATGATTATCTATAAATACAATCAAGCTACAAATAGCATTTCACATCAGAAAGATTTTTTTCATAAGAACAACTAAAACCTTAGCTTAGGCCTTAGCGTAGGCCTTACTAATGTGGAATTTAATTTTATTTTATTTTATTTGTGGATGGCAACATAAGTATATAAAACCCAGAAGATTTAGAATATTATTACCCTAAATCTGTTGCTTCGTTAATATCTTTAATTGAGGATATTTATTTTAAATCAGTTTAAAGCTCTATTCCAAGTTCTATCTATAAGTGATCAAAATCCGTTCAATCATTTAGATGTGCGCTGACAACCAGACACAAAAAAGTTTAAAAGTCGTTATTTGTTTTTATAACTATTTCTTTCTCTTATCGTCACCATTTTTAGACATATTTTCAATATACAAACACACCGAAATATAATACAGATTTACTGTACCTATACCTAAATAAGAAATAAAAATAATTTTGATAATTATTTTTCAATGTAAACTCAATTTGAAGCATGCCTAAAAGTAGACAAAAGTTAGACATGATTTGTGAATCAAAGGGAATGAGATACTCTTAACTTGTCTATAACAGGATCAACTTACTTTGATGTCTCTAAAACTTTTCAGTTCGTATTACATAATCAGATAAAATTTTGCAAATGAGAGGTAAATCTGCTTTCACTAAATTGGAACGCGATCATAAACGAAAAAAAAAATGTTTACTTCAATACAGAATGAAAACAGCCATCACAATTGATATAAATATGCTGAAAGTAAATAGGAAAAATAAAACTGTAAATATTAATGTAATTACAAACCATGCTTATAACTACATTAATTTGTATGTCTCATTAACTAACAACGTGCTGTCTTATATGTTGTCGTGCCCAATTGCAGATAAATTTCCTCGACTGTAGTTTTTATCAGTCAATGAAAACCGGCTAAATTCTAACCTCCATCGTCATCACTACTCTCTACAGTTTACGACACTATCATCACGGACACTGGCGGAATCGGGTCATTTGGCTTAGGGTCCAAATTAAAGAACAAGAAGAAACACACTGAAAACAAGATATGTTCGGCTGTCTATTAGATTATATTTAGTCATTTAAACTTAACATGCTCACCTTTTTGATATATACGAGTGACAAACAAGAATATACCTGATGGTATGCGGTTACCGTAGCCTACAGATGCTAATAACATAAAAGGCATCACTCGCGCCTTGCCAACTCCAAGGAAAGGAATAATAGTTGGAGAGGCAGGATAATACGGAGAGTATGAGAGAAAGGTAGGTTAGGACTCCGGCACTTGCACTCACCATACGAAACACAACAGTAAAAGTAGCTATCGTTGTTACACGCTGATTTTTGAGGGGATGGTACTTCACCAATATAGCCAGCCAATTCATGCCAGGACTAACAAGGTTCTATGACTGTAACCAATTTAATATACACGTATACTTAACTTTACACAAAACTTCATATAGGTTTTAATTTATGCACTTAAATGTGTATAAAAACTAACTCGGAAATTCTAAATCTAAGATTATTTCCTGCAAGTTAGGTAAGGTCAGCGTACGGGTGAAGTACATGATATAAAATATATCGGATTGAGCGCGGCAGCCGAGTTATGACCGCGACAAATTTGGGCTCTCAAAATTGGCCCTGGGCCACCCTGGGGAGAAACAACTTATCGCATCACGATGTGCCATAAATTCCATCAAAACAAGTTTATCGTGTGAATTATTTCTTATTGTGAGTCTGTTGTGGATGGCAAAATAAAATTTCGGTAGAGTTTAGCAAAAGTTTTGAAAATTAATTTTGATATTTGACTTTCAAAAAGTTTTTAGACCTATGCCTAAAAATATTATATACTATACTACTATTAGTAATAAATTATAATTATTTTGAATAAATATGCGAAATTCGTTGGCAGTATAGTATTGAACTGCAAATAGAAAAATGCCACACCTCATTATTTCTTACTAGATTGTAAGACGTAAGGCGAAATGTGCCAACGTTTTACCGTCGCGTTCCCCAAAATTTGTTGTCATGCGCCTTTATATATACCCTCTCTCTAAATGTCTCTGATTTTTCATTTAGCAAACAGTACCATTTCTTTACTTTCCTTTATTTTCGTCTTATATAGCATCATGTAATATACATTTACACTACACATGGAAACGTTTTTAAACTTCGTCACTACACAGAGATTTGTATAAGCGTCGTCATTATTAGTCGTGCGATCTCTGCGAAGAATCTGTGGAGTGAGGCTGACTGACCGCGTTCGTATTGACGACGTATGAGAGCGAGTATGTATGAAAGAGAGTATTGGTGTAAAGATGCGAAAGGGAATACTCTGATGGTTTCAAAACAACCAAAGTTTCTGAAAGAGTCTCTCTCATAACACATGAGAGAATTAGGAACCACAAAAACGTAACTATAACAAAAACAAAACCAAACACGTAAACGTAGCATATTTAATAAGGAAATAACATGAAATCCCCAAAAATATTTAGAAACAGCGCTCACGAATCAGCAAGTTTTTCCTCTTAATTCAATTCAAGTCTTGATTTAATGGCGTTGTTAGACTTATAGACACAACTTTGCCAATGTTCCGTAGAAGATTTCGATATATATACTCGGTTATATATATACTATTGATAATCAATAGTAAAAATGGCGGTAAGAATTCGGTCGAAATGTTTACATTATGTATATCTCTTCAAAAAGGTATATAGGGACAGAGCATATTATAGACACGCTATCTGCGTATGCAGTGTCGAGATAGCAATAGTTTGACATAATACTCTTAATATGATAACCGGAATAATTTTATAAAATAACTATGATTAGTGCCGTGAGGGGCCGGCTTTAGAATTGTCCCCCCCCCCCTCTCCACCCATGGGAGTCGTAAGAGCCGACTGAGGAAATACCGGGGGAGTGGGCAGCAGCACTCCTTCGAGTATTAACAACATCCACTGCGATCGCCAACCCGTCTGCCAAGCGTGGCGATTACGGCACTATCCCCCGTTCTTGGGGAGGCCTATGTCCAGCAGTGGACGTTAAAAGGCAGATGGATGGATGGATGGTACTATGATTATAACTTTGTAGACTAAAAATGGACTACCTGTTTTAGCCGAAAACAAGAATGACAGGACAAAAGAAATTGCAGTTATGCTTATATTTTGCTTAAAATGTATTAGAAGTTTAGAACGTGTAACATTAGCGTATATAACGCGATTAATTAAGGTTTTTTTACAAAAATACAAAAACAAGCTTAAATACCGATGATGGGGTGGTTGGCCACCTTATTGTTGGGACCCAGTTGATTGGGTAAAATAAAAATAACGCATACGCGAAAAGATCAAAAAGTTATACATGTGTCTCGCTTACACTCGCTAAGACCTAATATGTGCATCCTTTTCTTCATCCTTAGTGTATAAATAGTAGCGAGTCTATAGTATACCTAGTCTATGATTAAAATGCATTCCAGCAAAGATAATTGTATCTTACTTGCTTGTCAGCTAATAAGTTATAATTTTATATACTGACGACATTCATTATAGATATTGTGACATTCAAATGTAAATTAATTTCCAAAATACGTAGTACTCCATGAATTTTGAATTTTTGTTTTTTTTTTTCATTTTATATCTTCAAATAGGAAAGTGACATATAAAAATACCTTTTTTAAGGTTTTACCTTTGTTTCACGGCTCACTGAATAAAGTATAGTAAAATATATAACCAAAACCTCATTAATTCTTATAGAAAATAAAGGTGACCCGCGTTCTGACTCAAAGAGTGATATTTCAAAATAAACCACATTACTAAAGACACCACCACCACGCCAAAATAAATCAAAAGTATTACAAACTCTTTGCAATAACACATACGTCTAAATAAATTGGCTTTATGCTAGTTAAAGCGGATTTATTACAAAACTAGCAAAAACTGTGCTTCAGGATGGCTCGCGAAGTTTTCTACTTAATAATATTTTTTAAATAGTTTTTAATAAAATATATCTTATAATGTATGGATTATTAATATGGGCTTCTGTAAATAATTCATACGACAAATTATATTCATTAATTTTTTGTCTTATCCAAACAAAATTCTTCATACGCATTCTTTCTAACCAATATTTACATGTTTATTATATTAGTTCTTTATTTTTTCTATTAATTTTAATTTTCGGCAGATGGCGTTAGGAACACAATAAAATTCTAATTAATAAAAATTGTTTTTTTTTTATGTGTATAAATAATTTTGATCTATATTTTAGCACTTGACATGCTCAGCTACTCTTAAAGTACAAATTATAATTTGTGAATAAGGAAAAAGAGTATTTTAGTACAGGCGGGAAACGAACCTGCGTCCCTTACTTTCCGGGGAAGTGCTCTAAGCCACTGAGCTACAATACTATCTTTTAGACATACCCAATCTTCTTATTCATGCCGTGTGGGGCCGGCTTTAGAATAGTCCCACCCCTCTCCACCCATGGGAGTCGTAAGAGCCGACTGAGGGAATACCGGGGAAGTGGGCAGCAGCACTCCTTCGAGTATTAACAACATCCACTGCGATCGCTAACCCGCCTGCCAAGCGTGGTGATTACGGCACTATCGCCCATTCTTGGAGAGGCCTATGTCCAGCAGTGGACGTTAAAAGGCTGATGGATGGATGGAATCTCCATATCACATTTGTCTTAACGACCAAACGCCCTCTATCGGAACGCATTTACATGCATTAATCCAATATAGTAAGTTTAATTTTACAATTAAAATTCATACTATTTGATGGCGTGATTTTTTTAACATTTTGATCTATATTTTAGCACTTGACATGCTCAGCTACTCTTAAAGTACAAATTATAATTTTTTACACACACATTTGTCTTAACGACCAAACGCCCTCTATCGGAACGCATTTACATGCATTAATCCAATATGTATAAATAATATTTTTATGATGAATAGTACATCTAGAAATAAATTTAAATTACTATGTCAAAGTTCATATCTTAAAGTGTGATGTTTTGTCCGTGTGGTGACGGACTAAGACTACACGTGTCAGCACCTCACCCTTTCCCACGGCTGTCGTACAAGGCAACTAAGGGAAGTAAGCAATTATCACCCATTGCATTACTAGTGGTAGGACTGGGCACCAAGTGAGAGTACTCACTTGCTATCGGGCCCGAACGGGTCGGTGTACCACCGTCTTCTATGTGACCGGTCATAAAGCACGTCAGTGTGTTTTGGCTGTAGGAGAAGATAGCCGTCTATTCTTTCATTTCATATCTCAGAAATGAAATGGTACGCAGCGGCTTAACAATACTCTCGGTATAGTTGAGTCCATGAGCGACGGCTACCACTTACCATCAGGTGGGCCGTGGCTCGTCTGCCATCGCAAGCAATAAAAAAAAACAACAGTCTAAGGACTGCCGACAGAAGTGAAAATTTAAACCTATAAACCAACAGTTGTTATTTTTAGATATCCAAATTAATTGTTCGATCTTAAATTATAACTTGTAAATCAGGCATTAAAAAAAATTATCACAACTTGACAAAGACTCCTTAAGACGAACGAAACGAATATAAACTTGATGGGTTCGGGTCATTTCATTACATAGTTACTGTGGCCTCCTTCCAGCTCCATATCAGAACCTAGATACCATCTAGAGACAAAGTACTCGTCAAGACGAATCATACGAGCACAAACTCGATGGTGTTATTTTGTTTTATAATGGAGTTCCTATGGCCACCTTCTAGCTCCATTTTCAGACCCTGGATACCATCTAAAGACAAAGTACTCGTCAAGACGAATCAAACGATTCCAAACTCGATGGGGTTGCGTCATTTCATTACAGAGTTACTGTGGCCACCTTCCTGCTCCATCATCAGACCCTGGATATCATCTAGGACTGGAGTACTAGTCAAGACATTACAAACGAGCCCTAACTCGATGGAGTTGCGTCATTTAATTACAGTTTCGCATGGCCACCTTCCAGCTCCATCATCAGATCC
Organism: Leucoma salicis; assembly: GCA_948253155.1. Classification (NCBI taxonomy): domain Eukaryota; kingdom Metazoa; phylum Arthropoda; class Insecta; order Lepidoptera; family Erebidae; genus Leucoma; species Leucoma salicis. Next base: position 6,352,028 of record OX411815.1, read on the forward strand.
TGGATACCATCTAAAGACAATGTACTCGTCAAGATGAATCATACAAGCCCATACTCGATGAGGTTGCGCTGTTTCATTATAGAGTTCCTAGGTCCACCTTCCAATTCCATCATCAGATCAGCTCCATGTTATCATAATATTGCATTGTCACGCGATATATATTTGGGTGTAAAATTTCAGCTCAATCGGAAACCGGGAAGTGTGTCAAATTTAGTTTCCAATGCACACACTATAGCTGCGTCTCGTAACGGTGTCGCGAGTCCAGAGATTTTATTTCATCTAAAAATATGCGTACCGCACTAAAAGAAGTTTTCACTTCAACAATAGTTTCTCAGTAAAGTGTACCACAAAAATGCATAGATTGTGGGATAGCGCTAGTAGCAGTAATAATAGTTCTTCCTCTACACCACAATTTTACGCCACAGTGTAGGTTGTTTTGTTGCTGGACCGTGAATCCCTAAGAATGTAAAATCATGGTACAAGCAATGAATTACAGGACTTCATAACTACGATTATAGATAGTGCCATCCACGAAGACGCGCCCCACTCTTTTTTGTACTTACTTACAATGCAAGTGTGTATCGTTTCACCGAATTGCTATTACGCACGCACACATCGATGAATAAACAAAATCACGACAGAGCGATACGGTCAACTAGGAAGATGCTCTACTTTAATATTATCAACCGACTTCAAAAAGGAGGAGGCTTTCAATTCGACTGTATGTTTTTTTTGCTGTGCTTTATTTCTTTCTCTCGAATCGAGTACAGGAGCACAGGCTCCTGTACTGTAAAGTTATATGAATTAATATAAAATTATAGTGTAGATTAAATATTACCAGCAGCAATTTATTAATGGTTTAAAAAGTGATTTTTAATCATAGTTTTAAATTTAGGATAGGTCTCTGCCCGTCTAATTTCCACCGGCAGAGCATTCCACAAAGTAATAGCCCTGACCGTAAAAGATTTGGCAAAAAAGTTTGTGTTATGTCATGGCATTTTCAGCGTCAGGTTATGCGAAGACCTTAAAAACTTTGAATGTGTATAATGGAGGTATTCAAAACGACCTTTTAGATAGCAAGGTGTTGATGGGTTAAACAATACATTATACTCGTATAGTATAGAAAGAATATGAGTATTCCGGCGATGTCGTATTGGTAACCATTTAAGCTGTGTTCGAAATTGTGAAACATGATCATACTTGCGAAGACCAAATATGAATCTTATACAGAAATTTTGGAGGCGCTCAAGTTTATCGAGTTTGTTTTCGGCGAGATCTGGATAGCTGACATCTGCGTAGTCCAGGATAGGTAGAAGTAAAGAAATTGCAAGCGTAATTTTGGTAGAAATAGGAAGAAAGTTTCGCAATCGTCTAAGAGCTCCTGCAGATGCAAATATTTTCCGACTTACTTCTTGGAGCTGTGGATCCCAAGTAAATTTTGAGCCAATTGTCAAACCCAAGTTCTTGACTTTTTCACTAAAGGGTATTGAAACACCTTCAAAAATAACATCAGGTAATTGAGTCCAATGAATCTTAGAGATCAGTCTCGAGCTACCTACGATTGTAAGCTGTGTTTTTGAAGCATTTATAGTAAGCCCATGAGATACGCTCCACGCACTAATTTTATTTAAATCCTCATTGAGTATTCCTATCGTATGCGATAATTGAGCTAATGGAGTCTGCAAGTAAATTTGAAGATCATCTGCATAAAGGTGGTAGGAAGAAAGTAGGTTATTAGAAATGGAATTGATAAAAATTGCGAAAAGTAGAGGGGATAAAACGCCACCCTGGGGCACACCAACTGATGTATTACGCCAAGAGGAGTAAATATTTTCAATACTAATACGTTGCCGGCGGCCACACAGGTAACTGCGAAACCAATCTATTACCGTTGGAGATAAGTTAAGGAGCAGAGTAGAGAGAGCAATACCTCAAAGTCTACCGTGTTAAATACGTTACTGAAGTCTAGCAGAGCTGGTACAGTCAGTTTACCACATTCCATACTTGATATTTTTTTGAGGGCTGTGGTAGTACTATGGCCTGGACGGAAACCGGATTGTAGTGGGTTAAGGAGATTATATTTGCAAAGGAAACTGTTTAGCTGACTGTGAATAAGTCGTTCAAGGATTTTGGAGAGGAAAGGCAACATAGATATGGGACGATAATCGGAAAACAATTTGGGGTTTTTTTTTTAGGTAAAGGGATGATTTCGGCATCTTTCCACGTAGATGGAAAGACCCCGCTGGTCAAGGAAAAATTAAGGATATGACAAATGATTGAAAGGATTTCATCGAGGACAGGAAAGATCATATTACGGCTGATACAGTCAGATCCAACTGCGTTGGATGTGATCGACATAATGCTCTTCTTAACATCACAAGCGGTAAAAAGATCAAAAACAAACGATGGATAACTGGGAGTAGGAAGAGATGAACGACAATTAATTATATCAACCTTGATAGTCCTGTTAAAACTAGATGAAACAGAGAAATGTTGACTAAGTAAATCTATATCGAAGTTTCTGGGATTTGTTTCTTGTGATTTGTCCACTCCCAATGTTTTGAGAAATTTCTAGACTTTTGCTGGATCTTCATCTTGAACAGAATTATGAATGTGCTGGCGTTGTGCATCCCTACACACCTTATTACAGTGATTTCTTATTGCAACGTACTTTTTTACATTTACTTCAATAGGCTTAATTTTATATTTGAACTTGGCTTTAGCTTTTTGCGAAATCAATCGTTTGATGTTATCCGTAAGCCAAGGTGCAGGTGGATGTTTAATTTTAACAGGTCGGATAGGGGCATGCTTATCATAAAGATTGATGAGATTTTGGTTTAGAATATTAATTTTTTGATTGACCGATCCCGAATCAGTAAGTGGTGTCCAGTCGATACCGTTTACATCTTCACGCAGATTACAAAGATTTATCTGACCAAAATTACGCTGCATTAGGATCTTAGGTTTAGATTTAGGAGGCCGGAGTTTATAGGAAAGGAAGAGTAAATCGTGATAGGAGATCGCATCAGCAGGGCATTGCCCATGCTTAGCAACACGTTCTCTTGACGATACCATAATTAAGTCAAGAAGAGAAGGAGTAGAATTAGGGAAGTGATGAGTAGGATCAAGAGGAAGAATGTAAAGGTTAAAGGAATTAGATAAAGAATGGAGTGTCCTGGAGCGGGAGTCATTTTTTAAAAGACAAGTATTAAAATCTCCCATTATTACAGAGTGACTGTTAGAAGGCAGTAGATATACCAGTAAGGTTTCGAAAGAGGAGAAAAAGTCTGCGTAAAGAAGGACAGTAATAGACGCCGAGTAGGAGTTTGGTAAAGTTGAGTTCAACCACAATAAATAGGTGTTCACCAGCATTCATAGGTGGAGGTTGCGTTGATTCGTGTATTATACGATAATTTATATGTGAACGTAAATAAATGGCAACCCCCACCGCCAACTCCAGCAGCACGGTCATTTCTGATGAGCTTGAACCCAGGAAGGGAGTATAATGTTGAGGGCAGGCATAGCTTCAGCCATGACTCAGAAACAAGGATAGCATGAATATTCTTACAGTCAAAATTAGCCAGCATATCCGAGAAATGTGCCGGAATAATTTGGGCATTGATATGAACAACATTAAAGTTCTTTGGAACATTGACAAAATGACATGCAATACTATCTGACAGAGATGGTAAATCTATGAAACTGTCGTTAGAATTATTACTAAGTGCTGAATAATATCTTTCATCATCACTGTCAATCATTTGAAGTAATAAATATAATAAAATATATACCTATCAAATATACTTAAATCTAAAACAAAACCAAATAAATATAGACATTATTTACTAATACTAAAGTCTTAATACGATAACGATTTCCACCCGCCAGTTATTATAATAAACAAGACAAAAATAACGATATAAAACAAAAAAAAGAAAAAACATTATAAAACATTTTTTTTAGTACACTAGCAGCCTAGTCTGTGGACACAAACAATGCAAATAGTTTAGCTTTAGTTAGGCCGATAGTTCTGCCAAAGGCCTAAAAATAAGAATAAATGACACATATACCATAGACTAATTACAAAACTAATTATTTAACACAAACCATATACACAAACACACATATATGGCTATGTGTCATCAAGAGTTACTAAATACTAATTACTCTGTAGAATATTAATTTAGAACACCGACAGAAACTATAAAAAGTAATTTAAAAACTATATATAAGCAAATCTACATACAATAAAATTAATGCCCTGTAAAAGTGTAAAGTCACGTGACGCGTAACACTCCTGTTTTTAAGTACTTGGCTACGAGACTTAAAAGAAAAAAAAACAAAACAAATCAAGCTACCCGGACTATGTAAAATGCAATCATAAGAAAAGAAGTTATTTCTTCTGGGAAATTACTCTTTTCGACTTTGAAGCCGGCTTTGCTGCTGTGATGGGCTTCCCTGTATCAATCTGTTTAATATTGTGCAACTCACTGGAACTGGTAACGCGGTGACGAACGCCAACCGTTCCAATAACATAAATTATACCTTCCTTTGTCCAGCATTGAGAAACACCAAACTTTAGACGCGCTGCCATAAAGATTTCATGTCGCTGTTTTGTTAAAAAATCAGAAATTGTGATGCTGGTACCCTTAAATTTAGTCTTGCTACGCCACAAATTATCTCGGAATGCAATTGACTGGAACTTAACTACAATGGGCCTTGGCTTAAGACCTGATGAAGAACGTCCCATTCTGTGGCAGCGTCTGATATCTCCAGTGGTAAAGTTAGCCAGTTTGAGATGTTCTTGTACAACTTTAACCACCACTGCTGAAACATCTTCTTTGTCCTCCTCGGCAATACCATGCAGTAGCAACATTTTTCTGCGGGTCCTCATATCCATAGAGTCCACAGTGCGTGCAAGCAAATCTAACTGTTGTTGAAAATGATTCATAAGTTCCATAACCATCGTCTTAAAGGAACTAAAATCAGCAGATAAGCTCACCATGGAAGGAGTTCCTTGAGCTTTTGGTAGCTCTGCTTCAAAGATGGCCATCCGCTTATGGAATAAATCACTCAAATTGTTTAGTGAAGTCTGTAATGATTCTATGACTGTTTCAATATGTAAATATTTGTTATTGAAGGAGATAATAACACACGGGCAGGTACTATTGTTAAATTATCCTATTGTATCATTTATATTATTATTATATTATTATTTAGTATTTATTTTAGCTTTATTTTACAGAGCAAAAAATTTCCTTGTTAACTCCACAACCACCCACAAAAGTAGGACGGAGGTGTAATATTACCATGTTAAGGGAGCAATTATAAAGGTTAATAGTATAATAAAAAAACTATATGGTTGTCTGTAAAGTAGGTTTTAGGACGATAATTTAACGTCATATATGTTTTCTGAGAGTTTCACAAAATGTAATACTGATAGAAATCGAATGGTACATTTTAATTTTTTTTATTAAGTAAAGCAACTTTCTTGCCAAATCTGGATTTAAGCAACGTGAACTGTACAACCCATGTGCATCGAGCCGCTGATGCAAGGAACATAAACTCTACCCGAGAAGAATAGCAACTTCGAACAAAAAAAATGCGGCAGATTCTGACAGATACAGCACCTGTTGAACGGGGCGTTCTTTAATTAATATAGAGAGGGAATTCAAATACTTATTTTTGTAGTTTTATTAGGATTGTTATTAAATGATAGAAAATAAAAACAGATTAAAATGAACTTTTATTTAACAAAAAATATAAAATTTTACAATCACAGAACTCTATAATCGCAACTAACTTTGATCACTTTAACTAGCTATTGTGAAAAGTATCCTGAACTGTATATTTCCTTAACACTAAAACACTTAAAACATTTTCTCTGATTTTCCTTCATTCCACCTCGAAACAATTACTTACTAACACTACAAAACAGCAATAAGCAAGTTCGTAAACTACATTTGAAAGTGACAGACAACCATTTTTTTTAATTTGACAAATGACAAATAATGTATTAGGCTGTGTTCCGATATATACACTGCTAGCACTGTCCAGTGCTCTTACTGGAGAAAAATCATTGCGTTATAGACTGAGTATTCTACTGCTGCAGTATTCTAGAAAAATATATGACTTCATAAATCGCCGCCATTTTTGTACTGTGAGCAGTGTGAGCACTGGCGTTTTCGAGGTAAGGTACACTCAGTAGTTTGATCACGTGATCAACAGCGTCCAAAAATTTAACCACTTGCACTATTAAAAAATATTATTGTTATTGAATATTGTTATTCAAAGATACCGAACCAAAGAAAATTTAAAGAAATTGTGTTTGTTGCAGTGTGAAACCAATACTTTGTATGAAATTAAAGTAAGGACAGATTAGTATACTGGACTTCGTTCCGTTATAAACAGTAACCAGTATTGTTAACTATAACAGAACGACTTTGCAGTATACTAAATTGACGTCACACCTTACAGTGCTTGCAGTGTATATCGGAACACACCCTTAGTCTGTGACGTTTTGTCAGTATTGCCACCAATGAAAAATAAATAATATATTTAATTCTTTTTTCCATACAGTATCATTATTCGGAACCCCCTAGGTATGCCGCATAATCGTAAAAGAAAGTTGACCGGGCCTGCGCTGATGGCTCGCGACTGACACTTGGCTCAAACGTCCCACACCCCGCGGCCCCCTCGCCAAATTTGGAGGGGTGCGTCTTCGTGAATGGCACTATCTATACTTTATAGGCTTTTAAAATGTAAAGGGATAAGTTGAAGGGAGATATATCCTTAGTTAATTTTTATTCACCCAAACCCAGAACAAATAATTCGGGATCGCATAAAGATTTATCCCCAAATCGAAACCACCACACACGGCATAAAATTGTCACGTTTGTTATAAAAACTATCGTTCTATGAGTAAGTGAGAGCCAGATAGGTACATTAACACAACTCCAATATATATGCTCCCAGGTCAGTAAGTAATAACTAATTTCCCCAGAGATCACAATACATCTCGATCCACTTTTTTATAAAATATATAAAGTGTTATGTCAAAACTTGAATAAATTGAAATATCGTTCTAGTAGCGATTGTAAGAATGGAATAACATGCTACGTCAATATACTATCGAAATTTAACGACAGCACTAAAGCAAATGGCCCTGTTTGTTGTCCCTAACAATATAACGTCTAATATAACACAAACATGTGTATAAAGGATAGTACATTAATCACGTCATGCTTTTTAGTAATTTTTACCCCTCCCTCCTGGTATTATGTGGTGAGGCTTAATACTAACTCTAAAAATCAAGTTTTTTTAGTATAAAGTATTTTAAAACTTTCAGAATATTAATTTTAATTACAGGTGCGTATAATCTAATTCAAGTCGTACGCTGCTTTACGGTTTTATATAAATCGCACCTTCAATTACTAAATAAATACACGTGATATCTTACTACACACCTCCCTCCATACTTGGGACATTTCGTGGTTTTTGTCGAACCCCCTCCTCTCTTTCGAGCCTCACGTGATTGATGGACGACCCCTAAGATGCTTGCATTTGATTTTGTTTAGCGTCTCTTTACGTAGCCAAGTAATGCCTTACTTAAACCAAGTTAATATCATAAAGACGGCTAACAGATGTAAGCCATGTTTAGCAAAATTTTATATGAATACACACAGAATCTCTGCAGGCACTATTAGCACTTTGCCCAATGAATTTTGATACCCGCACATAAACTATAAACTTTAGAGGGTGTTGTTACTACTCATCTTTATGTGCCAGTGAGATAGCAGAAGATTGTTAAAAGACGTGATGCCTGGCCTTTATTGTCTCATTTTTTTGTTTTTCAGCATAGCAATCAGAGATTAAGAACTTTAATTTTAGGGGTTAAAGTATAAAATGGCCGATTTGTACTAAAAATTGAAATTCGTTCTTTTTTCATTTAACATATTTATTTAATCAAAATATCTACCAATATTATCTATACATATATTGCTGCCATCTAATAGGAAGGTTATTTATGCCTTTGAAATATAACTCTGATTATCGAGATTCTACAAACTGTGTAAAAGCATTTTGTACTGCTCCTGGGAAGAAAATTTTTTATCACGTAGAAAATTGTCCAATTCACGAAAAAAATGGTAGTCCGTTGGAGCAAGGTCCGGCGAATACAAAGGGTTACGAATGGTTTCTAATTGCAGTTCCTGTAGAGTTAAAACGGTTTCTCGTGCTGTATGAGGTCTCGCGTTATCATGGAGCAATAATGTTGAAGATCGATTCATGAGTTGGGGCTGTTTCAGTGCAAGTTTTTTCTATCATTGTTCGGAGTTCGGCACAGTAGACATCTGCCGTTATTGCTTGACCAGATCGGAGAAAGCTATAGTGAATAACACCATGCTGAGACCACCAAACAGTTACCATTACATATTTATTGGTAAGCTTTGCTTTAGGACACTGTTGCGGCGTTTGACCTGGGGTCAGCCATTGTATTTTTCGCTTACGGTTATCGTAAAGAATCCACTTTTCATCACATCTCAAAATTTGATCCAATATTCCTTCATTTCTGTATCGATTCAACAAGGCAACACAAGTTTCAACACGCGTTTCTTTCTGCAGATCAGTCAAATCATGAGGCATCAATTCTTCTTTATTTTTTATTTTATTAATTTAACGCAAATGAGTCAATATTGTTGGTAAGGTAACGTTAAACCATGCCGCTAATTCCTGGGTAGTTTGGCTCGGATCGGCTTCCACCATCTCTTTGAATTCATTGTTATTCATATGTATGGGCGGTCATCCACGTGGTTCGTTCTTCAAATCAAAATTTCCATCACGAAAGCGTTTAAACCAAAATCGCATGCGTTCATTAACAGTCTCCTCTCCAAACGCAACATTGATATTGCGAGCTGTTTCTGCAGCGTTAGTTCCGCGTCGGAACTCGTATTCAAAAATCACTCGAAATTTCGAAGTATCCATCTTTCTTGTCTAAGCTGAATAAAAAATAACAACTGAAAGTCGATAATCCAATGTTGCACATTTTTTAAAAAGAAGAACCTCATAGGTACCATTTGAAAAAAGTTTCACTCAAAAATCTCAAATCATGAAGGTTCTATGTCAATTCGAAGTACCTATTACAATAAAACGGCAATTTCATACTTTAACCCCTATTATTTGCTCAGGTCGATTTTTACAACCCAATATTCAACGACCCATGTTCTTTATTCTTCTCTAGTTTAAATGTTTATCTGAAAAACTGTTACTAAAACACTAAACTAGAGCTTACTAGAGCTTAGAGCTTCGGTTTGGAGAGTTAAGTCGAAATTGAAAGGTACAGCTATTTCTATGAAAGAGTTCCTGACCAGACCACGACAAGCCGTTTTTAGCAGAGCTCGACAGCACTTTGGAATGCGATCATGCTGGACCCTAGACGGGGAAAACGTGGTTAAAACTGCCGATGAAAGTCGTCGCAAATTTTCCACCATGGATGAGCTAAACCTGCTCATTGCGAAATACCCCAAAGCGCCAGGAGGTTCTCTGTCTGTGGTCAGCGGTACGAGAGCAATATCGCGTAAAAATTAGTGCCGTAACGTGTTTTCAGTAGTTCGGTAAACTCATAATCTTTGTTTATTTTATCAATGCATGCATGCCATTTTTGTCTTGTTTACTCGGACTCATTGGATTATTTGTACCTATAGTATCTAAAATCTATACACAATACACATAAAATATGTCGGGTAGGCGTATCACAAGTCACTTATGTTTTAACTTTTACTTTTTATGTTTTGTTTTTTACTTTTCATTGTGTTGTATATTTGTACCATTGATTTGTACTTTATGCTTTATATTAATGTCACTATTGTCACTGTCAACTTGATATTTCGCGGTACGTCAGTCTTTAGTCTTTTGACAGAGTAGACCGGAAAATTTTACTCTCTTGTAAAGAGTCGCGTTCCGTTTCATTCATATGGTTTCAAGCATGTAATAGTTAATATGACTTCTCGACTTGTTTTAAAATTAATTATGTTATGTATTCTGTTGTTGGCTGGCGGGTGGTGCAAAGATGAAGCGCTAGGCTCATACTGCATTGCTCTTCGTATTTTATTATTTAATAGGTATCTTTATTTTAATATTTATTTTTATTCTTATTTATTTATTTTTATTATTTTATATTCATGAGTTCCGAAGATGATTCATTTTATTCTGCTAATTCGTCAGTCAGTGATACTGATGACAGCCTCTGTTCGGTCTCCGGTACGCTCGGCGATCGCTTGCGACAAAAATTTTACCGTGATTCGCACCACGCACTCAACGTTTGTCACATCAACGCTCAGAGTATTCCTAGTCACTACAGTGAATTTTACGATACTTTTTGTGACACTGACGCTCATGCCATTCTGATATCTGAGACTTGGCTTAAACCTCACTTTCTCTCCACTACCTACCCTCTTTAGAAGGGGGGGGGGGGGGGGGGGGGTGTTGCTATATATCTCCGCAGTTATTTTCCTTACAAAATACTCTTTTCTTCTTCTACTGATGCTACTGCGGAGTACCTGTTTCTAGAACTTTCTTTCAAAGGGGTTAAAGCCGTTCTGGGAGTTGTATACTGCCCTCCCAATACTGACTACTTCTCCAGTATCGAATCGATACTGGAATCTATAGGGTCGGAATATTCGCATCATGTCGTTATGGGCGATTTCAACACTAATCTTCTTTCTCCTTCATCTCCTCGATCCGTGAAGCTCCTTGATATTATTAACTCCTCCAATTTTCATGTCCTACCTCTATTTGCCACTCATCACAACAGTGACGGAAATGACACGTGGCTGGACCTAATTCTGACCTCTGTTCCTTCCTTAGTTTCTTCTCACGGCCAACTTCTTGCTCCAGGTTTTTCTCATCACGACCTAACTTTCCTTACCTACTTACTTAAGCCCCCAAAAGCTGACCCCCAATACCGATACGTGCGAAGTTTTGGACGGATGGATATAGAAGCCTTACGCAAAGATGCTTCTGCAATTTGTTGGGATCATTTGGATTCTGTCCTCTCGATGGACGATAAAGTGAAATACTTTAACGACTCTGTCCTTAAGCTTTTTGACTTGCATGCGCCTATTAAAAGAGTGAGACTGAAACGTTCCCCTGCACCATGGATGTCTAGTGACATACGTAAAGCCATGAAGAAGAGAGATCAAAGATTTCGTAGATATAAAAATGTACGCTGTGAACAAAATTGGCTTAGTTTTAAAGCCGCGAGAAACCGGTGCAATCAGATGATACGTAACGCTAAACGCCGCCATATCCTCGAAAACGTTACCTGTTCTTCGGCTTCCACGATTTGGAAATTTCTTGGCAATTTGGGTATAGGTAGACAACGTCAGCAGGGTTCTTGTGCGGCGGTTGGTTTGGATGATCTTAACAATCATTTCTCCACTATAACTCCTATGAATCACCAAACCAAGTGTAGTACCATGAATTTTCTGGCTTGTCTGCCTCAACCCAATTTCAAATCCTTCCATTTTTCTCCAGTGCCAATGGCTGAGATTAAAACGACCATCCTTTCTATTAAATCAAATGCAACTGGGTGCGATAATATTAGTCGCCGTATGATCGTTACCATATTAGAGCACCTTCTCCCAACTATCTGCCACATCATCAATCATTCCCTAATTTCCGGACACTTCCCATCCCAATGGCGTAAAGCCTACGTAATTCCCTTACCTAAGATACCCAATCCCTCTCTGCCCAATCACTTCCGTCCTATATCCATACTCCCCTACCTCTCAAAGGTGCTGGAGGCCTGCGTACATAAACAACTTTCCAATTTTGTATTTGGTAATGGTCTGTTGAGTACCTTCCAATCGGGCTTTCGACCAGGCCACAGCACTTTATCCGCTCTCCTTAAAGTGACTGGCGATATCAGGGCTGGCATGGAGAATGCCAAAGTTACAGTTCTCGTTTTAATCGACTTCTCTAGTGCTTTTGATTCCGTCAGTCACGATATCCTGCTTTCTATCCTTTCCCACTTTAAGATCTCACCCATTGCCCTGGATTGGTTCACTTCGTATCTTCAGGAGCGTCAGCAGTCGGTTCGCCTCAATGAGACCATGTCTCGTTGGCGTGTTCTCGATGCTGGCGTACCTCAAGGCGGTATTCTTTCTCCTTTGCTATTTTCTCTGTTTATAAATGCTCTTTCTGAAAACCTTCAGTGTGCGTATCATCTATATGCTGATGACCTACAATTGTACTGTCAGGCAAGTATTAACAATGCCTCCTCAGCTGTCTTTAGGCTAAATAGCGACCTGGAATACATCTCTGATTGGTCTGCCAGATTTGGATTAGTAGTAAACCCCAGCAAGAGTCAGGCAATTGTTATAGGTAGCCAGCGTATGCTAAGTAGACTCGATCTACAATGTCTTCCACCTATCATTCTTAACGGTGTGACGATACCACTAAGTACCTGTGTCAAAAATCTGGGTCTATATATTGACTCCTCTCTAAGCTGGACAACTCAGGTTGCGAGTGTAAGTCAAAAAGTTACAGGTACGCTACGAACACTTTATCGACTGAAAAATTTTTTACCTGTTAAAACCAAAACTTTACTTGTGCAGTCCTTGATCTTTCCTTTATTCGACTATGGTGACATGAGTTATTTTGACCTGAATGCAGACTTGCTCAACAAACTCGACCGTCTTCTTAATAACTGCATTCGATTCATTTTTAATCTTCGTAAGTATGACCATGTCTCTGCTTATCGTCTCCGTCTCAAATTCTTACCCATACGTCAACGCAGGAACATGCGAGCTCTCACTTCACTTTATTCTATTCTTATGTCTCCTTCTTCTCCTTCCTACTTAAAACCCTATTTTCAATATCTATCTTCTAATCATGATAGGGATTTACGCTCTAGTGACAATAGACTACTTCTTTGTCCATCTCATTCTTCTGGTTTTGTTAATTCTTCTTTTCCTGTACAGTCTGTTCTCCTATGGAATACACTCCCACTCAATATCAGGATGTGTAAGAGTCGCTACGAGTTTAAAACTAAAGTCCGACAACACTTCCTGGCGGAGTTAGAGGAATCACTACATCACTTGTGAATATTGTATGTATATGTGTATTTTTGTATGTATGTATTTTATTATACTCGTATATATTTTGCTTATTTATATCTTATGTTTACTATCTAGTATATGTAAATTTTTATTATGTATATCTCTATGTATATGTATCGTATTTATAAGATGTCATATAGTCGCATAATTGGTTAACTCTTGTGAAAATTATTTTTTTCGCCTCTTGTGTTCTGATATAAATGTACCTACCTCCTATTATCTCTGCATCACCCATGGTTGACTGGTAGAGAATGCCTCAGGCATTAAGTCCGCCATTGTAAAACTGAAAATGTACTTTTGTTTTCTGTTTACATAAAGTTAAATAAATAAATAAATAAACTTATACAATATTTATTAGAGACGTTACAACATAATTATGTATTTTTTTATTGCCAACGGTGGCAGACGAGCAAACGGCCCACCTGATGGTAAGTGGCAATCGCCGCTCATGGACTTTGGTAACACCAAGCGGCCGCTTACCGTGAGTAAAGTGCTCTTCTCAAACCTCGTTTAAAAAGGGACAAGTCGTAACGCTGCTTCCAGAGCTTACACCTACGTGGTAGAAAAGAACGCTGAAAACGAACTATCTTGGACGAGATCGTTTCCAGGTGGTATTTCTTAAACTCCGACGATTTATGACAGGTAAGGCGGCCAATATTCTGAAAATTGAATGCGGGGATTTGTAGATTGTTATGAATGTCTGAGTTTTTTAATGTGACCTACCATGAAGCTTAGGCATTTTTAGGCACAGTCAGTTTGAGTGTCAAAATGCTGTGCTGGCTCAAAAAATGGACCACGTCACTCTGTGCAATGCCATGCTTACCAGATTTAATGAACACGCGTCAAATTTGATGTGGGGTATAGTCGGTATAGTAATAGATGATGAAATATAATTTATTGCTACAAACCCAAAACAAAGCAGCAATCAAGTGAACCTTCAAGATGAGCCAAAACCAAACAAAGTGGCGCGCTGCAAGTACGACCAAGCTGTTAACAGCTTCTTTTTTTAAGAAAACTGGAGACTCCTACTGTTGCTTTGGAATCATCCATGCCATTAATAGTGATAGGTACCAACTAATGGTCACAAAAAAGACAAAATCAAGCTGTACTTCAAGAAGATTACAGAAAATTATTTGAGAAGAAATGTGTTATCAAAATTAGCAGTCTCAAACAATTGTTATGACGACAGTATGGCAAAGCATCTGGGACTTTCCAGGAGATGCAGGTTCAAATCTTGCTTGTGAATGCTATTTTAAATTTCACATTTTCGAATTTTTGATAGCCCTAGTACTTTGTGACGCGTTTTTGTTTCCAAAAATTAAGAAGCAGTAACGCTGTTAACGATTTTCATTATCAGAACAATGTCGAAGAGCATGAAAAACATGTTTCCGAGGGCACCATAGGAGTGGCATAAATGTTTTTAAAATTGTTTATTCGTATGAAAAAGAACATTTGAGAAACAATAAATTCAGTTTTGACCATTCACAGTATTTTTTTTCTTCTTTATTAACTTTTAGCGCTAAAAAAGAGTTGTAAACTAGGCATGTGGGGACTCATTAATTGTTCTACGAGAGTATTTAACTATTTTTTAGATTTTTAGAAAGCGGGTTTACATTTGGCATTTCAGAACGGTCCCGCAGAATCCGGACGGTTGACCACCTTACTGTTTGGAGCCAGTTGAATTGGCTCCCAACAAAAATAACACATACCCGAAAAGGACAAAATCTTATACATGTATCTCGCTCACTCTTACTATAACCTAATACGTGCATCATTTTCTTCATCCTACTAAGGATGAAGAAAAGGATGCACGTATTACTAATATTAGCGAGTCTACGTAAAACCTTCTAATATTATTCTGATATAATAAATCAAATCTCTGTGTGATAATAATAATTTATGTGATAATAAATCTATCTATAGTTATTGATCTATGAATCTATCTCAATCACTTGTCAATCAGTGACAAGTGACTGATGATTACATAGTAACGACTCCTTGAACGTTTGCTATTGATAGCTGAGCTTTACCGTCGTTACAATTGACCAATAAGTTTTTATCACAGAATTTAAAATTGGACTTAGCGGTCTGGAAACAATAATACCGTAACGGCACGATCCGAACAAAAATTCACGCCTCAACAGTCTAAGGGACTGTTAAAATAAAAAGATTTGAATCTAAACAACGCTTTTGGTTTTTCGTTCCAATCCAGATTGATCGAATTATAGTGTCATTGAACTTAATATTTTGAAAGATTTAACTTCAGTTATACTTATTTTTATTGTTGTGTAACTGAGCACTAACATTTTCAGTTTGACCTGGTTTTATTATTACCTTGAACTATTGACTCGCGTAATAAATTAGTATTAACAATTGATAAATAATTATATGTGTGCAAAGCAACATCGTAGTCCCGATTACTTGCTTACGATACTAACGAATCTATGATGGTAGAACGTTGTTAATCCCAGTATTGTATAGACTGTTAGTGTGATATAGACTATACAGTATAGACTATTTTTTCGTTTAATATTGGCCACGGAGAACTATATAAACCTCCTCATCGTCTTCTCTAATTCCTCTTGACCTCTTCCTTGATTATCTTAATCCTTTCATTAGAGTTAGCAAAGTGCGATACTGCTTGTGTCTTAGTTGATCTCCACACCAGGTTATAGCTATCTGCTATACTAACAATGTACCTATATTAGATACGAAAATTATACATACCCACAGATTGTTTTCAAAAGCCAAATATTCAGTGTTATTTTAACCGTGATTCTACCAATCACATTAACATTCATAATGATATTTGCTACATTATTTACTTCTACTGCGCTGTCCTGAATTGAGCCAATGAATATTAATACCCCTTTAGTGTTGGGAAGTGGCGAATTTCGCGAGATATCGCAAGTTTATAGAGGTTTATGAATACACAATATGCTTTGAAGATCTTGGGTAAACCACACCGCAGCTATTTAATAAACGCTATTCATAATTCTTCATCATTCATTAAACAATAAATTAAAATTCTTTGTATATGTTTCTGTTCTCTTTGTTTGTGCATTTTTGATCTGTATTTTAGCACTTGACATGCTCAATTACTTTAAAGAGCGAATTATTTGTGAAATGTGGAAAAAGAGAACTTTACTGCGAGCGGGAATTGAACCTGCGTCCCTTCAAATCCGGGGAAATGCTGTAACCGCTTAGCGATTTATTCTTTTTGTTATTTTTAAAAACAATCATCAAAATAAGATCATAAAGTTTTGGTGTAGGTATTTTGTAAAATCACTCGAAAATACCTGGACAGACCGTTTTTAGCGTCCTTTTCTACCATTTGCCTCCAGTGCTGTGACAAATATTTGGTACACATTGCTTGAAATTCATGAACGGCAATTATCATTTATCACCAAGTCGGCTCCTGACTTGGCTGCCTTCTTTAGCAATAAGTACCTGGATGACCGAGCTTTGCTCGGTATATTTTTTCTTGGTAAATCGTGAGATTTTCTCACAAAAGAAAGAATTGAAAAAAAAGGGAAAAAGAAACGAACTGGAGACATCTGGACTCGAACCGGGGTCTTCTGGTTTTGTGACCACCCGATTTCCCACCTGAGCTATAATAACCTTGTAGATGATGCCGAAATTTACTTTCGTATTCCAATAATATTGTAGCAGTTTTTCATTGCCTGAAAATCCGGATAAAACGGCGTTTTCTAAAAATAAAACCTAGCTAGATCGATTTATCGCCCCCGAAACCCCCTGCATACTAAATTTCATGAAAATCGTGGGAGCCGTTACCGAGATTCAGATTATGTATATATATTTAGATATTTTTATATATATTTTTAGCATTTGACATGCTTAGCACTATACATTAAACACAAAGTGAAAAATGTGAAATCGAAAATAACAGTCAGGAGCAGGATTTGAACCTGCATCTTCTGGATACCGTCCAGATGCTTTACCAATTCAGCCATCCTGACAATTGCTCCTGAATGCTAATTTCGATAACACATCATACTTAACGTCTTTGGGTGACGCCTGCGCCATCTGTCGGAAGTATTTTCATACATTACTAGCTGTTTCCCGCGGCTTCGCTCGCGTAAATAAATGACTATTACATTATTTTTTTTAAAAAGAAAACGGCCTCACGTCCCACTACAACTACTATTACTTATCATCGCGCCATCTCCCTTGCGGGGTAGGCAGAGAAAACAGAGTGCCACGAGGCTCTATCCTTTCATACATCTCTCGCTTCGTCAACATTCATAATTCTCTTTATACACACATAGCTGTTACCCGCGACTTCGTCCGTGAGTAATTTCATAAAAATAAATAAAGCAACCCTTGAAATTGTCGGTTATACAGTGCAACGGTATTACAGTACTCGGGGTTGGAACTTCATTACTGAAATGCTAGATGGCGTTGAAGTTGCTAGATTTTGAGATTTTGTGACAAACAATTTTTTTTATTTTTCGTATTTTTTTTAATAAAAAGTATCCTATGTTACTTCTAATACCTCCGAGAATATGTGTACAAAGTTTCATGATGATCGGTTAAGTAGTTTTCACGTGAAAGCGTAACAAACAAACTTACATTCACATTTATAATATTAAGTATGAAGTATGATACCGACCAGGTAAACTTAATTTTACAATTAAGATTTTACCTAATAATGACGCAAGCCCTTTTTAAATATTTAGATATTTTTATATATATTTTTAGCATTTGACATGCTTAGTACTATACATTAAACACAAAGTGAAAAATGTCAAATCGAAAATAACAGTTAGGAGCAGGATTTGAACCTGCATCTTCTGGATACCGTCCAGATGCTTTACCAATTCAGCCATCCTGACCATTGCTCCTGACTGCTAATTTCGATAACACATCATACTTAACGTCTTTGGGTGACGCCTGCGCCATCTGTCGGAAGTATTTTCATACATTATACCGACCAGGTAAACTTAATTTTACAATTAAGATTTTACCTAATAATGACGCAAACCCTTTAAATATTTAAATATTTTTATATATATTTTTAGCATTTGACATGCTTAGCACTATACATTAAACACAAAGTGAAAAATGTGAAATCGAAAATAACAGTCAGGAGCAGGATTTGAACCTGCATCTTCTGGATACCGTCCAGATGCTTTACCAATTCAGCCAATAGGAAATGGTGTGCTATAACAAGTGGATGAATTTGTATATCTTGGATGTGGATTCAGTAGGGATGGAAGGTACGCCACTGATGTAGAAAGAAAAGTGAATGCGGAAAATAGAGTGAACGGAGCATTGGGACAACTTCTCGGCAGCCACCACCTCAGCCAGTAGGCACTTGTCGCAATACACAACGCAGTGCTTGTTCCAACGTTATTATATGGAAGCGAGAGTTGGGTATGTAAAAAGGAGCATGAGAGCAAAATCAATGCGGTCGAAATGCGATCTCTGCGGAGAATCTGTGGAGTGAGGCTGACTGACCGCATTCGTAACAATGACGTAAGAGAGCGAGTAGGCATGAAAGAGAGTATTGGTGTAAAGATGCGAAAGGGAATGCTCCGATGGTTCGGACATGTGGAAAGAATGCCGGACGAGCAACTGGCTAAGAAGATATACAATGCGAAAGTGGAAGGATGTAGGTACAGGGGGAGACCGAGACTTACCTACCTAGACCAAATTGATAATGTATTGAAGGAAGGTGGAGTCAGGAGTCTCCGAAACCGTCACCGTCAGGGCAAGGTTTGTGTAAAAGAAATTTAAAAAAAAATACGAAAAATTAAAAACGTCTCATAATATGAAAAGTGAGTAGTGAGCAGAATACTGTGAGAGAGCTTCAATATATTGACATATTAACGTTCAGTTGTGCAGCCAGCCAAAGCCAAAACACGTCTTTTGGGATTTTTTGGTAAAATAAATCCGGGTCTGCTAATGTGTTACTGCGGCTGTACACACTCGTCGAGACACCCCGAGACAGGCCGAGGGTGAGTGTGTACATGGTAGCCTTGTCTCGTCTAGGGGCTCTCGCTATGTCTCGGAAGAGTGTCGGTTTTGTGTGCTCGAGTCAAAGGGTCTCGGTGAGTCTCGCGATAAAACGAGACCGCGCCTGTACATACATACTCGTTTGCTTAGTTGCCCGCCAAATGCGTTCGCGTAAAGACGTGCTTTCTGCGTGCGACAACGATGTGTTCTAACGCTTTTTAGAAGCCTACTAAAGGCAATCATTATTATGGAATCCTAAGAATGTCAGGCACAAGGATAAGCAACTATTACACGACGCTTGGTTATAAGCAACGATTTTGATATCCCCGTGGAAGATTTAAAAAATATATATATTCCTGTTGAATAGTTAAAAAGTTCTTTTTCTCCATGGTTTAATAATATATTTTTTTATGGTAAATGATTAAAAAATTACAATAACTAATAAAAAAATAAACGCCGCAATTGTTTTTTCCACATCCATCGCGATGGGCATCCGAAGTTCAATTGATACAACGAGCGTGTACATGGTGTGCTCTCGTGTCGAGCTTCTACGAGAAGAGAGTGGACGAGAGGTTCGCGAGACAAATAGACGAGTGTGTAAAGCCGCCGTTATAATGGATTTTGATTTAGTCAAAAGGTAAATTGATCGAGAGTATTCTTAGCTTAGCGGTTTGAAGACTTACAGCTTTTCCAATTTATAGTATTACAGTAGCTAATCGGAATAGTCACAATGAGTTGGTAGGATGGATGTTGATTAGTGTATTGTGACGGAATAATGATGGGATAGCTCAGGTCGTAGGCTTTATAATAAATTGATTCTTGCTTTAGCAAGTGCTGTCTTTAGACAGGAGATAAAATGAATTACGTTACGTGTCACATAATATAATGTAATCTTTTAATGTCAAATCTATTGGTATTTATGTAAAAACTTAGACCGCAGTTATTTCTAAAATAGGTCGTGACATAAATGCACCTAACCCAATTTCTGATTCTAAATAAATTATTAGACTAATTAATGGGTACGGGCCGCTACCGCTGAACCAGCAAATTAATTCATTTTTAAGTAAATGAAGTATAATATATCTATTCCTTATATAATTTTCTTTTTGCATTGGACGAAATTTAAATATAGTTCTTTACAAAGAGCAAAAATGTGAAATAAACAATGATAGCCACTAGCAGGATTCCAATCTAGATCTTCTGGATTACCTTTCCCCATCACCCAAGACATTAAGGAAGAATTTGGTAAAAAAAATAATAGTTCCAAGCAACTGTTACGGTAGCTCAATTGGCAAAGCGGCTGGAGCGATAACCCTGGAGACGAATTGCCATTTTGTCGGGAGAAGAATCCTTTATCTTTTTCTAGGCACCGAACTGTAGGTATGCAAAAACTCATGCCAATTATTATTATTATATTTTATAAGGATAATAATTCATAGTTGCTTTTGTTACTGTTCTAGAGTATAGACAACGAGTTTCAAACTAAGATCTATGCTCAGATAAGTGATAAACTTAAATCATAAATGTTAACGCTTTAACGCGTTAACTTATCGCGCTCCCAAAAAATAAAATCTTGCCGCTTTGCATACTTCTGCGAACTTTTTCGATAATTCATTCCATTAAATAAATTGCCTTCCAACACTTTTCCTCCTTATACATATATTAATATTATTGTATATATGTATTATAACATTTTAATTAATTGGGATAATAAATATATTTAATTGCCGTGTTAATCCATGAATTACCACCACAAAGCTCTCACAGCTCATTAACAGTTTAGTACACTGCAGTTGGACCCACATAACATTACAAGTAAGTGGCAATCCCACTAAATTGCCGCATATATTCATCCTTTTAACTGGTGAATTGAACATTAGGCTGTTCCGTCGGCTTTATTGGAACCTATGCCTATTATCCAAATGGGTATAGGTCCGGCGAATTATAATATCAAGTAACATTAAATTTATTCTAAAAAATAGACTTTTTTATGGGTCATTCAAGCTGGGACAAGCAAAGCCACCATTACAATCGTATTCTAAAATTCGTAAGTCTGTTAGCCCGAACTAGGCCAGCGTCGGAGATTTCATTCTAAGTCCTTAAACACTAAGAAGTAACCTCTACCCAACAGTAGAACGGTAAAGGTTTGTGACTAAAGCGTAACCGTATAAATGTTAATATAAAACATCTATATTATAAAGCTGTAACAGAGCTGTGTCTGTACATTTAAGATATTTAAGAAAAAATTACTGTAATACTCTGACTGGCTATATAGGCGTGTCTAAACACAAAAACATTTTTTTTAGATTTTTTGTCTGTTTGTCCGTTCACACATCACGCAAAAACTACTGAACAGATTTTGATACAACATTTTTTTATTTGATAGCTTTTGATTAGACTTAAAAACTAGTATATATTTTATTCTGCTACTATATCGGGAACTTGAGATATAACCTAAAAACTAGCTTTTGGCTGCGGCAGAGCCGCGTAAACGCTTTTAAAATGTAATGAAAAAAGCCTATTAATGTAATGAAAATGTAAGTAATAAAAATAAAGAGAGTAATTTAAAACTTTGGTTCGTTAAATGAGACAGACTCTGTGGTGCAGCGATATTTTGAGCGACTGCTGATCATGAGGTCTTGCGTTCGATCCCCGGGTCGGGCAGTGTTATTGAAAGTTTTCGTAAAAAGAAAAATTTTCAGTATCAGCCCGGAGTTTGAAAATGTGCCCGGTAGATGGCAATAGGCTCGCCCCCTATTACGTGGGACTTAAACATAGCAGGCGAATCGTGGGTGTGCAATACACCTCTGCCTACCCCTTCGGGATATACAGGCATGATGCTATGATGCAGACTTCGTTTAAAGTTACTGAATGAATCAAAATGTATCAGAATCAATATCGAAGTTGCCAGCTTGAATACGATTATATTGGTCAAGAATTTTATTTAGGGCGGATGGAAGACCCAGATTAGTTCTGGAAAAGAACGTATCAAATTTATTTTTTTTATTTTATGTCTAGGATAGGAATAAGGAATAGCTAGAAGAGATATTATATTTAATAGATGAGTGCACTGTATTTTATTAGTAACTAAATTATAAAGGAAACATAAGTCAAAAACGCACCTTCGAGCACGAAGTGTGGTCATATTGAACTCAATCAAAAGCTGATCATAGGGATTCCTGTGAAAAATCACTCCATAAGAACTGATATATATCTAAGTTAACTGCAGTTCTTTGATTGTATGTAAAATAAAAATGTTATGAATAATTTTACAATGTACGTTGTAAGTTTCCAGTTCACTACAAAATTATGATTTTTAGAAAAATATAATTATGTTAACAGTTATAGTTCAAAAATCTTGAATATTTATACAAGATTGTGCAGTGGTGGATTTACCAGTAGGCTGAGTAGGCTAGAGCCTAGGGCGGCAGATCTTAGGGGGCGGCAAAATATGCCCCGTCTCGAATTTACACACACAACAAAAGAAAAGACATCCGGACAGTTAATACGAGTAAGTCTGTCTTCGCATACCTCGTAGTTTATGACAACGACAAGGGAAGTGTGGGCCCTCACTCACTAAATAAACCAGCTGTGTGATGTCTCTCCACCTGTTCTGGAGGGTCACTGGAACTGTGTGACATTGCTCCAGTGGTCCACTGGTGGAATACCCTTTCGGGACATACCCTCTACTGAGCGGCACTTCCGCACACCGGAGCGTCGCACCTTTGAGGGAGACTTTGCAGGTGGGGGACGTTTTCCGGTCCATCCACCTGCGGGCTCAACTAGAGTGGCATCAGGCGCACATACTCGTACTCGCGCCTGTGGTTCGGGTCAGCGGAAGAATCGTCCTCCCTGGCCTTCTTCACTGTTTGACACCAAAATTATGTCATCTTAGATATCCTGGCATCGACCGCTGTCCAAATCCAATCGCTACAGCCATAGTAAAAGGAAACAAGTACGGTAACTCAGACCCTGTGCGCGCGATAATTACCTAAGCACGCAGGGCTGGTCACTGTTAGTGTGTTATTCAATCGTCATAAATATAGAGCTAGCGCCGGGGTCCCACAAGGCTCCGTCCTCTCACTGATCCTCTTCTCACTGTACACCATCGACGTACCTCAGCATCGGCAAGTGCAGACAGCACTTTTTGCAGACGTTACAGCTATCTATTTTTCAGGGATTCACCCTCTCACAGTGCATAGGAAACTCTAATCCGTGGCTACTGCCCTCAGTACGTGGTTTAGCAAGTGGAGAATAGAGATCAACCCCGAGAAGAGGCGGTCATGTTTCATAGGAACTACCCCGACTGTATCCCCCGAAGGAGATCAAACAGATTAGCATCTTTGGTAAACCTATTCCTTGGAGTAGCCGAGCCAAGTACTTAGGTGTTATTCTAGATAACAGACTCACATTCCCTCGTCACGGTCAGGTGGTAGGCTCTCGCGCAGCCTTTGTTAAGGGGCGTTTGCACTTTTTTGTTAAACTCTAGGTATAAACTCTCACTTAGGAGTAAGGTCAGACTCTACACTGCCTGCATGCCCTATTATGACGTACGCTAGTGTAGTATTTTCACACGCCAAGGCACACAAGATCCATAGATTACAAACACTACAGAATAGATTCATGCGCAGAGCTACGGGTGCACCGTGGTTCATACGCAATGTCAACTTCCACATAGCCTTACAATTGCCTACCATCAAGCAATTTATGAAACGGTGTTCCTTTAGTTTCTTTGACTCCGCCATTACTCACGCCAACCCTCTTGTGGTTGAGGCGACTAGGTACAAACCATCTTATACATCGCGCGTACGCAGACCGCGACATAGCCTCGACGAAGTCGACGACGAAATAACGCACGCTCAGAACAGAGCATACACAGCTCGCGCAGCTACTACGAGGGCGAAAGATGTATCGCGGTCAAATCATAAACGTGGGAAATCCCACTTTGCCAGCAACGGCCCGAGCCGAGGTCCTTATGCCACAGGGGGTGCCCTCGGGTAGCGTTGTTTAAATGTTGGGTTGAGAGCCCTCTGCGCTCATAAATTGTCCGGATAAGGTTGTCATAGCCATCTGAGGCTAACAAACAAAGTCACACACGAAAAAAAAATACGGCAATGCGTACGTAACGACGGCGCAGCCTAGACGGGCGTACCTATAGCAGTTTTAAATTTTGTTATTGGGTGCGTGCGGCGACTCGTAGGCACTGGCACGCACACATGAAAACCGTGCTCGGTTCGTTTGTATGAAGATAACTTAATTCTTTCCTTATACTATGCTACAGCGCATCGAGCTGACGACGCTCGGCAGCGAGAGGTCCTCTCTTGTTACCGTGCCGTGTCCTCGTCGCAGGCGCAATGTGACAGCACGGAGTCGCTTCCCTTCTTGCAACTATGTGCACCTGCACCGTTCAGAAAGTAGGGAATCCGTGCCGTCACCCCGCCCACTCCTCCAGCACTGACTGAAGTGCCCCCGATTTATAAAATCACGCAAAAAGATAATATAACTTTCATTGCTATTAAGCTATGAAAGTTTTATATTATCTTTTCAATTATGATTTCTACCAGTTAATTTAATAGGGATATTGTTCGCATTGTTTTTAACTTAAAGTGCAATTAAAAGTATAATGTTTGCTGAATGTACATTACATAAAAGAGGGGTAAAGCTGATGTTATAAGGACGATATATACGACGATGCCGTAACCATAAAATTGCAATTATAGATTAACAAAATAAATACTGTGAACTATGGTATCGAATTTCAGAGGTTAGTAGGGTCGGCAAAATCTTAATAGCTTCTGGGCGGCAAATTCCTAAATCCGCCACTGAGATTGTGTAAGCCCGCCTTGTTACGTTACTCAAAAATTAATTAAAAAAACAATTATTCGAAAGAAAATCTTTATTTCCATATAATATGAGTAATAATTAAACGTAATAGCATGTAATAGTGTTTAAGTGTGTAATCTGCAGTTATTGCAAATTTTATTGTTTGGAACATTGGATTTTCGTAATTCTGTACTAATATGTGTGTCATCGCCCCAGTTCGACGGAGATTTTTGATAAATGCAATCTTTGAGATGGTATTCGGAGAGAGTGCAATGATGTTGCACCATTTTAAGAGTACAATAAGGTTTTACTCTTTGTTGTTCGTGCCTGTTCTCGTTTATTCCCGTTGTATTTTACATTATTATTATTATAATATTAATAATATTGTAAAATAGTTAATAATATTACAATTACTAGTAGCCGTTGCATTCTCTTTATACTTATTACTTACCTACGTATTACATTTGTTAATAATCTATTGTACTCGTAGGTATATATCTATTGTATGTAATCTTTACTGAACCTTTTCCCTTTTGGTTTTCTGTCAAATACGTGGATATGGAATGGGATATTCCCTACAGTGCTTGTGTGGTCGAAAGTGCGATCATATAAGTTTTCGTGCCAAAATGATATTCTTGTCATATCGTTTGAGCCATTTTTGTGATAATTCTATTCATTTTACACAATCAATCGTATATTAAGTGAGATATGTATGTATGTACTTTCGTTGTTTTATTTACGTGAGCAAGCCGCTGACGGTTGATTATAAAAAAGAGGAGGAAAGAGAAATTGCTGAAAATCAGCTTTGTGATGCAATCACCACGAAACAAGCTGAGCTATGCTCCTTTTCTGCTACACCGACCATCGACCTAGCAATATAGGTCTATTTTACTATTATTATTTTTGTGGTTAAAATCTAGTTGCACATTTCGTTATATATTTTTCTTTCTTTCTTTCTTAATCTCCACGTATTGTGGATTCCCGAATAGCCCGCTCCATGGCACGCAAAAGTAATTCGAATCTTGAAATACGAGGCTAACGTTCAGATGCCACGTTTCTATTCCATATGTCATCACCGACCACTGTCATTTAGCCTTTTTTAAAGCCAACCAAAGCAACAAAGCAGTCTTGTTGGAATAATTCCATTCTTTAAATAATTACGAATATTAAAAGATTACTAACCACAAATAACTACAATATTACGGCACTCCCCGTATTCTTCACAACAATAATACTAATCTGTAACCAGTCATGAAAAGTTTACTCAAAAACGTTTTCTGTTTGCTATCAGATTGAGCCACAAAGATGTCATAGTGACGAAAATTTTAATGAGCTGTGGATTGCGTCTATGAATCTTAATGCCCCATTGTTGGCCATAATCAACATTTACAGCTAATTTACGAAACAAATATTTGTTTCTTTAATGTTACAAAAGTAGTTATTAAATAAGTAACGTAACTTATTTCTAGAATTCTCATAAAATATATGAACTCAGTCGTCGCTGGCTTTTGTTTGGTGATACGATCGTTATATGCACTTTATACTTTGTTTGGAACTAACTGTAGATATACCAGGTAGATTTCTACAATATCACGTACCATAGCCTATAAACGCTAGCAATACCGGAGATATCCAACTCCAAGGAAAGGGTTGAGAGGAAGGCTAAAGATAGGACGAGTAAGGCGTTTTGGCATTCGGCGTTTTGATTTACAATACGGAATACAAACAGTACTGGTAGTTATAGGTACTTTTTTTCAGGGTGTTACATTCCCGGTTGAGCCGGCGCTTGGATGCTGGGATAAGGCTCTTCTCTACCTCTAAATTTAAAACAGTTCAGATTATGTACAAAAAAAAATATTATAGAAAAAAGGTTACTCTTTCCTCCCCTAATATGACTTCCTCGTCTTTTCTGGTTTTATATAAATTTAAATTTATTTTATGATATAATAAAAATAACACATTGGTGTGAGAAAATTAATGAATTTTGTACAGTTAGCAGATTTTTTGTTGCCCGTCTCGTGCCTGTAATCCATCATGTTATAAAAATAATGCGTTCAAATACCTTTTCGTACGCTTGCCTTATGATCGCTCTAAGGCTTGGACTACACTAGTAAATGGTTCAATTTATTTCAATTATCTTATTATAGCGGATCGATTATAGCAAAAATGGCTGACTCTATTAGAAAGTACTCTCAAATAATGGTAAGAATTCCTAATGTTGCCTGTACAAGAATAATACTTATTATTCTTGTTCTTGTGCAAGAAGTTGCATTTTCTATCATATTCCCCTGGATCAGCAATGCATATTCACCGTTTAACGTTGATATTATAGAATATTCCACTACGATAGGTAATCAAACATTGGTGGGTTCATGGATTACCAAATAAAATACGAGCTAAAAGTGAAAACTCAGTATAATTTTATTTAACAAAGCTACCAGTATCATTTTATTATATTAAATGTTATTTGATTTTTTTCCATTGCCTCTTATGAAACCAACTGAAGTGATGATGGACTTTGCATTCTTATTCTTTCTTCTTATTCTGTTTATGTCCCTGTAGTGACACGGACACAAACAGTCTAATACTTAGAGGGAAAGACCTCATCCTCTCTCCTCTCATCAGAATATTCTATTATTAAAATAATGCTTAAGTTTTTAATCATCTTAAAGACAGGATTCCAGTTTTTAGTATTTGATCTCTTACGATTTTGATACTGAAGATCCAGTATTTCATCAGTCACGTAGATATTTATTTTCTGATGCAGCCAGATGTATTCGATCGGATATCTCTATAAGCGGTGTGAACTCTGCCTAAAAAAACGTGAGACCCGATAGCAATTCGCTCACGAAAATTAATAATGACGTAAGTTATAAGAATATTATGTAACTATGGTTATATGATGAAGTTGAATAAAAAAGAAGAAGATAAAAATTAACCTGGTGTAAAACATTCTTTGTGTTATGGATTCAATTCCTACACTAAAGCAATCCATAAACTATGTTATGGGGAGAAAGTGTGTGCGTCGCTAATTGTATGTCTGTAAAGTCCTCCGTGATATAGGATTTATCTCCTAATGCAGGGTGTTGACTTTTATAAAACAATTTGCATTTGCCCGCGGTCCCACCGCAGCCAAAAGCTAGTTTTTAGGTTATATTTCAGGTCCCTATATAGTAGTGGGATACAATGTACACCAGTTTTTAAGTCTATTCAAAAGCTACCACATAAAAAAGTTGCATCAAATTCCGTTCAGTAGTTTTTGCGTATTGCGCGAACGAACAAACAGCCAAAATCTAAAAAAAATGTTTTGTGTTTAAACACGCCTCTATAGCTTACATATAGTATTTTTTTCTCAAATACCTTAATTGTACAGACATAGCTCTGTTACAGCTTTATAATAGTATCTGTAGATATACATTGATACCAAAATAAAAAATGGCTTCTGAGTCTTTCTCAGTGCTCCATAGCACACAAGATATTATTTTAGTTAGCATATTATATAGGTACATATACTAGCTGACCCGTCGAACTTCGTACTGCCATATATTTTTTTCATGAATATCTTCTAAAATCCTGAAAGACTTGTTTTACTATTAATGCCTGCCTCGGCTTCACACGGGTGATGTACAGTCGCAGACTAATTAAATATTACGCTTCTGGTAAATTCAAATCAGTCGGATTATCTATAATTCTAATATAAATATATTGACACGTTTGATGTATCGAAAGTAATTAACCTGTCAAATTAAAAAGTACCGGAAATATTACATGTTACGTGCTTAATGACAAAAAATGAGAGAAAATCTTCTGTTTACAGTTGCTCGCATTCTAATGAAATAAAATTACAAATTACAATTAAATAATTCGACCATAACTATTGTAATGCCTTGTTTACAATATTTTTCGTTTTTACTTAATTTTAGATAGAAATAATGTCAATCGATCCACACTGTCAATATTTTTAAAGTTATCAATTGCTGGCGGAACAACTGAACGTCAATATGTCAATGTTATGTCAATATTTTGAAGATCTCTCACAGACTTCTTTCTCATTCACTCGCTCACTTTTCATATTATGATTTTTTTTTTAATATTCAGTGAATTATTTTTTAATTTTTTTAATTTAATATACATACCTCGTGCTGATCATAGCGAACATAATAATAAAAGAATTATCCAATTTGGTGCAGTCGTTCGGAAGTTATGCACGTACATATATTACGGCGATTCATTTTTATAGATATAATCTTACACCATTACCACCTAATGTTTAATCTTCCATCGTGAGCTACAAGACTCATCTCAGTTGAGAAGATTTTCCCGCGTAAATTATTATTCCATCCATCCATCAGCCTTTCAGCGTCCACTGCTGGACATAGGCCTCCCCAAGAAATGGGGGATAATGTCATCGCCACGTTTGGCAGGCGGGTTGGCGATCGCAGTGGACGTTGTTAATACTCGAGGGAGTGCTGCTAACCACTCCCCCGGCATTGCCTCAGTCGGCTCTTACGACTCCCGTGGGTAAAGAGGGGTGGGACGATTCTAAAGCCGGCCCCACACGGGCATTATTATTATTAATCAATAAATAAAGAGGTTGAAACAAATAAGTTTTATAACATTGTCTGAAAATTTAGCAGAAACATAATATATTCATTCATAGCGCTTACTTATTTGGCAAAAAGGATATAAAACACATTGTATAGAGAGTGGGAGACCTCGTAAAACTATAACGAGCTGCTGCTAAAACTCACAGATGCATCAGTTTACCCCTTTCAAATAAAACTCGAGGCATTGTTTTACTGGATTCATTTTTATCGGCACACGGTAACAATAGGGACTATACGTACACGACCCACATGAATTATTTGTACGCATTGACTTCATAGACTAAATAATCTGTAAACTTTCCTTTCCTCTCCTTCATCCATCCATCCATCAGCCCTTCATCGTCCACTGATGGACATAGGCCTCCCCAAAATGGGGGTTTTACCATAATCGCTTGGCAGGCGGGTTGGCGATCACAGTGGATGTTTTTAGTACACAAAGGAACGCTGCTGCCCGGTCCCCCAGTAATCCCTTAGTCAGCTTTTACGACTGCCATAGGAAGAGACGGGGTGAAGCTATTCTCGGTGCCGGCCCCACACAGCTTTCCTCTCCTTAAGACCAAGGATATTTATACTCATAATAAAACATGTTCTTGTTATACTACGCGGGTGATAAGCAAACATATACCTGTTGATAAGCATTTTACTAGCTCATAGATGCTAGCATCACTAGAGGTATCATCTCCAAGGGAAGGGATAGGAGGTGGAAAAAAAGGGTTTGTCCGTGTGGTGACGGACTAAGAATACAAGTGTCACCACCCCATTCTTTCCCACGGGTGTCGTATAAGGCGACTAAGGGAAGTAAGCAATTATCATCCATTACATGGCTGGTGGTAGGGCTGGGTACCAAGTGGGTGTATTCACTTGGTATCGGGCCCGAGCGGGTTGCCACCATTACCACCATCTCCCGTGTGACCGGCCATGAAGCACATCGTTGCGTTTTGGCTGTAGCAGGAGATAGCCGTTTATTCTTTCATTTCATATCGGTGAAATGAAATGGTGAGCAGCGGCTTGACAATACTCTCGGTATAGTTGAGTCCATGAGCGACTGTTACCATTTACCATCAGATGGGCCGTGGCTCGTCTGCCGATATACGTAAAAAAAAAAAAAAAAAAGGATAAAGAGGAGAGGAAAAAGTAGCTTTTGGTTTTTTTCTGTTAAGGCGGGAAAAAATGTACCTAATCGCACACCCTGTCGTCCGGGGCTACGAACAGGGTAGTGTGGGGCCCTCACCCACTAAAAAAACTCGCCGTGTGCCTTCTCTCCGCCTTTATTGGCGGGCCACCGGAACCATATTACATTCCTTCAGTTGAGTGAGAAGAAGTGAGATAATAAAGTACCTAGAGATGTTTTACGCTGATCTTCTGAGAGAGATGTAGTTCCCCGATCAAGCCAGCCCATTCGTGCTGGAATAAGCAAGGCCCTACCAGTACAGTTGTGAAAATTTTAATAGCTTGTATTTAAATGCAAGCTATTAAAATTTTCGATATTTTCAAATTCGATCGTATTGTATTTGCTTTTGTTTAACAAATTCTTTCTATCGACCTGCATATTGCTAGTGTTACTTTCTCTGGAACCAATCGCATACACTCAACGCGACTAATTATGTATTGTGTGGACAATGCGGACGGAGACAATGCAATGTCTGTTGCCAAGAGCCATTTTCTTGGCCACGGCTAATAAAACACAACTTAGATAAAATTCAATCTTTCCTAAAAAATCCATATACGTCCAGAAAAAATTTAAAAAAAATAATAATGTAAGTTCAGTACTTTATTTTACCTATTAATCAAAATCAATAATTAGCTTTATTTAACTTTAATTTCTTAAATAAAATTTCTATATCATCTTGGTTCTTATGTATAAAAACATGGCATGGGATAATTAAATACACAAATAAGGTCAATTTGAAAATCACACCAAAGGTGTATTTAAAACGGGTAAGATAAAAAAATGGGCATTTGTCAATTTGATATTTTCAGTATCACGTTGGCGAAGACAAGTTCGCCCATATTTTGCTACGCGATATTACATTTTAATATAAATATACTATGTTATTGTAATATTGATTTGTAAAAAACAACGGAGCAAAAGGGATAGGATATATAATATCCAAGATAAATATTCATGTAAGTATAATTTCTTACTGAAATAAACGAGTATTATTTAAGCATGAACATTGAAAATGTATGCACACTTTGCCGTATAAGTAACATAATATGGAAACAGTAACGCTGAGACTGTTGTTTACCAATAGTCATATTCCAGTACTCGATGCATCCAATGTACATTTCACTCGTGTGGCAATCAGGTTAGTGACATCACTTATATCTCAAGAATGGCTTAACCAATTTCTATGATCTTTGATTTGTTTGTCTCCGCCCGGAATAGCAGCTATTAAAACAATAGAAAATTTCACGCAATAAAATATTATGAAGAAAATTAATTTTCTCATACATTAATCACAAAGTGAAAAATGTGAAATCGAAAATAACAGTCACGAGCAGGATATGAACCTGCATCTCCTGGATACCGTCCAGATGCTTTGCCAATACAGCCATCCATTCAATTTGAAAAAATTGCTTTGAAATAATACTGAAATTGCATAGTCAAATCATCAATCCGTCATTATTAGGTAAAAATCTTAATTGTAAAATTAAGTTTACCTGGTCGGTATAATGTATGAAAATACTTCCGACAGATGGCTCAAGACGTCACCCAAATACGTTAGGTATGAATGTGTTATCGAAATTAGCAGTCAGGAGCAATTTCCACAATGGCTGAATTGGCAAAGCATCTGGACGGTATCCAGGAGATGCAGGTTCAAATCCTGCTCGTGACTGTTATTTTTGATTTCACATTTTTCACTTTGTGATTAATGTATAGTGCTAAGCATGTCAAATGCTAAAAATATATTATATAAATATTTATAGGCTTTGCGTCATTATTAGGTAGAAATCTTAATTGTAAAATTAAGTTTACCTGGTCGGTGTAATGTACGAAAATACTTCCGACAGATGGCGCAAGACGTCACCCAAAGACGTTAAGTATGAATGTGTTATCGAAATTAGCATTCAGGAGCAATTGTCACGATGGCTGAATTGGCAAAGCATCTGGACGGTATCCAGGAGATGCAGGTTCAAATCCTGCTCGTGACTGTTATTTTCGGTTTCACATTTTTCACTTTGTGATTAATGTATAGTGCTAAGCATGTCAAATGCTAAAAATATATATAAATATTTCTCATACATTTTGTATTTGGCTTTTTTGATGATATCTCGAGAACGGATTGACAGATTTCGATGATTTATTTGTCGTGAATTTTCGTCGTGCAACGGAAAAGTAAGAAAATCTCTCATACATGATAGAAACAGAAATTAACATGGAGTTGTATACTAGTTCCGGTCGTTGTGTTGATTATCCTTTGACCTCTGATTTGTTCAGACGTATCAGCAACCTTTCACCAAATTACATTTAGTTTTCGACGGTTATTACATTTCATTCAAGTAATTCTTTTTAAACGTTTTTTTTCTGAAATTAACAGTTCACATAATTATATTAATTGATTGAATATTTTAATTGAGTAAAATATTAATGTAGATACAATAAATAAATAATAACATATGAAAACTAGATCTGCCTCACAAAAGTATGTTTACTGAATTCCAAATATACAATTTATTGAAATAACATCAGTATAAATTCAAATAAACATCACATGAGTTCTGAAGGAAAACATATTCAACTCGTGGAGTACGTACCTATAGCCAAAGATCCTGGCGCATGATCTACACGGTCATGTTATTTTATTTTAATAAAATTTCATAGCAATTATTAATTAAAGGTTCTCTGAAATTCGCTGAATAGATATTAAAACATTGCTAAGCAAGACATTGCAAGTAAGTATATACTATTATAAAGCTGTAACAGAGCTGTGTCTCTACATTTAAGATATTTGACAAAAAAAATACTGTAATAGGCTATATAGGCGTGTCTAAACACAACACGATTTTTGACGTGATAACGTCTTATAAATCGATGAATTTCCGAAAAATGAATGGCTAGCGATGCAACAAGAGACCCGCGGGCTTAAGAGCGTCTGCGAGAGGGAGGTGGCCGGCCCACCAAGGCAACCGAGGCCACCGACAGACATGATACTTCAGTCTGTGCATTCTTCGCCCGAACGCGGCCCGGGCAACACGCGTATCTCAATTATTATATAGCAGCGCGCGCGATCGTACCTTTTTATATGTACCATTCGATTTCTATCAGTATTACAAGTTGTTTAAAAGTACAAACCTAATTTTTTCATGACGTTATCACGTAAAATTATCGTTCGTAAACCAACTTTACAGACAACCATATAGTTATTTTTATTTATTTCTGTCTGTTTGTTTGTTTGTCTGTTTATCTATTTGTCTGTTTGTTCGTTTGCGCATCGCAAACAAAAAACTACAGAACGGATTTTGATGCAACTTTTTTATTTGATAGCTCTTGATTAGACTTAAAAACTGGTATACATTTTATCCCACTACTATATCAGGAACCTGAGATATAAACTAAAAACTAGCTTTTGGCTGCAGCGGAGTTCCTTGAGACTTGTATGATAAATTTAAGAAAGAAATAGGCCGGGATCTTGGACTATTTAAGCCTTTGGGATGTCATGCATTGCCTTCAAACTTCTGTGCATATTTCGTCGAATATAAGATTTGAATTTCCTATTTATTTGACCTGCTGTATTTTGCATACATTTCCATAAAAACGCTACCGGCCTAAATTTCAATTCACATGTTATTGTATCAACAAAAAGCTACATCAGTTGCTATTCTGCTTCTTCTTTCTCGCCCCATCACTGTCTCGAGGTTGTGCTCGGGTCTTAGATTAAGTCGGTTTAGGGCCATGTTCATGCTGACCCAGTACAGGTTGGCACAGTTTAGGAGTTGTTGAGTAAGTCTCTCAGAACAGGTATCTTTGCAATATTTTCCTTCAACAGCCAGCAGAAATCAAACCCCGGTCTTTGCAGTTCATGATCTTACCCTGTCATTGTTATGATGTTTATTTTTAATTATATTACTGTTGATGGTTTGTGGCGGAATTGGCGGGAAGGTGTACCGCTAAATAGTGTTATCCACAGCGATCGTTAGCAAAAGTAATAGGTGGGTACGTATTAATAAAGGAAATAAATGATAGGATGAGTGTGTTCTACCTTAATTTTAAGGCGTGATTCTTTCTTGCGATATTAAGGCACAATATAGTGCATATATAAAGTATAGCAGCATTAATATACTAATTATGCGAGCGCGAACACTTCACGACGACCGGCGGTGACTCTTATTAGGGAATGAATTAATGAGGAAAGATGCGGGTAGGAGCGGGATTGATGTCTGTATCTCTAAAGATCAATGCCTTCGACCAGTGTATTTAAACATGAAAAAAATTTAGTAAGAGAAGAATACTGTATTTAAATTATTGTTGGTGTAAACAATTACTAAATAATGTAGTTGTGACTTGGACATACACTCTTTTAAATTCCCTTCCAATTGTTGTAGAGAGAGTGAGAGGAGGTAAGAGCTAATATCAGTGACAGACGGTAGGGAAGTACAAGTTATTTATTCCAAGTAATATTCACACCAGCTCATATTAAAAGAATCATTCAAGTGTCCTTCCAAAACGATAAGACTTCCAACCTTGGTCATCTTCAAGTAGAAATTATTTCAGATTTAGTTTAATTGCACAAACGGCGGAGTGATTTAGATACCGACTTTCGTGATGAGCATTGTGGGTTTCCCACACAGAACAATTCTTTGTGTGATCTACAAATTGTTATTCTTAATCTGAGTACAGTACAGTAATATTAGAAAGAGTGGGAAGGTGGGCTATCTCCGGCCCATTCCGCGATTTAATTACCTACCATACTTGCCTGTCTCAGGGTAATCACTTTTAGCTAAATTTTAATTCAGTGCCTAGAAATTGGCAAGGGCCGGGAAGTTGTATTTTTTACTTGTAATCATTCAGGTAAAACCGACCTCACCAACCCTGAACCCAGACGACACAATACAGATTATTTTAACTTATGAATTTTACTTACGATTATTACGATTTTTACTTACGATTATTACGATTTTTATTAAGTAGTCACTGTACCTACAATACTGAGAAATCGACATGACATGACATCTAGACAGCCAAACACATAGCAATAAGTTCTCCTGCGATTATCACACATTTTTCATTTATTTAGTGGTGCCGAAAAGCCGTGACGCGCGAACCTTGTGCGGCGTTAGCCCCGACTGGCGTACTGAGAAACGGGTCGAGATTATGTTAGTGTGCGTATACTATGGCGCACACATACAAGCCGCGCGCGGTGCATTTGTATGAAGATAACCTACTTCCCACTCTTTCTACTATGGTACAGTGTCGGTAAAAGTGTATATTTATATCCATCCATCCATCAATCAGCCTTTCGACGTCCACTGCTGGACATAGGCCTCCCCAAGACAACGCCACAACGTGTGTTTCGCTCATATGGGGATAGTGCCGTAATCGCCACGTTTGGCAGTTGGCGCCAGGGTTGGCGATCACAGTGGATGTTGTTAATACTCGAGGGAGTGCTGCTGCCCACTCCCTCGGTATTCCCTCAGTCGGCTCTTACGACTCCCATGGGTGGAGAGGGGTGGGACAATTCTAAAGCCGGCCCCACACGGCAAAGCCGGCGCCACATGGCAATATTTATAACGCATGGTATATTTATGAAGTTAAAATTAATAATAATTTATTACCTAATGTTAGGTGTTTTCTTTCTATAATAAAATAAAATTTAATAGAAAGCATAAATAGCCATAAACCTAAATTAATGTTAGTATTTTGTTATAGAGATTATGTATATGAACGAAATTTATTAAGATACATTTATTAAATAATTACTATTTTATTATCGACTAGCTGGTGCCAGCTGCTGCACATGCTTGATTCAGACAAGAAAAATGACCCATAATAAATATCATAAGAATAAAAAAAACTATATTTCCATACGAAATTATCTCCCACATAGCATGTGAATAGAATACTAAAGCGCCTTGTTATTTATTTGTAATCAGTAACTGCAAATTTATAATATGTTTCTACAAAGAACAAAGACTTTCATACAAAGTAGGTAAGTACCCCTTCGATTTCTCCTCTTTAAAGTTACTTACTGTACGTGGTAGGCAGAGAGAACAGAGTGTCTTTAGTTAGAATTACCGAAAATCATTTATAAATAAACCTACATTCAAAATTTGAACTCTGTAATCTTAGTAGTTCTAGTCTCTCTGTACGTTGATCGTCAGCCAGGGTAAATAATTTTATATATATATATATAGATATCGCTTTAGCTTTTCTCAAACCGGAACCATTTAGATCCCCTTCAAATACATAAACATAGCTGACTCAAAGTTTCACTCTTTCGTCATAAATAATGCATGTAGTGTATATGACCATGACCGTATACGCAACTGGAATACTAAACTTTTACACAATGGAGTCCATTTCTCCAACGGATTTCCCGTCAACTTTGTTTTGACTGCCAGTACTGAAATAGTCTATATTACTGTACCTAGTTATTTTTTCTCTAATTAAATCTACACATATCTCACTCATATTAAAATAGTGACTTTTTTATTGCTTGTTGTGGCAGACTAGCCATGGCCCATCTGATGGTAAATGGTAATCCTCGCTCAACTATACCGGGAGTATTGTCAAGCCGCTGCTCTCTATTTCATTCCACATATATGAAATGAAAGACGGCTATCTCCTGCTACAGCCAAAACGCAACGATGTGCTTCATGACCGATCACACGGGAGATGGTGGTACCAACCCGCTCGGGCCCGATACCAAGTGAATACTCCCACTTGGTGCCCAGCCCTATCACCAGTCATGCAATGGATGTTAATAGCTTACTTCCCTCAGTCGCCTCATATGACACCCGTGGGAAAGAATGGGGTGGTGACACTTGTATTCTTAGTCCGTCACCACACGAACTGATTATTTGTATCTATATTAATTGCTTTACTTGAGATAACCATCTTGGATATAAGCTAAACTTCATCCATCCAATCCAATCCATCAGCCTTTCGACGTCCACTGTTGGACATAGGCCTCCCCAAGAGGGGATAGTGCCGTAATCGCCACGCTCGGCAGGCGGGTTGGCGATCGCAGTGGATGTTGTTAATACTCGAGGGAGTGCTGCTGCCCACTCCCTCGGTATTCCCTCAGTCGGCTCTTACGACTCCCATGGGTGGAGAGGGGTGGGACAATTCTAAAGCCGGCCCCGCACGGCCCCAAGCTAAACTGAATTTTATGTTATTTATGTACCTGTGCAGGAAAACAACCAGTTAGTGTGAAGTCCTTCCACTGCATAACACGCCGTGTCATCTCTCCGCCCATAATTGATAGACCACGAGTACAGTGCGCTGTTTACTAATCCAGATCCGCTCTCGAGCGGTTTGTTCCATTTTACATGTCAATCTCAGCCAGTTGACGAGATGCAGCTTAAAAATAGTACCATCTACATTGTCTACTAGATAACTCACGCTGAAAAGTGACAGCTCATCATAATTCCAAAACTAGTGTTTTGATCTGTATTTTAGCACATGAAATGCTCAGCTACTTTAAAGAATAAATTATTTGCGAAAGTGGACAAAAATAGTGTTAAACAAGATTCGAACCTACGTCCCATCCAACCCGAGGAAGTGCTCTGGACCGCTAAGGTAATTATTTAAAAGTGGGAAACAAGTTAGTTGTTCTTTAAAGTAGCTGAGCTTGTCAAGTGCTAAAATACAGATGAAAATATTTAAAAAATCACGCTATCCAATAGTAGGAATTGTAATTGCAAAATTAAACTTAAGTACTATATTGGAATAATGTATGTAAATGCATTATTCCAATATAATCCGATAGGCGTGGGTCTAAAAGACTCGTAAAATAAATATAAATTAGAGATTGGATGACACCGTTAGGTGACTGCGATTGCATAGCGGTCCAGAGCACTTCCCCGGATTGGACGGAAGGCATGTTCGAATCCTCGCAGTAAAACTTTCGTAAATAACAATTTGATGGTTCTAACCAAACTTTATTTTTGTGAAAAATGTTCTCTATCAGTTAAATTAAAGTACTTTAATTAGCTTATGCCTACAGGTTTGCCGCGACCATAAGCTAATAGTTTTCATATAAATATATTGGCTTAGCTTTCACTTGGTATGATTTTTCCGACATTTTCTATTGAAGATAAAACCTTAATTATCCTGAACCATTATCAAAAGTTACTCCATCTATCGGTTAAACCCTTTTATTAGTTATTAAATTTAAACAGACAGACACAGACGCAGCGACGAAAGTTTATTTTATAACATGTACTAGCATATTCGGCCACGTGTTGCTGTGGTATACTTATAATCAGTGAACGAAAAAAACGTTCAATTATTATATATACCTGATCTTATGTTACTTTATTCATACTGTTGGTTTTCCATAATTAAATAAATAAATAAAAAAAATACTAAATATTTATAGGGTAATTGTTTCTCGGGTGCTCTCTGTGGAAATCTCTCGACAAAGGAAATAATCGGTATATAAACTATTTTATCTTTTAAGTGGAAACAAATCACGCATTTTGATAAATAAAGCGTTGAGATCGATAAGTGATTTCAGACTTATCGCGAACAATTATTGCGACATGGAATTTTTATATTATATAGAAGATATTTTCTGTACTATTATAAAGCTGTAACAGAGCTGTATCTGTACGTTTGAGATATTTAAGAAAAAAAATACTGTATTAGGCTATGTGGACGTCTCTGAACTAAAAACAATTTTATTTAGCACTAGCCTTTGCCCTTTGCTTTTTAGGTTACATCGTCAGATCCGATATAGTCGTGGCATGAATACTAGCAATGTTTAAGTCTAATCAAATAAAAAGAAGTTTCATCAGAATCCGTTTATTGGTCTTTGCGTAGATAAATGTGCGAACCGACAAACAGACAAACTAGTAGATAGAGTATATAGTTATCAGAATTATAAGCTCTAACCAGCCATGAATGAATAGACTATTTCATAACTCAAAGACTCAAAGAGTATATTTTATAACCTTTCAGAGAGAGTATTCATAACCTTTCAAAAAGATTTGTTGTTTTTACAAACGTCATGAGAGTGTTTTGTGGTGCTTTGCCTGATTATAGTTTTACTGTAAATATCTAAAATAATAATAAGGTAATTTATAGCTCCCCATATTTAGTAATACAATTACCAATTTATTGCAACAAATTATTAATTTGCAAGACTACAAACAAATTACAACGCTTTAGGTCCAAGAGCTCTATTACTTAGTACGACCAAAAGTATATTATATTTTCCCGCACAAATTGCAATGCATATTCCCTAAAATTACGCATAATCCCAATTCCTGAGCTTTTGTTATTACTGGAAGCAATAACGGTCTGTAATACAATTTGGTTAGCAATTTTTTCTTTTGGTTTATGATTTCGTATATTGCCTATATGTGGTTTGTGATTTTTGTTTGTTCACAGTTCGGTGAGTAAAATGCCGCCAACATACAAAGGAAACGAAGACTCGTCTTTGTAAGTTCTAACTAAACATTAACAATACAATCGATTACGTAGTAGCTAGCATGCATATGTTATGACTTCCCCACCGCAAATTTGTATATCAGTCAACACAAGCATACCTCATACACAAATTTACATTTCGGGTCTTAATCGCGTATATAATGTTGAGGTTAAATACCTTTTATTTCCCAACGTTTTGACCGTATTGCATCGGCCGTGGTCACGGGTTGACTCTCAGTCAACATTATATACGCGATTAAGACCCGAAACGTAAATTTGTGTATGATGTGTAAAAATCACGAAAGTTTAAAAGTCTTTACAAGTATTCCTTTTTGCTATTCTCCTTATTGTACTTCCTATTCTCTCTTTAGTATCCTTTCCGCCGTGTGGGGCCGGCTTTAGAATTGTCCCACCCCTCTCTACCCACGGGAGTCGTAAGAGCCGACTGAGGGAATACCGAGGGGGTGGGCAGCAGCACTCCCCCGAGTATTAACAACATCCACTGCGATCGCCAACCCGCCTGCCATGCGTGGCGATTACGGCATTATCCCCCATGACGGGACCGCTCGTTGTGGCGTTCTCTTGGGGAGGCCTATGTCCAGCAGTGGACGTTAAAAGGCTGATGGATGGATGGATGATCCTTTCTATCCTCTTCTTACTATCCTTACTCACCATCTCCTATCCCTATTGCTTTGAGATGGCAACACGTGAGTGATACCTCTGATGTTACTAGCGTCTATAGGCTACGGTAACCGCTTACCATTAGATGGTCCGTATGCTGCAACCACTGAAGGAATGTAATATGGTTCCGGTGGCCCGCCAAGAAAGGCGGAGTGACGGCACACGGCGGGCTTATTTAGTGGGTGAAGGCCCCACACTACCCTGTTCGTTATATACGAGGGGTGATCCAAAAGTAATGATAATTGGTTACTTCAGGTCCACATAAAAATCCAAAAAAAAATTTTTTCGCTAGCCTATACACTCACTACGTCAGCCTAAAAAAAATCATATAAATAGGTCAGGATTTCCGGGAGATACATTCATTTGAATACGAACTGTCGAAGAGATAACATCAACATGGAGAAAAACGAAATTAGAGCTGTGATCAAGTACCTCTGTTTGAAAAAAATGTCTACAAAAGATATACACTGTGACTTGGTGGAAACATTGGGGGACTCTGCTCCTCCATATTCTATAGTTGCACGCTGGGCCAAGGAATTTAAGCTGGGCAGAACATCCACTGAAGATGAACATCGCGAAGGATGCCCATCCACGTCCCTCACAGAAGACAACGTGAAAAAAGTCGAAGATGTTGTGTTGGCAGATCGAAGAGTGACCATCAGGCATGTAGCTGAGGTCACAGGGATCTCATATGGAAGCGTTCAAAGAATCATTTCGGACGAGTTGCATATGAAAAAGGTCTCTGCGCGTTGGGTTCCCAGAATGTTAACCGACGAGCAAAAGAAAAAACGAGTTGACATTTCGAGGGTCAATCTCGAAAAGTTCCAAGCAGATAAAGAAAATTTTTTGTTGCGTTTTGTGACTATGGACGAGACCTGAATCCACCATTTTGATCCTGAAACAAAAAAACAATCGATGACTTGGAAGCGAGCCTCCTCACCGACGCCAAAGAAATTCAAAGTCTCAAGTTCGGCGGGAAAGGTTATGGCGTCTGTGTTTTGGGACGCTAAAGGAATAATTTTGGTAGAATATTTGGAAAAGGGAGCCACTATTACGGGCTCTTACTACGCAGACCAAATAAGAAGATTACGGGAGGCCATTAAGGAAAAAAGACGCGGCAAACTGCGAGCTGGAGTGCTGTTTCACCAAGACAACGCACCGGCTCACAAAGCCGCAGTTGCGATGGCTGCCATTCAAGAAACGGGATTCGAACTGGTCGAACACCCTCCCTATTCGCCAGATATGGCTCCTAGTGACTTTTACCTCTTTCCTCGGCTCAAGGAATACCTCCGAGGCAAGAAATTTGAAGACAATAGCGAAGTTATGACCACTGTTGAGGCGTTTTGGGAGGGTCAAGACAAGGAATTTTTTTCAAAGGGAATCTTGGGTTTAGAAAAAAGATGGACTAAATGTATTGATTTGTTAGGAGACTATGTAGAAAAATAAATTATTATTTTAACTTTAATTACCGTGTTTTATTTTCATTATCATTACTTTTGGATCACCCCTCGTATATCCCCTCAGTCGGCTGTCACGACTCCCGTGGGTAGAGAGGGGTGGGACAATTCTAAAGCCGGCCCCACACGGAATTATGTATGGCTGTATTATGATGTTACTTTAGTAGTAAAGGAGTTGACCATTTAGTCTACTCTTAACTAAAACTGTATGTACTGGTCATGTTGTGATGGCGTGCCACATGATAGTGATGGGTATTGAATCACGACGAGCTGAGCAGTGAAACTTTTGATCACTTCTTACTGGGGATCACTTAAGCAAATATATCATTGTTTATTGTATTTTTTTTTTATTTTTTTTTTTATTGCGTAGTAGACGAGCTACGGCCCACCTGATGGTAACCGTCGCTCATGGACCCAACTATACCGGAGAGTATTATCAAGCCGCTACTCACCATTTCATTTCACCATATTAACGGCTATCTCCTGCTTCAACCAAAACACTCCGATGTGCCTCATGGCCGGTCGCACAGGAGATGGTGGTACTAACCCGCTCAGGCTCAATAGCAAGTGAGTACTCCCACTTGGTACCCAGCCCTACCACCAGTAATTATATTTACTAAATTTTTTTACATTTTTGTTTTAGTTTAGGTAATTCGTAGTCTGTAAGTATATTAATTGTATGTG
Source organism: Leucoma salicis (assembly GCA_948253155.1). Classification (NCBI taxonomy): domain Eukaryota; kingdom Metazoa; phylum Arthropoda; class Insecta; order Lepidoptera; family Erebidae; genus Leucoma; species Leucoma salicis. The sequence goes on from OX411815.1 coordinate 6,394,974, forward strand.
TTCTCTTCTGTGAAGGTTCAATAGTAAGTGTTTTCTTTCTTTTTTCTTTCTTTCTAAAAACAGTTGACAATGAATGATAAACGGGATAATTTTTGTATACTATACCTACTAGCCTTTGCCCGCGGCTCCACCGCAACCAAAATCTAGTTTTTAGGTTATATCTCAGGTTCCCCATATAGTAGCGGGATAAAATGTATAATATTTTTTAAGTTTAATCGAGAGCTATTAAATAAGTTACATCAAAATCCGTTCAGTACTTTTTGCGCGATGTGCGAACAAACAAACAGACAAAAAATCTAAAAAAAAAATGTTTTGCGTTTAGACACGCCTATATAGCCTAATTCAGTCATTTTTTCTCAAATATCTTAAATGTACAGACACAGCTCTGTTACAGCTTTATAATAGTACCTATAGATAAAAGCATCCAGCTATTATAGTGAAAGCCAGCGGCTGATCCCAAAATATTCACTTACGTAAAATAAACACGCATGAAAAAGAAATGCGGAAAAGCGTTGCTAAAAGTTCCAAGTGAGGCAACTGTCACCCAGAAGTTTAGAAAATGGAGCACACTTGTGTTCATAATACTGGCGCAGTGCAGGCTAAGTAACCGTTACTAACTAAACAAGTGATATTTGGCTCATCACAACATACTTTGCAGCGCTACCGAGAAACGTGTGTCGCAATGGGAGGAGCTAATGAGAAAGTTCTCCAAACAACACGAAGAACAATGCAAGTCAGTATTTATATCAACCTATTTAACTATTTACTAGCCTTTTTTAGGTTATATCTCAGGCTCCCGATATAGTATCGGAATAAAATGTATACCAGTTTTTAAGTCTAATCAAGAGCTATCAAATAAAAAAGTTGCATTAAAATCCATTCAGTAGTTTTTGCGTGATGCGCAAACGAACAAACAGATAAACAGACAAAAAATCTAAATATAGTTTTGTGTTTAGATAAGCCTATACTATTATAGCCTAATACAGTTGTTTTTTCTCAAATATCTTAAATCTACAGACATAGCTCTGTTACAGCTTTATAATAGTGTAGATAGATTAGTATAAATAGTCGTATATAAAGTTTACATTATAATAAAATTGTAACAGTCCGATGTCTGTTGTTATAACATTTAGGAAATTGCAATATAAAGGGTCTTTGTAACAGTAACAGATGCCATAACAATGTTTGTCTGTCTGTATAATTGTTACGGATCACGCAAAGCTTTTTCACATTTTGTTTAGTATACAGACAGCATAAAAGTTTTCAAAATAGGGCCCCCAATATGTTAAAGGTGACTTTGACCGCAAAATTGAAGGAGACATGCAAAGCGCACAGGACATGTTACGCATCACGCACAAGTTAGCGCATAAGTTTTTGACCTAACCGCAAACAAGTCAGTTGAAGTGCCTGTGGAGCTAACACATGTATATTCTCTATTCGTTCACGCTATAACAAAAGGCAATCCAATACAACCGAAAATATATCAAGCGCAGGATCCAGCAATTTTGTCGCGTGTATTTGGGTATACTACGAGAGGTCAGATACTATGACTTGATGACCTGTATGAAGTAATCGCACCGATTACCTCGTAACGAAATAGTTAATTATCATATATCATATCTATTGCTATGGCCTTGTGGGGCCGGCTTTTGAATTGTCCCACCCCTCTCCACTCCAGTCGGCTCTTACTGAGGGAATACCGAGGGAGTGGGCAGCAGCACTCCCTTGACTATTAACAACATCCACTGCGATTGCCAACCCGCCTGGCAAGCGTGGTGATTACGGCACTATTCCCCCATATGAACGCACAGGACGCTCGTTGTGGCGTTCTCATGAGGAGGCCTATGTCCAGCAGTGGACGTCGAAAGGCTGATGGATGGATGGATGGATATATCTATTAGGCACAACTTCGAGAAAGAGGTCAATCGACGAATCCAACGCGGCTGGGCAGCGTTCGGGAAGCTAAGGTAGATCTTCTCGTCCAATATTCCGCAGTATCTGAAAACAAAGGTCTACGGCCAGTGTGTGTTGCCAGTGATGACATATGGAACAGAGACGTGGTCTATGAATGTTGGCCTCGTATCAAGGCTTAAAGTCGCTCAGCGGGCCCTCCGGGTTGGCATGCTGAAGTGGCAATAGGCAGGCCACATTGCTCGACGAACCGACAACCGTTGGGGAAGAAAGGTTCTTGAGTGGCGACCACGTATCGGACGGCGCAGCGTAGGGCGTTCTCTTGGGGAGGCCTATGCCCAACAGTGGATGTTGAAAGGCTGATGGATGGATGGATGGATGGATGGATATATCTATTTTATTTATTACAATAGATCATATATTTATTTTCAAGAAACCCTGGGGAAACAAGATTTCTCTTCCTGAATATACTCTTAGTGTGACTATATAAAGCACTTTAGATATTGATTAATCAAAAATGAATATTTTTTTCGTAGAGCTGTATCCCTGGATATTCCAAGAGCTTATCGTTCAACAAAGTTCTTCCCAACGGGGTCTCAGTACCGAGGTACCTGGGACATATTGGGGATGAGTGGCTATGGAGTCTACACATTCCCTAACGGTAACCATCTCTTTAAAATTACACAGATCACTGGTTTCGGTGCCCGTACGTGATAAATATTTTCGTGAGCCCTACAACTCCAATGTAATTGTTTCATAATCTCGTACAAATTATACTCAGTAGGACCGTTCAGATTGACAAAACTTAAAACAAAATTGTTTTCAAATTACTTATTGGATTAATGCATGTAAATGCGTTCCGATAGATGGCGTTGGTCGTTAAGACAAATGTGATGAGGAAATTGGGTATGACCGCAAGGGAGTACGATAGCTCAGTGGATTAGAGCACTTCCCCGGAAACGAAGGGACGCAGATTCGATTCCCGCTCGTACTAAAATTCTCTTTTTCCTCATTCACAAATAATAGTTTGTACTTTAAATTACAATTTTTTTATAAACTAAGTGGGTGGTAAACTGTTGTACGGCCCATGGCACGTATGCTTGTTGGCCATCACACGTAAACGTTCACCGTAGCCTATAGACGCTAGCAACACCAGAGGTATCACTCGCGCGTCTCCATCTCCAAAGAAAGGTATAGAAGGTGGAGAGGACAGTTAAAAGGGAGAGGATAGGAATGATGACTACAGGAAGTATAATAAGGAGAGTATAGGAAGAGTAACAAAGAGAGGATAGGAACGATATTAAGGAGAGGATGGGGGTGTTTGGTATCCGGCACTCTCACTCACCATACAAAACACAACGGTAGGAGTATCTATCGTTTTTTCGCGTTGATCTTCTGTGGTTTCCCACCACCGAAGGAACGTAAAATAGTTCCAGTGGCCCGCCAATAGTGGCGGAGACTACCCTGTTGCCCCGAACGACGGGGTGTGTGGTTAGGAACAATTTTCCCGCCTGTGGAACTGTTACTTAAGAGCCATTACGCACGGGCGACTAGGCGCAGTCGCTGGCGACTGTAACTTACTATAGTTTAAATAGATGTTTACGCACTTGGTTGTTGGTCGCCCGGGTGACTCGACGACTCGCCACATAGTGGCAACTCACGAGCGACTGGCAGTCGCCGGCAACCAATATGAGCACGGCCTCAAATGGAGGCATTCGCACTGCGAGCAACTGTCGTAAAGACCGTGTCACCAAAGTACTGATACATACAGCAATATACGCCGATCGCTCGGCTTGGTCTCCTGGCCCTAGTTGCCTATGTTTTGGTCGCCGAGAGACCGAGTCGCCGGCGACTAGTCGACTGTGCATAATGGCTCTAAGAGTTATTGCCTTTACGCACTCAACAAGTTTATTAACTCAATAACTGGAGTTTTAATCATTCTAAACACTCTAATATTCTTTATAGGTTATGAGTTTTTGGCTCTTCGCATAGCAATTTTACTCAGGATATTGTGACATGAATTATTTAGTGAAATGACACCCATGGTTTGTCCGGCAATGAGCCTGAGCCATTTTTTGCCAAGCAGTTCTGAGGATGCCTCGTGGCGAGGCGAAACACGTGTCGAATTTGTGTTCGGAATTTTGCGGCACGTCGTAATCCTGGCTTTCCTGCCACGTCGATAATTGCATTGCATCGCTGAGAATTTTTCATTATCATGCATGCTACTTTGCTATTATCGCATTCCTCTCTATCTGTGAGAAATGGATGGATTGACAATCTTTGGTTATTGAGAATGAGTTCAGATAGCCGAGATTGACAAGCCGTGAGTTTATGGCGTGCTCTCCTCCTAAAATATCCATTCTATATTAATACGATAAAGATACTTTTTCGCTTTCTGAAGGAGTTATCTATGAAGGTGAATTTGAAGATGGAATGTTCCACGGAAAAGGCAAACTACGATATCCGGATGGATCTACACTGAAAGGCATGTTTCATGAAGGCGTTATGACGGACAGAAAGCTTACTTTTTCCGATGGGTTGGTGTACAACGAACATGATTGGCAGTACTGTAAAATGCCAGACAGAAGGTAAATTCGGTTTTATATTGCAATAGAGGTAAGATCAAACAATATGGGTAATCATTATTTCCGTTATTGAAACAATATTTTATCTATACTATTATAAAGCTGTAACAGAGCTATGTCTGTACATTTATGATATTTGAGAAAAAAATACTGAATTATTCTATATAGGCGTGTCTAAATACAAAACGATTTTATTAGATTTTTGTCTGTCAGTCTGTTTATCTGTTTGTCTGTTTGTTTATTCACGCATCTCGCAAAAACTACTGAATGGATTTTGATGCAACTTTTTTGTTTGATAGCTCTTGATTAGACTTAACAACTGGTATATATTTTATTCCGCTACTATATTGGGAACCTGAGATATTACCTAAAAACTAGTTTATGGCTGCGGCGGAGCCGAGAGCAAAGGCTAGTACTATATTAAGACACAAGTATGAGCTGAATCGTCGCTAACCTGAAAAACCGTAATTACATAATTGCTGACCTAAAATATGTATAGTAAACAGTTTAGGATTTGCTAAGCAAGATACGTCAAAAGCTTAAGGTACACTGACAAAAGCTAAAGAATTCTTAGGTTATGTAAGTCACCATTATGGATACATGAGTAATTTTTTCGAAATAGTTTTTAGAATTTAGTATAAAACATAGTAAGTTAAAAATATTCTGCCAATCTTTTGAACCTATCCATAAATTTTATATTACTAATATCCTAAATATACTTATCATCATGCCATTCTCCTGGCGGGGTAGGCAGAGAGAACAGAGTACCAAAAGGCTCTATTATTGCTTCCTCAACATTCGTAATTCTTTACATACACGCCGGTTTTTAAGACTCTTGCCTCCACCTTCCTTTAATATATATGACCGATCTGGTCTAGGTAGGTTAGTATCCATTTTCCTCTGTGCCTATATCCTTCCCCTTTCGTATTGTATATCTTCTTACCTTATCGCTCATCCGACATTCTTTTCACATGCTCGAACCATCGGAGCATTCCCTTTCGCATCTTTACACCAATACTCTCTTTCAGACCTACTCGCTCACTCACGTCGTCGTTATAAATGCGGTCAATCAGTCTAGCTCCACAAATATTCAATTTCGACCACATAAATTTGTACTCCCATGTTCATCAGCTACCCAACTCTTACTTCTATATATTGGGACAAGCACTGCGTTATGTATCCCATAAATATTGTTCATAGTACTCCGTTTTTCTTTTACCATTCATTTATATTTTATGAAAACAACGTAGAATTACATCTCATCTCGTTACAAAATGGCGGGAATTAATCGTGCACCTGAAATGTTTTCCACGCAATTTTTCCTCTCCCGTTAAGACTAATCGGCTATCATAATGATTTGTTTTTCTTGTGAATAATCCTGAAAGGTTTATTTGGCAAGGAATTTAGTGATTCTGAGCGCTTTTTGTGACACTAATTCATCTTAGTAAAGTAATAAAAGCATGAATGTTAATTATTTTGTTAAGATATAACATAAATAACTTTGCCAAAATAACCTATATTTTAACGTGTGCAGTGTATATTATATTCGTAAAACGATATTTAGTAGCGTGGCTTAGCTTTTTTTTTCACATAATTATTTGTATAATCTGAACACGTTATGTGCCTCGGTGTTTCAGCGGTAGTGTGAGCGGCTGATGATCATGAGGTCTCGGGTACAGAGATGAGACTATGTTTATGTAATTGTTTATAACAATATTTTTATTAGAACGGTTGAAATATGTTAATCTGTTTTTCGCTCCTTTAATGGTAATAGGATTCCCAATACAAAGCTATGACAGATATATTTAGATATTTTTATATATATTTTTAGCATTTGACATGCAAATGCAAATCGAAAATAACAGTCAGGAGCAGGATTTGAACCTGCATCTTCTGGATACCGTCCAGATGCTTTACCAATTCAGCCATCCTGACAATTGCTCCTGACTGCTAATTTCGATAACACATCATACTTAACGTCACTTAACGTTGGGTGACGCCCGCGCCATCTGTCGGAAGTATTTTCATACATTATACCGACCAGGTAAACTTAACTTTACAATTAAGATTTTACCTAATAATGACGCAAACCCTTTTTAAATATTTAGATATTTTTATATATATTTTTAGCATTTGACATGCTTAGCACTATACATTAAACACAAAGTGAAAAATTTGAAATCGAAAATAACAGTCAGGAGCAGGATTTGAACTTGCATCTTCTGGATACCGTCCAGATGCTTTACCAATTCAGCCATCCTGACAATTGCTCCTGACTGCTAATTTCGATAACACATCATACTTAACGTCTTTGGGTGACGCTAAGGGAAGTCAGCAATTATCATCCATTGCATGACTGGTGGTAGGGCTGGGTACCAAGTGGGAGTACTCACTTGGTATCCGGCCCGAGCGGGTTGGTACCACCATCTCCCGTATGACTGGCCATGAAGCACATCGTTGCGTTTTGGCTGTAGCAGGAGATAGCCGTTTATATACTATTTCATATCTGTAAAGTAAATTGGTGAGCAGCGGCTTGACAATACTCTCGGTACAGTCGAGTCCATGGGCGACGGTTGCCATTTGCCATCAGATGCACCGTGGCTCGTCTGCCACTACATGCAATAAAAAAAGTCAGTATCAAATAAGTTTGTACAATTAGTTATATAACAATTTTAATGAAATTTCGATATAAATGCAGGTTCACTATAGAATATAACAAAGGTCTGCAACCAGCAGGCCGGTGCTACATGACTGCCACACTCCCATCAAGAACAATACCACCAGGGCTTTATGATGCGGGCGATGGTTTCTACGATCCCATTACAAAATGTGTGTACAATGCAGAAGATTTATCAGCCATTTTAAGGTAAGATTACTTATCTAATATTGAAGCCTAGTAGTGTACATTACCGTTCCTCCAATCAGGAAAGGCAACTTTCAACCAGCCGGTATTGAATAGTTGCTTTTCTGTCGGTCCGCGAGATCTTTCTTATTCCTGTATCAAATTCCATGATTTCTCTCATTTTAAAACTTATCGTGCTGGCTAATGATAAAAAATACACCCACGGTCTAAAAATGTACTGCTTATCTTAAATTTGAGATTGAAAATCATCTGAGACGACGTCCTTTAATGCGGAATTCCGTACGGGTCGATTAGGGCCACTTGCGTGTTCTAAAGTTAATTTATGTAACTCCGAGTTAACTGCTAAAGTAGGGTTAAATTATTATTTTTTTCTTGCACTGCTAGAGTTAACACTAAACCATGGGTTAAATAATTAGTGTGGGTGTGCGGTAGGACATTTTTGCCCACCTAACTTCGAGATAGTAAACAAACAACGATTAAGTAATATATTCCCCTTTTTGCCTAGTGGCATGAGTGTACAACTTTCATAAGTATCAAGTTGTAATTCGGGGTCACACACAATGTTTTATTAACCTTTTTTTGGGGCAGTACAGACTCTGAAATAGCGCCCGGTAGACCGATTGCCATCATAACAGATTGCGACTCAAATATATTAGAACAAGTTTTCTGAGTGTAGTGATAATCTAGGTGGTAAAACCAAGAACTGCAAATATAGTGGCATCGAGTTCGATCCCTACTCCAAGACCTTCCATCCATCCATCCATCAGCCTTTCGATGTCCACTGCTGGACATAGGCCTCCCCAAAAGAACGCCTCAACGAGCGACCCTGTGCCGACCGCATCCAACGGCTCCCCGTGGCTTTCTTGCTGTGTGCTCATATTTGGGGGTAAAGTGCCGTAATCGCCACGCTTGGCAGGCGGGTTGGGATCGCAGTGGATGTTGTTAATACTGGAGGGAGTGCTGCTGCCCACTCCTCCGATATTCCCTCAATTGGCTCTTACGACTCCCATGGGTGGAGAGGGGTGGGACAATTCTAAAGCCGGCCCCACACGGCGAGACCTTGCATGGCAAAAAACTCCGCGTTTTCGAGAGTTTTCGAAAAATTATGTGTTACCTATTTGTTTTCAAATAATCGCTACTGGGTTAACCAGATTTCCTCACGATGTTTTCCTGAAGACTTCGTAAGAAACACTACCGCTTATATACCTTTTTATTCGTGAAAGCACGAGTATATAAAAAAACTTATGTTGTTTAAGTGAAGTAATGTACTATCCCCTATTCCCAAGTCGACACATTTAAATTGTAAAATAGATTAAATAGAAAAGGGTCGTTCAAACAAAATCCATTCTGAAACTAGTCTTCAAGTAACATATTGCAGGAAATACCTTTTTGAGGCTTATGTCTTAACTTTAAAAATCTTGAATAGAGAACTTTTAAAAAGAAAACGATTGGTTGTAAGGTAAACACAATAATGTTACATACTATTCATAATAATTATAATTTAACTTAGATAAAGGATAGTAATAGATATGACATACACGTACACCCGTAAGAGACAGATATAAAGTACATGCAATAACAGTGATGTCAGGTTATGATACATTTTCCCCATTTATAATTATTAACTACTAAATACGCAGTTATATTATATTGACTAATGTGTCGTTACAGATATACACACATAGAGCAAACACTCGTAGCCATCATGCATATATTTATCATGGGTTGGAATCAAACCCACGATCTCCAGTTTCGCAGTCAGGGTCACTAAGTACTAGACCGCCAGGCCGGTTAAGGAATGAGTGAACTATATACAAATAAACACATTTCATTCGCGTTACAATAACTGCGACCATAACTTGACCACTGCTTGCTGCCAAGCGTGGTCTAGTGCCATGCTTGACGGCGAAAGTGTAAGTGGAAACGCTATGCGGATATATGGCGGATATAGAGGAAGTAGGTATTTTGCCCTCTTCTCTCCTCCTCCATAGGTGAGATCAGCGAATAGTGGCGGTCTTTTAATATTAAAACATATAATGTGGCAGGACTAGGGTAATATAGTAAGGTAAATCAATTTATAAGTTGTTTATTATCCTTTATTAACCAACTATTTTTCATTCTAATAATTTTGCCATAGCACAATTAACTGAGGTGTTTCAAAACTTCAAGTCTATATTCACTGACCATATTTATTTACATCTTTACTAGGGATAGTATTTGTTTGACCCCTCAGGAAACTTCCAGCTACTGTTTAAACAAGTGTGAATACTAAAACTTCTCTAGCCACAGGTTGCACATCATCTTCTACGTGCTGGCCATCAATATCTTCTTCAATGTAGTTCTAAAATACATATAACATAATTGAATTAAAAATATAATTTTGTGATAAGTTGATCATTACTAATATTATAAATGCGAAAGTGAGTTTACTTATTTGTTTGTTAAAAACTTGCCTAGTGCTGGCTGGAAGGCTTCACAAGCCATCAAGAAAGTCTCTTAGGTTTACAGGCTAACAAATAATCGCTCCACCACCTATACCGGGAGTATTCACCATTTCATTTCGGATATGAAATGAAAAATTAACGGCTAGGTATCTCCTGCTACGACCAAAACACACCGATGTGCTACATGGTGACACGTGAGATGGTGGTACAAACCCGCTCGGGCGCTATAGTAAGGACTCCCACTTCACTTCACTCACACATTTTGTCATATTTGCGTGATTAAGTAACATACAATTAAGCACTTATGGATTAGTAGTATATTTCAATAATTTTGGAAGTGCCGACTTAGCCAAAAACATATTGCGCTGAGTTTTGCAAAACAAGTAACTCTAAAAGTGCTTTGAAGAAGTGCGTGTGTGGATTTCTACTTTGTATACCCACGCAGTAGAAATCCTACTTAGCCGCCCAGTAGGCAGCTCATCTTTATCCATAGGTCGGGCACTTTCTTTTCTATATGGAATCTGAAAAATACATAACGAACTATTGTAAAATCTCTAGAGACGAAGTCTTCATACTGGTGATAGGGCTGGGTACCTAGTGGGAGTACTTACTTGGTATCGGGGCCCGAGCGGGTTAGTAGCACTATCTTCCGTGTGATCGGCCATGAAGCACATCGTTACGTTTTGGCTGTAGCCGTTTATGCTTTCGTTTCATATCTATGAAATAAAATGGTGAGCAGCGGCTTGACAATACTCTCGGTATAGTAGAGTCACAAATAATGGATGAATTGAATTTATTGAATTATCAATTAATCAGAAAATTATTAATTAATCGAATTAATTAATTATATTGAGAAAAAAAATTTTTTTCACATTAAAAATTTTGTCGCCCTAAAAAATTTGCCGCCCTGGGCACTTGCCCCGACTGCCCCTAGTGTAAATCCACCGCTGTCTATACTGTGGCAGTAGGCATGACTGATGTGCTGATGAAGTAAGAAATTAAAGGACTTAGATACTATTGCATGTATTCTACTAAGTAAAAGAATTGTATTTAAAAGTACCTATACCTTGAAATGAACAAGTGTCTTATATTATTACACAAAAATACATACCTACATCTATGCCTACCAATCTATACCTACTATTATAAAGTTGTAACAGAGCTATGTCTGTACATTTAAGATATTTGAAAAAAAATGACTGTATTAGGCTATATAGGCGGGTATAAACACAAAACGATTTTTTTAGATTTTTATCTGTTTGTTCGTTCGCGCATCACGCAAAAATTACCGAACGGATTTTGATTCCAGTTTTTTTTTATTTGATAGCTCTTGATTAGACTTATAAACTGGTATACATTTTATCCAGCTGTTATATCGGGAACCTGAGATAGGCTAAATATACATATAAAATTGAAGTGTCGGTTTGTAATGTCTAAATAACCGTTTTTTACTAAATGTTTATGAAAGTACATAAGTTACCCTTTTAAGGTTTTGTCTGTCTGTCTGTTTGCTCCGGTTAACCTTCGAAACGGGTGGACCGATTTAGACGGGACATTCACTGGCAAAGAGCTGATGTTATATGGAGTATCTTAGGCCGCTTTTATTTCGAAAAAATATTAATTACTCACAAAGAAAAGACTCACAAAAAAAATAACTAAATGCCACGCGAACGAAGTCGTGGGAAGCTGGTAGTTGTGAATAAACACGGATGATAAACCTGAGAAAATAAAAGGTAAGTGAAACGTTTATTTAGACGTAGAAATATTTATGTAGCTCGTTCCGTTATTGCCTGTTCTGAACCTTCTCTCTGACGTAAATCCCCAAATGAATAACGCGTAGAAATTAAATGATTTGTTTTATCTGTTTGGTACCTTTGGTACCTTAATATGTTACTATTTTTATTGTAATTCATTGTGCGTGGTTCACCTTTTTTGAAAGTACCTAACTATTGCACACTATATGATTTATATGTTAATCCTAAAAAAAATTCACAGTTGAATTTATTTATTTTCCTGTTTTCCTGTCTAACATTTGCTATCTGTCTATGAATTTCCCGTCTAAATCGGTCCAGCCATTACGGAAATTAGCCGGAACAAACAGCCAGACAGATAGACAAAAACTTACAATAGTATTTTATTATAATAAACTAGCCTTTGCTCGCGGGTTCGCCGCAGCCAAAAGCTAGCATTTAGGTTATATCTCAGGTTCCCGATATAGTAGCGGGATAAAATGTAAGCCAGTTATATACCAGTTCTTAAGTCTCATCAAGAGCTATCAAATAAAAAAGTTGCCTCAAAATCCGTACAGTAGTTTTTGCGTGATGTGCGAACAAACAAACAGATAAACAGACAAACAGACAAAAATCCTAAAAATAATTGTTTTATTTAGTGCTCAAAAATTCTACCACAAATTAAAAACATTTTTGACAGTCAAAGTCTATATAATATGACGAAGTTACGTCCGAACATACATAAAAAAAAATATAAACATCCGAATTGATAACCTCCTCCTTTTTTGTAGTCTGTTAAAAACAATAAAAAGTAACACAGAAAAAAATTCTTAATTCTTAGATGATATTAAATCTCAAATTTAAGAGCAGCGGAAAATTTTTAGACCCTGGTCATTGGTCTTTATATCATTAGCTTATTATAATAAGATTTAAAATGAGGGGTGGAATTTGATAAAGTAATAAGGAAGATCTCGTGGACCGACAGAAAAATAGGCTCGAAAAATAATAAACTAAAATAATGGAATCATACATTCTCAAGGTTTGCTATGCAATTTACTTAGGCGTTTTCGATAACAGTGGGTATATAATAATGTTTTCTAAAAATTTCTAAAAAAAAGAGAGTTATCTTATTCCTACACGTACTTTAATTAACGGACCCTGTTTATTATCAACTGGGGAGTAATATTTTCACCAAACGAACTTCCTGTACTTAGTGCTACTTATGTCGTGTCGAGGCACTTCTGTGATGACAGTGATATACTTATATTACGTCAGGTGTTACAAACATTTTTGTATACGCGTTTTAACCTTGGGTATTTCTAAATCCTAAAGATTCCTTTTCCCCTACGATTATATCCTATATATTTCCCTGGGATTTGGATCGCTAGCGACTATAGGCTATGGTAAGGGTGCGTTTCCACTGATGTGAAGCTGGGCGGGGTAGAGCGGAAAAGAGCAGTGAAAAGTGGCAAGTGTTTCCATTGAAGCTGAGTGGAGCGAAATGGAGCTGAGCGGAGTAAACCAGAACTGCACTAAACTAAAATGCAGCGCTCGAGACCTGTCCTGACAAGTCTACCCTACTCCTCCGCGCCTCACCGTCCCGCTACGCCCTACATCTAGCTTGACTCCATTTTGTCCGGCTCGGGGCCGCGTGCATGTACATTATTTATATTTTATTTGCAAGTCCAATCAGCTCCACATACACTGTTTCTACTGATGCGGAGTGGAGATTTCGAGCACTGTGATTGGCCAATTCACGGTCAGCTCCTCTCCACTTCACCCAGCTCCACGTTAGTGGAAACGCACCCTAACCCTTATCACCAGGCAGGCCGCATATTTATTTAACACCCCTGCATTATGTGTTTTTTTAAAGTTAGTTGATTATATAGGTAAAGGCTCAGTAATCATCGATGCTGTCAAATTTTATCAACATCTCTTCAGCGGTTTGCACGTAAAAAAGTAGTATCACCTAACAGACAGCCTGAGTAACGAAGTGTACTGGATATGCTGTAGTTGCAGTCAATGATGAACTATACAAAAAAGATTAAATATAGCATTAACCCGCGGTAATTGTCTGAATTTAATATACCTACAGCTGTCTCTTTCTGTATCATTCATTTCGTATTATCTATCACGTAATCTATGCATAGATCTATGAATTAGATTTTTTTAGGATTCCGTACCCGAAGGGTCAAAACGGGACCCTATTACTAAGACTTCGCTGTCTGTCTGTCCATCCGTCTGTCGCCAGGCTGTATCTCAAGAACAGCGATAGCTAGACTGTTGAAATTTTCACAAATTATGTATTTCTGTTGCCGCTATAACAACAAATACTAAAAATAAAATATTTAAGGGGGGCTCCCATACAACCGAGTTTTTTTTTTACCTTTTTTGCTCGCTATTGATAACGGCAACAGGTAGACGCTTGAAATATTCACAGAATATTTAGTTATATATTCACTTTAAATGTAAATAATTAAATTAAAATAAAACAAACATTTAAGGGGGCCTGCCATACACAAACGTGTTTCTTTACTCGTTTTTGCTCTGTCTGTCCGTCCGTCTGTCATCAGGCTGTATCTCAAGAACGGTGATAGCTAGACTGTTGAAATTTTCATAAATGATGTATTTCTGTTGCCGCTATAACAATAAATACTAAAAATAAAATAAAAAAATGTATTTAAGGGGGCTCTCATACAACAAACGTGATTTTACTACTGTACACTATTTTAGTCCTAAATATATGGGATTGCGCACGCGTGCCCACTGCGCACAGTTACCTCGAATGACTCTAATGGTAACATAATTCCTTACATTTAAAACTGTTTCGTTATGCGCATCTAAGTCCTAAGTTGAAAACCACGAAATGAGTCAAATTTTACTTGCAATATTTGGTAACAGCCAAACACCATGATTACAGAGAGTTACAATAGTGTAATGTTTTTTACCTAGTCAATGGTACGGAACCCTTCGTGCGCGAGTCCGACTCGCACTTGGCCAGTTTTTATATATTTTATTAGCATTTTACATGCTTAGCTAGCCATATAAATCAAAGAAGAAGCATCTGGGACGGTATTCCAGGAGATTCAAGTCCTGCTCGTGACTGTTATTTTCGATTTCACATTTTCACACTTTGTAGCAGACACGTCTTAATAGTCTAAACACAGCATTTTTTTCTCAAATATTTAAATATACAGACAACATGTCTGTTATAGCTTTATACTAGTTGGAAAATACAAACACTGTGTTCGACTATTTAGACATCTCTGAATGCATTTTGATGTAATTTTTTGTTTATTGTTGTCGAAGAATTGACCGGTATTTAAAAAATTTGTACTTGAAATAATTTTTCGGACAGTCGGCTTTTCTATAAATGTACTTACTGCGTCTTAAATTTTATACGGATTGCCAAGTACCCGAAGATACTTTGGCCCTTAAAGTCACTTTTAATATTATTACCAGCTAAAATAATAAAATGTTTGCTGCTTTAAAAAATAAAAAGACTAATTTTATTTTACACAGGTCGCCATCCATCCGTGAGCAAAAATGGATAATAGAAAACTGTCGATCCTCAGAAAACCCAACTGTAGGACCCAGGCAAGACTTGTACGAGACGTGGACAGAGCCGCAAGTACGACTTCCACCTGTTGAACAACCCGCTGCCACCGCAAAATTACGAGAGAGACGGAATTCTTTCTACGAAGATGATAGCTACGTAAGTATTTGTGTCTTTTCCAGAAGTTTTTGGCTGGTGGTCATCTGAAAAAAAAGGAAATTCAATTTCATTATTATTTAGCATGGCGCTAACAAGAAGGTCAACACAAAACTAATAAATGTTTTATCAAAGTCAAAACACCATTCAAAAGCATGGTATTATGACTTACGTTTTCATAATACGTATTTTAGCTGACAGTAAGATTGGTCAACTATTTTTGTCTCCAGAGTCACCGTCCTTTATTCGATTGGAGTGATACGAACGATTCATCGGTGACATCAAGTTCTACGTGTTAACGAATAATAATAATCATTTAGATTTATTAATACATTATGTAAAGATTGATTTATGTGTACCTCCTACCTAGATATAATATAATTTAGCATAGTACGAATCTTTAAACCCAACATTAATTTTTTTACATTTATAATTAATTGTAGCGTCGAACATAATAAGTAAATCATATACCTACTTTTAAAATCATAGTTTTATTTATAACTAGGTAAATGCCATGCCCAGCATAAAGCCATCACGTAGAACTTAACAGCAAAGATATTTTTATGAAACGCATGGAATAAACTTTAAGGACATGTTACACCTATGTACTGTGTTACATTTGTATGTCTTTTTAGTTCATGCTCCATCCATCCATCAGCCTTTTAAAGTCCACTGCCACTGGACATAGGCCTCCACAAGAATGGGGGATAGTGCCGTAATCGCCACGCTTGGCAGGCGGGTTGGCGATCGCAGTGGATGTTGTTAATACTCGAAGGAGTGCTGCTGCCCACTCCCCCGGTATTCCCTCAGTCGGCTCTTACGACTCCCATGGATGGAGAGGGGTGGGAAAATTCTAAAGCCAGCCCCACACGGCAAAGAGTTCATGCTCACCCTGTACCAATTTTCATGAAAATCGGTTTAATGGTTTGGCATGAATTTCGCATTTATAATATTATCATTTAAGGTGTCTCATGATTATTGAAATAATGGCATATACTTAATATATAGGTACTATTTTCATGAGATTTATTAGGTAGGTAGGTACTCTTGCGGCTGTCTTTTTAATTTTTTATTTATAATTATTTTCAGCTAGATACAAGATACCACAGCAGTCCCGAACCCCACGCGAGACGAAACGACAAAGAATCTCTTAGATATAAGGCATCCAACGAATCGCAACTTGATCACGAGGATTCGCCAAAAAGCTCGCGAAAAAAACTTGACGTTAAGTTATCGTTGTTATCTAACAAAGCTACTAGCTTTAAAGATCCAAAACCTCCAAAAAATGTAGATAGCGAACAATCTATATCAATGCAAGAGTTAGAGCTGTGTTCTAAACACTCAAGAACAATACATACAACATTTAAAGATGATACAGAATCAGATGTTGCTGAACCACACAATGAGTTTAAAGCAAAAAGATCTAGAAATATTGGTATTACGTCAAGCGTGTTAACGTTTAAAGACGTCGAGTATAGCCAAGGTAAATTGTCTAAGAAAAATATTTAGGAATAATATTGACGCGGGAACTTATTCAAAATCGAATGTATTAACTAAAATATACCGAATAAATACTTTACTCCGTAAATTTTTTACGTTTTTATTGTACATTGAATAAGGGAGTATCTCAAAATAATCTACGACTACTAGGGAGACTGTAGCAGCATGCTTACTACTGCCTTGTATGAGTATCTAAAGATATTTTTATTGCCATTTTATGAATTCTAAATCAACGCGTAAAAAGTGCTGTGATAGCCCAGTGGCAACATGTCTGCCAAGATAGAGGTTTGAATTCAAAAATCTATGAAGCTTTTATTCAAAAATTAATCAATAAATCGGCAATGCAATAAATCGGCGTATCAGACAGAAATTTATTCCATAGCCTAAGTCTTAGGGGATCACAGAGGATTTCTTATAAGAGTCCCGTACCATCATTAATGGATTGTTTAAAAAAACCTGCTTTATTGTATTTTTATCTAGTGACGCCACACCATGCACGTAAAAGGTATGCATTTATTTCTAAATAAAGGAAGTGGAACATTTGGGAACTAAAAAATTAACTTTGACTACGCATATGCTTATGCTAAGTATCTGCTTTTACGACAATCCTAAAATATAAATGACATAAAATACTGTTTGAATAATTATAATTCTATTTTCTAGTGGTACCGACCACTGAAGTAATGTAATATGGTTCCAGTAGCCCGCCAACACAGGTGGAGAGACGGCACACGGCGGGTTTATTTAGTGGGTGAAGGCCCCACACTACCCTGTTCGTTGCCCCGAGCGACGGGGTATGCGGTTGGGTACATTTTTTCCCGCCTTAACACAAAATAAAAGTATATATAAGTATAGGGAAGCACCTCCTCTATCCTCTCTTTATTATTATCGTAATGCTATTGTCTCCTTAGTATCTTACCTATTCTTTCCTTGATATACTTCTTATCCACCTCCTATCACTTTCCTACGAGATGGCGACGCGCTAGTGATGCTAGTGTTAATAGGCTACTATAACCGCTTATTTTTGTCGTGTGGGGCCGGCACCAAGAATAACTCCACTCCATCTCTTCCTATAGGATTCGTAAAAGCCGACTAAGGGATTACCGGGGAACCGGGCAGCAGCGTTCCCCTGTGTACTAAAAACATCCACTGCGATCGCTAACCCGCCTGCCAAGCGTGGCGATTATGGTAAAACCCCCATTTTGGGGAGGCCTATGTCCAGCAGTGGACGATGAAAGGCCGATGGATAGATGAACCGCTTATCATCAGGGTGCCGTATGCTTGTTTGCCACCCACCTGGTATAAAAAACATTATTGCAATGCAATTTTCATTTCAGTTTAATGCATTATACATATAGTGACCCACATTGGCTTCATACGGATGGAATGCTACTAAAATATTGCAAATGCAAAAAAAAATGTTTTTAAATGTTCGTTAGGTACGAACGCAAAACCTTTTTTTGGAATTTGGCACACAATTTATACACATTTATCCCGCAAAAATATTAGGTAGATTCTTGTGGGTTTTATAGTGTGAAAATGTGCAATTGAATTTTTTCATTTTTTTTTTTTTTTTTTCTTTTGTATTTAAACCTGTGTCTCCTGAATAACCGTTTCAGATGCTTTGCCAACTAAGATATCGTGACATATCGTCATCGGGACTGGCTTCAGACTGGCCATATAATCAAGGTGGCGCTTGTCAGCCGTGTCGTAACTTGCGCGGGCTCCCCACTGGTCTAGCTTGAGGGGCTTGCCGCAAGCCTGGCGGTAGGTAGGATAGGGGGCCCGCGCAGGCTAGCACACAAAATCGTATCTAATCAAGGATGACGAGAACAGCAACTTGTACGATCGAGTTATTAACCGCTTAGCTGAAAGTTCTCCTCTTTTAATAAAAATCTTGATTGACTATCTTCAATATTATCGTAACTATTATAAAGCTGTAACAGTTCTGTGTCTGTACATTTAAGATATTTGAGAAAAAAATACTGTATTACACCTTGCCTTGTATAGGCGTGCGTGAACACAAAACATTTTTTTTTAAGAGTTTTTCTTTGTTTTATCGCGAAGGTATCAGGCAAAAACTATTAATCGGATTTTGATGCATTTTTTTTATTTAATAGGTCTTGGTAAAACTGGACAACTAGTACTTATACGATTATCTCGCTACTACATCGGAAACCAGAGATATAACCAAAAGAAAAACATTTTTAGGTTACCATTGTAAGATTTTGCTGTACCTATCTACCTATTTGTACTTACTAATAATGTAACAATACAAACTAGAACTACTACTGTTTAAGTTATCTATCATTTAGTGAAATCAATCTACCTTTCCTTATAAGCAATACGAGTCTTATAATATTTTAAACAAAAAGTGAAAAGAAGAAGAGTGAGGGTTTGCGTCATTATTAGGTAAAAATCTTAATTATAAAATTAAGTTTACCTGGTCGGTATAGTGTATGAAAATACTTCCGACGGATGGCGCAGGCGTCACCCAAAGACGTTAAGTATGAATGTGTTATCGAGATTAGCAGTCAGGAGCAATTGTCACGATGGCTGCATTGGCAAAGCATCTGGACGGTAACTAGGAGATGCAGGTTCAAATCCTGTTCGTGACAGTTATTTTCGATCTCACAATTTTAATTTTGTGTTTAATGTATAGTGCTAAGCATGTCAAATGCTAAAAATATATATCTTATAATATTATTATTAGAAATACATTTTTTTAGGCGGGAGAAGATATGCCTAACCGCACACCCCGTCGTTCGGGGCAACTAACAGGGTAGTGTGGGGCCCGCACCCACTAAAGAAACCCGCCGTGAGCCGTCTCTCCGCCTGTGTTGACGGACCACTGGTACTGTGTTGGATTACTTCAGTGGTCCGCCGGCGGCTTACCCTTTCGGATATCCTTTACTGAGTGACGCATCCGCCCACGGAGCGTCGCATCTACACGGGAGGCCCTACGGGTGGCGGACGTTCCCCGGTCCATCACACGCAGCCTCATCTAGGGCGCAAGTACTCGCGCCTGCGCCGTCTCAGTCGCTGGCGGCAGTTTGATTCAGCGGAAGAATCCTCCTCCCTGGCCCACTCCACCGCTCCCTTAAGCGAGATAACCTCCTCGCAGAAGGTAGCGACCGCGGCCCAATTCCTGTCGCTGCCGAGCGTCGTCAGAGCGACGATCGCTTTTGTCACGACGAGTTCACGGCGCTGCTCGGCCCAAGCCGGGCACGACTCGAGCGTGTGGCGCGCCGTGTCCTCGTCACAGCCACAGTGGTGACAGCGCGGAGTCGCTTCCCTCCTTGAGACTATGTGCAGATATCTGCCGAAGCAACCGTGCCCTAATAGCACCTGCACCAGTCAGGAAGTAAGGACTCCGCGCTGTCGCCCTGCCCACTCCTCCAGTACAGGCTGGAGCGCCCCTACGATTCAGGGACCGGCCCGGAGCGTCTGCAACCGCGCCCTCCAACTGGCCATGGCAGCTCGGCCGGCGTCGCCCTGCCACCTGGCCAACTCGCTGGATTATTATTATTATAATATTATTATACAAATACTTACTTAAAATAGCGGTTCAATTACAAAGACGTTAGTTTACAAAAATCATCATCATCACGTTAATTCACCCAAGTAGTAAGAGTTGGGTATGTATGCAAAAAGGAGCATGAGAGTAAAATCAATGCGCTCGAAATGCGATCTCTGCGGAGAATCTGAGGAGTGAGGCTAACTGACCGCATTCGTAACGACGACGTAAAAGAGCGAGTGGGTATGAAAAAGAGTATTGGTGTAAAAATGCGAAAGGGAATGTTCCTATGGTTCGGATATGATGTCACCTCATTTCATTCATGGATATAAAATGACAACCTAAACACACACAGATGGCGCAGTGGTTTAGATACAGGCGTCCCGCTGGAGAGTTGTGGGTTCGATTCTCACACACACAACTCTTTGTGTGATCCACAAATGGTTGTTCTGAGTCTGTGTGTACTTTGTGTCCGTGAAATTGTATGTTTGTAAAGTCCTCCAAGAATTATTCCATCGTGCAGGGTGCTGTCTAATCAAAAAGAAACTTAGAGCTGCTTCATGAAACCAACCCGCTCGGACCCGATAACAAGTGAGTACTCCCACTGGGTACCTAACTATACCGTTAGTAGTACAATAGGTGATAATTGCTTACTTCCCATAATCGCCTCGTGCTATTATAAAGCTGTCATAGAGCTTTGTCTGTACATTTAGTATATTTGAGAAAAAATGATGTTTATATATATTTTTAGCATTTGACATGCTTTAAAAAATGATGTATTTTCTGAACACAAAACAATATTTTTAGAATCTTTGCCTGTTACGGAAAAAACATTGAACAGCATTTGATGCAACTTTTTTGTTTGATAGAGATATAACCTAAAAACTAGGATTTGGCTGCGGTGGACAAAGGCTAGTTTTTTATAATATTAGAATATAATTGAACTGTACTTTAGGTACCTATTATGTACTTCTACTTTTATATCGTTGATAATTAATAATTTGTGTACATATTTCATTATTTTCTGATAGTATCCCCATCTACCATTATCAGTCTCGAGCCCTGGCCTTGTAAGAAGCCACCAGGGCCCTTCCGGCCCAGTCCGACCCTGCTTTTCAACAAGTTAAATGCAATGAGTATACGAAGCCAGGATAGGTCAAAAAGTGGCAATGAAAGGCAGAAAAGCTATACTTAAAGCTAGTTAATTTTTTTTTCAACTAAAAAATAAAGTGTGTGTGTAGGTACTTCCATCCATCCATCCATCAGCCTTTCAACGTCCACTGCTGGACATATGCCTCCCCAAGAGAACGCCACAACGAGCGGTCCTGTGCCGACCACATCCAACGGCTCCCCACAGCTTTGACCAGATCGTCGGTCCTTCTGGTGGGGGGCCGTCCTACGCTGCGCCGTCCGATACGTGGTCGCCACTCGAGAACCTTTCGTCCCCAACGGCTATCGGTTCGTCGAGCGATGTGGCCTGCCCATTGCCATTTCAGCATGGCAACACGGCGGGCTATGTCGGTCACTCTCGTTCTCCTACGGATCTCCGTCTTACGGATTCAATCACGTAGGGAAATACCAAGCATAGCCTGCTCCATGGCCCGCTGAGCGACTTTGAGCCTTGATATGAGGCCAACATTCAGAGACCACGTATCTGTTCCGTATGTCATCACTGGTAACACTCACTGGTCGTAGACCTTCGTTTTCAGACACTGCGGAATATTGGACGAGAAGATCTTCCTTAGCTTCCCGAACGCTGCCCAGCCGAGTTGGATTCGTCGATTGACTTCTTTCTCGAAGTTGTGCCTCCCTAACTGGACTGTTTGTCCCAGGTAGACATAATGGTCGACAACTTGGAGAAGCGCACTCCTGACTAGGACCGGTGCTGAAATGACATGAACATTAGACATGACTTTCGTCTTGTGCATGTTCATTTTGAGACCCACTAGTCGGGAAACCCTGCTGAGATCATCGAGCATGGTGCCAAGGTCCTCCAGCGATTCTGCCATGACTACGATGTCGTCGGCATATCGAAGGTAAGTGATGTATTCTCCATTGATGTTGATGCCGAATCCGGTCAGGTCCAAGAGCTTGAAGACATCTTCCAATGCAGCGGTGAAGAGTTTCGGGGACATAACGTCTCCCTGTCTAACACCTCTCTGCAGTTGGATCGGTTTCGTACTCCTGTCCTGAACACGGACTGACATGGTGGCGTTTCTATACAAGCACTTCAGCACTTCGATGTACCGATTGTCAATTTGGCACCGCTGAAGGGACTGCAGCACCGCCCAAGTTTCGAATCGAAGGCTTTCTCATAGTATAGTAGGTTCTTATTTAGAAGTTATACTTCTTTGGCGTAACAAGATAAAAATCTTTTCATAAATTTTATCTTTCGCCTTATTCTACGTTTGTAGAAAAAACGATACTAACAATAGCAAAAAGGTATTTAATACATTGAAAGTTTTATTATAACGCATTATCTAGTAAAAAAAACTAAAATGTTGACTATAGCTAACTTCAGGGTGTCGGTTTTTCGTGACGGTGTGCGCGCGCATCGTAAAAATTTAGTCTCATCATTTTTCCCTAACGCGCCAAAAGAAGTATAACTTCAAAAGGTAGGTATTTAATACATTGAAAGTTTTATTATAACGCATTATTTAGTTAAATATAGTTTATTTAAATATCACAAAATGAAAAACTAAAATGTTGACTATAGCTAACTTCAGAGTGTCGGTTTTTCGTGACGGTGTGCGCGCGCATCGTAAAAATTTACTCTCATCATTTTTCCCTAACGCGCCAAAAGAAGTATAACTTCAAAAATATTTGTAAAGTGCCTACATAAAGATAAAAAGTGTCCCGGTAATCTAATAAATAAAATTCACGTGTCACAGTGTTTGTCGCCATTCTCGTCTGAAACGGCTTGACCGATTCTTATGAAATTTTGTGTGTATATTCAATAGGTCTGAGAATAGGATGTAAACTATTTTTCATATCCCTAAGTGATAAGGGTGGTCCACACCAAAATTTTTTTGACGTGATAACGTCTTATAAATCGATGAACGCCGGCTACACGCATGAAAAAGCACGACTCATTGTTTCTGGTTATACGTACTTTGACTCATTGTCACGTTCCGGCTGAGCCGATTGTGTAAGCGAGAGAGCGGTATAGCGGTACAAGCGATAGAGAGGCACGATCGGCCTAAGCGTTCGGCTTGTGACGCATCTATCGATATTTATGACGTTATCACGTAAAATTGTATCGTCCGTAAACAGACTTTACAGACAACCAAATTTTTTACCTATATTTTTTTATTTTTTGAACATTTTTTTTATGTCTCATCATTAATGTTTTTTTATTGCATGAAGTGGTGACGAGCCACGGCCCATCGGGTGGTAAATGGTAACCGTCGCTCATGGACTCAACTATACTGAGAGTATTGTCAAGCCGCTGCTCATCGTTTCATTTCACCGATATGAAATGAAAGAATAAACGGCTATCTCCTGCTACAACCAAAACGCAACGATGTGCTTTATGGCCAGTCACACGGGAGATGGTGGTACCAACCCGGCGCGATACTAGGTGAGTGCTCCCACTTGGTACCCAGCCCTACCACCACTCACCAGTCATGCAATGGATGATAATTGCTTACTTCCCTTAGTCGGCTCATACGACACTCGAGGGAAAGAATGGGGTGGTGACACTTGTATTCTTAGTTCGTCACCACACGGACAAAAATACATTACAACCTTAAATTTTCACTCTTCTACTGCCAACCCTATTTTTTAATAGCGATATTATTAGGTACTTAATATAATTTTCATTGCAAAATATTCACGAAAAAAAAATGGCAGTTCGTACTTCGAACAATTATATTCAATTATATTCTCATATTTAATTATGAAATTTAATAATTTACGCGATTATTATGTTGTGTGTTGATATTTTACGCCAACAATCATTGAGACAAAGTGCTTTTTTATAACCACTATGCTTTTTATTTGAACGATTCCAATTGCTTTTTCTTTAAAAAATGATGTTTTTATAATAAAATATTTCGAGATTCTGCATTTATTTTATTCATTCTAACACCCACCTAATCGAATCAACAATTCCTATTCGCTCATCACTACTACTATGCGAAAAAACAAAAAACTTAGATAATAGCTTAGACAAAGAATATAGGCTCGCCCCCTATTACGTGGGACTTAAACATAGCTGGCGAGTCGTGGGTGTGTAATACACCTCTGCCTACCCCTTCGGGGAATACAGGCGTGATGCTATGTTTTTGTTTACAAATAATATTGTAGACTCGCTACTATTATGACTGTAAGGAGGAAGAAAAGGATGCACATATTAGGTTTTAGCAAGAGTGAGAGAGACACATGTATAAGTATTTTATCATTTTCGCGTATGCGTTATTTGTATTTGGACCCAATCAACTGGGTCCCAACAATAATGTGCCCAACCGTCTCCATCGTCAGTATGTAAGCTTTTTTTTGCATTGACGTAAAAAAAAACATAATTAAACACATTATATACGCTAATGTTACATGTTATAAAACGCAAAATATACGCATAACTGCAATTTCTTTTGTTGTATATAACTATTGTATGTACTTGTAACTAAAATACGTAATTGAAACACAAATAAGTATTTGGTATTTGTTTTTCAATTACTTCTTAAAATGTAATTTGTAATTCGTATTTCAAATACTTGACGGCGAGGTATTTTGTAATTAGTATTTGAAATACTTGAGGCTTCAAAATACATTTTAACGTTAAAATACATTTAATCTTCATTTAACGATCGTGAGTGTGAGTGCGAGGCGTGAATGCAATGATGGTAAAGCAGCTATTAGAGTTGGCAACACTTCACCTGTTATGTATAATGTACCTACGCTATGACTGTACGACAAAATTGGTCAACAAAACGCAAAAAAAATGTACGTCAAATTGTCAATGTCAAGTTAAGATGTCAAGTCATAACGGTTAGTTTTTTGTTTTTTTTACGGATTAAGTAAAGCTTCTGGTCTGCGTAGAATAGAGCAGCTTTTATTCACTCTCCAAGAGGCTGTTTATCTGATAGTACATTTAAAAATCTAGTGTTCATGAAAGGAATCTCTGATTTTACTGATTAATTAATCTTGTTTTCCTCTACTTTTTAGCCCGTGCTGATCTAGATTACTTATTTTGTAATTAGTATTTCAATAAAAAATAGCTAAAATACTGTATTTTGTATTTTATATTTCAAATACCTTACTTAAAGATATTTTGTAATTTTAATTACTTGCGATACTGTATTTTGTAATTTGTATTTCAATTAAAGCAAGGCATGTATTTTACCCAGCCCTGGTTATAATCATAGTTATCTTTTAAAATTATTCCGGTTATCATATGTCAAACTATTGCTACCTCGACACTGCATACGCTGATAGCTTTTCTATAACATTCTTTGTCTAAGACATTGAGGTAAAAAACCTAGAAAATAGTCTAACATAATATTCATTGTTATCTACCTGTTTTAGCCGCATACAAGAATGATAGGACAAAAGAAATTGCAGTAATACTTATATTTTGCTTAAAATGTATTACAAAGCTTAACATGTATATGCTAAATATATATCGTAATAAATGAATTTTTTTTTACGTTAATACAAAAACAAGCATATATACCGGGATCGGATGGGGACGGTTGACCACCTTATTGTTAGGACCCAGTCCTGTCGCTGCCGGCCGTTGCGCGCGCGGTGGTTGGCAGTGACAGGGCCTTGACCGTGGTCGCCGCCTTCTGCGAGGCTGTCATCTCACAGAAAGAGGCAGTGGAGAGGGCCCGGGAGAAATCCTCCTTCGCGGATCCGATTCGCCGACGCCGTGCGCGGCGTGGGCGCGCTTATCTGCGCCTGATGCCGCCCTAGCCGAGGCTGCGGACGGTGGGGCCGGGGATTGCCCTGACGTCCGCTGAAGCCTACCGCGAAGGTGTGACGCCCAAGTGCGCAGTGCGTCGCACAAGAGAGGGTGCCCGAAGGAGCTGCAGCCTGCGGATCGCGGTCGATACGACGCGGTACCCGTGATCCGCCGCAGTAAGGGCGGGCGAGGGCGCACGGTTGGTTTTAGTGGGTGAGAGCCCCACACTACTCCGTTGTCTCCCCGGGCAGCGAGGTGTATAGTAGGACATTTTTGCACATCTTGAAAAAAATGGGACCCCAGTTGATTGGGTCCAAATAAAAATAACGCATACGCGAAAGGATAAAATACTTATACATGTGTCTCTCACTCTTGCTAAAACCTAATATGTGTGTTAACGCCTTGCATATATGTGTGTCTCACACAAATACGCACACGTCGACCTGTTTCCGTAGGCGCCCGCGGCGGCGTCCCCCCACTTCAATACTATCATGGCCGACTGTACAACCACACGTCTATTGTACCTAAATTAATATTTTTACTTATTAAAGTTGCATTACTGAATATATCGAGTTTAAATACTACCGCAAGCAAGCACCCCAACATCACAGACGACCAGTTCCAGACAATGTGCATCCTTTTCGTCATCCTTAGTGTCAAAATAGTAGCGAGTCTATAGTGTACTTAATCTAGGATCTATGAATCCTATAGGAAGGAAGGAGGTGGAGGAGGGCAGACAGAGGACTCTAACCTTAGATAAAGGATAGTAATAGATATGACATGCCAATGACAATACCAGGAATAAATGAGATACACAATACAAAGTTTCTCTAAGTGCGGTAGATTTAGGTATAGTGCCTGTTATCGCGGTCGTAACGACGCGGTACCCGTGATCCGCCGGGGCGGGTGGAGGCGCACGGTGGGTTTTTAGTGGGTGAGAGCCCCATTCACCCCGTTGTCTCCCCGGGCAGCGGGGTGTGCGGTAGGACATTTTTGCCCACCTAAAATAAAAAATAAAAATAAAAAAGGTATAGTGCCTGTTGTCCTTGTCATTGTTTATGCTTTTATTTGTCTGACACTTGTCATAAGTTCCAAGCAGAGAGAAAAGCGGATTTTTATATTTGCCGTCTGCGGCTTGGTCATGCTTGTACTCCGGTCCACCTCGCAAAAATTAGGGTCAGAGGCTCATCTTTCTGCGAATGCGGATTGGATGAAGGGACCCCAGAGCACATTGTCTTTAGCTGCTCTAAAATCTCCCCTTCCCTATATGAATACCTCCCTCCCTCCGCCCCCCTCCCTTCTAACCTCTCATCTCCTTTCTAAGGTATATTTGCCGTTTGCATATATATTAAGCAACTTTATTAACACA
Organism: Leucoma salicis; assembly: GCA_948253155.1. Classification (NCBI taxonomy): domain Eukaryota; kingdom Metazoa; phylum Arthropoda; class Insecta; order Lepidoptera; family Erebidae; genus Leucoma; species Leucoma salicis. The sequence goes on from OX411815.1 coordinate 6,422,510, forward strand.
AATGACATTAAACTGTGATTGTACATTCTAACCCACTAACATGTGTTTTATAAATTTTGTGTGTGTCCTTGTTTTTAGACAACTCAACAGTTACCCCAAATTATTAATCTTCGTGGCAATATTAACTGAGCACTTTCACAAAGCTAACAATGTCAAGAGGGGGGGAAATAGAGTCAGACCATGATACTCATACTAAGCCCAACCGTCGAAATACGCACCAACAACGCAAGCCCCAGAAAACTGGTTATTGGCGGAATCAACGGGAGCCCCATAATGAAGAATTGATTGATTGAAAGCGGATTTTGAATTATTGCTGAATATTGCGGCTTAGACTAAAATTGGTGAATTAATTCAAATATTTGGACTGTTTCCACCTATCTAAACTTTATAAACATGGTACAGTGTTGTGTTTTCAGCTGTAAAATCGCAGCGAACGAAAATATGAAAATATATCCTTTCACACGTAAGTACTATATATAAATAAATAAAATACTATAAAATATTGTTTTATCGAAATAATAAAGTAATACAATATGAAAACAGTTAAATATATTAATTGGTGTGCAAAATTCAGGCTAAATATTGATAAAATCATATATTTGAATCATTGATATATTAAAAAGAGAAGATACACAATCAGGCATGAAAAGTGTCCACTATAAAGGAGTGCAGATTACGCTTTCCTGCACTCCTTTCGTTTAGTATTATTTCGACGCGCGAGTAGACGAAGCGTGTCAAAATGTCTAATTGTTCGATGAATAAATGCCGAAATAGTGCATTAAAAGTACAAAAAAAGGATGGCGTTTCTTATTTTCGGTAAGTATTAATAGACAGTATTTCTATTTCATACATATTTTGCTGCTTAAGAGTCGCATTTTTAAATTTTTCAATATATTTTGTTTCAAATTATCGACGACGCCCCTGTATGAACCAATCAAATAGAGTACTCGTATGTATTAAAACAAAGGCAGTCTCGATCTCGAACTATGCTCATACTTCAACGCATTTTGCTCACTTTGATCGGATAATACGACGTTCTCGGTTCTAAAAACGAATGGAGTCACCTTGTTGAATGTATTTTTTTTTATATATATTAAGTAATTAGTTGACATTGTTTTAGTTTGAATATCAATAACATTGTCATTTATATGATGATTTTTATTTTAGTTTTCATAGGGACCCAATCAGATGATAAAGCTTGCTCTAAATTATTTATAAATATGCATTCTTTTTTTAATTAAACGGCAAGCGAATTCGAAGGGCACCACTAGTATTTTATAAGATGATCATTTAAATTGTTGAATTTATGGCTTTTATGCTTCAATAATGAATGTTGAAATGTTGTATTATGTATAAATTATGGTTTCACATACTAATAGATTTAAAAGTTTTTGTTGGTCTATGTTACGCTAGTAGAGATGAATATACTGTATGTAATAAAACCGAGGAGATAATAAGACGAGAACAGCGCATATGTGATCAAAAAACAAAACCAAGGCCTATTTGTGTTCCTTAGTTTTAAAATGTACCTACATTAAATTTAAATATATTTTCTGGTATTGATAAACATTCCCTTCAACAACCTGCTCTTTTTAATCATAAAATTAGTCTTATAAAAGCTATTATAGAAAAATTTGGTTGGGAATTTATTTCTGGCCGTGTGGGGCCGGCTTCAGAATTGTCCCTCCCCTCTCTACCCACGGGAGTCGTAAGAGCCGACTTTGGGAATACCGGGGGAGTGGGCAGCAGCACTCCCTCGAGTATAAACAACATCCACTGCGATTGCCAACCCGCCTGCCAAGCGTGGCGATTACGGTATTATCCCCATGATGGGACCGCTCGTTGTGGCGTCCTCTTGGGGAGGCCTATGTCCAGCAGTGGACTTTGAAAGGCTGAAGAATGGATGGATGATAGAAAAATTTATACATTTATCTTCTATTAGTTTACATTATATCGCAAAAAAAATCAACTGAAAAGCTGAAATCTAATTCAAAAAGACAACTCTACAATAAGCTTCATTTATTTCAAGGAAATTGATATACTTACTACTGTATTGTCAATGTTTATTATGACGCCATTGATCTAGACTAGAACAGATCGGGGTACTACTAATAATATTAGGATTACTATATTGGGAATAAAAACTAAAATTTATATTTACGTGTTTTATTTTATTTATATATAAATCAATATTCTACCTAAAAGCATATTAATACGATCAGATAAAAGTATAAATATGAGTTTGGAACACATTTATAAATTAAACAAATTTAATAAACTAAGTAAATGTTTATACATGAAAATTATAAAAAAATATTCGTCTCCACGCCGTCCTTGACTACCCCCGCAAATTTCGGTCGTAAAATTTTATTGCTTTTTACATAATGATTTGTAAATACAACTTTAAACCATACGTGTAAGGTTGAATTTGGAAAGAATGCATTTATATCATATCTATAACTACTTATGATACAACTGGCGACAGTTTTAAACGTTTCGTTTGTTCGAAACTGTGCATGTTTAAATTAATAAATCAATGATTTGAATGCAACATTTTAATAGTATTAACCCACTAATGAAGTTTGCCGTCGAAGTCAAGGTAACGGCTATTTCTTACGTAAATTCAATTTAGCCCGGTTATCTAGTATGAAAGGGATACCGGTTAAGATGAATTATATTACCCATCTATGTGGGGAAAATAATTTAATTCTAAATACAAAAATATACGAAATGGTGTCTTATATTCCTCGCAAAATAGCATAATACATTGAATAAATCATATAATATAATACTTTCTAACATTTACGCGAATTTTACACATTTTGAAATAAAACTACGTTTACGGAATCTATCGCGTTTACTTGATTTTTATACTATCCCGACGTTTCGAATACTTTACAGCATTCATGATCACGCGTGGACTTAGATGGTAGATGTCCAAAGCTGATATCAGCTCAATCAAGTAAACGCGATAGATTCCGTAAACGTAGTTTTATTTCAAAATTATATAATTTTTTTATTTTCGATTTCATATTTTTCACTTTGTGTTTAATGTATAGTGCTAAGCATGTCAAATGCTAAAAATATATTTAAAAATATCTAAAATATTTAAAGGGTTTGCGTCATTATTAGGTAAAATCTTAATTGTAAAATTAAGTTTACCTGGTCGGTATAATGTATGAAAATACTTCCGACAAATGGCGCAGGCGTCGCCCAAAGACGTTAAGTATGATGTGTTATCGAGATTAGCAGTCGGGAGCAATTGTCAGGATGGCTGAATTGGTAAAGCATCTGGACGGTATCCAGAAGATGCAGGTTCGAATCCTGCTCCTGACTGTTATTTTCGATTTCACATATTTCACTTTGTGTTTAATGTATAGTGCTAAGCATGTCAAATGCTAAAAATATATATAAAAATACCTAAAATACACATAATATTTATCTATATATAATTAAATAAAACTTTATATTCATATAGATACATATATTATATACCTACTTCCATTTTAATTATTTAGTTACACCTTTGTTTATTAAATGTATATACTTAGTACAACTTTACTTTAAGTTTTTTAAAAGATATTTTATATACAAAGATAATGCATACTAAACTTATCCTAATATAATAAAAATAAATGTAAATAAAAAATCACTTGAATGAACCTTAGACCAAGAGGACTAAAGCTATTATCATATTTATATACATACATATATTATATACCTACTTCCTGTATACATACCTACCTAAACAACTACGTATTTACTACATATTCATATACACCATTTATTCTTTGTTTAATATTATATCAGTATAGTAGCTATCATTTATGTCGTGTCGTGCGATGTGTGAAATGGTGTACTGGACTCGCGCAACGATAACCGGTTTCCAGCCAGCCACGGCTCATACGAGGCACACGGCAGGGGGAAACAGTTCGGTGTAATCAAGGTTTCATACTGTCCTATTGCTCGCTTGACCCGCATACTCGTGAATGTATATCTAAATCGTATTTCTATTTCTCACGCAATCATTCTGCTTTTCTCCTGCTATTCTTATTGTGTCTGTGACTGTAAACTGTATCTGTGCTTGTGTTGTACCCGCTATTATACCTTCTATGCTATCTAGTGTGTGCTTATTTCTGCCTGCATTCCAGCCTACCAGGTACGGTACATATATATATACCTAATGAACCCTTAGTATTAACTGACTAATGAAGTTGGCCGTCCAAATGCAAGGTAAGCGGCTTCTCCAATTTAGGCAAGTTATCCAGCATTTTATGCATAGCGGTTAAGGATAAATTATATTAACCATTTTTTTTATTGCATTTAGTGGCAGACGAGCCAAGGGCCATCCGATGGTAAATGGTAACCGTCGCTCATGGACTCAACTATACCGAGAGCATTGTCAAGCCGCTGCTCACCATTTCATTCACAGATGTGAAATGAAAGCATAAACGGCTACAGCCAAAACGCAACGATGTGCTTCATGGCCGGTCACACGGAAGATGGTGGTACTAACTCCCACTAGGTACTCAGCCCTACCACCAGTGTGAAGACTTCGTTTCTAGAGATTTTACAATAGTTCATTGTGTATTTTGCAGATTCCAAATATGTAGATAATAAAGTGCCCGACCTATGGATAAAGATGAGCTGGCTACTGGGCGGCTAAATAAGATTTCTACTGCGTCCACTGAAGGAATGTAATATAGTTCCGGTGGCCCGCCAATAAAGGTGGAGAGACGGCACACGGCGGGTTTCTTTAGTGGGTGAGGGCCCCACACTACCCTGTTCGTTGCCCCGAACGACGAGGTGTGTGGTTAGGAACACTTTTTCCCGCCTTAAAAAAAGGGGACTGCGTGGGTATACGCAGTAGAAATCCACACACGCACTTCTTCAAAGCCCTTTTAGAGTCACTTGTTTTTCAAAACTCAGCGCAAGGTGTTTTAGGCTAAGTCGGTACTTCCAAAATTATTGAAACATGTAAGTTCTATGAAATTGATATTTAAAAAAATAGTTTAAATTTAAATGTATGTTGTTAAACTAAATACTACTAATCCATAAGTGCTTATTTGTTTGTTACTTAATCACGCAAATATGACTAAATGGATTTGGGTAGTATTCGGCACACATATTATGTAGGATACTTTTTATCCCGTTATTGGCACGGGATCAGAAATAACGCCTCATTTTGGTTATTACTACGTTATTAGCTGGTTTCCGTGTGGTGATGGACTAAGAATACAAGTGTTACCACCCCACTCTTTCCCATGGGTATCGTACCAAACGACTAAGGGAAGTAAGCAGTTGTCACCCATTAAACACAAAGTGAAAAATGTGAAATCGAAAATAACAGTCAAGAGCAGGATTTGAACCTGCATCTTCTGGATACCGTCCAGATGCTTTACCAATTCAGATGCTTTATCAATTGTCAGGATTGCTGAATTGGTAAAGCATCTGGACGGTATCCAGAAGATGCAGGTTCAAATCCTGCTCCTGACTGTTATTTTCGATTTCACATTTTTCACTTTGTGTTTAATGTATAGTGCTAAGCATGTCAAATGCTAAAAATATATATAAAAATATCTAAAATATTTAAAGGGTTTGCGTCATTATTAGGTAAAATCTTAATTGTAAAATTAAGTTTACCTGGTCGGTATAATGTATGAAAATACTTCCGACAAATGGCGCAGGCGTCACCCAAAGACGTTAAGTATGATGTGTTATCGAAATTAGCAGTCAGGAGCAATTGTCAGGATTGCTGAATTGGTAAAGCATCTGGACGGTATCCAGAAGATGCAGGTTCAAATCCTGCTCCTGACTGTTATTTTCGATTTCACATTTTTCACTTTGTGTTTAATGTATAGTGCTAAGCATGTCAAATGCTAAAAATATATATAAAAATATATAAATAGTTGTCACCCATTGCATTAGTGGGAGTGCTTGCTATAGCGGCTGAGCGGGTTTGTACCATCATCTCACGTGTCGACCATGTAGCACATCGGTGTGTTTTGGTCGTAGCAGGAGATAGCCGTTAATGTTTCATTTCATATCAGAAATGAAATGGTGAATACTCCCGGTATAGGTGGTGGAGTGATTATTTGTGAGCCTGTAAACTTAAGATACTTTCTTGATGGCTTGTGAAGCCTTCCAGCCAGCAGTAGGCAAATTTTTAACAAACAAATAAGTAAACTCACTTTCGCATTTATAATATTAGTAATTATCAACTATATCACAAAATTATATTTTTAATTCAAATAAGTTATATGTATTTTAGAACTACATTGAAGAAGATATTGATGGCCAGCACGTAGAAGATGATGTGCAACCTGTGGCTAGAGAAGTTTTAGTATTCACACTTGTTTAAACAGTAGCTGGAAATTTCCTGAGGGGTCAAACAAATACTATCCCTAGTAAAGATGTAAATAAATATGGTCAGTGAATATGGACTTGAAGTTTTGAAACACCTCAGTTAATTGTGCTATGGCAAAATTATTAGAATGAAAAATAGTTGGTTAATAAAGGATAATAAACAACTTATAAATTGATTTACCTTACTATATTACCCTAGTCCTGCCACATTATATGTTTTAATATTAAAAGACCGCCACTATTCGCTGATCTCACCTATGGGGAAGGAGAGAAGAGGGCAAAATACCTCCTTCCTCCATATCCGCCATATATCCGCATAGTGTTTCCACTTACACTTTCGCCGTCAAGCATGGCACTACACCAAGCTTGGCAGCAAGCAGTGGTCAAGTTATGGTCGCAGTTATTGTAACGCGAATGAAATGTGTTTATTTGTATATAGTTCACTCATTCCTTAACCGGCCTGGCGGTCTAGTGCTTAGTGACCCTGACTGCGAAACTGGAGATCGTGGGTTTGATTCTAACCCATGATAAATATATGTGTGATGGCTACGAGTGTTTGCTCTATGTGTGTATATCTGTAACGACACATTAGTCAATATAATATAACTGCGTATTTAGTAGTTAATAATTATTAATGGGGAAAATTTATCATAACCTGACATCACTGTTTTTGCATGTACTTTATATCTGTCCCTTACGGGTGTACGCGTATGTCATATCTATTACTATTCTTTATATACCTTTATCTCAGACTAAATACGACCTAACACCTTTATCTATATCTACTTAGACCTTAGACGAAGAATAAAATTGAGTCGCTACTATTTTGATATTAAGGATGAAGAAAAGGATGCACATACTAGGTTTTACCAAGAGTGAGAGAGACACAAGTATAAGTATATTTATCCTTTTTGCGTATGCGTCAGTTGTATTTGGACCCAATGAACTGGGTCCAAACAATATGGTGGCCAACCGTCCCCATCATCAGTATGTAAGCTTTTTTTTGTATTGACGTACAAAAACCTTTATTAATCACATTATATACGCTAATATTACATGTTCTAATACATTTTAAGCAAAATATAAGCATAACTGCAAGTTCTTTTATAAGCATAATTGTCATTCTTTTATCCGGCTAAAACAGGTAGTACATTTTTAGTCAACAAAGTTATAATCATAGTTATCTTTTAAAATTATTCCGGTTATCTATTGCTATCTCGACACTGCATACGCTGATAGCTTGTCTATAATATCCTTCGTCTATTAGATATATCCGTCGTCTATTAGATGAAGGATATATAACGTGATTAATAAAGGTTTTTTTACGTCAATACAAAAACAAGCTTACATACTGATGTTGGGGACGGTTGGCCACCTTATTGTTTGGACCCAGTTCATTTGGTCCAAATACAACTTACGCATACGCGAAAAGGATAAATATACTTATAACTGTGTCTCTCTCACTCTTGGTAAAACCTAGTATGTGCATCCTTTTCTTCATCCTTAATGTCAAAATAGTAGCGAGTAAGACTTAGACGAAGAATTATATCTAAGACTCTAACCTATGACTCTAACTTAGTCTGTGGCCGACTGCAAAGAGCATGCCTGGATTGCCTAGGGTTTGGGACTTTTCTTTTCATTTCACTGAAAACTGCAAAATAGATCGATATAATTTTCATTCAGCTAATAATAATCGAAAGTCCCTCTTCTAGTTTTCTGGGTCATAACTAATACGTAGGTAATTCATATTTTTACCTTCATAGAATTTAATTGAAATGAAAAGATTTCATTAGATCATAAATGAAAGCAGGCTGTAAAATATTTTGATGGTGCATAGAATGCTAATGCACTAAAATGAAGTGTCACTACGAAGTTTTGTGTTTGACTAAAGAGGCATCTCCTTCTGAAATAAAAAAGGCATACCGGCGTCTTGCTTTGCAATGGCATCCTGACAAAAATTTGGACAATTTACAAGAAGCTAAAGAACAATTTCAATTGGTGCAAAATGCTTACGAAGTGCTTTCCGACCCTCAAGAACGAGCATGGTAAAGTGTAATTTGTTGCACATAGTAAATTTATGCATGGTAATCGTAGAACCGATTCTTTCATTTTTTTTATCGTTGTTAGGTATGACAATCACAGAGAACAGTTATTACGCGGTGCTGGCAGTTCTTACAATGATGACAGCCTTGATGTATACCCTTATTTTACTCCGTCCTGCTACAAAGGTTTCAGCGATGATCCCAAAGGTTTCTATGGAGTTTACAGTGAGGTAAAGGCTACAATAGTTATTTTATTTGTGTAGTTTTCATTTCAATTTTTTAATAATATTGTTTTTTTTTATATTTTGTTGCCTTGTTTATAAAGGGCATGCGTAAATGGTAATTTAAATTTGCAAAAACAGTAAGCAAATAATGTAAATGGTCATTTTTTAATGATTGATCCTCTTTCTCTGAGACAAAATAAATCAAACCGATCAATATTTCAATCTGTTTAGAACTATGTGCAAAATGTTTGAGATGTAGAAATTATATTTGATGTTTAACTGCTGGGCCCCAAAACTAAGAGAAATGAGCATTAAATATATCTTAAATTTTGATACTTTTTTATATAATTCAAATCTAATTTACTTTTTGTCTACTTAAACTTCATTGTTCATTAAAAAAGAACATAACCTATAAGTATATCACAACAACACCTAAAAATTTAGTTCATTGGGAGTCAAAGAATTCACCAGATCAATATATAAAAGCCACCACTTATAAAAACAAAGGCCACTAACTAAAAAAGAGGATCACATATTATTTTTGTATACCAAATATTAAATGACTATGTTTGAACATAATAAATAATTAAACAAATGATTTTTATTAATTATCATGTTACCTTGATTGCAGTTCATTATATAATTTATCTGTAGATTAACTAATATAGACACAATAATATAAAGATGAAACAAAAAAAAATTATTATTTATTTTAAAACAGTATATTTATTTTAATTTAGATGTTAGAGGATCAAATAATATTGCCCCTTTCCAATCTCCTGTTCCAAATATCTCAAGAAAACAAATGAGTAAATTAAAAAAAAAAATAACATAAATAGATTTATAATGTAATGTCCATGTTGGAAAAAATTCCACTTAAGTTCTACTAAATTGGTATTTTACAGGTGTTCTCCAAATTAGCATCAGAAGAAACTGATTTCCTAGATGATCCAGAAGATGTTGATAAAATACCTAAGTTTGGTAATTCCGCAACTCCTTATGAAGATGTACATGAGTTTTATGCTTATTGGATGGCATTCAGCACTAATAAGAGTAAGTTGATTATATTTAATGTGAGGATGTTAGGATTCTAAGGAGAGGAAAGATAATAAGGAGAGCCTTATTATCCTTCCTATCTTCCATCCATCCATCCAACAGCCTTTTATAGTCCAATGCTGGACATAGGCCTCCCATAAATTGGGGTTTTACCATAATCGCCACGCTTGGCAGGCGGGGTGGCGATCGCAGTGGATGTTTTTAGTACACAGGGGAATGCTGCTGCCCGGTCCCCCAATAATTCCTTAGTCGGCTTTTACGAGTCCCATAGGAAGAGACAGGGTGGAGTTATTCTTGGTGCTGGCCCCACACAGCGAATCAATTACTAAAAATCTCTTTTTCCTTATTCACAAATAATTTATACTTGAAAAAAGTAGCAGAGCCTGTCAAATGCTAAAAAATATAGATCTAAAAAGCTGTATACTTGTTTGCCACATACAATTGCACATAGTATAAAAAGAAATGTCTGTTTTTGTTTACAAGGGGTCTCAAAACTTGTGTTAAAATTTCACAATAAGGGGAAGGATTTAAGATATTAATATAATTTAGTGTGATGTAATTTTAACACTTATAATGTGTTTTATTGTACCCATCTATTTTTAACAATGAAATTTCAGGTTATGTTTGGCTAGACCAACATGAAATATCACAGGGTGACAATAGGAGGGTTATTAAGTTGATGGAGAAAGAGAACAACAAAATAAGACAAAAAGCTCGGAAGGAAAGAAATGAGGAGATCAGGAGGCTTGTCAGTTTCGTACGTAGAAGAGATAAGAGAGTTATACAGCACACTAAACTGCTACAGGAAAAAGCTGAAGAAAATAAAAGAAAGGTATTTTTTTTACTTTTGCAATAATAGTGAAAACCTTTATATTAACTTTAGCTATGTATGTGTGTCTTTAACAGATATGCATATTAGAAAAATATGTTGCCTTCAAATCCTGTGAAAATTATATATGTATATTGTTGATGTAGCTTAATAAATAAATACCAGAGGCATCACTCGCACGTCGTCATCTCCAAGGCGAGGGATGGGAGGTGGAAAGGAAGGATAATAAGGATAGGATAGGAAGTATAATAAGAAGTTAGGGAAGGGATTGGGCCTCCAGGTACCACCTACAGCAGGCCTACCATGAACTCTTAGCTAGTGATTAAATTCCGATGCAATTCAAAATAGGTGTGTTGTTGTATTTTGTACCATGATGTCTAATTGAGCGATCTTGTTTAGGTTGTCAAGTAAGTTCATGGTACGAATTTCTATATGTATATCTTCTTATCTTATAAGGAGGGCTTGTCTGCCGCCATAAAAATTGGCCGCAATTAATTGCACATTCAGCAGTGTACACATGATAAAAATGAAACTTCTAAAATTATATGGGGTAATTTTTTAACCAGTGCGCAAATTTTGAGAAAATAAACTTAAGCAAATTTTAATAAACGTATTTTTTAGTTTGATATGTCTTAGTACTAAAAAAAAAGTTTGAAACATTTTACTTTTGAGACAGATTTTATAGTCACACTACGCGCGCACTTCCGTAGGTATACCTACATCGGCGCTTGGTCAATGCGCCGATGCGTAGGTATCTATACGGGTTACTGACCGCAAATTTTATCAGGTTCGAACTAAACTTTTTAAGATTAGGTAGTGACCTGAAGTTATTTAAAGAGTAGTTCCAATTTTTCCGTTATACTTTCATGGACCATGCTTAGGACCATCAAAATGCAGAAAATAAAGCTTTTAGCTACTCTTAAGATTGATGTCCAAATTTTACTGATTTTAAGTCGGATAAAAAAATAGAAAAATCGGATTAAACAATTAATAAAAATGACGCAATAACCCCACGGCGTTCGGCGCGTGCATGGCTTTTTTTTTGAGTCTCTGTGGATAATTGATTTTGTTTCTCTCTATTAAAATAAATACATACTAACAAAAATAGGAGATTGTTCATTTTCTACAAAATGCTTAGTATGACGTCCGCTTAGAATGACGTGTTTGTTATGTCCCTGCGATGTCATTACATTTTTTTAAAACATTATAAACGCATTCCACTGTATTTGTTTTTCATTAGTACTGAATACTGTGTACATATTGTTTCTATTGCTTTTATAGGCTGAACAAGTAAGAAGAGAAAGAATAATCCAGAGACAGAAAGAGATAGAAGAAGCAAAGAAAAAAGAAGGTGAATCTTCATTTTTGCAAAGTGATGACTATCAAAAGAAATTAAGTGAGATTGAGTCTTTGCTAGCAGAGGAGTTTGGGCTATCTTCTGATGATGACACAATAAGTGAAGGCGGCATGGAGAGCAGTAATGAGGAAAGCTCAAAAACTGAAGAGGTATGTAGTGCCCCTGGTTAGCGAAGGCAGGTCACTATTTAGAAAAATATTATAGCTATTAACATATCCTAATTATAGTGAATACTTTTTTATTTCTGCACAAAGCAAGTGTGATGGTTTGTTTCTTTTTGGTACTGAAATGTGCAACAAGATTTGTAATAAGTTGTTGCTAAATTGTAATACAATGAGTAAATATTTCAGGCAAGTGAAGGCTCCAAGGCAACAGCAAAATCCCCAACCAAATCAAAACCCACTATTAGAAATTTATACTGTTCAGCTTGCAACAAGCCATTCAAGAATGTAAAATCATTTGAAAATCACGAAAACAGTAAGAAGCATAAAGAAAATGTCAGTAGAATGACTCTAGAAGATAACATTGATATATCAGAGAATGATGATGAAGACATTGATGATGAAGAGATTGATAATGAAGAGGCAGAGGTTGAAATGGAAGAACCACAGGTAGCAGAAGAGAAAGACATAAAAGTCAATGGTCAAACAGAAGAAGCAAGTGGCTTAGGAAACTCAACTTCGGATATTGAAGATAATGATCTCAGAGAAACATTAAGTGATGATACCGAGCATTCAGAGATTCAGGTAAAATAAAATATGAAGTAAACAGAAAAATTACATTATTTACAAAATATACTTACCATTATTGACAATGTAAAGTGTCAGTTAAGTAGTCCAACACAAATTTACTTACTTACTTACTTACTTACTTATCATCACGCCATTTCCCTTGCGGGGTAGAGAGAGAACAGAGTGCCAACAGGCTCCATTCTTGCATACATCTCTCGCTTCCTCAACATTCATAACGCTCTTCATACACGCTCGCCGGTTTCGGAGACTCCTGACTCCACCTTCCTTCAACACATGACCAATTTGGTCTAGGTAGGTAAGTCTCGGTCTCCTCCTGTACCTACATCCTTCCACTTTCGCATTGTATATCTTCTTAGCCAGTCGCTCATCCGGCATTCTTTCCACATGTCCGAACCATCGGAGCATTCCCTTTCGCATCTTTACACTAATACTCTCTTTCATACCTACTCGCTCTCTTACGTCATTGTTACGAATGCGGTCAGTCAGCCTCACTCCACAGATTCTCCGCAGAGATCGCAATTCGACCGCATTGATTTTGCTCTCATGCTCCTTTTTACATACCCAACTCTCGCTTCCATATAATAACGTTGGGACAAGCACTGCGTTGTGTATTGCGACACGTGCCTTCTGGCTGAGGTGGTGGCTGCCGAGAAGTTGTTCCAATGCTCCGTTCACTCTATTTCCCGCATTCACTCTTCTTTCTACATCAGTGGTGTACCTTCCATCCCGACTGAATCTACATCCAAGATATACATATTCGCACACCATTTCCTATTGTTACTCTAACATCTGTTCTGGCTTCTCTTTCAAAAACCATTACTTTGGTTTTGCTCACATTCACACGTAGGCCCCTTTTCTTACAATCTTCTGCCATTACGTCGACTAGGGTGTGCAGGTCAGTCGCAGACTGCGCTAATAGGACCGCATCGTCTGCATATAGCAGCGAGTTAACCACTGAGTCGCCCATCTGAACTCCCACATTCATTTCATTCAACCTGTATAGACATTTATCCAGATATATGATAAACAGTCTGGCTGATATAACGCAGCCCTGTTTAACGCCGATATTGACGTCAAACCAGGGTGACATTCCATCATCCAGCCGCACACAAGCTCTGCAGTCCATGTACTCGGACTGCACCGCTTGTAGCAGTCTACCGCTAATACCATACTCCGGCAAAATGTCCCAAAGTTCCTTTCGTACAAGAGTGTCAAATGCTTTCTCCAAATCCACAAAACTGCAGAAAACCCTGGCCTACAGCCAGATGCTTCTCCACAATGTTGCGCAGAGAAAACACTTGCACACACACATAAATTCATCAGACACCATCCTCATTCTCCTTTCAACAATCTTACCATACACTTTGGCTGCCAAACTGGTCAAGCTTATGGCTCTGTAGTTTACACAGTCATAACGTGAACCCTTGTTTTTAAACAAGGGCACGATGACTGCGCTTCTCCAGTCCTTGGGAACCATTCCTGAGCTACAACATAAATTGAAAAGCATCAGGAAGGATTCCCAGACACATGAGCCTCCAAGCTTGATCATCTTAGCAGACACCATATCAATACCCGCTGCCTTACCATTTTTCAAACTTCTAATCACCCATTCAACTTCATCCATACTAATGTCATCAGAGGATGCCGGTACCGAATGCTGATCTGTTAGATCACATGTGGCACCAGCATCACCCTGAACATCCGCATACATATCTCCAAAATATTCACTCCATCGGCTTAACACATCTTGTGTTTGCGTAAGAATGTCTCCACCTTTAGACCTTATTTTATTCATTCTGAAAGCTGGCCAACCACTCCGAGATTTCTTCACCTCCCTCCAGAAAAGTTTGGTGTTGCTCCCGAAGTTTTTGGTCAGCCTTTCTTCTGAAATCATATTTGCTCTATCACGCTTCTCTTTTACTAAGGCTTTTGTGTCATTCTTACGTTGTCGGTATATTTCTTTCTTCTGTTCTTTCATACTTGCACTCAGGTTCAAAGAAGATACATAGTCCAGCCACGCTTTCTTCTTTTGGTCTACGGAAGCTGCTACTTCCGTATCCCACCATGGATCACCTTTCACTTTCCTATGCTTCTTTGAGCATCCACATACTTCTTTCGCTGTATCTACCATACTATCTTTCAATACTCTCCAGCATTATTCTATGTCAGATCCCGGCTGACTTGCCATTTTCAGCCGTTCACGGACACCCTCAACTTTTCAATCTTTATTCTTTCAAGCCCTCCGAAGTGGACACGCTCTCGCCAGTGTCTCCAGTTTCTGAATAGACCACTAAATCTCGCAATAACGAAATAGTGGTCCGTGTCGACAGTGGGACCCCTGTAGGCTCTTGTATCCAGAATTTTTGACTGTCTACCAGAATTAAATCTATCATACTTCTCTGTTCATTCCTTCTCCATGTATACATATGGATGTCCTTATGTTGAAAAAATATGTTTGACACAATAAGGTTTCTCTCCATACATACATCCCCAATGAGCCTACCTGCATTATTCACTCTCTTATCACCAAATGAACCAAGCACGTCCTCGAAGTCTGGACGCTTGGTCCCAACCCATCCATTCAAGTCTCCGCATACGATCACGCGTTCACTAGCTTCTGCCAAATCCAGAACTTCTCTAGATCCGATGCCACTGAAGAGCCTACGGGAGCATAAGCTACGACCATGAAGACCCTGATGACACCTAGTTTTATTCGGACCCATAGAAGTCTGGGATCAAACATTTCGTAGTCTTTCACACCTGAGGCCATGCGAGCGGACAGCAACATCCCCACTCCCATGCTGGCCCGATCGCTCTGCGGTACACCAGACCACAGAGCTAACCCGCCACCAGGAAGATCAAAGGCGTCGCTACCCTTTCGTTTGGTCTCTGTTACACAGAGCACATCAAGCTGTCTGTCCGACATGACGGTTACCAGCTCGTGTAACTTATCTTCCACACCGCCTCTTACATTCCACATGCCTACTCGACACTCTGATCCCCTCGACTCGCCAAACTGGGCAAGGCGTGATGGGTGGCGGCCCCCATCGCCGCATCTGCTGTTGTTCGTACCGACGGGGGCGGGCCGGTATGCGTCGCCTCTGGGGCACGCCCTAACCCGCACTGCGGTACGCATTCGAGCCGGATTGCAGCCTGTGGATTACAGGCTGGCAGGGATCGCGACGAGCACGCTCTGGACTATGATCACCAAAACAAATTAAGCATTCTAAATACATATTTGTATAAATTTAAAAACTATTTCACAATATCCTTTTTCCAAATAAATTCTGTGTGCTTTTGTGAAAACATTTTATTCACAGTAATTGCTATTCTTACCTACAAATAAAAGAGTTGTGGTTATTGTGAATAAAATTTTTTCATAACAGACCATTCTAATTTTTTAAATAATTATCAATTTTCATAATCATGTTCAATTCCAATTCAATCTCAGTTTCAACTTTATGTTTCAGGCTCTACCAAAGAGTCAGAAGAAAAAGAAAAACAAAAGGAAGTCCTTCATACCCATGCCAGAGAGTGAAGGTAATGACAGTCACGATGAGATGAGTTTTAATGAAATAGAGGGACCTTCCCGCAGCAGAAGAGCAAAAAAGTTCAATATGCTTAAGGGCCAGATACAGGCTAAAAAAGAAGCTAACTTAAAGAAAGGCTCTCCATCTCAAACTTCTACAGAGAATTTATATGAGGTGTCAAGCACAACACCTACGGATGATGCTTTAGGTGAGGCAGCTTTACCAAGAGATAGACCAGCATTACCTAAAACACAAAGGAATATTAAAACAAAGAAAACTATAGAAAGAAAACCAGTTAGGACAAAGACTAGTGAAACAGAAGATTCAAGCACAGCATTAAATATACGGTGTGTAGCTTGTGAAACAGATTTTCCATCAAAAAATAAATTGTTTGAGCATTTAAAAAAGACAGGGCATTCTGTACCTTTACCGCAAGCTAGTTTTACTCAAACTAGAAAAGGTAAACGAGCCAATAGGTAAACTTGTGCAATTTAGCTAGGATGTATGTATTAACTAATCATTGAGAACCAATTGATTTTCTTTACTCTCTTAAGTCTACAAGTTGTGACTCGTATCAATTTATTTATTAAAATTATGATATGTCATTAAAAAGATTCCTATATGAGTTTTGTGTGTTATTGCCACCTAAAAATATTAATGTTTACTTTCATTTGTTTATTTTTTAAATCATGTTTTAGCTACTTAATAAGCTTTCCCTTCAGTTATTTATGGTGATGACCAGTTTTTTCAGGATCTCTTTATAACTACTATTGCTGAATAGTATAACAATATAGAGGATATGAAAGATAATGGAATATCCAAGTGTTTGAAACTTTATGGTAAAAATAAATAATTCAATCAATATTGCCATGTACTGCAAAGTCATTTAGGCAGATATTTCATGCAGTATTATAAATGAATATTATGTTGCATGGAGAAACAAATTACAAACTTGATTATAAATAACTAGTTTAGCTAGCACCTACCTCTAAAGTATGTCGGCATCTCGTACATAAATAATCTCAACAAAAATAGTTTAAATCCTACCAAAGGAAATAGGTTTTGGATAGGATTAGATAAAAAATATCCAATTTTTTTTCAGGCTGTCTATGTTGAATAAAGAAGAACTATTCCAAATCTGGGTGTATAGTTTTGGAAGTTTTTTAATGAATGGGAGTGCGTAGTACTTAGTTTATTATATTAAGAAGATTAGTAAAGATCTCGGAATACAATGATACAGTAATAATAAAGCTTTTGTTACTGAATTTAAAATGAACACAGCCAGTATCAGCATTAGGTTACAATATAAATAACAAAGACTGTGGAGACTCACATAAATTTATTACAGTAAGCTTCACTAAATACTTAAAATGTAATCTTAATTACACTTCATTTTTATGAAATAACGCATAAATTTCTACATAATACATAAAACAAACAACAGATCTGATAAATATATCTTCACAACATGCAAACTATTTATAATGTAATCATTCAAAATCTGGAATGTCAGCAAAACTGTACCCAGGGTACTCCTTGTATGCGTAATATGCTATTCTCATGTGATATGCCCCAGGCAAAAACATTATACAGCCTAAAACTATCATAGGCCACAATCGATCAGAATACTTAGTATCTATATGTCCAGTAAAAATTAAGCTTCCTAATATAAGTAGTGTTGTTCCCACAACAAACAGAAACGCAGCTAAACAGATCGCTTTCCACGGTATCTCAAGCGGTGGACGTTCATACTGTGCGTCAGAAAAACCACTATCATCATTCGACACTAAGCGATAACCATCGTGTTGGCGTCCAAATCGAAATCGAGACATATCCAGGTCTCTACGGCGGTCTCTAATCCTGTAATTGTAAAAAAAACCGTTGAATTCGATGTTATATATAAATATTGAATAATAAACAACAAACAATACTGACACAAATATATTACAAGAATTTTAAGACCCCCAAATCACAAATATTTGAGACGCAAACCTACGCAACTCCTCATTGATTTAGATTGGTATTTTAAATCAGATCAGAAACAAAACTATCTAAAACTTTCAATTCAATTCATTTGTGTTAACTTTATTTAGTTTTATAAATGCGTTTCGGTAAATTCAGACAGTATCAGTATTACAGCAATATAGATTAGCAGTTCGAGAATAAAATTAAATTCAAGTATTATTTTTAATTAGGGTGGCTTACCTAGATCAAGACAAAAAAAAACAAAACAAATGAAATGATAACAAAATAAAACAATACCAAAAGAGGTCAATCGCAGAACAATCAATGAATGACAATATTGACAATTGACAATAACTTATGTCAAGTCAATAATTTCAGGTTATACAGATCAGTGTTACCAGATGAAAATTGCAAATATACCGTGTCAGCAAACTAAAAATTGCAGTTTTTTAAGTAGAAATTACCTTAGATTTATTTTTAAATTACCATGTAATTACCGTGTCAATTTAAAACTAGATACAGTAGAAACAACGCTTTCTTTATTAAAAATAAATTATTCTTCAAAAATTCCTACTGCTTGCTAATAAATTGATGAAATCGTTTTTTAATTATGTCTTGCGAGGGTGTAATGTCAACATAATTTCAATTTCGGTAAATAGATTGTAGAGCCAGAATGTTTCCTTTTAGTCTTCGTAATCAGCCTATATGTCTTCTTCGTTTTAGTGCCATTTACTTGTGTGAACAGTCCCTCACATGTAGTACTGGAGTGGGGCAAGGACAGAATGTTCAACATAAATGTACGCAAACCACTAAATAGCAAAAACTTTTTCAAGAATATACTTATGCCATTCCATTCTTTCTATAATATACTACGCATTTTAATATGAGATATATAGGGATATAAACCAAAACCAGGAAATCTTTCGTTTTTTTTTATTGCATTTATTGGCAGACGAGCCACGGCCCTTCAGATGGTAAATGGTAACCGTCGCTCATGGACTCAACTATACCGAAAGCATTGCCAAGCCGCTGCTCACCATTTCATTTCACAGATATGAAATTAAAGCATAAACGGCTATCTCCTGCTACAGCCAAAACGCAACGATGTGCTTCATGGCCGGTCACACGGGAGATAGTGGTGCCAACCCGGTCGAGCCCGATACCAAGTGAGCACTCCCACTTGGTACCCAGTCCTACCACCAGTCATGCAATAGATGCAAATTGCTTACTTCCCTTAGTCGCCTTGTACGACACCCGTGGGAAAGGATGGGGTAGTGACACTTGTACTCTTAGTCCGTTATCACACGGACGGCGGTTTAGCTTGTGGATTTGTGTTTAGCGGGGATCTAATAATGACCTAACAAGCAATGAAACCCAGTATTGCGTCTAATATTGAAATATAGGTTTAATTTTACACATTTTATAATGTTGGATACGAATTTGACAATTATTTACACGGTAATTTATATCTAAAAATACCGTAAATGACACGGTAATAGATTATTACCGTAGACCGTGTTTTAGTCAAAAATACCGTGCATTTACGGTAATTACGTGTATCTAGTAACACTGATACAGAGACACATTGATACACATTACTCTTTGGTCAATAAATAAAATAATCATAGATGTACTACATCTATGAAAATAATAGGTTGTTAATCGTTTTAAGCTTAATTTAGGCTGATGGTTCTGCCAAAGCCTTTATTAAACAAATTAAAAAAAAATTAAAATAATAGGTGGTCAGGGTTGCTACCTCGAAAATTATGTTGTCATTAGATAGAGTAAAAAAGCGCTAGATATTAAAAATTTGGATTTAATAAAAACTACCAGAATAAAAATTGTATAGTTAAATTTACTATGAATAAATAATAAATAAATAAAAATTCACGGACATTTCCACACAACGTCCTCTGGTCCCAAACTAAGCTTAACGCTTGTGCTATGGGTACCAGATTACGGATTTAATACATATACTATTTTTTTTTTTGTAAATACATACATATAATAGATAGAAAACACCCAGACGCAGTACAAATATCTGTGTCTATCACACAAATAATTGTCCTGAGTGGGAATCGAACCCACGACCTCGTGCACGGAAGTTTGTTACACTACCGACTACGCCACGAGGCACGTCAATAATATATTAGTTAAAATAAATAGACTTAGAAATTAAATATTTTCAAAAGTTATGTCTTCCATCATATCTTCATCGTCCCCAGACGCCGACGACGGCGACGACGCGACGCGGCGACGTGTAAGGTGCTGTTGGTTGTGTTAGAGGAGTATTTTGTGTTTTTACCAATAGCCGCAATGACTTCGCTTGGCAATTCGTAATTGCAGCACTTTATTTTCAGAATATTTAATCTATTTCTAATAAAAATTATCGGCATTTATAAGTGAATTGGCCATCCGATTTCGTAATTTACTTTTAATGATGCTCATAACACTGAATATTCTTTCTATTTCAGCATTAGAATGAGGTAATGATAATACAGAATCTATACAAATAAATAAAATTGAAGTGTCTGTTTGTACAGTCTATATAAATAACAGCATTTTAATAATGTATACGAGAGTATACGTTATCTATAACAAATTACCAATTTTTAAAGTTTTTGTTTGTCTGTCTGTCCGTCTGTTTGTTTCGGATAATCTCCGGAACCGCAGGACCGATTTGGACGGGACTTTCACTAGCAGATAGCTGTAGTTACGGCGCGTAACTTAGGATACTTTTATTTTGATTTCATCTTTCTTTTTCACGGACAATTAGGGTTCCGTGAAAAAGAAAGATGAAATCGTGAATGAATAAAATCTCCGGAATGGTTGGACTGATTTAGACGAGACTTTCACTACCAAGATAGCTGTTGTAATAAGGAGTAACTTAGGATACTTTAATTTTGG
The DNA here is from genome assembly GCA_948253155.1 of Leucoma salicis. Lineage (NCBI taxonomy): Eukaryota > Metazoa > Arthropoda > Insecta > Lepidoptera > Erebidae > Leucoma > Leucoma salicis. Next base: position 6,443,538 of record OX411815.1, read on the forward strand.
AAAAATAATTAGAGATCCGCGCAAAAAACAAAACCTATGAAAATTTAAAGATTTAAATAGATAACTATATACATCCAATATAAAAACAGCATCACGCCTGTATTCCCCGAAGGGGTAGGCAGAGGTGTATTACACACCCACAGTACATCCAATATATGCATAACTAGCTGCCCGTCCTGGCTTCACGCGGGTAGACATTTATTTTTAAACATTTTGGGATAAACGTAGAGTAAATGTATTTTTATGCAAGACATCTACATATTTATAGAAATAAATATAGCCTATGTTATTTTTATACATGAAAAAATACTAATCTTTCCTCTTTATAATATTAGTTTGTACCAGCGGCTTTACTATTTCATATTTTAACATGAAAAAATAGTTATTCTAGCGTAACTGTAATAGTTAGACGTATGGTATCGAAAACTTTTTTGTAGATATTGATGTCTTCTATAAAACTGTAGTACCTACATCACTTCGTTCTATTGTCAGTAATTTATGGAGAGTTCGCGATATAAGGATTTTTTTAGGTATTTTTTTCAAACGTTGGATTATATTATCGAGGTTTTCATACGGATTTCTAACTAATTTGAAAATATTTTATCACCTATGTTCATAATATATTGGTGAAAGAATTTTTCTAATCACTCCAGTAGTTTCAGGGGCTATTCAATTCAAACAAACAATCAAATCTTTCCTCTTCAGAATATAGATTGCGACATATCTGTTATACTTTTTTGTAGATATTGATGTCCTCTATAAAACTTGTAGAACATCACTGCTCTATTGCCTATAATTTAGGCAGCGTATGTGATATAGGGATTTTTTTTGGTATTTTTTCACACGTTGTATTAGAAGACATTATCGAAGTTTTTATACGGATCCCTAACTTATTGAAAACATTCCATAGTCTATGTTCATCAGAGATAATATAGAATTCTAATGGTGTAAGAGTTTTTCAAATCGGTTTAGTAGTTTCGGAGCCTATTCAATGCAAACATACAATCAAATCTTTCTATAATATTAGTATAGATATATTCTAACTATCTTCTGCCCGCGTTTTCACCTATGTGGCATGTAAGCAATAAATGACATATTTTTTTCAGACACAAACATATATTAGTTATGCATAGGTATTACACCTACAAATCTTACATACGAGCAAATACTGCCTCGCGCTGCGATTAATGCGTGCGTTAATTGAAGAGCTAAAAAAAATCATAGAAAACTCAACCCTCCATTTCACCATCTTCGGGGAGGAATTTCGAGAAACTCATTCTTAAATGGACAACCACACTAAGCAAAGAACACACCTTTTTGTTGTTAAAGCGGGAAAAAATTTACCTAACCGCTAACCCCGACGTTCGGGGCAACGGACAGGGTAGTGTGGGGCCATAGAGTAAGTATATGTGGGGCCATCACCCACTAACTAAACACGTCGTGTGCCGTCTCTCCGCTCGAACTGTATTACATATAGTGGTAAGCTAAGAACACACCTGCCTGCTGGGTTCAAGTTGTGCGTTGATATATCATTCGAGTAAGATAAACTTTAATTTTATGAATACAGATAAGAATTCCATATAAAACTCAATAATTCATTTGGATTTGTGGGTGTATCTGTAATACCTATGTATAACTAACATAATATAATAATGTTTGTTTCTGTGAAAAATATATCAATTCATAGTTGCGCAGAGGGCCATTGAGAGAGCCATGTTCAGGGTCTCCTTGCATGTCCGAAATATAAATGTGTGGATTAGCTGGAAAAACACACGTGAGAGATGAGATAGAATATATATATATATATATACCTGCCCATGTCTACTTTTGCCGTGCGATACCTGCCCATGTCCACTTTTGCCGTGCCACCATGGCAGGTCATGTTACTCGAATGAGCGTAGATAGATGGGCATGGAAAGTTCTAGAGTGGAGGCCGTGGGCGAACACCAGGCAACGTGGTTGCCCAGCTGAGCGATGGGTAGATGACATTCAATAACATGCATGAACATAGGCTTTCTTTTATCCTGGAAAATTGGTATGGGATAGTTATTTTTAGACCGAGGTAGGTGTTTTTTTATTTTTTTTTATTGCATGTAGTGGCAGACGAGCCACGGCCCATCTGATGGTAAATGGTAACCGACGCTAATGAACTCGACTATACCCAGAGTGTTGTCAAGCCGCTGCTCACCATTTCATTTCACAGATATGAAATGAAAGAATAAACGGCTATCTCCTGCTACAGCCAAAACGCAACGATGTGCTTTATGGCCGGTCACACGGGAGATGGTGGTACCAACCCGCTCGGGCCCGATACCAAGTGAGTACTCCCACTTGGTACCCAGCCCTACCACCAGTCGTGCAATGGATGATAATTGCTTACTTCCCTCAGTCGCCTCATACGACACCCGTGGGAAAGAATGGGGTGGTGACACTTGTATTCTTAATCCGTCACCGCACGGTATACATTTTATCCCGCTCACTATATCGGGAAACTGAGATACAACCCGAAAACTAGCTTTTTGTTGCGGCGGAGTCGCAAGCAAAGGCTAGTTATAAATAAATTTCAGTACTGACCATTAAATTTGGCACCCATTTAAATCTCACTTCATTTGTCGTTGAAGTCAACAACCAAGGCATATAATTATTATAATATTGAACTTGACTCTCATTTCACATTTATGTTTATGATGGGATATCATTACATTTTGTACAGAAATTATTAGTGTAAAATGTGTTATTTCACTGCGGATAGTCGCATCGGGTCAAGGACGATGCACAACACCGCAATCTCCTATATGACGCATACGTGGTAAAAACAATTCATGACTGACTTGAGAATACTTAGTACCTATGTCTTCCAGTCACTCATCGCGAATCATCTCAACACCCCAGATGGGATGGGCGGTAACAGTTTCGAGACTATGGGCCTCCTTATTGTGGTCCAAACGCGGCCCGCAGAAATAGGGGCCGGTCATGGGGATTGGGATTTTCATAGAATAACCCTCATAAACATTTCCTAAGCAACAGAGTACCTACTAAGAGCGTGAGAGTATAATCTCAGCACACAACGTTGACGTCAACCAATTCAAAAACCGACTAGAGTACTAGACAAATATGTTTCACATGTAATAGATAGCAAGTGAATAGTAACAGGATACAGGCAGTCATCATCAGTTGTTTACAAATTACAACTGCCTGCCTGATAAATAATAATAATAATTTATACGGCAAAGCATTATGAAATATATAAAAATACTCGTGGCTACTGTTCATTATTTATTTTGCCTTGATTGTTCAAATTAATTTCATGATTAGTTTCAAATACAAAACATTTACTCATTAATTAAAAATGTTATTTTCGCGACAAAAAGTAGTCATTGTCTTCTTCCACGATCTCATCTATCTCTATACAAAATACTTACGTTCTTTTTCCAAGATCGCATCTATGGCTACAACCTTTTTTTTTTGTTTTACCCCTTTTTTTTGTTGTAACCTTTTTTTTGTTAGGGTGGGAAAAAATGTTCCTAACCGCACATGGGTGACGAACAGGGTAGTGCGGTGCCTCAACCCACTAAATAAACCCGCCGTGTGCCGTCTCTCCGCCTTTATTGGCGGGCCACTGGAACTATGTGACATTCATTCACTCGAAGGCGTTGTGACTCCAAATAAACTCAAAGTTTCACATAATTAAACAACAAAACGTAGCCCCAATTCTTCTTTCAGGATCTCATCTATCTCTATACCAAATTGCATAAATCTCTCTGTCTGTTTGTTAGAATACAACTCTGAAAGTACTGAACGGATTTCAATACGATTTTCATTTACTTGGAGTAAAATATTGGCTTCATTTAATTAAAATTGGATTACTCCCGCATTTCCAAACCCAGTGGGATGAGTTCCCCGGTAAAGCCGTCCCATTAATGCTGGAAACAGTAAGGCTCAACGATCAACGTTCTATAAGCTTTAGTTTTGTAATATTATTAACGTTAATCCTCTTTAATTATTAGTTACGTGAACATACTAGAAGTAGGTATATGGTGAGAGCGCGTGGTTGTGTGTGTTATAGCATTTAGTTTACGCGTAGTGGTGTGTTTTATAGCGTTATAGAGGTTTAAGTAGGTATGGTGTTGTTAAGGAAGACGTGGGTTCGAATCCTGTTCGCAGATATCTTTTTCTCACTTTCGCAAGGTTTCTTGTAAAATAGCTAAGCATGTCAAACCCCAAGCAGGTGACGATAAAATGTGTAATATTGGACAGATAATATCTGTATGTCGGATCTGGCCAAGATACGTAAGTCCTTCAATTTACTACGACAGAGTCGTAACGCCATAAAAACGAGCGCCGTCTGCGCGTAGAGGCCCATTCCGATCTCTTCGCTCAGTGTGAACATCACGGAACTGTCCCTCCGTTTCATATCGGTTTGATTTTTCACCGTACTTTTTACATTCAATAGTTATAAATTGTGATTTATCGATCCATGTTGATTTTGCTTGCCGTGTGGGGCCGGCACCAAGAATAGCTCCACCCCGTCTCTTCCTATGGGAGTCGTAAAAGCCGACTAAGGGATTACCGGGGGTCCGGGCCCCAGCGTTCCCCTGTGTACTAAAAACATCTACTGCGATCGCCAACCCGCCTGCCAAGCGTGGTGATTATGGTAAAACCCTCATTTTGGGGAGGCCTATGTCCAGCAGTGGACGGTGAAAGGCTGATGGATGGATGGATGGTTGATTTTGCATTATATCTTACGCCTGCCACATGATATCCGAAGAGGCGAATGGTCAAAACCCCTGACAACTCCGACATGTACAATATGTATATACCCCCTGCTCGAATATCATAGTGACTTACTCTTTGTGATAACCACGGAATACAGAAAAATAGCGGAGGTGTTTCAAGGCAAAATCTCTTTAGAACGAAGCGTCGCTAAATGCGGGTGTTCGGGGGACGAGGTACAACAATAGCTCCACCCCTAGATCAAAATCCATCTAGCGGTAAAATGTATTTTACAGCGTAATAGAGAATTTTATTCATTAATTTAGTTTGTCTATTCACCACTACGGCGTTACAAGCACAACAGTTTGTTCCAGAACATTCCATATGCGTTAGTATGGCTGGACCACATTGCTTATACTAACTTACTTATCACCACGCCATCTTCCTTGCGGAGTAGGCAGAGAGAATAGAGTGCCAAAAGGCTCTATTCTTGTATACATCTCTTGCTTCCTCAACATTCATAATTCTCTTCATACACACTCGACGGTTTCGGAGACTTCCGACTGCATCTTTTTTCAATAGATGACCGATTTGGTCTAGGTAGGTGAGTCTCGGTCTCCCCCTGTACCTACATCCTTCCACTTTCGCATTGTATATCTTCTTAGCCAGTCGCTCGTCCGGCATTCTTTCCACATGTCCGAACCATCGGAGCATTCCCTTTCGCATCTTTACACTAATACTCTCTTTCATACCTACTCGCTTTCTTACATCGTCGTTACGAATGCGGTCAGTCAACTTTGCTCCACAGATTCTCCGCAGAGATCGTATTTTGCCCGCATTGATTTTATTCTCATGCTCCTTTTTGCATACCCAACTCTCGCTTCCATACAATAACGTTGGGAGAAGCACTGCGTTGTGTATTGCGACACGTGCCTTCTGGCTGAGGTGATGACTGCCGAGAAGTTGTCCCAATGCTCCGTTCACTCTATTATACTCTACTCTATCTCACATTGTTTATAATGTATATAGATAATCAGTATTGGGCATAGACGCAATAATACAATATCATAGGATTTTTTTCGCTACGCTCAAAATACCAACGAAGCGTTGGAGTGAAAGATCTTAATCAAGTATAAACTGCTGCAAGAGTAACAGAGATTGCGAAACAAAATGCCGTATAGATACGTATGCACCTGTAATATAGGCGATAACTTTCCTATTAGATCTCTAAGCGGCGTTATACTTTCGCTTATCTTCTTTTGCATTCAGGTCCTGACACCTCCTGGCCTTATTCCAGGCCAAATAGGTGAACTGCTTCTGACATGCAGCCTCCCTGCAGGTACTGTTAAACCAGGGACGGGTACGACCGCTGACGGGTAACTTGGTGCTTAGGATAAATGAACCAACCTTATTAGCACAATTTCCGTCACGCAGTCCTAACTTATACATGTGGTTATAATTTCTGTATAAACAGGGAATTTAAAATAATAACAAATAAATCAATACCACGATGAAAAAAAAACAATTTAATAAATTAAATGACGTTAATACTTATATTCGATAGTGGGTTCACTGGTATGACGAAAACTTTTTGCTATCAATTATTTCCGAATACTCAGCGACAGATGACATGTAATTCTTTAATATTTTTTTCTCACATTTCATGTAACTAATTAATAAATCTTTGAAATCATTTATATTTTATAAAGGATTTTCCTTTATAAAAGCTAAATTTACTTATTTGTGACGAAAATTCTTATAACTAAGCTTTTATAATATTAGAGCGACGATATTGTGGAGTTGTAGGTATAATGGACTTTTCGACGACAGAAGTCTCTTTGTAATGAAACAAAGAAAATGTGTTTTAAAATATAAATATATATAAATTTAAATGACTTACACATGAAATGATATGCCATCTTGTTTTAATTTTACTCCTGAGCAATTTTTAAACCGATCAACAACGCACTTCATTGTTAAAAGAATTTAATACCTATATAAACGTGAGAAAAGAGCGAACCGATCGCAGTGACGGTTCATTTGATACTACGGTTTTAGGCCCCGCCCACTGTGACGTCGTTGACCTAGTTGAAGGCGACATGACCTAGTTGCCTTGCGGCATCTCCGCTATTTTTCTATACTCCGTGGTGATAACCAACGATAGCGTTAGGTATTTTTGAAAAAATATTTTTTTTTATGCGTCGTTTATTGAAAACAAGCGTGCGGCCTACCTGATGGTAAGCAGTTACCGTGGCCTATATACGCTACGCTAGCAACACTAGAGGCATCACTCGTGCGTCACCGTTTTTAAGGAAAGGGATAGGAGGTGGTTAGGCAGGGTAATAAGGAGAGGAAAGGTAGAATACAAGGAGAGGATAGAAAGAATAAGGAGATAATAGGGAGGAGGTTTAAGCCTCCGGCGTTCTCACTCACCTTACGCAACACAACGGTAGGGGTACCTACCCTTGTTTCAGGCTGATCTTCTGTGAGAGGGTGGTACTTCCTCGATCGACCCGGCCTATTCATTCTGGGATAAGCACGGCTCTACCACTGGAAGGTTGTTCTATTTTGGTCACGGGTTGCTAAGAATAAGATATTGATGATTGAAGACAAAAGGATTGTCTTTCATGAAAAGTCTCTGCGAAAAATGGTCGTATCGAGTTCTAAAAATATTTGTTGTGGTCTGTGGCTTCTAAATAGATTTTTAAAATATCTGGAAGAACCTGCCAAGCTTAAAAAATGTTTTATTTTTTATCGTAGTACGATCATTTTCACTTTGCACCTTATAAAACATCAAAAAATTTCTTCGATAGATTCAAATTTTCATATTCCATTTTACATCTTTCAAATATTTATTATACCTGGCTATGTACTCCAAATGACTTCTAAACTGGATATTTGCTAGTGATGTCGACGTCAAGGATCAAAATACAAACAAACATCGGGAGAAATACTCCTTGCGACTGAGGTGCGACGTTGAAAGGATCTTTTCTATATAGTAAACGTGCGTACCAAAGTCTTCGTTTGATTAAATTGAGCTAAATGTTTTAACCATAGGCGTAGGAATTTTTCGCTAAACCCCACTCCACGAAGAGTCGTGGAGTCTCTTTCGGGAGTGATCATATTCAGAGAATATTTGAGTTCACCTCTCTTCTAGCATACTCCGAGGGAATTTCTGATTGTGGCTATTGTCCGTATAGCAATGCATAATATTGTCTTTGGAGAGCATTTTATTGATATGCGGGATGAACAAGGTAGGGTGAGCCTCAAGGCTCAACAAGTGCATCATCATTAACCCTCACGGTTTTGAAGCAGTATATACTTAATGCTCAGAACTTCGATCAAAAATGCAATAGATTTCGCGTCGACCCGAAAAATACGTCTCGGTAAATAAGAGCACACTTGAGAAGTGATCTCTTATTTTGTTTACTTCAAAAAGTACTTTATTTGTTGCTATTTTAAGCTTGATTACACAGTAAATGTTATTTGTCTTTTCACTTTTAAGTGGCAGTAATAAATTATTGCGTTGCTCGTGACGAATGACCGTAAATATAAGATAATATTTTAAAGATTTGTGACTTTATTACTAATTGCCATGATTGTAATTAGGTTAAACTTACAACTGTTTTAAAATCTTTGACTCAGTTCGTTAGTAAACAGATGTAGCTGTATAAGTATATATTCACACGGACAGTTTTTAACTTAATTTTGTTTGGAACACTGTATCTAGTTAGTATTAATGATCGAAGGCTCAGAACATACAAACAGTTGGCAATAGTGTAAATTTATTATTAAAATGTAGGATTAAATTTTACAAAATTTACGTACCCAGGGTCAACATTTTATTAGAGGATACCCGAAAGGGTAAGCCACCGGTGGATCACTGAAGTAATGCAACATAATTTCAGTGGCCCGCCAACACAAGCGGAGGGACAGCACAGGGCGTGTTTATCCCGCCTTAACAAAAAAAAGAGTTAACATATTATCAAAATATAAGTTGTTTTTTTTTAAACTATGTGGGTGGCAAACAAGCATGTAGGGCCCACCTGCTGGTAAGCGGTTAACGTAGCCCATAGACGCTAGCAACACCAGAGGCATCACATGCGCGTCAGCATCTCCAAGAAAAGGGATAAGAGATGGACAGCAAGGATAATAATTAAAGGATAGGGTGGGAGTTTGGGCCTCCGGCGCACTCACTTAACAAGCTGGAACCAAATGACACCATGGTCAGGAACAAACTCAGGGAAAATAATATTTCGGAGAATATCATTGTCCTACTACGAAACTGCTTAGATGGCAACTATTTCATATACAGATGACAATATTACCTTCATATAGATGGCGTAGCTATGGGTAGCCCTATAGCACCAGTACTGGCTAATATCTGGATGGAACATTGTGAACGTAATGTAATGCTGTTAACGCCGGTAAAAATCTGGAAACGTTACGTTGACGACGTCTTCTGTATCATAAGAGGCAATCAGCAGCATGTAGAAGGAGTAAAAGAACACCTAGAATGCAGACACCCGAAATTAAAGTTTTCTGTTGAGATGGAAACAAACAGATCGCTGGCCTTCCTTGACATAAAGGTCACAGTCAAACCAGACGGCTCGCTTTTGCACTCGGTTTATAGAAAACCCACACACACTAACAAATACCTGGACGCCTCATCTCAACATCATCCACGTCACTTAAAGTTCGTTGCTACATCTTTGGTAAACCGAGCCTATTACCTATGCGACCCTGAACACCTCAAAGAGGAATTGTCGCATGTTCAGGAGGTACTAAAGAAAAACGGTTATAAAATGGATTGCACACGACCCAGACGCAGATACAAACGGCCAGCTAATTTCGATGTAGACAGACAGACGGCGTTCTTACGGAAATAATAAGTGCATACATAAGATTATCAAGGCAATTATAATTCAGAGCCTAGTGGCATTTAATTTTCTGGCACTAGTTTTATTTATAAGCAATATATTGTTTTACAGTTTTTTTATTTATGTATTATTGTATGAATATACTATGTTCAACACTTATTTACTTCTTAACACTTTAAATAATTATAAAAATGATTGCGAATGAAAAATACGTAAATACTGGTTTCTATAATGCGGGTTCACTGAATACTGGCCTTGATGACTTTATAGCATTGTTCGAAAGATACTGTTTTGATGTAATTGCGATCAATGAAACCTGGTTGCGGCCACGTGACGAAGCGCGTGCTCCCGTCGTGCCGGGATATCGTCTGCGTCATCAGCCCCGACCCGACTATGTACGCTTGGGCCGTGGAGGGGGAGTGGGCTTCTACCTGAGGCGCGGTGTTAGCGCTCGCACTCTTACCGACCTTACTGACGTCAAATACGAGTCCGTCGAGCAAATGTGGTTGTCTGTGAAATTAAATGGGCAACAAATTGCTATTGGAACTGCCTATCACCCGCCCTGGCTAGATCTTAATCTTTTTCTAGACGCCATCACTGTTCGAGTTAGTACTTTAGAAAATTTTGATCACATCGTATTAGTTGGTGATTTTAATGTGAATATTTTGAACCTTAAAGAAGGTAATACATTAAAAGTACATGAGTTTCTTAAATGTTTGAGTCTGACACAATTAGTTACTTCCCCAACACACTTCACTGAAACCAGCCAAACATTAATAGATTTGGTTTGTACTAATCTTCCCGCAAGGAACATAGCTATTGAAAGTTTTAATAAATTAAATGGGCATTCTCTTATAGTCTGTGAGTTTGAGTCAAAAAAAACAAAAACCATATTTTATAATTTCTAGACCTCTTAATAATATTTGTGCAAATCTTTTTGACGAACATTTAGCCCTTATTGACTGGAATGGAATATCGAAAACAGGATCGATAAACAGCATGGCACCTATATTAAATAAAAATATCATTAATGTATTCGATGTCCACGCACCTCTCAAAACTTGTCTCATCAAAGAACCATCGTATCCTTGGATTACGGACACAGTAAGGTTAATGATGCGTTTGAGAGATGAGGCTTTAAATAATTACCGTAAAACTAAATCACACTCAAAAAAACTTTATTATAAAGACTTAAAATCTCTTCTTATTCATTCTTTACGTAATGAGAAGGCTGTTTACTTCCAGCACAACATTAACAATAAAATTAAAAACCCGAAATTGCTCTGGAAGAATATTAAAACCACTTTGTTGCCTATCATGAAAACTGGTGATCTTCCAGATGACACTGACCCTAATATATTAAATAGTAGTTTCTTAAGCATCCCTGGCAAGGAACAAACGACAATCTCAAATTTGACATACTTTGAATTTCATAGATTTAGCTCTAGTACATTTAAAATAACTCCTGTTAGTGAATCTACTGTGTCACGTATACTTTTTGATCTTAAAACGAATGCTGAGGGAACTGACAGTATCAACTTGAATATGATTATCTTAACTTTACCGCATACCTTATCATTAATAACGAGTGTCATTAATAGCTCTATTACCTCATCGACTTATCCTGATGCAGGGTATGGAAGGTGGCAAAGGTCCGACCTATACCTAAAAACTCAAACCCGAAGGATATCACTGATTATCGACCTATTAGCATACTGCCTTGCCTATCTAAAGTCTTGGAAAGGGTTGTGTATCAGCAGCTAACTACATATTTGGAATCAAATAACGTGTTACCTGAGCTGCAATCTGGATTTAGGAAACGACGTAGCACTTCTACTGCACTAATTGATGTGTCGGATAACATTATATGTGCCCTGGATAAGGGAATGTGTACTCTGTTGGTGCTTCTAGATTATTCGCGAGCTTTTGACTGTATAAATACATCACTTTTACTGTCTAAATTACACTACTATGGGTTTGTTCAAGACACGCTTGCATGGTTTCACAGTTATCTTTATAATCGTAAGCAACAGGTCGAATTTCAATCAAGCGATGGTGCTTGTCATACTTCAGCTTTATTAGACATAAAAAGAGGTGTACCACAAGGCTCCATTTTAGGACATACTTTGTTTATTTTATACTGTGCTGATTTGATACCAAGTTAACATTGTCTGTCCTTGAATCCCAAGAAATCAAAGTACATTATATTTAGCACTAAACACCAGCTCAGATTATTACCTAACCATAGTATTACTATTTCCGGGGTTCCTATAGAAAGAGTATATGAAACTAGGAATCTAGGCTTAATTATGGACAGTAATCTTAGGTATGAAAAACATGTTGCCGCAGCAGCACAGAATTGCTTCTATCACTTAAAAATCTTGTACAAAATACGATCATATTTGACGGAGGATCTCAGGGTACAGTTATTAGAATCATTGATTTTATCGAAATTGAACTACGTGGATACTGTCTATGGTCCTCGTCTGCTGGCACGAACACAACGACTCATACAGAGAGTACAGAATGCGTGCACCCGTTTTTGTTTTTCCATATGACCACGAACTCATATTACGCCGCACTTAAACAAGCATGGCATTCTAAAAATGAAATCCCGTCGTAAATTGCATCGAGCATGCCTTCTATTTGTTAAATATCAAAAACCTTCTTATTTGTTTAACAAACTTAAATGGACTTCAAGTAAAAGGGGCTGCTCTAATAGAACATGTTCCCAGCAGCTATCCATCCAGGGACATAAAACAGCCGCTTTCATGGGTAGTTTTCAGTATGCTGCCTCTAAAATATGGAACACAAATTCCACCACCTATCAGACAAATAAGTTGCCTTTCTAATTTTAAATCAAAGTTGCGTCAGTTCTTAATATATCACGACTAGAACACAATAACACTGATATGTCGTTCATATAAATAATATAAAAAATAATAATAAAAAATAAAAATAATATATATATATATATATATATATATATATATATATATATATATATATATTTACCTCTCAATTGGTGCTTGTTTATTTGTAGATTTTATTTTATTTTATATTTATTTTTTTCATATAGCCATTAAGCTCTATGGGTATATTATTAATTTTTGTTAAACTATTATTTTTGTTTTTTTATATCTGAGGTTTCAGTTGAAAATCAGCGCCAGACCACTACGGCTTGGCAACAGCTGATCTGGACACCTCATTACTGCATTGACACATTCCCTTTTACACCATATTTATAATTAAATAATATTAAGTACAATTTATTTGATACGTTCTTGTTAAATTCGTTGGCTACTTTTAATTTTATAATATGTGTCTTGCATGTAATAATATGTATATGAACATAAATGGTGCAGAATAAAACCCAGGTTTGGAATCTCTCAAAAATGTATTAAGTATTGACTGTTACAATGATGGAAGGCAAGTGAAGTTTATTCAAACGTCATACAATTAACCGTTATTTAATAAAGTGCCTGATAAAATTATAAGAGCCATGCGTCTTGTGACAAATGTTGAGTTCTTATTCACTTATTGCAAGGCGAAGCCGTAACAATATTCTTTCTTTCTTTCTTACCTAAAGTTGTGAAGATGTGCTGCGGAGACTATCAATAAAAACTATATAAATATGCACCTTTATCTAAAGTGGCGCAACAAGTCCACACAGCAAAGGATATTATCCCATTCCGAATACCAGGCGTTTACAAAATTGACTGTAGCTGCGGGAGTTCTTATCTCGGCCAAACGAAGAGATCCATCACCAAGAGAGTGAAAGAGCATATCGTAGCCGTAAAGAATAGTCAGCCCGGCAAGTCAGCGATTGCGGAGCATTTTCTGGAATCCGGTTCACGACCCTAAAATCCTCTCCACGGAACGCCATTTCCACCCAAGGCTGGTCCGTGAGGCGAAAGAAATCAAAAAGCACCGAGATTTCAATCGAGGAGATGGTTTTTGGTTGTCATCATCGTGGAACCCCGTAGTGGCCAAGTGTCCGCGTCGCGATTTATGTCTCAGAAGAACGGTCGACAACAGTGTCGCCAGTAACAGTGGTGTTGTGAGTAGGGACCTTAATACTTTGCGGTCAGAAAGTGAGCGGAGTTTTGGCGGGAACACGAAGAAGATCTCGCTCTGCATTATTTTCCTTAACTTGTGTTATTTCAAGTATTAATGTGTAAAAGTGGTGGCCTTTTGCTTATTAACTATTTGTATATGTGCATAAGTGTTGGCAATTGATGTAGTGCGACATAACGTGTTTTTTCCTGTTGTCTCCTAAACTCCATAGAAGCTTCAGTAAGGTGGCCATCGTGTTACTGGAGCGGGACTTTGACTTGACTGACTAATTTTATTTGACTGACTTCGACTACGACTTGTTTTATGAATTAAACTTACGTGTGATGAGAGAATAACGATGTTTATAAGTTACTGTTAGGCTGATGGTTCTTCCAATGCCTTAAACAAATTAATAAAAATAAAATCAGAAAGTGAGGGTAGTTGAAGATACTCTCACACAATATAACTGACGAACACCTGCTCTCAGCAGTCTATTCGTGACCACGGCTGGTGCAACTCAGCCGAAACGTCGAGGTTAGTCAAAATAATAATATTTTGATAAGTTTAATGCGCGTATAGACCCGTTAAATGTGTTATAATTAAAATAAAACGCGAAAATTTAAAAAGTACTTATAGTATGGAGCCTAAAAATGAACATAGGCTATCTTTTATCCTGGAAAATTGGTATGGGATAGTTATTTTTAGATCGAGGTAGGTGTTTTTTTATTTTTTTTTATTGCATGTAGTGGCAGACGAGCCACGGCCCATCTGATGGTAAATGGCAACCGTCGCTAATGAACTCGACTATACCGAGAGTATTGTCAAGCCGCTGCTCACCATTTCATTTCACAGATATGAAATGAAAGTATAAACGGCTATCTCCTGCTACAGCCAAAACGCAACGATGTGCTTTATGGCTGGTCACACGGGAGATGGTGGTACCAACCCGCTCGGGCCCGATACCAAGTGAGTGCACCCACTTGGTACCCAGCCCTACCCACCAGTCATGCAATGGATGATAATTGCTTACTTCCCTTAGTCGCCTCATACGACACCCGTGGGAAAGAATAGGGTGGTGATACTAGAATTCTTAGTCCGTCACCACACGGACTGTAGAGTAAACTATGTAGTATTAAATATGAAGTAAGTACATACATATAGGTACATCATAACCTCACCATTTTGTCTTTCGTTTTTTTTTGAACTACATGGGTGGCGATCAAGCATACGGCCCAACTGATGGTAAGCGGTTACCGTAGCCTATAGGCGCTAGCAGTATCGGAGGCATCACTCGCGCGTCGCCATCTCCGAGGAAAGGGATTGATGGTGGATAGGAAGGATAATAAGGGAAGGATAGTTAGGATAATGAGGAGAGAATAGGGAGGAAGTTTGTGTTTAAATATAGCTTTAATTTAAAAGTACGAACATAGCAAATGTTGTTTGTAAAGTTGCCACTCCGTAACTCGTCGGCAAGCCTCGTAACCGCCTAATATAATATGGACTTAAACATAGCTGGCGAATCGTCGGTGTGTAATACACTTCTGCCTACCCCTTCGGGGAATACAGGCGTGATGCTATGTTTTTTTATGGTATGTTATAATATGTCCGTGTGGTGACGGACTAAGAAAACAAGTGTCACCACCCCATTCTTTCCCACGGATGTCGAATGAGGCGACTAAGGGAAGTAAGCAATTATCATCTATTGCATGACTGGTGGTAGGGCTGGGTACCAAGTGGGAGTACTCACCTGGTATCGGGCCCGAGCGGGTTGGTACCACCATCTCCCGTGTGACCGGCCATGAAGCACATCGTTGCGTTTTGGCTGTAGCAGGAGAAAGCCGTTTATATTTCATTTCATATCTGTGAAATGAATTGGTGAGCAGCGGCTTGACAATACTCTCGGTATAGTCGAGTCCATGGGCGACGTTCACCATTTACCATCAGATGGACCGTGGCTAGTCAGCCACTAAATGCAACAAAAAAAAAATATGAGAAAATTAGTGTCTGATATTTATGCAATTATTTCATATTATAAAATAAAACTACTTTTACGGAATCTATCGCATTTACTTGATTTTATACTATCCCAACGTTTTACAGCATCTGGGACGGTATTCCAGAAGATGCAGGTCCAAATCCTGCTCGTGACTGTTATTTTCGGTTTTATATTTTCGCACTTTGTGTAAATTCTTATTTAATAGGTTAAGTACCTATGTCAAATGCTTAAACTTCTATAGTATTATAAAGCTGTAACAGAGCTGTGTCTGTACATTTAAGATATTTGAGAAAAAATGACTGTAATAGGCTGTATATAGGCGTGTCTAAACCCAAAACAATTATTTTTAGGATTTTTGTCTGTTTGTCTGTTTATCTGTTTGTTTGTTTGCCCATCACGCAAAAACTATTGAACGTATTTTGATGCAACTTTTTTATTTGGTAACTCTTGATTAGACTTAAGAACTGGTATACATTTTATCCTGCTACTATATCGGGAACCTGAGATATAACCCAAAAACTAGCTTTTGACTGCGGCGAAGCCGCGGGAAAAGCTAGCCTTGGCTAAATATATAAAAATATCAATATTGTATTGTTTTTTTTTATTACCTACCGAGCCGAGCAGAGTTCAAATCTCAGTGTTACTTCTGACTAACTGCTGGTTCTTGAGTTGCGTAGTCATTATTGTTGTGGGAAAATAGCATCTGATTGTGTTTCGAAACAGGATGTCCGCCAGGCGCCATTTCTGGATCAACGCCAAAATAAAGCCCCCAATAGTAAGTGCTGCAAATCGATATGATTCCCAAATACCTACTAAGTAATATTATAAATTTGAAGGAAAGTTTATTTGTTTATTTATTAGGTACGCCTTCAATACTTCGAGTATAAGTACTCAAAGCAGTCAAGGTATAGAGTAAAAAAATATCTATAGGTCTGTATGTTGATGTCTGTACTTTGTACTATTCCATACATATAGTCTAGTCTAGATGACTCCAGATTACTGACATCAATATACTTACTATACTACTTTTATCTCGTAAATACGAGGGTTCCTGTGGGATGGTTATTTTTGTACAGAAGTTACTATGCGCCAGATGATGACGCATTCAAATCATAGGCACCCACCTGCAGCTAGATCTTGCCAGCTCCAGGGTCACGAATGTAAGCTAGTAACATAATAATATATGAACAACTGATTCTAATAACTCGCACGCAACACGAACAAAATCAAAATTTTGCATTACATTTCGATTGCAAAGGAATTTATAAATCAACTTTTCCCAATGAAAATTATAATCATATACCTACATAATCCATCCATCCATCCATCAGCCTTTCAACATCGACTGCTGGACATAGGCCTCCCCAAGAGAACGCCACAACGAGCGGTCCCGTCACGGGGGATAATGCCGTAATCGCCACGCTTGGCAGGCGGGTTGGCGATCGCAGTGGATGTTGTTAATACTCGAGGAAGTGCTGCTGCCCACTCCCCCGGTATTCCCTCAGTCGGCTCTTACGACTCCCGTGGGTAGAGGGGGGTGGGATAATTCAGAAGCCGGCCCCACACGGCCACAAGGCCTACACTTATTATGAAACGTGGTTTTCATGCCAAATAAAAATTAGTAGTAGATACCCGTACTACGAAAACCCGTTTCTAACAAGAGGACACTTGGTACAATAGGTAATAGGTTAATCTTACAATCTGAAAATCCGTTGATTCGTTTCCATCCATCCATCCATCCATCCATCCATCCATCAGCATTTCAACGTCCACTGCTGGACATAGGCCTCCCCAAGAGAACGCCACAACGAGCGGTCCTGTGCCGAACGCATCCAACGGCTCCCCGCGGCTTTGACCAGATGAAACCTTTCTTCCCCAACGGTTATCGGTTCGTTGAGCGATGTGGCTTGCCCATTGCCACTGCAGCATGGCAACCCGGCGGGCTATGTCAGTCACTCTCGTTTTCGTTTGATTCGTTTACTCAATTAAAAATAAAATTACAAGTACCTACATTACCAGCAGTATTAGGAAGACAAGTTGGTTCTATTAGAAAGAGAATTCACCTATAAAAAGACAATACTTAACTCGGTAATGTAGGTAAGTAACGTAAAAATACGCCAGTGTAGCATAGCGGCTGTGCGTTAGTGTATTTAGTTTAATCGCTTGCAGATTGTAAGGGCGCATGCGCGGTGGTGCAAGCGCGCGCACCCTTACCGGCTGTCAGAAAGCCGCTCACTCCGCCGGCAAACCGACCTCGAGGTACACGCGCGCCCATCGCTCGCTACGCGAAGCAACGCCGGCCCCTAGCGGCCAGGAGCCCTCCTTGGCGCTTCCAACATCCAACTTCTCGACACTCTACCACCGGGGGCAAAGCGCCACGGACGCCGGCGTTCGCACACAGGGCTCGCCGGATAAAAGGTACAACATCCATTCAGTTTAAAAATGACATGTCCGCCCCGAATCCCCTATTCATTGGATACAATACCACATTTAATTGTGTGAATCGTTGCAAAAACTTGCTCCACGTGGAACACCTTGAATTGCTGCATTATGACAAAAAGTACGTAAGCCGTTTAAATCGTTGTTACTCTTTTGTCAGCTGCCGTATGTTGGTCATGCCGATAATCCTCTAATTAGAAACTAGAGTAAGGTATTCTATTTGACCTCTCTTCATTACGTATTCAAGGCAATTACACACATTGCCTTTGCAATTCTTTTATTTCCATTCTGGTCTGCTAAAACGTGCGTTCTTATTTCTTTGCTCGTGATCTTAATTCTGCAACCGCTCACGATGTATATAAGAATAATAATGATAATGATGTCGTTAGCTACTTCGCCAAGAAAAACTCGGGACTTCAGATTGACGATTAAACACAATCCTTTGTCCCAGCGGGTTTTGCCAATACTCTGTCTATTAATCTATGAAAGTATTTAGTCAATAGAGACGAAGTTCTACGAACTTCGTAGGCCCTAATTAGAAACTACTTACACAATGTAAGGCGTTTATTTATGTACCAACTTTAAACTTTTTCACAGGATAGATTCGGCATTACTTTAGACTGCACTGACCTGCTCCCGTGCCGAGTGTTGTATATTTGATTTCCACAGGGGACATAATGTTTGTATAATGCACAAAGACATTTTCCGAGACTTACTTTTCGCACATTAGTTATGTTTATCAAGAGCTACGCGACACAGCAATATATTAGTAGTAGTTTTTTTAAAGAAGAAAAGAATAATTCAATAAAAAATACTTATTGCTGAAATTTTGTTCGCTCACCAGTACAATCGGTAACAAACGTAGAGATACCTTTTTAAGTGTTCCTATAAAATATAACAATTAGAATACTGCTCTCTAACAAGCTATAATCATATCTTTCTTCGGTTTAGTCGTATATATCGCAGGTATTCATGCAATAAGGGTCTTTGTACACATTTTTATACCGGGTATAAAAACTGTACGCTCGGTTATGTATTAGTACTATTGACATTCACCTACCTCAATAGAGATTCTATTGAGAGTGGCGCATCTGAATGTAGTTCGCCTTTCCCCGCACTTTTGTATGTTATTCAACGAAATGAAAAAAGAATAATTTTCTCTTTTTTTTATATCTCTGCGTTTACATAATTACATACCAAGTTTTGATGAGAAGCACGTTTTGATGTATGAGTATAAGGGTGTTTTATAAGGTTTGAAAGTAATATATTTACAGAGCACTTTAGCATAAACTAAAGGCTTGTAATGTGTAGTTAGGTATTCGTATACCTTGACCTTCAAAATACATACCTATAAGCCCTCTTTATAGGTAGGTATATAAAATGGGCGATCTGTGCCAAGTATCCAGGACTCCCTCATTCGGGCCGGTATGTTTAGGCGTGATAGCTGGACAAACATACAAATATCTTCACCAACTTTTGCATTTAAAACAGGTAATAGCAGAATTTGTGAGCGTATGGGCCATAAAAAAATAAAAATAATATATTTAATACTTTCACCTGTTTTTATGAAATTGCTATCTATAATAGTCATAGGGGACCACATTATCCTAAAGTGCCTAGGGCTCCCGATCCTTTAGACGGTCCTGCTTGTCTACAACACGTCCTTATGGCAATGGGATAAGATAATAATTATGCCACCATAATATCCTACAGGGGATACGATAACCCATTTAAGAATAAAATATCATTTTGATCTGCATTTTTATCACTTGAGCATATGCTCAGATACTTTAAAAAAAAAAGCTGCTTTTGGTCGTTAAGACAAATGTGGTATGGCCGAAAAGTGGTGCGGTAGCTCAGTGGATTAGAGCACTTCCCCGGATTGGAAGGGACGCAGATTCGATTCCCGCTCGCACTAAAGTTCTCATTTTCCTCATTCACAAATAATAATTTGTACAATAAAATATCATTTTCTGATTTTTTACTTACTTACCGAGCCTAACTTTAATATATTTCACAGATTGAAAAATATAGTGTGATATTATCATATACTCATAAGTGACGTAAGAGCAGATACAATACTCTAAGTTTCACCTCTGTATGACGTCACTGTCACGAGACAAATCTAAGACATAACTCGAGCCGCAAAAATTAGGCTTCCCAGACAGCTTCTACTCAGACCGTCCATCGTCTGATCGATCCACTCTTCTCTTAACAAATTCAAGAGCTGTACCATTACTTTAATGTGATGAATTTGACTACACAGATGGCGAAATCATTAATATACTGACCTCCCGTTTTTCTGTGTCTGGGTGTACTTTCTGTCCGTGGAATTGTATGTTTATAAAGTCTCCCGCGATATAGGGAAATGTTAGATCTCCACAATAAAACTTCACAAACAAAACACTCCAAATTCAAATTTATTGAAGTGAAAGCTTCTTTTAGCGCGATACGCATATTTTTAGATGAGATAAAATCTCTGGAGTCGCGATACCGTTACGAGACGCAGCTATAGTGTGTGCATTGGAAATTAAATTTGACACACTTCCCGGTTTCCGATTGAGCTGAAATTTTACACCCATATGTATATCGCGTGACAATGCAATATTATGATGACATGGAGCTGATCTGATGATGGAGCTGGAAGGTGGACCTAGGAACTCTATACTGAAACGGCGCAACCCCATCGAGTTTGGGCTTGTATGATTCGTCTTGACGAGTACTTTGTCTGTAGATGGTATCCAGGGTCTGAGAATGAAGCTGGAAGGTGGCCACAGTAACTCTTATAATGAAACGACGCAACCCCATCGAGTTTGGACTCGTTTGATTCATCTTGATGAGTACTTTGTCTTTAGATGGTATCCAGGGTCTGATGATGGAGCTGGAAGGTGGCCATGCGAAACTGCAATTAAATAGCGCAACTCCATCGAGTTAGGGCTCGTTTGAAATGTCTTGACTAGTACTCCAGTCCTAGATGATATCCAGGGTTTGATGATGGAGCAGGAAGGTGGCCACAGTAACTCTGTAATGAAATGACGCAACCCCATCGAGTTTGGAATAGTTTGATTAGTCTTGACGAGTACTTTACGATGCCACAATACTGATTTCTGGCGAAAAATTGAACACTTTAGAATTTGAGGTGGATATTAATGAAACATTATCAATATTAGTAAAATGGCTTAAAATAATAAATCTAAATGTTAATCTGACAAAAACTAAAATAATACAATTTAGAAATTACAAAACTACACCTATGACATTAAATATTATTGATTCTGGAATTCAAGCAGAAGTCAATTAAATAAAATTTTTAGGAGTTAATATTGATACACATTTAAATTGGAAATCTCGTATTGAAGCTATAAATAATAAAATATCTAGTCACTGCTACGCGTTATCCATACTTTCCGTGATTACTAATGAAGATACTGTTAAACAGGCATACTTTGGTAATGTGTATCCACTTTTGACGTATGGAATAATATACTGTGGTAATTCAGTTAACGTTCAAAGTACATTCATCCTGCAAAAAAGGTGTATTAGAATTATATATAAAATGTATAATGATGAATCTCTTAGATCAATTTTTAAGGAGAAATCTTTACTCACTGTGACAGGGATATATATTTTAGAATTATTTTTATTTGTGTAAAAGCATATAGAATATTTTATTCGGAAAGCCTCGCTTATAAGTAACCTAGGGGATATATATAAGTTTGATCTATGTCTACCAAGTATTCGCAATATGATGTTTTACAAAAGTGCTTATATATCTGCGATACGCGTGTATAACCAACCATCTTCCCAATAATTTGAAAGCATTAAAAGGTAAATTGTTTAAAAATTCATTAAAAAAGTGGTTGATCAATAATGTTTTTTATACTATCAATGAATACTTCATATTGCGGACAAATATTTGACATGTTAAAGATAATAAGATTACTGACCATTTTATGTAGAGATAGTTGACTAATTGTTATGAATTTATCTTATTTGACATTGAATGTAATTTTGTTGAGATTCGAATTTTATAGTTGCATGTAATATTTTTAACTATGTATATATTATTGCATGTCCGATATGGGTATACTGTTTTATACAAAAATACTATGTAATAACATCTGCACTTCACACATGTAACAGCAAGCAATAAAAATGAATCTGATTCTGATTCTTTGTCTTTAGATGGTATCCAGGGTCTGATGATGGAGCTAGAAGGTGGCCACAGTAAATTTGTAATGAAACGACCCGAACCCATCAAGTTTATACTAGTTTAATTCGTCTTAAGGAGTACTTTGTCAAGTTATGATCATTTTTAATGCCTGAATGAATAATTTTGATTTATAAGTTTTAATTTAAGATCGAACAGTTAATTTGGATATCTAAAAATAACAACTGTTTGTATTTATAGTTTTAAGTTTTCACTTCTGTCGGCAGTCCTTAGACTGCTTTGATTTAACAAATTTAGGCTTGTGTATTTGTGTTTCCAATTTAGCGATTCATTTGTTTTCCCACATTTTGATTTTTCTTTGACATCGTTCTGTTCACAATACGGAAAACTTAAATTATTTACGAATACGAGTTCCACTGTGGCACCAGCGCTGCAGAAACAGCTCGAAGGATTAATTATGTGTATGGGGAAGCTATCGTAAAAGGACATACGGTATTTTTTTGACTCCAACATTTTCATTCTGGAAATTTTGACCTATAGAACAAACCCTGTGGACAGCCAGGGACCCTAGTTGAATAAAAGTGATCGTGGAAGCGGATGCATCGCAAACCACGCCAGAGTTAGCGGCAGGCTTCTGTATGAGTGATAAAACAATTTTAATTCACTTGGAACAAATTGGAGAAATGAAAAAAAAACACGAGTGCTGCGTTACTTTACTCAACCGTCACAATAATATTCGTATCGTTACTTGTGATGAAAAATTGTACGATAATCGGAAACGCTCATTACAATGGTTGAAGTTCAACCATTCTATAGGTACGTTCGGGTTCTCCTGGGTTCAAACGTTGAAAGAAGAAACTACAGCAGGAGAACCTGCCAAATCGTGGCCGAAGCGAAAGTTGATTCAGAAAAAGCTAAGAGAAATAGGTACTTGTAAGTGTCTGGTGTATCAGTGCTGGTGTTACCCACTACAATACAGGTTTTTTTAACCTAGAAACTTTTTAGAACCTAATAGTTCAGTACTAGACTCCTTGTGCTATGGATAAATAAATTAATTTTAATTATAAATTATAACACTACAGAAGCAAGTCTTTTCCTAAAGTAATATTAGCATTTTAACTTCTTTCGTGAAGTAATCGTTCGGACGATGGACAGTTTAAGTAATCCTAAGCATGTTCTCACATACCGAATACAGAAAATTCCTTTTCTTACCGATATCACTAGACCTCTGAATGGTGAATAGGTATTTGATTCAGAAACAGTTCAAATAAAACGTCTCATGGCGATAGATAAAGATAAGTAATAAAAACAAAATGTTTTTTGACGGCTACTCCTGCAGCTCTCTCTGATGGTCTACCGCCATAAAGCACTAAGAACCTGTACTAAAATGATACCGTTCAAATGTAAAATCACCCCAGTACTTTTCAAGGAATAAGGTAAAAGACATAGGTACATATATACATTGCCGTGTGGGGCCGGCACCAAGAATAGCTCCACCCCGTCTCTTCCTACGGGAGTCGTAAAAGCCGACTAAGGGATTACCGGGGGACAGGGCAGTAGCGTTCCCCTGTGTACTAAAAACATCCACTGCGATCGCCAACCCGCCTGCCAAGCGTGGCGATTATGGTAAAACCCCATTTTGGGGAGGCCTATATCCAGCAATGGACGATGAAAGGCTGATGGATGGATGGATGGACATATACTCTTAGTTTTGCCAAAAATCGTGATAAACCGATTTTTACCCTTAAAAGCTCACCCCCACCCCCTTCCCGACGTCAAATCGCCCGTAAATTATTTTTCTTTTTATTTTTGTTATATTTTCTTACTTTTCCAATGGGTTTCATCATCCTACTATTATTTTTTTTGGTTTCGAAAATTATCGGCACTGGTCTAACGCGACTGAAGCCAAATAAAATTTAAAAAGGAATGTTTTAATTGAGTTACATTGAAATGATTTTAACTCACGTGACAGCAAGGCGTTTGCTTTGTTGAACACTTTTGCTCATGAATTTCAGAAAAAATCGTTTGTATAGATTTAATTTAATCAAAATGTACGAGTAATAACCGTCGACAACTGAATGAAAATTGGTGAACACTTGATAGGAATGCTATTAAACCTAAGTAAGATTTACTACATAGGCACTTTTCCACTGGAAATCGCTTTTCATGGGAGTTTAATTGATGTTTTATTTTGCTATAAACAAGGGTTACAACAACAAAAAGGTTTGTTGTTGCGGTGAGGAAAAAATGTACCTAACTGCCCCTTCGTTCAGGGTAACAAACAGGGTAGAAGCCCATACCCACTAAATAACCCAGCCGTGTGCCGCCTCTCCACCTATACTGCCGGGTCACGGGAACTGGAAGACGATAACATCAGTGGTCCGCCGGCAGCTTACCCTTTCTGGTACCTATTTTGAGCGCACCGGAGCGTCACACCTTCGCGGGTTGCGGACGTTCCCCAGTCCATCTACCTGCGATCCATCTAGCGCGGCATCAGGCGCAGGTACTGGAGCCTGAGTCGCTGATGGTGATTTGGGTATGCGGAGGGATCCTTCCTGACCCTCTGCACCGATTCCTTCTGCGAAGTAACTTCCACGCAGAAGGCAGTGACCCAATTCCTGTCACGGTTGAGCTAGCGACACTCGATAGCGAAAGGCCCTACGTCAAGCCACTTGGTTGCATAGCTGATACATCATCAGAGTGTCGGAGCCCCAAGGTCCCTATTTATTTTCCATCCTCTCCTTACTATCTCTCCAACTCTCATTCCTTTTCTTGGAGATGCGCATGTGATGCCTCTGGTGTAGCTGGCGTCTATAGGTTACGGTAACCACTTACCAACAGGTATGCTTGTTTGCCACCCGCGTAATTTATTCCTGGGCCAACGAGCTTTGAGTTATTTTTATTTTCATTCCAATCTGGTTTTTTTTAAGGTTTTTCTATAAAATTGCATTTTTCAGGAAAAATACCTATATAGCAATACCTCATTTAAAATGACTAAATCTGATCCAAATCGTTATAGACGTTTCCGAGATACTAATTCCGCAATATAAAAGGATTGTTCGTTTAAAATTATAAGATTATATATGCTATATATGTATAAGTTTACTGGTGTACCTATACGACACGATAATCACAATTACATAATGTTCAATATCATATTTACGTGACTTACATACAAAATGAGGCTTGAAATTCGTACAAACATGACCTTCATTTTATAAATATTAAGTATTTTAAACGAGAAAATCTATCCTCAATGGATGCTAAATCTTATTAATATGTATTATCGATCCTAGTGATTATATAGTGATGGAATAAAATACTATGCCGGGAACCTGAGATATAACCCAAAACCTAACTTTTGGCTGCGGCGGAGCCGCGGGCAAAGGCTAGTAGCCTAATACAGTCATTTTTTCTCAAATATCTTAAATGTGCAGACATAGCTCTGTTACAGCTTTATAATAGTATAGAATACATATGGTTAATAGTAAAAAATACATTGACACAACTTAGACAAAATAAAAAAATTGTGACAGAAAAACATTAAATAGTTACGGTAACTAAGTGCTGGTCTATGCTTAGCTTAAAAAAATACTATCAAAAATATTTTCCAACAGAAAGGAGGAGTCCAACCGGGTGTTCATAAGACACATTATCATAGTAGCACATTTCATGCCATTTTAGCTATAATAAGCCGTATAAAATTGTAACAGAGTGACGATAAAAAGTGACCCATAATTATCTTGCCGGGTTCTTCTCTCGCCTTCCTATAGGAATCCTGCCACTTGTTTGTTGTATTGCAATCGCAACATTGATGTTGCGGATGCTCTTACCTCAATCGCTCGTATATGTTATTAGTAAGTTTTAGTCAATTTTAAGTGCTGTATATATTGACATATTGGCCAATGTATAAAAGATTTTGTCGTTGACAACGTTGTCCCTATTATGCTTAGTGTCTGTGCAGTACTGCGTTACGTGCTGAGAAATATGTATACTTTCATAAGCTCCAAGGCTATCCATATAATACTTTCTTATTCAATCCCGTATTCCAAAGTTCACTAAAGAAGGTATCCATTGTCCTCACCTATTGTGAATGATAGAGCCAATTCGTATTCATTGACATCACTTCAGTCTTGGAATTTATATTTGAAAACGGAGTTACGAAACCATAAAAGTACAAAATATATGCCTTACTTTTTTATAACGACGTGTATTTAAAAATAGAACAATATAAAAGTTACAAATTTTTACGGGTTCCCGAATTGTACGTATATTTAAAGTAACATAAACGGGTCTTTTTGCGCGTAAATTAGGTGAAATGTTTAACTAGGTACCTTTTACCCGACGTTTCAACTGCGTTGCAGCAGCCGTGGTCACGGGACAACTGGAGAGACGAGCTACTTAATTTTCCTCGACAGTTTGTAGGGTAGATTGATCTACACCGATGTTTGTCCGACACACAACACTCACTATATCGCGAGACGAATGTGAAGATATATTAGGTAGTTTGCACTTATTAATCACTGGATTCCACGCTGATGATAGATTAAATCCGTCTCCTCTATTGAAATTTCTGTGCTTTTTGATTTCAATAGCTTCGCGCACTAACCGTTTGAAGTAGTGGCTGTCCTGAGATAGGATTATAGGTTGGTGAAGCTCAATCCAGTTCTTAGTACCTGCTTCTAAGAGATGTTCAGCGATGGCAGATTTGTTTATCTGTCCTTTCTTGACTGTAGTTATGTGCTCCTTAACCTTTTCAGCAATCGATCGCTTGGTTTGGCCGAATCTTTTACATTTGCTGCTAGCCCCGTCTTCATCTGTGTGGTCTTCAGATTTGTGTCCAGAAAGAAATGGAAAATGTATTATTGATGTGCTTTAACTTCGAGTATAACTATTATATTGCGATAACGTCGAGCATATCTTAGGAGATTTAAAAAGAGTATTTTTAATTTTTAAAATATCTACTATAGAGAATCACCTGTAAAAATGCAATGATCGACCTTAACGAAATTTTAATAAACTTGCAAGTATAATATGAAGGCTTGCAAGTATGGTGAAGGCATAGGGTGAAGGTATCAATGTCGAAAATCAGTCATAATATGCGAGACAAGCAATTCGTTTATTGACAAGAGTTAAAGAGAGCATATTATTATGTTGTAATTGTAATATTTAAATTAATAAATATATTTATTTACTTAAATATAAATTAAAATCACCGGTTTAAACAGGTTCGCAAAAAAAACTATCAAAATATGAAAGACTAGCTGTTACCCGCGACGTCGTCCGCGAGGATTTTCATAAAAATAAATAAAGCAACCCTTGAAATTGAGGTCTTGAATTTAAAGGGAAAATTCGACGGTATTATAGGAATTCGTGGTATAAATACCGCCTCACCTTTTCCACATCCTGATATTAAGTCTGTTTAGAACGTTTCCTTACAATTACACTACTCGCTATCTAGTACGATTGCAAAGTTTCGGTGGGTTTAAATTACGGAGTAGTATGATGGGTAGATACGTCAATCTTAGGTTCTAGTTGGTGACGGGGTAGATCAAACACATTTATACCGTTTAAAATTCTATTAGATAATTAACAGCTTCATCCAGATTGAAAACTGCATTGATGGAAAGATATGATTGTGATTCACCAGGAAGTTTATACCATGTTAATTAATTAATTTAAGCAAATAAATAAAAATAACTGTCTGTTTATTATGTTTAAATAACAACTTTTTACTACACGTATATAAAAATACAATAGCAGTGATAGCCTAGCGGTAAAACCAAGGACTGCAAAGACAGTGGTATCGAGTTCAATCCCGAGTCCAAGGTTGAGACCTCACCGCACACACCTCTGACTTTATGAGATTTTCCGATATTATGTGTGTGTTTGTTTACAATTTATCACAGCTCGGTGGCTTGTGAAGTCTGCCAACTCGCATTGGGCCAGCGTGATGGACTCCCTCTCACCATGAGAGGAGACCCGGCAGATAGCTGATGTTGTGGTCATTTTGGAAAATAAATTACAATTTCGCGAAAAATCTAAATGCCACGCGACTCTTTCGTCGCGGGTAACAGCTAGTCAATTAATTCATCATC
The DNA here is from genome assembly GCA_948253155.1 of Leucoma salicis. NCBI lineage: Eukaryota > Metazoa > Arthropoda > Insecta > Lepidoptera > Erebidae > Leucoma > Leucoma salicis. The sequence goes on from OX411815.1 coordinate 6,471,891, forward strand.
GTCATCAGCCTCTCCTGTCCCGTATAACTGCACATAGGCCTCTCCCAATTTCTTACAGGCCACTCTGTCTACTACTTAATTTATCCAGTCACGGCATGCATGTCATCGGATGTCGTCTACCCATCGCTTAGGTGGTGGTTATCCATTTAAGAAAGATAAATTCTTCCTTGAAGATGTTGAAATGGAGTGCTGAGTTTTCTTTAATTTTTTTAGCTTTTCAATGAAGGCATGCATTAAGGGCGTATTTACCTTCTTTTTTTTTTTCATGTAGTGGCAGACAAGCCACGGCCCATCTGATGGAGAATGGTAACCGTTGCTCATAGACTCAACTATACCGAGAGTATTGTCAAGCTGCTGCTCACCATTTCATTTCACAAATGAAAGAATACACGACTATCTCCTGCTACAGCCAAAACGCTACGATGTGATTCATGGCCGGTCACAGGGGAGATGGTGGTACAAACTCGCTCGGGCTCGATACCAAGTGAGTAGGTACTCCCACTTGGTACCCAGCCCTACCACCAGTCATGCAATGGATGATAATTGCTTACTTCCCTTAGTCGCTTCATACGACACCCGTGAGAAAGAATGGGGTAGTGACACTTGTATTCTTAGTCTGTCACCACACCACTTATCTATTAGTAAGTAGGTGTATTGGTATACCTATGTATAACTAACATATAATGTTTGTTTCTTTGAAAATGGTAATTTATTGACTGCAGGCCACGTGGGTAAAACCGCGGTCAGAAGCTAGTTGGAATATATTATGTATCCATCCATCCATACATCAGCCTTACGACCTTCACTGCTGGACATAGGCCTCCCCAAGAGAACGCCACAACGAGTGGTCCTCTGGCGACCGCATCCAACGGCTCCCCGCAGCTTTGACCAGATCGTCGGTCCATCTATGATATCATATTATGTATACTGGATGTATATTCGATGTATATAGTTATCTGTTTGAATCGGTTTTGGATTCACAATTTCAAATCTTATGGGTTTTATTTTTTATGCGTGGAACTATTTTAAAGTAACCTAAGTTACTCCTTATAACAACAGCCTGCTAGTGAAAGTCCCATCCAAATCGGTCCAGCCATTCCGGAGATTTTATTAATTCACTGGTTTTTCATGGGTTTATTTTGTCCACGGAACTCTAATTGTTTTTCAAAAATGAAAGTAGCCTAAGTTACGCGCTGCAACCACAGCTGCAAACACATGTACTTGTGAAAGTCTAGTCCAAATCGTTCAAGCTGTTGCGGACATTAGCCGGAACAAAAAAACAAACAGACAGACAAAAACTTCAAAAATTGATATTTTGTTATAGGTAACGTATATTATACTCTCGTACTCGTATACATTTAGTAAAAACCTGTTTAATTAGACATTACAAACAGACACTTCAGTTTTATTATATGTATGGATATAGATATCTGTAACAGAGTTGTATATACATATAAGTACATTTTAGATATAAGTATTTTCGGAGGCTGTACATTTTTAATCTGTGTGGTGGCGGACCACTCCAGGTATTCTTTTCCGCGGGTGTCGTACGAGACGTATGAGGGAAGTTAGCAATTATCACACATTGCATTACTGGTAGTAGGTTTGGATAGCAAGTGGGAGTACTCACTTGTAATCGGGCCCAAACGGTTGGTACTAAAGTTGGGTGATAAATAACGTCACGGCGAAAAAGTCACTGCGATCAGTCGTTAAAATATGTCGCTGTTAGTTAGCGCGAAGTAAAAACGTTTTAAAATCACGTATATTTTAGAGTATAAATTATTTTTGAATAAGGAAAAAGATATTTTTAGTAGGAGCGGGAATCGAACCCGCGTCTTTTCTAATCCGGGGAAGTGCTCTAAGCCACTAAGCTATCCCACTTATCTTTCGATCATCATCAAATCAATTTCCTAATCAAATTTGTCTTACGACCACGTCACGCCATCAAGTCCAAAAAGCTGCTACTTTTTCAATTCATGTCAATTGCTAAAAAAATAGATCTAAAATCACGTATATTGTTCCTACGTTCCCCAAGACGCCAAGAACTTCAGTAGTTATCTTTGTCACTCACATCACGACATTCACGACAATACGTAACATGGAACGACCTTTAATAGTAAGGAACACGAACGAAACTGTCCGAACGGCCGATGCAAAAGTATGTGCCTCGACGCAACTATTCGAGGTGGCTCGACGACAAGTTAAATGGAGGATGAATTTTCTTATATATTTTTAAGAATTGAGTTCTAGATATGGCTGACGATAATGATGCGTGTACTTAATTAAACAATTAATATTGTTATTTTTTTTCTATAGTTTTATAAATAAAAAGCACTTTGGTAGTAATTTAGTTGTGGGAAGGTTATTTTGGATCACCTGTATTGTATCATTATCGGTTATAGTAAATCAAAATTACTAAAAGCAATTAATATTTTAAGAAAAATATCAAGCATTTATTTAATAATACCTATTGATTATGATACTAAAAAATATGTGTCGTAGTCGTGCTGCGTGTGACAGGTGTGACTGAGTAATCGACGTGACAAAATCACGATGATTTGTCACTGTGATTTTATTGTCACAGGAACGACAGTCACGGTGATCGAAAAATAACGCTTTTCCCAAGTCTAGTTGGTACCACCTTTTGACCGGCCATGAAGCAGCTCTAAGTTATAACATAGCATCACGCCTGTATTTCCCGAAGGGGTAGGCAGAGGCGTATTACACACCCACGACTCGCCAGCTATGTTTAAGTCTCACGTAATAGGGGGCGAGCCTATTGACGTCTACCGGGCACATTTCCAAACTCCGGGCTGCTACTGAGATTTTTTCTGTTTAGGAAAAAGCTCAATAATATTGCCCAACCCGGGGATCGAACCCTAGACCCCATGATTAGCAGCCGCAGGCGTGTCTGAACTCACTGAACAACATTTCTTTTTTGATAGCTTTAGACTTAAAAGCTGGTATTCGTTTTATCCGGTTTCTATAATCAGGAACTTGATAATGTTAAACAAAATAGGCTACGCTATTTTTGTAAATCTGATCTAAAATAAAATCATCCGTTATTTTTAAGTAACAGTATACTCGTAAATGCAATACACATCTTGAGTTAACCGTTGAACAAAGACAAACGAGGTCAAGGATTTATCTTTAAAACTTTTTAAGGGGAACAAAGTCATCCATACGTTATTTTTAAGTAAGTGTAAATGCAGCACACACCTTGAAAGTTTTCAAAAAGTAGGACTTTATCTTAGTTACCTGAAGATAAGGTGCTAATTTTGATATCTATGTAGTTCTATTGGATTAATAACGTGAAGTTTTTAAGCATATTTAGAAAACTATATGGTTGTCTGTAAAGTCTGTTAAAAATTATAGTACGTAACGATAATTTTACGTGATAACGTCTTATATGTTTTCTGAGAGTTTCACAAAAAATTCATCGGTCGCCATACATTATTCGGAACGTGACACTTTTTCGTGCGTGCAGTCGGCGTTCATCGATTTATAAGACGTTATCACGTCAAAAAATCGTATATCAACCGTAATGGTGGCACTCACTAGCAAGTATATTTTTGATACTGCCAACATATCGAAGCATTTTGGGAAGATATTGTTCTTCATTTTATGTGGCTTTCAGACAGATATAATCTGCTAAGTAAGGAACTAACATCAAATCATTTGTAAAAGTGGAAAAAGAGAGCTTTACTGCGAGCTGGATTTGAACGTGAGTCCCATCTAATCCGGAGAAGAGCTCTGGACTGCTAAGCTATCGCAGTCACCTAACGGTGATCCCAATCTCGACATTTCTTTTAGATGTCTTTACGGCCAACGCCACCTGGGATGCATTTACATACCTACATACCAAAATAGTAAGTTTAATTTTGCAATTAAAATTCATGCTATTTGATGGCGCCATTTTTGTAATATTTTAATCGGTATTTTAGTATTTGAAATGTTCAGCTACTTTAAAAAACAAATAATCTGTGAAAGTGGAAAAAGGGAACTTACTGGAAATAATTTGATTTTTAAAGTAGCTGTGCATGTCAAGTGTTAAAATACAGACCAAAATGTAATATCAAAAAACAAATCATTATTGCCAATACTCCAAAACAGATAGTTCCAAATTCATGCATTGTATTGAACAAGTCACAAACATTTCACAGTATTCTGATTGCTGTTTACACTGCCTAAATAACTTACGTAGTGAAGAAAAATATTGAAGTACTAGCCTTTGCCCGCGGCTCCGCTGCAGCCAAAAGCTAGTGTTTCGGTTATATCTCATGTTCCCGATATAGTAACGAGATAAAATGTATACCAGTTGTTAAGTCTAATCAAGAGCTATCAAACAAAAAAAGTTGAATCAAAATCCGTTCAGTAGTTTTGTCGTGATGCGCGAACAAACAAACAGATAAACAGACAAAAAAACTAAAAAAACTTTTTTTGTGTTCAGACACGTCTATATAGCCTAATACAGTAATTTTTTCTCAAATATCTTAAATGTACAGACATAGCTCTGTTACAACTTTATAATACTACTAGCCTTTGCCCGCGACTTCGCAGCAGCCAATAGCTAGTTTTTTGGGTATATCTCAGGTTGCCGATATAGTAGCTGGATAAAATGTATACCAATTTTTAAGTCTAATCAAGGTCTTTTAAATAAAATTAGTTGCATCAAAATCCGTTCAGTAGTTTTTTTTAAATAAATTCTAAACAGACAAACGGACAAAAATTCTAAAAAAAATTGTTTTGGGTTTAGACACATCTATATAGCCTATTACAGCCTTTTTTCTTAAATATCTTGAATGTACAGACACAGCTCTGTTACAGTTTTATAATAGTATAGATAGATCATTATTATCTTTAATCTGAAAAATTTTTAGTCATTCCTGTGACTACAGCCACTGTGGGACGTCATTTTCAAAATTAAGAGCGTAAACATAGCATCCCGCCTGTATTCCCCTAAGGGATATGCAGAGGTGTTTTACACACCCACGGTTCGCCAGCTACGTTTAAGTCCCACGTAATAGGGGGCGAGACTGTTGCCGTCTACCGGGCACATTTTCAAACTCCGGGCTGCTACTGAGAATTTTTCTTTTTACGAAAAACCTCAATAACATTGCCCGACCCGGGGATCGAACCCAAGACGCCATGATCAGCAGTCGCACACACTACCGCTGCACCACCGAGGCAGTTTAAAATTAAGAGCGATATAAGAAAGGGCAAAGCCCAAAAAATGCCTGAAACGGACAGTAACTATTAATAGTCCTTAATTCTATTTAGAATAAAATATGTATAATGAAATAATTCTCAAGTTTGTTTGACTAGGGCAAAAATATAACGACCAGTAAAATATTAAACTTGATATCCGTCTAATTCAGTCTTATTGATTTTTGGAGTAGGATGGAATTAGTCCACAGTTATCATTATTTTGATATAATTCAGCCTATATGTATCGTAAATATAATTAAAATAATATATGCGTGTCAATATAAATTAAAATCAAATTATTTACAAAATAGAAAACGTATCGTGGCTGTATGAAACACATGTCCTTTGCCTTAATGACAGTTTGACATATTGCATCAAAGAGTAGAATAAATAAAAAAAGATAATTATTGCATTACTTATATTATACTTTTTAGCACCGGCGTGGTACTAAATTAATAATATTTATCCTCCTGCTCAGTTTGTTGATGATGATGATATTAGTTTTTTTAATGATGAAACTACAAAAATGTTTACGTATTGCTGTTTTATTATTGCATATTAATCCTTACCATAACTTAACCTATGTTTAAAGAAATGTTTGGAACTGGTTACTACCTAGTTTTTTGATAATAATTGACATTATAATGGGTTTCCTAAGACTTGTAGTACGTTTTGGCGTATATTTCATTGTTGTACATTTCAGGCATTTTTTTGTATTGGTGATGGGCTTTCTCCTTTATGGAACAAGAAAGATTACCTATGCGATTTAGCTACTGTATGCCTACCTAAGGCATTGATATATAAATTACTCTTTTTTATGCGTCAATGACCTAAGATGAGCAAACAAGCGTAAGCCACGCTTGTTTGCCACCAGAGTTCTAAAAGAAACATTATTGGTATCTATCTATTTTTTTATTAGTTAATTGTTTTAGTTTTCCTAGCAACTTCATAAAAAAACTATAAGATTGTCACAGCTTTAATTATAATGATGAAGGGCTCCATCCAATTAATTTACCTCGGGTTTCAATGTTGTAGTTACGCCACTGATTGGTTTCTTTCATTAATGAAAATTTTACAAATTGTTTCGAGCGTATAAAATCTCGTACCTGAAAAAACAATAGAACAATTAGTACATTTTAAAACGTCTGATACTAATATTAATCTTAATAAATGCCTCACCCGTATTAAGTCGTGAAACTTTTTGAATAATGGTAATGAGAAATTCAGCTCTGAAAAGCTCTTCAGTCATTATTTGATATTCGCGGAAATGTGATAAAGATATCTTAATATTCTTAGAAATTCAAAGTATATAATAACTGTTCCTATTATTGGATTTATTAATTGTCCAATCAACGTATTATTAATATTACAAAGATTTTATATTTATATATAGGTTATTGTTTTCCTTTGGCTTAATGGTTTAAATAAGGCCTCACCTGGCGAGTATTTTTTATTTGATGTGAATCATCTAATGCGGTGGGAGGGTAAAATCGGCTGTTATCGTGGCGACGCTTTTATTGTACCTACTTGTCCCGTTCAAATCTTGCAAGTTAAATTTGACACACTTCCCGGTTTCCGATTGAGCTGAAATTTTACAAGCATGTGTATATCACGTGACAATGCAATATTATGATGACATGGCGCTGATCTGATGATGGAGCTGGAAGGTGGACACAGGAGCTCTTTTGGGCTCGTATGATTCGTCTTGCCAAGGACTTTGTGTCTAGATGGTATCCAGGGGCTGATGATGAAGCTGGAACGTGGCCACAGTACCTCTTTAATGAAATGACGCAACCCCGTCGAGTTAGGGCTCGTTTGAAATGTCCTGACTAGAACTTCAGTCCGATTGAGCTGAAATTTTACAAGCATGTGTATATCACGTGACAATGCAATATTATGATGACATGGCGCTGATCTGATGATGGAGCTGGAAGGTGGACATAGGAGCTCTTTTGGGCTCGTATGATTCGTCTTGCCAAGGACTTTGTGTCTAGATGGTATCCAGGGGCTGATGATGAAGTTGGAACGTGGCCACAGTACCTCTATAATGAAATGACGCAACCCCGTCGAGTTAGGGCTCGTTTGAAATGTCCTGACTAGAACTTCAGTCATAGATGATATCCAGGGTCTGATGATGGAGATGGAAGGTGACCACAGTAACTTTGAAATGAAACGACGCAACCCCAGCGAGTTTGGAATCATTTGATTCGTCTTGACGAGTACTTTGTCTTTAGATGGTATCCAGGGTCTGATGATGGAGCTAGAAGGTGGCCATAGGAACTCCGTTATAAAACGACTTAACTCCTTCGAGCTTGGGCTTGTATGATTTGTCTTGACGAGTACTTTGTCTCTAGATGGTATCCAGGGTCTGACGATGGAGTTGGAAGGGCCACAGTAACTGTAATGAAACTACACAACCCTATCGAGTTTATACTCGTTTGATTCGTCTTGAGAAAGTACTCCACTTTGTCAAGTTATGATCATTTTATTTCTACAAAATAATTTTGATGTTTTTACATCTGCTAGACGTACCGCGACGTCAAATTTTTTTTTTCCTGGGAGTTTTAGTTAACGAGTATTATTGGTTCGATTCTCACACTGGACAATTCTTTCAAACCACAAATAATTGTTCAAGTCCGGATATACTTCGTGTAGGTTCATTTCCTAGTGCGGGGAACTGTCTTTAAAACTGATTTTGATATTTTTATATATTTTTTTGAAGTGAAAACTTCTTTAGGCACGTTGAGCACTTTTTGGGTGAACAAAAATCATGGAACTCGCGTCATCGAACGCTCCGACAGAAGTGAAAACTAAGTAACTTGTGAATTGTATCGTCGAGCTATTAGATTATTATTTTTGAATTGTTTTAGGTTTGTTAAGAAGTGTTAACGACCAATTTCTTTGGTCATTAACACACAAAATAATAATCTAATAGCTCGACGATACAATTCACAAGTTACTTAGTTTTCACTTCTATCGGCAGTCTCCAAAGACTGCCCCGCATGTTTATTTTAGCATTTGACATGCTTAGCTATAGTCACGATCAGGAATTGAACCTGCATCTCCTTGATACCGTCCAGATGCTGTGCCAATTCAGCAATCGTTACTCTCATATTCCGATGAGACGAGATTCCGACACGACTAGAGATAGATCAGATGCATGAGGAACGGCTTTACGCTTTAGTTTCTGAGGCACAGGGATGTAATTACGTCAATTTCCAAACTCCGAACTGTTATTGAAAATTCCTTGAGGGGAAAACCCAATAACTATTTTGTTAGCCTTATTCGGAAATCGAACCTGAAGCCTATTGATAAGCAGTCGCATACACTACCACTGGACCACCAAGGCATTTGATCTTTATCCATACCGTTTGAATGATTAAATAGTAAACGTGCAAACATTGTCTAACCTAAATTTACATCAATCATAACTCTGTACGGTAACCAATCAATATTCCGAAGCCTGTGAGTATTATCAGCACACGACATTTGGTCATCGTGACCGGCAAGGTCATTGTTATCATTCGCAAAGTATTTCAAACCATAGATTAATCTTTATAGAGCTACTGAATGACAAGAAGTACTACAATAAGCCTTATTGATGTGAAAGCATCTAATGCGGAGGGAGGGTAAAACCGGCTGTTGTTGTTGTCGCCACACCAATTTATTTAATAGTTTTTAATGCCATCCATTGACAAAAGAATCTAAATAGGAAGTATAATGTCAATTAATAAATAACACACACACTGATACACCACTGATGTAGAAAGAAGAGTGAATGCGGGAAATAGAGTGAACGGAGCATTGGGACAACTTCTCGGCAGCCACCACCTCAGCCAGAAGGCACGTGTCGCAATACACAACGCAGTGCTTGTCCCAACGTTATTAAACGTTATGGAAGCGAGAATTGGGTATGTAAAAAGGAGCATGAGAGTAAAATCAATGCGGTCGAAATGCGATCTCTGCGGAGAATCTGTGGAGTGAGGCTGACTGACCGCATTCGTAACAATGACGTAAGAGAGCGAGTAGGTATGAAAGATAGTATTGGTGTAAAGATTCGAAAGGGAATGCTCCGATGGTTCGGACATGTGGAAAGAATGCCGGACGAGCGACTGGCTAAGAAGATATACAATGCGAAAGTGGAAGGATGTAGGTACAGGGGGAGACCGAGACATACCTACCTAGACCAAATTGTTCATGTATTGAAGGAAGGTGGAGTCAGGAGTCTCCGAAACCGGCGAGCGTGTATGAAGAGAGTTATGAATGTTGAGGAAGCGAGAGATGTATGCAAGAATAGAGCCTCTTGGCACTCTGTTCTCTCTGCCTACCCCGCAAGGGAAATGGCGTGATGATAAGTAAGTAAGTAATAAATAACAATTTTAATTCCTCTATGGATAACGAGAGAGTGCTTATCCAAGAATTTTATTATATGTGCAAGACTCGAACAATATTTGAAGAAAGAAAACGCAATGTTAAGTAATCTAAGGCTCAACAACAGCTTTCAATTTATGTTTAAACTAGCTTTTGCCAGCGGTTCTGTCGTAGCCAAAAGCTAGTTTTTAGGTTATATTTCAAGTTCCGGATATATTAGCGGGATAAAATGTATACCAGATTTTAAGTCTAATCAAGAGCTACCAAATAAAAAAAGTTGCATCGAAATCTGTTCAGTAGTTTTTTCGTGATGATTTCATCATTGCGGAAACATTCGGGGAAGCTACCTAGGACCTCAAAACGTCAACATCCGTTGAAAACACGATTTTCGAAAAACAGGGTAAAACCAATAACTTTCCAACTTTGAAAACCGTATGGTGACGAACTAAGAATACCCCATTCTTTCCCACGGGTGTCATATGAGGCGACTAAGGGAAGTAAGCAATTATCACCCATTGCATTACTGGTGGTAGGGCTGGGTACCAAGTGGGAGTACTCACTTGGTATCTGGCTCGAGCGGGTTGGTACCGCCATCTCCCGTGTGACCGGCCATGAAGCACATTGTTGCGTTTTGGCTGTAGCAAGACATAGCCGTTTATTCTTTCATTTCATATCGGTCAAATGAAATGGTGAGCGCCGGCTTGACAATACTCTCGGTATTGTTGAGTCCATGAGCGACGGTTGCCATTTGCCATCGGATGGGTCATGGCTCGTCTGCCACCACATGCAATAAAAAAAATAAAAAAAAAACAATTTTCTTAGCGGGAAGTTAAAAATCTATGACCTATTCAATGTGCCCGTTTTTGTGAGAGCGAACACGATATCACTATAACTGTAAGCTGGTATAAAAGCCTGATAGTTTTCAAACTACTGAATAATATTCTTAAACCATAGCTTAGAATACTCTACTAAAGCAAGTTAGGTACCTTTTAATAAATAAAAAACGAAAATTCGTTTAGCCCTTTTGAAGTTATAGCCACAGACACAGTTAAGCTTATAACAACACACCGTTTATGTCGGGGGTTTAAAATGTCAACGTTATTTTTAATCACCTATTTTAGCGCCAAATTAATTAAAACCTTTATAGCGCATAAAAAAGTTAAACAGCATAAATTATATTCTACAGGTAACTTTTTAACCCAAGTAACGAGGTACGAGAAAGTCGTCACAAAGTTCACTCGAAAAATAGAAATTTAATTACGAAAACACTTTTGAACATGGCTGTTACGTGTGACGTACCTAGACATCGCAATAATTTATATAAAACGTAATAAAATTTATATTATGAAAACATGAATCAGACCTTACGAGTATTTTTCTTAAAATCAGACATGTGTGTGTAAAGGTTAGATCAAATTTTATCTAATGTAGCCCGAGATTTCGGTTGCATTGCAGCAGCTGTGGTCACCTTACTTGACTTAATTTATACGCGAAAACAGACCCGTTTATGTTAGTTTAAATATGTGTACAATTCGCGAATCATTAAAAGTTACTCGGATTGGGTCCACAATACGTAGACCCGAAAGAGGAAGTGAGTAGACGATATATCCTGAAAAAAAGTCTGAAGTGGCAATGGATAGGTTACATTGTGCGAACAGCAACCGAAGCTTCAGAAAGCCGTTAGATACCGAGGGCACAAGACCCCTTTGGCTGCTATCAATGGATGGATAAAATGGTTCAATGAAATTCACAATTTACACCCTTTGTCATTCGAGGCAACGAGTACGCCGTATGCCGTCTCTCCGCCTGTATTGGCGAACCACTGGAACTTCTTGACATTTCTTCAGTGGTTATTGATTTATTCCTAAATTATATGTAGGTGTAACTTTAAAAAAAATAAGTATTCGACAATCCGCGCCATTCAAAGATAAAGCTCTTACAAAGTATAACGCTGAACTGCTTTAGTTATGATTTTTACAAGCTTTCAGTGTATTACCATATTATTAAAAACAATGTAAATTAAACATAATAGGTAAATGTTTAAGTTCATGTCTTACAATAGCTGAGAAACTTCTACTGTGTAAACATGGACGTATAAGAAACGGACTGCGTCTCGCTAAGACAGAATTGAGGCTAGGTAATGGCGGCGGCTATCTATGTGTGTGTGAATTTAGGGATACCATGTTAGCCAAATTTACCCTTTAACAAATACAGATTGGCAGATAAATTTATTGGGAATGTATATAAAATATACCGTACTATTTGAAAATGTCTAGGTAGTAGCCAATAAAACACTGTTTTACTGTATTTATTTATTTTACTGCACAAATCTGTATGAAGAAAGAGTATACTAGTCACAAGTAGTCACAACAAATCTTTGCGTCTCTGAAGTTAGGCACAGAGCGCGAAGTGGGAATTTTGACAGAATCATACGATAAGTGCTGACCAATTCAAATGTTATTACTTGATTAACAAAACAATCGAATGAGATCATAATGTTTTCATATCTAAGTATTTAGTTTTTTTATATTCAATAAAAAGTAGGTATACGAGCGATTTCAGTGAATAAGCTTTAATCTAGATTTAGAAGAGTCCACATCTTACGATCGATGAATTATATAATTATCGATTACAATTGTTAAATTATAATCGAATATTTTTCGATTAATGCAAACTGTAAAAGACGCACATGCCTTGCGACACAAAAATGGCTACTACGCAGCGTCTTGCAGCCTGCTTCAGAGACAAAAAGATCCATTGTGACTACTGTAGGTATATAGTAAAAGAAAAAGATGTTTGTTTACTTTTTTATTATAAGTACCTAATGTCTAACATCCCATAAGCTGAGTAGTTTTTTTTATAATGTTGTCTTTTACTTTGAGAGGTTCTTGTAATTCTCTCTAATTTTGAAATGTGGTGAAATCGAATTGTTAAATATTTTTCTACTATATTTTTAATTAGGCTTTTTTTTATGTTCTGTTCCGGCGAATGTGTATGGACACAGGTAAAGGGGCATGTCGCAAGAAATAACAAGTTTTAAAATGGCCGAAATTAAATAATTATTTACTGACGGGCTAAAGTTGTTGACACTGCAATGGTAGTTGAGATATATCGAGTATGTTATAAACTACCGAAATAAAATGATGCTACTGGTTCACCTTATTGATTGTAACAAAAAGATTCTTAGTAAATATAATAGACTCAGATTCTCAAATAATAATTCAGAAATAAACAGTGATTAAAAAAGTTCTCTTTTATTATTTTCCATTTTGACTAAAATGTTAATAAGCAGACAAATAGACATATACGGTGGGCATCTACCACCTAATTTTATGTCGCTTTCGTTAAATGCCATTTTCTTATGAACATAAATGACACTCGCAAATGCAATTTTATTACGTTAAAATATATTACAATAGGTATGATTACTTTAATTTAGATTTTGTAAATGCCACTACAATAATAAATTCATGCTACTTATACTACTGACCAACGCAAATTCAAATTAACAAACTATCAGAAAATTTATTGTAATAAATAATGTTTTCGATAACGCAGACTACAACAACACTATTAACGATACGTGGCAATCAAATATCATTGTTCTCTACAAAATAAAAAATCAGAGTATAAAAAAGTAATTAATATAGAACTATAAAACTCCCATATTTCGGGTAATTTGCACTAGTGAATATTAGCAATACTGAATTATTTTGTTCTAGTGAATAATTATTAATTTTAATGTATAAAATAGCGAACTAAGTGATTAAATTATTCGTTTACCTATGAAATGTGACTCCTGAATTTTTTTCTTTCGATCACTACGGTTTTTACACTATTTCACCATACAAGATATGCTGTATTTTAATATTTTTTTGCAGCGTAGACGTACTGACTGTGATAACGTTTACTCGGGCAATGGCTGACTAACGTGTGAATGTGTGCGTGTAGGCATGTACGTACAGCGAACTGGCTGACTCTGAGCGACACAAAGTTGTGTTAGCGAGACTATGTCCGAATATTTTTACATGTCCATGTGTATAAATTACAAACTGCCAGCTATTGTGTTGACATCCAACAAGATATAATATACAAAAGTCATCACCCCATAAATTCGCATGGGTGTTTCATGAAGCTATTAAGCAAAATAAGCAGGACAACAAGTGCGCGCTGATTAATGCAAACAATGTACAATACATCATATTCATATACTTTGGTGGAGTAGACAAACAGACAAAGCCGTGTTTAAGAGTAGGATCTTAACAAAAACTCTAAAAAAAATATTTTAACTTTAGTCAAATATAAATACCCTAAAGTACAATGATTTTCTCAAATATCTTTACTTAATCTACAGACAGCTTTGTTTATAATAGTAGGTACGAGCGACCCGCCTGTGCTTGGTAGGGGCTATTATGAATAAAGAAAATCTTTAGAGCGGCTTGTAAGTAAAGTGTTTTAAACACCAATTTTTATTCATCAAAAAATATTTTTTGTTATATAACCTTCCTTGAAAAATATCTAAGCGACAGTAAAAACTGTGTCAAAATCCGTTGCTTGGTTTTGTTTTTGGTTTAGAAGAAGTAAGAAAAAAAGCGGAGAAAGAGACATACTAACATCGACTTTATACTACATATATACTTTTAATAATTTGTATGTAAGACTACGTAAGACTTCCGTTCCGAGTAATTAATGGCAGCAAGTATTAGATACTTTAATTTGTTGTGATTTATTCCAAAGAAAAACGACGGGGCAATAACGTATGGATGCCATTACCACCGACAAAAGGATGCCTGAGGGTAACTAACGTCATACATAAGACTACTTCATATTCGCGTCTTAATTCCTAAACCCAAAAAAATATATTTTCAATTTTTTTCGACAACGATATCTCACGAACGAGCCAACCGATTTTGGACGAACTGGCGATCGACGTGGTTTTTTGATGTTAAGAGCTGATTAGTTTTTGGAATCGATCGGTAAAACCATTTAAAACTAATTCCAAAAAAAACACATTTGAAAAAAATAATTGTAGTTTTTTTGAGGTTTCTCAAGATCTAACTGTTCGAATCGGTCCTAATTGTATTTAGAATCTAAGTTTGGTCAATTCCATTCTAATGACTCCAACCCCGATGAAATCGATCAAACCGTTCAAAAGTTATGAGAGGTTTACATACGGGCACACACACACACACACACACATACATACAGACATACAGACATCATCGCGGAAACATTCGGGGAAGCTTCCTAGGACCTCGTCAACATCCGTTGAAAACTCGATTTTCGAAAACCAATAACTTCCCAGCTTTTAAAAATTTTCAATTTTCTTAGTGGGAAGTTAAAAAAGGCCACGCACCATGCTGTATCTACGTTTCTTCTACCTGAAAAAAGGTTATTATACTTCTTTACAATATTTTTTGTAAAAGTAATATTAAAATTCAATGTAATATGTCGGGATAACATGAAACGAAATTAACAGACGTACCTAGGTGATAGATCGATCGTGTCCGGCACTGCAGTACTGACGCTACAGATTCAAGGGCGCCGCGCCAGCATAGTGGCTGTCTCACGCAATGCCGTTGCCAAGTGCCAACTTAGCGCTTGTTTCCTAATATGGCTGTCTGCCTCCCGACTTGTAACGTCTACTTAGAAAATTGAATGAAATTTTTTAATTTCCAAATCAAAGTTAAGGGGTTTCTAATATCATAAATTGACGAATTTTATGGATTTTAAACAGTGAAGGATACCCTAATTTTGAAGTAAATACTTCTTTAGTCGCAACTTGAAAGTAACTCAGATTTTTTCGGACGGAAATAATTCAAACGGAAGTGACGTTTACTAAAATAACGTAGGTTTAGGTCCTTTAGAGATTTTTGGGCCGTGTGGGGCCGGTTTTAGAATTGTCACACCCCTCTCTACCCACGGGAGTCGTAAGAGCCGACTGAGGGAATAGCGGGGGAGTGGACAGCAGCACTCCCTCGAGTATTAACAACATCCACTGCGATCGCCAACCCACCTGTCAACCGTGGCGATTACGGCACTATCCCCCATATGAGCGAAACACATGTTGTGGCGCTGTCTTGGAGAGGCCTATGTCCAGCAGTGGACGTTAAAAGGCTGATGGATGGATGGATGGATGGAACATGATCCTACTGGTAGTATAAGAGTTCAAAGTGAGAAATTCCATTTATTTTATAATTAATCATTTTAGGAATATCTACGATATTATTCAAAGTTTTGCTTCAACCGCACGTAAAGGTTACACGCACTCATTTTTATTTAATCGTCATCGGTCTTTGATAAGTGGGGGAAGTTTTGATTTAATTTGACATTTCGAAGTGGGTCAAAATCACGTTCAAAGATTCCGTTATATAGATCCCTACAGCCTACAGGCGAAGCTAATAAAAGTGTTTGTATAAGATAGACTTTATCCAATACCTACCTATATTCTTACTTTGCGCTTTACTAGAGCTCTGTAAGTAGTCATTTGTTTGAACTACCTCGTAGGTAGCCGGCTCGATTGAGGAAGTACCACTCTCTCATAGAAGATCAGCGTGAAACAACGGCAACTACTCATATTGTTGTGTTTCGTACGGTGAGTGAGAGCGCCGGAGGCCCAAATTTCTCGTTATGATCCTTTCTCTGCAACTCCTATGCATTTCCTTGGAGACAGGAGAAGGCGAGCGACGGGAAGTTGATGCCTCCAGTGTAGCTAGCGTCTATAGGCTACGGTAACCGGCCGTATGCTCATTTGCCATCCACGTAATAGATAATAAAAAAAGTTAAGAAGCTGCACGAAGTCTGGAACTGTAGAGAAACAGACAGGAGTGTTTTATACTCTCCACCTCTGCATACGCCTTCGAGATAAGGGCGTGAAAACACTCCCTTTCCTGGGCTTTTTAGAGGATGGTTTACCTTTAACAAGTACCTCGGTTAAGCATTAAAAATAATGTTCAAACTGTAGAAAAATCTATCTCGTATTAATTTGTAGATATTATTGTTATTAAAAGTTAAAAATAGATCTAAAACGCCATCTACTGGCAAGCATTACATGCATCCAATATAGTAAGTTGTGAATGCTTGCCGGTAGATGGCGTTAGTCGTAAGACAAATGTGATTAAGAATTTGGGATGATCGAAGGATCAGTAGGGTAGCTTAGTGGTTTAGAGCACTTCCCCGGATTGGAAAAGATGCGTGGTTCGATTCCCGCCCCTACTAAAAATCTCTTTTTCTTTATTCACAAATAATTTCTACAAAATTTACTTATTTGTGCCGAATTCTTAAAATATGCTTTTATAATATTAAAATGACGATATCGGTGAGTTGTGGTCCGAACGCAACTTTCCGACGACAGATGTCTCTTTGTAATGAAACAAGAAAATGTGTTTTAAAATGCATATATTTACAAATTTAAACTACTGACACATAAAATGTTATGCCATTTTGTTTTAAGTTTGTTCCTGAGCCATTTCTACACCCATCAAGAGCGCACTTTATGGTTAAAAGAATTTAATACTTATTTAAACGTAAGATGCGTCCGAACCGAACGTAATGACGGTTCTCTCGAAACTGCGGTTTGAGGCCCCGCCCACTGTGACGTCTCTGACCTACTTGAAGGCGACATGACCTAGTCGGCTTGCGGCATCTCCGCTATTTTTCCGTACTCCGTGGGACTAAAAGACTACTTTTATTTTTAAAAAATATATAGGGGAACCCTAAAAATACAATATACCATACGGACGAAGTGGCGGGTTCCAGCTATTAACTAATATGTACTAAAGTGATCGCGTGAAACTGGGTCAGGTGGTTAGTAAAAAATAAAAGCATATCGGAAAAATACACGACCTACACGACTATATTGTATCAGTGTAACAAATATGACGTAGAACTGACGAGTAAAGAGGATATTTCCATAAAGGGATATCAAAACTGACTTCTTAAAGAACATCCTTGTGAATATTTGAGTACACTTGGTACAATACAAGGGGGTTTAATATTATTCAGACAGTTCATTCGTAATGCAGACAACCATATTTTTTTTAAATAATGGTTACTCGGTTTGAGTATTTGCCAATTACTTATTTACGGTACATTTCTTCTTTACAGGTAAGTTTAATTCATCAAACAAGTCGTAGTCGAAGTCAGTCATGTAAATTTAGTCATAGCCAAGTCAAAGATCGCCTCAGCAAAGCGGTGGCGACTTTACTGAAGCTTCTATGGAGTTTTGGAGGCAACACGGAAAAACAAGTTATGCAGCTCTAAATCCCACCACTTTTACACATTAATACTGGAAATAACACAACTTTAGGAAAATAATGCAGAGCAAGGACATGATCTTTTTCATATTTCCGCCAAAACTCTGCAGACTTTCAGACAACCATATTCCATTAGTGTTACTTTTGAATTTAGAATGCCTTTACTTTGACAGTTTTTCTGCACTTTAGTCATTTTTTTTTATAATTACTCAGTAAAATACATAAAATAATATACGTAACAACCTCGTTACACCTTCATGTGGGATTTACATATCTATCGTAATTTAATTTAGCATGCAGTTCTCTCGTGTAACAAGGGTGGAATATAAGGTAGATCTGACGTCACTATGCCCTTGAATGCCTCAGTGCATACGACCGACCCTTTCTGTATTTGCAGGGGCGAAACGACGCAGTGCTTACATTAATTTGCAAACTCAACTGCATGTTTGCTAAAATGTGCCTCAATTAAAGAAAGAATTTCGAAAAACTAATATTCTTTAAGAATTAGAATGAAGAATTTAGAATGCCTTTACTTTGACAGTTTTTCTGCACTTTAGTCATTTTTTTTTATAATTACTCAGTAAAATACATAAAATAATATACGTAACAACCTCGTTACACCTTCATGTGGGATTTACATATCTATCGTAATTTAATTTAGCATGCAGTTCTCTCGTGTAACAAGGGTGGAATATAAGGTAGATCTGACGTCACTATGCCCTTGAATGCCTCAGTGCATACGACCGACCCTTTCTGTATTTGCAGGGGCGAAACGACGCAGTGCTTACATTAATTTGCAAACTCAACTGCATGTTTGCTAAAATGTGCCTCAATTAAAGAAAGAATTTCGAAAAACTAATATTCTTTAGCTGCACGGCTTATCATCGCAAGAAAGAATTATTTGATGTGGATTATCAGTAATTTAACGGACTTTTATGTTGAGTGTTTTAGTTAAGTTGGTACAGAAATGTACGCATTTCTAACGAAACAGACACATTCCACACATCGAAAAAATCTTGGAGTTCACCTGTTATTTTGCAGTGATTTATAGCTAATTAGATTATGTAACGTTACTAATGTTATATTAATGACTTGTTAGCTTTCTACCCCTAATTTTATGAATGACTACGCAAAGAAACCGTTAACTTACATAATTAAGGTAAAATTATGCAAATTCATTATTGAACCATCTATTGTAGCTGTAAGAAATTTACATCATCTGTTGGACAATTTTTCTATAGCGATTGTTTATTTTCAGTAAGTTCAAACTAAAATAAACTGTATTGTAAATGTTTGATCTGTATTTTAGCACTTGACATGCTCAGCTACTTTAATTAAAGTACAAAACTATTTGTGAGCTATCGTACTGACCTTCGGCCATACCCAATCTCCGCATCACATTTGTCTTAACGATTCCCGCTCACACTAAAGTTCTTTTTTCACAAATAATTTGTATTGTATTGTAAATTGTGTTTTTTTCCAACCCATTTCTGTGTCCCTATTAGCACCTTTAGGCACTGGTCTCCTCTCACAAACGAAGCCGGCCCAGTACGCGTTGGTTAGTAATTTTACTTTATATAAATATATTGGAATAATGTATGTAAATACATACATTAGATGGCGTGAGTCGTAGACCTCTAAAACAAATGTGAAGTGGAAATTTGGAGTTGCCTTTGAGTGACTGCGTTAGCTTGACGGTCCATAGCACTTCCCCGGATTAAATAAAATAACTATCAAAAAGGTTTTCTAAGCTTTATTTCTGAACAACTTGGCCCTTATCTAAAAAAATATTCTTGCGAATTTTCATTCAATAAAGTTATCAAAGTTTTAAGATGCAATGGCTTTTATAAGCACATAATAAGCAAGGAAGATGGAGTCGTGGGTTTGCTACCCACAACTTCCAGGCAGGTCAGCAATAAAAGAAAAGATTTACCTTTAACATTTCAGTAGTAACTCTATAACGTTTTCAATTTTCTTTTAATTCTACTGGCACAACTAATCTCTGGTTTGAGATGAATTACAGTGTATAAGAGAGCGAGTAGGTATGAAAGAGAGTATTGGTGTAAAGATGCGAAAGGGAATGCTTCGATGGTTCGGACATGTGGAAAGAATGCCGGACGAGCGACTGGGTAAGAAGATATACAATGTGAAAGTGGAAGGATGTAGGTACAGGGGGAGATCAAGACTCACCTACCTAGACCAAATTGGTCATGTATTGAAGGTAGGTGGAGTCAGGAGTCTCCGAAACCGGCGAGCGTGTATGAAGAGAATTATGAATGTTGAGGAAGCGAGAGATGTATGCAAGAATAGAGTCTCTTGGCACTCTGTTCTCTCTGCCTACCCGCAAGGGAAATGGCGTGATCCGCAAGGGAAATGGCGTGATGATAAGTTAGTTACAGTGTATAAAGTAATTACAGTTTAATAAGTAAAAAAATATTCGCAAAAACAAACCACAATTTCTATTTCCGGTATTTTTTTGATGCCAGTTATGGAATATACGAAACAAATTTGTTTCTTCAAAGGAACACAGGTAATTATAAGAAAAATTGATTATCTTGTTTTGATTTGCCAATAAAATCAATCAATTAATAAAGGGAGTAATTAATAATTGCAAGTAATTACTTTTATTTGATATATTCTGTCGATTACGCCAATTTTAGACACAATCTTCTGCCAGCGGCGCCACCGCAGGCAAAGACCGCACATATAATTTAACAAAGGTAAGTGGAAATGTGCCCCTGTGCCCGGTAGACGGCAATAGGCTCGCCCCGTATTACGTGGAACTTAAACATAGCTGGTGAACCGTGGGTGTGTAATACACCTCTGCTATGTTTTTTTTAAATCTAGTATAAGCGATGTGATAAGCTGCTCACCACAGAGTTAGTACTAGTACCAATATAGTATAGCGTATCAAACAACCTTTAAAAAAATTAAAATACTTTTCCTAGCAAGGATTTTACAGTACAAAATAGAACCATTTGAATTGTTAATATCTTTGGGTTTAAAAATAGTCGTAATTGGCATATTATTATAAAGCGAATTGCCCATAAAACAGTCAGTGCCCTGCCGTATAGGGACGTATATTTGCAATAAGGTTGCGGTCAACGATTTCACCGTATCATTTTAAATATTGATGCATAATAACAGATAATTCTTTTGCAATCGATATCTACACAGCACCTCTACAGGAATAGGTTAATAGAAGTAATCAATTATTTGTGATATACGAAACCTTATAATGTAAAACATTAAAATGTTTCATGTCACTCAAACAATTTAATAATTCCCGAGTCTAATGTCAAATCTAATGTAATATAATAAGTCTAAAGACAAACAATACGTACATTAAAGCTACGCGTCCATTTATCCGCGCCGTACGCAACGCAGGCACGCATTTTTGTTCGCTTTGTATGAATTTGTTTAGCACTGCGTTCACTCTTCCGCAAGCACGCGCCGCAGTCAGGCATATATTAGCTATCTGGTTAAATGCGGATGACGAAAAATGCGGATGACGTCGTCCACCCATAAACTTAATAATTAGTTTATAATCTAGACCATGGGTCTACTACCTTTTGGCCGCCAGGGGACACAGGGGGACTATATAAAGGAAAGCGGGCCGCAATTGTCATATTATTTTAAATTTAAAGACATTTTATTGTAATTTTATTATCAGAAATGACGAAAAATAACAAGAAACAAACAAATAAAAAAAAATGCTAATTTAATTCTATGCTTGGTATCATAATGGTGTTTCACGTTATAAGTACTCTTTTTGTATAACAAGGGTTTATTGGCATATAAAGCTGGTTTCCCATTACAATTAAGTAACATAACAATTTAAACATTATAAGAAAGGAGAATGGGATTTTTGAGCCTTTAATTTTTTTGTTAAGGCGGGAAAAGATGTTCCTAACCGCACACCCCGTCGTTCGGGGCAACAGGGTAGTGCCTCACCCACTAAATAAGCCCGCCGTGTGCTGTCTCTACGCCTTATTGGCAGGCACTGGAACTATGTTACATACCTTCAGTGGTGGGATTTAGAAAAAAATAAAAAAAAGCTATAAAAAAATAACGAAGGAAAATAAGGAAAATAGCTATAAAATAAAACAAGTCAAAAGAAGGATCGATTTTGGAAGATCGCCTTTTTAAACTCTATTTTTTTGGGTATTCAACCTTATTTAACAATTTATACAAAAATCAATCTTTCGCCAGAAGAATCGCCAACCCTAAGCCATACAATCTTCTTGTTTAATGGCTCTTGTACCTAAGCCATACAAACTAGACGTATACCATCTAGTGTTGCCATTGACATGACAATTGCCGTATTATACGGTATTTGGTGCCATTTGAAAAAAAAAACACGGTACAAGGCATTATAATCGTCAATCAGGGTACCCTCACAAAAAGCATTAAGTCGCGGGATACAGCTACTCAATAACGTAATTTAATACAACCTATAGCACCATTGGACTTCACACTTTAGTTAATTATTGAATTCACATGCTAGTATGATAAGTTAATAATGGACATGGCACTAGTAGAGAATTCCCCGGAAGATTAGATGTTCTTCAATCGATCGTTTTCGTTCTTACATACGTACTTACGATATTCATTCTACTGTTACGAGACTTATTATGAATTTTGTATGAATATTACATATTTGTATTTTATATCCTTCTTTTATATTTGTATTTAATATCCTTTAATCACTATAACTATAAGAACAATATCTAATTATGTGTTTAAGTCTACATTGTTATAGAATTTGTATGAGACACGGCAATTTGTTAGGTTTTACCACAAAACACGGCAACCAATTTTTAATTAATGGCAACCCCATCAGCAAAACTTTGACATCAGCAAAATGCGGATGCAATGGACGCACCCTTTCGACAAATGCGTTCAATGCGATGCGTGTGCGTGCGGACTAATGGACGTCCACCATAAACTGGCATTTGCCAGCGGCTCGGCCACAGCCAAAAACTGGTTTTTGGGTTAAGTTCAGGTTCCACTCTAAATTTCCTAAATTAAATACTTAAATTGTAAATTAAATACATTAAAAAATATTAGATAAGAGGTATATAAACTTTAAAAATGTCACACGATCACAACTATCATCTGTGGAACACACAAATTTTAAAGATAAACGAAACTCGTTGTTCATTCAAGTGGTTCAACAAACAGCTGCTGTATCAGCTCAGCCCTTAGTAGCGTAAGGAGATCACAGCGCGTTTCCAAGACTAATTGGATTGTTATCACTTCACGCTCTTTCAGCGCTTTTCAGCACTTGAATGCCTCTGTAATAGAGGAACAGTCTCATTACGTTCCATCAAGTAAATTATTTAAATAACTACTTTATGTCAAACGTATTATAACTTCTAATGCGTGTACATAAGTACACACACACTTTTTTTTTATGGATATGTAGGTATTCACTTTATAACAACGAAATTAACATTTATTTAACCTATATTTTCATGATAATAAAACAAGGACAGTAATTAATGGAACATTGGTTCTTTCAAAAATTTTTCCTTAATAGAAATCACGCCTTCCATGAGCACGGTAAAACAGATTCTTGATAAATTGTTTTATGTCTGTTTTAAATTTTAGTACATGAACATAAATGTCGGCTAGGTACCTATATAAAAACTTTTAAAGTTCTAAGCAACCACGATAGTAATAGTTTAAGGACATTGTTTAAGTCAGCGAAGGTTAGAAAGTTGAAGTTTTTAATAAAAAAACTGTTTGCTGCATATTTTCTAAATAAACGTATAATTGAATAGCTGGTATGTAGTTTATTAACATTTTACTACTAAATTAGTTAATACTCTCTAATACCTAAATAGGCTTTTCGAATACCATTTCTAACCAATATACCTAATACTATATGATATGAAATATAACTACGCGTTTATTTTTTAATCTATTGCGTTTATTTGACTTATTTATTATTACTATCTACTATTCCCACGTATTAATTACTTTACAAACATTCACACGTAATAGTAGAAAATCAAGTAAACGTTATAAATCCTGTAAACGTGTTTTTTTTTTTTTTTTTTTTTTTTTTTTTTTTTTCACATAACTAATATCTAGGTTAATCTTGCGATTTCCATTCTTGTTTAATAAATTTTGTAGCTCCTAGTCGGTTGTTTAGTATGGATTTTATGGGTCAATAGCATGAAACATGCAACTTAATTTTTTTTTATATATTTTTGCCATGTAATGTGGTAAATGATACATGCCTCTTTGATTTCCAGGCTTGTTTCCATTCGGCGGACCACTAAAGTAGGTACTTAAATCCCGGCATAACAAAATATAACAAAATATCTAGTTTCCATTTTACATAGCATATTCTCTTCTATTAATCATTGCCCCGTATGATGGGATGTGCGGTTAGGTATATATTTCCCACCATAACAAAAAAAAACAAAACGTCTTGTTTCCATCTTACACAGGAACGACAATCGTTCTCTATTTCCATATTTTCCAAATAATCAATATTTGCGTACTCATTAAATAGCATATTTTTAGCATGCAGTGAAATACATATTTTCAGACAGCTTTTTAATAAGATTAGATCAAAATTACAATAATTATAAATTATAATGATTACGTGATGTATAATATGGAGACATATTTAATAATCGAAGGTATTCGTGAAAACACAGCTGAAGTAGGTATACGACGGCGATGTTTACAAGCCAAAGCTGTTAACCTTATTATCTTCATGAACATAAAACGCTTTCGTCAGATTCATTGAGATAACATTAAAGAAGGTAACAACCCCTTATAACCACCAGTTAAAACATTTTCGAAGAAACAAAATAAAGGTTTTTGAACCTTCGTGTGACCAACGCATTAGTAAATAGCTTTACAAAATAATCTAAATTATTTCGGTAAGAAATTAAATATGATTTACGAGGCCTGATCGCCGTGGTCAATGTACAATAGGTTATTACCCTTAGAAAATATCTTTCGACTAAAATTAGCCCGTCGACCTATTATTATTATATTAATACTCGTAGGTACATACTTAGGTACTTTAAGATTGGGTTTCTTTTATTATTTTTTACTTTTTAAAGGGAACTCAGGTTAATGTGTCGGGGATTTTCTTTAATTTTTAATTTTTTTTTTTTAAATTCATCGTTCGGAAGAAGCGGCGCTGTTAAGATATGTATATTTTATATATTCCATTGGTGCAAACTGAAGTCTTTACACTGTCTTGCCAGATTATATAGTGTAGACCCACGCATTATAATTTCAATTTAATGCATAACATTTTGCAACTAAACAAATTAAGCAATACGTAATACCTACTAAAAATAAAATACTTTGGAAAATCCAAAAGTGCACGCCTCATAATCTTCATTTTTCACAATAAAATTGATTATTTGATAAGTAACTAATAATGTATTTAGATATTTTTATATATATTTTTAGCATTTGACATGCTTAGCACTATACATTAAACAAAGTGAAAAATGTGAAATCGAAAATAACAGTCAGGAGCAGGATTTGAACCTGCATCTTCTGGATACCGTCCAGATGCTTTACCAATTCAGCCATCCTGACAATTGCTCCTGACTGCTAATTTCGATAACACATCATACCTAACGTCTTTGGGTGACGCCTGCGCCATCTGTCGGACGTATTTTCATACATTATACCGACCAGGTAAACTTAATTTTACAATTAAGATTTTACCTAATAATGACGCAAACCCTTTAAATATTTAGATATTTTTATATATATTTTTAGCATTTGACATACTTAGCACTATACATTAAACACAAAGTGAAAAATGTGAAATCGAAAATAACAGTCAGGAGCAGGATTTGAACCTGCATCTTCTGGATACCGTCCAGATGCTTTACCAATTCAGCCATCCTGACAATTGCTCCTGACTGCTAATTTCGATAACACATCATACCTAACGTCTTTGGGTGACGCCTGCGCCATCTGTCGGACGTATTTTCATACATTATACCGACCAGGTAAACTTAATTTTACAATTAAGATTTTACCTAATAATGACGCAAACCCTTTAAATATTTAGATATTTTTATATATTTTTTCATTATTAGGTAAAATCTTAATTGTAAAATTAAGTTTACCTGGTCGGTATAATGTATGAAAATACGTCCGACAGATGGCGCAGGCGTCATCCAAAGACGTTAGGTATGATGTGTTATCGAAATTAGCAGTCAGGAGCAATTGTCAGGATGGCTGAATTGGTAAAGCATCTGGACGGTATCCAGAAGATGCAGGTTCAAATCCTGCTCCTGACTGTTATTTTCGATTTCACATTTTTCACTTTGTGTTTAATGTATAGTGCTAAGCATGTCAAATGCTAAAAATATATATAAAAATATCTAAATATTTAAAGGGTTTGCGTCATTATTAGGTAAAATCTTAATTGTAAAATTAAGTTTACCTGGTCGGTATAATGTATGAAAATACGTCCGACAGATGGCGCAGGCGTCACCCAAAGACGTTAGGTGTGATGTGTTATCGAAATTAGCAGTCAGGAGCAATTGTCAGGATGGCTGAATTGGTAAAGCATCTGGACGGTATCCAGAAGATGCAGGTTCAAATCCTGCTCCTGACTGTTATTTTCGATTTCACATTTTTCACTTTGTGTTTAATGTATAGTGCTAAGCATGTCAAATGCTAAAAATATATATAAAAATATCTAAATATTTAAAGGGTTTGCGTCATTATTAGGTAAAATCTTAATTGTAAAATTAAGTTTACCTGGTCGGTATAATGTATGAAAATACGTCCGACAGATGGCGCAGGCGTCACCCAAAGACGTTAGGTATGATGTGTTATCGAAATTAGCAGTCAGGAGCAATTGTCAGGATGGCTGAATTGGTAAAGCATCTGGACGGTATCCAGAAGATGCAGGTTCAAATCCTGCTCCTGACTGTTATTTTCGATTTCACATTTTTCACTTTGTGTTTAATGTATAGTGCTAAGCATGTCAAATGCTAAAAATATATATAAAAATATCTAAATATTTAAAGGGTTTGCGTCATTATTAGGTAAAATCTTAATTGTAAAATTAAGTTTACCTGGTCGGTATAATGTATGAAAATACGTCCGACAGATGGCGCAGGCGTCACCCAAAGACGTTAGGTATGATGTGTTATCGAAATTAGCAGTCAGGAGCAATTGTCAGGATGGCTGAATTGGTAAAGCATCTGGACGGTATCCAGAAGATGCAGGTTCAAATCCTGCTCCTGACTGTTATTTTCGATTTCACATTTTTCACTTTGTGTTTAATAATAATGTATTGGTCTTACTAAGTAGTTTTCAATAAATCACATAGATAGCGCTAATTTCAAAAAGTACTGTGGTTTTGAAATAAAACTACGTTTACGGAATCTATCGCGTTTACTTGATTTTACTCCTATCCCGACGTTTCGAATACTTTACAGCATTCATGATCACGGGTGGACTTAGATGATAGACGTCCAAGGTTGATATGCGATTCGCGTAAATATCAGAAAGTATTATAGTACTGTGGTTTCCATGTCTTATACGCCATCTAGCGCTATTTTTAAGAAGTACTTCTATATTGGTCTACATAGAAATAGTTCAAGTAGTTCTGGTTTGTTTCAGAGATGGAAATCGTCCCCGAAGGGAAAAACTTTCGATTGGTTTCAGAAGACGAGCTCCCAGCTGTGGCCGATACTCTAGTGCAGTATCTGCCTGAATCTTTAAAGGTAATACTTTGTAATTAAGGTTTTTTTTTCAATACATAATTATGTATTCACAAACGTTACGTGGTAAGAAATACCATTTAGACTGAGTTTAAGATAACAAGTTATACATTTCCAGACCACTGGTTTTCCCCGCCGCAAACCGCTTGTATGCACATTTTTATGAGGAAAGCTTCCAAAACTATTTTTAAAGATAAACCTCTGAAATTTCAATTCTACATATAAACCTAGCTAAATCGTTATAAAGAGGTAGTCTTCCAAAGTTACTAATTTTGGATACTGGTTATGACCTTATCAAAATTATAAAGCACTTTCCGTGTACTGAGAAGTGTAAAATTAGTATTGTTATATTATGTAGGTACCCCTACAAAAGTTTGCATGGGATATTGGTATGTAGGTACTTCTACGCTATCTGTGCAGTTGAATGTAAATTAACGATTTTATATTATTTATATAGAATAGGAGATAAATAACATTGTTAATTCGTTCTTTTTTCGTTTTAGTTTCACCAAACGATTCAAACATATCTAAACAATAAGGTGTGGGACTTCCATTTTTATGTAGCAAAAAATTGGCCGGAGGACCCGATCTGTCTGCATTTTCCTGGCTGTACTAGTACGGTAAGTAACTATTTTTAAAACAATGACAAAATTTATTATATTACAATAATGATGTCGAGGATCCTAATACTTATCAGCGACTTACTCCTAGGAAATGAAGCGCCACGACAAATGGGTCCTTCTTTGCAGTTGTCGCGCAAACCTGTATTTTGAGTAGGTAGATAAGTACTTATGTATAGGCTTGAATTGAACTAAGTCTTTCCACCCCATTCTGAGGCCTTCGTAGAGCGCTCGACTTCAGACAATTGCAAAAACGCAACTAGGCCTCGCAACAGGTGCTGCGCTACGAACCACACAGTGATCAAACGATCCTAGAACAGCATCAATCCCAAATGTATTTGTAGGTAGCAGAATAATCATAGAGAGCTTATGGCTCTCAATACCTTTTTTTTTTGTTTTTTTTTTTTTGTTTAGGCGGGAAAGAATGTTCCTAACCGCACACCCCGTCGCTCGGGGCAACGAACAGGGTAGTGTGGGGCCTTCACCCACTAAAGAAACCCGCCGTGTACCGTCTCTCCGCCTTCATTGACGGGCCACTGGAACTATGTTACATTCCTTCGGTGGTCCGCCGGCGGCTTACCCTTTCGGGTACCCTCATCTGAGCAACGCATCCGTACACGGAGCGTCGCACCTTCGCGGGAGGCCTTGCGGGTGGCGGACGTTCCCCGGTCCATCCACCCGCAGCCCCAGCTAGGGCGGCATTAGGCGCAAATATTCACGCCTGCGCCGCCCCAGTCGCTGGCGGCGGTTTGGGTCTGCGGAAGGATCAGCCTCCCTGGCCCTCTCCGCCGCTTCCTTCCGCGAGATGACCTCCTCGCAGAAGGCAGCGACCGCGGCCCAATTCCTGTCGCTGCCAAGCATCGCTCTGACGACGCTCGGCAGCGAGAGGTCCCCCCCTATTGCTGCGACAAGTTCACGACGCTGCTCGGCCCAAGCCGGGCACGACTCGAGCGTGTGCTGCGCCGTGTCCTCGTCGCAGCCGCAATGGTGACAGCCCGGAGTCGCTTCCCTCCTTGCGACAATGTGCAGATATCTGCCGAAGCAACCGTGCCCCGACAGCACCTGCACCAGTTGGAAGGTAAGGACTCCGTACCGTCGCCCTGCCCACTCTTCCAGCACTGGCTGGAGCGCCCCTACGGTCCAAAGACCGGCCCGGGGCGCCTCCAGCCGCGCTCTCCAGTTGGCCATGGCAGCACGGCGGGCGTCGCCCAGCCATCTGGCCATCACGCTGGGTGGGGGACGTCCACCCCCCTCCCGCTCTTGCGACGCCCGCCGGTACACCTCGGCGAGCACCTCCGCCTCCAAGTCCCACGGAGGGGTTCCGGCCAACACGCAGGCCGCCTCCGTCGACACCGTTCGGTATCCACGTATGACCCTGGACGCGACGACTCTCTGTGGCCTCCACAGAAGAGCCCTGTTAAGTGCGTCCAGGGACTCCGCCCACACGGGTGCACCGTACAGCGCCATCGACCGGACCACCCCCGCGTAAAGCCGTCGACACGCATTGTTGGGTCCGCCCATATTCGGCATGAGCCGTGCAAGGGCGGACGCCGCACCGACGAATGGCTCTCAATACCTGGGAGACGGGTAGTTTGTGTGACTATATGCAGAAGCCATATTGAAGAATTGCTGAAAGTTTTTTTTGAAAATGATAATTTAATTAAATTCAAATTTAACCTAGTGTTTAAGTCAGCTATATTTCATTAAAATTGAATCTATTTTTCACAAATAACTTGAAATCCTGATGTTTTCAAGTGCATGGAATAGAAAAAGATAGCCACGAGCGGGGTGTGAACCTGCGTCTTCTGGATTACTGTTTCATACGCTCTACCAACTGATCTATTATAACATTCGCATTCGTCAAAGTTACATACTAATAACTAACACAAGCGCTGCTATGCTGATGTTTCTCTTACATAAAACATTTCACGTATAATAAAGAAATAGGAGTAAATAGGTATAAGTCAGTCACTGAAGTCTCCTTTCTTACTAATATTATAAATTCGATGCAATCTATATCTGCAAATAAACAAAATTAGTGTCTGTTTGTTACGTACGTCTTAACAGATTTTTACTAAATGCATAATATATGAAAGTATATTTATTTATATGGAACTTAAAACCTAAAACTAATATTTTTTTTTTGTTCGGCTAATCTCCGAAATCTCTGGGCCGATTTGGACGAGACTTTCATTAGCAGATGGCTGATGATATAAGAAACTACTAACTAAAAAAAAAAAAACGTTGAATTTCCACGTGAATAAAGTCGCGGGTAACAGCTATTTATTACTAATACTTATATAAACGTGCAAGTACTTTGTTAAACATTCATGTCGTAACTCCTGAATCAATCATTATGAAATTTTGCATACATATAGCCTGGAGTCCAGAAAAGGAATAGGTTAATCGCGAAAAAATTAATGGTTTCCTTGGGATAGTTATTTTTACATAGCGATAAATAATGTACCGTATAGATATATTATATTATTATGATATATTTATTATTCATTATTCTATAAAAACACCCTCAGAAAAGAGTAGCGGGAACTGTTGTTCTATATGTATTTGTGTCCAACGTTTACTTTCTTTAGGGACAGGCCCGCGTGTCTAAACAAAACGTCACAATGTTTGCGAAATAATGTTTACTTAAGCTGCACGTGAAAACAAAAAACAAAACCAACAGTAATTGCAGACAGTTTCTTAGATAACATTTATTTAAAAAAGATTTAACCCAAATTATAACATATAAATAAAGCTTGTTCAAACTACCTTTATATAAATAGCTAAATAAATAGATGTTGCAGTACGCGGTGGCACGACTAAAACGTCTTTGTCGCCCTATTAAAAAAGGTTTCATACCAGTGGGCCTGGCCAAGTTGCATTCTATGACCGCTAACGCTAATAGAAAACTTTTTAAATGTATGGGAATTTGACATCTTTAACCTTAGATAAAGAACCTATATTTATCTAAGTCTTTAACAATATCTATAACGCTAAGTCACGTGACTTAACGTTCAATCAATCAGCCTACTGCAGTCCACTGGTGGACATAGGCCTGTCCTAACACGAGCCATTGCACACGGTCCCAGCGACCTTTTTGAGGTCGTCGGTCCACCTAGCTGGGGGCCGTCCTACCTCACGCTTACCAAGTCGCGGTCTCCACTCTAGGACACGCTTGCTCCATCGGCCGTCGGTCCTTCTGCAGATGTGACCAGCCTATTGCCACTTCAGCTTACTGAGTCTGCGAGTTATGTCGGTAAATTTGGTTCTTTGCCGGATTACCTCATTACGAATACTATCCTTCAAAGAGACGCCGAGCATAGCCCGCTCCATAGCCCGCTGTGCGACTTTCAATTGGTGGACTAGTCCCACTGTGAGTGTCCACGCCTCGGCCCCGTAAGTTATGACAGGTAGGACGCATTGGTTGTAGACTTTAGTCTTCAGGCATTGCGGTAAAGGCGAAGAGAGGACGTGGCGTAGTTTGCCAAATGCTGCCCAAGCCAACTGGATCCTGCGGTTGATTTCTTTCTTGAAGTTGTTTCTACCAAATTGGACAACTTGTCTAAGGTATACATACTCCTGAACAACTTCGAGCATCGAACCATCGATGTAGATCGGTCCCGGCGCGACATGCTCATTAAACATGGTCTTGGTTTTATCCAAGTTCATGCCGAGACCGACGTCTCGAGAAGCTCCATTTAGGCTATGCAGCATTCCGCTTAACTGTTCCAGTGACTCCGCAACGATGACGATATCATCGGCAAACCGAAGGTGTGAGATGTATTCGCCGTTGATGTTAATGCCCCGCTCAGTCCAGTACAGTGCCTTGAAGACGTCTTCGAGTGCATTGGTGAAGAGCTTGGGGGATATTACATCCCCCTGTCTCACCCCTCTGTCTGACTTAACGTTAGAGATCTCAATTTTCCATACATTTTAATAGTTTTCTATTAGCGTTAGCGATCATAGAATGCAACTTGGCTAGACCCACTGGTTTATACCAACGACTGCAAAGACAAAGCTATCAAATTCAATCTGTACTGTACTCTACATAGATTTAAGTACTAAATCTATGGTACTCTAAGATCGGAACTGTGTAGGATAAGGCCTCTCACTTTCTTCATAATTCGTCCGTGTGGTGACGGACTAAGTGCACTGCCTCTGTGGTGCAGCGGTAGTGTAAGCGACTGCTTATAATGAGGTCTCGGGTTCGATCCCCGGGTCGAGCAGTGTTATTGAAATTTTTCGTAAGAAAAAAAGGAAAAATTCTCAGTAGCAGCCCAGAGTTTGGAAAAAAACTTTTTATTGGTCGTTAATGTTCAGTTTATCTGCTTTAACAGTATTTCTAAGTTTTTGAGTTTTATAGACGATAAATAATAAACTATAAACAGTCAGAATTACACCACTTTTCTTTTTTCTTGTAATTTTAGCCAAACAGTCATCCCTACGAAAGTGTGACAGTGTTTTGTCCATCAGCGCGAGCAGAACTAGTGGACCTCCTGACGTCAGAAGACATATTGTTGGACCTCACCCAACCATTGTACCTGAATTTTACTCACGAGGCGATTGTAAACCGTCTCGAAAAGCACTATGAGGGGCACGACAAGATTACGGGCGATGTATACTCCTGTGATAACCCTCCTACGGACGCTAGTACTGATGGGTAATTTCTTAGACATTTTTTTTTATAAATCTGTATTATTTATTGCTAGTTATATAAATCTATCTATTACTATTATAAGGCTGCAGTGCTGTGTCTGTACATTAAAAAATTGAGAAATAATGTTTGAGCTGATAAGGCATCTCTGACCCAAAACATCTTTTAAAGATTTTAGTCTGTTTCTACTTACAAACACTGACCCGATTTTAATGAAACTTCTTCTTTAAATAACTAATGATGTCACTTAAAAACTGTACTGGGAATAAGGCCGCCGTAGGCACATAAAATGGCATCACTTTGCCCTAAAGAACATATTTTTTACTCGCACCTCAAATTTAGCCGACCTACGCACTATCCTACAGCGATTATTTATTAATGAGTTTGAATTATAAAATTAACTTAATGTTACGACATTTATGAATTAGGTACTCGAAAGTAATACCCTCAAATTGCTGTAATTTACAATTAAAAATGTATGAAAATTTGATATATAGTGTTACTTGGTCTTTTAACTAATACCTGTAGTTTCTCTATGGGTAATGCTTTTATATATTTTATACTATTTGTTCCACAGACTGCCACAGGACGTGGAGTTAGTTCGCTTACAACCCGAACACATGAAGGCGGTCCATGACTTGTACCCGGCGAGTGACATCGAATGTCGTGAGGTGTTCGAAAAGCTGGTAGCAGAGCTACCGGCCTACGGCATCTTCGTAGAGGGCCAACTGGCCGCGTGGATGGTGCAGTCGTACTATGGCGCCATGTTCTCGATGCAGACTAAACCAGAGTTCCGCAGGAAAGGCTATGGCATCTACCTCGCGCGACGCCTCACCAAAGAAGTGGCTGCACGTGGCTATAAACCCTTTGTCGTCATTCGTCCGGAAAACGACGCGTCCCGTTCTCTCTATACGAAGCTCGGCTTTGAAAAACGTTTCCGAACGGTGCGCGCCGTCTTGCGTCCCCGCTAACGCGTTAAACGTTGATCACTAGCAGATTTTATTTTTTTAAAACTTTTGAATAAAATCGATTTAGCTTACGATCTTTGATCGTCTAGAGAATTTTAGTAGTAGCTTTAAGATTGGAGCGGCTAGTGCTCTCGGTCTGGACAAGCCGAGTCGTAACGATATGAATGATAGCTCTGATAGTTCTCTCATGGGCCTTAGCAATATTTTTCTGCCATTAGCATTTTAAATCTCTCCTTGTATACTACTTCATTATCACAACAACAAATATCTTTCTTAGCGAACTTTACTTGACTTCTAGTTTACCTACATGTTGGTATTTCTAATTCACTATGCTTAATAAAATCAGATTTGAGAGCTATAGCCGTTACTGCGTTTATTGGCGCTAGCCTAGTTTTTTATCTCAACGATTCTATCATGTCAAGAATTACTGCCCTGTATCCTCCAGTAATCTACTAAAAACGATAAAAAAAATATCAGGGTTTTAGAACTTTAACATGATAACAACTCATTTAGGCGAACGCTTCATTCCCACTCGTTGATCGAGCGGAACTGTTCTGTCTCATGATTTATAAAATTTTTGGGACCCGTTATGATCTGTGTGATAAAAATGTTAGAGTAACATTCAAATGAGTGCTGATAATGCAAAAATTACATAAGAAAGAAGGGTTGCCGATGTTGCACCCAATTTGCACAATTCGAAACATTTTCGAGCACCTTTGAATGACAAATACAAAGAATAATAATTACCTAATAATAACTAAATTATTGGAAATTTTTTAATTGTTTATTATTTGGAAAAATGGTCTACGAGCAGATTTACAAAAGCTGTGGAAGGAAGTGACAATCAATAAGTTATACCGTAGTTATGATTCTTAATTTAAATTTAATATTATGTGTTTTGTAATGATCATAAGTTTATAGGTATCACAAAAAAATTTTTATTTAAATAATTCTTATTTGGATAACTTCGTTATTATTAGTTTTATAGCTAACATTTTTTTATAAGTACTTAAATGCATAGAGGAAAAACCATTTAAAATTTGATACGAAAACGTAGATAGGTAGGTATTTTAATACGGGAATGTATTATACGATTTATTAAAACATTTGCTATTCTTATGTATGACTAGAATTATTAATTAATTTAATAATTTTTTACAATGAGATATTTGTGTGACGACAGTATTTATTGCTTTTTAAGTACTTAGATACTCACTTATTATTAGTAGGTATTAATTTAATCATTCCCTATTTATAACGTCTTCCTAAGACCTAAGTATGATGACGAAGACTTATGACGAAAGCGGGTTTTAGATATTTAAAATGGACTCGTATAAATCATATTATTCTACAACAGAATGAGCAGAATGCGATATTGCACTTGCCTAATTTACATTCTAGTCTAGATTATTTTCCTTTAACTAGATATTGGCAAAGGCCTGAAACCAAAGATAAATTTTTGCTCAATAATTGGAGCTTCCAATTATTAAATCCGCTAAAAAACTGAATGCCAAATTATTAATTGTGTAACTATTGATTATTTGTGGAAAAATTGTGCTTGTCGTTTTTTTGTGTTCTTAATCAAACTGAATAATAGTTTGAAAGTGTAGGTACATTGCTACAATAGTTTATCGTATAACAGTTAATTCTCTGGTATATATTTGTATCAACTCAGACTAAAATGTTTAACTGTTTATTCGAAAAGCTAATCATGACATAGTATATCATGCTAAAAGCTTCCCTACATACATGTAGGTATTTGTCGGATAAGTAGGAGATCTCCTTGAAGTTATTAATTATAAGAACATTTTCTCTCAACTCTTATATTATGTATCATAAAAGATATAGAGGACATGTTCCGTCCTATGATGCATTCCACACGAAAGCCGCAATGTAATTCATCTATACATAAATTACAGTGGAAGTAGAAACCAGTACTTATATTTTATTTATCATTTTATCACTTACCATGCAAAGGTTTTACAAAAAATAAAAATTACTATAATCAAAATAGTTTTATTTCAACACCAAATTTCTGATTTGTAGCTTTAGCATTTGATATGCTGCCTCGGTGGTGCAGCGGTAGTGCAAGCGACTGCTTATCATGAGGTCTCGGGTTCGATACCTGGGTCGGACGGTGTTACTGAGCTTTTTTATAAAGAGAAAAATTCTCAGTAGCAGACCGGAGTTTGGAAATGTGCACGGTAGACGGCAATAGGCTCGCCCCCCATTACGTGGGACTTAAACATAGCTGGCGAGTCGTGGGTGTGTAATACACCTCTGCCTACACCTTCGGGGAATACAGGCGTGACGCTATGTTGATTCAATAGTTATTGACTGAAGTGCGAACAAACAAACAGACAAAAATCTAAGAAAAATTGTTTTGTGTTTTGGTGGGAAAATTCTAAAGCCGGCCTCACACGGCATAATATGCCTTTACGACTACTGATTGTAATAATTTATTAAGCTTACTAAATCGGCATAAAATGCTTGAAAATACATCTGATAGGTGGCGTTAGTCTTAAAAGATATCTTTAAACAAATGTAACGTGGAGATTGGGTTGGTGGTAAATCTCTTTTTCCACTTTCACTATAATTATTTCTGGTCAACCCTTTTTATGTTAAGGTGGGCAATCATGTATCTAACCGCATACCATGTCATTCAGGGCAACGAACAGGGTAGTGTGGGGCTCTCTCATTAAATAAATCCGCCGTGTGCCGTCTCTCCGCCAATGTTGGCAGACCACTGGAACTGTGTCACATTAGATACTTCAGTGATCCGCCGGCGGAGGTATTGTCAACCCTAGTTTGTAATATTTAAAAATAAATACATATAAGAGTAAATATAATGCCTGAGAAATGTGAATTAACTCTCTTGAAAGCTACACAGTATTCAGGCCTAGAAGATGAGAAGAAAAGTGTGTAAATGTGAAATAGAAAATGATTAAGTACTTACTACAAACAAAGGTTGGACCAGCGTCGTTTGTAAACAGCGGCCGGACGCTCTACGATAAAAGCGGTTTCACACAGATGTGTGAAACCTACTATCTATATCTATCTTATTATTATAAAAGAAAGTCGTGTTAGTTACACTATTTATAACTCAAGAACGGCTGAACCGATTTGACTGAAAATTGGTAGGAAAGTAGCTTAGAACCAGGAGACGGACATAGGATACTTTTTTTTTATCACTCCCGTGGAACGTGACATAAAACGTGGTATAACAATACGCAACTGACATGTGCGTGGGGCAACGTCATTTGAGTCACTACGGACTGTTAATGGTACAATATTCCCAACATATCGTACTACTGTGAAGAACTCAATTTACTAGAAAACGATACCCACTGAGATACGACAATCGTTGAAGCAATTATCACTGCATCGCCAAGTCAGATACGCACATTATTTTTTATCATCATTTCGACATGCTTTCCATCAAACCCATCTAACCTGTGGCACAAATACAAGGATAATATGTCAGAAGACATATTCAAATTCGTGTCAGTTCAAGAAATCCCGATACCCCAACAAAATGAAGTTTAATATACATTAATGAAGGAAATTGATGATGGAAATGGTGGTTGATATTTTCTGGATGCCCCTGGTGGAACTGGTAAGACATCCCTCATGTCAGTAGTTTTAGCCACTGTTCGTG
Source organism: Leucoma salicis (assembly GCA_948253155.1). Lineage (NCBI taxonomy): Eukaryota > Metazoa > Arthropoda > Insecta > Lepidoptera > Erebidae > Leucoma > Leucoma salicis. Next base: position 6,509,356 of record OX411815.1, read on the forward strand.
CGAGATCCAACATTGCGGTTGTAGTTGTTTTTTCTGGAATAGCAGCCACATTGTTGGAAGGATGCCGTACGGCTCATTCAGCATTAAAATTACCGTTAAATCTTCAAACTATTGAAGAACCAACATGTAATATTGCAAAATCCTCCGCAATGGCCAAAGTTTTATCAGCATCGAAAATCATTATCTGGGATGAATCCACAATGGCGCATAAACGTGCATTGGAAGCACTTAACTGAACATTGAAAGATCTACGCAATGACTCGAGATGTTTTGGAGGCGCAATGATTTTACTATCTGGCGATTTTCGTCAAGCACTGCCAGTAATTCCAAGATCAACTGCTGCCGACGAAATAAACGCTTGCCTTAAATCATCGAATCTATGGCGCTATGTGAAAAAACTTCAGCTGACAACAAATATGAGAGTTGCATTGCTGAACAATACATCTGCTGAAGATGTCTCTGAGCAATAGCTGACTATCGGTAATGGTCGAGTACCTGTCGAGGCATCGAGTGGATTGATTTTATTTCCTCCAAATTTCTGTAACTTTGTCTCATCAAAAGACGAACTCATCAACAAAGTATTCCCAAACATTACTAACCAAAAAAATAATGAATGAGTGAGCGAGCAATTTTGGCGGCTAAATATAAAGATGTAGATGACTTAAACTACATAATTCAGAATGGAATCATTGGTACACTGCATTCATTCAAATATATTGACTGTGTAACAAATAAAGATGAAGCCACCAAATATCCAATTGAATTAAACTCCTTGGATGTGCCTGGCTTACCACCGCACAATTTACGACTAAAGGTTGGCTCCGTAGATATTATGCTTCGAAACATAAACCAACCAAAACTGTGCAACGGAACGCGTTTGGTGGTAAGTAAATTGATGAACAGAGTGATTTACGCCACGATACTCAAAAGAAAATTCAAAGGTGAGGAAGTTCTCATTCCGAGGATCCCGATGATCCCAACCGATATGCCGTTTAATTTTAAACGACTTCAATTTCCGCATTTGCCATGACCATTAACAAATCACAAGGCCAATCCTTGAAAGTTTGTGGTCTGAATCTAGAAAATCCATGTTTTTTCCACGGTTAATTATATGTGGCATGTTCACGGGTCGGAAGACCATCTGCGTTAATTGTTCTTGCGCCTGATAATAAAACGAAAAATGTCGTCTATCACAAGGTGCTTGACTAAAGAGTGCAACCCATGCATCAAAATACATGGCCAATAAAGAATCTTTAAAATACTTGATTTTTTATTTTTTTATTTATTATCCTAGTAAAAATAAAATCCAAAATCTGCTTATTTATTGCCCCTAAGGCGGAACAAAGTTCGCCGGGTCAGCTAGTATGTAGATATAGTAGGTAGCAGTTTCACATGAATTTCAATTTCTAAGCAAATTGTGAGCTAGGTTTTTGCTTTTTATCTGGGGAACTAAGATGTGATTGAAATAAACAGGGTGAATATTTAGGTGACCGGATACTCTCTCAGGCATAGATATAGTATTAGTATAACGTATAGATCACCAAAGCGTGTGAGCGAGAAGAAAACCTTATACTACGGCAACATAGCAAGATAATAATAATAACAACACATAGACTCCCTAGATGAGCATGAGACATATAAATATTTAGGAAACCATCAATCACTCCAGATACACGATAAAGACACAAAATTAAAACCAAAACAGCAATTCCGACACCTATTAAATACAATATTAAAGACACAACTACATGGACGCAACACAGTAAAAGCTATAAATACCTATGCAATACCAGTATTGACTTATTCCTTCGGTATTATAAGTTGGAGCAAAACAGACATGAAATCCTTACAAGGCACAATAAATACTTCAATGACTAAACTTCGCAAACATCACAACAACGACTAACACTACCAAGAAGAGAAGGTGGGTCTTATTGATATTATAAGCCTGCACAACAAACAAATGTCTACTCTAAGGCAGTACTTTTTTCATAAACTGACTCCACTTAACTTAAAAAACAGCACAACACAAGACAATGAAAGACTGACTGAGACTCAGACAAAACTAGATGAATGGGCCAGAAAGTCTCTACATGGAAGACATCGCCAAGATTTGTGCCAATCAAATGTCGACAAAGAAGCATCGAACGCATGGCTTAGCCGCAGCGATATCTTCGCAGAGACTGAAGGTTTTATGATTGCGATTCAGGACCAGGTTATAGAGACTAAAAACTACCAAAAATATATAATTAAAAACTTAGCATCGGTCACCTGTAGGAAGTGTAATAGCTCCGCAGAGACGATCCAACACATCACAGGCGCATGCAAAACAATAGCTGAATCCAATTACAAACATCGTCACGACCAGGTAGCCTACATTATTCATCAAAAATTATCTTACCAATTTAATCTAATTGACTCTACAGTGCCTTATTGTAAATACATACCTAATACAGTATTAGAAAACACAACAACAAAACTTTATTTTGACCGCGCAATCCTCACTGACCGAACAGTCCATTATAACAGACCTGATATCACCCTAATAGATAAAAGTAGTAGAATTGGATACCTAATTGGCATTGCTGTACCTCACAACCTCCAGGCGACTATATCCGAAAAATTAACTAAATACATCGACCTCAAAGACGAAATAACCCGGCTTTGGCACCTACAAAAGTAATAGTAGTACCCATAGTTTTGTCAACAACAGGAGTAATACCCAAGCAGCTACACCAATCTCTTAAAACTCTTAACCTGCCACCAAACATTTATCATCTCTTACAAAAAGCAGTAATTCTTAACACTTGCCGAATATTAAGAAAATTTTTACAAACTGAACACCAGTCACCAACTTCTACACAAACAACCTTGCCTCATGTTAACTCCATATCCTCTGATGTACACTTAGCCTAGGCCCGTGCCATCAGTATAGCGGTTTTAACGAAAACCGAGAAATAAAAAGATATACAAATTAATAATATATAATCCCGGAACTTGACGCTCTGGATAAAAGAGTCCGCAGTTTATTGACCGCATATCGTATGCATCATCTTCGCTCATCGGTAATGAGGCTGCACATCCCACGAAAGTGTGGAGGTCGAGGTTTCTTAAATGCCAAACCTTGCACAATCGTGAGGTGTACAACTTTAGGGAATATTTCCTTCATACTGATAAGGATATGCATCGTGATGTGGTCGCTGTAGATTCCGGACTCATTCCACTCTCCTTGGCTAAGGAGAATTGGCGTAGACCTGTGGTACTTGGTACTGACGATCGCAGGGGCGTATGGCAGAGCAAGGTGCTCCACGGAAGGTTTTACCGGGCCTTACATGGGCCGGACGTAGATTTTATTTCTTCCGTGGCCTGGCTACGTTTCGGTAACCTATTTTGGAAAACCGAAGTTTTTGTCTGTGAAATTGCTGAGGAAGCTATCATGACGAACAACTACCGGAGACATATCCTGAGGGATGGTACGGCTGACATATGCTGTGCCTGCCACTATCCCTGAGTCCCTTAGGCATATTGTCTCTGGTTGTTCTCGTCTTGCTAACGGTGACGGCACAGGCATAACCAAGTGGCTAGGATCATCCACCAACAAATTGCTTTGAAATACAGGCTTGTGGACGTAGAGGTGCCTTACTACAGGTAAGTAGCTGAGCCAGTTCTCGAAAATGGTCGTATCACACTGTATTTGGATCGATCAATCATCACGGACAGAACTGTTGTGGCCAACAAACGTGATATTGTGTTGGTTGATCGATCTGAGCGCCGGGCAATGATAGTTGATTTCACCATCCCACATGACGAGAATCTTGTAAAGGCCGAGAAAAATAAACAGATTAAGTATCTGGGACTTAGCTCACGAGATTGTTGACATGTGGGATGTAGATTCGGCAATCATTGTGCCGATAGTGGTTTCAGTTAACCGACTCATAGCCAAGAGCCTCGACCAACATCTTAAGAGGCTCACGTTGGGTATTTGGATCAAGAGTTTGATACAGAAAGCGGTACTTCTGGACACGGCACGCATCGTGAGAAAGTTCTTGTCTCTGGGGCCCTAACCACTGGCAGTTTGGCCCTTGTGCCCGCTGCCGGTGGGTCTACACCTATTTTTCTGTACTCCGTGGTCTACACACTTTTTATATTTGTAAATATTTTACTATGCGAGTGCTCAATACAGTATCAAATAGTACCGATTTATTTTCTTGCTCGCTGAACGAGTTTACAAAGGCAATATACTTTATATTATGTATACATTAGATAATTAAGTATTTTAATATTAGATTCTACACTATCGAATTGAGTTCAAACCTGTAACGGTAGCCTGTATGTATAGATATAAATAAATAAATAATAATAAATTATTTTTCATAATACATATATTTAACTTTGACGGGCCTCGTGGCGTAGTCGGTAGTGTTAACCGACTTCCGTGCACGAGGTCGTGGGTTCGATTCCCACTCAGGACAATTATGTGTGATGAACACAGATATTTGTACTGCGTCTGGGTGTTTTCTATCTATTATATGTATTTACAAAAAAAATGTAGTATATGTATCTCGTATATCCGTAATCTGGTACCCATAGCACAAGCGTTAAGTTTAGTTTGGGACCAGAGGACGTTGTGTGAAAAATGTCCGCGAATATTTATCTATTTATTTAAAAATGCATTTAGTTGCAAGATATATGTAAATAAAGAGGTAATAATAATAAACGTTTATTTCTCACCATAGCACAATACAAGCATAAATAGATACACATATAAAAGTATTTAACAATAAAAATTGATACTAGTCTCAGGTTATCAACCCTCCACCCCTTGTAAGTGGTCTTATATCTAATTTAGGTAAGCATTATATATTTTTATTACAATTATTTTGTGGGTAGGATACAATGACGACGCTAACAATCACAAAATCGACCGTTCTTAGCAAGTGCTCTTCTTCTTGTATTGACTTGTGGCGATCCTGATAATTCCGCCAATGACAATGTTCTCATGACTATTTTGCTAAATTTATGTGATGGTCAGAACTCAGTAGGTATTTTCTAATATAACGATTGGAAAGCTTTGTGAAGGGAAATAAAATAATAAATTTAGAGATAAGTCTGAAATCTACTCGTATTGAGTTATGGAGTGGCACAAGTTAAAAGATGACAGCGGTGACAATCGATATTGCAGTTGTTATAAAATAAATTATACAAAATAACAAACTGGAAGTAATAACCTACTATAATTAATAGTATGTCATCTTAAGAGTAATTTTCACGAGTTATGTTAAATGTATGTATAGCTTATAGTAAAAAAACGAGAATGTAGATGGGTGTGTATTTTTTGTGTGTGTATGTGTGTGTGTGTGTGTGTGTGTGTGTGCGCGCGTTTTCGGAAAATACTTTTTACGTATCATCAGGACTTGGTGTTCTACCTGGTATGTCGAGCTCGAATTATCTCTACCAACTGAAAAAAATCTAAAATTAGAAATTAAAGACTGTAATGCTAAATAAAAATAAAACCATTGAAGTAAATGCACTGACAGGCAACAACCTACTCCAAGTGTACCATGAGCGGCTTGCGCATCAAGACAAAAGGTATGTTGCTAAATTTATAGAAAGGCAGTTAGGTATTATAGTAAACCACATATCTTAAAACAATAGTTTTATTCAATGACATACATTGTCAGGTATTTAGATATTTTTATATATATATTTTTAGCATTTGACATGCTTAGCACTATACATTTTTCACTTTGTGTTTAACATTGTCAGGTGTCAACATTAAATAATGCAATAAAAAGCAAATTGTTTATAAAAAGGTTGATTGCTATAATGAGGTTACAACATTCCTCCCCACTTAAATTTCGTCAATCAATCGCCGTGGAGGTGGTCTATGACGTAAACCATGACGAGGCTGAGCAAGTGGAATAGTTGCTGTGGGCGTTGCGAAGACTAGAGGTGAAGATGTGGGTGATGAGGATGGTCATGTCACAGGTGACATGGAAGGAGAAGTCGCACTGTATGTGGGTATTATGTGTGGTGATACTGTTGTGAATGTTGGCAAAGTATTTGGAGATGATGTAGATGAGTGCACTGAACATGAAGTATCATGAGTGGAGGGCGTGACTGTTGTAGTAACAGGAGTAGATGATGTAGTGGTCAGAGTGACAACCGCTGTATCTAATGAAACCAGTCGAGGTCTTATGTGGTCCGCATGTCTCCTTTTCTCCACCCCATCCGAAGTGGTGACGACATAGAAATATCTGTGCTTACGTGTTGCAACAGTTGCAGGTTGCCACTTTTTTTCTAGTTGTGTCTTGATATAGACTTTTTCACCTGGAATATACGTAGGGGCAGATGATGAAATGTTGGCCTTCACCTGTTCTTGTTGTAATGTTCTCCTCTTATTCGGTCGAATATTAGACAGCAAACAATTTAATTGCCTACCAAACATCATTTATGCCGGTGACTTGCCTGTTGTAGTGTGTGGTATGTTGCGGTAGCTGTTTGGATTTCTACTGGACGTAGACGTGGACTGTATAATTAAACACCTTATTTATAGGACTGGTTTACTTGACAATAATAATATATAAGAAGAAATGAAATAATATTGTATATGAGGCGACCGTTACGGTTTCGTCCAACGCAAGTGATCCGCGCCCCGCCGCTGCCGCGCTGCTTGCGTGGTGGTGGGGACCTCCTACACCCCGCACCTCACTCGTGCATATTGTAGTTCTTAACATGCTCCCGGGTTGAAGGATTACAGACTTCAATATTCTGGAAGAGGGCAAATGTTATTATATGCTCTCCTAAAGGTTCCTCTCTTTGTTTTCACCTCCGCAACTCTCGACAATCCATCATTGCCAGGGTAGACACCAACGATTCTACCCAAACACCACAGTAAAGGAGGAAGTGTTCTATCCTTGATAAGAACAAGTGCACCAAGTTTCAGGTCCAGATTTCCTGTACGCCATTTCATCTTCTGTTGAAGTAGAGCAACATATTCAAGGGAAAACCTGTTCCAAAAATGTTGTTTGACGAGCTCTATCCTTTAGTATCGCTCAAGGCGGTTAATATTTATGTTATGCATCTGTGGGTATGGTACAGACAAATGTGGCCGTCCAAATAAAAAGTGGGCAGGAGTGAGAGCGGTGAAATCGGTAGGATCTGAGGAAAACTGAGTTAAAGGACGAGAGTTTAAAACAGCTTCAATCTGTGCGAGGCATGTTTCCATTTCCTCGTAAGTAAAGTGAGTCGTTCGTAATAAACCTTTTAGAAGGTCTTAGTTGAGCGAACTGCTGCCTCTGCTAAACCATTAAAATAAGGTGAATAGGCTGGTACAAATTTAAACTCTTTTCCTTCTTGAGCTAAGGGACTTTCAAGGTCTGACTGAACAAGATACCTTGACAACTCGTTGTAAGCACCAACGAAGTTAGTCCCATTGTCAGATGTAATGCTCTGGGGCTTACCACGACGTGACATAAAACGGTTTAGCGCAGCTATGTATGCATCAGAAGATAGAGCCGTTCGATATGACAGGCTTTAATCGAATTACAAATGAAGATTGCCAAAAATGATTTTAGTAATTTGCAACCTCTACCTTTCCTATCTGCTATTAAAATGGGACCGGCGTAATCAACGGAGCAATGTAAAAATGGATATTCTAGTTCAGTGCGAGATACCGGAAGCTGTCCCATAATTGGCTGAATAATACGAGCTTTTCTCCTGCAACATTGTACACATTTATTTACTGTATATTTAGCTAAGTTTCTCCCAGCCTAACAATAGCTGTGGTCCAGCATGTAAATATTTAATATGAAAATGTTTAAAGAGAATTTTAGTGAAATGGTGCTTGCTACATAGTAAAACCGGATGCTTAGCATCATAACTGTATGGAGAATTATCAATTCTACCACCAACACGAATTATATTGTCTTTATCAATAAATGAAGTTAATGAAATAAGTCTATTTTTCTTTGAAAGAGCCTTCCCGGCCTCAAGAATAGAATATTCTTCAGAAAACATCTCTGATTGAACTTTACGAATAATTAAATTTAATGAATTATTAATTTCATCCACTGAAAGATGACCGTGTAACTTATTAGATTTATTTTTACAATTGAAAACAAACCTTAGTATATAAGCCATAATATTTTGTAAATCTGTAAAGTTGGATTTGTTTTTAATTAAGTTAGTAATTAAGTCAATATAAGGATTGTTATTAAGTGTGAATGATGAGACTAAATCAGGTAAATTATTATTATTAGTGTTAGGCATTTTTGGCCATTCATTTTCATTATTTAATAAAAAAGTGGGACCAGACCAACATAAGGAAGAACTACTAATTTGATCAGCCTTCAGGCCGCGTGAAGCTAGATCTGCTGGGTTATCCTTTGAAGGTACGTAGCTTTCCGAGTGACTTGCCGTAATATCTAAGATTTCATGCACGCGGTTACGAACAAAAGGTTTCAGTTTATTTGGTGATGAACTTAGCTAACCCAACACTATCGTGGAGTCACACCAAAATTTACACTTACTAACGGATAGTGTCAACGCATTTAAAACTTTAGTACACAGTCTTGCCGCTAAAAGAGCACCACATAGCCCTGCGCGTGGAATAGTGGTCGGCTTTATCGGCATGATTCTACTCTTAGAAGTTAATAATTTGACTGTAACTTGTCCTATGTTACTTACGGAACGAATGTACAGCGAACCTGCATATGCGCGTTCTGAGGCATCTGAGAATACATGAATTTCATGTGATAAAGCGTTGTCACTGAAAACCCATCGAGGAATATATAATTGGTTTAAATAAGGTAATGACTCTACAAAATCGAACCATCATTTTCTTATCTTGAGTGAGACTTCATCGTCCCAACTACATTGTTCAATCCATAGCATTTGCATGATGATCTTTGCCTCTACTACACAAGGGCTAACAAGTGCGAGCGGATCAAAGATTTGACTGATAACAGACAATATGTGACGTTTAGTTATTTTTCTTTGATGTTTAATATTTATAGAATAAGACCAAGAGCCATTAAACAAGAAGATAGAATAAGACAAATTGTCACAATCGCTTATCCAATTTAAACCAAGAGTTTTAGAAGAAACATTTTAATTGCAATTTGATATGTTTAAAGTGCTATTTGATCTGGAAATGCAAGGAGAAATTTGATTTAAAATTATCTTATTATTTGATTTAAACTTTCTTAAATTAAATTGTGCTGACTTTAAAATGTTTTTTACGCCATTACATATTCTAACAGTATCTTCTAATATAGACGAACCACTTAAATAATCATTGACATAAAATTCGCGTTCTATTGACTGCCTTGCGTCATTGTCATGTGTGTTAGCAGCTAAGGTGACCAGACATTTTGTGGCTAAATAAGGAGCAGATACTGTGCCATAAGTCAATGTATTAAGAGTATAAGTCTTAAGAGGCTCTGATGGGGATGAACGAAAAATAATTTGTTGAATGGACCGTTGGTTAGGGGTAAGCTCAATAGCCCTGTACATTTTCTCAATATCCGCTGTTATGACATATTTATGCTGCCTAAATCGAATAAGAATTGAATAAAGATCGTCCTGGATAGTGGGACCAACCATCTGGATGTCATTCAAAGAATATCTAGAACTCGATTTAACTGAAGCGTCAAAAACAGCACGAAGCTTTGTAGAACTACTGGATTCGCGCACAATTCCAAAGTGTGGTATGTAGTAATTAACATGCTGAGAATTACTCGGTGTAGGTTCCTTATTTTCAGTCATGTGACCTAAGCGTTCATATTCCTGCATAAAATCTAAGTACCTGTCCTTATAAGTGGAATCTCTATTGAACATTCGTTCCAAAGATAAAAAACGAGCTTTGGCCTGTGGCAATGAAACCCCTAAAACCGACACGTCGTGTTTTAAAGGCATAGATACGACAAAATCCATCGTCCCTGCGCACAGTATTTAATAAGAAATGTTGCTCACAAGCACGTTCTTCAAAAGACAGTGTATATTTTTGTGGAATAGAATCTAGTTCCCAGAAGCGAGACAAGTCTGAGGATGATTCATTATTTATAAAATGACAAACCGGCGAAGTGTTGTATGTCCTATGACCAGCGACATAACCAGAAACCAACCACCCTAGTTTGGTTTCATATAACTTAGGCTGACTTTTACCTAAGTCTATGCAATTATTACATAAAACAGACCAAAATATTTCGGCACCCACAAGAATATCTATACCTGATGGTACATTAAATGAAAGATCTGCTAGTTTTATTCCCGATGGAAGAGGAATATGATTAATGTTTATATAAGAAGACGGCAATGTTTAAGTAAGCTCAGGTAATATATGACAGTCGACAGTAAGTCTATAATCGTCATAAATGGACATAATAGTAAGACTGCAAGACTGTGTACCTACTATGTGAATAATTATTATTAATACCTGTCACCGTGGAGTTCGCACTTCGTCGAGACAAACCCAGCTTACCACACAGTGAATGAGTTATGAAGTTAGCCGTGCTGCCATTGTCAAGTAGCAGCCGCGCTGAGTGCACGTCACCCCGGCTGTCCACCACGTTCACGAGCGCTGTGGATAGTAATACATGCGAAGCGGTAGTATGCGTATGCGGTTGTACAACTTGTAGATCAGTTGAATTGACAAAACTATTTACACGGAGTGTAGGTTCAGGCACTGAAGCCTGTTCATGTAAGTGCAAAAGTGTGTTGTGCCTTTTCTTGCAATATTTACACGGAACGAGATTGCAATTAGGTTCCGAGTGACCAGGCCTTAAACAATTAAGACAAACTTTTGCGTCTTTTGCTTTTTGAATGCGATTTTCAATGCTTAAAGATCTGAATGTTTCACAGTGAAATAAATAATGAAATTGATCGCATAATATGCATTTTAATGGTTTTTTGTAAAATGATTTTTGTTTTTTATTTTTATTTACATTTTTAAAATTTATGTCATGTTTATTTGTAGTTATTAAGATATTTGAATTAGGTTTATAAGCTTCTTGCTTTTGTACATTGCTTTGAGACATATTTTCTTGAAGGGTTTCCAAAAGGTCCGCTCTGTTGCTAAGAAATTGAATAAAAATGTTTAAAGAAGGAGGGTCGTTGAGTGTGTTCCTATATTCTTCCCATTGCCTATGAGTGATACTATCAAGCTTTTCGGTCATCATATGTATTATTAGTGTGTCCCAATGTTGTGTGGGCTGATCTAAAGTGCTTAAGGCGCGTAAATTTTTATTTATAATATCTATTAAATGACGAATAGAAGCACACGATTCGCATGACATATGCTTGACATTAAATAATGCTTGGACGTGATTATTAACAAGTAAGCGTTTGTTATCGTACCTGCTGCACAATAAATTCCAAGCGGCTTCATAGTTCTCGGCTTTAAAATCTAAATTATCAATCACAAGCAACGCACTACCTTTGAGAGACGCTCGAAGATAGTGTAATTTAATAATACTATCAATATCCTGACGAGAATGTATTAAAGAAATAAAGGTATTTTTAAATTCAAGCCAATGTTGAAAGTGACCTTGAAAGGTCTCTAAATAAATTTTTGGCAATATAACACAATTCGATTTAGAAGCCTGTATATCCTCGAAACCAGATACGGCACCATCTCGTGCACCGTGTTGTGGTGGTGAAGATGATGTGAGCAACCTACGCGCAGACGCCACCAGCTTATAATATTGGTTCTCGAATTGTTCCCGCTCCTCGGTCTCGTCAGTAGGATCATCCGAGAGCATTTCAATGTCACACTGCAATTTATCAAAATGTTCATATAAGGATTCGAACTTATTAAATCGAGGTTCTTAGTCCAAACGTTGCAAATCGCTGAGCTCACTACAACTATCTAACATTTCCAAATAATTTCCAAATATAGTTAGTTTAGACTTCATACAACTACGTTTTTTGGTAATTTTATCAATCTTCTCGTCAGCCATAGTAATTAACTAAAGTTGAAGGTAAGTAGCTAGGTAAAATTTATCGATAGTGATATTATAAATAGTTAGTGTTAATTATCGATAACGTAATTAAGTCTCGTCGCTGGGCCGAGAGGTAGTTCACAATAATTGTTTTTAAATGATAAAATGGAAAACACTCGCACAGCTTCAAACTATTTTGTTATTTTTTTTTAAGAAATAGGTAGGAAAAGAGAGGTAAAATTGGAACGAACTCACAGTTGCCTGATGATCCACCTCAATGGTAAAAATCCTTTATTTTAATATGATATGCGTTGTCACAGTTCAAAGTCCGTGTCCCGGTCGACCTCTAATATCTTTCTCGGACAGGTATTGTGGGCGTTGCTTGATGTAATCCAGGGAGTAATATGATATTTGTAAACACTGCAAGGCTCCAGCAGGTATCCTCAGCTATGAACGTCCACAAATGAAGAGGTCCGAACTTGCCACGATGATTTTTCTTAAAATTATTATCGGCGAGAATCCTCAAGGACCATGTTTGGATTTCTACTAGACGTAGACGTGGACTGTATAATTAAACACCTTATTTATAGGACTGGTTTACTTGACAATAATAATATATAAGAAGAAATGAAATAATATTGTATATGAGGCGACCGTTACGGTTTCGTCCAACGCAAGTGATCCGCGCCCCGCCGCTGCCGCGCTGCTTGCGTGGTGATGGGGACCTCCTACACCCCGCACCTCACTCGTGCATATTGTAGTTCTTAACAGTAGCTGAATAGAAATTCCAATAAACGTCGTTTGAGTGGAGTTCCATTGTTGGAGACCATTCTTGTCTTAAAAGTCCTTAAAAAACGTTCAGCTAATCCATTTGTACGAGGATGATACGGGGATGAAGTGATATGTAATATGCCTTGACTGTGACAGTAATGTCTGAACTCCTCTGATGTGAATTGGGGGCCATTGTCTGAAACAATGATTTGTGGCAAACCAAACGTGCTGAATATTTCATCTAGTTGAAAGCACAGGTTGTTCGAAGTGATCTTATGCATTGGTCTTAGTTCACACCATTTTGATAATGCATCACATAAGACCAACCAGTAGGTGCCTACAAATGGACCCGCAAAATCAATATGAATACGTTCCCAAACTTGTTCTGGTATTGACCAGGAGAAAACGGGAAGTTTAGTATTAGATATTCTGTTTTCCTGACATCTAATGCACCTTTTGACGAAATTGTCAATATCTTCATCAATCGATGGCCACCGTACATAAAAACGTGAGACGGCTTTCATGGCAGATATGCCTGGGTGTCCCTTGTGTAAATAATTTAAGACTTAATTTCGCAGTTTAACTGGTATGATCATTCTGCCTTGCCACATTAATATTTTGTTTTCTATTGATAATTCGAAGCGTTTCCTGTTGAAATGTTTCATTTCCTGTTTGTATTCAAATTCTGTCCACCCTGTTTTCAGGTTTTGGCAAACTTTATTTAAGATTGGGTCTTTAGATGTTTCGTTGCTCAGATTCTTTTCGGTTAAATAAAGATCTGCGATCCGGCTTTCCATAAGGCGTAGGGTATTGTAATGTACAGCACTCTCAACGGAAGAAGGTTCTGTTTCAGGGTTTGGTAATCTGGAGAGACAGTCTGCATTATATGTATTTTCTCCTTTCTGGTAGCAAATCTCGTACTGGTAGCTTCCAATTATAAGTGCCCATCTGACTAGTCTATTGTTAACTAATTTCGGTAGGTTCCGCTGAGGTCCTAAGATGTGAATTAATGGCAATTAATATTAACGGTGGGTGTCGCCCACTCTAATGGAGTTGAGTTTGGATCTACTTTATGTATGATACCTTCATTGACGAGACGATCCAATTCGCGTTCAATATTTTTTTCATGCTGAACTTGATTGGTCTTGCAGGTAAATGTACTGGTTCAGCGTCAGGTTTGATATGGATATTAACTTGATAGTTGTTTATTTTTCCCAATTTACCGTTGAATATTTCCATATAGTTTTCGAGTACTTTTTTGAGTGTTCTTGGCGTTGCTGATTTGATATAATAAACAGGTTTTGGTAATTCCATTCCAAACATCTTGCTCCATCTCAAACCAAAAAGCAATGGATTTGCTTTATTAATTACTACGACAGGTAGAATTTTGTGCTGTCCATTAAGTTCTACCTTGACATCAGTAATTCCTTTTGTTTCTAATTTGTAGGGGCTTTGAGCTTGGATCCTTTAGTTAAAATTGGTGAACCAATTTTTTTCCAAAGTTTGGTACTAATGATAGAGTATGTCGAACCTGGGGGGTTAGGCAGAATGTCATATTTCACGTGTCAACCGTATCGAGATCACTGTGATTGGTTGAGAAACCGACGCGTGATGTCACAATTATCCGTTGGCCAATCACGGTGAGCTCTCAACCAATCACAGGGTTGACGATACGATCGTCACGTGAGATATGAGATTCTGCCTAATCCCCCTGGATCCCAATCCATAGTACATTTAATGCAATGGCAAGTCACCAGCACAAATGATGTTTGGTAGGCAATTAAATTGTTTGCTGTCTAATATTCGACCGAATAAGAGGAGAACATTACAACAAGAACAGGTGAAGGCCAACATTTCATCATCTGCCCCTACGTATATTCCAGGTGAAAAAGTCTATATCAAGACACAACTAGAAAAAAGTGGCAACCTGCAACAGTTACTACTCGTAAGCATAGATATTCCTATGTCGTTCCAGCGCCTGATCTTGAAATAATCAATGAACATGTTCTAGAGGGAGAAAGATATCAAGAACAAGTTCCTGATGAACATAGTGACGCTGAGTACGGGAGTCCATACGAATAATTTGTAGAGGCTGAAGAAGAGCTGGAAATAATTGAGCCAGCTGTGAGCCAGGAACATCGATATAATTTAAGTGATAGAGCGACTCTCTCACGTCCAAAGAAATTGGAGGATTATGTATGTTTGGTAAATACAGAGGTTTTTCCTGAAACATACAATGAAGCCATGAGAAGGGATGATAGCGCAGAATGGTGAAAAGCCATGAATAAAGAAATGAAATCTATGGGCGATAATGATGTCTGGGATGTTTGCGAGTTACCACCAAATATGAATGCACTGCCGTACAAATAGGTATTGAGGATTAAGCGACACCCAGATGGAAGTATTTTTTTTATCTGTTTGAGACAATTTGATGTCACGACAGCATTTTTGAATAGCAAACTTTTAGAAGAAATTTATATGAAACAGCCTGATGGATTCAGAGATGGTACATCAAAAGTATTTAGACTCAAGAGGAGTCTGTATGGCTTAAAACAAGCTCCACGCTGCTGGAATTCTTGTTTTGAAGAGATTCTGCTGAAAAAAGGTTTTGTACAGTATACAGCTGACTGTTGCCTTTTTAGTAAACATGTAAGAGATAAAAAGATTTTGATTACTCTATATGTTGATGACGGATTAATTGCGGCGTCTGATGCAGAGTTAGCGAACAGCTTTCTGAAAGATTTAGAAAATACGTTAAAAATTACGTCAAAAGCAGTGTCTTACTATTTAGGATTAGAAATAAAACAGATAACAGACGGATCCGTTGTAATCAAACAAGAGTCATACACAAAGAAAATATTAGAACGTTTTCGTATGGCAGATTGTAATCCGGTTTCTACACCGATAGAAAGGTATCCAACTGCTGAAACAGGGAAAGCTGAATATTCTGGAGAAGAAAAATTTCCGTATAGAGAGGCGGTAGGTGCTCTAGCGTACCTAAAGACAGGCACTCGTCCTGATATAGCTTATGCTGTTGGGGTAGTGTCTAGAAAATTAGAGAACCCATCAAAAGCGGATTGGCAACAAGTCAAAAGAATATTTAGATACCTTAAAGGGACTGTGAGTTATGGTATTAAATATAGTTCCAACTGTAAGAGTACAAACATTGAGAGCTACAGTGATGCTGATCATGCAGGAGATGAGCAAACAGGACGATCAACTACTGGTGTAGCATGTTTGTTAGCAGGAGGAATTGTTTCATGGCTAAGCCAACGTCAAACATCAGTTGCAATCTCAACGACTGAAGCAGAGATTGTAACAGCGAGCGAAGGTGCCAGAGAGGTAGTTTGGCCTCAAAGAATTTTTGAGCAACCAACCAGCCTGAAAGAAGTTCCAACTTTGAAAGTGGACAATGATGCAGCAATTCGTCTGGCCCACAATCCAGAATTTCACAAGAGAATGAAACACATACGTATAAGACATTTCTTCGTTCGTGAGATGGTACAAGAAGGACTTATAATTGTTCAAAAGACTTCGTCTCTGGAATAACTAGCAGACTTAATGACTAAAGCACTTCCAAGACCAAGACTCATGCAGATTATTGCTAATTTGAGTCTTCAGCATTTGGGTAATTGATGAGGGAAAGTATTACAGATAATAGCATCAATGTACAACCTACATGCTAGTCACTGTTTATGGTTCTCTGATGGTTGTTACCTAGATACATGTTGTTACTGTGTGACATCTGTCTTCTTGGGAAAAATAATAGTAACGAAAAGTTATTTGAAATTATAAAAACTCGTGTTGTGTATAGTTGTAATATTATTGAGTTGTTATTTCATCCTATTCCATTGCCGCAACTATCCAGACCCTGCTGTATCAGTAACCTGTCCCATTCTTCAGTAGCAGCTTCTCTGATCTCTAGCACTATCTGGGGAGGTGGCTGACAGTTCCAAATAACTCGCTTTAGAGCATCCCAAGCGTGCTTGATCGGGTTCAAGTCAGGTGAACCGGCAGGCCAGTCTAGCCTGGAAATGTTGTGATCACGGAGAGCGGCATTGACTCATTGAGCTCGATGTGCGGGTGCATTATCATCAACCAATAAGAATTAGTGGCCATGATTTATTCTAAATGGTCTGACGATTCCTTCGATAACAACATTTTGGTACAAGCTGCAGTCATCTAGCCCTGATACGGGATTAACAGCGCTCTAGCTCTAACCATTATTCCGCTCCAAAAGGACACCGATTTCGCGATCCACCTTGTTGAACAGTACCAGTGGCAGTTCATTATCTCTCTGCATCCCCACGTCTTCTCCAGACACGGACACGTCGGTTGTCTGGACGAGTGCTTATTCTTGTTTCGTCAACGAAGAAGCAATTTTGCCAAATTTTCTCGTCATCATCTACATTTTTGGCGGAGCCTAGCCCACTGCAATCTGCGTTGCTGTCGTTGCCGTGAATTCAGAGGTGCTCGCCAGGATCTCCTTGCTCGTAATCCAGCCTGGTTTAGGTAATTCCTGATGGTCTGAGTGCTTACTTCTAGTCCAGTGGCAGCCCGCAACTCGGCTCTTACTTTAGTGGCATTGATTGTTGGGTCGCGGGCATTCAGCAGTCTGATGTAACGTTTCTGGGCAGCAGTAAGAACAGTTGGGCGACCACTGTGAGATTGAACAGCAAAGTTATCAATGCTGCGATACCTCCGCAACGTGTTCACGACACAGGATTGGGATACAGCAACTTGGCAAGCTATTTCTCTCATAGAATATCCTTCTTCCCCCAAAGTAACCATTCTTGTTCGTAAAGCTTCAGGCAATCCTTTCGGCATCTTTACAAATCAACTTTTTACACGAAAAATTGAAAAAATATTCTTGAATCTTATCAGTCTGATTTCTGAATAAGCGTAATCTCTTTAGTATATACTCTTTGGCGTAATCAAAGATTGGATTTCTTTTTATAGGCAAAAACGAGAAAATCTAGGGAAAAGCAGTTGTTTTTGACATGTTTTTAATATTGTTTTTTGATCAAATATCACATTTTTAAATGAAGAATCATAGACATATGAGTAAAAAAAAAGTTTCCAAAAAAAATATTTCGTATTTTAAAGTGATCTTAAACTTTTTTTGATGTGTGTACATATAAAAGATATGTACAAAAATTGCTCGTAATATAAAGATATTAATAGGTCCCATCAAAAACATAAATGTGAAATGAGAGCCAAGTTCAATATTATGATATATGCTTTGGTTGTTGACTTCAACGACAAAAGAAGTGAGATCGAAATGGGTACCAAGTTCAATGGTCAGTGCTGAAATTGATTTATAACAATATTATATTTTATAACAACTTCAAATATCATTTCTTCTTAACTTAGAATAATATATTGAAACCCAACGTCTGACTTGGCTAGTTCTCATATACGTGAAAGGCAGAATCAATAAAACAACTCAGTCAGTGAAATCTTTAAATCTTGTTCAATGACTAAAAGACTATAGTTGCAGGTATGTGAATTTCAAAAAAAAAAAGTATATTATCTTATCTTCTTGTTTAATGGCTCTTGTTGTGGCAGTGTGAGCACAATTTCGCCAATATCGAGTATTAATTTAAGGTAGACCGTCAAACGAAGGAAATTTGTTCGGTGATAGAGAAATAAACGGTGAAAAATGAGTCCAACACGACGGATTACCATGAAATACACTGAAACAAAAAATACAACTCTAACTACATGACTACAAAGTCTAAAACTACTTATAGGAATACATTATAAACAAAACCAAAACTATTTTTTTTTAAACTAAATACT
Organism: Leucoma salicis; assembly: GCA_948253155.1. Taxonomy (NCBI): domain Eukaryota; kingdom Metazoa; phylum Arthropoda; class Insecta; order Lepidoptera; family Erebidae; genus Leucoma; species Leucoma salicis. The sequence continues at coordinate 6,527,871 of OX411815.1, forward strand.
CTTTACCTCTATAATATGTACATACATTTACAATTTAATCTTATTAACTTTTATGAATTTACAAAGTGTTTTAATAAATGGAGTAAATACAAGAGACAAAAGAAGTTTAAAAGATGTAGGACGAGAGATTTCAGTTGGTAAAATATTATATAAAGAACAGCTTAATTTAGGGCAACAAAAGAATATATGGTTTATATTTCCTTGAGCCAGACCACATTCGCAAATGGAATTATCTCTAATCCTAAGTTTAGCAAGGAATACCGGAGTGCAAGAATGGTTTAAACGTAACCGACAGATGGTAGAGGTGGTAGCCTTATCAGCCTTTTTGAATTTAGAAAACCAAGGTTTGTGGGGAATCTCAGGTTGAATATCACCATAAAATTTCCCTTTAACGTTTTTAGAAATATGCCATTGTTCAGTCCAATCCTGAAATAGGACTGATTTCAGGGAGGCACAGATGTCATATGAATATACATGAAAATGATCAAGGGAACCTACAACTGCTGCAGACTTGGCACACCAATCAGCTGACTCATTACCTAGGATACCCATATGACCAGGAATCCAAGCCAAAATAATATTAATACCAAGTTTATGACATTGGAACAATTCATCTTTTATTTGAAAAATAATTGGAAATTTTGATTTAGACCTGAAAGGATTAGATAATATTGCTTGTAGACAACTTTTAGAATCTGAAAATATTAATGAATTATTTAAATTATGTGATTTCACAAATTTAATTGCTTCTAAAATTGCTATTGACTCTCCAGTAAATACTGATGAAGCAGATGGACATTTATACTTTAGCATGATTCTTGTGAAAGGTATCCAAACTGCTACACCTACTGCATTATCTGAAAATTTAGATGCATCAGTGTACAAAGTGTACCAGTTCTCAAATTCACTTTGAATTTTTTGTTGGAAAACCTTATTGGCCTCAATTGTATCTTTATCAATGCCAAAATTCAAAATAATGTTAGGCTGGAAATTCAATGTATCATAATCAAGAGAATATAATGGTAGACTGGAATTTTGATAAACTGGATTGGAAAGATTGTTAGATAAACAATAACTGCGGAGAATACAAGGGAAAAGGTGAGATGATTGTGTGTTATGAGAGTTATAAAGTTCAGACAACTGTCTCAATTTAGGGATAAGGGGATGATCAGGCATTTGAGTTAATTTAAAAAAAAATCTGTTGGCAAGGTATTGCCTACGTAGTGAAAGAGGAGGTTCAACACACTCTACTTGCATCGCATTAATAGGTGAAGACTTCATAGCCCCTAATATTATACGTAAACATTTGGCTTGAATTTTGTCAAGTCTCTTAAGAACGGATTTATTACAAGGGTCTAAGATAAAAGAGGCATAATCCATATGGCTACGGATTATGGCATTATATAATAATTTCTGAGTAAAAGGATGAGCACCCCACCATACCCCAGAAAGAGAACGGAGGATATTAATGTTCTTTTCACATTTCTGTATAACACAATCAAAATGAGAAATACCAGATAATTTTGAATCAAGCCATAATCCTAAAAATTTTACTTTGGTCTCTTGAGGTATCACATTCTCATTAACTCTAACTGTGATATTAGGAATAATCCGTTTTTTAGTAAATATCACTACTTTACTTTTAGAAGCTGATATAGAGAGACCATGCTCTAGGAGCCAGTCAGATAAGTACCTTAGAGCAGAGTTTAATTGGATTTCTGCTTCTTCTATAGATTTAACTGAAGTATAAAGAGCTATATCGTCCGCATATTGCAAAATTTGACAAAAAGATAGTACTGTAGACTCTAAATCACTGGTGTAAATACTATATAATAAAGGACTTAATACAGAACCTTGCGGTAAACCTTTCCAAACATATCTGGGTGGAAGAAAAGAATTTTGATGTTTAATTGAAATGGATCTTTCCATAAAAAGATTACATATAAAACGTGTCAACTTTGTGGGAATATCCAAATGTAGGAGTTTATTTTTAAGCACAGGCAATAATACATTATCATATGCTGATGCAATGTCAATAAAAACTCCAACTAAATACTGTTTTTTTAAAAATGATATATGAATATCAGTAGATAGTATACTAAGACTATCTACTGTACTCATACCTTTCCTAAATCCAAATTGTGATTTTGCTAATAATTTTTTGTTTTCTACCAACCATTCTAAACGATGCTTGACCATATGTTCAGAGATTTTGGATAATACAGAAGAAAGGGCTATGGGTCTGTAACTATTAAAATCTGATGCATTGCATCCAGGTTTGAGCAGGGGGATAACAATTTGATTTTTCATGTCCTGAGGAATTATACCATTTTCAAAACAGATGTTAATGAGGTCTAGATAATATTTCTTTGTATTTGGGGAAGCATTTTTTAAAAAAGAATAGGGAATTCCATCCATCCCGGGTGAGGAGTCTATTAAACCCTCTAAAGCGAGACTGAGCTCGGAAAAAGAAAAAGGTGATTCAAAATAATTAAAAGAGGGAAGGGAACATGGAAAAGAGGGAAATACATTTAAATTTGGAACAAAAAGAGGCGCCAACTTATCTGCAAATGCCTCGAGCCACACGGAGGGATCATTGGAAGAGATATTGTTATTTTTAAAGGATCCTCTAAATTTTTTAATATGATCCCATACTAAAGATGATGGAGTTTTCGGAGACAATTGTTCACAAAAATGTATCCAACCTTGTTTCTTTTTCTTTTTTAGAAGTCTAGAAGTTTGTGCAGCAATTTTTTTATATTCCAAAAAATTTTCTGTTGTCATATTCAAATTGTAACGTCTTTCAGCTGCTTTCCTATTCTTAACAACTTGCGAACATTCAGGATCCCACCATGGAGGGGAAATTTTGAATTTAGATTTTTTTTTCGACTGAAAAGTCTGATCAGCACTTGAAGTAATTGAATAAACAAATTTAGAATAAATATCAACAATATTACTGGAAGATACTGGAGGAAGGGATACTACTTTACTGTCAAGTGAAGATGCATAAGATGACCAGTCTGCATTTTTTAAACGGTATTTAAACGAAGGATTAAAATCAAAAATTGGAGTAGATCTATTACAGATGTTGATAAGGATAGGAAAGTGGTCACTACCATAAGTGTGATCCAAGACGTTCCAAGACAGAGTGGAAGCAAGAGAAGGGCTACATGCGGAAAGATCCACTACACTTTGAGGGTTTTGAGATGGAAATACCCTCCGAGTAGGAGACCCGTTATTAATAATACATAAATCAGCTTCATCAAAAATTTCTAGTAACAGACGTGCAAAAGAATCGTCATGGCTAGAACCCCATGAGGTGTGATGAGCGTTAAAATCACCCATCAAAATAACAGGAGTAGGAACAGATGATATTATGTACAAAATGTCTGAAATTAAGGATGAATGAGGGTGAGGGATGTATAATGATATAAATGAGATGTTAAAAATATTTACAGCGACAACGTTAATGTCAGGAGAAACAGGAGGAAGATGAATTTGTGAGAAGGGAAGGTAACGCCTTACAAGTAAGGCGCTACCGGCATAACCATCTGCCCTATCATCCCGAAGACAGGAGTATCCTGAAACCCCAAAATGGGAATTAGGAACTAACCATGTCTCCGAGATGGCAATGACAGATGGTTGAAGTTTACTAATTAAAAAAAGAAGCTCATGCTTCTTATGTCTAATGCTTTTTATGTTCCATTGCAGGATGGGAACTTGATCCATTATTGGAAGTTAAAGAAATTATTTGGGAAAGTTTTTGGGCAACGTGGGACGGTAAGTTTGATTTAGAATTTAATAAATTAATGATCATTGTAAGAAGTATTTCCAGGACACTATCATCCTGAGAAAGTGGTGATGAATTGGAATAAGATGAAGAAGAAAAAGCACAACCATTGGACATAGACGAAGATGGATTTGAAATGATTGCCTGATGAGCGGACTTATCATATGTCTTGCCCAATGGAGCATGAGTATGTGGAAGAAGAAAAAACAGTTTTCCTGTATGAAATGTTAGAAGGGGAATTTTTGGACTGTTTAGCTAGATGGGATGAATTAATATGATGAGATGAATTAATGAGATGAGGTGAATTATTAAATTCACCACCTTGAGCAATTTCATTAAAAGGCTTAAGTGATTTAGGATGACGGCGAGATGCTTCATGATATGATATGTTTTCGTTAGTCATTAAGAGTTTTATAGACTTCTGTCTACCCTGCTCCGGACAATCCTTGCTGTTAGCAAAATGGATTCCAGAACAATGCAGACAAGAAGCATCAGTCTCGGTAACATTGCAAGATTCACCTGCATGGGGTTGAGCACAACGAAAGCATCTGGGTTTTGATCGACATTGGTTCTTGACGTGACCAAACCTGCAGCAATTGTAGCACTGAATAGTGGGAAATTGATATGGTTCAACCAAAAGGGAAGTATAAAAGCTAAATATTTTGCTGGGTAGTAATTGACCCTGAAATGTCAGTACGACTGTTTGAGTAGGTGTCCATGTTATGTTACCACTATCATTATTTTTCCTATTAAGTCGCCGAGCTTTCAATATTGGACCACATCCATTAGGAAGCACCACAGAGTTGACAAACTCATCCATTGACAAGTCTGTAGGAACTTGTCTAACAATGCCCATTTTGGTAATATTATAAATCGGAACAGTAGCAGAGAATTTTGAAATTTCTAAAATTGGGTTATCTAAAAATTTGTTGGCATCCAAGGCAGTTTCGAATTCAATAGAAACTTTATTTCTACCAATTTGTTTAACACCATCCATGCTAATGTTTTGAATTTTGTTACGAGATAAAAATTGACCGAATTTAATGGGTTTTATTGTAGTTCCCGCAACGGGGTCAGGCTCAGAGCGCGAAATATGAACTATAAAGGGGCCCTTATCAAAACTAGTGTAAGCTTTAACACCTACAGCTAATCTTGGATGTATATATAAATGTTGGATTGAGGCTACCGTAATTTCTTTTCCTATAAGAGGTTTTTTGGCATTTGAGGTGTTTATAACCTCATCCTCCTGGTGTCGACGTCTAAGATTCGCAACCTTAGATTGCGGAATACTAGGCGAAGTCGCATCACTATGGATATCTGGAGGATCTGGAGGATCGGGAGGATCAGGCTCCATAGGGTCCAACCATACATCCTTACTCATCTTTCAGTTCAATTTTCCACGAAAAAACAAATGAATAATAAAGAAAAAAATGACAGTCAAACCTATTCTAGAAGCATGAAAATACAACTTACCGAGTTTATTTTACAACTTACTTTAAATATTTACACACTAATTATTAATTACATCAAGCTAATTTACTTTAAATGAGAATTTTGATATTTTTAACACAAAATATTTAAAAAATTTGAAACAAAATTCTCTAACACGTGTGACAGCTACCTCCTCGTCGGAATTCCCCAACCTTTATTTTCAAAAAAAAAAAAAAAAGTATTTTGTTATTGTTAAATTGACATTAGATGTCGTTGTCATCCGTTGTCATTGTAAAATTTCAATTTTCAATTGTCGATTAGGGATGTCACATCCTTCATAGAAAGTCGATCATTAGTAAATCGATTATTTTTCTTAACATGCAACATCTATTAAAACGTAATCGACTTTTCATAAAAGAATTATCATTTGTTAAAAAATCGATAACTTTTATGATTGGTAGATGTTTTTCATATTTGTCAAATAAAATAGAAAAGAAAAACTTAAAACATCATTTATAACAGCTTTATTAATTTACTAGCTTTTGCGCGCAGCTCTGCCGCAACCAAAAGCTAGATTTTAGATTATATCTCATGTTCCTGATATAGTAGCAGGATAAAATGTGTACCAGTTTTTAAGTCTAATCAAGAGCAATCAAATAAAAAAAAATGTTACTACAAAATCAATTCCGTATTTTCTGCGTGAAGCGCAAACGAAAAAACAGACAAAAATTTTAAAAAAATCGTTTTGTGTTTAGACACGCTTATATAGCCTAATTCAGTGTTTTTTCTCAAATATCTTAAACGTGCAGACATAACTCTGTTACAGCTTTTTAATAGTATATAGAAAATCAATCCGTTTTAAAATAATCAACACAAAATAAAGCGTTGAAAATATTAACAAATAACATTTTTAAATTAATCAATCAATACAAATAAGAGATCTAGGGGCAATGAGTTAAAGAATAAGATAAACTCTTAAATTGGCGTTTATATAATATCTTGTTTATTATAACAACATTTTATGTATTATGTTTATTTAATAGTGTTATGTTTAGTGTATTAGTTCTTATTTTCCCATGCACTCATCAGCCTTTCATTCCAAAGAGAGCATTAGATTGCGCGGCACTAGGTTATCGCGTCAGTCCACCTATCTATCTAGTAGACGCTTTAGTGTGCTTACCGTTAGGGCCATGACAATAATTAGTGTTTCTACAGATCCCCATATTATGAATTTTGTCTCGTAATCAGATTAGAAACATAGCCCATTGCATAACACGCTGCGTTACTAAAATTATAGCAAAGAGTCATTCCCTAACGCCTCGATAAATTACTTATTAATGAACCACACTACAACACTGTATAATTATGCTACTATAAGCTTACATAATTTGAAAATAAATCAATTTCATTGTAGCTGTGACTTTAATCTGCAAAATTTAATAACTATAGGGACAAATATTTTGTTCTTCAACTAAATTATTTACTTTCTATACGAACCGCAGAACGGTTGCTATCGTATACGCGCAGATGGTGTTAAAATGTTATATTGATGAACCCAATAGTTATTCGCGCTGCGGTCTTCGGACTAACGTCAGAGCGGTTGCGGATGAAAAATATAGACTACATAAAAATATTTGTCCATTGACTTTTTAATAAAAAAATCACATGATAAAATCGATATTTTGTAATAAAAAAAATTGCTTATTAGAATCGATTTCTGCTAAAGAGAAAATCGATTTTTAATTAGATATTTTTCATAATCGATTATTATTTAACATCCCTATTGTCAATTTAATCATATTGAATGGAATAGGTACACATACGTAGTATCTCTAACTATTCTGTGAAGTACACAATATGGCGTAAAATTTATAATTTTATGTGATTTTTGGTGTGAATCCTAACGAAGGAGCAGGGATAAAGTCGTCGTCAATTCAGTAAATATGACGACCTTAATGAATAAAATTGGACAGTTAATTAAACGGGAAAAAACAACACCAGACCGTAAGAAAGATGATTCAAAGAAATCATCAAGTGAAATTCTTTCAGAACTTTTTAGTGCTTTTAACGCGGATCCGCCAAAGATCGAAGATGTTCCTGTGAAGAAGTCTAAGAAAAGTAAGAAGAAGCACAAAAAAGAAAAGAAAAAACGTAGTAAGAGTGCTAGCAGTGCAAGTGGATCTGAGGATGGCGAGTATTCACACAAGCGGAAGAAACGAAAAAAGAATAAAATTAAAAAACGTTCTAGGGAGAGCCGATCTCCTTCTTACCCATATCCACTAACGCCTGTGAGGGTTAAACCAGATCCTGATGTGAAAAATAAGTCTGAGCCAGAAATTAAATCAGAAAAAAACATAGAAATTAAGATAGAAAGTGATGTGACAAAAAGCACATACATTAAAACTGAATGTTCCCCAATAATTATAGAACCACAATCTCCGCCATTACCTTTGCCTCTATCATATATCTCACCAACGCACTACAACTCAGAAACAATTGATTTACGACAGAAATTAGACAGTAAGAAAGCTGAAGCTAATGCGGATAGTGATAAGACTAAAGGTAAAATACAAATTAAAAATTTAAAGTTCAGCACTGTTTTTGAAGAGACTGTTAAAAGGGCAGAGGAAGAAGCAAGAAAAAGGGCAGAAAAATATGAAGAAGGTGAATATACAGACTCGTCCACCAGCAGTGACAAAGAGATAGTATATAATTCACAGTTCCCTAAAACTTCTGATCCTGGAGGTATACTCAAAAGACTGGCTGAAGAAGAAAAAGTGTAAGTTGAACAGTATAAGTAAATAATATATGAATAAATTTTTAATACACCTTGAATGTAATAGAGTACTTAGTAGAGTCACTATAGATATAAAGTTTTATTTCTGGGAAGGATCAAAAATTTTAAGAAATTTAATCAATCAGTATATTGTAGACCCATAATATGACATAACATTAGTATTTGATATGAAACTTTCTTAATTTCATTAACATGTTCAATGCTACATTTTCATTTTCCGATCAGTGGAATGCTGTCTTATGACAAGTAGCAATATATTCTCTGCCTACCCCCTGAAGCCTATGTATGTATATTATTTGATATTGGATTCATAGAAATCGGAATTTTCCAATTTATACTGCAGCTGGTTCTGTGATTGACACATCCAGAGAAGATCCATTCTTACATCTGTGATTTATAATACTCTTTTCTATAATATTTTTGGTGTTACTTGTGTTTATCTTAACATATTTAAAGGAGGATTATTTTCTTACATTTTAATTAAATAAAATTATACCTATATTCTGCTACAAGCACAGCTATACCTGTAAATACATTTTTAAAATTCTCTCAATGATTTCAAACATGTATATGTAAACAAATGTAAAAAAAGAATATAATGAGTTCTATGTGTTTGTTAAGTTTTATTATATAGTTTAAGTAATAATTTAAATTACCAGTATATATTGGAAATAAATTGTTTACTCTTACTAAGGGTATAAATAATAGATACACTAAAAATAAAAATTAAATTTTGACAGTGATACCAGCCGAGAAGAAGACAAATCTGCCTTAAAGAAGAGCAAAAGCACTGAGAGTGCTACTAAATCTTCCCATAAAGATAGCAGTCGATCACCAAAGAGGTATCCTAACAATCTCAAATTAATTAGCTCTTTCTACCTATGGGCACATGCCTAATATTGTCTTAATGAACTGATGGCTACTTAAAATTTTAGTTATAACACTGTAGATTGATTTCTTATCTCCAAGAGTGAGAAGGGTTGCCAGATCATTTCCTGAACTTTCTATTCTGCAAGGTTAGACGGAATTTCATATCTTACAATGTACATTGTATTGTGATCACTGTTTTTTGATTGATTGAGAGATCACCAAAGGATTATTGCGACATCATGTGTCGGTTTCTATTTCGTCGTTTTCTACGAATTACAAGCGAGACGATACTATGTTGATTGTGATATATGAGATTCCTTCTAACCCCCCTGCCATGTCAACATAAAAAAGTACAAAACTTAAAAAAAAATGTTTTTGATCTCTTAAGTGATATTATGTACTTTCTTCTAAAATGTTGCAAAAACAACATAATAAGAGACAGACTTATACAGAATAATTTTGAAATATTATGATTTCTATTATATAAAAATAACCAAAATGTTATTATTATTAGCACATTTTTTGCCAATATGTCCCTAATATTGGCATTGGATTAATTTCTCAATATCACTTATTTTATAGCATTTGTTAAAAATACTTAGTACTGATTTAAGTAAAGTATATGTATTAAACACAAAGTGAAAAATGTGTAAAGTTGTAAATTTTACTTAGGCAAACAATTAATATTTTTTTAATTTATATTTTACAGATCTAGAAGTAAATCAAAAAAATCCAGATCTCCTTCCACATCAAGAAAACGTCGTCATCGCTCAACTTCAAAGTCTAAACACAGCAGCCGCCACAGGTCAACGTCAAGGTCGAAGCGCAGGTCGTCACGGTCAAGGTCAAGGCGAAGGTCGAGATCACGGTCGCATCACCGGTCTGGACGGCGATCACCACTAAACAGACATAGAGGAAGGAGATCAAGGTATAGTCACAGAATAACATGTACTAACGTAGTTTAATTTGATGACCTGGTTATCAATTTAACCAATGCCGATGTGCATAACAATCTTCATCACATCCTGGTGTTAGTTTTAGTCTTCCAAATTAGACAGGGCTTTCACACACAGAATTACAGTCTGAAAAAATACCACAAAAGAAGCCTCTGGTCCGTGTGGTGACCACCACCCCATTTTTTCCCACGAGTGTCGTATGAGGCGACTAAGGGAAGTAAGCAATTATCATCCATTGTATGACTGGTGGTAGGGCTGGGTACCAAGTGGGAGTACTCACTTGGTATCGGGCCCGAGTGGGTTGGTACCACCATGTCCCGTGTGACCGGCTTTATTATTTCACTTTATATCTGCGAAATGAAATAGTGAGCAGCGGCTTAACAATACTCTCGGTATAGTTGAGTCATGAGCTATGGTTACCATTTACCATCAGATGGGCCATGGCTTGTTAGCCACTATATACAATAAAAAACAAAAACCTCTCAACAAAAGCTACCTCAACAAAATTATCCTTATGTCTTAGTGTTAATGTTTAAAATACCTCCTTTCCAGGTCACCAAGTGGTGTGAAACTCGCAGACAGTGAAAAGAAGAGATTACTAGAAGTAGCTCGCAGGAATGCGATAAACATGCTCAAGAATGGTGCGGTACCAGCCGGTGCGGCCGCACTTCCACCACACACTAGGAACCAAGTCATGGCTGCTATACAATCTGGAGGTAAACTAGCCATTAATATAATCTCAAAACCATAGACCCATGTTGACCTGAATTGTATTTGAAAATACTCTCAGAAATACAGTGCCGAGCCCTTAAACCAGTCAACGCTCTATCGTTAATACTCGAGGGAGTGCTGCTGCCCACTCCCCCGGCATTATTGCGTCTCAGTCGGCTCTTACGACTCTCGTGGGTAGAGAGGGGTGGGACAATTCTAAAGCCGGCCCCACAAGGCAAAATGAGTTTAGACACGCCTTGTGTTAAAAGTGATTAAACGCTATGAATAAAACTAATATTATTTCAGAATATCTAGTATTCATTGATTACAAATTTCATCTTGAAACCTCAAAATCCATACCTATAATAAAAATATCCTCTTAATTTCACAGGTAAATCTGTAGATGAGTTGACAGATTTTTGCAAGCATTTATCAAAGAAGGAAGCTCTCGGGGAACTATCTTCTGTCTCATCTAACGATGAAGACATGAGTGAGAATGAAGATACTATTGCTTTCCACCATCCTTTCCTCGTCAAGGAAAAAGCACCTATTGTTATGAACATAAGGGTAAGATGTTTTGCAAGTTATATTTTTGTTTATTCTGGTTTTCCATCCATCAGCCTTTTAACGTCCACTGCTGGACAAAGGCCTCCCCATGAATGGGGGATAGTGCCGTAATCGCCACGCTTGGCAGGCGGGTTGGCGATCGCAGTGGATGTTGTTAATACTCGGAAGAGTGCTGCTGCCCACTCCCCCGGTATTCCCTCAGTCGGCTCTTACGACTCCCATGGGTGGAGAGGGGTGGGACAATTCTACAGCCGACCCCACACGACTGGTTTTACCAAATAAAATAAATACTTGCTCATAGACAAGTGGTTCATACACACCAATCAGTCTTCGAAGGAACCATTTATATGTAATTATGACAGATTGGGGTGGATTTATCTACACAATTCAAAGTTTATTATTGTTATTATTTCTTTTTGAATATTCAATCCTATACCTACTGGATGTAAGTTCTGTAGATACATATTATATCCATGGAATTATTTCTATGTATATCATTGCTGGTTAATTGATATCCATGGGTTACCAAGGCCTGCATTGAAAATTAGCACTGCAGTGCATCTTAATTGCTGCAGTGTGACATCGGAATGCGGGCCTTATTGTCCCTTTGAAATTCTGTATTTGAAATTTGTGTTTTTCTAGGTTAAGAATGTTTCTTTGGTGTCAATAAAATAATTTGTTTGTTTGTTTGTTGTTTGTATTTACGTTTGGACATTCTCCTGGACAAGCAATATTCCTGTCACTGTGTCTGTTCAAGACAACTGTGCTTCAAACAACCAACGAGTGCAAAGTATGCTTAGATTCCAAATAACCATTTGAGGACACAAAAAATTTTACTGTGGGAGAATCGAACCAACACTCACATGGGAAGTTGGTAACTAAGTTACTAAGTCACCTGCGCAGAATATAAAAGATTTTCTTGTATTTTATTGTTCCAGGGAGGTGCACCACTACCTACCAAAACAAACCCGCTACCCATAGCTAACAAAGAAGAACTCAGCCTGCAGTTCCCTGTATCATCCGGTTCTCAGCATAGAGAGAAGGCATCAGAGTGGGTTCCCGTCTCACCCAAGAAAGACATGGTAAATGCTATTCATTTAATTTTGTATTGAGAATTTTATAATAACAACTAGCCTTTGCCCGCGGCTTCGCCGCAGCCAAAAGCTAGTTTTTGGGTTATACCTCAGGTTCCCGATATAGTAGCGGGATAAAATGTATACCAGTTGTTAAGTCTAATCAAGAGCTCTCAAATCAAGTTTTTGCGTGATGCGCTAATAAACAAACAGATAAACAAGTAAAAATAAAAAATAAATGTTTTGTGTTTAGACACGCCTACGAGGAGTGATCAAGAAAAAAAAATAGTACTGGCAGGCATAGCTCAGATACATATTTGTAATAATAATAAAGAAAAAAATCTTCGACTTTCTTTTGTTTTTTTCTGAATGTAGTCATTTGTTTGCTTCGTGTCGGAACGTGTTCTCGAAAATGGAGAAAAACGATGTACGAGCCGTTATTAAATACCTCTGTTTAAAAAAGTTAACGACGCAAGAGATTAATTGCAATTTGGAGGCAACATTAGGAGAGTCTGCTCCGCCATATTCCACTGTTGCAAGGTGGGCTTCTCAATTTCGAGTAGGGAGAACGAGCACGGAAGATGAACATCGTTGCGGCCGTCCATCGACGTCAGTCACCCAAGAAAATGTTGCGAAAGTCGAGAAAATTGTATTGAGCGATCGAAGAGTTACCATCCGATACTTAATTCAAGAAACGGGCATTTCATATGGAAGTATTCAATCCATATTGAAACAATCTTTGAATATGAGAAAAGTCTCCGCAAGATGGGTGCCGAGAATGTTAACCGACAGTCAGAAACAAAATCGACTTGACATTTCGAAGATATTTTTGGACAAGTTTCAAGAAGATTCTGAAAACTTTTTGTCTCGTTTGGTAACAATGGACGAACCAACAATGGATGGGTCCATAATTTTGATTCCGAGACAAAACAGCAATCTTCGCATGAAAACGACCATTATCACCGACCCCGAAGAAGTTTCGTGCCGTGGCATCGGCTGGTAAGGTTATGGCCTCAATATTTTGGGACTCAGAAGGGATATTGTTGATTGATTACCTAGAGAGCGTGGAACCACTATTACAGGCCAATATTATGCAGGTTTAGTTCCCAAGTTGAGGAATGCCATCAAAGAGAAAAAGAGAGGGAAACTTCGAAGGGGCGTGCTGTTTCATCACGACAACTCACCCGCGCACAGGTCGGCAGTTGCGATGGCTGCCATTTAGCAAGCTGGCTTCGAGTTGGTTGACCACCCCCCTTGTTCACCAGATCTGGCGCCTAGCAATTTTTATCTGTTCCCCAAATTGAAAGAATACTTAAGGGGAAACAGATACGAAGACGATAACGAGGCGATGGATGCCGTGGAGAGCTTTTAGCAGGACCAAGACAAAACTTTTTTTTTGAAAGGGATTGTTGCTTTGGAAAATCGCTGGAGTCGGTGTGTAGAGAGACTCGGAAACTATGTAGAAAAAAAAAATATTAAGTTATCAATAGTCATTATATTCTATCTCATTCTCACTACTTTTTGATCCCTCCTCGTATATAGCCTATTACAGTCATTTTTTCTAAAATATCTTAAATGTACAGACACAGCGCTATTATAGCTTTATAATAGTATAGATTTAATTATTATCATAACTGCCGAATTTATAATTAATATTTTTTTACATTTCAGCAAGTTGCAAAACTAAACGCAACTGTCAACAACAGTAAAACAAAGTTAGCAACAACATCTACGGAGATTGCAAAGTAAGGCACATGTAATATTTAATTTTAAAATGTACCTTTAAGTAACACTAGCCTTTGTCCCCAAGACACAAGCGCGGCTCCGCTGCATCCAGAAGCTAGTTTTTAGGTTATATCTCCTAGGTTCCTGATATAGTGGCGGGATAAGATGTATCTTCTTAATCGGGATCTTCATTACTGAAGGTCGTGTCTAGTCTGAAGTGTTGTGTTGATCACTCGATGCATTGTATACCAGTTTGTAAGTCTAATCAAGAGCTATCAAATAAAAAAGTTGCATCGAAATCCGTCCAGTAGTTTTTGCGTAATGCGCGAACGAACAAACAGACAAAAAAACGAAAATAAAAAAATGTTTTGTGTTTAGATACGCCTATATAGCCTATTACAATCATTTTTTCTGAAATATCTTAAATGTACAGACATAGCTCTGTTACCGCTTTATAATAGTATAGATTCATTACAGTTAGGGCAGGCGTACATCCCTCGCTCAAGGCCCCGAGTTAAGCTTCCATGGTACAACCGAGGGAAGAGTGTCGCACGCGCGCCTAAGCGCTCGCGCTTGTAGTATTGATTAAAATAAAATTATTTACGCGATTTAGGGTATTTCGATAATAAAATTTAATAATCGAAAATTCAGAGCTAGAACTCTAAACGCATATGATCAACAAAAAAAACAATTTATAAAAAAATAATCTGAGTTGAAAATAACATTTAAAATTATATAAAAAGTCGTCAAATAGAATCTACTAGAAAAATATTTTTTTAAGTTTTATAAACGACAGCTTTGTTGCTGTCGGTGGAGTGTCTCCGAAACCGGCGAGCAGAAACCGGAGAGTGTATGAAGAGAATTATGAACATTGAGGAAGCGAGAGATGTATGCAAGCATAGAGCCTTTTTTTTTCTAATTTATTTTATTAAAAGGACTTTTACATTAGTATATCAGTCCTATTATACCCTAATCATGCTATAATTCTAAATAATATTAAATTGCTAGAGTAAACTGATATTACATTGCCATGAAATTATATAGAATCCTAGCCTCCATAGAATTAGGTTGGGCTAAGATACTATTAAAGCTACCAATATCTAGTCTGTTCAGAGATAGGACATTTATCATATGATCTCTCATTGACTCAAAACGGACACATTCCAGCAACAGATGATGTAGGTCTTCATATACGCCACAATTTGAACAATTTGGTGAAGGCGTCTTTCGCATCAAATAGTTAAATTTGTTGCAGGGAATGTGTCCGGATCTAAGCCTATGAGCAGTAACTAATGTCTTTCTATTTAAGTTTGTATTTATCCACCAGGGGACACGAGGAGGCTCACACTGTATAGTTTTATACCATATGCCCTTTTCCAGTGATCTTTCATCGAAATACTCTTTCCATTTCTCATGACATATTCTTTTGTATATAGGTATAAACTCGCTATAGTCCGGTTTGATAGAAATTTCTCGCCCATTAGTAGCCGCATATTTTGCCAGAGTGTCAGCCTCATCTTTTCCCCGCAGTCCTATATGAGATGGAACCCACTGCAACCTCATATGCACACCTCCATTAATCAATATATCTATCTTTGATAGAATAACATATGCTAGAGATGCACCTCTGAGGCCAGAGGCGCATCGAGCTATATGTTGCAGCGAACTTTTGCTATCTGTCAAAAGAACCACTCTCATATGAACGCGATTGTTAATAACAAAGGTTAGTGCCTCTGAGATTGCAATGAGCTCCAGGGTCATCAATACATACATTTGTACTAATTTTAAAACAATTCTCAATAACTGACATATCTGGTACATAGAATGCAGCCCCCTGCCCGTTCACACCTCGCGAACCATCAGTAAATATAGTAAACCAGTCTTTATATTTAATGTTAATTTCTTCAATAATTGTTTTATTTAGCAAATTATATTCATAGGACTTTTTAGAATTTAAAATACAATCCAAATTGAGATTAATCACTTCATAAGTATTAAAATTTGTAACCCACGTTCCTAAGGTGAACATTTGGAGTGGATTACTTGAAGCTACTTCTTCTTTAACCTCATTGTAAGCTGATAAAAGCAAAGGTATGGTTTTGTTTCTCCAGTAGCTAGTGGTATGCAAGGTTTGAAGGTCAGACAACAAGTTAATTATTATATTATTTTCTATAGATTTGGCTTTCAAACAGAACTTGTATGCTAAGTATTTTCGCCGTATTTGTAATGGCGGCACACTAAGCTCACTCTCCATGACATGGATAGGTGTTGTTTTTATGAATCCTCCTATGATCCTTAAAGCTTGATTTTGGATCTTGTTTAATTTGTTTAAGTGAACCTTGGCACTGCAATCATATAAATAGCATCCGTAATCTAAGCGACTTCTGATCAGTGCGATATAAATGTGTCTCAGGTGTTTGGGGTGTAGACCCCAAGACATGCCTGCTAGAACTCTGAGTAGGATAAGGTACCTCTCCACAATATAATTGATATGCTTAGCCCAGCGTAAGGATCTGTCTAACCATACACCTAAATATTTATAACTATCTCCCACTCCAAAGTATGATTATGTAATTTTAATGTAATTTCTAACTTTTTGAATCCTCTATTAAATACACATACTTTTGATTTAGCTGAAGACAGGTCTAGTCCTACCTCTTCCAAAACTTTACAAAATTGATCTATAGCTGTCTGCATGTAGTTCATACCCTGTAAGAGATTATTTGTGGTATGATATAGCACGAAGTCATCTGCATATTGGCATAAATTAACATTTGTAATGTCCTGAAAACAGCTGATCGTTACGATATTAAATAGGATAGAGGAAATCGGATCACCCTGAGCCAAGCCTTTATTTGTGTGTCTAGTAAAGTAATTATTTTGTACACTATCGCTCTTTATTTTAAGATGTCGTTCGGTCAAAAAGTTCCAAAGATATCTACAAAGCGTTTTACCGATGCCAATATTATCCAGCTTATTAATTAAAACGTCTATGTCCACATTATTATAAGCGTTGTTAATATCAAGAAAGCAAGCTATGGTCGGTGTGTTAGTTGAAAATCCTACATAGAACTGACATCAGTTAGTGTAGCTAAACAATCGTGACACGAGCGCCCTCTTCTAAAACCGTAAGTATAAGGCGACAACAGCTTGTTTTTCCCAACGAACCATTCCAGTCGCCTAGTGAGCATGGAGTGAAATATTTTACACACACAAGATATTAGTGATATAGGTCTAAGTTTAAAATTTAATAACCGAAAATTCAGAGCTAAAACTCTAAACGCATATGATCAACAAAAAAAACAATTTATAAAAAAATAATCTGAGTGGAAAATAACATTTAAAATTATATAAAAAGTCGTCAAATAGAATCTACTAGAAAAATATTTTTTTAAGTTTTATAAACGACAGCTTTGTTGCTGTCGGTGGAGTGTCTCCGAAACCGGCGAGCAGAAACCGGAGAGTGTATGAAGAGAATTATGAACGTTGATGAAGCGAGAGATGTATGCAAGAATAGAGCCTTTTGTCACTTTGTTCTCTCTGCCTACCCTGCAAGGGAGATAGCGTGATGATAAGTAAGTAAGTAAAATCATCATAGGTGCAACCCTAGCGCATTCGTTGCATGATGCGGTTGCCCGAGGATCACGCGGCGGGCAAAACAATCTCAACTGTATTTCTGTCTGCATAAGGTACATTTCTTCTCGCTACGAACAATTGGTATTATTATTAAGATTTTGTAGGCTATTATAGAGAGACTTTGGACTAGTTTTAATGGAAGTGATGTTTCTGTTCGTATTTATTCTGTGGTTAGGGGACCCGTAATTTATCTGCTAAAACAAATTGGATACATTAAACACAAAGTGGAAAATTTTAAATCGAAAATAACAGTCACAATCTGGATTTGAACCTGCATCTCCTGGATACCGTCCAGATGCTTTGCCAATTCAGCCATTGTGACAACTGCTCTTGTTTGCTAATTTCGGTAACACATTCATACTTAACGTCCTTGGTGACGCCTGCGCCATCTGTCGGAAGTATTTACATCTGTAAACCGGTATCCAGAAGATGCAGGTTCAAATCCTGCTCGAGACTGTTATTTTCGATTTCACATTTTCCACTTTGTGTTTAATGTATATAGCTAAGCATGTCAAATGCTAAAAATATACATAAAAATATCTAAATTGGATAAATATAAAACTTCCTTGGAATATTATCTAAACAATAACGGAAAAATCGGAAATGTTTCAAAATTTGTTGCATGGGTTAGACTTTAGAAGAAGTAGCCAAGTAATGAGGTAGAACCTTGCTTGTCGGAGACTGTACGAATTACTGCTTGTTATAAAACGGCTTTCCGTAGCCCCCTTCGCCCCCGTGACGGGTAAACCAGGACGCCGCCATTCGGATGAACAATACTAAAATCTCCGTTGAATGTACTGGCATGTCCAGAAGTAATGGGTCTAAATCCTTTTATCAAATTTTAGACAAATTAAAAATACTTTATTTTAAGGTAATGTACAATTATAAACATTGTAGAATTACCATTGTTGCAGAATACCAGAGCGAGCGTCGAGTCCGCCTCCCTATTTGAAAGCATTTTCTTCGGGAACGCGTAAGTTTCACGTCATACTCATTATATTAACTATTAAATATCCCGGGTCCGGCGGCGGGTTTATTGTAAAAAGAGAAATTCTCAGTAGCAGCCCGGAGTTTGGAAATGTGCCCGGTAGACGTCACTAGGCTCGCCCCCTATTACGTGGGATTTAAACAGCTGGCATGGGTCACTAACTGTTATATAGCAATAACACAAATTATCACAAACATACGTTACTAGAAAAAATATAACGACAGTATAGAAATAAGCGGAAGAACAGATGGACTACTTTAGTTAAAAATGTTTGTATTTTTAACGATTATAAGCTTTAATACTATCAAACGCTTTTTAATTTAATACTGATTCCAGAGCTAACCACCGTGCCAGCATTGCCGCCAGTCCCACCAGGACCCCAAGCATACCCTCCAGGCGTTGATTCAAAGAAAATGGTAATTTACCTTCCCTTGTTGTTGCAGCTAAAGGGTGGTATGCAAGTGGAAAAAGAAACTATATGGTTCAAATTATTATTTGTGAATAAGGAAAAAGAGTATTTTTGTACGACGTTTTCCTTATTCACAAATTATAATTTGTACTTTAAGAGTAGCTGAGCATGTCAAATGCTAAAATATAGATCAAAACTATATGGTTGTCTGTAAAGTCGGTTTACGGACGATAATTATTTTACGTGATAACGTCATATTTATATGTCGATAGATGCGTCACAAGCCGAACGCTTAGGCCCATCGTGCCTCTATCGCTTGTTTCGCGCTCTCACTTACACGCTCGGCTCAGGCGGAACGTGACACTTTTTCGTGCGTGCAGCCGGCGTTCATCGATTTATAAGACGTTATTCAAAAAACAAATATGTTACATAGTAATAGTAGCTATATTTTAGTTTAAATGTTAGTCTGCAGCTCGCTTGGCATATGTAAATTGTTCAAACTACGTTTATATAAATGGATTTAGATGAAGCACTCTCTCTTGGTACCCAACGCTACCACCAGTAATGCAATGGGTATAATTGCATACTTTCCTTACTCGCCTCATATGATACACGCGGGAACAAATGGGGTGGTGACACTTGTAACCTTAGTCCGTCACTACCTGGATTTATTTAATGATTTTCTGATAATATTAATTTAATATTTAACAATTTTAACAGCAAGACGTGGCGAACATCGTGTCTCAGAAATTGTCGTTGATTCGCAAAGAGCAGGAGGATACCGAATTAAGTGTCACACACGGGGTAAATATTTTTTATTCCTTCCTACCTTATTTCACTATTAGTACTAGTTTTATTTTCAACGCGCAAAAGTTTAATGGGGTAAATTGACTATAAGGGCCGCATGGATTTGTAAAGATTACTTTCATAGTCAGCGACTTGTACAAACAAGTATAAACTTATGTATTCTTAATGTGTTTACCAAATGGAATATTAGATATTTACATAAAAAATAAAGAATGATAAGCGGGAATACAGGCGTGATGCTATGTATGTATAAAAATACTAACCTCAGTCGTCTTCAACTATATTTACAGTTTGGATGGTCAGCTAAGGAGAAATCGCTGGGACAATTCACCGGCACGACCGGTGCACAAATATTAACGCCGCGGGAATTAGCTAGCGGTACACAAGCTTGGGCTAAAAAGGTACTGATTCAGATCAATTAATTATCATATCACAATCGAATTATTTCTTTCATCACTATTTAAAAAGTCAAATATGCTTTATGGTAATGAAAGAATTACACTAAAGATGTGTAAAGCATTAAAGTATCAAACGAAACCAGCTTTTGATGTGTTGCGTATTGAGTTTATTTTTATATATCTATACATAGTATAAAGTAGTCGCTATTCGCGTCTGCCTGTTTGTCACCTATCTTCTCCTAAACCACACAACAGATTTTGAAATGGTTTTTAGTGTAATTTAGATAACTTTTCAAGTGAATTTATATGTATAATACTTTTTTTAAGTAATGAAATCAAGTGTTTTAATCAAGTCAATTTGCGGCATATGTATCTTAAAATATACTGTAATATAATATGTACCTAGTTAAAAAATCCTAAATATTTTTTTTAGTAGTCAGTTGCGAGCGATTTATACTATGTGTAAAATATTTATTTTAAATTTATAATGAAGATTTAAATTTTTGTAAAGGGTTCTTAGAATTGGTCATATTTTTGAAAAGCAACGGCTCATTCTGGCATAACCGGGTCCAATTTTCAATATGGTCAATTCTATGAAAGACATTATACAAAGATATTATCTTTGTATAAGTTGTTGTATAATATTAGTTGTTTTCAATTTATAACAAGGTAACATTGAGAGGGTATTTTAGAACAAGATTTAAGGAAATCCTATTATTGTATCCATGAAATTTTAATCTTACTCTAGACGTCAAATGGTAATTTCTTATTTCATTCAACTGTATTACTTTTGCCTGGATGTGTATGAAAAAAATAACAAAGTTTTATGTATACTTTAATGTTTGTCTATGAACTCTACGAATACAAAATCATTAAGCCAGAGGTTTCGTTCAATACTTTAATAGTGTGGCAATAACTTTACTTTCAGCCGATTACGTCACAGCGGGATGGCCGTACACTGCGCTTACGCAAATGGCGGTCAGAACTTATAATACACATAGTATTATATTTTCCGACCGTTTCAATATCACTGTGATGATTGCAATGACATATTTGTTCATCTGATGTATCCCATGATAGGTATGACTACAAGGTATTGCTAGTGTTGTTACATACCAGTTCTTAGTACAAAAATAGTGATCGTCCTAAACTGAATACTACATGTACCCCTGTCTTTTCCAGACTTTGAACACGATCTAAAAAATAATACCTATTGTAGAAAAAAAAACCTTAGAAAACGAGTGCAAATATTATGCTTATACATTATAACAAGCTGTTAAAATAACTTTGCGTGGGGTAGTGCTTTTAATAATACTATAAAACTTCACTCCCCAAAAGAAGACTGATGCTTTCCTCTAATTCAAAAAGTCATAAAAAAAATTAAAAAGAAATTTGACAATTATTTAACAAAATAATAACATGCTTGTTTAACATATTGAGATAGAAGTTCCGGAAAACCGAGACTCATTTAAACTTCTCATTTACTCATTTATTTTTTTTTTTTGTCCTTAACCATGGAAAGTTTCCAGTCTAAATATACACGCATTGTTTTTTCATCGTGAGGGATTTTAATTTAAATGTTGCTGCAACCATCACGCGAACCGTAACATTGTTCGTGTAAGGAGGGAACTTGTCAGTTCGCTAATTACACCGCACTATTCCACTGCAGAATGTGATGGTAATTCTCGTGCCATGTACTAAAGTGGCATGTCAATCATCATCACCTCGGAAGGCATACAAATATTCAGTTTTCCCCTTTGTTCTGACTGACTTATTTATTTTATTATTACTAATACAACTGAATGAAATTTTGGTTTATTTTTTTTATAATTATTTTACAATATGTTTCAATAATGTTTGTTATTTTTCATATAAACTATATAAGTTAATAACAGTTTTATAATTGAAACTACAATGTCTTAATTACTTTGTATCTAATCTAATAATATATACATTTCCCAATATTTATTAGATGTATTTTGTTTAATACAAGACCAGTCAGTCTTCAAATTTTATTTGGGTCTAATGTTTCTTTGGGCCATCTTTGACATAAATTTCCGCGGGTTCGATGGCTCAAAGAGGCATACGGCTTAGATGGGGAATTCGTGAATATTTGTTGCAGCTTTTATGTGATAAGGAGATGCGTGCAGTACGGTATCATCACGGTCTACGATGATAGGTGCTAAGCTAGACCTACCTGAGGTAAGTTTGATGTGTGGAGGAAGGTCAACTCAAATTATGTGAAGATTTATTTTTTGTTGCTTACATATACATCTTTTTATTATGTGTTAGTTGTTATTTATATATTTCTCTTTATTTTTACAAAATCATATTTAATATTCGTTTTTGGAGATAACAAGGCCACACAAAATTCTATTGGAATGTAAACATGCAACTGGCCTACATTTTAAATTAGGTCTTGGTATTGGTACATTAGTCGGTATTTTAGGCTTAGTACGCACTGCGAATTTTATTCGCGCGATTTTTCCGCAAAATTCTGTGACCGGATATTGTATGAAGCTGCACGCACTTGTGAAAATAAAATCGCGCGAATTATGGCCAAAGCGGATTATAAACCGCCCGAAAAAAATCCTGCGAATAAAATCTCAGTTCGTGCCAAGCCTTAGCCGACTACCTACGGTCGAAAGGATGGGTAGTTGTATTTGACTTCTATGTTTTGTGTATTCCATATGTCTGTGTATGTCATATTCCATACAAAATCCATATTATTTTTACTGTTTATCGTTTATAATAGCAATATTTAATACGTTATTTAACTACTCAATAAATGTATAGGACCAACTAGTACGTGCCGCCCCAGTTGAAGGTGGTATGGGCATGCACTTACTACAGAAAATGGGCTGGACTCCAGGCCGAGGGTTGGGTAAAGAAGGCACTGGGACCCTTCAGCCATTACTCCTTGAGGTTAAACTGGACACCAGAGGTCTACAGGCCAAAGAAGAGGTCAGTAGCTGTAGGCGCAGTAGAGGTGTAAGTACTTTTGGTTTTTTTTTTTTGCAGCTTGCTAATTTTTTGTATAATTTTTTTACACATATTGAAATAATACTACGTTTACGGAATCTATCGCGTTTACTTGATTTTTCTATTATCCCGACGTTTCGAATACTTTACAGCATTCGTGATCACGGGTGGACTTAGATGATAGACGTCCAAGGCCCAGCCTTGCCAGCCGGGATAGTAGAAAAATCAAGTAAACGCTATAGATTCCGTAAACGTAGTTTTATTTCAAAATATGTAACATTCGCGTAAATATCAGAAAGTATTATTTTTTTACATGTTTATCTTTTTAATATTTCATACACCGCTGACAATATGACTGCACTAACATTTTACAAAGATATTAGTTATGTTACGCCTTTACAAGGTTCGGCGCTTTTCCATTTCCCTACGTTTTTCTATAGATAACTAGCTGACCCGACAGACATTGCTTCTTAGCTATGAGTGTTCAATTACTTACGAACTGCCAAGCGCGAGAAGCTATATATAGTCGCTAAGTTTTCTAAAATATACAATTTTCTTCAAAATCTCACGACATTTTACCAGGGAGAGGGAGGAGATAGAAAAATCGCCAAAATTGCTTCACCTAATTAATGGATCCGCCCTAACAACCTTTACAAAGTATTACAAAACATGAAAAAAGGATGAAAATCGTTTTCAAGTTATGGCGTGACCAAGATAAATAGCGACTCATTTTTATATTATATAGATTAGTGCTAAACGTGCAAACGTCGCGTTAGTATTTTATAAAAAAAAAATTTGGTCATATTTTCATCATGCATCTGGGCCAATCTGGGGACAATACCTACCTAGTATTAGTTCCAGGAGATGCATCCTGCTCTTGACCATTATTTTCGATTTGACATTTTCGCACTTTGTGTTCATGAAATAAAATTATTATAATGGATTTTATTATGTTTCCAGAGAAACTTCTCTTTTTCCACATTCACAAATAATTTGTTCTTTAAAGTAGCTGAGCATGTCAAGTGGTAAAATGCAGATCAAAACGTACACCATGGGCAGAGCCTAAATTAAAAATTGACATAGACTCTCGAGTATGGACAGTGTATATACCTACTTTCTGTATGTTTTCCCAGATAAAGCCTCAACGTGGCGGGCGAATCCGAAGTGTAGGGCCAGCGCCGTTAGTCGCCGGTGGGAAACATCCTGTATCGCTACTAGGAGAGTATTGCTCTAAACAAAAGTTGGGTCCGCCTGAATACAATCTATGTTTCGAGTGCGGGCCTGATCATAAGAAAAATTTTCTATTCAAGGTCTGTTACAAGGTGATATTATATATCTTATTTATTTTAAACGTACTTAATACTTGATATCAAAGCTTGCTTTCTTATATATTAACCAACAAAAATGTGTTTACACGAAATCAACAACTTGTTTGTGTTGACAGACTATGTTAAAAAAAAATTGTAACGCGTAATTATCGTCGATAGAGAAGGACAAATAATCACACAGGGGGGTTAGAATGTATCTCACTAAATCGTATCGACATCGCATCGTGTTATTGTGTTTACTTGAGAAATCACCGTGATTGGCCGAAGGATTATTGCGACATCACGCGTCGGTTTCTCTACCAATCACAAGCGAAACGATGCTGTGTTTGTGAGATATGAGATTCCGTCTAACCTCCTGGTGTGTTAATGTATTGATGTTAATAAATGTTTCTTTTTACCGGACGCGAAAGAACAGTATCATCTGTCTTCTACATTTTAACAGCAAGCTCTTCTTGCCTTAATATTTCCAGGGCAATGATTCATCTTATTTGCGACATACTACATTTCAGTTATTACAATTTTCCAGGTCAAAGTTGCAGGCACTGAATACCAGCCTGCAGTGGCGAGCGCGAACAAAAAACAGGCTAAAGCCGACGCGGCCCAACTTGCCTTGCAAAAACTTGGCATAGTGACTTAGCACTATGTACACAGACTATTTATGTTTCTAATAATCTATGTCAGTTGGTTACGCAAGAATACATGTAAATTAGTTGCAGCCATATTGTAAGTAAATACTCGAATTTAAATAAAGAAAAGTGTTAATTAGACCATGACTTTTATTTTAGTTGATAAAAATGTATTGTGTGTATTAAAGGGGCAGTTCATAAAATACGTCTTCTCTTCACTCTCTTCACGCTGCGTCACAATTTCTGTGACCCTCTCATCATTTCACGAAGGTTAGGGCAAACGAAATACCTAAAAAGAAGAAATTAAAATCAAAGACAAATATTAAACGGGACAAAAATATAGAATAAACCATGGCCTACAAACTTGGCCATGGATTTTGTTGTAGGTCTGTTTTTACTGTTACTCTGTACTGGAAAGGTAGTAAGATCTAGGAACAGAATTTCACGTTATACAGTTTCATACAGCTCAACTTTATAATATTTTAATCGCAATTGGTATAATGGTTCGATTTTAAATCGCCCAAATTTGGAAATATTCTACTGGAACTGTCGTTTCCATGATAAAAATAGCCTATGACACTCTTCATACACTACCTGCGTAATTAAACAAAAAAGTTAGTACGTGAAAAAACGACACTCATATTCGCACATCATCAAGCTGCAACAAAGCCATGTCTGTACATTTAAGAAAAAAGAAATGGTTTTAGGCGTCTCTGAACAACAAAACTGCACAGATGGCGGAGTGGTGGAAAGTGCCAAAAATATACAGAATAATACAGTTCATTCTGTATTGCATAACAAAACATCAACAAGAATTACAATAATTTATATTTACAAGTAACTGCCTCGGTGGTGCAGCGGTAGTGTGTGCGACTGCTGATCATTAGGTCTCTGGTTCGATCCCCTGGTCGGGCAGTGTTATTGAGCTTTTTCGTAAAAAGAAAAAAACTAGACGTCGTGGGACGTCTAGCAGATGTGAAAACATCGAAATTACTTTGTAGAAATAAAATGATCATAACTTGACTAGAGATTGCAACCCTGTATGTTTCTCAACCCGGCCGGGCCCGATCGCATTCGTCGCCAACCCGGCCGGGTTGTGTGTTAGCAATGAAACCTTTAAAGTATTTTATGAAACATTTCTATATATGAATGGAAAAAGACAAAGATTCAAGGTTAATATTTATTTCAAATTGGCTTATATGAACAATTATGACACTAATCAAACAAACAAACAAATAATCAGTCTCACTCAAGTCTCAAAATCACACTTAATACAGAATTGATTACTTTTACTTATGGACGGAAAAGTAACATTAGTAAGTACCTATTAGTAATCATTAATTTTTATAAGTTTAAACAAGCAGGAAAGACCTGAGACCCTCTTTACTCCTTATAGTGACTATTTGAAAACATAGTATTAAAAACATTTAAAAAAAAAGGAAACCGCCTTCAAGTGGCCCAGAAACTAAAAAGCAATAAATTATTGGTATTTAGATACGATTTCCATGCTAGACACACCTACTGATGTGTTTGAAGCCGGTTCTAAAAATGTTTTTAATGTTATCTAAGTATTTATATGAATTCTTTTTGTTACTTTTGGACTAGGCACCGGCTTCAAACACATCAGTAGGTGTCTAGCACGGATGCGGATAGGAATTTTTTTTCCCGTCTAAACAAAAAAAAAGTGTCTAGCACGGAAATCGTATCTAAATACCAATTATTTATTGCTTTCTAGTTCCTGGGCGCACTTGAAGGCGGTTTTCTTTTTTTTAATGTTTTATTTTTTGCTTTTTAGTAATTTTTTTATAAAATAGATTAGACTAGGTCGTACGTGACGAGGTGGCCTCCCTAAACGAAAAAAAAATCAAACAATGAAATAAGAAAAACGTTAAAATTGCCTATAAAACTTTAAGAATTCCACCAATTTCTCATTTCTCAAGGATACCATCATCAGATCCTTACCTGATGACTATGGGACCACCTAGGAAGTATACCCTATCAAACAAAAAAATAATTTTGCAAATCGGTCCAGGCGTCTTTGAGTAATTGGTGAACATACATAAAAAAAAATCCGACGAATTGAGAAACTCCTCCTTTTTTTGAAGTCGGTTAGAAATAAGAAACTAATAACGCAGCCTAAAGTACTACACGTGTCATTACAACTTAGATTAGATAAATAGATAAACTTTGGTATAAATAAAACAAATTATTATTTGCTAAAAGTAAAGTATTATGCTTTTTCTTAAACTTTGGCTAAGTGTTACTATTACTAATTGAGCAAATAGTGAAATCTTTTATACTATGCTGTACTGTAACACTTGTATAGACCGGGCCCGGTAAGAATGGCAGGGCCCGGTGGGTGCCTAAAAGGGCACCGGGCCTGCTTTGCAATTTCTAAACTTGACAAAGTATTCCTCAAGAGGAATAAAACGAGTATAAACTCGATGGGGTTGCTTAGTTTCATTACAGGGAAACTGTGGCCACCTTCCAGCTCCATCGCCAGACCCTGGATACCATCTAGAGACAAAGTACTCGTCAAGACAAATCATACGAGCCCAAACTCGATGGAGTTATATCGTTTTATAATGGGGTTCCTATGGCCACCTTCTAGCTCCATCATCAGACCCTGATACCATCTAAAGACAAATTACTCGTCAAGGCGAATCAAATGATTCCAAACTCGATGGGGTTGCGTCGTTTCATTACAGACTTACTGTGATCACCTTCCAGCTCCATCATCAGACCCTGGATATCGTCTATGACTGAAGTTCTAGCCAGGACATTTCAAACGAGCTCTAACTCGATGGAGTTTCGCCATTTAGTTACAGAGTTTCGCATGGCCACCTTCCAGCTCCATCATCAGACCCTGGATACCATCTAAAGACAAAGTACTCATCAAGACGAATCAAACGTGTCCAAACTCGACGGGGTTGCATCATTTCATTATAGAGTTACTGTGGCCACCTTCCAGCTTCATCATCAGCCCCTGGATACCATCTAGACACAAAATACTCGGCAAGACGAATCATACGAGCCCAAACTCGATGGGGTTGCGCCCTTTCATTATTGAGTTCCTATGTCCACCTTCCAGCTCCATCATCAGATCAGCTCCATGTCATCACAATATTGCATTATCACGCGACATACACATACGTGTAAAATTTCAGCTCAATCGGAAACCGGGAAGTGTTTAAATTTAACTTACAAGATTTGAATGGGACAAGTACACTAGCGTCGCCGCGCTAACAGCCGATTTATCCTCCCCGCATTAGATGTTTCACATCAAAAATTCTCGGTATACGGCAATAGGCTCGACCCTTATTATGTAGGACTTACACATAGCTGGTGAACCGTGAGTGTGTAATACACCTCTGCCTACCCCTTCAGGGATACAGCCGTGATGCTATGTTCAAGTAACAATAGTGTTGCTTAATTATTTTTATTACTAATAGTGGTAGACGAGTTATAGCCCTACTGGTGGTAAAGAGTAACTGCCACTTATCCTCTCGATATACTGCCAAGGTGCTTCAGAGTCAGCCACACGGAAGATGGTGGTAATGACCGCTCGGGCCTGATAACAAGAGATTACTCGCACAATCCATTGCATTACCACCAATAATGCAATGAGTGATAACCGCTTACTTCCGTTAGTACACTCGTACGGCATCCGCTAGAAAGCATGGGGTGGTGACACTTCGTTTCTTAATCTGTCACCACACAAACAAGAAATATCACTATAATACCTGAAATTAATAAAATGCCAATGATATTGATAACATTTTATTAGATTTATCAACGTTATCTACATAAAATTGCTATAACTATGTATATTCTAGAAGCTACTAATAATAATTTTAAAGAAACCAATCTGAGTAAAATCAGTAATTCGGCTAAATTTGGAAATATTATAATCAATAAAAGCCAATAGACATTACTGTACTAGTTTTAATCTTTCTCCTACTAGTATCTACAATTACATCTATATATATATATATATATATATTACGTTTTGTTACTATAATACAGATCTGTTGCCAACACAAAAATTTATAAATTTATTGTTTTTCTCCAGACTGCTGTTTGATCCTGTAGTCAGACAGAGCTGCCTTGATAGCATCCTCAGCAAGCACTGTAAATAACAATAAGTCTAGTTAATTATTTGTAGATTAGATTCATCCGTCCATCTTGACTCATTTAATTACCTATACATATTATATAAACTCCCCCTGCTTTATCAGTCTGTGTGAATGCAATAAACTGAAAAACTATTATACATTTTGTCATATGATTTTCGACAATGAATGGAGTGGAGTGATTCATGAGAAAAATGTTGGTGTTATACTTCCCTAAGCTTTTGTGTAAAATAACTTAAGTATAACAATCGAAGATATCGGAATAATCATACTAACTGAGAGCTTTACTTTAATTTGATAGAAGTTACAATAGTGCAAGGTGAATGTTAGTTCTGGGCTTTATGTAGAGTTTTTCTTGCAACCCTTTTACTGGTTCCCTGGTGAGCATGGGTCTCCTCTCTTAGTGAAAGGGATTAGGCCATAGTCCTACCGCTGGCTAAGTGACAGAGTCAACCGACTTTATAAGCAGTGGAGAAAATCTCTCAGGCATGCAGGTTTCTTCACAATGTTTTCCTTCACTGAACAGTGATAAATTGTAAACAACTACATACATCATTTTGAAAAATCTAAAAAAGTCAAGAGGTGTCCTACAAGGTCTGAACATTGGACTCAGGATCGAACTAAATACCACTGTCTTTGCAGTCCTTGGTTGTACTGCTATTTAAATATTATCATTACATCTTAGAGTACCAGAAAACTAAGATCATAGTAATGTAGCTGTCTAGATAATATTATACTCACTGGAACAATGCAACTTGACAGGTGGCAATGAAAGTTCCTTTGCAATATCTGTGTTCTTTAGTGTTAGAGCTTCATCCACCGTTTTCCCTTTTACCCATTCGGTAGCCAAGGAGCTTGAAGCTATTGCGGATCCACATCCAAAGGTCTTGAATTTAGCATCAATAATTTTTCCATTCTCGTCCACCTTAATCTGTAGCTTCATAACATCACCACAAGCTGGTGCACCGACAAGCCCAGTACCAACATTTTTGTCCTTTTTGTCTAGAGAACCTACGTTACGAGGGTTTTCATAGTGTTCAATCACCTGTAACATATTAAGATCTGCAGACTTTGTCACATTCACATTATCATGTAAATATAACTAGGACAGTGTGGTTCAAAGTGCAATAAAAGTAATGAACATAGATTTCAGATTAATTTGTTTGGATTAGTACAACGAACTTTAGAATGGTATTTCAAACTAAACAATAGTATCAACTATTTTCGTTTTGTAGCTTTAGCCAAGGAATGCAATGGGATAGTGATAAATTATTCGCAGCCCGTCAACCCGTAAATAGCGTAGTTTAACAGAAGTGAATATAACAACAGACGAAACTATATGACTAAATAATATTAATTTGAAAATCAATATTTGTATAAGGTTTCACAATCCTGCTTACAATTTAGTTTTGAAATTACTTATTTCGCTTTATACAGCCTTCACAGAACGCGGGACATTTCACAAGATATAGGTTAAACTTTTAAACTATGTATCTTCACGACGTAAGTTAATTTACGAAATTACGTCTTCAGAAGAGAATCGATACTTCTCGAAAATTTGTGATTTATTTACTTACGTTAGCATGATAAGTAGCTGCCTGAATTATGTTAGGACTGCTGAAACTCTTCAAGCAGACACATCTGCGTATGATTGTTGCTAGAAAAGCCATTGCTTACATACGCTTATTAAACTATGTTTTATGTTTGTTTTGATAATTTGATATGTTGAGGTTATCATGACCTTGCAGTGGAGTGGTCTCAAAAGTCAAAATGCAAAATCGGTAGATTCACCAAGTAAAATCAGTATATCTGGACATAAATCGGTTATTGAAACAAAAAATCATTATTCAATCAAATCTCTTTATTTAAAACTTTAGGGATTATTTGTTTACTTACCTTGTTTAATATGTATACTTATCAGGTTTTTATTTTTTTGTCTCAGTAAACTGCTGCTGATAGTATCAGCTTTAAATAAGATTTATTTACAAGATGCATTTTTGCACCTTCTGACTGAGTGTGTCAAGAAGAGGTATTTTCTATAGATTATTTTCTATAGAATTCCAAATATTTTTTGTTTTGCACTTGCGCTTGTACTCGGTTCCATCGTCATCAAAGACATTTTGCTGAAGAAAACCTTTCACTTCTAATGTAAGAAAATAAATGAAAAAAGAAATCGGATTAAACACAAAGTGAAAAATGTGAAATCGAAAATAACAGTCACCAGCAGGATTTGAACCTGCATCTCCTGGATACCGTCCAGATGCTTTGCCAATTCAGCCATCGTGACAATTGCTCCTGACTGCTAATTTCGATAACACATTCATACTTAACGTCTCTGGGTGACGCCTGCGCCATCTGTCGGAAATATTTCCATACATTATCCATCCATCCATCAGCCTTCAAACGTCCACTGCTGGACAAAGGCCTCCCCAAGAATGGGGGATAATGCCGTAATTGCTACGCTTGGCAGGCGGGTTGGCGATCGCAGTGGATGTTGTTAATACTCGAGGGAGTGCTGCTGCCCACTCCCTCGGTATTCCCTCAGTCAGCTCTTACAACTCCCGTGGGTAGAGAGGGGTGGGACAATTCTAATGCCGGCCCCATACGGTGAATATACCGACCAGGTAAACTTAATTTTAAAATTAAGATTTTTACCTAATAATGACGCAAACCCTATAAATATTTAGATATTTTTATATATATTTTTAGCATTTGACATGCATTAGTACTATACATTAAACACAAAGTTATTTTCGATTTCAAATTTTTCACTTTGGGTTTAATGTATAGTGCTAAGCATGTCAAGTGCTAAAAATATCTAAATAAAGAAAGCGGAGTTTATAAGTAATATTTGCTTGGGGAAATCCCTAAAACAGTAGTTCTTGGAGACATGTGTATTCCCCGAAATATATCGTTACCGGTTCCATCGGTAGATGGACGTTCATGCAGTAACATTTAATTATAACCGAGGGATTTACGGTAAAAGATAAACAAGTAGGAATGCTAGTTTGTAATTGTTGAAATTCTGTAAAAAAAAATAGAGAGAATTTTCTTGTATTCTTAGAAAGCGTAGAAAAATCTTTTATCTGACAACATATCGGTAGAAATACCGAACAATCGGTAGGCTTCAGACCTATGTGACCTTAACTTATTTTTTTTTATTAATTTGTTTAAGGCATTGGCAAAACCATCAGCCTAACAGTAACATAAACATCGTTATTCTCTGATCACAGGTAAGTTTAATTCATAAAACAAGTCGTAGTTGAAGTCAGTTATATATATATACTAATTTTATAGTCATTCAAGTCAAAGTCCCGCTCCAGTAAAACGAAGGTGACCGTCGGTGCACCAGCTTGTGATGATGTTATGAAGCTACAGATTGAGGTGGACGAGAATGGAAAAAATATAGCTTCTATGGAGTTTTGGAAACAACAGGAAAAAACACGTTAAGTCGCATTACATCACTTGCCAACACTTATGCACATACACAAATAGTTATTATGCAAAACGCCACCACTTTTACACATTAATACTTGAAATAACATAAGTTTAGGAAAATAATGCAGAGCAATGACATGATCTTCTTCGTGTTCCCGCCAAAACTCTAAAGGCCCGTGTCCATCAGGCGCGCCAAGCCGAGCCGAATCGAATCGCAAAAATTCTTCTGCTATACATTTACTACGAAACTGCGTCCACTAAAGGCGCGCCGAACCGCGTCGAATCGTATCGGACGGGCGCATTGCCTGTGAGGCGAATTTCTTCGCCGACGCATTTCAAAGACAATTCAGCGCCTAGTATCTAGTATTTATGTAGTATCTATGGACTCTATGGTCGACGCGGCCAAGTGATCTTCTTCTTGTTTTACAAGAAAATTTTCAGACATTAGCCTCACAGAAAGAGCCACCGAAATAATACATCTGAACTAGTGATTTCATCTAACTCAAAAGTAGTGATTACTTAGATAAAGAAATCTAAGATATCTTTATCTATTATATTATACTCTTTGCAGCCAAGGGGATATGAGTGGGTGTATTATTTTATTATTTAAGCCATATTATCCCAAGGGGTTACCATTCATCCATCCATCAGCCTTTTAAAGTCCACTGCTGGACATAGGCGTCCCCAAGAATGGGGGATAGTGCCGTAATCGCCACGCTTGGCAGGCGGGTTGGCGATCGCCGTGGATGTTATTAATACTCGAAGGAGTGCTGCTGCCCACTCCCGCGGTATTCCCTCAATCGGCTCTTACGACTTCCATGGGTGGAGGGGAGGGGGGTGGTACAATCTAAAGCCGGCCCCACACGGCATATAACCCCTCCCCCAAGGGGTTAATGGCAAACATATCTAAAACTGATAAAAATATATTTCTTTAGTTTTATATTTTTTTTAATTATGTATATTCAGCACCGCACCTTAAATGAGGCGCGTTGGGCCAATATACCAATGTGATTTATATGAAGAAATAACACAGCTAGTACTATTTTATTGCTAAATCAATTTCGAAAAAAAACACTAAATTGACTATGTAATAATCTAAAAGCCCAAAATAACTTTTATTTAGTGGTATAAAAAGATTGGGAACAATGTCGATGCTACTCAACTCCACATTTGCTGTATCCTCATATTAAGGCTGTATCTAAACTTTGTATTTCAGTAGCACTGGCGACATATAATTTGAGTGTAATCTCTACTACAAGTAGGTACTACTACTTATCATTCACCCGCCATCGCCCATGCAGGATAGACAGAGAGAACAGAATGCCAAAAGGCTCTGCATACATCTCTTGCTTCTTCAACGTTCATAGTTCTCTTCATATACGCTCGCCGGCTTACTCCACCTTCCTTAAATACGTGACCGATTTGGTCTAGATAGGCGAATGACGAGACGAGTGAGAGACTGAGTCTCCCCTGTACCTACATCCTTCCACTTTCGCATGATATATCTTCTTATCTAACTAGTCGATCGTCCAGCATTCTCTCCACATAGCTGAACCATGGGAGCATTCTCATTCGCATCTTTACGGTTCCTGATACGAAGAAGTCGAGGGTTGGTATTCTTCATTATCCTGGCTCACGAACAGAATTGCTTTGATGGTTTCCAGCGACCTCTGTACCTGGCATCGCACCTCAGCTCAGCCAATAATTGTTAACCAGTAAGTGAGTCCCTGAATCCCCATCTCTGCAGTTGTCATCACTCAAATTGTAATTTTCCGGTAGTGTAATAAAAAAAATCTGCTGAAATTATAGGACTATCCTCCTCTAGAATTGATATAATGTCGTTAACATTTAACTTTTTTGTTAAGGCGAGAAAGAAAATTTTCCTAATCGCACACCCCGTCGTTCGGGGCAACGAACAGGGTAGTGTGGGGCCTTCACCCACTAAAGTAACCCACCGTGTGCCGTCTCTCCACCTTTATTGGCGGGCTCTCGAACCATGTTACATTCTTTCGGTGATCCGCCGGCGGCTTACCCTTTCGGGTACCCTCTACTGAGCGACGCATCCGCACACGGAGCGCGGGCGGCCTTGCGGGTGGCGGAAGTTCCCCGGCCCATCCACCCGCAGCCTCAGCTAGGGCGGCATGGGGCAGAAGTACTCACGCCTGCGCCACCCCAGTCACTGGCGGCGGTTTGGGTCAACGGAAGAATCCTGCTCCCTGGCCCTCTCCGCCGCTTCCATCCGCGAGATAACCTCCTCACAGAAGGCAGCGACCGCAGCCCAATTCCTGTCGCTGCTAAGCATTGCTCTGACGACGCTCGGCAGCGAGAGGCCCCCCCCATTGCCGCAACGAGTTCACGGCGCTGCTCTGCCCAAGCCGGGCACGACTCGAGCGTGTGCTGCGCCGTGTCCTCGTCGCAGTCGCAATGGTGACAGCCCGGCGTCACTTCCCTCCTTGCGACTATGTGCAGATATCTGCCGAAGCAACCGTGCCTCGACAGCACATGTACCAGTCGGAAGGTAAGGACTCCGTGCTGTCACCCTGCCCACTCTTCCAGCACCGGCTGGAGTGCCTCTACGGTCCGAAGACCGGCCCAGGGCGCCTCTAGCCGCGCCTTCCAGCTGGCTAAGGCAGCCCGGCGGATGTCGCCATGGCAGGCCACCACCCTGGGTGGGGGACCACCTCCCTCCCGCTCTTGCGACGCCCGCTGATACACCTCGGCGAGCACCTCCGCCTCCGTCCCACGGAGGGGTTCCGGCTAACGTGTTAACATTTAACCTGGATAGTAAAAAACACAATTAAAATTTTAAAATAAAACTACGTTTATTGAATCTATCGCGTTTACTTCATTTTTATACTATCCCGACGTTTCGAATACTTTACAGCATTCATGATCACGGGTGGACTTAGATGGTAGGCGTCCAAAGCTGATATGACGACGACCACGCCGGACGGACGCCATGCCCAGTGCACACCAAATGGGGCGTGATGTCAAATTTACAAAATATGTATAAAACTAATTATCAATTTAAAAAATATTATCAATTTAATAAACAAAAGTACAACAAAAAAATATCAGTATTGATGTATTTTCACAAAAAAGACATACCTGAAACTCTATGGCCGAAATTCTCCAATTATGCCAAAACCGCTGACACACGTCTTTTTTTTTATTTATTCTACTTAAATTCTACTCTTCACAACAAGAGCCATTAAACAAGAAGAAGAAATTCTACTCTTTGGATACGCCATGGACCTATCATACAACACGCATTTCAATTTCTAAGGATTAAAATGGTATAGAAAAACACATCTAGATAAATTTTTCATTTATCATAACTTTTCAACGGAGAAAGTTTAAGTCCTTATGGTAACGGACTAAGAATATAACCAATGTCACCACCGCATTCTTTCGGGAACATGGGGCCAGTATTAACGGGTGTCGTACGAGGTGACTAAGGGAAGTAAGCAATTATCATCCATTGCATGACTTGTGGTAGGCCTGGCTACCAAGTGGGAGTACTGACTTGCTATCGCATCTGAGTGGGTTGGAACCAGCATCTCCCGTGTGACCGGCCATAAAACACATCGGTGTGTTTTGGTTGTAGCAGGAGATAGCAGTTAATTCTTTTATCACATATCCGTGAAATAAAATGGTGAGCAGCGGCTTGGCAATACCCTGGGTATAGTCGAGTCCATGGGCGACGGTTACTATTTACCATTAGGTGGGCCGTGTCTCGTCTACCATCATACGCAATAAAAAATAAAAAGTGGTTCGTTCTTGCGTTATAGACAACTCTGATGAAAAGAAGTGTTTTAATTTGAAATACTTTCAATATATTAAACTTAGTGCTCCTTAGCTCTTCCAACTATACTTGGTCGTAAAAACTACCCCAATTTATGATTTTACATCATCATCATTTGATTATCAACATAATCCTAGTTTGATATAATTTTATTTGAACAAAAAAACAAACAATATAATTTCATAAAGAACTTTTTTTTATAATATATCAATACTTTTTGGCACTTCCTGCTCCCCACCGCGCGAAACGCATCAGCGAAGAAATTCACGTCAAGAACAATTGCCAACGCGATTCGATTCGGCGCGCTTCGGCGCGTCGCTAATGGACACAGTTTCATAGTAAATATATAGGAAGGGACTTTCTGCGACTCGATTCGGCTCGGCTCGGCGCGCCTGATGGACGCGGGAAATATATGAAAAATGCGTTTCGATTCGATTCGGCGCGTTTCTGCTGTAATCGACGCTAAGCTAAACCTTGACTTAGACTAAATACACAGACCTTGAGTACATTAACCACAGATTAGCTTAGAGATATTACCTTTCATGATGGAAGTAGTGAGTAGGTACGTACTGACGTATTACTTATACATATTCTTATACTCACCCTTAGACAAAGAATATTATAGACTTGCTACTATTTTGACACTAAGGATGAAGAAAAGGATGCACATATTAGGTTTTAGCAGAATTAAGTGAGACACATATATAAGTATTATAACCTTTTTGCGTATGCGTTATTTGTATTTGGATCCAATCAACTAGGTCCCAACAATAAGGTGGCCAACCGTCCCCATCATCGGTATGTAAGCATGTTTTTGTATTGACATAAAAAAACCTTCATATAGCATATTATGCTAATGTTACATGTTCTAATACATTTTAAGGAAAGTATAAGCATAACTGCAATTTCTTTTGTCTTGTCATTGTGCATACTGCTAGACATAGGCCTCCCCAAAATGGGGGTTTTACCGTAATCGCCACGCTTGGCAGGCGGGTTGGCGATCGCAGTGGATGTTTTTAGTACACAGGGGAACGCTGCTGCCCGGTCCTCCGTAATCCCTTAGTCGGCTTTTACGACTCCCATAGGAAGAGACGGGGTGGAGATATTCTTAGTGCCGGCCCCACACGGCCTAAAAAAATATTGTTTGTCCGATACTCATTTTTTTTTAATTTTAAAAAATTTGACTTGGTCCTGACTCTTGAAATAATGATATCTGGCTTTTTTTTTTCAATCAATAGCTAGTAGTTAGTGTTTGTCGGTTGAAAAAAATACGTTTTTCCGATCTTAAATAGCTTTAATTTTTTTTTTTCACCTGCTTTAATATGTAGAACCAAGTCTATACTTACTACTGCGCATGCGCAAACTTCTGAAAAAATATGCGGGCTATTTAAATTGCGTTTAAAATAACAATAACAACATCAACAACAATACTAACAATAATATAAATAACCTGGCAACACTGGATGTCACACGTATTGTGAAAATTTTATTGAATTTGTGGTGAACTTATTTATTACTTGCCGTGAGCGCATCCCACAGAACAATATTACTCAAGAGCGCATCCGGTCGCCGTGTCGTGTAATGGAAACGAGAAACGACAGCAGCAGATAAAGTATACTACTTTATCGGAGGCGTACAGTAATTAGACACATTTGAATCTTAATCACCCGGGGCCTTCCTAATAACACCGAACAATCTCCATCGTTTTTGACGGTTTATCTAATTTACGCCACATGATATTGCCAAGTTGCGGACATACTCCTGCAGCAGCCACAAATCAAGAATTGAATTGAATTAAGAAATTAACGTTTTTTTTTATGTGAAACATCTAATGCGGAGGGAGAGTAAAATCGGCTGTTAGCGTGGCGACGCTTTTATTTTACTTGTCCCGTTCAAATATTGCAAGTTAAATTTGACATACTTCCCGGTTTCCGATTGAGATGAAATTTTACACGCATCTGTATATCGCGTGACAATGTAATATTATGATGACATGGAGCTGATCTGATGATGGAGCTGGAAGGTGGCCATAGGAACTATAATGACGCTCTATAATGACGACGCAACCCCATCGAATTTGGGCTCATATGATTCGTCTTGACGAGAACTTTGTTTTTAGATGGTATCCAGGGTCTGATGATGGAGCTAGAAGGTGGCCATAGGAACTCCGTTATAAAGCTACATAACTCCATCGAGTTTGGGCTCATATGATTTGTCTTGACGAGTACTATCTCTCTAGATGGTATCCAGGGTCACAGTAACTTTGTTATGAAACGACGCAACCCTATCGAGTTTATACCCGTTTGATTCGTCTTGAGGAGTACTTTGTCAAGTTATGATCATTTTATTTCTACAAAATAATTTCGATGTTTTCACATCTGGTAGACGTCCCGCGACGTCTAGTTTTTTACAATTATTATATACTTAGCTGTTTGGATTTTATGAGAATATGGGTACCATCAGAAAGTTCCCATGTCTCGGATGCGTGCTCTGGAGGAATGATACGATAACGATAAAAAAATGTTCGCTTCTCGCTCAATGATTATAATGTTTTGTAACAACCACACAATAAGAGTATACAATTAGGCAGATGGCACGATTATTTATATAAAATCACGAAAAAATCGTTAATAAAATGCCTGCCTACGTAAATCATGAATTACTTTTGTATCGGGACCAGAGAGGTTCTTACAGGTACATTAGCTGATTCTTGTATAAGATATAGAACATCAATAAATAATATATATCAATCAATTCACAACAATAAATATATCTATGTGAGGAGGTTGAACGGAAAATACTATTATTCCCACAACTTCAATAATACATGGCGATCTCTGCATTTCCACAGAGTATACCTCCCTACAGTTCTGCCGACAGAATGATCGTAGATGTGCGTCGTGTACTTTAAGTCTGAAAAATCCGTGATGGACTTTTTGTGTGCCTTGCAGACTTTTTGTGTGCCTTAGACTTGATGGCACAAAAAGTGTGTCATCTGCGCTGCACCTAGAGTTACTTAAAATATTGCTTACCTAAAATTGTAACACGTATACCCGCGTCGGTCTAGCAGACCGATTGGTGTCGTGTACAAGGGTACGCACAGAACAATATTACTCAAGAGGGGTACGTGTGTATGCACGAACGCTTGTGCCGCACTCCGCACTGAATTGTAGAGAGCTACGAATAATGCAGCTAGCAATGAGCCCGAAGCGCTGACGTCTTACGTTAAAAAATATTAAGCCAAACGCAATGATATTTTACACGCCAAACGTAAATTGTCGGTCTCACAGACCAATGCGCGGGTGTAGGAAATGTCTATATACATAAATTACATTATTTTCAAGTACAAAATAGATAATATAATATAAATAAAGTTTTAAATATTAAATACAAATCAAAATAAAACTAACTAAAATCTTGATTCCGAACAACATGAGTAATTTGACAGACATGTCAAGGTAAAAAATATTAGAGAAAATTAATATTATA
Organism: Leucoma salicis; assembly: GCA_948253155.1. Taxonomy (NCBI): domain Eukaryota; kingdom Metazoa; phylum Arthropoda; class Insecta; order Lepidoptera; family Erebidae; genus Leucoma; species Leucoma salicis. Next base: position 6,567,830 of record OX411815.1, read on the forward strand.
TAGGTATACGATGACTTCACACAACCAATGCAAACCAAACAAGAGCAGCACGCCTACCACCTCGCATCCCCACACTGTCTCGCTCGCTCCCTCGGCAGAGTCGGCAGATCTGAACGTGCACTGCCTCGCCACTCGGCCGCATGATTTTCATCCTGTCGCTACGATCCATCGTGTCCGAAAATTGTAGGTAGTGTCAATAGAAGTTAGAACTGAACTATATAACTGGGCTAATTTCAAATTACGTGTGAACAGCTATGCAGCTTATGTCACTGTCTCGGCCGAGACACATTTTACTGTCTCGCCCGTTTAATCGGTACAAGGCATAATCACATTGCAGCCCAATCAAACGAAAATAAACTGCATTCATATTAAATTAAATGTAGTGTTTGAGTATCCAGACAAATATACACAATAGTCTAGTAGTCTCCGATGTATTCTTGATCTTTCTTGTTTTTATCAACAAATTTTGGAGTTGTCGTGCAAAATTTGTACCAAACCATGTGTTGTAGGTATATTCTATACTTTGTGGGACGTTTTGCAATGGAAGCGTATTTTTTTAGGTATTTAAAATTATAATATTTATTGGTTACTAAATCTAATCGGAAAATATTTAATCTGTATGTTATTATTATTATTAGTATTGTTATTGATTGTTATTTTAAACTAATTTTAAATAGCCCGCATAATTTGTCAGAAGTTTGCGCATGCGCAGTAGTATAGACTTGGTTCTACAAATTAATGCAGATGTAATTACATAAAAAAAAAAATGTACAAGTATTTAAGAACGGAAAAACGTATTTTTTCAACCGATAAACAATAACTACTTGCGATTGATTGAAAACAAAAATAAAAAGCCAGTTATCATTATTTCAAGAGCCAGAGATTCCAAGTCAAATTTTTGAAAATAAAAAAAAAATTGTATCGGACAAACAATATTTTTTTTGCGACAATCAAGGACAAACGACGAACAAACGAATTAACAAAAAAAAAAATCAAAAAAGTTGATTTGCCGCTGCCTACTTAAGAGTACTCATCTTGACCTTTTTTTTTTAAGGTGGGCAAAAATGTACCTACCGCACACCCCGCTGCCCGGGGAGACAGCGGGATAGTGTGGGGCTCTCACCCACTAAAACCCACCGTGCACCTTCACCCGCCCATACTCGGCGGACCACTGGTACCGCGTATATTCACTTCAGTGGTCCGCGCGGCAGCTAGCCCTGTTGGGCTTCTTCTATGAGCGACGTCCCCACGCACCTCGGGGTCGCACCTTCGCGGCAGGCTCTACGCGGGCGGAGGACAATCCCCGGTCCGACCGCCCGCAGCCTCGGCTAGGGCGGCATTAGGCGCAGATATTCGCGCCCACGCCCGCCCCGAGCGCCGGCGGCGAGTCGGGCCAGAGGAGAGGTCAGCCTCCCTGGCCCTCTCCGCCACCTCCTTCCGCAAGATGACATTCTCGCAGAAGTTGGCGACCGCGATCCAGTACCTATCGCCGCCGACCATCGATCGAACGATAGCCGGCAGCGATAGGTCCTCTTCGATGACTGCAGCGAGATCCCGGCGCTGCTCAGCCCAAGCCAGGCACACAGTCGGGAGTCTCCTCTCTCCTAGCGACTGTGTACAGGTACTTGCTAAAGCGACCATGCCCCGACAGCACCTGCACCAGCCGGTGGGTGAGGACCCCATGCCGCCGAGCCACCCATTCCTCTAAAATCGGCTGGAGCGCCCCTACGGTTCAAAGACCGGCCCGAGGTGTTTCCAGCCGAACTCTCCAACGGGCGATGATGGCGCAGTGAGCGTCACTCCGCCATGCGCTGATTTGACTAGGCGCGAGGCGAGTGCCTACCGCACGCGCTGCTGACGCCCGCTGATAAACTTCGGCGAGCAACTCCGCCTCCAGGTCCCACGGGGGGGTTCCGGCCAATGCGCACGCGGCCTCGCACGACACCGGTAGCCGCGAATCGCTCTAACCACCACGACTCTCTGCGGTCTCCACAGAAGAGCCCTATTTCGGGCGGTCAGAGACTCCGCCCACACGGGTGCGCCGTAAAGCACCATCGAGCGAACCACCCCCGCGTACAGCCGTGGGCACGCGATGCTGGGTCCGCCCAGGTTCGGTAACAGACGTCCAAGGGCGGACGCCGTGCCGACGAGTCTCGGTGCGAGCTGGCGGAAGTGCTCGTCGAAATGCCACCCCGTCGAGGACCAGGCCCAGATAATTTATGTGGCCCTGGATACTAACCCCTACACCGTTTATTGTTATCGAGGCGCCGGCGGGTGGTCTGCGCCGAGGCCCGTGAAATAGTAGGGCCTTGTTGAGGGCCACCCTAAGCCCCAGCGCCTCGATACGTCTGAAAACCTCCGCGGTGCCCGAGGTGCCAGCTGCACCGCCTCCTCGAAGTTCCCTCCCCGGGCCGTAACCTTTTTATTATCGTCGGCATAACAAATTACGCCCAGCCCGGGGGAAAGCCGGCCACGTAGGACCCAGTCGTACCCGATGTCCCAGAGGAGTGGTCCCAGGACAGATCCCTGTGGGACACCGCACGACATGGCCCTCCTCACAGCGTCCCCTTCCCGGCTTACGAAGAGGACGCTGCGGCCTTCGAGGCCACCAGCCGCCTCAGGTAGGCGGGCACTCCGTGGAATCGGAGTGCTTCCCTGATGCAGCCGAATGGCAGGCTGTTAATGCGTTGGCAATGTCCAACGACACCGCCAACAGCACCCCTCGCTGAGTGACGGCCTCCATGGCCGCGGCCTTCAGCCGCAGAATGGCGTCGACCGTCGAACGCCCCGAACGAAATCCGAACTGAGCGTCCGACAGGTCGGGGCCCACCTCCCACAAGGTGCCGAACGATACGGGCAGCGATAATCCTCTCGAGTAGCTTACCCGCATCATCCAACAGTACGATGGGTCTAAAGGCCGCGACCGAATCCGGGGGCCGTCCCGGTTTCGGCAGGAGCACGAGCTTCCCCTCCTTCCAGCAGTCAGGAAACCGTCCGGACGCCAGGCTCGCGTCGAACAGTCTCCTGAGGCGGGGCTCCAGATGATCGAGGACCAGGGCCAGAACTCGGGCGGGAACCCCATCCGGCCCGGGGGCGGTGTTCTTCCGCATGCGGGACACCGCCACCCCCATTTCCATTTCGGAGACGGACGGCACACTCACTTCGTCGGCCTCCCGGTCGTCATCTGGCGGAGCCATGACCGGGGGCATGTGCGTCGTCCGCCGTGGGAAAAGACCTTCGACCACCTCGGTGAGGAAACTCAGCTGGAGCGTCTCCGTAAGGGGGGTTAGCGCCGCACGGTACGGGCGTCCCCAGAGGTCACGGTCGAGACTCTCCAACATCTCCTGCCGCTTCATCTCTTTGGCGCGACAGATGGCCAGCTTGAACGCGCGTACGTTGCGATACGCCTCGTATAGCCGGCCCTCCCGCTCTGGATCGTGATTACGCCGCCGGCTGCGGGTGTGCAGGACCTTCGGGCACGAATACAAGCCGCACGGAGGTCCGCCAGCTCACGGGACCACCAATAGACCACCACTTCCTTTGGGGCGGACACCGCACGCGGGGCATGGCTGCGTCGCAGATTTGTGACACTGCCTCCTGCCAGCGGCCAGCCTCGGCGTCCACGTCCTCGGTCAGGGGGGGTGAAGACAGCCAGGAAGACACGATGGCCGCCTCCGCCTCCAGTAGTTCCCGGTTCAGCTTACCCACAGCCCACCGCGGAAAAGCGGGAGCTTTGTCCGCCACGCGACCCCTACTGGGGCCCCGGAGGGACCGGGAGACCCCAATCCGTATATACCGGTGATCGGATAGGGTCTCAACCTCCTCCAGGACACACCAGTCCCTTATCCGTGCTGCGACAGTGGGGCTAGCGAACGAAAGGTCCACTATCGACCCGCCCCACTGCCGCACGCACGTATTGGCGGATGTTAAGCAAACAGAGATCCGCCGCTGCCACCCATTCTTCGACCGCCGTTCCGCGGGTGTCCGTCCTGGGGGACCCCCACGCCTAGTCGCCGTATCGAGGTCTCCAGGTTGTAAAGGAAGACCTCGAAGGCAGCCAGACTCCGATTGGGGGAGAAGTAGACGCCGTAGAGCGTGACGCCCCCCTAATCGGCCGCGACATATCCCATGCCCTTGTCCCTGACCGACAAGGGCGGGGAATGAAGCGCCGCAGATCCGACTACCGCCACGGAGCCATCGCGGCTGCCTGCCCAATTGGGACAACCCTCCTCCACCCATGCCCATACCAACCTTACGGTCATACTGGGCGAAATGCTTTGGGAGGTGCGCGCGGTACTTGCTCTCACGCTCTTTCCCACGCGCACTTCTTGACTCCCGACAAGTTATTTGCTCATTCAGAGTCATCCTCATCCGTCCCTTTGTTGAATTCCCCTCTATAAGGGGGGGGTAACGTTACAGAACAGGTTGACTGTCCCGAGCGTCAATCTCTATCTCCTTACGCATCTTGTGCCAGCGGTGCGCAAAGGTCTTCAGCCGAAGAAAGTTTCCCGGAGTAGAAACCAGGTCCGGGTAGTAGGCCGGACCCGACTTCTGTCTAACAATCCCTACCAATATTTCGCTCCGAATCTCTTCATACGGTGGGCAGCACCACAATACATGGTGCAGATCTTCATCATCCATGCCACAAAAGCATTCCTTCACATCTCCAAGCTTCATTTCGTACAGTCGCTTTCGGAAACATCCATCTGGAGAATCTGGGAAGTTTCATAGTCCGGTTTGACCCAGGTTGCCCCAATTCGAACCGCCACGTCCGGAAAGAAACGATATATCTCACGTCCCGATGATTCGTTTTCTCACCTGCGTTGCCAGGTGTCCAGGATCTCTTGCAAAATAGCCTTCCTACCAGCCCCCCGTTCCGCTTTGGCAGCGCGATTGCTACACTCCAAGTAGGACCTACCAGCTAGGCTAACCTCAAGGTCGGCCGGCAGCACCCCCGCGAGAACTGGTAAAGCGCCAGTACTGGACGACCGGTACGCCTTCGTAAGCAAAGTTAGGGCGGGCCGCTGAGTCCGCAAAAGCACACTCCGAACAACGTGCAGTGACGCACACTGGTACCATATCGCAGCGGCATACGTCAACGTGGCCACGAACGTGCCACGGTACAGCACCTTAAGGGCATTGTACCTTACACCCCAGGAACTGGCAGATACCCTTGACATTTTCCCGAAACACTTGGCCGAACGTTCTCCTATTGAAGCTGCATGCCGCGCGAAGGACAGAGAGTTGTCAATAACCACTCCAAGTACTATATTTTCGGTAACACCCCGGATCGAAGCGCCTCCCATCCTAATGACAGGCGGTCGCTGCAGTCGCCCCCTGAGGGTCATCGTGCATGACTTTGCCGGAGCAAAGTCTTGCCTGTTTCGGTGCCCCTAATCACTGACCATCTGCAGGACACTATCCGCTTTCGCCTCAATGCCTGCCCGGGACTGCGCCCCGATCAAGATGGTCACATCGTCCGCATATGCTATTAAACTAGCTCCTGGTAGTAGCGGTAATCTCAACAAGTCGTCCATAAGAATGTTCCATAGCGCTGGTTCCAGCACCGAGCCTTGAGGACATCCCATGGTGGTAACCTTCCACATCACCTGATCCCCGACGAAGAGGCCTACTCGGCGTTGAGTGAAGTAGTCCACCAGCATCCGGTAGATGTTCTAAATATCTAGAAATATGGCTTGAACGTACTTCGCGTCCCCCCCATTGGCCGTGTCCAAAATTGTCCGTAAAGCGGACACCGTCGACCTACCCCGAGTAAACCCATGCTGATAATCAGAAATGCCCACCGTGATCCGTGGGGCGCACTGTAAAATTATACGCTCCAGAATTTTGCCAAGTACCGGAAGCAGGGTAATTGGTCGATAGGCCTTTGGGTCTGAGAGCAGCCGGTCATTACCCTTGGGCATGACCAGCAGCTTTCCCGCCTTCCATACGGTCGGAAACACTCCCTCTTGCACACATCTAGCCATAACCTGGGTGAACTCCTTGCTAGCAGCAGACCACACGTTCTTCAAAATTCTCGCATTAAGACCATCCAATCCAGGAGCAGTGTTAGGCAGAGCCATAACTAGTCCCCTCAGATCCCTCTCCGATAGAGGAGCCGCATCTTCACCCGATGGTACAAGCGTAGCCATTACGCGTACACGACCGTGAAAAGCCGAGTCACGAGACGTATCATCATCCGGACATAGAGCACACATCAAGCTGTCCATGGCTTCCCTCACCGAACCCGAAAAGTGACCAGCGTAGCATGTACCATTGACGACATTGGAGGGAGGCCTAAATCTCCCACTAGCGCAGCGGTACGCAGGACCCCATGGGTCGCTACTGCCCGAGTCCGCAATCTTGCGGAAGAAACGAAGCTCGGCCTCCTCCATCGCCCTTCTATACCTACCACGCGTCGCTTTCATGGCCTGTCGCGCAATATCTTCACTCGGCCCACCTCTCCTACGCATGCCTTGCCAAATTCGTCTCTTTCGTGCATATTCACGCCTGAGCTCCTCTAAACGAGGAGACCACCATTCATAGCCCTTGTCCTTCTTCCGCCCTTTCCTCATACCTAAACAAAGCCCCGCAGACTTAGCTATCACTTCCGTAAACTGCTCACATACTTCGGACGCAGGCTTATCCCATGTCATAGAGCCCATTCTCACATTGACTGTAGACCGGAACATGGACCAATCCACCGATCGGTCCCTGTACTCCACCGGGCAACAATCATCAGCTGCCTGCTCCACAGGGCTTCTGGAGTTGGGGGGCTCCACATTGAATGTGATGAGCCTATGGTCGCTAACACTCAAATCCTGATGCACCATCCAAGAGCTAACGGTAACGCCTCGAGTAGTCAATGTGAGATCAATGTTTGATTCCCCATTAGCAGTCGCAAACGTAGATGGCTGTCCTTCCATATTATTTATGTACAGTTGGCGGCTGTTGATGAAATCCTCCATCCGGAACCTCTTGTAGTCTATTAATGGTCCCCTGCCTGTGTACTGGTTGTATCTGCAGAACCACATAGGTGAGTGGGCATTACTGTCCACCCCAATGATAACGCTACGCCCGCGCAGCTCGTTCAACACTCTGTCCAGGTGGACAAGGTGTACGTCTATAGGCAGGGAGTATTTGAAATAAGCCGAGACAAAAACAAATGTGGAGGCATTGGATTGGACCTGGAGGACCGTGCAGTATTTGTTGCACAGATGGGTCATCAATGTGCAGCCCCAGTCCCGCCTAACAAGATAAATTCCCGCCTCTGCAACCGGGACGCACTTCAGGATATTATCCTCTAGGTATGGTTCCTGCACCATTATAAGGTCCAAGCCTAGGGACGACGCAATAGCGGGCAACTCCCGCGTGGCCATCTTCGAGCGCTCTAAATTAAGCTGACCACACACAATTGTTCCTCTAGATGACATGGGATCTCTATCCATACACAGTAGAATTGAGAAGGCACTCCTCCGCATGCTTGCGTGCGGGGCACTGAGCTAGAGGTGCAGTGGTTTTCCGAGCCTGGTTTACCAAATTTGTGGCAGGTAGCACACAGAGTGAAGGATTCAGAGCACTCAGCTGCCCGATGGCCACTCGTACCGCACTTGCCACAGGTGGCTGATGCTGCCCTGCAGTACCGCTCAATGTGCCCATACTGCTGGCACTTAAGGCAGCAGGTGGCGTTTATATAATCAAACGGCCGAATAGCTTGCCAACCAATATAAATGACATCCCTGCTTATCAGCGAAACGAGTAAAGAAACACGTTTGTGTATGGGAGGCCCCCTTAAATATTTATTTTATTTTAATTTAATTATTTATTTTTAAAGTGAATATATAACTAAATATTCTGTGAATATTTCAAGCTGTTGCCGTTATCAATAGCAAGCAAAAAAGGGCAAAAATTTCACGTTTATTGTAAGGGGAGCTCCCTTAAATATTGTTTTTTGTTGTTTTTAGTATTTGTTGTTATAGCGGCAACAGAAATACATCATTTGTGAAAATTTCTACTGTCTAGCTATCGCCGTTCTTGAGATACAGCCTGGTGAAAGACGGACGGACAGACAGACAGACAGCGAAGTCTTAGTAATAGGGTCCCGTTATGACCCTTCGGGTACGAAACCCTAAGAATGGTGGAATGGTGGAGCTCTTCGAGCTCAAAAGCATAGAACAGTTATCTCTTTCAGCTCGGAGAGCTCAAACTTACACGAAAATTATACTTTTGAGCTCAAAGAGCTCAAAGAGCTCAAAAATTATAACGTTTTAGAGCTCTTCGAGCAATTTTGAGCGCTTAAGTATCAAATTAGCGGGAAGTTGCAGGGATGGCCTTTAGGGTCAACCGTTTTCCAGATTTTTTTACTATCGTATTTATACTATTACGCGCCAAAGATCTGCCATTTTTTTCAAACACCTATCTAAGGATACTTGGGGTTTTTAAGACGAATATAACGATACCTTAACTGTCGTAATCCATCCAGCCGTTTGGAAGATACAAGGTAATAAAGAAATTTACAAGCAAAATATTCAAGATACGCGTGAAAAACATAACCCTTTCTTTGCAGTGGTGTAAAAAAGGTATTTAGAAATTTTTAGATATTTTTTATATATATTTTTAGCATTTGATATGCTTAGCACTATACATTAAACACAAAGTGAAAAATGTGAAATCGAAAATAACAGTCAGGAGCAATTGTCAGGATGGCTGAATTGGTAAAGCATCTGGACGGTATCCAGCAGATGCAGGTTCAAATCTTGCTCCTGACTGTTATTTTCGATTTCACATTTTTCACTTTGTGTTTAAGGTATTTAGAAGTTTATATATATTTTTAGCATTTGACATGCTTAGCACTATACATTAAACACAAAGTGAAAAATGTGAAATCGAAAATAACAGTCAGGAGCAGGATTTGAACCTGCATCTTCTGGATACCGTCCAGATGCTTTACCAATTCAGCCATCCTGACAATTGCTCCTGACTGCTAATTTCGATAACACATTCATACTTAACGCCTTTGGGTGACGCCTGCACCATCTGTCGGAAGTATTTTCATACATTATACCGACCAGGTAAACTTAATTTTACAATTAAGATTTTACCTAATAATGACGCAAACCCTATAAATATTTATATATATTTTTAGCATTTGACATGCTTAGCACTATACATTAAACACAAAGTGAAAAATGTGAAATCGAAAATAACAGTCAGGAGCAGGATTTGAACCTGCATCTTCTGGATACCGTCCAGATGCTTTACCAATTCAGCCATCCTGACAATTGCTCCTGACTGCTAATTTCGATAACACATTCATACTTAACGCCTTTGGGTGACGCCTGCACCATCTGTCGGAAGTATTTTCATACATTATACCGACCAGGTAAACTTAATTTTACAATTAAGATTTTACCTAATAATGACGCAAACCCTATAAATATTTATATATATTTTTAGCATTTGACATGCTTAGCACTATACATTAAACACAAAGTGAAAAATATGAAAACGAAAATAACAGTCACGAGCAGGATTTGAACCTGCATCTCCTGGGTACCGTCCAGATGCTTTGCCAATTCAGCCATTGTGACAATTGCTCCTGGCTGTTAATTTCGATAACACATTCATACTTAACGTCTTTGGGTGACGCCTGCGCCATCTGTCGGAAGTATTTTCATACATTATACCGACCAGGTAAACTTAATTTTACAATTAAGATTTTTACCTAATAATGACGCAAACCCTATATGTAGATATTTAGATATTTTTTCACTTTGTGTTTAAAATGTATAGTGCTAAGCATGTCAAATGCTAAAAATATATATAAAAATATTTAAATATTAAATAAAACTATTAAGCAATTGTACGTATGGAGATAATAGACAAAAACAAAAAACTTATAACATTTGGTTGTTTTAGAATAATTTCGAAATAAATTAAATATTTATTTATTCCTATTCATTAATTTTATTCTGCAAATCTAAGCGTTTATTAAAAATAATTACAATTATTATTAAAACTACTAACAATGCCCCGCCGTTCAGCTAATACGTAAACATTTTTAAATATTTAAACGGTTATTTGTGCGTTTATACTTGCGAATAACAAATCTCAAGTGATCAACGCATCTGCGGCTCGGATCTTAATGCCACTCCTGGGTTCCCAGAATTCAACTCAAAGCGTTACAAACGTAAATATTTGGATCGTGACATTGATCTTTACAGTGAACTTAAAGACCACAGGAAAGAACTTACTGACATGTTTTAGAGGTCAGAAATATGAACACAGCTTCTTGTAATACAAACCACTTTATTTTAAATACAACAATCACTTTATTACTTTATTTGAAGACTGTAATTATTTAACACAAACTGTAACAGGAGATAGGTATTTCTAAGAGATGTGCACTTGTTCGACTACCACCGCAGAGTGTCGTGTCGACCAGTGACCCCCGATTTTGATACCTTGTATTTGCATGTACCAGTGAACAAGTAGTACTGTCAGAGGGCGTGACGTAATAAGTCAAATGAGGTTTTATCAGTCACATGCAAATACAGGTACTTTGTAGAACTAAAAATAACATTGTATAATAATTAAGTATAGGCTTGTAATATGTCTTATAATTGTTGAAAATTATATATATAATTTATAAAATGTAAACGGAAGGTAACAGTCGGCCTTTCGTGGCACTTTCACGTCCCGTGAAAATTGCAATAATATTATACCTAGTAGGTACGTACCTATTACTATTTCCAAATGAATAATAAAACTAAACTAGTGTTTATTTATAGTAGTAAATTATAGTTAGTCAGTTGTGTCTGCACCACCAGCATTGAGGGAGTTACGACGGCCTCTACATATCCGTTTCAACTTTACGTGCTGTGACCCCTACCTGTCCACAACCACGCTGACTACAATACTGTAGGTAATGCAGCTGCACTCACATATACGTTAAAGGAACCATTGGCGGGCATTGTACGTGCACCCTCAATAGTTCTAGCGTGCTGTGGCCCCTACATGTGCACAATCACGCCAACAACGTGACTTTAAGGATAACGGCCTCTACATATCCGTTTTACCCTACGTGCTGTGGCCCCTACATGTCCACAATCACGCCAACGTGTCTAACAATAACGTAAGGATACTCTGATGACCTATGGCCCCTTCATGTCCATATGGTCTGTTATATAATGTTATGCTAGGTTATTATGGCCTCTTCATATCCATAATAACAATTACTCGACAAACAGTAGCCCCTGCATGTCTACAAGTCTGCCTTTACTTATAATTAATAACAAAAATGTCAGCAATCATTTTTTTAGCAAATCGGCAAGTAAATAACATTATACTAAATCACCTCTAACCTAATTTTATACTGTATATTTTATTAGATAACATTAGTATAATATATCTTTTAATCTGCGTATAGAAAATATTAATTTAAAGCATAATCTCATTGTACAAATAATTACTATTACTGCCCAATCAACGAACGATCACCGATCACTAATCTGTTTCGGATGAACTACCTGTATCAGTGCCACTATTTCTATTGTACACTAACCAAGGGTATATTTTATCTACGGAAAACACTCCGATGAATTTCCGGTTCCCTTTTCGCGATAGCGGGGTACCTTCTATCTTGTATCTGTCATGATCTAGGATCTCCACAATACGATAAGGGCCACGAAGCTTTGGGACTAATTTCCTACTTTTCCCTGTTGAGGGTATATCCCTCTCTACCCTAACTAACTCGCCTATTTGAAACCTAACCTTTTTCCTGCCCTTATCAAATCTATTCTTTTGCTCGATTTGTTTTTTCTCTATGTGTTCTGTTATTTCATCCCTAATGTCTCGAATACTATTTTCTACTTGCTCAGAACCGTCAGTAATGTTAAGATTAAGAAGTGAATTTGACGTGCCGGCTAGATTAATACCAAATAACGCTTGTGATGGTGTCTTTCCTATTCCTTTATTAATAGTATTATTTAAGCCCCATTGTATTTATTGTAATTGCTCGCTGCAAGAGCAGCTAGAACAGTACGATTGTAACGTTCCACCTGCCCATTGGCACGTGGTGTTGCCACTGCATTTAATATGTGCTTAATGCCTAACGTACCTAAATATTCCTGAAACTGTTTGGAAGTAAATGAACTACTTCTATCTGAAACTATTCGCGTGGGGACACCAAAAGTGTGGAAATAGTTTTTAAAGCAAGTATAGAGTTGACGGATTTAGTATTTTTGACGGGTACTAGTATAATATATTTTGTAAAAGCGTCAATTATAAGAAGTAAGTAAGTGTTCTTCTTTTTACTCCGTACGAAAGGGCCTAGGTGATCTATATGCAAGGTGTGAAAAGGGCGGTCGACCTTCGGTATTGGGTGAAGTTCTCCTGCCTTTTTACCAGCTGGAATCTTAGTATGGGCACATTCTAAGCAAGAGTTCACGTATTTTCTTACAAATCGCCTCATTTTAGCAAACCAGAAGTAAGATTTAATTTTGTCATAAGTTTTATTGAATCCATAGTGGCCTATATCATCATGGTAAGCTTTGAGTACCTGCCACCTAACGCCTTTTGGTACGGCCCAGCGATCTCCTGCCTCAGTTCTTCTGTATAATAAACCTCTTTTAATTTTAAAGTTACTTTTTAATTCTATTATATTATCGTTATTTTTGTCATTCAATATAGAAACGATACGCTGAAGTTCAGGATCGCTTTGCTGTACCGTAGCTATCCAATCATTACTCTCTATGCATCGTACTTCAGCTAACGTAACCTCCAATTGAATTGGATTTCGACTAAGTGCGTCCACGTGAGACATGGAAGAACCTGCCTTATATACTATGTCAAAATCAAATTCCTGCATAATATTCCACCATCGAGCTACTCTCGGTAAAATGTCCCTTTTTTCAAAAGTGGCCCTTAACGAGTTACAGTCTGTAACAATAGTAAACGGCACACCTAATAGATACGTCCGGAACCGCTGTAACGAACATGCAACCGCCAACGTTTCTAAATCATAGGAGGTGAAACGGGATTCCTCTGGTGAAGTTTGTCTACTATAGTACGCAACAGCACTAAAGGGTACGTCTTATTAGCTCTCTGTAATAATATACCGACAATGCCAGTTTGTGAAGCATCAGTATGAAGTTGAGTTTCATAACTAGGGTTATAAAATGATAAAATTGGGCGCTTGGTTAATTCTTGTTTTAAACTCACAAAAGCATTCTCTTCACAATCCGACCATTGCCACTTAGAGTCTTTCTTTAGAAGCTGAGTGAGTGGTCGGGCTATTGATGCGAAACCCCTAATAAACCTTCGAAAGAAGCTGGCTAGACCTAGAAATTGCCTAACTTTATGTTGATCGGTCGGACGAGGAAAAGCATCTACAGCATTAATCTTAGCTTTTCCTGGTCTCACTCCTTCAGCGCGGACCTCGAATCCTAGGTAGTCAATGGACTGCATAAGAAAATTACATTTAGCCAATTTGAGTGTTATACCTGCTGTACGAAATAATTCAAGTGTCCTTAATTTTAGAAGACCTTCTTCAATTGACCTTGACGGTATAATGACGTCATCCATGTATTCGAAAGCTTCCTTAAAACGCGCGTTGCCCAATATTTTATTAATGGCCCTTTGAAAATTAGATGGTGCATTCACTAAGCCAAATGGCATCCTATTGAATTCATAATGCCCGTCGGGTGTTATGAAAGCAGTCAGGTGTTTTGAGGATTCAAACATAGAGAGCTGATAGTACCCAGACATAAGATCTAAAGTAGTGTAGTATTTATAACCGGACAGATTATCTAGTTGGTCATCTATTCTTGGGAGTGGATAATGCTCCTTCACCGTTTTTTTATTTAGGGCCCTATAATCGATACATAATCTATATTCTCCAGATTTCTTTTTAACCAAAAGTACAGGAGATGCGTAACTTGACGACGACGGTCTAATTATTCCAGAGTCTTCGAGTTCTTGTACCATATCGCGGACTACTTGTCGTTCTGTAAAAGGCATACGATATGGCCGATATACGACTGGACCTGTGTCATTTAGCTTAATATCCATTTGAATATTATTAATACAGCCTAATTCTTTAGTAGAAATAGTTATAACAACGTGCTACTTTAATATTATCGCTAAATGGTTTAGATTTTCTGCTCTCGGAGCTGGTCGTTAGCGCAGTCACGATTGATTTTTCATTTCGTTTAGAGACTTTTACATTGCCAAGATATACTAATAACTTATCGGGCTCACTAAACTGAACAGCCTCCGCACTAGTTCTAACGGATCTATCTTCAATACCGAACAATATGCAATCAATGGCGTTCTTGCCCGAAATGTTACATCTATTTAGAAGAACCATCTTTTCATAGTAATATTCCTCTAAACTCTCCCCAAAGCGTGCCTTACATGCGAGCATCTCCGTTAGCAGACGTCCATAGTTATCATCACCCGGGAATGCCAATCGCAATTTTTGTTGCCATTCGGGTCACGTAAATAATAAACTAGGAAGGCCTTGATACCATCTCTGAGCTACCCCTACTAACTTTGGCAAAGCATAATGAACTATCTGGCGCTCCGTCCAGTTATAAATCTGTGCACATTCATTTACTTTGATCCAAATATTAATGGTCTGATTTCTCTTAGCTGGGTCGAATTCCGGTATAACATTTAAGGTCGGATAGCGTTCGACACTGGTATCCGTGCGTATAGATTTCACTAGGTCTTTGAACACGTTCATAAAATCACTAGGTTCAAATACTTTATGCTGGTTACTTGCCAATGGTGGTGACTCAGGGCCGGAAGAGGCAGCCGCGCTCACCGTGCCGTCACGCTGAATACGCCGCGCACGCTTGCGTTGCACGCGGCGAAGCCGCCGGCGCTCCGAACTAGAGGACGATTCAGCCTCACTGCTCGCGTCTTTTCTACGCTTCTGTGCTCGGTGATTGGGCATACTTCCTGGCTGAAAAATATATATAAACGGAACAAGTAAAAGTTGTCTGTATGGGTTATTAATAATATATATCTATATTTCGGTGGCTAGTTTATGAACAGGTGCAACTCAAAAGACTTCGGGGCCGTTATAGGTAATTGAAAGGTAAAAGCAAGAAAAAAAAAGAAAACCCGATATATTTTATGTAGGTAACGCTAAAATTCGTTAGCAAAAATAAAAAAATAAAATCAACCATTCAACTACAAAGGACATTTTGGCTATATTTTAAAGCTTAGTTAAAACTAGACAACTCGAAAATGTTAATATGTGAGGGAATAATATACTTTCGTTATGATGCCGGTACCTACGTTTAGTTTTTTTTTTTTTTTTTTTACATCGTTTATTGAGAAGATTAATCTTAATGCATTATACTACTTGTTGTAGAATTATCGTAGGGTAGTTATTATGGTTATAACGTTTTCTAGCGATATGAACAAAATAAAAAAATGATTTTAATAAGTTACCTTTTGAATATGGGCGTTGAGCTGCCACCCAAACTGTGTGTACCCAAACCGTTCAGGTGGGATCCCGCTTCTGACCTTTTAGAGGTCAGAAATATGAACACAGCTTCTTGTAATACAAACCACTTTATTTTAAATACAACAATCACTTTATTACTTTATTTGAAGACTGTAATTATTTAACACAAACTGTAACAGGAGATAGGTATTTCTAAGAGATGTGCACTTGTTCGACTACCACCGCAGAGTGTCGTGTCGACCAGTGACCCCCGATTTTGATACCTTGTATTTGCATGTACCAGTGAACAAGTAGTACCGTCAGAGGGCGTGACGTAATAAGTCAAATGAGGTTTTATCAGTCACATGCAAATACAGGTACTTTGTAGAACTAAAAATAACATTGTATAATAATTAAGTATAGGCTTGTAATATGTCTAATAATTGTTGACAATTATATATATAATTTATAAAATGTAAACGGAAGCTAACACATGTTAGCCGATTTTAAGAACTCGATGGAGAGGTTTATGTCTACTGTGAGCTCTGATGTAACTAATATAAAATCTCAAGTGAGTACTTTGACTGCGAGTTTTAATACTCCGAGTACCACAATTGTGTTCACAATCAATTACGCTGCGATCTGTCTCAAGTCACACAATCCTTAGAGTTCCATTCTCACACTCAAAATGAGTTAAAATCTCAAGTAACCACGATCTCTAAAGAAGTGTCTCAGCTAAAGAAATACAGAAGGGAGCAGTCGGAGTATGAACATCGCTTTTTCGGTTTTCAAAAGGAGTTTTACATTCAACAGCAACGCGAGCGGATTTGTAACTTAGAAATCGCGGGTATCCCGGAGAAGAAAAATGAAATAGTCATGGATTATTTGTTACAAATAACTCGAGCGCTCGGTATCCATTTGTCTACTGAAGACGTAGTACATATTCACCGTGTACCCACTCGTACCCCGAATATACACAAAAACATAATTGTTAAGTTCAAGTCGCAGATCACCAAAGACACAATTATCTCAGCCATCCGTAAGAAAAAGGGGATTACTACCGCGGACATAGGTCTTGTGTTGGGCGAGCCACGGCGAATTCACATAAATGACCATCTTATACCATTCTTCTAAATGTTACATAAAAAAACACGCGAGGCTGCGTCGGCGGCGTCTTTCAAAAGCGTTTGGGTTCGTAATGGGAAGATTTTTATAAATAAAAACGACAAGTCTCCATCAATTCTTATACAAGATTATCAAGATCTGGACAAACTAAATAATTGTGCCATTATGTAACTTTACCTATCTTTTCTTCTTTCAGACTGTTACTATAAAAGTCCGCGTAATTGTCAATTCTAGCCACTTTTATGAATTTGTTGTTATCACCATACTGCGCGGTACCCTTTTGAATCATATAACCTTACTCATAACTATGGTAATTACCCTGCCATACATAAACCCAAAAATCAATCATCGCCTCATAACATACTTATCTAAATTCACCAATTTATCCCCGTGTAAAATACTATGTAGTTGTAGTAAATACGTGATCATTGTGATACTCATACTATATCGTTTTACATTTTTATTGCACACGAAAATATTTACATCTCGAGGTCTTTACAAATGAATATATATATATAAATAGTCACAATTATGTAAACAATGTAACTTTATACTGCGTTTCATTTTTATCATATACAATAGTACATTGTTACCCTAGGGATGAAAGCAACTTATTTAGTGCCGAGACGGGGTTTTGCGCCCGAGCGTAGCGAGGGCTCTAATAGATCGAGGGACTAAATAAGTCTTTATCCCGAGGTAAACACTGTGCTTTTCATTACGAATACGAGGAAACTAAAAATAAAAATCATGAATTAGCTAAAGAAAAAATGGGAGACTAAAAAATTGAATTTGGAATCGCCGTTTTCCCGCCAATTTTGTTTTTTTTCTGTGGCCTGCCAGCTATTCAGCCATTATTTTTCATTTTAATCATTGAAAAAATATAAATCTTCGTTATTTTAAAGATATTATCTAGTTGCAACTATATTAAAATAAAGTCATATAAAAAACAATTTTTTTAATAAATACTTAACTTTATGTTATTTCACATCGCGCTGTAATTGACTGGCTGCACAGAAAATAGAACTGGTTTTTTTTTATAATTACTCTGCTGTCAGTTGAAAGTAATTCTCCCTAGGGCTGAAAAGTATTACTTTCAACCCGCTCCTCAGGCAACTTCAGACCTACTTTCAGAGTATGAGTAATGAAAAAACATTTACAGATCAGATATTAGGGTCCTTTAACACGATAATAAACATAAATATTTATAAATATTAATATTAAATTGCGTTTTAATTTTATTCTATAACGAAATATTTACAGATTGAGTGTCAAGGTTCTTTGATATGACTAGACTCACATTGAATTCCAGGCTTAGTATAGCGAATAAATTGTTTTCTTTACAGATTATTAACACAAATTATATTATCTTGCTACATTAATGGCTACCATAAGTAATATATCTTCACATAATCAAAACGTTTCAGTATACTATCAGAATGTACGCGGGCTTCGCACTAAATGTTTACAGCTATATAATAATATACTTTTATGTGATCAACAACTAATTTTGCTAACAGAGACATGGTTACAAGACGATATAATAATAATACTGAGTTATGTGACAATAGGTACAACATTTTTCGTCGTGATCGCGACTTGTTGGCCACCGACTAATCAAAGGTAACCCCCCTTTGATGATTTGCGCTCGACGCGAGCTAGGCGCTGAATTATGCACCTTATGGCAAGATATTAATGATACCGAATCTCTCTGCGTTACCATACCAGCTCGCTCACTCAACTCGCTACATAATTTACATGATGTTATATTGGTGTACATTCCTCCAGACCCCAATAAGATAATTGCACGTTTAGACTTGTTGTTAGGCACAACCTCCTGCAGATTATTGACAAATATCCGACCGATAATTTATTAGTTGTAGGTGACTAATTTGTCTTGTTTATTATGGTGTGCCGAGAACGACACATATCAGACGAGTGACAGTACCTCAGCTATACTTTTAGAGGCGGCTACTAATTTCGCCGATAACTTGGCCTTTCTAGGGTTGACATATACACATTACAAATTGACATTTTAAATTTATATTTATTTTAATTTCATCAGTTTCCTAGATTTTCGTGCTATGGTGATCACTACATAAGTAAATTTAACATAGGTTTAATTTATTTTTTTATAAAATATTTTCTCCTTACTAATAGGTAGGTAGTGCTTGCATTATGAAATTGTGTATTAAAGGGTGGGTAAATAGTACTTTTATCACTATAACATTTTGTATTGTTTGTCAATGTAACAATCACTTTTTAGGTATGTATGTAATCGCTTTTAAGCCCATATTTTCAGTCTTTGTATATTAAGTGGACAACTATAATTGGCTTTCCAAACTTCTCATCTTGATTTGTACTCAAACTAGATTTAAGCTGTTGTTGTTCCGAATAAATAAATAAATAAATAAAAATAAATAATGCAAGCAATGGCCACATTAACTTTTAAATGAGATTATTAAATAACAATTTCACAGACAGACCGGAGTCGTAGGAACCGACGGCGACGGAGACTTTGGGGGGATTTTAGGGTAATCAGGCTATACCATACGATCTCCTTTGAAGAAATGAGCCTACTTGAAAGGAATGCGCCATGGATTTTGGAAGCGAGGTCTCTTGCGCCACTTCATCGATGGCGTAAGGAGGCGCGGAAGCAAGGGCTGGATCTAACTCCCCGTGAGATCATGGCATATCAATTTAAGCTCTACCGGCTCCTGCTGCTGGAGTGGAAAGAAAGACTTGTGCGACCAAGCGCAGGGCACACCTCCATGGTGACGCTGCACATGCTAGTGGCCTGAGCTTGCTGCGGTATACAGGGTGGAAAACGTCTCGCTCCCGGCCGTAGTCCGAAGTGAAAGCGGCGGAACCCAGCAGAGGTGATGTACGCAAAGGAGGTGGCAGAGCATGAGCGGGAGAAAGAGCCATCTTCCGTCTAGATTTAGATTTTACATTTTCATAATTTTTGACCAAATGCTTAAAAAATATATAATAATAATAATAGTTTATTCACTTCTCACAAGAGTTGGATATTTACATATTGCTCGTTTACAATTTTTTTTTTCTTTTTTTATATACACTTCTTGTGAGAGTTTGGAGTCTGAACTAGGTCGAAACCTGTGCTACAGAGCTCTAGGCTAGAGAGCCTTTCGGAGAGCCGAAATATAAAAATAGGTGTAAAAGCAATAGGCAATAAATGATTATTGTACATTGTGTTAAATAAACTTAGAACTACGGTAAATAAAATAATTGCGAGTGTATAAAATGGTGATTGTGTGTATGTGTGAGTGCGCAGGTGTGTATGAATGTGTGTGTGTGTGTGCGTGTGTATCTGTGCACGTGTGCCTGTGCGTAAGTGTGTAATTATTTTACAATATTAATTAAGTTTTCTGTTTCCTCATGATATGATAAAGTCAGTAGCCATTTAGTTCTTTTTCTTTTAACTTCCCATTTCTTATCCGGATAAATACTTATGTCAGATTTTATTGGCTTTATTGTCAAGAACAGACCCAAAAGGCTGTAAAATCGTTGAGCGAGTGACGTCCGACACTGGCGCACTCGCTTACACACACTCGAGGATTTACGCCTCGTAAGTAATAAGGGGTCATATTTTAGACTTTTGTGTTGTCTAAGAATGGTTGCCAGTATATGCAATTGGCGTATGGTCAACATCTAACAATTTTTATAAAACAATTTTGTTGGGTATAAAAAGGGCAACTTTTAATAAAGTTCGTTGCGCTATTTCCACAGGCCTTATCGTTGTTTTAGGAGAACCGCCCCATATAAGTATACCATAGGTAGAAATCGACTGGCATAGGGCAAAATAGGTCGTATTTATCGAGAACATGTCGGAGTTTTTTGAAAATTACGAGTAGTCTTCGAATTCTATTACTTAGAGTGGCAATGTGTATCTTAAATGTAAGGTTGCAGTCGATTTCGATACCCAGGTACTTAGTGTGTGTAGTTCTTTCAAGTGTCATACATGTGCAGGCAGCAGTGTCATTTAAGTTGATACATGCAGTTAATGTAAAATTATCTAGGTTTATTACATTTTTGTTTGAAAAACACATATATGTTGTTTTTCTTACGTTGAAGGATAATAACGAATTTCTCAATACTGCTGTAACCTTGTTAAGACCCATCTGAGACAGAGGTCGTTTATATAAATAGGAAAGAGCGTTGGGCCTAGAATACTTCCCTGAGGAACGCCACATGACACGAGTAAGTCAGAACTTGTGTATTGCCCTATTGCTACTCTTTGGAATCTATTAGATAGATAACTTTTAAAGAGTTTTAGCTGATTATCTCTTACCCCAATATGACTTAGTTTGTTTAGTAAGATGGTAACCGAGACTATATCGAAAGCTTTGGCTAAGCCCAAGAGAATAGTTAAACATTTTTTACCATTGTCTGAATATTGCACAATAAAATCAGTCAAATTATGTACCGCATCAGTTGTTGATTTACCACGACGAAAACCAAATTGACTGTCTGACAGTACGAATTTTTTTTCTAAATAGTATTTAAAAAATTTTCAAGGATTTTTGAAATAGCTGGTAAAAAGGATATAGGTCTATAGTTTTCGATACGGCCCCTATCACCATCCTTGTAAATAGGTATAACAACAGATTTTTTTAAACATGAGGGAAATATGCCTTTACTAAAACAAGAGTTAAAAATGAAAGCAAGTGGCGGAGCAAGATAAGATTGCGCTTCTTTCAAAGATTTATTGGGGATTTTATCCCATCCCACTGCCTTATCTGTCTTAAGAGCCCCAATAATCTGCTTAATTTAAAAATGTAAATAATTAATACTTAACTGAATGTTGGCCTTGTATCGAGGCTGAAAGTCGCTCAGTGTGCTGTTGAGCGGGTTATGCTCGGTATTTCTCCACATGGTCAAATTCATAATGCGGAGATCCATAGGACGAGAACGGGAGTACTCAAAATAGCCTGCCAGGCCCAGGTTGGCATACTGAAGTGGCGATGGGCCGGTCACAACGTTCGACGAACCGACAACCGTTAGGGAGAAAAGGTTTTTGAGTGACGACCATGTATCGGACGGCGCAGCGTAGGACGGCCTCCAACCAGATAGATCAAGCAACGATCTGGTCAAAGCCGCAGGAAGCCGTTGGATGCAGTTAACACAAGACAATAATTCAGTAGTAATAGTAGTGGCGCTCTCTCTGTGAAGCCTATGTCCAGCAGTGGACCTCAAAAGACTGGTGTATGGATGCATTAAAAATAAAAATAAACAACCTCATAAAACAATATTAAGCAAAAAAAAATAGGCTTATCTATTTTTATTTGTTGTTTGAAGATTTTCCACATCAAAACAATAAAAATTATATAATTAGCTAAAAATAACCTAATTAGTATTAATATTCAACGTGTACTACAACAATACCCGTACTACAATTTCCGTCATGAATTTAAATTACACTTATTCTTATAAATCAGAGGCACCTCCACGGAGAGCGTTCATTTGAAATTTTTGGGTTAAAGGCTTAGGTAACAACGTCTGAACTATGTCTATATTTGTGGTGTTACTATTTTGTATAATTATTGATGTCCAATCTAACCCAGGTAAGCAAGGATTTAGATGAGATTTAGTAAGTAAATAGATGAGACAGTGGATATGATACTATTTATATTGAAAGAAAAACTACCTATATGGTTGTCTGTAAAGTCGGTTTACGGACGATAATTTTATTTTACGGGATAACGTTATATATATATATATATATATATATATAACGTTATCCCGTAATATATATATATATATATATATATATATATGTCGATAGATGCGTCACAAGCCGAACGCTTAGGCCGATCGTGCCTCTCTATCGCTTGTTCCGCGCTCTCGCTTGCACATGAGTGCAACGTGACACTTTTTCGTGCGTGCAGCCGGCGTTCATCGATTTATAAGACGTTATCACGTCAAAAATATTAGCTCCCTTAGCCTACTACTACTAGATACCTATTGCACGCCTCATAAGCGAAGCGTTCAGGTGTGTACTACTCTCGCTTTACACAGAACAACTGATTTTTCAAACTTAAAATGTCTCTATTTATCATATATTGGCCTTGTAAAATAATATACACACACATATCACGAAAAAACACTATTTTTAACACTCATGATATTTTTGATGCCATTTTTGTAATTTAAACTAGTTAAAAAACCGTTTAAAAAAGTTCTGGCTTGGAAGTCCGTGTGTTGTAGGTAATGTATGTTAACACGATAACGACCGAAATACTTTACTAATGGAGTCTTTTGATGTGAAACATCTTATGCGGAGGGAGGGTGAAATCGGCTGTTAGCGTGGCAACGCTTTTATTTTACTTGTCCCGTTCTAATCTTGCAAGTTAAATTTGACACAATTCCCGGTTTCCGATTGAGCTGAAATTTTACACGCATATGTATTTGTATATCACGTGACAATGCAATATTATGATGACAAGGAGCTGTTCTGATGATGGAGCTGGAAGGTAGACAAAGGAAATCTATAATGAAATGTCACAACCCCATCGAGTATGGGCTCTTTTGATTCGTTTTGACGAGTACTTTGTCTCTAAATGGTCTGATAATGGAGCTGGAAGGTGGTCACAGTAACTCTGTAATGAAACGACCCAAACCCATCGAGTTTATACTCGTTTGATTCGTCTTAAGGAGTACTTTGTCAAGTTATGATAATTTTATTTCTACAAAATAATTTCGATGTTCACATCTGGTAGACGTCCCGCGACGTCTAGTTTTTTTTTTCTTTTACGATTCAGTATAATTATGAATAAAGCCCTATCACTTTTCACGGTCTGATTCGATGTGGTTTAATTGTTAACAAAAAAATAGTGCATATTTACGCTCGACTCGACACTAAAACCAGCGCTATACCTTATTTCGTGAGAACTATTTCTATAGACCAATATAGTAATACTTCTTAAAATTAGCGCTAGATGGCGTATAAGACATGAGAACCACACCTACCTATTAAGTAGGTACCTATTAAGGTACTTTTTGAAATTAGCGCTATCTATGTGATTTATTGAAAACTTATTAAACACAAAGTGAAAACTACTTAGAAAGACGTTTTGGATTTTCCAAAGTAATATTGGAATACAAGCCGTAAGGATTTATACGAAATCTGGTACTTACCTATAACAATAGCTTGTGGCTTTGATAAATAAGCAATATTTTTAGCCCTTTTAGGGAGTTAGTTATTGGGATACCTATGCATAAACTTTTCAAGTAGGTATTTAAATTGTAATTAGTTGGATTTTTGGATCTCTAATCCGAATTAAATAATTAATAAATAAAATAATAATTTAATTTTTAATCTAGAGCGAATTCAAACGAAATTTAGCAGGTAGCGATACTGAACTGGATTGGATGGATGGAGATATTGGATCAATATTAGGATACATTGAATGTTGAAAAAAAAAATTAGCTCTCATGGGATACCTAGCAATTTTTGTGCAAATGATCCAATGGTTAAAAGGTTTCGTACGAAATTTAGTATACGTATACCTACTCTACGGTCTAAACTTTAAATTCCAATCAGAAGAAGTCGCGGGGAAAGTTAGTAATTACATAATGCTATTTTTAGACAGAGATTACCAAGGCGATTAAAAGAAATATTTCGATAATATTATAGCAATATTTAGAATTTAAAAGAAAAAATAGTTCACGTCCGATGTAATTAATGTAACTAAATATATAATACTTATTATCTGAATAGGAAAACTCGAAACAATCTTGTTGTCTAATAATAATAATAGCTCGAGTGCCATCCCTAGTAATAAAAAATATGGTGCAGATTTTCCAATAATATTTTCCTATTGTTTTTCAGTTTTGTCCATAATAAAGTGCCCGTATGGCACTAATGATTGCCTCAAAAATGCCGCTCAGGAAATTTATGCTATTATACTCCATCCTAATGAATACATTGGTGCTGAAGAAATGGATCCTCTTTTCCTTGAACAAATCGAAGCAAATCTAGATGTATTCATGTATAAAATGACTAATACCACTTTTGAGGGATTTAAATCATGTGAAATCCAGAAAGCATCGTAAGTATCCGTACCTATAAAATCTATAGAAGTAATAAAATATGAGGGCAAATGTGGCGTAGGTTGTGAATTAAGCACCTAGTGAAAAGTGTACGCTATCGGCAAATATTTAAGAAAGCAACTTATTTTGTTCGCATCGATGATTCAACACAACAGACTTATTGGAGTAAGATCCCAGGGCCACCAGACGTCACGTATTTTCTGACGAACGAAATGTGGCCGATTGCGTAGTGTTAGTATGTACTAAGAACGCATGCCTACCTGCTAGCATGCTTTGACGGCCAATTTTCAGGTATCAGGTAATAAAACTAACTAACTTATCATCACGCCATTTCCCTTGCGGGGTAGGCAGAGAGAACAGAGTGCCAAGAGGTTCTATTCTTGCATACATCTCTCGCTTCCTCAACATTCATAACTCTCTTCATACACGCTCGCCGGTTTCGGAGACTCCTGACTCCACCTTCCTTCAATACATGACCAATTTGGTCTAGGTAGGTAAGTCTCGGTCTCCCCCTGTACCTACATCCTTCCACTTTCGCATTGTATATCTTCTTAGCCAGTCGCTCGTCCGGCATTCTTTCCACATGTCCGAACCATCGGAGCATTCCCTTTCGCATCTTTACACCAATACTCTCTTTCATACCTACACGCTCTCTTACGTCATTGTTACGAATGCGGTCAGTCAGCCTCACTCCACAGATTCTCCGCAGAGATCGCATTTCGACCGCATTGATTTTACTCTCATGCTCCTTTTTACATACCCAACTCTCACTTCCATATAATAACGTTGGGACAAGCACTGCGTTGTGTATTGCGACACGTGCCTTCTGGCTGAGATGGTGGCTGCCGAGAAGTTGTCCCAATGCTCCGTTCATTCTATTTCCCGCATTCACTCTTCTTCTACATCAGTGGTGTATCTTCCATCCCGACTGAAACCACATCCAAGATATACAAATTCATCCACTTGTTCTAGCACACCATTTCCTATTGCTACTCTAACATCTGTTCTGGCTTCTTCTCTTTCAAAAACTATTACTTTGGTTTTGCTCACATTCACACGTAGGCCCCTTTTCTTACAATCTTCTGCCATTACGTCGACTAGGGATTGCAGGTCAGTCGCAGACTGCGCTAATAGGACCGCATCGTCTGCATATAGCAGCGAGTTAACCACTGAGTCGCCCATCTGAACTCCCACATTCATTTCATTCAACCTTTGTAGACATTTATCCAGATATATGATAAACAGTCTGGCTGATAAAACGCAGCCCTGTTTAACGCCGATATTGACGTCAAACCAGGGTGACATTCCATGATCCAGCCGCACACAAGCTCTGCAGTCCATGTAGTTGGACTGCACCGCTTGTAGCAGTCTACCGTTAATACCATACTCCGGCAAAATGTCCCAAAGTTCCTTTCGTACAACAGTGTCAAATGCTTTCTCCAAATCCACAAAACTGCAGAAAACCCTCTGGCCTGCAGCCAGATGCTTCTCCACAATGTTACGCAGAGAAAACACTTGATCCATGCATCCTCGTCCACACCTGAAACCTCCTTGTGCCTCACACAAAAATTCATCAGACACCATCCTCATTCTCCTTTCAATGATCTTACCATACACTTTGGCTGCCAAACTGGTAAAGCTTATGGCCCTGTAGTTTGCACAGTTATAACGTGAACCCTTGTTTTTAAACAAGGGCACGATTGCTCTTCTCCAGTCCTTGGGAACCATTCCTGAGCTCCAACATAAATTGAGAAGCATCAGGAAGGATTCCCAGACACATTAGCCTCCAAGCTTGATCATCTCAGCAGACACCATATCAATACCCGCTGCCTTACCATTTTTCAAACTTCTAATCACCCATCCATACTAATGTCTTCAGAGGATGCCGGAACCGAATGCTGATTTGTTAGATCACATGTGGCACCAGCATCACCCTGAACATCCGCATACATATCTCCAAAATATTCACTCCATCGGCTTAACACTTCTTGTGTTTGCGTAAGAATGTCTCCACCTTTAGACCTTAATTTATTCATTCTGAAAGCTGACCAACCACTCCGAGATTTCTTCACCTCCCTCCAGAAAAGTTTGGTGTTGCTCTCGAAGTTTTTGATCAGCCTTTCTTCTGCAATCATATTTGCTCTATCACGCTTCTCTTTTACTAAGGCTTTGGTGTTATTCTTACGTTGCCGGTATATTTCTTTCTTCTGTTCTTTCATACTTGCACTCAGGTTCAAAGAAGATACATAGTCCAGTCACGCTTTCTTCTTTTGGTCTACGGAAGCTGCTACTTCCGTATCCCACCATGCATCACCTTTCACTTTCCTATGCTTCTTTGAGCATCCACATACTTCTTTCGCTGTATTTACCATACTATCTTTCAAAACTCTCCAGCATTCTATGTCAGATCCCGGCTGACTTGCCATTGTCAGCCGTTCACGGACACCCTCTACATACTTTGCTCTTACACTCTCTTCTTACAACTTTTCAATCTTTATTCTTTCAAGCCCTCCGAAGCGGACACGCTCTCGCCAGTGTCTCCACTTTCTGAACAGACCACTAAATCTCGCAATAACGAGATAGTGGTCCGTGTTGACAGTGGAGGGGTCCCACCAGTGTAGGCTCTTGTATCCAGGATTTTACTTCGGAGGCGACTGTCTACCAGAATTAAATCTATCATACTTCTCTGTTCATTCCTTCTCCATGTATACATATGGATGTCCTTATGATCAAAGTACATAAAAACATTACGTACCTCACGTAAATTCTCAAAGCTGATTTTTACTTATATTTTAGGCAATATCCTTAAAAATAAGTCGCCAATACTCCCAGACACTCCGTCGGCCGAATTGCTTTGCAGACGCTTTAAAGTTCCCAAAATAATTACGTAACTTCACGTAAATTCTGATGCTCCATTTTTATATATGTCCACCAGACAACTATTTTAAAACCTCTTACAAAAAGACAGACCGATCCAAGGGGTCAATCATCCCCTAAATTCAATTTTAATACCTCTGTGGGTAAGAGCGCGAGGGCATTGTCCACGCGCATGAGACTGAGTGAGACATGTATTAGGATATATTGACTTCTCTGTCTCTCTATCTCTCTCTTACAGTTGACTCATGTCAATTAATTATTAATAATAAAAGAAAATCAGTTAAAAATTAAATAATCAGGTAAATAATTAAAAATTAACTTGTAAAAAAATGTTAATTTGACTACCATAATTCTTGAATTTTATCCTCCCGGGTAAAAAAAAATATATATAATTATATATGGAAATTGGCCCTATATAATAATATGTAATGTTTTTTTTCGATTTCGTATAATTATATATAATTATGTATAATTCTACGAAATCGAAAAAATCATTACATATAATTATGTATATGTAGGAGGGTTTGAACATTGTTAAAATAATAAGACAAAGGTCAGTTCCAATGTATGTTTACTTCTCTCACGAAATAACACACAACTTTACAGCAATGAGTATATCACAACAAGACTCATTTCACAATAAGACTCACTGTTTCATGAAACTCATTGTTTCATCCGACACACAGGTGTATCAGACTCCATGTTTTACGCATGCACGCATGACGTGTGGATAATGCCCTCGCGCTCTTACCCACAGAGGTATTAAAATTGGTCACGTCCAGACGAAAATCAGCCTACTACCGGCTGATGGAGACAAAACATCTACACAAAATAAATAAAGACTATTTTCACACACTATCTCAATCCTCTATTTATCAGTTGTACGTATTCCTTTGTTCCGTTGATTCGGACGCAGCATTAGTATCTATATTAATATAAAAAATATTGACTTTTCCCGCCATGTACTGAGGACTTATAAACTTACAAACTACGAAGTAAACTCAGACTCATAACAACCATTTCTGGATCACACAGTTGTTCTGTGTGAGAATCGAACCCACAACACTAGGGCTAGGCACTAGGTTATGTATAGACAACGCCATTTTTGCAATTACTTTGTGTATAAAAAATATTTAAAGTGGTATTGTTTAAGGCATATTAAAATATGTTTTTTAGAAAGCAGGATAATACGCCAGACACACTTCAAATTGAATTCCTTTGTTCTAATTTTATTATGCAAGCAAAATATGATGCGAAAGGCATTTTAATCTCGGAACGATTAGAAGGCAACGGTGATTTCGAAATGAAAACTGGTTTGTAGCACTTGTTCTGTTTGTAACATAATATTTACAGTTTATTTAAACTATTAAGTTATCTGTAATAGTGATAATTCCCATATAAAAATCTTAATTGTAAAATTAAGTTTACCTGGTCGGTATAATGTATGAAAATACTTCCGACAGATGGCGCAGGCGTCACCAAAAGACGTTAAGTATGAATGTGTTCTCAAAATTAGCAGTAAGGAGCAATTGTCAAGATGGCTGAATTGGCAAAGCATCTGGACGGTATCCAGAAGATGCAGGTTCAAATCCTGCTCGTGACTGTTATTTTCGATTTCACATTTTTTCACTTTGTGTTTATTGTATAGTGCTAAGCATGTCAAATTCTAAAAATATATATAAAAATATCTAAATAAAAACACTATTTTTAACACTCACGATATTTTTGATGTCATTTTTGTTTATTTACTACTAGTTAAAAAACTGTTTAAAAAAGTTCTGTCTTGGACGTCCGTTTGTCTATATGTGCGGATCCTGTATGTTATCACGATAACGACCGAAATACTTTACTAATCGACACTTTTTTTTCTCTTACGCTTCAGTATAATTAGGAATAGAACCCTATCACTTTTCACGGTCTGATTCGATGTGGTTTAATTGTTATTAAATAAACAGAAACAGTTTGAATTTATCGATTGATTCGATCATATCATACACTAAAACCAGCGCTATCTATCTTATTTGGGGATAACTACTTCTATAGAACCAATATAACATATTATGTACTTCTTAAAATTAGCGCCATTATATAAGACATGAGAACCACATTAGTACTTTTTGAAATTAGCGCTATCTATGTGATTTATTGAAAACTACTTAGTAAGACTAATACATTATTAGTTACTTATTCAATTAAACACAAACTTCATTACTTATTCAATTTAAATTACCACCCCATTTGAAAAATGAATCTATGAGGCGTGTACTTTTGGATTTTCCAATTTTTGTATTTCTTGGACATTTTTTTTTTATGATTCGGCCTTAATTACTACCTACAACCCCAAATTTTCCCATTCCTTTCCCTTTCCCTTCTACTGCCAACCCCTATTTTTTAATAGCGATATTAGTAGGTACTTTAATAATTTTCATTGCAAAATATTCACGAAAAAAAATATGGCGATACGAAATTCGCCGGGTGAGCTAGTAGTAATATTATAAGGTGTAGATTTTTTACAATAACTAGTTCAATTATTAACGCACTTCAAAAAAATTACATTATGTGCATAAAATTATTGGAACCGCAATATTTACACATTTAAGGGTTAGAGCTTAGATCAATAATATGTCTAGATGGAGTGTCACTCTTATAAACGTCATATAAAACGGTCGGAATTATTATGTAAGTGTGTGCACACTGCCACAACAAGAGTCATTAAACAAGAAGATAAGATGCAAGTGTGTGTTTAAATTATGGAAAAAATTATATCATGGATTCAATACATTCATAAACTACTATTTTTTTAGGAATATTTAAAGTCAATTATTTCTATCTCTTTCCATTAGTCTCTCCTAATGTAACTTTTATTCTGAACATAAAAATAATTATTCCTGTTCAACTATTAGGACATAAAAATTTTACGATTTACATAGATTTGACGACTGTAATATGTTCATCTCGTTAAGGAGTTCCTATAGGATTCACCTACAAGGGCCTCATGAATATATATCATTATATCATATGAAAAACATATTTATATCATAAAATCATATATTAGGGATGGGCCGAAATTCGTTTTACATTCGGTTTAACCGAATTTCGGTGGCTTGAACCGAACTTCAGCATTCGGCCGAAGTTCGGTCTTAAATGCTGAACATTCGATATATGAAAAAGGTATGGTTTCTACTAAAATTAAGAGAAATCAAATCTGTCACAGCTGGGAAATAAGTCACATATACCAATACTCTAGAATAACTTAATCATGGTCAGTTGTAGGTACGCTAAACTATACTTATTATAGATAAATTAAAATGTATATATGAATAGCTTCTTCGTAATCCAGGAGTCTAGAAATCAATAAACCCAATAATTTTAAACAATGTGTCACCTTTACACTTATTGTTTTACCACGTTGTCTTTCATAAAAAAATACACACAGACCACGACAAGTTACTCCCGAGAAAGCTCACACTGAAGTTCGGCGGAACTTCGGCTGAATTTTGTATATTTACCGAATATTCGGCTGAAGTTCGTATTCGGTTAAAATCACATTCGGCCCATCTCTAATGCAAATAAAAATATATAGCTGTAGCAGATGTGTACGGACACATCATACACATTCAAGATATTTGAAAAAAAAAATTACTGAACACAAAACATTTTTTTTACTTATTTCTATCTGTTTTTTTATTCGCACATCACGCAAAAACTATTGAATGGGTTTATAGTCAAAACCCATTATCTAATGAGAATACAAGCCCACGATATTGATAAATTTAAAAATGTAAACAGTCTTCATCATTAAAATAAATAATAATATTACAAATAGTAATATTGTAATTAATTCCGAAAATGACAACTTTGCAGCTTTATGGATCCATTAAAATTGATAATAATTGTGTTAGGTAATATTTCTATCGCTAAAATATCATCAACATTGCAAGATTACGCGCGAAATTTAAGTTCATAAACTGGTATCACACAAAAAATTACGAACTATAATTAATTTATTTTCGGAATATTTAAATGACTTTTTTAGCCAGTTATGGTATGAAATAATGTTACTAACGGATGATAAGAGATATCTTTAGTGCTCATTATCCGATTTTTGTAGTTTCGGCACACTTTAATTACACACGTTGACATTTTGAATGATACACTATTGCTCCCGGATAGGTACAACCATGGTCCAATAATACATTGGGCCATGAATACAACCATGTCAAGTGACGTCACGATTGACACTAACAGCATTGGGATGAAAGTTCACCCCAATTTTTTTTGACGCGTTCACAACGCCGATTGTCCATCTAGACATATACACATCAAAACAAGTTTGAGATCAATAACAAAAAATGCTGTATTTTTTGAATTTCACCCTTTAAAAGAAAAGTACTTACGTGATACCTTTTTTTAAAAAGAAAATTACTTTATTGAAACTAAAATATTAACTATTTTTAATTATTTTACAAATAAAAATTTGATTTGAAAATTTTAATGCAATTGTGACTAAGAAATAAATGAAAGAAAACGACGAAATAAGAAACATTATTAAGAATTTATTACGGAATTGTTTTTATATAGTACAAGATAACTCCTCCCCTAGCTCGAACACAAGCAGCAATGCTGAGAATCAAGTTATTCAGGATTTCTTGCGGTAATCTGTCCCATTCTTCAATAGCAACTTACCTGATCTCTGGCACTGTCTGGGGAGGTGGCTGACGGTTCCAAACAGCTCGCTTTAGAGCATTCCAAGCGTGCTCGATCGGGTTCAAGTCAGGCGAACTGGCAGGCCAGTCTAGCCTGGCAATGTTATGATCGCGGAGAGCAGCATTGGCTCGTTGAGCTCGATGTGCGGGTGCATTATCATCAACCAATACGAATTAGTGGCCTTGATCTATTCTAAACTGACGATTCCTTCGATAACAACATTTTGGTACAAAGCTACAGTCATCACGCCCCGATACGAGATTAACAGCGCTCTAGCTCCAATCATTATTCCGCTCCAAAAGGACACCCATTTCCCGCCTTGTTAAACAGTACCAGTGGCAGTTCTTTGGCTCTCTACATCCCCACGTCTTCTCCAGACAAGGACACGTCGGTTGTCTGGATGAGTGCTTATTCTTGTTTCGTCAATGAAGAAGCAATTTTGCCAAATGTTTTCCTCGTCATCATCTTCATTTTGGCGGCGCCTAGCCCACTGCAATCTGCGTTGCTATCGTTGCCGTGAGTTCAGAGGTGCTCACCAGGATCTCCTTGCTCGTAATCCAGCCTGGTGTAAGCAATTCCTGATGGTCTGAGTGCTTACTTCTAGTCCAGTGGCAGCCCGCAACTCAGCAACCCACACAATCAAAGCCACTTTGTAGTGGCATTGATTGTTGGGTCGTGGGCAGTCAGCAGTCTGATGTAAAGTTTCTGGGCAGCAGTAAGAACAGTTGGGCGACCACTGCGAGGTTGATCAGCAAAGTTATTCATGCCGCGATACCTCCGCAACGTGTTCACGAATCAGGATTGGGATACAGCAACTCGGCGAGCTATTTCTCTCATAGAATATCCTTCTTCCCTTGGGGGAAGAAGGATATTATTTCCAAAGTAACAATTCTTGCTCGTAAAGCTTCAGGCAATCTTTTCGGCATCTTTCCAAATCAACTTTTTACACGAAAAATTTATATGCTTGAATCTTGTCGGTCAGATTTCTGAATACTTAAGCGTAATCAAAGATTGGATTTCTTTTTATAGGGAAAAACAATTAATTGATTTTGACATGTTTTTGATATTGTCAAATATCACATTTTTAAATGAAGAATCATAGACATAAAATAAAAAAATTAATCTGAAATTAGAATAATCTGTGTTTGGTAGTTGATCCTTGAGTAATATTGTTGAGTAATATTGTTCTGTGAGTTAGAGTAATATTGTTCTGTGAGTTGATCAGAGCAGACGTGTGCAATACTTTATAAAAAAGAATTGTGGCATCAAGTGCAGTGCAAAGTAATCTCAATGTGAGTTGTTAGAAGATATAATTTACCATATTAGTGCGTTATTATAATAAACAGCGGAGGTTGCTCTTCACCCCTTCGGGTAAAAAAGACAAATTTATTTTTTAAATCGCTCACATATTATATGGAAAAAGCGCAAACGTATTGTCTACTTGTTTATTAAGAACTAGCTGATACCCGCGACTTCGTCAGCGTTAAAGTTTTACTTTCTGAATTCGACCTCTATTTTACCCGCGATTTTATAAAACCATTGAAATGTATGTGTATCCCATCTATTATATATAATTCCAGTGTCACGATGTTTGTCCGGGATGAACTTCGAAACTACTGAACCGATTTTAACTTTTCTTTTTTTTAAATGTGTGTATGTTCCAACTTAAGAGATAGGATACTTTATATCTCAATTTATAATTGCAATATTTATTCATAAAAATACATATATAAAAAAAAATAACATAGCATCACACCTGTATTCCCCGAAGGGGTAGGCAGAGAACACATCCATGACTCGCCAGTTATGTTTAAGTCCTACGTAATAGGGGGCGAGCCTATTGACGTCTACCGTCATAGGTTAATACATATATGGTGGTACGAAGTTCGCCGGGTCAGCTAGTATCAAATATAAAATGAAATTTAACATTCTTAATTCAAAAAAGGTCAAATGTGTTTCTATCTCCCAATTAGAAACCTACCAAACCACCCCCACATTTCCTTCTTATTATTTTAGCTGACCACTTCCTCATCTGCTCTATATCATCATTCCTCTTCATGTCCTATAGCTTTTCTTGGGGTGGATTACTTGCGAAGGTTGCTTTTGGTCTATAGACTACCACGCCAACCACTCATGGGTGGTCATGCTTTCATGTGCTCGTGCAGTTGCATTATTAACTCCCATAGAGGTTAAACGATGCGCTCTTTCCTCTGACGATTCCTGAGAACGCGCATCTCTCATTCTTTTGGCATTTCTCGAATTTCGAGATAAGGAAGACTATTTTTTAGGTGGCATCGTAGGTAGAAGAATAAAAAGAACCTAATAAGATAAATACACAAAAAGAATAAAACATTTTTTGATAAAAAAAGAGAACCGCTTTCAAGTGCACCCAGGAACTAAAAAGCAATAAATAATTGGTATTTAGATACGATTTCCGTGCTAGACACCTACTGATGTGTTTGAAGCCGGTGCCAAAAATGTCTTTAATGTTATTTAAGTATTTATTATGAATTGTTTTTGTTACTTTTGGACTTGGCACCGGTTTCAAACACATCAGTAGGTGTCTAGCACGGAAATCGTATCTAAATACCAATTATTTATTGCTTTTTAGTTCCTGGGTGCGCTTGAAGGCGGTTTTCTTTTTTTATCAAAAAATGTTTTATTTTGTGCTTTTTAGTGATTTTTTATAAAATAGGTTAGAGTAGGTCGTAGATGATAGGGAGGCCTCCCAAAAAAAACGAAAAAAATCAGACAACGAAAAAATATCATCGATGTATACATTTTTTTTAGATTTTTGTTGATATTATAAAAACTACAGCACCGATTTCGATAAAATTTAAATGGGACCATTTCGGAATAAACCCCTTTCAAACAAAAAAATATTTTTGCAAATCCGTCAACATATGACGGAGTTATGCCCGAACATACATAAAAAAAATATATAAACATCCGAATTGATAACCTCCTATATATCTACGGAATAAAAAGAACCTAATAAGATAAAAACACAAAAAGAAAAAATGTATACTTACTTAATTGAAATTTATACTTAACTTTACAACTTTTAACTTGAAAACTATAGTATATAAAGAAAAGAAGAAGAAACAAACAAAAACACTAAACAAACTAATTATATTTCTACGCTTCATTCTTCAGATACAGGCAACTTCGCACGTTTAGATTTTTAAAACTTTTTGTAAAATAAAGTACTTCCGTTTACATACTTCTGTCTACCCCACTACGCACCTTATCGATGCCGGCCGGCCCGAGCCTCATTCTTTTTTCGTGCGCGGCAACGTTAACACGTTTACTTCTACCTACCCAAAAAGAAAGAAAATGTATAATACTAAAAGATTGAACATTATAAAAAGTGAACATTGTAAAAATACGAACATATGCGGTTGGCGGTTGAACGAAATTCAACACGTAGGCAATTTCTCCAGAAATTAAGGTATTTCCTATTATGGACATATAATGTCTCAAACCGCTAAATAGCATTTAAAATACCATAAACAAATGTTTGTTTTACGCCTTGTTTCGAAATACGAACATTTGGCGCGCCTGGGGGTTGAACGAGATTCAACACGAAGGCAATTTCTCCAGAAATTAAGGTATTTCCTATTATGGACATATACCGTCTCAAACTGCTAAATAGCATTTAAAAAACCACTTACAAATGTTTGCTTTACGCCTTGATTCGAAATACGAATATATGGCACGCCTGGGGGTTGAACGAGATTCAACACGAAGGCAATTTCTCCAGAAATTAAGGTATTTCCTATTATGGACATATACCGTCTCAAACTGCTAAATAGCATTTAAAACACCACTTACAAATGTTTGCTTTACGCCTTGATTCGAAATACGAATATATGGCACGCCTGGGGGTTGAACGAGATTCAACAAGAAGGCAATTTCTCCAGAAATTAAGGTATTTCCTATTATGGACATATACCGTCTCAAACTGCTAAATAGCATTTAAAACACCACTTACAAATGTTTGCTTTACGCCTTGATTCGAAATACGAATATATGGCACGCCTGGGGGTTGAACGAGATTCAACACGAAGGCAATTTCTCCAAAAATTAAGGTATTTCCTATTATGGACATATACCGTCTCAAACTGCTAAATAGCATTTAAAATACCACAAACAAATGTTTGCTTTACGCCTTGATTCGAAATGCGAACATATGGCACGCCTGGGGGTTGAACGAGATTCCACACGAAAGCAATTTCTCCAAAAATTAAGGTATTTCTTATTATGGACATATACCGTCTTAAACTTAAAAATAGCATTTAAAATGCAAATACCACAAACATATTACGAACTCGTTATATGTTATATATAAAGAGTAAACTGTATAATGATTGGCACTCTAAGCATATTTAAGATTGATATATATATTTTTTAAATTGATACCGATTGGTCCGTGCATCACTTCAACTATTCAGGCACCTACATTCTTGTTGTTTACAATCGCATATTACATGTTGGCAGAACATAATAGATAATAAGGTATGCTAAGAATGGCTACAAAATCGTTTCCCAATATTTCACAAAGTATCTTATTTAGCCTACACATGTTTGGTAGTTTTTATCTATCGGAGTTAGGAGCAAAGGTAAAGAATTTGATGTCCAACTCGTATCGAAATGTTGACCCCTAAGCAAAACTGTTGTAAAACTTTAAAAGATTTCTTTTAAATCTAAAATCTTACAAATTTATTCCAAAAATGGGTTTTAAAATGTAAGACCACCGAAGTGCCCAAATTAATATCACTTCAATGTTCCTTTATAAGAAACATTTCTTAGTGTACCTATATACACACCTCATCATAAATATTTACGATTTTAGTTTCAAGATTATATCTCCCTTTGATACTTTACGCATTTCTAATAGTTACTATTATCTATTAACGTACATAAAACAAAAAGTTTGCACATCACGCAAAAACTACTGTACGAATTTTGATGAAACTTTTTTTTTCCGATTGATTGTTTTTGTTTTGAGGGAAACATATTTTTACAATAAACAACCCGATATGTACATAACATCACGCCTGAATCCCTGAAGGGCTAGGCAGACGTATATCACATGCCCACATAAGTACATTCATTCAATTTTATCTTAACATTTTCTCAGAAGCATCTCGCACCGGCTAGGGTGCGATCAGCTAAAGTTCTGAAGTAAAAAGAGTGAACTAAAATTTCACATTAAAAACATAAAACTGCTCGCTACTTTGCTGGCCCTAAAATGTTTTGTATTACGCTGTTGCTAACATAGCAGCAATCGGCTATGTAAACAGGATGACTTATACACTCACCTGAATAACTTGAGAAACATTTGGCAATGGTGCGAGAGAAGAATCTATTTCTTTGCATATTACATCCGTACAAAAGAGAACAACGAAGCTGATGAGCAATCACTGAAAGTTAGTACCAACACAGAATAGAAGTTTTCACTGGAAGCTTCCAATTCCATTACTAGGCAGCTAGGATGACTTTTTTTTTTTTTTATTTTAGGTGGGCAAAAATGTCCTACCGCACACCCCGCTGCCCGGAGAGACAACGGGGTAGTGTGGGGCTCTCACCCACTAAAAACCCAACGTGCGCCTCCACCCGCCCTTGCTACGGCGGATCACGAGTACCGCGTCGTTTCGACCGCGATCCGCAGGCGGCAGCCCCTTCGGGCACCCTCTCTTGAGCGACGCCTCGCGCACTTGGGCGTCGCACCTTCGCGGTAGGCTTCCGCGGACGGCAGGGTACTCCCTGACCCTACCGTCCGCAGCCTCGGCTAGGGCGGCATCAGGCGCAGGTAAGCGCGCACACGCCACCCCGCGCGCCGGCGGCGAATCGGGTCCGCGAAGGAGGATGCGAAGGGCCCTCTCCGCCACCTCCTTCCGCGAGATGACAGCCTCGCAGAAGGCGGCGACCGCGGTCCAGGCCCTGTCACTGCCAACCATCGCTCGCGCAACGGCCGGCAGCGACAGGTCCACGCCTATGACTGCAACGAGTTCCCGGCTGGACCAATTTGTACGAGACTGTCACTAGCAGATAGCTGTTGTTACAACGTATGCTACTTTTATTTTACAAAAATAATTAGAGTACCTACCTACCGCATATAAAAAAATAAAACCCATGAAGTTGCGAATGAATACCACTCCGGAGTGCTTGGACTAATTTGGACGGAACTTTTACTAGCAGATAGCTGTTGTTATAAGGAGTAACTTAACCTATTTCTATTTTCGAACAATTAGCAATACCGCGCGAAAAAATAAAACCCACGAAATTGTGAATGAATACGGATTCAAATAGATAT
Organism: Leucoma salicis; assembly: GCA_948253155.1. NCBI lineage: Eukaryota > Metazoa > Arthropoda > Insecta > Lepidoptera > Erebidae > Leucoma > Leucoma salicis. The sequence goes on from OX411815.1 coordinate 6,606,385, forward strand.
AAATAAATAAGTACATCGAATATCGTGCTCATTGCTGGACCGCAAAGAAAAAGGGTCGGTTAAAAAATCTTCTATATCTTCAAAAATACCTGACCTAGTTTTATGAAATAAAGACTAAATTAAAGAATACTTAATGCCACAAAATAATATATAAAACTTTTTATTTATTTTTGATAATTGTATAAAATACTGAAAATGTAAAATCATGGTCGTTTTAGTTTTACAATAAAAAAGTTATAAATATGGTGTATCTCCTTAAAATTTTTATTATTCTGAAGTCATCGTGTCGTTAACCCCTGAATAATGTACCAGGAACCTGACAATGCTTGAAGATGAGCACAGTCAGCGAAATACAGCGAGAACTGTTGGAGTGACTCTTTCTACAGTTCAGCTAGTACTCCATCAGTTCCATGAAACTGGATCCAGACCTGGAACAGGCCAAACAAGGTGCACGACGGCGCGGGTGGATCGCTATATAGTGTGTCAAAAATTTTGCAAAATCGCTTTGTTACCGCTGTTAAAGTAGTGAGTACGGTACTTACGGATACAGTAAGGCCGCGTCTGATTGAAGCAAATTTAAAGACATTAAGAACTGCAAATGGCCCAAAACTAGAAAGACACCACAGAAACTCAACGTTGAGTTATGGTAGAGAACGCGAGAATTGGATTCTGAATGACTGGTCAAGAGTTATGTTTTCAGACGAGTCTTGATTCTGTTTATACTAGCACGACGGGAGAAAAAGAGTGTACAGAAGACCGGGAGAGCGCTATAACTAAGCCTGTACCTATAGAAGAAAAAGTACCATACAGCGGAGGCTCTGTTCACGCGAGGGCTAGGATTTCTTCACACACATGGAGTGGCCTGCACGCAGCCCCGAATTAAACCCGATTGAGCATGCATGGGACAAACTGGGATGACGTGTACGTGGGCGGAATCCGCCGCCAATCACGCTAAGTGAAATGAAAAAAGCTAATAGAGGAACGGCAACATTTTCCGCAGCATCGCCTCAAAAACCTAGTAGAAAGTATGCAAAATCGCATAACAGCAATATTGCGAGCTCGTGGAGGCAAACAAAGTACTAAAATGCAGTAAAACGGCACATCTGTAACCAATCTATATTTACAAAAATACTGGAAAAACTATGCATTTTTATTTATTTTACATTTATTAAAAATAAAATGCCTGAATTCATTTTTATTTTTATTTTCATTTAAGCACATTAGTCTTTATTTCATAAAATTAGGTCAGATACTTTTGAAGATATTGAAGATTTTCTAACTGACCCTTTTGCTTTGCGGTCCAGTGTAATGGTGTAAGTGGCTAATCTCTTGAACGGCTGCACTGATTTGGATGGGAGTCACAAGACGGCGATTGCTACTTTTATTTTGGAAAAACAAATTGGATTCTGCACTAAAAAAGAAAATAAATAAATTCCACGCGGACGAAGTTGCGATATCAGCTAGTTAAATAATATGTTTTGAAATCCTCTTACCATGAGAACAGACCCGTGCTTAAGTGGGACAGAAAAGGGGTTGCAAAAATTTTTTTCTGAAAACACACCAAATTAAACTTAAGTTTTTTAATAAAAATATCCGAAATTTTTGGAAGTAACATAAAAATTAAATATGTTGAAAAGTTACAAAAATATAAACGAAACACATACTAGTGTATACAAATTCTTTAAACTTAGCTACATTCTAATATTACAAACTTAATTATTTTTATTATATTTTTCAACCCAATCAAATACGTGACTTTATTAGAACGATTTAAAAACCCAGGACGCTGCTTAAAAACTATCCAGGACACCCCAGGACACTCAAAATACCAGGACATGTCCTGGGAAAACAGGACGGTTGGCAACCCTACCCTAATCCCTTAAGTTTTGCTAGGTAGATTTTAAAAAGAAAGAGGGTCGGGCCGGCCGGAATCGATAAGGTGCGTAGTCTACCCCAGACGGAAGTATGTAAACGGAAGTACTTTATTTTACAAAAAGTTTTAAAAATCTACACGTGCGAAGTTGCCTGTATGTTAAAAGGACTACCTGGTTAATTATATCCTCGAATGAAGCGACTCATATAATATTGATCGAACTTCACTCGAGAAGTTCGTTTGATCATATATTATATTTTAAACACAAAGAGAAAAATGTGAAATCGAAAATAAAAGTCACGAGCAGGATCCGAACCTGCATCTCCTAGACACCGCCCAGACGCCCCGCCAATTCAGCAATCGTGACAATTGCTCCCGACCGCCAACTTCGACAACACATTCATACCTAACGTCTTTGGGTGACGCCGCGCCATCTGTCGGAAGTATTTTCATACATTATACCGACCAGGTAAACTTATTTTTACAATTAAGATTTTTACCTAATAATGACGCAAACCCTATAAATATTTAGATATTTTTAGCATTTGACATGCTTAGCACTATACATTAAACACAAAGTGAAAAATGTGAAATCGAAAATATTGCTGAATTGGGGGGGCGTCTGGGCGGTGTCCAGGAGATGCAGGTTCGGATCCTGCTCGTGACTGTTATTTTCGATTACACATTTTTCACTTTGTGTTTAATGTATAGTGCTAAGCATGTCAAATGCTAAATATATATATATAAAAAAAAATATCTAAATATATTATATTATTATCTAATACCTACTTTAAACTTATCTAAAAACTACGTACATATCTATGTATTTTTAAAATCTAGAACGCGCTTATTCCGAGAATAGTCAATAAGAACCACGTCCGTTCGCATTAAGAGTGACAATGTGAGTGAAGTCGGCGCGTTTTTTTTTTGTGTGACGTTTGTTGTTAGCCTCAGATGGCTATGGCAACCTTACCCGGATAATTGGTGAGCGCAGAGGGCTCTCAGATCAACATTTAGGCTACGCTACCCGAGGGCACCCCCTGTGGGGTAAGGACCTCGACTCGGGCTGTTGCTGGCAAAGTGTGATTTCTCACGTTTATGATTACAAGGCGGCGCGTGAGCGCCCTCGCCTTTTTATAGATGCAGCGGATGGCCGTTTCGCGCGTTAAATAAAAATCAACCGTATAGCCGTGCCCATACTGGCGCGGCGAGATTTGGAAGTTTTATTTCATCTATATCTTGTGTGTTTATAAACCTAAATGCAGGTCCATTTTAATGGGAGTTTGATAAAGATATATCTATGTGAAATACAATATATTTATGTATTTAATAATACACTGAAGAAATGCCTAATGATTAAACACGTTATTGTGGCTAATTTATAAAAGATAGATATATACTATTTAGGAAATTTTGTAGATCTTTTGAAGACCATTATCTTTTTAATACATACTTTTGGTGTATGATCAACGTAAGCGCATTTTCATCCGACTTGCTTCAAATTTATCGTCACTGCTCAGCTCCTATGTGTCTTAGCGTTATGTTGTATAGCCTATAACCTGTCCAGAAGTATGGACTACAATCGTACTAAGTTTGGTTAAAATCCCTTCAGTAGTTTTTGACCCATGCGTGCATATACAGACAGACAGACAGACAAAAAATTTACTGATTACATTTTTGGCATCAGTATTGATCACCATTCATCCTCCAATATTAATTTTGAATATATATTCAATGTACAGAATTGACCTCTCTACAGTTTTATTATAAGTATAGATGAGTTTACAACGATCGCCAATACGCGGTAGCGGAAGCGGCAGCGGTTTTAACCCGGAATTAACTTCTTTTTCCCGTGAATAAAATTTTATAAATGCTAGAAAGCGTAGATTGCATGGCGTGGATATTGACATCAAAGGTGAACTTTCTGATTTTCCAAATGAGATGATGACATATTTTACACAAGTTACTACTCAACAAAATAAAGATCTGGCACAGCTAATAAGAGATGAACTATCAGAGATCAAGACTGAAATAAAATCCATCAAGCTGACAAACGAGAATTTATTGCAAGAAAATATTATTCTGCGGAATGAAATATAGGAAATTAAAAGTTCTAATAATCTTATGCAAGACCAAATACATAACCTCGAAATGGATCTACAACAACTAAAAACCGAACCCTTACTTAGCTCATCTCAGATCGCAACCGAACCACCTATACAGAAATCGCTATTTCTGAGTTACGAAAACACCTTCCTTGAGATCCAAGAAAGAATGGAACGGCAGAAAAATATTATAGTTGCGGGTATATCAGAATTAGATAGCGATAATTCAGAAAAACGCCGTGATTATGTTCGGAATGAAATAATTAAACATACTAAAACATTATTTAATGAATGTCCCTTTCCAATTAAAGTCATGCGATTAGGGCGATACACACACCGTATGCTAAAAGTATGTTTTAATTCCACCGATACTGTGAAATATTTATTACGTAAGCAGACAGGACATAAGGGTAACATCCGTTTATATTCTGATCAGACACCGGCCCAGAGAAACTATATGCAGTGCCTTAAAGAAGAGTTAGCAAATCGCGAAAAAAGTGGAGAAACTAGCTTGACTATAAAATATATTAAAGGTACCCCGAAAATAGTAAAAACCGGCCAAGTGCGAGTCAGACTCGCGCACGAAGGGTTCCGTACAATTATATCAGGAATGGGAGCCCCCCTTAAATATTATTATTTTTTGTTTTTAGTATTTGTTGTTATAGCGGCAACAGAAATACATAATTTCTGAAAATTTCAACTGTCTAGCTATCGCCGTTCTTGAGATACAGCCTGGTGACAGACGGACGGACAGACAGACAGACAGCGAAGTCTTAGTAATAGGGTCCCGTTTTGACCCTTCGGGTACGGAATCCTAAGAAACTAGAAACCACCAAAAATAAGCAATTTGCCAGAAACAGAAAATCTATGCAATACTCACTCGTTGTCATGCAATTATGGAGACAGACCTAAGTATACGACTTCGTCGTTACGTTTTTTTATACTAATATACGCAGTATATGCAAATCTGGCAAGTTTGACGAATCAGAATGTATCCTTAAATCAATAAAATGTCAAACTCACTTAATTATATTAACGGAAACATGGATAAAAAATTAAATTGAAGCGAAATCGTTTGTTTACCTAACTACACATATGTTTATAACTACCGCTCAGAAAAAAAAGGGGGAGGAGTGTCAAACTTTTGTGAACAAATATTTGTTCACCAAAGTTTACAATATGAGTTATCAGAAGAAATAAATGACAGCGGTATTCATTATTTATGGATTTACCTTAAACAATATTCAATACATATCGGTGCAATATACAACCCTGGCAAAAATACATCAAAATTTTTTTTGAAAAGTACACTGTGCAACTGGAAAGTCGTAAGCGAGGTATTGATTTTGGAGATTTCAATGTCGTCCTGTTGAGTAATAGCAAAGATACAACTAGTTACAAAGACATGTTAAAAACAGCTGGATATGATATATTGAATAAATTGGATGAAGATTACTGTACTCGCGAAACGATGACAACTAAAACGATTTTAGATCATATATGCACTCTTTATAATGATAGATTCCATTTAATAATACTTGATTCACCTCTCTCAGATCACAAGATATACCTCGAATTAATAAAATATAAACACAAGACCATACAGCGCAGTTCCTATGAGGCTGTGGACTACTACTCGGCTTTATATAAAAGTATTATGAATAATAAAGGCTTTACAAACGAAAATTACCACTATGAAATCCTAGAATTGTATATACAATCTCAAATTTCATTACATAAAAAAACAAAAGTAAAAATGTTAAACCTTCCTCAAAAAGACTGGATTAATAGTACTGTATATGCCGTGTGGGGCCGGCACCAAAAATAGCTCCACCCCATCTCTTCCTATGGGAGTCGCAAAAGCCAACTAAGGGATTACCGGGGGACCGGGCAGCAGCGTTCCCCTGTGTACTAAAAACATCTACTGCGATCGCCAACCCGCCTGCCAAGCGTGGCGATTATGGTAAAACCCCCATTTTGGGGAGGTCTATGTCCAGCAGTGGACGATGAAAGGCTGATGGATGGATGGATGGAATAGTACTGTAACCAAAGGAATACACAGAAGAAATATGTTATGGAAACAAGTTAAAGCAAATCGTAATGATGGTGAGTTACGTCACATGTTTAGGTTAGAAAGGGACCGCATACGTAGATTAATAAAAAGTGTGAAAAAGGACTATTACTTTTCATCTTTTAGAAACTGTAACAATGACCACAAAAAAAGGTGGAATTTGATAAATAAATAAATATTCACGGACATTTTTCACACAACGTCTTCTGGTCCCAAACTAAGCTTAACGCTTGTGCTATGGGTACCAGATTACGGATATAATACATATACTACACTATTTTTGGGAATACATACATATAAATAAAATCAAAATAAATACACAACTTCCAAAACTTGAAGTTAATTCCAAGTCATTTGTTGAAGGAAAACATATATGTAATGTATTTAATTCTACATTTTCTAGTATTGGTACCGAATTAGCATTTAAAATATCCAAAAATCTTCCGAACGAACTACTATATAGAATGACCTATTTAGACGAAGAACCCCAATAAAAATTAGATACTTTCCATCCGTGCACAACTGATGAAGTAATTACAATAATTAAAAGCTTAGACTCGGATACTAGTACAGGCATTGAGGGAATCAGTACTAAAACAATTAAATGTATAAGCGATCTTATATCGATAAATCTTACTGGTTGCATTAACAAGTGTTCGGCTGCTGGTATATTCCCTGATAGTTTAAAAGTTGCCAAAATTTCGCCAATATATAGATCTGACTCAAAATCAGATCCTGAAAATTATCGTCCCGTATCCGTATTGCCAGTATTATCAAAAATATTTGAAAAAGTGATTTACAAACTGACATAAAAAATACATTTGGATAAATTAAGCTTTTTATACGAACGGCAATACGGATTTCGTCCTAAATCTAATACTTTATCTGCGGTAGTTGATTTGATAACAAAAATTAGCACCGAAATAGATAGGAAAAGCATTTGCTTAGGAATATTTATTGACCTAAAAAAGGCATTTGATACTATAAGTCATTCGCTTCTTCTTTCAAAGTTAGGTGACATAGGAATATGTGGCACAGTCCACAAATTATTAAAATGTTATTTGGAAAATAGAACACAAGTAGTTAAAATAAATAATTATTCCAGTGGTCCCTGTAATGTAACATGCGGTATCCCCCAAGGCTCGGTGTTAGGGCCTCTATTATTTTTGATTTACGTCAATAACATCAATGAAATTGGTTTAGCTGGTCATATTACTTTGTACGCTGATGACACGTGTCTTTTTTATTACGCGAAAAAATACAAGTTCTGATAAATCAAGCTCAAGATGATTTAAATAAATATAACATTTGGTGTAAATGTAATCTACTCACAGTTATCAGTAAAAAGACTTCATTCATGATATTCAGTGCGAAAAATAAAGCAATCGCAAATTTTACACCGTTAACCAGTGAGAATGACGTACTTCTTAGGTCTCATCAGGAAAAATATTTGGGTTTAGTTTTAGATGACAAATTAACATGTAAGCCACAAATAGAAAAAGTTAAAAATAAAATGATATCCCTTATCAGTATATGACGTAAAATGTCTTACTGTATCCCATATAAAACACGGCAAATGGTATATAATGCCCTAGTTAAATCAAACATGGAGTATTTCATTGAAATATGGGGCTCTGCTCCAAAAACAACTTTAAAGCCATTACAAACTACACAAAATAAATTAATCAAGTTATTATTCCAATATGACAGATTAACTCACACACTTATATTATACAAAGAAACCAATATAGGTATTTCATATTAAACAAACATACACATACACGATTTGCGTTTTAATAAAAAAAATTCTATCTGGACTTATTCATACTCAAATTTGTCTAACTAAAAGAACTTTTTCCTATAATCTAAGAAACACAAATAAAATTACGCAATATCTAGAACTGAATACGGCAAAAGAATTATTTTACATTCCGGGTCAAATATATATAATAATTTACCAAAAGAAATAAAAGACTACACTGTCTCTTTTTAAGTCCAGATTGAGGAAATATATAAGTGAAAACGTTTATGAATAAACACTTAAGTCAAATATATAAAAATTCAAACATATTCCGTTTTCTTCGTTGGTCTTATTTGGGGTAATTGACATATATAAGTATTTTAAACAAATTCGTACGATAGTTAACTAATTTCTGTAATGATCAAACTACCTACAAAACAGTTTTATATAAAAAATGTATTGCTCAAAGCTAAAGTGAACTGATTGTAGTTTATTTTTGAGTAATAAAGTTCTCTAAACTGAAACTGAATTCTTGGCCATACAAAAAGTATTTTGATTTGAAATGGTCAATACCTACTGCAGAATGGCAATTTCATAATAAAAAAGATTTTTTACTATAGGTTTATCTATTTGACTAAATTTTTGTGCAAGTTCTTGCCAGCTACTAGTAAAATATGCATTACCTACAAAATTTAAGGTAGTGGGTACCCCGGGTAGCCTCCCGCGAAGGTGCCACGCTCGATGCGTCGCTCAGTCGAGGGTAACCGAAAGGGTAAGCCGCCGATTGACCACTGAAGTATCACAGTTCCAGTTGTCCTCCAATACAGACGGAGAGACGGCAGACGGCGTGTTTATTTAGTGGAAAGTGGGCATACATTAAGGGTAGTGTAACGAACAGGGGTTCGTTGTCCCCAAACCAAAAAAAGGGTATTCCGGGTAGAATTTACATTTGAAAAGGTGTTTATGTAGAACATACCTTTTTATTTGTTAAGGCGGAAAAAAATGTTCCTAACCGCACACACCGTCGTTCGGGGCAGCGAACAGGGTACCTAGTGTGGGGCCTTCACCCACTAAAGAAACCCGCCGTGTGCTGTCTCTCCGCCTTTGTCGGCGGGCCACTGGAACTATGTTACATTCCTTCGGTGGTTATGTAGGACATCCCTATCTGTTGTGATATCAACGAGATTACATTTTTCAAAATTTTATTTAATGTGATTGTAGATGATCCCAGAATAATTATCATCTGATTGATAATTAAACGTCAAATAACTAAAGTCCTCCCGTGACCCTGGATGCTGTAAAGTATCAGAAATGTCAAAATTATAAAAGATGCAAACAATAACTACAAGTAATACTTACCTAATATTTTGTTGATAATATTTTAAATATTAATTAATTCTTGCAGGAAAGTTTAGGATCACTTTAAACTTGAACCTGGAGACGGTAACTAGGAATGGAAAAACATATAGGAACATCAAGAGCTTCACTTTTAAGGCAGAACCCCTCGAGGATGTGAAATATCAGCTAACAAATTTGTTTGGCGGTGATAAGAAATTAAGTAATACAAATTTTATAGTTCCATATATATCTTCGGATAGCTTGTCAGTTGGACCTATTCTTATTGGCTTTCCAATGCCGTTTTTCATAAAATGATATAGACAGACTAAGTATATAACTATCCTCTGTCTGTTGCTGCTGTTAGTCTAGATAATATATTTTTTTTATTTTTCCTCTCGGTTTTTTGCGATCTGTGGTAGATATAAACTTACTTTATGGTGAATTAGTAATTTTGTGAAAAGTTACGGGAGTCCGTAAAAGGAAGCCGGGGAAGCGCACACTATTTGATTTGACCAATGAGCACGCGCGGTACTAGAGATGGCCGTCAAAAGGTACCAACCCATTTTCCGAGAGGTTGGTACTGTCAGCCGGATTTCAACGGTTTTTAAATACTTTGAAATCACAACTAACTCTATTGTCTCCACTCTCCCCCAAAGTGAACAAAAATAACTATCTTCAATAAAAACATGCTTACTCCTATAATGTAGTACCTACTACTCCTTCTAGTGTGTAGAAACCTTTAGTATCTACGTATTACGGTACCTAGTATTAATTCCAATAAATATTATTCAGGTAGGTACCTAATTAGCAGAGATGTGACTAATTTATGATGCAAGTATCTGAAATACACGATACGATACAATATAGGTATAAAATACGTATTTTCATCTTGTATGTACCTACCTAAAATACTTTAAGTCATTTTGTAGCTTGTATTCACAGATTATATGTATGTCCAAGTTGCATGCTTGTATTTAAATACCTTTTGTTTGGTATCTTAATATTTTGTAAATATTTTGAAATAAAACTACGTTTACGGAATCTATCGCGTTTACTTGATTTTTATACTATCCCGACGTTTCGAATACTTTTTCAAAATGTGTAAAATTCGCGTAAATGTTAGGTTTTATTTCAAAATGTCTAAAATTCGCGTAAATGTTAGATAGTATTATATTTTGTACATATTTACTATGTCTGCCAAATATTTTTTTTATTTATTTCTAATTTGTATTTATGCATTTATTCAAAAAATGTGACAAGATTCTATAGTGGCAATCGTACCTAAATGTCACTAGGATATAAAAAAGTCAAAAGATGAATCTAATTAGGGTCAGGCGGGGTAATTATAAGACGAATAGAAAAACTTTTGCGTTTTCACACTACTAAAAAATGTTTATGTAGCTACCGAAGTCGTTATAATATCGACTGACATGCAATCTACTCTGCATTATTGTCAATTTTCTAAATAGTAGTTATTCTACTAAATAGTAATAGTAGATTCAAAATAATAGAGTTTTTAATTAAAATATGTCTCATATTTTTCCGCCCCTTTGGGGTAAAAATGAAACGGTGTAGTCTAAATATAAGACTGCTTATTATTCCTACGCCTTACGTTTTATTTAACTACGTGCATTATTATAAGACAGAGAAAGTTATAAATAATACAAAATAGTTTGGACAGCACAAAAGATCTTTGTCTTTTTATTTAAAAAAAATTGAAAAATCAACAGGTCAATTATACTTTGCTTAAGTTCTATAAGTCTTTATAATATCATGATATGGTAATCAATTACTTACGTCGAAATCACTCTCAAACTTATACTACTCAATTAATGAGATCTAAATTCAAACAAATATATCAATATAATAGTCACAAACCTAGAAATGAGATACAAAAGTCAAAATGAGGCAAAATATGAGACATTTTTCTTTAATTAATATTATTATTTTTCAGGTCGGCATCAAAAGTAAATGCACCTCTTTTATTTTTTGCTTTGGAATTGGCAATTTCATGACAATTTCACTTTTGTGAACGGAATAAACTATATCAATGGCGGGATATATAACTTTATATTTAGATTCAGCTTCTCTGTAACTTAATTCACCCTTTTGCACTTTTTCTATAGCATCTTGTAAGTTTTTCTTACTATAATCCTTTGGTTTAGGTATGTAATTTCGCGGAATTTTAATAAACCGTACTAAGGTCTTGTCTTATTTTCATACGGACAGCAGTCTTATTTTTTCCCCAAAACGAGTCTCATTTTTTCTCTAAAAAAGATTACATCCTCACCTTGCGCCAGCGAAAGATAGACTAAAATGATGAATCGCCTGCGCAAGTACAACCCATACGGCGGGGCAGGGCGAGAGGCCGTAAGCGCATGGTGTAAATAGGAGCGTCAGTTATCAAAGTTTGTCAACGCAGATGTAAAGTTTTCGCGCCAAATTTTTTGATCAAAAGTATTTAGTACAATAATTTTTAGACATTGTTAGTAAAGATTACCAAAAAATATTTTTTTTTTATACTATAAATGCTTAAGTTAATTATAGAGCTGATAAAGGTTTATAAAAGATTTTCTATTGAGGTTTTTTGTATGAGTCTTATTTTTACCCAAAATATCGAATGTCTTGTGATTACCCCGCCTGACCCTACATGTTTTTAGAGGATTCTGATTACTCTATTGCAATTGGCGAAAACACAGTCTACTGGCAGCACCGCTGATTTATGGTGAACGCACACTTATCCGAGCCGAACGCGTCGAAAGAGTCGAACGAAACGAATTTTAGAATTCTTTATATCAAATCTCATGAAATCGCACACTTGCCCGCGTCGAATCGTCCGAATCTGGATTTTGGAACAAATTAATAAGTTCAAGGAGCTTAATTGCTTATCCCACAATAAAAAAAATGTTGTTCAAATTTTCTGACTCCTCTTTATTGAGGCCTCATCCAAGAAAAATGAGTGATAAAATGTTTAAACTGGATTTACTTAAGTCTCAATTAAACCATAAAAATAGTTATAGTATTTTTGTCTTGTCTCATTTGCGCGATCACCGTGATCTACCTATTCGTAAATAGGGTAAGTAGGTAAGTTATTCATGGAAAAAAAATTCAATAAAATGTTGTTTTCGTACAAAAGTATTTTATCTTTAGGTAAATAGTATTTAAAAGATACGTATTTTATATCTAGTATTTTAGATACCAGCCAAAAAGTAAGTATTTTGTATCTGGTATCTGAAATAGGTACTTGTACTTTAAAAGTATCTTGCATTTTGTATTCCAAAGAGGTACCTACTACCTTGTATGCTATCTTGTACATCTCTGCTAATTAGGTATTTAGATTATTTTTATTATCAATTTATTAATTGCAGTCATTTATTTCTAGGTAAAAAAGTTTTGGAATTTATGAACGGCAATTCTAAGGCAGTTGCTTTTCTGGCACAAGATCCATCTTTTAAAGTTTTGATAAGAAAAGTTGTAAGGAATGCAAACAAATACATGAAAACTTTGCCACTTGATTAAGATTTCCAAAGGAAGAAAATACTGTTCAAACTAATCTTTGGTGATGCTAGTAGGTATATTAAGTAAATGTAACGTCAATAACCAAACAATGTATTATAAAGATTTAACATTAATTTCCTAGAATACAAATTAAACCAAAATTATTGCACTGTTTTTATTATTTTTTCTGATATTTTCATCTATTTTTCTAGCATTTGACATGCATCCATATAAACCAACACAAAGTGTGAAAATGTGCAATCGAAAATAACTAGTCATGAGCAGGATTTGAACCTGCATCTCCTCCGAAATACTGTTGTTTATACAAAATGCGTGCATGTGGCATGTAAACAACATCCCCAGGAGGCCTCACATTACACCTCATGTGATTTATTTATTTATTAAGGTTCATCCACAGCAAATGTATAACACATTGACTTATATTGTATTCATAAAGTATACGACTGATACGTTTGCCAATTACGGATAGACCAGCATGCTTATTATATGAATGATGATAATATGTTTAATATACACCTATAGGAAATTTTAGTTAAATACATATTTTAATTGTATATTTGTAAGAATGATAGTGAAAATCTAAAAAGGTAATATACCGAACACTGAATATCAAATTTTGATTAAAATGTATAAATAATGTTAAGTGAATTATTTTATCTGATACCGCTATTGCCATTGTTGGAGATTTCAAAGGACTTAAAGATTTTGCATTTAAATTTATTTTTTTAGTCAAAATTAATGTCTATGTCAGGGTTGCGCTTGGAGACCGTATTTAATCCATTGCAGAGTCGATGAAGAGGAGAGTTGGAGCCGATGTTTGTTTTGGAGGGAGTTATGGAGAAGATGTTAGATATAGGATATCTAGGTATTTTATGAGGAACTTTTAAGTTGCTACGTGACACCAATTCGTCGCAATCTACCCCGTTGTTCATCAGCTTATGTAAAAAAGATAGATCTTGGACCAAGCGTCTTTCATATAAAGAATACATTTTGAAATATTTTAGTCGTTGTTTGTTTTTTTGTATGTGATCGAAAGGAAGCTTCTTTACATGTGTGAATTAATGATCAGCGTTCACTTAAACTAGATTGCTTTATTCAGCCGGATACTCAGTTGGCTTTAGAATTGTCCCACCCCTCTCTACCCACGGGATTCGTAAGAGCCGACTGAGGGAATACCGGAGGACTGGGCAGCAGCACTCCCTCGAGTATGAACAACATCCGCTGCGATCGCCAACCCGCCTGCCAAACTTGGCGATTACGGCATTATCTCCCATGACGGGACCGCTCGTTGTGGCGTTCTCTTGGGGAGGCCTATGTCCAGCAGTGGACGTTGAAAGGTTAATGGATAGATGGATGGACTCAAAGTTAAACACGCAACTTATTTATACAATAAACTAGAATGCTCATCAAATAGTCACACTTAGGAAACGAGCGAGATTGCGCAGTCGCCGATTAATCACGCCCACACGCATTCCCTGCTAAAAACCACTGGAGGTTTCAGAATTGGAACCTCCAAGTGTAAGAACGTATTACTACCACCAAGCTATCCCTTCTCATTCTTCCTTCAAAAAAAAAGCACATTGTTACCTACCAATAGCTAATTCTGAAACGTTGTTAGACCTTAATTTAATATAGTCCTAAACTACTATTGTAAGATCGATCGGGAATGATAACCACGAGCAGGGTTTAAACCTGAGCATTCTGAATAAAATTCAGGCACTCTGCTAACTGAGCTATCCTGACACTCACTTGGCGCTATCGATTTCCAATTTTATAAACATTCTGTTATTTCTATACATTCCTTGGTTTCTTGACCTTGGTTCTTGTTTTTTTTTTGTTCGGGCGGGATAATATGTACCTAACCGCACACCCCGTCGTTCGGGGCAACGAACAGGGTAGTTTGAGGCCCGCACCCTCACCCATCCACTAAATAAACCCGACATGTGCCACCTTTCCGGCTGTATTGGCGGGCTACTGGAACTAAATTCTTGGCATTGGGTGATGTGAATGTAGAACAAGAAATATCTGAATTTAATAAAACGCTATTGACGACGATAATATTTTATTGGATTTTATCAACAATATCTACATAAAACTGCTATAACTATTTTCTAGAAGCTACTAATAGTAATTTTATAGGTACCAATTTGAGTAAAATCTACAGTAATTAATTTAAAAAGCCAATAGAAATAGATTTATTAATTTTCTATCTTTCTGTTACTAGTATCTACAATTACATCTGATAATAGTATAGATACTCAGGTCTTCTTACATTTTGTTACTAACGTTACAGATCTGTAGCCGACACATAAATAATGATCTACTGTTTTTCTCCAGACTGCTGCTTAATCCTGTAATCAGACAGGGCTGCTTTGATAGCATCCTCAGCAAGCACTGTAAATAACAATGATTCTAGTTAATTATTTGTAATTCTAATTGATGATCAATATTGATTAATGTAATTACCTACAGACATTATGTAATAAAGTCCCCCCACTGCATGTCTATCTGAATTATTGAACAAACTGAAAAATTACCATATAGTATTTAATATGATATTTACCAACGGATGGAGTGATTTGTGAGAAAGGTTTAGGTGTTTAGTTCAATAAAGTTAAATGTTTATAGGTTGAGGTGTTTAGTTCAATAAATTTAAATGTTTATAGGCTGAAGTATGACAATGACTGTTGAAAATATCATAAAATTCTGACTGGGAGACCTGATAAGAAGGAGAATATAGACCTGGGCTTATGTACAGAGTGATTACTAAATGATTTGTGTATCAGATGTGCTAAAATAATAATTTAGCAATTACTATATTATAAATGTATCTTTGGGTGCCAGAAAACTAACTTAATATTATTGTCTAGATAATATTATACTCACTAGAACAATGCAACTTGACTGGTGGCAGTGAAAGTTCCTTTGCAATATCTGTGTTCTTTAGTGTTAGAGCTTCATCCACCGTTTTCCCTTTTACCCATTCGGTAGCCAAGGAGCTTGAAGCAATTGCAGATCCACATCCAAAGGTCTTGAATTTAGCATCAATGATCTTTCCATCATTGTCCACCTTAATCTGTAGCTTCATAACATCACCACAAGCTGGTGCACCAACAAGCCCAGTACCAACATTTATATCCTTTTTGTCTAGAGAACCTACATTGCGAGGGTTCTCATAGTGTTCAATCACCTGTAACATATTAAAATCTGCAGACTTTGCCACCTTCACATTACCTTGAAAATAAGTATATTAGTATAATGTAGTTCAAGATGCAATAAAAGTATGCTAAAAATGGCCTGTAAGATTCAATTTTATGTATTTATTTATTTTTTAATTTTATTTACTTATTTACAAAAAACATAACATCTTAACAGCAACATGTACGTAAACAATATATGCAACATTCAAGAGTACCTAACCTCTTACTGCTACTGCCGTGTGGGGCCGGCACCATGAAGCTCCACACCGTCTCTTCCTATAGGAGTCGTAAAAGCCGACTAAGGAATTACCGGGGGACCGGGCAGCAGCGTTCCCCTGTGTACTAAAAACATCCACTGCGATCGCCAACCCGCATGCCAAGCGTGGCGATTATGGTAAACCCCAAATTTTGGGGATGCCTATGTCCAGCAGTGGACGGTGAAAGGCTGATGGATGGATGGAACCTCTTACTCCAAATAAAAAATTACCTAGTTTAAATTTTACATAAGACATTAGTAAACAAGTTATAGAACATTCAAGAATATAATGTTTAAAAAAAATTACCTAATTATACAATATAAAGAGCACTGAAGTAAATATATAGAGAACATTTTTGTATAGAACAGAATATTTTAAAACTCTATTACGACGTAAGTTGAATAGAAATTACCTACGTCTTTAGAAGAAAATCGATGAATCATGGATTTATTTACTTACGTTAGCATGATAGCTTGCTGCCTGAATTATGTTAGGACTGCTGAAACTCTTTAAGCAAGCAGACCTGTGTTTGATTGTCATTAGAAAAGCCATTGTTTATTTTTATTGTAAATAAACTTGGCAGGAACTTTTATTTTAGAACAGTGGACAATGTGTAACTCAGGAGTGATTGATACAAAAGATGTATAATCTTTCAAAATGCGTAATCAATCTTTAAATCTTTAGTTTCGAAAATACATCTTTAACTCACTAGATCACTACGTTAGAATTGAATAGATGGAATGGATAGAATGATGGACGTAGATTTAGAATGAGACAATAGATAGAGGATATTGTGAATTGAAAAGAGATAACATAAGTTGTAGGCACGCACAAACGCACTCTTTAAATACAATGACGATGGTTACACAGAAACTAGACTCTCTGTCGTTTTAGTAAAAAGCCCAAAACCAGTTGCGACTTGAGGGAATGAGAGAATAACTACTTGAATCAATAGATATTTGCATCACTTATGATCAACTGAATAAATAACGTCATTCGTAACCAAAGATTTAAAAGAGTTAAAGATTTAAAAGAGTGATTTAAATCTTTCGAAGAAAAAGATTTATAAATCCCTGATCTCATTGGTGATTTAGTTTGCGCATCTCTGGTGGACATACAACAACAGATAACTAAGAGCTTTCTGGTCTCTTGAGTAATATTGTTCTGTGTTTCTGGTTATACGTATTACTCTTTGCTAAGAGCATAGAGTAAAGCACAGACTAAAAGTGTACTAAATACTAAAGTAAAGTATATGTTTTATAGATTATTTATTGTGCAGTGAAACAAATTCAATTACAAATCAAAATCTTTATTATTAAAAATTAAACAATCAGTCTTCTTTATTAGGAAAAAGTGTTAAAATATCTAAGATAGACCATTTTCATAGACAACTTTAATATATGTGTTGGTTTTTGAATAAAATAAAATAAAACAGAAAGGTTTCTCCAAAAATCTTAAATGAACAATATTTATTTATATATATATTTTTAGCATTTGACACGCTTAGCACACATTAAAAACAAAGTGAAAAATGTGAAATCGAAAATAACAGTCACGAGCAGGATTTGAACCTGTATCTCATCGACGTCACCCAAAGGTGTTAAGTATGAATGTGTTATCGAAATTAGCAGTCAGGAGCAATTGTCACGATAGCTGAATTGGCAAAGCATCTGGATGGTATCCGAATTAACAATATTTATAAATCAATCTGAAACTGGTAAAATGTAAAGTTGTAATTAAACTTAACTTTTACATGTTGGTTCTTCTTATTCTGCTCATGAGGTAGGTTGTCATAATATTTATGATAGTCAGAAGGAAGGGTCTTTTTTATTTGTTGCAAGTCTTCAAATTTTCGTGCGGTAATTTTACGTCGGTTCTGGTGCAATTGAGTTAATTCAGTGATCTCGCAAGTACTACATTGCAAGGATCGTCTTTGTGGTAAATTCCGCCATTCATCCTTAAAGCAAGTTTTATAAAGAATTGATCCATTGCTTTCGTAACGTAGTGCATGAATGTCAGTCACCTTAAGATCCCCTTTGGATCTTCCTGGATGAATACTTTTATAAAACTGAATTTTGTCGATTTTTTTGAAGTAAGTGTGGTCCAAATATGTTACAGAGTAGGCTACTGGGCATTTACGAGCATGGTTAGCAATGGATATGCATTCAAATTTTAAAAATGTATCTTCTGAAGGCACGTCATTGAATGTAGTATTGGAATTAAATGTGATGTTAGAACAAATTGTATGATCTATGTTTTCTGTAATTAAAGTACTAGGTCGATCTAGATGGGTCAGTGATACTATATTGATATCGTCATTTATTCCATTAGCATCTAAATCTGAAGGTCATGTTATAAACTGTCTTGATTCTGAATATTGTAACTGAATATCTCCTAAAACGTGTATTACTTTATTTGAATTATAATCTGACTTCGAAGCTACATGTTCAGGTCTATCCTGTAAGTTACGTGCCTCAGAAAGCAAAGCCACAATTTTTTTTCCTCGATACATTCTGAAAATATCGAAAAAACATTAAACACAAAGTGGAAATATAAAAATTTCTAAATATCGAAAAAAAATATTTATCATTTTGATCTATATTTTTTAGCATTTGACATGCTCCGCCACTTTTTTAAAGTACAAATTATTTGAGAATAAGGAAAAAGAGATTTTTTGTACTAGCGGGAATCGAACCCGCGTCTTTTCCAATCCGGGGAAGTGCTCTAAGCCACTGAGCTATAGTACAGGTCCTTCGACCATCCCAATCTCCTTACTACATTTGTCTTTATGACCAGCGCCATCTATCGGAAGCATTTACATGCATCAAACCGATATAGTAAGTTTAATTTTGCAATTAAAATTCATACTATTTGATGGCGCGATTTTTTAAACATTTTGATCTATATTTTTTTAGCATTTGACATGCTCCGCCACTTTTTTAAAGTACAAATTATTTGAGAATAAGGAAAAAGAGATTTTTTGTACTAGCGGGAATCGAACCCGCGTCTTTTCCAATCCGGGGAAGTGCTCTAAGCCACTGAGCTATAGTACAGGTCCTTCGACCATCCCAATCTCCTTACTACATTTGTCTTTATGACCAGCGCCATCTATCGGAAGCATTTACATGCATCAAACCGATATAATAAGTTTAATTTTGCAATTAAAATTCATACTATTTGATGGCGCGATTTTTTAAACATTTTGATCTATATTTTTTAGCATTTGACATGCTCCGCCACTTTTTTAAAGTACAAATTATTTGAGAATAAGGAAAAAGAGATTTTTTGTACTAGCGGGAATCGAACTTCCCCAAAGTCAAAAAAAAAAAGTAGTCAAAGTAGCGGGATAAAATATACACCAGTTTTTAAGTTTCATCAAGAGCTACCAAATAAAAAAGTTGCATCAAAATCCGTTCAGTAGTTTTTGCGTCAAACAAACAAACAGACAAAAATCTAAAACAAAAATTGTTTATGTTCAGACACGCCTATATAGCCAATACAGTTATTTTTTCTCAAATATCTTAAATGTACAGACACAGCTCTGTTGCTGCTTTATACTTAATAGTATAGATTTCATGAGTTACATCTTTGCAATTATATTTAATAAGCAATAAATTAATAGAAAACAATAAATTGATAAAATGCTTAATCCATGTCCAAATAAAATATAATAGTGCGTAAATCTGCTAAGTCCCTAATGCTTAGGTAAGGAGTTGAAAGTGATTAAAAACATTAAATTTAGGCACTAAACGACAAAAAAACTTACAGATAAATCAATATAAACTTACCTAGTTTATAATTAGTTGCTTAATTGCCTCAAACATTTGACTAAAACAACACAAAACTTAACGCATCACAAATGGCACGTGGGTTTGGGAACATTGTCAGTGCAAAATTGAGGCCCCAATAGGATTTAGCAGGTTTGCATTGTGGAGATTAGCTGGTCGTCAGAAAGCAGTTTTTCGGGCATAGCATTTGTTACCTTTTTAGGCTAATATTGCCGTTATTCTTTTAACGTTACGGTAGATAATGTACTGAACTGAGTGACTGGTATAAAAAGTAAATTTTGCCAAAAAATGGACTTAGCAGATTAACAACTTAGGCCGACGATACTAAACTTAAGTCAAAAACTGCTAAGTCCTCAAGCAAATTTAAACTTCACTTCGAAAAGCTGCCATATAATTGTTTTCGAGAATTTTCTGAAATGTGTGCAAGTTATTCTATTAATTATATTTTTAAAATATTAAGAAATATTATAGGAACCAACGGGATTTTCAGAATTTTGATTGGTAGATAAATAAAGATATTATTCAGTGTTTTCTTCGTCCTGTAAACTATGAAAAAAATGACTTAGCAGGTTAACAAATTAGGCCGACGATATGTTACTTCCATGAGTAGGTAATCATTACTAAGCTTAGACGAAATATAATATAGACTCACTACTATTTTGACACTAAGGATGAAGACAAAGATGCACATATTAGGTTTTACCAAGAGACACGAGTATAAGTATTTTATCATTTCGCGTATGCGTTATATTTATTTGGACCCAATCAACTGGGTCCCAACAATAAGGTGGCCAACCGTCCCCATCTCGTAAGCTTGTTTTTGTATTTACGTAGAAAACAACCTTCATTAATCTCGTTATATACGCTAATGTTACTCGTTCTAATACATTTTAAGCCAAATATAACCATAACTGCAATTTCTTTTGTCCTGTCATACTTGTATGCAGCTAAAACAGGTACTACATTTTTAGTCAACAAAGTTATAATCTTTTAAAATTATTCCGGTTATCATATGTCAAACTATTGCTATATCGACACTGCATACGCTGTTAGCTTGTCCTTAATATCCTTTGTCTAAGTTACTAAAAGATACTACGTATAACAGACTAGAGATACTAGTAGTATACCGCAAGGGTCGTAGTAGTATCATACTACTTACTTACCCTTGCGGTACTTACTTACCCTTGCGGTAGAAAACAGAAGGATTCCTATTATGGACATATACCGTCTCAAACTGCTAAATAGCATTTAAAACACCAAAAACAAATGTTTGCTTTACGCCTTGATTCGAAATACGAACATATGGCACGCCTGGGGGTTGAACGAGATTCAACACGAAGGCAATTTCTCCAGAAATTAAGGTATTTCCTATTATGGACATATACCGTCTCAAACTGCTAAATAGCATTTAAAATACCACAAACAAATGTTTGCTTTACGCCTGGATTCGAAATACGAACATATGGCACGCCTGGGGGTTGAACGAGATTCAACACGAAGGCAATTTCTCCAGAAATTAAGGTATTTTATTATGGACATATACCGTCTTAAACTTAAAACTCTTGCATTTAAAATGCAAATACCACAAGCATATTCCGAACTCGTTATATGTTATATATAAAGGGTAAACTGTACCTATAATGATTGGCACTCTAAGCATATTTAAGATTGATATATATATATATATATATATATTTAAATTGATAGGTGTTTAAAAAGTCAGCAAACATTGATAAAGAGTTTTCTGGTATGGATATTTTCAAATGAAAATGCATTAGTCAATCTAATTAGAGATTTTTAATAGAAAAATATTATATATATATATATATATAGCCATTATTTACCTAAAAACTAAGCATAACAATCTATAATACAGTCGTTAATTGATGACCCTTATTAGAAAGTGATGTTTTAACAGTTCTGCATGACGCCGGTATATATTTATTATCTTTAGTGCTGCCAGCTATAATATTATAAAACCTACTTTTTTCTGCAAACAATGTTACTATTGCAGATTATGAAAAAAGAAGAACAAATGTTTTTGCTATACCAGTTCTTAATATTTGTATTTAAAATCCAAAGTACCAATGACTAAGGGGGAGCCGGCAATACTATAGTTTACCCTACGTACTTACCATCAATTTTACTTGGCAATTATTATTTCTTATGGTGGTGATTGACCTACCTACCGTTTAATGATGAAATAAGGAATGACATACCTGTTGGGGACACTGACCTTGCACTGATCAACCAGGAATAAGGTATGGTTCTGGGGCGAGGGGGATACAAGGTGTCATACTTGCCAGCTCAACAAGCGATATCTACCAGTTCGAGCTATCCAAAGACACGACTTACACACCCGCAGTGATGGAAGATTGGTACCGTTTGGTCCGTGCATCACTTCGACTATTCAGGTACCTACATGCGTGTTGTTTACAATCGCATATTACATGTTGGCAGAACATAATAGATAATTAGGTATGCTAAGAATGGTTACAAAATCGTTTCCCAATATTTCACAAAGTATCTTATTTAGCCTACACATGTTTGGTAGTTTTTATCTATCGGAGTTAGGAGCAAAGGTAAAGAATTTGATGTCCAACTCGTATCGAAATGTTGACCCCCCTTTTTTTTTTTTTTTTTTTTTTTTTTTTTTTTTTTTTTTTTTGTTTAGGCGGGAAAAAATGTTCCTAACCGCACACCCCGTCGCTCGGGGCAACGAACAGGGTAGTGTGGGGCCTTCACCCACTAAAGAAACCCGCCGTGTACCGTCTCTCCGCCTTTATTGGCGAGCCACTGGAACTATGTTACATTCCTTCGGTGGTCCGCCGGCGGCTTACCCTTTCGGGTACCCTCATCTGAGCAACGCATCCGTACACGGAGCGTCGCACCTTCGCGGGAGGCCTTGCGGGTGGCGGACGTTCCCCGGTCCATCCACCCGCAGCCCCAGCTAGGACGGCATTAGGCGCAAATATTCACGCCTGCGCCGCCCCAGTCGCTGGCGGCGGTTTGGGTCTGCGGAAGGATCAGCCTCCCTGGCCCTCTCCGCCGCTTCCTTCCGCGAGATGACCTCCTCGCAGAAGGCAGCGACCGCGGCCCAATTCCTGTCGCTGCCAAGCATCGCTCTGACGACGCTCGGCAGCGAGAGGTCCCCCCCTATTGCTGCGACAAGTTCACGACGCTGCTCGGCCCAAGCCGGGCACGACTCGAGCGTGTGCTGCGCCGTGTCCTCGTCGCAGCCGCAATGGTGACAGCCCGGAGTCGCTTCCCTCCTTGCGACAATGTGCAGATATCTGCCGAAGCAACCGTGCCCCGACAGCACCTGCACCAGTCGGAAGGTAAGGACTCCGTGCCGTCGCCCTGCCCACTCTTCCAGCACTGGCTGAAGCGCCCCTACGGTCCAAAGACCGGCCCGGGGCGCCTCCAGCCGCGCCCTCCAGTTGGCCATGGCAGCTCGGCGGGCGTCGCCCTGCCATCTGGCCACCACGCTGGGTGGGGGACGTCCACCCCCCTCCCGCTCTTGCGACGCCCGCCGGTACACCTCGGCGAGCACCTCCGCCTCCAAGTCCCACGGAGGGGTTCCGGCCAACACGCAGGCCGCCTCCGTCGACACCGTTCGGTATCCACGTATGACCCTGGACGCGACGACTCTCTGTGGCCTCCACAGAAGAGCCCTGTTTAGTGCGTCCAGGGACTCCGCCCACACGGGTGCGCCGTACAGCGCCATCGACCGGACCACCCCCGCGTAAAGCCGTCGACACGCATTGTTGGGTCCGCCCATATTCGGCATGAGCCGTGCAAGGGCGGACGCCGCACCGACGAGCCTCGGAGACAGTTGACGGAAGTGCTCGCGAAAGCGCCACCGCCCGTCCAGCACCAGGCCCAGATACTTAATCCGGGCCTGCACTCCAATTCGGACCCCGTCCACCGTGATCGAGGCGCCAGCAGGTGGCCGACGTCGGGGCCCATGGAAAAGCAGGGCCTCCGACTTGTCCAGGGCCACCCTAAGCCCCAGCGCCCCGATCCTCCTGACCACCTCCGAGGTCCCTAAGGTGGCCAGGAACGCCGCTTCCTCAAAGTTTCCGCCCCGGGCCACGACCAGCGTGTCATCCGCATAGCAGATGACCGCCAGCCCGGGAGGGAGCCGACAGCGTAGCACCCAGTCGTAACCGATGTCCCACAGGAGCGGCCCTAGAACCGAACCCTGCGGGACACCGCACGACATAGGTCTCCTCAGAAATGTTGACCCCTAAGCAAAACTGTTGTAAAAAGATTTCAAAAATCTAAAATCTTACAATTTTATTCCAAAAATGGGTTTTAAAATGTAAGACCACCGAAGTGCCCAAATTAATATCACTTCAATGTTTCATGGCTACGTCTTTATAAGAAACATTTCTTAGTGTACCTATATACACACCTCATCATAAATATTTACGATTTTAGTTTCAAGATTATATCTCCCTTTGATACTTTACGCATTTCTAATAGTTACTCAAAATGTCTTATTAACGTACATAAAACAAAAAGTTTGCACATCACGCAAAAACTACTGTACGAATTTTGATGAAACTTTTTTTTTCCGATTGATTGTTTTTGTTTTGAGGGAAACATATTTTTACAATAAACAACCCGATATGTACATAACATCACGCCTGAATCCCTGAAGGGCTAGGCAGACGTATATCACATGCCCACATAAGTACATTCATTCAATTTTATCTTAACATTTTCTCAGAAGCATCTCGCACCGGCTAGGGTGCGATCAGCTAAAGTTCTGAAGTAAAAAGAGTGAACTAAAATTTCACATTAAAAACATAAAACTGCTCGCTACTTTGCTGGCCCTAAAATGTTTTGTATTACGCTGTTGCTAACATAGCAGCAATCGGCTATGTAAACAGGATGACTTATACACTCACCTGAATAACTTGAGAAACATTTGGCAATGGTGCGAGAGAAGAATCTATTTCTTTGCATATTACATCCGTACAAAAGAGAACAACGAAGCTGATGAGCAATCACTGAAAGTTAGTACCAACACAGAATAGAAGTTTTCACTGGAAGCTTCCAATTCCATTACTAGGCAGCTAGGATGACTTTTTTTTTTTTTATTTTAGGTGGGCAAAAATGTCCTACCGCACACCCCGCTGCCCGGAGAGACAACGGGGTAGTGTGGGGCTCTCACCCACTAAAAACCCAACGTGCGCCTCCACCCGCCCTTGCTACGGCGGATCACGAGTACCGCGTCGTTTCGACCGCGATCCGCAGGCGGCAGCCCCTTCGGGCACCCTCTCTTGAGCGACGCCTCGCGCACTTGGGCGTCGCACCTTCGCGGTAGGCTTCCGCGGACGGCAGGGTACTCCCTGACCCTACCGTCCGCAGCCTCGGCTAGGGCGGCATCAGGCGCAGGTAAGCGCGCACACGCCACCCCGCGCGCCGGCGGCGAATCGGGTCCGCGAAGGAGGATGCGAAGGGCCCTCTCCGCCACCTCCTTCCGCGAGATGACAGCCTCGCAGAAGGCGGCGACCGCGGTCCAGGCCCTGTCACTGCCAACCATCGCTCGCGCAACGGCCGGCAGCGACAGGTCCACGCCTATGACTGCAACGAGTTCCCGGCTGGACCAATTTGTACGAGACTGTCACTAGCAGATAGCTGTTGTTACAACGTATGCTACTTTTATTTTACAAAAATAATTAGAGTACCTACCTACCGCATATAAAAAAATAAAACCCATGAAGTTGCGAATGAATACCACTCCGGAGTGCTTGGACTAATTTGGACGGAACTTTTACTAGCAGATAGCTGTTGTTATAAGGAGTAACTTAACCTATTTCTATTTTCGAACAATTAGCAATACCGCGCGAAAAAATAAAACCCACGAAATTGTGAATGAATACGGATTCAAATAGATATAAATAAATAAGTACATCGAATATCGTGCTCATTGCTGGACCGCAAAGAAAAAGGGTCGGTTAAAAAATCTTCTATATCTTCAAAAATACCTGACCTAGTTTTATGAAATAAAGACTAAATTAAAGAATACTTAATGCCACAAAATAATATATAAAACTTTTTATTTATTTTTGATAATTGTATAAAATACTGAAAATGTAAAATCATGGTCGTTTTAGTTTTACAATAAAAAAGTTATAAATATGGTGTATCTCCTTAAAATTTTTATTATTCTGAAGTCATCGTGTCGTTAACCCCTGAATAATGTACCAGGAACCTGACAATGCTTGAAGATGAGCACAGTCAGCGAAATACAGCGAGAACTGTTGGAGTGACTCTTTCTACAGTTCAGCTAGTACTCCATCAGTTCCATGAAACTGGATCCAGACCTGGAACAGGCCAAACAAGGTGCACGACGGCGCGGGTGGATCGCTATATAGTGTGTCAAAAATTTTGCAAAATCGCTTTGTTACCGCTGTTAAAGTAGTGAGTACGGTACTTACGGATACAGTAAGGCCGCGTCTGATTGAAGCAAATTTAAAGACATTAAGAACTGCAAATGGCCCAAAACTAGAAAGACACCACAGAAACTCAACGTTGAGTTATGGTAGAGAACGCGAGAATTGGATTCTGAATGACTGGTCAAGAGTTATGTTTTCAGACGAGTCTTGATTCTGTTTATACTAGCACGACGGGAGAAAAAGAGTGTACAGAAGACCGGGAGAGCGCTATAACTAAGCCTGTACCTATAGAAGAAAAAGTACCATACAGCGGAGGCTCTGTTCACGCGAGGGCTAGGATTTCTT
This sequence comes from Leucoma salicis, assembly GCA_948253155.1. Taxonomy (NCBI): domain Eukaryota; kingdom Metazoa; phylum Arthropoda; class Insecta; order Lepidoptera; family Erebidae; genus Leucoma; species Leucoma salicis. The sequence continues at coordinate 6,633,032 of OX411815.1, forward strand.
CACACACATGGAGTGGCCTGCACGCAGCCCCGAATTAAACCCGATTGAGCATGCATGGGACGAACTGGGATGACGTGTACGTGGGCGGAATCCGCCGCCAATCACGCTAAGTGAAATGAAAAAAGCTAATAGAGGAACGGCAACATTTTCCGCAGCATCGCCTCAAAAACCTAGTAGAAAGTATGCAAAATCGCATAACAGCAATATTGCGAGCTCGTGGAGGCAAACAAAGTACTAAAATGCGGAAAAACGGCGCATCTGTAACCAATCTTTATTGACAAAAATACTGGAAAAACTATGCATTTTTATTTATTTTACATTTATTAAAAATAAAATGCCTGAATTCATTTTTATTTTTATTTTCATTTAAGCACATTAGTCTTTATTTCATAAAATTAGGTCAGATACTTTTGAAGATATTGAAGATTTTCTAACTGACCCTTTTGCTTTGCGGTCCAGTGTACATCCACGGCTAATCTCTTGAACGGCTGCACTGATTTGGATGGGAGTCACAAGACGGCGATTGCTACTTTTATTTTGGAAAAACAATTTGGATTCTGCACTAAAAAAGAAAATAAATAAATTCCACGCGGACGAAGTTGCGGTATCAGCTAGTTAAATAATATGTTTTGAAATCCTCTTACCATGAGAACAGACCCGTGCTTAAGTGGGACAGAAAAGGGGCTGCAAAAATTTTTTTCTGAAAACACACTAAATTAAACTTAAGTTTTTTAATAAAAATATCCGAAATTTTTGGAAGTAACATAAAAATTAAATATGTTGAAAAGTTACAAAAATATAAACGAAACACTAGTATTTAACAAATTCTTTAAACTTAGCTAAATTCTAATATTACAAACTTAATTATTTTTATTATATTTTTCAACCCCATCAAATACGTGACTTTATTAGAACGATTTAAAAACCCAGGACGCTGCTTAAAAACTATCCAGGACACCCCAGGACACTCAAAATACCAGGACATGTCCTGGGAAAACAGGACGGTTGGCAACCCTACCCTAATCCCTTAAGTTTTGCTAGGTAGATTTTAAAAAGAATGAGGGTCGGGCCGGCCGGAATCGATAAGGTGCGTAGTCTACCCCAGACGGAAGTATGTAAACGGAAGTACTTTATTTTACAAAAAGTTTTAAAAATCTACACGTGCGAAGTTGCCTGTATGTTAAAAGGACTACCTGGTTAATTATATCCTCGAATGAAGCGACTCATATAATATTGATCGAACTTCACTCGAGAAGTTCGTTTGATCATATATTATATTTTAAACACAAAGAGAAAAATGTGAAATCGAAAATAAAAGTCACGAGCAGGATCCGAACCTGCATCTCCTAGACACCGCCCAGACGCCCCGCCAATTCAGCAATCGTGACAATTGCTCCCGACCGCCAACTTCGACAACACATTCATACCTAACGTCTTTGGGTGACGCCGCGCCATCTGTCGGAAGTATTTTCATACATTATACCGACCAGGTAAACTTATTTTTACAATTAAGATTTTAACCTAATAATGACGCAAACCCTATAAATATTTAGATATTTTTAGCATTTGACATGCTTAGCACTATACATTAAACACAAAGTGAAAAATGTGAAATCGAAAATATTGCTGAATTGGGAGGGCGTCTGGGCGGTGTCCAGGAGATGCAGGTTCGGATCCTGCTCGTGACTGTTATTTTCGATTACACATTTTTCACTTTGTGTTTAATGTATAGTGCTAAGCATGTCAAATGCTAAATACATATATAAAAAAAAATATCTAAATATATTATATTATTATCTAATACCTACTTTAAACTTATCTAAAAACTACGTACCTATCTATGTATTTTTAAAATCTAGAACGCGCTTATTCCGAGAATAGTCAATAAGAACCACGTCCGTTCGCATTAAGAGTGACAATGTGAGTGAAGCCGGCGCGTTTTTTTTTTTGTGTGACGTTTGTTGTTAGCCTCAGATGGCTATGGCAACCTTACCTGGATAATTGGTGAGCGCAGAGGGCTCTCAGATCAACATTTAGGCTACGCTACCCGAGGGCACCCCCTGTGGGGTAAGGACCTCGACTCGGGCTGTTGCTGGCAAAGTGGGATTTCCCACGTTTATGATTACAAGTCGGCGCGTGAGCGCCCTCGCCTTTTTATAGATGCAGCGGATGGCCGTTTCGCGCGTTAAATAAAAATCAACCGTATAGCCGTACCCATACTGGCGCGGCGAGATTTGGAAGTTTTATTTCATCTATATCTTGTGTGTTTATAAACCGATTTCTATATTTTTTTTAATAAAATAGATATTAAAGTGTACTTTTTGAATATGGGAGTTTGATAAAGATATATCTATGTGAAATACAATATATTTATGTATTTAATAATACACTGAAGAAATGCCTAATGATTAAACACGTTATTGTGGCTAATTTATAAAAGATAGATATATACTATTTAGGACTTTTTTGTAGATCTTTTGAAGACCATTATCTTTGTAATACTTACATACTTTTGGTGTATGATCAACGTAAGCGCATTTTCATCCAACTTGCTTCAAATTTATCGTCACTGCTCAGCTCCTATGTGTCTTAGCGTTATGTTGTATAGCCTATAACTTGTCCAGAAGTATGGACTACAATCGTACTAAGTTTGGTTAAAATCCCTTCAGTAGTTTTTGACCCATGCGTGCATATACAGACAGACAGACAGACAAAAAATTGACTGATTACATTTTTGGCATCAGTATATTCAATGTACAGAATTGACCTCTCTACAGTTTTATTATAAGTATAGATGAGTTTACAACGATCGCCAATACGCGGTAGCGGAAGCGGCAGCGGTTTTAACCCGGATTTAACTTCTTTTTCCCGTGAATAAAATTTTATAAATGCTAGAAAGCGTAGATTGCATGGCGTGGATATTGACATCAAAGGTGAACTTTCTGATTTTCCAAATGAGATGATGACATATTTTACACAAGTTACTACTCAACAAAATAAAGATCTGGCACAGCTAATAAGAGATGAACTATCAGAGATCAAGACTGAAATAAAATCCATCAAGCTGACAAACGAGAATTTATTGCAAGAAAGTATTATTCTGCGGAATGAAATATAGGAAATTAAAAGTTCTAATAATCTTATGCAAGACCAAATACATAACCTCGAAATGGATCTACAACAACTAAAAACCGAACCCTTACTTAGCTCATCTCAGATCGCAACCGAACCACCTATACAGAAATCGCTATTTCTGAGTTACGAAAACACCTTCCTTGAGATCCAAGAAAGAATGGAACGGCAGAAAAATATTATAGTTGCGGGTATATCAGAATTAGATAGCGATAATTCAGAAAAACGCCGTGATTATGTTCGGAATGAAATAATTAAACATACTAAAACATTATTTAATGAATGTCCCTTTCCAATTAAAGTCATGCGATTAGGGCGATACACACACCGTATGCTAAAAGTATGTTTTAATTCCACCGATACTGTGAAATATTTATTACGTAAGCAGACAGGACATAAGGGTAACATCCGTTTATATTCTGATCAGACACCGGCCCAGAGAAACTATATGCAGTGCCTTAAAGAAGAGTTAGCAAATCGCGAAAAAGTGGAGAAACTAGCTTGACTATAAAATATATTAAAGGTACCCCGAAAATAGTAAAAACCGGCCAAGTGCGAGTCAGACTCGCGCACGAAGGGTTCCGTACAATTATATCAGGAATGGGAGCCCCCCTTAAATATTATTATTTTTTGTTTTTAGTATTTGTTGTTATAGCGGCAACAGAAATACATAATTTCTGAAAATTTCAACTGTCTAGCTATCGCCGTTCTTGAGATACAGCCTGGTGACAGACGGACGGACAGACAGACAGACAGCGAAGTCTTAGTAATAGGGTCCCGTTTTGACCCTTCGGGTACGGAATCCTAAGAAACTAGAAACCACCAAAAATAAGCAAATTGCCAGAAACAGAAAATCTATGCAATACTCACTCGTTGTCATGCAATTATGGAGACATACCTAAGTATACGACTTCGTCGTTACGTTTTTTTTGTACTAATATACGCAGTATATGCAAATCTGGCAAGTTTGACGAATTAGAATGTATCCTTAAATCAATAAAATGTCAAACTCACTTAATTATATTAACGGAAACATGGATAAAAAATTAAATTGAAGCGAAATCGTTTGTTTACCTAACTACACATATGTTTATAACTACCGCTCAGAAAAAAAAGGGGGAGGAGTGTCAAACTTTTGTGAACAAATATTTGTTCACCAAAGTTTACAATATGAGTTATCAGAAGAAATAAATGACAGCGGTATTCATTATTTATGGATTTACCTTAAACAATATTCAATACATATCGGTGCAATATACAACCCTGGCAAAAATACATCAAAATTTTTTTTGAAAAGTACACTGTGCAACTGGAAAGTCGTAAGCGAGGTATTGATTTTGGAGATTTCAATGTCGTCCTGTTGAGTAATAGCAAAGATACAACTAGTTACAAAGACATGTTAAAAACAGCTGGATATGATATATTGAATAAATTGGATGAAGATTACTGTACTCGCGAAACGATGACAACTAAAACGATTTTAGATCATATATGCACTCTTTATAATGATAGATTCCATTTAATAATACTTGATTCACCTCTCTCAGATCACAAGATATACCTCGAATTAATAAAATATAAACACAAGACCATACAGCGCAGTTCCTATGAGGCTGTGGACTACTACTCGGCTTTATATAAAAGTATTATGAATAATAAAGGCTTTACAAACGAAAATTACCACTATGAAATCCTAGAATTGTATATACAATCTCAAATTTCATTACATAAAAAAACAAAAGTAAAAATGTTAAACCTTCCTCAAAAAGACTGGATTAATAGTACTGTATATGCCGTGTGGGGCCGGCACCAAAAATAGCTCCACCCCATCTCTTCCTATGGGAGTCGCAAAAGCCAACTAAGGGATTACCGGGGGACCGGGCAGCAGCGTTCCCCTGTGTACTAAAAACATCTACTGCGATCGCCAACCCGCCTGCCAAGCGTGGCGATTATGGTAAAACCCCCATTTTGGGGAGGTCTATGTCCAGCAGTGGACGATGAAAGGCTGATGGATGGATGGATGGAATAGTACTGTAACCAAAGGAATACACAGAAGAAATATGTTATGGAAACAAGTTAAAGCAAATCGTAATGATGGTGAGTTACGTCACATGTTTAGGTTAGAAAGGGACCGCATACGTAGATTAATAAAAAGTGTGAAAAAGGACTATTACTTTTCATCTTTTAGAAACTGTAACAATGACCACAAAAAAAGGTGGAATTTGATAAATAAATAAATATTCACGGACATTTTTCACACAACGTCTTCTGGTCCCAAACTAAGCTTAACGCTTGTGCTATGGGTACCAGATTACGGATATAATACATATACTACACTATTTTTGGGAATACATACATATAAATAAAATCAAAATAAATACACAACTTCCAAAACTTGAAGTTAATTCCAAGTCATTTGTTGAAGGTAAAGATATATGTAATGTATTTAATTCTACATTTTCTAGTATTAAAATATCCAAAAATCTTCCGAACGAACTACTATATAGAATGACCTATTTAGACGAAGAACCCCAATAAAAATTAGATACTTTCGATCCGTGCACAACTGATGAAGTAATTACAATAATTAAAAGCTTAGACTCGGATACTAGTACAGGCATTGAGGGAATCAGTACTAAAACAATTAAATGTATAAGCGATCTTATATCGATAAATCTTACTGGTTGCATTAACAAGTGTTCGGCTGCTGGTATATTCCCTGATAGTTTAAAAGTTGCCAAAATTTCGCCAATATATAGATCTGACTCAAAATCAGATCCTGAAAATTATCGTCCCGTATCCGTATTGCCAGTATTATCAAAAATATTTGAAAAAGTGATTTACAAACTGACATAAAAAATACATTTGGATAAATTAAGCTTTTTATACGAACGGCAATACGGATTTCGTCCTAAATCTAATACTTTATCTGCGGTAGTTGATTTGATAACAAAAATTAGCACCGAAATAGATAGGAAAAGCATTTGCTTAGGAATATTTATTGACCTAAAAAAGGCATTTGATACTATAAGTCATTCGCTTCTTCTTTCAAAGTTAGGTTAGGAATATGTGGCACAGTCCACAAATTATTAAAATGTTATTTGGAAAATAGAACACAAGTAGTTAAAATAAATAATTATTCCAGTGGTCCCTGTAATGTAACATGCGGTATCCCCCAAGGCTCGGTGTTAGGGCCTCTATTATTTTTGATTTACGTCAATAACATCAATGAAATTGGTTTAGCTGGTCATATTACTTTGTACGCTGATGACACGTGTCTTTTTTATTACGCGAAAAAATACAAGTTCTGATAAATCAAGCTCAAGATGATTTAAATAAATATAACATTTGGTGTAAATGTAATCTACTCACAGTTATCAGTAAAAAGACTTCATTCATGATATTCAGTGCGAAAAATAAAGCAATCGCAAATTTTACACCGTTAACCATTGAGAATGACGTACTTCTTAGGTCTCATCAGGAAAAATATTTGGGTTTAGTTTTAGATGACAAATTAACATGTAAGCCACAAATAGAAAAAGTTAAAAATAAAATGATATCCCTTATCAGTATATTACGTAAAATGTCTTACTGTATCCCATATAAAACACGGCAAATGGTATACAATGCCCTAGTTAAATCAAACATGGAGTATTTCATTGAAATATGGGGCTGTGCTCCAAAAACAACTTTAAAGCCATTACAAACTACACAAAATAAATTAATCAAGTTATTATTTCAATATGACAGATTAACTCACACACTTATATTATACAAAGAAACCAATATAGGTATTTCATATTAAACAAACATACACATACACGATTTGCGTTTTAATAAAAAAAATTCTATCTGGACTTATTCATACTCAAATTTGTCTAACTAAAAGAACTTTTTCCTATAATCTAAGAAACACAAATAAAATTACGCAATATCTACCTAGAACTGAATACGGCAAAAGAATTATTTTACATTCCGGGTCAAATATATATAATAATTTACCAAAAGAAATAAAAGACTACACTGTCTCTTTTTAAGTCCAGATTGAGGAAATATATAAGTGAAAACGTTTATGAATAAACACTTAAGTCAAATATATAAAAATTCAAACATATTCCGTTTTCTTCGTTGGTCTTATTTGGGGTAATTGACATATATAAGTATTTTAAACAAATTCGTACGATAGTTAACTAATTTCTGTAATGATCAAACTACCTACAAAACAGTTTTATATAAAAAATGTATTGCTCAAAGCTAAAGTGAACTGATTGTAGTTTATTTTTGAGTAATAAAGTTCTCTAAACTGAAACTGAATTCTTGGCCATACAAAAAGTATTTTGATTTGAAATGGTCAATACCTACTGCAGAATGGCAATTTCATAATAAAAAAGATTTTTTTATTTATTTTTTATTTATTTATTTAACCTTCATGCACACTATACGTACAAAGGCGGACTTAATGCTAAAAGCATTCTCTACCAGTCAACCTTTAGGTCATGCAGAAAAAGAAGTAGGTAGGTCAAAAGGGACAAATATATCTATATAAATACGTAAGCGATATATAAATATACGCATTACACACTAAATACATACTACATACTTATAAATATAACACATATATATATATATAAATATAAATAGATACATACAAATATTACATGAAAAAAAAAAAAAAAAACGTACCTGTGAGGGTCTAGACTGATTCATCCGTTGTCAAAAGATCAATGTATAGCTTCCGAACATTTAATTTAAACACATTCCGATTTGAGGACATCCTGATTTCAAGAGGGAGAGCATTCCAAAGCAGTATAGATTGGATATAGAAGGAAGAGTGAACAAGACTAGAAGTATGTGAAGGGCAGGATAGTAGAAGATTATGTGAAGACCGAAGATTTTTGTTATGACAAGAATAAATAAATTTTAAGTTATCAGTCAGATAATGGGGGGCATTGGGAGAATTCAGTAGAGAGTAAAGCATCGTTAGCGTATGTAAGCTACGTCGCTGTCGAATGCGTAGCCAGCTTAGCTCTCGACGAAATTTAGAGACATGATCATATTTACGAAGGTTGTAAACGAACCGAATGCAATTATTGAGAAGTCGGTCTAGCTTATTGAGTAGATCTGCATTCAGGTCGAGATAGCACACATCACCATAGTCGATAATTGGAAAGATTAAAGTTTGCACGAGCATTTTCTTTGTTTTGCAAGGCAGGAAATTTTTAAGCCGATATAGAGAGCGTAGGGAACCAGTAACTTTTCTGCTAACATTTGTAACCTGAGTTCGCCAATCTAATGTTGCGTCAATATGTAGACCAAGGCTTTTAACAGAAACAGTTACAGGAATAATAGTACCATCAAAAATCACAGGGGGCACAGATGACCCATCGATTCTATTTGTTATCCGAGAACTACCTATTATAATGGCCTGGCATTTAGATGGATTCACATTTAGATGGATTCACAATTTAGATGGATTCACAATGGCGTGTTTATTTTTTACTATAGGTTTATCTATTTGACTAAATTTTTGTGCAAGTTCTTGCCAGCTACTAGTAAAATATGCATTACCTACAAAATTTAAGGTAGTGGGTACCCCGGGTAGCCTCCCGCGAAGGTGCCACGCTCGATGCGTCGCTCAGTCGAGGGTAACCGAAAGGGTAAGCCGCCGATTGACCACTGAAGTACCACAGTTCCAGTTGTCCTCCAATACAGACGGAGAGACGGCAGACGGCGTGTTTATTTAGTGGAAAGTGGGCATACATTAAGGGTAGTGTAACGAACAGGGGTTCGTTGTCCCCAAACCAAAAAAAGGGTATTCCGGGTAGAATTTACATTTGAAAAGGTGTTTATGTAGAACATACCTTTTTATTTGTTAAGGCGGAAAAAAATGTTCCTAACCGCACACACCGTCGTTCGGGGCAGCGAACAGGGTACCTAGTGTGGGGCCTTCACCCACTAAAGAAACCCGCCGTGTGCTGTCTCTCCGCCTTTGTCGGCGGGCCACTGGAACTATGTTACATTCCTTCGGTGGTTATGTAGGACATCCCTATCTGTTGTGATATCAACGAGATTACATTTTTCAAAATTTTATTTAATGTGATTGTAGATGATCCCAGAATAATTATCATCTGATTGATAATTAAACGTCAAATAACTAAAGTCCTCCCGTGACCCTGGATGCTGTAAAGTATCAGAAATGTCAAAATTATAAAAGATGCAAACAATAACTACAAGTAATACTTACCTAATATTTTGTTGATAATATTTTAAATATTAATTAATTCTTGCAGGAAAGTTTAGGATCACTTTAAACTTGAACCTGGAGACGGTAACTAGGAATGGAAAAACATATAGGAACATCAAGAGCTTCACTTTTAAGGCAGAACCCCTCGAGGATGTGAAATATCAGCTAACAAATTTGTTTGGCGGTGATAAGAAATTAAGTAATACAAATTTTATAGTTCCATATATATCTTCGGATAGCTTGTCAGTTGGACCTATTCTTATTGGCTTTCCAATGCCGTTTTTCATAAAATGATATAGACAGACTAAGTATATAACTATCCTCTGTCTGTTGCTGCTGTTAGTCTAGATAATATATTTTTTTTATTTTTCCTCTCGGTTTTTTGCGATCTGTGGTAAATATAAACCTACTTTATGGTGAATTAGTAATTTTGTGAAAAGTTACGGGAGTCCGTAAAAGGAAGCCGGGGAAGCGCACACTATTTGATTTGACCAATGAGCACGCGCGGTACTAGAGATGGCCGTCAAAAGGTACCAACCCATTTTCCGAGAGGTTGGTACTGTCAGCCGGATTTCAACGGTTTTTAAATACTTTGAAATCACAACTAACTCTATTGTCTCCACTCTCCCCCAAAGTGAACAAAAATAACTATCTTCAATAAAAACATGCTTACTCCTATAATGGTACTACTACCTACTACTCCTTCTAGTGTGTAGAAACCTTTAGTATCTACGTATTACGGTACCTAGTATTAATTCCAATAAATATTATTCAGGTAGGTACCTAATTAGCAGAGATGTGACTAATTTATGATGCAAGTATCTGAAATACACGATACGATACAATATAGGTATAAAATACGTATTTTCATCTTGTATGTACCTACCTAAAATACTTTAAGTCATTTTGTAGCTTGTATTCACAGATTATATGTATGTCCAAGTTGCATGCTTGTATTTAAATACCTTTTGTTTGGTATCTTAATATTTTGTAAATATTTTGAAATAAAACTACGTTTACGGAATCTATCGCGTTTACTTGATTTTTATACTATCCCGACGTTTCGAATACTTTTTCAAAATGTGTAAAATTCGCGTAAATGTTAGGTTTTATTTCAAAATGTCTAAAATTCGCGTAAATGTTAGATAGTATTATATTTTGTACATATTTACTATGTCTGCCAAATATTTTTTTTATTTATTTCTAATTTGTATTTATGCATTTATTCAAAAAATGTGACAAGATTCTATAGTGGCAATTGTACCTAAATGTCACTAGGATATAAAAAAGTCAAAAGATGAATCTAATTAGCGTCAGGCGGGGTAATTATAAGACGAATAGAAAAACTTTTGCGTTTTCACACTACTAAAAAATGTTTATGTAGCTACCGAAGTTGTTATAATATCGACTGACATGCAATCTACTCTGCATTATTGTCAATTTTCTAAACAGTAGTATTCTACTAAATAGTAATAGTAGATTCAAAATAGTAGAGTTTTTAATTAAAATATGTCTCATATTTTTCCGCCCCTTTGGGGTAAAAATGAAACGGTGTAGTCTAAATATAAGACTGCTTATTATTCCTACGCCTTACGTTTTATTTAACTACGTGCATTATTATAAGACAGAGAAAATTATAAATAATACAAAATAGTTTGGACAGCACAAAAGATCTTTGTCTTGTTATTTAAAAAAAATTGAAAAATTAACAGGTCAATTATACTTTGCTTAAGTTCTATAAGTCTTTATAATATCATGAATGTCTTTATAATATATGGTAATCAATTACTTACGTCGAAATCACTCTAAAACTTATACTACTCAATTAATGAGATCTAAATTCAAACAAATATATCAATATAATAGTCACAAACCTAGAAATGAGATACAAAAGTCAAAATGAGGCAAAATATGAGACATATTTCTTTAATTAATATTATTATTTTTCAGGTCGGCATCAAAAGTAAATGCACCTCTTTTATTTTTTGCTTTGGAATTGGCAATTTCATGACAATTTCACTTTTGTGAACGGAATAAACTATATCAATGGCGGGATATATAACTTTATATTTAGATTCAGCTTCTCTGTAACTTAATTCACCCTTTTGCACTTTTTCTATAGCATCTTGTAAGTTTTTCTTTCTATAATCCTTTGGTTTAGGTATGTAATTTCGCGGAATTTTAATAAACCGTAAGGTCTTGTCTTATTTTCATACGGACAGCAGTCTTATTTTTTCCCCAAAACGTGTCTCATTTTTTCTCTAAAAAAGATTACATCCTCACCTTGCGCCAGCGAAAGATAGACTAAAATGATGAATCGCCTGCGCAAGTACAACCCATACGGCGGGGCAAGGCAAGAGGCCGTAAGCGCATGGTGTAAATAGGAGCGACAGTTATCAAAGTTTGTCAACGCAGATGTAAAGTTTCCGCGCCAAATTTTTTGATCAAAAGTATTTAGTACAATAATTTTTAGACATTGTTAGTAAAGATTGCCAAAAAATATTTTGTTTTTATACTATAAATGCTTAAGTTAATTATAGAGCTGATAAAGGTTTATAAAAGATTTTCTATTGAGGTTTTTTGTATGAGTCTTATTTTTACCCAAAATATCGAATGTCTTGTGATTACCCCGCCTGACCCTACATGTTTTTAGAGGATTCTGATTACTCTATTGCAATTGGCGAAAACACAGTCTACTGGCAGCACCGCTGATTTATGGTGAACGCACACTTATCCGAGCCGAACGCGTCGAAAGAGTCGAACGAAACGAATTTTAGAATTCTTTATATCAAATCTCATGAAATCGCACACTTGCCCGCGTCGAATCGTCCGAATCTGGATTCTGGAACGATAATAAGTTCAAGGAGCTTAATTGCTTATCCCACAATAAAAAAAATGTTGTTCAAATTTTCTGACTCCTCTTTATTGAGGCCTCATCCAAGAAAAATGAGTGATAAAATGTTTAAACTGGATTTACTTAAGTCTCAATTAAACCTTAAAAATAGTTATAGTATTTTTGTCTTGTCTCATTTGCGCGATCACCGTGATCTACCTATTCGTAAATAGGGTAAGTAGGTAAGTTATTCATGGAAAAAAAAATCAATAAAATGTTGTTTTCGTACAAAAGTATTTTATCTTTAGGTAAATAGTATTTAAAAGATACGTATTTTATATCTAGTATTTTAGATACCAGCCAAAAAGTAAGTATTTTGTATCTGGTATCTGAAATAGGTACTTGTACTTTAAAAGTATCTTGCATTTTGTATTCCAAAGAGGTACCTACTACCTTGTATAGGCTATCTTGTACATCTCTGCTAATTAGGTATTTAGATTATTTTTATTATCAATTTTTTAATTGCAGTCTCATTTATTGCTAGGTAAAAAAGTTTTGGAATTTATGAACGGCAATTCTAAGGCAGTTGCTTTTCTGGCACAAGATCCATCTTTTAAAGTTTTGATAAGAAAAGTTGTAAGGAATGCAAACAAATACATGAAAACTTTGCCACTTGATTAAGATTTCCAAAGGAAGAAAATACTGTTCGAACTAATCTTTGGTGATGCTAGTAGGTATATTAAGTAAATGTAACGTCAATAACCAAACAATGTATTATAAAGATTTAACATTAATTTCCTAGAATACAAATTAAACCAAAATTATTGCACTGCTTTTATTATTTTTTCTGATATTTTCATCTATTTTTCTAGCATTTGACATGCATCCATATAAACCAACACAAAGTGTGAAAATGTGAAATCGAAAATAACTAGTCATGAGCAGGATTTGAACCTGCATCTCCTGGAATACCGCCGAAATACTGTTGTTTATACAAAATGCGTGCATGTGGCATCTAAACAACATCCCCAGGAGGCCTCACATTACACCTCATGTGATTTATTTATTTATTTTATTAAGGTTCATCCACAGCAAATGTATAACACATTGACTTATATTGTATTCATAAAGTATACGACTGATACGTTTGCCAATTACGGATAGACCAGCATGCTTATTATATGAATGATGATAATATGTTTAATATACACCTATAGGAAATTTTAGTTAAATACATATTTTAATTGTATATTTGTAAGAATGATAGTGAAAATCTAAAAAGGTAATATACCGAACACTGAATATCAAATTTTGATTAAAATGTATATATAATAAATAATGTTAAGTGAATTATTTTATCTGATACCGCTATTGCCATTGTTGGAGATTTCAAAGGACTTAAAGATTTTGCATTTAAATTTATTTTTTGAGTCAAAATTAATGTCTATGTCAGGGTTGCGCTTGGAGACCGTATTTAATCCATTGCAGAGTCGATGAAGAGGAGAGTTGGAGCCGATGTTTGTTTTGGAGGGAGTTATGGAGAAGATGTTAGATATAGGATATCTAGGTATTTTATGAGGAACTTTTAAGTTGATACGTGACACCAATTCGTCGCAATCTACCCCGTTGTTCATCAGCTTATGTAAAAAAGATAGATCTTGGACCAAGCGTCTTTCATATAAAGAATACATTTTGAAATATTTTAGTCGTTGTTTGTTTTTTTTGTATGTGATCGAAAGGAAGCTTCTTTACATATGTGAATTAATGATCAGCGTTCACTTAAACTAGATTGCTTTATTCAGCCGGATACTCAGTTGGCTTTAGAATTGTCCCACCCCTCTCTACCCACGGGATTCGTAAGAGCCGACTGAGGGAATACCGGAGGACTGGGCAGCAGCACTCCCTCGAGTATGAACAACATCCGCTGCGATCGCCAACCCACCTGCCAAACTTGGCGATTACGGCATTATCTCCCATGACGGGACCGCTCGTTGTGGCGTTCTCTTGGGGAGGCCTATGTCCAGCAGTGGACGTTGAAAGGTTAATGGATAGATGGATGGACTCAAAGTTAAACACCCAACTTATTTATACAATAAACTAGAATGCTCATCAAATAGTCACACTTAGGAAACGAGCGAGATTGCGCAGTCGCCGATTAATCACGCCCACACGCATTCCCTGCTAAAAACCACTGGAGGTTTCAGAATTGGAGCCTCCAAGTGTAAGAACGTATTACTACCACCAAGCTATCCCTTCTCATTCTTCCTTCAAAAAAAAGCACATTGTTACCTACCAATAGCTAATTCTGAAACGTTGTTAGACCTTAATTTAATATAGTCCTAAACTACTATTGTAAGATCGATCGGGAATGATAACCACGAGCAGGGTTTAAACCCGAGCATTCTGAATAAAATTCAGGCACTCTGCTAACTGAGCTATCCTGACACTCACTTGGGGCTATCGATTTCCAATTTTATAAACATTCTGTTATTTCTATACATTCCTTGGTTTCTTGACCTTGGTTCTTGTTTTTTTTTTCTTCGGGCGGGATAATATGTACCTAACCGCACACCCCGTCGTTCGGGGCAACGAACAGGGTAGTTTGAGGCCCTCACCCTCACCCACCCACTAAATAAACCCGACATGTGCCACCTTTCCGGCTGTATTGGCGGGCTACTGGAACTAAATTCTTGGCATTGGGTGATGTGTATGTAGAACAAGAAATATCTGAATTTAATAAAACGCTATTGACAACGATAATATTTTATTGGATTTTATCAACAATATCTACATAAAACTGCTATAACTATTTTCTAGAAGCTACTAATAGTAATTTTATAGGTACCAATTTAAGTAAAATCTACAGTAATTAATTTAAAAAGCCAATAGAAATAGATTTATTAATTTTCTATCTTTCTGTTACTAGTATCTACAATTACATCTGATAATAGTATAGACACTCAGGTCTTCTTACATTTTGTTACTAACGTTACAGATCTGTAGCCGACACATAAATAATGATCTACTGTTTTTCTCCAGACTGCTGCTTAATCCTGTAATCAGACAGAGCTGCTTTGATAGCATCCTCAGCAAGCACTGTAAATAACAATGATTCTAGTTAATTATTTGTAATTCTAATTGATGATCAATATTGATTAATATAATTACCTACAGACATTATGTAATAAAGTCCCCCTACTGCATGTCTATCTGAATTATTTAACAAACTGAAAAATTACCATATAGTATTTAATATGATATTTACCAACGGATGGAGTGATTTGTGAGAAAGGTTTAGGTGTTTAGTTCAATAAAGTTAAATGTTTATAGGTTGAGGTGTTTAGTTCAATAAATTTAAATGTTTATAGGCTGAAGTATGACAATGACTGTTGAAAATATCATAAAATTCTGACTGGGAGACCTGATAAGAAGGAGAATATAGACCTGGGCTTATGTACAGAGTGATTACTAAATGATTTGTGTATCAGATGTGCTAAAATAATAATTTAGCAATTACTATATTATAAATGTATCTTTGGGTGCCAGAAAACTAACTTAATATTATTGTCTAGATAATATTATACTCACTAGAACAATGCAACTTGACTGGTGGCAGTGAAAGTTCCTTTGCAATATCTGTGTTCTTTAGTGTTAGAGCTTCATCCACCGTTTTCCCTTTTACCCATTCGGTAGCCAAGGAGCTTGAAGCAATTGCAGATCCACATCCAAAGGTCTTGAATTTAGCATCAATGATCTTTCCATCATTGTCCACCTTAATCTGTAGCTTCATAACATCACCACAAGCTGGTGCACCAACAAGCCCAGTACCAACATTTATATCCTTTTTGTCTAGAGAGCCTACATTGCGAGGGTTCTCATAGTGTTCAATCACCTGTAACATATTAAAATCTGCAGACTTTGCCACCTTCACATTACCTTGAAAATAAGTATATTAGTATAATGTAGTTCAAGATGCAATAAAAGTATGCTAAAAATGGCCTGTAAGATTCAATTTTATGTATTTATTTATTTTTTATTTATTTACAAAAAAACATAACATCTTAAAAGCAACATGTACGTAAACAATATATGCAACATTCAAGAGTACCTAACCTCTTACTGCTACTGCCGTGTGGGGCCGGCACCAAGAATAGCTCCACACCGTCTCTTCCTATGGGAGTCGTAAAAGCCGGCTAAGGGATTACCGGGGGACCGGGCAGCAGGGGAACACCCCTGTGTACTAAAAACATCCACTGCGATCGCCAACTCGCGTGCCAAGCGTTGCGATTATGGTAAAACCCCCCCCCCATTTTGGGGATGCCTATGTCCAGCAGTGGACGATGAAAGGCTGATGGATGGATGGAACCTCTTACTCCAAATAAAAAATAACCTAGTTTAAATTGGACGTAGTTTCTCAAAAAGGATACAACCCACAACATGGCCAAAAATTAGTTGAGTATGCATAAGTACTCCTTATAGCCTATATTTTTCGATTAGCAAAAATGCCTCAAGTAAAATACAAAATATGAAGTTTTAGGTGATGTTGGTTACCATCCCACAATATGGTGGATCCCCATTTTAATTTCGTAGAAAAGATCCAATCCCTTTGGATCATATTGTAAAACGATCAATGTAAGAAACTGACCCAAAGTAAATATGTTAAAAAGAATCCAAACCACGTGGATCTTTTTATACTATTAACATTTATTTGAAATCAATACACAAATAAATCACAAAAAAGATTCAGAACTCTTGAATCGTTTTTGTTTATTTAAATTTAAGAAAAACAATGCCGCCGTAAAATCGCAACAACAATTCAGAACGCTTGGATTATTTTTTTACAATTATTACTTACTTAAAATAATGCACCGGCTTAACCACAAAAACGGTTTAGAACGCTTGGATCTTTATTGTTAAATATATTTCTTTTTTACTATAATTGTTTGTGAAAACAACAAAAACACTTCGATACACATAAGAATCTTTTTTTTTTCAGATATTATTATACCTACCGTATGTGGCATTAGGATTTTATGAAGCACAACTTTTATTTATTGTAACTTGCGTAAAAGAATGTCCCAAAACAAGAACATACACCATTATTGAAGGAAATAAGGATAAGAAAAAAAAACAAAAGAGTGCAAAAGAAGCTATAGTATTAGTAATATTGAAGTTTGTAGAGCCATGTTTGTAAATAATTTTCAAATTTCTCTTAAGAAAGTAGATATATGTTTCCGAAAGTATCGCAATAGTAAAATCATTAAAGACCAAAGAGGATATTCCTCAGGTGGTTGGAATAAAACTCAAGAAGATGTTAAGTTTATTAAAGATATAATCAACTCCTTGCCTAAATACTCATTACAGACGAGAGCAAAACAGTGGCTGTCAATATTTAAAGTTGGGAATGACTATCCAAAAAATATATGAGTTATATTTAAAAAAAAATAAACAAGCTTTTGGAAAAGCAAAAACGCCCGTGTCATCTATCGTCATATATCATTATCTACACTAAAAAACATTTTTTATTCAAACTTTAACCTTTGATGCAAGAGCCTAAAAAAGATACTTGTAGTAAGTGTGACGCATTTAATAATAAGATTAAAACGTGTTCTGGTGAAGAACAGACGAAATTAAAAGAAGAGAGTATAGAACACCTCGAAAGCTCGCTGAAGATTTAAGAAACAGTATGAAAAAAGATTTAATGCAAGCCAAATCTCAGGAAAATTTTTAATGTATCACGTTTGATTTAGAAAAAACGCTAGTACTACTGCCCCGTATTCCCACGAGCATAATATTTTATAAACGTCAACTATGGTTATATAATTTCGGCATACATTCAGGCACCAACGGCAGTGGTCTGGCTGTTATGTATGGCTTGAGGGCGAAGCAGATCGATGTACCCAAGAAGTGGGATCGTGTTTGATAAAATACATAAAAAATAAACTTAATCCAAAAGTACGACATTTGATTGCTGTGGTGGACAAAACCGTAACATTATATATATTTTGACGGGCCTCATGGCGTAGTCGGTAGTGTAACCGACTTCCGTGCACGAGGTCGTGGGTTCGATTCCCACTCGGGACAATTATTTGTGTGATGAACACAGATATTTATACTGCGTCTGGGTGTTTTCTATCTATTATATGTATGTATTTACAAAAAAAAAAGAGTAGTATATGTATTATATCCGTAATCTGGTACCCATAGCACAATCGTTAAGCTTAGTTTGGGGCCAGAGGACGTTGTGTGAAATTTCCGTGTGAAATGTCCGTGAATATTTATTTATTAAAATTGTACTTATGCTAAAGGCAATATTAAGTTCACACCAGACATTAAATACAATCACGTTCAAATATCTTGAATTGGGTCATACATTTTTGCCTAATGACACAGATTTTTCTAAAATTGAGACACGGTTAAAATACCACGAAAGGATTTATACAGCTAATGAATATATAGAAGTCATAAAAAATAGTAAGAAGAAGAATCCTTTAGAAGTGCAAAGAATGGAAAAGAAAGACTTTTAGTACTTACTAGAAAAATAGAGAAAAATATAGTAAACAGGAAAGTTTTCTTGGATAAGACTAAAGCTAACAAACAAAAAACATTAAATAAATTAATTATCTAAATGATAATTATCTACTTTGGATCATTTTTTCAGAATTTAATAAGAGTCTAGCGTAATTGAAAATAGTTTTTATCAAAAAGGATCCAAACACACTTTTATCTTAATATCTCAAAAAATATGCGAGTAATCTCAATCAAATTTATTTGTATGTAAAAGTATACATTTACACAAATATCTCCATCAGAAACAATACACAGAAATAAGTATATCAAAGAACAAATACAGCTAAAACTTTAAACTTTAATAACTCAAAAGTAACATTTTGTGGGTTGGAACCTTTTTGTGTAACTGCGTCCAATTTTACATAAGACATTAGTAAACAAGTTATAGAACATTCAAGAATATAATGTTTAAAAAATATTACCTAATTATACAATATAAAGAGCACTGAAGTAAATATATAGAGAACATTTTTGTATAGAACAGAATATTTTAAAACTCTATTACGACGTAAGTTGAATAGAAATTAACTACGTCTTTAGAAGAAAATCGATGAATCGTGAATTTATTTACTTACGTTAGCATGATAGCTTGCTGCCTGAATTATGTTAGGACTGCTGAAACTCTTTAAGCAAGCAGACCTGTGTTTGATTGTCATTAGAAAAGCCATTGTTTATTTTTATCGTAAATAAACTTGACAGGAACTTTTATTTTAGAACAGTGGACATACAACAGATAACTAAGAGCTTTCTGGTTATACGTATTACTCTTTGCTAAGAGCATAGAGTAAAGCACAGACTAATAGTTTACTAAATACTAAAGTAAAGTAATCAGTATATGTTACTTCCATGAGTAGGTAATCATAACTAAACTTAGACGAAATATAATATAGACTCACTACTATTTTGACACTAAGGATGAAGAAAAGGATGCACATATTAGGTTTTAGCAAGAGTGACAGAGACACGCGTATAAGTATTTTACCATTTCGCGTATGCGTTATATTTATTTGGACCCAATCAACTGGGTCCCAACAATAAGGTGGCCAACCGTCCCCATCTTGGGTATGTAAGCTTGTTTTTGTATTTACGTAGAAAACAACCTTCATTAATCTCGTTATATACGCTAATGTTACTCGCTCTAATACATTTTAAGCCAAATATAACCATAACTGCAATTTCTTTTGTCCTGTCATTCTTGTATGCAGCTAAAACAGGTACTACATTTTTAGTCAACAAAGTTATAATCTTTTAAAATTATTCCGGTTATCATATGTCAAACTATTGCTATATCGACACTGTATACGCTGTTAGCTTGTCTTTAATATCCTTTGTCAAAGTTACTAAGAGATACTACGTATCACAGACTAGGGATACTAGTAGTATACCGCAAGGGTCGTAGTAGTATCATACTACTACGACCCTTGCGGTAGAAAACAGAAGGAGAAGAAATAACTAAAAATTTACCGTGTCATTTCAAAGCTAGAACTGAAAATGGCATACATTGATAGGGAAGCGCTTAAAAAATATCGATATTGATAACTTCAGTCCTTCAAGCGATCAATAAATTTTTGTGTTGACAAAGGTTTTTTAATTGCGTAAATCTTTATCTACCTGTATAATTATATCTATGTGTGTCAAATTGCAACTCAATCCATTCAGTAATATGAGCTAGTGGTTGATAGATCAATTAAGCATGCCTTCTTTTTAAACAAACAGAAAAAAATAAGGGCATTGCACTCTATTGAACAGATTTGGTTTGTATAAAGCAAAAAGAAATTAATTGAATCCTGTGTATAGACGTTCATTCTAAGTCCAAACATACCTATGTAAGTTTGTGATGTGATGACATCAGGAAAAAAGATTTGAAAGTGATGTATTACGATAAATCAAAACAAGTATATAATAATAATTGCCATGTGGGGCCGGCTTTAGAATTTTCCCACCCCTCTCCACCCATGGGAGTCGTAAGAGCTGACACCTCAGTCAGCTCTTACGACTCCCCCATACCGGGGGAGTGGGCAGCAGCACTCCTTCGAGTATTGACAACATCCACTGCGATCGCCAACCCGCCTGCCAAGCGTGACGATTACGGCACTATCCCCATTCTTGGGGAGGCCTATGTCCAGCAGTGGACGTTAAAAGGCTGATGGATGGATGGATGGATATAATAATATTTTATTCCATCCATCAGTCATTCGACGTCCACTGTTGTACATATTAGGTCTCCCTAAGGGAATGCCACAACAAGCGGTCCTTTTTTTTGTTAACACGGTCCAAAATGCAAGTTTACGCACGTCACTGCGGTACCACCAGGATCCAGGGGGAATTTCGGGCTTGATGTCATACAGGCTCGACTCTTGTGTCGAGTTCATGAGACACAATACCGACTAAAACATGACCACGACGCCTTATTCCGTCATAATGGAGAGTCTTAAGATTGTCTACACACATTCCACACCATCGCTCTAGTGACTACATCTAAGGGCTCCTTGTGGTTTTGACCAGGTTGTCAGTCCTTCTGGTGGGAGGCCGTCCTATGCTGCACCCTCCTGTGAAACATCTAATCCGGAGGGAGGGTAAAACCGGGTGTTAGCGTGGCGACGCTTTTATTTGACTTGTCCCGTTCAAATCTTGCAAGTTAGATTTGAAACACTTCCCGGTTTCCGATTAAGCTGAAATTTTACACCCATAATAATATGTATATCGCGTGATAATGATAAATTATGATAATATTATGATAATTTTATTTTATAATGAATATATTTTTTTTCTTTCTATAATTCTACTTATGTATATGTCGGATCCGGTCAAGAAACGGATGTCCTTCAATTGACTACGACAGAGTCGTGACGCCATAAAATCGAGCGCAGGCTGCGCGTAGAGGCGCATTCCAATCTCGGTACTCAGTGTGAAAACATCACTGAACTGTCTTTCCGTTTCATGTCGGGTTTTATTTTTGATATCTACGTACTTTGTACATTCAACAGTAATAAATTGTGATTTATCGATCCATATTGATTTTGCACGATACCTTACGCTGGCCACATGATATTCAACGAGGCGAATGCTCAAAAACCCCTGACAAAATCCGATTTCTATATATTATGTTAATTATAAGAGGTGATCCATTTCGAGGTTCCCTACTTTTTTAAAGAAAAAAACATAGAAAATTCAAATTTAATGGAGAATGTTTATTATCATTTGAAAGAACACTCTTTGGCATTTATTTTTTGAAAATTATGTCTATCAAATGTTGGCCGTTGCTACGTCGCAGATGGTTCATCCGTTGAGTCCAATTTTCGATGACTTGTTCAAGCATTTCGACTGGTAACTGGCAAATGACACGCGTGATGTTTTCCTCCAAGGCCTGAATCGAAGCAACCCGCATAAACTTTACGACTTTACATATCCCCACAGGAAAATGTCTAACGGTGTGATATCACACGATCTTGGTGGCCAATCGACCGGCCCAAAACGTGAAATTATGTGCTCACCGAAATGTTCTCTCTCTCTACCAAATACACGTAGTTTAGTGTCATATACCATATCCAACAGCTTTTTCCTATCTATTTCACACTCACAATAAAATTGTTTCATCGAAATGGATCTGAAGCTTGCAAACAATCTAGAAGAACTTGAGAAGCTCTATGATTCCAGAATGAGCCAATACGATGAAAAGCTACAGCGAATTGCGTCTGGTTCAGCTCCACCCTCACCTCACTCCGATCTCCCCTCATTATCTAGTGAGTTTAATAATTTTAAATGGTTCGTCTAGCAAACTTTATCAAAAATGAAGACTCAAATTGAATTACTAACCCTTGGTTTAGATAGACATGAAACTGCTATGAGGAGAAAAGTGCTCTTGTTTCATGGTCTCCCCGAAAAACCAAATGAAAAGCTTCACGAGTCTTTGGTTAAAGTGATTACAACACAAATGAAGGTGAAGATTGAAAGTATGTCAGATCTCGACACACTGATCACACTATTTCCATCCAATTCTGATAGCTCTGGTTGTCCGTCGGCTAAGGCCAATCCAGTCTCAAGCAAAGGCGTCAATAAGGCTACGGGTAAAGCCAGCAAGCCTACGCGCCAACGCCTTTAATCTCCAGGTGAATGTTCCACCCATACAGTATATGCCGTTATGATAACATGTACGTCGGTAGGTTGGCATGAAATAAGTATAATATGAAGCAATATTATAAATCGCAGTACATGATTCTTACACTACCTGCTTCTATTTATTGTTGTAACTTGTTTATTTGTTATCTTTGTATATAGTATAGTACGGTCGTGTAATATTTTAGGATTATTAGATTATAATATTACAAACAAATCACTACTTCTTCTTCTTCTTCTTCTTTATGGCGATCCCATTGAATCCGCCAATGACCCGTTTTGTGAGGTTTCTTTGTTGACAGGTTTGTCGACAGTTGAGCTTAGTTTAAGTACTGCTCAATAACTTCGTGGTGGTTTTGTGAAAGGAGGTAGTGATAGGAAGGATTTTTAGAATTTAGGACTAGGTACTGTTAATTTACCTAAAATTAAAGACACTACATATAATATAATATACAAGTGTTGGTGGGTTAGTAATTGTCACTACAATTTGATGTTATTTCTAATAATAAAATTGCTTAGTATGTATACAAACGGGGAAAATACTCTCATCAGGAGAGATCCGAGATTAGAGGGAAGAGGGACAGAGGGAGGGAGGGCCTCATACAGAGAAGGATGAAATCTTGGACAGTTGAAAAAGATGTGTTCAGGATTCCCTTCGCCCAATCCGCACTCACAGAGAGAGGAGTCTCTGACCCTAATTTTAGCCAGGAAGACAGGGGTACAGGCATGATCAAGTCGTAAACGACAGATAACCGAGGTGGCACATTTGCTGATGTTGCAATGTTTGAAAAACCAGGGTTTGTCTGGGATAATATCTTGGATAGATTTGTAGTATTTCCCTTTGTGCATATTGGATTCTTTAAAACAAATCACTATCTTTGATGTACTTCACACTGACAGTTGACACCGTAAGACTTACGCAGTAAATATCAGAACTGTCATTGTCGCTATTCATATGTTCGCGTAGGCTAAAGGAACGCAGCCCAAACAGCCAATACACTTATTATTGTGTTACGTTCGGATGCAGTTGGATCAAATGGCTGTTTTTTACCTTCCTTTTCGTAATTTTTTAACTTTTTTTTTTACTTTTCATATTGCAATTGTTTTAACCAATGGCTGGTGTTGTACTTTTGTTTTACTTTTTTTTTATATTATTAATATTTTTTAAGGTAATTTCTCACAAATAGTGATACAATCTTTTGACCTATTTGTCTTTGATGCTAAACTTTTACGGCTTGAATGTATCAATTTATGAAATCTCTGCTACTAAACTGGCGAGTTGGTATTTTAAATAAAACTAGAATTAATAGAACATCGAATAATATATAGAATTTATATACCTAAATTTATCTTATTAACATATATTTATTTAATAACTAAGTACCTATATTATATCATTTGTATTTTACATACCCACCATGGACGATCATATCGTCATTCCTCATCAGTTAGTTTTGCTAGCATTGGAAATGACTCCACAGAAAGTCTCACTTTACAAGAACGCATTTCTTCAATTACATCAGCATTCCCCAGGAGCCTTAATTTAGCCCATATTAACGCACAGAGTATACCTGGTCACTATTCAGACCTTTTGGCTACGTTCAATAATACCAATATTGATGCTATACTAATTTCAGATTCTTTCCTTAAGCCCTCTCTTCCGTCTACCCACTTTCCATTGCCTGGATTTACTCTGGTCAGAAACGATAGAACGGAAAAGGGAGGTGGTGGCGTAGCAATCTATTTACGTGCTGACATCTCTGTCAAAATAGTCAGTGCATCGCCTTCTTTGTACTCTCAGTCGGCGGAACACTTATTTATAGAAATTACACTGTTATACACAAAAATACTACTAGGCGTATACTACAGTCTGAATCTTCACATTGATTATTTTTCTTCTCTAGATAATCTTTTATATGAGGTCTGTTCAACTTATGATCGTATTGTCTTAATGGGTGATTTTAACACATGTCTTATTAAAAACGATCTGCGTTCTCATAAGCTGATGTCGTTACTGTCTTCTTACAATCTCCAAATACTCCCTTTATGCGCTATACATTAATCTCCGAATACGCTTCCATCACTTTTAGATCTTATGATCGTCTCTGCTCCTGATAAAATTAATGCATTTGGTCAAATATCTGCTCATTTCTCCTATCATGATCTTATTTATCTTTCTTTTCGTGCACGCCCACCTAAGCATAAACCTCAATTTCACCTTCTTCGTAATTTTAAGGCTTTAGATTTAGAAGCGCTGTGTCGTAATGCGAGTGAAATTGATTGGAGCTATGTATTTGAAGCTAATTCTATTGATGATATGGTTGAATATTTTAGTGATAAGGTGGTTGGGCTCTTTGATAGGCATGCTCCGATCCGGCGAGTTAAAATCAGGCGCAAGCCAGCTCCCTGGTTAATAGAAGATATCAGGAATACTATGACGTGCAGGGACAAAGCTAAGCGTAGATATAAAAGAAATCCTACAGAACACACTCTCCAGGCTTTTAAAAACCTGCGCAATCGCTGCAACAAGATGTGCCGAGACGCTAAAAGGCGACTTTTTCATGCATCCCTTGTCAATCGTAGTTCATCTCAAATTAGGAAATTTTTGAAAACACTTATCGGTATCGGTAAATCTCTGTTGACTTCTCTTAATAACATTAATACTGATACTTTAAATGCGCATTTTTCTAATACCCCTCTTCCTTTTGATTCTGCGACCAAGGCCAATACTCTACTCTCAATCTCAAAACAACCAAGTCTACAGATCCAACTTTTTGTACTGAGTACTGTATCAGATGCTGATGTCTTAAACTCTATAAAATCTATATCTTCTACCGCTGTTGGCAATGATTATACATGCTCAAAAACGATTAAGCCTATTCTTGAAGTGGTATTACCTGTTCTTACATTTATTTTCAATTTTTCTATGTCGTTGTGTGTTTTCCCTACCTCATGGAAACGTGCTCATATAATTCCTATTCCTAAAATTTCTAATCCTACTACGCCTTTAACTTAAGTCCTATTTCTATACTTCCTTTTCTATCAAAAGTCCTCGAGCATGTTGTTCACCGACAACTCTCCACCTTTCTAAATGAGTATAACCTTCTTAGCTCATTCCAGTCCGGTTTTCGCCCTGGGCATAGCACTGTTACAGCCCTCATTAAAGTTACGGATGATATACGTTGGGCTATGGAGAATAAACTCCTAAGAATTCTTGTATTGTTGGACTTTAGCAGTGCTTTTAATTCTGTAAATTTTGACATACTGCTGGTGATACTGAAATCTCTTAACGTCTCTCCCTTGGCTATTTCCTGGTTTAACTCCTATTTCCGAGGGCGATTACAATGTGTACGATTTGATGATGCCTTTTCCGATTGGAGTAACGTCAATGTCGGCGTACCTCAAGGGGGCGTACTCTCGCCTCTACTTTTTTCTATCTTCATAAATTCTGTCTCAATGCATATCTCTTCTCACTTTTACTTCTACGCTGACGATCTGCAATTATACTTGCATTTCAAGGAAGGCAACATTAATTCAGCACTAGCTGCTATTAATAATGATTTGGATAGCATTAGTAAGTGGGCCAAATGTCTCTGTCATGGTTTGCTTTTAAATCCCGATAAATCCTAGGCCATAATCATAGGTAGTCGATATTTTCGCGATAAGCTACAAGTTTCTTCATTAAGTCCCATTTCACTTTCTGGGACATCGATCCCATTCTCTGACACAGTTAAGAATCTTGGAGTCCTCTTTGATACCACCTTATCCTGGAGTAAATATATTTATGAGGTTAGTAAGAAGATTCACTACACCTTTCACTCCTTGAAATGTCTTCAGAATTTCCTGCCTTTGAAAACTAAAATCACCCTTGCCCAGACTCTCATTCAACCTATTATTGAATATGCGGATGCTTGCTATGTAGATGCCACTGAGGAGCTTCTAAATAAGCTTGAGAGGCTGCAAAATTTATATATACGTTTTGTATATAATCTCAGAAAGTACGACCACATTTCACTGTTTCGAAATGAGCTCCAGTGGCTCCCAATTAGACTTCGTAGAAATTCTAGATTATTATGCGTATTATATAACATCCTGCATAATCAGGCTGCACCATCTTATCTCAGGGAGCGGTTCTCTTTTGTCCGTACCAATGATGCACCCTGTAGGACCAATCTTCGTACCATGCTAAAAGTTCCATCTCATAAAACTGATTTCTATGCATACTCTTTTACTGTGCATGCAGTAAGACTATGGAATTCACTTCCAGCGGATATCAGGGATTCTCCCACTTCCGTATCATTTAAGCGCAGGGTTCGTCAATACTACCTGTCTACTGTTGCCTAATAAATCATGTGCGTTCGTGATTGTATGTATACATAATATTATTACATTGTGGGTATTTAATATAATTTATGTATCTAGTATATATGTAGTTATGTATTTGTCTACATGTATATATGTAAGTATAGGTATGTATGTATATATAAATAATGGATACATCTTATATGTGTAAGTATATGATTATTATTATATAATAATGTCTTATAGGGTCTTATTTCAAATAGGGCGGGTTGATTTTGACAGTTTGTGGCGGCCATGTTGTTTTGGCAGCATCTGTCAAATGCGTTGTTATTTTTTCAGTTACTGATGCCAAATCACCATGGCAAGTTACACGATTGAGCAGCACGTCCAAATGATAAAGCTTTATTATCAAAATGAGATCAGAAGATATATCGATATATCAAGATTAAATAGATCGACGATATATATCGTATATTTAAAAAAAAAAAAATCGACATTTTGATATATCGATATTTTTTGCCCATGCCTACTAGTGGTAGACTTGGGGAAAAGCGTTATTTTTCGATCGTCGTGACTGTCGTTCCTGTGACAATAAAGTCACAGTGACAAATCAACGTGATTTTGTCACGTTAATTACTCGGTCACACCTGTCACTTTCTGGTTATACGTACTACTCCTGGCACCAATACTTTTGCATTGGCCCTTCGGGCAGTTTCGTTCGTGTTCGTTACAAGGTCGTTCCATGGGTCGTTAGGTCCCATGTTACGGTATTGTCGTTATGTGAGTGACAAAGACAACTATTGGTATTTATACTACTGAAGTTCTTGGGGAACATAGGAACAATATACGTGATTTTGGAACGTTGTTACTTCGCGCTAAGTAACAGCGACATGTTTTAACGGCTGATCGCAGTGACTTTTTCATCGTGACGTTATATCACGTATCACCCACCTTTAACTAGTGGGAATTTTGGCGGGAACACGAAGAAGATCATGTCGTCGCTCTGCATTATTTTCCTAAACTTGTGTTATTTCAAGTATTCATGTATAAAAGTGGTGGCCTTTTGCTTATTAACTATTTGTCTATGTGCATAAGTGTTGGCAAGTGATGTAATGCGACATAACGTGTTTTTTCCTGTTGTCTCCAAAACTCCATAGAAGCTTCAGTAAGGCCGCCATCGTCTTACTGGAGCGGGACTTTGACTTGACTGACTAATTTTATATGGCTGACTTCGACTACGACTTGTTTTATGAATTAAACTTACGTGTGATGAGAGAATAACGATGTTAATGTTACTTTTAGGCTGATGGTTCTGCCAATGCTTTAAACAAATTAATAAAATAATAATAATTGTGCGTAGTAGGCGTGGGTCATATCGCTTTTTCCGAGAATCGTATCTGAATCCGATTTCGATTTTCAATATCAGATTTCAGTCTTTTAAATTTTAATATCTAGATATTTTACTTTCGCGTATCCATCATACAAGTAGATTCAGATTTCAGAAATCAAACCCGATGCGCATCTTTAAATAGGATACGACAATATCATAGATTTCAATACAATTCGGTATTGTAGATATACTCGTACTTATATAATAGATGTTTAATTCGGTATTTATTTATCACTAGCTGACCCGGCAAACGTTGTTTTGCCATATAAATTACATCTAGAGTATTTTTAGGGAATTTCTATCGTAGAAATAAATAACTTATTGTAAGTGTGTGAGGATGTGGACCTACCTACATATTAATTAAAAAATCCATTAAAACAATCCCCAACGTCCATTATACACTAATCTTTCTAAATTAAGAACGCGAAGGAAATTAAAAGAAATGAAACTTTCTTCCGCAACTATTCGGACACAACTAAACAATAAGTACCTAATAAAACTATTACGTGCATAATGGTCCATAAGTACCAAAATTCGCTTTTAGACATCATTGATATCATGATTAGTACTTAACAGAAAGTAAGCTTTATTTGCATAACATTAAGATTTAAAATTACTTATTTATAATATTTATATCAAATCTGTTCAAAAATCTGATATTGTGATATTACTGTACCGCTCTAACTAGTGTAATATTTGTATCTTTGTCGCTTTGTCGCACGCATGTGGGCGATGCGTATCGTATCGCGTAGGTACAGACGAGTGAGCGAGTATTCAGTACATCGAAAATCTGATATTGTAATATTGCTGTACCGCTCTAACTAGTGTAATATTTGTATCTTACGCGCTTTGTCGCACGCGTGCGGCCGATGCGTATCATATCGCGTAGGTACAGACGAGTGAGCGAGTATTCAGTACATCGCAAATCTGATATTGTAATACTTAGATTTCGAAAGAGCCAGTAAGCGATTTTTAGATATTGTACCAGAGATGCGCAAACTAAATCACCAATGAGATCAGGGATTTATAAATCTTTTTCTTCGAAAGATTTAAATCACTCTTTTAAATCTTTAACTCTTTTAAATCTTTGGTTACTAATGACGTTATTCATTCAGTTGATCATAAGTGATGCAAATATCTATTGATTCATGTAGTTATTCTCTCATTCCCTCAAGTCGCAACTGGTTTTGAGCTTTTTACTTAAAAGACAGAGAGTCTAAGTTTCTGTGTACCTATCGTCATTGTATTTCAAGAATGCGTTTTTGCGTGCCTACAACTTATGTTATCTCTTTTCAATTCACAATATCCTTTATCAATTATCTCATTCTAAATCTACGTCCATCATTCCATCTATTCAATCCTAACGTAGTGAGCTAGTGAGTTAAAGATGTATTTTCGAAACCAAAGATTTAAAGATTGATTACGCATTTTGAAAGGATTATACATCTTTTGTATCAATCACTCCTGAGTTACACATCTCTATATTGTACCAATATCAGATTTCGTATCTATATACGATTTGTATCGCCCACTTTTAGTGCGTAGCGTAGTTGTGTTTTGTGCAAAGAGTATATACGTACGTTGTGTTTGCTACTGTGTGATCGAGGTGTGATCTTTGATCATATCATGACAGTCGGATTTCGAGCGATTTCTAAGTTAGTTGTGCCTATCGTCGGTAACATACTTTACACTCGAGCACAATTTGGCGTATTGTAAGTTGACTCTGAATTTTACTTAAGTATATATTGGCATAATTTGATCAATTAGTGTTATATAACAGATTTCCTTCTTATGACCGGCATTTCATCTTAGTTCATAAATAAATAGAGTACCGCTAATTTTTAACAACATTCTGAACATGGACGTATGAATAATTCTTTTTATTAAGTCCATGATTCTGAATAAGTTTAGGGAATCTTTTCTAATTGTTTAACTTTTTTCAGAAAGATGAGTTCTGATCCAGATTACAAGACTGCGACTTCGATCCATGAATTTACCGTGAAGAATATAAAAGGCGAAGATGTGAAACTGGATGTATACAAAGGTCATGTCTGCATCATTGTGAATGTAGCTTCACAGTGCGGATTAACGGCAAATAATTACAAGCAATTGAATGAATTATTCGAAAAATATGGCGAAGAAAAAGGTTAGTAGATTCCGTTGTTGTGATTAAAGTTTTTTGCGGCTAATTGATCAGATGTGGTGTACTTTTCCGTATTATTACACCGCTGCGCCCTCGCCCTGATGATGAGCATCGAATATGCTCGAAACCCGGGTCCACAAACGATCCACAAGTGAGTTATTTCCGGTGATATATTTCTAAGATGTGGTACATTACCATTCAGCAAAAACTAGACCAATATCTTTAGTAGTCAAAGTTGACATTATAAGAAACATGTATGAACCTGGCGGAATTGTGTTTGTCTCTGTGACGCTAAAGCAAAAAACCAGAGAAGTCAACCCAATATTAATACATCGATTAAGACCTCAAACCATATATTATAATTTATTCTCTTAATCAATTTTATAAATTGTATTTGGCATATTTTGGCATAACTACAATCAATTATATTAATTAAGCTTACCTTGTCACAACAATGTATGCAGATACATTTGAGAGATGTTGAGTATCTGGAATGGTAATCTTGAAGATGCATGCCCAATACTTGCTAATGGTGACGGTATAATTTTCAGTTTCATACTTTTTCGTACCAGTAAATGGCAGAACAATTTGTACAGAAATATCTGTTTTAGGTCTACGTATTCTCGCCTTTCCTTGCAATCAGTTTGCTGGTCAAGAGCCAGGAAATCCAGAAGAGATAGTGTGCTTTGCTTCAGAGCGGAAAGTGAAGTTTGATTTATTTGAGAAAATTGATGTGAATGGAGACAGTGCTAGTCCCCTGTGGAAGTTTTTAAAGGTATGTTTATTTATCATTGCTCACCAATTTCTCTGTACTGTGCTTGTTGGTCCAGTGGCATTAATATGCAACTTCTAACCATGAGAAATGTTTACATATAATTCCTGAGTAGTCCATAAGATGGTGGTGATATTTTGCTAGAAAACTACTAGTGTGGCTTTGACTGGTAGACATCAAAAGCAATGCTGTAGTGGTAGAGCCTTGCTTATCCCAGCATGGGCTGGATATATCGGGGAAGCATTACCCTCTCACAGAACAGCAGCCTGAAACAATGGTAGCTATTCCTACCGTTGTGTTTCATATGGTGAGTGAGAGCATTGGGGGCTGAAACCCCCTCCCTTATCTCTCTTTATTATCCTTAGTATCCCACCTATACTCTCCTTAATGTCATTCCAATCCACCTCCTATCCGCTTCTACATCTATAGGCTATGGTAATGGTTACCATCAGGTGGGCTGTATGCTTGTATGCCAGCCATGCAGTATAAAAAAATCTGTTGTGTTGCCATTTGAACATGTGAAACATGTGTGTTACAGTTTTTACTCATTTATAATTGATTAGCTAACGTAATGTACCTAATTACAAATTATTTGTGAATATGGCCAAAGAGATTTTATGTACGAGCGGGAATCGAACCCGCGTCTTTTCCAATCCGGGGAAGTGCTCTAAGCCACTGAGCTATCGTACAGATCTTTCGATCATCCCAATCTCCTTATCACATTTATCTTACGACCAACGCCATCTATCGGAATGCATTTACATGCATTAAACCAATATAGTAAGTTTAATTTTGCAATTACAATTCATACTATTTGATGGCGCGATATTTTAAACATTTTTGATCTATATTTTTTAGCATTTGACATGCTCCGCCACTTTTTAAAGGTACAAATTTTCAGGAAAAATCGGGAAAATTTGTACCTTTAAAAAGTGGCGGAGCATGTCAAATGCTAAAAAATATAGATCAAAATGTATAAAGTACCTACTCAAAATGGGACATAATATTATTGTCTGCCAAATTCTTCATCCTCCTAGACCTTATTTTTTCGTATCCCAGTAGTGACAGATAGAGAATCCTACTAATATTATTAATATGAAAGTTCAATGAAGATGTTTGAATATTTGTCCGTTTATCACGCTTAAACGACAGCGGATTTGCATGAAATTAGGTAGATGTGTAGAGGAGACATGGATTAACATTTAGAATATTTTTCATCCTAAATAAATATAGTTCCCTTAGTATAGCAATTTTTCGTGTATTACCTAACAAAATTTGGTTTGTACATAAATAAAAAAAACGGTATCTAGACATTCCCGAGCGCGGTTGAATTTTTTTAATTTTGAAGTAAATAATGCTAAAATAACTAAAAAAATATACTCTGCCGATTTGCACAAGCCGAAGTAGCCAAAATCAATAAAAAAGTGCAGTCGCTGAGAGCTATGTATTTCCCACTTCGCGCCACTCTGTCCTTCTCACTCTTTCTCTATCACTCACTCTCTCGCACCGTCCACCGTTTTTTGTATCGTATAATAAATACGAACATTGAATAATTAAAAAAGAAATTATGAATATTTTGTCCGTGTGGTGACGGACTAAGAATACAAATGTCACCACCCCATTCTTTCCCACGGGTGTCGTATGAGGCGACTAAGGGAAGTAAGCAATTATCATCCATTGCATGACTGGTGGTAGGGCTGGGTACCAAGTGGGAGTACTCATTTGGTATCGGTACTGAGCAGGTTGGTACCACCATCTCCCGCGCACATCGTTGCGTTTTGGCTGTAGCAGGAGATAGCCGTTGCTTATATTTCATTTCATATCTGTGAAATTAATTGATGAGCAGCGGCTTGACAATACTCTCGGTATAGTCGAGTCCATGGGCGACAGTTACCATTTACCATCAGATGCGCCGTGGCTCGTCTGCCACTAAAAGCAATAAAAAAAAAAAATTCTGTTGCTCGTGGCGCGATTGGATTTACTTTTGGATTAAAAGCTTACGGCAAAGCATTATGCTAGGTTTCGCACTGAAATAATATCTTCCAATTCCAGTGGTCCACCAACAGAGTCTGAGAGACCGCACACGGCGGTTTATTTAGAAGTTGAGGTGGTTCGTTCAGGGCAACGATAGGATAGTGTGGGACCCCACACTACAACGTTGACGGGGTGTGCGGTTCAGTACCTTTTTTCCCACCTTAACAAAAAACGGTTCCATATATTTAATTTTCCAAAAGGGTTTCGTCGCCATAAAAGCTTAAGAACCGCTGTTCTACACCCTTACTCCCACGGGTGTTATGGGAGGTAGCTAAGAAAAGTAAGCTAGATACGAGCGAGTAAAAATTGAAAAGAATGCCAACATAATTCTCTCTATCTGGTGGGATAACTCGGTGACACCACTGAAGGAATGTAATATGGTTCCGGTGGCCCCCCAATAAAGGCGGAGAGACGGCACATGGCGGGTTTCTTTAGTGGGTGGGGCCCCACACTACCCTTTTCGTTGCCCCGAACGACGGGGTGTGCGGTTAGGATATTTTTCCCGCCATAACAAAAAATAAGGATAACTCCGTGACGGTATATATTTTTTTGCTATTAAAGTTTTTTTTGGTCATATTTTCGGTACTTATAATTTATTCTGGCTCGACCTAGGTTTAGGAAACTGATGTCGCTGTTGGTAGTGAGTAGTAATATATACGCCACTAAATCAACGATTAGAGATTGAATACAAACTATTAGATTAGAAACTGTGGCAAGTAGCATAAGCATCATTACCACGATCAATAAAATGATTCATGTGGTAAACATACTGGTGTTTTTAACATAACCTTGAGTTTCTATGTACGATAATGGAAATTTAAAATCGATAATAATTATGTTGGGTATATTTCCCTTATTACTTATGCATAAGCCCTGTGTGACATATTTTTCATAGCATTCAATAACTGTTTAAAAATTAATACTAAACATGGGAAGTAAATTGGTTTGATAGATGGCAACAATAATAGACATAATTATGACCTAGTTATTTTGCACATAGATACCTATTTTTTTTTTTTACTGTTTGTAACTGCCCGAGATTTAAAAAATACATACACTTCTCCTCTTCCCCCTTTTGAACGCTATTATATTATAGTATACGGAACATCTTAGGATAGTGGAAAATCTAGTAAACGCGATAAAATCCCTAAAATTAGTTTTATTTCTTTTATATTTATGCACGTTTTAGAAAACGTGACACATCGTAGGGGTCATATTTCAATAGCATAAGGTCTTTTACTGATAGCAACTGCAAATAACCTCTATCAAACCTGTGCTAGGTGATAAACATGTAGGGTCATTGCACCTGTCGCGTCCACCGTCCTATTTGCGCCCAATCGACGGATCTTTCTAAAATTAGTGGAAAATAATTACTCACTGAGAAAATCGGAAGCTATTCCTTGAATACATTGACGTGCGGATACACGCATAAATAATATGTGTAGCTTTCATTTCATATCTATGAAATGAAATGGTGAGTAGCGGCTTAACAATACTCTCGGTACAGTTGAGTCTATGAGCGAAGGTTACCTTTTGCCATCTAGTGGGCCGTAGGGCCGTGGCTAGTCAGCCATCATATGTAATTAAAAAAAAAATGTGCGGTTGGGGTTCGTTCCTGACAGGGGTCCCTGTCAGGAACGAAGTTCCTTAAGTTTTTTCTTCAACTCCGAATGTAATTCGAAATGAAATCTGTATATTTCAATTTTTATTTTATATTATTTTACGAATTACATCAGAAAGTTTCATTCAATATTTCGGTAAAAATATTTATTCATTTCTTTATGCGGTATTTTAAGATTATTTACTAAATGAATAAAATATTCACGTATATCTAACACAAATAATAAATACGATTTCATGAAATTTACACGTGTCTGTACAACCGTGTGTTGAGTTTATATGATAAAAAGAGGCAGGGACAGAGAGAGAGAGAGAGTTGCGCACCCGGCTGTGCACTCACTTGCTCTTGTGCTCATTTGCTTATAGTAGGCGCGATACACGCACGCATACACACAGCATACGGAATTTCGTTACGTGACAATTTCTGCTAACAGCTGGTCTCAGTAAACTACCTATAGTAAAAGTCAACTGCTATCCCCAGTAAACTGTTAACTTTAAACTATCTATAACTGCCGCTTCAATATTATAAATCACTGTAGCCTACTTAAAATATAGATAACAGTTCTATCTTCTGTAAGCGCGTACCTCAGACACGTTTTATTTTTGCATTTGTTAATAAGGGTCTCAATCGCACTACCCGTAAGCCGCGATAAGGAACATCGTTCCAAAAATGTGTAGTGCAGACACGTCGAAATATTAATAAAAAATAGTGAGCTGATACGTTATACAAGCTTAGGTTCTTTTTTCGAAATTTTCTTTTGTGTCGTTTAGAACTGCAGTATGAATAATATAAATATAATAAACATTATTATGCTTACTTAAAATGATGAATACAATTTAGGGAGAACGCGAACTGGTATACCTACCTATTACTAATTGGGCCCGCAGTGGCCGCAAACTGATCAAGCTATCTCCAAGTTGGTTGTTTATTATTTTACGATAAAATGTGAAACAAATAATAAATGTTTATGTTAATTTTACATTTCTGTTACGGCCAAATTGAGTCTCGTTAACGCGATTGTAAATGTCGAAAGTCATATTGTGGACGTAAATTATACAAAGAGTACCTATAAAGCAGATTGTGCCCGATATGTTTTCATATTTAGATATGCAATGAATGAATCTGTAGATGAGACCGTTGAAATAACATATCAGCCTTGGACGTGTATCATCTAAGTCCACCCGTGATCATGAATGCTGTAAAGTATTTGAAACGTCGGGATAGTAGTAAAATCAAGTAAACGCGATAGATTCCGTAAACGAAGTTTTATTTCAAAATGTGTAACATTCGCGTAAATATCAGAAAGTATTATACGATTTATGTGATTTTAAATATATATATTTCACTTACTTAATATTTTGAGTTTTTAGTATTTTGAGTTGAGTGAACTGCACTATTTTACACTTACAATGAATTTCATATTTTTAACTTCACGCTAAGAAAATTGTAAATTTTGAAAAGTTATTGGTTTTACCCCGTTTTTCGAAATTCGCGTTTTCAACGGGTTTTGAGGTCCTAGGAAGCTCCCCCGAATGTTTCCGCGATGATGTCTGTGTGTGTGTGTGTGTGTGTGTGTGTGTGTGTGTGTGTGTGTGTGTGTGTGTGTGTGTGTGTGTGTGTGTGTGTGTGTGTGTGTGTGCCCGCATGTAAACCTCTCATAACTTTTGAACGCCTTGACAGATTTCATCGCGGTTGGTTTCATTCGAAAGGACTTGACCAAACTTAGATTTTGAATACAATTAGGACCGATTCGAACCGGTAGATCTTGAGAAATCTAAAAAAAAATACATTTTTTTTTCATATTATGTGTTTTTTTTGGAATAACTTTTAAACGGTTTTACCGATCGATTCCAAAAACTAATCAGCTCTTAACATCAAAAAACCACGTCGATAGCCGCCAGTCCGGTCAAAATCGGTTGATCGTTCGTGAGATATCGTTGTCGAAAAAAAATTTTTTTTTCAGAATATTATTTTCAGTCTTTTCAGTCTGACCAGTTCAAGCTTTAAGATTCTTCAAAGAGCTGCAAGCAAAGCTGCGTTGAATGCCATCAACTACGAGAAAATCGGTTTATTCATTCAAAAGTTATTGTGATTTGAAAATTCAACGAATAGTGTTTTATTAGATCTCTATCAGACTTTTGAGCTCGAGGAGCTCAAAAGCATAGAACGGTTATCTCTTTGAGCTCTGAGAGCTCAAAATGACACGAAAATTATACTTTTGAGCTCGAAGAGCTGAGTTCGAAGAGCTCAAAAACGTAATAAGTGCAATTTTGAGCGCTAAAGTATCAAATTAGCGGGAAGTTGCAGGGATGGCCTTTAGGGTCAACCGTTTTACCACCGAAGGAATGTAACATGGTTCCAGTGGCCCGCCAATAAAGGCGGAGAGACGGCACTCGGCGGGTTTCTTTAGTGGGTGCAGGCCCCACACTACCCTGGTTGTTACCCCGAACGATAGGATGTGCGGTTAGGAACATTTTTTCCCGCCAAAACAAAAAAAAAAAAAGGGTCAACCCTTTTACAAATTTTTTTTATAATACGATGATGGTAAACTTGCACAATACCAACTATTGTTGATCGAAGCATACGGCCTACCTGGTTAGCGTAGCCTATAGATGCTAACAACACTAGAGGGGTCCAACTCTAAGGCAAGGGATAGGAAGTGGAGAGGACGAGGAAGGAGTTTAGGCCTCCGGGGCTCTCAGTCACCGTAGGAAACACAACACTAGGAGGTACCTTTGTTTTGTTATTGTGGCAGAAAATGTACCTAACCTGTCCTTTAGAGCAATGAACAGAGTAGTTTGGGGCCCTTACCCCAATCCGCTGTGTGCCATCTCTTTCCGCCTGTATTGGTGTACCATTAGAACTGTGTAACATTACTTTAGTGATCCACCGTTCGTGACAAGATTAGCTTACTTCCGAACTAAACGCAGACGTAGTTGCGGTGGAATCTAATCTATTATAATTATGTTGTTTATACTTTTTCAAATGACTCATCGATGTATTCATTCGATGATATGAAGATATTACACCCGTCATTGTTAGACCTGCGTGCAGATGCTATTTTTGGTCATTTATCAATCATTGAGGCCAGAATAATTTTCGATATATACCTTATATCAATGATATCAATAGGTAGGTATATAGTACACATCAGACTTAAGAAGTTTCTACTCTAGATACTAGGGACTTACCTTTTCTTTTATTGCTAAGGATGGCAGACTAGCCACGGCCCACCTGATGGTAAGTGGTATCCGTCTCCCATGGACTCAACTATACCGAGAGTATTGTCAAGCCGCTGCGCACCATATCTTCTGCTCCAACCAAAACACACTGACATGCTTCATGACCGGTCACACAGTAGACGTTAGTACCGACCCGTTCGGGCCCGATAGCAAATGAGTACTCTCGCTTGGTATCTAATTGCTTACTTCTCTTAGTTACCTTGTACGACACCCGCGGGAAAGGATGGGGTGGTGACACTTGTATTCTTATTCCGTCAATGGGATACAGTAGATTATACCTATTATGTGTAATCTACTGTATCCTTAAGAATATGTAGACGTGTCCGTATAGCTATGTAGCAGAATATTAAAGCAGTATGGAATCTCTACCTTATTCCACTTGATGCATATCGCACTATATAGGCCACATCTTAGAATTGCACTTGTCAGTTCATGTGGTGGATAATATTCGAGCCATGAGTAAGTATTTTGTGATTGGCATTTTCTTATGACTCAGGTCTGGGTTACTCATAGGGATCAAAACGCGTAATGTGTGATTGTGTTAATTATGATTATATAATCAACCATACTTAGGTAGTTTCATAATTATATACGTACAACAGGTATCACAGAATATCGCTATGATCGACATTTTAGGACGAGATTCGTGCCCAATTCGGGGTGATGCCGGTGCCACATGTGGTCTAATAGATCAGCATTCGGTGCCGGCATCCTCGTTAACATTAGTATAGACGAAGTTGAATGGGCGATTAAAAGTTTAAAAATGGTAAGGCAGCGGGTATTGATATGATGTCTGCTGTGATGATCAAGTTTGGAGGCTCATGTGTCTGGGAATCCTTCCTGGTGCTTCTCAATTTATGTTGGAGCTCAGGAATGATTCCTGACTGGAGGACTGGAGAAGCGCAGTCATCGTGCCCTTGTAAGGAGAATGAGGATTTTTGTGTGAGGCACAAGGAGGTTCAAGGTGTGGAAGGGGATGCATGGATCAAGTGTTTTCTCTGCGCAACATTGTGAGGAAGCATCTGTTTTTTTGCAGTTTTGTGGATTTGGAGAAAGCATTTGACACAGTTGTACGAAAGGAAATTTGGGGCATTTTGCCGGAGTATGGTATTCACGGTAGACTGCTGCAAGCGGTGTAGTCTAACTACATGGACTGCAGAGCTTGTGTGCGGCTGGAAGATGAAATGTCGCCCTGATTTAATGTAAATATCGTTAAACAGGGCTGCGTTCTATCAGCCAGACTGTTTATCATATATTTAGATAAATGTCTCCAAAGGATGAATGAAATGAATGTGGGAGTTCAAATGGGCGACTTAGTGGTTAACTCACTGCTATATGCAGACGATGCGGTCCTATTAGCGCAGTCTGCGACTGACCTATAAACCCTAGTTGACGTAATGACAGAAGATTGTAAGAAAAGGGGCCTACGTGTGAATGTGAGCAAAACTAAAATTATGGTCTTTGAAAGAGGTGAAGCCAAAACAGATGTCAATGAACGGAGCATTGGGACAACTTCTTGGCAGCCATCACCTCAGCCAGAAGACACGGGTCGCAATACACAATGCAGTGCTTGTCCGAACGTTACCATATGGAAGCGAGAGTTGGGTTTGCAAAAATGAGTATGAGAGTAAAATCAATGCGGTCGAAATGCGATCTCTGCGGAGTGAGGCTGACTGATCGCATTCGTAACGACGACGTAAGAGAGCGAGCGGGTATGAAAGAGAGTATTGGTGTAAAGATGCGAAAGGGAATGCTCCGATGGTTCGGACATGTGGAAAGAATGCCGGACGAGCGACTGGTTAAGAAGATATACAATGCAAAAGTGGAAGGATGTAGGTACAGGGGGAGACCGAGACTGCATTCTGTTCTCTCTGCCTACCCCGCAAGGGAAATTGCGTGATGATAAGTACAATACTTGGCCGCAAATATGGGCACAACTAAGTGGCGACCTACTATGAACGTATTATACATACAAAGCTAACTTAGAGTTGGGTTTGTAAAAAGGAGTATGAAAGTAAAATCAGCGGTCCAAATGCGATCTCTGCGGAGTGAGGCTGACTGACCATTCGTAAAGATGACGTAAGAGAGCGAGCAGGTATGAAAGAGAGTATGGTCTTATTTCGGTCATGTATTGAAGGAAGGTGGAGTCAGGAGTCTCCGAAACCGGCGAGCGTGCATGATGAGAATTAGGTATGAATTTTGAGGAAGCGAGACGTGAAAGCGTAACAACCAATACACTTTC
The DNA here is from genome assembly GCA_948253155.1 of Leucoma salicis. NCBI lineage: Eukaryota > Metazoa > Arthropoda > Insecta > Lepidoptera > Erebidae > Leucoma > Leucoma salicis. Next base: position 6,673,673 of record OX411815.1, read on the forward strand.
GCATTTATATAATATCAGTAAGGATTCGTAATGCAGGAGAGGATATAGAATATATATTATTCCGGAATAATAAAAGTTTTTTTCTACTGTCTCTATCTCTCTCTCTCTCTCTCTACACTTCTTTCTTTCCCTTTAGATGGTACAGGCGTGATGTTATGTTGTGTGATTGAATAGATATGCGATAGCACCGATCGCGGATTTGCTGGTATTTATTAAAGAATTCCGTTGTCCGTCTTCGAAACTCATCATCAGATCTTTACGAAATTGAAATAGGACCATATTGGAATAAACAACTTTCAAACAAAACAAAATTGAGTACCACCTCCTTGTTTAAAGTCGGTTAAAATTAAATGGATATGGATAGCTGTTTTTGTATAGAGCTAATATTAATTTATTGATTTCCGAATTTTGAAATCATTCCTTTTATATTTAGATATTTTTATATATATTTTTAGCATTTGGCATGCTTAGCACTATACATAAACACAAAGTGAAAAATGTGAAATCGAAAATAACAAATCCTGCTCGTGACTGTTATTTTCGATTTCACATTTTTCACTTTGTGTTTAATGCCTTTTATACTTCAAAAAAGCAGGTTTTTTAAATTTCTTATAAAAAGGAGGAGAATATTCGGGACGTAGTTTTTTGTACCTACAGGAGTTTCTCCGAAATTTCTAGGTTCATATATGCATAATTATTTCTTTGTTAGATGGCTTAGTACCTACTATAAAGGTGTATATAAATATGATGACTATCTGATGATGGGTTCTGGAGATTATTCTAAGTTAGCTTTGTATGTATAATATGTTCATAGTAGGTCGCCACTTGGTTGTGCCCATATTTGCGGCCAAGTATTGTAAAATTCCACATGCCACGATTAGCGATTAGCATTTGTCAGGTGTCCCGCTGGCTCTTACATACATTATATTATACAATTAACGAAATTTATTTGCTTTTACAGAATAAGCAAGGAGGAACACTCGGCAACTTCATCAAATGGAATTTCACAAAGTTCATCGTAGACAAAGACGGTGTCCCCGTGGAACGTCATGGACCCAACGTTGATCCATTAGACTTGGTCAAGTCTCTCGAAAAGTATTGGTAATCATAATAATCATGCAAGTGATTTTTGATGCGGTTTATGAAGTTCTTATATTTTTAACACTGAAAGCATTTGTTTTATTAACTCTGAAATAAACACATTTTTTGTCTATTTTCATAGATTCTGTCACATACTTGGCATAACAAAATAATTTTGTTAATAAAATGCACCATGTGATATATTTCGTAGTAAATAAGATATTTTCATTGTTAGTTATACCTGTTATAAATAATATTAAAGCTATTATTTTGATAATGCGTTTAACTACAATATATCCCTGTTTTACCTTGTATTCCGTCAAAAATGTGGAAATGGAGCCAGTTCTTAGATTTACTGAGTTAGCACTCGGTTTTAAACTGTACTATACTACAGCCACGGCGCTACAATAAATATCTGTATATGAGTGCCTCACTGCAGGTATGCAGGTTAGTTCATTTCTTTTTTATAAAATACATTCTCAATCTGATCCATGATTAGTATAATCAACTTTTATTTTGAAACTAGCTGACCCGGCAAACGTTTTGCTATACAAATAACATTATTTCTGGAGAACTTTTAGGGAATTTCTATCGTAGAAAACAATAACTAACTTATTTAGAAATCTTTATCGAGATTAGCCAGTCGAGAGCAGTTGTCACCATGGCTGAATTGGCAAATCATCTGGATGGTAACCAGGAGATGCAGGTTCAAATCCTGCTCGTGACTGTTATTTTCAATTTCACATTTTCCACTTTATGTTTAAAATAACTAAATTATGTCGAATCATACAAAAATAAAAAACATTGCCCAAAAAATAAAAAAAAATGGTGTGTCCACCCTTATCACTTAGGGGTATGAAAAATAGTTTACATCCTATTCTCAGACCTACTGAATATACACACAAAATTTCATAAGAATCGGTCAAGCCGTTTCGAAGGAGAATGGCGACAAACGCTGTGACACGAGAATTTTATATATTGTGATATTTTACAAATGTACACAGTGAGGCAGTCAGTGTGTTGAAATAAGTGTAAAAAATCTGGCCTTATTGTATGAATAAGTATTTAGATAAGCAGGTCAACTTTAAAATTTGTGAAGCCTTATTCCTCCATTTCTTTGGATTACAAAATAATGCAAATAAGCCATTGTGATCTGCCAGTAAACTGATAGATCTGACAGGTCACATCTTTTTGGTTTTATTGGATATAATATAGGCTACCTTTCACAGAGGTTACAGGCTTTACAGGTACCTACTAAACTGCAAGAGCGACTAGGAATCATTCGAACGTTCTGTATCATTTCAAATGATTTTTGTAGGGATATCATACTCTCATTCCCAGGGCATTTGCCGTGTGGGGCCGGCTTTAGAATTGTCCCACCCCTCCACCCATGGGAGTCGTAGGAGCCGACTGAGGGAATAACGGGGGAGTGGGCAGCAGCACTCCCTCGAGTATTAACAACATCCACTGCGATGGCCAACCCGCCTGCCAAGCGTGGCGATTACGGCACTATCCCCCATATGAGCGAAACACATGTTGTGGCGTTCTCTTGGGGAGGCCTATGTCCAGCAGTGGACTTCGAAAGGCTGATGGATGGATGGATGGATTCCCAGGGCGGTACTAAGACCAAATTTAGCTCAGCCTATCGGTTCGGAAACTCCACAATATGGTGTCGAAATGAAAAAATATATAGAAACAATCATTATATTTGTGTTGGCGAGGGCCTTGTCTGCTGTCCCTGTTGTCACCTGAGACCGAGTAACGTGAACTCTAAAAGTGAGTACCTAATTAATAATACACACATTACTTATTGCACACATACGCTGCATTGATCTTATGAAATGATAGGCACTGAAAGAAAAATATCTTGCTGATGCAATCCTGTGGGTCTACTCTCCAAACTAATTTCAATTCTAATTTAAGACCAATACAATTCCAATGTCATTAAACACAAAGTGTAAAATGTGAAGTCGCAAATAACAGTCACGAGCAGGATTTGAACCTGCATCTCCTGGATACCGTCCAGATGCTTTGCCAATTCAGCATATGAAAATACTTCCGACAGATGGTGCAGGCATTACCCAAAGACGTTAAGTATGATTGTGTTATCGAAATTAGCAGTCAAGAGCAAGTGTCACGATTGCTGAATTGGCAAAGCATCTGGACGGTATCCAGGAGATGCAGGTTCAAATCCTGCTCGTGACTGTTATTTTCGACTTCACATTTTTCACTTTGTGTTTATTGTATAGTGCTAAGCATGTCAAATGCTAAAAATATACATAAAAATATCTAAATAATTCCAATGTCAATTTCAAAATTTTTCAAAATGCAAGTCAAGTGGTCCTAAGTTATATAAATATTCTTTGGTTGGAGCCAGCTGGATTATTGCAGTCGTGACTCGTTTCAGTTTAACATTATAATTTATACAAGCAGTAAGTAAGTACTTCATCACACTAGTTGAATTCACATTTTATTTCAAAACTTTAATCAGTGAAAGCATTTAAATATATAATTTTAATAACTTGTGTTATTTTATTGTTCAGAGTTTTAAAAGTCTATCTTGTTATATAAAGGGTATAATAATTTTCAGTTACAATGGCAAACCGTCCCAGCTACACTTAACTTGAAGGTTTAGTTGATTTCCTGGAACAAAACCCGGGCGTAGCTAAAGGTTTGCTTCGTACGTCTCAGGCGAAAATGGAGACAAAAAGAAAATGGCCACGTCTAGATAATCCACGCTGGACTCTTAATACAACGTTTTAGGTGTAGGTACCTACATATATTTTACTTACTATATAGGTACCCGTTTAAAAAAGGCGCTGAGACAGGTTGAAAGTGGAGAAGCAAACATTGTGGTGTAAGGGTGCATTTCCACTGACGCGGAGTGTAGAGGAGTGACCGTGAATGGATGGTGAAGTGAAGCGTGCGGCGACGGGGGTAGACTTGTCAGGAAAGGACTCGCACGCTGCAAGCGATATTATATTTGGCACAATGCAGCTCAGGTCTGCTTACCTTCTCCAATGTGGAGAGGAAAGGAGCGGAACAGTGCTAATATCAACCAATAGAATTTTGCAAATCTCTGTCCATTGAAGCGAAGCGGAATTTTTATGCAATTCCTAAATTGCTTACATTGACTTTGCTCCGCTCCGCTCCACTCCTCTTATCTTTCGAAAGGAAGCTTGAAAGTGGCTATTCACTATGCAATTTCATATTCAACCAGTCAATTTAATTTGAACCCGATTCGACAAACTGCACTTTGAGAAAGCCAATTAACGGTAGAATATAATATATCTCCTTTCTGATTATGGCATAGTGTGTAGCCACTTAAATAGGAGAGCCAACTTCAGAAGGGATTGCGATAGACTGATTGATTTCATTACTTACTCTTCACAACTGGCAGTCCAGTGAAATGTGCAGGCTAAAGTTAAGTAGGTATACCTACATTATATTAAATTTAAATAAAATATATGTGGCAACTCATTATTTTAAATACGTACCTAGTTACTTCATTATTGGGCGAGCGCTCTTCACATTCGTCGTAAGAGTAGATAAGTGTAGGTAATTCATCTATGATTTTTTTATTGTGTAAAACACGATTCCAACTCCTTTATCATATCTACAGGAAATAACTCTGGTCCATAACGCCCAACGGGGATCCCCAATTTATTTACAATAATTTTTGTATAATTCCATTTAATCACACCACATAATCTATGTCCCTTTAGACGAGTCTGAAATAAAGATTAATTATTATTAATAGAAATAAAGATTAATTATTATTAATCTTTATTTTTAGATTAATTATTATTAATCTTTATTTTAGTTGCTGAATATTTTTTTGAGCCTGAGCGAGAGCTTTGAAGTGGCGGCGCCGATGGTCATGGTAGGTATTCCAGGGAAGTTGATAGAGCAACCTTTTAAAGACCAAAACAGGAGAAGCCCTCCTGTTTTGCAATGGTCTTTAAAAGTGCCTTTTTCTGGTGATGCTGGGTTGGCAAGAGTAGTGCCATCAACCCGTCACGCAAAATAGGCGCACTTACAACGTCGAGTTGCGGAATAATAAGCTCACGTTTACAATAAATAATACACTCGGTGAAAATGCTACGTCTTGATACCATTTTGTAGTCTCGCGTGGAATTATTTACAATAAACTCTCACTTGATGGGTTTTGTATTCCGTATGAAGGTAGGACTAACCTTTTTAAAGTGACGATGATGTAAAAAATAAGTTTACCTTTAAAAACTTATACAAAGGGATGGCATTATTGCAATTAACATCCACTTTAGCGAAAATATCGAATTTAACGTTATTTTGCCTTGCATGTTCGGCTATTTCTTTGGATGTACATGGTTCTTCTTGACCGAATTGGTTGCAAGGAAAAGCTAAAATTCGAAGACCTGAAACATATTATCAGATGACTTTTTTAATACATAGGTAGGTATCTAGTTTCGTCTCTGCTGTGAAAATGTTACTTATTAACGTAGGTACTTACAAATTGTGACATGCATACAAACAATATTAAACATTAAACCTGATTCTTAAACGGGAAATATTTCCAATCGAATTAGTAAGACGACATTGTTTAAGTATCGTTTATTGCCAGTCAGAAACTGTGCCACTTAGGTATCCTACATAAGAAAATTCTTATGTTCTGAAGCTAAGTGCAAAGCCCTGTGTCCTGTGTCATTTATCATGTCAAAAACTAAATCAACCAAATTATCAATGCCTTATCACGTGGATAATACAATATATTGATAATTTGGTTATATCTTGGTTATTTTGGCAACAATTTCTATGGTAATAGTTAAATTCAAATCGATTATGGATTAGTCGTACCATACGTACATAGACTTACGCTAGTTTCCCATAGGAGTAGACAGATACAACGGATTGCCACTTATCATGAAGCGACCTTCCGCTGCCCACATTTCGGAATGAGACATGACTGGTGGCGAACCACGACTTCGCCAATCTGATGATTGTTATAAAAATATCCATCGCATTATTCCCACGGGATAAGTTAGTATTAGTTGACATACCTTTACTATCTCCAAAATTATCCATTAGTTTATTGAATTGTTGGTAATGTATGTCAGTAAGAGGTGACTTGGTTGCAGTATTAACTATAATGCATACGTGTCCTTTGTAATTTTTTAGTTCTACATGTTCTCCAGTCAAATTGGTTACACTAAATTCATGAATAGATTTAGCCAAGTAGTATGCTGGGTTATTTGGTATGGCCATTTTATTGCATTATGTTTGATGTACTTACTCATCTATTTCTATTTATAAGTCTATTGAGGGTTTTATAGTTAGGTACATACAGATCAGTTACTCCATATTTTTTTTTTGAAAAACCCTGTCATTTCTAATGTGTAGGTCATCTAATGATCTAAGCCTCAGATCTAAGCTAATGTGAGTGTCATAGACAGTGGCTCTTTTTTGATTTCGTTTACATGGTGCTTAATAATATTAAGCCGCTTGTAGACCAACAAATTATTTGTCAAATACGTGTTGATCAAAATTGTTTGATAGTCTGTGGCTTTGTGTTTGTCAATTAAACTACGTTTTTGATGTTTTGATCGGATTGTCGATTGAAAACGGATTGAAGCGCGTTTGACAAACATGTTTGAACGTTGGAGCTATTGTTTGATGAAAACATGAAATTTGACAAACGCCTTGGTCAAACAAATTTGATCGTTTATATGGCGCTTTATACATGGAATGGCTAGTCGCCTGTGGACCAACAAATTGTTTGTCAAATTTTATGCGTTGGTCAAATTGGTTTGATAGTCCTTTTTTTTATTGCATGTAGTGACAGACGAGCTACGGCCCATCTGCTGGTAAATGGTAACCGTCGCTCATGAACTCAACTATACCGAGACTATTGTCAAGCCACTGCTCATCATTTCATTTCGCAGATATGAAATGAAAGAATAAACGGCTATCTCCTGCTACAGCCAAAACGCAACGATGTGCTTCATGGCAGGTCACATGGGAGATGGTGGTACCAACCCGCAAGGGCCCGATACCAAGTGAGTACTCCCACTTGGTACCCAGCCCTACCACCAGTCATGCAATGGATGATAATTGCTTACTTCCCTTAGTCGCCTCATACGACATCCGTGGAAAAGAATGGGGTGGGGACAATTGTATTCTTAGTCTGTCACAACACGGATGAAGTCTGTGGCTTTGTTTGAGGTATTTGTCAAACAATCTACGAGTTTGACGTGTTGGTCAGAAATTTTGATTGAAAGGGTCATTGAAGCGCGTTTTACAAACGTATTTGAACGTTTGATCTATTTTTTGATGAAAATGTGAAATTTAATATACGCCTTCGTCAAATAGATTTTATTGGTTTGATTTATGCGCCATGTAAACGATCTTTAGAGTAAAATGTATACTATAGTCGGAATTATAATTCGATTCCACATTTGACATTAGCTACTGTCATTTTGTAAAATAATGATACCACATATTAATAGTGTAGTGATGAACACAAAAATCGATAAACAATCGCGATTTATGTTTATGTAATCATAATATTGGTGTGCCAATTAAAGACTAAATTATTGATTTTTATTTAAATAAATACATAATTATTCATAATAATTATTTATTAATTAGTAACCGCTGCTTTATTTTATAAAAAGTTAATATATTTGTTTTTTATATTAAAAACAAACTTATAATAAAAGAGCCTACATAGTTTTCTGTATTGGCAACCCGTGCGCGCTCGTGCAGCTATCGCCATTTTGTTTATCTTGTCATTCGGCTTAATTCTCCCAGTCTAACTGCACGAATATCTTGTTTCATTGCGAATCGATATTTTGTTATTTTGTTGGGTTTTTGTTAAAGTTTTGTTACGTTGTGTTTGTTGTTAGGCTTATAGTTTTTTGTGAACTTTGAGTGAATCTATTTGTTTTGGTTTTCCATCAAAATGGATCCTCAGCCAAGTACATCATAAAAAGACGTGGACGTTTTCTTGTCCTCAAGAAAAAAACGTCCACGAAAAGCTTTCACTGTTACTGAAAAATTAATGATCCGCAACGCCTACAAGTACGTGAAAAATGAAACTTCTGCGCAATTGGAGGCCTTTGAAGTTGTGGAAGAAAATGAATGTATGAGCAAAGTTGCTGACATATTGGGAATAACCTCCCGCTCTGTTTATAACGTTTTGAAGGAAGTAAATAACGGTGCGTCGCTAGCTCCTCCTAAAAAAACTGGACCAAAGCGAAGTATCAAAGATAAAATTGATGAATTTACATTCTCCGCAATACGAAGAATTGTTCATCAGTTCTTTTACCGAAATGAACCTCCAACCATTGCAAAGGTTAGTCAATCAGTCAGACAGTATTATTTTATACCTACATCTTTTATATATAACTAATGATTCCAAACTATTATAAAATTTACTATTTTAGATTTTACAAGTGATGAACGATGATCCAGAAATGCCCAAGGTTTCCAAAGACAACCTCAGAAAAATTTTGAAGCATCTTAATTTTAAATTTGTTGCACGGTCACGCAAGAGCACACTTATTGATCGAAATGATATAATAACATGGCGCCTGCGTTACTTGCGATCTATATGTCAGTTTCAACGAGAAGGGAGACATATATATTATCAAGATGAAACTTGGGTTAACGCAGGTAAGGCTAACATTTTGAATTTATATACATTTTACATTAAATTTAATAGTAATATTGAATATTCATGTACTATATTTATTTTTAGGTCATACTATAAAAAAAACATGGCTGGACAACAAAGTCACATCATCTCGGCAAGCGTTTTTGGAGGGATTGACCACTGGATTAAAAAATCCATCTGGAAAAGGCAAATGTCTCATAATTAGCCATATAGGTAGTGAAGAAGGCTTCCTGGAAGAGGGGCTCATGATTTTTGAGGCAAAGAAAAATTGTGAAGATTACCATGATGAGATGAATGCAGTTTGTTTTGAGGAGTGGTTCGCTGGAGTCTTACCAAAATTAAGACCAAACTCAATTGTGGTGATGGATAATGCACCTTACCACTCCCGAATATTGGAAACGGCACTGAAAACGAGCTGGAAAAAAGCTGCAATTCAAGACTGGCTTTTAAATAAAAATATTCATTACGAACCAGATATGGTTAAAGCTACGCTTTTAGAACTGATTCCACATAACGAGTCTTTTAATAAGTACGCTGTAGATGAAATGGCAGCACAACATGGGATCACGGTTTTAAGACTGCCCCCTTACCATTGCGAGCTGAACCCTATCGAATTGATATGGGCGCAGGTAAAGGGGCATGTAGCTCAAAATAATAAAACCTTCAAATTGACAGACGTGAGAAATTTATTTGAGGAAGGCATTCAAAAAATTACGGCTACCGAATGGTCTAAATGCGTATCCCATGTTGTCAAAGAAGAGGAAAAAATGAGTAGGCTAGATATGTTAATTGACAATATCACAGACACGTTTATAATAAATGTTACAGAAAGTGACAGTGATAGCGATAGCAATGACGGCGACTATTTATAAAATTAAATATTACCATAATACATCTATTTGTTTTATTTCTCATGTTCCTTCATGATCACATTTTTTTATTTATTTCACACACAATTATTAAAGAAAACTCTCATCCTTAATAAAATTAATCGTCATAACTGAATTATCCGTTCAGAAATATTTAATTTACTGATATAATTAGTTTCTATTAGAGTAGTAGTTGTTTAGATATACTACTATAAACGAGAGGAATCGATCCGGAAATAATCCATTTCCGTATCGAATAATTTCGCAACGTCACTATTATTAGTATATCTATATTTTTTATCTGTTGAAATGGATTCTGATATTTTAAACATTTTATGAAAATAATTGTGGTTCGAATGCCAAAACTCATGGTTTTCGTATCCAGTACGGTTTGTTTACGTCTTAGGACAAGTTAAGAAAAATACACAATAGATATACTACTAATAGTGACGTTGCGAAATTATTCGATACGGAAATAGAAAATTTCCGGATCGATTCCTCTCGTTTATAGTAGTATATCTAAACAACTACTACTTTAATAGAAACTAAGTATATCAGGAAATTAAATATTTCTAAACGGATAATTTAGTTATGACGATTAATTTTATTAAGGATCCGAGAGTTTTCTTTAATAATTGTGTGTGAAATAAATAAAAAAATGTGATCATGAAGGAACATGAGAAATAGAACAAATAGATGTATTATGGTAATATTTTATTTTATAAATCGTCGCCGAGCAATTGTCAGGATGGCTGAATTGGTAAAGCATCTGGACGGTATCCAGAAGATGCAGGTTCAAATCCTGCTCCTGACTGTTGTTTTCGATTCCATATTTTTCACTTTGTGTTTAAAATTTATGCTCCTCCTTTCAGACAATTTTATTAACCTTATTTAATAAGTTATGTTGTTAAGTTGAATGATTAGGGACCAGCTGAAAATCAAAAACTGAGCTGGCTACCTTTGTTACACTATTGATATTTTATGTTGGTTCGATTTTTTGTGTAACGGAAATAAATGTTTTGAATGCTATTAATAATACAATTTAAATTATTTATTAATTCAGTACATTAATAAAAATGAATATTTAATACTATGCTGCTAAGCCACTGCCCAGCATTTCATTTCGAGAACAGAAAACGAATGAATGGACGGCTTGTTCCCACTACATGAAAAATCAGTGATAAATAAAATCACAAATTATTAGTGGCGGATGCCAGGTTTCAAAAGCGCAAAAATAAAAAAGTTATAAAATTATATTACAGCTTTATTTTACTTATATGTCTGAATTTGATCACTGTTTATAACGTAATATGAAAAATTTACTTCATTTAAATTATTATAAAATATTACTTATATTATAAAATATTATATTATAAAATATTATTATTAGTTGTAGGACATGTGAAATGACTTTCGTATACTGAAATGAACTCTTTTTATTAGGGCCACGAATATAATTCATATAGTTTTATACATAGCCTTACTTAAAATATAACTAAGTTAATTTCGCTAACATTGGGCAAATATTTTTTAGGTTTAATAATATTATTCATATGATTTTTTTTATATCGGTACTTCGATATATCGAAATAATAAATATAGATATAAAATATCGATTTTTATTCTGCAAGCCTAATTAACTCTACAAAGGTCCTTCATTTATGTAGTTTTAAGTGTCCTGCCCCATTTTCTGGTTCTAATTAACCTGATAAATATTTACAATTAAATACGTCTTCCAAACTTATAAGCAAGCACTATTTATTTCTGAAATTACAAACCGGTATTTACTCTCTCACTATCAACAACGAAGAACACAACATTAGTCTAAACTCAGCGAAGCCACTTGAAGAGAGCTAAAAATAAATATTCTCAGTTGAAGCAAGTCCATCAATATCATAACGTCGATGTTATTGCAATTTCGCATAACTAACAGTCTTAAATAAATAACCTACCAAAGTCCAAAGTAGCAATTTAAGATTCAACGGTCACTGTCAGATTAGATTTTAGATGGACATATACAGACTACGTCAGCTGGGTGTCAATCTGTCTTGAGGTGCTCCTATTTGATAGTTACTTGATTTATGTTGGTAATGGTATCATAAATATTATGTCTATGGTTGGTATCATGCCAATAAAATCTACTATCTCATTTTTCCTTATTTGTTGAAATGAAATAGCTAAATAAACATTCCAATCCTATTATCTACAGCCAATCACCGTCAGCGTTTTCAAATTCATTCCAGTGTCGCCGCACGTTAGCGACAGCGTTCGTAGCGCTTGGCTTCATTTTCATTTGTCATTTGTCGTTCATTCATCGTGTTTACATTTTCCGTTTGTGTTTGCGATTCATTTGTTATTTAAGAATTGTGGTCTAAATATTATATATTTTGCTGTACTTGAAAAAAAGAAGACAATCCTGTACTCATACCATAAAGCTCATGAAAACTCTGTTGTTGTGATAAGTAATTATCGCCGTGTGTGGTTAAAAAAAGATAATTTTAGATCTAAAGAGCATCTAGAAGTTTAAACACGTTGTGTTATTTTATTACAGAATGTCCACTAGAAGCGGTCGAATAAGAACTAGTGTTATTGATGTGAGTCCGTCCAGGACTCGTAAGGGAGTATCACCAACGCGTTCTCCCGCCCGAACGAGGAAAAGTTCGCCTCCGCTACGAAAAACCCCGCCTCCCGCCTCGCGTTCGCCCGGGCGAAAGTCCCCCGCCAGGAAGTCTCCTAGCCGAAAACCCGCATCTAAGTTTCCTGCGCGCAAGTCTCCATCTAGAACGACGAAAGAAAAAGACGCAGCTGAACCAGAAGTAAAGGTGCCGAAGTCGCCTTCTAAACGACCACCAACAATCGAAAATGATGTGGTGGTTAAATTGCAATCCCTTTCTGATGATCTTGCTGCATATCGAAGTACTCGTTCCAAACGCTTTGAATACTCTATCAAAGATCTGACCGCAAACTTAAAAGACAGTGAATTTTCTTTGGATCATCTGAATGGTTTGGATGACACAAATGATTATTATGGACTGAGGAGTAGGAGATCTGCTGATGAGGTACTGCCAAGGAGGTCTAGTAGACTACGGGAATTTATTGACACTTTACCAGATATAAGGCGTAGTATTAGTAAATCTGTCAGCCACAGCAAATCTATAAGTAAATCTGTTAGTAAATCATTAGAAGCATACTCAGAAGAGGAAAATTCTGAAGATGAGTTTCAAAGAAAGAAGTCGAAATTGGTCACAAGGAAATTGGCAACGCCTTTGAGAAGCAGTATCAGTAGTATAACTGAAATTGCAAGCAAATGGGAGTTTGGTGGAAGAATGGGATCAGCATGCTTGATGCTTGTGATGCCTCTGACAGTATTCTCTATTTTAATCTTCTGTAGAAAATCTTGTTCTTTTAGTTCATTCGCTAATTGGTCTGTCTATAAATCTCCGCAAACTTTCATTAGTGTACAAGCATTAGTTTTTATATTTCTTCAATATATGATACAAGCGATAATTGCTATAATACCAGTTTTAGGTATAAAAACTGATTGCATGGATGGATCTGGAAGAAAGCAGTGCTTTAATGCATTTTTTTCCAGTTTATTTACTGTTGCTGTACTGTTTATTATGGATTATCTGAAATTTATCAATAAAGACAGTTTATTGAATGATTATTTAAGATTGGCAGTTGTGTCATATATTTTTGCGATCATGCTAAGCATTATTGCATATGTAAACAGCAAAAAACTGGACACTCATGAGTTAAATCAGTACGCCAACACAGGATATGCATTATATGACTTCTTTATTGGAAAGGAAGTGCACCCGATTGTTAAGAAATTGGATGTTAAACTATGGATCTCAAGAACATCCAATATCAATGCTGTAAGTATAATTTAATGTAACTTTAGAAGACAATCATGTATAGGTTTGCATCAAAATAGACTGTTCAGTAATTAGTCATGTTGCTATGAAATTGAGTGTTTCATTCAGAATTATTCTTATATCTTTTTATAGCTACTATCATTTTTATTGGATATGGCGCTAATGGTAATTACCATTAGGTAGCCACCGTTTATTGACAATATTAAGAATACTGCCACTGCTGATATTTTACTTGGAAATAAATGGATAGATTTATTCTACCACTACAACTAAAACAGATGTTTTACAGATGGTCCCATAGAATGGTATGGTACGGATGATGAATGAGTCAGTACTCCCACTTGGTATCCAACCTTACCACCAGTAATTCATACATACGTCACGCCTTTTTCCCCCAGGGGTAGGCAGAGACCACTTCTCTCCACTTCCTACGATCCTGACATCCTAACGTTAAGTATGAATGTGGTATCGAAATTAGCAGTAGAGAGCAGTTGTCATGATGGCTGAATTGGCAAAGCATCTGGACGGTATCCAGGAGATGCAGGTTCAAATCCTGCTTGTTACTGTTATTTTCGATTTCACATTTTCCATTTTGTGTTTAATAGTAATTTTTGCATTGACTTATACTCTATCTCTGACTTATCAGTTAATCTTAACCTTGTTACAGCTCATCTTACTGTTGCTGATCTTTACACGAGGACTTCAATTTAACCTGAATGGAAAAACTGATCTGATATTGGGAACAAGCAATATAACTGTTGAAAATTTTAAGCTACTACTGGACAATGTACAGTTGCAACCAACAATAATCTCATTCTCTATTATGCAAATAGTATACATACTAAACTTTATTATGGCAGAGTATAAGATCACCACAACGTTTTTCTGGCAATATGAGGGTGTGGGATATCTCCAAATTGTCTCAAGTGCTCTCTACCCATTTTACTTCACAACAATATCTAAATATGTGGCAGATACTGCATTAGTCCTGTCCACTAACACATTAATCTCTGCTTTTGTATTATTTACGCTGGGATTCCTAATAATGCTTGTTAGTAACAATATTAAACATGAGTTCCGAAAAAATCCTCTACACCCAAGCTTGGCAAGTAAGTAACAGTATATTATAGCCTGAATAATATTTGTTTAATGCTTTATTTTTACTAAGTTTTAATAGTGTGCAGTAATATTCATTGGGAGGGTGTTCAAAATGGCTCATTTTTCATTATCCCATTCTCAATAATTTGCAATGATATTGGTTTATACCAGCTAAACTGTCGTCTGCAAAATTATCTACAACAACAAACAGCATTTGGTTTCACGTGACTTGTTACTGTTTTTACCCGACTACAATGAAGCCAAAATGAAGGGTTATGATTTTAGCATGGTTACATGCCTTTATACCATGTGTGTCTGAAACACAATATTATATATTTATTACAAACATGTGACCATGGCTACCTTGACCATTGTCGTACCTATGCATTTCTTTATTCCTATTTAAATTATTTTCTTTCGTACTTTTTAGATCACTTTTTTATTTCGATTAGGTACAGTTTTTAAACTTATTTTTTTATTGTTAATTCAATCCACTGAGATTCTTGTATGAAATAAGCCGTTTCGAAAACACATTCCATATAGTGCTACTGGGCTTCAAACTGTAGGGCCATTTTTGGGATTCATCTATCTAATATTTCTATAAAGTTAACGATTTTAAAAACTACATTGTCTTGGGCGATAAAGAAAAGGATTAATCTACTAATGGGATAAATTTCAAAGAACACATTATTCTAGAACACAAAGTGTGGAAAAGACTAAAAGAAAATGATAGTCTCAAACAGGATTTGAACCTGCACCTCCTGGATTACTGTTGCAGTCGCTTTGCCAACTGAGCCATCGTGATACTTGGTCAGGACTATCAATTTGACATCCGAGAGATGGCGTGGGCGTCACCTAAGAATATATAGCACCATAGAAGAAACATTAAGAATGCTCACTCTATCCAGGAGATGCAGGTTAAAACCCTGCTTGTGGCTATTATTTTCACTTTTTTTTTTCTGGTAATAAAGTGGTTGAGCATGTCGAGTGCTTAATGTATAATAAAATAAAAATATATTAATCTGTCAAGTATCTGGGCTAACAGAAGAAAGTTATGTTATGATAATCACAGCTTCATCAATTTATAAAAAAGAGAAGATCCACAATTAAGCACCAAAAGTCTCCACTATATGAGTGCAGATTGTTTCGACACGCGAGCAGCTGCAACGCTCGCAACGAAATCAACATTCTACTAAAACCTTATTTGAAAAACTCATTCACTGTCTCTTTTTCTCTCGTTCTTTCTGAATAGTGTCATTACACTCACGCACGCTGTTAAAAGTTGTTACTACAACTGCCTCTGTGGTGCAGCGTAATGTGAGCGACTGCTGATCATGAACTCGCGGGTCGGGCAGTGTTATTGAGCCTTTTCACAAAAAGAAATATTCTCAGTAGCAGCCCGGAGTTTGGAATTGTGCCCGTTAGACGGCAATAGGCTCGCCCCCTATTACGTGGGACTCAAACATAGCGTGCGAACCGTGGGTGTGTAATACACACCTCTGCCTACCCTTTCATACAGGCGTGATGCTATGTTATGTTATAACAAATTTAATAAACTGAACAATTGTATTTGGGTGGCATAGATTTAACCACCTTTAAAATTGTAAGATCCCAAATATAAATCCCGTATTGTTTGCAGTGTCAGCAACCAAAAAGTTTTTAAATGCATCACTGTACCTAAAGTAACTTTATTTTTCAGGGCTAGAATCAATGGTAACCTTCCATGGAAACAAGTTGCTGGTATCCAGCTTATGGGGTATCCTACGTCATCCTAATTACACTGGAGATATTTTGATACATATTGCATTTGCTTTACCCGGCATTTTGTCTCAACAATATATAGCGGCTTTACCGGCTATCTCGACGATTATTATGTTAATACATCGATCTTGGCGGGACCATTCAAGATGCCAGAGACGTTACGGATCTGCTTGGTTAAGATACTGTAAGAGGGTCCCTTCAGTTTTACTACCTAAACTTCTGTAATCTACAATGTGTGCAAATAAGGTTCTAATGGTAGAATACTGACATTCTAAATTGAAAAATTCTTCTAGATTATAAACTTCTAAACTTAAAACATCAAAGAATTTTTTAAAACGGCCATGACTACACCGTATTCATATGGTCGAACATATACGAACATTAATTTAAGGGGAACTAGCTTTTACCTACTGCTCATCTGCGCTAAAATGTTTCCATATTATAATCGAACATCTTAACAATCTTCATACTTCAGTCTATTTAGACAACCTTTTTTTAGGGGGTCATAACTTCCCCTTTTTCTGTTAGTGTTATAATTTGGAGTGTCTTACTAGAGCTCGACTTCCCTAACTGGTAAGTGACAACGCTTTCATCTTGGCTCTTCCCTAAAGTTAGTAATGTTTCTACTATTAATTCGTCAATATTTTTTTTTAAACTTATAATACTGTCTTCGATACTCGGTAAAATTTGACTAGCATTTATTTTATTAATGGTATCAAATTAAAAACCGTTACGGTTGAGTAATATACTTAAGGTTATAGTTATAACTATATCAGAGTTATATATATTAGAGAATTTTATCTACATATTATTATATAAATAGTTTTAGCTTATATCTCAGATTCATCACAATCTAATTGAGAATATTATTTACGGATCTCTGAATGCCAACATTATTTTTAATTGTATTTATGATGATATGATTTAGTTGTACTTACTTAGATCCCGTGCTGCTCTTAGAAGAGTAAAGCATTTTGTTTAATCTCATTCCGATTGTGTCGGATATAGCTGAGATTGACTGTGGCTGAAATTTGTCCTGGACGACATTTTTATTGAGATTATAGTTGCCCATCGGCACTACCATTCAAAATTCGAATATAATGCTCTCTTGTTTATTGGTATTTTTTTTTATAAACGTGTTTTAGGCAATTTTGGTACGTAGATTTTAAATATAAATAGTTTTTAATTATGTATTTTTGAGGTTGAGGGACATTCTCGTCGTTTAGAAGGTATTGTATTAATTATTGTATTTGTAGTGTGTTTGTAGTAAGTGGGTGAATAAACATGTATGTTATGTCAATTTTACTCATATTTGAACTTGTATTTTGTGAAGTTGGGACATACAATGACAATGTGGTACATTTAAGTTTAGTTACATTTAGAATATGGTACAACCGTTTAAATTATGCAATTTTAAGAAGACTAATTAGGTTGTATTTATAGAAAAAATAAAGTTAAGTTAATAAGTAAAGTTAGGAACTTGACATAATCTTGTA
Organism: Leucoma salicis; assembly: GCA_948253155.1. Taxonomy (NCBI): domain Eukaryota; kingdom Metazoa; phylum Arthropoda; class Insecta; order Lepidoptera; family Erebidae; genus Leucoma; species Leucoma salicis. The sequence continues at coordinate 6,691,509 of OX411815.1, forward strand.
ACAAATGCAGAATTTATGTTGAAAATTTTGTTCTATCATACGAATCATTGATTAATTTACATAGTTTATAGTTTTTGGCTAGAAACTTTACTGTCATTGTAAAAGAAACGAAGTACTATAACTCAGACCCGTCCGCGCGATAATTACCTACCCACGCAGGGCTGGTCACTTAATTTATTCAATCGTCATAAATACAGAGCTAGTTTTTATATACGAAATTAAAATTAATTATTGTGAAAGTTATGTAGAACATCAGGGATCCATAATACTAAGTTTCTTATTTTGTTTGCAATGATATTATTTTTTTAGTGTTGTGATTTGAGAAGATCCCGTCTATATGTCATCCAAATACAATACTATGTATTTTCTTTTCCGATATGAGCTTGAATAAATAAATAACGAGCGGCAGCGGCTCTACGAAGCCTGGCCGCACGGCAATGCGTACGAAGCGACGGCTCAGCATTAACGGGCGCACCTTTAGCAGTTTTAAATTTTGTCATCGTGTGCGTGCGGCGACTCGGTGTGTTTGTATGAAGACAACCTACTTCTTTTCTTTTACTAAGACTCTGTATTATATATTAATATGCAAGTTTAAAATCAAGAAGTTGCTCACAATTGAATTTACAGATAGCACAAATGGCGCTCAAAAACGTATGAAATACTTAAAATTAAATGGAAAGTAAATCCGCCTTTTTGGTTTAATCTAAAGTTAATATCTACTTAATTAATGGAAATTATTCCGCCTTTTCGGATCAATTTAGAATCTAGTGTACTTGCCATATTAGAACAAAATTTATGTATAGATTTTGAATGCATTTGAAAATTTTTAATGCTTTGGGAATGTGTTTTAATGCTTGACATAAGTTTATTGTAATATTTTTTTTAATAAAATGGTATTTTATGTAGTATTTGTTATTTTAGCCACTAGACAAAATAAGCTGATGTTCAATCCTCAGTTTCCACGTTCGAATTATGAGTAGGGATTTAATGAGATACTGGCGTGAGGAGAACAGCTCCCTTTTCAACCACATCACAAATTATACATATTGCCGTTCTTTTTAAATGATACAGCTCATATCAGTTTACTGTTAATAAATTGTTTTGAATTTACAAACATCTTAAATTTTAATTGATTCTAATACTCAAACGGCACAGTGTTTCGATATAGTGCTAATTGCTAAGGTCTCAATTCCTAGTTATTCGTGTGATTCACTAATAATAATGTCTGGTTCTGCACATTATATACCGGACTCCTGTCCGAGTGTTGTAGGTTCGATGCCCACACAGGACAACTCTTTATCTGATCCACAAATGGTTGTTCTGAGTCTGGGTGTACTTTGTGTGCGTGAAATTGTATGTTCGTAAAGTTCACCGCGGTACAAGGATTATTCCTAAATACATTAATAAAAATATTTTTCTCTGTGTTCTACTAAATGGCCCAGCATGTTCTTTAAACTAGCAACATTTATTGCATCTTATACTCCGAACTACACGAGTGTATCTCAATCGTGTCGAGAAGTTGACTCTTGAAGCTAACTGAAATGGAGTACAGAAAGGGAGGGGGCGTCTTATATTGTGTCAATTGGAGAGGTCTACGCAACACATCCATAACTCGAATGCCACAGCTTGAACGCTGACTGAAATGCAACAGCCTGATTAACGCCTTACTATATTGAACAAATTATTTGTGAATGCGGAAAGAGAAGTTTAGTGCGAGCGGGATTCGAACCTGCGTCCCTTCCAAATGTTTAAGAAATTGCGCCATCAAATAGTATGAATATAAACTTAATATTGGTAAATGCATCCGATAGGTATCGTGGGCCGTAAAGACAAATGTGATGTGGAGATTGGGACTGGCTGTCGGTCAGTGCGATGGTTTAGCGGTCTAGAGCACTTCCCCGGAACAAAATGCCTTACTATGTTATAAATAAAACTAATGCAATTTTAATTTCTTTATTTTTCTATAAAATACACATACAATTTTTGTAAATAAACAATTCGATATTCAAATATCTAATTTACATATTCGCTCCTAATCCATTAGGAACGTCCTCACTTTAACATGGATGCGGTTCATGACGCGACAAATATTACGACATTAAATAAATTACATGACACATCAAATATAATGTTATGGTTATTTCCACTACCAATGACTGATATGTACTTAATTTTCGTGAAGATTTGGAACAAAAAATTTATTACCTTAATCAATTTGTTTCAGACGACGACATCACATGCAATGTAACATATTATACCTACTATTATAGACTATTTAGTTAAACGAGCATCTAATCCTAAAGTAACTAACATCGAATACCTGTTGAATTGAAACTTACGTGGATCATTTTTGTATTGTACCTATTTTAATAGGCCACTATAACGTTTTGATAAGTGGTGCGCGTTTATAATTAGGTAAATTTTTAAAGTATTATTTTTTGATTTTCCATATCATTACTTTGAAGACGTGTTGCACACTAACATGGATATTTTTGGCACTAAAGACAATTCTATTAGGTACTTAAACATTTATATACAAACACACATATACAAATTTAAACTCAAAGTACTATCAAGTCGCATATATAGTGACCTATATGTAGTAATATTCAATATTGACAATATTGTAAATGAATTATCTACTTTTCATCATAAGATTTCGTTCAATTCACAATTACAATTAGTATTGTGTAGTTAATTACAACACAAAATGGCTAAAGATATTCAATTAACTCCTGTCTGATGCGTAGGTAGAAATATTAATAAGTAGTTTTGTTACAATAAACGTAAACAAACGCAAACGATTTTAATTAGGAAGTCGATAATTTATGGTAAGCTCGACCAATTAAATTAGTCTGGGTGTACTTTGTGTCTGTGAAATTATATGTTTGTGAAGTCCCCCGCGATACACATACATACCTACATGATTTCTTAAAGCAAGGAGTTATCTTAACAAAAAAAATGTGCCTGTTATAACGAACTTCTTTTGTTAGGTAGCACATAGTTTAAGTAATCCTATAGATCTTTTTTGAGATTTTGAATGAACCCACAAAACTGCATCTGAGCACGATATTGTAATATTGCATAAAGTTACTATCCATCCATCCATGGATACATACTTTACTTTTATACTTGATATTGTAATATTGCATAAAGTTACTAACTTTAAGTTAATCTCGCAATACCTATTATACCTACAAAAGTACCTAAGTATTAATATCATAGGTATATACGTACTTATATTTTTGCTCAGGTAACACAATGCAATTTTATTATAATATGATCAATTTTATCGGTGACGGATTCAACCGTTAGGAGTTTGATGAACTTTTTGATTTGTTTTGTGGGTCTTATCTCTCTCTGAGATATGATATACCTAACTAAAAACTAGCCTTTATCCAAAGTAGAAAAGGCTAATATAATATAAAATTGAAGAACATAAATAGATATCTTAGCATAATTAAGCAACACTTTTTATTCTCATTAACACACACAGTAATCATATCTACATCAACCAACGTTTATTTATCTTTAGTTATTTTTCTCTAATTATTGGTTCTGTTTAAGATTTTACTACGAAAATATACACATTTAATTGAATATAATTAACATTTACAGGATTATATTTACATTACGCGATTTCTTTGTAATATATTTTTATTTATAATTTCGCTGTTAGAAATTTAAGTAAAATATTTGATAAGAAGTAAGTATAGGTAAATAATTTGATTTAGATTATTCTACTCTTTGAATTTTATTATTTATTTTATAGATAATATATATAAATACTCTTTATTCAGTTAGATATAATCAAATTACCATTAAGGTTTTAATTATTGTCTATTGCATAAAAAAATTAAGCATGTAGGTAGTCTGGTAAGATTATATGATAGTTTTTATGCGTGTTTTCATGTGGTAATTCCTACGAATAATAGGGTAGGGTAATTAAAATTTTACCTACAGCTAAATAATGTAAGCTTAGGCCGTCTCTATATAGGTAGGTAATACCTATGTATAATAGTTTTATTCCTTGTTTTATGGAGATAATGTATATTTTATACGACAATTTGGTTTTAGTAGGTCATTCCTATTTTATAGTAATTCTACATATTAGCATAATACTGTGCAAAAAGGAAGGCGAACGTAAACTAATTAAAATTCAGTTTTATCATTATGTTGGTACTATATTTAAAAATAATTTTATTCTAAATACTATGAAAAATGGCCGGAACATTTTGAAATGAAGAAGATGCGTGAGGTGAGTATTAAGAAGTCTAGTTTTCAGAAGTACCATCATAAGCCGTAGGTATTATATAGAGGAACGAAATTCTAAATCTAGGTCTTATATTAGTTAAGTAGGTAGGTTATTATGATTTGAAATATTCATGTGGGCCATGTCTAATAGTCAATACTACAATATTGCATAGTTGAACTATTTAAAAAGGTACTTAAATAGAGGATGTTTAGAATATTTAGGTTAGGTTAGGTAGATATAGCTGCGATATTAAAACTATTGGTTTGAACTATAGAAGAGTTATTGCCATAGAGAAAAATTATACTACTAAGAAGTTATTGGATAAAATACATGGTTTCTTAAAGGTTCATTAGATTTTTACTAGTAGAATTTTATCTAATATCTATTTAATATACAGACACATATTTGAGTGTACAATAATTATATAATAGATACTCTTGTTTTTTTTTTATAAACATTACACATTTTAATTAAGTAGTCTTGTACAGACACAAAAAAGAATAGCATCCATGCCGGGCAGGAGAAAAAGCCAAGTTTGCAACTTTATAAGGAAAAAACTACTTATATATTTTTTTTTAATATTGTATAAATACGTTAATATAATTATAATTTCAAGTGAGTACTTAATGGACACGTAACTATTAAATTCTGTATTATTGATAAGTCCTAATTAAACGTTATTATTACACGTAGCATTGTTGACATTAAATACAAACTATTCGTCCCGTTTTATTAATATTCGCGATTTACAAAAACTTCCATGAACCCTTTTTTCCTAAAGCTTGTCCTACAATAAGGCATTCTTACAAACAAAGTATCGTATTTAGAGTTCAAAAGACGATTTCAATCTCTTTCCCTTACTACACATTTATAAAACTCCCAACATTGGTCTATCAACCAGTTAATAAATATTTATTTATGTAATTTACTAACATCGAGGGTAAAATTATTTACTTAGTATGGTAATATCTACATTAATTACATCGAATAACGTCGTCGCGATGCGTCGGTACCTATACCGAGTCATATATATTTTGAAATAGTTTGATATTAGGTACTTAAATAGCGTGTTTTCGATATAACGTTATTCGACTTAAAAAGTGGCGAATCCTACGTCTGTACTGGCTTCAATAGCATACACATTCCTGGCTACTTTTTCTTTACTTCTCGTAGAAAGTAAAAAATAGATGCAATGATGGAATTAGTTTATAAAAATGTAGTCAATATTTATCATGATTATGTCTTATTAGTTTACAGAATACAGCGTCCGTTTTAGGTATTTTACTGCAATGTAAAAGTAATTACTATGATAGTTATGATCGATTTTAGGGGTAGATTGGCGTTTGTAACATTAAATTAAGAAACAAAGATAAGTGAGTGCTCCAAATCGCGTAAACATTTGCTGATTTATTTAAGTTAAGAGTTTATTACCGAATTATGAAAAACTTTTTTTTTAGGAATTGTGTAGGCAACTAATATCTAAGTAATAGAAAAAAATAATATATAAAATTTTTATAGAGAATTCCTGTTAAAGTTTAATTACTGATTATTGAAATACCCAAACTCGTAAAAAACTCAGGATCACAGAAATACGATGGCAGGTTTTTCATAATAAATTTCCTCTACATTTTTTAAACTAGATAGGTATACCTAGTAGCTCAAGAATGTTTTAAGTACAATATGACGTAGTCGCCAGGTCGTAATGTCAGGGAGCTGGACGCGGACGGGGCTTCCCGCCGGCTGCAGGACGTCAGAAGTTGCTGTCGAACACCCCCATAGACCTTGAAATGTCCTCATCACGTATACAGCAGTCCAGGAATTCGTCTAATGTCAGAACACCGTCTCTATTCAAGTCCATTTTCTGAAATTTAAAATAATCTTGTTTTTATTTTTGATTAAATACCTACATTTTAATCACTTTCCCATTTACTAGAACATAAAAGTTTGACTGTATGAAATAGCAAATAATAACTACTGGTAATGGAATCCGCGTCAGGTTAAACAATCAAGACGCTCTATATCACATTATTTCTTACCATCTTTGATAATGCCCATGCTATCCGTCGGGTGTTTCAGAAACAATGTTTAATTACTATAATAATTATTAGGTACAATAAGAATCCTATAGGTATGTATAAATTGGTAGCTCCGAGCAATTGCTACGATAGCTCAGTGGCAGAGCGTCTGTGCCGGTGTTCCAGAGGATGCGGTTTCATTCCTCGCTCGCAGTTATAATTTTCTATTACACAATTTCAAGAAGAGTGTTGAGGATAGTTTAGAACTATTATTATGTTAGAGAGGAGTAAATATGCAACTACCTGGAACAGTCTTTCAACTTTTTCTCTCACGACGTCATCGTCAATAATCGGCTCCACTATCTTCCCCATGAGGTCGTAGATCGCGGTGACTATCTCTGTCATTTCCTCTTTAGTAACACACCCATCGCCGTTTATGTCATACAACGAGAACGTCCAACGCAACTTCTCTTCTAAGGTACCTCTGGATAGTATTGATAGACCTGTGACGAATTCCTGTTAAAAACAACATCACAGTTTACATGTGATAATTATGTAGGTACCTAATACTCGCATATAGGCCTAGGGACAATAAAGTAGGTATACTTCAAATTATTTTAGCTTTTGACGTGCTCAGCTACTTTAAAGAACATAGTATTTGTGAAAGTGAAAAAAGAGAGGTTTGCGACAGGACTTGAACCTGCGTCCTATCCAATCCGGGGAAGTGCTGAACCGCTAAGCTGCGGTGACTCCAAATCTCCACTTCACATTTGTTTTAGATCTCTCTACGACCCACGCCATCTATCGGATACATTTCCATACATTATTCCAAAATAGTAAGTTTAATTTAGCTACTATTTAATGGCGTGATTTTTTAAATATTTTGATCTCGACATAGGTTTGAATCCTGCTCGCACGCTCGCAGTAATGCTTTCTTTTTCCACTTTCGCAAATAATTGTTCTTTAAGGTACCTATTACCTACTTCAAATATGGATAATTAGTTTCACTACCTTTGCTTTGGTTTCTCTCTATTTCTTGTTATGGATTATACTACTACTACAATTAAAACATTATTAGAAAATCAACTTTAGTAATTATAAAAAAAACATAGCATCACGCCTGTATTCCCTTGTGGGTAGGCAGAGGTTAATTCCACACCCACGGTTCACCAGCTATGTTGGGTCCCATGTAATAAGGGACGAGCTTATTGCCATCTACCGGGCACATTTCCAAACTCCCGGCTGCTACCGAGAACTTTTCTTTTTACGAAAAAGCTCAATAACACTGCCCGGGGATCGAACCCGAGACCTCATGATCAGCAGTCGCTTACACTACCGCTGCACCACAGAGGCAGTTTGTTATGTAAACACAGATATGAACTCAATCAGTAGGTAGATACAGAACTCGGCTTGCCTTAATATTTAGAGTTCTGCAGTATTGAGGCCTAATAATGCCCGGTGTGTTGTGAAAAAAAAGTATCAGTATAATTGGGGCTTTGTATGGTATAGGTGTATGTGTATGACCTGTAAAACATAAATGTCAATTCACGTTATAGACATATACCTACCTCAAAACTTAACAATCCACTTCTATCTTGGTCCAATGTGTTGAATACGTAGTGAGCATATTGCGCCGTATTTGCTGGAACAAAATAATGGGTCCCTATTATTGTAATGATAGTAAGTGTCTACGTCTAGAATGACTGAACAATAGAAGGTAGGTACGTACTGAGTTAAGGAATTGATAGCGTTACCTTATTAGTCGTTAAAAGTAAGATTACGTGTGAAAGTTGACGGGCCTCGTAGCGTAATCGGTACTGTAACAGACTTCCGTGCACGAGGTCGTGGGTTCGATTCCCACTCAGGACAATTATACGTGTGATAAACACAGATATTTGTACATCTTGCAACACACATCTTGCATCTGTTTTATCTATTGTATGTATTTACAAAAAAAAAGTAGTAGGTATATGTATTATATCCGTAAGCTGGTACCCATAGCACAAGCGTTAAACTTAGTATGGGACCAAAAAAAAGTATCAAAATGGTTTGATAGTGTCCTCCTCTCCTAACCATTTCAACTATAATGTGGGCGTATGTACGTAAATGACAATATTTTCACATAAAATGATCAACGTTGAACAACGTCCAGCTTGGGTTTTGATTACGGTGGCTTTTAAGGTGGGAAAAAACATTCCTAAACGCAACTGGATAATGTGGGGCCCTCATCCACTAAATAAATCCGCCGTGTGCAGTCTCTCCGCATTTATTGGCGGGCCATTGGAACTATGTTACATTACTTCAGTAGTAAGAATTATATCCGCCTGTTCCCTAGCATCCTTGAGAGCGTTTTAGTTTGTTATAGGTAGCTTATCTACCTCCTATTGTTTTCAGATAGGTGAATTATACCCAAGTTGAAATAAAAACCATCAGGTTAATAATGTAAAAAATTATGTACCTACCTTTAAATAATGCTTAATAAAAGTTGTAAGTATTAGCGAGTCCTGTAAGTACTCTCATTTTATATTTATCTACCTGTCTTAGAAAAAAGATTTACCTACGCGCTAAACTTTATTGTGAATTCTTACAAAGCTTGTTAGCATAGATCACTGATACCCAGTAATCGCTGGTCACCCTCAGGGTCGAAGAGATAAGGGTGGGTAAAAAAATCAATTATAGGGGTCGTCGAAATGTAAACGGGGGTCTACAGTAACCCACAATCAGTCTACCTACACCACTCAGAAACTGTCAAATATCTTTGCAGTAGGTAATTGATAAATTGCTAATGTTATATTAGCTATATATTGGGTTTACTCAAAATCGTTCAAGTGCTAGAGATAAAAAAGTTTGACTACCTCTGATAATCTTTAGAGGACACAAATTTACATATTCAGATGACCCACAAGAACCAGTTCACAATTACTTGACCTATGAAAATATATGATTTCATATGTTCCGAGTTGAACTGAATATATTATGTGGATAAGTAGTAATTAATATTTGCAATTCTAGTAACTCCCAATGAGTCACCAGGTGACTAAGTTTATGAGTCTTGCAATGCAATCAGATACACTATAGACAAGCATGCAATTTTTATTACCACAGACACATCCAGAAACAAAACACAAAGATGTATGAACATCTCATTCTGTATTCAGAGGCAAATATATTCTTTAACACAACAACAAAGGTTATGTATTAGAATAAATAAGAAACTTACATGCTACCAAGAATCTAACCTATCTTATTGTATTTTACAATACAATAAGGTAGGTTAGATTCTTGGTAAATTAAATATATCCCATAATCCAAATTTGATTTTAATTAAACGAAAATTGAAATAAAACATACTGCTTTTAAATTTAATTTATTTCAGATTTTTATTACATAAATTGTTACAGTACTGAAATTGTTCGGACACAAGTCCTATAAATTATTCCGTACAGCTTCAGGGTACTCAAATTTCCTTCACACTTTAAACTTAGCTGTTCTGTAGAATGTAAACTTAATTATCACATTGGAATAATGATGAATTATCTAGAACATTTGGTTTACCTCAAATTTTCTTCTTACTTAAATACACCACAGTATTCTACCAGTTTCAAGATACACACTGCTAAGTTTTACAAAGCCTTGCTTACTGAACAGTGTATCTCAAAATTTACATATGTATGTATTTACTATTATTTTAAAATTAACTTAATGTTAAAGTAGAGATAGTATAAGGTACACCACATCTTCCTCGGGAATTGGACAGTTACTTAAGTTAAAGAGTTAAACTATGGGCTTTGCACCACCAGTCTGCTGTTGGTAAACTTCTATTGTATCTCCTTCTTCCATCTCCAGTGATGTTGGGGTGTCATTTTCATTAATTGGCTGTCCATCAAATCTGAATCGCACCACTTGCATTGAAAGACCCTAAAAATGTGTTAATATGCAATAATTTAATAAAACCTTGTTTATACACTCTTCACAGTCTCATTAATCAACTAGGCCTTCAATATTATTTGAGGTGAAATCAATTGAGATACATGCTCTGATAATAGGGTAAAATGGGGGGAAAAAAGTGCAAGTTTTTGATTTTGCTACTTTGTTTCCAAAGATCTTAGATCTTAGATTATCCTTAGTTTGGTCAATTTTACTTTACAATTCAAAGTTTTTGCATGTTATTCAAGTCTTAGGTAAAGTTTTAGGCTCCTTCCCATATTATTAAAACTATTATTTTGAGAAATTTCCAAAAAAATAAATATATCACATCTAACATTTTACGTAGCTATGTAATATAGCTAATAATAATGTTATAGCTATGTAGAACCAGAATCAAATCGTAAGTATCCAATATGCTACAAGCTGAAGTCAAAAGTAGCATTGCAATAAGCTTTAAAATGCTGCTTGTAGTGTTGGGAGCCTTGCTTCTGGGAGACTGAATGGCCCGGTTCAATCTGGGAGACTCTCAATCAGCAGAGTCCAATGGTACATAAATAAATACATATTCTTGTTGTTGTTTTGTATGGTGAGTGAAAGAATAACCTATCTGTAAACAACTAACAATTGATCCCCAGTCTCATGAAGAAACTTCGCATTGCACTCTTTTAATATTCAATCATGTGCACTCATTCATAAATTATAACTGTCCAGTGAAAAATAATAAAGCCAATTTTCACAGTGGTAGATAATGTATGTGATATATAACTAATATTCAAAAAATCTAATAATTCTTTGTATGTAAATCACAAACACTAAAATGTTGGCAATGTAAATGGTGCACAGTGGCTTGACAATACTCTCGGTAAAGGTGAGTCCATGAGCAACGGTTTTCACTTACCATCAGGTGGGCCGTGGCTTGTCTGTCATTATTAGCAATAAAAATAAACCTATGTGTTGTGGGTTAGATTCCTACATAGGACAACTGTTTGCGTGATCTATTGGAGTTTTGAGTCTGGGTGTAATTTGTGTCTATTAAGTTTGTAAATGACTGTTTGTTACAGAAGCATCACTCCATAATGCAGGCTCACAGCTTTAGAAATATATATATATATATATATAACAGTATATTCATATTGTGCAAAGACAAAAATGTTTTCTGTTCTTGTCTAATAGTTACACACTCAAAAGGATCAAAAAATGCATCCAAAAATAAATCCGAAGCTTAGCTCTAATGAAAGAAAATCTTAGAAATTTGTTATAAATGCAAATTGGGTGATTGGTCTTTTATCATAGATGTGAAATATGTGAATATACCTAGCTAATATCTGTGCTACATTACCGCTTCTCAGATATTGTAAACAATATCATAGGACATACATCATATATTATAACCTAGCATCATATCGTTGTTATTATTATAGTTGATATTAGAAAGTTTTGAATAATTGTTTTAATTTTTATTTCGTTTGGTTATCCTTTGTTCAACAACCAACACAAATTATAACATTTACAACACCCTCGTATGATATTTTTGTATCTGAAAGGTTATAGGCCGCATAGCAAATAAGATGAACTTACCGCTCTATCACAATATGCATTCATCAATTTCCTGAGGGGTGTATGTTTTTTGATTTTGAATTGCACAATAGCATTGTCTTGACCTAGGACTTTTAAATTGATGTGTTCGCTTTCTCCCTGAAAGGTAAAAAGAAAAAATGGGTAACTATCTTGTTTCACCATAATAAAATATAAGATGTTCCTTCAGGTAACCACATTTTACTAATAACGCCATGTCGGTGAAGCACTGTTACAAGAATTGCACTGATAATATAGCGACATACGCACCTTTTTCTCGTCAGACATTTTGAAACTAGTCTATTAAAAAGATCGTCAATAATATACAGTAATAACGTAGAAAATCCGAAGATTCACAAACGAAAAACGCACAAGCGGCACAAGTGACAGTTTCAAAGACCGATGGCGTGGTAATGGCGTCCGGTAGTGGCTTTGGAGGAAGCAGTCTTGCCAACACATGCGCGGTGTTGTACGCGAAATGGCGGGCTTCTGCGCAGTAATGACTACTCTAAAAATGTGTAAAAATGAATATTCTTTATCTGTTTAGACCAATAATAAAAAATACTTTCACAGCCATTCGAAATTATAATATAAATTTATAAAACATTCACTACTAAACAGTGTTCAATTGAGTCAACATCGATGAAAATACGAAATGACTACTCAACAAATTCATATTTAAATTATTTAGGGCTACTTTATTGGTATTTAAGCCCCAGTAATAAATATTTGTTACCCCATGTATAAATAGAAAATCAATGGATTCAAGTTTTAGTACCAACTGCACAACATCTCTTCCGTTAATAGTGTTGTACACCGGAGTAAATAGTGTTGTACGATATCGATAGTAACGTTCCGTTTTACATATAGTACGCTTGACATCAAATTGATTATAGATTAAAAAGCACTCCACGCTCTTTTATAATCATTTTTATTAATAAAATTATGACATTATTTATATGTTTTAATTCGTGTCGTAGATATCACGATAATACTAATTTTTAATATATATAAATAAGTAAAAAAAATACGGACAAAATTCTTAAATTATTGTATTTTTATTGGTCCTTGATAAGTGCGTATATTGCCAATATAATCCAACATTTTGAAGTGGGCCTAACAAAATCACGTTCAAAGATTCCGTCACATAGATACAGTGATACGTGTACAGGCGAAGCTAATAAAAGCATGTTGCATGCATCTTGCATATAGACATAACATAATAGGTTGACACATATATATTTTGGCGTAATTATACTAAACTGTAAAAGAGTAGTTTATGTACACTAAAGATATTCGAAAAAAAATCTATATTTAGGTGTCCTTGAACCCAACACATTTTTTTAAATTTCTCATACGTTTTGGGTATTTATTTTTATAGGTACTAAAAATAAATACCCAAAACGTATGAGAAATTTATGATTTTTATGTTAGTATGATCACATGTATGAATTTTTATTTATTCCTGTGATCCTGCAAAACATACTGTTTGATTGTTGTTCTAGATTAGCCATATAACTGATGCCTATACGTATTAACTCGTCAATATAATATATCACGGCGGGTTTCTTTAGTGGGTGAGGCCCCACATTACCCTGTTCGTTGCCACGATCGACGGGGTGTGCGGTAAGGTACATTCTTTCCCGCCTTAACAACAAAAATAAAATAAAAGTTAAGCAATAAATAAAAAAGCAATTTTAGTTAACTTTTTAATATTATAATTGTAATTTATACTGTGTTTTTAAGCATTTCACATGATCAGCTATTTTGATAGCTAGTACAGTTAATATTTTCACAACCCGCTCGGGCCCGATACCAAGTGAGTACTCCCACTTGGTACCCAGCCCTACCACCAGTCATGAAATGGATGATAATTGCTTACTTCCCTTAGTCACCTCATACGACACCCGTGGGAAAGAATGGGATGGTGACACTTGTATTCTTAGTCCGTCACCACACGGAGTCTTATTAGTAAACTTTACTTTTGAAATTGTTAGCTGCATATTATTTAGTGAAAAAACACATATCTAATTTGATCTATATTTTAGCACTTGACATGCTACTTTAAACAGCACCATTAAGTGTTTTTTTTTACTTGCACAATAATTAAAAGACACATTTATCTACTTAGGTAGATGTGATTAATAAAATTTAAAAAGTGCTTATTGAAATTACCTGATATCCGCGACTTCGCCTGTGTTGCTTATTATATGCTTACAAAAATTGTTCTTTCTTAAAACTTTAACAACTATTTTTTAAGATATGGGGCCATGTGTCTACGAAATAAAGCTTTAAAAATTTAAATGAAATTTAGCAGAACTCTATTGTTTTTACAGTATAAATTAATCGTACCTTTTTTTTTGTTAAGGCGGGAAAAAATGTTTCTAACCGCACACCCTGTCATTCTGGGCAACGACCAGGGTAGTGTGGGGCCTGCACCCACTAAAGAAACCCGCCGTGTGTCATCTCTGCGCCTTTGTTGGCGGGCCACTGGAACTATGTTACATTCCTTCGGTGTCGTATGGGTAGTACCTCCCTACTAATTTACCACAGCATTATACCTAGCTCATTTACGTAAAAGTAATGTTTATTATTTTGCAAATACGGTCTACTCAGCTGTATTAAAACCTTTTTGGTTTTTACAAGTGTGTTTTATGTGCGATGATTGTTGTTTCTGTAAAGGTTTGCGTAACGTATGTGTCGTAAATTTGTAGATTTGTGGGTGATGCCTCGTGCAGATAACAATTTCAGGGACAGTTGGAAACAAATATGGTGTTAATTTTTTTTTACCAATATTTGCTACGTGACTAGATATCAATAAAAAACGGGTGATTAAAGGGGTGGATTTAGATTTACGTAATAAATGAATGCCTGAATTATTTACTAGATAGTAGACAATACATTAGTTGCGTGTCTTTCTAAAGCATTAAATACGAAAGCTTGTAAAGATGTTGGGATATTAAATCACGCTTAAACGACTGAACAAATTTGGATAAACTTTGGTAGGCAGATGAGATAGATTGATCAGAGAGGATTAAGATATGTGATATTTTCCATCGATGCCTAGATCCCGTGGATAAATATTATTTGAAACATGGAATTAACGAATAAACGCATTCTAACGAAATTTGGGAGGTATCAATTATCACACCACTGAAGTAGTGAAATATGGTTCCAGTGGCCCGCCAACACAGGTGGAGAGACGGCACACGGCGGGTTTATTTAGTAGGTGAAGGCCCCACACTACCCTGTTCGTTGCCCCGAGCGACGGGTTAGGTACATTTTTCCAGACACAAAAAAAAATTGTGTGTGTACTTATGTACACGCGTTAGAAGTTATACTTCTTTGGCGTAACAAGATAAAAATCTTTTCAAAAATGTTATCTTTCGCCTTATTCTACGTTTGTAGAAAAAACTACACTACCAATAGAAAAAAGGTATTTATTACATTGAAAGTTTTACTATAACGCATTTAGCTAGTTAAATATAGTTTATTTAAATATCACAAAAAACTAAAATGTTGTCTATAGCTAACTTCAGGGTGGGTTTTTCGTGACGGTGTGTGCGCGCATCGTAAAAATTTATTCTCATCATTTTTCTCTAACGCCCCAAAAGAAGTATAACTTCAAAAAGTTATCAATTATCACAGATTATTTGTTAATTATGAAGTCCTAGTACCCGAAGTCACGGGCAGAAGTTACTATATAAATAAATAATAATACCAATATTAAGTTTTTCTTGTGATGGTTTTTTAACTAGTAGTAGATCCTTGCTTATCCCATTCAGCATGAATAAGATCGGGGAAGTACCACCCTCGCACAAAAGATCAGCGTGAACCAACAGTAGTGGTAGGTAGTAGGTACCTGGGTGGATGGACCGGGGAACGTCCGCCACCCGCAAGGCCTCCCGCGAAGGTGCGACGCACTGTGTGCGCGTGCGTCGCTCAGTAGCGGGTACCCGAAAGGGTAAGCCGCCGGCGGACCACCGAAGGAATGTAACATAGTTCCAGTGGTCCGCCAATAAAGGTGGAGAGACGGCACACGGCGGGTTTATTTAGTGGGTGAGGGCCCCACACTACCCTGTTTGTTGCCCCGAACAACGGGGTGTGCGGTTAGGTACATTTTTTCCCGCCTAAACAAAAAAAAAAAAGGTAGTAGGTACCTATCGTTGTGTTTCGTATGGTGAGTGTGAGTGATGGAGCCCGAATCTCCTCCCTATCCTGTCTGCGCCAAGTGATAAAGTCAAGACTTTATCATGTCTTTATAAAATAACTAACATCCAGGGGCATTTTTTCCACTAGACCATCAGGGGAGATGTCCAGGGGCCCCCATTTATAGGGCCTCCTATAGTTACTGTTAGATAGACCGATAACCGATACCACTATCCAAATAACGTGTGCTATAGGTACTTACTGTAATACCAATACTTATTCATTAGCTTTTTAGCTTCCGCGTTGCCAACTCCAAGGAAAGATAAGGAAAGCTAGGAGATGGTGAGAAAGGGTAATAAAGAGAGGAAGAAGAGGGGGTTTAAGCCTCCTCCTTACTCATTATAAGGAAGACAAAAGTAGAAGTAACTAAACATTATTTCACGCTGATCTTCTGTGTTACTTTATCGGCCAAGCCGGCCCTTTATGCTGGGATAAGCAATATTTTAAGAGCCAAGCTGTTTTGGATAATAGTGATTGGTGGATTATTGTTATCTGTTGACAACCAAACAGGATATAACCGCTAAGCTCAGAACGCTAAAGCTGAATTGACAACATTAAAAAAATTTAAACTAACTATATTGTATATAAAAGAGAATCTATGTGTGTATGTATGTTCACCTAAAACTTGAGAAACGTTAGCTCAATTGATTTAAAACTTTGGACACATATAAAGGGGGACATGACTCTCACACCTATGAACATATTTACGTTAGTGCCGGATAGATGGCGCTGGTGGCAGTGATTTTTATCTTTTGAGCCATAAGTTGAATTGATATGTGCGTATTAAAAATGGTAGATTTTTTTAGGTGAAGCGAGGCGCATCGGGTTACTTAGTTCGCTAGTTACTTATAAAAACAATATTACAGTAGTTATTTCTTAAATAATTTCGTAAGAACTGTAATGTTATCCCTAGTTCTTAAAATATTTTTGTAATTATTTGTAGAAAATCGGTACCTATTATGTATTTCTAATCAAGAGTAGAAATTATGATACACAATATCGACAAAATATTTTACATCTATTATTTCAAAATGGCTTGTTGTTATTTATCGTGAATATTGTATTGTGATTACGTGATTTTTAAGTCCTATTATTTATCTATACTAATTAATGGAGAGCCGGTTTTTTGTTCGGTTATACTGCGAAAACTACTGAACCGATCGGAATAATAATTATACCATAAGATGCAGCGTGTTTCGGAGAAGATTTTAATATATGGTATATTATGTTGGTGATTACTTACCCGGAACCTATATTTTTGATGTGAAACATTAATGCGGAGGGAGGGTAAAACCGGCTGTTAGCGCGGCGAAGCTTATACCTAATAATAGAAATCCTATCCGAAATTGATTTTTCATCGACAATACTATGGAACGAGCGAAGCCGCGGTGAATGTACTAGTACTATTATAAAGCTGTAACAGAGCTATGTCTGTACATTTAAGATATTTGAGAAAAAATGATTGTTTTGGGCTACATAGGCATGTCTAAACACATAACGATTTTTTTTAGATTTTTTGTCTGTTTATCTATTTGTTCGCGCATCACGCAAAAACTACTGAACGGATTTTGATGCAACTTTTTTATTTGATAGCTCTCGATTAGACTTAAAAACTGGTATATCCATCTCATCCATCAGGCTTTCATCGTCCACTGGACGCTGGACATAGGTCTTCCCAAGAGAGCGCCACAGCGAACGGTCCTGTACCGCCTGCATCCAACGACTACCTGCGACTGACCAGGTCATCATGGTAGCCGGAACACGACCAGAGATTCTTAGCACCCCCTGCTCCGCCGTTACCGGGCCCGCTTCCATTAGGCCACGGAATAGCGGAGCTGCCGTGACTGGGGGCCGATGTGTGTATGTGTGCACTCATGTGGGGGGTATTACCATATTGTATATGTATTTTATGTATATGTGTTTTATCTCATGACCTCTATGATTTTATAATCGAAATACCTCAAAATTTAATATTTCTATAACTATAAATAAATCACATCTCTGTATATCGCTTGACAATGCGATATTATGATGACATGGAGCTGATATGATGATGGAGCTAGAAGGTGGCCACAGTAACTCTGTAATGAAAAGACGCAACCCCATCCCGTTTGGAATCGTTTGATTCGTCTTGACGAGTACTTTGTCTTTAAATGGTATCCAGGGTCTGACGATGGAGCTAGAAGGTGGCCATAGAAACTCTGTAATGAAACGACTCAACCCTATCGAGCTTATACTAGTTTGATTCGTCTTGAGAAATAATTTCGTTGTTTTCACATCTAGTAGACGTCCCGCGACGTCTAGTTTTTTTAAGTTATATTGCAGGTTCCCGATATAGTAGCGGGATAAAATGTAGGTATACCAGTTTTTTGTCGTGTGGGGCCAGCGTTAAGAATAGCTTCACCCCGTCTCTGCCTATGAGAGTCGTAATAGCCGACTAAGGGATTACCGGGGGCCCGGGCAACAGCGTTCCCCTGTATACTAAATACATCTATTGCGATCGCCAACCCGCCTGCCAAGCGCGGTGAACTAAAACTAAAACTAAGAAGTTTTAGTGTGAAAAGAAATACACAGGGCAATATATAAAATAAGTAGTCATTTATCTTCAAAACACAGGTCTGTTGTCCTTTCCAGAAATTTGGCACATATCCTATGCAACCACTAACACCAGAAACCATGAAGGATCCATCTCCTTTATTATGTATTATGCTCTATAAATATTTATAGTCTACTACTTCATAAAATGTTAGTAAATGTTAAAATAATGTAAATTGTATCGACGTACGTGCATGCACAAAAGACGATTGTTGTTGCTCGCTCTACCACTTTAGTGCAGAAGTGTACCTTCTTGTTAACTACTGCACTTATGAGGTTGTATGGTATTGTTCGTTGTACGTCACACCACTTTTTTAAATTACCTCATTATTATATATACATTTGGGTCTACACTGCCTACTAAATACCAACCTTTTTCTTTGTTTAGGCGGGAAAAAATGTACCTAACCGCACACCCCGTTGTTAGGGGCAACGAACAGGGTTGTGTGGGGCCCTCACCCATTAAAGAAAACCGCCGCTCTACGCAGAAAAACGCCGCTCTACGCCTTGTGTTCGCGGGCCACTGGACTATATTACATTACTTCAGTGATCCGCCCCGCCGCCACTGGGCGACGCATCCGCACACGAAGCGTCGCACCTTCATTACCTAAGCGAATAATACTTTTAATATAATATTTTTTTAATATCAATGTAATAAAACTACATTAACGTCGTTAAATCGTTAAAAAAATAATTGTTTAATCGATTTTCTAAAGGTACTATCCTGGCGTATCGAATACGGTATGGATGGCTTTCGTACACGTGGGTGAAACAACACTCTCCGCATCCAAATTCCGGGTTGCTGATGAGAATTTCTGGAGGGAAACCGATAAACTTTTGTTAGCCTGACCCGGGAATCGAACCCGAGACCTCATTACCTGCAGTTGTATATTATATAGGTACTACCGCTAGACCACCGAGGCAGTAGTTTTATTACGTAGATAGTTACTAACGGAACCAGCGCTGTTACGTATGTGTCGTGTCGTGTACGTATGGATCTATATGATATGTTAATTTTAAATATTGTTTTTTTTTATTGCATGTTGTGACATACGAGCCACCGCCCATCTGATGGTAAACGGTAACCGTCGCTCATGGACTCAACTATACCGAGAGTAATATTATCAAGCCGCTGCTCACAATTTCATTTCACAGATATGAAATGAAAGAATAAACGGCTATTTCCTGCTACAGCCAAAGAAGATGTGCTTCATGGCCAGTCACACGGGAGATGATGGTACCAACCCGCTCGGGCCCGATACCAAGTGAGTACTCCCACTTGGTACCCAGCCCTACCACAGTCATGCAATGGATGATAATTGCTTACTTCCCTTAGTCGCCTCATACGACACCCGTGGGAAAGCCGTGCTGGACATAAGCCTCCCCAAGAGAACGCCACAACATGTGTTTCGCTCATATGGGGGATAGTGCCGTAATCGCCACGCTTGGCAGGCGGGTTGGCGATCGCAGTGGATGTTGTTAATACTCGAGGGAGTGCTGCTGCCCACTCCCCTGGTATTCCCTCAGTCGGCTCTTACGACTCCCATGGGTGGAGAGGGGTGGGACAATTCTAAAGCCGGCCCCACACGGCACAATACACGGTAGTGTATGCGACTGCTAATCATGAGGTCTCGGGTTCGATCCCCGGGTCGGGCAATGTTATTGAGCTTTTCCCTAAAAAGAAAAATTCTCAGTAGCAGCCCGGAGTTTGGAAATGTGCCCGGTAGACGTCAATAGGCTCGCCCCCTATTACGTGGGACTTAAACATAGCTGGCGAGTCGTGGGTGTGTAATACACCTCTGCCTACCCCTTCGGGGAATACAGGCGCGATGCTATGTATGTAAGAATGGGGTGGTGACACTTGTATAAAACGGGGTGGTGTTTTTGTTGATAATAAGTTTTACTCATATCTTATTGCTTAATAGCCTTGCATATTCCAGCATGAATGGGCTGGCTCGATTGGGAACGTACAACCCTCCCACTGAAGAACAAACAAACAAGGGTAGGTACCTACTAGATATCTGCTAATCTGTGTAAACATTTTTCATAGTCACTTTTGCTTACTCAGCCGAGGCTCAATTAGAAATGCAAAACCAATCTACTATTAAAATTTACTACCAATAAACGCCAACGTTGTGATTTTCGTGTCTTCGTCTTTAACAGACCACTTTGCATACAATCCAGATAGTCTTTATACAGATTAAATTCTATTCGCAGCCAATTTTTAGTTGATTGTACGACGCAGCTATGTATAGATAGGATTTATTCGCTTACGTTTGCATTGAATTATTTTAACAGTCTAGTAAATGTCGACGATGGTGCGAATCATTAACTGAAAAGATTAGGCTTTTTGTTACGTTCTTATGTACTCGAATACATTGGCCCAGCTCCAGGACTGCTATGAAAACGTGATAATGGCTTATTATCCAATTCAGTTCCATGTAAGTACTTCAACAAGTTTGTATAAGTACCTATCTGCTGGCTTTTTGCATAATGATCAAATTTGATTAGTTAAAGTTTAATATTATCTACTACAGGCTTTTGAATTAAGGATCTTAATCTATTATATAAAATTCTCGTGTCGCAGTGTTTGTCGCCATTCTCCTCCGAAACGGCTTGACTGATTCTTATGAAATTTTGTGTGTATATTTAGTAGGTCTGAGAATAGGATGTAAACTATTTTTCATACACCTAAGTGATAATCCAACCCAAATGTTTTTTATTTGTTATGTGGATAAATTTATTTTTTGGGTTTTTAATATACTGCATTAAAAATATATATATCCCAAAATTTTTACCCTTCTAGTGCCAACCCCTAGTTTTTAATAGCGATATTATAACTTAATAATTTTCATTGCAAAATATTCACGAAAAAAAAATATGGCGGTACGAAGTTCGCTGGGTGAGCTAATTTTATTATATATTTCAATTTGATTCATGACAAAAAATCTAAGAAAAAATGTTTTGTGGTCAGATACGCCTATAGTATGTATAGCCTAATACAGTTTTTTATTCTCATATATCTTAAATGTACAGACACAGCTCTGTTACAGCTTTATAATAGTTAGGAATAGTTCTAGTTCGGTAATTTTGCTATAAAAAAAGAAAATATTTGGGATAAAAATATAAAAATACTACTTATCACTCAAGTTGGACCAAACTGCATACAATATTCAAGATTTCATTAAATTCGGTTTATTAGTTTAGGAGTTTATCGCGGACAAACAATGTTTTTTTATATATTCTCAAGATGATTCTGAGCACAAGACTGACAGCATCGACTAGTATAATATTTTTTTACTAACTAGTTGGTAGTAACTAGCTTCATAGCGATTTCATTAACGTTGAATTTTCTCTGGTTTCTACTGAGAATTTTTCTTTTTACGAAAACGCTCAATAACGCTGCCCGACACAGGGTTTCAACCCGAGACAACATGATCAGCAGTCGCTCATACTACCGCTGCACCACAGAGGCAGTTTTTATTTCCTGTTCATAATAATTATATTTTTACAGCTGTTTATATATCATGCAAGTTCCAGGCGGTGCAATTTTCCCCAGTCTTTTTTATACAATTGTATTTCGTATAATTTTTAATGCTACCTACCACTGCCAGCCTCAAAAATGTAGGAGATTGTGTCAGAAACATGTTTATTTTTGTAAATTAGCGTTTATATTAATACTAAATTTGATCCAAAATTTTATTACCGTTTCCGCAAAATACACGAAATATATTTATATCATACAAGAAATGTTCGTTTGAAGCTATTAGATATATTCATGTAAAATCAAAAGATTTATGACAAGTATTTATCCAAATCTTTTGCTGAATTATGTTCCTATGCCACCTGTAGGAATGAAAACTATTTGCTATGCCAACTTTATCGGAACAAGGATATTCACGACAGAATAAGGGTAAATAAAACATTGTCCATATTATTTATTGATTCTCGTTCGATTGTTATTCTCGCAGAGATCTCACACTTACCTTAGTGATGTATGCATGTTAAGTGATATACATTTTTTATACGATACCGTTAGTAAAACTTGGAATAAACAATACATAATACATTGACCTCTGTCCATCATATACCCTTTAAAGTATTCTCCCAAAACACATCAAGCTTTAGTCAAAACTCCCCACACTTCTGTTAAACATGCCTAGTTGAGCATAGATGTACGCAGGTACATAATTTTTATATCAAAAAGTACTTATTTTCATCAATGCCAATCTACCTTCGGCTGTCAAAGTTAACTTACTCTATAAAATGGACTGTACTGGAGTGGATTAGATAAACATAGATACGTACCTCCCATGCCTGTGTTGCGGGTTGGATTCCCACGTAGAACATTTTTTTGTATGACCCACAAATGGTTGTTCTGAGTGTACTTTTTGTGTCCGTGAAATTGCCAGTAAAGTCCCTCGTGAATTATTTAAAGTGTAGAATGTTATCTTTAAAAAAAGACTACTACTAAATTATACCATACTCACCTCCTTGTGGAAAGAACTGAGAATATATAAGTTTGAAGGTGTCTTCTTTTACAACTCCAGTGGGGCATTCTGCCTTGAAACCTCGATACAACCTCTTCAATTCAGGCTCCGTGAATCGAGTAGCGCGACGCAGCGCTGCTATTGAATCCGGCCGATACCGGGGTAATTGCTCACCCAACTCCTCTAGTTCCGAATCTGAAATTAAAGAGAAAAGAACAATCAAATATTGAAGCAAGCAGTAGATTACTAGAGCACGATAAAATTGTTTTAACCGACTTCTTTGAAACATAAACACCATAGTTCTTTATTGCTTTTATTTCCAGTTGGCCCAGTGTGGATTGGGAGACTTCACAGGCCGTTGCAAAAATCTCTCAGGCATGCAGGTTTCCTCAAGATGTTTTACTTCACCGAGCAGAGAGAGGAAACACTGTATACAAATACACACGTAATTTCGAAAAACCTCTAAATTTCAGAGGTGTGCACCGTACGAGGTTGGGACTTTGGACTGGGGATCGAACTCCGTCTTTGCAATCCTTGGTTTAACCGCTAGGCTATCATTGTGTTTTTTAATTACTGTGAACGACTAAATAAAGTTTCTACTTTACATCCCAATTATCTTCATAAGAGGTGAGTAATGGATATGTTTACTATTATTACCACTTCAAAAGGATACTACTCCAAATAAAGCTTTGGTACCGAGTGAGTCACCAAGATTCATGTGTGCTGTACCTATCTACTTATTTAGTATTAAGGCTTCTGTAATAATCATATGAACAAAATGTAATAGACTTTATAACAATTATCGTAAAAGCAAGCTTGTCGAGTTACATTACGAGGATGACATGGTCGCTTTTGTTCTGTGAACCAAGTCTTCTATAAAGAGAAAAGATTAAAAAAAAGCATCAGCACTCCCGAGCAATTGTCACGATGCTGAATTGGCAAAGCATTTGGACGGTATCCAGGAGATGCAGGTTCAAATCCTGCTTATGACTATTATTTTCGATTTCACATGTTCACACTTTGTGTTAATTTATATGGATAAGCATGTCAAATGCTAAAAAATATACAAAAATGTTAAAAGCAAGCTTGTCAAATTAGGATGTTGATGTTAAAAACTGACTTGATCATAATTGGTGGTGTTAAATATACATTTCCCGAAAGGGACCATTATATTCAAGGTCGGGTGACCGTACCGCGTTACTTGCACACCCTTCAGTTTTATTTTGGTTATACAAATATTTTTAGAAGGGTTCTACTGTTCATGTCACACCTTTTATCTGATTTACTGTTCTCAATCAATTATAGCGTAATGTAAATAACCTTCTCGTCAGTTAAATTATCTACACAGTGATTCCTGTAATTCTACAAAATAAAAAGGATTCAGAGCTTTTTTTATTTCCATATAGTGTCAGACGAGCCACGGCCCACATGGTGGAAAATGGTAACCACGGCGTCGCTCATGGTCTGAACTATACCGAGATTACCTGATGTCAATTGAGTAATCCCACTTGATACCCAGCCCTACCATCAGTAATGCAATGGGTGATAACTGCTCACTTCCCTTAGTCGCGTTGTGCGACACCCGTGGGAAAGAATAGGGTGGTGACAATTGTATTCTTTCTTAGTCTATCACCACACGGAACACTAGCAGCCTCAAAGATCAGCTTCTCTACAAGAGATGGCTAATAAAGTCTGAATCAATTTTGATTTATTTCTTTATTCAATATTGATTTATTTACTTGTTTATTTAAGCCTATCTCTTCAGCCTTATATTTTTTTTTTCTAAGGTAACACTGCACTAGGGAACAATCTTTGTGTCGCAGGGGATTCTACAAACATGCAATTTAATGGACACAAAGAAGATATCAATTATGGATCACACAAAAATTGTCCTGCATAGGAATGGAACGCACTCGGCATGGCAGGTCGGTATCTAAACCCCTCCGCCCCGGTATTCTTATGTTTCCAGGAGTATAATTTTGGTCTTGCATATTCGCGGCACCAAAAAGAAGAAGTTCTAAATAATATGCAGGTAAGTAATGGAATCGCCCATTTATGAGTAGGTTTCTTCATTTTCAAACGTCTTAAAACAATTAAAATTTTCCACACCTATTAAAAATCCATTACAGTGCAATAATATCGTAATTTCGAGCTATTATTTAATTTTCTCATTTATCATTACATCAGGTTAAACCCAATGCGATAGCGTGCTTATTCTATTATATATTATATAAAATAACTTATATATTATGTATACATAATTTACCTAAATTATGTTATTTACATTTTGTATGTTATTGTTTTTATTTATGTTTTTTAAGCACTTAAATAACGTCCTCCTTACGGTAGAACTTAAACCTGAAAGCGATCTACTAATAACTGAAATCAATCTCACTCTATGTCTAATCATATTTTCCCACCCTATCTAAGGCTTGTCTCTGGAGGGGATCCACTATTTACTAGAAAGGTGACATTTTAACGCTAGTTATCGGATGGCTTTCTTTTTATATGATCGCATATTTTTAAGTATATGTACCTATCACAGCTTTTTCGGCGTCTTGCTCAAAATGTACGCAAGCGTAAGTTACTGTAATTATTGAATGTTCACCATCGAGTTCATTAAAGTGTACGTAAGAGTGAGTAAATTAATCATTACATATGTATGCTTGAGAAAAGCAGTCCTTACTTAAATCGAAGCCAATCATTTTCAGTGACTGACACCCCGTCGTTTGGGACAACGGACAGGGTAGTGTGGGGCCCTCACCCACTAAATAAACCCGCCGTGTGCCGTCTCTCCGCCTGTATTGGCAGACCACTGGGACTGTGTGACATTCCTGTAGTGGTCGCTTACGTACAACCTACGATGCGTTTAACGTTATCTTGTCATATAATAATAATAAGCAGCATAACGAAACAATAGTTCGATTCAGAAAAAGTGCATAATGCCATATATCGTGCGTACTTTAACTTATTTATAATGTAAACTATGAATTAAAGCAATACAAAAGTTATCTATACAAATAATGCCTCTTTGGTGCAGAGGTAGTGCGAGCGACTGTTGATCGTGAGGTCTATGGTTCGATTCCCGGGTCGGGCAGTGTTATTGAGCTTTTTCGTAGAAAGAAAAATTCTCAGCAGCCCGGTATTTGGAAATGTGCCCGGTATACGGCAATAGCCTCGCCGCCAATTACTTGGGATTTAAACATAGCTGGAGAACCGTGGGTGTATAATATACCTCTGCGTACCCCTTCGGTTCCCTTTGAAATGTCTGTTTGTAATGTTTAAATAACAGCCTTTTACTAAATGCATATTTTTGCATGCCTGTTTATATTTTTTTTGCATGGCTAATATTCATAACGGCTGGACCAATTTGGACGGGACTTTCACTGGGGTATAGCAGATCTTACAAGGAGTAATTTTGGATACTATTATTTTAGAAAAAATATTAGGGTACCGTAAAAAATTATAAACTAAATTCCACGTAAACGAAGTCGCGGGTTGCACTTATTTTATAAAGTTTGTTACTTAAACTTTATATAAGATGCTTCAATATTGAATTTCATACTTCTTCTTTTAAAAATAACAAACACATTATGCAAATTTTCGATCTCTCAAATCGCTGATATATGTACGTGTTCATTTATTTTTAACCAGAAATAGGTACCTATATGAACTTTGGTGCTTCTTACTTTAAAAATGACGAACGTCCCATATAAACTTTGAACCCCTAATAACCTTGGCAATCTTGGCAGTATCTTTTTTTAAATTCCACTATATACATGTACATTTATAGCTGATCAGAAACAGGTGTATAAAATTTCGTGCTTCTTACTTTCAAGCTGAAAGAGTTCCATACAACCGTTTTTACGTTATTTTACCCTCTTACGGATGAAACTTACAAAAATCCTTTCTTAGTGGATCTCTACAACAAAAAAGGCACCGACTACCAAAATTTCAAGATTGCAGCCCCAGCGGTTTAGGCTCTGCGTTGATCGTCAGTCAGTCGGTACAAGCAATTATATGTATATAGATAAACGTTATACATTTATAATAGATAAGCTTTTTAAAAACACTAATGCCTGCGAAATAGTCATAGAATGGCACAAAAATGTTCGGATCGTTTATAATAAATCTTATGGGATTTATTCGTTTATCTTTTCGTGTTAAAACATTAGATTAGCAGTAAAAATGCCATATGAATTGTTGATATTATTTGATTACGTTGATGACCGCCGATTACCGCCCGTCTGATGGTGACTAGTAACCACAGCTATCGAGTAAGTTTTGTCGTTGAGGTTAGAATTATAAGTACTTAGTTCTGTTTGTCAGAGTTCATAAAAGTTTCCTAATTTCATTTATCGTCTTTAAATTACAACATAATTATACAATTTGTACCTAAGCCCTTTCGCTATTAATCTTGATAATTCACTTTTTTTAATGAATAAAATATGTTGCGGTTGTTGGTAATTAAAATACCCGCGTGATCACCCATGTGATATCCCATTAATTAATTAATGCTTCTTAAATCAATGCAAAAATGTATTTTAACTACATTTATAAGTACCAGATACCCATAAACTGCAAGAGCTCTGAAAGTAAGTGACATTTTATCCTTTATAATCATTTATCTGGGCTCAAACAAATTAAGTGCATCTGATATTTATAAATCTTAGTGTTAAAATTTCAAAATATTGCGTAATTACTCATAGTATGTTGGCGACATTGTCATCGCCTGCATAATTCCAACGTGTTGTTCCTACATTTTGATCTGTATTTTAGCACTATACATGCTCAGCTACTTTAAAGAACAAATTTGGTCGTAAAGGTCGTAAACACAAATGTGATGTTGAGATTGGGCAACGTCGGTCACTGCGACGGCTTAGCAGTCTAGAGAGCTCTTCCCCGGATTGGAAGGGACGCAGGTTCGAATCTAAATATTCTGCTTTTCTACATTCACAAATAATTTGTTCTTAAAGTGTTGTATTCTGTTTTTTGTTAAGGCGGGAAAAAATGTTCCTAACCGCACATCTCGCCGTTCGGGGCAACAAACAAGGTAGTGTACCTCACCCACTAATGAAACCCACCGTGTGTCGTCTCTCCGCCTTTATTGGCGGGCCACCAGAACTATATTACATTCCTTCAGTGGTAAAGTGTTGTACCCTACCTTGTTCGGATTTAAAAGAGTGAACGATTTATACACAATTAAACATGTTTCATTTTAGCATCAAAGTTTGCTTGTAATTCATGCATATATTCGTAATTGACAGTCCTCAGAGTTCATCACTAATGGGAGAGTTTGCAATTAGTATGAATAATATTTATTAACAAATTTTGATTAAAATTAATAATAATATTGGTGCATAATGCACCACAGATAGTGAATAATGTACGAGTAAATTTCGCTTTATGTAATTATATAACCTATTTCTAATGGAAGTAGGTCTAGTATTATAAATATACAGTTGATCTAGAAATAGTATTTTAGTATAGTATTGATTTTATCTACAATATGTTAGCGTGGGCTGCAACATTTTAATTTAATGTAGCAGTTGGAATCTATATTATTTAATATAATATTAGATTATTTCCAAAAGATGATATAAGTTAAATTTTTATTTGTGGCAATTTTTATTATGTGAAAGTTTAGTTTTTTGTATACCTAATACGTGGATGGCAAACAAGCATCTGCTGGTAAGTGCTTACCGAATCCTAAAGACGCTAGCCTACAAGAGGCATCATTTTGCGCGTCGCCATCTCCAAGGAAAGCGATTCGAGGTGAATAAGAAGGAAAATAAGGAAAGGATATTCCTCCGGCACTCTCACTCACCATACGATACATAATAGTAGACAGAAACTACAGTTGTTTCACGCTGATCTAGTGTGGTAGATTTCATGAAACTTAAGTTATTTCGTTATTAAAATTATTATTTCTTTGTTTATTCTGTACCTGTTATTGTTCTTAAGCTAATTATTATCTGTTTGTTATATTTGTTAGTACGGCCTTCATTACAAGGCACATTTATCACTAATTGACAAAAGACCGAAAAAATTTGGATAATCCAAAAGTGCACGCCTCATAATTGAATAAGTAACTAATAATGTATTGATCTTACTGAGTAGTAGTTTTCAATAAATCACATAGACAACGCTAATTTCGAAAAATAGTTCTAATGTGGTTCTCATGTCTTATATAGATGGCGCTAATTCTAAGAAGTACTATTGGTTCTGTAGATGTAATTCTCACTAAATAAGGCCAATAGCGCTGGTTTTAGTGTATGATCGAATTGACCATACATAGTCAAACTATTTTTATTTATTTAATAACAATTTAACCGCATCAAATCAGACCGTGAAAAGTGATAGGGTTCTATTCCTAATTATACTGAAACGTAAGAGAAAAAAAAAGACTCGATTAGTAAAGTACTTCGGTCGTTATCGTGTTAACAAACATAGGATCTGCACATACAGACACACGGACGTCCAAGACAGAAATTTTTTAAACAGTTTTTTAACTAGTTTT
Organism: Leucoma salicis; assembly: GCA_948253155.1. Lineage (NCBI taxonomy): Eukaryota > Metazoa > Arthropoda > Insecta > Lepidoptera > Erebidae > Leucoma > Leucoma salicis. Next base: position 6,721,095 of record OX411815.1, read on the forward strand.
TAAAAAAAAATTTTTTGTGTTCTGATACGTCTATAAAACCTAATATAGACTTTTTTTATCAAATACATTAAATGTACAGACAGCTCTGATACAGCTTTATAATAATATAGGTTATAAGTGATGTATAATCAATATGTCTAAATGTTGTTGCGTAGTGGTTATTAAAATGTTTTCAATACGAAAACAAGTATTGTTACAATCTATACACATAATGGAGATGAAGGTGGCTATACCCTCAAACCATTAACTGGCAAAGTTTTAATGGACCACGCTTGAATGCATTAACCCATTGTTGCGAACTTTGCGATTGGTATAGAACGTTGGGCATATTTTACTCCAATTTTATAATGACTAGTTTTTAGCTTATATCCCGATGTATTAGCAGGATATAAAGTATACCAGTTTTTAAGTCTAATCAAGAGCTATCAAAATCCGTTCAGTAGTTTTTGCTTGATACGTGAACAAACAAACGGACGACAGTTACAATTTTATAACAGTTAGTAAAAAAAAAAATATATAGCTTATACAACAGCCTACTTAGTAAAATACACGGACAGAAACCTCATACTTGCCAAAGAATCTTAGAGTTAAATATACGTATGACGAACGTGAGAAAGAGCGACAGGATAAAATCGATACACAGCCCGGACAAAAATAAGTAACCTTTTATGAAACAGTAGAATCCGATGTGTTTGTGCACTTAAGATATGTATTAAACATGCAGAGGCATAAGAGGAATCTAATAGAATACAAAATAATGAATTTTATTTTTCCGTATTAATGCTCGTAAAAGTAATATAACAATTCCTCTTGAATATTGTAAACTCATAAATCACAATCTATCACTTCAGTAAGTATTCCTTTCAATTCGTGTTTATTTTTGTACGCATTTATTGTGCGTAGCAATTTGTAGCCGATCGTAGGTCTACGAGTACGCTGCGTAGAAAATAGATATGACGTCCCAAATAGTTAATTCGTTTTTATCGATATCTTCCCTTTCATTTTTATCTGGATAATATAGACTACGACGATTCTCAACGTCAGTTCTAAATATATTTTGATAAAATATTTTCAGATGATCCTTAACATCCAAACTCACAATCGTTACTTTTTATCATACCTGCTAATATGTACCATAAATACGAAAGTTAGTTTTTGTTACGCTTTCTCGCCGTAACTACTAAACCATTTTTTTGCATATATGTAGCTTGGAGCCCAGAAAAGTACATAAGCTATTTTTTATCCCGGAAAAATGATAAGTCCCTGTGTGATAGCTATCCTTGGGGAGGCCTATGTACAGCAGTGGACTTTAAAAGGCTGATGGATGGATGGAGTTTTTGAGTTATGAGGGTGTCAAAAGTGGCTTCAAATGGTTCGTGTAATATTACACACGGTATTGCTCGCCAAGTCTTTAGCTTGAACTTGGCTTGACACGCTACCGCGTGTCTAGATCCAGAATCATACCAATGATGACGTAGCGCAATAAATGATGGTCCCAAGCAAATATCACGATACCTTAGTTGGTAAACCACCTAGAACGGTTATCCAGGAGACGCGGGTTCAAATTCTGCTCGTGGCTTCCATTTACGTTTTCACATTTTCGCACTTTGTCATACATTTCATTTATTAACTAACTAACTAACTTATCATCACGCCATTTCTCTTGCAGGGTAGGCAGAGAGGACAGAGTGCCAAGAGGCTCTATTCGTGCATACATCTCTCGCTTCCTCAACATTCATAACTCTCTTCATACACGCTCGCCGGTTTCGGAGACTCCTGACTCCACCTTCCTTCAATACATGACCGATTTGGTCTAGGTAGGTGAGTCTCGGTCTCCCCCTGTACCTACACCCTTTCACTTTCGCATTGTATATCTTCTTAACCAGTCGCTCGTCCAGCATTCTTTCCACATGTCCGAACCATCGGAGCATCCCCTTTCGCATCTTTACACCAATACTCTCTTTCATATCTACTCGCTCTCTTACGTCGTTGTTACGAATGCAGTCAGCCAGCCTCACTCCACAGATTCTACGCAGAGATCGCATTTCGACCGCATTGATTTTACTCACATGCTCCTTTTTGCATACCCAACTCTCGCTTCCATAAAATTTTCATTTATTTTACTTAAAAAATGTATATAAATAATAACGACGATATTAATACTTACAAAACTTTATGATTACAATAAAACATGAATAATATATAGCTATTGTATAGGCACTATTATATTGCTAGCGCTAAAACATATGTGTAATGTAACCTTTCGAGTGTAATCGGGAAATAAACACAATATTATTTCGGTCGGGAGAACTCAGCCAAGTGTGGGAATCTATGATAGAAATCCCAGAGGTTTTGTTACTTGTTCAAGCATCAATGCTTATGCTTACATCTATATAGTAATTGCTACGAGTATATAGGAGAAACCAGTTAGGTTGTGTGTTTTCCTAAATACTTACCTACAGTTGGTTGAAAAGTGAACGTTTTGTTTTGTAATTTTGATCCCATTTCAGTTTTTTTTTCAAAGGTCACGATGTTATGGGTCATAATATGAAAAAGGTATTTAACCTTTCCATATTATGATCGATAACATTATCATTTATTTATTTATACAACTAACAAGTCACACAGTGAGACCTTATTTAAATTAATGCGTAATAAATGAGCCCTGTTGACTTTATTAAAGGTTGCCCTGATACGCATAGAAACAGAAAATCTTTATAACAAATAAAAAACATATTAATATTAGTATTAATTTAGGTAATGCTATAATTAACCAAAAATATTTTAAAACATAATTAACTATAACATAACTAAATTAGTTTATAAATGCAAGTGTCTAGTTAATTAACACGTTTTACCATTGAATTAGTACGTAGTACATATACATCAATGATTTTTACACTTTACTTGGACAGAGCAGATCTGAATACATTATAAGAATGACACAAATCAATATCTACCGAAGACATGCGTGACAAGTGACTATACTGAGACTGAATTCTATTAATAGTTGAGAAATTACCCAATATTAGTTTTAAAGCGTTTGCCATGAAAGAGTAAATATCTAGAAGGACGAGCTTATAAGGACTTTATCATTAACTTACGTGATTAACTTTATCATGAGTCCAATTAAATATATATACTTTTTGAAAAGTTGATTTTGTAACTACTTTTGGAGAAGGCCCTTCATATAAGAACGTCTTCTGTAAAATTTCATAGATGTCTGAATTTAATTTGACTTTTAAATATTGTCAACAATTAAATATAAGGATACTGCCAATTATCAGGACTTAAAAATAAGTGTATCTCTCTCGCAAAATGCAGTCTGAATGGATGTCACGGCGTTTAAAGTGGTATACAGGCGGATTACATCGAGAGTCCGGCCAAACTCACAGCGGAGGTTAGTTACGGTGGATTTATTTTATTGAAGAAAAGAAAAAAGGAGAACTTCAAAGAGAATAGATAGAAGTATTTTGTCATCAGGAGAGAAATTCAGTTTTTGTACTTGTGTTTTTAAACGTATTGGTTAAATTGTCTTTGTTTTTAATTATGTATAGATAAGTAACTGTTTCCCGCGGCTTTGCTCGCGCAAATAAATGAATATTGAAATGGAAACGATTTTGTTAAAAAATACTCTAAATGAAATTAAACTATTAGCATTCATCAAAGTTATAGGTTTTATTACTATAGTAAGTACCTCTTTATAAATTACGTTTGCATTATTTCCTTTTGCGTCTGAAACTCACTCTGAAGTATGCAACATAAATCTCTCTGTGTGAAAAGCAGTCCTTACTTAAATCGATGCCAGTCATTTTCAGTGACTGGCCTAGGGACTTGATAATTGTTATGGCGAAGCAGATATTAAGAGGAATCTGTATTCTTTTATATTATTTTAATTTGTTCAGGATACTCTGACTCTGATGGAATTAAACAATTACAATTTACGTATTCCTAACTTCCTTATCATCACGCTATTTCCCTTGCGGGGTAGGCAGAGAGAACAGAGTACCAATAGGCTCTGTTATTGCATACATCTCTCGCTTCCTCAACATTCATAACTCTCTTCATACACGCTCGCCGGTTTTGGAGACTCCTGACTCCACCTTCCTTCAATACATGACCGATTTGGTCTAGGTAGGTGAGTCTCAGTCTCCCCCTGTATCTACATCCTTCCACATTCGCATTGTATATCTTCTTAACCAGTCGCTTGTCCGGCATTCTTTCCACACGTCCGAACCATCGGAGCACTCCCTTTCGCATCTTTACACCAATACTCTCTTTCATACCTACTCGGTCTTTTACGTTGTTGTTACGAATGCAGTCAGTCAGCCTCACTCCACAGATTCTCCGCAGAGATCGCATTTCGACTGCATTGATTTTACTCTCATGCTTCTTTCCTAACTCATTGTGCTCTACAAAACTGATTCAACATTTTCGTAAAGTATTTTGATCTGTATTTTAACACTTGACATGCTCAGCTCTTTTAACAAAAAATTATTAATTGAAAGTGGAAAAAGAGAACTTTACTGCGAGTGATTAAATAAACAAAAGTCGTGTAAGCAAATCGAATTTTAATCAATTTGTAGTGAATAATAATGAATTAGCAGCGGAAAAAACAGTATTCGCATGCGTGTGGTACAGTCGTCTGCCCTCACGTGCCTGCCCATTTGTTCGGGTAAGCACACTTAGGCATATTTCCCCACCTATACCGCGCCGTACCACGCTGCGCTTCCAAAAAAATAAGTATCAAGCTTGTAGCTCTAAAATGACGATAGTTCCATACAACTTTTCATCCCCCCCTTTCAACCCCTTATAATTCTTTTTTCGCATTAAAGAGTAGCCTATGTCCTTTCTCAGGCTCTAGACCCTCTGTGTACCAAATTTCATTTAAATCGATTCAGTAGTTTTGGCGTGACAGCGCGACAGACAGACAGACAGACAGAGTTACTTTCGCATTTATAATATTAGTAAGGATTGTTGAAACTCTATTACATATTATATTCAACGCATTTTTTAGTATGGTAAAACTTCCTCTGTGGTGCTGCGGTAGTGTAAGTGACTGCTGATCATGAGGTCTCTGGTTCGATTCCCGGGCTGGGCAATGTTATTGAGGTTTTTGCGTAAAAAGAAAAATTCTCAGTAGCAGCCCGGAGTTTGGAAATGTGCCCGGTAGACGGCAATAGGTTCACCCCCTATTACGTGGACTTAATCATAGCTGGCGTATCGTGAGTGTGTTAATAAACCTCTGCCTATCGCCTCGGGGAATACAGGCGTGATGCTATGTTTTATAGAATAGAGATGTGCCGCTAAATATTCTAATGTCAAGAAGATAGTACCTATATGCTCATCGCTTACATAAAGTAATACGATAACTGGTCTAAATTATTATAATAAATCATTTTCCGATAATAAGAATATTTCGTAAACAGGACAGGGGGAATCTAAAATTAAGTAAAAAATTACCAGAGGGTACATTAGGTGCGACCCTTAACAAATCCTGCCGGTAACCAAATTAAATTTTATACGCATTTCTGCCAAAGGTACGACCCTAAAGCCGATGATATCCGAGTAAATGTAAAATGAAGTTTAAGCTTATAGAAAATATTGAAATTGTTTTTTTTTATTTACGATTAAAGTTATCTACCTGCGATTTTTTTCACTGTAAGTAGCGTTAATTAAAGTAGCTGAGCATGTTAAGCGCTAATATAGAAATCACAAAGACACGCCGAGGTGTTTCATTGTCGGTCACACGAAAGACGGTACTACTGACTCGCTCGGAGCAGATAAAAGTGAGTATTCCAGTAATGCGGTGACAATTCCTTACCTCTCCTAGTCGCTTTGTACGACACCCACGGGAAAGAATGGGGTAGTGATCGTATTCTTAGTATTTTCATTTACTAATTAATAATTAACTGCCTCTGTGGTGCAGCGGTAGTGTGAGCGACTGCTGATCATGAGGTCTCGGGTTCGATCCCCAGGTCGGGCAGTGTTATTGAGCTTTTTCGTAAAAGAAAAATTTTCAGTAACAGCCCGGAATTTGGTAATGTGCCCGATAGACGGCAATAGGCTCGCCTCCTATTCCATGGGCCTTAAACATAGCTGGCGAACCGTGGGTGTGTAATACACCTCTGCCTACCCCTTCTGGGAATACAGGCGTGATGCTATGTTGTTGTTGTTGTTTCATTTACTAAGTTAATTATGCAATATCTAGTATAATATAAAACTCGTGATATGCATATGGTTACTAAATTTTCATTTCACAAGTTTCAAGGAAAAAAGAGACAGAATTATATCCTCTTTATATAATTAACATGCTTTATGTTCTGTCATTACCGTTCCACTTACACTGTCAGTGTCGTTGAAATATTCGAAGGTTATTAGATCTTGGTATAAAAGCTAGTTGTAACTGGCTTGCCATTTCAAACTATTAAAATACTTACTCCTATATTAAGCATTAATTATAATTTCATTGGGGGCTTACATTTGAATGTTTGGGGTTGAATCAGTGAATTTGAACGTTTGATATTCATTGAGTTGCATGTGTCTATGATTTAATTTAAGTGCATACTCGTGTCATTATAAACTATGAGCTTCTGTTTTTTTTAACTGTTGCCAGTAAAGAGTACTTATTGGAATGCTTTTGGTTATGTATTGTATTGTATCTCACAAAAATAAAACGTTTTGTTGTAATTAAGCATCGTTATAAACGTGATATAAACAACAAATTAACTAATGAACTCCGCGAGATTCTGGTTTTAATAGTGTCAGTATTACTAAATAATCCGGCTCAAAGAATCACTTGTGGCCTTACATATATAATTAAAACACCTAAATGTAATATTAGGTGTAAGGTAGGATGTAGGGGAAAAAACCGCGAGAGGTCGTGTTTTAAAAGTAGTATAAGCATATTTAGAAATATTTTTTCACACTTTGTGTAGTATAAACATAGAATTAAATGTATACATATCTATCTAATTATAATTGTTTCATTAAACATTTTCGAGGATCTTCCGAAAAACGGTTTATAATAATAAATAGTCTTTTCCCGCGGCTCCGCCTCAGCCAAGCTAGTTTTTAGGTTATATCTCAAGTTCCCGATATAGTAGCGGGATAAAATATATACCAGTTGTTAACCCTACTCAAGAGCTATCAAACAAAAAAGTTGCATCAAAATCCGTTCAGTAGTTTTTGCGTAATGCGCGTACAAACAAACAGATAAACAGACAAACAGACAAAAATTCTAAAAAGAAATCGTTTTGTGTTTATACACGCCTATATAGTCTATTACAGTCATTATTTTTTTCCTCAAATATCTTAAATGTACAGACACAGCACTGTTACAGTTTTATAATAGTATCATCATCATCCATCCATCAGCCTTTCAAAGTCCACTGCTGGACACAGGCCTTTATAATAGTAATAGATAATAATTGCCTTTGAAGAGACCGCTGGTTTTTCAGAAGCTTCTCCAAACTTGTTGATTTCCATCAGAGATGTCAAAGTTTTCTGCTTGCCATCAGCACCTAAAACAAATATGCTATCCTCTTTGATCCAACAGTTGCTGACACCAAGTTTATATCGGGCAGCCATGAAAAGTTCATGCCTAGAATTTGTGAGAAATTCTGTCAGTGTAATGTTAGATCCCTTCAACTTAGCCTTACTAAATCAAATTTTATCACGCACTGCATTTTAAATAATAAAGGCCTTGGTTTTTTTGCTGTAGATGGCCGATCCAATCTCTGGCATCTCTTAATATCTCCAGCGGCTAGATTATCTATCTGAAATTTTTGTTTTATAATATCAGGAGTGACTTGAGTCAGATTCCCATCCTTGATTTCAGTCACACCATGCAGGAGTAAAATTTTTCTGCGACCACGCATCTCTAGATTGTCTAGATTTCTTGTAATTATCTCTAACTGCCCTTGAAGGTTATTCAATGCATGGGTTGTAAAAAGCTTAAAAGTGGCAAATTCTGCAGCTAGGCTGGATACGTTTACGGAGGGGCTTGTATCTTTTTGCAACTTTGCTTGAAACTGCAACATACGTTTATTGAAGTCTTCAATTAATTGAGCCGCCGATTTAATAACACTCTCTATTGTGATTGTGCACAAAATTTAAAAGTTCTGACAGTTATTGAGACACAGAATTGGTATTTTTGGATAAACACGCCTGGAAGGCGTATAGATAACAACTGTTATTCTTTGATTATCACCATAATAACACTAAAGTAGAATATAATTTAGCGTAATAAACTATAGATTTATTTTATTTAAATAAAAATACTGTGGAGCGACAATATTTACGTGCAACCTAAGCAACTACCCGCGCTTATATATATATACCTTAGGTTAAGCACTAGACTCATATAAAAATCATTCTAACATCATCGATTTTCCTCCGATACAGTGTGGAATATGAAATATTCCCACAGAAATAACAAACTCTATTCAGTTACAGCGTGGATTTTCAAAATTAAGTTATATATTTCAATAACTCAATGTAACAGTTTCGCGATATCACAAAAAATATATATGTAAGAAATATGATGAAATTGAACGTGCGCAATCTCTGGACCCACATATGTCGATATTATCGGGGTACAGTCAGGGAGTTAGAATTATCTCGTTGAGGCGTGAGTTGCGTTCCGAATGCTGCTCTGAATATCAAGTATATTTGACACTTTAAATGCCAAAAAAATCTAAACTTCTTATAAATGTTTTTGGGATCACTTATGTGGGTAATCCCTATCGTGAATGATGTGGTTTCTAAATTATGAAGTTACATCTGCTCTTAGATTAGTTTTTAGGTTGGGTTATCTGCTCTTAGATTAGTTTTAAAGTTACCTATATAATATTACTCTACGCCACATTCTTTTTTTTTCCTTTATAATTACGACACCCTGTACTGAGGAATAATTCTTGTATCGCAGGGAACTTTACAAACATACAATTTCACGGACACAAAGTACACCCAGACTCAGAACAACCATTCGTGGATTAAACAAAGAGTTGTCCTGTGTGGGAATCGAACCGGTATCTAAACCACTCGGCAATCTGTGCAATCGTCTCTATGTAAAATTATTAGTAGGCTAGGTATCTCAACCATACGTAATTTTTTGTGGGATAAAAAGTAACGTCTCTTCTCTATCTATGCAAAATTCATTTAAATTATCGATTGTGTAGTTAAGTAGTGAAAGCGTAAGAAACCAACGCGCTTTCGTGTTTATAACTTTTTTGCGCATTTGTAAGAAGTTGGTATCAGTGATGATAGCTGTATTCAGATTCCACTATGTAGTAAAGTGGCAATATACACCTACATAAATAGTAAACCCCTGTTTCCTTTCTCATTTTTCACAGTTGCCTATAAAGCGACTGCTTATATCTATATATTATTATAAAGCTGTAACAGAGCTGTGTCTGTAAATTCAAGATATTTGAGAAAAAATGGCTGTAATGGGCTATATAGGCGTGTCTAAGCCCAAAACAGTTTTTTTTTTAGAATTTTTGTCTTTTTTCTGTTTGTTTGTTCGCGCATCACGCAAAAACTACTGGACGGATTTTGATGAAACTTTTTTTTTGGAAGGCCTTGAAAACTAAAAAAAACTGGTATACATTTTGTCCCGCTACTATATCGGGAACCTGAGATATAACCAAAAAAGTAGCTTTTGGCAGCGGTGAAGCCGTGGGTAAGCAAGAGGGAACTTCAACGTTTGCGATAGGAAATTATATTATTTCTAAGCATTGCATGTTATGACGAAAAAATATAGATATGAAAATGGAGTACAATGTAGGTAGGTATACATATATTTGAACTAGTCTGCAAATAAATTATCATTGTCGTGTATCAAGTTCAGTATTCAAGTCATATACAAGCTATATAGTATGTAAGTATATATTTTTGTTGCCGTTGTTTGTAGACGAGTAAAAGGTGCTAATGGTAAGTGGTAAACCCCACTCATGGACTTTGGCAATACCACGAGTAAGGCCAAGCCACCGCCTTTTTTCTTTCGCTAAGGCGGGAAACACTGTTCCTAAACACACAGTCCATCGTTATAAATAAATAAATAAATATTCACGCACATTTCACACAACGTCCTCTGGTCCCAAACTAAGCTTAACGCTTGTGCTATGGGTACCAGATTACGGATTTAATACATATATTACTTTTTTTTTGTAAATACATACATATAATAGATAGAAAACACCCAGACGCATTACAAATATCTGTGTTCATCACACAAATAATTGTCCTGAATGGGAATAGAATCCACGATCTCGTGCACGGAAGTCGGTTACATTACCGACTACGCCACTAGGCCTGTTGTTCGGGGAAACGTTATTAAATAAACTCGCCGTAAGCTATCTCTCCGCTTGTACTGGCGGGCCACGGGAACTTGTGACATTACGAGTACTTCAGTAGTAGCCAAGCCACAACCTACCGTGAGTAAAGAGGTATTCTTAAACCTCGTTTAAGAAGGACATGTCGTAGCGCTGGGGAAACACTAAAGCTGGAACTTAATTCCAGAGATTATTTTATAGTTACGCGGTAGAATAAACACTTCAGTAATAGTATAGATATTAAAAAGGAATATGATACAATTGTGATGCCAAATCCGTTTATGCCAATTAGATTTCCGTGATATGATTCCAGGATACGCCTAAATCATATATTTTTGGCAGTTAAATAATCCAAAGTTGTAATCATTAAATATTCCATAAAATAAAAGGGCTTTTGAGTGTTCTGTTATCTTTACAGTATAGAAGGAGCAGTATATCGCCTGATGTTCGTGGGAGTAGCAGTTCAAAACCGCCTTTGGTTATTGATGAAATATTTGGATGAAGCTAAAAATATCTGAATATTTAAAATATTGAGACTCTATTGAAGGCAATAAGCTGAATATAGAATCTCTGTTTAGAATATTTCATGTAGGTATATAATATGCATACATTCTAAATGAATGTACTTGGCTATTTATATGTAACACGGGAAATTTTGCGAATACTGGCTGCTATTATTCAAGTTATAGCACACAATTTTTACCGCATTGCGTCTCGTTCTTAAGATTATGTTTGTATTTTAAAACTTTGAGAAAAACAAGTCGTGGCTTTAAGGACGACAAAACACAATGTACAACCTTAGAAAAATAACAATACACGAACCTGACTTTGTATTTATTCAGCCTAAGCGCATGAAAAATTGTCATTGTTTATACATATTCATAATCGTTTGTACGTTTTAGCTTTAAACGTTTGTTTACTCAGACTAACAATTATACGAATTTACTTTAAAACAACAGATGGCACTAGCAGTGTAATAAAATTCGTTATACTTACTAAAAAGCACAGACCATGCTTGCTTCGTTTAGAAAGCAGATATAAACTTAAATTACTATAATTAATTGAATGAGGCGACACTTGGCGGAAGTCCATTGTTAGCCCACCACTCACCCACGGATTGTCAATCCCGGTTATCTTTGGACAGAATAACCTAAGAATAATATTGCAATATTCCGCAAACATTTTTGCGGATTATTGCAATATTGTGGTTCTGAGAGTTCTACCGTATCGCATGGTTGTATCGCGTTGGTGAGTTTTTTGTCATTATCGTGCATGCTACTTTGCTATTATCACATTCTCCTCTATCTGTGAGAGTGCGGATTGGCAATCTTAGGTTCTGTCCAAAGATAACCGGGATTGACAATCCGTGGGTGAGTGGTACGCTCTCCTCCTAAAATCCATTCTATAATAGTTAAATTACTATGTTAAAGCATCTGGATGTAGGCCAGAGGGTTTTCTGCAGTTTTGTGGATATGGAGAAAGCATTTGACACTGTTGTACGAAAGGAACTTTGGGACATTTTGCCGGAGTATGGTATTAACGGTAGACTGCTGCAAGCGGTGCAGTCCAACTATATGGACTGCAGAGCTTGTGTGCGGCTGGATGATGGAATGTCACCCTGGTTTGATGTCAATATCGGCGTTAAACAGGGCTGCGTTCTATCAGCCAGACTGTTTATCATATATCTGGATCTGGTCTACAAAGGTTGAATGAAATGAATGTGGGAGTTCAGATGGGCGACTCAGTGGTTAACTCGCTGCTATATGCAGACGATGCGGTCCTATTAGCGCAGTCTGCGACTGACCTGCAAATCCTAGTCGACGTAATGGCAGAAGATTGTAAGAAAAGGGGCCTTCGTGTGAATGTGAGCAAAACTAAAGTAATGGTTTTTGAAAGAGAAAAAGCCAGAACAGATGTTAGAGTAACAATACGAAATGGTGTGCTAGAACAAGTGGATGAATTTGTATATCTTGGATGTGGATTCAGTCGGGATGGAAGGTACACCACTGATGTAGAAAGAAGAGTGAATGCGGGAAATAGAGTGAACGGAGCATTGGGACAATTTCTCGGCAGCCACCACCTCAGCCAGAAGGCACGTGTCGCAACGACAACACAATATGACGACGAGCGACTGGCTAAGAAGATATACAATGGGAAAGTGGAAGGATGTAGGTACAGGGGGAGACCGAGACTTATCTACCTAGACCAAATTGGTAATGTATTGAAGGAAGGTGGAGTCAGGAGTCTCCGAAACCGGCGAGTGTGTATGAAGAGAGTTGTGAATGTTGAGGAAGCGAGAGATGTATGCAAGAATAGAGCCTCTTGGCACTCTGTTCTCTCTGCCTACCCCGCAAGGGAAATGGCGTGATGATAAGTAAGTAAGTAAGTAAATGCCAAAATTAGTGGCGTGATCATTTTTTTCGCTGAGTGTGACACAATATTGTGGTTAAGGAATAGTGTTCAGGCCCGCTTCACTCACACTAATTAAGTTTATAGTATTTTTAGATAGACTTTATTCTGATACTAAGATTAAAAGTAATCCCCAAAATAGGGTGAGATGTAAGACTTTTCCTTGAAAGTCCATGAACGCCAACCATACCTTATAGAAGAGTTTGACATAAAGAGAAAAAAAAAGTGTGGAACAATAAGCAGATTACGAAAAAAAAAAATTATAATCATAAAGTATTAGTAAATTAATTACTTATATGGTCATATGCCTATTATACGTATAAATGAAATGGCGTGATTCAGATATTTGTCATGGCGCCTTTATCAACTATCTGTGTGTTTGATCTGTGCCACTTACATTGTTCAAACTTTTCAAGCCATTTCTCGAGGGTTTTCTTTCTTTTCTCTTTTAACAAAGGAATGAGTTAATACGTCATTTGCAATGAAATTCATAGCGGGTTGGTTAGTTTTTTTTGAGTTTAACGCGATGTGAGTAACTGTTTAATTTTTTTATTTTTCATATTCACATTCATTTATTTTCGCATTCCACAATGTATATAGTAGGTGATAACATAAAAATAAAAGAGTAATAATTATGGACCCTGTTGGGCACAGCGAAAACTAGGGCTGTGTTCCGAAATACACTGAGAGCACTGTCCAGTGCTCTTATTGGAGAAAAATCGTTCCGTTATAGACTGACAGTATACTGCCGCAGTATGGTAGGGAAATATATATGACGTCATGAATCATCGCCATGTTTGTACTGTGAGCACTGGCGTTTTCGAGGTAAGGTGCTCTCAGTGGTTTGATCACGTGATCAACAGCGTCCAGAAATATAACAACTTTCACTATTGAACATTATTATTATTATTGAATATTGTTATTCAAAGATACCGAAACATGGAAAATGTAAAGAAATTGTGTTTATTGCAGTGTGAAATTAATACTTTGTATGAAATTAAAGTAATGACAGATCAGTATACCTACTGAACTGCGTTCCGTTATAAACAGTAACCAGTATAGCTAACTTTAAAGGAACGACTTCGCAGTTACTAAATTGACGTCACACATCACAGTGCTCCAGTGTATATCGGAACACACCCTAGAAAAGAGGATGACGTAAAAGGTATTTTTGGTAATTATTTGTATTGATTATTGCTATTATATTATTTTTTGTTAATATTAAATTTATTGTTCATTTTAAATATTAATTTATTGTTTATTTTTTATCATATTTTTATAAGCTGAAAGTATAATTAATTATAGTATTAGTAGTTACGGAAGAACATATAAAACATATATAAACAAAATATATAATATACAAATACAATTACTAGAAATAATAGTACCTACTAAAATAAAGAAAAAATATAATAATAACTACCATAAACTATTCCAACAATGTAAGGTTTTACCAATACATCAACTTATAGAACTGTGTATACTAAAAGAAAACTATTTTAAATACAATAATAATTTCATAACCCATAAAATAACATCAAGAAATATTTCTAACAAAAAACTACAAACACTCCGCGCTATAAATGTGAATGGAGGAAGAACAACAAAATGTTTAGTGCCGAGGTTAATAAACAATATTCCACTAACTTTAAAAAATCAACTAACTGTTAAAACATAAATTATAAATTAAAAAGTATGTACTTAAATAATTTGTGAAATACCAAGTATGTTTTTAAGTAACAACCTGTATGTTATGTACTATACGTGTGACTGGATTGTGGCGGGCGCTCAGTAAATTTAAATCTACCTACATTATCAATCATCAGTATTATCACTTATTATATTTTATTTTGTAAACATACCCACAGTATGTACTATACGGAATGACGCATCAAACACAAACCTAATTAGGTTTTTATGATTTATAATGAATTTAAAACACTGTAATAAAACAGAATAAAATAAATTAAAAAAAAAAAGCAATCAGCTTCTGCCCACGACTTCGTCCCGTGGTTTATCCCACACAGTCGATTAGACATATCCCATAGAAACTTCTTATCGGGATAAAAATATTTGATGTGTTTATTTAAGGCAAACCTAATTTACCTGTATACAACATTTCTTACAAAGTCGTTTTAGTGTTAGGTCATTTGCGAAAAATAGCTATTATTCCCGATAAAAGTTCAAATTCCACTTGAATGCCTATATGCGAGTGAGTTTTCTTTGTTAAAAATTTCTTCATCATGGATTCAGATCAGTTTTTACGTGAAATACTGCTAACGTAGGCGATTCTTCCGCCACATTGCTGCAAGAATGCTTTGGATAAACAATGGTAAGGAAATTGCATCTGCTGAGTGTGGAACGGAAATTCACCTGACTGGTTGTGTTGGCACACTTGTCGGAAATTGTTACTAAACAATATATTATAATGATGTTACCGATATATGATTTTTAATAGGTCATTATAATAATATTAATATGGACTGAATTTAGGTTATTCTTAAATATTGTGTTGGATTAATAGGTACCCTAATCAATGTCGGCAGAATATCAATATTTACAATGTCTATCCTCGCAATATGGGTGGACCCAATAATGTGTGCCGAAGGCTTTACGCGAGGATGTTCCGGTCGATGGCACTGTATGGCGCACTGAATAGGGCCTGTTTTCTGTGGAAACCGCAGACAGTCGTGGCGAGCATCGTTACAGTGATGCTCGGTAGCGACACGACTATGCCGGTTCCTACTTTCTCCGAGGACGTCGTTTCACAAAAGGAAACTACGGAGAGGGTCAGGGTGGATAATCCTTGCACTGACCCAAACCACCACCACTGGCTGAGGTGGCGATGGGGGCTGATGCCACCCTAGCTGAGGTCGATGGACCAGGGAACGTCCGCCACCAGCAAAGTATCTCGCAAAGAGGCGACGCTCCGATGTGTGGAAGCTTTATTTGGAGGGTGAAGGTCCCAAAAAAAGCTATAAATTATAGATCACTGAAATAATGTCACGCAGTTCCCGATTATTATAATATTATTCTGCCAATACAGGCGGAGAGATGGTACACGGCAGATTAATTTAGTGGGTGAGGTCCCCACACTACCTTGTTCGTTTCCCCAAACGACGGGGTGCGCCGTTAGGTACATTTTTTCTCACCTTAACAAAAAAAAGGGTATGTAATTTAGAATGACTGCATAAAACAGCAAATATAAAATAAACAAAGTAGCTTCGATATTGCATTCACATGATCACGTTCAGGTTCAGCTCTAGGAAGTCGAAATATAGGACGAAAATCAATCACAACCCAGTCTTTTGCACTCAATCCAAGTTGGAAATTGATACTGAAAAATTGCAACGCTTTCTCTTGCAAATTGATATTTGGAGCCGTAATTCAATTTCCACACTGGTGTGTCAATAATTATCTATCCTGCTATTATAAAGCTGTAACAGAGCTGTGTCTATATATTTAAGATATTTGAGAAAAAATGACTGTAATAGGCTATAGAGGCTTGTCTAAACACAAAACTAATATTTTTAGAATTTTTGTCTGTTTGTCTGTGTATCTGTTTGTCTGTTGGTTCGTTCGCGCATCACGCAAAAACTACTGAACGGATTTCGATGCAGTTTTTTTTATTTGAAAGGCCTTGATTAGACTTAAAAACTGGTATACATATTATCCCGCTACTATATCGATAACCTGAGATATAACCGAAAAACTAGTTTTTGGCTGCGGCGAAGCCGCGGGCATAGGCTAATTTTAGGTAATTCTACTGTTTAGGCTTTATTTACAAACATTATATTTGTTAAGTAAACTAGTATACCGAAATAAGCAAAATATATTTATCTACATCTTATTTCCGAAACGTCTTGTTCCCGATCAAAAAAAGGCAGCGGAAGGCTATAGAAACGTTTGATTGACTAATCAACAATATTGAATTAAATTTAAATTAATAATATTATATTTAGATATTTTTATATATATTTTTAGCATTTGACATGCTTAGCACACTTTTTTTTTACTTTGTGTTTAATGTAATAATATTATATTAAAATTGATTTAACGAACAATATTGCGTTCTGTATGAAATTTGACTGTTTAAATTTTGATTATAATTTTGGATATTTGATTTTTTGATTTATATCCAAACCATTATAAAGCTGTAACAGCGCTGTGTCTGTACATTTAAGATATTTGAGAAAAATACGGTATAAGGCTATATAGGCGTGTCTGAACACAAAACATTTTTTTTAGATTTTTTTGCCTGTACAAATTATTATTTGTGAATTAGGAAAAAGAGAACTTTAGTACGAGCGGGAACCAAACCTGCGTCCCTTCCTATCAGGGGAAGTGATCTAATCCACTAAGCTATCGTACTACTTAGCGGTCATACCCAATTTTCTCATCACATTTGTCTTAACAACCAGCGCCATCTATAGGAATGCATTTACATGCAAACATCTTTTTCCTCATTCACAAATAATAATTTGTATCTAAAAGTAGCTGAAAATATAGATGAATATGTTTTTTCAAGTCGTGCTAAAAATATAGATTAATATGATTTTTTGTCTGTTTGACTATTTATCTGTTTGTTCGTTTGCGCTGCGGTGGAGCCGCAGCTAGTCTATATACTAGGTATTATAAAGCTGTAACAGAGCTGTGTCTGTACATTTAAGATATTTTAGAAAAAATACTGTAATAGGCATATATTATTATTATATGTAATTGATAGGTACCTCAATATACATATAATAATAATAAGTAAGATCCATTATTTTAATATACACTCCTCTGTCAAGAAAGTACCGGGAAAAGATCAATAATACACAAAATTTTTGTTATTCATCCAAATATATTTTATCACCTTCAAAGTATGCTCCTTCAGAAACGATAGACTTACGCCAACGAATAATCCAATCTTCAAAACATTTTTTAAACGCTGTTTCCGGAATTAAGTTCTGTTCTCGCCGTGAATTCTCCTTTATGTCTTCTACCGGTTGAAAACGGGTGCCACGAAGTGGTAATTTGAGTTTAGGAAAAAGAAAGAAGTCGGCTGGAGCCATATCTGGTGAATATTGTGGTTGCTCGATGGTATTTGTTGAGTGTTTGGACAAAAATTCATTCACAATGATGGCCTTTTGCGAAGGCGCATTATCGTGGTGCAAAATCCAAGAATTTTCTTTCCACAAATCTGGCTCTTTTCGTCGAAATTGCTCTCTTAAACGCCGCATCACGTTCAAATAATACTCTTTATTCACCGTTTGACCTTCTGGCAAGAATTCCAAGTGCACAACACTGCGATAGTCAAAGAAAAACAGTCAACATGACTTTGACTTTCGATCGACTTTGGCGTGCTTTTTTCGGTTTCGGTTCAGTTGGAAGTCGCCACTCCGAAGCTTGTTGACTAGTTTGCATGTCAAACTAGTAAACCCACATCTCGTCACCAGTAACAGTGCGTTTCATGAATGTTGGGTCGAAATTGACTCGTTCTAGCATGTCCTCAGCGACTCACATGCGATTCAGTTTTTGGAGAAAATTCAGGTCTTTTGGGCTAGCAGAGCGGAAACATGTTTCATACCCAAGTGATTATTTAAAATGGTACGGATCGACTCGTGAGACACAGAAAGTTTGGCGGCTATCTCTCTCAAAGTTGAGCGAGGATTTTCAGTCACTATTTCCCACTTTTGTAATGTTAACTTCAGTTGCGGACGTTGATGGCCTACCAGAGTGAGGCAAATCTTCTATCACATCTCGACCGCTTTTAAACGCTTTGTACCACTCATAAGTACGTGTTTTTGATAAAGTCGATTCATCGTAAGCCTTCTGTAACATTTTCAGTGACTCCGAACACGAAATTCCATTGGCGATGCAAAATTTAAGACAAACTCTTTGTTCGATGTTTTTGTCCATTATGAAATTCGCAATACACACTAGATATGATATAACTAAAAACAGCACTGTATTTAATATAAATAACAGATGCAACTCAATCTCCGCGCCAAAATGGATAATAGTTGTGCCAATCTAACAACAACAAAAAAAAAAAACAATAATTTGAACTTCGAACCATAAACAAATCATCCATTCCCAATACTTTCTTGATTGAATGAATGTATGCGTGTCTAAACACAAAACAATTTTTTATAGAGTTTTTGTCTGTTTATCTGTTTGTTTGTTCGCGCATCACACAAAAACTACTGAACGGATTTTGATGCAACTTTTTTTATTTGAAAGACCTTGATTAGATTTAAAAACTGGTATACATACTATCCCGCTATTATATCGGGAACAGGAGATATAACTGAAAACCTAGAAAATTATTTTATCTAGTTTTTTTTTTAGAATTTATTTAATAGAACTACTAGATGGATTTTGATGCAACTTTTTTTATTTGAAAGGCCTTGATTTGACTTAAAAACTGGTAGACGTTTTATCTCGCTACTATATCGGGCACCTGAGTTATAACCGAAAAACTAGCTTTTGGCTGCGGCGAAGCCGCTGGCAAAGGCTTTAGAATTTTTGTCTGTTTCTTTGTTTGTCTGTTTGTTTGTTCGCATATCACGCAAAAAAATAAAAAGAAAGAAAGCACTCAACCAAAAAGTTTCATTAAAATCCGTTCAATAGAACTTTTTGGTTGAGAGCTCTTGACCTACGTAGGGAACCTGATATATGATTCGTTCAAATATATTTCATCTCAGGATATAAGAAATAAAATATAGCTTTTATTAGCTCCAGAGCCGCGGGATTTCAATTCGTAAATGTAAAATGAATGAATTGAGAGCTTTCTCAGGCTACAACCACAACATACCGAGGTGCTACACGAAGGACGGTGGTACCAACCCGCTCGAGCGCCATAACAAGTGACTACTCCCACTTGGTACCCAACTCTACCATCAGTAATATAATGTGTATGGTAATACCATCTGTTGTTAAGATTTTTTCATGTACCTATATATAAAACTGAATTACTTAGTCGCTCCATTTCCAACAGGCTACGGCATGTGCAGTAGCGAATTTGCATGCGCTTCCGATTCGTGTTTTGAATCTTAGTTCAGCAGAAAAGAAAATACATTTATGATTTAAGAAATGCAGAACATATATATTCATATGAACTGGCTTTTACATTTCTATAACTCAAAGTAATAGTTCTACAGAATCATAAAAGAGACGGGTAAGAAATATGAAAAAGTTGAACATTGGTTATATCTTGGGTCACTTATGTGAATATAATTGGGCCACGGTCTAGGGGTCGGGTTTATACCGTGACAACGTGCGTGCTTCGCCAACTGTTACCATGAATGTCAAGTGCTAGCGTTTCACACATCAGAATTCTTGACAATTCTCGTCAATTATTGTAAGCGTATTTTAATTTCACTTACTTACTTGACTTACAATTTTAATACAGAGAGCAGTATAATATAAATCATACAATATAATGCTTATCCACATTTTTTTAAGGCGGGGTTAAATGCACACCCCGTCATTCGAGGCAATGAACAGGGCAGTGTGGGGCCCTCACCCACTAAATAAACCCGCCGTGTGCCGTCTCTCCGCCTATATTGGCGGGCCACTGGAACTGTGCTACATTTCTTTAATGGTATACTTATAATCTTATATACGCTAATGTTATATATATTTCTAGTTGGAAATTAAATTTTATTAAATTTACTACATGACCTATGTGAATACTTCACACGGGTCATGAAGTAATGGTATCTTAGCGCTTATAATAATTACGGTTGGTAAGTAGCTAATTGGTAATTTGACAATTACAACGTAAGTTTAAGTATCGCGTATATTACGTAAATTGTACTTTGCACATGCAAAGCGACGATAGCAAAGTATTGCGATAATTAACAATGGTTTGTTTATCAAAGTGTTTCTTAAAGTCTGGATATATGCAACACAATTTACTCTTGACTTCACCTAGAACATTAATTTTAGTTTCGATTAGTCAGAGGTGAGTGCCCGAGAGGGCTGGACCTCGACCTGGGATCGAACACGATACCACTGCCTTTGCAGCCTTTAGTTTCAGCATGCTATATAGAGATAGCATATTTTACTTTTAAGAATAGATTTTAAGAAGGTTTCTTACATTCATGCATAAGTAAGCTTTGAAAAGTCAACGATGTGTAAAGTGAATTTATTTTACATCTTCTTATTACCAACATCAAGCTATGGATCTGCAAAAGGTAGAAGAATTATGTTCTACCAAAGTTTTTTGGGAGTGAGCATTTCTTTCCTGCTGTACCTATCCAATTCTACCGCATTGCGTCTCAATATTGACGGTAGGCATTCCAAAATAACAATTCGTAGTCACAAACAGTGAACTTTGTATCAGTCAGGTATTTACTTTAGATCCGTTCTTTTCTTACTTGGTATTTCGGAACAAAATAACAAAAGTTACGAAAAACATTTTTGGTATTCCTATAAATCTGCCAGTTTTTAATGACAAATACAATTATGAGAATAATTTAATAATTAGTATTACACATATATAAAATCTCAAACAAGATTGATAACAAGATTAATATTAATTGTTCATTTCAGTAGTCATGTTTCAAGTTATAGTTTTTTTTATTGCCATGCCCACCCGATGGTAAGTGGGAACTATGCTAAGAAATGAACTATGAAAAACTCATGGCCTCAACTATGCTAAGAATACTTTTAACCCACTGCACACACTGGAAATGTTTGTAGTCATTTGAAATATGTATTTGAAGCACTTGACTTACTCGGACATTTACCAAAACACAAAGTGCGAAAATGTGAAGAAGAAAATGATAGCCACAAGCGACGATTGAACCTGCTCAACCAGCAATAGCTCAGAGCCAATTTTTATATCACATACTTTCTTATAGTCTTGGGTAACGCCCCGTTAAATGTTAACGGGGGTTAAATTCCCGCTCGTGTTTATCATTTTATTTTTCACAATTTATGTGAAATTAGCCTATAAAATTATTATATTAGAATTAACTGCTAAAATTATGGTATATAAATTATGGTATATTCTTGCTCTTAAATATAATTCCTCAATTAATCCATCCATCAGCCTTTCAACGTCCACTGCTGGACATAGGCCTCCCCAAAAGAACGCCACATTGAGCGGTCCCGTCATGGGGGATAATGACGTAATCGCCACGCTTGGCAGGCGGGTTGGCGATCGCAGTGGATGTTGTTAATACTCGAGGGAGTGCTGCTGGCCACTCCCCCGGTATTCCCTCAGTCGGCTTTCGACTCCCGTGGGTAGAGAGGGGTAGGACAATTCTGAAGCCTACACGGCCAATAATTCCTCAATAGTGATTAATTAATTATTTGAATGGTCATTATACTCCATTGTGCAAACTTTTTAAAATTATTATTGAACATCTTTCTGGACAGGAATGCCCTCAATTTTATGAAATGAATCAGATAATACACCATTTGTGCATAGATTTTTACTGTTTAATTGAATGTTTTTTTTAATGATTTTGTCGTTCAATTGTATTAAGTGTCTTTAACTTAAGTAAAGAAGACTCTACAAAGTTTGTGATTTACGACGAACTTGGCAATTGTAAGTGGATTATAAATGTTTAATGCGTTTGTTCAGTTTCATTTGGTAATATGATTTAATTTTAAATTTTAATAATAATACTAAAATAATGTACATGTTTTTATAACGGACTTAAATTATAAAATACTTCTAAGATTTGAAGCTAAGGAAGATCTTCTCGTCCAATATTATAATTCAATTTTAAAGGTTCTCGAGTGGCGACCACGTATCGGACGGCGCAGCGTAGGACGGCTCCTCACCAGATGGACCGACGATCTGGTCAAAGCCGTGGGGAGCCGTTGGATACGGTCAGCACAGGACAGCTTTTGTGGTGTTCTCTTGGGGAGACCTATGGCCAGCAGTGGACGTTGAAAGGCTGATGGATGGATGGATGAAGATTGGAAATTAAAAACATGGGGCGCATGCAGCAGAAAATTGATGCATGAATAGCGTGGATTAATGCATCAATTATCTTTATTTAGTGTTAATAAAGCAATCAATCCATCCATCCATCAGCCTTTCAACGTCCACTGCTGGACATCGGCCTTCCCAAGAGAACGTCACAACGAACGGTCCTGCGCCGACCACATCCAACAAAAAACAATACAAAAAGAAAGACAAATATGATAAGGAGATTGGGTATGTCTAAAAGATAGTACTGTAGCTCAGTGGATTAGAGTACTTCCCCGGATAGGAAGGGACGCAGGTTCGATTCCCGCCTGTACTAAAATACTCTTTTTCCTTATTTACAAATTATAATTTGTACTTTAAGAATACAAAAAGAAAATAAATAGTACTTAGGAAATAGCTTTCATGAGGCTTCAACCAAAAAATACGCAGCGTGGGCAGTGACCGGCTTATTTTGAACTATATAACAAAATATGTCGCGTATGTGGGTTTCATACATCATTATGAAGAATTTCATTTATCATTTCACCAAAGTTGGCTAGCGGCCCATTCTATTGTGCGACTTAGTTCCTTTGTGATTGTATAATGTGACAGTAGATAATATAATTTAAGTGAATATGTGTGTCGGAACTATAAATAGAGGCAGGTAATGTACTCTATTGAGACGTATATTCATCTAACTCCTCTATCAATCGGAATAATGGAGCTAAATAATTATTCCAATAAATTATTGAAATGTCAAAATATAATTAGAGATTTCTGTAGTATTGTTAATAGGTATAGGAGTTAGTCGTTAATCATAAGTGCAACACCTTTTATTGCGTATGGTGGCAGATGGACCATGGCATACCTTATCGTAAATGGTAACCGTCGCTCGTGGACTCAACTATACCGAGAGTAATAATTGCCAAGCCGCTGCTCACCATTTCATTTCACAGCCATAAAATGAAAAAATAAACGGCTGTCTCCTGCTACAACCAAAACGCAACGATGTGCTTCATGGCCGGTCACACGGGTGATAGTGGTACCAACCCGCTCAGGCCCGATACCAAGTGAGTACTCCCACTTGGTACCCAGCCCTACCACCAGTTATGCAACGGGTGGTAATTGCTTACTTCCCTTAGTCGCCTCGTACGACACCCATGGGAAAGAATGGGGTGGTGACGCTTGTATTCTTAGTCCGTCACCACACGAATAGCAATAAATGTTATTTATAAGTATAATATTTAAATAATTGATGACTGCACAGATGGCGGAGTGGTTTAGATACCGGCCTCCCGCCCGAGTGTTGTGGGTTCGATTCCCACACAGAATAACTCTTTGTGTGATCCACAAATGGTTGTTTTGAGTATGGGTGTACTTTGTGTTCGTGAAATTGCATGTTTGTACACCTGCGATACAAAGATTATTCCTTAGTGCAGCGGGTAGGCTTTTTAAAGAAAAAAATGAAAGAAAATGAGGCCAACGAAGTTTAGCATGACCTAAATGACTCTTAATTTGCGAGTAGTCCCATGTCCTATTGGCAGTATTCTGCGACAGTAAATAATTGTGTAAAAATAATTTTATCAACCCAAAATATATTAAAATTTATATACACTATCATTGTTTAAAAATATCTGAAATGCTGGCTTTCTAGGGTATAGATCTTGGAGTAGTAAATCTAATCGAAATAATATGTAGCTTACAGATTGAACTCAATTTGACACGAGCCAGATACAATTATACAATAGAAATTTCGACTAAACTCAATTTCATTGCAACCGAAATAACAGACGGCGGTTCAGGAACATGTTCAGAGCGTGTTCAGGCGTTGTTGTCGTGGCAGCATTACAATACATTCTTAATTTCTTTTCATAGGCGTCGACTAAAAACTTAGATACATATAGGTTTTTAATCTAAGACAAAAAACTTAAGCAGGTTGTATGCGCGAAAAGGAAAGGTCTGTGTTGGCGAAGCCTCTTTTCTGTAACCATCTTGCCTGTCACAAGTGGAGGGTTACGTAAATACACTCCACAGCGTAAACAATAAAAAATGATTTGTGGTACTTTTATACTGAATAGGTTTGATAAAACATAAATATAAACTTTCAACATAACCTCCATTTTTAAAGTAACAAAAAAGATGCCGAGAGGGATGTTACGCTTCGTATCCTACTAATATTATAGACATTTACAATTATTAGCACATTAATATCTCTATGCAAAAATAGTTGTCCCACGGGAACCATAATTGAAAAGTAGCCTACGTTCTTTTCTGGACTTCAGACTATAATAGGTAAAGTTTAATGATGATTGTTAAAAATAGCATCAAAAGTACTCCTATTTAAAATATCCTATTTATTTTTTATCGAAGGTGTAGCAATATAACATAGTTCCAGTGGCCTGCCAATAAAGGCAGAGAGATGGCACACGACGGGTTTATTTAGTGGGTGAGGGCCCCACGAACGTATACAGTGTGGTATATTTTCGTGCCCCTAAAAAATAATTAAAAAATATGTGTGATAATAGTAACGTTTTAATAAAAACAATACAAAAAATTGTTGTATTGTCATCGGTCCTTGATATGTGTGTATACTCGTAGTTTTAATTAAATTCGACGTATTGTAGTGGATAAAAATCGCGTTCAGAGATTCCGTTACATGGACAGATATATATAATAAAGATAGAAGCTATTATAAAAGCGTGTTAATTAAATCTGAGTTTTATATTCAGTTAATAGATGCTCCGCTTTAAAGTATTGTCTTATTTTTACTGAAGAGCTAAGTTTTCTTGCCGGTGTGTTCATTGTTTATTATTGAATCTAAATAATTTGGATGAAAATTTTGGATCTCAAGAGATCTTTTGTAAGTTCTCGTATTTCGTTTAGCCATTTGTTCAATCAATAATACTATTGGACTAAAGCCAGGAGCAGGAAACGTGCATGTGGATTATATAGTACGTTCCGATATTATTTTCGCTATTCGTCGAAGTCAGTTGGCGAATCTGTGTATTTTTAAGTCACGTGACTTAGCGTTATATATATCGTTAAGGATTTCATATTACCATACATTTTAATAATTTTCTATAGCGTTAGCGATCATAGAATGCAACATGGATAGGCCCCCAGTTATGAAAATGTAAGTTTAAAAATTTAAGACATTTCAGTTCATTACCGATTCTTTTAGTTTTTTTAAGACAACACCTGTACTAAAGAGTAATTTTTGTATCGCGGAGGACTTTACAAACATACAGTTCAACGGATACAAAGTAAACCCAGACTCAGAACAACCATTTGTGGTCCTCTATGGGACAGTCGGGCGGGAGGTCGGTTTATATCTAAATCACTCTGCCATCTATGAGTCTGTTAATTGTTATTGAAACTCCAGTAAATAGTTTAAGACTCATTATTACATTTTAATATTATTCATCCACGTCAACATACCCACTGCTGAGTCTCGGAGAGGCGGACAGACCCTCGAGCCTGATATACCTACTTCGTTCGTTTCATTTATGCACCCCCTTTTTTTTATTTGTTAAGGCGGCAAAAAATGTTCCTAACCGCACACCCCGTCGTTCGGGGCAACGAACAGGGTAGTGTGGGGCCTGCACCCACTAAAGAAACCCGCCGTGTGCCGTCTCTCCGCCTTTATTGGCGGGCCACTGGAACTATGTTACATTCCTTCGGTGGTTATTTATGCACCCCTTCGTATATTTCATCATACATTTTTCTTTATTCTTGGGACATGCCACACTACGTTCGCAAGGGTACCCATTTTGTACTACGTTACGTTCGTACGTACGCACCGAAA
Source organism: Leucoma salicis (assembly GCA_948253155.1). Taxonomy (NCBI): domain Eukaryota; kingdom Metazoa; phylum Arthropoda; class Insecta; order Lepidoptera; family Erebidae; genus Leucoma; species Leucoma salicis. The sequence continues at coordinate 6,747,562 of OX411815.1, forward strand.
TCATAAACAACATTGTCTTTTACTCCATACTCTCGCCAAATTGCGACTAATACCAAATTGGTATTATTAGGCATATTTTGAAACCCACCGAAGGAATGTAACATAGTTCCAGTGGCCCGCCAATAACGGCGGAGAGATGGCACACGGCGAGATTCTTTAGTAGGCGAGGGCCCCACACTACCCTGGTCGTTGCCCTGAACGATAGGGTGTGCAGACAGGAACATTTTTTCCCACCTAAACGAAAAAAAAAGGTACATTTTTAAAAAGTTTAGTAGGTATATGTAAGTTAACCGTTTCACAATTTGCAAACAATTTTTCATCCATTTTGTGAGACGGCAACGGCGGAAGAAGACGCCTTAGAATTTTTTCTTGCTTATTCAATACCCTGAGATGAGAACACACGAAAATGAAAAAGAAAATCAAAATGTCTAATTCCAAAATGGCCGCCAAGCAAATTAGATACAATTTCATGAAAATAGATTTTGTAATTAAAGTTTCTCTTGAAAATTTATTAATTTCAATTTATTTAAATATTGTTATTCTAAATTTGTTCTGTACATATACATATTATTCTTTTATTATTTACTCTTGGCTATTGCTATTCTAAAAGTATACATTACTTTTAGAATATGGAAAGTGTATATACCTAATGAAATTATATGAAATTATAAATCAAGAAAGTCTAATATAGCCACTAAAGCTGTCGTCTATATTAATTACCTAACATAATTAACCTCAAAAGAAGCCTCTATTAGAGTCTAAAATAATCCACCGGCATGTGAATGTACTTTGTACCTAGACACTTAAAGGCAGGTGAAGCTACGTACAAAAATCAATTTATCTTGTTTTGCAGCTGAGGTACGTAATCCCCTCAATAGATATTCCTCTCATTATTTACTTTGTTCTATTTACCTGTTTTTGCTTCCTTTCCTACTTATTATTTTGCTTGTAACTCGTTCTAGCAGCTACTATCTAATTCAGAAGAATCGATTTTTACATTTTAACTAACTAGTGGTGAAAAACAATAATCACGTCATAATATAAGATTGTTAATAAATATGAATTGTAAGAAAAGGGGCCTACGTGTGAATGTGAGCAAAACCAAAATAATGGTTTTTGAAAGGGAAGAAGCCAGAACAGATGTTAGAGTAGCAATAGGAAATGGTGTTTTAGAACAAGTGGATGATTTTGTATATCTTGGATGTGGATTCAGTCGGGATGGAAGGTACACCACTGATGTAGAGAGAAGAGTGAATGCGGGAAATAGAGTAAACGGAGCATTGGGACAACTTCTCGGCAGCCACCACCTCAGCCAGGAGGCACGTGTCGCAACGACAACACAATACACACAATACACAACGCAGTGCTTGTCCCAACGTTATTATATGGAAGCGAGAGTTGGGTATGTAAAAAGGAGCATGAGAGTAAAATCAATGCGGTCGAAATACGATCTCTGCGGAGAATCTGTCGAGTGAGGCTGACTGACTGCATTCGTGACAACGACGTAAGAGAGCGAGTAAGTATGAAAGAGAGTATTGGTGTAAAGATGCGAAAGGGAATGCTCCGATGGTTCGGACATGTGGAAAGAATGCCGGACGAGCGACTGGTTAAGAAGATATACAATGCGAAAGTGGAAGGATGTAGGTACAGGGGGAGACCGAGACTCACCTACCTAGAACAAATCGGTCATGTATTGAAGGAAGGTGGAGTCAGGAGTCTCCGAAACCGGCGAGCGTGTATGAAGAGAGTTATGAATGTTAGGGAAGCGAGAGATGTATGCAAGAATAGAACCTCTTGGCACTCTGTTCTCTCTGCCTACCCCGCAAGGGAAATGGCGTGATGATAAGTAAGTAAGTAATAAAGAGAGATTTTCTCGAAGGCTTGTGAAGTTTGTCAACCCACACTGCTCCATCCTTGGTGGACTATGGCCTGCATCCCTCTCACTCGGAGGAGATACTATGCTTGAAAACAAAAAAACTGTTAGGGGGTGACATATTTATCATATTTGCATTGAAGAAACATTTTAATATTAGTAATTTGCCTTATTTTTATATTTGTAATAAAAATAGTATAGTCTAGTATATACAAAATGCTTTTTTTTGAACTTTTATAAGCTTCTACTTTAGATAGGTACTGATAAATGTTACTGCTTGAAGTGGCTGAAAAAATAATTTAATATATTTAAGAGTATAAGAAATATTTAAATAAATCATAACATTTTAATTTATAGTATAATACATTTTCTATCTTCTATCTATTCTATACTATTATAAAGCTGTAACATAGCTATGTCTGTTTATTTAAGATATTTGAGAAAAAATACTGTTATAGGCTACATAGGCGTGTCTAAACACAAGACGTTTTTTATTTTATCTTTCGTCTGTTTGTTTATCTGTTTGTTTGTTAGCGCATCACGCAAAAACTACTGAATGGATTTTGACGCAATTTTCTTATTTGATAGCTCTTGATTAGACTTAACTACTGGTATACATTTTATCCCGCTACTATATCGGCAGCCTGAGATATAACCTAAAAACTAGCTTTTAGCTGCGGCGGAGCCACGGGCAAAGGCTAGTCTATACTATTATAAAGCTGTAACAGAGCAGTGTCTGTACATTTAAGATATTTGAGAAAAAATGTCTGTATTAGGCTATATAGGCGTGTCTAAACACAAAACTATTTTTTTTTTGTATATTTGTCTGTTTATCTATTTGTTTGTTCGCGCATCACGCAAAAATTACTGAACGGATTTTGATGCGGCTTTTATCTCGCTACTATATCAGGAACCTGAGATATGACCTAAAAACTAGCTTTTGGATGCGGCGGAGCCGCGGTCAAAGGCTAGTTAATTTATAGATTCATAGCCTACTTCAGCATTTGTCTCTCGACCAGCATTAGATTGGCGACCAATAAGTGATATCTATTTATGAACACCTGACCTCCGTGCTTTGGAAGGCACGTTAAACAGTGGGTTCCGGCTGCCAAATAACATCGTGGCAGTCATTGCGGGTTGTCAGAATTCTGAATAATAAATCTGACTCCGGGTTGTTCTAAGGTCACCAGTTTCCCTTTAGTTGGATCGTAGAGGTTCGATAGGCAGTCACTATATGAAAAATACTGGTAAATAACCGATCTTATTACTGACCCTAACTGATGATGATATAATATCTGATTTAACGTATGAAACATGTATAATATAACTTTTGAACCATAGTACACCAATATAAACATTCTATTTACAGTTACGATACTAATACCACTTAAGATATAATATCCTCAACCTCTCTAAAAGCTTTAATCCTAACACGATTTGATAATACCTTCTCAATACCAATGATTCGGTAACGAGTAATAATCGTAAAGATTACACGTGGTAGGGGCAATATATATATATATATTATATATCTCGTATAGTACACTTATGATTTTTGTAAACAACTTTCTTCCTTTCCTATGTTCCACGTTCCCTTGTATTTTTTGCGTATTTAATTTTACACCTCTACTATTTCCTCCAGTGCCACACAAAGGACTGGCAATCTCTGGTTATTGTAAGTGTGTTAAGATAGTTTTTCCCGTGTGGTGACGAACTAAGAATACAAGTGTTACCACCCCATTCTTTCCCACGGGTGTCGTATGAGGCGACTAAGGGAATTATGCAATTATCATCCATTGCATGACTGGTGGTAGGGCTGGGTACCGAGTGGGAGTACTCACTTGGTATCGGGCCCTAGTGGGTTGGTACCACCATCTCCAGTGTGACCGACCATGAAGTACATCGTTGCGTTTTGGCTGTAGCAGGAGATTGATTTTGTCCGTGTGGTGACGGACTAAGAATACAAATGTCACCACCCCATTCTTTCCCACGGGTGTCGTATGAGGTGACTAAGGGAAGTAAGCAATTATCACCCATTGCATTACGGTGGTAGGGCTGGGTACCAAGTGGGAGTACTCACTTGGTATCTGGCCCGAGCGGGTTGGTACCGCCATCTCCCGTGTGACCGGCCATGAAGCACATTGTTGCGTTTTGGCTGTATCAAGAGATAGCCGTTTATTCTTTCATTTCATATCGGTGAAATAAAATGGTGAGCACCGGCTTGACAATACTCTAGGTATAATTGAGTCCATGAGCGACGGTTGCCATTTGCCATCGGATGGGCCGTGGCTCGTCTGCCACTACATGCAAAAAAAAAGGAATTAGCCGTTTATTCTTTCATTTCATATTGATGAAATGAAATGGTGAGCAGCGGCTTGACAATACTCTCAGTATAGTTGAGTCCATGAGCGACGGTAACCATTTATCATCAGATGGGCCGTGGCTCGTCTGCCACTACAAGCAATAAAAAAAAGCTGGAACTGACAATCCGTGTATGTGTGTGGTGGATTTTCTTCTTAAAATATCCATTCAGTATTAATAACACCCTCGACAGTCAAACTATAAGATGGGTCGTGTCTCGTAAGCCGCCGTTGGTAAACCAAAATAAGTAATAATCAGTTGTGGGAAACGTATCCACAAATTTCTACATCAAAGATCGATATTTTAAGCACTTATATTTTTTTTTATTGCATGTAGTGGCAAACGAGCCACGGTCCATCTGATGGTAAATAGTAACCGTCGCCCATGGACTCGACTATACCGAGAGTATTGTCAGCCGCTGCTCACCAATTCATTTCACAGATATGAAATGAAATAATAAACGGCTATCTCATGCTACAGCCAAAACGCAACGATGTGCTTCATGGCCGGTCACACGGGAGATGGTGGTACCAACCCGCTCGGGCTCGATATCAAGTGAGTACTCCCATTTGGTACCCAGCCCTACCAGTACCAGTCATGCAATGGATGATAATTGCTTACTTCCCTTAGTCGCCTCATACGACACCCGTGGGAAAGAATGGGATGGTGACATTTGTATTCTTAGTCCGCCACCACATGGACAAAAGCACTTATATCGTTAGTACTGTAATTATATTTATAAGCTTTTATTTTTCTGATCATTACAATTTTAAACAATTATTGATCATGAATAATATAAGGTCTGAACTAACTACTACGAACAGAAAAAACATCGAACGTTTAGTAAAATGTTCTACAAATATCTGGGTCTATCTAGAAGGAAGGCTATTTTCTATTATCTCTATTATTCACAAAAGCTAGTGTGTTGGCTGGGACTCAAGTACGGCTAAGTGTTTACTCATTAAGTAGCTGCCCACATCAAGCAAATTAACTACTATAGTTTGATATTTATCGCCAAAGTTATTTTAGGGCCTTTGCTTAGTGTGTAGTGTATTAATATAATAACATGAGACGCGTCGCTGAACCCTATACATTTTTTGTTATTTATTTTGTTTGTTTTCGGTCATCACAAATAATCTACGGATGGGATATTATTCAAAAAAAGAAAAAATAAAATTTAAGAATTAAGCAGGTTCAGCAATTATATCAGAAAACATGTTGTCAATAAAATTTCTGTAAAAAAAAGTTTAAAACATAAAATTAACATTTTATGCTATTATTTATTAAAAATTAAATATAATTTTATGTAAGTATATAATTTATTTTTATGAAAATGACCTCATGATCAGCAGTCGCTCACACTACCGCTGCACCACAGAGGCAGTTAACTTAGCCTCCATCCTCTCCTTATTATCCTTCCCTACTTTTGTCCCTTTCTTTGGAAATGGCGACGCGCGAGTGATGCCTTTGGTGTTGCTAGCGGCTATAGGCTACGGTAACCGCTTACATCCAGTAAGCCTAGTATATAAAAAAACGTAAACTCATGAATGTCTTCTACATAACTTGTAACTTAAAATATCTACATAAATATAGTTTTATTTCTTTACTATTAGCTTTGGCGAATCTTCCAAGGATGATGGATTTGAAGTGCAATTATACAGGGAGCAATAGCGATACATACTAACAATAAATACGTAATAACTATGTACATTAAATCAAAATGAAATACCATATTATATGTCCTTACACATTTACAATCATGTAAGACAAGATATAATTCAGTTAATATATAATATCGAGTTTTGTATACTTACATCAATATGGCTGCAGAACAAACAGGCCCGTTTATTTATCTATGACATGTATGATCGTAATCAAATCAAAACTGTCTGCGATTATGAAATTCCTACAAGTTTATTTAAGTTCTTAGCAGACGGCAACAAAAGCGATAAAGTTGGCACTAGACTCACGCGCCACGCGATCGCGTGCAGCACGTCGACCCTTGACACTGTGCTCCATTCAAACAATACTGATTAGAGTTGCCAAGTATGTCCAATATTGTATAACGAGGATTATTTTGTGTAGGTCGACGGGTGTGTATTCGATTGTCTGGACCTTCAACCTTGGCATAGATAAACTTCGACTAAATGACATCATTTATCACTTGTATCTAAAGTATTTTGTTGTGTAGTAATAATTGACTGCATAGATGGCAGGGTGGCTTAGATACCGGCCTCCCGCTCCCGTGTTGTAAGTTTGATTCCCACACAGGACAACATTTGTGTGATCAACCAATGGTTGTTCTGAGTCTGGGTGTACTTTGTGTCCGTGAAATTGTATGTTTGTAAAGTTACCCGGGATACAAGGATTATACGTTAGCGCAGGGTCTTTAAAAAAAAATAAAAAAAAATACATCTTAGTTCATTTTGCATTATGAAATATAATAAATACAAGAAGGTAATATATGTTATCTCTTACTCTGTTATCATTAATTAGAATGTTAATTAGCGATTTTGAATGAAATCTTTCGGAATAATTTACTGATTTCTGCATGTCAGTATGATACATATCCTATATTTATATTTAGACGATTCTTACTCGATCACGTAAAAATGTTGAAATGAATTCGGTGGACTCCAGGTAGTTAATCCGCAGGAAACGACATGATTTACTGATTGTCTGTCACACATTTTTTATCTTTTCTCTGGACCCGATTTTGAAGTCGCAAAAAAACCTAATAGTGGCTATTTTCTCAATTAATCACATCGATAATGTCTTCGTCATTTGGAGTTTTTTGATATGTAATTTGGAGACTAAAGTAAGGTAGATCCTTTAGATCCATTAAAATACCAGTGGGATTCCTGTAAGATTAGTCGCTATCATTGTATTATATATATAAGCCAAAGGGATATCGTATTTAGATAAAGATGGAAATTACTTTAAATAAATAAATATTAAATATTCACGGACATTTCACACGACGTCCTCTGGTCCCAAACTAAGCTCAACGCTTATGCTATGGGTACCAGATTACGGATATCCATCCATCCATCAGCCTTTTAAAGTCCACTGCTGGACATAGGCCTCCCCAAGAATGGGGGATATTGCCGTAATCGCCACGCTTGGCAGGCGGGTTGGCGATCGCAGTGGATGTTGTTAATACTCGAAGGAGTGCTGCTGCCCACTCCCTCGGTATTCCCTCAGTTGGCTCTTACGAATCCCACGGGTGGAGAGTGGTAGGACAATTCTAAAGCCGGCCCCACACGGCGATTACGGATATAATACATATATATTACTTTTTTTTGTAAATACATACATATATAGATAGAAAACACCCAGACGCAGTACAAATATCTGTGTTCATCACACAAATAATTGTCCTGAGTAGGAATCGAACTCACGACCTCGAGCGGATCGATAATTGGAGCTGATTAAGAGAAATAATGGTAGATAGAGTACGTGGAGATGCAAGATGATAGAGAGCATGAAGACCGGGTTTAAACTTCGGCGTTCTCACTTACTTAACGGACTACAGAAGGAATAATTAACGTTGATTTACGCTAATAATCTGAGAGAGGGCGGTACTCCTGCTTGTATTCCCATTCATGCTCGAACCATCAAGTTTCTACCACTGATAATAATTCAACATACTAATTTATCATTCATTATTTTCACTCACCATTTATGTACCATTTACTATTCAACATTTATTATTTAATATCATTATAATTTCCATATTATCCCGTTATGTCTTACGTACCTGTCATAGATGATCATCTATACTATTATAAAGCTGTAACAGAGCTGTGTCTGTATATTAAAGATATTTAAGAAAAAATGACTGTAATAGGCTATATAGGCTAGTCTAAACACAAAACTTTTATTTTAGATTTTTTGTCTGTTTGTTTATCTGTTTGTTTGTTCGCGCATCACACAAAAACTACTGAACGGATCTTGATGCAACTTTTTATTTGATAGCTCTTGATTAGGCTTAAAAACTGGTATACATTTTATCTCGCTGTTATGTCAAGAACCCGAAATATAACTTAAAAACTAGCTTTTAGCCAGCTAAAAAAAGCCAAAATCTAATTAAAAATAAGTCCAAATTATTATATTTTCCAGCTGCATCCGGCAAATTCACAAGACTATTAAGTCCAATTAATTTAGAAATCTACAAAATATAATTAATTTAAATGATAAACATTGAAATCAATCATGACCAAGACGAAATCCTCACAAAATATAATACTGTACTAGCAGGCAACCATCTCTAAAGGAAAGACGGATGCAGTGACAAGATGTGAAAATTAAGGATGATAGGGATGGTTTTGAGATACTAAATAGTAGCTACACATTTTAGGTTAAACACATGGCATGTGTCTGGATTATTTTTTTACTAATCAGACTGCCGTTTAATTATATAGCCAAATGTTATTCAACAGCTCTGTCTTATCAACAATGGATCTTAATTTCGTGTGATCTAGATTTCGTGGTCAGACTTTTAAACGAAACATACGTGTATGTTTGTAGTTTTAATCAATGTTTACTACTTTAATTCGCCTTATGGTACAATCGTAAACGTTTTATTTTACGACAACTTTCGAAATCAGGTTTATGTGTCTAGATTAATTAATGTTGGAGGCAGTTTCTATTAACCGAAATTTTGGTTGAAAATCATGGAATGAGATGTATAGAGTACATACTCGTATTGACATTTCTGTGATTGAACTTGATTCATATAACAAACGTCACGGTGCTTGTTCTGTACATATTCTATCTTATTCAAATCCTTACTTTAGGGAAAATTATTATTGAAAATTAAAATTAAACTTTAAATGCTCAATGGGCCTTTAACAATAAATTGAACACCTAATCCGGTAATTTAATTACCATAAAGTTTTTAATACAAAATCTCTCAGAAAAAGCGTCTTACACGTGATTTATAAAATAATATATATAAATATTTAGATATTTTTATATATATTTTTAGCATTTTACATGCTTAACACTATACATTAAACACAAAGTGAAAAATGTGAAATCGAAAATAACAGTCACAAGCAGGATTTGAACCTGCATCTCCTGGATACCGTCCAGATGCTTTGCCAATTCAGCCATCGTGACAATTGCTCCCGACTGCTAGTTTCGATAACACATTCATATTTAACGTCTTTGGGTGACGTCTGCGCCATCTGTCGGAAGTATTTTCATACATTATACCGACCAGGTAAACTTAATTTTACAATTAAGATTTTATCTAATAATGACGCAAACCCTATAAATATTTAGATATTTTTATATATATTTTTAGCATTTTACATGCTTAACACTATACATTAAACACAAAGTGAAAATTTTTTCACTTTGTGTTTAATATATATAACTTATATGTCCGCAGTGGTGGACCTTCCTTCATGAATTTCAAAATTCAATTCGATTTGACCACTGAAGGAATGTAATATAGTTCCGGTGGCCCATCAATAAAGGCGGAGAGACGGCACACGGCGGGTTTCTTTAGTGGGTGAGGGCCCCACACTACCCTGTTCGTTGCCCCGAACGATAGTAACAAGGGCTACCTAAAATATATATTTAACGGGTCTTGTCAGTCTCGTGGCGTAGTCGGTAGTGTAACCGACTTCCGTGCACGAGGTCGTGGTTTCGATTCCCACTCAGCACAATTATTTGTGTGATAAACACAAATAACACTTATGGTATGAAAGAGAGTATTGGTGTAAAGATGCGAAAGGGAATGCTCCGATGGTTCGGACATGTGGAAAGAACGCCGGACGAGCGACTGGCTAAGAAGATATACAATGCGGAAAGTGGAAGGATGTAGGTACAGGGGGAGACCGAGACTTACCTACCTAGACCAAATTGGTCATGTATTGAAGGAAGGTGGAGTCAGGAGTCTCCGAAACCGGCGAGCGTTTATGAAGAGAGTTATTAATGTTGAGGAAGCAAGAGATGTATGCAAGAATAGAGCCTCTTGGCACTCTGTTCTCTCTGCCTACCCCGCAAGGGAATGGGGTGATGATAAGTAAGTAAGTAAGTATGAACACAGATATTTGTATTGCATCCGGATGTTTTCTATCAATTATATTATGTATGTATTTACAAAAAAAGTAATATATGTATTATATCCGTAATCTGGTACCCATAGCACAAGCGTTAAGCTTAGTTTGGGACCAGAGGACGTTGTGTGAAATGTTCGTGAATATTTATTTATTTTTATTATATTATATATATCTAATTAACCACCACTTACTCGCCAAAAGCTGGCCAAAACTTTACACTCGTTTCAATATAGTACAGTTACTTCATATACATAGACATAGACTAAGAACACCCTGTTCTATACCTATTTCTCTGGAATCATGACAACAAAAAGGAATGATGTCGCAGTCAAATGCTACTATAACAGACATTTAAACATAGCATCACGCCTGTATTCCCCGAAGAGGTAGGCAGAGGTGTATTACACACCCACGATTCGCCAGCTATGTTTAGGTCCCACGTTAAAGGGGGTGAGCCTATTGCCGTCTACCGGGTACATTTCTAAACTCCGGGCTGCTACTAAGGATTTTTCTTTTTACGAAAAAGCTTAATAACATTGCCCGACCCGGGGATCGAACCCGAGATCTTATGATCTGCAGTCGCACACTACCGCTGCACCACCGAGGCAGTTGCAGTGCTACTACAGCATGTTGTTATTTATATTTTAAACACTTGTCATGCTCGCGTTTTTTGTTTTAGCGTTATATACATATATTCATCATACAGCCAGCATTCAACACTAGATGTCACGACGTTTCATTTTTCTTGTTTATTACCACGTTTCAATTTATACAGTAATTTTTATCAGTATTTGACATAATCATTTCATGAAACGCGCCATAATTTAGTATGATTCCTAGTTTTAATAATTAAACTTACTATATCAGAACAAAATGTGTGCTATAACACATTTGATAGATGACACGGGTTATGAGGCTAAAATGTGACGTGGAGATTGGGATTGTCAGTAGGTTTTTACGATAGCTTAGTTCCCCGGATAGGGATAAACGCCAGTTCGAAACCTGCTCGTAGAAAAATGAATGATATTTCTATTTGAAAAAAAACTTTTAACATTTCTAAAATAAGTAAAAACTCTAAGCTCATTTAAAAGCAAATACTACTTATTAAAAAAGTAACAAACATTTATTTGTTAGCGAGAAAGAAGATTAACTAGCGAAACACTTTTAATTAAAACGAACGTTATTTCTTTTGCAGACAGTCTCTAGAAACTTTTTTTGGGTATTATTGCTTATACCCGTCAGCATTTAAATTGACTGTCAATTATCCTTAACGGTTACAGCACCAGCAATTTTTTCTTAAAGCAAAAATTGTGTCGATCATTTAAAAAAGAGATAAATTTATATTGAAAATGGCTGTGAAAATCTAAATGGACGCTGTTGGTATAAAATATAAAATGATTTTATTCATTAAAATTCATTTATAAGCCTTTGTATTGTGTGGATAATTGGTGCAAAAATGAAGCTCTCATAGCCCGGTGGAGCTTCTTAAACCATTAAGCCGTCTGTGGAATCAAAACGAAAAATCTGCAAAAATCTGCGAAAAATATTTAAGTTGCGTAGTGAATTTTTGGCGATCGTCGATAATTTAATGAAAGCATAGGTAATCTCACCACATCGATCTTCTGCTCGTGTCTATTACCATGTAATGGCTGTGCTTCAAGCTTTATTGATGTATGTTTATACATATATACATAATTGTGACGTATTTTTCCCGTAGATGTAGGCAGAGACACCTCTAAAGGAATGTAATATGGTTCCGGTGGCGCGCTATAAAGGCGGAGAGACGGCACATAGCAGGGTTCTTTCGTTCACATGACCCTGTTCGTTGCCCCGAATGACGGGGTGTGCGGTTAAGAAATTTATTTCCGCCCTAACAAAAAAAAAGATGTAAGCAGAGACCACTTCTCTCCACTTGCTACGATTCTGACACACATCTTTCGCTTCATCTACTTTCATCAGCGGTTTTCTGCATGCTCATTGGTTACGAGTAGGTACTCTTAACCTGGCCTTCCTTAAGAAAGTCTCTGATCTGGTCAAAATACGTTCGCCGAGGTCGACGGTAACCTCTACCAATTTGTCCATTCACAGTCGCCTTGCATATCTGTTTCGTTAATCTTCTTTCATCCATCCTCTCTACGTGTCCGAATCACTTAAGCATTCCTTTCTCTATTTTTGTCACTATATCTTCTTTCATACCAAAGTATTCTCAATTATATATTATATTCAATGTATGTTTATAATAGTTTTATTCTTTATATAGGACTTGCTATTGTTATAACTGATTTGCCAATAAACAACGACTCTTTAATGGAAGATCAGCACGATTTTCGGTTTATATAATGTGATTTATTGCAATTTAATTTTCACTTTTATGAATTTTCGACAGGAGTAATAAATATTAAATTTTAAGTTATCCCTTTACAAATTCTGCTCCAAATTATTCTACGAATGTGAAGTCTGCAATCTCAAGTGTATACACCAAAAGCTAATTGCAGTGGGTGAAAAACCAAGTGAGAATACACGGTGCTTTCGACGCAACCCAATTAGTGTTCTCGAAACTTCACTCCAGCACATATAAGTAACACACGGCTAGAAAATACACAGTATATATACACATTTGGTCTTACGCTAAATGTTAGTCGTCTGTTAATATATTTTTGTGTATATTCATGTTACGAATTGCTAAATATTTATAGTAAATTAAACAGTAATAACTTGACATAACGTTCGCGGTGGCGGTCTCTTGAGGAGGCCTATGTCCCTCAGTGGACGATGAAAGACTGATGGATGGATGGATGAAACAGTAATGGTGAGGTCATGTGGTGACGGATTAAGAATACAAGTGTCACCACCCCATCCTTTCCCGCGGGTGTCGTATAAGGCGACTAAGGGAAGTAAACAATTATCACCCATTGCATTACTGGGTACCAAGTGAGAGTACTCACTTGCTATCGAGCCCGAATGGGTCGGTACCACAGTCTCCTGTCTGACCGGTCATGAAACACGTCAGTGTGTTTTGGCTGTAGCAAAAGATAGCCGTTTATATAGCAGGATTTGAACCTGCATCTCCTGGATACCGTCCAGATGCTTTGCCGATTCAGCCATCGTAACAATTGCTCCTGACTGCTAATTTCGATAACATATTCATACTTAACGTCTTTGGGTGACACCTGCGCCATCTGTCGGAAGTATTTTCATACATTATACCGACCAGGTAAACTTAATTTTACAATTAAGATTTTTACTTAATTATGACGCAAACAAAAGATAGCCGTTTATTCTTTCATTTCATATCTAAGAAATGAAATAATGGTTATAGTTGAGTCCATGAGCGACGGTTACCACTTACCTTCAGGTGGGCCGTGGCTCGTCTGCCATCATTAGCAATAAAAAAAATGTACATCGAAGATAATAACATATAGTGTACCAGAGTGTGTCAGTGTGTGTGCAAACACAATTGCAATCTCTGTTTCTTTACCGCTAGACCAAACGTAGGAGCAACGACTTTACGCTTGGCAGGCGGGTTGGCGATCGCAGTGGATGTTGTTAATTCTCAAAGGAGTGCTGCTGCCCACTCCCTCGGTATTTCCTCAGTCGGCTCTTACGACTCCCATGGGTGAAGAGGGGTGGGACAATTCTAAAGCCGGCCCCACACGGCAAAGTAGGTAAGTAATTTTCTATACAGCTTCTGAAGTCAACCACCCTGCAGTAGGCCAATAAGATGGAGTATTTCCTAAATCTCTCTTATGTACTCTCGAAGAGTGTGACGGTAATGTTGTATGAATAAAATATCTTGATATACTCAAAATATATCTAGGAGATGAGCACTTTATGCTAAACTTCCTGCGTTCTATTCCTATAGTGTGAACGCGTAGGTATGTGTGCACTACTATTATTCACATTAGGAAACAAGACGGATTTTATTATACCTATAAGTATTGTAATATTCCTTCAGCAAAGATATACTTTACAAAAAATAATAAAAAAATAATGGTTGTCTTCCTTTTCAAATATTTCAAGTAAGTCAAACAATAAACAAAACCATTCAATAACTAATTATCTTAAAAATATTAACACTCCTAATGCCTATTACTAAGTAGAAGTAACAATTTTTTCAGTTTATCATGTCTTTTATACAGGCAACATTTACAGTAGGTATATAATCTCCCAATAAAATAGTACCTAGTGACAACTGATGTTGCTAAAATATCCATTTCCATTTCGTTCTAGTGCCGAGGCCACACTCGACGGGATGTCAACCTGTCGACACCTGTCTGTTCATCTCATGCTCTGACGACAAACGCTCGGGAAATTAAAATCTTTGATCAAAGCATCAGAATAGGAGCCAGATTTTAGCCAAATGACCTAACCATTTATGTGATGGAATAGTCTAGTATCTGGCGTAGGAAATTAGTCAGATTTCTGTAATTTCTGTTGTATTAAACAAAGACAGTTTTATGTCGCAAGTTAAATAATTTGAGGTCGTAGTTTAAATACTGTATGTAGGCTTGAGTAATTTGTTAACGCCAATAACTTTCAAATGTTACAAATGATTTTACCACAATTGCACAAAAGTTTAATCTTTACTAACTCCAATATAATTTAAGTTTGTGCTGTTAGTAATTTGTCTTTAACTGCTGTATTAAGCATATTAATAAAGATACAAAAAAAAAACAACTATACAATATTTTAGATATTTTTATATATATTTTTAGCATTTGACATGCTTTTGCTTTGTGTTTAACAACTATACAAATTTAAATAAGTACATTAAATATAACATCATAATATCAACACTATATTATAGTAACTTTTAAAGATTCGCGAATTATACACATATTTAAAGTAACATAAACGGGTCTTTTTTCGCTTATAAATTAGGTGAAATTTTAAATACCTGTAGCTCGACGTTTCAACTGCCATGTGACCACAGCTGCACCTAAACCTGATTAATACGCCGAAACAGTACTTATATTATAGGTTTAGGCATTCATTCATTGAATATAAATTATTGGGTCCAAACAGTCAAGTACCTGGTACCACCGTCTTCTTCCATTTTAAATGCTCGTGCAGCATCTCGTGAAGTTTTAGATAAAGGGATATTTTTTTTCCCCAATTTTCGCACAATAAGTTTTTTTTTTAATGTATGGAGTATATTTACAAAACAATATGTACAATCAAAAAGGGATAATTGAATTCAAGTTCACCGTTCTTTCGAGCGTCGTGGTACCTTTAAAAGTCTTTACAGACAGTAATTTGGCTTTGCCCGATTTACCAATAGTGCCTCCCTTTTTTTTGTTAAGGCGGGAAAAAATTTACCTAACCGCAAACCCCGTCGTTTAGGGCAACGAACAGGGTAGTGTGGGGCCCTCACTAAATAAACCCACCATGTACCGTCTCTCCGCTGGTATTGGCAGACCACTGGAACTGTGTTACATTACTTCAATAGTGCTCCGGCGACTTACCCTTTCAGGTACCCTCAAATGAGCCACGCTTCCGCACAGGGGCGTAGCACATTCTCGGGAGGACCTATAGTTCCCTGAGGCACTGCATAAATTGTCACCCCATTAAGTAATTAAACTAGATCGTTCTTGGAAATTTGTCATCTTGGACTCTAGTCCCTACTGCAGCTAGTGTAAGCCAAGTGGAGTGTTGCCCATCTGCCACAGTTAAAAAAGAAAAATATGGTTTTCAGATTTCCAAATAACTGAGGAGTCGTATGAGTGAAAAAGCTAGTCAAGAGGAAAATTCATTTAGAAAATTTAGCATTTTAATTAACAAGTACTTGTTACCTTCAAATAGTAAGTAGACTAGTACCTACTATACGTACTATACAGACAGTTATAATATCTTTGATACTTTGAATAAACTTACTTGTGAATAAATTTGACAGGACATAGACCTAATGACAGAGGTATACAGATTTTTTTACTTTACTGACTATCACAAAATCTTACCGTTTCACAGAGACAGCAATTTCTTTGACCCACTGGTAGCCTATATTTGTTGTCAAATAAAAGCGGTCCCTCGTCACTGAAGCTAAGGTGGAGAGGACAAAGGTATTTTTACTTTGAGATATGGCTGAGTGTCATATAACTAAATACCTTCATTTATAAACCTTACAAATGTACAGGGCTAAATGCCAATAAAATTGTTCGCTTGTTTACGTTTTGTGAGAGCTTTATGTAGAGAAGCTCATTAACATCTTTTATTTATTGGATACTGATAATAAAATATATTACAACATAGCCAAATAACTTGATTGGGCAGCTGCAAATTATTTTTTTGTTATAAAGTATGTCTAAATAACATGTGGTAAAATTGCAGTAGTTTGTCTTTGAACGAAGATGAGGTCTAAGTATTTGAACAAAGTAGGATGTGAACAAAAATGAGGTGAGTTTAGATTTAGAGCTTTCTCAGGGAGAGATACAACATCAAAAATAGTTTCCAACTATTAGTTATTAGCTTTAGCCTGCGTCTACGTCTACGCTCCGCTGGGGCTCTCACTAGAGCGTCAGAGCCCCAAACCCCTCCTTTTTTTATTATCCTTCCTTCTCCCATCCCTTTCTTTGAAGTTGGCGACACGTAAGTGATGCCTCTGGTATTGCTAGCGTCTATAGGCTACGGTAGCCGCTTACCATCAGGTGGGCCTTATCCTTGTTTGCCACCCACGTAAAGTAAAATTTTTATTATATAATTGAACACAAAGCAGGCAATTAATGCAGGTTCACATCCTGCCATCGTGACTAAGCATGTGACATACCTAAAAATATTAATTTTGTATTAGTACATTTAGTTACTATTTTCCACTCAGATTTCTATCAAAATAGTTAAATAATATTTATCTTGAATGTACTCCTATAAGAAATATAAGTACGTCTACTAACTCTGGTGGCAAAAGCTCGGCATGAAACTTAAGCTTGATGAGTATATTTTTGAAAATCAACCAGAATAAGATTTGCACTCCTATAAAGATATATTCCAAAGCAAATTCTCTCAAAGCTTTGGAAACGTTTTGATCTTATGTATATTTGAAGGCCGATAAGCTCGCAGTAGCTTTACTTACATAGGTATTATCTTCAGAGACGGAAATAGAAGGCAAAACTAAAAAGATATCCATAACGGATATTGCGGTACGAAGGTAAACTGAAAATAGCCTTGTGAGTGTGGCCTCGGCCGAAAATGGGAACGAACTTAACTTACCTAAACAAAAATGTTATCTAGGTAACATTTCTTGCGCTATACTATTTAGAGTTATGATGACTTCGACTTTTACAAGTTAAGACAATTATAGGAGTAAAAGTGTTATATTTTAAGGCTAATCAATAAATGTCATCCATATTATTTAAATAGGAAGGTATCTATTTAAATTCTAACTATTATAAAGCTGTAACAGAGCTATGACTGTACCTACATTTAAAATTTTTGAGAAAACAAATATTGAATTACGCTAATACTTTCTAACATTTACGCGAATTTCACACATTTTGAAATAAAACTACATTTACGGAATCTATCGCGTTTACTTGATTTTTTATGCTATCCCGACATTTCGAATACTTTACAGCATTCATGATCACGGGTGGACTTAGATGGTAGATGTCCAAAGCTGATATGTTGTTTCAACGGTTTCATCTACCCACAGTAATATAATTTTACAAATTTTTGGTTTATTTATTTCAACCCACATAATATTCGTTTAGAAACACAATTAAAAATATCTACTCTAAGTTTTATGCTTTCAATGTATGAGATTTTAAGGTAGTATAATAAAATTAGTATTAATTAGTTATTATACCGGGCAACTGAGGTGCAAAGTATCTATTTAAATTAACAACGTCACGAACTTTTCCCTCACTCTATGTCATCCGAACTCACATGTGTACATAACCATTTCATTTAGTGCAACGAGGTTTAAAATATTAAAATTGTATCTGTAGTTTTGATTGGAAAAGTTACAGCAAACATAGAGAAAATGTAGCATAAATAAAGCATAGACTAATCAATTTACGAAGCTAAGGTTCTGGCAGAGAAGTCCTCTAATTTATCGTGACTGATGCCAATCTACCACAGATTTCTATGCCATCAGCAGTTCTAATGAAATTATGCTTCCAGCTCTTGGTTGAAAATGCCGCAAATATTCATAGCCACGCGCTCTGGATTTACATTCTCGTTGATACGCCTCGTTGCCAACTAAGTTATGGTGTTTGTATTTTAGTATTTTTTACTTTTTATCTTTCACACACAGCACATTTGTAGTCCGTAATTTATTTTGGAGTTTTCAAATGCAGTTTAAACAGGCTATGGGTATTTAGAAATTTTTATATATATTTTGAGCATTTGAAATGCTTAGCCATATACATTAAACACAAAGTGGAAAATGTGAAATCGAAAATAACAGTCACGAGCAAGATTTGAACTGCATCTCCTGGATACCGTCCAGATGCTTTGCCAATTCAGTCATCCTGATAACTGCGTTGTGTCTGTGTGGTGACGGACTAAGAATACAAGTGTCACCACCCCAATCTTTCCCACGGGGGTCGTATGAGGCGACTAAGGGAAGTAAGCAATTTTCATCCATTGCATGACTGGTGGTAGGGCTGGGTACCAAGTGGGAGTACTCACTTGATATTGGGCCCGAGCGGGTTGGTACCACCATCTCCCGTGTAACCGGCCATGAAGCACATCGTTGCGTTTTGGCTGTAGCAGGAGATAGCTGTTTATATTTCATTTCATATCTGTGTATGAATTGGTGAGCAGCGGCTTGGCGATACTCTCGGTATAGTCGAGTCCATGGGCAATGGTTACCATTTACCATCAGATGGACTGTGGCTCATCTGCCACTACATGCAATAAAAAAAAAAAACATCGTGACAGGCATCACCCAGAACGTTAAGTATATATAGCTGAATTGGCAAAGCATCTGGACGGTATCCAGGAGATGCAGGTTCAAATCCTGCTCGTGACTGTTATTTTCGATTTCACATTTTCCACTTTGAGTTTAACAGGCTATGGGTGTTTCGTAAAATCAGCATGTTTGTTTCGATATATTATTTACGTTCGCACTATAATATAGATTTTATAATATAGATATTAAATATAGATTTTCTTAAATTACTGTAGTCTTAAACAAGTTGTACATATGCCAACTCACTATACAGAACACAGTGAAACCTTAATTGATCTTATATGTACTGATACCCAATTTAGTAATGTTTCCATCTTACATAAACCTGACCTTAGCCAACATGCTATGTTATCAATACAATTAAATTTTAAGATAAATAAATTGCTGCCTAAGTATGTTTGTTACAGACCTTTAAATAACATTATAGTGGATTTATTCCATAGTGACCTATCTATCCTAAACTGGGCTTTAATATTTCAACAGGTAGACGTTAACGGAATGGTATCAATATTAAATACGCTAATAACAACTTTATTTGACTTACATGCCCCCGTTAAGAGAGCTTTAATTAAGGAAAAGTCAGTTCCATGGATTACTGATACTGTCAAAGAGATGATTAAGGTACGAGACAAGTATCATAAACGATACAAGTTAAGCAATTCAGACTCTCATAAAGCAACTTATAAAAATTTGAAATACATCGTAGCTGCTGCAATTGACAGTGAAAAAAGAGCATATTTTAATCATTTTATTAACAGAAGTATAACTAACCCTAAAAAGCTATGGCAAAACTTAAAATCGTCTTTATCTGTTACTAAGAAATTTAATCATGATTTGCATCTATCCTGCAATAATCCAGAATTTCTAAATGATAAATTTTTATGCATTCCTGGTAATGACTTAGTCACTATATCTGCTCTGACATATTATGAGTTCCACAGATTTCATAACTTTACATTCACTCTTGAACCAGTTAATGAAAATATTGTTTTGCAAACTATTCGGAGCATAAACTCAAATGCTTTAGGATCCGATAACATATCGCTTGAGATGTTGAAGATGACGCTCCAGCAAAGTCTCCCAGCAATAACTGCAATTATAAATAAATCTATTGTCACGTCAACCTTTCCAGAATTATGGAAAACATCTATAGTAAAACCAATACCGAAGGTACCTCATCCTGTATGCGTTAAAGATCTTAGACCAATCAGCCTGCTGCCGTGTTTGTCAAAAATTCTGGAGAAAATAGTTTATAACCAATTAAGGATTTACTTGGAAAACTATAAGATCTTACCTCTTACACAATCCGGGTTTCGACAAGGCCATAGCACCACCACTGCGCTCTTAGATGTAGTTGATGATACATTGAACGCTACTGACCAGGGTATGGGTACAGTCCTTGTTCTTCTAGATTTTTCACGTGCCTTTGATTCTATAAATATTTCTCTCCTTTTATCCAAACTTTCTTATTATGGATGTGACATAGTATCAGTGAAATGGTTCCATAGTTACATTTCTAACCGGTTTCAATTTGTCCAAATTGATGGTGGTAACAGTCTGGCTAGATCGTCGGCTCGTCAGGTAACCAGGGGTGTCCCTCAGGGATCCATCCTTGGGCCTCTCCTCTTCATTTTGTACAGTGCTGATGTTACTAACCAGATACTTCAATCAAAATTTCACATGTATGCTGACGACCTTCAAATTTATCTCTCTTTTCAACCAAGTGATTGCTGTCAATATGTTAATAAAATTAATGAGGATTTAGACAGAATAGCCAAGTGGGCTAAAGCAAATTCCTTAGTACTAAACCCACACAAATCTAAATATTTAATATTAGGGTCTAAAGCTTGTGTAAATAAAATAGTTACACTAAATCCTTCTATAAATATTGAAGGTTCTCAAATCGAGCGAGTCTCTGAGGCTCGTAATCTGGGAGTAGTCTTTGATGGTCAATTGAACTTTGAGACTCATGTGCTTGATGCTGTGCGAAATTGTTTCTACCGTCTCAAACTCCTATACCGAATTCGGCCGTACCTAACAATCAATCTGCGCGTTTCTCTCTGTGAATCTCTAGTTTTATCCAAGTTAAACTATGCTGATAGCGTTTATGGTACATGCATACTGGGTAGAACGGAGAAGCTTATACAGCGGGTACAAAACGCATGTGCTCGATTTTGCTACGATATTCCACCACGGTCACATGTTACACCTTTCTTAAACACAGGCAACCTTATGAAAATGACTGCACGCAGGAAGCTACATTTGGCTACTTTATTATTTGGTATTGTAATGTATAAGACTCCAGGTTATCTCTACAATAAGCTTTCATGGGCACGGGAGGAGCATCAGTATAAAACTAGAGCGTCATCATTTCTTTTACTTACTCAAAAACATCGCACTATGGCTTTTCGAGGTAGTTTTAGATTTTCTGCCACTCGTTGCTGGAATGTTCTAAAGCCCCCTTTACTCACGGTGAAAAGCCTTCGTATGTTCAAAACCAAATTTAAAGAAATACTCTTGAACCAGCAAAAACTTCAGTTATAGTGGCAGATGCTTTGTGTTTTAAGTAGTTATAAAATTCATGCATGTTTACACTTTAGTAATTAATTTAGTTTTGTATCTTAGAATTATTTTAGTTAGTAAATATTTGTATTTGTGTTTTTTAGGTTATATGTCAGGCTCATGATGTAGTGGTGGGATGAATGTGTACCGATTATTAGGTCCAATACTTGGACCATACTTAGTCTATGGTCTAATCAAACAGATAAACAAACAAGGGATCTGGAAATTTGTTCTGTGTTTAGACGCGCATATGTGGGCCGGTGGAATAATTTTTTCTTAAATATCTTGAATGTTGAACAGGTTAATAAGACATCAGCCTGTTCTTTGTGACTGGCATCCGTGACACGAAAACGCCCCAACGGAAGACCAGCGCAGGTTTCATGAGATGTTGATGATGTTTCGCTGAGTTGGGGTCGTTTTGTAACAATTTAAATTGATATTTCTTCCTTTTATTATTTTGTAGAATGTTTGTTGATTTCTTGTTGTACCTTTTTATTGTTCGTTTTTTAAATTAATATGTTAATGTGCTTTTGTTTGTTGCAATAAACCTTTCATTCTTTCTTTTCTTTCTTTCTATAAGCGGTGTAGCTATATGTGTAGCAGTGTAATTGTGTTATGCATATTTTTTTATATTTCGCGGGTGGCAAACAAGCATACGGCTCACCTGATAGTACAATTTATTTAATCCAAAACTTTCAAACACAATTTCACATAGATTATAAATATCAGGAATTTCTGAGTATCTATTTCAGTAGTATGATCTCTCTCCTATGGTTATCTTCTGTCCTCAACATTTTTGCCATCACAAGCCACAATTTTTACTTTGTGAACTTTGGCCACTTCTTGTACTTCTTGAAACTCACATCATTTAACATATATGTCCATACATTGTCTCAAAACCTGTAACTGTTTAGTTTCCCTGCTTTGAAGGTGGCCTCGTGGCGTGGTCGGTAGTGTAACCGACTTCCTTGCACGAGGTCGTGGGTTCCATTCCCACTCTGGACAATTATTTGTGTGATGAACACAGATACTTGTACTGCGTCTGGGTGTTTTCTATCTATTATATGTATGTATTTACAAAAAAAAGTAATCTATGTATTATATCCGTAATCTGGTACCCATACCACAAGTGTTAAGCTTAGTTTGGGACCAGAGGAAATGTCCGTGAATATTTTTTTTTTTTTTTCTAGATTTCACCCTGTTAGATAATGCCTGGTTAATAGATTTGTCAATATGTAACAACACTTTCACTGCTAAATTCAGTGTAATCTGCCAACACTGTAACAGTTCATCAAGACTTTCCTGTAATGTATTTCCTATTGTACTAGTTCTATATAATTGACATGACATAACTAACGATTTAACTATATCACTTGTAACGCGAAAATAATTATTTGAGCCCTAGATAATGTTATTTTCGGCCAATCGTAACTTTCAAGTGGAATCTGGAAAATAAAAGTGAGAAAACGCAAGCGAATCACTAAACATAAACAGTAAACACTAACAACCGTAAACGGAAAAAAGATAAAGAAGACAAAAGAGAATAGTAGGTGGTTACCGTAGCCTATAGACGCCGGTTATGCCAGAGGTATCACTCGCGCAGCTCCCATCTCCAAGAAAAAGATAGGTGGAGAAGAAGCATAATAAGGAGAGGATAGTAAGGATAATAAGGAGAGCACAGGAAGGATGATAAGGAGAGGATTGGAAAAATAATAACGATAGGATAGGAAGGAAAAAAAGGAGAAGATAGGAAAGTAGTTAGCGAGTTTACGAGTGATGCCTCTGGTGTTGCTAGCGTCCATCTCGTGGAGCATGTGATTGTTCACCACTCACGTATAATAAAAAAACAACGCGTCGAGTAATTAGCCAAAAGAATCTGAAGTTTAGTTTTCATAACGTAAAACTAAAATATTTTTATGATAAGTAAACCATGAATACAACCTCATACGATACATGAATATTACAGACCACAAACTTGTTAAAGTTATAATAACATATAAACTCAGAAATTACCATATAACTTTGCGAAAACTTTTCTTTCAGAGAATCTTTTGTTTAAGTTGAAATAAAAATGGGTTACGAAGGTTTATTAAAACAGAGGTTGTACAGAACTCTTGAGCGAATGGCACTCAAGTTGGCTTGGAGAAGGGAATTTCGCGACTTTTCTGCAACTACCCTCTTTTGGGACCGATGTTAAGTAATGCTTTACTTGATATTCTGAACGTATAAACCTCTTTTGTTTTGGTTCTAGCGAGCATTGATGCAGTTTTACAGAATCGGAAAGAAATGTATAGGTTTCACTAAATGACTGGTGAAATAAATTATTTATCTCGAAGTTAACTTGACGTCGGATTTATTCATTTATTTATACACCAAGATCTGTCACTGTACTAAATATCAGACTTTCAAGTACACTGGAGTACTTTATAATTTTGATGATACATCAATATATCAGTCAGTACCTACCCAATGGCCGTGTGGGGCTGGCTTTAGAATTGTCCCACCCCTCTCCACCTACGGGAGTCGTAAGAGCCGACTGAGGGAATACCGGCGGAGTAGGCAGCAGCACTCCCTCGAGTATTAACAACATCCACTGCGATCGCTAACCCGCCTGCCAAACGTGGCGATTACGGTATTATCCCCCATGACGAGACCGCTCGTTGTAGCGTTCTCTTGGGGAGGCCTATGTCCAGCAGTGGATGTTGAAATGCTGATGGATGGATGGATGGACATACCCAAAATCGGAAACTTTGGAAAATTGTCACTTCATAGCGGTACAACATAAGGACCTGATATTTTTAGAGTCGCTCTATCTACGTAACCTTAATATGTCTTGTAACCTTAGTATTTTAGACGTCTAGCAAAAATTTGTTATTATGGGAGCTTGAAAAGCTTAGTGAAATGTTTCCTGTAAATATATACACTTCATTGCTGGTACTTGGCCTGGCGCACTAACGTGTGCGATATGTGTGGAATAAATAAAGTATTTGCGTGTGTTGTAAAATCAAAATTCTGCTTATGGCTTGGAATATCGCGAATTTGAGTGTGTATTGCCATGTTAACTGCCTCGGTGGTGCAGCGGTAGTGCGTGCGACTGCTGATCATGAGATCTCGGGTTCGATACCCGGGTCGGGCAATGTTATTGAACTTTGTCGTAAAAAGAAAAATTTTCAGTAGCAGCCCGGAGTTTGGAAATGTGCCCGGTAGACGGCAATAGGCTCGCCCCCTATTATGTGGGACTTAAACATAGCTGGCGAACCGTGGGTGTGTAATACACCTCTGCCTACCCCTTCGGGGAATACAGGCGTTATGCCTTGTGTATTCCTCCAGGTCAGCTGCTTAACTTGCAAGAGACGACGTGTTCTTAGCTTACGTGAATTGTACTGTGCCTGGATCACTAAGCCCCCGAGATCTTCGGTAAATTCCCAATTTATTATCCTTTGCTTCCAGCTCACTCTTAGGGTTTGTGGGGTACTGGTACCCTTTTAGAGAAACGGGCGTATGACTATGTCAGAAATAAAGATTCGTAATTTTTGTGTAATTCAACGTAATCATACGTATGTATAACGTATCAGTTAATAATTTTGATATGTAAATAAAGCTATGGCGTACATTTGTTAAGTTAACCAAGCAATTAACTAGCCATTAAATAATCAATGATCACTTTGCGAGCACGACAATTTTGAATATATTAATTATATTCTGTAATTCGCAATCAGTCGTTGGTATGCTAAAGCGACTATTATGCAAACGATACGGTTTCATACTAAACAGTGCTATGTAAATTTGAAGTAGGTAATGAAGATATAACGATTGTTTGTTAGCAACAAGTGCGTCTCGACCTTATTCTTTGCATGTTTTATTAAATAGATGGTTCCGTCTGTACATTCGTTGGGCAATGCTGTATCGTTAGTTTAGATATTGTTGCTTGTACATAGCATCACGCCTGTATTCCCCGAAGGGGTAGGCAGAGGTCTATTACACACCCACGATTCGCCAGCTATGTTTAAGTCCCACGTAATAGGGAACGAGCCTATTGCCGTCTACCAGGCACATTTCCAAACTCCGAGCTGCTACTGAGAATTTTTCTTTTTCAAACCCGAGACCTCATGATCAGCAGTCGCACACACACACACACACAAACTGCCTCGGTGGTGCATCGGTTGCTATATATATATATACTATAAAATTTAGGTACGGAGTTACTTATAAATGTTGCAGAAAACTTATATAATTTATTACCATTTGTTATGAAACCATTTATTTTCTTATTCTTTATATTAATATCTGCTTCTAATAATAAAACCTCTCTACGGATTATTGAACTGTAATGAATACCTACACACTCAATAAGTTCGTTGTGACTACAATATATTTCGCCAATATTAACTAAACTATACTTTTAAACAGTACCAATCTTCAGACGATTTTTTTTGTAAATATAAAGAAATTCCCGTCAATACCATATTATTTTATATTGCCCTGCCCCATAACTTTTCATATTTATACATTTTGTTGATTTTATGCGGGCATAAAATACAAGTACTTATATATTTATTAATATAACTAGCTGTTTCCCGCGGCTTCACTCGCGTAAATAAATGAATATAGGTTACTGCAAAAAAATTAAAAACTATGTTCCACGTGACCGAAGTCGCGGGTTGCACTTAGTTAATAAAGTTTGTTACTTAAACTTTATATAAGATGCGTCAATATTGAATTTCATGCTTTTTCTTTTAAAAATAACAAACTTTTTATGCAAACTTTCGACCCCTAATTCACCTATTTAGGGGTCAAAATTATGGCCCCGGTCTACGGTCGACGCCATTCTGCGCCTGAAGGCCGCGGCTGCGGAGACCGTCACCTCGAGGGAAGTGCTGTTGGCGGTGTCGCTCGAAGTTGCCAACGCCTTCAATAGTCTGCCATTCGGCTGCATCAAGGAGGCACTCCGGTACCATGGAGTGCCCCTCTACCTAAGGCGGCTGGTGGCAGACTACCTGGACGGCCGCAGCGTCCTCTTCATGGACCGGGAAGGGGACGTTGTAAGGAGGGCTATGTCGTGCGGCGTCCCGCAGGGTTCGGTTCTTGGGCCGCTCCTGTGGGACATCGGCTACGACTGGGTCCTGCGTGGCCGGCTCCCCCCCGGGCTGAGCGTAATTTGCTACGCAGACGATACGCTCGTCACAGCCCGGGGCAGGACCCTCGAGGAGGCGGCAACGCTGGCCACCTCAGGTACCGTGGAGGTGGTCAGGCGGATCGAGGCGCTGGGGCTTAGGGTGGCCCTTGAAAAGTCGGAGGCCCTACTCTTCCATGGGCGCCGACGAGGCCCGCCCGCCAGCGCCTCGATAACGGTCAACGGTGTGGGCTACCCAATCCAGGCCCACATCAAATATGTGGGCCTGGTATTGGATGGACGGTGGCACTTTGACGAGCACTTCCGCCGTCTTGCGCCAAGGCTCGTCAACACGGCGTCCGCCCTCGGGCGACTTATGCCGAATTTGGGCGGACCGAGTCTTGCGTGTCGACGACTCTACGCGGGGGTAGTACGGTCGATGGCGCTGTACGGTGCGCCCGTGTGAGCGGAGTCCCTGGCCGCTCGCAATAGGGCCCTTCTGTGGCGTCCACAGAGGGTCGTAGCGGTCAGGGCAATACGCGGGTACCGCACGGTCTCGACCGATGCAGCCTGCGCGTTGGCCGGAACCCCCCCGTGGGATCTGGAGGCGGAGGTGCTCGCCGACGTCTATCGGCGGGCGTCGACGGCGCGGGCGGGGGGCAGCCGCCCCTCGCCGAGCGCAATGTCATCGTGGCGGGAAGATGCCCGCCGCGCCACCGTCCTAAAGTGGAAGTTTCGGCTGGAGACGCCCCGAGCCGGTCTCTGGACCGTGGGGGCGCTCCGGCCGATCTTGGAAGAATGGGCGGGGCGGCAGCACGGGGTCCTCACTTTCCGGTTGGTGCAGGTTTTGTCGGGGCATGGTTGCTTTGGCAAATACCTGCACACGATCGCAAGGAGGGAGACGACCCCAGGCTGTCACCACTGCGGCTGCGACGAGGACTCGGCGCAGCACACGCTCGAGTCGTGCC
This sequence comes from Leucoma salicis, assembly GCA_948253155.1. Lineage (NCBI taxonomy): Eukaryota > Metazoa > Arthropoda > Insecta > Lepidoptera > Erebidae > Leucoma > Leucoma salicis. The sequence continues at coordinate 6,775,421 of OX411815.1, forward strand.
CGGCCTGGGATGTGCAGCGCTGGGAACTCGTTGCAGTCATAGGCGTGGACCTGTCGCTGCCGGCCGTTGCGCGAGCGATGGTTGGCAGTGACAGGGCCTGGACCGCGGTCGCCGCCTTCTGCGAGGCTGTCATCTCGCGGAAGGAGGTGGCGGAGAGGGCCCGTGAGGAATCCTCCTTTGCGGACCCGATTCGCCGCCGGCGCGAGGGGCGGCGTGCGCGCGTTTATCTGCGCCTGATGCCGCCCTAGCCGAGGCTGCGGACGGTGGGGTCGGGGAGTACCCTGCCGTCCGCGGAAGCCTACCGCGAAGGTACGACGCCCAAGTGCGTGAGGCGTCGCTCAAGAGAGGGTGCCCGAAGGGGCTGCCGCCTGCGGATCGCGGTCGTAACGACGCGGTACCCGTGATTCGCCGTAGCAAGGGCGGGTGGAGGCGCACGGTGGGTTTTTAGTGGAGAGCCCCATTCACTCCGTTGTCTCCCCGGGCAGCGGGGTGTGCGGTAGGACATTTTTGCCCACCTAAAATAAAAAAATAAAAAAAAATGAAAAAAAATAAAAAAAAAAGGTCAAAATTATAAAATCGCTGATATACGTATTCATTTATTTTTAATCAGAAAAAGGTATTTGAAAATTCGTGCTTCTTAGTTTAAAAGTGACGAAGCTCCTATATAAACTTTCAACCCTTCATTTACCTTGTTAGGCGTATTTTTTTTAATATCAGTCTATACATGTACATTTAATTCTAACTAGAAACAGGTATTTGAAATTTCGTGCTTCTTACTTTGAATATTGTCAATGTTCCATACAACCGTTTATACCTTATTTTACCCTCTTAGGGGTGAAATTTTCTTTTTTCCTCTCGCTGCCGAGCGTCGTCAGAGCGATGCTTGGCAGTGACAGGAATTGGACCGCGGTCGCTGCCTTCTGCGAGGAGGTCATCTCGGGGAAGGAGGCGGCGGAGAGGGCCAGGGAGGCTGATCCTTGAGTAGACCCGAACCGCCGCCAGCGACTGGGTCGGCGCAGGCGTCAATATTTGCGCCTAATGCCGCCCTAGCTGAGGCTGCGGGTGGATGGACCAGGGAACGTCTGCCACCCGCAAGGCCTCCCGCGAAGGTGCGACGCTCCGTGTGCGGATGCGTTGCTCAGTTGAAGGTACCCGAAAGGGTAAGCTGCAGATCTCTACAACAAAAAAGGCATCAACTACCAAAACTTTAAGTTCGCAGCTCTCAGCAGGCTCTGCGTTGATCGTCAGTCAGTCGGTACAAGCAATTATATGTATATAGACTATTGCTACGTATAGATTGCGCGTATAAACTAATTATGGTTTTTGTCACATTCTTTTGTAAAATTCACATGTAATAAATATTGTGCAGCCGTGTGGGGCCGGCACCAAGAATAGCTCCACCCCGTCTATTCCTATGGGTAAAAGCCGACTAAGCGATTACCGGGGGACCGGGCAGCAGCGTTCCCCTGTGTACTAAAAACATCCGCTGCGATCGCCAACCTGCCTACCAAGCGTGGCGATTATGGTAAAATCCCCATTTTGGGGAGACCTATGTCCAGCTGGGGACGATGAAAGGCTTGATGGATGGATGGAAATATTGTGAAGATATAAATGAATAAATAAATAAAATTACAGTTGTATAAGTGTCGCTATTACGATAATTATCTTATGTCTTATAACAATAAATAAATGAAATCAGTAGGTCTTTGCTTTTTATGCTTCGATCATCAACACGAACAAGATACAGTCTCCCGAACAAAATCAAGCTAAAAACTGTCCGTGTGAATATATATTTATACAGCTACATCTGTTTACTAACGAACTCAAAGATTTTAAAACAGTTTTAAGTTCAACCTAATTACAATCATGGCACTTAGTAATAAAGTCACAAATCTTTAAAATATTATCTTACATTAACGGCCATTCCTCACAAAAAACGAGCAAAGCAATAGCAATAATTTATTACTGCCACTTAAAAGTAAAAAGACAAATAACTTTTGCTGTGAAATCATGCTTAAATAGTAACAAATAAAGTAACTTTTTGAACTAAACATAATAAGAGCTCACTTCTCAAGTGCGCTCTTATTTACCGAGACGTATTTTTCGGGAGCTGGAAAATAATTCATTTTACCAACTTGAAATACGAGTAGAAGTTTGTAATTAGTAGGTATTTTTTTTTAGATTTAATATGCTTGCTATTTACTATAAACAATTTTGTTAAAGAAGAATAATTAGGTATTCAATTATATTCGGGGCGGCGCAGGCGCAGATACTTGCGCCTCATGCCGCCCTAGCTGAGGCTGCGGGTGGATGGACCGGGGAACGTCCGCCACCCGCAAGGCCTCCCGCGAAGGTGCGACGCTCCATGTGCGGATGCGTCGCTCAGTAGAGGGTACCCGAAAGGGTAAGCCGCCGGCGGACCACCGAAGGAATGTAACATAGTTCCAGTGGCCTGCCAACAAAGGCGGAGAGACGGCACACGGCGGGTTTCTTTAGTGGGTGAGGGCCCCGCACTACCCTGTTCGTTGCCCCGAACGACGGGGTGTGCGGTTAGGAACATTTTTTCCCGCCTTAAAAAAAAAAAAAAAAAAAAGGTATTCAATTATATTGGATTAGGAAGAATAAAAAATACCGAATAATTAAGTAAAATGTAATCATTTTCACCCATTTCTATTAAACTTATTCCTTTTAAAATAGGTACAAATAATAAATATAATGTATTTGGTGGTATAACTTTTCTTATTCCGGAGTTTTTTTATTATTCTTTTTGCTTATGATGGCAGACGAGCCACGGCCCACCGGATGGTACGTGGTAACCGTCGCTCATGGACTCAACTAAACCGAGAGTATTGTCAAGCCGCTGCTCAACATTTCATTTCAAATCATTTTCATGAAAGAATTAACGGCTATCTCCTGCTACAACCAAAACATATCGATGTGTTTCATGGCCGGTCACAAAGGAGATGGTGGTACCCACCCACTCGGCCGCGATAGCAAGTGAGCCTTCACACTTGGTACCCACCCCTACCACCAAACTGAGAAAATACCACCCTGTTATATACTAGCAGTGTGAAATAATGATAACACTACTTACAGCTGCATTCCGCCCGTTGAGTAAAAGCTGAGGGCAAAACCTTTTCCTCGTCCCTTATTTATTATCCTATCAGTCCATCATCATAATACTCTATGTATTTTTTCTTTTACCCTGTGGCGTAGCGTTAGTATAATCTACCCGAGATATAAAATTAGTCTATCCTTTATACACAGGAGGTTCTTAAAAGGGCATGCTAGGTTATCAAAACACGTGACGTAAATTAAAGCGAGGCAAGCTGAGACATTTTTTTATTGTTACCAAAAAAAAAAAACTATGGTTGTCTGTAAAGTCGTTTTACGGATGATAATTTTACGTGATAACGTCATATATGTTTTCTGAGAGTTTCACAAACAATGCATCGGTCGCCATACATTTTTCGGAACGTGAGACTTTCTGTGCGTGCAGCTGGCGTTCATCGATTTATAAGACGTTATCACGTCAAAAAGTTTTAAATCGAATAGAATTAATAGACGTTTCATGGAGTAAAAGTGTCAAAAAGGTGCTTAACCTAATCCGGAACAACTTAAGTCGGAATAACTGAAAGATTACCTATATCTATTGCTACTATAAAATTGTAACAGAGCTCCGTCAGTTCATCCTTACTTCTGTATTCTGTTATTTTATAAGGATGTAATAGAGCAATTGCTGTACATTTAAGATATTTTAGAAAAAAAATACTGTATATGGCTGTATAGGCGCCTATCAACACAAAAAAAGTTTTTTGGCTGTTTGTTCGTACATTACGCAAAAAGTGCTGAATGGATTTTGATGCAACTTTTTTAATTTGATGGCTCTTGTCTAGAGTTAAAACCCAGTATAAATTTGATCCACTACTATACGTAATGAGAACCTCAGGTAGATCCTAGTAACCAGTATTTGTCAGCTGCGGAGCCGTGGGCAACAGGTAATATTATAAACGGGAAAGTGTTTTTTTTTTGTTATGCTTCCACGTCGGAATTACTGTACTAGTCATTATGAAATATTGCATACATAAAGTCTGAAGCCCAGAAAAGGATAAGGGCTACTTTTAATCCTAGAAAAATGGATCATTCCTGTGGGATAATTCATTTTTACATAGAGATAACTAATGTGCCGTGTTTTAACACGCTTTTATTAACTTCGCCTGTATCTATGTATGTATGTAATAATCAATGAACGTGATTTTTACCCACTTCGAAATGTCGGATTAAATAGATATTATTCACTATTACCAGGGACTGATTTGGCATTAATATACATATTAGTCACGCCATGGTCATCTTGAAAAAAAAACCGCACACCCGCACGGGGAAAAGAACAGGGTAATGTGGGGCACTCACCCACTAAATAAATCCGCCATGTGCCGTCTCCCCGCCTGTACTAGCAGACCACTGGAACTATGTTACATTACTTCAGTAGTAATAGGCACATACCTACAGATATGTTTTGAAATATCAAGATTAGTATGCAATCAATATAAATAATTACATAATTTACTTATATATCATGTTGTAATTAATAATGTTTGCAGCAGCCGACCACCTTAAGCCAGCCATATTTTATTGAGCTAATTTGTACTTGTAGTACAAAAATATATTATAAAAACGAAACTCTCAGCATCAGAATATTATTACTTTTTAAGTTCAATTGGTTGAAAGGCAGTGTTTAAAGCATTTTGTTAGAAACTTTTAGTCCGCTTCAAGTGTATAATATGCGTTGAGGCTAAACGGTTCGGTATATTGATTAATTTCTTTGTGATCGACTTTGGTGCGGTTTTTTCGGTTTCGGTTCAATTGGAAGTCGCCACTCCGAAGCTTGTTGACTAGTTTGCATGTCAAACTTGTAAACCCACGTCTCGTCACCAGTAACAATGCCTTTCATGAATGTTGGGTCAGAATTGACTCGTTCTAGCATGTCCTCAGCGACTCTCATGCAATTGAACGCTTTGTACCACTCATAAGCACGTGTTTTTGATAAAGTCGATTCACCGTAAGCCTTCTGTAACATTTTCAGTGACTCCGAATACGAAATTCCATTGGCGATGCAAAATTTAAGACAAACTCTTTGATATCGTAAAAACAGCACTGTATTTAATATAAATAACAGATGAAACTCAAACTCTGCGCCAAAATGGATAACAGTTGTGCTAATCTAATAACAACAAAAAAAAACAAAAATTTGAATTTGGAATCATAAACAAATCATCCATTCCCAATACTTTCTTGTTTAAATAAAGAAATACCAAGTATCAGTATTAGAAATCGTTTTACGAGAGAAGTTCTCGAAATAAAATCACCCGAGAGATTTAGATGAATATTGTTTATATAAAACATCTGGACACTCTCCAGGTGGCACGTCCTATTGTCTTATGTTGCAGAAAGAGCTTGAATGTTGAATGCAAATGAACATTGAAGCAAAGTCAGAAACGCTTAGCACGAATGGGTTGTAAATTACTACAAGTTCTCGATTGGATTTTCTACATAATCTTTTCAAATGGATTTTCCTTCATTAGTTTATAGTGTTGATCTTTATTGCTGTTTTTTTTTATAAAATCGCAGTTCTCAAGTTACAATAGCGGGAATAAAGGGATAGAACTTGAAGATTTTAAAACTATAACTACGGGTGGGATCATAGAACTCAGAAATAAGTAGAATTGCCAAGTGGTTCTTGAAACCATCATGAGACATATCGCTGATTCACAGCCACAATGTCATAAACACACAATAAGTACCGACCTAAAAATAATATAGATAATATAAAAAAATAAAGATAATAATATACTACCATAAAAGTCTGTGAGCTCTGTCTCTGTAATTTCTTTTTGTTTTGGTATGTGAGTATACTAAGAATAATTATGGTATGTCTAATACCCCAGCGGATTACTAGTGGCGTTCGAGTCACCTGTGTTGGTGGCACAGCTGTAGGCGCGTGGGAGGCACTTCTATTGTCTTAATCAGCTTTACGCATAAAACTAGCATGGCACTTCTATTGACTTAATGTATTCTGAGTTCTGTGGATGGGATTCATGTAGATATGTATCTGATTATCACTCATCTTGACATCGCCTTTTACAAAATGATTCCCTTTGGGGCGTGGTATTATTGCTGTATATTTTATTTGTAATAATCAATATCTACTCTTTTATCTTTTGTATGATACCTTGTATACATTATTCTGATGAGTTAAGTCTTATTATTGTAATTAGATTTTATACCTAATATTGTCGTAGTTCGTCACTTGTCACGTCTTATTTCCATGGGCACGAAAAGTGGGCAGTAAAAAAGCTGTTTTATGACAAGTAGCAATTGGTTATCTCTGCCGGGAGGCAGATGATGAGAATGGTAAGGGACTGCCATATGACAAATAGTCGTCAATCTATGTGCTGATACATATGTGTGTATGAGTAATGACATTGCTCGTTATTCTAAATTATTATTTGCAATATAAGGAATTATAAATAAAGCAAATATAAATAAAGTAATTAATTAAAATAAATATAAGCTCAAATCACAACCCTGGTCAGCTTTCGTGTTTTATAATTTCGGCTCACGCCATGTCTACGTGGACTTTAAATTTCAAATCCCCTATGTCGTTTTTGCGTATCCTACAGGAACTCATTAAACACATTCCGTATGTTTTTGTCTCATTTGTTTACTTATGAAATTTCATCTAAACTTATCCAGTTATTTAGGCGTGATTCACGAACAAACATCTAAACATCTTCACAAACTTAAAATAAGGCAATAAGATTTAATTAAAATTAACATAGGTACATTTGAAAAGTGAGTTTTGCTATCGAGAATTTATAGTTAACTCTAATAAAACCATTGAGATAAAATTTAATGATGAGTGCAGAATCATGTTAAATTAACAAAACTAGCGGTGAGTAGTTCTACAATATAGTGAATACAATAAGAGACTGTAGTGATATTTTCAAAGACAATCTGTGTGAAGATTTTCAGCTTGTTTATTGTGTAAGACAATATCAGTAGAAAGAAAGAAGATATGCTTCGCTGATGTCAGGCTGAATATTAGAGAACAATAAGTAATTAATGAAGTTTACAATGCATAATTAACGATTTCGCTATAATCAGTCATCAATTTCAATAGACTGAAAAGGTGTGTGAAAATTCCTACCACTATGCTTACATACATATTGTCACGCCTTTTTCCCGTAGGGGTAGGCAGAGACCACTGCTCTCCACTTGCTACGATTCTGGTACACATCTTTCATCTACTTTCATCAGCGCTTTCATGCATGCTCGTTGGTTACGAGTACTCTTAACCTGGCCTTCCTTAAGAACGTCTCCGATCTGGTCAAAATACGTTCGCCTAGGTCGACCTCTACCACCACCGAGGGAATGTAACATAGTTCCAGTGGCCCGCCAACAAAGGCGGAGAGACGGCACACGGCGGGTTTCTTTAGTGGGTGAGGGCCCCACACTACCCTGTTCGTTGCCCCGAACGACGGGGTGTGCGGTTAGGAACATTTTTTCCCGCCTTAACAAAAAAAAAAGGTCGATCTCTACCAATTTGCCCATTCACAGTCGCCTTGTATATCTGTTTCGTTAATCTTCTTTCATCCATCCTCTCTACGTGTCCGAACAATGCTTACTCCTTGCTAATTTAAAATTAATTTTAAAAAGTAAGCTATCAAGATTTGTTCATTAGCCAAAATTAGGAAGTTAGCGTGGCTTTGCCCCTGGTCCTGTTAAGCTGATGAGAATTAATTATCCCTTACCGTTAGGGTCTTGGATCGTATGTCCAATTAGTAATAAAATTAGTTAATTAAAGACTAAGGACTTTTAACAATCCATTTCTTTGTACTCTACGAGGCACAGTGAATTAATTATCAGAAAGGGAGGTTATGCAAACAAGCTCAAAGATTTTAATCAAGGAAGGAGCATAACGTCGTTTAGTTAACTTCTTTGCATATACAGTTTTATTATAATACTTTAAAACTCTGTGCGTTTTCACGCTTTGTCCCAGTTTCACTCATTATAGGGCGCATAGGAATTACACTTTACCATAACGGTGCCATAGAGTAAACGAGAAATTTGTCATATACATTAAGACTACCAGACTCTGTGGCTCGAGAAAACAGATTGTATATGTTTTTATTTAAAATTAGATTCTTCCCGCGACCTCGTCCGCATGTTCAGAATATAAATACGTTAATCTAAGGCTCATTCATCCTTACTATTATAAAGCTGTAACAGAGCTGTGTCTGTACATTTAAAAAATTTGAGAAAAAAATGCTGTATTAGGCTATATAGGCGTGTCTAAACACAATAGATTTTTTTTTCGAATTTTTGCTGTTTGTTCGCTCGCGCATAAACCACAGAACGGATTTTTAAAAAAACTTTCTTTATTTTTAGATTTAAAACCTGGTATACATTTTATGCCGCGACTATATCGGAAACCTCAGATATCACCTAAAAAGTAAGGTTAAGGCTTTTTTTTATTGCCTGTAGTAGCAGACGAGTCACGGCCCATCTGATGGTAACCGTCGCTCATGGATTCAACTACACCCAGAGTATTGTCAAGACGCTGCTCACCATTTCATTTCACAGATATGAAATGAAAGAATAAACGGCTATCTCCTGCTACAGCCCAAACGCAACGATGTGCTTTATGGTCAGTTACACGGGAGATGGTGGTACCAACCCGCTCGGGCCCGATACCAAATGAGTACTCCCACTTGGTACCCAGCCCTACCACCAGTCATGCAATTGATGATAGTTGCTTACTTCCCTTAGTCGCCTCATACAAAAAATGGGGTGGTGACACTTGTATTCCTAATCTGTTACCCACACGGATAAAACGGCTGCAGCGGAGCCGTGGGCAAAGGCTAGTAATACTTATTTCTATTAAAGTAGCCTGTGTCCTCTAGACAATATCCATGCAAAATTTCATGACTGGTTCAGTAGTCACGTGAAAGAAACTCATTTTTAACCAACTTACAAACAGGATGTCCGAATTAGGCATATTTTTTTACGTATGTTCACCGATTTCTCTATCAATTGGGAACCAAATCCTTTTTTTTTGGTACGGCAGGAAAAAATGTTCCTAACCGCACACCCCGTCGGTCGGGTCAACGAACAGGGTAGTATGGGGTCCTCACCCAATAAAGAAACCTGCCGTGTGCCGTCTCTCCGCCTTTATTGGTGGGCCACTAGAACCATATTACATTCCTTCAGTGACAGGGAACCAAATCCTTAGAGGATACCCGAAAGGGTAAGTTGCCGGTGGGCCACTGAAGTAATCCAACACAGTACTAGTGGTCCGTCAACACAGGTGGAGAGACGGCACACGGCGGGTTTCTTTAGTGGGTGCGGGCCCCACACTACCCTGTTTGTTGCCCCGAACGGGGTGTGCGGTTAGGTTATTTTTTCCCGCCTATACAACAAAAAATGGGGACCAAATCCTAGGGATAATTGATTTTATATTTTATTGACTACGCAAGCGAACAATCACATATTTATTCATACATAAACCTTTGCTCGAAACGCTAATATCAATTACAATCGGTCCAACGTTGCATCTGTGTCTGGATTGAAAGTCACGTGTGACCAAAATGTTTGCTACGTGACATGAATGTACCTACCCCTTAAGCTAATAGGATTAACGTTATGTGACACCGGGTAAAAGAAATGACCATCGCGTTAGGGTTATGTAGAATTTAATACAGTTATGTTTTGTAAGATGGGGAGATATTCGTTTTTATGTTATGTTCAGCCGTGTGGGACCGGCTTTAGAACTGTCCCACCCCTCTTCACCCATGGGAGTCGTGAGAGCCGACTGAGGGAATACGCAAGTGGGCAGCAGCACTCCCTCGAGTATTAGCAACATCCACTGCAATCGCCAACCCGCCTGCCAAGCGTGGCGATTACGGCATTATCCCCCATGACAGGACCGCTCGTTGTGGCTATGTCCAGCAGTGGACGTTGAAAGGCTGATAGATGGATGGATGGGATGTTTTGTAAGGTGGGGAGATATTCGTTTTATGTTACAAATTATGAGGCTAATGAAAGCAGTTGAATAGACCAAGCCAATGTCTAGAATATGTCTACTCTGTCAATAGATGTCAATTAGGATTACTAGGAAACGAACCGGGTAGTTTGGAGCCCTCACCCACTAAATAAACCCGACGTGTGCCGTTACTCCGCTTGTACTGGCGGACCTTATACGAGTATACTCGACATTATAATACATATAGAGATAAACAATTGAAAATCTAATTTTGAATTTTCGTATACCACTGTAAAGGTCAAACTGCCAAAATTAGGTAAATGCGTTATTTATTTCAATGACGAGTTAATTCGCTTTTGTAAATTTTTTTTTAATTTTTTTTATTGCTAGTAATGGCAGATGAGCCACGGCCCATCTGATGGTAAATGGTAAACGTCGTTCATGGACTCGACTATACCAAGAGTATTGTCAAGCTGCTGCCACCATTTAATTTCATCGATATGAAATAAAAGAATAAACGGCTATCTTCTGCTACAGCGAAAACGCAACGATGTGCTTCATGGCCGCTCACACGGGCCTGATACCAAGTTAGTACTCCCACTTAGTGTCCAGGCCTACCACCAGTCATGCAATGGATGATAATTGCTTACTTACTTTAGTCGCCTCATGCGACACCCGTGGGAAGGAATGGGGTGGTGACACTCGTATTCTTAGTCCGTCACCGCATGGAAAAAAATACCACAAGAAAAATCAAAACGGAAGTGTTTTTATTTTATTTTTTTGATGAGAAGTTTAGCATAGAGTAATACTTATTATATAGTTAATAGTTTATTCACGAATGCTTTTGTTTATTATCAAATGTCTTGACGTTATGGAATTATTTTCTATCTTTCATGGATCAAGAAAGCAATGAAAATGTATTACCAACATTACAAACTGGGTATACATTAATTTTACATACTAATTAATCTTACACGACAATTACGACCAAAAACATTAATTTATTTTAGACGTACGTAACGTATTAACAAATTTATTGCTACCAAATTAGATTGAGGAGAGAAATCGCCTAAATCCAGCTTTTAGCGACGTCATTTTGACGAGGGTTACTTCCTTTATACATCGCATACCAGTCAATCACTCAACGATTGCACTCAGATTTTTTATTACCCTATTTCTATTTTGTATACCATCACATACGCCATTTAAAATTGATTACTTAAGCATTAAGGCTTTTGATTATTCATACGTAAACATTTTTGGCACTCCTTTAGTTATTAATTATGTACAATGTTTGTGGAGGCTGTCATCGTGAGTTTTGATGGCCTTACTGACATTTTTTTTATATTGTATTTGTTTATTTATTTTAATAGGAACATTTACTGCACATTTTTACGTTATGAAATTATTAATAAAGTATTATGTTACAGAACACAACATTCATAAAAAAATACTAGCTGTTTGTTAGATATACCTAAACATTAAAATGTTAAAGGGAATATTAAACTGAATACTGTAAAATACTATCTCAAAGGTTTCACATTAAAACTGCTCAAAAAATAATAAAAATTAAGTAAGTGTAGTATAAAAATTAAGTTGTTTGAAATTCATAACCATCCATCCATCCATCCATCAGCCTTTCAACGTCCACTGCTGGACATAGGCCTCCCCAAGAGAACGCCACAACGAGCGGTCCTGTGCCGACCGTATCCAACGGCTCCCCGCAGCTTTGACCAGATCGTCGGTCCATCTGGTGGGGGACCGTCCTACGCTGCACCGTCCGTACCGTGGTCGCCACTCGAGAACCTATCGTCCCCAACGGTTATCGGTTCGTCGAGCGATGTGGCCTGCCCATTGCCACTTCAGCATGGCAACCTAGCGGGCTATGTCGGTCACTCTCGTTCTCCTACAGATCTCCGTATTACGGATTCGATCACGTAGGGAAATACCAAGCATAGTCCGCTCCATGATGCCCGCTGAGCGACTTTGAGCCTTGATATGAGGCCAACATTCAGAGACCACGTCTCTGTGCCGTATGTCATCACTGGTAACACACACTGGTCGTAGACCTTAGTTTTCAGACACTGCGGAATATTGGACGAGAAGATCTTCCTTAGCTTCCCGAACGCTGCCCAGCCGAGTTGGATTCGTCGATTGACCTCTTTCTCGAAGTTGTGCCTACCTAACTGGACTGTTTGTCCCAGGTAGACATAATGGTCGACAACTTCGAGAAGCGCACTCCCGTCTAGGACCGGTGCTGAAATGACATGGACATTAGACATGACTTTCGTCTTGCCCATATTCATTTTGAGACCCACTAGTCGGGAAACCCTGTTGAGATCATCGAGCATGGTGCCAAGGTCCTCCAGCGATTCTGCCATGACTACGATGTCGTCGGCATATCGAAGGTGAGTGATGTATTCGCCATTGATGTTGATGCCGAATCCGGTCCAGTCCAAGAGCTTGAAGACATCTTCCAATGCAGCGGTGAAGAGTTTCGGGGACATAACGTCTCCTCGTCTAACATCTCTCTGCAGTTGGATCGGTCCCGTACTCTTGTCCTGAACACGGACTGACATGGTGGCGTTTCTATATAAGCACTTCAGCACTTCGATGTACCGATTGTCAATTTGGCACCGCTGAAGGAAAAATTCATAACCACAGAGTTGAAATATATCTAGGTATTTTGTAAACACAACAAAGTTGTGGAGACAAATGTGTTTTTGGAAGACTACTTCTAACTAGAACTTCGTAATACGATGTTATGTCACCCTTGCTATGATAAAGTGATTGCTCTTGTTTACCTGTTTCCCTATAAGAGTGTGCAGCATAAACGAGATGAAAGGGTAACGTGGGGTTAAATGTACTATTAGGTATATTTTTCAGTAAGACTAGATTTTGTACTAAAACTACTTTGCTAAGGAATATAATTCTATTTATTTTCGGTATACTCATGATAAGTACTATTCGTCTGTTAATATAGTAGTCAAAACGGATCTTTGTGTCTCTAAAGTTAGGTAAGTACATAGCAAGAAGTGGGGATCGTGCCGGATTCATACGATTAGTGCTGATCAATTCAAATGTTATTACTCGATTAACGAAAGAATCGATTGGGATCGTTATGTTTTCATATCTAATTGTTTAGGTTCTATTTATTATTTTTATATTCAATAAAAAGTAAACGAGCGATTTGAGTGAATCAGTTTTAATCTAGATACTGCAGAGCGTCCGCATCTTTTAATATGATTATTGATTACAATTATTCAATTATATCGAATATTATTTAATTAATGTAAACTGTAGAAGACGCACATCCCTTGCGACAAAAAACCAGCTACTGCGCAGCGTTTTGCAGCCAAATTCAGAGACACAAAGATCGGCTGTGACTATTGTAATCATTTTATTTTACTATAATTGGAACAGACTTAATCACTTTCTAAGTTGAGATAGACGTTTATTATATATACTAGTATAAATCTTCTGTCTATCCATCCATCAGCCTTTCATCGTCCACTGCTGGACATAGGCTTTCCTAAAATGGGAGTTTTACCATAATCGCCACCAACAACTCTATTATTTGTAATGAAAGAATATCGTTAGTAACTGAAGTAAATTACTCCATTCATATGAAACGCCAATGTTTGGACGGGACAACGTCTGTTTACTTGTAAATATTTGCCTAATTTATGTGATGTAGTTTTTAATTATTATACGAATAAAACACAAGGTGACCAAAACGTAGACTCTCAATTGACGATGAAGATAAGGTCTCCCAAAAAAACAGATAATGTTTTGGTTATAGCAGGAGATAGCCGATAATTCGTTCTTTTTATATATTTCTGTGAAGTGAAATGGTGAGCAGCGGCTTGACAATACTCTGGGTATAGTTGAGTCCATGAGCGACGGTAACCATTTACCATCAGATGGGCCGTGGCTCGTCCGCTACTACAAGCAATAAAAAACAGAACAAGTTCTTTTTTCGTGTCTCGATTTGAAGCCCTCTGACAATCTCACTGACAGTTCACTAGACATAAAAAATATTTATAATCCGCAGTATATTAAAATACATAGCAAATATTCCAATAACAGACGAGATTAAAACGATGCATATTTAAATGAAGGTCTCAGACGTGTTAACTTGTGCATAATAAATGACAAAGTGGCTAAACGTGCTTACCGTTTTCAAACGCCCTACCCCCTATTATAGTGTTATACTTTAAGCGCTCACAGACAGTCAGACTTTGATATGGTTGTTGTAACATTAACAAAACAATTCCTGTCTGTGCCAACGTGATGCTTTTAAAGATGAGTAATTTACTCAAAAGAAGTCTTAATCTGACAAAACCAACAGAAGCTTTTAGCTTTTATGGGCGAGGTTTTATAAAACTAACTGCTAAAATATAAGGATTTAAAGTATAAGTATCCTTAAATTCTTATATTTGTATCCTAGAGACCATGAAATGAAACAAGTAAGGCTTGAATACTTAGAAACTTTAACAAAAGCTTTTGGGAAGAATGACTTTAGGCAATTGTTGGAGTATTTAGAAATGTAAATAAGATAATGATATGTTGTGATTTAAAGTAATAGCATTGATAATTGTTTACTAACGCAACGAGTATAAGCGTTGATAGTAGGCGTTTATTATGACTCTTAAATGATTTGGTGGTACTGACATCTGAAGTGTATTCTCTAAACTCTTCAACTAAAATAATAAGATTATATTAATCTTAGCTAAGAATACAGCTGTATTCTTTATTTATATCTGTAAAAGTTCTACTAAAACACCCAATTGGGCTCTTAGAATGTTGAAGAAATTTACAAGCAAGATACCTTATAGATGTATAACGGTGTAGTAACAAAGCAAATATTATTCAAAAGTAATAGACAATATTTTTTTGTTTAGGCGGGATAAAAATATTCCCATAATAACCGCACGCCCCGTCTTTCGGGGCAACGAACAGGGTAGTGTAGACAACCTATAATTAATTTTATTATATTCAGATATTTTTTAACATAACGCGTCTAATAAACATACATTCAGTCAAGAAAGTATTGGGAATGGATGATTTGTTTATGGTTCCAAATTAAACATTTTGTTTTTTTTTGTTGTTGTTAGATTGGCACAACTGTTATCCATTTTGGCGCGGAGTTTGAGTTGCATCTGTTATTTATATTAAATACAGTGCTGTTTTTAACTATATCATATCTAGTGTGTATTGCGAATTTCATAATAAACAAAACATCGAGCAAAGAGTTTGTCTTAAATTTTGCATCGCCAATAGAATTTCTTTACAGAAGGCTTACAGTGAATCGAATTTATCAAAAACACGTGCTTATGAGTGGTACAAAGCGTTTAAAAGCGGTCGAGATGTGATGGAAGATTTGCTTCGCTCTGGTAGGCCATCAACGTCTGCAACTGAAGTTAACATTGCAAAAGTGAAGGAAATAGTGACTGAAAATCCTCATTCAACTTTGAGAGAGATAGCCGCTAAACTTTCTGTGTCTCACGAGTCGATCCGTACCATGTTAAATAATCACTTGGGTATGAAACATGTTTCCGCTCGGCTAGTCCCAAAAGACCTGAATTTTCTCTAAAAACTCAATCGCATGAAAGTCGCTGAGGACATGCTAGAACGAGTCAATTCCGACCCAACATTCATGAAACGCATTGTTACTGGTGACGAGACGTGGGTTTACGAGTTTGACATGCAAACTAGTCAACAAGCTTCGGAGTGGCGACATCCAACTGAACCGAATGTCATGTTGACTGTTTTCTTTGACTATCGCGGTGTTGTGCACTCGGAATTCTTGCCAGAAGGTCAAACGGTAAATAAAGAATATTATTTGAGCGTTATGCGGCGTTTAAGAGAGCAAATTCGACGAAAAAGGCCAGATTTGTGGAAAGAAAATTCTTGGATTTTGCACCACGATAATGCGCTTTCGCACAAGGCCATCATTGTGAATGAATTTTTCTCAACAAATACCATCGAGCAACCATCATACTCACCAGATATGGCTCTAGCCGACTTATTTCTTTTTCCTAAACTCAAATTACCACTTCGTGGCACCCGTTTTCAGTCGGTAGAAGACATAAAGGAGAATTCGCGGCGAGAACTGAACTCAATTCCAGAAACAGCGTTTAAAAAATGTTTTGATGATTGGATTATTCGTTGGCGTAAGTCTATCGTTTCTGAAGGAGCATACTTTGGAGGTGATAAAATAAATTTGGATGAATAACAAAATTTTTGTGTATTATTTCCCGGTTTTTCTTGACAGAGTAGTATTACTGTAATGATCGAATATATGATAATAATATTATTTGTAATATAAAATGAATAATCTAACAGGATTTTATTTTTTATAATATAATTACAAATAAGAGTAAGCTAAATAAGCTCAATAAACAAAATGAAATTATAGAACTGATGTTGCATATTACAATTACGATAATGCCCGTCACAATAATGAAAGACTAGGCTTTGATTATAACGACTATACACTATATTGAATACCAAAGAAAATAAAGGAGCGGAACACAAGCAGTCAACCCATGCCTTAATTAAATGTCTAATAAACGAACGGCTTAATACTAATACAATATTCTGCTGACATTCATAATTAACGGCCTACAACTGTATATTAAGAAAGGGTTAAAAAGGCGTAGGCTTAATAATGCTGTAGACAGGTTGTGTTGCTTTAACGAATCTTTCTTGAGTGGCCGTCATTGAAAATCACGTGTGAGGCAGAATCCGCAATTACGAGTAAGTGAATATAATAAGATAAATAAGTTTTTTTTAGATTTATAAATTACTAGCCTTTGCCAGCGGCTTCGCCGCAGCCAAAAGCTAGTTTTTCGGTTATATCTCAGGTTCCCGATATACTCGTAGTAGCGGGATAAAATGTCTACCAGATTTTAAGTCAAATCAAGGCCTTTCAAATAAAAAAAGTTGCATCAAAATCCATCTAGTAGTTCTGTTAAATAAATTCTAAAATAAATTCTAGTTTAAATAATTTTCTAGTTTTTCGATTATATCTCAGGTTCCCAATATAATAGCGGGACAAAATATATACCAGTTTTTAAGTCTAAGCAAGGCCTTTCAAATAAAAAAAGTTGCATCAAAATCCGTTCAGTAGTTTTTGTGTGATGCGCGAACAAACAAACAGACAAACAGATAAACAGACAAATATTCTAAAAAAAATGTTTTGTGTTTAGACACGCCTATATAGCCTACCTTACAGTCATTTTTTCTCAAATATCTTAAATGTACAGACATAGCTACGTTACAGTTTTATAATAGTATAGATAATTCTTACTAATATTATAAATGTGAAAGTGAGTTTGTTTGTTTGTTAGTTGCGCTATCACACTATAACTAGGTACTAAGCCAATTATCATAAAATTTTGCGGAGAGTCAAAAAAGTCGAACTTCTATTTTAAATATTAAATTATTTGATCCACTCACTTATTCTATGAAATAAAATGTAAAATATTACATCCAACATTACAGGGCAAATACTGAGGCCCAATAGTATTTGCCCTGTATTATTTTATAATTATACAAAGAATATTTTTTTTTTCATCATGCTATTGAGCAACATACAAGTTTGTTCAAAGTAAATGAGTCTTTAAATTTGGATTTTAATTGGCACTTACTAGTCTAGTCAACAAGTGTTTTTTTGTTCATCTTTGTTTAGCAGTGTCCGAAAAATATGAATGAGGTGTCATTCTATTCGGAATACCTATATAATAATAGATTTTTGAAAAATATAAAATTCCAAAAATTGCAAACTATTTATTTAAGAAAAGAGGACTGGCTTTTTTGCAAATATCTCAGAAACGAATTAAGATTTTTGAAATCTAAAAAATGATTCATAAAGAGGAGTAATCTTTCTAAAAAAAACTCTCAACTCTCGAACCAATATTTTCAATTGTCATCATCTATTTTTCCGAGACTGCTGAAAAAAGTTTAATAAAAAAGCACTTGTTGACTAGACTTGCGACAAGCACATTGCAAACTACCACATATATTTTACACCAAACGCAAGCACTGTTGGTTTGAATTTTATCTCCTACATAAGGAATTTTACTTGGCTTAGAGTTGTAAAAGTTTATGCGTTTTTACTGCGCTGACAGTTAAGTTACGAATATGAGAAGTTTTATTTTTAGTGGTAGAACCTTACTTTTTTTTTTTATTAGGTAATGGGCCGACTCGATCGGGGAAGTACCAGCCTTTCACAGAAAATCAGCGTAAAATAAGTGTAGGTATTGTAGTGTTAGCCGTGTATGGCCGGCTTTAGAATTGTCCCACCCCTCTCCACCCATGGGAGTCGTAAAACCGGGGAAGTGGGCAGCAGCACTCCTTCGAGTATTAACAACATCCACTGCAATCACCAACCCGCCAAGCGTGGCGATTACGGCACTATCCCCCATTCTTGGGGAGGCCTATGTCCAGCAGTGGACGTTAAAAGGCTGATGCATGGATTGTAGTGTTTCGTATGGTGAGTGAGAGCACTGGGAGCAACATACCCCTCCTTATTCTTTCCTTATTATCTTTCCATCCAATATACCTATCCTTGGATTTAGAAGCGCGAGAGTAATTCCTCTTGTGTTGCTAGCGTATATAAACTACGGCAATTGATTACCATCAGCGCCGTATGCTTGTATACTCTATTTTCTCCCAATGCGGAGGTGGTAAGTGCCTAATAGTAGAGTTGTATCGTAATAATATTATAAACTAGCCTTTGTCCGTGACTCCACCACAATGAAAAGCTAGTTTTTAGATTATATTACAGTTACGTGATGCCTGAACAAACAAACATACATAAATTCTAAAAACTTTGTTTTGTGTTCCGAGACGCCTGGACACAGAATATTTTTTTACATTATTTTTTTCTTAAGTACCTATCGTAAATGTACAGACAGCTTTGTTAAAGCTTTATTTTTAATATATAAAATTCTCGTGTCACAGTGTTTGTCGCCATTCTCCTCCGAAACAGCTTGACCGATTCTTATGAAATTTTGTGTATAATATATATTCAGTAGGTCTGAGAATACGATGAAAACTATTTTTCATACCCCTAAGTGATACGGGTGGTTCACCCCAATTTTTTTTATTTTAATTTGTGGACGACATTTTTAATTTAAATTTTTTTATAATTCAGCATTAAAAATATATACAACCCTAAATTTTCACCCTTCTACTGCCGACCCCTATTTTTTAATAGCAGTATTAGTACTTAATTATTAAGTATTAATTTTCATTGCAAAATATTCACAAAAAAAAATAACATGGCGGTACGAAGTTTGCCGGGTGAGCTACTAATAGCATATAAATCTCGAGGAAGAGACTGACTGACAAGGCGAAACAAGCGTATTTACATTATCTTGATAATTCCGTAGTGCAAGATAAAAATGGACCCCAAACCTTTTTTACATTAACTGCTACATTGTCTTTAATGACTGGTTTAATGGAAAAGCTGTAACCGTCTTGTTAGGTTCACAAAATGAAATGTTAATTTATTATTATTTTGATTTCATAACATTTAATTTTTCTATTAGATACTTAAACCTGCACTTTTTTTGTTAACAATGTTAACATGTATTAACGTATTAAAATTCCAAATTCACGTGTATATAGGTAATCATTTATAATCTATACTAATAAATGGAGAGCCGGTTTTTTGTTCAGTTATACTGCGAAAACTACTGAACCGATAGGAATAATACTTATATCATAAAATGTAGCGTGTTTTGGAGAAGGTTTTGGTATGTGATATGTTGGTGATTACTTACACGGAACCTATATTTTTGATGTGAAACATCTAATGCGGAGGGAGGGTAACACCGGCTGTTAGCGTGGCGACGCTTATTTTATAGCGGGATAAAATGTATACCTATTATATTTAATTTGAATTTATTACACTGTCTTTGTTAAAATATTCACGTTTAGCAAGGCGAAATTGTTAGTTATCAGTTATTTAATTACATCAGAAAAAATATTTATTTTGTTACTACAATATTATTACTCTTTTAATGTTGGAAATGACGGGACGACCACGTGAATTTTATCGGATTAAGAAATGTGTAAATCCTATAGACAAACCGACAAGCTGATCGATAATATGATGTTCAAATTACTTAGAGTAATTGGAAACCATATACAAGACTCCAATATATTTTAGTTATAAAGTGTTAGAACTTACACAGAGGCTTAACTTGTATATGCGGGCTTTCGTGACCTTAGTTTCAACTTTGAGTTCACAGGGCTTCTTTACTTGGAATAGTCATAGACTAGGCATACCCCTTATAATAAAGTACGTCATAAGCGAGTATTGTAGAGTAGTTTTGATTTAATTATATAAAGTTTTAATAATGGTATATAGGAAAGACAAGTTCTTTTTAATTCTAATAATAAGCGAGAAGCTGTGCGTGTGGAACCGTACGCGTAGTGACGGACTAAGAATCTGTCATCACCCCATTTTTTCCTACAGAGGCGATAAAGGGAACTGAGCCAACTACTAGAAATGTAATGTGTGATAAATATCACACATTACATTTCTAGTAGTTGGGTTGGGTACCAAGTGGGGGGCGGGGCCAGAAACCTCCCGTGGTGCACCCTGGGCGCGAGCGACAGCCCCTGGAATCTACTCGCGGGAGCTGTCGCTCGCGGCTAATATCTGGCAAGACGGCGGGCCTACTTTGTGGTGCAAGCCCCTGCTTTGCTCCGTGCTCTCTAGCCTTAGAGTGCTCTGGACGTAAAGATCGACGGGTCCAGTTATTCGTTAATTCGAGAACTGGACAGGCTATTATGCCAACCACGCCAAATCGTAAACCTGACCAATAATGGGTGTTGGCAGTAATGTCTCCGGTCGGCCGGTACCCCGGCGGACCCCCCAGTTGGGTCACAAATTTTACGCTTACCCGGGTATTGGGATCTCTGCCCGGGTGGACCGTATATTTCTCCCATTCTCGTGGGAACAGTTATGGAATCTGATTCTTTTAATAATTCATGTGTGTGTTCGTCTGTTGGGGAATAGTGACATCAGACCTGTCGGTTCTCACTGCGACAGCCTACTCGAAAACTGGCCAAAAGAACGTTGCGACCGTGGACCACGCTGTGGGAGCAGTAGCAAACGTAGTAGGGAGAATGAAGGAGTCGACGCGGAAAGTGTCTACTAGGGCCTCAGCCCGGAAAACGGCATCGACCTCTGCTGCCAACTCGGCCACTGAAATGTCTGTTGACGAAGCAACGCGAACATCAGCAGTTGCAGGCGCAAGTGCGAAGGACGCACGGCAGACACCGGAGCTGTGTCCGGTGTCTCTAGAAATTGAGCCGCTGTCATCGCGATACTGGCGCAAGCGTGCCCGTTCTATGTGAGGCTGCGTCCGAGTCAGAGGGCAGTGGCGTTGAAATGCCGTCCCCGAAAGTGTCCGCGGCCCGGAGGGGGTGTAGCAAGGCGTCCGGCTCAACGGGTCCAACCAGAGCGGAGTCCGCAACAAAAAAGTTACTGGAGGAGTGCATCACAAATGAACTTAGTGCTGCAATACTTGAGGCCCCAGAAGTAATTAAAGGGGTCTCCAGAGTATCAAAGGGCCTCAAAAGTACATGCCAAAAACGCTGAGGGAGTCGGTTGCTCGAATATCGCGATGCTTTTGCGATTGTGGCCAGCAGACCTGAATTGGAGGAGCTGATAAAAATGCGGGCGGAAAACGCACGTCTCTCTAAGAGTGTGGCAGCTATGGCGGCTGAATTAGACGCAATGCGGGAAGATCTCGCGAAGCTGCAGGTGGGACGGCGGAACCAAACTGCCCCATTGGAGAAACCCGCGGAAAAGGTGCAGCAGCCCGACAGTGCTACCATTTTGGCGGAACTTGCTAATTTAAATGCAAGGTTCACCGTTATGGAAGGCAGGCTGCTTCAACCCCCATTGGGTTCCCGTGCGGGAGCTGTAGCTCGCATATCCTATGCTGGAATAGCTGCTGAGGCTCCGGTGGCGGCGAGTTCTACACCAGCTCTCACCAAGAAGGGCAAGAGTGCTTCTACTGGACAGTCGGCACAAATAGCTCCATCTTCCGATCCCAATTCGGAGAAGAAAAGGAAGAGGGCCAAAAAAGGAGACACTCCACCTACACCTACTGTCTTGGACGTAACTCCAGCTGCTCCGATAAACCAGGGATGGCAAGTTGTGGGGGCCAAAAAGAGGATGGCAAAGA
The DNA here is from genome assembly GCA_948253155.1 of Leucoma salicis. Taxonomy (NCBI): domain Eukaryota; kingdom Metazoa; phylum Arthropoda; class Insecta; order Lepidoptera; family Erebidae; genus Leucoma; species Leucoma salicis. The sequence continues at coordinate 6,797,681 of OX411815.1, forward strand.
AGCAGAAACGCAAGGCTGCAAGGAAGGCTAAAAAGGCCAAAAAGCTCCGCGTTCCACGGTTGGCGGCAGTAGTTTTGAAACTACAGCCGGAAGCCGTGGAGAAGGGAATGACCTACTCTGCCATTCTGACTAAGGCGAAGGAGAACATCCCGTTCGCGGAGCTGGATTCTCCAGCGGGCATTCGATTAAAGACCACAAGGACCGGAACCCGACTCATAGAGGTGCCTGGTGCCACAAGTGGACCAAAGGCAGATGTTATTGCCACCAAGCTGAGGGCAATCTTCAGCCCAGAGCTTGGTAGCGTTAATTGTAAGAGCTGCCACCGGTACCCTGTGCATGGAAAACATCACCAGGAGGCAGGGCTGCGTGGCGGCTCGGGTCGGGAGTGTCGTCGTCGTTGGCTGCTATTTCTCGCCGAAGCGGCCCCTCGCAGAATTTGAGAGATGGCTAGTAGAAGTGGGCGCCGTCGTCAGTCGTAGCAGCCCTCTACCTGTTATCGTCCTTGAGGACTTCAATGCGAGGTCTAGTGCTTTGGGTTCCCCATTTACGGACGCCTGGGGCGAGGAGCTGGAAGAGTGGGCGCTGTCGACAGGCCTGGTTGTCCTCAACCGTGGCACTGTCAACACGTGCGTAAGGCAGCGAGGTGGTTCCGTAGTGGACGTATCCTTCGCTAGCCCTGCTATAGCGCGCCGCGTGCAGGGCTGGTACGTCGTTGAGGGGGTGGAGACGCTTTCAGACCACCGGTACATTCGGTTCGACGTCTCCGACCAGACCTCCGACCACCCGGCCCGTGTTGCCTCGGTTGGGGACAGTCCGCGTTGGGCACTAAAAAGGATGAATAAAGAGGTGCTCCTGGAGGCCGCCATCATTCAGGCCTGGGCGACAGTGCCGGAGAGGCTGAATGACATTGAAGAAGAGGCCAAATGGTTCCAGGAGGCGCTATCGCACGTCTCCGACGCGGCGATGCCTAGGATTCGTTCTACGAATCCGAGGCGTGGGGTGTACTGGTAGTCGCCGGGAATTGCGGACCTGAGGCGCGCGTGTGTCTCTGCGCGCCGCCGGTATGCCAGGCATCGTGGTAGGCGTCGCCGCTACGAGCATAACGCGGCAGATGCGACAGCCAGGGAGGTGGAGCTATACGAGGGGTACAGAGCTGCGAGGAAAACTACGGGCAGCGATCTGGCGGGCAAAAGGCCCGCCGGGACTTGACAGAGGCTCTGGACCGTAATCCATGGGGGCACCCATACCGTCTGGTGCGTGGTAAACTGCGCCCGTGGGCACCCCCTCTGACCCAGACCGATTAGGGAGGCGCTCGTTTATCACTGAGTGCCAAACTACCTCCGTCGAATGGTCGGGGCCTATCTTTCGGAGGGGCTGTGGTCTACCCGAGCCGTAATGGTTGGAGTCGGCGACAAGTTTCGTGTGGTGTTCCACAGGGGTCGGTCCTGGGGCCACTCCTGTGGAACATCGGAAATGACTGGGTGTTGCGCGGTGCTCTCCCCTGCGGTGTCTCCGTGACGTGTTACGCCGACGACACGCTAGTCACGGCGCGGGAGATGACGCACCGGCAGGCGACCGAGCTAGCTACTGTTGGGATCGCACGAGTTGTGGAAAGAATCCGGCTGCTGGGCCTTGAGGTGGCTCTAGACAAAACCGAGGCTCTTTGTTTTCATGGGCCTCGGAAGGGACCACCGAATGGGTCCGGCATGGTGGTGGGAGGTGTTCGCATCGGCATCAAGCCGACCATGAAATACTTAGGTCTTATTCTTGATAGCCGGTGGCCTTCGGGTCTCATCTCCGAGGGTTGGTCCCCAAATTAACACGGGCGGCGGCTGCAATTTCGCGGTTGCTGCCCAATCTAGGGGGACCCGACACCTCCTGCAGGAAGCTTTACGTGGGAGTTGTGTATCCATGGCCCTTTATGGGGCCCCAGTGTGGCCGGATGGCCTGACGGCCAGAAATGCTGCTATATTGCACCAACCACAGAGAGCGATGGCCGTCAGGGTCATCTGGGGATACCGTACGGTCTCCTATGAGGCTGCAAGCCTCCTTGCCGGAACTCCGCCGTGGGATCTGGAGGCGAGGACCCTCGCATCACTTTACCGGTGGCGCGGGGAGGCGCTGGAGAGGGGACTACGGCCGGCACCTCGAGAACTCGAGGTGCGCCGGTCGGAACTTCGCCGGATCCTACTAGCGGATTGGAGTGCTCGTGCGACCGAGCGCTGGGCACGCCACGATAGCGGCGGTAAGTCCCATCATGGGAGAATGGCTGGAGAGGCGTCATGGCGCCCTTTCATACCGGCTGACGCAGGTGCTGACCGGACATGGTTGTTTCGGAAAGTACTTGTGTCGGATTGGAAGGGAGGAATTGGCCCGGTGCCATCACTGCGGGAGTTGCCCGGAGGACACGGCGCTGCATACATTAGTGGAGTGCCCAGCGTGGGCCACGGAGCGCCGTGATCTGATCGCGGCAACAAACGTGGGAGTGCTCTCGCTACCGACCTTGGTCCTGTCCTTGGTTCGGAACGAGAGTGCATGGGTGTCCGCCGCCTCATTTTGCGAGGAAGTGATGTACGCCAAAGATGCGGCGGAAAGAGAACGAGAGGCGACTACCAGCCTCTCAACCCGCAGAAGACGCACCGGGCGCCGAAGGGCGCTGAACGATCTCCGGCCCCCATGAGCGCTGGTCTGAGGGCAACGGACGTAGGGCCGTCCACTGCCCTAGCAGAAGTAGGCCCGAGACGGCGGCGCGCCCGTGTTCCGTGCGCGCCTCTCAAAGGAGGGAGGGCTAGTACCTACAAAACAGGCGGGGCCGCCTAGTAATGGAACAAGGTGGCCAAGACCTGCCCGGGGGGGGGGGGGAATGAGGAATACGATGAGTGTGACCCTCCTCCCTGGGCGACAGGTAGTCTGAAGGAACACTGTCAGGTTCGCCGCGTCCGGAGTCCGACATAATCTCCCTGTCTGCCACGGCGGGGCGATACCTATAAAAGCTATCCTGACAAAAAAAAAAATGGGGTTCGAATATGGAGATTTTACTTGTTATGAAACGCTTTGTTGTGTTTTGGTGGTTGCGTTAACACAAACTATAATATTGCTCTAACGACATCTTAAAATTGTAGCCTAGCTGAGAGTGGCGCTTAAAAATTTAACTCATTATTTTGTATTTTAAAATATATTTTTTTTAATTATAATAAAAAATTGTTTATAACAATGAAAAAATATTTGGATTTATTTTAGGACGCAATCCAACGATTGTGCTGTCGTAGCGTAGTCTTCACCTGGTTTTACTGGACTTTAAAAGGCAAGAACCAACTTTTCTACGGCTTCAATAGCGGGTTCAGTAGTGTCACAAGTCGAGGGAACTCTATTAAATAATGAGACGCTTATACGAGACCGTGTGCTTTGAAGATTTCATGAACATTTCTTAAAGTTTTACTTTGTCTCTAAGATAAAACTTTATAAAAATACACGATACACCACTTCGTTTTCATAACGTAAGTTGGTTTACATTAACTTGAAGTTTTTATTTGAATAAAATTTATTTAAAATTGCCAACTTACATAAAACTACTTACAACGACGTAACTCCTAACTTTTGTGCTACCTTACTATAAATTATTCGTAATTATTTAAAATAAAATACGAACGTGGCAGTAATTAAGCTGTACATTATCTGACAAACTTCACAACTTTGTGCATTTTGAAGTTTTACCAGCTGTTTTTGAGAAAATTACTTTCGCAATCTAGAAAAACAAATCCGTAATCATTAGTGTCAGTTTAATAAGTTAGTTCTAGGGAATATTTGAATTTGTATGTGCTCTAGTTATAATTAATCACGGTCTCCATCCATCCATCAGCCCTTCATCATCCACTGCTGGACATAGGCCTCCCCAAGAGAACGCCGCAACGAGCGGTCCCGCCATGGGGGATAATGCCGTAATCGCCACGCTTGGCAGGCGGGTTGGCGATCGCAGTGGATGTTATTAATACTCGAGGGAGTACTGCTGCCCACTCCCCCGATATTCCCTCAGTCGGCTCTTACGACTCCCAGGGGTAGAGGGGCGAATCAAGGTCTACTTAATGGTAATTAGTAATTGCCTTAAATTGTTATATAAGTTTAAAACAAAACACTACTGGATTGCTACTGAAATACGGCACTGTCGTAAAGCACTTATAAGCAAAGGGCACCAACATTTGTACGTAAGAGCTATGCAGCATGTTTGTATTCTAAACACGTGACAAGTTCTCATCACACCAAGCACTTCTGTGTATTTGACCACATAAATGCATCTCCACGTTTTGGTACAACATTCAGCAAGCTTGGGTTTGTATTCTCAGCACTACAATTTTGCGGCTAACACAAAGCAGGTTTACAATTAGGTTGAAGGTTGCATTTAACATCTATTGAATAACTAGGAGCCTGAATATTATGATTTGGTTTAACAGGAAAGCATTTTTGATATTGTGGTAAAAAAACATAAGTAGTAGGTACATTAAAGAACAAATTATTTGTGTAAGTGGGAACTTTACTGCGAGCTGCAGTGACCACCGCTGGTGCAACTCAGCCGAAACGTCGAGGTTAGTCAAAATAATGGTATTTTGAGAAGTTGAATGTGTTATAATGAATATAAAATGCGAAAGTTTCAAAAGTACTATCGAATCACGCATCTATTCCAATCCGGGGAAGTGCTCTAAGCCACTGAGCTACCCTACTGACCTTTCGATCATCCCAAATTCTTAATCACATTTGTCTTACGACTAACGCCATCTACCGGCAAGCATTACATGCATCCAATATAGTGTTTAATTTTGCAATTAAAATTCATACTATTTGACGGCGCGATTTTTTCAAACATTTTAGATCTATTTCTTTTAGCAATTGACATGCTCCGCTACTTTTTAAAGTACAAATTATTTGTGAATAAACAAAAAGAGATTGTTAGTAGGGGCGGGAATCGAACCACGCATCTTTTCCAATCCGGGGAAGTGCTCTAAGCCACTGAGCTACCCTACTGACCTTTCGATCATCCCAAATTCTTAATCACATTTTTCTTACGACTAACGCCATCTACCGGCAAGCATTACATGCATCCAATATAGTAAGTTTAATTTTGCAATTAAAATTCATACTATTTGACGGCGCGATTTTTTCAAACATTTTAGAACTATTTCTTTTAGCAATTGACATGCTCCGCTACTTTTTAAAGTACAAATTATTTGTGAATAAATAACAAGAGTTTTTAGTAGGGGCGGGAATCGAACCACGCTTCTCTTCCAATCCGGGGAAGTGCTCTAAGCCACTGAGCTACCCTACTGACCTTTCGATCATCCCAAATTCTTAATCACATTTGTCTTACGAATAACGCCATCTACCGGCAAGCATTACCTGTATCCAATATAGTAAGTTTAATTTTGCAATTAAAATTCATACTATTTGACGGCGCGATTTTTTCAAACATTTTAGATCTATTTCTTTTAGCAATTGACATGCTCCGCTACTTTTTAAAACTCCACTAGGGAAGAAAAGTATATCTTTAGTAGCTTCTTAGCCTCCTCAGATTATGGTGACGCCAGGAACCTATTACATGACCCCACATTATAATCGTTAAATAACATAGATCTACGGCTATTTTTGTGTAAAGATTATTTTCATGCCTGGCTAGTTTACGCTCGCGATACGGCTGCGGGCATAAACTAGCGTTTAATAAGATATAGAAAAAAATTATGAAAGGTGTAAAGATCCAGACCAGGCCTATGTTACTACGTATAATATATGCTAGTAGAAGCATACCTAGATTATTAAGAACTTTTGTATTCTTGTTTTGAAATTTGCACGTGCTTGTGGAATTTTGTTCGTAAACAACAAAAATGGCTGGAGAGTTGATTTTGATTTATTTTGGTTTTTAATTTTTACGCAATACATACGTTTAACTGCATCAGCGATGCAGCGGTAGTATGAGCGACTGCTGATGAGGTCTCGAGTTCGATCACCGAATTGGGCAGTGTAATTGAGCTTTTTTGTAAAAAGAAAATTCTTAGTAGCAGCCCGGAGTTTGTAAATTTTGCTCACCCACTATTACGTGGGACTTAAACATAATTGGCGAACCGTGGGTGTGTAATATGCCTCTGTCTACCCCTTCAGAGGTACAAGCGTGAGACATACGTTTAAATATCTAATGTATATTACTAATCCTTGTCTCCGTGTATACAATTCTCGCTACTTATATACAACATGTAATACCGAACATTAAGTTAATGGCGTATACATTGCGTACAAGCGAGCGCTGCGATGTTAACTTTAAATATTACAGCCGCCATCGTTTATAGCTTAATGTTTGTTCTATAATAAAATTAAACGTTGTGTCCTGGTCCGTGAGGTAACGTATTAAGACTACCTAGAGTTGCCATCATGTTTTTTTGTTAAGGCGGGAAAAAATGTTCCTAACCGCACACTCTATCGTTCGGGGCAACGACCAGGGTAGTGTGGGGCCTGCACCCACAAAAGAAACCCGCCACGTGCCGTCTCTCCGCCTTTATTGGCGGGCCACTGGAACTATGTTACATTCCTTCGGTGGGGCCATCCTGCTTACATGGAGAGTTTCTGTAATGTAATGGTAATTAGAAAAATAGAAGAATTAGTACAGAAACAGAAGAAGAAGGCTGAAGGTCAGTGCGATAGCTAAGCGGCTTAGAGCACTTCCCCGGATTGGAAGGGACGCAAGTGCGATTCCCGCTCGCACTAAAGTTCTCTTTTTCCACATTCACAAATAATTTGTACTTTAAAACACAGAAGAATATTAAAAGAATTTGTTACACAATATTACTGGAAAACGAAACAAAATTCATGCTAATATATTTTTTATTACTTCATGTAGCAGATGAGCCACAGCATATCTGATGGGGAATGGTGACCACTGCTCATAGCCTCAACTACGCCAAGAGTGCTGTGAAATTATGAGCAGTGCTTTACTGCTCATAATTTCATGATGATGTGAAATCACACCGAGGCTCTTCACAGTCGGTCACATGGGGGACTATGGTACCGACGCGTTAAGCTCCGATAAGAAGTGAGTACTCCCAGTTGATACCTAACCCTGCCACGAGTAGCCAGTTCCCATTTTTACTCTAGGTACTCAGGGAAAGTACCCAGGTCCCGGGAAGTTACACTTTCAGCAGTGAAACGTACCCGTATAATTATATAACAAGATAGAATGTTTTTTTAAGGCCTATTACGTCGCAATAAATATATCTAGTATGAATTAATATGTATCTATCTACACTATTATAAAGCTGTAACAGAGCTATGTCTGTACATTTAAGATATTTGAGAAAATATTGACTGTATTAGGCTATATAGGCGTGTCAAAACACAAAACGATTTTTTTTAGATTTTTTGTCTGTTTGATTGTTCGCGCATACGCAAAAGCTACTGAATGGATTTTGATGCTTTGCTTTGATGTTTGTTTATTTGATAGCTCTTGATTAGACTTAAAAACTGGTATACATTTTATCCCGCTATTATATCGGGAACCTGAGATATAACCCAAAAACCCGCGGCTTCGCCGCAGCCAAAAGCTAGTGCTATTATAAAGCTGTAACAGAGCTGTGTCTGTGCATTTAAGATATTTGAGAAGAAATGCCTATAATAGGCTATATAGGCGCGTCTAAACACAAAACATTTTTTTTAGAATTTTTGTCTGTTTGTCCGTTTGTTTGCGCATCACGCAAAAACTACTGGACGGATTTTGATATAGCCGTGGGCAAAGGCTAGTGTATACTGAAGTATTGATTGTATTAAATTTATCTAACTAGAGAAATAAAACAATCTTCAAATTGTCTCTTTCTATGCATGTACAAAAATAATGAAAAATGTATAATGCATTATACCTACGGTGAATTTATCCAAAAACAAGATCTACATCGCTCTATTATTTCTTGAGCCATCCGGTTTATTGGGAAGCTGATCCAAAAATTCAACGTAATGCTTTCCTGTACCATTGAATGTGGATGTGCCAATTCATTTCACGACTGCGCTCAGACGAATATATAGAATCGAATGGTCGATGCATCGGATTGCAACGGTGGCATTCATGTGTGAGCAAGGTTTTTTTATTTGAGTGAATGACGGAATTGTAAATGGGTATTTATTTACAAGGAAGGTTTGTTGATTTGGAGGAAAAATAAAAAGGACTTTGAAACATTTTTTTTTTAATTCTGCTAAATATTACTGGAATTACCTATAATACAGCCCATGTCATTATATTCCACTAAACTTTCTCTCTGCAAAAAGTTATAGTGATGCAATGGTTTTTTGTTGCTGTTCAAAGAAGGTAATCTCATCATTATTATCAAGATGCATTTCTAACTGTGCGCTTTTATAAATAATGACAAATTAAAATACATTGGAAAATCCAAAACTGCACGCCTCATAATCTTCATTTTTCACAATAAAATTGATTATTTGATAAGTAACTAATAATGTATTGGTCTTACTAAGTAGTTTTCAATAAATCACATAGAAAGCGCTAATTTCAAAAAGTACTAATGTGGGTTTCATGTCTTATACGCCATCTAGCGCTAATTTTAAGAAGTACTTCTATATTGGTCTACCTCTCAGTCATTTTGCAAGGCGCCATCTGGAAATTAGTAAGAACAACAATCCATGAGTTTACATAATATACCTGCATAAGTGCATATATAATTATAAACATGTAAAATTGAATAATTTATTAAATTGTAAACAAAAATAATTTAAGTAAACAAAAAGACATCGCTAGTAAGCATAGAGTAACGTCTCCGGTTCGCCGGGAGTCCGCGTTGATCTATGCTAGTAAGCAGTATTGTGGCTCTATATATACAACAGCAACTGAATACAATGATATCGACATCTGAAATAGCGACCACTAGCGACATCTAGGGCTGCATTTGTCAATATCTCTTTTACTTTAAAACAATGACATCTATCAATAGAAAATTGCAACTTTGGACAATATTATACGACTTATTTAAAAATCAATGAGTTCAACCAGAAATCTCTAAACCATTTATCTTCCTAACTTGGTTGCCTTATAATTTTATACTTTGTTGTTCTAAGTGAAAACACCGTGACGCTCGAGTTTTCGATGCCCTCTTATATGGTTTTAGACGACGCGTGAATCTACGGTGAACACCATTCAACAAACACAGTGGACGTTCGGCGGCGCAGTATGGTTATGTTTACACCGGGTACACAAAAAAAATTGTAGAATGTAAAATATGTTTATTTCGTGTTTTATAACGTTGGTGTGTTATTATTTACGTGTGTCTAGTGTTTTGATCTAGGAGTTTGGGTATTTCTAAAAGATAGTACTCCCCGGATAGGAAGGGACGCAGGTTCGATTCCCGCCTGTAGTAAAATACTCTTTTTCCTTATTCACAAATTATGATTTGTTCTTTTTGTGTTTAGTGTTTTTAATTATTGTTATGGATAAAATAGTTATTATACTTGACAAATATCATCAGTTCGTCAAGCAAAGGTTAGAACTTTAACAAAAAACAATGTACCGGCCGGGCGAACGGCGTTCTGTTGACGATAGTAAAACCACCGGTGGCTATGCGTACTTAAAAAGGTAGTTCTCATGAAAGGCGCTGGTTTTAGTGTCGCGTCGAGCGTAAATGCCGTAAATATTCAGTTTTTTTTTGTATATTTAATAACAATTAAACCACATCGAATCAGAACGTGAAAAGTAATAGGGCTCTATTCCTAGTCATAATAATTCGTAAACGAAAAAAAAGACTCGATTAATTAAGTATTTTGGTCGTTATCGTGTTAACATACATTACCTAAAACTCACGGACGTCTAAGCCAGATTTTTTTCAAACAGTTTTTTAACTAGTTTAAATATCAAAAATGGCATCAAAAATATTATGAGTGTTAAAAATAGTGTTTGTTCTTTATATGTGTGTGTAGATATTATTTCACAAGTGCAATATATGATAAATAGAGACATTTTAAGTTTGAAAAATCAGTTGTGCCGTGTAAACCGGGAGTAGAACACACCTCAACGCTTCGCTTATGAGGCGTGCAATAGAGTTAGTACATATTGTGAATATAGTACTTACTTATTGTGACTAACTGAGCTATAATATGTTATTAATAAACAACATTACTTTGTGCGTTTGAGTACTAACGCCAATCTTTAAAGGAGACGGGCATTTCTCGGGCCATAATGTAATAAGATAAAATGTGGCTTAAAATAGTTATACTCTTCTATCCAAAATAATAGTATAATCAACCTAATTAATAATCTAGAAATTGAACAAAAAAAAAGTTATAATATTGTATACAACCTGAGAATAAATAAATTATATTTGTTATGTATTTTTGTATGAGTAATAACTAATACTGCAGCTCGGTATACACCAGAAATTGGCCTTATTGTTAGATAATTACGACAATGTGTGATACATTTAACACTTTTATACACACTGTTGCTATTTTCGAAGCGTATTTTTCAAAGAAATTAAGTTCTTAATAAAGAAATTAAATTCTTTTCGTATCATCAATTCTTCGTTGCACTAGACTAAACAGAATAATATTTTACAATGTTTAGGATAATAAAGCAATATGTTTACTGAAATCTACTCCAGAGTAAATACTAAAATGTATTTATTCCTTGAAAGAATGTAATGTAATGTAACGTATTGCTACCGCTTATATTCCAAAACCTATAATTTATGTAATAAGCAATTACGGCTATGAAATGAAAAGCAGCAGCTGTTCGTCACTCGTTTTTATTTAATTTTCATAACTTTGTATTATTTTTTTTATCGTAGATGAATATTTTTATATAATTTAGTTTCTCCTTAAAAATACTGTATCAGGCTATAAAGGCGTGTCTAAATTTAAGACAATTTAGTTGTTGGCGTAGACTTCAAGATCGGATCCAGAGAGATCACTGTATTTTCTTTTCATTGCTTGTGGTGGCAAACCACCCACGGCCCACCTGATGGTAAATGGTAACCGTCGCTCATGGATTTAACTATTTCGAGAGTATTGTCAAGCCCTGCCGCACCATTTCAATTCTTTTAAATGAAATAAAAGAATTAACGGTTATCTCCTGCTACAACCAAAACACACCAATGTGCTTCATGGCCGGTCACACGGGAGATAGTGATATCAACCTGCTCGGGTCCGATAGCAAGTGAGTACTCCTACTTAGTACCCAGCCCTACCACCAATAATGCAAAGGGGGATAATTGCTTACTTCCATTAGTCGCCTCGTACGACATCCGTGGGAAAGAATGGGTGGTGACACTTGTATTCTTAGTCCGTCACCACACGGACGGCCGAATTTCACCAAAATCAGTGGAACCATTATGCCTATATACATAATTTTGTATTGCACGCCTCAAAAGCGAAGCGTTGAGGTGTATACTACTCTCGTTTCACGCAGAACAACTGATTTTTCAAACTTAAAATGTCTCTATTTATCATATATTGCACTTGTAAAATACGGTACTCGATAAAAGTTCTGTCTTGGACGTCCGTGTGTTGTAGGTATGTTCGGATAATGTATGTTAACACGATAACGACCGCAATACTTTACTAATCGAGTCTTTTTTTTTCTTTTACGATCCAGTATAATTACGAATAGAGCCCTATCACTTTTTACGGTCTGATTTGATGTGGTTTAATTGTTATTAAATAAACAAAAAATAATTATTATTTATGCTCGACTCGACACTAAAACTAGCGCCTATACCTTATTTCGTGAGAACTACTTCTATAGACCAATATAGTAATCCTTCTTAAAATTGGCGCTAGATGGCGTATAAGGCATGAGAACCTCATTAATAGGTACTTTTTGAAATTATATAAAAAAATATATTATCTATGTGATTTATTTAAAACTACTTAGTAAGACCAATACATTATTAGTTACTTATCAAATAATTAATTTTATTGTGAAAAATGAAGATTATGAGGCGTGCACGTTTGGATTTTCCAAAGTATTTATAATTCTACTAGAATCTAACCTCGATTTAGTCTACGTGGTCTTCGGAATATTAATACGTCTCTCTACGGTACACGTTTAAATAAACTTTTTAACAAGCAATATTATAGAGTTTATATATAGATATAATTTTCTTGATGATAAGTGGCGATATAATCATATAAGTAATTATAACTATGGGTGCCAAAGTACCTGCACTAGTTTACTAGAAAGCACATTTCACTTAAAGCTGTAACAGAGTTGTGTCTGTACCTACATTTAAGATATTTGACAAAAAAAAAATACTGTATTAGGCTATAAAGGCGTGTCTAAATATAGGACATTTTTTTAGAATTTTTGTCTGTTTGTCTATTTATCTGTTTGTTCGTTCACGCATCACGCAAAAATAACTGAATGGATTTCGATGCAACGTTTTTATTTGATAACTTGATGAGACATAAAAACTGGTATACATTTTATCCCGCTACTATATCGGGAACCTGAGATATAACCTAAAACTAGGTTTTGACTGCGGCGGAGCCACGAGCAAAGGCTTTTCTTTAAATAAATATGTAATTGTTGATACCATCCATCCATCCATCCATCGGCCTTTCAACGTCCACTGCTGGACATAGGCCTCCCCAAGAAAACGCCACATCGAGCGGTCCCGTCATGGGGGAAAATGCCGTAATCGCCACGCTTGGCAGGCGGGTTGGCGATCGCAGTGGATGTTGTTAATACTCGAGGGAGTGCTGCTGCCCACTCCCCCGGTATTCCCTCAGTCGACTCTTACGACTCCCATGGGTAGAGAGGGGTGGGAAAATGCTAAAGCCGGCCCCACACGGCCAATCGTTGATACGCGAAAAATAAAAAGAATGTAAATCCCACTTTATAATATTATAAACGAAAAGTCATTGCAAAAAGTTAGCATAAATATTAAATAATTATATTTAAAAAACGAGAAGCTTTGAAATTAGTTTTTTTGGAACAACAAATTTCTCATAAATATGTAGACACAGTATACATACATATATACAAATAATTTTGTAATCTTATTTCGTAAATTGTTCCTTGAAAATGGTTTTTAAAAACGAATCACATTACCGACACGACCCTTGCTATAAATTTATTGAATATGTATAGAAGGGTACCATAAATTCATGTTGTACCGTGAATGGATATTGAATAAGAGTCCGAAGAACCTGGGAGAAATCATAACAAATCGTGCGGTGTGAAAATAAATGAATGCAGAGATTTTATGTGCTGTGATATTTTTATTTATCTTTAACTTTATAAACAAACTAGCCTTTGCCCGCGGCTCCGCTTAGTTAATATCTCAGGATCCGTAGCGGGATAAAATGTATACCAGTTGTTAAGTCTAATCAAGAGCTATCAAATAAAAGTTGCATCAAAATCCGTTCAGTAGTTATTGCGTAATGCGCGAACAAACAAACAGACAAACAGATAAACAGACAAAAAATCTAAAAAAAATTGTTTAGAAACGCCTATATAGCCTAAATCAGTTATTTTTTTTCAAATATCTTAAATGTACAGACACAGCTCTATTACACTTTAAAATAGTATAGACTAAGCAGTCAAAAGCTTTGCCGTGTGGGGCCGGTACCAAGAATAGCTCCACCCCGTCTTTTCCTATGGGAGTCGTAAAAGCCGACTAATGGATTACCGGGGGACCGGGCAAAAGCGTTCCCCTGTGTACAAAAAACATCCACTGCGATCGCCAACCCGCCTGCCAAGCGTGGCGATTATGGTAAAACCCCCGTTTTGCGGAGGCCTATGTCCAGCAGGGGACGATGAAAGGCTGATGGATGGATGGAGTCAAAATCTTTTTTTAGGTTATCTCAGGTTCGCAGTATAGTAGCGGGATAAAAGGTATACAAGTTTTTAAGTATAATCAAGAAGAAGAAGCAATCAATATTTTGTTATTTTTATATATTTTTATTAGCCTTTGTCATGCTTAGCCTTATAAACTAACAGCAGTCCCGAGCAATTGTCACGATGGCTGAATTGGCAAAGCATCATTGTTTTTTCATTATGCCGAGGTTTCAAATACTTAAGTTTACATTATTCATGTTCACGGAAGACGATATCTAGTGACAGAGCCATGCTTATCTCAGCACGAATCGGCCGGCCCGGTTGGGGGAAGTACCACCCTCTTACAAAAGATCAGCGTGTAACAATGGTAGTTACGCTTACCGTTGTGTTTCGTATGATGAGTGAGTGTGCCGGAGGTCCAAACTCCCTCCCTATCCTCTCCTCAGTATCCTACCTATTCACTCCTTATCCTTCCTATCCTTCCCTTTCCTTGAAGATAGCGACGCGCGAGTGATACCTTTGGTGTTGCTAGCGTCTATAGGCTATAGTAACCGCTTACCATCATGTGGGCCGTATGCTTGTTCGCCATTCATGTAGTATAAAAAAAGACGATATATAAACACAAGCACTATCATAAAGCAATTAATATTACAAATCTTAGAGATTATATTCAAATCAAATTTAAATATGCAAACAAATTTTGTAACACAAACCCTGTGAAATTTATGTACACAGAATCCACTTTATAAGCTCAATAGGTCTTATGCCAGTAAGTGCTCGCTGACTGTATTTTGAAAGGTTCTAATTTTTTTTTCTGTTTCGCTATCGCGGTTAGAAATATTTCTTACCATTTGTCAAGGAAATAAGAAGATAGATGTTTCACTTACGATTTCAGTTAGGCTTGACTTGATCGAAATAATAAATTGATTTCTTTTTTGTTTTGTGAATTTTACTTTGAGCAGTAGTTATTACAAGTTTTATCTTTCTGTACCTTTTCTTTGATTGCGTTGGGATTTGAGGTTTGTATTTTAGAACTGTACCAGTCAAAGAAAGCCTAAAAATCCTTTTCTCAGAATTTGATCGAGGTCGCATCTCTCCATTTTATCAAAAAAGGGTGGACTTTGGTTTTTTTATTAACAATGAATAAATAATCCTTTTGGTTGAAAATACATGTTTTGTGGTAATCCACCAACCTGACGCAATAAAATTAAATAAATATGTATGCAATAAAATTAAATTGTTGGCTTCTAACTAAGGGTATATTTAGAGGTCTATTTGGAAAGCTTTTTAAAAACTTTCAAAACTCGATATATTCTTCGCATGGACATTTTTTAGGTACTTGGTTTTCTTAGCTACCCCTTAAAACAACGACAACGATATTAGTGTATCTAAGTAGTTATACTTTGAATTCCTTTAAAAGATAACTAACTAAATTGAATCAGTTATTTTTCTATTACGACGTAATTCCCGTTTGTCACTGTACGTCAATTCATCAGTATTTCCGACATGTACTGTTCGCTACGATAAAGCCACATCCCTTGTCTCTAACATATGGCCAGGAACAAATACACGAGTTGCCTGTCGGCTTTACCATGCCGGCTCGAAGTTTGCAACTACTGAATAAAACATACTACAAGGTCGAGTGTTTTCAGCGTCGTACTGAGTGTAATAGGGAAATGTTAAAGTCAAATCATTGTTATGTTTGTAGGCTTTAAGTTTAAATCTGTTTCCAACTGCAGATTGTTTTATTTTTCTAATGGATTTGGCGCAGCTGTATTGGTAATGCCTAAAGTTGAAGTGTTTTGTGAGATTTATTTAAAAGTATTAGTGGAAAAGCTTTAAACGATAGGGTAAATTTTTACTTACTTTATACAGGTTGAAAGTATTTATATATATAATTATATACTAGCTGACCCAGCAAACGTTGTTTTGCCATATAAATTATTTCTACATCGGCAGTAGAAGGGTGAAAATTTAGGGTTGAATGTATTTTTTAATGCTGAATCATACTAAAATAAAAATAGAAAATGTTGTCCAAAAAATAAAATAAAATATTTAGTGGTGGGTCACCCTTATCATTTAGGGGTATGAAAAATAGATGTTGGCCGATTCTCAGACCTATCCAATACGCACACAAAATTTCATACAAATCGGTCCAGCCGTTTCGGAGGAGTACGGTAACTAACATTGTGACATGGAAATTTTATATATTAGATAGAACTTGTTATAGAAATTATGTATGCTTAAATCGTATGTTTTATTTTAGATGTTATAATAATCCTGAGATTTCTGATGGTAGGTATATAGTTTTTCTTTGTTTAGTTTTTGTCAATAAATTCATATCAGCATTTCTAAGAGACCTGGTAGGACACTTAAATTAAAATAGATACTTGAAATGCTTAAATTAGGGCGTGTAGGACGGAGGAATAGCCTAATATTTTAAATTAAGTATCATCACCTGAAAAAAAATCGTTTGTAGAGTTAAATATATCGACTTTTTAATAACCTTTAACCAGTCAATCGTACAGCGACGTACAAAGTAATAACGATCAAAACCGCCAATGTGCGCCAAAGATGGAGAGATAGAAATTTTAGTGTGTAAAAGGGAGATATGTATATATGGGACGAGTTGATCGGAAGCGGAACGAAGCGAGGAAGTTGAACAATGAGGAGAGGCTTTTGTGAGGCGATAACTGCCGCGCCATAATTTAGACGTAGCGTACGGTCTGGTGTGTGATTTGGTTTTGCAGTAGCGTCATTTGAATTAATTTCACTGAATTATCGAAGCAGAAAGTGTGGTGTATGAATGGAACTTGAACTTTTTGTTATGACATTCGGAATTCAAATATTTTTCACAACATAAATATTAAAGTATAAATTATTTGAGAATAAGGAAAAAGAGATTTTTTGTACTAGCGGGAATCGAACCCGCGTCTTTTCCAATCCGGGGAAGTGCTCTAAGCCACTGAGCTATAGTACAGGTACTTCGACCATCCCAATCTCCTTATTACATTTGTCTTTACGACCAGCGCCATCTATCGGAAGCATTTACATGCATTAAACCGATATAGTAAGTTTAATTTTGCAATTAAAATTCATACTATTTGATGGCGCGATTTTTTAAACATTAATGATCTATATTTTTTAGCATTTGACATGCTCCGCCACTTTTAAAGTATAAATTATTTGAGAATAAGGAAAAAGAGATTTTTTGTACTAGCGGGAATCGAACCCGCGTCTTTTCCAATCCGGGGAAGTGCTCTAAGCCACTGAGCTATAGTACAGGTACTTCGACCATCCCAATCTCCTTATTACATTTGTCTTTACGACGAAGTACCTGTACTATAGCTCAGTGGCTTAGAGCACTTCCCCGGATTGGAAAAGACGCGGGTTCGATTCCCGCTAGTACAAAAAATCTCTTTTTCCTTATTCTCAAATAATTTATACTTTAAAAGTGGCGGAGCATGTCAAATGCTAAAAAATATAGATCATTAATGTTTAAAAAATCGCGCCATCAAATAGTATGAATTTTAATTGCAAAATTAAACTTACTATATCGGTTTAATGCATGTAAATGCTTCCGATAGATGGCGCTGGTCGTAAAGACAAATGTAATAAGGAGATTGGAATGGTCGAAGTACCTGTACTATAGCTCAGTGGCTTAGAGCACTTCCCCGGATTGGAAAAGACGCGGGTTCGATTCCCGCTAGTACAAAAAATCTCTTTTTCCTTATTCTCAAATAATTTATACTTTAAAAGTGGCGGAGCATGTCAAATGCTAAAAAATATAGATCATTAACATAAATATTGTTACTTACCTTTTGTATCGTGAGAGTAAATTTATTTTTAAATTAAATAACAAATATGCTGCATTGTAGTTATCATCACAAATCAAATATAATATAGTAAATACATAATTATATTTTATAATTGTTTGAAAAATATAATCTTTCTAAGAGCTGACAACGGTAAATACGTAATTGTTTCGTTGATATTAATAATTGTATAACAGACTTATTTTTATGATATAAGTCTGCAACGTTTGAACGACCAAAGGTTCGCAAAAATGTTATTCTATTTTCCCATCGGTAGAGCGGCACGAGATCTCGGAAGATTAAGGAGGAATAAAATGAATCCCGACAAATGGCAATAAGTTCGTTGAACTAAATTATCTCACATTGTTAAAATATAGGTAAGTTATTGAAATATAGGTAGTTCAGGGATAGGGCGTAAGACTATATATGTATTTTTTCAAATACTATGCGTGGCAAACATGCATATAGTCCACCTGATGGTAAGCGGTTACCGTAGCCTATAGACGCTAGCAACACTAGAGTCGCACGTCACCATCTCCAAGAAAAGGGATACAAGTTGGGAAGAAAGTATAATAAGAATGGAGGATAAGGAAGGGGTTTGAGAAGCTGTAGGATCTACTATTGTTTCACACTTTTTTCCGTGTGGTGACGGACTAAGAATACAAGTGTCATCACCCCATTCTTTCCCACGGGTGTTGTATGAGGCGACTAAGGGGAGTAAGCAATTATCATCCATTGCATGACTAATGGTAGGGCTGGGTACCAAGTGGGTGTACCACTTGGTATCGGGCCCGAGCGGGTTGGTACTACCATCTCCCGTGTGACCAGCCATGAAACACATCGTTGCGTTTTGGCTGTAGCAGGAGATAGCCGTTTATTCATTCATTTCATATCAGTGAAATGAAATTGTGAGCAGCGGCTTGACAATACTCTCAGTATAATTGAGTCCATGAGCGACGATTACCATTTACCATCAGATGGGCCATGGCTCGTCTGCCACTACATACAAAGGGCGCTCCCCGATCGAACCGACCTATTCATGCTGAGACAAATAAATCTTTACCACGACAAAAACTGTGTGTATTAATAACTCATCTACAAGAAAATTCATAAATAAACATACATACATAATTCATGGATACAATTACACTAACTCAGTAAAAATTGCTATGTTGTTAATAAATTGTTGTTTGCACCTCGCCACCAAGTCCACGCACAACTGTTCAGCTATTTGTTGCTGAAACTTTTAAATGAAAATTATTCAAAGTAAATCCCTGTGGCTAAGACAGAAGGGCCTCTTGGCATGATAAAGGCAGGAAAGTCTCGGGATACTTATTGCGTAAAGCTATATAAACGGTACTAACTGTAATGTGCGCGATAAACCCTTAGGCAGACGTTTTAATAATCTAACTTACAAAATACCAAAATTAAACTGTAACTTGAAATTCAGTATTAAATGTTGCTAATTAATAAGCAGCTAATAAAAAGACAAAACCAACGCTGAATTTTACAATTATATATTCATTATATAAAATGAGTTTTTTTTACGAAAAACTAGATTGCACTTATACACCAACAGCTTACACAGCCGTATACTTTTTTTTTGTTTAGGCGGGGAAAAATGTATCTTGCCGTTCGGGGCAACGAACAGGATAGTGTGGGGCCCTCACCCACTCAATAAACCCGCTGTGAGATGTCTCTCCGCCTGTGTTGGCGGGTCACTAGAACTATGTTTCATTACTTCAGTGGTCCGCCGATACAGCCGTATATTTACTATTTTAATTTTACGTCTCATAGGATTATTAATACTTAATTAATGGTTACCACGTAAACACACACCCATAAGCAATAAAAAAAAAAAAGGTGAGTAAAATTCATGTTCATGGATATACTTGTACAATTACAGGTTTTGGCTTAATTTTGTTTGAATTCCTAGTCATATATTTAGTTCCCAATACGCAACTGGGGATTCCCCAGTTGCGTTTAATGACACCTGTTAAATGAAACAATGGTACTAGGCAATGTTTCTTTTTTTTTTTGAGGTTATACTTCTAGTGCGACTTTCAGAAGGTTGCGTTAAACGCTTAACGCTACCATAGAGGGGGTATGAAAGCACTTAAACTCTTAACATCGACTTATAAGTTATTTCAAAATTTTACTAACGCCATCTAGTGACATTACACATAATTACTTTATCGAACAAGGTATTTAAAAACATATCTGTGACAAGTTCTGCAGTTACGAATTTAATAATTATTTATTAATGATGCCAAAGAAGTATAACTTCGCACGCGCGTACATAAGTACACGCATTTTTTTTAAATACTTAGTGTTGCACCCGATTACAATCCCTATAAGTGGCTGTGGACTTTATTTATTTTTTCCTATCTATTGTCATCCCACGGGCACGATTCTCCTCTCAAAGTGAGAAAAATTTAGGTCGTAGTCCACCACGCTGGCCCATTGCGGGTTGACAGAAGCCGTTGTAAAATCTCTCAGGCAAAGAGATTTTCTTTCACCTGAAATCCCTCACGATGTCTTCCTTCACCCAGCAGAGATAATTTTGTAAGCTAACAAATATACACACATAACTTTGAACACATCTTGAAAAGACATAGAAAGAAAGAGAGAAAGAAAGAAAACACTTTTATTAACAAAGTCTCGACATACAAATAACTTATCTCTAGACAAAAATAATACCTACAAAATACTTCAAATTTACAAAATACTTTGAAAGAACTGAAAGTTGCACGTCGTGACGTTGTCAACGAGGGACCTCACTCAGCTTGGTGCTGCGATGTAGTCGTAATTACACCGCAGCGCTGGTTTTCAGTGAAAACCTCACAGGCGGTTCACGGACGCGAAAAGAAATGGGTAACTAATAATTACATACACTACATATACATATATTATATACATTCATACACACTCACACATCTACACACATATAAAAGAAATTACTTATATAAGCCATATAAATATAGAAAAAAAAAATTAATATACCCAATACGTGATACATACAAAAGGTAGGTTTGTAGGTTTCAAACAACTGAAAAATTACTCTCAAATCAAAATTATATTCCGTATTCTGTTCTATCCAAAATTAATTACTTCATGCATCAAGAAAAATACATCTGGCTGTCATAGAAATACTATGGCGTGTTTCCGTCATCATAAATATTGCGAGATAATAAAAATATATGAAAACGCCTCAGAGGCGTGCGATCCTTGTCAAAGAACCTACGGTATGTCTTAGATATCAAGTGGAATTTCAGGCATTTCATAATATTTTATTATATAGTAATGACCAAGCGTTAGTTTGATATTAGTTGTGGATTTCTGCCGTCATAGTTTTTGATTGATTTATGTTCATAAATAAATAATTCCATTCATCTGTCGATAAGGCCATCATCCTATGCCGCCTGCATCTAACGGCTCTATGGGTTTTAGCAGGTCTACGTTCCACCTGGTTAAAGGCTGTCCTATGCTGCACCATCACACGACTACGTGGTTGCCACTCAACAACATTGCTTCTGCAGCGTTTGTCAGATAATTTAATTATTACTTTTTTAATCATACTTTCTAATGTATAAAATTCTCGTATCGCGGTGTTTGTTACCAAACTCCTCCGAAACGGCTGGACCGATTTGCATGAAATTTTGTGTGCATATCGGATAGGACTAAGAATCGGCTAACATCTATTTTTCATACCCCTAAATGATAAGGGTGACCTACCCCTAAATACTTATTTTTTAAACACAAAGTGAAAAATGTGAAATCGAAAATAACAGTCAGGAGCAGGATTTGAACATCTTCTGGATACTAGATACTAGATGCTTTACCAATATTGGTATGCTTTACCAATATTGGTAAAGCATCTGGACGGTATCCAGAAGATGCAGGTTCAAATCCTGCTGCTGACTTTTATTTTCGATTTCACATTTTTCACTTTGTGTTTAATGTATAGTGCTAAGCATGTCAAACGCTAAAAATATATATAAAAATATCTAAATATTTAAAGGGTTTGCGTCATTATTAGGTAAAATCTTAATTGTAAAATTAAGTTTACCTGGTCGGTATAATGTATGAAAATACTTCCGACAGATGGCGCAGGCGTCACCCAAAGACGTTAAGTATGATGTGTTATCGAAATTAGCAGTCAGGAGCAATTGTCAGGATTGCCGAATTGGTAAAGCATCTGGACGGTATCCAGAAGATGCAGGTTCAAATCCTGCTCCTGACTGTTATTTTCGATTTCACATTTTTCACTTTGTGTTTAATGTATAGTGCTAAGCATGTCAAATGCTAAAAATATATATAAAAATATCTAAATACTTATTTTTTATTTTATTATAATTCGGCATAAAAAAATACATACAACCCTAAATTTTCACCTTTCTACTACCGATGTAGAAATAATTTATATGGCAACACAACGTTTGCTGGGTCAGCTAGTAGTACGAGTATTATAATTGTGAATGTAAATTTTTTTGTTACGCTTTCACGCGAAAACTACTTAACCGATCATCATGAAACTTTGTACACATATTCTTGGAGGTATAAGAAGTAACATAGGATACATTTTATAAAAAAAAAAATGCGAAAGACAAAAAAATTGTTTGTCATGTCAAGGGTAGCTTTATTTATTTTTATAAAATTTCTCGCGTACGAAGTTGCGGGTAGCAGCTAGTCTATAAA
Source organism: Leucoma salicis (assembly GCA_948253155.1). Taxonomy (NCBI): domain Eukaryota; kingdom Metazoa; phylum Arthropoda; class Insecta; order Lepidoptera; family Erebidae; genus Leucoma; species Leucoma salicis. The sequence continues at coordinate 6,820,004 of OX411815.1, forward strand.
TAAAGAATAAATAACTGACATATTAACATACAGCAGCAGCAGAAGGTCGTGAAAATTGACATATGGGTTTACTTGATATTGTAGGTGAGCACGAAGGAAAGATTTTACGCAAATGCTATCCAAAATGGATTTATGAATGCCCTGAACATTGTTGATTATAACCGCTCATACTATTCCTAGTAAGTACGAGCCAAACACAATACTGATATAAATTTATGTGTTCGGTGAACACTGAACTCTGTTGTAAGTTAACTATCAATAAATCTAGTCTGTTTCCTGTTGTGATAAGAAACTACGTGGACAGGAAAATAGGTTGTAAATCTTGCAGTGAAATGACACCTTGCGTTTTATAGTTCCATGAACTGTGAACTACTTTTGAAAATTGTTGGATAAATAATCTTAGGTTTGAGTTATATGGGGTGCGGGTCGGGATACCTCCACGTTGGCGCACGGGACCACAGTGGCCCCCCCGACCCTGGGATGGGGACAGCGGGGTCACAGTGACCCCCCCGTCCCTGGAGGTGAGGCTTTCAGCCCGAGTGGCGATGGGCTCACTGCTTGCAGTGGGCCGAACGTCTGCCGTGGAGGGGCAGCGGGACCATAGTTGCCCCCCCGGCCCTGGGAGACTGAACTCCTCAGCGAGGAGCAGATGCGCCAGGTCATTGATCGCATTGGTGCGATCTATGACCCACGCTTTGACTCCCTAAGCGCCAGGGTGCCGCCGGAGCCGCGATTCCGGCCCTGTCAGGGTGGCCACGCGGCAACTTACTCCGCGACCGCAGCCGCGTCGCCCAAGGGGCAGGGCAAAGCCTCCAAAGCGAAGGCGGCGCAGAAAGCTGGGCAGGGCCAGCCCAGAGAGGAGTTCCCTCCTCTTCCGTGTGCTGGCGAGCCCTCGCGGGCCCCAGTGGCCAATGAGCGGGGGGAGGAAGAAATCCCGGGGCAAAAGGGAAAAGGGAGCCGCGACTGGGGCTGCTGCCCAAGCTTTGTATCCCGCTGCGCCAGGGAGCAAGCCCGGCCCTAAGAAGCCGCGCAAGCTTCAAGCACCGAAAACGGCAGCGGTGATAATCACCATGCTGCCGGAGGCGGAAGCGGGCCTGACGTATCAGGCCATCTTGAGAAAGGCCTGGGAGGAAATCGACGTCTCCGACATCGGAATCGTCGGCTCCCGGACCCGCCTGGCCCGCACAGGGGCTCGAATTCTCGAGTTCCCTGGGGCGGAGAGCCCTAGGATGGCCGACACGGTGGCCGAAAGGCTGACGGGTCTGTTGGGCGAGGGGAGTGGTGTCCGTGTCACCAGACCGGTAAAGTGCGCTGAACTGCGCATTTCCGGTCTGGATGACTCAGTGACGGCGGACGACGTCCGGGAGGCTATTGCCTCGAAAACCGGATGCTCGAATGCCGTCAGAGTGAGCTCCATTCGGACCGGTCCCGGCGGTGTAGGTGCCGTCTGGCCGAGTTGCCCTGTCGCAGCGGCCAAAACCTTGGCCAACGCAGGCAGGCTCCTCGTGGGCTGGAGTTCCACGCGGGTCACCGTGCTGGAGCCTCGGCCCGCGAGGTGCTTTAAGTGCATGGCGGTCGGACACACCCAGCCAACGTGCAGTAACTGCTTTGATTGCAACGGTCTTTGCTTCCGCTGCGGTCAGGCAGGGCACCGGGCGGCAACCTGCACCGCCACCCCTCACTGTCCCGCGTGCGCTGCAGGCAACAGGCCTCCCAAGCACTGCATGAGGCGGGAGGGATGCAGACCCCCGACGACAGGCCCAAAAAAGGGGGGGAGCAGCCAATCGGACCAGGCTGCCCCCCCTAGCGTCGCGGGTGGAGGAAGATATGTGTGGAGCGGCGGCGGTAGAATGGGCGGCGTCGACGGGCCTCTGTCTGCTTAACAGAGGCTCCGTCAACAAGTGCGTGCGGCGACGGGGCGGGTCGATAGTGGACCTTTCGTTCGCTAGCCCTGACGTCGCAGCGCGAGTGAGGAACTGGTGTGTCCTGGAGGAGGTTGAGACCTTGTCCGATCATCGGTACATCCGGATTGAGGTCTCCCGGTCCCTTCAGGGCCCCAGTAGGGGTCACGCGGCGCTCAGAACTCCCGCGTTCCCGCGGTGGGCTGTGGGCAGGCTAGATAGGGACCTCCTGGCGGAGGCAGCCATCGTTCAATCGTGGCTGTCCTCACCGGCCCTGACCGAGGGGGTGGACGTTGAGGCTGGCCGATTTCGCGCTGTGATTACGCACGCAGGTGTGCGACTTGGCCATGCCCCGTGTGCGACGTCCTCCTCCAAGGAAGGGGCTCCACTGGTGGTCCCAGGAGCTGGCGGACCTCCGTGTGGCGTGCATTCGTGCTACTACACCCGCAGTCGGCGGCGCGACCGCGATGGGGAGCGCGAGAGCCAGGTGTACGAGGTTTACCGCACTTCGCGGGCCGTGTTCAAGTTGGCCATCTGCCGCGCCAAAACGGAGAAAAGGCAGGAGATGCTGGACGGTCTCAACCGTGACCCCTAGGGTCGCTCGTATCGTGCGGTGCTGAACAAGCTCCGCACTCAGGGCTCCCCCCTCACAGAGACCCTTCAGCCCAGCCTCCTCACCGAGGTGGTCGAGGGCCTATTCCCACGACGGGCGGAGCACACGCCCCCGATCATGGCGCAGCCAGTTAGCGACCGGGAGGCCGATCATAGTGTGCCACCCGTCACCGCGTCAGAACTGGGGGCGGCTGTTTCGCGGATTCATTCCAAGAACACCGCCCCCGGCCCGGACGGGATAACCGCCCGGGTGCTGGCCCTGGCTCTGGACCACTGGAGCCCCCCCTCAGGGGACTGTTTGACGCGTGCTTGGCGTCCAGACGGTTCTCTGACTGCTGGAAGGAGGGGAGGCTGGTACTCCTGCCGAAGCCGGGGCGAACGCCGGATTCGGTCGGGGCCTTCAGGCCCATCGTGCTGCTGGACGAGGCGGGTAAACTGTTGGAGAGAATCCTCGCTGCCCGCATCGTCTAGCACCTGCGCGACGTCGGACCCGACTTGCCGAACGCCCAGTTTGGTTTTCGAGCTGGTCGTTCGACGGTCGGCGCGATTATGCGCCTGAGGGCCGCAGCCACGGCGGTCGTCGCCGGCGGTGGAGTACATCGCCAACGCATTCAACAGTCTGCCATTCAGCTGCATCAGGGAGGCGCTCTGCTATCACGGGGTGCCTGTATACCTGAGGCGGCTAGTGGCAGACTGTCTTGAGGGCCGCAGCGTTCTCTATGAGAGCCGCATAGGGGACGTTGTGAGGTGACCCATGTCATGCGGTGTCTCACAGGGTTCGGTTCTAGGGCCGCTCCTGTGGGACATCGGTTACGACTGGGTGCTACGCTCCCCCCCGGGCTGGTGGTCATCTGCTATGCGGATGACACGCTGGTCATGGCCCAGGGTGGAAACTTCGAGGAAGCGGCGTTCCTGGCCACCTTAGGAACTTTGGAGGTGGTCAGGAGGATTGGGGCACTGGGGCTTAGGGTGGCCCTGTACAAGTGCCTCCGGGCCCTGCTTTTCCATGGGCCCCGACGTCGGCCACCTGCTGGCCCTCGATCACTGTGGACGGGGTCCAAATTGGGGTGCAGGCCCAGATAAAGTATCTGGGTCTAGTGCTGGACGGGCGGTGGAACTTTCGCGAGCACTTCCGTCAACTGTCCCCAAGGCTCGTCGGTGCGGCGTCCGCCCTTGCACGGCTCATGCCGAATATGGGCGGACCCAACAATGCGTGCCGACGGCTTTACGCAGGGGTGGTCCGGCTGCCAAGCGTCGTCAGAGCGATGCTTGGCAGCGACAGGAGTTGGGCCGCGGTCGTTGCCTTCTGTGAGGAAGTCATCTCACGGAAGGAAGTGGCGGAGAGGGCCAGGAGGAGGATTCTTCCGCTGACCCAAACCGCCGCCAGTGACCGGGGCGGTGCAGGCGCAGATACGTGCGCCTCATGCCGCCTTAGCTGAGGCTGCGGGTGGATGGACCGGGGAACGTCCGCCACCCGCAAGGCCTCTCGCGAAGGTGCGACGTTCCGCGTGTGGATGCATCGCTCGGTGGAGGGTGCCGGAGAGACGGCACACGGCGGGTTTCTTTAGTGGGTGCAGGCCCCACACTACCCTGGTCGTTGCCCCGAACGATAAGGTGTGCGGTTAGGAACATTTTTTCCAGCCATAAAAAAAGAAGGTTTGAGTTATATCGTGTAGTTTTGCAATCTTGAAAAAAATATACAGGCGATTATGTATTTTTAGTTCAGGCTTAATAATTAAACAGTAATATGATTTTTTGTTTAGTTTTATGTAAAGTATTTTAAAAATGAATAATTACAAATTATTTGTGAATGAGGAAAAAGAGAACTTTAATCAAAGCTGCGTCCCTTCCAATCCGAGGAAGTACTCTAAGCCGCTGACCTTACGGCCATACCCAATCTCCTCATCACATTTGTCTTTACGACCAACGCCACCTATCGGATTTTTTTTATTGCATGTAGCGGCAGACTGGCCACGGCCCATCTGGTAGTAAATGGTAACCGTCGCTCATGGTCTCAACTATACCGAGAGTATAGTCAAGCCGCTGCTCACCATTTCATTTCACCGATATGAAATGAAAGAATAGGCTATTTCCTGCTACATGGGTGGTCACACTGGAGATGGTGGTACCAACCCGCTCGGGCCCGATACCAAGTAAGTACTCCCACTTGGTACTCAGCCCCACCACCAGTCATGCAATGTATGATAATTGCTTACTTCCCTTAATCGCCTCATACGACACACGTGGGAAAGAATGGGATGGTGACACTTGTATTCTTAGTCCGTCACCACACGGACAAAGTGCTAAAATACAGATCAAAATTAACAACTGTTAAGAAGACTCGATAATGCGTGGTTTATAACTTTTTTCACAGTCCTTAAACGACCTCTCGCTAGTCAAGAGTCGTTTTCAAATTTAGAAAAGGCATAACGCTCTACTATACCATGCTGACCCCTACAATAGTGGTTTAATTAACTGTTGCATAAATCACATTAACTTATATTAAGTTTGATTTTTTCTTTAGTTTGCTAATTAATTGTAACTTACTCGGGAAGTAACGGAAAAGCGACATTTAGCGGCAACTTTTATTACTAACAATACTTACATCTTTACTAAGCAGTAACAGATCTGTATGTAAATTTAAGATATTTGTGTAAAAATGTCTGTATGAGGGCTTATAAGGCATCTCTAAACACAAAATATTTTTTTAAAACGTTTTTGAATTAACGTCTGTTTGTCTATTCACACATTACGCATATAAACTATTGGACCAATGTTAATGCAACTTTTTTGTTTGATAGGTTTTAAAAACTAATATAGGTTTTATCGCACTACTATATCGAGGCCCTTTTTTTCTGTTATGGCGGGAAGAAATGTTCCTAACCACACACCCCGTCGTTCGGGGCAAAACGAATAGGGTAGTGTGGGGCCCTCACCCACTAAATAAACCCACCGTATGCCGTCTCTCCGCCTTTATTGGAGGGCCACTGGAACTATGTTACATTCCTTCAATGATGGTACTATATCAGGGACCTGGACATAACCTAGAAATTACTCTGCGGGGAAGCCACGGGCATAGGCTAGTTACATAAAAAACCTTTCTAAAATAATGGGTAGAATGTCATAGTTCATTAGGCTGCAATTGCCGGAACCCAAGAAAATTGATTGTGGAAAGTTCGAGACAAAATAATTTATAACCTAATTAATTACTTTGTAAAGGAATGCAGTTAAGTTTAATGGCCGTAGTCTGTACATACCTTTCCAATGTTCAGTTAACTGTTAAATGATTTGGTTAATTTGTCCCCGTCCTGCTGTAGGTACCTATGGTTGAATGGTAACGAATTATGCGAAAAGGAAAGCAATACAAATGAGCTGTAAAGTGGAGGAGACTTGATGGTGTAAATCAGTTATTCTTTCTTGGAATTTTATTTACCTGTACGTATTTTTGATAATAATGATTATTATAATCACTGTTTTTGTTTAAATTCCGTTTATATATTTGTTGGAACATAATAATACTAGACTCTGCCCGTTGTTTAGTCCGCGTGGACTTCAAATCATTGTCCTTACTATCCCTATGCTTAGATACTTAATATTGTAAACGCGAATGTGCGTTTGTTTGTTTATTGGTTTGTTACGCTTTCACGTCTTAACTACTAAACTAATCATTATGAATTTTTGCGTACATGTAGTCTGGATCCCATAACGGCTGGAGAGAGATCGGGCGCAGGCTTTACGCGCTTCTGTGGGCGGAGGCCCTGGACGCACCGAACAGAGCTCTTCTGTGGAGACCACAGAGAGTCGTCGCGTCAAGGGTCATACGGTTTTTTTTATTTTTTTATCGCATGTAGTGGCATACGAGGCACGGTCCATCTGATGGTAAATGGTAACCGTCGCCCATGGACTCGACTATACTCAGAGTATTGTCAAGCCGCTGCTCACCAATTCATTTCACAGATGAAATGAAATATAAACGGCTATCTCCTGCTACAGCCAAAACGCAACGATGTGCTTCATGGCCGGTCACACGGGAGATGGTGGTACCAACCCGCTCGGGCCGGATACCAAGTGAGTACTCCCACTTGGTACCCAGCCCTACCACCAGTCATGCAATGGATGATAATTGCTTACTTCCCTTAGTCGCCTCATACGACACCCGTGGGAAAGAATGGGGTGGTGACACTTGTAATCTTAATCCGTCACCACACGGATAAATGATACGTGGATACCACACGGTGTTGACGGAGGCGGCCTGCACATTGGTCGGAACACCCCCGTGGGACTTGGAGGCGGAGGTGCTCGCCGAGGTGTATCGGTGGGCGTTGCAAGAGTGGGATGAGGGTGTTTGAGCCCTACGCAGGGAGGTGGCCAGGTGGCAGGGCGACACCCGCCGAGCTGCGATGGCCAGATGGAGGTCACGGCTGAAGGAGCCCCGGGCCGGTCTTTGGACCGTAGGGGCGCTTCAGCCGGTGCTAGAGGAGTGGGTAGGGCGACGGCACGAAGCCCTCACCTTCTAACTGGCGCAGGTGCTGTCGAGGCACGGTTGCTTCGGCAGATACCTGCACATAGTCGCGAGGAGGGAGGCGACTCCGTGCTGTCACTATTGGGGCTGTGACGAGGACACGGAGCGGCACACGCTCTAGTCGTGCCCGGCCTGGGCCGAGCAGCGCCGTGTACTCGTCGCGGCGACCTTTCGCTGCCAAGCGATGCTTGGCAGCGACAGGAATTGGGCCGCGGTCGCTGCCTTCTGCGAGATGGTCATCTCGCAGAAGGGAAGCGGCGGAGAGGGCCAGGGAGGCTGATCCTTCCGCAGACACGAACCACCGCCAGAGACTGGGGCTCAGGCGTGAGTATTTGCGCCTAATGCCGCCCTAGCTGTTGCGGGTGGATGGACCAGGGAACGTCCGCCACCCGCATGGCCTCTCGCGAAGGTGTGACGCCCCGTGTGCGGATGCATCGCTCAGTTGAGGGTACCCGAAAGGGTAAGCCGCCGGCGGACCACTGAACGAATGTAATATGGTTCCAGTGGCCTGCCAACAAAGGCGGAGAGAGGGCACACGGCGGTAGTGGGTGAGGGCCCCACACTACCCTGTTCATTGCCCTGAACGACGGGGTGTGCGGTTAGGAACATTTTCTCCCGCCTTAATAAAAAAAAGGCTTTACGTGCTTCAATGGCTTTACGTGCTTCAACGGCTTTACGTCTTCAACAGCTTTACGTGCTTCAACGGCTTTAGTGATTCAACGATTTTACGTGCTTCAACGGCTTTACGTACTTCAATGGGTTTACGTGCTTTCCAAGGCACGGGGGTGAACATCACCAATTTCCTAACTCTGAGCTATTTTAAAGAACAAATTATTTGTGAAATAGATAACTTAAGTGCGAGCGAGAATCGATACCTGCGGCCCCTCCAATCCGGGGAAGTGCTCTAACCGCTAAGCCATCGCACTGACCAACTGTAATTCTCAATCTCCACATCACATTTGACTTTACGACCCACGCCATCCATCGGATGCTTACCTAGCAGAGCTATTATTGAGAATATTTTGAAGTAAAAACTCAATACTTGGGACCCCGGATTCATACCGGTATTTTCCTACGCTGTATTTTCAAGAAGAGGACTTTCATCTTTGCAGTTACTCTACCAACCCAATGTACAGGCAAATATAAAATATGTTCTCACCATGCCAAGGACAGTCATTTTGTTTTACTTTCGTTATATCAACACTGTATATAACAACATATACTGCGATCGCCAACCCGCCTGCCAAGCGTGGCGGTTACGGCACTATCCCCCATTCTTGGGGAGGTCCAGCAGTGGACTTTAAAAGGCTGATGGATGGATGAATATCTTTTTTGTTAAGGCGCGAAAAAATGTTCCTAACCGCACACCCCGTCAACCGGGGCAACGAACAGGGTAGTGTGGGGCACTCACGCAATAAATAAACCCGCCGTCTCTCCGCCTACATTGGTGAACCACTGGAACTGTGTTACTACTTTCGTTACACCTAACTTGGATATGCTAATGACTATTATTATAAATCTGTTACAGAGCTATGTCTGTACATTTAAGATATTTGAGAAAAAATGATTGTATTAAGCTATATAGGCAGGCGCGTCTAAACACAAAACTATTTTATTTAGTTTTTTGTCTGTTTGTTCGTTAGCACATCACGCAAAAACTACTGAACGGATTTTGATGCAACTCTTTTTATTTGATAGCTCTCAATTAGACTTAAAAATTGGTATACATTTTATCCCGCTAATATACCGGAAACATGAGATATAAGCTAAAAACTAGCTTTTGGCTGCGGCGGATCCGCGGGCAAAGGCTAGTAAACAAATATTTCTAAAATCCCTATACACGTATACGGTACTACTATGTGTAATAAAGAAGGATTATTCTCGCATTGTCGGTATAAGCCCTTGAATGTGTTTCTAATCACAGTCTGCCAGCAGATCGTAAACACTGGCCATTCTAAAAGCCTAATCCCCACTCTTGGTGTTGACATTTTCTCATTCTCTTGAGTGGCCGCCATTTTACTCCCCAAAGATTGTGTTGCCAAACTAATATAATACGTGTTATGGACATTATTATGACGTCGTAAAGAATGCAGGTTTTTTAGTTTTAATGTCAGTAGTAAACATTTTAGTTTTAATATAAGTACTTAGGTTGAACTGCCTCGGTGGTTTAGCGGTAGCGTATGCGACTGCTAATCATGAGGTCTCGGGTTCAATCCCCGGGTCGGGATACACAATAGAGCTTTTTACTAAAAAAAAAAAAGTTCTCAGTAGCAGCCCGGAGTTTGGAAATGTGCCCGATAGACGTCAATAGGCTCGCCCCCTATTACGTGGGACTTAAACATAGCTGGCGAATCGTGGGTGTGTAATACACCTCTGCCTACCCCTTCGGGGAATACAGGCGTGATGCTACTTAGGTTGAAAAATAAAGATTTAGTCGATATTATTTTATTGCTATAAAATATTACTCAAGGTTATTTTGTTTATAATATTTTAATTACCTACATTTAAACAATTGATGCACAAAAAAAGAAACGGGTCCTGTTTTATTTAAACTAGATTCGGCCCGTGACTTCGTTGAGTGGGTATCAAATTTTGGTACATAAAGCTGTTTAGGCGTATCCTACAGGAACTATTTAACGGAGTAAAAAATATACTGTGTTTATCCAGTATTAAATTTCGTATAAAACCGTGTAGTCTATATGCCAAAAATAGCTAACCTAAGGGACCTATACATTTTTTCAGACGAAAAGTATATGTTAATCCAGTGTTTCATCTATCTACCTACTAAAGGGATATGCCCAAAAAATACCTGTAACGGACACCTATCAATAGTCCTTAATTCTATTTAGAATAAAATATGTATAACGAAATAATTCTCAAGTTGGTTTGACTAGGGAAAAAATATAACAACCATTAAAATATTAAACTTGATATCCGTCTAATTCATTGTTATTGATTTTTGGAGTAGATTAGTCCACAGTTATCATAATTTTGATATAATTCAACCTATATGTGCCGTAAATCTAATTAAAATAATATATGCGTGTCAATATCAATTAAAAACAAATTATTTTCAAAATAGAAAACGTATTGTGGTTGTATAAAACACATATCTCAGAATCTCAGACTAAATACGTCTAGACAGAGCGAATTCTTTGACATGTATGAGTGAGAACGTAAGATACTTTACTGGTGCAAAAAACAGACAGTCATAGATTTTTGTCTTTATCGCCGTGGCCAGTTTTTGGTATAAGTCACGATGTCAAAATGCTTTGTCTGTCACGATTCAACTGACATAATAGAACATTTGTATAAAAATTCGTGTTTTACATATTATTCAGTGTCATTACATCTTATTCAGTGTTTTGAGACAAAGACTACATGATAATAGTGCTTGTAAAATAGTTTACTAGGCTATAAAAGCTACGGCGAGCGAAAAAATACCAGTATAACATTTCATTCGTAAGTAGTCGAAAATGAAATAATTTAATGATTGAATGCTATAAAGTGATATAAAATGGGCTTTTTTACTCGAAATTAATAATTGTTACTAAGATACACTCACAAAACACGTTTTCTAGCTAAATTTCTATTACTGAGAATTGTTTCGGTGTTGCCTTATTGCGAATTTAATTTGCCCAGTTTTAACTTTACTAAAATTTATATGTAATAATTTATGAGATGATGATAAATATTTACTAGTTTAGGTTTCCCTCTAATCCAGATGCGAGATCGAAATGGGGTATGCTACGGAAAATGAGGCAACCCACGAAATACCCAAAATATATTCCACGACATTTTGTTGATGTTTCATTATACATAATAAGAAAATAGTAACGTTGGCAGCAAAATCATTGCCAGTGAATATGTTCATGTAAGTATAGCTTTTAAAGTCTTTGTAACTTCAAAAAACATAGCATCACACCTGTATTCCCCGAAGGGTTAGGCAGAGGTGTATTACACACTCACGACTCGCCAGCTATGTATAAGTCCCACATAATAGGGGCGAGCATATTGACGTCTACCGGGCACATTTACAAACTACGGGCTGCTACTGAGAATTTTTTTTTTGTTTTGAAAAATCTCAATAACACTGCCCAACCCGGGGATCGAACTCGAGACCTCATGATCAGTAGTCGCTTATACTACCACTGCACCACAGAGGCAGTTGTAACTTCATCTTTGTGAGTAAAACTCAATTCTAGATTATGACTACCGCTGTAGTCATAATCTACAATTCAGAGAAACTGATTTGCTCTAAGTTCATATTCAATTAGTTAAATCAGCGCTAGAAGGAAGATAATTCTTATCTTAATTGACCCAGAAAAGAAAGAAAAGATAATTTAATTATATTCTTGTGTACTATTATTTTATTAAATATAACTTATTATTATTTACCAGATAAGATATCGAAGAGAACGGCAATTTATGGAGCAGCAATACTTACCTTGCATCAAGGCTCATAGTCTTGGTATTTCCCTACGTGATCGAATTCTTATTACGGAGATCCGTAGAACGTGAATATCCGACATAGCCTGCCAGGTTTGCATGCTGAAGTGGCAATGGGCAGGCCATATCACTCGACGAACTGATAACCGTTGGGGAAAAGGTTTTCTAGTTGCGACCACGTATCGGACAGCGCAGCGTAGTATGGCCTCCCACCAGATGGACCAAATATATGGTCAAAGGTGCAAGGAGCCGTTGGATGCTGTCAGCACAAGCCCACTAGTTCTGGTGCTCTCTTGAGGAGGCCAATGTCCAGCAGTGGACGTTTTAAGACTGATGGTTGATGAATAGAAGGGGTGGATTTACTTTTAAATAATTATTTTGATAAACGTTGTGATTTTCAATTAAATATTTGTTACGAAGAGTTTCTTATTTACGATCAAGTTACAGACCTCATTCTAACTATCGTATATTTTTCCCAAATATGGTTAAATATTTGTCAACCTGGCAACATTTAAAAAAAATATTGCTGTTTCAAGTGCGGCTACGCCATGGCTCCGTCTAGTTCTTAGTCTGAGGGTAGAATAAATAAAAAAGATAATAATATGTATTGCATTACTTATATTATACTTTTTAGCACCGGCGCGGTACTAAATTAATATTTATTCTCCTGCTGTTTGTTGGTGATGATATTAATTTTTTAATGATGAAACAACAAAAATGTTTACCTATTGTTGTTTTATTATTGCGTATTAATCCTTGCCATAACTTAACCTATGTTTAAAACAATGTTTGGAACCGGCTACTAGCTAGTTTTTTTGATAATAAGTAATTGATATTTTAATAGGTTTCCTAAGATTTGTAGTACGTTTTGGGGTATATTTCATCGTTGTTCATTTCAGGCATTTTTTTGTATGGGCGATGGGCAATCTCCTTTCATCAAAAACAGCGCAGTCGTTTAGGCCTAATTAACGAACAGACATCCAAAAATCTAAATGTCTCAACATCTAAACATCTTCATAAACTTTCATATTTATAATATTAGTAAGAAATTAGCTGTTACCCGCGACTTCGTCCGCGAGGAATTTCACAAAAATAAAAAAAGCAACCCTTGAAATTGAAGTCTTTTGTATTTAAAGAGAAAATTCGACGGTATTATGGGAATTCGTGGTATGAATATATCTCACCTTTTCAGCATCGGGATATTAAAAGTCCTTTTAGAACGTTTCTTTGTAATGATACTACTCGTAATCTAGTACCATTGCAAAGTATCGGTGGGTTTAAATTACGGAGTATTAGTATGCCGCGCGGAGCCGTTGGATGCGGTCGGCACAGGACCGCTCGTTGTGGCGTTCTCTTGGGGAGGCCTAGGTATGTCCAGCAGCTAGGGGGGGACCTCTCGCTGCCGAGCGTCGTCAGAGCGATGCTTGGCAGTGACAGGAATTGGGCCGCGGTCGCTGCCTTCTGCGAGGAGGTTATCTCGCGGAAGGAAGCAGCGGAGAGGGCTAGGGAGGAGGATTCTTCCGCTGACCCAAACCGCCGCCAGCGACCGGGGCGGTGCAGGCGCAGATACTTGCGCCTTATTATTGGAAACAGATCTTCCAGATTACTTTTCTAAAATTAAAGTAACCTAAGTTACTCCTTATAACAACAGCTATCTGCTAGTAAAAGTCTCGTCCAATTCGGTCTAGCCATTCCGGAGTTTTTATTCATTCACCATTTCATCTTTCTTTTTCACGGAACCCTAATTGTTTTTTCCAAAATAAAAGTATCCTAAGTTACGCACTGTAACTACAGCTATCTGCTAGTGAAAGTGCCGTCCAAATCGGTCCAGCGGTTCCGGAGATTAGCCGGAACAAACAGACAGACAGACAGACAGACAAAAACTTTAAAAATTGGTAATTTGTTATAGGTAACGTATATAATCTCGTATACATTAAGTAAAAAGTTATTATTTAGACTGCAAACAGACACTTCAATTTTATTTATTTGTATAGATAGGACTGTGAGATCGTCTAGTGCTCATTTAAGATTTAGTAGGTACTACGAAATTAAAAAAAGTTCTTATTGATGTAAAATCTATAAGTGAATAATAATAACAGAGTTATCCGTGCTTCATCAGTTCATCGTTACTTTTTTTTTACAAAAGGGCGTATTTTCTGCGAGGGAATATGTTTTCCACAAACAAGTTTTCGTAGTTTCTATTGTTATAATATTTTAAGCAAAGCGCGATTGAGCACTGTGAACACCACTTAAGATAAGTGCTGAAGAGTAATGTAAAAAATTCATAAAGTTTCCGGGAATGCGTTACTTTTGTTACGCGCTCTGGAAAACGAAGGGAATTTATTTAATAAACAGTTGTGTATATTTCGGCGACGACTCTTCGGAGCAAAAAAAAAAAATGTAATGAAGATGTGGCAAGCACTCAATTTGAATTTTTCTCACAACAAAAGGCGCCGAGCAATTTACATTTTCACAAATAGCAAAGTTCAAAGGAACTTTTTTCTTTCTTATTATTAGCCAGTACTTATCAATATAGGCTTTTACAGGCTTAGTGAAAACCTATTCGCTCTATCCTTATATTATTAAGATATTTTATTGCATAAAAATACCAATGCTTATTATAGGCCCATATTAATTGGTATTATCCTCCATACTCTACACCTCCTATCCCTTACCCTCGAGTTAGCGTCGCGTACCTTATGCCTCTAGTTTTGCTAGCGTCTATAGGCTTAGGTAACCGATTACCACCAGGTGAGCCATATGGTTGTTTCCCACACGCGTTGTATAAAATAATATGATTGCTGAAATTGTTACATAAACTTTTGAGTTTTTTTTTCATTTCTTTTATGTGCATACGAGTCACGGCCCATCCGCTCGTAAATGGTAACCGTCGCTCATGGACTCAACTATACCAAGAGTATTGTCAAGGCGCTGCCAATTCATTTCACCGACTTGAAATGAAAGAATACGGAAACGGCTATCGGGCCCGATACCAAGGGAGTACTCCCACTTGGTACCCAGCCCTACCACCAGTCATGCAATGGATGATAATTGCTTACTTCCCTTAGTCGCCCATTCGACACCCGCTGGAAAGAATGGGGTGGTGACACTTGTATTCTTAGTCCATCACCACACGGACTAGATTTCAAGTTATATTTCTTTGAATTTTGTGAAAATTATTTTCCATTTAATGTTATTGTCTGACTTAAGACAAATTCTGTGCGTATTAATTTTTACCAGTGATGTGTGTCGAGTGTGTGGTTGACCAGTGTGTGTTACCAGTGATGACTTACGGCACAGAGGCGTGGTCTCTGAATGTTGGCCTTATATCAAGGCTTAAAGTCGCTCAGCGTGCTATAGAGCGGGCTATGCTTGGGATCTCTCTACTTGATAAGATCCGTGATACGGAAATCCGTAGGAGAATGGGAGTGACCGACATAGCCCGCCGGGTCAGCATGCTGAAGTGGCAATGGGCAGGCCACGTCGCTCGACGAACCGACAACCGTTGGGGAAGAAAGGTTCTCGAGTGGCGATCGCGTAACGGACGGCGCCGTGTAGGATGGCCTCCCACCAGGTGGACTGATGACCTGGTCAAAGTCACAGGACCGTTCGCTGTGGCGTTCTCTTGGGGAGGCCTATGTCCAGCAGTGGACGATGAAAGGCTGATGGATGGATGGATGGATTTATTTTTAAATTAGGAGAAGACTTCGTGCCCAATCATAGGACAGTAACAGGTTGGAAAAAATTGACCATATGCATTTAAAAAATCTTCTAAAGAGCCTGCTACACGGTTGTAAACCAATGCCAGTAAAAACAGAGGTGACTTTGGCTGGGGGCCTTGGTTATTATCTGTTTTCAACTATATGGTTGTTAAATTCTTGAAGTGCCTGGTGGTAGAGTCTAATTTCTAAATGAGTAGGATGGCATAAAGTAACCATAGGTCAAAGTACGTTTTGTTCGGCGAGTGTGAGTGCCAGACGTCCAGACCTCTCCTTCATCTCCTCTCTATTGCCTGGATATTCGTATTATGATCTCTAATAATTTTTCTTCATCTCAACTTCCTTCCGCTAAGGTTAGATACGCGTGCATTATAGCTGGTATTACTGGAATCTGTATATCCTATAGATTGTTTATCATCAAGGTTGGCTTGTTTACCACCCATGTAGCATGAAAGGAATTGCTTAAAATACCGTTGAATGGACTTTAAATAAGGATTTCACAAATTCTGATTTAATAATATCTTTTGCTTAATAGTGTCGTTTCATTGTGTTATAGAGAAAATGTAACTTAAAGGATGTTCAATATATATAATGGACAGTAAATTTGATTCAGCAATCAGATCCAGTCATAAAATTCGTGCAAAATCATTTGAGGAAACGGCCATCAGTTTCATCACAATATAATTCAATGGAACTTGCTAAATTTAATTTGTCCACGCCAAAATTTGATATCGTTACTCAGAATTGTACTTAACAACTTCTTGACTTTAAAGGGGAATGAAATGAAAAAAAATAAAACATAGCATGACGCCTGTATTCCCCGAAGGGGTAGGCAGAGGTGTTGTTGGTTACACACCCATGACTCGCCAGCTATGTTTAGGTCCCACGTAATAGGGGGCGAGCCTATTGACGTCTACCGGGCACATTTCCAAACTCCGGGCTGCTACTAAGAATTTTTCTTTTTAGGAATAAGCTCAATAACATTGCCCGACCCGGGGATCGAACCCGAGACTTCATGTGTAGCAGTCGCATACACTACCGCTACACCACCGAGGCAGTTAAATGAAAATACGCTATTAAAAATTATTAAACAAACCAATAAAACTTAATATAATATTTTTTTTATTTTGAAAATGTCACTTGTATATAGTAAACTAAAGTAAAATTACACCAAATTATTCATTTTTTAGCAGATATTTGGAATTACTAGATATATAATAATCTTTATATAATCGACTCTAAATTACACACAGTGTTTAATGGAGTCTATTCTACACTTCTACCAATACGTATTATGTAATATATATTTATATATTAATGTAACACCATTGATTCCCGATATAGTAACGGAATCACACGTAAACTACTAATTCTATAGAATACCTACTGGGACAATAACTGTGTTGTTATATTGTGAAAAAGGACCTACTAATAGGTAAAATTTTACGTAAAATAGTGTTGCATTTTTTTTACATGCAGTTGGTATTCTTCTAGTCTTAGTATATTATGTTCCTGGCCCCTCCGTTACGAAGTCTATTAAAAATAAATGCGGTTATTCTATAAGGCATTGAAAGGGGTTTTAATTACTATATCGCTAACATATTAATTCATTACTTACCCTCTAGAGTGCTGTACACTCTCATTTGCATATCTCGTTCATTGATCTGTGAAGCGCTATCATACATACATATAACGATAGTTTTTTATTTTATAGATACAAATATGATACAGGGTATTATTGTGTTGCAACGATTATTATCTGGTTTTATATTATTATTTATGACGAATAGAGCTTGTTTAACCAACCATAGTAAACCAGAAATAACATATATACTTATATTATTATATTGTTTAATAGTTATAGTATTATTTGTTAAGAAATTCTAACAGATATAAGATAATATAGATTTTTTTGTTGTGGCTGTTTAATTTTGTGTTAGGTTTTCCTCGAATTTTCTAGAATGTTACTCTTATTTTTATACAGTAAAAATATATGTCCAATCACACATTATTACAAAAAAAAACCGATACTGTTATTTGTAATTGTTCATTATGGATACACAAAATGCATATCAGTTCATCATAATAGAATTAGAATGAATTACGCAACAATCTAACAGATGATTTAAAGATTCCCAACTTTCTCCTTAGAATTAACGCAGTTTCTATCCGTGTGGTGACGGACTAATAACAATACAAGTGTCACCATCGCATTCTTTCCCACGGGTGTCGTAGGAGGCAACTAAGGAAGTAAGCAATTATCAGCCATTGCATTACTGGTGGCAAGGCTGTGTACCAAGTGGGAGTACTCACTTGCTATCGGGTTGGTACCACCATGTCCCGTGTGATCGGTAAAGGAGGCACATCAGTGTGTTATGGTTGTAGCAGGAGATAGCTGTTTATTCTTTCATTTCATATCTGTGAAATGAAATGGTGAGCAGCGGCTTGATAATACTCTCGGTATAGTTGAGTCGGTTGACGGTTACCATTTACCATCTCTCGTTTGCCACCATACGCATTAAAACAAAAGTTACTTAAATACAAATATGACTACCAATAAATAATGCCTAGACACTAATAAGATTTTATATGGAATACTCTGTGGTTTCTGTTGTAGTTACTAACTCATGCGAGGTAAGTGAAGTTAATTTAATGTTCTAGGAGGAAGAAATATTCTTAAACTACACTTACTTGCATATCGGCGTACAGCGGTTAATAAAACATTATTTAGTGTAACTTCTATATAATATATGTATAAACCTTCGTATTGATTTGCAACTAAGTGTTTAGGAGAAGGAGTATTAATTTGGGGCTAGACTGTGTGTTACTAATACAACTACTATTTTAATGAAGTACCTACGTAATACATAATGATGTAATAAGAAATGCTCTGTGTGATTTTCTATTTTATTAATTTACCTAGGCAATTGGTATCACTTTGTGTACGATCTCGAGTGTATGTATATTATAAGATAAGAAAGATGTCTTCAAATCTAATTTTTAATATTAGTTATAGGAATGCCAAATCTTTTTATTGCTTAATAATTCAGTTTGGTCATACAGATAATGAATCATGATAAATATATATGAACTAAATGTTTTTTTTAAAATACACTCTGAGAGCAACACAAAGCGTTGTCTTAGAAGACGAAATAATGATCAATATGTTTTTGTGAATTATTCCAAATCTACAAGTACATGCTTAATTTGGAATCTAGGAGCTTACTTTCTGACTGCGCTGTGAGACCTGGGAAATATACCAATGTATTAGTATTGAAAGGACAGACTATGTTACGTTAAAAAGGTCTTATGTATTAGTAAGATTGCCCTGATATGTGATTGAAAAGTCGTGTGTTTTGGCCTGTGCTTTAAAACTATTACACAAGCACGATTTTTGTTAAAAGAACCATGATATTTATTGATAACAAGTACTGATAACGTTACCCAAGTAGTTAATCAGTATTGAATGGTACATTAATGCTATGTAAATAGTACAATATGTAGTTAATGTAAAAAAAACATACAGTGGGTATATTTTGGTCTGTATTTTAGCACATGACATGCTAGGTTAATTCAAAGAACAAATCATTTGTGAAAGTGTAAAAAGGGAACTTCACTGCAAGCAGGATTTGAACCTGCGTCCCAACCAAACTGACCAAATCTTTACAACCCACGCCCCTATCGGATGCATTTACATACATTATTCCAATCCAAATACATCAAAAACAAAGTAACGTGGAGATTTGCGCCGTCGGGCGACTGCAGTAGCTTAGCGGTCTTGAGCACTTCAGCGGATTAGATGAGACGCAGGTTCGAATCCCGCTCGCAGTAAAGTTACCTTTTTCTACTTTCACGAATAATTTGTTATTCAATGCGTAATCCAAAACGCAGTTTTAAATAGGTACAATTGTGGGTACCTACTTAACATTTTGCGTTTAGAGGTAGACTTGCTTATCAGTAAGCGATGGGACGACTCGATCGTGGAAGTACCACCTACTCACAAAAGATCAGCGTAAACAAGGGTAAGTACTCTTATTGTTGTGTTTCATATGGTGAGAGAGAGCGCCGGAGGCCCAAACCCCCTCCCTATCCTCTCCTTATTATCCTTCTTATCCTATCCTTAGTGTCTTGTCTATCGTCTCTTTAATATCCTTCCTATCACCCTTCTATCGCTTTCCTTGGAGATGATGACTCGTGAATGATGTCTCTGGTGTTGCTAGCGTCTATAGCCTAGCGGTAGTCGTTTACCATCAGGTGGACCGTTTGTTTTCCACCCACATAGTATAAAAAAAAAGCACAGAGCGATCATCTAACATTTTGGATGGCAGTATTTGAGACGGAATTTGCCACTAGCATTTTTACTGTTGTGATAGTATACAACCTTGTTGTGGTCATTTTATAAGTGAGTGAGTTCTAGGATCTAACGTTACCATAGGAAATCGGTTGGTAGAAAAACAGTAAAAGCAGATTTGTTACGTTTTTAGGTGAAATTCGCTGTTTGCAAAATAAGCTGGTAGTAATTTTATGTACTTTTTGCCTTTGCCCTAAAAGCTAGATGATTCCCGTATAATAACATCATACCAGTTTTTTTAATCTAATACATATCTATCTACTAAAAATAGTTTTATCAAAGTCTATTAGTAGTTTTTGTGTCTTGCGCCAATAAACAAAGCGATACTCAAAAATAAAAAAATAAAATATTGTATTCAGAGATAATTCAATCTATCTAAGTCTACTTTGACATTAATCAACGCTATATCCCTGGTTTTCCTTCAAAACGTTTAGACGTCAGTATTTATTTTAAAATGGAAAAATTTGTGAAAGCCCACTTCTGATGAAGATAATAATATTTTGATAGAAGACTAAAAAAACAATCATTTAAATTTGTCGACGTGGTAAATAATGAATCAATATAAAATACCGAATAATAGCCTTCTTCCTTTATAACATTTAAAAAAAAGTTCAGGCTCAAATTCTAAACTTTTTTTTAAAGTAGAATGCGTTTAGCATTAAGTCGCCTTTGTACATGTTATTGTGTGCATGAAAGTTAAAAATCAATAAAATAAAAATAAAATTCTCAATATCAAAATTAAAACAGTTTACGTTTATAATATAAATAAATAAATATTCACAGACATTTCACACAACATCCTCTGGTCCCAAACTAAGCTAAACGCTTGTGCTATGAGTACCAGATTACGGATATAATACATATATTACTTTTTTTTTGTAAATATATACATATAATAGATAAAAAACACCCAGACGCAGTACAAATATCTGTGTTCATCACACTACCGACTACGCCACGAGGCCCGTCAAACGAGGAATCATTCATTTTGCCGTGATAAAAATTAGCAAATGTCCTTTTCTCGGCTTCAAACTATATTCATGCAAATTTCATGATCGTTGGTTCAACAGTTACAGCGTGAAAGCGTAATAAACAAACTCACTCTCCATTTATAATATTAGTAAGGATAACCGAATTATTTCTATTATCTTTGAAGCTTATTATTCAAATTAAATGTACCATATAATATATCATTTTATACTGTGAACTTTATGACCTAAGTTAGAGACCCCGTGAGGCGTGAAAAGATTCGTGTTTAATACAGATAGTAAAATGCAATAGGTAATTTTAGTGAAAGAATTTAAAAAAATATTAATAGTATTCGAAGGATGTCTCCAAGTGTTGTATTTTTGCTCAGAGTTAATAAAAATACTATGTTCGGCCTTATGAAGCCCATGGTTCGGCCCAACACATTTTTTCATTGTCACCCTGCCACTAGGGAATAATCAATGTTTCGCAGGGTACTTTACAAACATATAATTTCACGGGCAGAAAGTACACCCAGATTTAGAACAACCATTTGAGGATCACACAAATAGCTATCCTGCTTGGGAATCGAACTTTCCTGCACAGGCATGTGAGGTCGATATCTAAACACTTCCACTTGTACATTAAATGTAGGACTATGTAATAATTCACATTTCGCTTTAGTCATGTTAATGTTCTATAATAAGGCCTCTCCCCTAGTTTTAAGGTTATATCTCAGGTTCCCGATTTAGTAGCGAGAGATAAATGTATAAGTACCAGTTCCTATTTAAGTCTCATCAATGTATTAAATTTTTTGCTAAAATGTATTTAGTAGTTCTTGGGTGATGTGCAGAAAATCAAATAACAAAAGTTAAATTTTTTTTTGTGTTCCGACACGCCTAAACAGCCGAATATACTATTTTTTTTCTCAAACATCAATGTACAGACATGGCTCTGTTATAGCTTCGTAATAGTTAGGTCCAAAACTGGTCAATTTACTTAAGTCCAGCATGGTTATGACTTGAATATCATTAACTCTGAGGAGACGAATGCCTAACAGTTGGACAGTCAAGCTTAAAAATAATTAAAATAAAATAAATTATATGGGCACGACTTTTTAATTGCATTCGTAAATATAATAAAATATAAAACGACAGCAGGATATTAGTAGTAATTTGGGTTTATTGAATTAAATAGTAAACGAATACGCACGGCACATTAAATATTAAAAGAGGGTCTTTAATATTTAATGTGCCGTGCGTGACTAAGGCTTTCGCTGCTTCGATCATCAGTATAAACAAGATACAGTGTCACGAATAAAATCGAGCTAAAAACTATTCGTGTGAATATATACTTATACAGCTACATCTGTTTACTAACGAACTGAGAGATTGGTTTTAAAACAGTTTTCAAGTTCAACCTAATTACAATCATGACACTTAGCAATAAAGTCACATATCTTTAAAATATTATCTTACATTTACAATCATTCGTCACAAAACGAACAAAGCAATCATTTATTACTGCTACTTAAAAGTAAAAAGACATATAACATTTACTGTGAAATAAAGCCTAAATAGCAACAAATAAAGTACTTTTTGAACTAAACAAAATAAGAGCTCACTTGCGCGCTGTTATTTACCGAGACGGATTTTTTGGGCCGACCGACGCAATATCTTTTGCGTTTTGGATCGTAGTTTTTCTAAAATACTTTTTATAGTAGTCTACTCTTTACTTTATATCTTATAAATAAACTGGCCAAACATAAAACATTACCGCTATATGTCAAAAGTTTCCATCTGTACGCGTGGCCTTTTGTGGCTCAACGTGACTTATCATATTTATCTTCCCTTTTTGTATAATATTTACGAGAAAACCTTTAACAGAATATTTATAGTTTATCTGTAAAGCAACGTGAACAATATTCGAGGAAAAATGTTGAACGCATTTATATTGTGTTCATTTCTGCTTCTTCAGTAACGAGGATTCACATATATAGGTATAAATTATTTGATTGCACCATTGTAGAAGTAAAACATTTTGAAAACTCGTTATATATATATAATAATCAAAGAATCACAGGACATAAAACGTTAATAATCACATGGGACAGGCGTCACCCGAGACATTAAGAATGAATGTGCTATCGGAATTTGCAGTCCCGAGCAATTGTCACGATGGCTGAATTGACAAAGTATCTGAGACAGTATTCCAGGAGATGCAGGTTCAATTCCTACTCGTGACTGTTATTTTCGATTTCACATTTTCATACTGTGTTAATTTATCTAAATTACTTTTTTGTCTATTTAAATTTTGATTTGTTATTATTTACAATAAGTCAACATGGATTATTATATATTTACACTCTTAAATACTATTACAAAGCTTTTAAAAAAGGAACAAAATAAATAAAGAAAAGAAAGAAGTTAAAATTATGCATCATAAAATGCATCCGCATCACTGACTACTGGCAAAGTGTCCAGAAGGCTGGCAGCATTGCCACGTTAAATGGCAATGCTTATCTTTTGTGCTAGGTAAAGGCCAGCCCTCTGATCACGTGAGGCGTCAACCAGACGCCTCGCAACTTCTTTATAGAATTTGCGAGCGTTCAGGCCCCATGACCCTAGCGTTTTGACCCCAAATGGTTCGAAAATATAATTACCCTCAAGGTTATTATATTTCCGCCGTTTGAGGGTCTCCGCTGATGCAAAAGCAGCACCAGGACAACTAGCGGTGCTTGGTAGATGTGATGGAGCAAGGGTGTCGACGCAGGTGGCGTCCCACACCAAAGGCCTACCCATCTTCCAAGGCATCAGAGTCATACCGTCTGGTCTCTTCCCATCGTCGCTTACCAAACCATTAGTTGCACGTACGGCTGGTACACCGACGGTAATAAGAGCACGATGGATTATCTCATTTATATTAGCGTGGCGCGGTATTCTGCCTGCACTTTTGCTGCATGATAGGCCATGATGTCCGAGACTATCGATGGCCTCCCCACAGTGACAGTGATGCAGAGTAACACACGGGGTTCCTAAACGGAGACAAGCTGCAATTCGGAAAGTTGTGTCGTCCATCATGGTAACTGTGTTGGACGACGGAAGTGCTTGAACCCAAATACCTGACTCCCACTCCCCCACAGCCAACAAACGAGCACGCTCAGCATCAATAGAAGTATTAATAAGATTTTTTCTAATGATTCCGCATAACGGCTCATCCCATTGTCTCTGAGAAAGCGGGTTTATTGGTAAGTCAGTGTTTGGACATGCCATTTTCCAGGCATCCACGGCATCAGTCTTACATAACACTTCAGAATTAACTAGTGTGGAAGATAAGATTTTCCTAATTAAATCTTCTGTGCTATGGACTGAGGACAGGAAGGCCGGTAAACTTAAATCGGATATTTTGCGAATACCGAGCCCACCCAAACGTACCGGTAAGGATGCTTGGAGCCAAGCTCGGTCATTTAATTTTATGTTCAGAATTTTGCTTGTGGTTGATTTTAAGATTTCATCAATTTTTTCTAAAAGTGCCAGATGTTTATATAATTTTGATTAAATATAATAATTTTGATTGATCAAGAACCATAACCTACATGGATATCACCACAATACCTCCTCCTAAAGATCTAGTCTATTGAGATTCTAAGAATTTACCAGATCAATATTAAAACGCACACTTGATATATAAACCATCCAGTATTTAAAAAAAGACCAAAACCAAAAAAAGAAGACCAAATATTAATTTAGTATGTGTGTAATATTACCTTGAATTCCTTGGCCTAAAGATTAGCTTCGCTATCCAGCGAGTTAATGCTGCCAATATTTTGGGCTCGTTGCCGGCAGTGGAATGTCACTTGAATGAGTTTTAGTTCTCTTGGTCTAAGATTCGTTCAAATGAGCACACTAGTTTTTATTTGCATTATAGATGCAATTATTATAAAGACAAAACGAAAAAGAATTCGTATTTTAAAAAGTGCTCATTTACAATATATCTATTAGATTTTGGAGGATCAAATAATATTGTCTCGTTAAACATCAAGTATTATCCACAGCAGCAATCAATTATAATTAAGAATTGTTACCACCCTTCCTATTATTCATCTGATACCTTGAAACCACAGGGAAGCTCTCTCATCGGGTAGCGTTGTCGTCTCACTTCTAATTATCAGGCTTCTAATTTTTAGGCTACAGTATAAAGAAGCATAACCTGATTTGACTATTGAACTCTATGGCAAATGTATATTTGCTTACTGAGATCACATACGTCTACTATACTACATTTTTTTTATTGCTTGTGTTGGTAGACGAGCCACGGCCCATCTGAAGGTAAATGGTAACCGTCGCTCATGGACTCGACTATATCGAGAGTATTGTCAAGCCGCTGCTCACTATTTCATTTCACAGATGTGAAATGAAAGAATAAACGGCTATCTCTTGCTACAGCCAAAACGCAACAATGTGCTACATGGCCGGTCACACGGGAGATGGTTGGTGGTACCAAGCCGCTCGGGCTCGAAACCAAGTGAGTACTCCCACTTGGTACCCAACCCTACCACCAGTCATGCAATGGATGATAATTGCTTACTTGCCTTAGTCGCCTCATACGACACCCATGGGAAAGTATGGGGTGGTGACACTTGTATTCTTAGTCCGTCACCACATGGACATTATACATACTACATTATTTAAAGAATAGGAACGATTTTTGTCCGGAACTTATGACATAGAAATATTTCGCGAATACAATACATTCGCCAGCTTGTTGTTAGGAGTGAAAAAAGAAATGCAAATTACTTTTCAGTTCTATAGAAACAATGCACATGCACTTTTACCTTTATGTCTCAAGCTGTTACGTGTTGACGTGCTCAATTATGAAAATCATTTGCAAATTTATGTAACCATCTGTCAAAATTCGAGTTGAAGTTTTTGGAACATTAGTGCACACCTGCTCCAAATTACTTGCGGGGAACTCCCGCTATTTGCTACGGCCTTTGAAGCTTCACTTATAATTTCTGTAATTAGTCAAATTGCAGACTAAAGTTAGGTGATAGACTTTTTAGGTCTCCTAATTTTTAAGCCTTAGAACTTCCTCATTCCAATTTTATATCGTATTATGAGCCCACCTACCCACATATTACGCTCTAGGAGCGTTTTCTTAAAGAGGTAGTTAAGGAAATTAAGCCAAGTCACTGCAAAGAAAAAGAAAATTAAATAACTATTGGATGCCCCGTTAACCTCTAAGCAAATCCTCTTCAAGCAAAATAAATTATAGTTTAAATAACTAAAATAACACGTTTTCAATAGCTAGTTGAACTAAAAAGTAGTAAATAATATTATAATAAATAATAATTGTAAAAAAACGTGGGGTGCTTTTTATTATATAGGTGAACTATTTGTAACATTCGATTTTCAGCATCTCACGCTTTTTGACAATAATTATTTATTTTAATATTATTTAAGTACTACTTTTTAGTTCAACTAGCTATTGAAAGCATGTTATTTTAGTTTCTTAAACTATAATTTATTTTCTTCTTTTTTCTGTCTCAAAATAGTACCTATCAAAAGTACTGTTATTTAAAAGAAATAAAACCTAATTATGCCGTGATAATTTGCCTTTAAACTTCATCGGACGGACGGACATGTCTAAACTATTAGGGTTCTTTATTGGCTACGGAACCCTAAAAACCGATAAACTCGATAACCCAAATTATTGCATTGTCATCGGTCCTTGATAAGTGTGCTAAGTTTGAATAAAATCTGACCGTTTAAAGTGGGTCAAAATCACGCCCAAAGGAGTCGGTTACAAACATACAAACAAACACACAGGTGAAGCTAATAAAAAGCGTGTAAAATAGTATCGGTGAACTAAATATTATATACATCTTATCAGGATCCGTTTAGCATTAATTGATAGATGTGGTAACAGAGGAGCAGATTTTTTGATAATAATACAAGGATGATATATACGGGTACAGAGCCCACTTTTTTATGATAAGGATTGCTTTTTTAATTGCATAATTATACCCTTTCGTTCACCGGAACAAATAGAATAGTTTAGGGCCCTTATCCATTAAAATAAACCGCCGTTTGTCGTCTCTGCGCATGTGTTGGCACAAAACTGGGACTGTTAAACATTTCTAAAGTGGTGCGCTGTCAACCTTAAAAATCCTTTTGGCAGTGTAAAAGGTTTGGCTCCCATATATGTTGATTTTACAGTATGTATCGCAAACAACATAAAAATTATGATGGTAAGCGGTTACCGTAGCTAATAACACTAGACATTACTTGCGCAGCGCCATCTGCGAGAAAACGGATAGGAGGTGGAAAGGAAGAATAATTAGTAGATGATAGGCAGAATACTGAGGAGAGGATAGGGAGGGGGTTTGAGCCTCCGGCGCTTTCACTCACTGTACGAAACACAATGGTAAGAGTGCCCACCGTTTTTTTATCTTCTGTGAGAGGCTGGTAGTTCTCCAAACGAACCACCGTATTCATGCTGGGATAAGCAAGCGCTAGGAATAGATTTTATTCGAGCGTGAAGTGCAATAGACATATTAATTAATTAAACTTTAGGAATAACTCTGCCTATTGCATATGAATAACTTACGTTTCCATGTTAAAAACAGACCTATAACATTATTTCAAAGGCGTATTCTCCTGTTGGTGACAGGAATTAATGTCGTGGCATATATTTCACGCGTTGATCCACAATTGACGTGATTGGTTTGTACTAACGCGCAAATATTTCACCTGGAGCCGTCATTGTCAGCGTTACGGCGATAGAGATGTGAAGCGAACTTAGAAAAACGCTCATCAAGTTTTTATCAGTCAACGGATATTTTCCCCTGTAGTAAAAAATTAAGGAGGATAATAAATTTTGACAAAATGTTGAGGCCGGAACTAAAATATTATCATTATGGTGTTTTCATTGAAATTACTGAAGCATAGTCGTTTGTTTTTTTTTTACTACGTGGGTGGCAAACGAGCATACGTGTCACCTGGTGGCAAGCCGGATAGCCTATAGATGTTAGCAACACCAGAGGCATCACTCGCGTGTCGCCTTCTTCAATGAAAGGGATAGGGGGTGGATAAGAAGGATATTAAGGAGCGGATAGGTAAGACACTAAGGAGGGGATAGGGAGGGGATTTGGGCCTCCGGCACTCTCACTCACTATACGCACACGGTAGGAGTACCAACCGTTGTTTTACGCTGATCTTTTGTGAGAGGGTGGTACTTATTCGATCGAGGAAGCTGGGAGCTAGAATGTTATAGGTAAGCCACTAGATCTTATTATCTTAAATCAATTATTCCAGTTTTTATATTCAGATGAAATCATCCGAATGGCGGTGAAATAGTTCGCTACCCGTCTGGTTCTCATGGGGTGGGCTTCGGAAGTCTGTTTTATGACCACAGGTTTTGTCGGTCGGTCCACCTCTTGCGCTGTAGTACGTGGTCGCTACTTGAGAATATTTCTTTCAACGGTTGTCGGTTCTTTGGCCAATGTAGCCTGCCCGCTGCCACTTCGTTGTGCCAACTCAGTAGGCTCTGTCGGTGAATGTTGCTCTTCTTCTTTATTATGGACTTCTGTATTAGGGATTCGATGTGATGATGATGAGGCATATACAGAAGTACATTTATAAAACTGTTTTAACAGTAGACGGGACCAATTATTACAGTCTGAAGTTTTAGTAGCTGATATTTGCAACAAAGGCTTATAAATAAAAATAAAAGTATTATTTAGGGCTACTACTAGATGAACTTGTTACGAATATTACCGTTTATAGATATAGATAAAGGCACTTAATACATCAAATATTAGTAGAAGGACTACGACCAGCGTGTGTTTCATATGATGTCATACGGGATAGAGACAAATTGGGTTCAGAACGAAATTAAAATTCGCACAGCTCACGGTGAAAGGTCTATTACGATTAGTATTTTTTACGATGGGGCCATATTGAGGACCCAGTGTCGAACGGAGTGTTAGAGTGTCAGACTACGTTCACCAAAGCGTGTGCCACATGTCGTTTTTTTCATGATTTGATTACATGATATTGAATTTGCAAAGACTAGTAAAGGTTATAAATATACGAAGTGACTTTATTTTGTTCTGGCCTTTACCTGCGGTTCTACCGCAGCAAAAGCATTATCAAAATCCATTCAGTAGTTTTTGCTTGATGAGAGCACAAATAAACAGACAAAGAAATTGTTAGATATAGTAGTAGACTATACTTCGTAATAGTACAGACTATTTATAGCACATATGCATGGCTTCTAGAGTGCTTGTTAGATCGATGAAGAAAATTTTTAACTTTACTACATTGTAAACACCTATACATTTTTTAAAGACTTTAACCTGCTCTTATAAGTAATCTCAGTGACTTTAAAAAAATACAAACGGATACAAACTAGTACACTCAGACTAAGAACTTCATGGATCACACAAAAAATTGTTCTGGGTGAGAATCGAACCCGTTACACTCAGGACAATTATTTGTGTGATGAACACAGATATTTGTACTGCGTCTGGGTGTTTTCTATCTATTATATGTACGTATTTACAAAAAAAAAGTAGTATATGTATTATATCCGTAATCTGTTACCCATAGCACAAGCATTAAGCTTAGCTTGGAACCAGAGGACGTGTGTGAAAATGTCCGTGAATATTTATTTATTTAATAAAGTTGACTCTTTCTATATAACTAAACATACACAAATGTTTGTTAAATAAAGTTTAGACAGTCAAGGGTTGTAAGTGTAAGCTTAAAACGTTTCACTAAGCTCAAAATTTTGATGGAATTAGTACTAAAGTTGGTAGAATGAAATGCCTGCTGGTAATAGGGTCCTGAGCGAGTTTGAAACTACGTATACTTCAGCTACACATGTTGTTCATGTCTAGAGAGAGGCCTCATGCGAATGTTTTGCATGTAAAGTACTTTAATGTTTTGTGTCAGAAATAGTACAATTGATATTTGTCAATATTAATAACTATAGCAGTCTGCGAACCCACACTAGGCCAGCGTGATGGACTACATTCGCTGTTACTCTGAGGGCAGACCCGTGTAATCGAATAATTTAATACGATTCCATTTGTAATGATTGATTGATTGAAATCGTATAATTTTTTCTATGTTTATGTTTTTTATACAAGGATGCCAAACATGGTGTCATCACACATATTAATAACTATAGCAGTCTGCGAACCCACACTAGGCCAGCGTGATGGACTACATTCGCTGTTACTCTGAGGGGAGACCCGTGTAATCGAATAATTTAATACGATTCCATTTGTAATGATTGATTGATTGAAATCGTATAATTTTTTCTATTTTTATGTTTTTTATACAAGGATGCCAAACATGGTGTACTGCCTATCTCATGGTAAGAGGTTGCTGTGGCCTATAGACGCTAGGACAGTGATATCATACAAGCTCATTGCCACTCTCAATATAAGAGATAAATAGTAAACAGGTAGGATCATGGGGACGGGGAACCTTTCTGATTAAAATTATAATTTATGGTAACACCAATACGCACCAATCTCCCTATACGCGTTCACATGAAGTTTACGTGGTACTATAGTAGAACTAATAAGTTTTCGTAGATAATATAAAGATAGATAATCTAATAATATATATTTCTTGTGTCCGTGTGTTAGTAATTGAACTCCTCCTAAACCGTTGGACCGATCTTGACAAAATTTTTTGTGTATGTTTGTGTAAGTACCGGGATGGTTTACATTCACATTTGGCCCCGGTAGGTGGCACCACGATAGGATTACGGAAAAATAAACATAGTGGTACGAAATTCACCTGGCCAACTAGTATAAGTACAATTTCAATAGCATTCTAGTTCTAGAGCATTGCTTGTGTGTTGGGAAGTACTACCTTCTCATATAAGATCAGCGTGAAACAACGGTAGGTACCTACTGCTACTGTTTTGTCTTGTATGGTGAGTGAGAGCGCTGGAGGCTCAAAACTCCTATCCTCTCCTTCAAGGCCCAAACTCACTCCTTATCAGTGGATACGTAGTGACATATTATCACTTTTTGCCACCTCCTATTCCTTTCCTTGGAGTTAGGGACGCGTGAGTGATGCTTCTGGTGTTGCTAGCTTCCTTCTTTACCAAAACCAGCCACGATTCACGCAATGGGGAACTTGCTTAGTCGTCTCCAGTAACATGCGTGGAATGGAGTGCACTTTCCATAGTATTATTATCTTAATATGTCAGATGATCGTTCCGTCTAGTGCACAAACAATTACCGTCATATAATAAGCACGAGCCTTTAGAGTGAGAACAGATATATCTGTAATCCAAAATTCAACCAAATCCGTTCATATTTCAACGTAATTGAGTAATAAACATCTAGACGGGTGTCTAGTCTAAACATACCAACTTTCACATTAGTTTTTGATGTGAGACATCTAATGCGGAGGGGTAAAATCGGCTGTTAGCGTTGCGACGCTTTTTGACTTGTCCCGTTCAAATCTTGCAAGTTAAATTTGACACACTTTCCGGTTTCCAATTGAGCTGAAATTTTACACGCATATATATATCGCGTGACAATGCAATATTATGATGACATGGAGCTGATCTGATGACGGAGCTGGAAGGTGGACATAGGAACTCCACAATGAAACGGCGCAACCCTATCGAGTTTGGACTCCTTTGATTCGTCTTGATGAGTACTTTATCTTTAGATGGTATCCAGGATCCGATGATGGAGCTAGAAGGTAGCCATAGGAACGCCGTTATAAAACAACATAACCCCATCGAGTTTGGGCTCGAATGATTTGTCTTGACGAGTAATTTGTCTCTAGATGGTATCCAGGGTCTGATAATGGAGCTGGAAGGTGGTCACAGTAACTGTAAATAAACGACGCAACCCTATCGAGTTTATACTCGTTTAATTCGTCTTGAAAAAACACAAAGTCTTGAACAAAGTACTCCACTTTTTCAAGTTATGATAATTTTATTTCTACAAAATAATTTCGATGTTTTCACATTTGGTAGACGTCCCGCGACGACTAGTTTTTTTGTGAAGTGTACCGTCCGTAAACCGACTTTACAGACAACCATATAGCTTTTATTATTGCATATGCTGGCAGACGAGCCACGGCCCACATGATGGTAAGTGGTAACCGTCACTCATGCACTCAACTATAACGGGAGTATTGTCAAGCCGCTGCACACCATTTGATTTCACAGATAATATGAAATTAAACAATTAACTATCTATAAATGGCTGTCTATAAGTCAATAAATGCGGTACTAGTTCATTTTACCATATTACATTACTTCAGTGGAAGCTAAAACCCCTACGGGCATAAATTAATTACTAAAGAGATATATAACTCAAAAGATCCGTCGGAAGGTTCGTAAAATTGGGATGTCCGGTTACTTGATAATATTTTTTTTTACAATTATCTCAATGAAACATAAATAATTTATTTTCTAGCGATTTTGAAATGAATAGAATTTGTAAAAAAACTGCGCTTTTTTTTTGGTATAAAAAGCCACCTGTCTGGTGCCAGATTTCACCTTTTTTTCCTTTATGGATACAGTTCCAATTCCATTGTATACCTCCTAAAACCCCACTGGGTTCCTTTAAACTACCTTTAGATATAGGCTGTGCATGAATTCATTAAACTCTTGCAGGTTTGGGCCTCTATACCACTAAAATAATGTAACACAGCTCTAGTGAACAGTCTGTACAGGCGGAGAGGCGGAACACTGCGGGTTTATTTAGTGGGTGGCAGCAGTCCGTCGCCTCGAATGACGGGGTATGCAGTTAGGTACATATTTTCCCGCCTTAACTAAGAATAAAAGAAAGTTGCGGCCTCCATACTCGTAGCCCAAAGGTCTAAAAGAACCTTCCTAGACTGACTGCAAACTTTTAAGTCAGTTGATACTATGATTGGGTTGGCTTACTTGGCAGACTATATTCTATTAGCAAGGAAGTGTGCGAGAAGTGCGCTATACTGTTTAGTAGTCAGCAAACTATAGGTTTCCTGATATATTGATGTAGTACCTCGATGGTCTAGTGACGTGGTATACGACTGCCGATCATGAAATTAAGAAATATTCATTGTCTGCTCGGAGTACCTCAGGAATTCACCCCATAATTGGCGCAAAAAGCCTAATATTGGTCGCATTATTCGTCATATTTTAGGTACCTATACTAGTTATTTGCAATGCTATAATTTACGCCATAAATCGCTTTATTATCTATAATTTTGAAGGTTTCGTGGCGTAGTCGGTAGTGTAACCGACTTCCGTGCTCATGGGTTCGAATCCCACTCAGGACAATTATTTAGGTTTTGAACACAGATATTTGTACTGCGTCTGGGTTTTCTATCTATTATATGTAGGTATATATTTATAAAAAAAAGTAGTATACATACATGTATTATGTCCGTAATCTGGTACCCATAGCACAAGCGTTAAGCTTAGTTTGGGTCCAGAGGACGTTGTGTGAATATGTCCATGAATATTTATTTAATTACTTAAGTTGATAAAATATAAATTTACATTAAACACAAAGTGAAAAACAACATAAATAATTTAATAAAGGCAGTGATAATTAATGCAAATGTTTCTACGTAAGTTCGATGTTAGGTATATTACTAAAGTTATGTCATTACATAATATACCTATAAGTTGCAATTCTAAAATTAATTTCTTTTTGCGCTTACCTAAATTTATATAAAAGATACTAACATACATTTATAAGTATTATTGTTACTAACATACATATGAGTCTTGGCTACTTGAAATAAAGAGTTTATTATTAACTTGTATTATAATGTTCTAACAAAACTAAGTGCATTTTACATATTTACGGCCTTATAAGGCCCACTTATATGTTTACTAAAACATATCGCTAGTATCATATGA
Organism: Leucoma salicis; assembly: GCA_948253155.1. Taxonomy (NCBI): domain Eukaryota; kingdom Metazoa; phylum Arthropoda; class Insecta; order Lepidoptera; family Erebidae; genus Leucoma; species Leucoma salicis. Next base: position 6,853,424 of record OX411815.1, read on the forward strand.
AACACAAACTATGACCTGACAATCAGTGCAACATTGTACAAGTCTAGATTACACGCAACAAACTATTTTATTGCAGGGTTTAAAAGTACATACATTAGAGGAAGTTGTTGCATAACGTTTTCATGGATGATACTATTTTGCTTTGGCATAATGTATATAGTATAATAATTTTATTTTAATACGCTATTAAATGATCATTTACAACGTACAAGTAAACATAGCAACGCCAGCCAGTAACCCAGCCTTTGCCCGCGGCTCCGCCGCTGACAAAAACTATATTGCAGGTGCCCGATATAGTGGCAAAATAAAATGTATAGCAGTTTCTAAGTCTAACCAAGAGCTCTCAATCAATCAACGGTGACGGACTAAGAATCTAAGTGTCATCAGTCCATACTTTCCTGCGGGTGTCGTACGAGGCGACTAAGGGAAGTAAGGAACTATCGCCCATTACTGGTGGAAGCGCTGGGTACCGAATGAGAGTACTCCCTTGCTACTGGTGAGCAACGGCTACTCTCTGTACAGTTGATTGCATGAGTGTCGGTTACTATTTACCATTAGGTGGATCGGGGCTTGCCTGCCACAGTAAAGAAAAAAATAATCATGAAAGCCAATGGTTTTAGCGGGATGCGAAAACAGACAAATAGACAAACATTCTAAAAAAAAATGTTTTCTGTTCAGACACATCCACGTAGATTGACAAGTATTTTTTACACGCTTTTTATTAGCTTCACCTGTATGTTTGAATATTTGTATGTTTGTATATTTTTGTATGTCTATATATTTCTATGTTTGTAACCGACTTCTTTGGGCGCGATTTTGACCCACTTTAAACGGCCAGATTTCGTTCAAAATTTTGTAGATTTATCGAGGACCGATGACAATACACTAATTTGATAAAATTATTCGGTATTTATAGGTTTTAAGGGTTCCGTAGTTGTTGAATGTGTAAGTTTCTGAATCGCGATAGATGTGCATCGGCGTTGTCCCATGTTTCTGAATCGCGATATTAAGATGTGCACCAGCGGCATATACCTATATACTCCTGAGTGTTTGCGAAATAAGAATCTTTTTGCTTCTATTTTAGTTTTTAGTATAGTTATTTATCTATGTTCTACTTTCATGTAGTAGGTACCTATTACTTTTACTTTACTCTTGTCTCTTTATTTCGTACTTTTGAAGTTTTGATACTATTTTGAGACTAAAAAGAAGAAAATAAATTATAGTTTAAAAAACTAAAAATACATAACATGCTTTAAATTAGAGATGTGCCAACTCATAATAATCACAACTCGATTTAACTCGAGTTGAAATTCTCGTAACTCGAATTGAACTCGAGTTACGTGACTCGAGTTAAATGGATGAAACAAAGTGAATAATGATTTTTTTTATGTGTAGCTTCCAAACTGTAGTAAAATAATTTAAACAAATTCGTAGTAAACTAGATCACTCGTGCGGAATTCCGCAGTTTGATATATTTTATCGAATCAGATTCGAAATCTATCGAAATATCGAACTTAAAAAGAGAGGGGGTAAATCATGGAATTTTATAAAGGAAAAAGGAAGATTTCATAAACAGGCTACAGAAATAATACATACTGGTCTTTGTCGGCGGCTTCGCCGCGGCCAAAAGCTAGTTTTTAGCTTATATCTCAGGTTCGCGATATAGTAGCGAGATAAAATTTTTACCAGTTGTTAAAGTCTAATCAAGAGCTATCAAACCAAAAAAGTTGCATCAAAATCCGTTCAGTAGTTCTTACGTGATGCGCGAACAAACAAACAGATAAACAGAAAAAATCTAAAAAAATATTGTTCTGTGCTCAGACACGCCTATATAGCCTATTACAGTATTTTTTTCTCAAATATCTTAAATGTACAAACATAGCTCTTTTACAGCTTTATAATGGTATAGAAGTAGATATGTATAGGGACAAAATTATAATTAAAGTAGGTATAATTGAATTAAGAAAAAAGGTGTTTGTTTTATGTATCATATAATATGTATTTTGGTTTAAATCTTTGTAACCTAAAGTATTTCTATTTATTACCATCAAAACCAGTTTTATAACAGCCTTCACATAATATTAACAGTCTCACTTTGATATGTACCTAGCATCATAGGTACTTACTTATGCTTATAATTGTTTAATTATCACAATCAAATTGTTCTTATAAAACTTAGCTAACTAAACTAACTTATAATCACGCCATTTCCCTTGTGGGGTAGGCAGAGAGAACAGAGTGCCAAGAGGCTCTATTCTTGCATACATCTCTCACTTCCTCTACATTCCTGCCGACCGCATTGATTTTACTCTCATGCTCCTTTTTGCATACCCAACTCTCGCTTCCATATAATAACGTTGGGACAAGCACTGCGTTGTGTATTGCGCCACGTGCCTTCTGGCTTAGGTGGTGGCTGCCGAGAAGTTGTCCCAATGCTCCGTTCACTCTATTTCCCGCATTCACTCTTCTCTCTACATCAGTGGTGTACCTTCCATCCCGACTGAATCCACATCCAAGATATACAAATTCATCCACTTAGGTATTATTGATTATTATCATTTATTACTTTATTATTGTATTATGTTGCCTTTTTACTTTATACTTTAATTAGAATTTTTAACTAATCAACAAGTAAAAGGACGGATCATTTATATATTATAATGTATTTTTATGTAATAATAACAGAAACTTATTATTAGATAAAAATACACGTACACGTAATTTGTTTCTACTGGGAAGTTCATAATCAGCGTTCAATGCTTTGAATATTGTTGAAAGCCAAATCAATTCGAGTCAGACAGATAACAACTCGAATTAGTTCGAGTTAAGCTTAATTCGAGTTAACTCGGGTTAATAAATTGAGTTGACACATCTGTACTTTAAATAGCTAGTTGAACTAAAAAGTAGTAAATAATATTACAATAAATAATGATTGTAAAAAAGCGTAGGGTGCTTTTTTACTATATAGGTGAAATATTTGTAACATTTGATTATTACTATATAGGTGAAATATTTGTAACATTTGATTATTACTATATAGGTGAACTATTTGTAACATTATTTGATTATGCACCTCACGCTTTCTGCTCATTATTTATTGTAATATAATTTACCTACTACTTTTTAGTTCAACTAAAGCAGTTTAAAGCGTGTTATTTTAGTTTTTTAAACTAAGTATAACTTATTTTCTTAAATATCTTTAATGTACAGACAGCTCTGTTACAGCTTTATAATACTACCTACAGATAATATGATTATTACAAGTAATATTTTACACTCTTTAGGGTTTTTTTTTTGGAAAGATTTCTCGCAGATGCTAAATATATAATATGTATAATAGCTCAGCACGCCGTGTGGGGCCGGCTTTAGAATTGTCCCACCCCTCTCTACCCATGGGAGTCGTAAGAGCCGACTGAGGGAATACCGTGGGAGTGGGCAGCAGCACTACCTCGAGTAATAACAACATCCACTGCGATCGCCAACCCGCCTGCCAAGCGTGGCGATTACGGCACTATACCCCATTCTTGGGGAGGCCTATGTCCAGCAGTGGACGTTGAAAGGTTGATGTATGCCAACAAAAGTTAAGTATAACTTGAAAAACGGCTTACCGCACAGAATATATATTTAAGTATTTACAGTTACCAGTACATACCTACATAAAAATAAATATCCTCAATTGGGGCCGAGAGTGGTGGATTTTCACTTATACCCACTTTTTTAGTTCTTACGGCACACGGCGGGTTTCTTTAGTGGGAGAGGGCCCCACACTACCTTGTTCGTTGCCCCGAACGACGGGGTGTGCGGTCAGGAAAAAAAAGAGTCGACAATTCTTTCTTTAGATTAATCATTTCCTGCTTAGAAATTCCAATTAGTTCCTATCAAAGTAAACAAATCTGACAAAGAGTTCCGTAAATTAAAAAGAACGTTGTAGAGAGAGACCGACGGCAACGTCGCGCGTCGTGGCCTATTGTAAGTTTAAAAAAAAATACCTGCCTATATATAAATAGTAAATTACTAATTTACAGGGGCTGCGTAAACATTTAGTATGATTGTCCAATTGTAATAATCAGGTTTACATGGTCGGAATAATGTAGGCAAATATATCCGGCAGGTGGCATGGGAGTCACTTAAGATATTTAGCAGAAATGTGTTATGGAAATGGCCCCGAGTTACTATAATTTTTTTATTTCACATTTTCACAATAAGATTTGCGTTATTCTATATTTTTGATTAGCCCTGTGTGAACATGGGCGCAAGACTATAAGAAAATATAGGTACATAGATATAACAAATTAGTATTTTACGTTGGCCTTACTTAAGTGCAGTACTCAGATATGAAATTTAATATAAATATTGGACACTTGTTTGGCGGTATACAACAAGACAGGGCTTTCGTTTATATATCAGCTCTAATTGCAGCGTGCCTAGGTTCACAGTGTAGAAGCAATGCAGTTTAATAACTTAGCATTCACCTCACGAAATCTAAGCACCAACTAAATTGGCTTATGAATATTAATTTTGGTATAACGAACTTTCGTGAACATCACTGAACAACCATATACGAGTACCTAATTATTCTTGAAGTATATGCGTGTGATTTTAAGCAAATTAATATAATAATTATATGACATTGATTTATAAACATACTAGCCTTTGCCCGCGGCTCCGCCGCAGTCAAAAGCTAGTTTAGCTTATATATCAGGTTCCCGATATAGTAGCGGGATAATATGTTGATATACATGTTATTAAGTCTAATCAAGAACTATCAAATAAAAACAAGTTGCATCAAAATCCGTTCAGTAGTATTTGCGTGATGCTCGAACAAACCAACAGACAAATAGATAAACAGACAAACAGATAAACAGACAAACAGATAAACAGACCAACAGATAAACAGACAAACAGACAAAAAATCTAAAAAAAATCGTGTTGTGTTTAGTCACGCCTATGTAGCCTAACTAGCCTTTGCCAGCGGCTTCGCCGCAGCCAAAACCTAGTTTTTCGGCTATATCTCAGGCTCCCGATATAGTAGCGGGATAAAGTGTATACCAGTTTTTAGGTCTTTCAAATAAAAAAGGTTGCATCAAAATCCGATTAGTAGTTTTTGTGTGATGCGCGAACAAACAAACAGACAAACAGACAAAATTCTAAAAAAAATGTTATATGTTTAGACATGCCTATATAGCCTATTGCAGTCATTTTTTCTCAAATATCTTAAATGTACAGATACAGCTCTGTTACAGTTTTATAATAGTAGCCATTGCATCGCAGCTTCGCCGCAGCCAAAAGTAGTTTTTTGGTTATATCTCAAGTTCCCGATATAATAGCGGGATAAAATGTATACTAGTTTTTAAGTCTAATCAAGGTCTTTCAAATAAAAGAAGTTTCATCAAAATCCGTCTGGTAGTTTTATTTTAAATATATTCTAAGAAGACCTAGTTTAAATAATTTTCTGGTTTTTCGGTTATATCTCAGGTTCCCGATATAATAGCGGGATAAAATGTATACCAGTTTTTAAGTCTAATCAAGGCCTTTCAAATAAAAAAAGTTGCATCAAGATCCGTCTAGTAGTTTTTGCGTGATGCGCGAACAAACAAACAGATAAACAGACAAACAGACAAAAAATCGTTTTGTGTTTAGACACGCCTATATAGCCTACTAGCTGTTTCCCGCGGCATCGCTCGCGTAAATAAATGAATACGAGTATAGGTTACTGCAAAAAATGAAAAACTATGTTCCACGTGAATGAAGTCGCGGGTTGCACTTAGTTAACAAAGTTTGTTACTTAAACTTTATATAAGATAGTTGTTACCCGCGACTTCGTCCGTGAGTAATTTCATAAAAATAAATAAAGCAACCTTTGAAATTGTCGGTAATACAGCGCAACGGTATTACAGTACTCGGGGTTGGAACTTCATTACTGAAATGCTAGATGGCGTTGAAGTTGCTAGATTTTGAGATTTTGTGACAAACAATTATTTTCTTTTTGCGTATTTTTTTTAATAAAAAGTATCCTATGTTACTTCTAATACCTCCGAGAATATGTGTACAAAGTTTCATGATCATCGGTTAAGTAGTTTTCACGTGAAAGCGTAACAAACAAACTTACATTCACATTTATAATATTAGTATGATTACAGTCATTTTTTCTCAAATATCTTAAATGTACAGACATAGCTCTGTTACAGAATTATAATAGTATATAGACTAGCCTTTGCCAGCGGCTTCGCCGCAGCCAAAAGCTAGTTTTTCGGTTATATCTTAGGTTCCCGATATAGTAGCGAGATAAAATGTCTACCAGTTTTTAAGCCAAATCAAGGCCTTTCAAATAAATAAAGTTGCATCAAAATCCATCTAGTAGTTCTTGTAAATAAATTCTAAAAAAAATTCTAGTTTAAAGAATTTTCTAGTTTTTCGGTTATATTTCAGGTTCCCGCTATAGAAGCGGGATAAAATGTATACCAGTTTTTTAAATCTGATCGAGAGCTAACAAATTAAAAAGTTGCATCAAAATCCGTTCAGTAGATTTTGTGTGATGCGCGAACAAACCTACCTACTTAGAATCATTTGTACATCTCGCCTACATTTACTCACCCACACTTGGCAAGGGAAATTGCTTCATAAAACACTTTTCTTTGTAGATCGATTTGTTTTGTAATTTTATACTACCTATTATAACGTTGTAACATAGCTATGTCTGTACATTCTAACTAAAGCAATAATAGAGCTATGTCTGTACACTTAAGATATATGAGAAAAAATATTGTAATAGGCTATATAGGCGTGAAAGAGCTGTCTGTACACTTAAGATATATGAGAAAAAAATATTGTATTAGGCTGTGTGTTTGAACACAAAATAATTTAATTTATTTAGATATTTTTATATATATTATATTTTTAGCATTTGACATGATTAGCCATATACATTAAACACAAAGTGTTAAAATGTGACTGTTATTTTCGATTTGCGTTTAATTTAAATTAGATTTTTTGTCTATTTGTCGGTTTGTCTGGTTGTTTGTTCACGTATCACGCAAAAACTACTGAACGGAATTTGATGCAACTTTTTTATTTTTAGCTCTTGATCAGATTTAAAAAACTGGTATACATTTTATCCAGCTACTATATAGGGAACCTGAGATATAACGAGTGACTTAATTGAGTTACAACGAAACAATACAACCAGCCCCTGAGGCAGAATGTCATATTTCACGTGTCGACCGTATCGAGATCACTGTTATTGGTTGAGAAACCGACGCGTGATGTCACAATAATCCGTTAGCCAATCACGGTGATCATACAAGCGAGACGATACGATCGACACGTGAAATATGACATTCTGCCTAACCCCCCTGGTCTATTAAGTTTTCGTGTTCAAGTCAATAGTATTCAATCTGGTTTTATTATCTTAAACAACTCAACTGTTTCCCTGTTTCGCAACAAACTTACGAGTATAACATTTAATGGAGTAGAAACAAAATTTACTCAGCCGAGCTGCTAGCTAAATTATCGTCACTTAATATATTTTCTTTGCGGATACAACTCCCATACGTTAGTAACAGGTGCACATTCGTGTAGACGAGGATAAAAATAACATTTTACTGCAAATATTGCAAAATAAAAGGAAAATGAACGAACAAACTCGTATTTAAACTGAGCTTAAGTAGTTGTAAACACATTTTGTCCGTGTGGTGACGGACTAAGAATACTAGTGTCACCACCCTATTCTTTCCCACGGGTGTCGTATGAGGCGACTAAGGGAAGTAAGCAATTATCATCCATTGCATGACTGGTGGTAGGGCTGGATACCAAGTGGGAGTACTCACTTGGTATCGGGCCTGAGCGGGTTGGTACCACCATCTCCCGTGCGACCGGCCATAAAGCACATCGTCGCGTTTTGGCTGTAGCAGGAGATAGCCGTTTGTTTATATATTTTATTTCATATCTGTGAAATGAATTGGTGAGCAGCGGCTTGACAATACTCTTGGTGTAGTCTAGTCCATGGGCGACGGTTAATATTTACCATCAGATGGACCGTGGCTCGTCTGCCACTACATGCAATAAAAAAAAAACAAAATAAAATGGTTAAAGGGATTTATTATATGATTATCTTGATATTGAAACGAAAAGATTACATGCTTGGTAAATCTTTTGTGGTATGGTGGAAATAGGAACAGAAGTTTAGTAGATGATGTTATTTTTAGACCACAAGTATACGACTCACCTGATGGTAAGCGGTTGCCGTGGCCTATAGACGCTAGCAACACCAGAGGCATTACTCGCGCGTCGCCTATTCCAAGGAAAGGGATAGAAGATAGTAAGGAGGGCATAAGTAAGGTATCTGGGCCTCCGGTGCTCTCGTTCACCAGACTACACATAACAGTAGGAGTATTTACTATTGTGTTTGGTATGGTGAGAGGGTCGGCCTTTTTTTTTGTTAAGGCGGGAAAAAATGTTCCTAACCGCACACCCCGTCGGTCGGGGCAACGAACAGGGTAGTGTGGGGCCCTCACCCACCAAAGAAACCCACCGTGTGCCGTCTCTCCGCCTGTATTGGCGGGCCACTGGAACTATATTACATTCCTTCAGCAAATTACTATTTGTGCACTTTTTTATATTTATAACGGTGCAATTAATTTTTAGTGAAAACTACTGCTCATATATACTAGTAATGCGGCATGTATTAGCATGGTCGGGCTGCTCTCTGTGTTAAGCCACACGTGGTGCTTTGTACCACATAGAATGATGCTCTAAAATATTGTATCTTTAATATGTTACCAGGTGTGTTTTATTTATGTTTTTCACAAAATGTATTCGATCGACAAAATAGTTAGGTTATTTCTGTAATCTTAGTCGGTTATCACATTTATATATATATATATATATATATAATTAAAAATAAAACTAGGCCAGCAGAATATTTTTTACTTTTTAGCATTAATGGTCTGGGATGGACTAACCTGTTTAACGCTCGATTATTGATTAGTTGTTGCTGCAAAATAAACTTTTGTACCTTGTACTGAGAAATGATTATAAACTTAAATATTCTGTGGAAGTTCCATCAAAATTTTTCGGTACTCATTTAAATATTATTCTGATAGTTGGCCTGCTATACCCTCAGCCCTAGGACATCACTTATTACCTGGCCTTAAACCCAAGAAGGCACTAGCTCACATTGCAGTTCCTGATATTGATACTGATTTACTCACACGTTTCAGCTCTTTAGATAAATTATTAGGTGTGACAGCGTGTATTAAACACTTCAAATATAATTGCCGTAGCCCTATTGATCAACGGCGCTCAGGCCCTCTGACAGTAAGTGAGCGAAGAGGAGCGTCGCTCTACTGGGTACGCTCTGTTCAGCATAATGAGTTCGCAGAGGATATTCATCGCCTCCAAACTAAACGCTGTTGTACTACTCGACTACAGCGCCACTCACCGTTTATAAAGGACGACTTATTGAGAGTTGGTGGTCGTCTCTCTCACGCTCCGCTCAGATATGATGCTCAGCACCCCCTGATTCTACCCAGCTCTAGTCCACTAGTAGATCTTATTGTTGATCATTATCACAAAATATACTGTCACCCAGGTTCAGATACATTACAAGCTATATTACGCCAGCAATTCTGGATACTCTCTGCTCGTCGTATAATACGTCATCGCGTATACAAGTGTATACGATGTTTTCGATTCCGCACACATTCTACACCTCCGCTCATGGCTGGTTTGCCGTCCGATAGAGTTACGCCTCAGCCTGTATTTAGTCACGTATCTACTGACTTTACAGGACCATTTCTAGTTAAAGCCAGCACATTACGTAATGCCAAGCTCTTGAAAGCATACTTCTGCATATTTGTTTGTTTATCAACAAAGGCTATACATTTAGAGCGTGTCTCCTCTCTCAGCACTGAAGCCTTTCTCGCGGCACTACAACGGTTTGTTTCGCGCCGCGGTACACCGATTCTTATCCGCTCCGACTGTGGTACAAATTACGTAGGCGCTAGGAATCACCTTATCGAGATTCAGAACTTTTTATCAGCAACTAATGACACAATTACTCATAAATTATCAAATCAGCACATAACGTGGTGGCTTAACCCACCAGCAGCGCCGTGGTTTGGCGGGATACATGAAATAGCGGTTAAATCTACGAAACAGTTACTTTATCGTGTTATTGGTGAACAGCATCTCACTTTTGAAGAATTCTATACACTTTTAACAAGAGTCGAGGCTGTATTAAATTCCAGACCTCTCTGTCCTCTCTCATCAGATCCGTCAGACTTTGAGCCACTAACACCCGGCCATTTCCTAATAGGCCGTCCGCTCACAGCTCTACCCGAGCAGTCATTAGATGATCGGCCATTATCCGCTCTCAGACGATTTCAGCTCATCCAGGGTATGTGTCAGCGCTTCTGGACCCTATGGACCCAATCCTACCTGCATACCCTTCAAACCCGCTCCAAATGGCTCTCTCCATCCTCTCCTCCTCAAGTTAGAGAACTCGTACTCATCAAGGAGGATAATCTGCCTCCGCTTCACTGGAAGTTAGGAAGAATCACCCGCTCATTGCCTGGCAAGGATGGAGTACTACGTGTTGTGGACTTAGACACAGCACATGGAAGTCTGCGAAGGCCCGTTATTAAGCTCGCCAGGCTCCCTTTGGATTCAGCTCAAGAGGACACCTCTACAATCTGCACTACTGCCCCGGCCCAGGATGTTCCCGTCAAAAGGCGGGACGAATGAATGATTGAGTGACGTATGTACAGCGCCACCATTCATACAAAGACGGTTGAACATTTCGAGTTGAAATTCGTGTCGCGTACAGGTCGGAGATACTTTGGTCTCCCGATAAATAATTATAATTCAGCCCTAGAGTCCGCGCTAAACCTATAAAAGTATTTAGTGTGTGTTGTATGTACCTATCGCCCTAGTGTTGTGTCCATCAAGTGCAAATACGCTCATAGACATCTGTGTTAGGCAATACCGGACATTGAACTCAACCCCCTGGCCAGGGTATCGCGTGTGTCTGTGTGTCTTACACCCCCATTCAGCTCAAGAAAATTGGTGGTACCGTTTGCCATCAACTCAGCGCACGTCAATGTTGTAGGCAGCTCTGGTGAACCGCAGGAAAGTCAGGTGAGTTCTCCAGCCTATCCTTCTTGCCACCCCAGAGCGCCACAACAAAAATAATTACACTAAACAATAATATATTTTTGATCTGTATTTTAGCAATTGACATGCTCAGCTACTTTAAACAACAAATTATTTGTAAAAATGTGGAAAAAGAGAACTTTAGTGCGAGAGGGAATCGAACCTGCGTCCCTTACAATCCGGGGAAGTGCTCTAACCGCTAAGCCATCGCACTGACCACACAGTGCATGCACTTAAGGGTACACAATCTCTACAGTAATCAGCGTAATTAGCCCCAAGAAATAAAAATAAACAGCTCAATAAAAAAACATTACTTAGATCGCTGTGTTTAATTGCAAAATGTAAAAAGCGTCTATAGTATTACTTACTTGGAGTCGTCTTACTCAGTGTGATCACAGATTTACTTTTAAGTAAATATTGCACGCCCAAGAGCCCTACGTACAATTGTAATAAGTTTTCCTGCTAATGCGATTTTGATTTAAGCAGTCAATTAATTAAATTTATAAAAAAATAGAAATAATGATAATATATTATACTCGTACCCCCTTACTAATAAACATTGTATAAGCTCCGAATAGTTATTCAGTGTTTTGTTCCATTCTTTCAACATCAAACTGTCATATTAGTGACAAAGACAAAACACTGTGTAACTATTCAAAGGTTATACAACGTTTATTAGTAAGGCAGTATGTCTAAAGATATCGCTATAAAACATTGATAGTCAATGTTGTTTTGTAGTGATGATATACGGAACAGAACTGTAGGCTTTTAGTACTGGCTGTAACTAAATTAAAGTAGTGTATGGTGTCTGTGCCCGGGATTTCCGCAAATCTGATGATTCAGCGTAGAACTTTATTAAATTAAAAAAAAACTTTAACTTTCATAACTTAAAAAAAGTTTGTGAATAATTCCAAAAACGGAATTATTAAATATCGCCCCGTAGAAACTTTGTAAAATGTTTAAAGATTTGTTTATATTATAGAGCTTTCTTTAGTGGTAGATCCTTGGTGTCTTAGCATGCATGGGTCATCTCGATCAGGAAGTATCAACCTCTCACAGAAGCTCATCATGATAGAACAGTAGGTACCCCTACAGTTGTGTTTCTTACGGGGAGTGAAAGCGCTGGAGGCCCATGGCTTCTTATCCTCCACCCTCTCCTTATTACTCATATTCTCCATCTGTCCACTTTTTTAAACTATATCAACAGGTCTTGTTTGCCATCCGCGGTTTAATTTGCGATCCCATTCTTTTTAAAATACAAATTATTTTTTTATAAAGAAAAAGATATTTTTAAAAGGAGCGGGTATCGAACCCGCATCTTTTCCAACAAGTAGGATAGCTTAGTGGCTTAGAGCACTTCCCCGGAGAATCTTTCTAATTAGGAAACACATTGATTTATGTAAGCAACAGTTACTTTTACTAGGTAAAATAAATAAAATCGGTAATCTTCTAAACAAGTTTATTATGCAACAAGAAATATCAAGTCTGCTAGAAGTTTTCGTTTAGAAACATTAATTTCCGCATATTTTGTACTTAGTTATTCATGTTAGCACGATGAAATAGCAACGTGCAAGTTCCATCGTTCAACTAGTCGATTAATCTATTAAAATGAAACGATTGAGAGTCTGCCCTTGGGCGCGCATCATGGAAAAACTACTATATAAGACATCTTGATATGAAACATCTAATGCAGAGGGAGGGTAAGACTGGCTGTTAGCGTGGTGAAGTCTCGCTACACTAATTTATTTGTTTTTAACGTTATCTGTTGATAAACGCATGGAACTAGGAAGTATAATGTCAATCAATAAACCAATAACAATTTTAATTCGTCTATGGATAACGAGAGGGCGCTTACCAAGAATGATATATGACTCAAACAATATTCTCTTTCATTATGTATTATAATAAGAGGATATATTCACACTTACTTATAAGTTCATTGTCTTTATGTCCATTTCCTTTATTTTACAAAATATTTTCAATGTTTTCACATCTGCCGGACGTCTATTATTTTATTTGTTAATTTCAACAACAATTAATTTTATAATTTTAATGCCAAACTATAATAAGACAATAACGTTAACCCTGATTATGCATTTAAAATGTGCTTACTAACCAAACTAATAGTTGCTACTTTTTTTTTATGTGTGACACGCTATGAGTTGTGTTGAGAGTCATAACATTACGATTCCAAATAGCAATTATTTGGAATCGTAATGTTATGACATAAAGGATAAATATTATATTATTTTATGATGAATTTACTTTATTATCAAATATTTCTTTAAATGGGTATATTTGTATAGGTATTTTCAAACGAAAAAGCTGACGTAAGTTAATTACTTACAAGAACGTCAACGCCATTTAAAATGACAATATAATTTAAGTGAAACGAAACGCTTTGTCGGCAGATATAGACAGAAGCAGGGCCAATGTGCGCTTTCGAAAAATCTCCATTCAAGGGAAAATGAAGGGTACTCCACTCTAAAATTGATGACGTGTAAAAAGCTGATAGAGCCATCGTGGGTTCATTTAAATGTCGGCAATGGGTGAAGATCTCTCGAGTTTTCGTTTTATAAATGTAGATAACCTCAGCTCATACCCGATTGTTTTATATCTTAGGTACGATTTATATTCACACTGTGAACGAATAAACACTTTGCGTAACCTTACCCTTTTACACTTAAACAATATTATAGAAAATTCGTCATAAATACAAAAACGTAATAAAATAATATATGAAACACTGTTCACAATTATTCGTGTTTTGACTTTCTCGGGGGTTTGTAAAGTCTGCCAATATAAATATCTTGTATTCGGCCGAATATTGCGTTCATTTACCGAATAATACCTGTTTTGATTAACTTTGAAATTATTTTATGTTTTACTTTCAAGATATCGTAAGATGAGCTTTTAAAATATGACTGCCAGTTTATTTTAAGTTATTAGAGCTTTTTAGATCTATAAAGTTAATAAAAACTCGAAACTTATTTTGATTTATGAACAATAGGTTCTTAAAAGTTATTTACTTAGAAAATTTCTCTTGAGAATTTCTCTGTAAGATCTCTTATAAAACAAAAATGTTTTGATAGTGGTTTTACCTTCTTCTAAATAAAAAGTCCGATAAAAGCGTTGTGAATTCTTACATTGTCAGGTCTGAAGGCCTGCTTCATGAACTTTAGTATCTCGTTCTGTCAATTCTAATACTAATAATACATATTAACAATTGTATCGTAGGCTATAGTTTATTAAAAGAAAATAGTGTTCGATAGATACATCTATTTTTATATCCCATGGAGTATGGAATAAGTAATAAATTTTTTTTTATTAATTATAAGTAGTAGACAAGCCATGGCTCATCTAGTGGTAAGTGGTAACCGCTGCTGATGGACCCAACTATACTGAGTGTGTTGCCAAGCTCTCCGTTTCATTTCACGCATATGAAATGGGGTATACACAGCTATTTCCCATTTCATACAACCGCTATACAACAACCATACGGCGTAGTGCGTAGCGAAAACATCCTACGCCTGTGACCAAAACACACCAAGGGTAATAACTACGCGTCTCAGGGTATTTGAAATATTATATTAAATGAGGGGAAAATGGGTAGTTAAAGTTTATATAGGAATATCTGTATTTTTGGTAAGAAATTTAAATTTACAATATAGGTATTATCTTGATTTTTTTTAAATATGTAATTTATTGTATTTTTTATGTATTTTTCTATCTTATATTTGAAAAGTCACCGGCTAGTATTTTTAATACGAGCAGCTATAAAATGGATTAAGTAACAGACGGTGTCGCCATCTAATAACAATAGGTGTGAAACTTGCTTGAAATTGACATAAGCAGAAAATTAAAGTAAGAAGTTTTTGCTAAGTTCACTATTTTACCAAACATTATATAACCACTATCAACTAAAATAATTATAGGTATGTGTATATGAAATAGATGTAAGTTACCATTATGCTAACGGAAATCATGATAATCATTCTTTTTTAGATATTTTTATATATATTTTTAGCATTTGACATGCTTAGCACTATACATTAAACACAAAGCGAAAAATGTGAAATCGAAAATAACAGTCAGGAGCAGGATTTGAACCTGCATCTTCTGGATACCGTCCAGATGCTTTACCAATTCAGCCATCCTGACAATTGCTCCTGACTGCTAATTTCGATAACACATCATACTCAACGTCTTTGGGTGACGCCTGCGCCATCTGTCAGAAGTATTTTCATACATTATACCGACCAGGTAAACTTAATTTTACAATTAACTTCGCTTTGTGTTTAATGTATAGTGCTAAGCATGTCAAATGCTAAAAATATATATAAAAATATCTAAATATTTATTTATTAGGTAAAATCTTAATTGTAAAATTAAGTTTACCTGGTCGGTATAATGTATGAAAATACTTCTGACAGATGGCGCAGGCGTCACCCAAAGACGTTGAGTATGATGTGTTATCGAAATTAGCAGTCAGGAGCAATTGTCAGGATGGCTGAATTGGTAAAGCATCTGGACGGTATCCAGAAGATGCAGGTTCAAATCCTGCTCCTGACTGTTATTTTCGATTTCACATTTTTCGCTTTGTGTTTAATATAATCATTCTTGTTGCTTTCTAAAAGACTTCACAAGCCGTCGAGAAAATGTTTTAATCAATGATGTTTTCGTTCACAGAGCAGTGATAAATAATTAGAAAATCCAAAACTGTACGCCTCATAATCTTCATTTTTCACAATAAAATTGATTATTTGAAAAGTAACTAATAATGTATTGGTCTTACTAAGTAGTTTTCAATAAATCACATAGAAAGCGCTAATTTCAAAAAGTACTAATGTGGGTTTCACGTCTTATACGCCATCTAGCGCTAATTTTAAGAAGTACTTCTATATTTGTCTACCTCTGTCATTTTGCAAGGCGCCATCTGGCAATTAGTAAGAATAACAATTTATGAGTTTACATATATATACCTGCATAAGGGCATATAATATATATAAACATGTAAAACTGAATAATTTATTAAACTGTAAACAAAAACAATTGAAAACAAAAAGACATCGCTAGTTTGCCTACAAAAAAAGCAATATTGTGGTTCTATTTAAACAACAGCAACTTAATACATCTAAAACTGCTACTTGCGACATCTAGGGCTGCATTTGTCAATATCTCTTTTACTTTAAAACAGTGACATCTATCAATAGAAAATTGCAACTTTGGACAATATTATACGACTTATTTAAAAATCAATGAGTTCAACAAGAAATCTCTAAACCATTTCATCTTCCTAACTTGGTTGCCTTATAATTTTATACTCTGTTGAACTTTGTTCTAAGTGGAAACACCGTGACGCCAAAGCCACGCAAAAAAATTGTGGAATGTAAAATATGTTTTTTTCGTGTTTTATAACGTTGGTGTGTTATTATTTACGTGTGTTTAGTGTTTTGACCTATTGTTATGGATAAAATAGTTATTATACTTGACAAATATCATCAGTTTTTCAAGCAAAGGTAAAAACTTTCTTTTAACAAAAAACAATGTAGGTACCGGCCGGGCGAACGGCGTTCTGTTCTGTTGACGGCAGTAAAACCACCGGTGGCTATGCGTACGTAAAAAGGTAGGTAGTTCTCATGAAAGGCGCTGGTTTTAGTGTCGCGTCGAGCGTAAATGCCGTAAATATTTAGTATTTTTTTGTTTATTTAATAACAATTAAACCACATCGAATCAGAACGTGAAAAGTAATAGGTCTCTATTCCTAGTCATAATAATTCGTAAACGAAAAAAAAAACACGTTAATTAAATATTTTGGTCGTTATCGTGTTAACATACATTACCTACAACTCACGGACGTCCAAGCCAGATTTTTATCAAACAGTTTTTAACTAGTTTAAATAACAAAAATAGCATCAAAAATATCATGAGTGTTAAAAATAGTGTTTGTTCTTTATATTTGTTTGTAGATATTATTTTACAAGTGCAATATATGATAAATAGAGACATTTTAAGTTTGAAAAATCAGCTGTGCCGTGTCAACCGGGAGTAAAACACCTCAACGCTTTGATTATGAGGCGTGCAAAATCAAACATTTTATATTTAATATAATATTTTATATTTAATATATTTTTTTAGCAAAAAAACCTCTAAAACAAATGTGAAGTGCCGTTAGGCGACTGCGATAGCTTAGTGGTACAGAGAACTTTCGCGGATTGGATGGGACGCAGGTTCGAATCTTGCTCGCTGTATATCGTGTCATCAAATAGTATAAATTTGAATTTCAAAATTATCATACTATATTGGAATAATGTATGTAAATGCATCTGATAGCTGGCGTGGGTCATAAAGACATCTAAAATAAATTTCAAGTTGAGATTTGGAGTAGCCGTTTGGGCGATTGCGATAGCTTAGTGGTCCACTTCCCGGATTGGATGGGACGAAGGTTTGGAATCTTGCTCTCAGTAAAACTCTCTTTTTGCACTTTCACAAATAACTTGTTCTTTAAAGTAGCTGAGCATGTCAAGTCCATCCATCCATCCATCCATCATCCTTTTAACGTCCACTGCTGGACATAGGCCTCCCCAACAATGGGGGATAGTGCCGTAATCGCCACGCTTGGCAGGCGAGTTGGCAATCGTAGTGGATGTTGTTAATACTCGAAGGAGTGCTGCTGCCCACTCCCCCGGTATTCCCTCAGTCGGCTCTTACGACTCCCATGGGTGGAGAGGGGTGGGATAATTCTAAAGCCGGTCCCACACGGCTGGCCGGCCCCACACGGCTTGCGTGTCAAGTACTAAATACATATCAAAATGCTTTTTTTTAGCTAGTTAATTTAACAATTCAAGAACTTCTATTTTGGACGCTACGCTAGATAGCTTTGCACTCTTTCAATTGAGTCTCCGCGGGTTTTATAAAACATAATAATATATATATAACAAAATTTATAAAACATAGTAATTAAAATAATTATAACATAGCATCATGGCTGTATTCTCCGAAGGGGTAGGCAGAGGTGTATAACACTCCCACGGTTCGCCTGCTATGTTTAAGTCCCACGTAATAGGGGGCGAGCCTATTGCCGTCTACCGGGCACATTTCCAAACTCCGAGCTGCTACTGAGAATTTTCTTTTTTTACGATAAAGGTCAATAACATTGCCCGACCCGGGGATCGAACCCGAGACCTCACGATCAGCAATCACTTACATTAACGCTGCACCACAGAGGCAGTTAAATAATTATATAAAACATAGTAACGGATTTGTAATCCACGATAGTAGACAAAGTATATGTATACCTTTATGCATATGTCCATATACATACGTGTATATGCATTGTAATATCAATAGAATGTACTACAAATAGCGAAGTTTCCATCTTAAGATTCGTATTATTGAAAACACAACTACAGACAAGCTTTAAGTTTAACAGACTCTATCTCTTTATGATATATATTTTAGCACTTGACATGCTCAGCTACTCTTAAAGCACAAATTATAATTTGTGAATAAGGAAAAAGAGTATTTTAGTACAGGCGGGAATTGGATTAATGCATGTAAATGCGTTCCGATAGAGGGCGTTGGTCGTTAAGACAAATGTGATAAGGAGATTGGGTATGTCTAAAAGATAGTACTGTAGCTCAGTGGATTAGAGCACTTCCCCGGATAGGAAGGGACGCAGGTTCGATTCCCGCCTGTACTAAAATATTCTTTTTCCTTATTCACAAATTATAATTTGTACTTTAAGACTCTATCTCTATTGCGATTGTAAAGCTTCCATAAGCCTCGGTGCACTGTGTTCTGTATATTTACTAGAAAGCAAAATATATTTTGATAACCACAGCTTTGTCTAGACATTTAAGTTCCAGGTTTATTGAGGTTTATTTAGCCTTTCTGACATCTTGATATTTTGTATTCTATTTATTAGTAAGTTGTGTTTGACATATACCTTGTCTTCGCAAATTGTTAAGGCGCTTAAACCTCATTAATATCCATTTGACTGCAAAATTTTCTGAATTGGTAAAGCATCTGGACGGTATCCAGGAGATGACCTGCATCTCCTGGATACCGTCAAATCCTACTCGTGACTGTTATTTTCAATTTCACATTTTTACACTTTGTGTGTCACTGTGCATGTCAAATGCTAAAAATATCTATAAAAATAGCAAAAAAATTATAGGGCTATGTCATTATTAGGTTAAAATCTTAATTGTAAAATTAACTTTACTTGTTCGGTATAATGTATGCATATGGATACCATCCATGATATGCATGTTCAAATCCTGCTCGTGACTGTATTTTTTAGGTTTAAAATTTTCATATTTTGTGTTAATTTATCCATTTGACGTCATCTGCAACTAAAAGGTATTTCTAACAAAAAAATCTAACGGTTAAGGTACAAGTCCAAGACGGACTGCAACCGCAAACTGCAACCGTAAACTTCAAGCGACATTACTGGTTTCTATGAATTTTTACTGCAGCGACCGGTTGCGACGCGCAACTGCGGCTGACCGCAGCATCACTGGTGACGCGTACTGCAGAGCTTACAACTCGTTATAGGTGATGGCTTCACACCACCCCGTAATCCCGGGGACGGGGCATTCGGTTAGGAACATTTCTACTCATCTTAACAAAAAACGGTACTCGTATCGGCACGCAATGTAAATGTTTAGTTAACACTGGTAATGTGTTCGTGTAGGTATATCATTCAATATCCGCTGAAACACATGATCTCTTTATATAATATATATAAGCTGGAGTAAGGGGTAAATATTACTAGTCGATAATATAAGTAAGTACCTATTATATCGAAGATATTACTGAAAAAGTACTTTATTTATTGTTGCGTTAACTTTCCCTCCAATGGTTGTCTCGACGCTGTTATATAATGAATATAAATGTTTGGCATAAGGCTGCCGCTTACGTATTAGTTTAATTATTACATTCACACACACACACACACATTACATTTTTCTACGTAAAATAATGTTCAGTGTATAGTGAACAGTTCATATATATTTTTTGATCTATATTTTTTGGCATTTGGCATGCTCCAATAGATTAATGCATGTAAATGCATTCCGATAGATGGCGGTGATCGTAAAGACATATGTGATGATGAGATGAGATTGGGATGACCGAATAGGTCAGTACGATAGCTCAGTGGCTTAGAGCACTTCCCCGGATTGGAAAAGACGCGGGTTCGATTCCCGCTCGTACTAAAAATCTCTTTTCCTTATTCACAAATAATTTGTAGTGCATATATCTGTTATTATATAAGTTTTAATGAAATAATTAATCACACTTAATTGATTTTCTAATAAAACTGAACCCTAGTTAAACAAACATGAGTATGCGTAAACATAAATTAGTATCTATTATTCATTTGTTAGACGAAAATCCCTAATATCCTATAGAAAGACGATGTTAAAGGCGCGGCGCGTAAAAGATTACTTTTTATTAGATAACATGAAATATTAATCAGAGGATGTTATCAATCTCCGTGACGTAATTTAGCTCACGGGGTAATTACCCATAAAAAACGGGTAGAAAAGAAAATGTAAGAAGATTATTTGCAGTTTACGTATTTATATTACGTGTATTAAGAGCAATAGATGAAAGAATATGAAGCTTGAGCTGAATTGGCAAAGCATCTGGACGGTATCCAGGAGATGCAGGTTCGAATCCTGCTCGTGACTGTTATTTTCGATTTCACATTTTTCACTTTGTGTTTAATGTATGTTGCTAAGCATGTCAAATGCTAAAAATATATATAAAAATATCTAAATATTTATAGGGTATGCGTCATTATTAGGTAAAATCTTAATTGTAAAATTAAGTTTACCTGGTCGGTATAATGTATGAAAATACTTCCGACAGATGATGCAGGCGTCACCCAAAGACGTTAAGTATGAATGTGCTATCGAAATTAGCAGTCAGGAGCAAGGGTCAAATGGCTGAATTGGCAAAAGCATCTGGACGGTATCCAGGAGATGCAGGTTCGAATCCTGCTCGTGACTGTTATTTTCGATTTCACATTTTTCACTTTGTGTTTAATTAATGGTACATATTCACTAACAACAATATCATCTCCCTATATCATAATACGTCTAATACTGATCTTCTATTGTCTATGGCTCTCATGTATTACCGAAATACCTCTTAGTTTATTCTCAGGTCATATTTCTCCACGAGACGTACTAACTTATCTATTATTATGTTATAACAGTAAATATTTTTTAAAAGTTAAATATTATAGTTATGCCATTTTTGTTCGAGAATGGGAAAACATTTTTACTGACGAAATAGAAAATAACGATATAGATCAATCAGTCTAAGGCCAATACAGTCAATGACATTGTGCCTTAAATTAAGTTATTAAGGCAAAGCAAGGCAGTCAATTAGGAGCCCAGCAAGACTTTACTCGTCAGAGATTGCTACATTGTAAGAATTTATGCATAAATAATCCCTAGTTCTTGTTTGGTTTTAGAAAGTGAATGAAAATTCATGAAGACAATTTTCCCTTCTTATTATCTGTGAGATAGCCGGTGTAAAGGAACAACTGATTAGTTTTTTCTAAATACCAGATAAAGATCTTAGTGTAAAAAGTCGTACTACATAGTTTGTGTGACGACGCAATTATAGATCTAGTTACATCATGATTTGAGCTTTTGCTGATTTTATACATAATTCTAGCTTATAATGAAATAATTGACGGGCCTCGTGGCGTAGTCGGTATTGTAACCGACTTCCGTGCAGGGGTATTCCAGCTAAACCTAAAATATGTTGTGGGAAAAAGGTTAAATTAACACCAATGGTCGTGGGTTCGATTCCCACTCAGGACAACTATTTGTGTGATGAACACAGATATTTGTACTGCGTCTGGGTGTTTTCTACCTATTATATGTATGCATTTACAAAAAAAAGTAATGTATGTATTATATCCGTAATCTGGTACTCATAGCACAAGCATTAAGCTTAGTTTGGGACCAGTGGACGTTGTGTGAAAATGTCCGTGAATATTTATTTTTATTTTATTTTAATAATTTGATAATAATGTGTAACTATTATTAATATTGACCGGTTATCATGTAATGTCCATGACAACCGGCAAATACTAATAATAGTTTTCTGTAGTCTAATATCTGCATTATCTCTGGATGCCCTAGAACGCCCTAGGGCCTAGATCATCACATTGATACTAAAACTGAAATGTTAAGAAGACAATGAGACCGTATTATAATTGCTTATGTGATAATTTGCGCTCCAAATCCAACAGGGATAAACCTAGCTCTGATTAGAGGTTTATTGTCTCCAAGGGGCATTACGAGTATAATATCTACTAGCTGTCTCTTGCATGCTCGTCAGGATAACTTGTTAGTATAAGTTTGACAGGCCGATATTACCTTCAAACTTATAATATAAACATTTCACATCCATAGTTAAAATGGTGCAATGGATGCCTGAAAAAGAAAAAATAAGCGCGAGGCGTTGGAAAATTGGCCCAAGCTGTCCGGACGTTGTGCTCGCCTGGTTTTTAATTGGTTCTCTACAAGTTTCCTGGTAAAAGCCATGACGAGTTTTTAAGTTTTTTTTTTATTCAAATTGCGACTCTGTTGTTAAATGAAAGACTAACCTGAAAAGAGTAAATCGATGTGAATGTAATTGAGTTACAAAATTAAAAATAATTATATTTTAGGGGTTGCTACCGAACCACCGAAGGAATGTAACACAGTTCCAGTGGCCCGCCAGTAAAGGCGGTGAGACGGCACACGGCGGGTTTCTTTAGTGGGTGCAGGCCCCACACTACCCTGTTCGTTGCCCCGAACGACGGGGTGTGCGGTTAGGAATATTTTTTCCCACCTTAACAAAAAAAAAAAAGGGGGTTGCTACCGATCTTAGCACACTTCAATTTAATTCAACATTTTAAAGTGGATGGAAAACACGTTGAAAGATTCCGTCACATAAAGCTAATAAAAGCGTGTTAAAAATAGAAAGGTAAACATTTTTCATGTTATTTTGAAGAAAGAAGTTCCCACAGATAGTCGATCCAAGTACTACCTTTCTTTCTTCTACTTATATCGTAGTGTCATAGTTCTCGTATAGAAATGCTACTATGTCTGTCCGAGATTAGGATAAGAGTACGAAAGCACATGTTAAACAGGGAGATGTTATGTCCCACAAACTCTTTACCACTGGAAAATGTTTTCAAGCTTTTGGACTGGACCGGATTTGGCATCAACATCAATGTTGAATCACTCACCATCGATTTGCAGATAATACGTAATTATGATAGAATTGCTGGAAGATATTGGTATGTTATCAATGACCTCAGTAAAGTTCCCGACTAGTGGGACTTAAAATAAACAAAGGCAAGATAAAAGTCATGTTTGATATCCATGTTATTGCAGAACCGGTCCTAGTCGGGAACAGGCTTCCCGAAGTGATCAACTTCTATGTCTAACTGGTACAAACAGTCCAGTTAGGTAAAAGCAGAAAAAAATGCAGGACAGCTCGGCTGAGCAGCGGACCACTGAAGTAAGCGAAGCACTGAAGTAGTTCCAGTGTCCACTACACTTTTTCCCGCCAAAATAAAAAAAATATAATAATAATGGCAGCATTCGGGAAGCTAACAACGATTTTCTTCAATCAATGTCTGAAAACACTAAAGGTCTTTAGTGAGTAGACTAGTATGTGGTACCAGTGCTGTCATACGCAACGAAATGAGGAAAATAAGTTCTCAAGTGGCGACCACATATCCGATTGCGCGGGGTAGGATGACCTCCTATGCTATGTATTATCTGGTCAAAGCCACAGAGAGCCATTGGATACAACCAATCAGCACAAGCGTTGCGCCGCTTTCTTGGGAAGGTCTATGTCCAGCAGTGGATGTCAAAAGACTGATGGATGGATTGTATTAAGTTACATGTAACAAGTTACTTATACTTTATAATTCTTACAATACCTTTCCTGTGCATGTATATATTATGCTATGAAAGAGGGCAAAGAGGCGTTTACTCGATGTAATAAACTGGTTCAATTATTCCAACGAGTTTGACCTTTGCTTAAGTTGCCTCGCCTTCAGTTTATGGATACTTTACTGTACTCACTTTAATGATCATAAGGAGGATTTATAAATTAAAGAATACAACAACGGTAATTACTTTCTATTTGAAGTACGTAAATTATAGAAAATTACATCACATTGTTATTTTATGTAGTATACGAGTAATTAGCAGACAACGTATACCATGTAAGGCATACAAAACAGACCACTGAAGTAATGACTTCCATTTCTAATGGTCCGCCAATACAGGCACAGAGACGGCATACGGTGGGTTTATTTAGTGGGTGAGGGCACACTACCCAGTTCGTAGCCCCAAACGACGGGGTGTGCGATTAGGTACATTTTTCCCACCTCAACAAAAAAAAGTGTACAGGGTTTTGGTAGGGAGTCTGTCATACAATGTTTATACAATTGTAAAATGAAATTTTATTCAGTGTAAATGGAAATAATTTAGGATTTTGAAAGTCGAATACTTTTCGCAAAATCGGGATTTTAACACAAGCGCAGATGTTCCTTTTATAGAGTTCTGTAATCCCTTGAAGCGGGCGATCTGTCATTCAAATTCCGTAAGTATTTTACTGGATTTTGTCTTGCTTACAAATTGAACTTATTGGAGCCCTGACACTTTTATGTAAAATAAGTTGTTTATGGAGATTGAATGCTAAAAATAAATTATATTGTTGATGTATAAATAATTAAGTAACCTTTGTCATGTACATGCCATTGTAAGTTTATTTATTTAAATAGGTTTATATACATTTATATTTTACTCTTTTTTAAATTTAGCTATTAAGTGCATTACCCGTGGATTCGCTCCTGTCATATTGATACGAGAAAAGTCAATTTTGGATAAGATTTTAACTGCCTCGATGGTGTAGTGGTAGTGTATGCGACTGCTAATCATGAGGTTTCGGGTTCGATCCCCGGGTCGGGCAAAATGTTATTGAGTTTTTTCCTAAAAAGAAAAATTCTCAGTAGCAGCCCGGAGTTTGGAAATGTGCCCGGTAGACGTCAATAGGCTCGTCCCCTATAAACTTAAACATAGCTGGCGAGTCGTGGGTGTGTAATACACCTCTGCCTAACCCCTTCGGGGAATACAGGCGTGATACTATGTTTATGTTTTTATTAAATAAAAATGTATCGTAGTTTCCTTTCGAGCTGAATTCGTAAATGAAATGATTTATTGTGATAAAAAATATATGGGCTATTAAATAATAATTTTTATTTGCAAGCAGCTCATCCAAATGGAGCAGCAGGTAATCCTAGTAAAATAACTTGCGTAAAAATTATATATTATAGAAATGTAACGAATCTCAGCATGCGCTTTATGTAGATACCAACAAACACACAAAGTCAAGTCAGGCGAAGCATGAATATTTATGTAATTGTAGCTCGCAAGCATACTTATAATTCAATCGTCTACAGTTCCGTGGTCCCCGTATTGCCTGTGCAAATTTTGCGGGAAACTGAATCAAAATATGACTTACAAACTTTGAAATTCGAGAAAACAAATGAATGTTACTGTTTTTGAGATATCTTTTATTTTACTATTGATATGTTACGTGTTAGTAGTAAATCATCAACATTCACAAACACACACACACACACACACAAACAGTATTAAAACGATAATATTGAGTGTGAATCTCTTTTAAAATTTGTACCTTAGGTAAAAACTAGCCTTTGCCCGCGCCTTCGCCGCAGCTCAGGTTCCCGATATAGTAGTGGGATAAAATGTATACCAGTTTTTAAGTCTAATCAGGGAATTTCAAATAAAAAAAGTCACATCAATTTAAACTTCCGACAGATGGTGCAGGCGTCACCCAAAGACGTTAAGTATGAATGTGTTGTCGAAATTAGCAGTCAGGAGCAAGGGTCACGATGGCTGAATTGGCAAAGCATCTGGACGGTATCCAGGAGATGCAGGTTCGAATCCTGCTCGTGACTGTTATTTTCGATTTCACATTTTTCACTTTGTGTTTAATGTATGTTGCTAAGCATGTCAAATGCTAAAAATATATATAAAAATATCTAAAGTCACATCAAAATCTGTCCAGTAGTTTTTGCGTGATGCGCGAACAAACAAACAGACAAGAATCCTAAAAAAATTGTTTTGGGTTTAGACACGCCTATATAGTCTAATACAGTATTTTTTTCTAAAATATCTTGAATGTACAGACACAGCTCTGTTGCAGCTTTATAATAAAAAATGGCAGTATAGATAAAAGAGCTTTTTTACAAATCTACGTGTTCACAACAATTCTTAATCACCTCTTTGGCTAGTGTTATTGTGACTGCTACAGTAGGTATAGCAAGCCTAAATCATTATTTAATCCATCCATTCATCCATCAGCCTTTCAACGTCCACTGCTGGACATAGGACTCCCCAAGAGAACACCACAACGAGCGGTCCTGTGCCGACCGCATCCAACGGCTCCCCGCAGCTTTGACCAGATCGTCGGTCCATCTGGTGGGGGGCCGTCCTACGCTGCGCCATCCGATACGTGGTCGCCACTCGACAACCTTTCGTCCCCAACGGTTATCGGTTCGTCGAGCGATGTGGCCTGCCCATTGTCACTTCAGCATGGCAACCCGGCGGGCTATGTCGGTCACTCTCGTTCTCCTACGGATCTCCGTATTACGGATTCGATCACGTAGGGAAATACCAAGCATAGCCTTAATATTAGGTATAAATTTACATTAATTAATATTAGGTATAAATATGTAAAAGAGAGTTTGTTTGTTTGTAACGATTTCAGACCTACAAATATTTTGGAGGCCAGAAAAGGACATACGTTAGTCTTTATTCCAGAAATGAATGGTTCCCATGAGATAGCTGTTTTTGTATAGATAATTAATGTAAAGTAGTGATGTATTTATATTCTGAAGTCTACTCGAACGGAGTCACGGGCAGAATCTAGTAGTCCATAATGCAAAGAAACAGAAATAAAACAATAACAGAAAGGATCACGTCTCCATTAAATTATGCAACGAATTCACTAAAAGCTTTTAGCAAACGAGGTTTGTTTATGCAAATTCATTCGATATAATTCGTCTAGTAATAGATTGTTGTAACGTCAAATCATCATGAAGAGACAATAGTCAGCTAGGGTTCATTTATAAATGTCAAGATTACCTCTAATTAGCGAAACGCAGGTATAACAAAAGATTGAGAGGTAAAACATAACAAATTTTAGAACAGGTCCGTAAGTTTCATACAAAAGATTGTTCGTTGACAAACAGCACTTGGAGAGTTCTTTGGGAGAGTGACGAGTCTGTTTTGGAGCTGAGGTGACAAACACAATTGTGTTTCTAAGCCCCTGAACGACACCTTCATTATAGGCGCTGACGTTACGCAAATACTCAACGAATTGTTCCCGTACCTCTCGAGTGTTATAAAAAGTAAGCCAGCGGCTTAAATGCCTTTTGATTCTGTTTTCACCCACAGAAATATCAACGATGTGTACATATTATTTCTTTAAAATTAACATTATTGGATAAAGTAATAACAATATTGTGATTTTTAAATTCCTATTCTATTAGGAACTTCCACCGTGAGAGAAGAAAACAACAAAACAAAACATTGTGGTACACGAGTGTCATTCTTTCAATTTATTTATCATTGAGGAGAAAAATAATGCCCATAACAATGGAAACAAAATCTTAACAAATTATCACTTAACATTTGCATAGAACAAAAGCTTTATAGCTTTAGCCATTTATTTGAAGAACACTTACTGGCGATTTGTTTTAACGCTGTTACTGCAGATTTGATAGTATTCAACGTGCGGCGTCTCAAATTCCTCTTCTTTGAAAAGTTATCCATATCTATGTTCACAGACATTTCGCTTCACACTCTGTTATCTTCAATATTATTATTTTAAGCACCACCACACACTGCACACCTTTTATTTCAAAATCTCAGCATACACTGCGTGTAAATGCATATCAGTAACAGTCAGTACAGCCGCGAGTTGTAACGTCTTTATTACGAATAGTGGAATATATGGAGACGCAATTGTAACGGCTACGGCTGTGGCAGTAATCCGTACTATAATTACGATTATGTCATTCCTGTGCCAAGTCCATGCCGTTTTCTTTAATGTCATAGTAACGTTGTGATAAAGTTACATGAGTATTTGTAGATAAATTATATATTTATTATTATTATAAGAGACTGGCTGACTGTGGATAGCACATATACCTAAATTATTTTGAATGACTGAAGACATGACGATATATGGACGAATAGTAGCCGACGTCAGAGATGGTGATGGTACATAAAGAAAGAAAGAACTGCTTACCATTAGGTAGGTCGTATGCTTGTTTGCCACCCTCGTAGTAAAAAAAATCTACAAGGGTATCTAAGAAGCTTATGGCTTTGCGTGAGGCAATACCAGGGCTTCCTGTAATGCGGATATATAATATTATAAATAGGTGAGTAGGAGGTTAACTAAGGGAGTTCAGGGGCCTTAGCCACTCACTGAACAAAACGTAACACTAACTACTGTGGCTTCACTTATTTTGTGAGATGATACTTACCTATCGACCTTTCTTGTTTAATTCAGCATGGCTTAGTATCTATAAATATGGTGTTTTTAAGATAAGAGTGGCCTATCTAAAACGAAATTCATCAAATAGGATCGCATCGGATTAGACATAGTACTACTTAACATTAGACGGCGCATGCAAAAAATTTACTATTAAAGAAAAGGAATAATGTCGAAACACTGCTAAGCATTACAAAAACAATTACTGTGGAATTTCCTGTTAAAATTTCTAATGTTCCGTGTTTATATAATCGGTTGCAGTGTGAATTTCGAGGAGCTATATTCAGTAGTGACTGCAATGGTACGATTGATTGAATATATATAATATTATAATCAGCCCGGCTCCAATCTCTCCCGATTCATAAGCATATTAGCACCTGATAAATTTATGATCCATTTTGCTCGGGATGAGTGTGATGCAAATTGTATATACGATCGGGTGTGAAGTAAACAACTTCTATTCTTATACCAGACAGCCGGTAGCGATCAGGTTCATTAACAATCGGCGACTTTACGAGATCCCGTATCGATTTAAACAATACAATACAAATGAGATTTATGATGTAATGTACTAAATATGATTTTCATTTAACTCTCTTGCAAAACAATGCAATATAAAAGATGACCTGATTGTAAGAAAAGGGGCTTACGGGTGAATGTGGGCAAAACCAAAATAATGGTTTTTGAAAGAGGAGAAACTAGAACTGATATTAGAGTATCAATAGGCAATGGTGTGCTAGAACAAGTGGATGAATTTGTATATCTTGGATGTGTGTGGAAAATAGAGTGAACGAAACATTGGGACCACTTCTCAGCCAGAATGCACGTGTCGCAATATACAACGCAGTGCTTGCCCGAACGTTATTATATGGAAGCGACAGTTGATACCAACTGCATTTTTTTGCATACGCAAAAAAGAGCATGAGAGTAAAATCAATGCGGTTGAATTGCGATCTCTGCGGAGAATCTGTGGAGTGAGGCTGACTGTGTGGCTTGGCAGTATTCTTAGTATTAGAGACTATGAGTGGCGGTTTCCATTTACCATCAGGTGGTTTTTTTGGAGTGAAATTTCTTCAGTTCTCCAACCCCATGAATTGAATAAGCGAAACAAATATTTTTTTGATAATTGCTTACTCCTCTTAGTCGCCTCGTACGACACCTGTGGGAAAGAATGGGGTGGTGACGGTATTTTTAGTCCGTCACCACACGGAAAAATGTGGAGCCCTCACCCACTAAATAAACCCGGTGTCTGCCATCTCTCTGGCCGTACTGGTGGACCACTGGAACAGGTGGGGTAATATAGGATTTAGCGTGCACGAGAATGAGATAGCTCTGTAGTGATTTCAAACGCTATGTAACTAAAAAACTATACTAAAAAGAGACAATCATATTAGTGCATCTATAGGATTTATTCTGTGAGAGAACGAGATAGAATGCACATACAGTTTTTTTATCATCTTCACTTCCCTTTTTGAAGGTTTTACTTCTACCGCGTGTGAACTGCAGACAAGCTTTTCTCGCTCCCCCTGCTATTATAACCAGAATCAAATGGGAATTTGTCGCTTTGTATTTTTAATCCTTCCCCATACAGACAAATTGTACATTTTTTTTTTAAGTATTTTAGTAACATTTTGTTTTGTCTACAAATTGTTTTGTTTATTTTAAGATCACATTTCATTTCATTGTTACATTGTGTTTTGTCGTTGTATTCTTTCAAATGTTTTGTCTTTAGCTCTTCAGCGTAATTGCTGTCAATTTTTTCTTGGCTGAAATTTTATTTTTGTTTCATATTTGTTTTTGATTGATTAATGATTATTACAATGTTGTTTAAATACACGCCATGAAACATGGTGCCATGTGGTATTTATTGGTTAGGAATAGTATCACTATTGTATTAAATTCCATCACAAAATTTGACAGAGCAGCTGTTTATTTAAGAAAACATTATCACTGTGAAAGCTTAATAGTAAAAGTTTATGACGAGCCTGCAGCAGCAGTAACTAGTGTTCGAATGCTTCGGTAGGTATATGCGGACCACCGTGATTTTTTTATTACCAACGCTGGCATATGAGCCCACGGGTCACCTGGTGGTAAATGGTAATGCAACACCAGGATCACAGCCAAGCCACCGCCTACCGTAAGTGTATAAGTGAAAAGTGTGAAGTGCTTTTCTTTAAACCTCGTTTAAAGAGGAACAAGTCATAACGCTGGGGAAACATCGCAGCAGCAAGTTCATTCCAAATCTTGTGGTACTCTCTTGGGGTACTCTCCTGGGGAGGCCTATGTCCAGTAGTGGACGTCAAAAAGCTGATGGATGGATGTATGGACTATGTATTATTTACTAGATTCTCTAGCGTGGACTTTAGGATTGAAATACATTCTACTGCATATTACTTAATTTTCGTTATGTAAAAATAACTATCCCAAAGGAACCATTCATTTTTCCGGGATGAAAAGTAGAATATGTCCTTTCCTGGGCTCCGGACTATTGGTATTAGGTATATGATGATTGATTCAGTAGTTAAAGCCTGATAGCATAACAAACTAACAAACAAACTTTCGCATTTATAACATTAGTAATGATTTTGGCCATACTATATTAACTAAATATTGTAGAAGGCTATATGAATAATGAGAATTTTATGTCACAATGATCCACCGTGAATTCGTGCGTAACGCGAGATATTTGGAGGCAAAATCTGTAGAATTATTATAAGTTGTTTTAGTTCAATTTACATTGTAATACTACTCTGTCTAGAAAGTACCGGGAATGGATGATTTGTTTATGGTTCCAAATTCAATTTTTTGTTTTTTTTTTTGTTGTTGTTACATTGGCACAACTGTTATCCATTTTGGCGCGGAGTTTGAGTTGCAATTGTTATTTATATTAAATACAGTGCTGTTTTTAGTTATATTATATCTAGTATGTATTGCGAATTTCATAATGGACAAAAACATCGAACAAAGAGTTTGTCCAAATTATAATTTGTGATTAAGGAAAAAGAGTATTTTAGTACAGGCGGGAATCGAACCTGCGTCCCTTCCTATCCGGGGAAGTGCTCTAATCCACTGAGCTACAGTACTATCTTTTAGACATACCCAATCTCCTTATCACATTTGTCTTAACGACCAACGCCCTCTGTTGGAACGCATTTACATGCATTAATCCAATGGATTCGGAGTCACTGAAAATGTTACAGAAGGCTTACGGTGAACCTTCCTGCAATCCATGGCGGAGCGGTCGATCGGTGTTGCCGTAGCCGCGGAGCCCTACATAGTCCCGGATCGCCCCAATTGGGCGGGTAGCGGGGATGGCTCCGTGGCGGTCGTCGGTTCGGCGGCGCCGCATTCCCCGCCCTTGTCACTCAAAGACCAGGGCACGGGATATGTGGCGGCTGAATGGGGAGGGGTCACGCTGTATGGCGTGTACTTCTCCCCTAGTCGTAGTCTGGCGGCTTTCGAGGTCCTCCTGCACAATCTGGAGACCTCGATACGGCGTATAGCACCGAGCCCTGTGCTCGTGCTGGGGGACTTCAACGCCAAATCAACGGCGTGGGGGTCCCCCGGGACGAACGCCCGAGGTGCGGCGGTTGAAGAGTGGGCGACAGCGGCGGACCTCGTGTTGCTAAACCGAGGGTCCGCCCTAACGTGCGTGCGGCGCGGGGGCGGGTCGATAGTGGACCTTTCGTTCGCTAGCCCCGGTGTCGCCGCACGCGTAAGGAGCTGGCGAGTTCTGGAGGAGGTCGAGACCCTATCTGACCACAGATACATTCAGATAGAGGTCTCCCGGACCCTTCAGGGCGCCAGCAGGGGTCACGCGGCGGACAGAACTCCCGCTTTTCCGCGATGGGCTGTGGGTAGGCTCGACCGGGACCTGCTAGTGGAGGCGGCCATTTTTCAATCTTGGCTGCCTCCCCCCCTGACGGAAGACGTGGGCGCCGAGGCTGGCCGCATTCGCGGCATGCTTACGCAGATCTGCGATGCGGCCATGCCCCGCGTGCGGCGCCCGATTCGACGGAAGGGGGTTTACTGGTGGTCTCCGGAGCTGGCGGACCTCCGTGCGGCCTGTATTCGTGCCCGGAGGTCCTACACCCGCAGCAGACGTCGCCGAATCCGCGACGAAGAGCGGGAGGACCAGCTGTATGCGGCGTACAGCAGTGCGCGCGCCGCGTTAAAGCTGGCCATCTGTCGCGCCAAAGACGCAAAAAGGCAGGAGATGCTGGAGGGTCTCGAGCGTGACCCCTGGGGACGCCCGTACCGCGCGGCGCTTAACAAGCTCCGCGCCCAGGGCCCCCCCCTTACGGAGACCCTCCAGCCGGGCTTCCTCTCTGAGGTGGTCGAGGGACTTTTCCCCTCACGGGCGGTGCACACGCCCCCGGTCATGGCTCCGCCAGATGGTGACCGGGAGGCCGACGACGGGGAGGTACCGCCCGTGACGACGACGGAAATGGGGGCGGCGGCTGCGCGTATGCGGAGAGGCGCCGCCCCCGGGCCGGACGGGGTTCCCGCCCGAGTGCTGGCCCTGGTCCTCGACCACCTTGAGCCCCGCCTCGGGGAGCTGTTCGGCGCTTGCCTGGTGTCCGGACGGTTCCCTGACTGCTGGAAGGAGGGGAAGCTCGTGCTCCTGCCGAAGCCGGGACGGCCTCCGAATACGGTCTCGGCCTTCAGGCCCATCGTGTTGCTGGACGAGGCGGGCAAACTCCTCGAGCGGATAGTCGCTGCCCGCATCGTCCGGCACCTAGGAGCGGTTGGCCCCGACCTGTCCGACGCCCAGTTTGGATATCGGGCGGGTCGGTCTACGGTCGACGCCATTCTGCGCCTGAAGGCCGCGGCTGCGGAGGCCGTCACCTCGAGGGAAGTGCTGTTGGCGGTGTCGCTCGACGTCGCCAACGCCTTCAATAGTCTGCCATTCGGCTGCATCAAGGAGGCACTCCGGTACCATGGAGTGCCCCTCTACCTAAGGCGGCTGGTGGCAGACTACCTGGACGGCCGCAGCGTCCTCTTCGTGGACCGGGAAGGGGACGTTGTAAGGAGGGCTATGTCGTGCGGCGTCCCGCAGGGTTCGGTTCTTGGGCCGCTCCTGTGGGACATCGGCTACGACTGGGTCCTCCGTGGCCGGCTCCCCCCCGGGCTGGGCGTAATTTGCTACGCAGACGATACGCTCGTCACAGCCCGGGGCAGGACCCTCGAGGAGGCGGCAACGCTGGCCACCTCAGGTACCGCGGAGGTGGTCAGGCAGATCGAGGCGCTGGGGCTTAGGGTGGCCCTTGAAAAGTCGGAGGCCCTACTCTTCCATGGGCACCGACGGGGCCCGCCCGCCAGCGCCTCGATAACGGTCAATGGTGTGGGCTTCCCAATCCAGGCCCACATCAAATATCTGGGCCTGGTATTGGATGGACGGTGGCACTTTGACGAGCACTTCCGCCGTCTTGCGCCAAGGCTCGTCGACACGGCGTCCGCCCTCGGGCGACTTATGCCGAATTTGGGCGGACCGAGTCTTGCGTGTCGACGACTCTACGCGGGGGTAGTACGGTCGATGGCACTGTACGGCGCGCCCGTGTGGGCGGAGTCCCTGGCTGCTCGCAATAGGGCCCTTCTGTGGCGTCCACAGAGGGTCGTAGCGGTCAGGGCAATACGCGGGTACCGCACGGTCTCGACCGATGCAGCCTGCGCGTTGGCCGGAACCCCCCCGTGGGATCTGGAGGCGGAGGTGCTCGCCGACGTCTATCGGCGGGCGTCGACGGCGCGGGCGGGGGGCAGCCGCCCCTCGCCGAGCGCAATGTCATCGTGGCGCGAAGATGCCCGCCGCGCCACTGTCCTAAAGTGGAAGTCTCGGCTGGAGACGCCCCGGGCCGGTCTCTGGACCGTTGGGGCGCTCCGGCCGATCTTGGAAGAATGGGCAGGGCGGCAGCACGGGGTCCTCACCTTCCGGTTGGTGCAGGTTTTGTCGGGGCATGGTTGCTTCGGCAAATACCTGCACACGATCGCAAGGAGGGAGACGACCCCAGGCTGTCACCACTGCGACTGCGACGAGGACTCGGCGCAGCACACGCTCGAGTCGTGCCCGGCCTGGGATGTGCAGCGCCGGGAACTCGTTGCAGTCATAGGCGTGGACCTGTCGCTGCCGGCCGTTGCGCGAGCGATGGTTGGCAGTGACAGGGCCTGGACCGCGGTCGCCGCCTTCTGCGAGGCTGTCATCTCGCGGAAGGAGGTGGCGGAGAGGGCCCGTGAGGAATCCTCCTTCGCGGACCCGATTCGCCGCCGGCGCGAGGGGCGGCGTGCGCGCGCTTACTTGCGCCTGATGCCGCCCTAGCCGAGGCCGCGGACGGTGGGGTCGGGGAGTACCCTGCCGTCCGCGGAAGCCTACCGCGAAGGTGCGACGCCCAAGTGCGCGAGGCGTCGCTCAAGAGAGGGTGCCCGTAGGGGCTGCCGCCTGCGGATCGCGGTCGTAACGACGCGGTACCCGTGATCCGCCATAGCAGGGCGGGTGGAGGCGCACGGTGGGTTTTTAGTGGGTGAGAGCCCCATTCACCCCGTTGTCTCCCCGGGCAGCGGGGTGTGCGGTAGGACATTTTTGCCCACCTAAAATAAAAAAAAAAAAAAAAAAGGCTTACGGTGAATCGACTTTATCAAAAACACGTGCTTATGAGTGGTACAAAGCGTTTAAAAGCGGTCGTGATGTGATGGAAGATTTGCCTCGCTCTGGTAGGCCATCAACGTCTGCAACTGCAGTTAACATTTTTTTTTTATTGCCAACGGTGGCAGACTAGTAAACGGCCTACCTGATGGTAAGTAGTTACCGCCGCCCATAGACTATGGCAACACCAGGGGCACAAGTCCAACCAGAGCCAAGTCATCGCCTACCGTGAGTAAAGTACTCTACTCAAGCCTCGTTTAAATAGGGACAAGTCGTAACGCTGGGGATACACCGCAGCAGGAAGTTCATTCCAGATCTTACACGTACGTGGTAGAAAAGAGCGCTGAAAACGAACCGTCTTGGACGAGATCGTTTCCAGGTGGTATGGATGAACCCTAGTACGGCGTCTCGTGGTCCGGTGGTAAAACGGCGATGTTGGTACTACCTCAAACAGTTCCTCAGAGCACTCCCCGTTGAAGAGTCGATAGATCACACAGTCGGGAGAGCCCCAAAGTCCCTCCGCCGCCCCAACGACTCCAGCTCATCCGTGAGATTGGGATCATCGACAATTCGAACAGCGCGTCTTTGCAGGGAGTCAAGTGGGTCGAGCTGGTATTTTGGTGCGCCTGCCCAGAGATGTGAACAGTACTCCACGTGAGGGCGGACTTGTGCTTTATACAGCACAAGTCGCTGCCTTGGTGTGAAGTACCGCTTGGCTCTGTTCAGGACGCCCAGTTTCTTGCTCGCCAATTTGGCTTTGACCTCCAAATGACTCCCGAACTGGATTTTACTAGATATGTCGATGCCAAGGATCCCAATACTCTCGGAGACTGGGAGAGTTACCCCTTGGAACTGGGGCGTCACGACAAATGTGTCCTTCTTTGCAGTGAACGCGCAACATTGCAAAAGTGAAGGATATAGTGACTGAAAATCCTCATTCAACTTTGAGAGAGAACTTTCTGTGTCTCACAAGTCGATCCGTACCATTTTAAATAATCACTTGGGTATGAAACATGTTTCCGCTCGGCTAGTCCCAAAAGACCTGAATTTTCTCCAAAAACTTAATCGCATGAGAGTCGCTGAGGACATGCTAGAACGAGTCAATTCCGACCCAACATTCATGAAATGCATTGTTACTGGTGACGAGCCGTAGGTTTATGAGTTTGACATGCAAACTAGCCAACAAGCTTCGGAGTGGCGACTTCCAACTGAACCGAAACCGAAAAAACCACGCCAAAGTCGATCAAAAGTCAAAGTCATGTTGACTGTTTTCTTTGACTATCGCGGTGTTGTGCACTAGGAATTCTCGCGAGAAGGTCAAACGGTAAATAAAGAATATTATTTGAGCGTTATGCGGTGTTTAAGAGAGCAAATTCGACGAAAAAGGCCAAATTTGTGGAAAGAAAATTTTTGGATTTCGCACCACGATAATGCGCCTTTGCACATGGCCATCATTGTGAATGATTTTATGTCCAAACACTCAGCAAATACCATCGTGCAACCACCATATTCACCAGATATAGCTCCAGCCGACTTCTTTCTTTTTCCTAAACTCAAATTACCACATCGTGGCACCCGTTTTCAATCGGTAGAAGACATAAAGGAGAATTCGCGGCGAGAACTGAACACAATACCGGAAACAGCGTTTAAAAAATGTGTTGATGATTGGATTATTCGTTGGCGTAAGTCTATCGTTTCTGAAGGAGCATACTTTGAAGGTGATAAAATATATTTGGATGAATAACAAAAAAATTGTGTATTATTGATCTTTTCCCGGTACTTTCTTGACAGAGGAGTATATTAAAATAATGGATCTTACTTATTATTATTATATGTATATTGAAGTACCTATCAATTACATAATAATAGCTTGTAAATATAATATACATAGTAGATATGTATTTACCTTTCCGACTTTTGCAGGCATGAATGCTGTAAAGTATTCGAAACGTCAGGATAGTAGAAAATCAAGTAAACGCGATAAATTGCGTAAACGTAGTTTTTTTCATAATGTGTAACATTCACGTAAATATCAGAAAATATTATACAATCCCTTAGAGTCAAAAAAATATCATTTTTTCCATATTAAACACAGTGAAAATGTGTTATTTTCGATTTCACATTTTTCACTTTGTGTTTAATATATAGTGCTAAGCTTGTCAAATGCTAAAAATATATATAAAAATATTTAAATATTTTTTTCCATAGTTAGTTTATTAATATACCTACTCTAAGACTGCACTAAAGAATAATCCTTGTATTGCGGGAGACTTTACAAACATTCAATTTCACGGACACAAAGTACACCCAGACTCAGACCAATCAATTATGGATGACGCAGAGTTATCCTGCCTGTGTGGCAATCAAACCCGCAACACTCGGGCGGGAGGCCGGTATCTAAACCACTCCGCCATCTGTGTATATATAAAAAAATTGATTTTATTTAATGGAGTGTTGTTTTATCTGTTTTGTAATCAGAGGAATTTGGGTAACAAAATATATACAGAACATTCGAGAACTAGGCATCTGTAAAATATCACCATAGCGCTATAAGTTCTACACTGTTAGGCGTGGTTCTTTTCAGAGAAAAAAACGTTTCAAGGTTGCATTATATAAGGAAAAACGATAGACAATGTTTATTTATGTGTATTCAATAGTTTAAAATCGTGGTACGTGAATTTATGCCAACTATAGTTTTGAAATCAATAATTTGGACTGATTATATCTAATATATTTTATCGAGCAATTCTTGTATATATATATATACCACCCACCTCTCCACCCATGGGAGTCGGAAGAGCCGACTGAGGGAATACCGGGGAGTGGGCAGCAGCACTCCCTCGAGTATTAACAACATCCACTGCGATCGCCAACCCGCCTGCCAAGCGTGGCGATTACGGCACTATCCCCCATATGAGCAAAACACATGTTGTGGCGTTCTCTTGGGGAGGCCTATGTCCAGCAGTGGACTTCGAAAGGCTGGTGGATGGATGGATATATATATTTATTTAATTTGCTTGTTTTATCCGTGTGGTGACGGATTAAGAATACAAGTGTCACCACCCCATTCTTTCCCACGGGCGTCGTATGAGGCGACTAAGGGAAGTAAGCAATTATCATCCATTGCACGACTGGTGGTAGGGCTGGGTACCAAGTGGAAGTACCTACTCACTTGGTATCCAGCCGGAGCGGGTTGGTACCACCATCTCCCGTTTGATCGGCCATGAAGCACATTGTTGCGTTTTGGCTGTAGCAGGAGATAGCCGTTTATATTTCATTTCATCTGTGAAATGAATTGGTGAGCAGCTGCTTGATAATACTCTCGGTATAGTCGAGTCCATGGGCGACGGTTACCATTTACCATCAGATGGACCGTGGCTCGTATGCCACTACATGCAATAAAAAAAAAATTGTTTATTTTACGACGTTAGTTTTACTTGACAAAGCCAAGAAAAAATGTTTACATATTAAGCTGTAAGATTAACTAAGTATGGTAAATAAAATAAGTAATAGTAATTACTTTTCACTGGCGTTACTCTTTGAATAGTAATGACAACGCAACAGATGATAATGAGTTTGGCAAATAACATTATTTATAAAAATGTAAACTTAGACAAAGAATATATACTTAACTAGGTATCAGCGCATGCAGTGTCGAGATAGCAATAGTTTGGCATATGATAACTGGAATAATTTTAAAAGATAACTATGATTATAACTTAGTTGACTAAAAATGTACTACCTGTTTTAGCCGCATACAAGAATGACAGGACAAAAGAAATTGCAGTTATGCTTATATTTTGCTTAAAATGTATTAGAACATGTAACATTAGCGTATATAACGTGATTAATGAAGGTTTTTTTTACGTCAATACAAAAACAAGCTTACATACCGATGATGGGGACGGTTGGCCACCTTATTGTTGGGACCCAGTTGATTGGGTCCAAATACAAATACGCGAAAAGGATAAAATACTTATACATGTGTCTCTCTCAGAATTGCTAAAACCTAATAAGTGCATCCTTTTCCTTCCTTTTTTTGTTGAATAACGATCATACTCGAGTTTTGACCTCTAAGTTACCGCTAGGATGTTTATTTGTTTAGTATAAGCCCTATATAAGAGATATTTTTGTGAAAAAATAGGGAGTAGCATCTGCCAACAAACTGTAATGCAGTTTGGCGGAAGTAAATTTTTTATTTCTTTGTATTTTTTATCAATAAATCTTTTTTCATTTCATTCATATCATTTTCTTCATCCTTAGTGTCAAAATAGTAGCGAGTCTATAATATTCGTTGTCTAAGTATGTAAATAATCATTGACAGCTGTCATAGGTATACAAGTTAATCCTTATTTTTTGTTAAGGCGGGAAAAAATGTTCCTAACCGCAAACCCTGTCGTTTGGGGCAACAAACAGGGTAGTGTGAGGCCTTCACCCACTAAAGATGTATCGTCATGTACCGTCAAAGCGAGGCGGAGGCCTTTATTGGCGGCCACTGGAGCTATGCTACATTCCTTCGGTGGTCCGGCGGCATACAAGTTAACCCTAAATAATAAAATAAAAATGTGAATATATATTTTTTTGTAACTTCCTAATGAAAATAAATTTCTGGTTAAACTTATGGTTATAATATGTAATTCCTGTTCTTTTAGCTTTTTTTATTTTAAGACGTCCAAATGGATATAAGGTTAAACGTCGTATAGAAAGCTGCCATTGTTCTTTATGTTGTATAATATACGTGTTCTATTAGGTACCTAAGCCATGCGAAGAAAACGTGAAATGAAAACATGCATTGCTAAGGGTTATGAATAAATTTGACGACTAGTCAAACATTTGTTGGAAATAGTATGGGCATGGCGTGATATATAGTTTAGTTTACATTTACGTAATATTAACTTGTATTCTTGCTCGTATTTACTGAAGCGGTACAATCAGACTTGTCGGAGTTCATTATGTGCAAACACAATCTAAATAGAGGCATAATCATAAAATGTCGCTGGTGTTTCGATTTCCTGTGATATCAACAAGGGGAAATTGGAGACTCAGATTGCCTTCCTTAATGTGATTATAATAGATGTTTATTTGTAATAAATGTGCCCACTCCCTCCAAATTAAGTCGGTAGCCCTCATACTTGCAATTTATTTCGAGGATCTCTTACCACTAACCTAATTAATATTTTATATAACTGAAAGTATGTGTGTTTAGAAGGTGGTATATCTGTAATTCAATCACGCAAAAAATTGTTGAATGGATTTGGATGAAATTTGGCATAGAATAGCCTTAAACCTGCATTAATAATACATGGAATACTTTTGTACCCGTAAACTATATTCCGTCTATCTACCTATCTATCAACATTCTATTATCTACTGCTGGATATAGGCCTCGCCAAAACAGCACCACAACGAACGATCCCGTGTCGCCTGCATACGATGGCTCAAATTCTTCAACGACTGTTAATCTAGGTTAAAATTACTGATTAAGTACTGCACTTCTAATGAGAATGGTGTTGCTTTATACATCAATTACAGTTTTTTTAATTTCTTTTACATCTCGAACCAATTCTGAAGTCGTAGCAAAACATGTCAGACATTGAACTAAATCTGTGGAAGTAAATTAACACAAATTGTGAAAATGTGAAATCGAAAATAACAGTCACGAGCAGGATTTGAACCTGTATCTCCTGGAATATCGTCCCAAATTTCAATCTTTGCCAATTCAGCCATCGTGATAATTGCTCGGGACAACGAATTTCGATAACACATTCATTCTTAACGTCTTGGGTAACACCTGCGCCATCTGTCGGAAGTATTTGCATACATTATACCGATAAATGCTTAATTTTACAATTACGATTTATACCAAGCATCTGGGACGGTATTCCAGGAGATGCATGTTCAAATCATGCTCGTGACTGTTATTTTCGATTTCTCATTTTCACACTTTGTGTTAATAGCCATAAATATGCTAAGCATGTCAAATGCTAATATATATCCTATACTATTATAAAACTGTAACAGAGCTGTGCCGTGTGTGGCCGGCTTTAGAATTGTCCCACCCCTCTCCACCCATGGGAGTCGTAAGAGCCGACTGAGGGAATACCGAGGGTGTGGGCAGCAGCACTCCTTCGAGTATTAACAACATCCACTGCGATCGCCAACCCGCCTGCCAAGCGTGGCGATTACGGCACTATCCCCCATTCTTGGGGAGGCCTATGTCCAGCAGTGAACTTTAAAAGGCTGATGGATGGATGGATGAACAGAGCTGTGTCTGTACATTTAAGATATTTGAGAAAAAATTACTGCAATAGACTATATATGCGTGTCTGAACACAAAACAATTTTTTTTAGAATTTTTGTCTGTTTGTTTGTTCGCGCATCACACAAAAACTACAGAACGGATTTTGATGCAACTTTCTTTATGTGGAAGGCCTTGATTAGCCTTAAAAACTCGTATACATATTATCCCGCTACTATATCGAGAACCTGAGATATAACTGAAAAACTAGATTTTTATAGAATATATTTAAAAAATTACTAGACGGATTTTGATGAAACTTTTTTTATTTAAAAGACCTTGATTAGACTTAAAACTGGTATACATTTTATCCCGCTACTATATCGGGAACTTGAGATATAACCGAAAAACTAGCTTGGCTGCGGCGAAGCCGCGGCGCAAAGGCTAGTATATATATATAAGTATATCACAGCGTCTATCGCCTCCGCCTTTGTCCCCTGATCACAGAAATGTAAGAATTGTAAAAACACTTCGGAAGTCAAAACAGTTCCAGTTTCACTATACTGAATATTTTCGTAGTTCCGCAGCGAAAAACTGCCAAAAACGAGAGCGCCACCGTCGTTGGTGTAACTTACACATCAAGCTGTATTGTGCGTCCGCTTACGACATCAATGAAATGCGACGTTGCCGTTCCGTTTTTGATATTTAGCTACATTGTTTATGATTTATTTGGTTATTCTGAGTGAGAGACAAAGTACGCTACCCTACTCGACACATTGTCAATCTTCTCCACGTTGCCTATGAGACACCTTCGAACGATAAGCCCGACACCACCCTTGGACTGGTGGTGGCCCTCCCGGTGGAAGAGCAAGTTTCCGGACTGGAGGATTATCGTGCCCCTTGCCTGTCTTCGCACTTCAGATAATCCTACAATGTCCTATTGGATCTTGCTCAATTCCTCTTCCAGCGCGGGGATCGTATTTACTGAAGCGGTACAATCAGCCTTGTCGGAGTTCATTATGTGCAAACACAATCTAAATAGAGGCATAATCATAAAATGTGGCTGGTGTTTCGATTTTCTGTGATATCAACAAGGGGAAATTGGAGACTCAGATTGCCTTCCTTAATGTGATTATAATAGATGTTTATTTGTAATAAATGTGCCCACTCCCTCCAAATTAAGTCGGAAACCCTCATACTTGCAATTTATTTCGAGGATCTCTTACCACTAACCTAATTAATATTTTATATATCTGAAAGTATGTGTGTTTAGAAGGTGGTATATCTGTAATTCAATCATGCAAAAAATTGTACCTACTTCTAGTTGCTCTAACGGAGTGCTTTCAGCGAATACTGGCTGATATGCGTCTGGGAATATTCAAGTACAACTTCTTTTTTAAAAAAAAATCACCTATGTTGATATACAAATATACGTATATCGCCATGCACATCGCTGTCAATTTAAACCCCCCTCCAGATTCCTAATCATCAGACTTCCAGTGTATATCAATTAAATTAAGTTTACTCTTCGTATCATCCTACTTCCTTTGAAATGCGACGTTGCCAACTGTTTACTATGAATGGGTACGAGATCAAACAGTCATTTATTCAACATAAATATAGCAATATTCGACACAAAACATGACATTCACATTTCAAACAATATCAATATTTTTATACTTTTATATATTTTTTTAACATTTGAAATACTTAGCCACATAATTACACAGTGTGAAA
Organism: Leucoma salicis; assembly: GCA_948253155.1. Classification (NCBI taxonomy): domain Eukaryota; kingdom Metazoa; phylum Arthropoda; class Insecta; order Lepidoptera; family Erebidae; genus Leucoma; species Leucoma salicis. The sequence continues at coordinate 6,896,803 of OX411815.1, forward strand.
ATTAAACACAAAGTGAAAAATGTGAAATCGAAAATAACAGTCACGAGCAGGATTTGAACCTGCATCTCCTGGATACCGTCCAGACGCTTTGCCAATTCAGCCATCGTGACAATTGCTCCTGACTGCTAATTTCGATAACACATTCATACTTAACGTCTTTGGGTGACGCCTACGCCATCTGTCGGCAGTATTTTCATACATTGTACCGACCAGGTAAACTTAATCTTACAAAATAATTAAGATTTTACCTAATAATGACGCAAACCCTATAAATATTTAGATATTTTTATATATATTTTAGCACTTGACATGCTTAGGACTATACATTAAACACAAAGTGAAAAATGTGAAATCGAAAATAACAGTTACGAGCAGGATTTCAACCTGCATGTCCTGGATACCGTTCAGATGTTTTGCCAATTCCGCTATCGTGACAAATGCTCAAAACTGCGATTTTCTATAACACATTCATTCTTTATGTCTTGGGTGTGCGCCTGCGCCAATATATAAGTAAGAATAATTGTGGGTTCGCGCACCAAAGAAATACCTTTTTTTTTGTTAAGGCGACAAAAAATTACGTAACGGACGATGACGTTTGGGGTCTCCACTCACTATATAAACCCACCGTGTGATGTGCCGTCTGTCCATCTGTACTGGCGGACCACTGGCACTGGAAGACATTACTTCAGTGGCCCGCCGGGGGCTTACACTTTCGGGTCCTTTGAGCACTTTCGTAGGAGTCATTGTGGGTAGTGGATGTTTCTCGGCCCATCCACCTGCAGCCTCAGCTAGGGTGGCATCAGGCGTAGGTAGGTACGGTTGTGTCTGTGCCGTCCTAGTTATGGGCGGAGTTCGGGTTAGCGATGGGATTTACTTCTCTGGCCCTCCTCCGCCTCCTCCTGCAAGATGACAATCTCCCAGAAGGCCGAGACCGTGGCCCAATTCCTGTCCATGCAAAGCATCGCTCTGATGACGCTCTGCAGCGAGAGATTCCTAGCTATTGATGCGACGATTACACGGCGTAGCTCGGCCAAGCCGAGCACGACTTGAGCGTGTGCCACGCCGTGTCTTCGTCGCAGCCGCAATGGTGACAACATCCCTCCTTGCGGCTATATGCAGGTATCGTCCGAAGCAATTATGCCCCGAGGCAGCACCTGCACCATTCGGAACATAAGGGCTAACTGCCGTCGCCCTGCCTACTCCTCCATCAATGACATACCTAGATATCTATAGTTATCACATACTATAGGTAGTTTTACAATATTAGAATGTATGGGATGTTTTTGTTAAATTGGCTGATAAGCACATACATACACAGATGCTGACTTAGTAGTTATCTGTATGCGCTCGCGGCGGCGTATCACACGCAACTTGAAATTTAATATTGCTTGATGTTAAACGTCCTTATATCGCAATATACGGACGTCTTATCTTTTACAATATAAATGGTTTATGTTCAACCGGCATCCTTAAATATCGTTTTTAAAAAAGGTAATTCACACAATTTTAATGTAACAACGATGTATAGCATACGGACATCTAATGTTATCCAATATGAATAATTATATGCTCAAAGGACAACCGTATATAACGTATATATATTATTTTTTTTAAAACACCTATTTATCACAACACACTTAGGTATTTAATAGGGACATTAAAATTTGTTAACGTGAGGACGCACTTATACATCATTTTCAGTCTTTGCACTAGATTATACCACATACGAGAAGATTATATCGATCAGCATTACAATTGTGTTCGGACGCCAAATTTTATGGAATATGAATCGTATATATATCAATTCATGATTCGGCCATGTGGGGCTATAGCTAAAGCCGACTCAGGGATTACCGGGGGACCGGGCTGCTGCGTGCCCCTGTGTTTTTATTAAAAAACATTCACTACGATCGCCAACCCGCCTGCCAAGCGTGGCAATTATGGCAATATCCCCCACATGAGACACATCCATCCATCAGCCTTGCGACCTTGACCAGGTCATCGGTCCACCTGATGGGAGGCTGTCCTACGCTGCGCCGTCCAATACACGGTCGCCACTCGAGAACCTTTCTTCCCCAACGGTTGTCGGTTCGTCGAGCGAAGTGGCCAGCCCCTTGCCACTTCAGCATGCTGACCCGGTAGGCTATGTCGGTTACTCCCGTTCTCCTACGGATTTCCGTATTACGAATCTTATCACGTAGAGAGATCTCAAGCATAGCCCGCTCCATGGCACGCTGAGCTACTTTGAACCTTGATATAAGGCCAACATTCATCTCTCTCTGTTCCATAAGTCATCACCGGTAACACACACTGGTCGTAAACCTTCGTCTTCAGACACTGTGGAATTTTGAATTAGAAGATCTTCCACAGCTGCCCGAACGCTGCCCCGCTGATCTGGATTCGTCGATTGACCTCTTTCTCGAGGTTGTGTCTACCTAACTGGACTGTCTGTCCCAGGTAGACATAGTAGTCGACAACATCGAGAAACGCACTCCCGATTAGGACTGGTGCTGAAATGACATGGACATTAGACATGACTTTCGTCTTGTGCATGTTCATTTTGAGACTCATTAGGCGGGAAACCCTGCTGAGATCATTGTGCATGCTGCCAAGGTCCTCCAGTGATTCTGCCATGACGATGTCGTCGGTATATCGAAGGTGAGTGATATATTCGCCATTGATGTTGATGCCGAATCTGGTCCAGTCCAAGAGCTTGAAGACATCTTCCAATGCAGTGGTGAAGAGTTTCGAGGACATAACGTCTCCCTGTATAACACCTTTCTGCAGCTGGTTCAGTTTCGTACTCCCGTCCTGAGCACGGACTGACATGGTGGCGTTTCTATACAAGCACTTCAGCACTTCAATGTACCGATAGTCAATTTGGCACCGCTGAAGGGACTGCAGCACCGCCCAGGTTTCGATCGAATCCTCATAGTCCACAAACACCAGGCACAGAGGCCGATTACTCCTCGGTCTTCTGTATAATCTGGCGCAGCGTATTTATTTGCTCTATAGTACTATAGCCTTTTCGAGAACCGGCTCGTTTGGAGACTGGAAGTTGTCGAGCGTGTGCGTGAGTCTATTTGTAATGACCCTCGAGAACAACTTATAGACATGACTCAAGAGCGAGATGGGTCTATAATTCTTCAAGAGGGTCATACCCTTTCTTGAAGAACAGTACCACCTCGCTCCACGACTCTGGAACGTCGCCCCCGAGAACGATGGAAATGAATTACCTCTGGAGGGCTTTGAGGACGTGCCTTTCCGTCCTTTAGCTGTTTGAGAGCCATTCTGATCTCGTACAGGCTGAGATCCGGGATATCATCGATATAGTGTCGAGTTACCTTGGATCTGGGCTCATGGACCAAGCTGACAACAGGGACAGCTATATAAGGACAGTTATATAAATCCCATAAGGATCTATATAACTGTCCATAGAACTTATGAAACTCTATTAATATGTCATCTTTGGATGAAACAACCGTGCCATTACTGGTCTTCAGCTTGGTCAGCTGGCTTTTCCCAACAGACAGGTCTCTTGCAAACACTTTGGAACCTTGGTTCCGCTCTATCGCCTCTTTAATACGCAGGATATTAAATCGGCGAATGTCTTGCCGCATAGACTTGGAGATCTGCCTGTTTAGTCACCTCTGATTGGACCAATCAGCCGAAGACTGCACCGTCATTTCTGTCCGTATTGCCATGAGCTTAAGAGTTTCGTTCGAAAGCTTTTGAGTCCTAGTACCGCGACTGGTTTTAAAGTAGGTTGACCTAACCGCGTGGATAGTTTCAACGAACCTGGGGGGTTAGGCAGAATATCATATCTCACATGTCGATCGTATCGTGATCACTGTGATTGGTTGAGAAACCGACGCGTGATGTCGCAATAATCCGTTGGCCAATCACGGTGATCTCTCAACCAATCACAGTAATCACGATACGATTGATATGTGAGATATGAGATTCTGCCTAACCCCCTGTTGTTCATATCACTCGCTGATTCGCACTCGTCTAGGCATTGGAAGCGATTTTGTTGTTCGAGCTGAAAGTTTTCGGGGTTCTGGTATTGATCAGGTGTTGATAGGTGGTGAGACTTCATCAAGCGTGACCTCTCGACTTTCATATTAAGCCTCTAACTAAGCGGTGATCACTCCTTGTTTTAATCCTGCTGATCACTGAGACATCATTGAATATGTGTCGTTTTTCCGATAAGATGAAGTCAATCTCATTTTACACTGAACCATCAGGGCTGATCCAGGTCCATTTTCGCTGGGGCTGCTTCCTGAAGAAGGAATTCATCATAAAGTGGCCTTCCTTCTCCAGAAAATCAGACAGTATCTGGCCCCTGTGGTTTCTCTGCCCAAATCCATATTGATCCCCACCTTCAGCTCATCGTCTCTCATTATGCCTAGCCTTGCGTTAAAACCTTCCATAACCACCGTAAAGTGACTTTTAGACTCGTGAATGGCTATCGAGCTGTCTTCGTAGACTTCGTCGTCCGAATGTATCGAGGTCGGTGCGTAAACCTGTATGACCTTCAGCGAATACCGTTTGGTTATTCTGAGTATAAGGTACACTACCCTACTCGACACACTCTCAATCTTCTCCACGTTACCTATGAGAGACCTGCGAACGATAAACTCATACCACCCTGGGACTGGTAGTCACTCTCCCGGTGGAAGAGCAAGTTTCCGGACTGGAGGATTATCGTGCCCTCACCCTGTCTTCGTACTTCTGATAATCCAACAATGTCCCATCGGATCTTGCTCAATTCCAGCGCGGTGTCCTAAACACTGAGGACTGACGAGAGGATCACCCTTGTGTGTTACCAGGGCCAGAAGTCGTTTATGGTAACCGGATCGCGACTGGGGATGCTAACCACCCCCTATTCCGCCGTTACCGGGCCCGCTACCGTGAGGCCTCGGAATAGCGGAGCTGCCGTGATTGGGGCCCGATGTGTGTGTGTGCTCTCATGTGGGAGGTATTGCCATAATCGCTACGCTTGGCAGGCGGGTTGGCGATCGCAGTGCATGTTTTTTAGTACACAAGGGAACGCTGCTGCCCAGTCCCCTGGAAATCCTTTAGTCGGCTTTTACGACTCCCCTAGGAAGAGACGGGGTGGAGCTATTCTTGATGCCGGCCCCACACGGCTTAATAATTGTCAATGTGAGGCCGCATTAATACTTCATTTGCAGTCTTTGCACTACATTCTTGTGACTAGATTATATCACATACGAGATGATTATGTCGATCAGCATTACAATTGTCTTCGGACGCCCAATTTTATGTAATATGGATCGTATATATCAATTCAACGTCCATATACGCAGTTTTATAAATGTAAACGAATCATAGTTAGAATTAAACTACTACTCCTACTCCCCGGATTGGAAAAGATGCGTGGTTCGATACCCGCCCCTACTAAAAAAAAACTCTTTTTCTTTATTCACAAATAATTTGTACTTTAAAAAGTAGCGGAGCATGTCAATTGCTAAAAGAAATAGATCTAAGATAATTATGTACCAGAGATTATTTTTGGAACAACCTGATTTTGTAGAAAATGTATTATTTATCCTTATCCTAATCTGTATTAAATTTACGATTTTTATAAATCAAAGCAGTCACGTGCATACATTAACAACAAAATAATTATAATGTATTTAGTTCAAACTTATTCAGAATGTGGGTTAGGTAGGTACTCTTTCAGAGTTATTCGCAGTAAATGTTATCGTCCTCTTAGAGTACAAGGAAATTGACAACAAGGATACCAAAATCCTGTCCAACCACAAAAAAGAGTAACATTTCCGATGGCATTTTTGTCCATGTGGTGACGGACTAAGAATACAAGTGTCACCACCCCATTCTTTAGTTTAAGTAAGCAATTATCATCCATTTCATACCAGGTGGTAGGGCTGGGTACCAAGGGGGAGTACTCACTTGGTATCGGGCCTGAGCGGGTTGGTACCACCATCTCCCGTGTGACCGGCCATGAAGCACATCGTTGCGTTTTGGCTATAGCAAGAGATAGCCGTTTATATCTCATTTCATATCTGTGAAATGAATTGGTGAGCAGCGGCTTGTCAGTACTCTCGGTATAGATGAGTCCATGGGCGACGGTTACCATTTACCATCAGATGGACCGTGGCTCGTCTACCACTACTTATATGCAATAAAAAAAAGACATCCATGTCGGCATCAATATGAAGATTTTTTTTTATTAACTTAAACAATAAATCCACTATTCAAACTAGACGGTATCCATTCGCCATTTTTTGAATTAAGTATTAATATCTATTGGACCCCGAATACTACACCTAATGAAAAAGTAAAATATGTATGTCATATCACGAATACTCAATAGACGAAACGTTTGATAAATCATAAACAATGTAGGTAAATATTAAAAACGGAACGGCAACGTCGCATTTCTTTGATGTCGTAAGCGGACGCACAATACGGCTTGATGTGTAAGTTACACAAACGACGGTGGCGCTCTCGTTTTTTGGCAGTTTTTCGCTGCGGAACTACGAACATATTCAGTATAGATAATTTCTGTGATCAGGGGACAAAGGCGGAGGCGACAGACGCTGTCTCCCTTTTTGCGTCCATATACAGACGTAGAAAGCAGGTGAACGTCACATTATATGTAAAAAACGCCATAGTGGACGGAGAATAGGTTGCAGGATATATATATAGATATATATATATATATATATATATATATCTACTGGATTCTATATGCTATGGTGCATAGATCTCAATTTTTACTAACGGGGTACTTTAGACATTATCTATTGTCACGATAGGACTAGAAGTTCGATGGCCAGTAAAAATTTAACGTGCCTTAGAGTAGGCTTTATATTCTGAAGACTCCGCGGATGAACTCGTGGGCAGCATCTAGTTCATGTATATTACGCATGTTAGGTAGTCTAGTACGATGTTGATGTTAATGCATCACAGTGTGACATAATGTGACATCATAGTCATTAATCCTGGAGAGTGTAGTTACTAGCAAGTACATAACTTAAACCTGATATGAAGCAACGTTTGAGATCTTGATGTATTGAGAACCGGCTTTTTGTTTAATTACATTCCTATCATTGGATTCTAATATTTTGTGTTTATATCAAAATACAAAATCTAGTGTTTTACGATTTTTTTACAGAGTAATCGTCACATTGTTAACATAGTATCTTTAAGAATCAGAAGAAAATCGGTTTACGCTGTTTCACTATTTCTTCTCTCTCTCTCATGATAAATATCATATTTGTGAGTACCTATACTGGAAGTGATACTATAACGTTGATGATGAGTCATTAAATCGCTCAGTACCCAATACCGAGAAGTGTAGAATGCTATAATCCAATCAGGAAGCCGTGCCTACAGTTAGTAGTTTCACGCCGATCTTCTGTGTGAGGGGTGGTGAGGGGTACATCCCAGATCGAGCCAGCCCATGGGATTAGTTTAGTATCTACTTAATTATAAACTGTCCTATAATATATGCTATATTACGGTTCTTCACGATGATATCCAAAAGTATTTTAAAATGAATAATTTAGTGTGTACACATTATATAGAAAATATGAGTAAGTGCATAAAATTTATATAGGTAAATATTTAAAAAGAAAACTTAAAAAAACGTGGAAAATGTCACTTGTACCACGAAATAATTTACAAATATGCAAATAATGGATACTGTATAATATATAATCAGAATCAGAACAATAATTTGTGTATCATAAGTTTTTACCCTCCCTTCGTGGGGAGGCCCATATAAAGCAGTGGACGTTTATGGGCTGATGGATGGATGGATGGATGGAAGTTTTTTGTCTTGAGAGGAAATTGAAGACACTATTCTGTTACTGTTCCTATTCTGTTACTACTACTGTTACTATTCTGTTACTGTGCTGATGGCACGCTATACATATAAGCAATTTCAAAGATCTGTACTTACGTATAACATTAAAACAAATGGAAATAAAGGTAATTCACGCCGTAAATATACACTTGGGAATTGTAAATGTACAATTTGAACGCAAAAATTAAAGGTAATACGTAAATCAATATTCAATACAATGGAAATATATTTTTATCACATAAATAACTGGTTACTTACACATCTATATTTACGCATTGATCATGGTGCGAAATTTCAGATACTTTTCATTTGTGGAGTGTGAAGGCGTAAAATGAACCCTGTGAGTTCTACCTAAAGTTTCTAAGTAATGTACGTAAGTTATTAGCTTTGATGGATTGAATACGATATCATGCCAGGGGTTCTCAATACACTTCTATTCTCCTCTCTTCATTATTTACGATGGCCGTGGCTTAGTTTTACTTAGGTAGTGATCCGAACCTCATAGGGATAGCTTATTTGAAAGAAATCTAGAATATTGTTAGTAAAGTTAATATTTAAAAATCGTGCCATCAAATAGTATGACTTTTAATTGCAAAATTAAACCTACTACTCGTATATTGGAATAATACATGTAGGTAAATGCATCCAATAGGTGGCGTGGGTCGTAAAGACAAATGTGATGTGGTGGTTGGGTATGGCCGTCGGACACTGCGATGGCTTGTTTTTTTTTCTTGAATTCCCCGGATTGGAAGGGACGCAGGTTCAAATCCCGCACGCAGTAAAATTCTCTTTTCACGAATAATTTAGTGTTTAAATTATCTAAGCATGTCAAGTGCACACAGATCAAAATATCTAGAAACGAATGTGAAGTGGAGATCGGGCGTCACTGGTAGGTGTCCACGATAGCTTAGCGGTATAGAGTATTCATCCGGATAGGGAGGAGCGCAGGTTACCGCTGAACTAATGTCACACAGTTGCAGTGGTCCGCCAATAAAGGCGGAGAGACGACACACGACGGGTTTATTTAGTGGGTGAGGGGCTCACACTGCCCTGTACGTTGCCCCGAACGACAGGGTGAGATACATTTTTTCCCGCCTTAAGAAAACGAAAGGGAGGAACGCAGGTTGGAATCCTGCTCATTTAAGTGTATAAAATGATCTTATGTGTTATCATTATAAATCTGTGTGCCAAATTCCAATTAAATTCGATTAGTCTTTTTTGTATGATTCAGTAACAGATATACCTACAAACACATTTCAGATTTATAATATAAGCTGGACTCGTAAGGAAAGGCTTAGTAGGTGGAGAGGAACTATAATATGATAGGAAGGATAATAAAGAAATAAAAGGGGGTTTGGGTATCCGGCACTCTCACTCAACATACGAAACAACGGTAAGAACACCTACTATTGTTTCACGCTGATTTTCTATAAGAGAGTGGTACCTCCCCGATCGAGCCGACCCGTTCATGATGGTATATAATATACGACAAAAACGTAATGTATTATATTATAGATATTACAGTTTCGATTCAAAAACACGTCACTAGGAGTATAGGTATATTTACGATCGCGAAAGTTATGGAAGGGTTATGCAATAACAAACAAATGTATTGGAACAACTGACAAGAATTGATCATAATTGCTGACGACGCACAATCGAACGTATTCGATTGCATTAATTTAGGACAAACAAAATAAGGATTTATGTTATGGGCTGAATTATTTTGTTAACGTATCAACTTATTTTGGTCCGGTTACTAAGAGTAGATACGTCCCATTGTATACGAGTATTACACAGTCAAAATATTGACAATATGTCAAATCTGAGTATATTTGCAACCTTAGAATAATAACGCTTTTGCAACACGATTTTAAGATTTTTCACAATAAAGATATTCCAATTTTAAAAAGAAGTGGTTGAAGTGGATGGATGGAAAAAGAATTTGGAAAATCCAAAACTGCACGCCTCATAATCTTCATTTTTCACAATAAAATTGATTATTTGATAAGTAACTAATAATGTATTGGTCTTACTAAGTAGTTTTCAATAAATCACAGATAATATCAGATAGCGCTAATTTCAAAAAATGCTAATGTGTTTCTCATGTCGTATACGCCATCTAGCACTAATTTTAAGAAGTACTAATATATTGGTCTATAGAAGTAGTTCTACGAAATAAGGTTATAGGCTATAGCGCTGGTTTTAGTATACCACTGTGTCATCAAGTCGCGTAAATATTCACTGTTTTTTGTTTATTTAACAACAATTAAACCACATCGAATCAGACCGTGAAAAGTAATAGGGCTCTATTAGTAATTATACTCAAGTTAAAAAAAAAAAGACTCGATTAGTAAAGTATTACGGGTGTTATCGTGTTAACATACATTACCTACAATACACACAGTTTAACTGCCTCGGTGGTGTAGCGGTAGTATATGCGACTGCTAATCATGAGGTCTCGGGTTCGATCCCCAGGTCGGGCAATGTTATTGAGCTTTTTCCTAAAAAGAAAATTTCTCAGTAGCAGCCCGGGGTTTGGAAATGTGCCCGGTAGACGTCAATAGGCTCGCCCCCTATTACGTGGGACTTAAACATAGCTGGCGAGTCGTGGGTGTGTAATACACCTCTGCCTACCCCTTCGGGCAATACAGGCGTGATGCTATGTTTGTTTGTTTGTACCTACAATACACGGACGTCCAAGACAGAACTTTTTTAAACAGTTTTTTAACTAGGAAACTAGTTAATAACAAAAATGGCATAGAAAAATATCATGAGTGTTAAAAATAGTGTTTCTTCTTGATATGTGTGTGTAAATATTGTTTTACAAGTGCAATAAGATAAATAGAGACATTTTAAGGTTGAAAAGTCAGTTGTTCTGCATAAAGTGAAAGCAGTACATACCTCAACGCTTCGCTTATGAGGCGTGCAATAATATTGATATTGCTTTTAAGAGTAAGAAATTATTTCACCATTGACTGACTACGCATGATTATAATTCAAATCACAAAGTTTCTAATCAAGCCAACAAAGATGGTGGATTAAAAAGCTTCTTAGCTAATACCCGTGAAGATAAATATAAGATCAGACAGTTTTAAATCGAGATAGTACAGAATCATGGCACAATAACAGCGCCGGTTAAGCGCTGGGTTGTTTGGATCTTACGCGTATTCCACGTACCTGTAAATTTAAAAGCGTTCAATGACAGTCATGCTGATGATATCTTGGGTTTAAACGGCCAGTGTCTTTTTCGTAAAAAAAAATTCTCAGTAGCAGCCTGGAGTTTGGAAATGTGCCCGGTAGACGGTAATAGGTAACTATTAGGTATTTCTGCCCGTGTGGTGACGGACTAAGAATACAAGTGTCACCACCCCATTCTTTCCCGCGGGTGTCGTATGAGGCGACTTAGGGAAGTAAGCAATTATCATCTATTGCATGACTGGTGGTAGGGCTGGGTACCAAGTGGCAGTACTCACTTGGTATCGGGCCCGAGCGGGTTGGTACCACCATCTCCCGTGTGACTGGCCATGAAGCACATCGTTGCGTTTTGGCTGTAGCAGGAGATAGTCGTTTGTATTTCATTTCATATCTGTGAAATGAATTGATGAGCAGCGGCTTGACAATACTCTCGGTATAGTCGAGTCCATGGGCGATGGTTACCATTTACCATCAGATGGACCGTGGCTTGTCTGCCACTAAAGGCAATAAAAAAAAAAAATACTATTACGTGAGAACATAGTTGGCGAACCGTGAGTGTGTAATACACCTGTGCCTACGCCTTCAGGGATTCAGGCGTGGGACTATGTATGTATATCAATGGCAGTCCAAGTAACTTGGCTTGGGGCTAGTAATATGGAACTTTTAAACATTTTGCATTAATAATACAATTCTACATAAAATATATGTGACGGTGAAATATTTACTAGATGAGAATTTCAAAGCGAAGTCATTGATTCGCATTAAAATTTAATGATTCCACAAAGTGTTAAACTTTGTCCCTGAAGTTGTAGGTACCTATGAATTTCGAGAATCAAATCGGAGAGCAACTTTTCAGTGGAATATTCCATTAGTTTCAATTTTGTTAGGACGTAAACTATGTGCCTTTAATAAATATTAGAAGTTGAATTTTGATTACTATAGGAATGTGAAAGTGGAAGGATGTAGGTGCAGAGGGAGACCGAGACTCACCTACCTAGATCAAATTGGTCATGTTGTGTTGAAGAAAGGTGGAGTTAGGAGTCTCCGAATTCGGCGAGCATGTATGAAGATAATTATGAATGTTGAGAAAGCGAGAATTGTATGCAAGAATAGAGCCTCTTGGCACTCTGTTCTCTCTGCCAGCCCCGCGTGGGAAATGGCGTGATGATAAGTAGTAATAATAGTGCACATACGTACACGGGAATGATTTTCAAGACGTTCTCAAACGTATCTACTTTTGACATACATTACAGATCTTATGAATCTGTATACCTATATACTTAATGTAATACTAGCCCACCCGGTGAACTTCGTACCGCCACATGTTTTTTCGTGAATTTTGCAATGAAAATTATTAAAGTACTAATATCGCTATTAAAAAATAGGGGTTGGCAGTAGAAGTTTAAAATTTAGGGTTGTATAAATGTAAAAAATTGACCAAAAAATAAAATATTTTGGGGGGGCCACCCTTGTCACTTAGGGGTATGTCAAATAGTTTACATTCTATTCCCAGACCTACTGAATATATATACAAAGTTTCATAGGAATCGGTCGAGCCGTTTTGGAGGAGAATGGCGACAAACACTGTGACACGAGAATTTTATATATTAGATATAGGATGTTTGCGACTAAATAGAGACTAAATAGCCTAATTTGCCGTGTGGGGCCGGCTTTAGATTTGTCCCACCCCCTTTCTACCCACGGGAGTCGTAAGAGCCGACAGAGGGAATAGCGAGGATTGGGCAGCAGCACTCCCTCGAGTATTAACAACATCCACTGCGATCGCCAACCCGCCTGCCAAGCGTGGCGATTACGACACTATCCCCCATTTCTTGGGGAGGCCTATGTCCAGTAGTGGACGCTAAAAGGCTGATGGATGGAACATTATATCACGTGCATATAAACAACTCGGTCTCATTTTACGTTTGTCTAAACCTTTAAAAGGCCACTTACTTACAAAATTTTGTAATATGCTTATGTCCGCAGCATTTTAGAGTTTGGAAGTGTCATCTGGAATCCACAATACTCAATCCACATAGTGCGTTTAGAAAAAATACAAAAGAATTTTTTAAAGTCCTTTGAATATCGTACCCAGTCACCAGATTTCTGCATCTAGACACGGGTTCGATACACTGGAGATGAGACGCTCTTACCTTGATGCAATGTTTCTATACAAGATTATCAATTATCAAATTGATTCATCATCGTTGTTAGAAAAAATTACTTTCAGGGTGCCTCGAGCTTCCTCACGTCTTAAAGATACCTTTTCTATCACAGTGCACGGTACAAATTATGCTAAAAACACTTTTGTCAGGCGATCATCTAATTTATATAATAAAAAACTTAATATGGTGGACATTTTTTCAAATTCATTTCATCAATTTAAATCCAAAATTATAAAATTAGGTACTTTTAGTTAATAGCTCTAAGTCCTTGTAAGATATTACTGATCGAGTTACCTGTAATCCTTATTTTGTTATAGTTTAATATTTAGCGCATATAATGGATCTATTTAGTGATCTTATAGTAATCTAAATTAATGTTAGTTGTTAAAAAATTTAACTTTAGGTCTGATTGAACTAATATTTATGTATGTATTTTTATGTAAATTACTGTTTGTTTCCTAAATAAAGAAAATTAAAAAATTAAAATAAAATAAATATCAAATATGTTTAGAGTAATTCAATGGTTACTCTACCTGGCTTAAAGTTATAATCATTTATTTGGTTTAAAGTTAAATATTTAGTTCCTACCGGATTTTATGATCTAGTTCTATTTAGAGTAATGATATTTTTTATATAATTCACTAGTTACTCAAACTTTCCTATTATGATACGAGTACTATCTATCATACATCAACATTAATTTATCCGTCAGTGTAAAAAACAGAACATATAAATTGCGTGTTGTTCATCTAATTACAAACAGTGAAAAAAATCACAGGTATAGGCAATCTAAGCAATAAGATTATAATGAGACAGAACTTACTAAGAGCTGTAGTCACTGAACTTCTCGTACATTTCCAAAGGAAATCAAAGAATCTCACAAAACGTTCACACAGTGTGAATCCTTCCGGAGGCGTAACACTGTCTGAAAACCGGACCCTTTTCTTAAGACATTTCCTTCTTGTTCTCCAGGATTTTTTATTTTTCACTAAGCTCGGTTTCATGACTTGCACTTCACTTACAACTATAACATTGCCACCCGTGTTCACGTCACTACTGCTACCACAGCCTGCTACATTTTTAAGCACCTGGCAGTCGATGTTGAGCGGTCGCACGTTTGCAAAATGTTTACGATTCCACTCCTTCAACTCCGTATTTGTATTTTAATAAGTACTACGATTCTATACTATACCAGTATTGTTTACGCGACACACAATATGCTACTGAGAGTACTTACGTGTAGTTATTACGTATATGAATTTACACGGTGCGTCTACACGACACTTGGCTTAGTTTCAATTTGCGACTGTGAAATCATTAGAATATCTAGCTCACACGAAATTATCGCTACATATTAATCTAGAATATGACCAATAGAATATAAACTAACTAAAGTGATTCTTGTTTTTGTTTTATGTATTTTAGTGATGTATGATCAGTATTACAGGGCGAGAAGGTCGCTCATCTTCAAGCGTTTTAAATAAATAAAAAAAAAAGAATATAAACTGTTTTGTTTATGTTTTATAAGTACTTAGGTCAAAGTTAACTTTTAGTGACATTGATGTTTTTTTGGTTAATTGCCAAAGTTTATAATGTGATCTAGTTATAATGAGACTGAATTGTCACGTGCATATTTAATAGTAAACAAACAAAAATAGATTTGTATTTAAAATAGCATGTTTGCAACGCCACTATAATTGAATGTTACTGAAATAGCATATATTATTTTATTCCAAAAAAAATAAATCTTAAGTATTTATAATATCAAAAAAAAAACTAGACGTTGCAGGACGTCTAGCAGATGTGAAAAACACTAAATTATTTTGTAGAAATAAAATGATCATAACTTGATAAAGTACTCCTCAAGAGGAATCAAACGAGTATACACTCGATAGGGTTGCGTTGTTTCATTACAGAGTTACTGTGGCCACCTTCCAGCTCCATCGTCAGACCCTGGGTACCATCTAGAGACAAAGTACTCATCAAGACAAATCATACGGTCCCAAACTAGATGGAGTTATGTCGTTTTATAACGGAGTTCCTATGGCCACCTTCTAGCTCCATCATCAGACCCTGGATACCATCTAAAGACAAAGTACTCATCAAGACTAATCAAACGTGTTCAAACTCGACGGGGTTGCGTCGTTTCCTTATAGAGTTACTGTGGCCACCTTCCAGCTTCATCATCAGGCCCTGGATACGATCGAGACACAAAGTACTCGGCAAGAAGAATCATACGAACCCAAACTCGATGGGGTTGCGCCATTTCATTATAGAGTTCCTATGTCCACCTTCCAGCTCCATCATCAGATCAGCTCCATGTCATCACAATATTGCATTATCACGCGACATACACATACGTGTAAAAGTACACTAGCGTCGCCGCGCTAACAGCCGATTTTACCCTTCTTCAGCATTAGATGTTCCAAATCAAAAAAAAAAAAAATTAATGCATCAGTTTTTATGTTGGTTGTAATACAAAAATAATAATTAGTAGTAGCATAATCTCCAAATAGATTGCGGTCATGGCGGCCATTATCAACGAATACTAGACTAGATATTTTAGTGCACGATGGTGCACTAACACAAACGCGCTCTTTGTTCCCTTATTCGCTTACAACCGAAAAGAGTTGAGATGCAGGATCGACAGCTTCACGTGCTTTCGTGGGAATTAAACATCACCTAGTACCTAACTCCTTTCTGTTATTAAAAATATTTGAATAAAAAATCTAATTATTTTTTTGCTGGGTCAATACTATAGAGACAGTTTATAGTTATACGTTCAATCGTTGACACATATAACATTTTATTCTACGAGATTGTGAGCAGAAATTACTTCGCAGTGCCATGCATACTTTGCGACTAAACATTAAATCAATCCTAAACTCCATAAATATCAAATATTTTGCAGTACACAGTCGTAACGGAACCACAATTGTTACAGACCCAAAGGGGTTAACGATGTGTTTGCAAACAATTTACATTACAGACCGGATTGCTTTCAATATGTTTCGCCCAATTGACTATTCATGTGCTGATCTGATGACGAATGAGAAAATTTAAATAAAATGCTTTACTGCGAACAAAAACCAATTAAAATACAAACGAATGTTCAAAAGATAACTTCGCCAAATTGACAGAATTTGTAAAAAAATACGAGTGTTTAATAACTTAAATTTTTCTGAAGATTCACAATTGTGATATTTTTTACAAAAGGAAATGGAATAACAAGGACTTCATAAATTAATAATTTGGAGCATTAGCTCCAAACACTTCTGTTGAGAAAGCCTTTTTGTGAAAAGAACAGACACCTGACGACCTGCCAAGGTTGTGCGAATTTTCTAGGCTTACAAAGAAATACCGGTATCTAAGCAATTCAAGAAATTATATTGTAATACATCTTTTTACAGGATACTATTATTAAAAATATAATGAGGTTTATGTAGCAAGCAGTATAAAAATATATATTAACTCTGACTACTAGTTGTGTAGTTGACTACATAATACATTTAGTAAAAAAACGCTAGGAGGATTATTTTAATTTCATCTAAAACCAGATTCTTGGTTAAGATCGGATAAAATTCGGATCAATTTTATTACAAAGTTCCTAGGGTCATCATCAGATCAGCTCAATCAGAAGCGGAGAAGTGGGTTAAATTTAACACTCAAGATGCAAGATTTGACTACGCGACAGCGGGAACTAAATAACAGCATGTAAAAACAAATATCAAAAGACACATAAGCCACACTGTCATCAGCAAATACACAATTTTTAATGATTGTAGCATCATTAAAATTATCGAAAGTTATCGGGTTTGATACCTAGCTGCTTTTTAAACTATAAATCACACAACAATTACCAAAACACAAAGTGCGAAAATGTAAAATCGAAAGCGATTGTCACGAGGAGGATTTGAACTTTTAGCTCCTGGAACCGTTCCAGTGTTGGATGCTGTCACGATAACTGAATTGGTAAATCATCTGGAACGGTTCCAGGAGACGCAGGTTCGAATTCTGCTCATGAATATTATTTTCGATTCCATATTTTCGCACTTTGTATTCTGGTAAATATCTGAACAGGTCAAGTGCTTAAAATATACAGAAACTAAATTTTTGCTACCTATTTTGGAGAAATATTCACTACATTACATTTTATTACATTACATTTTTAGACTTTTGAATTTTATTACTGTTTAAATGTATTTATCCTAAAATGCCAGGTATTATCACGTAAATTTTTACGAAAAGGACATAACTGTCGTATATCCATCCATCCATCCACCAGCCTTTTAACGTCCACTGCTGGACATAGGCCTCCCCAAATGAGGAATAATGCCGTAATCGACACGCTTGGCAGGCGGGTTGGCGATCGCAGTTGTTGTTAATACTCGAGGGAGTGCTGCTGCTCACTCCTCCAGTATTCCCTCAGTCGGCTCTTACTACTCCCGTAGGTAAACAGGGGTGAGACAATTCTAAAGCCGGCCCCACACGGCTGTCGTATATACTGTTGTATATATTCTGAAGTCCACGCGGACAAAGTCACGGGCAGAATCTAGTATTTTAATATACGTGAAACTGAGTTTATTATGGTTTCACACCGTAAGAACTCATCAGATGAGGATGAAATTTTGCTTAGATATATTCCAAAGCCCAGAAAAGGATTTCCTTTTTTTAGGTTCACTTTTACACTAGAAATAATTATGGACACTTCATATGGATAGCTGTGTTTGCTTATCTAAATTACGTAGAGTGACGTATTTTTATTATAATTTTATTTTCAACCCAATTCTGAAGACCACACGTTGCCGGCAGAACTAGTACTTCATAATAAATCGCGGGCTAAATCCAAACTCCACAGACTGCTATATATTTGAAGTTACGTGGTAATAAGCCTGTTCAAAAGCTTCTGTGGTCTACTGTTTCTGAGTACCTCAACTTTTTATGGTTATAGAGGGTTAATGTAATAATGATGAACATGTGCTACGGAAGTGGAATATATAGAGTTATTATAACAGTTCTCTAAAGACAATTCACAGTGAGAGTTATATTCAAGGAGTACAGAAAAAGAGGTTACATACTTTTTTGTGAATACTAGAGCTTTCCCGTGACTTCGTCTGCGTAGACTTATCTATACATATATATATATAAATAAATAAAATTGAAGTGTCTGTTTGTAATGTTTAAATAACAACTTTTACTAAATGTATACGAGAATATATGCGCTACCTATAACAAAATACCAATTTTTTAAATTTTTGTTTGTTTGTTCTGGCTAATCTCAGGAACAACTGGACCGATTTGGACGGGACTTTCTCTAGCAGATAGCTGCTGTTACAAGGCGTAACTCAGGCTACTTTTATATTGGAAAAGAAATAAGGGTTCTGCGTAAAAAAATAAAACCAATCCTTTTGTGAATGGATACCACTCCAGAATGGCTAGACCGATTTGGATGGGATTCTCACCAGAAGATAGCTGTTGTTACAAGGAGTAACTTAGGCTACTTTTATTTTGGAAAAATAATAAGATTTCCGCGCAAAAAAACCTATGGAATTGTGAATTAATACCGATTCAAATAGATAAGTATATACATGGAATACACATCCACGGCTAATCTCCTAAACGGCTGGACCGATTTGGACGGGACTCACGGGACGAGGATCACTACTTTTATTTTGGAAAATTAATTAGGATTCATGTTATTAGCAAAGAGGATTCTTTAATAAATATTTTATTTCTTTCTTAATATTAGCAAGGTTTAATTTTTTCTATGTACTTATAAACTATTATAAAGCTGTAACAGAGTTGAATCTGTAAGATATTTGAGAAAATAGTAGGCATCTCTCAAAACAAACACATTTATTTTTTAGAATTTCTGTTTTTCTGTTTGTTTGTCAACACAAACTACTGAATGGATTTTATGAAACTTAATTTGTTCGATAAATCTTACTTAGCTGATACACATTTTATCCTGCTACTTTAATAGGGATCTGGTATGGTCTAAGGTTCTTTATGTTTTAACGAGAAAACTTTGTTGGTTCAGTGGATCCTTTGAGGCATATTAGCAGAAATATTAGCTTGTACGCGAGAAGTCACAAGGCCGAATATTGGGTTGGTTAAAAAGTATTAGTAGGTTTTCGCGATGTGAAATTTTCAGTAATGCACGGAATCTAGAACTGTTGTCAGTAGAAGGTAATAAGCTAGCTAATCTACCACACAGGATAAAATTATACTATATGAAATGTGGATGTGTTAAGTACTCTATTTGTTTCTTTTGGAATAAATTATTGTAGATTCTTCTTAATTCCAACATAAATGAGCAATTACAGAGTATGGGCATGCAACATTTTGTTTTTAATTTATTGAGAGCACTGTCGGCATAACCGTTATTGAACCCCTCTCTATAATGATTCCATTAGATAGTATTAGTTTATGGCCTGATTTGTTCATTTATCGTTTGTTTTTTAACAAACATTTAGTTACAGACTATTCTTAAAGTAACCCCAAAGCCTCATTCCATTTACAAATTTACGAGATAGATATATATATATATATAGTAAGAGGTATAAGATTTAATCGACCTGTAGGGCTTAAGACAAAGTGCTTGGGTCTATGCGAGGCCACGTACAGCAATAAGCCGTTACGACCGCCTAGGTGTAATAACAATTACCGGTTTAAACGCTTGGCATTCGATATGTCTGTGGCCTAATGCCAATAGTTCACGTGTCACGTAACAGGTGGCAGTACCGTCGTTCTTAATACCACACGCACCATTGCAATTTATTTACTTTGTTCTGTAAAAAATAAGATATTATATAAGTTGTGTAATAAACTAAGAATATAAAGTGTAACTACCTTACGGTTGATCCTGCAAGTTGGCATTAATTAAATTAAGCAGCTAATCTTACAGCTAGATAAGTTACAGCCTATGCTGCGCCATGCAGCGCTGGCTTCACGTCGCCGTTCTGATCCCACTCGCTTTTGGCTGTAAGGACTGTCAAAAGGTACTGAATATAAGGTCTCACAAGCTCCTCATATTAGAATATTTGAATTTAATTTGACTTTTTCTAGAGGAGCTGAAGATGAACCATGTAGGTACGTTTAAAACTCTTGTGTCACAAAACACCCAGAACCAGATATCGAAATGCCATTATTGCTCTGAAATCAGGCCTATTATCTACTGTAGAATAGTTATAATTATATTTCATATACTGAAATAATACTGTATCGTATTATATACTCTTTATTTTTAAAAATAGGTTTCATGAAAAGACAGGCCAAAGAAAAAGAAAATATAAAAAATTAAAAATAATTTGAATCTGGAACTTCAAATCCTGAGAGCTGTGCTCTTGCTGATTATAAATATCCCTTGGAATTGTGTGGACAATAATTCTGGAGCTAGTCTTTAAACAGTGAAGACGTGGATATTATATTATTGTGAATATTAGAAAAACGTCTGATCTAAAGGCCTAGTACTAATGAGCTTGAAAAGTGAAAGTTCTAGTCTTCAAGTACTAGTGAGATCTTCATTCTTTTAAACTACTGCTAAATACGTATATATAGCCTTATGGTATGATCAATACGTTATAGTTACCACACAGAAACCGTCTTAGGCTTACTTGCTTTTTAGGCGAGAAAAGACTTGAACTGGACTCTATAATGAAATATTATTTATTGGACTTCATCTCTCAAGATATTAAGTTATTGAATTAGTTTGAAGTGCCTATACTTCAATGAATGATTATTTGATAACTTATTCAAATTCTACATATCATATAATATTAGTGTCTTTTTTACTATCTTTGATCAATTTAGGCAGGTTCAAAAGAATATACATAGTTATTTCCTTTGGTTTTTCTTTATCTTATATATAAAAATCAATTGCTGTTCGTTAGTCTCACTAAAAATCAAAACTGGCTTGACCGATTTCAATAATTGTTTTTTTGTTTTGTTCGCTCTAATACAGGGTTTAAAAGTAAAGAAAAAAGGAGATAACATGTTTAAGAATTCAATATTAGTAACTTTGTCCATACAAAGTTACAAAGTATTCGGCTAACACACGATAAAATGACAGCTACTGTCATTCTTTCTAATTCAACATTGCAACATTACAAGCAAGTTTCATTTAATAACTTATCAAATCCATATCTTACATCATGCATATTAATTAAAATTGATAATAGCTGACACAATAAATTGTAGGTGATACGAAGTTCACCTGGTCATTTAGTCCTTAATAATTTTGATGTGACGGCTTCACCGTTATACTACAGTGCCGAACATGACCGAGCTTCGCTCAGCCTTTATTTTTGTGTCGTTTGAAGAAAATATTAAGTAATTTAGATAAAATTAAAACGCAAAACTTTTAATAAAATATTTTTGGCTCATAGAGTTAGGAGGTATCAGTATGCTAACATTTAATAACAACATAGCAATCCTCGAGAAAGCGCTATAAAAAAGGTCTTGTTTAATTTTCTTAATAAGTAAAATTATGTTGTTTCCGAGAACAAAAAATACTGTACTGCTATATGTAGGTACAGCTGGAAAGTTTTTTTTGTTGATATTTTAGGAATAAAATTATTCCACTTTCGATTGGCGTCACGCCTCTTCGAGGCATTTTAGGCTCTACTGAAGATCAGCGCGACTATACTTTGGGCGTAGTCGCATTATGGTGAGGATAAAAAATATTTTTAGTAAAAATTATTTTGTGTTTAATTTTCTGTATTCAGCATATTTTTTTGCAGATGGTACTAAATAAAAATTTATTCTTTCTTTCTATATAAGAATTACTCGTTTAAATATATTAAATAGTGAGAAGTCTCCTTTGTCTGGTCCACGTAATATCTAAAGCGCTCAAGATTTGTGATTAAAAGGGAATTCTGTTGAGATAAAATAATTTATATTGAAGATATACACTAAAGACTAATGTGGCAGAATAACAATTTTTTTATCTATTGTTCTTTTCATAAAACTGTGCTTTTCAGCAGTGGAAAATTAATCATAATATTAATTTTACATACATTATATTTTGGCTCAGCAAAGTCATCAGCCTCAGTAGTCTGTAATATATTTTAATATTGATGTATATTTCTTTGTCTATAAATATAACGGGTAATGGAAAGCGCCTATATAAACTTTCATTAAAAATTGAGTTTTTACGAAAGAGGAAATTTATTAATATTTTGTTTTTGGACCTTATATTGTTATTCAAACTCACGTTTTAGCTATTTTATTTTTTACAAAAGAATACCTCCCTTATTGTGTCCGTGTATAATAAAGGGCAGGCTCCCGATAACAAGAGACCCAATCGTAAGTAAAAGGGAGCGATATCTTTCTTTTATAGAACATTTCGTCTACATCAAGAATTAAGTGCATTTTCATTATTCTAATAGTTTTTATTTGGAAGTGTTAATAAATAATCCTTGCTAATATTATAAATGTGAATGTGAGGTTGCTTGTTACGCTTTTACGTCATAAATACTAATCATCAGAAAATAATATGTGATATTAAACACAAAGAGAAAAATGAGAAATCGAAAATAACAGTCACGAGCAGGATATGAACCTGCATCTCCTGGATACCGTCCAGATGCTTTGCCAATTCAGCCATCGTGACAATTGCTCCTGACTGCTAATTTCGATAACACATTCGTACTTAACGTCTTTGGGTGACGCCCGCGCCATCTGTCGGCAGTATTTTCATACATTATACCGACCAGGTAAACTTAATTTTACAATTAATATTTTTACCTAATAATGAAGCAAACCCTATAAATATTTAGATATTTTAATATATATTTTTAGCATTTGACATGCTTAGCACTATACATTAAACACAAAGTGAAAAATGGGAAATCGAAAATAACAGCCACGAGCAGGATATGAACCTGCATCTCCTGGATACCATCCAGATGCTTTGCCAATTCAGCCATCGTGACACTTGACAATTGATGAATTTTCGATTTCACATTTTTCACTTTGTGTTTAATGTATAGTGCTAAGCATGTCAAATGCTAAAAATATATATAAAAATATCTAAATATAATATGTGATAGCTATTATTTTCTTTTTTCAACCCTTTTTCTGTTCCACTGGGGCATGGGACATGGGTCTCCTCTCATTGTGGGAAGGATTCGACAATAGTCCACCACGCAGGCCCAACACGAGTTGGCAGACTTCATAAGCCGTCGACAAAATCTCTCAGGCATGCAGGTATCCTCACGATGTTTACCGTTACCGAGCAGTGATAAATTGTAAACAAATACACACATAATTTCGAATGGAAGGACAGATGTGTGTGCCGTACAAGTCCTGAAACTTGGGCTGGAGGTCGACTTAATACCATTGTCTTTGCAGTCCTTAATTTTACCGCTAGGCTGTCACTGCTTTAGCTAGCTATTATTAAATAGATATAATTAATGTGGCCTAAAGCGACGTTTTTATAAAATCATAATAATAGCAAATTGTTGATCCTAATCGTGTCACATTCGTAGATAAGTATGTGTACGTAGTTATAACAACATGAGGAGCCATGTCAAACGGTTGCCTGCTATGAAGACGTACCATTAAGATCACGACTTCAATGTTGCACTATGGTAAGTAAATTGACTACATTCCTTTACAAAGAAACTACAATGTAGAGTACTTCAAGACTGTATGAACGACTAAGGTAATGCTTTAGTAACAAATAAAAACTTCTACTCTGTCAATGTGGTTAAGTTCTTAGCTGTTCTTCTTTTGTGATAATTACTTCTCCATTTTTTTTTTCAGCTAAATTCTTCTCCTAAATCTTTTTAGGCTACGCGGGTATTATAAAAAGCGTTTAGGAGAAGAACCGGGGATTGCGGTGGTTACACTTCGTATAGTTAGTTTTTTTGTCTAAAGTAGTGCGTCATATTTTAAAGTACAAATTATTTGTGAATAAGGAAAAAGAGATTTTTTGTACTAGCGAGAAACGAACCCGCGCCTTTTCCAATCCGGGAAAGTGCTCTGAATCACTGAGCTATAGTACAGATCTTTCGATCATCCCAATCTACTTATTACATTTTGTCTTTACGACCAACGCCATCTATCGGAAGCATTTACATGCATTAAACCAATATAGTAAGTTTAATTTTGCAATTAAAATTCATACTATAAAAAAAAATATCTCTTTTTCCTTATTCACAAATGATTTGTACTTTAAAAGTGACGGAGCATGTTAAATGCTAAAAAATATAGATCAAAAATAGTGCGTCATATTTTATATCTTTAATTTTAATGTCAAATAGATCAAACTCACATTATCTGGATAAATAGGTGATCAGCTAACATTTGTACAATCCGGAGCATACGAATCTTCTATAATATAACTTGTCTCCTTTGTTCGTCAACGACTTCTTAATTTTTCTTTATTTATTTTTTTGTTACGCATTAACGACGTAACTATTGAACCGATCATCATAAAACCTTCAGACATATATTCTGGAAGCCAGAATAAGACATAGGCAAATTTTTATCCCGGTATAATTTCGTTCTAGTGGGATATCTATTTGTATACATATAGAGATTGTGCCATTAAGTGACGTATTTATATACTAAAATCAACACGGATGAAGTTGCAAACACAACCTAGTCCTCAATAATAATTATAAAAATGTTTGGGATAAATAGTAGAAAAACAAAATGTTATGAATCTTTCAATTACCGTGCGCAAAGAAACGTTTGACGATTGTGGACATAAAAGCCACTCGACGTTCCACTGTAATTATATTTCTGAACCTTGTAAATATTCATCCGAGTGTAAACTTCAAATATACGCCTGGAATAAGTTGAAACGCACAACTTTGTTCCCACGTCTCACGGAGATTTCAGTAACTTAAATTTGGAAGCAGTACATTGTGATTCATACTGACTTGTCTTATTGTTAACGTCAAGAAAAAGTACGAAGGAAGGAATAAAGAATAATGCTTTAATTTTACTTTTATCATATTTAGCTGCCGAACTGCTAGCTAGCTGCTAATATTCACTATCATTTTGTGTCCAGCTGCTAAAGTTTAAAAAATCATAGCGTAAATTAAAGAAAAATAATGACAGAAGTTGTAAATGAATTCTTCAAAATAAGTCTGCACGTTAATATATTCGTATGTGGAAACGTAACAAATTAACTCTAATTTAATATTATTATTATTTTAACCTAAGGATCTGTGGAGGCTATTTTCTATTTAGAATAATATAATGATATAACTAAAATTATCATGTAATAATAATATATTTAAGAACATAATATGTTGCACTATTTAGAAGTTTATTGTAATAAATAGTCCAGTAAGAGATGACTATAGGCGCGAATTATAACCAAATAATAGTGATGATAAATTTAATAATTGATTGATGATTTAAATTTAATAAACATGCTGTTAAATATCCCAAAGTTTTTGTTAATTTGCATTAATTATCCGTTCTCTAATGTAAGTTATAACTATGTATTTAATCATGGTTAAAAAATAAACACATCAAACACTAAAATTATAGTGAATATTAAATTAGTAAAAAATTACCTAAGGCAAACTTGACGCCAGTCCATGCGGTGCGCACATAGTGGAACAAGCGGCGGTACAGTGGGCGATGTCGTCGGCGACGAGCGGGTGCCTCCTCGTCGGTTGCGGGCGCGGGTGAGGGCGCGGGCTCTGGCACCCCTCCCGCACCCTCTCGACCCTCCACCGATGACGCCGTGGCGTTGAGCACCCAGCTTTACACAAAACGCTAGTGCACCGTTAATGACACCGCACCTTTACCGCGCACCGGATCCGTACACACACATCCATTGCACAAAGCACTCGCACACTGTATATCAGTTCACTTTTTTCAACAATTATTTATTAAAATGGTCGACGAAACTCCATAAAGAGAATCTTAAGGATAATATGAAATGACAAGCCCTGATGTTAACTCAGTCACTGTGACGGGTCGAGTAGTGGATCTACAGACTTCTTTAATAATTCAAGCAGAGACATAAAGAGCGGTCGAATGTTAAGTGTCTAGTAAACTTCTCTTCACTGCCTGTTTATGTTTCCTTTAACCTTCCGCTTTGGAGTAATTCCAAATGGAATTTCATCGACAATTAAGCGCAAAACTTTTTATGGTGTGATAAAATAAATTAGTAGCAGTATTTGGCAGTTATTTCTTTGTTAAGTTTTCAGGAAGCGTTAGAAAGCAGACGGCATTCTGAAAACAAAGAAAGGAGAATTGTTAGTTGAGTTAGTGGCTGGTGACGTCGGAATTATTACTTGTTAGGAAAAGACGTAGCTACTGTAACTGTGTTTCATTATTTACGAGTTTTAAAAACGTTTCGTCTGAATAAGGAAATTGCATAAAAACCGCAAATCTCAATGTTGACCTTTTTTATTTACATTTATTGTATCGGTTTTCTTGAAGTTGGCGTTTTGTTTGGCGGCCTACATACCGATATTGTGGCATCTTTTGCAAAACCCTTAATCCTTTTAGCTCTCTTTGTTCAACACGATGTGTTAAAAATACCATTTTATATTTTTTTATATCTCGATTGTATGTAACCTATAATAATCATCAGTCCGTTCTAAATATTTTGACAGAATTTTTGAAATTGGATAAGTAATTTTGAAAATTACAAACATTAATTCATTTTTATAATATTAATATGGATATTTATTTATTTTTACCACTTCATGCAATTTGTATGCAAAGGCGGACTTAATGCCAAAGCACCTTAGGGTAGTGAAGAAAAGATAATGTAGGTGGGTGTAAAAACAATATCTTAATATTTCTATCGATACTAAATACACTAATATAATAAATAATTAGACGTTATACAAATAATTACATAAATATACTTAAATATATAAATCGTCAATCATCAATCAGCCTTTTAAAGTCCACTGCTGGACATAGGCCTCCCCAAGAATGAGGGATAGTGCCGTAATCGCCACGCTTGGCAGGCGGGTTGGCGATCGCAGTGGATGTTGTTAATACTCGAAATACATAAATACTTAATAATAAATACATACATATTATAAATAAATATTAAATATATATATATACTATTAGTAACTTTATAATTAAAGCGCACAGGATAAATTGAAAACTTATGCACCAAGCGCAGGGTATGTCGTACATTCCCGTATAATTAGATATGTGAATTATATTATCGTAAATTTAAACAATAAAGTTTCGTAGCTTTTGCACGGAAAGTCAGAATTATGAATTAATTGAATTGTAACGTTGATTGAATTGTAACGTGAGGCAGATTGAAAGATCCCAAAATTACAGTGATGGTCAAAAATAACTCGTATATTCTTCTAGGAAAATAATCCAAACTAAAGCGTTGAAACATTAACCCCGTTACTACTGAACATTGTATAAGCTTCGAATAGTTAGTCAGTGTTTTGTTCCGTACTTTCAACATCATACCGTCATATTAGTGACAGAGACAAAACACTGAATAACTATTCAGAGGAAATTGGGTATGACGGCAAGGGAGTACCATAGCTCAATGGATTAGAGCACTTCCCCGGAAAGGAAGGGACGCAGGTTCGTTTCCCGCTCGTACTAAAGTTCTTTTTTCCTCATTCACAAATAATAATTTGTACTTTAAAAGTAGCTGAGCATGTCAAGTGCTAAAAATACAGATCAAAAGGTTATACAACGTTTATTAGTAAGGCAGAACGAGTATGTTGAAATTTCTGTCACGAAAGTCACAAACCCGATTGAAAAATATCACTACTTTGTAATGCTATGTTTAGTACAACTTTGTTGTGCTTTATTTATTTAGTAACATATAGTTGTATTGTTATATGGTAGACTTCGTATATAGTTTTGTAGTTTGATTAGTAAATTTATTCGTGTGAACTAAGAATTTTTTGACTGCACAGATGGTGGACTGGTTTAGATACTGATCTCCCGCCCAAGTGTTTTGGGTTCGATTCCCACACAGGACAACTCTTTGTGTGATCTACAAATGATTGTTGCGTCCTTAAAAAGTCCCCGCGATGAAAGCATTATTCTTAGTGTAGTCTTAAAAAATACAAGTGTCAGCATGTTTCCCGCTGGTGTCCTCCGTAGCAACTAATGGAAATAAGCAGTTATCATTAGCCACTACATAAATGGTGGTAGTGTTTGGTACCAAATAGGAGTACTCACTTTTATCATTGTCTGTCGTGGTCCGTGGGAAGTGCTATTAGCGATATTAAGCGACATCACCAACCCATTCAATAGTCTACCATTCGGCTGCATCAAGAAGGCACTCCGGTACCATGGAGTACCCCTCTATAGAAGGTGGCTGGTTGCGGACTACCACGACGGCCGCAGCGTCCTCTTCGTGAGCCAGTAAGGGGATGTGGTTTTAGTAGGGCTATGCAATTAAATTAAAACTCATACCATTCGATGGCGCCGCGATTTTTTAAAAAAGCTGTTCTGTAAGATTTAGTATTGTGGGTGCTCCTTGTGGGGATGATAATGAAACGTCGGTGAGCACTGGTTATATTCGTATATTAACTACATTGCATTCTGTCCGACTGACCTCCTTACATACTAGACTCTATATATACACATGTGATTGCGACATTATAATATGCAGTTCGCACAATCACCACAGTATCATCGTCGGGTGACTGCGATAGCTTAAGGGTCCAGATCACTTTCCCGAATTAGATAGGACGCAGGTTCAAATCCTGCTTGCAGTAAAGCTCTATTTTTCCACTTTCACAAAGAATTTGACGTACCTAATTATATTCATTTTAGGCAGCTTAGAACAGCTGAAGTAATATAAGATAGCTTTTTAAACATTATTGCGCTAATTATTAAGCTTTTCACTTCCTCGTCAAGAAAATTATGAGTCACATGGAACTTAAAGAAAAAAATCTGAATTTTCGTGAATGCAGCTTAGTGAATTAAGTAATTTTCTAGCTTACGAAAATTTTGTGCTACGATATTTCGTGGAATTTTGCTACGAGGGCTTTTACTTGAAGGTTTAATCTATCTTATTAAATTATAAACATCAAAATCAATTTCTTGCGTTAGTAATCCTTAAACTCAATTTATAGCTTATTTCGTAAGCTTTTATTAAATTTATACCTCAAATTTTAACGTGGTTCATTTTGTTGCACTCCCATAAATCTAAAATGCAAATGTAAGTTTAAAACGTGCGTTTTATGGTCACATTCCGTGAAAAAGTTAATTTATATATATGTAGTGTAATAATAAATCATTGCATGAAGAACTCACTCGAGTAGCAAGCTGTCGCACTTTCATATCTACGGGGACAATGGGATTGTCGAGGGCTCCATACAAATTTCAATGCTTACTTTGGTGGTAAAAGTACAAACAATTTTGAATTCTATCACGTTGCGATAAAGTTGTTTAGAATTGCAACAAATGTTGCTAGTCTATAAATTAGACCATGCGTCACTGTCAAGGAGCGGCGGCAAACGAAAGGATGGCTCGTAATAACCTGTGAAATGAACGTTTGATGACCACTTGCCGGCAGACTCTAGCTACCGAACCGTATAATTGTGTGTATTGCCAAATCGATTATAATTAATCTTATACAGGCTCGTGACGACAAAAATATTGTGATAATTTTATGCAATTACCAAAAAAATAAATGAATACCTAATACTAACATTTTTGAAATATATATTTATTGATATATGTCTATACTAGCTGATGCCAACAGCTTTGCACGCGTGCTCCAGACAAAACAAAAAGATTTATGCAATATATATATATATTATATTATAATTTATAAATATTTAACAAAAGAATATCATATTTAAAAATCTTAGTAAAAAACAGATCCTACCATTATAAACTTTAACCACTTATTTTTCCCGAGGTAATGGAGTACTTAAGTTGAAATTAAATAATTTTGAAGCAAAACTCTGATGGGAGAACTGAATGCCTGAGAGATTTTCTTAATCATCTGTGAAGTTAGGCAACTCACACTCCTAGCATGGTAGGTATGGCCTATACCACCTATACGGCCA
Organism: Leucoma salicis; assembly: GCA_948253155.1. NCBI lineage: Eukaryota > Metazoa > Arthropoda > Insecta > Lepidoptera > Erebidae > Leucoma > Leucoma salicis. The sequence goes on from OX411815.1 coordinate 6,927,021, forward strand.
CTGAAATAATGTAACATGGTTCCAGTGGCCCGCCAATACAGGCGGAGAGACAGCATACGGTGGGTTTATTTAGTGGGTGAGGACCCCACACTACCCGGTTCGTTATACCGAACGATGGGGTGTCCAGTTAGAGGTACATTTTTACCCGCCTTAACAAAAAAAAAAGTATACAAGTAGGTATGTAATCTAACCCGCCTAAACAAAAAAAAAAAAAAAAAAGGGGTATGTATTAAACACAAAGTGAAAAATGTGAAAATCGAAAATAACAGTCAGGAGCAGGATTTGAACCTGCATCATCTGGATACCGTCCAGATGCTTTACCAATTCAGCCATCCTGACAATTGCTCCTGACTGCTAATTTCGATAACACATCATACTTAACGTCTTTGGGTGACGCCTGCGCCATCTGTCGGAAGTATTTTCATACATTATACCGACCAGGTACATTTTTCACTTTGTGTTTAATGTATAGTGCTAAGCATGTCAAATGCTAAAAATATATATAAAAATATCTAAATAAAAAGGTATGTAATCTAAAATAAAAAAAATACAATTGTGTTTTGATATTTTTATAATCCTGCTGGTGACTGTTATTTTCGATTCCACGTTTTCACACTTTATTAACACGTTAATTACAATTGTGTGTGGAAGAGGTCAGTTTGAAGATGGCTTATACTCACCTACAGATTGAACTCAGTACTTTGGTGTGGTCAAAATAGACATGAGTTTCTTATTCAGGCCGAGCAATAGGTAAAGGATAGTTGTCTCTCTGTTAGTACCTACTATATCAATAGCTTATACATATTATGTTTTTCGAGTAACTTGAAGACATTTTATATCTAGTTTCCAGTCAGCCAGTTTTATATCTAGTATCAGTTATGAACTATACTAACTTAGTGAACGTGAACATAATAAGTCTTGGTAGGGCTGTTTATTACTAGCCTAGCTCAATGATAAAACAAAAAAGTTGTGAGAAATCGTAGTTAGGCTTTTTGTAATAGAGAGAGAGAGAGAGAGAGTATATCTGCTTTATGTAATGGGACATCTTTATATATCTAAACCAATTTGAACGAAATGTGTGTGTTTAATCGAGTTCCTCAATGGCTTTAATCTTTGATAAAGAACCTATATCTAAGGCTTTAATGTACTGTTGGATCTAGTAATCTAGTAACCGTGTGGGCCCGGCTTTAGAATTGTCCCACCCCTCTCCACCCATGGGAGTCGTAAGAGCCGACTGAGGGAATACTGGGGGAAGTGGGCAGCAGCACTCTCTCGAGTATTAACAACATCTACTGCGATCGCCAACCCGCCTGCCAAGCGTGGCAATTACGGCAGTATACCCCCAATTTAGGGAGGCCTATGTCCAGCAGTGGACGTCGAAAGGTAGATGGATGGATGGATGGATCTAGTAAATGGCGCTGCGATCGTTTTTCAGGTATTTTTTTTTTAAGTTTTAACTTTTTAAATGACATTATTCTTTCTATGAAGATATTTAGTTTGCTAAGCCAAAATACCAGGCCAACCAATGTTCGGGCAGGAGAAATAATTACGTATTACATATTATACAGAAACATACAATCCTACATACATAGCATAGCATCACGCCTCTATTTGCCGAAGGGGTAGGCAGAGGTTTATTATACACCCACGGTTCGTCAGCTATATTAAAGTGCCACGTAATAGGGGGCGAGCCTATTGCCGTCTACCGGGCACACTTCCAAACTCCGGGCTGCTACTGAGAATTTTTCTTTTTACAAAAAAGCTCAATAATACTGCTGAACCCGGGGATCGAACCTGAGACCTCATGATCAGCAGTAGATTACACTACCGCTGCACCACAGAGGCAGTTAATCTAAATATATATAAATAATGCTAATGTTAGTACGTAAAGACAGGTTTTCTCTATCACCACCAACTCCAATTAACTTTCTGTTGGGGTGGTAAATACCCCTTGGCCTCCAGGTGGGAGTAAGGGAGTTTGGTCGCGGTGGGAGGAAGTGGGTGGCTGTGGGTGGTGAAAATGTGAAATAATGTATATCTGTCCTTTTCTAACTCATTAGGAATTCTGGAAAGATTTCAAAACTTCTGGAATGATCTAGAAAGTTCTTAAATATGTTAAACTGTTATTATCGATCTGGCATATTCTAAAAAGTTCTAAAAAGATTCTCCAATGATCTAGAAAATTCTAAAATGAGTGTAAATTATTATAATCGATTTAGAATGTTCGATAAAGTTCTAGAAATTTATGGAATGATATAGAACGTTCCAAAATGTGTACGAGTGTTATAATTGATCTAGAAGACCTAAATTGAAGTGCTGTACACATCTAAATATTCTAGTGTTCTGGTACTAGAAATTTCGATGTTCGATGGTATATAAACAAAAAATTCGGTTAAACATGCGATGTATTTTAACCCGAGCAACGCCGGGTTTCGCTGCTAGTTCTAAGTAAAATCCTACATTGTACTGTTATAATATATAGTTGTAAACAACTTAACAAAAATGTAAGGCAGAGTAAAATAGTAGCTATAAATTGCCAGGAAAAATGGAGATTGTAAAAAATATGGTAAGTGGTATTCTATGTAAAGATAAAGGGTTCCGATGGGACCGGGAGATCCAACTAAAGTTATTTGATTTCATTACTCGTCCCGACCTTCAGGTACTAAAGAGAATTCCAATATTAAAAGTGGTTTTTACAACCTTCGAGTTGGAATTTAATATATAATCTGTATTGATGTTTCGGAGAGTTGTAAAAAGTTGGTAATGCAAATTTGACTTTCTATAAAGTTATATCAGAATATGAATATACATTACTTAAATTTGTAGAAATATTTTAAATATTTGAAAAATATGATGGCTACCAACTTTAAGCGCTATAGCAAATAGTTACATATATATGTACTTTGTGGTAGGTCATGCTGAAACGATCAAAATAAACTAAATAAACATCAGCGTTTTTATTTGTATATCCAGATCAGAATCTCATTACTAGTTAATATGAGATAAAATATCAATTATGTTATTAATAAATAAAAAAAATCTAAAATATATTTTTTGATAGAAATGGCTTTTTACTGTTATTATTTTATTACTTCGAAATGCGTTTGGATTTAGAATTATGTATTTAAGTTAGAGAAATTCTTCTTTATTTATTAACGATCAAATCTTACAGTAAACTTTGCAGGTTAATCCTGGCGTATAAAACGATGTCAAATTTAATTCTCACTCAATATATACACATAGAAAACAAGAAAGTCGTTTGTAAAAATAACTACAGTTTTCATTCATAAATTCCAAAAAAACAAAAACAAAATAGCAAAAGCTATAAAGAATGTACCACCTAATTTTTTTTTAGTAATACCTACAAAAGTAGATGTTGATGTTTTAAAAAGCTATATTAACACATTTTGAGAAGAAGAACTTTTTTTATATTTTATCATAAAAGAGGCTAGATTTTTTGACTTGGTGAAAATGATTTTGGTGACAATACTGTTAGTTCGTAAGGTACACTAGCTTCCCGAAAGTCTCTATACTCTTACTCGAAATACATATTAATATTCAGATGGAAGCACCATCATACCTGACAGATTATTGCATCTATTTTACGAAATATGATTAATAGTCCTATTGTACTTTAGTAATATGGACCGGTATCTTATCAGTATCACAATTAAATATTACTAGCCTTTAGTTTATAGAATATATCTCAGGTGCCCGATATAGTAGCGAGATAAAATGTATTCCAGTTTTTAAGTCTAATCAAGAGCTATCAAATGAAAGAAGTTGCATCAAAATCCGTTCAGTAGTTTTTGCGTGACGCGCGAACGAACAAACAAACAAACAGATAGACAGACAAACCGATAAAAAATCTAAAATAAAATCGTATTGTGTTCAGACACCCCTGTATAGCCTAATACAGTATTTTTTTTTTTTGCTCAAATATCTTAAATGTATAGACACAGCTCTGTTACAGCTTTATAATAGTATAGATAGATAAAAAAGTTTGTAATAAATTTATCTAAAATTGTATTTAAAAACAAACACAGAATATTTTAGTCTTAATTACGATTTGTAGAACAATTAATTTTTACTTAAGAAAAAGGGTTAGAGATAGAAGATACCTTTACTTTTATCTTCATTGTTAAGTTTTAAAAATTGAAGGATTAAGAAAGTGTTTTTTATTGAGTTTATTAATATATAGTAATTCATGTCCCTACATGTTGTGTAATATAGTTTATACAAGTAACAAAATAATAATATTATATAAAAGAAGCCTAAATTACTTTTAAAAGTATAACCTTTTAAACTATACACTACGAGATATATGTACTATGAAGTTTATAATTATATACTCACAGTCTAAATAACACTGGCTCATTTGTGTAGATTAGGGATCCTAAAACAAAGGAAAATAAATGTTTATTAAATCAGCTTATTGTAATCTACTGATGGATATAGACTCTTTGAATATCAATTTACGCCATAACGTCTGAGACTCCGCGTGCCGCATTTAGTCTATGTATATTCCCACATCTAAGAGGTCTCTACGTTTGCCGAGTCGCGTTATCCTCTATAGAAATTTCTGCTTCAGCGATCATCGGTCCCTCGGCAGCTATATCCAGACCATTACCACTTTAGTTATTTATAATTAATCTATGAATTACGTATACATGAAATTTTTGTTATAGCTAGTCGCATTTTGAACTGTGGTTGTAAAATTTGCCACCGGGATTTACGAACAAAAACATTTTATTGATTACCAACAACAAGTACAAGTCTGTGTCTATTATTTATAATGTCTCCTCTGAGATTTGAGTGAAAATTTTATTAAAGTCGATAACCTTCTAAAAAGGATAATATTTTATAATACTTTCTGATATTTACGCGAATGTTACACATTTTGAAATAAAACTAAGTTTACGGAATCTATCGCGTTTACTTGATTTTCTACTATCCCGCGATGGTGGACGTCTACCGTTTAAGTCCACCCGTGATCATGAATACTGTAAAGTATTTGAAACGCCGGGATAGTAGAAAATCAAGTAAACGTGATAGATTCAATATCTGAAAACTAAAGATCACAATTCAAAGACTTTTTTGCAAAGGTCTGTGAAAACCTCCTTTCAAAGAAATTCTTACGTACTCATCAGTGCTGACATTTTTACTTATAAAGCAGTTCAAATCAAATGAAGCGGTTATCGGTGTCAAAAAACTAGTTTTTATTTTATTAATATTATGATAGTACAAATGTGAAAGCACATATATTTAGATATTTGGATTATCATTATATTCAATCACGTAAAATAACTGAACGGAAAAAAATTATAGCACACATAATAAAATAGTTTTGAAATAGGATTATTTATTTATTGATATATATGACATGGCTTACTAACTGTTGTCAATTTGTGTTCAAATTACCAATGTAACAACTAACCTAATTGAACTAAGTATACTTTGTCACTCCACCACGTCTAGTTTATTTACATATTTTTCATTTTTCGTTCCAGAAAGATTTTTTTAACTAATAAATATGCCGGCTGCGAAATCCAAAATATAACATACTTTATCAATTTGTATTATATCAATAAGAGCTAAAGTCAAGTATTGAGTACATTCGATATTGTCTCTTGAATATATTCTATAGCACGTATACAATAGCTATACTAGATTGATATGAAACTCTCTTGAAAATGAATTAACTGGAGAAGTGACTAAGTATGTATGTGTTATGTTTCTTTTTACTCTAAACATGTTTTTTTACTTTTTAATCAGTGTAGAGCCATTTTTCTATCTATTGGACAAAGTAAACGTTTATGTAATATCTGGATAGTTCTTTGATATTGACAGAAAAGGTCGACCATTGTTATTTTAATTTTAGGAAATAATAAAACATCAGCGTAAAATCCGTACGTTGTAACCGCCATTAAAATATATGGCCGTCACGTGCCGATGAGAGTAACGCTGTGATTTAATTATATACGGAACACATAAAATGTTAATGTAACATTTATTTATACGTTCTTCTTTTCACCTGTTACGTCACTCTTTTGTTTTCTGTATAAACATGAGTTTTGTTATATTAATGTAATTAAAAATTAAATGGGGTTCGTATATTTATGTATCTGTGTATAAGCCGTACCACGCGGCGCTTAACAAGCTCCGATCATAATAGGCAGGCCTACAGCACAGGGTCCTCAACTTCCGGTTGGTGAGGGTTTTGTCGGGGCATGGTTGCTTCGGCAAATACGGCAGTGCAATGCGGACGCGCCGAGGCTGCGGACGGTCGGGTTGGGAATTGCCTGCAGTTCGCTGAAGCCTACAGTGAAGGTGTGACGCCCAAGTGCGCGGCTAGTCACACAAGAGTGGGTGCCCTAAGGGGCTGCCACCTACGGATCGAGGTCTATACGTACCGTGAAACCAACGTAGCAAGGGCGGGTGAGGGTGCATTGTGGGTTTTAGTGGGCGAGAGCCCTACACTACCCCGTTGTCTCTCATACCCATGCAGTAAGACATTATTGCCTACCTTAAAAAATATTTAGAAATTTGTATATAAATTTTTAGCATTTGACATGCTTAGTCATATACATTAAACACAAAGTGGAAAATATATGAAATCGAAAATAACAGTCACGAGCAGGATTTGAACCTGCATCTCGTGGATACCGTCCAGATGCTTTGCCAATTCAGCCATCGTGACAACTGCTCCCGACAGCTAACTAGCTAACTATTTGAAGCTATATGAAGCTGCATCTCGTGGTATACACGAGATGCAGGTTCAAAGCCTGCTCGTGACTGTTATTTTCAATTTCATATGTTCCAATTTGTGTTTAACACCATAAAAAAAGTTAGATTTCATGAATTGTGGAGGTCCGATATCGAATCGGATTCGATAATTATCCAACTGCGGAATTCTGCACGTGTCGACTAGTTTTTGTTTATTATTTAAAAGAATTTCTTTGAGAAGGACGAGCGTGATCACATTATATTTGCACAGATTTTCATAAATTTTTACTTTTCACTTCAATTTGAAAATAATCAAGAGCTATCAAATAAACTTCCATTGAAATTAATTAGACAAACAGAATTTCATAAATAATTTAATAATAGATGTTTTGTGTTCCGAGAGCCGCTTAAATAACTTAATGCAGTATTTTTTCCTTAAATATCTTAAATGTATAGACACAGCTCTGTTACTCTGTTACTTATCACAAATTTAATAAAGCCTTTGATTAGAGTGATGTTCGCCTTCAATGAGTTCGGAATTCGTGTACTCGTATGTTTTTGTTCATAGGTTTCACTAACAATGTAATTCGTTCCCTTAATATTTCATAATTACATAATGTTGGAAGCTTTTACTAAATTGTCTTCTATATTAATTCGAATAATAAGAAATTGGCACTTGAGAATAAGGATTGAACTAATACCTTCTACTTTTTCTAATCATTGTCTAAACTATTATCACACCATCTCCCTTGCGAGGTAGGCAGAGAGAACAGAGTGCCAGGTTCTATCCTTGCCTATATGTCTCGCTTCCTCAACATTCATAATTCTCTTCATACACGCTCGCCGGTTTCGGAGACTCCTGACTCCACCTTATTTCAATACAATGACTGATTCGGTCTAGGTAGGTGAGTCTCGGTCTCCCTCTGTACTTATACCCTAATATTTGACGGGCCTCGTGACGTAGTTGGTAGTGTAACCGACTTCTGTGCATGACGTCGTGGTTTCGATTCCCACTCAGGACAATTATTTGTGTGAACACAGATATTTGTACTGCGTCTGGGTGTTTTCTATCTATAACATTTAGGTATTTACAAAAAAAAAGTAATATAAATGTATTATATCCGTAATCTGGTACCCCATAGCACAAAGCGTTAAGCTTAGTTTGGGACCAGAGGACGTTGTGTGAAAATGTCCGTAAATATTTATTTATTATATTATTTATTAATATTATAAATATGAAAGTATTTTTGTTTGTTACGCTTTAACGCTGTAACTAATATCATTATGATATTTTGCACACTATATATCTTGAGTGAGGAAAAACTTTTTTTTTTTTATGCCGAAATAGTACATTGTTACCCTAGGGGTGAAAGTAACTTATTTAGTCTCGATACAGGGTTTGGCCTATCGTTCGTGGCACTAAATAAGTCTTTATCCCGAGGTAAACACTGTGCTTTTCATTACGAATACGAGGAACTAAAAATAAGAATCATGAATTAGCTAAAGAAAAAATGGGAGACTTTAAAAAATTGAATTTGGAATCACCGTTTTCCCGTCGATTTTGTTTTTGTTTCTGTGGCCTGTCAGCTATTCAGCCATTATTTTTCTTTTTAATCACTGAAAAAATATAAATCTTCGTTATTTTAAAGATATAGTTGCGACTATATTAAAATAAAGTCATATAAAAAACAAACTTAGGGTGTGTAATACACCTCTAGGGTGTGTAATTCTTTAATAAATACTTAACTTTGTTATTTCAATTTTACTTCGCGCTGTAATTGACTGGCTGTACAGAAAATAGAACTGGTTTTTTTTAATAATTACTCAGCTGTCAGTTGAAAGTAATTCTCCCTAGGGCTGAAAAGTATTACTTTCAACCCGCTCCTCAGGCAACTTCAGGCCTACTTTCAGAGTATGAGTAATGAAAAATATATTTATTGTGAGAAAGCTGTTTTTGTATAGAGATAACTAGGGTGCATAGACTAATATATTTATGTACTGAAATTTACGCAAACGGAGTCGCGGGCAGAATCTAGTTATTAACAATTATGATATTTTAAAAAGAAACTCAACATGAACATTTTTTTATCGCATATGGTGGCAGACGAGCCACGGCCCACCTGATGGTAAATGGTAACCGTTGCTCATGGACTCAACTATACCGGAAGTATTATCAAGCCGCTCTCCATTTCATTTCACAGATATGAAATGAAAGAATAAACGGCTATCGATCTCCTGCTACTACCAAAACACACTGATGTGCTTCATGGCCGGTCACACGGGAGATGGTGGTACCAACCCACTCGGGCCCGATAGCAAGCAAGTACTCCCACTTGGTACCCAGTCCTACTACCAGTAATGCAATGGATGATAATTACTTACTTCCCTTAGTCGCCTTTTACGACAGCTGTGGGAAAGAATGGGGAAATTAAATTTCAAAATTATATTAAGAGTATTAGCAGATTGATCTCAAAGTTTCTCTACGAAAACAAACATAGCTACAAACTTCGAAAGCTTTTAAATTTTAAAATTGCCAAACGGATTTAACCGTTGACATGGTACATAATAGTTTGAACGGGAGAACTCGATCAAATAGCATTTAAACTCCATTCAGCCTGCGTCGCTATATGCAGGCAGAATTTGTTCTTTTAAGCTTAAAAGATACTTTACAAAATACAAGTATAAACTCGTAAAAGTAGAATACTGGCTTAAGATAAATATATACATACTATAATCAATACAAAACCAAAAACAATATTTAAAAGAAGGATTATGATGATATAATAACTACCATTATGATATTTTAATCATTAATAATTAAGTTATTATAGCATGCGAGGGAGAGAGATCTCTCTCCCTAAATTCTTAATGACTGAAACTACGTTTACGGAATCTATCGCGTTTACTTAATTTTCTACCATCCAGACGTTTCGAATACTTTACAGCATTTATGATCACGGATGGACTTAGATGATAGACGCCCAAGTCTGATATGTTGTTTCAACGGTTTCATCCACCCACAGTATATGATTTTACAAAATTTTTGGTTTATTTATTTTAACCCACCTAATATTAAAACCAAAAATTTCATCAGCCTTGGACGTCTATCACTTAAGTCCACCCGTGATCATGAATGCCGTAAAGTATTAGAAACGTCGGGATAGTAGAAAATCAAGTAAACGCGATAGGTTCCGTAAACGTAGTTTTACTATATTTCAAAATGTGTAACATTCGCGTAAATTTCAGAAAGTATTATCTTAATAACTGTACATTAGTAAAGAAGATTTTATAACGCACTACGAAATTATGATAGCTGGCTGGTTGAATGGATTTAGTAGTTAACTTTGACATTCGAAATATTGCGAATATTTAAACACAAATATAGTTACTCTCAATCAGGCAAACATCGTATGGAAACCTAAATGCTTAAGATTTTAATATATGTAGTCTGCTAATTTACACTGGATCACTATATTGGAATATTGTCTAGATTCTTCTCCGTCTGTGTAGAGTCCCGTAAACAATATAAATGTTAATAATAGATAATATTATATTTTTTTCAACCCTTTCCTGTCCCACTATTGAGCATGGGTCACCTCTCATATAAAAGAGATTAGGCTATAGTCCACCACGCGCCCAATAGGGGGTTGGAAGACTTCACAAGCTGTCGAAAAAATTCTCTCAGCCATGCAAGTTTCCTCACGATGTTTTCCTTCACCGAGCAGTGATAAATTGTAAAGAAATAAAATTATGTCATTTCGAAAAATATCGAAAAGCTGTACGAGGTTCTGAACCTTGCACTCGGGTAGAGAGGGGTGGGAAAATTCTAGAGCCGGCCTCAAACGGCATATAATACCTAAATATAATAGGAAACCTTATTATTATACAAATATATTCTCAAAATTGCTACTACCCCTTCCACTTACCAGCTCGCTTCACAATTAACCCGTTTATTATTCAGAGTTATCTTGTACGTATCCATCACAACAGATATTAGTAGATATTACTTGCAGGTACGAAGCTTTCATGTCTAGGTATAATTACGACGTCTGATGGTAGCTAATTCGTGTCGGACTCGTAGCTCCATTTATTAAGGGCTAATTGACATGCCGGACTAAAATTAGACGCACTCTGTTATTCCGGCTTCGGCTCTGTCTATGTTTAATAGCCGTATGCTGAGATATACCTATATGTTAATAATAGGCTACGTCCGTACATTAATGCAAATTACATACTACACGAGTGCCTTCAGCGAGAAAGCCTTGTAGAGATCTGAGTGTTCTCAGATCGTGTGGGGTAAACTTGAGAGATAGTTCACAAACTATATACCCAGCTAACCAACATATACGAGTACTTACTGGATTCTACACCCGAAAGTTTATTCTTTGAAAATTTCTATATTAGCAAATAGTTATTCATCAATGAGCATTTCCAATTTAAAATTTTATTATTTATTGATGAATAATTTAATAATATATGTAACATAGCATCACGCCTGTATTCCCCGATGAGATAGGCAGAAGTGTATTACATACCAACGACGGGCCTCGTGGCGTAGACGGTAGTGTAACCGACTTCCGTGCACGAGGTCGTGGGTTCGATTCCCACTCAGGACAATTATTTGTGTGATGAACACAGATATTTGTACTGCGTCTGGGTGTTTTCTATCTATTATATGTATGTATTTACAAAAAAAAAAGTAATATATGTATTATATCCGTAATCTGGCACCCATAGCACAAGCGTTAATCTTAGTTTGGGACCATAGGACGTTGTTGTGTGAAATGTCCGTGAATATTTATTTATATCTATACCCACGGTTCGCCAGCTATGTGTAAGTCCCACGTAATAGGGAACAAGCCTATTGTCGTCTACCGGACACATTTTCAAACTCTGGGGTAGCAGCCCGGATATACATAGGAGAGGACTCCTCCTCTAAAAGTTCCTATATTATATCTATAACATAGGAACTTTTCTTTTTACGAAAAATCTCAATAACACTGCCCGACGTAGGGATCGAACCTGCAACCCCATGATCAGCAGTGGCTCACACTACCGCACCACAGAGGCAGTTATGTTTTTATTTCTAGACGCTCTGCCAACTGAGCTGTCGTGACATTCAATCGAGAATACAGCTAGACACGCGGTAGCGTATCAAGCCAAGTTCAAGCTAAAGAATCGGCGAGCAGTACCGTGTGGAATATTACACGAGCCATTTAGGGCCAATTTTGACCCACTCATAGCTCAAAAACTATTTCACATAAACATCTCGAATTCGGCTCATATATTGAGACTTGCTTGATCCATATATGCTCTAAATTTCATAAACACACCTCAAACGTTTCTTTAGATATTAACGTCCAAAAATCGTCATTTTTATCACTTACTGACCTAGAGATCGAAACTCTAACCCAGTTCCAGATGACCTAGAAAGTTCAAATTTGGCATCCAGATAGGTAGTTGGGTGAATACAAAGGAAACAATCAGAAACTAGTAAATTTTTAATTATTTTCTATTAATTGATTCTATTAGGAACACTTACTTATAGTGCTTGTTCTGTAAGAAATCAGCAAAATTGCCGGTCTTTATGTGGATTTTAAGATCTTCACGTGAATATATAACGAGTTAAATACCACCCTTAACTTTTTTTTATCCAAACATTAGTTTTAGTACTTATAACTAAGAGTATAGTCGAGTTTCGTATCGTAACATAATAAACGTTATTAACTGGGATTTAGTATTAATTATATTCGGAATACTTACTTATAGTGCTAATTTTACTATGAATAAGTACCTATTAATAATTCCTGTACAAAAAGTAATGAAATAAATTTCAGGACTGACCATTGCACTTGGCACCCATTTAAATCTCACTTATTTTGTCGTAACAAAGTCAACAACCAAGGTATATATAATAATATTGAACTGGGCTCCCATTTCACATTTATGTTTTTGATGGGATATCAGTTTCGGTAACACATTCCCTCTTAAATGTCTTGGGTGGTGCCTGTACCATCTATCGGATGTATTTGCATTTATTGTTCCTACCAGGTAAGCTTCATTATTACAATTAAGAATCATACCACTGGTCATGCCGCTTATAAATATGTTTAAGAGCGTCTGAATTGTATTTAGACGGGATAGGTTCAAACCCCGCTCGTGGCTAACGTTTTCGCTTTCACATTTTCATGCTTTGTGTTCACGAATAATCGAATAATCGTTAATAAATGAACTACATACATTATCCATCCACTTATCTGAGTAGAATATATTTAGTCGATTTACTTACGTAAACACGTACGCAAGTAGGTACATGACGCAAGTTAGAATAAAGGATCAGTTATTATTTTGTATTCTCCATAACGGCGTGTATTTGATATATCAATATTGAGTGGCATTTCATTATTAATATTGAACACAGACTGTTACAGCAAGCTGGTTTATATAGTTTGGTTTAAATGCGCATATACATTTCATTACAGCAACCAGAAGTTTAATGAATTACTCAGATAGCTTAGGTATTAAGGAAAGAACGGAATACCGGCTAGTGACCGAAAATTTGTAAAAAATTAATCAGCAAGGGAACAAAAACTAAACAATAAAATAATAAACTAATCATAGTAAGAAAAATATGCGTTATATTCATTACGTGTATTTTCGCGTTGGAAGGATGATCTTACGCTTCTAGAAACTATTTTAAATTGAATGCTGGCAAAATTAAATGCTGATGTTGGCTGCTTTACAGCATAATAATTGAACTCAAAATGCTAGTAGACTCGTCTTAATATATCTGTTGCTGAAACAATAAAAAAATTAAGAATATAGGGTTTTTTACTTAAGAACTACTCAAGCTTCACTAGCACTTCAATTTTATCATCAATGTAATATGTTATGTAATTAACCTTTGCCCGAAGCTAGTTTTTAGGTTATATCTCAGGTTTCCGATATAGTAGCGGCATAAAATGTATAGGTACCAGTTTTTAAGTCTCATCAAGAGCTATCAAATAAAAAAGTTGCATCAAAATCCGTTTAGTAGTTTTTACGTGATGCGCAAATAAGGAAACCGACGAATCAACAAACAAACAATCTAAAAAGAATTGTTTTGTTTTCAGACACGCCTATGTAGCCTAATACAATCACAGCTCTATTACAGCTTTATAATAGGATTCATAACCAAACTATAACAGAACATAGCATAGCATCACGCCTGTATTCCCCGAAGGGGTAGGCAGAGGTGTATTACACACCCACGACTCGCCAGCTATGTTTAAGTCCCACGTAATAGGGGGCGAGCCTATTGACGTCTACCGGGCACATTTCCGAACTCCGGGCTGCTACTAAGATTTTTTCTTTTTAGGAAAAAGTTCAAGAACATTGCCCGACCCGGGGATCAAACCCGAGACCTCATGATTAGCAGTCGCATACACTACCGCTACACCACCGAGGCAGTTACTATAACAGAAAATAAAATAAGATTTTTTTTCAAAAAATCTTGCAACATCTTACAAGGAAGTCTCAATATCGAGGCTGACGCTCTGGTTAACAGTCGACACCTTGTTAGTTCCATGGTACTCGTATATCGCTTACATTACTTCCCCCGAAATACTAGAAAGCTACATTAAAATTTGCCTAAAAATATTGCAACAGTAGTTATATTATAATATCGTGGTATTGGAAAAATATAAGCCATAAATATGATTTGTTCTATTTTTAAACCAATTAATAAATAAAATAAAAGGAAATATTCACGGACATTTCACACGTATTCAGGTCCCAAACTAAGCTTAACGCTTGTATTATGGGTACCAGATTACGGATATACAGTAGAATCCGTTTATAATGACATCGCAGGGACATAACAAACACGTCATACTAAGCGGACGTCATACAAAGCATTTTGTAGGAGATAAAGAATCTCCTATTTTTGTTAGTATGTATTTATTTTAATAGAGGGAAACAAAATCAATTACCCACAGAGACTCAAAACAAAAAAGCCATGCACGCGCCGAACGTCGTCGGGTATCACGTGACTCTCCCGAACATTGCCGAAGGTGTTAGGAATCATGCCGGTCACTATAACTGGACGCAATTTATTAAAAATGGGTCACAATAAGCGACATGTCGCTATAAGCGAAGTCATTATATCCGACTTAGTTATAAAGAATTTTATATGAAAACCAAACTGCTGTGTAATTACTTCATTATAAGCGGTTGCTCGATATAGGCGGAGTCATAAAAACGGATTCTACTGTAATACATTTATTACTTTTTTTGTAAGTACTTACATATAATAGATAGAAAACACCCAGACGCAGTACAAATATCTGCGTTCATCGCACAAATAATTGTGGTGAATGAGTGGGAATCGAACCCATGACCTCGTACACGGAAGTCGGTCACTCTACCGCCTACCGACTGCGCCACGAGGCCCGAAATTTATTAATATAGTTAATCGATAATCAGACAGTTAGGTCTGCGGCCGAATTTGATTAATTTGGAGACTATTTCATAGTAATTTATGACCTCACGTTGCATTTTTTTGTTAAGGTGGAAAAGATGTACCCGTGTGGTTGGGTACACACACACACACACCTCGTCGCTCGGGGCAACGAACAGGGTAGTGTGTGCCGTCTCTCCGCCTGTATTGGGGGACCACTGGAACTGTGTTACATAACTTCACTAGTGACCTTATGTTACTTTATCTTTACGAATCTATACAAATAATGCTGAAAAAAGAACTGAAGTGTGTTTGTAATGTATAAAAAACAATTTTTTACTAAAAGCATATAAAAATACCAATTTTTAAAGTTACCTACAACTAATTACCAATTTTTAAAGTTTTGTCTGTCCTGCTGGCCTGCTGTTTGCACCTAATCACCGTAGCCGCAGGACTGATTTTTACTGACAGATAGCTCATTAGCTATATCCATTACATACCATTGTATAAGGAGTCAATTCAGTTACCTACTTTCATTTTGGAAAAACAAATACCCGTCAAAATAATTAATTAAATAATAAGATCGATAAGTATACGGATAAAACTACCTTTTTCTTTTAGGCGGGAAAACAACCACTAAATAAAGCTGCCGTATGCCGTCTCTCCCCCGGTGTTGACGGACCACTAGTATTGTGTTGGATTACGCCAGTGGCCCGCCGGCGGCACAGATACAACTACCTATGTATATATCTATTTCTATTACACTATACGTTAACGTTAGTGTTACATTATTATATTAAAATAACACCCACTGTGTATAAATATGGATTTATTATTATTAATTTCTGCTTTTTAAGGTAATGTCCTTCTTCTTTTTTCACATTTTCATGCATTGTCATCCTCCTCTGAGCTATGGTCCGAATTTCAAGTATCTAACTCATCGGGAAGTTAGTTTAAAATCAATTACAAAATTCCACCCAGACAGAACAAGAAACTGAGTTAATAAAAACATAGTAAAAATTAGTAAAAATGTCTACGTACTAACTAACTCCATGATACGCCATTAAGATTGGCGTTTGGGCTAAAAGTGGCTTTTATATTACGTCCCAATCACTAAATAGTTTTCGTATCTCGAGAGACCGCACCCATAATGAGGTCTTACACCAACCCTGTGTGGACAAATTAGTAACAATAAGGACTTAAAGGACCAACGAGAGCACAAATTGTGTCACATTATAGCTTTTGCTATTTTTTTTTATTGCATGTAGTGGCAGACGAGCCACGGTCCATCTGATGGCAAATGGTAACCGTCGCCGTCGCCCATGGACTCGACCATATCGAGAGTATTGTCAAGCCACTGCTCACCAATTCATTTCACAGATGAAATATAAACGGCTATCTCCTGCTACATCCAAAACGCAACGATGTGCTTCATGGCCGGTCACACGGGAGGTGGTGGTACCAACCCGCTCGGGCCGGATACCAAGTGAGTACTCCCACTTGGTACCCAGCCCTACCACTTTTAACACACGCACTTGAGGGGTGTTCTGTATTTTGGAAATAGAACATAAAATAATTCAAGCAGCCTCGTTGTGGTGTGGTAACGAAAAAAAAACTATATTTAAATTATTTCATAAAACAAGAAAATTTATAATAGTGCACTTTCTTTTATAAAATATTGTATATTTAAGAATACTGTTTTAGGTGCGTGGTAGAATAGGTCTTAGTTAATTTTGGATTTATAGAGATTCTACAAGTATGTAAGTAATTTTACGTTCAGTTTTTATTGAGGGTAATGAATCTGTGAAAAACATTGTAGTCTTTTTACAGTGTCCGAGGAACATTTTGGTTCAAACCCGGTCATAAGTGTGCGGTTTTTTTACCCCCACTTTTAGCCATCCATTCATCAGCCTTTTGACTCAACTGAGAGTGCCACAACGAGCGATCCTATGCCGTATGCGTACACCAGCCAGATTTGACCAGATTATTGTTCCATCTGCTGGGAGGCCACTCGGTACTGGTGTTCATTTGAGAACCTTTAGTCACCAGTTTGTCGAGAGGTATGAACTGCACATTGCTTTTTCAGCATGCTACCTCTGCAGGCCATGTCTGTTGTTCTCTTGTGGATTTCCATATATATACTATGATACTATAATGTACAGAGATTCGCAATTTAGCCAGTGTCATGGTACGCTGAGCGAAAGTGAGTTTCGATAAGAAGTGTCACGTCTCTGTTTCATAAGTTATTACTAACTAATATTAGTCCTCCAGTTTTTGTTAAGACGAGGAAAAATGTGCCGTCCAGTTTTTAGTAATGTCCGGGATCCTACTTATGGTTCTTATTTTTGTTTTCACATTTTCGTTCATTTAAGCATGCCCAATGTTTGATGTATATAAAAAATATAAATATTTGACGGGCTTCGTGGCGTAGTCGGTAGTGTAACCGACTTCATTGCGAGGTCGTGGGTTCGATTCCCACTCAGGAAAATTTTATTATTTGCGTGATGAAGACTGATATTTGTACTGCGTCTGGGTGTTTTCTATCTATAACATGTATGTATTTAAAAAAAAGCAATATATGTATTATATCCGTAAGCTGGTACCCATAGCACAAGCGTTAAGCTTAGTTTGGGAACAGAGGACGTTGCGTGAAATGTCCGTGAATATGAGCGAAAGTGTGAGTAGCATATGTATATATGTTATTTATTTATGTAAATTAGAAACATCTGCAGATGATGCAGATGTCACCCAAAACAATAAGTAAAAGCGTGTTATCGAAACTCGCCGTCCCGAACAATTATCACGATGGCTGAATTGGCAAAGCATCTGGGATGCTTTTCCAGCAGATGCAGGTTCAAATCCTGCTCGTGACTGTTATTTTCGATTTCACATTTTCGGATTTTATGTTCATTTATATAGCTAAGCATGTCAAATGCTTAAAAATATATTAAGAATAAATTATATCGAAATATGAAACGCTTTATTCACTATACGCTTACATACCAGTTATTCGATTAGGATAAATTTGGTAAATTATCCTCATAAAAATATCTTAAGCCCCTTTTTACATTATTTTTTACCCTAGCAGTATTTACGTGTTGTGATTCTTAAAGAAAAGGATTGCACGGTGGATCTTAGTGTAACTCTAATAATGTTATATTATAATGTCATTATTTCGGGATCCCGGGACGAGTTACGAGCTGTCTTTGACATGAATTTCAAATTAACTCTTAAATTACATAAGCCGTCACTGTTCAAATGGAATCCGTAAAATCATTATTTATTGTACAATTAATTCTTCCTTTTTAGTTGTTTACATTGTATACTAGTATCCTCTAACAAACGTAATTTATATGCAAAATGAGGCTTCATAGTGAATTCATTTTCATAAATAGTCGCCGTATTTCGCAGAATATTTTAACTTTTAAACAGCAAAGAGAACTGTCTCGCTGTCACATAAAAAGCTTATATATAATGGCAAAGCAATGGTATTTTTATATAGTTTTTTAGCATTTGACATGCTTAGTTATATAAATTAATACAAAGTGTGAAAATGTGAAATCGAAAATAACACACGCATGAATTGAACCTGCATCTGCTGGAATACTGTCCCAGATGCTTTGCCAATTCAGCTATCGTGACAAAGCAATGGTATCCTCATCTACTTTACTAGGACTAGGACTGCTATAAAATACTTGCAAACTTCATTATTTTAAAAGTTAAAACAGTTAGCACATTTTAAACTTGGTAACATACGAGTAAAACGTACGTTATAGTGAAAATAAATCGGATCAAAGGCGATAAATTCTCTATAACTTTTTTAAGCTTGTTTTTTTTTTGTTAAGGCCGGAAAAAATGTACAAACTGCAACGTTTGGGGCAACGAACAGGGCAGCGTGGGTCCCTCACCCCCTAAATAAACCCGCCGTGTACCGTCTCTCCGCCTGTACTGGCGGGCCACTAGAACTCTGTTACATTACTTCAGTGGTCATAATCTACAATACCTACCATAGTAATTATCGATTGACACACCAACCGTGTCATCGTAATCGAGCCTAAACGTGATTAACTTATCGATATAATATAGGTATCTAACCTACAATGTGATAAAACATCACATGTATTATCTGCACGGAAATAATATATTCATTCCCGGTGTCTGTGAAGTATTTGTAAGTTTGTACGTATTACTCTAATCAATGTACACACAAGGGAGTATTTTCCCTTGGATCTTAATAAGTAAAGAAAACTACACATCCAAATATGTGCCAATAAGGGCACAATAAAGCTAAAGAGGCCATGCGAATAAGAGGAAGGGAATCGTGAAAAGTAGAATAGCTAACTCATCAATCGGCGAGTTCGAGCTCTTACTATCAATTCAACTTCGTAATTTCACTTTCTGGAATACTGTTCGAGAGATTCAATAGTAGGTACGTGGGAAGTTTTGGAAGTGTGCTAGTTTATGGATACCACTTTTAATGAATTATCGTTGTTAGCGGAAGTTAATGAGAAGAATACCTTTGTTTTTGTGGATTGTTATACGGTTTCTTGAAATATTTATTATAAGTTGGGTAAAAAGTTCTATCTTCCGAATAAAAACATAAAGTGGCACAGTTTTTGGGTGTTTCCAAAATGTTTTCAATATCTCAAAGATTACAATCATTTGTTGTCTAAAATTAAACGAGGCGATGTTTACAACGCTTGTGTAGTTCAACAGCCGTGTTGTAACTACGCTGCTTATTGAAGACAGCAAAGAGTAAAGTAATACTAAAAGACCTTAGAATGTGATACAATAAATTGTATCGTCTTATTCTGATTGGTTGTGACGCTGACGCAAGATGTCACATTAATGTATCAGCCAATCACGGCGATCTTTAAACCAACCACAATGACACGATGCGATTTTGTGTGTTATATTACTCCCCAGGGGGGTTAGGCAGAATGTCATATTTCACGAGATCATTGTGATTGGTTGAGAAACCGACGCGTGATGTCACAATAATCCGTTGGCCAATCACGGTGATCTCTCAACCCATCACAGTAATCACGATACGATCGACATGAGAGATATGAGATTCTGTCTAACCCCCCAGGGCATTCTCACTGTTGCGACTCATTCATCCATCCATCCATCAGCCTTTCAACGTCCACTGCTGGACATGGACCTCCCCAAGAGAACGCCACAACGAGCGGTCCTATGCCAACCGCATCCAAGGGCTCCCCACAGCTTTGACCAGATCATCAGTCCATCTGGTGGGGGGCCGTCCTACGCTGCGCCGTCCGATACGTGGTCACCACTCGAGAACTTTCTTCCCCAACGGTTGTCGGTTCGTCGAGCGATGTGGCCTGCCCATTGCCACTTCAGCATGGCAACCCGGCGGGCTATGTTGGTCACTCTCGTTCTCCAATGGATCTCCGTATTACGGATTCGATCGCGTAGGGAAATACCAAGCATAGCCTGCTCCATGGCCTGCTGAGCGACTTTGAGCCTTGATACGAGGCCAACATTCAGAGACCACGTCTCTGTTCCATATGTCATCACTGGTAACACGCACTGGTCGTAGACCTTCGTTTTTGGACACTGCGGAATAGTGAACAAAAAGATCTTCCTTAGCTTGTTGCGACTTACTCTCATTTAATTAAATGAACAAAAACAAAAGAAAGTTTTAATTTGTCATGTGAAGGACGTGTCTTTTCAAAAGAGCTTAGATCTCATTTCAGAAATTCTCTTATTTTAGTGCTATTTAGGCCCAGCTATACATATTTAATTCTAAATTGAAAATATAAAATGTATATAGGTTTATAACAACTCTTGAAAATTAAAGAAAATCCAGAACTTTGTTCCGCGTCAAAGAGGTTTATTATTGTTTTTGTCTTTTCAATCCATTGAAACATTCTTGACGAAAGATCTGATCCTCTTTTGAAAATCTTATCCCTTTTGATAACTCACTAAATATATTGTATTCCGTTGCGATAAACTACTTTATTAGTTCCCTGTAAAACGTAGTCTGGAACTATAGACCAAGCTAGCTTAATATATATTATAACTGAATTTCATCTTATTTCAGAATATGTTTGCTTTGTTTTTGAATAGTACAATCCCTAGAGTAAAATAAAAAGGCTACAAGATTATCTAGAGGACAACGATCTGGAGTTCGTAAAAAGGTCATCGATCATTTCATGCAACCCGAGCAATATCTTGCTGTCTATAAAGGAGGGAAGCGCGGGTGGAATACGGATAATTATGCCGCGGTAAAGATAACGTTTTATCTGTATACTGTAAAAAGCTGTAACAGAGCTGTGTCTGTGCGAAAAAATGACTGTGGCTGTGAATATTTTTTTTTTACTTTTTGTTTGTTTGTCTGTTTATCTGTTCATCTGTTTGCATGTACGCGCATCACGCAAAAACTACAAAACGGATTTTGATGCAACTTTTTTTTTGAAAGGCCTTGATGAGACTTAAAAACTGATATACATTTTACCCCGCTACTATATCGAGAACCTGAGATATAACCGAAAAACTAGCTTTGGTATGCGGCGAAGCGGAGCGAGCGCGGGCAAAGGCTAGTACTATTATAAAGCTGCAAAGGAGCTGTCTGTACATTTAAGATATTTGAGAAAAAAATACTGTATTAGTCTATTTAGGCGTCTCTGAACAGAAACCATTTATTTTGGATTTATGATAGTTCGTCGGTTTGTCTGTTTGTTGTATTGTGTGATAGCACATCACGCAAAAACTACAGAACGTTAAGGAAATGTTTTTGTCTGATAGCTCTTGATTAAAAACTGGCATTATACGTTTTACTATTACTATATCAGAAACCTGAGATATAACCTAAAATCCAGCCTTTGTCTATGGCGGAGCCGCGGGCATAGGCTGGTACTACGCTAAGCAACCATAGAGGTGCTAGAAAGCTTTATTGGTTATATTGATAAATTTCTTTCATTATCCTTATCCTTACTAATATTATAAATGAGAAAGTGAGTTTGTTTGTTTAGTTAGCCTTGTGTGTTTGTTACGCTCTCACACCGTAACTATTGAACTAACCAAAACCAACTAAAAATTGTAAAGTGTACCACAAAAGTGAATAGATTGTGGGATAGTGATAGGGCTCACTTCGCTCGCCCTAATAATATTACCTATATAGTCAAGAGCTTAGAAAACGACATAGGCTACTTTTATCCCGGAAAAGTGAATGGTTCCTGTGGGATAGCCATTTTTACATACATATAACTGGTTTACCGTAAAGTGACGTATCTATTTATATTCTGAGGTCCATGCGGACGGATTCTTGGGCAGAATCTAGTAATCTATACAATGTTGGTAGCAACAAAGCAAAAATAAAAATACTTTGGAAAATCCAAAACTGCACGTCTCTTCTTCATTATTCACAATAAAATTGATTATTTGATGTAACTAATAATGTATTGGTCTTACTAAGTAGTTTTCAATAAATCACATAGATAGCGCTAATTTCAAAAAGTACTAATGTGGGTTTCATGTCTTATGCGCCATCTAGCGCTAATTTTAAGAAGTACTTCTATATTGGTCTATAGAAATAGTTCTCATGAAAGGTATAGCGCTGTAAGCGCTGGTTTTAGTGTCGAGTCGAGCGTAAATATTCCTGCCAGTTCGGTTTTTGAGCTGGTCGTTCGACGGTCGGCGCGATTATGCGCCTGAGGGCCGCGGCCGCGGCGGTCGTCGTCGGTGGTGGAGTGCTGTTGGCGGTGTCGCTTGACATCGCCAACGCATTGAACAGTCTGCCATTCAGCTGCATCGGCGAGGCGCTCCGGTATCACGGGGTGCCTGCATACCCGAGGCGGCTAGTGGCAGACTATCTTGAGAGCCGCAGCGTTCTCTATGAGAGCCGCATAGGGAACGTTCTGAGGAGACCCATGTCGTGCGGTGTCCCGCAGGGTTCGGTTCTAGGGCCGGAGGCCCTGCTTTTCAATGGGCCCTGACGTCGGCCACCTGTTGGCGCCTCGATCACTGTGGACGGGGTCCAAATTGGGGTGCAGGCCCAGATTAAGTATCTGGGCCTGGTGCTGGACGGGTGGTGGCGCTTTCGCGAGCACTTCCGTCAACTGTCCTCGAGGCTCATCGGTGCAGCGTCCGCCCTTGCACGGCTCATGCCGAATATGGGCGGACCCAACAATGCGTGCCGACGGCTTCACGCAGGGGTGGTCCGGTCGATGGCGCTGTACGGCGCACCCGTGTGGGTGGAGTCCCTGGACGCACTGAATAGGGCTCTTCTGTGGAGGCCACAGAGAGTCGTCGCGTCCAGGGTCATACGTGGATACCGCACGGTGTCAACGGAGGCGGCCTGCGCGTTGGCCGGAATCCCCCCGTGGGACTTGGAGGCGGAGATGCTCACCGAGGTGTATCGGCAGGCGTCGCAAGAGCGGGAGGGGGGCGGACGCCTCCTACCCAGGGAGGTGGCCAGGTGGCAGGGCGACGCTCGCCGAGCTGCCATGGCCAGATGCAGGGCGCGGTTGGAGGTGCCCCGGGCTGGTCTTTGGACCGTAGGGGCGCTCCAGCCGGTGCTGGAGGAGTGGGCGGGGCGACGGCACGGAGTCCTTACTTTCCGAGTGGTGCAGGTGCTATCGGGGCACGGTTGCTTCGGCAGATATCTGCACATAGTCGCAAGGAGGGAAGCGACTCCGGGCTGTCACCACTGCGGCTGTGACGAGGACACGGCGCGGCACACGCTCGAGTCGTGTCCGGCTTGGGCCGAGCAGCGCCGTGAACTTGTCGCGGAAATAGGGGGCGACCTCTCGCTGCCGAGCGTCGTCAGAGCGATGCTTGGCAGCGACAGGAATTGGGCCACGGTCGCTGCCTTCTGCGAGGAGGTTATCTCGCGGAATGAAGCGGCGGAGAGGGCTAGGGAGGAGGATTCCTCCGCTGACCCAAACCACCGCCAGCGACCGGGGCGGCGCAGGCGCAGGTACTTGCGCCTCATGCCGCCCTAGCTGAGGCTGCGGGTGGATGGACCGGGGAACGTCTGCCACCCGCAAGGCCTCCGGCGAAGGCCCGACGCTCCTCTGCGGATGCGTCGCTCAGTAGAGGGTACCCGAAAGGGTAATCCGCCGGCGGACCACCGAAGGAATGTAACATAGTTCCAGTGGCCCGCCAATAAAGGCGGAGAGACGGCACACGGCGGGTTTCTTTAGTGGGTGAAGGCCCCCACACTACCCTGTTCGTTGCCCCGAACGACAGGGTGTGCGGTTAGGAACATTATTTCCCGCCTTAACAAAAACAACAAGGAGCGTTGAACGTTTAACGCAACCTTGTTGGAAGTCGCATTAGAAGTTTCACTTCCATTAAAACAGCATACAAATTCAACGCTAAAAATCAATTAATTTGATTTAATAATTTAAGTACATAACGCGCATGAAGTAAGTAATTATCATCCATTGTACGACTGGTGGTAGGGCTGGGTACCAAGTGGAGGTACTCGCTTGATATCTGGCCCGAGCGGGTTGGTACCACCATCTCCCGTGTGACCGGCCATGAAGCACATTGTTGCGTTTTGGCTGTAGCAGGAGATAGCCGTTTATATTTCATTTCATCTGTGAAATGAATTGGTGAGCAGCGGCTTGACAATACTCTCGGTATAGTCGAGTCCATGGGCGATGGTTACCATTTACCATCAGATGGACCGTGGCTCGTCTGCCCCTACATGCAATAAAAAAAAAAAAACGCACGAATAACTGGGTATAAGTTTTCGAGAACTCTCACTAAACAAATTGTGTGATTACATACCAACCTCTGGCGCCGAATGTTATGTGTTCAAGTCTCGTAAAAAGAGATATTGGATTTGTGTAATTATGAAATATTTGTTTTGTGGCTTGATATATTAACATTGTTAATTGTAAGCTTGTAAAGTAGCCTCGTTACAGGAATTTATTACGTACAATGGGCAAAACATATCATAACTTGTAATGAACCGGGAAATCGTGTTTATTATGTTGATCACGTAATGCACCCTTGGAAAGTGACTCTCAGACGTTATATCCTTTTAGTAGGTATATTAATAAAAAATGTTCTTACATCCCATTGGGTTGAAATGTACCAACATCTTTGTTAGTAAGATGTTTAGGTTCATAATCATAAACTAATTGGATATAGCTCAAGGCTTATTTATGTTTACCATTCTCATTTTCTGTATATGTATTATATATAATTCTTGTGTCACGTTGGCTCACGATGAACTCAAAAATGATCTAATCGATTTTCACGTTTTTTATTAAATCTGTGTTTTGCTCGCGTGCCTAAGATAGGATAGTTTTTATTACGTATTTTTTTATTAATTAAACACCAAAATATATATTGCGGTACGAAGTTCGCCGGGTCAGCTAGTTTATTGTAAAAACCTACCAACATAAGGCTCCGAGCTTATTATAAAAAAATTACAAATTGTTATTGATAAATGCTTAGTAATGATTTTCATTCAAAATTTATTTGTTTGGTTATGAGCCTGAAAAAATGTGTTAATGACAAATTTAAATTATTGTGTGTGAGCGCGGCTTTAAATACAGATGTATTGTAGTGGTTAACAAGACTACGGTCGTGTTCCACCTGCATCCAACGGCTCAAACACAACCTGTCATCAATCAGGCTAAGCTAGTATAGATAATTGTCATTGCAAATACGTTTTTATACTTTAAACTAACTTAAAATATTATCACAAAAGATACCGAAAAGTTTTAATGCAATACTTTTTTCTTTTTATTACAGTTCGTTTAATGACCCAATGCTGAGCGCGACTTTTCTCCGTAACAGAAGGAAAATATGGGTTAGAATGTTAATGTTGTATTAGTTTTATTCTTTAGACGTATCTCAATATACCCGTGCACCGGAAAGCAAAATTATTAGATACTAACCTTTACCCGCGGCTCCGCCACAGCCGAAAGCTAGTTTTTGGGTTATTGCTCACGTTCCCGATATACTAGTAGCGGCATAAAATGTATACCAGTTTTTAAGTCTAATCGAGAGCTTTCAAATAAAAAAGTTGCATCAAAATCCGTTCTGTAGCTTTTGCGTGATGCACGAACAAACAAACAGACAGTCAAAAAATCTAAAAAAAATCGGTTTGTGTTTAGACACGCCTCTATAGCCTAATACAGTAGTTTTTTCTGAAATAACTTAAATTACAGACATGGCTCTATTACAGCTTTTTATTAGTATATATGTTAGATTTTTGTGTTATTTATGTGAAAAAATCGACCATTTGGAGTTTGAATAACCCCATCGTCTGGTCCCAATAACGTGGGTACTGGTAATGAAGCTGAGGATTAGGCTAGAAAGACGATAATGTAAATACAATTCATGTGCAGCTAATTATATGGCAGCATCTGGTGTAAAATGTTATCGTTATAAATATAATATATATTTTAAGAGTATTTGACGAGCTTTTAGAGATAACTGCCTTGAAACGTTTCCTTTGTACTATTATTCATTGTTTCGTTGAGAAAACTGTGAATAGGAGCTGACACTTTTGTTTGTTTCGGAGAATAACATTATTCTTTTGTCTCAGGTGTTGGTATTTCAATATAGCTGAAATAGACGTTTTTATCCTTTACTGTGAGAGAATATATATGCCCAAGGCACTATGAAGGATGACTCAAAATAAATAACTACTGAATTAGACATGCTCGTAATTTCTTAAAGATTGTGCTAAGCTATTGAATGATAATAAATACGCCTATTAAATATATTCACCAAAAGTACAAATATAATTTGTACTTTAAGAGTATCTGAGCATGTCAAGTGCTAAAATATAGATCAAAAATATATTCACCATTCTCCTTGAACGATTCTTATGAAATTTTGTATGTATATTCAGTAGGTCTGAGATCCTAGGTGATAAGAGTGGTGGTGGTACTTTTTATTTTTTTGGACAATATTTATTTTTATTTTTTTATGATTCGGCAAACCCCTATTTTTTAATAGCGATATTAGTACTTTAATAATTTACATTGCAAAATATTCTCGAATAAATAATATGGCGGTACGAAGTTCGCCGGGTGAGCTAGTACGTATATGTATATTTAGGCACTTAACTTTATCGGAATATTGCTAGGTACCAAAGTGCAGAAACTTTCACATATCCAGATAAAGATCGGTGTTATAAAAGACGCGGGTTCAATCTCATGGAAGAATGGCTAGAGAGGCGTCATGACGTCCTTTCATACCGGCTGATGCAGGTACTGACTGCATACGTTTGTTTCGGGAAGTAGCTGTATCGAATGTCTATTAGGGGAGGAGTCGGAGCTGCATTCGTTGGTGGATTGCCCTGCGCAGGCAATGCAGTGCAGTGATGAACAGGCGTAAAAGTGTTCTCGCTACCAAACATGTTTCTGTCTATGGTCTGCAGCAAGAGCGCATGGGAGTCCACAGCTTCGTTTTAAGCCGCCACACACGGGTGCGTCGTACAGCGCCATCGACCGGACTCACCCATATTCGGCAGGAGCTGTGCAAGGGCGGACGCCGCGCCAACGAGCCTCGGGGACAGTTGGCGGAAGTGCTCGCGAAAGTGCCACCGCCCGTTCAGCACCAGGCCCAGATACTTGATCTGGGTCTGAACCCCAATTTGGTCGTCTACCCTGATCGAGGTGCCAGCAGGTGGCTGACGTCGGGGTCCATGGAAAAGTAGGGCCTCTGACTTATCCAGGGCTACCCTAAGCCCTAGCGCCCCGCTTCTCGTGATCACCTCCGAGGTTTCTAAGGTGGCCAGTATCGTATTGGCTAACCTGGACTTGTTAATAGGTTATATATACACTTAATACCGAAACCTCATAAAACTACTTACAGTATGTTTAATTAAAATATGTGTACCGTGGTCTGTTTATTATCAAGAAAGATAATTAACGTCGTAGAAGACTTCGGAAATTTATATTGCACCGTAGATTAAAATTGGCTTAGACTGTCACAGATTATTTACAAGTAAAGTTATTAGATTTAATAACAGGTAAATACCAAATGCGCAGATTAATGATAAATTAAAATTCATGAAATTACGTTTATTATGATCGTGCCGTTAAGCGCTCGCTTTAATGAATAAACATTATCTTCACAATTGAGATAAACTAGACGTAGCAGAGAAATTACTGTCGGTTGGTTTTATTTATAATGTTTGTTTTACTCAGAGTATTGGATAGAGATTTAAATTCTTCTATGCTGATGTTATTCTTTGTTTTTAGATGCTCAAGTTTCTTTTGTAGTCCTCATCTTAGCACAGGAGTCGGCAACCTGCGGCTCGCGAGCCACATGCGTCTCTTTGTATGTGAAGTGCGGCTCTTTAGTTCCATACGCAAATACATATTATTTATTTTTAAAGAAAAAATCATTTAATAATCGTTCTGAATCGATTAACAAGGATTAGGCACCATTTTTATCTCTCATTCATCCATCAGCGTTTTAACGTCCACTGCCGGACATAGGCCTCCCCAAGAATGGGGGATTGTGCCGTAATCGCCACGCTTGGCAGGCGGGTTGGCGATCGCAGTGGATGTTGTTAATACTCGAAGGAGTGCTGCTGCCCACTCCCACGGTATTCCCTCAGTCGGCTCTTACGACTTCCATGGGTGGAGAGGGGTGGGACAATTCTAAAGCCGGCCCCACACGGCAAAAGTTCTATCTCTCAGCTACTTGTAATAATAAATATTTTTCTTATGAATAAATAGATTAGTTATTTTTTATAAAAAAACTTTATTTATGTAAGTACTATTTATTGTTGGCAAGAATTTTTTTTGTGGCTCTTTAAAAACTGAAATTTTGTAAACTGTAATTTTTGACTCTTCCGACTCAAAAGTGTCTTTCTTTTTTAATTTCGACCGTTATGGAGGCGGTAAGCAATTATAGTTTTTACATTTTTACGTTCAGCTCTGCTAGCAACAAATGATAATTATTAGATACCCTATAATAATCTATCATTAAGTAATAGTCCCACGAACTTTCAAATAAAAAAAAACATCAAAAATCAAAGTATTCAGATATTATTTTGAGTACTCGTAATTGGCATAGAAGTGTTAAAAATCTACTGTAATTTTATTTCTTCACTAACTATGAAAATTCAAGGATAATAAATATACCACGTCGATATCACATGCATATTTTACTACCAATTTATTTCTTCCGTTTTAGTTGATTTTAAGTAGCAGTATTTACACGGATAGACTGCCTATCTGACCTCCACGACCCAAGGAAACTGGCGACTTTACAATAAGACCGTAGTCACATTTTTTATTCAGGTCTATTTGTAACGACTGCCATGATGCTATTTGACAGCTGGGACCCACGGAAGAGGTCTAATTCATAAGTAGATGTTAACTTTTTAGTATCCGATTGCCAGCTGAGCGAGGCTGGCTTAACGTTGCCGATTGTTCGATATTCAACTATAATGAATCTTCTAATAAAACTCAAATATGCCAAACAAGCCTGTATTTCCCGAAGCGGTAGGCAGAGGTGTATTACACACCCACGATTCGCCAGCTATATTGAAGTCCAATGTAATAGGGGGCGAGCCTATTGCCGTCTACCGGGTATATTTCCAAACTCCGGGTAGCTACTGAGAATTTTTCTTTTTACGAAAAATCTCAATAACACCGCCCGACCCAGGGATCGAACTCGAGGCCTCATGATCAGCAGTCGCTTACACTACCGCTGCTCCACAGAGCCAGTTAAATTATTGGCAGTTATCCAATATATCTTAAACTTAATTCATTCTTATATTTTTTTAACTTTATCTGTATTCTACAGAGTTCCAAGTTTTAAAAACCTATTCATAAAATGAGGTCGTTTAACCTACCTATTCAATGAAATCCATGTGATAGACACGTCATTACCACGATATATTTCCACTTCTATGGGCAGAAATAACGAGTATACTTTATAACACCCTGTCTTTGATATGTGTGTACTAGCTTTAATGAGAATGGATTCAACTCCGTAAATTTTAAAAGTTCTGTTAATCTGAAATAAGTATATTTTTTCTTTCACGGGTTTTCATATTACAATATTTAACTGTTGACAGTTTCATGTGACGAAAAATACATATTTAAGCCATGACGACTACATCACGTAATACAGGTCGCAACGTCTGTGTGACGTTTTCATGAACAGTTCCTAAGTAAGCTTATATATATATATATATAACATAGCATCATGCCTGTATTCCCCGAAGGGGTAGGCAGGGGTGACTTTACACACCTACGGTTTGCCAGCTATGTTTATGTCCCACGTAATAGGGGGCACACCTTTTCACCTTTACACTACTGCTGCACTACCCCTGTGGTGGTTTGTAAGAGTATATAAAAATCAATTGCCGTTCGTTAGTCTCAAAAATGGTTTTATCGGGTTGAATAATTGTTTTTATGTGTTGTTCACTCAAATACAGGACTGGCTTACAAGTTGAAAAAAATAGGGAAAATCCATAAAAACAGATTAAAAATTAAAAAAAAAATAGTGGTAATTTTGTATGGGTTATCTAAATTCAAACCTTAGACGATGCAGATTGATAAAGATTGATATTAATAATCGCTGATGAAATAAATTATAAGTAATACCCCGAGTCAATCTAGTTTACAATAAAAGAAAAAAATATCAGTAGAAATTATACCTATAAGTGTATCTCTATACGAGGCTTGCTAATAACTCATTCTTTTCAAACAAGTATATATAGGAAGATCCATCTATCCATCAGCCCTTCGATGTCCTGCTGGACATAGGCCTCCCCAAGACAACGCCACAACGAGCGGTCCTGGGCCGACCGCATCCAACGACTTCCCGCGGCTTTGACCAGATCATCGGTCCATCTGGTGGGGGGCCGTCCTACGCTGTGCCGTTCGATACGTAGTCGCCACTCGAGAACTGGTTATTAGGAATTACCATAAAACATGCCACAGATAATATTATTATATTTTTCTTCTACTTACCATGAATAGAAGTATCAAAAAAACCCCTTATTAAGAGATAATATATTTTTGTGGGCTGAGCACGTCTTAGTTGAAGAGTTTTCGCGAAGTTTTACGATCAAACCCCTGGATAATGCCACCCCCTCCATCCAAATGTTTTAGTTTAGTTTAGCTGCTGGTATTGCTAAATTCATGAGAGGAAGTTACTAATTAGTATCAGTGGCTAGCTTGTACTTTTGTGCTATAAAAAGCACAAATCTGTCTATTGATAGCAGTCATTCTAGTACCTATATAAGTTGTGCATTAGAAAAAAATAATGAAAATGTTTGTCTAAGTTTGAAACACGATTTTCGATTCGAGCTTTTTAGAGGAACTTTCGTCAACACTAACACGTTGTTTTTATAACTTCCGTACTTACGAGGCAAGGAAATAAAAATCCAACTAACTTATTCGTAACGGTAAAAAGGAAAAAAATATAAAAATAACGTCGCCTATTGTTGAAATTTTACTTCATTAATTTTTATTTCATCAATATCCGTTTAGTAAATTTTGCGTTATGCCCAAACAAACAGCCAAGAATTAAAAATTTGTTTTGTGTTCAGAGACGCCTAAATAACCAAATACATATTATCTCAAATTTCTTAAATGTACAGACATAGCTCCGTTACAGCGTTATAATAGTATAGATAGAAACTAAACTATAAAACTACAATGCATATTATAAACATTACCTACCTGGAAAAGACTAAAAACACTTACCTATATTATGAAATTTGTGTTTAATATTTTACAGCATATTTTCAAATCGTAGTTATTTTGGTAGGGTTTTTTCCCCTTGTTTTGTATACTACCTTGCTATAACTCCATTGCCCTCCATTCATAAGAACTTTGAGCTAGCAATCTTCGGTACTTGTGTATGTTTAAAGGTATAGAAATGAATAAAAAACATAGCATCACGCCTGTACCTATTCCCCGAAGGGGTAGACAGCGGTGTATTACACACCCACGATTCGCCAACTATGTTTAAGTCCCACGTAATAAGGGGCGAGCCTATTGCCGTCTACCGGGCACATTTCTAAACTCCGGGTTGCTACTGAGAATTTTTCTTTTATCGAAAAAGCTCAATAACATTGCCCAACCCGGGCATCGAACCCGAGACCTCATGATCAGCAGTCGCACACACTACCGCAGCATCACCGAGGCAGTTAAATAAAAGGTGTATTGTGAGTCCTCCTCCTAAAATATCCACTTTAAATAAATAAATATTCACGGACATTTCACACAACGTCCTCCTGTCCCAAACTAAGCTTAACGCTTGTGTTATGGATACCAGATTACGGATATAATACATATATTACTTCTTTTTTGTAAATACATTAATATAATAGATAGGAAATACCCAGACGCAATACAAATGTCTGTGTTCATCACACAAATAATATTGTCTTGAGTGGGAATCGAACCCACGACCTCGTGCACGGAAGTCGGTTACACTACCGACTACGCCACGAGGCCCATCCATACTTTACACTTCCAAGTCTAATTATAACAATGGAATTAACGTACGTACGTTAAAGTTAAGATGATTATCACGTATCCTAATGACATATGCAAATACACATACCAACAGTTTAAAAAAAATAATATCAAGTTTTATACTTAACCTTTTTCATGTTGGCTAATACTCGTATAATAATAATGTAAGTAGGTACTTTTCTTTTCTCGAAATGCTCAGCAAAAATGACTGTGATTGAGTAATTTACTGCAGGGGTATGATAAATGATGTACATTTCCTTGTTTATGATAAATGGATTTTCCAGATAGGAAAAGCTACACATCAACAATTATTTATTTATAATGTAATGTCATGGTCAAAAATAAATAATCAGTAAATTAGTCAAGAGACTGGTGGTTTCACAGTTTTATTAGACATACAAAAATAGTAGAAGTAACAAGTATTTTACTGGAGTGGTTAATAATTTTTTTAAGCTACGAGGGTGACAAACTAGCATATAGCTGGCTGACCACCCATTGGTAAGTGATTACCGTATCTTATAGACGCTAGCTATTAGAGGCGTTGCCAACTCCAAGTAAAGGGATAGGAGGGGAGAGAAAGGATTATAAGAAGATGATAAGGAATGATTCCGTCGTCTCCCGGTGCCTTTCCGTTCTTTAGTTGTTTGAGAGCCATTCTGATCTCGTACAGGCTGACGTCCGGGATATCTTCGGTAAAGTGCCGAGTTAGCTTGGATCTGGGGTCTTGGACCAAGCCAACAGCAGGGCTCTGGGATCTGTACAACTGTCCATAGAACTGCTGGACCTCTCCCAAGATCTCATCTCGAGAAGAAATGATAGTACCGTTGTTGGTCCTCAGTTTAGTCAACTGACTTTGGCCAACAGACAGATCTCTTGCGAACACTTTCGAGCCTTGGTTCCGCTCTATCGCCTCTTTAATACGGGTAGTATTAAATTGGCGAATATCGTGCCGCACAGCCTTGGAGATCTGTCTGTTTAACCGCCTTAGGCAGGACCAATCGGCTGAGGACTGGACTATCATTTCTTTTCTCCTCTCCATGAGTTTGAGAGTATGGTCCGAGAGTTTACGGTTCCTACTGACGCGACGGGCCTTGAAGTAAGTCGACCCGACCGCGTGGACAGTTTGCACGAACCTGCTGTTCATATCGCTCGCTGATTCACACTCATCTAGACATTGGAAGCGATTTTGTAGTTCGAGCTGAAAGCTCTCGGGGTTCTGGTATTGGGCAGGTGTTGGTTGGAGCGTAGACTTCATCAAACGCGACCTCTCGACTTTTATTCTAATATTCAAGATGCCCCTGACTAGTCGGTGATCACTCCCAGTTTTAATCCTGCTGATCACTGAGACATCATTGAATATGTGTCGTTTGTCCGACAGGATAAAGTCAATCTCGTTTTTCACTGAACCATCAGGGCTAATCCAGGTCCATTTTCGCTGGGGCTGCTTCCTGAAGAAGGAATTCATCATGAAGAGGCCTTCCTTCTCCAGAAAATCAGCCAGCATCTGGCCCCTGTGGTTCCTCTGCCCAAATCCATAGTCACCTTCAGCTCATCGTCTGTCCTTTTTTGCCTAGTTTCGCGTTAATTATAGACAGTAATACTTTTTTATTTCAGACTTCTAACCTCTAGGGGGTTTGTGGGTAAATTGTGGGAAAAAAAATTTGAGAGCCGATGCTGCCTTGTTGATGACGTATGCACGGCAAAATTTTGTATGTCACTTCGCGATTTGAGCAGGCCTGTATTATTGGGCCATGATTTTATGTATGTCCTTTCCAGGCCAAGAATGTATGGGCTTTTGGCACATCTCCTTTGTATATTTATTTTGTTTTGAACAATTTTTTGACGATATTTTATTTCATATCTGAGAAATGAAATGGTACGCAGCGGCTTGATAATACTCTCGGTATAGTTGAGTCAATGAGTGACGGTTACCATTTACCATCAGGTCGGCCGTGGTTAGTCTGCTATCGTTAACAATAAAAAAAACACCAGGATCCTGCAAGATTGGGTATCAAACAGGATCTGCCAGAAGAACTATTCAACGATGTACAACATCTACTGTTATTTTAATAAATTATTTATTAAAATTGCCAATTATTTATAACAAATCGCTCGAAGAGGGTATCTTTCCTGATGATTGGAAGAAGGCACTAGTTATACCCATTTATAAATCTGTCCAAAAAAATCTGATTTCAAATTACAGACCCATTTTAATACTTGCCATATTTGGGAAAGTAATAGAAAAATTGGTGACAAAACGCCTGACATGGCATCTTAGGCACTATATGTCCGATTTTTAACATGGTTTCATCAAGCAAAGATCCACTACAACAAACCTTATGAGTTTTACGTCTATTCTAACGGAAAACCTCGACAAACGTATTCCAGTCGATACTATTTACACTGATTTTAGCAAGGCTTTCGATAAAGTTGATCATCACCTCTTAATTAAAAAACTTGCTGGTATTGGCATAGATGGCAATCTTATCAAATGGTTTGGCTCTTATCTCACTAACAGACTTTCCACAGTTGTGATTAACGGTCAGTCGTCTTCAGTCTACACTGCAACTTCACGAGTACCTCAAGGTTCTCATCTAGGTCCTATGCTTTTCAACGTTTTTATTAACGATATTTCATGTTGTTTCCAAAACTCTTTTTTTTTTCTTTTTGCAGACGACCTCAAAATTTTGAAACCTATTCAATCCAGAATTGACCAATATTTATTGCAAGATGACCTTAATAGACTGGCGCTTTGGTTCAACAATAACAATATGACTTTAAATATAAATAAATGTAACTACATACAATTTACACGAAATACCAATACTATCCCCAATAATTATTATATAAATGGTGCACTTCTTAAACAAGTAAAGAAAATCCGTGATTTAGGTATACTTTTTGACGCACATTTAAAATTTGAC
The DNA here is from genome assembly GCA_948253155.1 of Leucoma salicis. NCBI lineage: Eukaryota > Metazoa > Arthropoda > Insecta > Lepidoptera > Erebidae > Leucoma > Leucoma salicis. The sequence goes on from OX411815.1 coordinate 6,962,558, forward strand.
ACACACATTCTAAACGTCACTGCCAAAGGTTTTCGCACACTAGGATTTATTTTGCGTAACTGCAAAGACTTTAAAAAACCATCTACCAAATTAATCATTTTTAATACTCTGGTTCGACCCATCTTAGAATACTGTTCTATAATATGGAATCCTTACTACGAAGTTTTACTTACTGGATAAATTTAAAATTAACGTTCCTACACATTTACCCAGGAAAGGCAAATATAAACTGTTCAAAATTCCCCAGTCCAAAACAAACCTCGATCTCTACGCCCCGGTCTCTAGACTCTAAAGGCAATACAACGCATTATCTTCCTTAGATTCACAGTTAGACTTATTTGACAATAATCTCACTAAATTTAAGAAATGTTTAAAAATTTTAACTAAACCATATTCAATTTAATTAGTTTCATTACTTATAATCACCACTGATTGTTTTCATTTAATCATTGTATAACTAGTTTAATTTGTGTTTACTTTAAAGATTAGGCAAGTTGTGATATCCTATAATTAAGAGAGCGCACATAAACAATACCTCGTTATTTTTTAATGTTAATTGTAATTTATCTGTGTGTATCTTTTGTTGGATGTCCATAGTAAATAAATAAATAAATGAAACACAGGTACATCAGTTCAGTTAAGTAAGTTTAAAATCCAAGAATATTATCTATACACCTTTCTCAAAATACTTTGCGTAAATTCGTTCACGAGCCATTTTGTTCACCAACTATTGAAGGAAGAATTTTTATTTCACTGGACTTCGCATAAATAATTCAATCCTAGAACAAAATGGAATTTCTTTTGCATTTGGTACACCTATAAAACTGAAATAGTATTTTTATTTTAGCACATGTATAAAGACTATCTAGATGGACTAAGAATACATAGTGTCATCACCCCGAGATCTCATGATTAGCAGTCGCATACACTACCGCAACACCACCGAGGCAGTTAATAAAAATAATCAATAATAATAATGTTAATTTAAAAATGTTATGTTTTTTAATTGTTATTTTTGTTAATTTTAAAATAATCTAGCTTTACTTCCTTTTCTATCAGAGGTTAAAAATATTTTCGCGTTGTGTTGTACATTTTACTTTAAAACGAAGTTTAATGAATACTTTCTGGTATCTATGAAAATGTCCACCAGTGACCATGAATGCTGTAAATTAATCGAAACGTTAGTATTGTAGAAAATTAAGTAAACGCGATAGATTGTGTAAATATAGTTATATTTTATTATGGAGTTAAAAGAAGTCTGTGTGGTGATGGACTAAAAACACAAGTGTCACCACCTCATGCTTTTCCGCAGGCATAATACGAGGCGACTAAGGGAAGCAAGCCAGATATTGCTCACTTATATCATAGTAGAAAGAGTGGGAAGTAGGTTATCTCCGGCCCATTCCGCGATATAATTACCTACCATACTTGCCTGTTTTAGGGTTGTCACTTTTAGCTAAATTTTAATTCAGTGCCTAGAAATTGGCAAGGGCCGGGAAGTTGTATTTTTTACTTGTAATCGTTTAGGTAAAACTGACTTCACTAACCCTGAACCCAGACGACACAACACAGATTATTTTAACTTACGATTTTTACTTACGATTATTACTTAGTAACTATACCAGCGGAATGATACTACCGGCTATGACACACCTCGGCGTATTCGATAGGAGCCGTTAATTTTTTCATTAGATCCGCAAAACTAAATGGTGAGCAGCGGTTTGACAATACATTTAAGTCTATGCGCGACATTTACCACTTATCATCAGGTGAGCCTGACTCATCTGCTGCCATAAGATATAAAAAATAAACAAATATGAGGTTTACAATTTCTGTCTTTATATATTGCCTCTCTCAGTTTTAATCAACTGTGTAATTGTTTTCCTTTTCCCTCTAAATGTCTTGGGTCACGCCCAAGGAATGCGTTACGAAAATTTATATCCCCTAGTGAATGTCCCGATGGCTCAGTTGGCAGAGAGTCTGATTGGTATTCAGAAGGTGCGAGTACAAACCCCGTTTGAGGCTATTATTTTATATTTCACATTTTCTCACTTTTTGTGATTAATTAGCTGTTCAAGTGGTGATTGCTGTTTAATAAAAACAAAGACGAACAAGCCGGTCTACCACTCTTCCAATATCTGATCAACGATCGAATGATCATAAAAGATTTTGTCATCTAATGGCTATGATGGCAAAATATAAGGTAAGTGCCAAATTATGTGTGGTTCCTACACTTTAAGTCGTAACTCTATTCTTACGAGACTGATGATCTTCCATTTTTTCCTGTAAGTAATTTCTTTTATATTTCGTCTGACTGCCAATAGTAATTCTAACGTAGAGGAGGTTTATGGCTAACTCAGTGCTATTTATAGTTGGCAGTAAATAAAAGGCTCAGAATTATGAAAGAAACATATAACACACAAAAACATAGCATCACGCCTGTATTCCCCGAAAGGGTAGGCAGAGGTGTATTACACACCCACGGTTTGCCATCTATGTTAATATCCCACGTAATAGGGGGCAAGTCTATTGTCATCTACCAGGCACATTTCCAAACTCCGGGCTGCTACTGAAAATTTTCGATCATGAAATTAGATCAGGGGATCGAACCCGCAACCTCATGATCAGCAGTCGCTCACACTACCGCTGTACCACAAAGGCAGTTAAGTTATTGAGCAGCAGTATAAACAATCAAGTCATATTTACCCACTGCCATGAATATAGCAGGAGTATGTGTGTTCGTACTAGCCTGCACAATATAATTAATCCTTTATTTTTATTTTGGAGTAAAGTTGAAAATGTTTGTGATATTTTTAGCAAACATAAATTTAAAACTTCGCTTGTTTATGTATGCTGTTCGGATTTTATGTACGCTGTTGAAATTTGTTTATACACGTTTCAATGAATCCCTAAGTATTAATCAATTCATTTCTTTAGAGTAAATCAATTCAATAATGTTGCCTCTAAAACAGCGAAATTATACTTTTCCGTGAATTTTTTTTTTTAATTAATTAGGTAATAGATACAACACTTTTAATAATTAAGTAATAGATACAACACTATGTGAATATCAAAATCACAACACACAGTTTGTTCAGTAATAACCTCCCGCGGACTAATTATAAATTGTGGCTTACCCATTAACATTGTTAATTTTAAACCGACTAAAACAATCTTCTTCAATTTATTTCATATTACCTTGTGACAATAATGACAACATGATCGGGTGATCATATTATCGTTATTATTTATATTCTTAGCAGAAAATGGTTTTTTGTTTCCTGACAGGAACTAATGAAAATGTTATCATTAGTTATAAATTTAATCCTAATTATTATAAAGCTGTAACAGAGCTATGTCTGTACATTTAAGATATTAAAGAAATAAATATTGCATGCGGGCTATTTAAGCGTGTCTGAACACAAAACATTTTTTTGAATTTTTATGGTTGTCTGTTTGTTTGTTTGCATATCACGCGAAAACTATTAGACACATTTTGATGAAACCTTTTTGTTTAATAGATCTTGATGGGACTTTACACCGGAGATAGACTTGAACCGGATATATAACTTAAAAATCAGCTGTTGTCTGCGTGGGCAAAAGTCAAAAGTACCTATCTATAAAAGTAGTAAGTATTTTATATAACGACGAGTCAATAAGTTAATAATACGTTCTAGTTTTGTTATAAAATAGAAAATAGAAATAGTGTTTATAAATACAATTACCCTCGTAGTCCATTTAATTGAATAAAGTCAAAAAATAAAAATGTTTACGAGTACTTCAATCTGTTGCTTTATTCCCCTAAACAAATGCGTACACCAACTGAATTTAAATGGATGCTGACATTTAGTTAGTTTTGATTTGGTAAACGATGTTAGGTTTATTTGACAGAACTTTTTGATATTTGAATACATTCTCCTCTACTTGTGATTGACAAGCAATTTTAAAATTTACTTTAGCGTTATTTATCAAATTTTATTTACTAGAACAAATATTTGTGAAAGTGGAAATAAGAAATTTTTGTTTAAGGATAGAAACCTGCTGGTAACTCCAATCTCCACTTCACATTGTATTCTTATAAAACCAGCACCATCTATCGGATGTATTCGCATACATGTTTGTTCCTGTAGCATCTATCCTTCAGCCTTTCAACGTCTACTACTGGACATAGGCCTCCCCAAGAGAACGCCACAACGAACGGTCCTGCGCCGACCGCATCCAACTATATATGATATTGTTAAATCCATAAGCCGTGGTTATCAATTACCATTAGGTAAGCCGTCGGAGTATGCCATTATCTATACTATTAGAAAGCTGTAACAGAGCTGTGTATGTACATTTAAGATATTTGAGAAAAAAATACTGTATTAGGATCTGCAGGCGTGTCTGAACACAAAACAGTTTTTTTGTGATTTTGTTGTATCTTTGTAGGTTTCTCTGTTTGACTGTTTGTTTGTTCGCGTATCACGCGATAACTACTGAACTGATTTTAAATGCCTTTACTTGATAAATATTTATTTGATAGGTCATGACTTGACTTAATAACTGGTATACATTTTATCCTGCTACTATATCGGGAACCTGAGATATTACCTAAAACTAGCTTTTGGCTGCGCAGGCAAAGGCTAGTAAAGAATAAAAATATATCTAGCTCTTCGTGACATTTAGAATATAAACCACACCAAGGCTACCAAGGTGTAATCACGTCACAAACTGTATATTGTTTTTATGTAAGTAAATTATAGTATGGCTTCACAGTATCACAGAGTAAACACAGCACAGTACAATACGAATTCATCACACAAAATCATTTATGTATCTGATATAGAATCTACCACACATACCCAATAAACCCGTTTTAATTTTCTGGTTCCAATTTAGATATGACATCAAAATTGCTTTCGTATTATATATTTGTCTGTAGGTAGAGTAAACAACCATAAAGCACTTAACATTATTATCCGATCGATATGAAGCGGGTGTTGTATCGACAATCGGTATGCGGTAACATCTTGGGTTGACATTCCCAGCTATTGTGTAGCCCCATATCAACTGATGACGATAAGTCCACAATTACGAAAGGATAATCTGATAACCTTCATCAGATTTATGGTTTCCGGCTGGGTTTGTATTACGTGCGTTGTTATATTTCGGTAATTATAATTTTAGGAGACAGACTAGTTTATTCAGTTACCAATATTTATCAAATAAAACCACAATGAATATTGAAATTGCCGCATGAAGTTAAAAGAATTCGGTCACCAGAATATAAATAAACACATGAATATTTTCGATTTATTAACAAACTAGCAACTGCTCGAGATTTTGTGTGCCTGAACCCCAAAATTCGGTCAATATAAGTAGGTATGTCAATCTATGGCACTTTAATTATCTCTATGCAAAAATAGCTATTTCATAACAACCTATCTTTGTAGCAAATTTTAACCGAATCCGTCTAACTGTTTTTGCGTGATTGAATACGAAACATTCAAACCTACTTTCAAATTTATAATAATATTGGCTCACCCGGCGAACTTCATATCACCATATTTTTTTTTTTCGTGAAAATTTTCGATTAAAATGATTAAAGTACTAATATCGCTATCAATAAATAGAGGTTGGCATTACAAGAGTGAAAATTTAGTGTTGTATGTATTTTTTAATGCCGAATCATAAAAAAAAACTAAAATAAAAAATGTTGTCCAAAAAATAAAAAATAATAATTTTGGTGTCCACCCTTATCGTTTAGGGGTATGAAAAATATTTAACATCCTATTCTCAGACCTACTGAATATGCATACAACATTTAATAAGAATCGCGACACGAGAATTTTGTATATTAGATGTAGTAGGCCATGTGACCTTGCATCTATGCTTTTACAGTAAAAAAAACAATCATAATATGACGCTTAAGAATTGATATTATTATTAAAGAAAAAGTATAATACTGCTTAATTATGAGAGGAACTTTTCTATATTATATTATATGCTATATTATGCGGACTCGTCCTAAAGATAGCCTTTGGACAGTGTATGTCCACCAACCTTGACGGTTAATTAATTGTCAACGTTGACATTCAAGGGTTAATAAACGATAAGTAATTACGGTTAGGTTATCATTAGAGCTCGCGATAAATTGCTGTTAGGGATTTGACCATTATTAAGACCGATGGGCGATGCCATGAAAATATCACGAGTTTTTATATAGACTTAGTTATACATCCGCATGAGACAGCACATTTTGATTGTGTGTTGCCCATAGTAGTGTATAAACAAGTTGCTAATGCATACATACGTAGATAGACCCATGTTTCTAGAGGGATAGGCAGGGATATGGTTATTATAAAATAGTCTTACGCTGCCGAAACATATCGACGCCATTCGTTCGTATAACTGTTACTAACAATCTCCAATGCGTATAAATATAGAGACGTATGATCTAAATGTAATCTTCAAAGCAGATTTTTGAAATCTTGTAGAGGCTCAACGTGCTGTTGAACCACCCGCAGTTTTACTAGACTTGTAAGTAAAGTCTAGTTTTAGTTGGTGAGATATTCATAAAGTTAGTGGTGAAATGTTGATCATACTTATAGGTCATAACCTTAGCGCGACTACGAGCTTGCTGTTCTCTGTAATCCTACCATGATTAAATTTGCTAAGGTAAATATTTTCTCTCGTCATGCTGACAAAACATTTTCATCCAATCTATTTTATTTTGGAGTATGAAGTCGTTTGACTTGTGTAAGCAATATACGAGTACACAGATACACACATGTGCAATATTAGCTTTGTAGACATGATAGTAAGTCCTTTTAACAAAAAATATTACACAAACCCAAGCAATCTAAATAGCTTTTTTTTATTCATGTTTAAACGAGCGATGTAATAAGAAAATAAGTAATAGAAACCAGCGTTTCGCATCTTTATCCTTACATCCTTACTAACATTATAGGTACATGTGAAAGTTTGTTTCTTTGTTTGTAATACTTCCACGCTATAGGTAACCGATAATTATGAATTTTAGCATTTCATATGAGTAGGTTCAGAACTCAATAAAATACCTAGGTTACTTTTATCCTGGACAAAATGGACAGTTCTTGTAATTGAGCTGTAAAACGCGGCTTCACTTGCGTCTTTGTGATAAATCCATTTTGGATAGCATTTTATCAAAATGCTTTCTTGGTGCTCACAAGCTTTCAATACAGTATCAAAGAATGGAAGAATTAAGGATGACTCTCGTAAAATATCATTATATATTAACCTGGAAAAATAAATTAAGAGAATCTATATGTGTTTGATAAACTCCATTAAACTATTTAGACATACAAGTATTCGAACATATGATATCTTGGAAATTACATAGCAATATTTCAAATCTTCTATTTTAATCATCCGCAGCTGCTCTTTCGATTTAACGGAAGCTGAATGGAACTCGATTGCATTGGGATAGGATTATTCCACTAGTCTAATCCGATGCATGATGTTAGTCTTGAAATTCTCGTATCTTTAACTGCAAATGACAATTGATCCTCAAAACTATTGCTTAATAGTTTAACTTAATATTAGCTTCTGCCGACAGTTACACCGCAGACAGTGCAGGCGTTTATTTCAAATATCAAGGGGGTACATCCTGTAGTTCACTTTTGAAATCCTGCAAAATCCTTAAATTTGTTCCTAGATAAAAATTATCTTTGGTATTAATTGAGGTAATAAGCTATCTGTGTACTAAAATTTATCTAAAACAGTTTATTCGTTTTATGCATGATTGAGTAACGAAATTCGAATGTACCCATTACTGTCCGAAAAGGTGATTTTATTTTCCTCTAATTCAACAACTCTATATACAAAAAATATTTATAAAAAATGTATTATGATAAATATTTAACAAATTTAAACAATATTATTATATCATAAATTACATTATTGTATTGACCTCTCTGCCTTTTTTTGTTAAACCGGGAAAAAATGTTCCTAACCGCCTCTCTCTGCCTTTTTTTGTTAAGGCGGGAAAAAATGTTCCTAACCCCGTCGTTCGGGGCAACGAACAGGGTAGTGTGGGGCCCTCACCTACTAAAGAAACCCGCCGTGTGCCGTCTCTCCACCTTTATTGGCGGACCACCGGTACCATATTACATTCCTTCAGTGGTTGACCTCTCTGCCTACCCCTAAGGGAGATGGCGTGAAGATAAGTAAAGTATATTTTTGTTTTGACTCTTTAAATGCCTAAAGAGCATAATAAAAGCATGATTTTTCTCACACAATTCTGTACCTAACAGTTTTATAATAGTAAAAATCTTATCTATTAAGATACAAATCCTGATTCAATTCGTAAATGATAAATATTTTACAGTATCGTTTTCACGTCTCGGAAATGGAGTGGCGCACAAACTGGCTTGAATCTAAACTATGAATCAACTTTCACAGCACTTTCGAACATTGTTGTTTTACGGATATCGAATAATAAGTATCTACTCGATATCCCTAGCAAGATATTGAATATGTATGTACGCATGAAGCAAGAATATTATTTTAATAACAAAGCTATGACGAGCATAGTATACCTATATAGTAACAATATAAACTAATATGAGTATAATATATTTAAAGAGCTTCTTTTTCTGTTTGGACGGATTATTATCTGGATCGGTTCAATTTGATAATATGTAACGTATAATTTTTTTTTCATTGCTTACTTATTCTAAAAGACATCATGATAACATTAAAGAACGGAATATTAAACCAAAAAATACTGTGTTTTCGTTTGTTTCAATACTTGTAATAGAAGTGACGATAAGATTGGGAGAATATTTTATACATTTCAAAGCCTATTAATTCGAAGAGGCTATGTGCTGTCTAACATTACGCTAAAACAAGAACGTAACATGCGTAATGTTAAATAGAAAATGATAGTTATGAATAGGATTATTTTCTAATACATTTTCTCATTTTATTCTAGTATGTCAAGATCTTAAAATGTATAAATATGACAAAATATTACCCTAAATTTATAAGAAAATAGCTATTATATTGAGCGAGTTCTGATGGGCAGAGACGGTCAGAAACTGAATGCTCATATTTTCTATCAGTTAAAGGAAACGTTTTACAATTATTATAGTTTCTATGTAAATCATAATAAATATACTTATATTTATTTATTTATTTATATGTGCTATCACATAACTCAAATTTTATGTCATTCTTTCCTGGACATGGCATAATTAAACATACATTAACCACTTTTCCATGTTCACGTATTTTGGACGCTCACAAAATTACACAGCACAAATAACAATCTATACGTACCTTTAATTGATAAAAATCCAAGTCACGACAACTCGATTGCTCAACAAAATATTCTTAATACACTGAACCAAACATATGATCGAAACAATCCAAACTGATGAGTAAGCCCGAAATAAAAATCGATATATATCGGAACACATTGTTTCTAGTTGTTTATTACGTTCGGAACTGTGACTGGTTGTAAACATTGTTAATGTTTGTGTGGGGCTCTCTTATGTGTGTGACTACGACATTGATACGAGTTATTCTAAAACTGTTGCTAATTCTGTATGATTTGTAAATAAACTTTTGGTCTATTGAAAACAGTAAAAGAAAAGATTTATGATTTATTTCATAAGTATGTAGGTAGTTAACTACGGCTAGAGTAGCCAAATAAACGTGCATAGACTAAATTAAAAAGTAGCATCACGCCCGTATTCCCCGAAGAGGTAGGTAGAGGTGTAGAACCCACCCAACATTTGCCAGCTATATTAAAGTCAAGCAAGCTTATTGCCGTCTACCGGGCACATTTCCAAACTCCGGGCTGCAACGGAATGTTTCTTTTACGAAAAGCTCAATAGCATCGATCGATTCGGGGATGGAACCCGAGACCTCATGATCAGCAGTCGTTTACACTACCGCTGCACCACACAGAGGTATGTGCATAGAATATGATTTTTTTGACTAGACGATCTATTACCTAAATAAAATAGTACCAAAAGTCATGGGGGTCTTTAAAAACAAAAATTATGCGGGTAACGTTTTAGTTTTACTAAAATACCAAGATGCTTCATGGCCCGCTCGGGTCTGATAAGTAAACGCTTTTACGTGTTGCCCACCAGTAAATAATTACGGATTATTATATTGTTTTTTTTTTTATTTTTTTATTGCATGTAGTGGCAGACGAGCTACGGTCCATCTGATATTAAATGGTAACCGTCGCCCATGGACTCGACTATACCGATAGTATTGTCAAGCCGCTGCTCACCAATCATTTCACAGATATGAAATGAAATATAAACGGCTATCTCCTGCTACAGCCAAAACGCAACGATGTGCTTTATGGCCGGTCACACGGGAGATGGTGGCACCAACCCGCTCGGGCCCGATACCAAGTGAGTACTTCCACTTGGTACCCAGCCCTACCACCAGTCATGCAATGGATGATAATTGCTTACTTCCCTTAGTCGCCTCATACGACACCCGTGGGAAAGAATGGGGTGGTGACATTTATATTCTTAGTCCGTCACCACACGGGCAAAATTCAGCAGCGGGTGGATCAATTTGGCAGACTTTTTTCAATTAGTCGTTGAATTACACGGTAGGTTATGCAGAGACAAACTGCAAAAATTGCCGAGATAAACCTGGAATCATATTTTTCTTTTTCCCATTCAAACTGTTCCTAGCTGATAATTTAAACAGTTCAATAATATTAACACAAAATGTGAAATGTATATTCAATAATGTATTGACGTCAAACACGTTAATATTATAAGTAATGTATTCGAGGATCTAATGTACACTGATGAACAAAGAGTCTATTTTAAAATTAATATACTCAATAGCAATTTATAAAATATTTATAAAGTTTAGTTTAAAAAAGAGGTCAGTGTTATTGTCTTGGCTGTTTTTAAATCTTCGCTTTACAAACGACAAACAAGTTCATCGTTTATCTTTGCTTTATTGTTTTAAGTTTAGATTACACTTCTGGAAGTATTAATCGACCCTGCTACACACTATTGGATTGCTGTAGAGCAATAGGTTTTGACACAACGATTTCTGTTGGGTCAGCTATTTTTTTTATAAAAAATGCGTTTACTTTAAGTTTGAAAGTAATCTACGTACGTACGTACTCTTCAAATTTAAATCTATGGATAGTGATTATTATTTCAAATCAGGTAGTTTTCTGTCACTTCCTCTATCATGGCAAAAAAAGCTCACGATCCTCCGACGTTTAGAAAAATGCAGTGTATTTTTGTTAATTTTATATATTATCCATCCATCAACCTTTTAAAGTCCACTGCTGGACATAGGCCTCCCCAAGAATGGGGGATAGTGCCGTAATCGCCACGCTTGGCAGGCTGCCCACTCCCCCGGTATTCCCTTAGTCGGCTCTTACAACTCCCATGGGTGGAGAAGGGTAGGACAATTCTAAAGCCCCCACATGTCATTATATATTATATAATTTCTATTTTTAGCTTGGAAATTTAGAATTTAGACGAGTACAAGGTGCAAAAATATAAAATCGAATTTTGGTTGACAGTCGCGTCATCTGAATTTTCATAAATTGTTCATACATGGCATCACGCCTGTATTCTCCGAAGGGGTAGGCAGAGGTATATTACACACCCACGTGTTTCCAGCTATGTTTAAGCCCCACGTAATAGGGAACGAGTCTATTGCCGTCTACAGGGCACATATCCAAACTCTGAGCTACTACTGAGAATATATTTTTTTACGAAAAAGCTCAATAACACTGCCCGACACGGGGATTGAACCCGAGACCTCATGATCAGCAGTCGCTCACAATACCGCTGCAACACCAAGGCATACATTGTTCTTACCAGGTAAACTTAATTATTACACAAGTATCATCAAGATGTGATTAAAATATTTAACAAAAGGTTAGTATAACGGCGTATACAATCGAAAATAACAGTCTCTAGCAGGATTTGAACCTGCATCTCCTGGATACCGTCCAGATGCTTTGCCAATTCAGCAATCGTGACAATTGCTCCTGACTGCTAATTTCGATAACATATTCATACTTAACGTCTTTGGGTGACGCCCACCGCGAACCACGTTGGTGTCTGATGTATAGTGCTAAGCATGTCAAATGCTAAAAATATATATATAAAAATATCTAAATACTTCGTATCGTGCTAAACTAAAACTGTTTATGAGTTTGTATGCGAGAGTGCTCTCACAGGCTTGCCTTTTATTACATAGTCTCTTAGTTTTACTCATATATGAAATGTAGGATTCTTACATCTCTGTAATATAAACGAAAATAAAACAATACGAAAGATATTTTTTATTTGGCTACACCCACATTACTTTACTTGACGTAACGTGAAATAGGCACCATAAAGCTGTTCTCAAATGTTAATATCGTTTAGTATATGTATGCAATGCATCTTTACCATACCAATATATTATAATGATTGGTGAGTTGGCACATGTCACATCGATGTCACGTAATTAATTTGGTTAAATATCGTAAGCGTATTTGGTGGATGAAATAATTTTTATGTTCATGATATATTTACTTTCAGCATATACATTTGCTTTTTATATTCCTCAAATAACGCCGTTGATAAGATATTTAAATTAATAAGGTTTATTCCCAAATTGTAAAAAACATTGTCGTAAGACTTTCCTATGCATACTTCATACTTCCATGTAATATCCATTACATCGCGTATTTTGCAGAAAACAATCTTTTCAAATAATTATTCGATTAATTTTAGCGAGTAAAGTGAATCTATTTAGCCTAATTAATATAAAGCTGCAACAGAATTGTGCTTGTACATTTAAGATATTTGAGAAAAAAAATAATATAGGCGTGTCTGAATGCAAAACATTTTTAGAATTTTCGTCTCTTTTTAGGTTTATCTGTTTGACTGTTTGTTCGTTCGCACATCACGCGATAACTACTGAACGGATTTTAATACAACTTCTCTTATTTGATAACTCTTGATAAAAACAAGGGTTCACGTTATGACTGTGCGAACTGCAGAGCCATAAGCTTGACCAGTTTGGCAGCCAAAGTGTATGGTAAGATTGTTAAAAGGAGAATGAGGATGGTGTCTGATAAATTTTTGTGTGAGGCACAAGGAGGAATCTGTGAAGTGAGGCTGACTGACCGCATTCTTAAAAATGACGTAGCGAGTAGGTATAAAAGAGAGTATTGGTGTAAAGATGCGAAAGGGAATGCTCCGATGGTTCGGACATGTGGAAAGAATGCCGGACGAGCGACTAGCTAAGAAAATATACAATGCGAAAGTGGAAGGATGTAGGTACATGGGGAGACTGAGACTTACCTACCTAGACCAAATTGGTCATGTATTGAAGGAAGGTGGAGTCAGGAGTCTTCGAAACCGGCGAGCGTGTATGAAGAGAGTTATGAATGTTGAGGAAGCGAGAGATGTATGCAAGAATAGAGCCTCTTGGCACTCTGTTCTCTCTGCCTACCCCACAAGGGAAATGGCGTGATGATAAGTAAGTTGATTAGACTTAAAAACTGGTATATATTCTATCCTGCTACTGTATTGGGAACCGGAGATATAACCGGTTCCCTTGGGATAGCTATTTTTGTAATTTAATTAATGTATAGGACCGTTCGTTGTGGCGTCCGTTTGGGGAGGCCTATGTCCAGCAATAGATGGATGGATGATAATTACTGTGCCGTAGAATGATGTATATTATATTAAACAAACCTCTTAACTCTTAAATATAATTGAACCAAGAAATGTTATCATCTCTGTAATAATGTAAGCAAACAAACAAAAATATATTTCAGAAGCAACATTCAAATAATTTCTTTATGACCGGTAACACTTTTTACTATTTGACACATGAGTTATGGCGGCTCCTGGTATTGGACGACATATACATTCGTCACTGTGACGGATGTCCTAGCTAGAGTTTTGGCCTATATCCAAGGCAGTATGACCATTTAATTCAAATTCAAATTCAAATTCAAAAATATCTTTATTTCATAGGCCTATTAAATAGCACTTAAAATCGTCAAGAATACACTAATAATCAACACGAGCGCCTGAGGCGAGTGCATCCGCAATAACAAAGTGGCGATTGCAATCGCCACAAGCGGCCGGATTCCGAAGTAAAGCCTTTCATGAGAAGAACCCGGCAAGAAACTCATGGGCCACTTTTTTAAATTGCTAATTTATTACAATTTAATATAATCTTTATAACTAAAATGACATTATATTATACAAAACAATTTTGAAAATTAATTAATGAGGAGCAGCTCAAGCCCATTTTGTTTTGTCCTCAAGATAATCCGAAACAGTGTAATAACCTTGATTACAAAGTCTAATTTTTATGGCTTTCTTGAACTTATTTAGTGGCATGTTTCGGACACTTTCAGGAATCTTATTGTATAAGCATATACTTTGTCCCATAAAAGATCTACTAATTCTGTGGAGACGAGTACTGTGTGCAATAAGATTGCCTTTGTTCCTAGTATTAATGTGATGAACATCGCTATACTTATCAAAACATCCGATGTTTTTCTTGACATACAACAGATTTTCGTATATAAATTGAGACACAACAGTTAGAATATTAATTTCTTTGAATTTCTGTCTAAGGGAAACTCTCGGGCCCAGATTATAGATTGCACGAACAGCCCTTTTCTGAAGTACAAATATGGAATTTAAATCGGCGGAACATCCCCATAGCAGTATGCCATAGGACATAATACTATGAAAATAACTGAAATAAACTATTCTAGCCGTTTCAACATCAGTCAATAATCTAATTTTTTTTACCGCATATGCCGCTGAGCTTAACCTACCTGACAATTTTTTAATATGGGGGCCCCATTGGAGTTTGTTATCTATAGTGATACCTAGGAAAACCGTGGACTCCACAAGGTCCAGTTTAACGCCATTCAATTGTACATTGGTTTCTACATGCCTTACATTGGGTGTAGTAAATTTTATACATTTAGTTTTATTTTCACTTAAAACTAGGTTATTAGTATTGAACCAATGAACAACTTTAGATAGTGCGTTGTTCACATCGTCATAATTAAGCAGTTGCCTTCTTAGTTTAAATAATAAAGATGTATCATCTGCGAACAACACAATACTTCGATTATCTCCTACGTAGTATGGTAGGTCATTAATATAGACTAGAAACAGAAATGGCCCTAAAATAGACCCCTGTGGCACACCCATTGTCATGACAGACCCAAGAGATAACGTACCATTAATACAACCTAGATCAAGTAAAAGAATTGTATTAGTTTTTTTATCTTTAAGTCGATATCATATAACTGCTGGAAATCTAAACAAATTGCAGGAATAGCATTGGCACCAGTGGCGTAACTGTACCATCTGAGGCCGTGGCAAATACATTGTATGGGGCTCTTTCAGTAAATACCGACACTTAGTAATTTAATTTTAAATCACTTTACTTACCTACCCAACAGCATTACTCATTAAACACAAAGTGAAAAATGTGAAATCGAAAATAACAGTCAGGAGCAGGATTTGAACCTGCATCTTCTGGATTCCGTCCAGATGCTTTACCAATTCAGCCATCCTGACATTTGCTCCTGACTGCTAATTTCGATAACACATCATACTTAACGTCTTTGGGTGACGCCTGCGCCGTCTGTCGGACGTATTTTCATACATTATACCGACCAGGTAAACTTAATTTTACAATTAAGATTTTACCTAATAATGACGCAAACCCTTTAAATATTTAGATATTTTTATATATATTTTTGCATTTGACATGCTTAGCACTATACATTAAACACAAAGTGAAAAATGTGAAATCGAAAATAACAGTCAGGAGCAGGATTTGAACCTGCATCTTCTGGATTCCGTCCAGATGCTTTACCAATTCAGCCATCCTGACATTTGCTTAAGTATGATGTGTTATCGAAATTAGCAGTCAGGAGCAAATGTCAGGATGGCTGAATTGGTAAAGCATCTGGACGGAATCCAGAAGATGCAGGTTCAAATCCTGCTCCTGACTGTTATTTTCGATTTCACATTTTTCACTTTGTGTTTAATGTATAGTGCTAAGCATGTCAAATGCAAAAATATATATAAAAATATCTAAGCATTACTCATATTGTGTGCATTTTACTTTTATCACTTTACTTTTACCTACCCTAACAAAATACAACTACTGCAAATCTAAACAAATAGCATTGTTAGCTCAGGCTGAGCTCTGATGGAGCTGAGCTGCTCAGCTCCGTCAGAGGTTAAACCTAGCTAGTTTTCCATATGTCTGAAGCTAAAAAGTCTTCCTTCGAATCCTAATATTCAATGCGTTTATAATCTCTCTTCAAAAATAGCTATCGAATAGATTAAAAATAGCCTATGTCTTTTTCTATACATTGCATTATATGAAAGGAGGCATATAAAAAAATGCGGGGCAGTCTTTGGGGACTGCCGATAGAAGTGAAAACTAAGTAACTTCTGAATTGTATCCTCGAGCTATTAGATTATTATATGCCGTGTGGGGCCGGCTTTAGAATTGTCCCACCCCTTTCTACCCACGGGAGTCGTAAGAGCCGACTGAGGGAATACCGGGGGAGTGGGCAGTAGCACTCCCTCGAGTATTAACAACATCCACTGCGATCGCCAACCCGCCTGCCAAGCGTGGAGATTACGGCACGATCCCCCATTTCTTGGGGAGGCCTATGTCCAGCAATGGACGTTGAAAGGCTGATGGATTAGATTATTATTTTTGGTTTGTAAAGAAGTGTTAATAACTAAAATTGGTCATTAAAAAATTTGTCATTATTGGTTTGTAAAGAAGTGTTAAGTGTTTTTGTTGCAAAATTGGTAATTAACACTTCTTTACATACCAAAAATAATTCAAAAATAATAATCTAATAGCTCGACGATACAATTCACAAGTTACTTAAATTTCATTTCTATCGGAGCTATCGGTGACGATGAGGCGAGTTCCATGATTTTCGTTCACCTAAAAAGTACTCAACGCGCCTAAAGAAGATCGGAGCGTTAGATGACGATGACGCTAGTTCCATTATTTATGTTCACCCAAAAAGTGCTCAACGTGCCGAAAGAAGTTTACACTTAAAAAAAAAAACACTTTTTATGATTTATAATATTAGTAAAGATAATAAGGATCCGATAATAGTAACCAAGACATATAATTTATAACTCCCAATGACATTTACATAACGCGCATTTTATTATACACCCATAAGCAATAGGGCTGTCACTAATTTTTTCGAGCCGTTATTTTAATGCCTTGTATTTATATACGAAGCCATGTCCGTACTTAATTAAGCCTGATTCACATTGGGGCCTCTTGTGAAAACATGCTCCAAGCGGATTTATTATGTCCTTATGTCCCTTGTTACAAAGGTATTTTAAAACGAACACATTCAACCAGCAACGTAACGGCTGTTTCTTTTTGAAGAAAGAAGATAATCACTAATTTATAATTTTTAATTTATCATTTTTAAGCCAGCTTGATCGTGAAAGTACAAAGTCTCAATGAAGATCAGCGTAAAACAACGGTAGATACTCCTACCAAAAAACAAAAAAAAAAACATAAAAGAAGCTGGCAAACCATCTGGGACAGTTTTCCACGAGAAACAAGTTCGAATCCTGCTCGTGACAGTTACTTTCGATTTCACATTTCGCACTTGTGTTCATTTATTAGGCTAAGCATGTCAAATGCTTAAAAATATATAAAACTAGCCCTTGCCCGCGGCTTCGCCGCAGTCAAAAGCTAGTTTTTCAATTATATCTCAGGTTCCCGATATAGTAGCGAGATAAAATATAAACCAGTTTTTAAGTCTAATCAAGGCCTTTTAAATAAAAAAAGTTGCATCAAAATCCATTCAGTAGTTTTTGCGTGATGCGCGAACAAACAAACAGACAAAAAATCTAAAAAAAATCGTTTTGTGTTTAGACATGCCTATATAGCCTATTACAGTCATTTTTTCTCAAATATCTTAAATGTGCAGACACAGCTTTGTTACAGCTTCATAATAGTATAGATTACATTTCATAAGATTGGTCTGTCCCATCGTTGGGTACAGATCTCTAGTCTAGTAGTCTAAGCTATACTCCATCACATTGAGCCAGTGTTTTATAGATGCTAGTAAACCCCAAAAGGGCATCTTTCACGCATTACCAACCCTTTTTTTTTAGTTAAGGCGGGAAAGAATGCATTACCAATCCTAGGGAAAGGTATAGGAGGGGAAGGATGCTCGAGACGGGATAAGGAGAGAGTTTATTCTTCTCGCATTCTCACTCAAGTGGTGCCTAAGCATACCTTTATTTAGTAAAGGTATGATGATATCATGTGTGTACTTCCTCAGTAGAGCCGGCATATTTTCAACCGACTTCCAAAAAGAGGAGGTTCTCAATTCGGCTGTATGTTTTTTTTTGTGTTTGTTACATGATTATTCCGCCAATTATGAATTGACTTCAATAATTATTTTTTTGTTTGGTAGGTGCTCCTTCAGAAGTGGTCCCATTTAAATTTTAAAAAAATCGGTGGAGTGGTTTTTAAAAATAAACAAAATTCTAAAGAATTGCATTAGTCGGCGCCTAATCCAAAAATAACAAAGCAATACTTACACTCATATAATAATAAAAACAATAGGTATATACTTATGACCACTGAAGGAATGTAATATGGTTCCGGTGGGCCTCCAATAAAGGCGGAGAGACGGCACACGACGAGTTTCTTTAGTGGGTGAAGGCCTTACACTACCCTGTTCGTTGCCTCGAACGATGGGGTGTGCGGTTAGGAAAATTTTATCCCGCCTTAACAAAAAAATATATAAAAAAGTATATGTATATACTTATAATAACATTAACACAATTTTTGGCACCGACTTCAAACACATTAGTAGGTGTCTAGCACGGAAATTGTATGTAAATACATATTATTTATTGCTTTTTAGTTCATAAGTGTCTTTTTTGGAGGCGTTTTTTTTTAAATAATTTATGTAATCTGTAACCTAACATAAAGAAATGGGATTATCACTAGCTTACTCTATATGCCATAATTATAAACTCGTAACTTCCTATATATACCATCTGTAACAAATCTGTACATAAAATACATGCAAAAAAAGTATTCTCCACACATTCTCTCTTGCAGCATTTCATGAATATGTTTTCAATTGCCAGTAAGTTCGCAGTAATATCACATCATCGATTGCAGATTACCGGGAAGGCGCTTTTATTTGTCATCCAACAGAATCTACGTGGAGTGCGGGACAAGAATAATAATATAGAGGCGAACAACTCCGACTTACTTTTTCAATATATTTGTTCGTAACCTTTTATTTGTTTTTATTACTTTTATCCCAAATTTGTTTTTACACAACTGTAGAAGTAGTGAATTAGTACATATAAAGCCACTTTTATACTACTGTCTTAAATTTTATGTTATCTTTTATGGTATGCTAAATGGTGGGTAAATTTCTGTGCGATCATTTGGAAATGTTCGGGTTTTAGGTTACATTAAACATGGTTGCTTCTTTTTATTTCACTTTTTGATAAATGTTCGTATCCCTTGAGATTGTTAGCAGCAACTCTTGTTTAATGTTCATTAGCTTTGTTTTTTTGACAAATTGCTGTATTTTGTAAACACAATTTATTTGTTGACGGCCGAGCAAAAAGTTGAGTAGAAAATTGACGTAAATATTATCAATACAGATATTTGTAATGTTGAAGACTGATGGAAATTTATTGTAATTTTAATTTTTTTTAGGTCTAATTAGTGAACAGATGCACATAATAAGTACTAGTCCTACGGACAGAAACATCACTTCCATTAAAACTTGTCCAAAGTCTCTCTATAATAGCCTACTAAATCTTAATAATAATACTAATTGTTCGTCGCTACGAACCGCTAGAAGAAATGTACCTTATACACACAGAAACACAGTTGAGATTATTTTGTCCGCCACGTGATCCTCGGGCAACCGCGTCATTCAACGAATGCGCTAGGCTTGCACGTATGATTTTATTTATCATCACGCTATCTCCCTTGCAGGGTAGGCAGAGAGAACAGAGTGACAAAAGGCTCTATTCTTGCATACATCTCTCGCTTCCTCAACGTTCATAATTCTCTTCATACACTCTCCGGTTTTCCGCTCGCCAGTTTCGGAGACTCCTGACTCTACCGACAGCAAAAAAGCTGACGTTTATAAAACTTAAAAAAATATTTTTGCAGTAGATTCTATTTGATTACTTTTTATATAATTTTAAATGTTATTTTCAAGTCGGATTTTTTTTTGTTGATCATATACGTTTAGAGTTTTAGCTCTTTATTTTCGGTTATTAAATTTTATTGTTGAAATACCCTAAATCGCGTAAATAATTTTATTTTAATCAATACTACAAGCGCGAGCGCTTTAAGCGCGCGAGCGACACTCTTCGCTCTGTTGTACCGTGGTCGGTACGCGAAACGGTAGGCATTTAACTCGAGGCCTTGAGCGAGTGATGTACGCCTGACAGAGGTGTTCATTCGAAATTAGATCCTACTAACATTTTTGTGTTATATATTTTTTTTATTGCGTGCTGTGGCCGACGAGCCGCTTCCCATCTGATGGTAAATGGTAACCGTCGCTCATGGAATCAACTGGACCGGGAGTATTGTCAAGCCTTGATCACCATTTCATTTCACAAATACGAAATGAAAGAATAAACAGCTATCTCCTGCTACAACCAAAACACACTGACATGCTTCATGGCCGGTCACACGGGAGATGGTGGTACCAACCTGTTCGGGCCCGATAGCAAGTGAGTACTCCCTACTTGGTACCCAGCCCTACCACTTATTCCACTTTGTCTTCTTTGAATTATGTATTATGCTTTTATTATCTGTATTTTAGCATTTAACATGCTCAGCTACTTTAATGTACAATTTATTGAGACAAATACGATGGAAAGATTGGGAATGGCCGTTGGTCACTGCGATGGCTTAGCGGTCTAGAGCACTTCCCTGGATTGGAAGGGACGCAGATTCGAATCCCGTCCGTAGTAGTGTTCTTTTTCCACATTCACAAATAATTAAGTTTTATGTTCTTAAATATTATCATAATACCTACATGTTGTGGATGACATACACATAAAGTATGATATCGTTTTTAAAGTCCATTTTAAACATAATTACTCGCATTATATTTTTGCAATGCAAACAAAAAACATTTAAATTATTACAAAAAATATTAAAAATGATCCAGTAACCATGGTTCCATCAATTCATCAGCCTTTCAACGTCCACTGCTGGACATAGGCCTCCCCAAGAAAACGCCACAAAGAGCGGTCCCGTCATGGGGGATAATTTCGTAATCGCCACGCTTGGCAGGCGGGTTGGCGATCGCAGTGGATGTTGTTAATACTCGAGGGAGTGCTGCTGCCAACTTCCCCGATATTCCTTCAGTCGGCTCTTACGACTCCCGTGGGTAGAGAGGGGTGGGACAATTCTAAACACGGCCTAAATCATGATTGCTGCAACTAAATTGAACTGTGGAATTAAAGGTAACTAAAGTTAATCCATTACCTTTTCCATTTGGATTGCGACAGCGACAAGACATGTCTACTCAGTGTCTCTTAAAATTAAAATTATAAAATACCTACCGTGCAATAATTTGAATGTGTGTAGTACTAACTACTAAGTTAGTACTAAGATACAAGAAATTCAAAGGAGTTCAACACACGTACCATCTACATCTACCACGTGAGTACAACACAAACCACAGAAGGGCCATTCTACACTAAACGTAAAGCTAAATGACGCCGATTCTTCTAACTACGACCATATAATTTTTACTATGTCGAAAACGCAGCAAACGCCGCCTAAAAAAATCACACAACCCAACATATTAACCCAGGATTCCGACACAGCTTCAGACTGTGTTGTCTCAGATAACAGTGGTTTGCCACAGCGTTTTAAACGTAAATATGGTGGTGATTCAGCACTAAATGAAATAAAAGATATGCTAGCTGATTTACAACTTCAACAGAAAAAAAAACACTAAAATTAGAGGAGGAAATAAAAAAAGTTACTGAACAAAATAATGAAATTATGAAATCAATTCCATACATTTCAGATAAATATGACGACGTCTGCAATCAACTACAACTAACCAAATCCGAAAATGTCGCCCTTAACAGTCAAATTTCGTCGTTGGAACAAAAGGTCGAATTGCTGGAACGAAACTACAAAGCATCCACTTTGGAACTGAGAAATATACCTAAAACCAACTCAGAAAATAAATCTACATTAATTAATTTGGTAAAAAATCTGGGTGAAAAACTAGAAGTTCCAATATTTTAAAGCATTCAAACCCCATTATGGTGGATTTTTTTTCGGTACCACTTAAAGAAATAATAATAAAAGCGACAAAATCTTATAACCGTGGTAATCAAGATTAATTAAACTCCATACATTTGAAATTAGATGGCGAATCGAGACCAATTTTACCGTTTACATTACTTATCCCGTGAGTACGTCAAACATCATAAAGGTACATCTTGCTGTACTTCCTATGGCAAAGTATATATACGCCTAAGAGAAGGTGAAAAGCCTGTATTGATCAAGAAAGAAGAAGACTTGTACAAATTATCTGATTGACTAACATTTTTGTCACGCCTATCTTTTACATATAATGTGAAAGTTCTCTGGAAAGTCAAAGAAAAATCTACTATGTAACTTTTTTTGTAAACACTCAACAACACAATACAATCATTGCATCTTTATATAATAATTACAATACACTCGCTCTTGTCATACAAATACCTTACACATCTATACACACAAACTATAACAACTTACACATAAACAATCTTCGCACAAATCTACTGATTAAAAAATATACAAGGAACACTATTTTTACTAGTAAAACATACAAATACATAAAATGCACAAATAATATACTATCAACTTATACCTACCATAATATATCCTCTAACAAACACAACAATAACGCCACAAATTGGCAATTAACCATCTCCATATCACACTCACTATTAGTTAAATATATTGCTGTAACATATCCAAACACTGTTATATTTAAAATTCCCTATTATTTACCAATCTGTCAATCATATCACATAACGCAAGCGATAACGTGGAACAAATTACATTCAATTTACTTATTTGTTAAATGCATACTATGCACCACATACAATACTTTTGCCAACGTGCATTTTCTAAGAACCTATTTAATGTTTATTTTCAATAACAACAAATCTATACCACATACATCTGCAACATTAATTATTATAACTTTTATAAGTGTCAAGATATTACATCACAATTATTTTACGAATACCCTCATATATATTCTCGATTATGTTTATTATACTTCGCTGGGTATATCACTAAATAGACATTACATAATCGTAAATTATAAAAAAGTATCACTATTAAGCTGTCGGTATCCGCCTGGCTCAATTTATTTTATGTTTCAATGTTCTGGGTGCATACTTCATACACCATTTATGCCTTAAAAATTAATACCAACAAAATCTTAAAATATGTAACTACTACCTATATTATTTTCAATGGTAACAATTACTATCAACATTCGATATAACAAATGAATTAATACGCAGCATTGACGAATATCAAACATCAGTACCAATAAATTGCGACCCAGAAACATGCATTTCACATATTAAAAACCCCGCGAAATATTTAAAATTTTACAACAAAATATACGCAGTTTGAACTGTAACTTCGTCGAATTACAGGTCCTCTGTGAAAGACTTGCATTTTCTTGTGACGTCATTGTTCTTTTTGAGTGTTGGTTATCACGGGTTATGTGCTTGCCATTAATTCATGGATACATTTCATACAAAACAAGCGACAACTATAACCAAAATGACGGTGTAGTTGTTTATGCTAAGGCCTCTCTAGATTGTATAGTGGATGAACCCTCGGTAGAAGAAGCTAACTGTTTATCAATTACATTGAATAGCGAAACTATATTAGTTGCTATATATAGGCCACCATATTTTAAATCATTTGAATTTTTTTTTAAATCATTTCACAGTTTATTGGACAGTTTAGCTTCATACAAAAATATTGTTATAGTAGGCGATATAAACATTGACCTAATCGGGTCTAGCGATGAAACTAACACATACCTTGATATTTTAACTTTCCATGGTCTCTTGCCAGCCATATATTCTGCAACTCGTGGTAAAACATGTTTGGATCATGTTGTCTTAAAAACACAGCTAAGTGTTTACACCTTTTCTTGAAACACTACTATTACAGATCACGAAGCGATACTATTTTGTTTACATACTGACTACCATAAAAACAACCACAAAAATTAACAACTAATTGTAAACTCAATGTCGAAAACTTAAAAATTCAATGTAGAAATGAAAATGTTGATATAGTATATCACGAAAATAACCTAAATACCGCAACAAGTAATTTTATTAAAAAATTACGAGACTTAACAGCTAATAATTCAATAGAACGTACTATACCTACAAATAAAATCATAATTAAGCCATGGCTAACCTCCAGTGTTCTTCGTTGCATCCGCACTAGAGACAGAATGCATAAAAAATTAAAATCAAATAAAAATGACGAATTATTAAAAAAATCCTATATAAGATACCGCAATCACTGCAATGCTATATTAAAAATATTAAAGAAACAATATCAACGAGATCAAATAAATCTATATAAAAATAATTCTAAAAGGCTATGGTCTACTATTAATACAATTACTAACAATATTAATAAAAATCAACTACCATATCAGCTATTAAAAGTTGGTAAAGATTCTACCGATGCCATTTGTTTTACTACCTGCTGACGAAGATGAGGTTGAAAGAACTATAACACAACTTAAAAGCGATTGTTGTCCAGGTTGGGATCAAATAAATGCTGATGTGTTGAAACATTTATCTAAATTAATAACACCAGTCCTCACTAACTTAATTCATCAGTGTTTTAATGCTGGCATATTTCCTAACGCGTTAAAAAGAGCTGTAGTACACCCGATACACAAGGCGGGAGACAGAGCTGGTGTCACTAATTACAGACCAACAGCTACAATAACAATTATTTCAAAAATATTTGAACGTTTGTTGATTATACAATAGACTAGTCAAATATTTGGAAGAACAAAATCTATTATCTGATAAACAATACGGCTTCCGACGTGGCCTATCAGCAGAAAATGCAGTTTTTGATCTAACAAATTTTGTGGACAGTAACAACAAATGCCTAACAATATTTCTTGACCTTGCAAAAGGTTTTGACACCGTCTCTGTACCCCGCCTAGTACAAAAACTTGAAAATCATGGTATAAGAGGTATACCATTAGCATTGTTAACAGATTATTTAAAAAACAGAACCCAATGTGTAAAAATTGGAGAAAACATAAGTGATATACGACCGGTCAACTATGGAGTGCCACAAGGAAGTATTTTGGGTCCTACTCTGTTTCTCTGCTACATAAATGAATTATCTTCACTTAACTTAAAAAACTTTCGCACCACATCCTACGCCGATGATACATCTCTTACTTTTTTTTTCGAAAACCAGGAGTGAACTTTTTAATTCTGCTCAAGATGGCTTTAACAAAGATTATCATTGGCTATTATCACATACACTAACACTTAATGAAGAAAAAACTAAATATATTGTTTACTCAATTAGAAATCCAACTGAAGTTTCTAACCTTAACACTATCATATACGCACATAAATGTAATTTTCCCCCTATGGCATACTGTAACTGTCCGACCATTAATCAAAGTCCATGTATTAAATACCTTGGTGTCGAAATAGATGCTAAACTAACTTTTGATAAACATATACAATCACAAGCCAAAAGAATAAGAAAACGCAAGTCGCAGATAAAAAAACAAAGAAGATGGTTTATGAGGCTCTGGCACAATCTATTCTAAGTTACTGCATCACCACTTGGGGAGGTGCATGCAAAACTAAACTCATAGCCCTAGAGAGACCCCAAACAATGATTCTAAAAATAAGTTTAGCTAAGCCTCGTTTATTTCCCACCACTAAACTTTATGAAGAAACCCAAGTCCTTACAGTGCGCCAACTATACATAATGTTAACTGTACTTCATACGCGTAACAACTTAACCAAAGAAATGAAACAACATACACCATATTCGCGAAGGAATTTTGTTGTATGTGAACCCACTAGAGTTTATACATCGTTCGCACAAAGATTTTACAAATTTAGAGGAGGCATGTTATTTAATAAACTAAACAAAAATATTAAAATAGCAGATTGTACCAAAATTGACTGTAAAAACAAAATTTACAAATGGTCGCTCAATTTAGATTACTTGGAAACCGAAAAACTACTCGAGTTTTACCAATAAGACTGTTTAAATAATTATTGATTTGTTTATACTCTTTATTTATATATACAGACACACACACACAGTCACACACGCTTGTACACACACACACACACACACACACACACACATAAGCGCTAACATTCACAAATACCATATGCGTGTACCTATAAATAAATAGAACCTAATTGGGTGGCCTGGAGTGCTAAAATACAGGCTTAGGCTTACTTTAGACTCCAGATCTCTCGCAAATTGCATCCTTGCAGGCCTGTAACCTATTATCTATTTCTATGTTCAAAAAGTGTAATTTGTGGAGATATAATAAAACAAAACATTGTTATTATATTATATATATTACACGTGAGTTATTAAATAGGTATACTAAGCGGATCTTTAAATGCTACTATTAATTATAATAAGTTAGCTTTCTATTGTTTATTTTTATCACGTAATTCTTCTTTGAGATTTCGCGTGGTACAGAATATACACGACTATTTTTTTTACCACGTCTGACACTAACGGCCTTTAACTCCTTTTGCACGATATAATTTCTAAAGGATTACATTTATCACTTAACCCTCGCTTGGTATAATTAACCCTCTAAATTGGGCTAAAACGTAAAATTCCCATTAAAAGCGACAGCAGTTAAAAATTAAGTATTATATGAAGGCCATCACGTCCACGAAGGCGATGCGTATTAGTCTTATGAAAAGGTCTTAGAAGAGCTTTCATTTGTCCATTTCAGAGACTATATAGTTGGTTATAAAGAACAGCTTAATTCAATAGATTTTGGTGAATAACATAAGTATTTAGGCCTTGTTTGATTTAGCAGAATATGTAGTATAAGCTATTTACATTTTATTATATTGACACTTCCAAGTGCAGTTTTGTGCGGACTTGAACTGTCACTGTTTACTTTATTAGGTTCACTCAATACTTCTGAGAGCACGCTATATTTTTGATTACAGTAAATGACTATCTACTTTAATGAATTCAGATTTTATTTCATGAGTCAATGTTACATTTACTATTATTTTAAGAGGATTAAGAAACATTCTATATTTTTTTCTACATTAGGCAGCTTTTGGAAATGTTAATATTGATTATATTTATCTCTTGCAAATATTACTTTCTATTTGGATTACTATTTACGTATCCAAATTATACGAGACAATTTACTAAAAAAAGCAGTATACATAAGCTAATTAATATTATACAAATTTTGTATCCAGCCGCAGGTTCTGGCGGTCCTGTTTAGACATAAATTGAATTCTATCTATAGTAGGTATCTACATGATGTCATGTTTCCATATCCTTCAATACTCTTATACAAAGACGGTTATAATATTCTTTACGTTCACCACATAATAGGCTCACATTATTAAGGCTTCAGTCTTGCATGTGATTTGTGAAAACAATGCATGAAACCCCACAGTGTTACGGTTTTTTTTTACTTTAAGGTCATTATCAGTAGCAAATACGATATATAAAACTTTACCTGAGTTAATTATTTTCAATTTACTGTTCATTATAAGATTAAAAAATAATTTCTGCACTAAGAACAAATTACCAAAAGAAAGCTAAAGTAGAGACTGTCAAGAAGGCTCAATTTTTTTTTTTATGAATAAATATTCACAGGCATTTCACACTACGTCCTCTGGTCCCAAACTAAGCTTAACGCTCGTGCTATGGATACCAGATTACGGATATAATAAATAAATAAATATTCACGGACATTTTCACACAACGTCCTCTGATCCCAAACTAAGCTTAACGCTTGTGCTATGGGTACCAGATTACGGATATAATACATATACTACTTATTTTTTGTAAATACATACATATCATAGATAGAAAACACCCAGACGCAGTACAATTATCTGTGTTCATCACACAAATAATTGTCCTGAGTGGGAATCGAACCCACGACCTCGTGCGCAGAAGTCGGTTACACTACCGACCACGCCACGAGGCCCGTCTGGAAATTGGCGGAACATCACGGAACGGTAATCCAGGAGACGCAGGTCCATATTCCGCTCGTGGCTATTTATTTTCTATTTCACATTATCGCACTTTGTGTAAATGGCTGAGGAAGTTATAATCGCAATCTCGCTTAAAATACGCAGGTATTTTTTATCTATTATATTACATATACAAAAAGGTAGTATATATATTATATCCGTAATCTGGAACCCATAGCACAAGCGTTAAGCTTAGTTTGGGACCAGAGGACGTTGTGTGAAATGTCCGTGCATATTTATTTTATTTATTTATCTTAATTTGAAAGCAATGTAAGCGTAATCTATTTCTAATTCCATAAAATAATAATGTCTCAGATTGCATTATCGAAATATTTTATGTAACCCCGTACACACCTACTTTTGCAACTTTTTTTACTTTTCAAACTAACATCTAACACAATTCGGTGGTCATTTTAATTCACCTTTTATGTCCCTTTGAAATTCAATAGCCGACAACCAAGTAATGGAAGTTCTACTTAAGGCTGTATTAAATAACACCACGCCTTACGAATGAAGGCAGGGCAGTAACAAAAGGTGTGAATAGAGATAAATGTCATACATGCCCGTCACACATGCCCGTCACACTAGACCTACATTGTTAGTCTGACTGCTTGTGTCAGAATGTAATGTATGCCCTCATATTATCACTGTGAAATTAGTGGTTATTTTATATTGTAATATTGGTTAAATGCGGCTCTACCATAGGTAATAGAATGCTGACATTTTTTGCCTTTACATTATAATCATTATTTAAAAATAAATAATCTCTTTTACAAAAATAGCTCCTCCCGAACCTCGATTTTATGCCCTCTTCTGTACTCTAGACTATAACTATTTTAAGAAGTAAGAAATAAATGTGAAAGTTCATTTGTTTATTACTCTTCATTGCCGTAACTACTGAACAGATCATCCAAAAATTTTGCACACGTATAGTTCAGAACACATAAAATAACGAAAGCTACTTTTTATTCCTGAAAAATGTGTAGTTCCTTTGGAATAGCAGTTTTGGATAGATATGTGCGCCGGAGAGTTCCGTATTATATTATATTCTGAGGTCGATGCAGACGAAGGCGCCAACAGGATGTAGTATCTATTAAATAAAGTTAAAAGATCACAAAGGAAGTTAAAAAAGAGGAACAAATTCATAAGTCGATATCAGAGATGGCCGTTTGTTAATTATGCCTTTGTGTATAATTTTAAGATAAAATGAAATTATTTTATCTTAGACTAAATTTAAGATAAACAATTAAAAAGCACATATCCATCACAGTACTAAGTATAAATGTTAAGTAAGCCCAAATTTGTAAGTTTTGTGTTATCTATACTATTATAAAGCTGTAACAGAGCTGTGTGTGTATATTTAAGATATTTGAGAAAAAAATACTGAATTAGGCTATATAGCCGTGTCTAAACACAAAACATTTTTTTTTAGATTTTTTGTCGGTCTGTTTATCTATCCGCCGTGTGGGACCGGCTTCAGAATTGTTCCACCCCTCTCTACCCACGGGAGTCGTAAAAGCCGACTGAGGGAATACCAAGCGTGCCAAGCGTGGCGATTACGGCACTATCCCCCATTTCTTGGGGAGGCCTATGTCCAACAGTGGACGTTGAAAGGCTGATGGATGGATGGATGGATGTTTATCTATTTGTTTATTCGCGCATCACGCAAAAACTACTGAACGGATTTTAATGCAACTTTTATTGTTTGATAGCTCTTGATTAGACTTAACAACTGGTATACACTTTATCCCTCTACTATATCAAGAACCTGAGATATAGGTAACCTAATATATTCTTCTATTATCATCCTTATATATTCTTCTATAAATTATCAGGTAGAGATATGCTAGTGGTAAGAACGAAGATTGTAAGGTGGAACGAGAGAGACTACGTTCTGATATTCAGCGAAATAAAAAAAACCCATATGTAAATTATCACTCTTTGCAGTCCTTGGTTTACATTTATATAGCAATATAAATATATTATTAATATTTAAATTGCTATATTTGGCACACATAGCATTACGCCTGTATTCCCCGAAGGGGTAGGCAGAGGTGTAATACACACCCACGATTCGCCAGCTATGTTTAGGTCCCACGAAATAGGGGGCGAGTCCATTGCCGTCTACCGGGCACATTTAAAAAAAAAAAAAAATTTTTTGGCACACAAATAGTTTGTTACCTGGATTAATACTGAACTTTATTTCCGGAAAATTGTTAGGTTCCTGTGGGATGTGAGCTATTTTTGCGTAGAGTGTACCATAGAGTGAAGTCCTTACATTACAATGACCCAATTCTGAGGTCCACGCAGACGAAATCGCGAGCCGCAGCTAGTAAATTATATTTAAATAATAAATGCGTATCACGAAATCAGACACCGCAAAATTAAACCAAGATACAATTACAGGTTCCCTTACATTCTATTTTGAAAATATTTCAAAGTGATTTATATGCGTAAAAATTCTAAAGTAACTTTCTTGATAAGTTGTGACCTGAGAGACATAATTGAAAGTAAACACAGTTATCCTCGTAGCACATGTGCTAAGAATAATTACTTTCGTAGGCGTTTCGTAGAGACTTGTGTAGCAGTAAAATTGAGTGGGTTGTGGTGTGCTAATATAGTATGAGAGTTACTTTACTTACGCTTTTCTTGGCCACGCCTGCAGTGATAGTTAATGTGCCTATATTTTATTATAAAGTCGGAGCCTTATATTATTTGTAAGTACTTCGATTCTTACTTAGTTAGTAGGTTCTAGTTTATTTTCTGAATTTAACGACATTCAAACGAAAATAGAGGAAAGGGTTTCCGATAGTGAGTTAGGTGAACAGTTAAATCAGCGAGAACTATTTGAAGATAATTATTATAGTTTAATATCTCGTGCCGAATTTATGCTCAATGCTGATGAGGTTACCGATTGCTCCAAGTCATGTCATAGTCATACTAATATTAAACTACCTACCATATCTATGCCTACGTTTGATGGATCGTATGAGCAATGGCTGGAGTTCAGAGACTCATTTACCTCACTCGTTCATAATTCTAAAGACATTTCTAACATTCAAAAGTTCCACTATCTCAAATCGTCCCTAAAAGGTAATGCCGAACTAGTCATACATTCCATAGAATTTTCGTCTAATAACTATCAGGTTGCATGGGAGTTGTTGCTCAACCGATATAATAATTGCAGACTTTTAGTCCACAATCACGTAAAAGCTTTGTTTACTGTACCCGCATTAACTAAAGAGTCACCTTCTTTGATCAGAACATTAATTGACACATTTCTAAAGAATGTACGTGCACTTAAGATCCTAGGTGAGCCTACGGATACCTGGGATACTCTGATTATTTTTATTATAGTGTCGAAGCTAGATAAAGTTACTGAAAGGGAATGGGAGACTCATAAATGCACATTGTTCCCTAACCCGATTGATAACAATCCCACGCGATTAACTGTGGAAGATTTAATTAATTTTCTTCGTAACCGAGCGGACATGCTGGAGGCATTGCAGCGTTCATATTGTAAAGACGCACAAAACACTAATAATCAAAAACAACACACAAAATCTCGCAACATATCACACTGCAATGTATCCAGCGGGCCGAGTAAAACGAACGATAAACAACAACGCGGTAAGTTATCATGTGTAAAATGCAATGCAAATCACCCACTGTATACGTGCAAAAAGTTTATCGATAGTGATTTAGATTTAAAGCTTAAACTTGTACGCGAGCACAACTTATGTGAGAATTGTTTACAATCGGGACACTCGGTAAGTAACTGTAGGTATGGGCCGTGTAGACGTTGTAGTCAAAAACATAACTCATTACTACATAATGATAACGCAAATAGTTCAGTCGCATGCCATTCTACAACAAACACTGAGGTGTTGAGTGCGAATGCGAGTGATGCGCTTGCACCTCTCCCCGCGGCCGTACCAACCTCCTCGGGATCCGCCCTTCCTATCCAGGTAAACAAGGCACACATGCAAACACAGTCTACTAGATCTATAGGTGTGCAATCCGTGTTATTGTCAACAGCTATAATTGAGGTAGCCGATGTAAACGGTACATATCATAAAGCGCGTGCGCTCCTTGATAATGGAAGCCAGCGCTGTTTCATCTCTAAATCACTATGTCAATTATTAAAAGTACCATTATTACAGTCCACAAACGAAGTTCGAGGCGTAGGTGATTCGGTAGTACATTGTTTGCAAGCTTGTAACATCGATATCAAATCCTACACCAATAATTCATTTTCTACGCGCATTTATTGTTATGTTCTATCTAAGATCACGGCTTCGATGCCTGCTGTATGTAAACTAAGCGCGCAAGTCTATATTCCAGACAACATACGGCTGGCCGATCCGGAATTTTTAGAATATAAAACCATCGACATTTTAATTGGCGCAGATAGGTTCTGGGATCTGTTAGAAGACGGAAAGATTCGTTTGTCTAGTGGTCCATATCTACAAAACACAAAACTAGGCTGGATTATTTCCGGACCTATTATTAATTATTCACGCAAAAATACGCCGATTCATTGTAATATTATTAATTCATTAGATACGCAACTTCGACCGTTCTGGGAGATTGAGGAGCTGCCTAAGGTCAGAGACGCGCAGACTGAGGAAGAACGTGCATGCGAGGATCATTTTATTGGCACCACTACACGCAATAGTGAGGGACGATTCTGCGTGCACATTCCACTTCGTCAGTCACCTGACACTTTGGGAGATTCTTATACCCAGGCAGAACGTCGATTTTTTGCATTAGAAAAACGATTGCAACGTTCGCCAGAATATAATCGTCTTTATGTTAATTTTATGCAAGAGTACATTAATCTAGGCCATATGACACAGGTAGATTCTTTTCAATCCCCGTGCTATTTTATGCCGCATCATGGCGTGTTCCGCGAGCTCAGCACCACCACCAAGTTGCGCGTGGTATTTGATGCAAGCGCACCATCGAGCTCCGGTAAGTCACTTAATGATTTGCAACTAGTTGGCCCTCCTATACAGGGTGATCTCGTTGCCATTCTTCTCCGCTTTAGGCAGCACAAGTACGTAGCATGCGCAGACGTGGAGAAGATGTACCGGCAATGCTTAGTAGATGAGGGTCAGCGTAGCTTGCAAATGATTCTGTGGCGTAATCATCCGTCAAAGCCGTTAGGTATTTATAAATTAAATACTGTGACGTACGGAACGGCTTCCGCGCCTTTTCTTAGTGTTAGGTGCCTAAAACAATTAGCGTCTGAATCTCCTAATCCTGATGTTTCTCGGGCCATAAACGAGGACTTTTACGTTGACGACTACATTACGGGTTTAGATGATAAAATTTTTTGAAATTCAATAGCCGACAACCAAGTAATGGAAGTTCTACTTAAGGCTGTATTAAATAACACCACGCCTTACGAATGAAGGCAGGGCAGTAACAAAAGGTGTGAATAGAGATAAATGTCATACATGCCCGTCACACATGCCCGTCACACTAGACCTACATTGTTAGTCTGACTGCTTGTGTCAGAATGTAATGTATGCCCTCATATTATCACTGTGAAATTAGTGGTTATTTTATATTGTAATATTGGTTAAATGCGGCTCTACCATAGGTAATAGAATGCTGACATTTTTTGCCTTTACATTATAATCATTATTTAAAAATAAATAATCTCTTTTACAAAAATAGCTCCTCCCGAACCTCGATTTTATGCCCTCTTCTGTACTCTAGACTATAACTATTTTAAGAAGTAAGAAATAAATGTGAAAGTTCATTTGTTTATTACTCTTCATTGCCGTAACTACTGAACAGATCATCCAAAAATTTTGCACACGTATAGTTCAGAACACATAAAATAACGAAAGCTACTTTTTATTCCTGAAAAATGTGTAGTTCCTTTGGAATAGCAGTTTTGGATAGATATGTGCGCCGGAGAGTTCCGTATTATATTATATTCTGAGGTCGATGCAGACGAAGGCGCCAACAGGATGTAGTATCTATTAAATAAAGTTAAAAGATCACAAAGGAAGTTAAAAAAGAGGAACAAATTCATAAGTCGATATCAGAGATGGCCGTTTGTTAATTATGCCTTTGTGTATAATTTTAAGATAAAATGAAATTATTTTATCTTAGACTAAATTTAAGATAAACAATTAAAAAGCACATATCCATCACAGTACTAAGTATAAATGTTAAGTAAGCCCAAATTTGTAAGTTTTGTGTTATCTATACTATTATAAAGCTGTAACAGAGCTGTGTGTGTATATTTAAGATATTTGAGAAAAAAATACTGAATTAGGCTATATAGCCGTGTCTAAACACAAAACATTTTTTTTTAGATTTTTTGTCGGTCTGTTTATCTATCCGCCGTGTGGGACCGGCTTCAGAATTGTTCCACCCCTCTCTACCCACGGGAGTCGTAAAAGCCGACTGAGGGAATACCAAGCGTGCCAAGCGTGGCGATTACGGCACTATCCCCCATTTCTTGGGGAGGCCTATGTCCAACAGTGGACGTTGAAAGGCTGATGGATGGATGGATGGATGTTTATCTATTTGTTTATTCGCGCATCACGCAAAAACTACTGAACGGATTTTAATGCAACTTTTATTGTTTGATAGCTCTTGATTAGACTTAACAACTGGTATACACTTTATCCCTCTACTATATCAAGAACCTGAGATATAGGTAACCTAATATATTCTTCTATTATCATCCTTATATATTCTTCTATAAATTATCAGGTAGAGATATGCTAGTGGTAAGAACGAAGATTGTAAGGTGGAACGAGAGAGACTACGTTCTGATATTCAGCGAAATAAAAAAAACCCATATGTAAATTATCACTCTTTGCAGTCCTTGGTTTACATTTATATAGCAATATAAATATATTATTAATATTTAAATTGCTATATTTGGCACACATAGCATTACGCCTGTATTCCCCGAAGGGGTAGGCAGAGGTGTAATACACACCCACGATTCGCCAGCTATGTTTAGGTCCCACGAAATAGGGGGCGAGTCCATTGCCGTCTACCGGGCACATTTAAAAAAAAAAAAAAATTTTTTGGCACACAAATAGTTTGTTACCTGGATTAATACTGAACTTTATTTCCGGAAAATTGTTAGGTTCCTGTGGGATGTGAGCTATTTTTGCGTAGAGTGTACCATAGAGTGAAGTCCTTACATTACAATGACCCAATTCTGAGGTCCACGCAGACGAAATCGCGAGCCGCAGCTAGTAAATTATATTTAAATAATAAATGCGTATCACGAAATCAGACACCGCAAAATTAAACCAAGATACAATTACAGGTTCCCTTACATTCTATTTTGAAAATATTTCAAAGTGATTTATATGCGTAAAAATTCTAAAGTAACTTTCTTGATAAGTTGTGACCTGAGAGACATAATTGAAAGTAAACACAGTTATCCTCGTAGCACATGTGCTAAGAATAATTACTTTCGTAGGCGTTTCGTAGAGACTTGTGTAGCAGTAAAATTGAGTGGGTTGTGGTGTGCTAATATAGTATGAGAGTTACTTTACTTACGCTTTTCTTGGCCACGCCTGCAGTGATAGTTAATGTGCCTATATTTTATTATAAAGTCGGAGCCTTATATTATTTGTAAGTACTTCGATAGTGTAGAAGTCTGAATATTAACTAACACAGAATGCGAAAATGTGAAATTGAAAATTACAGTAATAATATCTTGGGTGACGCCTGCGCCGTCATTATTTGGTATGAATCTTAATTGTAATAATTAAGCTTACCTGGTGATAATAATGTATGCAAACATATACGACAGATGGCACACGTGTCTAAGAAGGAATATGTTGTCAAAATTAGCAGTCCCGAGCAATTGTCACGATGGCTGAATTTGCAAAGCATCTGGGATAGTGTTCCAAGATATACAAGATACAAATCCGGCTTGTAACTGTTATTTTTCATTTCACGTTTTCACACTTTGTGCTTATTTCTATGGCTAAGCATGTCAAACGCTTATAAATTATCAAAATAGTCTGATTACTGTTTATACGTGAGATACATTGAAACTGCTGCAGGTAGTTGCTTTAGTTACAGCTGAAAAATTATACTATAAATCTGTTATGTTTAATATAATAATTCTCGTTCTTGCTATGCAAACTTTTTTTAACTTTTTCTTTGTCTAAACTCCAACTTACTTAATGCCATTTGGAAACCACTTATAATATTAAACCCTCTTTATACAGAGGCGCTGTATCTCTATAAAACAATTAAGAACGCTATCTAACATCAGCTAACTCAACTATTATAGTTGAAAAACTAATTCCTAGACGACTGTGGTAGCACAAGGGTTTGAAATTTTATAAGTTTTATCTGCTTAAGTGTAATTTTTAATGGTCTAACAGTAACACCAAAGATTGCAAAGACGATGGTGGTTTCTAATAGTAGAGCCATGCTTATCGCAGCAGGAATGGGCCGGCTCGATCGGGGAACACAAAAGATCAGCGTGTAACAAACGGTAGTTACGCCTACCGTTATGTTGCACATGGTGAGTGAGAGCGCCGGAGGCCCAAACCCCCACTCCTCTCCTTAGTATCCCACCTATCCTCTCCTTATTATCCTTCTTATCCATCTCCTATCTCTTTCCTTGGTGACGCACGAGTGATGCCTCTGGTGTTGCTAGCGTCTATAGGCTACGGTAGCCGCTTACAATCAGGTGGATGTTTGTTCGCCAGGCATGTAATATAATAGCTAGATCACGAATTACTACTGCACAGTGAAAGAAAATTTTATGAGATATCTACATGTCTGAGATTATCTTTACGTCGTGTACAGTCTGCTAACCCGCATGGTTAGCGTGATAGAGTATGGCCCCGATGCTTCTATATTGAGTAGAGATCTTATCCTTAGATAGTAATGAATTTAAAAAAAGATTGGATCATCTCTTGCATTATATGCAGTAAGGAATGTTTGTCTACTACTTTTAGAAACATTTTTTTAGCTGCATTAGGCTTTTATTCTCCCTCCCCCCCGAGGAGCATGCCTGCATGTGCAATGGTGTTTCGGGGGTTGCCGTGCCGTTGCAGACCCAGATGAATTATCTGGGTCTGCAACTAGATAACGAATGGAATTTTGGGCTGCACTTTGCCCAGCTCGCCCCTTGGCTCGTTAATTCTGCCGCGGCCTTGGCTTCTGCCGAACACTGGAGGTCCAGGGTCGTCCTGCCGCCGACTTTATAGTGGTATACTGGGGTCTATGGAGCTGTATGGTGCTCCAATCTGGGCGGAAGCCCTCACTGCTCCTAATAGGACCCTCTTGCGACGCCTGCAGAGGGTCATAGCGGTGATGGCCATTAGGGGGTACCGTACGGTGTCCTGGGCCGCAGCCACGCTGCTGGCAGGCGACGCGCCTTGGTCACTCCAGGCCGAGGCACTGGCGGAGGTCTACTGGCTTCGTGCTGTGGCGCGTGCCAGGGGCGAAGAATTCTCCGAAAGGAGTCTGGGCAGAGCATGTGAAGCGGCCCATAGGACGTTGATCCGGCGGTGGGCAGAAGAGCTGGAGTCTCCCGGAGCAGGACGGGAGACTTTAGCGGCGGTTGCGCCGCACCTCCACCGCTGGTTAAATCGAAGGCACGGTAACCTTAGTTTTCGATTGACGCAGGTGCTTACCGGACACGGGTGTTTCGGTAAGTAACCGCATCGTATTGCATACATATTTATACGTACATAGTAATACGTTGGGCCGTGTGGGGCCGGCTTTAGAATTGTCTCACCCCTTCTCCACCCATGGGAGTCGTAAGAGCCGACTGAGGGAATACCGAGGGAGTGGGTAGCAGCACTCCCTCGAGTATTAACAACATCCACTGCGATCGCCAACCCGCCTGCCAAGCGTGGCGATTACGGCACTATCCCCATATGAGCGAAACAACACAGGACCGCGCTTTGTGGCGTTCTCTTGGGAAGGCCTATGTCCAGCAGTGGACGTCGAAAGGCTGATGGATGGATGGATAGTAATACGTTTATTTCTAACCAATCAATAAATTGTAAATAATACATTTGAGCCTTTGAGCTTTCGTATTCACGCAGATAAAATCTGCAACACATTTCAATATCAATAGAATCCTATTCACCGAACCGCACAATAGATAGTAAAACCAACACGCTCATTAAGTACCTACATACATACATAAATACATATATTACATAGACATGCGAGTCATTCGCGTGATATTGAGGTCACCTCGCTGTTAATATGAGTATATAAGTTAATACCGAACCATTGTGAGCCTCACACAATAACACACGACTTTTATATCAGGTTAGGGTCAGTGATGAAAGGCTCGGGGTTTAATTAACCACTTTGAGAAGACGTGGAGATTTACATTTGTAGATATAATATGTATGTGGGAAATGGAATGTAAGAGAGAAACGTTAAATTCTATGCTCTAAACGAATGAAAAGAATGAAGGGTTCGAAAAAGAAGACTAATGTTTTGTAGGCAGATGGACGTAAATTGTGACACGAGTATGAGTAAAATGTAGACCTAAGATGGTTAAGAAGTAAAAAGTAATTTTATTCTTTACCACATACTTGTTGGACACAACGGTGGAATTGAAGTTGGGCTTTTCTTAACAATGATAGAATGGATTGTTTTGTATCTACGAGCAGTTATAGATTTTTGAAGTTATACTTCTTTTGGCGAGTTAGGGAAAAATTATGAGAGTAAATTTTTACAATGCGCGCGCACACCGTCACGAAAAATCGACACCCTGAAGTTAGACACCCTGAAGTTAGCTATAGTCAACATTTTAGTTTTTTTTGTGATATTTAAATAAACTTTATTCTAGATAATGCGTTATAATAAAACTTTCAATGTATTAAATACCTTTTTTATTACTCATACTCTGAAAGTAGGTCTGAAGTTGCCTGAGGAGCGGGTTGAAAGTAACACTTTTCAGCCCTAGGGAGAATGACTTTCAACTGACAGCTGAGTAATTATAAAAAAAAACAGTTCTATTTTCTGTACAGCCAGTCAATTACAGCGCGATGTGAAATAACATAAAGTTAAGTATTTATTAAAGAAATGTTTTTGATATGACTTTATTTTAATAAAGTTGCAACTATATCTTTAAAATAACGAAGATTTATATATTTTCAATGATAAAAATGAAAAATAATAGCTGAATAGCTGACAGGCCACAGAAAAAAAAAACTAAATCGGCGGGAAAACGGCGATTACAAATAAATTTTTTTAAATTCTCCCATTTTTTCTTTAGCTAATTCATGATTTTTATTTTTAGTTTCCTCGTATTCGTAATGAAAAGCACAGTGTTTACCTCGGGATAAAGACTTATTTAGTCCCGAGACGGGGTTTGGCGCCCGAGCGTAGCGAGGGCTCCAATAGTTCGAGGGTTTAGTTGCTTTCATCCCTAGGGTAACAATGTACTATTTTCTATTGTTAGTGTCGTTTTTTCTACAAACGTAGAATAAGGCGAAAGATAAAATGTATAACTCCTAACGCGTGTACATAAGTAAACACATCTTTTTTTTTGTGTATTGCTTAGACTGTAAGAACAAAAACAACTATCACAAAATTGTATTTATATCAGAAGCTACCTGACTTGTATATCATAGCGAAGCTCCACTCAACCAGTTGGAATGCCATCCCAGATGCATTTGGGACGGTATTCCAGGAGATGCAGGTTCAAATCCTGCTCGAGACTGTTATTTTCGATTTACACTTTGTGTTAATTGCTATGTCAAATGCAAAAAAAATATATAAAAATATCAAAATGAATATATATTATTTTTTTCGAATTTTACACATTTTGAAATAAAACTACGTTTACGGACTCTATCGCGCTTACTTGATTTTTATACTATCCCGACGTTTCGAATACTTTACAGCATTCATGATCACGGGTGGACTTAGATGGTAGATGTCCAAAGCTGATATGTTGTTTCAACGGTTTTCGAATTCCGTAAACGTAGTTTTATTTCAAAATGATTCTGAATATATTTTTTGCCAAATTTTGCACTCCATTTGACCTATTGGCTTCTAGTTATAATTTCTATAAACGCGACTTATTGGGACTTGTTGGGCCTTTAAAGATTTTATATCTAAGCAATTTACAGACACAATTTATATTATTATCTTCAAGTTGTTAAACATTTATTTGAAAATTCGCACCGTAACTCAACTTTATCGGGTCCTTGTGCCATCTAACGAAATACGTTTACTTGGGTGCTTAAAAGCGGTATTGCGAAGGAGAGTTTCGAATTTCATCAATATGTATTATGTGACGTCAAGGGTAAAGTTGCGGTATACTCCAAATAGGTGTGTACTATTTTGTATTGAATTTGGTTTTTAAGGTACCCCTGCACCCACTATGATTTTTAGTATATCGTTTGGTTTACTGACATTATCTTCTAATCTGGTTCCAAATCTGGGTCCTAGATGTGTTTGTATATGCGGTAATAGGCTCTGCTCTGTCGTCCAGGTGGATCAGTTACATAGACAATCCATCCATCCATCCATCAGCCTTTCAACGTCCTCTGCTGGACATAGGCCTCCCCAAGAGAACACCACAACAAGCGGTCCCGTCATGGGGGATAATGCCGTAATCGCCATACTTGGCAGGTGATCGCAGTGGATGTTGTAAATCGAGGGAGTGCAGCTGCCCACTCCCGAGGTATTCCCTCAGTCGGCTCTTACGACTCCCGTGGGTAGAGAGGGGTGAGACAATTCTAAAGCCGGCCCCACACGGCCATAGACAAACTGGGGTTATATTATATTATCTTTTTGGGAAGCAAAAATTTATTACTGTTTTTTTATGATTTCAGCTCTCCACTGCCCATCTGATGGACAAATGTTAACCGTCGCTCATGAACTCGACTATACCAAGAGTATTGTCAAGCCACTGCTCACCATTTCATTTCACAGATGTGAAATGAAAGAATAAACGGCTATCTCCTGCTACAGCCTAAACGCAACGATGTGCTTCATGGCCGGTCATACGGGAGATAGTGGTACCAACCCGCTCGGGCCCGATACCAAGTGAGTACTCCCACTTGGTACACAGCCCTACCACCAGTCATGCAATGGATGATAATTGCTTACTTCCCTTGATCGCTTCATATGACATCCGTGGGAAAGAATGGAATGGTTACACTTGTATTCTTAGTCCGTCACCACATGGACAAAATAGTATATCTCTATGTGATCGAATCCATAATATAAAATGAAGAACGAGGGTGACTGACAAAGCCCACTGGGTTGGCATTCTGAAGTGGCATTGGGAAGGCCACTACTTGGAGCCATTGGCGAAAAAAGGTCTTGGGTGGCGGCCACGTCTCTGTAGGACAGCCGCTCTTCAGATGGACCAACGATCTGGTCTAAGCCTCGAGCAACCGTTTGATGCACGCAGCACAGGACCACTCGTTGTAGCGCCTTATGTCCAGCAATGAATGTCGAATGAATAATAGATGCAAATAATTATTTCATTTATATACCTAATATTATTATTTAGTATACTATGTAAGTGGCAAACAAGGCCCATTAATGCTAAGCGGTTACTCTAGCCTATAGACGCTAACAACATCGGAGGAAATAATTACTCGCGTGTCACCATCTCCAAGGACAGGGACAGTAGGGGGAGAGGAAACGTAATAAGATAATAAGGACAGGATAGGAAGGATAATAATGGCAGGATAGGAAGGGTAATAATGACAGGATAGGAAGTATAATAAGTAGCTAATAGGGAAGGGGTTTATGATTCCAGTGCTCTCACTTGCCGTACGCCGTTAATCCGTGTAGTGATGGACTAAGAATACAAGTGTCACCACCCCATCCTTCCCCCCGGATGTCGTACAAGGCGACTAAGGGAAGTAAACAATTATCACCCATTGCATTACTGGTGGTAGGTCTGGGTACTAACGGGTCGCTACCACCGTCTCCTGTGTGACCGGTCATAAAGCACGTCAGTGTGTTTTGGCTGTAGCAGAAGATAGCCGTTGCTTGACAATACTCTTAGTAGGTATAGTTGAGTCAGCTACTACCTTTTTACTTGTGTGAATGTACGGTTTATTGGTTTATTTTGCCATTCCTATTTTAAATATAACTTTCTTTTACGTTGCAATGGATCGTAAACAATGTAATATAATTTATTGTTTGGTAAAAGTAGTTTAGTAAATCTTACATACTTATAATGAGATGAGACAAAGATAACATTAGATCTAAAGAAGTATGTAGGCTGATTTTATCAACATTATTACTCGTAGTACGAGAACGAGGCAGCGGAAGGAAGCTATTGTTGATATAATTAATGATCTTTACGAAAGCCAATATTGACTCTCTTGTTTTTCGGTAGCTTAGTACCATTATTATGTTTATTTCAAAACTTACCTACTAGATTTCATTTACCTATTAAGGATCATCAACAGTATCAATATTACTTATCACATTAGCTAAATACACATAGTCTACTAGTCAAAAATTGCGATAATAATGATATATTAAAATGATTTAGTAAGAAAACCTACATAGGTAAATACTATGTTTCTTAAGTCTAAAGGATGCAATGAACGATGTTGTTATATATTTTAGTGACTACCGGTAAAATAAAATTATTGTCAAGTGCTTAAGTAAGACTCAAAATTATATAAATAGAGTATTTCAGCAATCTGGTAAGGATGTGTTGAGACCCCGTTTTCTAAGTTATGAAAAAATAAGATCATAGTGACTAAGCTTCGGCTAACTATATTGTTGCGATTGTTTTGCAGGTTTATCATGTCGGTTTAAATCTGAGAAATATATCAGAGAGATATATATAGCGATTATATAAAAACGTTATCACTCCACTTTTTCCCGTTACCATACTTTATATGATTTGGGGGTTTTATGCCATCTTATCCTTCCAAACTTTCAGAGTCTTGAAACTTCTTAGGATCTTCTAACATACTTCTCGACCCTATCGCCTTCTTGCTCCATACTAATGGATTATAGATGTAAAAGGTATTTGTCAAAGTATATCTTGTACTTTGACAAATACCTTCTACCTCGCGCCATTTTCGTGTATAGTGCTGGAGCCAAAACTTTCTTTCTCAAAGAACGATCAAATTTTGTCCTCACCCACCTAAATATGTAACATACTATGTACTGTAATAAATTGTCCAGAATATATCATAAATAAATAAGTTGAAATAATCGTAAAGTGCGATAAATGTAAATTGTTTAATACTTACGCAAATAGTTGCACCTATATTCGCATCGGTCTCACTGCGGCTGTACACATTCGTCGAGACACCCCGAGACAGGCCGAGGGCGAGTGTGTACATGGTAGCCTCGTCTCGTCTCGGGGCTCTCGCTATGTCTCGGAAGAGTGTCGGTTTTTTGTGCTCGAGTCAAAGGGTCTCGGTGAGTCTCACGATAAAACGAGACCGCGCCTGTACACACTCGTTTGCTTAGTTGCCCGCCAACTGCGTTCGCGTAAAGACGTGCTTTCTGCGTGAGACAACGATGTGTTCTAACGCTTCTTAGAAGCCTACTAAAGGCAATCACTATTATGGAATCCTAAGAATGTCAGGCACAAGGATAAGCAACTATTACACGACGCTTGGTTGCAGATAAGCAACGATTTTGATATCCCCGTGGAAGATTAAAAAAAATATATATATTCCTGTTGAATAGTTAAAAAAATCTTTTTCGCCGTGGTTAAATATATTTTTTTTATGGTAAATGGTTAAAAAATTGTTTTTTCCACGTCCATCGCGATGGGCATCCGAAGTTCAATTGATACAACGAGCGTGTACATGGTGTGCTCTCGTGTCGAGCTTCTACGAGACGAGAGTGGACGAGAGGTTGGCGAGACAAATAGACGAGTGTATAGAGCCGCCGTTACAAAGCGATTGGGGCCAAATGTGGCTATATGTAAGTCTCGCACGCATCTCAAATATAACTTTCTAATATATAGCTATTAATAAATCTGACAACTAGCAAAAGACTCGAGTTTTCAACCCCCTCTCCTCAGGTTTCGTATTAAATAAATAAATATTCACGTACATTCTCACACAATGTCCTCTGGTCCCAAACTAAGCTTAACCCTTATGCTATGGGTACCAGATAACGGATATAATACATTATAGTGTAGTGTAGTATAGTCGGTAGTGTAGCCGATTTCCATGCACGAGGTCGTGGGTTCGATTCCCAATCAGGACAATTATTTGTGTGATGAACACAGATATTTGTATTGCATCTGGGTGTTTTCTATGTATTATATGTAAGTATTTACAAAAAAAAAGTAGTATATGTATTATATCCGTAATCTGGTACCCGTA
Organism: Leucoma salicis; assembly: GCA_948253155.1. Taxonomy (NCBI): domain Eukaryota; kingdom Metazoa; phylum Arthropoda; class Insecta; order Lepidoptera; family Erebidae; genus Leucoma; species Leucoma salicis. The sequence goes on from OX411815.1 coordinate 7,007,247, forward strand.
GTACAAGCATTAAGCTTAGTTTGGGACCAGAGGACGTTGTGTGAAAAATGTCCGCGAATATTAATTTCACATTATCCGGACAGAATTCAATAAGTCATTTTTTTATCAAAGTAATAATGAAATTAATCCTTACTAGATTTCCATTTGTGTTTCAGATAAAGTACAAATTTTAGCAAAAATGAGGTTGGTACACTCAATCCCTTGTAGGACAACAGAGTGCAAGAAGACAGATGGCACCAGCACTAAACAAATGGATTATGCCTGGAACAGCAATGAAAGAGTTTAATGCTAATGGAGAAACTCCACGTTCAATAAAAAGAAACTTAAGTACAAATTTGATAACATGAAAATGGCTGTATAAGTAAGTAAGTAGATACAAATTTGCTTATTGATCAATTACCTAGTAATATGCTTTGTTTATTGATTTTCAAAGTTGATTGTGAAATTCATAACTTGTGTACACCTCATTCTTTCTCAAGAGTGTCGTACGAGGCGACTAAGGGAAGTAAGCAATTATCACCCATTGCGTTACTGGTGGTAGGACTGGGTACTTAAACTTTTATTTTTCTACGACGTATGTTATTTAAATACTCCTCTTCAGTTTCGTCGTCGGTAGAACTAATTTCCCACAGGATTTCTATTAATAGAACCATTATTAATATATTATATGCGACAGCGGTGTTGATTACACCTACTTAAACCTTATCTAAAAAATGAAAGATTTAAGCACTTTTCAAAGCATCAGAGAACAATATTCGTAATCGTATCGTTATAATTGACTTATGTTGATGATATGCTACTATTTAACTTTAGCTTTAACGAGTCAGTAATGGGCGGTAATAGTTCACGTCAAATAATGACATCATTTTAACTATAGTTAAATGGTGCATCCCGTTTGTAGCAAAACCGTTGAATTGACAGTAACTTTAACGATAACGTTGGATCGTACAATCCACCCCTAGACTACTATAAGACGATCTATACTGTGTTTCTATATCTATACTATACTAGTGGACCCAACAGACGTCGTCCTGTCCAAACATTGGCGTTTCGTTTGGATTCGTTAGATTGATATCTTTTTAAATTAGAAAAAAATTGTAGTAATTAATCCTGAAATGCTATCGTGGCGCCATCTAATGAGCCCAAATGTGAATCTAAACCATTCCGGTACTTACTCAAACATTCACAAATAAATAAAAGAAAAAGTCCAGAAATCTTATTGTGTCGCCACCTACCGGGTCCAAATGAGAATCTAAACCATCCAGGGCGCCACCCAAACGCATACATAAAAATTCATTCAAATCGGTTCAGCCGTTTAGGAGGAGTTCAGTGACATACACAGTAGAATTATATATATAAAGATTATAAAGCTGTAACAGAGCTGTGTCTGTACATATAAGATATTTGAGAAAAAAATACTGTAATAAGCTACATAGGCGTCTAAACACGAAACGTTTTTTTTTAGATTTTTTGTCTGTTTATCTGTTTGTTTGTTCACGCATCACGTAAAAACCACTGAACGGATTTTGATGCAACTTTTAAAAGGCCTTGATTAGACGCGAAGCCGCGGGCAAAGGCTTGTAATAAATAAAGGTACGGATTTTACTGTAATATTAATAGACATCTATATACAATTATTATCAAGGAAACTGATTTATCTTTATTTATTGAATCTAATACTATCAGTTACTCATACACAAATCTAACAATATATTGAATCTATACAAATTTAAACTATTGATTCAATACAAACTCTATAATTAGGGACACGCTATGTTTAATAATTTCACTGTTACTAATCACTATAGGTACACTACGGAACCACTTGTGCATTTGCGTTTTTGGTGTCATGGCTAATACATGTATCTAATATTACCTGTCTACATAGTTGTAGGTATATAGTAAAATATAATAACAATTCATTAGATGATATTGAGGTCACCACGCTATTAATAGAAGTATATACCCAAGTTAATACCGCACATTGTGAGTCGTCATACAATAGCATCAATCTTTTATATCACTTTCAGGTCAGATGAAAGGCGGAGGTTTAATTAAGTATTTTACGGGAATGTCGATTTTTACATGCATTGTTTTTAAAGCAAAGCAATTTATTAAAGACTAGCCTTTGCCCGCGGGTCCGCCGCAGCCAAAAATTAGTTTTTAGGTAATATATCAGGTTCTTTATATAGTAGCGGGATAAAATGTATACCAGTTGTTAAGTCTAATCAAGAGCTATCAAACAAAAAATTTGCATCAAAATCCGTTCAGTAGTTTTTGCGTGATGTGCGAACAACCAAACAGACAAACAGCAAAGCATTGTTTTATGTTTAGATACGCCTTTAAAGCCTAATTCAGTATTTTTTTTCTCAAATATCTTAAATGTACAGACATAGCTCTGTTACAGCTTTATAATAGTATATAGATAATTATTTGATATTTACATGATGATTGAAGATTTAAATCAGAATATGAAATGTACTAAGAAAAACCGTCCCAAGCATTGGTGGGAATACTTCTATAGATATTATTATAGGATGGATATTTTAGAAGGAGAACCCACCACTCACCCACATATTGTCAATCCCGGTTATCTTTGGACACACAAAATAATCTAAGATTGCCAATCCGCACTCTCACAGATAAACGAGAGTGTTATAATAGCAGAGTAACATGCACGATAATGACAAAAAATCTCACAAATGCGATGCAACCATGTGATACGGCGGGACTTACATAACCACGACGTTGCAGCATTCCGTAAAAATCCGAACACAAATTTGACACGTGCCTCGACATGAGGCATCCTCAGAACCGCCCGGCAACAAATTTTTTCATTTACATCTATAGAAGTGAATTAATTTAAGTACTTCTATAGAAAGATTGGCCGTATGGGCCGGCTTTAGAATTGTCCCACCCCTCTCTACCCACGGGAGTCGTAAGAGCCGACTGAGGGAATACCGGGGGAGTGGGCAGCAGCACTCCCTCGAGTATTAACAATATCCACTGCGATCGCCAACCCGCCTGCCAAGCGTGGCGATTTCGGCATTATCCCCCATGACGGGACCGCTCGTTGTGGTGTTCTCTTGGGGAGGCCTATGTCCAACAGTGGACTTTGAAAGGTTCATAGATGGATGGATGGACTTCTATAGATGTAAATAGTGTTGGATTACGATTTTATATGCTATTCCCTACAAGTAAAAAAGCGCGGTGAAATTTACCGTTTTCATTTAAATAATATTCTGGCAGTTGTTACAGTTGACAGACTAAGAATACAAGTGTCACCACCCCATTCCTTCCCACGGGTGTCATCGCGTCTAAGGAAAGTAAGCAATTATCAACCATTGCATTATTGTTGGTAGGGCTGGGTGCCAAGTGGGAGGAGTACTCACTAGCTATCGGGCCCGAGCGGGTTGGTACCCCCATCTTCAATATGACCGGCCAGGAAGCACATCAGTGTGTTTCGGTTTTAGCAAGAGATAGCCGTTAATTCTTTCATTTCATATCTGTGAAATGAAATGGTGAGCACTGTGAGCAGCGGCTTGGCAATAGTCTCGATATAGTTGAGTTCATGAGCGACGGTTACCATTTTGTTGTTCCACTAGTTGGGTCGAGGAGTTCTAATAGACAATCGCTACGTGTAAATACTGATGACCAGCTACAACCGAACTGTTACGAAGCTGACCTCAATAAAGTTTTGGATTAGGCGACGAGATAAGACGGAGCGCATAGACTTACATAATTTATGGGTCTGTTGCATTACGTGACAAGACATGTAATGTAATAGAATAACAGACAGAAACAGGTAGTCGTAAACAGAACGTTGTTTTAAAGAACAAATTATTTGAGAAAGTGGAAAAAGAGAGTTTCAAAGACGTCTAAAACAAAGTGTCCTGGAGATTAGATGACTGCGATAGCTTAGCGGTCCAGAGCACTTGGCAGGATTGGATGGGACGAATCCTGCTTGCTGTACTTAAAACTATCCTTTTCCACTTTCACAAATAGTTTGTTCTTTAAAGTAGCTGAGCATGTCAAGTGCTAAAATACAGAACGTTGTTGCTGTTGTTGTAGAACGTTCGTAACAGACAGACATTGATGTAAAGGTTAGGTTACTAATAATAGACCTTTATAACAATACTTCGATTGGGGGATTTGGTGAGATTCGTCGTTGATGAAGAAAGGACGTCACTCGATAGTGACGTACTGCTACATGATACTCATGACCGACGGAAACTGCTTCATATTTGCAAGCAATGTGTATAGACTGGACTTCTAATGGAAAAATACATAATTATTTGTATCTATTGCAGTGTGGTCATAAAAATAATGAATATGAACCACTACGAACATAAATCCGTATTTTTTAATTTGTATTCGTAACCTTTGTGCACACGTTCTATAACCATCATCAAACAAAATCTTTATAATATATATTAAAGGATTTTTATTTTTATTCTCGTAATACTCGCCTTTCAACCGGAGCGAATGTAAATTTGCAGGAAATGTAATCCGTTACGTTGCTGGCGGTTTGCTTATATAGGTATTGGAAGGGTCACCACAGGTTTGCAAGACGTTAGACAGGATAAACTCATTATTTTTGCTCACTAAACTTATTTTGCGCGTCGCACATTCGAATCCAAGACAACGTTATCTCGTAAATGATAGCGACCGCATTATTGCATTACAATTTTTTTCAAGTTTTATTAAGAAATAATTTAATATTTGGATTGCATAGTTTTAGGTTAGGGTAATCTTCGAAACCACTATACCTATTTATGCAAATTAGCTGAAGTTATAATATTTTCCGAGAAAGTGGTGCTTGTTCTATACGATGTGGGTTGCGTTTAGTACATAAAAACATTGTATGGCTTCATTTTTTCTCAATGAGAAAAAATAAGTTCACAAATTTGGTGAATAATTATGGACCTAGTTGCTCTTATAAGGAGTTATTGAGGATCTGCGTAAACGAATCTATAGACCAAATGCATTGAAAGCCACGAAGGCGAAGTCGCGGTCACAAGCTAGTAGAATGTAATTAAATATGTATGCCATTTCAAGAAGATCATCCAAAACGTATTCAATCATTATAATGTATCATGAGTATCTTAGGATTTATAGCGTAGTTTAATTACGGTATATAGTACCGAGTGTTATGGATACAATTCCCACACAGGACAATTCTTAGTGTGATCCACTAGTGGTTGTTCCGAGTCTGGTTGTACTTTATGTCAATTAAATGTTTGTCTGGTGTATATGTGAGTGCTGTGGAGTGTACATAAAAAAAATCTTACATTATATATTTTATATTGCGATCTAAGCGATGCGATCTAAGACTAACCTTTGTAGTTAGTCATGTAATGCATCGAAAATTTTAAGTGAGTTGGTCACCCTATACTTAGTGCCTGCCAATACCTTTGTTAAATCATTCCATTCTTTTATTCAACAAAACTGAGAGCCCTAGGCGAGATCAATTATGAATAAAAAGAAAAAATGCTATGCATAATGTTAATATTTTGATTATGAAACAATAGTTCTTGACATGGATACAGACATACCTAATACTTTTTATAGTTTTCATAAAAATATATTTAATTCATTCATTCAATATGAATCAAATATATTTTTATGGATTCATATTGCTAATAGTTTTTTATCTTGACGTTTTGGATACCTTTAGTTAGAGCAGGATTTCCCAATCTTTTCTTGGCAAGCTTCTCTGGAATATAAATAATAAATAAATAGATTTGATTTGATTTGATTTGAAATATATTTTTGTTAACCCACGATACTGAGATGATATTTAAGTTATATAAAATTAAAAAATAATCATTTTAGAATACATTTACTTCAGACAAAGCCCCCATACATAATAGTTCAATTTACTTTTTACGCAGAAAAATAATAGCGAAGATTTTAAATAATCTTCTCTGAATAAAACTTCGTTCAGAATCTAAGTCACGATTTAGGTAACTGTTTGATACTGTTTAATCGTGCGGTACTTAATTCTATACGACCATGAAAGATTTATTTGAAAGTTGGTACCAAGTCATATCTTATCGGACGACCCATGTCGTCTGACGAAGGACGTGCAATCGAATATCTAAAACCGATTCGGAAAACGATCGTTTCAAATTTCTCTCCTAGAATAGTCGGTGATGTCAAGGGGAAAATAGATTTCGCCTATTCTTCTTTACTTACAGGAAAGTACACATATTACTCCAAAGTATTAATGCGTACATTTAAAACTTCATTTATTTCTTTTTAGACATTATCCCGGATACCTCAGCCACAACCTGTAAATGCACATACACCGGCACAAAGTTCACCTTTTTTTTTGTTAAGGCGGGAAAAAATGTTTCTAACCGCATACCCCGTTGTTCGGGGCAACGAAAAGGGTAGTGTGGGGCCCTCACCCACTAAATAAACCCGCCGTGTGCCGTCTCTCCGCGTTTGTTGGCGAGCCACTGGAACCATATTACATTCGATGACGGGCCTCGTGGCGTGGTCGGTAGTGTAATCGACTTCCGTGCACGAGGTCGTGGGTTCGATCCCCACTCAGGACAATTATTTGTGTGATGAACACATATATTTGTACTGCGTCTGGGAGTTTTCTATCTATTATATGTATTTATTTACAAAAAAAAAGTAGTATATGTATTATATACGTAATCTGGTACCCATAGCACAAGCGTTAAGCTTAGTTTGGGACCAGAGGACGTTGTGTGAAATGTCCGTGAATATTTATTCATTTATTCTTTCAGTGGTACACAGTTTTTTTTTTGTTGTTGTTTGTTGTTGTTAATATATTAATTTATTGAACGGTGTAACTATGACAGCATTACTTTGACGCCACAATTGATCAGATTTGGAAATACCTGACAGTACGACAGTGCCACCACAATTGATTGAGTCCGAAGTATCGATTTCTACGTAATAGTCATCTAAACTTCGATCATCAATACCAATAAGATACAGTGTCACGAACAAAATGAAGCTAAAAACTGTCTGTGTGAATATATACTTATACAGCTACATCTGTTTACTATCGAACTGAGATAAAGGTTTTAGAACAGTTTTTAAGTTCAACCTAATTACAATCATGGCACTTAGTACAAATCTTTAAAATATTATCTTACATTTACGATAATTTATCACAAAAAACGAGCAAAGCAATAATTTACTACTGCCACTTAAAAGTGAAAAGACAAATAACATTTACTGTGAAATGAAGCTTAAAAGGAAACAAATAAAGTATTTTTGAACTAAACAAAATAAGAGCTCACTTCTCAAGCGCGCTGTTATTTACCGAGACGGATTTTTCGGGCTGACGCGATATCTATTGCATTGTTGATCGAAGCATCTAACATTTTTCAAAGAATAATGCCTATAACCGTAAAACAGTTGTTGACTGACCGCCGTAAAGGCTGTACCTCATCGACGAGTCACCGGTTCTTTATTATATTCGGAATTTAAAGTTTAAACGGTATGGTCAGTTTTAACTGGCGATATCATTAAAAACAATACTTTCATGAAATGGTGGGCTATATCATGAAATGATCAATTCCAAGATCTGGTCATGACACAAATAAATGTACTGTACAGTGCATATGTATTTTTTTATGGTCTTATACTCGTAGTTAACAATATTAAACTAGCTAGCACCTCCCCAGTGGAGATTGGGTATGGCCGTTTTGCACTAAAGGTTCTCTTTTTCCACATTTCACAAATAATTTGTTATTTTAAACTAACTGATATTATATAAAACATTGTATTATTCTTTTACTGCTAAGTTCACGAATCACAGTTATCAAATGACATTTATATTATTAGCTATAAGTTCATATTAACTTTAAGCTCGTGTGTGCAGACAACTATTGAAAATAAAATATATTTAAAAGTAAGTATTACATTACTTCAACACTCACATTTGCTAACGACGCAGCCTTGGTAAGAGGTTCCAGTCACGAAAATCTTATTTAAGGTTTCTAAATGCCGAGCTGCAAACGAAGATAAGCTTTTTTAATATATATTACGCCACCACTTTTAGCTCATACGGGAATACAGGAAATTTATTCCTGACTAATTATATTTTTTGTTTTAAGTTTTTGAACAAAAATTGGTTAAATGAACATCAAAAACTAACTTTTTGCACGCCTCATGAGCGAAGCGTTTAGGTGGGTTCTACTCCCGCTTTACACGGAACAACTGATTTTTCAAACTTAAAATGTCTCTATTTATCATATATTGCACTTGTAAAATAATATCTACACACACATATAAAGAACAAACACTATTTTTAACACTCATGATATTTTTGATGCCATTTTTGTTATTTAAACTAGTTAAAAAACTGTTTGAAAAAATCTGGCTTGGACGTCCGTGAGTTGTAGGTAATGTATGTTAACACGATAACGACCAAAATACTTTACTAATCGAGTCTTTTTTTTTGTTTACGAATTATTATGATTAGGAATAGAGCCCTATTACTTTTCACGGTCTGATTCGATGTGGTTTAATTGTTATTAAATTAAAAAAAATACTGAATATTTATGCTTGACGCGACACTAAAACCAGCGCCTTTCATGAGAACTACCTTTTTACGTATGCATAGCCACCGGCGGTTTTCTATCGCCAACAGAACGCTGTTCGCCCGGCCGGTACATTGTTTTTTGTTAAAAGAAATTTCTTACCTTTGCTTTACGAACTGATGATATTTGTTTAGTATAATAACTATTTTATGCATAACAATAAAAAACACTAAACACACGTAAATAATAACACGCCAACGGAATATTTTTAGCGGCGTGGGGGCCCTTTTTTTGCGTGGCCTTGGCGTGCGCGCGGCCCGGAACTGAGAGGTAGACCAATATAGAAGTACTTCTTAAAATTAGCGCTAGATGGCATATAAGACATGAAACCCACGTTAGTACTTTTTTAAATTAGCGCTATCTATGTGATTTATTGAAAACTACTTACTAAGACCAATACATTATTAGTTACTTATCAAATAATCAATTTTATTGTGAAAAATTAAGATTATGAGGCGTGCAGTTTTGGATATTCCAAAGTATTTTTTATTGCATGTGGTGGCAGACGAACCACGGCCCATCTGATGGTAAATGGTAACCGTCGCTCATTGACTCAACTATACCGAACGTATTGTCAAGCCGCTGCTCACCCTTTCATTTCACAAATATGAAATGAAAGAATAAACGGCTATCTCCTGCTACAGCCAAAACACAACAATGTGCTTCATGGCCGGTCATACGGGAGATGGTAAAACCAACCCGCTCGGGCCCGATAGAAAGTGAGTACTCCCACTTGGTACCCAGCCCTACCACCCGTAAATATAACTATTTTCAAAATCGCTATAATTATGGGGTAGATGATGAAATAGATTAATTATCAAACATTGAAAATTTAATAACATCTTAGTCCACCCGTGACCAGACTACTGCAAACTATTCAAAACGTCGGGGTGGTAGAAAATCAAGTAAACATGATGCATTCCGAAGGTTCCGTGTGGTGACGTACTAAGAATACAAGTGTCACCACCTCATTCTTTCCCACGGGTGTCGTATGAGGCGACTAAGGGAAGTAAGCAATTATCATCCATTGCATGACTGGTGGTAGGGATGGGTACCAAGTGGGAGTACCTACTCACTTGCTAGCGGGCCCGGGCGGGTTGGTACCATCATCCTCCGTGTGACCGGCCATGAAGCACATCGTTGCGTTTTGGCTGCAGCAGGAGATAGCCGTTTATTCTTTCATTTCATATCGGTGAAATGAAATGGTGAACAGCGGCTTGATAATACTCTCGGTATAGTTGAGTCCGTGAGCGACGGTTACCATTTACCACCAGATGGGCCGTAGCTCGTCTGTCACTATATGCAATTAAAAAAATATATTAGTTGTATTTAAGAACGAGCCTTTCTCTGCGGCGGAGCCGCTAATTTCTTGCTTATATCTCAGGTTCCCGACATAGTAGCGAGATAAAATGTATGCTAGTTTTTAAGTTTAATAAAGTAAATTCAGTAGTTTTTGCGTGATGTGCGAATTAACTAATAGACAAACGTTCTAAAATATTTTTAAGATTCAGAGACACCTATCATAGCCTAATACAGTATTTTTTTGTTAAATGTCTTCAATGTATACCGTTAGTTTTAAAATACGTTTTTGAGAGGAATTTAGCACAGAATAGTTTCTAACCTGGATTAAAACAAGGAATCCTTATCCCAGTAAATAACATAAATGGCTAATTGTTATCAATTTATATTAAAATTGCCTTAAACACAAAGATGGCCGTGTGGGGCCGGCTTTAGCATTGTCCCACCCCTCTCTACCCACGGAAGTAGTAAGAGCCGACTGAGGGAATACCGGTGGAGTGGGCAGCAGCACTCGCTCGAGTATTAACAACATCCACTGCGATCGCCAACCCGCCTGCCAAGCGTGGCGATTACGGCATTATCCCCCATGACGGGACCGCTCGTTATGGCGTTCTCTTGGGGAGGCCTTTGTCCAGCAGTGGATGTTGAAAGGCTGATGGATGGATGAAATACAAAGTGAAAAATGTGAAATCGAAAATAAGTCACGAGCAGGATTTGAACCTGCATCTCCTGGATACCGTCCAGATGCTTTGCCAATTCAGCCATCGTGACAAATGCTCCTGACTGCTAATTTCGATAACACATTCATACTTAAAGTCTTTGGGTGACGTCTGCACCATCTGTCGGAAGTATTTTCATAGTTTGTATTTTCATATTACATATTTTCATGTATGCAGGTTCAAATCCTGCTAGTGACTATTATTTTCGATTTCACATTTTTCACTTTGTGTTATGCTAAAAATATATATAAAGATATCTAAATATTAAAATTGCCTTTTACTGCAGCAAATATTCTTTATTACAGGGCACGCAATGAGACGTGAAAAATAATTAATCCATTTCAAAAGACGCTTCTCTTTACTCAAGCACTAGGGATTTTAGGGGCGAGCGCTAAGGTAACATTTTTGTCAAAAGCTAATAATTAACGTTATAGTATACCTTGTAATTAATGTTACCCACCCACTTTACATCATGTAGAAATAAGATATTATACTTTGTCTTATTTTCATCTTGTCTTTATTATCATAGATTATTGCTATAAAGTTACCGAGATCCGGTTATACATTAAGTCTGATTTACTTAGAAAAGACGAAGGTACTTAATAAATATTTTATGTTTAAATAAAGGTTGTTCATTTTGAGTAAGAAACAATGGTTATAAATTGTGATGGCGACAGTTTTATTGGTATCCTAATAAATTACATTAGAGAATTCCACACAGACATTGTGAGAAGCCGTCGGACTGCGGCGGTATGGACGAATACCCTCAATAAACTTTGCTCGCTATCCATTTTGCTATAATTCCTTTGAAAATGTATCTTAAGATCTTTGAACTATCTTGCCTTAAATAGTTTTCGGCAATGGATTAACAAAAGTAATTACTTGGCATTTATGTGATAAAAGAATTTTCGAAGTGTCACCATCCTATAATACTTCATCGCATTCGTGACTAAGGAATGTAAGCAGTTATCACTCATTATTTTATTGGTGATATGGTTGGATACCAAGTGGGATTACTTACCCGTTTTTATGCAACCACCACAACCGCCTGCCATGTGATCAACCGTGTGTGCATTTAGTATATTTTGGTTGTATCGGGACAGTTAAATCATTCATTTCCCATACGTAAAATAAAATTAAATGGTGAGCTCCAACTACGCAGTATTCTTAGTATTGTGAGCCCATGACCAACAGGCCGTAGCTCCTCTTCCACAAACACTAATTAAAAAATAGAGCTTGTGAAATCTGCCAAGCTTCATCAGGCCAGCGGGGCTTTCTATGTCCAATATGAGATGCGTGTCTTTATAGATATAGACAGGCAAAAACAGAAAAAAAAAGATATAGATTGTGATAAAAAGGTATAAGAAAATATACCTAAAAAACATATTCTGTAATCTAGAATCTTCGCGATCGAACAATATTGACACGTAAATTTCCTGACCTCTTGCTCAGCAGGTTTTTTTTTAGTTGGAAAAAATTGTACCTACGCGCACACTCTTATTTCGGGGCAACGAACAGGGTAGTGTGGGGCTCTCACCCTCTAAATAAACACCGTGTGATGCTCGACAGTGAGAGGACTCCACCTATTACCGCGACGAGTTCACGACGTTGCTTGGCCCAAGCCAGGCATAACTCTAGCTTGTGTTGCAGCGTATCTGCGTCACAGCTGCAATAATGACAGCTCCAAGTCGCTTCCCTCCTTGCGACTATGTACAGGTATCTGCCAAAGCAACCGTGCCCCGACAGCACCTGTCGCTCTGCCCACTCCTACACCAAAAGCTGGAACATCCCTGATATCTAAAGACCGGTGCAAGGCGTCTTCAGCCGGGCCTTTTGTCACAGAACATTCTGGTAGTTAATTTTATAAGACACATCTCACATAGTTTAAATGCTTGTGGAAAGTATGAGAAGGAAATTGATAAAGAGACACCTGCGAAATGAGGATGGTATATCGAAAAACCAGTTTGGTTTCATACCAGGTAAAAAATAAACTGTTTTACAAATAGTATAGAAATGTACAAAATTCTTAGACCATGGTCTTGTCTTCGAAAATGCATGTAACCAAGTTTCTCCGGAGCTTTTGTAGTGAGATCTGAAATTAAAAAGTGTACATGTGAAGTATGTAGAACTAATTTGGAATAAATAAATATTCTTTTATAACTTTACATTCAACATAAAAGCATAATTTATTATTCGTGCATGTTTGAACTTATAAACATACGTACAACACAATATTAATTTCGCCAACACCCACGCTAGTTACATGCTTTCAAATTTAAATAATAAATGTAAGCACTTACATTAAATGAATAAACATGATGTAGTAATATGCCTTTGTGAATAGTAATTACTTGTAAAGAAGTTTGGTGATGTTAGTTTCGTTGATAGCTTGGCTATTAGTTAATTAATTAGGCTTTACTTTAACACAAAGTGCTTAGATATTTTTAAATTATATATATTTTTATCATTTGACATGTGTGAAATGTTGTCCGTGTGGTGACAGACTAAGAATACAAGTGTCACCACCTCATCCTTTCCCGCGGGTGTGGTACAAGGTGACTAAGGAAAGAAAGCAATTATCACCCATTGCATTACTGGTGGTAGCGCTCGGTACCAAGTGAGAGTACTCACTTGTAATTGGGCCCAAACGAGTTGGTACCACCGTCTTCTGTGTGACCGGTCACGAAGCACGTCAGTGTGTCCGTTTATTCTTTCATTTCATATCTCAGAAATGAAATGGTGCGCAGCGGCTTGACAATACTCTCGGTATAGTTCAGTCCATGAGTGATGGTTACCGCGTACCATCAGGTTGGCCGTGGCTCGTCTACCAGCAAAAAAAAATTAAACCGAAAATAACAGTCACGAGTAATAAGCGCTAACTGTGTCTTGCAATCTTGTGTAGATAAAAAACCCACAGTAGTGATTAGTCTTTGCCTTTTGTAAAAAAAAAAAAAAAAATTTAAACCTTATTAGATCTCAGTAATTCCGTACAAATTTTAATAATCCATAACAGTTGTTGCCTACTGAGTTTTCTGGCGGGATCTTTCTCAGTCAGGCCGCGTTCCGATCCGGTGGTAGCTTCTTAGTCTTAGCTTTTGGCAAAATCAATATATTTAATAATATAAACTAATAACCAAGATTGTCTTCTTACTGGTAGTAATTGGTAGTTTGTGGTAGAGTTTTTGAGCACTAAATAAAAACAAAAATTTTACAATTTAAAGAGGAGTATTATACTCATTTTAATATACTTATTTAAAGTCTCATACATTGTAAGCATAAACATTTGAAGTAGATATTTTCACTGTGTTTCTAAATGAATATTAGGTGGGTTAAAATAAATAAACCAAAAATTTTGTAAAATCATATACTGTGGGTAGATGAAACCGTTGAAATAACATATCAACCTTGGACGTCTATCATCTAAGTCCACCCGTGATCATGAATGCTGTAAAGTATTCGAAACGTCGGGATAGGAGTAAAATCAAGTAAACGCGATAGATTCCGTAAACGTAGTTTTATTTCAAAATGTGTAACATTCGCGTAAACATCAGGAAGTAAAATATATTAAAATACTAAAGCCAGCTTTGGTATAAGTAACAAATTAAAGTAAATTTGATTATTTTGATATTTTTATGATATTATATTTGGATAAAAGTTGTATGGTGTGACAGATAATAATTTTATTTGCGACGATAAACTTGTATATTAGGTACTCTTTAGTCTAGAGGGTACCCGAAAGGGTAAGACGTGGGCGGACCACTGAAGTAATCCAACACAGTACCAGTAGTCCGTCAACACAGGCGGAGGGACGGCACACGGCGAGTTTCTTTAGTGGGTGAAGGCCCCACACTACCCTATTCGTTGCCCCGAATGACAGGGTGTGTGGTTAGGAATACTGCCCCAACCCGCCTAAACAAAAAAAATAAAAACGCACTCTTTAGTCTTGTGAAGAGAAATTAAATCCTAAGGGGTTTACAGTTATGTTCAGTTTCCGAGAATCTTAAATTATTTTACAGCTGAATCAGATAAAACCTATAACTGATAAATTATTATTACCATGCGAGAATAACTGGTAAAGAATAACGAACTAGATATACTTTACTTACACTAAACGCTGCTTCTATTTTTGAACTTATATTATGTTTGCAGTTGCAATGTTTTTTCCACGACCTGTTTTAAAACTACTTCACCTGATGTTAAGCAACGGTGCGATCTATATATAAGTATACCCCATGGTATATGTATAGGTTCACTCGCAATTAAAAAAGCTCATTCTGTTGGCCTTTTTATTGTAACAGTAGAAGAAGTATAGAATTTGTGTGAATGGATGATATATGGCTGCTGTTAATGTCTAGTAAAGACAATTACGTAGAATTGTCACCGTTAGAGATGTCAACTTTCCATACATTTTAATAGTTTACTATAGCGTTAACAATCATAGAATTCAACTGGACTTGGCCCACAGGCTATTTGTGTCATATTTATATAAATAAGTCAAGCCCCACAACACTAGGGCGGGAGGTCTGTATCTAAACCGGAGTCGTTGAGACAAATGTGATGAGCAGATTGGGCATGGCCGAAAGGTGGTGCGGTAGTTCAGTAGATTAGAGCACTTCCCCGGATTGGGAGGGACGCAGGTTCGATTCCCGCTCGCACTAAAGTTCTCTTTTTCCTCATTCACAAATAATAATTTGTACTTTAAAGTATTTTATATTTTAATTGAGGTAATACATTGTCTGTATCCCAAATTTCATCCAAATCTGTTCATCCGTTTTTGCGTGATTGCATAACAAACGCACAAACTTTCACATGTATAATATTAAAAAGATAATTAGTTTGAAATTGAAATAGTGTAATATAATATATGCCAGAAATATAATTGTCGACGAAGACTACACACATAAGACACAATTTTCAAAGCTTAAGAAACAATTTTATTTAAATTATATTCCAAGCTAGTAGCAATTAAATTTAGCTGCTAACCTTGCAGCGCTCAGTAATAATGAGCGTAGTTAACCGGCGCTAAGCCATTAAGGGTAGCCTGTCTCAGAAGTGGACCCAATTATCTTCTCTTGCTGACTTTACCTGTTAAAAGTGAGAACCTAAAATACATGAAAGGCGAATTAAATGAGTAACAAATATATCATATAATATATTTCTATTAAAGTACATTGTTTTCCTTAATAATTTATTAATAACTTTTTGAATTTACATAAGTACTCGTATTTCATTAACTGTGTTTGTTTTATGAAACGCCTTTAGCATTTAAATTTTGAAAACCGCAAAACTTAATGACTTGGATATAATAATTAAAAAATATGTATGAATTATATTATTGATAAAGTACCTATATATTTATTATTGGTAAGTATATTATTGATATAATGTAACAAGCTTGACTGCACAGATGGCGTAGTGGTTTAGATACCAGCCTCCACCCCGAATGTTGTGGGTTCGATTCCCACACAAGACAACTCTTGTTGTGATCCACGAATGTTTGTTCTAAGTATGGGTGTACTCTGTGTCCGTGAATTTGTATGTTGAGTTGTGAGTAAAGTGCTCTGATTAAACCTCGTTTAAAGAAGGACACGTTGTAACGCTGAGGAAACACTGTAGCGGGTAAGTCATTCAGTAAAATACTCGTAACTGTAATTTAGAAAAGTTGCACACCACTGCGTATGCTTTTTGAATAAAGGCGTAGCAATAAAAAAATACTAACTAACTGCCTCGGTGGTGCAGCGGTAGTGTAAGCGCCTGCTGAACATAAGGTCTCGGGTTCAATCTCTGGGTCGGGCAGTGTTATTGAGTTTTTCGTAAAAAGAAAAATTCTCAGTAGCAGCTCGAAGTTTGGAAATATGCCCGGTAGACGGCAATAGGCTCGCTCCCTATTACGTGCGACTTAAACATAGCTGGCGAATCGTGAGTATGTAATACACCTCTGCCTACCCCTTTGGGGAATACAGGCGTGAAACCATGACAAACAAAATAACAATGCAAATATAAATACACCAAACTTTAATTTTGTACTAGGTAACGTCAATATTTCACGGTAAAATTGCAGAATATGTCATTTAACATGCTTTGCTGACTCTGTTATACAAGGTACAAATGAGAGACCAATTAAAACTGCGATGTAACTGGAACATGTTGGATTCCTCGTGGGAAATACCCCACTGCTAATTTTCTATATAGTTAGTGCCTCGTCCTCTACTGCTGGTTATTAGTGTAATAGCTACGGCGCCACTAGACCTCCCAGAACGACTTCTCTGTGTCTTTTGCTTAAGAGGAAGTTTTTGTTAATTTATTATTTTTCTAGGTGCATCCGCGACTTTGCCGCATGGAATGTTTTAGTTTTTTTTTGTGCAAAACCCTAATTATTTTCCCTAAATAAAAGTAGCCTTTTTTTTTGTTAAGGCGGGAAAAAATGTTCCTAACCGCACACCCCGTCGTTCGGGGCAACGAACAGGGTAGTGTGGGGCCCTCACCCACTAAAGAAACCCGCCGTTTGCCATCTTTCCGCCTTTATTGGCGGGCCACCGGAACTATATTACATTCCTTCAGTGGAAATAAAAGTGGCCTAAGTTAATTCTTATAACATCAGTTATCTGCCAGTGAAGTACCGTCTAAATCGGTACAGCCGTTCTGGAGATTAGCCATAACGAATAGAAGTATTTATATAGAATTAAAAAAATGTTAATTTGTAATAGCTTACATTTATTTTTTTATACATAACGTTATATACTTTTATATATTATGTATTTAGTAAACGTATGTTAAGAAATACATTACAAAGAGACATTGAATTTTATTTATTTGTATAGATTGAATGAATTTTATTATTTTTGTAAGGAATACATCGGGACGAAAATACATGACCGAGAGATTGACTCTACGACAAGCGAAGTCTGCCAATCCGCACTGGATTAGCATGACTCGCTCTGAAGAGAGACCCGTAAAATGGATTAAAAAATATATAGAAACAAGTGAAAGCATCAAAAACTGCATCGTATAGCGTCGTAGACTCCGTGCTATTAAAATTTTCAGCTACAAATTTTGTAATAACTATATTGCAACTTTATTCTAATCTAGTCTACTTTGTAACTAGACAGCGATAAGAGGTTGCAGGGTAATTGATATAACAGTTTATAGGTTAATGGACGTCTTAATTTATGCTATTATTTAAAAACATAGCATCACGCCTGTATTTCCCCTAATGGGTAGGTACAGGTGTATTACATACCCACGGTTTGCCAGCTATGTTTAAGTCCCACATAAAAGGGGGCGAGCCTATTGCCGTCTACCGAGCACAATTCCAAACCCCAGGCGGCTACTGAGAATTTTTCTTTTTACGAAAAATCTCAATAGCACTGCCCAACCTGAGGATCGAACCCGAGACCTCATGATCAGCAGTCGCTCACCGCTGCACCACAGAAGCAGTTATTATGTGCTATTATTCAAATGTTTTATTTTCAACTATGATCTATGGATACTTGAATGTTATAAGATAAAATAAAAGAATAGCTTATTTTAAGAATTGTAAATATAGTTTAAAAATGTACAGTTAAATGTTGCAGAAACAAACATCAAATAATCTAATAATTCTGTCTTTGTCTTTTGGCTCACTTAACTGTGTTCTCGTTAACACAATATAAGACATTATTCACTGCATGCCTATTTGCTGCCGGTCAGTTAACTAAATCCGCAACCGTATGGGGAGGTGAATTCCAAACTAGTGAAGTGACCGAACTTAGCCAAGCACGTGCTTTGAATTCCACTTGATGATAAATTACCTATATAAGCATTATCGTACCCGTTTAGAGCAACTTAAGGAGGATATGATAATTACATTATGGTTTAAATTAATGTGATGGAGATTTTGATACATTTACTTTTATTATTAATCTAAGTATAAAAATAATAAAAATAAATTCGGTCGAAATGCGATCTCTGCGAAGAATCTGTGTAGTGAAGCTGACTGACCGCATTCGTAACGACGACGTAAGAGAGCGAGTAGGTATGAAAGAGAGTATTGGTGTAAAGATGCGAAAGGGAATGCTCCGCTGGTTCGAAAGTGTGGAAAGAATACCGGATGAGCGACATGTTAAGAAGATATACAATGTGAAAGTGGAAGCATGCAGGTACAGGGGGAGATCAAGACTCACCTACCTAGACCAAATTGGTCATGTATTGAAAAAAGTTGGAGTCAGGAGTCTCTGAAACCGGTGAGCGTGTATGAAGAAAATTATGAATATTGAGAAAGCGAGAGATGAATGCAAGAATAGAGCCTCTTGGCACTCTGTTCTCTCTGCCTACCCCCCAAGTGTTGGATTGGATAACTGTATGTGTAAACGCAATATGTCAATGTCATGTAAACCTTCGTTTTGATCTCTCTCTCTTTCGCTTTCATGGATGTCCGGTGTGCATACTGTCCCAAAAACCTTGTACCGTTATCTCAATATATCTTGGTTAATCCTGTATATTTATTTTATTTGTGCCTATAACCCTTCAGGTTATGGGCCCAGGATATCGCGGAAGTATATATTTTATTACTTTCTCCCTGACAAAGTTGACCGGTGAAATTCTAACCTACTACGAAAAATACGGCGGCGTGATTTCGTCATTGCGGGCTCTGCAACTTCTACAAACTTTCTCTGTATAGAGAAACTAAAAGGAATCGACAACTACAGTTCGTGGAAGTTTATGATTAAGATGATTTTGATACAGGAAGAACTATGGGAAAGTGTGGAAGACGAAGCTTATGATGTCAAAAAACAACAAAAATCTTTGGCTCGAATCGCTTTGTCTGTACAGGCATCAGTTATTCCGCACATAAGAAATGCAAAAACGGCACACGAAGCTTGAAATAATCTAACAAAAGCTTATGAAGACAAAGGATTATGTCGCAGGCTGGGGCTCCTCAGAATATTATTCGCAACCAAGTTGAATGAGAGCAAAGGTATGGAGAGCTATATAAACAAAATCACAGAGTTGTCGCAGCAGTTAAGTGAAATACAATCACCACTGGAGGATGATTTTGTAGCTGTAATAATGTTGAGTGGTTTGACTCCTGATTATTCATAATGGCAATGGAGAACTCAAATGTGAAACTTTCCAGTGAGATAGTGAAAGGAAAGTTGTTACAGGAAAACATTCGTAGGAGTGAAAAGAATGAAACTGCTTCTGCCCTGATTACTCGAAGGCAACCAAGATGTTACAGATGTAAGAAGGTAGTTTATCAGAGATTGTATTAAGACTGAAAATAAGAAAACCGAGAAGACTAATACGGACAAATCAAAGGCCCTACTAATTGCACTGTCAGCAAACATTAAGCGAGATTTGTGGTACATAGATAGTGGTGCTACGGAGCATATGTGCGGGGACAAAGGCGTTATGAGTGATTTTGTTAGTGATGGAAAGCCAATTGAAGTGAATATAGCTAATGGTGATATACTGCCTATGTATGAGAAATGGTAGCATAAAGACAATAAGTCATGTTTATTATGTACCTAAATTAGCAACTAACTTGTTATCTGTAAGTGCCATGGTTAGAAAAAGATTTAAAGTTGTTTTTGGTTCTAGCATGTGTAAAATTTATGACAAAAAGGCTGTGATAGCTTCAGCCACATTGTATGATTGGTATCTATAGACAAGATACAGTAGAATCAAATACTTTAAATTGTAACTTTACTGTGGAATGCGATACCTCTCTCAGAGTTTCAGGATCAGGATGTGCTGAGAAGACCCGAGTTGAACTCGAGCTAGCTATAAGTGAAGAAATTTCAAACACTAAGGCAATGCCTGCTGTCATAGAGACAAAAGAAGACCATTCTCAGCAGGTATGGCATCGCCGTCTTGCACACCTTAATCATCGAAGCATGGAGTTATTAAGACGAGGTATGGTTTTAGGCATTTCATATAATAAAAGTGTTTTTCAGAAATGTTTATCATGTATCAAGGGAAAGCAGACTCGTATATCTTTTCCTAAGAGCTCTTTTAACAGAGCTAAAGATATTCTAGAGTTAGTTCATACTGATCTGTGTGGTCCGTTACCTGTTACATCATTTAGTGGAGCAAAATATTTAATTAACTTCATAGATGATTACTCTAGAAAGACCTTTGTTTATTTTTTAAAGAGGAAAGATGAGGTGTTTGATACCTTTAAAGCCTGGAAAGTTCCAGTGGAAAATCAGACAAATAAGAAATTAAAAATTTTAAGAAACGATAATGGAACTGAATATTGTAATTTAAAATTTTAGAATCTTTTGAAGGATTGTGGTGTTGTACACCAGACTACAGCACCATACTCGCCTCAACAAAATGGAGTTGCCGACCGTGCTAATATAAGCATTATGGACAAGGTACGGTGTATGCTGCAAGAAGCAGGCCTTGGGAAAAAATATTGGGCTGAAGCTGTGAATACAGCTGTCTACATCAAGAATCGTTGTCCTACTATAGCAGTAAGAGGTCGTATACCAGAAGAAAAATGGACGAGTAATAAGGTATCAGTTTCTCATTTGCGTGTTTTCGGTTGCATTGCCTATGTAAATGTACACTGTCGAAACAAACTAGAACCCAAAGCCAAGAAGTATATTTTGGTAGGATATTGTGAAAATACTAATATAATCAGCGTGAACCGAGATATAGTGTGATAACAGTAAATGATTCTGATAGTTCCGAGACAAGTTTTTATTCAGACCCTACTGCGGATGAAACTTATATTCCAGATGATGAAGAAGAAGAAGATTCATCTTCTGGTTCATATTCAGAACATAATAGTGACTGCAGCTCCATGGAAGCTCATCTTGCCAAAGGAGTATGCTGTGCCAGTGACATTAACGAACCACAATCAGTGAAGGAGGCGCTGAGCGGTCCAGATGCAGATAGCTGGAAATAAGCGAATATTCTCAACAAATGCTAGACGCTCACTAATCGAGTTCATAGTCAAATTCCTGTAAAATGTAAATGGGTATTCAAAAAGAAATTGGGTGTTAATGGTGAAATATAAAGCTAGACTAGTGGCTAAGGGATTCACGCAGCGATATGGTATAGATAACAATGACTTTTTCGCCTGTATTTAGATATTCGAGTATTAGAACACTTATAGCTCTGGCTGTTGAATATAACATGAATATTCAACACTTAGATGTAAAGACAGCTTTCCTCAATGGTGACCTTCAAGAGCTAGTGTTTATGGAGCAGCCTGAAGGTTTTGTAATAAAAGGCAACGAGAATAAAGTTTTTAAACTTAATAAAGCAATTATGGGCTGAAGCAAGCTGCTAAAGCCTGGTATGAGAAAATCAATAAAATTTTATGTTACAAATTAAATTTTACTAAGTCATCATTAGAAGAATGTGTTTACTATAAGCACAGTAATGATAAACTTATAATAATAGCACTATATGTCGATGATATTTTACTTATGTCTACACCTAATACATATAAGGAGGTAATTGATATCAAAGATAAATTGAAAAACGAGTTGACATAACAGATATAGGGCCAGCAAGCCATATATTGGGAATGAGAATTTGTAAATACAAGGACAAAATAAACTTGGATCAAACAAATTATATTGAGAAAGTGTTAAAGAAATTTCACATGGAAGACTGCGAACCTGTAGGAACTCCAATGGAGGTTGGTGTTAAACTTGAAAAATCCAGTAATGATAAAGATGCCAAATATGATTATAGAAGTTTGATAGGGTCGCTGATGTACATTGCGGTAGGCTCACTACCCGATATTACTCATGCAGTCAGCTATCTAAGCCAGTTTAGTAATTGCTATAATGAAGCACTGGAAATCGGCTAAGAGAGTACTTCGCTATCTCAAAGTTTCTAAAGATCTATGTCTCAACTTTTACAAAGTGAAATATCTATTACAGGATATGCAGATGCTGACTGGGGACGAAACGAGACCGATAGAACATCCTATACAGGTTATGTGTTTCAGATTGGCAAATCTATAGTGTCCTGGGAGAGCAGAAAGCAGAAAACCGTAGCTTTATCAAGCACAGAGGCCGAGTACATGTCTCTCGCTGATGCTTATAAAGAGGCTTTATTTCTTCATAATTTTTTGCATGAAATATTAGGTATACTGTGTGGAGTTACAATTTTTAATGATAATCGATCAGGAGTTATACAAAAACACTATGTTTCATGCTAGAACCAAATAAATTGATATTCGTCACCATTTTATTAGGGAACATATTTGTAATGGTTCTGTAAATGTCAAATACTTATGTACACAAGAAATGTTAGCAGATTTATTAACCAAGCCCTTGACAGGAGAAGTTCACAAAAACCTCCTAATGCAGTTAATGTTAAAGTGCCAAGATGGAAATGGTGGTGGTTAGAAATAAATTTTTGTTGTTGATAGACTATGTTCATGTTTCATGAGTTTGTTGTGAGTTTGTTTCATAATAAGTGTGATTGATACCATTAGGTTGAATAGGATTGATACATGTTTCTATTAACATGTAGACATTGTTTTTTTGTTGTGGTAATTGACAATATTGGTTTAAGGGCCAGTGTTGATAACTGTATGTGTAAACGCAATATGTCAATGTCATGTAAACCTTCGTTTTGACGTAACAATATATCTCTCTCTCTTTCGCTTTCATGGATGTCCGGAGTGCATACTGTCCCAAAAACCTTGTACCGTTATCTCAATATATCTTGGTTAATCCTGTATATTTATTTTATTTTTGCTTATAACTCTTCACCAAGGGAGACCGTGAGATGATAATTAAGTAAGTATAAACATTTAAGATTTTGATAAATTGTGAGCTTAGTTCTTAAATCTACGTCAGTCACGGGGTGGTAGAGCGTAGCTTGTCACAGCATGAATGGGCCAGCTCGATCGGTGATGTACCACCCTCTCACAGAAGATCAGCATGAAACAACAGTGGGTAATCCTATAGTTTTCGTATGGTTAGTGAGAGCGCCGGAGGCCAAATTCCCCTCCTCACTCACCATCCTCTCCTAATTACCCTTTTTCTTCACCACCTATCCTTTTCCTTGTAGTTGGCGACGCGCAAGTGATGCCTCTGGTGTTGCTCTTGCGTCTATAATAGGCTACGGTAACCGCTTACCAATTTTTATTTTATTGTCCACAAACAAAATAAAGTTGAGATACACAGGGGTCTGAAAGAGAGAGAAGAGAATGCCTTAACAGGCCTAGTTAAGCGTTTGTGCTCTCATAAGCTAATTGAGGACTCATCCTTATAAAATATTTATTCATAATTCACACTTTAAAAATAATTTTTGAATTTATGTATTATATTCTTTAAGCTCTTCTGAAAACTATTATAGTGAAATATTGTAGATCAATTTTAAAAAAATAGATTTTTTTATTCTTGTTATATACGAGTACATATAAATTACTAATATATTTCATTACTAATATTAAAAATATGCTGCCGTGTGGAGCCGGCTTTAGAATTGTCCCACCCCTCTCCACCCATGGGAGTCGTAAAAGCCGACTGAGGGAATACCGGGGGAGTGGGCAGCAGCACTCCTTCGAGTATTAACAACATCCACTGCGATCGCCAACCCGCCTGCCAAGCGTGGCGATTACGGCACTATCCCCCATATGAGCGAAACACATTTTGTGTGCGTTCTCTTGGGGAGGCCTATGTCCAGCAGTGGACTTCGACAGGCTGATGGATGGATGGTAGATGATTAAAAATATGAAAGTGAATTCGGAAGAATGAATGCTGGTCGGGATAGCTATTTTTACATAGAGATTATAAATGTGTCACAGAGTATTGTAGTATCAACATTCTGAAGTCCACTCGGATCACAGTCAGAATCTAGTTGTTTATAAGCTACAAGCGCACCTGGCTGACATTGTTCAGCCGAAACGTTAGCTTATATGTTCTGATATGTAAAAAATCATAAGAAAAAAAAACGTCCATCAAAAAGATTCCGCAACACGATAGCAGCACTTCTTACTATATTAATTTCGCGAATGTTTATTTTTTGAATAAATCCAGCAATCTTAATATGTACTGAATCATATTACAACCAGCTGTAAGCATTCCTTTTCCAGATGACCGTGCTATCAGAAATACGATATTTTCAGCGAACCCTTACAGTTTATATTTCGCCCCAGAGAGTTCTTGTTCAGATTTCATCGGCGTCTGCGGTGAACCACAATATGGAGTTATATTCAAGCGCGATATCTAATGCCGCACATGTTAAACTGTTATAACTAGTATAAGAGATATGAAAATTATTAGTAGTTAAAGTGCATGTACGTCACAGTGAGTTAAAGGTATATGCATGCTGTTTTTTTTTCTTATCTTTACATCGTAAAATCGCGTGAGAATGAAGAGACAATTAGTTTGTGTATCTGGTTATTAGTTTAACTGTCATCCCACGTGGCTGCTACAACTCAACGCCCAAAATGTACTATCTTCAACACAAACAACGATGTCAAAGGACGAGCCTTGAGGATACTAGGACTCCCATACTTAAAAAAATGCATGTTTAAGGCGTTACACTACTACAGTATTATCTTTACATATATATATAAATTAAAAGAAAAATTCTCAGTAGCAGCCCGGAGCTCGGAAATGTGCCCGGTAGACGGCAATAGGCTCACCCCCTATTACTTGGGACTTAAACATAGCTGACTAATCGTGGTTGTGTAATACACCTCTGCCTACCCCTTCGGGGAATACAGGCGTGATGCTATTTTTATATAAGTAAGTACATTATATGATAAAAGTTAAGCCTGATTATCTTTACGTGAAATGCCATAATGCTATAATAACATAATTATGTTACTAAAATAGAAGTACATTCTATTTTTATTGTGTAGGTAGAAATATAATATTTGGATCCTTATTTTTGTATGCTAATTAATTAAGGGTGAATAAAAAATATGGTAATGATAAATAACAATTCCTAAAACAACCTTTCTACAAATTGGTCACGTCTACTGAATTTAGGTCAAACTTTCTAACTTCGATCGACTTTCAATATCGGAAATACTTTGATGTTAGAAAATATAAGTTTTTTTTAAAAGGTTGACAATGATCTTACTAAAATTGTTTATTTTAAAATAGACATTAATAACAGAAAACCTAAATTTTATGGCCCTTACGATAATTATGTTATAACAAAAATAAATAGCATGCGTTGAAGTGTTTTTGTAAAATATATACTACTAGCTGGTATCAGCAGTCCACGTTTGTCTCAAACGAAAAAAAGAAGTTTTCATAAATATTTAATTAAATAAAACTAAACTTAGAGTTCTCATTAAAAAACACCTACACATTTACACCACTCATTTTCCCCTCTTGAAATTGAAATATTTATACACTGAACATCCACTTTATTTATTTATGAGGAGTATATAATATTCTAATTTTGATTGCCTAAAAAGAACAATAGTCCTATACAAATGTTCTTCATTCATTTCCTTCCAATAAAATTTGAAAACCTTCTCGCTACAAACTACTCATACTTACTCAAATTTTGACCCTATTTTCCCCACATTATATGAGAATATGGTAAATGTAATATGGTCAGAAGCGAGACGTTATTTATTTATACTCAGTAACTGTATTTTGAGTTAAAGAACTAAAGCCTTCCCTCCCATTTCACCCCGTTAAATTTAAAATTACCAAAACTTCTTTCTTAGCTTAAGTTAAAAAATATTATAGTTAAATTATAGTTTAACCGTGGGTGTGTAATACACCTCAGCCTTCTCCTTCGGGGATATAGGAGGGATAGTGATGCTATGTGTTGTTTTTATAAAACTAAAATAACAGGTTTTAATAGCTAGTTGAACTAAAAAGTAGTAAATAATATTATATTTATTTCTTTATTTATTTAACTTTATGCAATCAGAAAACAAAGTACATTTTTAATATTACAATGGTGGACTTAATGCCTGAGGCATTCTCTACCAGTCCACCATGGGTTGCACAGAGATAATGTACATCTTCACGAGAAAAAAAGCGAGGTAAAAAAAAAAATTAGGCAAGAGTTAAATATGCGACAATACGTTACACAATGGCCGTGTGGGGCTGGCTTTAGAATTGTCCCACCCCTCTCCACCCATCGGAGTCGTAAGTCGCCGGCTGAGGGAATATCGGGGAGAGTGGGCAGCAGCACTCCTTCGAGTATTAACAATATCCACTGTGATCGCCAACCCGCCTGCCAAGCGTGGCGATTACGGCACTATACCCCCAATTTGGGGAGGCCTATGTCCAGCAGTGGACGTTGAAAGGCTGATGGATGGATGGACGTTAAACAATGATTGTAAAAAAGCGTGGGGTGCTTGACATCAAATAAATGTTATAAATAGTTCATTATATAGTAAAAATCAACTAGTTATTAAAGCGTGTTCTATTCATTAAACACAAAGCGCGTGTTCTATTATTTTTTAAACAATATTTTTTTGGTCTTGTAACAATATCGAAACAAACTTTTATTTTAAAAAAAATAAAGCCTTTTAAGCTGTGATAATTTAACTTTAAACTTCGTCATTATATATGATGAAGTATAACTACTACAATGATTTTTTTCACATACTCAAAGACAATTATTTAACTGGCCCACTTGCAAGACTGTATCCAGAGGGTTCCAACATGGTACCGAACCACGCGAAATTTAATTCGCACTGTGCTAGTGCTAGTTAAATATTAGATTAAGTTTTGTGAAAACTACAAAAGATAATTCTGTGAGCAGAATTTGAATCTACAATTATCTTATAAAAAGTCATACTCTACAATAAAAACTACCTCATAATTGCAGACCAGTATTTAGATTAATATTATAACGAAAATACAGGTCTACAATTTAAGGTAGTGTCTTAAATGAATATCCCATCTAACTAAAGCAAATACTGATTTACCGTTGTAATGCTAACCCAAGTTATATTATGTACCCTTACCTACGTATTAGCTGATTTATGTACAGAAGCCTGGAGTCATCACGGCTGTTTAAACTTATCTGGTAATTGAATTATTGTTTGAATTCACACAAATTGCGGGTACTCGAAAATTAATGAAGGCATTTAAGAGAATTATAAGGCGTTTGTTCAGTTTGTATAGTGATTTCTGTTTTATTGTTCGCATTCGTTTAATTTAAAGTTACCTTACTTAAGTCCACCTAATATTACTTAAGTCTAATAATATATATATATATTATGGAAAATAATCGCTTAAGTCACTGCTGCAAACAGTCAATTTGTAGTACTAATATAGGATCACAATGACAGTAAACAAATAAATAATGAGATTCTGGGATAAAACACCTAATAAATTTATCATCTCTACGTTGTACTTAGACAGGAATATCGAGGTTGGCAATTAGTTCCATTCCATTGCTGTTCGTATTATAAAAGACAACGCAAAAAGTATAATACGAAGTTAACTTAATGTTTACAATGAATGATACAGGCTTGCGGTTGATTTTATCGTCTAATGGTGAGAAGATTATAGAGGTACCAAGTCGTGGTTATTTGCTCACTCCCTAAGATACTACCTATAGGATACCGAACGGCCGGTCACTCCGCGCAATCGTTTAATGTCGTATTGAGGTTACAGATATATTATGTTATGTATGTTTGTATGTATGTAAATCTAGCACTTGTATAAATAGAAGCCAGATTAAGATATTTGTATCTCTCTGCTCGCAACCCATTATCCAATCTATACACGACTTAATGTTAGCTTAAAGCTCAGCTGGACTGCTATCTCTATATATTATTTTAATTTTTTTGTGATATTGAGTTCGATCCCCGGTCCAAAGTCTAAACCTCGTATGGTACACACCTCTGACTTTTTGAGATTTTTCGAAATTATGTGTGTATTTCTTTGCAATTTATCACTGCTCGGTGAAGGAAAACATCGTGAGGAAACCTGCATGCCTCAGAGATTGTCTCGACAACTTGTGAAGTCTGCCAACTCACGGCGGGCCTAGCCGCATGGTGGACTATAGCCTGATCCCTCTCACCATGAGAGGAGACCCAAGCCCCGCACTGGAATAGAAAAAGCTTGAAAAAAAATATCTAAATTTTTTAGGAGTTTCACGACATATTATTTTTTTTTATCTTTTCTGCTCTTTTGCGCTTTGTGTGGGGTCGGTGCTAAATATTTTTTCTACCACTTTCCTCTCTCATTCGCCGTCTCAGCATTAACCCATTTCTTTCTCATGTACTCATTTACACGATCTATCAGTTTTTTTAGGCTTACCAACCGCTCCCTGTCTACACACGCCATCAGGTCTTCATAAACTCACAATACCGAATATTGATAACAGCTTCATAATAACTTTAAATCCAGGTAAATTATATGGAGGTACTATATTCAAGCTATGTAGTAAATTGTTTACACAATGTTTGTCCCAAGGCCAATTACGTCACTTTGTTTGTTAGTTGTGATCGAATCAGATCGATTATAATCACGTACCGGTATTGGATATTGTATTATACATTTCTTATAATAGTAGCCAAATATTAGAGAAGTCATTTTATATTTTT
This sequence comes from Leucoma salicis, assembly GCA_948253155.1. NCBI lineage: Eukaryota > Metazoa > Arthropoda > Insecta > Lepidoptera > Erebidae > Leucoma > Leucoma salicis. The sequence continues at coordinate 7,036,349 of OX411815.1, forward strand.
ATAATATGTGTGCTAGTATTCTCATTACGTCATAGAAATCTAAAACCATCTTGATCCTCAGTTAAAATTTTTATTTGTAAAAACATATCTTTAATATCTCCCGCCATCGCAACTTTATATTCACGAAACCTAAACATTATACCTAATAACGACGTGAGCATGTCTGGTCCCTTTAATAAATAATCATTTCACGATAAACCCTTTGTTTTCGCAGCAGCATCGAACACTAGGCGAATTTTCTTTTTATTCGGGTTGTCTACTGCAAAATGGGGTAAGTACCAAATTTTTTGATAAATATCATTGAAGTCACTTACTTTCGTGGCAAAATCGTTACGTACTCGCTCTTTGTACCTTTTTGTAAAGTCCTCATTTAAGGCCATCTTCCTTTCCACGGCTCTGAACCTGGTAAGTGCGTTTGGTTCAGAACTTGGCATCGTACATTTACGATCACGCCAGAGGAGACCAACATGCCATCTACCATTAATTAATATAGATGTTTTCTCCAGGTGTCCTATTGCACGTACCACGTCAGCATTAAATTTTAACGAGGTTTACCTGATATTCCCATAGAGTCAACAGTAAAGGACTTGCGTACCTGCTCATCCAGCTGTTGCAGCATGATCCTGTCTTCCACCCGAGCCAGGTGCGAGTCCTCGTCCCCGATCAGGAGCGTGGTGTGATGCTCGCGAAATGACGCCACCGGTACCCTTCCGTGTACGCACCATCCTAGAGGGGTGAGTGTTGCACAAGGGTCGTTGAATATACCTACCCTGTATTCCAATGGCAATAATAAGTTGTAATTATCCTGCCCTATTAGTAAGTCAGGTTTTACATTTTCCCCGCATAGATCAAATTTTAAATTTTTCAAATGATTATAACTATTACAATTAACAATACATAAGCATTGAGTAGGCAAATTTAATTCCTTAACGTTCTCTGAACTTCCTTACGTGCATTGATTTCATAATCCTGTCCACTGCTCGCTGTCACACGGAGTCGAACTACATCACTTTCGTTCATCTGTGTCCCACGCGCCACGAACGCGCATTGTGTCTCGTCGCCCCTGCGGTCTAAGTTGTGACGTCAGCGCAGCACTGATAAGACTCACCGTGGAGCCGTCATCGTAACGCATAGACACTTAATGTACCGTTAGGTCCGTGTATATTTACGCGCACAACTTTTAATAACACTTTGCACTCTGACCGTGAATTTATATTTGTCACTGTTTCAGATTCGCGTTGCAGCGACTGCTGACCCTAGGAGGATGGACGATGCTCCCGTTCCTGGTGCTCAGCGGCCTCTCGTCCAGTGTTTCTACTCTCATATTTATAGTGAAGCAAGCGGTGATGTTGTAGCCCGCAGTTATCTACGACACAGACATCAGCTGGACATGTTTCTCTCTCGTACGTCGTTAATAAACATTTGTAACATAGTCTGTGTCTTTTTACAAATATCCATCTATCTTTGCGCAGCGACCTCTTAAACTTTTTACAATCTGTAAGTTTATGTGTTGTCATATTACGGCAGTAGAGACATTTCTTTATAGCGGCAACTTCATTGTTTACTAACACTGAGTGCGACCGGGACGGTGCCGGCTCTTGGTATTTTCTATTATAGGTTCCATAATATGTACTGCGTGTATTTGTTAGGGCCATAATCATATTAACTTTTACAGCTTCAGTGTGTAAAAAATCAGCTAATGTGTGCAGCGACGTTCGCTTACCTTGTGTGATGAGTGGATAGCTGTAGTCGGCCCACTTCGATAGTAGGACTGTAGGTAATTTTGTTAACACATTTGTCATCACATTTGTGGCCACTAAATACTCATCACGACCGATCACACTGATTGCTGCCACACAGTTACGCACTTTTACTAAAAAAGACACAATATCCTTATGATATTCTTGCGATACTGGTTGTAATTTCTTGATATCCATCATTATCCTGGATAAGATCAGGTCAGGATTGCCAAACTGTAGTTCCAGGGTGGATATAACCAATTCAGGGGTTGTGCAACTGATAAGCAAGGCCGACACGGCGTCGCGTGCTGGTCCACGGAGACATTTACGTAGACGCCATAGGTTCTCCTTTGGACTGAAGTTGCACACTTGAGACGACTCGTCGTAAGCCTGTTTAAATTGGAACCACTCCATAGGGTCCCCAGCGAATGAAGGTAAGTCGCGCGGGGTACAAATTCGACTCAGCAGACTTGAGTTGGGTTCATTATTTGCAGAGGCGGTTGTAAGATCCCTAATTGCACTGGCCAGGAGATGAACTGTCCCCTTGTCGGTGCTGACGTCCTGTGACATCAGCGGGCATGGCTCGCCCGATGTTTGACCATGTTCGGGGGCGGGCTGTGCTTCCAGCTCTTTTTACAGCAGTTTGCTACGCTCCAACCACTTCTCCACTTCACCATTAGTGCTATTTTTTGACTTATGTGATCTTATACTGCTTCCTTCCATTTCAGCCAGTTCCGCGGCGAGCCTTTTGTCTATAAGTTCCATCTGTATTTTGGCCTTCGCTTCAGGTGCCTCCAGTTCTAATTATGCCTTTCGTGCCGCCACAGAAGATGTTGATGACATTTTAGATGCTGCACGACGATGTATGGGTGTAGTTTTTAACAGCGGAACGGTTTTCAGCGGCAGTTCCGATTTCACGACACTACCCGCATCGACACATATTGTGCGGTGCAACTCGATGCCTTTTGTCAATGTTTCTCCCTGAGGTTCTGTGTTTGGCTTGGATTCTTGATGTGGAGGTTCAGTATTACCCTTTAGCTGCTCTTCTTTATCCAGCAGTTCTCGTTTTTTACGAAGAGTACTCCTTGTATTAACCATGGTGTGCGGCGGTGGTTTTTAGAAAAGCAGAAATATATTGTAAAGCGAAGATATACTATAAAAATACTTATAACGATGGAATTAACAGATTGACACGCGAATGTGGGCACAGTTAGCCGCGTACACGTAAAGACTTGCATGCACTGTGCCACAGACTACTAATAGGCACCCCGCCCCGCTCTGTCCCCTTTGACACCCTACGTTCCGTTGTCTACAAGGATTATATATTATGAATACAAAAATTATTTAACACGCCAAATGATGTTACCCACACCACACAACACAAAATTGACCACAAAGGTACCTGTTTTAAAAACAAATATAAGCAGGCATTACCATCTTACTGATGTAATGTAACACAGTTCCAGTGGTCCGCCTGCGGAGAGAAAGCAAGCGGCGGGTTTATTTAGTGGGTGAGGGCCTCATACTACCCTGTTCGTTGCCCCGAATGATGGGGTGTGTGGTTAGGTACATTTTTTCCTTTAACAAAAAACAAGGCATTACCGTCTTGGGTGTAATAAATTAAAGTCTCGATATTTTTCGGGGACATCGCTGTCATATACTCTGAGTAAACTGATGAATCAATCACAAGTAAGTAGTTTGGATGGTGATAAGAATCGTTGTAACATTACTCATTTCCAGGGCACGAGCGTAGTTATTTATAGTAGGTAGTCGCTTAGTGTCCACTATGGTGGTCACTATTCATATCTAACTAATTCATCTATTATGTTTTAACCAATCAATCGAGCAATGAGCCTATCGCAATACACTGCTGGTTATAAGCCTCTCCCAATTTGCGTCACAACGCTATTGTCCGTAAGCCCAGTCAATGTATTCTCACCATCTGTTTCAGGTGATCAGGTCGTTTATTAAACTGACATCCTCCTCTACATTTCATCGATTCACAGTAACTGCTATAAAACGGTTCTATTCCAATTTAACAGTAATTCGTAATTTGGAAAGTATGGTCAGAGCACTGCCACTGATTCTACGAGTTAAATCTACGGTTAGGTAATATCAATGAAATAAATGCAAATAATTTGAGTGCCTAATCAAATTTTACAATTAACGAACGCAGAAATAATACAAATATACAAACAAATACTCATTATTGCTCCCAGAAATTTCTTTGTTTTGAAAATCCTATTCCGTTGACTGCGCGAATTTGATTATAATTTCAGCCATCCCTAAATGATGCGTTAATCAACAAAAACATTTCATTTATATTGATATTATTAATAATATGCGCATGAGCTCAGCAAGTGCGGAGTTCAATTAAGCCCAGGTAGCTCAAGGCAACTCTCAACACATCTCATCATCTCATGACGTAACGAATTAGTGGAGAGCGTAAATATTATTTCAAGTAACATACATAGTCTTACCCCTATATCTCCGGAGAGATAGGCAGAGGTGTATACACCCACGGTTCGCCAACTATGTTTAAGTCCCACGTAATAGGAAGCAAGCTTATTGCCGTCTACCACACACTACACTACACACTACAAACTCCGGGCTGCTACTGAGATTTTTTCTTTTTATAAAAAAGCGCAAGAACACTGCCCGGTCGGATCGAACCCAAGATCTTATGATCAGCAGTCGTTCACACTACCACTGCAACACTAAGGCAGTTTTCAAGTAATATGGCCTGCATTTGCACGGACAATAATAAACCTCAATGTGGCATAATATATAATAGTATGTATCCAGTATTACGTTATATTTGTATTCTAACTTTTCTCCAGTATTTGTTGTACCTATATTAGTTATTATAATTATTATCTTTTGATCTATATTTTTTAGCATTTGAAATGCTCCGCTACTTTTTAAAGTACATATTATTTGTGAATAAGGAAAAAGCGATTTTTAGTACGAGCGGGAATCGCCCTAAGAATATAGATCAAAAATGTTTAACAAATCACGCCATAAAATAGTATGAATTTTAATTGCAAAATTAAACTTACTATATTAGATGAATGCATGTAAATGCATTCCGATAGATGGCGTTGGTCGTAAAGACAAATGTGATGAGCAAATTGGGATGACCGAGTAGGTCAGTACGATAGCTCAGTGGCTTAGAGCACTTCCCCGGATTGGAAAAGGCGTGGGTTCGATTCCTGCTCGTACTGCAAATCTCTTTTTCCTTATTCACAAATAAATTGTATTATATTCTTGTTATATTGCTTTCGAGGGAGAGCAACGCTATATAGAGATTAGTAAATATTGTCAGCGCCATCTAATTATTGTATTTAAAACTCATTTAGGTAATATTGGGGATTATAATATCACAAGTAAATTGTGATTGATTATGATGTTATGGTTGGAAGTACTATATATAAATTTATACTATACTATATAAATTTATTCTTGCTAGCTGAATCAAATATTATTTCATGATTTTGACTCGTACTTTATATTTATCGTCTCAAAATAAACCAAATGCACAGGCGTTTGGTTAATTTTCGTGGTTGTTAAGGTACAGACGTTACGGACCTATCAGAACTGTCCTGCACACAAAGAACCTTTTTGTAGAGTACTCAAAGATGATACAATTCTGAAAGGTTCTTACTAATATTATTAGATAAGCAGAGTTCTAACGATCGGATTAAGTAATAAGCGGAGTTCTTTAGAAATATTGATTGAATACATTGAAATGAATATATATTATGGTTATTCGATTATTAAAATTCTTTTTCTTTATATTGAATCAATCAAAAATATATATCAACAATAGAGAGGGAATGATAGGAAGGTAATAGAACAAAAATATGAGAAATTAATAAATGTATATCTATACTATTATATAGCTATAACAGAGCTATAACTGTGTATGTAAATTTAAGATATTTGAGAAAAAATTACTGTATTAGGCTATACCAGGCCACGCAGAAAGTTTTGCGAAAAAAAGTTTTTTTATGCATAAGGCACTGGCCTCTTGTAATTATTTTGAAAAATTTGGTTATTTAAAAGTAAAAATACCATTGTTCGAATTTCAAATTTCCGTCCACATTTTTTCAAGACCCAAATTAAATTATCGAGTCTCATTTAAAAATGGAGAACATTTTCGTGAAATGATTTTCTACAATTTTAAATGTGGCCTAAAACCTGACGATCGACTTCAAAAAGCTTTTATGGATAAAGGACAAAAGCAACCATCTACCGTTGGCATAGCGAGTTCAAGCGCGGTAGCCTTACTTTTAGTTATGAACAAAGGAGTGGTCGTCCTACAATGGCTGTCCCGGAAGGAAGTGTGCTGGCAGTAAAAAAATTTAATTCAAGAAAACAGGCGAATTACATACGAAGAGATTCAGCATACACTGCAGATTGGTTCGGGAAGCGTTCACAAGATTTTACACGAGCACCTTCGCTTAAGGAGGATAGTTAGCGCTGAGTGCCGCACAACCTCACCGAAGCTCAGAAGTAGGCCCGTGTGGAGTGGTGCCGTGATACCGTGATATGATTCAAAAAATTTAAGCAGGCTGGTCTCGGCGCATTTACGACATTGTGATAGGTGACAAATCCTGGATTTATCAATACAATCCAGAAACAAAGCGTCAGTCGACAGTTTGGCTGTTTCAAAACGAACCAACGCCTACGAAAGTGAAGCGATCGAGAAGCGCAGAGAAAATTTTGATCGCTAGTTTCTTTACTTTGACGGGGTATATGGTTCCAATTCCATTACGAGACCAAAGCAGCATCAACACCGAATGGTATACCACAAAATGCCTGCCAAAAGTTTTGTCTGCAATGAGTAACAAGCGGCCGAACACCGGGCTTCGCGGGGTACTGCTTCACCATGACAACGCGTCCGCGCACTCAGCGCTCAAAGCGAGGGACTTCCTAGACGCCACACCGGTCAGAGTCTTGAGTCACCCTCCTTACAGTCCTGATCTGGCACCGTGTGACTTCATTTTATTCCCTAAAATGTATAGAGGCTGGTGGAACTCTTTCTTTGAAAAGATTTAATTAAACTATTTTGTCCATAGAAGTTAGTTTTTTAGTTTCTCAAAACGTTCTAAGTGTCCTACGTATAGGCGTGTCTAAACACAAAACATTATTTTTTTAGATTTTGTCTGTTTAGCTGTTTGTTCGCGCATCACGCAAAAACTACTGAACGGATTTTGATGCAACTTCTTTTATTTTGTAGCTCTTGATTAGACTTAAAAACTGGTATACATTTTATCCCGCTACTATATCGGGAACCTGAAATATAACCTAAAAACTAGCCTTTGGCTGCGGCAGAGGCACAGGCAAAGGCTAGTTTTATTATAAATTTCGATACAACAATATTGATTTTGATGTTATTTGTGTAATCGATTGAAAATCTGGACTGTTTATGTCTTTTTGGGAATTTCATATTTTTGCACTGTGTGTTCTGGTAAATAATACTTCTTATTTTGAGGTGAATACCAGCGCTCAATAAATGAAGAAGGGTATATTGTTATAAAAGTATAATATTCTATTAAGACGCAACATTATTATATTGCTAATATACGTTTATAATCTCATAAATCTTCACCCTATACAGGAACGGGTGTCAGGAGTGGGTGTTAATATAATGGAATTATCAAATTTCACGTTTGTGTAATTTTCTATAAGACGGTGTCTTTTAAAAGACTTTTATGTCTATATATGAATATAAAGAATGGCTACAATTCACTGTTCTAGATCCATATTTTTTTGTGTATTATCTAAAATATAAAATTCTCGTTTCACAGTGTTTGGCACCATTCTCCTCCGAAATGGCTTTACCGATTCTTATGAAATTTTGTGTGTATATTCAGTAGGTCTGAGAATAGCACCACTGAAGGAATGTAATATGGTTCCGGTGGCCCGTCAATAAAGGCGGAGAGACGGCACATGGCGGATTTATTTAGTGGGTGAGGGCCCCACGCCACCCCGTTCGTTACGCCGAATACGTACATTTTTCCCACCTAAAAAAAAAACTGAGAATAGGATTTTAACTATTTTTCATACCACTAAGTGATAAGGGTCCACCCCAAATTTATTTTTGTTTACAAAAGTTTTATTATATTTTTTTATGATTAAGCAGTAAAAATACATACAACTCTAAATTTTAACCCTTCTACTACCACCCTCTATTTTTTAATAGCGATAATAATTTTCATTGCAAAATATTCACGAAAAAAAATATGCAAAGTTAGCCGGGTGAGCTAGTATTTTATATAATTCCTCATTACATTTGAGATGTATAATGTGGTAGAGTGTTATGTGATCAACACTAAATAATACCTGAAAAAGTGTATCTTATATAACACAATATTAATACAATTTTATATTTATTTCATCTCTAAAGTACATACGAGTATACATAACGACGACGTAAGAGAGCAAGTAGGTATGAAAGAGAGTATTGGTGCAAAGATGCGAAAGGGAATGCTCCGATGGTTCGGATATGTAGAAAAAAAGCCGGACGAGCGACTGGTTAAGAAGATATACGATGCGAAAATGGAAAGATGTAGGTACAGGGGGAGACCGAGATACACCTACCTAGACCAAATCGGTCATTTATATAAGAAAGGTGGAGTCAGGAGTTACCGAAACCGGCGAGCGTGTATGAAGAGAATTATGAATGTTGGGGAAGCGAGAGATGTATGCAAGAATAGAGCCTCTTGGCACTCTGGTCTCTTTGCCTACCGCGCAAGGGAGATGGCGTGATGATACGTAAGTAAGCACATACATAAGTATTTATTATTTGTATTCCCATTAATAATGTTTCAACTGATAATATATATATTTTTTTATTGCATCTAGTGGCACACGAGCCACGGCCTATCTGATGGTAAATGGTAACCGGCGCTCATGAACTCAACTATACCAAGAGAATTGTCAAGCCGCTGCTCACCATTTCATTTCACAGATATGAAATGAAAAAATAAACGACTATCTCCTGCTATAGCCAAAATGAAACGATTTGTTTCATGGCCGGTCACACGGGAGATGGTGGTACCATCCCGCTCGGGCCCGATACCTAGTGAGTACTCCACTTAGTATCCAGCCCTACCACCAGTCATGCAATGGATGATAATTGCTTACTTCCCTTATTCGCCTCATACGGCACCCGAGGGAAAGAAAGGGGTGGTGACAATTGTATTATTAGTCCGTGACCACACGGATAATATTTTTGACAACTATATAACTCACTTTGCAATCCGATTAACACAGTGGCATTAAAAAATTCTAGCGGTAACCACTGTCGGTAATAAATCAGAATATACATGAATGAATTCATTGGCACAACAGGGCGGTATTAAACCATTATTCAAATTACTGTTGCCAAAATGAGAATGATATATGTAAATTGTGAAATACACTTTCGTCGCTTAGCCATGCGAATCAAGGAAAATTTTCCGTTATTGTTTCAACTATTACGAATTAATAAATATTGTTTTAAAATTAACTTAGGCAATTGTTTTTAATTTCTCAATCTATATAGATTTATATAAAGTGGCCTGGCCGACATTTGAAATATAAGGATGTGGCTAGATGGCAGTGTGACGCCCGATAAGGCATGAGGCCGGAGGATATGGCACGAAACACGTTCGAGTCGTTCCCGGTTTGGGGCGAGCAGTACCGTGAGCTCATCATGGTAAGAGGTGTGGATCTCTCGCTGCCGAGTACTTGCGCCGAATGCCGCCCTAACTGAGGCCGCGGGTGAATGGTGGTAGACCAGTATGGAAGCGTCACTCATAGAGGATAACTGAAAGCGAAAGCCGCCGACGGACTACTGAAGTGATGTCACACAATTCCAATAGTCTGCCGTTACAGGTCTCTCAACTTAGCATAAAAACAGGTCTAAAGACCTGCGCTGGTCTTCCGTTGGGACGCCTTAATGATGGCACGGACGTCGTTCCCATCGATCACAAAGAAAACTATAAAACAATAAGATATTTAAGATATACAAAACAAATATAATCTATTGTTATTGATTATAAATTTCTCTGAGTTAGTTTTAATGGAATAAATTCCACTAACAATTTTATTTTGTACAAAGGGTTATAAATATATGTATATATATATATATATATATATATATATATTTATATATATATATATATATGGCATTAAAAAGCAACAAAGTTCTAAAAGAGTATTTAAATATTCACTTTACGTAGGTTGTTTGTACTCGTATCCTCAGAATTTACAAACAAAGAACACTTGAGCCATTAAACTCGAATATTGAACGTGAAACATGTAGCTTTAAAGAAAACAAGTCTACAGGCATTGCTGGAGGTTTTAGCTACATAATGTTATAATTAATATTTTATTCAGTTGTTTGAATATATTTTAATATCTTTCTTATTATACCGGCTTTGTATCTAATTCTGAAGGTATACAAATAAAATAAAACATTAGCTTTTCTGACTATCTTTTCTTTTGTTTTCACAACCCATTTTAGGTATTAGATACTTTTAAGAGCGAACTTCATCCACAGAGGACAGAGAATTGGGTTTCTGTAGAAGGCCAATTTCTTCTTCAGCAGATAGCATACTACTAAAGAAGTAGTATACTACTAGTGTACGAATACTATCTGCTCCATTTTATCCATAATAGTGTGGTGAAACTATTTGTTACCACGTCATAATATATTTAGTATACTAAATCGATAGTAAACAAGCACAGGCCCTCCCGCTGGGCGGTAGCAACACCAGATGTATCACTCGCACATCGCCAACTCCAAGGAAAGGGATAGTAAAATAAATCAGTACACACTAACTTGTCATCACGCCATTTCCCTTGCGGGGTAGGCAGAGAGAACAGATTGCCAAGAGGTTCTATTCTTGCATACATCTCTCGCTTCCTCAACATTCATAATTCTCTTCATATACGCTCGGTTTCGGAGACTTCTGACTCCACCTTCCTTCAATACATGACCGATTTGGTCTAGGTAGGTGAGCCTCGGTCTCCCCCTGTACCTACATCCTTCCACTTTCGCATTGTATATCTTCTTAACCAGTCGCTCGTTCGGCATTCTTTCCACATGTCCGAACCATCGAAGCATTTCCTTTCGCATCTTTACACCAATACCAATCTCTTTCATACCTAGTCGCTCTCTTACGTCGTCGTTACGAATGCGGTCAGTCAACCTCACTCCGCAGATTCTTCACAGAGATCGCATTTCGACCGCACTGCTTTTGCTCTCATACTCCTTTTTGCATACTCAACTCTCGCTTCTAATTTCTTTATCCGGCTAAAACAAGCAGTGCATTTTTAGTCTACAAAGTTACATTGTTATCTTCTAAAATTTTTCCGGTTATCATATTACATCAAACTTATTGCTCTCGACACTGCTTACTCTGAGAACGTGTCTATTATATCCTCTGTCTACGGGTATATATAAGAGTTACCCTTAGATAAAGAACCGTTAACCCTATGAAATCTAATGTTTTTCTGGACTTTTATTCGTCACTGAATTCTTTGTACAGTACAATTTTGTATATGAGTTTGAATGAATTTTTGGCTCTTTTCGATATTTACCATTTTACTCAGTAAATGGTGGCTCTGTAATGTACCAAAATTATAATTTCATTTTTCGACATTATTTTTTGTACTCTTTTGATTTATTGTTTGAGTGTGCTATATCTGCAAGTCATTTATATAAACTCATAGGTACATTATCTGGTAGAAAGAAATACATTAATTAACAAACAAATCACTAGGATTATATGACTTACGCCGTGAGATCAACAATACAATTTATACGCATATTAGAAGCAATTAATCCTATGTAAGGCTTCACAGCAAATTACTAACACTTGATACCTAGTGTAGTGGGAAGGTCATGGCCAACTTTTTGACTATAATATTATGTGCTTATACATCATTACGTTATTATCTTTAATTAGCCTAAATGCTTATAATTATGTTATTTATAACTATAAATAACTAGCTTCAGACCGCAACTCCGTGTGAACATCAAAATACATCACTCTATTGCCATGTAACAATAACTATCCCATGGGAATCAATCATTTTTCCCGGATGAAAAAATTAGCCTTAGTTAAATCTTTATTAGTTGTATATAGGTATAGGTAACATTACATACTAGCAGTTCTAGCAACTTTGTCAACGATAGTTTACGTTTTAAATTCAATCCCCTATTTGACGCCCGTGAGATATGATTTTGTAAATCACTGAAACGCATTATTATAAGAAAGATAAAAGAAAAATAAGATTCTAAATTCAAAATCCTAAATAGAATTTTACTATAAAGCTAAGCTGTATAGCTTACGCACAATTTAATTGTTCAGTTGAACACCTAGTTTTTTATCTTAATTAATATGTAGTCGTCCTTCCACAAAACTCATCTCTGTTCTGAAAATAATAAATGATCATCGTAAAGACAAATGTGATGAGAAAATTGACCGAAAGGTCGGTACGGTAGCTCAGTGGCTTCGAGCACTTTCCCGGGTTGGACGCGGGTTTGATTCCCGCTCATACTAATAATATCTTTTTCCTCATTCACTAATAAATTTGTACTCTAAAAGTAGCTGAGCATGTCAAATGCTAAAAAATATAGATCAAAAATGTTTAAAAATAAATGAATTTACAAACTGAGCTCACAGATTTGTATATAGACTGTCAAAATTGTGGTGAATTCGATTTTTGAGCATTGGCTTCAATCATCATTAGTTTCAGAACGCAGGTAGTCGCATATGCAAGGTTGCAGTAGCCGTAGAGTTTGTCATATCTAAACGTGAGCTCCTTATCGGTTATAAAATAATATATCCATGTTTTTATAACTTCAATAAACCGTCGGATCGATAAAACGTAAAGGTCTTGGTGACCCTTGGTCGACTTATTTCTCTTCGCAACTTTCAGGTATAAAATTAAACTGGGGCAGTACTTGAGACACAAATACATCTTTGTTGGAGAATACTTTTAAGAATATTCAGAAAGGTGAACGTGAAATATGGGGACCTCACATAATCTTGGGTTATTGTTATAACCGTATGGGAGTGTAAAGTAGTCGGGGCCTGCATATAAAATGTTCATGTAAATTTTATTATGTTAAAATATGCGTACAGTGACAACTATTATATAAGACACGTTTATTATATTATTCTGTAGAGCAAATTTATACCCACTTACGTCTATAGATATTTCATCATCCATCCACCATCAGCCTTTCAACGTCCACTGCTGGACATAGGCCTCCCCAAGAGAACGCCACAACGAGCGGTCTTGTCATGGGGAATAATGCCGTAATCGCCACGCTTGGCAGGCGGGTTGGCGATCGCAGTGGATGTTGTTAATACTCGAGGGAGTGCTGCTGCCCACTCCTCCGGGTATTCCTTCAGTCGGCTCTTATGATTGATACTTATTAATAAGTAACTTCATAAAAATAATTGGAAATTAATAATAAGTAACTTCATAAAAATAATTGGAAATGCAATGTATTAAAATAATACTCAATAGATAGCCGAATGGTTTCATTACCAACCTCTATAATGAGTGTTGTGGGTCCGATTCCCACGCATGACAATTGCTATATTTGTATAACCCAACATGGTCGTTCTGACTCTAGATATTATGGTTTTTGTTTGTGAAATTATGTATATAAAGTCCCCTGTGATCAATAGATTATTCCCAAGTACAGGTTGTTTTAAAAAAAGGCTATGTACATATATAATCATGTCAGGTAGTTTCATTGTTTGTCTTTATAACTGATCATCAAACCTAGAACCGGTAAATATTTTGCAAATTTACAACCAAATCACAATTAACTTACAGTAATATTAAAATTTTAAATCATTGTCGAATCACTCTCTACGCAATAAATCATCCTCAAATACTAAATTGGTCAATGATAGAGTTGTTTTACAAATAATGATCTCCGGACCGACGCATAATATATTTTAGTTATTTTAGTCTTTTTTAAGCATTTGTCGTGTTTCACCAAATAAATTAACGCGAAGTGCGAAAATTTGAAATCGAAAATAACAGTTACGAGCAGGTTTTAACCTATATCTCCTGGAATGCCGTCCGAGATGCTGAATTGGCAAAGCTGTTATTTTCGATTTCACACTTTCGCACTTATTTTTAATTTACGCAAGGGCTATTATAGTACATTAGTGTGTGCGTAAACATAAGTGTAATCTCTGTTCCCTCGCTCTCTTACGCATTCTGACACGACCGGAAAGAGGTCAGCCTCTTAGAATAAAAAACGAAACGTTAGACGAACTTTCGTTTGGCTTCATTGTGATTGGTCGCCTGAATCACGCGTCCAAATCTCGACTAATCAGGAATCACGCGTCGGACTGTTGATCAATCACAATGACTCGAAACGATAGTTCGTCTAACTTCTCGATTTTCATTCTAAGGGGGCAGGTGCTAAACTGCTTTACGTGCTTTACAAAGTACGAGGGTAAAACACCGCCAACTTCCTAACTCCGAGGCAAAATAAGTTCCAAACGCCTTAACCGCTAAGTTACCGTAGATTAGTATTCATAATATTGTAACTGTAAGCGCATCATTTTTATTTCAGGCATTTCGATACACGAATGAATACATTTTGAATCACTAACAGCATTGTGAATTACGTAATTACCCTATAAAAGTGGTATGGAAAAACAGAATCACTTTTACATTATATAAAACTAGCTTTTGTTCGTAGCTCCGCCGTAACCAATAGCTAGTTTTTAAGTTATATCTCAGGTTCCCGATATAGTAGTGGGATAAAATGTATAACAGTTTTTAAGTCTAATCAAGAGCTTTCAAATAAAAAAGTAACATCAAAATCCTTTCAGTAGTTTTTGTATGATGCGTGAACGAACAAACAGATAAACAGACAAAAATTCTAAAAAAAATTGTTTTGTGTGCTTAGACACGCATATATAGCCTATTACAGTAATTTTTTCTCAAATATCTTAAATGTACAGACACAGTTCTGCTACAGCTTTAGAAGAAAACGTTGATTTGTAGTTTTTGTATTAGCTACTCCTCGCGCCTTTGTCTGCTTGGAGCTTAAAATTAGATGAGAGTAAATACACACTCTATGGCATATGTTTTGTTAATGTGGGGAAAAACGTACCTAGCCCCACACCCCGTCGTTCGGAACAACGAAAGGTGTAGAGTGGGGCCCCTCCCACACTTAATAAAACCGCTGTGTACCATCTCGCCACCTGTATTGAAACTATGTGACATTACTTCAGTGGTAGTGCCACAAGATCCTAACATTATTTCCAGGATTAAGAGTATTCTATGTATTAATCCAGGTAATAAACTATCTCTGTGTTTAGTCACTTAAGTTTGATTAAATAACAAACAGCCAAAACTTTAAATTTATATAATACTAGCCTTTGCCCGTAGCTCCGCCGCAACCAATAGCTAGTTTTTAAGTTATATCTCAGGTTCCCGATATAGTAGTGGGATAAAATGTATAACAGTTTTTAAGTCTAATCAAGAGCTTTCAAATAAAAAAAAAGCATTAAAATTCGTTCAATAGTTTTTGTGTGATGCGTGAACGAACAAGCAGACAAAAATTCTAAAAAAAATGTTTTGTGTTTAGACAGCCTATATAGCCTATTACAGTAATTTTTTTTCCCAAATATCTTAAATGTACAGACATAGCTCTGTTACAGCTTTATAATAAATAGTATAGAGTAGGATTAAATTACAAGATTTACGTAGTAATTAATGTACCACTTCAATAGTTTCACAAAGTTAGTTTAGTTTAGATACAGAACACGTTCCCGACAAGGCGTGCTTTGTTTATTTGCAGTGATAGATATCGCTCTTTTGCAGCTTCAGTGAAAGTAGAAGCTTTGGGCTATAATCCTTATTTCAATTTGCTGCCTGAATCAAAGTATAGTAAAATTACTATTGTTTTTGTAACGCGTATGATGTAATCAAACAAGTCTTTGTAAAATGTCAGCGTGACCTTTAAGTAGTATTGTTATGCGAGTCTGTTGTTTTTCTTTCATGTTGTCTAATAGTATCTTTTACCGTCACAAGATTATTATTTTTAAAGCCACACTATAAGTTGTTTTACATTGAAATGTTACCTATTTGTATTATTATAAAACTGTAAAGCTGCTATTAAATATAGCAGCAACAAGTAAGAAATTCGAAAAAAAATCCTATAAAGATAACCTTTAGTTACCTTTAGCGCCTCTGAATACAACACGATTAAGAATTTTGTCTGTTTGTATGATCACACAAAACTGATCTAATTTTTAGGAATGTTTTCTGTTTGATAAATCAGGACTTTTTAATGAGCTTTTTCCTAAAAAAGAAAAATATTCTCAATAGCAGCCCGGAGTTTGGAAATGTGCCCGGTAGACGTCATTAGGCTCGCCCCCTATTACGTGGGACTTAAACATAGCTGGCGAGTCGTGGGTGTATAATACACCTCTGCCTACCCCTTCGGGGAATACAGGTGTGATGCTATGAGTTGTTTTTTGTTATAACCTAAAACTAGATTTGACATGAAGCGGGGCCGCGGGTGAAGTTGTTTCTTTTAAAAAGCTAGAAACTTGAGAAAAAATACTCCAACATGGTAGTAGAGCCTTACCAATCATGAGTGGGCCATCATAATCGTGAAGGTAGCCCTCTTATAAAAACATCAGCGTGAAGCAATGGCAGGTATTCCTGCTGTTTCGTATGGTGAGTGAGAGCGTCAGAGGTCTTACCCCAATCATATTCTCTCATCATATCTTTCACCACTTTCTTATCACTATCATCTTTCCTCTCCACCCAACTTCAGACGTCACCGACCAAAAATATTTCTATATTTTTATAATAAATTATGTTGTAAGAATTTTAGATTGACAATATTGTCTCTGTAGGCCATTTTAATCAAACACTATCCTATTGTGAATGCAAGTGAATGGGGAGGTGACATTCTTAGTCACAATTTTGAAATTCTTGTGCTTTCTGTGACCAATAGCTTGACCATCTTAAGGTGACTTGCAAATTGCTACTTGAAGCCTTACTAATGCTATATTGAAACTACCGTTGCCGTTTTCGGTACAATATTTGACAGATTTCCTCTAGAACTCTGCGATAAAACCATTCTGGTACCATATGATAAGACGTAAGCTTATCCCGTTATTCCATAAATTCGACTCTTGAATTAAAATATAAGTAAGTCTAGTTTCGATTCATTATGCAATAGATATCGGGTCGGCCCAAAAAATCCGTCTCGGCAAATAAGAGCGCGTTTGAGAAGTGAGCTCTTATTTTGTTTAGTTCAAAAAGTATTTTATTTGTTGCTATATAAGCTTAATTTCACAGTAAATGTTATTTGTCTTTTCACTTTTTAAGTGGCTGTAGTAAATTATTGCTTTGCTCATTTTTTGTGACAAATGATCGTAAATGTAAATTTTAAGGATTTGTGACTTTATTACTAAGTGCCATGATTGTAATTAGGTTGAACTTAAAACTGTTTTAAAACCTTTGTCTCAGTTCGTTAGTAAACAGATATAGCTGTATAAGTATATATTCACACGGACAGTTTTTAGCTTGATTTTGTTCTTGACACTGTATCTTGATATTGATGATCCAAGAAGTCTAGTCCAAGATTGAGATATGTGTGGGTGTCAAGACAAAAGGTTAATCTACGTTGCATATGTAACATATATAGATATTATAATGTGACCTTTGGAAAGCTTCGGTGATTTGGAACAGGAAAGGAATATGTCTACATTTTATAGAATTATTCTTTGTCTACCAATTGACCGTGGCCCCGCTGTGGACCAAAGCTTTTTTAGTTATATGTCAGGAGGTTCTCGATATAGTAGTGAGATAAAACGTATACTAGTTTTGACATCAGAATAAAAAGCTATCATCACAATTCGTTAAGTAGGTTTTTCGATGTGCTAACAAATAAACAGCCAAACAGAATGAATCCTAAAAAAACTTTGTGTTCAGAGAAATCTAAGTAATAAAATTATGATAAATTATGTACAGTCATTTTTTGTATAATAGCACAGATTTATAAAAATTCGTTCATCATAAACTTCAACAGTTAAAAATCTATCATTAGCACAACCCGATGCTATCCCACTAATGGATACAGGTCTTCTCTCAGAGTAAGAGGTGGCGACCACGCTATCTCAGATATGCAGGTTTCTTCACGATGATCACCGTGCCATGCTTGTGATTAATTTCATTTTTATGTACCTACTACGTGGGTGACAAGCAAGCATATAGCCCACTTGATGGTAAGCGGTTACCGGAGCCTATAGACGCTAGCAACATCAGAGGCATCACTCACGTGTCGCCATCTCCAAGGAAATGAATAGAATGTATATTAAGGAGAGTATAGGTAGGATATAATTGAACCGAAGTCACTAATCGATTTGAATAACAGAGTACGTGTTGTTAATCGTAACATGTGACGTGTAAAAAAATTAAATCTCAATAATTATCGCAAAATTAAAAGTGTATATTTATAAGCACCTGGGGTGAAATTATTAGGCTTTGATCTTATATCTTTATACTCAGAGTTCTTTTATTAAAAACAGAGTTTCAAGGAAAATGACAGGAAATTATATCTGTCAAACTCCAAATGTACCGCAACAGCAACATCACGTATTGGGAGCATTCATCACGGCGATTGATATTCAACACAAGGATCATTCCTGGTAGTAGTAATCATACTCGAAACAGTTTGTCACTGGCGACGCAATTTCCTTCGTTAATATGTATTTAAATGACACCGATTTTGCATTGAAATTGAAACGCATTGGCTTTATCTAATATAAATTTGTTACTTATCGAAATCACTGAAATATTATAATAGGCCCTTATAATATTTTGCTTTAGCGATATCTATATATTAATACGTGAAGAAAAACCTTTGCACCCCGGTTTTAGCACTTTGCGCGCACCGGGAAATGCGAGATTTGGCACAGTTAAAGTTTAAATGGAGAAGAATAAAGAAATAATATTTTTATATAATGTGCATTAGAAATAATATTTTTGTATGACATGCATTACAAATAAATTAATTCAATAAAAATGTATTTTATAAGATGAAAATGTGTTTTAAATGTATTTTATATGATTGTATTTACAGTCAGTGTATGGTCAAATGTTGACCACTGGACGACCACTAGTACTCTTAATATTAACACA
Source organism: Leucoma salicis (assembly GCA_948253155.1). Classification (NCBI taxonomy): domain Eukaryota; kingdom Metazoa; phylum Arthropoda; class Insecta; order Lepidoptera; family Erebidae; genus Leucoma; species Leucoma salicis. The sequence continues at coordinate 7,055,287 of OX411815.1, forward strand.
ATTCAACCTTTTCTCTCGAAATATCGAAACAAATATGGATTTGTGGCTAGTGATAAGTATTTATATTTACACGTTAGCTCGTAACCATAGTTTACTATGGCATAAACTAATGATAAGTGTGGATTGTTTACTTATTGCAATATCTCTTATTTGATATTTGTTTAATTACTAGCTGCGAATTTCGTACCGCATTTAAGTCAATAAATTCTGTTATAACTTATAAGCTGAATTCATGAAAAAATCATCGAAATCAATTGATCCGTTCTCAAGATATCATCATAAAACCCGTTCCATACGAAATGTATAAGATATTATCTTATTTATTTTGTGATTTTTTCCCGTTTTTTAATAGGTACTCTGCTATTTCGAGCGTAGACAAATTCACCCAAACAAATAATACAAAAGTCGGTCCAACCCTTCTTGAGTTATAAATGGTGTAACTAATTCGACTTTGCTTTACATTATAAATAAAATCACAAAATGAACATTAACATGTAAATTTAATTAGAGTGTTATGGGTAAAAGGAAACTAAAATTGAAATAAATATTGAAGCGAAAGTAATTTTCCAAGAGCAATTAATTTTGATTCCGCAGGGCGTAACAAATGACGACATTAAACGCATACACCTATTTAATGGATCGAGGATCGTAAAGTCTATAAACGTTTACTTTGTATTCTATGGATACAACTTAATCAAGTTTAGACAATAAAGGGTAAGATAAATTTCTAATCATAAACTTACCGAGCAGTTGAAAAGATCTACAATGAACCGTCAAGTCAGTAGAAAAGCTGCTTATCTCGCACCGATAATCTCAAATCCATTATCGCTGTGACGTTTATCCATGGCATAGTGTTATTAGGTACACAGTCAGTAGAATAAACAGTATAAACATATTGGTCAATATTGGTTCCACAGAATTTAAATTTCAAATGTTGTAACTGACACAGTAAGGTTCGCTTAAGTTGAACGTGGTGGTGTGTTAGGCAGCGCGCGGGCGGTCGTCACGGAAGGCGGTTCCACACTGACAGGGATGCTGCCCGTTGCTACGATACGACACCCATCGCTACCCCCCTACGGCCGCCGCCCTAGACGAGCGCGCAACCTAGTTTTACGTATAACTGCTACTGTCTGCGTAATAGCTCTTCAGCAATTTCCTGACAAAATGTTTTTGATATGCCCATTTGTGTGTAATTGAAATGTTGCAAAGCAGTTTCCCTAAATAAACTTTGTTTTAGCAAAAATACAAGAAACAAATTACATAATATTAAATAAAGTACATAGCATCATGCCTGTATTCCCCGAAGGGGTAGGCAGAGTTGTATTACACACCCACGGTTCGTCAGCTATGTTTAAATCCCACGTAATAGGGGGCAACCCCATTGCCGTATCCCGGGCACATTTCCAAACTCCGAGCTGCTACTGAAAATTTTTCTTTTTACGAAAAAGCTCAATTGCACCGCCTGACCCGGGGATTGAACCCGAGACCTCACGATCAGCAGTTGCTCACACTACCGCTGCATCACAGAGGCAGTTATTAACTGAAGTAATTGTTACAAATAAAATTTAAATGACGTGTAACTTTTAAAAAAGTGGATTTATTTAAAAATATTTTCTTTTGTCATAATAGCATGCAAAAATCACAAATTAAAGACTAAGCCTAATAAAGGATAAAAGCGAAAGAGTAAATTTATTTATTAAAATTCTTGATTTTTATTTATAGCACAATTATTAAACTTAAGTGAGCATCGAGGTAAATTCGTGACATCAGATATGTCGAATGATATTTTTCACTTGAGACCGTCTTGGAAAAATCTCATTATGACGGGATATAAATAAATTGAAAGAAGAATCTCTTTGTAATAAAAAAGTTTGAATATGATCATTGAGAAATGCTCTTCTGATATATTTGTTTAATGAGTGGTTACTCTTATTCGTAAGTACTTATAAACTGGAAATCTCAAATTCGCTAATGTACATATGAAATTTAAATATGCATAAGAGTTTATGTTCCTCATTAAATAGGAGTTACAGATAAAAAATTGTAAATCACAATTATTTCTAAGAATTCATGCTTGAAATAGACTGCTATAAATATTGAAATTAATTGTAAATAGAGAAGTAAAAACTCTCCTCTTCATGATATATAAATACAAAATTAATTTTCTATAATTCTATTTTATATTTAATACTAGTTTATTTTTGCATTATATAAAAAAAGGTTTTTCAGAATACCACAATTTTATTAACAATGGGTATACTATACATAATACTCACGCTCTTGTCTAAATTGTTCGTTCGCAAGAAGCTACGCATACTGCGAACCCGCTACACGTGCTACGAAATGACTACGAATTAATCATAGTAATTTTATTTAGTAGCTAACTTTATCTATTGTTATATTTTTGTTTTGTATTTTAAATTGTGTAAGTGAATTCTTTTTTTTTTATTGGTTATGATGGCAGACGTGCTATAGCCTACCTGATGGTAAGTGGTAACCGTCGCTCATGGACTCAACTATATCCGTGAGTATAGTCAAGTCGCTGCGAACCATTTTATTTCTCAGATGTGAAATGAAAGAATAAACTTCTAGCTATCTTCTGCTACAGACAAAACACACTGACGTGCTTCTTGACCGGTCACACAGGAGATGGTGGTACCGACCCATTCGGGCTCTATAGCAAGTGTGTACTCTCACTTAGTACCCAATCCTATCACCAGTAATGCAATGGGTGATAATTTATTGCTTACTTCCCTTAGTCGCCTTATACGATACCCGCGGGAATGGATGGGGTGATAAGACTTAATTCTGTCATCGGACACAAAAATGTATATATTACTTCCATTTTTCTTCTATATTCAATAAAAATATATTTAATTTGTCTGTTATGTAAAGAATAACAAAATAGTCAAAACTTTTACTATTGGTCAAATAAATATTTGAGTTAAGCGGAAATTATTTGTTATATTGTTTTGCGACCATAGCTGAATCTCTTCTATTATATAAAAAAATAATCAGAAATATTTAGATATTCCATCCATCCATCAGCCTTTTAGAGTCCACTGCTGGACATAGGCCTCCCCAAGAATGGGGGATAGTGCCATGGCGATCGCAGTGGATTTTGTTAATACTCGAAGGAGTGCTACTGCCCACTCCCTCGGTATTCCCTCAGTCGGCTCTTACGACTCCCATGGGTGGAGAGAGGTTGGACAATTCTAAAGCCAGCCCTACACGGCAATTTATATATTCATTTAGATATTCATATCAATTTAAATATACTGCTATATTGTTGGTGTCTGTGCTACATTCTGTCAGTTACTGTTATGATTGAAAATGATGAAATTTTGCCTCGAAAGATTAAATTTTACCTAAAAGATAAGAGTATTAAAAGTGTATTTATCTCACTACTCGTGTTAAAGAATTCATCTTCGTCGTAACACTTTATCTTGAAGGTGGTTCGGCTGTGGATGTGTAAGTGTGGAGCTAATATCATCTATCTTCGTCGACACCCAGCCGGAGTGAAGGCAACGTCCAGGCTGTTTATCTTTTTCCACTCACCAAGAAACTTCGTAGTTTGTAAATAATCCAGACTGTTGAGGCCTACTATAAAAATAATTAAACTGTTTATAAACTGTTATAATCTTAGCTATTTTTGAATCTGAATTAATTGTAAATATTTCTTGGTTTGAGGTTGCCTATTTGGATTGCACATAATGCGTCAGATTCCAAAATTACAATCTTTTTTTCTGAGAAACGACGAAAAAATTAATCACAGAATAAACAAAATATTTTTAAGGTAATATAATCGGCCTGAATCCATAAATTACTATTTCAGTAACAATGATCTTTATTAAGAAGTGGCAATAAAATATAAATATAGTTTTCAATAAAATAAAAAAGCGATAACAATACTTCTCAAGTATATCATAAGTCAAAACATAGTGTTAAATTGCTTTGGAAGTTTTCCACCATAATAGATTTCTGAGTAGTTCCATGACTTGCTAATACTGGCGATCGTCCAATTTGTTTACTTTTAGTTTCCTCACGTAATTTTTTTTACACCATTATGTGACAAACCCCTTTTTTTTTTGTTAAGGCGGGAAAGTATGCGCCTAACCGCACACCCCGTCGTTCGAGGCAACGAACAGGGTAGTGTTGGACCCTCACCCAATAAAGAAACCCGCCGTGTGCCGTCTCGCCGCCTTTATTGGTGGGCCACTGGAACTGTGTTACATTCCTTCGGTGGTGTGTGATAAACACCTAGGTATATAAGTTTGATAGTTTAAACCTTCTTATTATTAATAGTCTTCATATAATATATTCTTTATAATTATTTTTGTGGCATTCAAAGGTCTGCCTGAATATAGACTCAAAAGAATAAAAGAAGGGAATTACCTCACATCGATTTAGTTTGAAATAAAAGGCACAAACTGTACTGGGAAATAATCTCTGTATCGCGGGGGACTTTACAAACTATTAACTGCTACGCCGTCTGGCACTCTCACTAGCTATAAGAAACACAATAGTAGTAGTAGCTACTGTTGTTTCACACTGATCTTCTTTGAGAAGGTGGTACTTCCTTCATCGAGCCAGCGTTGTTGCTGGGAAGGGCAAGGGTTATAAAAATAGTAATTGTGACATGAGTTAATAGCTACTATCTAACCGTAATAATGAGCGCTAAGAAAACACCGAAGACCCGGGCGGAAAGGGTGTGGGCTCATCTTGTTGATATTTATAACGGAATTTAACACTCCAAATAAAACTATTAGATGTTATGTGAGCACATATAAAAATATATAGATTTATGTCTTTATCTTACAACATAGATTGACAAGAAAACAGATAAAAGTAATATTGTCAGTGTTATATATAGTTGTTTGCTAATTAGTATTATAATACTACTACACGTTATTACATGAATGTAAATTAGCTAAATCAAATGAATTTTCCACTTTCAAACTTAATGATAGAAAGGAGAAAGCCATTTTTCGCCCTGTACGATAGTAGCATCGGGGCTATGATAATTATTAGTATTTTTTACAATACAAATTACTTATTTCTATTTAACACGGACTAGCTCCATGTCATAATGAAGAAAAAAAGTATTCGAAGGGACTATTTGTAGGTACATCCGTAGCGCTGCCATGTTTACCTGAAGTATAATCATCAATCAATACAATCGTTCTTTAATTATTTTTAAATCATTGTTAGGTTATTTTTAAATCTGAATTACACTTTTGGAATTTATTTAGAAATTGTGTGTAAAATTAATATATCTAGACAAAAATCAGAAGTTTTGTTTTATTAAAAGCTTTTGGATCTCACAATTTGTTTAGTCAATAGATTTTGTTAATAGATGTCCCTGCTTTTATAACACTTATTTTTATTATCAATATTAGAGTTTGTTAATAGATGTCACTGCTTTTAATAGACTTATTTTTATTATTAATATAAGACAAACTTAAAATGCCATTCTGAATTAAAATAATAAAGTAATCTAATCTTTATTGTATATAGAAAATGAATACTTAAAATATTTTTTGAAACACGTAAAAAATGAATAAAGCTCTATCTAGCGTTGGAAATACACAACTCTAGGATTATAATCCAACTGAATTGACAACTATTACAAGAGATAGTGAAACACCAATCTACTGTCATACGTAAACTGGTCCATTTACATTCCAGCTTCATTGTTAATCAGCCAGTATTAGTAATAGAACGATTTTCCAGCTAGTCTGCTATTAAATTATTGTTCTATGGGAACTCAATAATATGTTTTAATACAACACATAATCTAGTTTTGAGGTTTTTTTAGGGCAAACTATGTATGGATGCAGGGCAATGTCATTTGTTTTATTATAATTATTATGAAGCTGTAAAAGATACGCTCGTTATCATTGTTTGAATATTATTTTTTAGAGGGTACCTGAAGTGTTTAACCGCCGGCGGACCACTGAAGTAATGTAATACAGTTCCAGTGGACTGCCAATAAAGGCGGAGAGACGGCACACGGCGTGTTTATTTAGTGGGTGAGGGCCCCACACTACCATGTTCGTTACCCCAAAACACGGGGTGTGCGGCTATTTTATACCATCTTATCAAAAAGTAATTATAATAATATTATGATATAAATATAAAATGAGTGTATAACATATAAAAATAGCTTATGCCTGCGGCGGAGTCGCGACCAAAGGCAATATATCATTTGTAATATTGGTACCAATCATAATATTTTATAATATTAATCAATATCACATTATAATATTAGTTTACGAAAATTGTCTTCTCTGTTCGATGTAACGCAGTATAAATTTTTACAAGATGGATTAAAAGGTTCTGGGACACCAAAGTGATTTTGATTGATGACCCATCGGCGGACATACCTTGAGCAGAACTTTTAATATCTATACAGGTATACGTATCTACCTATTTACATGCCTTAAATTTATGTGTATGTAGAGATATAGAAGTGATCGGCTTCGATATTACTAATTGGAAGGATAAGTTATTTAAAATTATTAATTCATACAAGTTCTTACTTTTAAATTAATAATTTAACCGAAACTATTGCGACCTATTTCGATTCATATACTCATATTACTCGTACCTATGTGTATTAAATTTAATATTATGGACTAATGTTTGATGACATAGATTTGTAGGTATAATTACAGTCTGTAAATTTAAAGATATAAAAAAGTATTAAGCTATTTAGATGCCGTTGAATGTAAAATATTTATTATTATTTTGTCTGTTTGAATGTTCGTGCAACACACAACAACTACTGATTGGATTTATATGAATATTAATAGTTCTTATTTATATATATTTTTAGCATTTGACATGCTTAGCACTATACATTAAACACAAAGTGAAAAATGTGAAATCCAAAATAACAGTCACGAGCACCCATTGACGTTAAGTATGAATGGGTTATCGAAATTAGCAGTCAGGAGCAATTGTCACGATGCTGAATTGGCAAAGCATCTGGACGGTATCCAGGAGATGCAGGTTCAAATCCTGCTCGTGACTGTTATTTTCGATTTCACATTTTTCACTTTGTGTTTAATTAATAGTGCTTGATTAGACTTAAAAACTGGTACCTATAGGTTTTTTTCGGTACTATATCGGATACCTAAGATACAACCATAGTATTAGCTTATGCCTTTTTTTTTTGTTAATGCGGGAAAAAATGTTCCTAACCGCACACCCCGTCGTTCGTGGCAACGAACAGGGTAGTGTGGGGCCTTCACTAGTAGTGTGGGGCCACTAAAGAAACCCGCCATGTGCCGTCTCTCCACCTTAATTGGCTGTTGGGCCACTGGCACTATGTTACATTACTTCGGTGGTAGTACTAGCTTATGCCTGCGGCGGAGTAGCGGGCAAAGAAAATAAGAAAAAAAGTAATTAAATAAATATATTAGTACAGGTACTTGGGACTTACCAACGGGACTTAAATGTTATAAGTGATTTATTATTACATTTGCAGATTGTGCTTTCAAGCTCTACATGTACTTACAAATAATTTCTAAAAGAAGTAGTACTTTTATAAAAAAATAATTCAAAAGATAATGTTATGAATTCAAATAGTACACACAGCGAGTTTGTTTACAGTGGCTAACTGCGTGTCAACCTGTCCATCTGTGCGAGTGACGTTTAATTACTGTAGTCTGCGGAATTACATAATTATTATACAAAATATGCTGTGACTTAGAATTTACTTTTATTACCCTATCTCACATTTATTACATTATCATACATTTATTACACTATTATCATACAGAAATAAGTTTATATAAAGTTAATAAAAAGTTATTGAGGTTTTTCGTAAAATGAAAAATTCTCGGTATATATAGCAGCCCGGAGTTTGGAAATGTGCCCGGTAGACGGTAATAGGCTCGCCCCCTATTACGTGGGACTTAAACATAGCTGGCGAATCGTGGCTGTGTAATACATTTCTGCCTACTCCTTCGGGAAATACAGGCGTAATGCTATGATTTTTAATAAAAAAACAACAAAATAAACCCGCCTGCATAAAAAGACAATCATGTAAAATCAACTAAAAGAGCCGCTCGTGTATTTCTATTATACTGTCGGAATATAATTTATCTCATTATATTTTTGTTAGTCTTAGGTTCATAATCATGATATACTTTTTTAAAATGCATACAATGATTTTAATTTGATAGCAATATCGCAGTATTGGAAACAACTTTATTTTTCACTCCAGAAAATTGTATCTCACAGATGATATGTTTGGTTTTTGTTCATATCTAAAATTTTAAATATATAAATCCGTTTAGTGATTTGAAATATACCATGTAATAGAGAATATTGTATATTTATATACCTACGTACAAAATACGCCTGAAAAACATAACCCTTTCCTTGCAGTCGGGTAATAAAGAGAATAGGTATATACGTGGACATTAATTAAAGTTAAATAAAATATTTAGACTTTATATTGCAGTCCGTAGAATAAAAATAAATTTAAAGTTCGGTAATACGGATTAACAAAGCTAGACCGCTATTAAATGAGTGGCCAGTTTGGGTCGTTGGTGGAATACTCAATGCTGTCGTACTAGTGAAGTGATGCGGATAGACCGCACTGCGGATACTAATAGAAAGGCGCACCTCCTCGAACTTTTAGATACGAAAAACGAAGCTTATATAAAACATGTTAGTGGCTATTTTCAGTGTCTACATACGGATGGTAAATATACTAGAAATATTCTATGTCAATACATTCAATAAAAGAGTGTGTGTATGTGCGTGTAATAATATTATTTTACAAGTTTTAAAGTTTTAGATACCTATCTATCTAAATCTATACAAATAAATAAAATTGAAGTGTATGTTTGTAATGTCTAACATTTTTACTAAATGTATACGAAAGTATATACACTACCCATAACAAATTACCAATTTTTAATGTTTTTGTCTGGCTGTTTAGTCTGGCTAATCTCCGGAACGGCTAGATCGATTTGGACTGGACTTTCACTAGCAGGTAGCTGTTGTTACAAGGAGTAATTTAGGATACTTTTATTTTAGAAAAATAATTAGGATTCCGCGTAAAATAAAGAAAACTCATGAAATTGTGAATGAATACTACTCGAAACATTAAGGGTATCGCGCGAAAAAAAATTACCATAAAAATGTGAATTAATACCGTTTCAAATAGATATATACATCGAACATACATATACGGTTAATCTCCTGAACGGCTGCATTGATTTGGATGAGACTCACAGGACGGGGATCACTACTTTGATTTTGGAAAAATAATTAGGATTCTGCACTAAAAAAATGGGTACATGTAGTACTTATGTACGCGCGTGAGAAGTTATACTTCTTTGGCATCATTAATAAATAAAGTAATTATTAAATTCGTAACCATTATTCAAATTGATTATTTTAGTTCGCATCACTGTAACACAAAAGTAACAGGTTGAAGCATGCTAACTTCGAACATGTCTTTAATTTATTTAACAGCGCCATCTATCAAACTGGTTAAGATAACATAGCATGTTTCAACCTGTTATTTTTGTGTTACAGTGATGCGCGCGCATCTTAAAATTTCACTCTCATATTTTTTTTGTAGCGCGCCTAAAGAAGTATAACATCAAAACGAAAATAAATAAATTACACGCGAACGAAGTTGTGGGTATCAGCTATTGTGATATAATTCATGTTATACTCCTAGAAAATTAATAATTAAAATTTTATTATTATTAAATTATATAATCGTGGGTGTGTAATACACCTCTGCCTACCCCTTCGGGAATACAGCCGTGATGCTATGTTTTTTTATGTTTGCTCCTAGAAAAAAGAAACAATAATAATTCTACGAAATGTACTTGTATTGTAACTAATATGTAGGGTTTCTAATTTAAAAATTTTAGCGACGAATTTCTTCACTGCGTCGGGAATTTGGATACTTTGTTTTTAAACAATGATAGACTCGGATGAGTTGTCCAACCTTTATAAATGATATTTGAGAAGTTGAGCCATTTATATCCACACCAAAAGTTAATTAAGTCTAGTTATTTATAAAGTTTAAATATATTGTTGAGACTTTTCTTCAGGTATATAAACGAAATTTAAAAAAAACGTAATTGTCGCTTAAATATTACGACCTTTTTCCGTACAAGGTAGTAATAATATAGTTTACATCTCTACATACACATACATACTTTGTCTGTAATAAGTTCACAGCCAGTGGGTTGACTGAGCAACAGTGGGTCTGAGCAAACTTAAATCGATCAGTCTATCAGTGAGTAAACGTTATCTTTCTAGTCGTATTCATATTAATATTATATATCAAACTAGTTGATCTGTGTGGAATTCCGCATCCATTAAAGGATATTTTTCTTCTTAGATGATTTTAAATCTAGAATTTATGAAAAGCGGTTCATTTTTAGATTTTGGGTCTATTTTTCGTCATTAGCCGGTACGATAAGCTTTAAAATGAGGGGTAAATCATATGGAAATTGATAAAGGATTAAGGAAGATCTAATGGATCGACAGAAAACTATATGGTTGTCTGTAAAGTCGGTTTACGGACGATTACGTAATAACGTCATATATCTTTTCTGAGAGTTTCTTGATAACTACTCTTTGCTATCTCAAACTACGCAGAATTGCAAGACTATAAAATAATATTAACTGTTATAGTTTTTCTTTTACTTGATGTATATTATTATGTAAATACGAAGCTTCTAATCACACCTAAATATTACTTAAGTACACACTATATCATCATCAATTTAACGTTTTTTTAATCATAGGCTGATCACGTAGTAACTCCGTAAATCCGCCATCTTACGAACCGCAGATGAACTACGTAGCCAGATTACTTTAAATACCACCACCTATTTTTATGTTTTAGCAACCCTGGGCAGAACGTGACATTTTTCGTATGTGCGGCTGCCGTTCATCGATTTATAAGTAATCACGTCAAAAACAGGCTAGAGAAATAATATATAAGATGTTAGTCCATGTTGTTGTTATAAAACCAGAACAGTAGTCAGAGTCAGAGAGGCTTTTGGAAAGCCAGAATAACTCTGATGCCATAATCACTAACGACCCTATACGATATCAAATAACTTCTAAGATTACATAATATTTTAATAAGCAAACTAGGTAAATCAATACGTTTATAACTAAAACATTATCTTTTACTTTTAATCTATATACTAATGTAAGCTGTGTCTGCATTTTAAGGTGTTTGAAGATACTGTGCTTGGTTATTTAGGGCGTGTCTGAACTCAAAACATATTTTTTTAAATTAAGGTTCTTTTTCTATTTGTTTATCATGCAGATACTACTGATTCTATTACTCTCGCTTCACGCAGAATAACAGATTTTTTAAACTTAAAATGTCTCTATCATATATTGCACTTGTAAAATAATATATACACACACATATCAAGAAAAACTCGATATTAAAATCAGCGCTATAATTTTTATGAGAACTACTTCTATATACAAATATAGAAGTAGGGGAAAGTAGTACGAGTTGATCCCTTGGGGTAAGATGATCCTTTGCGATTGTGCCGAAACCACTAATATCATTTTGTTAGGAAATTTGAATAGGAAAACCATCCATACGACTGTTTTAACTAGCACACTGTACAAAAATTATTTAGAGGAAGAGAATAGCAAAAAAACAGAAAAAGAGAATAAAAATAATCAGAAAAACGAAAATAGGAAAAAGACTGCACCTAAAAAAACACAGGAAGGCAAAGGAGTAGGTAAAGGGAAGTCAAATAAAAGAAAGAAAACTTCATATAACACGTCTGAGTCTGAAGAAGATGACAATGAGTGTCTGTACTGCACAGAAAAGTTTTCAAGCGATACCAAGGGCGAAGGATGGATAAAATGTTGTATATGTGGAAAATGGGGATATGAAGCATGTGCTGGGGTATAGAGTGATGAAGCTGGTGAATTTATTTGTGATATATGCAGCACAGCACCTGCCAAAATTTGCGTTTAAATTTGTAAGGAAGGAGATGTTTTTTTGTTGCTACTTTTGAAGGATTTTTGTTTAATTAGGTATTCGGAAAGGAATACAATATTTGGATTGATCTCATTATGATTAATGTAATTAGTACAAATTAATTACCAAGTTAGAAGACTGGTTTATTTTTGTTTTTAACTTTTGTGATTTTTAAGGTCACCTGACTGTTGATTTTATTAATTTTATTACTTTACATAATTAAAAACTTAACATGAATAAGATGTATGATTATTCTAAATAAAGATAATTTTTCACTATTGTGTATTTATGTTTTATATAACCTTCTTCGTCATAAAAATATTTGTTTACTCGAAATGGGGGTGAGATGATCATAGGGATCGATCTTACTTTTAGCATTTGACATGCTTAGCACTATACATTAAACACAAAGTGATAAATGTGAAATCGAAAATAACAGTCACGAGCAGGATTTGAACCTGCATCTCCTGGATACCGTCCAGATGCTTTGCCAATTCAGCCATCGTAGCCCACGATGAATGTGCTAAAAATATATATAAAAATATCTAAATATTTTTTTTTAGGTTTTGAGTATGAGAAAGTGAATTAAATAAATATACTAGTATTAATCGCCTTTAATAATGGTTTAACTCGAAAAATATGCATTTTACACCAAATCCCCCTTAAGGGGATCATCTTGTACTACCTTCCCCTACCTACATCTTAAAATTAGCGCTAGATGGCGTATAAGACATGAAACCCACATTAGTACTTTTTGAAATTAGTGCTATCTATGTGATTTATTGAAAACTACTTAGTAAGACCAATATATTATTAGTTACTTATCAAATAAACAATTTTATTATGAAAAATGAAGATTATAAGGCGTGCAATTTTAAATTTTCCAAAGTATTTTTGATGTGAAACATCTAATGCGGAGGGAGAGTAAAATCGGCTGTTAGCGTGGCGACGCTTTTATTGTAGGTACCTACTTGTCCCGTTCAAATCTTGCAAGTTAAATTTGACACACTTCCCGGTATCCGATTGAGCTGAAATTTTACACGCATGTGGTATATCACGTGACAAAGCAATATTATGATGATATGGAGCTGATCTGATGATGGAGCTGGAAGGTGGACATAAAAACTCTATAATGAAACGGTGCAACCCCATCGAGTTTGGGCTCGTATGCTTTTCGTCTTGCCGAATACTTGTGTCTAGATGGTATCCAGGGGCTGATGATGAAGCTGGAAGGTAGCCACAGTAACTCTATAATGAAATGACGGAACCCCATCGAGTTTGGGCTCGTATGATTTTCGTCTTGCCGAATACTTGTGTCTAGATGGTATCCAGGGGCCTATGATGAAGCTGGAAGGTAGCCACAGTAACTCTATAATGAAATAACGCAACCTCATCGAGTTTGGAATCATTTGATTCGTATTGACGAGTACTTTGTCTTTAGGTGGTATCCAGGGTCTGATGATGGAGCTAGAAGGTGGCCATAGGAACTCCATTATAAAACGACATAACTCCATCGAGTTTGGGCACGTATGATTTGTCTTGACGAGTACTTTGTCTCAAGATGGTATCCAGGCTCTGAAGATGGAGCTGGATGGTCGCCACAGTAACTCTGCAATGAAACTATGCAACCCTATCGAGTTTATACTCGTTTGATTCGTCTTGAGGAGTACCTTGTCAAATTATGATCATTTTATTTCTACAAAGTAATTTAGATGTTTTCACATCTGCTAGACGTCCCACGACGTCTAGTTTTTTTTTAACTTATCTTGTTTGATAGCACTTGGTTAGCTTTTCAAACTAGTAGGTATACCTACATTTAATTTTTACTATGGTATCGAAAATCCGTGATATAACGTTAAAAAAAAAGTAATATGTTGGTAAAAAGTAAATTACAACTTTTTATATAAAATAAGCTAATTACTCTTATAGTTATTGTACTTGTATTTATGTTAATAAACCATGAATAGGGTGAATTATTTTATGCATATTTTAGCAACGATTATTCTAATAATAGTATAAATGTGAACATTTTGTATATTTTATACTCTATCACGCAAAAACGGCTAAATAGATTTGGTTGAAATTTGGCATCCAGATAGTTCTTTACTTATATTAATATATATATTATCCCGAAAAAAAATTGGTTCCTATGGGATAACTATATTTCTACAGAGATAATGAATGACGGTGACACAGGATTAAATTAACTTTTACGACTGAATCCTAAAACTTTTAAATTTATAATATTAGTAATGTTATAAATATAAAAGTATGTTTGTTTAAATGTTTTAATTAGTTGGCTAAAACGACTACATACACTAAGTTGAAATTGGTGACATAGATAGTTTTCAATAGTTGAGTACTCGTACTTTTATACCAGTAAATGAGATGTCTTAACTAATTGTTATGAAATAAATGCTATGACTTTTAAATTATGTAGGTACTGAAAGTTAGCACAAGATGGGTTAAGAATCAAATCAAGAAAATAAGACATAAGGCAACACCATTTTGTTTGCTTTAGGCCAAATTACGCCAGCCCAGTGCGGGTTGGCAGACCTCTTGAGTATGCAGGTTTTCTCACGAGCAGTGATAATTTGTAAGCAACTACGAGTACACACTCGAAAAATCTCGAAAGGTCAGAGGTGTGAGCTGTGACCTTAGACTCGGGATCGAACTCTTTACCATTGTCTTGCAGTCCATGGTTTTACCACTAGGCTATCGGTTTGTTCTCATGCGCTAGCATAAAAAATACAAAAAATAATCTTGTGTTTGCTAGTGTTCTAGAGTAATGGTTGCCAGTAGTAAGACAATCAGCTGTCATGTCACTCGTAGATCAACTTTATAAATTGTTAGGAAAAAAGAAGTATTAGTAAACACAAAGTGAAAAATGTGAAATCGAAAATAACAGCCACGAGCAGGATTCGAACCTGCATCTCCTGGATACCGTCCAGATGCTTTGCCAATTCAGCCATCGTGACAATTGCTCCCGACTGCTAATCTCGATAACACATTCATACTTAATGTCTTTGGGTGACGCCTGCGCCATCTGTCGGTAGTATTTTCATACATTATACCGACCAGGTAAACCTAATTTTACAATTAAGATTTTTACCTAATAATGACGCAAACCCTATAAACATTTAGATAACTTTATATATATTTTTAGCATTTGACATGCTTTAGCACTATACATTAAACACAATGTGAAAAATGTTAAATCGAAAATAACAGCCAATTACTACTTAAAATGTAAAATTTGACAGTATTTTATATCTAATATAATAATATAAGTATCCAGGAGTCAGATACAAAAAAAAGTACATTAAAATAAGTGACTTTGTTGAAATGGTGACCGAATGAGCAAAGAAGGAAAATTTAAAAAATATACAAAATTGTCTACCATTTTCACACCAATGGCAATCCTAAAATAAAAAGTCAATTTTCTTGTAGCCTGACATTTGGGCTATCTCCGATTAACGGATTAGCCATTATTTACGACAGGTCCTGTATACTTTTTTTTTTGTAAATACTTACATATAATAATTATATTGAAAACACCCAGACGCAGTACAAACATCTGTGTTTATCACACAAATAATTGTCCTGAGTGAAAATCGAACCAACGACCTCGTGCACAGAAGTCGGTTGCACTACCGACTACGCCACGAGGCCCGTCGGTCGTAACGGGTCGAGTCATAAAAGTGAAAGTGAGTTTTTTTGTTTTTTTTATGTATTTGTTCACTTTTTCGCCATATCTACTCAGTCGATCATCATGAAATTTTGCATACATGTACTCCAGAACACAGAAAAGAACATAGGTTTCTTTTCATTCCGGTTAAATTTATAGTTCCTGGGGGCAAGTTTTGCATAGAGATCATTAGTGGGCGGTAGAGTGACGCATTTATATTCTGCAGTCTACACGGATGAACTCATGGACAGAAGATAAAATATCCGGATTTGTTTTATTATACTGAAAGGAAACGTGGGCAGTTTAATCTTTAAAAGATTTATGAATAAATTTGACAGGTATGGTATGATTATTTTACAGATTATGTTCCATGAATATGTATCAGAAGGAATGGAAGGAATGGTAAATTGTGACGTAAAACCTTCCGTAGTGTCTATGCAAATGTTACTAAAAGTGATTAATTAGTTCCTTGTATATTATTATTTATTATACTTTTCATAAAGTAAATAAATAATACAGTTTCCTGTGGAAAACAAGTTTTTATACCTTAGCCCTCAGAGTTACGAATAGAAATTAGCTATTGCACGCCTCATAATTGAAGCGTTGAGGTGTGTTCTACTCCCGGCTTACACGGAACAACTGATTTTTCAAACTTAAAATGTCTCTATTTATCATATATTGCACTTGTAAAATAATATCTACACACACATATAAAGAACAAACACTATTTTTAACTCTCATGATATTTTTGATGCCATTTTTGTTATTTAAACTAGTTAAAAAACTGTTTCAAAAAATCTGGCTTGGACGTCCGTAAGTTATAGGTAATGTATGTTAACACGATAACGACCAAAACACTTTACTAATCGAGTCTTTTTTTTTCGTTTACGAATTATTATTACTAGGAATAGAGACCTATTACTTTTCACGTTCTGATTCGATGTGGTTTAATTGTTATTAAATAAACAAAAAAATACTGAATATTTACGGCATTTACGCTCGACGCGACACTAAAACCAGCGCCTTTCATGAGAACTTTTTACGTACGCATAGCCAGAGCCACCCACCGGTGGTTTAACTATCGTATCGTCAACAGAACACTGTTCGCCCGGCCGGTACATTGTTTTTTGTTAAAAGAAAGTTCTTACCTTTGCTTGACGAACTGATGATATTTGCCAAGTATAATAACTATTTTATCCATAACAATAATTAAAAACACTAGACACGTAAATAATAACACACCAACGTTATAAAACACGAAAAAAACATATTTTACATTCCACATTTTTTTTTGCGTGGCTTGGCGTCACGGGGTTTTCACTTAGAACAAAGAAAAAAAAAATTATAAGGCAACCAAGTTAGGAAGATAAATGGTTTAGAGATTTCTTGTTGAACTCATTGATTTTTAAATAAGTTGTATAATATTATCCAAAGTTGCAATTTTCTATTGATAGATGTCGCTGTTTTAAAGTAAAAGAGATATTGACAAATGCAGCCCTAGATGTCGCTAGTGGCAATTTTAGATGTCGATATCTTTGTATTCAGTTGCTGTTGTATATATAGAGCCACAATATTGCTTTTTTTGTAAGGAAATTAGCGATGTATTTTTGTTTTCTTAAATTGTTTTTGTTTACAGTTTAATAAATTATTCAATTTTATATGTTTATATATATATGCACTTATGCAGGTATATATGTAAACTCATGAATTGATTGTTGTTCTTACTAATTACCAGGTGGCGCCTTGCAAAATGACTGAGAGGTAGACCAATATAGAAGTACTTCTTAAAATTAGCTCTAGATGGCGTATAAGACATTGTAGGGACCATGTAAGTACGAATGAGGCTAGTCATGTCAGCAGTTTAGCGTGCAAGCGAGAAGTATGTTAGGCGCTCGGCCAGTTACTGCGCACTGGCCAGCCCGTAAACTTGTGTGTTGTTAGTTTAATTAATAATTTACTGAATAAATTAGTTGGTTTTTTGGGACTTATTGGTTTTCTTTATTCGCGTAGGGCCAGGTGCAGTAGCTCACAGTGCAATTAGGATCCCCACTTTCACTACAGTTAGGAGAACACGCGCATTACATTCCACGTCACATACGTAAGTTATTAGGAACTAGGTTGTGACGTGAGGCATCTTACAGTATACTCACACATAGAGACTGCGGGGTATAGGCAGAGATAGTACCCACCCCACAGTTAGAGAGCACCCGTACAGACGCGTACAACATAAAAACCACATTAGTACTTTTTGAAATCAGCGCTATCTAAGTGGTTATTTTGATAACTACTTAGTAAGACCAATACATTATTAGTTACTTATCAAATAATCAATTTTATTGTGAAAAATGAAGATTATGAGGCGTGCAGTTTTGGATTTTCCAAAGTATTTACTTTTTCTGCAACTGCAACACGTGTTTTACGAAACACAAAGTTTATTAGACTACACAAAGTTGGTGTACGCAAATTAAAAATAGTAAATTAATGCAGTCACTTAGCAAATGTGAGTTTATCCACACCCTGTAACTTAGAACGGTGTAATTATTATAGAATGGATATTTTAGGAGGAGAGCCCACCACTCACCCACGGATTGTCAATCCCGGTTATAATTGGACAGAATAACCTAAGATTGCCAATCCGCACTCTTACAGATAGAGGAGAATAATATGATAATAGCAAAGTAGCATGTACAATAATGACAAAAAAAACTCACCAATGCGACACAACCATGCCATACAAATGAGCTTTAACTCATTTGTTGCCGAGCGCTCTTGAGAATTCCTCGTTCAGAGGCAAAACACGTGTCGAATTTGTGTTCGGATTTTTGCGGAATATTGCAATATTGTGGTTCTGAGAGTCCTACCATATCGCATGGTTATGTCGCGTTGGTGAGTTTTTTTTGCTATTATCACATTCTCCCCTGTCTGTGAGAGTGCGGATTGGCAATCTTAGGTTATTCTGTCCAAAGGTAACTGGGATTGACAATCCGTGGGTGAGTGGTATTTTTTTTTTATTGCTTTTAGTGGCAGACGAGCCTCGGTCCATTTGATGGTAAATGGTTACCGTCGCCCATGGACTCGACTATAACAAGAGTATTGTCAAGCCGCTGCTCACCAATTTATTTCACAGATATGAAATGAAATATAAACGGCTATCTCCTGCCACAGCCAAAACGCAAACGATGTGCTTCATGGCTGGTCACACGGAAGATGGTGGTACCAACCCACTCAGGCCCAATACCAAGTGAGTACTCCCACTACCCAGCCCTACCACCAGTCATGCAATGGATGATAATTGCTTACTTCCCTTAGTCGCCTCATACGACACCCGTGGGAAAGAATGGGGTGGTGATACTTGTATTCTTAGTCCGTCACCACACAGGCTCTCCTCCTAAAATATCCATTATATAATAATAACGATGGACTTCCGCCAAGTATCGCCTCATTCAATCAATTATCTTAGAACGGTGTGTTTATCAAAATTATAAATTTTAATAGGGACTTAACAGCATAAATATGCTTGAATATGTAAAAAAGAACATAAAAAAGACAACCTCCTGCACTTAGGAATAATCGGTAATTTCGCGGCGCGACTTTACAAACATACAATTCCACGGACACAAAGTACACCTAGACTCAGAACAACTATTTGTGTATCACACAAGAGTTGTCCTATGTGGGAATCGAACCAACAACATTCAGGCTGTATAGATATAGCATACAACCACTCCGCCATCTGTGCAGTAAGTATAATAATTTTAATATCTTCTATAAACTTATGACTTGAAGTAGTTTTCAGTTTTACGGCAGTTACAGTTTTTTATTGAACACGCTGTTAATATGTATCAAATATAACATTATTTATTAGCAAGTCACGCACAAACTCTATTGCCTATGGTGCTGTTACGCAAAGTTCGTCCATCAAGTTTCTGAAGTATGCTAATAACAGTATGTTGAAGAGAGAAAATAAATTATGTTGTGAAAGTGCTAAGCATTTATTCATACATATTTATTTTAGTTATTGCTTACTTTGCCGTGTGGGGCCGGCTTTAGAATTGTCCCACCCCTTTCTTCCCACGGGAGTCGTAAGAGCTGACTGAGGGATTACCGGGAGAGTGGGCAGCAGCACTCCCTCGAGTTTTAACAACACCCACTGCGATCGCCAACCCGCCTGCCAAGCGTGGCGATTACGGCACTATCCCCCATATCTTGAGGAGGCCTATGTCCAGCAGTGGACGTTGGTAGGCTGATGGATGGATTGCTTACTGCTGCAAACGAGTCATGGGTCCGGTTGTAAGTTATCACCACTTGTGCACCTTAAAATACCAAGGGACCAGCCAAACAACTACCTTCTGTGAATGTGTAACCACTGCATTCAAGCAAAACATGGTGATTAGCTATCTTCTCCCAGCAAAAGTGTGTATGTTTTGTGGTTGTTTAAAATAAAGAAGATAATGCTATGCCTGTTCAGCTTCAGCAATAAGTAGACTTTCACGTGGAACAATTTCAGTGAAATACAATTGTTACCTGCAAAATTTACATTTATAGTGACCCTTTATTTATTCCCTTACACTTCCTTAGGACTCGTAACTATGTATATATAATTTTTACCATCTATCTAAATTAGCTATGTTTAATGAAAATTTTGAGCTAAAAATATTTCCTGGTTTAATTTTCAGCCAAAACCTAAGTTTTTAGGTTATATCTCAGGTTCCCGATATAGTAGCGAGATAAAATGTGTACCAGTTTTTGCGTGATGCGCGAACGAACAAACAGACAAAAAATCTAAAAAAAACTGTTTAGTACAGTAATTTTTTCCCAAATATCTTATATGTGCAGACACAACTCTGTTACAGCTTTATAATAGTATAGAATATTATTGATAAATTTAGTTTATAATATCAATCTATACATATATAATTGCTTGTCCCGACTGCCATGATACCTGTTTCTGGTTAAAAATAAATGACTGAAACTCTGATTTAGACATTATCATTCATATGTATAGATAAGTACTTTATTGCTTAAATTCATAGTTGTGCAAAGTAACTATAAATAAGTTTATGTTCGACAGATGGTGTGGCAATCATAGTCGTCGACATGTTAATTTTATTTTAATCAGTCAGTGCGCACGTCAGGCGCAGGCGCTGCTTCGAGAGCAAGTGAGTCTTGACAAACGATTACACGCACTACTTACAGGTATATTGATATTGACAACTGATAACCAATAAAACGTCAAACATGTTGTGCGGTGTTATCATTCTAAAAACAGAAGTGACGTCGTATACCCTTTAAATGGATTATCTCCGACACGGCCATTCTGATCTCAACGCGCTCTCGCGTTGCTTTTTGACGTTCTATCCAGCCTAGATAGCACAGCCCTTAGCACGCACATTAACAAGGCACTTATTAACAGCTTTCAATCACACACCAAGCAAAGCGTGAAGGCTTTCAGTACGTTACAGTTCTAGCGTATAGCAAAGGACCTTCAGCATCGCTCAGAAGCAGCACTTGGAACACGTTTCAAAGCGTTATAGCTTTCAGCATCAACCTTCGGTCAACATAGATTTGAGCCGAACCTCACTGCAAAGCGTGATAGCTTCCAGGAGGCCGTCAGGACAAAGCGAAAAGGCTTTCAGTCCACCCTTCAATAAAGCATAGCAGCTTTCAGAAAACCACCACGACAAAGCGATAAAGCTTTCAATCCACCCGTCAATAAAGCGTAGCAGCTTTCAGTAAACCACCAGGACGAAGCGATAAAGCTTTGGCTTTATTAGGGTCATAACAAATTTTATCTTTCATCTGCTCGTCCATCCTACTCTTAGCCGTTTCTCTAATTTTGGACAAATTCTGTTCATTGGCAGTATCGCAATGTATCGCGAGATAGTTCAATTTGGGTGCGTTCTTATTACAACCAAATAATAACTGAAATGCACTTTTGCCCAGTGCCACATTGCCGTGTAGGGCCGGCACCAAGAATAGCTCCACCCCGTCTCCTCTTATGGGAGCTGTAAAAGCCGACTAAGGGAATACGGGGGGACCGGGCAGCAGTGTTCCCATGTGTACTAAAAACATCCACTGTGATCGCCAACCCGCCTGCCAAGCGTGGCGATTATTGTAAAACCCCCATTTTTGGGAGGCCTATGTCCAGCAGTGGACGATGACAGGCTGATGGATGGATGGATAGATGGATTTTTGCCCATATTTTAGGCACAGTACAATTCAGAGATAGCTGAACTTCACCGATAACAGATTGTCAGGATTTGTTTTCATGATTCTCAGCGACTGTGAAGCAATTAGTTAGAACAGACATTAGACGTTCTACCTGCCCATTGGCACGGCTTATGCTACTGGCGATTTCGTGAAACTATCCACCATTCCTTACAAAGGTTTTGAAAATTTCCTTTTTTTTTCTTTTCTTTTTTTTATGCATGTAGTGGCAGACTTGCCACGGCCCATCCCATGGAAAATAGCAACCGTCGCTCATGGAGCCAACCATACTGAGAGCATTGTCAAACCGCTGCTCACCATTTCATTTCACCGATATGAAATGAAAGAATAAACGTCCATCTCCTGCTACAGGCAAAACGCAACGATGCGCCCCACGGCTGGTCACACGGGAGACGGTGGTAGCAACCCACTCGGGCCCAATACCAAGTGAGTACCCCCACTTGGTACCCAGCCCTACCACCAGTAACAGTTTCCTGTGAATGAGGTGCCTTGATCGGAGATAATACGCTTGGGTAATCCGAATATGTGAACGAAACTTCTAAGTGCCTCACAAGCAGATCGAGCGGTAAAATTTTGACAGCTGTTAAGTGACATAACGTAGTGAAAGCGTCGACTATAACGATCACATATTCCTTCGAGATGCTTCCACCGGTCAAATTACCCCTCGTATCAATGTGAATAGTGTGAAACGGCTCTGCCACCTTATCTATGGGATGTAACGCAGATTGCGGAGGGATTTTTATTAATTTTACACGGTAGCTAGTGGTCAATGCACATCCTTTTTCTTAACGAGCAATGTAGGGCTAGAGAAGGGATAAGAGCTCTCTCGCACTATACCTACCTTTTCTCTCTAAATCAGCAGTAATCTCTCGCTCTTCGTTCGGAAGCGGCTAACTTGTACGGGTGTCGTACAATTTTGTCAGGATTTTATGCTTAATTTAAATTGTTCCCGTACGGTAGTTTTAAAAGAAAGAAAGAAAGAAAGAAAGAAAGCAAATATTTATTGTAACGAACAACATTATACATATAAATAAAACAGAAAAAACAAAAAAAAAATACATCCGCTACAAAACGACCCCAACTCAGTATAAAACAGGTCAATAGACCTGCGCTGGTCTTCCGTTGGGGTGCCTTGGTGATGTCACGGACGTCGTTCACACCCATCACACACAAAAACAACAAAAACCAAAATACTCAAATTTAAAACATACTTTCCTATACTATTAATATTACAATATTTCTATTTAAGTTGTTTTTTTAAATATTGTAATATCTAAATTTGGTAATATTTGATTAATTTGGCGAAATTTTGTTCAGACTGCCACAACAAGAGCCATTAAACAAAAAGAAGACAAGAACTAAACTTGAATCTAAATACAAATGGTTGTAATCATGGCCCAGTATTATTGGGCCATGGTTGCAATGTAAATGGTGAATCTCGCAAATCGCAACGCAATATTATTATTTACATGCGGAAAGATGTATTGTTTTCATATATTATGTTCAGTAAAGGGTTATATGTACCTAAATAATTGTATAATATTTATAGTATATAATTTAATAGAAATAATATAGTTTATGTAAAGAGTACAATTTAGATATCTATAGGGAAGTAAAGTTAAAACTGTATTACCTCCATAGAAATAATTGCAAAATTAGTTATAGAAACATAATATACAATAATAATTTTATAGTATTCAGAGAGTACATTATTGGAACAATAAGTTGAAGATACAACTATTTGTAGACAGTATTTTCTATATACTGCATCAATATTTGTGTGGAAATAAAAAAGGTAAATTAACAAAAAATCCAAAAATAACTTGTTGCGATGACAAATAATGGGAGGCAACCAACTAACAGTTACCCAAAAATTCGATCTATGTCTTCTAGTGATCTAATCCTCTGCACCAGTCCCTCTTGTCTACGAGCGAAAATTTTACCCTCTCGGGTCCACACGTACCTCCAGTTGTGAGAACTACCGGCTTGACGGGCTTTATAAAAAATGTGGCGATTGGTTCTTGTTAAGCGCTCATTAACATAAATACGGTTTGGACTGGACAAGCCATCTAGCCCCAGGTCCTTCACATTCAGGTCACGGCGCACTCGTGCTGCATGAAGTATAGCATCACGCGTCGCACGTCGCGAAAAGCGAATAGCCAAACCATGGGGGCGTTGCGAATCACGCTCTGCAGAAGCAGAAATCTGCAGGTTTCGACGCACAGGCCCAATGCGTTCAGCATGCACGACATCCTGCTCGCTAATAACAACTCAGCTCAACTTACCAGGTGCAGCGTACTCTCCGCCTTTCCCTCTGGTATGCCATTAACTTCCACATCGTTGAGCAAGAGCTCCTGTTCCCGTTCATTTAGTTGCATTTTTAACTCAACGATGGAATCATCCATTGGAGCCTTCTCTAGCAACTTTTGTTCCAACTTTAATTCCAGAGCGGACACTCTCGCATCCAAGCCATTTACGTCATCGTCACATTTCTTAAGGGAATCTTTCAGCAGAGTCATGTCACTGCGTAAATTTTGGAGTTCTGTGCGCATTAAACGAAACTCCGCACAGAGCTCTTCCCTAAGCATGCGCAACTCCGATGCGAGATCAGTGGAAGGCGGGTTTACCGCTTTGGTGGCGGTACAATCTGATAAGCCAGTACTGTCCTGTGTATCAGGGTTATGTTCCTGCATTGTATCAACCCTACCTCGCACAGGAGTTTCCGCCTTGTTAATCCCTCCTTTTATTTTTGGTACACTCAGGGCACCGCCAAGAGGATGCCACACTTCCCTTAAGTATACACACATGCTCGATGGTAAACCACTTTTAGGTTTTCCGCTTGTAAAATTATCATTGTATTTCGCCAAAACGGACCTCAGCCTATCAATATCGTTAGACTTGGTCAAGGCAGTATTATTTTTATACATAGCAACACGAATCATATCCAGTATGCAATACTCTAGATCTTAACACACACGCCTCTACCCGGCTATCACATGGGCTACCTCCGTCCGGTACCTAACTTAGCAACACATTATCTCTATCCAGCAATTTTTGCGATCACTCCCACCCCGAATGCCAAACGCACGCCACAGACTTTTGTGGCTGCACTGCGACGGGAAATGAAGCCCGATATTACGCCTACACCTACGAATAGCACGGAGGTGGAAGCAATCTGAACGACTTATATACCAGACTATAATTCATTAGCATGAAGGTCTATCCCCTTCGTCATCATTCGGATTCGTTATTTCAATGGCACCCAAGTCTCTAGTCATTGTCGTCAGGGTTGTCAATGTCGGGCATTTTCGTAATCGATCATGAGCGTATTCATATGAACGGTTGGAGTGAAAGCTTTAAGAACGTATCGGTTTCTTTCTAGTATATCTAGAATTTTAAAAGACCTTACTGTTAGACTAACTTTAATAAATGTACAAAGTAACAGATTACCTCATTATAACTCTTAGTCAAAATGATACCTGGTTTTCAGAGCAACAGTAGTACTTGACTCAAAGTCTCAATCAACGAACAAGATCAAACAATTACTAACTAACTTATCACGCCATTTCCCTTGCGGGGTAGGCAGAGAGAACAGAGTGCCAAGAGGCTCTATTCTTGCATACATCTCTCGATTCCTCAACATTCATAACTCTCTTCACACACGCTCACCGGTTTCGGAGACTCCTGACTCCACCTTCCTTCAATACATGACCAATTTGGTCTAGGTAGGTAAGTCTCGATCTCCCCCTGTACCTACATCCTTCCACTTTCGCATTGTATATCTTCATAGCCAGTCGCTCGTCCGGCATTCTTTCCACATGTCCGAACCATCGGAGCTTTCCCTTTCGCATTTTTACACCAATACTCTCTTTCATAACCTACTCGCTAACAATTAAGTTCAAATTAAGTTCCAATAAGTTCTACGTGTGACTAATTGTCCAGTAACCTCCAGTTACTCAACCATTCATTTGTTTCATCCACACTGGATCACCAAGTCATACCCGGACTTCATGGTTTCTCACGACATTCTGATATCAACTAGAGCTGAAATGCCTACCGCGTACTCACGGACTACTGTGAACAGCAGACACCGATTTCTACCGAGCTACAGCCACAAATCAGCATCTGGTCCCATCATCATGTAAGCTTAATCTTTCTCCGTCTCCTCGGCCATTACAATTTCAGTTTCGGTTTCCTTAAGATCGTCAATAGTACTCTAATCACCTGGCATTTTCCTTAATCTATCACAAGCGTACTTGTAAATAAGTTTTCAGAAGGAATTTTGGTATCAATGTTGTTAAATTTTACAATATCAGAATCTACTCTACATTCTATGTGGTGACACTAGCGTCGCGTATAACCTTAGCACTGTCGCTATTGAGGGTGCAAATAAATCAGGGGTCTTAAATATCTCTCTACCTAAGATAACGTCATACGGAAGCAAATGTGAATTTAAA
Organism: Leucoma salicis; assembly: GCA_948253155.1. Taxonomy (NCBI): domain Eukaryota; kingdom Metazoa; phylum Arthropoda; class Insecta; order Lepidoptera; family Erebidae; genus Leucoma; species Leucoma salicis. The sequence goes on from OX411815.1 coordinate 7,081,661, forward strand.
AATCACAAACGTGACCTCGGTATGCAAACTATCAAACTCAGCATACGTTGTCATTTTACGACATGAAAAACACAGCATGGTAGAACCATGCTGTAGCCACCGATGCATATTTTAATCAAAGGGTCATTAGAGAATGAACAAACATTGACAGACCTGATTTTTCTACGCGTTGTTTCGTAAAACAAGTAAATTCACAATATCCAGTTTTGTGGCAGTAAGAACATTGTGTAACATTTGGCTTACCACTAGATCTATCGACAGTAAACAGTGCCGCTTCAAATGGCCCCTCTTATTACAATAATGACAGTGACGCTCGATAGATAACTCGCCTACTCTAGGACACTTAGGATTTTCATGTCCACCTCTTAATTTTAGGGTACGTATTTAAATGCTTACCAAGTGCCACAAAACTAGTAGCCGTACTTTTAAGTAAATCTGTGCGTACCTGGATGTCCATGATGCCTAAGATCACTACCTCAATTTTGTTGGACTCATCCCAACCAGTATATACCTCACCATCATATTTTAGAAAAACACAGCCTACGTTGCGGGTAAAGACACGCCGTGTCCTTCGTTCCTTAATGTTGATGGACCCTCCGCACTATTTCCTTGAGCTTCGCGTTTCAACGGTAAATATTCTTGATTTTGAGTAGCACGTATCGCGGTTAACACATGGAATGATTTGGAGATCGATCCCACCGCTGCTATCGTAGATTCATACGGGTTGCCATCTAAATGACAATCATAGTCGTCCGACATGTTAATTTTATTTTAATCAATCAGTGCGCACGTCAGGCGCAGGCGCTGCTTCGAGAGTTTCCGGTTTATTACTATACTCTTTGTTCGAGAGCAAGTGAGTATTGACAAACGATCACACGCTCTACTGACAGGTATATTGATATTGACAACTGATAACCAATAAAACGTCAAACATGTTGTGCAGTTTTATCATTCTAAAAAAAGAAGTGACTTCGTATACCGTTTAAATCGATTATCTCCGACATATATATATATTTCTTAATAGTCTAAATCTTTTTGTTTGCCATCTCATAAACTCGCACTTAAAATTTATCACCTGTATGTGTAATTAAGATTCTAATATGTTATTAAAAAATCTTAATCTACCTAATTTGTGCAATGGAACTAGATTATGATTCAAAGTTCTTTATTATAACGACATAGAAGCCACAGTTACTACCGAATGTGTTCGAGTAGAGGCTGTTTTCATTCCACGGATACCATTAATTCAATAGGAAAATCCATCTGAATTTAAAAGAATACAGTTAATGTGTGTTTTGCCATGGAAATTAACAAATCCCAAGACCAGTCACTGAAAAAACTTACCATGGATTTAAGTTAGGACGTGGACAGTGTTATGTCGCATGCTCCTGAGTGAGTTCTGTGAGTAGCTTAGCAATTTTAGCCCCAAAAGTAATTGCAAACAGAATTTATAAAGAAGTATTACAGTAATAAAAGCTAACAATTTTGAGGAGTTCTAATAGTTCTATTTTAGAGTCAGTATTTTAAATAAAATAATTATGTACAAAATAATTATAGTACACTTATGTTCGGAAAATATGTCGGTGATTAGGAGTATTTGAATTACATGTTCGTAGATCGGAAGGCATGAGTAATAATAAGTTTTGATTCAACCCTTTTGAGTCACTAAAAATATACTAAATCATCCTTATTTTAATATTCATATATTTACGCGAGCGAAGCCCCGAGTTAAAGCTAGTCTAACATAATATTCTAATATACCGTTTTAAATACGACTATGCAGCTATTTTTTGTGAGGAGGGAAAAACATCCATCCCGAAAACTGTTCAATACAGATGATCTATGGGGTAACCCACATTCAAAAGTGTGGTGAAGTAGATAATGATAAATGAAATGTGCGTTTTGAAAAGCATTGAATAAACAAATTTGCAGCTCAAAAAAATATTTGTTAAATATTAGTACTGTAGTACAAATTATATGAATATCAAAAACGCATTTTAAACGCGTACTTTTATTGTACACTAGATGCTACCCGCTGCTAACTTTGTCTGCGTGGAATTTAGTTATTTTTTTTACTACAAAATTCTAATTATTTTTCAAAAATAAAAGTAGTGATGCTCTTCCAGGAAGTTCAATCCAAGTCAGTCCAGCCGTTCTGGAGATTAGCCGTGGATGTATTCGACGTGTATACTTATCTATTTGAATCGGTATCCATTCACAATTTCATGGGTTTTTTCTTACCCTGAAACCTAGTATTTTTCCTAAATAAAAGTAGCGTAAGTTACTCCTTGTAATAACAGCTATCCTTTTTCCTTATTCACAAATAATTTGTACTTTAAAAAGTGGCGGAGCATGTAAAATGCTAAAAAATATAGATCAAAAATGTTTAGTAAACCGCGCCATCAAATAGTATGAATTTTAATTGCAAAATTAAACTTACTATATTGGTTTAATGCATGTAAATGCTTCCGATAGATGGCGTTGGTCGTAAAGACAAAATGTGATAAGTAGATTGGGATGATCGAAAGATCTGTACTATAGCTCAGTGGTTCAGAGCACTTCCGGGCTCGATTCCCGCTAGTACAAAAAAATCTCTTTTTCCTTATTCACAAATAATTTGTACTTTAAACAGCTATCTGTTAGAAAAACCCCATAGGTCAAAACATTCCGGAATGGTATTCATTCACAATTATATGGGTTTTATTTTTTTTAGGCAGGACCCTAATTATTTTTCCTAGTTAACGCCTTGTAATAATAGCTATCTACTAGTGTAGGTAAGTTCCATCCAAATCGGTTCAGCCGTTCCTGGGATTAGCCGGAACAAATAGACAGACAGACAAAACCGTTAAAAATTTGTAGTTTGGTATAAGTAGCGTAGGTATATACTCTCGTATAGATTTAATAAAAAGCTGTTATTTTGCTGTTCATTACAAACAGACACTTAAATTTTACTATATGTATAGAATATATAGATAAAGTAATGTGTGTAGTGTACATTACGTAAATATTGTCCAAGATTCTGCTAGCCGGCGTTTAGAATTGAATAGTGATAGAACCTTGCTTATTCCAGCATGAATGGGCCGGCTCGATTGGAGAAGTGCCACCTTCTCACAAAAAGAAGCGTGAAATAACTGTAACCCCCTCCCTATCCTCTCCTTAATATCCTTCCTATCCACCTCCTTCTTCTTGGAGACGCGCGATTGATGCCACTGGTGTTGCAGTTACTGTAAAAGCTCACCATCATTATTTTCCCCCCAGGTAGTATTAAAATTTATACTAATAATAATAATATTAAAAGACAAAGTGAAAAATATGAAATCGAAAATAACAGTCACGAGCAGGATTTGTGTTTAATGTATAGTGCTAAGCATGTAAAATGCTAAAAATATATATAAAATATCTAAATATATTATAAAGAGGTAAGATTTGATTGGTTTTTGCATTGAATAGGCTCCGAAACAACTGGACCGATTTGAAAAATTCTTTCACCATTATAATTCTACCATTATTCCTGATAAACATAGGCTATAGAATATTTTCAAAAAGTTAGGGATCCATATGAAAACTTCGATAATGTAATCCAACGTGTGAAAAAATACCAAAAAAACTTCTTATATGGCGTCCATCAATCCATCCATCAGCCTTTCATCGTCCACTGCTGGACATAGGCCTCCCCAAAATGGGGGTTTTACCATAATTGCCACGCTTGACAGGCGGGTTGGCGATCGCAGTGGATGTTTTTAGTACACAGGGGAACGCTGCTGCCCGGTCCCCCGGTAATCTCTTAGTCGGCTTTTATGACTCCCATAGGAAGAGACGGGGTGGAGCTATTCTTGGTGCCGGCCCCACACGGCACTATATGGCGTATGCTGTGAAAAATATTGAAAAAAGAGCAAAGTGATGTAAAGATACACAACAATAGATAAGAACATAGGCGATAGAACATTTACAATAAACACGTCTTTGGGTGACGCCTGCGCCATCTGTCAAGTATGAATGTGTTATCGAAATTAGCTGTCAGGAGCAATTGTCACGATGGCTGAATTGGCAAAGCATCTGGACGGTATCCAGGAGATGCAGGTGCAAATCCTGCTCGTGACTGTTATTTTCGATTTCACATTTTTCACTTTGTGTTTAATTTTCAATAAAATTAGGGGCCCATATGAAAACTTCGATAATGACCGATGAACGTAATCCAACGTGTGAAAAAAATACCAAAAATAATCCATATATCGTGTACGCTGCGGAAGTTATTGACAATAGATCAAAGTGATGTACTACAGTTTTATAGAGGATATCAATATCTACAAAAAAGTTTGCGATACCATACGTCTAACTATAACAGTTATGTCCCAATAACTAACTTTCATGTTAAAATATGCAATAGTAACGCTAATACAAACTAATATTATAAAGAGTGCCGTCCGTGTAGTGACGGACTAAGAATACAAGTGTCACCACCCCATTCTTTCACACGGGTGTCGTATTAGGCGACTAAGGGAAGTAAGCAATTATCATCCATTGCATGACTGGTGGTAGGGCTGGGAACCAAGTGGGAGTACTCACTTGGCATCGGGCCCGAGCTGGTTGGTACCACCATCTCCCATGTGACCAGCCATGAAGCACATCGTTGCGTTCTCGCTGTAGCATGAGATAGCCGTTTATATTTCATTTCATATCTGTGAAATGAATTGGTGAGCACAGCTTGACAATACATTAAACACAAAGTGAAAAAATACTCTCAGTATAGTCGAGTCCATGGGCGACGATTACCATTTACCATCAGATGGACTGTGGAAGAGGAAAGATTTGAATTTGTGTATACAAATGACATAGGCTATATTTATACTATAAATAGATGTCTTGCATAAAGATACATATTTTACTCTACGTTTATTCCAAAATGTTTAAAAATAAATGTCTACCCGTGTGAAGCCGGGTCAGGTCGCTACTAAATAAATAAAGAGGCACTTAATAAATAAGAATATTTCTATATATATTTTTAAGCATTTAACATGCGTAGCATATAAATAGAAACAAAATGCGAAAATGTGAAGTCAAAACCTTTCAAGACGTCACTCAAAGACATTAAATATATCTACTACCTACTTCTATATTCCTATTAATAAATAAATAACTTGAAAAGGAATGTCTTATTGAAATTCATAGTACTGAGCAGAGTTCACGATGGCTGTATTGCCAAAGTATCTGGAACGGGTTTCCAGGAGATGCAGGTTCAAACCCTGCTATCATTTACGATTTCACATTTTCGCACTTTGTGTTCAATACGAACTTTTATGGCTTTCTTCTTACTAATATTGTAGCAAATAATAATTTATAAACGAAAAAGTCAGACTGAAACCGTCATTCATTTTAGAAACTTATATTACTTATGAAGTTTCAATAAGATAGAATTCCTTATTTGTTAGAAAGGTCCCTACCTATAAGTCGATATATAAAACCTCTGTTTATCAGCGTCGAAGTAGCAATTGACGGTCTGCGTCAGCAGATTGTGTTCATCTATCATAGATTTGTACTCACATCGTCGCAAAATAATTTATGCGACAGAAAAATGTAATATTTTATCACAGTTTTCGAGTATAATACCAAAACTATATTACAGGAGAAGAAAGTCATTATATTAAAAGTTGCTTCTTATCCTATTAGCCTTTTGATTATTATCTTACTAGCGACATATCCTGGCTGCACACGGTTGATTTCAAACATTGAATTTTTCAACTTAAAAATCATTATTTATTTATTTCAATCGCTTGCAATGCGCACTGCAGACCGTAATACAACTAACTTATAAATATTATACAGTAAACAATTAAAACATATGAAATAAACATTTAGATTAGCTTACTCATATATATTGTACACAATCATGTCATGCTTACATCAAAATATTTTTATTTTTAAAGAATCAATGTCTGGTCTCTGAGCAATTAAAGCATTGAGTAGATGTGTGGCGTGAGCTGTGGGAGCGAACTGCGCAGTTTGTGTGATTTTCGGCGAAGCTAAGAGAAAACGCCACACGATAGATAGCAGCTGGTCTGTGTTATGAAAAAGCAACGACTCAGGGGCGGTAGAGTTATCAGCTTTGTTACTAAGCAGGAAGTAGTTGAAAATCAATGCACATTCACGTCTTAACTCTAAGTTGTTGATACTAACCATTCCAGACACAAACAACAAAGGATATAAATAAGGGTAATAACCATACATTTTCTTATATAAATAGCGACCGAATTTTCTCTGGACACGCTCAATAATTATTTTATATTTTTGTTCGTGAGATCCCATACCAATGAATCGTAATCCAGCTTACTATGCACTAATGCGTAGAGTGACACAATAGCATTTCTGTCTTAGAACCCTGTTGTCTGCCCCATGACGAAGCCTAGAGATTTATATGCTTTATACATACACACCTTCCCTAAAAATTATCTCAATGACTATGAAAACCGTTTTCTTTGATGTTCTTAAAAAAATAGTGGAGAAAGAGACAATCACTGAGGGCGACTTTATTTCATACCATTCACAGATTTTGACACGCTTGTTTAAGTAAGTAAGTACTGCAATGACGATGACTACATCAAAAAATCGGACAACTGTGAGACAAACTCGACTAGAGAGGGCTCCGTACATGATTATCTAAGTTTAAAAAAATATTTGAGATTCTCCCAACGAGCCCTTTCCTTTGTCACAAGAACTTATTTTTTAATTTTCTTTTTTACACCCTAATAGTTTAAGGAACAAATTACGGGGTCCAGATTGGGGTGCAGGCCTAGATTAAGTATCTGGGCCTGATGCTGGACGGGCGGTGGCGCTTTCGCAAGCACTTCCGCCAACTGTCCCCGAGGCTAGTCGGCACAGCGTCCGCCCTTGCACGGCTCATGCCGAATAAGAGCGGACCCAACAATGCGTGCCGACGGTTTTACGCGGAGGTGGTCCGGTCGATGGCGCTGTACGGCGCACCCGTATGGGCGGGGTCCCTGAACGCACTGAACAAGGCTTTCTGTGGAGACCACAGAGAGTCGTTGCATCCAGGGTTATACGCGGATACCGCACGGTGTCGACGGAGGCGGCCTGCGCATTGCCCGGAATCCTCCCATGGGACTTGGAGGCGGAGGTGCTCGCCGAGGTGTATCGGTGGGCGTCGCAAGAGCGGGAGGGGTGGACGCCCCCTACCCAGGGAAGTAGCTAGGTGGCAGGGCGACGCCCGCTGAGCTGCCATGGCCAGGTGGAGGGCACGGTTGGAGGCGCCCCGGGCCAGTCTTTAGACCGTAGGGGTGCTCCAGCCGGTGCTGGAGGAGTGGGCGGGGCGACGTCATGGAGTCCTTACCTTCCAACTGGTGCAGGCGCTGTCGGGGCACAGTTGCTTCTGCAGATACCTGCACATAGTCGCAAGGAGGGAAGCAACTCCGGGCTGTCACCACTACGGCTGTGACGAGGACACGGCGCGGCACACGCTCGAGTTGTGCCCGGCTTGGGCCGGTCAGCGCCGTGAACTCGTCGCGGAAATAGGGGGGGACCTCTCGCTGCCGAGCGTCGTCAGGACGATGCTTGGCAGTGACAGGAACTGGACTGCGGTCGCTGCCTTCTGCAAGAAGGTTATCTCGCGGAAGGAAGCGGCGGAGAGAGCCAGGGAGGAGGACGACCGGGGCGGCGCAGGCGCAGGTACTTGCGCCTCATGCCGCCCTAGCTGAGGCTGCGGGTGGATGGACCGGGGAACGTCCGCCACCCGCAAGGCCTCCCGAGATGCTCCGTGCGCGGATGCGTCGCTCAGTAGAGGGTACCCGAAAGGGTAAGCCGCCGGCAGACCACCGAAGGAATGTAAGATAGTTCCAGTGGCCCGCCAATAAAGGCGGAGAGACGGCACACGGCGGGTTTCTTTAGTGGGTGCAGGCCCTACACTATCCTATTCGTTGCCCCAAATGACGCTGTGTGCGGTTAGGAATATTTTTTCCCACCTTAACAAAGAAAAAAATGAGCAAATTAATTCTGAATTGGGGAAAAAGAAAACTTTAGTGTGAGCGGAAATTGAACCTGCGTCCCTTCCAATCTAAGGAAGTAGTTTAGCGGTTAAAACATGCTTAAAGTAGCTGAACATGTCAAGTGCTAAAATACCTACAGATCAAAAACCCTAATACTCGTAGTTCTAACATTACACGTCCGTGTTTAGGTCACAGACTTGCACACGGAGCGTCGCCCCTTGCGGGAATTACAGAACGACCTACGACTTTGCCAAGGTCATGGTAACTAATTTATATTGTTATTAATATTTTGATCTATATTTTAGCACTTGACATGCTCAGCAACTTTAAAGAATAAATTATTTGTGAATATGGAATTTTACTGCGAGCGGGATACCCAATCTCCACCCACATTTTTTGTAAAGACAAATGTGAAGTGGAGATTGGGTATGGCCGTCGGTTTCTGCGATGGCTTAGCGGTCTAGAGCACTTCCCCGGATTGAAAGGGACGCAGGTTCGTATCCTGCTTACAGTATAATCTCAAAAATCACTTTTTCCATATCCTAAAGTAATCCTTTAAAAAAAATAGTCTAAACTTATAATATTTATTATTTTATAAAACTCCTTGAACTCGTAATTTTTTTATACAATTTACTGTGGGGTAAAATTACATAAGATAGATAGCACAGTTTCTCATAAGTGACATGCTCCAATGAAACTTTGATTGATCACCCATCGATTGGCCTGCCTTTGAGGTGAATTTTCGATATTTGCGCATGCAAAAATTTGTAGCACTTGACCCAGATAGTGGGTACATAGAGACCATACAGTCACTTAAGAATTCATGTAAGCGTTATGCTTAAAAAGTTTTAGTTAGTCTATATTTGTTTTGTATATTTTAGAAATTGTGTGAAGGTCATACATTCATTGGCTTTCAAGAAACAAAAATTTATATTGCATTGAAAATATAGAAAACTAGTCTCTGCCCGCGGCTGCCCTGCAGTCAAATGCTAGTTTTTAGGTTATATCTCAAGTTCCCAAAATAGGAGCCGGATCAAATGTATACCTACCAGTTTTTAAGCCTAATCGAGAGCTATCAAATAAAGAAAAAATTGCATCAAAATCCGTTCAGTAGTTTTTGCGTGATGCACGAACGAACAATCAGACGAACCAACAAACAGACCAACAGACAAAAAATGGAAAAAATAATGTTCTGTGTGCGGAAACGCCTATATAGCCTAATACAGTATTTTTTTCTCAAGAATCTTAACACACTTTACAGACACAGCTCTGTTACAGCTTTATAATAGTTAGGAAACAAATCTGATAAACCAAATTCAAAACTTATCTCTGGCGATATTCTTAACTGGATTATCAAAGTACAAAATCTTATAAATCAAACAAGAATATTATAATACAAGAACTTTAAAAAGTTGGTACTACTATATTTAAACTTTCGTATCTGCAATTAATGGCATTTAAAGAGTTGAAGTTTGGCTGACTGCAAAAATTAGAAAGTAGAGTTACCAATTTCATGGTATCCTGAAGTAATTGTTACCTTAAAACAGCTAAGTTTGCGGGTGAATAATCACATTTAATGATTCATTAGATGTTATAATTTTTACCACAACTAGGTACACTTGAATACTACATTTGAAAGCTATTAATTTTTTTGATTATATTGTAGACTAACTGCAGCCGCGACTTCATCCACGTGGATATTTTTAGATATTTTCTTGTATGAAAGTCAAAATTATTTTACCAACATTAAAATACCTTTAGTTACTCTTTATAATATCAGGTATCTACCAGTGAAAGTCCCGTCAAAATCAGTCAAGCCAATTTGGAGATTAGCTGGAACAAACAGAGAGATATAGACAGACAGACAAAAACAAAGCTTTAAAAATTAATGGTAGCAGCCTTGGTTATCTCAGCTTGAATGGGCCAGCTCGATCGAGGAAGTACCACCCTCTCACAAAAGATCAGCGTGAATCAACAGTAGTGGTATCTACCGTTGTGTTTTGTATGGTGAGTGAGAGTGCAAGAGGCCTATCCTCTCCTTGTTATCATCAGGTAGTATGTTTATTTCAACCCAAGTAGTATAAAAAAATTGGTATCTTGTGTGTATAAATAAATAAGTTTTTAAATCGGATAAGCAATTTCAGAGTTACCGACATCCAAATTTAAAAACATTACCTCCTTGTATTAGCTACAGGAACTTTAGTATACTGGAAAGTCCATTAAACGCGATAATGTATTGCGTAATAAATTATTTCCTTAAAATTAGTTTTGCCTTTAATGTATTTCTGTAAACATCATGAAGTATAATAAATAACAATGGAAATTCTTAAAAGGATTAGCTATCTTAAAATAATTTACAATTAAAATTATTTGAACTTCCTATTGTTGTGTAAAATCTCGAAAACTCGATTTACTTCAGCATTAGGAAAAGGTGCCGCAAAAAAACTGCCTCGGTGGTGTAGCGATAATGTATGCGACTGCTAATCATGAGGTCTCGGGTTTGATTCCCAGTTCGGGCAATGATATTGAGCTTTTTCCTAAAAAGAAAAATTCTCAGTAGCAGCTCGGAGTTTGGAAATGTGCCCGGTAGACGTCAATAGGCTCGCCCCCTATTACGTGGGACTTAAACATAGCTGGCAAAACGTGGGTATGTAATAGACCTCTGCCTACCCCTTCGGGGAGTATTCCCCGAAGGAAAAGGCACCTGTGTAGGCGTGATGCTATGTTATGCTGCAAACAATATTATTATGTCGTCACGTTTTAGTTTGGTGCCCGTCTTTGTCAACGTATATTTTTTTTTATACTACGTGGGTGGCAAACTAGCATAGGGTCCACCTGATGGTAGGCGGTTACCGTAGCCTATAAAGACTAACAATAATAGAGGCATCACTCGCGCGTCACCAATTTCAATGTAAAGAATAGGAGGTGGACAGGAAGCATAGTAAGGAGAAGATAAACAGGGGATTCGGACATCTGGCACTCTCTTCTTTGATTTTGGTACTTGCCCGATCGAGCCATCCCATTCATGCTGGGATAAGCAGGGCCTTTTCTATTGATTGTAGTGGCAGACGACAGTTTGCCGCGTGGGGCCGGCACCAAGAATAGCTCCACCCCGCCTCTTCCTATGGGAGTTGTAAAAGCCGAGTAAGGGATTACCGGGGGACCGGGCAGCAGCGTTCCCCTGTGTACTAAAAACATCCACAGCGATCGCGAACCCGCCTGCCAAGCGTGGCGATTATGGTATAATCCCCCCATTTTGGGGAGGCCTATATCCAGCAGTGGATAATGAAAGGCTGATGGATGGATGAGTGACAGACGAGCCACGGCCCATCTGATAGTAAATGGTAACCATCGCTCATGGACTCAACTGTACCGAGAATTTTGTCGAACCGCTGCTCACCTTTTCATTTCACAGATATGAAATGAAATAATAAACGGTTATCTCCTGCTACAGCCAAAACGCAATGACTTGCTTCATGGCCGGTCACACGGGAGAGATGGTGGTACCAACCCGCTCGGGTCCGATACAAAATGAGTACCCAGCCCTACCAAGAGTCATGCAATGGATGATAATTGCTTACTTCCCTTAGTCGCCTCATACGACACCCGTGGGAAGGATTGGGGTGGTGACAATTATATTCTTAGTCCGTCACCATACGGACCACGGCTCTACCACTAATTGATTTTAGTCAGATTTAGAACAATTAAATAATGTTAGCCATTCGCGCCTGCTTCAGGTTCATCCATACAAAAATTATGTAACGCTTTATAGAAATAATAATTAAATATGTAAACATTGTAACATTAGAAACTAAATCTCAAAAACTGAGGGAAGTATTTGCAAGTGAAAGGTAGACATATTACAATCATAATGACATGATCCTTTAAAATTGGGAAAACCTGGCAATCACAACTAACTATATAAATTTGGTCAAACTATAGTGAAAATAAAACAGTCCCTACGTTGTTTGCCCCTTTCTTTTTGTTAAGACGGTAAAAATTGTTCCTAACCGCACACCCCGTCATTCGGGGAAATGAATAGGGTAGTGTGGGGCCCCCACCCACTTAAGGAACCCACCGTGTGTCATCTGTCCACCTTTATTGGCGGCCCACCGGAACTATATTACATTCCTTCAGTGGTGGTACTTTGTTTGCCCCTGCTGCTACTAGATTTTTAAAATGGCACGAACTTTTTTTATTGGAACGTAAGAATTCATAAATTGTTATTCGTAGCTATGAGACGTTTGATGGCCGCACATCCAATCAGACATTACTTTAGGAGGAGTTCAGCCACATACACACAGGTAGAGTAAATGTATTTTATAAAGATTTATTTTATACTGTTTTTATTCGCATCAATATCTTTTTTTAGGTATAGAGAGTTCATCCTCAATATTCCTAGTACGATTATAATTAATTTTTATATGATTTGCAGACTATAGGGACTATAAATTTTATTAACAAGTTTTTCTTATACATATTCGCATGAAAAAATGGCACGTAATTAAATTTCGATTGAAGATTTACTAGACTGTGTAAATTCGCATTCGTTATCTGTTTCTTCTTCTCTTAACAAATTACTGTCTCGAAATTAGGCCCAAGGGTCCTTTTAGAGAGTTCTAATATAGGAAGGTCGAAGTTGACTACTCCAACTTGACTAAGATAGTAGATACTGTCGTTATGTTTACACTGTCTATTTTTAAGTTTACTGATTATTTTTAGATAAAATCATTTTTGTTTTTTTGTTATAAATAAAGTTGATTTAAACATCAATTGGCTTTTTAGATATTTTTTTTATTTATGAATGATTTAATTTTTATATATCGATATAAAATACTAGTTTTTTTGCAATTTTTTATATTGGTACACTAGTCTTTGCCTGCGCCTGTATGAGTATCCAATATAGGTATTAGTAGCACGATAAAATCTACATAAATATTAAATTCTAATAAAGAGTTATCAAAGAAAAATTTTTTAATTAAAATATGTTCAGTACATCAAGCACAAAGTGATAAGCATGTCAAATGCTAAAAATATATATAAAAATATCTAAATATATTCAGTAGTTTGCCTGCGGAATCTGTCGGAAGTATTTTCATACATTATACCGACCAGATAAACTTAATTTTACACTAAAGATTTTTACTTAATAATTACGCAGCCCTATAAATACTTAGATATTTTTATATATATTTTTAGCATTTGACATTAAGTATGAATGTGTTATCGAAATTAGCAGTCATGAGCAATCGTCACGATGGCTGAATTGGCAAAGCATCTGGACGGTATCCAGGAGTGGCAGGGTCAAATCCTGCTCGTGACTGTTATTTTCGATTTCAAATTTTCCCACTTTGTGTTGATTTATATGGCTAAGCATGTCAAATGTTAAAAATACATATAAAATATTTATCTAAATAAATATTAGGTCCTTACATAAAGGAAATTGGCGTTTTGTCAAACTGGCTACTTTGAACTCAAATATTTGTCGTTTGGTTACGAATTCCAAATTCAAAGTTATTTCGTATTTAGGCAACGGTATTTGTGTTTCCAGTTTAGCGATTCATTTGTTTTCCCGTCATTAGATTTATCTTTGATATCGTTCTGTTCACAATATGGATATATGAAAAACTTAAAATATCGGCTTATTTACGAATAGGTATGAGTTCCACCGTGACACCAGCACCGCAGAAACAGCTCGAAGGAAACCACTTGCAAACCACGTCAGAGTTAGCGACAGGCATCGGTGTGAGTGATAAAACAATTACGATTGTCTTGAAACAAATTTAAAAAGTGAAACAGCTCGAAAAATTGGTATTGATTTAAAATCCTGCCCCAAGCGAAAGTTGAACCAGAAAATGGTACTGGTAAGTGTCTGATGGACTAGTGCTGGTGTCATCCACTGCAGCTTCTCAATATCTGGCCAGACGATTACCGCAGATATGTATTATCAACAATTGCAAACCATGATGGAAAAGCTAGCCGTTAAACAAATGATACTGGTGAATTGCTCCAGCCCAGTGCTGCTTCACGCTAGACCACATGTTGCACAACAGACGGTCGCTAAATTAAAGGAACTGCGATTGGAATGTCTCCAAAACCCATCGTACACCCCGGACCTTGCTCCAACAGATTACCACTTTTTCCGGAATTTAACTTCTTGCAAGGAAAACAATCTCAAATCGATGAGGCTGTCAAAACCACCTTCAAAGATTTTATTGATTCTCGCTCCCATATTTTTTTCAGCAAAGGAATTAATGAACTAACGATAAAATGGTGAAAGTGCATAGATAACAATGGTACATACTTTGATTAATTCATTAAAATAATTTCATTTAAAAAAAACTGTTTTGCTTTTTCCTTTCATAACGCCAATTTCTTTTGTAAGGACCTATTTTATATCTAAAATACTCAAATAGCTCTGTTACAACTTTAAAGTCGGAAAATCAAAACTATCTATATAAGAACTATTAAAGAACAAATTATTTGTGAATAAGGAAAAAGAGATTTTTTGTACTAGCAGGAATCGAACCCGCGCCTTTTTCAATCCGGGGAAGTGCTCTGAACCACTGAGCTATAGTAGAGATCTTTCGATCATCCCAATCTACTTATCACATTTTGTCTTTACGACCAACGCCATCTATCGGAAGCATTTACATGCATTATTCTCTTTTTCCTTAGTCACAAATAATTTGTACTTTAAAAGTGGCGGAGCATGTCAAATGCTAAAAAATATAGATCAAAAGTGTATATAAGAACTAGTTATATATCTCGAAATCCAAGTATTACCTAATCTATTTTGGGTAACGGCTAAGTTCTGTTTGTTCGAAATTGTTGGGTAACTCTGACTTGCAGATAGCTCCTGCTATTTTGCAAGTGAACAGGGCTAGCTATTCTACAGTGACTACTGTAATTCACTATGAGGATGTAAGTACATTATTCTTACAATAAACAGTTTTATCAAGGACATCTAATACTATATTACAGTGTATGTATATTAGTCGATGTATTTTAAAATCTGTACTATATTTTTGAATATTTAAGTTTTCAATTTCGCAAATATGCTCAGAACAATCTGATACAGAGTTGACTGAGTAAATAAAATAAATTTTAAACACGATTGCTAACATAAATAGGCATTAAATTTGCCTTTTGGGAGTGTACGGTTGAAAATTTATTCCGTTAAAGTTGAGCTTTAAATGAAGACATAATTTCAAGTTGAATTGTTAGGTACATTACTTGAGCGACTTTATCGAATGCGTTACTTCTCTCTTAAGAAAATGTTCTGTTTTGAAAGAGCCTTCATATAAAGTAAACAAAGTTTTATTATAAATTATTTGTGAATAAGGAAAAAGAGATTTTTAGTAGGAGCGGGAATCGAACCCACGTCTTTTCTAATCCGGGGAAGTGTTCTAAGCCACTGAGCTATCCTACTGATATTTCGATCATCCCAATCTCCTGTAGGCTTTGTTAAATACTCTTACAGAATATCAGCGTATGGTAACGGTACCTACCGTTCCTATGGTATATATATGGCCCTATGGTAAGTTTCGTTTAGTGAGTGAGAGCGTCGGATGTCCAGTGTCCTCTTTATACCCTCTCGATCACTTTTCCACTTATCTTTCTATCTCTTTCTTTGGGTTTGACAATGCGCTAGTGATCTCTCAAGTATTGCTAATGTCTATAGATTACAGTAATCGCTTATCATCAGGCTACCTTTGCCACTTTTATAACAGTTATATAAAAATTACGTAATTCACAGATTAATGCTGTAATATAACATTCCCTTTTATTGAAAACATTATGATGTGATGACCTGATCTAGCCGTAATTGTTTATCGTTACTATTACTTACCGATCGCTGAACATAGTTCTAGCTACGTCTAAATCAACAGTGCAAAGCAAACATTGGTGATATTAGCTTAGTATGTTATTAAATTAAACAAAGCCAGTATTATCATATTAGTTTTAGTATGAATCTTTAGAAACAAATCTGTTCTGTATAGTGTCAATACTATAATAATATATATTTTTATATATAAAAATCAATTGCTGCTCGTTAGTCTCGCCTAAACTCAAAAATTACTTGACCGATTTGAATACCTGTTTTTTTTTGTTTAGTTTGCTCTATTACGGGGGTGGTTTAAAAGTAACAAAAGGGGAACACTATAAAATAAGTAAAAAAATTTTAAAAAAATCTTTCGAATTCAGTAGCTAGTATAATTTAATAACGTATCTAATAAATAATATCGTAACCTTAGACGATGCACATTGATAATCATTGATAATATAAATTGTGGGTGATACAACGTTCACTGGGTCATCTAGTTACTATTATTAAATTATAACAGTGTTGAAAATATTTGAGAAAAAATCACTGTAGGTATTAGGCTACGTAGGCGTCTCTAACAAAGCTAGGAATATGGTTAAGTTGACCACTCAAGTTCCAGTTCCAAGGGTCCGCCAATACAGGCGGAAAGACTGCACACGGCGGGTTTTTTTAGTGGGTGAGTTTCGTTGTCTCGAACGACGGGTTAGGTATATTTTTTCCCGCCTTAACAAAAATATGTATAGGAAGGTTTTTATCCATTATTTCCAGTATTCTCATATATAAGTTCTTATTTAGTTATACTAAAGATCCGCAAAAAGCCGTGTGGGGCCGGCTTTAGAATTGTCCCACCCCTCTCCACCCATGGGAGTCGTAAGAGCCGACTGAGGGAATACCGGGGGAGTGGGCAGCAGCACTTCCTCGAGTATTAATAACATCCACTGCGATCGCCAACCCGCCTGCCAAGCGTGGCGATTACGGCAATATCCCCCAAAAAAAAAAAAATGAGCACCCAACAAAAAACGGCCCTCAGTCACGGCAGCTCCGCTATTCCGTGGCCTAACGGTAGCGGGCCCGGTAACGGCGGAGCAGGGGGTGCGAAGAATCTCCGGTCGCGGATAGGCTACCATAAACAACGACCTCTGGCCCTGGTAACGCACAACGTTCGGACACTTCGGACCGACGAGAGAATCACCGAGCTGGAAGAGGAATTGAGCAAGATCCACTGGGACATTATAGGGTTGTCAGAAGTCCGAAGAGAGGGTGAGGGTACGACAATCCTCCAGTCCGGGAACTTGCTCTTCCACCGGGAGGGCGACCACCAGTCCCAAGGGGGTGTCGGGTTTATCGTTCGCAGGTCTCTCGTAGGCAACGTGGAGAGGATTGAAAGTGTGTCGAGTAGGGTAGCGTACCTTATACTCAGAGTAACCAAACGGTATTCGTTGAAGGTCATACAGGTTTACGCACCGACCTCTACACACTCCGATGACGAGGTGGAGGCCCTATATGAGGACATCTCGAAGGCCATCCACTTGTCTAAAACCTATTTCACGGTGGTTATGGGAGACTTTAACGCGAAACTAGGCAAAAGGACAGACGATGAGCTGAAGGTGGGGCACTATGGATTTGGGCAGAGGAACCACAGGGGCCAGATGCTGGCTGATTTTCTGGAGAAGGAATGCCTCTTCATGATGAATTCCTTCTTCAGGAAGCAGCCCCAGCGAAAATGGACCTGGATTAGCCCTGATGGTTCAGTGAAAAACGAGATTGACTTCATCCTGTCGGACAAACGACACATATTCAATGATGTCTCAGTGATCAGCAGGATTAAAACTGGGAGTGATCACCGACTAGTCAGGGGCATCTTGAATATTAGAACAAAAGTCGAGAGGTCGCGTTTGATGAAGTCTACGCTCCGACCAACACCTGCCCAATACCAGAACCCCGAGAGCTTTCAGCTCGAACTACAAAATCGCTTCCAATGTCTAGATGAGTGTGAATCAGCGAGCGATACGAACAGCAGGTTCGTGCAAACTGTCCACGCCGTCGGGTCGACTTACTTCAAGGCCCGTCGCGTCAGTAGGAACCGTAAACTCTCGGACCATACTCTCAAACTCATGGAGAGGAGAAAAGAAATGATAGTCCAGTCCTCAGCCGATTGGTCCTGCCTAAGGCGGTTAAACAGACAGATCTCCAAAGCTGTGCGACACGATATTCGCCAATTTAATACTACCCGTATTAAAGAGGCGATAGAGCGGAACCAAGGCTCGAAAGTGTTCGCAAGAGATCTGTCTGTTGGCCAAAGTCAGTTGACTAAACTGAGGACCAACAACGGCACTATCATTTCTTCTCGAGATGAGATCTTGGGAGAGGTCCAGCAGTTCTATGGACAGTTGTACAGATCCCAGAGCCCTGCTGTTGGCTTGGTCCAAGACCCCAGATCCAAGCTAACTCGGCACTTTACCGAAGATATCCCGGACGTCAGCCTGTACGAGATCAGAATGGCTCTCAAACAACTAAAGAACGGAAAGGCACCGGGAGACGACGGAATCACTACAGAGCTTCTGAGAGCAGGCGGAAAGCCGGTCTTAAAAGCTCTTCAGAGGCTGTTCAATTCCGTCGTTCTCGGGGGCGACGTTCCAGAGTCGTGGACCAGAAGCGTGGTGGTGCTGTTCTTCAAGAAAGGTGACAGAACCCTCTTGAAGAACTATAGACCCATCTCGCTCTTGAGCCACGTCTATAAGTTGTTTTCGAGGGTCATTACAAATCGACTCACGCGCAGGCTTGACGACTTCCAGCCTCCCGAACGAGCCGGGTTCCGAAAAGGCTATAGTACCGTAGACCACATTCACACGCTACGCCAGATTATACAGAAAACCGAAGAATACAATCGGCCTCTGTGTCTGGCGTTTGTGGACTACGAGAAAGCCTTCGATTCGATCGAAACTTGGGCGGTGCTGCAGTCCCTTCAGCGGTGCCAAATTGACAATCGGTACATCGAAGTGCTGAAGTGCTTGTATAGAAACGCCACCATGTCAGTCCGTGTTCAGGACAAGAGTACGGGACCGATCCAACTGCAGAGAGGTGTTAGACAGGGAGACGTTATGTCCCCGAAACTCTTCACCGCTGCATTGGAAGATGTCTTCAAGCTCTTGGACTGGACCGGATTCGGCATCAACATCAATGGCGAATACATCACTCACCTTCGATATGCCGACGACATCGTAGTCATGGCAGAATCTCTGGAGGACCTTGGCACCATGCTCAATGATCTCAGCAGGGTTTCCCGACTAGTGGGTCTCAAAATGAACATGGACAAGACGAAAGTCATGTCTAATGTCCATGTCATTTCAGCACCGGTCCTAGTCGAGAGTGCGCTTCTCGAAGTTGTCGACCATTATGTCTACCTGGGACAAACAGTCCAGTTAGGTAGGCACAACTTCGAGAAAGAGGTCAATCGACGAATCCAACTCGGCTGGGCAGCGTTCGGGAAGCTAAGGAAGATCTTCTCGTCCAATATTCCGCAGTGTCTGAAAACGAAGGTCTACGACCAGTGTGTGTTACCAGTGATGACATACGGAACAGAGACGTGGTCTCTGAATGTTGGCCTCATATCAAGGCTCAAAGTCGCTCAGCGGGCCATGGAGCGGGCTATGCTTGGTATTTCCCTACGTGATCGAATCCGTAATACGGAGATCCGTAGGAGAACGAGAGTGACCGACATAGCCCGCCGGGTTGCCATGCTGAAGTGGCAATGGGCAGGCCACATCGCTCGACGAACCGATAACCGTTGGGGACGAAAGGTTCTCGAGTGGCGACCACGTATCGGACGGCGCAGCGTAGGACGGCCCCCCACCAGATGGACCGATGATCTGGTCAAAGCTGCGGGGAGCCGTTGGATGCGGTCGGCACAGGACCGCTCGTTGTGGCGTTCTCCTGGGGAGGCCTATGTCCAGCAGTGGACGTTAAAAGGCTGATGGATGGATGGATGAAAGATCCGCAAATGCAAAGTATTGTTACGTGAAATGCAGCACAATTTTCATATGTTATTGTTTTGCTAACAGTACTTATAAAGCTTTCTTTTTTTTCTGGAGGGATGTAAAGAAATCTCGGAGTGGTTGGGCAGCTTTCAGAATAAATAAAATAAGGTCTAAAGGTGCAGACATTCTTACGCACAAGATGTGTTAAGCCGATGGAGTGAATATTTTGGAGATATGTATGCGGATATTCAGGGTGATGCCAGTGCCACATGTGGTCTAACAGATCAGCATTCGGTACCGGCATCCTCTGATGACATTAGTATGGATGAAGTTGAATGGGCGATTAGAAGTTTGAAAAATGGTAAGACAGCGGGTAGTGATATGGTGTTTGCTAAACTACAGAGCCATAAGCTTGACTAGTTTGGCAGCCAAAGTGTATGGTAAGATTATTGAAAGGAGAATGAGGATGGTGTCTGATGCATTTTTGTGTGAGGCACAAGGAGGTTTCAGGTGTGGAAGGGGATGCATGGATCAAGTGTTTTCTCAGCGCAATATTATGGAGAAGAATCTGGCTGTAGGCCAGAAGGTTTTATGCAGTTTTGTGGATTTGGAGAAAGTATTTGACACGGTTGTACGAAAGGAACTTTAGGACATTTTGCCGGAGTATGGTATTAATGGTAGACTGCTACAAGCGCTGCAGTCTAACTACATGGACTACAGAGCTTGTGTGCGGCTGGATGATAGAATGTCACCCTGGTTTGATGTCAGTATCAGCGTTAAACAGGGCTGCGTTCTATCAGCCAGACTGTTTATCATACATCTGGATAAATGTCTACAAAGGTTGAATGAAATGAATCTGGGAGTTCTGACGGGCGACTCAGTGGTTAGCTTTCTGCTATATGCAGACGATGCGGTTTTATTACCACAGTCCACGACTGACCTGCAAACCCTAGTCGACGTAATGGAAGAAGATTTAAGAAAAGGGGTCTACCTGTGAATGTGAGCAAAACCAAAATAATGGTTTTTGAAAGAGAAGAATCCAGAACAGATGTTAGAGTAGCAATAGGAAATGGTGTGCTAGAATAAGTGGATGAATTTGTATATCTTGGATGTGGATTCAGTCGGGATGGAAGGTACACCACTGATGTAGAGAGAAGAGTGAATGCGGTAAATAGAGTGAACGGAGCATTGTGACAACTTCTCGGCAGTCAGCACCTCAGCTAGAGGGCACGTGTCGCAATGCTAAAAGGAGCATGAGAGTAAAATAAATGTGGTCGAAATACGATCTCTGCGGAGAATCTGTGAAGTGAGGCTGACTGACCGCATTCGTAACAGCGACGTAAGAGAGCGAGTAGGTATGAAAGAGAGTATAGCTGTAAAGATGCGAAAGAGAATGCTCCGATGGTTCGGACATGTGGAAAGAATGCCGGACGAGCGACTGGTTAAGAAGATATACAATGCGAAAGTGGAAGGATGTAGGTACAGGGGGAGACCGAGACTCACCTACCTAGACCAAATTGGTAATGTATTGAAGGAAGGTGGAGTCAGGACTCTCCGAAACCGGCGAGCGTGTATGATGAGATTTATGAATGTTGAGGAAGCGAGAGATGTATGCAAGAATAGAGCCTCTTGGCACTCTGTTCTCTCTGCCTACCCCGCAAGGGAAATGGCGTGATGATAAGTACTTATAAAGCTTGCATGTGAAATTATTGAATGATGTGAACATTGGGTGGTGTGAACCTAGCTACCCTCCAACTCAATCAATTTAAATTAGCATATGAAAGAGCTTCCTTCAGCAAGTCTTCTAAGACGAAAACGAATTATGTACCTCAATTAGAACCAGAGACGTAGAGAAAGTAATCTATCAAAACATAAGAAATGCGCAGAAGGATAACGCGCTTGAGTATAATTTGAGACCAAATTAAAAAAAAACAAAGAACTTTCTATTAAAAAGAAAACCAATTGGACGAAACGGACTCGTAATGGAATTCCTCCTTATACATAGATAAATAAATAAATATTCACGGACGTTTCACACAACGTCCTATGGTCCCAAACTAAGCTTAACGCTTGTGCTATGGGTGTCAGGTTACGGATATAATACATATAGGTATTACTTTTTTTTGTAAATACATACATATAATAGGTAGAAAACACTCAGACGCAGTACACGTATCTGTGTTCATCAAACAAATAATTGTCCTGAGAGGGAATCAAACCACATGACCTCGTGCGCGGAAGTCGGTTACACTACCCACTACGCCACGAAGCCCGTCTATACAGAGATCCTATTATTATAAACTAGCTTTTAACCGCGCCTGTAGTGCAGGCCAAAGCTAGTTTTGTGGTTATATCTCCAGTTCCAGATATAATTAGTAGCAGTAGGTAAAATTTATACCAGTTTTTAAGACTAATCAGGAGCTAAAAAGCTGGGTAAAGGCTAGTAAAAACATTAATTCATACATTTTTTTCCCAAACTAAGCTTAACACGCTTGTGCTATGGGTACCAGATTACGGATATAATACATATACTACTTTTTTTTGTAAATACAAACATATTATAGATAGAAAACACCCAGACGCAGTACAAATATCTGTGTTCATCACACAAATAATTGTCCTTAGTGGGAATCGAACCCACGACCTCGTGCACTATAAAGTCGGTTACACTACCGACTATGCCATGAGGCCCGTTGCTCAAACAAAAGAAATACCATTTCTACAAAAATGTTTTAGCCTTAATTAGATATTGAATTAATAAAATGTGTCCACAAGAGTTTCCTTACATCTCACTTAGGGCTCGTTAAGTGTTTTCGAAAGTCGCCATTAGTGTGAAATATGAATTAATGGGTGTAGAGCGACGTTGCGGCGTCATCAGTATAGGGCTTCTCAAGAAGTGTCTGAGTGACAGGGAATGTTGTGGAGTTGTTATTATAATATTTTAGGTTTTTTGTGAAATAGATAAACAAGCTGGTATTCGTGCAGCTTACTGAGGCCTCGCTTACGGACACGCGGGGTGTTGCCGGCGCTTCTGGCGTCACGTCGCGCGGTTAAATTAAACATAATTATGCTAATGTATGAGAGCGTTCATGTACAAACGTCATTATGCGCGTTTTGTTTTCTTCGCTTGTCCATAGAAGTAAAAAACGCAAAACGCGCCTCTAAACGCCCCACGTGTCCCTGAACGAGGCGTTATGCGGGTTTTAAAGAATTATAACTTGGTTTTTAAGCGAATTCGAAAAGGGTTCTCAATTAGGCTGTATGTTTTTTTGTGTTTTTGTAATGCGGTTATTCCGCCAATTATGAAATGATTTTCAATTATTCTTTTTAGTTTGGTAGGTTCTACATTAGAGGTGGTCGCATTTAAATTTTATCAAAATCAGACGAGCAGTTTTTAAAAAATCAACAAAAATCTAAAAAATTGCATCAGCACATACATCGATGATATTTTTTCATTTACTTCAAAACCTCTCTGGCTCATTGGAGCAGTACGTTTAGTTGGTATAGCATCACGCCCGTATTCCCAAACGGGTAGGCAAAGGTGTATTACGCACTCGTGGTTCGCCAGCTATGTTTAAGTCCCGCGTAATAGGAGGCGAGCCTATTGCCGTCTACCAGGCATATTTCCAAACTCCGGGCTGCTACTGAGAATTCTTCTTTTTAAGAAAAAGCTCAATAGCACCTCCCGCCCCGGGGATCAAACCTGAGACCCCATGATCAGCAGTCGCACACACTAGCGCTGCACCACTGATGCAGTTTAGTTGGCGTACCCGTATTTGTATGTATATGGGTACGCCAACCTTTCTTCACGGTCTTCGGAAGACTCTGCTGTGCTGTGTGTCTATTTCTTTCTCTACTGCGCTTCAAACATATCAGTAAGTATCTAGCACGGAAATCGTATGTAAGACTTATGTTATTTTTTCTTTTTATAGTTCATAGGTGTCTTTTGAAGGCGGTTTTATTTTTATTTATAAATAATTTATTGGCAAACTATACAAATATTTTTTTCTAGTTTAAGTTGGATAATTGACTACTTTCGGCCCACTGGTGGTAAGCGGTTATTGTAGCAGTTACCCTATAGACGCTAGCAATACTAGAGGCATCACTAGGATAGGTAGGAGAGGGTTTGAGCCTCCAGCGATCTCACTTACCAATGAAACACACCGGCTTGAGTACTAACCGTTGTTTCTCGCTGATTTTTGTGATACGCTGGACTTCCGCGATCAAGCCGGCCCCATTCATGGTTGGTTAAGCAAGGCTCTACCACTGGAAGTCATCATTGGTATGATTCCTAATTGCAATAAATAAGCTTACCTGGGTGGAACAATGTATATACAATGTACATCCGACAGGTGACGGAGATGCTGCTTAAGATATTAGGAAGGAATGTGTTGTTAAAATTCTTAGTCTCGAGCAGATGTCATGATAATCCGTCCGAATCCTGTTCGTGGCTATCATTTTCGATTTTATATTTTTGCACTATGTGTTCTAGTTAATTGAAAATTGCTCTATTTTCGGATTTACAAAACAAAAAATCCGTTACAAAATTCTTCTATTAAGTACCTACAAAATATAATATAGTGAGACTACTCCACATCACTTTATTGACAATTGCGCATAACAAATTAAGCTGAGGCGGGTGAAATATGATTGATTAAAACCTATTCTACGGCTGAAGCTTTCAAGCTCATTCTTAGGCCTTCTCGGTGAGCGAAAGGGAGCTTCCCTTACCTTTCTTGTATGTATATTTAGAAACAATAGTGGCAAAATGAACAAAAAGTTCCAAGGATTCGAAACCTACAATGCTCGCATCAGTGATGAATCGAAGAAGAGAGATATGCACGATAAGAGCAATGACAGAGATGGTGGAGTGAGGGGTTAATATAATTATTGCATTATTATTTTATATGCTTAAGTTACATACAGTTATTTTATAATTAGTTGTTAGTTATTCTTGTTACAT
The DNA here is from genome assembly GCA_948253155.1 of Leucoma salicis. Taxonomy (NCBI): domain Eukaryota; kingdom Metazoa; phylum Arthropoda; class Insecta; order Lepidoptera; family Erebidae; genus Leucoma; species Leucoma salicis. Next base: position 7,106,426 of record OX411815.1, read on the forward strand.
TAGTTAATCTAATCCAATCTCTGTTATAGGTTATTATCTTTTCCTTTTATTAAATATTAATTCCTATATCTTTTTTATTATCATGAGGTGTAAGCGGTTATCGTCACTCAGGAATAGCAGACATTAGAAAATTGCCAAAACTATGAGCAGCGTTTTATCTTTAGCTGCGAGTAGCTTGTGGTATTAACTAATTTATACACTCTCCATCAGCCTTTTAACGTCCACTGCTGGACATAGGCCTCCCCAAGAATGGGGGATAGTGCCGTAATCGCCACGCTTGGCAGGCGGGTTTGCGATCGCAGTGGATATTGTTAATACTCGAAGGAGTGCTGCTGCCCACTCCCCCGGTATTCCCTCAGTCGGCTCTTACGACTCCTATGAATAGAGAGGGGTGGGACAATTTTAAAGCCGGCCCCAAACGGCCAATCATCAGGTCATTTATACACTAATTAAATATAAATTAGACCTTATAATAACTAATTAAAAACTGTTTTTATATACCCTAAACAAGGGCACAATCTCTATATCGCGCACGTCTTTATAAACATACAATTAACGCAGAATAATCATTCGTATATCACAGAAATAATTGTCCTAGGAGGGACGTAGCTAAGCTCACAAAATCTCGGCTCGGGAAGTCGCTTTCTTAATTATTTTGTCATCTTCCTGTTTGACACATATTATACATAAGTACCAATAAATCACGTCTTTAAAAATATTTAGTAATACTCTAAATAATTATTTTATGGTTTTTGTGATGTTTCTATCCTGTTGTATGTGATGGCAATGTTTTTTTTCTAGATTTTGACGCTAACGAGCTCTATGGGCCTAAGATTACAGATAAGGATGGAGCCCTTCTCGATGCCCATGACAGTTTTTATATAACGACTAAGAGTTTGCTTGTACTCTTTCAAATTATGGGAGTAATGCCGATTATGAGAGTTCCAAAGAGTAATATGTTTTTGTATATTTCAAGATAATTATCTCTTTTAATATATTATTGTACTATCTCACCTTGTTCCCGAATGAGTAATTAAATTGCAACACGTTTTTGTAACTTAATCGTATCAGAGGGTGAACTTATTGCCGTCCGCGAGTCTCAGTTCTAGAATCAACGCTGCTGCAAAGATTTTATTGCCTATGGTATTGTTTTTACTTGTGGCTACGCCGCATTAGCAATTTTTTTTTGTTAATATTTGTTTGTTTTACGGATAGCACAAAGCTCCCAGTAGGATAGATATTTTTCGACTTTCTCAACAATTACAGTCAAAATTTAGGCAATTTACACATAACCTTTAGTTAATACACTTAAAACTTCTACATTAAATAATTCCACTCTATTCATTGATAAAAACCACATGCGCAAAAATACCCTTTGACCTTCATTTTTTTATTATTAATTAAAAAATATTTTTTTTTTAGCTTATTGCGTTCAGACAGCCAGACAATTGGGCCGGTGTCTTTATAATATGTATAGATACACCTACAGAGTATAACAAGCGATACAGTTTTATAAATATAAGGCGAATAATCATTACCTACTCAGAATTTTAATGATTTTTCACAAATATTTTATTATTCTGCTGTTGGGAATGAATGGAATTATTTAAGCTATAGTTTACGCTGATCAGATGTTAATAGATTTTCCTGTTGATTTTCATATGATTGTTTTACAGTTTATACCACCAAGTTGGTCTTATATAAATATAATGGTGATCTGATGATGGATTCTGCAGATTTGAAGTCGTTTTTTTATCTGAAATGATTTCTAATATAGGGAGCATTTTTAAAACTACAAACTTATGTGTTTTGTAATAATCGCATATTAATAATGATTATCTTATATGTATAATATGTATATATAAAACAAGTCAGGTTAACCAACAATTGAAGAACTGCTGAACGGATTTTTATGATCGTTTGTTTATTAGATTTGTCTCCGCTCCAAATTTGCTATTAAGGCAATGGAAAAATTCAAGAAATTATTGTTTTCATATATTTTGTATTGAGACGTATTTTTTTTTGTGCTACGCACTACTTATCATCACGCCAATTCCCTTGCGAGGTAGCCAGAGTGAGCAGAGTCCCAAAAGGCTCTATTCTTGCATACATTTCTCACTTCCTTAACTTTTATATTTCTCTTCATACACGCTCGCCGGTTTCGTACATCCCTAACTCCACCTTCCTTCAATACATGACCGATTTAGTCTAGGTAGGTTAGTCTCGATCTCCCCTGTACCTAAGAAGTTCACCAGGCTAGTATACGTATGAAGTATAAAAAATAGTTATTGTAATTGTCAAACGACGTCAACGTCAACCAAACTCTCTTGGTTAGGTTAGAATCTTTAAAGTGTCGACATTCATCTTCATAAGATAAAATTTGCTATTAAAACTTTTTCTCGAGTTAACACATAAAAGTTTTGGAGTTTTATAAAGGGAATTTGTGGAAATTTTCAAAATCCAATAACTTTTAAACAATGTTTGAACCGTTATAGCGGCTGCCAGTTCTCTGTGAGTAAGCCGTGAGATTGTCGAACATAATAAAGTTGATCCATAAAGTGCTCGAATTGCGAACTTACGAGTATATCTGTTGTGTGGATTTAATGCACGGAAGAATTTAATGGATACGTACTTCGCAGTAAAAAATATTTTTCAAGATTGTTGATAGTATTTTCATAGAGTAGTAAGTATTAATACAATACTTGTGTTCACTGACTTTGATTAAAACATGACATCGGTGAAAGACGTTGAGTTGGAAATAGGTACCTATATTTTAAATGTCCTCTAAAATTTAGGGCCGCGACCGAGTGAAGACAATAACAATTTTTGTTAGTGTCTTAGAATATATCATTATTTTTGTTACACACAAAATTAATAAGCGATCTAGAATGTTCATATGCTAAGGCCACATACTCATATAATGTTTTCATAATAGATTTTTAGATGCCTTTACCATTTTCAGTATTTACTAGTGCTGGTAATTCATTTAGGAATGTGGGAGTCAACCGTTGCCGTGTACGTTCACTAAAATAATTTGTAAATTTGGGCACCTTATATTTATTTTTGTGCGCTAATTTATGGACTGGTGGGTTATAATAGTCGTACTATCTTATGTATTACGCTGTTCTACAAAGTCAGCTTTACTTTTTTCCCACAGGTAAGATTTTATATATATTTTAAAAAGCTTTTCGTACTCTTTGTTAAGGTTGTCTTTTGTTTTCTCAACTATTAATAATTTTGTAAACCTAATTTATATATTGCACGCCTCATAAGCGAAGCGTTGAGGTGTGTTCTAAACCCGGTTTACACGGAACAACTGATTTTTCAAACTTAAAATGTCTCTATTTATCATATATTGCACTTGTAAAATAATATCTACACACACACATATAAAGAAAAAACACTATTTTTAACACTCATGATATTTTTGATGCCATTTTTGTTATTTAAACTAGTTAAAAAACTGATTGAAAAAAATCTGGCTTGGACGTCCGTGAGTTGTAGGTAATGTATGTTAACACGATAACGACCAAAATACTTTACTAATCGAGTCTTTTTTTTCGTTTACGAATTATTATGACTAGGAATAGAGACCTATTACTTTTCACGTTCTGATTCGATGTGGTTTAATTGTTATTAAATAAACAAAAAAATACTGAATATTTACGGCATTTACGCTCGACGCGACACTAAAACCAGCGCCTTTCATGAGAACTTTTTACGTACGCATAGCCAGAGCCACCCACCGGTGGTTTAACTATCGTACCGTAAACAGAACGCCTTTCGCCCGGCCGGTACATTGTTTTTTGTTAAAAGAAAGTTCTTACCTTTGCTTGACGAACTGATGATATTTGTCAAGTATAATAACTATTTTATCCATAAAAATAATTAAAAACACTAAACAGACGTAAAAAAACACGAAAAAAACATATTTTACATTCCACAATTTTTTTTGCGTGGCCTTGGCGTCACAGTGTTTTCACTTAGAACAAAGTATACAATTATAAGGCAACCAAGTTAGGAAGATAAATGGTTTAGAGATTTCTTGTTGAACTCATTGATTTTTAAATAAGTCGTATAATATTGTCCAAAGTTGCAATTTTCTATTGATAGATGTCGCTGTTTTAAAATAAAAGAGATATTGACAAATGCAGCCCTAGATGTCGCAAGTGGCAATTTTAGATGTATTCAGTTGCTGTTGTATATATAGAACCACAATATTGCTTTTTTTGTAAGGAAACTAGCGATGTCTTTTTGTTTTCTTAAATTGTTTTTGTTTACAGTTTAATAAATTATTCAATTTTACATGTTTATATATTATATGCACTTATGCAGGTATATATGCAAACTCATGGATTGTTGTTTTTTCTAATTGCCAGATGGTGCCTTGCAATATACAAGTACTTCTTAAAATTAGCGCTAGATGGCGTATAAGACATGAAACCCACATTAGTACTTTTTGAAATTAGCGCTAACTATGTGATTTATTGAAAACTACTTAATAAGACCAATACATTATTAGTTACTTATCAAATAATCAATTTTATTGTGAAAAATTAAGATTATGAGGCGTGCAGTTTTGGATTTTCCAATTTTTTTTTATTTGATTCAAAATTACCGAGAACGTGTGTCCATAACCAGCCAGTCCATAGTTTCTGGTTGCATCTGCTAATGCATAGTATAGAATAATATACATTATTCTCTTATTACATATTTCAAGTTATTTATTTTTCCTAATACATATATAACGTAATCTTTTACAGACAATAATAATGTGCGCGTCCCAGGTAAAATGACTGTCGATGGTTAATCCTAAATACTTGTTATTTGCAACACGCTTGATACTGTCGTAGTAACAGTGTACTTTATTATCATGTAGACAAGCATAAGTATGTTCTATTAACGAGATACAGCTACTATTAGCTATTGGTTGTAGGGAGATGATATTACCATCAATTTGGTTTTGTTCGTATTAATAATAATGCCAATATCGTGCCCATTTGACTACATTTTCTAAGTCTTCTTGCATTACCGACTATATCCGTTCACCATACTGTTGACGGGCACGATATACCCTAGCGGTCTATAAACAGAGCCAGTCGGCACGCCGTATTTTACTTTACCCGGCATACTTTCTACTCTATTTACCTGAATGATTTGATCTAATTTTTTAATGTTCTTGTGAATTCAATATTTTTATAAGTCTACTTACTGCGGCGATAAGGCAGTTACGGCGTGAGGAGGTCATAAACAAACACACTTTCTCATGTATTGTATTATTATATATATTAGTAAGGATAAGTGCATACAATAAACCTTTCATTTTTCTCTTTACTTTACTTTTTTTCCTAGACGCACGTACAACTATGCGGACCACTTATAACTGGATATCGAAAGCTACTCTCTGGGCTTACATCGTTTGGGGCTTGGAATCAATTATCGTAGTCGAAGGTAAGATTTATCTATATTTAATTTAAATAAAAACGTAAAAATGCATTATTTAAATACTACGAAAGAAAACTTGGAACATTCATGGGGAAATTTCATAAATTTAAGTACATATTTGTATTTAATAAAAAAATAATGAAATGGGTAATATTCAAATGGGTAAAGTTCGCTTTACCGACATGCTGTGTACGCGAAATTCCCATTCAGAATACATTGTACAATGCCATCTAACGAAACAATTCGTACCAAATACTGTCCGTCCGTAATACGAATTTATAAGTTACAAATATTACATATGCAGTACATAATAGATCTATTTGGAATGTAGATACATAAAAAGTATTATGACTAGAGATTTGTTTTTCTTATACGTTTTCACTTCTGCCCTCATAACTACATATATGCTAATTTATTTTAAGTAAAAAAGAATGGTTAGTTAACCAAGCGAAATTGTTGAATTCAGACAAACGACAATATTCATATAGGTATGTATTTTGCATCCCAATAATAACGATAACATAATTTGTTGAATCTCTTTGTATTATAGAATCTCTCTTTGTATTATGATTTGGATAGGACCTTTGGGTCACGTAATACATCTTTCTGAATTCTACAATTAATTAGGTATTATTCCCTTTGAATGAACCACGGACTTTATGTTACAACAGAAATTTTGACATTTCACTTCCGATTGAAAGTTAGCGAGCCATTTGAAAGGAAGCAATTTGTATAATTTATCTTTTACTTTTCAGTGGGCAAAGAACGTTTAGCGAATTTTCAAAGCAGTGCTAATAAGCGGTTCGATGAAGTCATATATAATATTATATTTTTAAGTATTTTGATTCCACATTTTTTGATACCGATTGCATCGTGGCGTCATGGACCGCAAGTGGCTATATTTAAAAACATGTGGACTCATTATCAGGTAATTACAAGATATGACCTTGGCATCTATATAAATCTTTATATATATATATATATATATAACCAAGTTGGGTTAGTTACACCCTTTATAACTCATGAAGGGCTGGACCGATTATTATGATCTTTGATTTTTTGGATTTGTCTCGACTCGGAATATCAGAATAACTTTTAACAAATTGGAAATGATTTAACCACTACATAGAAAATAAGAAGCAGCTGCAAAAATAAATAAATAAATATACTTTGGAAAATCCAAAACTGCACGCCTCATAACCTTGATTTTTCACAATAAAATTGATTATTTGATGAGTATCTAATAATGTATTGGTCTTACCATAAATAAATACGTTATACTATATCTATGGGTCTTACTAAGTACCTAAAGTAGAGTCATTTTAATAGGTAACATTTGACAATTCCTCAAAATTCAACAACGTAACCTTGTAACGGCGAGCATAAAATAATATATTTTTTAGTTTAGTTAGAACTGCACAATTGCTTAACTTTTTTCAATTACGATTACATATTTATTGTAATAATGACCGATACGAGTAATTATACGATTTGCTTTCACTTATTAAGCATTCTAAACATAACAAACAATTTCTGATCTAAAGAACTGAACGTCGTTACAATGTTGCGTCAGTTAACCCTTTTTCTTTTTAAACACTAGGGATGTTACTCTAAAAATCGAATGCTGATAAGTAGAATCGAACGCAATGATTATTTGTGAAGAAACATCACCATAGATTAATAACCACGTTGTAATTATAATAAAACATAATTATATTTATTATTCTTTTAACTAACTATAAAAATACCAAAAATAACTAACTAGAAAATTATTGATGTTAGGTACAATTTAGGAGGGATGTTACTGGCAACACCAGTGCCTGTCGATGACGCCATGTCATGTCGCCATTACATGACGCAGTCTTTTGTCGTTGTACGAAGTGACTGTACGTTTTTGGTGTGCTCTCTGTTATTTTCTTCTGACCCGGCTTTTTTATTGGACTGCTCTTACTGACTACGTTTACCTGGCTATAAATTGGACTCCGATTGCTTAACAATTAGTAAACAAGAACAACATTACAGTCTTACCATGTCGAAACGTGGTAAAACGCTAAACAGTCAGTCTCGCAAACTAGTGGTGAAATTGTACAATTATTTTGAACGTGAATCAGTTAACGACGGGCCCCTTTTACCATTGACACAACCGAAAGAACGCGTTGCCGAAACATTGGGAATAGGGAAGAGGACAGTAACTCAAATTCTGAAAGAGAAATACGGACCATCAGGCTCAGAAGATAATACTTTACTTACACCGAAAAAAAGAAAGAGGTACAAGAAAATTGTTGGCGTTGATAATTTTGATGCTGCTGCAATTCGCAACCACATTTATGGATATTACTCGAGAAAAGAATATCCTAGACGGGAAAAGTTAATGAGTTCGTTAAAAGACGCAGGCTTATTTTTTGGCGGTAAATCGTCTCTATCAAAGGTTTTGAAATCGATTGGCTTTAGATTTAAAAAATCTGACAAGCGGAAAATCCTGCTAGAACGCTACGATATTATTTTGAAGAGAGTAACATTCTTACGTCAAGTAAATAAAATTACAGATTGGGACAATGTCGTGTTTACTGACGAAACATGGTTAAATGCAAACCATATGGTTTCACGGACATGGACCGATGATAAAGCGGCCTCCACCTCAAAATTTCCATCGGGAAAAGGAGCCCGACTTATTATATGTTACGCGGGATCAGCTTCTCAAGGTTTTATTCCAGACTGCCTCCTCGCATTCGCCTCTAAAACTACAAGTGATTACCATGAGGAAATGAACTTTGATGTTTTTAAAGAGCGGTATGAGAAGCTGCTAGTCAGCTTAGAAAACCCATCGAAAATTATAATGGACAATGCACCGTATCATTCTGTACAAGTTGATAAACCACCAACTCAAGAAAATAAAAAGCAAGAAATTGTCTCATGGCTGGTAAGAAATGGTGTGGATGCAAGTCCAACTTTATTATAAGTTGAGTTGTTAAATCTGGTAAAAGCAACTAAGCCGTCCAAGCTCCGCTATGTAATCGATGAACTAGGCCTAGAGCATGGACACGAAGTTATTTGATTGCCTCCCTACCATTGCCAGTATAACGCCATCGAGCTTATTTGGGCACAAATAAAGGGTCTTGCAGCACGGAACAATACTGAACCACCCTTCAGTACTGCTGATGACTCTGCTACAAACTGCGTGTGCAGAAGTCACTACAGAAGACTGGAGAAAAGTTGTAGAGAAAACAAAGAAAATAATTTTACAAGATTTTGAACAAGATGTGAGAATAGCCGTGTGGGGCCGGCTTTAGAATTGTCCCACCCCTCACTACCCACGGGAGTCGTAAAAGCCGGCTGACGGAATACCGGAGGAGTGGGCAGCAGCACTCCCTCGAGTATTAAAAACATCCACTGCGATCGCCAACCCGCCTGCCAAGCGTGGCAATTACGGCATTATCCCCCATGACGGGACCACTCGTTGTGGGGTTCTCTTGGGGAGGCCTATGTCCAGCAGTGGACGTTGAAAGGCTGATGGATGGATGGATGGATGTGAGAATAGACAATATTATTGAAAATTAATTAATATCTCTTAGTGCTGACTGCAGTGATGAAGATGACAATACTAATACAGTTCTGATAGTTCAACTGAATAAATGCATTTTTTTTTGTTAAATTATCTACTTGTCTTATTTTGCTCCTTAAATTTACGAAAGAAAAAATAATAATGGGACAGGGATTCGCCTGATGATTTTTAAAATTCACATATGTTTCAAGTCCTTATCAATTCATTCACTTTAATCGATGTTTTTAAGCAGATCACCTCACTATGAAGATAAAACTGACAGACGTCAAATGTTACCTATTAAAATGACTCCACTTTAATTTTCAATAAATCACATAGATAGCGCTAATTTCAAAAAGTGCCTTCTCATGTCTTATACGCCATCTAGCGCTTATTTTAAGAAGTACTTCTACATTGGTATATAGAAATAGTTCTCACGAAATAAGGGTAGCACTGATTTTAGTGTCGCGTCAATCGTAAATATTCACTATTTTTTTCTTTATTTAATATCAATTAAACCACATGTAGGTACAGGGGGAGACCGAGACTTATCTACCTAGATCAAATTGGTCATGTATTGAAGGAAGGTGGAGTCAGGAGTCTCCGAAACCGGCGAGCGTGTATGAAGAGAGTTATGAATGTTGAGGAAGCGAGAGATGTATGCAAGAATAGAGCCTCTTGGCACTCTGTTCTCTCTGCCCACCCCGCAAGGGAAATGGCGTGATGATAAGTAAGTAAGTATTAAACCACATCGAATCAGACCGTGAAAAGTGGTAGGGCTCTATTCGTAATCATAATAATTCGTAAACGAAAAAAAAAACTAGACTAGTAAAGTATTTTGGTCGTTATGGTGTTAGCATACATTACCTACAACAAACGGATGTCCAAGACAGAACTTTTTCACAGTTTTTTAACTAGTTTAAATAACAAAAATGGAATCAAAATATTTTTTGTGTTAAAAATAGTGTTTGTTCTTTATATGTGTGTGTAGATACTATTTTACAAGTGCTATATAATGATAAATAGAGACATTTTAAGTTAGAAAAATCTGTTTTTCTACGTGAAATGAGACACACCTCAACGCTTGGCTTATGAGGCGTGCAATATTAGTAATTATCAGAATTTCGTATGCTTCAATGCTTTTTTTGTTTAATCGGTAAGAAATGTACCTAACCGCACACCCCGTCGTTCGGGGTCACGAACAGGGTAGTATGGTGCCCTCACCCACTATATAAACCTGCCGCGTGCCCTCTACTGAGTGATTATTTTCAATACCTACATATTTACTCAGTAATATATTCACGTCAATGTATGTTACTGTGCTGGGCTATTTATTAAATTAAATTGTGGACCAGAAAAATCACCAATGCTGAATCCTTTGTATCAAATTATGTTATTGTTGATGATGTTATTGTTTCAGCTGAAATATTTAAAAATTACTGGGACTCCTATAGTGTTCCCCAATCTTTATTCACTTACTTGGGCACTCTGTGTGTTCTCTTGGGCCATAAGTTTTGCCGTGATACTATCTCAATATTACCTACAAGAAGACTTTGAGTTTTGGCACACTTTTGCATATTACCATATTATCGCCATGCTGGATGGATTTTGTTCATTATGGTATGTGTTATTTTTCTGAGCACATTAGAATAGTATCTCTTGTCTAGTCTCTCTTATTAGAAAAGTATCTCTTGCCATCTCCTGACCTACCTTTTAGGAGTGAGCAGATGTAGATAGATGGAACAGGTGCTACAACTGGTAAACACGTCTGCCTTATTTGAAAATGGCAATTCTTATATTACTACGTGAATCATAAAGAGTAGTACATGCCTTCAATGCTAGGTCATGTAAGCCATATGCAATAGTATTGTGACGTTTAAATTTTAATAATCCAATAAAAAAAAAAACCCTACAAAATAAAAATATTATTTTTCAATTTGTTTTCTTAGACAACCCTAACTTTTGAAGAGACCGCCATTTTTGGGCGGAGCCGTTGTTTGTAAACAAAGTAAAGTAACCTACCTATGGACGTAAGGTCTACCATAAACATAAACAAGGCGTAGGTACATACCATCCTTCTTATTTGTATCCTGCGCAGTTTACCACTTCAGAAATTTCACAAATTAAATACACGGAATATACCACATCACATGTTGGTTTTGTTTTAGTTAATTAGTAAGTTGTTAGGTACTTAAGTATGTAAGTATTTGATCACTAGTACTTTCAAAGCAGCACAGGTACATCATAACATGATACAGGATACATATACAGATAGAAGTAGGTTGGTAGGTTATGCAACCACACCACTAAAGGAAGGGTTCAATGTGCCGTCCTTCCCTTTCAATACATAATTCGGCTCGGTGAGCTACGGACCGCGTCGCATTCCGGAGCATTTGTGAGGAGACCGTGCTAGAAGCAGAAATATTTTTGTCACGCATTTCTTGGACAGTTTCACACTTGACACTGTGCCGCCGCGGCCTATCCACATCGTAAGTCGGCGATCCAGGTATTCTCGGACACCATGGGCGTAATGCGCCGGCACGCCGTCCTGTTGCAGCACCATATCCCGGTACAAACTTATTCTTCCAATGAAAACAGGAGTATGAGGGAAGCCTCCTATTCCGGTACCGACGGTGGTACAATTCGCGGGCGGCAAGCAGATTGTTATTCCTCACCGCACCGACACACAATATCATGTTGTAACATTCATTGTTTCCATAATCTGCCATAATTATCACACGAAGTCACTGCAATCCAAAATAGTCCAACGCGACGAACTAACAAGTACGACAGCAGAAAGACTACTAACTACTAAAAATAAAGACTACTAAAAATAAAGTAAATACAAAGAAAATACAAATTTGGAATGATTTTCAATGTCAGCTAAAGAAAATGCATATACAAAATAAGTTCGTCTTCATGGCAAAATGGGATCAAAGTTAGGCATTTTACTATGATCTGATTCTATGTTACATCTACGTTATTGATCTTTATTAGGTCAAAGAAAGTTCAGAAAAACAGCTGATTAGAGTTGCGGGACGCATAATTTTTGGGAAAACTTAGCACATCAAAAATCGTATTAAAATATAATGCAAATTAATTTCTGACTTCACATAGTCATTAGTGATGACATAAATAATGTCTGGTTTCGACTATAGTATATGCATAAAGCTTCGAATTGTATAAATGTAAAAACCGACCAAGTGCGAGTCGGACTCGCGCACGAAGGGTTCCGTACCATTGACTAGGTAAACAACATTTTATTATTTATTTTTGAAGTTAATAATATATAACTAAATATTCTGTAAGCATTTCTGTTGCCGTTATCAATAGCGAGCAAAAAAGGGCAACAAAATCACGTTTGTTGTATGGGAGCCCCCCTTAACTATTATTTTATTTTGTTTTTAGTATTTGTTGTTATCGCGGCAACAGAAATACATCATTTGTGAAAATTTCAACTGTCTAGCTATCGCCGTTCTTGAGATACAGCCTGGTGACAGACGGACGGACAGACAGACGTTGTATGGGAGCCCCCTTAAATATTATTGTTTGATTGTTTTCATTATTTGTTGTTACAGCGGCAACAGAAATACATCATTTGTGACAATTTCAACTGTCTAGCTATCGCCGTTCTTGAGATACAGCCTGGTGAAAAACGGACGGACAGACAGACAGACAGTGAAGTCTTAGTAATAGGGTCTGGTTTTGACCCTTCGGGTACGGAACCCTAAAAAGGAGTTTGTTTGTTTGTTCATTACGCTTACACGTCGTAACCATTAAACCAATTATTATGAAATTTTGCATACAAATCGCTTGGAACCTAGAAGAGCACATAGGCTTTCCGCTTTTTTATCCCGGAGAAATACGAGTAGGTGGGTTGCATAAACCTTTTACTATCACATTAATCTCGGGGATTCTATCAAAATGGGACCTGATGACCTTAAACGGAATCGATGACTTCAAACAGTTATCATATTCTTTGCAAAATTTAGAAGAGATAAATGGTGTAATTAGTATTAGCGGTCCTTACTTTTAGAGCTACCACTAAGGCATATAAACTATGTTTTAAATCGAATATTGTTCATAATAAATAAATTCTAGCTTATTCATCACTCTAAATTGTGACAGGTACATAAATTGTAACGCTTTTGGCACAGCCTCTCGAGGCTTAGCGATGAATCTACACAAAGCACTTCTGGCAGATCAACCGGCTCTCAAAGTGGCTCAGTACCGCCATCTGTGGGTTGATCTCTCGCATATGATGCAACAGTTGGGTACGTATATCTTTTATATTTTATGTGATTAAATACAAAGATAAGTAATAATATAGAAAGGAAAATGGAGTTTCGTTCGTAGGGAAATATCCATTCACAACTTAGCTGAAAAAAATCGACAAGAATCTCCCCTCGAATTGAGAGAGATTAGAAGGATTTAGAACACAGTCAACATATTGTGTCATAGAGTACTCATGCAGGACTATTGTAGGTTCACAAACTTAACAAGTCATCGAGAAATTCTCTCAGGCATTCAGATTCCTCACTAAATAAATAAATAAATAAATATTCACGGACATTTTCACACATCGTCCTCTGGTCCCAAACTAAGCTTATCGCTTGTGCTATGGGTGCCAGATTACGGATATAATACATATACTACTTTTTTTTTGTAAATACATACATATAATAGATAGAAAACACCCAGACGCAGTACAAATATCTGTGTTCATCACACAAATAATTGTCCTGAGTGGGAATCGAACCCACGACCTCGTGCATGGAAGTCGGTTACACTACCGACTACGCCACGAGGCCCGCCCGAGGCTGAAATAATGTTACGCAGTTCCAGTGGTCCGCAAGTACAGGCGGAGTACACGGCGGGCTTATATAGTGAGAGCCCCACACTACCCTGTTCGTTGCCCCGAACACCCCATGGTGTGCGGTTAGGTACATTTTTTCCCGCCTTGTAAAAAAAGGTATTCAGTTTCCTTTACGATACTTTTATTCAACATGTAGTGATGATTTCTTAAAAAATTTAGAGATACATAATTGTGATGTGATGTAATTGTGATGATTTGCTGCACATCTCTAACTGGCTCTCCTTGAAGTTGGTGACCCGCGAGTGATGCCTCTAGTGTAGCTAGCGTTTAAAGGCTACGGTAGTCGTTTACCATCAGGTGAGCCATATTCCGCGTAGTCTAAAAAGGCCAACTAACGCACTTTGCCTTACGTGGTCTCGACCTTAGACTGGGTATCGAACACGATAACCCTCTCTTGGCAGTCTTTTTTAAAACACAGAACAGTGATATAGGTTATCACAGAACACAGTGATAACCTATATCACTGTTTGCTATACTTATTGATGTGAAAACATCTAATGCGGAGAGAGGGTAAAACCAGCTGAAACAAAGAAAATCGATGTTTTCACATTTGCGAGACGTCCCATGACGGCTCATTTTAATTTATATTAATAATTTCGTAATATAGATTGTATCAGTCTTTAGTGACAAAGTGACGTATTAAGGCTCTACATGAATACGGATAAGCTATAGATAAAGACATTCGTGTTTAATGTGCTGCCAAAGTTTTCCAATTTTGATTTAAGTGTGTATTCAACGAAGAGCACTATAAATATCTTATAGCGGTAGTTGGAAGTTGTCTATCTCGACTACACTGAAATAGAAACATTTACTATTTGTATAATAATATTAAGTATACCTAAAAAGCTAGGTTTTACTTACGATAAGCATATAATGAAATATTATTATAAAGTAATAACTGCCTCGGTGGTGCAGCAGTAGTTTGTTCGACTGCTGATCATGAGGTCTCGGGTTCCATCCCCGGGTCGGGCAATGTTATTGAGTTTTTCGTAAAAAGAAAAATTCTCAGTAGCAGCCCGGAGTTTGGAAATGTGCCCGGTAGACGCCAATAGGCTCGCCCCCTATTACGTGGGACCTAATCATAGCTGGTGAATCGTGGGTGTGTAATACACCTCTGCCCACCCCTTCGGGGAATACAGGCTATGTTTTATTATAAATACTTATTGTCATATAAGATACCTATATACATACAAAATGTAAATTTATATGGATGGAATTAATGTAAATTTTTAAAATGGCTTTGGTAGTAAGTGTACTCATTAAAGTTTCAGTAAAAAAAGGATAGAAAATAAATTATAGTTTAAATAATTAAAAAATACGCTTACTACGAACTAAAACATAGGGAATAATGTCATAATTAATAAAAATGATTGTAAAAAAGTGTGGGGTGCTTGACATCAAATTGATTATTAAGACTATAGAAAAAGCACCCCACACTTTTTATTATTATTAATTATGACATAATTTTCTATTTTTAGTTCGCAGTATTAATTTCAGTTTTTTTTAATTTTTTTGGACTATAATTTATTAACTCACTTTTTAGTCTCAAAACAGCATTAAAGGTACTTCTATTTAAAAGACCCTATTCGTTTTTTATTATAGGTGAGACATTAGTACCGATAGGTAATAAAAAAAACAAAAATGGATAAACTTTTCAAATTATTGCATTCTAATTTCGAATATGTGCGGTATTCCCTTAGTCGGCTCTTACGACTCCTGTGGGTAGAGAGGGGTGGGACAATTCTAAAGCCGGCCCCACACGGCAATAACAGCAGCCCTTACATAATTGCAAAAAAATTAAATACACTTTTACTTTCAACAGGTCGTGCGTATTCAAATATGTATGGCATATATTGCATGGTGATTTTCTTTACGACAACAATATCACTATACGGCGCACTCTCCGAGATCCTAGAACACGGCCTTAGTTACAAAGAAATGGGCCTATTCATTATTGTGGGATACTGCATGACACTTCTATTTATTATATGCAATGAAGCATATCACGCTTCTAGGAGGGTAACTTTTTATTGAGTATAATTATTTATAATTTATAAGGATATAACAACCTATAATATATATATATATATTTTCCTTCATTTACTGACGACGAGAGCAAGCCTAACTTACGCTACGTCACAAATTTTAGCCTAGGTATAGACACTAGAGTCATCACTCGCGCGTCGCTGACTCTGGCATGGTATAGGTAGGGAGAAAGGATAATAAGGGGCGTTAGACGGAATCTTATATCTCACAATCGACATCGTATCGTGATCACTGTAATTGGTTGAGAGATCACCGTGATTGGCTAACAGATTATTGCGACATCACGCGTTGGTTTCTCTCCCAATCACAAGCGAGACGATACGATGTCGATTGTGAGATATAAGATTCCGTCTACTCCCCCAGCACTCTTAACCGCTATAATTGAAAAACGATAGTAGAAGTACCCACCATTGTTTCACGCCGATATTCTATGGGAGGGTAGCATTTTCGCCGGAGAGCCAGCACATGCTGGGCTAACCAAGGGCCTACCACCACATGTTGCTTTTAGTATATTGTATTTTTTTCGTCATGAACCTTTAATGGGATTAAATCGTTTTTGTTTTATTGCAAATGATGGCAGCTGAGCCACGATGCACCTGATGGTAAGTGGTAACCGTCGCTCATGGCCTCAACTATACTGAGAGTATTGTCAAGCCGCTGCTCACCATTTCATTTCTCAGATATGAAATGAAAGAATAAACAAATCTTCTGCTACAGCCAAACACACCGACGTGCTTCATGACCGGTCACACAGAAGACGGTGGTACCGACCCATTCGAGCCCGATAGCAAGTGAGTAAACTCACTTGGTACCCAGGTCTACCACCAGTAATGTAATGAGTGATAATTGCTTACTTCCCTTAGTCGCCTTGTAGGACACCCTAGGGAAATGATGGGGTGGTGACACTTGTATTTTTAGTCCGTCACCACACGGATGGTATAACAAATAAGTTTTATTAAAGCGAAACTGAATGCTGTTCATGTAGTTTATTATCTAGAAGAAATAAGCTGCTATAGACCAACAAAATATCATTGAGAATGGGTTATTTTGAGACCGAATAGCTCTAAACTAAAAAGTGGTTTCTAAAATGAGAAATAAACTCTCATATTCGTAAGTAATAAATCTTGACATAATTCAGGAATAAATCCTTTGCAAAATTCCTATCCAGTTTCAGCGTGTAAAAGCTAATTATGAAGTTGATGATTGATGTTGACGCGTTCAGTCAAACAGGATTCAAACTCCATTATCATTGACTATCATTACGTTACGAGTATTCATCATAATTATTATTGTGTATTTTACTAATATATTTTTTTTAAGTGTACTTCTGTAGGCTTGATCATTGTTTAGGCGTAAGCAAAGGACTTAAAAAAAATCTAAGCAGTCATGAGGACTGCCGACAGAAGTGAAAACTTAAAACTATAAACAGTTGTTATTTTTGGATATCCAAATGAATTGTTTCATCTTAAATTAAAACTTGTAAATCAAAATTATTCATTCATTTATAAAAAAATATTAAAATTCTTTTTTAAATTATTTGTTTCTTCATTCACAGCTGGCCCAGCCAATTCGTTATACTAATAGGAATAGATATAGTGTTATCGTTAACACGTCACATGACCAAAGCGTTCGGTGACGATGACGTGAGCTCCATGATTTTTGTTCACCCACAAAGTGCTCAACGCGCCTAAAGAAACTTCCATCCATCCATCCATCCATCAGCCTATCAACGTCCACTGCTGGACATAGGCCTCCCCAAGAAATGGGGGATAGTGCCGTAATCGCCACGCTTGGCAGGCGGGTTGGCGATCGCAGTGGGTGTTGTTAATACTCGAGGGAGTGCTGCTGCCCACTCTCCCGGTATTCCCTCAGTCGGCTCTTACGACCCCCGTGGGTAGAAAGGGGTGGTACCTTTCTAGAGTCAGCGTCGTGCGATTGATGCCTCTAGTATTGCTAGCGTCTATAAACTACGGTAACCACTTACCATCAGAAGGGCTTATATGCTTGTTGACCAACCTCGTAGTATTAAAAAGAGTAAAAAGAAATTAAATATTAAATCTGTGTACAAATTATGCAGCCTGAATTTGCTTTGAAGGGCCAAAAACTTTAAGCTTAACGAACGGCCTTTTCTGTCTGTAATGCATAGCAGAAAAAGTTTAGTTAGTAATTTAGCTGAACTTTTAACTTTTTTTGCCAGATTATTTCAGCCGCTAACTCAATTAGTCAGAATATTTTAATGAATTAATTCATCCACCTACTGCAATAGCTATTACTTTATAATTTGTACAATTAGGCAATTTATTATAAACTAGCCGCGGCTACGCTGCAGCCGTGTTTTATCCTTGTGGTGACGGACTAAGAATACAAGTGTCACCACCCCATTCTTTCTCACGGGTGTCGTATGAGGCGACTAAGGGAAGTAAGCAATTATCATCCATTGCATGACTGGTGGTAGGGCTGGGCACCAAGTGGGAGTACTCACTTGGTATCGGGCCCCAGCGGGTTGGTACCACCATCTCCCGTGTGACCGGCCATGAAGCACATCGTTGCGTTTTGGCTGTAGCAGGAGATAGCCGTTTATTCTTTCATTTCATTCATATCAGTGAAATAAAATGGTGAGCAGCGGCTTGACAATACTCGGTATAGTTGAGTACATGAGCGACGGTTACCATTTACCATCTGGTGGGCCGTGGCTCGTCTGCTACCATGTATAATAAAAAAAACAGCTTCGTTACAGCTTTATAATAGTATCCATCCATCCATCCATCAGTCTTTCGAAGTCCACTGCTGGACATAGGCCTCCCCAAGAGAACGCCACAACATGTGTTTCGCTCATATGGGGGATAGTGCCGTAATCGCCACGTTTGGCAGGCGGGTTGGCGATCGCAATGGATGTTGTTAATACTCGAGGGAGTGCTGCTGCCCACTCCCTCGGTATTGCCTCAGTCGGCTCTTATGACTCCCATGGGCGGAGAGAGGTGGGACAATTCTAAAGCCGGCCCCACACGGCAGATGATAGTATAGATTAACAATAATTAATCCTACTGTTACTATATATGCCAGATTGTGGAATTGTTTGTATGTCTTCGATAATCATGCCTGAGCAACAGAAGGGAATTAAATGAATTTTGTAAGGTAGATAAATGATAAACTATACAGGATAATTTATTTGAGAAAAATAATAATTAACTATTTTTCATTTCTCTTTTGGTCTAATTTTAATGAAAAGGCAGGCAAAGACGCGGGCCGATACCAATTTATTAAAAATAGTCACTACGTCAATAAATTCCTTTCTGCAACAGGTTGGTATGGAGTTCCAAGTTCGTCTTCTAAATGTTAATTTGGGGGCCGTAGACAGGAGCACCCAGCGTGAAGTAGAAATGTTTCTGGTAGCAACCGCCAAGAACCCACCCATTATGAACCTGGACGGATTTACTAATATCAACCGGGAATTGTTCACTGCGGTATTATTGTGATCTTGTTTTATAACATTATATTTATAGTAACAAACTAAGACTATTATCACTATTGCATACCCAATACTTTAAAATTGTGTTATAAATAGATTCAATTCCTACGCTAGATTTTAAATGGGTAAAATACCTTTTTTTTCCTGACGTTTCGACAGCCTCTGTGGTGCAGTTGTAGTGTGAGCGACTGCTGATCATGATGAGGTCTCGGGTTCGCTCGCCGAAGTCGGGCAGTGTTATAGAGCTTTTTCGTAAAAAGAAATTTCGTAAAAAAATCTGTAGCCGGTCCGGAGTATGGAAATGTGCCCGGTAGACGGCAATTATACGCTCGCCCCCTATTACGTGGGACTTAAACATAACTGGCAAACCGTGGGTGTGTAATACGAGGTGTATGCTTACCCCTTCGGGGAATATAGGCGTGATGCAATTTTTTTTACGTTTCGACTGGGTTTCACCAGCAGAGGCCACGGTCGACTGAAAAAAAAAAAATTTACCAGTAAATAGACAACACGTACAAAGTAATGAAACGCGATAGGAACATTTTTTATCTAAAATTATTTAATTCATATATACACATAATGTATAATACATTTTCAGTTCAGTGAATGTCTCTTAATGTATCAATTTAAATAAATGAATGTCCATTAATGTTTAATGAGTTGAATTGTTAAGCAGATTTAAATAATGACAAAGTAGGACTTCATCCGAGTGGGGAAATCGGCCTCGATATATTATTTAATAATTTTCACGAAATATATTATTACGATCGTATTTCCAGAGACAAATTAGTATAGTTTAAGTTAGTAACTTGTAATAATCTTTCTAATCCTCATTCTCCACACTATATTCTCTTTTGAGAGTACAATAATGCGGATTACACCTTCCTCAGTCGCTCATATTATTTACGGGATAAATGTTCATGTTAGAAATATTTCCTTTTTTTTTTAAAGTTTACACACATGATATGCAACATTTCATGAGATTATTAAACGGCTTTTAACTTAGCAATATGTTAAATAGACTATAACCTTCCTCCAAAAGTGGTATATGGATCTGACTGGTAGTTGCAAAGATTAATTAAACAAAATTTCTTAGAAAAAAATTTTTTAGCTGAAGATACATGTGTACATATTTTCTTATTGCAGAATATTTCTTACATGTCGACATACCTCATCGTTTTGATGCAGTTCAAGTTGACTCTTCTCCGTCAAAGTGCCAGAAAATCTCTTCGGTCCCTGGTCAAGGCTGTATTCAATACTACTACTACTATGTTAGATGATGACGTCACCGAAGACGAAGAAGAATGAAGCCTGGCACTAGCCATACTTCTTCTATATTAATTTTAATAAACAATAAGATTAACTTACCTTCTACTTTATAATAATTGTTTTATTTTTCGTAGTAATAATCTGGAAATCATCAACTACGCTGGCCCAATGAGGGTAGGCAGACTTCACAAAGCGTCGTAAAAATCTCTCATTTCCTCACGATATTTTCATTCACTGAGCTGCAATTATTTCTGATACAATTATTTTTTTCTTTTATTTAATTTTCAATGTTCATATGTAAGTTGTCCTTTCACAACTTGCAAACCATTTTTCAACCACTTCGTGTAGACTTAGACCTTTGCAATTAATAAAATATGTTATAGAAATTCATAGTCCATTTATTTTATAATTATCACGGTGGCTGAATTGGCAAGAGCATCTGTGATGGTTTTCCAGGAGATGCAGCTTCAAATCGTGCTCGTGACTGTTATTTTCGATTTTACATGTTAGCAGTTTGTGTTCTAGACAATTGTTTTGGCTGAAGTATTATTTCTCAATCTTATTATTTATGCATAATAGTATCAAAAAATATAAGATGTTCTATATATTCGTAACCTCATCACGTCAAACGGCCGGACGGATTTGGATGAAATTTGGTATCATATTTGATGGAAAGGCTAACTTACCTCGATAATAATCTTCTATGAAAAAATATATCATACAACAGCGATCTCTTTATTGTAAACATTTCTCTGTAGCTAATTTGTAGGTAATAAATATACGTGTAGTTATGAAGCTAAATAAAATCGATTTATAACATACGAGTAAAACGTTTGCATCTGCATTTTCGTTAAACACTTCTTAGTTAATTCTCTCAATAATTTCCTAAAGCCCTTAATCCTTTTTCTACTTTAAATTTCATGTAACAAATTCATAACCCAAGAGTGACAGTCAATAAGCAGCCCTATCGCGCGTCTGTTTACCGAACCGTAGGTAATTATTTTCGGCCATTGTATAAAGATATTCCAAATTCCACTGCTCTTTTCGCCCACTGTGATATAACCATAGATTTAGTATATAATTAGATACAACTGATAGATATCAGTTCATTAGAACAAAAAAATAGGGATACCTATGTGCTCTGTTGTTTATCTATACTATTATGAAGCTGTAACAGAGCTGTGTCTGTACATTTAAGATATTTGAAAAAATATTTTTTTTTAGATTTTTTGTCTGTTTATCTGTTTGTTTGTTCGCGCATCACGTAAAAACTACTAAACGGATTTTGATAAATGTTTTTTTGTTTGATAGCTCTTGATTAGACTTAACAACTGGTATACACTTTATCCCGCTACTATGTCGGAAACCTGAGATATAACCAAAAAACTAGCTTTTGGCTGCGGCGTAGCCGCGGGTAAAGTCAGTATTTTATAATTTGCTATGAATAGCTGATAGATATCAGTTTTCATTGCCCGTGTGGTGGCGGACTAAGAATACAAGTATCAACACCCCATTCTTTCCCATAGGAGTTGTATGAGGGGACTAAGGGAAGCAAGCAATTATCATTCATTGCATGACTGGTGGTAGGGCTGGGTACCAAGTGGTATCAGTCCCGAGCGGATTGGTACCACCATCTCCCGTGTGACCAGCCATAAAGCACGTCAGTATGTTTTGGCTGTAGCAGAAGATAGCCGTTTATACTTTAATTTCATATCTCAGAAATGAAATGGTGCGCAGCGGCTTGACAATACTCTTGGTATAGTTCAGTCCATGAGCGACGGTTACCACTTACCATCAGGTGGGCCGTGGCTCATCTGCCATCATTAGCAATAAAAAAGGGTTGAAAAAAAAGAAAGCCTCTCAATGCCTGCCCGATAATAGCATTCCTTTTAAGAGCCGTAGCCTAATGTTAGCCAGTTTATAGCCATTCTGGAGTAATGTGCCATAGAGAAAATATTTTTTTTGTAGTAATGGTAATTTTCTTTTAACATGCTGTGTTATTTCACCATTATGTGAGGCTGTAAAGAAAAATTGCACAAACAATTTCATAGTGCTTTGTAACACAACACAACGCAACGCACAACACACGCGGGTGTATATGTGATGATCAACAACTAACTACCTATTCAATATATGTAATACGTATAGAGTGTAGAGCTATGAAAATAGCGGCTTAAGTAGAACTGATAGGACTGCCACGGTTGCGCAGCAGTAGTATAAGCGACTGCTGACCTCATGGTCACAGGTTCAATTCCCGGGCCGAAAAGAAAAATTCTCAGTAGCAGCCCGGAGTTTGGAAATGTGCCCGGTAGACGACAATATGCTCGCCTCCTATTACGTGGGACTTATAGCAGGCGAATCGAGGGTGTGTAATACACCTCTGCCTACCTCTTTGGGGAATACAGGTGTGTTTTTTTCATGTTATTTTTTAAGTTGAATTGATTTATTTTTTAAATTTAGAAATAAGAGGTAATATAAATAAATAATTGCTTTAAAGAACAAATTATTTATGAAAGTGGAAACTTTATTGTGAGCAGGGTTCGAACCTACGTCCCACCCTATCCGGGGAAGTGCTCTGAATCAACATATTACCTAATATCCACTTCACATTTGTTTTAGATGTCTTTAAGACCCACGCCACCTATTGGATGCATGTGTAGTACATACATTTTATTCCAATATAGTAAGTTAAATTTTGCAATTAAAACGAATATAGGTTTGAATCGCGAGCGCGAATTGTCGAGAGGTGATTTTTTAAAATATTATTATGTGTTAACATTTGAAATGGCCAGCTACTTTAAAGAAAAAATTAAAAAAAAAAATTCAAGATTTACATTCAGTTTGAATCCTGCTCGCATTAAGGCTGTGTTTTTCCACTTTTACAAATCATTGGTACTTTAAAGGAGCACGTCAAGTGTCAAAGTTTTTATTCAAAATTAGAAGACAACTACTTAATTATGACCACGTGAACACGCACTATCTTAAGTAGTTCGTTAGTTCAATACTAATAACCTAGTTTTAAATGAGAATAAAACTAAATGTATAAAGTTTATTACACCCAATGTAAGGCATGTAGAAACCAATGTACAATTAAATGGCGTTGAACTGGACCTCTTAGATTCCACAGTTTTCCTAGGTACTCGTATCACTACAGATAACAAACTCCAATGTGGCCCTCATATTCAAAAATTGTTCGGTAGGCTTTGCTCAGCATATATGGTAAAAAAAACTGATTATTAATATTGAAACGGCTAGAATAGTTATATGGCATAACGAGGATGCTCCGCTGATTTAAATTCTATATTTATACTGCAAAAAAAAGGCAATTCGTGCAATCTATAATCTAGGGCCAAGAATTTCCCTTAGACATCAATTCAAAAAAGTAAAGATTCTAAGCGTTGTGGCACAATATATACGTCAAGAAAAATATCAGAAGCTTTGATAAGCATAGCAGACGTTCATCACATTAATACTAGGAACAAAGGCAATCCTATTGCACACAGTACTCGTCTCCACAGAATTAGCAGCATGTTTGATGGGGCAATGTATGCTTCTACAGTAAAATTCCGGAAAATATTAGAAACATACCATTAAATATTTCTTTTTATTTTTTTTAATACTACGTGGGTGGCAAACAAGATGGTAAGTGGTTTATGTAGCCTATAGACGCTAACAACACCAGAGGTATCTCTAAGGAAAGGGGTAGGAGGTGGATAAGAAGTATATTAAGATAGGGATAGGTGGGATACTAAGGAGAGGATAGGAAGGATAACAAAGGGAGGATAGAAGGGGGTTTGGGCGTCCGGCACCCTCATTCACCATACGACACACAACGGTAGGTTGGTTTACGCTGATCTTTTGTGAGAGGGTGGTACTTCCCCGATCAAGCCAGTCCATTCGTGCTGGGATAAGCAAGGTTCTACCACTACTAAGTTTAAAGAAAGCGATAAAAATTTGACGGATTATCTTGAGGATAAAACAAAATGGGCTTGAGCAGCTCCTCATTCATTATTTTGTTTATGAGATAGGTATAAAGTATGCAATTTTGTTGCAGCATTTTTCAATTACAGTTTTTTTTTTTACCTCTGGGCTTCGTGGCGCAGTCGGTTGTGTAACCGACTTCCGTGCACGAGGTCGTGGGTTCGATTCCCACTCAGAACAATTATTTGTGTTATGAACACAGATATTTGTACTGCGTCTTGGTGTTTTCTATCTATTATATGTATTTACAAAAAAAAAAAGCAATATATTATGCATTAATCCGTAATCTGGTACCCATAGCACAAGCGTTAAGCTTAGTTTGCGACCAGAGGATGTTGTGTGAAAATGTCCGTGAATATTTATTTATTTATTCATAGGATAGGGATATCATACTGTAAGTCTCAATAGCAGCTTGGAGTTAGAAAATGTGATTCACCTGTGTTTTTTGTGCCCCAAAAAGCTGCTTTTAAACTGCTTGTCGTCTGTTCTTTATCTATTTATGTCGGAATGCCGTTTCATTTGACTACGGGAGAGAAGAAAGATAGAGTGCACTAGTATTTTAGCACACACTCGTGTACTATATATATATCTCCTGCGTGAATAATAATAGGCCGTGTGCGGCCGGCTTTAGAATTGTCCCACCTCTTCTCCACCCATGGGAGTCGTAAGAGCCGACTGAGGGTATACCGGAGGAGTTGGCAGCAGCACTCCCTCGACTATTAACAACAACTGCGATCGCCAACCCACCTGCCAAGCGTGGCGATTACGGCACTATCCTCCATATGAGCGAAACAGCACAGGACCGACCCAGATAATTAATATTTTTTTATAAAACATTATTTGTGAAAGTATAACAGGAGAGATATACTGCGAGCAGGATTCGAACCTACGTCCATTTCAATCCAGTGAATTGCTCAGGACCGCCGAGCTATCGCAGTCACCAAATGGAGACACCCAATTTCCACTTCACATTTGTGTTTAGATGTTTTTAAGACCACACCACTTATCGGAATTTCCCCATTCAAACCGGCCCATGCATGCTGGGACGAGTAAAAAACCTATTTTTATTAATTTTTATTTTTTTATTGCTAGTGATGGCAGACGAGCCACGGCCCACCTGATGGTAAGTGGTAACCGTCGCTCATGGACTCAACTATACCGAAAGTATTGTCAAGCCACTGCGTACCATATCATTTCTAAGATATGAAATTAAAGAATAAACGGCTATCTTCTGCTACAGCCAAAACACACTGACCTGCTTCATGACTTGTCACACAGGAGACGGTGGTACCGACCCGTTCGGGCCTGATAGCAAGTGAGTACTCTCACTTGGTACGCAGCCCTACCACCAGTAATATATAATAACCTATTGCTGAAACGTGAATCTAAATACGATAGTACTTTTACGTAATATTATTCGAAAATATATTCGCTTATATGAATACCGCTACTTTCAAGGACACATATTAGGTCAAAGTATTCAGTAATCTGTTAAACTAACGTCCCTGGCAGTGCCCCAAACAGTTCACCTAATCTACGTTGTAATTATCTCCGGTCGCTGCTCACCTCGCAATTTGTCCACCCTGGATATATTTAGCTTGATAAGTGAGCCGTGTGTTAATATTGATAGATACTTTATATGCATTCCATATACATATGTGTATGGGCTCTATGGTTACACTTACAAGTATTCTACTAAAAAATACTAATAATAATAAAAACATAGCATCACGCCTGTATCCCCCGAGTAGGCAGAGGTGTATTACACACCCACGATTCGCCAGCTATGTTTAAGTCCCACGTTATTACGTCAATAGGTCTGCCTCCTATTGGAGGCGAGCCTATTGACGGCACTACCGGGCACATTTCCAAACTCCAGGCTGCTACTGAGAATTTTCTTTTTAGAAAAAAGCTCAATAACATTGTCTGACCCGGGGATCGAGCCCGAGATCTCATGATTAGTCGCATACACTACCGTTACACCACCGAGGCAGTTAGTTTTTACTAATAGTAATAGATACTTATTTAAATTTTAAATGTTATACCTACTAGGCAATAGCTAGATTTGTCCCAATTCTAGGATTTCTGTCTGCGAACGCTTTTTGTTATTATATTACACACAAGAATAATCCCATAGTCATATACTCGTATTTCTTCATTGGATTCAGTTATACCAAAATGTAGCAACCTACAGTTATCCTCAAATGGGTTATTAATACATATTTCATCAGAAAGCGGTATATTCACCTTCGCGAAGCGGAGAAATTTCCACAAAAAACAATCCAAGATCATTTGCGAAAATGTGGAAAAAGAGAATTTTACTGCGAGCCGGATACGTTACATACATTCTCATTTTCCACATTTTCACCAATTATTTGTTCTTCAAAGTATGAGTATGTCAAGTGCTAAAATACAGATCAAAATAATAATCCAAATGTTGTCACATTCATAATAATATATTTGCGAACCAACCGACATGCATGAGAAATAGAAAACTTTCATCCTATACGCAGTTGGTACATTTTGGCATAACTATGAGCAATTTTGAAAACAAAATTAAATCATATTGATTTTAAACATCACAGTTAAAAGCCATATACTCGTATATATATTATGTGTTTTCTATCTATTATATGTATTTACAAAAAAAAAGTAATATATTATGTATTATATCCGTAATCTGGTACCTGGTGGATTGTGCTATACAAGCAATTAAGCTTAGTTTGGGACCAGAGGACGTTTTGTGAAAATGTCCGCGAGTAAGTATCTACTACAATCTAAAGTCATAAGATTAAAAGTGATATAGGTATACTACAAGTTATGTACATAATTTTGTTACCTACTTTTAGTCGCGCTTTAAGGGACGGCTAAGATGTAAACAAATAAATCCCAAATGGAACAGAACAAAAAGTTACCTATTCCGAAGTTTTATAGCTCGCCATAATTTCAGTTCTTTTCGATGTGCGGAATCATTTTTACGAGATTTCGCCACGTGCAATCGCCTCAATTTTGAGAGAGAACTTGTTTGTCTCATTACCCAGTTCTAATAAAAATCTACTGCGTGATAAAAGCCAAAGGTCAAGTTGTGTTTACGATCAATTGTATAATTTAATAGGGATTTTACTACTGCTCACTGGAAATGTCTATAAATTACGTTCAGGAGTTTACCTAAATTGAGTTCAGTATTCATTTATTCTTGGCAAATAAAAAACAAAATGTGCTGCCTGATTTCAGGTCCGTAGCGTAACGGTGAGATCGTCACGTCACAATTATTAAGAATCAGTGCCTAAAGATTAAAAAAAAGAAAAGACACATATTTATTATCATAATTATTATATATGTACAATTTTTAATAAATATAAAACACTGTTTTATAAAATTATAAGCACTACGGTAGGTATATCAAGAGTCCCGAAAGATAAGAGTTGATCACAGAATAAGGTTTAGTAGTATTTTGTTGTCTCTCATACCTCGAGGTAGTTTATTGTTGCACTACTCAAGGCTGCAATTCACCAGTAGTAGGATGATCATTTTATTATCAAGATCTTGAAACTCAGTGATTTCAAATCGTCTTTAGCTAGTGGTCTCAGGTAGTAGAATAAGAATAATATAAGTCAGTCAGATAAGTCTTTCCACCCATCAGCCTTTCAACGTCCACTGCTGGACTTAGGCCTCCCCAAGAAAACGCCACAACAAGCGGTCCCGTCATGGGGGATAATGCCGTAATCGCCACGCTTGGCAGGCGGGTTGGCGATCGCAGTGGATATTGTTGAGCGCTGCTGCCCACTCCCCCGATATTCCCTCAGTCGGCTATTACGACTCCCGTGGGTAGAGAGGGGTGGGACAATTCTAAAGCTGGCCCCACACGGCCAATTAAGTCTTTATCTATAGATGATACTCTGTAACTAGTGCAGTGAATTATCTATGAACTAGTGGCTTTACTATATCAAGTCTCGGTTATAGGCTCAAACTCACTCATACAACAATAGAATCTAGAATGATAACCACAACACCAGAATGAAGAATGATCATCCTTACAGCTCTAAGGAGTTTTTATACCCAGTTCTCAGGACTTGACGTTCGAGATTTGAGAAATTTCAAATTTTAAAGTATTTTTTATTTTCTTTGTGGCTTGTCATTTTATGAAACCTATTTTAAAAGGAGGATTACTTTATATTATTGCAGGTCCCGAGTATGAACTTACAAGTTTTTAAAATATGTGCAGGTATTTGACTATTTCATCACAAACAATCACATCCAGTGAAGGGAGAAAACCTGCATGCCTGAAATCTTTATAGGGCGAGAAATAATCTTATCACGACGGCCTAAAGGTTTGTAAAAATAAATCCGATGCCAACGCAGTACTACAATAGGACATATATTATAATGTACTAGTTTTAAAAAAAAACAATATGGTTGTCTGTAAAGTCGGTTTACCGACGATAATTTTACGTGATAACGTCATATGTGTTTTCTGAGGGTTTCACAAACAATACATCGGTCGCCATACATTTTTGTTTGGAACGTGACACTTTTTCGTGCGTGCAGCTGGCGTTTATTAATTTATAAGACGTTATCACGTCAAAAAGTCAGATATGATCCTACTAATATTTTAAACTAGCCTTTGTCCGCGGCCTCGCCGCAGCCAAAAGCTAGTTTTTAGGTGATATCTCAGGTTCCCGTTGTAGCAGCGAGATAAAACGCCAGTTGTTAAGTCTAATCAAGAGCTATCAAATAAAAAAAGTTGCATCAAAATCCGTTCATTAGTTTTTGCGTGATGCGTGAACTAACAAACAGATAAATAGAAAAAAAATCTAAAAAAATCGTTTTGTGTTTAGACACACCTATATAGCCTAATAAAGTCATTTTTTTCTTAAATATATTAAATGTACAGACACAGCTCTGTTACAGCTTTATATATAGAGATAATATATAATAGTATAGATGTGAAAATTTGTGAAGATATTTGGATCTTGACTGTCACGTCTAAAAGAACGAACGGAATAAGATTTTTTTTTATTTCATGTCGTGGCTGACGAGCCACGGCCCATGTGATGGTAAATAGTAACCGTCGCTCATGGACTCAACTATACCGAGAGTGACAATACTCTAAGCCACTGTTCACCATTTGATTCCACAGATATGAAATGAAAGACTAAAGGGCCATCTCCTGCTATATCCACAACGCAACAGTTGTATATTTACACATAGTTAATATAATTATTATTTTACTAGCTGTTTCCCGCGGCTTCGCTCGTGCCAATATATGAATATTGAAATAGGAACGATTTTTTTGAAAAATACTGTCTCTAAATGAAATTAAACTATTAGTATTCATCAAAGTTTTAGGTTTAATTACTCTAGTAAGTACCTCTTTTCTTAAACGACGTTTGCAGTGTTTCTTTTTGCGTCTAAAACTCACTCTAGAGCATGCAACATAAATATCTCTGTGTGAAAAACAGTCCTTACATAAATCGATGCCAGTCATTTTCAGTGACTGGCCTAGAGACATGTTAATTGTTATGGGAAAGCACACATTAAGAGGAATCTGTATTTTTTATATTATTTCAATTTGTTCAGGATAGCCTAATGGAATTAACGGTATTGGTGGAGTGAAAACATTTCCTTCACCATGTTCGGTAATTATTGTGGCTCCTACGACGTTTTTATAAAGAGCTTTGATTTGTAACTTTGTTTGATAATTGCTTACATAACATAATTATAATTTCTTAATAACATTACTGGTGATCCAAATTTAAGAGTGAATTTCCAGTGAGAAGCACAGTCATTAATTCAGGCGTTTCTTCTTTTAAATTAAAGGGCGTTACAATTTACTTATTCCTATCTCATTGTGCTCTACAAAATGGATTTATCATTTTCGTAAAATACTTTAAATAACAAATTATTAGTGAAAGTGGAAAAAGAGAACATTACTGCGAGCGGAATCCGAACCTGTGTCCCTTCCAATCTGAGGAAGTGTTCTAGGGTGCTAAGCCATCGCAGTCACCGACGGCAACTCTCAATCTCCACCTCCCAATTGCTTTTAGATGTCTATACATTTCGTAAAGTACTTATCCTAGAATCATACTTTATACCAGAAAATGCTGTATCCTTCCACGCAAGCAATCGCCTTTTCGATCGTCTTTCTGGATATTTTCTTCATACCTACAAACGGCTGCTTTGTGAACATCCGGGTGGTTATTCAGGTAATTAATTACATGTTATTGGGTTTGCTTTTATATTGAACTAAACCGAAGTTTTTTTACGGGGTTCCCTTCATTTATGTATTAATATCAAAGCCTTCTATGCAAAAAAATTCATAATTGTGATATACCTACTTACAATATCGGATGTATTTGTCAGGCCGCTACTAACTCACATAAACCTTCATATATATGAAATAATGACATATCAACAAAGTATTCATCGGAACTATTATGGTTAATACCATCAGCATAATGGGACATGATAGAAAAATTGTCCCAGTGAGTGGCTACATGAGCAACTATCTCTTCCCGCACCTGTCAAGACTTAAATGTCATATAAAAGATACTTCTGCCCTTTACTGGCAAACTCTGTCACCAATGAAGGAAAAGATTTATATTTAGCATTTCAATCAGAGGCCGAAGGAGGTACACACATTTTTTTGCACGCCTCATAAGCGAAGCATTGAGGTGTGTTCTACTCCCGGTTGACACGGCACAGCTGATTTTTCAAACTTATAATGTCTCTATTTATCATATATTGCACTTGTAAAATAATATCTACACACACATATATAAAGAACAAACATTATTTTTAACACTCATGATATTTTTGATGCAATTTTTGTTATTTAAACTAGTTAAAAAACTGTTTGAAAAAAATCTGGCTTGGATGTCCGTGAGTTGTAGGTAATGTATGTTAACACGATAACGACCAAAAATACTTTACGAAGCGAGTCTTTTTTTTTTCGTTTACGAATTATTATGACTAGGAATAGAGCCCTATTACTTTTCACGTTCTGATTCGATGTGGTTTAATTGTTATTAAATAAACAAAAAAATACGTAATATTTACGGCATTTACGCTCGACGCGACACTAAAACCAGCGCCTTTCATGAGAACTTTTTACGTACGCATAGCCAGAGCCACCCACCGGTGGTTTAACTATCGTATCGCCAACAGAACGCCGTTCGCCCGGCCGGTACATTGATTTTTGTTAAAAGAAAGTTCTTACCTTTGCTTGACGAACTGATGATATTTGTCAAGTATAATAACTATTTTATCCATAACAATAATTATAAATTAAACACAAAGTGAAAAATGTGAAATCGAAAATAACAGTCAGGAGCAGGATTTGAACCTGCATCTTCTGGATACCGTCCAGATGCTTTGACGGTATCCAGAAGATGCAGGTTCAAATCCTGCTCCTGACTGTTATTTTCGATTTCACATTTTTCACTTTGTGTTTAATGTATAGTGCTAAAGCATGTCAAATGCTAAAAATATCTAAATAATTATAAACACTAAACAGACGTAAATAATAACACACCAACGTTATAAAACACGAAAAAAACATATTTTACATTCCACAATTTTTTTTGCGTGGCTTTAGCGTCACAGTGTTTTCACTTAGAACAAAGTATACAATTATAAGGCAACCAAGTTAGGAAGATAAATGGTTTAGAGATTTCTTGTTGAACTCATTGATTTTTAAATAAGTCGTATAATATTGTCCAAAGTTGCAATTTTCTATTGATAGATGTCGCTGTTTTAAAATGAAAGAGATATTGACAAATGCAGCCCTAGATGTCGCAAGTGGCAATTTTAGATGTATTCAGTTGCTGTTGTATATATAGAACCATAATATTGCTTTTTTTGTAAGGAAACTAGCGATGTCTTTTTGTTTTCTTAAATTGTTTTTGTTTACAGTTTAATAAATTATTCAATTTTACATGTTTATATATTATATGCACTTATGCAGGTATATATGCAAACTCATGGATTGTTGTTTTTACTAATTGCCAGATGGCGCCTTGCAATATAGAAGTACTTCTTAAAATTAGCGCTAGATGGCGTATAAGACATGAAACCCACATTAGTACTTTTTGAAATTAGCGCTATCTATGTGATTTATTGAAAACTACTCAGTAAAACCAATACATTATTAGTTACTTATCAAATAATCAATTTTATTGTGAAAAATGAAGATTATGAGGCGTGCAGTTTGAATTTTCCAAAGTATTTGCAAATGCGGTTATCTAACCGCACACCCCGTCGTCCAGGGCAACGGACAGGGTAGTTTGAAGCTCTCATCCCCTAAATAAACCCACCGTGTGCCGTCTCTCCGTCTGTATTGGCAGGTCACTGGAACTGTGTGACATTCCTTCAGTGGTCGCTTACGTATAACCTACGGTGTGTTTAACGTTATCTCGTCACATAATAATTAATACATTTTATATGTCTGTTTGTAATGTTTAACAGTTGTTTACTAAAAGCATATTATGAGAGTAACAAAATATATATTTTTTAGTTTTTGTCTGACTGTTTGTTTCGGCTAATATCCGAAACAAATAGTCAGACAAAACGCTGGACCAATTTGGACAGGACTTTCATTGCCGTATAGCAGATGTTACAAGGAGTAACTTATGATACTATTATTTTAGAAAAATTATTAAGAGTACTGCAAATAAAAAAAACTAAATTCCACGTGAACACTTAGATAATAAAGTTTGTTACTTAAACTTTATGTATTGAATTTCATGCTTTTTCTATTAAAAAAATAACAAACGTTTTATGCAAATTTTCAACTCCTAGCTCAACCTCTTAGGGGTAAAAAATATAAAATCGCTGATACACGTGTTCATTTATTTTTAACCAGAAACAGGTATTTGGAATTTCGTGCTTCTTACTTCAAAAGTGACGAACCTCTCATATAAACTTTCAACCCCTCATTTACCATCTTAGGCGTATTTTTTTTAATCCCACTGTACATGTACATTTATTTCTAACCAGAAACAGGTATTTGAAATTTCCTCTCCTTCTTACTTTGAATATGACAAAGTTTCATACAACCGTTTATACCTTATTTTACCCTCTTCGGGTGAAATTTTTCAAAAATCCTTGCTTAGTGGATCTCTACAACAAAAAAGGCATCAGCTACCAAAATTTCAAGTTTGCAGCCCCAGCGGTTTAGGCTCTGCGTTGATCGTCAGTCAGTCGGTACAAACAATTATATGTAGGTATATCGTGGTCATGGCAGAATCGCTGGAGGACCTTGGTACCATGTTCAATGCCCTCAACAGTGTCTCCCGACTGGTGGGTCTAAAAATGAACATGGACAAGACGAAAGTCATGCACAATAACCATGTCATTTCAGCACCGGTCCCAGTCGGGAACGCGGATCTCGAAGTTGTCGATCATTATGTATACCTGGGACAAACAGTCCAGTTAGGTAAGCACAACTTCGAGAAAGAGGTCAATCAACGAATCCAGCTCGGCTGGGCAGCGTTCGGGAAGGTGAGGAAGATCTTCTTGTCCAATATTCCACAGTATCTGAAGACGAAGGTCTACGACCAGTGTGTGTTACCGGTGATGACTTACGGAACAGAGGCGTGGTCATTAAATGTTGGCCTTATATCAAGGCTCAAAGTCGCCCAGCGTGCCATTGAGCGGGCTATGCTTGGGATCTATCTACGTGATAAGATCCGTAATACGGAAATCCGTAGGAGAACGGGAGTAACCGACATAGCCCGCCGAGTCAGCATGCTGAAGTGGCAATGGGCAGGTCACATCGCTCGACGAACCGACAACCGTTGGGGAAGAAAGGTTCTCGAGTGGCGACTGCGTATTGGACGGCGCAGTGTAGGACGGCCTCCCACCAGGTGGACCGATGACCTGGTCAAAGTCGCAGGCATTCGTTGGATGCAGGCGGCACAGGACCGTTCGCTATGGCGTTCCCTTGGGGAGGCCTATGTCCAGCAGTGGACGATGAAAGGCTGATGGATGGATGGATATAGATAATAAAAATTTTCGACGTTGACGAAGTTGCAGACAAAAGCTAATTTAATTTTATTCAAAATAATAATGAAATGGAATTACGAACAATTGGAATTTAAAAATCAATGACAAATTATTTAAAAGAATCTTAGGTCATTTAAATAAAAATATTACAACTATAATTAATAATTTCTGGAATATAAACATTAAAGCTACCCAGTACTATCGTATCGTTATAAACAATGAAATCTAATCAAAAAATACAAATTATGTTTTCATATAAACACTGTCTAATCCCAGCTCATCATATAAAGTTGGAATGAGCTATGAGTACGTCATAATGTCATATCAGCATTAATTTCTCCGTCCCAAGTAAACTCCCAGTGGC
Source organism: Leucoma salicis (assembly GCA_948253155.1). NCBI lineage: Eukaryota > Metazoa > Arthropoda > Insecta > Lepidoptera > Erebidae > Leucoma > Leucoma salicis. The sequence continues at coordinate 7,141,422 of OX411815.1, forward strand.
CACAAACCTCATCCCTCGTCAAGAAATTCAATTAAAGCGGGCGGTAACTTGGTTGCATGTCCTGCTTTTGCTCTGCTTACGTAAAGATGAAATACCGCATGTATGATTGGTTGTTGCATATAATATCTATAAGTTATTTATATAATAATGACTGTAATGCAAAATCAATAATAACATTTTTATAATACAACTAGCCTTTGCCCGCGGCTATACCGCGGTCAAAAGCTAGTTTTTCGGTTATATCTCAGGTTCCCGATATATTAGCGGGACAAAGAAAAATACATAATTTATAATGATGTTCTCTACAATATTATAATGTTTGAATTGTAAATCTCTGGATTCTGAAAGGTTTCAAAATATAAATAAATCTACTTATCTCAATGTAAAAATAGTTATCCCACGTCCCACGGGAGCCATTGGTGCAAAGTCGCTGTGTCCTTTTCTGGGGTTCAGGTTATATGTATCCAAAATTTAATAAGGATTGGTTCAGTAGTTATAGCGTGAAAGTGTAACAAACAAACTCGCTTTCGCATTTTTAAGTTTAGTAAGGTAGTCTTTAGCCGCGGCTCAGCCGCAGCCAAAAGCTAGTTTTTAGGCTGTATCTCAGGTTCCCGATATATTAGCGAGATAAAATATATACCAGTTTTCAAGTATAATCAAGGCCTTTCAATTAAAAAAAGTTGCCTCAAAATCTGTTCAGTAGTTTTTGTGTGATGCGCGAACAAACAAACAGACAAACAGATACACACAAAAATTCTAAAAAAATTGTTTTGTTTTTAGACACGCCTATACCTATAGCCTATTACATTCATTTTTTCTCAAATAAATTGAATGTACAGCAGACACAGCTCTGTTACAGCTTGGTAATAGTACTAGCCTTTGCACGCGGCTACGCCGCATCCAAAAGCTATTTTTTGGTTATATCTTAGGTTCCCGATATAGTAGTGGGATAAAATGTGTTGTTAAATCCACCAGTTGTTAAATCTAATCAAGAGCTATCAAAATATCAAACGTCAATAGACTCGCCCTCTATTACGTGGGACATAAACATAGCTGGCGAATCATGGGTGTGTAATACACCTCTGCCTACCCCTTCGGGGAATACAGGCGTGATGCTATGTTTGTTTGTTTGTTTATCTTAGGTTCCCGATATAGTAGTGGGATAAAATGTGTACCAGTTGTTAAATCTAATCAAGAGCTATCAAACAATAAAAGTTGCATTTAAATCCGTTGTTGCGCGAACAAACAAACAGATAAACAGACAGACAAAAAATCTAAAAAAATAGTTTTGTGTTTAGACACGCCTATCTAGCCTATTTATATTTTTCTCAAATATCTTAAATGTACAGACATAGCTCTGTTACAGTTTTATAATAGTATACATACAAACAACATAACATAGCATCACGCCTGTATTCCCCGAAAGGGTAGGCAGAGGTGTATTACATACCCACGACTCGCTAGCTATGTTTAAGTCCCACGTAAAAGGGGGCGAGCCTATTGACGTCTACCGGACATATTTCCAAACTCGGGGCTGCTACTAAGAATTTTTCTTTTTAGGAAAAAGCACAATAACATTGCCCGACCCGGGGATCGACCCCAAGACCTCATGATTAGCAGTCGCATACACTACCGCTACACCACCGAGGCAGTTAAGTTAAGTTATAATAGTATAGATATAGATAATAGTCATGCTATATCTATCTTTAACAGGCTAACAGCTGACGTATATAATTTATTATAATCCGTAATAATAAGTGGTCTTTGTACAGGATGCTCAAAGTCCGAATCAACATAAGTGGTCATGTCACTTTCAGAGACCGTTAATTTGATATTGGGTTTGCATGTGCGGTCAGCGTTTCTTTAGAACATTCCATATAAATAAAATGATAGTATCTCCAATATTTTGATCTCTATTTTAGTACTTGACATGCTCTGCTAGCTAGCGAGCTTTACTACGAGCGGAATCCGAACCTGCGTTCGCTCGCAGTATAGCTCTCTTTTTCCACTTTCACAAATAATGTTCTTTAAAGTATCTCCAATATAAAGCATGAGAGACTTTTGATTTTTGGTTTGTCTTAAAAAAAAGGAAAAAGTATTTATTAGTGAAATACAAAAAAATTAAGTAAATCCAAACTGCATTACAGTTTGTTGGTAAATGCTTAGAGTATTTTGATGGTTACACTAATGATACCCTTTTTAGGGTTCCGTACCCGAAGGGTCAAAACGGGACCCTATTACTAAGACTTCGCTGTCTGTCTGTCTGTCCGTCCGTCTGTCACTAGGCTGTATCTCAAGAACGGCGATAGCTAGACAGTTGAAATTTTCACAAATGATGTATTTCTATTCCCGCTATAACAACAAATACTAAAAACCAAAAAAAATAATAATATTTTGCTCGCTATTGATAACGGCAACAGGTAGACGGTTGAAATATTCGCAGAATATATAGTTATATATTCACTTTAAAAATAAATAATTAAATTAAAATAAAACAAATATTAAAGGGGGCCTCCCATACACAAACGTGTTTCTAAAAAATGGTACGGAACCCTTCGTGCGTGAGTCCGACTCGTACTTGGCCGGTTTTTTAACACTATCTATTCGATTTCGTTAATCCCTACTACTTAGTAGGATCTCTCACACACTCTCGTTCACTTGAACGAGAGTGGGTGAGAGTGCCTTAAGTTAATCATTGAATGAGTGGTCAGTAGCAGAGTTAAAACTATTCATTCCAATTAAAGAAAAGATAACATTTTGATGAATGAATAAAATTTAATCATGCACAAAACCAGAGGCTTTAATATTCAACAAATACAATCATAGTGACAACAAAACAAATACGCCGTGTGGGGCCGGCTTTAGAATTGCCCCACCCTTCTCCACCCATGGGACTTGTAAGAGCCGACTGAGGGAATACCGAGGGAGTGGCAGCAGCACTCCCTCGAGTATTAACAACATCCATTGCGATCGCCAACCCACCTGCCAAGCGTGGCGATTACGGCACTATCTCCCATATGAGCGAAACAGCACAGGATCGCTCATTGTGGCGTTCTCTTGAGGAGGTTTATGTCCAGCAGTGGACGTCGAAAGGCTGATGGATGGATGGATGTATGGACAATCATAGTCTCCGTGATAAGAAAGTACACTAGGTAGGTACTAGTTATCTAAATATTTTCATATTAATAATCTGATATTTCAATCATATGAGTTTATTATCTATGATTCAGATATAAGTATATCAAACCTTATTACTAGTATAAAAACATCCATCTTCAAAAACTATCATAAGAGCCTCTATGAATTTAGCGATATACTTAGCAAATGTTACTGTTGTATCACATGTTAAGCATGTATTAAGAAGGAGCACGTTATGGAGGACAGTTATTATACTTGCCGTGTGGGGCCAGCTTTAGAATAGTCCCACCCCTCTCTACCCATGGGAGTCGTAAGAACCGACTGAGGGAATACCGGGGGAGTGGGCAGCAGCACTCCTTCGAGTATTAACAACATCCACTGCGATCGCCAACCCGCCTGCCAAGCGTGGCGATTAGTGGCACTATCCCTTATTCTTGGGGAGGCCTATGTCTAGCAGTGGACGTTAAAAGGCTGATGGATGGATGGATTATACTTCTTATCTTATCTATATTTCGTAAATCTCTCTGACTATGACCGACTTATTATTTTTTTACCAAAAAATAAATAATATATATGTCTAGATGTTACAGAAGACAACATCTAAATAGAATTTCAAAGCTTTTCTGTTTAAAAAAATATACTTTTTATAATTAGCCATATACCTGATCTATAAACTAGATGTGCAAAACGCCATCTGTGAAGCTATTAGAGAAGCCTCGAGTTAATATGAATCGCAAACAGTAAATTCCTCTGGCACTGCGGCTAAATCTGACAAAAGTTACTGCAACTATGCAATTGTAAAGTTACACGTGCTCTCTGTATGACTAATATGCACCTACGTGAATATAGTTTTTATACAGTTTGCCTTAACATTTTTTTTATTCTATGTGGACCGCAAACAAACATACATACCACCAGATGGTAAGCAGCAGCCTATAGACGCCAGCATCACCAGAAGCTCACGCGCGCATCGCCGTCTCCAAGAAAGGGGACAGGAGGCAGAATAAGGAGAGGATAGGAAGGATAATAAGGAGAGGATAGTCAGTGGGTTTGGGCCTCCGACGCTTTCACTCACCATAATTATCACAGTAGTTGGAGTACCTAACGTTGTTTCACACTGATTATCTGCGACAGGGTGGTTCTTCCCCGATCTTGCCGGCCCATTCATGCTGAGATAAGCAAGGCTCTACTACTAGATTTCATTTTCTTTTCATTTCAGTATCTATAGTAGGTATTATAAAACTGTAAAATATATCTGTACCTTAAAGCTAGGCTATACTACCCTCACCACTGAAGTAATGTAACACAGTTCCAGTGGTCCGCCAATAAAGGCGGAGAGACGGCCCACGGCGGGCTTATTTAGTTGGTGAGGGCCCACACTACCCCTTTTTTGTCCCGAACCACGAGGTGTGCGGTTAGGAACATTTTTTCTGGCCTTAACAAAAAAAAAGCTATACCACCCTCAAAGTACAAAGTATCGGTTGAAAATATTATTACGACTATATATTTGTCGTTAATTCAATTTATCTGGACAGTGAATTATGTCACCAACAACAGTAGTTATGCACATATTTTTAAATACTTTGGAAAAGCCAAAAGTGCACGCCTTATAATCTTCATTTTTCTCAATAAAATTGATTATTTAATAAGTAACTAATAATGTATTGGTCTTACTAAGTAGTTTTCAATCAATCACATATATAGCGCTAATTTCATGGTTTTCATGTATTATACGCCATCTAGCGCTAATTTTAAGAAGTACTTCTATATTGGTCTATAGAAATAGTTCTCACACTTCTCACGAAATAAGGATAGCGCTGATTATAGTGTCGAATCCAGCGTAAATATTCACTATTATTTTGTTTATTTAAATAACAACTAAACCACGTCGAACCAGACCGTGAAAAGTAATAGGGCTCTATTCGTAGTTGTACTGAAGTTAATAAGAAAAAAAAGACTCGATTAATAAAGTATTTCGTTTGTAATCGTGTTATATACATTACCTACAACAAAGGGACGTCCAAGACAGAACTTTTTTAAACAGTTTCTTAACTAGTTTAAATAACAAAAATGGCATAAAAAATATCATAAGTGTCAAACATAGTGTTTTTTCTAGAGATGTGTGTGTATATATTGTTTTACAAGTGCAATATATGATAAATTGAGACATTTTAAGTTTGAAAAATCAGTTTTTCTGCGCAAAACGAGAATAGTACCAACGCTTCGCTTATGAGGCGTTCAAAAAGTCATTGATGTAAATAAAGGCTAAATTTGAAAAACAATAAGTGGCCACCAAGTGTATAAGAAAGACAACGAAATCTTAAAAATCTAGCAAAAAATTCCGATGTAATTGTATTATAAGATACCTACTGTATCTTTCTACCAACATAAAATACCGTGGGATTTCCCAAAAGGCCGCAAAGACTTTGAAGTGAGATTTATAATGGCTATCAAAACTTTCTTAAATATTTTATTCACGCATTTCACGTACAAAACTTTCAGATTTTTGCCAGCAATTTCATAGACTCTATTACATGACAACTATATAAGCAAACTTAAACTTCTTTACGTGACAGCTAAACCATGTCTGGTTATTAGGTGACGATCTTTAGGTTACATTTTATCATTTAACCTTTAGAAGTAAAATTACAAGTATAGAGTATAAGACAATTGCTTCATTTTTGTAGTAGTGCGATTATCACAGTTAACATACCTACCTCGGAACAACAAGAGGTCTTATCGTATCTAAAATAGCTTAGCATGTTTAAAATATGCTTTATATACAATTGGACAAAGTAATATTAATAAAAACGCCATCTTGTGGTGTGATTCTTTGTAATAATTAACCTTACGATATCGGTTTTTGATAGATGGCGTGGATCTTAATAAGTTATTAAATGTGAAAATCGGAGTCTTTAAGCCAGGTATGTGGTGGCTTAGCAGTTAAAGATCTCTATTTGGAATGAATTACAGGATTAAATCTAGCTGACCGATATTCTTTTACCATAAAAACAAAAAATAATAACTTATATTTTTAACCTACATCCTATAAAAATCTTCCTAAATGTAAAAATGTGGTAGTTAATGTCAATATTTGATGCTAAAATAAGGTAAACAATATCAATATACACGTCTGTTCTCATAACTCACACAAAGTTTACTATGATATCGACAAGTTTAGGTACGCCATTCACAAAGCCATATAACATTTATCGAGCTGACGCCGGTCTCCATCTGCCGCACAATACATAAAATCTGTAATATACAAAATAAATATTTAGATATCTATCTATACTAATAAATGGGAAGCCGGTTTTTTTGTTCAGTTGTACCGCGAAAACTACAGAACCGATCAGAATAATACTTATACCATAAGATGTTGCGTGTTTCAGAGAAGGTTTTAGTATATTGGTGATTATACTATTTCCATTTCTTTATTTTCTCGGTGATAGTTCTAATTTGATAGTGGTAGTGTTGTGACCAAATAAGTAAAGATATATAAGTAAAGATATAGGATTTGTTCTGAAAAGGCAGGCGAGAGAACTGGTGATCAAGGTTCGTAATTACTTTGAAGCAGAGTATCAAAATGGTGGTCCGCTATTACCACTGTCGCAAGTGCGAGATCGTGTTGCGGCCGCATTAGGAATTAGTGGACCTATTGTTTCAAAAATGACTACCAAAGCTTACAAGCGGCATGCAGGAAAATAAGCTTCGTATGCCGAAGAAAAAACGCCAACCTCGTCGTGTGACATCGGTTGACAACTTCGACGCTTACGCTATTCGCCGTCATATATATGACTATTACTTGCGCAAAGAAATTCCAACACTTAAAAAACTTGTTGTATCTTTACGTGAATATGGTTTGTTCCATGGCCAAAAATCGTCATGAAGCTAGGTTTTGAAAGAAATTGGATTTTCTTATAAAAATCGGACATACGTAAAATATTGATGGAGCGTCACGACGTTGCTATGGCTCGCTGCGAATTTTTGAGCGAAGCCAAAAATATATCAGATTGGTCTAATGTTATTTTTACTGACGAAACTTGGTTAAATGCAAACCACACAGTATCTAAGAACTGAACTGACGACACCGCCGCTTCCACTAGTTCAGTGCCAATGGGAAAAGGTGACCGCCTTATCATATGCCATGCAGGGTCTACAAAAGGATTCGTGTCAGATGCTTTACTTGCCTTTAAATCCAAGAAAACAGTGGACCCGAACCACGTTCATTTCTACCACGAAGAAATGAACGCGGAGATTTATAAAGAATGGTTTAAAGAAATGGTGCAATCTCTGGAAGAACCGTCTATAATTATTCTGGACAACGCTACATATCACTCCAGACAAATTGATAAATTGCCGACGCAGGACAATAAAAAACAAGAGATTAATTGACTGGCTCCAACGTCATGGCGAAAATGTGGATAATACTTTATTAAAAATACAATTAGTGAATATTTTAAAATCGAAAAAAGCCTCCCTAAAAGATATGTTATCGACAAAATAGCTGCCGAATGTGGTCATTGGGTTCTTCGACTTCCGCCGTATCATTGCCAGTACAATGCTATAGAACTAATATGGGCACAAATCAAAGGACACGCCGCTTGAAACAATACCCATCCCCCTTTTACGGCAAACAAGATGTTAGATTTATTAAAAAATGCATGTGTGGAAGTAACTGCCGTTAACTAGGAAAAAAATGTGAGAAGAACCCAAAACATTATAGCGTCGGATTGGGAAATTCATGTGGCATTCGATAATACAGAAGTACAGGAACCTATAATAAATGTAGGGGAGAGCTCATCGAGTGACGGTGACGATTCATCAGATTTTGACTAAAATAAATAAATAAAGATTACTTGTCGTTATAATTATTTCATTTCATTGTCGAGTACCTACCTATACCTACTTATTACCAACAGCTTCAAAAAATTTAAAGAAGTTGTCATTATCAATCAAGAATTAATACGTGTAAACATCTTGTAATGAAATAGTATCCGGCAGTAGTTTAGTTTCTTACATTTTGTAAAAAAATATCGGGTTTGTTATCGTGTTACGTTTATCGATAGCTCCATCCCTATCAGTTTCTCCGACTCTGGTATAACCTTGTACGTGCGTAAGCGTCATATTTTTATAAAATAATGCATACATAATATAAAAAAGACGCTCGTTCAAGTTTCATCATCGAGCTGTCATCGAGAAAATAAAGAAATGGAAATAGTATAGTTATCCGGAAACTATATTTTTGATGTGAAACATCTAATGCGGAGGGAAGGTAAAACCTTTTTTTTTAGTTAAGGCAGAAAAAAAAAATTCCTAACCGCACACCCCGTCGTTCGGGGCAACGAACAGGGTAGTGTGGGGCCCTCACCCACTAAAGAAACCCGCCGTGTGCTGTCTCTCCGCCTTTATTGGCGGGCCACTGGAACTATGTTACATTCCTTCGGTGGTGAGGGAGGGTAAAACCTGCTGTTAGTGTGGCGATGCTTATAAGTAAAGAAATCCCCGCTGACGGAATTGCGGTTACATAACTAGTTTATTATTTAGCATTTGACATGCTTAGCTATATAAATTAACACAAAGTGTAAAAATGTGAAATTGAAACACCGTCCAGATGCTTTCAGCAGCTGAATTGGCAAAGCATCTGGACGTTATCCAGGAGATGCAGGTTCAAATCCTGCTCGTGACTGTTTCACATTTTCATTTACTCGTGAATTTTCGATTTCACATTTTTACACTTTGTGTTAATACAAAATAAAGATAAAAACCTTTTTTTAACCGATCACTGTCCCACTATTGGGCACGAGTCTCCTCTCGGAGTGAGATAAATCTCATCGCCTAAAGGCCATATTCTATCACGCTGGCCTAATGCATGTTGACGAATTTTAGAAGCCAAAAAACTCTGAGCTATGCCGATTACTCTCCATTTTATCCTTCACCGAGCAATTATAATAATAAATAAATACTTTTCACACAACGTCCTCTGGTCCCAGACTAAGTTTTTTTTTGTTAAGGCGGATACCACTTCGTTCGGAGCAACGAACAGGGTAGTGTGGGGCCCTCACCCCCTAAATAAACCTGCAATGTGCCATCTCTCCGCCTGTATTGGTGGACCACTGGAACTGTGTAACATTACAGTGGAGTATTCAATCCCCTGTCCAAGATCACAACAGACACCTCAGGCTCAAATTTTTCTAAAATATTTTAGTTACAAATTATCATTCGATTCCCACTCATGACAATTAAGTATTTGTGTGATGAACACAGATATTTGTACTGCGTCTGGGATTTTTTTATCTATTATATGTATGTATTTACAAAAAAAAGCAATATTATATATTGCTTTTTTTTATACTAGCCTTTGCCCGCGGCTTTGCCGCAGCCAAAAGCTAGTTTTTAGGTTATATCTCAGGTTCCTAATATAGTAGCGGGATAATATGTATAGTAGCGGGATAATATGTATACCAGTTTTTAAGTCTAATTGAGACCTGTCAAATAAAATCCATTTAATAGTTTTTGCGTGATGCGCGAACAAACAAAGAGATAAACAGACAAACGGACAAAAAATCTAAAAAAAATAGTTTTGTGCTTCGACACGCCTATTTAACCTAATACAGTATTTTTTTCTCAAATATATTAAATGTTGCAAGTTTTATAATAGTATATAGATATCCGTAATCTGGTACCCATAGCACAAGCTTTAAGCTTAGTTTGGGACCAAACGACGTTGTTTGAAATATCCGTGAATATTAATTATATGTTTATTTATAGTGGTCAGTTCAGTGTTCAAATAAAGATTGTCTTCACTGTATCTGGATAGATGTTTTTATACTACGTGTGTGGCAAACAAGCATACAACCTACCTGATCGTAAGTGGTTACCGTAGCTAATAAACGCTCGCAACACCAGAAGCATCACTGTGTGTTGCCATTACCAAGGAAAGGTATAGAAGATGGAGAGGTGAGAAAATAAGGAGAGAAAAGGAAGGAGAGATAGTGAGCGCTCTCACTTACCATATGAAACAAAACGGCAGTAGTACCTACCATTTTTCCAGTTGGATCTTCTGCGAGAGGGTAGTACTTCCCAGATCAAGAAGGCCCTTTCATATTGGGATAAGCAAGGCTCTACCATTTTGAAATAAAACTACGTTTACGGAATCTATCGTGTTTACTTGATTTTCTACTATCCCGACGTTTTACCCCGTTTCGTTCCGACGGAAAACCGTTGAGACAACATAATCAGCCTTGGACGTCTACTATCTAAGTCCACCCGTGATCATGATGCTGTAAGTAACGTCGGGATAGTGGAAAATCAAGTAAACGCGATAGATTCAAATGTGTAACATTCGCGTAAATATCAGAAAGTACTATAAGGCTCTACCACTAAAATATTGGACTATATTTTAAGCAATGGTGGTAAAGACAGTATATATTGGGCATGATGTTCGATTCCGTATGCTACATACCCGTTGTTCGTTCTTGTGGTGAATATCTTCACACTCACTTTAACGTAGCCAGTGGTGATCCAATTTTTATCAACAGGAGTATTTTTATATTTTTTGAAGAAAACCTACTAATCACCGTGCCGGGTCCCCCAGAAACAGGCTATGCTGTACTGACGTTAACTTGCCTGCTATCACGCACACACGCAAACACGCGCGCGCATACACACACACACATCCACCTATTTTACAAATAATCTGGATTTACCCTGCGGGAGACCTGGTACCCATACCACAAGTTAAATCTTATTATGTGTACCAGTGTTCAACGAAATACTGCTATTACCTATGTATTAATTTAGCATTTAAGATGGCGCATGACATGTATTTTTTGATTAATAAATTATTAGGGTTTCTAGTTTGATCCAGCCGTTTTCGAGGAGTTACACTGTAACTTTGTTGACTGCCTCTGTGGTGCAGCGGTAGTGTAAGCGACTGCTGATCATGAGGTCTTGGGTTCGATCCCCGGGTCAGGCAGTGTTATTAAACTTTTATGTAAAAAGAAACAATTTCAGTAGCAGCCCGGAGTTTGGAAATGCCCGGTAGACAGCAATAGGCTCGCCCCCTATTACGTGGGACTTAAACATAGCTGGCGAACTGTGGGTGTGTAATACGCCTTTGCCTACCCCTTCGGGGAATACAGGCGTGATGCTATGTTATGATATGTGCCTATGTATAATTCTGATAAACGTGTCAGTAATAACAACTAGCATTTGTATGTGTCAGTTACATCTGCGCGCCATTTTTATTGCCACCCTTCCATCATATTATGAGCTTTTTACATTAGCATTTCTACCGGATACGTACATTATCATATAAATTTTAGGAAAAATTGCATACAATAATGTTTATATGAAATAATATTGGATAAGTAATGTAAGAGGAGGTCGCAGCCCAGTTTTGCACTTGCAGTTAGAACGATTAGCAAGGTTAAGCAACTTTCGCTTGGCTGGCAGTCAAATGGGTGACCAAAAAGTGACGCGTATTTGTGAATACCTGACCTCCTCTGTGCTTCGGAAGGCATGTTAAGCAGTGGGTCCCGGCTGTAAAATAACATTCTGAATAAATAATCTGACTCTGGTCTTGTTCTAAGGTCACCATCTGTCCCCTCAATAGGGTCGTGGAAGTCATAGACAGTTTCAAAATACTTGTAAATACTAGTAGATCAGCTAAAACCGAACAAATTGGAAGCCAACCCCAACATAAGGTAGGGACCACTGAAGTAATGTAACATAATTCCGGTGGCAATAAAGGCGGAGAGACGGCATACGGCGGGTTTATTTAGTGAGTGAAGACCACACACTACCCTGTTCGTCGCACCTTTTGATGTGAAACATCTAATGCGGAGGGAGGGTAAAATCGGCTGTTAACGTGACGACGCTTTTATTTAACTTGTCCCCTTCAAACCTTGCAAGTTAAATTTGACACACTTCCCAGTTTTCGATTGAGCTGAAGATTTACACGCATAAGTATATCGCATGACAGTGCAATATTATGATAACATGGAGCTGATCTGATGATGGAGCTGGAAGGTGGACATAGCAACTCTATAATGAAACAACGCAACTCTCTCGACTTTGGACTCATTTGATTAGTCTAGATAAGTACTGGTATCCAGGGTCTGATGATGGCACTGGAAGGTGGCCATGAGAACTCCTTAATTAAATAGCCCAACTCCATTGAGTTAGGGCTCGTTTGAATTGTCTTGACTAGTACACCAGTCCTAGATGATATCAAGGGTCTGATGATGGAGCTGGAAGGTGGCCATAGGACTCCGTTAAAAAAAGACATAGCCCCATCGAGTTTGGGCTCATATGATTCATCTTGACGAGAGATCTTGACTTTCTTTCTAGATGGTATCCAAGGTCTGATGATGAAGCTGCCCGGAGTTTGGAAATGTGCCCGTTAGATGTCAATAGGCTCGCCCCCTATTACGTGGGACTTAAACATAGCTGGCGAGTCGTGGGTGTATAATACACCTCTGCCTACCTCTTGAGTTATCTTGAATAGTACCATAGTCCTAGATGATATTCAGGGCCTGATAATGGAGTCGGATAGCCATGGGCACTATGCTATAAAGCGTCGCAATCCTATCAACTTTGGAATCTTTTGATTCGTTTTGACAAGTACTTCGGCCTTAGATGATATCCAGGACCTGATTGTGATGATTTATATCCATTTCCGTTATGTCATAATTTTATATAAGCACATTGAAAAAGTTATGATCATTTTATTTCTAGGTACTCATTATTTCTACAAAATTATAATTTTTTCTTTCTTTTTTTTTTTGTTTAGGCGGGAAATTTTCCTAACCGCACACCCCGTCGTTCGGGGCAAACGAACAGGGTAATGTGGGGCCCTCACCCACTAAAGAAACCCGCCGTGTGCCGTCTCTCCGCCTGTGTTGACGGACCACTGGTACTATGTTGGATTACTTTAGTGGCCTGTTCGTTGCCCCTAACAACGGGGTGTGCGGTTACGTATATTTTTTACCGCCTTAACAAAAAAAAAAAAAAAAGACTTGGCCAGCGTTAATATAAATAGTATGTTGTTGCAAGTAAAATTGAGACCGGTGTAGTCACCAAGTAAGTATAAAAAATCCCATTATTTCCGGGAATATCTATAGTTGATGGTGATGACTGAAGCAAATAAATAGATAATATAGCGTTTAAGACCCATCAGTCTTTTTCCTCTTACGCTCCGGCCATACTAATGGACAAAGTCAATGCCCATCATCGCGATAATTTTTGCGTTAACGCGATAAATTGTGTGGCCACACTTGAACATTCAATTTCTTTGATGTACCACCACCAGAGTTATCGCCTCGATTCTAGTGGTAAGTCGTGGCTACACCAACATTAAACGTTCGTCATCGCGATAATTAACAGCATTTCCCATTAGTGTGCCTCGAACAGAACGGAGGATTTCGGCCATAGTCCACCATGCTGGCTCAGTGCTGGTCGGCAGAAAAAAAGGCCGTTGAAAAAATGCAAGCCTGCGGGATTCCTCATGATGTTTACCAGGCAGTGATAATTTGTAAACAAACACATATATTATTTCGAAATATCTGAGGTGTCCTTCGCGAAATGAACCTTGGTATTAACACTAAATTATCATAGACGTCTAGGATTCTGACTTGTAAGCGCAGTGTGCAGCTTAATAAGACATAATTATTCAAATGTATTTATCTACCGTTGAAAGTAAACACATAGATACATTATAGAATAAAACCCTATCAATTAGTGGATTTAAAAAAAATATTATTGCACACAATGCGCAAAAAATCATAACAACATCATAGCAATCTATTATCAAAATTCCTGGCAACACTGTCAAATTCTAAATGGCAACTCTGTGGGTGAAATGGTCAGTAAAGCTTACTACATTACTCATAACGATAAATATAATATGAGGCACGAATAAAAATTCTATTCTGACAAAGTCTGAAGTAGTGGTTAATATTCTTTATGAATTAACGTGCAACACAAGATTACCTGCAATAACTTTTAAATCACACTTGCTATATATGTCCTACTCCACTTAGCACGGACAAAAATTTAGTAATGAAAAAAATTTTGAATTTCTTGAATTATTGTAAAGTTTGATGATAGATAAAACCCTTCCTTAAAATATATTTAAAAATCTGTGAAATCCATTGTGTAGCTTAGAAAAAATTAACTAAAAAACAGATGACTTCCACATCGACATTATAAACTTTTTATATAGAAGTCATAGCTTTGGGTAAGGCTAAAAACTGCCAAGATTGATAAGTTGATTTCAATCTCCAATCACAACTGGGAAAGGCCTTAGATATATTAGCCAGGCCAGGGAAACATCGTGAGAAAAGAAGGTTGGATGCCAGGCTGGCTCTTAATCTGTGAGCCCCGTACCCGTTCTTTACCGTACGTTCTTTTAATAATAATAACCATTTATACACAAGAATATAGTATAGAGTGGTGATTGTACATTGAAAATATAGACCTGTCACATTCTACCATAACAAAGGTGCGTAAATATATAATTTAGTAAAAAAAAATCAACACAATTACCTACATTCAATTAAAGATAATTGATTATTAATTAAGTACATTATTTTAATTCAATTTTATTAGTCTGGTTGAAGACGGTAAATGGAGATGGTAAAATAAAAGTTATATATAATTTAATAATAACCTCTCAAATAAGGAATGATTAAATATGAATATATAAGAATTGTGTCAAAATTATTTTATTTTATGTATAATTACTAAACTTGTAAGAGACTTTTTCGTAAAACTCCAAATTAAAATGTTTGCTTAAATAAACGCTTGAAAAATGTTATCCACAACATAAAAAGCGAAGAAGGTTGTTAGAGATGTCTTAGCCAGAATTTAGAACACTCAAACACAGCATCATAATGGTAGGTAAAGTTTAAAAGATTAAAGGAGCATTCAATTTAATTTTCCAAAAGTTTGAACAAGCATTACAAATTAAGTTTGTTTGACTAATAAATAAACTCTGTAGCGGAAACAAAGCTATTAACTTGCATTAGCTCGCTATACAAAATCATCTCTTGTACAAAAGTTTAATAATTGCTCTAAATAAGACGAAAGAAGAATAGAATTATACATTCGATAAAAATATAATGAACATTTTTTTTCACAGCTTTACTATCCCACAGCACGCAGTCTCCTCTCAAGGTGAGTGGGGTTTAGTCTGAGTTGTTAGATTTCACAAGCCGTAGACAAAATGAAAATCTATAAAAACCACCACATAATACGTTCCTTCGCCTTGCTGTGAAGCATTGTAAATAAATACACAGATAAACATCAGAGAAGATGTGTCTTGCGGGTTCTCGTAGGGCAGGGGTCGAACTCAATACACCATGCTTTACTGGCCTTAACCTTACCACTATGCTATCACAGTTTATATCAACATTATATGTGAGAACAAAATGAGTAAGAAAATTCTTGCAAAAAGTATATCACTAAAATAAACAATTGAATACACTATAGTTGAATGACAAGAATCCTGAATACACATCAATTCTACAACGGTAATCATAATATTGAACAATTGAACACTAAAAGTTCGATAAAAAAAAAACTTGAAAGAAATCCATACTGGTTATAGGCTTTTTCTAAGTCAGCGTACTCCCTTGTTGTCCGAACGAGTACCACCTTTGTTTTAAACGGCTGTTAAGCATACCGACAGTAGTCTCAAACGTTGTAGTTACTTTTCATTAAGACAGTGCTTCTGGCATTACTAAGCATTGGGAAGTAAGTTTGTTTTTTTGTTTGTTACTCTCTCACCCTGTAATACTTAAGGGATATTCATCAATATTTTCATACATATGACCTGAAACCCAGAAATGGACATAGGTTACTTTTCATCCCAGAAAAGGCGTCGGTTCGCATGGGATATCTATTTTAACACAAAAATAATTAATGTTCCGTTGTATAATTTTGATCTAATTTTGAAGTCCACGCTGATGAACTCACGAGCAGAATTTAGTATAGGTATACTAAATGGGTATTTGTAATGCCTTGACATATAAAGCGATTTTCTATAGTTACTATATCAAAGCAATTGCAGATCCATTATATTCAGTGTTTAGTTAGTACAAGCTTGAACAAATGTTTGCGAAACCAACTCACCGTACAAGTTGAATTTCAGTTGACTCCAAATGTCTTTTGTGTTTCCGAGAACTCGAGCTTGTATAATAGGTTACAAACTCCTTAAAAATCATCATAAATTATTATCATTTTGCACGCCTCATAAGCGAAGCGTTGAGGTGTGTACTATTCTCGCTTCACGCAGAATAACTGATTTTTCTAACTTAAAATGTCTCTATTTATCATATATTGCACTTGTAAAATAATAAAACACTATTTTTAACACTCATGATATTATTGATGCCATTTTTGTTATTTAAACTAGTTAAAAAACTGTTTGAAAAAGTTCTGCCTTGGACGTCCGTGTGTTGTAGGTATGTTCGTAGAATGTGTTAACACGATAACGACTGAAATACTTTACTAATCGAGTCTTTTTTCTCTCTTACGTTTCAGTATAATTACGAATAGCGAGCCTTATCTATATATATTTTCACGGTCTGATTCGATGTGGTTTAATTGTTATTAAATAAACAAAAAAATTGTGAATATTTATGCTCGACTCGACACTAAAACTAGCGCTACGCTATACCTTATTTCGTGAGAGTTCTATATTGGTCTATAGAAATAGTTCAAGTAGTGAAACTATTTCTATAGACCAATATAGAAGTACTTCTTAAAATTAGCGCTACATGGCGTATAAGACATGAAATCTCATTACTTAGTACTGTTTGAAATTAGCGCTATCTATGTGATTTATTGAAAACTACTTAGTAAGACCAATACATTATTAGTTACTTATCAAAAAATCAATTTTATTGTGAAAAATGAAGATTATGGGCGTGCACTTTTGGATTTTCCAAAGTATTTAATACTTGACATGCTGTAAATTAGAGTACCATCTACAAGTGGGCTGGTTTTTTTCTCGTCTACCCCATAGTAAGGGGTTTCATTGGATAGGTCTTTTAAAAAGTATTATGTTTGTGAAAATAATTTTTCGAATAAGGGGTCCGTTTGTTAAATATTAAGCTTTAAAGCGCAAATTTTTGTTGTTTTTGGATATGTGAAAAAAATTTACTGCTATTGATGCTATTTTGAAACTAAACCGAAGAAAATGAATTATAGTTTAAAAACAAAAAAAAAAAACACGCTTTAGCTAGTTGAACTAATAAATATTATTTTTAGTTCAATTACGAGTATAACATCAGCTACCTGCCAGTGAAAGTCAACTTTCATATGCATTTAGTAAAAGGCTGTTACTTAAGCATTACAAACAGATACTTTAATTATATTTATTTATATAGAATATAATTCAGTTAGCTATAGAAGGCATTTGGATATACAATTACTGATGTAAGTGAATTGAATAAATATTAATTTTTTTATGTGATAAAAGCAGTTTAGTTTAGCCTGAGATAATAATAGCTTTTTAGCAGTTGCCTTTGAAAGTACATTCAAAGAACTGATATCTATTGTGATGCTAAAGTTGTTTGTAACGAAAACTTTGCAGATTTGTCTAGAGTATAGATTTATATTGTATTTTCTAAATCGTTATAATGTGTTCTGATTTTAGTTATTATATAAAATATTATAGAGCATGTTATTCGAAAGATATTGTATTTCAAAATATCAGATTGCATAATTAACCATAGAAGCCTTTTTCAAACGCAGTACCGAACTCTCCTGGCTGTGTGGGGCCGGCTTTAGAATTGTCCCACCCCTCTCTACCCACGGGAGTCGTAAGAGCCGACTGAGGGAATACTAGGGGGAATGGGTAGCAGCACTCCATCGAGTATTAACAACATCCACTGCGATCTCCAACCCGCCTGCCAAGCGTGGCGATTACGGCATTATCCCCCATGACGGGATTACTCGTTGTGGCGTTCTCTTGGGGAGGCCTATGTCCAGCAGTGGATGATGAAAGCCTGATAGATGGATGGATGAATGGAATACCGAACTCCCGTACCAATTGTTATGGGTTCAATTACCATTGAAGAAAAATAATTTGTGTGATGCACAAATATACGTCGCTCTGGGGCATATTAATTGTCTCAAGGTAAATTCACGTTATAATATCAATAAGGAATCAAAGTAATTTTATATTACTTACATAGAAAATGATTTAACACCACAGTATCAAATTAATATGCCATATAGTAGCATAGTCAGTTCCTTTAACATAATTTTAGAGCTATATTTTTATTTAAATTGTATCTCTTTTAAGTGTTTATTAATTTTTTTATTTATTTATAAGGCACACAAAACAAGGCATAGTACAAACAATTCTAAATTTACAATGAGAGTAGGTACTTAAGCTTAACTATGTCTCTAAATATGTGTACACAATATGATCAAAAAACAAAAACGGTACGAAACAGAGGTGATATAAAATGAGACTTAATTATCTAATTTAAACGTCTATAAAATTAGGTTTGCAGTTAACGTTTATCATATATAAGACTTTATCAAGAAGATAATGCAAAACAATATCAAAAGAACGCAATAATGTCCATTTGTAATTATAATTATTACACAGGATTGAGACAACAGCTTTCTCGTGCCTGTTTCGACATAATATGCCTAACAACATTTCTAAACTGTGGCAGTTTACTGTTAAATATATCTAAGTCCTTGTAGTGCTCTGCCAATAACTCGTTGTACAAGTGACACATTCTTACAACGGGATTATAAAACGAGGTGTTATTAATGTGAACATCCAAAATAAAACTTGAGGTAAGGCTGACGTGATCTAAACTTGATGTTAAAATTAATCAAGGACAACAGGGTCGGGGCAGTCGATAACAGAGTGGAGAATCTTGTGGAGACACACGAGATCGAAATACTTACGCCGCGACTTCAAACTGAGTATTTTAAACTTGTGCAACTGTTGCCCATATGAGCAACGTTCGCGATTTAGTGCATATCTGAAACATAATGCCCGAAGGCATTTCTTTTGGATACCTTCAATTCGGTCACTATGAACTGTATAAAAAGGTAACCATACAGCGGAATTGTATTCTAGTATATTTCGAACCAAACCATAATACAGACAAAGCAAACTACGAGGTTTATTAAAATATTTAGTAATTCTCAGTATGAAGCCAAGAAGTTTGGCGCTTCTACTAATAATATAACCATAATGCATGTGAAATGTTAGTTTTTCATAAAATATAACTCCCAGATCCCTCACGATATGTTTTCTTTCAATTGTTTGTCCGTTAATATTGTATTCAAATAATATCTTATTAGTTTTGTTGGTAAAATAAATGCTACAACATTTAGCAACATTAAGTAACATATTGTTGTCTACACATCAATCGCTAACAAACTCAAGATCCCTCTGAAGAACTTCAGCGTCATGAGTACTATTTACGATTGAGTAAAACTTGAGATCGTCAGCATACAATAGGCACGGATTTATCAGTCTGTTAATGAGATCATTAATAAAGACTACAAAGAACAATGGACCCAAATGTGAGCCCTGATGAACACCTAAGGAAGCAATTATAGGAGTGGACACTTCGCCTTTGATACATACAAGTTGACTTCTTCGATCCAAATAAGACTTGACCCACCTTAGCAAATCACCATGTATACCGTACGATGATAATTTAGTACATAATAAATTATGACCAACTTTATTGAACGCCTTGGAAAAATCGGTATATATGCAATCGACCTGCTGTCTCTTGCTGATTGCACGACATATATAATTTTTAAAAACGAGTAAGTTAGAAAGAGTGGATCTATTTTTTAAGAAGCCATGTTGTTTTAAAGATATATATGGGTTTAAGTGATAATATAGTGAGTCGTATACAACGGATTCAAAAAGTTTAGCAAAGCAAGACAAAATACTGATTGGCCTATAATTCAGCAGGATCAGTCACCAGATTTATGTATTGGTACTATATGTGCGAGTTTCCACTTAGTTGGAAATACACCCATACGAAGCGATTTCGAAAAAATAAGTGACAATGGATAACACAGCTCCTTGCTACAAATCTTGGCTAAAGATGGCGGTATTCTGTCTGGGCCAGCACCTTTGTTCACGTCAAGTTTACGAATCTTCTCGAGAACATCCTGCTGAATGATATTAATGAAGCCCAAGGCATTTACACTACATGGCAAAGGTGCTACACAGTTATTTAGTGGCTCAGCCGTTTGAAACACGGAGCTAAAACAAAGAGAAAATAAATTACAAGTGTCTTTAAGATTGGAAGAACAATTGTCACGATACGTCATCGCTACTGGAACAGCATTTGTGTTCTTTTTGCTATTAACATACCTCCAAAAATGTTTAACATCCGATTCTAGACTTGATTCGATAGATGAGACGAATAAACTGTAATCTTCCCTCATTAACTTTTTACATCTGGAACGGAGCATACTAAAAGTATCATAGTCACGCGGATTTTTGTATTTGCGGAACAATCGATGATACTTTAACTTTTCTTTTAAAGTACGTTTCAAAGATAAAGGGAACCAAGTAAGGTAAATGTAAGAATCGTCCCTTGCCAAAGGTGTATGTCGAGTGATTATTTCCTCCAAAACATTGTAAAATTTCACAACCATCAAATCAAGTTCAGTGTCATCCAAAATAACCAACCAATCAACCCAAGCCCCCAAGTCCTCTATGACCCTAATGTAGTGACACTTAAAAAAACATAATTTTCGCCGCCTCCGTGATCTTAAGCTCTTTGTTATAGTGTTACTGTAATCAACCACTAAAGAAAGATGGTGAGCATCCATTCTACTAAGTGGTTCAGTGCCATAAACTTGTACTGTGGTATTAGGGAGAGTAGGTAAGACAAGGTCAAGAAAGCGATTGTTTTTGTTGGGAATGCTATTAAGCTAATGTAAGCCACATAAGTTGATTGTCTCCACTAGTAGATCTGCTTTTCTGTCCAGTGGTAGGCTAGGCAATAAAGAATCTGAATTATATGTAACAGACCAAGTAACTAAAGGAGTGTTAAAATCACCTAAAATAATAAATTCATTTTGATTTGAATTTTATGTAATTATAGTTTGACAGTTATGATAAAATATGTTAATGAAGCTTAGAAGCAAGTCTGATGGCAGATAGTAGACACAAAAGGTAATAGCTCTGTCAGTCTTAGAGTTAAGCATAATAGTTATCCAAAGATCCTCCACTACACATTCCCAAGATGATCGTTTAAAAATACTGTAAGTTTTTTTGACGGCAACAAGCACCCCGCCACCCTCACTCCTCATAACAGAGGTGTCACATCTATCCCGGCGAAAAATATTATACCGATTGTCGAACAGTTCAAAATCAAAAATACTATGATTCAGATTAGTTTCAGTTAAGCATATCACATCATAAGCACTGTTGAGAACATTTAAATTAAAATCATTAATTTTAGACCTTATACGATTTACATTCTGATAGTAATGTAGTAAAAACTCCGTTCTCATATTATAATTATTTATTATACACCAATCTCCACAATCTCGCTCGACGTTAGGTACTAGTATATAATACTTATTCGGTTTACCATAACGGTTAGCACCACTTCCTGCCACGACCACACGGTTCGGTTGTCCAAGCCCGACTGCCCACACTCGCCATCCGTTATTATTGTCTGTCAATGTTGTCAGTACAAGGGAATCGTATGAATCGCAATCGATGACTCGACTACGATTCACACGCATCAATTTGATAATTTATTATAAAAATCAAACCTTACACTCGTCCATCCTGACCTCGTGAATGTCCCCATACACGCTCCCAGTCTAGTACCTCTTAACCTTACACTCGGCGAGAGACAACATTCACTATACATATAGTGTAAAGTATATAATTACATATAGAAACAAAACAATACATTAACATCATAATCCATTAGTACAAAATCTCATGTGTACAAAATAAATTAAGGACTTCAGTAAAAGCATCCAATTCTCACAAGACCCTTAATAAGTTTTCCCTACCGTAAACCCATCCAATTCTTACGGCAAGGACAACACATTAGTATGATTTTGCGAACCCATCCAATTCTAGCAAGATTAGCTACTTACCTCTAAAACAGTTTATACTAACCCATCCAATTCTAGCAAAAACTGTACCTGTAATTCTTAACAACCCATCCAATTCTGTCAAGAACCACAAAGTAAATCCAGAACAAAATAATTACAACTAAATCATAATATATGTTTCAACAATAATATAAACCATTTATAATAAAATCTAAGTTTGAACTAAACACAAGACGTGCGAACCCATCCAATTCTTGCAAAGTCAAAGCCAATACTTGCTAACCCATCCAATTCTAGCAAAACTGTAACTGTAATCCTTGACAACCCATCCAATTCTGTCAAGAACCACAAAGTAAATTCACAACAAAATAATTACAAATAAATCATATGTTTCAAAAATAATATAAACCGTTTATAATAAAATCTAAGTTTGAACTTAACACAAGACGTGCGAACCTATCCAATTATCGCAAAGTCAAAGCCAATACTTGCTAACCCATCCAATTCTAGCAAGATTAGCTACTTATCTCTAAAACAGTTTACGCTAATCCATCCAATTCTAGCAAAAACTGTAACTGTAATTCTTGAGAACCCATCCAATTCTGTCAAGAACCACAAAGTAAATTCAGAACAAAATAATTACAACATCAATCATATGTTTCATCAATAATATAAACCATTTAGAATAAAATCTAGGTTTGAAAATCAAAATGAGGTAATTATACGTAGAGTAACATAGTTTTATAAAAGATCAAACTGTCAACTGCCCTGCTCATTGATGATTTTAATTATAACAATATAAGAATAAATTATGCAATATGATTTCATAATGTTATGCTCAAGGGATATTTCATACTTAAAAATATATTATTACTTAATTTATTTTATGTACATTATTCATCATCACTTTCGAAAACAGAATAATTAACATTTTCATCATTAAAAACACTATTCAACTCAAGAGCCGCCAGATCAATCCAATGCAACATGCGATCGGCAGCTACTGTCGTTTTGCGTTTATTTTTTTATTTTTGGGGCCAGTCAACTCCGGTATGGAGGCCAGTCTATAACGATCATTACCTAATACTTTAACTACTGTATATTATGGTGCTATGTATGACTACTACTACTACTACTACATAACACACCATTTCCTTTGTGGAGTAGGCAGAGAAAACCGCGTGCCAAGACTCTATTCTTGCATACATCTCTCGCTTCCTCAGCATTCATAATTCTTTTTATACACGCTCACCGGTTTCGGAGACTCCTGACTCCACCTTCATTCAATACATGACTGATTTGGTCTAGGTAGGTGAGTGTCGGTTTCCCCCTGTACCTACATCCTTCCACTTTCGCATTGTATATCTTCTTAACCAGCTGCTCGTCTGGCATTCTTTCTACATGTCCAAACCATCGGAACATTCCCTTTCACATCTTTACACCATACTCTCTTTCATACCTACTCGCTCTCTTACGTCATCGTTATGAATGTGGTCAGTCAGCCTCACTCCACAGTCGCCTCGCAGAGATAGCATTTCGGCCGCATTGATTTTACTCTCATGCTTCTTTATCGCATACCCAACTCTTGCTTCTATGTATATAGTAACGTTGGGACAAGCACTGCATCGAGTATTTCGACCCGTGCCTTCTGGCTGAGGTAGTGGCTACTGACAAATTGTTCCAATGCTCCATCGCTATATTTCCCGCATTTACTCTTCTCTCTATATCAGTGGTGTACGTTCTATCCTGACTAAATCCACATCCAAGATATATAAATTCATCCACTTGTTCTACACTATTGATAATCGATACTCTGACATTTGTTCTGGCTTCACCTTTTTCAAAGACTATAATTTTGGCTTTCCTCACATTCACAACCTATGAATGAGGTAAGAGCTTAGTGCTTTCCCCATCATTATTACAAGCCACTCGTGATTTTTTTTTTACAATTTCACCTTCTTTGTATGTATGAGCCGGTTTCCTATTCTTATTAAATTATCTTTTGTTTAATCTGCTCTCCCTATATTCTATCGTTGACTTCCTCTCTTATCGTAATTACATCATTGGTTTCACCGTGCTATTTCTAATTTCATTATGTTTAGGGTCCAGTTCTGCATTCATAGATGTGCCAAACATCACTTCTGCAGGGGTCCTGCCAATAGTCTTTTGACAGGTATTATTTAAGCCCCATTGTACCGCACTAATATTCCCATCCCATGACTTTTCATCACTATTTAAGTTTTGACCTGTTAACGAATCTAAGATTGAGCGATTATATCGTTCAACTTGGCCATTAGAACGTGGGCTAAACACCGCATTGAAGAAGTGTCTGACCTTTATCTAAACAATACCTTTTAAAAGCATGGGATACGAAGCAGGGTCTCCGATCACTAAAGATGCGGTCTGGACATCTAAAGATATAAAATACGTCTCCCAATGCGCGTATAGCATTGAGAATATTTGTGTTTCACACCGGTTTTATAAAAATAAACTTTGTGGAGCCTCCACTCTGACGAACACTGAAGGTGAGTATTGCCAAGCTTAGATCCTACAAAGGGCCCGAGATGGTCGATGTGTACGGTGTGGAAAGGAACCTCGATATTTTTTTGCGTTAATTGTTTCTAGCATTGCATTCATGACTGTTCCCGCCAAGGGCAGGACGAATTAATGAGTGAGTGACAAATGTACAGCGCTACAATTCATATAAAAACGTTTGAACATCACAGTTGAAAATCAAAACGCGTACGCGCAGGAGGTACGGTGGTCACCACCGAAGGGATGTAACACAGTTCCAGTGGCCCGCCAATGAAGGCGGAGAGACGGAACACGGCGGGTTTCTTTAGTGGGTGCAGGCCCCACACTACCCCTGTTCGTTGCCCCGAACGACGGGGTGTGCGGTTAGGAACATTGATTCCCGCCTTAACAAAAAAAAAAAAGTAGATACGGTGGTCTCCCGATGAATAATCTTAAGTCAGCCCTCGTGTCTGCGTATAACCCATAAAGGTATTTAATGTGTGTATATACCTAACGCCCTAGTCTTGTATGTCCATCAAGTGTAAATCCGCTCATAAGACATCTGTATAAAGCACTACCGAACACTGAACTCAGTCCTTGGCCAGGGTACCGCATGTTTTTCTGTGTGTCTTACACGCCCATTCAGCCTAGGGAATTGGTGGTTTACCATCAACTCGGCGCATGTCAATGCTGTGGGCAGCTGTGGTGAGCTTCAAGGAAGTCAGGCGAGTTCTCCAACCCACCCTTCTTGCCATCCCAGAGCCCCCATAACATATTTTGGTCCTCCGAGCCCCACATAGGGTCCAGAAGCACTGACACATACCCTGGATGTCTACGGCGACCAGTTATCAAGCTTGCCAGGCTCCCTTTAAATTCAACTATGAGGACACTTCTACAATGACTTTGTCGCCAAAACAACCGATCTACCTGCTATAGTGCGTTACGTGTCCCATACTCCTCATCCCGGCGCGAGAGTTCTGTGCGAACTGCGACACGGCTTCTTTAGTGATTCAGTTATCCATCATGCGGCTTCTGTTACATCGGACGGCTACTATTCACTATTTGTTTAACTTGTGCTCTTATTGGATTGCCATCATCATGGAGGAATTTGTGTGTATACGATGTCGTGACTGTCAGATTTATGGCCAAATTTGGCAAGTCAAGGACTGAAGAGGTTTGGGGCACTTCATATACGGGTGGCTGCTCTCTTTGCAGTTGTAACAGAAAAAAACTGGGAATAAATCCCGTTGTATTAGGTCTTTTACCGCCTATGTTATTAGTATTAGATGGTTTAGCATCATGTATAAAGGTACTACGACGGGCCCCGTAGCGTAGTCGGCAGTATAACAGACTCCCGTGTACGAGGTCGTAGGTTCGATTCCCACTCAGGTTCGGTTGTCCAAGCCCGACTGCTTTTAGTATGATTACTTACTCTATGCCGACTGCCCACACTCGCCATCCGTTATTATTGTCTGTCAATGTTGTGCAAGGGAATCGTATGAATCGCAATCGATGACTCGACTACGATTCACAAACGAGATGTATAATACTTTTCTTTGGATTGCGTGGCATCTTCAAATAAAGATATTTACGTGTACCTTCACGACACCACAATTTTATTACTTTACTTGACAAAGAAAAGGCTGAATGTTACTTTTGAATAATTCATATTGCCCTCACGTGCTATAAATCATATATGACGTAAACGAACTGTGAATATTGTGAATGAATTTGTGAAACCCAGGGAGACCGATGTACGGATGAACATTAACGAGGCTCCTATAAAGGTGTATACCGGTATGGTGATTCATATAAAATGATATTATATATTATAAGTAGTGTATATGTCTGTTTTTTGCCGTGGTAGAGCCTTGCTTTTCCGATGAATGATGTGTGTATGATTGTGCCGGCTTGACTGGGAAAGTACCACTCTCTCACGGAAAATCGACGTGATACAAAGGTAGTTACTCCTTTTTTTAGGTGGGCAAAAATGTACCTACCGCACACCCACTACCCGGGAAGACAGCGGGGTAGTGTGGGGCTCTGACTCACTAAAAACCCACCGTGCGCCCTCACCCGCCCGTGCTCGGTGGACCACTGGTACCGCGTATGTTCATTCAGTGGTCCGCGCGGCGGCTAGCTTTGTCAGACTCTCTGAGCGACGTCCCCGCATCTGGGACGTCACAACTTCGCGGTAGACTCAACAACACAATTCCCAATGCAACCGCCCGTGGCCTCAGCTAGGGCGACATTAGGCGCAAATATTCGCGCCAACGTCACCACGCGCGCCGGCGGCGAGTCGGGACAGAGGAGACATCAGCCTCTCTGGCCCTCTAAGCCGCCTCCTTCCGTGAGATGACATACTCGCAGAAGGTGGCAACCGCGGTCCTGTACCTATCACCACTAACCATAGACCGGACGACAGCCGGCAGCGACAGGTCCTCTCCGAGGACTGCTGCGAGTCTGCTCCCTCCTAGTAACTGTGTAGGTGCTTGCCGAAGAATCCGTGCCCCGACAGCACCTACACCAGCCGAGAGATGAGGACTCCAATGGTAGTTACTCCTACTTTATCCATTGTGAGTGAATGTACCGGTGGACTAAGAACCTCCATATCCCCTCCTTATTATCTTTACTGTCAACTAAATTCCTTCGTTATAATTCTTGTTCTTTTATTTCTCTCCTCCATATTCATTTCCCTGGGGTTGGTAACGCACGAGCGATGCCTCTGGAGTGTCTATAGGCTACTGTAACTGATAACCATGTGGCAGTCCTTTTTGCCACTTTCTAATTTATTTATTTGTTTTAGACGAGCCATGGCCCGTCTGATAGTAAGTCACTCTTGGACTAGACTATACGAAGATTACCGCGAAGCCGCTGCTCCACATTTCATTTCGCGGGTGCGAAATAAAAGAATGAACTCTTATATCCCGCTACAACCGCTATAAAGCATAGTTTACATGAAGCCAACACTGGCTGCCAATAAGACTGGCAGCCAGCGCTGGCTTGGTATTTGCATGGTGTAAACAGTTTTTCAAGCCAAGCCAGCGCTAGCTGCCAACGCTGGCGAGAATAGAACGCCCGTCTATGCCCCGCGCCAGCATTGCGGATATGTGTAGACGCATCTCGCCAGTCACTGGCGAACAAAAAAACGTGAAAACGTGTGCACACCCAAAGAAAAATCCGTGAATGAATGGCCTCGTCTAAACAACAGGGGCCAGGCCAACGCTGCCTTGTCTGCAGGAATGGCGCCAGCATTATTGGCTTCGTATAAACTCTGCTTAACACACCGAGGTGCTTCAGCGCCGGTCACACGGCAAACGGTGGTAACCACTCGGGCCCGATAATAAGTGAGTATTCTCTTGGTACCTAACCCTATCACTTGCTGATATATAACAATGGGTGATAAAATGGTGACTGCCTCTGTGGTGCAGCGGTAGTGTGAGCGACTGCTCATCATGAGGTCTCGGGTTTAATCCCGGAGTTGGGCAGTGTTATAGAGATTTTTCTTAAAAAAATAAATAAAAATTCTCAGTAGTAGCCTGGAGTTTGGAAATGTGCCCGGTAGACGTCAATAGGCTCGCCCCCTATTACATGGGACTCAAACATAGCTGGCGAATCGTGGGTATGTAATACACCTCTGCCTACCCTTTCGGGGAATACAGGCATGATGCTATGTCATAAAAGCTTACTCTCATTAGTTGCCTCATACGACACCCGCAGGAAAGAATGATGTACTGATACTTGTGTTTTATTTATAGAGCTGTCATCTATATTAGAGTCAGAATTTCGCTATCTTCAAACGTTTTAATAAGAGGCTCTTTCAATATATGTCTTTGATTACCAAGGGAAACAATGAAAGTCAACTAGGTCTGAACAAATAAAACCGAGAAAAACAAATCTTGACGGAGAACCTTTGATAGTAAAGTAGCGTTTTCCGTTAGAGTATTTATTTTATGTTCATTTTAAAGAATTCGAAGGTTCTTCGTGGAAATCTAATTCTAATTGATAGAAGCCAAAACTTGACTATATTGATTAAGATTCGGGTATTTTAATGTATCATTAAAACAATGACTGCACAGATCGTGGAGTAGTTTAGATACCAGTCCGAGTGACTCGTCTCCGACTCTATATGTGATCCACAAATGGTTGGTCTGAGTAAAAAACAATAAATACACATATGCTTATTTGAATGTATCATTACAAAAATATTAAAAAAATATGCACACACAATTTTTGAACTGATTTATCAATGTACCATCTACTGGTGAGTGCAAATAGTACCTCAGAAACTTCAGGGATAGAAGTACCTAAGCCAGTGTACATGGGAAAAAGAGAAAGCGCTTTTCTTCAGTAAAATACATAAGATGATCAACGGCATTTTCACTGCAGTGATATTATCATTAGTCAGCTTATATACCGGTGGGGTAGAATCTCTCGATAATAGGTTGTATTCCAAGTCCATCACTAGTGAGAAAAACCAGTCCATAAAAACTATTAAGTATGCTGTATGAGGCATAAAATCTTCCACATTCTCGAATACTTAAGTTAAAATCCTGCCCGTGACTGTTATTTTCGAATTCATATTTATAAACTTTGTGTAATTTATATGGCTAAGCAGATCAAATGCTATAAAAAACATAAGTCGACATTCTGCGAGACGGTGGATAGAAGTACCAGAATTTAGACATATAAAATTCAATTTAAGTATAAAAAAAATATTATTTAACCATTTTATAAACCTTAAAAATAAAAAGTAGCGGAGCGTGTCAAATGCTAAAAAAATATAGGTCAAAAATGTTTAAAAAATCGCGCCATCAAATAGTATGAATTTTAATTGCAAAATTAAACTTACTATGTTGGATTAATGCATGTAAATTCATTCCGATAGATGGCGTTGGTCGTAAAGACAAATGTGATGAGGAAATTGGGATGGCCGAATAGGTCAGTACGATAGCTCAGTGGCTTGGAGCACTTCCCCGGATTGGAAAAAACGCGGGTTCGATTTCCGCTCGTACTAAAAATATCTTTTTCTTTATCCACAAATAAATTGTACTTTAAAAATTTCAAATGCTCTTTATAATTAGGTTCATAAATGCTAAAGTTTTCTTAATAATTGGAACTGAACATTTTGTAGTGTTGATTTAATGGCAGACTATCAAATAAAAAGGGCCACCTGATGGTAAGCTGTTACCGTAGCCTACAGACGCTAGCAGGGCAGAGGCGTCACTCACGCTTCGCCCACAGAAAGGTATAAGAGAGGTGAAAAGCGAAGATAATGAGGCAAAGATGAGGAGGGGGTCTGCTCTCCGGCGCTCTCGCTCTCCATACGAAACACAACAGTAGGAGTACCTACCGTTGTTTCACGTTTATCTTCTGTGAGAAGGTGGTACTTCTCAGGTTGAGCCAGCACATTCATGCTGCAACAAATTCTGGTGCTTCTATCCACCGTCTCGCAAAATGTCGACCCGAGTATTTGGAAATCTGAAAGATTTTATTGAGAGATAAAATCTTTATGCTGGGACAAACATGGCTTTACCATTACACTGTTTTAGTAATAAGAAAGGAACAAAAATACCACGAGGAAGTTTTAAAGTATGAAGGAAGATACCTGACTTAATTACTAAAACAACTACCAAACAAACTCACTCGAAGTAACAATAAAATTACAAAGTCACAGTGAACTAAATCGCAAGTGAAATTTACAGAATAGTCACAAGCGGTCGTTAACCACAAGACGTAATTAAAGCGCTTTCAATATAACAGGTCCCAGTTCATTACTTAACAAAGTTGGAAGTCGATGGAATGACCGTGTGCAAATTTAATTCAGCCTGAGTCAGCGTTTCCGAGTGGTGAATGCGTAATGGGTTGTGATTGAAAATTGCTTCAGCACCGTATGTTTTTATACTCGATATTTACAAGATATAAAAAAGATTAAAAACTGTAGTCCGACCGCGGAAATAAAAAAGTGGTCTAAAAAGTAATAAACAAGAAACTAATTTTGACAGAAATCAGGAAATGCGTGGGTACAAAAATGGTCAATGAAGACCCAAATTATTTAAAAGTGTGAAATAGTAAAATGCCACTACTCTAACACATACAAAAATAGTCAATGATATTGAATATAAAAAAAAACTATTTTTTTTGCCACTTCTTTTACACAATAGTTAAAATATCACAAGTTTGGGAAAAAAGCGACGACATGATTTTCTCTCACGTTCCCGCCAAAACTTGAAAATACGATTAATTACATGTAAAAGTATAAAAATAAAATAAAAAAGAAAAGAATAGGAGCTTCACAATATTTTAAATTTCCCACCACATTTTTTACGAGCTAATTTAAATTATCTTGCCTCACTGAAAAATGGATCTGCGTCGGGAATTTTTCGCAGAAATTCCCAACGGCGTGATTTCAAATGTCGCCTGTAAGTAACCGAACGTATCATATTGATAGACTTCAACGGGCAGTTATAAGGTAACTATGACCGCTGCTATAAAGAATGTAAAAGTGATCTACTAGCTTTGAGGGATAAAGAACAAAATTGTGACCCTTCCATTGGTAGTCCAAGAAAACAGGCGAATTACATATCAACAGATCCAGCACATAGTGCAGATTGGATCGGGAAACGTTCATCAATCAAATCAATCATCAATCAGCCTTTTAACGTCCACTGCTGGACATAGGCCTCCCCAAGAATGGGGGATAGTGCCATAATCGCCACGCTTGGCAAGCGGGTTGGCGATCGCAGTGGATGTTGTTAATACTCGAAGGAGTGCTGCTGCCCACTCCCCCGGTATTCCCTCAGTCGGCTCTTACGACTCCCATGGGTGGGGAGGGGTGGGATAATTCTAAAGCCGGCCCCACACGGGAAACGTTAACGACGTTTAATAAGAGCATTTTCGCGGGAGGAGGATAGTTATACGGTGGTATGCTTCAATCTCCCAGAAACAGGCCCGTGTTGAATGGTGCTGTGACACTATTGATAAATTTCAAGTAGACTCGTCTCGGTGTGTATTTTTATTTATTTCCAACTTCTGCACAATACGTGTACAAGGCGGACTTAATTCCCATATATGCCATGACTATCGGTAAAGTATCTTGGGATTATCAATTTGATCCAGAACCAAAGAATGAACATACGGTTTGGGTGTTTCATAACGAACCAACGCCTACGAAAGTGAATCCATTTGCCTGGAATAAAAAGTAGGTACCTATATAGTAGCTCTTTTCTAAACTCCAGGCTATATGTGTGCAAAATTTCATGGTGATTGGTTTCGTAGTTATGGCATGAAAGCTTTGTTTATTACAAGCAAATTTATCTGTGTAGTGACGGACATTACAAATATCGCCACCCGATTCGTTCTCGTGGCTGTCGTATTACAAGGAGAAGTAATCAATTATCACGTATTGTTTTACTGATGGTAGAGCTGGGCACCAAGTGGGAGTACTTACTTGTAAGCAGGTGGGCCTGAGCAGATCAGTGCCACAGTCTTCCGATTGTCTGGTGTTTTGGTTACAGCGGGTAATAACCATTTACACTTATATTTCATATACACGATATGAAATGGTGAATGGTGCATGAAAGTATTCTCAATATAGACTAAAAACAGTATATTTACTCAAATACCTTAAATACATACATAGCTTTGTTACAGCTTTATAATTTATACTCGAAGTTTTCCTACCTCAAAAACTATTTTTGTGTAATGAAGAGAAGTGCAAGTAAAAATGAATGTGTTATATAAAAATATCTAAAAATGTTATTCCTTCGGTCATTTTTGTTATAACCAGATGTGGAACATATACTTCATATTATAATAAGAGTAATTGAATTAATACCAAGTATGTTATGAATGATACACAGATAACTCTTTATTGCGAAAATCTTTTCACATTTCCTTTTCATGTAGGTAAAACTCTTTTATTGCCTCTATAAAAATATCATATAGGTATGGTAAGTATCTATATATAAATATGATTGTGTTTACACAGAGTACGAACTTCCATTAGAAATGATTTTACCTCATCATCACTCAACAGGTTCTTTATACCGTGTGGTGACAGACTAAGAATACAAGTGTCATCACCCCATTCTTTCCCACGGGTGACATACGAGGCGAATAAGGGAAGTAAGCAATTATCACACATTGCATTACTGATGGTAGGGCTGGGTACCAAGTGGGAGTACTCACTTACTATCGGGCCTGAATGGGTTGGTACCACCATCTCCCATATGACCGGCCATGAAGGACATCAGTGTGTTTTGGTTGTAGTAGGTGATAGCCGTTTTTTCTTTCATTTCATATCTGCGAAATGAAATGGTGAGCAGCGGCTTGACAATACTTCTGGTATAGTTGAGTGCATGAGTAACGGCTACCATTTACCATTCAGGTGGGCCGTTTCTCATCTGCCACCATGCACAATAAATAAATAAAAAAATATCTGGTATAAAAAAATACAACTTTATGAAACTGTTACAGGGCCAACAAATTGTCAACACAGATAGCGGAGTGGTTTAAATACCGGCCTGCCGTTCGAGTGTTGTAGGTTCCATTCCCACACGGGACAAACTTTTTGTGTTATCCACAAATAGTTGTTCTGAGTCTGGGTGTACTTTATGTGCTTGATATTGTATGTTTGTAAAGTTCCCCGCAATACAAGGATATTCAAATTGAAATAGGTTCATTATATAGCACTTAAAAGTCGTCAAAGTTATCAACTAACACGAGCGCTTGAGGTAAGTGCATCCGCAATGTCGTGATTGCAATCGCCACAAGCGGCCGGATTCCGTAGTAAGGCTTTTCATGAGAATAACCCGGCAAGAAACTCATGAGCCACTTTTTAAATATGATATGATAAAAAACCTTGTATCGAGCAATAAGATGATTCAGTTTAAAGTTCACAATAGAGACAGACAACAAATCAATATCGCTTTGTTCAACGATTAATGATATGCTTTTGTATCTTTTCAAACGATATTTTGACGGGTTGCGTACACATTGCCTGTAGGTACACTAATATGAAATATTTGTATTTTATCACTCAAAAACAAACATTTCTTTTGTCCGTGTGGTGACGGACTAATAATACAAGTCTCACCACCCCCTCCTTTCTCGCGGCACTCATAAGGTGACTAAGGAAAGTAAAAGAAGTAAGTAATTATCACCCATTGCATTACTGGTGGTAGGGCTGGGTGCGGGTCGGTACCACAGTCTCCTGAGTGAGTGGTCATGAATCACGTCAGTGTGCTTTGACTGTAACAGAAGAATCTATTATTTCATTTCATATCTGAGAAATTAAATGGTACGTAGTGGCTTGATAATACTCTCGGCATAGTTAAGTCCATAAGCGACGGTTACCACTTACCATCAGGTGGGCCGCGATCCATCTGCTATCATACACAATAAAAAAAATAAAATATATTATGTAACTCGTTATCGTAAATGCACAACTAGGCTAGTTGTGCATTTGCCGTTGAAGTGTTTCCAAGCAACATTTTTATTCGGCTGGCGTCAGATAAATTATCAATAAGTGACACTAGCTTCCTGACCTCCTGACCTCTTCCGTGCTTGGAAATGCTCGCTAAGCAGTGCTGTGGATGCCGGTTTTAAAATACAGCAATCACACACACAGAAATCCTTAGTAAAAGAATCTGACTTCAATCAGGTTCTAAAGTCATGACTACTCCACTTAGTTGGGTTGAGGTCAGATAGACAGTTGCTCCGTGGAAATACTGGTTATTAGCTAAAACGTCGGTAACAGAAGTTTCAGCATCTCTTTCTGAAGGATTTAAAGGAATCCTAAAATCATCTTTCACAACTGCAATATGACCCAAACTTAAATAAGGGTAAACGTCGTAAAGGTAAAGTGTGTCCAACCCAGACTTTTAATACTACCCTCTCACATAATTTCTTCTGTTTCCTTGGCCCTTATCTGTATAATAAGCTAAACAGTATCCTAAATTTATATCCTCTTCTCAATTTCAATTGCAAAGCTGTCACTAGTTATCTTAAAACTTTAAGCTATCAAGAGAGAGAAAATATGTTGACTTCACTACAATAATTATATGTAACTAATGACAATATTAATTATCCACAAACTCCTAAATATACACTCTCTTCCCTCAATTAACACTGTTACAGTCTCCTAAAACACACACGCACATTCACAAATATACACCTTCGCTACATTCTGTGACAATAATTTATAAAACTCAAGCTAATTTGTTTGTTATATCACTCTTTTCTATTTTTAATACTCACGCAATAAACAAAAATTCTGGTCTAGAAATAAGTTCTAAGTCAAATAGACTGCTCTGGCTATTGTGAGGGGCCCTGGTGACCTGTAATACAGGTTTTGTAAAAGACCTACAACTGGCACCAGTCTCTCGCAGGGTTAGGTGGCTATTAAGATGCACTTAATTCATATTTTTTTCTAAAACAATGTTAATTAAATAGCTTAAGACCTGTTGTGACTTTATTGTGAGAGAGAAATAAATGGTTTATTTATTATTATTATTTATTATCTTTGAATATTAAATACCTATATACATTAAACACAAAGTGAAAAATGTGAAATCGAAAAACAGTCAGATGTTTTCAGCCATCGTGACAATTGCTCCTGACTGCTAATTTCGCTAACACATTCAAAATTAACGTCTTTGGGTGACGCCTGCGCCATCCAGGATATCCAGGAGATGCAGGTTCAAATCCTGCTCGTGACTGTTATTTTCGATTTCACATTTTTCACTTTGTGTTTATTGTATAGTGCTAAGCATGTCAAATACTAAAAATATATATAAATACCTATATACATGTTAACACATAGCATCACGCCTGTATTCCCCGAAGGGGTAGGCAGAGGTGTATTACACACCCACGATTCGCCAGCTATTTTTTGTTTAAATCCCACGTAATAGGGGGCGAGCCCATTGACGTCTACCGGGCACATTTCCAAACTGGGCTGCTACTGAGATTTTTTTTTTTTAAGAAAAAGCTCAATAACATTGCCCGACCCGGGGATCGAACCCGAGACCTCATGATTAACAGTCGTAATCATAGTCAGTATATGTAATCAATAATCATACATGTACTATCTGCATCTTCATCTGCAAGCCATGGTTGACTGGTAGAGAATTCCTCTGCTGCAATAAGTCCACCATTATACACTCTTTTGTTGCATAAAGATTAAATAAATAAATAAGATCTCATTGATTAGGCATACGAACCGCTAGATTCTAGGACCAAAGCCTGACGACTGACTATTTATATAAAATGCTTGAGCACCACGTTCGTACCCTATAATGACGAATAGGAACATCTATGTCCATCCATCCATCATCAGCCTTTCAAAGTCCACTGCTGGACATAGGCCTCCCCAAGAATGGGGGATAGTGCCGTAATCGCCACGCTTGGCAGGTGGGTTGGCGATCGCAGTGGATGTTGTTAATACTCGAAGGAGTGCTGCTGCCCACTCCCTCGGTATTCCCTCAGTCGGCTCTTACGACTCCCATTACAATTCTAAAGCCGGCCCCACACGGCAGACACACGGCACACCTATGTCCGTGAATAGTTATTTATTTATTTTATAGCAGGTGTCACAAACTGTTATTAGAAACATATTTATAATAATCCAAGACATCGAAATAAAATAACACTGAAAAAATAAAGTAAAGTGGTTCAACAGTATGTGGGATAGTTCATTTCTACAAATATGTATTAGAAAGAAAGATGTCACAAACTGTGGCATCTATATATTATATCAGTATCAGTAGGTAGTGGTGTAGAGTAGGTGGTGCAGCAGTAGTGTGAGAGACTGCTGATCATTAAGTCTCGGCTGCGATCCCCGGATTGAGCAGTGTTATTGAGCTTTTTGGTAAAAAGATAAAATTCTCAGTAGTAGCCCGAAGTTTGTAAATGTGCCCGGTAGACGGCAATGGGCTCGCGCCCTATTACGTGGGACTTAGAAGATAGGTAGCTGGCGAACCGTGGGTGTGTAATACACCTCTGCCTACCCCTTCGGGGAATATAGGCGTGATCCTATTAGTATCAGTCACATGGCTTACTATAATTTGAGGCTTTATGGAAAACAACGAGACTCATATATGGCATATCCAATAGAATTTCCGATTTACTAATTTCATTATTAGCCATTTAACCGTTACAAATCCGTTCATTAATATCGAGTAAGGTATTAACCGCAACTAGGCATGTAAAGCGGATTACTAAATGCAAAATAGACCCGGTGGTTATTCAGTCACAAATCTATCAATAAATCTAATATCCTATTTGACAGCGAGCAGTAAACATATTGGACGATGTTATTCATTCGTAATGAAAATTCCATTTAGTTATCGAGGATAGTACCTAGTTATTTAAAATATTACAAAATTTTGTAGCTATAACATTATAAATGCGAGTGTTTGTAGTTATGTTTTAGATGTTTGAATGTTTGTTCGCTAGTCACGTAAAAAGCGCTGAAATCATTTGCATTAAATTTATTAAACATAATCTAGTTCATACACTTTTTTTACGCGAGGAAATCCTCGATGGATACCTTCCGCCGGACTCTCGACAACTGTATAAATGATACTGTAGTTACAGCATGTAGACCTAAAGATTACAAATTAACACAGACAATTTTTATTGCAATAAGAAGATTCAGTAGGAAAGATCAAAACAACCAAATTACAACAAAGGCCTAATGTTAGTTATTTAGTTTGAAACTATTAAAGTATAAAAACAAAATGTATTTTATAATAGCGTCCTCTATGAACATTCTATCAAACTAAGATTGATACCCTCATAACTTCGTCTAACTAAATGTGACTGCGCCATCTATTGAATCGTAACGAAATGAATTGTCTTCTCTATATCATTTGGAATTTTACGTAAATGAATTGATAAAACAAATAGGTTTTTCCCATAGTTACGTATTATTGTGCCCAGCTAATGAAATGTACTTAAAAATGTATTACGAATATATTAAGTGAATCAAAGTATTTAAACAACCGTTATGAACATTGTAATATTGTATCTGTGTTCAACTACTCCACAGTAGATGTCACTGTTAAAAAGTTATAATGTTAAAAATATTTAAATTTGATGTTCTGAATTAAATATTACAGACAACATTAATATGATACCTAATAATGAGCCAATATACGACTGATTTCCTTTTACGTGTTAATGTAAGCTTAACCTTGATTTTGTTTTTGAGTAACATATTGGCACTGGTCAATAATACTACACGTCATGTAGGTTTTTACCTATGTACTTAATAATTATGTATCTACATACTTAATTATTTTAGTGATTATTATGGGTGGCAAATAAATAATCAGCCCACCTGATGAAAAATTGTTACCGTAGATTATTAGACCCTACCAACACCAGAGGCATAACTCGCGCGTCACCATCTCCAAGAAAGCGAAGCGAAGAATGAGGTGGATAGGAAGGACACTAAGGAGAAAATAAGAAGTATAATTTTTTGTCCGTGTGGTGACGGACTAAGAATACAAGTGTCACCACCCCATTCTTTCCCACGGGTGTCGTATGAGGCGACTGAGGAAAGTAAGCAATTATCATCGATTGCATGACTGGTGGTAGGGCTGGGTACTAAGTGGGAGTACCACCTGGTATCGGGCCCGAGCCGGTTGGTACCACCATCTCCCGTCTGACCGGCCATGAAGCACATCGTTGCGTTTTGGCTGTAGCAGGAGATAGCCGTTTATTCTTTCATTTCATATCTGTGAAATGAAATGGTGAGCAGCGGCTTGACAATACTCTCGGTATAGTTGAGTCCATGAGCGGCGGTTACCATTTACCATCAGATGGGTCGTGGCTCGTCTGCCACTGCAAGCAATAAAAAAAAATTAGGTGAGAATGAGAAGGTTAATAAAGAGAGGATAGAAAGCATAATAAGAAGTGGACAGGGATTGGACTCGGGCCCCTGGCACTTCCACTCACCGTTGCCAACTCCAAGGAAAACGATAAGAGGTGTAGATGAAGGAAAGGGAAGGGTAAGGAGAGTGGTTGTGCCTCCGACACTTTCACTCACCATACGAAACACAATAGTATGGAGTACCTTTTTTTTATTAAGGCGACAAAAAATGTAACTTACTGTACACCCCGTCGTTCGGGGCAACGAACAGGATAGTGTGGGGCTCTCACCCACTAAATAAACCCACCGTGTGGCGTCTTTCCGATTGTATTGGCAGACCACTGGAACTATGTGACATTACTTCAGTGGTATAGTTCCTACTATGTAGTACTATGCAGTACTATGTCTAATGTAGTTACTCCTGTACCTACTGTTGTTTCGCGCTAATCTTTTGTGAGAGGGTGGTGCTTCCCTGATCGAGCCGACCCCTTCATGCTGAGACAAGCATGACTCAACCACTCTCAATCTTAACAGAAATTGATAACAGCCGGTAATTCATAATAATTTTCTGGGATAACAATTATACGGGTATATATGGGATAATATTTCTGAGCCAAATTCGTTTATATGTCTATTTGTCGTAATTGAGTAACAAAAACCTTAACATTAAAACATGACATCCGTGTATCTGTGTAGTGACGGACTAAGAATACAAGACAGTTTCACTACTAGAGAAAAAAAAAAGAGATGGGCCGAATGTGATTTTAACCGAATACCAACTTCAGCCAAACATTCGGTAATTATACAAAATTCAGCCGAAGTTCGCCCGAACTTCGGTGTGCGCTTTCCCGGGAGTAGCTTGTCGTGTTCTATGTGTATTTTTTCTTGAAAGACAACGTCGTAAAACAATAAAAAACAGTCAGTGTAAGGGTGACACATTATTTCAAATTATTGGGTTTATTGATTCATAGACTCCTGGATTGCGAAAAAAAACTATTAATTTATACATTTTAATTTATCTATAATAATTATAGTTTAACGTACCTACGACTGACCATGATTAAATTATTCTAGAGTATTGGTATTGTGACTTATTTTACAGCTGTGATATATTTTATTTCTCTTAATTTTATTAGAAGCCTCACCTTTTTATTCATCGAATGTTCGGTATTTAAGACCGAACTTTGGCCGAATGCCGAAGTTCGGTTCAAACCACGGAAATTCGGTTAAACCGAATGTAAAACGAATTTCGGCCCGTCCCTACACTACCCCATGCTCTCACGCGGGTGTCATACTCTTAAGAGATGACTAAAGCATAAGCAAGGGTAAGGACGTAAGCAGTTATCATATCACCCACGGCATTACTGCTGCGGTAGAGTTACCGTGGAACTCCTTGGTGTGTTTCGGTTAAAAGGGGAGATAGCTGTCAATGTAGGTATTCATTTCCCATCCGTCAAATAAGATGATGGGCAGCGGCTTGACAGTATTGTTAGTATTTTTGAGCTCACGGACGACTTATCATCATGACTGGACCGGTGGCTCTTCTGCCTTCATCTATACAAAGAAATAAAATTGAAGTGTCTGTTTGTAATGTAAATAACAGCTTACCTACAACAAAATCGCAATTTTATAAAGTCTTTGTCTGCCTGTCTGTCTATCTATTTGTTGCAGCTAATATACAGAGCGGATTAACCGATGTTGATGGGACTCGCAGATAGCTGATTAATAACTTAGGGCCTACCCCATTCTTTGGAGATGGCGACGCGCACATAATGCTTCTGGTATTTCTAGCGTCTATAGGCTAGGGTAACCGCTTACCTATCAGGTGAGCCGTATGCTCCTTTGCCACCCGCGTGGACAGATTACCCACTGATTTAGTACTAACCTTGTACTTAATTTTATGACATCTAACATAACAAAGACCTCGAAGTTGCGGCCGGAAACTAATACAAGTCTATGTTCAATCTTACATGAATCGTCCCCTTAATTTTTGCGTAATTTTCACACTACAAATATATAGCAGCAAAATAAATTTACTGTGACATCTCTAAGGCAGATATTCCTATATCACTGTTCACAGCCGTAAATCAGGATCAA
Source organism: Leucoma salicis (assembly GCA_948253155.1). Classification (NCBI taxonomy): domain Eukaryota; kingdom Metazoa; phylum Arthropoda; class Insecta; order Lepidoptera; family Erebidae; genus Leucoma; species Leucoma salicis. The sequence goes on from OX411815.1 coordinate 7,182,139, forward strand.
TTTAAATAAATACAGTTTACAACTATCAATTACACTCGTCGCCATAGTTGCGCGCGCGCCGCCCAACGTCGACATCCAATACGATCGCACCTCATTCTACACGTAATGATGCCAAATTACTGCTCTGCGCAAAATATACGATGGTCTAAATTATATGTAATTTAGACCATCGTATCTTTTTCACTTTGTTTTCCAGATGTACCTAATACAGGCGGAGAGATGGCACACGGTGGGTTTATTTAGTGGGTGAAGGCCCTGAAGGCCTACACTACCCTGTTTGTTCCCCCGAATTATGGGGCGTGGGGTTAGGTACATTTATTCACGCCTAAACAAAAAAAAAAAGAAAAAGCTAGACGTCACGGGACGTCTACCAGATGTGAAAACATCGAAATTATTTTGTAGAAATAAAATGATCATAACTTGACAAAATACTCCTCAAGACGATTCAAACGAGTATAAACTCGATAGGGTTCCATCGTTTCATTACAGAGTTACTGTGACCACCTTCTAGCTTCATCGTCAGACCCTGGATACCATCTAAAGACAAAGTACTGGTCAAGACGAATCATACGAGCCCAAATTCGATGGGGTTGCGCCGTTTCATTATGGAGTTCCTATGTCCACCTTCCAGCTCCATCATCAGATCAGCTCCATGTCATCATAATATTGCACTGTCACGCGATTTACAGATGCGTGTAAAATTTCAGCTTCAATCGGAAACCGGGAAGTGTGACAAATTTAACCTGCAATATTTGAACGGGACAAGTAAAATAAAAGCGTCGCCACGCTAACAACCGATTTTACTCTCCCTCCGCATTAGATGTTTCACATCAAAAAGGTATATTGCTTTATATATGCAATATTTTTAAGTTAAAACTTCAGCTAACTTTTTTAACTTACCAAAACTTATAAGAATATTGAACTGAGTGCTAATGACTTATTGGAGCTGTGTCTACGAGTATCTGCGGAGGTGATAGTCGTTGGAGACTAACGCTCACCACAAAGAGTGGCTAGATATAAATAAAATATGTCAAGTTATAAATAAAACTAGCCTTTGCCCGCGGCTCTGCCGCACCCAAAAGCTAGTTTTTAGATTAAATCTCAACTTTCCGATATTCTAGCGGGATAAAATGTATACCAGTTTTAATTCTAATCAAGAGCTATCAAATAAAAAAGTTGCATTAATATCTAATAAGTTGTTTTTGCATGATACGCGAACGAACAAACAGATCAGACATAAAATCTAAAAAAAAATGTTTTGTGTTTAGAAATAACCTGCCTAAAACAGTCATTTTTTCTCAAATTTAAAAGTATAGATATGACAAAAAAATTTGTTGATAAGCCCTCATTTATAGTTTTACCTGCGTAGTACAAGATGGCGCCTGCGACTTCGTCGGCATAAAATTAGGTCAGTGTTATACATATAAATACATCACTCTGAATATCTCATAGGAACCATCATGTATTTGCGGAATAAAAAATAGTAGCATGATATGTTCTTTTCTGGTTTCCTATCTATATATTTTTGTAGGTTCCTAACATATTTCAAAATGATCAGTCCAGTAGTTACGTATTGAAAACGTAACAAAGAAATTAAGTTTTTCTAAACTGCTTCGGTGGTGCAGCGGTAGTGTGCGTGACTGCTGATCATGAGGTCTTGGGTTTAGTCCCCGGGTCGGGCAGTGTTATTGAGCTTATTCGTAAAACGGAAAAAAACATAGCAGTCCGGAGTTAAACATAGCTGGCGAATCACCTCTGCCTACCCCTTCGGGGAATACAGGCGTAATGCTATGCTATATAATATTACTAGTAAATATAAAGGATATGATGATGAGAGCTCATAATGAAAATAAATGCAACATACAATAGAGCAAGTACTCGTTCGTATATTTATTTATTAATGTCGAAGGAAACTCTCTGATTTATTTAATTTCTCATTCTTCTTGTTTGTAAATTCAGCACAACTGTATTCTTCGTGTTCAACAGTTTCCTTATAGTTATTTTAACAAACACTCGTGGTTAATACTGCAAGACATAACAACATTCTAATGACACAAAGCGGACCGACATTCCGATACTGCGTGACCCCAACCAATTATACCAATAATAACGCAGAACAATTTACAAAATGACATTCCAACTCTCGATACATATCATTAATGATATCTGTGGACAAAATTACGAAGCAATTTGCCTGAGGAGATAACTACTTGGACTAATGATGAAAAGGTTTAAGCCTTTTAGATGTAAAGGCTCTCTCGTTCTTGGTACGATATTCGAATTGATGACAAGATTTTGATTTGTATTTTAACACTTGACATGCTCAGCTACTTTAAAGAATACTAGCCTTTGCCCACAGCTCCGCCGCAGCCAAAAGTTAGTATTTAGATTATATCTCAGGTTCCCGATATAGTAGCGGGATGAAATGTCTACCAGTTTTTAAGTCAAATCAAGACCTTTCAAATAAAAAAAGTTGCATCAAAATCCGGTTAGTAGTTTTTGTGTGATGCGCGAACAATCAAACAGACGAAAATTCTAAAAAAAATTGTTTTGTGTTTAGAAGACACGTCTATATAGCCTATTTTAGCTAATTAAAATGGATTGTTTGGATTAATACGTTACAAATAATACTTTTACATTATGAGACATCTGTTTATTAAGTTGTATTTTTATATTTTGAGGAGCTGAGCAATGTGAAATGCTAAAATACACAAATATTAATATTGTTTTCTTTGTGTATTTTCTTGTAATTGTATTCTCAAAGTAACACTATAATTTAATTTTATATTTTACTTAAAGTGTGTTTTTTTTATGGTCTACAATTAAAAATGTATTACTAATATTATTAACGCCGGTACTAAAAGTTATATATATGACATATTTAATAATATTATTCGTATGAACACATGTAAACTTTGTATGAACACATGTAAACAAATCGACAGATAGAATATACAAAAACAGTAGTAAACATTGAATAGTAGTTAATTAATCACCCGCATCTAATTGAACGTCAAAATATATCATTCAGTAGAACACTTTCATTTGTGAGGTAGCACAACAGTTGCGGTCCGTTTAACATAATTATGATCGATCAACGAATAGATGGTTTCTATTTATGCCTTCCCTGCAAATTTATATCAATGACTTCGAAGTAATATAATAATTTAAAAATATTATTAAGCATGATTTCTGCCAGCGTATCTGCCCAAACCATCTGTGCCAAATTTCAAATATTTCGTTTCTGATAATCCAATGGGAACCAAAAATTTTTCTGGGTTAAAAGTATCCTAAGTGCTAATTTTGGTTATAAGGATAGTTTGTACCCACGACTTTGTCCTCATGGAATTTAGTTATATTCATTTTGTGTGGAACGCTATTTATTTTTCCAAAAGAAATGTTGCTTTACAACACCAGGTCTATCAGGTCAGGGTTATCTGTCAGTGAAAGTCCTTTTCAAATCGTTCCCGCCGTTTTAGAGTTTAGTCGGAGAAGACAGACAGACAGACAAAAAATATGTTTGCTATAGGTAACGTGTATAATCATAATGCATTTAGTAAAAAGCTGTTATTTGGACAACACAAAATTTTGTTTATTTCTATAAATGTATAGATAGTGAAAGATAGACGCATATATAGGTATAATGCTTAATGGAAACATGTTTTCTCGTAATGCCTGGAACGATGAACTAGTAACAGTTACAGACTACGTACACGATAAAAAAAAAAAAAACAAATATATATTTTTTACGTACGTACGTAAAAAAATATCTTTGTTATTAAAATTATAGTATAAAAAAACGACGAACAATTATAGTAACAACTTTTTTTTTTTATTGCATGTAGTGGCAGACGAGCCACGGTCCATCTGATGGTAAATGGTAACCGTCGCCAATGGACTCGACTATACCGAGAGTATTGTCAAGCCGCTGCTCACCAATTCATTTTCACACGGGAGATGGTGGTACCAACTCGCTCGGGCCGGATATCAAGTGAGTACTTCCACTTGTTACCCAGCCCTACCACCAGTCGTGCAATGAATGATAATTGCTTACTTCCCTTAGTCGCCTCATACGACACCCGTGGGAAAGAATGGGTTGGTGACACTTGTATTCTTAATCTGTCACCACACAGACTAACTAAAATAACATAAATCTCCTTACTGGTAGAGACTTGCCTATCCCAGCATTAAGTAAGGGAAGTACTGCTCTCACAGAAGATTAGTGTGAAACAACGGTAGGTACTCGTACATTTCGTATGTCGAGTGAAAGCACCGAAGGCCCAAATCCCCTCCATATTATCCTTCTTCTCCACCTCGTATTATATAGTTATCATCAGATGAACTGTATGCGTTCCGATAGATGGCGTTGGTCATTAAGACAACTGTGGTGAGGAGATTGGGTATTTCTAAAAAATAGTACGGTAGCTCAGTGGATTAGAGCACCTCCCCGGATAGGAAGGGACGCAGGTTCGATTCCAGCTCTTACTAAAATACTCTTTTTCCTTATTCACAAATTATAATTTGTACTTTAAGAGTAGCTGAGTATGTTAAATGCTAAAATATAGATCAAACCGTATGCTCGTTTGCTACTCGTGTAATATAAAAATACAATTGTGTGTGCTTGAGCGCCACCCATATATTTTGTGAAAATTTTGAGCAAACCCGTAATAAAGATGAATGGCTCTAATGGATTCCCAAAAGATGAAACTTTCAAAATATCTATACGATTTTAATGAGGTAATTGTTTTTATCGAACTGCTGCTTATTGGATCTATCACCCTGCTTTTACTTATAATAAAGTTTATCAGACAGGTCGACGCCAACAATCGAGGTTGTGGCTTTATTCTGAGAACATGGCTCACCGAGTCACTCACTACGTTATCAATCTCTGATTAAATATAAGCCTTTTAATTTTTATTGTAGTTTGGATTAAAAAATGAAGGTACAAAATAATGAAAGTAATTTAAACAACATTATGCCAACTTAGTTCATTTCCTATTAATAGAATTTCATTACAAATTTAATTAAATACCTTCGGACCTTTTGCATTTTTTATGTAATACATAAAAATATGTGTCTGTTTTTTCGTATCTGATCATAGAATTTTACATACATTTAATTTGATCTACAGAACAGACATAGGCTACATTTTATCCCGAAAAAATGGATACTTCCCTTGGGACAGCCTACAGTAACTGAAACACAGTTTGCTAGTCTTAGATATAAAAATTAATTGTTGCTGCGATGCGCTTGTAATTGTGACAAGTTCCCGGCGCTGCTCGGCCCAAGCCAGGCACGACTCGAACGTGTGCCACGCCATGTCCTCCTCGTGTAGTGGTGACAGAACCGTGCCCCGACAGCACCTGCACCAGTTGGAAGGCAAGGACTCCGTGCTGTCGCTCCGCCCACTCCTCCAGCACCAGCTGGAGCACCCCCACGGTCCAAAGACTGGCTCCAGCCGTGCCCTCCTACAGGCCACGGCAGCTCAGCGGGCGTCGTCCTGCCATCTAGCCACCTCACTGGGCATGGGGTGACAACCCCTCGCCCACTCTTGGGACGCTCGCCAATAAACCTCGGCGAGCACCTCCACCTCCAAATGCCATGGGGGGTTCCGGCCAACGCGCAAGACGCCTCGGTTGCCACCGTGCGTTATCCGCGTATGACCCTGGAAGCGACGACTTTCTGTGGTCTCCACAAAAGAACTCTGTTCAGTGCGTCCAAGGACTCCGCCCACACGGGTGCGCCGTCCAACGCCATCGATCGGACCACTAGCACATAAAGCCGTCAGTACGCATTGTTTGGTAGTTAATGCGGCAAAAAATGTTCCTTACCGCACGCCCCATCGTTCTGGGCAACGAACAGGGTAGTGTGGGGCCTTCACCCATTAAAGAAACCCGCAGTGTGCCGTCTCTCCGCCTTTACTGCCGGGTCACTGGAACTATGTTACATTCCTTCGGTGTTAATTCAATGTCTACCTACCAAATCCATCCAAATCCTGTCAGTCGTTTAGGCGTGGTTGACAGACAAACACCTGAACATCTAAATATCCAATCTTCAAAAACTTTCACATTTATGATATAAGTAGGTTAATAGTAGTTATAATTATATTATGATACTCAGAATTAATTGTTACTTGTTAATTATAAGATTAATCATACTAAATTATAAACGCATTATTTTTATGTTTATAAAATTGTAACACTTAAAATAATTACTGTATAATAGCAATATACAAGAAGGAGCCGGAAAGACCCACCCAGTTTTTTACATATTGTGTGATTACCGACACTTAGGTTGCATAATTTGAACTGATGACGTCACTATACGAATTATACAAAACCGGTTCCGTAGTAAGTAGCGGTGAAGGCCATTCGAGCGATGATAAGAATCTAACTAGTAGCCGCAAGTGACCTAGGGTTAAATCGCGTGCTGCATTTGATGGTATCGAAATTATTGTTTTATGCTGCCCGTAAAATATTTTACATACTTTCGAAGTATATTTTTTCAGGAAACACTGAATTACTAAGCTTTAAGCTTTTTGCTAAATAATTTTCATCACTATGACTAATACTTTTACCACTTTTCTGAAATCTACTACTAACAGTTAAATACAACAACATAGCATTACGCCTGTAATCCCCGAAGGGGTAGGCAGAGATGTATTACACACCCACTGTTCACAAGCTATCTTTAAGTCCCACGTAATAGGAGGCGAGCCTATTGCCTTCTACCGGGCACATTTCCAAACTCCGGGCTGCTACTGAGAATTTTTATTTTTACGAAAAAGCTCAATATTACTGCCCGACCCGAGGATCGAACCCAAGACCTCAAGATCAGCAGTCGTTCACACTACCGCTGCAACACAGAGGCAGTTAGTTCACACTTAAATATTGATTATTTAAATGGTATCTATACGATTATAAAGCTGTAACAGAGCTATGTCTGTACATTTAAGATATTTGAGAAAAAATAAATATACGAGTATTTTGCTATTTAGACAAAAAACATTTTTTTTAGGTTTTTTGGCGGTTTGTTGGTTTCACTGTTTGTTTGTTCACGCAAAAACTACAGAACTGATATTGATGAAACTTTTTTGTTTAATAGCTTTTAATTAGACTTTATCGTGCTACCTATCGGCAACCTTTTACCTAAAATCTGGCTTTTAGTTGCGGCGGAGCCGTGAGCAAATGCTAGTATAAAATAAATATTTATTTCATCTAATGAAATGACAATTGTAGTGCCTTACGTGCATTTTATTTTTCCTGTTGATTGCTTTTGCTTAGTAAAGTAAGCTCATAGGAGCAATGGCTATCACGCATCGTTAAAGATTATACTATTATAAAGCTGTAACAGAGCTATGTTTGTACATATGAGATATTTGAGAAAAAATACTGTATTAGGCTATAAAGGCGTGTCTAAACACAAATGGGTTTTTTTTTTAGATTTTTCGCTCGCGCATCACGCAAAAGCTACTGAACGGATTTTAATACAACTTTTTTTATTTGATAGCTCTCGATTAGACTTAAAAACTGGTATATGGTTATCCAGCTACTATATCGGAAACTAAAATACTAAAATTTCAATGGTATGATCACGTGCGGAATACTGAAGTGCTGCGCAGAGCCTATGTAGGTGGCATTGAGTCATATTTAATGTGGCGACAACTTCGGTGGTGCGTGATGTTGATACAATTTAGTGAGATACATTCTAACCCCCGATAATAGTACGTTTTTAACGCTCCTTCCTCGCACGTACTTGCCAGCTCTGAAATTATATTCGTAATGCACATTGAGCGTTCAGGAATCACCGCCATGAACTTCATTAAATTAGAACTATAGCAAGTGTGGTAAAAATTTTAATTATTCCGTAGGAGCGATAATATTAATTTGCTCAAACTTTACTGTTAATTTACTCAAAATATGTAATACTCGTAGATATTCCAGACTGATTCTATCCTACTAATATATTCTGCGTGTGATAATGTATGAATATTAAGGGATCCTTCCGATAGTGAGGAGTGTAGAGTGGCTGCCGCTAGGAAGTAGCGCACGAATGACGCAAGTCACAAGCGCAGTCATCTTTGATTCTGTTTATATTTAAAAAATCTTTACTATGTCCTTGATTAACTGCACAGATGGCGGAGTAGTTTAGATACCGATCCTGTCCGAGTGTTGTGGATTTGATTCCAACACAGGACAACTATTTTTATGATACACAAATGGTTGATCTGAGTTGGGGTGTTTTGTGTCCGTGAAATTCTATGTTTATAAAGTCCTTCGCTATACAAGGATTATTCCGTATCAGTCTAGAACGACTGAATCTGTATCTGTCATGGTTACGGTATCAACACAAAGATGTGAGATAAAAGATAAAAATCTCCAAACTTGTGTAAAGTTTTCTTATTATTCAATTTATTTATCTACAAATGAACTTGAAATACTACCCGTAGTATTATGTAACGCATATTATAAAAAGAGAAGAATATAATTTTGGTTATTAAATACATTAAGCGGTCTAAATGAATATGAAACAGGTTTAATTAAAAAATATATAAGACTAAAATGTGAAAAATATAAAATTTTAATACGTATAAAGCCAAAATATAAATTCAAATTTATTTACCAAAGAACGTTGAGTTACGTTCCCGGATCTGTCTTTGGTAATATTAAATATTTAATTTAACCTTTGAAAGTTCAAAGTTGATCGACGTAAAAATAATATAATTTGATTTTATATGAATAATTTATATCAATAACAATCCTGTATCATATTTAGATATTTTTATATATATTTTTAGCATTTAACATGCTTAGCACTATACATTAAACACAAAGTGAAAAATATTAAATATATATAGGGTGTATTAAATATTTGTAGGTTTTCAGGAGATTAGCGGTGGATTTACACAGGACCGCAAAGAAAAAGGGTTGGTTAGTAAATCTTCAATATCTTCAAAAGTATTTGACCTAGCTTCATGAAATAAACACTAAATTAAAGAATATTTTAATGTGCTTAAATGAAAATAAAAAAAATGAATTCAAGCTTTTTATTACTAATAAATTTAAAATAAATAAAAATGCATAGTTTTTCCAGTATTTTCGTAAATGTAAATTGGTTACAAATGTGCCGTTTTCACCCATTTTAATACTTTGTTTACCTCTACGAGCTCGTAATACCGCTGTTATCGGATTTTCCTTACTTTCTACTAGGTTTTTGAGGCGATGCTGCGGAATATTCTGCCATTGCCTCTATTAGAACTTCTTTCATTTCACGTAGCGTGATTGGCGGCTAATTCCACTGATGTACACGTCGTCCCAGTTCGTCCCATGCATGCTCAATGGGGTTTAATTCGGGGCTGCGTGCTAGCCACTCCATATTTGTGAAGAAATCCCAGCCCACACGTGAACAGAGCTTCCACTGTATGGTAATTTTTCTTTTATACAGGCTTGATTATAGCGCTCTCCCAGTCTTCTGTACACTCTTTTCCTCCCGTCGTGCTTGTATAAACAGAATCTAGACTCCTCTGAAAACATAACTCTTGACCAGTCATTCAGAGTCCAATTCTCGTGTTCTCTACCATAACTCAACCATGAGTTTCTGTGGTGTCTTTCTAGTTTTGTACCATTTGCAGGTCTTAATGGCTTTAAATTTGCTTTAACCAGACGCAGCCTTACTGTATACGCACTCAGATTGTTTCCACCAGCTCGTAATGATGATTCTTTACTTTAACAGCCGTAAGAAAGCGATTTCTCAAAATTGTTGACACCATATAGCGATCCTCCCGCGCTGTCGTGCACCTTGTTTGACCTGTTCCTAGTCTTCGATGATTGGATCCAGTTTCATGGAAACGATGGAGTACTCGCTGAACTGCAGAAAGAGTCACTCCAACAGTTATCGCTGTATTTCGCTGACTGTGCTCATCTTCAAGCATTGTCAGGATCCTGGTACATTCTTCAGGGGTTAACGACATGATGACTTCAGAATAATAAAATTTATAAGGCAGAGACAACATATTTATAACTTTTAGATCTATTTCTTTTAGCAATTGACATGCTCTGCTACTTTTTAAAGTAAAAATTATTTGTGAATAAAGAAAAAGAGATAGGATTCCTATTATTAGGTATAAACGTCGCCACGCTAACAGCCGGTTTTACACTCCCTCCGCATTAGATGTTTCACTTCAAAAATATAAGTTCCAAATAAGTAATCACCAAGATATCATATTATACTAAAACCTTCTCCGAAACACGCTGCATCTTATGGTATAAGTATTATTTCGATCGGTTCAGTAGTTTTCGCAGTACAACTGAACAAAAAAACCGGCTCCCCATTTATTAGTATAGATAGATAGATAATTATAAAATGTAGGTACAAGGTTTTGTAAGGTTTTATTTAGTTTCACCTGTCCCTGTGTTTGCGTGTCTGTAATGAAGTCTTGCAAGATAAATTTGACCCACTTCCCGGAATCAGACATGAGCTGAAATTTTGTTTGTTAGAAAATCCTTAGTAATATGATGAATATGATAAATGCGAAAGTGACCGTGCTTGTTTGCTATGTTTTCGCTGTAACTACTGAACCTATCATTATAAAAAATTAAGCCAAGTGCCAGTCGGGCTCGCCCATGAAGGGCAGCAGCAAGAAACATAATAATAATTGTTATTTACTTACGCACCTATTATAGATTTATTTTTACAAAATAATGGTTCACGGTTTATGCATAAGGTTTATGTTTATGAAATTAAATATTTTTTTTTTTTACTTGAGTTGATTGAATGTTCGTTAAAATGCGGTTTACGATTTATAACGTATTAAAAAAAACTACTTACCAATTACAAACCAATTTTCGGTGGAAGTTTATATTATAATGTACATCATATATTTTTTTAGTTTTATCATTCTCTTATTTTAGAAGTTACAGGGGAGGGGGACGTGCATTTTACCACTTTGGAAGTGTCTACTGCGCAAACTATTCAGTTTAGAAAAAAAATGATATTAGAAAACTCAATATCATTTTTGAAGAGCTATCCAAAGGATAGATGAAAAAAAGTTTGAGTTTCAGTTCTAAGTATGGGGAACCCCCAAAATGTATTGTTTTTTTTTCTATTTTTAAGTGAAAATCTTAATACAGTTCACAGAATACATATACTTACCAAGTTTCAACAGCATAGTTCTTGCAGTTTCGGAAAAAAGCCGCGGGCAAAAGCTAGTTTAATACTAAGGATGAAGAAAAGGATGCACATATTAGGTTATAGCAAGAGTGAACGAGACACATGTATAAGTTTTTTAACCATTTCGCGTATGCGTTATTTTTGTTTGGATCCAATTCAACTGGGTACCAACAATAAAGTGGTGGTATCGGTATGTAAGCTTGTTTTTATATTTGCGTAAAATAAAGTTCTTTAATCGCGTTCTAATACATTTTAAGCAAGATATAAGAATAATTGGAATTTCTTTTGTAGTTATCCGGATAAAACAGGTAGTTCATTTTTTATAATCATAGTTATCTTCTAAAATTATTCCGGTTATCATATATCTTCACACTGCATACGCTGAGAACGTGTCTATTATATTCTCTGTCAACGCTTTTACAATAATTTGAGCTCACTCTTTATTGGTAATCCTTTATCCTTGTACTCATAGAATAATAATGATTTTGTTATTATTCTATGTTTGCACTACTAATACTTAGACAAATGATATTATAGACAAGTTATCAGCGTATGCAGTGTTGAGATAGCAATAGTATGACATATGATAACTGGAATAATTTTAAAAGGTAACTATGATTACAACTTTGTTGACTAAAAATGTACTACCTGTTTTAGCCGGATACAAGAATGACAGGACAAAAGAAATTGCAGTAATACTTATATGTTGCTTAAAATGTATTAGAACGTGTAACATTAGCGTATATAACGTGATTAATGAAGGGACTTTAACTTGAAAATAGATGAAATGTAAGAGCGAATCGTGTGAGTGGCAACGGCTTTCGAAAATGATTTTACTAATATTCCTGTTGTAACAATAAAACATATGACGTTGTCTCCTACTGCAGCCGAATAGCTCCTTAGGCAATGTGTTCCGATATGCAACACTTCCTTTAAATTTTCAGATGTCAATGTGGAGAGTGTTATAAATTCTTTTAAAAGTCTTAATATTAAAAAAACCGCGGACTTAATGGGGGATGTCTGTTAAGTTAGTTAGCTGAATTATTCATATCATTACTCCCCAATTGACATCCGTGTTTAAAAGTTGTTTTGTTAATGGTGTATTCCCCGACCTTCAGAAATTTAGTATAGTAATTCCTTTGTTTAAATCCGGTAGTACCTTAGACCTTAATAACTTTCATCCAATTTTTGTACTGTAAAGTATTTAAGAGCTTATTTTCAAACAAATAGTTAATCATTTTGACAATCATAAAATTTTAAATAAAAACCAGTTCGGCTTCATAAAGAATCGCTCTACTACTGCTGCAGGTATAGAATTGTTAAAAACCAATTTTAAAGTCTGGGAAGATTCGCACGATGCGTTAGGTGTATTTTGCGATTTGTCTAAGGCATTTGACTGTGTACATCATGAAACCCTTATTAAAAAATTACACCATTACGGAATCGGGACCAGGGCTCTCGAGCTTTTGACTTCTTATTTAAGCAATAGAATTCAAAGGGTCGATGTTGACGGCACGTTATCACTTGGGTCTGTCATGACAATGGGTGTGCCACAGGGGTCCATTTTGGGGCCATTTCTGTTCCTGATCATATTAATGATCTACCATATTACGTAGGATCCAAAATAAGAAGACAACTACTTAATTACGACAATGTAAACAATGCACTATCTAAAGTTATTCATTAGTTCAATACTAATAACCTAGTTTTAAGTGAAAATAAAACTAAATGTATAAAATTTACTACACCGAAGGTAAGGCATTTAGAAACCAATGTACAATTGAATGGCGTTGAACTGGACCTTGTGGAGTCCACGGTTTTCCTAGGTATCACTATAGATAACAAATTCTAATGGGGCCCCCATATTAAAAAATAATCAGTTAGGCTTAGCTCAGTGGCATAAGCGGTAAAAAAAATTGATTATTGACTGATGTTGAAACGGCTAGAATAGTTTATTTCAGTTACTTTCATAGTATTATGTCCTATGGCATACTGCAATGGGGATGCTCCGCCGATTTAAATTCTATATTTGTACTTCAGAAAAGAGCCATTCGTGCAATCTATAATCTGGGCCCGAGAGTTTCCGTTAGACAGAAATTCAGAGAAATAAATATTCTAACTGTTGTGTCTCAATTTATATATGAAAATCTATTGTACGTCAAGAAAAACATCAGAAGCTTTGATAAGTATAGCGACGTTCATCAAATTAATACTAGAAACAAAGGAAATCTTATTGCACACAATACTCGTCTTCACAGAATTAGTAGATCTTTCATGGGGCAACGTGTATGCTTTTACAATAAAATTCCTGAAGATGTCCGAAACATGCCACTAAATAAGTTTAAGAAAGCCATAAAAATTAGACTTTGTAATAAAGGTTATTATACTGTTTCGGATTAACTTGAGGATAAAACAAAATGGGCTTGAGCTGCTCCTCAATCATTAATTTTCAAAATTGTTGTAGGTATATGATATAGTGTCATTTTAGTTATAAAAATTAAATTAAAATGTAATAATTTGGCAATTTATAAAAATCCTTGCCAGGTTCTTCTCATAAAAGGCTTTACTACGGAATCCGGCCACCTGTGGCGATTGCATTAGCCACTTTCTTATTGCGGATGCACTCGCCTCAGGCGCTCGTGTTAATTATTAGTGTATTCTTGACAATTTTATATGCTATATAATAGGCCTATAAAATAAATATATATTTGAATTTGAATTGAATTTGAATATATGTTAATTGCGAACTATTGAGATTTCAGCTAAGGTTGTAAAGCTAGAGCAAGAAGATAGTCACTGCCCATCACGTCTTTGTTCATATTCATACTTAACCCATCAATTATTTTACTAGTTTACTTATTTCTATGTAATAGCTCAGCTAGTTGACCGCCATGTACTGTAACTTTACAAGCACGTTATCGTCATATTTGGAAGCTCACTGATCTGACCGTCATGCGCTATAAGTTTAACTAGATCCCACTATCCACTAGTTTATTGCTCGCGTTCTGTATAATTATGTAGCTACTGACGTTTGCTACGTACATCAATAGAGTTGCATGTATGGAAAAATTAATAAAAGCTCCATTAGCAATGACAACACTGCACTGAGATACTAATCTATTATATATATATAAATGAATCCCTATTTCCCTTGGTCACGCCACAATTTTTTTTTTCATTTTTCTAATACTTAGTAGAGGATTTTTAGGAAAGAAAAATTAAGAAAATTTCGCAGAAAATTGGAAAATTTCAGAAGGCTTTTTTAACTTCACGCGTTTGATAGTTTGCAAGTAATTGAATATTCATAGGTAAGACCAAGGACAACGTTCGTTGGGTCAGCTAGTCTATTTATAAAAATGAGTTGAAATTTATTAAATTGACAGTGTATACTCAAAGGAAATTATTATTGCTACGCTTGCGAGCATGCTATGATAATTCTTTAATAGTAAACATATTTTTATAACGGCGACACAGAAGTAGACGTCCCTCCTGATGATAAGCAATCACCGTAGACCCTAGCCAAAGTCATCACGCACGCCTTGTCAATCTTAGAGAAAGGGATATGAGATGGAAAAAGGGATATCAGAGATAGGTTCCGGAGCTATAGCTAAAATACATAATAAAAAGGGGCCTGTTAGAGCCTCTAGCACTCATACTCACCGAGTGAAATGAAGGAATTGCTTTAGGCCGATATTTTGTGATAAGATGGTACTTTCCCGGTCTACCTGACCCATTTTTGCTGGCATCAACAAGAATCTACCACTATCAGTCACATAGACTTTAGCATAATTTATTATCGCTGCAGATATTTTTATCCAATTTCAACAAACACATATTGAAATACGCGATTTTCAATGAAAATATACGAGTAGGTATATATATATCTATTTTTACAATGTAAACTGAATATTCTGCACAATACATTATGTCAGAGCGATGAATGATTTCAATCTATTATAAAGGTTCAGACACCTTACCTCTGTTGAATTCATGCAGATTCATTTTTTATACTAGTAATTGTAGTCGCGACAACCTTGCATTCAGCCTTGTAAGGCCTCTGCTTTGTCTTATTATCACCTGCGTAGACAGAAACTACTTGATACTTGAAAAAATTACACATACAACATCTGTATTTGGTATTTAATAATTCATAATATATAGCAAAACATCTAGTTAACTAACTGCCTCTGTGGTGCAGCGGTAGTGTAAGCGACTGCTCCCCTAAACCTCATGAGTCTCGGGTTCGATCCCCGGGTCGGGCAGTGTTATTGAGTTTTTTCGAAAAATTCTCAGTAGCAGCCCGGAATTTGGAAATGTGCCCGATAGACGGCAATAGGCTCGCCCCCTATTACGTGGGACTTAAACATAGCTGGCAAACCGTCGGTGTGTAATACAACTCTGCCTACTCCTTCGGGCAATACAGGCGTGATGATATGCTTTTTTTTATAGTTTACTAGCTGTAGCCCGCGATTTCGTTTGCGTGGATTTTTGTTTTATTTTTTATCTTAATATATTTATACGAGAAAAAGATTTTTTACTAGTGTCTGATTTAAATGAAATAGATCAGTATTTCAGAAATGTGCTCTAACAAATAAACAACCAGACAATCGTTGTTTTGTGTTCTATCTAATATATATAATTATTTTATATATTAATGACGGTGTAACTGGCGACGATTACCCATGTCCACTGGACACTATATAATACATATTATATAGTAAGTACGTAAGTTGGTTTGATGAACTGATGCACACAGTACGTCTCCACAGAATTAGTAGATCTTTTATGGGGCAATGTATATGCTTTTACAATAAGATTCCTGAAAATGTCCGAAACATGCCACTAAATAAGTTTAAGAAAGCCATAAAAATTAGACTTTGTAATCAAGGTTATTACACTGTTTCGGATTATCTTGAGGACAAAACAAAATGGGCTTGAGCTGCTCCTCATTCATTGATTTTCAAAATTGTTTTGTATGATATAATGTCATTTTAGTTATAAAGATTATATTAAATTGTAATAAATTGGCAATTTAAAAAAGTGGCCCATGAGTTTCTTGCCGGGTTCTTCTCATGAAAGCGGGATTCCGAAGTAAAGCTTCGGAATCCGGCCGCTTGTGGCGATTGCAATCGCCACTTTGTTATTGCGGATGCACTCGCCTCAGGCGCTCGTGTTGATTATTAGTGTATTCTTAACGATTTTAAGTGCTATTTAATAGGCCTATGAAATAAAGATATTTTTGAATTTGAATTTGAATTTGATGACCTAACACTGAGAAAAAATCAAACAATTTGGAAGTCGACCCCAGCAAAGTTTTGGATTAGGCTTGGAAGATGATGATATCCATCATAATTGAAAAAAATACCCTAATATATAATAAGCACATAGGTAGTACATATGAGTTACAGTTTTACTGTATAAGTATTATGAGAGGAGCTAAATGTAATAGTGTAAAAATATGGTAGAAATACAATTTTCTTTGTAGGCATACCGTGATAACATCCTTAGTAAATAATCCTGGCCGTGTAAAATTTTTCTTACATGATGACTTATTATTATTTATTATTGATTAAGTTCTTAGTCTGAGATTATTGTCTTGATTATTTTCAGAACTAACCTTATTTATAAGAACGTTCAAGTGTTACTCGTTATATTAATACGTAGGGTATGTTCCCGTGCCGGTTGCCGTGTGGGGCCGGCTTTAGAATTGTCCTACCCCTCTCCACCCATGGGAGTCGCAAGAGCCGACTGAGGGAATATTAAGGGAGTGGGCAGCAGCACTCCTTTGAGTATTAACAACATCCACTGCGAACGCCAACCCGCCTGCCAAGCGTGGCGATTACGGCACTATCACCATTCTTGGGGAGGCCTATGTCCAGCAGTTTAAAAGGCTGATGAATGGATGGATGGTATGTTCATGAGTTAAAATCATAACAGGTACTTAGTAATACACTAGTTGATCAACATTTCATAACTATATACGTTTTCCACGTATTAATATACCAAACATCCTGGATTACAAAATGAAAATTTTCTTATAATATTAATCATATCATTATTTCTAGAATACTCAGGTAAATTACTCATTATTAGTACGTGCCATGCCTCGCAATGAAATCATAATGTAGGTAACAGATTATTCTTATGTTAAAGTACAAACTACGATAGATAACACAACTTAAAATTGTGTCTCTTTATTTGTTTTCAATATCACCATTTATAGTGAATGATTAATATGCTATGAATTCATGGCCTTAGCTTAAATGGTCACAATTTGTATTTTCAAAAGTATTGATAATTTGATAGGACTTTTACACATATCTTTTTAATTCATGTGATTAAACAATAAATATAATTCTACCAATTAAATTTAAATAACCACCGTGTGGGGCCGGCTTTAGAATTGTTCCACCCCTCTCTAGCCATGGGAGTCGTATGAGCCGACTGAGGGAATACCGGGGGAGTGGGCAGCAGCACTCCCTCGAGTATTAACAATATCCACTGCGATCGCCAACCCGCCTGCCAAGCGTGGTGATTACGGCACTATCCCAATTTCTTGGGGAGGCCTATGTCCAGCAGTGGACGTTGAAAGGCTGATGGATGGATGGAAATTCAAATGTCAGCTAAACGATGACTGTCATTTGAGACAGTCAATTTTGAACGAGGAAATCGAGTCTAATCGAAAGACATTTCCGCTGGTCAACTTTACTCGTTACTTAGGTTGTAGTTTCCATGCTACCTTGTTTTAATATTAAAAAAAAAAACATAATTCGTCAGTATACTATCATTTTTTTGTTTTAATTTTGAACACAATTTTGTCACGACACGTCGAAATATGTGGTTTTAGTTTATTATAATACCTTTAAGATGCTATTGTCAATTGAAAGCCACAAATGTTTATGAACAAGGACAACCAATGAAGAATACAGATGGCATCAATATCATGTTTAAATATTTACGGATGATTTAAGTGATCCTTTATATATTTCGTGAGTTAATTTAATAGATAGTGCTGCCTATCTCAGCGTTTGTATAATTGAACATACAGCTGGATCTTACTATAAGTTTGCTAATATTTAGATATTTTTATATATATTTGTAGCATTTGAAATGCTTAGCACTATACATTAAATACAAAGTGAAAAATGTGAAATCGAAAATAGCAGTCACGAGCAGGATTTGTACCTGCGTCTCCTGGATAACGTCCAGATGCTTTGCCAATTCAGACATCGTGACAATTGCTCCTGACTGCTAATTTCGATACCACATTCATACTTAACGTCTTTGGGTGACGCCTGCGCCATCTGTTGGAAGTATTTTCATACATTATAACGACCAGGTAAACTTAATTTTACAATTAAGATTTTTATCTAATAATGACGCAAACCCTATAAATATTTAGATATTTTTATATATATATTTAGCATTTGACATGCTTAGCACTATAAATTAATAAGTTTCCTAATTAAAAAAAAATGGCAAATAAACTTAAACAAAGACGAACGTCTTAAGACATTTAAGAAAAAAAAGTTACTGCAGCAAGTATCATGTGTTGGTTCAAATGGTAGAGCGGTTAGAACGAGTGTCCAAGAAGTTGCGGGCCCGTATCCTCCTCGTAATTATTTTATTCTATTTTATAATTTAGGTAAATATTTTATGATAGATGATACTAATTATTTGGTAGGCAGGCATTACGTAATCGTAAGCCGTTAGCCGTTGCCATTAACACTTATTTATCTATTAGAAAGTTAAGCATCGGAAAAATGACAGTGTATTTTTTTAATTTAGAGTAAATGTTTATTGCAAATATTTATTGCAATTATTTATTGCTTTGCTGCAAATATCACTTAAGATAAGTAAATTAAACAAGATTACTCAGTTAAACTTTAACAATACTATCGCTTAAATACAAGGTCTCACATAAAGAATACCACAATGGTTTAATCGATAAATAGTTAATAGGTTTAACCATAAAATAAATATTATATTATAATAATATTGATAATAAGCAATAAGTCTTATCGCGTTTTCAGTGAAAAAATCAAATAACTATATCATGTTGATCCTTATACTGAAAAAAAAATAATCAAATATATTTATATAGGTATCTATATTAATTATATTCCAATCCTGGATACTATTTCCGCAAATTTGTATTAGCTCTATTATTTATCATACATTACTCTAACTATATTCCACTATATACTCGAACATATACAAAATATTAAGTACAACAGAACAACTTAGTAAAGAGATAAGGCTCAATTCTGAATAAAATTGTAAGACTTACGCATATACAATTAACTTGAAATACGAGTACAAACACAGAGTCATCTCATTCTTGTAGTAGCTAAGTATCAAAATTACTAAGGCGCGCTATACGGTATATATAAATGAACGGTGAGCAAGCCTTTTCCACTATAAGTTTACTACAGTTGACAGACGAAAATAAACGTCTATTGTGCCGGTAGTACACAAGCTAAACCACGCTTTTAGATTTTGTTACGTAATATTCTTTCATACATAATATTAATATTATGTAAATAACAAAGACTAGCTACAGGACTAGTTTAGTCATATAGCCATAATTTTCGCTATTATTGAGCGTAGCTATTAAGATTACGGACGCGTGTGTGTAAAATTAATGCTTGTTTTAGTTTCGTGTCGATAACAAAACGTTGACGACGTGTTTTTTAAATTTAGAGTGTAGACCAGCGAGTTATTTAATTTGGACAGCTTAATTTTTCATTTATTTTGATTTTGATAGACACTGTTAAGTTGGACGTGTTTTTTAAACATTTGTTAGTGTAGGCAAGTGATTGAAATCGTTATCAATACATACCCTGAGTACTGTGATAACAGATAAAATATTGTGGGAGTAAAAACAAGGTAAGTTTTTGTAGATTATATAGTATTTTTATGTATTGTTGTGTTTAATATTAATTCGCGTCTTTGACGGACCTCGTGGCGTAGTCGGTAGTGTAGCCGACTTCCGTGCACGAGGTCGTGGGTTCGATTCTCACTCAGGACAATTATTTGTGTGATGAACACAGATATTTGTACTGCGTCTGGGTGTTTTCTGTCTATTATATGTATGTATTTACATTACAAAAGTAATATGTATATGTATTATATCCGTAATCTGGTACCCATAGCACAAGCGTTGAGCTTAGTTTGGGACCAGAGGACGTTGTGTGAAATGTCCGTGAATATTTATTTATTATTATTATTTATTAAATGCTTCGATCAGAAGTAATACGTTACGCCCACAAAAAATCAATACTCCAGTTTAATAGTTGTAATTGTACGAGAAAATTAAACCTAAATTATACGCTATCATCATAATATACTATATGAGTTATTCTGCTCCGAACGATGAAATATTTATGTTAATTATTGACGATAGGTTACGGTCTTAAAAATGTCCGTAATCACATACACCTTCAACCTTTATACTGTATAAAACTGTTTAATTATGAAAACATATTTGTACAGCTGATTTACTAATTTACAAATAATTAGCTAGATAACGGTAGCTTATAGCTTAAGGATTTATGTATTAAATAGTTAGTTTATTATTATTTTAATAGGCATTAGACATACGGAGCTTTTCCCACTGTAAAAACCTAATTAGGGAAGAATGGGACGTGTAAATAATAGTTAGGTGAATATAGAGCAGCACTTTTTAAGCAGCATGCGTCAAAATAGTCTCTGCTATATAATTGATGGTACCGTAAGTTTGCCTTAAACGGTAAGTAGTCTCAGTATCGTATAAAAAATCATAATAATATGGTTTCAAAGTATTATTTGTCCTAGTACAAGGTAGAGTTCATCTCTCAGAATAAGAGAATTAGAGCATAATAGTCAACAAATTGACCATTTGACTAATTTTGCTATAGGTTAACATGATTAACCCTGTTAAAATTTAATGTTATCACGAGAACATTTTTGGGCATATTTTCTTCACCGTTAAAAAGCCTTTATTATTTTTACTAGCCTTTGCCTGCGGCTTTGCCGTAGCCAAAAGCTAGTTTTTAGGCTATATCTCAGGTTCCCAATATACTAGCGGGATAAAATGTATACCAGGTGTTAAGTCTAATCAAGAGCTATCAAACAAAAAAAGTTGCGTCAAAATCCATTCAGTAGTTTTTGCGTGATGTGCGAACAAACAAACAGATAAACAGAAAAACAGACAAAAAATCTAAAAAAAATCGTTTGGTGTTCAGACACGCCTATATGTATAGCCTAAATCAGTCATTTTTTCTCAAATATCTTAAATATACAGACAGCTCTGTTACAGCTTTATAATAGTATAGATGAAACACGCACATACTCAAATAGGTAACACCTGGGTTGTATGCTTTAGATAAGAACATGACATTCCTTTTACACGTGGACACAGAATATAATAGAGTCGCTACTATTCTATATTATTATAAAGCTGTAACATAGCTATGTCTGTACATTTAAGATATTTGAGAGACAATGACTTCAATAGGATATATAGGCGTGTCTAAACACAAAACGATTTTTTTTAGATTTTTCGTCTGTCTGTTTATCTGTTTGTCTGTTTATTTGTTCGTGCATCACGCAAAAACTACCGGACGAATTTTAATGCAACTTTTTTTATTTGATAGCTCTCGAGTAGATTTAAAAACTGGTATACAATTTATCACGCTACTATACCGGAAACCTGAGATATAACCCAAAAACTAGCTTTTGGCTGCGGCGAAGCCGCGGGCAAAGGCTAGTTTAATACTAAGGATGAAGAAAAGGATGCACATATTAGGTTATAGCAAGAGTGAGCGCGACACATACATAAGTTTTTTAACCATTTCGCGTATGCGTTATTTTTGTTTGGATCCAATTCAACTGGGTCCCAACAATAAAGTGGTGGTATCGGTATGTAAGCTTGTTTTTGTATTTGCGTAAAAAAAAGTTCTTTAATCACGTTCTAATACATTTTAAGCAAGATATAAGCATAATTGCAATTTCTTTTGTAGTTATCCGGATAAAACAAGTAGTCCATTTTTTATAAACATAGTTATCTTCTAAAATTATTCCGGTTATCATATATCTTCACACTGCATACGCTGAGAACGTGTCTATTATATTCTCGTCAACGCTTTTAAAATAATTTGAGCTCACTCTTTTTTGGTAATCCTTTATCCTTGTACTCATAGAATAATAATGATTTTGTTATTATTCTATGTTTGCACTACTAATACTTAAACAAATGATATTATAGACAAGTTATCAGCGTATGCAGTGTTGAGATAGCAATAGTATGACATATGATAACTGGAATAATTTTAAAAGGTAACTATGATTACAACTTTGTTGACTAAAAATGTACTACCTGTTTTAGCCGGATACAAGAATGACAGGACAAAAGAAATTGCAGTAATACTTAAAATGTATTAGAACGTGTAACATTAGCGTATATAACGTGATTAATGAAGGTTTTTTTACGTAAACACAAAAACAAGCTTACATACCGATGATGGCGACGGTTGGCCACCTTATTGTTGGAACCCAGTTGATAGGGTCCAAATATAAATATACGCGAAAAGGATAAAATACTTATACAGTCTCTCTCACTATTGCTAAAACCTAATATGTGCATCATTTTCTACATACTTAGTGTCAAAATAGTAGCGAGTCTATATTATATGTACTTCGTCTAAATACTAATCTAATACTGACATACGTCTATCTGACTTTTTATTCAATAGACATTGAGAACAATAAGAGCCATTAAACATCCATCCATCCATCAGCCTTTTAACGCCCACTGCTGGACATAGGCCTCCCCAAGAATGGGGGATAGTGCCGTAATCGCCACGCTTGGCAGGCGGGTTGGCAATCGCAGTGGATATTGTTAATACTCGAAGGAGTGCTGCTGCTCACTCCCCCGGTATTCCCTCAGTTGGCTCTTACGACTCCCATGGGTGAAGAGGGGTGGGACAATTCTAAAGCCGGCCCCACACGGCAAAGCCATTAAACAAAAAGATAAAAAGATAGATACCAAACTATTGATATAAGTACCTATTATCGTTGATAAATGATAACTTAGAATTTCTTCTGACCTAATATTGATAGTGATATAGATAAATTTATAAAACAAAATATGTTCTATTTTGTATATAACAAAATAATATGTTTTTGATGTGAAACATTTAATTCGGAGGGAGGGTAAAACCGGCTGTTAGCGTGGTGACGCTTTTATTTTACTTGTCCCGTTCAATTCAATCTATCTAGCCTGATTGATTTATGATAAGAATTGTTTTATGCAGAAGGATGATTTTGTCCGTGTGGTACACGAACTAAGACTACAAGTGTCACCACCCTATTCTTTCCCTTGCGTGTCGTATGAGGCGACTAAGGGAAGTAAGCAATTATCACCCATTGCATTACTGGTGGCAGGGGTGGGCACCAAGTGGGAGTACTCACTTGCTATCGAGCCCGACCGGGTTGGTACCACCATCTCCCGTGTGACCGGCCATGAAGCACATAAGTGTGTTTTGGTTGGATCGTCTTGATTATACTCTCGATATAGTTGAGTCCATGAGTGATAAAAAAATGGTTCGTATGTAGACGATTTTATTAATATTTAAAGATTTTTTTTGATCCGTGACAGTGAGGTCAGACAGGCGACAGGCACGGTCAGGCTTCACATATTTCTTCATACATGGGAGTATAGGGGTAACGTTATAGGAGTATTTGAATCAACATAAGTAATTCCCCAATACATTTACATCTCCGTGTTTCCACATTTATATGTATTCGTATAACTGATAATATAAATGATGTTATTATTTATATACTTACCAAGTAAAAATACCATGAATCATTAAAACAAGTAGGTCACAGATTTATACGTACTAGCCACAATGGTTCAAAATCGATACACGTTCACAAGATTTCCGAGTAATGTCGATCGAACTGTGCAAAGAGTTTGCCGGCAAACCTAAGTACTTACCTATAACTTTATGTACGTGTTAAAAAAGAGTCAATTTTCATAAAACTAACTAAAAATAAACATAATTATGTACCCACTGGCGTCGTCTTGCCTTATTTTAAGAAAATCGTGAGCAGTAATATACCATAGGTAGCGCTTCATGGTCAAATAGGTACTACGCATTACTCAACCCACGTGTCAAAATTCAACATTACTTGGCACGTCTTCTAAAACATTACCTATATTTAACGTCGACATAGCAACTGTATCAATCTATCTATAGATATATGCTGTTTAATAGCTGATAGCAACTGTATAGTTTGGTCTTAACGTACATTGACACGTAACACGTGAATCTGTCACGTGTGTTCTGCTAGAATTCATTCTGAAACCGTAAAAAGATTGTTTTGGTAAACTTGGATTCATATTTAGTTCTATTTTCACTACAAGTTACAGACCCACTGCGACTGGGTCTTCCAAAAAGGGATTTGGGATAACCATCACGCTAATCCGATTAGCCAGGTAGCCACCGGAGGTCCGACGATAGTGTACCTACTGCCCGGCTCAGGAATGGAGGCGGATGATTCGTGGATTCATTCTAAAAACACCGCCTTCGGCTCGGACGGGTTACCTGTCGGAGTTCTGGCCCTGCTCTGCCTTAATCAAACAAACCTGGAGCCCCGCTTCAGGGGACAGTTTGACGGGTGCTTGGCGTCCAAACGGTTTCCTGGCTGCTGAAAGGAAATGAGGTCAGTAGGAGGACTGGTATTGTCCTGCCAAAGCCGGGACGGAAGCTGGATGCGATCGAGACCTTCAGGCCCATCGTGCTGTTTCACAAGGCGGATAAGTTGCTGGAGAGAATCGTCACTGCCCGCTTCATACAGCACTTGCGCGATCCAGCACTTGCGCGAAGACGAGCCCGACTCTTCGGGTGCTCAGTTTGGGTTTCGGGCTGGTCGGCGTGATTGTATGCTTGGGGGCCACCGCCGCGGCAATCGTCGTCTGTAGGGGAGTGCTGTTGGTGGTGTCATATGCATCCAATAATCTGCCATTCAGCTGCATCAGGTAGGGTTTTTAGTAATACAGAGCACCTGTATACCTGAGGCGGCTAGCAACAGACTAGCTCAAGGGCCGCAGCATCTTCTATGACAGATGCATGGGGGACGTTGTGAGGGGAGTTGTGTGAGGTGACCCAACAATATAAATACAAACAAGACAAATACAATATAAATAAGCGACCGTTTATTTAATAAAAATGAATGTGTGTATTATTTTAATAATAGCAATAATAACCAATACACCAAAAAAATTAATGATTCTTGTTTGTGGCTTACAAACCTTATTTAATGAACTGTGGATGACCATGACATTTCACGCTTATTTACTAAACTCTCGAGTGTGACTCATTTCAAAATGATTCTGTAATTAAATTGAGTTCTTTGTTTGCACGTTTCTATACTAATAATCGAAAATATAAGGCAACATGACGTTGTTACAAAATCTGTGTAACCTCACGAATGTAAATAGAGCACTCTGTGTAATTTTTTGTGACCCTTCGTATTTGTTAACAAGCTACCTTTTTGCATGATGAGATATAAACGTTTAATCATAAAGTACTAATTATAATTTGTGAATAAGGAAAGAGTATTTTAGTACGAGCGGGAACCGAACCTGCGTCCCTTCCTATCCGGGGAAATGCTCTAATCCACTGAGCTACCGTACTATTTGTTAGAAATACCCAATCTCCTTACCACATTTGTCTTAACGACCAACGCCACCTATCGGAAGCATTTACATGCATTAATCCAATATAGTAAGTTTAATTTTGCAATTAAAATTCATACTATTCGATGGCGTGATTTTTCAAACATTTTGATCGAACGTTTAATATATTAACGTTTAATTATAACGATTAAACGTTTAATCAACCAAAAAAAATATTTGACACAATTCTATCTACGCCGTCTGCTTGGGCAAAATGTTTGTTTTGTTTTTTCTGATTATACGGTTCGTGGAAAATAGAAAAAAAAGAAAGAAAGAAAAGAAGGAGAAGATTGTTGTCCGTATTAGGACCAAGAAAGTAATATCACAGTTCCAATGATCCGCCAATACAGACAGAGAAACATCACAAGGCAGTTTTAGTTTGTGAGTGAGGGCCTACACTACCCTGTTCGTTGCCCCAAACCCCCAATAGGGTGGGTATGCGGTACATATTTCTCGCCTTATTAGAGAAAGGCAGTACGTATGAACCACAGGTATGAACTTTACTGAATCTAGGAGTCTTCAGAGAATTCTGCATCTGTACTATTATAAAGCTGTACCTAACTAAGATTTGTCTGCAAATTTAATATATTTACTATCTTGTTAGAAATTTGTCTGTTTGTCGGAATGTTGGAGTATTGGTTTGTCTGTTTGTTTGTTTGGAATACGGAACGGATTTTTATGACACTTTTTTGGTTGATAGCTGTTGATTAGGCTTGTTATACATTTTAAACTGCTATTATCTCAGGATTTTGACTAAAAATTAGTATTATAAATATTTTTCTGCCTTCATTTCAACGATGATTTTTATTTAGTAGTTATAGCGTAAAAACAAAATAAACTCACTTTCGCAATCTTACTACCTTACCACACTATTATACAAGTGCAAGTGAGGTTTTTTTGTAGGTTTATAAAGTTTGTTGGTACGCTTTTACTGGCCGTGTGGGGCCGGCTTTAGAATTGCCCCACCCCTGTCTACCCTTGGGAGTCGTAAGAGCCGACTGAGGGAATACCAGAGGAGTGGGCAGCAGCACTCCCTCGAGTATTAAAAACATTCACTGCAATCGCCAATCCGTCTGCCAAGCGTGGCGATTACGGCATTATCCCCCATGACGGGACCGCTCGTTGTGGCGTTCTCTTGGGGAGGCCTATGTCCAGCAGTGGACGTTGAAAGGCTGATGGATGGATGGATGGACGTTTTTATACCTGTTGCAATCATCATGACATTGTAGACTAAAAAAGGACATAGGAATGGTTCCCGTGGGATGGTATTTTTATATAGAGATAATAGGTAATGTGATGTTGAGTAATGTATTTAAATTCTCGGAGTCGTGGGTACAATCTAGTTTATAATATTAATTAAGGACTAGCCTGTGTACAGACAAAAGCTAGCATCTAGATTATCTCATCTCAGATTCCCGATAAAATAGCGGTATATAGTTTTATTCTATTCAAGAGCTGTCAAGCAAAAAGTTTCATCAAAATCCGTTCTGTAATATGTGTCTGATCTGTGAACAATAAAACATATAAACAGACAAAAATTCTAATAAAGTCATTTTTACATCAAATATGCAGCTGCATAAAGATAATATTAAGGAAAACATGTAGGCCTCTTTATTAGTGTTCACTATGTATCTATAATATAGGTATCATGTAGATGTATTTGTTTTCGTCGGTCGAATATATTTAGTAGCCCTCTCAACCCGGCATTTAGTTTAGTAATAGACCGCGTGAGTAACGTGTGGTGTGGACGGTAGCATATCCACAGAAACCGCGCAGCAACTATGTTGATAATTTTTTATCAATATCTGTAGCATTGTTTCCATAGATCTAAAAGGTAAGGTTTGTTTTTGATAACATTTTTTGTTGTTAAATGGCTGAGAATTTTTTATCTCCAAAGGTGTCTGGATTTAGCCTACGCTTATGATTTTAGTTGATGTTAAGAAATTGGAAAAAATATTGGAATGTCTCCAATATTTTGGCAAAGGACGTGGCTAAATGACTGCCTTAAGCATGTTAAGTAATTTCTTACTAGATTGTCAAATTTAAATATTCCTTAATTTATTATTACGGTTAATTATTCTCCTAGAACTTCTATGAAGTAATAAATAAAATTATTTTAATGTTTTTGTTTGACGAGGAGAACATACGACAGTAAATGGTGTCCCATTCCCGATACTTTTAAAGATTTTTGCGTAATCTGAAGCTTATCAGTGCTGATTATTACATTATTTATAAATATATTTAAATAGGTAAGTCTCAAAACCTTAATTTCTTTTATCGGGTTTCTAGAAATGATTGGCGAAATCTGGAAAGATACGGCACTTAAATAGTGCCGTAATTATATAATGTACCTTATACTACTAATAATATAAAAATATCTATGTATGACTTTTCTATAATAAATGAATATATTATACTTAATCTATACTAATAATAATACTAATACTTTAAAATATGAAGTAAAATAAATAAAGAGATACTAATACAAATTACTAATATTACTAATTACTAATAATATTGTAAAGAGGTAAAGTTTGTGAAGTTGTAGGGGGTAATCTCTGGATCTACAGAACCGCTTTCGATTTTTTTTTACCAATAGAAACCCACGTTATTTGAGTGTCATAGGCTATATCCATCCACCAGCCCTTCAAAGTCCACTGCTGGACATAGGCCTCCCCAAGAATGGAGGATAGTGCCGTAATCGCCACGCTTGGCAGGCGGGTTGGCGATCGCAGTGGATGTTGTTAATACTCGAAGGAGTGCTGCTGCCCACTTCCCCGGTATTTCCTCAGTCGGCTCTTACGACTCCCATGGTTGGTATAATAATTAAAATCATGTTTATTGGTCATATTATCAACAATTATGAATTCTTATCAAAATAAGCAAATTTATCGTCTAAGTGTTTAAAACTATAGACTTTTCCCTTTTACTGCATATAATTTGGACGAAGGGTTAAAGAGCGAATACAAAATTATGGAACCGCGACCGTGTTGTAACCGGTATTTTTTAATGTTTACCGCCCAACGAAGGTGACACGGCAAGCTAGTCTATACTTTTATGAAGCTGTAACATAGCTATGTCTGTACATTTAAGATATTTGAGAAACAATGACTTCAATAGGCTATATAGGCGTATCTAAACACAAAATATTTTATTAGTTTGTGTTTAATGTATATGGCTAAGCATGTCAAATGCTAAAAAAGTATATAAAAATACTAGATATTTTTTTTATCCAAAATATTTTTTGATTTTTGTTTCTTAGTGTGTTATCTTTTAGTTGCAGCGGAGCCGCGGGCAAAGGCTAGTAATATCTATATACAGTGCTATTCTCGTATCTCGAATATAATATTTATAAATAAAACAGCGGTAGTTTTCGATGACGATTAAATACTGATAGTTTATTTATATAAAGGAATGTGGAAGTGAATAATTTGGCTAGCAATGTATGTCTACAAGAACTAAAACTGTTCCTTATTAAATAATACAAAACTAGAATGTCTGTTTGTCACATTAACATTCATATCGGTAAATATTTACCGTATCGTTTTGTGGACAACTGTTATCTTTCATTTGCATAAAAAAACTAACTTGCAAACACTTCAACACAATATCATAAAGATACATACTCCCCTTATTATTATTACCTTATGCATTTGCATTCCCCTTACCTGGACAGATTACAAAAATCAATAGATTATATTAATTTTCTTTCCTAAGAAATCAACTCGTTTTGAAACTGACAGAAAATTAATTACTTAAATATGTATAAATAATATTGTAATTATTATACGCTTTCATACATAATTGGACCTAAATGTAAAGAAAATGAAAGTGGTTCCAATTAATAGCTTCATATTTTGTACCAAATGTGGCCACTTGGCTCTTTGGGACCAGATTTATAAGCAATACAGTTAAAATGAGGTTATGTAATAATATAGGTACAGTTTCCAGCCATAAGTTTTAGTTCGATTTTTTAAATAATGTCATGCTGTAGAAATAGTAGCTAGCGCCTGTGGCTCTGTTAAGTAAATGATTTTGTCTTCGTATGTTAACGTCGATTATAGTTTCATATAACCTTGTACCTAATTCTAACATGAACCTGATGGTAAGTGGTACTCCTCGCTCATATTGACTCTACAGGGGGTACTTTAGAAACACAATTGACGGACACAAGTACACCCAGACTCAGAATAATAGTTTGTAGATCATACAAAATATTGTCCTGTGTGGGAAGCCACAACATTCGGTGGTGTTGTCTTTCTTATAGTTATAATAAGTATATACATTAGTAAAAAGATCGATTAGTAGAATTCCTTCTAGCGTAAACACTGAACTTATTCATTCAACTGATTTTAGGAATTTTTTTTTGATTGAAACTAGAGCCGCGTAGGTTGAACTATACTTCTTATTGTACAATGCCACAAATAGTTTAATGACCATACTTATCATGTGCGAGGTCGATGTCTGTTAACTAGTAGTAAGTCATTTGTTGTCATTCCGTCTGAGAATCCTTAATGGACGCGTATGTAATAAGTATTTCATTTATTTTCAATGTTTAGAGGCACAGAACTCGGTAAGCAATGGTTTACAT
The DNA here is from genome assembly GCA_948253155.1 of Leucoma salicis. Lineage (NCBI taxonomy): Eukaryota > Metazoa > Arthropoda > Insecta > Lepidoptera > Erebidae > Leucoma > Leucoma salicis. Next base: position 7,212,624 of record OX411815.1, read on the forward strand.
TATAATTGTCTTTTATTTAAAAAATTATAGCTCCTTTATAATTTATAGGTATTTTTTTTTATTGCTTATGGTGGCAGTTGAGATACGGTCCACCTGATAGTAAATGGTAACCGTCGCTCATGGACTCGACTGTACCGAGAGTATTGTTAAGCCACTGAACCATTTCATCTCACAGATATGAAATGAAAGATTAAACTGCTACAACCAAAATACACCGAGGCGTTTCATGGCCAGCCATACGGGAAATGGTACCAACCCCCTCGTACCCGATAGAAAGTGAGTACTCCCACTTATTACCCAGCAGTACCACCAGTAATGCAATGAATGACAATTGCTTACTTCCCTTAGTGGCCTCGTACGACACCCGTGGGAAAGAATGGGGTGGTGACACTTGTATATTCTTACTCCGTCACCACATGAACTAAGAATAACAAGTTTCAACACCATATCTTGCATATAAGCTAAACGGATGTTTTTACAATCCTTTTTCTGTCCCTACTATTGAGTACGAATATCTTCACATGGTGAAAGGGTTAGGCCATAGTCCACCACGCTAGCCCAGTACGGGTTGGCAGAGTTCATAAGCCGTTGAGGAAATCTTTCAGGCATGCAGGTTTCCTCACGATATTTTCCTTTACCGAGCAGTGATAAATTGTAAACAAATACACACACGATTTCGGAAAATCTCAAAACGTTTAATGTGTATGCGCCTCTCTGTAGTCCTTGGTTTTACCGCTAAGCTATCATTGTTTTTGACATTATACTTCTTTAGGCGCGTTATGAAAAAAATATGAGAGTGAAATTTTAAAATGCGCGCGCATCACTGTAACACAAAAGTAACAGGTAGATGCACGCGCATCACTGTAACACAAAAGTAACAGGTTGAAGCATGCTATGTTATCTTAACCAGTTTGATAGATGGCACTGTTATGAAAATTGATGAGAGTGAAATTTTAAAATGCGCGCGCATCCCTGTAACACAAAAGTAACAGGTTGAAGCATGCTATGTTATCTAAACCAGTTTGAAAGATGGTGCTGTTAAATAAATTAAAGACATGTTCGAAGATAACATCCATCCATCTATCCATCAGCCTTTTAAAGTCCACTGCTGGACATAGGCCTCCCCAAGAATGGGGGATAGTGCCATAATCGCCACGCTTGGCAGGCGGGTTGGCGATCGCAGTGGATGTTGTTAATACTCGAAGGAGTGCTGCCACCCACTCCCTCGGTATTCCCTCAGTCGGTTCTTACGACTCCCATGGGTGGAAAGGGGTGGGACAATCTAAAGCCGGCCCCACACGGCAAGATGATACACATATCGAAGATAACATAACATGCTTCAACCTGTAACTTTTGTGTTACAGTGATGCGAACTAAAATAATCAATTTGAATAATGGTTATTAATTTAATAATTACATTATTTATTAATGATGCCATAGAAGTATAACTTCTCACGCGCGTACATAAGTACACGCATTTATATTTATTATAAATACAAAAGTTCCGTTTATCATGAAATTTTGCACGCCATATATTCCTGAGACTAGAAAACAACATAGGCTACATTCCATCCTGGATAAATGGTACGTGAGATAACAATTTTTTTATAAAGATAAGTAATGTGCCACTGATGGATAATTATTTATACTTACTTACTTATCATCACGCCATGTCCCTTGCGGGGTAGGCAGAGAGAACAGAGTGCCAAAAGGCTCTATTCTTGCATACATCGCTCGCTTCCTCAACATTCATAATTCTCCTCATACACGCCCGCCGGTTTCGGAGACTCCTGACTCCACCTTCCTTTAATACATGACCGATTTGGACTAGGTAGGTGAGTCTCGGTCTCTCCCTGTACCTACCTGTATATTTATAATTATAAATAACTTAATTCTGCAGTTCACGACGATGGCCTGGCCAAATTTAATATAAAATAAATAATTTAAATTTTCTCTATATTATCTGCTATTAATAAGCGGAGATCTCTGCGGAGAATCTGTGGAGTGAAGCTGACTGACCGCAATCGTAACAATGACGTAAGAGAGCGAGTAGGTATGAAAGAGAGTATTGGTGTAAAGATGCGAAAGGGAATGCTCCGATGGTTCGGGCATGTGGAAAGAATGCCGGACGAGCGACTGGTTAAGAAGATATACAATGCGAAAGTGGAAGGATATAGGTACAGGGGGAGACCGGGACTTACCTACCTAGACCAAATTGGTCATGTATTAAAGGAAGGTGGAGTCAGGAGTCTCCGAAACCGGCGAGCGTGTATGAAGAGAGTTATGAATGTTGAGGAAGCGAGAGGTGCAAACAAGAATAGAGCCTCTTGGCACTCTGTTCTCTCTGCCTACCCCGCAAGTGGAATGGCGTGATGATAAATTAGTTATAATAACATTCGCAAGAGATTGGTATAAGTAGGAGTGAAAAAAGAAAAAAGCAAAAGCTTTTCATATAATCTATACTATTATAAAGCTGTAACAGAGCTATGTCTGTGCATTTAAGATATTTAAGGGAAAATTACTGTATTAGCCTATATGTATAGGCGTGTCTAAACACAACAATTTTTTTAGATTTGTTGTCTGTTTGTTCGTTCGCGCATGACGCAAAAACTAGTGCCAGGATTATGATGCAACTTTTTTTTAATGATATCTCTTGATTAGACTTAAAGACTAGTATATATTTTATCCCGCTACTATATCGGGAACTTGAGATATTACCTAAAAAACAGCTTTTGGCTACAGTGGAGTCACGGGCAAAGGCTAGTAGTTTAACAAACTTTTAATACAAACAAACTTAATTGTGTATCTAAAGCAGGTAACGTTACGTAGCTAATGTAAAAATAATATTTGTGTTTATTAATATTTAACGTCACACCATAGTAATATTAGATTTGAAGCTAAATTTAAATAAAGAGGCCCGGCCTATGCCGCCTCTATTAGGTTCCTCAAATAGACAAACTAACATAAAACCAGACGCTTTATAATTCAAATAAATAAAAGCGTTTGATGGCAACCATATGGATGGACTTTGGCTCTACAACATTCCTAACATCAAAAGTTTAAAAAGATATTTGTGTGTTGGAATGAGATAAGCAAAAAAATATTAAAATCATTATTTATCAATGCTTATTTATAAACTTGACGATGTGTTTGTTTCTTATAAATTATAAATATGTTAAATAGCCTTTGGCCACGGCTCTGCCGCTGAGCTAGTTTTTAGGTTATATTTCAGATTCCCGATTATAGTAGTGGAATAAAATGCATGCTAGATTTTTAGTCTAATCAAGAGCTATAAATCAAGAGAAGTTTCATCAAAATCCGTTTAGTAGTTTTTGCGTGATACCTGAAGAAATAAATAAACGCAAGTTCTAAAACAATGTTTAGCGTTCAGAGACGCCTAAATAGCCTGATCATCCATCCATCCATCAGCCTTTCAACGTCCACTGCTGGACATAGGCCTCCCCAAGAGAACGCCACAACGAGCAGTCCCGTCATTGGAGATAATGCCGTAATCGCCACGCTTGGCAGGCGGGTTGGCGATCACAGTGGATGTTGTTAATACTCAAGGGAGTGCTGCTGCCCACTCCCCCTAATATTTTCATTTATTCTCAAATATCTTAATTGTATAGATATAGCTTTGTTACAGCTTATGAATAGTATAGAAGTATAGATAGATAACGCAATATATAAAATAGCTAACATAGCATCACGCCTGTATTCCCCGAAGGGGTAGGCAGACGTGTATTACACACCCACGATTTGCCAGCTATGTTTAAGTCCCACGTAATAGGGGGCGATCCTATTGACGTCTACCGGGCACATTTCCAAACTCCGGGCTGTTACTGAGAATTTTTCTTTTTTAGGAAAAAGCTCAATAACATTGCCCAACCCGGGGATCGAACCCGAAACCTCATGAATAGCAGTCGCATACACTACCGCTACACCACCGAGGCAGTTTATATTACTCGGGCTAAAATATCAAATCGATTGACACCTTATTCATCCAAATCGGATGAATAGACCTTATTCATCCAAATCGGAGGAATATAGCGCTATGGAAAAACGTACGTAAATACAAACATACAATATATAAGTACATACATAGACTGCTTAAATCATTAAACTTACTTTTGGCTTCGCCGTAGTCGGCAAAAAATAGAGATTATTCTTATGCAGAAATATGACATTCCAGAAGAACGATACGCGTATTCTGAAGAGCATACTTTACAGAACACGATTTAACGAGAAAACTTATTGTTTAATTTAATTATGGTTTAACCTTGAACTAGTCTCTATAAGACTGAAGGCCGTTAAATATGAGGAATGCTTCCTCAAATATTCCGATATCCTTAAAGATTCTCTGTGTAATGGCTAACATGGCTATTTATTTTGCCGATCAAAACAGCCGCCACAAACAACTGAGCTGATTCCCAGCGAAACAGAAATATATACGTTTTTTCAGAGGTCCACAGTTTAATCGTTAAAGGAAATATTCTTTCTACAATGCTACACTGCTACATGCTACATTGGTAGCAGGCAGACATAAAATACCTATATTCAATTAAAATAGAAAACTTTTCATGCTCAAGATTGTTGGTGCGAAAGTGTTTGTATTAATAATAATAATAATATTAACTCTTTATTGTACACCAGAAAAAAGAAACAAGAAAATGTGTGTAAGTATTAAATTGATAGAGTACAATTGGCGGTCCTATCGCACAAGGCAATCTCTACCGGACAACCATTGGATGCAAACAATAAAAAAAATTGTGTTGGAAATAATGTTATGGCGTACCCAATAATACGATATATACTAATTAGGTTGTAATAAATACTTATACATATATATAATACACAATATGATAGATAAATAATGTACCATTACTTTAAAATAAAATTAATAATGTATAAACCTTAGCAATTGCTAAGGTAATGTTTCTTGACTAAGCTTTTTAAAACATGAAGCGATTTAGCACGTCTAATACGTATTCCACAATCGGACAGCTTGAACTGAAAATGAGATATCTAGGAATTTAGTTGAATGCACAGGCACACAGGCATTCTTAGTGTTAAGTTCTCGGATGATCTCTATCTGTATTCTTCCACCCTATGAATTTCTGTGGAAACATTTAAATTATCCCATTTTATAATTTTTTGCAAAGTGATGTAGGTACTTAATTTAAAAAAAAAACGGGTCTATTTTGCGACTCGAGGCTTTGTTTGAGAAGGGCTGGTTCCGTTCATAAAGGGGCGAATGGTAACTTTAGTAATGGCTCAGGCTTATTCCGTGTGGTAACGGACTAAGAATACAAGAGTCACCAGTCCATTCTTTCCCGCGGGTGTCGTACAAGGCGACTAAGGGAAGTAAGCAATTATCACCTATTGCATCACTCGTGGTAGGGTAAAGTACCAAGTGAGAGTACTCACTTGCTATCGGGTCCGAACGGGTCGGTACCACCGTGTCCTGCGTGACCGGTCATGAAAGACGTCAGTGTGTTTTGGCTGTAGCAGAAGATAGCCGCTTATTCTTTCATTTCAATGACAATACCTACTCTCGGTAGTTGAGTTCATGAGCGACTGTTACCGCTTACCATCACATGGGCCGTGACTCGTCTGCCATCATAAGTAATAAAAAAAAGTCTTGCAACTTGTTTACGGTCAAAATAAAATTATTGCTGGTTTTTACCATCAGGAAACAGCACTGTGTCTGGTATTGTGCCCGGTAGACTGCAATAGGTACTGTTACGTGTTACGAGAGATTTATGATGTGAGCGTGGTGTGAATGTGTTGTCCGTTTGCGTAGTGTTTCGTTGACGAAGGTGTGAGATAACAACAACAGCTAATTTTAACGTTGTGTGCAAATAGAAACGTGTTCACGAATGTTACGAAACCCACAATCATGCTAACAAGCAGAAATAAATTGTGGCTCAATAAAGTTTGAGAGTTGCTATGCGACCAGGCTTCGCTCGGCCTTTTATTTCTGTGATTTTTATTGAGACGATATTGATTTAGAAACAAATATAAAACAAAACATTTACAATAAAAAAATTCTAACGCCACCTCATAGAGCTTTGAGGTACCAGTATGATAAATAATCTCTATTTCCATCCGTGAGATGGCTTTATAATAATTAATTTGTTTTTTTTTTCTTTCAAAATCGTCTTTTTCCGGGATAAACACTATAAAACACCAAATATTATTATACAAGAATGGGGACGTTTACTACCATCATTTCACGGCAGATAGCGTACTATCGTCATGGCCATTGAAAACTATACTTTACATGTCAATATCTTAAAGCTTGTGAAGTCTGTCAACCCGCACTGGGCTATTGTGGTAGACTATGGCCTAATCCCTCTCACCATGAGAGGAGATCCGTGCTCAATAGCGGGACAGAAAAAGGGTTGAAAGTTCATAAATGTATGTGAGTTAAGTAAGTAGTGATATTACTTAAATGAAACAATTCATTATATCTGGAAATAAATAAGTAGAAGATTTGAACCTGCCAACTATACTCTATAATAACGTATGCTACTTTATTTTTGGTAAATATACTTTATACTTTTGCTTAAAAATAAATTATGGTAAAATACTCTATTTCCAATCGTTACTGTGATGCGTAGAATGAAACGTTTATATGAATAATTACTGAACTATTATCGTTATCGAAACTCTTAAGCACAGAACGCATAGGTACACGATTTATAGTACAGTAGTTATTGTTAACCTAGGGATGAAAGCAACGGAGGGACTAAATAAGTCTTTATCCCGAGGCAAACACTGTGCTTTTCATTACGAATACGAGGAAACTAAAAATAAAAATCATGAATTAGCTAAAGAAAAAATGGGATACTTTAAAAAATTTAATTTGGAATCGCCGTTTTCCCGCCGATATTTTTTTTTCTGTGGCCTGTCAGCTATTCAGCCATTATTTTTCATTTTAATCATTGAAAAAATATAAATCTTCGTTATTTTAAAGATGTTGTTATGTTAAGTTGCAACTATATTAAAATAAAGTCATATAAAAAACAAATTATTTAATAAATACTTAACTTTATGTTATTTCAGTTTTACATCGCGCTGTAATTGACTGGCTGTATAGAAAATAGAACTGTTTTATTTTTTATAATTACTCAGCTGTCAGTTGAAAGTAATTCTCCCTAGGGTTGAAAAGTATTACTTTCAACCCGCTTCTCAGGCAACTTCAGGCCTACTTTCAGAGTATGAATAATGAAAAATATATTAATTTAACGAAACTTTAGGTGTAATTGTCAATGCGATAGATAAATCACCTGTCTGAGATGATATCTGTCTCTGATGTTCGTTTATTGGCGAAATTGAGTCAAAATGGTTCTTGTTTATTTACTTTGTTTTCATTTGAAGAATTCGTTTTAACTTAAGTCAAATAATTTCAATTTTATATTTATTAAAAATTTTAATTGTGACTGTGTGATCGTAGTTTCCAAAAACTCAACATTAAATAACTGTTAGCGTGTGCTATTGTAAAAGCACGCAAAAGTATGTTTTCAAGAGAATAAATATTTTTAAGTAATATGTAATGTATGTGTGGGGTAAGGGCGGACGGTTTTTTGATGTACTTGAAAGACTTTAAAAGAATATTTTTATTTCAATAGTCTGTTTTGTTAACGAAAGAGCACATTTTTTGTATATAAATAATTGAACCCTTTATAGTTAATGTATTTATATTTATCAAAATCAGATCTAATTGAGAAAGTAGTGTTTTTATTTACCTGGGAAAGTGCGGACCATATTGAGGGAAGAGCGGCGTATATCATAAAATCAATTCTATTCCTTGTATTGATAAGGTTCATAAAGAATTTTATTCCCATCTAACCCCAGTCAAATTTTACTTTTGTAAGGCCCACTTGCGCATTTCAGAGTTAATGTGTATCTCCGAGCGAACTGCTAACACAAAGCTAAATAATTATTTTTGCTTGCACTGCTAATAGTTAACACTATATCATGCGTAAAATAATTAACTATTAAACCCGCCAAAGTTGGAGGGTTATATGTCTATCTCCGGGTTTATTACGTCAAAATTGTGAGACTATGCTATTTCGTGTTTTGTATTTAAAAAACAACAACAGAGTAATATTGCATCGTTTATTTTTATTGTCCTGATGAGTGACTTTTTGGTTTCTGATGATGTGTTCATGGGTGTTCAGGCCCCCTACATAACGGGATATGCTTATTATGTGTCGTCGAAATCTTATGTCAATACCATACATTGATTATTAGAATAATTCTTCTATCCTTCTGTTTTATTCTGTTCTACTAGCATTTATGCCACTTCTCTATATATAGTTCATCATCTATAATGCCACTTATCTACAGGACCGGGCCCAGTTCAGGATAGCACCGGCAGTATCTTATTTATTTTCAATAACATGTTTTCCTCAGCCAGAAGGCACGTGTCGCAATACACAACGCAGTGCTTGTCCCAACGTTATTGTATGGAAGCGAGAATTGGGTATGCAAAAAGGAGCATGAGAGTAAAATCAATGCGGTCGAAATGCGATCTCTGTGGAGAATCTGTGGAGTGAGGCTGACTGACCGCATTCGTAACGATGACGTAAGAGAGCGAGTAGGTTTGAAAGAGAGTATTGGTGTAAAGATGCGAAAGGGAATGCTCCGATGGTTCGGACATGTGGAAAGAATGCCGGACGAGTGACTGGTTAAGAAGATATACAATGCGAAAGTGGAAGGATGTAGGTATAGGGGGAGACCGAGACTCACCTACCTAGACCAAAGATCGTCATCCCAGCGAGGATAACCGCATCATAATGCGCTCATTACAAAGGGCTGTTAAGAAATCAATTGATTCTCTACGTCAATCAGAGTGGAAAACCAAGCTGAGAGACCTAGAACCGACCCATCAAGCCTTCTGGCAACTGTCCCGCACTTTCAAAAACGACAGTGTGTCTACCATGCCTCCGCTTAACAGACCCAACCTTCCACCCACCTTCTAGGACGAGGAGAAGTCAGAGTGCCTAGCCGAAAGTCTGGAGCGACAATGTACGCCGAGTACATTACACGTAGATGCAACACATCACGCCTTCAATGATAGGGAAGTGGAGTCGAGGGCCTCTGCCTCGGCCCCACCGGTAGACACCTCAGGTAGGGACCTAGTGGATCAGCCACCTCCAGTTACCACCACCGAACTGGAGTCCGTTATCAAAAATCTTCATAGGAAGAAAGCCCCCGGTTTGGACGGAATATCGAATAGGGTCATTAAACTCTTCCCCCAGTCATTATTAGTCCTTCTGACATGTATATATAACGCAGCGCTCAACAATAACATCTTTCCCCGTCAGTGGAAAGAGGCCGTGGTAATTGGAATCCACAAACCCGGCAAAAAGCTATCCAAACCAACTAGTTATAGACCGATAAGTCTGCTTAAAGGTTTAGGTAAGATTTACGAGCGATTAGTTTTGTGTAGGCAGGTGTAGGTAGGATGCTAATAATCTCATCCCCCACCACCAATTCGGCTTTAGAGCCAAGCACTCCAGTGTGCAACAAGTCCACCGCATCGTAGAGTATACCTACTCGAAAATGCAATAAAACAACCTTGGATGCATGTAATGCTTGCCGGTAGATAGCGTTAGTCGTAAGACAAATGTGATTAAGAATTTGGGACGATCGAAGGATCAGTAGGGTAGCTCAGTGGTCAATTGCTAAAAGAAATAGATCTAAAACAAACTTTTTACAGGTGCACTTTTCTTCGATGTAGCGAAAGCATTTGACAAAGTCTGGCACAACGGCCTAGTATACAAGCTACTCCACTTAGGAGTACCGCGGTATCTCGTACTCATCATACGAGACTTTCTATCTAACCGCAGTTTCCGCTATAGAGTGGAAGGGATACTATCCTTCCCCCACCCCATACTCGCCGGGGTCCCACAGGGCTCCGTCCTTTCACCGATCCTCTTCTCGCTGTACACCAGCGACATGCCTCAGCATCGGGAAGTGCAGACAGCACTTTTTGCAGACGATACAGCTATTTATTATGAAGGGTTTAACCCTATCACAGTGCATAGAAAACTCCAATCCGCGGCCACTGCCCTCAGTACGTGGTTTAGCAAGTGGAGACTCTATAGATCAACCCCGAGAAAAGCCAGGCGGTCATGTTTCATAAGAGACTACCCCGACTGTATCCCCCGGAGAAGATCAAACAGATTAGCATCTTTGGTAAACCTATTCCTTGGAGTAGGGGAGCCAAGTACTTAGGTGTAATTCTAGGTAACAGACTCACATTCGCCCGTCACATTCAGGTGGTACGCTCGCGCGCAGCCTTTGTCATGGGACGTTTGCACTATCTTTTAAACTTTAGATCAAAACTCTCGTTTAGGAATAAGGTCAGACTCTACACTGCCTGCACACGTCCTGTCATGACGTACGCCAGTATAGTATTTTACACGCCAAGGCACACAGGATCCATAGATTACAAACATTACAGAATAGATTCATGCGCAGAGCTACGGGTGCACCGTGGTTCATACGCAATGTCGACCTTCACATAAACTTGCAATTGCCTACCATCAAGCAATTTATGAAACGGTGTTCACGTAGTTTATTTGACTCCGCCATTACTCACGCCAACCCTCAAGTGGTTGAGTCGGCTAGGTACAACCCCTCTAATATATCGCGCATACGCAGACCGCGAAATAGCCTCGACGAAGTCGACGACATAACTCACGCTGAGATCAGAGCATACACAGCTCGCGCAGCTAATACAAGTAATTACCCACGGTTTTGTCACCGCCGACGGGGGCGAAAGACGTGTCGCGGTCAAATCATAAACGTGGGAAATCCCACTTTGCCAGCAAAAGCCCGAGCCGAGGTCCTTACCCCACAGGGGGTGCCCCCGGGTAGCGTTGCTTAAATGTCGGGTTGAGAGCCCTCTGCGCTCACCAATTTTCCGGGTAAGGTTTTCATAGCCATCTGAGACAACAACCAACGTCACACAAAAAAAAAAAGGCGGTCATCATTATTAGTTTGCATCGTGTTCTGTAGAACGTCCGTATTTTTAAGTTACTGATCATTAGAAGTAACAATATAGTCATCGCATTTTTGTATTCGGTAATTGAGGAAGTACATAGTGTGATTGATACGTAATCGGGTTGTTTTACCTCCTCGCCCGAATACCCACGTGCTTGAGTGTGCTAAAGTGGCGATGGGAAGCAATGAGCAACGAGATGTCTTCCGTGCATCTACAAATATAATATTGCAAAATAAAAATATAGGTCATAAAAATAATATCTTCTTAAAATATTATCTCTTAGGCACATAAACAACGTCATTTTCATCACAATGAACTCTCACATTGTACTTTTTATACACACAGGATACGAAACAACTGCATTGTACCTACTTAATAATAACACCTAAGTTATTAGAAATAAAAGAAGAGGTAGGTACGTACCTAGTAGGTATTAAAATATGTAGTATGAATAAATAAATTCGAAATCCGGTAGATCAGGCTGTCAGGTAAGTAGGCAAGTTATCAAAATCCGTAGAGAAATGCATGGGTCGTTCGTCAAAGCAATAACCGTCAGAATCATTTTCACGTTTTCATTTTAAACTCACACTAATACAGCAGAATTATCCACTAGAACAAGGTCAAGCTAAACGAAGTGAATCACTTGACGTTTGACATGACATTTTGACATTATTCACTTTATTGCCTGTTTAAAAACATGCGATTATCGATTAATCTGATTGATTTTGAGATCAATGTTTTACAACTTTTTTTTTAAACTGAAATATAATTGCCTTTAATTAAGCTACTATTATGTACTTTTAAAGTAAAGTATGTTCCGAACTTCTTTATATACTAAAAATAAGGTTATCACTATAAAAAAAAAAACATTTTAAAAATGTTATTCGACAAATCGATTAACTTATTTCATTTGGCAACATTATAAAACTGGAAATGAAGGAAATCATTAATCTTTTTAATTATTATTTTATTTATTATCCCATATTTTTAAAATTGAATATTTCGCAATTGACAATAAAAAATATAGCAAGAAATATTGATGAACTTTTCATTTGTGTAACGTTTAGGCCCAGATTCACCCGCTTCCTTTCAACAAATTATGAATACTCCTTTTGGATGCTGAGAAGCCGAAACCGTGTGAGGCCGGCTTTAGAATTGTCCCACCCCTCTCTACCCACGGCATTATCCCCCATAATGACCACAAAAAAAAAGAGGCTTCCAAAAGTCCCTGAACAATTTTAAATGCTTGCTTCGGCTGTCTAGTATAATCACGGCAATGTCCAAAAATAACTTCCATCCATCCATCCATCAGCCCTTTCATATCCACTGCTGGACACAGGCCTCCCCAACACAGTACAGTACAGTTGTACAGGACAATACCCTAATGACTTGAAATTGGGTTGTGTAAAACCAATATTTAAAAAAGGTAAAAGGGATGAAATTAATAATTACCGCCCAATTACACTGTTATCATCGACAGATAAAATAGTTGAAAAATTTGTATGTAACCAAATCCACAACTTTTATAATAAACGCAATTATTACTGATTCACAATACGAATTCCAGAAAAGCAAGAGTACTACTATGCTACTCTCTAATTTCACAGACACCATAAATGCAAGTCTTAATGAAAAAAAACACGTACTTGCTCTATTTATTGATTTTTCGCGTGCCTTCGATACCTTAGATCATTGTAAACTTTTAAATAAATTAGAATACTCAGGCCTTAGAGGCCCCATGTACAATTGGCTTTCGGACTATATCAATAGAAAATACCGAGTTCAAATCGCAGACACGTTCAGTGAAACTTTTTCTATTAGATATGGCATGGCCCAGGGATCTGTTTGTGGGCCGCTGCACTTCTTAGCTTACGTAAATGATATGTCCAAGATATTACAAAATTGTATTTCATTTCAATTTGCGGATGACACCTGCTTGATTATCACAAAGATCTAAATAAAATCACACAACTTTTACAAGAAAACTTTGATTGGCTATCTTCTTGGTGCCACGATTCAGGACTCGTGTTAAATATCCCAAAAACTAAACTGATGCACATTAAATCGCCCTACCTCAAATGTGACAGTCAACATAAAATAGTGGCCCATAGACACACATGTCTTCACAATACTCATAATGAATGTGACTTTAAATGCTCAATCATTGACCAAGTTACTACCCATGTCTACTTGGGCTTACTTATAGATAATAAATTTAACTGGGGTCCTCATATTGAGAGAGTATGTGAGAAATTACGTGTATTGCTGGCTAAGTTTCATATTATAAAAAATCGTATTCCCTTTAAAACAAAATTACTTTTATATAACGCGTTTTTTGATTCAATAGTATCATACGCGTTGTCCAACTATGGTCGTACCTTTAAAACATATTTAAACACAATTTACAAAATTCAACGTAGGATATTAAATATAATAGTCCCTTCTAAAATTCGATCTCAAATAGGTGATGATAGTGCTCTCTTTAAACAGTGTGAAACGCTTCCAGTACACCAAAAAGTTAAATATAGTCTATTAAAAGAACAATTCTTTAACGAAAAAATGCAACAAAAAGTAGATCATCCCATATATACACGTCGAGTCGCACTCAATACACTAGTCACCACAACAGCTAATAATTATTACGGCGAGCGAACTAACGCCTACCTGATTCCGCGCCTTAGAAATTCTTTACCTACCTCCCTAGAATGTGTGAAATCCTTAGAAATGTATACGAGTAGGTACACTGATAAATTTTAAAACATGATAGTATTATAATTTTAATAATTAGGATTAAAACGATGTACCAATGTTAATTTAAGCCAGCATTACAGATATGGTTTTATTTACATTTCTTTGGATAAATTATAAAAAGAATATATATGTTAAGTTTTTATGTATGTTTAAGTCTGTAGATATTATGATATGACTCTAATATGATTGTATAAAAAAAACACATAACACGTAATTTACTTTCGTCCTAAATAAATATACCTAATTGAGAAAGAATTGTGAAGTGTGATGCACAAACCTAAAAGGTTGAAAAAAACGCCACAACGAGCGGTCCCGTCATGGGGGATAATGCCGTAATCGCCACGCTTGGCAGGCGGGTTGGCGATCGCAGTGGATGTTGTTAATACTCGAGGGAGTGCTGCTCCTACTCCCCCGGATTCCCTCAGTCGGCTCTTACGACTCTCGTGGGTAGAGAGGGGTGAGACAATTCTAAAGCCGGCCCCACACGCCTCGGGGAAATAACTTATCATCAAAAATAACAAAAGTTACTGAACGTACGTGGGGATCGTGCGGTCCAAGACACTCAATGGGGCTCCAGTTTGGGCCGGATACTTGACGGCCTGAAATGCTGTAATCCTGTGACAGCCACAAAGGATAATGGCCGTCAGGCTTATTGGAGGGTACAGTACGATCTCCTACGAGGCAGCGAGCCTCCTCGCTGAAACTCCGCCGTGGGATCTGGAGGTAAGATGCCTTGCTTCCCTACACCATTGGCGTAGGGAAGCTCGAGAGCAGCGAATAGAACCGGTGACCCACGAAATTAAGGGGCACTGGGCAGAGCTCTAGCGGATCCTACTGGCGGAATGGAAGGAACAGCTTGTGCGACCGAGTGCAGGGCACGTCACGATTGCGGCGATAAGTCCCGCTATAGACAAGTGGCTGGAGAGACAACATGGCGCCTTCTCTTCCCGGCTGACGCAGGTGCTTTCTGGGCATGGTTATTTTGGGAAGTACTTACCTGTGTCGCATAGGCCGGAAAGAGTCAGCCCTGCGTGTCATCACTGCGGGGACTGCCCTGAGGATACGGCGCTGCACATGCTGGTGAATTATGGCCAGCATGGATAGAGCAGCGCCTTGAACTCATCGCGGTAGTTGGCGTGGTTGACCTTACCTTCTCGTTCATGGTTCAGACCATGCTTCAGAGTGACAGTGGGTAGAACGCCGCCGTCTCCTTTTACGAGGTGGTGATGTACGCTAAGGAGGTTGCAGAACGGGAACGGGTGTGGTCCAGCAGTCTCCCTTCCCGCAAAAGACGCACTGGGTGCCAGAGGGTGCTTAACGATCTCTGGCCCCCATAGGCGCTGGCCTGAGGGTGACAGACCTAGGACAGTCTGTTACCCTAGCAGAAGCAGGCCCGAGATGGCGGCGCAAGTGTTCCGAGAGCGCCCCTCGTTGAGGGAGGGCTGTCACCAGGAATGGAGGCCCAGACCTGCAAAGGGTGAAGGAACTCATGCATAGAGCGTAAACCTCACCCCTGGCTAAAGGACGCCTGAACGAACATCGCGTGATTTTAACAGGTAGACAAGTTTCACTGTGAGTCCGGCATAAACCAAGGTATCCATAAAGGATTTACACGCGTAAAAAAAGGCGCAATAAATACCAAACTTTGTTTTTGTTTAGAAAAACATTTGATTTGGTTATTAAACTTTAAAATCCTTGATTTCTTATAAAAATTTATAACATTAATTGTTTATGGAACCATTTAATTTTGTAGTTACCAAACAAAAGGTTCATGATATGTATGTATGTAGATCCATCCATCCATCCATTAGCCTTTTAACGTCCACTGCTGGACATAGGCCTCCCCAAGATAACGCCACAACGAGCGGTCCTGTGCCGACCGCATCCAACGGTTCCCCGCAGCTTTGACCAGATCATCGGTCCATCTGGTGGGGAGCCGTCCTACGCTGCGCCGTCCGATACGTGGTCGCCACTCGAGAACCTTTCGTCCCCAACGGTTATCGGTTCGTCGAGCGATGTGGCTTGCCCATTGCCACTTCAGCATGGCAACCCGGCAGGCTATGTCGGTCACTCTCGTTCTCCTACGGATCTCCGTATTACAAATTCGATCACGTAGGGAAATACCAAGCATAGCCCGCTCCATAGCCCGCTGAGCGACTTTGAGCCTTGATATGAGGACAACATTCAGAGACCACGTCTTTGTTCCGTATGTCAACACTGGTAACACACACTGGTCGTAGACCTTCGTTTTTAGACACTGCGGAATATTGGACGAGAAGATCTTCCTTAGCTTCCCGAAAGCTGCCCAGCCGAGTTGGATTCGTCGATTGACCTCTTTCTCGAAGTTGTGCCTACCTAACTGGACTGTTTGTCCCAGGTAGACATAATGGTCGACAACTTCGAGAAGCACACTCCCGACTAGGACCGGTGCTGAAATGACATGGACATTAGACATGACTTTCGTCTTGTCATGTTCATTTTGAGACCCACTAGTCGGGAAACCCTGCTGAGATCATTGAGCATGGTGCCAAGGTCCTCCAGAGATTCTGCCATGACTACGATGTCGTTGGCATATCGAAGGTGAGTGATGTATTCGCCATTGATGTTGATGCCGAATCCGGTCCAGTCCAAGAGCTTGAAGACATCTTCCAATGCAGTGGTAAAGAGTTTCGGGGACATAACGTCTCCCTGTCTAACACCTCTCTGCAGTTGGATCGGTTTCGTAATCTTGTCCTGAACACGGACTGACATGGTGGCGTTTCTATACAAGCACTTCAGCACTTCGATGTACCGATTGTCAATTTGGCACCGCTGAAGGGACTGCAGCACCGCCCAAGTTTCGATCGAATCGAAGGCTTTCTCATAGTTCACAAACGCTAGACACAGAGGCCGATTGTATTCCTCGGTTTTCTGTATAATATGTTATGATATATTTTACTAAAATTTGATACCTACCTACCTAGTATTAATTTATGGTAATAGGCCATAGATGCCTATAGATATAACTAGCAGGAACCTGTTTCATAGTTTTGTAGATCGTTTCACCAGCTCATAGCAACTGTCTAAGCGGTAGATAGGTATATCCTTGAACAAAGGCTCAGTCACCTTAAAAAAGTCGTTTTGAGATAATAGATTTAGTATACCTACTAGCCCGCCGGGTTGCCATGCTGAAGTGACAATGGGCAGGCCACATCGCTCGACGAACCGACAACCGTTGGGGAAAAAGGGTTCTCGAGTGGCGACCACGTATCGGATGGCGCAGCGTAGGACGGCCCCCCACCAAATGGACCGATGATCTGGTCAAAGTTGCGGGGAGCCGTTGGATGCGGTCGGCACAGGACCGCTCGTTGTGGCGTTCTCTTGGGGAGGCCTATGTCCAGCAGTGGACGTCAAAAGGCTGATGGATGGATGGATGGTGTTACCCATCATAAAACATAATTATTATTTTATAGGTACTTACACATAAAAATATTACATTTTTATTAATTAAAATTTTATTGTATTCTTAACGCCATCTGTCGAAAATTATAAAAATTAAAATTTTATTGTATTCCTAACGCCATCAGTTGAAAATATAAATTAAGTAGAAAACTTTGCGAGCCCTCCTAAAGCACAGCTTTTTGCTAGTAAATAAAATTTGTACACAAAAACAGTACTTGTACTGTTATAAGTTTCGATTACAAAAAGCGTGTATAAGTTGTAGTCATGTACCATAAAGTCGACCGGAGTGTACTCTATTAGTCAATACAGAAATTATTTTGGCAAATTGTAATCAAGGTCTCCGTTCATACGAAACGTTCTAGTTCTCATATTTGTTAATAGATGTCACTAACATTATATGATCCGTACTTAAATTTCACTGTAGCTATATTTATTGGTATTTTCTGTGAAAAAGTAAATAATCTCAATTAAACTTCATTTTACTATTTTAATCAAAATAATAAATTATTAATCAGCAAATAAAATTTTCATATTTCTATTCAACACAAGATGGCGCTATGCATAACAGTCTAAGTAGTTTAGTTAATAGTAGAGGACGCTGTCTGTAAGCAATTTCAATACAATTTTATTTTAAATTCTTAACTTTTAGGTAGCAACTTATTAAAGTTGTACATTATTGTGAAACCATTTAAGTAATTTTGCGTTCACGTTTCTTTAAATCTGCTTATTATCAACATCAAAAGAGCAGACATCTTAAGCTCACAGAGTAGGTAGGTACCTAGTGGGCACAGAATGGGTATGTATTATAAATACAGATTTTGGTAAGTACTAGCATAAAAGTTCTATTTTTTTGTCAACCCGTTAGTATTGTTGGGCATAGGTCTCTCAGTGAATTAGTTTTAAGTTATAGTCCAAACCGCGTTGGTCCAACCCAGGTTGGTAAAATTTACAAGTTGTGGAAAAAATCTTTTAGGCTTGAAAAATCACCACTGAAGGAATTATATTATGGTTCCGGTGGCCCGCCAATAAAGGCTGAGAGACGGCACACGGCGGGTTTCTTTAGTGGGTGAAGGCCCCACACTACCCTGTTCGTTGCCCCGAACGACGGGGTATGCGGTTAGGAACATTTTTTCCCGCCTTAATAAAAAAAAACAAAAAAAATGGCTTGAAAAATCAGAGATGTGTGAATTGCGAGGTTGCTAACTTGAAGTCGGAATCGAACTCAATACTATTGTCTCTGAAATCCTTATTTTTTAGCGCTAGGCAATCACTTATTTATTAGGTAATATTGTTCTGTTAAATCGCTTATTTATTCCTAAATAATTAACGGAGTTTTAAGTTTCCACAAAAAACGTAGGTAAGTACGTCATCAAACTGGAAAAATATATTATCAGTAAAAAAGAACAATAATATTTTTCTATTCTATTTAACAATGGGTTTCTGAAAGTTTCTGAGTATAAAGCATGACCATAACGATCAAGATAATAAAAACGTAAAACCCCGAGTCGCTGATACGCGGTAACCGCCTATGACGACATCGTTGTTCCGTGTGCGCGGTTTTGCAATCGGTGACGTTTATCTGGCGTGACGCGTGCGGCGCTATCAAGGTCAGGAACGTGGCACGATTATGCGGTTACGTTACATAAGATTTAATTTGAAATTTAAAACTTGTACTGCAGTTATTCGATTTTGGAATTTATTTGAATTTAAATTACGTTGGCTTTATATCTAATTTGTTCATTGTTTAGTTGCTTAAGATAGGTACAGACTACACGGATAACGTGGAATATGAGGTACAAGTCTTTTTAGAAAATTAATCCATGCATATTATTACAATTATAAGTGTTTGTTACTAAGGTTCCATAATTATAATTTATTAAATGCTTTTACTTTTAATTCGTTACTTTTCTATTACGGCCTCAACCCTCACAGATTTTTAAGCTTTCGATTCACAGCCATAACCTTAATTATGTAATCTATAATGATCTTACTCTATCCACATCAATAAAGGTCAATGCACCGTAGATATAAATAAGGATAAACGGTGTGAATGTTATATAAATAGACTCATAAGTAATTATGTTTTCCTTCCTCATTGCTGACATTGTTACATATGAAATAGGTCCGTGCTGGAGGTTAATGTGAAGGTTACAGAAAGTCGTATCTGTGAAACATGACCTTAAGAAAATAAAAAAAATTGTAAGTTACCTACTTACAATTTTTAATGAATTTCTTTATTTTTGCTAAGTATTGAATAATAACACCGTTTGACTGCACATATGGCGGAGTGGTTTAGATACCGGGCTCCCGCCCGAGTATTATGGGTTCGATTCCCACACAGGACAATACTGTGTCAACAATGTCTCAGTGTACATACTTTGTGTCCGTGAAAAAGTAGGTATGATTGTTAAGTCCTTTACGATAAAAGGATCGATATGAACTCAAACAAATAGTTCCTCGGTTCTACTAATAAATAAATAGATAATAATTTTTGACGTGATAACGTCTTAAAAATCGATGATTGCCGGCAACACGCACGAAAAAGTCTCACGTTCCGAAAAATGTATGACGATCGATGCATTGTTTGATGTTCGCGCCCACAAGAGAACCGCGGGCTGAAGAGTGTCTGCGGCAGGGAGGCGGCCGGCCGCGCTCACTGACCGACATCACATCTAGGGATGTGAAATAATAATCGATTATGATTAAAACTCGATTTTTTCTTCAGTAAAATCGTCACATTATTCGTCCGAACGCGTCCCGGGCAACACGCATATCTCAATTATTGTATAGCAGCACGCGCGATCGTCTCTTTTTATATGTACCAATTGATTTCTAACAGTATTACATTTTGTGAAACTCTCAGAAAACATAATATAATTATGACGTTATCGCGTAAGATTATCGTCCGTAAACCGACTTTACAGACAACCATATAGTTTTTTTAGTCGATTTATTGATTATTACGATATTTATGATTAAGATAAGCGATTACGATATTTAATCATATTTTTTTATTCAAAAATAGCGTTTATCAGAAAATGAGGCATTATGGATAGCCATTAAGAAATTCTTATTCAATCATTCTTATCCATCCATCCATCAGCCTTCCAAAGTCCACTGTTGGACATAGGCCTCCCCAAGAGAACACCACAACGAGCGGTCCCGTCGTGGGGGATAATGCCGTATTCGCCACGCTTGGCAGGCGGGTTGGCGATCGCAGTGGATGTCGTTAATACTCGAGGGAGTGCTGCTGCCCACTCCCCCGGTATTCCCTCAGTCGGCTCTTACGACTTCCGTGGGTAGAGAGGGGTGGGACAGTTCTAAAGCCACACGGCACATCAATCATTAGTGAGAAAAATTTATGAACAGACTTTTGTCAGAATATAGTATGAATGGCTACATGAGAACTGACTTTTCTAGATTATGTGGCTAATTAATCATAAGTCATTGAAAACCGGCGGTGAATGAAAACACAGTGAGGAAATTTCTTTGGATGAAAAATTTTCTCAATTGTTTCTTAGGCCGTTAACCCTGATCGGATTAACGTTGTGGACTAAGTCCCTTATCCTGGTCATTTAAAAAATAATGAACAAGTATCCAGCAAATAGTAGGTAAAAATACTAATAAGTAGGCCAGTCAAATATTTAACAAAAATTTAAAACTCATATAAATATTTCATTTATAAGCATTATGCAAAGCGCTTGCAGAATGACACATCGGTTATTATATACCTACATAAATTTGCATACATTGAAGAAACGGACGGAAACATACGTTCTGCGGGTTTCCCTCGTGATGAATGGAATGGCTCTTCGTAATTCAGTCCTAGTATTTTTCCTAACGTTCACAATGATGGAAATCTTTTAAAAAATAACAGAAATATTGTATATTATGTATTACGTATATACATACATAACTATAATTGAGTAAAGTGTCTAACTAAATATCCGTAAAATAAGTTTGTTTCTCTGAGCTTTAGGTTCTCTGGTTGATAGAGGGAAATATTGAAATATTGAATGGTGTAAAAATGCGAAAGGGAATGCTCCGATGGTTCGGTTATGAGGAAGGAAT
This sequence comes from Leucoma salicis, assembly GCA_948253155.1. Taxonomy (NCBI): domain Eukaryota; kingdom Metazoa; phylum Arthropoda; class Insecta; order Lepidoptera; family Erebidae; genus Leucoma; species Leucoma salicis. The sequence goes on from OX411815.1 coordinate 7,233,907, forward strand.
GCCGGACGAGCGATTAGTTAAGAAGATATAAAATGCGAAAGTGGAAGAATGTACCAGGAGGAGACCAAGACTCACCTACCTAAACCAAATCGGTCATGTATTGAAGGAAGGTGGAGTCAGGCGTCTCCGAAACGGGCGAACGTGTATGAAGAGAATTGTGAATGTTGAGGAAGCGAGAGACGTATACAAGAATAGAGCCTTTTGGCACTATATTTTCTCTGCCTACCCCACAAGGGAGATGGTATGACGATAATTAAGTAAAATATTGATCGTTTTTGACAGGATTTATAATTGATCAGAGTACTTACTTATTATAGTAATGTAAAATATTTTTTGTAAATTACATTAATTACGCTTTCTTTCACCAAACCAAATACTTCAGTAAAATATTGATAATTTTTGACAGGATTTATAATTGATTAGTTCTTATTATAGTTAATGTAAATTATTTTTAAACACAAAGTGAATTTATAGTGCTAAGCATGTCAAATGCTAAAAATATATATAAAAATATCTAAGTAAATTATTTTTTTGTAAATTACAAATAGTTACGCTTTCTTTCACCAAACCAAATACTTTATTTTGATTTTTTTTCAATTTATATTTGTTTTACATACTCTAATCGAGCGCTTGACTATTATACTTCACCTGATGGTAAGTGGTAAGACAACCCACGGTGATAAAATGCGCAAGGCAAAAACCTATTCAGTCTAGCCCTATAGACACTCTACATTTTAATCGGAAATGTTATGGTCATTTTAATTTTTTACTGGTAAATCAAAATAACTGAATACTACAACAAAATGTAGATATCTTTGCAAAAATGGTGTTATGAATTATTCGGAATATGTCATATAGTAATATTATGGTTTTACGGATTATGACATTAAAAAAATCAAAAAAATAAGTATAATATTAACGTAATAACATCTGTAAAGTCTGTTTTATTTCAACACTGAACATTTACTAACTCCATCTGAAGTATTAGGATGTTACCAGACTACCACTGAAGTACAGCATAGTACCAGTGGCCCGCCAACACACGGAGAGACGCCACGCGGCGGGTTTCTTTAGTGGGTGAGGGCCGCACACTACCCTGTTCGTTGCCCCGAACGATGGGGTGTGCGGTTAAGTACATATTTTCCCGCCTTAAAAATAAAAAAGGATGTCACCAGGCTCTTACTAAGACGGATTAGATGTTACCAGTTTAATATTATATGGTTTAAACTAGTGGAATATTTTAGAATAAAGACTAACCAAATTTCTCTTGAATTGGGAATTATAAATGACTTTACATTGCATGAGTAACTGTGGAATTCTACAAAATTTAATATAGTAACGAGGTTATTTCTGTAAGGTAAGCAGGACGTGGGTAAACTTTCAATTAACCTAAGTAATACGTAATGTATATAATGAGTACAGTATTAACTTTGGTATTTAATTCATTAGTTGTAAATTCGTCATAAGTGTATTCGTTTTAATTACGATTTAAGAAGTCAAAGGAACAACTCTTAGGATATGTTTATACATATCATATTGGTTTATACCAGTGCTGGTACTTAAATATTATATGTTCCTTTTTCCTATTGATGCATTCATCAATTTAACGGGAAACTACTATTAGTCTACATTACTTTGAATTATTTTAAATTAACGTAATATATAATAAATTTATGAACATAAATATGCAATTAACAGACAAGAAGTACAATTAAACACAGTCGCAAAGATTTTTGATACACAAAAAAATATGGGTATCGTACACACCGCTTAAATTCTAAAGCACTACGCAATATAGTGCATTTTGCATACAATTATAGATATTAATTTTCTATAAAAAGCTATTAAATTAAAGTACATCTAACTTTAAAAATATACTCCTGGAATGACCCTTTTATTAATGTAGAGTTAGGCTCTATTTTAGTATATTGCAAAACAATTACTTTTTTTTTGCTGCATGCGATGGCGGACCTGCCGGCAACTTGCTTAGGTGGTTAATGGACTCACTATAGCATGCAAATAATAATAAATAAATATTATCGGACATTTCACACAACGTCCTCTAGTCCCAAACTAAGCTCGCTTGTGCTATGAGTACCAGATTTATCCGTAATCTGTAAATACACATATTTTTTTGTACATACATATAATAGGTAGAAAACACCCAGACGCAGTACGAATATCTGTTTTCATCACACAAATAATTATCCAGAGTAGGAATCGAAACCACGCCCTCGTGCACGGAAGTTGGTTACATTACCGACTACATGAGGTCCGTCAATGTCAATATGGAGTATAACAAAACCACTGTCTATAAAAATCTACTACTAACTACTAGTCTATATGTTTTTATTGTAGATCTAGTGGGTGTTTTCTATATATTGATTATGATAGAGATAATAATGTTCAAATGATTTTCCTTTTAAGTACTTTACCAAATTTTAAGCGATGTTGGCTCATAGTAAAACAGCTCGTGCTCATATTTGCAGACACGTAATCAGTGACTTGTAAGTCTCCCCTTGGGTTTTCCTCTGCAACAAAATCACGAAGCTAACGGTAACTATTTTTTTTAATTTAGATTACTCACATTTTAATACTATATCAAAATGATTGATTTTCCAAAATACAATCTGATTCAATAAGAGGATATTATCAAGTCAAAATTATCCCACAGTCAGCCATGTAAAATGGAAAAATATAGCTTTACTGCGACCAGGATTCGAACCTGTGTCCCGTCCAATCCGGGCAGTGGACTCTGGACCGCTACGCTATCGCAGTTCACTAATAGTGATACCCAATATCCACTTCAAATTTATTTTAGATATCATTAAGACCGCCCGAATTGGACGCGACGCAGGTCCGAATCCTGCTCGCAGTAAAACTCTCTTTTTCCACACTCACTCTGTTTTTCTTTAAAGTCGCTGAGTATGTTAAGTGCCATATACAGATCAAAATACTAAAATTGCTGCTAAGCCGCTGCACGTTTCATTGAGCTTATGGGAAAGAAATGAAGGAATGGCAATCTTCCGCTACAACCAAAACACACGGAGGCTTTTCACACTCGTTCACGCGGAATAAGATATTACCCGCTCGGAGCAGGTAACAATTGAGTACCTACTCCCACTTTGATAGTTTTTGATTAGATTTAAAAATTTTATCCTGCTACTATATCGGGAACCTAAGATATAACCTAAAAAGGCTAGTAAACGAATATTTTTGCACTTTCGCATTTATAACAATATAGTAGGGATGCAGGCCATAATTAAATACTCGTTTAAAATGTTTAAGAGGTGAAGTTGGGTCAAAAATTCCATCCATCCATCAGCCTTTTAAAGTCCACTGCTGGACATAGGCCTCCCCAAGAATGGGGGATAGTGCCGTAATCACCGCGCTTGTCAGGCGGGTTGGCGATCGCAGTGGATGTTGTTAATACTCGAAGGAGTGCTGCTGCCCACTCCCCCGGTATTCCCTCAGTCGGCTCTTACGATTTCCATGAGTGGAGAGGGGTGGGACAATTCTAAAGCCGGCCCCACACGGCTACTTTTTACTGGGGTTTACGAAACATGTGTAATATATTAAGATATGGGACGATGACAATATTTATTCTTAGTAGTCCATACTTCGAACTATTGGTATAATAATAGAAATATAATCTATTACACACAAAGTGAAAAAAGTGAAATTGAAAATAGCAGTCACGAGCAGGATTTGAACCTGAATCTCCTGGATACCGTCCAGATGCTTTTGCCAATTCAGCCATCGTGACCCTTGCTCCTGACTGCTAATTTCGATAACACATTTATACTTAACGTCTTTGGGTGGGAAGTATTTTCATACATTATAATGACTAGGTAAACTTAATTCTACACTTAAGATTTTACCTAATAATGACGCAAACCCTATAAATATTTAGATATTTTTATATATATTTTTAGCATTTGACATACTTAGCAACATACATTAAACACAAAGTGAAAAATGTGAAATCTAAAATGACAGTCACGAGCAGGATTTGAACCTGCATCTCCTGGATACCGTCCAGATGCTTTTGCCAATTCAGCCATCGTGACCCTTGCTCCTGACTGCTAATTTCGATAACACATTCATACTTAACGTCTTTGGGTGACGCCTGCACCATCTGTCGGAAGTATTTTCATACATTATACCGACCAGGTAAACTTAATTTTACAATTAAGAATTTACCTAATAATGATGCAAACCCTATAAATATTTAGATATTTTTATATATATTTTTAGCATTTGACATGCTTAGCAACATACATTAAACACAAAGTGAATAATGTGAAATCAAAAATGACAGCCACGAGCAGGATTTGAACCTGCATCTCCTGGAAACCGTCCAGATGCTTTTGCCAATTCAGCCATCGTGACCCTTGCTCCTGACTGCTAATTTCGATAACACATTCATACTTAACGTCTTTGGGTGACGCCTGCACCATCTGTCGGAAGTATTTTCATACATTATACTGACGGTATCCAGCAGATGCAGGTTCGAATCCTGCTCGTGACTGTTATTTTCGATTTCACATTTTTCACTTTATGTTTAATGTAACATACATTAAGTACATTATGTAACATACATTAACATACGCTAAGCATGTCAAATGCTAAAAATATATATAAAAATAACTAAATAAATATAATCTAATTATGGATAGAGGCACGTGAGATCCAAAATAGAAATAAGGAAAACGTGTGTTTGCATTATAGTATATTTCAGGAAAACTTGTCCTTCATATTGTTATTACGTTAGATAATGATAGTAGTGTACGATATTTTCGTGAGATTAAGCTGCTCGGTGTTTTCAAGCTGTTAAAGAAAAAACATGTAAACAAAACATGTTGTTTTACAAAACTGTAATAGATATAACATGTTGACTGTAGATAACTTAAGTAATTGAACTGCCTCGGTGGTGCAGCGGTAGTGTCAGCGACTGCTGATCATGAGGTCTCTGGTTCGATCCCCGGGTCGGGCAGTGTTATTGAGATTTTTCGTAAAAAAAAAAACAGCCCGGTGTTTGGGAATGTGCCCGGTACATCAATAGGCTCGCCCCCTATTACGTGGGACTTAAACATAGCTGGCGAGTCGTGGGTGTGTAATTCACCTCTGCCTACCCCTTTGGGGAATACAGGCGTGATGCTGTGTTTAAGTATTTTTATGTTAATAAGTCTCGTGGGGGAGTTGGTAGAGATGGTAATAGCTTAACACATTAGGAACACAAGAATATGATTTTTTTCTATGGGTTTATTGAGATTTTCCAACTATAATACTTTCTGATATTTACGCGAATGTATGTAAATTTTGAAATAAATCTACGTTTACGGAATCTATCGCGTTAGATGGTAGATGTCCAAGGCTGATATTTTGTTTCAATGGTTTCATCTACCCACACTATATGATTCCAATATATGATGATAAAGACTTATTTAGTCCCGAGACTACGCTCGGGCTCCAATAGTTCGAGGTCTTTATCCCGAGGTAAACACTGTGCTTTTCATTACGAATACGAGGAAACTAAAAATAAAAATCATGAATTAGCTAATTAAAAAATGGGAGACTTTAAAAAATTGAATTTGGAATCGCCGTTTTCCCGCCGATTTTGTTTTTTTTTCTGTGACCTGTCAGCTATTGAGTCATTATTTTTCATTTTAGTCATTGAAAAATTTAAATCTTCGTTATTTTAAATATATAGTTGCAAGTTTATTAAAATAAAGTTATATAAAAAACAAATTCTTTAAGAAATAGGTACTCAACTTTATGTTATTTCAATTTTACATCACGCTGTAATTGACTGGCTGTACAGAAAACAGAACTGTTTTTTTTTATAATTACTCAGCTGTCAGTTGAAAGTAATTCTCCCTAGGGCTGAAAAGTGTTACTTTCAACCCGCTCCTCAGGCAACTTTAGGCCTACTTTCAGAGTATAAGTAATGAAAAATATATTGTAAAAGACAGTTCATATGTGGCAATGAATTCTGTAATGTAATTGACACATCGGCGTTGCGGTAGTAGAGTATAGAAACAACGCAATAGATTTTTCTAGTGGTAGATAGCCTTGTTTATACCAGATTGATTGGCCCCGCTCGATCGGGGAAGTACCACCCTCTCACAAAAAATCAGCTTGTAACAACGGTAGTTAATCTTACTGTTGTGTTTCGTATGGTGAGTGAGAGTGGCGGAGGCCCAAACCACCCCCCTATCCTCTCCTTATTATACACCCTACCTACCTCCTATCCCTTTCCTTGGAGATGGCAACGCGCGAGAAATGCCTCTAGTGTTGCTAGCGCCTATAGGCTACGGCAACCGCTTACCATCAGGTGGATTGTATGATTGTTCGCCACTCATGTAACATGAAAAAAATGCGTAATTGTAGTTTTATGTCATAAGATAGCCATTATTATCCTTTTACCCTTTTGTTTCTTGAAGGTAAAGTTGAAAGAGAAGGAGGTAGTTGTATACTGTTAGTTTATCCGTAATAAAAATAGTAAGTCTTTAACAAATAATAGATAATAAAAAATATTTTAACATTGTAAAGTAAATTCACCTTAAAATATTTGCAGGGTGAAGTCATAGGTATGGAGATGACAAACATTTATGTAATTTGTGACTAACAGAACTAACAGTATGGGGCTCGTGTCTAAACGAACGTAGCACGCTTCATCGCGTATGACGTAGTGCTCTGAAACATTCAGTTTCTCGGTACAGAGATTAATTTTCGTTTGAATTACCATGGGACAACCCACATCTTATGCTTACGCATAGAAGAATGATGCGTAAAAAGTACACATTAAAATTATTGTCATATGTTACGCATACTTATGCAATTATAGATAACATCTCATCATTACATCGATTTTTTATTTATAAAACTGTATTCAACTTTCTTATCCTATTATGTTCGCTATCACATCCACTGTAAATTTCAGCAGCTCATGAAGAATAAGACGTTGAAAAGTTAGACCAGCGGTGTTAGGCAGAATCTCATATCTCACATGTCGATCGTATCGTGATCACTGTGATTGGTTGAGAGATCACCGTGATAGGTCAACGGATTATTGTGACATCACGTGTTGGTTTCTCAACCAATCACAGTGATCACGATACGTTCGACATGTGAGATATGAGATTCTGCCTAACCCCCCTGGACCCAGAATCAAGGATCTTTGAGTACATTGACTTCCCGTGTTCACTGCTCATCTTAAATAATTAATGTAGGTTTTCTTTCATTGCTTATGGTGACAAATGTTCCACAGTCCAACTGACGGTAACAGACAGGGCCATCCGAAATGGAGGCCCATACCTACTAGGGGTGGAGGAACTCATGCGTAAAGCGTATTCTCACCTGTGGCTAAAGGACGTTTGAAGGAACACCGCGTGGTTTTAGCAGGTAGACCAGTTCCACTGGGAGTCCGGCATAACCCCTCCGTCAGCCCGGTGGACGGGTATCCATAAAGGATGTCCACGAGTAAAAAAAAAAGTCCAACTGATGGTAACGGGACATTATTATTTTGTTTTGCCACAAATACAAATCTTTTCGTTAGACTAGTAACGATAAGAATATTGTAGATAACGTAGGTATATAAAAACTACCAGCGAAGGAATGTAACATAGTTCCAGTGGCCCGCCAATAAAGGCGGAGAGACGGCACCCGGCGGGTTTCTTTAGTGGGCGAAGGCCCCACACTACCCTATTGGTTGCCCCGATCGATGGGGTGTGCGTTTAGGAACATTTTTTCCCGCCTTAACAAACAAAAAAACAAGGTATTTAAAAACTAAAAGTATTATGATTTAGCAGAGATAGACTACTAGTTGTAGATCCTTGCTTATCTCAGCATGAAATCGGAGAAGTACCACCCTCTCACAGAAGAAACAACGTTAGGTACTCCTGGCGTTGTGTTGCGTATGTTGAGTGAGAGTGCCGGAGGCCCAAGCTTATTCTTCCTATCCTCTCTTTATTATCCTTCCCGGGATGGACCTTTCCTTGGAGATTGAGACCGCGGGTCTCATCGTGATGCCTCGGTGTTCCTAACATCTTTAGGCTACAGTAACCGCTTACCATCAGGTGGGCCTTATAATTGTTTGCCACTCACGTCGTAGTAGTAAAAAGTTCGTTTTGTATCATTGTAAGCTACATCTTGATTATTGCCAGCCCCAGTCAAGGCAATGGTATAAATAAATACCACTGGAAAGTGTTCAAACTTAGTGATGAAATTATTATAACTAGAAACTAACTAAAGTGATAGGCGGGAAAACACAAGGCTGTAGATTTTAAAGGTTATTATCAAATCATAAGTAGAGCGTAAAACAAATGGGGCAAAATTATGCTGAATCGTGTTCACATTACATAAAGATTTTATCAATAATTTAATAGGAATTGATGACTGTTCGTTCAGTATGATCCTTTATTCGTGAGTTTTGACCACAAATCCGTATGCTGTAGCTATTTCAGGATTAACAGTGACTAAAATGCTAACATTTAAAAAACCAGATTTATAAAAGCACGTATCCCGAATCTGTTCAACTCATTGTTTGAAATGCGGTTTAATACGTCATGGGTTTTAATAGGGAATTGTAAAGATTTTATGAGTTTCATTCATAGTGATAGGTATAACAAAACATAGTCATTTAAAGCCAAAATATCGATAGATAAGAAAACTGCGATATCTAATAAGGAAAACTGGTACTTTTTTAAGGTTTTGATATATATTTATTATTATGAATTTTTCAGAAATAATTTAAGTTAAGCTACTAGTATGCCTACTAGTTCGTATAAAATTTCGATATTCGAATATTTCTGTTGGCTTCTGTGAGAGTATCTAAACTCAACCGAATTTTTAAATATTAGTACATAAGTATGTAAAAAAATACTCGTAATACTGCTCATGTTAAACTAATAAATCCCCTTTTATTTGGAACTCATAGTCATAAGACAGTAATGAATTATGAAAAATTGTGTGAAAAGTTCAAGTAATCATCACTTTCTACCAACTATGTTAAAAAAAAGAACAAACCTTATTATTGTTAGATTATAGTTGGTCTTATATGCCTTCGTAGAAGCAACCTCCTTTAATCATAAAAGATTTACAGTAGATACCTAAACCTTACCTTTTTATATAGAGTTATTCTTTAGTGTGTCAAGGCACCTCTCTGTAGCGAACTTTCACTGTATGAGCACCGTCTCAGGGAGTCATGTGAAATGCCCATCTTAGTCAGGCCTCCAGTGAATTACCAAATATCTTAAGACTAAGTCATTGTGTACGTTTTTATTGAGATTTTAAAATTAGGTTTAGCACTTCGGGTAATTTTCCGGGTGTAGTGTTTGCACTATAGCTTAGCACGGAAATGAAAGTGCATTCTTTTAGAATAAACTTTGGTTATCCTCTTAACGTTTATGAACAACTTTAACCGATATGCTTCCAAAGACGTGAGGGCTATTGATAATAGAAGAAAAGAAAGGTTAGCAGTGCAGACGTTTCACAGTCCATACATGTAACTAAGTGTGGAAGTTAAAATGGGAAAAAGAAGATTCTATCACACCACACTGTCAGATAGGGAGTCATTCCGTGAAGTGTGATCAATTAAATGAGATAAGGCTAGTAGGCGATGATGATTGATACTACTAGGTACTCTTTACAACATTTATGAATCAATACTTTTACACATGATACAGAGGTGTGTCAAAACAAAAATATAATATATTTTTAATTGAGTACCTCTTTTTTATAATTAACGGGCGGCATAGTTGACGCAATATTTAAATACTGACCTTCCGTATCGAATGTGTATGAGTCCGGTTCGAGCACAGGATTTTCCTATATTGATGCAATCTCAATAAGTAGCTCTACATAATGTGTTCTATATATGTATTACATATTTTGAAAGTTCTCTGATGTATTTTGGTAATTAGCTTATTTAAGGTGTTGTCATGATAGTAAAATCATTTTTCGGGTCGTAAATACTACCTCGATCGACCTTAATATTTTGATAATTATTTAATGAAGGACATTTTTATAAAGGGCATATTTGGCAGACCTATTTATATAATAAATCTAGTATTTGAGTAAGTATCGGTTAAGAAGATCAGAGAAAACATCTTTTTTGTTTTAGTCCTTGCAAACTTGACGGTTGCTATAATAATATTCGACTAACAAAGAGCTGCAAACATATAGTTCCGTTACCTCATATGTTCGTGCTAGAAGACATGTAAAGTTCGCATAGCCGAGTGAAAACATATTTTATTTCATAATATTTTGCTCGCCAGCATAACTGTGAATCATGGGTGAAAGTGACCTTCACATTCACCGGTCGCGCAAACAAACTCAGCAAATAATTACATCGCTATGTATGACTCACTTCAGATTTGATTTGATCTAAAAAGCTGTCTCATTATAATTATGTGCTATCGTTTGGAAAAGGTTTTAAATAACACGATAATGCATTATTGACGTAAATATAATATTTTGATCTGTATTTTAGCACTTGACATGCTCAGCTACTTTAAACAACAAATTATTTGTAAATGTGGAAGAACTTTACTGCGAGCGGGATTCGAACCTACGTCACTTCCAATGCCGGGAAGTGCTCTAGACCGTTAAGCCAGTGACTGACGGCCATGCCACATTTATCTTTACGACCCACGCCACCTATCGGATGCATTTACATGCATTATTCCAATATAGGAAATCTTTATTTTGCAATTAAAATTCATACTATTGGATGGCGTGATTTTTTTAAACATTTTGATCTGTATTTTAGCACTTGACATGCTTAGCTACTTTAAACTGTAAATATAGGTAATAAGTACTATTTATTAACCTATTATACTTATAAAGCCAGGAGATATTTCTGATCATATAGCAAGATTTTGACAGGTTCTAATTGTAAAGTGCAATACTAAATAATAATTACATGCTACAAGGTGCATGATGTTTTTTTTTTATTGGATGTTGTGGCAGACGAGCCACGGCCCATGTGATGGTAAATGGTGACTGTCGCTCATGGACTCAACTATACCGAGAGTATTGTCAAGCCGCTGTTCACCATTTCATTTCACCGATAATTAAATTAATATTTAATTAATATATTCTTTATAGTCTATGCCAATATCGTGAAATATGATGATGTTTGAAATAATAATTTCTTCTGCGTAGTAAAGATAAATAAAATAAAATCCAATACCTTTTCGCTGTGCCTACACAGTAAGACACCTACTGTGTTTTAAAATAGAGGGAGGCGATTTAAAGGAATTGATTAAAATAGTAACCGTTTAAACTTAATGCTTTATTGAATACTAGCTTTTGCCTGCAACTTCGTATGCTTATACCAGATTTTAAATCTAATCAAGAGCAATCACCAAATAATGTTTCTTCAAAATCTATTTATATATTATTTGTTTTTTTTAGGTTATATCTCGGGTTCCCGATATAAGTCTAATCAAAAGCAAACAATCAAAAAAGTTTCATGAAAATCCTTAGAGCAGTTTTTGCATGATGCGCGAATAAACATAAAGACAGACAGACAGACAAAAATTGTAATAATTGTTGCATTGGCTTCTGTTGCTCTAATAAAGAGATACCTACTAATTTTTCTTCAATATCTGCAATGTACAGACATCCGTTAGGGATGTTATAATTTTATTATTATGTATAACCTATAGATACTTGGGATGGGCCGAAATTTGTTTTACATTAGGTTTAACCGAATTTCGGTGGCTTGACCCGAACATCGGCATTCGGCCGAAGTTCGGTTGAAATACTGAACATTCTGTACAAGAAAAAGTTAAAGTTTCTGCTAAAATTTAGAGAAATCTAATCTGTCATAGCTGTAAAATAAGTCAGATATACCCTAATACTCTAGAGCAGTGGTTCCCAAACTACATTGGGCTCCGACCCACCTAACAAAAACTGCCAAATTCGGGACTCACCTCTTGGCCGTCTTAAAAAGAGGTCATAAAATATTGGTAATGCTCAGATTGCCTAGTCTCTGTGCTCAGGTGATAGCCTGATTGGTCGGTTTATCTTATGTTTTAGAGCCCACTTAATATTCGCCCGCGACCCACCAGTTGGTCGCGACCCATATTTAGGGAACTCCTGCTCTAGAGTCATTTAATCATGGTGAGTTGTTCGATAAACTTTAATTATTATACTTAGATAAAAATAGATTAGATATAATATTTCCGTGTGGTGACGGATTAAGAATACAAGTATCACCACCCCATTCTTTCCCACGGGTGTCGTATGAGGCGACTGAGGGAAGTCAGCAATTATCATCCATTGCACGACTGGTGGTAGGGCTGGGTACCAAGTGGGAGTACTCACTTGGTATCCAGCCCGAGCGGGGTGGTTCCACCATCTCCCGTGTGACCGGCCATGAAGCACATTGTTGCGTTTTGGCTGTAGCAGGAGATAGCCGTTTATATTTCATTTCATCTGTGAAATGAATTGGTGAGCAGCGGCTTGACAATACTCTCGGTATAGTCGAGTCCATGGGCGACGGTTACCATTTACCATCAGATGGACCGTGGCTCGTCTGCCACTACACGCAATAAAAAAAATTATATTATATAAACCAATGAATTATTAAAGTACAAATTATAATTTGTGAATAAGGAAAAAGAGTATCTTAGTACAGGCGGGAATCGAACCTGCGTCTCTTCCTATCCGGGGAAGTGCTCTAATCCACTGAGCTACAGTACTATCTTTTAGACATACCTAATCTTTTTATCACATTTGTCTTAACGACGAACGCCCTCTATCGGAACGCATGTATTAATTCAATATTGTGTAAATGTGATAAGGAGATTGGGTATGTGTATAACACGACATGCCGCTCAGCTGCAGCCTGAGACACACACCGAAGTTCGGCCAAATTCTGTATGTCTACCGAATGTTCGACCGAAGTTCGCATTCGGTTAAAATCACATTCGGCCCATCTCTAATATATATCAGATAAGATCATAGTCACTCAAATCCATATTTGATAAAAGAATACTTCTATTTCAAAGAAAACAACATGAGTCCTATTTGCAAGAAAATAACATGGGATATACCATAGCTGCTCACGATCCATGCGTCATTTGGCCCACATTCGATGACGTATCAGCCAAATATTTTTTTGACCTTTTATTGTCTGTGGGAATATAGGTATCAAGCAGATAGATATGTATCTTTAAAGTTTTCATGAAACGGAACTGAATGAAATAGCTTCGTGCATGAAAGTTCTGGTGATTTGGATTCTGCGTCATGTGATTTTTGAAAGTATTTTAATAGGTCCTCTGCTGGTCAGAGTCCTGAATGACGGCATGACATAATATATGCTTATAGTACATGTTTTCCTTATGAATCTATCTATTCCTTATAATATCTATTTTGAGGAGGATTAAGAATATATTATGGCACCACACCATTACTTTATAGAGGTACTGTAAGAGTTGAGAAAGGAATTAAGTAATCCTAGGAAAACCCGAAATAAAACTCTGTGTCCTTCACATCAGTGTGGTATCTATAGCATTCATTACCCTCCCTATTGAGGTTTGTTCTCAAAAGTGGGGCTATATTTTAATTATATTTATTAGTTAAAATTTAAGTACATAGTTCATTAATTATGTCACAATAAGTTCTTTTGGATACCCTCTCCCCGCCGTCACATTGCGACACAGTTTTTGCGACCGCCCCTATAGATATCGTCAGGAAATCGAGACCCCATACTCTTTTTTACCCTGTGCATGATCCATTACAATCATAAATGTAAACTCCCCCTTTATCTTTAACTATATAGAACTATTACATAGCTGTATCTGAACGAGTACATGAGAGATTTATTTTTTACATTTATAAAAAATACTGTATTAGGCGTAATGTTTTTAGATTACTTGTCTTTTTGTCAGTTTGTTGGTGCATCACGCAAAAACTACTGAACGGATTATGATTATTTCTTTTGAGTAATAGCTGACTTAAATATTTTATCTCATAGCTATGCCGGGAACCACTGAAGCTGAAACTAGTGTCTAGAGCAGCATACTTAAAAGTGGGATACTCTAGTCACTAGTTTCATCTACGAGTAATATCTTGACTTGATATCCATCCATCCATCCATCAGCCTTTTAGAGTCCACTGCTGGACATAGGCCTCCCCATGAATGGGGGATAGTGCCGTAATCGCCACGCTTGGCAGACGGGTTGGCAATTGCAGTGGATGTTGTTAATACTTGAAGGAGTGCTGCTGCCCACTCCCGCGGTCTTCCCTCAGTCGGCTCTTACGACTCCCATGGGTAGAGAGGGGTGGGACAATTCTAAAGCCGGCCCCACACGATCTAGCCGGCCCCTCACGGCCTGACTGACTTGATATCACGTAATATGAATTCCAATTATTGTCATTTTCATAACTAGGGTTTTCCAATCAAATACGGCATATTCATTGCTGCAAATAAGAGATATTAAATGTTGTCTTTCTGACATCGGCTAAAACTACAGACGTCATAGAATACAGGGTGTGTCAGTAAACACACGTGAGCTAGACGCTACTTTGTTGACAATACTATTTAAGGTTATAACTGAAATAACTGTTCGAAAAACCATGTTAAACATTTTCCAAAGACGTCCATCACAATCCTTGGAATTATGAGAGAATCAATTTTAAAAATAAGTTTCTAAATTCCTTCCCCCCCAAGTTTAATCGTTCTTCCTGCCATCCATTATATTGGCATGAGCAATAATACGTTAATTAATCCTACAATGGTCTAGAACGATCACTCTATATGCTGTTAAAAAACTGAGGTTCGTACCTGTGAGGTTTTTTAACAGCATTATGTTTGTGGTGGCTGACTAACAATACAACCTCAAATTTTTCGTACAAGCTCAAGGGAAGTAAACAATTATCCCCCACTGTATTACTGGTTGTAGAGCTGAGTAGCAAGTGGGAGTACTCAATAGTTATTGGGCCTGATTGGGATGGTCTCCTGTGAGAGGGAAGCACCTCGGTGTGTTTTGGTTGTAATAGGAGATAGCCCCTGAAAATTACATTCGTGAAATAAAATGGTGATCACTGGCTTCACAGTGTTCTTAGCACTGTTGAGTCCATGCACGACGGTTACTACTACTCACCATCAGGTGGGACGTGGTTTCTCTGCATGCATAAGTAATCTAAAACGATAGTTTATGCTTTCTTATTTTTAGAGGAGCTTTATTTTATTATTATTATATTGAAATAATGAGACGGCGAAAGTAGACAGATCCTTCACGGAACTTATTTACGTCATATCCGATCTCCATGCGTATGCGTATGCAGCCTTATTTAGTGTCGTTATATTCCATAGATATGAGTATCGATATACGTTTTTATAATTATCGATGCATGAGAGATAGCGAGCCGAATATTGAATACATTTTTATTAGCCTTGGCGCCTCAGTCATATAGTTTTATATAACTAATATATTACGTAGATTCATGTGTTTGGAATTTCGTAGTTGCATAAATTTCAACAGTAACTTATTAGTAATAAGTATTTTCGATGATGCCGTTAGTTAATATACAACTATTACTGTTCCACGGACACGAATAACCTCTCAGAGTGTGAGGAAATTAGGCCGTACTCCACAACGCTGGCCATAACCATTGGCAGTTGGCTGACTTCACAAGCCTTTGAGAACATCAGTCATGTAGGCATCAGGTATACCTACTTTATGTCCGTGAAATTGTATGTTTGTACCACGATGTAAGGATTATTTCTTAGTTCTTTAAAAAAATTAAAAGAAATGTATAATATAATGTATTTTAAAAAGATGTTAACTCAATCGAGCAGTGATCTTTTATTAAGCTGTAACAGAATTATGTCTGTACATTTAAGATATTTGAGAAAAAATGAATGTATTGTATTGTGCGTTAGTCTGTTTATCTGTTTGTCTGTATATTCGTTCGCGCATCATGCAAAAACTACTGAACGGATTGTGATGCAATTTTTTTATTTGATAGCTCTTGATTAGACTTAAAAATATTTTATCCCGCTACCATATCGGGAACCTGAGGTATAACCTAAAAACTAGGTTTTAGCTGCGGTGAAGCCGCGGGTAAAGACTATTTTGTAAAAAACATCCTTAATTTTGAAAAATCTTGAAAAGTCCGAGGTATGTCCAGTGCAAGGACCTCTGAGTGAGGATTGAACTTAATACCGCTGCCTCTGCAGTCCTTGATTTTATCTCTAGGCGATCACTATATAAAGTTATCATCACGCCATTTCCCTTGCGGGGTAGGCAGAGTGCCAAGAGGCTCTATTCTTGCATACATCTCTCGCTTCCTCAACATTCATAATTCTCTTCATACACGCTCGGCGGTTTCGGAGACTCCTGACTCCACCTTCCTCCAATACATGACGGATTTGGTCTAGGCAGGTGAGTCTTGATCTCCCCCTGTACCTACATCCTTCCACTTTCGCTTTGTATATCTTCTTAACCAGTCGCTAGTCCGGCATTCTTTCCACATGTCCGAACCATCGTAGCATTCCCTCTTGCATCTTTACACCAATACTCTCTTTCATACCTACTCGCTCTCTTACGTCGTTGTTACGAATGCAGTCAGTCAGCCTTACTCCACAGATTCTCCGCAGATATCGCATTTCGACCGCATTGATTTTACTCTCATGCTCCTTTTTGCATACCCAACTCTCGCTTCCATATAATAACGTTGGGACAAGCACTGCGTTGTGTATTGCGACACGTGCCTTCTGGCTGAGGTGGTGGCTGCCGAGAAGTTGTCCCAATGCTCCGTTCACTCTATTTCCCGCATTCACTCTTCTCTCTACATCAGTGGTGTACCTTCCATCCCGACTGAATCCACATTCAAGATAATACAAATTCATCAACTTGTACTAACAGACCATTTTCTATAGCTACTCTAACGTCTGTTCTGCCTTCTTCTCTTCCAAAAACCATTATTTTGGTTTTACTCACATTAACACGTAGGCCCCTATTTTACGTATATATATATATATATATATATATATATATATCTTATCACTATATAACCATGAAATATTAATACGGTAAGAATTTTATTTAATTGCGTGTTATACCTTTTAGTATTACACTAACAAATTAAATATGAGTTATTTATGGTTTATGCTTGAGGTTCTTAAAAATAGTATGTGTGAAATATGAGTCAGACAAGGATATTTTTATCTCAGTGATTGACTAATTTCAATCGAGTGTTGATTTTATGACATATTGTGTCGATTTGGTTTTAGGTTTTATACGTTGAATGTTTAGAATTGCGATATGAATACCATGTTTTTATTTTTACAAATAAGTCTACAGTTTAAAATAGTTTTGGTAAAATATATCTTAAGTTTTATGTTATGAAGATATTTCAGTTAAAAGTATGTAATGTATATAAATTACATAGTAATTCATAAAGTAAAATTTTTAGCACTTCATAATAATTAGTACATATTATATTTACTTATATCTATAGTTGTAAAGTAATTAAGGGGATAAATAAAACATAAAAATGATGTAAATTATCTATTTTTAAACATAAAATATGGCATCATGCCTGTATACCCCGAAGGGGTAGGCAGAGGTGTACTACACACCCACGGTTCGCCAACTATGTTTAAGTCCGACGTAATAGGGGCCGAGCCTATTGCTGTCTACCGGGCACATTTTCCATACTCCGGGCTGCTACTGAGAAGTTTTCTTTTTACGAAAAGCACCACCCATCCCGGGGATCGAACCCAAGACCTCATGATCGGCAGTCACTCACACTACCGCTGCGCCACCGAGGTAGTTATTATATCTATTTTTAAACATCATATAATATAGAGCTAGCATTATAGCGTAGTTCATTGCTTGACATCACAAACGTTTCATTAACAATCTCACTCAAGGTCCATTTATGAGCGATACGTCAAGTTCATTGATGAAATTGCATTGGTGTTAGTAGCTCTATACGCTCAGAGGGCTTGTGTGTGCACATGACGTTTTACACGCAATTGTATTTTCAAATAGTGCGTGTGTTCGTGTGCATGTACATTAATTTGTATAGTTGTAACATCGTGTGCGTGAACGCATATCTGTTGTTGACAGGACGCTCAACAATAGCCGGAATAGGAAGCGACAACGGCAAAATGGGCGTGCAGACTGACTCCCTAGACAAGATCCGTAAGCAGGTTCTTGGACTCACTTTTTGTTGATTGATTCGTTAATAAAATAAGAACAATACACGTACTAAAACGGCTTTACGCACAAAGAACATTGTGCTCTGATTGCTAAGAGAGCTAGAAGGCATCGGAAATCCTGGTTCATAATAGTTCACCTATTTTAGACCTCTGGATGACAAACAAGATGACTAAAGACTTATTATTAAAGTGAGCTAAACTTTTTACATATTAAAATAAAACCGTTATTAACAATATTCATGCTACCATTACCTACAGCAAACACAAAAGAGAGGTTAAAAACAAATTAATATAGTTACCAATCACCACTTTTCTATCCTACGTATATAAAAATCATTCGTTAGTCTCGCTAAAACTCCAAAATGGCTCGACCGATTTGAATATTTTTTATGTTTTGTTTGCTATAATACAGGGGTAGCTTAAAAGAAAAAAATAAAACGGAAATCCATAAAAACATTTGAAAATTTAGAAAATCTAAGTAAGTAATTTCTATGGGAATTGCCTCTTTGGATTATGGGCCTAATTTCTTTTGGCTAACAGACGACAAAATGACACAACTAATGTCATTCTTTTTAATAAGCAAGTTTAATTAAACACAAAGTGAAAAATGTGAAATCGAAAATAACAGTCAGGAGCAGGATTTGAACCTGCATCTTCTGGATACCGTCCAGATGCTTTACCAATTCAGCATCTGGACGGTAAACGAAAATAACAGTCAGGAGCAGGATTTGAACCTGCATCTTCTGGATACCGTCCAGATGCTTTACCAATTCAGCATCTGGACGGTATCCAGAAGATGCAGGTTCAAATCCTGCTCCTGACTGTTATTTTCGATTTGACATTTTTCACTTTGTGTTTAATGTATAGTGCTAAGCATGTCAAATGCTAAAAATATATATAAAAATATCTAAATAAGCAAGTTTAATTTAATAACCTATCTAAATTCAAACCTTAAGGGTCTATTTCACAATCTCTGAGTAATGTTCTGATTAAGCTACTTTTAACTTAATTAACAAGTAAACACCCCTCATACGTTTCACAATCACCAAGTAGGACTAAACTACCCCTAAATTGATCATAGATAAAACGATACAACGATTTTATCTCCCATTCAATTTAAACAAATGGAATTGACATTACAATATTCATGTAAAGAGATTAGGTATGGCCGTCTGTCACTGCGATGGCTTTGCGGTCTAGAGCACTTCCCCGGATTGGAAAGGACGCAGATTCGAATACCGATCACAGTAAACTTCTCTTTTCCACATTCAGAAATAATTTATTCTTTAAAGTAGCTGAGCATGTCAAGTGCTAATATACAGATCAAAATATAGCCATGAAAACTTTTTCTCATACTATCACTCAGGTTCATAGAAGAAACAAAGTCAAGCCACATTTTCTTTTTTTGCTCTGCAGAAGCTGCTATTTCCGTATCCCACCATGCAACACCTTTCGCTTTCCTATGCTTCTTTGAGCATCCACATCTACTTTCGCTGTATCTACCATACTATCTTTCAAAACTCCCCAGCATTTTTGAATGTCCGATTCCGGCTTGATGTCCGATGCTGACTTGCCACCGTCAGTGGTTCACGAATACCCTCTGCATACTTTACTCTTTTCTTGCAACTTTTCAATCTTTATTCTTTCAAGCACTCTGAAGTGGAAGCTCTCGCCAATGTCCCAACTTTCTGAAAAAAAAAAAACATAGCATCACGCCTGTATTCCCCGAAAGGGTAGGCAGAGGTGTATTACACACCCACGACTCACCAGCTATGTTTAAGTCCCACGTAATAGGGGGCGAGCCTATTGACGTCTACCGGGCACATTTCCAAACTCCGGGCTGCTATTGAGAATTGTTTCTTTTTTTTACGAAAAATCTCAATAGCACTGCCCGACCCGGGGATCGAACCCGAGACCTCATGATCAGCAGTCGCTTATACTACCGCTGCACCACAGAGCCACTTTCTGAACAGACCACTAAATCTCGCAATAACGAGATATAAGTGGTCCGTATCAACAGTGGGGCCCCTATAGGCTCGTGTATATTTTAATTTGGAGGTGACTGTCTATCAGAATTAGATCTATCATACTTCTCTGTGCATTCCTTCCCAATTTTTGCAATAAAAAATTTGTTTGACGCAACAAGCTTTCTCTCCATACATACATCCGCAATGATAACTTACCTGCATCGTTGCTGCTCTCTTAATACCAAATGAACTAAGTACGTTCTCAAAGTCTGGACGCTTGGTTCCCACCCATCCATTCAAGTCTCCGCAAACGATCACGTGGTCACTGGCTTCTGCCAAGCCCAGAACTTCCCTAACGTTTTTCATTTTGTTTTAGTGTTTAATAGCTTTTTACATCATATCCTGCTATCATACTAGTATCTAGTATCTGGAGTATCTAAGATCATCATCGTCTCCCTAGCTATATCCAAAATTTCGTAAGCGTCGACTTCAGACCTATTTGGCTTTAGTTGACCCATCATTTACAGAGAGCTACTGCTTATCTGACCTCCACGACCCAAGGGAGACTCAATAATGAGTTTAAACTACTAAATTTCCATGGTACCAAGACGTGACAGTACTTGCTATCTAATAAAAAAACAAATTAAATGAGCTACCCAGTCAAGCAATTGAAGAATATATTAATACTACTTACTACAAGTATTAGCAAAACTAAAAGTACAACCCAAATGTACTGCTCATGAAAATGTAGTAATATCTTATGATATCGGTGTAATATCATCCATCCATCATCCATCAGCCTTTTAACGTCCACTGCTGGACATAGGCCTGCCCAAGAATGGGGGATAGCGCCGCAATCGCCACGCTTGGCAGGTGGGTTGGCGATCGCAGTGGATGTTGTTAATACTGGAAGAAGTGCTGCTGCCCACTCTCCCGGTATTCCCTCAGTCGGCTCTTACGACTCCCATGGGTGGAGAGGGGTGGGACAATTCTAAAGCCGGCCCCACTCGGCATGGTGTAATATAATAACATTTTATTATATTAAATAGACCAAATAAATCACGGATAGAGAAACTTGATATAATTAAGACGTGGTTAATATTTAAAATGTGAAATGAGGGATTCATTACACTACCCTTTTTTTTGTTAAGGCGGGAAAAATTGTTCCTAACCGCACACCCTGTCGTTCGGGGCAACGACCAGGGTAGTGTGGGGCCTGCACCCTCTAAAGAAACCCGCCGTATGCCATCTCTCCGCCTTTGTTGGCGGGTCACTGGAAATATGTTACATTCCTTCGGTGGTCCGCCGGCGGCTATCCCTACTACCCTTACATTTCATCGTAAAACATAAGCTCTATTTTCTAAATACTTCCTTTTTTTATTTATTTTTTATTGCTGATGGTGGCAGACGAGCCACGACCCACCCGATGGTAAGTGGTAACCGTTTCTCACGGACTCAACTATACTCAGAGGTCTCAGAGTATTGTCAAGCCGCTGCGCACCATTTTATTTCTCAGATATGAAATGAAAGAGTAAACGGCTATATTCTGCTACAGCTAAAACACACCGACGTGCTTCATGACCGGTCACACAGGAGACGGTGGTATCGACCCGTTCGGACCCGATATCAAGTGAGTACTCTCACTTGGTACCCAGCCCTAGCACCAGTAATGCAAAAATAATAGGTGATAATTGATTACTTCCCTTAGTCGCCTTGTACGACACTCGCGGGAAAAGATGGAGTGGTGACACTTGTATTCTTAGTCCGTCACCACACGGACTCTTTTATTTTGTTAAGGCGGTAAAACATGTACCTAACCACACACCCCGTCATTCGGGGCAACGAATAGGGTAGTGTAGGGAATTGGCAAAGCATCTGGACGGTATCCAGGAGATGCAGGTTCAAATCCTGCTCGTGACTGTTATTTTCGACTTCACATTTTTCACTTTGTGTTTAATGTTATAGTGCTAAGCATGTCAAATGCTAAAAATATATATAAAAATATCTAAATATTTATAGGGTTTGCGTCATTATTAGGTAAAAATCTTAATTGTAAAATTAAGTTTACCTGGTCGGTATAATGTATGAAAATACTTCCGACAGATGGCGCAGGCGTCACCCAAAGACGTTAAGTATGAATGTGTTATCGAAATTAGCAGTCAGGGGCAATTGTCACGATGGCTGAATTGGCAAAGCATCTGGACGGTATCCAGGAGATGCCGGTTCAAATCCTGCTCGTGACTGTTATTTTCGACTTCACATTTTTCACTTTGTGTTTAATATATTTTAATTTCTATAAATATGTATTTTTTTCGAAACTTTTTCAATTTCGTCCCCCAAAAACTTTATTCTGATAAGAACCGAGTAATAGTATATTAAAAATATTATCCAAATCAAACGAACATATCACTTTTTAATCAAAAGATTACATTTTTGAACTTAGCATAAGTTTAGCTGCTATTATATACTTCTTCTTATATGGCTCGTAGTAACAATTATTTATTATACATATGACCTTCTCTTGTTCCTCATGATCGTGTCTACAGTATGACAGGGTGTAATTTCGATATTACTGACCAATTTTATGTGCACTATGCAGTGAGTAATACTCAATCAATATAAGATCTTATTTCTTGAATATACAAGAACTAATATCCAAAATTTATATAACAACGGCAATTTGGTCGGAGATCAATTAATTTTGGCGATGTGTTCAAAAAGATCTAGGTCACGAAAACCATTGCTTGCAGCCCTGAGGCCGAAACATCGGACCTAAATACTAAATTATCGTCAAACGCGGACTAATCATTAGGTTAGGTTGCAAAAAGTTGTTTAAAATATAAAATTGTCTGTATATTTTCAAATGCGGCATTGTCCTTTGTAGTCATAACTTTATTTTTAATGTTTTTTTGTTTTTGTTACAGACTAACCGGTGAAGAATCTAGCGCACGGTAATTTGAAGGTAAGATATTTTATATATACCTCATCTTTATTTATCCACATCTGAACTACCAACCATTGCATTTTTTTATTTTCCATCAGTGTTATGCACTGTCTGTTCTGCTGCAAGGTCTCAAGCTTGAGAGTTTTCGTTTATAACGGAGGTTGGCCCAGAACTTTGTTATAGACAACTTCTGACCAAAGTTTTGACAAGAATAGACATCCAATATATTATCGGCTACTGGCTGATTATTTCCACTTAACAGGTAACCATAATTATGTTACAAGAACTCTAAATGTCGCCAAAATACTTAAAAGTATAAGGTATGCGGATTTCATACGAGGACTTAAATAGAACATCTAATAAGCTCTGTTTTAAATTCTCAGCAATATTTATTTCTTGAGAATATTTGGGAATTTACTAACGTTTATAACATTGGATCGGTTAATATTTAATAATGTTTCGATGTTACTACTACTACTATTCATTATATTAATTTTAGGAATATGTTCTTAAAATATATCCATAAATTATATAAAAATGATAGTCTTTATCTTAAAACTAGTACTTACCTACCAAAAAACATTTAACTCGTGACCACAGCTGGTACAACCCAGCTGAAACGTCGAGGTTAATCAATATAATGCTATTTTGATAAATATATACGAGTATAGACCCGTAGTGTTATAATAATTGTAAAACGGCAATGTTTAAAAAGTTATATATTAAGTTATACTGTAACAACAATACAACCTTTTTACTGTCTTTTTACGTAAAAACCTTTTTAATTTTTCTACACAACAGCCATCTAGACTGTCAAAGTATAGTACTCTCAATTTGACAGATCACGCTGACTTTCAATGCGATCACATCACTTTATGTAAATGTGAAATTTCGAATTCGATTTTTTGATATTTTTCAACAATCTATTTTTGAAGAAATTATTTATTTATGTGAGGTCATGGTTAAATATCATGTGTTATAAATTGTCATCGGAAACGGTGAATATCGGATCTTTAGTTAAGTGCGGCGGGAAAGGAATCGTTGTGTTATCATCATGTTGAACGAATGGTTTCAGCGAAGCATAAAGGAGGTTTATATAGATATTTTTCAGGTAAATTCTAATATGTAGTATCCAAAAAATCGCTTAATAATTTATTTAAATTCATGATTATACTTACTGACCCAATATAGCTTAAACTTTCCTAATCTCTCCGCCTTTATTTGCGGGCCACCGGAACCATATTACATTCCTTCAGTGGTGATTTTATTGGTCCTTAGCACAACATGGAATCCTTGTTGTAGTAACTTATTTATTTTATATATTAAATATCGGGATAATAAACTGAGCTGTCCAGTAATAGGTAGTATAATTTAAAAAGGTTATTTGGGAGGGCTTAGTGTCATGTAGTCATCGTGATGTAGTAAACCATATCTACTAGTAACGTCTACTTGGTTATGGATTTATAACAGATAATTAGATCAGAATGTGTAGGATTTTTTTTTGGTAAGATTCACATAATCTTGACTTTGCCAATCCCACGAAGTAAATCCAGATTTCCAACCAGTGCGTCCTATCTGTTTTAAAGTTACCGAAACTTTCCACATTTTCGAAAGGCAATGCTTAGGGTTTTTTGGCAATGGGTTGGCCATATTTGCCGAAGGTTTGGCGGCCACTAGAGCAAGGTCTTGGAGTGGATACCGTGAATTGGCGAACGTAGAGTAAAATGCCCACCCATAAGATGGTTAGATGACGATGATGGAGTCACATATATAGGAATATAAAGAAACATTAGGAAACGATGTTTATGGAGGCAGTAAATGACGGTTACGGAGATTCACCCGTAAGACTTAAATTTGGGCTTTTTTTTTATAATAACCGAAGTTTTCCTCAAGATAATTTAGGTCTACCTGGAGTATTTTCCTGTATGAGTAGGTTCCGTTACAATAATGACAATACAGATTTCAATAAGCGACGGCAACCGATGAGTGTTTTCGCACAGCCCGCCCATGTCATATATCAAAGAGTATAAATATACCAGAGAGGCTAAAATGCTAGCTTTGTGAGAAAGCTTACATTAAAAGCTTACTATTATTTATAAACGTGGTTTTAGATTTCGATGTACGTTATAAAATCAATGAAACAGAGTTCAAATAAGAAATCCAAGGAATGTAATATGGTTCCGGTGGCCCACCAAGAAAGGCGGAGTGACGGCACACGGCGGGTTTATTTAGTGGGTGAAGGCCCCACACTACCCTGTACATTGCCCCAAACGGCGGGGTGTGCGGTCAGGTAACATTTTTCCCGCCTAAACAAAAAAAAACAAGGTTTCGTTATTTCCATTAGGTATCTATCTACTCATTCAAATCTGTATCGTAAGCGCTAGATTTATAATTTTTTAGAAAAACCCCGTCTGCCTTCATTTTCTATTTTAGTTTTTTCTTTTGTATACATGTTCATTGGAATATTAAAATATAAATAAATAAAAAATAAATATTTACGGACATTTTCACACAGCGTCCTCTGGTCCCAAACTAAGCTTAACGCTTGTGCTATGGGTACCAGATTACGGATATAATACATATACTACTTTTTTTTTGTAAATACATACATATAATAGATAGAAAACACCCAGACGCAGTACAAATATCTGTGTTCATCACACAAATAATTGTCCTGAGTGGGAATCGAACCCACGACCTCATGCACGGAAGTCGGTTACACTACCGACTACGCCACGAAGCCCGTCATCAAATATTTTCTTATAGTAATTTTACTACATACTAAAATAATTTTAAACTACGTATAATATACATATTTTTTTATTGCTAATGATGGCAGACAAGCCACCGCCCACCTGATGGTAAGTGGTAACCGTTATGCTCATGAAATCAACTATATCGTGAGTATTGCCAAGCCGCTGCTCGCCATTTCATTTCATAGATATGAAATGAAAGAAAAAACGGCTATCTTCTGCTACAACTAAAACGCACGTCAGTGTGTCATGACCAGTCATACAGGAGACGATGGTACCGACCCGTTCGGACCCGATAGCAAGTGAGTCCTCTCACTTGGTACCCCGCCCTACCACCAGTAATGCAATGGGTAATAATTGCTTACTTCCCTTAGTCGCCTTATACGACACCCGTGAGAAAGGATGTGGTGACACTTGTATTCTTAGTCCGTCACCACCACATATTATTATTATCTTACAAAATAATCGATATATCATTCTCGAATGATTTGACAATAGTCAATAAAATAACAAACACAGTATGACGGTCTTAGCTTGTGAATATTTATTAGAATTACATATTTCCTTGAAGAAGACCAGAAACGGAACTTGAATTATCCGTTGACTTAAGTTGAAAAATGAGATTTATATTTTGCTCTTAGTCGGCTCACCCGGTAGATAAATATAACATTTCAATTAAAACTATAATACAAACAATAATGTTATACTCGTTTATAAGTAAATAACTACTGTTACTACTTATGAAAATAGAAACAAAATTAAGATTTTTTAGGAAAGAAAAGAATCAAATTTAGTAGGTTTATATAAAGCTGCATCTGCATAATAAAACTTAATATTTGATGTAACTTAACTACTTACTTACTTATCATCACGCCATCCCTTGCAAGGTAGGCAGAGAGAACAGATTGCCAAAAGCTCACTTATTGCATACATTTCTCGCTTCTTTAACATTAATAATTTTCTTCATACACGCTCGCCGGTTTCGGAGATTTCTGACTCCACCTTCCTTCAATACATGACCCTCTGTACCTACATCCTTCCACTTTGGCTTTGTATATCTGCTTAACCAGTCGTTCGTCCGGCATTCTTTCAACATGTCCGAACGATCGGAGCATTCCCTTTCACATCTTTACACTAATACTCTCTTTCATAAACTTAATTAGAATAGAGTTAAGTTATTAACTGGAGCTGGTTATATGAATGATAAATAATAGCAATTTAGAAATAGATCATAACTATTTACGTACTTATGCGTTTCATAAATAGTATTAAATTGATTAAGATAGTTTTTGTAAACTAATACAAAGCAGAAAGCATATTACAAAGAGCTTTGTAGTGCCTTAAATTTGGACCTATTATCAATATAAGTTATGTTACCATACGCCATTATACATAATAAATGATATGATACTAGATGACCCCGAAGTTCATTCGTATCTCCAACAATTTATTTTATCAGCAATTATTTATCCTAATCAATCTGCCTCATCTATGGTGGATTTTTATGGGTTATTTAATGAAACTTGCTTGTAATGCAAATTTCAAATAAGAAAGAATGCCAGTAGCTGTCATTTGTCGTTTGTTAGCCGAATACCCATACAAAGTTACCAATATTGAAATTTCAATCACTTTTTTTATAGCGTTCCCCTATTTTTTCACTTTTAAACCTCCCCTGTATTTGAGTGAAATAACAAAAAAACAGTTATTCAAATCAGTCAAGTCGGTTTTGAGTTTTAGTGAGACTAAGGATAATAATGGATTTTTACAAAAGTATATAGATTAGGGAAATGTAAATATCAAATTTAATTGATACACATATAATACAGATTCTTATAAAATAAGATTTGACTAACACATTACATTAACGCTAGTAGGTACGTGCAGATACATAAAGATGTAATGAGTTCGAGTAGTTAAATACTTATTATTTAAGCGTGTTAAAAACAGGGATATCTACATCATAGCTATTCTATAATTGAAACAAAAAGAGGATTACTTCCAACTCCAGTTTTTACTACAGTAATGACCTTGATTTTAATTGTCCTTTAATTACAACTTAAATTGAAGACAAAGTGATACTTAATTGTGGGTCCTTTTCAATGCAGTTGTAATTAAGTTTATTATGACATCTGCGAACAGTTATCGAAATTATAAACGTATTGTTTGAAGAATTCTGTCGGAAATCTGTGTCGTGCATATTATGAACTAAAGATTTCGAACGGTTGTTATTGCCCAGCTATAAATTTAAAATTCGAAAATGGTGGGTAAAAAGAGAGCAGAGGGGCTATCCACTGCGGTGTGCCCACCCAGTCGGTTGGCGGTATCGGCTCACAACGAGGCTCCACTGCGATCGTTGGCGAATACCGCCAATTCCTTTCCAGTGTCTTTCCCTAGCCCACAAGTCTTATAATCACCATACGTTTCCTTTGAATTACTACTCTATGTCCCCTGACTTGGATTCAAACTCTTTTGTACACTGTCCGGACTAATTTTCCAAGACAGATAATGATTAAATTGTTTCGGCATGTCAAATCAAACGAAATTATGCTGTTATATATTTTTTAATAGCTCTACGGTTATCTGTGTAGTGTACGACGATGAATACCTCCAAGCAAGATATTTCTTTTAATACTTTTTAGGAATATTTACTTCATTGTATACAAAATTAGTGCTTGTCAAGTAACGGTAGACCATGCTCTAAATCTCAACTGAGTAACGTAATATGAAGAAAAGGTGCTACAAGTGGCCAGTGTAAGTCTCAGGGCAGGTTTTTCTAATGTCTCATACATACATCTATAGACTCTTGCTTATTCGCCAGAGGTTAGGCAGAGGCAATATATTTATTTCTAATTGTCATAAAACTGCCTTCCGCTGCTTTCTAAAAGTCGTGGCTTGCTCGAGTCAAAATTAACCAAAACATGCAATGATATTCTTCAGGTAGACCGGCTGTTTAATTTTATAAAGTATAATGGAAATTGATATTTATGTCTGAAAAATTTTTAAAGGAATACTTTTGAAAACGTATATAAATATTTAAATTTTACATAAAAAATGTAGAGCGTTATAATATAGTAATAATAATAATATTCACAGACATTTTTCACACAACGTCCTCTGGTCCCAAACTAAGCTTAACGCTTGTGATGGGTACAAGATTATGGATATAATACATATACTACTTTTTTTTGTAAATGTATACATATACCTAATAGATAGAATATTTATGTTGCGTAGTTGAGAAATATTGTAAATAAATAAAAACATAACTGAAAATATACTTTATGTATATTTCACCACTAGCTTTACACTTGCATTATTAGATAGACTCTGTCGGGCACTATCTTCTTTTCTTTTTAATAAAAATAATTTATTTGCAATGAATACATATATTTAAGTTTTATCATAACATTATATCGGCACAATAATAAAAAATGTGTGTGTCATTTTTATTATTAGTTTATCGTACATTATAATATTATTTTTCATAGTATTTACCAACAGTAACTACTTTATTTTTTTAAATAAGCATTCGTATTTTTATTTAAATAATTATTAAATAATGATTTTAGCACTCCTAAATATATTGTAATTGTAATAATTTTTAATTATTGTTGGTAACTTATACTAACTTATTATTCATTCTGCTACTTAATAGGCTATTAGAACGTATTCCGGGAGATGTAGATTTAATCTGCTTATAGTGCCTATTCTATATATTTTATGGTCTCAGTAGATAGTTTTAATTTGATCTAAAATTACGTTTTTGTTACTTTCATTTTCTTTATCTAACTGCTCTCCTATATAGATGAGAATTACACTTACTCACTTCAAAGATAATCACCCAAAATTACATAAAAAATTATTCTGTTTCGAAAATTACTATAAAATGTAAAACTATATTAACCTAAATATACCACTTTTACGGAACCTTATCCCATTTCATTCTACTATCCCGAAATTTTGAATACTCAACAGATCTATTGTGAAGGGTGGAAAAGTGGTTTCGTTCCTTAATGAAGTGTACTGTTCGGGTAAATATCAGAAATTGTTATTGGTATTTAATAATTTAATCTGAATTAAAATCATATTTAATACAAAATAATTTTAGCGAAACAGTAAAAATCATGTGTTATCTCTGATTGACACCCACATAGGAAGCAGGTCTACAATTTTCTGTGTCATTAGGCGAACACCCACTTCAAGGTCACATATGAGTACGTGCCGCTAGGAAGGTGCCTCAAACTTGATTTGATTCGGCGAAATAACTGATGCAAGTTCATTGCTCTATTTTTTTGCTACCGGATGAATGATCTGTTGAAGACTCAGTTTCGGGTCGTAGTTTTAATTAATTAAATCATTAATTGATATATTACTTGGGCATTAAACAAGGCATTATCTGTAAAGTAGGTACACTTTCTACCATTAATGTGTCACTACAAAAACTAATGATTGTGCGGTCAGTTACAAGCTGATCAACACTTCTGCGTGTCTGCCTTAATAATTTAAAGGTTTGGAATACCAGTTTCCACTATTGAGGCTATTACAGAAAATATTTTTTTTACTAACTACTTACCTATATGAATAAAATCATTTCTTTTATTAACATAAACATAGCATCACGCCTGTATTCCCCGAAGGGGTAGGCAGAGGTGTATTACCCACCCACGACTCGCCAGCTATGTTTAAGTCCCAAGTAATAGGGGGCTAGCCTATTGACGTCTACCGGGCTACATTTCCAAACTCCGGGCTGCTACTGAGAATTTTTCTTTTTAGGAAAAAGCTCAATAACATGTTATTTCTTTTATTCATGCTTTTAAAGCTGTAATTCAATGTAAAATTATTCCAGTTTCACAAATCAAAGACTTTTTCAAACAAAGTTCCCTTCCCATTTCGCCGACTTAAAGTTGAAATTTCCAAAAAAGATATTTTTTAGCGGATGCTGTGTTATAAAATAAACTAATCCCAAATACAATAAATTTGGCTATACGTTGATCATTAATTAGGACCGCCAAAAACATTTTTGTCTCGTGTGAGGATCGAATTTGCAATACTAACATAATTATATTTATTTAGATATTTTTATATATATATTTTTTAGCGTTTGACATGCTTAGCACTATATATTAAACACAAAGTGAAAAATGTGAAATCGTCACCCAAAGACGTTAAGTATGATGTGTTATCAAAATTAGCAGTCAGGAGCAATTGTCAGGATGGCTGAATTGGCAAAGCATCTGGACGGTATCCAGGAGATGCAGGTTCAAATCCTGCTCCTGACTGTTATTTTCGATTTCACATTTTTCACTTTGTGTTTAATTATATTTTGTGAGAGTACACGGCGACTTGCAAAAAAATTAAAAATGTCTCTGGTCCCGTGTCAGCGTGTAACGGATTTTTATATATCGCATATTATACTGGTACACCACAACATGGGAAAGTTATTAAATAGTACATGTATTGACTATAGGACTGCTGATACATGCTGCAAGACTCTTGAGATTTGCAAAATTAAACTTACTATATTGGAATAATGTATGTAAATGCATCCGATAGGTGGCGTAGGTCGTAAAGACATCTAAAACAAATGTGAAGTGGAGATTTGGAGTCACCGTTGGGTGACTGCGATAGCTTAGCGGTCCAGAGCACTTCACCGTATTGGATGGGACGCAAGTTCGAATCCGGTTCGCAGTAAAGCTCTCTTTTTCCACTTTCACAAATAATAATTTGTTCCTTAATATTTTTTTCAAAAATACAGATCAAAATATCATGAGATAGCCTCAAGTCCTAAATTCATTTGTATTGATGGCAGACAAGTTACAGCTCACCACGTGGTAAGTTATAACCACCATTCATGTTGTCCTCATCATTTAATTATGCGATTCGGAAAGAAATAAACATAGCATCACGCCTGTATTCCCCAAAGGGGTAGGCAGAGGTGTATTACACACCCACGGTCCGCCAACAACGTATACATTATTTCAAGTAACATACATAGTCTCACGCCTGTATCCCCGAAGGGATAGGCAGAGGTGTACCTATACACCTACGGTTCGCCAACTATGTTTAAGTCCCACGTAATAGGGGGCGAGCCTATGGCCGTCTACCAGGCACATTTCCAAACTCCGGGCTGCTACTGAGAATTCTCTTCTTTTTACGTAAAAGCTCAATAACCGACCTTCCCGGAGATCGAACCCGAGACCTCATGATCAGCAGTCGCTCACACTACCGCTGCACCACAGAGGCAGTTAATGAATGGATAAGCTCTCGCTACAAAAAAAAATACACCAAGGTGCTTCAAAAATGGTCACAAGGCAGATGTTGCCGCTTGCTCGAGCCCGAGCCAAGGGAGTAGAGTAACAAGTGATTAGAGTACTCATTTGGTACCCAAATCTACCACAAGTAATGCAGTGAATGATCCACTCCTTACATCCCTAAGTCGCCTCGTACGACACCCGTGGGAAACCCTTGGGAAGTAAAACTTAATCCATCACACATATTTATTCCATGAAGTAGGAGTTTGTTAACTCCAAGAAATAATTCTTGGGATTTAATAAAAAATATTCTTGCTAAACGGTGACTATGACGTTAACAAATTTGCTTAGAAGGGAAACACCAGGCGGTATTATTGTATAACATTGAATGAATGATGACTAATGCCGTATATTACTATATCCGTGGCCTTCAAATTGAGTAACGCCGAGTACCAAGCCTCCAATTTGACGTCATTTTATAGCAAACACGATATAGAAATATGATATGATCATTTGTTGGCGTTCGATATACATTGCTGGTTGGGCTTATGTTTTTAAAGTAAGAAATTAGTTGAGCAGTCAATGTTCAGGTAAAGTGACGTTGTTGACGCTTATGTTACCAAACCGGTGTTTAGCGGCTCGTTATTATGATAGTTCATTGAGATGAAAAGTGGAGCCCGATGAATGATGAATCATCAGTTACATCGTATCGATACGTATTTATCGATTTTCACCATAGTTGTGTTGGATTGTATACTTCCATAATAATGAAATCTTTTGTAATATTCGTTACAAAATAATATACTTACGATATAAATTACCTATAGGATAACTTTACTCTATCTTTATTATAAGCTATAATTTTAGCTTTATTCCATATAAATATATTTTATAATTGTATATATCTATCCCTATAATTTTCGCATTTTAGCCACTAAATCATAAAATGATAACACGACGTTTATCTCAGTAACACATTTTTATTGCAATAGTACTTTCAAGCCATGACCGTAAGTATTAAAATGTTATTAGCCGTAGCTAACGTTTGATTCGTTTCCCAGAAATCAACTCGAACTATTTACAGTTGTTCTTCATCTAGATGTATTTAGTATCTATAATAAAACTATTGTATATGCATCCGCATCCATGACTATCGATCACTGAAATGGATTACTGCAGTATCTACTTGGTTGGAGATAGTCTTCTCCGAATCTACACCAAATATCTAGTTTTACGTCTTAGTGTTATTCTAGGCATGCAACATGGCTTGAGTATGTGTCCTTTCTAAAGTCATCCGTCCATCATTCTAGCTTACGTGTGATTCCTGATATTGAGAATCCTGCTGCTTTAGTTATTTTCAATCATCCAGCAGACATGACCAGCTGACCACCAAACTGCACTATTCGATGACATTATCAAGTGGGATCCAAAGACAAAGCCACCACGTTTTTTTTTCACAACTATTGCTATTATTTTTATAAGATTACGCATTCGCTCGTGTGTATAGTAACGTAAAATCGAAAGTGGGACATTGATTCACATTCTCATTTACATCTCCTTAATCCTTATAGTTTTAGTATCTTGACCTTGTTAACGAAATTACACAACATTGCATACTACGTGTTATATACTCGTAGCTACTTAATGTTTTTTTTGTCAAAAGTCATTACTGTTAGTAATTGTTTTTTCTATGTTGACGTAGCATTAATTATATAAAGACTTTGAATTGCTGTTCAATAACCATGTTATCTACCTCAGCATGTCGTGACAGGCTTGACATCTTAACTTGCATTTGGCTTTCAAATTCTTCTCCTGCACCGGAAAGGGGGCGTATTGTTGATGCACTATTTATCAAACACAAACATCCAATGATACATCTATTCATACCGTTTCTAAATGAAATTTTACGGTGCTCTTCTTGTTCGGTCTTTAAGGCTGTTGCGTACGAACTACACTTATTGTATGCACGCTTTTATAAAGCCGACATCGACGCGCTAGACAATGTCTCAATTGTTAAATTTAAAGGCAGTCACACGACAGTTTTTGTGATTTTAGGACCTCCTTAGAGTAGTCCCTAATCTACTACCGTTAAAATGAAAACAGAAACGATAGAATAGCACCTTTAAATGGGTCTAAGTTAACAATAGAATTTAGTGTGCCATATATAATGAAGTGAAAGTTGCATGAAATATTGTCTTATATTTTTTCGCTAACGGTAAAACAAAAATAAATCTGGAATAGACAAAAGCCTGTCCTTACACAGAAGTTGGCCATTTTACAAGCCAATAAACAGTGCAAAATGCTTACGGGCTTTTTATAGATCTCTATACACACTTAAAATGCTTGTTAGTAGGTAAGTCTTTTTTGTAAAATTGCTTTTGTGCTACACTTAATTATGTATGTTTTCTTAATATAATATTACGCCATGGTTATGGAATAGAAATTCATAATACCGTATTCCCCGGAAATCTTAAGTTATTAAACAAAATACAAGTATAGAAAAGAGACATGCCGCGTCGTCGATTTTTCTTTCTACTATAAAAGAGTCTCGCGCTTCAGTAATTGACTGAAACATAATAAACAAAAATTATCTATCTTATTGTTTATGAGATGAATCTATGTTCCATATTTTAGGAAATGTATAGGTTTATTATCTGCCTTATTGGCCTTTTACGGGTCACGGGAGAGATACGGAATTAGACGTTCAAATATAACAATGATTGTGAATAGTGTTCTAGTCTTGATAAAAATATGAAACTGGATTAAACATTGATGCTTATTTATTACTTTGATAATATATATTTTTAGGGTAGATAATTCTTAGAGGGTACCCGAAAGGGTAAGCCGCCGGCAGACCACTGAAGTAATGTAACATAGTTCCAATAAATGCGGGGAGACGGCACACGGTTGGTTTATTTAGTGGGTGAGGGCCCCACACTACCCTGTTCGTTGCCTCGAACGACGGCATGTGCGGTTAGGAACCTTTTCCCACCTTAACAAAAAATAGAGCAGATTCTCCTGTAATAAATGTGACAATCCGTCCAACCATAACATAATCATTGCGATAAAACGACTTAAATTGCACGCCTCATAAACGAAGCGTTGAGGTGGGTACTATTCCCGTTTTACACAGAACAACTGATTTTTCAAACTTAAAGTTTCTCTATTTATCATATATTGCACTTGTAAAACAATATATACCCACACATATCAAGAAAAAACACTATTTCTGATACTCATGATATTTTTTATGCCATTTTTGTTATTTAAACTAGTTAAAAAACTGCTCAGTAAAAATCTGTATTGGACGTCCATTTGTTGTAGGTAATGTATGATAACATGATAACAACTGAAATACTTTACTAATAGAGTCTTTTTTTTCGTTTTAACTTGAGTATTACTACGAATAGAGCCCTATTACTTTTCACGGTCTGATTTGATGTGGTTTAATTGTTATTAAATAAACAAAAAATACTGAACATTTACGCTCGACGCGACACTGCAACCAGCGCCTTTCATGAGAACTATTTCTATAGACCAATATAGAAGTACTTCTTAAAATTAGCGCTAGATGGCGTATAAGACATGAAACCCACATTAGTACTTTTTGAAATTAGCGCTATCTATGTAATTTATTGAAAACTACTTAGTAAGACCAATACATTATAAGTTACTTATCAAATAATCAATTGTATTGTGAAAAATGAAGATTATGAGATGTGCAGTTTTAGATTTTCCAAAGTATTTTAATATATTTTCTTATTTCTTAATCATTTCATACGGATGGATTTAATTATTATACTCGTAAAGGTCAAATGTTTGTTCAATTTCAAAAAAATACCTTCACAACAGGTTTAAATGAGTCTTTTTATAATTTTTTGTTCGCGTACTGAAAAATATAAAATTATTGAAGCAAAGTGACGATTTATCGTCAACTTTTATCTAAACATATAAAGTATTTATACATTGAAGGTATAGAATATTATGTATACAATATTAATACATAAATAGAGTGGAGACGATAAGAGGTTAGGTAACGGAACATAAAACAATAATTTTTAACTTGTTGTCTGCATGCTTCTTTGTTTGAAACACAGAACTCGGAAATATAGAGCTTGGCTTAGAGCAAAATAAAGCCATTCATATATTTCATGTAAATCAGATGTCATAGAGATATAGAAAAAAATGTTTTGTGTTCAGAAACGCCTAAATAGCCTAGTACGGTATTTTTTATTGTTGAAATTTCCTAAATGTACATACACAGCTCTATTACAGCTTTATAATAGTAACTACAGATTGTAAAATTTTGTTAGGCAACAAGTAGATATTCCTTACGGGGCGTATCCACTTGTTGCTGTCATTTTCGTAGAGACTTCAAGTAAAAGTGTAGGCTTTCATCATTATCATCACAATAACTGTTTCCTATTATATTAATGCGTAATACCTGCTTATCTGTTTTTGTATTGCTATAATCTGTAATATATCTAATGTTATCTTTGTTGCTCCATGCATACATACCTATTGCCACGGCTTTTTTCCGTAGGGGTAGACAGATACCACTTCTCTTCGCTTACTACGATCGTGACACACATCTTTCGCTTCATCTATTTTCATCAGCGCTTTCATGCATGCTCGTTGGTTTCGAGTACTCTTAACCTTCCTTAGTTGCTAAGCCAATTTAATTTTATTAAATACATTTTAAAATTATTTTAGTTGGTTACATAACTGTCTGAAGTTTAGGCAGATATTAATTCATAAAATATACATTAGAGGATAAATTTAATTGTATTTGCATTAAATCATTCTGAATTCTAACAATTTTGTAGATTTTAGATCTATTTCTTTTAGCAATTGACATGCTCCGCTACTTTTTAAAGTACAAAAACTACTACTAACTAACCAGCCATCTACCGGCATGCTTGCCGGTAGATGGCGTTAGTCATAAGACAAACGTGATTAAGAATTTGGGATGATCGAAGGATCAGTAGGATAGCTCAGTGGTTTAGAGCACTTCCCCGGATTGGAAAAGATGCGTGGTTCGATTCCCGCCCCTACTAAAAATCTATTTTTCTTTATTCACAAATAATTTGTACTTTAATTTTGTAGATGTTTAAAGTCAAGTTCTTAAACATGATTTAGAACACTAGGACTAATGAATCTGTATAAATATTCCTATGATCAACAACTAATCTGGTGCAAACCCAATTATCGTCACATAAGGGCGCTATCTTCATCGCTATTTTTTTCTTGGGTAAATGAATGTTTCTTATGTATTTTTTAATGATGGCCCATCGGGATGGTAAATAGATACCACTACTTGTTGAGGTACCAATCTCTGACATTACACTATCTTAGAAGATATTTATGTCATCCAGGTCATCCGGCTAAATTCTTCTGCGATTATATGAACTAATTTCTAGGAGCGTGTAGAAGAGTCTGTATAAAACACAGAGATTTTTATTGACCTTTTACGCTTTCAGTGTGACTGGAATTCTTAACAATTCCAAAAGGGTACATTTGAAAGGAGTTAAATTGGTCGATAAACGCACTTTATGACAAGACAGATTTGTGCTTAAATATATCACAGTATTGGTGTAGATTGACAAAGTCTTGTCCAAAGAGCTTACGATTTTTTCGATACCCCCTTGAAAATTCCATATGACGACAGTTTTATTATAAAGCCCTCCCGGTATGCTTCCTGACAGGCAGCATACCAAAATTTGCAAAATGCCTTTTTCTAATAATACTTAATATTATAATTATTATATTACTCTTATTAAATATTATTACAATTATTATTATTAAAAAGACATAATCGTGTTACAGAAAGCAATGTTATCAGTCACAATTCTTATAATTTCATGTATAGTAATATTAAACGTCAAATTTTCAAGAAGCCAGCATACTCGGCAGACAGCGAGGCGACAATCTTATCTATAATGCTCAGTTATCTAATATAATGCTGCATCAACAGGAAACTAGAAACTGATGAAGCACAGGTGTTATTCTTCATTCATAGAACTGTGACGTAATGTCCGGTAGTGCATAACCTAATTCAATTGGGTAATTTTGATAGTACCACATTTGTGGATATGTGATTATGTGTAGTGAATGATTCATTTCACTACCTAGATGGTGCTAAAGTACTACATAGTCATATTCAATGGGGTTTTCTAAGGATTTAGTGCGAAGCGTCATCACGGATTATAGAAGTCTTAGAATAAGCGTTATTATTCTTAGCTACAAGCTGTATTTTTCCAAAGTCGCTGTCGCTTAACGCGGCTTTGGAAAGTTTGTTAGCTAATTTTGAATGGATAAGCCATTACCTATATTACTAAAACATTCCTTAAAATAATGAAATCTACCTAAGTATATTTACATCTACCCTTATGTCTGTATAATGA
Organism: Leucoma salicis; assembly: GCA_948253155.1. Lineage (NCBI taxonomy): Eukaryota > Metazoa > Arthropoda > Insecta > Lepidoptera > Erebidae > Leucoma > Leucoma salicis. The sequence continues at coordinate 7,272,413 of OX411815.1, forward strand.
GTTGTATGTATCCTTACTATCTATTATCTAAGTATATAAATAAAATTTTTGTGTCATGTTGTTGCTCACGATGAACTCCGAAACTATCTAACTGAGTTTCACGTATTTCTTTTAAATGTGTGTTTTGCTGGCGTTAAGATAGAATAGTTTTATCACGTATTTTTTATTAATTATTTGCAAAATATTCTCGAATAAAATATATAGCGGTACAAAGTTCACCGGGTCAGCTAGTCTATAGGTACCTACTATTATAAAGCTCTAACAGAGCTGTGTCTGTACATTTTATATATTTAAGAAAAAAATACTTTATTAGGCTCTATAGGCGTGACTAAACACAAAAAGATATTTTTTAAATTTTTTGTCTGATTGTATGTTTATCTGTTTGTTTGTTCGCGCATCACGCAAAAACTACTGAACGGATTTTGATGAATTTTTTTATTAAGTAGTTCTTGATTAGACTTAAAAACTGGTATACATTTAATCCCGTTACTATATCGGCAACCTGAGATATAGCCTAAAAACTAGCTTTGGGCTGCGGTGGAGCCGCGGGCAAAGGCTAGTAACATTATAAATGCGAAAGTGAGTATATCTGTTTGTTTGTTACACTTTTAATCCTCAACCAATCATCATGAAATTTTGCACACATACCTATAGTCTGGAGAGAAAAAGCCATAGGCTTCTTCTTCTTACTTACTTATCATCACGCCATTTCCCTTGCGGGGTAGGCAGAGAAAACAGAGTGCCAAGAGGCTCTATTCTTCCATACATCTCTCGCTTCCTCATCATTCATAACTCTCTTCATACACGCTCGCCGATTTCGGAGCCTCCTCACTCCACCTTCCTTCAATACATGACCAATTTGGTCTAGGTAGATAAGTATCGGCCTCCCCCTGTACCTACATCCTTCCACTTTCGCATTGTATATCTTCTTAGCCAGTCGCTCGTCCGGCGTTCTTTCCACATGTCCGAACCATAGGAGCATTCCCTTTCGCATCTTTACACCAATACTCTCTTTCATACCTACTCGCTCTTTTACGTCAGTTCGTCAGTCGTTCTTCTTTTTCATCTTGGAAAAGTGAATGGTTCCCATGGGATAGCTATTTTCATATAGAGATAATTAATACACTGTAGTGTGATGTATTTATTTACTAAATTCCACGCCCAGTCATGGGTAAAATCTAGTCAGAAATAAAGTAATATAGAATAGACCACAAATAATAATTTTATTATATTTATCTGTCTTGTTTTTGTTTATTAACGTATAGAACTTGGCTTAGAGCAGGATATAGAAATTCAAATACTGACATTTGCAGTAAAATGAATACTTATTCTTAATTAAGATAAAAATAAGGACCACGGAAACATAGTTACAGGCAATAATACGTACTTAAATAGGTATTTAACTTGTGCTAGCTACTTTTTAACCGACTTCAAAAACGGAGGAGGTTATGAATTCGGATGTTTATATTTTTTTTATATTTGTTCGTGCATAAACTCCGAAATGGTCCCTTTAACTTTTATATAATTCGTTGAAGCGGTTTTGTTTTTTTGTGTAAAATCAACAGAAATCTAAAAAATTGTACCGACTTCAAATACTTACATCGGAAGGTGTCTAGCATGGAAATCGTATGTAAATACCAATAAAATTATTCTTCGCTTTAGTTCCTGGATGCCTTTTGAAGGTGGTTTTCTTTTTTGTAAAAATAATTTCTACCTTATATTTTACTGACTGCGTTCAAATTGTAGGCATAGGTAATTATGTAATGTTATTAAGCTTGCGATAAGGTTTGTAACATAGAAGCTATCATTACCATAGAATACAATACAAGTTATGTCTCGCCTTTGAGCAACTGACGTTAACCCTATATAATGATTGGTATTTCTAGGAAGCAATTTTATTGAAATGATTAATGTAAGGACCTAATTACTAAATACGTCTAATTATTTTTAAATATATTGATACTTACTTCATTGCAAATTAAATTGATAATCACTTGCAGTTGTAAGTATAGAATACAAGTGTAAATAGGTAATTATGGTAGTTAATGCTATAAATCTTAACTATTAGTGACAATGCCCATGACTAAGTTCTTATAATGAATACAGTATATTTTTTTTTTAATTAATACATTAGAATTTTTTCGGTCTAATTATCGTTATTTGAGTAATATAATGCTATTCTGCTGAATCTAATATAATGCTATTCTGCTGAATCTGACTGAAATAAAAAGACGGACCCACATGTATGGCAATCATCAATTATAATAAATAAAGAATTATTGTTATAATTCATTAATTTTCTCAAAACTTTAATTTTATTAGGACCTATCAGAGGGCAGAAAAACTAGCTGTGAAGCGAAATCATTTTAGTGAACGTACTATTTTCCAATAGTATGAGAATCTGATACGACCCTAATGAGATAAGGCGCAGGCCCAAAAATGAGTTTACCAAAGTATGTACCTAAGTACCTACCTACACTAAAAATGGAAAATAATAGCCCGAAAAAGGATTCTAGCTCGGCTAAATTGTTGCTAATTTATGCCACTAGATCAACAAGACAATCGACTCAAATTAACTGATTAACTGCGAATAGAACTCTTAATATAGGTATTTAAATTAGAAGAAATATTTTTTATCATTTCTTACTTGATAAGGAGACCAAATGACGTTGTTAGGTTATACACAAAATACCACTGAAGTAATGTAACATAGTTCCAGTGGCCCGCCAATAAAGGCGGAGAGATGGCATACGGCGTGTTGATTTAGTGGGTGAAGGCCCCATACTACCCAGTTCGTTGCCCCAAACGACGGGGTGTGCGTCTAGTCTTGGCCTTAACAAAAAAAAAAGGTTATAGGTACACAAAATAACGTTGTTAGGTTGTATTCATGACGAATATCACCTATATCCATAGTATTATTGAACTTAAGCATGGTTTTTTGAATATGGAAAATTTTTGAAAGTATTAAACAGTAAACGTTTTCTTACTCAACTGAAATGACTAACAGAATATCCGCGTCTGATGCGCATGAGTCACTTGAAAATATGTTGGAGAAATGGCGCTAAATTATTTTCAATTTTCATTACAATGTAGGTATATTTGAAAAGATATGTTACTGTCAATTGATATGTAGGTCTACAGTTTATCTAGAAATTTATCGCTCTTAACTTCAGGCATCTTTACTAGCTAAATGTTGCAGTTTCTACCTTTATTAAGTCACTCACAGTATTTTGAGAGCTATCCACGTTTCATACAACCAGTATTTGTAGTGCCTACTTATCTATTAAAAAGTAAATTAATAGTGCAAAAGTTATTAATTACATCTTATACCGAACAGTTACTAAGTTAAAGTACGTGTTACTTAGCTTATATAGATGTATTACACACTTTTGGTCGTGTTGTCAGTAACTTTAAAAAAATTATAATATATAAAAAAAAATATCTAAAAGTCAACCTTTATCTACTGGGATGCGGTCCACAGGGAACTCTCGGCATATGTATGCGATTATGTAATCGCTGCAACTGGGTGGGAACGGGTACCGCCTACCGCCCACATTAGCTGCCGTATGCCGTAGCTGGCTATATGGGATAACTCACCGGCCATTCGTTCGCCCCCACTGCCTGTAACACGTGTACACTAGCCTTTATCTTCACGCGTTCTCACAATACCATTTAGTCTGTCACACGACACGACGCGTGCCACATCGAGTAGCATTTTGGGGGATGCCAATTGTGATCGTCAACTGTTATGGATCATACTAGCATACCATCGTGTGCGTTGTATAGAAATACTGGCACTGTTATAGTAAGACTCAAGATGGAAGTGAGCACCAGTTATTACAAGCGTGAAGTATGTCCGGCTTCCGGTTGTTCGGAGATAGTACATAGGCCGTCCGGATGTGAACAATGCACTAGGACTAGATTAATTAGCCAATATAGTGACTGTGATAGTGATGTAGCGGAAAAGTATCGACCATACCGATCGAGCGCCGCCAGAAGTAGTAAGCATTTTTTATATAAACTAACATAATGACAATTATATTTATAATGGTATAACATCCATTTTATATATTTCATTTATGTCTTAACCTCAAGTATATTTTATTTATTAAATAAATCAAATATAACAGACATGCTCTTGATGTTAAAAAAATATATATTTAATATTCAAATGAAGCTTTAAATTATTGCTTTTAAATATCGAAAACAAATTTACTTCTGTAGATATTAGCATTTCAAATTGCCATTAATTAAAATAAATAAGAAAAAATAGTATTAATTGCTTTCTGAATCCTTGATTAATGAAATAATTAGCTTATAAGGCATGCTTTTGAAAATGTGTGTCCATAATGATTGCTATACTTTACAATAATTTTCAAATCATTTTGCAATTGACTACGAGCATTTCAAAATATAATTACAAAGGTTCACATAACCACCATAGACAAGGTACAGTCCCTAAGCTTTTGTTTATCATAAGCAATAAAATCCAGCTAAGTGTGGGTAAGCGTTATTTATTTATAAACTAAGTATCCGGTCCGGACAAACGCACGCCCATTCTCACATCCTCGTCGCATTGTCGGTGCTTACTGTCTTGTATCACCATTTCAGATTACAATTTCATTACGAGTAAAAACTTAGCTCAGTTCTGTTTACGATGTTAAACACGGAGATCAGAGATAACTTACTAGAGTTAAACTATAATTAAAGTAACGTTCTGATACCGGAATGAAATATCTGACTAAATGTTTCTATCCTTTAAAAGCTGGACAGTTACGTCCGAGCGGTACGCGGAGGGCTATTTCGTAATTAGTACTATCGCTTGGTTGCTCCCTATATAGGGCCGAGAAATGATTTAAGTATCGCGCAATAAAAACTTACCTATGTCTATCAGATTAATTCCAGCGAACGTTTATTGTATATATCTATATTTGTTCTCATTTCCTAATTGCATATCAACTCAAAAAAAGCTAAAACAATTCTATAACTACACACTTAATTAGTATGCAAATATTTCATATTAAAAAAGTAATTAGTAAGGTCATTTAATTAGACAATGTGTCACGGAAAGGGTCTTCACCTTATACGCATAAACATCCTATTTATAAAAAGTTAATGACTTCTTATAAAACTGAGTATGGTTGCGAGAATTGGATAAACCCGTCCGGAACTAGAGCTTACGTGCGATTGATAGTAGAGAAACAATGTATATATGTATTTGTTAGTATGATACGTCTACTACAGGTTTCAAGGAAAAACATATTATGTCAATATATATAATATATGCATATAGGTAGTTATATATATATATGCATTCAAAGCGCAACCATTTGTGGTAGGTATATAATATTATATAATATAACTTATAAAATCATGTTACATGTTAATTGTTCGATAACTTTTAATGAACAGGCAAGCTGAATGAAAATTATAATTTTAGGTGTCTATGTATAGAATTACATATTATATTATAATTGTTGTCATAAAAAAAGTAAATTAGATAATGTGTGGCCCTGGCAAATCTTTAATTTAGGATTTTCGTAATTAATGCGAGTCACTGTTTTCTCAAGCACATTAATATCATAGAGTATATTTATGTAAATATATATTTTTAACATAAATAAATGCAAGCAATAAACAAAATAATGCCTATGTTATAAAAATACTTTTACACAAAGTTTCTACTCGTTGATATCTACGGTATAAATATTTAGATGAAAAATTTAATATAGGTTTAGGTAGTACTTGTAATTTGTTATTATAGAAAATATAGACCTAGGTATTTAAAAAGAATGAATATCGGGAAAGAATGGAAGACGCATAGAAGATAATAGAAAATAAATCGTCTTACTACGTTACCGCAATTTGTCCCGACTATTAAATATCAATGATTGTAGAAGAAAAAGCCTAAAAAAGCTATCAAGACCAAATGCACTGTAATCACAGTATGCCTACTTATAAATATCTATATTATAAAAAAATACTATGTAGAGTGCCAATTTATTTTTACTAGATATCATAATTATATCTTCAACGAAAAGCAATATTTGATGAATACATTATTTGTGAGAAAAAAAGATAGTTTTGTTGCGAGCGGGATTCGAACCTGCATCCCTTCCGATCCGGGGAAGCCGAACCGCTAAGCCACCGTAGTCACCGATTCCCAATCTTCACTTCACAATTGCTTTTATTTGTCTTTACGACTCTTTAAAGTAGCTGAGCATGCCAAGTGTTAAATTACAGATCGCATTATTTGATGTTATATTTAGGAATTTTAATCACAAAAAAAAACCATGTTACGATAATTGAAGCAAAGTACCAACATACGCTAAGCTCGATTTCATGAACTATGTCCGCGTCATTAGGGCTGCGATCCACTCTCTCATTAGCAACATTTTCACATAAAATGCTGTTCGTTTACGCGGAGAAGGCAGCCGCATCAATTATAAACAGTTATTTCAGTGAGACTGGAACCTCATAATTGCAGTGTTTAGCTGTCACTCATTTAGTGAGTGATGTCGATCCTAGATTACACTCGCCTAATTAATCCTTTTTACAGTGCAATAAGGACAAAAAGTCTAACTGCTTGGCGCAAATGGACTAAAATGACATCACAGTAAACCTAATAAGATACTCCATTTAAGTTCAATCGGTAAAAAAACAGTTACTTAAAATACATACATAATATCAGTTGTTACCTTATTAAATTTAATTCAAGAAAAATTTGCGCTTGTTTCGTTATTATCAAAACGGAGAGGGTCGATTAACAATATTCTTCGCGACGCTATTACCATTTAGAGTGATTTTCAGGTAATGAAGAGTGGTATCACCGCAAGTCCATTGATATGAGCCGCCACGCACCTCTCCGAGCGATAATCGCTCTTATTATGCGCAGTCAAATTTTACGAGCGCATCGGTTGTTAGCCGGCTACTAACAAAATGGTATACCAACTTAAATTAAACCGCTATTACAGTAAAACAGAACACTTATTACATTATACTATCAAGAAATATCGTCGTAAACATGATCTAAGACTCCAATCCTGTCACAAACGCGTTCATTGTTAGAGTAAACAACACAGAGATTGAAAAGATAAGTCGTAAAGTTACGTACTTTGGCGTGAATTTCATAACAAGCCGCTAAGATGATGGCCGCAACTCTCATCCAAATTTTTTGTCGTATTTATAACAATAATAATCAAAATTTGCATAATGATTGTACAGGCGCCCGCGACGTCCGGTGCATCGAACGCCGCGCTAAACTTTTCTTGGTTTTCGAGTCGAAATTCTAGTTAGCGGGTGCGCGATTTCTTTTTAAAAAGGTTAACAAGATGGTCTCGTTTGGGTTGTTTTTCGTGCCGCGAAGCCCTCTTTTGTGAACAGGCGAGCTGTTAAAAAATAAACGAACTCTTTGTTTCTCGGGTAGTCGGTCCGACCTCCGACGCGGTCCCTACTTTTTTATGCCCCCTTATAACCTGTGTATTACCTACGTGTAGGTATCTACGGTTTTTATGGTCGCCCGGTCAGCTCTTCAATGGGCTAAGGAATTCGATCGAGTCTCATTGTTCATTTCGAATATCTCCACGTATGGTCGGGGATATATTGAGGATATCAATTACTTGCCGTCTTTTTGTAACATTATGTACCTACTTAATTAATTATGAGTCTAAATAACTTATGTTAATTTGAACGCTCTTAAGGCTATTCAAATAAACCTTCTCATATTACTTATCTATTTTGAAAATGAAAGTTAGAAAAATAACAAAAAATATTTAATTCCATTTAAGATTAAAAATATTTTATTAGCCATCTAGTTTATCTACATCTTATGGTTACTCAGTGAAAATATTTGTCTCACAGTGACTCTACGTCTTTTACGAGCTGACCTGTTGTTTTTTTGTACATGAACTTTTGACGGCGCGTTCTCGCGGTTGCTTTTGACCGGAGCACTAATAAAATGTTATGATCGTGTGTTTAACGCATGTTGTGTGTGTCGGACCTTCCTTTTGACATGATCGTTACTGGCCGACTCCACCTTTGCGGTCGCCTTTTGTAGCCCAATTGGTACAACATTATTATTGTGTCAATTAGGGAGCAATATAATCTAAAATAAAATCACGGCTAGTTAGCATACCATAATTGATGAGTAGGATTATTTATGCGAATTATTTTGTTCTAGTTTTAAAATAGCATTGAATGGCTTAAGCGGTATTAGATCACATAGCCTAAACACTTGGTATTTAATAATGTGATTAGTCTCTGAATAAAACCATATATTTAAAAGAGATGCACACATTAAACACAAAGTGAAAAATGTGAAATCGAAAACAACAGTTACGAGCAGGATTTGAACCTACATCTCCTGGATACCGTCCAGATGCTTTGCCAATTCAGCAATCGTGACAATTGCTCCTGACTGCTAATTTCGATAACACATTCATACTTAACGTATATGGGTGACGCCTGCGCCATCTGTCGGAAGTATTTTCATACATTATACCGACCAGGTAAACTAAAATTAAAAAAGCATCTGGATGGTATCCAGGGGATGCAGGTTCAACTCCTGCTCGTGACTGTTGTTTTCGATTTCACATTTTTCACATTGTGTTTAGTTTAGTGCTAAGCAAGTCAAATGCTAAAAATATATATAAAAATATCTAAATATAGAGATGCATACATTTGTGACAGTGATGTAAATACCAAATTTTTAAACATTTTGATCTATATTTTAGCACTTGACATGCACAGCTACTCTTAAAGTACAAATTATAATTTGTGAATAAGGAAAAAGAGTATTTTAGTACAGGCGGGAATCGAACCTGCGTCCCTTCCTATCCGGGGAAGTGCTCTAATCCACTGAGCTACAGTACTATCTTTTAAACATACCCAATCTCCTTATCACATTTGTCTTAACGACCAACGCCCTCTATCGAACCGCATTTACATCATCGGAACGCATTTGCATCCATTTGTGCATATCTTACCTATGTCCCAATTAGTAGCCGAAATTAGAATTTAAGTATATTCTTCTCTTTGAAGTATTCCTGTAGATAAATTTATGTTGAGATATGATGAATTGGAAACGGGGGTATATACCTATAAGTGTATGTATACATATGCGGCATACGCTTACGTTCAGCAGTGTGCTGCAAAAAAAAATTTCATTTCTACGTAAGTTTTTATACTTATATACTGGCATAATATGTACTACGCTATAAAGTAAATAAATAATTCAATAGAAAGTTTGAGTACTCGAAGAGCATAGATCGCAATTTCACCTCAATGTAATCACATTATCTCAAATAACTGTGAGATCTTTGCGTACGTTAGTCACTAACTACCAGACATAATAATGTGATTCACGCTTTGAGTCAAAACAGTAAAAAATAAATAACATTCTAAACGCGTGAATCGTTACTACTTTGTGGACCGACGATTTTAGCCGTGTCATAATCGTTGCCAAATACTTAACTTGTAATTTTTCATATAGCAAATAGGCACTCTAATGACATAATTGTAATAAAATTATTATTATTATTATTACTTATTTATAATCATGCCATCTCCGTTGCGAGGTAGGTAGAGAGAATAGAGTGCAAAAAGGCTGTATTCTTATGTACATTTCTCGCTTCATCAATATTCATAATTCTCTTCCATTGATGTATAAAATAATTTATAGATCAATGTTGTCTTCATATTAATTATTGCATTCATTGTTAAAACATAGGTGCTAAAATTAAATTTAATTAACAAAAAAAAAAAATAACAAGCACGCTAGGTACTTTCAAGTAACCTATGTACAAGGGAAGGAATATTGAATAAGTGAGTGACCCGCGCTCTTAATAATTTACGTCAGTGTTGGGGTATCAAGTACTTTTAAATACCGTATTTGCACCAAGTATAACGCGATTAAGCTTTACATAAAACTGGTGTACCTTTACATAAAATATTTGAAATTTCACCATCATCCAACCACCCCTTTTGGACTCCATTGCTAGAGACAGGTCTCTGCCACAGCGAGCAGTATTGTACCAATCGCATTCATTTAAATTTACTTAAAAGTTATCTAATTGACTTCTAAATCTAGTAGAAAAAAGGTTTACTCTATTTTATTGAACTTGTTTTTTAATTCTATGCACTTTGCTAAATTGGATGGTACACAGGTTCGAATCCTGCTCCAAGTAAAGCTTTCTTTTTCCACTTTCACAAATAATTTGTTATTTAAAGTAGATACTTAATCTATATTATTACAGTATTAATGCGTATATTTTTTTATCATAATCTATGAGCTTCAGTCATTAACTATATTTGTCGTTAAAAAAACTAAATAACTATAAAATTTCCAATTACATATTTAAATATTAGTTTTGAGTAGGTATATAGTTTGAGTAGGATAATAGAAGTAAATTTGTATTCAAATTTATAAATTACACCAAGTGAAATTCATATACTTAAACATAGCATCACGCCTGTATTCCCCGCAGGAGTAGGCAGACTTGGTTAGACTTAACGAGTAAAAATAACTTCTAGGCAGTTAATATAACATCTCAATGAATTAACCTGTGTATTCACTAGTTATTATTAAAAATAAATATAGCATAATGTCATAAAAATTGTATCGATCATTGTATTACACAATACCAATAGTGTACAATCGATTTATTAGTTAGTTAAAGTCTCATTACAGCGCAACTTTTAACTAGTGGCACATTAGTGATTCACATAAGTTCACTGGACAATTAGCAAAGGCTGTCCACCTCTGGGCCGCGATGTATTTATTCATCGGATGTTCATCGATTACCATAATCGATACCATCGCGCGTGCCGCATACGGAACAAGCAACTCTTGAGCAGTTTCATTGAATAAGATGCATTAAAAAAATACGGGAACTCTCATTCATAACTAAATTATGAATCACTCCAATGCACTTGTTTAAAATCTTAGACTGCGTATAGACCACACGCCCATTCATAAGCTTCGTGTTTTGAATATAAAGGTTTTTAATATAAATACATATACTAAATACGTATGCAAATAATATTAAATAGATCGTTGAACATGGTCATCAATTACCATATTCGGTACACTCACGTACACATACATACATGGTGACTAAATATATTAGTAATATAAATATTTTAATAAAACTAATAAATCACATAATTTTCACAGGATACGTCAACGTCTGTGCAGCGGTGTGCCTTTTATTGTTGGTCGGTAGTCTCTCACCGCGGTCGTCGGCGGCGCCACATCGAAGCCGGTCTATCATGGAGCGACAACGACGCGCTGCGGAGGAAGAAAATAGGTTGTGGGCAAATCCCTGCGACTATAGTGATAATGTATGTACCTTGTATCGCTTTCAATAACTTCTTTTATTTTATCTACAGTAGGTACTATTATTTACTGGTCACACATGAAACCTTTCTTAAATTGTAGAATAATCCGTGAGCAAAATATAATTATTACGTGTAGCAAATTTTTAGTTCCATTATCATATGATTAACTTTTTTTAATTGTCTTTACAGGCAAAACCAGTCTTCCCATCAAATCACGTAAGGGTGACAGCATTGAAACTCGTCACGCAAGCAGAAAACGCTTTCTCGTTCACCTATACGTACAACGAAACAATTGTAAGTAGATAATATTGCTCTTATTTTAAAAGCCTATTGAGACATCAAAATAACGATGTCAAGAACCTACTTCTTAGTGGCGCAGGTACATGGGTTTCACAGGAGTGAAAAGGACATGTAGTGTTTGAAAGAAACCAATTTTATATTTTAATAGCCTTTGCCCGCCACTCCTCCGCAGCCTAAAGCTAATTTTTAGGTTATATATCAGGTTCCCGTTACTATGACGGGATAAAAGCACATTCGTTCTTAAGTATAATCAAGAACTATGAAACAAAAATAGTATCTCAATCAAAAGACATTGCTCTGCGTCCATACATAGTTTGCCCTGAAAAAACCTCAAAACTAGATCATTGTGTTGTATTAAAACATATTACTGAATTCTCAAAGAATTATAATTTAATAGCGGACTAGCTGGAAAATCATTATATTACAAATACTGTCTGATTAAACAATGAAGCTGGAATGTAAATGGACCAGTTTACGTATGATACACCAATCTACTGTTTCACTACCTCTTGTAATAGTTTTCAATTCAGTTGGATTATAATCCTAGAGTTGCGTATTTCCAACGCTAGATGGAGCTCTATTAATTTTTTTACGTGTTTCAAAAAATATTTTAACTATTAATTTTCTATATACATGAAAGATTAGATTACTTTATTATTTTAATTCAGAATGACATGTTAAGTTTGTCTTATATAAATAATAAAAATAAGTCTATTAAAAGCGGTGACATCTATTAAAAAACTAATATTGATAATAAACATAAGTCTTATAAAAGCAGGGACATCTATTAACAAAATCTATTGACAAAACAAATTGTGAGATCCAAAAGCTGTTAATAAAACAAAACATCTAATTTTTGTCTAGATTTATTAATTTTACAGACAATTACTAAATCAATTCCAAAAGTGTAATTACAGATTTAAAAATAACCTAACAATGCTTTAAAAAAAATTAAAGAACGATTGTATTGATTGATGATTGTACTTCAGGTAAACATGGCAGCGCATCGGATGTACCTACAAATAGTCCCTTCGAATACTTTTTTTCTTCATTATGACATGGAGCTAGTCCATGTTAAATGGAAATATGCAATTTGTATTATAAAAAATACTAATAATTATCATAGTCTAGATACTACTATCGTACAGGGCGAAAAATGGCATTCTCCTTTGTTTTGTGTTCAGAGATGCTACAATAGACTAATACATTATTTTTTCTTAAATATATTAAATGTATAGACACAGATTTGTTACAGCTTTATAATAGTTAGGATTAGGATTTAATTTTGGGCATGAGATGCATGCATAATTAAAGTATCAAAAGATTAATTTGTAACTAGACAGTGGACATTATTATGCATATTTTTACAGACATACGCGGTAGTATTCTTGGTCTTGGGTGCTACACAACACTACGTTTATAAAAACTTGAATGGTATTTGCTCGGAATATCTGCCGCTGGCAAATTAAGTGCTCAAGAAAGTTGTATTGGTATATGATACTTACACTAGAGCAGCAACCAAAATAATTTCCAATTTTAGAAAAAAATAATAAATTATTATTTAGATGTAGACAATAATTATCTAGGTGGCTACATCCTTTTTTTTGTAAACTTTTCCAATAGGCTTGATGACAGTAATCAAGTAGGTACCTATCGCCAAAATATTGAAGTGATCGAATGAAATAGGATTCAAGGATTTCGAAAAACGTATTCATTCTTATTTTAATGGCGAGATTAATAATTTATTTGATAAAAAACAAATAAACCTACAAAATACAACAATCCGCCATACCAACTTAAACGCTAATCTGAGCGAATGACGTCACGCCTTAGTAAACATCATTGTAAAGTAGTGTCTTACATTCTCTTTGACTCGTTTACTGTCGCCGTACTGAGGCGAGACGTCATGACAAACATGAATGTAATCGGCGTTCGTTTTGACGTGAATTTAAAATTTAATTTCATTTTATTGCATATAAAACCATTATTTTTATAGAAATATGATATATTTTTCACTTATTAGATACTTTTGAATATCATAGAATAGATTTTGAAAAACAGTCATCATGCCTATTAGAGTAAAATATTTTCTTGTCATTTTTATTGTTTTACAAATACTGATATCATGCTAAAAATCTGGAATAGGTATATCTATGTATCATCATCATCCATCATGAAATCAAATTAAAAATATGACGAGACGTTCATGTCAATCAACGAAGACCTTCATTTGGACGAAGATGTGAAGTTTTTTTTATTGTTATATATTTTAACTATTTTAGTACATTTAATTACGTCTTCTTCGAAGTTTGTTTTGATCCTTGTCTATTGGAAAAGCGTGAGTGATACATACATAAACGCCTTTCTTCGCTTTCATTCATTGGTGTTGCACGGGACAAGCGCCGTAGTATTCGCGAACACATGTCATCTATATGCCCGCCGCGTCGCGTCAACTGAACGGACGGAGCTTGCGGTCGACCAATATCAATAAAAGTTAACGTTCATGCAAGTCTTGTGCCTAACATTAGTATTTACGCAGATGAATCTGATTTATAATATAAATCTAAGAGGAAGTACATTTAAAGCATTAACTAAAGACTCTTTCGTACAACCATCGCAATGTTAATTAAATACAACATAGCATCACGCCTGTATCCCCGAAGACGGAGGGTAGAGGTGTATTACACACTCACGACTCGCCAGCTATGTTTAAGTCCCACGTAATAGGGGGCGCGCCTATTGCCGTCTATCACATTTCCAAACTCTGGGCTGCTACTGAGAATTTTTCTTTTTACGAAAAAACCTAATATCACCGCCTGACCCGGGGATTGAACCCAAGACCTCATGATCAGCATTCGCTCACACTACCGCTGCACCACTGAGGGAGTTGATTAGTAATAAACAGTAATGATTTCTTTAAATTGCTTTATAGGTACTTTAACTCAACAACTAAAAAATATTTTAACATTCAAGTGTGCATTATTTTGTGGATAAGATCGTGTTAAAATTGACCCATTAGGTATTCAAGGTATGAGTTTCATTAGTAGGCTTTATTCACTATAGAGTGTTGCTGCGAAGTGCAACGCAGGCGCGCCTGTCGAAGTGAGATTGCATCGCGGCGGGCGCCTGAGCTGGGCGCGTCTCTATATCCGGCCAACCGTTTCCTCCCTTGAAATTATAATTTCGCAGTATATTTGTGTGACACCAAAGCATCATTTTGGATAAAGCTACCATCAGATAATTACAATTAACAATGATTTCTATGATCATATTCCGTTAAAATCTACGTGATCTCATGACTTGGTGTTTTATGTAAGTTTATACAACAACACTGACGTTTCGATACGCGATATAATGTCATTATAAAACAGTTACCCATCTACCTTATCAGGTGGCAATATAGTCACCCGAAAATCGTAGACAATCCAAACTAGATTCAAGTATTCATAAAACATTCATGAATCGACCAGAAACATATGTAAAGCATTTTAAACAACAATTGAACCTACGACTTTAACGGTTTCAGTTCAAGGAATATCATAATTTCCGAATCGGAAGTAAGGTGGACCGATCAATGAGAAATAATGTTATGTCCATGTCGCGCCTCGCATCATTTATAGACGGCAACTTACCAACACACTCGAAAAGACAAAGTAGTATTGTGAGTTAACCATACATTTCGGTGATAGTTGTCAATATGATCGATTTATCGGGAATGTAACAGTCGATGGTAGCGGAACAATGGAAGCCTTTATGTCCAATGTGTCCAGTTATCGAGTTTGATGTTTGCGTATGAGGTATGGTAGCATTGTAATAGGCTCGACGGTCGTAACGACGGCGACGTCCTGTCCGCTGCCTCCTCATAAAATGACATTATCGACTCACAGTAGCCGGAACGAGGTACAGGACGGTGTGTATTCGCGTTGAATACTGATTGCGCATTAGTATTGCGCGACACACCTGCCCGACGATTTTTTTCTGTCTCTCCCCTTAATGTCGGTCATTCGCTACTAATATATCATATTTATTGCGATTTAGACGCAAAACTTGGCAATGAACTATCATTGTTGCTAAATGACAAGGTCATTGTAGGAATCGTTAATAGAGTAACGACAGTTTTCAAAAGAAGAACCCGCTTATCGATATTTTCGATCTCATTTCGCTAGTCATGACGTTTAGGAGATATAATTGTCCAAAGTGTATATAAAATATGAATTATGCTAAATAAATCAGGCTACTTCATCTGTCGTGAAGCCCATTCCGTATAAGTAATAACTGGCTGTGTTGTACTAAGAACGCAATAACAAATTCAACGAACTCTACCGGTATTGTGTGACTCGACAGTGGCCACACTGGCCACCGTGTGAATGTCTCATTACACTCGTGACTTTTGACTACACCGGCTTCAAATTATAGCATCACATTTTTGACAGTGGAATTCAACTGGCTTCCTTAAAAAGTTTACGTAATCATTTGACAGTAATTACGATAAACAAATGGGTCGTTCACAGTGTAACCTGATAGCTGATCGCGATCGAACGCCGTCGCGAGTTTCTACCCGCGAGCACCTATCAAGCTTATCTTTGCAATAGCATCACTTTATAAACATTGAATTACATAGCACATACATGCGGTATGTATGTGCCTACATAGTACGATAGCGTTGTTCACACGGGCGACAGGCTGTCTGCGAGCGTTGGATGCGTACGTGTGCCGTAAATATATCAATGTCTGCGTATGTCTGGGTGCATGTTTACTTGATAAGCTTCCGATGTTTCGAGCTAGGCATTCAGATGCTTAGTTGTTGAATTCCTAAGTATATCGCCCACCCATACGCTACTTTAAATTAATCTTAAATAATACATAACAAAAGTAGCAGTATAACAATATATATCCATCCATCAGCCTTTCAACGTCCACTGCTGGACATAGGCCTCCCCAAGAGAACGCCACAGTGAGCGGTCCCGTCATGGGGGATAATGTGTAATCGCCACGCTTGGCAGGCGGGTTGGCGATCGCAGTGGATGTTGTTAATACTCGAGGGAGTGCTGCTGCCCACTCCCCCGGTATTCCCTCAGTCGGCTCTTACGACTCCCGCGGGTAGAGAGGGGTGGAACAATTCTACAGCCGGCCCCACACGGCAAAAACAATATATATAGTCATTTTATATTATAATTTTAGTAGATACTTATAGTAACAGAAGAAGTTTATATCTTGTCAACATCCAGTCCATTCATTTCCACATGCATTATGATAAAGAAGATTAAATATAGTAAATGAGCATAATAAAGAAGAGAAAGAATTTAATAAAACGAAAAGTACTAATGGTATTTCTCGGGTATCAAAAACAAAACCACGGCGGAGGTACTAGCGTCGTTTGGATTGTTCTGGATGAATTTCTGCCATGCCCCCTCTACTAGTTAGCTCATGAGCCACAGTTATACCTGAGAGTGACTTTCTCGCCTGTTACCAATATTAAAATAAATACAATAGCTCTAAAATTTAAATCATTTTCTATAGCTATTTCTTAAAAAATACAGTATCAACTTTAATAATGTTAACAACATGCCGAACTTAGTACATGCTGTGTAGACTAATCCATATAATTATATAGTTTCGAAGATGCAAACTCAACATCGTGTAGGTAATGTTTCGGATATAGTTTGATGGACCGGACGCACACCTGTGTATTTAGTATACATAGCACATTCCATCTATGCACAATTTCGTTACATAGACATTCTACATTTTGTTTAAATAAATATCTCTAGTTATTTTTTACTAATTCTGAAAAGCAACATTGTAAATGCTAAAACCGTTAAAATATTATTTTTATTTTCAAGTTTAATGTCGCCGTAAACACAAATTTTTTTCTCAATTACTTTCCACTTCGTGAGCTAATAATAACGTCGCTTTGATTCCATTCATGCACCGCAATTTGGCTTATGTCCAAAGAAATAATCGTAAATTTATTTCATTATATACATTATCCACGTATTTCTTATCAGCTGTATCTCAATTTTAATTGATAAAATTAATGTTTGGACAAAATTTCCTGATCTGAACAGATTAGCCGGGTGCACAACGACATAAATTCATCGACTTATTGGATATTACGTTTTTTAATTAGTCCTATTGTTAAAAATATGTTGTATTACAAGAGCCATTAACTGCGGTAGCGCGCTACATCTGCCCGTTCACGGATTGTTCGTCATTTGTCAAGGGTATTTCAACTCTCTGCGCTTAAGATAGGATAAATTTTTGTGGATATTTCTTCAGTCCTTGCCAGCCACGTGAGCTTTGGATAGTGTCAAATTTTAATACCAAAATGGTTATGTAAGTACGTGAAATGTCATCGGTGACAATAAAACTTTTGTTTCCATCTCGTCTTACACTCTGTATTTGGTGGGTCAGGAACATGATAGTATAATAACATATTTTGGTATTACCGAGATCAGTTAAGATTTACTAATTATTATGTTTACTTCTAGAATTGTTTGATACTACAATTCATTTCCTAATTAGAATGAATCCGATCATGGTCGATCAGTCTCTTTTTGTAAATAATGACTTTCTTCCATTAAGCTATAGTTAAATGATAAGATGTTAGTTGTATGTACGCATCCAATTACCTTAGTTAATTGCCATTTTATGTAATTTTCACTAGCTGATCATAATTATGATGCTCAATTATTTTCGATACTGATTAAATTTTGCAATTGTAAAAGCTTCTGGTTTCTAAGAACGAATTGTTATTATATAGGAATAGGTATACCTACATTTGTTATTTGCGCTTGTGCGTAGGTGTTTCATCGTTATTTATCCATAAATACCTATATCGTGCAAATACTTTCTTTTAATTAGTCTGATAGACATTCTGTAGCGATAATTTTGTGTTAAACTAACTCCTAATCGGAGCTCTCGATTTCAATCACATGGCGTGCACCACTAACTCTGAGTACTCGTGAAGTACTTGGGATAATATAAATACCTTGCTATATATATTTTTTCTTTTGTTACAGGCAAAATTGCATAGTTTTCCGAAATTTTCAGAAGAATTACTACGCAATTGGGAGACGTATGATTGGCTCAGGAAGACAAATGAGGACGCGCTACCTAAGGAAAAAGTCCTCAACCAAACTATGCCAGACGAATACATTGAACAGTTAATGGTATGTACCTATCGCTATGTTTCAATAACCACCAACATTTTAGGAATACCTAATCTGTAATTTTGAATGTCCAATCTTGTAAAGTTTTCACAACTATTTAGGCTCCGATAACACGGACGTTGCCAGATTGACGTTTCCCAAACGAAAACAATCATCGAAGGGCGGCGAATTCGCTGATGCCAAAACGTGCATCCGTATGAGTTTTTCAATCGATTTCAAAGAATCGACATCGTCGGTGGCACTTATTGTTGTCGGCCGACTATCGCTTACGTGAGAACACAATGGTTTCACAATGTGGTAGCGGCAATCGAAAATGTAATCGAATTTAGGATGATAATCACATCATGATTGTCCTTATCAACTTTTTTGTTGATTCAGTAATGAACGAATGCAATTTTTAGTATCAAAAACTGGAAGCTGGTTTGATCAAAAGTATAATCCTTTATTAACGTTTAGATAGCATAGTGACTTAAGAACAGACTTTCTATATCGACTGTTGTGGGTTTGACTCCTACACTGAGCAAATATTTGTTCCTGAATCTGAAGCACTTTTGTCTAAGTATAATAAGTGTTTTTTTTATACTACGTGGGTGGCAAACAACTATACGGCTCACCTGATGGTAAGCGGTTACCGTAGCCTATAGACGCTAGCAACACCAGGAGCATCACTCGCGCAGGAGCATCACTCGCGTATCTCCATTTCCAAGGAAAGGCATAGGAGATGGAGATGAAGGATAACAAGAACAGGATAGGACAGATACTAAGAAGAGGATAGGAAGGATAATAACGAGAAGATAGGAAGGATAATGTGCCGTGTGGGGCCGGCTTTAGAATTGTCTCTCCCCTCTCCACCCATGGGAGTCGTGAGAGCCGACTGAGGGAATATCGGGGGAGTGGGCAGCTGCACTCCCTCGTGTATTAACAACATCTACTGCGATCGCCAACCCGCCAGCCAAGCGTGGCTATTACGGCACTATCCCCCATATGAGCGAAACACATGTTGTGGCGTTATCTTGGGGAGGCCTATGTCCAACAGTGGACTTTGAAAGGCTGATGGATGGATGGAGGAAGGATAGTAAGGAGAGGATAGGGAAGCGGTTTGTGCCTCCGGCACTATCACAGTTGTTTCATACTAAGTATCTCCTGTGAGAGGTGCGGTACTGCACCGATAGAGCCAGCCCATTCGTGCTAGGATAAGCAAGGCTCTCTCTAAATGTATACATGTTTTTGTCAATTAATATCCTGGAAACAAGGATTTATATTCTAGTGCGGACTAAGAAAACATATTAATTTAAACATTTGTCCACAGGTAAATATTGACCAAAAGCTGCCTTCGATGTATATGGGGTTGAAGATGATAGTGGCGGGCTTGTATAATTTCTCCATGGAAGGATTAAATGATAACGTTGCAAGTGATGACACCTTGAAAGATAATATAAATCGTACTATGCACTATGTTCGAGCAGTGCTTTGTTATTTCAATGTAAGTATTGATCCTTTTAGAAACTAATAACTTAGCTTTACAAAACTATAATTGGATAGTTTATGTATTATGACATAATGCTTATTAGAAGTTACTTATTTTGATCTATATTTTAGCACTTGTTATGCTCAATTACTTTGAAGAACAAATTATTTGTGAATGTGGAAAAAGGGAATCTTTCCCGGAATGGATGGGGTTCAAATCGGGCTTGCAGTAAAGTTCCCTTTTTCCACTTTCACAGAACTTACTTAGTAAACTATCTGTAAAATTAACTGATTTATACTCATTTGTATAGTTGAATCGTGTTTCATAGTATTTTTTATATTTTTAATTTATTTTTTTCTTTTGCAGGACATAATGAACGCTCGTAAACTGGAAATCCAGCCACTTCTCAATAAAGATATCCCAGATTTTGCTAACGACTCTAGTTTTGGCTTGCTTTTATACAGAGATACCCTCAATTATCTGGAGTACCTCATACAAGTATTTACCAAGCTCGCGGAGAAAGAATCATAAGTTGGAATGCAACAATTTTCTTGACTAAGACTGAGCCTACGACGCGCAGAGAACTACATAACAGATGTATTTATAGGTAGCTACTTAATCTTGGTGCCCATAGCTCGTGATTGGAGATCACGTTACTACTATTCAATAAAATTAGCCCCAAGAAACACTTATGGTAGTATAATTAGTATCTTTTGGCTGTTGAATAGCAAATTAATGTATAAAAACTGTTTTTGCCATTACATTGCCATTTTGGTCTAGAACGAATTAGTTCCTTTTTTGTTTGTAAATAGTGACGAATTTAAAGTGTATTATTATTATTTATTGTCTGCTGATTAACATTCTAAATTTCCCGATTATCCTAGTCAAGGTCTTATTTATTTCTCGCTTAGCTCCATATAGTTTCACTATCTTTTAATCGTATTATTTAATTTAGAGTTTAGTTTTAGACTTCATTCCAGCGTTTGGAATTGACAAAATTGTTAAGTTACGATAGAAATGCATCTAACGTTGAATGAAGAGTTTCCTCTGCTGTTCTCGATCCTGACTATGAAATGAATTGTTAGCTTGAGGCTGATACTAATAATTATAATCGTACGTTACATTCCTACTTTCTTTAGTTTTATTACTTGACTCTTTGTTAACTATTTATATGTTATGGAAATCCAATGAAATATCTCTAGCTTTAATAGAGCTGTTATTATATTATTATAAAATACAGAGCCAGTGTATTTATAACTTAATCATTATTTGTATAGTTCAAATAATACCTATTTATAACTATATCAAACATAGTTTCTATGTTTGTGGGATTAAATTATTATTACATATATAAGACTTTTTTATTTTCCTCTACGGTATTCCTTTTATGAAGATATCCTTTAATTTATAAGACACATAATAATAAGTTAAAAACTTTCAGTACCGTATTTTAGCAAAAATGCGATATTATCTACAAGTTAGGTACTAATTCTTTTATTTAGAATGGATGTTGAAAAAATATTATGTCGATATATGACTCCTATTTAAACTGAGCTGAGATATAATATTTAATGTTCCTAAGTCAGAAATTTACACAGTCTGAAACCACACAAGTTCCCATGCGTCGGGACTGGAAACAATTTCGTATCTTTACACAAGGCATTCACAGTACCCGACATATTATTTGCGTTGGTGACTTGGTCTTCGACAAATTAGTACGACCGAGGCAATGGGACCTGAAAAATAATAAAAAACCCACTATACAACATTATCTTTACTGATACTCAAAAATTGAGACCTTTAAAGCTTTTGTGTAAAGCTTAAAATCGTATAACGTTTATTATAAGAATATGTTTGTGTTGTGTAACATGTCCCGCTACTGATCACAAAGCGAACTGTCAAACGACTCCCGCCATATTTGTTTAATTTATTATTACTACGACGTTATAGTTTGGACTGTCCATTGCTGTTTAGTAATAAACTGGTCGGAAAATTGAGATTTGGACTGATGTAGTATACGATTAAATTTTAAACCTACATAAAATATAAACAATACTGCACAGATGGCGGAGTTGTTTAGATACCGGCCTCCCACCAGAATATTGTGGGTTCAATTCCCATACAGGACAACTCTTTGTGTGATCCGCAACTGGTTGTTCTGAGTCAGGGTGTACTCTGTGTCCGTGAAATTGTATGTTTGTAAAGTCCCCCGCGATACAAGGATTACTTCTTAGTGCAGGGTGTTGTCTGTAAGAAAAAAGTTTAGTAAAGTTAGTTTTGTAACAATTAATATATAGGGTGTAAATGACATTGTACCGATAATTGATATCATGGTTTCAGTACTCAAATCGAACCCCCAGGTGTTGGAAATCTGTATCAGTATTTTAATGAAAATTGTAATTTCTTTTTCATTTTTAAAATTGAATGCGAGATAAAATCTTTATATTGTTCTATCTAATTAATTTTAGGTAATAAAGCCATTAATCACCGATTCACGAAAGAAGGTCGAGCTTAAGCACGAACAGGAAGAGGATCGGAAATATAATAAAAGGAGGGTAGGAAGGATAACAAGGAGAGGATACGATTAGGAAGGACATTATATAGAGGATAGGAATGATAAAAATAGGGAGAGAAATAGAGCCTCCGGCACTCTCACTCACCATAAGACCCACAACGGCAGGAGTACCTGCTGTTCCACCGAAGGAATGTAACATAGTTCCAGTGGCCCGCCAATAAAGACGGAGAGATGGCACACGGGGGGTTTCTTTAGTGGGTGATGGCCCCACACTACCCTGTTCGCTGCTCCCAACGACGGGGTCTGCGGTTAGGAACATTTTTTTTTGCCTAAACAAAAAAAAAATTAGGAGTACCTGCAACAGCAGAAATAACAATTTCACGCTGATGTTCTGTGAGAGGGTGGTACTTCTCCGATCGAGCTACCCCATTCATGCTGGGATAAGCAAGGTTCTACTACTAGAAAGATTATTCGAAATAGAAAGTCAATTGGGCGTATGGCAGATGGGTTGTTTTTCATTTATGTATTATTACTAGCCATTTCCAGCGGCTCCACCGCACACATTGCTTACTTTTAGGTTATACCGATATAGCACCGAGATAAATATAATTCCACTTTTTAAGTCTAATCAAGAACTACCTATAAAACAAAAAGTTTCATAAAAATCACTACAGTAGGTTTGGGGTGATGTGTAGACAAACAAACAAACGGACAAAATTTCTAAAAAAATGGTTTCCTGTTAAGAGACATCCATCATAGAGTATAGTATTTTATCTCAAATATCAATGTACAGATACTGATCTGTTACAGCTAGTGCTATACTAACTAAAGCCAGCAGCTTCGCTTGATTTGAATAGCGAAAAAGCTATTTATAATGAATATTAAACTAAATCATATGGTACAATTTACAGTCATTAGTAAAAAAGCCGACTCTCGCAAACAAACTACCACGACCCATTTTCCTCTCTTTAAAATGTAAAAAACTCGTGATTATTTATTTGTGATAAGTAGATATAATTAATATTTTCAAGTTCCTATCTATAATAAAACAAATATACCTACAACATTTAACGCCCCCATTTCCGCCACTAATTATGTAAATATGCATAAAAACCGTAGTGCGTCATAATTTATGACGGGCTTCGTGGCGTAGTACTGTAACCGACTTCCGTGCACGAGGTCGTGGGTTCGATTCCCACTCAGGACAATAATTTTACTGCGTCTGGATGTTTTCTATCTATTATATGTATGTATTTACAAAAAAAAAGTAGTATATGTATTATATCCGTAACCTCGTACCTATAGCACAGGCGTTAAGCTTAGTTTGGGACCAGAGGACGTTGTGTGAAAATGTCTGTGAATATTTATTTATTTATTATTATTTATTTATACTCTATTTTATAATATCATACATTCTATTCTATAACAATTGTATTTCCAATGAACACGTTTCTATCTAAAAAGAACAAAGACTTTGATACAAAGTTTCTCCTCCTATTTCCCCCGTTTAAACTTTTATAAAGTTACGTTATAAAGTTAAGTAAGTACCAAGAGTTCAGTTTCACAAGTTGCGTCACCCAAGACGTTAAGAAGATTGTGTTATTGAAATTCACAGCCCCGAGCAATTGTCGCAATTGTTGAATTGGCATCTGCGACGGTATTCCAGGAGATGCAGGTTCAAATCCTGCTCGTGACTGTTATTTTCGATTTCACATTTTCACACTTTGTGTTAATAAAGTTGCAATCCAAATTATAGCTCTGTAGTCCTAATAGCTTTGGCTGTATATTGATTGTCAGTCAGGACAACAATTTAATATGACGTTTAATTAACAGACACAGAAGATATTTATATTTTTTGAATATAATAAACATTTTATAACCGTAAAAAAGAATGGAGTAATAATAAACTTCTTAACCTGTTAGTGAACACCTGACTGTCTTCGTGTTTCGGAAGGCACATTTAGAAATGGGTTGACTCCCTCAAATAATACTTTAGAATGGTTATAGGTTGTCAGAAACCTTTATAAAACTGCCACTGACTTCTGAAGTTGCCAGTTGTCTCTCTAGTTGAGTTCAGATTGTGTTATAATAGTGGACAGCTTAGATTGAACAGACTTCGGGATAATGCCAGCGAAAAATAATTAGAATAAAATCTTAAGATCTTAGAATTGGAAGAAAAATCCCTAACGCTTTTCCAAGCGATAGTTTAAATTTGAGACTAGAAAAACATTCTAGATAATGATTGGGAACTAGCTAAAGCTGATAAGTTTGACAGTCAACTCCAAAAAAGTTTGGGATAAACCTAGCAAGATGATGATGAATCATCTTCCATTCATGATAAAGCAAAAAAAAAAACAGGAAAAGAGAAATTCTTGACCTAAGAATCCCTAACGTTTCTCCATGCGACAGTTTAAAACTTGAGAATAGGAGAACATTCCATTTTAATGTAGCCACGTCCCCGACGT
Source organism: Leucoma salicis (assembly GCA_948253155.1). Taxonomy (NCBI): domain Eukaryota; kingdom Metazoa; phylum Arthropoda; class Insecta; order Lepidoptera; family Erebidae; genus Leucoma; species Leucoma salicis. Next base: position 7,297,670 of record OX411815.1, read on the forward strand.
CTAGATGTCGCGGTCGTGTAAATGTGAAACACATATTTACACATTAACAGCTAAAGCTCATTGAGAATGACCTACCACATTGTGTGTCGAGTTGGGCCACATTTTTCGGTAAAACATTTAAAAGAACTGGATTTGTTTCAATTTTTTGACCGGGTTCCGTAATATGTCGCATTTAGGTACCAATAATATAAATATTGTTAAAGGCATACAGTCATTCTGGGTAACTTTGACAGATTACAGCGATATTTTTCACAGTATTTTAAATTTTTTAACATTTAAATGACAATATTATACTTTGTTAGTGTTATCAGAATGTGTTTTATTCATAGACAACAGTAAAAGATATACCCATTAATTATAGAGAAAAAGCTATTTTTGTAGTATGTCAAAGCTACCACCCTCAAAAGTGTAACTTTGACACATATTAAATCCGTCACATAAATGAGGTAATATTTGATTGTTGTTACCCAACATTGGTTTATACTATTCCCAAATTAGGGATATGGCTGTGGCGATACAAACATAAAGGAGATGGCCGAAAATTGTATGGACCTGTACCCCAGAGTGTACATGAATAAAATCTATGTTATTCGATAATAGAGGTCTTGTAGAATGTACATGAAAAAGTTGCATATTGCTAAGTAGTTGTGGACTAAAGTTATGAAGGTTTCAAAAAGTTGATTTTACACAACGACTAAGATAATGTTTTCTATATAGCATTGATTATAATAAATATATATCTGTCTCAGGGGTTTAGTGTTCATTGTAAGTATTTAAGTCAAAAAAATTGTAGATGCAATATTTTTAGGTACCCAGAAAAAAAACTATTGTACACTACTATTTTTTTAAATATTAAAGATTAAGGACAGAAAATAAAACAAAATATATTATTTAAATCATTTATTGTTGCTAATACACTATCTAAATATGCAGCTGGGGGAACAATAATGTTTTGATATCTCGCCCATCCTAAATACCAAAGAATTGTCATGACATGAGCACAACACCCAACAGTCAATTTAAAGGTACTTAACAAAACTCAAACTTACCTCAAAAGTTAACCACTCTGATAAAAGAACAATCATATCAGGGGATAGTGAACATATTAAATGCCGCCTGATGCGTTCTCTAATTACAATACCACAGTTTACACACGCTTGAAAAAGGTAAATTTTCCTTATGTAGAGTTTACGTTTAGTGGAGCACTCGCGTGGGGCTACGACACTATAAATATAAACAAACAATTGATTCCACTTAAACAGAAAGCAAACGGTATAACGATATTCACTGGCGGCGCAAGGCAAGCATCAAACTTCATCAAAGCCGAAAGGTGTCACCTTTCGGCCTTTTTGTATTTGTTGACTGATTTGACATATATATTACAAAGTACTCTTATATATATTGGTTAATAATAAGACAACATCAGAGCATAAATAAACTGTGAAGTCAAACAAATACCTAATAATTATATGTATTTTTTCACTTCTGCTCTTAGACATAAAAAGTAATTCAAAATTCGTTATTTTATTAGTTTAAATTTATTGCTATACTTAAGTTTTTGTACACTTTGGGGCAAAAATCGGTCATCTTGTTTGTAGTAGTATCATATATATTTGTAAAAAAGGTCCATCAATCAAAATTTTGTAGTTACAAGTATATATTTTTTTAATTCGCATCAAAACCTCGTTTAAATCCTAAAAATGAACAAACCGTTAAGCATATTAAAATGAAGACAAACTAAAATAATTAAAATAAACAAAAAATATGTAAACACTTTGGTTTGAAGTACCTATTCGCCCTACTATATATAGAGTAAATTGTCATCTATATAGTAAGTGTATGGAGTGCCATACAATCACAAAATATCAAAAAAGTTATTCACTATTCCAAACACTCAAATTCGCGCGCTAATTTCGAAAAAGTTTTGACATTAGCTCTGTTCGACAACTTTGCTTTTATTTTAAGGTGTGTCATCGGAGCTTGTTTAAAAAATAAAATCTAAAGCAAGCATTAACAAAAAATATTGATTTCACAGGAAAAAACCATTAAAACATTCTCATAGTCACACTGTCAATGTTACCCGAATGAATCAAAGTTACCCAGATTGACTGTAGTGTTAGAAATAGACTTAATAAAACAAAATCACATGGTATGTTTTAGAATCAACTGCTTCTCTTAATATTTTCTTACATTCTCTATTTTGTTCAAAAGCTTTCTCCACAATTTTAATAATATTGTGTACTTTATGGCCAGATAGGTTGGCAGAGATTTTTAAGTTTTAATACTGCTGCAGGGGTTGTTCAATTTCACTTCCTTGGAGTGACCTCAACCCGCTTGCATATAGCTATTAAGTATCCACTTTTTTCGTCTTTAGCTGCCGTCAATTATTGGGGATATAAAGGATAACCGGTTTCCTCAAAACGAAGAGTTCTTGATTTTAGAATGATCGATCTAGGTGATCTGTTTATGCTCCATATATAGCCATTTCTATGAGCAGTGATTACCATTTACCATCCGTTGAGTCGTGGATCCTCTATTAAGCAAAATGAGTAAATGTAATAGAAAATTACACTTCTATGGTAAGCTGCTCGTAAAAAATAGGTAAATTAATTCAAAGTTCTACTCTGTAACCGAGAAATATTACGCTTATACTCGTATGAGGTTATTAGTAGGTAATCAGTTACTATTCATACATATAATATAGAGCATAACTACAAACTATGTCACACCATATTTTTTGAATGGCAATTAACAATTAAGCTACGATCATTACAAGTTTATACAACTTTCGCTTCACGGTGTGACGATATTATGATTATAAGTTTGATACAATTCGAAATGTGGAAAAAGCTCGGTATTCGAAATTGTTGAAATTTGAAATCTGGAATTGGGGCATGTGGAAAGAATGCCAGATGATCAACTGGTTAAGAAGATATACAATGCAAAAGTGGAAGGATGTAGTTACGGACCAAGACTCATCTACCTAGACCAAATCGGTCATGTATTGAAGGAAGATAGAGTCAGGAGTAACCGAAACCGGCGATCGTATATGAAGAAAATTATAGGAAGCGAGAAATGTATGCAAGAGAGAACAGATTGCGAAAAGCCTCTGTCTTTTGGCACTCTGTTCTCTCTGCCTACTCTGCAAGTGAGATGGTGTGATGATAAGTAAGTAAGTATAAAATTGTTAGAGGATGTCAACCATAATATTTTTATTCTCGACTTTGTTAAGATTATTAAATGACTAAAAGGCAAAGAAATACCCTTTTTGAAAAGGGGGTTAATAATTTACTTAAATATTGTAAATGCTTGACAAGTAATAAAAAAAATTCTGTGAATTGCAGTGTACGAGTCATTTTAAGTTTCTGCTTCATGATACAAAGATTCTGCCGTGTATTTGTTAAGCAACAAGGGTTCTATCAACATCTTATCATTAGTTTCTTATTCTTTGGGGTTGATCTCTAAAAAAGTACAAAATATTTTCACATTCGTTTAACGATCTGACGTCGGCTGGTCACAATGGCGTTTAGGGCGCACCGAACGCGCATGCGCGCTTTATCTCACTCACGTTCCCTTGTTTTATTTATTAGAAAGATTTATTATTTACCACGGGGCTCGCACACGATGTGTCACGAATCTGGGACGAAAAAACAAGGTTATGTTAATGTGTACTCCGTTCGCACGTGACATCTTTTTTCTTGATCACCAAAATTACTAACTTACAATGTAACTTACTTCCTGTATTTGTTTAATTCATTAATTTTCTTTTGTTCTTGTGTGTTCAGTTCTTGTTTAATTTAAGTTAATTAAGTACTGATTAAGCGTATTCATTGGAAGCTGGTACAAAGGAAAAGCTGATATGGCTGATAAAAATGCTCTTATTGATATGCAACAAAAGAGCTTTGTTTGATGTCGATAAGAAAAAACTAATAAAAGAAACAAAAAATAATGTACATGAGATTTAAATAATTAATTATTTTGATTGCAAACATACAATACATGCTATTTTTTGTAAAGTTATTTTTAAACATTTTTGATCTATATTTTTTTGCATTTGAAATGCTCAGTTAATTTTTAAGTACAAAAGAGAATGCCAATATTGTTAGGTGATTAGGCCCAGTACAATAATCCATGTGCCTTCTTGATTTCTCATATATGTAATAGAAAAAAATGTCTAGTTTCATAATCTATAAATCGTTTTCATTTCGGTACCCGAGTTAAAGAGAAATTCGTGTTTTCATTTAATAAAGTGAGGTTATAATACGCCTTAAACTGAATTTATTTATATGAATATACCTAAAATTGAATTTATTTAAAAATCTAGAATTTATGATTTATTTGTTCAGAGCAATAATTTCAATCAGGAAACTAATCAATAATAGTTCGGAGTCTGACTGAAACCATGACTAAACTACTACTTAAGTTCCCTAGTTACCTATGTTTTATAGGGAATTATTATCCTGAAAACTAGTCTATGCCTAGTTAGAATGGCTAGAATATTCATCAATGGGAGTAGGGGTCTTGTAGTGTGGACCATAGGAGCGCTTTAGCCGATGCTGAAGGAGTGGGCAAGTCTTTATATTCCAACAGGTGCAGGTGCAGTCCAGGCATGGATGCTACGGCATATACTACCTAAGGTCTGCAGATGCGTCACTCAGAGAGGGTACCTGAGGGTTAGCTGCCGGCGGGCTACTGAAGTAATGGCATACAGTTCCAGTGGTCCGCCAATACAGGCTGTCAAATAACAAGTTTATTTAGTGGGTGGGAGCCCCACATTACCTCCTTGTTCTTTACCCCAAACAACAGGGTGTGCTGTTAGGAATATGTTATCGCGCCTTAAAAAAAATGGGGGTAATCTTGTAGTAGCCTTGTGCTGAATAATGTTAGATACCTGTACCTAGTCATCACAGAGCGTTCACTGCATTTTAAGCAGAATATATACGCGCGCTGATAACCGCGTGCATGTTTGCAGTTTGTGCCCTATCTTATAGTCTATTTAAAAACTGAAAAGTGTGTATGTTTAGACGCAGTAGTCTCAGAAACTATCCTTCCGATTTCAAAAAAATCCTTGTGCGCTAGACAGCCCATTTATCTATTTATGACACACCTCTGACATTTTGAGATTTTCCGAAGTTGTGTGTATTTTTTTTTCTATCCATCCATCCATCAGCCCTTCATCGTCCACTGCTGGACATAGGCCTCCCTTAGGGGGGTATTGCCATAATCGCCACGCTTGGCAGGCGGGTTGGCGATCGCAGTGTATGTCTTTAGTACACAGGGGAACGCTGGTACCTGGTCCCCCGGTAATCCCTTAGTCGGCTTTTACGACTCACAAAGGAAGAGCCCCGCCTCTTGGAGCTATTCTTGATGCCGGCCCCACACAGCATATTTTTTTTTACTATTTATTATTGCTCGGTGAAAGAAAATATCTTGAGAAAACCTGCATGCCTGAGAGATTTTCTCAAAAGCTTCTGAAGTCTGCCAATCTGCACTGGACCAGCTTGGTGGACTATAGCTTAATCTCTCTCACCATGAGAGGAGACCCGTGCTCAATAGTAATACATAAAAAAGGGTTTCAACCCTTTTCCTGATAGAAAAGATCCTGACACAGCCTATTTATTGAGGAAGGTTACATAGGCTATATTAGTAAGTAAACCAAGTTGACGCGGCTTAAACCACGTGAGGTAGTTAGCAAAATATAGAACGCAGCAAATTATCCATAAATAAAAAAAAACAACCATGTTATAATGAAAATAATATCCCAAGCTTAGGAATAAATAATTAAATAATATCTCAAGTTTAGGATTTGGTAATAAAAAATGAACAAAAGCTTATTTTTAAAAGTTTTATTATATTCTTCTTCTTTTTTGATTATGGCAATCAGCCTTTTTTTTTTGTTAAGGCGGGAAAAAATGTACCTAACCGCACACCCCGTTGTTCGGGGCAACGAACAGGTTAGTGTGGGGCCTGCACCCACTAAAGAAACCCGCCGTGTGCCGTCTCTCCGCCTTTATTGGCGGGCCATTGGAACTTTGTTAGATTCCTTCGGGGGTCCGCCAGCGGCATACCCTGTCAGGTATCCTCTACTGAGCGACGCATCCGCACACGGAGCGTCGCACCTTCGCGATGGCAATCAGCCTAAGCCATTTGTTGCTAGTGTCAAGTTTCACGTTGCATCAAGTAAGTATAGTAAAATTAATGTGTCACACAACTCAAACTCCTAGAAAATTAGTCATAGTCAAATCAGTCATACCTCAGTAAAGCGGTGATGGCTTTACTGGAAGCTTCTCCGGAGTTTTGGAGAAATGCGAAAAAAGAAGTTATAGCGCATTATGTTACTTGCCAACACTTATGCACATACACAAGTAGTTAATTAGTAGCTTTGCTGTTTGTCTAATTAGTATCGAATGGAAATCGATTTGATATTTTCTAATAATAACAAATTATTAAATCCTGGCAATATTTTGTATGAAATGAATATAGGATATGATATATAAGCAATTTTATGACTATTACATATATATATTATTTGTCCGGTACGAAAACTTATAATCATAATTGCCTGACAATAAAAAAAAAAATTATGAATTTAGGTAAGTAATTTATTTAGGCACATTGTTGTTTTTTCTGGGCCCAAAAATGGGCACCGTCCTTTATTTGTGAATGAGGAAAAAGAGATTTTTAGTACGAGCGGGAATCGAACCCGCGTGCCTTCCAATCCGGGGAAGTGCTCTAAACCACTGAGCTACCGTACCGACCTTACGGTCATCCCAATTTCCTTATCACATTTGTCTTTACGACCAAGTTATTTTTAATTAAATAACATTCTAACTGCTCACGTTTTTATTAATAAATATTATTAAATCTTAATAGGAAAATCCCACATTCTAACATATTCCAGTTAACAATCAATAAGAGAGGCAAGCTCGGTTCACGACTTTACCGCATCTTTTGACGGGCCTCGTGGCGTAGTCGGTAGTGTAACCGACTTCCGTGAACGAGGTCGTGGGTTCGATTTTCACTCAGGACAATTATTTGTGTGATGTACACAGACATTTGTGCTGCGTCTGGGTGTTTTCTATCTATTATTTGTATGTATTTACAAAAAAAAAAGAAGATATATTATATCCGTAATCTGGTACCCAGAGCACAAGCGTTAAGCTTAGTTTGGGACCAGAGGACGTTGTGTGAAATGTCCGTGAATATTTATTATTATTATTTATCTATATTCTCACGCGCTATATTGTCATAAATGTAAAGATTGCAAATGGAATCACGATTAGAATCGCACTTGACCTACGTGAAACCACAGGTCTGCCATGACCGAGTAGGGGTAAACATACACAAAATAAAAGAGCAAGATGGCCAACACTCAATGTGTACATTATCTGTGTACTTTGCAAGCCCTTAACCAAACTGCGTTGCTTGACAATATGTTACGTCAAAGAAAATAAAGGATTATTAAGGTTTCATAACAAGTGAGGATCGCTGTAAGACTGAATTTATTAAAATCTTACAACTAGATGACTGCTATGTTCACTTTTGTTCTCTTAAATATTTCTTTATAACTTTGCTAAGCTGTGAGTACTATGGTCATAATAAAATATTTCAAATCAAGATTCACACATTTCTAAACATAAGTACCTATGTGTTATGAACCGATGACGATGAAATAATTCAATTTCATAACTTACAACTTTTATCATGACTAAGATTATCGGGACTCAAAGATTATTAACTATAATACAATGTGTTTTAGTACGTAAACTCTTTGAAGATTTTAGTTGATTTTAAAATCCTGATAACTTTAACCATCTTTAACTGCCACAAAACACTACTAACAAGGGTTAAATACGTTCTGGAGTTGGTATGTCCAACTAGATTTTTATTTTTAAACTAGGCATATAGGATATTTTCATTATATATTAGATGCCAGCTTATGCCATCTTACAAGAACCCTAATTTTGCCGGGATAAATTAATAGTCTATGTACTTTTCTCCAGACTAAACGTAGGTATGCGATGATCGGTAAGTAGTTACAGCTTCATAAGGTAACCGACAAACAAACTCATTTTCACATTTTTAATATTACTAAGGATATAATAAATAAAATTCTTAACATTAAGCTAAGTGTGAAATGATGTCTTTCCATTCTCATTATCCAGAGAATAAGGAATATTAAGGGGAAAGTATTTTGGGTTGTGACAAGTAAAAATATTTTTAACTTAAACATATGCCATATATTATAGGTATAGATTTCAGACCAAATTTAGACTTATTAGCATAAGCGGAACTATCAATCTTTTTGATGTGGCAGCAGCTATTGGGAAGCTCATAAAATGGAACTCAAGACAAACGATTCCTTGTAAATTCTAATTTAGTTCTATAGGATACAATTGTATCAAACCCAGACAGGATCGGGCACAAGTGATTGCAAGCAATTATCTTTTAGTCTCTTAAGGTCATTCATGTTCCGGTGAGACAGACATGACCTCGTAGTCTGTAAAAGAAAAAAGACATAAGTATCACAAATTTCCATATTGACATAAGTCGTATTATCTCAAGCGAGACAACGCTCTCAAAACTATGACAGGAAACGAGCCACATGCCTTTCTTCAGATGTTGCCAATCTGGGTAAAAATGTATTTACTGTTAATGTAATACTCATTAGTGCCTTAGGCGGCACTGCAGGCAAAAGCTAGCTTTTATATTATATTTTTGGTTCCCGATATAATAGTGAGATAAAACGTATACCAGTTTTTTAGTCTAATCACGAAATCACTTTATGCTTTATTTTTAATGCATTTTTATATACTATAACGGTATTTAATCAAGAGCTATCAAATCAAATAAAAGGCGAAACACTGAGACGCCTAAATAGCCTAATACAGTACAAATTATTTGTGAATGTGGAAAAAGAGAACTTTAGTGTGAGTGGAAATTTAACCTGCGTCCCTTCCAATCCGGGGAAGTGTTCTAAGCTGAGCTATCGCACTGACCTTCAGCCATAGCCAATCTCCACATCACATTTGTCTCAACTAATTTGTACTTTAAAATAGCTGAGCATGTAAAATACAGATCAAAAAGCCTAATACAGTATTTATTCTGAAATATATTTCTTATACAGACATAGTTCTAATACAACTTTATAATAGCTTAGAAAAAAATACAATATAAAATATATTGTATTAATATTATTGCTATAAAATTTCTAGACTAGTAAACAAGTTTATTATACATGAAATAAAAAAAGATTACGTACCCCTGGTTATGATGCAGAGCTATAACAACAATTATTGGCTTTAATTACCGCAACACCTCACTTCGGCTATGGCAATGTGCGTATTTTTTATATATTATGTATTATTTATTTTAATACGATAATATAAAAGATGAGTCATATTTTTTACCCCACTTACGTCAGTTATTTTGTAATGAAGTTGTTGTAATTCGTCGGTAATCCTTGCTAAGTTAAAGATAGATTTTTTTTCAAACCCTTTTCTTTCCCACAATTGGGCACGGGTCTCTTCTCATAGTGAGAGGGCTTAGGTCGTAGTCCATCATGCTGGCCTACTGCCGGATAGTAGACTTCAGAAGTTGTCGAGAAAACCTCTCAGATATGCAGGTTTTCTCCAGATATTTTCCTTCACCAAGCAGAAATAATTTGTAAACAAACACAGTGTGTGCCGTTCGAAGTCTGGACTTAGGACTGGGAATCGAACTACATATCTTTTTTGGCAGTCCTTGGTCAAATAGTAGCACAATCAGCAACTGGCCACTTGGATACTTTAGACCAGGGGTCTCCAAACTTTGAAGCCTTAGGGCCATAATGATTTTTTCAATATGTTTCAAGGGCCAAAACATAGTTACATAAATCTCATTAAAATTTTTGTTTTACAGTGAATAATGGGATAAGTTTTCAATCATTTGTTAGTTATTAATATGTTTAAGCTTAGATACTTAAGTTAAGTTTTCTGCGTCATCATTTCTGTCGTTAAGTTTTACCTTGCAAGTAAATAAAACCGAGTAATTATCATTCTGTGTTTTTCTTCTTCAACTTTTATCACAGCAATAGTAACAACTATAACATATTGGCTGCTGCGGGCCAGATTGATGGCACTGGCGGGCCGGATTTGTCCCGCGGGCCAAATCCAAAAATTTATTAGGTGTAGATGGTATATTTCCAGAAATTAAGTATTCAAACAACCAAACTAGAAAAATAATTAAAATTTATTCAGCTTTATATTAGAAATTTGTAAGTTATTTTTGATTGAATATTTCATACAGATAATTATTATAACCACTGAAATTAACTGTAACATGTAGGTAATGCGCGTAATTATTAACAGAGTAGATAGTAACATTGTGTTAAAGAAACACCTTCGGGTTTTCCAAGCCAAAGTTAAACGTAATCGAGATATTTACATTGCTGACCGTAAAGAACCTTAATGAGCGCAATGTAACCTGAATGTATTTACGCAGTTTATATACTCTAAGTAACTGATTTGTTATATAAGAATTTAGTCAGGCACTTTGCTGTTCATAATAATCTATACTCATATTATAAAGTTAAGCCAGTGGGGCCGGCTTTAGAATTGTCCCACCACTCTCCACCCATGGGAGTCGTAAGAGCCGACTGAGGTAATACCGAAGGAGTGGGACACTCCTTTGAGTATTAACAACATCCCCTGCGATCGCCAACCCGCCTGCCAAGCGTGGCGATTACGTCACTATCCCCCATTCTTGGGGAGGCCTATGTCCAGCAGTGGACGTTAAAAGGCTGATGGATGGATGGATGGATTGATTATAAAGTTGAAACAGAGCTGTGTCTGTACATTTAAGATATTTGAGAAAAAATTATTGTATTAGGCTATACACGTGTCTGAACACAAACCAATTTTTTTAGATTTTTTGTCTGTTTATCTGTTTGTTTGTTCGCGCATCACGCAAAAACTACTGAACGGATTTTGATGTAAGTTTTTTATTTGATATCTCGATTAGACTTAGAAACTGGAATACATTTTATACATATCATCACGCCTGTATTCCCCGAAGGGGTAGGCAGAGGTGTATTACACACCCACGACTCGCCAGCTATGTTTAAATCCCACGTAATAGGGGGCGAGCCTATTGACGCCTACCGGGCACATTTCCAAACTCCGGGCACTACTGAGAATTTTTCTTTTTAGGAAAAAGCTCAATAACATTGCCCGACCCGGGGATCCAACCCGAGACCTCATGATTAGCAGTCGCATACACTACCGCTACACCACCGAAGCAGTTTAATAACCTAAAAACTAGCTTTATTTATTTATTACTAGCCTTTGCCAGCGGCTTCGCCGCAGCTAAAAGGTAGTTTTTCGGTTATATCTCAGGTTCCCGATATAGTAGGAGGATAAAATGTCTACCAGTTTTTAAGTCAAATCAAGACCTATCAAATAAAAAAAAATTGCATCAAAATCCATCTATTAGTTCTTTTAAATAAATTCTAAAATTATTCTAGTTTAAATAATTTTCTAGTTTTTCGGTTATATCTCAGGTTCCCGATATAGTGGCGGGATAAAATGTATACCAGTTTTTAAGTATAATCAAGGTCTTTCAAATAAAAAAAGTTGCATCAAAATCCGTTCTGTAGTTTTTGTGTGATGCGCGAACAAACAGCCAAACAGATAAACAGACAAACAGACAAAAATTCTAAAAAAATTGTTTTGTGTTTAGACAAGCCTATATAGCCATTTTTTCATTATACATTTATTTTTTCTCAAATATCTTAAATTTACAGACAGCTCTGTTACAGCTTTATAATAGTATAGATAATAAATATTCACGGACATTTTTCACACAACGTCCTCTGGTCCCAAACTAAGCTTAATGCTTGTGCTATGAGTACCAGATTACGGATATAATACATATATTACTTTTACTTTTTTTTGTAAATACTTGCATTTAATAGATAGAAAACATCCAGACACAGTACAAATACCTGTGTTCATCACACAAATAATTGTCCTGAGTGGGAATCGAACCCACGACCTCGTGCACGGAAGTCGGTTACACTACCGACTACGCCACGAGGCCCTTCAATTATAATACGATCATAATTAATAACGACATATATTATGTTATAGGCAGAAGTGTGTTTATAGATACTACAAAATAATAATGATTCAATTACCTATTCATTTAAACAAATTTATACGTTGATACGTTGGTTTATTATGACGACAGAAAAAAAAACAATAGATCTTAGTTTACTATTATCAGAAAAACCCCCTAATTATATTTACCATATATATTATACTTTTTCTAGTGGTCGAGCCTTGTTTATCCCAGCATGAATGGGCCGGCCCGATCGGGGAAGCACCACCCTCTCACAAAAGATCAGCGTGTAACAGCGGTAGTTACACCAATCGTTGTGTTTCGTATGATGAGTGAAGCGCCGGCTCGATCCCCCTTCCTATCATCTTCTTATTATCCTTCCTATCCTCTCCTTAGTATCCTTCCTATTCGCCTCCTATCCAAGTGACGCGCGAGTGATACCTCTGGTGCTGCTAGCGTCTATAGGCTACGGTAACCGCTTACCATCAGGTGGGCTGTATGCTTGTTCGCCACCCATGTATTATATAAAAAAAAACCATAAAATATAGTTGTATTCGTAATACACCTTATTAATACTCAGAATTTATAGTTCTCTGTCCTTCTTTCTCTTTCATTTCCCTAGCCTTATTCCAACTTATGTTGGAGTTCGCTTCCAATTTGTTCGGTTTTAGCTGAACCAACAGTATCTATCCAGAGTGACTGCATCTCTGACCTCCACAACCCAACTAGAGGGACAAGTTGATGGATTTTCTTACGATTTTGAACCCGCAGCTGCACCAACAATGCGTGCCGACGGCTTCACGCGGGGGTGATCCGGTCGATGGCGCTGTACGGCGCATCTGTGTGGACGGAGTCTCAGGACGGGACGAACAGGGCTCTTCTGTGGAGACCACAAAGAGTCGTCGCGTCCAGGCTCATACGTGGATACCGCACGGTGTCGACCGAGGCGGCCTGCGCATTGGCTGGAATCCCCCAGTGAGACTTGGAGGTGGAGGTGCTCGCCAAAGTGTATTAGCGGGCGTCGCAAGAGCGGGCGAGAGATGGTCATTTCCTACCAAGTGAGGTGGCCAGATGGCAGGGCGACGCCCGCCGAGCTGCCATATTCAGTTGGAGGGCGCGGCTGGAGACACCCCGGGCCGGTCTCTGGACGGTAAGGATGCTCCAGCCTGTGCTGGAAGAATGGGCAGGGCGACAACACGGAATCCTTACCTTCCGACTGGTACAGGTCCTGTCGGGGCACAGTTATCTGCACATAGTCGCAAGGAGGGAAGCGACTCCGGGCTGTCACCATTACGGCTGCGATGAGGATACTTCGCGGCACATGCTCGAGTTGTGCCCGGCTTGGGCCGAGCAGCGCTGTGAATTCGTCGTGGCAATAGGGGGAGACCTCTCGCTGCCGAGCGTCGTCAGAGCGATGCTCGGCAGCAACAGGAATTGGGCCGCGGTCGCTGCCTTCTGCGCCTCAGGCCGGATGGACCGGGGAACGTCCGCCACCCGCAAGACGAAGTGAAGAGAGAGAGAAGTGGAGATTTAGATACCGCCCTCCCATCCGAGTGTTGTGGGTTCGATTCCCACACAGGACAACTCTGTGTGATCCACAAATAGTTGTTCTGAGGCTGGGTGTACTTTGTGTCCATGAAATTGTATGTTTGTAAAGTCCCCCGCGATACAAGGATTATGCCTTGGAGCAGGGTGTTGTTTAAAGAAATATGTAACATTTTTGTAAAAAGGGGGACAACTGGTGACATTACAAAAGATCGGGGTCAGACTTATATTCAAATCTCTGACGATCTGTAACGACTGTCAGGATGTTGACAACCGGGATCCACTGTGCTCGTACGTTTCGAAGCCTGGAGGCCGGTACAAAAGTAGGTGTCATTATTTGGTCTCCCATCTGATGCCAGCCCAGTCACTTTACTTAACCTTGGCGATCGTTCGAGCGGCAAGTGCACAACTAGACTATGACCTACTCTTAATATCTCTGTCTCTTCCTTTCTATCGTACCATATTTGGTATTAAAAATTACGCGCATATCAAGACATGACAAAATGTGGTCCTGATTAAGTACCACTGGGGAGGATGTGTATATTAGCCTAGACAAACTACTTTCTAATCTAGGCTCGTCTTAGCATACGCAGGCAATATACATATTTAGTTAGTGACTTCTAAGCTATGCGAAATGATCACTGTTTGAAACCATATACGAGCTACTTAAGTGTACTAATTACCTAAGTTTTGTAGTATAGCATACTCTACGTATAGCTGATCTTCCTAACTTAGGTATTAAATAAATAAGGGACACATCGTAATAAATGTTATTGTGTGTCACTTATAAACAGTTCAATATATATCTATACTATTATACTATATACTATAATATTATAAAAAGGAAAGATTTGTATGCAAGTATGTTTGTAACGAATTGGCTCAAAAAGCACTGGACCGATTTTAAAAATTATTTTACTATTTTAATGCTACATTATCACTGATTAATATAGGCTATTTCAATTGCAAGAAAAAATAAGGATCCCTACTAAAACTACAATAATGATGAAAAAAAAATCCTATAAAATATCTTTCATCGCATGCGCTGCGAAAACTATTGATGATAGAACAAAAAAATGTTCAACAATATTAAAGAACATATCAATATCTACAAAAACTGTCGCAATAGCATGTGTCTAACTATTGTAGTTATGTCACTATAAATATGTGATAATAAGTACTTATAGGCATACATTCTCTTATATTATCAGACACAATTGCTTTCTTAATCACTACTAATGAGTATTGACTGTAGACTGTACAGTAATAGTATGTATATAATGTATCTAATTATTATTAGTATACCTATACTCTAAACCTCAGTGAAATGTTTTTAAAAATTACCCGTTGATGTCATTTATTCTGTTATCATTTTGTTTTCAATCATCAAGTCCCGTAACCAAAGGGAGCCAGCGACACATTATTGTTAAATACATTATTATTTAGGTATGTCTTGCATTTACTGTACGTTTATGACAAAATGTTTAAAAAATAAATGTCCACCCGTGCGAAGCCGGGGAGGGCCGCTAGTTCAATATATTTAAAAAGACACCTCAATAAAATAATCTAAACTGTTTCTATAGATGTCCATACGTCCATACCCTTATATTAGATTTTTATTTTACTTCATGGGTGGCAAACAAGCATACGGCCCACCTAATGGTAAGCGGTTACCGTAGCCTATAGACGCTAGCAATACCAGAGGTATCACTCGCGCATCGTCATGTCCAAGGAAAGGGATAGGAGGCGGTTAGGAAGGATAATAAGGAGAGGATAGGGAAGGCGTTTCTTTCAGCGCTCTCACTCACCATACGAAACACAACGGTAGGAAAAACTACCGTTGTTACGCGCTGATCTTATGTGAGAGGGTGGTACTTCCCCGATTGAGCCGGCCCATTCGTGGTGGAATAAGCAAGATTCTTCATTTCTCTTCAATATATTTATAAAATCATCAAAATGATCTCAATAAAATAATCAAAAATGTTTCTGCAAGTATGTCCATACATTTATACCCTTATGATATTAATCCATAAACTAAATGTGGGTTAAAAAAAAGTGATTAAAACTTATTTATAATTGTCATGTTCTTATAAAATTATCTTTCTACTTTTAAAGGAAACAATATCCTAAAAATATATTATTGTGGTATAATTCCGTCACTAAAGAACCATCCGACCACAAAATTCTCGACTGATAAAAATATGATAAAAAAATCGTGTTAATAAGAACAAGAACAAATTGACTCTTTTTAATTTTACTATACATATTTAGATATTTTATATATATTTTTAGCATTTGACATGCTTAGCACTATACATTAAACACAAAGTGAAAAATGTGAAATCGAAAATAACAGTCAGGAGCAGGATTTGAACCTGCATCTTCTGGATTCCGTCCAGATGCTTTACCAATTCAGCCATCCTGACACTGGACGGAATCCAGAAGATGCAGGTTCAAATCCTGCTCCTGACTGTTATTTTCGATTTCACATTTTTCACTTTGTGTTTAATGTATAGTGCTAAGCATGTCAAATGCTAAAAATATATATAAAATATCTAAATATTTAAAGGGTTTGCGTCATTATTAGGTAAAATCTTAATTGTAAAATTAAGTTTACCTGGTCGGTATAATGTATGAAAATACGTCCGACAGATGGCGCAGGCGTCACCCAAAGACGTTAAGTATGATGTGTTATCGAAATTAGCAGTCAGGAGCAAGTGTCAGGATGGCTGAATTGGTAAAGCATCTGGACGGAATCCAGAAGATGCAGGTTCAAATCCTGCTCCTGACTGTTATTTTCGATTTCACATTTTTCACTTTGTGTTTAATTTACTATACATTTTTTAAAAAGACATCAACCTGCACTATGGATTAATCCTTGTATCGTGGGGGACTTTACATACATACAATTTCACGGACACAAAGTACCTACATCCAGACTCAGAGCAACCATTTGTGGATTACACAAAGAGTTGTCTTGTGTGGGAATCGAACCCACAACACTCGGACGGTAGGCTGTTATCTAAACGACTCCGCCATCTGTATTTTATTACATACTTTTTTTTACGTCAGTCCTAAGTTTCCTAGTTATATTAAAGAGCTGAGCTCATTTGAGTGCTAATTTATTCACTGATAAGATTATTTTTAATTGGTTTTACAATTAGTAAATCTTGAAATAACTATATCATAATATAAGTGATATATTTGGTTACAACTATATTATTTTTATTAAATCACAATAGAAATATTCCATTATCACTCCTTTTCCGAAGACTCTCGACTATTTACTTTAGTCTGTATAAAAACTACTTATACAGTTCACATTTACTTATACAGTTTACATGTTTATCTTCAAAAATAACGTATTTTTCCGATTTGTACGTATCACCCACCATACCTTATATTGCCACTTGTTACGACAAACAACAACTTAATTAAACGCTCTAATTTTAGCAAAGTCCGGAAGCGAAGAAATTCCGCCTCACCGGACAGTAACGGTAAAAGCTTTCACAACATCGACGTTTCTGACTCATAATACTCTTTATAATTAAGAACATTTACCTATTAGAAACCCACGTTTAGCATTAATTGTTATTATAACATAAATATGATTAATATTAGTCCAAATTAAATCTATTTCTTGTGTTTTATCAATTATTTATGACTACAGTAAATTATTTTGTATTACGAGTAGCATATGAGGATAGATGTTAAGAAAAGCTTTTCAAATGGAGCCGTTGGACGCAGACGGCTTAAGACCATCCGTTGTAAGGGTGATAGATATTTAATGACAATGTGGTGATTGTGCGAATTGCATATCATAATTTCGGCAATATAATAATATTATATAATCATTTTAATGATAACATAGGCAAAAATTCAGCTTTCTTCATTTCTTTGGGTTCAAATATCCAAATTATAAAAAGCAACTCTTTTCACCTCCTTCAGTTCCCCATTATAGAAAACGCCTATGAGATATTCAGAAAAAGATTGAAAAGCACGGAATTTTCGGACAGCCTTCCAATTTATAACTCAAGAACGGCTGGACCTTTATAATCTTTGATTTGTTGCATTTGTTTTACTCCAATAATGGCAGAATAACTTTAAAAAAATTAAAGTTCACGAAAAATAAATATAAAGAAAATTTATTTTCTCATACAGTTTGTATGGAATGGCTTTTTTGATGATGTCTTGAGAACCATCCATCCATCCATCAGCCTTTCATCGTCCACTGCTGGACATAGGCCTCCCCAAAATGGGGGTTTTACCATAATCGCCACGCTTGGCAGGCGGGTTGGCAATCGCAGTGGATGTTTTTAGAACACAGGGGAACGCTGCTGCCCGGTCCCCCGGTAATCCCTTAGTCGGCTTTTACGACTCCCATAGGAAGAGACAGGGTGGAGCTATTCTTGGTGCCAGCCCCACATGATGATGTGGCATGTCTTGAGAACGTCTTGAGTGATTTCGATGATTTTTAATGAATTCAATTAGTAAGTTAAAATTTAATTCGTCTACGTAACAAAACCACGTTTTGTTAATTTCGCGAACATTAAACATCTATACTATTACTACTTTACTACTTCTATTATAAAGCTGTAACAGATCTGTTTGTACATTTAAGATATTTGAGAAAAAAAAACTGTAATAGGCTATATAGGCGTGTCTAAACACAAAACAATTTTTTTTAGAATTTTTGTCTGTTTGTCTGTTTGTTTGTTCGCGCATCACACAAAAACTACTGAACGGATTTTGATGCAAACTGTTTTTATTTGAAAGGCCTTGATTAGACTTAAAAGCTGGTATACATTTTATCCCGCTACTATATCGGGAACCTGAGATACAACCTAAAAACTAGCTTTTGGTTACGGCAGACCGCAAGTAAAGGCTAGTTATAAAATAAAACCACTTAAATAAACATTAATTTAACTTCATTTTACAATAATATTTGGATACTATAAATGGTATTAATAGAGGAACTAACATTGACATGTAATAATCTAGCCTATACAACTCTGTAGCGTTACAACCATGTTACAATACTGACAACATGTGTTTCTTTTACTAGTATAAAATTAATTAATAAGGCTTGGATTCGAACCCATAACCTTCTGAAAACCATTCGAAGATCCTTAACCACTCAGGAGCAGTGCTATATTAACCGGTAATACGACGGATTGCATAAAAAGTGGTATTGAGTTCGATCCTCAGTAGGGATATCGAAATTATCTGAGTATTTGATAACACGTTATCACTGCGCGGTGAAGGAAATTCTGGAAGCCGAAGAAATTTCTGGACTGATTGTGAAGTCTGCCAGCCCGCAATAGGCTAGCGTGGTAGACTACGGTTGTGAAAGATTACTATTAAGCTACCAAAAATGCAATTCTTAATAATAAAGGACGTTTTTGCGATAAGTCAGATGTACCTATAATATATATAGACCCATCTTAATACTTAATAAATATACTTAGATGTAAACACAAAGTGTGAAAATGGGAAATCGAAAAAAACAGTCACGAGCAGGATGTGAACCTGCATCTCCTGAACCATCCAGATGCTTTGCCAATTCAGTCATCGTGCCCAACCCAAGACGTTAAGAATAAATGTGTTATCGAAATTAGCAGTCAGGAGCAATTATTGTCCTGCTCGTGACGGTTATTTTCGATTTCACATTTTCACACTTTGTGTTTATTTATATGGCTAGAGCATGGCAAATGCTAAAAAAGTATATAAAATACCTAAATAAATACTCAGATGTTCCTACTCTAGAAGATGTTCAGTGAGAAATTTAGAAAATATTTTCTTCTTAAATCTTACTCAAAACATTTTTTTTTTATTAAAGCCCTTAAAATTATACTCCTACGATAAAAGTTAGTCAGGATCACTAGCACTGATTATCTCACAAACACGATTTTGTGACTCATACCACTCTTTAGTAATATGTGCCTTTAGGTGGCCTAGGTAGGTTGTAAACATGTTTTTCTTCAACAAATTTGAAAGTAATTATACGACCCTAAGTCATTACAACGCGTATATTCAATTATATTCTGCCATAGACCAGGACTCCATTATGTTAGCACTCCCTTAGATATTTATTGGATGTGTAAATCTAAGGTTGCATTATTTTGGATTGGATTAGACTAGCGTTATAGATAAACTAAATAGATAGGTACTAATTATTTAGGCTCCGTAAATCCGGACATATGACAGATGGCGAAGTGGTTTAGATACCGGCCTCCCGCCCGAGTGTTGTGGGTTCGATTCCCACACGGGACAACTCTTTGTGTGATCCACAAATGGTTGTTTTGAGTCTGGGTGTACTTTGTGTCCGTGAAATTGTATGTTTGTAAAGTCTCCCGGCAATACAAGGATTATTCCTTAGTGCACGAAAGACAACACGTCTTTAAAACAAAACTTCAAAGCAGGACATTTTTTTAATAAAATAGTAGGACCTAATATTTTACATCTCAAATATTTGAAATATTAAAAAATGAGTAATTATATTATCATTCAACGATATAAACTTGGTTCGACTCATTACTTTAATGTACATTACAGTCATCGGATTTTCCATACCGCCTAATTTGATATGGTCACGAGAAAATGTAATTAATGAGGCATGTTCTATAAGTGCATATGCAAGTCTATCAAATTGTATTATAAAATCAACAAGTCACCACCACGGTTGCTATAAGACTCTGCGACAATTTCGTTTCAAGTGCTTTCCTATTTCAGCCATCGTATGTACCTACTACTTACGGTAATGAGTTACTACTAAATGATTGTCATATTATGTGTAGCTATGGTAGCCTCGTAGTGGTAAGATCAATGACACACCTTATTATAAACTACGTCATATTTTTCGAAATTTTCAAAACTGCGTGTATTCGATAGCATATTATTACAGCTCGATGAAGAAAAATATCGTGAGGAAATCTGGAAGCATAAGAGATTTTCTCGACGGCTTGTGAAGTCCGCCAATCTATAATAGCCTAGCGTGGGGGCTACGGCCTAAATGTACTCTGCAATCTCACTCTCACAGGTAACCTGTGCCCAGGGGGACAGCAATGGGCCACTGAAGTAATCCAACACAGTACCAGTTGTCCGTCAACACAGGCGGAGAGACGGCACACGGGGTGTTACTTTAGTGGGTGCGGACCCCAAACTACCCTGACCCGCTACATTTTTGAATTGGGAATCATATAAATTTTGACATAAACTCATATTTTTAAATTAATAGTCATTTTCAAGTGCTTGGCACATTGATAAATTTTTATATTAAATTGGGAAAAAAATCATTGCGAGTAGAGTCCCCGTAAGATCAATCCTTAGCTCCACTGTGCAGAATCCATTTTGATGGACAAAAAGTGTGTTTGAAATCCTGCTCATGTTATTTATTTTCATCCATCCATCAGCCTTTTAAAGTCCACTGCTGGACATAGGCCTCCACAAGAATGGGGGATAGTGCCGAATTTAATTTAATTTTGATATAATTCTTTTTTTACTTGTTACTTAAACTATACCTATATTTTTTTGTTACCTGTTAACTATACAAATAAGTTTAAAACTTATTGGTATAGTTCGGCATGTTAAGCGCTTAAAAATTAGTATTAAGTTAAAATTGGTAACTGCACAGTAATTCTCTTATGAAAAATACATACTCGTAATATAGAAATATTAAGGAACCCGTATTAAAATATATTCCAAAATAACGAAACAAGCAAATTAGCATTCTTATCTGTGATGTAGTGGATATAAAATAACTATATCACTACCTCGTTTTATCCCATGGGTTAAAGTTTATAACGGGACTACATACAATAAGCAAATATAGACGAAAAGAACACTATCTATTCAGTAAATCCGAGATTAATTTATACTTCTGCTAAACTCTCATTTTATCGTCTGATTAATTTATGAAAGTAGCCATTTTGTGCCATGAAAAAGGACTCGCCCAACGATATAGTGTATATTGCAATATGTTTTAATGGATGGATCCTGAAATAAAATAAAATGACTAAAAATATAAACAGTCTAGAAAGGATTCGCGAACTGTACACATATTTGGTTAACGCAAAGTAACTTAAACTTTAAGCCGACGTTTCAAAGTTGCAGCAGCCATGGTCACAGAACGACCCTATTGTTACCTACATTATACACGAAACAGACCCGTTGTGTTAATTAAATACTTAGGTATATTATACTTATAGTTACATTTAGAAATCAATTTGATCCAAACTTCTCTACTAGTCGATAAGGTACGTCAGTAAATAGTTACAATAATCACATCCGGCACTTAACATTCAATCAAAAACCGCAATCAGCAATCACATATACCAACACGAATTAGATGCACGCCCGAATAATGAAAGGCTACTCAATTCTAAGCATCCTTCATTATTTAATATAAGTATAACAAAGATACTGATTTTTATTATTTTCATATTCAAAAGTTTTTTTTATTAAGTATTGCGCTTTAGTAAATTTATCGACAATTTTACACTTAACTATATAACTTTTAAATTTACACTTAACTATGTGAACTGTGTTGTGGTTTAGATACCAGCCACACGCCCGAGTCTTGTGGGTTCGATTCTCACACAGAACAACTCTTTGTGTGATCCACAAATGGTTGATCTGTGTCTGGGTATACTTTGTGTCAGTAAAATTATATATTAGTCAAGTGCCCCGCGATACAAGGATTCTGCCTTAGAGCAGGGAGATAGCCTTTAAAAAAATTATTAACAAAACTATGTAACTTTTCAATTTCAGCATTAAGGTAAGTTAATGTTGAACTAAAAAGCGTTAAGACAGTTTATATCAATCAATGCAATCATTAAATCATCACGGTATTTCCCAAATTTCTACTCTCAATTGTATCCTAGTTCCGATATGCCAAGGTCGATAATTGTTCACTTCAGTGTGATTCATGCTTCTGAGCTGCCTAATGGACCGCATGCTGCAAAAAGCGATGAGTAACATAATTTAATAAATCTTGATTGGGATACACCACGTGAGCACTGTAAATACAACACAATTACTACAGCTGAATCAATTAAACAGAACAGACTAAATTCGTCTTAACGTTCCAATTTCTGGTAATCTGTATGAGAAGGAAACCTAGTTCATACACCAGTCCGCCACAGAGGTTTGATTGTAAAATACACAATGCCATGTTTTTTATGCAATACCTTTGTGCAAGAGAAATAAATACATTAAAAATGATGTCTACTAAAATATGAGGAACTCTAAAAATTTTAAAGAATATTTTATAGCCTTTTAGAGCCTGATACGCACAATAAGTCTAAAAATCGAATTTTACAGTACGAGTGTTTCCAAATTGACAAAGAGTTAGGTTTTTTTTTTATAGTAGCAGACGAGCCACGACCCACCTGATGGTAAGTAACCGCTCATAGAGTCAG
The DNA here is from genome assembly GCA_948253155.1 of Leucoma salicis. Classification (NCBI taxonomy): domain Eukaryota; kingdom Metazoa; phylum Arthropoda; class Insecta; order Lepidoptera; family Erebidae; genus Leucoma; species Leucoma salicis. Next base: position 7,320,733 of record OX411815.1, read on the forward strand.
CAATACCAAAAATACTTCCAATTCATTTCTCAGATGGGAAAGGTTCACGTGGAAACCGGTGGTAACAACCCGCCCGAACCCAATAACAAGTGAGTATTCCTACTTGTTACCAAATCCTAACACCTGTAATGCAATGAGTAATAATTGCTTACTTGGTTAATCGCCTTGTACTACCCCCACGGGAAAGAATGGGATTTTAACAGTTGTATTCTTAGTCCGTCATTGCACGATACGGAAATAGAATTACGTATGAGTTATAAAAAAAAAAACGACCCATTTTGGATTTATTATGTGTATACAGTAGGTACCACAGAGTCATTATCTTTGCTCTCTAATGCATTAAGCCGTTATTTTAGCGTTTTCTGAAGTATGCTAAGGTCAGTTCCGGTTCGAGTTGAGGCGACTAATTCTATTTATCAACGCTTTACATTTCATGGTGTAAATCTATTTAACAACAATTTTATGCATCGTAAAAGATTTGGAAATTCTTATTTTTTATTAAATATTTTGTTTTTTCGTACCAATAATGACGTCAATGTTACTAATAAAAAACTGTAAAACTTTTAAGGAAACTAAATTGCTTTCAAATAGATAAACACGATATTAGAGGAAACAGAGGGGTCGTAAGGAAAAAGAAGGGGCGTAAGCAGGAGTATTTTGTCAAAAAACTATGCAGCAGTCTCCACAAGGCAAGCACCAATGCGCCTAAATTAAACATCAACATGAAATCTAAACCTACACACAGCACTAGTTATGCCCTTTAAAAAAAATAAGAAAATTGCATGATGGTCTCTATATTACTAGCATTTAATTTCTAATCGAAAAAAACCGTGAAATATTTAGCCGTAGAAGCTACTTAACCATGAAATAATATAAACTAAAATAAATCTACACATATCACATTTTCAGTATTATCACAATCGCGGCCTTAAAAATCGCCAGCGGTTAAAGGCACACTTGTGCAGGAAGCCTGAGCTCTGTCATTCGAAATTGCTGATCATACACATTCCCTACGCCATAAACTTCCCGTGTTCCACGCTGTGAACACCATGATTCATTCATAGGTATGAATGTCACCACGATGATTCACCTACAAAAGATGTTCATCTGTATTTCATTCGATCCCGTTGACAAATATAACTTCCCATCATTATAGATACAAGCTATCTATCTATTATAATGCATGTATTTATGTTTGTTCCTATTTTCATTTCGAAATTATTATAATCTAAGTAGAATTGTTAAATACATATTTATATCAATGACATTATAGTATATTAGGCTTATATTTCTAGGATAAAAATGTTTAGTGTCATTTTTCTAGTTTAACTTGAGTCCTTATTTTTATTGTAAGCTACAAAAATATTAAGAATTTAACTCCATCCATCCATCCATCAGCCTTTCGACATCCACTGCTGGACATAAGCCTCCCCAAGAGAACGCCACACATGTGTTTCGCTCATATGGGGTATAGTGCCGTAATCGCCACGCTTGGCAGGCGGGTTGGCGATCGCAGTGGATGTTGTTAATACTCGAGAGAGTGCTGCCGCCCACTCCCCCGGTATTCCCTCAGTCGACTCTTACGACTCCCGTGGGTAGAGAGGGGTGGGACAATTCTAAAGCCGGCCCCACAAAATTTAACATTTTCCATATAAAAATATTTTTAATATTTTTTTTAATAATAGCAAACCGGTGTTTTTGTATCATTTCAATGCAATTTCTTTAAGTGCTTTCTTTAAAAGATTTAACAACTACCTATATGAACAAAATTGAAAATTAAACCTAATTTGATAACGAAGGTTAGGTGGTACGTTCACAAGTAACTGTATATAGTGTGATTCAGTATATGCAAATACATCCTATTGAGTCGTGTGTTTGCTTAATGAATGAGTTTCGTTCTGTTAGCTTGTTGCGTAATATAATATTTACCGTTTTGTAAATTTCCAAATACATCGTAAAAATATTGCGAAGTCATGTTTTCGTATACCAAGCACCACCGGATTTCCGGATCTATCACAAAGTGAGCATGTACTTTTCCGGTACATAAGGAGTCGACACTCTCGTTCAAGAAACTAGTCGATGTGAAATCACATCGATCCGTTACTGCTTGCAAGAAGCATAAACTACTTGTAACTAGCGTTCGTCACATATATTTTTTGTTTTTATTATTGTACTTATTTAGTTTTCATTGGTTTTCTTAAGTCTCGCCCAACCTAATTCTATAAAAATCTATCAAGGTGATGCTTTCCGGATCTATCACAAAGTGAGCATGCACTTTGCCGGGACATAAGGAGTCGACACTCTCGTTCAAGAAACTATGTCGATGGAAAATTACATCAAACCGTTACTGCTTAGAAGAAGCATAAACTACTCGAACTAGCATTCCTCTCTTCTCTTTTTTTACAACATACTCTGTATTATATTATTCTGTATTTTTTTTGAAGTAAATACTTCTTTAGAATCGTTCTGGTTTGAAACTCGATGAAACGAAAATGCATCACGAAAAAGGTTCAAACACATAAATGTATAGGATTGACAGTCAGTTGCAGAAAAGTCCATTAAAGTTATTTTAACTTTGAAATATTATTTTTGTCACAAAAAGTATTCCGTGATAGTTGATTTGAAATCTCGGTCTCCGGCTTGCGTGATCAATACTTAAACCATATGACCACGGTGTATATAAAATTAATTTTAAAAAAAATATGTGCATTCAATTATAAACTAATATCTATTTTTACTAAGGTCATTTGCTATTCCCATGCCAGTTATAAAGTATTTTTCTCACCTACCCGCACAGTGAATCATATAATTTTGTTATTTTTGTTGCTATGGTGACAAGATCGTTTACTAAAATTGTCCCATGAATTCCTACGGAATCCATTATATCGCTGCAGAAAAAAAATTAAATTAATTTTAATACTCTATTAAATTTAATTAATGAGAGGTGATTTTAAGCTTGGTAAAAAATAATAAACCTTACATTTTTATCCTAATACTTCTGATGCTCTATATCCATCTCAATCTCTCGTAGGCTACTAGAAGTTTCATTTCTGCCATGTGTGAATTGCACACATATGGGATTTTTTTGGTTTATTTTTTTGTTTTTATGTATTTAGGTTTCATAATTGTAACTATAATTTAAGAACATTTCTTTCATTAATGAGCAATTTTTTGCCTAAAATTGTGGAAAGCATATTATTAATTTTACAAAATATTTTGCGTACCATTTCTTTTTAATAGATTGAATTAATATTACTTTAGACTGACACGCTAATTATCAACGTACGCAGTTCTTCAAACATCTGCTAATTATAATATCTAAGTAATTATATCACTTACTCGTACATTTACTTAAAAAAGAAAATTTTACTAGAACAGCTAAAATATAACGTGAAATAAAATGGCGTTGAGATTATATTATACGTATTATAGATAAATCAGATAACTTTTTTCAACCATCAATAGTTAGTATTGATTCTGTAGACAATCAGTAGTCGAACTTACCTTTGTTTATTTGGCGTGAATGACTATTTTGTTAGGCTGCCGGGTGCGATTTCTTTGTCACATATTATTTCAAGTTTGCTCTAATTTGACACGTATGAGACCACCAACTAATAGCCGCTGTAGAATTATCACGGGACATTATTTATTGTAAACTAGGCTTCTATAACTTCTGGGCACGTCTCCGTCCACTTGGATTAAAGTAGGTATATAAATACGTACCACCGAAAGAATGTAACATAGTTCCAGTGGCCCGCCAATAAAGGCGGAGAGACGGCACACGGCGGGTTTCTTTAGTGGGTGAAGGCCCCACACTACCCTGTTCGTTGCCACGAACGACGGGGTGTGCGGTTAGGAACATTTTTTCCCGCCTTAACGAAAAAAAAGGTATATATTTTAAATACGTCACTCTACCGCATGCTAATTATCTCTATGCAAAAATAGTTATCCCACATGAACTATGATTTCTTTTGGGATAATTTTTTCTAGGCTCCACAGTATATGCGAAATTTCATGATGATTGGTTCAGTAATAATGGTGTGAAAGCGTTACAATCAAACAAACAAAATCACTTTCGCATTTATAATAGTAGTAAGGATAATATACCTACACGAATCCAAAAATCTTGAATTGAACATTTTTAAAGTACAAATTATTTGTGAATAAGGAAAAAGAGATTTTTTGCACGAGCGGGAATCGAACCCGCGTCTTTTCAAAACCGGGGAAGTGCTCTAAGGCACTGAGCTATCATACAGATCTTGCGATCATCCCAATCTCCTTATCTTATTTGTCTTTACGACCAACGCCATCTATCGGAATGCATTTACATGCATTTGGTTTAATGATGCGGAAATAGATGAACTAGTTTTATCCTACTTAGGTACCTACTATTTTTTTTTTAAGTAAATCGCCTTCATTTTTATTTAACTTGTGTTTCTAAAGCTTTACAAATATACATTAAATAAAAAAAATGCATTAATCGCAGAACTACTACTATATTTTTTGTATATCACGTATTGTTCTGTCTGGGAATCGTACCGAACAGTGCATGAAAATATATACTAATACACTATACCACTTACGAAATATTTCATGCGTTATATTGCCAACATTTTTGGTTTTAAATAAACCAGTCGTTTATCTAAACAAATTAAATTAAATAATTCTCTTATAGTTACATAAAAACTATAACAATTGTTAAATAAATCCGGAAAGTAACATAATCCTATAACTAGAACATATCTATTGTTAAAGCAAATACTTACGGACAGTTAAATGATCTGTTTGTTAGTATTAAATTTCAAGCGGTGAGCTTTTTGGTCATGAATTATAGCGGAAAATGGTGAGTTTTTGCAATTAAATAAGATTATTTTTTAACTCCAAGGAATTATTTAGCTCAGTGCGAATTGTTTAATTTTGTATCGATTAATAAGTTGCTAATAATTATATTTACTTATCAAAGATAGTTAGAGAAATAGACAGAGAGAGAGGTTCTCGAGAAAGGCCAGGTCAGGGGTGCCCTTAACTGAGGTGCATGGTGTGAGGATAATAGTGAGAGTGAACGAGGCAAATAAGGTAAGCAAGGATCACACCAAGTTGAAATCCGCAGCCTTTTTTTTGTTAAGGCCGGGAAAAATGTGCCTAACCACACACCCCGTCGTTCGGGGCAACGAACAGGGTTGTGTGGGGCCCTCACCCACTAAATAAACCCGCCGTGTGCCGCCTCTCCGCCTGTATCAGTGTGCCACTAGAACTATGTTACATTATTTCAGTTGTCTCAGCCTACCCCTCTGGGAAACAGGCGTGAGTTTATATATGTACCTACGCTAATGCCAAAATGAGGTCCACCATCTTTAAAAAAACAACAATAATTGTTGTGAATCAATTACGAGAATCTAAATTTCTCTTTTATTACATCAGTTACTTATTATAAAACTTTATGATATTAATATCTTAAGAGCCAGCTCTTAATCGTACAAAAAACGATCTAAATTTATCGAACCAAATCTAACATCTACGTATAACAAATAAAATGCGTCCAAACATCCGTGGCACCGCAAAACACAACCCTCGCATAGGAATGTCGCGTAGGTCCAATAAAAGAAATCGGTCCTTTAACAATAACATAATCGGATGCGCCGGCGCCGCGCCGACGATCGCTTAGCACAATGCTACGAAAATATTATAAAAGACATACATATAGACGTGTGAAATACGGTGACAACAAAGCAACAAATAAAAGTATATATAAAAACGTCCCTGGGCTATACTTTTTTGAACACCTATTAATTTTATATTGATTGGATATTTTACGCTTGTTAGAAAGATTTTAATAAGCGGCTCAGAAAATGGCATTAAGGAGCATAGCTTGGGGCATCAGGGACTAATAAAGCAATCTGTGGCATCCTTTTGAATTGTAAAAGTTTTATTGAGAATGTTAATATTGTTTTATAGCAATGTTTTAATCGTTTTACATAAACTGAGAGTTCGCGACGTGATATGCAAAAAACTAAAATCATACGAATTAATTGTGCCAGTAATAACATATAATATATAGGTAGCTATAAAATAGTAAGTATAATACTACCTACTAAAATTCTAATATATCTTTACATCGTTTTGTATTTATATGAATTTAATATAAACGAACCAATATTTAGGTACTACTCAAGAAATCGTAATAACAAAATGTATAGAATGTAGAAAGTAATTTGCTTCTGCAAAATATACTTAAATAATACTAGCTGCAACCCGAGACTTGGTTCGCGTTTTTGCCTTGCGAAACCCTGAATATTTTACAAATAAAACCTTACCAGGTAGCTAAGTTACTCCTTATAACATTAGCTATTTGCCAGCGAAAGTCCTTCCAAATCGGTCCAACCATTCCGAGGATTATCCGAAAGAAACAGACAGACTGATAGATAGACAAAAACTTTACAAATGGGTATTTTTTATAAGTAGCATATATAGGTACTTACTTTCATATGTATTTAATAAAAAAACTCTCATTTAGACATTACAAACAGTTACTTCAGTTTAATTTCTTTGTATAAAAAATTAGATACTAATATACTAGGTTTTTAAGCAGATTATCGTATGGCATTACATACTCTCTTTTTCTTCTATAACTGGTTGAAAAATAATCTAAAATAATTTTTAGGATGATTTTGTTAACTCCGTCTAAATACACAAATCTGAGTAATAAGAAGCCTCTACGTATAGCAAATGCTTAATAGCATTGATTAGGCTTAAAATCTAGTAACACTAGCACATATGTCGATCAGTTCCGTATTGATACAAATATCATTAACAATACTGTATCAACAAAAAGACCACTGATACTCACCATGACGAAAATGGCAAGACAAGCGTCCTAAAATTAATTGGACATAATTAATAACGCGTCTTAAACAAACTCCTCCCAGCCTGCCGACCGATTTTAAATGTTATATTATTTTATTTATCTCGACGAAAATTCATGTACGACCCACAAAATATACTGCCATCTTTATTTTTATGGCCATAAGGGTTGTCTTCGAATGTTAAGTAGCATGAGTGATTGCAAATAGATATTTATCACGGTGTGTATCTAAGGCTTTTTTGTTATAACATTCCGTACAAAACGTGCGTTGTAAAGAGCCCCCGACGACGATGCCACCCATTCATAAAGATAGTGGTGACCTATTGAGATTCAACAGCGATGTTGTGATGTGGATACGACTAATTAATAGATAATATATTCGTTTCATTATAGTCATTATAGACGTTAAGTATGATGTGTTATCGAAATTAGCAGTCAGGAGCAATTGTCAGGATGGCTGAATTGGTAAAGCATCTGGACGGTATCCAGAAGATGCAGGTTCAAATCCTGCTCCTGACTGTTATTTTCGATTTCACATTTTTCACTTTGTGTTTAATGTATAGTGCTAAGCATGTCAAATGCTAAAAATATATATAAAAATATCTAAATATCTAGTTATATAGTTTAGTAATAATCAGCTATCGACATATCCAGGCGTAAGTGCGTGATTTACGCCACATTTGTAATTCCATCGAAGAGAATAGCCCGTCAAAGTGGTAGTTAAAGCAGGTATTTAAATAGCTAGTGAATTAGTGGATATAGTGAATTTTTTGCATTGTGCCTTCAATAAGCTGAAGGATGATTTGAAAAACTATTATAAAAAAATGTGAAATAGAATATTATAGTCACAGGGTTTGGACCATTGCCTTCTGGATAATGTTCAGACACAACCTACCTCGGGGTGACCTATTTCCAGAACACTTTTTTCCTCATCATCTCGGGTGACGCCTGCGCCAACTGTCAGATGTATTAAATTAGCATACGTTGTTGTTAGGGTCGTGTCATAATTTGATATGATTGTTAATTGCAATTAATTTAGCTTATTTCACATTGTCAAATATACCTACCTATTTCGTCTATCAATATCGTTGTTGAAAATAAATACTTCCCAAGTTTCATTTAACTTAACTGCAAGAGTCTTGCAGGCTCAGGCTTGATCTTGCAATATTTTCTTTCAAGTCTTGCAAAGTTAGTCTTGGTCTTGTTTACAATTTTTGGGCAACACTGTTCATAATAATCGATCCCATCCATATTATCCTACCGTATATTAGGCCCACACGCGCGTCTCAGGCAGCCTCTTGTAAAATCGACTTTGGGATTGAACGACACTTAGTTCTTTTGTTATGTGTCCTTGAGGGTACAAATTTACGATCACACCTCGCACCTACATAATGAGCGTCAGCACAGCTATTAACACCTTGGGAGCTCAATGAAGATGTAAGAGAACTTTGGCGAGAAAGACAATAGAGACAAGTTTCAATATGAGATATATAGTGATCAGTTTTAGCTTGCAATATGCACATAAATAAAACTACGCCACCATAACATGATGAAGATTTTGATGAAAATGGAAAGTGGATTTAATGAATAAACAGTAAACATCATTTATTTATCACCATATAAATAATATATATTAATAATATAAAAATAAATAAAATATATAATAATAATATGGTACGCGTGTACTACAGTAAAATAATAATTAAATATGTATTAGGTATAAAAAGGCTCAGAAAATATAATGTGACTAGTATAAAATTACAGAACGTTTTATTATATTATGTTATTTAAGAAATTATATTGCCAAAATACAATGACAGGAAAGATTCATTCTGGTCCCACACATCGAAGCGTATAATTAGCAAATAGGATTCAACAACAAACACCGAATCCCCTGACGCGTACACAATAAATCCACTAACGTTTATGATTTTTAAAAGATTTCTAACATTCTGACGGACACGGGTGAAAAAATAAACAATTTATGAGCACCTCTTCACCCCCAACCCCCGCTGTAAGCGTTCAAAGCCCAATAATTGTATATTCTTTTACAGTAGTGTGCCCGTCTATTTTGTATGGTCGATGAAGTCAGCGCAAAAAAGCATTCAACTAAAATCACAGGCGCCTTTAATCACTGCTATTGAGATCTATCGCAGGATCAAAGCGGGAGCGGTGGCATGACGAAATCGCCTCTCAAAATATTAATCTAAGGTCCACTTTACTTGATATGACATTGGTTACGCTTTTTTTGCTTCGTAGCGGATGCTCGTGTCAAACGCTTTAGTATTTTGAGTTTGTTTTGAAAATTCTTTTATCTGATGTAAGTTGGTGTATCCATTGTTGGAGGTGCAGCTCATCTGCTACGTCGGGGGCGATTTGTTGAGGGGCGGCATGCATGCTTGCTGAAAATGCTTACTGGCAATAATTTAGACGTCAAATAGGAAGGTTTTTGTGCGATGCGGGCAACGTGACAATCATTTCAGTTTTATTTATGACTTTGACAGGATATCGGACAATATGCGGAGGAATTCGCGGTGGCTTTGATGCCGTATGCCAGCACGTATTGGTGGTATTTCCGTTATTATGACTAAAAGTTATATTTATAGGTAACTAAATTCTGTCCGCAACTCCAACCGTGTGGACTTCTCTGTATAAATACGCCATGATTTGACTCGCTAGTTATATCTTCCTATGCAAGAATAGCTATCCTACAGCAACTATCATTTTTTTTTAGATATATCTAAAAGCTGCTTTTCGGAGTTCCAGGCTTTATATATATATATATATATATATATATGTGTGCAAAATTTCATAATGATTGGTTCAATATTTACAGAGCGAAAGCGTTACTAACAAACAAACTTACTTTTACATTTATAATACATCTATATTATTATAAAGCTGTAACAGAGCTGTCTGTACATTTAAGATATTTGAGAAAAAATTACTGTAATAGGCGTGTCTAAAAACAAAACTTTTTTTTTAATGTTTGTCTGTTTATCTGTTTGTTTGTTTGCGCATCACGCAAAAACTACTAAACGGATTTTGATGCAACTTTTTTGTTTGATAGCTCTTGGTTAGACTTATTACTGGCATACATTTTATCCCGCTACTATATCACGAACCTGAGATATAACCTAAAAACTAGCTTTTGGCTGTGGCGGAGCCGCAGGTAAAGGCTAGTACTTTTATATGATTGAGAGGGTAATCATAGCGAGGCCTTGTGATCCGCAATCACATATACTATCACTTAATCACTGAGGTATTACAAATAAAAAGGAAAAGCTTTGCTGTGCTCCTATTTTGCTAAATCCAAGAACATGTAACTTTTTGCCATCACGTGGACAAACTTGTCTGTCACCGTTTATGGTAAAAACACCTAACGTTGACTTCACATCTTGGTAACGGCCACAACATAAATCTTATAAGGCTATTTATAGACATTTAGCGTAAGTGAAAAATGCCTTTCCGCAGTAAAACATAGTGTAGCATAGCGGCAAGTAAAGACTTCAACGCGCCGTGCTGTGTGTAACATAACCAACTTCAACAGAAATGCATTAATGTATAGTAATATATTTTTATACAATAATTTCTTTATTGTTATCAATTATGTTTAATACAATAAAAATATTACACTTTATTCTATAAATTGATCTCTCTATGAATAAATTAAAAATATGAAATGGAGATTTTTAGTAGGAGCGGGAATCGAACCCGCATCTTTTCCAATCCGGGGAAGTACTCTAAACCACTAAGCTATCCCACTGATCTTTCGATCATCCCAAATTCTTAATCACATTTGTCTTACGAAAAAATGGATTTGAAAAGATGCGGGTTCGATTCCCGCTCCTACTAAAAATCTCTTTTTCTTTATTCACAAATAATTTGTACTTTAAAAAGTAGCGGAGCATGTCAATTGCTAAAAGAAATAGATCCAAAATGTTTAAGATGAAATGGTTTATGTAAATATATATTTATTATATTCGCGAGGAAATCTGCATGCCTGAAAATTTTTCTTGGCAAGTTATGCAGCACGCAATGAATTTAAATAAAATTATAATAAACAAAAAAATTTTAATATTAGCCATACTAAAACACAGCATTATCCTGAAGTTTTAGATACTATAGACGTAAACAAAAGAATAATTATTTGAGAATTTACAGTAAATCTAATTTGTAAATATTAACCGTTTTAAATAAATACATAAAGACTATCTCTAGTCTTTAATAATTTAGCATAATGATAATTTAACATACGTACCTACATGCATAATTGTATCAATTTACTTGAATAATCGACACCTGGTCTATAAGACCAGATATATCACAGAGAGATTTCATCGTATTACTACCCATATATTCACGACATTTACCGACATAAAGATATAATTGACACACGACGGACATCTGCTACATGTATACGCTGGACAGGTGTGTCACTAAACAATTGCCGAGACTTTGTGTACTAGGGATTTATGATTGCCACGTGGATAAGGACCTTTGATCCCAAGGTGCTATAATTTGACTGGAGGCGCGCAAAGACAGCTGAATTTTGAAACTGTAATCGGTAAGTTGGTTAAGCTACCTTGGTATGGGTGATTATTTGAATGTGTGGCATGGGTTGTGCTCCTAACCAGTAGTGGAAATTGGATTATTTGATTGAGCAGTTATAGATGCGTGATAAACTAATAAAACAAGTGTCACCACCTCATTCCTTTCACTATGGAAGACCACTATAGGAAGTAAGCTGTTATTACCCATTGTTTTATTGATAACAAGGCGTGGTATATGGTATTAAACGTATATTTAACATAGCTCCAAAAAATGTTGTCCGTATGGTGATGAACTAAGAATATAAGTATCACCACCCCAATCTTTCCCGCGGGTGTCATACAAGGTGACAAAGGAAAGTAAGCAATTATCATCCATTGCATTACTGGTGGTAGGGCTGGGTACCAAGTGAGAGTAAGTACTCTATATCGGGTCCAAACGGGTCGGTACCACCATCTCCTGTGTCGGTCATGAAGCACGGAAGCACGTCAGTGTGTTTTGGCTGCAGCAGAAGATAGCCGTTTATTCATTAATTTTTCATAACTTAGAAGTGAAATGGTGCGCAGCGTCTTGAAAATCCTCCCAGTATAGTTCATGAGCGATGGTTACCACTTAGCATCAGGTGGGCCGTGGCTCGTCTGCCATCATAAGCAATAAAAAAACATACCTCGGTAATACACCAAGCACAAACTGCCTCGGTGGTGCAGTGGTAGTGTGTGCGACTGCTGATCATGAGTTTGCCCGGAGTTTAGAAATGTGCCCGGTAGACGGCAATAGGCTCGCTCCCTATTACGTGGGACCTAAACATAGCTGGCGATCGTGGGTGTGTAAAATACACCTCTGCCTACCCCTTCGGTCAATATAGGCGTGATGCTATGTGTTACAAAGTGGGAAAAACTTTGAAATACTAAATCATTTGCAAATTAATAACAAAAACGATCATGTCAGTCGAATATTTTATAGTCACTTGTGTCTTCCTATTAAAACAATTTTAGCAGTCTTTCCGCATAGACTAACAATCATAAAACCACAAAACAAAAGAGCTTTTCTTTACAAAAATATCAAGTTACTGCACCAATAAAACCCCTGTCCAAATATTTAGTATCATAAAACCAATTCAAATATAATATATAGTGTAATCGGCACGCCGCATTTGTATTCACATTGTATAAGTGCTATAAAAACATAATGTTTGTCATTTTAACTTCTTTTGTTAAAAATTAAAAAGCTAGCGGCCGTTTAGCGCACACGTCACGTTTAAACACGTTATAAATAGTGCCTTCAATAAATTAAAAATATAAGTTAGTTATAATTTGTCTCCTGCGAGTTTATGGCTAATAATAACGTGACCGTATCTAATGCCAACAACCTTGTCTGAGAATCTAGTCAACACTCGTCAAAGAGCACTAAAGATTGCTTTTTCAGATAGCAAATTCTTCAACAAATATACTCAATCAAAGACACAATTTAATACATTTACATGTGAATAAGCAGCGCCATTAAAGACTAAAATCGATTTCGCTACACCATAAAAAACACATCAAAATCAATTTACGATCCGACGTAGAATAACTCTCAGTTGTCATGACAGAAGGTGTTATTTGAGAGAAATGCATCATAATCTTAAACGCCACTTCTCAAATGGGGCCTTTTTAATATTATGTCAATAAAAAATATTCATTGAGACAATAGTGAGGGTTTGAGCTCACAATAAATTCTGACATGGTCCATTTATCACAAGAGATAATCATCGTGAGCCATGCACCGTATACACGGGACGAAATACTTCACAAGTATATTCACCACTTCTGTCAAATTTATACGTTTAATTAAGTTGTTTAAACTGGAATTTTAAATCTGTGTTATCATACTAACAAATGATTGTTGTTATAATTGCTTTTTTCTTATTTTAAACGATCGTTACAGTCAATTTACATAGTCCGTGGAACTAAGTCAATTTAACAAGTTACATCAAACTCATATTACTAAATTTTGATTAATAAAAGTATATTAAACACAAAGTGAAAAATGTGAAATCGAAAAAATTATGTTTAATGTATGTTCTAAGCATATCAAATGCTAAAAATATATATAAAAATATCTAAATATTTATAGGATTTGCGTCATTATTAGGTAAAATCTTAATTGTAAAATTAAGTTTACCTGGTCGGTATAATGTATGAAAATACTTCCGACAGATGATGCAGGCGTCACCCAAAGACGTTAAGTATGAATGTGCTATCGAGATTAGCAGTCAGGAGCAAGGGTCATGATGGCTGAATTGGCAAAGCATCTGGACGGTATCCAGGGGATGCAGGTTCGAATCCTGCTCGTGACTGTTATTTTCGATTTCACATTTTTCACTTTGTATTTAATGTATGTTGCTAAGCATGTCAAATGCTAAAAATATATATAAAAATATCTAAATAATAAAAGTATGAAAATACCCTGTTTTGTAACAACAACAATTTGCCTTATAAATGCAATACTAGATTGCATTTAAGCCAACATAACGCTGACCAATCAGAGGTTCGCGTTGTTACCCCCGTGGTACAACTAACATAAGGGGAACAAGTTAGCTTTTCATTGACACCCCATTATACAATCTATTCTCATCATATAAGCATGTTTATTTATACTACATATATCTCAACCGCGTTCGTTTTTATTGGCTGTAAAATATGGAATTACTCGTATGCATTAGTAAACGTTTCACATTCAAGTTTCATATCGGTGGTGAACATAACTCGAGATTTAGTTTTGTGTCGGCGCATAAGATGTCCCGATATGATATTTTTATGGAAACATATGTTATTATATTACGTGAGTTTAGTTCCTTTCATTAATAGCTTTGTGCTACTTTGTCATCTTAGCAAATATAATGTATACGGCTTGTAAAAGGACATATCTATTGCAAAATTAACGACATTGCAACTGAAAAATTGATGCTATTGCAGTATTGAATGTTGTAAGTTCGATTTTTCTATTTTAAGTACAATAGCCACCTTTCTGCTCAAACGCTGCGTGGAAGTCTTGTTGTATCTAATCCACTTATTATATGCCTGTGAAGGCAAAATTTAAAACTATACTACAAGCACACGGCCCACGTGATAGTAAATGGTAACCGTGTTCTATATAACGGCAGCAACACCAGATACATCTCTGATGCTTCAGAATAGGAGGTGGACAAGAATGATAAAAAGAGTTGACGAAGGATATACAAGAAGCAATTTTGAGTTCTACAATCAGGACATTCGCTGTAGCAGCGAGAAGTACGGATACAAAACAACAAAAGGCTCGTCCCCTATTCATTTGGAATTTTATTTGGAATCAAGTGACATAGATTATGTGGTGTGGACATAGTATGTGGGTATATTACATATACATGTATGTTTACCCCTTCGAGGAACTGAACTCTATAAAAGTCAAAGAATATTTTTTCGAAAGTATGCTTACATGAAATATTTTAGAGAGTTTATATATTTAATTTATAACTAATATAAAACTAGTAATGAGGCCTTACAATAAATACCCATGAGTCATAAAGTTGGCCGGTCGGATTTCACCTAAAGGAGACGCCGCTAATATCTCAATTTCGAGAACAGACCTACGTCTGAGGGCAAACACACCGCCCACTGGAACCTATCAGTGGGCTCCCTTATGAATTGTCACTTAATTGCACTACCTAAATGTAATAAATTAATTACGTGACAACAAAACGGTGAGAAGCTGTGGGTGAGGTGAGCTCGGCGTAGCCCCCCGCTGGCAGGAGACCTCACCGAGAACAGTCTATACTGTCACATCACACCGCTTTGTTCACCTAAATTCGCCTTCTCTTTTCGGCGCTGGTACAAAAAAAGAGAAGAGCAATCGTCGGCGAGGCCTTTGCATCGCGCACATCATTTTTCACGTCTCATTCAATAACTCGGTGCATAGTCGCCAAGATAGTGATCGAATTTTGAAATATTTCGATGGGAGAGCGTCACATTCCCAAGGATATGGTATTACTTTGCGTGCGGAATGTCGGTACCTATGGGTATAGCTGTTAAGCGCTGCGATGGACGCAGCATTTGGCAGTTATGACTTGGTTACATGCTTTGATGTGTATAATATATTGTATATACAAATTTCAATTATGGTAATTGTTGTAAAGTGGTTTATAGTATAATTTTAGATGTCATTTATACAAGCCATAACATTGTGTTCATGCAAAAAAAATACATTTTAGTAAAACATCGACTTAATTTTCTTAGTTACCTTGATAGGATAGTATCTAGATTGTAGTTTCTATGATAGGATTTACGATGGCGGAGTGGTTCAGATACCGGCTTCCTCCCGAGTGTTGTAGATTCGATTCTCATACAGGACAACTCTGTGTGATCCACAAATGGTTGTTCAGAGTCTGGGTGTAGTTTGTGTTCGTGAAATTGTATGTTTATAAGTCCCGCGCGAAACAAGGATTATTCCTCAGTGCAGGTCGTTGTCTTTTTTAAACATAACAATAATAAAAATAAAGTGCGATAATAACATATTCTGGAAGGAGCGTTTTGGACGGCATTGAAAAATAAAAAAGAATAAAATTCTTATTCCATAATATAACTGTTATTACAAAAAAGTGTTAATTGTAATAAACTAGTTTACACAAATCACAGCAACACTCACTGAAATTAAATAAAACGGAAAATCCATTTAAGTCGACGTAAATATAAAACCACTGATTTATTGTCTGGAAATAGTATAGTTTGCATCAGTGCCCACATTATTACAAACATTTAGAAGCGTCAACGCGTTGCAAGTCCCGTATAATGTAATTTACTTGAATACAGCTTAGGAACCCTTTGCAACAAAGAGACCCAGTACACTTTGTTTGCTATTGTCGGCTACTTTAACAGATTACATTTTTGTACATATAATATATAATAGTTAGGAAGCAGGTACAGTTATATTCATTGAGTAGTCGCTCACACCGATGTTTATCTGTAAAACAATGTAGTAAGTTTTGCAAACTGACAGTTTTCGAGCCCTCTTATCTGGTGTATCTTGGGAGTTGTGGCTTTGAACCACCGCAGTTTGCACCTATTTGTTGAAATGAATCGGATCTTTGAGATTAAGGCTTATCTATAGATTAAACAGTGAAAAGTACCATTAAGGCTTAGGAACTCTATTGAATGAGTAATCATTTCTTTTTTTTGTATTTATGTTCTTGTATGAGCACAGGTTGTGACTGGCCAGATAGCGTAGTGGTTTACGTACTAAACTCTCACTACTGAATATCCTGAGCTTAGTACATAATCCAAATAAATATTTGTGTACTCCACAAATAGTGGCTTTCACACTAAATGTAATTAGTATGAATGTAGAAAGAATTCCGGACGTGCGACTGGTTAAGAAGATATACAATGCGAAAGTCGAAGGATGTAGGTACAGGTGGAGACCGAGACTCACCTACCTAGACCAAATCGGTGATGTATTGAAGGAACGTGGAACCAGGAGTCTCCGAAACCGGCGAGCGTGTATGAAGAGAAATATGAATGTTGAGGAAGCGAGCGACGTATGCAAGAATAGAGCCTTTTGATACTCTGTTCTCTGCCTACCCTGCAAGGGAGATGGTATGATAATGAGTAAGTATGTAATTGGTGCCCCATAATTGTGTTAGTAGAGCTTGCCGCTATACAACGTTTGTGTGTGTGTGTAAAAATAATTTTGGCAAGCTATTACAAAATTAAAATCTCCAATTATCAATTTGCTGCCAATTAATCGATATTACCATTTTTCCTTCTGCGGTTTTGTTTTAAAACACAAATAAGGTTTGTGGTCATCACAATTATAGAAATAAAATAATTTCACAGTTTAAGCAAATATGAGACATTTAATTATTAGTGCTAAAACCGCAAATGATATTTATAAAAGGTAGCAATTTTCTTTTAAATAACATTAATTGATAGTATTGATTGCTTGGATGCCGTTTTATATAATAACCAAAACAATTGAAAAACGTAGCTCGGTTAGCTAATATGTCAAATTGAAAGAGTATTTCCTATGTATACAGAGTAATATATTTTTGTGGTTTTGAATATCCTACTATCCTACAAAATAAATGAGAAAGTTTGTGACGATGTTCGATGTTTAGTTTTTTGTCCGTAAAACACGCGTAAACTGCTAAAAAATTTATAGATAAATGAGAGGATGGATTAATATAATTATAGGACATTGATTTTTTTATTGATTTTGTCCGTGTGGTGACGGACTAAGAATACAAGTATCACTACCCCATTCTTTCCCACGGGTGTCGTATGAGGCGACTAAGGGAAGTAAGCAATTATCGTCCATTGTATGACTGGTGGTAGGGCTGGATACCAAGTGGGAGTATTCACTTGGTATCGGGCTCGAGCGGATTGGTACCACCATCTTCCGTGTGACCGGCCATGAAGCACTTCGTTGCGTTTTGGCTGTAGCAGGAGATAGCCGTTAATATTTCATTTCATATCTGTGAAATGAATTGGTGAGCTTGACAATACTCTCGGTATAGTCGAGTCCATGGGCGACGGTTACCATTTACCATCAGATGGACCGTGGGTCGCCTACCACTACATGCAATAAAAAAAAATATGCCTCAAAAAATAATTTATCGAAGGATAGCTATTTTTGGCATACATGCGTAAAGACTAATAGGAATTGATTGACTTATTATCAACCGGAAAATGGTAAAAGCCGTTGTAGTAGGTAAAAGAAAGATTATCAAGCTGAAGAAACAAAAAAGACTAATATTTAAAGTAACATAAAATGGTATTTTGATCTGTATTTAGCACTTGACATGCTCATCTACTTTAAAGAACAAATTATTGTGAAAGTGGAAAAACAACTTTACTGGGAGCGAGATTCGAACCAGCGGCCCTTACAATCCGGGGAAGTGCTCTAGACCGCTAAGCCATGGCAGTATCGGCTACACCTAATCTCCACTTCATAATTACTTTTTAGATGTCTCTACGCCATCTAGCGGATGCATTTACACCGTGTATAAATATATATATAACGACTAGTGACCACGGCTGCTGTAACTCAGTTGAAACGTGGGGTTAAAGGTGATTAAAATTTCCTTATTCATATTATTATAAATAGATCCAGAGAATTTTGTAGACAAAAATGCTATTTAAAAAAATGAGTGAGAAAGTGAATCCATAACTTAAACTTGACTTAACTTGTTCCTTTTTTAACTGTTTCTAAGCATTTGGCAATATTTACGAATTCCAGAGTATATTATGGATGTGATGCTTAATTCTTAAAAATAAAAAGCTATAAATCGGGAATTTAAAATAAAACACTAAAATGTAATAAAACTGTGTTTGTACATTAAATAGTTATCAATCCTAGAACATATATGAAGTATTGGCATTTTTTGACCATCGAACTTAATTGGGATAATTAGGCTTTGCAACACATTGTTCCATAATTATAGCGTAATAATATAAAAATTTACACGACAGTAGAACTATATCGTTCACAACATTTTCCAGTGTAACAAAACTCCAATTGCTTAACAACAAAGCTATATTTTACACAATAACTTCCTTCACAACTGTTAACTTGCACAGATATTACAAGACTGCCCCCAATCGACCCAATTGGCCAAGTTACCCGCATTTATACTCTAATCCACCCATAAATTCGCTTCTACCCTCTACTTTGCTTAGTGTTGCCAGACGCGAGGAGTTTAAAAATAGCTAAATACCATTGTTATTAATGAATATAAAGGTGATATTTTATAAAACCCTACAATAGGTAAATATACTATAAATGGTGTGGGCTCTCCCAATAGACAGTAAAAAACGTTATATATCGAAAAAAATTTTGCAGGTACAGATTATGATAGTTCAGCGGTTAGAGGATATATTTAACTGTTAAGCAATATAATTGTTCTTTATAAGCTTGACCGGTGACTAAGTTACACTGACAAGTAACTAACTTACACATCTGCTGCTCTGCTCGAGAAAAAAGACGTGACTGTATAAAAATAATTAAAGATAATAAAACTATATAGAACACTCCGTTTCATTCAAAGTGTGTTATAATAATCGAATGAAAAAGCGAATTTACGAATAGAATTGTCACTGTGCTAGAAGGAGAACTCGTAGCAAAACGCTTACTTAAGCTAATTAGTCAGTGCGATATAATAGCCCTGTTAGTATTTGTCATTATATATGTAATATAATATAAATTAATTTAAAAAAAAATTACAGAGGAGTTCCTAGCACAACACGAAATGTACACACATTATAACACTTAGAATCTCTTCTAAATTGTCAAAAATATTCGTTTTAGATATTCATACACAGAATTTACTACAATATACATTATTACTTTCTTATATCGCTAATGGTGCGTTCACACGCTTGCGTTCAAAGTGACATTCAACGGGCACGAGCACGAGCATAAGCGTGTGAACGATCTGCCCGTGGCTGCCCGGCTGCTACTTTGAATGGCGGGCTGCGCGCCGAGCTGCTTCCCGAGCTGCTTGCCGGGCTGCGCGGCGCGCGTGTAAACGCGCCATAAGGAATATACTGAAATATTACTTCATGTTGCATAAACATTTAACATTTTGTCTGTTATTAGTTATACAATCTCCAATGGCTTAACTGGTTTTAAGGTCAGTTAACGCGTATATGACAAGGATGTTTTAATACTGTATCAGAAGTATAATTAATTATCATCACTGAACAATATTCTACTTTAATATACCAGAACACAAACTATGAAATAAGAAAATAAGTAGTACCTTCTGAATAAAGTTCAAATGCCCCGCTCGTAGCTATCATTATCTATTTTATATTTTCGCACTTTGTTTTCTGGTAAATTACCAAACAAGTCAGTATACAGTACTGACTTGTTTGGCCTTTTTTTTGTTAGGGCGGGAAAAAATGTTTCTAACCGCACACCCCGTGGTTTGGGGCAACGAACAGGGTAGTGTGGGGCCTTCGCCTACTAAAGAAACCCGCCGTGTGCCGTCTCTCCGCCTTTACTGACGGGCCACCGGAACTATATTAAATTCCTTCAGTGGTCCGCCGGCGGCTTAGCCTTTCGAGTACCCTCAAATGAGCGACGCATCCACACACGGATCGTCGCACCTTTGCGCAAGTACTGGCCTTATCTACCGCCCCAGTCGCTGGCGGCGGTTCGGGTCTGCGAAAAGATCAGACTGACTTGTTTGGCCTACGACTTGTGCCGAAATTATAAATAAAATTTTAATAAGTAAACAATAGACTCTACTCCCCTTATTGTTTTTTTTTTGTTGCTAAACGAATAATCAGTGATAGCCTAAAGGCGAATCCTTAGGATTGTATAAACAATGGTTTCAAGTTTAATAACAAAAAAAAGATTGAAGTGAAGTGGGCACAACTAAACGCACGTAATAGACACATTTGATATTTTCTGAATAAAATGGTACGTGCTAAAAGTTTCCAAAATTAATTAAAAAAAAAATACTATGTGCTCATAATGGAAATTCTCTCTTTTAGCGTAAATACATTTTTTCACACTATTAAACCCTTTTTTTTTAATTTATATCACTCCTCCTTAGTGACCTCAGAAACATGTTTTTCATATACCCTTCGATAGCCTCTCTCTGATGATGAAAATCATTGAAATTATTTTTTGGCAACAATTAAGTCACGAAGTCTTAAATGTAAGCAGGATGGCTCATATTAAGGTCTAGGTTTATCAAGTTCAAAAATTCATTAGTCTGGCCGTGTAAAAACGGCAATACGGTGGTGTAAGACGGTTCGGCGTTTACGGTTATTTTTATGAAGTTTGTCAATAATTTCCGGCAAACAAATGGTCATGTACCAGTCATTATTCACGATACGACGATTCTCCAAAGCAACTATAGCCGCGTGTCCAGTTTCATGTTTTATAAAAACGAAGCAATCAACTGCTAAGAGGCACATCACATGCGTGGTGTCGTCACATCTTGAAAGACCCATACGCTCGATTGTTACTTTGTTTAAAGATCATAACAATTAATCCATATTTCGTCCCTTGTCACTACGATCTACACAAAATTTGACGCACCTTGGTTAAATCTGGTAACCATGACATTACACCAAGTAAACGTTTTTTAACCCTCAATCAAATTGTGGGGGATTCACCGAGAGCACAGCTTTTACACATCCAAATATTTATGTAGGATTGATTATATTTCCACTGAAGTAATATGTTACAGTATACAGTTTTAGTGGTCTGCAAGTACAGGCGGCGGGTTTATTTAGTAGGTGTTGGCTCAACAATACCCTGTTCGTTGCCCCGAAGCACGGGGTGTGCGGTTAGGTACATTTCTTCCAACCATAACAAAAAAAAGGATTGATTATATTTGACTCTTGGATATACCTTAAGGTGCCTGAAACTCATGGTAGGTGATATACGTGTCTGTTTAAATCATATGGCACCCACCGTCAATGTTTTCGTTGTTCACGAAATTCGTCGCTAAGATTGACACGACCGCATTTGAATTCTGCAAATCAGCTATAAACAGTTATGTTGCATTCATTGTATCGTCAAAACCAGAATGAAGTATGTGAAACTTTGTTGAGCACTACCTAATTACACTTAAAATCGTAGAAAATCGTACGACAAAATTTTTCACGATTTAAATCCATGATTTAATGCCACAATGTAAAAATAAGTGATAGTCAAATGAAACAAACTGTATTCAGAGTTCCATTTCCAATATTGTAATTATTTTTAAAATGTTTTATGTAAGAGTGACTAGTTATTGTGGAAAACTTATAGTGTGCCCTATTGGTATAATGTGATTCTTAAATTATCTCTATCAGTGCCTAGTATAGCAGTAACAGCCTTTTTTTTTTGTTAAGGCGGGAAAAAATGTTCCTAACCACACACCCCGTCGTTTGAGGCAACGAACAGAGTAGTGTGGGGTACTCACCCACTAAAGAAACCCTCCGTGTGCTGTCTCTCCGCCTTTATTGGCGGGCCACTGGAACCATATTACATTCCTTCAGTGGTACAACAGTAGGAGCCTACCGTACCGTATGTATTACATTCCTTCAGTGGATAGCAGTAATAGCCTAGTGGTATAACCAAGGATTGCAAAGACTGCGGTATCGAGATCGATATCCAGTCCTAACCTCGTACGATGCACACCTCGGACTTTTAGAATTTTTCGAATAAATGCATAATTTGTTTATAATTTATTAATGCTCGGTGAAGGAAAACATCTTGAGGAAACCAACGGCTTATGAAGTCTCCCAACCCGCATTGGGCCAGCGTGGTGGGCTGTAGCCTAATCCCTTTCACCAAGAGAGGAGACCCGTACCCAATAGCGGGACAGAAAAAAGGGTTGAAAAAAAAATGTCCTTTGCTTCAAACCTTAAAGAAGAAAATACCTATAGCTGAAAATTTAATCTAATATCCTACCACATACGTATACAGAAAGCTACTGTTTTTTTTAAATATTTCTAGATTGTTTAGCTAATCGGTAAAAGTTTTGACCCCATAAATATCGATATTTTTAAATAAAGTATTTTTTAAGCATTTGACATGCATAGCTACATTTTTACACTTTGTGTTTACCCAAAAATATCTTATATTGGCAAAAAGATTTAGATAACATATGATTTTATAGCTTACCCAGTACATTTTAATTTATATAGATTTGCATGACTATGTATCTAAGCTCACTAAGAATGGGACGGCATCGGAAGGCTTTAATCCGTCAGAAATCCACCCACATCCGGTGGCGCTCACTTTTATTTAATAATAACCAGTTAACGAATGGTTTATAATCTTGTAGTTAAGGATGAAAAGCCGCCAGTAATTTGAACGTCTGGGCAGGTCCGGATTGTGGAAAAAATTATAACACCCGATTTAGTTCAATCCTCTGTGGTTATTTAAACTTAACTTGTAATATTGGATAAATACAAAAAAAAACATCAGAGAAGCATACCTTTATATATTTTTTTAATACTACGCGGGTGGCAAAGGTACTAAGCGGTTACCATAACCTAGAGTTAGATTCTCGCAACACCAAAGGCATTATCTCGAGTGGCCAACTCCTGGAACCGGAGATAGGATGTGAAAAGGAAGGATAATAAGAAGAGAGTTTGGCTCTCCGGCACTCTTATTCACCATACGAAACACAACAGTAGGAGCACTTTTTTTTAGGCGGGATAAAATGTTCCTAACCGCGCACACCCCGTCGTTCGAGGCAACGAACAGGGTAGTGAGGGCCCGCCAATAAAGGCGGAGAGACGGCACACGGCGGGTTTCTTTAGTGGGTGCAAGCCCCACACTACTCTGGTCGTTGCCCCGAACGAGGGTGTGCGGTTAGGAACATTTTTTCCCGCCTTAACCCTTAACAAAAAAAAATACAGTATATATAAATAGTACCTATCTCTGCCGTCATTAGTGATATTTGTGATCAGACAATAGTTTCGGATATTCACGCAAATATTAGACACTAACAGAACTAAATATAAAGATTTTTATGCATTTAATTTGGTTTGTGATTTAATTTTACAATGAGGAGAGAGATTTAATTATATTGATAATTAAATGAGGTGCAAGATATTTTGTTTCACAACTAATTGGGATAAACGTAGCGAGATAGTCAAGGTGGCTGAAGTAAAGATGAAAATTCTCAAGGAATTGTTTGAGGTCAGTTATCTAGAAATTAAAAAATAATAAATTTATGAGTATTATATATATTTTTTAATAATCTAGATCGCTCCAATAAGCTTTTTTATATTTCAGCCCTCAAAATCGATCATGTAGGTACTCACCTAATTCAAATCTCGTATAATCTTGAATTTTATAATTATGAATTTGATATCCTCAGGACTAGGTTACTTCCACAGACGACAAAAATTTTCGTTGCTATAAAATATTAGCAAACAGTTTATCACTATTTAATTTTTTCTTCCGTTTGTTACATAGATAACTTCTTAAAATCTCCTTATGCGCCATCTATGGTCGAGTAGTTGAACTATAGTAAATAAATCAATAAATATATTGAATATATAGTTTCTTACGAAGATCAGAAAACAAAATCTAAGCATTTGCATTAATTTATAGAGCAGTAAATGTAAATAAATCCTAAAATCTTAGGTATAGTTGTGCAATGAATGGCTAAAGGATTTTCTTAACTTCTTAATAGATGTCGCTACTAGATCTAGTGGAATTTTCAATGAGATGAAATTTATTGAGTAGATAATTAACATATTAGGTAGGTAAGTACTTTTAAACAAAATAAGACTTTTAGATTGTTGTAATGTACTCTGAAATAATAAAAGTACTCAAACAATTATAAATATAAAATCATAAAAATAATAATAATTTAAGGGTTAGATAGGTACCATTTAGATCAGACTTGACAGCTATAGGTATCTACCTAATAAGTATCTATAGCTATCTATTACAAAATGTTATTAATTATTAAACAAATAAGGTTATGCTTCGGACCCATTTAATCCATTACGAATGTGATTAAACCATAACCGTTATCTCAAGTAGGTACCCATGCAGGCACAAACTTAGAAATTGCATGCTAATTTGGTGGTTCATAGTTCCTGGCCTGATTAAGCATCTGCGCAGATTTGTATCCAACACCAAAAGCGCGCCGAATACTGTCATTCCTACCATTTAATTTTTATTTTTTATTAAAATTGAGCGTTTATCTTCAATCGGCACCCTGTTTCTCGTTCAACGTGAAGGTTAACACCGTTTCATTAAAAAAAGGAAGTCTGGACCCCCAAAAGACTGAAAAAAGATTATGAAGGAGGCAAAAAGACTACATTTGGTTACCGAGCGGCGCCTAGCGGGTGCTGCGGCGGCGTCTGTGAATGTGGGGCCTTTTAGAGTTAACGATCACATTCATAAATCCAGATTTAATATACCTCTTCCAAAAGCAATTTTATTTTTATAAATAGCGAAATATCTTACCTAGTTTTGTCTACTTAATCTACTTTATAATGACTAAGTAACAGCTTTTAACTAAATGCATAAAGTAGTATAGACGGTAGATACTTATAACAAAGTAACTTTTATTTTTTATTTTTGTAGGTTTGTTTGTCTGTCTATTTGTTCCGGCTAATCTCCTATCAATTTGGACTGGACTTCCACTGGTAGGAATCTGATGTTATAAAGAGAAAGTTAGGCTACTATTATTTTGGAGAAGAATTAGGGTAACGCGCAAAAAAATCTATTTCTACGAGGACGGAGTTGCGCGTAGTAGCCAGTTACGTAAATAAATTTACGTGTAATTTAAAGAATATCTCGTGGTCACTATATCTAACTAATATCTAGTACAAAAATCGCTTAAGCTAGCAAAGGGAGAGGCTTATTCTGAACGGACCATAATGGACTTTTAGATATTTTGTTCTACACAACTTCTCTGAATAAGGAATACCTGGCGGAACGCCGGCCTGATGAGTGTTGAAACAGAGAGTAGGTACTGCGTGTCTGCATTAATACGTATGAATTATTTGTTTATATTCTACTGGCTGTAGATATATACAATTACATGACAAATAAGTCTAAGGTAACCTTGTAATCAGAAAACTCAATACGCGCACATATAGATACCTATAGCATGGATCAGATCAAAAAGCTGATAAAGATTGGAGCATAATGACGTACTGCATGATGATAACGTTAGCCGTGTGGGGCCGGTTTTAGAATTGTCCTACACCTCTCCACCCATGGGAGTCGTAAGAGCCGACTGAGGGCATACCGGGGAGTGGGCAGCACTCCTTCGTGTATTAACAACATCCACTGCGATCGCCAACCCGCCTGCCAAGCATGGCGGTTACGACGCTATCCCCCTTTCTTGGGGAGGCCTATGTCCAGCAGTAGACTTTAAAAGGCTGACGGATGGATGATGATGATGATAACGATTGACGTATCTGTACATTCTAGAAATATCTGTCTCTTCGTGAAAAAGCGTCCTAGTATATTTCCTCTTACCAAGGACCACCATAAACAGCCCCGCAACTTTAGAAATAAAAAAAGACTAGCTATGCCAATATCTACCTTAACTATATTCCATTCTGGACCTTATGGCATGGCTATAAAATATAAAATAAGTTACCGAAAATAAATTGTCTGTGTGGTGACGGACTAAGAATACAAGTGTCACCACCCCATTCTTTCCCACGGGTGTCGTATGAGGCGACTAAGGGAAGTAAGCAATTATCATCCATTGCATGACTGGTGGTAGGGCTGGATACCAAGTGGGAGTACTCACTTGGTATTGGGCCCGAGCGGGTTGGTACCACCATCTCCCGTGTGACCGGCCATGAAGCACATCGATGCGTATTAGCTGTAGCAGGAGATAGCCGTTTATATTTCATTTCATATCTGTGAAATGAATTGGTGAGCAGTGGCTTGACAATACTCTCGGTATAGTCGAGTCCATGGGCAACGGTTACCATTTACCATCAGATGGGCCGTGGCTCGTCTGCCACTATATGCAATAAAAAAAATATAAAAAAAAAATAGACTATAAATATGTATTTAAAAATAATTTATCATATTTAATTCAAAAGAGCTATTAGAATCTGAAAGAGTTCTTTGAGGACAAGTATATATAAAAATTCATTTATTCCTTGGACATGCTTATAGATAACTTAAATCTTCTCTTCATAACTAATTAATTAATAAAATATATTTTGATCTGACATGATAATAATTAATATATAATTGTATAATAATTGTAATTTAATGAATATTTTCTCCGAAATGATAATGAAATTTCAATGTAGAATAAAATGTAATATAATTTAATGAGAATTGCTGTGCCCTAACAGGGTTCATGTAGGAAACGATTTGTAACGACAACACCTAAATGTACACATGAATGCAATAAATGATTTAATTTGATAATATAGGTACCTATATTATCATCATGCAGTACGTCTGTCGTCTATAATCTGGGTCCAATGGAGTACCTATATTATGAGGCAGGGTTAAAAAGAACTATTCCACCAGAAGAAAGAAAAAAATCGCTCAATTTTGGACTGCTAACTTAGGTTCTCTCTCTTTTAGGATCCCAATAACTACAATAAAGAAATAAAAAATAATCATTTAGTAAATTTAATGAATGAAAAACACCTTTTATAAAAATATACACTTTGGGTCAGAGTACACCATAATAACTAAGGCGAACTCTAAATAATTGTATACTTATTTAGAGTTAGCCTATTGTATTTCACTTTCGATCATCAATATCAATATCGAAGATTATAACAGTATTTCTACAAAACTTTACGTTCGGAATCAGCACCGATCTAAAAAAGGCAGACCATAAAAAACCGCAAGCAAATTAACAAAACATCAACAATTAGCGGACCATCAAAAGTTCTAAAACACCACAAAAGCTTAATTTACAGGCAAGCTCACTAAATAGAGTTACGACCGTGTCATACCGAAACTTGTATCGTGAAGTATAAAGGCCCATTTAGATGTTTGAATTGATATTCGCTGGCGTGTAGTGTGTAGTTTTGTTGCGTTGAGCACACCTAATTTATACGCGTTGACTCCGACGCCAAGTCCTATTGCAACGACACTTTTGTATGTTTACATATTTAAATGTGGGGTATAAGGATATTATTAAGATAGGGTATATAAGCATGCGGGAAAAGTATTTGAGCATCATCGATATATAAATAATATTGTACACAAATTTTGCTCAACCACAGATTTTATATTTATTGCGGTTTCAGATTGATCTAATCTAATACCTTCTTAATGCATGTTTTACAATCCATTGATGGTTTATATAAAGTTTAACGATATTATCTTGTGATTGACAAAATTCTCTCTAAATTCTGAAATTCGTAAACTAAAAATAGGTAGGTAACTGAAATTCAATATCTTTTTGTTATTTTCTAGTACGGGTGTAACTGTAATTTTAACCCTTCAGAAGGCATAGTTTGTTGCGATCTTCTATTCAGAATGATTTGTGTTAATTTGAACACAAAACAAAAATCATTCAGTGTCTGAACGTACATTGCGTCGATTGTATGTTTCTAAAAGCTTTTCGCGACACAACCAGTTATTTCCTACCTAACGTGAGGTGTCGTATAAAAATGAATAAAAACTACATAAAATCAGAACACCTCTTCTAGTATCGCACAAATATTAACCCCCAGTGTAGTCGCAACAGTTTATACGACGCTTCATCTTTTTTTGTAGAATCAAATAAAACATAAAACACAACTATCGGCATATGTATTTATGCAGCTTTATAATTTGAATATTATATGAAATGTCAACAGACACCAGCCAGAGTTATTATGATGTATGAGTATGGGTGCAAAAACAACTGCACTCTCTGTTCTTTCACTATCATAGTCTGATGAGACGGCATTCCGACGCGTCCGGAGAAACTGATCAACGGATTTACGTGCTTTCCAAGGTAAGGGTGAAACACCTTCAAGTTCTTAACTTCGAGTTCCTATTGAGAATTTCTTGACGGAATACCCAATATCTTAGCCCTCATGATAAGCACTCGCATAAACAAGCGAATAAATTAATATAGCAATATATAATAAAGCAATTTACTTACCTATGTAATATAAATAAATAATATAAATAAATAAATATTCACGGACATTTTCACACAACGCCCTCTGGACCCAAACTAGCGTAACGCTTGTGCTATGGGTACCAGATTACGGATATAATACATTCATTACTTTTTTTTGTAAATTCATACGTATAATAGATAGAAAACACCCAGACGCTGTACAAATATCTGTGTTCGTCACACAAATAATTGTCCTGATTGGGAATCGAATCCACGACCTCGTGCATGGAAGCCGGTTACACTACCGACTACGCCACGAGGCCCGTCAAAAAATATATTTATCTAATATTAGGGATCTCCTAAGAAGCGTTATTTTCTCCACAGTAAGTTATAGCCAGTTGAAATAGTAAAATTTTGCTCGTTTACCTTTTCTTCTAATAACGTTTCAAGTATACCTTAACACATTCATAAAATAATACAGACGATTTTCTAAATGTGTTTCCCAAACGCTCGAACATTAAACATTAATTTATCTGTCATCTCAGGGTCCATTCATACTACAGTTGACCGCAGATGAGTATCTTTTACTTTACGTGGCGGCCAGAGCGCGGCGGTCGCACAATATGTCAAAAGTAAACGATATTTCGTCTGGTTAACGTTTGAAGAATGCGCGGCTGACGTGAGGACGGGCGTCTGTTGGCCAAAGGGCTTTAAATTACGATAAATGGTTACACCTACTATGTCGTTCATTTGTTTATCTCTCTTCTATTTTAAATTAAGCACAATGTTATCTATGTAATTACATTGCTCAGATTTTTAATATTACTAGCCTTTAGTTTCGGCTCCGCTGCAGGCCTAGTTTTTTTGTTGGTATCTCAGGTTCTTTATACAGAAGCGCGATGAAATATATAGTACCTTTGAGTATTTAAAAATAATCAAGAGATATTCAATTAAAAAACGCTTCAAAATTCCTGCTATAAAAAGCATTCTAAGTTAATAACTATTTGTAGGCCTAATTTTATTAAAACCTTTCAGACGTTTTGCATTCAGTAACAAAAATAACATATTTCAGATTTTTTTTTAAACCTTTTACAGTCCCACTGTTGGACTCAGGTCTTTTCTCACAGTGTTAGGGATTTAGGCCATCGTCCACCACGCTGGCCCAGTACGGGTTAGCAAACTGCACAAACCATCAAGAAAATCTCTAACGCATGCAGGTTTTGCCGGTAAGTTTTCCTTCACCAGACCTGAAAAACTTTCACGTTGGATGTTTAATATTGGCGTAAAAATCATCACTGACTGTAAAAAAAATCATTACAATATAAATGCAATTTGTAATTTTGCACGCACAACTAAAGATGGGTTACATAAATACACTAAGGTCTGTTCTTGTTTTTTGTATGTCCATTATTCGCACCGTAATGACATGTGAAGGTAAGTACGTACGATGAAATAACTTCGTGTCGTGTTGTTAATTAGAATCAATTATTTTCCCATTTACGCCACCGTCTGTCGGTGAACCCTCAATGTTGGTAAATTTGTGCACATGATTGCACTTTATACCATCTTAAGAATTCTGGAGATATACATAAAATATTAAATCATGTGTGCGATAATGATTTTGAATTACACAACGTAAAATGAAAACGCTTAAAAACAATTTCAGGAATTCACTTATCGCCTCTAACTCGTCTTTCATTGTCTAAAAACTATAATTTCAACCGAATTTGTCCGTGTGGTGACGGACTAAGAATACAAGTATCACCACCCCATCCTTTACCGCGGGTGTCGTATAAGGCGACTAAGCAATTTATCACCCATTGCATTACTGGTGGTAGGGCTGGGTACTAAGTTAGAGTACTCACTTGCTATCGGGCCCAAACGGGTCGGTACCACCGTCTCCTGTGTCGCGTGACCGGCCCTGATGTCGCACGTCAGTGTGATTTGGCTGTAGCAGAAGATAGCCGGTTATTCTTTCATTTCATATCTGAGAAATAAAATAGTGCGCTGTGGCTTGATACTACTACTACTGTCGGTATAGTTGAGTCCATGAGCAACGGTTACCATCAGGTGGGCCGTGGCTCGTCTGCCATCATAAGTAATAAAAAAAAATACTATTCATAATAGATTAGTTGCTTTTTTTAGTCTATTTTTGTACGTATGTAGATTAGTAGTAGTCTTTTTAAAACTAATAGATAATTATAGCTATAAATGGTAACTTTACAACCCACTCATAAATTTCAACTTTCGTAACTGTAAATTGAATTAATTAAAAATAGATTATTAGTGTAATGTCAGCCAAGAAGCCTACAAATTAATAAAAAATTTAAATTAGAAACATTAACTTCAACCGCATTAAAAAAAACAAAACGTGACGATGACAAAAGAATCAAGTCGCATTGACATGGAGATGTAAAGGTGAAGACAGGACACTCCTACATACAATAAGATGCAAGTCAAATTAGAGAGCTGCTGCAATTAGAGCGATTACAGAGACATCTGAACATCCTGTTGACAGGACGCACGTGGGCGGTAACATTGGCATGTTGAAATTTCCCCGTAATTTAATGATATGTTGTAATTATTAGGTTATAACTAATCTATTACATAAATATTATAAAGCTGTAACAGAGCTATGTCTGTGCATTAAACACAAAGTGAAAAATGTGAAATCGAAAATAACAGTCAGGAGCAGGATTTGAACCTGCATCTCCTGGATACCGTCCAGATGCTTTGCCAATTCAGCCATCCTGACAATTGCTCCTGACTGCTAATTTCGATAACACATCATACTTAACGTCTTTGGGTGACGTCTGCGCCATCCGTCGGAAGTATTTTCATACATTATACCGACCAGGTAAACTTAATTTTACAATTAAGATTTTTACCTAATAATGACGCAAACCCTATAAATATTTATATATATTTTTAGCATTTGACATGCTTAGCACTATACATTAAACACAAAGTGAAAAATGTGAAATCGAAAAATGAAATGAATTGGCAAAGCATCTGGACGGTATCCAGGAGACGCAGGTTCAAATCCTGCTCCTGACTGTTATTTTCGATTTCACATTTTTCACTTTGTGTTTAATGTATAGTGCTAAGCATGTCAAATGCTAAAAATATATATAAATATGTCTGTGCATGATGACATTTAAGATATTTGAGA
This sequence comes from Leucoma salicis, assembly GCA_948253155.1. Lineage (NCBI taxonomy): Eukaryota > Metazoa > Arthropoda > Insecta > Lepidoptera > Erebidae > Leucoma > Leucoma salicis. The sequence goes on from OX411815.1 coordinate 7,352,854, forward strand.
AACAATACTGTAATAGGCTATATACCTAGGCATGTCTAAACACAAAACCATTCTTTTTTTTTTGTCCGTTCGTTCGCGCATTACGCAATAACCACTGAACGGATTTTGATGCAACTCTTTTTTATTTGATGGCTGTTGATTAGACTTAAAAACTGGTGTACATATTATCCCGCTACTATATCGAGAACCTGAGATATAACCTAAAAACTAGCTTTTGGCTGCGACAGAGCCGAGCCAGGCAAAGGCTAGTAGGTTATAAATCCAAGTAATCTGTAATTTATTTTACGGTTTCCTAGTTTATCATACTTTACAAAACTAAATATAGGTATACGTACATTAATATATTTTCTTGAGTATAGATACATCTGTATAATATAGTAAATATTTGATATTCATTCTTATTTTAATTTTGGACTTAATATATATCATGCCTAAAATCCAAATTTTAGACATGATTATAGAATAACATAATATCTGTACTTTTGTAAAATAAGTATTCTGCTTAATAATTATGTAGAAATGGTACCTATATGCATACTTAATTCTAAATTCAAAAATACTAAATGTGTTCAGTAACATGGCGTTACCAGTACCAAGGCACGAGCATAATGCACAAAGAACAAAATCCTTTTTTCCTTTTGAAATACCGCTGCAACATTGCAACACCTCGCTGTGTCATTTCGAGGCATAAAACTTAAAAAATATACCGGTAATGAATTTTACTGCAGTTGTAAATGATCTCGGTGTACCTAACCGTCCGTATAATTGTAAGTGTTAAATATCAGCACATTATTTGAGACGAGGGTGTCATAGGCTGTCAATTTTGCAACTGTTGAGTATTGAGTCAGAAACTTAAAACATAAAAATATATTAGCAAATTAGGCGGTAGCTTCTTGACGTTTAAAAACCTTAGTAATACTTATCTTCTATACTATTATGAAGCTGTATATACAAGATATTTGAGAAAAAATCACTGTAATAGGCTATATAGGCGTGTCTAAACACAAAACAATTTTTTTTAGAAGTTTTGTCTGTTTATCTGTTCGTTTGTTCGCGCATCACGCAAAAACTACTGGACGGATTTTGATGTAACTTTTTTATTTGAAAGGCCTTTATTAAACTTAAAAACTGGTATAAATTTTATCCTACTACTATGTATATCGGAAACCTGAGATATAACCGAAAAACTAGCTTTTGGCTGCAGCGACGCCGCGAGCAAAGGCTAGTCCTTACTATTATCACAAATGCTAAAGTAAGTTTGTTTATTTGATACGCTTTCACACCATAACTACTGAACTGAAAATCATGAAATGTTGCAAAAATATAGCCTGGAGCCCAGAAAATGACATTATCTACTGTTTATGATGGCAAAAATAAAGGGGTTTCTGTGGGCTGCGGGACCACCGAAGGAATGTAACATAGTTCCAGTGGCCCGCCAATAAAGGCGGAGAGACGGCACACGGCGGGTTTCTTTAGTGGGTGAAGGCCCCACACTACCCTGTTCGTTGCCCCGAACGACGGGGGTGTGCGGTTAGTAACATGTTTTCCCGCCTAACAAAAGAAAAAAATAGGGCTGCGGAAGTTAGCTTGCCTTTTATATAATAATTAACTAAAAAACATAAAGATGTGCACTGTGTATGGCGCTATCTAGGTAATTTTTACCACGAGCATATACTTAATTACCTACATGGATTCACTGGTAGCCTAGCGGTAAAACCAAGGACTGATAAAACAGTGATCTTAAGTTCGTTACCCAGTCAGAGGTTACGGTCTTACAAGGCACACACCTCTAAGTTTATGAAATTTATATATATTAGTTGACACAATATCACAGATCGATGGAGGAAAACATCATGACGAACCCTTATATTATAGAGTTTCTTAAAAGCTAATAAGTCTAACGAGCTGCACTGGGTCAGCTTCAAGATTTCTCACTCTTGAGATCAGAGCTCTACCGAACATTGTGACAATCGCGTTGTGAATTATACAGACCGTTTTTTTTTTAGGCGGGAAAAAATGTACCTAACCGCACACCCTGTCATTCGGGGCAACGAACAGGGTAGTGTGGGGCCCTAACCCACTAAAGACCGTCTCTCCGCCTTTGTTGGCGGGCCACTGGAACTATGTTACATTCCTTCGGTGGTGTATTTATATACCTACGTAATATTAGTCAAAATAATTCATCATAAATACTAATGTAAGTCATACGTATACATATTTAGATATTTTTATATATATTTTTAGCATTTGACATGCTTAGCACTATACATTTTTGCAATTTAAAAAAGTGGCCCATGAGTTTCTTGCCGGGTTCTTCTCATGAAAGGCTTTACTACGGAATCCGGCCGCTTGTGGCGATTGCAATCGCCACTTTGTTATTGCGGTTGCACTCGCCTCAGGCGCTCGTGTTAATTATTTTAATTATTAGTGTATTATTGACGATTTTAAGTGCTACTTAATAGGCCTATGAAATAAAGATATTTTTGAATTTGAATTTGAATTTGACATTAAACACAAAGTGAAAAATGTGAAATCGAAAATAACAGTCAGGAGCAGGATTTGAACCTGCATCTTCTGGATACCGTCCAGATGCTTTACCAATTCAGCATCTGGACGGTATCCAGAAGATGCAGGTTCAAATCCTGCTCCTGACTGTTATTTTCGATTTCACATTTTTCACTTTGTGTTTAATCATACGTATACAATCGTCCTTCAACAAGAAGTAGGTAGACGGGTCATCGTCCGAATTAATCACTGCTAATCGCACACTTAGTAAATGTGAAAGTGTGTAGGAATTTAATTACTATTTGCGCTGCTCACAACGAGCAATAACAAAAACAATTTACAATGTCAACGGGTCACGTGTAGGCGACATTTTGCTTTCATTATCCGCCGGCGTCCCAATAACGTTATTAGCCCGAGGCTCTATGTGAACTTCACTCATCTTATTAATTAACACAAAGTGTGACAATGCGAAATCAAAAACAACAGTCACGAGTAGGATTTGAATCTGCATCTCCTGGAATACCGTCCCAAATGCTTTGCAAATTCAGCCATCGTGACAATTGCTCGGGACTGCGAATTTTGATAATACCTACATTCATTTTTAACGTCTTGGGTGAATTTTCGATTTCACATTTTCACACTCTGTGTTAATTTATATGGCTAAGCATTTCAAATGTTAAAAAATATGTAAAAATATTACATAAAAAAAAAACATAGCCTGTATTCCCCAAAGGGGTAGGCAGAGGTGTATTACACACCCACGGTTCGCCAGCTACGTTTAAGTCCCACGTAATAGGGGGCGAGCCTATTGCCGTCTACCGGGCATATGTCCAAACTCCAGGCTGCTATTGAGAATTTTTCTTTTTCGAAAAAGCTTAATAACACTGCCCGTCTCGAAAATCGAACCCGAGACCTCATGATCAGCAGTCGCTTACACTACCGCTGCACCACCGACGCAGTTAAATATAAATATTATCTTTTAATTTTTAAAAGAATTTGAATATTACTCGATGTACTATATGTGTTGTTTGGATTTTTGCCCCACAGTAATCGACTAACCACAGTATTGTATGTCGATAGCTAATTGTGAACACGGCGCGTTATTTATTTTTCTCAATTAAGGTCAATGGGTGGGATGTGTTTATTTTTATTGAAATCAAGGTTTAACTCGATGTTATTATTTGATTTAAAAATACTGCTATTACAACAGACCGGCAGGTGACTTTAATTTAAGTACAAAACCGATAATTATTATTTTTAATTAATTGTAACTCATTCGTCTTTTTTTAAATTACCTAATATGTGAGCGCTGATCAGCGCTATCATAATCCTGTCCAATTTTATATTTCTGTGTTACATCCTGTGGAATGAGCATACAAAACTTCGGATTTTATTGCTGAAAAATTAACATTATACTTACTTATCATCACGCCGTTTCCCTTGCGGGGTAGGCACAGAGAACAGAGTGCTAAGAGGCTCTATTCTTGCATACATCTCTCGCTTCCTCAACATTCATAACTCTCTTCATACACGCCCGCCGGTTTCGGAGACTCCTGACTCCACCTTCCTTCAATACATGACCAATTTTGTCTAGGTAGGTAAGTCTCGGTCTCCCCCTGTACCTACATCCTTCCACTTTCGCATTGTATATCTTCTTAGCCAGTCGTAATGAAGTAAATTGTATTATAATAACATTATAATGAAGGAAAGTGCAAATAACACACATAACTTATATGTAAATTTGGTCTAACAAAGCCTAGTAGATACGGTAAGCACGTATATATTATGTAAATGGATTACGTTAACAGGCGGCATATAAGTCGCGTCAAGTAGCTCGGTTGTGATGGCGTGTATAATAAAAAACTTGGTATTCGTACTTCGTGATGGCATCCGTCGGCTAATCTTTGAAGCTCGCTCGCTCGCAAATCACAAATCCACTCGAGATTAACATCCATTATTTTGCATATTATTGACATTTACTACCACACTTTATTTATACACGTCCAGAGTTATTTGGGAAGTATTTTTTATCAACATAAAAATGTTAGTAGGAAACAAAAAGAGTTAAATATTTATGACTGGGTCGATGTATGTCAATGCAAAATTTATATTGTTAAAAGCTGATTTAGCTTCGGATGCTTTCTGTTTGAAATACGTGCTTTGTGACGGACCCACCGGTGCTCTTATAGGGATAGTGAGCAATACATTTTATAAGATTGACAAGATAAGTTCCGAAGTACCCGTGGTTATAATGAGTGTAAATGATTATGTTTATAATATTAGTGGTTCACTAAATGATATTTTCGCCTGAGAAAAGCTGGGAATAGACTGAAAAATGCTTAAGGAGAAAAGTTGTCATCATTGTAACAGTATTATTTCTACCAGAAAACCTTGCTAGGCTGTTTGATTGATAATTTTGGTGATTCAGATGGACGTTGCTAACTCCTGTTGCTATCATAGTGGCATGATTCACACCATTTTCAGCTTATTATAAAAATTTCAAGGTATTGAAGAAATTTCAGAGCAGTAGTACACTTACTTTGATACACTAGATTTGATAATTTATGCAAAGCTCTTTTGTTAGAAAAAAAGTTTCAATATACAAAGAGAATCTTATTGCGAGCGGGATTCGAACCTGCGTCTAGAGCACTTCCCCGGATGGGAAAGGACGCAGGATCGAATACCGCTCGCTGTAAAGTACTCTTTTTCCATTTTCACCAATAATTGTCCAATAACCTTTGTTACCACTGGACCACCGAGGTAATGACTTAATATTATGTATATTATATTAAAATTAATTGAAAATAAATTATCAATACAGCGTCTATGACAGCTTCTACATCCAATTCGGTAAAAGAACACAAAATGTCACCCGAAACTTAATTTACATGTAACAAATCTAAATCATTAAAGCACATTTATTGCTAGCCATAAACCAAATAATTAATTCATAGTTTTAAAGCTCGAATATAAATCAATAATAATATTGGTGTTAATTTGTTAGATGGCGGACATGGTTCGTATGACATCAGGCTAGTGAAAGTTAATTAAACTGTTATTTAATGACGGTCAGTATTTTCATTCTGGTGCCTAGTCATAGTCGTATCGTGGGTATGATACACTTCAGCCTACCCCTTCGGGGAATACAGGCGTGAATCTATGTATGTACACCTTGTCATCACTGGTGAAGGATTAGGATGGTTAATAAATATGTAGTTATTATGAATTCTGCAAATATACACTGAAAGTTCGGAGTTCAGTACAATACCATTGTTTCCACATTGTTGCCATTTCTAATAGTCACCCGGGCACACGGCCCTCCTGATTCTCGGAATCAGCAAGCAATTAATGGTAGTGACCATTAATTTAAACCACTAATTAAGTTATTATATCGTATTTGGTAGTGCATAAAATTACGATACGATATATGTCATGAATAATACGATTGTTGCTGATGAAAAATGTTCGCTGTCCTTAGTCTTATACTTTATTTGCATTTGACACTTTTCCTACTTTCAAGAACGATTTATGTAAAAATGGCAGTAATCTCCAATCTCCGTTCGAATACCATGCGGAGTAAACTAGATGTAATTCCATTTTCGAAAAAAAAATTGATTCACAAATTTACCCTCTCCCTACTGGAAGAAATAATTATAGAAATCTTTGGAAGACATCGGCTGAACAAAGGGTGTCTCGTGATAAAAAAATAAAACTTACTATAATGGTAACTATTATTTTTGTTCAAGAAAGTTAGAAGATTCTCCCGCTAAGCCTCCGCTCATATTACAGGCTCAAGTCGTGCCAGATTTGGGTCAAGCAGCACCGTCAATTCGTCGCGGCAATAGATGGGGACGTCTCGCTGCCGAGCATCGGCAGAGCGATGCTCGGTAGTGACAGGAATTAGGCCGTGGTCACTACCTTCTACTAGGATGTTATCTCCCAGAAGGAAGTGGCGTAGGACTTGGGAGGATGATTCTATCACTGACCCGAATTTCTGTCAGCGACTGGGGTGACGCAGCCACGAGTATCTGCGCCTGAGACCGTGGGTGGACGGACCGGGAAACTTTCACCACACGCAAGGGCTCCTGCAAAGGTGCGACGCTCTAATGTGCAGAAGGTCGCTCAAAAGAGTAGTCGAAAGGGTAAGCCGCCGGCGGACCACTGAAGTAACGTTACACAATTCCAGTGGTTCACCAGTACAGGCGGAAAGAAGGCACACGGTGGGTTTATTTAGTGGGTGACGGCGCCACGCTACCCTGTTCGTTACCCCGAACGACGGGGAGTTCGGTTAGGTACATATTTGTAAAGCCTTAACAAAAAAAGGGTATTATCATATTAATGTTTTCCATTGACTTTGAATCCGGGCAGATGGTAGTACGATTCTGTCCTTTACTCACGTTGAACGTATGCGCGGGATAGGTTTTTATACAGTTAGGCTCAAATTTCGTAACACAAAAGTTCACAAGTGTAGATAATGCCGATAGCAAAAGGTTAAAACCGCTATAAAACTATGAAAGTCAACATTCTCCGGTATTAATACGTATTAAGAACAATTTACTTAATCTCACCTAAGGAGGATTATAGCATTTTATTACAGAACCGAAAAGGCATAATATTAAAAAATATATTTTCTACGCAGATTTTAGATTAAGATTTCTTAATACGGTAAACTTTCTTGAATAAAATAGGTACATCAGATAGCTTCCAAACCAAATACGAATGCAATAGGTGATAAGAGGGGTATGTTTTTGTAGTTTATTAATTGATTTTAGAAACCGCCTTTATCTTTTGCCATTTTTGAATTACCTACAGTTTTAAAAATACAATACTAGGTATACAATAGACTTTTATTGATATTACGCACAATACACACAATATGGCGTGGTAGATATCGAAGCCACTACGTCATATTTCTTACCAATCACAGATAGTATATATGTATATCTTCTCCAGTAAAATTATAATAAGTATGAGGTATACCACCTACCTACCTACCATAAAATCATTCCTGACGTTTAGAATATAATTAAAGATCATACTTAGCTATTTAAGGGGGAAGGAAATTTATCTACTTATTACAAAATCATTGCCCACGCGATACTCTTCTGATATCTGTCGGTCAGGAGAAAAGACAAAGTTTGTCAACTGTATAAATGTGTGAAACGCGCATACTTACTTACCTCGTATGACTCGGTATGGTTCTCATACCTTTTTTTTCACCCGGTGTGCAGTTGCACACCCTTTTTTGTTGTTTAGGCGGGAAAAAATGTACCTAACCGCACACACCGTCGCTCGGGGCAACGAACAGGATAGTGTGAGCACTAAATGAACTCGCCGTGTACCGTCTCTCTGCCTGTATTGTCAGACCACTGGAGCTGTGTTACATTACTTCAGTGATCATGATTTTCTTACCTAGTTTTTCCATTATTTTTATAAGTCCATAATTTAATGAAATAACACTTTAGATAATCTTTACCACAAATTACATAATCTTTACCACAAATTAGATAATATCCTTACAGTAAATAACCAAATACAACAGAATTATATAACGACTTCATATCTATAATTACATTATATACTATATCTATGCATTATACAGCCTTATCCATAAGTATAGGTAAATTAATTCAATAGCCTTCCTATATACAATTATAACTATCAATAAAAATCGCAATTCATCAACAAATGATTTAGTGGTTCATTACACACCATCCAGCCCTACATTACTTAAATTCAATGGACGTTTGTTTCAGAAAGGAGCGACTCCGCCCACGCGAGGCATTCACCGTTTATTGGTTGACTGCTTGCGGTTTCTGTATTAAACAATATTAGGGTACTTTTACATCCCAACGTCAACAATTGCTTGGTTTTTAGTATTGCACACAGGTAAGTTTGAAAACCAGGTTAAAACACACTCAAAAACAACATTCGTACTATAAGTAGATGGGTAAGCGTTTGACACATAATGATTGCAAATTAACAGTTCTGAGAAAAGTCGTGAGTAAATTAGCAAAAACATAAAATAAAGAATCTAATTAGAATAAATTATTCGTACAAACGCCTTGCTATTCTAACTATGGACATCGAATTATATATGGCGTCAGTTTCCATGTTATACATTATTTAGTTAGCAAAACGGAACGAACGGGATCACAACATATCATTCCTAAATTATGTTTTAATGGTTAAACTCGCCAAGCCAAATGCGATTCCAATTAATTTTATCAATATTTATGTATACTTAAGTCCTTAAGCTCTGATTTTTTATTGGTATCATTGACGGCGAGTCGCCCTCCGCCCCGTTACATTTACCGTTAATTATCCGATCTGTATTTGTTTAACGGTCACACTATTACGTCATATGAGGGACAATTAAAATGTGACGCATACAAATTGATTCAGTGTTTCGTGAATGGATACATCGATGTTAGTATATTGAAAACAATCGCTTCAAAAAAAACTGCTTTGCTATACTCGTATACTATTATAAAGCTGTAACTGTGTCTGTACATTTAAGATATTTGAGAAAAAAATACTGTATTACGCTATATAGGCGTGTCTAAACACAAAATATTTTTTTGGAGTTTTTGTCTGTTTGTCTGTTTATCTGTTAGTTTGTTCGCGCATCATGCAAAAACTACTAAACGGATTTTGATGCAACTTTTTTTATTTGATTGCTGTTGATTAGACTTAAAAACTGGTACACATTTTGTCCCGCTACTATATCGGGAACCTGAGATATAACCCAAAAACTAGCTTTTGGCTGCGGCGGAGCCGCGTGTAAAGGCTAGTATGTTATAAGATTGACACGGACAATGGATAAATTTATTTGTTGTAAATTATTAGAGACCGACCACTGTTACCCATGCCGAGTTTTATTGGTTCGATTCCCACACAGTCTGGGTGTGCATTGTGTCTATTAATTGTATGTTTGTAAAGTCCCCTATTAAACAGGGATTATTCCCTAGCGCAGGGTGCACATACTCATAGTGCACTGAAGTAATGTAACATGGTTCCAGTGGCCTGCCAATATAGGCGGAGAGACGGCACACGGCGGGTTTATTTAGTGGGTGAGGGCCCCACACTACCCTGTTGGTTGCCCCGAACGACGGTGTGTACGGTTAGATAAATTTTTGCACGAGTTAACAAATAAAAAACGGGGTGTGTAGTTTTTTGTTTTTTCCCTAAAATCTAGGTTAGGTTCCATATCTACGGCAATCAGAAAAGTTCCGCCTCTAAACAAGAAGATTGCTTACCAAACGTTAATCTGAAAATAAATGTAAATTAATGGAAAAATTATTGTATCACTTGTTGTGACCATCATTTTAATAAAAAAAACTGAATATTTATAAATGACTAGCTTCTGCCCGCGAATTCACCCGTGTGAACTTCTAAATTTAAATCTATTAAGTCATTTCCATCCATCCATCCATCAGTCTTACAACGTCCACTGCTGGACATAGGCCTCCCCAAGAGAACTCCACAACGAGCGGTCCCGTCATGGGGGATAATGCCGTAATCACCACGCTTGGCAGGCGGGTTGGCGATCGCAGTGGATGTTGGTAATACTCGAGGGAGTGCTGCTGCCCACTCCCCCGGTATTCCCTCAGTCGGCTCTTACGACTCCCGTGGGTAGAGAGGGGTGGGACAATTCTAAAGCCGGCTCCACACGGCTTAAGTCATTTAGAAGTACCTATCCTGTATGAAATTCTTATAGAGTTATTTGTACTTATCCAGACCGTAATTTTTAGTCACCAGTGTCACAATGGATAAGCACTATATTAATATTTTTCTCATTTATGAGACTGATATTTACAGTGGTTGGTGTGCTTAAACAAACAAACTATCCAGCTTTATTATATTTATTATATATAGGTAATAGCTGGTGCCAGCAGCTTTGCACGCAAAAATAAAACAAACTTAAAAACTAACTTATCATCACGCCATTTCCCTTGCGGGGCAGGCAGAGAGAAGAGAGTGCCAAGAGACTATTCTTGCATACATCTCTCGCTTCCTCAACATTCATAACTCTCTCACGCTCGCCGGTTTCGGAGACTCCTGACTCCACCTTCCTTCAATACATAAACGATTTGATCTAGGTAGGTGAGTCTTGGTCTTCCCCTGTACCTACATCCTTCCACTTTCGCATTGTATATCTTCTTAACCAGTCGCTCGTCCGGCGTTCTTTCCACATGACCGAACCATCGGGGCATTCCCTTTCGCATCTTTACACCAATACTCTTTTTCATACCTACTCGCCCTCTTACGTCGTCGTTACGAATGCGGTCAGTCAGCCTAAAATAAAACAATAAATATAATAAGTATTTAACTAAATTTTAATAGGTATATTATTACGTTGAAAGTTCTTATTGAAAAAGTCCAACACTCCCATACAAACTATCACCACTCATCTTCCCCTCCTTATTATAGGAAAATTCAAAGACGCTGATGGTACAGCATCTTACTGTAATTATAAGGAATAGGTACACTTTCAATTTAGTTCCTAATTATCTTTAAAAGAATCGACTTTCCCATACAATGGCTCTCCATCAATTTCCTTTCATTGAAATGTCAAAATCCAATAACCCTGAAATATGTCACATTTAAAATGTTTTAAACCCTCCATTTCCCCCTATATAATGTGCGAATTTGCAAAAAAGCTGAAGCGCGTCGTTATTATTTTATACTCAGTAACTGTATTTCAAATTTTCAAGTTTATACGAGTATCAGACTATTCCCCTCCCATTTATATATAAACAATATAAAAATAAGCCTATAATATGCCAAATTTGAGGTTTGTAGTTCTTATTTCGGCTGTGCGTTGACTGCCAATCAGGACAAGCAATTATATGTATATATATATATAGATTAATACAGACTAGTATAGATATATAGATAGTTCTGATTTCAATTTTACATATCTATACAGACATGTGAAAATCCCTGAAACATGTTTATGAAATTGTTTGTTCTCCACACCTCAACGCTAAAGGTAGACGTTATAAAATAAGTAAATATGCTACATTGTAATATGAATATTTAAAGGTGCTATTCCTTGTCTAAATATTGCAAGCATCTTCTATTGCTGAATATTACTACAAGCTCTCAATTAGTTTATTTGCATTAACTAATATAGAACTAGCTAATGCCCACCGCTTCGTCTCTATAGTCTTTAAAATTCAAATCCACTAAGTCTTTAAGGCGTATTCTAATAGAATTCTCTATTGGGATATAAATATTATATTTATTGAGGCAGTAATTTATCTGTATAATAAATAAATGATTGTAATAATAACAAAATATTGCGATCGCGAGACTTACTGAATGATAATTGTGGGTAAGCGCTAGGGAAATGTAATTTCATTTTCTACCCTCACTATACATTTATTATCTATTAATATCTAATTAGATAATAAGTAGGTAATTACAATATAGGACTACTTCCGGAGATTAGCCGAAACAAACACAAACAAAGGAACAGCCAGACAAAAACTTTATTAATTGGTAACGTATAACTTCATATGTATTTAACAAAAAGCTGTTATTCATGCATTACAAACAGACACTTAAATTTTATTTATTTGTATAGATATTTATTAAGAGATTAAGCATTCGATTCATAATGCTAAGGAAGGTCATAATTGTTAAAAGTAAAAGGGTCGTTCACTTGGACATCATCCCGTTACAACGGCAGTGGTTGCATCATTCTCGCTAATCGAAAATTCTTAACGTGTTATCTTAAATTTCAAGCCTCTCACTAAAATGAATCATGTCTCAAAATAAGGCACCGATAATCAAACTTCAATTTTACATGCCCCCTGTACAAAGAAAGTACTTTTACTTTTTTATTAAATTTGGTTTTCTCACGGTCCAACGTGATTCATTCTGTTCTCTTGATTTTTCGTGTGTTAGGCCCCTTAATTATGACGTCATAACCACAGCCCGCTGCTGTAGCCTTGCTTTTGTTCTGTTTTCAAATTACATTTTTTGTTTATTTGCTGATACAGAGACTGTATATCTTGGTTTTGTCTTTTGTGCCACTCAAGTTAAACCTTGTTTTATAAACATTTTTTAATTACACGGAACGCTCGCGCTTAATTAAAAATTTAACTTTAGTTTTATATTGCAAGTATTATTTAAAACTAAGATACCTATGATGGTACCTACTCCAATAATTTCTTATAACGTCAAGAATTGTCAGTATCCAAATCCTTTTATTTAATACAATTTTGCAATAATAACCAATATTAGATATCAATAATATCATTATTTCTACTATTACTTTTTAATAAATTAAATACCAACTATTGTTATAGAAATGCTTTCAAAAAACTGTTGGATCTATTTATTTATAATATAATACTAGGTGTGATAAGATTAAAATATTAATTTCTCAAAGAGTTCAATGCTTGTAGGAACATTGAAATATTTCCCGCTCTTTTCTTGTTGAACCACACAATAGAATCCGCTCAACATCCTACCTACTGCGAGGATGTAGGGTGTCCAGTATATTTTACTTAATTCAGGATATTTATAAAGACAAACTAGAAATAAATTAAAAATACAAATATTATATTCATTATTCTTAAACAACTCGATTACTTATATACAGAATAAAATTATTGTATGTAGTATAAATACAATAATTTGCGGTTACTTAGTTTAAATATATTAGATATCTATGTAACTATAAATAATGTAATTTTATATTTCATTGCCATTTTCTATTCAACCGTTTTTCTGTCCCACCATTGGGCACGGGTCTCCTCTCATGGTGAGAGGGATTAGTCCATAATCCACTACTACTACGCTGGCCCAATGCAGGTTGGCAGATTTCATAAGCCGTCGAGAAACACTCTCAGGCATGCAGGTTTCCTCAAGATGTTTTACTTTACCAACCAGCAATAAATTATAAACAAATAGATACCACATATAATTTTGAAAAATTTCTAAAAGTCAGATATGTGCCGTACGAGGTCTGAAGCTTGGACTCGGGATCGAACTTGATACTACTGTCTCTGCAGTCCATAGTTTACCCCACTGGGCTATCATGGCACTCCATTATATTTGTGATATCAATTAAATATATTTAACGGTCTCAGATGAATCATGGCTCACGGATGGTTAATGATATTCGCCAGTTCGATATTCCAAAGCGAAAATCAATCCTCGTCTCACAATCTACTTGAGTTCAGGAGAGAGATCGGAGGATCTTTTCAATATTGTTCTGGACTATTTTTTGCAATCAAATAGCATACTGAAATGCTTCAAGGCTAGTAAGAACATAGAAGATGGTGCTAAGTGGACATCTAAATGATTGACTCTTGCAATTACTAATCGCACAGGCCATTAAATCACTACACATTTTATTTTTAAGTTTTATTTTTAATTTGACCATCTTACGTAACAAAAATAAAGTAGGTTATTAAATTAATATGTCGATCGTCGGCCAAATATCGGATTATAGAATCATCGAGAGATTCATACAAAAAAAATATTAATTAAATCTTCACGTTTTAAGGCTACTAAAATATTGTCCTATCTCCTACAGCAATCCTGTTTTTTTTGTTAAGGCGGGAAAAAATATTCCTAACCGCACACCCCGTGGTTCGGAGCAACGAACAGGGTGGTGTGAGGCCCTCACCCACTAAATAAACCCGCCGTGTGCCATCTCTCCGCCTTTATTGGCAGGCCATTGGAACTATGTTACATTCCTTCAGTGGTTCCTACAGCAATCCTAACCATTAAATTTTATAATTAGGACTGTCCTAAACGGTAGTGTTGTTACATTACAAATCCTATTTATTATCGTGAATAGAATATTCAAGTTGTTATAAATAAATATAACTGTCGTAAGACGTCCTAAGTAAGTGCTACTGCGCAATTCGATCGTAAACCACGTATACATCTCAATACACATATCCGGTATAGTCAGTACGCAAACCCAATTCAGGTTACCTGATCAACTTTTGCTGGTTAGAGAACAGCTGTGTTATGATAAAAGAGACTTGGTTAACAAAAACTAAAACAATTTATTTTTAAAATCTTTTATGCTTATCCCTTTCTTTCTTTCTTTCTAATAGGCCAGCTCGGGGAAGTACCATCCTCTCACAGAAGATCAGCGTGAAATAACGGTAGGTACCCTTACCATTGTTTTTCGTATGGTGAGTGAGAGCGCTAGAGGCCAAAAGCCCTTCCCTGTCCTCTCCTTATTATACTTCCTATTCTCTTCCTATCTTCTCCTCAGTATTAACCCTATCCTGTCTTTATTATCCTTCCACTCCACTTTACATACCTTTCCTTGGGGCGGCGACGCGCGGGTGATACCACTGGTGTTGCTGGCGTCTAATAGGATACGGTAATCGCTTACCATCAGGAGGGCCCGAATGGTAATTTGCCACCCACGTAGCATAACAAAAAATACAGTCATAATCGCTTTATGAGACTTAATAAATATTACCTATAACTTCTTCCCGCTACTTTGTTTTCGTGGACTTCAAAATTACTTACTTACGACTTATTAATGAAGTACATAGGTACTTACTGTTAACACTACCTTACATGACTGCATATAAATAATTATCTTTTTTTTTTTAATTTTTAATAGTTATCAAAAATGATACAAATAATTATCAAACAAACTGTTAAAATTAAACACAAAGTGAAAAATGTGAAATCGAAAATAACAGTCAGGAGCAGGATTTGAACCTGCATCTTCTGGATACCGTCCAGATGCTTTACCAATTCAGCCATCCTGACAATTGCTCCTGACTGTTATTTTCGATTTCACATTTTTCACTTTGTGTTTAATGTATAGTGCTAAGCATGTCAAATGCTACAAATATATATAAATATTTATAGGGTTTGCGTCATTATTAGGTAAAAATCTTAATTGTAAAATTAAGTTTACCTGGTCGGTATAATGTATGAAAATACGTCCGACAGATGGCGCAGGCGTCACCCAAAGACGTTAAGTATGATGTGTTATCGAAATTAGCAGTCAGGAGCAATTGTCAGGATGGCTGAATTGGTAAAGCATCTGGACGGTATCCAGAAGATGCAGGTTCAAATCCTGCTCCTGACTGTTATTTTCGATTTCACATTTTTTACTTTGTGTTTAATGTATAGTGCTAAGCATGTCAAATGCTACAAATATATATAAACTGTTAAAAGATTGCTGTTAAGAGAAGAAGTCTTAGTCTTTCTTTCTCTTCTCTGTGGTGCAGCGGTAGTGTGAAGCTCGGTGGTGCAGCGGTAGTATGAGTAACAGCTGATGATGTGGCGTCGGGTTCAATTCCCGGGTTGGGCAGTGTTATTAAGCTTTTACGTAAAAAGAAAATTCTCAGTTGCTACTGTGTTACAGAGCCCGGAGTTTGGAAATGTGCCCGGTAGACGGCAATGGGCTCGCCTCCTATTACGTGGGACTTAAATATAGCTGGCGAACCGTAGATGTGTAATATACCTCTGCCTAACCCTTCGGAGAATACAGACGTGATACTATGTTTTGTTAAAAGATAATGTTATCCTTGTTAGTACCTACTAATAGATATTTAAAGCTAGACTTTTACAGTCACTGTAGCTCATTTTTTTGTATTCTTTCTAATTCCTTTATTTTACATTTTGATCTGTATTTTTAGCACTTGACATGCTCAGCTACTTTAAAGTAAAAATATTATTTGTGAATACGGAAAAAGAGAACTTTAGTGCGAGCAGGAATCGAGCCTGTGTCCAATCCGGGTAAGTGCTCTAATAGAATGAAGTGGCACGGAACGCATAATGCATAAATCCATCCGTCCGTCCGTCCGTCGTTAAGACAAATGTGATGAGGAGATTGGTTATGGCCGAAAGGTGGTTCGGTAGCTCAGTGGATTAGAGCACTTCCCTGGATTGGAAGGGACGCAGGTTCGATTCCCGCTCGCACTAAAGTTATCTTTTTCCTCATTCACTAAATAATATTTTTTCCTTTATTTTAGATCAGATTTTGTGAATAATAATATGCTATTTACAACTGATATATAACAGAAAAGTATAAAAGTCCACCAGTCACGAAATGCCATTTTATAAGCTATTAAATGTATTATGATAATGTTATGCGCAATATTAACTTTATCGTCAATAAATGTGAAATTTCATATTACTCAATATAATAATATAGTAATACCAATAAAATTTCAAAAGCTGTGTATATTTTAGTTAAGCCACACCTGCGAAAGTATAATATTATCTGTAAATTACAAATGTATGCGTAAGTACTTGGCTGTCGTTGCAAAATTTATTTAGAAAGGTATGCTCTTATTGTACATATTATTAGCATGTCACACTAGTGGATCAATGCTGTAAGTTCAAATTAGTTACACAAATCTTACCATTTTTTTTTCAATTATTTAGGCAATTGGCTGTACAGATAACGGAGTAGAATCGGGGGATTTTATTCTTGCAATGATTGCAGGGTGTCTTTAATTTCAAAGTAATGAAAATCTGATTTACTTAAAATCATCTTTATTTTGATAAACTAAGAACTACTAATGAACGATAATAAACAATAGACAACAAAATTATCTTATCACAAAGAAATGAACAAAATTATTTTTGATGAACGCTAAGTTCAATCTATAATACATAGTATGTATGTCTTGTGTGATGACGGACTGTATTCTTACAAGTGTTACCACCCCATTCTTTCCAACAGGTGTCGTACGAGGCAACTAAGGGAAGTAAGCAATTATCACCCATTGCATGACTGGTGGTAGTATGATACCAAGTGAGAGTACTCACTTGCTATCGGGCCCGAGCGGGTTGGCACCACCATCTTTCATGTGTCCGGACAATTGAAGCACTAGCTATTTAGAGCGTATTATTATAGTTTTTTAAACTATAATTTTTCATATTTTTTTTGTGTCTATACAGTATAAAAAAAGTTATCACTTAAATTTCTGTTATTACACTTTGTTTTCTTATAATTATATCGTGATAAACTAAGCATTGGAAAGGGCGCTCTCCCGTATAACCAGTAGCAGAGTACAATTCATGTCATTTCAAACGACTATTTTCACACATACATAGGATGCCACTTTATAGTAATTGCAGGTTTGTGAATTACTCAAAAGCTGCACGATGATTTCGCAAGCGGTGAGTTATGGCCGTAAGTCGGTGATACGTCGCCAGTGACTTATGGTCGAGACTGGTTTCATTCAGAAGTTCCATTCATATTGTAGGCAGTTATATCAAGTTTGTAAGTACTTTGTTGACTTGAAAGAGTTTTAAGTGCAATTGTATTTATAGAGATTGAAAAGTTTTAGGACTGCGTCGGTGGTCGTGTTCTCAAACTTAACCTCAATAATTTGTCTTTAATTTTGCAAAGTCTCTTTAATATTACTTCAAGGGGACTATTTATTTATTTAATAGGTAATTAATTTATATTTTGGATTTTTGGATAAAAAATGATAAACTTAGATTATTATTTACAGCAGCATTCAACGTTACTAATGGAAAATTTAAATATTGATATGAAATAAAGTCCGTGCTCGTTACGATATCCTTTAATTAGGAAAGTTTTAGCCCACGCTTGTCGCTATGCTTGTTGCTATGTCGTCATGAGTGTAGGTAGCAGCAACACTTTTTCATTTCGAACACAAAATAATTAGCCGTCCTAGTTTAATCGAGAAAGCATAAATAAACATTTATTTCTGCATGAATTATATAATTACTTTTTATTTAGACCGTATGTAAATCGCGTAAAAGGGTTAAAGGCTTACTCTAAATAATCTTATACATTTTATTTATCCTTTTTATTTATATGTAAGCTATGTTCTTAAACACTCATATTCAATATAGTGGGTTGATCTCAGTGCAGACCAGGGGGGTTAGGCAGAATCTCATATCTCACATGTCGATCGTATCGTCATCACTGTGATTGGTTGAGAGATCACCGTGATTGGCCAACCAATCACAGTGATCACGATACGATGTCGATTGTAAGATATGAGATTCCGTCTATCCCCCCAGGGTTATGTATCTCATTAAATCGTATCGACATTGCATCGTGTCATTGTGATTGGTTGAGATATCACCATGATTGGCTGAAGGATTATTGCAACATCAAGGTTCGGTTTCTCTACCAATCACAAGCAAGACGACCCGTTGTCGATACGATTTTGTGAATCACATTCTAAGGGGACAGAGGATTTACAAGAGTAGGTACTACGCGCAGATTACCAAACACATCTCTTGATCCGATGAGATAGACAGTTCGACACGATCGGAATGAGATCATGCTCAGGAGCGACTTACTTACTCTAAAGGGTATGGAGAGAAACACTTGGAACTTTTCTGAGTCGCTCCTCCTCTCACAGATTACAGAATACTCAATGCCTGGAAATTCAAACCTTGGACCGTTGCAAGTTGTATACGTATGAGTATGTCACTAAACTTATAACACGTATTCGTACCTCGTATATATTAATACAACATATAAATACATTTCGCTCGAGCATACTCTGCTTGCCATTATTGTATTACCTGTTGTAAAATTTTTATTTCTTCATGGACTTTTATTATTCTACACTTTAAAACGCGAAGCTTTGTGCCCTTTTCGATAGCCCTGGTGGTCACCCCGGCGCGGCCAGCATCCTGTGCAATAAAAAACTATATATATTGTAGCAAAGTGGTGAGTAATCGAAGATCAATGCACTTTATGGTCGTCTACAGCAATAAAAATGTCATTATATTTTTTACATAAACGGTTTTTTATTAATATGGGTAAATAAACGATATATATACAAAAGAAAAGGTTATTAATACATTCATCTATTTTGATTTGATTACATTAACCAACTCATACGTTTTCACTTTTAAAGTGCCTTGTAATTGTAGAGCGGCAGGTAAATTCAGCGAGCGACCACTGAAAGAATGTAATATGGTTCCGGTGGCCCACCATTAAAGGCGGAGAGACGGCACATGGCGGGTTTCTTTAGTGGGTGAGGGCCCCACACACCCTGTTCGTTGCCCCGAACGACGGGGTGTGCGGTTAGGAACATTTTTTCCCGCCTAAACAAAAAAAAGGTAAGTTCAGCGAAAAAGATCTGAAAGGTTTGTTAAATGTGACTTGGTGAGTTCTTGCAATTAGCCATTGAAATCTACGCAGCACACGCATGTTGCCACATAATGCCAAAAACACGACTATTTGATGTCAAATATTTTTAGAATCTGGTAGGTATATGCCGTAAAGACTAAGGTGTTTTTTCAATTATGCTTACTTATTACAAAACGTACATATTCTTATTTAAATAAAACCTGGGTGCATGCAGAACATCCTACCAGATATGTCATAAACTCACTGGTTAGCGATCCACGTGAGGAGATAGTGCAGCAACGAGTCCCGAGATTGTTGATTTAGCCTTTTGTTTTAGGGCTACGATGGGAAAGTACGAACACGAAATATAAAATAAGATAAATTGCATTCCGAATACATTTACCATATATATACATTGTAACAAACAGATACAAAATATAAATACTGTTATGTTAATTTTTTTGAGAAAGAAAGTCTGTGTCTTTCTTTTTTGGTCTTCATGAATTAATCTATAAAATCTTGGACACCTGAAACTATACCACGATAATAGACAATATTTTAAAGTACAAATTATTTGTGAATCAGGAAAAAGGGAACTTTAGTGCGAGCGGGAATCGAACCTACGTCCCTTCCTATCCGAGGAAATACTCCAAGCCGCTGAGCATTCGCACTGCCCTTAGGCCATCTCCTCATCACATTTGTTTTTACGACCAACGCCACCTATCCAATGCATTTACATGCATTAATCCAATATAGTAAGTTTAATTTTGCAATTAAAATTCATACTATTTGACGGCGCGATTTTTTAAACGCACTAAAGTTCTCTCTTTCCTCATTAACAAATAATTTGTACTTACTTTAAAGTAGCTGAGCATATCAAGTGCTAAAATACAGATCAAAATAGACATTACTACTATTTTGATCTATATTTTAGCATTTGACATGCTCAGCTACTCTTAAAGTACAAATTATAATTTGTGAATAAGGAAAAAGAGTATTTTAGTACGAGCGGGAATCGAACCTGCGTCCCTTCCTTTCCGGGGAAGTGCTCTAATCCATTGAGCTATCGTACCATTTCTAGAAATACCGAATTTCCTCATCACATTTGTCTTAACGACCAACGCCCTCTATCGGCAATGTAATGCATTCATCCAATGTAGTAAGTTTGTGCAAAATTAAACACCATCTCCCGTGTGACCGGCCATGAAGCACATCGTTGCGTTTTGACTGTAGCAGGAGATAGCCGTTTATATTTCATTTCATATTTGTAAAATGAATTGGCGAGCAGCCGCTTGACAATACTCTCGGTATAGTCGAGTCCATGAGCGACAGTTACCATTTATCATCAGATGGACCGTGGCTCGTCTGCCACTACATGCAATAAATAAAAAGAACTCACGTTTTTAATATTAGTAGTATGCGCGTAAGAAGCAGCTCATGGTGGCTTTATTTAGGGAGCGCCTCCAGTGGCCTGTTCATTGCCCCGAACGACGAGGTGTGCGGTTAAATACATTTTCCCCTCCTTAACAAAAAACCATGTTAAACAGATTAGTCACTAAATTGACATCTTATTCTGAATAATTGTGCCATGTGTGGCCGGCTTTAGAATTGTCCCACCCCTCTCCACCCATGGAAGTCGTAAGAGCCGACTGAGGGAATACGAGAGAGTGGGCAGCAGCACTTCCTTGAGTATTAACAACGTGGCGATTACGGCTCTATCCCCCACATGAGCGAAACACATGTTGTGGCGTTCTCTTGGGGAGGCCTGTGTCCAGCAGTAGATTTCGAAGAGCTGATGGATGGATATATGGATTCTGAATAATTGAATCGTTTCCATAATGATAGATATTATGGCTATTCTGACTGGAAAACACAATAAACTTAAAAACACAATAAACAAATTTTGACCATAGCTCAGAAGTAGTGAAAATGTAAAAAAGAAGAAGAAAAAAAAATTCAATGTAGTCTAAGGACTGCCGACAGAAGTGAAAACTTAAAACTATAAACAAACAGTTGGTTAGATATTTTTATATATATTTTTAGCATTTGACATGCTTAGCACTATACACTTTGTGTTTAACAAACAGTTGTTATTTTTAGATATCCAAATTATATGTGCGATCTTAAATTAAAACTTGTAAATCAAAATGATTCAATCAAGCATTATAAAAAATGATCATAACTTGAGAATGTGCTCCTTAAGACGAATTAAACGAATATAAACTTGATGGGTTCGGGTCGTTTCATTACATAGTTACTATGGCTACTTCCAGCTCCATATCAGACCCTGGATACCATCTAGAGACAAAGTACTCGTCAAGACGAATCATACGAGCCCAAACTCGATGGTGTTATGTCGTTTTATAACGGAGTACCTATGGCCACCTTCTAGCTCCGTCATCAGACCCTGGATACCATCTAAAGACAAAGTTCTCGTCAAGACTAATCAAACGATTCCAAACTGGATGGGGTTGCGTCATTTCATTACAGAGTTACTGTGGCCACCTTCCTGCTCCATCATCAGACCCCGGATATTATTTGCACCATTTAATTACAGTTTCGCATGGCCACCTTCCAGCTCCATCATCAGAACTTGGATACCATCTAAAGACAAAGTACTCATCAAGACTAATCAAACGAGGCCAAACTCGATGGGGTTGCGCCGTTTCATTATAAGAGTTACTATCGCCACCTTCCAGCTTCATCCTCAGACCCTGGATACCATCTAGAGACAAAGTACTCGTCAAGACGAATCATACAAGCCCAAACTTGATGGGGTGGCACCGTTTCATTATAGAGTTCCTAGTTCCACCTTCCAGCTCCATCATCAGATCAGCTCCATGACATCATAATATTGCATTGTCACGTGATATACATACGGGTGTAAAATTATTAATATGTCAAATTAAATTTCCAGTGCAGACACTATAGCTGCGTCTCATAACGGTGTCGCGAGTCCAGAGATTTTATCTCATCTAAAAATATACATTACCGCGCTAAAAGAAGTTTTCACTTTAATAATAATTAAAAAAAAGTACCATGGTTTTTATAACGAACTACTTTATACTTTTTAGACGGTTATTAAAACAATGGTACCTACTTACATATTTTTTTATGTTATTATTTGATTTGAAATATGAAGGGACTCCACGCAAACGAAATCGCCAGCAGATCTGCAGCTAGAAGCTAGTACATAACATTAAATTATTATTTTTTATTCCGATTTTATTTAAAATCTATGTAACTGTAAGTACTTACATGTTCTCTGTTTATAACACAATATTCGTAACTAATAATTATCACGAATATTGTCTTAGTTTATTTTACTTACTACTTTGTTCATACACTGAAACACAGATCCAATATATTATTCAATAATATTAACCCAATCCTTGTTCGCTAACACTAAAATTAATTGTTATGTATCATATATGATTCATATGGAGGAGAACCTGTTAAGAAGCTGAGTCTAGATAATTAACTTAAAAGCCTATATTAACAAAGTGCCAACAATGTTTCTTAGACG
Source organism: Leucoma salicis (assembly GCA_948253155.1). NCBI lineage: Eukaryota > Metazoa > Arthropoda > Insecta > Lepidoptera > Erebidae > Leucoma > Leucoma salicis. Next base: position 7,375,959 of record OX411815.1, read on the forward strand.
CTAGTTGTGTTTCTCATATTAATTTGAAATTGGAACCGGAAAGGTAGTAAAGTAACACGTGGGTCGTATCCGGCACCTACTGGTATATTGTGACGTCACAGGTAGTAGTTGGGTTATGCGCAAATACCTACTAATATTAGTTCTTTTATTAAATGGTCTGTTACGAATATGTGGCTGAGTTAAAAAGGCTTTGACATCTATATTATCAGAGAGCGCTGCGTAGTTTATATAAGCAACACAAATTCCGATAAACATGTCCTGAAGCGTACTTATATCATCATGCAATAAAATAATTTTTGATTGATTTATAACATTTAATCGACTCTAAAATCCTGAGTTTGTTGCTGCACCTGTCCTATCTGGGTCACATTTCTGAACTAATGGTAGCTGTTTAGACTTCTGTTTCTCTAACGCTAAAAATAAATAAATAAAATAGTCAAATCATTAGTCACAAAGTGAGTGAGTGGTGTATAGTGCTAAGCATGTCAAATGCTAAAAATATATATAAAAATATCTAAACAAATCATTAGTTATAAAGCTGCTTGTTTGTTATTTGCCTATTGTATATTTATCAATTCAGTAAGAAGTTATTACTTAGTAAAAAGCATTAACATGTATGGAATATAGGTTTCGTTTTGTTGTAATATAATCTTTTATTGAGAAATGAGGTCCCTATTTCTATATACAACAATTAAATGGGTTAAAGCTTAGGTTCGTCTGTTGGTGTTCCACAAGTTTCGGTCCTATGGCCGCGGTAACGACTGGGTGCTGCTCTATCGGCTCCCCTCTCCCCCGGGCTGGCGGGTACCTGCTACGCGGATGACAAGCTGGTAGCAGCCCGGGGTGAAAACTTTGAGGAGGCAATATTCCTGGCTTAGGATGGCCCTAGATAAGTCGGCAGCCCTACTGTTCCATGGACCCCGACGTCGGCTGCCTGCTGACGCCTCGAGCACAGTAAACGGGGTCCAAATCCGGATCCGGCCAGAACAAGTATTGGGGCCTGGTAATAGACGAGCGTTAGCGCTTTCACAAGCACTATCGCCAGCTTTCGCCAAGGCTTGTCGGCACGGCATCCGCCCTCACGCGGCTCATACCGTATTGGCGGACCCAGTAATGTAGTCCGGTTGATGGCGTTATATGGCGCACCTGTGCGGGCGGGGTCCCTGGACGCCCCTAAGAGGGCTTTCATGTGGAGATCACAAAGAGTCGTGGCGTCTAGGGTCATACGCGGATACCACACGGTTTTAACCGAGGTGGTTTGTGCGTTGGCTGGAACCCCCCCGTAGGACTTGAAGGCAGAGGTGCTCGCCGAGGTGTATTGTTGGGCGTCGCAATAGTGGGCGAGGGGTGGTCGTCCTCTACCCAGCGAGGTGGTCAGGTGGCAGGGCGACGCCCGCCGAGCTGCATGGCCAGTTAGACGGCGCAGTTGGTTCCGGTGGCGGAAGCGATGCTGAAAGATGGTACACGAACGGGTAAGCTGTCGGTGGGCCGCTGAAATAATGTCTATCAGTTCTATACGTGTGGTGACGGACTAAGAATACAAGTGCCACCACCCCATTCTTTCCCACGGGTGTCGTATGAGGCGACTGAGGGAAGTAAGCAATTATCATCCATTGCACGACTGGTGGTAGGGCTGGGTACCAAGTGGGAGTACTCACTTGGTATCTGTCCCGAGCGGGTTGGTACCACCATCTCCTGTGTGATCGGCCATGAAGCACATCGTAGCGTTTTGGCTGTAGCAGGAGATAGCCGTTTATATTTCATTTCATATCTGTGAAATTAATTGGTGAGCAGCGGCTTTACAATACTCTCCTGGGTATAGTCGCGTCCATGGGCGACGGTTACCATTTACCATCAGATGGACCGTGGCTCGTCTGCCACTACAGGCAATAAAAATAAAATAAAAAAAAGTACGAGTGGTCCATCAATACAAGCGGAGAGACGGCACACGGCGGGTTTTTTTAGTGGGTGAGAGCCTCACATAACCCTGATCGTTGCCCCGAACTTTTAGTTCTTGGGTGTCTATTGAAAGCGGCTTTTATTTATTTAAAAACAATTTATTTTTTGCTCTTTAGTGGTTATTTTTGAAATAGGTGCGTAGGTTACAGTAGGTGGTACATGATAGGGAGGCCAGGGTGCATCTCGTATGAGAAAGCGTCGAGCACAGGATCTGAAAATGACAAATATATTATGTATTTTAATATATATTTTTAGCATTTGACATGCTTAGCACTGCACTAGAATTTGCAAAGCATCTGGACGGTATCCAGGAGTTGCAGGTTCAGATCCCGCTCGTGACTGTTATTTTCGATTTCACATTTTTCACTTTGTGTTTAAAATATATTATGAGCGCCTAAAGCGCAGTAGAGAAAGAAATAGAGCACAGCGGGAGTCTTCCGAAGATCGTGAAGAAAGGTTGGCGTACCCATATATAATATGGGTACGCCAACTAAATGCACTGCTCCAATGAGCCAGAGAGGTTTCGAAGTAAACGAAAAAATATCATCGATGTATACAATTTCTTAGATTTTTGTTAATTTTTTAAAAACCGCTAGAGCGATTTTGATAAAATTTAACTTAAGTAGAACCTACCAAACAAAAATAAATCATTAAAATCAATTAATAATTGGCGGACTAATTGCCAAACATATTAAAAAAACATACAGTCAAATTGTGAACCTCCTCCTTTTCGAAGTCAGTTGAAAAAAAACATACAGCAGAATTGAGAACCTCCACCATTTCGAAGTCTGTTGAAAAAAAAACATACAGCCGAATTGACAACCTCCTCCTTTTCGAAGTCAGTTGAAAATAAAACATACAGCAGAATTGAGAACCTCCTCCTTTTCGAAGTCAGTTGAAAAAAAAACATACAGCAGAATTGAGAACCTCCTCCTTTTCGAAGTCAGTTGAAAAAAAAAACATACAGCCGAATTGACATGCTCCTCCTTTTCGAAGTCAGTTGAAAAAAAACATACAGCTGAATTGAGAACCTCCTCCTTTTCGAAGTCAGTTGAAAAAAACATACAGCCGAATTGAGAACCTCCTCAACAACCCAAAATTACTACTACGCAAATTTATATAAAATACTGAATACAATGAGCAAGTCACATTATACTGCATTCATGTCATTAAACACAAAGTGAAAAATGTGAAATCGAAAATAACAGTCAGGAGCAGGATTTGAACCTGCATCTTCTGGATACCGTCCAGATGCTTTACCAATTCAGCCATCCTGACAATTGCTCCTGACTGCTAATTTCGATATCACATCATACTTAACGTCTTTGGGTGACGCCTGCGCCATCTGTCGAAAGCATTTTCATACATTATACCGACCAGGTAAACTTAATTTTACAATTAAGATTTTACCTAATAATGACGCAAACCCTTTAAATATTTAGATATTTTTATATATATTTTTTAGCATTTGACATGCTTAGCACTATACATTAAACACAAAGTGAAAAATGTGAAATCGAAAATAACAGTCAGGAGCAGGATTTGAACCTGCATCTTCTGGATACCGTCCAGATGCTTTACCAATTCAGCCATCCTGACAATTGCTCCTGACTACTAATTTCGATATCACATCATACTTAACGTCTTTGGGTGACGCCTGCGCCATCTGTCGAAAGCATTTTCATAAATTATACCGACCAGGTAAACTTAATTTTACAATTAAGATTTTACCTAATAATGACGCAAACCCTTTAAATATTTAGATATTTTTATATATATTTTTTAGCATTTGACATGCTTAGCAGTATACATTAAACACAAAGTGAAAAATGTGAAATCGAAAATAATAAAATAATGCATTCATGTCTTTTTCAGTTTACAGGCATAAAAGACGTTAGTCTCATAATTTGTTATGAGATATGAAACTCAATGTCAATTCTCATAAAGTTCACGGCAAGTATATATATGTTGTTGTTGTATTATAATTGCTAAGAGCGTGTTGTTTAACAAAGGTTTCATATTTTAAATAATATAGGCTTACTATGATACTATTGGTCCTATATTGACGTGATAATGTTTCATAAATCGATGAACGCCGACTGCACGCACGTAAAAGTGTTACGTTCCGAAAAAATGTATGGCGACCAATGCATTGTTTGTGAAACTATCAAAAAATATATATGACGTTATCACGTAAAATTATCGTCCGTAAACCGACTTTACAGAAAACCATTTATTTTTTTGTGACAAACACTACAAAAGCTAAACCCACTAAATCGTTGCTATACGAGTATAGCCATTGATGTTATTGTATATAGCATAATTTTACTCAAATAGTAGGCAAATATGAATGTAATAGTAAAATATATTTTATATAGAAGATGATTAAGTTCTTTTTACGCACCATGTTTAATACAAAGTCGATGTAGGATAACTGCCCACACACTTTCATTCGAAGGAAATCCATATCTTTGTTTTGTAATGAAATAGTTAGTTTATTTCTTCAAATAAACGACGCATTCAAGATGCAAGTAGGCACAGACTATCGATATAATATTCGGGTGGTCTCTACATTTATTGGGTTAAGATGTTTATTATCGTGTGATCGTATGTTACGCACCTTGTTATTTTTTATTTGAGCGACGCGATGAAGATATTATCCGTTTTATATTAATATTTGTGTATGACAGCCTCTTTTTCCGTAAGTGTGGAAGTATTATATTTCTACTCGTATTTCAGTGCTGTTGTATTCGTTTATACAAAACGAATCATTAAAGAAATAAAGATATTAAATGTACTTAGAAAATTGTATGCATTAGAAAATTTTATTATGTATTCAAAAATACACCTTCAAATTGCAACACTGCTGAACTGTAGGAATGTCACATAAAAAAAATTGTGTAATATTTTTTTATTCCATTATGATGGCAGACGAGCCATAACATTGCCCATCTGATGGTAAGTGGTAAGCGCCGTTCATAGGCCCAGCAATACTAAGTACACTGCCATGCCGCTGCTCCTCATTTCAACTCACGTATGGGAAATGAATGATGGATGCTGACGACATCTGCGATAATTCACAACAATGTTTACAAGGATTTTATATTATACACAAATATTAATGTATCGGGTCTTAATCGCGTATATAATGTTGAGGTTGAATACCTTAATTTCCCGACGTTTCGACCGTATTGCATCGGCCGTGGTCACGGGTGTTGAGTCAACCCGTGTTGAGTACTAGCGCGGGAGGCCAGTGTCCAAACCACTCCGCCATCTGTGCAGTCTCTCAATACTCATTAAGTGTATCCATAAATTGAGTATATTATACAAAACCAGCTAACTTGGCATGGTCAATTAATCATGACACAACACTAGTCGCTCAGCATGCAATGGAGCGGACTCTGCTCGGGATTTCTCTACGTGACCGAGTCCATAATATCCAAATCCGTAGCAGAGCAGGCCCTGTAGACTAGTGGCATAAACGCTAGTAGAATAGAATAGTCAATGTACTCGTAAACTTATGTCAATCCCATACATTGATTATTCTATTCTATTCTACTAGCGTGTATGCCCCTTGTCTACAGGTTCAAAAGTGATGGCACCGGGCTGGCCACATCGCTCGACGAACAAACAAATTAATGTTGGAGGACAAAGTTTGTCGAGTAATGGCCACGTAAGTATTGGAGAGCGAAATGTAAGATAACCTTCTACCAGGTGGACCGATGACCTGCTTAAAGTTGCAGGCAGCAGTTGGATGTAGGCGGGACAGCACCGTTCATTTTAGCACTCCCTTGGGGATGCCTATGTTCGGCAATGGACGACGAAAAGCTGATGGATGGATAGACGGAAGTTGTTCATTGTTTAGTCAAAATGCAGTTCAGGAGGTTGGTACAAAATATCTACAACATAAACAAAGTTATCAAGTAGGCGGCAGATACAACTATGTGCGTAAACACTAACTAATTTAATTAACATTTTAACAAAGCACAAGTATTTGAAACGCATGGGAGAATATTTTGAGTGTGTACACAAACATTCACTTGCATTTTATCCGTCCCGTTACAATGTGTACTACCTGTCACACCGGCACAGATTAGAAACGACGACTCTTGACCGTTACAGAGTAAGAACACAGCATGCATTCTAATTCGTAGGCATAAGCTTAAAACAAAAGCATGGTTTCAGACTGCGATTGTAGAAATATGGATAGGAAACTACACCAAAGAGACAAGCACGAGTATTAGTTATGTGCCCATTACATACTCAAAAGCCAAATGTCGGTAATGTCTCAGTTATAACATAAAAGCTAACCAATTACAATAATTGTAACATTAAATTAATCACACAGCTATAAACATTTAATTAGGATAAATGTTGATTTATTTGTACTTTAAATAAAAGGTCTACTCAGCCGTCCATGAGCTTGCACGCCGAAACGATAACGGCGAATAAATTGAATAAATTTTATAAATCTTATTTGCATTGGCCATTATCTTGTAACAACCATGGTTTACATATAAAAAAAGTTATCGCAAAACGATTCTTAAGAGTACCCTTAAATTTGCATTTACATATGTTCATCAAATAAAAAAATATAAGTACAAAATTGGACCCATGTAAATGAAGATTAAACCAAAATAAATCTACTTTTTGTTTTAAGATTTATAGCAATAGCATGCTGAGATTGTAGCAACTGTATGTTGATTATGCACAGGTAATTTTGATAACATTAAATGAATGGGTTTTTAGCCAATTTAATTCGCGCTTAAAAGCCTGTAACTATCTCATATTACATGTGTCAAGTTTTATCGATATGACGATTTTGCTTATAAAAAGAAGCGCAGGTAAGTGTGTAAAGTGTATAAAATATTTTTATGTCCAATAATGTAATTAACCACCGTATCAGTATTTATTTCTTCAAACAATAAACTAAATCTTAAAATTATGTTAGTAATTAAGACCATATCTAAACGAAAGTTGTTTAAAGAATATTTGCATTAGCGATTTGTATATTTCACGACACGGCTTTTACTAAGCAATAATGTTATCCTTATGACATGTCCAGATTTAATATGATCCCAGGATTATCCTACACAAAAATCTGGAGATGTTCCCGAGTAACTCGACATTCTCAAGTGCGACTTATAATTTTGGATGACACTAGGTATATCCGCTTGAGAAATATTGTTAAACAAACACCGCGTACTTCAGTTAATTTTATCATGCATAGTAGATATAAATTATAAATTGATTACAATAATTTATTACTAAATAAGGATTTTTTTTATAAATATTTGTATTTTTAGTATTCTGATCATAGATCAACAACGTTTGCAGTAACATAAATATCACTATTTTCAACTATTATACATGAGGTTAGTGTGTATGTTTTGTCCGTGTAGAGACGGACTAAGAGTACAAGTGTCACCACTCCATTCTTACCCACGGGTTGCGTATGAGGCAACTAAGGGAGGTAAGCAATTATCATCCATTGCATGACTGGTGGTAGGGCTAGATACCAAGTGGGAATACCCACTTGGTATCGGGCCCGAGCGGGTTGGTACCACCATCTCCCGTGTGACCGGCCATTAAGCACATCATTGCGTTTTGGCTATAGCAGGAGATAGCCGTTTATTCTTTCATTTCAAATCGGTGAAATTAAATGGTGAGCAACGGCTTGACAATACTCTGGGTATAGTTGAGTCCATGAGCGACGGTTACCATTTACCATCAGATGGGCCGTGGCAAGTCTGCCACCACATGTAATAAAAAAAAATGTGCCCTTTACTTTGGAAACTCAACCACATATTGCAGCATTTGAACTTAGACAGGAGGCGGAGAGACGACACACGGCGGGTTTATTTAGTGGGTAAGGGGGGCCCTTACCTACTAAACACACACACTACCCTATTCGTTGCCCCGAACGACGGGGTGTGCTGTTAGGTTTATTTTTGTCCGCGTTAACAAAAAAAAAACAAACGAAAATGTTACTTGATTAGAGATAAAACTTTATTTTATCTTTTGCAAATAATTATGCACTTTTTAAAGTACAAATTATTTGTGAATAAGGAAAAAGAGATTTTTTGTACTAGCGGGAATCGAACCCGCGTCTTTTCCAATCCAGGGAAGAGCTCTGAGCCACTGAGCTATAGTACAGATCCTTAAATCATCCCAATATCCTTATCACATGTGTCTTAACGACAAACACCATCTATTGGAAACGCATTTACATGCAATTATCCAATATAGTAAGTTTAATTTTGCAATTAAATTCATACTATTTGATGGCGCGATTTTTTATACATTTTTGATCTATATTTTTTAGCATTTGACATGCTCCGCCACTTTTTAAAGCGATTCGATTCCCACTAGTACAAAAAATATCTTTTTCCTTATTCAAAAATAATTTGTACTTTAAAAAGTGGCGGAGCATGTCAAATGCTAAAAAATATAAATCAAAAATTATGCATTGTTAATTTGAAAAAAATTGCACGTGACATAAGGATTCTTTACTAGGTACTGTAGCGGTAACTCAAAGTGTATATGTGAAGGCAATGAGAATTATTTAATGGAAATCAACAAAAAATTAATATAAAATTCATTGAATATAGAAAAAGAGAACTTTAGTGCGAGTGGGAATCGAACCTGCGTCCCTTCCAATCCGGGGAAGTGCTCTAAGCCGCTGAGCTATCGCACTGACCTTAGGCCATACACAATCTTCACATCATATTTGTCTTTACGATCCACGCCACCTATCGGATGCATTTACATGCATTAATCCAATATAGTAAGTTTAATTTTGTAATTAAAATTCTTACTATTTGATGGCGCGATTTTTTTAACATTTCGATCTGTATTTGAGCACTTGACATGCTCAGCTACTTTAAAGTACAAATTATTTGTGAATGTGGAAAAAGATAACTTCATCCACATTCATAAATTTGTACTCTAAAATACTGATCAAAATGTAAAAAAAAATATTTATCTAGTTTTTTTATTTGTAACATGTATTTTATAGATTTTTTATCTGTATTAAACAAAGTATTAGTTATTTTATAATGTACGTGGTCAAAACATCAAATGTCTTTAAATCGCAGTTTACTATACAGAAATCATGTCACGCTTACCTACACCCTTAGCTTACGTCAAGATTACGTGTTCGGATAAATCATTTCGACACAATTAATGGTTTAGTGTCACCGACTAGTTTGGTTTAATTGCTAGTTGCATTTTGTTTTGATAATAACAAGATTTCTCAAGGCATTGTTACTACTTTGTGTAATGTATGCATGTCAAGCCAGAGAGAACTGATTGACTAAATAGATATAGATAAACTTAATTAAATTAAGACAAAAGTAATTAGTAGTAGTTGATAAAAAAAAATATCCGCCCTATATATTCTTAGGGATATTTTTAGATCCATCGCTCCGAATCTATATACTTCTACATTTCTGTACAAAATAAGGTCACAAAAGAAGTGTTTTATTATATTAAAGTTTTTAGGCTTCGTATGAAGTAATATGAAATAGTTCCAGTGGTTGACCAACACAGACGGAGAGGCAGCACACGGTGGGTTTATTTAGTGGGTGAAGGCCCACACTCTGTTCGTTGCCCTGAGGGACGGAGTATGCGTTTAGGTACTTTTTTCCGCCTAACCAAAAAAAAAAGGCTTCGTATGGCGGTCGGTAATAGACGTGGCGCAAATTGTTCTCGTGCTCACCTTTTTAAATAACATTATTAGTTCTGCATCGCATCTTTTTATAGTTATAAATAATGCAATGAATTTGCGTTTCAAATTGATTGAAATATCCATCCAGCAATTAGAAGCGGCCTGGCTACGGCTCGATATGATTCGCAATAAATGAGCTGTTTTCAGAAATTCCAGACACATGGAAAATGAATTAGAGTAGTGAAAGGAAATACCTAATTTCTGAACTTAGAGAGCACAAGTATAATTTTAGTAATTTCGTAATCCAAACGTTTTATTTTGGAAAAACTCACGTTGTAATTTTAATAGTCACGTTAAAGTTAAGAATATTACATTCTTCACACGGGTCATCTAGTACTCGTATATTTTATAAAGAAAACGTCATAATGCTTGTGTAGGAGACCTTTGTGAACATGAAAAAAAAGAGCATCCTCGGCATAAACTTGTACGGAGCTGGTTTTCATTGATAAAAGAGGCTTGTTATTGAAAACCATCCCTACACAAAAAACTTTTAGACCGATGGTATAGCCTTACTCTATCGAGCCGAGAGATCGTCGTGATTGGTTGTGCGATTATTGCGATATCTCGCTTTTATGTCTCTGCCAATGACAAATAAGACGATACGATGTAGATACAATTTTGCAAATCACATTCTAAGGGGACTATTTCGACTAGAAAAGTACAACCCCTCACTGAATATCGACATAATGTAACGATAGATATTCCTACCGCTTCGCTTTCTCCAATAGAGGCCCACACTACCTCCTTATCAGGTGATCAGGAGAGTGCACGGACCTCTGGTGACAGAGGTCTCTACTTCCTCCCATATCCTACATCTTTCTGTTAGGTTGTTTATTGTGCGATACTCTTAGTATTGTAAGCACCTAAGACAATCTATAGACCATAATCAGCAGGCAGGTCGTATGTAGTATTTACTATAGTTGTAGCATGAAAAAAGGGAATGACTCTAGGATTCGGTTTTCAGAGTGTGGCACAAACTACAAATGTTTTTCGTCTTTTTCTCAACCTACTCCTTCTTCTATCCGACTATTAGTCACGGGACTCCTCCACAGGATTTAGGCCGTAGAATACTACGCTGGCCTAGCTCGGGTCCTTTTTTCCAAATGATACTTAATGTAAATACAAGACTCCTTTAAAACAGACTCTTGCAGAAGATTAAATGTGCAACGAAACCAAAGCTCCAAAGCTTATAAACAAAAGACAGATGCATATGGAAATAATATTACTTATTAGGTAGAATAGCCTTTGTTTAAACACGATCTGTCAGTACAGATACAACCGACGAGAATCATATTACATCACTGGTGACGTCACTATACAGTAATATCGATCGACAACATACCATTTACATTCTCAGACTTGATCAGAGAATTATAATAGTAAACTTAAGTATGCCCTTCAGGTATTATACTTACTTGTTAGCAACAAAAAGATTATTTTGAACTTGTTATTAATTAAATAGGTATGTCTTTAATGCTTGTTATTTATATCAATTATTGTAAATAGGATGTGTTGCTTTCGCAATAAAATGGACATAAGTAGGTACCTACCTCATACCACAGAAGTAATGTAACATATTTCCAGTGGTCCGCCAATACAGGCGGAGAGACGTCACACGGCGGGTTTATTTAGTGGGTGAGGCCCCACACTACCCTGTTCGTTTCCCCGAACGAAGGGAGTGCGGTTAGGATAATTTTTTCCCGCCTTAGCAAAAAAAAAAAGGTACCTACCTCATAGCATTTTGTACATAAACTGTTGAATTAAAGTTAACAAGGTGCTGCATAATTTACGTTGATGTATTTAACTGAATATTATTTACATATCTGTGATGGTTGATAGCAAATAATCCCAAGAACGGCTACACTATTATATTACTAAATATAATTTCATTTAGGATTAACAAGTTTGAAATTAATATTTGTTTATACTTTAAGATCAATTTGCGAAATATTCATATCTTTAACTATATACCGTTGCCGTCACTGTGTGCTGCTACAACTTGCCTATTGTCTAAATGCAAAAGGCGGGTCGTGCAATGCAAAATCGGATGAGTTCGTGTGTCTGTGTTATGTCAACGAAATCAAAGTAATTTATATTAATAATTATACATTAATGTCGTTGACCCCTAAGAAAATCCCTCCTTACACAAACATACCAAATTCGGTAAGTACTGCAATCTCATAGACCGACGTAGACATATAAAGACTTGTGTTTATATTAGAAGTCACGTTTGCAAAACGCTTAGAAAGGCCAATTGATACTATTCGATTTAGGTAAAGTTAACACTCAATTATATCAAGCTTTTATATGAAGAGAATTTTTACATAAAGTAAGTTTAGCCGTGTGGGGCTGGCTTTAGAATTGTCCCACCCCTTCTCCACCCATGGTAGTCGTAAGAGCCGCCTGATGGAATACCGGGGGAGTGGGCAGCAGCACTCCCTCGAGTATTAACAACATCCACTGCGATCGCCAACCCGCCTGCCAAGCGTGGCGATTACGGCATTATCCCCCATATGAGCGAAACAGCACAGGACCGCTCGTTGTGGCGGGGAGGCCAGGAGCAGTGGACGTCGAAAGGCTGATGGATGGATGGATGGAAGTTTTTTAGTATAAACGGCAGTTTTATTGTGTGACTATACCAATAGGGTAAAACTGGCGAATTATATACCTACCGGAAGGAATAATCCGTTAATTGAAATCACATCATATTATTATGACTATTTAATAATACTATTTTACTACTAAAGTATTTATCGCGATAGTATATATTGTATTCATATAACTTATTAACCATAGCAAATCAACGTTATTACGATTTTGATTACTATTAATATCCAATTCACTGCAATATGTAATATTAATATTTTACCGCAAAATGCCAATAATGCTTCTATGTCTTTTGTATTTAATTTTATTATACGTGGAAGTTATATTTTACTGATTTAATCATTATTAGATCTTCTCTCAGAGTGAGAGGGATTTAGCACGCTGTCCCAGTGCGAGTTGGCAGACTTCACTAGCCGTTGAGAATATCTTTTAGAAGGTGCAGTGCAAGTATTACTTTCAATATGCAATCCTTAATTGAAGTAATAATAGTAATATGGATTCTGTGACATTAAATTATTTGACACGCTAACGTTGTCGCAATACATTTGTCTAAAATCAAAGCTGAAATCACGATCAGCCTTGGGCATATACAAATACGAATTGTAATACGAATGTCAATTCTCCATTCACTATAAATCACATATTTAGAATTTACTTATGGGTCAAAGAACAAAATTTTCATTATGATGCTAGCTTAAAACTATGGCAAAAGCTAATGAAGTCGTCCTCCTAATTCTTGGCGAAACACGCCCACCCGTTCCTAGCCGATATCCTTTTTTACACTGGACTATATGTGTCGCTATGTTATGATTATCGAGTAATTACGTCGTAAAGTTGTAACAAAACAAATTCAACTCATTTCACATTTATAATATTAGTAAGGCATTAGACATTTATACGGGGTCTGTCGTAAATAATGGATAACCCGTTAATCGGAGATAACCCTGATGTCAATCTACAAAAACATCGACATTTTATTTTAGGGTTGCCATTGGTGTGAAAACGGTAGACAATTTTGTATGTTTTTTAATTTTCCTTCTTTGCATACTCATTCGGTTACCATTTCAACAAAGTGACTTATTTTAATGTATTTTTCTAGTATCTGACTCCTGGATACTTGTATTATTATATTAGATTACTATATTAGACATTATTAATGTAAAATACTGTCAAATTTTACATTTTAAGCACTTTGTACATTTTTTTTTCTTTATGTCAAAATATTAACATGACTGTGAAAAAAAATGTACTATTCTATAGCTGCCCAATATCTTAAAAACATTCCTAGGTTATGTAGATTTTAAAAAGGCATATATACATGCGTACTTTATAAGCAATATTAGTTAAACATGCGAAATAACTTAGCAAGGTCAACATTTTGGTTTCAAGAAATGTGTCAAATCACGATGATTTAGGCTCCTAATATGATTTTATTAAAAAAGAATTCGCTATTTTATCATTAAAATTATCAATTTAACGTTTAACTGTGCCACATAACTGTTTTATTTTCATAGTTATAAATTGCATGCGACTAGCAAGTACTAAAAAATTATTTCAAAATTTTCAATCAAATCACTAGGTATTCCAAATTTAAAAGGATACAACATAATAATATAATAATGGACAGATACGATAACAAAGGGCCCTCAAAGGATAGAACATAAAAATGAACAAACACGACAAAGTAACTATCACCCATTGCATTACTGGTGGTAGGGCTGGGTACTAAGTGAGAGTACTCACTTGCTATCGTGTTCAGGGTCGGTAGCACCGTCTGATCTATGGCACCGTCTCCTGTGTGACTGATCATGAAGCACGTCAGTGTGTTTTGGCTGTAGCAGAAGATAGCCATTTATTCTTTCTTTTCATATCTGAGAAATGAAATGGTGCGTAGCGGCTTGACTATATCCTCGGTATAGTTTAGTCTAATGTAAAATTTGACAGTATTTTACAGTAAAATAAAATGTAAAATTTTACAGTATTTTACATTAATAATGTCTAATATAGTAATCTAATATAATAATACAAGTACCCAGGAGTCAGATACATATAAAAATACATTAAAATAAGTCACTTTGTTGAAATGGTGACCGACCGAATGGTGAGCAAAGAACGAAAATAAAAAAAAAATACAAAATTGTCTACCGTTTTCTCACCAATGGCATTCCTAAAATAAAAAGTAGATTTTTTTGTAGCTTGACATCAGGGCTATTTCCGATTAACGGGTTATCCATTATTTACGACAGACCCTGTATATTTAGTATTAATTTGATAAGCCTATACCGACTATGCAATTAGCCTGGAGGTTTAGGAGACTACCTGCATAATTAGTTCTTAATTTTCCAATTTCACTATCAATATTGGCAATAAATATAATCAACACTATGGGAAATTAAAACGTAATACGCTTCAAAATTTGTTCGTGCTACTTTTTGTGGAAATGGTAGGCCACACTTTTATCTCAAAAGTTACGAGGATAGCAATTGAAATAATTTATGTTTAAAATATATTTGTGTCTATTTACGTAAAGTCTGTGCCATTTCCGTAAACGGTGTTGACGACAATGTTTGAGATAAGCCGAAAATGTATGCGATGTTGGGGTGTGGAATGGGTTTGGCCACTTGTTAGAGCGTACCTAAGCCTGTTTTACGCCTCGTGAGCGGAAACAGAATCGTAATTTACATATACAAGCCACCATTATAAGAAGCGTAGTGTAATTTCTAACTGCTATATTGAATCTGTTTGAATACAGTAGGTATATATTTCCATACTACATTTTGATTGTGGCTTCCTTTGCGTGGACACAATACAACTTCATTAAATCTTTTAGAATAATATATCAATAATAATTAGACACGTATCGAGGATGGATGAAAGAAGATTAACGAAAAGATATACAAAGCTGATAAATGGGTAAGTTGGTAGAGGTCGACCTAGGCGAACGTATTTGACCAGATCGAAGACGTTCTTAAGGAATGCCAGGTTAAGAGTACTCGTAACCAACGAGCACGCATGAAAGCGCTGATGAGAATAGATGAAGTGATAGATGTGTGTCAGGATTGTAGCAAGTGAAGAGAAGTGATCTCTACCTACCTCTACGGGAAAAAGGCGTGACAATATGTATGTACCTACGTATGTATGTATGTCTGCCGTGTGGGGCTGGCTTTAGAATTGTCCCACACCTCTCCACCCATGGGAGTCGTAGGAGCCGACTGAGGGAATACCGAGAGAGTGGGCAGCAGCACTCCTTCGAGTATTAACAACATCCATTGCGATTGCCAACCCGCCTTCCAAGCGTGGCGATTACGGCACTATCCCCCATTCTTGGGGAGGCCTATGTTCAGCAGTGGACGTTAAAAGGTTGATGGATGGATGGATGGATGTATGTAAATATTTTACACGTTTCTCTGAAGGCTAGTCTTACTAGAACTATTCTTCAGGTTCAATATATTCTGTATTTATCCAGGCCATAATCTAGGTATCTGTTTATAAGAAATTTCATCCATTTAGTAAAATTCGTTGCAGTAGTTATGCCAATGGTGGTCCGCCGGCAGACCACCGAAGGAATGTAACATAGTTCCAGTGGCCCGCCAATAAAGGCGGAGAGACGGTACACGGCGGGTTTCTTTAGTGGGTGAAGGCCCAACACTACCCTGTTCGTTGCCCCGAGCGACGGGGTGTGTGGTTAGGAACATTTTTTCCCGCCTAAACAAAAAAAAAAGGTCTATATGCCAAAATAGCTACCCTACGCGAACTATTCATTTGTCGATATAAAAAGTCCTAAATAATAGCTCCGTGTTTCATATACCTAACTTAACGAATTCCATTTAAATCTGTTCAGTCGTTTAAGCGTTTTTCAAGGACACAAATTCAAACATCCAAACATATTCAAAAACTTTCGCATTTATGTTAGTAAAATATTGTCTCAAATCATTGTGGTATAGTGGTTGCATTGTGGTATAGTATAGTCGTATTTGTGATTTTACCACTATACTCTATTGGTCCCGTAGAATGTAACACATGAAATCGTATCGACTTCGTATCATCTAGCTTGTGATTGGTAGAGAAACCGACGCGTGATTCAGCAATAATCCCTCGGCCAATCACGGCAATCTCTCAACCAGTAATAATAAAACGATGCGATGTCGATACAATTTAGTGAGATACATTTTAACCCCACAGGAAGCATTGAGACAATAGCTAAACAGACTTATGGTCAATGGTGCTTTTATGTGACCCTTTTATACCTAAAAATATTAAATAAAACTAAGCGAGAAAGCAATACACTAATAACGCTGTAAATGGAATTTAATGGTAGTATTCATGCAGAACTACGTATTTTTTCAAATTAATTTCTACTAGAATGTCACCAGCTCCGGCAGCTCACTTTGGTGTGGAAATCTATATTCCTGAGAGATTTTCTTGACAGGTTATGAAGTCTGACTGCTAGAGTGGTAGACTGCGGTCTAAATTCCTCCAAAATATTTTGTAGACTCTTTTTCTACTTGCTTGTTCGCACAACGCAAAAACTACTGCACTTACTAACCTAACTTAATAGCTGTTATACATTTTGTCTCGCTATTATCTCGGAAACTTGAAGAGTAACCATAAAAAGTTATAAATACCCTATATAATATACTTCATAGTTAACTGTTTTTTTAAATTGAATATAATAATATCGGTAGCCTATAGACGCTAGCAACACCAGACGCTTCACTCGCGCGTCGCCATCTCCAAGGAAAGGGATAGGAGGTGGATAAGAAGTATATTGAGGAGAGGATAGGTAGGATAACAAGGAGAGGGCAGGGAGGGGGTTCGGGCCTCCGGCACTCTCACTCACCATACGAAACACAATACAATAGTAGGTACCACTACTGTTGATTTACGCTGATCTTTTGTGAGAGGGTGGTACTTTCCTGATCGAGCTGGCCCATTCATGCTGGGATAAATAAGGCTATACCACTAGCTAATATATACTCGTATGTGAGGTCATCTAACCTCATGCTATTACCCTTAGAAAGGAATAACTATGCGAATAAATACAGAAAACAATTAAACGCATTTACCGTTTTCCATCATTACATAAAAATTTCAATAACTATGAAGCCTTGGGGAACACTTAATATATGTATAGGGATAGTTCTCATCACGTGCTTTTTAACTTACGTTACTAACTTGAGTTTGGTATTTTGAATAAAATGTGTAGTGATCATTTTTAACACCGCACTAAAGAAAATTGAAAATTTTCAAAAGTTGGGAAGTTATTGGTATTACCCCGTTTTTCGAAAATCGAGTTTTCAAGGGATGTTGACGTTTTGAGGTCCTAGGAAGCTTCCCCGAATGTTTCCGCGATAATGTCTGCATGTCTGTATGTATGTGTGTGTGTGTGGCCGTATGTAAGCCTCACATAACTTTTGAACGGCTTGACCGATTTCATCGGGGTTGGCGTCACTCGAAAGGCCAAACTTAGATTTTGAATACAATTAGGACCGATTCGAACCGGTAGACCTTCGTGTTTTTTTTTATAACTTTTAAACGGTTTTACCGATCGATTCCAGAAACTAATCAGCTCTTAACATCAAAAAACCACGTCGATCGCCGCTAGTTCGGTCAATATTGGTTGATTCGTTCGTGAGATATCGTTGTCAAAATTTCTATGAAATTTTCTGTCAGACCAGTTCGAGCTTTAAGATTCTTTAGAGCTCAAAAAGTTGCGTTGAATGCCGTAAACTACGAGAAAATCGGTTCATTCATTAAAAAATAATTGCGATTTTAAAATTCAACGTTAGAGCTCAAAAGTAATTTTAAGTGCAATTTTGAGCGATTAAGTAGGTATCAAATTAGCGGGAAGTTGCAGAGATGGCCTTTAGGGTCAACCGTTTTCCAGATTTTTTTAAAGACAACACCCCGCTCTAAGGATTGATCCTTGTATCGCGGGGACTTTATAAACATACAATTTCACGGACACAAAGACTCAGAACAACCATTTGTGGATCACACAAAGAGTTGTTCTGTATGTGAATCAAACCCACAACACTCGGGCCGGTATCCAAACCACTCCGCCATCTGTGCAGTAAAATTTTATTACTTTCGTTGAATACCTAATAAACAAATTGTGAAATATACATTAGTACGAAGACGTGATTTTTTATACTAGTTTTAGTCAATTCAAATACTGTTATTAATATAAAAAATATAAAAATTTACTTGAAAAAAGTTAATAGCCAAGCATGTCAAATGTTTTAAAATATATTTACATGTCGTAACCAGGTCATTCTTACGCAAACACAAGATGTGTTAAGCCGATGGAGTGAATATTTTGGAGATATGTATGCGGATGTTCAGGGTGATGCTGGTGCCACATGTGATCTAACAGATCAGCATTCGGTACCAGCATCCTCTGATGACATTAGTATGGATGAAGTTGAATGGGCGATTAGGAGTTTGAAAAATGGTAAGGCAGCGGGTATTAATTTGATGTCTGCTGAGATGATTAAGCTTGGAGGCTCATGTGTCTGGGATTCCTTCCTGATGCTTCTCAATTTATGTTGGAGCTCAGGAATGGTTCCCAAGGACTGGAGAAGCGCAGTCATCGTGCCCTTGTTTAAAAACAAGGGTTCACGTTATGACTGTGCAAACTACAGAGCCATAAGCTTGACCATTTTGGCAGCCAAAGTGTATGGTAAGATTGTTGAAAGGAGAATGATGATGGTGTCTGGTGAATTTTTATGTGAGGTACAAGGAGGTTTCAGGTGTGGACGAGGATGCATGGATCAAGTGTTTTCTCTGCGCAACATTGTGGAGAAGCATCTGGCTGTAGGCCAGAGGGTTTTCTGCAGTTTTGTGGATTTGGAGAAAGCATTTGACACGGTTGTACGAAAGGAAATTTTGGAACATTTGGCCGGAATATGTTATTAGCAGTAGACTGCTACAAGCGGTGTAGTCCAACTACATGGACTGCAGAGCTTGTTTGCGGCTGGATGATGGAATATCACCCTGGTTTGACGTCAATATCGGCGTTAAACAGGGCTGCGTTCTATCAGCCATGTTTATCATATATCTGGATAAATGTCTACAAAGGTTGAATGAAATTAATGTGGGAGTTCAGACGGGTGACTCAGTGGTTAACTCGCTGCTATATGCAGACGATGCGGTCCTATTAGCGCAGTCTGCGACTGACCTGCAAACCCTAGTCAACGTAATGGCAGAAGATTGTAAGAAAAGGGGCCTACGTGTGAATGTGAGCAAAACCAAAGTAATGGTTTTTGAAAGAGAAGAAGCCAGAACAGATGTTAGAATAGCAATAGGAAATGGTGTGCTAGAACAAGTGGATGAATTTTTATATCTTGGATGTGGATTCAGTCGGGATGGAAGGTACACCACTGATGTAGAAAGAAGAGTGAATGCGGGAAATAGAGTGAACGGAGCATTGGGACAACTTCTCGGCAGCCACCACCTCAGCCAGAAGGCACGTGTCGCAATACACAACGCAGTGCTTGTCCCAACGTTATTATATGGAAGCGAGAGTTGGGTATTTAAAAAGGAGCATGAGAGCAAAATCAATGCGGTCAAAATGCGATCTCTGCGGAGAATCTGTGGAGTGAGGCTGACTGACCGCATTCGTAACAATAACGTAAGAGAGCGAGTAGGTATGAAAGAGAGTATTGGTGTAATGATGCGAAAGGGAATGCTCCGATGGTTCGGACATGTGGAAAGAATGCCGGACGAGCGACTGGCTAAGAAGATATACAATGAGAAAGTGGAAGGATATAGGTACAGGGGGAAACCGAGACTTACCTACCTAGACCAAATTGGTCATGTATTGAAGGAAGGTGGAGTCAGGAGTCTCCGAAACCGGCGAGCGTGTATGAAGAGAGTTATGAATGTTGAGGAAGCGAGAGATGTATGCAAGAATAGAGCCTCTTGGCACTCTGTTATCTCTGCCTACCTCGCAAGGGAAATGGCGTGATGATAAGTTAGTTCGTTAGTTCGTAACCAGGTCATAGAGTTGGTCTCCTAATGAGCATTACTTAAAATGGTCACAAAATGAAGTGACCAATTTTAAGATGTGGCCACGGTATATACACAAAAATATAATATTAAAAATAAATACATACATGCTAGATTAAATGAAATATATGTCATAAGTAAAAGGAGACTTAATCATTCAGGACACAGTCAGCTCTGACCAGACTCAAGGGTGCCGGTTTAATACTCATTTACATTATGGTTACTTTCGAAGCAACACAGATTTAATTGATAAATTTTTAAGTAAAATATTATTTGTGTAAGGTGTTATTGGTTATATTACAAATGTATTTAAAACACTAGTCACTAGTGAAATATTATAGTGTTAGCCCAGTTCGTTTACATCAAGTATGATAAGGTACAGTAATTGACAAAAAATCAAATAAGTAGCTGTACAGTGTAGTGAATCACACATTACACACGTGTGTAACACCCACAGCTGACCAAAACTATGTTGTTCAACGGTAAAAAAGACCAATGAAAAATCAATTATATGATCGATTATATTCATGAGCTTTTAGCATAATGTGAATCCTACTGAATCAGTACAACGGTACCGCTATTTATTAGGGATGGGCCGAAATTCTTTATACATTCGGTTTAACCGCACATTCGGTATAAGAAAAAATTTAATCCATCCATCCATCCTTCCATCAGCCTTTCAACGTCCACTGCTGGACATAGGCCTCCCCAAGAGAACGCGACAACGAACGGTCCCGTTATGGGGGATAATGCCGTAATCGCCACGCTTGGCAGGTGGGTTGGCGATCGCAGTGGATGTTGTTTAATACTAGAGGGAGTGTTGCTGCTCACTCGCCCGGTATCCCTCAGTCGGCTCTTACGACTCCCGTGAAAACAAAAAAAAAATATCTGCACTATTTTTACTAGAATTTATAGAAATCAAATCTGTCATAGCTGTAAAATAATTCGCTTATACCAATACCACAGTCGAAGCTTCGACTGTGCCAATACTCTATAATCATTTAATCATGGTCATTTGTTTGTAAAACTTTTATTGTAATCAATTAAAGGTATATATGCAAAATTAAAATGTATAATAGAAAAAAAACAAAAGAATTAGTATTTTTTTCTCACTCAGGAGCCTAAGAATCAAATAAACACAATCATTTTAAATTCCAGTGCTGTTACAATTAGACACGAAACATACACCAAACTTCGGTCGAATCTTAGAATTTTACCGAATGTTCGAACTCTAGGAGAGTTTTTATCTTAAATCTTATAAGATCACTGCAAATGTGTAATTATTGTAATTGCATGATGTTAGAGCTTTGCTTATCCCAGCATGAATGGGCTGGCTCGATCGGGGAAGTACCACCCTCTCACAGAAGATCAGCATGAAACAAACCTAGGTACTCCTGCCGTTGTTTCGTATAGTGAATGAGAGCGTCGGAGACCCGAACCCTCACCTTATCCTCTCCATATTATACTTCCTATCCTCTCCTTAGTATCCATCCTATCCTCTCATTATTACCCTTCTTCTCCCTTTCCTTGGAGATGGTCGCGATGATGCCTCTGGTGTTGCTAGTATAGCTATAGGCTACGGTAACTGCTAACCTTCAGGTGGGTCGGCCGTATGCTTGTTTGCCACCAACGTAATATATAAAAAATATTTTAGAAATACATAAGAAGTCCCGTATCTTTATCATAATTGCACTTATCTTAGTGTTTGATATTTATATTATCTCTTTTTTCATAACCTTATAAATACCTAAGTGAGTTTATTTGTTTGTTACGGTTATCACACCGAACCAATCATCATAAAAATTTGCATACAGAACTATTTGTGAATATGGAAAAAGAGAAGTTTAGTGCGAGCGGGATACGAACCTGCGTCCCTTCCAATCCGGGGAAGTGCTCTAGACTGCTAAGCCATCGCACTGACCGACGGCCATTCCCAACCTCCACATCACATTTGTCTTTCGCTTTCCCGAATTCATTTATTTTTCCGCTCGCACTACACTTCTCTTTTTATTATTTTTTCACAAAGAATATTTGTTTCATAGAGTGACGTATTTATACTCTAAAACCCAAAGAAGGCAAAGGTGAAGTTGCGCGCAGAATCTTGTCTAAAAATAAACTAATTTTACTTTGTTAATTAGGCAATTCGATGCAATTCCATGCTGTTTCTTAACTGTGTGGGACAATTTCAAAACCCTTTATACCTACATCATTGCATGATTGCAATTTCTATTCCGAGTTCAATTAGAGTTAGAATATTATCACTATTTATTACCTGTAATGATTATACCTGTAAAGTTCAAGTGTCATATTGGTGGCTAAATAGATGTTAACACATTTCTCAAACTATTATTTAAGTAGTCTTTCTTCAGACTTGTTTAACATATGACTTATCGCCTTATCAGAAAGTAACTTCGATGAATAATATTGATGAAAATTGCATAACATTATTATTTCAAAGACAATTAAAATTCTCAGTTTGGCTATTCTCATCGTGCCCACATTTATTAAAATTAAGAAAATTAGCAGTTTGACTATTCTCGTCTTATCTTTTAAAATTTCGAATTTATAGGAAATAAGTCAATCCTTGAAAATCACATTTTTTAACGATATACTCGTAGGTCTATGAGATCACGAAACTGTACTTACCTTAACCTTAGGCGTTTCATACGATCCACTTAAAAGAGGACAGTGGTGACATATTGTATGTAGGTATATACTTAGTCCATTATCACATAAAATAACAAATCATGTTTGACATCTAATATTATTCACAAGAATAAACAATTTTAATGGGATATATCGCCAACTAGCTAAAATTATTTTCAATCGGAAAGTAGTCTAAACAAATAGTGTAGCAAAACATATAACATCCACCAATAGCAAAAGTTTATTGCCTGTTACATTATGCGCAGAGAATTTCACATAAATTGTATGTAATACTAAATTTTCCCTAACACCTGTGTTATGAATATTCCTATATTCTGATTTGTGCTTTAGTCTTTGATCTAAGCCTAGTTAACACTTTTAAGTCTGGACAGATCTGTTTACACGACCTTCACACCAATAACTGTTATATAAATCGGAGTAAAAACTACTTTCCGGTGATGAAATAGATTTGGTGTTAGTTAAAAGTCATTACGCAGCTACGAGAACTATAATGTCACTACATTAGAAGCCTAAAACAAAGCAATCTACTGCACTACTAAAATAAAGGGGTTTAGTACTAACAGAGGGTTTTCTCTTGTTACCGGATCCACGCTGATATGTAGATACTATAGTCTTGTTTATTAACCAATCGGGTTGTATTTTATTCTACCAAAGAAAATATCGTGTTATTTTTCTGCGTATCGTAGTGAATCATATTCATGACAGATAGCAGGTTGTACTTGTACTGCTAATATTGGTGCATCCAATAGGCATTTAGCATGGTGATCCGTGCATCGTATGAATAAAAAAAATATAGATACTGTTAGATCGTATGAATGAATTTCATACGTGTCCTTCATCAAATGCAAGCACCCAGGTTTTTAGTGTCAAATAAAATTCTATAAAGAAAAAAGCATAGTGATGATCGATATACAGACGAGTTGTTATTTCTCTTTCGTCAGGTGATTTTCGAGAATCGGTCAATGTTACAGCGAACGCTACTTAAACTAATAATAGCAAAGTCTTTTGTGTTTTGGGAAAATGTAGGCATAATAGGTTACCAGCAATCTGTATTTTTGTATTGCTCAAGAAATATTACATTTTAAATATGACTATATATAGGTATTAATTGGCAACTGATTTGTGTAATGACAATTTAAGGGTATATACCCTTAATTGCTTTGACCAATTTCTCGAATGTATATGCAGGGGGTTAGGCAGAATCTCATATCTCATATTTATGTCGATCGTATCGTGATCACTGTGATTGGTTGAGAAACCGACGCGTGATGTCACAATAATCCGTTGGTCAATCACGCTGATCTCTTAACCAATCACAGTGATCACTATGATCGATATGAGATTCTGCCTAACCCCCCAGATAAATTTCATCATTTCACAATCATGATAATGTAATCACACTAGAAGTGGTTCATAAACAAAAACCTAGTCTTGCTATAAATAGGTATTGTAACAAAGGAAAGATCTTTCTTTTTCTCCTCAAGAATCGTAATCTTGATACACCTATGCTGATGTAATGATGATACCTATTTCAAAAAAACATGACTCAGTCGCTTCATGATAGCTAACACCCCACCAAATCATCACTGAAGTCAGACAATGCCCACGTTGTACTTTGCTGACTCATTGAGAAGCTTTTATAGAGCTTTGAGCATGAACTCGGCCATTCTGCTTGTAATTTGGCTCAATATTAAATTGTTTCCAGCCGTGTAGGGCCGGCTTTAGAATTGTCCCACCCCTCTCTACCCATGGGAGTCGTAAGAGCCGACTGAGGAATGCCGGGGGAGTGGGCAGCAGCACTCCATCGAGTATTAACAACATCCACTGCAATCGCCAACCCGCCTGCCAAGCGTGGCGATTACGGCACTGTCCCCCCATATGAGCGCACAGGACCACTCGTTGTGGCGTTCTCGCGGGGAGGCCTATGTCTAGCAGTGGACGTCAAAAGGCTGATGGATGGATGGATGGATTTAATTGTTTCTCATAAATATTGTTTTCCTATCCCATTGCGAACCGCTTATGTAGTTGTTTTGATTTTACCACCCTATTTATTTTTAAATTATCCGTTATATGATGACCAGTGCGTCTCTTTATAATCTTAAGAATTTAGCCGCTTCCTGGTGTAATATTGTTTTTGTAGATGTAGTATATCTATTTAATTAAAGTATGGCATCCCTGATTGTCTACACATTTCTGTCTTCTAATAGAGAGATCATTTTTGTACCTTTCCGATAAAACACTTGTTTTCGTGGAATTAGACTGGCCAAATCGCGGAAAGAGTGGTCGCAGTTTGGGGCAAGTACGGAGTTTCACAAGCAGCGTGTGGTCTGGCATTATTATCTACTAGCCTTTGCCCGTGGCTCCACCGCAGCCAAAAGCTAGTTTTTTAGGAATATCT
The DNA here is from genome assembly GCA_948253155.1 of Leucoma salicis. NCBI lineage: Eukaryota > Metazoa > Arthropoda > Insecta > Lepidoptera > Erebidae > Leucoma > Leucoma salicis. The sequence goes on from OX411815.1 coordinate 7,401,329, forward strand.
CAGGTTCCCGATATAGTAGCGGGTTAAAATGTATACAGTTGTTAAGTCTAATCAAGAGCTATCAAAAAAAAAGTTGCATCAAAATCCGTTCAGTAGTTTTTCCACGATGCGTGCACAAACAAACAGATAAACAGACAAAAATCTAAAAAAAAAATAGTTATTATACCGCCTATAAAGCCTAATTCAGTCATTTTTTCTCAAATTCTTAAACGTACACACACAGCTCTGTTACAGTTTTATAATAGTATAGATATTTATATCTACGAATAAAACGATAGAGGCCTGCCTTTGGGCGTACATTACTACTGGATAGATTTTTGTGTTTACTAGTCGCAGAAAAGTATCATGGATATCAGCTAGTAGAGCAATGATGGTGAAGATGAATCCCGAATCAGAGCTGTTATGCTACGTTTCGCCATCGTTGTCCGGAGTTCTGCACAGTAAACATGTTTCTGGAATAAAAGCTATTATATGTGTGAATCCTGATAATAGATGATCTATGTGCCAAATTTTATCTGATCAAATCTGTTCATCCGCTAAGTGTGATTAAGTACCTACCACACATCCAACCAGACATACTCACATTTGTAGTATGAAATCCTTATTTCATTTTGTAATAGAAAAGAAATGACAAGGCACGTTTTAATTCCATATAATTGTTAATAACGACTCTAAGTAGATGTTATCCGCAACTTGCTGGTTGCAAGAATGCGAGTCGAAACTTAACCGACAACTGAGCAGGTATAACTGCGTACCGACATATAATTTGTCAAGCAATTTAAATAATATGCATGATTATATATCTATTAAAGTCATAAGATGTGTTGATATTGAACTAATGAGGTACACTGCGTATTGGACGTACTGAAGTACTTGTTCAATGTCGGTGAGTTTATTGAGTATCTTGAGAAGTTGAGTGAAAGTTTTGAAAGGTTAAGATTTTCTTTCGTAAGCATGTGAAAACGCCATAATAAAACGGCTAATGATATTATTATATATTAATTAGCTTCTTCATAAATAATGTTATTTTATATATATTACCTAAAAAAAGGTTAAAAGGCTGTATAAATAGTTGGATATTTGGTAAATAAATAAAAGAACTTATTAAAAAATTACGTTTATTTTATTGAAAATTATAAGCACTCAAGACCAAATTTCAGTTCACCATATCAAACTTAACCGTAACTGTAACAGCTGAGCATGACAAATGCTAAAAATATAAATAACAAAACACCAAACTGGTGAGTGGAAGGGCTTTCGGAGTTTAGTATGTGTTACTCTTCTGGAGAAACCATTGACCATTACCGTAGTCAGTAAGGTTTAAGTTCTTTATAGCGATTTTATACTGTCGCACTTCCAGACACAATACCAATCTATTTTAATTTACATATTTAATAAAAGTCTGTGTGGTGACTGGTGAGTGGTGACGCACTAAGAATACAAGTGTCACCACCCCATTCTTTCCCACGGGTGGCGTACGAGGCTGTTGGTATTTATTGAATCTGACAGAGCAAACATTAATCAATTTAACTTCAATATTAATGTCAAAACCAACATGAAAGTATAAAAGCAGTGGCCGCCATACTAGTCAGTTCAGTCTGTTACTTGGTGTGTTAGGAGGCAGATATTATACCTTCCTTGTTAAAAGTTAAATATAATACCTTTTTATTTTTAAAACTTTGCTTTTATTTCGCCCATAACAATAGGTTATGGGTCCAGCCCTGCTTAAAAGTAGTGTGCTGTTCAAAAAGTGTTTTAACAAATATTTCCATTATGGAGAATTTAAAAATCAAACGCAATATTAAACCTTTCAACGGCGAAATTACAGTGTTTGGAAGTTCCGGGTTCGTGCACTGCTTACTGAGCTGGACGTCATTAATGTTATCGACGACGGCGAACCTATTCCACGCTAAGAATCTTGGGAGAAAAGTAACCGAATCGCGAGGGGTATTATCATCGAGTACCTGTCGGACTTATTTCTCGGATTTGCAAAAGAAGCTTCGATGGCACGAGAAATCCTGAGGAATTTGGATGCTTTGTACGAGCGAAAAAGTATAGCGACACAATTGGCGTTACGTAAGAAGTTGCTGTCTTTAAAACTTCAAGGTGATACCCAGTTGGTGAAGCATTTCACTATTTTTGATGATTTAATCATGGAATTACTAGCAGCAGGAGCAAAACTTGATGAAACAGACAAGGTGTCTCATTTGCTTCTGACACTACCCTCTACATACGACGGTGTTATAACGGCGATTGAAACATTATCTGAAGATAATTTAACCTTGGCTTTCGTTAAAACACGGCTCACGAGATAAAGTTAAAAAATGAGGGTAGTGATACCGTCGGCAAAATTCTACACGTCGAAACTAAACCTCGAAATAATGAATCAAAATCTAGAAATCATTTCAATAATTCAAATAAGTACAAAGCCAAAAGGAAATCTTTCGTGAAATGTCATCATTGTGGGCGCAAAGGCCGAAGCGATCGCACCAGAACGAGCAACTAAAATCAACAGACCGACAGCGTACTGTTCATGCATTTGAAATTACTGAAGCAACCACATCTTCCAGTGATATCTCCGGCTTTGCATTTATGACTGGAATTTATGATGGTGACTCTGAAGAAAATCAGATGACTCATGCTTGATTCCGGCGCATCGGACCACATCACAAACAGGGACGATATTTTTTATACTTATATTAATTTAAATATACCATTAAATATTTCAGTGGCTAAACATCGTCAATTTATTTTAGCAACCAAAAAGGGCTCGTTGCATATGATCAGCAACACCGGCGTTCGTGGCGTCCTGGAGGACGTATTGTTCTGTCCGGAGGTGCCCTACAACCTACTATCTGTGACCAAGATGCATGGCTGGGATGACTATCATGTTCGATCAGCAAGGAACTAGTATAACTAAACATAAAAAAAAACATAGCATCACGCCTGTATTCCTCGAAGGGGTAGGTAGAGGTGTATTACGCACCCACGACTCGCCAGCTATGTTTAATTCCCACGTAATAGGGGGCGAGCCTATTGACGTCTACCGGGCACATTTCTAAACTCCGGGCTGCTACTGGGAATTTTTCTTTTTAGGAAAAAGCTCAATAACATTGCCCGACCCGGGAATCGAACCCGAGACCTCTTGATTAGCAGTCGCATACACTACCGCTACACCACCGAGACAGTTAGTATAACTAACGATGGTAAAATCTTGATGCGAGGTAAGTCAGTTAATAATAATTTAATATCAGTGAACTTCCGAGTTGTTGTTGGTCGATCTGTTTCCCAAGTATGTAATAGCGGTACGGATACTTATAATTTGTGAATTAAAATATAAGGTCGATGCTGCTAAATTAATTAAAATATCACCTAATGATAAATTATGCGAAGCTTGCATAAATGGGAAGCAAGCTCAGTTATATTAAGCAACCTCTATTTGTTGTGCATACTGATGTGTGTGGGCAAATCACTCCTTCTTCAATTGACAAAAAGAACTATTTTGTATTATTTCTTGATCAATTTACCCACTACTGTGTTACATACTTAATAGCATATAAGTCAGATGATTTTACGGTTTTTAAAGATTTTGTTGCGAAAAGTGAAGCTAAATTTAATACGAACTTGCTTAATTTGTATTGTGATAATGGTCGGAAGTACTTGTCTAATGAAATGAAGGAATACTGTGTTTCTAAAGGAATTTCATATCATTTTACTATTCCTAGAACACCACAACAAAATAGTGGTTCTGAGCGAATGGTCAGGACAATTACCAAAAAGCCCGCGCTATGATTAACGGTGCTAAGCTACCTAAGTCTTTCTGGAGTGATGTAGTTTCAACTGCAGTTTATTTAATAAATATACCACTTACCCGCGCTTTAAGATAATGTAAAACACCATTTGAGTTGTGGCATGGTAGGAAACCAGACATTAAATATTTAAAGGTTTTTGGTTCTACCATGTATCATGTAAGCACATGATACATGGTATAAGATAAGACAAGTAAAACTAAATTTGATGAAAAGTCTTGGAAAGGCGTAATGGTAGGATACGTACCAAATGGCTATAAGATATGGAACACAGAACGTCAAAAATATGAGACTGTAAGGGATGTTATTGTAGATGAGATAAATTTTCTGCAGTCCAGGCCTGCATTACAGTTTGAAGGGAATCAAAATGAACATTTCCGTGACAAAACTGATAGTAATTTGAAATCAGTGTCAATAAAACCTCAAAGTCTTGATAGTCATAAATCTGATGTCTCCAAAACTGATGAGACTAAATCAGATGGTTTAAAATGAGTGGAAACACAATCAGATGATTCATTACCACAGGACTTGGATTCGAATAGTTCGAAATCTGATATTTCGTGTGAGTAAAATTCGCAAACTTAATGATTCCAATAATATACTAGAGTCAAATTTTAATAATCAAGCAAGTACTAATGAAACTTGTACAGATCATGGATCAAGTCAATTGAGGGGGAGTGCTAGGCTTAAAGGTCGCCTCCCTATAAATTATAATGAACTAGATGTTTTATTGTGTGATAAATCAATTAATTGCAAAGTACCCGTTTCATTTAATGAAATTCAAAATAGAGATGATAGAGTTCAATGGGAAGGTGCGATTAAGGAAGAGTTAGATCAACTTTCATCTAACAATACTTGGACATTAGTCCCTAAACCTAGTAACAAAAATATAGTTGATTATAAATGGATTTTCAGTATTAAAAATGATGAGTTTGGCAATCCATCCAGGTATAAACGGGACTTGTTGCCAGAGGCTTTCAGTCAGTGTCAGGAGTATTTAACAGATTTTAATGAAACTTTTGCCCCTGTCACTCGTATAGCTAGTTTTAGGTGTATGATTAGTTTTGCAAACCAATAAAATTTATTGATACATCATATGGATGTAAAAACCGCATTTTTAAACGGAATTCTGAAGGAGAACATTTATATGAATATACCAGATGGAATAATTAACAAAGACCGTTATGTTTTTAAATTAAATAAAGCTTTATATGGATTAAAACAAGCTGCAAGGTGTTGGTTCGAATTGTTCGATCAGTGTCTTAAAGAAAAATAGTTTGTTAATTCATCGGTAGATAGATGTATTTATATTCTCGATAGAGGCATATATATATGTCTTATTAGATGTTGATGACCTGGTCTTAATATCTGCTGAAAAGAAATTAATTGACAGCTTAAAAGATTTTTTTTTTAATTAGTAAATTCAAAATTGAAGATTTAAATGAGATTAAATTATTTTTAGGGATTAAAATTTCTAGATATAATGAGACTATAATTTTAGATCAGAGTGGTTATATAAAAACCATTCTAAATAAATTTGGCATGTACGACTGTTGCCCCATTAGTACCCCATTAGAGAACAAACCAAACTATGAGGCTTTCAACTCTGATAGTGAATATAACGCTTCTTGTCGCAATCTTATTGGGTGTTTGATGTACATTATGTTATGCACTCGTCCAGACTTAAGTATTTCGTGTTAATATTTTGAGCAGATACACAAACAAAAATAATAGAGTTGTGGCAGTGTCTCAAAAGAGTGCTTAGATATTTAAAAGGCACAATTGAATTAAAACTAACATAAAGGTAAAAAAAAATAAGGTGCAATAATTTTGTTGATGTTATATGTGGGTATGTAGATTTGGATTGGGGTAGTAATTATGTCAATGATAGAAAAAGTACCTCTGGTTATTTCATTTAATGAAATTCAAAATAGAGATGATAGAGTTCAATGGGAAGGTGCGATTAAGGAAGAGTTAGATCAACTTTCATCTAACAATACTTGGACATTAGTCCCTAAACCTAGTAACAAAAATATAGTTGATTATAAATGGATTTTCAGTATTAAAAATGATGAGTTTGGCAATCCATCCAGGTATAAACGGGACTTGTTGCCAGAGGCTTTCAGTCAGTGTCAGGAGTATTTAACAGATTTTAATGAAACTTTTGCCCCTGTCACTCGTATAGCTAGTTTTAGGTGTATGATTAGTTTTGCAAACCAATAAAATTTATTGATACATCATATGGATGTAAAAACCGCATTTTTAAACGGAACTCTGAAGGAGAACATTTATATGAATATACCAGATGGAATAATTAACAAAGACCGTTATGTTTTTAAATTAAATAAAGCTTTATATGGATTAAAACAAGCTGCAAGGTGTTGGTTCGAATTGTTCGATCAGTGTCTTAAAGAAAAATAGTTTGTTAATTCATCGGTAGATAGATGTATTTATATTCTCGATAGAGGCATATATATATGTCTTATTAGATGTTGATGACCTGGTCTTAATATCTGCTGAAAAGAAATTAATTGACAGCTTAAAAGATTTTTTTTTTAATTAGTAAATTCAAAATTGAAGATTTAAATGAGATTAAATTATTTTTAGGGATTAAAATTTCTAGATATAATGAGACTATAATTTTAGATCAGAGTGGTTATATAAAAACCATTCTAAATAAATTTGGCATGTACGACTGTTGCCCCATTAGTACCCCATTAGAGAACAAACCAAACTATGAGGCTTTCAACTCTGATAGTGAATATAACGCTTCTTGTCGCAATCTTATTGGGTGTTTGATGTACATTATGTTATGCACTCGTCCAGACTTAAGTATTTCGTGTTAATATTTTGAGCAGATACACAAACAAAAATAATAGAGTTGTGGCAGTGTCTCAAAAGAGTGCTTAGATATTTAAAAGGCACAATTGAATTAAAACTAACATAAAGGTAAAAAAAAATAAGGTGCAATAATTTTGTTGATGTTATATGTGGGTATGTAGATTTGGATTGGGGTAGTAATTATGTCAATGATAGAAAAAGTACCTCTGGTTATTTATTTAAATTATTTAATAGCTGTACAATAACATGGAGTACAAAGAGACAAATGTCTGTAGCGGCTTCTTCAACTGAGGCTGAATACATGGCATTATTTGAAGCTGTGAAAGAAGCTTTATGGCTGACGTCTCTGATAGTCAGTATTAAAATAAACATTGCCAGTCCAATTTCTATTTTTGAAGACAATAATGGCTGTATAATTACAAGATATTCTATTTCATGATGAAGGTTTGGCCTTGGTTATAGTAGTGACATGTACAGACAGGCTTGTTTGTGTGTGTAAGCTGAAGGAACGTTAGCAAAGAAATAATTTAGCTCTTAAAATGATAATTATTTTAATGTAAAGGTGATAAAATATAATAAGTTACTAGAAATACTTAAGATTACGTTTTTATTTACCAAAAAGAACAAAACATATGTAGTTGTAATAATTAGCTATATTTAATCACTGTCGTATACATAATATTCGGACTCACATTCGCTGTCATCGGAATCATTTTGCAGATCAATAACAAACTCAAAATCCAGGTCAACAAATTTTAAATATGCTTTTTATATTTTTTCAACATGACTACAGGTTTTGAAATAAAACTACGTTTACTTGATTTTTATACTATCCTGACGTTTCGAATACTTTACAGCATTCATGATCACGGGTGGACTTAGATGGTAGGCCTCCAAAGCTGATATGTTGTTTCAACGGTTTCATCTACCCACAGTAATATGATTTTACAAATTTTTTGGTTTATTTATTTCAACTCACATAATATTCATTTAGAAACACAATTAAAAATATCTAATTTAAGTTTTATGCTTACAATGTATGAGCTTTTAAGCTAGTATAATAAAATTAGTATCATACTTCTCTTTAAGTTTTAAAAATTTTTGTTTATATTTAGTGCTTAAAAATTCTACCACAAACTACCAATTAAAATTTTAAGTAATCAAAAAAACCTACCAGTTAGAAGACAATATTGATTATTAGTTTATATTCTTAAATATATTGATTTTAGTAGAAGCTAAGACTAAAAACTACCACCGGATCGGAACGCGGCCTGACTGAGAAAGACCCGGCCAGAAAACTCAGTAGGCAACAACAAACAAACAATGACTACAGGTTTTATGCCACGTTTCGCTGGTAACTTTGTTCAAGCTTTCATTGATAAGATTTTCGGTATAGGTCATATTTTGCTCAATATTCTTTGAAGCGATATATTTTTTTACAATTCCCAAATATTTTCAATGGCATTTAATTCTGGATGATAAGGCCGGAGATGTATGATATCAAAACCTTTGCTCTTGATAAAGTTATTAATTTTGTATGTTATGTGTTGACGTTTGTGTTTTTTTATTAAGTCGTACAATTCCAATTTAAGAAAATTTTGTTCAATTGCAATGCGCTTGTCTCTGAGCCATTGCTGCATATCTGCTTTCTTTGTTGCCAATGTTGGTATTTTTTCAGCTCGTGTATTATGATAAGAAGCATTGTCTAAAACAATTACAGAGCCTTCGGGAAAATTGGGCAAAAGTATTTCGTTGAGCCATTTAATATAATTATCATAGCTCATATTGGAATGGTAATCGCCAGCTGATGAGTTGGCCTTGTAAACCAAACAAGGATTTTTAATGAATCCATCCTTTGTTCCCGCATGCACCAATATAAAACGAGTGCCTGTGCTAATCTTTTTTAAAAATGGCGTGCTTTCTTTCTTTTTGTGCCCAGGTATTGTTTCGCACGTGTGTTGAAAGGACATAACTTTCATCGGTGTAGACAACTAGTCGTCCTTGAGAGCGATATTCCGACATCTTTAAATATTTTAGGCGGATGTATATCATGACGTTCAGTCAAAGCTTTACGGTTATTTTCTGTTTTACGCCACTTGTATCCTAATTTCAGTAATAACTGACGAAGCGTTTCGAGACAACCTTCCAAGCCAATTTTTTCATTTAAAACTGTTCTTAATTTTGCCAATGTTGGAATTTCTTTATGGACGACATGAAAATTTTGTATCGTACTCCGGACAACATCGGCTGTGAAATTGTCTATTTCTATCTTATTATCTCGTTTCATTCTTTTCTTCATAGGAAAAGTAAACTTTGAGGAAGTGCATGGCAATTCCTTCTCTTCTTTTAAGATCCGTTGGACAGTTGACAGAGAAACACCTGTCGCCTCAGCTGTATCATATTTCGTAAATGAGACAAATCACAGTTAGGCTCCATAACAGATTTTGTAAATTCATACTCCTCTTTCAGGAAATGGTAAACGCTAGCTATCATGCTTCGACCCTAAAATAAAACGAATAAGAATTAGTGAATTTCACTAATTTAACCAAAAATATGTAAATGTAAAAAATATATATATATATATATATATATATATATTGTTACCTCAAGGCGGACGACTTTTCTACGTTTAGTTGCCTTGCTGACTGTACTTTGTGCGGAAATTTTGCGCGGACACAGAACACTAGTGACTCGGACCGCGTTGCGATCGTGACTGAGAGCTCCCGAGGTTACGCCCACTAACTCAATGTGCATGTGAACGGCTAAACACAACCAAGATCAAACCTTCATCGTGAAATAGAATAAATAATCTTACTAGTCATAAAAGGTCTAAACACATTGACATCAAATACCATTTCTCCAGGGAACAAGTAGAAAAGAATGTAATAAAATTGTTATAAATATGTACCCACAGGTAAACAGCTAGCTGATGTGCTGACAAAGCCGTTACCAGCTGTCACATTTATGGTGGACGTCCATTTGTCCGCACGCACGCGCCGTAGGCATCGCATTGAACGCATTTGTCGAAAGGGTGCGTCCATTGCTTCAGCATTATGCTGATGTCAAACTTTTGCTGATGAGGTTGCCATTACTTAAAAATTAGTTGCCGTGTTTTATGCTAAATCCTGAAAAAATGCCATGTCTCATACAAATTTAATCAAAATGTAGACTTAAAAACACAAATGGATATTGTTCTTATAGTTATAGTGATAAAAGGATATTTAATACAAATATGTAATATCCATACAAAATTCATAAAAATATTTCAGATTAACAGACAGATTTTAGGGGTAGTAGGTTGTTAGGTGTCACTGTTTTTCCTCTGCATATTATATTACAATCTTCTTTCGCTATTTTCGTTCATGCTTGTAAGTCTCGTAACAGTAGAATGAATATCGTAAGTACGTATGAAAGAACGAAAACGATCGATTGAAGAACATCTAATCTTCCGGGGAATTCTCTACTAGTGCCATATCCATTATTAACTTATCATACACTAGCGATGTGAATTCAATAATCAACTAAAGTGTGAAGTCCAATGGTGCTATAGGTTGTAATAAATTACGTTATTGAGTAGCTGTATCCCGCGACTTAATGCGTTTTGTGAGGGTCCCCTGATTGACGATTATAATGCCTTGTACCGTGTTTTTTTCAAATGGCACCAAATACCGTATAATACGGCAATTGTCATGTCATTGGCAACACAGGATGGAATACGTCTAGTTTGTATGGTTTAGAGCTGGCGATTCTTCTGGCGAAAGATTGATTTTTGTATAAATTATCAAATAAGGTTGGATACCCAAAAAAATAGAGTTCAAAAGGCGATCTTCCAAAATCCATCCTTCTTTGGACTTGTTTTATTTTATAGCTATTTTTAAACATTATAATATGGACAACACTAATTAATCTATCGATACTTACTCGGTATCGAAGCGTAAGTACTTGGTATCAAATCAGACTACGTGACTATTACTTTTTAATTTCTCTCTCGCTTGGTTCCTATACTTAAGTTATAGAAACGCGCCAGCTGAACCCGCTCGAGGTCATTAATCTCTAAAAATTTAAATTTAAATTAAAAATAACATTTATTTCATATGCTTATTATATAGGTAGCACTTAAAAGCGTCAAAGTTACTAAAATCTAACACCGAGAGCTTGCGGCAAGTGGATCCGCAATATCACGATTACAAACGCCACAAGCGGACGGATTCCTTAAAAGCCTTACGCTTTTCTTGAGAAGAGCCCGGCAAGAAACTTATGAGCCAATGCAGACTTAAAAACACAAATGGATATTGTTCTTATAGTTATAGTGATAAAAGGATATTTAATACAAATATGTAATATCCATACAAAATTCATAAAAATATTTCAGATTAACAGACAGATTTTAGGGGTAGTAGGTTGTTAGGTGTCACTGTTTTTCCTCTGCATATTATATTACAATCTTCTTTCGCTATTTTCGTTCATGCTTGTAAGTCTCGTAACAGTAGAATGAATATCGTAAGTACGTATGAAAGAACGAAAACGATCGATTGAAGAACATCTAATCTTCCGGGGAATTCTCTACTAGTGCCATATCCATTATTAACTTATCATACACTAGCGATGTGAATTCAATAATCAACTAAAGTGTGAAGTCCAATGGTGCTATAGGTTGTAATAAATTACGTTATTGAGTAGCTGTATCCCGCGACTTAATGCGTTTTGTGAGGGTCCCCTGATTGACGATTATAATGCCTTGTACCGTGTTTTTTTCAAATGGCACCAAATACCGTATAATACGGCAATTGTCATGTCATTGGCAACACAGGATGGAATACGTCTAGTTTGTATGGTTTAGAGCTGGCGATTCTTCTGGCGAAAGATTGATTTTTGTATAAATTATCAAATAAGGTTGGATACCCAAAAAAATAGAGTTCAAAAGGCGATCTTCCAAAATCCATCCTTCTTTGGACTTGTTTTATTTTATAGCTATTTTTAAACATTATAATATGGACAACACTAATTAATCTATCGATACTTACTCGGTATCGAAGCGTAAGTACTTGGTATCAAATCAGACTACGTGACTATTACTTTTTAATTTCTCTCTCGCTTGGTTCCTATACTTAAGTTATAGAAACGCGCCAGCTGAACCCGCTCGAGGTCATTAATCTCTAAAAATTTAAATTTAAATTAAAAATAACATTTATTTCATATGCTTATTATATAGGTAGCACTTAAAAGCGTCAAAGTTACTAAAATCTAACACCGAGAGCTTGCGGCAAGTGGATCCGCAATATCACGATTACAAACGCCACAAGCGGACGGATTCCTTAAAAGCCTTACGCTTTTCTTGAGAAGAGCCCGGCAAGAAACTTATGAGCCAATGCCTCATGAAAATGAAATTTCAATGGAGATGGTAACGCTTCCATACATTTTTGGCCCCAGGTGGTAACAAGATGAAAGTTGCACCATATGGAAGTTTACATCGAAAAATTTCATAGTATACAATTTTGTTAGTTTTGGCAATCTAGGAACCAAGATATAGAAGATTATATAAAAGTAAGGTTAAGTATCAAACTACACCCACTAAGTGTCATCATAACATTTAAAAGCCATACATTTAAAGTAGTTATACATATCGTTCGTTTCGCTAGGTGAGTAACAGCGCCGGAAGCACAAACCTCCTCCCTATCCTCTCCTTGTTACTCCTAATTATCCTTCCTAACCTCTCTTCAGTATCCTTTAAGAGAATACTCTTCCTATTATCCTTCCTCTGCACCTCCTAACCCTTTTCTTGGAAATTGGCAACGCGCGAGCGTTGACTCTGGTGTTGCTAGTGTTTGTAGGCCACGGTAACCGCTTACCAGATGGGTCGCTTATCAGCTGCGCCATATGATTGTTTGCCACCCATGTAGTATAAAAAAGGAAGTACCTTTCTTAGGTACATTTACCAAATAAATAAGTAAGCATTTAAGGTAAGTAGTGCTATCTACTCAAATAACACTAAGAGTCTTATTTAATAAACTATCCCACTGCTGGGCACAAGCTTTGAATTTCAAGTAAAAGAACCGTCGTCAAGCAGATAGATTATTCGAAAATAACAAGGCCAGGACCACTGTGTAGGCAAGTTCTCAGTGTCCAGTAACGAAGCAAGGGTCAATAAAATAAGCAAAACAGTATAATAAATAACGTTAATAAAGCTGGAAAAGATAAAATTAAACTGCCATATGTAGTGTTGCTGTGGTAGCGTTCAAAAAAGAGGATTTCATTTGTGTATCAATTTAGTATATCAATCGATAGTAATATACAAATGTTTTATATTATTTTCCTGGAATATAATTTTTGTAATTTGTATTTGTTTATGTTTAAATTGTTATGGTACTTAATTGTAATGGGAAACCAGCTTATTAGGCCAATAAACCCTTGCTATACAAAAAGAGTACTTATAATGTAAAACACCATTATGATACCAAGCATAAAAATTAAATTTGCATTATTTTATTTGTTTGTTTCTTGTTATTTTTCGTCATTTCTCATAATAAAATTACAATAAAATGTCTTTAATTTTAAAATAATATGACAATTGCGGCCCGCTTTCCTTTATATAGTCCCCCTGTGTCCCCTGAAGGCCAAAAGGTAGCCGACCCATGGCCTAGATTATAAACGAATTATTAAGTTTAAGGGCGCGTCTCGCCAATAAACGTTAAAGTTTGGCGGGTACATTGAAGCTTACAATATGTACTATGTCATTGAGATAAATAAATAAAAAAAAACATCTGGATATCAGAACAACGACAACCCTTGGTGAACCTAAGCGAAAAATGCGGATGACGTCATCCGCATTTTTTGAAAAATGCTTATGACGACATCCTCATTTAACCAGTTAGCTAATAAATGCCTGACTGCGGCGCGTGCTTGCGGAAGAGTGAACGCAGTGCTAAACAAATTCATACAGAGCGAACAAAAATGCCTGCCTGCGTTGCGTACGGCGCGGATAAATGGACGCGTAGCTTTAAGCAATTTGGAGATGATATGTTAAATATGAATTAAAAGTTGATTATTTGATTTGATTATTAAATTCTAATTTAATTACTGAATTGCCAGATAATTTTAATATACGAGTATATATATATTTTTTTTTCTTTTAAGTTAAATTACTGCTTATTACTGTAACGAAATGGTCTGATTAGGTTTTACTGGGTTTTCCTAATCCTTGCAACAAATGTTGGACTATTATTTATTGTAATTTTTCCAGCTATTAGTTGGAAGGTATAAATATTCTGATTACGCAAAACTATGTTTTTAAATAGTTAATAGATCTATTTGTATTATATAATTAATGTTTGAGGGGGCGTGTTGGTATTTATTGACTCTGACAGTGCAAACATTACTCAATTTAACTTCAATATTAATGTCAACACCAACATGAAAGTATAAAAGCAGTGATAAGTTCAGTCTGTTACTTGGTCTGTTAGGAGGCAGATATTATACCTTCCTTGTTAAAAGCTCAATATACCTTTTTATTTTTAAAACGTTGCTTTTATTTCGGCCATAACAATAGAGGTGACTAAGGCAAGTAAGCAATTATCACCCATTGCATTACTGGTGGTAGGGCCTGGGGGCCTTTCAATCGGGCCCGTGCGAGTTGGTACCACAATCTCCCGTGTGACCAGCCATGAAGGATGTCGGTGTGTTTTGGTTATTGCAGCAGATAGCCGTTTATTCTTTCATTTCATATCTGTGAAATGAAATGAAATGGTGAGCAGCGGCTTGACAATACTCCCGGTATAGTCGAGTCCATGAGCGACGATTACCATTTACCATCAGGTGGGCCATGGCTCGTCAGCCACTATACGCAGTAAAAAAAATAACAATAATACAATAATATGTGGGATGTTAATTCGACAATTATTATTGTTCCGATAGTCATATCGGTTGATGGACTGATCGCCAAGGATCTCGATCTACTTCTAAAGAGACTCTCGTTAGACAGCTGGATTAAGGGCTTAATGTAAAAGGCAAGTACTCCTCGACACGGCACGTATTGTGAGGAGGTTCCTTTCTCTGAAACCCTAACCACCGGCAGCTTGGTCCCTGCACCCGATGTCGGTGGCCCACCATTTTCTACATTTTTAAATTAATTATGTTCAACTGTTTGTGCTTTTGGTTGTATTTTTATAAGTATGTGTGTGTGAGCGATAGTGTATTTTTATAATGTATTTAAAAATGTGTAAAATGTATCACATTTTACACATTTTTAATATAAATAAAGAAAATACAATAATTCCAGATTCAAAGATGATTAGTGAAAAGCTGTTTTCCTGTATGAACAATAAATAAATTATAGTTTAAAAAACTAAAATAACACGCTTTAAATAGCTAGTTGAACTAAAAATTAGTAAATAATATTACAATAAATAATTATTGTAAAAATGCCTACTGTTATTTAAAAGAAATAAAACCTACTTATGCCGTGATAATTTGCCTTTAAACTTCATCGGACGGACGGACATGGCTAAACCATAAGGGTTCTTTATTGGCTACGGAATAGACATGGGTAACTCAGCAAAAATCCTTGCGTTAACTCAGTAACTCAGGCGCAGTTAACTGCGCCGGCTCATTGCGTTAACTCAAAATTGCGCCATGGCGCAACAAAATGAAACATTTTTTCCCGAAAAAAAAGGTATAACTCCATTGACATTTCCCGGGAGTTGCAGTTTATAACAATAATATTTGAATTTTCCGGTCCTGGGCTATGCGCCAACTCATTTTTAAGAAGTGAGTTAAAACACCCAGCGCAGTGAAGTTAGCGCAACTGCGCGGCTTACAGTACTTAGTGTTACATTTCTGTATGGAACCCTAAAAACCGATAAATACCGAATAATTTTATCAAATTAGTGTATTTAAACACAAAGTGAAATTTATTAGGTAAAAATCTTAATTGTAAAATTAAGTTTACCTGGTCGGTATAATGTATGAAAATACTTCCGACAGATGGCGCAGGCGTCACCCAAAGACGTTAAGTATGAATGTGTTATCGAGATTAGCAGTCAGGAACAATTGTCACGATGGCTGAATTGGCAAAGCATCTGGACGGTATCCAGGAGATGCAGGTTCAAATCCTGCTCGTGACTGTTATTTTCGATTTCACATTTTTCACTTTGTGTTTAATGTATAGTAGTACTAAGCATTTCAAATGCTAACAATATATATAAAAATATCTAAATATTTATAGGGTTTGCGTCATTATTAGGTATAAATCTTAATAGTAAAATTAAGTTTACCTGGTCGGTATAATGTATGAAAATACTTCCAACAGATGCCGCAGGCGTCACCCAAAGACGCTAAGTATGAATGTGTTATCGAGATTAGCAGTCGAGAGCAATTGTCACGATGGCTGAATTGGCAAAGCATCTGAATGGTATCCAGGAGATGCAGGTTCAAATCCTGCTCGTGACTGTTATTTTCGAACTATAATTTGTGAATAAGGAAAAAGAGTATTTTAGTACAGGCGGAAATCGAACCTGCGTCCCTTCCTATCCGGGGAAGTGCTCTAATCCACTGAGCTACAGTACTATCTTTTAGACATTCCCAATCTCCTTATCACATTTGTCTTAACGACCAACGCCCTCTATCGGAACGCATTTACATGTATTAATCCAGCAGGTTCGATTCCCGCCTGTACTAAAATACTATTTTTCCTTATTCACAGATTATAGTTTGTACTTTAAGAGTAGCTGAGCATGTCAAGTGCTAAAATATAGATCAAAAATGTTATTTTCGATTTCACATTTTTCACTTTGTGTTTAATGTATAGTGCTAAGCATTTCAAATGCTAATAACATATATAAAAATATCTAAAAAATTAGTGTATTGTCATCGGTCCTCGATAAATCTACAAAGTTTGAATGAAATCTGGCCGTTTAAAGTGCGTCAAATTCGCGCCCAAAGGAGTAGTCGGTTACAAACATACAAACATACCGGTGAAGCTAATAAAAAGCGTGTAAAAAGCGTAATTTTAAATAAAATCCCATTGTTCAGTGGCACACACACACAAAAAGTATTACATACTATGTTTTTTGTAGAGTAGTTTTCCTATGTTATAAATTTAATGAATACTATGTTTCTTTCAATAAAAGTTACCATTAACGTGACATTTACAGAAAATCAGTTTTTGTAAGCTCAGACCCGGAGAAATTTGAAATTTTGTTTAGAACCACAAAATGAATTGCATGATGAAATCTAGCTTTCCACTAATTATTCTGAAATAAAATTTCTCTATTCTCTGTATTAAATATAATAATAATAAAAAGTACAAATTTTTGCATAACATTCAGTTAAGAAATATAAAGCAATACATAAAATATTTCAATCGTTGCGAGGGAAACTCTGTTGAAGCCGATACGCGTTTATGTCGGTTAGTAATTGACTTGTCGTGTCAAATTAACGTTTATTAGTTCTGTTACGATATCGCCACCACGCCATATTATTTTGTCCAACACTATATTTATTTACATCCAGCTGTCACTACTCTGTTACAAACTTACCGTACTTACAGCAATACAGAATATAACTTACCTACTGCACATAGATTTTAACAACTATTATGCTTAGTTTTACTTCATTTGTCATTAAGCTTAAATGTCAAACGTTTTATTTGTGTTTTATATACCAGTTCTCCGTGACTTTGCTTAAGTATCGAATATTACACTGAAACAATCCTCTTTAATTTATTATTTTAAAATCATAACTTTTATTTTGTTCTATGTTGATTCTAATAACATATTATATTTTAAATTGTGTCAACTATTAATTATATCTGTACTTACTAATATAGTAAAGCTGAATAGGTTTTTATTTAAATGCGCTAATCTCTGCAATCATTCGGATTTGAACAAAATCTTTTTGCATTTCATTACGTTTCGTAATATCTGCGGGGCTTTTTTTACTTACTTTAGCCCTAATTTTGACAGTGGATAGAGAGCCTAGGATAGTAAGATGGTAAGAGTTAAAACATAGGGTTTTATTAAACTCATTATACCTAACTCTTAGGCCTTTATGATTTAGGCATAGGCCTCCGATGCTGAGTGCTGTGGGCGCAACTCCCACACAGAACAATTTTACTTCTTATTATTCTTTATTTAAATAACAAACGATCTTTTGTACTAAGGAATACTAGCTATAATAAAGCTCTAACAGTGCTATGCTTTAGTTATGTCTGTACATTTATTTTATCACAGAAAAAATTACTATATTAAGCTATTTAGGCGTCTCTGAACACAAAACATTTTTATTACGTTTGTCTGTTTGTTTGTTCGCATATCACACATCATGCAAAAACTACTGAATTATGGCAACTTTTAGTGTTTGATATTTCTTGATAAGACTTATTTTCTCTTTTTTCAACCTTTTTTCTGTCCCACTATTGGGCATTGGTCTTCTCTTATGGTGAGAGAGATTAGGCCACCACACTGGCAAGCATCAACAAGCCGTCAAGTAAATCTCTCAGGCATGCAGGTTTCCTCACGATGTGTACCTTCACCGAGCAGTGATAAATTGTAAACAAATACACCCATAATTTCGAAACATCTCGAAACGTCAGATGTGTGTGCCGTATGAGGTCTGAACCTTAGACTCAGGGTCGAATTTGATACCACTTCCTTTGCAGTCCTTGGTTTTGCCGCTAGGCTATCACTGCTATACACAGACTTAAATACCTTTTATTCCGTTATTATATCGGGAACTGGAGGTACCGGGTACTGTATCCTATTCAGGATACCGTGACACAAGTAAATCAACCATGACGAGGGTACTTTTATATGTCAGTTTTACTATGTGAAAATATTTAATGAAAATATAAAAATGCAAGTATGAACGTGCAATAATATTATTGTAACTGGTATTTTAGCGCTATTTGTACTGAACTTAACGTATTGTTTAATTAAATTAATTTTAAATTGAGCTTCATTTTGCCTAAAATAATTAATTCTTCGTTTGCATAAATAATAAATGCCTCGCAATAAAACCTAAATAAGACATAGTTCTCAAACTTTCAACGCATTCTAACGCATAAACTAAACTAATTTGTCCGTGTGGTGACGGACTAAGAATACAAGTGTCACCACCCCATTATTTCCCACGGGTGTCGTATAAGGTGACCAAGGGAAGTAAGCAATTATCGTCCATTAAATGACTGGTGGTAGGGCTGGGTTCTCGGTATAGTCTAGTCAATGGGCGACAGTTACCATTTACCATCAGATGGACCGTGGCTCGTCTTCCACTACATGCAATAAAAATATATATAGAGTACAAATAATGCCAAAAATTTACATTGAAAACTGAAGTTTGTGTTGAATCTTATATGCATACACTACATTAATCTGCCAGTAGGTGCAGCGGTAGTAAAAGCGACTGCTGATCATGAGGTTTCGGGTTCGATTCCCGGATCGGGCAGTGTTATACCGGGGAAGTGGGCAGCAGTACTCCCTCGAGTATTAACAACATCCACTGCGATCGCCAACCCGCCTGCCAAGCGTGGCGATTACGGCATTATTCCCCATGACGGGACCGCTCGTTGTGGCGTTCTCTTGGGGAGGCCTATGTCCAGCAGTGGACGTTGAAAGGCTGATGGCTGAATGGATGGGATGGATGGAAACCATAAAATACAAATTATAATGACATCATAATTAATATAATATATTTAAGGCACATGAATATTATGATAAGAGAAAATATTACGGTTACTAAAAAGCTCTATATAGAGTTATGATAGACTATAACACTACTGAAAACGAATTGATCTTGAATACCAGTGACTTGATTTTTTTTTCTATAATATAGAATACAGATTAACAAATAAAATGTACAGTAAAAACTCAGCTGTAACGATCGATTATACCTATATTGGAACTAATTGTGAATAGATTGATATAATGTCAATTCTAATAGCCATAGACGGCGTTTCTAATTTATGACTTCTATGTTGATGTCTTCGGGTCCGGGAGTAACAATCTTTATAATTGGATGTCTTTATACACAAGGAATCAATCTCATTTTATATATAAATATTATTAGCGTCCAGAAATTAGTTTTCAATCAGATTTCTGGATACAGGAAAAGACCTTAATTTAGCGCCGAAAGGCTTACCTACATTAACGTCATAAAGACCAAAGTTCTAGGTATCATAGGCATAATTGGCGGGCCTCGTGGCGTAGTAACCGACTTCCGTGCACAAGGTTATGGGTTCGATTCCCACTCAGGACAAGTATTTGTGTGATGAACACAGATATTTGTACTGCGTCTGGGTGTTTTCTATCTATTATATGTACGTATTTAAAAAAAAAAGTATTATATCCGTAATCTGGTACCCATAGCACAAGCGTTAGTTTACATAAGTGTTTACATAGGCAGAAATTTCAAATAGGAGGTACCTTTCAGAATAGTCTATTCTCGAAATTCATAATGGTATACCTATTTTGATCTGTATTTTAGAACCTGACAGGTCAGCTACTTTAAAGAATAAATTATTTGTGAATGTGGAAAAAGAAAAATTCTGTGCGGGCGGAATTTGTAAAGACAAATGTGATGTGGGGAATGGCCGTCGGTCAGTGTGATGGCTTAGCGGTCTAAAGCACATCGCCGGATTAGAAGGGTCGCAGGTTAGAATCCCGCTCGCACTAAACCTTCTGTTTTTCCACATTCACAAATAATTTGTTCTTTAACGTTATACCTACCTCATGTTGTAGTACATATCTACAGGTTTACATACATAGCATCACGCCAGTATCTCCAAAGAGGTAGGCAAAGGTGCATTACACACCCACGGTTCGCCAGCTATGTTTAAGCCCCACGTCCCACGTATATATAGGTTTACATAACACAATTATAATAAGAATATATAGAATATATTATTATTATATTATAATAATAATTATTTATATGTATTGCAATAATAATTATATATATTAAAGAATTTTTTTATTGTTTTATGGTTTAACAAAGTTATAAGTAATAATTGAATATTTTCACACGACGTTAGGTCTAAACACAATACCTACAAAAGACTGATTCACTTTTGTATAAAAATACACACACAATGTTAAGTTGTTGCTCTCGTCACGGGGTTTACCCAATTTGACAGTTGCCACAAAAAAATGATTACTTTTTAAATATTTTTCGCCATGTCCTAGACTATTTTTGTCGGTTATAGAAAACGGATATCCGGCCTATGATTCACCATGGTAGATTGCCATGATAATTAAATAGTTGTCATATTATTAGCTTGTTTTTACAGACAATTTTTTTTTTATTACTATGATATCCTTACTTTATTATAATTATAACTACCCTTTGCCAAAAGCTGCTTTTTGGGTAATATATCAAGTTCCCGGTATAGTAGCGGGATAAAATGTATACCACTTTTTAAGTCTACTCGAGAGCTATCAAATAAAAGAAGTTGTATCAAAATCCGTTCAGTAGTTTTTGTGTGATGCGCGATCAAACAAACTGATAAACAGACAAACAGACAATAAATCTAAAAAAACGTTTAGTGCCTAGACACGCCTATATAGCCTATTACAGTCATTTTTTCTCAAATATCTTAAATGTACAGACACAGCGCTGTTACAGCTTTATAATAGTATAGATGTAAATGAGAAAGTTTGTTTGTTTATTCGTTACGCTTTTATGCCATAAATACTTAACCAGTCATAGACATATTGAATGCATCCCGAGCCTAAAAAACGTCATCAACTAATTTTTTCCATGAAAATTGATGGAACCATCATATGGGATAGTTATTTATATATAATTATGTAAACCACGCAGTCGTAGTCCTGGGCAGAATATATTTATAAGAAATTCGTTAAGATGATTTATAATCTATGTAAGTACCTACATATAAGCTGTACTGCATAGATGAAATCAGAACAAACAGAAGCGAATATATATAGTCTTTCCAAAATACAACTTTTCACCCCAAAAAAACTATCAATTTTTGTGGGACAGCTGTCTTTCGATATAGATTAATAATCTCTATATCGCAAAGTAACGTATTTATAATGACCTAATTACGAAGCTCACGCAGACGAAAGCACAGGCAAAAGCTAGTAATCATCTAAAAATAGATCTCAACGAGTTACAGTTAAATAAATAAACTATTAATAATACACAACTAATCCAAATTAACCGCAATATTAAAACATTCATAAATAGGCTTACGCTGAATCATACACAGATATTACCATACAAGGCCATTAAGATGGGATGAGGCATAGCTCAGGCATTCTCTGAAGGAAATGGGGAATTGATAACGCGAACATGTTTTAAAACACGTAATAGAACATCTGTGAAGCTTATATACATTTTCTGATAGGGAACATTAATCTATATCTACCTATATACTATCACTAGCCTTTGCCAGCGGCTTCGCCGCATCTAAAAGCTAGTTTTTCGGTTAAATCTCAGGTTCCCGATATAGTAGCGGGATAAAATGTCTACCGGTTTTTAAGTCAAATCAAGGCCTTTGAAATTAAAATAGTTGCATCAAAATCCATCTAGTAATTCTTTTAAATAATTTTTGAAATAAAACTACGTTTACGGAATCTATCGCGTTTACTTGATTTTACTACTATCCCGACGTTTCGAATACTTTACAGCATTCATGATCACGGGTGGACTTAGATGATAGACGTCCAAGGTTTATATGTTATTTCAACGGTTTCATCTACCCACAGTATATGATTTTACAAAATTGTTGGTTTATTTATTTTCACCCACCTAATATTCGTTTAGAAACACAGTGAAAATATCTACTACAAATGTTTATGCTTACAATGTATGAGACTTTAAATTAGTCTATTAAATGAGTATAATACTCCTCTTTAAATTGTAAAATTTTTGTTTTTATTTAGTGCTCAAAAATTCTACCACAAACTACCAATTACTACCAGTGAGAAGACAATCTTGGTTAATAGTTTATATTATTAAATATATTGATTTTGCCAAAAGCTAAGACTAAGAAGCTACCACCGGATCGGAACGCGGCCTGACTGAAAAGATCCGGCCAGAAAACTCAGTAGGCAACAACTGTTATGGATTATTAAATTTTGTACGGAATTACTGAGATCTAATAAGGTTTAAATTTTAAAGGACTAATCACTACTGTGGGTTTAAACAAATTCTAAAAAAAAAATCTAGTTAAATAATTTTCTAGTTTTTCGGTTATATCTCAGGTTCCCGATATAGTAGCGGGATAAAATGTATACCAGTTTTTAAGTCTAATCAAGGCCTTTCAAATTATAAAAGTTGCATCAAAATCCGTTCAGTAGTTTTTGTGTGATGCGCGAACAAACAAACAGACAAACAGATAAACATCCAGACAAAAATTCTAAAAAAAATCGTTTTGTGTTTAGACACGCTTATATAGCCTATTACAGTCATTTTTTCTCAAATATCTTAAATGTACAGGCACAGCTCTGTTACAGCTTTATAATAGTAAGATAAAGCTGTAACAGAGCTATGTCTCTACATTTAAGATATTTGAGAAAAAATACTATATTAGCCTATATAAGCGTGTCTAAACACAAAACATTTATTTTTAGATTTTTTGTCTGTTTGTCTGTTTATATGTTTGTTCGTTCACGCATCACGCAAAAACCACTGAACGGATTTGGATGCAACTTTTTTATTTGATAGCTCTTGAGTGGAATTAAAAACTGGTATACTTTTTATCCCGCTATTATACGGGAACCCGAGATATAACCTTTAAACTAGCTTTTGGCTGCGGCGGAACCGTGGACAAAAGCTAATTTAATAATCGTGACAAGGCTTCTCATTTTGTAGCCGACCCGAACGGGTAGTACCTACTTATGGTTAATAGTTACGTAAATAGTAACCTACCAAATATCTGGCAAAAAGCTGCTTCCATTTATCCGTTATAATCATCACGTATCATTTCAGTGTGTTACGGCTTACAAGATAGCCGATACCTATTAAGGTATTTTTATCTTTATGGTATTTGGTAATTTAACATAACCCCATTTTATTGTATAAGCTATACAAATAGGAGATAATTATAAATTACAATTTAATCATGACTGAAACTATTTAAAAAAAATCCGTGATGGTAATTTATACTTCATAACAAACATCATTTGTTGGTATTTAGTGATGTTGAATTAAACGACTCGACTTTTTACATAATTTTAAACTTTATAGCAACTATTAAAATTATGAATAAAAGAGTGGAATAGTTTAAACAGGCTATCAAACTATCACTTAAAATTCGCAAAAAACTATGTCAAGTAATATGAAAAATAAAACTACGTTTCCGGAATCTACCACGTTTACTTGATTTTCTACTATCTCGACGTTTCGAATACTTTACAGCGTTTAAGATCACGGGTGAACTGAGATGTTGGACGTCCAACATCTCGCGATAGATTCGGTGAACGTAGTTTTATTTCATAATGTGTAACATTCGCGTAAATATCAGGAAGTACCGAAGTTTGATATGTTGACGGGCCTCGTGGCGTTGTCAGTAATGTAACCGACTTCTGTGCACGAGGTCGTGGGTTCGATTCCCACTTAGGACAAATATTTGTGTGATGACCACAGATATTTGTATTGCGTCTGGGTGTTTTCTATCTATTATATGTATGTAGTCATCACCTCAGCCAGAGGGCACGTGTCGCAATACACAACGCAGTGCTTGTCCCAACGTTATTGCATGGAAGCGAGAGTTGGGTATGCAAAAAGGAGCATGAGAGTAAAATCAATGCGGTCGAAATGCGATCTCTGCGGAGAATCTGTGGAGTGAGGCTGACTGACCGCATTCGTAACGACGACGTAAGAGAGCGAGTAGGTATGAAAGAGAGTATTGGTGTAAAGATGCGAAAGGGAATGGTCCGATGGTTCGGACATGTGGAAAGAAAGTAGCCGCCAGCCGCAGCCCGGCAAGCAGCTTGGGAAGCAGCTCGGCGCGCAGACCGGCATTCATCGCAATTGTCCGTTCACATGCTCGCATTCAAAGTTCAAAGCGACATTCAACGGGCACGAGCACGGGCACACGCGTGTGAACGGCTGCCCGTGCCTGCCCGGCTGCTTGTGCACGCGCTCGGCGTTGAACGGAGTGAGTGTCGGTTTTTTGGCAAAGTTCAAAGGATTTCACTCAAAGGGCGGTTATTGTACGATTACACGCCCGCTGCGCAGACCGGAATGCAGCTCGGGAAAAACCACGGCACGCAGCTTGCCATGCGCCTCCAGGCCAAGCAAGCTATTCATACGCATGAGACACACAAACAAATTTCCTAACCGCATACCCGTCGACCCAGAGTAGTGTGGGGCCCTCGCCCACTAAAGAAACCCGCTGTGTGCCCTCTCTCCGCCTTTATATGGCCGACCACCGGAACCCATATAATATTCCTTCAGTGGTTTGATTATATACCTGCCTAGATGGAGTAATGCAAACAAACGTCACGATAAAACCGCCTCAAAATACGCGTTATTTGTGAGTACGCTCCGTGTACTTATTGTCATATAACTGTGAATGTGTGCTGGGTAGCGCCCCAAAGGCCAGACTAGGGAGGAGTTCCCTCCTCTCTCGCATGCTGGCCAGCCATCGTGTGCCCCAGTAGCCGTGTCCCGGGATTCTCAAGTCCCACTTCCCACGCCGTCTGGCCCTGCGCCCTCTGAAGAGGGTTGGCAGAGAGTGGACGGTGGGAGGAAGAAATCCCGGGGCAAGAGGAAGAAGGGGGCCGCGTCCGAGGCTGCTGCCTGGGCTGTGGAACCCGCTGCGTCAAGGAGCAAGCCCGGCCCCAAGAAGCCGCGCAAGCTTCAGGTGCCAAAAACTGCAGCGGTGGTAATCACCATGTTGCCGGAGGCGGAAGTGGGCCTGTCATACCAGGCCATCTTAAGGAAGGCCCGGGAGGAAATCGACATCTCCGACATAAGAGTCGTCGCCGCCCGGACCCGCCTAGCCCGCACAGGGGCTCGAATTCTCGAGTTCCCTAGGGCGGAGGGCCCCAGGATGGCCCACACAGTGGGCGAAAGGCTACAGGGTCTGTTTGGCGAGGGGAGTGGAGTCCGCATCACCAGACCGGCAAAGTGCGCTGATTTGCGCATTTCCGGTCTGGATGACTCAGTAACGGCGGACGACGTCCGGGAGGCTATTGCCTCGAAAACCGGATGCTCGAATGCCGTCAGAGTGGGCTCCATTCGGAACGGTCCCGGCGGTGTAGGTGCCGTCTGGGCGAGTTGCTCTGTCGCGGCGGCCGAAACCTTGGCCGATGCAGGCAGGGTCCTCGTGGGCAGGAGTTCTGCGTGGGTCACCGTGCTGGAGCCCCGACCCGCAAAGTGCTATAAGTGCATGGCGGTTAGACACACCTGGCTGACGTGCACTAACTGTTTCTACTGCAGCGGTCTTTGTTTCCGCTGCGGTCAGGCAGGGCACCGGGCTGCAACCTGCACCGCTGCTCCTCACTGCCCCACGTGCGCGGCAGGCAATAGGCCTGCCAAGCACTGCATGGGGCAGGAGGGTTGCAGACCCCCAACGACAGGCCAAAAAAAGGGGGGGACCAGCCAATCGGCCCAGGCTGCCCTCCCTAGCGTGGCTTCACCACCGTCGCGGGTCGAGGAGGATATGGTTTCGGCTTAAAATTCAACCGTGACACTATCACTCTCCAGGCGAATCTCAACCGCTCCGCCAGGGCGCAGGATCTCCTCCATCAAACCATGGTGGAGCGGTTGATTGGTGTAGTCGTAGCTGCGGAGCCTTATTGCTCTCCTGCCCGCCCTCATTGGGCGGGCAGCCACGATGGCTCCGTGGCAATCGTCAGCTCCACGGCGCTGCGTTCTCCGCCCTTGTCGATCAGAGACAGGTGCACGGGATACGTAGTAGCCGACTGTGGGGGAGTTACGCTGTACGGCGTGTACTTCTCCCCCAAACGGAGTCTGGCTGATTTCGAGGTCTGATTTCTTAACAGCCTGGAGACCTCGATACGGCGCCTGACACCTAGCCACGTCTTTTATTATATATTTATTAAGGTACATCAACAATAAACATATATAATTTACACAGAATTTGTAGGCAACATATTTTTCTAGTATTCATATCTGTTAAAGACGTACACAACATTCATTGTTTAACTACACAAATGGTTTTACAATTAAAGATTAGTAGTTAAAAAAGAAGAAACATACAAACATGGTTAGGAAAAAAATTGTACAAAAAACAAAATTACGTCTTAGTCGTGGGGGACTTCAACGCCCTGGACAAGTCGGAGGCCCTGCTTTTCCATGGGCCCCGACGTCGGCCACCTGCTGGCGCCTCAATCACGGTGGATGGGGTCCAAATTGGGGTGAAGGCCCAGATCAAGTATCTGGGCCTGGTGCTGGAAGGGCGACGGCGCTTTCGCGAGCACTTCCGCCAACTGACCCCGAGGCTCGTCGGTGCAGCGTCCGCCTTTGCACGGCTCATGCCGAATATGGGCGGACCCAACAATACGTGCCGACGGCTTTATGCGGGGGTAGTCCGGTTGATGGTCCTGTACGGTGCACCTGTGTGGGCGAGGTGTCTGGACGCGCCGAATAGGGCTCTTCTGTGGAGACCACAAAGAGTTGTCACGTCCAGGCTCATACGCGGATACCGCACGGTGTCAACGGAAGCGGCCTGCACGTTGACCGGAACCCCGCCGTGGGGCTTGGAGGCGGATCTGCTCGCCGAAGTGTATCGGCAGGCGTCGCAAGAGCGGGAGGTGGGTGGTCGTCCCCCACCCAGGGAGGTGGCCAGGTGGCAGGGCGATGCCCGCTGAGCTGCCATGGCCAGATGGAGGATGCGGTTGGAGGCACCCCGAGCCGGTCTCTGGACCGTAGGGACGCTCCAGCCTGTGCTGGGGGAGTGGGCGGGGTGACGGCACGGAGTCCTTACCTTCCGACTGGTGCAGGTGCTGTTGGGGCACGGTTGCTTCGGCAGATATCTGCACATAGTCACAAGGAGGGAAGCGACTATGGGCTGTCACCATTGCGGCTGCGACGAAGACACGGCGCAGCACACGCTCGAGTCGTGCCCGGCTTGGGGCGGGCAGCGCCGTGAACTCGTCGCGGCAATAGGGGGGGGGACCTCTCACTACCGAGCGTCGTTAGAGTGATGCTTGGCAGCGACAGGAATTGGGCCGCGGTCGCTGCCTTCTGCGAGGATGTTATCTCGCGGAAGGAAGCGGCGGAGAGTGCCAGGGAGGCTGATCCTTCCGCAGACCCGAACCACCGCCAGCGACTGGGGCGGCGCAGGCGTGAGTATTTGCGCCTAATGCCGCCCTAGCTGAGGCTGCGGGTGGATGGACCGGGGAACGTCCACCACCCGCAAGGCCTCCCGCGAAGGTGCGACGCTCCGTGTGCGGGTGCGTCGCTCAGTAGAGGGTACCCGAAAGGGTAAGCCGTCGGCGGTTCACCCAAGGAATGTAACATAGTTCCAGTGGCCCGCCAATAAAGGCGGTGAGACGGCACACGGCGGGTTTCTTTAATGGGTGAGATTTTGTACGCCATCTTTTAAATTACTCACAAATAAGTACTTGTTACATGTGAGTGTTGAGTGTCGTGTATTCATCACGGGAGTTATAATACTATTGCGTTACCATTATATTAACTTATTGACTACAAAATATTGGTCACTTGAAAACACACACACACAAAGAAAGTCTTTAAATATAATAGGGGTATGTCAACTAAACCAGCGCACTGCTCCAATGAGACGGAGAGGTTTCGAAGTTTTTTTTTTTATTGCATGTAGTGGCAGACGAGCCCTGGGCCATCTGATGGTAAATGGTAACCGTCGCCCCTGGACTCGACTATACCGAGAGTGTTGTCAAGCCGCTGCTCACCAATTCATTTCACAGATATGAAATGAAATATAAACGGCTATCTCCTGCTACAGCCAAAACGCAACGATGTGCTTCATGGCCGGTCACACGGGGGATGGTGGCACCAACCCGTTCGGGCCCGATACCAAGTGAGTACTCCCACTTGGTACCCAGCCCTACCAGTCATGCAATGGATGACAATTGCTTATTTCCCTTAATCGCGTCATACGACATCCGTGGGAAAGAATGGGGTGGTGATACTTGTATTCTTAGTCCGTCACCACACGGACAAAAAAGAAGATAGTAGAAGTAAACGAAAAAATTACATCAACGTATATATATTTTTAAATTTTTGTTAATTTTTTTATAAAATTTAAATTGGACCACCTCTGAACTAAAACCTAACAAACAAAAAAAATAATCATTGCAATCAATTCATAATTGGCAGAATAATCGCATAAGAAACATATAAAAATAAAACTCCTTTTTGAATTCGGTTGAAAATAAATTCTTATTTTAGACACAGTTAAATGAGATTTAAATGTAACAACTTAAAATATATTTAAAACATAATATTTAAGTGAATACAAAATGTAACCATACTCATTAGTTACAATCGTTACGGAAAATCAGTATTTACTTTTGCGCCTTGATATTTGTTCCGACTAAACGGTTTGTTATAAAACAACCTTAGTTTAAATAAATATTATTGTTACCATAAACACAAAGGAAAATCTAAATATTTGTCAAAAATCCCAATATTATTTACTTAGCCTGGAAAGATAATCAGGATAAAGAAATGGTCAGTGGCGTGTAATTTTGCTTTGTAACTATTAATATTCGAACTGATTACTTGTGGATTACCAGTTTAATCCCAGTAAGACACACTGCGCGTAATCAGGAGATTAGTGGTACCAGTAAATATTGTAAATTATGTAATACTTATGAATAAATAATTATAAATAAAAATGCTTCCGCATTTATTTATTAGTTAAAGCGTGAAATCGAGTTTGAATTCCAGTCGCTGTAATTTTTGTAATTCTTGTTCTAGTAAGTAGAGCGACGTTTCAAACGCTTAAAATTACGATACCTTTAAGTTCACTATCATAGTAATTAATCCTTAGAATTTATTGCATATTCAACGCTCAGGATTAATATAAATAATAAAAAAAAATCCCATATATCCATCCATCCATCCATCAGCCTTTCATCGTCCACTGCTGGACATAGGCCTCCCCAAAATGGGGGTTTTACCATAATCGGCACGCTTGGCAGGCGGGTTGGCGATCGCAGTGGATGTTTTTAGTACACAGGGGAACGCTGCTGCCCGGTCCTCCGGTAATCCCTTAGTCGGCTTTTACGACTCCCATAGGAAGAGACGGGGTGGACCTATTCTTGCCGGCCCCACACGGCCTATGTAAAAAATAAAACTGCATAAAGAACATTGACATCGCAGTCCCGAGCAATTGTCACGATGGCTGAATTGGCAAATCATCTGTGACAGTTTTCCAAGAGATGCAGGCTCAAATCTTGCTCGAGACTGATATTTTCGATTTCATATTTTCACTCTATGTTCATTTATATGGCTAAGCATGTCAAATGCTTAAAAAATATATAAAATAATACCTACATATATTTGGTATGAATTTTAATGGTAATAATTAACCTTACCTGATTGGTATAATGTATGCAAACACATCCGACAGATGGCGCAGGCGTCACCCAAGACATTAAGAGGGAACATCTTGCCGAACTTCGCAGTCCCGAGCAATTGTCACGATGGCCCAACTAGCAAAGCTTCTGGAACTTTTTCCAGCAGATGCAGGCTGCAATCCTGCTCGTGATTGTTATTTTGTGTTTATATATGACTGATTCCATTATTATTAAAGTTTGTTACCCGGATAGGATGTAAATTGTAGCACATGATATGTGACATCATTCTTTACTAAACCGAATTGTACTTACGTCATATATGTATGTAGCAACGTATTTTTAACACCAACTATAGATCTGATTATGATAATTGTTGAATGAATGTTTTGTTTAAGACTTTAGTGCCTAATAACACAATTACATATGTATGCCCAAAATCGAGCCTCTTGACATTCTGTTCTTTCTGCCTACCCCGCAAGGGAAATAGCGTGCTGATAAGTAGTAGTAATAGCAACATAATTATTTTCTTCCGGTTCCATCAAAATATTCACAAGTTTAAATGTAATTGATTAAAGTGCACAGCGGTAATTAATACCAATGTATATTTACGAGTATATGAAGTTTTTATTGAAATCACAACGTTCATTTTTAAATGTGGAAACTGTTTACAAATCATATAAAAAAAACTCTATTTATGAATATTATTTAACACTAGGTATAAATGTCTACTGGCGCCAGCGATATAACAATGAATGATGAATCAATTATAGTATCAATAACCCATGTTAACTTTATAATAAAAAAAATGTCTTTATATATAATTCTAGGTCCCTGAATGGTTTTGATTCACAATTAGATACGGTAGTTGTGCACTGCAATAATATTCCGGGGTTATTATTTTTTAAGGAAATCCTGTTATTGTTTTTTTGTATATCAGAACTTATAATTTTACAATGTTACCCCAAGCCCCATACCAGCCTTATTAAAAATTCTTAAATTGGAAAAATTCTGAAGCTGCTATTACGAGGTAGACAAACCAACGTTAGGACAGTGCATCTTTTAAGTTCAACTTGTCAAAACAAATTAAAGGTGTCGCGCCTTTAATACTTATTGAGTGTAGGTTAGGTTACTGTACATAAATGCTAGTACCAGAAGTGCGCTAAGAGGAGAGGAAAAAGGCAAAATAATAATCCTGCAAATATCAAATGACGCATTTCCATTGTGAATTTCAAAGTAAAATATTGATCAAACAAATCAATTGACAGATAATTCTGAGTAACCGAATATACATTCACCGGCGTCAATGATAGACAAACTACAACTGTTTACATCTTCATATTCCTCCATAATATGATAAGATAATTCTATTACCAGAACGCTTACCGTCTGAAGATAAACAATATTTGTTTGGTAATACGTCAGACGCGACCCGTCATTATTTGTAGTAAAGTATTACGTCTATGCGAACAACGCCTTCATTCACTGATATTTTGTAATCTGTAGATACTATTTAAACATATTGCCTGATAAAATTGATAAAGATAAACATTTGTATTTTATATAAATAGAATTAACGAATAATTGAGGATTAACACATTGATTTGTTTGTGAACCTACCTCACTTCTTTACTTATTGACAATGGAATGTCTTCTCCGGAAAAAATGTTATTACACCAACAAGTTTTCTCAATAACTTGTTTACAAATATTATTTTTACAAGCATTGAGGTACTTATAAAAAATAGAAGATCTACGATTAGGAACTAAAAGTGTCCACTATAAATGAGTGCAGATTACGCTTTCCTGCACTGATTTGGCTTATTTCCTGCACTTATTTTGTGTTATCTCGTCGCGCGAGCAGCCGCAAAGCCCGCAACGTATCAACATGCCTAATAATAGATACTAAAATCTCTTTTAAAAAACTCATCCACTGTCTCTTTTTCTCTCGTTCTTTCTGAATAGCGTCATTATACTCATGCAAGCAGTTAAATGTTGTTACTATTTTATAAAATTAATGCGTAATAAATGCAATAAATAATGTACATAGGTGTGTCTGTACATTTGAGATATTTGAGAAAAAATGACTATATTAGGCTATATATAGGCGTGAACAAAAAAAAATATTTTTTAGATTTTGTCTGTTTGTCGGTTTCTCTGTTTGTTTGTTCACGCATTACGCAAAAACTATTGAACAGATTTTGATGATTTTTTTATTATTTGATAGTCCTTTATTAGACTTAAAAACTTGTACCTATACTTATTTATCCCGCTACTATATCGGGAACCTGAGATATAACCTATTAAAAAATAGCCTTTAACTGCGGCGACGTCGCGGGCAATGGCTTGTCTCTAATAAAATCACTTGAAAAGAAAACATCAATATGGTATATTGAGTTGCTTTTTAATTGGCTGAATACGCCGAGATCGGATACTTTATTTCACATAATGTTGTAGAACTGTGTGTGTGTATTATTGCAAAAGTTGCATCTGTTATTTACACGTATATTAAATACAGTGCTGTTTTTAGTTATATCATATCTAGTGTGTATTGCGAATTTCATAATGGACAAAAACATCGAACAAAGAGTTTGTCTTAAATTTTGCATCGCCAATGGAATTTCACTGAAAATGTTACAGAAGGCTTACGGTGAATCGACTTTATGAAAAACAGTACTTATGAGTGGAACAAAGCGTTTAAAAGCGGTCGAGATGTGATGGAAGATTTGCCTCACTCTGGTAGGCCATCAACGTCTGCAACTGAAGTTAACATTGCAAAAGTGAAGGAAATAGTGACTGAAAATCCTCATTCAACTTTGAGAGAGATAGCCACCGAACTTTGTGTCTCACGAGTCAATCCGTACTGTATTAAATAATCACTTGGTATGAAACATGTTTCCGCTCGGCTAGTCCCAATAGACCTGAATTTTCTCCAAAACCTCAATCGCATGAGAATCGCTGAGGACATACTAGAACGAATAAATCCCGACCCAACATTCATGAAACGCATTGTTACTAGTGACCAGACGCGGGTTTACGGGTTTGACATGCAAACTAGTCAACAAGCTTTGGAGTGGCGACTTCCAACTGAACCGAAACCGAAAAAACACGCCAAAGTCGATCAAAAGTCAAAGTCATGTTGACTGTTTTCTTTGACTATCACGGTGTTATGCACTCGGAATTCTTGCCAAAAGGTCAAACGGTAAATAAAGAATATTATTTGAGCGTTATGCGGCGTTTAAGAGAGCAAATTTGACGAAAAAGGCCAGATTTGTGGAAAGAAAATTCTTGGATTTTGCACCACGATAATGCGCCTTCGCACAAGGCCAACATTGTGAATAAATTTTTGTCCAAACACTCAACAAATACCATCGACCAACCACCATATTCACCAGATATGGCTCCAGCTGACTTCTTTCTTTTTCCTAAACTCAAATTACCACTTCGTGGCACCCGTTTTCAACCGGTAGAAGACATAAAGGAGAATTCGCGGCGAGAACTGAACTTAATTCCGGAAACAGCGTTTAAAAAATGTTTTGATGATTGGATTATTCGTTGGCGTAAGTCTATCGCTTCTGAAGGAGCATACTTTGAAGATGATAAAATAAATTTGGATGAATAACAAAAATTTTGTGTATTATTGATCTTTTCCCGGTACTTTCTTGACAGAGTAGTAGTGAAAACCTTAGATGTTAAAAGCGTATAATTTAACCTGCCACTCCGTTATATAGATACAACAACCTACCATTATATAGATGAAAACGTTTATAACAAAACAGTATAGATGCATCACTAGGCAGTGTGATCCTCAAGAAATTTCTTAGAAAAAAGACTGGTAGAATAATATTTAAAAAGAGGAAATCGTCAAGCAACTTTAATACCTTTATAAAGTTTTACTTTTTTTATTACCAACAGTAACAGACTGGCAAACGGCCCATCCATCAGCCTTTCGACGTCCACTGCTGGACATAGGCCTCTCCAAGAGGGGATATTGCCGTAATCGCCACGCTTGTCAGGCGGGTTGGCGATCGCAGTGGATGTTGTTAATACTCGAGGGAGTGCTGCTGACAATTCTAAAGCCGGCCCCACACGACAAAAACGGCCCAACTGATCTTAAATAGTAATCGCCAATCATGACCTTTGGCAATACCAGGGGCACAACAAAGGCAACGCCTACTGTGAGTAAAGTTTTCTTTTCAAACCTTGTTTAAAGAAGGACATATCGTAGCACTCACACACACAGAAAAGGGATACAAGTACGGACAGAGAGACAAGAATTTTGGCGTCGAGTGATGTTACGAATAATAAACTTGAGGATATCCCTATTTCTAGCAATACTTATTGCTAATATTCTTGAATAATTCATCAGAACCGAAAATCGTGAGGTGCAGATAAGATCTTGCTATATCATATTGACGACATGGGTTTCTCCTTAATCATGACTAGGTACCTAACGCTCTATCATCGCTTTAGTTACCACTCCGCTTGTTAAAAAACACTAGCTACTCACGTATATTAAAAAATATACATGAGTAGCAAACAAGCATACCGCACCTGATGGTAAGCGGTTACCGTAGCCTATAGACGCTAGCAACACCAGAGGCATCACTTGCGCATCGCCATCTCCAAGGTAAAGGATAGGAGATGGATAGGGTGGATAATAAGGAGAGGATAATTAGGATACTAAGTAGTGGATAGGAAGAATAATAAGGAGAGGATAGGGAGGGGGGTTGGTTCTTACGCGCACACTCACCATACGAAACACAACGATAAGATTAACTATACCGTTGTTACACGCTGATCTTTTGTGAGAGGGTCGCACTTCCTCAATCGAGCCAGTTTATTCATGCTGAGATAAGCAAAGCTCTACCACTAGAACTTAGTGCTATTCATTAGTCAGTTTGATTTCTAGTCGTTTTTTTTTTCAAAGTAAGTAATGACCAACTTTTTAAACAATCAAATATCTTGATTTAATACATCGGTAAACTTTGTTTACCAACACATTCTAAAATACTTGTTATTTACGTAAACGATTATCGAACTGTATGAATCAATCACATTGAACAGAGAGTATTTAACCTCATTCCTATACCACGGTCGCTACACAAATATTGATAGAAACATGGCAAAAAAGGGTTTGTTTGTTTGTTTTTTTCTCAGTATCCAGCCCCCATGTCTATTTGTCAAATATTTGGCGTAAGTAAGTATACTCACACGAGGCAGGCGACTTGCGTCAGAGCAACTATTTTGACGCATGCGCATGTTTCGGATTGAGAATCCAGAACAAATTTAATCTATACATTAAACACAAAGTGAAAAATGTGAAATCGAAAATAACAGTCAGGAGCAGGATTTGAACCTGCATCTTCTGGATACCGTCCAGATGCTTTACCAATTCAGCTATCCTGACATCTGGACGGTATCCAGAAGATGCAGGTTCAAATCTTGCTCCTGACTGTTATTTTCGATTTCACATTTTTCACTTTGTGTTTAATGTATAGTACTTAGCATGTCAATTGCTAAAAATATATATAAAAATATCTAAACATTTAAAGGGTTTGCGTCATTATTAGGTAAAATCTTAATTGTAAAATTAAGTTTACCTGGTCGGTATAATGTATGAAAATACATCCGACAGATGGCGCAGGCGTCACCCAAAGACGTTAAGTATGATGTGTTATCGAAATTAGCAGTCAGGAGCAATTGTCAGGATAGCTGAATTGGTAAAGCATCTGGACGGTATCCAGAAGATGCAGGTGCAAATCCTGCTCCTGACTGTTATTTTCGATTTCACATTTTTCACTTTGTGTTTAATGTATAGTACTTAGCATGTCAAATGCTAAAAATATATATAAAAATATCTAAAAATATAATCTAGCTGTAACTAATACTATAGGTATATTGTATTCTTCCCTTTTAATTATTCTTGGACAATAGTTATATTTAATTATTCTTGGACAATAGTTATATTTAATTATTCTTGGACAATAGTTATATTTAATTATTCTTGGCTACGTGTCTTACTTTATTTTTTCACTTACAAGGCTAGAGGCTAGACATAACCTAAGAATTTTAATCATAGTTGTGGTAGTTCCAGACTAGTACATTTTATTATGTTTTTATTCCACATCTATACCTCCATACTTCTACAATTCTACAAGCGCCCTTCGGAGAGAGAGAGAAGTGATACTATATAAATAAAAGAAATAGAGCCCACAACTGAAACTTTTATCAAAATTAATATAACTGATGAATTTTTAGTAAGTTAGTTGACTTAATAACAATAAATTAATACAAAATGTGGAAGCGTGAAATAGAAAATAACAGTCATGAGCAGGATTTGAACCTGCATCTCCTGGAATACCGGGTCAGATGCTTTGCCAAGTCAACTATCGTGACAATTGCTCGGGACTGCGAATTTCAATAATACATTCATTCTTCACGTCTTGGGTGACATCGAATTTATATGGCTAAGCATGACAAATGCTAAAAAATATTAATAACTAAAACTTAACATTTTCCGTGTGGGACCGGTTTTAAAATTGTCCCACCCCTTTCCACCCATGGGAGTCGTACTATTCGACTGAGGACCGGAATACCGGGGGAGTGGGCAGCAGCACTCCTTCGAGTATTAACAATATCCACTGCGATCGCCAACCCGTCTGCCAAGCGTGGCGACTACGGCACTATCCCCCGTTCTTGGGGAGGCTTATGTCCAGCAGTGGACGTTAAAAGGCTGATGGGTGGATGGATGGAAAACTTAACATGGTATATCGATCTGCCACTCATCTATCATGGAGACACTGTTTCAACAGCATAGGACATCAGTTTAAAACTTCTATTCATCTGTCACAGATCTAAGAATTCTACTGTAAGACACAAAACACCAAAACTGACTAATGGAAGCTGTTTCACAAGACAGTTTAGATTATCATCAAATGTGGGCTGGTGGCGACGTCAAGTCGGCGACGTTATGCAGAAAGAGTCATGCAATATCAGCTGAATTGTTATCTTTCTCAATAGTCTGTCACTATAAATTGATAGAAATATAATAGTTATACCTAAAGTTTCACTGGTACATGTATTTTTATGTTGATTTTGTCTTTTTAATATATTTTTTATATTATTTTTTATCAATGAATGATTATTTTTATCAAACAACAAATTATATTTTATTCTAAAATTAAATACATATATATTGATATACGGAGTTCGGCAGTTCTATCTGAGTAAATATTTTCTTTAAGTACATGTTACGAGTATTTTCGTAAATCTTTGATTCTCATCCTTTCACATAAATGAAAGCATATATAATCACCCTAAACCTAAAAAGTAGGTTTGGTCCCTGAGTTCAGCAGGGTTATTCTTTTTTGTAATAGAAAAATTCTAAGTAACAGCCCGGAGTTTACAAAATAATGTGCCTGGTAGTCGGCAATAGGCTCGCCCCTATTACGTGGGACTGAAACATAGTCGACGAATCGTGGCTGTGTAGTACACCTCTGCCTACTTATCTGAGGATAAAAGCGTGAGGCTATACTTTTTTGTATTTTTTGATATTTTCAATAATATATTTTTTCTTCCAAAGTTAACAGTGACTGGCTTTTTTTTTTCTTTTTTTTTATTGCATGTTGTGATACCAAGTGAGTACTCCCACTTGGTACCCAGCCCTACCACCAGTCATGCAATGGATGATAATTGCTTACTTCCCTTAGCCGCCTCATTACGACACCCGTGGGAAAGAATGGGGTGGTGATACTTGTATTCTTAGTCCGTCACCACACGGACAAAATGGCTTCTTGAAAACATAGAAAAATAAAATAGTATAATTTTGGTGACTCGTGTGGTTACCATTTTTAGTTATAACCCTTTGGCATTGACGGCATGGATGCTAATAAATTCTGGCATATCTCTATGGAAATGTCGTTCCAAGCCTCTTGAATCTTGCCTTGCTCTTCTTGGTAGAGACGATTTTTTTGTTCATGTGTATCATGAATCGATATTATATGTAGTAATCTTGTCAAATTATACTCCATCCATCCATCAGCCTTTCGACGGGGTATAGTACCGTAATCGCCACGCTTGGCAGGCGGGTTGGCGATCACAGTGGATGTTGTTAATACTCGAGGGTAGGCATGGGTCGTTGACGGTTTTTTCGTTAATGTAATTTAACTGTTAATCATCAATGGTCAACAGGTTAAAAAAACTGTTAAATAAATAACAGGTTTTGAATTTTCAAAGTCAATTTATTCCGTTGATCCGTTAACGTAAATTAACAGTTTATATTTTCAACTGTTTTTTGTAACTGAATAAAATAATGATAGTCTTGGGCGTTGACGTAAATTAACAGCTAATATTTTCAACCTGTTTTTTCATTGATGATTAACAGTTAACTCGTTGACGAATGAAAAGCCGTTGAAAAAAACAGTTTATTGATTCAACGACCACCTCTACTCGAAAGAGTGCTGCTACCCACTCCCCCCGGTATTCCCTCAGTCGGCTCTTACGACTCCCATGGGTGGAGAGGGGGGCCCCACACGGCCGTCTAATTATGTAGTCAGATGGAATGGCATTACGTCCAAAATTAAAAAAAGAATACAGTAATACGCCTGAATCCAATTGTTTGAAGTAAAGTCATGTAATCTCGAGAAGATAATACTGATCCTTGTGGAGAATGGCTAGGAATACAAATGTCACCACCAAAATTCTCTCTCGCGGGTTTCGTACGAGGTGACTAAAGGAAGTAAGCAATGAATGAATGAATTGCATTACTGATGGTAGAGTTGTGTACCAAGTAGGAATACTCACTTATGGTCAGACCGGAGTGGGTACCAAGAGTCTTTAGTGTGACCGACCGTGAAGAGCCTGATGTGTTTTTGTTATAATGGGAGATATTAGGAGGGCGTATGAATATACCTACTACTATTTCACGCATATGAAATGAACGAATTTTCATTTCATATGTGTGAAATAGTGAGCATAAGGTTGAAAGTCGCATATAGAGTGTTGATTCCTAAGTACAGTGACAACTTAAAGTACTGAGCTATTGAAAGTTTTTAAAACCTCCGATACAAAAAAAGCTGTTAATCTTCAAATTACCGAACAAATAAAAACATTCTCGATCGAGTCGCTTTTTAAACAAATAGAAACCAAAATCGGTTCAGCCGGGTGGAACCTAGAGAGCCGCTGGTAGATGGAGATTTTGAATCGAGGGCTAAAAATATTTAAAACTGACTTTACGACTGAAAAAGAAAAATAGAAATCTGTTCAAAACTCCCGGAGAAATTCGTAAATAACATAAACAATGGGGTTGACTGCACTCTTAGCTGAGTCCATAAGTAGCGGTTACCAGTTACCATCAGGTGAGCCGTGGCTCATAGTATATGAAATAGTATATGAATAAGCAATAAAAAAAACTTACATAGTAGTCTTTTGTTTATTTCTTCATAAAGGTTATATTAGGTAATAAAATTTGGGAAATTTGTTGGGAAATCCTGTTTTCCAAGAACACAATATGTTCGATTATTTTAACTTTCATTCCAAGAACATTAGCATTATTCTATGATCGGCTGTGGGGAAGTACTGAACGTGAGATCTAGTTAAGTTTGCACACATTGACACATTATATTACTCATACAACAAACGAGTACATGATGCGTTAATGTAAATATATTTATAATATTATTCAATAATTGTCTATCTCTTCAGCGACATTGTCGATTTGGCAATATTCTCCCTGATTTAATTGCCAATTTACTCGTACTCAAACTTAAATTTCACACTGATATATCTATATATTGCAGTACTTTTTCCACAAATCTGGTTGAAGTGCAGTGTATTTAGGAGTGGGTGTCTTTTGTGAAGGTAACACAGTATGAAGGAATGTAATATGGTTCCTGTGGCCCGCCAATAAAGGCGGAGAGACGGCACACGGCGGGCTTATTTAGTGGGTGAGGGTCCCACACTACACTGTTCGTTGCCCCGAACGACCGAGTGTGCGGTTAGGTAAATTTTTGCCCGCCTAAACAAAAAAAAGCTATTTTTTTTGTTTGTTTAGGCGGGGTAATGTGTCACAGTATAGAGAATAGCAAACAGTACGGACACTCGATTAGATCTCTATAAAAAAACCACGTTATAACTACCTATTACGTAAACACTACACCAATGTCGTTTTTGTACAAGCGCAAGTGTGTGCGTAAAGTCTAAGGTTCCATATGAATCATTATTTTATACTTACAGAAGAAGCTTCTGAAACTGATGTTATTAGTCGCTAGAGATGCACCAATAGAAACATGTACGATCACAACACTCAAATTCAATTACGTAGTACGTAGGAATATCCAACACACAACATCACTTGAATAATTCCTTACCTCACATTTCACTCCATTATACGAATACAATATTACATCTACACATCACAAACTTATCATAATCATACTTACATTTTACATAATAATCTTAATTACAATAACAATTAATATTCTTCACACTTAATAATACATAATCATGAAGTGTGCCGCGTAGGCAACCAGATGAAAACTCTCAGCTATAACATCTAGGTACTCTGTAGGTGCCGCCAACGACTTGTTCATTGTTCAAATTAATGTAGTTCGAATGTATAAACCAGCAACGATATATTGTTTGAATTCAAGTGAATAGGGCATCATTTTCAGTTACTTGGCTTTAAATTATAATAGTTTTAGACCTGGATTTAATACATTGACTACAAAAAAATCTGCTATTCCTTATATTTTATCGCGGGTCAATGAACTTTTTGTATGACTGTTTCTATGATCATAACAGTTCGGATATATATTGATTAAATTTATTAAGTGACAACTAGCCGTGTGGGTCCGGCTTTATAATTGTCCCACCACTCTCCACCCACGGGAGTCGTAAGAGCCGACTGAGGATATACCGGGGGAGTGGGCAGCAGCACTCCCTCGAGTATTAACAACATCTACTGCGATCGCCAACCCGCCTGCCAAGTGTGGCGATTACGGCACTATCCCCCATATGAGCGAAACACATGTTGCGGCGTTCCCTTGGGGAGGCCTATGTCCAGCAGTGGACTTCGAAAGGCTGACGGACGGACGGAAGTGACAACTTAAAGTACCGCTAGTGAAAATTTGCAAAACCTCCGATACAAAAATAAAACTGATAATCTTCAAACGGCAGAACAAAGTTTCTTGAATAAATAAGAACATTCTCAAGCTGCCTTTCAAACAAATAAAAACTAAAATTGGTTGATCCGAGTGGAAGCTAGAAAGCCACTATTAGATACGAGATTATGAATCGAGGGCTAAAAATAATTAAAAACTGGCTTTACGACTGAAATAAAAAGCATAAATCGGTTCAAATTGGCGGAGAAATTCGTAACTAACATAAACAAAGCAAAATAGTGGTTAAGTATCGGTTGATTATAAAAAAAAATATTATTATTTAAAAAAACAAGCTTAGTGTTACAATAGTTCTACAAGGCTAATGAACATTTTAATTTAATAATAGACCTACTGCAAAATTTTAATATTGATTACACACCCAGTTCTCCAAGACGTAGTCAGCAGTAGCTTAACTCTCCCTAAGGTGGAAGCGCGTCCCGAAGCTTCGTGTAGCATCTACGCTGTTCAATCGTACTCCAACTTGGAGTAACTATCAGGAGTTGCCAGTCCACGTAAAGTTGCTGTATTCATGTCTTCTTGTGCGCGGACCATTAACTCGTGAATATTGTTTAAAGAGCTGTCTTCAACCTGGAAATTGTAATGAACGTCTTCTAGAATTAATTTTGTATACGGTAATGGGACTACTTTATCTATTGTACACGAACACCATGTTCATGTTTGTTTTCAAAGTGCTATTCAGGATGTCTATCCGACAGTTGCTAGTCTCACTGGCTGTATGAATACCAGATATTTTCTTGTATTCCGATTACGGTCTACAGCGCGATCACTGGTTCTGTTCTTGATTAAGTATTAGTTATTTGTTATCCAGAAACTTTTATTTCTTGCCTTGTATGTAGTTCATGTGTTCATGTGAAGGTGGTTGATGTTTTATAAATGATACCGCACTCTTTGGATGAGTTTATGGATTGAGAATTTTAGGGTTACCATCGTAATTGGGCATTAAGTCCCTAATAAACTAATTGGATATATCTGCACTACCCATTACCAATGTTAAAAAAATAAAGAACAACTACTCCCAACTCTTTAAAGAATAGCGATATAATATCAAAAACGTTACAGCATACAGACAAAACACATAAGATATTAAATAATATATGACTTAATATATGACTTTTTCTTTTAACTGCCTCGGTGGTGTAGCGGTAGTGTATGCGACTGCTAATCATGAGGTCTCGAGTTCGATCCCCGGGTCGGGAAATGCTATTGAGCTTTTTCCTAAAAAGAAAAATTCTCAGTAACAGCCCAGAGTTTGGAAATGTGCCCGGTAGACATCAATAGGCTCGCCCCTATTACGTGGGACTTAAACATAGCTGGCGAGTCGTGGGTGTGTAATACACCTCTGCCTACCCCTTCGAGGAATACAGGCGTGATGCTACATTACGTTTTTTTTAATATATGACAGAAAATATTGCACAGGATACTGGGAAGACGACGGGAGACGAACGACGTAATTGCATCGCGTTGCACGCCCCGTGCTTAAATGAGCTGGGCGAAAGCATAGTCACAGGTGAGATGAGGCAGCCGATTGGTGGAAGGGGACGAGTGTCCATTCTATAGGGTATGTACCTATCTTCTGTGCCGTATAACTGAGTTTTAATCATCCATCCATCCATCAGTCTTTCATCGTCCACTGCTGGACATAGGCCTCCCCAAG
Source organism: Leucoma salicis (assembly GCA_948253155.1). NCBI lineage: Eukaryota > Metazoa > Arthropoda > Insecta > Lepidoptera > Erebidae > Leucoma > Leucoma salicis. The sequence goes on from OX411815.1 coordinate 7,444,304, forward strand.
AGAACGCCACAGCGAACGGTCCTGTACCACCTGCATCCAACGAATGCCTGCGACTTTGACCAGGTCATCGGTCCACCTGGTCGTCCTAGGCTGCGCCGTCCAATACGAGTATTTTAATATTATTTAGTAATTTTTTTTTTTGTTTATTTTTTAAAATTAAATCATGTTATATCGCAACTAAGGGAAGTAATAAATTATTACTCATTGCAGTACTGGAGTTGGTCAACAAGTAGGAGCACTCACTTTTTATCAGACCCAAGCCAACCATTCTATTTCACATCCGCGAATGGAACAGTGAGTTGACAGTACGCTTACCACCTGTTGGGCCGATGCTCGTCTACTACTATAGCAATAAAAAAAATACTCATAGATTTTTCTTGAGCCTTAAGTTATAGCCCATTCATTCGTTCAAATAAATCGATTCGTTCACTACCAGAACTTCCCTTCATTCAATAAACGTAGCCGTAGACGGAGTATTCACCGGGTCACATAAAATGAATACAATTGCGCATACTCTCCAACGACGCAATGAAAATAAATGTGACACTCAATTCCCTAGCGCAGGCTTCATAAACTTCTGACCATTTGTGTTATTTTACACGACTATAAACATTTTGGTATCCATCAGCTACAATTCAAGGAGGAAAAAATATGATAAATAAGCAACAGATATAATAGTATAAGTACAAAGAAGTTGTTGTTAGATAAGATAAGAATATAATAAATACTAGAAAAAGGGTTTACGCTTACGTTGAAAACTTTTTTTATGTTCTAAAACTATATCCATCCATCCATCCATCAGCCTTTCAACGTCCACTGCTGGGTATAGGCCTCCCCAAGAGAACGACAAATCGAGCGGTCCCGTCATGGGGGATAATGCCGTAATCGCCATGCTTGGCAGGCGAGTTGGCAATTGCAGTGGATGTTGTTAATACTCGAGGGAGTGCTGCTGCCCACTCCCTCGATATTCCCTCAGTCGGCTCTTACGACTCCCGTGGGTTAATGTGGGGACAATTCTAAAGCCGGCCCCACACGGCCTAAAACTATATAGCAAATGAAAACTATGTAGTATTTCAAACTTGTTGATTGCTATATCCATTTATGACAAAATTAACGATTTTGATTACAAATGTCGATTTTTTCATCAGTTTTTAATCATTTTTTGACAAAATGGTAGGTTTATTTCGTTAATCACTTCACGAATTTTGAGTTTTAAGGCTGCAATCGATTCGATTGGCTTCGTTTACACTCTGCTTTTAAGATAACCCCCACAAAAAAAATCATACAGCAGTGTTAAATCACAATTTCGAGCTGGCCACTTAACAGTTGAATTTCGTGAAATTATGCGATCGGCAAATTTAGTTTGCAATAAATTCATTGTTTCGGTGGCTGTAACCGTGGTCGTGGTGGACATTTATCAGATATTATTTGTCATTCATAATTGAAAACCTTACTTATTATAATACAATAAAAATTTTAGTAATTATCATCTAAATTTATTGTTTTATTTTGATTTAAAAAACAAAGTTCTTGCTGAAAAACCCTTTACTTCGTTTTTGAACAACAAACATTTTTTAACTTTCGAATAACTATTGTTATTACTTTTAAACACAATCATCTTCACAACATGTTGCAGATAGCTCATATTTCGATTGAGCTAAGTCATATCAACAATATTAACAAAATCGATTTAAAGATAATATCAACAAAATTTAAACTTTGCTCACAATTATGGGTATTTTTAAACGAAAGTATATAAAAATAAATATAATAGATGTGTTTCACTTATTATGTAGGTACATAAAACGAGATTACTGGTGTAAGCTATAATTCGTATAGCTATATTTTCACGAACTATGGAGTACATAGTTGTAAATGTCAAGTAAGTTTACGTGGCCCAACCGACTGTAAATCTAGGGTGAGTAATAGGCCCGATGATATCACACTACATTATTACATTTCACTTTATTTGCTAAATATATTGTCTTCCCAGTGACAGTGTACTTTAAGTGCAGTATTAAAATAATCCATAGATTTAATATTCCAATATGGTGCCATAAAATCGATCAATTTTAATATCCTTCAAAAAAGCGCACGCTTAAAGCAGGCTGCCTTTATAACTGCCGCGAAGCTTCAGCGCTTCGAGCAGTTTCACAACAGAAGCCGTACAATTTGAAGGCGTTCGCAAACTAATTTCAGATTCATCTTTAGATGAATAAAACTAACTTATCATCACGCCATTTCCCTTGCGGGGTAGGCAGAGAGAACAGAGTGCCAAGAGGCTCTATTCTTGTATACATCTCTCGCTTCCTCAACATTCATAATTCTCTTCATACACGCTCGCCGGTTTCGAAGACTCTTGACCTTCCTATATCTTTAGATGTAAGCTACGGTAAGTGCTAACCATCAGATAGGCCGTACGCTTGTTTGCCACTCGCGTTATATAAAAAAACGTCCTACCTGGTGGTAAGTGGTAAAACATGTTGTGGTTCTTTGGTGTACATCTCGCTCGTAGCGCAGGAGATATACTACAACAGGAATTCATTTCAGAGCTCACAAGTCGAGTCTTTCAGTATTAATATAGGGATGTTGCTCAAACAGCTTCTGAGAGCATAGGTACCCTATCGGAGAGTCGATAGAGCACGCAGAGACACAAAGTCTCCCCGCTGCTCCAACGGCATCAGATCGTCCGTGATGTTATTAACTTGTACGATGAACTTGTAAACAGATATAAACCATTTGATATTATTAAAACAGTAAAGGAAAATCCTGTCGTATTAGGGTATATCCTCTATATATAATACATACTAGCTGCTATCCGTGACAACATCCGCTTGGTACTTAGTTTATTTATTTTTCTGCCCAGGACCACAGACGAAGAACCATATATTGTTTTTCCAAAATAAAGGTAGCCAAAATTACTCTTTGTAACATTAGCTGTCTGCAAGTGGTAGTTTGTTGTATTATAGACTGCAATAAGTTATTTATAATATTTTTCTCATGGTCATCATAAACTATTACAGTGTACAATCAACCTATTAATTGTATAACTTTGAATTTTTTCTTCTTTTCTTAATAACTACATCCTACACTGAAGAATAACCCTTTTACTACAGGGGACTTTTTATTGTTTCAAACGTTTTTCTGTCCCACTATATTATGCGCACGGGTCTTCTATCATGGCGAGAGGGATTAGGCCATAGTCCACCACGCTGGCCCAATGTGGGTTGGCAGACTTCACAAGTTGTCGAGAAAATCTCTGAGGCATGCAGGTCTCCTCGCGATGTTTTCCTTCACCGAGCAGTGATAAATTATAAACAAATATATACATAATGTCAGAAAATCTCTAAAAGTCAGAGGTGTGTGCCATACAAGGTCTGAACCTTGGACTGGGTATCGAACTCGATACCACTGTCTTTGCTATTTACAGTCAGTTTTACTGCTAGGCTATCATTGCTGCAATGCTGCGCCACCGGCAGACCACTGAAGTAATGCAACACAGTTCCAGTGGTCCGCCAATATAGAGGGAGAGACGGCACACGGCGGGTTTATTTAGTGCATGAGGGCCCCACACTACCCTGTTCGTTGCCCTGAACGACGGGGTGTTCGGTTAAGTACATATGTTTCCGCCTTAACAGAAAAAAAAGATCACTGCTGTAAAATTATATGTAAAATTCTCAGACTCAGAACAACCATTTGTTCAGTCTTATCAACAACAGCGTAAATTTACGAGTAAATTTGATCATACCCGTATATGTATATATTATCAACGTCACTGTCATTGCGTCAGTAAGAATAGCCTCGGTACTTATCTGTACGAATATTCGTGAATGCCTATTTCGGGCAAGCCTCTTGATTCATACACCTGCTCCTGTGGGCGGGCGGACGCGTCGTACCTATGACGATAATAGGCAAGAACGTAGAAATAGGATGAATTACTCATTACTTCCTTCCTGTTAGTGAAGTAAATTAGGAAATACGTTAGAAATTTCTTCTTCGAATAGGTATATGTACTATAGTAGGTAGTAAGTATTGTGTAAACAAAGGTATTTTGTAATAATCCAGTGATCATACTACAAGTATTGTAGTATCATATGTTATGTTTATAAATTAATGTGGTTAAATACCACGTGCCTCTTGGATTTTCTTATTTACCTTTAAGGATGATTTTTCATAATATTACGTAAAGACTTCAAATGTCTTAAGTTTCTTAGTTTAGGGAAATACATTTAATTGTCGTGTATCCTCATCGTCATAATCGTTATTCCAGTGCCAATGCCAATTGCTTCCTGAGCTATTGCTTCGGACGCTCCACTTTCCTGCTCTTCCTCTTTCACTTGACATGATGCTTGGCACTTGGTAAGAGGTGAGACTATTGGCACACATGTTGTCCATTACGACGTGAAGCCAGCACTTCTACGGACTAGCCCTTATGTCTGGGTTTGGAGGAAAATGGCCAAAGATTAGCAAATTTTCGAAAACAGAGATTCGCTAATTCTACACATATTTACATAACACAATGGGCCTGTTTCACGTATAATGTAGATAAGTTTAATTACCCTTAAGCCTTTTTGGCCGTGTGGGGCTGGCACCACGAATAGCTCCACCCCGTCTCTTCCTATGGGAGTTGCATAAGCCCACTAATGGATTACCGGGGAACCGGGCAGCAGCGTTCTCCTGTGTACTAAAAACATCCTCTGCGATCGCCAACCCGCCTGCCAAGCGTTGCGATTATGGTAAAACCCCCATTTTAGGGAGGCCTATGTCCAGCAGTGGACGATGAAAGGCTGATGGATGGATGGAAGCCTTGTGACTGAGGATGTGAGCTGATTTAATTTTCTGTTGCTACTATATACTAGGATAGTTTAAGTTGCATAGATTATTTAGATATTTTTATATATATTTTTAGCATTTGACATGCTTAGCACTATACATTAAACACAAAGTGAAAAATGTGAAATCGAAAATAACAGTCAGGAGCATGATTTGAACCTGCATCTCCTGGATACCGTCCAGATGCTTCAGTCCAGTTCAGCCATCCTGACAATTGCTCCTGACTGCTAATTTCGATAACACATTCATACTTAACGTCTTTGGGTGACGCCTGCACCATCTGTCGGAAGTATTTTCATACATTATACCGACCAGGTAAACTTAATTTACAATTAAGATTTTACCTAATAATGACGCAAACCCTATAAATATTTAGATATTTTTATATATATTTTTAGCATTTGACATGCTTAGAACTATACATTAAACACAAAGTGAAAAATGTGAAATCGAAAATAACAGTCAGGAGCAGGATTTGAACCTGCATCTCCTGGATACCGTCCAGATGTTTTACCAATTCAGCCATCCTGACAATTGCTCCTGACTGCTAATTTCGATAACACATTCATACTTAACGTCTTTGGGTTTCACATTTTTCACTTTGTGTTTAATTGCATAGATTAGATTAGCTTCGATCCGTAATGAAAAAATAACTCTTACTATATCGCAAGATTAATGCAAAGAGTGATTTTCATTTGTTAATTAACAGATTCCACATTTATGATAAAAAAATCGTCTCTTTGTTTGAAATTCTTATGCTTTTTAATCTCAATAACTTCACGCACTTCGTAACCATTTGTAATAGTGGAAATTATGAGAAAGAATTTTGGATTGAAAATAGAGCTTCGCACCGGTTCTATTTACTACAGAAAATTTGATGTATCTGTATTATAAAGCTGTTATAGAGCTACGTCTATACATTTAATATATTGTAGAAAAAAATGAATGCATGGGGCTTTTTTATATCATGTATACCTACTATATATATTGGCAGACGAGCCACGGCCCACCTGATGGTAAATGGTAACCGTAGCTCATGGGCTCAATTATACTAAGAGTATTGTCGAGCCGCTGCTCACAATTTCATTTCACAGATATAAAATGAAAGAATAAACGGCTATCTCACGGCTATTTAGTAGTTTATAACCACAAAACATATTTTTTACAGTCTTTGTCTATTTATCTGTTTGTTTGTACGCATATCACGCAACAACTATGGTATGGATTTTGATACAACTACCTAACTTAAAAACTAGTATATATTTCTTATGCTATTTGGGTGGCAAACAAGCATATGGCGAAAACCGTTTCAAAATGCATGCATGGTGTGGAAGAATTAAACGGAAACATAGACAGATACGGTCAGTGACTTTAACTATTTATAGATTATAGATAGATACATTTATACTCAATAATCCATCCAATTAATATCTAATGCCAAAAGCATTCAAAGAATGCTCTTATACATAACAGAAATATGTGTAGTTTCCCCCGCATTAAGGTGAGTAACCCTGTTTTATCAGTTGTAGACAAATTGGTGATGTAATAGTTGCAGTCATGTGAAATTTAGTTATAGATACGGTGTGATTCATTATGTATATTACACACGTAATATCCTATTGTAGTCATAGTGGGGCTTGAAATTGTGGTAGACTATTTTATACTGTCGCTTTTATCTACAATATATAATATATTTGATTTTGCTGCCCAATCCGTTAACATTTGTCTGGCTTTAATTTTATCTTTACAATTTTGATAAAACCTTTTTTATATCAAATACGTTCACTAATTTCAGAGACGTGACCTGGCAAAGAGACAGCACAACATATACACTGGGTTTGATGTATAGATAAATCATCTATGACAGAATATCGTTGAATTCTACTCTAAATCTATACTAAAGCTGTAACAGAGCTGTGTCTGTACATTTAAGATATTTGAGAAAAAAATACTAGCGGCGTGTCTGAACACAAAACAATTCTTTTTAGTTTTTTTGTCTGTTTATCCGTTTGTTCGTTCGTGTTGTAAAGCTACGTCTATACATTGAATATATTTGAGGAAAAAATTAGTACATTAGGCTATTTAACCTATAAGTACAAAACATATTTTTTACAGTCTTTGTCTATTTATCTGTTTGTTTGTTGTCACGCAAAAACTACTGAATGGATTTTCTTGCAACTTTTTTTTATGATAGCTCTTGATTAGACTTAAAAACTGGTATACATTTTACCCCGCTACTATATCGGAAACCCGATATATAAGCTAAAACCTAGCTTTTGGCTGCGGCGATGCCGCGTGCATAGGCTAGTAACACAATAAAACTAGCTTTTATTTATTTAAAGTAACATAAATGGCTCTTTTTTCGCGAATACAATAAGTAAATTTTAACTACCTTTAGCCCGACGTTTCAACTGCATTGCAGCAGCCTTGGTCACGACAACGAGACGAGTACGCGAAAAAAGACCTGCCCCCTTAGAATGAAAAACGAAACGTTAGAAGAACTTTCGTTTCGAGTTATTGTGATTGATCAACAGTCCAACACGTGATTCCTGATTATTTTTTTCATTTGTATACATAATCCATGTTTTCAGGGGATGTTAGGATCATACAATTAACAAACGCTACTGCGCACTGATTCTGGCTCAGAACAACTTTTTGTTTTTTTTAATATAGGTATAAAATATTATAAAAATGTATTTTTGTCTGTATAGAAAGCCACTGAACTAACCACCTCTAAACCACAACACCACCAAGAGTAAAATTAATTTATATAAGATTCATGTCAGCTGATTTTAACTTCAGCTATTGTTTATCCCTGCTCAACTTTGCATCATCCTACTCCAATGGTACTTCTTCGTATTCTAATTGGCGGTAAATAATAGGTACCTATTGTGTGTAGGCCATCGGGATATAAATTGCTTCTTCGTTACCATAATGAACCTCATCAAATGACACCCTTACTTTAACATTACGAATGCATTAAGTATATCCAATAATACCGTTGGAATCTAAAATATATGGAAATTAGTAAAAGTTATTATTTGCAGGCGAAACGTGAGTGTTGGCGTTTAATAATATTCAATAATAAATTTCATGGCATATTAAATTTGCGAACCAAATTGATTCTAATCATATAAAATGAAGACTATTCAATTTAATTCGCATATTTACATATTTTTTTCCTATGTAAGTGGGTTGTACCCACTACGATAAATTACATTGCATGTGTTCCATAAATTAAGTATTCGCGCAAATCAAGGTTTCCATATCCTACAAATTTATTTAACAGGATTAGTTGAAAAATGGATATATATTTTTATAAAGATACTAACTTATTCTCGGGCCACCAGGACCATAATTATCTCTACAAATAAATTAGCCTTTATATAAAAACCTTCCATTTCTCTAGATAAGCAATAGCTTTCTCTGCACTTCAGATTATATGTGCCAAATTTGGTGATGATACTTAATTAGTTACGGTTTCAAGAGGTAACAAAGAAAAAACAAACAGGCAAACAGACAAACTCACTTTCGTATTCATAATATTAGTAAGGAAGTACGGATAAGGAAACTTATTTTATTCCAGACTCTGGAACCTATATAAAAGAGTCAACTAAAGAGCAAAGATCAAGCAGAAAATATCATTGCGATAAAAGAATACAGAGAAAAAGACACCACATTTACCCTTATGGCACAGAATAGATACTAGTCCTACGGACTTATGGTTTTGTGTAATGGTTCATTTTTATTAACGTTATTGTTTAGATATTTTATATATATTTTTAGCATTTGACATGCTTAGCACTATACATTAAACACAAAGTGAAAAATGTGAAATCGAAAATAACAGTCAGGAGCAGGATTTGAACCTGCATCTTCTGGATTCCGTCCAGATGCTTTACCAATTCAGCCATCCTGACACTTGCTCCTGACTGCTAATTTCGATAACACATCATACTTAACGTCTTTGGGTGACGCCTGCGCCATCTGTCGGACGTATTTTCATACATTATACCGACCAGGTAAACTTAATTTTACAATTAAGATTTTACCTAATAATGACGCAAACCCTTTAAATATTTAGATATTTTATATATATTTTTAGCATTTGACATGCTTAGCACTATACATTAAACACAAAGTGAAAAATGTGAAATCGAAACTAACAGTCAGGAGCAGGATTTGAACCTGCATCTTCTGGATTCCGTCCAGATGCTTTACCAATTCAGCCATCCTGACACTTGCTCCTGACTGCTAATTTCGATAACACATCATACTTAACGTCTTTGGGTGACGCCTGCGCCATCTGTCGGACGTATTTTCATACATTATATATAGTTATTGTTATTTAAAAAGACAACACCCTGTACTAAGGGATAATCCTTGTATCGCGTGGGACTAATCAAACATACAATGCAATGGGCATAAAGTATACCCAGACAAACAACCATTTGTAGATCATACAAAGAGTTGCCCTATGTGGGAATCGAACCCACCACGCTCGGGCTCTAAACCACTCCGCCATCTATGCAGACAATTGGTAATAGACTCTTTCGCAGCGAGTGTACAGCGATTTTTAAAACTTTCAACCTTCGTGAAATACCTAATCGTTATAATATTGACAAATTTAATAAATTATCTAATAGGTATACTATTAAGTTTTTATTAACAATCATTTTAGGCGTTAGTACCATGTTTTGTGTCAAGTCAATCTTGCCATCTTGTCTTATTATTATATTTAATCTATACTATTATAAAGCTGTAATAGAGCTGTGTCTGTACATTTAAGATATTTGAGAAAAAATGACTGTAATATAGGCGTGTCTAAACACAAAACATTTTTTTTAGAATTTTTGTTTGTTTGTCTGTTTGTTTGCTCGTGCATCACGCAAAAACTTCTCAACAGATTTTGATGCAAGTTTTTTTATTTGAAAGGCCTTGATTTGACTTAAAAACTGGTATACATTTTATCCCGCTACTATATCGGGAAACTGAGATATACCCGAAAAATTGGCTTTTGGCTACGGCGAAGCCGTGAGCAAAGGCTAGTCTTTTATAAAGTTGCTGTTGATGTTTTTTTACTTTAAGGAATAAATAATAAACACACTTTACTAATATAACACATTAAATGGAACAGTAATTTCTCATTAAATATTTTTATTGAGCTGTTGTATTTATCATAATTTTGTAGTTATTGCATTCAAGATTTTGGAACATCAATAACATATAGTAAGGATTTTAAAAGTCATGTAAAAATAATTAATCCGGTATTTATTTTTCTTTTACACCGAGGCTGGCAATATTATATGTACCTACCAATCTATATATTTCCTATAACAAATGGATGTCACCATTTGTCTACACTATAATATAAACCAATAGGTACCAGACCTGTAACTATACATGAAAGATATTTAATACAGTCATTTAAAAAATATATAAATATTTATATTTTCTCAATTTACTCTGCGAGAAAATGAGTGACAATATACATATACACAGTGTTTCCTATTATCTTCGTCGCATCTTTCTTTCCTAAAATTGTTAAGGGCACTACACACATACGACTGCTCAGAGAAAAGAGATTATTTAGTACTTCTTTCGCCACAAACGTGGCTATGACCACGTTTTTTCCGTAGTTATTGCTCTTCAGTTAAGGGTTAAAAGTACCGCGTGTGACAATTTGATCCGTAAACAGTTTACATCCATTCTCTTCCCTTTACTTTAATGCTACTGGTTTAATCTATACATAAAGCTGTAAAAGAGCTATGTCTGTACATTTAATATATTTGAAAAAAAAAGAAAACTTTATTAGGCTATATAGGCGTGTCTAAACACAAAACGATTTTTTTTAGATTTTTTGTCTGTTTATCTGTTTGTTTGTTCGCGCATCACGCAAAAACTACTGAACGGATTTTAATGCAACTCTTTTCTATTTGGTAGCTCTTGATTAGATTTAAAAACTGGTAAACATTTTATCCTGCTACTATATCTGGAACCTGAGATATAGTCTAAAAACTAGCTTTTAGCTACGGCGAAGGCGCGGGCAAAGGCTAGTAAATTCTATATCAATGTTGACAAGCCACTGCCTCATTAGTAATAATTCAGTAGGTGTTTATGAGGATTCACCTGCTTATAATGAGTCATTTTACCTAGTTTGGAGCGAAAATGACACCGTAACATGCAAATTTCACAACAGAACGTAACCCGCTGCTTACTTTATTTGGAACATTTTATGTAGTAACGGTAATTCTAATTATATTGACACTTAATATCATCAAAATATGTTCATTAGCATTAAAATATTTAAAATATGACTGCCCTGGCTAAGAACAGACAACAAATTTAAAAACAAGTTGTATTTTGCTACTCCTTACTCGACCAAGGAGCGCAACTAATAATACAATTTTATGTATCTACATGTCGTAGCTAGATTATAGAATTGACCACTTAATAATGTGGGCGAGCATTTCAAGTAAGCTTTTTTCAATGCGTTAAAAATGTCCTACTGTACACCCCACTGTCCGGGAAGACAACGGGGTAGTGTCAGGCTCTCACTCCCTCACTGGCTCGTACACGGCGCACAGCTGGTACAGACCATTTTATGAAACCTAACCCATTTTAACCGAACAATTTCATAAAATGGTCGGCCACAACATGAAGTGATCAATTCTAAGATGTAGCCACGACAGACACTCATATTTTGCATTTCTTCGATATAACGATTTAATTTTATTGTTTTACATTACAGTCATCAGAGTGGCGACGACACCGGTCACGTCTTCTTTCCCACGATAGCGAAAAGTGGGCAGTGAAGACCGTTTTATGACCAGAAGAATTCCGTTGTCTTAGCCTTTTTTTTTTGTTAAGGCGGGAAAAAAAAATCCTAACCGCACACCCCGACGTTCGGGGCAACGAACAGGGTAGCGTGGGGCCTGCACACACTAAAGAAACCCGCTGTGTGCCGTCTCTCCGCCTTTATTGGCGGGCCACTGGAACTATGTTACATTCCTTCTGTGGTTGTCTTAGCCTTCCCCTCTGTAAAATAGCCGTGAGTCTATGTATGCATGTACAGTCCAATCTTTTTAATGTGACTAAATATGTCCAGGTGCTTTCTTAATTGATACGTGCTTGTTATTTTTATAATTTCTAAAATCATACATATCAGAAAGTAGGTATGAAATAAATGATGGGCCATATCTTTATCACATCAGAAAATTACAATAGGCTTAGTTGCTTTTATATTATCTTTAAGATGCAACCACAAATAGCCGCACAATTTCTATAATTTGTATAAAAAATGTATGACTTTAATATCTGTCAAAATCTGTCCACTGTCTGACCTGTCTGATATTTTGTACAACAACTAACACGTACGTCACTTGAAGCAGCGCCCAAGAATCAATAATTAGATTACTCAGAATCATGACATCAGGCAGCATAACGGTGAATTCTTAAATAAGTCTGTTAAACGTCTTCAAAACAATCATTGTAATGCGATATTAAAGCATTTATTTTACTATATCCATATCCACCCATCAGCCTTCTATCGTTTATCTCTGGATGTTAGCCTACTCAAGAGAGCGCCACAATGAGCAGTGTTGTGCCGACTGTGTTGTGACATCCAACAGCTGCCTGCGGGTGTGTACCTGGTCATCGGCCTGGTACTACTAGACCTACTACTAGTCTGATACACAGTTACTCTAGTTCTCCTGCGAATTACATTTTTTTTATCACCTAGAGATATAATATACCATGCATATAAGTCCTATCCACGGCAAGTATACCTCTTTCTCAGAGTTGTGTTTACCTAACGGGACTGATTTCTGAGCGACAACTTAGAGAAACTATGTGGTGACCGACTAAAGAATACAAGTGTCTGTCTGTGTTTTTTCCCAAGGGCGTCTAAGGGAAGTTAACAATTATCACTCATTACATTACTGGTGGTTTAATTTCATATCTGTGAAATGAAAAAAGCAGCGGCTTTACGATACTCTCCGTATAGTTGCGTTCATGAGCAACGGTTACCATTTACCATCAGGTGGGCCATGGCTAGTCTACCACGAAACGCAATACTAAAAAACAAAATCATTATATTCAAACACATTCATGTCTTTTCAGCACTGGTGTTCCCTAGTCAGTACCTTTTTTATACTATGTGAGTAGCAAATAAGATGGTAATTGGATACCGTAGACTAAATAGACGCTAGCAATAACAGAAGCATCACTCGTGTGTCGCCAACTTTTTTTTTTATTGCATGTTGTGTCAGACGAGCCACGGTCCATCCATCCATCCATCCATCAGCCTTTTAACGTCCACTGCTGGACATAGGCCTCCCCAAGAATGGGGGATAGTGCCGTAATCGCCACGCTTGGCAGGCGGGTTGGCGATCGCAGTGGATGTTGTTAATACTCGAAGGAGTGCTGCTGCCCACTCCCCCGGTATTCCCTCAGTCGGCTCTTACGACTCCCATGGGTGGAGAAGGGTGGGACACTGCAAAGCCACGGTCCATCTGATGTTAAATGGTAACCGTTGCCCATGGACTCGACTATACCGAGAGTATAGTCAAGCCGCTGCTCACCAATTCATTTCACAGATATGAAATTAAATATAAACGGCTATCTCCTGCTACAGCCAAAACGCAACGATGTGCTTCATGGCCGGTCACACGGGAGATTATGGTACCAACCTGCTCAGGCCTGATACCAAGTGAGTACTCCCACTTGGTACCCAGCCCTATCACCAGTCATGCAATGGATGATAATTGCTTACTTCCCTTAGTCACCTCATACGACACCCGTGGGAAAGAATGGGGTGGTGACACTTGTATTCTTAGTCCGTCACCACACGGATAACTCCAAGGAAAGGGATAGAACGAGGATAGGAAGGATAATAAGGAGACGATAAGGATGGGATTTAGGCCTCTAGCGCTCTCGCTCACCACACAAATCACAACACCAGGAGTTCCTCTTGTAATTCCGCCATAACCATGATATCATCTGGAAATTTAAGATAAGTGATGAATTTGCTTTTGATCTTGATGCTAAATCCAATCCAGTCCTCTTGGATTGTATTCAACATCAGCACCAAGCAGGCACAGGGGACATACCGTCTCCCTGTGTTACACTTCATTGCTATACCTACTGAACTAGGACATAGCAGAGTTTCAACACAAGCACTTGCAACACTTTGAAGTTCAATGTATTAATAGTAAATTTGGTACCGCTGGAGGGAATGCATCACTGAAGGCTTTCTCATATTCTACAAATCTAGACAACCATCCGACCGCGAGACTGTTCTGAACTGTTTCCCACAAAACTGTTGTTTACATCGCTCGCTAATTCAAATTCGTACGCATTGCGATTTTATAGTTTGAGCTGAAAGCTCTCGGACCCTTTTGGTGATTACTCCAATTTTTATGCTGCCGATTTCTGAGTCATCATTGAACATATATATGTATACGCAGTATATCATTCATATGTCGAGCATGCGTGTACTTGCAACATTAAAGCAGTCAATCATACAAGGCACCTCACTTTCACAGACCGTCCCACGTCGTCTAGTCAAAAACCTACACACTACAACACTAATGATAGTGTTTAAGTGAAGATGGTTGAAATAAGTTATTGGTCAATAACACCCATAGTTAAGCCATCTCAGGACCCATACCCGTAACGTATACTCTTACCCGTACAACCAAAATAAGAAAAGCACAACTTTCCGTACCTAATTTATTTCAGCTCTCTTTTGCAGATCATCACCTCGGCCGGGGAATACGTAGGATATGTTATTTATTTCAATTCGCAGTATCCGTTCAAAGATCTTTTTACTGCGGCGATCGTTTGACCTCCGCGTCTTTCCTACCATCATGATAAAGTCACATTAGGAGGTATGTTAAGTGTTACCATATCTCCTAATGTGACTTTATGATGATGGTACAGCAGCAGTACTAGTAGATGATACCCTCCCTAATAACTTTAAGATCCAATCTGGTGTCCGACATGGATGTATCTTGTTACTTTAATACCTACATAATTTGAATTGTCCTAGAGGGGTGGCATAAAGGTGTATCAATCGAGGGGTGCGTGATTAATAATTTACGTTTTGCTGACGACACTACTCTTCTTACGAGAACTCAAGAAGACATGGAAGACCTATTATGTCGTCTGGAAACAACAAGCCTTCAGTTTGGTATTGTCATGAACAGAGTCAAAACGGAAATAATGATAGTAGACCGGGCTGGATATAACAAACCAGAAATACTAACTGTGATTAACTGCCAAGTGGTTCAAAGCTACATTTACCTCAGATCTACTATCTGCAATATAGGCGATTGTGAAGATGAGATCAGACGATGGTGCGCTATCACAAGGGCGACGGTAGAAAGGCTAGGAAAGACTTGAAGGGACAGGAGGATAACAAAGAATACAAAGGTTTGACTCATGAGACCTTTTTCTTTGCGGACCTGAAACCTGGACAATTAGAATGCAGGATCGCCGTAAGATTGACGTTCACCATTCCACTTTAGTATTGTATATCTTCTTAACCAAACTCTCATCCAGCATTCTTTCCATATATTCGCCATCACGAGAGAGTTGTCAAATTATAATTAAAAATAAATTTAGCTTTGCATTTCAGACTATCTATTATCTAATATAACTTTGTGTTTGTACGATACACAATTCTTATATCTTATAATGATAACGATATAACAATAACTGTCCCATGCGTACTTTTGTTAGACAAATATTAGCTTAAGCTAACAGTGGGTGTACGACCTCCTATTGCAAAAGTGAGATTAAATTAATCGGTGCGTAATTCTTTTGTTATCTTTGTTTGGCCCTTTGCCGATAGATACATTACATCATAGCGCTTAATCACTTTGGCTTACAAGAAAGTGATGATTGTAACTTATATTATAAACAGGTCTGGTGATCTGTCGTACAGGTCTCGAACCTATTGCAGACTCCAGCTCCCACAAAAATTTTATTTTACCACTATGATGTAAATATGTATCTTTATGAGAGAAATAAATCTATACTACTAATTAATATTAGTAGTAGAGGAAAGATTTGTATTTTTGTATGTTTTATTAGTATGCTCCATTATCGCTGAGTAACATAGGCTATATTTATTACTAATATTAAGAAAACGAAATATTTGTGTTTTTGAATGTATACAAATGACATACTATATATTACTAGGTAGATATATATTACTATAAATAGTAATTTTAAAAAAAACTACTTACATCCTGCATAACGATAGGTATGTTTACTCTAGGTTTATCCCAAAACGTTTAAAAATAAATATCTTGCGAAGCCGGGACGGACCCCTAGTATGTAAATAAAAAAGTCTTTATAAATAATTAATATTATTAATTAATTAATATTATTGTAAGAGAAATTTTCTATGAGCAAGATTTGAACTTTCTTCTTCCTCTATCCGGGGGGTTTCTTTAGGCCAGTTTTAGGGTATATGTATTTCCATTTTAATGAAAAAAAAAAAAGGTTACTAGTAAAATGCAGATCATATCAAATGCTAAAAAACGAGCATCGCAAAACTTTAAAATACTTATAATTATTAGATAGACATGCATGCAAACGAAAATTACTAACGACATTTATACGCGCCAATATGGCTGGTCACGAAAGCTAAGACATAATGATAATAATAATTATAATTATTTCGCATCGGTATGCAGGAATGATTTTCTTCATATATAACGATCCTCAAGCTGAGCTTACTTGTATTCGTCGTACGAATTAGCGTTTATAATGAGCTTAATTGTGTAAATGGAATTCTACTTCACCATATTTGGCAAGTAAACTGTTTGTACCATGTTTCGATATTTTTGACTCGTAATAATTAACTTGTAAATAAGTGGGTATGAACCATGGACTTGTCGTTAATACGAACCTTCATATACCGTGATGAAACTTTAAGTGGCAATTTTTAAAGATGTTAATGTGTTCAATTATTATTTATGTTTAGTTGGCTGAAGAGTAATTTTAACGGATTTCTAACATGTTTGTAGGTCTGAAACCATCAGCAGTAATCTTGTGATATTTCACAATTAAATCCAAGTTTAATAAGGAAGCAAAATAAATAGTCAATAGCTCTAACTAACTAACTTATCATCACGTCATTTCCCTTGCGGGGTAGGCAGAGAGAACAGAGTGCCAAGAGGCTCTATTCTTGCATACATTTCTCGCTTCCTCAACATTCATAACTCTCTTCATACACGCTCGCCGGTTTCAGAGACTTCTGACTCCACCTTCCTTTAATACATGACCGATTTGGTCTAGGTATGTGAGTCTCGGTCTCCCCCTGTACCTACATCCTTCCACTTTCGTAATAGCTCTACGAATAAAGGAAAACTCAAAACAACACCTTATATATGTCAACTCGTCTGTCCAGGGTGACATCTAATAGTAATATATAATATATCGTATACAATAGAAGCATCTATTGTATACGAGGCTACACAGAAGTTATACGTTCCAGTACCAGTGGTCCGCCAGTACACCCAGAGAGACGGCACACGGCTGGTTTATTTGTCGGGGCATGGTTGCTTCGGCAGATATCTATATATATATAGCACATAGTAGCAAGGAAGTAAGTGACTCCGGGCTGTCACCATTGCGGCTGCGACGAGGACACGGTGCCGCACACGCTCGAGTCGTGTCCGGCTTGGGCCGAGCAACGCCGTGAACTCATCGCGGTAATAGGGTGAGACCTCTCGCTACGTGTGTAAGAACAATATTGTAATTTTATATTATATTATTTTCTATAAAAACCTCCGCTAGCAAGTGTAAATAAACATTGCATTGTTTAAGGAAGTTGAATGGAATTGTCTACTGCCACGTGCCACTCAGAAAGTGCAGGAAAATAATTAAATAATAACACCTATATATATTATTTTCCGGGAGATTCTGCATGACACGGTAGGTAAATCCTTACAAACTCACCGCAGAGGGAACTGCCGCGTATAAAAGCAGCTATAAACACACAATGGTGCCGTAGATTTTTTATGTCAATATTAAAGACGTGAGTATGATATACAAGTGTTTTATTAATCGCTCATTCATTAGATCAAATATTAATAAATCAAGTCAAACGTGTAAAAAGGTTGTGTCACTACTAAAAAGTATGTACCTACAGTCATAAAAACATGAACCGTTATGGTGCAAGTATCATCAATTTACAAATCCTTGCACTAACCGAGCTTTCACTTCAACACAGGAAACCACTCAAAACACACGACACTTATCTCACAATGAGCAATTTGTCATAAGTTTATTTTAGCTGTTACACTTACCTAGTAACCAGAGAGAGTCTGTGGCCTTGATATCAATTTGCACCACTACAAATCTATTGGTGTCATTTTTTTACTTGTCTGTACCTTGGATATGCAAATAATGGTACCGCAAATTTCGAGTACGTTGACCTTGCGTGGATCGCCCACAACTTATATGAATCGAAGCATGAATCTAGTGTAACTACATCTCACATTAAACTAAGCAGCTCCTAGTGACCTACTGATTTCCATAAAGCACGTGGGCGGCGCGTATCGGAGTGTCCCGAGACGTAGTAATGCGTACCAGGCGCTTGGAACAATCATATTTACCTAGATTTATTGTTGTCTCAACATTGTAGGATAATTAAATAGGTTATTACGTTTGCCTTTATAAATAACTGAGATTTATTACTTGCTTAGATCATGGTTTTGTTTTGATAATGTTATTACTATAACTGCATATTGCGGGATATAAGAGTCAGCCGTAGCACTCATACTAGAAAGTAATCTAAGGATTATTTACTAAGGTTACAAATAAAATTTTCTTAATGGTATACTTGGTAATTGTTACCATAGGCACACTAACAAAGAAAATCCATAGTTATCCTTATTGGTAGTAAATTTACAATAAAGTTTATGCTTTATTTCATAAAGACATTAGCTGAATGTTTTCTCCTGAATGCGTAGTTCCTTATGCTGATATATTTGATTTTTTTATGAAAATACAAGTATCAGGAAATTTATACAAGATTTATTCTGATTAGGTTTACAAGAGGGCACACGGCGGGTTTATTTAGTAGGTGAGGGACCCACACTACCCTGTTTTTTGCCCCGAACGACGGGGTGTGCGGTTATGCGCATTTTTTCTGCCTTATCAAAAAAAGAAAGGTCTTGTGACCTAACTTCTTCAGTTGAGTAACATTTTTTTGAGATTGAGTAGTGTTATATAAATGTACCCAATTTCCAAGTAAGTAGGTATCGGGTTTAAACGTTACGTAAAAAAATAATTCAGTTCTTAAATTTTTTACTGATCTGAATTATGTTTCGCAGAATATTGTAAAATTGTTTAGTCTTAACGTAATATTACTAAATTAAATAATAATATTTTTAAATTGTGTATGTGTTAATTCAATAGTTTTCGTAACTACCCAGGGGGATTAGGCAGAATCTCATATCTCTCATGTCGATCGTATCGTGATTACTGTGATTGGTTGAGAGATCACCGTGATTGGCCAACGGATTATTGTGACATCACGCGTCGGTTTCTCAACCAATCACAGTGATCTCGATACGGTCGACACGTGAAATATGACATTCTGCCTAACCCCCCTGATCACTCATAAAGGCACCAAACTTGCGAATATTCGGCTATTACGACTCATATATAGGTATAAACATATGTATTGTGGTGAGAAAATAAATATTAATTATTAATATTATTAAAAAAATATATTAAAGGGAATTATAGATAGGTAGGTACATAAAGATGAATCATATTATTTTAATTAGATCGATAAACAGTCACCTGTCCAATGACCGACCTTGTATAACTAAATTATTTGATGGAAGCTTGATACAATCAAATTAATTATTGACAAGGGTTCTCTCGTCATAATAATGTGACAGATCAATCACAGAGCTCACATCTTTACAGACAATCTCATGTTTTATTCGTGCAATAATTTGTATTATATTCCTAATATTCTTTTGGAGATTATGTTGAGATAACGAGTTGGGACGCGATCGATTTTCTGAACGATCAGCCAAAAAGCATAAAAAATATATTTTGTAAGACTTTTGTAATAGTTTTATTTATTTAATTAAAGATTTCGAATACTAATGACAACATCCGTGACAAATATTTAATATTATTTTTGCGTGTAACAGATGTAGAACCTTGCTTATACCAGCATAAATGGGCCGACTAGATCCGAGAAGTACCACCCTCTCACAGAAGATCAGCTTGATACAACGGTAGGTAGTTTCGTATGTATATTGCTCCAGTTTAACACTAATGTATTGAGATTGTTTAAGGATATATAATAGCTCCTTAAATTCTAATATTAGGATAAATTTATAGTTTGTATAATTCACCTTTTAATTTAATTTATTATTGTTATTTTTTTTAAATAGATCTCTCCGGGTCATATTTTTTCTTATATTTTCTTTTTCTTTTTATTCACTGATATAATTCTGTTTTTTCTTTTATTCATCTTCATTCATCATAGTCATTCAATGTCAATCCAATTTTTATTACGCATGTTGTGGCACCTTCAAAAATTGTGCATCAAGTTTTATTTTCCCAATAATGTTTTTTTAAATATATAGGTATAACAATTATTGGTTGTCCTAAATAAATAAATAAGTAGGGTGAGTGAGAAAGGAGGAGGCCCAAAACCCCCTCCCTATCCATCTCCTTTCCCTTCCCTTGGAGATAACGACGCGCGAGTATAGTCACTAGTGTCGCTAGCGTCTATAGGCTACGGTAACTGCTTACCAGCAGGTGTGCCGTATGCTTGTTTGCCGCCAACATAATAGTATAAAAGAAAAAAATAAAGTTATATTTAATTTTATAATAAATATGCAGCTAATATTTACATAATTTTAAAATTAGTGTAAGATGCTTTCCTTCTGCTCAGGCATAATTTGCAGTTGCGTGTAAAATCTATGTCTGATAATTGGAGCAAATAATTTTTCAAACAGTACCTAGATATCACTCCACTCACACTTCCGCTTCCAACAACCTTCGATATGGTTCAATTCCTTCAATTCCCACCACCTTCCAAACACCACGGGCATTCAAATCTCAAAATTCTAAGATACAAAGACACAGGCATAGATCCTTTAGCTTCAAGTTAGCACCGAAAATGATTTATCGAGAATACTTTAAGCTTTAGTTTTTTTTTAAAACCAAATCTAGCTGAACCTGGCAGAAGTAGTTGCTATAAGCGGCCCAAATTTTTTTCGATATTTGAATTTTCAGTAAGGTCGGGTAATACTGCCCTAGCTAACTAACTGCCGAGACCGTAGGTGGCTGAATCGGGCAATGTCCGCCATGCGCAATGCCTCCCGCAAAGTTGCGGTGCTCTGGAGTGCGGAAGCGTCCCTCAGAGAGGGTACCCGAAAGGTTAAGCCGCCGTAGAACCACTGAAGTAATGTCACGGAGAAGCAACGGCAAACGACGGGTTTCTTTAGTGGGGGAGGGCCCCAAACTACCCTAAAACTACTAACGCACGATAATTGCTTGCATTCACTCATAATTATATTGACCACTCTACGCCATATTTATCCGTTTAACGGTAGTCCAAGAGTATGTTTTTAGCATTCCCCATAAGTGCAAACCTTGGTACGATCTTCCTGCAGCAGTTTCCTGAATATGCTGCAATATACTCTTCTTCAAACGAAGTCTATTTGACATTATCTGACGGCGGGCAGTGACGTGACTCTGATATTTCAAAGATCATGAGCAGCAGTTACCATCAGGTGGCCGGCCCACTTACTTGTCTGTTGTGGTGGACACAAGCAACAAAAACCTTTTTGGGTAATACGGACGAAATCACGAGGAAAACTAGTGTTGTATTTACCCGGCATATAATAAACATGATAAATTACAATGAGCATTGGACATGCGTAATAATTAATTTTTCTTCCTCCAATTATTAGACATTTGGTTTATATTAAACTATCCATTGCACGCGCCTCCGCAGCTAAAAGCTAGTTTTTAGGTTATATCTCAGGTTCCCGATATAATAGCGGGATAAGATGTGTACCAGTTTTTAATTGTAATCAAGTGTTATCAAATAAAAAAGTTCCATCAAAATCCGTTCACTATTTTTTCCGAGATGCGCGAACAAACAAACTGACAAACCAACAAACAGACAAACATCTAGGATAAATGTCATGTGTTCAAACAACTTAATATAGTAATTTTTTCTCAAATCTATACTTAGTGAGCAAATTTATTTTTTAACAAAATCTTTAAAATTTTTCTAACGCCAACACGCACGGCACGTTAAGCCACGATTAACACCGTGAGACCAAACGTAGAATATAACATTATTGCACAAAATTTGATGTTTGCGGTTACATTAGTACAAATTACTCGTTAATTAGTGCCACATCTCAAATTAGTAAACACACAATATCTACTGACGGAGACTAGCTGACCCAAAAACATGAAAAAATAATGTAATGTAGGTATACATTATTTTGTATGCAATGATTGATTTGATAAATAATACCTATAACTGAAGAAAGTTTTCATATATTACATATAAATGAATCTCAATTTCCCTTATTCATCACATCGCGCGTGGACGGATGGAACAATTTCACTAATAATTTTTTTGTTGTGTTTATTATTGTATTGTATGCGGAACATTGGAAAATTTAAGAAAACTTAATAATATTAATTTTTGTATAATATTTTTTTTACTGATTATACCAATTCGAATTCAATATTTATAATTAAGACAGGACAAAAGCTAGCTAAAAATATAAATGGAATATCTAAATACGAAGTAAAACGTACTAAAGTGTAAGCTATATGTCCTGCTAAATGACCTTTTTTTTAGCATACGGCCCACCTGATCGTTAGCGGTTACCGTAGCTTATCTACTTATAGACGCTAGCAACACCAGAGGCCTCACTCGCGCGGCGCCATATCCAAGGAAAGGGATAAGAGGTGAATAGGAAGGACAATAAGGAAAGGATAGGTAGGATACTAAGGAGAAGGCTCCGGCGCTCTCACTCACCATACGAAACACAACGGTAGGAGTAACTGCCGTTGTTACAGGCTGATTTTTTGTAAGAGGTGGTACTTCCCCGATCGAGCCGGCCCATTCGCGCTGGGATAAGCAAGGGTCTACCACTAGAAACCTGACTTTCTTTGACTGACAAATGGATTTGTATTTATGTTGATAAAGTTGGACTTTATATTTAGTTACTTTAAATATAGTCGCATACCCATTAGTGGCATTGGCTTTCTCTAGTGTTATTCAGAAGCCAACGTATAATGAAAAAGTCATCCATAAAATCCCTAAACACATGTTTTTTTTTATAGCTTACTAGCTGACCCGGCGAACTTCGTACCGCCATATATTTTTTCATGAATAAATATTGCAATTATAAATTGAGATATAAAGTATCCTATCTCTGAAGTTGGAACAAAACACACATTTAGAAAAAAGAAAAGTTATAATAGGTTCAGTAGTTTCGGAGTTCATCCCGGACAAACATCGTGACACTGGAATTATATATAATAGATGATGGCAGACGAGCCGCGGCCCACCTGATGGTAAGTTGTAACCGTCGCTCATGGACTCAACTATACCGAGAGTATTGTCAAGCCGCTGCGCACCAATTCATTTCACTGATATGAAATGAAAAAATAAACGGCTGTCTTCTGCTACAGCCAAAACACACTGACATTCTTCATGACTGGTCACACAGGAGACGGTGGTACCGACCCGTTCCGGCCCGATAGCAAGTACTCTCATTTGGTAGCCGACCCTACCACCAGTTATGCAATGAGTGATAAAGTGCTTGGAGGCCCCGGCGAGATACGAACTCGCGATCTCCTGTTTACCAAATATGTACTCTATGTAGTTTTTCACGAAATTATTTCATTGACTACAACAGACAATGCATGATTAGACGTGCATAAACATACCTGATATGCACCTCCAGCCTGATGCAGCTATCTTGGCATTAATGATAGAGCCATTAAATATAAATGGACGGTGATCGGAAAAGTACCCGTGTTCAATTTCAGGATGGAATCCAACGAGATAAGCTTTTTGAATATAACACGAACAGCGATTACCAATCATGCGGTATAAAGGTAATTATGCTACATAACGCATAATAATTTTAGCAATTTAACCATAATAATTTAAGTGCAAAATAAAATGAAAATGTAAGTATAATTCTTTTGAAATAACTTTGTCTTTTGAGAAGAAAATATTTCACGTTTTTAGGTTACTTGAAATTTGTATACAAGTATATAAATGATTAAGTGACTGACTGAATATATCAACGTACAGCCCAAACTAAGAGCCTGACAATTTGCATATTTGGCTTTCTTTAATACTATCGATAATTAAGAAAGGATTTTACGTAAATTTTATTCAAAATGGACTTTTCATTTATCATCACATATGATAATCACAGGACGTCAATACAACGCGAGCGAAGTCGTGGGTAATGCGCTAGTACATAGGGTGCACTATATGTTCCCGGAAAAAGACCCGCATTTGACATAATAGTTGTCCGTTCTAAGGAATGTTGCTCGTCTATAAATCTTAAACGTTTTAAGTTTCTTAGCTGTAATATTTTTCTTTTAAAATCGTTATATATACTACTACAGTGAATTATTTGGCATAGCTTGGTTCACCTGAAACAACCATTACTAATATTTCACAAACGGAAACCTTTATGGAAAAATTGTTTTAACAATATCCTAATATTTTTTAAAGACCTTTCCAACGATACCACGCTCTATTGGGTAGTAGAAAAACAAAATTACATCGTCTCTTTACATGTACAGAAGGCAGAAAAAAATGTATCCATGCCAAATTACAGCTTTCAAAGAAATAAACTTCTTTAATTATTGTATTGTCATCGGTTCTCGATAAGTGTGCAAGAATGCAAGTATCACCATCCCATTCTCTCCCAAGGGTGTCATACGAGGCTTGGGGTACCGAGTGGGAATGCTCACTTGCTATCAGGCCCGAGAGGGTTGGTATCACCATCTCCCGTGTGGCCGACCATGAAGGACATCGGTGTGTTTGGTTTTTCCTAAAAAGAAAAATTCTCAGTAGCAGCCCTGAGTTTGGAAATGTGCCTGGTAGACGTCAATAGGCTCGCCCCTATTACGTGGCACTTAAACATAGCTGGCGAATCGTGGGTGTGTAATACGCCTCTGCCTACCCCTTCGAGGAATACAAGCGTGATGCTATGATAATAAAACTAAAAAAATAATAGTATCCGTAGGACAATTATTTTTAGCATATAGATTTGACAAATTAAACGGATATATAAAATTATGCCCTTCAGTAAGGGCGGTGGTAGACCTTTGGCTTAAAAAATTGTGATTAGGTATATGTTCTTATATGTTATTATTACATGTTATTTATTTATATACAATAGGAATTAATAAGAAAAAACAAATTTACGTCAAAAAATTATAATGAAAATACTGGCACACGATTGCAGCGCCATCTCCTGAATCCAATTGTGAATTTAAATTGTGCAATGATTCTCTTAAATATTATAAAAAATCACCAAATCAATTTAGCCGTTTTCGAGTTTTTTCGAAACTAACGCACGTAAATTGATTTTTATATAAATTAGTTTAGGTTAAAGTAATTGCAATTCTTAAATACTTTGGAAAATCCAAAACTGCACGCCTCATAATCTTAATTTTTCACAACACATTATTAGTTAACCAATTCATTATTAGTTACTTATAAAAAATAAACAAAATTGATTATTTTGCATAAGTAACTAATAATGTATTGGTCTTACTAAGTAGTTTTCAATAAATCACATATAGCTAGCGCTAATTTCAATAAGTACTAATGTGGGTTTCATGTCTTATACGCCATCTAGCGCTAATTTTAAGAAGTACTTCTATATTGGTCTACCTCTCAGTTACGGGCCGCGTGCACGTCAAGGCCACGCAAAAAAAGGGCCGCTATTTCAGTGTCGTAAAAATTGTTGAATGTAAAATATGTTTTTTTCGTGTTTTTTAACGTTGGTGTGTTATTATTTACATGTGTTTAGTGTTTTTAATTATTGTTATGGAATAAATAGTTATTATATTTGACAAATGTCATGAGTTCGTCAAGCAAAGGTAAGAACTTTCTTTTAACAAAAAACAATTTACCGGCAGGGCGAACGGCGTTCTGTTGACGATAGTAAAACCACCGGTGGCTAATTGGCTATGCGTACGTAAAAAGGTAGTTCTCATGAAAGGCGCTGCTTTTAGTGTCACGTCGAGCGTAAATATTCAGTATTTTTTTGTTTATTTAATAACAATTAAACTACATTGAATCAGACCGTGAAAAGTAATAGGGCTCTATTCCTAATCATAATAATTCGTAAACGAAAAAAAAAGACTCGATTAGTAAAGTATTTTGGTCGTTATCGTGTTAACATACATTACCTACAACTCACGGACGTCCAAGCCAGATTTTTTTCAAACAGTTTTTTAACTAGTTTAAATAACAAAAATGGCATCAATAATATCATAAGTGTTAAAAATAGTGTTTGTTCTTTATATGTGTGTGTAGATATTATTTTACAAGTGCAATATATGATAAATAGAGACATTTTAAGTTTGAAAAATCAGTTGTTCCGTGTAAAACGGGAGTAGAACCCACCTCAACGCTTCGCTTATGAGGCATGCAAAATTACTACAACCTTATCTGCAATACAAACAATATTGAATATAAGAAAAAAAAAAACATGAAAATAAAAAAAAATTAAATTCTGCCTGTGACATCTTCATCTACTTCATAATTGGGACGTTATAATATAAATGTATCACTTTATACGAAACCATAATTAATTATATGAATAAATAGCCAGTCCAGGCGCCGTCAATGTTTTCGGGATAAAAACTGTGCATGTTCTTTCTGCGATCCATACTATGCAAAATTTTATGAGTTTAGTAGTTACGGCGTAAAAGCGTAATTGCAAACAAACGCACTACTTACTTAGAATAAGTATGCAAGTTTTTACCTTTTATTAAATACTCATTTGAATAAAAGTGTGGACCATCTTGTTAAACAATTATACTAATCTGGTTTCTTTAAGCAATAATAACCGGAACGAGTTGTCATACTACCGGAAAAACTGGAAAGTATTTCCATTAAAAGTGAGTTTTTTTTGATGTCATTTAAATACGGTTTAGTTGCGTAGATCCCACGGTCGATTTGTACTGAACTACAGCGAGAACCACACTGTGGTAAGATTGTTATAACTATTATCCGTAACTTCTCTAAAAAGGAAATGTTATTTCCATAAACGTAAACTATAAAACCAAAAAAGAATTGAGGCGGGAAAAACTGTTCCTAACCGCACATCCTGCCGTTAAGGGCAGTACTTCACGACCAGGGTAGGTGAAGTACTGTCATATAGTCCCAGTCCAGTCGATCAATGTAGGCAGAGAGACGGCACACGATGTGTTTATTTTGTTTATTTCGTGGTCAACAACCTTACATTATCCTGTCGTGTACCTGGACGACGGGGTTTGCGGTTAGCTAAAATGATTTTTTATTAAGATATCTGTCTGTCTGGCAAATAACCGGATTAATATTTTAATAAAATAATATCAAATTATTAATAATAAACATAGGATCACGCCTATATTCCCGAAAGGGTAGGCAGAGGTGCGTATTGCACACCTACGATTCGCCAGCTATGTTTGAGTCCCATGTAATAGGGGGCGAGCCTATTGCTGTCTACCGGGCACAATTCCAAACTCCGGGCTGCTACTGAAAAATTTACTTTTTGCGAAAAATTTCAGTAACTGCCTAACCCGGGGATCAAACCCGGGACCTCATGATCAGTAGTCGCTCACACTACCGCTGCACCACAGTAGCAGTTTATAATAAACATTAATAATAAACGGTGCTAATATTTTATGGTACAGTGACACTATGCTCGCAGCGTATTGTGACTTGTCCGCTATCTTTGCATCATCGATATTGAATATTAATAACGCGGAAAAAAAGGTTTAATACACGTGCTGCCGTTTCCCGCCCACTGTTACACAGAAATGGTGGTACACTTGTAAAAACTAACTGGATATTCCGTAACATGACTCTACTACACTATTATAATACTCACAAAAATATGCATACAATAATGTGATCTTTATAATCAACTAGATTCTACTCGGGGCTTTGCCTGCAAGAACTTTAGAATGTAAATACGAGTACGTTACAGTCATTCTGGGTAACTTTGACAGATTACAGCGATATTTTTCACAATATTTTAAATGTTTTAACATTTAAATGACAATATTATACTTTGTTAGTATTCTAAGAATTTGTTTTATCCATAGACAACAGTGAAATAGTATAATATCCATTACTTATAGAGAAAAATCTATTTTTGCAGTATGTCAAAGTTACCACCCACAAAAGTGTAACTTTGACACATTAAATCCGTCACATAAATAAGGTAATATTTGATTATTAAATTACTTTGGGTTACATTGGTTTATATTATTCCCAAATTAGGGATGTGGCTGCAGCGATACAAACATAAATTTGTAGTAGTATCATATATATTTGTTAAAAAGGTCCATCAATCAAAATTTTGCAGTTACAAGTATATATTTTTTTAATTCGCATCAAAACCTCGTTTAAATCCTAAAAATGAACAAATTGTTAAGCATAAAAATGAAGACAAACTAAAATAATTAAAACAAACAAAAAATATGTTAATATTTTGGTTTGAAGTGTCTATTCGCCCTACTACATATAGAGTAAATCATCATCTATATAGTAAATGTATGGAGTGCCATACAATCACAAAATATCAAAAAAGTTATTCACTGTTCCATACACTCAAATTCGCGCGCTAATTTCGGAATGAGTTTTGACATTAACTCTGTTTGACAACTTCGCTTTTATTTTAAGGTGTGTCTACGGAGCTTGAAGCATTAACATAAATTATTGATTTCATAGGGAAAAAACATTAAAACATTCTCATAGTCACACTGTCAATGTTACCCGAATGAATCAAAGTTACCCAGATTGACTGTACTCTACGAAAATATTATATCCTATCTATCTACCAATATCTATCTCTACCATTACTATCCTATCTATACATTTTTCTGGGATATTACTAGTATATTACGCTATAGATAATGATCGATTAAGTATTGAGAAAGCGTATTTGTTATAAATATATTTATATCTATTATTTCCATTATATATTTTGTATATTGTAATTATATGAATACCAAGGCTTAAAACTGACTGACCGCATTCGTAACGAGGACGTTATGAGAGCGAGTAGGTATTAAAGAGAGTATTGGTGTAAAGATGCAAAAGGGAATGCTCCGATGGTTCAGACATGTGGAAAGAATGCCGGACGAGCGACTGGTTAAGAAGATATACAATGCGAAAGTGGAAGGATGTAGGTACAGGGGGAGACCGAGACTCACCTACCTAGACCAAATCGAAGGTGGAGTCAGGAGTCTCCAAACCCGGCGAGCGTGGATAATGAGAATTATGAATGTTGAGGAAGCGAGAGATGTATGCAAGAATAGAGCCTCTTGGTACTCTGTTCTCTCTGCCTACCCTGCGTGAAAAAGCGAAAGTGGGAAATGGCGTGATGATAAGTTAGTTAGTAAGTTAATTACATTTCTAAATTTAAATAAATAGACAATCAAGCTTTTGTATATTGTGTCAGATTAACACTACTTTATTTGACCTCCTCGCATTTGAACGCGTGCAATACTATGGCATTTCCTTTTGCCGGAGTACCTGCGAGGCCTTTTCGGCGAACAAGCCTCCTGACATTAGACGGTTAGTCATCAAATAATCATAATTCTGATGTGTTGGGAGCATGCTTTTGATAGTCCGTCATAAGATACTTCAAATTCTTTAAACTTTCAACAGGATTTTTCTCAATGTTTTTTTTTAAAGGCAACATCCTGCACTAAGGAATAATCCTTGTATCGCGGGGGATTTTACAAACATACAATTTCACGGACACAGAGTACACCCTGACTCAGAACAACCATTTGTGGATCACACAAAGAGTCCTGTGTGGGAATCGAACCCACAACACTCGGGCGGGAGGCCGGTATCTAAACCACTCCACCATCTGTGTAGTCGATTTGTCGAGATTTATAGTACCTATTGCTATTTTGTGGTTAACACGTAATATAAAAATATAAATAACATTATTTAAAATAATTACTAATTTAAACATTATTTTATGATAATGAAAGAATTATATTTTAATATGAAATACCTACTAAGGATAGTCCTTTATTTGTATGAAAAGCGCTCATAAAATCTTTAAAATTTGATTACTTATCACTTATCGCATAGATGACGGTACATGAAGTCGGTCTATTTCGCACATAAGCCATGTATTAACTAGTTTATGATGTAAATGAAAACTAAAATGAATTTCCACATAAATTATAGACATGGTTAGCCACCTCGTTATAGCGGATTTGCACAGAAAATGATTAATATCACATTGTCATCGGGTTTTCTCTAGGCAAACATAAATGACATTTACGCAGTAATCGTATAAATCGTGAGGTTCCAAATATACCCACGTTTTGAATACATTATATAACAGTAATTATATACGTTAATAACGTCACATAATTATGCCACCTGTTACACCGTGACGAATGTCTAACACTTCATTTGATAAATTATATTATCGCCTTTGTAATAACTCATATATTTGAATATAGTGTGTTCCATATCGTTGAAGCAAAAGCAAATTGAATATAGAATAAAAAAAACAATATTTAGAACATTAGGAGAAATATCCTAAGATTAAATCGATAGGTACTTATATCTTTCTTCATCATGAATATGTAGACTTCAGTCGTCGTTATAAGGATAAGAAATAAAAATATTTGCAATGCTGAAGTATATAAATTATCAGAACTTACGGTGTAATAGTAGCTGCTTTGCGGAATTACGTGTCTTTTGTTCGCATTTTACCCGTTAATTACTACGTTAGAAACAATGCGCATAGTCAGTCACATCTACATTAAATCACAGCAAAAAATTAAGGCACTGAACAGAAACACAATATTATTACAAAATTTTATTTTAGTACAAAAGCGCGCGGGGTAAGTAGTACAGAGTAAAAAATACAATAAAGGAAAGCTTTTTAATTTGTTTTTTTTTCACCGCTTTAAAATTCCAGCCAGTACCAATTTAATTTCACGGTACATTGCTGCAGCAGCTAGCACTGCATACATGTATTAATAGAAGAATGTCGAGATGCCTTAGCCCACATTTTAAGTCCAATCAATGACCATCAAATAGTTAGTTTTTGATTATAGGATAAATTCAATTCGAAATTTGCAAAACGTTTGAGTTGCCTGTTACCGGAGTAGAGACTTAGTTCCATTTTTAAATCACAAATAGGTTTAATTATGTATTTATATCTAATATGTATTAAGCATCCCAGGCTAATAAAACCAACCCATATCAAAATTATAACCTTATCCACTAGTGAACTGTACTGAAGTATTTGAATTATGGACTTTATCTACTTAATTGCGATTTCATTATATTATGCAATAGATTATATACAAGAGATAAAATATTTATGGTTCATAATTCGATCTCATAACATATATTTTTTATGTCTTAGGTAGTTTGCATTTTTTAGCTGAAAGGTGCCATATTTGAAATCTGGGTAAGGCATGGGTTAGTTTTGTCCTCATTCCCACTAACTTCTCTGAAGTTATATAAGTGAAATAAGGGCTTATTACCTCCGATTACCCCTTAGGGGATAAGGAACCCCAACAACTTTATTGTTAATGAACTGTATGGTCAATAGTTAAAAACGTTATTTAAGAGTTAAAACATACACATACATAGTTTTTATTTGCAAGTTTAACAGCCAGTGTTGTCAACTATATACGAGTTACCGTAGTATCGAGTGCAGCGAAATATAAACAGTGCTGCAGCATGTTATAGGTGAAGAGATTATTTCGAGCGACCAATCGAATGTTACTATTCCGGGAATGAGACCGAGAGGCGGTCGCTTACGAGGCGGGTTGAAGCAACACCCCCACAGAAATTTTAAATTCTAAGGTACTAATATATCTAAAATATACATAAGATAATCATAACAAAAAATATACAGTCAACTTCTTACTCCAAATAAGACTTTTCATTGATTTCCCATGCAATGCGTGAAATGAAACGTTGTGCAGTAGCGTGGCAATATTGATAGTATTGCTGAGCCCATGAGTGACAGTTACCAGTTATCATCTAGTGGGGAAGTAGCTTGTCTGCCATATATGCAATAAAAAAATTAGTAGAATTATGATCTGCTATGATATAAGAAAACAATTAGTTTTAAAAATAGGGTTTAACGTAATTTTATTAAAGTAACAACAAATATTTAAAAAGAAATGCCCTTTGTGAAACAAATCATATCAAAAACCTCATAAAAACATGTTTACATGACCAGGAATACATTTTCGCATACTTTCAGGATCCGGTTCTGAACCAAATTTATTTATTTGAACAATCTATTACGTACTAGCATGTGTGTGCTTACGTCCTTATCGCGGACGACGTCGTATCCGTGACGTAATGGCGCAAGACGGGCCCTCTAAATCAAATAATCAATTTTTTGCACCCTTCATCACGGGAGTGCGCACCGACCACATAAAAGCCGTAGAAATCCGTTCAGGACACACATTACACGTAACGCGACGAACTGAACGTATCCGCCCGCCAAGAACGTGTCCTGAACGCGACCCAGCCGCGACGTCCGTTAATCATTTAAATTCAATAAACAAAACACGTAAGAACGGTCAGCTGTTCTGAATTTGAATATTGTGGCATTATTAGTTTATAGATTATAATTTTTATCTGTGACAAGTGTATGAAAAGTGACAGTTGATACCAAAGATAAACTTTTAAACTGTGATCTGTGATAAATAAAAATAGTAAAATGTTTAATAAGTGCAATTGTACCTGTAACGGATGCTCAACAAAACTAAGATATAGTAGTAAGTATCGGTCATAATAATTATATTTATAATTATTTACCTATTAATTTTTAATACAATTATATCAACAGTCTTATTAAACTATTATATTCCTTTATAAAGGTAACTTACCATTCAACTAAACCTTATCAACGTAATAATAGTTCATTATGACAGTAATTATCTGGAAAATAACATATTATCTATTAATTGCGAGTTATCAAGTATGACAAAATCACATACACGTAATTCGGTGACCTAAATTTTACAAATAAATAAAATGATGCAAGTGGTTATATCACTTTCTACTCCGTGAACTATCAATACTGATAATATAGGTAAGGAAATAACGCGTACTTCTCAAATAATTAGTCATCAATATACCTATAATGCTATATATCTAACAGTTAACAATTATCTACTAGACTAAAAAACGGTATCTTAGTTCACATAATAATATTCGGAACCATCTAAATTGTAAGCAATAATAATAATAACGAAGACTACATACATTACAACAAAACATAAACTCTAAATTGCTACACTCAGTCTTGAGTTAAACAGTGTAATAAGTTTCCTTTCTCATAAGTGACATACTCAGGGATTCCTAGTATCGTAGTTAATGTTTACATCAGCATACGCCTTTAAAGGGGTAAAGGGTACCCACGTACACAATGAGTAAAAGCTTTCGAATTGTATGCACAGTGAATGATTTATATTGTGGCTCGCAAACAATGCCATTTCAAGTATTGGCGATGCCTAGGCGGCCGCAGTGGACTGTCGCGGAAGCTAGTCTTTAAGTTTACGGTAAACTTAAATTAGCTGCTGAAACTATGTTGGTAAATGTGTATTACGGTAAATTATCTTTTACATGTATAAGATAAAGCTATATATAGCCATTATAATACAATATCGCTAACGATACACTACAGAAATGACAATAAATTTTCTTGATGATTCCACTTGGTCTGATGTAAGCTTGATTTTGACAAACTAAATCAATATTATTCCATCTAGCCAATATTATAGCACACCACTAAGATGTTAAAAAAAAACTAAGTATTTATAAAATATAAGTCAATGGCAAACCTTTTATCGATAATTTCGGTGTTAAATTTTAAAAACAGAAACAAATCATACTAGAGACCTTCTCTACGTCAAGGCTGACGGATAGATGGATTGTATTTTCTTTAAACAATATGCAACATATCAGCGAAGTGCTGAGTGTGAAGAAGAAGCGATTCAATATTCACTCTACCGAATACTCGTAACTTTGCCTGCGGAACTAACAAACAATAAACCATCATATATATCTACAAATAATTCTTACACTGACAAGAAATAAACAGTCATTGTAACACAAAGGTAGTTTTCACATTCGCCAAGAATGTCATGTTCAATGTCAGTGGAATTATTTTAAATTTCTTTAGTGAAACAGACAGACAAATGAAGATGTATTTTACAATAATTATTTAATGGGCAAGTTACCGATAAATATCAAAATCCGTTCAAATGTAGGATGAGTTATGAAACTACAAACACTTTTTATTAATAAGTATTTGAATTCGTAGCACTTAAAGTTGAATATTAGTGACATGACGAATCGTTTAGCGTTACACGGATCTATCGCGTAGACTTTCTACGCGTGAGTAATAGTGAGCTCACGCGACAGCTTTTGTAGGCTTTCAGGAGTGATTTACGGAAAGTGGCGAAAAATTCGGGAAATCCGTGAGTCACCGATGAGACAAACACCGGAAGCCTCATCTAATTACAATTACGAGCTCTTTTTCGTACAAAAATTGCAAGTTTGAAAATCGTGTCATCATTATACACAATCTGATTGTGATAGGAATCTTATTTGTAACGACGAAAGATAAAAAAACTAGCTCATTCATTCTGCATATCAATACTTATTTCATTTTGGCGTAAATTATATCTTTGTCTGTGACCTTATCATAATTCTAATATTGTAGAATGTTTTATGTTATATATATAATGATTAAACAAAATTCCAAATGTATTTATCAGTTAAAGAGAAGTATAAAGTAATCAATACAATTAGTGTAAACATAACTGGTAGCAGTATTGCTCGATATATTAATTTAAATAATATTATATATAACAAATACCTATTCCTACTTTGAATATCTATAGATCCAATATATTTTTTCCACGATAGCTCACGAACGTCTCCATTAATATCACAAAAGTTGTTTGATGACCTCCCCTTGTTAAATACGGAACAAAAACCTGTCAATGTATATAAATCGAAATGTTCGTTGGGATCTCGAAACTAAAGCGCCATGCTTTATATAAATACTGCCCACAAAATGTAGTGAAACGTATTTTAAATAAACTGGCTCGTAGCGAATTCTATTCAGCTGCTGTATGTGTTTATCCAGCGTCAACGTAAACGTTTAAATCTATGTCAACTAAGCTGACCAAAATACTTAGTACACTTTTTAAGGTCTGTTTACTTTCTTATTGAGTCCTTGAACTCTTTGTTTGTCAAATGATGACCAGTCATTGACAAGTGAAATAAGAAATCGAAAGTTGTTTATAAATTGAACAACTTTTAAATCTAGGTGCCTATTTACATAAACTAGTTAACGTTTAATACCTATCTATTACTATAATCTCACCGAGCACAATGTCTCATTTATTATAATGAAGTAGAATAATCAAGTCATGAGTAAGTTAATGTATAATTTGGGTCACCTACGTTCACGGCATAATTAAGTGGGTACATTATTAAGGGTAAAAAATTTTACGAATTTTTGTAATTCGCGAATAGTGGCGGGCTGTGACTTATGGCACGTGTTGGCGGCAAGATTGCGCGACGTACGCCAATCTGAGGCGCGACTAACGCTCGATAAAAACTCACTTTAAGATAGACTCATCGATGAATCACCATCGAGGTCTAACCGAATAAATGTTCACTTGCACAAGATGGGGAAACAGCCAGCCGTGGAGACGAATATTGATTAACTCTCACTTATAAATATATATTATGTACATCAATGTATACAATATATATCTATGTATTTTATAAAATACAGCCACTTATTTAAAAAAACAACAGTTATGTATTTCAATGCTCAGTCGATCCATGATATTTTGAATATGCTGTACCTGAAAAAATAAAAGTTGAATTGATTAAATAACAAATTATTTGTGAAAGTGGAAAAAGGGAAATTTACTGCAAGCAGGATTCGAACCTGCGTCCCATCCAATCCGGAGATGTGCTTCTACCTTCACAAATAATTTGTTATTTAAAGTTCTTAGCTGAGCATGTCAAGTGCTAAAAATACAGATCAAAATGTTTGAATTTATTAAATAAAATAAGTAAGTCATTAAAAAAATTAAAGTAATAGCCTGCTGTGTGGGGCCGGCTTTAGAATTGTCCCACCGCTCTCTACCCACGGGAGTCATAAGAGCCGACTGAGGGAAAGCTGGGGGAGTGGGAAGCAGCACTCCCTTGAGTATTAACAACATCCACTGTGATCGCTAACCCGCCTGCCAAGCGTGGCGATTACGGCATTAACTCCCATGACGGGACCGCTCGTTGTGGCGTTCTCTTGGGGAGGCCTATGTCCAGCAGTGGACGTTATAAGGCTGATGGATAGATGAATGGATAGTAATATCAAGGTTTTCATTATATGTTTTCAGATACTAATTAGTAAATTTTAATAAACCTGAGCATAACAATATTAAATTGAGTATAATAGGTGTCTGACTATAAATAGGTATGGTGTACATATAAATACATAGATAAATGCATTTGTCCTAATTGTAACGATTTTGTTATGTACTCAAAATTGTTCAAACAAAAATATTTAGCATAAAGGAAGTCTCCGCGGGGGTCGAAGTTCACTTTCCAGCGGGTGGGTAAAGGGATTTCGCATAGTGTTATACCGGCTATTTCACGTACGGTGCGGCATTTCGGTGCCCATTCAACGAGTGGAGGCTGCTCGTGCGCCTGTCTCGCACATTCGCTCTTCTAACCACATCGGTGACACACGTTCAGGCTTCACGAACATTTAAACTCCAGTGTAAATTGTACACCAGTGATATCGATATATAAACTTCTAGTGCTTCAACTTTTAAGTGCTAGTGTTCGCGAGTGCCTTAAGCTAGTGAGAGAATTAATTCAGTTGGAAAGTTTAATGTCATTTTCCAACATTTCGTTTATCGGGAATATATTGTTCGCATGAACATGGACTTGCCCAAAGGAGCTATATCAATGCGTTGTTCATGGATGTCTTTTTAACTGGTGCGTTCCTATTTTGTAGTTTTAATTATTAAAAGCTTCAACACCTTTATTGTTTTGTTTGACAATCTAAAGTGCGCGCGGTTCATCGGTTAACCGATTGGACGATTGTAAACAATTGACATTTACTTTGTGGGTAAGCTTGATTTAACGCAAACACTCATAAAACTATCACATAACAATGTAAATAGATTTGTTTGATTCATATTTTTAATGAGCCTATTACGCAGTATGTTTAATTAAAATAAATCAATAGAAATCGACGTTTAAATAAGAATTAATTATTTATATTAAGCTGGATATATATTTAGTGTAGTAAGATGCGTCACTGTTACAAGTAAGAAATGAAAGAGTCCTCAGGCTCTTGTGAGCCTAGGCCGTGCAAGGTGAAATGTCACATGAATAATTAAAATATAATTCCGATTCGTAAGCGTGCTCTATAGTCGTTTTTGGAAGTGGATCATATACTGAGAATCAAACGCAGTACACGATTCGTGTAAGAATGCTCAACATTTGGCCGTCGGCTCTCGATCAAAGACGTTTTTCGCTGAAACACGCGCGCGGTGTCATCCGATACAGTCTACTGTAACTTTCGATATAATATACAACGATATCACATTGTTTGCAAACTTGTAACATACAGTACGTCCCCAGACTTACTGCGGTCTATATGTCTTTAACAAATTAATTAAACCATTTGTTCACTGAAACTTAATTAAATCTTCGTACATAAAATAGAGTTATACGATAGCAGAATATTATCTGTATAGGTACTGCAAGATAACAAACCTTGAAACAAAACTCGATGGTAGGTTTTATTGCGGTTGTAAGTAGGTACACCCTCCGATTGAACTCAATAAATTATTGTTAAATAACTATAACTTACCTAATTTACTATAAGTGAAAATAGCTAACCCCTATAGCAAACAACTTTAGAATTGTCCCACCCCTCTCCACCTATGGGAGTCGTAAGAGCCGACTGAGGGAATACTGAGGAGTGGGCAGCAGCACTCCTTCGAGTATTAACAACATCCACTGCGATCGCCAACCCGCCTGCCAAGCGTGGCGATTACGGCACTATCCCCCATTCTTGGGAAGGTCTATGTCCAGCAGTGGACGTTAAAAGGCTGATGGATGGATGGATGGATAGCAAACAAGCCTATAAGCAAACAGTAACAGTTGTGAATGCTCACTGTAGGTTGTGGTTTGGATACACCCCAGGTAAACCTATAAATGATGATTACAGCTGCGAGTATTGTCCTAAAAATTGTTATCGATCTTTAAAGTCGCTATTATACAAATGGGTATTATTAAAAATAATGGGTTCAAATATTTTAATTAGACATCTAAATTAGATTCTAATATAGATAGTTATGTATATTATGACTGTCAGCATCATTATGATAACCACTTGGGAAAACCCCACGCTGGAAAAGTCACAATAAAGCAGTCGGTTTTTCGTGGTAACAATTATATACGATGCCATTGTCTGATGTTCAATGAATACTTCAATTGACACAGACTAAAATAGTTCGTAGTCAACCCCGCCGAACAATACAGTATACTAATTTTTGCACAGGCTTCTATTTTGTATCGTCGCGTCACGCCGTATTTACTTAACATACATTAAATTGTCAACATCGTGAATTGACCTAATGATTCACTGACCATAAACCTTCGTTTATCCTCGTGTGACGTAATAGAAAAATGTGAACTCACTATAATCTTCAGAATATGTGATAATAGGTGTTACATATTTGATTTGCTGGTCTGAAAACCGCATGGTATTATTTATTGGCTATTACATCAAGGGAATTACGTTTTGTACCATGTTTACTCTATTTAGATATTACGTGAATACCACGAGCTACCGCAAACATATTGAGCCATTATTTATATTACCACATTTATATATATAATCTGCAAATATATAATTTTATTTTGAATTTAAAAGACGTTTTGTGGTAAAAATAGTTGTGTGTTAGGAATACTTTGAGGAGATAATACCACACATTAGGTATGTGTCCCTTCCATCCTATTTTATGGATGTTGTAAGAATTGACTAAGGAAGTAAAATAAAAGTGATCATATTATTGCGAGACAATAAAAACTACGTATAGACAACGAAACAAAAGTCTACGCTCATCGGAAAAAGCTCCTGCCTAGTTGTGAGAACATTTTAAAGTACTAATAAACTAAATACTTAATATTTAAATACTTACTTCACACATGGTAACTTCTCAAAACAAACAGGTTAATTCAAAATAGAACTGAATAAATAAAGATGGCATTTCCTGAGATAATATACATAAATAACAAAAATGCAACAAGTTGTTCTATGGTTTATCACGCTCACGAACGAAACTCGACCTGGGAACAGTGGTGCTCCTAGGCTCCTACCCTTTTAAAAGTTTTGAAAACATCGTTTACTACAGAATTGCTTGGAACATAAAATATGTTTTATGCCGTCGGCGCGAAACATCAAAACCGTCAATAACTGTCAAACAAATGAAAGACGCGACACATATGAATATTTACGCAATAACATTTACAATGGGCGTGATGATTTTCATTCATACAAAGTGATGTAACATATCGAGTACCTCTCGCTGATAGAGAATAGTAATTGCTACTGATGCATTATCATCTTGAATCTAAGGACATAAACATCTACACCTTAGCTTAAGTAAATGCATATATAGATTATAATTCTGGTAAATTTATAAACAATTTATGTATTAAACCATTTTGTCTTCTTTAATATTAAGGGTTTTTATTAGTATTTAACGTCGGGAAATTGAATAAATAAATAAAAACTTTATTGACAATAGATACATACCTGACATACAAATATTTTATAACTAACACTACTTATAACAATGTTGTAGGTTTTTTGTAAATTTTGAGCTCTAGCGTCTAAACTAGGCATAAATTAAAATTTTGGCAATATGACACAATGAAAGGTATTTTTATTATAGCCCATAACTGGATCCGGTTACCGTATCCTCTTAGAGTGAAAAGGGTCTAAGTAATTACTCAATCCGCTAAACAAACTCCCAGTGGTAAAATTTCCTTTCTATGAGAGTTATCTTTCTTCTCTTCTTCTTGATTCGATTTTTTTCGCTGGGCATCAACAATTTCGAAAAGATAGAAGTCTGCTATGTTTGGTTCTTATATACCATGTCCTAACATTCACATTATATCTACCAGTTACCCGGGCAACTACATACCGCAACAGAGTCGATAAATAGCTGAGTTAAATTCTGTTTGTTAATAAGATAACATGAATACTCAAAACTTCACCAGGCCAAGATGAAAAAAAATATATCTAATCATTCAATCCGTTCTCAAGATATCATCAAAAGCAATCACGTACTTACCAAATTTAAATGAGAAGTTTTTTTTCTTTTTTTTTATTCATTTTACGTTTTTTTTTAATAGTTATTCTGCTATTCGGGGCCGAGACAAATCCAACAAATCAAAGATCATAAAAATCGGTCCAGCCATTCCCGTGTTATAAATGGTGTAACTAACCTGACTTTATAAATATATGTAGATAATCATTGTGATAAATTAAATACATTGGATATCCTCCACATTCAAGCCACATGTATCTCACGCATGGACCAGTGGTTCTTGAGAGAGTGGCTTCGAGATGAAGATACAGCACCGACATACGTACGCGTAACAACGAACGATAATCACAAAGCTTATTATTTTTTATGTGACGCACGGAAACAGTGCGTCCGAAGTTAAGCGTACTTTAAAAAACAAATGCACGATAAACCTGTTTATTACTTCTTAAATTAACCATTATCATCTTTGATTTCACAAACTAAGCTTTTTTATCATAATTATCTATGATGTCTAAATTGTAAATATATTTACTATCTGCCAATCCAAGACTTTAAAGAACAAATTATTTGTGAATGTGGAAAAAGAGAAATTTAGTGCGAGCGAGATACAAACCTGCGTCTCTTCCAATCCGGGGAAGTGTTCTAAGCCACTAAGCTTAGACTAATTATATAAATTAAATAATTACTCTCGCATCCCACTCGCACTAAAGTCTCCGTTTCCACATTCACAAACAATTTATTCTATAAAGTAGCTGAGCATGTCAAGTGCTTAAATATAGATGAAAATATCCAAGACTTAACAAAATGTGAACTGTACCTATTTATTTACATTGACTAGGTATGTCAAAGTAAAGTTAACTGTCCTACGATAAAATAACCTAAGATAGCAAGTCAAAGAAAATCTACCGCAGCAGAATACAGTCTTAAAGTAATCTTTGTTTGTTTCAGGTTTGCCCAAAAAGCTTTTGGTAGCTACTTCAGTTCTAGTGATAATAGCAATGGTTGTGATACCATCGGAGGCTCGGACGCTCGAGCATAAGATCAGGCATGACAAGCGGCAGCTTGATGCGTTAGCTCTAGCCAAAGACATGAAGACGATGGCGCCGCGTGTGGAGCATAGACGGCGACCACACAGAAAGCAAACGTTTGTTATGACACAATCAACCAAAGACACACCCGGGTTGAATAGAATACAGAAAAATATACATGCGGATCGCTTTAAAAACGCAACTAGGAAAATTATAAAGAAATTAAAAAACACGAGGCGGTTCTTCAACGAAGA
The DNA here is from genome assembly GCA_948253155.1 of Leucoma salicis. NCBI lineage: Eukaryota > Metazoa > Arthropoda > Insecta > Lepidoptera > Erebidae > Leucoma > Leucoma salicis. Next base: position 7,486,077 of record OX411815.1, read on the forward strand.
GCGTAGAGTACTCAATGAGACCCGGGAGTACAGAGACGGCATGCCCGACTGGTTACCCACCATTAACTTCGTCGACATTCACTTCTACAATTACAAAAAACGCGGAGCAACCATTTCAGAACGCAAAGTGAGTATCTTTTGCATTTTTTAATTGTATAGTCCATGGTTTTTTTCTTTCTCCAGTAACATAAACTGGGACGTGGTGTATTATTAAAATAATAGCCAGGTATCAAAACATTAACTGACTATGAGTCGAAGATTGCAGATAAAGTTATAATAGTAACTATTTCCGTTACTATTTCGCTTTGTGACCTCATTACTCACAGACAAGTCGCTGAAAACTTAGGCATTAACCTTAAATTAAAAAAAAACGATAAATAATAACAATATTTATACATATAAACATGACGACATGCCTTACCCGATTTTTTATAATATTATTACATGTATAAGCCAAGTACCAAGATTTATAAGTAATTAGAAATCAACTAACGCTGTAATTAATGTGGTCAATCACTTGCATAGAGGGTGTGGTTTACCTCCCATCATTCTCTTGATCCGTTCAATGTTTTCACGTTATTTTCATTTATTTTTGTTTTATTTGAGACAAAAGCACGGCTACATTACCAGTGCTCGAGGCACAGCCGTTGCGAGTTTAATGAGGTACTGACGAGCCAAATTATAAGTGCTCGGCCTTTGTATTGCATTTATTTACTCACATTGTACTTATGGGTAATAACTAGGAGTACAAGCCCTTAATTTCGAACGCCGCTCTTCGGAAATTCAGTTTAATTTTAAGTACTTTATAAAATCTTACTTATTTTAACGAAAGTGTATAATAAAAATTGATGACATTATCGCGAAATCTGAGATAACTTGGAATATCATTTGATTGCGGTAATTTGAGGCAAGCAATTATATTAAAATAACTTTTGACAATCATATGATTATAAATATATAGCCACAGCTAACCAAAATTATCACCCTGTCATCTAAATAATGAATTCAAAAAACAATGATGCCGCCCACATTCACAGGCCACTGAAAACAGACCCCCAATCAACAGTTTCTTCCTATTATTAAGTAACATGTTCATCTAAGGCCAAGAGTTCAACAAATACTAGCGATATATAAATCTGGGGCTTATGGTTAGCGTTTGTGAGAGTAGAGCAAACTAAGAAGCCAGTTAAATGTTTCAAGGAAATTTGCATAGATTGACACCGCATGATTTCGCTGCGCACACGCGATCCTAAAACCGCAGCAACACGCATCCCACTCATAGGTATTTTAGCACACACCTTATAATTATTATAAAATAGTATTCTGTGTGTCGCTACCCGTACTGGTATTAATTCATAAAAATATAAAGCACGCAAGCAATATTTAACGTGCCTTCTATAAGCCTCTCTTTATTATTTACCGAACACACATCTGGAGTTCGAGACTTTCTGTTATGTATTCATATTGGTCACCCACTAATTAGTACACAAAAGTTAATGCGACGCGAGACAATAAGTGTGTGTGCATTCGGAGCGTCGCATGTCCTTACATACAGCGCGACCATCCAAGAGCACACCACGTCCACCAATTTATTTCCTTACACACCATTGCGCGCGCTGCCAATACATCAGCCGATGAATATTGAATATTTCTTACCTATGTCTCTCCAGCCCAACATTGTACGGCCACTTAACAAATCTAAATATTTGACATTGGGCAAAGGAAAGCGTTAGAATTCAAGTGATCTCTACTTCGCTTCGGCTTAGTTGACTTATGAACAATTTAAAAATTAAATACTGCTCAAATGAGACGTTAACTATAGGGCTCGGAGAAAGAATAGTATGGATCTACAATTTATTAGTGCCTTATTATGAATATTAGATGTTTTACAATTGATAATGTTTCATGTATAGGTACTAAGTTAATACGAAAAGATTCGTTACACATTTGCACAAGTGAGCCTGCGCTGGATTTCTCTAGCGCCAGTATTTTCAGTGTTTGAATAAAGGGCAGAAATTCCTCATATAGGTACACAGAGCGCTTTCACAGTGACAAGAGGTCGGGGCTTTAGCGGTCTCGGTGTGCTAGTGTTTGTACAGTATTTACGATTTAACAAAACAACACGAAATGTTAAAAACACATTATTTGTCCAAGTGCGACGAATGTGAACTTACGATTCCGGTGTGGCGCGTTTGTCTGCGACACGTCTCACAGGTTAAGCTCGCCTCTTTAAGCCTAAACTACGGCTTATTGTCGGGTTTTCAGGCTTTTAATACACGGCCATATTTGTTCACACAGTCCGACGATTTTATTATCGTGGGCTTCGACAATTTCTTCGGCGACGCAGCGCACAATAGTTGGAAAAGCCAACGGCATGAACTCAATGATTTTATGAACCGTAAAATATTAACGATTAATTTTAGAATCGATTATTTATTGCCTTTTGAATACCTGAGGAATTAAATGAATTTTACGGGTATCTATGAAATACAATGCCGGGCCGGCTTGCCGTGTGGGGCCTGCTTTAGAATTGTCCCACCCCTCTCCACCCATGGGAGTCGTAAGAGCCGACTGAGGGAATACCGGGGGAGTGGGCAGCAGCACTCCTTCGAGTATTAACAACATCCACTGCAATCGCCAACCCGCCTGCCAAGCGTGGCGATTACGGCACTATCCCCCATTCTTGGGGAAGCCTATGGCCAGCAGTGGACGTTGGAAGGCTGATGGATGGATGGATGTAGGAAATACAAATCTTTTTATTGGTTAGCTTTATACTTACAAAATATTCCTGCAACCATTTATTAAACGCACACTTGCCAGATTAAATCAATGTTAAAATTATATTACCATTAAACACAAAGTGAAAAATGTGAAATCGAAAATAACAGTTTGGAGCAGGATTTGAACCTGCATCTTCTGGATACCGTCCAGATGCTTTACCAATTCAGCTGAAAGCTGACTGTTATTTTCGATTTCACATTTTTCACTTTGTGTTTAATGTATAGTGCTAAGCATGTCAAATGCTAAAAATATATATAAAAATATCTAAATATTATATTACCAATTTGATTGTGGGTCTAAGATTATGAATCACTCAACTCATTCATACGTTAGAGCAAGCCAATGTGGTGACACTTGACACAAACAAAATTCTCAGATCTTCTCAGGTTCCTGTTCCGGGAACAATGAGTGTCCAGTGAGTTCATTCATTAAACGTTTTAATTGACCGACGGATATATTCGCTGAATCTGTTAGTCACAAATTATCAATCACAGTACGTAATATTAATAATAATATGTAATATTATAATTATATATTCATAAATTAAAAATTATCACTATTAGTGGACTTCGGATTCAAGTTATTGCCAAAAACAAAGAATTCCAAATTCTTGTTTTAACACTTACCTACCAAGCAATCACTATCTATTTTTATCATTGTCGTTGTATATAGGGTAAAGTCAGCTCGCAAAATATAAATAATTTATATTATGGCTTTATTTGATAATGATATGATAAATAATCTCTTATATGATGAGATAATCCTATATGAACGATTTAAATGCACAAATGGCGTAGTGATTCAGATACCGGCTCGCGTGCCGAGAATTGTGGGTTAAGCTCCCACATAGGACCATTTATTCTATGTGTATATCCACAAATATTTGTTCGAAATCAAGGAATAGGTACTTATTTTGTGTCTGCCATTTGTTTGTTTGTAAACTCTCTTTTATAAAATAAAGATATTAGATTTTCTCAATGCGTTGAAAAGTCAGAAACCCTTTGATTTCAAAACTCAAGCGTGCTTAGTAATACCGCTTTTAGTTAGCATTACTAATACACGCGCCGTCATATTCATAATAAATATCAATGCATAATAAGTATTCTAAATTATCACACTCGCATGTGTAAAGTTAGCTTTTTGTTTAATAGTTCTAGTGTGTTAGTTTCGGTACCGCAAGGCAGCTCGCGTAGATATACGTACATTTAATATGTATCATAGTATAACGTTTAATCTATACCTACTATTATAAATATATCTATATGAGCTATGTCAATACAGTTATTTTTTTGTGTGTACTTTTAGTGTAGTTTACTCAGACACACCTATTCTCTTAATACTCTTGCTATTAGAACATATTATTTGCCCGACTATAATTTAGTTTATATTCCTTTGAGAATTCCATCCATCAGCCTTTCGAAGTCCACTGCTGGACATAGGCCTCCCCAAGAGAACGCCACAACATGTGTTTCGCTCATATGGGGGATAGTGCCGTAATCGCCACGCTTGGCAGGCGGGTTGGCGATCGCAGTGGATGTTGTTAATACTCAAGGGAGTGCTGCTACCCACTCCCCCGGTATCCCTCAGTCGGCTCTTACGACTCCCATGGATGGAAAGGGGTGGGACAATTCTAAAGCCGGCCCCACACGGCAGCACGGGTTTGAGAATTACTTATTAAATTTTATAGCAAACAGAGTCAACAGTATTATATTATTATTTTTATAAGACAATAAGAAACGATCGATTGCTAGTCGAGGTGAACCAGCTCAACAAGTATCTGCATACTCAGAGTTGTCTACATTTTACAGTCCATACATCATTGTCTATAAAATAAAACTTCATTCATTTTTACAATAGGTACACTTAGACTAACGTTACTGAAGCATTATTACCTAATTTCTAGAACTACTATATTTTCAACAATATATTTAAATAATAATAAATATTGTTTGGGGTCCTCACCGACTAAATAAACCCGCCATGTGCCATCTCTCCGCCTGTATTGACGGACCACAGGAACTGTGTTACATTACTTCAGTGGTCCGCCGGCGGCTTACCCTGTCGGGTACCCTCTACTGGCGATATGTGTGATCTAGATATAGATTTCCATCATTTTTTATAGAAAACAAAAGACTAATTTGTTATACCCACCAGGTAAAATTTAAATCTATACCAATAAATCACATAACATGTATTTATACTGATTTGTGTGATTCAACTACTTCAACACAATTTATTAGAATTCCTTCCGTAATTATTATACAATAATTGCTATACATACACATTAATATTAAATTGCTTCGATTTATTGTATTTCAAAATAAAATTACGGAATAACATTTGGGTATGCATTGTTCAAAAGTACAGAGAAATGTATTCTTGAAAGAATATCGACTATAAAACCTCATTAACTACCAATAACATTATTTTCTTTCTTTTGTTTTCTTTTTTATTAACACACACACACACAACACAACTGCACTAAGGAATAATCCTAGTATCTTGGACTTCAAGGACATAAGGTACACCGAGACTCAGAACAACCATTAGTGGATCATATACAGAGTGGTCCTGTTTCGGAATCAAACAACATTTGGGCGGAAGATCGGTATCTATACCACTCCACCATCTGTGCAGTCGATACTAGTTGCTTGACAATTACTTTGACATTGAAAGGTCTAGTTTTTGATTGAAAATAAGCTTTAGTTAGTAATAACACCCATTATGCTTTAAAACTTCAGCCATGACTAATATTGTATGAGCTTGTTTTGTAAACGACACAGAATGTTTTAAGGCTCTTTGACAATGAAGACTCAATCACACCGCATAAATCGATTAGAAAGTGCTATAAAAAGGATTGTTGACTAAAATTTTGTATTATATGCAGTTAATTATAAATAAAGGTTAAATGTCATCGTTAATGGCGTCATTTGAATAGATAGTCACTGATCACAAATGCCCACGGCAAGGCAGCCTCGACACGAATATGCCGCACTGTATACTATTCTCGATATGACGCGCCTAATTCACATATACATAAGCTTCTTCACATCCAACGTATTGTCGCGTTAAGCAAAGTACGATTTCAATAGCTTAATATTTCTTGTTATAACGATTTGAATAATCTGTGGAATTCGTTTTTGCTCTAGGGATTTGAATTGTAAACGTTCCGTTCAATTATAGAGGGTGATATCTAAAACTATTTATCATCTTTTCTGCCCTTTTCCTACATCATATTATAAGCGGCACAACATATTTTTCCTTATATTCTCCTCTGTTATTCGCTGTTTTAGCATTTACTCCCTTCTTTCTCATATCCTGATTAACACATCCATCTTTTCTTAGGCCCACCAACCGCTATCCAACCATGCACCTTCATGCCTAACTTTATTTTACATATATAACATTCAACCCTCCACATCATATGCCCATAGCAAGCTAACCAATTACTCGTTACATTTTCTGGCACTGTTGTTACTTTTTAAATTCAACTTATATACTCATTTCTGATCGTATCCTTTCTCGTTTCTCTCACCCCACACTTCCATCCCAGCATTCTCATCTGAGATGGATGTGTCTAAAACTATATATAACCGCTGGGACTGAACTTAGATACGGTCTAGAGATGGTATTGTACACTATGTCTAAAATAAAATTTAAGCAATTTGTTCTGAATAACTTTTATAAACCCTAAGACTTGATATAATTGTTAACAATCGTGTTTCAATAAAAACAGTTTCACCTTTATTAGTGATTACGTTTTTCTATATAGTGACGTAAGAACAATTATGTCATATCGTAAAAACTAATGACATTAACAACGCCAATAATCACTTGAATATAAAATAATGAATCGTTTATTTATATGCATTTTATTTTGTTACAGTTCTTATATCTGATGCCTAAGCTGTACAAGTCACTCGTTGAATACCAGGAGATCTTCAAACTACTTATCAACGTCGAGGTGGATTTTGCAGACGATCCATTCTGTAGCTACAACAAAACTCGACATGAACTAATAGGAAAAACTCTTCAGAGATTATACAGCACCATAGCAGAAATAAAAGAGAATATGGCTGCTATAAATATACCGGTACCTCAAGTTAGCCGAAGTCGAAACCTGCAAGTGCTGGAACTTAAAGTGGACGCTCCGCAGTGCCTTAAAAACGATTATATTGCTTTCAGAGCATATGGCAATCTTCTCAACAACTGGTACTCGGAATTCAGGTGTCCTCGAGGCAAGAAAGTTATTAATAGTAACATACGCTGCCGTGCCTACGAAGATAAGTTAAAAGAAAAGAAAAATAAAAGATATAAAAACACGGAAAGATAGAATGAATGAATAATATTCAGAATTGTTTATGTAACTCAATATTCGCTTGACTAATTTTATTTATTATATTTACAATCGGTATAGTCCCTTTTGTACTTATTTATTAATTGTGTAGCGTAGTGAGCGCTCTCTAAGTGTCAAAAGTTCGATGTGTTCGAAGTGCTTGACGAAACAATGTTTTGTTGATTAAGTATTGGGTACTTTCTCTGTGATATTTAGTATTCTGTAGTTATTAATTATTAATTTATTGAAAGTTTTAGTGTATAAGTTCTTTTCACTTCTTTTGTACTTAACTATTTTACTTAATTTTTTGTTACATTGACGCTTGTACAAAACTTTTTTTATTAATTTATTATATTTCTCACTCTTTTTAACTGATTTTTGCTATAAAATAGAATTTATTCTTTGCATTGAAATAACGAATTCTAGTTTTCTAATTTAATATCTCTCTAAATGTTGTATCTCGAGTATTATTAGAAGGCAAAACATGCCGTTTTAGCCAAGAAAGACTTTTAGCCTTACAATAAGTTGCTTATTTATAATATGATATAAGTATTTTAAACTACTAGTAAGTTTGTTTAGAATGTGTCGTTAGATGTTAGTAAGGTAATGAACTGATACCATGTTGTAACTAAGTTATATTATACCATTTGCATAATGTTCAAATGCAAATTTTGTTATTACACGTGAAAATAAAAGTACATTATCTAAATGATAAAACAAAATAAATTGATACAATCACATTACATTGTTTTTCTCATGAACTTAACTATTATTGATTCTAAAATTTTGAGCGTAGGTAAACCTGTAGGAACCCTATAGTAAAATTTTATAATAAATAAACAAATTAGCAAGTGCTAGTTGAAATTGAGAATAGTTTTATTGCCCACTTTTCACGTTTCTCGACAGCTTACGATGTTGTACAAATCAAACTAAAAGCTTGAGTTTGAAACATTACTTTATGATGTTTACAGGAATATAAAATCTAACCATGATGAAAAATAATACGTATGACGTATATTGTGGTGCAAATCGAATAACTATTAATTGTAATATCCTTTGCCTTAAAGTGCAATTGGTATTTCATTAGATAAAATTAATAAAGCTTAATCTATAAAAGATAAATAATTAATGTATAATTTAATGACAAATTTACGTTTGAATACTAAACGTCTATACGTACGAAATATACATATATTATCTCAATATCCCATTCAAGTACATGGGTGTCTAAAAGAACTAGCCAAGTAGAATACTCCAAACTAGAAAAGAAAATCTCAAAACCGCTAGAAAAGAAAATCTCAAAACAACACTCCATGTGCGTTCGAATAATATTATAGTTTATTTTCCCTATTTTAATGAGGAAGGAAAGAGCCCAAATCAAATGAACTAATACCCCAAAATAAGTGTTGTAAAATGATTTGCTAACGATTATTTTAAACGTTACTAATTACACCATATTTTAGTCACCTTTTAAACATTACGTGTAGCACTGGTGACAGGGATGTATATAATCACATTCATAACGTTCGTAAACTCGTAATTTGTGTCCAATCATGTAATACCTACACCATACTTCATAGAAATATGCAGATACCGTATAAAATATGCTGACATTTAAAATTAAACCAATAGATCTTCAATACAGTATTACCGGTACAATATACCATTACAGACAAAAGCTAATTTTTAGGTTATATCTCAGGTTCCTGATATAGTAACGGTATAAAATTTATACCAGTTTTTAAGTCTAATCTAGAGCTATCAAATAAAAAGAATTGCATCAAAATCCATTCGGTAGTTTTTACGTGATGCGCGCCCAAATAAACTGACAAAAATCCATTGATGTATAAAAAAGAGAAGATCCACAATCAGGCACTAAAAATGTCCACTATAAATGAGTGCAGATTACACTTTCCTGCACTCATTTGTGTTGTTTCGGCGCAACGCCCGCAACGTATAATACTAAAATCTCTTTTGAAAACCTTATTGTCTGTCTCTTTTTCGTACGTAATTTCTGGATAATGTCATCGTATGCAGTTAAAAGTTGTAATATTTTATAAAATTAATGTAAAATATATACCTATATATATATATATATATATATATATATATATATATATTAATATGATTTCTCAATATTATGTGAATTAAGTATAATCTTTTTTGAAAAATAAAGTCTTAATGCGAACTAAATACTATACATATAAATACACAACTATTGCCACGAATTCTATTCACAATTGCACACAATGCAAAAATCGAAAAAAATTTTTTTAGGCACGCCTTACTACGCGTAGTCAAATAATACACATTTTTTTTTCTCAAATAATTTATATGTACAGACAGTTCTGTTACAGCTTTATAATAGTTAGAATTGGTGGTGCGATTTGGTGCTGTGTGAAGGTTTAATTATTTCATTCTTCAATTCAGCGGGTAAATGCGGGGTATTCTAGTCCTTATTCAAAAGTCTTGACGAATTTAATTGTGTTTCAGTTGTTGATGAAAACTCTTATCGACAGAAGTAAATCTTCTCAGCCGACAGCAGATCAGCTATACTGCATAGTCTTGCTGTGGTTGCAACTTAGCGTCTGATTGGTCGTTCGCTCGCCTGTCAGGGTTAGCAATAACAATAATCTGCTTATTATTTACAAACACAGTAGGTTTGTGGGATTTTCTCATTTACAGTTTTTTATAGAAGTTATTTATTTTTTTAAAGTACAAATTATTTGTGAATAAAGAAAAAGAGATTTTTAGTAGGGGCGGGAATCGAACCACGCATCTTTTCCAATCCGGGGAAGTGCTCTAAGCCACTGAGCTACCCTACTGACCTTTCGATCATCCCAAATTCTTAATCACATTTGTCTTACGACATGTCTTAGAGCATGTCAATTGCTAAAAGAAATAGACCTAAGAAGTTATTTATGTTCTTATATTATTGTTATACTGTTTTTTTTTCTTATAATTAGCCGTACTAACTACAAGGCACCTACCTCCACAAAAAGTAGCAAAATTAGCCAACAAAACTAGGCTTACCAGGCATAGGGACTTTAATAAATTTCTTCTTCACTCAGTTTGAATTGTATAACATGTTTTCACTTCCTTCTCTTACGATACCAGGCGAATGCTGATGGTGAGACTGTGCATTTTAGTCTGCACAGCAAAAAAAAAAGTTTGTCTAAATAATATATTAATTTTCTGCTCTGTGGTGCTGCGTTAGTGTAAGGGACTGCTGATCATGAATTCTTGGGTTCGATCCCCGGGTCGGGCAGTGTTTATTGAACATTTTCGTAAAAAGAAAAATTGTCAGTAACAGCCCGGAGTTTGGAAATGTGGTAGACGGCAATAGGCTCGCCCCCTATTACGTGTGACTTAAACATAGCTGGCGAACTGTGGGTGTTTAATTTACCTCTGCCTACCCCTTCGGGGAATAGAGGCGTGATGCTGTGTGTAATATTAATTTTCTTATACAGCTGTTTGCTTATCAACAGCTATGAAATTATTTACTGTGTAAATTATAATTTAGGAATTTGTAATTGATAGTTACAACCCGTAAGAAAGGTAAAGGAGGAGGCAATTAGTGTTACCTACTACTCTGTCAAGAAAGTTTTTTTTTATTGCCTGTAGTGGCAGACGAGCCACGGTCCATTTAAATTGTTTAGATGATGAAACATGTTTCTTCGTAACTGTAAGTGAGCATTAAGTAGGATTTTACACAAATCCCATCCCAAATGGATTTATCATTAAGGTGCGAGCGAAGCCGCTGGCGATGCGCTGGTCTAAATATCTATTCTAGATAAAGCTTTAACAGAGCTATGTCTGTAAATGTAAGATATCTGAGAAAAAGTGACTGTAATAGGCTATATAGGCGTGTCTAACACAAAACGTTTTTTTTTAGATTTTTTTGTCTGTTTGTCTGTTTCTCTGTTTGTCTGGTTTGTTCGTTCACGCATCACGCAAAAACTACCGAATGAATTTTGATGCAACTATTTTTATTTGATAGCTCTTGATTAGTCATACAAAACTGGTATACATTAAACTATTGGTATACATTAAACTAAACATTAAACTGGCATACACAAAAATGTTGCAACGAAATCCGTTCAGTACTTTTTGCGTGATGCTTCGCGCAAACACAAAAATTCTAAAAAAAAATGTTTTTGTTTAGACACGCCTATATAGCCTATAAAAGTATTTTTTTCTCAAATATCTTAAATGTACAGACACAGCTCTATTACAGCTTTATAATAGTATAGATAACTGACTCATGATACTGACACAGCCAAAACTCCTGGAGCTAATACCTACTTGAGTTTCTTTGATACAGTTGAAGGTGAGCATTATAAAAAAAAGATGTGTTATCTGTGACTGTGGTGCGAACGAAGCTGCGGATAATACACTAGAAACATAATATTACAAAGATAATTGGTTACACCACTTCTCCTTTGTTTTATGGTTTGCAACTTTATTTTATGCGCCCTCTATTTCCATTGGCTCAAAACTTTTGATGTCACTAGTGACTACTAGATGGCGCACAAAACATAGTTTCAAGCGACATCTCTTAAGTAAACCTTGAACTTTTTAATTGTACGAATTAACAGTTCTTAGTTATAAAATAGATGTCTCTTATATTTATTTATTATTACTACTCAACAATAGATGGCGCATAAAAACACGACTTTTAGCGACATCACTACGTCACAATTTTCTGTTATAACTTTTATAACATTTATAACTTTTATAACATTACTTTCATTACTTAAAAATAGATGTCACTTTCTTAATAAAATCAATATTCAACACTGGCGCAAAATTCATCTCTTTACATGCACACATAGAGCTGTGTTACTGTCTAATAAAAGTAGATATAAAAGATAATAATAAATAAATAATTTTGTTTCTCTGCTTAATAATGCAAAACCAACGAAGAACCATCCTCTCATAGAAGACAAAAGTGAAATAACGATAGATACTTGTACTATTGTGTTGCAAATGGTTAGAGAGAGCGCCGGAGGCCCTTATTATCCTTACTCTCCACCTCCTATTCTTTTCCTTGGAGTTGGTGATGCGCGAGTAGTGCCTCTGATTTTACTAGCTTCTATAGGCTACGGTAACCAGGTGATCAGCAACCATCAGGTGGGCCGTAAGGTTGCATGCCACCCGCGCAGCATAAATAAATGTAGGTAACTGTAATATTTTTGATGTGAAACATCTAATGCGGAGGGAGGGTAAAACCGGCTGTTAGCGTGGCGACGCTTTTATTTTACTTGTCCCGTTCAAATCTTGCAAGTGAAATTTGACACACTTACCGGTTTCCGATTGAACTAAAATTTTACACGCGTATGTAAATCGCGTGAAAATGCAATATATGATGACATGGAGCTATCTGATGATGGAGCTGGAAGGTGGACATAGGAACTCTATAATGAAACGGCGCAACCCCATCGCATTTGATTTGTCTTGACGAGTACTTGGTATCTAGGTAGTATCCAGGGTCTGATGATGAAGCCCATTGATTTAGGGCTAGTTTGAGTTAACTTGAATAGTACCATAGTCTTAGATGATCTTCAAGATCTGATGATGGAGCCGGATAGCTATGGGCATTATGCTATAAAACGCCGCAATCTCATCAACTTTGGAATTGTTTGATTCGTTTTGACAAGTACTTCGGTCCTAGATCATATTCAGGGCTTGATGATGATTATTTATGTCCATTGCCGTTATTTTACACATGTCATAATTTTATACAAGCACACATTAAAACAGTAATGATCATTTTATTTCTACTCATTATTTCTATAAAATAATTTTGATGTTTTCACATCTGGTAGACGTGTTTGACATCAGTGTCAAAAATGATGTTAATGTTATAAGTATGTACATATTTATATCTATTTGTTATTTTTGAACTAGATACCGACTTCAAACACATCAGTAGGTGTCTAGCACGGAAATCGTATGAATACCAATTATTATTTGTTATTTTCTAGGTGTCTTCTAAAGGAGGATTTTTTTATTTAAAAAATAATTTATTTTATTATTTGTTATTTTCTAGGCGTCTTCTGAAGGAGGATTATTTTTATTTAAAACATAAATTATTTTATTATTTGTTATTTTCAGTGTCTTCTGAAGGAGGATTTTTTTCTTTAAAAAATAATTTATTTTATTATTTATTTCCTAGGTGTCTTGAAGGAGGATTTTTTTTATTTAAAAAAGAATTTATTTTATTATTTGTTATTTTCTAGGTGTCTTCTGAAGGAGGATTATTTTTATTTAAAAAATAATGTATTTTTTGCTATTTAGTGTGTTTTTAATATAAAATAGGTGCAGGAGGAGGTTAGAGTAGGTGGTACATGATGAGGAGGCCTTCCTTGGGTGTATCTCGTATGAGAAAGCGTCGAGCACAGAAGTCTGAAAATGACAAAGATGAACGAATAAAACGCAGTAGAGAAAAAAATAGAACACAGCGAGAGTCTTCCGAAGACCGTGAAGAAAAGTTGGCGTAACCATATTGGCACTGCTCCAATGAGCCAGAGAGGTATCGAAGTAAACGCAAAAATATCATCGATGTATACAACTTCTAGATTTTTGTTAAAATTTAAATGGGACCATCTCTGAAGTAGTGCCTACCAAAAAAATAATTGAAATCGATTCATATTTGGCGGAATAATCGCGTAACAAACACACAGAAAAGAACATACAGACGAATTAAGAACCTCCTCCTTTTCGAAGTCGGTTGTAAAATAAATACCTATATTTTCTATTTATTATAATATCAGCGTGTGCCCGCGGTTTCGTATGTATAGAACATATGAAACCGAGGGCAAAACCTAAGGCAGCAGCTGCAGATACTGAAGGAATGTGTGCATAGGTACAACTATGCACCTTCCTACTCAAGTGATAAATCAGCCAGCTTCATTTATCATCATTATAACGTACCTAAATTTGCGCCCGTGATGAAAAGGGCCGATGATTAAACATAGCATCACGCCTGTATTCCCCGAAGGGGCAGAGGTGTATTACACACCCACGTTTCACCAGCCATGTTTAAGTCTCACGTAATAGGAGGCGAGCCTATTGTCGTCTACCGGGCACATTTCCAAACACCGGGCTGCTACTGAGAATTTTTCTTTTTACGGAAAAGCTCAATAACACTGTCCGACCCGGAGATCGAACCGGAGACCTCATGATCAGCAGTCGCTCACACTACTGCTGCGCCACAGAGGCAGTTGATTAAGAGTGCAATATGTTACTAAACCACTTTCTCCCGCGAGTGTCGTACAAGGTGACTAAGGGTCAACCATTGCAAGTTTCCGGCAACATTATATTTGAAACGGCATAGGTATATTGTTATAAAATATGTATTGCTTGAAGCGCTCTCGATAGACAAATTCTCGCGATTTGGACTATAGTACCTAAATCTATGGTTTAAAGTTTATTCTTTTTCCTTATACATATAAGACTAGCCTTTGCCAGCGGCTTCGCCGCAGCCAAAAGCTGGTTTTTCGGCTATATCTCAGGTCCCGATATAGTAGCGGGATAAAATGTCTACCAGTTTTTAATTCAAATCAAGGCCTTTCAAATAAAAAAGTTGCATCAAAATCCATCTAGTAGTTATTTTAAATAAATAAAAAAATCTAGTTTAACACGTTCCCTGCGCCATAATTTTCAAAGAACTTTCAGCTGGTGCTTTGGAGACGTAAAAGATCTCGGAACTAACCTACCCTTTGGTGCGTTTGAGACCTAATCAGTCTCCTAAAAATACAATTTGGAAAATAATTTATATCTTCCAAAAAACCAATGACATATATTTTGAAGTTTTTGTGGGTCAAAGATAGCCTATTGCTGTATTTTATGCTAGGTTCGCACGCAGTTATGATATTAGAATAAACTATAAATACAAAAAATAAATTAGATATCGATTGTATCTCGTACCGCAACCGAAGATAGTTGAATATGTGTAGTAAGTAGTGATGGGAATAAAATAATATCTCAGTTGTCGATTGAAAAACTTTTTAAAGAAGTTTATTTATAAACTATGCATAAAACATGGTAAGCACATTGATTGTTTGCATTGCACGCAAATGGTAACAATTCTATTAGCTTTTTTAGAAGTATCAGTGCTGTTTAATTTGCGGCGTAACAACCCACACAACGTCTTTTTTTGTCGCCACGTTGGAAAACATGACCTGTACATCTTCCTTCGGGGAATTCTGTAATAAAATATATCTCTAAATAAACAGCAGCAGCAACCACGTCATTGAAGCAAATGCAATGGAATCTAATTTTATTAGTTTTTCTAATAGTGAAAAGTTATTCGAGTGTCTTATGTGTATTTTTGTTCTAGGGCTATTCTTGCTTTAAAAAAAAATATGGTAGTATTAAATTAATGACCTTTTTTGAAATGGGGAGTACAGAAGCAATAACTGAACACGTTCTGAATATTTAAAATTCAAAATTAAAAGTTTTTTTTTTCAACTTTTGTATGGCGGCATAGCGCAGAATAACAGACTATTAGCAACAAACTCAATTTTTTAAATATATTTTATTTCTAATTTAAATATTCAGAATGTGTTCAGTTATCGCTTCTGTAGGTACCTACTCCCTATTTCAAAAAAGGACGTGAATTTAATTCCATCCTATATATAATACATTGCCATGGGACACCTGTATAGTTCATACATTAAAAGTGGATTTCAAAGGTTTCTTGTAAGTTTACTATAGCAACGTTTTTGTTATACTAATATAATAACCTCCCACGTCGATGCTAGGACAACACTAAATCGAGTCACGCTGCGCCCGCGCCGCCCATCGCTCTTGCGTCTACGAGGTGTACGATTCCACGAGTATCGACATGTCTCCTAACGCAAGTAATGAATATAATTATACTACTGTGCGTTAGGGACCTAATCCATCTCTAATTTTTTATTTTATGTCCTTAAATTCACCTTTAAATAGGAAGCAAATATATATATTTGTCTTACTCATACTTAAAGAACTTTACACGTTAGAGCAAGGGCCGGGGCCGAGGGACGGGAGCAAGGAGTAAAACAACACGATTATAGTCAACGCACAATACAAAAGTCCTGCAAGAGATCTGATAGATCTCGTAATGCAACGAACGTATTAAATAATTTTCTAGTTTTTCGTATCTCAGATTCCTGATATAACAGCGGGATAAAATGTATACCAGTTTTTAAGTCTAATCAAGGCCTTTCAAATAAACAAAGTTGCATCAAAATCCGTTCAGTAGTTTTTGTGTGATGCGCGAACAAACAAACAGACAAACAGATAAACAGACAAAAATTCTAGATAAAAGGGTGGTAAGGGGCTCTCGTGAACTAAAAACACACGGTGCGCTTTCGCCCGCCTGTACTCAGCATACCACTGGTAACCTAACTTACCCCAACCATTTCATGAAATGGTATTTTTTTTCTTTTTTCTTTTTAATGTGGGTGAAAATGTCCTACCGCACACCCCGCTGCCCGGGGAGACAACAGAATAGTGTTGGGTCCACTAAAAACCCACCGTGCGCCCTCGCCCGCCCTTGCCACAGCGGATCACGGGTACCGCATCGTATCGTCCGCGATCCTCAGGCGGCAGCTCCTTCGGGCACCTTTTCTTCTGCGACGCCCCGCGCACGTGGGCGTGACACTTCTGCCTGCCACAACATAAACAAAACGAGAGATGTATGCAAGAATAGAAACTTTTGGCACGCTGTCCTCTCTGCCTACCCCGAAAGGGAGATGGCGCGATGTTAGTAAGTATGAAATTGAAATGCATCTAATGCAATATTGATAATGATGTTTTTGGATAAGGTCAAACAATCGAGCAACGACCTTGATACTCCACGTCAGTCCACGTCCACATTGTACCAAAGTATCTAACTATGCACATACTACACAGTTACGGTTCGGTAGTCCGCTTCCGAAGTGTTGCAAACTACCGCTGCGGTGCATGCGAATACATTGGCACTGAACGATAATCTTGTACACATGTAAACTTTCCAGTAATTCCGAGTTATTATTTTTTGAAATGTCCCACATATTTTGGCTTTAGAATTGTCCCACCCCTCTCTACCTATGGGAGTCTTAAGAGCCGACTGAGGGAATACCGAGGGAGTGGGCAGCAGCACTCCTTCGATTATTAACAACATCCACTGCGATCGCTAACCCGACTGCCAAGCGTGGCGATTACTGCACTATCACCCATTCTTGGGGAGGCCTATGTCCAGCAGTGGAATTTAAAAGGCTGATGGATGGATATTTTTTGAAATTACGTGTTTATTAGAAATAATAAAGCAAAACTATTTTTATGGATATTGTCGTGTATAATTAAAATGATTACAAAACAGAGTCTAACTCTGAAACCAAATTTATATCATCTTTAAGCCTTGGTTTAGCAAAACTCTTATTACAAAATCAGTTTTAAGTGTTAAACCACGTACAAAAAGATAAACTACCGGGAACCCTAGTTTAAGTAGTTTAAAAGTTAAACCTGGACCAACTAGTTCGGGTTTAAACTGCGACTTAGTCCGTGTTTTATAATAAGACCGTTACAATCCCGATGTTTGGTAGCAGTAGCATCGAAAACAATTTGAGTTGTTTTACGTCCAGCTAACGTCACAAGTTATTACGGCAGTCGTTTTTTAATCTCGGACGGGCCTCGTGGCGTGGTGGGTAGTGTAACCGACTTCCGTGCACGAGGTCGTGGGTTCGATTCCCATCCAGGACAATTATTTGTGTGATGAACTCAGATATTTGTACTGCGTCTGGGTGTTTTCTATCTATTATATGTATGTATTTACAAAAAAAAAGTAATATATGTATTATATCCGTAATCTGGTACCCATAGCACAAGCGTTAAGCTTAGTTTGAGACCAGAGGACGTTGTGTGAAATGTCCGTGAACATTTATTAATTTATTTAATATTTTCACTAGCTTATCAAAACCGTAAGTAACTTAGCTAGACTGCGTATGTTAAATTCTGTGATGATCGGATTAGACTACTAGACACCGTAACTATTAGCTAAATCGTTACGGTTTCTAGAGGTAACTAAAACAAATATTCACATTTAAAGATACCTAAGTAAGGGAGTTAATTATTTATTTATTTCAAATGTAATCGTCGTGCGCTGAGTGACTTATAGCTTTTAATGTAAGAATGTGGCTTAAGTGATCAATAACATTTTAATAGGGGCCATTAAACGTAAAATTGCTAAATCAATCTCTTGGGCGCGACACTCAACCAGATCAGTGGCACTCGAAAAATTAAGTGCAATAAAAAAAAGAATTTGGTTCTTTGCTAAAAGTTTCGAGCTTGACTCAAAGATGGTACTAGACATACAACTTAAATTGCCTTCAAAATACCTCGGAAGCTTAAAAATTTCAATTTATGTGATATGTGTAGCGTCACCACGTGATATTTTATTTTATGGTTAAATTTGTAAATTGGTCAGAATCTTTGACCTACCAACAGTGTCCGAACCTAAAGAGAAAGATTTTGCAAAAGAGAAACAATCGCGCTCCAGTCTCGTTTGGTCGATCGACTTGACTATACGTTCAATATGCTGTACTGTATTGTGAAATCGTGTAAAAACTAGTCAAATAAAGTGAAAAAAGAATATTTTCAGTAAATAGACTATTGTTTTATCATTTTTAAGTATTATTTTACTTAAAAACAAAGAATTTGTTTTGATTTTTATATAATTGTAAAAATAATAACGTACGTGTGGTGACGTACTAAGAATACAAGTGACAGCACCGCATCCTTTCTCACGGGTGTCGTATAAGGCGACCAAGGGAAGTAAGCAATTATCTCCCATTGCATTACTGGTGGTAGGGCTGGGTACTAAGTGAGTACTCACTTGATATCGGGCTCGAACGGGTCGGTACCACCGTCTCCTGTGTGACCGGTCATGAAGCACGTCAGTATGTTTTGGCTGTAGCGAGAGATAGCCGTTTATTCTTTAATTTCATATCTGAGAAATGAAATGGTCGCTTGACAATACTCTCGGTATAGTTAAGTCCATGAGCGACTGTTAACACTTACCATCAGGTGGGCTGTGGCTCATCTGCCATCATAAGTAATAAAAAAAAATCATCACCACATAATGTGACTTAATTTGTAATTTATATGTATATAACTAATAATTAATACTTAACGCATTGTATGGACTCTGTTCGAAATAAAACTTATTATTATTATTCTATTTATTTATTTTATATCACATTATATACACTTTTAAATATATTATGAAAAGAAACAAACAATACACAAACATACTAACATACTTATAAAAATACAAACAAAAACACAAACGAGTAAACATAACAAATTTAAAAATGTATAAAATAGATAGACCACCGACATCGGGTGCTGGGACCAAGTTACCGGTGGTTAGGGCTCCAGAGTAAGGAACCTCCTCACAATACGTGCCGTGTCGAGGAGTACTGCCTTTTGCATCAAGCCCTTAAGCCAGCCGTCCAACGAGAGTCTCAATAGGTGTTGGTCGAGACTCTTGGCAATCAGTCCATTAACCGATATGACTATCGGAACAATAATTGTTGAATCAACATCCCACATGTCGGTAATCTCGTGAGCTAAATCCAAATATTTCATTTGCTTTTCTTTTTCAGCTTTCACGAGATTTTCTTCATGCGGAATAGTGACGTCAACAATTACTGCACGGCGCTCTGATCGGTCTATCACCACTATATCAGGCTTGTTAGCAACAATAGTCCTGTCAGTAATGACAGACCGATCCCAGTACAACGTGGCACGGTCAGTTTAGAGGACTGGGTCGGGCACATATTTATAGTATGGCATTTTTAAACTTTCGCGATTTGTACACATTATACACAAATATTAATATATCGGGTCTTAATCGCGTATATAATGTTGAGGTTGAATACCTTAATTTCCCGACGTTTCGACCGTATTGCATCGGCCGTGGTCACGGGTTGACTGACACGGGTCAACCCGTGATCATTCATTTATTCAACCTCAACATTATATACGCGATTAAGACCCGATATATTAATATTTGTGTATAATATAGTATGGCACTTCAATTTTCACCAGATTGTATTTAAGAGCAAGTTGCTGGTGAACAATCCTGGCTACCTGGTTATGTCTGTGCAAATAATCGCCGTTGGCAAGACGAGTACAACCGGAAACAATATGCCTGAGTGATTCTCCGGGACGGTGGCGTGCCCGACAGATGTCAACCGTACCATCTTTCAGGATATATTTTCGTTAGTTATTCGTCATCACAACTTCATCCATTATTGCAAAGACAAAACCTTCAGTTTCTCCGAAGAGATCATTGAATTGCAGCCAGGAAACAGATGCTGCAAAATCAACATCAGGCCCATGTAAGGCCCGATAAAAACGTCCATGCAGCTCCTTGCTCCTCCATACCTCCCGGCGGTCCTCAATGCCAAGCACTATAGGCTTGTGCCAGTTCTCTTTAGCCAAAGCAAGCGGGGTAAATCCTTGATCCACTCTAACTACATCACGATGCACGTCCATGTCAGTATTGAGAAAATATTCTCGGAGGTTGTATACCTCGCGGTTATGAAGGGTTTTCATGTTTAAAAAACCACGACACCCACATCTCCGCGGGATATACAACCTCATTACCGATGAGCGCGGGTGGTGCATTCGGTATGCAGTCAGAAGTGAGCGGACCTTTCTATCAAGGGTATCAAGTTCAGCCTGAGTCCATCTGAGTATGCCAAAGGAATACATCAAGACAGGCATGACCCAACTGTTACAGGCACGCACCTTATTGCCGCCAGAAAGTAGACTATTAAGTACTTTTCTTAAGCGGCAAAAGAAGCGCTCCTGCAACTTTTGTTTCATGACTGCCTCAGAGATGCATATCGCCTGTGACATACCCATATATTTGTAGGTCTCAGTAGCAGACAGAGACCGGAGTTGTGTGAAATCTGAAAGTTGCATTCCTTCAGATTCCACAACGACACCTCGCTTTACATGTAAGACTGCACATTTATCCACACCAAACTCCATTCTGATAGACTTACTAAAGGTTTCAGTTACCTTAAGTAATGCCATCAGTTGGGGTCTGGTGGGGGCAAATAACTTTAAGTCATCCATGTAAAGGAGGTGGGATAGACCCCGACTCTCTCTCCGCAACCGATAGCCTAGGCCTAAATTCTCTAGTAAAGTACTAAGAGGATTCAGGGCCAGGCAAAACCACAATGCACTGAGGCTGTCCCCCTGGAATATACCCCGCTCAATTTTTATTGGTGCGTCATGTACCTGAAGCCAGCGACGATCTGGATAGTAAAGGGCCGTTCTCCATTGCCCCATACACGTCTTCAAGAAGGCACGTAGAGTTGCATCAATTTTATACAACTCCAGTACCCTCAAGAGCCATGTATGGGGAACAGAGTCATAGGCTTTCTTATAGTCTATCCAGGCCATCACCAACTCTTTTCGGCCGCGACGAACCTGTTGGCTTATGACCGTGTCAATAATAAGGAGCTCTTTAGTTCCACGTGCCCCGCTCCTACATCCATTTTGAGATTTGGCCAAAATAGAATTTTTCACGATATGTGAAGAAATTTTTACTGTCAAAATGGATGTAAGGAGCTTATATATTGTAGGCAGGCAAGTAATGGGCCTGTAATTTTTGGGGTCCACGGAACTACCACTCTTATAGAGAAGGTAGGTCGTACCGACAGTTAACAAACGTGGTAACGACCTCGATGTCAAACACAACTGAAATTGAGATGCTAAACGAGCATGTGAACTGCGTAACCATTTGAGCCAAAAATTGTGCAGTCCGTCCATTCCCGCGGTTTTCCAATTAGGTAACGAACGGACTGCACTGGTTACATCACTTGTTGTTATTAGTACTGCTTCCATATCAGTAATATGTTCACATGATCGTTTGACATCTCGCATCCAGCCACATTCCTCATGAATGACAGGCTGCGACCAGATGTTTTGCCAAAACGTAGTAGTGGCATAAACATCTGGAAGATCCCTGACATTCAGATCTACATCGGGCCGTTCCCAATTACTGTAGACCTGCCTTTCGTCTCTCTGGAATGTACGGTTCACAGTGCATCGACCTACTCTCCGTTTGTAGCGCCTAACGCGATTTGCCCACGCATAAATTTTCTGCTTCAGGAAGTCTATGCGTTCTGTGACGTGGGACATACGAGGGGTGATCCAAAAGTAATGATAATGAAAATAAAACATGGTAATTAAAGTTAAAATAATAATTTATTTTTCTACATAGTCTCCTAACAAATCAATACATTTAGTCCATCTTTTTAAACCCAGGATTCCCTTTGAAAAAAATTCCTTTTCTTGACCCTCCCAAAACGCCTCAACAGCGGCCATAACTTCGCTATTGTCTTCAAATTTCTTGCCTCGGAGGTGTTCCTTGAGCCGAGGAAAGAGGTAAAAGTCACTAGGAGCCAGATCTGGCGAATAGGGAGGGTGTTTGACCAGTTCGAATCCCGTTTCTTGAATGGCAGCCATCGCAACTGCGGCTTTGTGAGCCGGTGCGTTGTCTAGGTGAAACAGCACTCCAGCTCGCAGTTTGCCGCGTCTTTTTTCCTTAATGGCCTCCCGTAATCTTCTTATTTGGTCTGCGTAGTAAGAGCCCGTAATAGTGGCTCCCTTTTCCAAATATTCCACCAAAATTATTCCTTTAGCGTCCCAAAAAACAGACGCCATAACCTTTCCCGCCGAACTTGAGACTTTGAATTTCTTTGGCGTCGGTGAGGAGGCTCGCTTCCAAGTCATCGATTGTTTTTTTGTTTCAGGATCAAAATAGTGGATCCAGGTCTCGTCCATAGTCACAAAACGCAACAAAAAATTTTCTTTATCTGCTTGGAACTTTTCGAGATTGACCCTCGAAATGTCAACTCGTTTTTTCTTTTGCTCGTCGGTTAACATTCTGGGAACCCAACGCGCAGAGACCTTTTTCATATGCAACTCGTTCGAAATGATTCTTTGAACGCTTCCATATGAGATCCCTGTGACCTCAGCTACATGCCTGATGGTCACTCATCGATCTGCCACCACAACATCTTCGACTTTTTTCACGTTGTCTTCTGTGAGGGACGTGGATCCGTGGTCCTTCGCGATGTTCATCTTCAGTGGATGTTCTGCCCAGCTTAAACTCCTTGGCCCAGCGTGCAACTGTAGAATATGGAGGAGCAGAGTCCCCCAATGTTTCCACCAAGTCACAGTGTATGTCTTTTGTAGACATTTTTTTCAAACAGAGGTACTTGATCACAGCTCTAATTTCGTTTTTCTCCATGTTGATGTTATCTCTTCGACAGTTCGTATTCAAATGAATGTATCTCCCGGAAATCCTGACCTATTTATATGATTTTTTTAGGCTGACGTAGCGAGTGTATAGGCTAGCTTTTTTTTGGATTTTTATGTGGACCTGAAGTAACCAATTATCATTACTTTTGGATCACCCCTCGTATATTCTCGGGGATTTATTTCAGTCCCCGAGAAAGCCCGATTCACAAAACGCATGACTTTCGGACGGGTGTTGCCTGACCTGAAGCAGATAAGCGTACCGATGATTACCCTGGTTTCGGCTATACGTCGCTCAATCCTGGATTGCCAAGCCGGTACGGCTGTACGTGGTCGAGTAACAGGACCTTCTTCAGAGATTTTAATTCCTGCTACTCGACATGCCGCAACGGCTGCACAATACAGAATTGAGTGTATATCCGCCAAATTTTCGCTGCTATCTATATAAACAGATAACAGCGAATCCAGGGTCTTCACCAGCGCTATATTGTTTTTATGAGTAGGCAAACGCGGTAAACGTGGTCTACACTCAGGGTACATAGTTCGATACTTCTGTAAAGCACATTCCAAAGCGCTCCTTAATTGATCATTGTACTGGGTACTTACGGTTAAGGTTCCATTGTCCTCCACTTCCTCAGCTGGGTTCAGCTGCGGTATATGTCTGGATATATGCTCCACAGTTTGCGAGAAAATGGGGGATACAATGTTACCCCGCACGTCCGAGCGAATCCGTTCAAGTACGGTTTCATCCAACAATTGACAACGTTGAATAGCCCGCACTTGATCCAACAATCTCTGTGCCGTGACGTTGACAGCCGGCTCAAGCACCTGAAACAAAGGCAGCATACGATCACGGTACGCTGTAAGGTTGCTTCCTCCCTCTGTAGCCACATAATATGCCCGCATGACATTTTCATTCATCTGTTGAGACCATCTCATGCGGCGCACATCACCACCGGCAGCGGGGGCCCTATTTGAGACCTGTTGGTCTCGAGGTCCCAAGCGTGTCGGCGGCCGGCCTCTCCTCTTCCTGCGTACTGGTGGCGGCGACGTAGGTGGGGAGAAGTACTCGTCGCTTGATGTTGAACTCAACACCTCAGCAGTAACCGCTGTCACTGAAACTGGATTAGGTAGTTGCGAGGTGGAGCTGAGCGACGAGTCCGGGGTTGTTCCTAGTGCAGCAGCGAGTCTGGCTTTTGCCCGAGTTAACATTTTCTTTCCGTTTATATAATTTTCATATTACACAGAAAATGTTTCATGACATCTGTCATTTTTCACATATAGGTAAATATTGTATTTACGAATTCATTGTGGTTGCGTTATTTAATTTTTCCATTTTTCATGGTTTTCTATTGCACAGTTTGTAAATATTGTTGTAAAATGATTATCAAAAGCAATATAAACTGATATTTCAATTAATTTTGGGAAGTGTAAGAAAATGGCGTGTAGTGTTGCCAGATTATTATTATAATATTACCTAGAAGCTAAAGAAAGAAAGAAAGAAAAGAACGAGTAGTAGGTATCTACAAGGTTTCAAATTAGAATGTTGAAGTTTGTGTGTATTAATATAGACTGTCTATTGACTAGAGACACTTTTTTCGTGAAATTTGTACTAGACCCAACGTCCACCTTTATTAGATCAATGGTTAGAATAAAGGATTTCGGGAATAGGTACTTCATAATAAGGATTTTTACTTAGGAACTGCGTCGTGGACCACGGTCTAAGCCCCCCTCCCTTTCAATCTGAGAAGAGTCCGTGCCCAACAATGAGTACATAATGGGTTGAAAAAATTGAGAACCAAAATATTTGTAAAATGAGTAGGTAATCATAATCATAAAGGTTTATGATTACGATTACTCATTACCTCGAACTTATGAACGCCCTCGGTGGTGTAGCGGTAATATATGCGACTGCTAATCATGAGGTCTCGGGTTCGATCCCCGGGTCGGGCAATGTTATTGAGCTTTTTCCTAAAAAGAAAAATTCGACGGGCCTCGTGGCGTAGTCGGTAGTGTAACCGACTTCCGTGCACGATGTCGTGGGTTCGATTCCCACTCAGGACAAATATTTGTGTGATGAGCACAGATATTTTTACTGCGTCTGGGTGTTTTCTATCCATTATATGTATGTATTTACAAAAAAAAGTAATATATATGTATTATATCCGTAATCTGGTACCCATAGCACAAGCATTAAGCTTAGTTTGGGACTAGAGGACGTTGTGTGAAAAATGTCCGTGAGTGAATAATATTCTCAGTAGCAGCCCGGAGTTTGGAAATGTGCCCGTAAGACGTCAATAGGCTCGCCCCCTATTACGTGGGACTTAAACATAGCTGGCAAAGGGTGTGTAATACACCTCTGCCTACCCCTTCGGGGAATACGATGCTATGTTTTGTTTTGTTATAAAGGTTTACGTTTAATAACGTTTATTACATTCAATTACTTACGGAGCTAAAATGGTATACGTAGATGATATTCGTAATCGCCAATATGCAATATATACCTACTCAAATACAGGTTAATATGCTCATATATTTTTTACCTTCCAGATTTTTACTCAACTTAAATAAAGTGAGGCTCATATATTTGATAATATTTTTATATTTCACAGTAGGTATACGTATTACGTACCCACCTAAAAGCGCGTTTGATAAACTGTAGTGTCGTAAACATCAGTATCTCTGATATGTCCAGTACCTACCAAAACAAACGAGCAAACATAGTAAATACAGATCACTACTAAAGATATAAAATCTAACAATATTTATAGAAAAATAGGCTGATCTTTAATGTGCCCATGAGCACACAAAAATGGGGATATACGGGCAAAGTTGAGCGTAGAAGGCACTATTGGCGAGATGGCCACTGTCAAATTGTAGCTGCTTTGCTTGCCTGAGAATTATTTGCTATTTCTTGTGTTTCATTCAGTTGATCAGCTATATTGTTAAAATGTATAATACCTGGAAGACTAAAGACGTTAATGACGCTATGCTGTGTAGCCACAAAATGTTTACGACTTTTCCCACTATTTTTTAATGTTTGGGAAATATAAATATAATAAACCCGATGTAGGTAACTACATCGGGTTTATTATATTTTGTAGATAGAGCATATAATAGACACGCTACTATTTTAATACTATATAAGGATGCACAAATGTGATCATAGAAAAAGTGAGCAAGACACATGTATAAGCTTTTTATCCTTTTTGCGTATGCGTTATTTTTGTTTGAACCCAATTCAACTGGGTCCCGACAATAAGGTGGCTAACCGTCCCCATCATCGGTATGTAAGCTTGTTTTTGTAATAAACTATTGCTATCTCGACACTGCATACGCTGAGAACGTGTCTATTATATCCTCTGTCTACGTATGGAAATGACAGTTTTCAATGGCCATGTCGATAATACGCCATTTGCCGTGAAATAATGGCTGTAAACATCCCCATTGTATCATGTATCGGCCTTATTTTAGTGGCCATATCATTAAATACAAATTTTAAGTTCAACCGTAAATAAATGGTCGGCTTTCGATTTCTGTTTGAAAAATTGCACACGATAAAATTGAACGACTCTTGCAATAATCGATTCTGTAATCTATATTGCAACGATATACATACAATATTTGTACTTACTAAAAGTTCACTACATACAACAGCGTTTCATAAAAAAGATCTGCAATAGAGCTTATCAAATCGTTTGATTGACTAAACGACGATATTTTGATAATTGGGAGTCATGTGCACACTAACACGCAATTGATGAAATCTTAAACAATACGATCTAATCGCCAAATATTTTCAACACATGATAATTAATGTTTGGTGGTACTGCAACTACTGAAACCTACTGTCTATTTCTTAACAGAATATTTATTCAACGTCCACTTATCCATGAAAACCAGGTTAATGGCACTATATTTTTTTCTAAAATTCGTGTAACGCTCTGCTTGTCGACTAAATGCCCACGGCATTTGTTTGTTATTAACTGTTATTATGTTTGAGCAAGGTTAACAAAATTGATTTACTATTTGGTCTCACTCGTAATTTTTTAAGATTGCATTAATTTGTGTGTAGACTGGTGTAATTACTGTAGTGTTAATTTATGTCTGTATTTAAATGGCACCAATTTGTTACTTTTTTGTTTAAAAATATTGTATACTTAACACATTCGATTAACACTAGTATAATATGCTAAATTCATAGTTCCATCACCAAATTTTAAACTAAGGTTGAGAAAACGCACCTTCGCGGAGGCCTTGCGAGTGGCGGACGTTCCCCGGTCCATCCACCCGCAGCCTCAGCTAGGGCGGCATGAGGCGCAAGTACCTGCGCCTGCGCCGCCCCGGTCGCTGGCGGCGGCTTGGGTCAGCGGAAGAATTCTCCTCCCTAGCCCTCTCTGCCGCTTCCTTCCGCGAGATAACCTCCTCGCAGAAGGTAGCGACCGCGGCCCAATTCCTGTCGCTGCCAAGCATCGCTCTGACAACACTCGGCAGCAAGAGGTCCCCCCCTATTTCCGCGACGAGTTCAAAGCGCTGCTCAGCCCAAGCCGGGCACGACTCGAGCGTGTGGCGCGCCGTGTCCTCGTCACAGCCGCAGTGGTGACAGCCCGGAGTCGCTTCCCTCCTTGCGACTATGTGCAGATATCTGCCGAAGCAATCGTGCCCCGACAGCACCTGCACCAGCCCTCTCTGCCGCTTCCTTCCGCGAGATAACCTCCTCGCAGAAGGTAGCGACCGCGGCCCAATTCCTGTCGCTGCCAAGCATCGCTCTGACAACACTCGGCAGCAAGAGGTCCCCCCCTATTTCCGCGACGAGTTCAAAGCGCTGCTCGGCCCAAGCCGGGCACGACTCGAGCGTGTGGCGCGCCGTGTCCTCGTCACAGCCGCAGTGGTGACAGCCCGGAGTCGCTTCCCTCCTTGCGACTATGTGCAGATATCTGCCGAAGCAATCGTGCCCCGACAGCACCTGCACCAGGCGGAAGGTAAGGACTCCGTGCCGTCGCCCCGCCCACTCCTCCAGCACCGGTTCGAGCGCCCCTACAGTCCAAAGGGCCCGGGCCGGAGCGCCTCCAACCGTGCCCTCCATCTGACCATGGCAGCTAGGCGGGCGTCGCCCTACCACCTGGCCACCTCCCTGAGTAGGGGGCGTAAGCCCCCCTCCCGCCCTCGCGGCAATCACCTCCGCCTCCAAGTCCCACAGAGGGATTCCGGCCAACGCGCAGGCTGCCTCCGTCGACATCGTGCGGTATCCTCGTATGACCCTGGACGTGACGACTCTCTGTGGCCTCCACAGAAGAGCCCTGTTCAGTGCCTCCAGGCACTCCGCCCACAAGGGTGCGCCGTACAGCACCATCAACCGGACCACCCCCGCGTAAAGCCGTCGGCATGCATTGTTGGGTCCGTCCATATTCGGCATGAGCCGTGCAAGGGCAGACGCCGCACTGACGAGCCTCGGGGACATCTGACGGAAGTGCTCACGAGAGCGCCACCGCCCGTCCAGCACCAGGCCCAGATATTAAATCTGGGCCTGCACCCCAATTTGGACCCCGCCCACAGTGATCGTGGTGCCAGCAGGTGGCCGACGTCGGGGCCCATGGAAAAGCAGGGTCTCCGATTTGTCCAGGGCCACCCTTAGCACCAGCGCTCCGATCCTCCTGACCACCTCCGAGGTCCCTAAGGTGGCCAGGAACGCCGCTTCCTCGAAGTTTCCACCCTGGGCCACGACCAGCGTGTCATCCGCATAGCAGATGACCGCAAGCCTGGGGGGGAGCCGACAGCGTAGCACCCAGTCGTAACCGATGTCCCACAGGAGCGGCGCAAGAACCGTACCCTGCGGGACACCGCACGACATGGGTCTCCTCACAACGTCACCTATGCGGCTCTCATAAAGAACGCTGCGGCCCTCAAGATAGTCTGCCACTAGCCGCCTCAGGTATGCAGGCACCCCGTGATACCGGAGCGCCTCCCTGATGCAGCTGAATAGCAGACTGTTGAATGCGTTGGCGATGTCAATCGACACCACCAACAGCACTCCACCGCCGGCGACGACTGCCGCGGCCGCGGCCCTCAGGCGCATAATCGCACTGACCGTCGAACGACCAGCTTGAAAACCAAACTGGGCGTCCGACAAGTCGGCTCCTACGTCGCCCTGCGCGACGATGCGGGCAGCGAGGATTCTCTCCAACAGCTTACCCGCCTCGTCCAGCAGCACGATGGGCCTGAAGGCCCCGGCCGAATCCGGCGTTCGCCTCGGCTTCGGGAGGAGTACCAGCCTCCCCTCCTTCCAGCAGTCAGGAAACCACCCGGACGCCAGGCACGCGTCGAACAGTCCCCTGAGGCGGGGCTCCAGGTGGTCCAGAGCCAGTGCCAGCACTCGAGCGGGCACCCCGTGCGGACCGGGGGTGGTGTTCTTGGATCGTATCCGCGAAACAGCCGCCCCCATTTCCGACACAGTGACGGGCGGTACACTGAGGTCAGCCTCCCGGTCGCTACGTGGCTGTGCCATGACTGGGGGCGTGTGTTCCGCTCGTCGTGGGAATAGGCCCTCGATCACCTCGGTGAGGAGGCTGGGCTGAAGGGTCTCTGTGAGGGGGGGCCCTGAGTGCGGAGCTTGTTCAGCGCCGCACGACACGGGCGATCCCAGGGGTCACGGTTGAGACCATCCAGCATCTCCTGCCTTCTCTCCGTTTTGGCGCGGCAGATGGCCAACTTGAACGCGGCCCGCGAAGTGCGGTACGCCTCGTACAGCTGGCCCTCCCACTCCCCATCGCGGTTGCGTAGGACCTCCGGGCGCGAATGCACGCCACACGGAGGTCCGCCAGCTCCTGGGACCACCAGTAGAGCCCCTTCCTCGGAGGAGGACGTCACATACAGGGCATGGCTGAGTCGCACACCTGCGTAATCGCAGCGCGAAATCGGCTAGGCTCAACGTCCACCCCCTCGGTCAGGACCGGTGAGGACAGCCACGATTGAACGATGGCTGCCTCCGCCAGTAGGTCCCTATCTAGCCTGCCCACAGCCCAGCGCGGGAACGCGGGAGTTCTGCGCGCCGCGTGACCCCTACTGGGTCCCTGAAGGGACCGGGTATCCTCAACCCGGATGTACCGATGATCGGACAAAGTCTCAATCTCCTCCAGGACACACCAGTTCCTCACTCGCGCTGCGACGTCGGGGCTAGCGAACGAAAGGTCCACTATTGACCCGCCCCGTTGC
Organism: Leucoma salicis; assembly: GCA_948253155.1. Classification (NCBI taxonomy): domain Eukaryota; kingdom Metazoa; phylum Arthropoda; class Insecta; order Lepidoptera; family Erebidae; genus Leucoma; species Leucoma salicis. The sequence goes on from OX411815.1 coordinate 7,516,717, forward strand.
CGCACGGACGTGTTGACGAAGCCTCTGTTAAGCAGACAGAAGCCCGTCGACGCCGCCCACTCTACCACTGCCGCTCCATGGGCGTTCGTCGCAGGGGATCCCCACGCCGTGGATTTGGCGTTGAAGTCCCCCACGTCCGTGATCACCACCGCTGCCGTTTTCGGCGCTTGAAGCTTGCGCGGCTTCTTAGGGCCGGGCTTGCTCCCTGGCACAGCGAGATTCGCAGCTTGGGCAGCAGCCCCAGTTGCGGCTCCCTTTTTCCTCTTGCCCCGGGATTTCTTCCTCCTCCCGCTCACTACACGCCAGCCCTCATCAGAAGATGCCGGGCCGGTTGGCGCGGGAGGTGGGATACGTGGATCCAGGGGATTGGCTGCTGGGGCCCGCGAGGGCTGGCCAGCACAGGGAAGAGGAGGGAACTCCTCTCTGGACTGGCCCTTGGGGCGCTGCCCAGCCTTCTGCGGCGCCTTCGCTTTGGAGGCTTTGCTCTGCCCACGCGGCCCTGACAGGGCAGCGGCGTTAGGCCTGAAGACGGCGCAGCCTTCTTTTTCTCCGCGGCTAGCGGCGGTCGGAGTCGCGGCTCCGGAGGCAGCCTTGCACTTAGGGAGTCGATGCGTGGGTCATAGATCGCGCTAATGCGATCGATGACCTGACGCATCTGCTCCTCGCTGAGGAGTTCAGAGGCCGGAGGCCCGCGCCCGCCACTGAGGCTGAGACTTTCGGCGCCCTGGTTTGGCTCGCGGGCCGCTGCGCTCCTTGTGGAGCTCTGCCACCTCATCCTCGAGGCGCTTGCAGCGCGCCTCCAGCCTCCTATTCTCCTCAGACGCCGAGTGGCGCCGAAGGGACTCCAACGCTTCTAAGGCCACCTTAGTGGCCTTCTTGAGGGCACCGGAGAAAGAGCCCTAAAGGTCCCACGACCCATCTGCCACCGTAAAAACGACTGCCAGGCATTGTGGCACTGTACGCCTGCTGGCACCTCGGCCTCTTTTTGTTGGCCTTCCCGGCCTCTCCGGCGGAGGCATCTTAGTGGAGCTGCCCTCCGACTCCGACGCAATCCTTCTAGCGCAATTGAGCGCTTCCGGAGTCGAGAGGGCCGCTCCAACGAGCCAGCCATCCCCGGCTGAGACCCCGATGGGTTCGGGGCGAGCGCGCTTACGGCCGCTACACCGCCGCCACCGCCGTCCGTCTCCATCCCCGACGTGGCAGCTGATCTGCTTCCTGCGGTAGGACTTCCCGCGGGTGTGGGTTTCCTCCCACGGGTCCTCCTTTTCCTTACTTTCTTCGTCTTTTTTTCAACCATGGTGTCGAGTGCTCCCCCCATATACACGGAGCTGACAGAGCCGGTTTTGACACTCGGCTCTGTGAGGGATTCCCCAGGTGCGTTGCACCTGAGACCCTCCTGGGGACTAATAGTCTTTTTGTTCTTCACCATTTTTAAGTTTTACTACTTCGAGGGGCCTCGCGACTGAGCTCCCCCCAGCCATGCATCCCCTGGCCGGGCGGCAGAGCACAGGATTGGGGTAATTTTTTATAGGGGTTTTCTTCCGCTTCGCAGTCCGAAGACCCCCGGTCCTGTCCGTTCAGGATTACTATTAGTAAATTATAGTATTATTACTATTAATTAATACGTAGATGAAACTACGGGGCACAACTAGTATTGAAATAAAATAAAACAACAATGACATTTATTAATTTATTACGTACATTCATTTATTATGGAGCAAAAGTGATTAGTAGATATTATAATTAATTGCAGTTTCTTTCATGATTTCTAGAAATCCGTTAAAAGAAATCAATGTTTTGAGACGTATTAAATACAATTATAAAAAAAACTAGACGTCGCGGGACGACTAGCAGATGTGAAAACATCAGAATTATTTTGTACAAATAAAATTATCATAACTTGACAAAGTACTCCTCAAGACGAATCAAACGAGTATAAACTCGATATGGTTGCGTCGTTTCATGACAGAGTTATTGTGGCCACCTTCCAGCGCCATCGTTAGGCTCTGGATATCATCTAGAGACAAAGTACTCGTCAAGACAAATCATACGAGCCCAAACTCGATGGAGTTATATAATCTTATAACGGAGTTCCTATGACCACCTTCTATCTCCATTATCAGACCCTGAATACCATCTAAAGACAAAGTATTAGTCAAGACGAATAAAATGATTCCAAACTGGATGGGATTGCGTTGTTTCATTACAGAGTTACTGTGGTCTGGTCACCTTACAGCTCCATCATCAGATCCTGAATATCATCTAGACACAAAGTACTCGGCAAGACAAATCATACGAGCCCAAACTCGATGGGGTTGCGCCGTTTCATTATAGAGTTCCTAGGTCCACCTTCCAGCTCCATCATCAGATCAGCTCCATGTCATCATAGTATTGCATTGTCACGCGATATACACATGCGTGTAAAATTTCAGCTCAATCGGAAACCGGGAAGTGTGTCAAATTTAACTTGCAAAATTTGAGCGGGACAAGTAAAATAAAAGCGTCGCCACGCTAACCGCCGATTTTACTCTCCCTCTGCATTAGATGTTTCACATCAAATATTATAATAATTAATAATGATAATTTCAGCTTAGGCATATATCTAAAGTAGTTTTATTGTCCACATCCTCGTGAATGGAACGCCGTAATGGTCCGTAGCTACGTACTGCTACGTGAGCCCGTGTTGACATCCCTGGCCTTCTTCTATGTAATACGTAATTACTGCAATAATATTTAGGGTTCCGCATATAAAATTACTAAATACCACACGGACGAAGTCGCGTTTAGTTGCTAGTGTAAAATATTTATGGTCATGGTTTCACATATGCAACTAGTACATGATCAAAATTATTAATATTGATTGAGTATTTTCATAACTCATCTCTCATCATCAAAGTTTGTCTTTAACACAATGTTTATAATTCAGCAGAACTCTACAGCTTCTTGAGTGAAATAATAAATACTTAATTAAACTATAGTAAATTATATAGCTATGAGAAACATACAAATGAGGTACCGTGCTGAGCAGAAAACTAATTATAATTATAATAGAATTTAATGACACGCTAATTGCCAGTTTTTCTAAACTAAATGACGAGATCTCACCAAAGTTTCTGAATAAACTTCTCTATATTCCACACGTGACCTAATTTCTCACATTCAACATTGACAGGCTTCGTGGCGCAGTCGGTAGTATATTCGACTTCTGTGCAAGAGGTCGTGGGTTCGATGCCCACTCTGGACAATTATTTGTGTGATGAACACAGATATTTGTGCTGCGTCTGTGCCGGTGTCAACAGATTACTAGCCGACCACGCAGGAGATATTATAGTGCATGTATATGCGTAAAGACAAGTGCACACTCTATTCCCTCACTCTCATCATGTCATAGGACCGCTTGTTGTGGTGCTTGTTGAGCAGCTTTATGTCTAGCGATGACAAAATTTTATGGATGGATGGATGAAAAATTTAGATTCCATAGCATTCAATTAATTTATGATCTAAAAAACCTATTCGTAACTTCTCTACTTTAATAGAATTTATTTTGGTAAATTTTTTTTCTTTCTATTCTCCCAGCCTAATTATAGACTCTACTGAGAACTCCTCTACAAGAAGCGCAGAAAGAAGTGAAGAAAGAGGAGGAGGAGGAAATGAGTTTGCATAGAGTTTTGGAGGTTTACTTCTATCCCAATCGGTTTAATTCTTCCTATCGTCTCATCCACTACTTAACTTCACTCTCGTAGCCACCATCTTACGACACCCGTACCGTCGTGTGGAATGCAATGGCGTGATAACACTTCTTCCCTATAGTTTGTAGCACACTATAAAATACTTTTTAAGTATACGAGTATTAAACTTAAATGTACTTATAATACGATGTCATTGTGATATGTAGTATATCAGCTCCCATTATTTGAATCGACTGTTTCTCGTATAACCAAAACACTTCAGATAAAGGAGGAAGATGGTGGCTCCTACAGGTCAAGGAATAAAACTTTCTTCGAGTTTTCTTGGAGTGATTATGTGTAAAAAGACACATAATCACTTCAAGAAAACCCTTTGCGATATAATACTATAATACCTAATGTATCAACACCACCATATATTGCTGCATCTCCGGAAATCATTTATATCGAAAATGTATAATTCCTATTTTACGTTAAAAATGTATTAATAAAAGAAAAGCGCAGTCCGTTAAGTGACGATATCCGACAACGTGCGTGCGTGTTGGCGTCGATCGATGCAGTAGATACTGCGCCCGCGCTTATTAGCTTATTACAGACAGATAGAAAGTCTACGAGGTTTAGTCGCTGACTGTACTCAGAGGGAGAAGCACGTGGGCGGACGCAAATGTTACCGACCACACGCGGGAAATAGTTGCGTCTGTATCGTGAACGAAATACTAACAATAAGTAAAAAATAATATAATATTTTTGCTAAGGACGATTTGTGTGGATCGCAATAATGGGTGTCAGTGCGTGGATTTTCATCACGTCTCTTATAATTTCTGTCGCTACAGCTGTTCCAGTAGGAGATGAAATAATACCTGCCTTAAGCATCGGTGAGTCGATTTAAAAATTATTTTAGAAGTACCAAATATTAATTAAACCAATTGTAATCATAATATATTATTTTCTAGACATAAATAGCTAATTGGACAGTTTGTTTTCAACGTGTGTGTCTGTTTAATTAGATTGATAACAATGTATTATTAAAACAAATAACTCGTTTTAAAATATTTTATAAAATTAATAGAGAACTGTGGACAGAATAGATGCGATTTAATTTTTTTTAACTACTGTATCATAATACAAAATAAAATAAGCTTTATAAGTAAACATTTGCGTTACCAATGAGCAAATAATAATATAATAGATTACACAAATAGTCTTTCCGTAAACTAGTTACAAAAAGTTACATTAATTTCACAGAAAATGAATTTATCTGCACGCTTTAAGTGACACTGACCTAGTGAGGGACGAGACGAAGTGCTTTTAATCGCGATTTCGAGACAAATTGAAACTGACCTTACAATTGCGTTATTGGAAGACTATAAAGATTTCTAATTAAATATTAATTTAAATTCAATTTGTCACAAACAATTATAATGATCGTTCCTTGAATACTTTTACAATGACAAAAGGCAATCGTTTCTAAACGCTGCAGAGAGCATACAAACAATAACAATCACATAGCAGAACATGGACTATCCGAACTTAGGTCAATGAACGATGAAAAGATCGCTTAAAGGGAATTTATTTTTAAAGCTTGTTGAACGTTGACAAATTAAAATTTTACTTTTAAGTTTAAAACATTCTATGTGCCTAATATGTAATTACTGCAATATACATACTCCCTATATTAAAACAGTTACTAGGTATATGTATAAAAGACATTCATATTTAATATAAAATTATACCTAGACGTTGCTTTTTTGTTCAATGGATATACGATTCGATTAGTACACAAATAAATTAGTTACCTTATGCAAAAACATATATCTATCCATAAATTTTCATTAATCTAATCTGGAAATGAATTTAACTGAAATGGAATAATGTAATATGAGATAATAATATGTACATGTAACATACAAGACTTAGGTCCATGTAATATAAACTGAAATAATATGTATTTATTTTGCTTGTTATACTGCTAGGTACATACTCGTTATTTTATTTAAATAATCAGCTTCTACTATAATGCAAGCGTTTGATAGGCGAACTACAAAAATGTTTTACGACAATTTTTTATTTCAAAGAAAACTATAATTTCTCTAAATAAATTCAAGTCATTACAATCATACAAGCATATTTATGTTTAATTAACCTTTGCCCGCGGCAAATGCTAGTTTTCCGGTACTGTAGTGAGTTATGTATACCAGGTTTTCAACAGGATTGTTCCGTTCGTTAGTTTTGCGTGATGCGTGATCCAACAAACAGATTACAAGATTTCACTTTAAAAGCAAATATTTAAAAAAAATCTTAAACGTACAGACATAGCTCTCTTACAGCTTTAAAATAGTATATATTCGCTAACCTATACTTAGATTTTTACTATCCAGAGAGGAACGCTTCTAAAAATTAATTTCACCAAGAAAATATTTCGTGGTACGATTTCTGAAAAAAATACAGTGCACCTCACAAACAGTGATTTAAATTGACAATTTAGTCACTGTTTATGTGGCTAAGCAAGCTTAAACATTTTTACGCAATTCTTAAATTACCTTATTCTTCTAATTTTCCGGAAATACTGCTATAGATGTCGTCAGAAACAGTAACGCAGTCTATTCAAACTGCGTACCTTTTGATATTTTAACGTTTTATTTATTTGAAAATGTATTTTAGTGTTATTTGAATATTGAAATAATCTAAAATAATTGCAACCCATTATTCTTCTATAATAGAAGGGCATAATTAAGACGTGACTAAAGCAAACTTGATATAACAAACAGTCTAAATTGTTTGCATGAATATCCACCAAGGTTTCCCTTCTTCATTCCTAATATTACTTAATCGCTTTAACCTCCAGCGTAGGACGATCAACAATAGAAACTCTACAAGGCTCTTCAACATTAAATGCTTACAGCTGGATAGTTTAAACACCATTGTAATTTACACTGCCTCTGTGGTCCCCGTTTCAGGCAGTGTTACTGAGCTTTTTCGTAAAAAGAAAAATTCTCAGTAGCAGCCCGGAGTTTGGAAATGTGCCCGGTCAACGGTAATAGGATCGCCCCCTATCACGTCGGACTTAAACATAGCTGGCGAACCGTGGATGTGTAATACACCTCTGCCTACCCCCTCGGGTAATACAGGCGTGAAGCGTATGAAATTCTCGTACCACAGTGTTTGTCGCCATTCTCCTCCGAAACGGCTTGACTGATTGTTATGAAATTTTGTGTGTATATTGAGTAGGTCTCAGAATAGGATGTAAACTATTTTTCATACCCCTAAGTGATAAGGGTGGTCCACCCCAAATGTTATTTTTTATTTTATAGACAACATTTTTTATTTTAACTTTTTTATGATTCGGCATTAAAAAATACATACTACTCTAAATTTTCACTCTTCTACTGCCAACCCCTATTTTTTAATTTCGATATTAGTACTTTAAGAATTTTCATAAAAAATATTCACGAAAAAAACAATATGGCCGTACGAAGTTCGCCGGGTGAGCTAGTGTTTTCTATGTAATTTACAAGCGTCGTCGTTCAGAACCATTCACTTCCGAGGAACTCAGCTTTCTTGTGCAACCACGTGAGATACTTCACGGGTCAGATGTACTTGTTTTTGTTAGTTTAACTAATGTCTTCACTCATTACCATTTCTATAGTGTCGTAACAGTTGTAACTAGGCTACGAGCGGTCGCATGAATTACATTGTCCACACTCGGATCTTTTTGTACTAACTTGTTCGGATATTGCCGCGATAATCTGTACTATTATAAAGCTGTAACAGTGCTGTGTCTGTACATTTAAGATATCTGAGAAAAAAAAACTTTATTAGGCGATATAGGCGTGTCTGAAAACAAAACATTTTTTGATTTTGTGTCTGTTTGCCAGTTTGTTAATTCACGCAAAAACTTCTAAATGAATTTTGATGCAACTTATTGGATTTGATAGCTCTTGATTAGACTTAAAAATTGGTATATCGGGAACTTGATATATAACCTAAAAACTAGCTTCTGGCTGCGCGGAGCCGCGGGCAAAGGCTAGTATTTTATATTGGTAATGGTGGCAGTCCACCCAATCATACCTTATTACTATGACGCAGCCTCAACAGGGGGATGGGGATAAGTTCCCTACTCTACTCTCATCTCTAGGCCTTATGATGATTGTTTAAATAATACAATTAGTGATGCACTTGAGTGTCCAATGGATTTAAATTTTACAAGCTTTTATTTATAAATTTATACGTATTAGTCGGATAATTTCCCGATACTTTTTATACGAAGGTAACCCTTACGTGTGAGCTGGCATGCATCCTTCTTCAGTTCAATACCCTCGGTGTGTTAGTCACAACAATCTTATATTGACAATTTACCTCGACATTTATGGTTATACGTTACCTCAAAAAGCATTCTCTTGAGAATGCATAATATCCACGGAATAAAAAGTATTTGATAGTGTGATACCGCACAACGCTTCTGTATATTAAGTACACAAAATACATTACATCGAAATTAATCTTTTGGAAATTAAAATTTTTATGTTCATATTTCACAACAGAATAAATTTATCACCAAGTATCCAGATATTTTTATATATATTTTTAGCATTTGACATGCTTAGCACTATACATTCACCACCACCGTGGGCACCGTGGGCGTCACCCAAAGACGTTAAGTATGATTTTTTATCGAAATTAGCAGTCAGGAGCAATTGTCAGGATGGCTGAATTGGTAAAGCATCTGGACGGTATCCAGAAGATGCAGTTTCAAATCCTGCTCCTGACTGTTATTTTCGATTTCACATTTTTCACTTTGTGTTTAATGTATAGTGCTAAGCATGTCAAATGCTAAAAATATATATAAAAATATCTAAATATTTAAAGGGTTTGCGTCATTATTAGGTAAAATCTTAATTGTAAAATTAAGTTTACTTGGTCGGTATAATGTATGAAAATACTTCCGACAGATGGCGCAGGCGTCACCCAAAGACGTTAAGTATGATGTGTTATCGAAATTAGCAGTCAGGAGCAATTGTCAGGATGGCTGAATTGGTAAAGCATCTGGACGGTATCCAGAAGATGCAGGTTCAAATCCTGCTCCTGACTGTTATTTTCGATTTCACATTTTTCACTTTGTGTTTAACCAAGTATCCAGTAGCCCAGGTACCTAGTTTAAAGGAAATGTTCCGTATTTGTATAGATTAGTAATCCAACCCTCTTGAAAAGCGGATTAAGAAAGTCTAGATTTTGGAAGTGAGTCTTTTGGGGGCAAAACTTAACTATCCTCGGAACTTACCAAATGGCTAGTTCCATTTTTATTACAGTATAATCATTATAGCACTAGAGTATAATAAATGATAATAGTTAGAAAGAAAGAAATGAAATCAGTACCTACATTTATTTCTTAAGTTCCCACGCAACAGGTGCTTTATAGCTATGATGAAAAAGATAATACAACGCATCGATATCGCACGTATAGATAGATGCAATGTTTTATTCCTTATAATTTTATTTGTCATCAATGGTTATTATCTTTGAAACAATGCAATCACTGTTACTCACTCATATTTCGATAGGTCGAAATACTTTTCACAGGTTGCATTTGTATTATATCACATAGTAATGTTATAATTATTGTGTAATTATCTTAAGCAATACCCTTTATATAAATATAATCGAGCGTTCGATCATAAAGAGATTATAATGTTGCACGTCGACAGTATAATTTGTGCAAAGGATGCCAAATAATTATAGTAAACACAAAACGTTGAGCGCGATAGTAAAATAAAAGTTTGTTACCAATTAAATTTTAAAATGGTGACCTCGATTTAGAAAAATTTGCTGTTTAAATCAATCGTTCGAATACTGCACGGAACAAATATATTGCGTTAATAATTTTTATCTTGTAGTTAATTCTAAGTAGCTTCAGATTAAATTAATTTCACGTCTATATTTCATAACTGGGAGGACAAAAGGCGTCTCAAATGGAAAGTGGCGTAAGAAGTTTGTCGTAATATCTAAAGCAAGTACACTGAAACGTAGAGTAGTAGTCATAGAGTTTAGAAAGAAGGTATTATACCATGGTCTTGAAACAATACGTGTGTCATGATATATATCCTAAAATAACCAAAATGTTATTTGTTAACCTGTAAATGCATCCGATAGGACCTATACCTACCACCTGGTGGCGTGGGTCGTAAAGACACATTTATTAATGTGATGTGGAGATTGAGAATGGCCGTTGGTCAGTACGATGGCTTAGCGGTTAGAGCACTTCCCCGGATTGGAAGGAACGCAGGTTCGATTCCTGCTCGCCCTAAACTTCTCTTTTTCCACATTTCACAAATAATTTGTTCTTTAAAGTAGCTAAGCAAGTCAATTGCTAAAATACAGCAGACTTACCACCAACTCTTATTGCGATTCAGTTTAGGACACAAACTCAACTGAATCGCAATTTCGTACCATGACGTGTCAAAGGCGCAATCTTTTGTTTTTTTGCCGATACGGCACAAAATCTGAAGTAATCAGTCGCAAACATGACATCTTTGTATTGAAATTCGTACCATGAACTTACTTGACAACCTAAACAAGATCGCTCAATTACCTAGACATCATGGTACGAAATACAACAACCCACCTATTTTGAATTGCGTCGGAATTGAATCGCTAGCTAAGAGTTCATGGTAAGCCTGATCAAAAATTATTATTTTGTATAGTCATTTCATTTTTAATTTATATTCCCCTTCGAGTAGGCTTTAAAATAAAAATCTAAAAATATCAAACTCAAGTAAATTCCCCAAAATACAAATATCTCAAGTATGTAAAAAGTAAGTAACGATACCTTTTACATAATAGCTACTAAATGTATATACTCGAGTGCTTATACAAACATTTTAGTAATATTATTTCAGTTGATATTTCACGGATGTATATTTCCGTTTTAATGTGGAATAATAGCGTAAATAATGAATATATGATTAATAAATGCTAGCACAAAATGAAACAGGAAAGTTAGCTATTGCATTTCACGGTCGTATAATTATCAGAGACTGTGTACGTTACGCATTATTGTTATAACAATTCAAATTTTTATTCGTGATTATAATTATATAATAAAAATATGTTCATGACACGATTAAATAGATATTATATGAAATGCAGTTGATCTGATACTTTCTGTGATAACTGCGCTAAAACAAACATAACATTTAAATATTAAAAGTGCTTGTGCTAAACCGTTAGAGCTCTTAGAAATCCTAAATTAATAATAATCAAAAAAACTTTAATTTTCTTTTTTATTCATATTGTACTATTGCGAACCCGTTACAATCAGTCATTTCTACCGGTTTAGGTCAATGTTCCACACTACACGGCACAAGGTAAAGTGAAAGTGAAATCGAAAGTGCCATAGCGATTTCAATAGAATTTGATCGCTGTCACGTTCGAGGATTAAGTTTTAATCAACAAACACGATCTATACACAAAAGTACCATATAAAGTTTATTAAAATTGATTCTTCAAAACCTACAATATCGTATTCTTGATCGTTAATGACATGAAGCTTTTTAAAAAGAATTATTTGTTCCATATTATATAAGATATGATTCGTATTTGTGGAAAACTAAATGTATCTACTTATAATTTAATTAAATAACGAAAGGCAATGGTTAACATTTAAAACGGCATTCGCACTTCATAGTATTTTAAAAAGTTTAAATTAAGTACATATCTATTTTGTAAAAAAAAACATAACTAAACTAAGGTAAATAATAATACAATAGAACCGGAATGATTTAATTTATAAATTAACTTTTTACGAATTTACGTAATTACATTTTTGTAGTGTTTAAACGTATAAAGAGAAATATCATTCCAAATATTTTATTTGTTCTTTTCAATGTCGTGGTAGGGGGTCCGCTACAGTAACCTCGCTTACGCGACTTGACGTAACTAAAGATGAGCAAACCGTCAATCTTTGTGCGTATCCATCTGGAAGTAGAGCGATTGGTCAATTCGCACTTACATTACGTTTTCCGAGATTTCTTCATCTGCAATTAGCACGAATGCCCTACGATGTCACTGTCCTAAAGTAGTTGTACTCAAGTTTAAGGTAAATAAATAGACTCGCCAATGGCATGTACACGTTATTCATAAAAATGTCTGATACTAAATTGCCAAATATTAATATTAGGATCGGATGAAGTTGTGCAAGTACATGCTTGTGTTGCTCGTTTATGTCACGTAACCATGCTTCTACATAGAAATGTTGCATTATTGCATAAATCTATGCTTGTACATCAAGGTGAAAAGTAATATTTTTTTATAAACTTATAGTGATTAAAGTAGGTTACCTTTTATTATATGACAGTAACTGGAATAATTTGAATCTCAGAAAAGAAACAGGCATTTTATGAAATTTAAGAGGATGATACAAGCTCCTTAAAGGTATGATAAGGCTGCATGCATATGTTGACAGGATTTTACAATAGTTTCGAGTATCTTACTACTCGACTATTATTAGTCAGCTGCCAAGCAAACATGTAAAAATTTACATCTAATTGTACTAGGTAAAATATTGACGTAATTATTTTGTAACAATATCAAAACAAACCTGCAGGAGTTCTTTGCAACAGTTGCCATGTGCAACTGTATTGCAGTATAGATGGTTGTCGCAGACATAAAACTGACGCCCACGGAGCTATGAAATATCTAATGAAAAAGAATTAAGTTTTGCTCAGTTTGACATCCTTGACTGCAATCTGTCTCGCTCAGTTATAAAAAGCATCAGTTTATTGTCATCGTTCTTAAAAGTGGTTGAATATAACCAGACCAAAATGTAACATTTGACTGATTCTTTTTGGTCTCTTTGCTGATTAACGATACCACCTTTGCAAAGGAGTTGCCTGTATTATAAGGACAAATGTATAATAGGTTGGACATAGCACTGCATAAGACGAGGCCGTACCACTACAATTGGAAATTAAAAACTGTTTACTTTAAAAATTGAATTATATATTTATGTATTGAAATTACGAGTATTACGAGAGTGAGTGTAAGTGCAAGTATCTCTCGTTTAGGATCTATTATGTCTACCACCGAAGGAATGTAACATAGTTCCAGTGGCCCACCAATAAAGGCGGTGAGACGGCACACAGCGGGTTTCTTTAGTGGGTGAGGGCCCCACACTACTTTGTTCGTTGCCCCGAACGACGTAGTGTGCGGTTAGATACATTTTTTCCCGCCTAAACAAAAAAAAAGGATCTATTATGTCTACCCGGGTTTCAAGCATATCCCGTGCTCAACTTCAGGATGAGTGCGCAGCGGCGACTGCGAGCGTCTGGCGTGCACTTGAATTTAAGACTCGTTTTTTAAATGTGGGTAACTTAGTATATTTAGTTAATTATAAGTATATCGCTTTCACTCGAAGAAATATTAATTTATATATTCAACCAAACCATTATCCAATGCTGGAAATGGCATATTCTGTTTTATATTAAAAAATATAAAACATAGATGTAAACTCTGGTTGTATAGGCAGTTGAATAGCTAGTGTCTGGCACCGTTTGTTATTCACTGAACACAGTAACTGATATTCAATCACGATACATAAAGTGCATCCAGTAAGTTCACATGAACGCTTATGATGTTAGATCACTCTGACAACATAATTGCGAAATTACCTTCTGAACCTTAGCACATATGTAAGAAAATTGAGTTATTATTCTGTGTCGAAAAAAAAATACGAAATGTATGATAATTGAAAATAATATTTACATTTTTTGTATAATTTGATTTTTAATATTTAAATTTTAATGATGTGTTGTCAATATCATAAGATTTTATTTTATTTTATTTTACTATGGATTGTGTGTTATGTGAAATAAATAAATTATTATTTGTCGAAGGAAATGATGCGGGCATGATTATGAGACAACAATTCCGTGCTGGCCTCAGGACATGATATAAAATGATATTCTCTTCCCTCCTAGGCCTTGAAGTTGTCGAAAGAGCACATAAATATGATATATCTACTGCCAAAACGAAAATTATGCACTATAAAGTTTTAAACTATGAAGTTACTGTTGTATTACATTTATTTAAATACACTTTAAGCAATATCATAGTATGATACAATAACATTTCATCATAGTTTAAAAGTAAAGTATGAAGTGCGAATAGTTTTCCCGCCGAGAATCGTGATCATAGAGACAGAACGCAACACCATCGGTTAACAATCGCTATGATTTACCAAATCCTCATTATTCTGTTGTTTGAATCATTGTTTGAAAGGTAATCGAAAATGGGCAATTATGTTGATGCCATTCAATTGTCATAAATTGTCATCGGATAGAACAATTCGATTGCGGCCTTCGATAACAACAATTTATTTTATTAATGCCAGTAACAGAGTGAGAAAAGAAAAGAAGTAAGTGTATTAATATTTATAATATTCTTTGTCTAAGTAATAAATACTTATTATTAAAATACAGAGTAGGTATAGTGCGATGTTATACAGTTTTACCAAGATTCTGAAGATGATGAAGTATGTAATTATCTTGTGACTGATTTTAGAAGAAGCAAACAAAAACCAAAAAATACATAATATAAATAATTAGAACTTTATTTTATTTATTTATAATTTTAGCAGCATTTGGAACAAGGTGGACTTAATGCTAGGGCATTTATTAGTCATTACGAGTAAACCTGTGGCAAGACAAAGATATAGGTACTATGGTAGGGGCATGTCATGCGAATAGCTTATATAAACTTAATATAACTATCCCAAAAAGTTATATATACTTCCAAAGTAGAATAGCCTAAACATTGAAGCAGATTGAACAAAGCTAAAGTTGCGAGAAGGACAATGATGAAGAAGATTGCTAGAAGAGTGACGGTGTCGTTCATGGGTAGCAAAGAAATTAGAAATAGGACCTTAAAAGTTGTACAAAATACGCTATGTCAAGATCCCAAAGGTTACACACGACACAAAATTGTATATTGCATTCATTAAATACAGTTATTTATTTGGATTCAATTATAAGATCACATAACAAAATAAAGTTAAAAAGTAAATATATTATGTAAATAAGTCTGCATATAAACATTGCTATCATGACTTTGTGATTGGTAATTTCAATTTGTTCTAATTACTGTTATGCTTATTGACTTTTGATTTATTCTCGAAATATTTATAGCAAAAAGTCTCCTTATCGAAATTGCATTCGCCACAGGAATGAGGCCTTGGTAACGTTTCGCCCGGTTGCAGATAAATTCAAATCAGCAATAATCACCCGAATTGAACTAGTTTAGAACTAGTAGTTTCGAAACACGTCTGTTTAGTTTGGCATAGAAATTTTACCACTTTATACTCTCACAGACCTTGCATTGTATTGGTACCAATGGAATAGAGCATAAGTACTGCAATGATTAACCACGATGAAATTTGCATGTGTGTTTGAGTTGGTTTAGAAATACATTTGGACTCGGTAGATGCCTGTGTACTAATATTTTCATTACAAATGTTTTTTTATTCTTTTGTGATTTTTTACATACCAACAAAATTTCATCCCAAACTCTTATCATTGCCCCTGTAGAAACTTCAAATATCGAAAATATCAAAAGCTTCTAATAGCCAACTGTCAAGCTAACATTCGGTTAGGAATACGTCGGCACAGTACAGCTATAAGTTGTAGTAAAATTACGTATTCGTAGATGTGAGACTAATAAAAATTATTAATTGTAGAAAAATACATTTTTCTTGATCTAACCACCGTAAGCCGTGTGGGGCCGGCTTTAGAATTATCCCACCCCTCTCAACCCATGGGAGTCGTAAGAGCCGACTAAGGGAATTCCGGGGAAGTGGGCAGCAGCACTCCTTTGAGTATTAACAACATCCACTGCGATCGCCAACCCCTCCTGCCAAGCGTGGCGATTACGGCACTATCCCCCATTCTTGGGGAGGCCTATGTCCAGCAGTGGACGTTAAAAGGCTGATGGATGGATGGAGCCACCGTAAACCAAGAATAGGCAAACTATTTGCAGTAGATGGGATGAAAAACAAATTGTTTTAAGTTCAGACAAACTTTAAAAAATACATAGTTCTGTTACAGTTTTATAACCGTATTGAATTAAAATATTATAATAATTAAGAGATACAACTTGAACCCTGCAGCGTTCATAAGAAAACTATAAAATAAGTACCTTACGAAACTTTGGTTTTTTTCGGAGCCATAACGCTGGCTTCTGTACTTTAAATTTATAAGTAATAATCAAGTTTACACATAAGTGTAACCGAAGCGAATCGAAGTATTTGCATATATTTTATCAAAAATTGAAGTGCCTGCATCTTTACATGGCAAGTTACGCCAGACCGTGGTCCTAGTATGGTTTATAACATCCATTTTATTTGGCAACGTGATTCAACTCATATTATTACGGAGAAAGTATATTATAATTCGATTGCAATTACATGTAGCAATCTGTAATTAAACCATATTGATGGCTCACATTTTACAGCAATTATATTATGTCGAACCACTGTGTGTATTACTGATTTAAAAACTTTTACGTTTTAAATGACAAAATCATATAAGAATATCATGAATGTAAACCTTCGAAGTATTTTTATTACATGACCTACAAATTTAGCCTTCATACTCTTGATTGGATCCAAAAGTAGTAATTTCAGATTAAATATGTAAGTCATTATTTTAAATATAATAAAAACAATGATAGCTAATGATAACCTTACGGATAGGGTCAGCCCGTAAAATTAAGGTTGTTCATGCAATGCGAGCCATTTTTGAGGTTTCTCTGAAGGACAAACTCCGAAACAAGGACAGAAAACAGAGAACTAGAATGATCGACTAAACAGTAGCATAAACAAGTTAATGAGACAATGAGCTTATCAGGTCGGTCGGAGAACCCTTGGGCGTCAAAGTGAAGTCTTCGAATGGATACTACGAATAGACAAAGTTAAGATAGGATGTCCCTCAACATTTTATTTATTCTCGTATCGTGACGTTATAGTTTTCGAAATAAATAGATAGTCACGGTAAACGGACGGTCTTCCATAAGTCCATAAGAATCATGAACTTACAAAGAAACGCAAAAAAGAGCATGCAAAGAGACCCAAAATTTATTTACTAGTCCACCGTCTACACCTTGTCCATAAGATTGAGATCGTCTACAGCTCGAATATCACGTATTTGCAGGAAGAGGGTACTTGGATGCGCCTTCCCAAATATGTAAGTAGTCCACATGAGCACGGGGCTTGTCTTTGTATAAAAAAGTCGTTGTCTCTTTTGCTATACCGATTCTTAATCCGAGCAAATAGGGTGATATAATTTAATTCCAAATAAGATTACAAAATATTCACGTGATGTTTTTAATACCCTAATGAATACTGTGCATTGTCTTTTATTTATACACATAGAGGCTTTAAAGAAAGTTCAAAGACAAAGTTCAGGTAGCTTTGACCTCATATAATGTTGTGTTGATTTGTCGAATCCTTTTAAAGAATGCGAAAAAAGCAAAACAACACATGTCATACACCCCACTTGTAAACATCGTATCGAAGATGCTTTTAAGTATCCTTAATTGTAATATGTTAATACTAGAAGAAATGTAAATAATAATTGAATAAAAGTGAATATTCATTACATACTTATACATAATATACAGCAAAGAACGAAATGAAGATGGGGTCGTTTTTTTTTTTTTTTCGAATCTTGTTAATGTATTCTGTAAGTTCAAGTGATCATGTCGTCGTAGTTTGTATTTATATCTAAAGTTATTTTTATAGAATTAGTTTAGATTGCATCTTCTTTATTAATTGACTATTAAACTTTTGTTTAACAAAAGAATTACGAAAAGTCAGAGGTGTGTGCTTTGTGTAGTTTTTTTACCTCTGATTAGGGAGTGAATTCGATACCTCTGTCATTTCAGTCCTTGGGTCCTGATTCCTTGGTCCATTAGACAATCATATCTCATAGTTTTTGTTATTTCTCATTATTTTCGTACAAGATTTGAAGGAGTAGGTTTAGATCAGCGTGTAACAACGGTATTTACTCTCCTAGCATTGTGTTTCGTATGGTGAGGGGGTTTTATCCTCCGGTGAGTGCCGGAAGCCCAGGATAGGGATATCCTCTCCTTATTATCCTTCCTATCGTCTCTTTAGTAACCTACCTATCCTCTCCCTATTATCCTGTCTATCGATCTTCTATCCCTTTCCATGGAGATGGCGACGCGCGAGTGATGCCTCTGGCGTTGGTGTTGCTATTGTCTATAGGCTATGGCAACTGCTTACCATCAGGTGGGCCGTTAGCTTGTTCGCCACCCATATAGAAACAAAATTCGCACGTACTGAGAATTTAATCTCCAGTTGACAAGAATTTGTTTTCGTCATTCTAAATACTTCTTCGCGATCTCTGTTTTATTACAAGCATGCATAATTATAATACGATGAAATGAATTAATAATTTTAAGTAGTAAATAAAGGCACATTATATGACTAAGTTTATGGAAATTAACACTGAAATCCTCTTTTAATTTATGTTAATGAGAGTTATTAATATTTTCCATATAAGAGAGATACTTTGCTATAAGCAAATGATTCGGGTTTAAAGTTATTAAATAACACTCAGAATGTAGTTATTTTTAAACATGTAAAGACTAACAAAGATACAGTTAGAAGCAAGATTCTCATAATATTAAACAAAAATTTAAATTTAAAATGTGCATTACTTTCAAAATAACTTCAAGATATGCCTAGTTTACTCATAAATAAAATCAAGATGAATAAATGTTAAAAGCATTAAAAGTAAATATGGGACAAGAATCTCTACACAAAAATATCCCCTCAATTTTTTTAGCCGATAGCCTTCCCCGTACCTATTCTTTAGACCTATTTCAAATTTGGTTATGGTCGGTTAAGTATTTACAGCGTCAAAATGTAATTAATAAACTCATTTAAGATTCCGTTCAAGAACAAGATGAATCGGGCACTTCAGAATGTAGAGCTGCAAATTTAATTATATTAAGGGTACACGCTACAATTAAAAATGTCTGTAGTCGGTCAATTCTACATTGCTAATTACAATTTTACATGGGTTAAACTCCAAGATAGTTATAGCTAGTATTATATAACAGCTAGTAATATATATATTCATAGAATTCAACTCTTGTTTAATATTAATCATAGCGTAACTAGATTCGAAAACTTTATAATTCAGATATAACCGACATACTCGTACCTACTTACATACCTTGAATTAGATACATTTTTTTACGCTCTTAAAATGATTGTGATTCATAATAATATTTAAAAACATAAAATAGTAGGTAATTACTCATTTTTCTATACTTTTGTCGATATCATAATAAAGAACACATGATGTTGATACAGTGGCATATGGCGTGTGGGGGATGGCGTTCCGCCCGTAGAAACCGATTGCTGACAGACCGGTGCTCCTTGATTTCTCGAGGTACCAGTACTATCTCTCAACCACGTCTTCTTACGCCAAGGTTATAGGCATGCGATGGATTCTAGATCCTATGGCAGATCTTACGATATCCCCTGATGTCTCTCTTTGAAGTAGCTGCAATGTATGAGCATTGAGGGCAGTCAGACTATCCGCCCAAAATGGGGCCCCGTCCAAACCATGGACTGCACGATTCCCATGCGCCTCCTATTTAGCGGTCTAAAGCACTACTAAAGCTACTAGAAGCACTAGTAAAGCTCTCTTCTTTAAAGTAGATGAGCATGTCAAGTGCTAAAATACAGATTAAAATATTACTACTTTTTTTTTGCCACACACCCCCTTGTTTGGGGCAACGAACAGGGTAGTGTGAGGCCAACCCGCCATGTGCCGTCTCACTGCTTTTATTGGCGAGCCACTGGAACTATGTTACATTTCTTTTAAGTACCATGAATTAGCCTGGAATTAAATATCTGTGTGATTCTTCTAAAATATTAGCAGTTATGCTTTGATATACATTAAACATTTAATAATAAGACATTATTTATCAATAAAACATACAGCTATTGACCCGTAGCTCTACTGACTAAAATTCAATCTGCAATAAATCAAATGTTAACTTAAACATTTATATTTATTTGTAACTAGACCCCATAAATATTGATGTGATTATGAATAAGTTGGAAACAGATATGTAAATGTTTTACAGTGATATAACATTAAATTGATTTTGCTACTAGATGCTAAGAAACTATTTTTCATATTGCACATAAAACACTGGCAAACTTAATAACTGATATCAATCTATCATAAAGCTAGTAAGTACCACAAAACATTATGAAAAGATATGATAAAATATATTACTAATTATATAAAATAATAAAAATTATGTTTACGTAAATGATAATTACAGAAAAGTACATATGGGGCATTTGCTGTGTAAAATAACGGAAAATATTTATGTAATTGGCATATTATCTTAACCTACTTGGTCGTTCTATCGATACTATTTTAGTAAAATTACTTTTGATTGGTGTATTTTCATTCGCCAAATAGCAAATAGTAATTAAGATTACTATTTGATATTTCCCAAATACTTTTCAAGATAGTCTCCAAAGACTTTAACTTCATTCATGGATTTTACGCTGTTATAATAGTAACCATGAATAGGGTTTATTAACGTATACGTTTGAGCCAACGGACAATTAAATAAACACATACAATATGACGAACTTAGACAAATGACATTTAACTTGACTCGTGTCAATCACCCTTTAGTGATAAATACTTTCACCAATTGAGCTGGCTCTAATAATGGATCAAACATTTGACATTTTAGGTGACCGATGTAGGTCAAGAACAAAACGAAACGAAAGGAGACAATATGTATGCTTTTAGTATCATATTATGCGATTAAGTGGCGGTTAGAATATTTAACTGCCTCGATAGTGTAGCGGTAGTGTATGCGACTGCTAATCATGAGGTCTCGGGTTCGATCCCCGGGTCGGGGAATGTTATTGAGCTTTTTCCTAAAAAGAAAAATTCTCAGTAGCAGCCCGGAGTTTGGAAATGTGTATTGACGTCTGTCAATAGGCTCGCCCCCTATTACGTGGAACTTAAACATAGCTGGCGAGTCGTGGGTATGTAATACACCTCTGCCTACCCCTTCGGGGAATACAGGCGTGATGCTATGTTTTAGAATATTTAGTTTACACGATTTTGATTATGAGGTCTCCAAAATTGCAACCATAGAAACAGTGTGACATGAAAAAGTGTAAGTAATAAGAAAATAACTTAACTAAACAATTATTTTAAGGCATATTATTCTTTACGTTAAACTCAGTGCTTCATCGATCTACCTAATATTTCATCCAAATCAGTTAAGTCGTTCAGACGCAAATATTCAAACATATTCAGAAAAAATTGTAATGATATTAGAAGGATTTGATTCCATAGAGAGCAAGACGCTAACCTATGAGCCAATTGTGGTATTTAGCCTTATTTCAGTAAAATAGCTCGTGTTCAATATTTTAAATTAAAGGAATATTATGAATTTTTTGCAATATATTATATAAATTACGTCTTTTTTTATGCAACCCTTTTTTAGTCCCAGAAGGATTAGGCCATAGTCTACCACGCTGGCCCAGTGCGGGTTGGCAGACTTCAAAAGCCGTCGAGAAAAATTTTCATACATGCCGGTTTTTTCATAGTGTTATCCTACATCGAGCAGTGATAAATTATAAATAAAATTGACACATCATTTCGAAAAATCTCAAAAGTCGGAGGTGAGTGCCATACGAGTTCTAGAAGTAGGACCGAGAGTCGAACTCGATACCACTGTCTTTGCAGTCCTTGGTTTATGCATATCAAGTACCTATTTAAATAAAAAACATGTTTTGGTATTACAATGCGAGCAAGCGTTTGTTTAGCACTCGTTGTTCTCTAAGGAAACGTTGCAAATTACAGGCCTCGCACAATGATTAGCATAAATAGTGAGTTGTGTTTCATAAACTATTTAACTTTGATATGAATCGTTCAAAAAACGCTTGGCCTTCGATTATAGCCAGTCTATTTGGAAATTGTGTAACTTAATGGTTCCATAATTGTATGAATCCTTAAATAAACCATTCGGATCAGGTATATAGGTATGACGTGTGGTAAAATTGTAACTCACGCGAAAGTGAAACTTCGAGCATATCATATGCTGGTCCGATGTCTGCTTATTACATAATCGCACACCGTTAAACAGAATATGTGCCTCGATTACTCGATTTAAAACATTATTGCAGGAAATCGAATATCTATCTTACGTACTTAACGAGTTTGTAATTACGAGTACATCGCACATACAAAATCTCGTTAAATTTACCAGTAAAGTGATGAAAGCTCTCTAAATTCTGCAACAAGTATTGCATTAGATTTTTTTTATTTATATGTTGGCAGACGAGCCTCGGCCCATCTGATGGTAAATGGTAACCGTCGCTCATGTACTCAACTATACCGGGAGTATTGTCAAGCCGCTGCTCACCATTTCATTTCACAGATGTGAAAATTAAAGAATAAACGGCTCTCTCCCCTACAACCAAAACACACCGAAGGGCTTCATGGCCGGTCACAGGGAAGATGGTGATACCAACCCGCTCGGGCCCGATAACAAGTGAGTACTCCCACTTAGTACCCAGCCATATCACCAGTAATGCAATGGCTGATAATTGCTCACCTTTAGTCGCCTTGTACGACACCCGTGGGAAAGAATGGGGTGGTGACACTTGTATTATTAGTCCGTCACCACACGGATCTTTTTTGAATAAACCTCCCAGAAGTCTTCCACCGAAACAAATACTGGCATTGACCTTATTGTGCACTTCGTAAATCACTATTGCTTCACTGAACCTGTCAATGAGAGCAAGACTGTTTATCGTTGTTGTCCATTATCTGTTAGATCAATCTGCGCCTTATTAATACGTGATTATAGCAATATATAAAAATCCAGGAAGTAGGTTAGATAAACTTATGGCATAACCGAGACGACTCCAAACTAAAATGGAAGCAAATATCTACAATGGATGTCTTAAGATATGGATACATTTGTACTAGCGGATCTTTTGTGTGCAGCTACAAAGTGTTGTCTAAGTGTAAATCGTTCGATCTTATCTAAGCTCAAGGCGTACAACTATCTCCTTCATTGACTTACATAATTTTTGTAATTGCTTTTTCACACAATCTCGTAACAAAATTTTATTCTTCTCAACTCGCATACGTTGATTTTGTTCACTATTGTTAATTCATTTCCGAGTTAAAACTACCGCTATCTTCTCTATAATAAAGACAGAACTCACAGTCAAAATGTAATCGAGATATAACTAATGAGTTACACTCTCTATAATCGGATTAACATTCAATCAAAATTACATACCTCTGCTAATTAATACTTTATTAAATATTAATGTAAATTTATTAACGAACTCGTGACTACTTATTTTTTATTTTGGACTAGATCTCATACCTTAACACAAAGGAGCTATAATATTATTAACTCAGAGACCTGCCATGTCAAATAATGTCTGTATCAATTTAGATAATGAAAATAAAATTATAAGTACAACAATAAAATTCAGCGGATCAAAATTTAGGTATAGGTAAATAATAAATAATCTTCAATTTAAATTAAACCATTCAGAAGCCGATATGGTATTTTGCTACGCTTGTCTATTGCTGAAACTACTGAACAAGCTTTATAAGTTAAATACCACTAACTCATTACGGGATCTTCAAAACTATACGCCTTATTGATTTCTGTGGTATTTTCTCAAAGTAGACTCACTTAGAATGGTTTTTGAGCAATTTCTATTGAAAACATATTTTTCGCTCTGGGATATCACCAATCTGCCAAACTTATTCAACAAGGATGAAGTCGCAGGCAAAAGCTAGTTTAAATATAAGTTTATTTTAATTGGAGTATTGCTAATTGTAACAGATGTTGTAAGCGGATAAGACAGCACAATCTGTTATGTACGTGATGGTTTTTGTAAGGCCCTTGTCACGAGCTTTTAATTAGCTTGTGTAAATGCAATAATAAATATTTTTTACTGGTTATAACTTTGAGTATTCTTAAAGGACCGGATAAGGAATTTAATAACTGCTATATTAAATTGAAGTCGACTGCATTTGGTTATAATTAGCTATAATTATGATTTACTTTATGGATACAGTACCTACTTTTGTTATGTATTTCTATAATTATTCAAAATAGGCATAATTTTATTGTATTTTTCTTCTTTTATTATTAATATTATAGCATTTGATTTTTTTATTGCTTATAGTGGCAGACGAGCCACGGCCCACCTGATGGTAAATGGTAACCATCGCTCGTTGACTCGACTAAACCGAGTATTCTCAAGCCGCTGCTCACCATTTCATTTCACAGATATGAAATGAAAGAATAAATGGCTATCTCCTGCTACAACCAAAACACAATGTGCTTCATGGCCTGTCACGCGGAAGATGGTGGTACCAACCCACTCGAGCCCGATAGCAGGTAAGTACTCCCACTTGGTACCCAGCCCTACCGCCAGTAATGGAATGGATGATAATTGCTTACTTCCCTTAATCGCCTCGTACGACACCCGTGGGAAAGAATGGGGTGGTGACAATTGTATTTTTAGTCCATCACAACACAAACTAAAGATATGATTAGTTATTTTACAAGAAAAAAAATTGAAAGCATATAAAGAGATGCTAGCAGGATTCGAACCCGCTTCTCTCTCATTGCCAGTAGGAATGTCCTAGATCAGTAAGTCATGGCAGCAATTAGCAAATATGCTAGTTTACAATTTTACTTTCTACTAAGCTGTTACTCGCGACTTCAATCGCGGAGAATTTAACAATCTGTTGTTTAATCTGTTCGTAGAATTGAAAAAAGTGAATAATACAACTTGCTAGTGGTAGACCTTTGCTTATCCCAGCATGAATGGGTCTTTATAATAATAATATAATGGTAATTCTCTGGACAAAAATCTCAACCCTTTTATCCTATCCCACTATTGGACACGGGTCACCCCTCATATTTAAAGGGATTTAGGCTATAGGCCACCATACAGGCCGAGTGCGGGTGGGCAGACTTGCTGTAGAACATCTACGACCTTTCTTTTAATAATTTGTAAACAAACTAACTGTATCTATTAACATAAAATTAATACTTATGTGTTTCGGTGATTTTTGATGCGTAGTAAAAATCCTACGTCTCTGATATCAACCATTAATTGCTATTAAAGACAGCTTTGAATAATGACATTCTTAAGGCAGTTTCTTTAGGAGGTGCGGGACTATTATGTGCTAAAAAACTGTGCTGAATTTCTTAAGACTCGGTTCGATATACAAACGAGCTAGACATGAGAAATACTTAAAAGATAATGAAAAATATGCCGTGCAATTGTTTTTTAACGCACACAAATAGTTGTAAGTAAAAATAGTGTAAACTAAATACTGTATACCGCAAATATTTATGATTTTAAAATTTTATCA
This sequence comes from Leucoma salicis, assembly GCA_948253155.1. Taxonomy (NCBI): domain Eukaryota; kingdom Metazoa; phylum Arthropoda; class Insecta; order Lepidoptera; family Erebidae; genus Leucoma; species Leucoma salicis. The sequence continues at coordinate 7,541,888 of OX411815.1, forward strand.
TAAAAACACTTACTACTTTGGGGTTTATCGTGTGAAAAAATATTCATTTTATAACAATGGAATAGACATAACATTTTTGGTAAAAAAGTGAAAACGTGTTTTAAACGTGATTATCAGCTTTTGTCTTTAAAGTTATAATTTTTATGATTACTTAATGAATTTTATATAATTCCATATCTTGCAATTTAATATTTTAAGATTTTAATTCATAATTTTGTTATTACCCGGTCGCGCAGGAACGTTACACCCATTACGCCACCGCGGCGTCAGGCGCCACCACGACATATTTGCACGGCGTCTGTACTCCCATTTGAACCTCATTTACCAGCTCAAATACTAAGAACGCAGTGTTTTGTTATTGTTACTTTGATCTAGTTGAATATGCGCTTCAAATGGTGCCTAACACATACATATTCGTATGTCTATTTATGTATTAATAAGGGCCGAAATTACAATTTCGAAAAAAAAAGACTTAAGGTTAGAAATATATTTTTATTTCAAAAATAGAGCGATTACATATAATTATTTTGTTTCAAATCACTTGATGGATACAATTTACAATAATAAAAAAAATAAAACCATGTACCATAGTATAAAAATATACATATACATCCTTTCTTAGAAACCAATGATATTTGTTAGTCGCGCAGTTTTCGCCGCTGATGTTTAACAATTTATTTCTGTACAATAACAAGATGCGAAATAAAAATATTTATTATACCTAAAAGCTTGTTTCATCCATAAAATTATTTAACAATTACAATTATAATTGGTTTACACTACTGTAAAATATGAGTTCAAACACATCAGAGTACCTCATCCATAGCAAACTTTAGTTTCACAAGGTTTTTTGGTTAACAAACATAATTATATTCAAATTAAGTTAGCCTCAAATAAACTACATAAAAATAGCTTTCAAATGGTATCAAACCCATGATTTCTGGTAAACAGGAACGAAGATATTAGCATTTCAAGTAGATCACTCGTAAAAAGTCAAGAAATATAAGGGTCTATCCACATTAGCTTGTCTGGCCCAACAATTAACTAAATATTATTTAAATTCTGTTGAAAACGCAATTTCTGTTTTGATTAATATGAAGCAGATTAGACAGCCAAGAAGGCGCTACAAATCCCCAATAAACCATGACCCAGATCTGGCTCCACCGCAGTGCTGCTTTTTCCGGCTGATGCCCAGTGCCTTCACCTGATGAAGTCCCAGGCGTGTCACTAAATACAGAAAATATAAATATGTATAAACATTACATTGTCTAATTTATTACTGTCCTACCACTGAGCACCGGTCTTCTGTCAGTAAGAGGGATGTGGGCCGATGACCATGCTCGCCCAGTACTTAAATATATTGAGCAATTTATTACCATGCCATACATTGAGCTGTAGTCCACCATGCTAGCCCAGTGCTGGTTGGCAGACTTTAAATTCCTATCCATCCATCCATCCATCAGCCTATCAATGAAAAAAAAATGTTATCGAGATTAGCAGTCAGGAGCAAGGGTCACGATGGCTGAATTGGCAAAGCATCTGGACGGTATCCAGGAGATGCAGGTTCGAATCCTGCTCGTGACTGTTATTTTCGATTTCACATTTTTCACTTTGTGTTTAACTAAAATAGGTGCTTAAAAATAATCCATACTTACGAGAAAGGCAGCATGCGTGAGGAGCTGGCTCCACCATGACTGCGACCACGAGCACGAGCACGACCACAGCCGCGTCATCTTATACTTTTGTCCATGATCTAAAATAAAATCATCCCTGTGCTATAAATTTTATGATGACTGGTAGAGTAGTTATGGTGATCTATCCCACATTAGCCGTAAACATATTTTTACGAGATTTTTTTTAAGTAGCCCCTGTGATATTCCAGATTATAATTTATCTCTATGCCAAATTTCATCCAAATCTGTTCAGCCGTTCTAGCGTGATTAATTGGTGCAGTTGAGATGGCCAATTTTGAATGTAGCCCATGTGCTACTCCACACTTTAATCTATCTATGTGTGAAATTTCATTCAAATCTGTTCAGCAGTTTCATTGAGATGCAAATATCCACACCAACTAGGAAAAAGAAAGATTTCAACAAAATTGAAATTAATATTTACAGTTCCAATCATAATTGATGAGCGACCATCCAACATGAGTAAGAAGTAAAGTAAGATTTCGATTAAAGTCCATATGAAAATATATTTCTAACATTTATATATCAATGGTCACAATTTTCAGATGGGACCGTGCCCTTAGTTCACGAACGCCACATAACTTTCACAAAATGGCCGATCGTTTGAGTCGTAAATTGTAAGAAAATGATGAATCTTGTAGTATATTATATTTAAAGGGACTTTATTGTACACACAATAGTAGGTAATCATTGTATACCATTATTTAAACGCATTATTTGACTCTCACCATAAGATTAATTGCTCACACTCTAAATAATATGTTCAAATAACTAAATAAAAAATATGATAATGGTACATACCGCCAATACACGTTAATTTATTTTTGGATACGACCACTCACGTCGTGTGCCGCCGGAAAAAGTGAGCTCGTGCTACAGGGTAATATTTCATTTACTTTCTTTCGAATGTTGGCACTATGTAGTATTCGCGATGTGTTATACTGAGCTTACGCTATCTATTATGGAGATAGTGTTCTTTCTCTATGATAATAATCGACTACGTAAACAGAAACAAAAAATATATTTGAACCGTGCGAAGAAATGATGCATGGTAACTTTTGTTGCCATTAACCAGTCTACGGGTACAAATGGCGCGGTAACTTTTGTTACCACTGCCGCACCAGCGGCTACGTGATCTTGTGTGTGTTCCACTTTATTGTTATGATATACCGTTTCATGTGTAACCAGTGTTACTAGCTAAATTAGGTATATAAATTTAGTGGGCCTAGCCAAGTTACATTCTATGATCGCTAACGCTATAGAAAACTATAAAAATGTATGGAAATTTGCCATCTCAAACGTTGAGTCACGTGACATAACGTTATAGATATCGTTAGAGATGTCAAATTCCAATACGGTTTAATAGTTTTCTATAGCGTGAGCGATCACGGAATGCAACTTGGCTAGGCTCACTGTAGGGGCTTCGTCATAGTAGACGTATCCCATGTCTAAAGTATAAATTATTTGAGAATAAGGAAAAAGAGATTTTTTGTACTAGCGGGAATCGAACCCGCGTCTTTTCCAATCCGGGGAAGTGCTCTAAGCCACTGAGCTATAGTACAGGTACTTCGACCATCCCAATCTCCTTATTACATTTGTCTTTACGACCAGCGCCATCTATCGGAAGCATTTACATGCATTAAACCGATATAGTAAGTTTAATTTTGCAATTAAAATTCATATTCATTTTTAGCATTTGACATGCTCCGCCACTTTTAAAGTATAAATTATTTGAGAATAAGGAAAAAGAGATTTTTTGTACTAGCGGGAATCGAACCCGCGTCTTTTCCAATCCGGGGAAGTGCTCTAAGCCACTGAGCTATAGTACAGGTACTTCGACCATCCCAATCTCCTTATTACATTTGTCTTTACGACCAGCGCCATCTATCGGAAGTAAAAAATGCTTTCTTAAATATAGATCAAAAATGTTTAAAAAATCGCGCCATCAAATAGTATGAATTTTAATTGCAAAATTAAACTTACTATATCGGTTTAATGCATGTAAATGCTTCCGATAGATGGCGCTGGTCGTAAAGACAAATGTAATAAGGAGATTGGGATGGTCGAAGTACCTGTACTATAGCTCAGTGGCTTAGAGCACTTCCCCGGATTGGAAAAGACGCGGGTTCGATTCCCGCTAGTACAAAAAATCTCTTTTTCCTTATTCTCAAATAATTTATACTTTAAAAGTGGCGGAGCATGTCAAATGCTAAAAAATATAGATCAAAAATGTTTAAAAAATCGCGCCATCAAATAGTATGAATTTTAATTGCAAAATTAAACTTACTATATCGGTTTAATGCATGTAAATGCTTCCGATAGATGGCGCTGGTCGTAAAGACAAATGTAATAAGGAGATTGGGATGGTCGAAGTACCTGTACTATAGCTCAGTGGCTTAGAGCACTTCCCCGGATTGGAAAAGACGCGGGTTCGATTCCCGCTAGTACAAAAAATCTCTTTTTCCTTATTCTCAAATAATTTATACTTTAAAAGTGGCGGAGCATGTCAAATGCTAAAAAATATAGATCAAAAATGTATCCCATGTCTTCTTTAAGGATCATGTAGTTCCCCTAATTACTTATCCCATCAATAGCCTAAGATCTGACAGACTAGATATAATTAGAGCTTTTGAAAAGCCAGAAAGTAAAAGCGACAATATTCTTAATAAATTATTAGGTACCGCTAAAATTAGCCTACTCGTGACTAATATTTTTTTGTTACATATTTTCATAGTATTAAGCTGCGAGAAATTTATGGAGACCATTTTCGTTCAGCCATAAATAAGGTTACTATTGCAAAAATCTTTCGTACAGAGCGATTTAATATGGTGTAATTACGGATCGCAACTATTGCGCGGACTGACATCGATTATAATATGACTAATGAAAGAGCTAATATAACATTAATACCACCTCATAAAGTAAAGCACACAAGATTGTGGTGATCTAAGTAGCAATCCCTCGTGCTAAATTGGTTTGAACTTTGTTTTTTATTGATTCGCTACCGCATACGAATGCTAAATGTACTAAACATAACATTTAAATTTCCGAATCCTAATCAGGCATTCAGAGTGTATTCATGAGTTAATGAAGTCATCCATCCATCCATCCATCAGCCTTTCGACTTCAACTGCTGGACATAGGCCTCCCCAAGAGAAATGTGTGCTCATTAAGGAGGATAATGCCGTAATCGCCACGCTTGGCAGGCGGGTTGGCGATCGCAGTGGATGTTGTTAATAGGTACTCGAGGGAGTGCTGCTGCCCACTCCTCTGGTGGTCCCTCAGTCGGCTCTTACGACTCCCGTGAGTAGAGAGGGGTGGGACAATTCTAAAGCCGGCCCCACACGGCAAGAGTCATATTGAATTATTATTATTTGTTTAGAATAATAAATATAACTAGAAATCTGGATACAACTGCAGAAACCATTGTGAATAAGTGATAATCCCTTTCGTTAAAATTTTGCGTTACCTTGTAATCTATGCCCTACATTGGAACTGTATCGAAAAGACGATAATTATGCGTTTCGCACTGCGATATTATGTTATTAAAAAACAAATTACACCTTGATGGTGCACCCAGGCGTTCAACCCTCAAGGTGATGTTTTGATGACAAGGTGATATGAGCGAATGTTACCTTCATTTACGTTTTGTAATATAACACATTGTGGCTCTTTTGTGAAAGATAAAATCGTATGGTGTGAATGTGAGATTTATTTTTGTATAAAAAGTAGACAATCATGTAATCTGCCTGACGCCAACCTGTTACTAACGCTTATAGACGCTGGTAACAAGAGAGACAACGTGATTCGCGTGTTAAAGCACACTTAATAAAGAAATATAAAATAGAGAAGAATTAAAGAAAGGACGAAGAAGTAAATGAAGTTAATCGAACTGGTTCTTCTAGCTTTCTCACTCACTGAATTAAACGTAGCAATAGGAACAGCAATCGTCATTTTACGCTTATATTCTGTAGAAGGATTGTACAACCCTGATTGAACCAGCCTATTCAATCTGAAATCACGAACACAACACAATCACAATTCTAATTCTGAAATTGGATTAGAGCACTTACCGATTGTATCCATCCATCCATCCATCCATCAGCCCTTCATCGTCCACTGCTGGACATAGGCCTCCCCAAGAGAATGCCACAGCGAACGGTTCTGTGACGCCTGCATCCAACGACTGCCTGCGACTTTGACCAGGTCTGCGGTCCACCTGGTGGGAAGCCGTCCTACACTACGCCGTCCGTTACGCGGTCGCCACTCGAGAACCTTTCTTCCCCAACGGTTGTCGGTTCGTCGAGCGATGTGGCCTGCCCATTGCCACGTCAGCATGCTGACCCGGCGGGCTATGTCGGTCACTCCCGTTCTCCTACGGATTTCCGTATTACGGATCTTATCACGTAGAGATATCCCAAGCATAGCCCGCTCCATAGCACGCTGAGTGACTTTAAGCCTTGATATAAGGCCAACATTCAGAGACTACGCCTCTATGCCATAAGTCATCACTGGTAACACACACTGGTCGTAGACCTTCGTCTTCAGACACTGTGGAATATTGGACAAGAAGATCTCCCTCAGCTTCCCGAACGCTGCCCAGCCGAGCTGGATTCGTTGATCGACCTCTTTCTCGAAGTTGTGTCTACTAACTGGACAGTTTGTCCCAGGTATACATAGTGGTCGACAACTTCGAGAAGCGCACTCCCGACCAGGACCGGTGCCGAAATGACATGGATATTAGACATGACTTTCGTCTTGTCCATGTTCATTTTTAGACCCACTAGTCGGGAGACACGGCTGAGGTCGTTGAGCATGGTATCAAGGTCCTTCAGCGATTCTGCCATGATCACGATATCATCTGCAAATCGAAGGTGAGTGATGTATTCGCCATTTATGTTGATGCCTAATCCGGTCCAGTCCAAGAGCTTGAAAACATCTTCCAATGCAGTGGTGAAGAGTTTCGGGGTCATGACGTCTCCCTGTCTAACACCTTTCTGCAGTAGGATCGGTTTTGTGCTATTATCCTGAACTCGGACAGACATAGTGGCGTTTCTATACAAACACTTCAACACTTCGATGTATCGATAGTCAATTTGGCACCGCTGAAGGGACTGCAGCACCGCCCAAGTTTCGATCGAATCGAAGGCTTTCTCGTAGTCCACAAACGCTAGACACAGAGGCCGATTATACTCCTCGGTCTTCTGTATAACCTGGCACAGCGTATGTATGTGGTCTACGGTACTATAGCCTTTTCCAAAACCGGCTTATTCGGGAGGCTGAAAGTCGTCGAGCCTGCGCGTGAGTCGATTTGTAATGACCCTCGAGAACAACTTATAGAAATGGCTCAAGAGTGAAATGGGTCTGTAATTCTTCAGGAGGGTTCTGTCACCTTTCTTGAAGAACAGCACCACCACGCTCCTGGTCCACGACTCTGGGACGTCGCCCCCGAGAACGACGGAATTGAATAGCCTCTGGAGGGCTTTGAGGACCGGCTTTCCGCCTACCCTCAGAAGCTCTATAGTAATTCCGTTGTCTCCCGGTGCCTTTCCGTCTTTTCCGCCATTCTGATCTCGTACAGGCTGACGTCCGGGATATCTTCGGTATAGTGCCGAGTTAGCTTGGATCTGGTCTCATGGACCAAGCTGACAACAGGGTTCTGGGATCTGTATAACTGTCCATAGAACTCGTGGACCTCTCTTAATATCTCATCTTTGGAAGAAACAACAGTGCCATCATTGGTCTTCAATTTGATCAGCTGGCTTTTCCCAACAGACAGATCTCTTGCGAACACTTTGGAACCTTGGTTTCACCCTATCGCCTCTTTAATACGCAAGGTATTAAATCGGCGAATGTCTCGTCGCATAGACTTGGCGATCTGCCTGTTTAGTTGCCTCTGATTGGAGCAATCAACCGAAGACTGTACCGTCATCTCAGTCCGTCTCGCCATGAGCTTAAGAGTTTGGTCCGAAAGCTTTTGAGTCCTATTGACGCGACTGGTCTTAAAAAAGGTCGACCCGGCCGCTTGGACAGTTTCCACGAACCTGTTGTTCATATCTTTCACTGAATCGCACTCGTCTAGGCATTGAAAATGATTTTCTAGTTCGAGCTGAAAGTTTTCGGGGTTCTGGTATTGAGCAGGTGTTGGTCGGAGCGTAGACTTCATCAAGCGTAACCTCTCGACTTTCATATTTAGATTCAATATGCCTCTAACTAAGCGGTGATCTCTCCCAGTTTTAATCCTGCTGATCACTGAGACATCATTGAATATGTGTCGTTTGTCCGTTAAGATGAAGTTGATCTCATTTTTCACTGAACCATCAGGGCTAATCCAGGTCCATTTTCACTGGGGCTGTTTCCTGAAGAAGGAATTCATCATAAAGAGGCCTTCCTTCTCCAGAAAATCAGACAGCATCTGGCCCCTGTGGTTTCTTTGCCCAAATCCATATTGCCCCACCTTCAGCTCATCGTCTCTCCTTATGCCAAGTTTTGCGTTGAAATCTCCCATAACCACCGTGAAGTGATTTTTAGACGCGTGAATGGCTTTCGAGATGTCCTCGTAAAGGACCTCCACTTCGTCATCGAAATGTGTCGAGGTCGGTGCGTAAGCCTGTATGACCTTCAGCGAATACCTTTTGGTTATTCTGAGTATAAAGTACGCTACCCTACCCGACACACTCTCAATCTTCTCCACGTTACCTATGAGAGACTTGCGAACGATAAACCCGACACCACCCTGGGACTGTTGGTCGTCCTCCCGGTGGAAGAGCAAGTTTCCGGACTTGAGGATTATCGTGCCCTCACCCTGTCTTCGCACTTCTGATAATCCTACAACGTCCCATCGGATCTTGCTCAGTTCCTCTTCCAGCGCGGTGATCCTCTCGTCAGTCCTCAGCGTCCTAACGTTGTGCGTTACCAGGGCCAGAAGTCGTTTCTGGTAGCCGGATCGCGACCGGAGATTCTCAGCACCCCATGCTCCACCGTTAGCGGGCCCGCTACCGTTAGGCCATGGAATAGCGGAGCTGCCGTCACTGGAGGCCGATGTGTGTGTGTGTGCACTCATATGGGGGGTATTACCATAATCGCCACGCTTGGCAGGCTGCTGCCTGGTCCCCCGGTAATCCTTTAGTCGGCTTTTACGACTCCCATAGGAAGAGACGGGGTGGAGCTATTCTTGGTGCCGGCCCCACACGGCAAAACACCGATTATATCAATTTATGGAAATTTTAATTTATTTACGAGTATTCGAAATGCTTCCTTGTCATTCTCGTATAACTTATACTTTCTTTAAATAGGTAATAATTAATATCGGTTTACGATGTTAAAGTAAAAGCTAATTAGTACATAAGTAAAAGTATATAATAGTAATAAAAGCAAATTATTTTCTTTTTATTCTTAGTAATAAAAGACGACAAGTTTGAGATGATTTACATAACGACAAAGACCTATTCAAGCCGCTACTAGAAAATCCACCACTATGTTCAGACACGAAATGGGGATAGACAATCTACCCGCACAGACCTTGATATATCAATATGCTTAATACTACTTTTTATGTAAACGGATTTAGATGATTCTTATTTCTTTGAAAATGGGATATCTCAAGGCCCATTTTTATTTCTATATAATTATCATATCGAGAAGCTATATTAAATTTAACTGCACAATTAGCGATGTGGTTTAGACAACGAACTCCTTTTTTTTGTTAAGTTGGGAAAAAAAATCCTAACCGCACACCCCGTTGTACGAGGCAACGAACAGGGTAGTGTGGGGCCTTCATCCACTAAATAAACCCGCTGTGTGCTGTCTCTCCGCCTTTATTGGCGGGCCACTGCAACTATGTTACATTACTTCAGTGGTAGACAACGACCTCCCAAGCTGCATATTGTGGGTCTACCACACACGATATTTGGTTGTTATGAGTCTGAGTATATTTTGTGGCCGTTAAATGTATGTTAGTAAAGTCCCCCGCGATACAACATTAGGTTTATCATTAATTTCCCCTAGTGCATGGTGTTCCGGAAAACAACAGGCTTGTTTATAATTTTAAAATGTATTTGGGGTCGTTGCAAACAAAAGTGGTGTATCGCTTGGTGTGATGAATATGTGTAGAGCTAAAGAAGGGTGTCTATGGTAACGTGATTATTGCGGTTTGACTTAATTTTTTAGTTGCAATAGATCATGTTCAAGTGAAATAGGAAAGGAGTTTCAATTTCATGAGGCAATATTCATACAGCGTCTCAAAAATAGCATAATCGGACATGAGATAATTTATGAACGGCCCCCCTGTAGTGAAATACAAACTTTAATCACGTTAACAAATATCGGATTAAATATTTGGTTAAATAATCTTCGGTAAGAATAAGTGGCACCTTTTTTACGTCAACTGAATCTTGATAAATACTACACTGTAGCGCTATTTATCTTATGGATTACTTTTACGTCCATATTAAATGACGAAATATATATATATATATATATATATATTTGAATGTGTATCTAGTATATATGTATTTCTACTTATGGCATTTATATATCATTAGATGATATATTTTATCAGTAACAAAATTATTTATATTAAGGTAAAACGTATTGTTTTTATACTATAATATTGGAACATTATAATAAATCACAATAAACACTAATTACTGTTAATATTAGTCATCATTTTCAATCCGCAATTAAACTTTTACTAATATTGCTACTTATTGGGATTCAATCTACATAATATATCAAATAAATATTTATTTTTAAGACAAAGAATTTTAGCCCACAAAGTCTTAATTATTTCTTTAAATATTACAGTTTATGTGATCATTACTTCTCAGATCCTTATAAGCTAATAATGACCACATACGTATTTCCGGTTATTCCAACTATGTCTCGACGCGTAATATACTCTTCAACAATTCCATCAATAATCCATAAAAGCCACTCATTGTATAACATTATCATACATTTATTGTAAACTAGCATCTGCCCGTGACTTCGTCTGCTTGGATTTCAAAATTCATCTATACTATTATAAAGCTGTGACAGAGCTGTGTCTGTACATTTATGATATTTGACTTACTGTAATAGGCTATATAGGCGTGTCTAAACACTAAACATTTTTTTTGTCTGTTTGTCTGTATATTCGTTCTTTTTATTTGATAGCTCTTGCTTAGACTTAACAATTGGTACACATTTTATCCCGCTACTATATCGGGAACCCAAGGTATAATCTAAAAACTAGCTTTTGGCTGCGGCGGAGCCGCGGGCAGAAGGCTAGGTAAAACAATAAGGACGTTCTATGTGATGAATTATACATATAAGCATACGTCCTTTTCTTACCAATATTATAAATGTCAAAGTGAGTTTGTTTGTTTATTTGTTACGATGATTACTAAATTAAAATATTCTCACAAATATATACAAATAAATAATAAAGGGATATAAGTAATAAAATAATAAAGGCTCTTTTTCCTTATTCGCAAATAATTTGTACTTTAAAAAGTGGCGGAGCATGTCAAATGCTAAAAAATATAGATCAAAAATGATAATAAAGGCTCTTGGTCTCGACCAACATTTTAATAGATTCGCGTTGGATGGTTTGGTCAAGCGTCTGATGCAGAAGGCAGTGCTTTTGGACATGGTACTCTCGTGACCTTATCTGTCTTTATGACCCTAACTGGTAGTTTGTTCCTTGTACCCCACTACCAGTGCGCTTTCTCGCTTTTTATATTTTTAAATACTTATTTTATTGTATAATATACCTATATTTAAAAATGTATTTTGTGCGAGAAATTAAATAAATGAAATAATAACAATACGCTTTTCTCCCGTAACTACTTAACCAAGTTCAAATAAACACGAAGTTTGCTATACATATTGACCAGAGCCCAAAAAAAGACTTAATGTCTATAGCAAAAAAATTAAAGGTTCTTGCGGGATAGAGATAATTAATTTGTAGTAAAGCGATGTACTTATGTTGTCCCAACTCTGAAGTTCTCACAGACGAACTCAGGAGACAGAAGCTAGTTTATAATATTAGTAAGAATTATATTATAAGTAGGTATACAAAAAAGTAAGTTTTATGCAATTAAATTATATACCTTTATTATAAAGCTATGCAACTTTGCAGTTTGTAAAGTGCGGTTTAGTGGTAAACGCATCGTGACAAAGTTGTTACAAAACAGAGCCTTCTAACTGACATTACTCGTGCAAACAAAGGTATTCATTAAAACATTGCCTTTAACACGACTTTAAGTAAACGTTATTTCCTTACAAATTAATTGAGTTATAATAATACTACTTAACATCACACCATTTTCCTTGCAGGGTAGGCAGAGAGAACAGAGTGCCAAGAGGAACTATTGTTGCATAGGTACCTACATCTCTCGCTTCCTCAACATTCATAATTCTCTTCATACACGCTCGCTGGTTTCGGAGACTCCTGACTCCACCTTCCGTCAATACATGACCGACTTGGTCTAGGTAGATGAGTCTCGGTCTTCCCCTGTACCTACATCCTTCAACTTTCGCATTGTTTATCTTCTTTACCAGTCGCTCGTCCGGCATTCTTTCCACATATCCGAACCATCGGAGCATTCCTTTTCGCATCTTTACACCAATACTCTCTTTTTGATGTCTCTCTTAAGTCGTCTTTACGAGTGCGGTCGTTATAATTTAAAGTGAAAAAGCGAAATAATTATTACAGAGGTCTGCATACCTTATCACTCGGCAGGTTAAACTTCCCTAAAAACAAAAATAAGGTTATGTTTGTTAATAAATGTACACTTAATTATCGGTGATAAATCAAGAATTTGCACTTACTTATGTTATTACGTATAACAATATAAATACATACTGTGAGTAAGCATTAATTACTAATGTAGTAATTAACGAATACTTACACTTGTGTCTACATTGTTATACTGTTATTAACAGTGATTAAATAGCTAAAGCCCACGCAGAAATAGTCACGGCCAACAGCTAGTTCATATCTCCCCTATTATACAGAACTAGACTTTGCCCGCGTCTCTGCTACAACCAAAAACTAGTTTTTAGGTTCCCAATATAATAGCGGGATAAAAAATATACCAGGTTTTTTTAATCAAGAGCTGTCAAATAAAAAGTTTCATCAAAATCCGTTTAATATTTTTTGCGTAATGCGCGGACGAACAAACAGATTAACAGACAAAATATCTAAAACAATTTGTTTTGTGTTAAGACAGGCCTATACATATAGCCTAATACAGACATTTTTTTCTCAAATATCATAAATGTAAAGTTACATCTCTGTTACGGAAAGATTATATTTACAGTTGGATATATAGACATAAAGACACAGTAAATATTATATATTTACTGTGGTAAAGAGGAGAAGAAATAGTGTAATTATGTGTAATTACTTCACTTCGGTACTCTTGAAATAACAAGTACTTACATGATCACTTGGTATATCAAGTGACATGATGTTCTACAAATTTAATTACTCAATATGATCCAATATTATGTAAGTGATTAAGACATAATTTATATAGGTATATAGCTTCATGCTTCACGTCTGTATTCTCCGAAGGGGTAAGTAGGGGTGTATTACATACCCTCGGTTCGCCAGCTATGTTTAAGTCCCGCGTAATAGGGGGCGAGCCTATTGCCGTCTACCGGGCACATTTCCAAACTCGGAGCTGCTATTGAGAATTTTTCTTTTTATGAAAAACTCAATAGCACCGCCCGACTCGGGGATTGAGCTCGATACCTCATGATTAGCAGACGCTTACACTACCGCTCAACTACAGAGGCGTAGGAGTACGGTATCTTGATAATTTCTGCAATCATTACTATCGACAAACATGGCGCGAAACTTAGCCATTAATACGTTTATAATGGCGTTGTGGTCACTTATTCAAAACCTAATGTTTAATAAGAAAATATTTACACATACACGGCCTACTTTAAGTGTTAAAGTTATGTCACTGCATGATGTGAAAGGAAACATTACATTCAATATCAGTACTTGTGCCAATTCAGACTCACTGATTTAGAAAACCACACTAAAGTTAAATTTACTCTGTCTGGCGTTAGCTTTTTTCGTCGGAGCAGTGGAAATTGTTTTTTATTTTTATACTATATGGGTGGTGAACAAGCATACGGACCATCTGATGGTAAGCGTTTACCGTAGCCTATAGACAACACATCCATAACTATCACTCGCGCGATATAGGTACCTATCACTCACGCGTCGCCATCTCCTAGGAAAGGGATAAGAAGTATTATATTAAGGAGAGGATAGGTAAGATTCTAAGGAGAGGATAGGAAGGATAATGAGGGGAGGATAGATAAGGAAGGGATTTGGGCCTCCGGCGCTTTCACTCACCATAGGAAACAACGATAGGCGTAACTACCGTTGTTACACGCTGATCTTTCGTGACCTCCCCGATCGAGCCGGCCCATTCGTGCTGGGATAAGCAAGGCCCTACCACTAGAGTTGACAGTTCCCAAAGATTTGACATTCCTCTCTAAGTGACTAGTCTCTAAAGACTCGCAGACACAACCATTATGGCCAGAATATTCACTAAAGTCATACAGCAGCTTTTTCCACGAGATTTATATCACTTCCATTGCACAGCATAAGAAGCTTTTTGGAGTCCTGAAAATTTGTGATTGAATATGAGATACTTAACTTATAATTGGAGCTCTCTTTTGCTTACCTACCTGAAGATGTGCACATTTGCGAAATGCGACACGTTATACAAATCATACGAGTGTCAATACAATGTGTGGCTATGAGCATAAAAATCTGATTAATAAGACAAAGTTTTATGCTTTGGAGTTTTTTTTATTTTTGAGTGAGAGCTGAAATGATAAATCAGCAAATTTTATACGTATAATATGGATGATATATCCATCTATCCATCCATCAGCCTTTTAACGTCCACTGCTGGACATAGGCCTCCCCAATAGTGGGGGATAGTGCCGTAATCGCCACGCTTGGCAGGCGGGTTGGCGATCGCAGTGGATGTTGTTAATACTCGAAGGAGTGCTGCTGCCCACTCCCCCGGTATTCCCTCAGTCGGCTCTTACGACTCCGTGGGTGGAGAGGGGTGGGACAATTCTAAAGCCGGCCCCACACGGCAAATGGATGATATATACCTATTACAAAATATCGCTGACTATTATTTTAAAATTTAAATTAATTTAAAACTTGCACAATTAATTTGTTCTTTAAAGTAACTGAGCATGTCAAATGCTAAAATACAGATTATTGCTAGTGACATTATTGTATATTCGGTCTTTCCATTTATATTTTTGTGTTCTGCAAATCTGTTATCTAATTGCAAATTTTATTCTATCAACAGATTATAGACGACGTTTGCGTCACATATCTAAACTGAGATCGAATATTTTTATTAAAATACTGCTTCTGAATTAGGAAATAAACTAATGGAGTGACGTTTTTATAACAACACTAGATTGAGAATATAAATACATTAATTATCTCGTTGTCATAATCAGCCTTTATATAAAAATCGTCCATTTTTGGGCTCCAGACTATTATGTACGCAAAATGACGATTGGTTCAGTAGTTACAGCGTGAAAGCGTAACAAACAAACGAACGAACAAACTCACTTTTGCATTTATAATAGGTACCTATTATATTTTTACTGTGCTCTTAGTATGGATTTCTTAAACAGACAATAATATATTTTATGTTTTAGAAATCAATCATAATTTTACTATTTATAAACTTCAATTATTAAAATATTTTACATTTTAAAAGCGTACTTTTTTCTAATGCTTATGAGCTTCTCTCGATGAGCGCAAAGTCTACAATATTTTATTAAATTTGAACTTATATAACACTAGCGGCCCGCCCCGGCTTCGCACGGGATTTTAACAAAAATGACAAAATTTAAAAATTGTATTACACATACATATTCACCCCTCCTTTTTTTTCTAACCTTCTATTTGTGTCAGGTTAGTAAAAAAAGAAAACTATAAAGAAAGTTTGATTGTTATTAACTTTTATTTTTATGTGTTACATTATTGGAGTTTTAGTAAGGATCCCTAATTTATTTGAAAATAAAATATAGCCTATGTCACCCGGTGATAGTGTAGACTCTCAACAGTGAAAGAATTATTCAAATCGGTTCAGTAGTTTCGGAGCCTATTCAATGCAAACAAACAAACAAACAATCAAACCTTTCCTCTTTATAATATTAGTATAGATTTGAGATTAAATAGCGTATTTTCTTTCAAGATTCATTTCACAATATCCTCTATTCTATAATTAAATCAATATGACACATATTTCACACAATAAAAATTATTATTTTTTTTAATTATGTTTCATTCATTTTGTAAATTTAATCAAATTTTAAATACATTATATTTATATTCACATTTTAAATACATTTTACTCGCATTTCTTAAACGAATAAACGTTAAAGAATGTTATACGAACTTCCATTATTTTTTCTACATTTATTTAAATTACAACTAAACGAAATAAAATAATATTTAAATATTATATTACGTAATCAGTAATTTGAGGAGTCGATAGAGGTGCTGAAATTGTGTCTTATTTTTATATGAATTCATAACATAACATAGCATCCCGCCTGTATTCCCCGAAGGGGTAGGAAGAGGTTAATTACACACCCACGATTCGCCAGCTAAGTTTAAGTCCTACGTAATAGGGGGAGAGCCTATTACCGTCTCCCGGGCACATTTCCAAACTCCGGGCTGTTACTGAGAATTTTTCTTTTTACGAAAAAGCTCAATAACACTACCCGACCTGGGGATCGAACCTCGTGAACAGCAGTTATGAATTCGTACTATGAAATAAGTATAAGTTCTCCAATATTCGCGAACTAAGACATTATCTATTTCTATAATAACCAGTTAATTAAACATTAGTTTAATTTAACCTTCAAGGTGTACATGCAAATTTTTAAGATCTTATCAAATAGTATCTTTATGCGTTCGCATTGAATACTTCATGTAAAATAAATTTTAATATGCATATGAAACAACAATACATTTTGATGTAGGAGTAAAAAAAGCGATTTTTTTTATTAATTCAAGAAAAATAGGAATCACTACAAATTTGTAAAGAAGTATACGGTGATACGGCCCACCTGATGGTAAGCGATTAGCGAAGCTAGATAGACGCTTGCAACACTAAACAAGGGTATGATAAGGATGGAGAGGAAGATAATAAATAAAGAGTAGTTGGAGCATAAGGAGGGAGTTTGACGTCCGGCGCTCTCACTCACCATATGAAATGCAACTGTAGGAGTAACTACCATTGTTTCACGCTGATCTTATGGCTGGTACTTCCCAGATTCTAAATGGTAACTTATCACTTCAGTACAGAAAGACTCAAAATGCTTTACTAGAAGTTTCATATTATCCAATACTTGATCACTGGCAGTTTCGATAGAACGTTAATAATTCCAACGGCCTGGGATGATACGAGTTGACAGCCCTATCGTTTATAGCTGTTATATAATAAGCGTGAGAAAGAAGAGAGATATTAGTTACTCACTTGACGAGTTAACAACTTCTAAGTTACTACACAATCGAACGTGCCTTACAGTTGGCTTAGTTGTTAAACTATTGATAAATTATTATTATGAACTAGATAGTGTCCATGACGTCATCCGCGTGGAATTCAGAGTATAAATACGTCACTCTACGGTACATTAATTATCACTATACAAAAACAGCTATCCCAGGGGAACCATTCATTTTTCTGGGATGAAAAGTAGCCTATGTGCGTGCTTCTTTGGGCTTCAGACTATATTATTCATTATGACTAGTTCAGTATTCACGACATGAAAGCGTAATGTACAAACAAACAAACTCACTTTTGCATTTATAATGTTAGAAAGGATGTTAGTAGCTATATCATAAATCAGTAAATTTTAATCTTTAGAAAAATAGATGTATATTTTTTCGGTTAATTATATACTGGAGAGCGGATGGACTGGACTGGTTTAGTTATTTCATAAAGCTTCAAAAAATTGTGTTTTTACTAGGGTTAAAGAGAAGTTATACAAAAAAAAACTAGATTGAAAAATAAAATAAAAATAAATGAATTTCTGAAAAAGGCCCTGTGTGGCCGACTTTAGAATTGTCCTACCCCTCTCCACCCATGGGAGTCGTAAGAGCCGACTGAGGGAATATCGGGGGAGTGAGCAGCAGCACTCCCTCGAGTATTAACAACATCAACTGCGATCGCCAACCCGCCTGCCAAGCGTGGCGATTACGGCACTATTCCCCATATGAGCGAAACACATATTGCGGCGTTCTCTTGGGGAGGCTTATGTCCAGTAGTGGACGTCGAAAGGCTGATGGATGGATGGATGAAATGAATTACTCATTCAGTACTATTATTTTGACTACACAGATGGAGGAGTGGCTTATATACCAGCCTCCCGTTCGAGTGTTGTGGATTCGATTCCCACACAGGGCAACTCTTTGTGTGTTCCACAAATGGTTGTTCTGAGTCAGTGTGTACTTTGTGTCCATGAAATTGTATGTTTGTAAAATCCCCCACGTTACAAGGGTCATTCCTTAGAACAGGGCACTTTAAAAAATTACATCCAAAATTTGTAAATACGTAACTAATTTATTACGTGAGGCATGATTCATTTTCGATTGGACGTTACTTAAAAATATCTAGTTTCTACTAACTGCATAACTACCTATAAAAAAAAATATCAAGTAGTGTGTTTCAGACTATGCAAAATAAAGGGATGGCAAGTGTCTAAGAACTTTCACTCGTTATTTATTCTCCATTCGGATGAAATCCATCAGCCTTTTAATGTTCACTGCTGGACAGGCCTACTCAAGAATGGGGGATAGCGACGTAATCACCACGCTTGGCAGGCGGGTTGGCGATCGCAGTATATGTTGTTAATACTCGAAGGAGTGCTGCTGCCCACTCCCCGGTATTCCCTCAGTCGGCTCTTACGACTTCCATGGGTGGAAAGGGGTGGGACAATTCTAAAGCCGACCACACACGGCTATTTATTCTACTATTCATCAAATTATGGTACTCGTTCTATTCTGAAAAAAAATATTAAATGTGATGTGATTTTAAATGTTTTATAATATAAAATATATAATAAAACATTTAAAATTACATTCGTTCGTTATAAGAAAAATATAAGAATGTTTAAGGATGTTTTCGAAAAAGGTAAGTAATAATATTTTAGTAGTTATGTAGTTAACACATGCTGAACATAATTTACATCCACTGTTTGTAGTTCAATGTGGCTCTCTTAGCAAATTGTGTTATGAGAAACTTCTATTACGAATCAAATTATCTCTTTGGCAATAAACACACATTTCACAAAGCGATACGTGCGACAATCTTTCTAAACCGAACTGCGTGATGTCTTTGCGCAAACCTAATAATATGTTGCTCCATTATGACATTAGGTGTAAGTCGTGCAAGTACTATAGAGCGATTTAGTTGTAGGTGGAAAGGCGTTTTTTAACATGTGCTATAATAATACTAAGAGTACAAATTATTTGTGAATGTGGAAAAAGAGAAGTTTACTGCGAGCGGGAAATCGCGCCATCAAATAGTATGAATTTTTAATTGCAAAGTTAAACTTACTATATCGGTTAAATGCATGTAAATGCATCCGATAGGTGGTGTGGGTCGTAAAGACAAATGTGATGTGCAGATTGGGAAAGACCGTTGGTCAGTGCGATGGCTTAGCGGTCTAGAGCACTGCAAAGTAGCTGAGCCTGTTAAGTCCAAATCCTTTATTTCCTTAAAGTAGCTGAGCATGTTAAGTGCTAAAATACATATCAAAATACTAAGAGTATTATAACCTTTATGGCTTCCTTTAAGGTTTATTGATACAAAAGGAGGTTTTATATCGCAACAATAATTTTTCCAAGAACCTTAAAGTCAGTGTATGAGTGTATGTGTATGTCTCTACTATACAAACTAGCAATGAAGAAATAAGGTGATAAAATTTAATATAATTAAAACAAAGTCCTAGTTGTCCTTACAGCCTGATTTTTTAATATTAAAATGAAGACATTACTGAGATTCTCGCTCTAGAGTTTTTTTAAATTGTGTCGTTAATTTCTGTCAGCAGCGGTATGTATATCTAATTACAACCAAAGGCTAACTACCTAAGAAAGGTAAAATATAACTACACACATTAGATCTAACGAGTCTCAACCAGGTTTTATGAGGAAGCGGAATCTTATTCCACTTGCATTAGGAATAATAACTGTTTCTCTCAAGTCGTTCAATAGCATACAAGTTTTTCTTCAGTTGGTATACGCTGATTGATAGTTCACGTAATCTCAACGGTAACAGCTACCGGTGTGTTAGATACTTAATAAGTTTCTGTCACAATACATATAATTACTTTGTAATAAAAGTATTTATTTCAAACTTCATAATTTCACATTATCTGTCAAAGAAAGATTATTATTTGAGATAAACTAATTAGTAATTCTGCATTTAAATCAATCGTTACGATATTGAAATTAGTATAAATCTACTAAACTATGTCCGTGATTACCTGTGTGGCTTTCAGAATATAAATACTAAAATAGTTACTTAAAATAAGAATTGAGTAGCGATTATCACTTACCATCAGATGAACCGTGATTTGACAATTGATTATTCCGGTATAAAAAGTGCCCATGTCCTTTTCTGGGCTGCCAACTACAATTGTGTGCAATTTTATGATGATGGCTTCAGTAATTACAGCGTGAAAGCGTATTAAAAAATGTACCCAATTAACTCACTCTTGCGCTCTTACTTTCGCATTTCGTAAGGAATCAAAATTCTCTAGACTCACATCATTTATACTCTGTTACTGCAGCATCCAATAATTTCAAAATTGTAAAACGTTTCGCAGTTAATTGTATTCTTTGTGTAAATTTAATATTTTGTATGTAAAACGTTTTTTGTTTATAAATAAAAGATGGTGGGATTCATTAAAAAAGATATAGTATAAGTAATAAAAAAGATATGTAGGTATTCGAGAGTACGAGTTGTAAGATAATTATGATTAATAGCACGTAATTTGCTAGTATACTTAATATCCGTCATTGCATATATTTAATACCTTTGACGCACTCTATATAACACTGCAATTTTATATTTATACTTATATCAGGATATGTTAAGTAAAATGCCGTTAAAACGGACGTAATCACAGATTAGCATGTGACCTCCTTTATGTGTGAAATGCGTTTACAAATAAAATAAAAATCATGTATTCCTTAGTTCGTCAAACATTCCATAAATCATGTCGTCGAAGCTCTTAGCATTAATCGATGTTAGTGCCCATCTCATAATACATAACAAGGAGGAGCAATAAACTCGCCAATGTCAATGTTCGCTAAGTCAAACAATCTGACTCATTGCGTATATAAGAAATAAACATGAATCAAATATCTAACTGTTCATAACCACTATACTCGAGTACCGTCGATAAAAGTACGGCGATGTCTATGTCGATCTAAATCATTGATATCATTATGGTCCAGGAGCCGCCACCTATTTTTTTTTAGTGATTAATAACAGGCTGAATATTTGTGAGTAGGTTCCGTTCGATGAGACACGCAAATTTTTCTCAGTGAAAAATCTTGTTAGAGGTAGCTATTAAGTGTCCGTGAATTCGACAACTTCCAAGCGTGGGACAGAGAAAACGTACCACTAAATTTTTAGGACTATTACTATTATGGTCATTTCATTATACAAATATTTACAAAGCTGCATTTAAAAAATCAGATTGTTAATAATTTGAATGACCTCTTTATTTATATTTGTCTCTCTATATTTGCAGAAGAGCACGCTCCAGTCAAACTACCCATTTTGTAGGACAATTGTTATTCCGAGTTTATTATCCAATTATCTTAACATTTAAACTTACTGTTAGTCAGACAATTTCGACACCCCACCAAATCGAATGTTTTATACCTGTGCTCTTTATTAGCTACCTCTATCGAGATTTTTCAAAGAGAAAACCTTGGGCGTCTCATTGAACGGAACCAACTCACAAAGATTGAACCTGTTATTAATCACTTAAAAAAATAGGCGGCGGCTCCTGTACTATTTAGTTTTATCTACGAAATAATAATCTAGACACGCGGTAGCGTGTCAAGCCATTTGTATATTAACGATACTTTCTGCACAAGATGCAGTCTATTAAAAACAGTAACATAAAGAAAAGTTATCCAGTGATAGAAAAAAGATCAGCGTGAATCAACAATAGAGGTGAGTGAGAGTGACGGAGGTCCGAACCCCCTCCCTATCCTCTCCTTGTTATCCTTCCTATCCTCTGCTTAGTATTCTACCTATCGTCTCTTTAATATACTTCCTATCCACCTCCTATCCCTTTCCTTGAAGATGGCGACGCGCAAGTGATGGCTCTGGTGTTGCCAGGGAAAAGAAAGTAGTGAAATCTGAAGGATATTTGGTAATTAGTTTATGGTGCATATTCTACTGAACTCATCGAATATTGAATAGGGGCTAACGACTTTCATTATCTGATGTGTGTGTACTAAATAAACTGTTGTGAATTACCATATCTCGAAGACATTGTTCTATCCTTGACCCAGACCAATCTTAGCGGTGAACAACGGTAAAAGATTTTTTTTGACACTAGGGGCAAAGCACAATAATATTGTAAATGTGTAATTCAGGTCTCTTTGAAATTATAACAAATGTTTTAATCATTTTGATCTATATTTTAGCACTTGACATGCTCAGCTACTCTTAAAGTACAAATTATAATTTGTGAATCGAGCCTGCGTCCCTTCCTTTCCGGGGAAGTGCTCTAATCCATTGAGCTATCGTACCATTTCTAGAAATACCGAATTTCCTCACCACATTTGTCTTAACGACCAACGCCATCTATCGGCAATGCATTTACATGCATTCATCCAATGTAGCAAGTTTAATTTTGCAATTAAAATTCATACTATTTGATGGCGTGATTTTTCAAACATTTTGATCTATATTTTAGCACTTGACATGCTCAGCTACTCTTAAAGTACAAATTATAATTTGTGAATAAGGAAAAAGAGTATTTTAGTACGAGCGGGAATCGAACCTGCGTCCCTTCCTTTCCGGGGAAGTGCTCTAATCCATTGAGCTATCGTACCATTTCTAGAAATACCGAATTTCCTCACCACATTTGTCTTAACGACCAACGCCATCTATCGGCAATGCATTTACATGCATTCATCCAATGTTTTAATGCTATACAATAACAAACAGGTAATTTAACTGTGAATAATTCATTAGTATTTTTAATCGGGACAATAACAGCAGGACTATTCTATACATGTACCACTCAAGGAATGAAATATGGTTCCGGTGGCCCGCCAATAAAGGCGCAGAGATGGCACACGGCGGGTTTATTTAGTGGGTGATGGCCCCACACTACCCTGTTCGTTGCCCCGAACGATGGAGTGTGCGGTTAGGTACATTTTTCCCGCCTAAACAAAAAAAGGACTACACTATTTACTAAATGGAGCCTTGCTTATCCCAGCATGAATGGGCCGGTTCGATCGAGGAAGTACTACCCTCCCACAGAAGATCAGTGTGAAACAACGGTAGGTACTGCTACCGTTGTGTTTCGTATGGTGAGTGAGAGCACCGGCGGCTCACCTCCTCCCTATACTCTCCTTATCATCTGTTACTTCTTATCTACCTCCTATCGCTTTCCTTGGAGATGGTGGCGTGAATGATGCCTCTAGTGCTGCTAGCGTCTATAGGCTACGGTAACCGCTTACCTTTAGTTGGGCCGTATGCTTGGTTGCCACCCACGTAGTACAAAAAAATATATTATAATCTTACTAATTAGCCTTTGGTGGTTTTTAGGTTATATTATCTA
Source organism: Leucoma salicis (assembly GCA_948253155.1). Taxonomy (NCBI): domain Eukaryota; kingdom Metazoa; phylum Arthropoda; class Insecta; order Lepidoptera; family Erebidae; genus Leucoma; species Leucoma salicis. Next base: position 7,565,455 of record OX411815.1, read on the forward strand.
AGGTTCCCGATGTAGTAGCGGGATAAAATGTATACCAATAATGTTTTAAGTCTAATCAAGAGCTATCAAATAAAAAAAGTTTCATCAAAATCCGTTCAGTAGTTTTTGCGTGATGCGCGAACGAACAAACAGATAAACAGAAAAAAAAACTAAAAAATGTTGTTTATGTTCAGACACGCCTATATAGCCTAATACGAGTAAAGACATTTTTTCTCAAATATCTTAAATGTAACAGACACAGCTCTGTTACAGCTTTATAATAGTATAGATTATGTATTATATTTTTCTAAAACGAGCGTTTTATTCTTTTTACTGTAATTATTTGTAAAGGACCTACTACGATGTCTAGTCGCTATGGCCTACTTCTGATAAGCTTTTATAAAGCCCGTTTTCTATAATATATAAATATACCTACGTATTGAAGTGATTTTAATAATTATTACTATTATAAAGAAAATTTGTTTACATTAGTATCACATTTAACAACAGACTGGAACGGTAATCCAGGAGATGGGGGTTCAAATTATTTATAAATATTAAAATTCTTTTTCACATTTTAGCACTTTCTGTTATGGTAAATGGTCAATCATGACAAGTACTTAAAATATATATTTATACATAAAAGTAGCAAAATATTTCTACTTTTTTTATTTAAAATAATATAGTTATTTACTAAAACCAATGAACTATTCGTAACTTTTGGAGTACGTCTTTATTATTACAAAATACACATCATTATAATGGAACAAGAGACGAGACATACTTCGAGCTTTGTAATCCATGTTCATGTATTTTCTAGGAAATAACTGCAGTGATCTCTGAACCCAGTACGTTAATGCAATTTTGAAATTATTTAGCTATGGTGTAACAGGAATCATTGTCCTCTTAGTCATGAATAATGAACAATAATATCGACTCAATTTATTAAAACTATTCGTTATTATACCAATTATCGCTATTTAGAAGACATTGCAATCATGCAGGGATGTTATGGATATAAATACGGATACGAATATAGGAATAATAATATACGTTTCGGATACGGTTACGGATACGAAATTATTTCGGATTATCCGCTAGTTTTGACTTTCGGATAGTTTTGGTTGCGGATATTGGACTTTTAATAAAAGCAAAATACATAATTACGTAAATGTTAAATTGCAATGTAATCTCATAATCCCTAACAAGTTATGACTAAACAATAGAGATTGAATTCGAATTTGAATTTATCCGAAAAATTATTCGAAACATAATTATCGGTTTCGGTTACGGTTACGGATATTTTTTGATTTTGGGTATCCGATAGTTTCGGTTAGGGTTACTAACCTCGATAACATCCGTGCAATGATGTACCTCCAAAAATATGACTTGGCTAATATTTACCTTTTAAGTAAAATATGTTTAAAAATAGACTACGATATTATTGATGGTGGTGAAAAATGTAAGCTGACAAAATGTAAACTGTGTGTAAATAAATGAATATTTAAAACATTGCATTGTATTATAAATGCAAAATATTTTTAGACGGTTTTAATACTGATCATTGTTGAAGCTCGACTCTGACTGGGTGGTCTGTGTAGATTATTATTTCAATATAGCACTTTAAGTTTATGTATTAATTTTTTGTTGAAAATCGTAAAATATTTTATTCGATTTACCACTTTATTGAAATGAAATTATTCGTTTTTTTTTTCTAAAAGTAAACATCCTTTACTGAAGAATAATTCTTGTATCACGATGTACTTTACAAACATACAATTTCACGGACACAAAGTACACCCATACACAGAACAACCATTTGTTGATTACACGTCTTCTATTGTAGGAATCGAACATGACTAAGATGGACGGTTCAGAAGTCAGGCTTACAAATTTATGCATACATGCATCTCTTCATTTATTATGTGTCCTAAATAGTCAGTCAGCAAAACCATATTGTTGCTGTTGTGTATGAGACATTGCTACTACGCTAGCATTGTTCACTGCGGTCAAGGGCGCATGTAATTACTCTTAATGATGTGTGTAGCTCTATAGAATACATCAACGTATTTAAACTTTCTAACGTTTAATTTTGTATTAGTTCGCAAAGTCCTTTTTTGAATATTTGACTAAGTAAGAATATTTTGTATGGTACCTACACTACTAATCAAACTTGTACCAGTATTGATTCTTGTAGTTTACATGTCCAACACGTTGTAGTTAAGTAAAAGTATAAATACATAATCAATAATACAATTAACTTATATATACCGTTACTAAACGCTGTTATATGATGTGAGAGGGTAATACTTTTCCTGTCAAGGTCATGCTAAAATCAGCCTCTATCACCATTTTTTTTCGATTATAGCGATCTTATAATGCCCAAAATGTTGAAAACTGTAGTATGTCCACGCATTGTATGGTTAAGAGCACTATACAATTTTCATCTGTTTGTACTTTTTTTGTTCAGGTATTCCGCAAGAACTACCGAATTGATTTTGATAAAACTTTCTTTATCTGATAGTTCTTAATTAGACTTAAAAACTGGTTGTTGGATGTTTTTTATTCATTGTTTTTAATTAAATTTGGTTTTGGCTTCGGCGGAGCCGTGGGCAAAGGTTAGTAAATATTAAGTATTATGACACAACATTTTTGACTACTCAAGATATCCACAGCAATAGCTTTAATTAATACTAGTATAAACTTTTACTAATTGACCAGAGCTGGGGCTCTCGGGTCTAAAAATGAATATGGACACGATGAAAGTCAGAGCCCATGCATTTCAGCCGCTCCTAGTCTGGAATGCGCTTCTCAAAGTAGTCAACCGCTATGTTTACCTGAGAAAAGTCCTAGGAATTTTTATTTTTTATTTATTAGTTAGGTAGGTATAACAAACCAATAACGTAGTATTCTCGAACCACAATAAACGACCATGAAATATAAAATTAAGACAGTAAAATATACTATTAATTTCATTCAACATTATAAAATTGCGGCAAATGCGTCACGCTATGAATTACATTTCAATCATGTAATCTATTGGGAAATTACAAAACTTGTAATTGACAAAGCTTGTACAGAATTACTTATAATAATTTAAAGAAAAACTAGTAGTAAATCACTGCCACTTTTTTGTGTTATGTATCAATATCATATATCTTAAATTGATGGAACCGTTAATAGTAAGTAACAGATGAGATACCGCGATTCAATGAACTCGATTATCAAGTTGAGTTATTATTCACTCCCACGATTAGTACTGTAACTGCCTCGGTGGTCAAGCGGTAGTGTGAACGACTGCTGATCATGATCATGGTCTCGGGTTCAATCCTCAGGTCGCCGGTGCTATTGAGCTTTTTCGTAAAAAGAAACATTCTAAGTAGCAGCCCGGAGTTTGGAAAATGTGCCCGGTAAACGGCAATAGGCTAGGACTTAAAACATAGTTGTCACCTCTGTTTACCTCTTCAGGGATACAGGCGTGATAATGTGATTAGTATAATAAATTAACTACTCAAGACAATTCAAATTTAATTACAAACAAAGACTTAATTAAAATATGTATTATAATCAAATGGTCATGATTTGGAGACTCAAAAACAAACACTTAAAGTACAGTTTCATAAATCCAAAACGACATTCCAGAAGGTAGTAACAATTTATATTCTTACTATAATTATTTATAGTACTATTAGTATCATCATTGATATGTCCACTACGCTAGCTCAGTGTGACTAAAAAACTTCTTTGAGGTGCCGGGTTACCTCAAGATGTTTTATTCATTTGGTAATAATTTATAATTTTGTCGAATTAAAAGATACAGTACATGGCAGCAGCTCGAAGTGTGATCTCTATGCTGGTGCAATATTATCTTAGGCACTACTTATCAAATATATTTGGAAAACAAAGTACGAACATGTAAAATATTACTTACTACTTAAAAATTATTTACCATTGAAGTAACGTTGACGTTCATTACTCATACGAGCGTATGTAACACGCTAGCAGTCAAACATCATTTATGAAATAAACTAGTTTTTGCCCGGTTATATCTCAGGTTCCCGATGGGAGTAGTGGGATAAAATGTATACCAGTTTTTAAGTCTAATCAAAAGCTATCAAATAAAAAAAGTTAAATCAATATCCGTTCAGTAGTTTTCGCGTGACGCGTGAACGAAAAAACAGACAAACAGATACACAGACAAACAGACAAAAAATCCAAAAAAAAAATGTTTTGTGTTCAGACACCTCTATATCGCCTAATACAGACATTTTTTCTCAAATATATTAAATGTAAGACACAGCTTTGTTACAGCTTTATAATAGTAATATAGACAAGACATTATTGTACAATAAAATAGCACGTATTACCAGTTCATCACTCTCTAGACGGAAGAATTACAAAGTTACTGCGTTCCGGCATTGATAGAAATATTGCCTACGGTTTAGAAAGCCACCGAGCAATTAGTCCAAGGTTAATAGATAGCATAAAAAGTTGTCGAAAAAAACATTGGCGTGTCTAATTCGGTACACGAGTCATTCCGCAACGCAATGTGGTGATAATAGCTAAAAAAATACCGGAAAATATGACATTCAAACATAAGTCACGAAACTATACATTTTGGAGTCATTTTTTAAATCGGGTCTTGTTGCACGCTACGTTCTTTCGACCAGCGTTTTACCCTGCGATCAAAAACGCAATAGATTTCGCGTCGACCCGAAAAATACGTCTCGGTAAATAAGAGCACACTTGAGAAGTGAGCTCTTATTTTGTGTAGTTCAAAAAGTACTTTATTTGTTGCTATTTAAGCTTGATTTCACAGTAAATTTTATTTGTCTTTTCACTTTTAAGTGGCAGTAATAAATTATTGCTTTGCTCGTTTTTTGTGAAGAATGAACGTAAATGTAAGATAATATTTTAAAGATTTGTGACTTTATTACTAAGTGCCATGATTGTAATTATGTTGAACTTAAAACTGTTTTAAAACCTTTGTCTCAGTTCGTTAGTAAGCAGTAGTAGCTGTATAAGTATATATTCACACGGACAGTTTTTAGCTTGATTTTGTTCGGGACTCTGTATCTTGGTAGTATTGATGATCTAAGGTTTTACCGTAAAAATTACTCAGCTTAAGCACTCAAACTCAGACTCTGTGGGTGGGAGTCTAAATAATAAATATTCATAACACAGTCATTATTGCATAAAGTATAAAATAAATATTGACTGCCTTATTGATATAGATAGTACCATAAATGTGTAAATGGTAGCGTTGAAAGTATCTGGTAATAGACCCTTTCTTTTTGTTAAGGCGGAAAAAATGTACCTAACCGTACACCCCATCGTTCAAGGTAACGAACAGGGTAGTGTGGGGCCCTCACTCACTAAAGAAACCCGCCGTGTGCCGTCTCTCCGCCTTTATTGGCGGGCCACGGGAACCATATTACATTCCTTCAGTGGTACCCGGTGAACCCTAAACCTCTTCCCTATCCTTTTCTTATTATCCTTCCTATCCTCTCCTTATTATTCCTCCTATCCACTTCCTATCCCTGTCTTTGAGGATTCCGACGCGCGAGTGATGCCTCTAGTGTTGCTAGGGTCTATAGGCTACGGTAAACGCATACCGTCAGGTGGGCTGTTACACGTAATATAAAAAAATACCCGCAAGGCCTCCCGCGAAGGTGCGACGCTCCGTGTGCGGATGCGTGGCTCAGTAGAGGGTACTTGAAAGGGTAAACCGCCGGCGGACCACTGAAGTAGCGCAACATAGTTTCAGTGGCCCGCCTACACAGGCAGAGAGACAGCATATGGCGGGTTTATTTGAGGGCCCTACATTGTCCTGTTAGTTGACTCGGTATTACATTATTATTGGTGACTTTTAGGAAATGTATGAAACAAATACTAAAGCTCTGACTGACATTCATTACTTCATAGAGATTTTGGATTTTGTCTAATACTTCAAGACCTCGTTTTCGTGTTGCTCATACAATGAGGAGATAAATAATATTGAATGGAACGTACATTCATGCGTCAACATATCACGTTTATTTGTTTAAAATAATTGCAAATGAACGGACAAAGCTAGTTGTAGATTGGTTAATTATTTTCCAAGTTTTCTCTATCTGTCAGTTTATCTGTATGTTTGTTCCTAATATCTGAAATGGCTGGACTGATTTGAACCGGACTTTCGCTAGCAGATAGCTAATGTTACAAGGAGTAACTTATGCTGCTTTATTTTGGTAAAATAATTAGATTTGCTTGCAAAAAATAAAATAATTAAAATATCCCACGCGGACGAAATTTCGGGTAGCTATCTATAGCATAATAAAATTGTAACAGGACGGTGTATGAGATTAGGAAATATTAGATGCATTTATACAACAGATTCTAAACAATCATTTGATTTGACTTTTTGTTTGAATTTTTATTTGACTGGCTGACTGTATGTTTGTTCGCGCATAATGCAAAAACGACTGAACGGATTATGATTAATCTTTTTTACTTGATAGCCCTTGATTATGCTTACAAACTGGTATATGTAAATATTACTTCACTATTATACATGCAACCAAAGATATAATCGAAAAACTAGGTTAAAGGCTAGTACTTAATAATAATATATTATAAATGCGAATTTGAGTTTGTTTATTTAATAGTTCGGCACGCTTTCTCGCCATACCTACTGAACCAATCATCATGAAATGTTGCACACACATAGTCTAAAGCCCCGGAAAGGACAAAATTTTATTTTTTAAGACGTTTTATCCCAGAAAAAAGGTAAGTTGCTATGGGATAGCTATTTTTGCAAAGAAATAATTAACATTTTTGATCTATATTTTAGCACTTGACATGCTCAGCTACTCTGAAAGTACAAATTATAATTTGTGAATAAGGAAAAAGAGTATTTCAGTACAGGCGAGAATCGAACCTGCGTCCCTTCCTATCCGGGGAAGTGCTCTAATCCACTGAGCTACAGTATCTTTTAGACATACCCAATCTCCTTATCCATGAATTAATGCATGTAAATGCGTTCCGATAGAGGGCGTTGGTCGTTAAGACAAATGTGATAAGGAGTTTGGGTATGTCTAAAAGATAGTACTGTAGCTCAGTGGATTAGAGCACTTCCCCGGATAGGAAGGGACGCAGTTTCGATTCCCGCCTGTACTAAAATACTCATACTTTTAGAAATAATTTTTGATCTATATTTTTTAGCATTTGACATGCTCCGCTACTTTTTAAAGTACACATTATTTGTGAATAAGGAAAAAGAGATTTTTTGTACGAGCGGGAATCGAACCCGCATCTTTTCCAATCCGGGGAAGTGCTCTAAGCCACTGCGCTATCGTACAGACCAATAGGTCTGTTTGTCTGTATTTCCTCATCACATGTCTTTACGACCATAGAGTTTATATAGAGGTAATTAATGTACCGTAAAGTGACATACATATTTATATTCTAAACAAAGTCGCGTGCAGTATCTAGTGACTTAATAATCCGAAGAAGTAGATATAATAATAAAATAACGACGACGATGACGTAAGAGAGCGAGTAGGTATGAAAGAGAGTATTGGTGTAAAGATGCGAAAGAGAATGCTCTGATAGTTCGGATACGTGGAAAGAATGCGTAAAGAGCGACTGGTTAAGAAGATATAAAATGCGAAAGTGGAAGGTACCGGAATAGGTAGGTAAGGCCTTGTACCTACATGGTACAAGGGAGACCGAGACTCACCTACCTAGACCAAATCAGTCATGAAAGGTGGAGTCAGGTGTCTCCGAAACCGGCGAGCGTGTATGAAGAGAATTATGAATGTTGACGAAGCGAGAGATGTATGCAAGAATAGAGCCTTTTGGCACTCTGTTCTCTCTGCCTACCCCGCAAGGAAGATGGTGTGATGATGAGTAGGTAAGTAGTAAGTAGATATAATTGTGCACACGTGTATAGTTTTAATATTCACGTGATGAATTCCAACACTAATAAAATATAATTAGGTAGACGTTATAATAAATTAAGACAAAAATAATTTGATAAATAATAATTAAAATTGTTTTCCCACGATATTTACATGGACTGCACATCATTGTTAGCGACAACTCATATAAAACAAATATGGTTTTAATGCTAAATAATCGCAACATTTTTTAAAACAACCTCTTTGTTGGAGTTTAATATATTGAAATTAATTTACTATACAGGTGCAAACCTGTTGAATATGTCACGTTTTTGATAATTATTGTAAAAGTTTTCGTTATAGCGGGAAATCCCCTTATGTTCTAATCAGGGCCCGTAGAATGTAACTCACTAAATCGTATCGACATCGTATCGTCTCGCATGTGATTGGTATAAAAACGCGTGATGTCGCAAGAATCCCTCGGCCAATCACGATGATCTCTCAACCGATCACAATGACAAGATGTGATGGCGATACGATTAAGTGAGATACCAGGCCACGCAGAAACTTTTGCGAATTAAAGTTTTTTTTTGTATAAGTCACTGGCCACGTATTTTGAAAAATTAGGTTATATAAAAGGAAAAATAGCATTTAGTATTTTCATACATTATACCGACGCAGGCATGATGCAGGCGTCACCCAAAGACGTTAAGTATGAATGTGTTATCGAAATTAGCAGTCAGGAGCAATTGTCACGATGACTGAATTGGCAAAGCATCTGGACGGTATTCAGGAGATGCAGGTTCAAATCCTGCTCGTGACTGTTATTTTCGATTTCACATTTTTCACTTTGTGTTTAATGAATAGTGGTAGAGTCATGCTGGTCCGCCTTGTCCCAGCATGAATGGGCTGGCTATGTCGGAGAAGTACCACGCTCGCACAGAAGATCAGCATAAAACAACGGTAGGTACCCGTACTGTTGTGTTTCGTATGGTGAGTGAGAGTTCCAGAGGGCCAAACTAGCTCTTTATTATCCTTACTAGGAGGTAGAGACCTCCTATACCTTTCCTCGGAGCTGGCGACGCGCTAATAATGCCTCAGGTGTTCTTCTATGGGCTACGGTAACCGCTTACCATCAAGTAAGCTGTAGCTTAATTTATTGTCACTGGCGTAAAAATTAATACGAAAAAATATTAAACAATCTTAATGTTTCGCAAACTACTATGTTTAATTTTGTTAACAATTAAACTATTGCTACATATTTAGATTTATATCAACAGACGCACCCGTGTTTTCAATGGGCGCTGTTTGAAATCACGGACCTTGTAAGATGTGAACTTTACCTGAACTTAGCCCATTGTTATTGTTTTATAATCAAAATTTAATTTAGTCTTTAACAATCGTTCACAAGGTAATAATAGAATAAGTAATGCAAGACCATAACTGTATATTCACAGGCTCTTAGGAAATATTATAACTCAAGTTCTATACGTGTGACAATGTGTAAGGTTAGTTGCTTACTCAGACTGTCCTATCGATGATGTACTCGTATTACTGTAATTTTAATATATGTTTAGCTATGTTACTTACAAAATATACGTACGATTTATTTAAAACTAGCCTTTGCCTAAATTACTATCACTCAGAAACTATCCAATTAGATCAATTTCATTTAATTTTTAGTAGCCTATAGAAGCTAACAACCCGAGAGCGCGCATAGAGCGCATCTATTGCGCGTCGATACTCCAAGGAAAGCGATTGGAGGTTTAAAGGAACTATAATAAGGAGGGAGTTTGCGCCTCTGGCACTCTCACTCACCATACGATACTTCCCCGATCGAGCCGGCCCATTCATGCTGGGACAAGCATGACTACTATTATTACTTACAAAATTTAACTTTTACTGAATAGGTAATAGGGCGGGCCTTTTGGCGTGGTTAGTAGTGTAACCGACTTCTGTATACGAGGTCGTGGGTTCGATTCTCACTCAGGACATTATTTGTGTGATGAACACATATTTGTACTGCGTCTGGGTGTTTTATATCTATTATATGTATGTATTTACAAAAAAAAGTAATATATGTATTATATCCGTAATCTGGTAACCATAGTAAAAGAGTTAAGCTTAGTTTGGGACCAGAGCACGTTGTGTGAAATGTCCGTGAATATTTATGATTTATTATAACTCTAATCAGTACTAAGAAGATTTGCAGAGCTACCCATTTTTTGCGATAAAAAGTAGTCTGTCCTATTTTGAGTTCTGAGCCATGTATAAGACAAATTTCACGCAATTTCGCTGAATAGTTATGACGTGACCAACAAACAAACGCACTTGAAGTTATAATTTTTTTTTTGTAAGGATACCACGTCAGAATCGCAGGCATATTTAAACTAAATAACTTAAACTTGAAGTATTAAATAAATATTGTTTGCTAAACCTTGGAATAAAAATAGGTAGCATCCTAACGTCACAACTTTCTAAATCAACATTTTTTAAAGGTTATGTCCGTTATATTTGTCTTGAATCATTTGCATAAAGCATCTCAGTTGTTGTGCGAAAAACAAAAGATTTATAATAATTTTCCTTATTATTGACGTGATAACGTCTTATAAATCGATGAACCCGGGCTGCATGCACGAAAAAGTCTCACGTTCCGAATAATGTATGGCGACCCATGCTTTGTTTGTGAAACTCTCAGAAAACATATATGACGTTATTACGTAAAATTATCGTCCGTAAACCGACTTTACAGACAACCAAATAGTTTTTTTTTCTACCATTTAAATGTCCCACTATTGGGCACAGGCCTCTCAGAGTTTTGATTTATAAACTTATAAGTTTTTTGATCTGACATGCTCAGCTACATTAAAGAACACATTATTTGTAAAAATATGGAATAAGAGAATTCAATCCCACTCGCAGTAAAATTCTCTTTTCTCACATTTTCAAAAATAATTTGTGCTTTAAGAAATAAGTTCGTACAAAAATGTCTGCTAGGTATGTTAAATCAATATATTATTAGAACTTGTATACTATTATACTAGTATGCATGTTCTATGGAGGGACTTTTTTTTCATCATCATCTCATTCAGTATTAAATAAGAATTACAGTCAAGCACTCCCAATTCGTCAAAAGACTTACTTCTTTTAACGAATTGGCAAAGTACTGACGAAGTAGTACGAAAAGTACCACGATAGACCAAACATAACTTGACTGTGGATCATTGCAACGCGAATTGGTAACTTCAAAGTTACATTATGAGCTAATCTAATAATAAACACACGTGTAACCTAAAAAAAGCCGGCCTGCCCGACGACTTGAGAGGTCGTCTTCTGTGGGTCGCATCATCCTTAACGAGTACTTAAACTCATATCATTCTCTATCTCAACACATTTTTACGCAAACAATAATTTTAACAAGGTGCTCTTTATCTGAATAGTGCATCAAACTTATCAGAACAAACATCGTTTGCATTTCAATCTATCAAACCGTGACGTGTTGTAAACTGTGAACTACTGTTGCGAAAAGATAACGGTTGCCAGCCTTGGTAATTTCTTAAAGCATCACGAAATTAACAATGGCATTTTAAATGCTGGCAGTAAAATTAATATTAAATAAGAAACAGCGAGACTGATTTCCTTTTCCAAATGTTTCGCACAAACTAGTTTGCTTTAATTTAAAGATAATTTATCAAATATTTGTACGGATATATACGAATAGATAATAACTTCGCGATTCGTAATAATTAAATAGCGGTCACTCTTTCTTATTTTGTATGCGATGCAATTTTGTGACTTTTCTCAAATATAAATATTCACGGATATTTCACACAACATCCTCTGGTCCAAACTAAGCTTAACGCTTGTGTTATGGGTACCAGATTACGGATATAATACATATATTTTTTTTTTGTAAATACATAAATATATATATTGTGTTCAGCAAAACATTTTTTTTTAGATTTTTTCCTAAGGGATTTGATGCAACTGTTTTTATTTGATAGCTCTTGGTTAGACTTAAAAACTGATACATATTTTATCCCGCTACTATATCGGGAACCTGAGATATAACCTAAAAATTAGCTTTTATCTGCAGCGGAGCCACGGGCAATAGCTATTCTATTTTAAAAATCTACTCAATTCTATTTAAAAAGCTACAAGACCATCGTAACTTAAGAGTACATATACCCTTTAGTCACAGCTTAATTGGAACTATAATTGCACTAATTATGTGTAATCATCACAATAGTTATATTTAATTATGCGTGTAGATAAAACCTGCTTAAGAGGCATACAATGATTTATATGCCATAAATTGCGGTTAGTTGCAATGTTACATTATGTGCCACTTATGTTTATGTATTTAAAATTAGCTATAAAGACATTATATTACACTAGCTTTATCCCGTAACTATGTCGGCGTGGGCTTTAGATTTAGGAAAATATAAATAAATAAATATTGACGGACATTTCACCCCTCTCTACCACGGGAGTCGTAAGAGCCGATTGAGAGGTACCGGGGGAGTGGGCAGCAGCACTCCTTCGAGTATTAACAATATCCTCCGCCTGCCAAGCGTGGCGATTACGGCATTATCCCGCATTCTCGGGGAGGCCTATGTCCAGCAGTGGACGTTGAAAGACTGTGGATGGATGGATGGATGGACATTTCACACAACACGTCCTCTGGTCCCAAACTAAGCTTAACGCTTATGCTATTTTGTAGATACATACATATAATAGATAGAAAACACTCAGACGCAGTACAAATATCTGTGTTCATCACACAAATAATGTGGGAATCGAAACCACGAACCTCGTGCACGGAAGTCGGTTACACTACCGACTACGCCACGAGGAATACGTCACTTTACGGCACGTTATTTTCTCAGTAATCGCTATCTGACAGGAATAGTTTGCGGGGGTAAGAGGAACAGGGTGTAAAGTTCCTCATCCCCCATTGAAAAGGGAGGATCCTCCGACCAGACGGTTACGTCTGGTGGGCTAGCTGCCCCAACTGTTGTGGCCGGGTTCTTGTATATAATCGCTTGGATAACTTTTCATATCGCGATGTAGGATACGCCAGTTATTATTATTAGTTCATATGTGGCGAGATAGATGTCGCTACATCACTCCCCTCCGAGACCGGAGGTCGATAGCCGGTTGAGTCGTCCATACATCTTGTGATAAGCATCAGCCGGGTCAGTGGAATGTTCCAGTGCGACGGAACCAGATGCCGAATAGTTTTCGGTGAGTCGGAACTGTCTGCGGTGATGATGATGGCTCAGTGAGTCGGGGTGATGCTGCGAATGCTCCAGTGAGTAGGAGTGCAGTGCTGCGTAGTGGCTGGCTGCTGCGTTAAACAGGAGAGAAGTGCGTCTCTGCTTGCTGACCGGCCGAAGTGTAGTATGCTGTGCCAAGGTCGCTGAGAAGGCTGTGGGTGATTGGACCAGTAATGCGCATCCGCTGCATGCTAGTGGTCAGGATGCCCGTAGTAGCCGTGGATGCTGGCTGGCTGCATGACTCGCTGCTCGAAAGCTTGAGTAAGTGATGATAACGTTACGATGACGTATCTTTGCGAAGGCTGCGCTGGCGTTCATGCTCGGGGTCACCAGTTTGGGGGTAAGAGGAACAGGGTGTAAAGTTCCTCATCCCCCATTGAAAAGGGAGTATCCTCCGACCAGACGGGTGTTATGTCTGGTGGGCTAGCTGCTTTTTTTTTTATTGCATGTTGTGGCAGACAAGCCACGGTCCATCTAATGGTAAATGGTAACCGTCGCCCATGGACTCGCCTATACCGAGAGTATTGTCAAGCCGCTGCCCACCAATTCATTTCACAGATATGAAATGAAATATAAACCGCTATCTCCTGCTACAGCCAAAACACAACGATGTGCTTCATGGCCGGTCATACGGGAGATGATGGTACCATCCCGCTCGGGCCCGATACCAAGTGAGTACCAAGTAAGTGGTAGGGCTGGGTACTAAGTGAGATTAGTACCCAGCCCTACCACCAGTCATGCAACGGATGACAATTGCTTACTTCCCTTAGTCGCCTCATACGACACCCGTGGGTAAGAATGGGGTGGTGATACTTGTATTCTTAGTCCGTCACCACACGGACAAAATGTATTTTGGAAATATTGGCTTTAATTTTAACACAAAAATAACTAGGCAGACCCATTTTGTTTAAAGAACACTCCTGGTTTTAATTAAATATTTTTTATTATTTCAGGTAAGTAGCTGACATTCTGGTGGATTAATCGAAAAAGGTAAAGTTAAGAGCTAGTTAATGCGATAGTGATTTATTAGTGACGTAACGTAGATGTCAACGTCCAGAGGTAAATTTAGCCGCCCGGGGTGCTTTAAAATTTTGCTCCCTAGTCATTTTTCCTTGAGCGCCATACTCGCTTATGCTCAGGCCATACTAATGGGCAACGTCAGTGCTCATCATCACGATAATTATTGCGTTAACGCAATAAATTGGGTGGCCATTCAATTGCTTTGACGTACCGGCACTAGAGTTATCGGCTAACATCTAACGGCAATGTGAATGCCGTTGTTGAATTCTCGCAATAAGTCATGGCTACACCAACGTTAAAAGTCCATCGTCGCGATAATTAATGGCGTTTCCCATTAGTGTGGCCTGAACCTAAGATCTTAGGCGTTATTAAACTATATCCCAAAACGTGCCAGCCGAGGCAAATCGCCCCCGTAGACCCCCGCTACGCTACTTGTAATTATGATTTTTAATTTATATTAACATTAATAAGCAAATAATGTCAACAATTACTGATCAAAAATATTTATTAAGTATAAACTATACAAATACTTATTGAAAGTAACTCTACAAAACACTTCCAAGACAAACGATTCGGATATAGAAAGCTTTAGCAATTAATGGATGACCTCTAATGGCCTTTGGTCGGATGTGATTGATGATTATTTGCACAATCGCGGTCGCTTTGCACTCTTGCCCTTTAAACTTTATCATAGAGTGTGCACAGAATGTATTAATAACCATTTTCAATTTGTAAGCTGCCTCGGTGGTGTAGCGGCAGTGTATGCGACTGCTAATCATGAGGTGTCGGGTTCGATCCCCGGGTTGGGCAATGGTATTGAGCTTTTTCCTAAAAAGAAAAATTCTCAGTAGCAGCCCGGAGTTTGGAAATGTGCCCGGTAGACATCAATAGGCTCGCCCCCTATTACGTGGGACTTAAACATAGCTGGCGAGTCGTGGGTGTGTAATACACCTCTGCCTACCCCTTCGGGGAATACAGGCGTGATGCTATGTTCAATTAGTAAATAATAAACTCAAAAGCACTTATCTTAGTTTTTTTTCTTGTCGTAGAGCCTTGCTTATCCCATCATGAATGAGCCGGCTCGATCAGGGAAGTACCACTCGCTCACAAAATATCAGCATGTAATAACGGTAGCTACTCCTACCGTTGAGTGAGAGCGCCGGAGGCCCAAACCCCCTCCCTATGCTCTCCTTATTATCCTTCCTATCCACCTACTAGGCCGTGTGGGGCCGGCTTTAGAATTGTCCCACCCCTCTCTACCCACGGGAGTCGTAAGAGTCGACTGAGGGAATACCGGGGGAGTGGACAGCAGTACTCCCTCGAGTATTAACAACATCAACTGCGATCGCCAACCCACCTGCCAAGCGTGGCGATTACGGCATTATCCCCCATGACGGGAACGCTTGTTGTGGCGTTCTCTCGGGGAGACCTATGTCCAGCAGTGGACGTTAAAAGGCTGATGGATGGATGGATGGATCCACCTACTTTCCTTGCAGTTGGTGACGCGCGAGTGATGCCTCTGGTGTTGCTAGCGTCTATAGGCTACGGTAACCGCTTACCATCAGGTGGGCCGTATGCTTCTTCGCCACCCTTGTAGTATAAAAAAAAGAATTGACTAATATTATGTTAAATATAAATATTATATTTATAAGCATTTCCCCGCAGCTCCGCCGTAGACAAAAGCTTTTAGGTTATATCTCAGCTACCACTAAAGTAATTTCACACAGTTCCAGTGGTCTGCCAATACAGATGGAGAGACGGCCCACGGAGGGTTTATTTAGTGGGTGAGGGCCCTACACTACCCTGTTCGTTGCCCCAAACGACGCGGTGTGCGATTAGGTACATTTTTTCCTGCCTTAACAAAAAGGAAAAGATATATCTCAGATTCCCTATATAGTAACGGAATAAAAGTATCATTAAGGTCAGGTTCAGTAGTTTTTGCGTTATATGCAAACAAAGAGGTAAACAGACAAACATTCCTAAAAAAAAATATTGTGTGCAAATATTTCTAGATAATCTAATACAGTTTCTATTTGCCCGCTTCGTCCGTTCAGTAATTTTGGCGTGATGTGACAACAAGGAAACAATCAAACAGGGCAAACTAACAAACGACAAGAATACTTTGATATTTTTATATATCTTTTAGCATTTGACATGCTAGCCATATAAACTAACACAAAGTGTGAAAATGTGAAATCGAATACCGTCCCAGAGGCTTTGCCAGATATTGAGTCAATGAGCGACGGTTACCATTTACCATCAGGTGGACCGTGGCTCGTCTACCAACACACAAAATAAAAAGAAACATAAAAAGACACCCGCAGGAGCGAATGAGGCGATGACATTTATATTAACGGCCTCGGTGGTGTAGCGGTAGTGTAAGCGACTGCTAATCATGAGGTGTTGGTCCGGGTCAGGCAATGTTATTGAGCTTTTCCTAAAAATAAAAAATTCTCAGTAGCCGCCCGGAGTTTGGAAATATGCCCGGTAGACGTCAATAGGCTCGCCCCCTATTACGTGGGACTTAAACATAGCTGGCAAATCGTGGGTGTGTAATACACCTCTGCCTACCCCTTAGGGGAATACAGGCGTGATGCTATGCTTTTTTTTAGTTTTACTTTTATACCTATATACCACACATCCGTATGATACGAGAATGATCACGCGTAATATTAATCAGATAATGCTTATAAGGACACAACACGCAAAAAGATGAAGTGGAGAAAGCTCCTTATTGTATAACACGTGATATAATCCAATCCTCAGTATTCAAAAGACTACATTAGCGACACCCTTGCAATACAATAATAAATTAACTTTTACTTCTTACTTTATGTGTTATATCGTTCGGAAATGCGAATAAATAAAATATATTTTGCAAAATATCTCATAGCATCGATATAACATTCTGTATTTAATTTAAATATGTACTTTTACCTCAGATTGAATAAACTTAGAGCTTACACATACGGGTATTCCATCAAGATAACACCTATGTTTAACCATGACCAGGGCTTTTTTTGTTATACTCCATGGATGGCAAGCATACGGCCTGGCGACCTGGTAAGTGGTTACCGTAGCCTATAGACGCTAGAAACACCAAAGGCATTATTCGCGCGTCGCTATCTCCAAGTAAGGGATAGGAAGTCTAGAGAAAGGATAGAAAGGATACCAAGTAGAGGATAGGAAGGATAATAAGAAGAGGATAGGCAGTAGGTTTAGGCCTCCGGTGCTCTCACCCACAGTACGAAACACGACGGTAGGAGTACTGCTGTAGTTTTACGCTGATCTTCTGTGAGAGGGTGGTACTTCCCCGATCGAGCCGACCCATTAATGCTGATATAAGCAAGGCTTTGCCACTAGAATATTAATGTGAATATAATTAATCCATTATTACGGATTTAACAAAGGGAGGCTCTCCTGGATACTCTAAAACTATTTTGATCTATATTTTAGCACTTGACATGCTCAGCTACTCTTAAAGTACAAATTATAATTTGTGAATAAGGAAAAAGAGTATCTCTAAAACTAACTAAAAAATAAAGACAACTCATTGTCAATTAAAAAATTAAGCCACTTTTTGAAAGATGTGTGCGTAAAAGTGTTGTCACCGGAAAGAAATACCTAATCTCTGTAATATGGGTAAATTTTTAAAAGTTTTATGTTTAAAACCTTCGATCACCAATACTAACAAGATACAGTGTCCCGAACAAAATCAAGCTATAACTGTCCATGTGAATATACTTATACAGCTACATCTGTTTACTAACGAACTGAGACAAAGGTTCTAAAACAGTTTTAAGTTCAACCTAATTACAATCATGGCACTTAGTAATAAAGTCACAAATCTTTAAAATATTATCTTACATTTACGATCATTCGTCACAAAAAACGAGCACAGCAATCATTTACTCCTGCCACTTAAAAGTGAAAAGACAAATAACATTTACTGTGAAATCAAGCTTAAATAGCAACAAGTAAAGTACTTTTTGAACTAGCTCACTTATCAGTACGCTCTTATTTACCGAAACGGATTTTTTGGGCCGACGCGAACTCTATTGCATTTTTGATCGAAGCTTAAAACATAAAGGAAGTAAAAGTATTAAAGTAAGTTTACAGCAAATCATATAGAGAATATTATGGCGCTGACGATTTATTATTGTACATAATGTACATACGAAATCGTCGAGTCATTTGGGGTAATTTTAAATCATACTCTGGTAACACTAGTGGTTTATGACACTTCGTTTTGGCATGGTTTGGTTTGTATTTGTGTACGTGAGCGCGTGTAATTAAAATAATGGCATGGTTTTATATGGCTTCACTAGATTGTTCGTAATGCTTCGTCTATATTTTCAGTTAGTCTGCGTGAATACTATTGATGTTGCAAAATATCCGATTAGGCTGGACAAAAAAAATATACGCGTAAAATGTATGTTATGTTTAAAAATTGCTTAAATATCCAAAAGTTTGGAAGTACACTTATATACATCACACGGATAACGGTCATCGGGTCAATGGATTCATGTATCTTGTGGTGTCATGACCCACATAGCAACATATTGTTTATTATATCATCGAATAAATTTCCATGTTTCGAAATACCAATGAACTCTAATATTTCTTTCGAATATTTATATTTGGTGCTCTTGAAATCATTTCTGTTGTTATATAATGAAGGAAGAATGTGGCATTGACTAATTCATTGAATGGACTATTATTTCTAGTTACTAAATACGTAATTAATTATAAATTTTATTGTTTTAGTAGACTGCGCCTCAGCGTAATGAACGGATATAGTTAACCATACAAAGAGAAACAACTTTATATTATTAGAGGAACCTTACAAAGAGAATTTCGCCGCACTATTTGTGTTTTAATAAATTAAATTTAAAAAATCCCTATCTTTATACTTAAAGCTAACTAATTATTTTAAACAAAGACTTGTAACTGATAACTATAGATATTTTTATATATTTTTTTAGCATTTGACATGCTTGGCCATACAAATTAACACAAAGTGCGAAAAAAAGCAGATTGTGTTAATTTGATAACTATAGTTTAAACTTATGTTTTTAAGGTTAAAGCGCTTTTTCTTAAGTGGAAAACTGTTTGTCTGTTTAGACTAATCTTCTAAACAGAGTCGAAATAATTAGAATTTCACTCATAATTTAGCGGAATTTATAGGGATATAGGCGGATGTAATCACAGTTAGCAACTTATATAAGGATTTCAACGACCTCTAGGGAATAAAAGTTCACTGAAGTAATGTAACATAGTTCCAGTTGTCCACCAATAGAGGCGCAGAGATGGCACACGGCGGGTTTACTTAGTGGGTGAGGGCCCCACACTAACTTGTCCGTTGCCCCGAACGACGGGGTGTGCGGCTACATATACGGGATACATTCTTTCCCACCTAACATCTAACAAAAAAAAGGTAATTTAAGTTTATTTTTAAATAATCCTATACTTTTAATAATAATAATAATAAATTCATTTATGTCAGGTAGTGTAATGTCTCCATGTATATCAAAGTTGTGTATTATGGTAACGGCTTATCCGTATTCTATGTAGAAACTATTACAGAAGTTTAGTACCTACATATATAATGAAAGAAAATTAAGATGCTACATGCATAATGTTGTTATGCAATTGTTGAAAGAGCAGAATAGCAAACTCGCTAAGACGCTTGTTGTATTTATTGATCGATAAAGTTTAGCACAATTCGTTTATAGAATTTATTCACGATAACATTAATGTCAACATAGCATCACGCCTGTAATCCCGAAGGGTTAGGCAGAGGTGTATTCTCGTACACCCACGGTTCGCCAGCTATGTTTAAGTCCCACATAATAGAGAGCGAGCTTATTGCTGTCTACCGGGCACATTTCCAAGCTCCGGGCTGCTACTAACAATTTTTCTTTTTATGAAATTGCCTGACCCGGGGATCGAACCCGAGACCCCATGATCAGCAGTCGCACACACTACCGCTGCACTACCGAAGTAGTTTTTATTATTCGTGATGCGTACAATGTATAAAAAATAAGTAAATATTTATTTTATTTGGTTTATAAATAAATAAATATTCACGGACACTTTCACACAAACTACGCTTAATGCTTGTGCTATGAGTACCAGATTACGGATATAATACATATATTACATATAATAGATAGAAAACACCCAGACGCAGTAAAAATATCTGTGTTCATCACACAAATAATTTACATACATTTAGTGTAGAGCATTTACAGACACAATTGCGGTAAAATCGTTGTTCCATTTCATAATATTACATGTGTTAAAATTCAACCTAATAATACTTATACCTACAACATTTCACAGCAGCTAGTTATAGCATTCAAGCGTGAAAACCTTGTGAATATGTGTATTATGTATGTAATTAGTGGGTAGGTAAATTATAATTGGTGTACAAACACTAAAGTAATCTTTAAAAAGCAAACATAATTGTTCATTACAAAAATTTGTAACAATATTTAATCCCAAATATGATCGTGTTCTGTATTTGAAAAAAAATAGCATCACGCCTGTATTTCCCCAAGGGGTAGGCAGAGGTGTATTACATCCAAGGTTCGCCAGCTATGTTTAAGTCCACATAATAGGGGGCGAGTTTATTGCCGTCTACCGGGCACGTTTCCAAACTCTGGGCTGCTACTGAGATTTTTTCTTTTAACGAAAAAGCTGCGCGACGCAGGGATCGCACCCGAGGCCTCATGATCAGCAGTCGCTCACACTACCGCTGCACCACAGAGGCAGAGTGATTCGTAAAGTGAAATCGTATAAAGTTTTGCTTTCTGATTTATATCCTCGCTGTAAAATTTCTCGAGATCCACAATTACGCGGCCGGATATAAGATTTCATTGCTTGAAACCTAATTTTTAGCTATTTGATATAAATGATGGTCAGTGATCATCAAATGTACGGCTTTCAGAGAAATAAAGTAATTGATATACGCAACTATCTCAGCAATTTACCGTCTGATGACCAGCTAAATGACGCTGAGAATACGTTATTGACTCATTACGTAATAATACCGCTTTACAAATATCTGTAAATTTACTTAAAACGTACGGAACCTACACACGATCTGCAGCAGTTTAAGTGGTTACTATTGACAACTTTTTAGTATTATAAGTTTGAGTCCTTTTTTTGGTTAAGGAGGGATAAAATGTATCTAACCGCAGGCCCCGTCGTTCGGGACAACGAACAGGGTATTGTGGGGCCCTCACCCACTAAATAAACCAGCCGTGTGCCGTCTCTCCGTGTGTTGGCGGGCCACTGGAACTATATTACATTACTTCAGTGACCTACACACAACCTGCAGCAGTTTAAGTGGTTACTATTGACAACATTTTAGTATTATAAGTTTGATTCCTAGATGTAAAAATTGCACATATTAATTGGCAAACCTGCCCGTATTGAAAGAAAGACTAAAAATCTCTTGATGGACTGAGCTACGAAATACAGATTAATAATATTATAAAATAGCGTATTCATAATAGAAATCAAGATCCATTTCCAGGCTGAGGTTGACACTTTGTAAGGCACACCCCCGAAGCCGGCTGATTACTGTAAATTACATTTGTGTGGGTAGCAAACATACATATTCATCCCTTGTTGAAACCATGACGTCTAAAACTAGGAGAGCAGAATGACTTCCTGTTACGGATACTACAATCAACACCTGGGTATGTCTGCAGGACTGGATGCAAACAGGAATAAAAGGCCTCTCTGCTTTCTGTGTCCAAAGCAACTTAACTATTGGGAGAATACAGTCAAATTAATGTACACCTTGAATACTAAAACGCATTTTTGTCATCTATAATAATCCGGGTACACAGATTTAGGAGGTAATCTGTTCATATATCGCGGGGGACAATTATTCAATTGATAGACACAAATTGCAGCCAGACTCATAACAAACATTTGTGGATCATATAAAGAATTGTCCTGTTTGGGAAACGAACACTCAACAGTTGGCACAGGAGGTCAGTCTAAACCACTCTGCCATTTCAATAATATATGCATTTTCAGTAGCGTTCCAGAAGTACAGAGAGTCTAATATCTCACATGTCCTCTACTTTTGAAATTAAACGGAACAGTGAATATATAACCCTCCTTCTTTCGCAGTCGGGTAAAAAAAGCGTCTATTTGGTGGAATATATTTTTCTATTGTACTAATAGACCAAATACGAACTGTGTAATGTGCTTACACTTTCCTTTTCCTACATAATACCTCACTCATGTTATCTAAAATTCTATCACACTAACAACTAATACCGTACAATGCAAATGCATAATATATGTGCCTTGTTGATAGAAAAGCGTGGGATATGTTAACTTCCTCGCTGGTTCCGTGAGACAAGGTACAAATAGAAAGGTAGCCGCCTACCGTTACAACACTGGTATTATGACAACCCATAATCGTTAGACGCTCAAAATACCTGT
The DNA here is from genome assembly GCA_948253155.1 of Leucoma salicis. NCBI lineage: Eukaryota > Metazoa > Arthropoda > Insecta > Lepidoptera > Erebidae > Leucoma > Leucoma salicis. The sequence goes on from OX411815.1 coordinate 7,588,082, forward strand.
CAATTATAGAGATTTCGTTATTTTTATTGCATAATAACCATGAAGGGACATGGGGGTACCATAATCATATTATTTGTTTACTACGTAAAACTGCGGCTTCGCCCACGTGAAATTTGGTTTGTAACTACCCACTTGGCTATAATGCGTGCGACAGTTGATGGTATTTCGTTGACAGAAATCGGGGTGCACGTTTCGGTAATGATTGGTTCTCGCCAGGTAACCGAACTTACTGCGCCGCCCCACGAATCGCATTATTTCATTTTATCTCTTCTTTTTTCTTGGCTCCTAATGGTTGTATCGTATATTGAATAGCCTTTCCCAAAAATTGGACTATCGAACGCAAAAAGATTCTTTCAAATCCGACTGGCTTTAGATTATCGGGAGGTTTAGAGAGGAGGCTTTTAGACTTTACACGTTACCAGAGTGCTTGGCTTACACCTTGGCCAAAGGATTCGCCTCGCTATCCAGCGACGTAATGCTGCCAGTATTTTGGGCACGTTTCCGGCAGTGGTGACATTCCACTTGACTCACTCATGAGTTTTTCGTCCATTTGGTTCGCTTGGCAGCTTGTTCGAGTGATCATACCAGTTTTATATATAAATATAAATTATTATAGAATGAGATTTGCTGTTCCCTTGTATTGTGAATTAGGCTATATACGCGGGTATAAACACAAAACGATATCTTTTAGATTTTTCTATTTGTCCATTTGTTCGTTCACGTAGCACGTAAAAACTACTGTACGGATTTTGATGCAACTTTTTATTTGATAGCTCTTGATTAGACTTAAAAACTGGTATACATGTTATCCCGCTACTATATCGGGAACCTGAGTTATAATCTAAAAACTAGCTTTTGGCTGCGGTGGAGCCCTATATTGCTATATTATTAATAATAATTAAAATATTATAAACACACTGTAACAGTTAATAGAAGTACACAAATTACTAGGCACCTATTCAAAGAGATTTTTTTATAACTTTATGCAATGAAGGATAACATCAACGAAACAAGATGCAAGGACCTATAGCTCTCAAAATAACGTAGTTGATATATGCAGCTATCACATATCGATCGATATCTAATTGTATTATTAATGCTACTGTGACTTAAGAATGTCTGTTTCATGTGAAGGTTGTTCATTATTAGTTAGTACTGAGGCCGTATGCTAATTTATAAAGAAATAATTGAATTAAGTAGAAGTGTAGCAAATTCTTTCATAAGCCTAACAGATACTAACACTAGGTATAGCATGGTATATTATAATGTGCGAAATATCTTTTAGTTTTTGCATTGCACGATAGTTAAAAGTCGTGGCGATTGTAATCTTATAACACCTCTGCCTTTTTGGTTTAATAATTGTATTACATTTCTGCTTATTTTTTTAGGTATAAACAGGATATTATATAAAAAATCGACTGAACAGATGGCTTCTTGTGGCGGGTGTTGCAGGTTCGATTTCTACACGCGACTTTGTTTGTGTGATCCACAAATACTTGCTCTGAGTGAATTAATAATATAATATATTATATTTTATATATATTATGCATCTAAGAAAAAATACAAATATTTGGAAATCTACTAATATTTAAGATAAGATAAGATAAATGTTTTTTGTTTGAACATGGTATGCACACATAGTACAGGATGTCAATATATTAAGTTTAATGTCAGAACCAGTCATGTTCAGCACTATAGTGGAGCATACAAATTTTAAAAGAATTTAATATGGTAATTTTAATAGGTACAATTTTCAAAGAATTTAACTTAGTATACTTTACATGCAAATAATAATACAATAATAATTAACTACAAATAGATTTTGAAATAATAATTAATATAAATAATTCATAAATTAAACAATTTTATCATTAATAAATTCTTAAAGTACAAATTATTTGTGAATAAGGAAAAAGAGATTTTTTGTACTAGCGGGAATCGAACCCGCGCCTTTTCCAATCCGGGGAAGTGCTCTGAACCACTGAGCTATAGTACAGATCTTTTGATCATCCCAATCTACTTATCACATTTTGTCTTTACGACCAACGCCATCTATCGGAAGCATTTACATGCATTAAACCAATATAGTAAGTTTAATTTTGCAATTAAAATCTATTTGATGGTGCGATTTTCTAAACATTTTTGATCTATATTTTTTAGCATTTGACATGCTCCGCCACTTTTTAAAGTACAAATTATTTGTGAATAAGGAAAAAGAGATTTTTTGTACTAGCGGGAATCGAACCCGCGATTGGGATGATCGAAAGATCTGTACTATAGCTCAGTGGTTCAGAGCACTTCCCCGGATTGGAAAAGGTGCGGGTTCGATTCCCGCTAGTACACAAAATCTCTTTTTCCTTATTCACAAATAATTTGTACTTTAAAAAGTGGCGGAGCATGTCAAAGCTATAAAATATAGATCAAAAACGATTAATAAATTCTTCAATATCATAATACGCTCTCTCAGCCAAAAATAATATAATTTTTCTTTTGAATAGATCGAATCTAATTTTTCGTTTAGGCGTAATATAAAAATAGATGTTAAAAAGGAACTCAATTGTTTACTAAAATAAAAAAACCTTGAGAAATAATGACACCAGATATCCGGCCTCAATTAATTAATATAACCGAGCCTCATTTTTATTTCATAAACTAGCGTGGAAGTTATGAAAATAATCGTAATATAGTGAATTTATGCAATTCTCTACGCTACTTTAATAATGTGTATAAACGGCATTAGTTACATTTTAGCTTAAATTTATTTTGAGGAACGCCCATTACTTTATCAATGCAGGGCACACGACTCCTCTCAGAGTAAGAAGGATTTATATCTGAGCCCAACAGGCTGGGTAGTTCGGGGTAGCAGACTTCACAAGCTATTTGAAAAAATCTCTCAGCTATGCACTGGTTTGGATAGGTCTCACGACGGCTACCTTCACCGGCTATAGTCAATTTATGAATAATGTATAAATCTATTGTCACTAACTATTAATTCAGAGACAGTTAGATGTATATGACAGATACATGACTTCTATTTTGTTCAGTCTTCTATCAGGTCTACAACTGATCTCTAATATGGAACAGATTATTACCGTGGTCTGTCATGTAATATTGCGTAGTGTAGTTGGCTTTGAATCAACACGTATCCCATAAATTATGTAGTGAATACATTCCAAGGGTACACCACACATACCACCGAAGGAATGTAACATAGTTCCAGTGGCCCGCCAATAAAGGCGGAGAGACGGCGGGTTTGTTTAGTGGGTGAAGGCCCCACACTACCCTGTTCGTTGCCCCGAACGACGGGGTGTGCTGTTAGGAAAATTTTTCCCACCTTAACAAAAATAAAAGGCTGCTCCACACATTTCTGGTTAATTATCAACTGACTAAAAAGGAGGAGGGTCTCAATTCGGCTGTATGTTTTTTTTTCTAAAGTTGGCATTTATTTAAAAAGCATTAAAACTAGTAATTCGGATCGTTGTAATACTTACATTGAATGAACAACAACTAGTGTTCCAGATAATAACGTTTTAACATGGTTTTAACTAACAAACATCGACCGATGAAAATACCAAGATTCTAAAGCAATTTGGGTATTTTCCAATCCATCCTGGCAGAACCCGCCTCAGTTGCTGCAAGAAGGGTATATGAGATGGTGGTTGCTTCTCAGCAGCTCCTCCCTGCTACTTAGAGTGTTATTAATTAAGAGTACAATGGGACCGGCATGTCCATGTTCGATAAAAATCCCGAAACTAAATAAAGAAAATCCCGAAACTAAATAATCAAAATAGATTCGATCTACACAATATTAACCAACAGATTGAGACAATATCTAATAAAATTAAGATTGTTTTGACGACAGCTGATTTCAAAAATTGCATCGAAAACTTAAACAAGCGCGAAACACATAGGTATAATAAACACCTTATCAAATTTTAAAAACTGTTGCAAAAATCAAATGATTTTACTGGAACGCAACATGGCATCTGTGGAAACGGAACGCGCCTGTCAACCATAGACTCATACGCAGATCCAGACCTAGCTGTCATAAATTTGTCAAAACAATCGTTAGACGAACCTACATTTCAGGTACTAAATAAAGGTTTAAATTTTGCTGTAGCGCCAAACCGAATTCCCTATGAGGAAATTATCTGTGCTGTTGAGGACGTGCTGGCCAAAAATGTTATGAAACCGGACGACATGGAGACTATTCGCCAAGACGTATCTTCACTGTTACGTCGAAGTAAACGGCCGAAACTAAATTTGTCCAAATCACAATATTTGGCGTTGAAGAACCTACGCAACAGACCAGACATGGTCCTCCTGCGCGCAGATAAGGGTAACGCTACTGTGGTGATGGACACGTCAGATTATAATGCCAAAATTGAACACCTTTTATCGGATGAGTATACTTATGAAAAGGTTAAAACTGACCCGACCAGCTGTACACTAAATAATATGAAAAAGTTACTCAACCAGCACTCCGAAGCATTGAATCTAGATTTAAAAACCCTGGTACCACCTTGTGCAAAACCACCTAAATTGTATGGGTTGCCTAAGATACACAAATCGAACGCACCACTACGACCTATTTTAAGCCAGATCGACTCACCTACTTATAAAGTCGCTCAGTTACTGGCAAAAGTTCTCTCACAGCTTCGAGGACATACAGATGCGTTCATAAAAGACTCATACCATTTTGTAAGCGAGATTAAACACCTTCATCTTGCTAACAATGAAACTATGGTGAGTTTTGATGTCCAGTCACTCTTTACCTGCCTACCTGTGGAAGACTGCATCAGAATTGTATCTAAGAAACTATCAGAGAACAACATACCTATGGAATACGCTGAACTGTTAAAGTACTGCCTCACATCTGGCTACATTATGTGGAATGATGGCTTCTACAAGCAAGTGGATGGAGTGGCCATTCGCCAGTCTCTCCCGTTGTTGCTGACATTTTCATGGAAGACTTCGAGGAGACTGCCTAAAAACCTCACCTGTGGTCCCACGTTTTTAAAAGCGGTGTGTAGATGACACTTTCACTATATTACCATCTGATAAAGTAACCGTATTTCTTAACCATCTGAACTCCATCAATCCTAAAATTCAATTCACTATGGAACTGGAGTCAAATAACTCTTTAGCTTTCTTAGATGTTATGGTAATCCGTAACCCCAACAACACCTTGAGTCATACAGTGTATCGAAAGAAAACCCATACTGATGAGTAACTGAATGGAGAATCTCACCACCATCCTTCACAGTTAGCTACCGTGTCTAAATCCTTGTTTCAGAGAGTACAAGGAATCTGTGATGAAGAACACCTGCAGTCCTGCCCTATGTTAAAGGAGTCACTGACAAGATTGGCTACATTCTGAAGAAAGCTTCAATTAAAACCTACTATAAGCCACTCAAAAGAATTAGTCAATTTTTACCACCAGTCAAGTGTCATATACCCTTACAGGATGCAGGAGTGTACAAGCTGGATTGTGATTGTGGTCTCTCCTACATTGAGCAAACAAAGAGATCCATAAGAACTCGTATCAAAGAACACATAGCTGATGTGAAGCACCATCGCTATACAAAGTCTGCAATTTGTGAGCACACACAGGACCACACCCGCCATTACGTCAGGTTTGACAAACCTCAAATCCTCGCAAAAGAACATCGATATCGTCCTAGAATGATACGTGAGGCTATTGAAATTAAGAAACATCCCAATTTCAATAGAGAAGACGGCTGGGTCTTATCATCAAGCTGGAATCCTGTGATAGGCCTCACCAAACATAATACAAGAAGGCACACCACAAGATTGCAAGACACAGTTAGCGCTTATTGTGTAGATAAAACCCACAGTAGTGATTAGTTAGTATTTCTGCATAAATTTAATAATCCATAACAAGTTGTTGCCTACTGAGTTTTCTGGCCGGATCTTTTCTCAGTCAGGCCGCGTTCCGATCCGGTGGTAGCTTTTTAGGGTTAGCTTCTATTAAAATCAATATATTTAATAATAGAAACTAATAATCAATATTGTCTTCTTAATAGCAGTTTTTTTGATTACTTAAAAATTTTAATTGGTAGTTTGTGGTAGAATTTTGAAGCACTAAATATAAACAAAAATTTTTAAAACTTAAAGGAGTATTATACTAATTTTATTACACTAGCTTAAAATCTCATACATTGTTAGCATAAATCTTAGAGTAGATATTTTTAATTGTGTTTCTAAACGAATATTATGTGGGTTGAAATAAATAAACCAAAAATTTGTAAAATCATATTACTGTGGGTAGATGAAACCGTTAAAACAACATATCAGCTTTGGACATCTACCATCTAAGTCCACCCGTGATCATGAATGCTGTAAAGTATTCGAAACGTCGGGATAGTATAAAAATCAAGTAAACGCGATAGATTCCGTAAACGTAGTTTTATTTCAAAATGAATAAAAAAAAAGATTCTAAAGCACCATTTAGATGAAAAGAGTTTCTCGCACGTTTTTTTTCGAGAAATCGTACGCTACTATCACAATAAGCTAGGCGATATGCTGCGTCTGTTTACACAGCGAAATTATTGTAAGAAGATCCTTGCTTACAAGAATCTCGATTTGTATAAACGCAATCTCATATGACATTTTTTCTTCATACGAGTATCGTACAAATCGGTGTGAACCGATTTGAGTGCGAGATTTTTTCATTCGAGTTTAGTGTTTACATGGGCACGATCAATATTCCTTGCGAGGCGATTATCGTCCAAGCGAAAGAGCAAGAGTTGTGAATCTTTAGACGAAGAAATTTTTTTATACTCTTTCGATAATAGTATCTTTGGGACGAGAAACTCTCTCCGTCTAAATGGCATTTTACTTAACGTAGCGGTTATTATCCTCTTCGGGTCTAACCAATCTCGGCAAATGACTTTATATTGATATCATTAAAATTTATATAAAAGTTAAATAACATAATAAAAATAATAATATGCCTTGGTTTATAATAATTTACAATTAAGCACGACCTGTCACAATCGCATTGTAATCAGCATGACATTACCATAACATTAATAAAACTTGCTGCTAAGCCGAATGAGTCATAATGAACTAATAACATAGTTTTTTTACATTTTGATCTCACTTTCTTAGTGAACAGGATTTTACTATTGAGTAAGATAGAGACATAAGTGATTATATTACCTACTGGTTAGATTTCCGCGTACAAAAACACACATTGTCCATATTTTATATACTTTTATAAATTTTATTTCTGTTTAGATATTTTTATATATATTTTTAGCATTTGACATGCTTAGCACTATACATTAAACACAAAGTGAAAAATGTGAAATCTAAAATAACAGTCGGGAGCAGGATTTGAACCTGCATCTTCTGGATACCGTCCAGATGCTTTACCAATTCAGCCATCCTGACAATTGCTCCTGACTGCTAATTTCGATAACACATCATACTTAACGTCTTTGGGTAAAATCTTAATTGTAAAATTAAGTTTACCTGGTCGGTATAATGTATGAAAATACTTCTGACAGATGGCGCAGGCGTCACCCAAAGACGTTAAGTATGATGTGTTATCGAAATTAGCAGTCAGGAGCAATTGTCAGGATGGCTGAATTGGTAAAGCATCTGGACGGTATCCAGAAGATGCAGGTTCAAATCCTGCTCCCGACTGTTATTTTCGATTTCACATTTTTCACTTTGTGTTTAATTTATTTCTGTTTTTCTAATTGTACCTATATAATCCATCCATCCATCCATCCATCAGCCTTTTAACATCCACTGCTGGACATAGGCCTCCCCAAGAATGGGGGATAGTGCCGTAATCGCCACGCTTGGCAGGCGGGTTGGCGATCGCAGTGGATGTTGTTAATACTCGAGGGAGTGCTGCTGCCTACTCCTCCGGTATAATTATATAACCAAAAAACAGGCTTTTGGCTGCGGCGAAGCCGCGGGCAAAAGTTATATTATATCTTAACTAGCCTTTAATTAACACAAAGTACGAAAATGTGAAATCGAAAATAACAGCAGTATTTGAACCTGCATCTCCTGGAATACCGTCCCAGGCTTCGCCGATTCAGGCATCATGACATGTGCTCAGGACTGCGAATTTGGATAACACATTCATTCTTAATGTCTTTGGGTGGCGCCTGATATTCGTCGATTCTTGACATTCAGATATTTCTATCACCCATCGTCACGACGACAGGAATATCTAGGTGTAGAGCCTTGCTTCTGCCAGCATGAATGGAGCCGGCTCGATCGGGGAAGTTCCACTCTCTCACAGAAGATCAGCCAGAAATAACAGTACGAGTGTACTGTTGTGTTTCGTATGGTGAGTGAGATCGCTGAAACCCTAAAGCCCATCTTCACCCTCCCTTTTTTATCCTTCACTCCACCCCCTAACCCTTTCTTTGGAGTTGAGACGCGACGGTAATCCGCTTATCATTACAGGTGGGCCGTATGCTCCTTTGGTATAAATTGTTCTGTGCGTATGCTTGACCAAAATTGAGCGTTAGCGTACATATTATATGGGACCTAAGCAGTTTTTTAGTCATTTCGTCTGCCTATATAACTATTTAACATTATTAATTTTACAATACCAATTTATATCCAAATATTAATAACAAGCCATAGCCATAACCACAGATGCTGCATAATTTTTACATCAAAGTAAAAGCCTAATAAAATGCCATAAATAAAAAAGGTATAGTATGTAGGCCATTCATATAGATAAGTAATTTTTTTTTCCAAACTGCATGTATGTTTATTGCAAGCATACCCATATTACTCACCAGCCTTTGCCCGCGGCTCCACCGCAGAAAGAAAATCTAGTTTTTAGGTTATATCTCAGGTTCCCGACATAGTAGAGAGATAAAATATATACTAGTTTTTTAGTCTAATCAAGAGATATCAAATAAAAAAGTTACATCAATCATCATTCATCAACAGCTCTGTTACAGCTTTATAATATCATAGATGTAAAATATGACAGTTCAATATCAATTTAACTGTACTTGCAGGTCTATTAAATAAGCGTTTTGATAAATACGTAATTAACACAAAAAAATCTCTTTAAATTGAAAACCCGAATGCTATTACACCTTGCATTAGTAGGTACTTACACAAGAACGTAACTGATAACAAAAAGTTTATTATATTAGTTTGGCAAGCTTAAGTAACTTTATTTCAACATGATCCCGAGACCAAAATGTTTCGCTACCATGGCCCATGTTTGTTTAAGTGTTAAAGTTGGTATAACTGCGTTTTATCAATCACAGCTGCATTTTAGGACTGTAAAGATGGCGGAGTGATTTAGATTCCCACACAGGACAACTCTTAGTGTGATCCACAAATGGTTGTTCTGAGTCCGGCTGTACTTTGTGTCCATGAAACAGTATGTTTCTTTGTTATCATATCATGGAGCAGAGTAGTCTTTTAAAAAAAAATTAAGTCTCTAAATAAGATATCACTCATGAATTCATCAACCTTCTTTTTGATAGAGGCTTACTATCAATCTTAGAGTTGTACGAGCGTTTTTATGGCTTGTCGGTAAATCTCATCCATGTGCAATACCGCGTTTTCAAAACCTGCTAACCTGGCTCGTGGTTTGTGAGTATTGTTTTATTGAATACTTTAGCTAGCTGGTCAATAACGCCCGGCGAACCGAGAGTAAAACCGACGTTCTTAAAACCACGGTTTGCGGCTCGTGCGTCAATCACCCGTATATGATACGAGTAGCTGCACAATGTCGACTCAAGACCTGCACTCATTCATGTTTTATGTGACTGGTAATAGATGTATTTGAATTCATTTAATACTGGCTGCTACCCGTGACTTCCTTCGCATAGAATTTATTTAGAAAAAATACTTCAAAGCTTGGTATTTTGTTATAGGTAATGCACTATTTATATACTGTCATATGCATACAGTAAAAATCGGTTAGACGTTACAAGCAGATACTTACATTACTTACATTTTTTGTAGAAAGTTAGATAGGTACATAGCAATATGTAAATAATTAAGTTATAGCTGGTCAACAAACACATTATTAGGTTCTGATTTTCCTCACTAGAGTTATTGATGCTTCTTCGTAGCCACGAAGAGGCTTTAATAACTGAAATAAACGATAATTTGAAGTTCTTATTCTATCAAACATAAGATCTTGAAGGCAATGAAAGCATTAATAAAAAATACATTCCATTCTCTCCCGCGTGTATCAAAGTATTTCTAAGTAAGCAATTATCAATGCTTGCATTACTAGTGGCAGAGTTGGGTACAAAGTGAGAGTACTCAATTGTTATTGGACCCGAGCGGGTCAGTACCCCCGTTTCCCATGTGACCGACCATAAAGCACCACTGTGGGTTTTGGTTGTAGCGGGGCAGAGCCATGCATTCTTTCATTTCGTGAACTGAATTGGCGAGCTGCAGCTTGATAGTACCATTGACGTAAAAACCGTCCATGGATAGTACTTTTAGTATAGGTAGACTGTGGCTCGACTGCTACCATAACCAATAAAAAATATAGATAAATGTCTACTTTCCTTAGACAAGGAATCTACTTTCTATATCTTTTGTTACCCCTTCAATACATTTAACCTGTATCTATTGAGGTCAATTATCAAAACTGACTACGGTTGAATGCACGCCTGAACAAATGAATAATAGTAGTTACTTTAAAGTTGCAATCGAAATAAAATGTGCTCTTGTATTACTGCACTGCACGTTGGCTTTTATGCAAGAATTTAAAAGTATATACAATGACAAGATTACAAATAATACAACAAAGGTTTAACATTCATAATAATTGCTAATTTTTAATTAATAATTACAAGCCTTTGCCTTTTTAGGGTATATCTCAGGTTCTTGATATAGTAACGGAATTACACGTATATCAGTTTTTAAGTCTAATCAAGAACCATCAAACAATCATAATCCGTTCCGCAGTTTTTGCATGGTGCGTGTACAAACACACAGACAGACAGATAAACATAGAAAAAAAATGTGGTTTTGGCTTCTGTTGCTTTCCATCCATCCATCAGCCTTTTATCGTTCACTGCTGGACATAGGCCTCCCCAAAATGGAGGGTTTTACCATAATCGCCACGCTTGGCAGGCGGGTTGGCGATCGCAGTGGATGTTTTTTTTTTATTACACAGGGGAACGCTTCTGCCCGGTTCCCCGGTAATCCCTTAGTCGGCTTTTACGACTCCCATAGGAAGAGACAGGGTGGAGCTATTCTTGGTGCCGGCCCCACTTTTCCCGGCTATGTTGCTTTAATAAATTATATATAAATTATGTACTACTTTGTCAAGAAAGTACCGGGAAAAGATCAATAATAAACAAAATTTTGGTTATTCATCCAAATTTATTTTATCACCTTCAAAGTATGCTCCTTCAGAAACGATAGACTTACGCCAACGAATAATCCAATCATCAAAACATTTTTTAAACGCTGTTTCCGGAATTGAGTTCAGTTCTCGCCGCGAATTCTCCTTTATATCTTCTACCGATTGAAAACGGGTGCCAAGAAGTGGTAATTTCAGTTTAGGAAAAAGAAAGAAGTCGGCTGGAGCCATATCTGGTGAATATGGTGGTTGCTCGATGGTATTTGTTGAGTGTTTGGACAAAAATTCATTCACAATGATGGCCTTGTGCGAAACCGCATTATCGTGGTGCAAAATCCAAGAATTTTCTTGCCACAAATCTGGCCTTTTTCGTAGAATTTGCTCTCTTAAACGCCGCATAACGCTCAAATAATATTCTTTATTTACCGTTTGACCTTCTGGCAAGAATTCCGAGTGCACAACACCGCGACAGTCAAAGAAAACAGTCAACATGACTTTGACTTTTGATCGACTTTGGCGTGGTTTTTTTCGGTTTTGGTTCAGTTGGAAGTCGCCACTTCGCCGTTTGTTGACTAGTTTGCATGTCAAACTCGTAAACCCACGTCTCGTAACCAGTAACAATGCGTTTCATGAATGTTGGGTCGGAATTGACTCGTTCTAGCATGTCCTCAGTGACTCTCATGCGATTGAGTTTTTGGAGAAAATTCAGGTCTTTTGGGACTAGCCGAGTGGAAACATGTTTCATACCCAATTTATTATTTAAAAAGGTACGGATTGACTCGTGAGACACAGAAAGTTCGGCGGCTATCTCTCTCAAAGTTGAATGAGGATTTTCAGTCACTATTTCCTTCACTTTTGCAATGTTAACTTCAGTTGCAGACGTTGATGGCCTACCAGAGCGAGGCAAATCTTCCATCACATCTCGACCACTTTTAAACGCTTTGTACAACTCATAAGCACGTCTTTTTGATAAAGTCGATTCACCGTAAGCCTTCTGTAACATTTTCAGTGACTCCGAACACGAAATTCTATTGGCGATGCAAAATTTAAGACAAACTCTTTGTTCGATGTTTTTGTCCATTATGAAATTCGCAATACACACTAGATATGATATAACTAAAAACAGCACTGTATTTAATATAAATAACAGATGCAACTCAATCTCCGCGCCAAAATGGATTACAGTTGTGCCAATCTAACAACAACAAAAAAGAAACAAAGATTTGAATTTGGAACCATAAACAAATCATCCATTCCCAATACTTTCTTGACTGAATGTATTACTATAAACAGTCGTGTAACGTGACTGATGAGTGTCAAGCAAATAACCAATTTAATGACTGCTTTGTCATTTTGTACGTAATTTGTCGAGGTGATATGTGAGAATTGAATCAATAATAATGATAAATAATTTTATTTCCTTTTCAAACGTAAGTATTCAACATACTTACAAAACACAGGAACTGATTACATGACGTAAAGAAGCGGCTCAGCTTATGCTGGCTATAAGTACAGCGGTGATATTTGCCATTTGCCAGTTCCTGGGGTGTGCGCAGTAGTTCCTAAGTTGTGCGATGTTATTTGTAAAAACTTTTATAAACGTAGCATTTTAATTCATACTAGCGAGCCACCCTTGTTTTGAACGGATATAATTTACAAATAAAGGACTCTTGAGAACGACTTGCTAATAAAATATTGAATTTCTCTACTCAAAATTCCCGCGCGCACTAAAGTTCTCTTTTCCTCATTCACAAATAATTAATGTACTTTGAAAAGTAGCAGAGCATGTCAAATGCTAAAATATAGACCGAAATAGATCAAGATACTCAAAATAAGTTTAAGAAGAATTTTTTATATTACAAATCTTCACTAAAAATATTTAAACGTCAGTGAAATTTGTTTTAAAATAAATAAACTGATAAACAGACGCATATAGGGAATTATTTTATGGTATTTTTAGATAATAAAATGTGTAATTAATGTGTGTGTGTGTATTTTGCAGCTACTCCGTTTGTTTATCCTATTAGACATCGTTCGCGAATTTTCACTAAATGGTCCCTTCGCTTGCTTACGATTTAACTTCATATATATTTCATTTCTATCTATCTTTTTAAAAGACTTTCGTAACATTTAAGTATATTCTTACCACTGAATGGACTTGCATAAAATTTTATTCGTCCACATTTAAAATCGCACGACTTGATGATTTGACAAACGAGTACAATTATTTATGCTTGCGAATCACCTCATAGGTAATCGCTAGGACTACTTTCTACCTTTGCTGACTTTGTGAAGCTTTGTACTTATGTGGGACGTTATATCGTCTTCAAAGGATTATGTAAGTAGGAACTGTCACTGAATCTGTAATATTTTATCTTTGACGGGCCTCATGGCTTAGTCGGTAGTGTAAACGACTTCCGTGCACGAGATCGTGGGTTCGATTCTCAGGACTATTATTTGTGTGATGAACACAGATATTTGTACTGCGTCTGGGTGTTTTCTATTTATTATATGTGTGTATTTACAAAAAAAAAAATATATGTATTATATCCGTAATCTAGTACCCATAACACAAGCGTTAAGCTTAGTTTGGGATCAGAGGACGTTGTGTGAAATGTCTGTGAATATTTATTTATCTTTGTATACATCATTTCTTTGCGATAGTGGTGTGCATATTATTTATTTATTTATTTATAGATGAGCAGCATCTGCTGATGTATCACAGAGTTGAAAGTTGTTTCGTATCATATTTCACTAATCACTCTACAACACTTTTTTGTTTTTAATCCAATTGTCTAGGTTGTTTTTAAAGGAGTTGATTGAGGTCGCAGAGATTATGTATATTGTTCATTAGTAACAGAATGAAAAGTTGTTGTACGAGACTGTCCCTTAATGCACGTGCCGAGACTGTAGCAGCACCAGAGGTATCACTCGCGTGTCGCCAACTCCAAGGAATGGGATATGGAGGAGGTTTAGGCCTTCAGCACTTTTACTCACCATACGAAACACAACAGTATGAGTAAGCTACCTGTGTTTCACACTGATCTTCTGTGAGAGGTTGGTACTTCCCCGTTGAACCGACCCTTTCAGGCTTAACATCTACTTTTAACCAGAAACGGTGAATGAAATTTCGTGCTTCTTACTTTAAATATGACTGACTTCCATACAACCATTCATCCCTTATTTTATCCCCTTAGGATTAATTTTCAAAAATCCTTTCTTAGTGGATGCTTACATCAACAAAGGCATGAACTATCAAAATTTTAAGTTTGTAGCGCCAGTGGTTTTGAGACTGCGTTGATGAATCATTCAGTCTGGACGTGTAATTATATAGGTATGTATAGATATATAAATATTTTTCATGAATGATAAAACGGAACAAAGAAAGATATTTAGTCTTATTCTTAGCTTTTCGTCGTCCCACTTCGCTCTATCCTGGACACCCTCTTCTAGCAGAACTCTTCATATCGTTCGTGATAACACCAAACATGGCTCACCGAAGCTTGCTTACACATATTACCTTATTACTGATTTCTATATTACTCTAGATTTGATGTTACTCATTTATTATTTATGGTTTCCTTTAAGACTTCTAAATCAAAAATATATACGTAACGAAGGCATTTATAAACATATAATTGGTAATTATGAGTCCCTTGCTAATATTGGCAAGTTTTTAATGTATCCTGACTTGGTTAATACAGTCTATTTTAACTAAATCAATATATTGGTACAGTTTAAATATTGATATATAAATCTAGGCGATATGTCATAATTATACTAGATTAGCGCATTGCCACGGCTTTGCTTGCATCAGTGATGTCTCATATGTATTTATGTGTTGAAATATTTGCGTAAAATCTTTTCTTATTACTCACGTACACTATCAAAGAGAACTAAATGTACATTTTCACGGTCTTATAGCCCTAATTATATACGAGTATATATATATAATATAGCATTAATTATGTCATTCTGTTATTATTTATATTTTCATAGAAGATGTTTGATATCGTTATGAATGATTCATTGTTCAGACATCTCGCTTGATGTCAAGTTAACTTATGTGCCTATATTTTGATATATTTTTTAAGCATTTGACATTCATAGCCATATAAATTAGCACAAAGTGCAAAAAAAAGCATTTTGTAGAGCATCTGGGAAGGTATTCTAGGAGATGCAGGTTCAAATAGTTCTCGTGACTGTTACTTTTCGTTTTCACATTTTCGTGCTTTGTGTTAATTTACGTCCCTATTTAATTCACATAACATTTAACAAAACTATTGCTGCGCATAGTTTCCTAGCCATCATTAATCCTAATTGGAGCGCCTATAAGGTTTAACCAGGACTCATTAAACTCACGGTATTCTAATGTTAGAGGTTTGAGGGCAGATTCGCTTAAAAAACTTTTAATTTATTTATAAAAAAAAGTGTGGTGGAATTTAAGTACCATACCATTGCTTAACAGTATGTTGGTCTTCTCCCAGACATGCTTCCCGTCCCGCTCCAGCCCGGTAGCGTCACTCAAAGAGGGTACCCGAAAGGGTGTTGTTTCGCCAGTACAGGCGGAGAGAGCGCACACGGCGGTTAAAATTTTTTAAGGAGGTCTTATAGCACCTACGTACTATAAATATTTATTCCATACGCGCACGAATCCAACGAGCACAATTACCATCAGAGATAATAAACATGATATCGGCAAAGATCCATTATTTTACGTTTCAAATCACGAAATTAAACAAAATATGCAATACCCTGTACACAACAGGTGGGTACAGTCACAGTGCGACACAATTATATACAGTTGTTGTTGTATGCATCCTTGAGCTAAAACCTCTCTAATACAATCGATGGAAATATAAATACACACACCACAACCGTTAGCCAACGATGCATTATTGTTCTTAATAAAATAATTATAAATAAATTGCATAATAGTTTTATAATAATTATAAGACCCGTTTGAATTTTTGTGACATCAATTTGCAATTATAATGACGGCACAGATGGCGGATACCCACGTCCCGTGCCGAGTGTTATGGTTTCGATGCCCACACGGGACAATTCTTTGTGGTTTGTGGTTGCCCTGAGTCTGGGTGCAGTTTGTGTTTGTAAAGTTTCCCGCGTTACAGGGATTGTTCCCTAGTACATGATGATGACTTTAATTTTTTTTTTTTAAATATATATCCAATTTCATATTCTGCACATAAATTTATATAGCTAGGTATGTATGCAATGCAATCGCTTTAGAGAGGTTCATACTCAGATCCTATAAGTAAAGATATATTTTTCTAGTCTATAGAGTATACTCAATGTCGTAGTTCGTTATTATGTAATAAGCTTTTGGCTTGATATCAAGCCTTATTTGAAACTGGTTCTATTAAGACTATCAAAAGTCTTTCTTAATATGTTGATTTTATTGTTTTGTTTGTTTGACACATAGATAAATTAAACCCATAAGGCTTTTGTGAAACGCACCCTTATGAGTAACACGCTTGCCAACTAAAAGACATTGCTCTGCCTCCATACATAGTTTGCCCTGAAAAAACCTCAAAACTAGATCATGTGTTGTATTAAAACATATTACTGAAATCCCATAGAATTATAATTTAATAGCGGACTAGCTGGAAAATCATTATATTACAAATACTGTCTGATTAAACAATGAAGCTGGAATGTAAATGGACCAGTTTACGTATGATACACCAATCTACTGTTTCACTACCTCTTGTAATAGTTTTCAATTCAGTTGGATTATAATCCTAGAGTTGCGTATTTCCAACGCTAGATAGAGCTCTATTAATTTTTTTTACGTGTTTCAAAAAATATTTTAACTATTCATTTTCTATATACAAATATATACAATAAAGATTACATTGCTTTATTATTTTAATTCAGAATGACATTTTAAGTTTGTCTTATATAAATAATAAAAATAAGTATATTAAAAGCAGTGACATCTATTAACAAACTCTAATATTGATAATAAACATAAGTCTTATAAAAGCAGGGACATCTATTAACAAAATCTATTGACAAAACAAATTGTGAGATCCAAAAGTTTTTAATAAAACAAAACTTCTGATTTTTGTCTTGATTTATTAATTTTACAGACAATTTCTAAATCAATTCCAAAAGTGTAATTACAGATTTAAAAATAACCTAACAATGCTGTAAAAAAAATTAAAGAACGTTTGTATTGATTGATGATTGTACTTCAGGTAAACATGGCAGCGCATCGGATGTACCTACAAATAGTCGCTTCGAATACTTTTTTTCTTCATTATGACATGGAGCTAGTCCATGTTAAATGAAAATATGCAATTTATATTATAAAAAATACTAATAATTATCATAGCCCCGATGCTACTATCGTACAGGGCGAAAAATGGCATTCTCATTTGCAATTGTGCCCATGATTGGCGGCGGGTTTTACGCCTATTCTTCCTGTTTAATCCTTAGTACCTTAGTACTAGCTGTTATATACTATAACAGCTAGCTTAGCTAGTTATATACAATAACAGCTAGTTGCTTGGGCCTGTACTGATAGCAAAGATATAGGGGTGACCTCTACCTCTGTCACATTACTATCTCAAATAATTATTCATATGTACCCAACTACTATGATCAAATGCGAATTGTCGTAATATTAATGTAAGAACTATCTTACATAATGATAACTATTTTAGTAGTAGGTAATTAGCTTACATTTGACGAATAAAATTCGCCATGCAGGATATAATAAATATAACTTCATTTTAAGATGTACCTAATCATTTGTACCATATTTACGTGTTGAAATATCATCATATACTTATCACAAACTTATTCATTTAACGACTAAGTACCTCAGTACTTTTAATACTGTATGTACTTTTAATTAATTTCAATATTTCCTTTTTGAAATAAAACTACGTTTACGGAATCTATCGCGTTTACTTGATTTTACTCCTATCCCGACGTTTCGAATACTTTACAGCATTCATGATCACGGGTGGACTTAGATGATAGACGTCCAAGGTTGATATGTTATTTCAACGGTTTCATCTACCCACAGTATATGATTTTACAAAATTTTTGGTTTATTTATTTTAACCTACCTAATATTCGTTTAGAAACACAGTGAAAATATCTACTTCAAATGTTTATGCTTACAATGTATGAGACTTTACGAGTAAATTAGTATATTAAAATGAGTATAATACTCCTCTTTAAATTGTAATTTTTTTTTTGTTTTTATATAGTGCTCAAAAATTCTACCACAAACTACCAATTACTACCAGTAAGAAGACAATCTTGGTTATTAGTTTATATTATTAAATATATTGATTTTGCCCAAAGCTAAGACTAAGAAGCTACCACCGGATCGGAACGCGGCCTGACTGAGAAAGATCCGGCCAGAAAACGCAGTAGGCAACAACTGTTATGGATTATTAAAATTTGTACGGAATTACTGAGATCTAATAAGGTTTAAATTTTAATTTTTTTTTACAAAAGGCAAAGACTAATCACTACTGTGGGTTTTATCTACACATTAAGCGCTAACTGTGTCTTGCAATCTTGTGGTGTGCCTTCTTGTATTCTGTTTGGTGAGGCTTATCACAGGATTCCAGCTTGATGGTAAGACCCAGCCGTCTTCTCTATTGAAATTGGGATGTTTCTTAATTTCAATAGCCTCACGTATCATTCTAGGGCGATATCGATGTTCTTTAGCGAGGATTTGAGGTTTGTCAAACCTAATGTAATGGCGGGTGTGGTCCTGTGTGTGCTCACAAATTGCAGACTTTGTATAGCGACTGTGCTTCACATCAGCTATGTGTTCTTTGATCCGAGTTGTTATGGATCTCTTTGTTTGCCCAATGTAGGAGAGACCACAATCACAATCCAGCTTGTATACTCCTGCATCCTGTAAGGGTATATGGCACTTGACTGGTGGTAAAAATTGACTAATTCTTTTGAGTGGCTTACAGTAGGTTTTAATTGAAGCTTTTTTAAGAATGTAGCCAATCTTGTCAGTGACTCCTTTAACATAGGGCAGGACTGCAGGGAGGCGCTCAACTGTGGGTGGCTTCACTCGGTTTCTGTGACGGCGGCGTGGAACCTGCAGCTTATTTGCATGTAAAACTTTCTTTACATGCTGCAACTCTCCAGCCAGGTGTTCTTCATCACAGATTCCTTGTGCTCTCTGAAACAAAGATTTAGACACGGTAGCCAACTGTGAAGGATGGTGGTGAGACTCTCCATTCAGGTACTTATCAGTATGGGTTTTCTTTCGATACACTGTATGACTCAAGGTGTTGTTGGGGTTACGGATTACCATAACATCTAAGAAAGCTAAAGAGTTATTTGACTCCAGTTCCATAGTGAATTGAATTTTAGGATTAATGGAGTTCAGATGGTTTAGAAATACGGTTACTTTATCAGATGGTAATATAGTAAAAGTGTCATCTACGTACCGCTTGTAGAAACGGGGGACCACAGGTGAGGTTTTTAGGGCAGTCTCCTCGAAATCTTCCATAAATATGTCGGCAACAACGGGAGAGACTGGCGAACCCATGGCCACTCCGTCCACTTGCTTGTAGAAGCCATAATTCCACATAATGTAGCCAGATGTGAGGCAGTACTTTAACAGTTCAGCGTATTCCATAGGTATGTTGTTCTCTGATAGTTTCTTAGATACAATTCTGATGCAGTCTTCCACGGGTAAGCATAGCTTCTTAGTCTTAGCTTTTGGCAAAATCAATATATTTAATAATATAAACTAATAACCAAGATTGTCTTCTTACTGGTAGTAATTGGTAGTTTGTGGTAGAATTTTTGAGCACTAAATAAAAACAAAAAAATTTACAATTTAAAGAGGAGTATTATACTCATTTTAATATACTAATTTAAAGTCTCATACATTGTAAGCATAAACATTTGAAGTAGATATTTTCACTGTGTTTCTAAACGAATATTAGGTAGGTTAAAATGAATAAACCAAAAATTTTGTAAAATCATATACTGTGGGTAGATGAAACCGTTGAAATAACATATCAACCTTGGACGTCTATCATCTAAGTCCACCCGTGATCATGAATGCTGTAAAGTATTCGAAACGTCGGGATAGGAGTAAAATCAAGTAAACGCAATAGAATCCGTAAACGTAGTTTTATTTCAAAATGTGTAACATTCGCGTAAACATCAGAAAGTATCAATATTTCCTTTTTGTAGCAATATTTATCTCTTATCAATTATGGATGTATAAACATCGGTTTCTGGTTTTCACACACTTGCTAGCGGCTGATAGTTACATTTCACTCGGAGAATCAATGCGAAAACGCATATTTGTATCCCATATATCATCCATATATGACAAAACTGTAACAGGCTGTCTGTACACTAAAGATATTTCTGAAAAAAATAATGTGAGTCTATTTTGTTTTCAAAACCGTTACTGTCACTGCCAATTGTGGGTCAGCAATGGGTACCAAAACCCGTGCCCAATCCTTTCAGAATGAACGGATTTCAGGTCTTAGTCTACCACGCTTACCCAGTGAGGATATTTGCAACTTCACAAGCGGTGGAGAATATGTTTCATGCTAAAATTTCGAAATGTTATAGGTGTGTGCCGTGCTAGGACATTATAATGAGTATCGAACTCGATACCACTGTCTTGCGGTAAAACCAAGGACAGTAGTACGGCTTAGTACTATTTAGTCTTTATAAGCCCAAAACCGCCGTGCCGTGTGGGGCCGGCTTTAGAATTGTCCCACCCCTCTACACCCATGGAAGTCGTAAGAGCCGACTGAGGGGAAATAATACCGGGGAAGTGGGCAGCAGCACTCCTTCGAGTACTAACAACATCCACTGCGATCATCAACCCGGCTGCCAAGCGTGGCGATTACAGCACTATCCCCCATTCTTGAGGAGTCCTATGTCCAGCAGTGGACGTTAAAAGGCTGATGGATGGATGGAAACCCAAAACATTGACAGAACTTTTTTCCATGTATTTATTTTGTGCACGCATTATGCAAAATCAACTGAACCATTTTTTATGAACTGCTTTGTTTAAATAGCTCTTGATGGAGACCAGATACATAAACAAAATATTTTGCCTTTCTATAACACAGATGAAGAGTTTTTCTCTTTTGATGCAATATACGAGTACAGCCAACTATAGGGTTCATGGGACCTTAACGATTAGGTCAGTATTAACACTCTAAATACCACATTGATCTTCTTTGACATATATGTATGGTTTTGTCTCGAGTTTCATCTACATCCTAGTTTCAATTCTTTTATTGAGTCCTACAACATCCGGAATGGGGTGGTGACATTACGTGTATTTAATCCGTCAACAAATAGAAAACCAATTACTGGTGACCCAAATAAATAAAATAGATACCATATTGTAATAACCATTAATTACGTTTAATAAAACTACTTGATGATAGACGAATAAATTGATTGTATCGAGGGTAACGATCAGAGTTATGACTAAATGCATTTTTATGGGTACATGATTAAATAATCAACAATGTGTAAAACTGACAAATGTCAGTAAATTTTTGACAAGCATATAATCGGTTGTCAAAAAGCTATTGACATATGGTTGTCATGTGCTTATATAACAGATAATATGATATTTTATAACAAACTGTCAACTGGCTTATATAACATATAAATTAATTAATTGGATTTGTTAGGTACAGAATTAATAACTACTATTTAAAAATAAAAAAAAGTGTGTGTGTACTTATAATATGTACACGCGTTAGAAGTTATACTTCTTTGGCGTAACACGATAAAAATCTTTTCAAAAATTTTATCTTTCGCCTTATTCTACGTTTGTAGAAAAAACGACGCTAACAATAGAAAAAAGGTATTTAATATATTGAAAGTTGTATTATAACGCATTATCTAGTTAAATAAAGTTTATTTAAATATCACAATAAAACTAAAATGTTGACTATAGCTAACTTCAGGGTGTCTAACTTCTGAGTGTCGGTTTTTCGTGACGGTGTGCGCGCGCATCGTAAAAATGTACTCTCATCATTTTGCCCTAACACGCCCAAAGAAGTGTAATGTCAAAAAGTTTTTATACCACGTGGTGGCAAAGAATGTTTCCTTTTACTATGACGCTACGCTTATAACGCTACAGGCATTACTCGCTTCGCCATCTCCTGGGAAAGGGATTGGAGGAGAGGAAGGATAGTAAGGAAAAGACAGGAAGTATAATGAAGAGACGATAAGAAGACTAATAAGGATAGGATAGGGACAAGAGTTGGGCCACCAGCGCTCTCACTCACCATACGAAACAAGTGCAGGCAGCACCTACCTACCGTTGTGTCTTGTTGATCTTCTGTGAGAAGAGGTTCTTCCCTGATCGAACCGGCCCTTTCATGTTAGGATAAGCAAGGCTCTACCACTAAGAAGAAAACATTTAAATATTTCGCGAGATTTGTTAATAATAAACAGCCTTCATTCAAACTCTGAATAAGTATAAAATTTACAAATATATTATCACAACCTTTGGCAGTAAAATATTGCGAAGAAACCTATACTTACCTGTTTTTTTTTGTGATGGCGGGATAAAATGTACTTAACCGCACACCCTGTCAGGGCAACGAATAGGGTAGTGTGGGGCCCACACCCACTAAATAATCCCGCCGTGTGCCATCTCTCCGCCTTTATTAGCGGACCACTGGAACTGTGTTACATTACTACACCGGTAAGAAACCTTTCCTTAGAAATTTTCTCCCTTGAAAAGTCAACCAGTAGTCCAAAATTTTGAGATAGTGTTTAAAAAAAGGGCAAGACAATCTCCAGATTATTATTTTCAAATAATACGGTGGTCACGTGAACTTTACGGTAACTTAATCTCATTATATAAACGTATAACTCTTAACCTAATGAGGTGGAAAAATTACCTGCATGACTCATCAACAAACTGTAAAAAAAAAGCAACGAATTTAAATTGAATCATTACAATTATATAACTAGTTTGCCCCTACACAAATTCATAATGTATGCCATCCATGGATTTGGTAATACCATAAGCACATTGTTGCTACCTTATTTTTTATAAAGGCGGGTAAAAATGTACCTAACCGCATAACCGGTTTTTCGGGGCATCGAACAAGGTAGTGTGGGGACCTCACCAACTAATTCAACCTGTGTGTGTCGTCTTTCTGCCTGTAATAGCGGACTACTGGAGCTGGTAGATATTAATCCAGTGGTCTGCCGGCGGCTTACTCTTTCAGATACCCTCTTTGAACGACGCTTCCGGGGACCAGAGCGTCGCAGACAGTGTTGCTAGCTAGTGTTAAGATATGCACCGCCCTCAAGATACTAGTGATCTATGAAAAAATAATTTAAATGAAAACACTATCAGGAAATTACTGGTGCACTACAAAATTCAGTAATGTTGCCTTTGAATCATCTTCAAATTGGTACTGTAATTAAAATGCTGTGTCATATTACTAGTCCATGGCTAAAACTAGTCTAATCTAAAGTTTATCTAGAGTCAGAAGCATAAATATTTAACGTAAACAATATTGGCAACAGGTTAAAATTGTAGTCCCGTAGTTAATTGTAGGCCGTGTGGGGCCGGCTTTAGAATTGTCCCACCCCTCTCTACCCACGGGAGTACTAAGAGCCGACTGAGGGAATACCGAGGGAGTGGGCAGCAGCACTCCCTCGAGTATTAACAATATCCACTGCGATCGCCAACCCGCCTGCCAAGCGTGGCGATTACGGCATTATCCCCCATGACGAGACCGCTCGTTGTGGCGTTCTCTTGGGGAGGCCTATGTCTAGCAGTGGACTTTGAAAGGCTGATGGATGGATGGATGGATAAAATTGTAGTCTCTTATTTTAATTTACATAAATCATTAAATTTCTTTGGCGGTATACCCAGAGTAGCAGAGTAGTAGATATTTGTACTGCGTCTGGGTGTTTTATGACTATTATATGTAGGTATTGGCCGTGTGGGGCCGGCTTTAGAATTGTCCCACCTCTCTCCACCCATGGGAGTCGTAAGAGCCGACTGAGGGAATACCGGGGGAGTGGGCAGCAGCACTCCTTCGAGTATTAACAAAATCCACTGCGATCACCAACCCGCCTACGGCGACTACGGCACTATCCCCCATTCTTGGGGAGGCCTATGTCCAGCAGTGGACGTTAAAAGGCTGATGGATGAATGGATGGATGTATGTATTTACAAAAAAAAAGAAGTAATAAGTATATGTATTATATCCGTAATCTGGTACCCATAGCACAAGCGTTAAGCTTAGTTTGGGACCAAAGGACGTTGTTTGAAATGTCCATGAATATTTATTTATTTAATAACGCTACTCTTGTGTTTCGTTTGATGAGTGAGAATGCCGGAAGCTTTAATCCCTCTATCTATCAATGCGCAAGTGGTACTGCTAATGTCTATATGTTACAGTAAATGTTAACTATCAGGTGAGTTGTAAACTTTTTGGCCATCGTTCCGTATATTTTACAATTTGATTTTTATGTCGTTTGATTTGACGATCCGGCATTGAAATTTCGTAATGATAACCCACATAGCTTGTATCCTGTCATATCAAATCAACATATAAAGACTCATTTTGTGAGGCAAACTTGAGGCTATAGTTAATGACATGGTTGCACCGGAACACATTCCGTTTCAAGATTTTTTATTGGATACAACGGCCAGCCGGCGTTTCTAAACAAACAAAACATTACTTTCGCAACAATAATAGTAAGGCTATCCTTACTAGATGTTATATCTGCTTATATTTTCTGTCACCATATATAAGTATTTTAACTGCAAGCCTCTTTCCGTAGCGAATAACAAACAAAGCGTACCAACAGTACGTATTTATTGACTCCAGGAACTAGGAAATCAATGCCATAATAATTTCATTTGCAATGGGAAGTGTTTACATGTAGAAATATAAAATTACTACGATATGACATGAATGTAACGTGACCATTTTATATATATGTATTGTAATTATATGTTAAATACGCGGAAATGTAAAAATATATTAGCTTCAGATTATTCTTGCTACTTTACTGAGTACTTACGCACCGCAAATTCTTGCATCATCTGTGAGATGATGAGACTAATAAAACTACTTTATTTACCTATTACCTTTTCTATCTGCTTATTATCTTGTAAATTGAATTTCATTCCTAAGATTTTCATTTCTGGTGTGCTAAACAAAATTACTCAGAGATCGATCGAACGATTGCGAACAATTTGTAAACAGCGCACTTCTATGACCATACATGTGCACATAAATGATACGTCAGTGTCTCAATTAATTTATTGTTACGCACTTTTCATCCATAAACTATAAGACGCAACCATTGGCAATTTAATTATTATGCACCAAATAATTACACTTACCTACCCATGGTGAAACACAACATTGCTCAAAAGTTATTAAAATCTTTTAAAATTCTTATCGGTATATACATACACCAAGAAACATTACGCTGAAAAGTTTTGTCGCAATTTTGGGTATTATCACATAGTGAATTGTAAACTGTTGAAATATCTATAAACTTTTATTAAATACTTTTTATTGGCAATGATTTCTGAAGAGCCAGTGACCCGGCTGACCGTAACTGTTATCGCCGTTCAAAGAGATTTTAATATTATGTATAACAATGCCTACACTGC
Organism: Leucoma salicis; assembly: GCA_948253155.1. Classification (NCBI taxonomy): domain Eukaryota; kingdom Metazoa; phylum Arthropoda; class Insecta; order Lepidoptera; family Erebidae; genus Leucoma; species Leucoma salicis. Next base: position 7,614,091 of record OX411815.1, read on the forward strand.
AAAAATACTTTTATGAAATCTCCTAGGTATATAAAATGGCACGACTGGCTGTGCATAGGGGGATGCTGGTCCCTACTGTATGAGTGAATATTGGGCATGGCAGAAGAAGTATGAGAGTATGATAAATGCTGTGGAGATGGGAAGTCTGAGAAGCATAGCCGAAGTGACTCAGATGGACAAGGTGAGAAATAGTGTGATACGAGAATGCTGTGGTGTGAAAGAAGATGCAGTGACAAAAATAAAGGGAAGAAAGGAATGCTTAGGTGATTCGGACACGTAGAGAGGATGGATGAAAGAAGATTAACAAAACAGATATACAATGCGACTGTGAATGGGCAAGTTGTTGGGTCGACCTATAAGTTGGTTGGGTCGACCTATGCGAACGTATTTGACCCGATCGGAGACGTTCTAGGAAGGTTAAGAGTACTCGTAACCAACGAGCATGCATGGAAGCGCTGATGAAAGTAGATGAAGCGAAAGATGTGTGGCAGGATCTTAGCAAGTGGAGAGAAGTCGTCTCTGCCTACACCTATTGGAAAAAGGCGTAATAATATGTATGTATATAAAATATGAATACGTGTATCCTTAAAGCGTGAAACTTTGCTTTACAAAGACTAAAAAAATGTAGCAGGTTCTAATGACACGATCTTGTCTATAGGCTACACTGACCGCTTACCATCAAGCGGGCCGTATGCTTGTTGCCACTCTTATAGTACGAAAATGAAGTGGAATAAAATCATACCAGTTATTAGAAATCGCCATTCTACTCGTATCTAATGAGGTGAACTTGATTTCAGATTCTCGCAATCTTAAAGTCATTAACAAAGTAACTCATCTCATCTCACCGTAACTCAAGAAATAATTACAATGTACTTTTGTTAACTACAAATAAATTCTAGTTAAGTTAACATTAATCTTGATCTTAATTGTTAGTGATGACCTCCAGAATTTACACACAGGAATTAGTATATCTACCGTTATTGTGTACATTCAGTCAGATTTACAGTATATGTAAGGTCAAATCGTGACGAGAAATAAGAAATAACCCGCTATTGATCGCGGTCATAGTTCACCTTTATTTGATCTTTCATTTTATGATATATGCATTAATGTTATTGTCATTTATCATGCCGGGTTGGCATGCTGAAGTAGCAATGGGCAGGCCACATCGTTCGACGAACCGATAAGCGTTGGGGAAAAAAGGTTCTTGAATGGCGACCACGTATCGGACGGCTCAGTGTAAGACAGCCCCCCACCATATGGACTGACGATCTGGTCAAAGCCGCGGGGAGCCATTGGATGCGCTCGGCGCAGGACCGCTCGTTGTGGCGTTCTCCTGGGGAGGCCTATGTCCAGCAGTGGACGTTGAAAGGCTGATGGATGGATGATGGATGTTATTGTCATTGATTGGTAACATAATAGATATCGCTACGGTATTATAAGCGAATCTTGTATTCATTCCTAAAACTTTACACATCTTTGTATAACCTATCGATATTTATTGTACACAAAGTCTACGGGTGCGTTTCTACTGAAGCGGAGCTGGGCGGAGTGGACTGTGATTGGCCAATCACAGTGCTCGAAATCTCCTCTCCGCATCAGTGGAAACAGTATAAATGGAGCAGAGTGGAGCTAAGCGGTCTTTCAAATAAAATATATGAACACGCCCCGAGCCAGTCAAAACGGAGTCGAGGTGTGCCGAGTAGAGGGTAGCGGGACGGGTGAATTTTAAGCATTTGACACGTACGCTGCATTTTAGTTTAGTGCAGCTCTGGTCTACTCAGCTCCACTCTGCCTCGTTCAGTTTCTATGGAAACACTTGCCACTTTTCACTGCTGTTCTCCGCGCCACTTCGCCCAGCTCCGTGTCAGTGGAAATGTACCCTACAGGTATTTAAATTGGGTAGATAAGTGTTCGTTCCCACTCTTCTTTTCAATCATGGAGTCATTTAGTGGGTAGTATGGCGTAGTATCCCAATTGCTTATCCATAGGGGAGAGGCATGGCTCACTGAGGGAGTTATACGGGGGCGTAATGAAGAAATCAAAAATTGTTTTATTTCATAATTTAACTGTCTGTAAAACTTAAAATAACAATTAATAAAAATGAAAACAAATGTAATTAAAATAAATGTGAGTACAATTCGACTAATTGAGATTGATGGCCTTTTGTTTTGTAGTATATAAATATCGAGATTGATTTGTACAGTGATTGATGTAATAAAAGCCTCGGAAAAAATTAAAAGTGCTAAATTATCACTGCACTGGAAACCTTGTGTACCACAACCCGCCCTGGCCCAATATAGTGAACACTATATGGCATAAATCCATTTCATTCTGATACCTATGCCCATATTCCGGACAGTAAAGTGTCTAACACCAATGGTAAAATGAGAGGTCAGTGAATGTTGGTTTATAATTATTGGTTAAAAATTAAGTGATGGTGGGAACGCGTAGAGATGACACGCTGGTTGTTTTTGTCCATCACAATGATGTCAATTGAGTGAGTCGTATGTGAGGTATAACGACAATTTTGGTTTATTCATGGATTTTTTTTTATTGCATGTAGTGGCAGACGAGCCACTGCCCATCTGATGGTAAATGGTAACCGTCGCTCATGGACTCAACTATACTGAGAGTATTGTCAAGCCACTGCTCACCATTTCATTTCACCGATATAAAATGAAAGAATCCTGCTACAGCCAAAATGCAACGATATGCTTCATGGCCAGTCACACGGGAGATCGTGTTACCAACCCGCTCGGGCCAGATACCAAGTGCGTACTCCCACTTGGTACCCAGCCCTACCACCAATTATGCAATGGATGATAATTGCTTACTTCCCTTAGTCGCCTCATACGACACCCGTGGTAAAGAATGGGGTGGTGACACTTGTTATTCTAAGTCCGTCACTACACGGACAGAACAGTACATGTAGGGTGCGTTTCCATTACCACCGAAGGAATGTAACATAGTTCCAGTGGCCGGCCAACAAAGGCGGAGAGATGGCACACGGCGGGTTTCTTTAGGGGTTAGGAACATTTTTTTTCCATTTCAAAAAAAAAAAGGCTTAGCACAGTTTGCTTCTCTGAGTGTGGTGTTACGGCATATTTGAATTTTCTTAAATGACACAACATTCATGTAACGAAATGGTATAGTGTCACTCTATAGTCTCAACTCGTCAACTTACAAACACTTTTTGTAACATTGGCACCAAAACGATGCATCATGTCATGTAACATGTGTAACACATACATATTTCAAATCCAAAACCGTCTAGTTATGTCACGAAGCCATAAAGATAGACATCGTTATAACGAATAGCTACGGTCACTATATCTCGGTCAATTTATGTTTGTTTTTGGTTAAAATTTAGCTTTCTCTAATATCCACGACACACATTTAAATCTTGAAATTTCTACTATAAAAATCATGATGGCGGAGTGATTTTGTTTTTTTTTGTTTTTATTGTATGTAGTGGCAGACGAGCCACGGTCCACCTGATGGTAAATGGTAACCGTCGCCCATGGACTCGACTATACCGAGAGTATTGTCAAGCTGCTGCTCACCAATTCATTTCACAGATGAAATGAAATACGGCCGTCTCCTGCTACAGCCAAAACGCAACGATGTGCTTCATGGCCTGTCACACGGGAGATGGTGGTACCAACCCGCTCGGGCCGGTTACCAAGTGAGTACTCCTACTTGGTACCCAGCCCTACCACCAGTCATGCTATGGATGATAATTGCTTAATTCCCTTAGTCGCCTCATACGACACCCGTGGGAAAGAATGGGGTGGTGACACTTGTATTCTTAATCCGTCACCACACGGATCAACAGTCTAGTTTGAGTATTATGGGTTCGAATCCCACACAAAACAACTCTGTTTCTTTTATTGCATTTAGTGGCAGACGAGCCACGGCCCATCTGATTGTAAATGGTAACCGTCACTCATGAACTCAACTATACCGAGAGCAGCGGCTTGGCAATCAAGCCGCTGCACACCATTTCATTTCACAGATATGAATTCATCTCCTGCTACAGCCAAAACTACAGCTACAGCCAAAAAATGTGTTTCATGGCCGGTGACACGGGAGATGCTGGTACTAGTGAGTACTCCCACTTGGTACCCAGCCCTACCACCAGTCATACAATGAATGATAATTAAACACAAAGTGAAAAATGTGAAATCGAAAATAACAGTCACGAGCAGGATTTGAACCTGCATCTCCTGGATACCGTCCAGATGCTTTGCCAATTCAGCCATCGTGACAATTGCTCCTGACTGCTAATTTCGATAACACATTCATACCTAACGTCTTTGGGTGACGCCTGCGCCATCTATCGGAAGTATTTTCATGCATTATACCGACCAAAAATCAAATCTAAAGTACAAATCATAATTTGTGAATAAGGAAAAAGAGTATTTTAGTACAAACAAATACTCTTTTTCCTTATTCACAAATTATGATTTGTACTTTAAGAGTAGCGGAGCATGTGAAGTGCTAAAATATAGATCAAAACTCAAATCTAATTAATGAAAGCTTACACAGTTAGGGCTTTTTAAAGTGAGATTGTTTCCTTCTTACACTTCCACGCCGTACATATTCAACCGATCATCGTGAAGTTTAACGTACGCATAATCTGGAAGCCTGCAAAAGATATAGACAATTTTTATCATCTCCGAAAATATCATGGTTACTGTGGGATGTAAATTTTTCAATAGAGATCATTATTATAGCGTATTCATATCCTGAAGTGAGCGCGGACGCAGAATCTAGTTTAAAACAACGAGGTAAATAACTACATTACATTTTATGCCTCGTTACTCGTTAGTTGGCATTGGCATAAATTTGCAACATTAGCTCGGGAAGTGATTAATTAAAGCCCGCGTAGTGCGAAAAGTGTTACATGATTTTTCCATCCGAAGATTTTTCGTTAAGACTGTCAGAATCGTGTCTGGAATTATACCTGGTTGTCTGGTTGGTAACTTTCCCAGTATCACAGATTTCAAACTACTAAATATGTGCTGCCTGGCTCCTACTTTCATGACCCAGAATCCATAAGTTATTTATAAAACTGGTGATAAACATAGCATCACGCATGTATTCCCCGAAGGGGTAGGCAGAGGTGTATTACACACCCACGACTCGCCAGTTATGTTTAAGTCCCACGTAATAGGGGGCGAGCCTATTGACGTCTACCGGGCACATTTCCAAACTTCGGGCTGCTACTGAGAATTTTTCTTTTTAGGAAAAAGCTCAATAACATTGCCCGTCCCGGTAATCGAACCCGAGACCTCATGATTAGCAGTCGCATACACTACCGCTACACCACCGAGGCAGTTGGTTGGACTGGTGATAACATTCTTTTAAAACATTTTTGAAGTCTTATATAACTTTTTCTATTTTAAAATGGCAATTAGTTGATTACAAATAATGTTTCAAAACGCTTCATTTCTCCGACGGGTGTGATAGAAAGCCGCTAAAAAAAGTCCACACTGGTTTCGTAAATTTCATTATATACACTGTCTTGTCCGTTATATTCAGCCGTAAACCAAAATTATCGATATATTTGGATAACACTAGATCAAATAGCAAATACTAATCGAGGTCAAGTGATACTCGGTGTATTCACTTGACAGTTGGGTGACACGTGTCTTTTTAAGTGACCGTTATACGAATAATGAGCTTTGATGTGAAAGCATCCGCTGCATACATTGATATTATATCAATGGCTGCATATTTATTTATTCCACAAGGGCATCGATGCATAAATACAAGACGTTATGACGGACCATCGATATAAACATCGTGAGCACACCGGCAAGCCTCAGAAATTTATCTGTGCTTTAATAATTTTTTAGCGCCAAGGTCACTGTAGTTTAAATGAAATTTCGTGTAGTTTTACTATTATTATTAGACCAGCTCTTAAAACAGTAATATCCTAAAGTGGAATGACGAGATCTGATTATTTAAATGAATGTGTAGATCACAATATCATCGTAGATAGGGATGAAACCTCCTCGATAGTGCAGATGGCTATAAGAAATTGTATCTATATTTGACATACGTAGATTCCAGCTCGTACTTTATTGTGTCTCTGCACAGATCTATTATGTAAGCGGACATTTTGGTATTGCTCTTGAATAATAACAATAATTATTACTCTGTCCAAATAGTATTCTATGACTTAACGGTCTACACTGACGTTCACCAACCTAGTATTATGGAGATTTAACAGTCCTATCCTTAGAATATTTTAACAGACTTACCAACGCTTGTAGTGTAAAGGGAAGAGGAAGGCTCTCAGGAGGCTAATATTTATGTTTAACACCAAGATAATGTGTACTTTCTTCATAAAGTTTTTAAGGGCCGTGTTCTCGTAATTTGAAAAAAATAAAGAACTTACCGATTAAGCAGTATAAAACTCAAAGATTAAGAAAATCTGTTATCACACGGGTTACGATTTATGAACATATCACACAAAATAATCTAAAACATTAATCACTTACAATCCCGATACATTTCGTTAGCACTAACTCTATCGTATTTCATGATTTAACCCCAACTTTCTACTCTATGACCTACGTGACACGATTACAAAATATATTTGCGCAAATTCCCTCCAAAAATATAATTTTTGGTACATCTCGTGTAGTGGGTCGGAGGTTAGAGTTCACTAGCATACGGCAAAATTATTGTTTATACGTAATATGTAAAATTTTATGTTGAAAGCATGTATGACGAAAATAGATTATAATTAAAAGGTGTGTGAGATAATGGAACGTGCGTGTACCGTGTCTATGTACCTGGTGTCTTTAGTAATACTGGCATTTTATTAATAAGTCGATTTGAATAATTGATATATAACGCAAACTTGACGAAACAAAATCATACTTAGCAACGTCGTGATCTTTCACTATGTTACACTTGTGGTATTGCCCTTCGAATTAGAATGACAGTGAGATCCTTGATTGTATGTTAATTTAGAATTCAATGAGGCTTTTGAAATAATGGGAATATAAATAATAATGTATATTATCTATATGTTTCCAAATAGAGCTAATATTATATATATGTTCCGTAATTATTCTCTTGCCTTAAACATCTTTTCCATCCATCCATCCATCAGCCTTTCAATGACCACTGCTGGACATAGGCCTCCCCAAGAGAACGCTACAACCAGCGGTCCTGTGCCGACCGCATCCAACGGCTCCCCGCGGCTTTGACCAGATCGTTGGTCCATCTAGAGGGGGGCCGTCCTACTCTGCGCTGTCCGATACGTGGTCGCCACTTGAGAACCTTTCATCCCCAACGGTTGTCGGTTCGTCGAGCGATATGGCCTGCCCATTGCCACTTCAGCATGGCAACCCGGCGGGCTATGTCGGTCACTCTCGTTCTCCTACAGATCTCCGTATTACGGATTCGATCACGTAGGGAAATACCAAGCATAGCCCGCTCCATGGCCCGCTGAGCAACTTTGAGCCTTGATACGAGGCCAACATTCAGAGACCACGTCTCTGTTCCGTATGTCATCACTGGTAACACACACTGGTCGTAGACCTTAGTTTTCAGACACTGCGGAATATTGGACGAGAAGATCTTCCTTAGCTTCCCGAACGCTGCCCAGCCGAGTTGGATTCGTCGATTGACCTCTTTCTCGAAGTTGTGCCTACCTAGGTGGACTGTTTGTCCCAGGTAAACACAGTGGTCGACAACTTCGAGAAGCGCACTCCTGACTAGGACCGGTGCTGAAATGATATGGACATTAGACATGACTTTCGTCTTGTCCATGTTTATTTTGAGACCCATTAGTCGGGAAACCCTGCTGAGATCATTGAGCATAGTGCCAAGGTCCTCCAGCGATTCTGCCATGATTACGATGTCGTCGGCATATCGGAGGTGAGTGATGTATTCGCCATTGATGTTGATCGTAAAATCCGGTCCAATCCAAGAGCTTAAAAACATCTTCCAATGCAGCGGTGAAGAGTTTTGGGGACAAATCGTCTCCCTGTCTGACACCTCTCTGCATATTTAAAGTAGCATAAACGGGTCTTTTTTCGCGTATAAAATAGGTGAAATTATGAACTACCTTTTACCCGACGTTTCAACTGCGTTGCAGCAGCCGTGGTCACGGGACAACCTCTCTGCAGTTGGATCAGTTTTGTACTCCTGTCCTGAACACGGACTGACATGGTGGCGTTTCTATACAAGCACTTCAGCACTTCGATGTACCGATAGTCAATTTGGCACCGCTGTAGGGACTGCAGCACCACCCAAGTTTCGATCGAATCGAAGGCTTTCTCATAGTCCACAAACGCCAAACACAGAGCCCGATTATATTCCTCGGTTTTCTGTATAATCTGGCCCCCCCTCGAAAACAACTTATAGTCGTGGCTCAAGAGCGAGATGGGTCTATAGTTCTTCAAGAGGCTATAGTTCTTCAAGGAGCGAGGTCTTAACTTTATTATTAGCCATTTTAAACATATATTCAAGAATACTTGCTGAAATTTACGCGAATATAAAGAGAATATAACCACTACGTTTACTGGGCACGTAGATTGTAACTCACTAAATCGTATCGTCTCGCTTGTGATTGGTAGAAAAACCGACGCGTGATGTCGCAATAATCCCTTAGCCAAATACGTCGATCTCTCAACCAATCACAATGGCACGATGTCATGTCGATATGATTGAGTGACATTAAACACAAAGTGAAAAATGTGAAATCGAAAATAACAGTCACGAGCAGGATTTGAACCTGCATCTCCTGGATACCGACCAGATGCTTTGCCAATTCAGCCATCGTGACAATTGCTCCTGACTGCTAATTTCGATAACACATTCATACTTAAAATCTTTGGGTGACGCCTACGCCATTTGTCGGCAGTATTTTCATACATTATACCGACCAGGTAAAATAAATTTTACAATTAAGATTTTGCCTAATAATGACGCAGACCCTATAAATATTTAGAAATTTTTATATATATTTTTAGGAGTTTACATGCTTAGCACTATACATTAAACACAAAGTGAAAAATGTGAAATCGAAAATAACGGCCATTTTTTCAATGATTAAAATGAAAAATAATGGCTGAATAGCTGACAGGCCACAGAAAAAAAACAAAATCGGCGGGAAAACAGTGATTCCAAATTAAATTTTTTAGTCTCCCATTTTTTCTTTAGCTAATTCATGATTTTTATTTTTAGTTTCCTCGTATTCGTAATGAAAAGCACAGTGCTTACCTCGGGATAAAGACTTATTTAGTGCCGAGACGGGGTTTGGCGCCCGAGCGTAGCGATGGCTCCGATAGTTCTTTCATCCCTAGGTTAACAACGTACTATTAATACATTGAAAGTTTTATTATAACGCATTATCTAGTTAAAAACTAAAATGTTGGCTATAGCTAACTTCAAGGTATCGGTTTTTAGTGAACGAGTGCGCGCGCATCGTAAAAATTTACCATCATAATTTTTCCCTAACGCGCCAAAAGAAGTATAACTTCAAAAAATTTACCAAAATATAAAAAAGAAATTTATGGTGGACCACCCTTATTACTTACGGGTATGAAAAATAGTTTACATGTTACATCCTATGCTCAGACCTGAATATACTCACAAAATTTTATTGGAATCGGTCAAGCTGTTTCGGAGGAGAATGGCGACAAACACTGTGACACGAGAATTTTATATATTAGATATAAAGGTATAAGCATCTGAAAATACGTTAATCAAAATATTTCAATGTTCTGTAATCGCAAAATTAAATATTACTACATGGTCGTAAACTACGTCCCTAAAAATATACATCAAGCCGCGTGTCGTCGTTGTCGTACAAATAGGCAAAGAATTTAAGAGTACAGTTAGCTCTTAGCTCTCTCTTTCATAAGCAGTATAAATATACCTAATGTTTAATTGATGCATCAATTCACATAACAATTTGATATGACCCCTTCCAAATTGCAATTTTGCAAACAGGAAATTTAATATGTGGTGTACAGACCACAAACGAACACCAGCCAATATTTGTGTTACGATATAATCGTAATATCTATGTTTTCGCTATCTACCACATCATTGGATAAGTATCTGAATTACAGATTGTTATTATTTAATCATTATGACATTATTTATATATATTTTTAGCATTTGACATGCTTAGCACTATACATTAAACACAAAGTGAAAAATGTGAAATCGAAAATAACAGTCAGGAGCAGGATTTGAACCTGCATCTCCTGGATACCGTCCAGATGCTTTACCAATTCAGCCATCCTGACAATTGCTCCTGACTGCTAATTTCGATAACACATTCATACTTAACGTCTTTGGGTGACGCCTGCACCATCTGTCGGAAGTATTTTCATACATTATACCGACCAGGTAAACTTAATTTTACAATTAAGATTTTACCTAATAATGACGCAAACCCTATAAATATTTATATATATGTTTAGCATTTGACATGCTTAGCACTATACATTAAACACAAAGTGAAAAATGTGAAATCGAAAATAACAGTCAGGAGCAGGATTTGAACCTGCATCTCCTGGATACCGTCCAGATGCTTTACCAATTCAGCCATCCTGACAATTGCTCCTGACTGCTAATTTCGATAACACATTCATACTTAACGTCTTTGGGTGACGCCTGCACCATCTGTCGGAAGTATTTTCATACATTATACCGACCAGGTAAACTTAATTTTACAATTAAGATTTTACCTAATAATGACGCAAACCCTATAAATATTTATATATATGTTTAGCATTTGACATGCTTAGCACTATACATTAAACACAAAGTGAAAAATGTGAAATCGAAAATAACAGTCAGGAGCAGGATTTGAACCTGCATCTCCTGGATACCGTCCAGATGCTTTACCAATTCAGCCATCCTGACAATTGCTCCTGACTGCTAATTTCGATAACACATTCATACTTAACGTCTTTGGGTGACGCCTGCACCATCTGTCGGAAGTATTTTCATACATTATACCGACCAGGTAAACTTAATTTTACAATTAAGATTTTACCTAATAATGACGCAAACCCTATAAATATTTATATATATTTTTAGCATTTGACATGCTTAGCACTATACATTAAACACAAAGTGAAACAATAATGGCATAATGTTAAACACTTTGTGTTTAACATTATGACATTATTGGGTTAATTAGAACTTTGTCAAACAACACTACTTTTACACAAACTGGCCCGCCTAGAGGTAAGCAGGCTATAACCGGGGCCATTACTAACTCCAACCAAAGGGATAAGGGTAGAGGAGGAAATATAATACTCTAGATATAGAATAGAGATCTCACAAACCGAACCCAAATTTGTAAATATCACAAACTACAGTCAAAACCAGATATAACGACGTTGAGTGGACCATATAACTTCGGACGTTATATCCGATAGTTGTTATAAGCAATTCAACCTTTCATCTAAATTATTCGTGAAACATGCAAGGTCAAGTTGCGCAAGAGATTCGATAAGTCAAAACTTCAGAGATTAAAATAAATTTGAAAATTGTTCGTATTGTTTTACTTTGCTGGTACAAGCACAACGGTTGGTCGTTATAGTCATGAATATCGATAAAGTTGTCGTTCTAAGCAATATGTCACTGTATCCGATGTTGTTATAGGCGGTATGTTTACTGGAGGTCCTACACCCGCTGCCGACGTCACCGAATCCGCGACGAAGAGCGGGAGGGCCGGCCGTATGCGTCGTACAGCAGTGCGCGCGCCGCGTTTAACCTTGGCCAGGTTAAACGCGGCGCGCGCACTGCTGTCGCGCCAAGGATGCAAAAAGGCAGGAGATGCTGGAGGGTCTCGAGCGTGACCCCTGGGGACGCCCGTACCGCGCGGCGCTTAACAAGCCTTATGGAGATCCTCCAGCCGGGCTTCCTCTCTGAGGTGGTTGAGGGACAATTCCCTTCTCGGGCGGTGCACACGCCCCCGGTCATGGCTCCGCCAGATGACGACCGGGAGGCCGATGACGGGGAGGTACAGCCCGTGACGACGACGGAAATGGGGGCGGTGGCAGCGCGTATGCGGAGAAGCGCCGCCCTCGGGCCGGACGGGGTTCCCGCCCAAGTGCTGGCCCTGGTCCTAGACCACCTCGAGCCCCGCCTCAGGGGACTGTTCGATGCTTGCCTGGTATCCGGACGGTTCCATGATTGCTGGAAGGAGGGGAAGATCGTGCTCCTGCCGAAGCCGGGACGGTCTCCGAATACAGTCGCGGCCTTCAGGCCCATCGTCTGTGGAGGCCGTCACCTCGAGGGAAGTGCTGTTGGCGGTGTCGCTCGACATCGCCAACGCCTTCAATAGTCTGCCATTCGGCTGCATCAAGGAGGCACTCCGGTACCATGGAGTGCCCCTCTACCTAAGGCGGCTGGTGGCAGACTATCTCGACGGCCGCAGCGTCCTCTTCGTGGACCGAACGTCCCCTACGTTGTAAGGAGGGCTATGTCGTGCGGCGTCCCACAGGGTTCGGTTCTAGGGCTGCTCCTGTGGGACATCGGCTACAACTGGGTCCTCCGTGGCCGGCTCCCCCCCGGGCTGGGCGTAATTGCTTGCTGGGCTTGCCAATCCAGGCCCACATCAAATATCTGGGCCTGGTATTGGATGGACGGTGACACCTTGACGAGCACTTCCGCCGTCTTGCGCCAAAGGTCGTCGGCACGGCGTCCGCCCTCGGGCGACTGATGCCGAATTTGGGCGGACCGAGTCTCGCGTGTCGACAACTCTACGCAGGGGTAGTACGGTCAATGGCACTGTACGGCGCGCCCGTGTGGGCGGAGTCCCTGGCCGCTCGCAATAGGGCCCTTCTGTGGCGTCCGCAGAGGGTCGTAGCGGTCAGGGCAATACGCGGGTACCGCACGGTCTCGACCGATGAAACCTGCGCGTTGGCCGGAACCCCCCCCGTGGGATCTGGAGGCGGAGGTGCTCGCCGACATTTATCGGCGGGCGTCGATGGCGCGGGCGGGGGGCAGCCACCTCTCGCCGAGCGCGATTTCATCGTGGCGGGAAGATGCCCGCCGCGCCACCGTCCTAAAGTGGAGGTCTCGGCTGGAGACGCCCCGGGCTGGTCTCTGGACCGTGGGGGCTCTCCAGCCGATCTTGGAAGTATGGGCAGGGCGGCAGCACGGGGTCCTCACCTTCCGGTTGGTGCAGGTTTTGTCGGGGCACGGTTGCTTCGGCAAATACTTGCACACGATCGCTAGGAGGGAGACGACCCCAGGCTGTCACCACTGCGACTGCGGCGAGGATGCGGCGCAGCACACGCTCGAGTCGTGCCCGGCCTGGGATGTGCAGCACCGGGAACTCGCTGCAGTCATAGGTCATAGTCATAGGCGCGTGGAGCGGCGTGCGCGCACTTACCTGCGCCTGATGCCGCCCTAGCCAAGGCTGCGGACGGTGGGGTCGGGGAGTACCCTGCCGTCCGCGGAAGCCTACCGCGAAGGTTTGACGCCCAAGTGCGCGAGGCATCGCACAAGATAGGGTGCCCGAAGGGGCTGCCGCCTGCGGATCGCGGTGAAACGACGCGGTACCCGTGATCCGCCGTAGCAAGGGTGGGTGCGGGTGCACAGTGGGTTTTTGGTGGGTGAGAGCCCCACACTACCCCGTTGTCTCCCTGCGCAGCGGGGTGTGCGGTAGGACATTTTTGCACAACTTAAATAAAAAGAAAATTAAAGAAAAAGGCTATATGTTTACTTAACTGTTTATTAGGGATTCGGCTGGGACCTTGCCATTTGGTCGTAATAACCGAGCCATTATTATAAACGATGTCGTTATATTCGGTTTCGAGAGTTTGGACTATATTATCAAACCCAGTACCTATGCATTAATATAACCTTTTATATTATCTTTTTCAACAATATATAGGCTGATTGTGCTATACAAAACATGAGACCGACCTTATGTGGAGTACTACTCACATCTCTGGGCATATGCACCTAATTACCAGCTTGACCCCAATCTCACAGACAGACTGGAGTGGTTAGAGTGTCATAGAAATTTTAGGACTCTCTGTGCGCTCTATCAACTCTTTATGTGAGGAGTACTCTGAGGAACTGTTTTAGATGGTACCAACATTGCCTTTTTAACAGAAGAAGACGTCACAGTAGAACGACGATCTTGTAAGCTTTTCCGTGCTCTTTTCTACCACACACGTACCAATATCTGGAATAACCTCCCTACTGCGGTGTTCCCCTAACGGCACAGACATGGCCTTCTTTAAACAAGAATGAGAAGCGCCTTTTACTCATATCAGGCGGTGGCTTGACTGTGTCCTTGGTATTGCCAAACTCCGTGAGAGGTACAACTGACCATCATATGGGTCGCTTACAAGTCTGCCTGCGTTGGCTATAAAAAAAATTGCTATAGTAATGTAGTACAAGTTGAATAGCTATTCAATTCGTACTACAATAGTACATTGTTAACCTAGGGATGAAAGCAACTCCCTCGAACTATTGGAACCCTCGCTACGCTCGGGCGCCAAACCCCGTCTCGGCACTAAATAAGTCTTTATCCCGAGGTAAACACTGTGCTTTTCATTACGAATACGAGGAAACTAAAAATAAAAAAAGCTAAAGAAAAAATGGGAGACTTTAAAAAATTTAATTTGGAATCGCCGTATTCCCGCCGATTTTGTTTTTTTTCTGTGGCCTGTCAGCTATTCAGCCATTATTTTTCATTTTAATCATTGAAAAAATATAAATCTTCGTTATTTTAAAGATATTTAGTTGCAACTAAATATCTTTAAAATAAATATTAAAATAAAGTCATATAAAAACAAATTCTTTAATAAATACTTAACTTTATGTTATTTCAATTTTACATCGCGCTGTGATTGACTGGCTGTACAGAAAATAGAACTGTTTTATTTTTTATAATTACTCAGCTGTCAGTTGAAAGTAATTCTCCCTAGGGCTGAAAAGTATTACTTTCAACCCGCTCCTCAGGCAACTTCAGGCCTACTTCCAGAGTATGAGTAATGAAAAACAATTTACTTAAATGTCTTAATTCTAAGATATCTTTAACAGCGAGGTCGAATTAAACATGAAAATTATTTACCTATCAAAGAATTAAGAATTTATTTTACAGAATTTTACATTTATTTTTCATCGTTTTACTTTTAATTGTGTGCAGTAAGCACGAGTATGCAAAATCGTAGTCGTGTCTGCATTGCAGTCACAGCAGAGACGAATACAATATATTAAAATTGATTATGAAACGTTATTATGTCGTAACAACAAAGGCTTTTCTTTACATTGTCTCGTGTCACGATTCGTCAATAAATTGACAATTACCCTTCTATCATCACTGCATGTTACGGCCAATTATTTAATTATTGTCATAATTATGATTTCTTATACATAATTACTAATTAAATACGTTTATTAGCTTTCTGTCTTATTCCTTATTCCTGTTACACGGCGAAAATGTATTTATACGCCCCGCGGTTAGCGACGAACATTTATTTACTTGCATTTTTTTAAATATTATTAATTAATTAAATACACTCATTATATACTATCCTAGTTATGTCAATATTAAAAATGTCCGGCTGCTTTCATAGGTTGCAAGAGCTGTATCCATCTAAATTTCGTATTGATTTTAATGTCATCATTAATTCTTGTTGTATGTTTTGTTTCAGATGACACGAGAGATCTAACAGCTGAATCATCAGAAATAATATCAGAGTCAGTGGCGCCACCACCGGGGATCGTGCAGAAGTTCATGGAACCATTAGCAGTCGCTACAAATGACCACACGGAACATTCGATAGAGCTTGTTGGTAAATCACAGACATTCTTTCCCACTTTCGCTAATCTCTTCGAACAACGGCAGCAAAACAACTTCAGAAGTGGCTTTAACAATCAGGAAGCGGCTTACAGTCAACGACCAAACTCTTATAGGTCATTATTAAACTACCCACTGTTTGGTGGATACAGGAACTTAGATAATTTTGGCAAACAGACTACCGCCACTGCTGCACCTCTTATAGAAGCTACGTCCAGCGTGTTGGGCTCAGGCAACTTTGGCATTATCAGAGGTGGTACATTCTTCGCACAGAACGATGAGGATGAATTCGATAATGGATTCAACTATTACAATAACGGTCATGGCAGGCCCTCATACGAACTCGGATATATAGCGAATCCTAGACCGAACTATAATCAGGATCAGTTCGCCAACTTTAGAGACTTCGCTGATATTAATACTCCTTCCAACTCCGCCTATTCCCATTACGTCGTAGTATACGCGAATAAGAATTCGACGATGGATGAAATTAGCGAGGAAACGAGAAGAGTAATATCGAGACCTAAAAATATAATTGAGACTTTAGAGCGCATTGACAAAACGACAACGAGCGCACCAAAAGTCTCAAAGGCCAAAGCCAAATTGGCAGTGACGAAACAGAAAATGTTGAACAAAAAGGAACAATGGAAGAAAACCAATTCCAAACTTTTGAGCCCTAAACATGACCCGGAGGAACCTTTATTAGCATTAAGTTAAACTTAGTGAATTTACAAAGACTTGCGTTATGTAAGTGAGTGTATTAGATACCAGTTGAAATTGTGCACACACAACTTGTGCCACAAGCACACGATGCACTCCCAAATGTTGAAAGGAGATCGTTGGCTAAATTTAATTATAATTATGTTTATGATAATTATGATAGGTTTGTGGACAAATTGTGCAAATGGTTCAGAAGATGAATGTGATAAATGGATGCGAGTTTGTTATTGTATAAATATTAATATTGAAGAGTAAATTAAATTTAGAGTATTTCTAAAATCAACAATCGTTTCATTAACCCTATAGGTACTTACTTACAAATAGCGATACGATTAAAATCGTGGATTATGCTATTGGCATAATATATGTTAGGAATTTGGTTACAAAAATAATTAGGTAAATAAATAATTGCCGAACCGCAATGCTGCTTATCTACTAATATTAATAAAACAGCAGTTATTTATGTAGCAACTGTGATATCAATTTATCAGTGCAAATCAATATTGGCTACCTGTTTAATTAGTCAGTGTAATATGAATGAATAGGTAATTTATGTGGGTAATATTTTTGCTGCTTATTATATTTACAGATTATGCAAGTGACTGTTTGTATTTCTCGATAGTTCATCATAAATTATCTCTGTAAAAGCCCCGTCACGTTATCGTTCCTAATTATCATTATCACTTCACCTTATTATAAACTATACAAATGATAACTACTGGGGAAAAAAGGTCCGTGTGGCGACGAACTAAGAATACAAGTATTACCACCCCATCTTTTCCTGCGGGTGTCGTATAAGGCGACTAAGGGAAGTAAGCAATTATCACCCATTGCATGACTGGTGGTAGGGCTGGGTACTAAGTGAGAGTACTTACTTGCTATCGGGCCCGAACGGTCGGTACCACCTTCTCCTGTGTAACCGGTCATGAAGCACCGTCAGTGTGGTTTGGCTGTAGCAGAAGATAGCCGTTTATTCTTTCACATCTGAGAAATAAAATATTACGCAGCGGCTTGACTATACTCTCGGTATAGTTGAGTCCATGAGCGACGCTTACCACTTACCATCAGATGGGCCGTGGCTCGTCTGCTATCATAAGCAATAAACAGGTTCCAGAGTGGCGACCACGTAGTTGACAGCTAGCCTAATATAATACTTCCTATCAGGTCAAGCGACGATCTGTTCAAAGTTGTAAAGAGCCGATGGAGGCAGGCGGCTCGGGACCCGTCATTGTGGCTCTTTCTTGGGGAGGTCTATGTCTAATAGTGTATGTCGATAGGCTGATGGATGGAAAAATCTATGCAATAAACCTACTTATTTGTTTATGTAGTTTTTACTTAGATAATTAATAAAAAAACAATTTCACTAAAATGTGTGAGATATACAGATGAACCTAAGTACATAATATATAGTTAGAATGAAAATTAAGCAGCATGCAGAGTAATAGTTAGTTACCCAACTAGCAAAATTATGTCATATAAAGGGTGGACTAACGTTTTGATTTCACTTTTAGTCATATAAAAAGGTTTTATAATAGTTTTATATATGAATATATAACGCGGGTTTGGGCGCACTTTATATAACAATTTAGTCGTGTAAGGGTCGCTTTGTGGTCGTATTGGCGATAATTAAGTTGCATAAAAATCACATAATAGTTATATTAATTAAATATGTAACGTCTAAGTTATATTAACAGTTTTAATCGTCACTTTTAAATCTCTTATATGACTATATAACCTTGTATATACAGACATTTAAAAAAAGAGTATATCAAAATTGTTAAGCTAGATGTCAGCTCAAACTATAGACAACATTTTGTATTTTTGTAAAGTGTTTAATAATTACTTTTGTTTTAATAGTTACGTAAAGAAAGCCTATTAATATAGATATATACTTGGGAATTCAATTTTTTCGATAATATCTATGGTAATCCTTGTTGAGATATTAATGGGCCTTAATAATATTGGTATTTCAATATTCAATATTAAAATAAAATCTATTAATTGCCATCAAAAAGACCGCCGTATTGCTATTAGTTATTGGGCGACCGCATTACGACAAGTATATAACTAACTATTCGTTTTATAAAGGTTATTTATACAATTTATGGCCTCCACCATGACGGTTGCAGTACAATTTTTTTTTTGAGATTATATGAAGATGTTGTTGTTGTTTTTAACGATTGGTTTACTCTTAATTTTCTTCTAAAATCATCATTTAACTTAATTATTTAGGTACCACTTTTCTGAATCGATTGTTATATATTAATTCAAAAATGGCGATTGAGTTATACAAAAGTCACCAATTAACGTTAAAATAATCAAATGATTTATAAAAGTTATATTACAATAACGTTATAACCTGAAAGGTACATAAAGGTGGATGTACACGACTTAATACGACTGTTTTATAAAAGTGAATTAGAAAATCATTATAGGACAGCTTGTTTTGTAGATGTTGTATAAAAGGTTCTAATTTAGACAAAAATGTCGGCTCATGACTATTATCTAATTGAAACATTAACTCGGCTTAAACCCCGGTCGTGTAAACGTTATGGCAGATACGTTATATTATAGTCATAAAAATATGATGGAAAAGACGTTTATCAGACACATTAATATGACTTAATTATATATATTTAATGTGTTGTATTGAGTACCATTTTACAACTGTTTAATTGCTGCAAAACAGTTATAAGGCTCTTATATGTCTGTTAGTTGTATAATCTAATTTAATATAACATTTTTGCTACTTGGGTAATTACATGATGTAACTTACATCCCTCGCCTTGGATTGGCTGTAAGCTGGTTTGGTATTGTTCAATGTATCACGACCTAGGTGATACTATAAGTATAAGATCCTTCTTTCCTGCCCTTGTTACACCTTTTTTTTATTATGGCATGTAGTGGCAGACGAGCCACGGCCCATCTGATGGTAAATGGTAACCGTCGCTCATAGACTCAACTATACCGAGAGTATTGTCAAGCCGCTGCTCACCATTTCATTTCACCTATATGAAATGAAAGAATAAACGGCTATCTCCTGCTACAGCCAAAACGCAACACGGGAGATGGTGTCATGCAATGAATGATAATTGCTTACTTCCCTTAGTCGCCTCATACGACACCCGTGGGGAAGAATGGGGTAGTGACACTTGTAATCTTAGTCCGTCGCCGTAGGGTCGACACAACATGTCAACTCCCGACTTTGTCACTCGTCAATTCAGCATTCACTCCTTTCTTACTCATGACCTCATCGACACATCTTTTTATACGTCTAGCGACTGCACTCAGTCCATCCGCCGTGTGTATTCATGTCTAACATTCTTTGATTCATCCCTCCTCACGACGTGCCCATACCACGATTACCTATTGCTCTTCAACTTCTCTGCCACCGGTGCTAATTTCAACCGTTGCCTTACACCTATAGGTACTCATTTCTGATTCTAAGATAACTCTTTTCTCTCCATACATCCATCTGAACATTCTCATCTCCAATGCACACATTATTTTACCAATCGTTACTTTCACACAACAACACAAGACAAGTCTTACAATTGTGTGTAAGGGTTTACTTGGATTGCATGTTGTTCCCTCTGGAATAGGTCTCTAAGAGACTACCTATTGTCATTTCCTGGTCCTATTATGATGGAATTCATTCTATAATGTGCAATATTTTACCAGCTTGCGCCAAACTACACATGGCATCATAATAACCGCCAAAGCTAAAAGATATTAAAAACCACACATTGACATAAACTAATGGTAGAAGAGTTCATAAATTATGATTAATTAAGATAATGAAGGATAAAATAATAAAATGCGAAAAGAAAAATAAACTTGGACGGATTCAATAGATAGGTACCTACCTATCAACCCACAAAGATTTCGTGTGTTCTCGTTTTCGTGTCGTGTGGTTACAAGTCTCACTCGACACGTTCTACTCTTACTCACTAGGTATACTACCACTACACTAGTAGTACTATACTATTAGCATAAGTTACTCCATGACTAATTACTTCACCTGCGTAACATTACCATTATATATATACATTTTTATTAATATCCTTCTTCGTCTAAGTTATTATCTAACGAATAAATCCTACGAGTCGTAGAAAATTCTATTGCCACCTAGCGAGGAGTAGTCCAACTAAATAGTATTAAAACTTCTCACTAGGTAGAGCTGTTGCATTGTTAGTTGTTAAAAAAGTTAAGGTATTATTCGAAAAGAAATTTTACTGAATATTAAACAGTTTATCAATAAGTTATTCATTTTTACTACCATAAAGATAATAATCAAAATAATAATAGAAAAATTTACAAAAAATGCTAAATAATTTGGTCTATGGTTTCAGTCTACGCACTCCACAGAGTATTGTTAAAGTTTAACTCTAGCTCAAACTCTAGAACCTCTATAGATTGTTTGGTGGTCATGATCAAATGGAATAAAAATGTGCTAAAACCAATGAAAATCTAATGAGTTCTTAGAATGTTATCGTAACGTAAATACTTTAAAACCAACATATTTTTACGCTGGCGTGGTGTAATTGTAAAATTTAAAAAGTGTTATAAGAACTGAATGTTATAGACAGATACTGTGTAATTTAAATCCACCATGTACTCCGGCAAAGATGCCGCTAGTGCAGCATATCCCACGCAATGGGCTTTAAATCCCACTGCGTATCAAAATGTTGATTCTAGTCAAGTAGACTGGGCAGCTCTAGCACAACAATGGATTGCTATGAAAGAGGCTGCGGCCATAGTGGCTCCGCCACCTGCGCCTCCTCCAAAGGTCGAAGAAGAAGGTGAAGCACCCATGGAAGTAGACGCAGATGCTAACTCTGATGCACCAATACCTCCCGGAGCTGAATGGAATTCGTCTACTAACTCATGGGGTGGATGGAACAATCAATGGGGTATGGTTATATTTTAGTGTAGTTACTTTGCTATTATCAATTTTCATACATTAAATAATTATTAAATTAGTATGTTTTGTTATAAATTCATGATTAATTTAAAATCTCCTTTTACTGTGCAGTGTTGATTGCTAAAGCAAAGTTTTCTCTCCATATGTATAGTTAAATCGCACTCTGCCACATATTATGATATTACAATGTTTTCTCTCCATAACTATAGTTAATCCGCAGTCTTCCATGCAAGCCTTGTATGAGTAGACTAAGAGCCTGTGGACTTTATTGAACAATTGCCATATTTATGGCAACAAAACTGATGAAGATTTCTTACTAAATAATTCAAAGTTTGTCAGGCTCATACCACATAACTTGAAATAGTACCATTATCATTAGTTAAAGACTAAATACACTGTTTACTTACTTATCATCACACCATCTCCCTTGCGGAGTAGACAGAGAGAACAGAGTGCTAAAAGGCTCTATTCTTGCATATGTCCCTTAAATTCTTCATACATGCTCGCCAGTTTCGGAGACTCCTGACTACCTTCCTTCAATACATTTGGTCTAGGTAGGTTTAGTCTCGGTCTCGCCCTGTACCTATATCCTTCCACTTTTGCATTGTATGTTTTCCTAACAAATTGCTATATACACTTTAACAGATACAAAACACGTGCAGACTCAGAATAATTATTTGTGAATGTCACAAAAATTTTTGATCCTGATTGCAAACACTAAGCATAGATGGCATGGCATCTTAGTCATTATGCAGTCAGCTAAATTTTTTGCTATATATCAGCTTGTTTGCTTCCAAGGTTGGGGATGGTCAGGTTCAGGTCCTGATTCAAAGTTACCTCCAGATCCTGCTATAGGAGTAGCCGCTATGATTGATGGATATGTGCCTTCAGATACAGGAAATTCCATGTCGGGGTAAGTATAGATTACTAAGTTATAAATAGTCATTAAAACTAAACATAAATTACGAAATTACTACATACATATATCCTGTTATACAGGAGAAATAGTGATATCTCCTTGCTATAATTCTTAAACGGGGAGGGTTAAAGAACTATGCTTCTTGGGAATGTAGTGTGTCTGTTGTGTCTATTGACACTGGCCACTGGTGTG
This sequence comes from Leucoma salicis, assembly GCA_948253155.1. Lineage (NCBI taxonomy): Eukaryota > Metazoa > Arthropoda > Insecta > Lepidoptera > Erebidae > Leucoma > Leucoma salicis. Next base: position 7,636,660 of record OX411815.1, read on the forward strand.
GAAAATTCATGTTGAGTGCTCACTTGCAATATTAAAAGAAATATTGTAGAATATTCTATGTTTAAAATGTAGCCGTTTGGACTAGATTTGAGTGTTTATAACAAAATTATGTTTGCATGTAAATAAAATATTTTTTCTTGAAAACCAAGTGTGTATTATGTTAAATTTAATTTTTTAATCAACTTTAAAATCTATTTCTCAAGTACGATATATCCTATAGTGCTACAATAAATATTGTCATGAAACAATTAAATAAATTCTGAGAATAATAAATGATTACTATATTCACTTAAATATCTTTGTCATAATTTTTTTTTATCACAAACAAAACTCAGTTATGAACACCTGTGTAGTCTATAATGTGTTTGTTCTATTGCTTCATGAGTACAGTATAAAACATAAATCAATATGTCCTTCACAGTTACACAACAGGTACTCCTGCACCTACATTCCAACATGGCTATTGGACAGCCCCACAAGTAGAACAGAATAGTCGCAGCAGTAGTTCTAATAGAGATAGGCGATCAAAGAGCAAAAACAGGGACCATAAGTCTAGCAGGAGTTCTAGACCCCAAAGGTATTTTACATTTGCTTATGCATCTTAGAAAATGGGTTAAAATGTAATATTTACATTTCATCTATACATACTAGCTTTTTTTCATAGCTCGGTTGCCATTAGTCAAAACTAGCTAAAGCATCCAGACTGTTGAAAAAAGCTTCAGCAATAGTGTAAATCTGATGTGGTGACCAAAACTACAACACATATGAGATTCCTATACTTAAAGTCCTATATGGGACTGCACAGATGGTGTAGTGGTTTAGATACTGGCATCCTGTCCGAGTGTTGTGGGTTCGATTCCCACACAGAAAAACTCTTTATGTGATCCACAAATGGTTATCTGGGTGTACTTGATGTCCGTGAAATTCTGTTTGTAAAATCCCCCGCGATACAAAGAATTATACAAGGATAATTGTTGACGTGATAACGTCTTATAAATCGATAAACGCCGGCTGCACGCACGAAAAAGACTCAAATTCCAAAAAAATTTATGGCGACCGATGCATTGTTTGTGATACTCGGAAAACATATATTACACGTAAAATTATCGTCCTTAAACCGACTTTACAGACAACCATAGTGTTTCTTTTTGATGTGAAACATCTAATGCGGGGGGAGGGTAAAAGCGGCTGTTAGCGTGGCGACGCTTTTATTTTACTTGTCCCGTTCAAATCTTGCAAGTTCAATTTGACATACTTCCCGTTTCCGATTGAGCTGAAATTTTACACGCATGTGTATATCACGTGACAATGCAATATTATGATGACATAGATCTGACCTGATGATGGAGCTGGAAGGTGGCCATGTGAAACTCTGTAATTAAATGGCGCAACTCCATCGAGTTAGGGCTCGTTTGAAATGTTTTGACAGTACTCCAGTCCTAGATGATATCCAGGGTCTGATGATGGAGCTGGAAGGAGCCCATCACCAATAGAGTTTCTACTCTGTTATAAAACGACATAACTCCATCTAGTTTGGGCTCGTATGATTCGTCTTGAGTACTTTGTCTCTAGATGATAAAACGACCCAAACTCATCGAGCTTATACTCGTTTGATTCGACTTAAGAAGTACTTTTTCAAGTTATGATCATTTTATTTCTACAAAATAATGTCGATGTTTTCACATCTGGTAGACGTCCCGCGAGGTCTAGTTTTTTTTTTAAAGACAACACCCTGCACTAAGTAATAATCCTTGTATCGTGGGGGGAATTTGAAATTCTACTAGTAGTTTATCACTGCTTAATATGACATGAAAGCCATATAGGTAATTATATTTTTTTATAATATGTGTTTGGTTATTAAATTTAATGTTTTGGTAATTTTTACTGTGATGTTATTATATTTTAATGGATTCTTCAGAATGTATAATTGCATACAACTTTCAGAGAAAAAGCGCCAGCCTTATTACCAGTAATAGATCCAATAGCAATATCAACTATGAATAGTTCGACAATAGATGCAGCTAAACGGAGACAGCTTCCAGCTTGGATCAGAGAAGGTAATGGCGTCTTTATACAACTAATTATACTAGCTGAACCCTGTAGCTTGCGGCATTTTTGTCCGTGTGGTGACGGACTAAGAATACAAGTGTCACCACCCCATTCTCTCCCACGGATGTCGTATGAGGCGACTAAGGTAAGTAAGCAATTGTCATCCATTGCATGACTGGTGGTAGGGCTGGGTACCAAGTGGGAATACTCACTTGGTATCGGGCCCGAGCGGGTTGCTACCACCATCTCCCGTGTGACCGGCCTTGAAGGACATCGTTGCGTTTTGGCTGTAGCAGGAAATAGCCGTTTATATTTCATTTCATATCTGTGAGATGAATTGGTGAGCAGCAGCTTGACAATACTCTCAGTATAGTCAAGTCCATGGACGGTTACCATTTACCATCAGATGGACCGTGGCTCGTCTGCCACCACACCATTAAGAAACCGCAAGAAAAAAAAGTGCCATTTACCTTTTACTAATGGTAGGACTGGATACCAAGTGGGAGTACTCACTTGCTATCGGGCGCGAACGGATTGGTCACCACCATCTCCCGTGACCGGCCTTGAATCTTAGCAGTGTGTTTTGGTTGTAGCAGGAGATATTGTTTATTTCATTTCATATGTGACGGTTAGTGTAACCGACTTTCGTGCACGAGGTCGTGGGTTCGATTCCCACTCAGGACAATTATTTGTGTGATGAACACAGATATTTGTTCTGCGTCTGGGTGTTTTTTTTTTTCCATCTATCATAATATGTATTTACAAAAAAAAAGTAATATATATTAATGTATTATATCCGGTACCCATAGCACAAGCGTTAAGTTTAGTTTGGGACCAGAGGATGTTGTGTGAAATGTCCGTGACTATTTATTTATAATATCTGTGAAATGAAATGGTAAGCAGCGGCTTGACAATACTCCCCCGGTGTAGTTGAGCCCATGAGTGACGGTTACCATTTACCATCAGGTGGGCCGTGGCTCGTCTGCAATACGCAATAATAAAAAACATTTTTCATATTGCAGTGCAGTCCACATATTATAATAATAATAATGAAAGTCTTTATTGTCGCTAAAAATTACAGTTCACAGGGTGACTTATAACTAGGCATAAGTAATTTATTGTCCTTTAGATACTGATACTGTCTCCCAAACTAAGCGAATGCTTGTATTTTGGGTGGCAGTGTTCAGTCATGCAACATTGCTCGATTTTACAATTTTAGTGAATTTATGTGGATGTCGTGTGTGTGTGTGGGTGTGTGTGTGTGCGTGCGTGTGTGTGTATGGGTGAGATTATGTCTACTTATTAATTTACTGACGTCAGATAGCGCTCATTTGATTAGTTAATTATTTTTGCTCGATCCCTAAGGGTCCTTGCGTGATATTTAATAGACTATAGGCTTAAAAATTGGGCTAACAAATGCAAAAAAAAACCCTCTAGATAGATACAGAGATTAGCGTGTTGAAACAAACGTCTCGGCATTGTTATATTAGTATAAATTATTATCTATCGATAGTGCATTGTAACAAAAGCATAATATTATTATACTGAACTTGCAGGATTGGAAAAAATGGAGCGTGAGAAACAGAGAGCTGTAGAACGGGAAGAAGAAGAAAAGGTGCGTGAAGCAGCGGAGAAGGAAAAGAAGCGGTTAGAAGAACAAGAACTGGAAAGGATGAAGGCGGAGGCGGCTGGCCATGTTGTGCTACCGCCTAAGAGCAAATTTGTTAGTATAGTTATTAAATACATGCTATAGAATATTTTGAATGCTAATGTGCATTTATTGATTATGACTTAGATTAATAATATGTCTAGATAGAGTGTCACTCTTATAAACGTCATAAAAATACTTACTTACTTATCATCACGCCATTTCCCTTGCGGGGTAGGCTGAGAGAACAGAGTGCCAAGAGGCTCTATTCTTGCATACATCTCTTGCTTCCTCAACATTCATAACTCTCTTCATACACGCTCGCCGGTTTCGGAGACTCCTGACTCCACCTTCCAATTGACTCGCCAAACTGGGCAAGGCGTGATGGGTGGCGGCCCCCATCGCCGCATCTGCCGTTGTTCGTATCGACGGGGGCGAGTCGGTACGCGTCGCCTCTGGGGCACGCCCTAACCCGCGCTGCGGTACACATTCGAGCCGGATTGCAGCACGCTCCGGACTATGATCACCCAACCCAATCATAAAAATCGGCCGGGAATTATTATGCTAGTGTGTGTGACAGCTGTCATTACGCTTGTGCGTGCGTGCGTAATGATACCAGTTTCAGTGGTAGTCCCATTAAATTATGGGAAAATTATATTATCATAGATTCAAGACATTCTTATAATAAAATTATATTTTGTAGGTATTTACTCTCATAAATTTAATATATATATATATTTCACCGATATGAAATGAAAGAATAAATGGCTATCTCCTGCTACAGCCAAAACGCAACGATGTGCTTCATGGCCGGTCACTCGGGAGATGGTGGTACCAACCCGCTCGGGCCCGATACCAAGTGATTACTCTCACTTGGTACCCAGCCCTACCACCAGTCATGCAATGCGCGCATGCCGCCCCGCGCGCCGGCGGCGAATCGGGTCCGCGAAGGAGGATTCCTCCCAGGCCCTCTCCGCCACCTCCTTCCGCGAGATGACAGCCTCGCAGAAGGCGGCGACCGCGGTCCAGGCCCTGTCACTGCCAACCATCGCTCGCGCAACGGCCGGCAGCGACAGGTCCACGCCTATGACTGCAACGAGTTCCCGGCGCTGCACATCCCAGGCCGGGCACGACTCGAGCGTGTGCTGTGGCAAGTCCTCGTCGCAGCCGCAGTGGTGACAGCCTGGGGTCGTCTCCCTCTTACCGGTCATGTGCAGGTATTTGCCGAAGCAACCATGCCCCGACAAAACCTGCACCAACCGGAAGGTGAGGATCCCGTGCTGTCGCCCTGCCCATTCTTCCAAAATCGGCTGGAGCGCCCCCACGGTCCAGAGACCAGCCCGGGGCGTCTCCAGCCGAGACTTCCACTTTAGGACGATGGCGCGGCGGGCATCTTCCTGCCACGATGACATTGCGCTCGGCGAGGGGCGGCTGCCCCCCGCCCGCGCCGTCGACGCCCGCCGATAGACGTCGGCGAGCACTTCCGCCTCCAGATCCCACGGGGGGGTTCCGGCCAACGCGCAGGCTTCATCGGTCGAGACCGTGCGGTACCCGCGTATTGCCCTGACCGTTACGACCCTCTGTGGACGCCACAGAAGGGCCCTATTGCGAGCGGCCAGGGACTCCGCCCACACGGGCGCGCCGTACAGTGCCATCGACCGTTCTACCCCCGCGTAGAGTCGTCGACACGCGAGTCTCGGTCCGCCCAAATTCGGCATCAGTCGCCCGAGGACGGACGCCGTGCCGACGAGCTTTGGCGCAAGACGGTGGAAGTGCTCGTCAAAGTGCCACCGTCCATCCAATACCAGGCCCAGATATTTGATGTGGGCTTTGATTGGCAAACCCACACCGTTGACCGTTATCGAGGCGCTGGAGGGCGGGCCCCGTCGGCGCCCATGAAAGAGTAGGGCCTCCGACTTTTCAAGGGCCAAGTTGTCGATGTCGAGCGACACCGCCAACAGCACATCCCTCGAGGCGTCGACCGTTGACCGACCCGCCCGAAATCCAAACTGGGCGTCGGACAGGTCGGGGCCGACCGCTCCTAGGTGCCGGACGATGCGGGCAGCGACTACCCGCTCGAGGAGTTTGCCCACCTCGTCCAGTAACACGATGGGCCTGAAGGCCGAGACTGTATTCGAAGGCCGTCCCGGCTTCGGCAGGAGCACGAGCTTCCCCTCCTTCCAGCAGTCAGGGAACCGTCCGGACACCAGGCAAGCGCCGAACAGTCCCCCGAGGCGGGGCTCAAGGTGGTCGAGGACCAGGGCCAGCACTCGGGCGGGATCCCCGTCCGGCCCGGGGGCGGCGCCTCTGCGCATACGCGCTGCCGCCGCCCCCATTTCCGTCGTCGTCACGGGCGGTACCTCCACGTCGTCGGCCTCCCGGTCACCATCTGGCGGAGCCATGACCGGGGGCGTGTGCACCGCCCGTGAAGGGAAAAGTCCTTCGACCACCTCAGAGAGGAAGCCCGGCTGGAGGGTCTCCGTAAGGGGGGGTGCCTGGGCGCGGAGCTTGTTAAGCGCCGCGCGGTACGGGCGTCCCCAGGGGTCACGCTTGAGACCCTCCAGCATCTCCTGCCTTTTCGCATCTTTGACGCGACAGATGGCCAGCTTTAACGCGGCGCGCGCACTGCTGTACGCCGCATACAGCCGGCCCTCGCGCTCTTCGTCGCGGTTTTGGCGACGGGGGCTGCGGGTGTAGGACCTCCGGGCACGAATACAGGCCGCACGGAGGTCCGCCAGCTCCGGGGACCACCAGTAGACCCCCTTCCGCTGAGGTGGGCGCCGCACGCGGGGCATGGCCCCATCGCAGATCTGCGTAAGCATGCCGCGAATGCGGCCAGCCTCGGCGTCCACGTCTTCCGTCAGGGGGGGAGGCAGCCAAGATTGAAAAATGGCCGCCTCCACTAGCAGGTCCCGGTCGAGCCTACCCACAGCCCATCGCGGAAAAGCGGGAGTTCTGTCCGCACTTTAAAGCCGGCCTTGCACATCATAAATGCGCGCGCAGTACTTTATCATTATTTTGCTGCGATATTATTTTAAAACAGCGATATCTCTTAAGATGTTCGTTGAAATCGAATGTTGTAAAGGACAATGTTGTTTTAAATTAAACACTTGTGATGGATAACGTATTTATTTGGATAAGGATTACATAATATCGTGTTCATAAAAACACCTTCGCAAATAATGCATTATGAACAAATTTGGTTAGCTTAAAAAAGGTATGAGCCAACCTTAAAAGATACACATATACTGTCGCGGACTTTTTTTTTTAATATTTAAAAGAACAATTCTATCATAACATGATTTTTGCGAAACTAACCGTTTACGCAGCGCACGCAGCGGAAGCTCCCAAAAGGGAAAAAAACCTCCGATTTTGAAACATTCTTGATTAGTGCTCCGCTCCTATTGGTCTTAGCGTGATGATATATAGCCTTATAGCCTTCCTCGATAAATGGGCTATCTAACACTGAAAGAATTTTTCAAATCTGACCACTCTTAGTTCCTGAGATTAGCGCGTTCAAGCAAACAAACAAACTCTTCAGCTTTATAATATATATTAGTATAGATATGAAATTGACTGCATAAATTAGGCAATAGCTTAAATGACCTGAGCCAAGTGTTTCAGGTTTGATTCCCACGCGAGATATTTAACTGTGCAATCATCCAATTGCTGTCTCTGACTATGGGTGTATCATAATATAGCATCATGCCTGTATTCTCCGAAGGGGTAGGCAGAGGTGTATTACACACCCACGGTTCGCCAGCCATGTTTAAATCCCACGTAATTGGGGGCGAGCCTATTGCCGTCTACCGGGCACATTTCCAAACTCTGAGCTGCTACTGAGAATTTTTCTTTTTACGAAAAAGCTCTAACATTGCCCAACCCAGTGATCGAACCCGAGACCTCATAATCAGCAGTCGCTCATACTACTGCTGCACCACAGAGGCAGTTCATGTTTATGCATGTACTATGGGTGTACTTTGTGATATTATATGTAAGCGTGTATAGTCTCCCGTGACACAGGAAGTGCTAATTGGTATTCTTAAAAAAGTGACACTGTATTTTGATACAGGAATCAGAATCTGAACGTGAAGATGGAGACAGTGACAAAGAAGATGCAGGTTCCTCGAGTCCAGCGAAGAAGGGAGCAGGAGATGAACCTGGCAGTGTAGTAAAAGATGAACCACCCCCACTCATCAAGAAGAGTAAAGAGGAGTTCATGCATGAAGTGGTGGGATATTTCATTTGTAGGATTTGTATATTTTATGATGTTGCTGTCTAGTGCCCAGTCTAGTGTAGTGAGTATTGGTCTCTGCTCAGAGTGAGAAAGATTTAGGCCATAGTCCACACGCTGGCCTAATGCGGGTTGGCAGGCTTGACAAGCTGTCGAGAAAATGCAGAATGCCGGTTTCCTCACAATGTTTTCCTTCACCTAGTGGTGATAATTTGTAAACAAATAGTTTAAAGAACAAATTATTTGTGAATGTGGAAAAAGAGAAGACCGCTAAACCATCGCACAGACAGCGGTAGAGCACTTCCCCGGATTGGAAGGGACGCAGGTTCAAATCACGTTCGCACTAAACTTCCACATTCACAAATAATTTGTTCTTTAACAGTAGCTGAGCATATCAAGTGCTAAAATACAGACCAAAATGAACAAATATTTTCTTAATCTCGAATAATCAGAGGTGCCGCGCAAAAACCTAGAAATGATACGCAATGCTAAACGCCGATATATCCTTAATAGTATATCTTCTTCTACTTCTCCTTCTGAAACCTGGAGGTTTCTTGGGACGCTTGGCATTGGGAAACCACGATTTTCAGAACTTTCGAACGATTTTTGATTTTGATAATTTAAATCAGTTCTTCACTAAAACATTTTCTCTAGATGTGGCCACCCAAGCACAAACGATTGCCTACATTGCAAATTTACCAAGTCCTGATATTGCTTCTTTAAATTTTTCTCCGGTGACACCTGGTGAAGTTAAAAAGATTTCCGTCTCTATCAAACCCAAAGCGAGGGGCTGTAATGGGATCAGTCGCCGCATGATTATTACTATCCTCGATCATTTGTTGGATCCTATCTCACACATCCTAAACTTTTCCCTCGAGTGTAGTCGATTCGTTTTTAATCTTCGTAAATTTGATCATGTTTCAATCGCACGGAACTAAACTGATTACCCATTCGGCAAAGGCGCAGTGCAGTTTACACGTTGTGTCATTGTTATATTCTCTCTTAAATTCTCCTAATGCTCCCATTTACTTAAAGTCCTATTTCCAATTTCTCTTTCTTACTCATGACCAACACTTTCGCTCTTCTAGCAATCTTCTTCTTCACTGTCCCTCCCATACCTCTAGCCTTGTTTTGTTCACTCTTCCTTCAATGTACAGGCTATTCTACTCTGGAATGCGTTGCCATTAGAGTTCAGTATGTAAGTATATAGTATTTATATATGTTTACATCAGTATATGTTTAAACAAATATATATATACTAGCCTTTGCCCGCGGCTTCGCCGCTGTCAAAAGTTGGTTCTTAGGCTATATCTCAGGTTCCCGATATAGTAGCGGGATAAAATGTTTACCAGTTTTTAAGTCTAATCAAGAGCTACCAAATAAAAAAAGTTGCGTTGAAATCCGTTCAGTAGTTTTTGCCTTATGCGCAAACAAACAAACAGATAAACAGACAGACAAAAAATCTAAAAAAAAATTGTTTTGTGTTTAGTCACACCTATAAAGCCTAATAAAGTCATTTTTTCTCAAATATATTAAATGTACAGACACAGCTCTGTTACAGCTTTATAATATACAGTCGTGGTCAACTAATTAGGGACATTCAAGATAGTGAAGAGCTACGAGCCCCGATGCAAAATAGTTCGTGTGAAATTTTTTCTGTGAGTTTTTTTCTAACTTCATTATTTTTGTATATCTACGAGGAAGGATCAAAAAGTAGTGAGAACGACATAAAACTTGGTAAAAAAAAAAAAAAAACTGGCAGGCTCAGATACATATTTGTAATATTAATAAAGAAAAAAATTTTCGATTCTCTTTTGTTTTTTTCTGAATGTAGTTATTTGTTTGCTTCGTGTCGGAACGTGTTCTCGAAAATGGAGAAAAACGAAGTGCGAGCCGTTATTAAATACCTCTGTTTAAAAAAGTTAACGACGCAAGAGATTCATTGCGATTTCGAGGCAACATTAGGTGAGTCTGCTCCGCCGTACTCCACTGTTGCAAGGTGGACTTCTCAATTTCGAGTAGGGAGAAATGTTGCGAAAGTCGAGAAAATTGTATTGAGCGATCGAAGAGTTACCATCCGATACTTAATTCAAGAAACGCGCATTTCATATGGAAGTATTTAATCCATATTGAAACAATCTTTGAATATGAGAAAAGTCTCCGCAAGATGGGTGCCGAGAATGTTAACCGACAGTCAGAAACAAAATCGACTTGACATTTCAAAGATATTGTTGGGCAAGTTTCAAGAAGATTCTGAAAACTTTTTGTCTCGTTTCGTAACAATGGACGAATTATGAGTCCATCATTTTGATCCCAAGACAAAACAGCAATCTTCGCAATGGAAACGGCCATCATTTTAAAAGAGCAAGAAAGAAGGGCAAGAAGTTTCGTGCCGTGGCATCGGCTGGCAAGGTTATGGCTTCAATATTTTGGGACTCAGAAGAGATACTGTTGATTGATTACCTGGAGCGTGGAACCACTATTACAGGCCAATATTATGCAGCTTTAGTTTCCAAGTTGAGGAATGCCATCAAAGAGAAAAGGAGAGGGGAACTTCGAAGGGGCGTGGTGTTTCATCACGACAACGCACCCGCGCAAAGGTCGGCAGTTTCGATGGCTGCCATTCAGCAAGCTGGCATCGAATTGGTTGACCACCGCCCTTATTCACCAGATCTGGTGCCTAGCGATTTTTATCTGTTCCCCAAATTGAAAGAATACTTAAGGAAAAACAGGTACGAAAACGATAAAGAGGTGATGGATGTCGTGGAGAGCTTTTTGCAGGGCCAAGACATACCTTTTTTTTTTGAAAGGGATTGATGCCTTGGTAAAGCGCTGGACTCGGTGTGTAGAGAGACTCGGAGACTAGGTAGAAAAATAAATTATTAAGTTATCAATAGTCAGTATATTCTATCTCATTCTCACTACTTTTTGATCCCTCCTCGTATATAAAATATTAAGCTGTTCTACTATCTCATGTCGCGTTACTTATGCCATTTTTTAATTATGAACCAATAAACTATTTTAGCTTTTTAAATTTATACATATCCTGTTTTAAATTCGAAGAAGTTATAAGCAAAATAGTTCGTCTAATTGTTAATCGATGCAAAAGAGTTCGTCTATCGGTGAGTTAAATAAGATTATTCCTTCTTTATACAATTATGTTGCATAATTTAAATTTTCTAAAAGTAATTCATTTGTCAAGTGAGACAGTATAAATTCTGAAAATTTCAGTTTTTTTCATTAGTTTTCAAATAACAATGGGTCGTGGCAAACCCGTGTATGAAGAGCTTCGAAAGCGAATAGTTGGTGGGGTCGATGCTGGAAAATCAAGTTACCAAATATCTAAAGACTTGATACGTCCCAGGTCTACAGTCCAATCTATCATTCAGCACTATAAAAAGAATAGAACGACTTCTTGTTTGAAGAAAACTGGTCGACCATCACAAGTGCAGTAGAAAACAGAATCCTGAAGAAAATTATCAAAAATAATCGTCTTGCTCGAGCTGGAGAACTCACGGTGCAATGGAAGGACATGATTCACAAAGACGTCTCAGTTGATACTTGCAAAAGATTCCTAACAAAAATGTGTTACGGATTTTACACCGCTAAGGAGAAACCACTGTTGACTGCTGTACAAAAGAAAAAGAGGTTGAAGTTTGCTCGTGATAAATTAAATTGGACTTCCGATCAGTGGCGTAGTATCATTTGGAGTGACGAGTCCAAATTTGAAGTGACGAAAGGAAAAAAGTGATTCGGAACAAAAATGAGGCATTTCATACTGATTGTCTCAAACGCAAAGTGAAGTTTCCGGCGTCTCTTATGATATGGGGCTGCATGTCTGCACAAGGTGTTATTGGTATGCAGATTGTGGATGGTTCTATCAATGCTGCAAGGTATCAAAACCAAGGTAGAGAATTTACTGCCCTCTATTCCGTCACTTAAGCATCAAGATTCCTTCATTTTTCAAAAGGATGGTGCTTCCTGCCATACTGCAAGGACAACAAATACGTGGCTACTGGCGAAAAGCATCCCTACAATCGAATGGCCATCTAACAGCCCGGACTTGTCGCCGATCGAAACTATGGTGGAAAATGGAAAAAGTTCTCCGTAAAAATCCATCAAGATCGAAGAGCGACTTAAAGGCTAAACTCTTGGCTGTCTGGGCGACAATTACGCCTGAGGAGTGTGCAGCGTTGGTTGCAACCATGCCTCTTCGCATTAAAGGTGTCATTAAGAGGCAAAGGCGACACAACTAAGTGGTAGACGAACTATTTTGCGTGAGTGACAAGGGTAGACGAATACTTTTGCGTTATGTTTTTTAGAATATTTTTTTTAATTTTTATGTTATGTAAAGTCATGAAAGAATTTCAGTTATATTAAAATAAACTTTAAAATGTTCCTCAAATTGTGGTTTACAAACGTTCTTAATTATTTTACCAATATTTACTTTCTATATTTTACGCTTTGCACTACTTTCCATACTAGACGAACTATTTTGCATCGGGGCTCGTATAACCGGTTATGTACATATAAATATAAAACCCTATTGATTTCTCAGCACCTATTATTTGCATAATTTGGTCCGATTATTATGCTATAAATGGCTGTAAATAAAAGATTAAATAAATAGATAAAAGTATTTAATATCAAAGGTTAAACATGTATTAAATTTTAAGGTACAATTCTGTAGCTGGACATTTAATTAAGGACAGTAAAGTGTAATGAAAAATAGAGTTAAACAAAACTAATAATCTGCAGTATTATAATATCTTTAACAGCTCCATTTTATTACGTGTAAAATCAATACCCAGTAGTAAAACCTTTGTTAGTAATTACCGCTTGACACCGATGTGGCATAGACATTATCAGTTTCTGACATGTTTTGACAGGAATTTTTGCCCATGACTCACAAAAAGCTTCATTAAGTTCATCTAAAGTTGTAGGACAATAAGTGGCAACTTTTTTTCTTGATTTCGTGCCAAAGGTGCTCAATTGGGTTGAGGTCCGGGCTATTTGCTGGCCAATCTAGCACCGATACTGACTGACTGGTAAGAAACGACTTGACTGAACGGGCGGTATGTTTCGGGTCGTTATCCTGCTGAAACGTCCATATAATAGGGAGATGCTCCTCAGCATAGAGAAGCATAGTTTCTTCCAATATTGCCTTGTATTGATGTTGGTCTAAGTTACCCTGAACTTTCCTCACAGGTCCCACTCCACGTCCAGAAAATGAACCCCACATTTTAACTTGTTTTTTTGTGAATCTTGGATTCATTTCCGCTTTTACTGGAGGCTGTACATATTGCCTTCCATCTGAAGAAATCAAATTAACCTTGGTCTCGTCAGAGAATAATACATGTTGCCATTGGGCGTAGGTCCAATGTCCATATTTACGTGCAAACGCCAAACGAGCATTTCTATGTTCTTTCTTCAACAACGGTACTTTAAGAGCCACTCTTCCGAACAACCCTGCTTCTACCAGACGTCGTCGAACGGTCCTCGCTGATAAACCGGTTCTTATGTCTGGCCCAAACACTTCGTGTTTTATTAAAATAGAGCCTAGAAACAGATCTTTCTTAGCTAACCTGGTTATCATTATATCTTCTTACGGAGTTGTTTTTCTCGATCTTTTTGTTCTGGACACATTTAAAGCTGTGTTATAGCGCCTGAAATGTTGCACTGCATTGCATACCATAGTTTTTGAACAAATGTTGTGCTATGCTTCGGTATGACCAACCACGCTCGACAAACTTCATGATAATTTTTCGTAGTGTTGGATCGCAACTTTGATTCTTGCCCATTTTTCTTCAAAATAATTCTCAAAACTTAAAATTAAAAGTCTGTATTGCCGCCAAAACTACCATAAAACAATAAGAGAAGAAATAAAAAAGTATTACGATTCAAATTCTGAAATTAGAACGCAATACCTCAGTGTCCCTAATTAAATGGCCAGCCAGCATTCTTTGAACAAATAGTACTATGATAATCTATCAGCTATACTGTAAAGAGGATGTTAAAGAAGAATGTTAATGTTATTTAAGAATAATTATTATATTTTATTATTTATTTTTCTATGTTTAAGAAGTTGTTATTGTTTGTATAATCGGGCACATCAATGACTTACATGTAAAAGATATGGAATATTGTTAAGACTCGTTGGAAAATAAAAAATTAATTCACAATTTGGCTCAACTAGAGATTGTCCCTAATTAGTTGACCACGACTGTATGATATGTGTTTTGATTGAAAATTTTGAAATAATTTTCTAGTACTTGTTAGTCGCATGCAATTTCTAACTATGAAAATAAAACAGTCCTGTGGCAAAGTTAAACGTTAAATTGATGACAATTTAGTGATAAAATAGCAAATTCTTATTGAATAAAATCATATTAGGATCCTGAATCATCGTGATTTGTCACATTTCTTGAAACCAAAATGTTGACTTTGCTAAGTTATTTCGCTTGTGTAACTAATCCATCCATCCATCCATCCATCCATCAGCCTTTCAACGTCCACTGCTGGGCATAGGCCTCCCCAAAAAAACGCCACAACGAGGGGTCCTGTGCCGACCGCATCCAACGGCTCCCCGCAGCTTTGACCAGATCGTCGGTCCATCTGGTGGGGGGCCGTCCCAAGCTGCGCTGTCCGATACGTGGTCGCCACTCGAGAACCTTTCGTCCCCAACAGTTATTGGTTCGTCGAGCGATGTGGCCTGCCCATTGCCACTTCAGCATGGCAACCCGGCGCGCTATGTTGGTCACTCGTTCTCCTACGGATCTCCGTATTACGGATTCGATCACGTAGGGAAATACCAAGCATGACATGCACAATCCAAGGCCCGCTGAGCGACTTTGAGCCTTGATATGAGGCCAACATTCAGAGACCACGTCTCTGTTCCGTATGTCATCACTGGTAACACACACTGGTCGTAGACCTTCGTTTTCAGACACTGCAGAATATTGGACGAGAAGATCTTCCTTAGCTTCCCGAACGCTGGCCAGCCGAGTTGGATTCGTCGAGTGACCTCTTTCTCGAAGTTGTACCTACCTAACTGGACTGTTTGTCCCAGGTAGACATAATGGTCGACAACTTCGAGAAGTGCACTCCCGACTAGGACCGGTGCTGAAGTGACATGGACATTAGACATGACTTTCGTCTTGTCCATGTTCATTTTGAGACCCACTAGTCGGGAAACCCTGCTGAGATCATTGAGCATGGTGCCAAGGTCCTCCAGTGATTCTGCCATGACTACGATGTCGTCGGTATATCGAAGGTGAGTGATGTATTCGCCATTGATGTTGATGCCGAATTCGGTCCAGTCCAAAAGAGCTTGAAGGCATCTTCCAATGCAGCGGTGAAGAGTTTCGGGAACATAAAGTCTTCCTGTCTAACACCTTTCTGCAGTTGGATCGGTTTTGTGCTCTTGTCCTGAACTCGGACAGACATAGTGGCGTTTCTATACAAACACTTCAACACTTCGATGTATCGATAGTCAATTTCGCACCGCTGAAGGGACTGCAGCACCGCCCAAGTTTCGATCGAATCGAAGGCTTTCTCGTAGTCCACAAACGCTAGACACAGAGGCCGTTTATACTCCTCCGTCTTCTGTATAATCTGGCGCAGCGTATGTATGTGGTCTACGGTACTATAGCCTTTTCCGAAACCGGCTTGTTCGGGAGGCTGGAAGTCGTCGAGCCTGCGCGTGAGTCGATTTGTAATGACCCTCGAGAACAACTTATAGATATGGCTCAAGAGTGAAATGGGTCTGTAATTCTTCAAGAGGGTTCTGTCACCTTTCTTGAAGAACAGCACCACCACGCTCCTGATCCACGACTCTGGGACGTCGCCCCCGAGAACGACGGTATTGAATAGCCTCTGGAGGGCTTTGAGGACCGGCTTTCCGCCTGCCCTCAGAAGCTCTATAGTAATTCCGTCGTCTCCCGGTGCCTTTCCGTCCTTTCCGCCATTCCGATCTCGTACAGGCTTACGTCCGGGATATCTTCGGTAAAGTGCCGAGTTAGCTTGGATCTGGGGTCTTGGACCAAGCCAACAGCAGGTACAACTGTCCATAGAACTGCTAGACCTCTCCCAAGATCTCATCTCGAGAAGAAAGGACAATGCCGTTGTTGGTCCTCAGTTTAGTCAACTGACTGGCCAACAGACAGATCTCTTGCGAACATTTTCGAGCCTTGGTTCCGCTCTATCGCCTCTTTAATACGGTAGTATTAAATTGGTGAATATCGTGCCGCACAGTCTTGGAGATCTGTCTGTTTAACCGCCTTAGGCAGGACCAATCGGCTGAGGACTGGACTATCATTTCTTTTCTCCCCTCCATGAGTTTGAGAGTATGGTCCGAGAGTTTACGGGTCCTACTGACGCGACGGGCCTTGAAGTAAGTCGACCCGACCGCGTGGACAGTTTGCACGAACCTGCTGTTCATATCGCTCGCTGATTCACACTCATCTAGACATTGGAAGCGATTTTGTAGTTCGAGCTGAAAGCTCTCGGGGTTCTGGTATTGGGCAGGTGTTGGTCGGAGCGTAGACTTCATCAAGCGTGACCTCTCGACTTATGTTCTAATATTCAAGATACCCCTGACTAGTCGGTGATCACTCCCAGTTTTAATCCTGCTGATCACTGAGACATCATTGAATATGTGTCGTTTGTCCGACAGGATGAAGTCAATCTCGTTTTTCACTGAACCATCAGGGCTAATCCAGGTCCATTTTCGCTGGGGCTGCTTCCTGAAGAAGATATTAATCATGAAGAGGCCTTCCTTCTCCAGAAAATCAGCCAGCATCTGGCCCCTGTGGTTCCTCTGTCCAAATCTATAGTGCCCCACCTACAGCTCATCTTCTGTCCTTTTGAAATTGTGTAACTAATATTGCTTATAAAGTACGCATGTATAATAAATACCTTTTTAGAATCTACATAAACTAGGCATGTTTTTAAGATAATGGGCAGTTATAGTTAAAATTTTGACATGAAGAAAAAAATTTACTTAACAAAGTGCTTAAAATGTGAAATTTGACAGTAGTTTGATAAGATAAGATAAAATATTTATTCGCTGAAAATATGGTACAAAAAGTTATTACAATAAAATTACAGCCCGACATATTCGCCTATATAGTAGGCATGCGAATATTTAAATAACAATTATAACATATTATGTTATGTAAACTTATACAGTTAATTAAAAAAATCATGTTTTGCAAACCAAAAAATCTTGTAATTTATAAAAGCACTTTTTAACCAACCATGACTTCAGATTAAATTTAAATTGGTTTGTTGGCATTTCTCTTAAATGTTGAGGAATATGGTTTTAAATTTGCATAGACATCATGTAACAGCCCCTGAGGTGAAAAGTACTTTTGCACAGCCCATGCTTCAACTTAGTAGGATCTCTTTTCACGAATTTACTACCTGATTTTGGAGAAAAAATGTGCATTATATTTATGTGTACAGAGTTTCCCCATAGAAGTATACCATATCTCAAAACCGAGCCTACATAGCCATGATATGCAACAAGTGCGGTCTCTTCACTAGCTGTATGTCGTAATTGTTTTATAGCATACACAAATCTATTTAGCTTACTGCAAATAGTATTGATATGTGCGGGGAGCACATATCAATACAGTTGCAATTATTATTCAATGTTAGTCCATGTTATGCATTAATAATGTATATATATGGCTATTTTATATTATTTGTCATATAAGTAAGTGTATTATAGTATTAGTTTATATATCTTGTTTTCTCGTCTTTCATCACAAGCACCTACCACAACACATAAATATCTGTTCTGCCCCTGGTTGACTGGTAGAGAATGCCTACGGCATTAAGTCCGCCTTAAGTCCGCCTTGTACCAATTTTTTATGCTAAATTTATAAATAAACTGGGGATCGAAATCGATGCCACTGTCATTACAGTTCTGTTTTACTAATAGGCTGTCACTGCTTTTAGAAGGATATATTTATCGCAATATTTTTTCATATTAAAACTACTGTGCCTCTGATAATGCCAAGTTTGTAGAAAATATTGTTAGTGAAATAAATTACAAGTAGTTTGTTCTTCAGTATTGGTTATAATTAGCATCTAAAATACAGGCTCGGCTTAGTTTGTATAGTTATGTGCTAGAATATGCAATGTCAGAAGTACTAATGTGTGTTTTGGTCATATGTGTGCACACGTGACCTTGAATTGATATATTAAGTCTCGCTCTGTTAGAGATGACAGATAGATAAGATCGCTCTGTTGGCCTTTATCTAGTATATACCCACCCTACATGATGTACTGATATATGATAAATATAGCATATATCCTTCCCATCAACGGTTATCCGTATTGTGTTTGGTGTTGATAGTAAAACTAAAAACTGCTTAGTCAAATTTTGAACTTCCAATTTTACCTATGATACCTTGAAGTTACTCTTCCATGCGTTTATAATTCATTGTAAACAATTAAACACAAAGCTAAAAGTAGCAAGGGATAGTGCTAAGCATGTCAAATGTTAAAAATATATATAAAATATCTAAATATTCATTGTAAACAACACAAAAAAACAAAGTGTTATCTTTGTGACTAATATAGAAACATGCAAATACATTTCGATAGATGGCGTGGGTCTTAAATATGGCATGTTGAAATGGGATTCTGTGAGAGAAGTCTGCGGTGGTATAGCGTTTCCCCCAAAAAGGCACAGATTCAAATCCTGCTCAAAGATATTCTTTTCTTTAAGTCGTAACACAGTATAATACAAATTATGTTTAACAGATGCTTGGGGTAAGGCGAGCACTCACAGAAATACTTCTGGAGGTGACAGACTATGAGATTCAAACGGTAGGCCATGAAGAATTGGCCCGATATACCGCCGCACAAGGTATTTCATCTCATCTAAGCTTATGCAAAAAGGAACGGTATCTCTCAAGACAAAACTTTGTTCCACCACGAGAAACTGTCGCGTATTGACTCTAACTGTGATTATATGTATGCACTGTGATAATAATAGTGTTGTCTTAAAAAAAATAATAAATATTGTCTCCTATTGAGACTCTTTGTGGACAAACAAAATGTGTTGTGGAGAAATGTGTATTATTTCATCGCTAATAAAGTCTTATTTCAGATTGCCAGATGACAAATGAATACATTTGGTGTTGTGATTAATATTGGTTTTATTTATATGGTAAAAGCGTCGCGACTCAACGCTATGAAGGCGAGCAAGTCCAAGGCACTCGCCGCTATCGCCACTGGCCTTGGTAAGTCACTTTCCTAATTCTGAATACGCAGAAATATCTCGCAAACTCAATATGACACAGAATATATTTTATTCTGTTGATAATAATCAGTGCCTTAATTTTTTTTTTAAATACGTAGCGCGGAGTATACAGTATGAATAGGCATTTTTATTTTCAGTTATGTAATAGAATATTCATCCTTATACCTTAACAAACATTTACACTTGATCACATCACTCCGTATTATATTACAGAGAATTCAGAAGAAATTCATCACATTACTCCGTGTTATATTACAGAGAATTCAGAAGAAATTTATTTAATTATTGTACATGTAAAATAAAATTGTAACATAATACACACTCTCTGTGATAGTACACAATAAGATTATATTATTATAGGGTTGCCTATGTATTGTACATTTTCGAAACTGTTGAAAAAGTCTGCGAGATGTTTGCGTAAAAAACATAAATGGTGGTTTTTATTTGCACTTTCTCGGGAAATTATCACAAGGAATGATATGTGTTGAACCGCCATTTATGTTACATGAATTTCTCTTTTCAGCACCCCAGCAACATTATATTTTGTATTGACCTAATTGGCAATGCGTATTGTAATAACAGGTGTTTAAAATAAACTAATTTGTGGAACGATCGGTAAGAAACGACCAGAATTTATTATAACTTTTGATTATATTGTATCAGGTATTTTAAGAAATACAATTTATGTAACGCGAATCGCCCCCCGATTAAATATAATTAATAAACGAGGTCGTAAATTATTTTACATTACAGATTTAAATTAATCAAAATTTCATTTTTTAGGATTTTCGTTCTTTGGATTCTTTAATAAATAAAATTCATGTCAGTTTTTAACGCGTACGACATCAAATCGACAAAAAAATTTCGCCATGATTGCATAAATTATTAGAAATTAAAATAATATAACAAAACTTACGAAGGCTTTCTTGAGGAAGTGGCGGTACTTTTGGGGATTTTGTTGGTCTAGGAAGATGTACCATAGACGAAAATTATATTACCTCTATGGTCTCTAAATAAATTGCGTATTGGCCTAACGTAGACTAAGGCATAAAATCTCCCGTACCTAAAGGAAACCAATTATTATACACAGTAACAACAACAACTAAAACTTGGACAGTGATTAATTGTCTATGCTATATGTGCAGGTCTTGGTGCATATGAGAGCAGCAGCGAGGAGAGCGGTGATGAAGATCAGAATGACCTGTCTGATTATCAACTACAGGTATTCCAAGAATAATACACAACTTTCACCAAAGAATTAAAACATTGCATGCCTTTTTAAATCATTATCTGATCTCACATCTTACTAATATTATAAATGTGAAAGGATGTTTGTTATCCAATCCCGCAAAAATAGCTGAACACATATTAATGAAATTTGCACACAGATAGTACCTATATTGCCTGGATTGACACATAAGATACTTTTATAGTGGTAGATTTTTTTTTATACTACGTGAGTGGTGAACAAACATACGGCCCACCTGATGGTAAGAGCGTTACCGCAGCCTATAGACGCTAACAAAGGCATCACTCGCGCGTCGCCATCTCCAAGGAAAGGGATAGAAGGTGGATACTAAGGACCTCTCTCTCCTCCAAACCCTCTCCCTATCCTCATAGGGAGAGGGTTTGGACCTCCGGCGCTCTCACTCACCATACGAAACACAACGCTAAGATTAACTACCGTACGTTGTTACACGCTGATCTTTTGTAAGAGGGTGGTATGTCCTCGATTGAACCGGCCCATTCATTCTGGGATAAACAAGGCTCTACCACTAGTAATATTTCTTCTATTTTTGTATAGAGATAATTGGTATGAGTGTTTACAGTCATTTTGGGTAACTTTGACAGATTACAGCGATATTTTTCAAGGTATTTAAAATGTTTTAACATTTAAATGACAATATTATACTTTATTAGTGTCCTCAGAATATTTTTTATCCATAGACAATAGTGAAAAACTATAATAGCCATTAATTATAGAGAAAAATCTATTTTTGTAGTGTGTCAAAGTTACTACCCACAAAAGTTTAACATTGACACACTTTAAATCCGTCACATAAATGAGGTAATATTTGATTATTAAATTACTTTGGGTAGCATTGGTTTATATTATTCTGAAATTAGGGTTGTGGCTGTGCCGATACAAACATAAATTTGTAGTAGTATCATATATATATATATATTTGAAAAAAAGGTCCATTCATAAAAATTTAGCAGTTACAAGTATATATTTTTTTAATTCGCATCAAAACCTCGTTTATATCCTATAATGAACAAACCGTTAAGCATATTAAAATGAAGACTAACTAAAATAATTAAAACAAACAAAAAATATGTAAACACTTTGGTTTGTAGTATCTATTCGCCCTACTACATATAGAGTAAATTGTCATCTATATAGTAAATGTATGGAGTGCCATACAATCACAAAATATCAAAAAGTTATTCGCTGTTTCACGAACTCAAATTCGCGCGCTAATTTCGTAAAAAGTTTTGACATTAACTCTGTTTGACAACTGCGCTTTTATTTTAAGGTATGTTTAGGGAGCTTCTTTAAAAATAACATATAAATCAAGCATTAACAAAACATATTGATTTCATAGGGTAAAAGAATTAAAATATTCTCATAGTCACACTGTCAATGTTACCCGAATGAATCAAAGTTGCCCAGATTGACTGTACTTGTATTATGACTCAATTCTGAGATACACGCAAAGGAAGGTTCGTGTAGCAAGTAGTACCAAAATAATAATGGCAATTATCTTTTTTATTTCATACAATTTATTTTTAATTGGTGTTACACTTTTACAAGGTTACGTAAATTTGAAAGCCCTCTTACAGATGTAGGCATATACAGAATACCGGATAATTTACAATCAATCCAAATAAATTCTTATTTAATTATGAATAATAATGGCCGTGTGGGGCCGGCTTTAGAATAGTCCCACCCCTCTCCACCCATGGGAGTCGTAAGAGCCGACTGAGGGAATACCGGGAAGAGTGGGCAGCAGCACTCCCTCGAGTATTAAAAACATCCACTGCGATTGCCAACCCGCCTGCCAAGCGTGGCGATTACGGCACTATACCCCCAATTTGGGGAGGCCTATGTCCAGCAGTGGACGTCGAAAGGCTGATGGATGGATGGAAATTCTCATCATCATGTCACCTCTTAAGACTACTATGAACGTGATACTCACCGTGGCTCAAGCGGAAGAGTAGGTAGTTAAAACTAATTTCTAAAAGGTTGCGGGTTCAAAAACTACTCAAGGTATTTTTTTTTTTCACAGATGGCGGAGGATTGGTTTAGATCCCGGCCTCCCGCCCGAGTGTTGTGGGTTCGATTCCTACACTTCTGTCACTCCTGTGACAACGCTTTGTGTGATCGCCAAAATTTGTTTTTCATTACTCATACTCGGAAAGTAGGTTTGAAGTTGCCTGAGGAGTGGGTTGAAAGTAATACTTTTCAGCCCTAGGAAGAACCGTTTTCAACAGGCAGCTGTCAAATTATTAAAAAAAAACTAGTTCTATTTTCACATTTCTATTGAACCTTGTTCTAACTTACTACAGCCACTCAATCACAGCGCGATGTTTAATTGAAATAACAAAGTTAAGTATTAAATAAAGATTTTTTTTGACGACCACCTATTTTAATTTACATACTTTCAAATATTTCTTTAAAATAATATAAATTTGGGTAAAATAATTTACCATTTTTTCAATGTTGAAAATGAAAAATAATGGCTGTTATGCTGGCTGGCCACAAAAAACACTTTAAATAAATAATTATCTCAGCAGTTGTAAATTAAAATTCACTAATTTTTGCATGTTTTTATTTTTACTTTCCTTGTATTCGTAATGAAAAGCACAGTGTTTACCTCGGGTTAAAGACTTATTTAGTCCCGAGACGGGGTTTGGCGCCCGAGCACAGCGAGGGCGCCTATAGTTCGTGGGTTACTTTCACACCTAGGGTAAAAATGTA
This sequence comes from Leucoma salicis, assembly GCA_948253155.1. Lineage (NCBI taxonomy): Eukaryota > Metazoa > Arthropoda > Insecta > Lepidoptera > Erebidae > Leucoma > Leucoma salicis. Next base: position 7,659,848 of record OX411815.1, read on the forward strand.
CTATTGTGTCTGGTTGTACTTTATGTCCGTGAAATTGTATGATTGCAAAGACCCCCACGATATAAGGATTATTCCTTAGAGCAGGCTGTTGTCGTTTTAAGGAGAAAAAATCATATGATCATGTATGGATACATCATATTTATTATGATAGATCGTTATGAAAAAGAGAATACTTATTGTTGCCCTTCCTACAAAACATACCTACAATCAAACATCAGACTGAAAAATGTAAAAAAAAAAGTAAAAAATTCACAATGCTTCAAATATGTGTTTACAATCTAGTTACAATATCATATATACCTAATCAAAAATGCCTAAAAAGTCTATACCATAGATGCCTTAAAAGTAGAAATAATCACGCTATTAATGGTACTGAAGAAAAATATGAAAAAAGTAATAATTATGCGAATTCACTAGCCAGTGTGATATATTATACTCGGTTACATTTCCTCTGTTCACGAAAGAGGCTCATTACTAATAAAAAATATATCGGCCCAAAGAACTTCTAAAACATAATAATGCTTTACGCAGGAGATAATCAAACGCAAGAAGCAGGAGTTCGAGCGGATAGCGCGGGAGATTGAGGCAGAGCTGAGACGGGCTGAGGCGCGGGAGAGCGACGCTGCTGAGCTGCCCACCACACCTAAGCACGCCACGCCCGACAGGCCCCGGCGATCACGTTAGTATATCATAATATAATAACAGTGGGGTTCTCTTGACATTCGATTGCAATCGCAAATTCAGTTTCAGCGTGACTTTGCACTGTTTGGTATTCTTGAAGATAATACTAGCGCACGATTCTGAAGTGGAATTTTCAGAAACTAAATGAAATCGTCGAAGCGAAGAGCGAAATAACGCAACCCATTATAAAAATGTATTCTGTGGAAGCCATCACTGAATATTACGACAGTAGGCTATTATCGTAAACCAATGAAATAATGTCACACAGCTCCAGTGGTCAGCCAGTATAGGCGGAGAGACGGCACACGGTTTAGTGGGTGAGGGCCCCAGAGAAGTAGTTCTGGTCGAAGTGTGTTTAGGTAGATTTTTTCCCACCTTAACAAAAAAACGCTTTTATCGTGATCTTGAAGGCGTCTAGGCAATAGTTTCGCTTCTAGTATTGTTTATTTCTATATGGTCTAAAAATATTATAAAACCAGCAAACACAGAAATTTATTACGATTGTCAAATTACAAACATGAAATGAAAGGAAAAATCGACACAGAAATTCAAATGCATTTCTTTCTTGTGGCCTACAGGTTTCTCTGTCTACGGTTGAAATCGTGTTGAATCGATCCTATTCTCTATTTCAATTACAATTCCGATTTTGTTCAAAGTACAAACTTTAATTTCGATATGATTGAGATTGGTGCGGATTGGAACTGAATTGGAATTGAAACTGATTTCAAGAGCAGGCCCACAGTTATGGTCAATATCAATTCCAGTAGGGTTATATGTCTAACGAAGTTAACGGTGCATTGTTTCCCTTTTAAATATAATTCTACTCCTTTTTTATGTTTACGCGAATATTACACATATAGGTACTATTATTATAAAGGTAATCGTTTTTTTATTCGTTAATTTTAACACGCCTATACCTGTAAGAATCTGTCAGGTGTGAAAATAATATGCCACCGAAGGAATGTAAAATAGTTCCAGTGGCCCGCTAATAAAGACGGAGAGACGGCACACGGCGGGTTTCTTTAGTGGGTGAAGGCCCCATACTACCCTGTTCGTTGCCCCGAACGACGGGGTGTGCGGTTAGGAATATTTTTTCCCACCTTAACAAAAAAAAAGGTGTGAAAATAATATACGCTATTTTTGCACAACCGAGGCAATGTTAAAATAGGCCAATTGCATCTATATATAACTATCTAAGGATATATATACATATACTGAAGTGCAAAAGAAATTTTTATTTTACAGACAGGTTATAGACGTAACTAAAATCATACTATGACACTTTGGAACTTTTTCTGTTTTCACTTTGTGATATCATGTTGTGTGTGTGATACTGATGGGTAAGTTTCTAACAGGAAGATACAAAAGATTGAAAATTTTTGATGAAACCGCGGCGCACTAGCTAGCCAGTTAGTTATGAAATAAAACTACTTTTACGGACTATGTAGGTTGTACCTAACTAGGTACTTGATTTTTTGTTATACCTAACGACGTTTCTAATACTTTCAGCATTCTTCATGGTCACGGAGCATGGAAAAGTTTCAATTGAAGTCTGTTTGTAATGTCTACATAACAGTTTTTTTCTAAATGCATATGGAAGTATATACGTTCAAAAAACCAATCTTTAAAATTTTTTAATATAACATTTAAACACAATTACGCGTCGCTGGCTAGAGAATGTCAAAACAACCAGCACCTGAAACTCTTAAGCAAAATAAACTTGCCGCTAACACTAAGGGGATGTTCAAAAAATTCGTTCGCAAAAGAGGGGACTAAGAAAACATGATGTTCGCAGTTTGCTAAAAGTTGGGAGGAATGGAATCCATTTGTGACACAATTTTTATAGTAACTAACAACATATCATCACGCCATTTCCGTTGCGGGGTAGGCAGAGAGAACAGAGTGCCAAGAGGCTCTATTCTTGCATACATCTTTCGCTTCCTCAACATTCATAACTCTCTTCATACACGCTTGCCGGTTTCGGAGACTCCTGACTCCACCTTCCTTCCATACATGACTGATTTGGTCTAGGTAGGTGAGTCTCGGTCTCCCCCTGTACCTACATCCTTCCACTTTCGCATTGTATATCTTCTTAACCAGTCGTTCGTCCGGCATTCTTTCCACATGTCCGAACCATCGGAGCATTCCCTTTCGCATCTTTACACCAATACTCTCTTTCATACCTACTCGCTCTCTTACGTCGTCGTTACGAATGCGGTCAGTCAGCCTCACTCCACAGATTCTCCGCAGAGATCGCATTTCGGCCGCATTGATTATACTCTCATGCTCCTTTTTGCATACCCAACTCTCGCTTCCATATAATAACGTTGGGACACAGCACTGCGTTGTGTATTGCGACACGTGCCCTCTGGCTGAGGTGAGAAATTGTCCCAATGCTCCGTAAACTCTATTTACCGCATTCACTCTTCTCTCTACATCAGTGGTGTACCTTCCATCTCGACTGAATCCATATCCAAGATATACAAATTCATCCATTTGTTCTAGAACACCATTTCCTATTGCTACTCTAACATATGTTCTGGCTTCTTCTCTTTCAAAAACCATTATTTTGAAGTACAAATTATAATTTGTGAATAAGGAAAATGAGTATTTTAGTGCAGGCGGGAATCGAACCTGCGTCCCTTCCTATCCGGGGAAGTGCTCTAATCCACTGAGCTACAGTACTATCTTTTAGACATACCCAATCTCCTTATCACATTTGTCTTAACGACCAACGCCCTCTATCGGAACACATTTACATGCATCCAATATAGTAAGTTTAATTTTGCAATTAAATTTCATACTATGTGATGGCGTGATTTTTTTAAACATTTTGGTCTATATTTTAGCACTTGACATGCTCAGCTACTCTTAAAGTACAAATTATAATTTGTGAATAAGGAAAATGAGTATTTTAGTACAGGCGGGAATCGAACCTGCGTCCCTTCCTATCCGGGAAAGCGCTCTAATCCACTGAGCTACAGTACTATCTTTTAGACATACCCAACTGCGCTAATAAAACCCACATCGTCTGCATATAGCAGAGATTTTTATAGTATGGGCCGCAAAAATTGTGACTCGGTGTGACAAGCGGGAGCAAAATTTTGCGTGACGTAATTTATTGACGACTCCTAACCAAAAGCATTAATTATTTCTACTAATGCAATTAACCAGCTGTCTCTATACGCTGCTGGTTTTTGTCTATGAAATAGCCGGTAGAATGCTAAACTATTTATCCTCAAATTCACTGAATTCTGAATTTAAAGATATCCATTAGTAAGCGTCTGAACTTCGATATCTTTACATCGCATTATGTTAGTCTAAGTTAATACTTAGAACTGCCTTATCGCAACTCAATGGTTGGCGAGACAATAACAATGACACATTTCTTCAAACAACCATATCGTCGAAGTGGGCTCATTAGGTAACAATCTCGCCTTCACACACACTTATTTTATTACAGGTTCCTCCGCAACCCCGCCACCAGTGGACAGTGAAACGCCTACTAAGTTACACGAACGTCGTGTTTCTAAAGATAGAAGAAATAGTCATAAATCCGTAGACAAAGTAGACGCAGTCAGGAAACTAGAAACAATCCCAGAAGAGAAATCTAGGAAATCGAGCAAAAGGAATCATACCCCGAGTCCCGTTTCCAAACCTATCAAAGAAAATATCAAAGACAGCTCGGACACACCATCGGACTCCGCGGATGATTCCTCGTCCAGCTCTAGTGAAACATCATCAGAGACCGAGCCAGAAGTAAAATTAGACCTTAAAGCGAAAAAACGGAAACGTAGAAACTCCAGTTCCAGTAGTTCTCGAAAAAAGTTGAAGAAAAATAAATACAAAAAAGAAAAGACGCACAAATCGGACGACAAATCGTATTCTAAGTCCAAACATTACGACGATTACATAAAATCTGAACAATCGAAATCTAAAAAGAAGGATGATTACTACGACAAGCACAAGTCGTCAAAGAGTAGGGATTACGATAAACACAAGAGCAGCAAATATAGGGATGACTCTGATGAAGATCGTCCTAGGAAGCGTTCGAAGCGGTCGCGTTCTATTAGCTACGAGTCACGGTCGGGTCGGAAGAGGACGTCGCAAGATCGGTCAGAAGATCGGTCGAAACGTCGGGATAAGAGATCTTACGACAGGGAGAGTTCTAAACGCGACAGGTCATATGACAGGTCGGGTCGGGACCACGACAAACACGATAGGTATGAGCGGTCTAGGGACTACGACCGGCGTCGCTCTCGCAGTGGGAGTCATTCCCGCCACCGACGATGAACATCAGGTTACCAATACGACAGGTTGTACTCTTATTTATATTTTCTTAGTTTCTTTAAAATTTCCCACTGCCGGGCAAAATGGCCTCAAGATACTTGGAGTATCTCCAATATTACTATTATGTGCGTCTGTCTAAACTTTGTATTTGTTATTGTGTGTATAAAATCACGTCGAATGCTTAAAAAAGTCGATACCATTATTCGTTCTGAATGTTAATAAGTATGTGAAATGTACATAATAAGATTTGAATATAGATTGAAATAACGATCATGTTTTATAGAGATATTCTGTCTTTACTAGGACACTAATATTGAAGATGTCAGAGATGTAATACAATGCCCTGTTCAAAAACATTCAAATATCACTTTTTATAGATAGATAGAAGTTTAAAACACCCTTATAGGGATTATAGAGATTTAGAGAGTGGCAACCCCTTTAGAAAATAGCCTTGAGTCTATGTATGTATAAATGGCATTTATAACTACGCTGGGTATTATCACCGCCACACGCATTAATTAAGTATAAATGGCATTTATAACTACGCTGGGTATTATCACCGCCACACGCATTAATTAATTTAAAGTTTTGTAATCACGCTGATTTGAATTTATTAACATGGATACGATAATACATATTATGAACAACACATCGCGTCGTAATGAATATTTAATCCAAAAATTATTATGGACTCTTTTGTTCGTCTCCACTGAAACTGTAAACAAAAAAGCCTCTAAGAAGATGTGGTGCAATTTCTGACTAACAACTTAGCGCTTTTATTTTATTAGAAATTTTAAGTTAGTAGTTGTCTTTGATTTCTATAACGCTGGCGAAACTGTTATTGTTAGAATAGGGGAGCCGACGATGCTAATTGGGGATTTACACGAGCGTCATGGAGACCTATTGGGTTGCAAAGCAAAAATGTTATATAATGTATCCTTTTCATTAGTGGGGTAAGCGGCTATAGATTTTCAAATATGTAAAACAACTGTTGCATGGACATACTCGACCGCGACAGATATTGATATCATCAATGTCCTACATATTTTTAATAATGTATGTATGTTAATCTGATCGTTTGCATGACGCAGGTGGTCGTACGTATGGGTTGAAAATGAAAAACCTAAAAAAGCTCTCATTCAATAATCTGACGATTTCGGTGTGACGCAAACTCGCGGTCATTAATATAATAAGCAAAAAAAAAAAACGCCATTTTGAAATACTCAAGCGTGTCAGATTAAGATATATATGGTTCATCTTTATGTCCGAGACTTGCTTTCATAATCTGACGATTACATAGAGGGATTCGACTAATATGACAAATAAAAAAAAAACTTTTTTTTAATAATTGTACTTAATTAAATGAAAAGCTCAGGAAATAGCATTCAAATAAAAAAGTGTATGTTTTTTATGTAGAATACTTGTAATAAGAAAATAACTAAAAAAAAAACTAAAAAAAAATTATATTTAATTGATTAATTAATCATGATCTTCATCCATAGAAACATCTTCCTCTTCTGGCTCGATTTCATCCTCAGATTGATCGCAAAAAATCATTAAAATATTTAACAATATTTTTTTGTTATGAATAACGTGCTTTTTAATTATTGGAGAAAAGATATACCTGATTCTGGAGTATCCTCAAGAATCAGGTGTTATGACTACATCTTCATACGCTTTCAGCAATTGGTCACCTGCAAACCAGATCATTTTGAACTTTCCATCGACAACGAATTTTTGTTACTTCGGCTTGTGGAAATCGTCAGATTATATATTTTCCGTTATCCTTGAATTATTTCCTTCAAAATAAAATAAAAATTAGCTACGCTCGAGAATGTCAAGATATAGTTTTTTTTTGCAACTTTGTAACCCTCCCACTCCCTTTCGTCACGCTCAAATCGTCAGATTTTCAAAATATATTCTTATTAGCTCATAATTAACCCACCTTATCTTAATCTGACGCGCTTTAATATTTCTGACCATCGAGATTTTTTTATTAATCTGATGGGCTGCCCTAGACGCACGTCACTACATAGATGGCTTATATATGGTGCAGGTACTCAAAAGGATGCAAGTTATCCTCCCGTATGTTAATCTGCCGCGCTCGAATAAATCCCAAACTTCCTTCTGCGGCTCCCCTACTATTATCAAATATCAATTGCAACGATTCGCACTCTATATAGAGTATATATAATATTATCGGATATAATCACAACTGACTATGACTGCTAATTGGATATATTCCTATATATATATATTATTATATTCTATACATACAAAAACTTACACATCACATCAGGGATTTCCAAACTGCGCAACAATTGTTGAGAAAACAAAAGTTACGTATTCGACGTAGCAAATGGATTTGGTGCGAAAAGATTATATCTCTGTTAGTCAGTCTCACTTTCATATATTCGTTACAGAAAAATCTCGGATATGTCGTAGCCACTTATGTGGCTGACCAATTCATGAAACCTAATCAAATAAAATCTAACCGTTTTCTAAGATGGAATACATACTGAAATTTAGTACCTATAGGCATTAATGAGGGCTTTTCTTTTTGTAACTTTTTCTTGTCTAAGACCCTAATGAAGGTGATGGAGAACTCGACGTCTATAAATACGTTTCATTAATGACATAACTTAACCCACATTTTTAAAATATATGAGGCAGTTTAAAGCAAAACAAATAAATTTGTCCCAACGACTCCAAAATAAACCGGGTCAAACTGGGGTACCACAATTAGCCTGGTCATTATAGAAAGCGTTCACGATATATTCGATTCTAATCTGAAATCTAGAATTATCAGTAATTTTTTGTGAATGAGGAAAAAGAAAACTTTAGTGCCAGCGGGCATGCATTAATCCAATATAGTAAATTTAATTTTGCAATTAAATTGTAAATGCGTTCCGATAGGTGGCGTTGGTCGTTAAGACAAATGTGATGAGGAGATTGGGTATGACCGAAAGGTAGTGCGGTAGTTCAGTGGATTAGATCACTTCCCCGGATTGGAAGGGACGCAGGTTCGATCCTGCTCGCACTAAAGTTCTCTTTTTCCTCATTCATAAATAATAATTCGTACTTTAAAGTAGCTGAGCATGTCAAATGCTAAAAATATAGATCAAAATTATCAGTCATATTTCTTTGAAATATTCGTCAAACAATTTTCGCTGGGCGAACTTTTAAGTACCTGCCTACAGTACTACAGCGGCTCATAACAATTTTCGCTGGACTAACATTAAGCAGCAGCATAGTTCCTTTTTCTCAATGAAATATTATCAAAGCTTTAACTGAAAGGCTATAATTAAATAATTTGCCAATACCATGTATGTATCCCAACTAGAAAAGCGATAAGAACCGACTGTTAATTACTGTTTGGTACTTATATAACATGCGTTATTGTGTTAAATACCTATTGCGGCTGTTTATAGGTTCAACCCATAGAATAGAATATTTTTATTTTAGGAATATGTTAGAGAAGTTTATATGCAGTTAATTTTTGAACAAATATTGAATATTTTTGAACAGGGTACTTGTAGTTAAGACATTAAAGAAAGGCTGTGATATATTTTATTTTTTTCTCTTGCAGATTGGCGTGGCAATGAACCTGCATCAGATGTAAATATTAGTATTTGTGTATAGTATTTTAGTGAGCACTTAATTATTCGTCGCATTAATAAACGCTTAAATTTACTTTAAATGATTGTTTTTGATTTTAATCTACCTTTTAATTCTCTTTTTTTTTTGTTAAGGCGGGAAAAAATTTAGCTAAACGCACACTCCGTTGTCCGGGGCAACGAAAAAGGTAGTGTCGGGCCCTCACCCACTAAAAAAATATTAAAAACTACAATAAATGTGCCCTATTCAAATGAAAGTGTTGTGGATTCTAAGTCTTTATATAATTTTTATCTCACATGCTTGGGCACTAATTTTATCTGCATAGTTCGCTCGACGAACTGACATTTGGGAAAGGTATCTAGCGTTATTTTGGGGAACCTACTTCAAAACGAACTCAAAAACCCAGAAGAATTTGTTGAGCAATTCATTTACCTTTTGTCCCAACTTGACTGCAAAGGTAGCAGTAACAAAGAGACAAGCAGAAGAATACAAATGACAACTCACGAAGATTTGGAGAGATCGATAAAACAATATTGCCCATCTTCTATTGCGCGGAACAAGAAAACTGTCTCGGTAGTTGGCCGACTGCTGATCATGAGGTCTCTGTTTCGATCGCGGAGACGGGAAGGGTTACTGAGCTTTTTGCTATAAAAAAAATCTCAGTAGTAGTCCGGAGTGTGGAAATGTGTCCCGTAGACGGATACTCATAGGCATAGGGTCGCCCCCTATTAAGTGTAACTTAAACATAATTAGCAAACCGTAGGAGTGTAAAATACACATCTGCCTACCCTTCCGGGGATAAAGGCGTGAGACTGTTTATGTTTTATTACGCGGGGTCATGGACAAGGTTGTAAAAATACGGAACCAAAATTGATGCTTTCGAGATGTGGTGCGCCTCTAATTCATGTTGCGGATTCCTTGGACTACATGCTGAACCAATGTAGTTAGATACATCTCATCTAGCTAAAGTGTCAATTATTTGGATTTAAGCGGGTACTTAACAACTTTGATCACGTTACACGCAAAAATTCTGATAACCTAGAAATGCTAATGTTTGTTAGACAGTTAGCCTAAAAATCTAAAAATGATCCCGAGTGACACCTGGTAAAAAATTATCAACCTACTAACTGGCCTATAAACGCCACAGAGGACAGTTAATCTTGGAAGAACACTGTTTATTTATTTTTAGAGAAGCTTGCAGACTGATAGATACTACAGATAATTCTTGTTCCTATCTAAATAATTCTTAATTAAGTGCAAAATGCACCGCACGATCAAATAACTCTCTTTCATGTAGACACAATCAACCTTCAGTAATGAAGAGAATTACGAAGGCTTTAATAAGATTGTTTTCCTAATGTAAGTATGTACCTACAAGAACATGAAAAAATAGTTACGTGACTACAAATGCAATTATCTCATCTGAACAATACTTCAGAAGTGATCTGTCAGAAATTGAGATAACAGTAACATTTCGTTATCTCATTTTGTATACATGGTATCCGCGTGTAATGGACCTTATCAGTCAGAAAATAAAATAATACGTAATAACAGTGTAGGTGGGTAGCTAGTCTGCTTGATGCAATTCGTAGTTATAAATTAGAAAGATCATGGCATATTTTCGAACATTCATCTTCGGCTTATTATTGAAATTAGCAAAAACGGTAACACTCCACGATGAGGTTTGGAAGCAAGTAGGGGAAAGTGGGTAACAGAGGATCATAACTCAGTAGGTATACACTTATTTTACGTACACAAACACGCACGGTCAAAGGCAGATTTATGGGGGGTGCAGCAGGGACCATTTTGGTTACCCATTGAAAGGCTTTTCGATTAGGTTTTTCGTAGCGGTTATTGAAAAACATACGATATGGGTAACCCTTATGAACGGCTTAATAGAAACCCTTAAAAACTGACCATTTCGGTTACCAATTGAAAGGCTTTTCGATAGGGTTTTTTTAAGCGGTTAATGAAAAACCCATACGATGTGGGTAACCCTTTTAAATGGCTTAGTAAAAACCATTTTGTACTGACCATTTAAGTTACCCGTTGAAAGGCTTTTCAATAGGGTTTTTTTTAAAGCGGTTAGTGAAAATCCCATACGTTATGGGTAACCCCTTTGTACGACTTAATTAAAACCGTTCAAAAGCAAAACAGATCATTTTAGTTACCCATTGAAACAGTTTTCGACGGTTTTTTCTAAGCATCTAAAAACCATTATGTGGGTAACCCTTTTGAAAAAAAGTCTTACACTTTCAACGCTCTGTCTTTAAAACAGTAAGTGTAGCATTCCGATTCGGAGCAGTGTAATATCTATCCCTCGATTATAGGCATAGGTTGCAAAATAGTACAGTACGCAAAGCGAATGGACTTTACCTAGGTACTTACCTAGCGGCTTGTAATTTTCATGTTTGTACTTGTTTGTTAGGCAGAAAAAACAGAGTTCGGCGCATTGATATTATGCAAAGATGAGTTATGAATTTATGATCATAATAAATGGCGTACCGATATTGTTGCATTATGACAAAGTACCAATTTATAGATGGATGCGGAATGCATGCTAAAGAAAGAGATAGCTGTATATTGTGAATTGTTATATATTATTATAGGTATGTGAAATAATCATTCTAGAGAATCACTGAGTATTTTTTTTATTGCATGTAATGTAGATGTAGTGGCAGACGAGCCACGGCCCATCTGATGGTAAATGGTAACCGTCGCTCATGGAACTATACCGAGAGTATTGTCAAGCCGCTGCTCACCATTTCATTTCACAGATATGATATGAAAGAATAAACAACAATCTCCTGCTACAGCCAAAACGCAACGATGTGCTTCATGGCCGGTCATACAGGAGATGGTGGTACTTACTAACCCGCTCGGGTCCGATACCTAACCAAGTGAGTGCTCCCACTTGGTACCCAGCCCTACCACCAGTCATGCAATGGAAGATAATTGCTTACTTCCCTTAGCCACCTCATACGACATCCGTGGGAAAGAATGGGGTGGTGACACTTGTATTCTTAGTCCGTCACCACACGGACAATAGGTACTTGTACGAATAAAGTCACCGGGCGCGAGCTTTATTATTATTTTTTTATTTATTTAAATAGGTAGTTAAAGAAAGTTACAATTATCCAATATAGTACCTAAAAACTAATACAACTTTGAGAAGGTATTATAGGAAATTCAATTCTGTTGCTATAGTAGGTACGTGTTTATTATTGTTGCAAAAAAAATCTTTACCTACCTATACGTCATGAAAGGATTTCGTAAAGGCCAATCGGCAAGAGTGGATAGCTTGATGGTGGCTCAATATTTTATTTTAAAAACTAGCGCCCCGTCCCGGCTTCGCCCGGATGGAAATTAATTTTTTTAACATTTTGGGATAAACGTAGAGTAAATATATCTTTATTATTTATACAGGACATAGGTAAGTAGTTCTTTTTTGTAATAACTATTTTTAATAAGTAATAAATCTATCTATTAAGTAATAGATTATAGATTATGGTATTTGTATAAATACAATAATACAAATCTTTCTTCTTTATAATGTTAGTAATAAATATATCCTATGTCTCAGGGATAATATAATGTAGCATTCCAATGATGTAAGAATTTTCATAAATCGGTTCAATCGTTTTTGAGTTTATTCGTTACAAACATACAAAAACACAATTCCTTCCTCTTTATAATATTAGTGTAGAAGTATAGATAAGGACTATACGCCTGCAGAAATTAGTGGAATAAAAATGAAAAGTACCTATGCCTTTTATGCATTACAGGTACCTATGTTATAATAGTTATAGGTTTCTTATATATCTATTATATATATTTCTTGTGTCCGTGGGTTATTAATTGAACTCCTCCTAAACCGTTGAACCGATCGTGACGAAATTTTTTGTGTATCTTTGTGTAAGTACCGGGATGGTTTAGATTTACATTTGGACCCGATAGGTGGCGCCACGATATGATTTCAGGATTTTTTCTTCAATTTATTCTAATCTAATTTTTTTTGTGTATGTTTGACTAAGTACCGGGATGGCTTAGATTTGCATTTGGACCCGGTAGGTGGCGCCACGATAGGTTTTTAGGCCCTACCTTACAATAAAATTTTCCCACACCAGAAAATAATCCTTAGTAAGTAGCTAAAATAACTACATTTTTTGATAATAAGTCTTTTCTTTTGTAATGATTTACAGTAATTCTGCTTTAATCAGTGTATTTATTCATTAATTGTTTACATTCTTTGAGTTAAGCCACTTTTGAACTGGGCCTTACGCCACCCTGTAGTGGCAGTTTTATTCTACCTCATGGGAGTGGTAAAAAGCGTTATCTAATACCAAAACGAAATCATCAAAATTACCTCTAGCCACTCTTCAAAATATTCTATTTTATTAATAATATATCTGCTTACAATTAGAAACTGTAGCGGCCCATATAGATAACATAAAACTGTTTAAAACAATAAGCTTTGTGTATTCCGCTCACCTCAAAAAAGAGCAATAGTTTCCTAGAATTATGTGAACCCCAACTGCGCTAGAACAATAACTCTACCGATTACAACTGCATCGGATTCCTCGGAAACACATTAATTGTCAAAGCAGTAAAGACACCTTGGCCACTGTAATGCCGACAAACATGCAAGTTAATCCCGTTTTATCCACATAATTATGTTATCCTTTATTACCCATTATCTGCCGATGATTTATTTTAAGTTTTAAATAAATACAGTAAAATAGTGTTTTTTGCACTATTAACCTTTTCAAATAGTACGGTATATTTCATATACATTTCCAATAAATTTATCTGCCAACCCGTTTTTTTTTTTAATATGTATAATAAAAAGGGTAAATTTGGCTAACATGGCAACCCTAAATTCATTCACACATAGATAGCCGCCGCCATTACGTATCTTCAATTTTGTCTTAGCGAGGCGCTGTCCGTTCCTTTAAACGTCCATGGTTGTAATGTATACTTAGTGCTAAGTGCTAAGCATGTCAAAAGCTAAAAATATATATAAAATATCTAAATATTTATAGGGTTTGCGTCATTATTAGGTAAAAATCTTAATTGTAAAATTAAGTTTACCTGGTCGATATAATGTATGAAAATACTTCCGACAGATGGCGCAGGCGTCACCCAAAGATGTTAAGTATGAATGTGTTATCGAAATTAGCAGTCAGGAGCAATTGTCACGACGGCTGAATTGGCAAAGCATCTGGACGGTATCCAGGAGATGCAGGTTCGAATCCTGCTCGTGACTGTTATTTTCGATTTCACATTTTTCACTTTGTGTTTAATGTATGTTGCTAAGCATGTCAAATGCTAAAAATATATATAAAAATATCTAAATAAATATGACTTACTTAATTTAATCAAATTTCCTCGCTAATTCATATTGTTCTTGCGGAAAAAAAATATTAAGGGTTAAACACAAAGTGAAAAATGTGAAATCGAAAATAACAGTCAGGAGCAGGACTCCTGACCTCCTGCTCCTGACTGTTATTTTCGATTTCACATTTTTCACTTTGTGTTTAATGTATAGTGCTAAGCATGTCAAATGCTAAAAATATATATAAATAAATATTAAGGGTGTAATATTTGCCAAGAAAAAGTAAGCTTAGATGAGATACGGCTAGCTAAACTAACTGAACGCCTCACATAATTAATAGATGCCCCCTTATCTCAAATATTGAGAGAGAGAAGAAAAGAGCAGATGGAGTTGACAGTTTTATAAGTACAAATCATAATTTGTGAATAAGGAAAAATAGTATTTTAGTACGAGCGGGCATCGAACCTGCGTCCCTTCCTATTCGGGGAAGTGCTCTAATATACTGAGCTACCGTACTATTTGTTAGAAATACCCAATCTCTTTACCACAATTTGTCTTAACGACCAACGCCACCTATCGGAAGCATTTACATGCATTAATCTAATATAGTAAGATTAATTTTGCAATTAAAATTCATAGTATTTGATGGCGCGATTTTTTTAAACATTTTGATCTATATTTTAGTACTTGACATGCTCAGCTACTCTTAAAGTACAAATTATAATTTTTGAACAAGGAAAAATAGTATTTTAGTACGAGCGCGCATCGAACCTGCGTCCCTTCCTATCCGGGGAAGTGCTCTAATGATTTAATCTTTATCTAAATAAATAGGTACGTTATTCATCACAAGTATTTAATTTAAAACAAAATAGAACCTTTACATCATTCGATTTCAATAAATATCTTAGGAGATATCGCAGTTTTAAAAAATCTAGACGTCGTGGGACATCTAGCAGATGTGAAACATCAAAATTATTTTGTAGAAATAAAATGATCATAACTTGACAAAGTACTCCTCAAGACGAATCAAACGAGTATAAACTCGATAGGGTTGCGTAGTTTCATTACAGAGTTACTGTGGCCACTTTCCAGCTCCATCGTCAGACCCTAGATACCATCTAGAGACAAAGTACTCGTCAAGACAAATCATATGAGCCTAAACTCGATGAGTTATGTCGTTTTATAACGGAGTTCCTATGGCCACCTTCTAGCTCCATCACCAGACCCTGGATACCATCTAAAGACAAAATACTCGTCAGACGAATCAAATGATTCCAAACTCGACGGGGTTGCGTCATTTCATTGTATAGTTACTATGGCCACCTTCCAGCTTCATCATCAGTCCCTGGATACCATCTAGACACAAAGTACTCGGCAAGACGAATCATACGAGCCCAAACTCGATGGGGTTGCGCAGTTTTATTATAGGGTTCCTAAGTCTACCTTCCAGCTCCGTCATCAGATCAGCTCCATGTCATCATAATATTGTATCATCACGTGATATACACATGCGTGTAAAATTTCAGCTCAATCGGAAACCGGGAAGTGTGTCAAATGTAACTTGCAAGATTTGAACGGAACAAGTAGGTACAATAAAAGCGTCGCCACGCTAACAACCGATTTTACCCTCCCTCCGCAATAGATGTTTCACATCAATAACATCGCAGCATAATAATGATCAAGTACCTACTGCGCGCGCATTTATGATGTGTGGCCCCAATTAGCATTAGACCAAAGTAACTATTCCACGCGGACGATGTCGCGGGCAGAAGCTAGTTTTAAACATCATGAAATTATGTGAAGGAAAATTAGATGCTTGATTGATTACCTACCTAATATTTATATAAAAGACATAATTATTACTATAGGTAGATAATAAAAGGCAGACAAAATTCTGACTTACACATTGCTCATTCAATTATAACACGATAAGGTTATTTTAGATATTTTTATATATATTTTTAGCATTTGACATGCTTAGCACTATAAATTAAACACAAAGTGAAAAATGTGAAATCGAAAATAACAGTCAGGAGCAGGATTTGAACCTGCATCTTCTGGATACCGTCCAGATGCTTTTACCAATTCAGCCATCCTGACAATTGCTCCTGACTGCTAATTTCGATAACACATCACACTTAACGTCTTTGGGTGACGCCTGCGCCATCTGTCGGACGTATTTTCATACATTATACCGACCAGGTAAACTTAATTTTACAATTAAGATTTTACCTAATAATGACGCAAACCCTTTAAATATTTTAGATATTTTTATATATATTTTTAGCATTTGACATACTTAGCACTATAAATTAAACACAAAGTGAAAAATGTGAAATCGAAAATAACAGTCAGGAGCAGGATTTGAACCTGCATCTTCTGGATACCGTCCAGATGCTTTTACCAATTCAGCCATCCTGACAATTGCTCCTGACTGCTAATTTCGATAACACATCATACTTAACGTCTTTGGGTGACGCCTGCGCCATCTGTCAGACGTATTTTCATACATTATACCGACCAGGTAAACTTAATTTTACAATTAAGATTTTACCTAATAATGACGCAAACCCTTTAAATATTTTAGATATTTTTATATATATTTTTAGCATTTGACATGCTTAGCACTATAAATTAAACACAAAGTGAAAAATGTGAAATCGAAAATAACAGTCAGGAGCAGGATTTGAACCTGCATCTTCTGGATACCGTCCAGATGCTTTTACCAATTCAGCCATCCTGACAATTGCTCCTGACTGCTAATTTCGATAACACATCATACTTAACGTCTTTGGGTGACGCCTGCGCCATCTGTCGGACGTATTTTCATACATTATACCGACCAGGTAAACTTAATTTTACAATTAAGATTTTACCTAATAATGACGCAAACCCTTTAAATATTTTAGATATTTTTATATATATTTTTAGCATTTGACATGCTAAGCACTATAAATTAAACACAAAGTGAAAAATGTGAAATCGAAAATAACAGTCAGGAGCAGGATTTGAACCTGCATCTTCTGGATACCGTCCAGATGCTTTTACCAATTCAGCCATCCTGACAATTGCTCCTGACTGCTAATTTCGATAACACATCATACTTAACGTCTTTGGGTGACGCCTGCGCCATCTGTCGGACGTATTTTCATACATTATACCGACCAGGTAAACTTAATTTTACAATTAAGATTTTACCTAATAATGACGCAAACCCTTTAAATATTTTAGATATTTTTATATATATTTTTAGCATTTGACATGCTTAGCACTATAAATTAAACACAAAGTGAAAAATGTGAAATCGAAAATAACAGTCAGGAGCAGGATTTGAACCTGCATCTTCTGGATACCGTCCAGATGCTTTTACCAATTCAGCCATCCTGACAATTGCTCCTGACTGCTAATTTCGATAACACATCATACTTAACGTCTTTGGGTGACGCCTGCGCCATCTGTCGGACGTATTTTCATACATTATACCGACCAGGTAAACTTAATTTTACAATTAAGATTTTACCTAATAATGACGCAAACCCTTTAAATATTTTAGATATTTTTATATATATTTTTAGCATTTGACATGCTTAGCACTATAAATTAAACACAAAGTGAAAAATGTGAAATCGAAAATAACAGTCAGGAGCAGGATTTGAACCTGCATCTTCTGGATACCGTCCAGATGCTTTTACCAATTCAGCCATCCTGACAATTGCTCCTGACTGCTAATTTCGATAACACATCATACTTAACGTCTTTGGGTGTCAATTATAACACGATAAGGTTATTTTAGATATTTTTATATATATTTTTAGCATTTGACATGCTTAGCACTATAAATTAAACACAAAGTGAAAAATGTGAAATCGAAAATAACAGTCAGGAGCAGGATTTGAACCTGCATCTTCTGGATACCGTCCAGATGCTTTTACCAATTCAGCCATCCTGACAATTGCTCCTGACTGCTAATTTCGATAACACATCATACTTAACGTCTTTGGGTGACGCCTGCGCCATCTGTCGGACGTATTTTCATACATTATACCGACCAGGTAAACTTAATTTTACAATTAAGATTTTACCTAATAATGACGCAAACCCTTTAAATATTTTAGATATTTTTATATATATTTTTAGCATTTGACATGCTTAGCACTATAAATTAAACACAAAGTGAAAAATGTGAAATCGAAAATAACAGTCAGGAGCAGGATTTGAACCTGCATCTTCTGGATACCGTCCAGATGCTTTTACCAATTCAGCCATCCTGACAATTGCTCCTGACTGCTAATTTCGATAACACATCATACTTAACGTCTTTGGGTGACGCCTGCGCCATCTGTCAGACGTATTTTCATACATTATACCGACCAGGTAAACTTAATTTTACAATTAAGATTTTACCTAATAATGACGCAAACCCTTTAAATATTTTAGATATTTTTATATATATTTTTATCATTTGACATGCTTAGCACTATAAATTAAACACAAAGTGAAAAATGTGAAATCGAAAATAACAGTCAGGAGCAGGATTTGAACCTGCATCTTCTGGATACCGTCCAGATGCTTTTACCAATTCAGCCATCCTGACAATTGCTCCTGACTGCTAATTTCGATAACACATCATACTTAACGTCTTTGGGTGACGCCTGCGCCATCTGTCGGACGTATTTTCATACATTATACCGACCAGGTAAACTTAATTTTACAATTAAGATTTTACCTAATAATGACGCAAACCCTTTAAATATTTTAGATATTTTTATATATATTTTTAGCATTTGACATGCTAAGCACTATAAATTAAACACAAAGTGAAAAAGGTGAAATCGAAAATAACAGTCAGGAGCAGGATTTGAACCTGCATCTTCTGGATACCGTCCAGATGCTTTTACCAATTCAGCCATCCTGACAATTGCTCCTGACTGCTAATTTCGATAACACATCATACTTAACGTCTTTGGGTGACGCCTGCGCCATCTGTCAGACGTATTTTCATACATTATACCGACCAGGTAAACTTAATTTTACAATTAAGATTTTACCTAATAATGACGCAAACCCTTTAAATATTTTAGATATTTTTATATATATTTTTAGCATTTGACATGCTTAGCACTATAAATTAAACACAAAGTGAAAAATGTGAAATCGAAAATAACAGTCAGGAGCAGGATTTGAACCTGCATCTTCTGGATACCGTCCAGATGCTTTTACCAATTCAGCCATCCTGACAATTGCTCCTGACTGCTAATTTCGATAACACATCATACTTAACGTCTTTGGGTGACGCCTGCGCCATCTGTCGGACGTATTTTCATACATTATACCGACCAGGTAAACTTAATTTTACAATTAAGATTTTGCCTAATAATGACGCAAACCCTTTAAATATTTTAGATATTTTTATATATATTTTTAGCATTTGACATGCTAAGCACTATAAATTAAACACAAAGTGAAAAATGTGAAATCGAAAATAACAGTCAGGAGCAGGATTTGAACCTGCATCTTCTGGATACCGTCCAGATGCTTTTACCAATTCAGCCATCCTGACAATTGCTCCTGACTGCTAATTTCGATAACACATCATACTTAACGTCTTTGGGTGACGCCTGCGCCATCTATCGGACGTATTTTCATACATTATACCGACCAGGTAAACTTAATTTTACAATTAAGATTTTACCTAATAATGACGCAAACCCTTTAAATATTTTAGATATTTTTATATATATTTTTAGCATTTGACATGCTTAGCACTATAAATTAAACACAAAGTGAAAAAGGTGAAATCGAAAATAACAGTCAGGAGCAGGATTTGAACCTGCATCTTCTGGATACCGTCCAGATGCTTTTACCAATTCAGCCATCCTGTCAATTGCTCCTGACTGCTAATTTCGATAACACATCATACTTAACGTCTTTGGGTGACGCCTGCGCCATCTGTCAGACGTATTTTCATACATTATACCGACCAGGTAAACTTAATTTTACAATTAAGATTTTACCTAATAATGACGCAAACCCTTTAAATATTTTAGATATTTTTATATATATTTTTAGCATTTGACATGCTTAGCACTATAAATTAAACACAAAGTGAAAAATGTGAAATCGAAAATAACAGTCAGGAGCAGGATTTGAACCTGCATCTTCTGGATACCGTCCAGATGCTTTTACCAATTCAGCCATCCTGACAATTGCTCCTGACTGCTAATTTCGATAACACATCATACTTAACGTCTTTGGGTGACGCCTGCGCCATCTGTCGGACGTATTTTCATACATTATACCGACCAGGTAAACTTAATTTTACAATTAAGATTTTACCTAATAATGACGCAAACCCTTTAAATATTTTAGATATTTTTATATATATTTTTAGCATTTGACATGCTTAGCACTATAAATTAAACACAAAGTGAAAAATGTGAAATCGAAAATAACAGTCGGGAGCAGGATTTGAACCTGCATCTTCTGGATACCGTCCAGATGCTTTTACCAATTCAGCCATCCTGACAATTGCTCCTGACTGCTAATTTCGATAACACATCATACTTAACGTCTTTGGGTGACGCCTGCGCCATCTGTCGGACGTATTTTCATACATTATACCGACCAGGTAAACTTAATTTTACAATTAAGATTTTACCTAATAATGACGCAAACCCTTTAAATATTTTAGATATTTTTATATATATTTTTAGCATTTGACATGCTTAGCACTATAAATTAAACACAAAGTGAAAAATGTGAAATCGAAAATAACAGTCAGGAGCAGGATTTGAACCTGCATCTTCTGGATACCGTCCAGATGCTTTTACCAATTCAGCCATCCTGACAATTGCTCCTGACTGCTAATTTCGATAACACATCATACTTAACGTCTTTGGGTGTCAATTATAACACGATAAGGTTATTTTAGATATTTTTATATATATTTTTAGCATTTGACATGCTTAGCACTATAAATTAAACACAAAGTGAAAAATGTGAAATCGAAAATAACAGTCAGGAGCAGGATTTGAACCTGCATCTTCTGGATACCGTCCAGATGCTTTTACCAATTCAGCCATCCTGACAATTGCTCCTGACTGCTAATTTCGATAACACATCATACTTAACGTCTTTGGGTGACGCCTGCGCCATCTGTCGGACGTATTTTCATACATTATACCGACCAGGTAAACTTAATTTTACAATTAAGATTTTACCTAATAATGACGCAAACCCTTTAAATATTTTAGATATTTTTATATATATTTTTAGCATTTGACATGCTTAGCACTATAAATTAAACACAAAGTGAAAAATGTGAAATCGAAAATAACAGTCAGGAGCAGGATTTGAACCTGCATCTTCTGGATACCGTCCAGATGCTTTTACCAATTCAGCCATCCTGACAATTGCTCCTGACTGCTAATTTCGATAACACATCATACTTAACGTCTTTGGGTGACGCCTGCGCCATCTGTCAGACGTATTTTCATACATTATACCGACCAGATAAACTTAATTTTACAATTAAGATTTTACCTAATAATGACGCAAACCCTTTAAATATTTTAGATATTTTTATATATATTTTTATCATTTGACATGCTTAGCACTATAAATTAAACACAAAGTGAAAAATGTGAAATCGAAAATAACAGTCAGGAGCAGGATTTGAACCTGCATCTTCTGGATACCGTCCAGATGCTTTTACCAATTCAGCCATCCTGACAATTGCTCCTGACTGCTAATTTCGATAATACATCATACTTAACGTCTTTGGGTGACGCCTGCGCCATCTGTCGGACGTATTTTCATACATTACACCGACCAGGTAAACTTAATTTTACAATTAAGATTTTACCTAATAATGACGCAAACCCTTTAAATATTTTAGATATTTTTATATATATTTTTAGCATTTGACATGCTAAGCACTATAAATTAAACACAAAGTGAAAAAGGTGAAATCGAAAATAACAGTCAGGAGCAGGATTTGAACCTGCATCTTCTGGATACCGTCCAGATGCTTTTACCAATTCAGCCATCCTGACAATTGCTCCTGACTGCTAATTTCGATAACACATCATACTTAACGTCTTTGGGTGACGCCTGCGCCATCTGTCGGACGTATTTTCATACATTATACCGACCAGGTAAACTTAATTTTACAATTAAGATTTTACCTAATAATGACGCAAACCCTTTAAATATTTTAGATATTTTTATATATATTTTTAGCATTTGACATGCTTAGCACTATAAATTAAACACAAAGTGAAAAATGTGAAATCGAAAATAACAGTCAGGAGCAGGATTTGAACCTGCATCTTCTGGATACCGTCCAGATGCTTTTACCAATTCAGCCATCCTGACAATTGCTCCTGACTGCTAATTTCGATAACACATCATACTTAACGTCTTTGGGTGACGCCTGCGCCATCTGTCGGACGTATTTTCATACATTATACCGACCAGGTAAACTTAATTTTACAATTAAGATTTTACCTAATAATGACGCAAACCCTTTAAATATTTTAGATATTTTTATATATATTTTTAGCATTTGACATGCTTAGCACTATAAATTAAACACAAAGTGAAAAATGTGAAATCGAAAATAACAGTCAGGAGCAGGATTTGAACCTGCATCTTCTGGATACCGTCCAGATGCTTTTACCAATTCAGCCATCCTGACAATTGCTCCTGACTGCTAATTTCGATAACACATCATACTTAACGTCTTTGGGTGTCAATTATAACACGATAAGGTTATTTTAGATATTTTTATATATATTTTTAGCATTTGACATGCTTAGCACTATAAATTAAACACAAAGTGAAAAATGTGAAATCGAAAATAACAGTCAGGAGCAGGATTTGAACCTGCATCTTCTGGATACCGTCCAGATGCTTTTACCAATTCAGCCATCCTGACAATTGCTCCTGACTGCTAATTTCGATAACACATCATACTTAACGTCTTTGGGTGACGCCTGCGCCATCTGTCGGACGTATTTTCATACATTATACCGACCAGGTAAACTTAATTTTACAATTAAGATTTTACCTAATAATGACGCAAACCCTTTAAATATTTTAGATATTTTTATATATATTTTTAGCATTTGACATGCTTAGCACTATAAATTAAACACAAAGTGAAAAATGTGAAATCGAAAATAACAGTCAGGAGCAGGATTTGAACCTGCATCTTCTGGATACCGTCCAGATGCTTTTACCAATTCAGCCATCCTGACAATTGCTCCTGACTGCTAATTTCGATAACACATCATACTTAACGTCTTTGGGTGACGCCTGCGCCATCTGTCGGACGTATTTTCATACATTATACCGACCAGGTAAACTTAATTTTACAATTAAGATTTTACCTAATAATGACGCAAACCCTTTAAATATTTTAGATATTTTTATATATATTTTTAGCATTTGACATGCTTAGCACTATAAATTAAACACAAAGTGAAAAATGTGAAATCGAAAATAACAGTCAGGAGCAGGATTTGAACCTGCATCTTCTGGATACCGTCCAGATGCTTTTACCAATTCAGCCATCCTGACAATTGCTCCTGACTGCTAATTTCGATAACACATCATACTTAACGTCTTTGGGTGTCAATTATAACACGATAAGGTTATTTTAGATATTTTTATATATATTTTTAGCATTTGACATGCTTAGCACTATAAATTAAACACAAAGTGAAAAATGTGAAATCGAAAATAACAGTCAGGAGCAGGATTTGAACCTGCATCTTCTGGATACCGTCCAGATGCTTTTACCAATTCAGCCATCCTGACAATTGCTCCTGACTGCTAATTTCGATAACACATCATACTTAACGTCTTTGGGTGACGCCTGCGCCATCTGTCGGACGTATTTTCATACATTATACCGACCAGGTAAACTTAATTTTACAATTAAGATTTTACCTAATAATGACGCAAACCCTTTAAATATTTTAGATATTTTTATATATATTTTTAGCATTTGACATGCTTAGCACTATAAATTAAACACAAAGTGAAAAATGTGAAATCGAAAATAACAGTCAGGAGCAGGATTTGAACCTGCATCTTCTGGATACCGTCCAGATGCTTTTACCAATTCAGCCATCCTGACAATTGCTCCTGACTGCTAATTTCGATAACACATCATACTTAACGTCTTTGGGTGACGCCTGCGCCATCTGTCAGACGTATTTTCATACATTATACCGACCAGGTAAACTTAATTTTACAATTAAGATTTTACCTAATAATGACGCAAACCCTTTAAATATTTTAGATATTTTTATATATATTTTTATCATTTGACATGCTTAGCACTATAAATTAAACACAAAGTGAAAAATGTGAAATCGAAAATAACAGTCAGGAGCAGGATTTGAACCTGCATCTTCTGGATACCGTCCAGATGCTTTTACCAATTCAGCCATCCTGACAATTGCTCCTGACTGCTAATTTCGATAACACATCATACTTAACGTCTTTGGGTGACGCCTGCGCCATCTGTCGGACGTATTTTCATACATTATACCGACCAGGTAAACTTAATTTTACAATTAAGATTTTACCTAATAATGACGCAAACCCTTTAAATATTTTAGATATTTTTATATATATTTTTAGCATTTGACATGCTAAGCACTATAAATTAAACACAAAGTGAAAAAGGTGAAATCGAAAATAACAGTCAGGAGCAGGATTTGAACCTGCATCTTCTGGATACCGTCCAGATGCTTTTACCAATTCAGCCATCCTGACAATTGCTCCTGACTGCTAATTTCGATAACACATCATACTTAACGTCTTTGGGTGACGCCTGCGCCATCTGTCAGACGTATTTTCATACATTATACCGACCAGGTAAACTTAATTTTACAATTAAGATTTTACCTAATAATGACGCAAACCCTTTAAATATTTTAGATATTTTTATATATATTTTTAGCATTTGACATGCTTAGCACTATAAATTAAACACAAAGTGAAAAATGTGAAATCGAAAATAACAGTCAGGAGCAGGATTTGAACCTGCATCTTCTGGATACCGTCCAGATGCTTTTACCAATTCAGCCATCCTGACAATTGCTCCTGACTGCTAATTTCGATAACACATCATACTTAACGTCTTTGGGTGACGCCTGCGCCATCTGTCGGACGTATTTTCATACATTATACCGACCAGGTAAACTTAATTTTACAATTAAGATTTTGCCTAATAATGACGCAAACCCTTTAAATATTTTAGATATTTTTATATATATTTTTAGCATTTGACATGCTAAGCACTATAAATTAAACACAAAGTGAAAAATGTGAAATCGAAAATAACAGTCAGGAGCAGGATTTGAACCTGCATCTTCTGGATACCGTCCAGATGCTTTTACCAATTCAGCCATCCTGACAATTGCTCCTGACTGCTAATTTCGATAACACATCATACTTAACGTCTTTGGGTGACGCCTGCGCCATCTATCGGACGTATTTTCATACATTATACCGACCAGGTAAACTTAATTTTACAATTAAGATTTTACCTAATAATGACGCAAACCCTTTAAATATTTTAGATATTTTTATATATATTTTTAGCATTTGACATGCTTAGCACTATAAATTAAACACAAAGTGAAAAAGGTGAAATCGAAAATAACAGTCAGGAGCAGGATTTGAACCTGCATCTTCTGGATACCGTCCAGATGCTTTTACCAATTCAGCCATCCTGTCAATTGCTCCTGACTGCTAATTTCGATAACACATCATACTTAACGTCTTTGGGTGACGCCTGCGCCATCTGTCAGACGTATTTTCATACATTATACCGACCAGGTAAACTTAATTTTACAATTAAGATTTTACCTAATAATGACGCAAACCCTTTAAATATTTTAGATATTTTTATATATATTTTTAGCATTTGACATGCTTAGCACTATAAATTAAACACAAAGTGAAAAATGTGAAATCGAAAATAACAGTCAGGAGCAGGATTTGAACCTGCATCTTCTGGATACCGTCCAGATGCTTTTACCAATTCAGCCATCCTGACAATTGCTCCTGACTGCTAATTTCGATAACACATCATACTTAACGTCTTTGGGTGACGCCTGCGCCATCTGTCGGACGTATTTTCATACATTATACCGACCAGGTAAACTTAATTTTACAATTAAGATTTTACCTAATAATGACGCAAACCCTTTAAATATTTTAGATATTTTTATATATATTTTTAGCATTTGACATGCTTAGCACTATAAATTAAACACAAAGTGAAAAATGTGAAATCGAAAATAACAGTCGGGAGCAGGATTTGAACCTGCATCTTCTGGATACCGTCCAGATGCTTTTACCAATTCAGCCATCCTGACAATTGCTCCTGACTGCTAATTTCGATAACACATCATACTTAACGTCTTTGGGTGACGCCTGCGCCATCTGTCGGACGTATTTTCATACATTATACCGACCAGGTAAACTTAATTTTACAATTAAGATTTTACCTAATAATGACGCAAACCCTTTAAATATTTTAGATATTTTTATATATATTTTTAGCATTTGACATGCTTAGCACTATAAATTAAACACAAAGTGAAAAATGTGAAATCGAAAATAACAGTCAGGAGCAGGATTTGAACCTGCATCTTCTGGATACCGTCCAGATGCTTTTACCAATTCAGCCATCCTGACAATTGCTCCTGACTGCTAATTTCGATAACACATCATACTTAACGTCTTTGGGTGTCAATTATAACACGATAAGGTTATTTTAGATATTTTTATATATATTTTTAGCATTTGACATGCTTAGCACTATAAATTAAACACAAAGTGAAAAATGTGAAATCGAAAATAACAGTCAGGAGCAGGATTTGAACCTGCATCTTCTGGATACCGTCCAGATGCTTTTACCAATTCAGCCATCCTGACAATTGCTCCTGACTGCTAATTTCGATAACACATCATACTTAACGTCTTTGGGTGACGCCTGCGCCATCTGTCGGACGTATTTTCATACATTATACCGACCAGGTAAACTTAATTTTACAATTAAGATTTTACCTAATAATGACGCAAACCCTTTAAATATTTTAGATATTTTTATATATATTTTTAGCATTTGACATGCTTAGCACTATAAATTAAACACAAAGTGAAAAATGTGAAATCGAAAATAACAGTCAGGAGCAGGATTTGAACCTGCATCTTCTGGATACCGTCCAGATGCTTTTACCAATTCAGCCATCCTGACAATTGCTCCTGACTGCTAATTTCGATAACACATCATACTTAACGTCTTTGGGTGACGCCTGCGCCATCTGTCAGACGTATTTTCATACATTATACCGACCAGATAAACTTAATTTTACAATTAAGATTTTACCTAATAATGACGCAAACCCTTTAAATATTTTAGATATTTTTATATATATTTTTATCATTTGACATGCTTAGCACTATAAATTAAACACAAAGTGAAAAATGTGAAATCGAAAATAACAGTCAGGAGCAGGATTTGAACCTGCATCTTCTGGATACCGTCCAGATGCTTTTACCAATTCAGCCATCCTGACAATTGCTCCTGACTGCTAATTTCGATAATACATCATACTTAACGTCTTTGGGTGACGCCTGCGCCATCTGTCGGACGTATTTTCATACATTACACCGACCAGGTAAACTTAATTTTACAATTAAGATTTTACCTAATAATGACGCAAACCCTTTAAATATTTTAGATATTTTTATATATATTTTTAGCATTTGACATGCTAAGCACTATAAATTAAACACAAAGTGAAAAAGGTGAAATCGAAAATAACAGTCAGGAGCAGGATTTGAACCTGCATCTTCTGGATACCGTCCAGATGCTTTTACCAATTCAGCCATCCTGACAATTGCTCCTGACTGCTAATTTCGATAACACATCATACTTAACGTCTTTGGGTGACGCCTGCGCCATCTGTCGGACGTATTTTCATACATTATACCGACCAGGTAAACTTAATTTTACAATTAAGATTTTACCTAATAATGACGCAAACCCTTTAAATATTTTAGATATTTTTATATATATTTTTAGCATTTGACATGCTTAGCACTATAAATTAAACACAAAGTGAAAAATGTGAAATCGAAAATAACAGTCAGGAGCAGGATTTGAACCTGCATCTTCTGGATACCGTCCAGATGCTTTTACCAATTCAGCCATCCTGACAATTGCTCCTGACTGCTAATTTCGATAACACATCATACTTAACGTCTTTGGGTGACGCCTGCGCCATCTGTCGGACGTATTTTCATACATTATACCGACCAGGTAAACTTAATTTTACAATTAAGATTTTACCTAATAATGACGCAAACCCTTTAAATATTTTAGATATTTTTATATATATTTTTAGCATTTGACATGCTTAGCACTATAAATTAAACACAAAGTGAAAAATGTGAAATCGAAAATAACAGTCAGGAGCAGGATTTGAACCTGCATCTTCTGGATACCGTCCAGATGCTTTTACCAATTCAGCCATCCTGACAATTGCTCCTGACTGCTAATTTCGATAACACATCATACTTAACGTCTTTGGGTGACGCCTGCGCCATCTGTCAGACGTATTTTCATACATTATACCGACCAGGTAAACTTAATTTTACAATTAAGATTTTACCTAATAATGGCGCAAACCCTTTAAATATTTTAGATATTTTTATATATATTTTTATCATTTGACATGCTTAGCACTATAAATTAAACACAAAGTGAAAAATGTGAAATCGAAAATAACAGTCAGGAGCAGGATTTGAACCTGCATCTTCTGGATACCGTCCAGATGCTTTTACCAATTCAGCCATCCTGACAATTGCTCCTGACTGCTAATTTCGATAACACATCATACTTAACGTCTTTGGGTGACGCCTGCGCCATCTGTCGGACGTATTTTCATACATTATACCGACCAGGTAAACTTAATTTTACAATTAAGATTTTACCTAATAATGACGCAAACCCTTTAAATATTTTAGATATTTTTATATATATTTTTAGCATTTGACATGCTAAGCACTATAAATTAAACACAAAGTGAAAAATGTGAAATCGAAAATAACAGTCAGGAGCAGGATTTGAACCTGCATCTTCTGGATACCGTCCAGATGCTTTTACCAATTCAGCCATCCTGACAATTGCTCCTGACTGCTAATTTCGATAACACATCATACTTAACGTCTTTGGGTGACGCCTGCGCCATCTGTCGGACGTATTTTCATACATTATACCGACCAGGTAAACTTAATTTTACAATTAAGATTTTACCTAATAATGACGCAAACCCTTTAAATATTTTAGATATTTTTATATATATTTTTAGCATTTGACATGCTTAGCACTATAAATTAAACACAAAGTGAAAAATGTGAAATCGAAAATAACAGTCAGGAGCAGGATTTGAACCTGCATCTTCTGGATACCGTCCAGATGCTTTTACCAATTCAGCCATCCTGACAATTGCTCCTGACTGCTAATTTCGATAACACATCATACTTAACGTCTTTGGGTGACGCCTGCGCCATCTGTCGGATGTATTTTCATACATTATACCGACCAGGTAAACTTAATTTTACAATTAAGATTTTACCTAATAATGACGCAAACCCTTTAAATATTTTAGATATTTTTATATATATTTTTAGCATTTGACATGCTTAGCACTATAAATTAAACACAAAGTGAAAAATGTGAAATCGAAAATAACAGTCAGGAGCAGGATTTGAACCTGCATCTTCTGGATACCGTCCAGATGCTTTTACCAATTCAGCCATCCTGACAATTGCTCCTGACTGCTAATTTCGATAACACATCATACTTAACGTCTTTGGGTGACGCCTGCGCCATCTGTCAGACGTATTTTCATACATTATACCGACCAGGTAAACTTAATTTTACAATTAAGATTTTACCTAATAATGACGCAAACCCTTTAAATATTTTAGATATTTTTATATATATTTTTATCATTTGACATGCTTAGCACTATAAATTAAACACAAAGTGAAAAATGTGAAATCGAAAATAACAGTCAGGAGCAGGATTTGAACCTGCATCTTCTGGATACCGTCCAGATGCTTTTACCAATTCAGCCATCCTGACAATTGCTCCTGACTGCTAATTTCGATAACACATCATACTTAACGTCTTTGGGTGACGCCTGCGCCATCTGTCGGACGTATTTTCATACATTATACCGACCAGGTAAACTTAATTTTACAATTAAGATTTTACCTAATAATGACGCAAACCCTTTAAATATTTTAGATATTTTTATATATATTTTTAGCATTTGACATGCTAAGCACTATAAATTAAACACAAAGTGAAAAATGTGAAATCGAAAATAACAGTCAGGAGCAGGATTTGAACCTGCATCTTCTGGATACTTTGTGTCAATTATAACACGATAAGGTTATTTTAGATATTTTTATATATATTTTTAGCATTTGACATGCTTAGCACTATAAATTAAACACAAAGTGAAAAATGTGAAATCGAAAATAACAGTCAGGAGCAGGATTTGAACCTGCATCTTCTGGATACCGTCCAGATGCTTTTACCAATTCAGCCATCCTGACAATTGCTCCTGACTGCTAATTTCGATAACACATCATACTTAACGTCTTTGGGTGACGCCTGCGCCATCTGTCGGACGTATTTTCATACATTATACCGACCAGGTAAACTTAATTTTACAATTAAGATTTTACCTAATAATGACGCAAACCCTTTAAATATTTTAGATATTTTTATATATATTTTTAGCATTTGACATGCTTAGCACTATAAATTAAACACAAAGTGAAAAATGTGAAATCGAAAATAACAGTCAGGAGCAGGATTTGAACCTGCATCTTCTGGATACCGTCCAGATGCTTTTACCAATTCACGGTATTGGACGGTATCCAGAAGATGCAGGTTCAAATCCTGCTCCTGACTGTTATTTTCGATTACACATTTTTCACTTTGTGTTTAATTTATAGTGCTAAGCATGTCAAATGCTAAAAATATATATAAAAATATCTAAAATATTTAAAGGGTTTGCGTCATTATTAGGTAAAATCTTAATTGTAAAATTAAGTTTACCTGGTCGGTATAATGTATGAAAATACGTCCGACAGATGGCGCAGGCGTCACCCAAAGACGTTAAGTATGATGTGTTATCGAAATTAGCAGTCAGGAGCAATTGTCAGGATGGCTGAATTGGTAAAAGCATCTGGACGGTATCCAGAAGATGCAGGTTCAAATCCGGCTCCTGACTGTTATTTTCGATTTCACATTTTTCACTTTGTGTTTAATTTATAGTGCTAAGCATGTCAAATGCTAAAAATATATATAAAAATATCTAAAATAACCTTATCGTGTTATAATTGACACAAAGTATCCAGAAGATGCAGGTTCAAATCCTGCTCCTGACTGTTATTTTCGATTTCACATTTTTCACTTTGTGTTTAATTTATAGTGCTTAGCATGTCAAATGCTAAAAATATATATAAAAATATCTAAAATATTTAAAGGGTTTGCGTCATTATTAGGTAAAATCTTAATTGTAAAATTAAGTTTACCTGGTCGGTATAATGTATGAAAATACGTCCGACAGATGGCGCAGGCGTCACCCAAAGACGTTAAGTATGATGTGTTATCGAAATTAGCAGTCAGGAGCAATTGTCAGGATGGCTGAATTGGTAAAAGCATCTGGACGGTATCCAGAAGATGCAGGTTCAAATCCTGCTCCTGACTGTTATTTTCGATTTCACATTTTTCACTTTGTGTTTAATTTATAGTGCTAAGCATGTCAAATGATAAAAATATATATAAAAATATCTAAAATATTTAAAGGGTTTGCGTCATTATTAGGTAAAATCTTAATTGTAAAATTAAGTTTACCTGGTCGGTATAATGTATGAAAATACGTCTGACAGATGGCGCAGGCGTCACCCAAAGACGTTAAGTATGATGTGTTATCGAAATTAGCAGTCAGGAGCAATTGTCAGGATGGCTGAATTGGTAAAAGCATCTGGACGGTATCCAGAAGATGCAGGTTCAAATCCTGCTCCTGACTGTTATTTTCGATTTCACATTTTTCACTTTGTGTTTAATTTATAGTGCTAAGCATGTCAAATGCTAAAAATATATATAAAAATATCTAAAATATTTAAAGGGTTTGCGTCATTATTAGGTAAAATCTTAATTGTAAAATTAAGTTTACCTGGTCGGTATAATGTATGAAAATACATCCGACAGATGGCGCAGGCGTCACCCAAAGACGTTAAGTATGATGTGTTATCGAAATTAGCAGTCAGGAGCAATTGTCAGGATGGCTGAATTGGTAAAAGCATCTGGACGGTATCCAGAAGATGCAGGTTCAAATCCTGCTCCTGACTGTTATTTTCGATTTCACATTTTTCACTTTGTGTTTAACGATAAGGTTACATAATGATTACATATAAGATAATTTTCAGAAACTCAGAACATGTACCTACACTTTATTATGTACGCATCCATAGCCGTCTCTATTGACACTAGAGACGGCTATGACGCATCTAAATATTATAATAGTTTAATAAGTAGGTAGGTAGCACGTGATTCGTTTACTTTCGTCTACAAGTCGGCTGATGCCGCCAGCGATGTCGTACTTCACCGTCTACTTAGCACATTGAATAACCATATGGTAACCCAATTATAATGAATGGGTAACCCATTCAATGTGCTATCTATATTGAAGTGATAATCCTTTCAATTGGTTTCAAGCATATACCCTTTTCAATGGGCTATCATATTCATAGTGTAACCCTTTCACTGGGTTTCAAGCATAGAACCCATTCAATGTGTTATCCATATTGAAAGGGTAACACTTTTAATGGGTTTCAAGCGTAAACCCTATTGAATTGGTTATCAATATGATGGTGTAACCCTTTCATTGGGTTTGAGCATAGAACCCTTTCAAAGAGTTACATCACGATAAAGGTAACCACATAAACGGCTTACCCATTCGAATGGCTTAACTCTTAACTGGGGTTGTACGGTCCTTGGGTACAGGGGGCACGTGCCACCTCCAAACCAGACAGTTTCAAAAATAAACGCTAATGAAGTGCTGAACATCTTTAGCAGGAAACATAAAACGGTTTTTATTATCCATCCATCCATCCATCAGCCTTTCAACGTCCACTGCTGGTAATAGGCCTCCCCAAGAGAACGCCACAACGAGCGGTCCCGCGCCGACAGCATCCAACGCCCCCCGCGGCTTTGACCAGATCATCGGTCCCATTTTTTGTTGCATGCTCATTATGGGGGATAGTGCCGTAATCGCCACGCTTGGCAGGCAGATTGGCGATTGCAGTGGATGTTGTTAATACTCGATGGAGTGCTGCTGCCCACTCCCCGATATTCCCTCAGTCGGCTCTTACGACTCCCGTGGGTAGAGAGGGGTGGGACAATCTAAAGCCGGCCCCACACGGCGGCATGGTTTTTATTAAACATGTAATTTTTCTATTGTTTTGATAGGT
Organism: Leucoma salicis; assembly: GCA_948253155.1. Lineage (NCBI taxonomy): Eukaryota > Metazoa > Arthropoda > Insecta > Lepidoptera > Erebidae > Leucoma > Leucoma salicis. The sequence continues at coordinate 7,693,359 of OX411815.1, forward strand.
ACTTAATAACCCTTTCTTTTTTGTTAGAAATAAACTTTTAGTAGGTATTTATAATAAAAGTTTATTTCTAACAGTTATTGTTGATGTTTGTATCTTCTGCCCCTCCCAGAAAAAAATCCTGGATCCGCCCTTGGGCACGGTTACCGCTTGTCCAAACCCCCTTCCTCCACAGGTACCTACTAGTCGACGCGTATCAGCCAGAAAACGCGCTAAACACTCCGGTCAGTAGTAGGTAGGTAAGTACTTGTATCCGTAAATGTTTATGAAATGCAAATATTTGTAATGTGGTTTACGTTTGTTAACTCTGAAATCATTAAACTATGTTGTTTTACCTATTGGATTGGTAATTTTTTTGAGGATATCTTTTTTCATAATGGTTACAAAAATGTACTCTGTGGTGGTTACATGGATGTCAGTGTATCATTTTGTTCTGGATTACAGTAAACTCCTAATACAGTGCGAATCGTAAATCTAAAAATAATGCGCTCGAGCAAGGAAAACTAATATCGGGCTTGATACTGACGAACAAATTTAGTACCTAACCAAAAACTAATATCAAATGCCCCAGAAATAAGAGCTGTAGCTAGAACGCGATCAATTATATCTCTCTTCTTCATCTTTTGATTTTGTTGAAAAGTGCCTACCTGGCTGACTGACTGACACCTGATCAAGGAACTTGTTATATACTCACCTACGTGCACCTAAGTCATTTGGAATCTGAGTTGTGTGATTTTAAGTTCCAGAAAGGCATTTGGCAGGGTTGTATATTGTTACCACCGAAGGAATGTAACATAGTTCCAGTGGCCCGCCAACAAAGGCGGAGAGACGGCACACGGCGGGTTTCTTTAGTGGGTGAGGGCCCCACACTACCCTGTTCGTTGCTCCGAACGACGGGGTGTGCGGTTAGGAACATTTTTTCCCGCCTTAACAAAAAAAAAGTGTTGTATATTGTTACCACTGAAGGAACGTGATACAGTTCCGGTGGCCCGCTAATAAAGGCGGAGAGACGGCACACGGCGCGTTTCTTTAGTGGGTGAGGGCCCCATACTGCCCTGTTCGTTACCCCGAACAAGGGGGTGTGCGGTTAGGAAAATTTTTTCCCGCCTTAACAAATAAAAGGGTTGTATATTGTCACCTACTTTATTTAATATTTACGAAGAATAATATACCTACCTACCTACATCCTAAGAAACATTTTGAGTAGGGTACCTACTTGATCCAGACTGCGATTGTGGTTAACTGCATAAAATAAATACTTAGGTATTAGTTAGTGCTGTGACTGAATCAAGTAGATAGGGACCTACTTACAAAAAAACGTGCTTTTTTTGAACTGCACAACGTAGGTGTCGTATAATTCTCCATAGACGCTAATTCTCCCTAGATGAAACGAAAACAAGTTAAAAATAGAATTTGGTTCCTAAATTGGGCGACAAATCTGACATAATCTTACTTACTTAGCTGGGGACAAAGTCACTAAACTCTAAATAATGATGACTGCAAAATCATATCTGTAGTGCATCTCAGTGATCTTCCTTATATACCACTGAAGTAATGTAACATAGTTGCAGTGGCCCGCCAATACAGGTGGAGAGACGGCACATGGTGGGTTTATTTAGTGGGTGAGGGTCCCATATTACCATGTACCATGTGCTGGCCCGAACGGGGAGTGCGATAAGATACTTTTTTTCCCGCCTTAACAAAAAGAAAGTGTTCTTATCTAAAAGTTATGATAGATGTTCCTCATACCTATTTATTATAGGTACCATGTTTTTCAGAAATTTATGATGGATTTTCACCGTAGCGAGTATGTGAATCTATAGGCACACCGCACAATGTAGGATGTTGGATATTCATTTACGGGTAAGTATGCTAGACATTAACTTCGTTCATCCTGAAACTTGATAGTTATAGTGTACAAATACAAAGAGTATTATATGATAGTGTAATATCCTCTATGCGTCACTTTTTTTAACAACTCGGGAACCTAACGGATTGGGAGTCACTGTCTGTTATTTTCCACAGTAAAAGTCGAACGTATAACAAGTTTTAGCCCCTTCAGATCTTCACGAATAACTTTCTCTCTATCACTGACTTCGGCAGTAGGCTGACAGGCTGAGGTGTATGAAGAAGAATATTTGCGCCATGTTGGGATAGATCGACGAATTGTATCCTGTCGGCTTCTTTGTCTTCGTTACCATTCTCTAGGTTCATAAACACCTCAATAGTACGCGGTATATCATGCGGTAAGGATGATGTTACCATGTCCTCGTCAGTCAATGCACTTGGATCAGATGGTACGATTGCAATATCGAATTCATCATCCTCACTATTTTGTAAAATATCATCAATAGCCTCTTCAAGCCCTTTGTAGCTCGTTTAAGCCGTAAATTATTGTTTACTCATTGTTTAAAATCTAAAGCAAAAATAAGTATTTACTTATCTATGTTGTCACTGTACTCAATCAAGTACAGCAAAGTTTATCTATGTGTAGTTTTCATATGTTTATTTTTATTTAGTTACGCTGTTGTATATATCTTACTTTAACATGTATTTTGCACTAACGAAATGTAAAAACAACTAATCATCCAGTAATTATTAAAATGTTAGCAAAATAATTCACTTACCCGCGCAATGTTTCCGTGAGGCTACTACAAATGACACTTTTATTAAATAAAACACAATTTACCTGCGAATTCTTTATCCGTAATTATGAACAGTGTTATCATGAAGTAAAATAACACGATATCCTTCTAATGGGTTAACAATCAGTTGCAGAAAAGTTCATTAAAGTCATTAAATAAATAAATATTCACGGGCATTTCACACAATGTCCTCTGGTCCCAAACTAAGCTTAACGCTTGTGCCATGGGTACCAGATTACGGATATAATAGGTACATATATTACTTTTTTTTTGTAAATACATACATACCTATATTAGATAGAAAGCACCCAGACGCAGTACAGATATCTGTGTTCATCACGCAAATAATTGTCCTGAGTGGGAATCGAACCCATGACCTCGTGCACGGAAGTCGGTTACACTACTGACTACGCCACGAGGCCCGGAAAGTTGACTTTGAAATAATTTTTGTCAAAAAAAGTAAGTATTCCTCGGTAGGTAGTTGATTTGAAACCTCGGTCTACGGCTTGCGTGATCAATACTTAGGTATACCGTATAACTACGGTATACATAATATTAAGTTTGAAAAAGTGATATGCATTCAATAATAAACGAATATCTCTGTTTTGCTATGTTCACTTGGTATTCCCATGCCAGTTATAAAGTATTTTTCTCACCTACCGCCGAAGTGAATCTTTTGTTATTTATGTTGCTATGGTGAGATCATTTAAGTACCAAAGTTGTCCCATGAATTCCTACGGGATCCATTAAATCGTTGCAGAAAACAAAATTTAAATTAATTTTAATGTCTTTCAAATTTTAAATTACATAAACAATAAGTGAAAATGGAACGCTCAATTCCGGTTATATTTTAACTAGCCTTTGCCCGCGGCTTCGCCGCAATCAAAAGCTAGTTTTTGGGCTATATCTCAGGTTCCCGGTATAACAGCGGGATAAAATATATACCAGTTGTTAAGTATAATCAAGAGCTATCAAACAAAAAAAGATGCATCTAAATCCGTTCAGTAGATTTTGCGTAATGCGCGAACAAAAAAACAGGCAAAAAATCTAAAAAAAACATTTTGTGTTTAGACACGCCTATATAGCCTAATTCAGTCATTTTTTCTCAAATATCTTAAATGTACAGACACAGCTCTGTTACAGCTTTATAGTAGTATAGATATTTCAAGCTACGGCCCGACTCTGTTACCCTAGAATTGACCCGGAAATGATAATCTTGTATGTGGCAACCCTAATTGTAAGGCGTATAGCTAGTATTATATAATTCTATAAGTATATAACTAGCCTTTAGGTTAGCTAGTTTTTAGGTGATATCTCTGTTAATCTCAGGTTTCGGATATAGGTAGTACCTAGCGGAATAAAATGTACACCAGTTTTTAAGTCTACTCAAGAGCTACTATCAAATAAAGAAAGTTGCATCAAAATCCGTTCAGCCCCCTTAGAATGAAAAGCGAAATGTTAGACGAACTTTCGTTTCGCTTCATTGCGAATGGTCGCCTGTATCACGCGTCGGACTGTTGGGGACTAATTCTAAGGGGGAGAATTAAAATCCAAACGTTAGACGAGCTTTCGTTTCGAGTCATTGTGATTGATCAACAGTCCGACGCGTGCCTGATTAGTCGAGATTTCGACGCGTGATTCAGGCGACCAATCACAATGAAGCGAAACGAAAGTTCGTCTAACGTTTCGTTTTTCATTCTAAGGGGACAGTACTTTTTGCGTGATGCGCGAAAGAACAAAGAGACAAACAGATAAACAGACCAAAAATGTAAAGAAAATTGTATATGTTCAGACACGTCTAGACTTAAGCCTAATATAGTTATTTTTTCTCAAATGTATTAAATGTACAGACACAGATCTGTTACAACTTTATAATATTATAGATAACTGACTAACTTACTGACATATCAACATACAACCCCAACTCCTGGGGCTAGGAGGTGAAAAATAAATATACTTATTAATAAAAAAAACTAGACGTCGCGCGAAGTCTAGCAGATGTGAACACATCGAAATTATTGTGTAGAAATAAAATAATCATAACTTGACAAAGTACTCCTCAAGACGAATCAAACGAGTATAAACTCGATAGGATTGCGTAGTTTCATTACAGAGTTACTGTGGCCCTTCCAGCTCCATCGTCAGAACCTGGATACATCTATAGACAAAGTACTCGTCAAGACAAATCATACGCGCCCAAGCTCGATGGAGTTATGTCGTTTTATAACGGAGTTCCTATGGCCACTTTCTAGCTCCATCATCAGACCCTGGATACCATCTAAAGACAAAGTACTCTTCAAGACGAATCAAATGATTCCAAACTCGATGGGGTTGCGTCGTTTCATTACAGAGTTACTGTGGTCTTGTGGCCTTCCAGCTCCATTATCAGACCCTGGATATCATCTATGACTGAAGTTCTAGTCAGGACATTTCAAACGAGCCCTAACTCGACGGGGTTGCGGCATTTCATTATAGAGTTACTGTGGCCACCTTCCAGCTTCATCATCAGCCCCTAGATACCATCTAGACACAAAGTACTCGGCAAGACGAATCATACGAGCCCAAACTCGATGGGGCTGCGCCGTTTCATTATAGAGTTCCTATGTCCACCTTCCAGCTCCATCATCAGATCAGCTCCTTGTCATCATAATATGGCATTGTCACGTGATATACACATTAAAATTTCAGCTCAATCGGAAATTGGGAAGTGTGTCAAATTTAACTTGCAAGATTTGAACGGAACAAGTAGGTACAATAAAAGCGTCGCCACGCTAACAGCCGATTTTACTCTCCCTCCGCATTAGATGTTTCCCATCAAAAATAAAAAATAAAATTGGCATAAGTACCTACTTATGGGTTTCTTTTATAGGTAGGTGCCTACTTACTGTAGCTCATCTACAGTAAGTAGGCAGACTGAGAAAGGATTTTACGCAATTCTTATCCAAAATAAATTTATCACTATGCCGCGGGTGATGCGCTCATATAAATATAAAATATCGTGCAGTTGCATTTATTACTTTTACTTATGCAAATTTAAGCGTTCACTACCAATCCATGGTACAGGTATTTTCGTCCCAAAATGAGCCTTGCAATTTATACGAGATTTTGCGCAATATAAGATATTATTATAATATTTATATAACTGCCAGATACCTACCTATATAATTTTATATAACTGCCTCGGTGGTGCCGCGGTTCTTGTGGCCCGCCAATACAGGCGGATAGACGGCACACGACGGGTTTATTTAGTGGGTGAGGGCCCACGTCGACGTCGTTGTCCCGAACGACGGGGTGTGCGGTTAGGCACATTTTTTCCCGCCTTAACAAAAAAAAGTGTGTACGACTGCTGATCATGAGGTCTCGGGTTTGATCCCCTTCAATGCCCTCTAGTGCAGATAAGTGTACGTGGAACCACAGTAATGACAGGCAATTAGTTTGACCACCCATCCGAGGTACATACGACGCACGCTCACTCCTTGCAAAATTGTGTGTTTAAATATTTGTTTAAATATTATCTGGTAACGAAAACTTCGTGGGGAAATCTGCATGCCTACGATTTTCTCGACAGCTTGTGAAGTTTGCCAGCGTGGTGGACAACGGCCCTTTTTTTGATAAGGCGGAAAAAATGTATGTGTGCGACCACGTCGTTCGGGGCAACGCACAGGGTAGTTTGGGGCCCTCACCAGGCGTACATCACTCGCTCAAGGCCCGAGTTAAATGCCTACCGCTTCGCGTACCGACCACGGTACAATCGAGCGAAGAGTGTCGCACGCTTGTAGTATTGATTAAAATAAAATTATTTACGCGATTTAGGGTATTTCGACAATAACATTTTATAACCGAAAATTCAGAGCTTAAACTCTAAACTTATAACCTGTATGATCAACAAAAAAAAACAATTTATAAAAAAATAATCCGACTTGAAAATAACATTTAAAATGATATAAAAAGTAATCAAATAGAATCTACTAGAAAATTAACTTTATAAGTTTTATAAACGACAGCTTTGTTGCTGTCGGTGGAATCAGGAGTCTCCGAAACCGGCGAGCGGAAACCGGAGTGTATGAAGAGAATTATGAACGTTGAGGAAGCGAGAGATGTATGCAAGAATAGAGCCTTTTGTCACTCTGTTCTCTCTGCCTACCCCGCAGACGGGAGATAGCGTGATAAGTAAGCAAATAAAATCATCATAGGTGCAACCCTAGCGCATTCGTTGAATGACGCGGTTGCCCGAGGATCACGCGGCGGTCAAAACAATCTCAACTGTATTTCTGTGAACATAAGGTTTCATTTCTTCTCGCTACGAACAATTGGTATTATTATTAAGATTTTGTAGGCTATTATAGAGAGACTTTGGACAAGTTTTAATGGAAGTGATGGTTCTGTCCGTAGGACTAGTACTTATTCTATGCCCTCGTCCAGTAAATAAACCCGCCGTGTGCCGTCTCTCTGCCTGTATTTTTTTTTGCCTGAAGTGGCAGACGATCCACGGCCGATCTGATGGTAAATGGTAACCGTCGCTCATGGTATCAACTATACCGAGAGTATTGTCAAGCCGCTGCTCACCATTTCATTTCACCGATATGAAATGAAGGAATAAACGGCTATCTCCTGCTACAACCAAAACGCAACGATGTGCTTCATGGCCGGTCTCACGGGAGATGGTGGTACCAACCCGCTCGTAGTCATGCAATGGATGATAATTGCTTACTTCCTTTAGTCCGACACCCGTGGGAAAGAATGGGGTGGTGACACTTGTATTCTTAGTTCGTCACCACGCGGACACTGTATTGGCAGGCCACTGGAACTATGTTACATTACTTCAGTGGTTGGTGTACTAAGGCCTAATTCTTTGGGACAGTACCTACAAGGATAAAAAAAAATGTACTCTAGTAGATAATAGGTATTACTCTTATTGTTACTACAGAATTAGACAGGCATAAGCCTAGAGCTCCCAATTGCGTGAATAATTAAGTGAGATGTTTGAGTCACTAGGCTCGCAATGCATTCGCCACGGACGAGTTGCCACTAAATATTTAAGACAGGTATGTGGCATCTTCGTGAGTAGTTTTTATCTCAAAATGAGAATGACAGTATGTAGGCCACTATTTATTTTGAGGCTACAATTTGGCTTTTTTAGATATTTTTTTATATACTTTTTTAGCATTTGACATGCTTAGGCATATACATTAAACACAAAGTGAAAAATGTGAAATCGGAAATAACAGTCACAAGCAGGATTTGGACCTGCATCTCCTGGATACCGTCCAGATGCTTTGCCAATTCAGCATTTTTCACTGTGTTTAATGTATATGTATGCCTAAGCATGTCAAATGCTAAAAAAGTTTATAAAAAAATATCTAGATATTTCTAGGGCTGCATCATTATTTGGTAAAAATCTTAATTGTAAAATTAAGTTTACCTGGTTGTTATAATGTATGAAAATACTTCGACAGGTGGCGCAGGCGTCACCCAAGACGTTAAGAATGAATGTGTTATCGAAATTAGCAGTCAGGAGCAGTTGTCACGATTGCTGAATTGGCAAAGCATCTGGACGGTATCCAGGAGATTCAGGTTCAAATCCTGCTTGTGACTGTTATTTTCGATTTCACATTTTTCACTTTATGTTTGGCTTCTTTTATGGGAAGTAGAATAAAACTAATGTGTTATAATGATCGTAGATCATATATTTTTATACTATGGAGCATTTATTACTCATTTTCATGAAAAATCAAATATTAATAAAATAAAAGTTATGTGAGTAAATAACTAATTTCATATATATCTTGAACTGAATCTCAACTAAGTATTTTGAACATAATAATAATAATTACAGTTAACAGGCCTTTTTTGTAAACTTATTTTTATAATAAAATCTAGTGAAACATGACAATGATCTTTAAATATTTTAGTTAATGCACCTATTTACAAATATTCATTGCTTTTAAATTTATGTTAAGTAACACAAATTATACTTAGGCCTATCATTGGCATTTTCATTCTTACTTACCAAATCTTTGATCACATTTATTGTATCTATACAAAGCACCTATAAAATTATCTACATTTACACTATGATCTAAAGACATTGGTATAAACTCAGTAAGGCGTATCTGCCATGGCAACAAGCCATGTGTGCAGCAGAGTGGCCCCGTGTACAATACCAAATCTGGATCAGGAATGGGAGGATACAATAATCTTATAGCACTATCTAGTTCTTGTGCTGTATATTCATTAGATACTCTACTACATATTATCTTGTTTTCTGCTATATTTTGTACACATTGTGCTATTGTGGAAAGTCCATCTTTATGTGTAAAAATATGTATGACTATAGTGTGTGCCTGCACTCCATTGGTATAACCATTCAAATCTGGTTTTTTTGACCATTTTATACAGCCTGGAACACCTTTCTTTTTTTTCTCTACTTCACGAAATAGTTTCCCATCATTTTCCTTTAGTTGGCCTGGAAATTAAAATACAAAATAAGACTTTTTGCCTGATTAATAAAAAAATTAAGACTAGAGGAGTACAAAGAGGAAGTTAACATATACAGGGACGCAGAAGGATTAGTGATGGGTGATCTATATGTATAAGTGCATGTCAACCATTCTAAAAATATTGTATAGAGTATGCTAAATGCTAACCACATATATTATAATGTAAATATGGCATGCTCTGGCACAAAAATAGCCATCTTACCCTCCATTTTTCCTGGATAAACATCCTCATTACTTCTCTATATTCCCAGAATAAATGTACTATAAGTACAACATTTTATTAAAATAATTTGTTGAAGAACAAATTATTTATGGAAATGTGTAAAAAGAAAAGTGCTTTAGACCGCTAGCAGTCTAGAATACTTCACCGGATTGGATGAGGCACAGGTTTGAATCCCGCTCACAGTAAAATTTTCTTTTTGCACATTTTCACAAATAATTTGTTCTTTAGAGTAGCTGAGCATGTCGAGTGCTAAAATACAGATCAAAATATAATTGGTTGAGTAGGAGGCAAGAGGTCACCAACTCGGTCATTTATATCAGTAAAGTATAATATGCCACCCATACATATAGATAGAATAGAACTAAAACAGCATAAAATTGTATAATCAATATATATTTTTAGCATTATACCAAATACAGTTAAATTGCATCATGATCTATTTTTATCAGATCTACTTATATTTTATTAACATATAACCATCAATAAAACCAACATAAGATAGTATTCTCACTAGTTTTTTTAGGAGATAACTGTATTATTAAAAGTAATTGAAGTATGTAATATCCTAGCATTTTTTAAATAATAAAAAACATTGCGTTGATATGAGAAATCAGCATAGCACTTTTACTTATTATTTGCACTAATTATTACCTGTTATATCATAAAAGCTCACATACGATATCCCGGCGACAAGACTCCATATAACCATACGAGCCAAATCACTGAAACTATGATGATTGGTGTCCACCAAGACCACCAAATGTTTTAATTTCTTAGTAACCGTTGGCACGTGTTCCAATATATGTTTTATATCCCTTTTTGTTATCTCATCCTTCGGTAAATTATATTTTTTTCTCCAAAATTGGCAATAAACATGTTGTACAGCAACAAGTATATTCACAACCAAATGTATTAATTTGAACAAAAACTGGCGAAGCAGTCGTGAAAGCATGTTAATAGGAATAAACTAGGTAAATGTAAAACTTTTTAATTTATTTAACCATTTTTCGCAATAGAACTCATCAAAATTCGACAGATCACACGACACAAGCACACAACACGACAATCAATCAGCCGCTTTTTTCTGGCAACCAATCACGAGCTTCTGGGTGGATGTTTCTGCAACTACCAACGTTTAGAAACGAATCAAAAATACTTTGTATTCATTCTTATACAAAGAATAAGTCTTTAGCTTAGGCAATAGGTAAAGATGGGTTAATACTGATATTTATTTTGTCAATATCGGCTGATATGAATATATTCTTCAAGTAATATAATAATTATATTGTATACTAATATATGAATATCACTAATATTTACTGCCGTGTGGCTTTAGAATTGTCCCACCCCTCTCCACCCATGGGAGTCGTAAGAGCTGACTGAGGGAATACTGAGGGAGTGGGCAGCAGCACTCCTTCGAGTATTAACAACATCCACTGCAATCGCCAACCCGCCTGCCAAACGTGGCGATTACGGCGCTATCCCCCATTCTTGGCGAGGCCTATGTCCAGCAGTGGACGTTAAAAGGCTGATGGATGGATGGATGGACTAATATTTCATACGGAGGATATAGAGATATGCTATTCTTTTCAGAATAATATCTAACTATCATTATATTCACATTAATATCTATTTAATATTGTTACTTGTTTTAATAATGGTATTCTATAGAATTATTAAAACAAGTAACAACATTAAAAAATACCATTATAAAAACAAATAACAATATTAAACATTTAGATATTTTTATATATATATATATTTTATACACTTAGTCTTAGTAATATCTATATAATATTTTTATCTGTTTTCTGTTTATCACTATGTCTGTGTCGTTCGTGCATCACGCAGAATCTGCAGAACAGATTTTGATGCAACTTGTTTTTATTTGGTAGCTCTTGATTAGACTTAATACTGATATAAATTTTTGTTCCGCTACTGTATCGGGAACGTGAGATATGACCTTGTAGCCGACAGGGAACAATGACGAAACGCAAGACTCTTCTGTGTAAATAGAAATATGAACAAGACTATTCTGTGTAAATAGAAATACGAAAATGAATCTTCAGTGACGTAAATAGAAATAAGATTAGTTCTGAAAAGAACTTGCGTTTCATCATTGTTCCCTGTCGGCGATAACCTAAAAAGTAGTTTTTGGCTGCGGCGGCTTTTGCTAGTAGTAATATAAAAACATAATATATATATTATAGTAATCTACATTATTGTATTAGGATATACCCTGTAATAATAGTTGTCAGTAAGATAAATAAATAAGCATTTGACATGCTTAGCACCTAGCATTATACATTAAACAGATATTATAATAAGTAAGTATAAAAACAAAATCCGGAATAATGTGTCATTTATGGTATCTGCCATGCGGGCCAGCTTTAGAAGTAGAACCACCAATTTTAACTCAATGATACGTACGATGTTCTCACCAATGTGTGATTCTATCTAGTCTATGGATATAGCAACACACCCATGTTCAGTGGTCACTGTTCATATTCACGAAATAGTGAATATGGCATATTATTTAGCAATACGCCCGTATTAGCATATCAGATTGAGTCGAATTACTGATACGTGAATACATCCAATATCACTAATATCTTAATGCATATGAATGTATCGGATTCCATCTTTAATAATAGGTCTATCAGTATTCATCTGAGGATTTTAATACCTGTGGACCTTAGATAAAGTACCTATCTAAGCTGTGGAGTCCATAAAGCTCAGACTAAATACATCTAGACAGAGCGAAGAAAATTTTTTGACATGTATGAGCGAGAACACAAGATACAATTTACTGGTGCAAAAAACAGACAGTCATAGATTTTGGTCTTTGTCGCTGTGGCCAGTTTTTGGTATTTGTCACGATGTCAATATGCTTTGTCTGTCACAATTCAACTGACATGATCAAACATTTGTATAAAATTTCGGGTTTTACATATATTTACGTGTTAATCAGGGTTTTGAGAAAAAAACTACGTGATAATAGCGCTTGTAAAATAGTGTATTATGCTACAAAAGCTACAGCGAGCTAAAAAATACCAGTATAACATATCATTCATGTGTAGTCGAAAATGAAATAATATGATTGAATGCTATAAAGTGATATAAAATGGGCTTTTTTACTCGAAATATATTGGTTAATAATTGCTACTACTCGTGATGATAAAGAATGGGATTATAAATTGCGGCACATTGAGCCTGGGGGGTTAGGCAGAATCTCATATCCCACGTGTCGATCGTATCGTCATCACTGTGATTGGTTGAGAGCTCACCGTGATTGGCCAACGGATTATTGTGACATCACTCGTCGGTTTCTCAACCAATCACAGTGATCACGATACGATCGACATGTGAGATATGAGATTCTGCCTAACCCCCCTGTACTGTCAGCATACTACGGCGTAACTATAAACAATAGTTCACGCAACATGAATACCGTTATTTTTCTGTCTATACCGTTAGGTGTGAGTATAGACGGCGATAGTGTGTGAGCGACAAGTAAATAGTGGCGACGTCATTTATAATCCCATTCATAATCTGCACGAGTAGTACTAAGATACATTCGCAAAACACGTTTTCTAGCTAAATTTCTATTACTGAGAATTGTTTCGGTGTTGCCTTATTGCGAATTTAATTTGCCCAGTTTTTATTAATAAATTTATATGTAATTTAGGAGATGATGATAAAAAAATACCATTTTAGGTTTTCCTATAATTCAGATGCGAGATCGAAATGGGTGGATGCTACGGGAAAACGAGGCAACCCACGAAATACACAAAATATGTTTCACGATATTTTGTTGATGTTTCATTATACATAATAAGCGCGCACCCCTCGTTCTATAGTGATGCGCGTCGACAGTCGTGGTATTCGTCCTATAGCTAACTTCACCAATTGTAGTACTCTCTCTCCCGTGGGACCGGCCATGAAGCACATCGTTGCGTTTTGGTCATAGCAGGAGATAGCCGTTTATTCTTTCATTTCATATCGGTGAAATGAAATGGTGAACAGCGGCTTGACAATACTCTCAGTATAGTTGAGTCCATCAGCGACGGTTGACATTTACCATCAGATGGGCCGTGGCTCGTCTGCGACTAAATGCATTGTGTAAATGTCTTGTGCGTGTGTATGTGTGTGTCAATGTGCGTAGTAATTTTATAGATAATGGTTTCATTTTGTGATTACTAACAAATTTTCCACCTCATTGTAGTCCAAATCTTTAAGCCATAGTTTAACCGTATATTTAATTTGAAAGTTAGATAGATGTCTCATTTTATATATTAGATTAAGTTTATTGTACAGTCTAGGTGCAACATTATGATAATGTTGTTGGGCAAATGCGCTTCGAACTCTTGGTACAGGACACTTATCTATTGTTTTACCTGAATTATGTAGAAAAGGTACAGTTTTTTTGTGATACTTACGAATACACTGATAGATAAAAAGCTTTCGCACTGTCAGAACGTTAGCCTTTTTATAAACTAAATATGTTGGATGCCGAAACCGTAGATATAGTAGTGCTTTGAGCACCGCTCGCTGCGCTCTTTCGAGCTCAAGTAAATATGATTTAGCTGATGAGCCCCACGAGCAGTAAGTAATTACACATTCTGCTAAAGCTTTGTATATTTGTATGAGCAGAGTAGTGTCCCGTATTATCCGTAATTCTATAAAAATATAAATAAGTTTCCTTAATCGATTGCTAACGGTAGTTATATGTTTTTTCCAGTTTCGTTTGTCACCTATAATTACTCCTAGATATTTGATGCCAGAAGTTCTTGTTAAGGTAGGACAATTACAACACGAGAGAAACACATTTTCAGATTGGTTACAAGGGTGCGAAGCCGGAAATTATTTGGACAGAATACTATGGTCTTGCTAAAACAAACCAATTTAGTTTTACCGACGTTTAAAGATAGTAGACTGTCTTTGAGCCAAGCGGTAATAGATGACATGCCTTCTTCAGCTAATTTTCGTACGTTCTCTCACGTATTGCTATAAAAAAGTATAGCTGTGTCATCGGTGAAAATTTGTATTTCAGCACCTTCAATTTGGTATTTACATAGATCGTTAATATACGCCAAAAACAGGGTGGGGGCCAGCGTACTGTCCTGCGGCACTCCATAGGAGCCAGATTTGAAGTTACTGACATGATTCTCGACTCTTACACATTGATGCCTATCAGTTAGATAGTCCTTCAGCCACAAAAGCGCGTTTCCCCTAATTCTTAAGTTCTCTAGGCGAGTTAAAAGTATTGGTATTGATACGGTGTCGAACGCCTTTTGTAGATCCAGAAACACCCCTACACACTTGTCTCCTTTATCAAGATGCTCTGTGATTTTATAGGTAAGTTTTAAGACAGCATCATCAGTGGAATGGTTTGCACGAAACCCATGTTGGTTCGGGCTAAGAAGTTTATTGCCCTCTAAGTAGTTTATTATACGTTTTTTCATAATCTTTTCGATTACTTTAGACAGTGTACTTAATATAGAATTTGGCCTATGGTTTGGCGCAAAAGACTTGTTACCTGATTTGTAGATAGGACAAACAACAGCGTATTTAAATACTTTCGGGAAAATGCCGTATTCAATGCTAAGATCGATCAGGTGTGCAATAGGTTCAGAAAGGCAGGAACAGAACATTTTTAAAGTCGAAGCTGTTATTTTATCGATTCCTGGAGCACTATGCGTTTTAATGCTGTTTATAACATTAATAACCTCATTAGGATCCGTCAAATATAGGGACATGGAGTGTAAGGGTGCATCTGTCCTTTTAGCTTTCTTGGCTAGGGAAACCTCACCTGAGTTTAGCTTTCGCAGTGTTTGATTGGCAAGGTTTGAGCCTACCGATGTGAAGAAATTATTAACTACGTCAAGTGATTCAGTGGCTGTGGCTTTTAAGTTAATTAATTCTGTAGATGCAACTGTATTAGATTAATTCATGTTACATATTTCTTTGATTGTCTGCCAAGTTTCCTTTATATTACCTTTATTTTTATTGAGTTTGTCGGTATAGTAGTCCTTTTTTAGTGTTTTAATTATCCTTTTCAAAGTATTTCTATATACTAGATATTTATTCTTTAGGTCGTAAGTGTCTGAATTTTTCTTTACATTTCTATGCATCTTGTCTCGTTTTATTATAGATTTTACAACTCCTACTGTGATCCATGGTTTCAGTGGTTTAATACGCTTAGAAATTTTTCTAACAGTTGTATTGGCATTTTTGATGTTTTTTAATTTTACTGTAAATATTTGAGCGGCTTCGTTCGCATCTATAGTTGAGTATAGATCGTTCCAATTTACATTCCCTATTAGACTTTGTAAACGACGTGGTCTTTTTCTGTGTGCAAGTATAGTCAATGTGTAATAGGATAGGTGAATGATCAGTCAGTTCATCGAACACAAAAGTTTGTGCCTTACAAGTGGTTTTCACCATAAAATGGTCCAGTAATGAACTTTGTCTAGTGGGACAGTTAATTTCTTGCTTTAGACCATAATTAAGGTAAGTTGATGAATTACAGTTAAGGTTATCAGGTATAATATCCAAATTCAAATCGCCTGTCAATATCAAAACTTTATATTTATTGCAGGAACTTAAAATATTATCTAGAGTATTTATATAGCTGAGTGGATTCCTAAGACAAGGTGGACGATAAGTACAGACAATACATATTTCGTCCTTAATATTAACATTTATACAGTTTCCCTCTGAGCAAATCGGTTCGAACGAAGTCGCTTCAAATAAGTCCCGCACATATACGACAACTCCATCATTTTTGTTTAAGGATATATTCGTTCTAAATATGTTATAGTTATTTAGCGTTGCTAGTAAGGAATGTTCGTTAGTCCAGCATTCTGTTAGTACTATAACGTCAATTAATCTATTAAAGCGAGAAACAGACTAAACATATCAAAGTTAGCCTTAGATAAATAACCTATAGATGTAGCCATGATACATTAAGAAGTGTAGAAGTGAGACAGGCATATACGAAATACGCTAAGAAAATTGAGACAAGTATCGTATCTTCCTGTCTCATATGACGTGCAGGTTTTTCAGCTAGCAAACTTTTAAATAGTTCGCCATACAACTTAATCACCATGGCTACCAGGGATGCCATTAAAAGGAAAATTAGGTGTCGTGTTTTGTGTTTGAAAAAATGCCGTGTCTCAAACAAATTTATTAAAAAGCAGACTTTCACGCCTGATTATAATAATTATAATAATAATAATTACATATTGTTCCTATAGTTACAATGATTAAAAAGAAGGTTTCCGTACAAAATCTATAAACATATGTCAGATATACAAACTTTATTTGAATTTCACTAAATTCGTCCCGCGGGAAAGGATGGGATGGTGACACTTGTATTCTTATTCCGTCACCACACGGATGTTGCAAGAAAAATATAATGGTTGCCACACAATATTTATTGATGATTCTAGGAGCTGCATTTATTTTATAATCCTTTTCTTAAAAATAGTGGAAGTTTTACCGATACACTATGAAGTATTGAAAAAAATCTACAACTTGCAATCGAGGGGAGTGTCTTTGAGACTGCAATGGATCCCAGGATATATTGGAATTAGGGATAACGCAAAGGCAGACCAACTTGCTAAATCAGCATCTTCGAGTGGAACATACTATGATATATTTCTTCATTACAGCGAAGTAATCCCTAGACACAAAAGGAAATTCTGTGATATATGGCAGGAATATTTTGATTTAAGATCAAGAGAAAAGGGTATTTGGTATGAAACCATACAGTGCTCAATCTTTCGTAGCCCCTGGTCCGGAGATGTCATAATTAACAGCCAATATTTAAAAATTGTTTTCAAACTCCGTTCCAGTCACTATCCATCTGCAAGTATGCATTTCTGTTAAAAAATGCACCTCACCCAAATGTGAGATATGTGATGTGGTGGAGGAAGTGTATCATTTGTTAGTAGAGTATGATAGGAACTGGAGTCATAGCGAATTAATGAAAGCGAATAATGTTGCAGAATTTTAGTGTTGAACATATAAAATAAAACCTTTTTTAAATAGTTACGTTATAATTTTGTGAGAGTCCATTATCTCTAAACTCTCACCTAATTTTGAATTCACAATATTCATCAGAATAATAAGTGATCGATATTAATCTATTAATCAATTAGTGATTTATTTAGATAGTGGTAAAAATTATATCGCGGTCTTCATTTAATTTTTGCCACATTTAGGGCGAATAGCTGTAGCCGTAGCGTAATAGCCACACTGAAATGTAATATTACTGTCTCATGAGTGGGCACGCGATGGCTACATCTACAGGTTATTTATCTAAGAAGTTAGCGTTCAAACTCCGTATATTAACTGTCAGTGTTAGGAAGGAGGTACTGCTTGAGCTACATTTTAATTGCGTATAATATAATCCGTAGGATCACTGACCCGTCTACACTCAATACCCTCATCATCCACATCACTTATTATTATATTACTTAAGAAGTTGAATTTTATAAATAAAAACTTTGATGACACGTTTAGAAGCTAAAAAGTGTGTATTTATAAATTATACTAGCACTACAAGGTTGGTATTCTCATCAGGTATTATAAATAAATGTTTCCGAAACATTATTAGAGTAGTAGGTAGGACTAAAAAAGTTATTGAAGTTATATTGTGAGCTTTATTACAATAGTAAGCTATAGCTTAGCTTTAGCTTTATTGTAATAGTTAGCTATTATAGCCTTAGAATAATAACGCTTAGAACCCGAGTAGGTCCAAACGGAGTGAAGCACTTTCAAGTTAGCCTTAAAAGGCTAACTGCGTTGCTCCTTCTGTCAGTGTCCATAATAAAGTGTCATTGTAAACATCTCGCATAACTTTATTTAAAAATTATTTACTGCACCGTGAAAGAATGTCACAACGCGTCTCATAACCACAATAATGATAGGAAGATTACATTTCACTCGTAAGTACTCTTTAATAATTAATAGTTTTCAGTAATACATTCATCTAAACAGAAAATTAAATTGTAATCAAAATATTGCCAGATTTAGTAAAAATATTTACCCCGAATCAAAAAATTTCTATTTAATTCTATTCGTTTTTAGATTTCGATCAGATTCGATTATTGCTGCGCAATGGATACAACCAATCCGACTTAATCGAAGCGAAGAATGTTGGAAACCAATTAGATACACAAAAATAGGTTCCAAGCATTTCGGTGACAAAGAAAAGTATACTACCTTATACTACATACTTGGTTTTACTTGATATGGTATTACTATGGTATATACTGACTATGGTATTACTTGCTTATGATGGCAGACGAGCCACGGCCCATCTGATGGTAAGTGGTAACCGTCGCTCATAGACTCAACTATACCGAGGGTATTGTCAAACCGCTGCGCACCATTTCATTTCTCAGATATGAAATGAAAGAATAAACGGCTATCTTCTGCTACAGCCAAAACAGACTGACTGGCTTCATTCTTCTTTTCATTCACAGGAGATGGTAGAACCGAACCGTTCGGGTTTGATGAGCAAGTAAGTACTTTCACTTGGTACCCAGCCCTACCACCAGTAGCGCAATGGGTGATAATTGTTTACTTCCTTTAGTCGCATTGTACGACACCTGCGTAAAAGGATGGCGTGGTGACACTCGTATTCTTAATCCGTCACCACACGGAAAAGCGGTAATTTAAGTTCCATTACCTACAGTTGCATTATTAATAAATTACAAATTTTGTCTAAGTTCCGTGTTTCAACTTACATCATCCATCCATCCATCAGCCTTTTAACGTCCACTGCTGGACATAGGCCTCCCCAAGAATGGGGGATAGTGCCGTAATTGCCACGCTTGGCAGGCGGGTTGGCGATCGCAGTGGATGTTGTTAATACTATCTACTTACATATCCCGTCCTTTTTCCATACAAATCTACTATTCATTACAATTTTCTATCAGAAAATTATACACGAGATTTTGGTTTGGCAAAACTGGAATAGTGTGCCATTTTCCTCACTTTTTGGGGAAAATGTTTTTACTTGTATCATTACTTGATCGTGTGTGTGTACCGTTGAATGTAATTACGTGATGTTTACGCACACATTAATCGTTATGTTGCTTCAAATTTAAGCTGAATTATAAATTACACTATCGTTCTAAGCGTTATTATTCTAAGGCTATAGCTTTATTGTAATAGTTTAATAATAAATTGCATCAACAATCAATTAATGTACTTACAAAATGTGACCTTCAAGCATATTGATTTTTTATTTTATTTATTTATTGCAGGTTTCCTAAAGATCCGAGTTAAGAAAGTTAAGAAATGAATGGAAGAAATTTTGTAATAACAAAGTTACCTGGATTCTAAGCAACTTGTCTATGTAGTATGTAGTTGTGTCACTTCATTTTACAGTGTTGTGTTGTGATCTATCTAAGGTTGTGATACATAATTTATCTATCTGTGTGTGAAATTGCTAGTGTATTCTTTTATATGTTAAGTTGCGTTTCGTAGTGATAGACTGATTGTTTTCGTGTGAAAGTGTGCGTGGCGCAGATTTGCCCCCGCAAAAAATTACAGACAATCTTATCTTATCTTCTTGTTTAATGGCTCTTGTTGTGGCAGTGACTTCGCCAATATCGAGTATTAATTTAAGGTAGACCGTCAAACGAAGGAAATTTGTTCGGTTAAAGAGAAATAAACGGTGAAAAATGAGTCCAACACGATGGATTACCATGAGATACACTGAAACAAAAAATACAACTCTAACTACATGACATACAACTACTTACAGGAATACAATATATACAAAACCAAAACTATTTTTTTAAAACTAGATACCCTATTACCTCTATAATATGTACATACATTTATAATTTAATCTTAATAACTTTTATGAATTTACAAAGTGTTTTAATAAATGGAGTAAATACAAGAGACAAAAGAAGTTAAAAAGATGTTGGACGAGAGATTTCAGTTGGTAAAATATTATATAAAGAACAGTTTAATTTAAGGCAACAAAAAAATGTATGGTTTATATTTCCTTGAGCCAGACCACATTCGCAAATGGTATTATCTCTAATCCTAAGTTTAGCAAGGAATACCGGAGTGCAAGAATGGTTTAAAGGAAACAGACAATTCTGTATCGGAGTAAAACTTAGTCAAATTCAAAGGATATTATAGACAAACTATCGAGATTGCAATAGTTTGACATAGATAACCGGAATAATTTTAGAAGATAACTATGATTATAACTTTGTTGACTAAAAATGTACTACTTACCTGTTTTAGCCGGATAAAAGAATTACAGGACAAAAGAAATTGCAGTTATGCTTATAATATATTATTCTT
This sequence comes from Leucoma salicis, assembly GCA_948253155.1. Lineage (NCBI taxonomy): Eukaryota > Metazoa > Arthropoda > Insecta > Lepidoptera > Erebidae > Leucoma > Leucoma salicis. The sequence goes on from OX411815.1 coordinate 7,714,064, forward strand.
AAAATGTATTAGAACCTGTAACATTAGCGTAATAATGTGATTAATGAAGGTTTTTTATGTAAATACAAAAACAAGCTTACAGTCCGATGATGGGGACGGTTGGCCGCCTTATTGTTGTCTCAGTTGATTGGGTCCAATTAAAAATAACGCATACGCGAAAAGGATAAAATACTTATACGTGTGTCTCTCTCACTCTTGCTAAAACTTAATATGTGCATCCTTTTCTTCATCCTTAGTGTCATAATAGTAGCGAGTCTATATTATACTTCGTCTAAGGAGTAAAACGTTTGGCTACTCCCCTCCGGTTCGCCGGGGGTCCGCGGTGATTTATGTCTGCTACAGCCAAAACACACAGGGGGTTAGGCAGATTCTCATATTTCACGTGTCGATAGTATCGTGATCACTGTGATTGGTTGATAAATATCACGATACGATCGACATGTGAGATATAATATTCTGCCTAACCCCCATAGAGTAAAATAATCATACTAAAACTAACCCTCCTGATGTGTTTCATGACTGGTCACACAGGAGACGTTGGTACCGATCTGTTAGGACCCGATATCGAGTGAGTACCTATTCTCGCTTGGTACTCAGCCCTACCACCAGTAATGCAATAGGTGATAATTGCTTACTTCCCTTAGTTTTCTTGTACGACAAAATATCGTGATAATACTGATATTAATAATTAGGTCCATAGCCATTATGATGACTCATATCAATCGACTATTTCGACTACCAATAGTACCAATGGAAACAATCGCGAGTAAATAATTTGTTTAAATAATTAAAACTTTGGTATTATGTTAATCATTTCAAGCAATTACTTTTAATAGATTTTTATTAAAATATATAGTTACTAAGCTAGTCAGTCCAATTAGTCGATTTCATTTATAACATTGTATCCTGTTCCGCCCGCCATATTTGTTTCTTTTGCTTGTCAGACTTAGCTGATGAGGTTAGTATTCAGCATAATTTTATAATTGTGTAGATTTTACGTGATTATTTAAGCAAAGGCATATATTTAGTGTTAATGTATGTTAAAACACTAAAGCTACGTTTTTAGATTATGTCATATAAGTGCCACATCATGTGTAATACGTCGAATATTGGTATCGTGTGACTTGACCACGCCGTTTATTACTACGTTTCCATTTTCAGAAGCCTCAAAATGCAGCTGCACATCCGAGGACAGTCGACACACGTGTTAGACGTAAACGATCAGGAGACCATTGGTCAGATTAAGGTAAAATTTACTATGATAACCCTTCATCACGTCCGTATGATACTTTTTTGTGTCAACGCTATCGCCTTGGCGGCTTTACTTCTTACAAAATCGCGCCTATTTTGTTTTGTTTTAGGAGCGTATCCGTGCCCTTGGTGATGTCGGAACTGAGGAATTAACCCTATCTGCATGTGGTGCTCCTTTAGATGACTCATGTTTGGTGTCGGAATTGTCGTCCAGTGAGCTCGACCTTACCGTGCCACTGCTTGGTGGTAAAGTGCACGGTTCCTTGGCTCGTGCTGGTAAGTACATACTGTTTATGATTGTTTGAAATTTTACTTATAATTTTTGAAGATCTACATTGTGTTTTGATAAATATTGTTAGAAATACTGGTATTCTATTGGATTTGGTTAATGTTTAAAGCCTGTTTTATTATAGGTACTAAAACTGAAAATAATTAAGGTTGTTGGTTGAAAGAATAATGTCAACTATATGACAATAAATTGGTTTATTCATTAATTTTTATAATTACAGTTTCTTATTAATTAGCAACAAAAGTTATTTGAATGTTAAATATTTTTCTGCAAAGGAGATTAAATCTTACTGTCCTATCGTTGGTATGGATGTGTACTCCGAATTATACTATTACACTTCTTGCCGCCTTCACAAAACAAGGTCAAGTTTTATAGATACTCAAGAAAATCCTTTTCCTTCACCCAGTTTTTGAAAATATTACACAGGTGGAAAATAAGCATATAGCATCTGATGATAAATAATAGCTGTAGCCTATAGACGCTAGCAACACCAGAGGTATTACTTGCACATCGCCAACTCCAAAGAAAGGGATACATTTTCACATAATTTTGTAATGATGTGTAAACATATCATAAACTATTTTATAAATAAATTTCAGGTAAAGTCAAGGGTCAAACACCTAAAGTAGAGAAACAGCAAAAGAAAAAGAAGAAGACAGGCCGTGCTAAGCGCAGGATCCAGTACAACAGACGGTAATTATTCAACAAGTGGTTTAGCTAACCTGTTGTCCTAGGAGAGCGATGCGACGTATTGCGGCTAGTACTTTAACCGCTCTGCATCGCATTCATATCAGGCAACAACATAGGCCATAAGTATGTACTACCACTATTTGATATTTTCGTGTCGCGTCGCGTCATGTTAACACGTTTGTCGTTCACCTAGGATAACAGGGAATAATCTTTGTTCTGGGTATTTGATTCTCGACTCAAAATAATAAGTATTCGGAGCTCAGTGTCCATTTGTGTTTCTAAAAAAGAAATTCTATTTAAATAAAACAGGTCATATTCCATTTAATACATAATACTGAACCTTATTGTGTAAACTTGATTTTATTGAACAGATTTACTGCCTACTTTCTGTGGTTTGTGATTATCCAGTATGTTCAAAAGTACTGCTATTTATTTTAGTTTATTGCATATAACAAAGGCACTATGAATAGAATATTGTTCAGCTTTGGCATTACAAAAACTAAATTCAAGGACTGCATTTTCATTTTGTAGTATACACTTAAATTACTAAACTTTTTTCATTTCCTTTATTGTTAATAAAATAATCAATAATTTTTAATAAAATGATAATGACTTTATTGTTAATAAAATGATAATGAATTTGAAATTCTAAGTCTAGTAATTTGAGGTGACCCATTTTGTTTTGTCTTCTATTTTTGATTACGATCCAGCTTACTATCATATAATTATTTTTTAAAAATCTGCAAATTATTCCTTAATCACGTCACTGGGGTGATTGAAATCATGAGAAAGCCTGTGCCTCAACAACCACATTAAACCGCTTGTTCTAATAGCTAGGAAAAAATTTACTCTCAAAATTATTTTGACATCCAGTACTTCTTTGTGTTTTAGAAATTAGATGACAGTGGCTTAAATAAAATATTAGATTTTCAATATTTTAGTTAGTGTCAACATTATAAAGAAAATAATTATAATAACATTGTTATAATATTTTAACTTTATTACTATTTGCTGACTGCACAATTTTTTTCAGATTCGTCAACGTTGTCCAGACCTTTGGCCGCAGACGTGGACCCAATTCCAACTCCTAGGTTTATGATTTGTAAATAAAATGCAAATATAACATCTGTTTTGCCAAATTGACTTTCCATTCAGAAAACTTAAAATAGACAATTGACCTAATAAAAATTTTTAAAAGAGTGTCTAGTCAATAGACTACAGTCAATATTGATGCAAACTTCCGGGCTGTGAGGCTGCACATGCCACTCAGTATGGCTATGATTTTCGAGATGTTGGTGTGATTCAAGGTGTTCTATCTGCTCCATTGAGTGATTTACTATGTTAAGTAATCTAATTAAGTAGCACGTAAGAAAAGAGTGTACATAATGGAGCTGTCATAGTCGCTGACAAAAGCGCCTTAAAACTAGATCATTCTAATTTGAGACCTTGTACCATTATAATAGTAAACTCCCAAACTAAGCTTAACGCTTGTGTTATGGGTCCCAGATTACGGATATAACACATATAATACTTTTTTTTTTAAAACAAACACCCAGACGCAGTACAAATATCTGTGTTCATCACGCAAATAATTGTCCCGAGTGGGAATCGAACCTACGACCTCGTGCACGGAAGTCTGTTACACTACCGACTACGCCTCAAGGCCCGTCGTGCTTATGTAGCTTCTACTACCAATAAGCCGCACCATAATTCACCTTATACAGCTTCTAGTGAATATTATGTTTTATTTTTACAAATATTCAAAAAATAAAAAACAAATTCTTTGTCTTTAACCAAAATAATGCTTACTTGCAAATGATAAAACTAGTCTACTTACTGAAATATTATTTTTAGGGTTCCGTACCTCAAAAGGAAAAAACGGAACCTTATAGGATCACTCTGTTGCCGGTCTGTCTGTCTGTCAAGACCCTCTTTCTCGGAAACGCGTGGTATCACGCTGAAATTCTTCATATCAGATAGGTCTACTGTCCCTTGTGGTTAGGGAGCTGCATGCCAAAATTTCTATATGATCTGTGTGGCATGGTTAATATCGATGATTGTACCATAAAAAGCATTAAGGACCGCTTTTGCCACCATAACAGGCCTGCGTTATTAATTGACAGCACTTTAAAAATGTAAAAAAAAAACGTTATGATAAATCATTTGTTCGTCTCTGCCTGAAGTGAGGCTGACTGACCGCATTTGTAACGACGACGTAAGAGAGAGAGTAGGTACGAAAGAGAGTATCGGTGTAAAGATGTGAAAGGGAATGCTGCGATGGTTCGAAGACATGGAAATAATGCTGGACGAGCGACTGGTTAGGTACAGCGGGAGACAGAGACTCACCTACCTAGACCAAATCGGTCATGTATTGAAGGAAGGTGGAGTCAAGAGTCCGAAACTGGCGAGCGTGTATGAAGAGAATTATGAATGTTGAGGAAGCGAGAGATGTATGCAAGAATAGAGCCTCTTGGCACTCTGTTCTCTCTGCCTACCCCGCAAGGGAAATGGCGTGATGATAAGTAGTTCAATTTTATGCCTTCTGAAAATAAACACTAACAAAATAGACCAATGGCAACACACATTATATTGTATATAAAAAAACGTCAAGAATTCACTAATAACTAACACGAGCGCCTGAGGCAACTGCATTCACAACAACAATGTTGCGATTGAAATAGGCCAAGCGGCCGAATCCCGTAGTAAGGCCTTTCATGATGAAACCCGTTAAGAAACACATGGACCACTTTCCTTAAATAAACAATTTCTTACAGTTTTAATATAGTTTCTTATAACACTAAAGTGACATGAACAATAATGCAACCAAAATTACTTACTATAACATACTACTAATTATTATTATTAAAGTATGCCACACTATTGGGAAAGGCGTCAGTGTCTAGAATACAGTACACAGATAAAATGATATAATAACAGATATGTAAAATAAAAAAAAATCTATTAACAAATATGTAAAACAATTGCAAAATAGTTCCTTTTAACACATATGGCACCATTTCTGCGCATTATATTTTTGATAGGTCGATGTGGGGAAGTTACCGACCTCTGCTAACTGCTATCTGTCAGCCGTCACCTACCGCCTGACGTCTGTCATCGCATCACAACTAAATACTTAACTTATAATTTGAAGACATTATAATAGGGGAGCCGACGATGCTAATTGGGGATTTACTCGAGCGTCATGGAGACCTATTGGATTGCAAAGCTTAGATGATAAGAAGAAACAATTTTTTTTTTAAATAATTGTTCTTAATTAATTGAACAGCTCAGGAAATAGCATGCATATAAAAAAGTGTATGTTTTTTATGTAGAATACTTGTATTTATAAGAAAATAACTAAAAAATAATCGAAAGAAATAAATATTTTTATATTTAATTAATTAATCATGATCTTCATCCGTAGAAATATCTTCCTCTTCTGGCTTGATTTTATTCTCAGATTGCGTATCTGTAACAAGAAATCATTAAAATATTTAACAATTATTTTTTGTTATGAATAACGTGTTTTTTAATAATGGAAAAAAGATATACCTGATTCTGGAGTATCCTCAAGAATATCAGGTTTTATGACCACATCTTCATACGCTTTCGGCTATTGATCACCTGCAAACCAGATCATTTTGAACTTTCCATCGACAACGAATTTTTGTTACTTCGGCTTGTGGAAATCGTCAGATTATATATTTTTCGTTATCCTTGAATTATTTCCTTCATCTGAGGCGCTTTAATATTTCTGACCATCGATTTTTTTTTACTAATCTGATGGGCTGACCTAGACGCACGTCACTATATAGAGGGCTCATATATGGTACAAGTACTCAGCAGGATGCAAGGTATCCTCCCTTATGTTAATCTGCCGCGCTCGAGTAAATCCCATACTTCTTTCTGCGGCTCCCCTACTATTACAAGATATTGTCTACTAGACTATGTAATGTAATTTTATTATTGCTTGAGTCACTTACCTTCAATATCATATCATCCATCCATCCATCAGCCTTTTAACGTCCACTGCTGGACATAGGCCTCCCCAAGAATGGGGGCCGTAATCGCCACGCTTGGCAGGCGGGTTGGCGATCGCATTGGATGTTGTTAATACTCCAGGGAGTGCTGCTGCCCGCTCCTCCGGTATTCCCTCAGTCGGGTCTTACGACTCCCATGGGTGGAGAGGGGTGGGACAATTCTAAAGCCGGCCCCACACGGCACAAGTAAGAACTCTTAGTAATATCAATAATAAACCGTGATACCCGCTTTACCTTAATTCCTGAAAAAAACTAAAAAATCGTACATAAAAAAATCAGCGACCTAGACGTTTGCCAACTTTTTTTTCCTATTCTGGGAGTCCTAATAAATCGAATGGACGCAACGAGAACGACGAACAAATGATTTAGTACAGCTTTTTTTTTACATTTTTGTACTTTCGTCCCGTGATAAAACAGAGCCCTGCACATATGCCTCTTCGATGTTTATAGTTTTAAGGATGATTTTGACCATCAGTCCAAGAGGCAGACGCGAACAAATGATTTAGTATCACTTTTTTTTTAACATTTTTGAAGCGCTGTAACTTGAAAACGCAGGTACATACGACTTTCATTTACAGTACCAAATCGGTTTGTATTGGCATAAACTTTCATCCCTATTAATATGAAAGACGAACAAATCATATACCAAAATGGCACTCAGCTCCCTAACCATTGGAGCTGTGAAAAAATCAAACTTTCAAGCCAACGCAATCAAAGGATACAGCCGTTTATGCCGGAAATTTCCCGTAAACTCAGAATCTTGAAATTTGGTACGAAGCAACGTCTTATAGCACAGATGAAGGAAAAATTGCGAAAAGCATAAATTTTTAGTAACATAATCATATAATAAAAATATTTTTAATAATTTTAAACTTACTACCCCTTTCCTCATGAACGCGTAGTGGTATTATATTAAAATTCATATCAAATACTCAGCTCTATAATACCTTTAATCTGTAACAAAATCAAACCATCATCAAAAATAGGATTGAGCGTATACAAAAGCGTTTTCTTTACCATCTTGTATTCATCCGATAGGTGGCGTGGGTTGTAAAGACAAATGTGATGTGGAGATTGAGTATGGCTGAAGGTCAGTGCGATAGCTCAGCGGCTTAGAGCACTTCCCCGGATTGGAAGGGACGCAGGTTCGATTCCCGCTCGCACTAAGTTCTCTTTTTCCACATTCACAAATAATTTGTACTTAAAAAGTAGCTGAGCATGTCAAGTGCTAAAATATAGATCAAAAACACTTAAAGATTCGCGAATACAATAGAGAGAACACATATTTCTAGTAACATAAACGGGTCTCTTTCGCGTATAAATATACGCGTATAAGTTAGGGTAAGTTTTTAACTACCTTCAGCCCGACGTTTCAACCGCGTTGCAGTAGTCGTGTTCACGGTACAACTGTTATCCCGTGAACACGACATAATGCTGTTAGTCCGTGGTTAGCAACTTCAGTTTGTAGGTTTTCACAGGTCGTAGAAAACAGATATTGGCCCCTAACAAAGTAACCTCTGTTAGGGCGTTGGTTTACAACCGTGTAGCGGGCACTTAAGAGGTTATTGTAGCCAATAGATAGACGCTAATAGAGGATCACGAATGCGTTGCCAACCCTAAGCGTGATAGGACTTGAAGAAAGGATGATAGTCAGGAGATGAGAATTTGGACTTCCTCTATCCTTAGCTGTTCTTACAACATTCTTTGGTAAGACAATAATATTATCCTTACTATAAGTATAATCTACTAGCCTTTACCCTGCGACTCTGGCGCAGTCAAAAGGTAGTTTTTAGGTAGGTATAACCTAAAAACTAGCTCAGGTTCCCAATATAGTAACAGTTTTTAAGTCTAATTAGACTCTTAATTAAGAGCTATCAAACAAACAATCCGTTCAGTAGTTATTTCCTTTATGACCAAATGAAAAATAAGCCAAAGAAAAATTATAAAAATAATTGTTTATTTTTTTTGTTAAGGCGGGAAAAAAAATCCTAACCACACTACCCTGTTCGTTACCCCGAACGTCGGGGTGTGCGAATAGGGTAGCGTGGGGCCCTCACCCACTAAATAAATCCGACGTGTGCTGTCTTTCCCCCTTTATTGGAGGGTACTGCAATTATGTTGTTTCCTTCAGTGGTGTGTCTGAACACCCTAATACAGTAATTTTTTCTCAAATATCTTAAATGTACAGACACAGCTCTGTTACAGCTTTATAATAGTTATGATAATATATCTTATATATCCTAGTTATAAATGTACAAGTAAGTTTTTGTTTGCAACGCTTTCAATCCGTAACTTCAAAATTTCCCATACTTACCTACTTGCCTAGTCTGGAACCCAGGAAAGGACATAGGCCACTTTTTATACCGAAAAAATGGACAAACCTGTGGGATAATTATTTTTATAATTAAACTAGCCTTTACCCGCGGCTCCGCCGCAGCCAAAAGCTAGTTTTTAGGTAATATCTCAGGTTCCCGATATAGTAGCGGGATAATAAAAATAATGTATACCAGTTGTTAAGTCTAATCAAGAGATATCAAACAAAAAAGTTGCATCAAAATCCGTTCAGTAGTTTTTGCGTGGTGCGCGAACAAACAAACAGATAAACAGACAAAAATTCTAAAAGACGCCTATATGGCCTATTACAGTCATTTTTTCTTAAATATCTTAAATGTACATACACGACTCTGTTACAGCTTTATAATAGTAATAGATAACGTGTCGTAGAGTGACCTATTTATATTTATATTACCTAGGCACCACCTGAAGGAAGTCTCGGGCATAATATAGTATCTATTTTATATCTACCTACTTACTTACTTATCATCACGCCATGTCCCTTGCGGGATAGGCAGAGAGAAATGAGTGCTAAAAGCAGTGGCGTAACTATACCATCTGGGGCCCGTGGCAAATTCATTGGATGGGGCCCTAAGGAGGACCAGTAAATATCGTCACTTTATAATTTAATTTTAATAAATCACTTAATTACTTACCCAACAGTAAGTTACTAATATTGTGTATATTTTAGTTAAATATCTAATAAATTTAATATCAGAGTCAGAGAGATCAGTTTCGGAGACTCCCGACTCCACCTTTCTTCAATAAATGACCGATTTGGTCTAGGTAGGTTAGTCTCGATGTCCCCCTGAACCTATCCTTCCACTTTCGCATTATGTATCTTCTTAACAAGTCGCTCGTCCGGCATTCTTTATACATGTCCGAACCATTAGAGCATTTCCTTTCGCATCTTTACACCAATATTCTCTTGAAGATGTATTCGCTCTCTTACGTCGTCGTTACGAATGCGGCCAGTCAACCTAACTCCACAGATTTTCCGCAGAGATCGCATTTCGGCCGCATTAATTTTGCTCTCATGCTCCTTCCTGCATACCAAACTCTTGCTTTTTTTTTATTGCGTTTACTGGCAGACGAGCCACAGTCCATCTGATGGTAAATGGTAACCGTCGCCCATGGACTTGACTATACCGAGAGTATTGTCAAGCCGCTGCTCACCAATTCATTTCACAGATATGAAATTAAATATAAACGGCTATCTCCTGTTACAGCCAAAACGCAACGATGTGCTTCATGGCCGGTCACACGGGAGATGGTGGTACCAACCCGCTCGGGCCCGATACCAAGTGAGTACTTCCACTTGGTACCCAGCCCTACCACCAGTCATGCAATGGATGATAATTGCTTACTTCCCTTAGTCGCCTCATACGACACCCGCGGGAAATAATGGGGTGGTGACACTTGTAATCTTAGTCCGTCACCACACGGATAATTTCCATTAGTAATGTTGGGACAAGCACTGCGATGTGTATTGTGAAACGTGCCTTCTGGCCGAGGTAGTGGCTGCCAAGAAGTTGTACCAAGGCTCCGTTCACTCTTATCTTATTCAAGATATACATCTTCATCTACTTTTTCCAGCACGCATTACCTATTATTACTCTACTGTATCTGTTCTAGCTTCTCCTCTTTCAAAGACCATTATTTTGGTTTTGCTCACATTCACATGTAGGCCCCTTTTCTTACAATCTTCTGTCATTACCCTGACTAGGGTTTGTAGGTCAGTGGCTGATTGTGCTAATAGGACCACATCGTTTGCATATAGCACTGAATTAACCACTAAGTCGTCAATCTAAACTCCCACAATCCTACCTTTGGAGACATTTTTCCAGAATTTATGATAAACAGTCTAGCTGTTGGAACGCACCCTTATTTAATCCAGGGCGATATTCCATCCATCTGCACACAAGTTTTGCAGTCCATGTAATTGGAATGCACCGTTCGAAGCCTAGACTACGCGTGACACCAATATTACCCCAGACATCCGCATACCTATCTCCAAAATATTCACTCCATCGGCTTAACACATCTTGCGTTTGCGTAAGAACGTCTCCACCTTATTTTATTTATTCTGACGGCTGAACAGCAACTCGAAAATTGCTTCAGGCTGGCTGACTTCTAGGGGGGACCTGTCGCTGTCGAGCGTCATCAGAACGATGCTTGGCAGCTACAGGAATTGGGCCGCGGTCGCTGCCTTCTGCGAGAAGGCCACCTTGCAGAAGAAGTAAGCGGTGGAGAGGGCCAGGGTGGCTGATCCTTCCGCTGACCCGAACTGCTGCCAGCGACTGGGGTAGCGCAGACGTGAATACTTGCGCCTGGTACCGCCCTAGCTGAGGCTGCGGGTGGATGGACCGAGGAAGATCAGCCACATCATCAAGCCTCCCGCGAAGGTGCGACTCTCCGTGTGTGGATGCGTCGCTCAGTAGAGAGTAACTGAAAGGGTAAGCCGCCGGCGGACCGCTGAAGTAATGTAACATAGTTCCAGTGGCCCGCCAATACACGCGGGAAGACGGCACATGACGGGTTTATTTAATGAGTGAGGGCCCCACACAACAGTTAGTTGCCCCGAACAACGGGGTACGCGGTTAGGTAAATTTTTTCCCGCCTTAACATAAAAAAAGCAAAGGCTGCTTCTGGAGGGAGGCCCCAGAACAGTTTAATGTTAAAATTAAACACATCTCGTGTTTGCGTAAGAATGTCTCCACCTATAGACCTTATTTTATTTATTTTGACGGCGGACCAACAACTCCGTTATTTCTTCAGGCTGGCTGATTTCTGTCTGGCTGGCTTCTGGAGGGAGGCTCCAGAAGTGTTAGGTGTTAAAATTAATTCTCAGCGTATCTCTCGGGTTGGGGGGCCCGTGGCATTTTGCCAGCCCTGCCACCCTATAGTTACGCCACTGGCTAAAAGGCTCTATTCTTGCATACATCTCTCGCTTCCTCAACATTCGTAATTCTCCTCATACACGCCCGCCGGTTTCGGAGACTCCTGACTCCACCTTTCTTCAATACATGACCGATTTGGTCTAGGTAGGTGAGTCTCGGTCTCCCCCTGTACCTACATCCTTCCACTTTCGCATATATCTACCTATATCTACCTATATTATAGTCAAGGCGTCAACATACATAGGTACACTAATATACGTACTATCACAGTCGAAGAACATACGACTGTGGTACTATACAGCACAGTGCACGTGACAAAGCGACCAATTGTAGTCACCACTGCCACATGCCACAGTCGTCATGTAGCGCGCGTTTGATTGCTTGATTTGCCTATATATTACGTACCCAAAAGTACCAAGTTCAAAAACAACAAAACGCCTATATTCCCCGAACGGGTAGGCAGAGGTGTATTACACAGCCACGGTTCGCCAACTATGTTTAAACATAGCATCACACCTGTATTCCCCGAAGGGGTAGGCAAGGTGTATTACACACCCACGACTCGCCAGCTATGTTTAGGTCCCACGTAATATTACAAGCCTATTGACGTCTACCGGGCACATTTCCAAACTCCGGGCTGTTACTGAGAATTTTTCTTTTTAGGAAAAAGCTCAATAACATTGCCCTACCCGGGGTTCGAACGTGAGACCTCATGATCATCAGCAGTCGCTTACACTATCGCTGCACCACCGAGGCAGTTAGTTGTTAGTTTAAAAACACTCACACTCACATAAAAATGAAGAATATGTTGACATTTTGAGAAATTACTTTATTGTTTACGTTGCTTGTTCGCAATGAACTCCTAAACTAATAAACCGATTTCAAAGAAATTTTGCATACTGAGTCCAGTTTTGTTCAACATAAGAGCTAAGATAATTTTTATCTCAATTTATAATCGCAATATTTTTTTATGTTCATATCTTAAAAAAAAAACTACACGTCGCGGGACGTCTACCAGATGTGAAAACATCAAAATAATTTTGTAGAAATAAAATGATCATAACTTGACAAAGTAGTCTTTAAGACGAATCAATTAGCCACCTTCCAGCTTCATCATCAGCCCCTGGATACTATCTAGAGGCAAAGCACTCGTCAAGACGAATCATACGAGCCCAAACTCGATGGGGTTGCACCGTATCATTATAGAGTTCCTATGTCCACCTTCCAGCTCCATTATCAGATCAGCTCCATGTCATCATAATATTGCATTGTCGCGCGATATACACATGCGTGTAATATATCAGCTCAATCGGAAACCGGGAAGTGGGTCAAATTTAACTTGTAAGGTTTGAGCGGGACAAGTAAAGTCGTCGCCACGCTAACAGAAGGGGTAGGCAGAGCTGTATTACACACCCACGACTCGCCAGCTATGTTTGAGTCCCACGTAATAGGGGGCGAGCCTATTGACGTCTAACGTTCATATCTTCCTTATATTTAAAATGTCGTGTCACGCTGTTTGTCTACGATGGAATCCGAAACAACTTATCCAATGATGACGTTTTTTTTTTCAAAATGTGTGATTTGGTCTAAATTAAAGAATCCATCCGTCGATCAGCCTTTTATCGTCCACTGCTGGACATAGGCCTCCCCAAAATGGGGGTTTTACCATAATCGCCACGCTTGGTAGGCGGGTTGGCGATCGCAGTGGATGTTTTTAGTACACAGGGGAACCCCTTAGTCGGCTATTATTATTCCCATAGGAATAGACGGGGCGGAGCTATTCCTGATGCACACGGCCCTACACGGCAAAACTAAAGAATAGGATAGTTTTTATCCATATTATTTATTTTTTATTGCAAAATGAATAAGTGTGCCACAGTAACACGTGGCCGGTTCTGATAATATGCTTATAGGGTCACTAGAATTACGTCTATTGGTATCTACTCTACTTAAAGGATTGTCTAAAAGGAACATACAACAAAAATAAACTCATGTTTAATATTTATTTTATATTAACTATTTATAGTATACATAAATATTCAAGTAATCAAATTGGCATGAAAAATATTCATAATGTATGAAACAATGACATGTATAATTCAGATTACATGACTACGAATTACAATTTATAAACATACCTACGGTAGAAGACCACAGCCACAGTGTAGTTCTTATTCTACTAAGGGATAGTCCATTAATTACGTGATGTTATTTAACATATTTTAAGCACCTCCCCTCTGTTGAACGTATCAGTAAGGTTTAAGACTAATACCCCCCTCCTCTACCCACAATCACGTGTATTTTTTTATACGTGATATCTCACTACACCCCCCCTTCCCTCCTTGTGTTATTTTGTGATTTTAATTAAACCCAATTTCAATTTCGAGCCTCTCGTGATTAATGGACCACCCCTAACATGTTAGTTTCACATCCAATTACCTATCGAGAAATGCATTAACTTGTTGCAAATTGCAGTAAGTAAGCATATAGAGCTATTCCCAAATACGATAAACTTAACATGACAACAACAACGCTCTAATACAACTCCTAAATTTATATGTAAATAAAATACATATCTATAACGATACAGGTAATTAGTTCACACGATAAGGCACATATCTTCCAAATTCCGTCTTATACATCACTCATTCATTACTTAGGTACTGATATGCAGAGTATATCTTAAAACTTAGATTACTACTAAGTATAGTCTTATTATGCAACGCTTTTTACTTTAAACTAGGCACCATTTTAGACAGACTATTTTAGAATAAATAGGTACATTTTGTTTTCAGACTTCCACGCGCTGTCTACGTTTTCATCCACTCAATTCATTTAAGTATAAGGGTCTAAATTGTCAAAACTGCAAAATTGTATTTCGGGTCTTTGTACTTTTGAACATCTAAGCCTATTATAAATGCATTGTCTGACTTAACGAATAATTGCAGATACAACACCCTTTGCAGTTTTGTCAAGGATTCACTATTGGGAATGTTCTAATTCATAATTTCATATTCGAGGCACATTTTTAGGATTTATTATCATATTATGTTATTATGTAACATGCAACTTGATATCTCCAAAACTATAAATCTATAACTACGCAAACTACGAAACTAGATAAATTTTGTAAACAAAGTTTAGTAAAAAAACTACAAGTCTTTCAATAATAAATTACCGTATTCATGAACGAGACAGCAATTTGTTGAAACTTTACAACGCTTAAGTCATCCATGAATGCGGGAATAGGGCGAGTATTCAAGCTGCACAATGTGGAAGCATAATTATAATTAATTGATTCACATACATTATTACTCATCCTTTGGCAAACACAGCTTTTGAATACCAGCTATATTGTTTTACACACTCCACTGGCAGTTAGTAAAACGGCGTCACTATCTTTCAATAGAAATGCCTTTGGCACAAATGTTGTCCCTCAGCAACGTGTCCTTTCACTTTTAATTTGACACTTATGCTTCTGGCAATGTAACCAACTTGTTGCGGGCCTTCTCCCATTTGTTAATTATATCAACTGGATAGCAGATGATAGCTGACACCAGAAGGAACAAACCAGATACGAGGAACGCAACATCGTAATTCTTCGTGCTGTCATACAGCATTCCTGTGGAAAACATATTTGAATATAAATTATAATAGGAACAAACTTAATTGTTTTTTTTTATTCTATATCAGTAAGTGCCTAAATCACAATATCTCATTTGATGGTTGCATTGTGATATTAAACCGTAAAATATGCACTAATTTCGATTGAATGCCTACAATATTTTTCTAATATGCGGGTGGCAACTATCTATATTATGGTATAGAATAATGATAATAAGGAGTATTTAAAGTTTTTGATGCTTTAAAAGCTCCTTTATTTCCATCCATCCATCCGTCAGCCTTTCGACGTCCACTGCTGGACATAGGCCTCCAAGGAGAACGCCACAACGAGCGGTCCTTTGCTGTTTCGCTCATATGGGGGATAGTGCCGTAATCGCCACGCTTGGCAGGCGGGTTTGCCATCGCAGTGGATCCTTTATTTATGAACCGTTATTATGGACAATACGTATTTCAAGACCTGTCCAACAATACATTCTACGCTTATGGGCATTGTCTTTTTTTTTTATGCATGCTGTGCCACTACGTACTAATTTGTTTTGAAGTAAAGCTTCTTGATTGATTTTTCGTTTGCGTAATGTTACGCTATGTCTCGTGTATTTAAAAACGTTATAAATATAATAAAAAAAATCGAAACAAAATATTATTATTTGAGTGTGTGTGTTTATTTATTTATTTCATTTATTTATTTATGGAAAACCAACAGCTTAATTAACGTAACATAAATTTAGTATAAGTGACAGAAAGCCAATTACAGGTTTTCACCAATAGAAGCTGATTATAACATCAAGAACTATGGAACACTCGATAATATGAACATATAAAAGGAGAGAAAGAATTTAGATACCTAATACAAAAATAAAATAATGATCTATTGATTGTTTAGTTGAAGAATTTAACATTAAGCATGTTTCAAACCGTGCTGCTTTTGACAATAAATCGTTACTTAAGTTAGTCTTAAAAGACTTTTTTAAGGACCTAATATAATCCTTGCATCGCGGGGGACTTACAATGTCGCGGACACAAAGTACAACCGGGCTCAGAACAAACATTTGTGATCACACAAAGAGTTATCCTGTGTGGGAATCGAACCCACAACACTCGGGCGGGAGACCGGTATCTAAACCACTCCGCCATTTGTGCAGTCAGTCTGTGCGAGTCAAGTTGTTTATTATTGAATATTACGTCCTTACAACAGCGTAGTCTTTGAGAAGAATAATGGTTGGTTAATGTGCATACATTGTAACTTTATGGCTAAAATTATAGATAATTATGTAAACTATGCATACATATTACCTTGACTCACTTGTGTAGTTTTATTTGTAGAATGTAATGTTACAGATAACGTTAAAAGAATATAAAAAATATCAACTTGTGCTATCAATTCATAAACATGCATGTGTGAAGGTAGGAATTTGGCAATGATTTTGTTCGTGAGACGTAAGGGACAACATCTGGTAAGTGCCAAGATGTAATGCAAAACTTAAGTCACTTTAACTATTTTATTTTTTAAGCATATGATAAACTAAGCTATAATAAATGAACAAAAATGTCAAATCTAAAATAATAGTGACGACCAGGATTTGAACCTGAATCTCCTGGAAAACCGTTCCAGACGCTTTGCCGATTCAGCCAAAGAGACATCCATTCGTGTTTTATTATTTTCGATTTCACATTTTCGCACTTTTCCTTCGTTTTAACTATATATACCTAATTTATATTGCTAATGTAAGATATACAACAAAAAATACAGAGTAACAATGCCAATTTTTGCCTTCTCCGTGTTATCTATATTGATCCTTTAAGTGTCGTGCAATTAGGGAGTAAGTGCGGGCAGTCAGGGAGTGTAGGCAGGCAGGGAGTGTATCACTAAGTATGTATAATACATAAACTCACCAGCAATAGGTGCACCTAACATTGCACCAAGTCCTTGGAATAGTAAAAAGAGCCCGAAACAGTTGGTCAGTTGTTCTAGACCAAGGTATTCCACGACTAATATAGATCGAAGAGAGGCGAAGCAAGCTGTAATAAAAATAATTATTAAATCCAGTACATTCTCAATTCTAAAGCAAGAATAATAATACAAAAAACAAACGTACCGACAGCAAATCCAAAAACTACGCAGAATGCGTATTGATAACTGCTGTAGCTCAGTAATCCGCTAACCATGCATGCAATTCCACCCGCTGATAGAGCAATATTGTTCACCCACAGAGGAGAAACCTTTGGCACTGATGTTACAACACCGCATAGAATACGTCCAATGATGTTGGAAATTCCTATAGTAGGTACCAGCCAATCTACTGCAGTAGGAAGCATGCCCATTTCTCTTGCGCGTGTTGCCACATACATGTAAGGGACGAAGAATCCTAACATTGTGAAAAATCCACTTAAGGCCAAGACAACAAATGTTGGAGATTTAAAAAGACTGACGTCTAACATGGTAGCCAATGCTCTGCGTACCGCTTCTGGGCAAATACGACATTTTCCTGAGACTTCTTCTTGGGCATCTTCCTTGGTTGGTACATGGGTCACAGCTAAATGATAGCCGAGCGATGTTCGCGAAGTATATTGTGGTAGTCTGGTTAAGCTAGCTCCAAAGAAAATGTCATCACGGTATAGAGGTCTGGCAATCAAGTCAGCGTGTGAACGACGATAGTGGTGCTCGTTCTTTTTCGTTATCTCCACTTTAATAGCTGGTTCAATCAATGGCTCTGTGTTGTCAATGTTAGAATCCTCCTGTTCATCTTTCTCGGCAACAGGCATGTCTATAAACATGGGTTTATTACTAAGAGTACTTTTGATGGCTCCCGCATTAGCAGATGAGCGTCGACCGTTACTCAGATGGGAATTACTTCCTCGGAAAACTTCTTCAGCAGTTGGGTACCTCTTGTTATTCGCAACACCCATCCAAGTATGAGGACTGACTTTGTTAGTAAATCTCATTTCAGGTGGCATAGAGATGCCAGAATCAAGTTTGTTGTGCAGTTTAAGCATTGAATTTAATTTTTCAACTGCTTCCTCGTGACGACGTGCTGTATCATCTTCTTCCTCTCGTTGTTCAGCCAAAGTGACACGAATAGGCTTGATAGGTCGGAATATGCAACCGAATAATATACACGTGAGCAACATGCCTGAAAGTAATAAAAATAGGATATGTTATTTTAATATATATTCTTTTATAGGTAACTTTGTCAGACATTACATTCAGTGGTAGATTAAGGATGATGGCTATATTTCCCTAGAACCACAGTATACCAAGATAATTTACAGAATAGACAGTGTCGATAATGACACAATTGATGCCAAGCTCTAGCAACAGTCTGTCTTATCTTAGGCCTCTTTACCGATACGCGGGGCGTTGCGCGGCGCGTTTGGCGTCATGTAACGCGGTGAAATCAAACTTATAGTAATGTTAAATGTATGAGCGCGTTCATGTACAAGCGTCATCAAGCGCATATTGTTTTCTTCGCTTGTCCGTATACGGAGAAAACGCACAAATAGCCGCGCGACGCAACTTCACACGAGCCCAGTCCGTAAACGAGGCCTTAGAATTCACTTTCGCTTGCATTACCTAATTACTTTTACTCCTCTTTAACGATATCGTAGAAAAGAATACCTCACTGGACATAGGGACATCATATGGGAGGCCCTCTAAACTATATATGGATAACGGGGCATATTAGATAATGACTATTACAAAGGACTATATTATTAAAACAGTAAAAAGGATTACCTACTCCTTGTGTTATACATCTCTCATCACTATACATTTATTTAAAATAGTAAAAATATAAATAGCTAGGTATATCTATTTTTGCAAAATTGGCAATTTTAGTTGTCTGCAGTTTCGATTATATTATCAGATGGTCATCTGGAATTAATTAGGGGACCTCATCAATCGCGTGGCCCAGCGCACTTGATCAGTGTCCAGTGGAAAAGCGGGGCTTGACCATAACAAATGTACAAAAAATTCAGTGTAACTAACCTGCTTGAACAAGAACGGTCCATCTCCAATGGAGATTATCGACAAGCCAGCGGTTCACGGGATTCATGGCGAAAATTCCGACTCCAGAACCACACAGTGCGAGACCGGTAGCTAAAGCCCTCCACTTCTCAAAGTAGAAACCAACAGTCAGCACAGCCGGCATGTATATCATGCATAGACCAATACCTGTGGAAGATGCAGCATTTTACTAAGTTTATACAGGGTACTATCATAAAGCTATACCCAGCGGTGGATTTACACAAAATCTAACACAAACAACAAATATTTTTTTTCAAAATTTTTAAAGATAATTATTTTTTAGTCTTATCAAGATTCCTCAATATAATTAATGAATTCTAATTTTTTGTTTAATTGATAATTCAAGAAATTCAATTATTCCATTATTTTTGAATTATAATTTTGGCACTTGGTAAAAATTAATAATCAAAATGATTTTATCAATTTATTTCCTTGAAGATTTAAAATAATATTAGTTTTTTCTATTTTCTGGAATTAAAGAAATTTAATAAGTATTTCTTTTTGAAAAATTGAAAAATTCCAGAATTATTTTTTGCATTTTTCAAAACTTTAATCAATCAATGAATTTAAAAAAAATGTAGATGAAAATTAAAATATATAAACTAAGTTTAAGTAAAATTTCAGTATTGGGGCGGTTTTTTCCGGTGCCCAGGAGCGGCATTAAGTTTAAATCAGGCCCTGGCTATACCTAACAGCGCTACATTAAATATATTGGAGATAAAATACTGTATGCAATACATCCAACAGATAGCGCAGACGTCACACAAAACATTAGAAGTAATTTGTTATTGAAATTCGCAGTCCTGAGTAATTTTCATGATAGCTGAATTGGCAAAGCGAAAACCATACCTGATGTATGGTTTTCCAGGACATGCAGGTTCAAATACTGCTCGTGACTGTTATTTTCGATTACACACTTTCGCATCTTAAGTTCATCAAAAAATACTGTGTTATGCTATTTAAGCATGTCTGAATACGAAATATTTTTTTAGATGTTTTATCTATTTGCTTGTTCGCGCATCACACAAAAACTACTGATTGGTTTGATAAAACTTTTTTATCTTTAATAGTCTTAAAACTGGTTTACTTATTATCTCGCTAGGTATATTGGGTACCTGAGAAATAAGCAAAAAAATAGCATTTGTCTGCGGCGGAGCAACGGACCAAGGCTAGTTATTTATTAAAACCTAAGATACTTCTGTATCTTCAAAATTTTCGTTTTCGATTCACATACATAAGGGAATGACCAATTATTCAGCATAAGAATATTTTGGGTAGGTATTGAATAAAATATTGGTCGTAATCATAGATATACTCGTAATATAACGTATAGATCACCAAAGCGTGTGAGCGAGAAGGAAATCTTATACGGCAACTTAGCAAGATGGAAGAGGAAAGCAAATCTAATGTCAGTGCAAACCGTTTGAATGACAGGTAGTCAACAGGCGCCAAGCTTAAAACTAGCTTCGCGGTTTTTTGATCTATTTGTGTTATAAATCTTGTTTATTATATGATTATAACTGTTAAATATAATGGCTGTTTGTTCCGTGAGGGCCTGTGATATAAATCATATAAACAATCCTGATAATGGCACAGTTAAGTTCTCAGGATGTCATCACTACTTAAATGCTTTTATTTTTGGTCATGATTACTGATATTTTCTGTTTCAGTTACGGATTAATTTCAATCCCATTGTTACTGTTTATATTTTACATAGAAATATGTAGCATTGTTACATTATTTGCAAGATTTTAGTAGAAAAGTTTTTAGGTACATATGTATACACTATGGCTTGACTTTATCGACAAGTACCTATATTGTCGATATATATATCCTAACCCCCTTATTCATAATAACGTAAAACTGATTTAAAACACTGTTTAAGCTGACCGATGTTTTGTCACTCTCTGTCAAATTATTAATGTAATTTGTTGAAAAGAAACAAAACAGTATTTAATTAAATCAGTGCTATAGAGCTGTGTTAGTTTCTATGAATAAGGCCCTAAATGTTTGGAAAATTTTCTCTTAACACATTAATGGAAAAAATGCAATAAAAGTTCTACAGCAGATATTTTCAGTCAAGTCGATTTAGTTAAATAGATAATTTAAAAATGATAAGTACCTATGTTTATGTTTTTACTTGTAAAGATATATTTTCTTACAATATCGCTTTGAATTTGAATTTAAATTCATTTCTTCGCAACAGAAGTGAAAAGCTGAGTGTATAATGCCGTTATAAAATGCATAATATCATTGACTGACGTTGCTGGTTAAATAAATAAAAACTAGTTAATTATGTTTGTTTTAATTTATTATGTCTGTTTTGTTTTATTAGTTCAAGATGATTATTTGAATGAGCGAGTTCGTTACAGAAACTGATTTGTTTATCATTTTATCGATAGTCAGTCTATGTCTTAAAAGTCACATCACTATCCAACGCACACATTGCCAAATCAAATTGGTAACGCGTTATCGAGCTGTCAGGTGATCTATACGTTACTATATCTATAGTTGTAATAGTATGAAAATGTAGATTACTTTAACTATCAAATGAATAACTCTCGGCATAAAATATCGTTAGTTGAGAGACAACAAGATCCAAGTATTTTTCTATACTAACCTCCTATAACACCATAGACTACGTAAAGATATTCCACGCTGTTTGCGTAAAAAGAAAGAGCAAAAGCTGCGCTCGATATCAAACTACCAACGATGGTCACCGTTCTAAAGCCATACCTGAAAAAAAATGAGTTTGTTACATTTATAAGTAAAGAGTTTTGACAAAACCTATTTTATCACTTTATTTTACTTTTTTTTTGGGACATATTATTTGTGAAAATGTGTAAAAAGAGAGTTTTACTGCGAGCGGGATTCAGTTCGAATCCTGATTGCGTCCCTTCCAATCCGGGGAAGTGCTCTAGACCGTTAACCCATCGCAGTGACTGACGGCCACACCCAATCTCTACATCACATTTGTCTTTACGGCTAACGCCACCTATCGGATACGTTTACACGCATTTATTCCTATGTAATAAATTTAATCTTGCAATTAAAATTCATACTATTTGATGGCGCGATTTTCAAATAAGGGAAGGGACGCAGGTTCGAATCCCGCTCGCAGTAAAATTCTCTTTTTCCACATATTCATAAATAATTTGTTCTTTAAAGTACATGAGCATGTCAATTGCTAAAATACAGATAAAAATACTTTTTTTTATTGACTCTAGTCAATGAATATGTTATCGGAATATAATAGGTAATCAACTTTAAAAAGTAAACTGACTTCAAATAATATTTATAATAACCCGTTCGTGGCGATGTGTCGAAGGTCCCATATAATGAGTTTTGACTTGGCCTCTAGAATATAACTCACTAAATCGTATCGACATCGCATCGTCTCGCTTGTGATTGGTAGAAAAACCGACGTGTGATGTTCCAATAATCCCTTGGCCAATCACGGCGATCTCTCAACCAATCACAATAACATGATGCGAAGTCGATACGATTTAGTGAGATACATTCTAAACCCCCCCCCCCGTAATAGGTTCTCACTGTTTTTATATTGGAGATTCAGGTTTAGGTTCAGTGTTCAGCTATTAGTTCAGGCTCAGAGGTGAAGATTCCTTCAGAAAGAAAATGACATTCCTGAGCATAAATAAAACAGATGACTCGAGAACCTTCTTTCTTGGGAGTCGATTTACCTAAATAAATTTTCCCGCACGAAAGGCGCGTCATTGTTATGGCGACATTTTTGTGATATAAGTATATATATGCAGGTATACTTAAGTAATCGCCATTTCCGGAGCCGGGCATAACTAATTTTGAAGTTATATAAGTTGTTAGCTATACTCACTTGTTTGCTAAAGCCGA
Organism: Leucoma salicis; assembly: GCA_948253155.1. NCBI lineage: Eukaryota > Metazoa > Arthropoda > Insecta > Lepidoptera > Erebidae > Leucoma > Leucoma salicis. The sequence goes on from OX411815.1 coordinate 7,737,086, forward strand.
CACGAATGGACCAGCCATAAGATAAAATCCCGCCAAAAGAGAGTTCACTGGCGCTACTTTGGTATCAGTTATCTGCGAACAAAAGATACAACAATTATATTGTACATTCATTTAATTTTGTATAGATAATTATTTTAAGAAATAAGTGTAAAAGCGGTACGCCGTCTGAATGTGAGTATCTTCTCAAACTTGAATTAGTTTTTCGGTACTATGTTGAATAATTGTGTTTGTTACGATTCCATGCAGTAACTATTCACGATGTTTTACATACGTAGGTAGGTATAGTTCAGAGTACAGAAAAGGCACCCGTGGTATAAGTTATATTTGCATAGAGATTATATTATGTGTTTTAAAGTAAAGTTTATAATATAAGTACTAGTTTCTTCCCGCGACTTCAAAATATGAATACATACGTCACTCTACGACACACTCATTATCTTTCCCGCAATAAGATATAATCCTTGTATCGCGGGGGACTTTACAAACATACAATTTGACGGACACAGAGTACACCCAGACTCGGAACAACTATTTGTAGATCACATAAAGAGTTGTCCTGTGTGCTAATCGAACCCACAACACATGGACGGAAGGCCGGTATCTAAACCACTACGCCATCTGTGCAGTCATCATTTATGTTCTCTATGTGACTATCCCCCAGAGAACCACACATTATTTCAGCCTAATTAAGAATAAACGAACATAAATAAATCCATCACAATCTGTTTAGTAGTTTTTACGTGATGTGAGAACAAACGGTACCTACCTACCGTTTAACATTATACATTAGAAAACGTTAAAATTTACCTGAATTACCTTCGTAAGTAACGAATCACAAAACTTCAAGAATTAGTTTCATATTTCGTTCATAATTAGCTACATTACCTTCTTTGATCACCAAATAGAAGATTACTTTCCTAAGTTTAGTGCTAATTACAACTCAAATAATCGATTACAGACTTGGTATTCTGCGTTCGCTGACATAAATTTTGTGATGTGGAACATAAACCGATAATTAAGATGTAAAGTAATGCGCAATGTTGCGATAAGTCGGTGACTTCCTTCAGTCACAATTAAGTGGCATCTGTCATTATGGTCTAGTGACCTTATTTATTACACACATAGTATTCGTAGTGACAGTGTTGGATATATTGCGCTTTAAGTGCGCATTACACGCTGTACCATAATTAAATTAAAATTAAGAATAAAGTTACACCTTTTTTTTTGTTAATGCGGGAAAAAAATTCCTTACCGCACACCTCGCCGTTCGGGGCAACGAACAGGTTAGTGTGCGGCCCTCACCCACTAAATAAACCCGCCGTGTGCCGTCTCTCCGCCTTTATTGGCGGGCCACTGGTACTATGTTACATTACTTCAGTGGTAAGAAAGTTACAGCTTAAGATTGGAGAAGAACGAATTAGTCGAGTTGTCGCTAATCTGAAAGCAATCTTAGAAATTCTAGGCACCGTATTAAAATACTATGGTTATAATATCGCATTTTTTGATTTTATATTTATATTAAACACAAAGTGAAAAATGTGAACTCGAAAATAACAGTCACGAGCAGGATTTGAACCTGCATCTCCTGGATACGGTCCAGATGCTTTACCAATTCAGCCATCGTGACAATTGCTCCTGACTGCTAATTTCGATAACACATCATACTTAACGTCTTTGGGTGACGCCTGCGCCATCTGTCGGAAGTATTTTCATACATTATACCGACCAGGTAAACTTAATTTTACAATTCAGATTTTACCTAATAATGACGCAAACCCTTTAAATATTTAGATATTTTTACATATATTTTTTAGCATTTGACATGCTTAGCACTATACATTAAACACAAAGTGAAAAATGTGAACTCGAAAATAACAGTCACGAGCAGGATTTGAACCTGCATCTCCTGGATACCGTCCAGATGCTTTACCAATTCAGCCATCAAGACAATTGCTCCTGACTGCTAATTTCGATAACACATTCATACTTAACGTCTTTGGGTGACGCCTGCGCCATCTGTCGGAAGTATTTTCATACATTATACCGACCAGGTAAACTTAATTTTACAATACCTAATAATGACGCAAACCCTATAAATATTTAGATATTTTTATATATATTTTTAGCATTTGACATGCTTAGAAATAAAATTAAAATTAAAAATCTTTCGATTTCACATTTTTTACTTTGTGTTTAATGTATAGTGCCAAATGCTAAAAGTATATATAAAAATATCTAAATATTTATATTTATAATTATTATTAAAATCAAACTACAATCAGTTCACTTGGACATTGAGCAATTAGTACATCTATTTAATTCTCGTATCCAGTTGTTGCTCACGATGAACTCCGAAACTTATATAACCGATTATCACCAAGGCGTCTAATAAATTAAAATTAAGGGGGAACTGCTTAAAGCGAGGGATAGATATTCCAAAATAATCTCTAAGCGGCATATTAATTTGAACTTTTCAAGCATATATTTAAGTACTTACGTAATAATAAATCGTAGGCAATTTCAAAATAGGCAAAACAGAAGACTTTTGATTACCTATACGCAATAGTGAGTTTGTTAGCATGCAGCATTACATGGCTTGGTTTGTCATAAAAGAACCGTTATTGATTTGCTACGTCTAGACACGTTCCTAGTCTTGTGTGGTCTTATTTACTTAACTATGATGCATGACTGTTCTCAGTCGTGCACCTCCGATGTTAGTCTAACGGCACTAACAGACTTACGAGTACCTATCCTATGCAATAGCTATTGAATTACAATGACAACCTTTGCAAAGGGCTACCTGACATAATCAACATTTGCTTCGTGTCCTTAAACTTTTAGACTTTTATAGGTAACTAGTTTTTTTTAGGTAATATCTCAGGTTCCCGATATAGTAGCGGGACAAAAATGTATACCAGTTTTTAAGTCTAATCATGGGTATCAAATTTAAAAAAAATGCATCAAAACTCGTTCAATAGTTTTTGCGTGATGCGCGAACGAACAAACAGAGAACCAGACAAACAGATAAACAGACAAAAAATCTAAAAAAAAAAATCGTTTTGTGTTCAGACACGCCTAATACAGTATTTTTTCTTAAATATCGCGCTTAGCGTATCCGGAAAATGTGATAACCCTAAGTTAATCGTCATACAGCTGCATATACAACACGGGGAGCGAGCGTGATGCTAAACGTATCTATAGAAATTACACGTTTTCTATCAATTATAGATGCCATATAAATTACTACATACTACATATTTAATAGTCGATTAATCATTACCTTTCCCTTTAAGTATCGTTGGTCAATGCAATAAAATTCTCTGCTAGTTTTTCTCGGTTAGTAGAGATATTATAACTACTGTAACTGTAATTGTGCTTATTACTCGTATATTCGTAGGATTTCTTTAGTCGACTCGGAAAACAACTTTAGAAACGTTTCATTGAATTGCAAAATAAAAAAGATCACGTGTGAATTTACTATATAGAACACATTAAACTTTTTGGAAATCCGGTCCGATTTTTTTTTATTGCATGTGGTGGCAGTGGAGCCACGGCCCATCTGATGGTAATGGACCATCGCTCATGGACTCAACTATACCGAGAGTATTGTCAAGCTACTGCTCACCATTTCATTTCACAGATATGAAATGAAAGAATAAACGGCTATCTCCTGCTACAACAACCACCAATAGGAAAGAATGGAGTGGTGACACTTGTTCGTCGTTGATTCTTAGTCCGTCACCACACGGACAACTGTTCTCAGAGACCAACTTCTAGTTTTAGTGGTCTGCCAATGCAGGCGGAGAGACGGATCCTGTTTTATTTAGCGGGTGAGGGACGAGCCCCACACTACCGTGCTCGTTGCCCCAAACGACGGGATTTGCGGTTAGGTACATTTTTTCCACAAGAAGAGGTCACTATGTCTAATATTTCAATTAGGAATCTTAAGAATAATGATGCGAATGAGCTAATATTTATTGCTCAAGCACTTGAAGTGCTTGACAATGTACGTATTATAACTCACCACGTGTGGGATTCAAATCTCCCACATTTTCTATGTAGGTATCGCAGAATACAGAACAAATTCTGAGGTAGGTATCAATTAAAATAACAATTCTTTTAAAGCATTTCCAGGCATCTATTTAGATTCAGTTTTTTGCACGTACTACAATAATTTCGTATGTTAATCAATCAAAAATATTTAAAAATACTTTGGAAAATCCAAAAGTGCACGGCTCATAATCTTCATTTTTCACAATAAAATTGATTATTTGATAATTAACTAATAATGTATTGGTCTTACTAAGTAGTTTTTTCAATCAATCACATAGATAGCGCTAATTTCATGGTTTTCATGTCTTATACGCCATCTAGCGCTATTTTTAAGAAGTTCTTTTATATTGGTCTATAGAAATAGTTCTCACACTTCTCACGAAATAAGGATGGCGCTGAAGTAAAAATTATAATTTGTACTTTAAGAGTAGCTGAGCATGTCAAGTGCTAAAATATAGATCAAAAAAGGATGGCGCTGGTTTTAGTGTCGAATCCGGCGTAAATATTCACTATTTTTTTTGTTTATTTAAATAACAATTAAACCACATCGAATCAGACCGTGAAAAGTAATAGGACTCGATTCGTAGTTGTACTGAAGTTAATAAGAAAAAAAAAGACTCGATTAGTAAAGCATTTCGGTTGTTATCGTGTTAACATACATTACCTACCTACAACAAACGGACGTCTAAGACAGAAGCTTTTTAAACAGTTTTTTAACTAGTTTAAATAACAAAAATGCCATAAAAATATCATGAGTGTCAAAAATAGTGTTTTTTCTTTATATGTGTGTGTTTATATTGTTTTACAAGTGCAATATATGATAAATAGAGATATTTTAAGTTTGAAAAATCAGTTTTTCTGCGCAAAACGAGAAGAGTACCCACCTCAACGCTTCGCTTATGACGCGTGCAATAAAATGCTGATAGAACTGTAATATAGCCTGACATATAACAGGCCCTGCCGTTGTAATCAAAATTAAATCCTTAACCTGTACCTGTGACCCTATTGTTTTAATCAAAATCAAATGCCGAAGTTCATCCCTCCAATAGATCAATTAACCTACTATATAATCATCTGAAAAATTAAGGCGACAATTTTTTAATTTGAACTTTGCACGTTCACGTTAAACAAAATTCGGATTTACAATCGCTAATCGATGCAATCAATTTAATCTGATTCGAAATACATTAAAAATGCAACCTGTTTGGCATAAATGGCGTCTCGAGGCCGAGAACGTTCGTTGCTCTGGCACTGTTATGTGAGAACTTTATGTACTTCAGCGTTGTAAGGGTTACTGCACTTGCGATAGTGGAAAAGTTTTAGTAAAGTTGCCCTACTGGCCTGAACGATACGCTTACATTCACTGTGAACGCGCGTCATTCAATGCAACTGCGCTTTATAGATGCAATTGTTTGCGATTATATTTTGTTAACTTCTCAAAGACTGTTAAAAAGCAATTTTGATTAGAAACATAGCGTAGAGCTACTAGGTATGCTATGCCCAAACAAAATTGCTAGAAGTGAAAAAAAATGTAGTTCAGAGTTGTCTGTAGACTAGCTTCTATTTTATACGTATAATTTATATCCATAAATTATATTAGTTAAATAGGTACATAGAATATGTTGGCTCTCTAAATGAATACCATTTATATGCCATATTATACCTACTTATAGCATGAGATATAAATCTGTATTAAAAGCTGTGCTGGAAGCATCGTAATATTACGGCTAAGATATTTTCTCGACGACTTGTACAGTCTGTTAGTCTACTAGCTTTGGACTAACGTGGTGAAAATAAAATTGACCTCCTTTTAAACATCGAATGATTTTTCGGCTTTTGGTGGTAGTTAGCATAGGTAAATTTTAAAATGATTGTTGTCTTATCTGTGTGACAAAGCTAATTACTTGTAATTAAAACATAAATGTTCAGTGTTACTGTTCCATTGATGGGCACTGACACCCAGACTGAGAGAGATTTAAGTCACGATAGTCCACCACATTGGCTTAATAGCTCGGTGACTCTCACACACTGACTCTTTATAGTAACTTTATTAAGTAGGTATATTCGGTAGATCGATAATGACAGGCGTGATAAAGTCAGACCTGGATTTAGGTGCTAGTGACCTTGATGAAAGTCTGAAGGTAAGGGGCCAAATAAAACGAGCCTTTGGTTTCGGGACCGTTTTAATCACGACTGAGAGATTTATGGTTTCGAGTCACTTTTCAAGAACTCATAATAGATCTTATTATACTTTCCAATTTACAGACTCTTGACCCAAATGAAAGGCCATCCTCTTTGAGTATTTAAAGCATCACCGTAAATACGTACGTTACGTGCGTCACGTTTTAATTTACAACTAAATATGATCTAAAACAAAATAAAAATGAAACTAGGCCAAGAAAAATACACATATATTTAACGGTAAATCTTATATGGTTAACCATAATTAATTCGTTAATTAATTCTAAATCTCATATGGTTAATAGACGTAACCAAGAAGTACGAGTAGCTCGAGATAATACCGACAATAACGTTTAATTATAATAATTAACTTCCTATTTACACGGAAATCCGGTCATATAAACTGATATAAAATGGAGCTGGAATCCTTGACTTAGCGCTTGAAGTGTCAACCCTATATAAGAATGGTCGTGGTAAATTCCGTTGGCCGCAATCGATTTGGGTTTGGGTGTAAATTTTGTAATTAATTGCCATAGCGCCAGAGTTATGTGACGTCACATGAGATAAATTGATTTCAAATGACTTTTGTTGACATTTTAATGAAATGCTTGTTCGCAAAATTAAATAGGTATTGGGTTTAGTATTAATTGTCTAGCGGTAGGGCCTTGCTCATCCCAGCACGAATGGGCCGGCTTGAGTCGGAAAAGTACCACCTTCTCACAAAAGATCAGCATGTAACAATGGTGGTGACGCCTACCGTTGTGTTTCGTATGGTGAGTGAGAGCGCTGGAGGCCTAAACCCGCTCCCTATCATCTTCTTATTATACTTCCTATCCTCTCCTATCCCTTTACTTGGAGATAGCGACGCGCGAGTGATATCTCTAGTGTTGCTGGCGTCTATAGGCTACGGCAACCACTTACCATCAGGTGGGCCGTATGCTTGTTCGCCACCATGTAGTATAAATAAAATAAGTATTAAAGCACAAGTTGAAACGTTGATACTGGAGTCAATTGGTAACTCACAGTTTGTAATTCATTAATATAATTATATTAATACAATTAGAATTAATTTAACAATTAACGCTTCATGAATTTACAGCTTACTCTTTATTATATCGGGCGTTAGATATGCAAATATTTTTTTAAATGTACAGCTTTATATTTTAGCAGATTTATATTTTATGCATTATAATTATTTTATTTCTATCACATCGTACTTGAATCAAATAATATATCAATAATATTGCATAAAATGTAGAAATGCAATTTAGAACCTGAATACTTTATACCTTTTTCAAAAATAATTTTAAAAATTGCTCAATAATATACAATCATTTTTTGTTAAAAGATAAACACACACGTATTTTTTGTTGATAGCTGGGGAATAAATTGGTCCAAAAATGTTTATCAATTACGAGATTCGAATCACAACTTTCGATTCATCTTAAGTATATTATTATTATAATTATTTTTGAAGAACATGGTACCGGTCGTCAAATGTAACTGAAATCAATTATAACTGAACAGCAAAATTGATGAGGCCGAATAAGCTCGCAAACTATATATAAAACAGTCAAGGACACAATACGGAGAACTTACGGCCTTAGATAGTTTTTATTACAAATATTCTCCAATAGTTTACAATAATGATTGAAGTCGCCATGTCGGCATGCGGCATCGTACCGAATGAATGGAACGCTATCCACCGAGACAGCAGCCTTGGCCTTAACATTATGGTAATCATTGATACGTAACATTGAGACGGCCGAACTACAATTCCTAATAAATATAGATTTTATTGACTTTACTGAATTTTGATGCAATTTTGCTTCTATTATTAGTATATAAAACTGGCTTGTCGATTGATTGACTGAAATATCAACGAAGGAAGTTATAGGAAGTGTTAATAATTATGTCCTTACTTATCTTGAGAATCAATGAAGGAATTCCAAAGTGATTTTTGTTGTGATTAACATTTATATAGAAACTAGCTGACCCGGCAAACGTAGTTTTGCCATATAAATTATTTCTAGAGAATTTTTAGGCAATTTCTAGCGTAGGTTGAGACTTTTTGATAAACATTTTTTTTTATTAAAATTCCTATGTTACTTCTAATACCTTCAAGAATATGTGTACAAAGTTTCACGATGATCGGTTAAGTAGTTTTCGCGTGAAAGCGTAACAAACAAACTTACATTCACATTTATAATATTAAAGTATGAAGTATGAAGTATGATAATCGTGTATGTATTTTTGCTCTGGCATTTAGGGACCCGAGGCTTATCCTATTAATGAATCAAGTCTAATAGGACTGTCGGCACGATACCATAATTCAAATTTATAATACCTAGAAATGCTCAGCCAAATAACTTACGTTATTTTTTTAACTTTGGTGATCTTATAATCTGTAACTAGATAATAAATAATAATTGTAGGTATATTCATTATAACACATTTAACAGGTTTATACGCGCATTAAACTTATCAAAATACTATTATTTTGAATAACTTCGACGTTGCGGCTGAGTTGCACCAGCCAGGTCACGAGTAGACTCATGTATATTTATTAATATCAAAAGTAAAATCATCAACTTAGGCGAGTGCATAAATAGTATGTCATATCCTATTTTGCGTTACGATATACCTACCAATTATTGCATAGATTTATTATATAGATTTTAGTATGCCAGACGTATATAAGCATGGTCAGCTCAGGTCAAAATAAATTAGTTATAAAAAGTAAGGTTTGTGGCCATAAATTTCAATGCCTGTCTACTCCCACCGCTTTTTTCAGGTCATTAAGCCATCTATTGAGCAATCCATTTTAGGACATTTCTGCTAAAGCAATCATCGATGTTTCGGCACATATGGTCAGCCCAAATCACTTCAGTTTGCTCAATTTGCAAGTTATGTCGATAACACTAGTTATCTGTCGGACACATTCATTGCGGCGTCCCTCTTAGAGAAACCTAAAGCATATAAGCTCGCATCTTAGCGCGCTATGTGACTTTAAATTTGCAGTGTTTTTTTTATTGCGTGTAGTGGCAGACGAGCCACGGCCCATCTGATGGTAAATGGTAACGGTCGCTCATGGACTCAACTATACTGAGAGTATTGTAAAGCCGCTGCTTACAATTTAATTTCACCGATATGTAATTAAAGAATAAACGGCTATCTCCTGCTACAGCCAAAACGCAACGAAGTGCTTCATGGCCGGTCACTCGGGAGATGGTGGTACCAACCCGCTTGGGCCCGATACCAAGTGAGTACTCCCACTTGTACCCAGCCCTACCACCAGTCATGCAATGGATGATAATTGCTTACATCCTTAGTCGCCTCATACGACACCCGTGGGAAAGAATGGGGTGGTAACACTTGTATTTTTAGTCCGTCACCACACGGAAAAATTCTGATGGGAGATTCTGTCGTTAGTAGAGGCACTTGCTCTTAAGTATAAATTAATTAAAACTAGCACAATGACCCATCACGCATTGGCGTATTAACTGAAATATTACTCTATTTCACACTGACTCGTTAATACATAGAGGTATTTATTTTCTTGGCAACCTACTTTAACATTAAAGAGCCTTGACGCCATCACATCAATTGACATGTTTCTTTTTGTCGTTTATCATTCATAATACAACACATCTCAAGGGTAGCCCTTATAGCTTCGAACTGATATCGTATACTTGAATAAATAATAAACAAACTAATTGGCATTATAATGTATAAACTAGTCAATAATAACAGGTTTTATGTCAACTTTGATAAGAAATGTACAACTAATTTTATGTAAACAGAAAATAATTCCTTTTAACAAAGAACTTCAATACTTCGGAAAACCAAAAGTGGACGCCTCATAATCTTCATTTTTCACAATAAAATTGATTATTTGATAAGTAACTAATACTAAGTAGTAATACTAAGTAGTCTTACTAAGTAGTTTTCAATAAATCACATAGGTAGCGCTAATTTCAAAAAGTACCTTCTCATGTCTTATACGCCATCTAGCGCTAATTTTAAGAAGCACTTCTACATTGGTCTATAGAAATAGTTCTCACGAAATAAGGATAGCACTGACTTCAGCGTCGCGTCGAACGTAAATATACACTATTTTTTTCTTTATTTAATAACAATTAAACCACATCGAATCAGACCGTGAAAAGTAATAGGGCTCTAATCGTAATCATAATAATTCGTAAACGAAAAAAAAAAACTCGATTAGTAAAGTATTTTGGTCGTTTTCGTGTTAACATAAATTACCTACAACAAACGGACGTCCAAGACATAACTTTTTTAAACAGTTTTTTAACTAGTTTAAATAACAAAAATGCCACAAAATATATCATGAGTGTTAAAAAATAAATAGTGTTTTTTCTTGATATGTGTGTGTATATATTATTTTACAAGTGCAATATATGATAAATAGAGACATTTTAAGTTTGAAAAATCAGTTTTTCTACGTAAAACGAGAGCAGTACCCACCTCAACGCCTCGCTTATGAGGCGTGCAATAGAGAAGACAAAATATTTTGCTTTTTTAAGGACTTTAGCTATAATGCCGTTGTATTGTAGCAGTTTAAGTTAATTCATACGAATATTATAAAGGAAAATGAGTATGTTTGTTTGTTTATTTTTTTGCTATGCTTTCATTTTTCATTCCGCCGTTACTACTCGGCCAATTACCATGAAATGTTGAATACATATGGATTGAAGCCCCGAAAAGGAAAGGCTAATTTTTATCCCGGGAAAATGTAAGGTTCCTGTGGGTTACCTTCTTTTGCATAAATAATTAATGTATCATAAAACTTATTTATATTATAGGTATATCTCTGCTGCTACGGCACCAAATAAGCGTTTGAAAAGCAAATATAGGGTAATATGGTTGTTATACGACCAAATTAAAAAGATCTGGGCATGGTGCGACCATATTATGTAGTTGTTTCTAGATTCTATTTTTGTTGGTGCATTTACAGTGACATGGGGGCACGGCGGTGATGTAAGTTCGATGAGGGGTGTGGTAAAAGGAAGTTGAAAATAGATGCAGCTCAGACATCCAACCGAATGGTGATCTGTAATCGTCTACATGTTTGTATTTATATGAGGATCGATGAGGAATATACTATAATTCAATGTACCTATTACCATTTTTATATTTAGACTAGATTTTCACGCGATTTCGTCCGCATGTACCTACCTCAGAATATAAATACGTCACTTTAGGATACATTAATTGTCTCTATGCAAAAATTGCTCTATCGCAAGAACCATCCCTTTTTTTAGGGTAAAAACCCGAGTTTTGACGATGGCTACGAATGGGATGCAGGTTCAAATTCTGCTCGCAGTAAAGTTCTCTTTTTCCACTTTCATAAATAGTTTGTTCTTTAATGCACATTAATGTTATGCCAGGCATATAATGGTTTCTTTTACAGGTGTGTGTATACTGTTTTATTGCAATATAATGAATTAAAATTTTTCAAAGCCTGAAAAACTAATAATTTAGGAGCGTCTAAAGAAAATACACAAACCGACCTTTATTTTGTAAATACAGTTTCTACCTTAATATATATAAAGTCAAGACGCGAGTTTATAAAGAGCTCATTTGCCAAGAGCTCTCTTGTGAGCACCAACCTAAATTGAAACGGTATAGGTATTTTTACATTATCAAACAAGCTGCTGAAATTAATAATAACACCGTACAATCGATAATTACGCTTCTGCTCTCTGTACCTGTCTTGAAAATTGTCTATAGTCTGTTTTGTGCCTACGTATTATTGTTTTGAAAATTTAGGTAAACTTAATATTTCGTACCACATACAGATTTCATAAACATAGAATTTAGGGACAAAACAAATCGATATACAGAACAACTGTTTACGGATCGCACAAACATTTGTTTAGTTTGGAAACCCACAATATTTAAGAATTTATGTTGATATTTTGAGGTCATCTGTCCTGTTTCTTATAAAAACTCAATGTCGAAAGTGACACTCCCTATGTTGTGTCTCATCAACAATATTTTTGTAAGTCCAGGTTGCTTTAAGAACGCCGGCGGGCCGCTGAAGTAAAGTCACAGAGTTCCAGTAGTGGAGAGGGTACAGGCGGGTTTATTTAGTGGGTGAGGGCTCCAAACTACTCTGTTCGTTGCCCCGAACGATGGGGTGTGCGGTTAGGTGCATTTTTTCCCGCCGTAATAAAAAGAAAGCCTGCTTTAAGAAGAGCTCAGGCTACTGCTGTTGCTGAATTGATTAGCAACTGATCGGTCACTGTTCCATCACCATTACAATAAAATAACTTACATTAAATTCCTTCTGAATATCCTCCGATACTGTTGCCGATGATGTCATGATAATCCCATCCACCAATAAGTTGCATGCGAAAGACGCGAAGACCACGAACCAACCCCATCCGCCATCTGGAGGAACGACCTGAAAATCACCAAGGTTTTATTTAGCACGCTATTAAAACACTGTTTGTTAAGAAAACATATCCTATCAAGCTATGTACCTATATCCTGTTGATTATCAAGACTTACGACACCCATTAGTAATTGGAATTGTATACTAATGAGCAGTGGCGTCAGTACTTAGCAATTATACGACGCTCATTGCGGCAGTCACTCTTAAGCTTTCTTTTTTCAATTGTTTTTTGACGTGATAACATCTTATAAATTCATGAACGCCGGCTGCACGTACGAAAAAGTGTCACGTTCCGCCTGAGCCGAATGTACAAGCCAGAGCGCGAAACAAGCGATAGAGAGGCACGGTCGGCCTAAGCGTTCGGCTTGTGACGCATCTATCGACAAATATGAGGTTATCACGTAAAATTATCGTCCGTAAACTGACTTTACAGACAACCGATCGTTCTCAGAGTGGAAAAGAAAATCTCTCAGGCATACAAGCTTTCGTCCGTGTGGGGCCGGCTTTAGGATTGTCCCACCTCTCTACCCACGGGAGTCGTAAGAGCCGACTGAGGGAATACCGGGGGAGTGGGCAGCAGCACTCCCTCGAGTATTAAGAACATCCACTGCGATCGCCAACCCGCCTGCCAAGCGTGGCGATTACGGCACTATCCCTCATTCCTTGGGGAGGCCTATGTCCAGCAGTGGACGTCGAAAGGCTGATGGAAATGATTGACATGGGCCACACGGTAGACAACATTATGGACAATCAATTTGTTGTAAATAAATTGTAGATCAACATAAGGCCGAGAGGTCTCAGTGCTTTTGTTATTGTCATGCTAGTCCCAGCGTGAATAAGCTGGCTCGATCAGGGAAGCACCTACGACCCTCTCACAGAAGATTACGTGAAACAAGAGAAGATACTCATACTGTTGTGTTTCGTATGGTGAGTGAGAGCGCCGGAGATCCATAACCCTTTTTTTCCCCTTACAATTCTTCCTTTCCTATTCTATCCTTTTCCTTGGAATTGACGACACACGTGCAACGCCCTTGGTGTTGCTAGCGCCTACGGTAATCGCTTACTAATAGGTGGGGCCATATGCATTCGGCTCTATTACCTTCCACTAGCCAGAAAATACTATGTGTAGTAAAGAAAATACTCGCTCAATCAATACACGTTATATTGAAAGATAAAAAAATGTTTACACAAAAGCAGGAAAAGATACTTCACACAATCGCCGTCGTTCTCTTCGTGTATAAATATCTTTACATCTGACATTATTAGACTGTAATAGGTTTCTGTTTATTGTTGATTTATAAGATCATTATTTATTTCCCTCAGGTTAACATTTTTATCCGACGTTTCCTTGACATTGAATTGGCTTATAATATTTTTAGAAACAAACTGACAACCGAGACAAACTATTATAAGCCTAAAGCACAGTTTGTTTAGGTTTAAACTTTACTGGCTCTGAGCTTTAAACGTAGTGCAAAGAGTAGAATAAATAAAACGTAGTGGTTATATTAGTTATATTCTCTTAGGTTCTTTATCTAAGCGACCGGGAGGCCGACCTCAGTGTACCGCCCATCACCGCGTCGGAAATGGGGGCGGCTGTTACGCGGATTCGTTCCAAGAACACCGCCCCCGGCCCGGACGGGATACCCGACCGGGTGCTGGCCCTGGCTCTGGACCACCTGGAGCCCCGCCTCAGGAGACTGTTCGACGCGTGCCTGGCGTCCGGATGGTTCCCTGACTGCTGGAAGGAGGAGGAGGGGGAGGCTGGTACTCCTGCCGATGCCGGGGCGAACGCCGGATTCGGTCGGGGCCTTCAGGCCCATCGTGCTGCTGGAAGAGGCGGGTAAGCTGCTGGAGAGAATCCTCGCTCCTGTGGGACATCGGTTACGACTGGGTGCTACGCTGTCGGCTTGCGGTCATCTGCTATGAGGATGACACGCTGGTCGTGGCCCGGGGTGGAAACTTCGAGGAAGAGGCGTTTCTGGCCACCTTAGGGACCTCGGAGGTGGTTAGGAGGATCGGGGCGCTGGGGCTTAGGGTGGCCCTGGACAAGTCGGAGGCCCTGATTTTCCATGGGCCCCGACGTCGGCCACCTGCTGGCGCCTCGATCACTGTGGACGGGGTCCAAATTGGGGTGCAGGCCCAGATTAAGTATCTGGGCCTGGTGCTGAACGGGCGGTGGCGCTTTCGCGAGCACTTCCGCCAACTGTCTCCGAGGCTCGTCGGTGAGGCGTCCGCTCTTGCACGGCTCATGCCGAATATGGGCGGACCCAATAATGCGTGCCGACGGCTTTACACGGGGGTGGTCCGGTCGATGGCGTTGTATGGCGCACCCGTGTGGGCGGAGTCCCTGGACGTACTGAACAAGGCTCTTCTGTGGAGGCCACAGAGAGTCGTCGCATCCAGGGTCATACGTGGATACCGCACGGTGTAGACGGAGGCGGCCTGCGCGTGTTGAACCCCTCCGTGGGACTTGGAGGCGGAGGTGCTCACCGAGGTGTATCGGCGGGCGTCACAAGAGCGGGAGGGGGGTGGACATCCCGCACCCAGCGTGGTGGCGAGATGGCAGGGCGACGCCCGCCGAGCGGCCATGGCCAGCTGGAGGGCGCGGCTGGAGGCACCCCGGGCCGCTCTTTGGACCGTAGGGGCACTCCAGCCAGTGCTGGAAGAGTGGGCAGAGTGACGGCACGGAGTCCTTACCTTCCGACTGGTGCAGGTGCTGTCGGGGCACGGTTGCTTCGGCAGATATCTGCACATAGTCTCAAGTAGGGAAGCGACTCCGGGCTGTCACCATTGCGGCTGCGACGAAGACACGGCGCAGCACACGCTCGAGTCGTGCCCGGCTTGGGCCGAGCAGCGCCGTGAACTCGTCGCGGCAATAGGGGGGGACCTTTCGCTGCCGAGCGTCGTCAGAGCGATGCTTGGCAGTGACAGGAATTGGGCCGCGGTCGCTGCCTTCTGCGAGGAGGTCATCTCGCGGAAGGAAGCGGCGGAGAGGGCTAGGGAGGTGGATTCTTCCGCTGACCCAAACCGCCGCCAGCGACCGGGGCGGCGCAGGCGCAGGTACTTGCGCCTCATGCCGCCCTAGCTAAGGCTGCGGGTGGATGGACCGGGGAACGTTCGCCACCTGCAAGGCCTCCCGCAAAGGTGCGACGCCCCGTGTGCGGATGCGTCGCTCAGTAGAGGGTACCCAAAAGGGTAAGCTACCGGCGGACCACCGAAGGAATGTAACATAGTTCCAGTGGCCCGCCAATAAAGGCGGACAGACGGCACACGGCGGGTTTCTTTAGTGGGTGCAGGCCCCACACTACCCTGGTCGTTGCCCCGAACGATGGAGTGTGCGTTTAGGAACAATTTTTCCCGCCTAAACAAAAAAAAAAGGTTCTTTTATCTAAGTATTCTCTATGTTTAGCTTTTTCACTGAAATATTAATATTTATATTCTTTCATGGATGCATGGAACTAATGTTGTATGATACGTCCATGCATTCTTTCAAACTTCTAGGTCTAAGATAAAGGCTATCTCTTAGATAAAGAATAAAGACCAAGGGATAGCAATAACGCTTTACGTAAAATATGGTTTATGGTCTACCAGAATTTTTCTGTCTCCACTTCATTTTTTATTGCGGTAAAGTAAGCTAACTGCCTCGTTGGTGCAGCGGTAGTGTGAGCGACTACTGACCATGCTGTTTCAATCCTGGGTCGGGCAGTGTTATTGAGCTTTTTCGTAAGAGGAGAAATTCTCAGTAGCAGCCCGGAGTTTGGAAATTTGCCCTATAGACGACAATAGGCTCACCCCTATTGCGTAGGACTTAAACATAGCTGGCGAATCGTGGGTTTTTAATACACCTCTGCCTACCCCTTCGGGGATACAGGCGTGATGCTGTTATTATGTTATGTTTGTAAAGTAAGCACCAAGAATTATTTGATTGCCTGCATAATAATTTATATGCTATTCTTTTTTCTTTAAGTATAATCTATGTGGGTATTTTCAATTGCCGGGCATAAGTCCACTTAAGTAGTTTTGGAGGTCTATTGTGAACTATGGTGGCGGTGGCGGTTGCCAATAAGGATCTGGTGAGAAGCTAGCTTGTATACCAGTGCACGGCGGCAATCGTGTTAACGACGATATCCTAATAGGCTGTGTGTTATACTATAACTTTTTTTTTTTCACATATACCATCGAGCTCTATAAGGACATATACCTTCATAATAGTATGAGGTTACTCTTTGTCATACTCGTATAAATATGTTTATAAGTTATTGCTGTAATTCATATTAACGGTAACTTCACCTTGACCCTGCACGCCACCCTGACTGACAGTTAATACACTTGAACTATGGACCCAAGGCGCCACTGTTATCTATTAACTCTAATGTAATTGGCGCGACATATTTAATCTATTAGCAATGTATAAGAAAACAATGAAGAAATAGCAAGTACCCGTATAGTGTAATAGAGCCTTCTATGTATTGTATTGTACACGCGGGCTACTCGACGTCGTAAGTGCACCTATTTTGCGTGATGGGTTGATGGCACTACTCTTGCCAACTCAGAAAGCCTAGCAGACCTTTGACGTTGCCGACGACTTCTGGGAGCGACCTCGGAGACCCGAGTATATCTCGGGTCTCCGAGGTCGCGGTGCCCGGTATTCTGCCAACCCCGGACATTCAAGAATGACGTGGGCGGCTCTGCAAAGTGAGCTGTCTGTAACACCTAGAGTGAATAAATGTTTGTTCCATAAAGCATGTCCAATAATAGCTCCCATTAGTAGCCGGTGCTGAGGCCTTTTCAAACTCCGTAGATTTTATGACAGTCCGGGGTAGATTGTCGGAAGGGCCTCTCTGGCGTGCCTGCATGTACCTACCTAAGTTAGACCAGTATTCTTGGTGTTCTACCTTGGTGTTTTGTCGTAGTAAGTTTCGGAGCCAAGCGAACGGCAGGGGTAGAATGGGCTCTGGTCCTTCCACTATCATCTCCCCCCCTTGCGAATTCATCGGCAGCGTCATTACCGCGTGAGTTGCTGTGTCTTTTGATCCACTTACGAGCCGTCTATCAGATTACAAGTTTCCAACATATAATCTCTTTAAGACTGAAATATACAGTAGTCACAACGGATCTTTGTGTCTCTGAAGTTGGAAGTGTCACAGAGCAAAAAGTGGGGATTGTGCCGGAATCATAGGATTATAGTGCTAGACCAATACAAATGTTATTACTCGATTAACGAAACAATCGAATGGGATCATTATGTTTTCATATCTAATTGTTGAGGTTCTATTTATTATTTATAGATTCAATAAAAAGTATACGAGCTATTTGAGTGAATAAGCTTTAATCTAAATTATACAAGAGCTATAGAATTTCAAACATCCATGGTCACTTATAATTCTAAACGTTTTTACGGGATTATTCCATGTAAATTTTTAAAAGCTCGTAAGTAAAACGTTTACAATTATACAAGAGCGTCCACATCTTTTAATACGATCGATAATTAATATGATTTTCGATTACAATTGATAAATTATATCAAACAAATTTCGATTAATGAAAACTGTAGAAGACGTAGGTAAATCCCTTGCGACACATTAATAGCTACTGCGCAGCGCCTTGCAGCCAACGTCAGAGACACAAAGATCAGTTGTGAATTACTGTACCTGAGTGCTTAAGAAAAATACTTAATTGAGAGAAAGAAATCCATTATATAGGCAAGGGCACGTTTAACCTGATAATGCGCTCTCCTAGAGAGGCCTAAGTCCAGAGGTGGACCATAGATAAATAACTATAGGTACTTGGAATAGATACGCCACTTGGGATACAGTTTTGGAGAGTTTGTTCCGTGGTCACTAGATGGTGCTATGTACAATGTATGAAGCACAGTGATACCACCGCCGCTAGATGGCGCTTTAGTTAATATTTTTGTTTATGAAATTGCGTGATCCGTAAGTAATAAATTGATTACACAATAACTGAGACCACACTTGATTAGGGATTTTGTAAAATGTTATTTAATTTTTGTAAAATTGTTGCATTTTTAAAGTATTTTTTGGAAATATTTAATGAAATATAATTATATTATATTAATGGATTTATTGAAGCCTAAATTAATATTTTCATTTTTAGGATTGGTGGTGTTATAGAATAAATTAACTGTTTCATGAAAACTAACGAAGAACTTTGCAAGTTTTTATTTATTATTGATAGGTACGCATGTAATTGGCATGTCAATTTTTATCCTTTGTGTAGTGTGATGTTTAAATCAAGCCTAACATCCGACTTTTTTAAAGCTTCCTTGAATGTAGTTCCCGCAGTTACAATATTTTTTTGGGCAAAATACGAGGAGTGGATGTTAGAAGAGCAAGCCCCAAACCCAAAATATTCGCACCAGTCAAAAGGAACTTTTTTGCAGTATTCTTTTCAACGCTTGCATCTGCGATTCTTGCTTACAGGAGCAAAAGCATAATTGAAAAAGCTATTTCAGCAAATGCAATAGTGATGGTAGTAAGAATGCAAGTGTTTACTACATTTTCTGCAACTCTTTTCAATCTCCTTCTTCTTCGGAGCTTCCGTGTTGTCGTCATTTTGTTTCGGTGAGACTTCAGTTTCATGTTGGATGTCTTGTCATATTTTCCTGTACTTGCGGTTTATTTACGGGTTTCTGGACAATTGCATGTGCTAACACATTCTGACTTGTGTGATATTGGGTCTGTCTGAGTCGGGTTGGCCGTACATTTGCAAGAGCCCTTAATCGACCCGAAGTTAAACAAAACTGTGCAAATGTGCAGAACCACTATTAGAGGTAGCAGTACATTAAAATACTCTACGAACATGTCCAATATAAAAGAAATTAGGAAACATTGCGCTGAATCCTGTTTATTTTGGATTTTTTATACCCATGATGTTGAAACTGAAAAATGTTATTTGTCATTATTGACAATTCATATTTTTTCTCCTTCCTAAATTTTATATTTGGTGTGAGTTCAAAACTATAATGACCTCTTTACGATTTTATGAATATTTGTTTTTTTTATAGATTCCTCTATGCATTATAGTCTCATAAACCCTTAGGTTCTTTATTTAAGCATAAACCTTTAATCTTTGTCGCAAGGGGCTCCTATCTGCTTTTTAATAGTGGTCGTGATTCTCATCAGTTCGACCGGAGGAGTATCATCTCACAGAAGATCGGCGTGAAACAACGTTAAGTACTCCGTTGTATTTCGTATGTTTAGTGAAAGCGCCGGAGGCGAAAACTCCCTCCTCATCCTTCCATTACTAATCTTTTTCTTTCACTTGCTACCCCTTTCCTTGGAGTGGCAACATGCGAGTGATGACTCTGGTGTTGCTAGAATTTATAAGCTACGGTAACCGTTTACCGTGACGTGATATGATTATTAGACACCATACAAAATAATGGTATCCTCTATTAACTGGATCTATGTTTATAAGAGAAGCAAGCAGTACCTAATACTGCTAGATGGATGGCAAGCAGATAAACTTCCTACTATTGATTCAGGAGCTACTTACTAAAGCTGCCTCTGGTTCAGTGTCTTCACTAGGAGAATCGCTCCTTCCGAGTCCGCTTTCATCCGAAGACGGCGACTCAAAAGGACGCTCATCGGTAGCAACTCTCACCACCATCTTGTTTCAACTCCTGTAACAATAAAACCGTATCATGTAACTTTACGTTGGTGATTCACTATAACCCATAATGGCCACTTAGTCCGATATGATAATAAAATTTAATCGCTAAAATCCAATTTTTTTATTAAAAAACTAAATATTCCTGACAAAATAATAATTTTCTCATTTTTTGATGAAATCTCGTGAACAGATAGAATGATTTTGATGTTTTTTTAATGAATTCTGTTAATAAGTTATAACAAAATTTATCGATTCTGGGGCGTTATAAAGTCAGGTAGTGATTAATTAAATTACTCTAAGAACGCCAGTGTATCCAATGTTTGTATAGTAAATTTTGATTGATTATGTTTGTATGAACTTGTCAGTCTACATCAGGTTGGCCTTATAGATTATAGTTCAATTCTGTATCATTCCGTTTATAGAAGTTTATCATTTTAGGTACAGAAGTTTTTGCTTTTTAGCTCTTTTAACTTGGTATACCGCACTTATTTAATTTTTATGATGCTTTTACATATTTGTACAACCCTGTAAATACGAGTAGTTTAGGTAGGTATGCTGTAGACATAGAGCAATGCGGGCAACCGGCGAGCGTTGCTCTTTGGCTGTAGATTATTATTTTACTAATTATCCTTCCTCGTAGGTACCTACCTAATAATATCAAAATGTATGCTTAAATGTAGGAACATATTAAGTTTTCCTTTTTGCGCTGAATTCCTCCATGATACATATAGTATACATACACTGAAGGCCATCGCAAAACTTGAAGTTAAGAATGCTGTATTTCACAAATTTCTTTGGCAAATCTTTTACAGTCTCAGCCCTAGGCCTGGTCGAATGCCCTACCGGTAGAAATAAGACGAGATGAACAGAGACTATATCCAAAATTAAACTATTAGTTATCAAAGGTTCAAGCGATCGTTCTCCTCCAAAAATATATTCTATTGTTTTCGTCCAAAAACAATTATATGATGACCCCTAATCAGTAACCTACATTGATATATTAATTTGAATCTTATTAAAGACAGCAGATATCTGCTAGTCTAAAACGTGGTACGTTTACGAGACAAAAAATTACTCACTAAGAATACTGTCAAGCCGCTGCTCACCATTTCATTTCGTATAATATATAAGAAATGAATGATTTTACGACTTTCGTATATAAGAAATGAATGATTTTACGACTATCTGTTGCTACAATT
This sequence comes from Leucoma salicis, assembly GCA_948253155.1. Classification (NCBI taxonomy): domain Eukaryota; kingdom Metazoa; phylum Arthropoda; class Insecta; order Lepidoptera; family Erebidae; genus Leucoma; species Leucoma salicis. The sequence continues at coordinate 7,758,575 of OX411815.1, forward strand.
AAAATACACCGAGGTGTTTCATGGTCCGGTCAGAAGACGGTGGCAGCGATACGTTTGGACTAGATAACAAGTGACATCTACTTAGTACCCAAGTCTTCCACCAGTTATGCAATACGTGATAATTGCTTACTTCCTCGTACGGACAATCCCGGGAAAGAATGAGGCGATGACACTGCCACACGGACCACAGATGGTGATATTCAGTACTACGGAAAGCCTTTTTAGATGTGTGTACTAAGGTATTAATCTTGCTAGAACACGACTTGCATTAATAATCGTAAGGTAGGTGGAATTATGTATAATATAATTATTTATATATTATAATTATATACTTCGATAAATTATTGTGTTTTATTTACGTTTATGAACACATAATACATTTGCACTAGATGTGTTTACCTACTTAATTCAGTCATAATAATCCCGAGTCATAAGCGGTTTAATGTAAAATAGACAAAAACAAATAATAAAAAAATAATAGATACCTCAATTATTTGCGTAGTTATTTACCTACTTAGTATACTCGTCCAAGTAGTTCTGCAAGTATTTAAATTTGACCTTAGGTCCCAAAAAATGCGTAATGATTACATGATTTAGATTTAGAACAACTTTTTGTAATCTGTATACCTACGTATACTCCGTTATATCCCATAATATTTTAAATATAATTAACTGCCTAGGTGGTGCGGCGGTAGTGTATTCGACTGCTGATCATGAGGTCTCGGGTTTGATCCCCGAGTCGGGCAGTGTTATTGAGCTTTTCCATAAAACGAAAAATTCTCAGTAGCAGCCTGAAGTTTGGAAATATGCCCCGTAGAAGGCAATAGGCTCGCCCCCTATTACGTGTCGCTTAAACATAGCTGGCGAATCGTGGGTGTGTAATACACCTCTGCCTACCCCTTCGGGGAATACAGGCGTGATGCTATCTTTTTTATAAATATGAAAGTAAATTTGTTTGCGATTTCAGGCCGTAACTACTTAACGCCAGTCCCAGAAAAGGATATGTGCTAATTTTAATTCCGGAAAAATTAACCCCTGAGATTTACATAAAGATAGTTAATGTCACGTAGGTAGAGTGATGTAGTTACATTCTAATGTCCACTCGAAAGTTGTCGCGGGCAGATTCTTGTTATTTTATAAATCTGTTCTTCTAAACGATTACTCAAAAATTAAGAAAACTAGAGATGTAGCAGAATACTTATAGAAGAGTTTTGATTAGAGATTTACAGAAAATTTATTTCGGAAGTTTGAAAGAGTCGTGAAATCGCGAGTTCAATGTTTTGATCAAATGAACCTGTGTGTGGGGTACTAATTAGATTAGTATTTTTTTTAAAACAATTCGGATGTTATCGTGAAATCTCGCCACAACACGGCAGTTTACTAAAATGTATACATTAAATTATTTCTAAGGTTATATACACATCAAAGCAGTTTAATAAAACACGAAACAGTTTATTAAACTATTATATCTTATTGCGAGAATAATAAACATACCTACGAGTATTTGTATATATATCATAATGATCTTCAAAATATTAAACACGAAGTGGAAAATGTGAAATCGAAAATAACTAGAGATGGGCCGAATGTGATTTTAAGCGAATACGAACTTCGGCCGAACATTCGGTAAATATACAAAATTCAAATAGAAAGCATACAGCTTTCTTGGGAGTAACAAGTCTGTGTTCTGTGTGTATTTTTTATTAAAGGCAACGTCGCAAAACAATAAAAGACAGTCAGTCTAAGGTGTCACAGTATTTCCAATTTTTTTTAGACGACGACATCTTGCTAAGCTTATAAGGAATAATCCTTGTATCGTAGGGGACTTTACAAACATACAACTTTACGGAAACAAAGTAACACAGACTCAGAACAACCATTTGTGGATCACACAAAGAGCTGTCCTGTGTGGGAATCGAATCCACAACACTTGGCCGGGAGGCCGGTATCTAATCCACTCCGCCATCTGTGCAGTCATTCACACATTAGTCTATTATTGGGTTTATTGATTCGTAGACTCCTGGATTGCGAAAAAAACTAATTCATTGGTACATTTTAATTTATCTATATATTTATATAGTTTAACATACCTACAATTGACCATCATTAAATGACTCTATTCTAAAGTATTGGTATATGTGACTTATTTTACAGTTATGACGGATTTGATATCTCTAAATTTTAGTATGAACCTTACCTTTTATTGATACCGAATGTTTGGCATTTTAAACCGAACTTCGAATTCGGTTAAACCGAATGTAAAACGAATTTCGGCCCATCCCTAAAAATAACAGTCACGAGCAGGATTTGAACCTGCATCTTCGGGATACCGTCCAGTACTTAGCCAATTCAGCATTCAGGTCGGTATAATGTATGTAAATACTTCTGACAGACGACGCAGCCGTCACCCAGGACGTTAAGTATGAATGTGTTATCGAAATTAGCAGTCAAGAGCAGTTGTCACGATGGCTGAATTGGTAAAGCATCTGGACGGTATCCAGGAGATGCAGGTTCAAATCCTGCTCGTGACTGTTATTTTCGATTTCACATTTTCCACTTTGTGTTTAATGTTTATGGCATGTCAAATGCTCAAAATATATATTAAAAAAAATCTAAAGATCTTCAATATATACTTAATAAACACAAATGACACTAACGATTTTAGAGTAAATTGAACATACGAATGACATTTAACAATTTTATAACCTCAAATAACAGAGTCATGGTTATTTAAAACCACGTGCCATTGTACGCACATTACACGTGTGTGCATAGTTTAAGTTTACAATACTTCGTTAACAAAATTACGTAATATTTAATACTAAGCCGTAGTCAAAACAAATTTTAGTTGAAATTTACTTTTAAACCGGATAAGTTCAAGACAATAGGTAATTAGTATTTAGCTTTTCGTCAATGTTCTCGTCTGCAGTGAATAAATAATTTAGGATTTTACTGGAGAATGAATGCCGGACGTGTGACTGGTTAAGAAGATATACAATGCGAAAGTGGAAGGATGTAGGTACAGTGAGAGACCGAGACACACCTATCTAGACCAAATCGGTCATGTATTGAAGGAAGGTGGAGTCTCCGAAACCGGTGAGCGTGTATGAAGAGAATTATGAATGTTGAGGAAACGAGCGATGCATGCAAGAATAGAGCCAGAGGGGCATGTCCTTCAATTTTTAACAGTCTAACAGACAACAGACTAATTGGACACCTTTGGTGACCACGGCTCTAACTTGACCATTTTGTAACCTATGCATTTCTTGATTTCTGTCTAAATTATTCTCTTGTTTCGTACTTTTTCGATCACTTTTTATTTCTTTAGACGGGTTACAGTGTAAACTTTATTTTATAACGCCTGATAAATGTTATGACAATATAAATGCATTATCTTGTGAGCATTAAGCGGGTACTAAGTTCGTAGAGGGAAAGGATTATCTAAATAATCCAGCATTTCTAGGTAAATTATCTCTCTGGGAAAAAAATATTTAAAACCCGCGCTAAAAATAAAAGTATTGCTGGAATTAGTTAAAATATAGCCTGTTACCCAGTCCATAATAACGACTCGATTGACACTTTATTCATCAAAATTGGATGAATAGTTTAGGCTCTACGGAGGAACATACGTAAACACAAACATACATGCACAGACTGCTACAATTATAACAGTTCCTTTTGGCTTCGCCGTAGTCGGGTAAAAAAAGAACTACTTAACTATCTAACTTAACATTCTTCAATGTTAACAATGTCCTGCTAGTGACTGATATTTTGGATTTGACATTTTTACAATTTGTGTTAATTTATATGACAAAACATGTCAAATAGTTTAAAAAATATATATATGAAAATATTCTTCAATGCTTCGATCATCAATCGAAGCTTCAATGTTTTAGCGAACATGATTATTCTAGACAGACTTTTGGTACTACAAATATTTATTTTCCCTAATCCCGAGTGACGTAGTCATGTAAAACCAAGAAGGATAATGTTGCTGTATGTAGAAGCGCGACGGTACCCACATGCTACCCTGGCCACCCAACCACTGGCGCCGCTGTAATTAAAAAAAGCATGAAGCACTTAGTCTACACATGCGAAGGTGACACACTTAGTATGAGATAAAAAACGTTATGAACGTCAGCGATGTGGAATTACGAGGAAGCAATTTGAATAAGTAGAGCCAAATACTTAAATATTTCTTTTGAATTCAAGTTTTACTTCATATCAATAAAGTAACCAAAAAGAGATCGAAGCACAGGCATGCAGATTGCAGACTATATACATAAAATATATTATGCATAATGACATTAACGTCGTAGGTACTTATAGAATGTTCTAAGTATTGCAACAATTATTCTTCAGACTTTATTTTTATATACAAAGAAATATGCATGAAATACTAGTAGGTATGCAGTTTTGAGTCTAGTTTCTGTAAGATTTTTTTTTACTACATATCTTTGGTCTTATTCTATTATAGTATCTGAATTTTTAGAATTATTGCACGCCTCATAAGCGCAGCGTTGAGGTGGGTATTGCTCTCGTTTCATGCAGAAAAACTGATTTTTCAAACTTAAAATATCTTTATTTGTCATATATTGCACTTGTAAAATAATATATACACACAAATATCAAGAAAAACACAATTTTTAACACTCATGATATTTTTGATGCCATTTTTAGTATTTAAACTAGTTATAAAACTGTTTAGAAGTTCTGTCTTGGATGTCCGTTTGTTGTAGGTAATGTATGTTAACACGATAACGACCCAAATACTTTACTAATCGAGTATTTTTTTTTCTTTTACAATTCAGTACAACTACGAATAGAGCCCTATCACTTTTCACGGTCTAATTCGATGCGGTTTAATTGTTATTAAATAAACAAAAAAATAGTGAATATTTACGTATATAAATTCTATCAGCCACGTTATCCTTGGATACTACAGAACTTCAAACTAAAAAAAGAATCAAACTATGTATTACCTATACATAGTATATATATTGTTTTGTTATTATATTAATAAATGGGTACGTAAAAATTTTTTTTTTCTTTTTAAACATTGAGCTCAGAAATCACTTGAAATATAAAAGTGAAATTCAACTTATTATTTAATCAATGCATGCAGCTCCCACGTCAATTTGTCAGGTTGTTTGTAAGTCAGTTTGCGTGTCCCTGCTCGTACACTGGACATGAATAAGCTTCGAGACATTGTCTGAGGCGCCTCAATTGCAGTGGCGCTCAGACTATTAATGTATCTTCACCTAGAGACGCTAGATATGTACTTGCACGGAAAAAGCTAAAAGTTCAAACGTTTTAAAGACGATTGACTTGGCAGTTTGAGTAACCTCTCCTTATTATTCGTCCTATCCACCTCCTATCCCTTTCCTTGGAGATGGCGACGCACGAGTGATGCCTCTAGTGTTGCTAGCGTCTATAGGCTACGGTAACCGCTTACCATCAGGTGGACCATATGCTTGTTCGCCATTCTTAGCGCTGGCTTGTTTTTAAATGAGTTCCATCTTTGATTTGATTCAATGGCTAGTTAATCTTATAATTAGCTAGACAACAGATTGAATAATAAGATATAGTAAAAAGCACTTTAAACTTATTTTAAAAGATTATTATTTATTAGCAACTCGCAAATAAAGCGTCTTCTTGTTGTTTTTTGAACTATATTTTTTAAAAGCAATTAATGTACATCTATTTGAAAAACCCTATTTCCTTTTATACCGCATGTGTAACGATAGAACCGATTTATAATAAAAAAGTAAAACTATAAATGAACTTATATGGTTTTGTCAATTAAATGATCCTTGATAATAAGATTTAATTTTATCTGACGTTTTTTACAGGGCGAAAATAACGTTAAAAGATTACGTTACATAGATAGATACAGGCGAAGGTAATATTAAGCGTGTTAATAAAGTACTTTGGTTATTTACTAAGGTTATATTTCAGATTAACATGTTTATATGTGAATTATGTGAAAAATAAGGCACACAGATATAATAGAGAAAACAAAAGCATTTGATGCTCTTAATCGAGCCCAGAAGCTCAAATGGAAATGGCTTGGAAATGTAGTGAGACTTAAAGACAACAGATGGACTAAAATGGTAACATCATGGCATGGACCACTACGCAAACGTCATAGAGGGAGACCCTACGCGCGCTGGGAGGACGATATTAAAAAAATAGCTGGTCCACGATGGAAATAAATAGCTCATGATCGTGACAAATGGGAATCTTTGGAAGAGGCCTTCACCTGAGAGGGGTTCGTAACTAAACTACGATATATCATTTTAAAATATTTTTTTTTGTAGTACATATAATTATTAGGAATTAAAAGGGTTTTTTTTATTATATGTGAATCACCCTCAACGACTGAATGGATGTGAATGAATTTGGATGGAATTTAGTAGGTAGATATATAAGAGACAGATGGATACTTTTATCCCAAAAAATTGAATTCTCGTAGAATATCTATTTCGTCAATGTAATCTGAATGTCTAAATAATTTGCAAGAAATTTGGTCCCGGTAAGAATTTCTTATGTGGTACGACGACGTATAATCGTCTTAGTGGACCTACGCAGACGAAATGGTGCGCAGGAAATAGTAGCATAAATAAAGTTAGGACGCTATTACAAATTCTAAGTGAAGGCAACCTGAACCTTGTACTTGTATTGTGTTGAGGCTGATGAAATGTGGCGTATTACTTATACAATTACTATTGTAGCTTCTTCTCACACTTGTGTCGTGAGCACGTGATCAAATTGACATAACAGTCTGGTTTAAATCACATTGGCTGGTCGTTGATAACGCCGTGATAAAGCGGAGGTCGCGACCTCATACTGATGTCATGCTACTGTTTACTTCGAAATAGAACTCAACATGATTACAAACTCCGTACATTGAAGTACAAACATTTCACATGACCTAAATACAATACATACATACTTTACTGTACATAGTAAAGTTATGTATCAAAACTGGGAAGGGGACAATTAAAGGGTTAAGATAAATGAAAAGAAAACTATCTGAAACTGCCTCGGTGGTGTAGCGGTAGTGTATGCGACTGCTAATCATGAGGTCTCGGGTTTGATCCCCGGGTCGGGCAAAGTTATTGAGCTTTTTCCTAAAAAGAACATTTCTCAGTAGCAGCCCGGAGTTTGGAAATGTGCCCGGTAGACGTCAATAGACTCGCCCCCTATTACGTGGGACTCAAACATAGCTGGCGAGTCGTGGGTGTATAATACACCTCTGCCTCCCCCTTCGGGGAATACAGGCGTGATGCTATGTAAAAGAAAACATTTTGTCCGTGTGGTGACGGTGAAGTAAGCAATTATCACTCCTTGCATTACTGGTGATAGGGCTGGGTACCAAGTGGGAGTACTTACTTGGTATCGGGCCCGAGCGGGTTGGTACCACCATCTCCCGTGTGACCGGCCATGAAGCACATAGTTGCGTTTTGGCTGTAGCAGGAGATAGCCGTATTCTTTAATTTCATATCTGTGGAATGAAATAGTAAGCAGCGGTTTGACAATACTCTCGGTATAGTTGAGTCCATGAGCGACGATGACCATTTACCATCTGATAGGCAGTGGCTCGTCTGCTACTACATGCATTAAAAAAAACAACAAAATGAGAACAAAACAATGATTTTTAATTTTTTGTCTGACTCTGGCTATTTGTTTGTTATCGCATATCTCTGAAAGGAATGAACTAATAGCAGTGCTGTTTTGCCAGTAGATAGAGTTTGGCCTGAATAAAGGTTTTATTTTGATTTAAATCTTTCGATTTCAGGAATTTCATACATAGTGCCTGTTTCCTAAAGACGTAGACAGAGACAACGGCTTACCACTTGTAACAAAACGATCCATTATTGCTGGCCATTATTCGACGTCGTGGGCACGAGGCGTGACGGGTTGCGAACCACATCGCCGCCATTCGGATGATTGTTACTAAGAATCGTCTTTTAAAAATATCCATGAAAAACAAAAGTCCACGCAAAGACGTGGGCTACAGCTAGTGTTAAATAAAATAAATGTCTTCATTTGTTTTTTCCATTATTAACTATTTTTAAGTAATTTGAACTCAGAACCTAGGTCAGGTCAAGACATGCAGTATACATATGCGACAACAACTGTGTCCATAATATTATAAAGGCGAAAGTAACTCTGCAAGTTGGTTACACTTTCACGGCTGCTGTACTGAACGCACTGAGCGTTATCATGTCTCCTTTATATGCTACTTTTATTTTATTCACCCCTTACGGCCTCGCGGGGATAAATGAACGATGAAGGTTTGTGGTTACGACAAAGAATAGAGATATTATTTGAGTTAGTAAAATAAGGGCCTCGTAGCGTAGTCGGTAGTGTAACCGACTTCCGTGCACGAGGTTGTGGGTTCGATTCCTACTCAGGACAATTACTTGTGTGATCAACACAGATATTTGTGCGTCTGGGTGTTGTTTTCTATCTATTATATGTAAATACTAGCCTTTGCTCGCGGCTTCGCCGCAGCCAAAAGCTAGTTTTTCGGTTATATCTCAGGTTCCCGATATAGTAGCGAGATAAAATGTATACCAGTTTATAAGTCTAATCAAGGCCTTTCAAATAAAAAAAAGTTGCATCAAAATCCGTCCAGTAGATTTTTCGTGATGCGCGAACAAACAAACCAACAAACACCAAAAATTAAAAAAAAAATTGTTTTGGTTTTAGACACGCCTATATAGCCCATTACAGACATTTTTTCTCAAATATCTTGAATGTTCAGATACAGCTCTGTTACAGCTTTATACTCGTAATAGTATAGATTTACAACGAAAAAAACTAATATGTATATGTATTATATCCGTAACCTGGTACCCATAGCACAAGCGTTGAGCTTAGTTCCGTGAATATTTATTTATTATTATTAAGTGAAGCAATGCATGCCCAGACCCATCCATTTAAAGGCATGACCGTGCCTCCCGAAATGTTTATATCCTTCCACCTCGCTGAAGGGGTATAAACTAGTATAGGTATATAAGTTCTTATATGTAAAGGATGGCTTTAAGAAAAGAGATTTGATTTGTTTACATACGATTGAATATTGTTTCAAGTTAGAACGAATTTCGTTATCATTAACAAAATAATTGAAAACAGCGCACGCCTAATTACCATTATGTTATAATAATATCTGCTAGGTTATTCTTTGAAGTATAGTTAAGCAGTCTGAATGTCGTTACGGTCAAATCTGTATAATAATATGTAGGTATAAAAAAAAACTTAAAAGCTTAAAATAAATCTAGCTGGAGCTGTTTAAGTAATATTCATTTTATTGGCAAGGGCATCAAAAACATAAATATTGACATCGTTTTTGACATTAAAGACAATTTATTTATAGGTGTAGGTAGGTATATAATATACCCCACTGAAGGAATGTAATATAGTTCCAGTGGCCCGCCAATAAAGGTGGAGAGACGGCAGGTGGCGTGTTTCTTTAGTGGGTGTGGGGACACAACCCTGTTCATTATCCCGAACGACGGGGTGTGCAGTTAGGAAGATTTTTTCCCGCGTTAACAAAAAAAAACGTATAGGTCTAACTGCGGCTGTACACATTCGTCGAGACACCCCGAGACAGGCCGAGGACGAGTGTGTACATGGTAGCCTCGTCTCGTCTCGGGGCTCTCGTTATGTCTCGGAAGAGTGTCGCTTTTTTGTGTTCGAGTCAAAGGGTCTCGGTGAGTCTCGCGATAAAACGAGACCGCGCCTGTACACACTCGTTTGCTTAGTTGCCTGCCAACTGTGAACTGCGTTCGCGTAAAGACGTGCTTTCTGCGTGCGACAACGATGTGTTCTAACGATTTTTAGAAGCCTACTAAAGGCAATCACTATTACGGAATCCTAAGAATGTCATGCACAAGGATAAGCAACTATTACACGATGCTTGTTTGCGGATAAGCAACGATTTTGATATACCCGTGGTAGATTTAAAAAAAATTGCTATTAAAAATTGGTACTTGAGTTTCTTGCCGAGCTCTTCTAATGAAAAGCCTTACTACGGAATTCGGCTGCTTGTAACAATTGCAATCGTGATATTGGTGCTGCGGATTCACTTGCCTCTTCATGGGCTCATGTTAGTCTTGAATGGATTCTTAATTGTTTTAAGTGCTAATAGACTTATGAAAAAAAAATCACCCGTCGCGGGACGTCTGGCAGATGTGAAACATCATAATTATTTTGTAGAAGTAGTGGGAAAGAATGGGGTGGTGACACTTGTATTCTTAGTCCGTCACCACACGGGAAAACACCTATTACATATTATTTATCTAATAAATGAGAATTTTCAATGTCTGCCTATACAATATTATGAGATATGTAAAATAAAGGAAATAGTAATTAAGGCAATTAACTTATATGTAAATATTATACTATTATTTGAATTATTATTTAATAAATAAGAATATTGTTGAGTCTTATATACTTAATTTTTGGTTAGCGCCCTCTCCCTATCCATAGACGAATTAAAACTATTATTAGTTTATTGATTGCCCATTACGCTTTCTAACTAGAAACAAGCTTGTAAGTACACGCTGTTGTCAACAGATGGCGTTTAAAACAAAAACAAAAGCGTCGCCACGCTAACAGCCGATTTTACCTCCCTCCGCATTAGATGTTTCACATCAAAAAATAGATTCCTGTTGAATAGTGAAAAAGTTCTTTTTCGCCATGGTTTAATCTATTTTTTTATGGTAAATGATTAGAAAATTACAATAACTCATAAAAAAAATAAACGCCGCAATTGTTTTTTCCACGTCCATCGCGACGGGCATCCGAAGTTCAATTGACACAACGAGCGTGTACATGTTGTGCTCTCGTGTCGAGCTTCTACGAGACGAGAGTGGACGAGAGGTTCGCGAGACAAATAGACGAGTGTGTACAGCCGCCGTTATATAAGTTGGTTTCTCTACCAATCACAAGCGAGACGATATGATGTCGATACGATTTAGTGAGATACATTCTAACCCCTCTTTTCAAAGTCCATGTAATCTTAAAATCTTACATTCACGGCATCTTATATATACATACCTATGTATAATATAAGAAAATATATTTTTTTGTGTTTTAAATAGATTAGGCAATGACGGGCTACCATTCATTCGGTAGGTAATGAACCTTTTACTGTCTAACTTTTTTTGTGCGAAAGTGTAAGGATGTAGGTACAGGGGGAGACCGCGACTCACCTACATAGGTAGACTAAATCGGTCATGTATTGAAGGAAGGTAGAGTCGGGAGTCTCCGAAACCGGCGAACGTGTATGAAGAGAATTATGAATGTTGACGAAGCGAGAAATGCAAGAATAGAGCCTCTTGGCACTCTGTTCTCTTTGCCTACCCCGCAAGGGAAATGGCGTGATGATAAGTTTTTTACTGTCAAGTTGCATACCATAATGGAAGTGGCCAACATCCGTTATACACATACATTTGTCGTAATTCTATGATTCCTATGATTACCCCAAAAAGTTTTGGGATTGCCTTCCGATCTGTTCTGTTTTAGCTGATGATGAGGCTCTGGCCTCCTTTACTCATTTAAGAAGGGCAACTGTCCACACAGACAGAACAAAGTCACATATTTATTCGTGATTCTGAGAATAACTGCCACATTTTTATCATAAAAATACATCCTAAATTAATTTATTTTTCATATCATGCGAGAGGCTTTGATATTAGATTTTTTTGATTGCTGATAAAGAGATAAGCCATAATGCATTTTATCTGGCCTACACACGCTAAAACAATAATGTACTTAGTGAATGTCTGCAACATGAATATAAGATTGTAAAAATAAAAATCCTTTTAGCTTTTTGATCTGTATTTTAGCACTTGACATACTCAGCTACTTTCAAGAACAAATTATTTGTGAAATGTGGACAAAGAGAACTTTAGTGAGAGCGGGAATCGAACCTGCGTCCCTTCCAACCCGGGGAAGTGCTCTAACTGAACACATTTCACAAATAATTTGTACTTTTACTTTTTAATAATACCCGTGATCATCACTGATAGTAAATAAATAAATATAATTTTCAAAATAAAAATTGAAATGCGTTTTTTACAATGATTTTGTATATAGAAAGAGGGGTTTTTACTAATTTTGTAGTGGCTGATTTGACATTTATTTGATATAAGTATTTATTTAGTTTATGTTTGATATCAGTTGCCTGCTGCTTAATATACACAACGCCAATCTGAACAAGATTAAAATAATATAGGTACCTATATTTAAATTCACGTGGGGCTTGAGGTCATAAGAGTATCCACGATTATAAAATTAATAACTTAAAATATCTTTCTTGTGTCTCTGTTCAAAGGTGTGGATACTATCATCTAAATAAATATATTATTTTTTAGTAAAACTCAAAAACATTTTTGATCTGTATTTTAGCACTTGACATGCTTAGCTACTTTATAGAACAAATTATTTGTGGAATGTGGAAAAAAAGAACTTTAGTGCGAGCGGGCATCGAAGCTATGCAGCTTCCCAGCATGTCAAGTGCTAAATTACAGATCAAAAATGTTTAATAAATCGCGAAATCAAATAGTATGAATTGTAATTACAAAATTAAACTTACTATATTGGATAATTGCATGTAAATGTATCCGATAGGTGGCATGGGTCGTAAAGACAAATGTGACAAATGATTGGGAATGACCGTTGGTCAGTGCGATTGCTTAGCGGTTAGAACACTTCCCCGGATTGGAAGGGACGCAGGTTCGATTCCCGCTCACACTAAGGTTCTCTTTTTCCAAATTTCACAAATAATTTGCTCTAAAATTTAAAAAGTATGCGATCCCATCCATCAGCCTTTCGACGTCCACTGCTGGACATAGGCCTCCCCAAGAGAACACCTCAACGAGCGGTCCTGTGCGCTCATATTCAGGCGGGTTGGCGATCGCAGTGGATGTTGTTAATACTCGAGGGAGTGCTGCTGCCCACTTCCCCGGTATTCCCTCAGTAAGCCCTTACGACTCCTATGGGTGGAGAGGGGTGGGACAATTCTAAAGCCGGCCCCACAAGCCCAAGCCGACTCCACACGGCCAAGCCGGCCCCAGGCCAAATATCGCGATCAGCGGGTCAGTAAATATGAGGAAGCTAACTGCTAGTTCAACAGCGACCCCCACGCCGGGTTCGATTTCCACTAAAGAAAATCTTTGTGTAATCAACAAAGGGTTGGTGTATTTTGTGTTATATTTTATGTTTGTAAATTACCCCACCATGTAGGGATGATTCCCTAGTGCATGTTATTGTTCTTAAAAATCAGACGAGCATAGCTTCTACTAGAACTTCAACAACATATTTAGATATTGTTATATACTTTTTTAGCATTTGACATGCTTTAGCCATATAAATAAACAGAAAGTGTGAAAATTTGAAATCGAAAATAACCGCCACGAGCCGGATTTGAACCTGTATCTCCTGGATACCGTCCAGATGCTTAGTCAATTCAGCATCGTGACATTTGCTCCCGACAGCTAATCTCGATAACACATTCATTTTTAACGTCTTGGGCGATGCCTGCCTCATCTGTTTAACTACAACAACATTAATATAAGTAGGTACCTATATATTTTTATGACTACGTGTCTGGTAATAATATTTTAATACATGCAGTCGACTGGCTTTAATTAAGCTGATCACGTTTCTCATAAGTCTTAATAAATTCTTAGGTACGTACGAAATCTACCTAGAATTTTTCTTATGCTTTTATATATATACTAATGCTATTATAAGATTATATAGCTGTACCTGCGCAGTAACGACTGTGTTAGGCTATTAACTTATTAAGGCGTCTCGGAACACAAAACATAGTTTTTAGAATATTCTGTTGGTTGGTCGACGAATCCTGTAAAAAATTACTTAACGAATTTTGAGAGTAAATTTTTTATTTGATAGATTATTAGACTTAAACACCGGTATACATTTCGTCTTGCTACTATATCGGAAATCAGATAGGCAGAGCTTTAACCCAAAAAGTTACGCATAGTAAACAAAATAGTATTTTATGGTCAACAGTCAATATTCAAACAATTGGCAATAGATTGAGTAACATTAAGTTAGGAGAAATCTGAAGTTGCATATTTATTTTATAAGGGTATCATGATTTTTACAAATAAAACACTGCATTATTTTGTATTCACACGTCTGCTTCTTAGGAGAAAATGGCCATCTACATATACTAGTACATTACCCATAGCCATTATTATATGTTTTTATAAACAATAACACGTAGGCAGAGGTGTATTACACACCCACGTTTCGCCAGCTATGTTGTTCTACGTAATAGGGGGCGAGCCTATTGCCCTCTACCGGGCACATTTCCAAACTCCGGGCTGCTACTGAGAATTTCAATTTTTACGAAAAAGCTCAATAGTACTGCCCGACCCTATGTGTTTTTAACATAGCATCATGCCTGTATTCCCCGAAGGGGTAGGCAGAGGTGTATTCCACACCCACGATTCGCCAGCTATGTTTAATTCCCACGTAATAGGGTGCGAGTCTATTGACGTTTACCGGGCACATTGCTGCTACTGACATTTTTTCTTTTTTTACGAAAAATCTCAATAACACAGCCTGACCCGGGGATCGAACCCGAGACCTCATGATCGGCAGTCGCTTACACTACCGCTGCACCACAGAGGTAGTCAGTGTTTTTATGTCCCATTTTTACTTGTAACAACACCGAACCAAATGTTGACCGGCAAAATAATCTATTTTGGATAGCATTTGCGTTAAAACCTTTATCAGTGCTCACATACATACATATTAAAAAAAAAACCGGCCAAGTGCGAGTCGGACTCGCGCACGAAGGGTTCCGTACCATTGACTAGGTAAACTATATTACACTATTGTAACACTCTGTAACTATGGTGTTTGGCTGTTACCAAATTTTGCAAGTAAAATTTGAATCATTTCGTGGTTTTCAACTTAGACTTAGATGCGCAACGAGTAAAGAAACACGTTTGTGTATGGGAGGCCCCCTTAAATATTTGTTTTATTTTAATTTAATTATTTATTTTTAAAGTGAATATATACTTAACTAAATATTCTGTGAATATTTCAAGCGTTTAACTGTTGCCGTTATCAATATCGAGCAAAAACGAGTAAAAAAAAATCAAACTTGTTGTATGGAAGCCCCCCTTAAATATTTTTTTATTTTATTTTTAGTATTTGTTGTTATAGTGGCAACAGAAATACATCATTTGTGAAAATTTCAACTATCTAGCTATCGCCGTTCTTGAGATACAGCCTGGAGACAGACGGACGGACAGACAGACTTTGTATGGGAGCCCTCCTTAAATATTGTTATTTTTTTGTTTTTAGTATTTGTTGTTATAGCGGCAACAGAAATACATCATTTGTTAAAATTTCAACTGTCTAGCTATCGCCGTTCTTGAGATACAGTCTGGCGACAGATGGACGGACAGACAGACAGACAGCGAAGTCTTAGTAATAGGGTCCCGTTTTGACCCTTCGGGTACGGAACCCTAAAAACATATAAAGTTACACGTTCGTAGCCACACACTCACTGAAATAATGTAACACAGTTCCAGTATAACGGATCTATGTGTCTCTGAAATTAGGCACAGAGCAAGAAGTGACAGAATCATACGATTAGTGCTTGTTTAGGTTCTATTTATTATTTTTATATTCAATAAAAAAGTACTTAAACGAGCGATTTAAGTGAATAAGCTTTATTCTAGACTTAGAGTCCACATCTTTTCATAAGATCGATAAATAATATGATTATCGATTACAATTTAAATTATAATCGAATATTTTCGATTAATGTAAACTGTAGATGACGCATATGCCTTGTGACATAAAATGGCTATTGCGCAGCGTCTTGCAGCCAACTTCATAAACACAAAGATCCGTTGTGACTGGACTTCTTAATCTGTGGTTGTGACTATTGTAATGTCCCAGAGAGACGGCACACGGCGGGTTTATTTAGTGGGTGAGACACACTACCCTATTCGTTGCCCTAAACGACGGGGTGTGCGGTTGACGCATTTTTTCCCGCCTTAATAAAAAAAAATTAGTTTGGATTGTGCGTTGATATGTCAGTCAGCCAGTTATTGGTATATAATTATACATATATATATATATATATATATATATATATATAGATATCTCAAATATAGATGATCAAAAGTTGTCGAAAAGTTGGCAGACGCGCTGGTAGTACCTTTTTTTTATTTTTTTTTAAGGCGGGAAAAAAATGTTCCTAACCGGACGCCTTATCGTTTGGGGCAACGACCAGTGTAGTGTGGGGCCTGCACCCACTAAAGAAATCCGCCGTGGGCCGTCTCTCCGCCTTTATTGGTGGGCCACTGGAATCATGTTACATTCCTTCGGTGGTCCGCCGGCGGCTTACCCTTTCGGGTAGGGTACCCTATCCCTATCGCTGGTAGTACCTAGTGAAATATCATGTCTATTATTATTATTAATGCCTTATTTGACCTTTACGCATAAACAGATAAAACCGTTTAATCATGTTTGTCATCATTAAAATTATATTTATTTAATATATCACAATTTATACTTATGACACTTATGACTTTATGTTTGTAGCAGTACAATGACAGTTTGACCTTAAAATTTATTTAACTTCACTATCATTTAATACGTCAAAGTTCGCTTGCTACTTTGTTTACAGTAGGTAACCTATTTACAATGCAATATATGGACACATAGTATCATACTACTAATATTCTTATTAATAAGTATTTTTATGTCAATGCTATGGAAACATGCAATTTAGTACACAGAATATATATATAAAAACCAAAATCGGTATGAAAACTCAACGGATATCATCAATCATCAACGATATTGTAATTGAAACCCGATGGCGTTTAAGTTTATAACCGTATCTAGTATTTGAACGACTAAACAGTACTGAAAATTACTCATGACGTCAACACCAAATCAAATTTGCTTTCGTAAATATTTGTATCAACGATTATTAAAGATTATAATTTCATCGGAACCAGTTAAAATTTGGTATTCATACATACGTGTGATTGAACTCGAACTTTGCAATATTTAAATATGTTAGCGGCACACTTTTTACCATGGAACTGTTCACTCAATGGAAGTTTTACAGGAAAAGCCAGTTATATGTATGGATCTCAAGAAATAACAGTGTTAAATAATGCGATGTATGTTGTGTATCGCTTATATCTCATAACAATATGTAAATTTTCAAGTTCTGTGTCATTCAAAGCACCGGTGAAGCAGGTTTTGTTGGTAGTAGCAGAATTTGTTCTATTTGTATTTATTGTGAACTTGGGTGATGGATACATATAAGTAACATAATTGTAAGAGATAATGTCATAGCATCTTTTATTGTCGCGTAATAATTACCAGTATTTTAACTTATCAATTAATCTTTTTAATTAATCATGGGAAAGTAATTTTTTTACAATCGTTAAAAACCGCATTCGTCTATTAAAAAATAATGTCAGAAAATTCGATTTTTGATAAATCTGAGATTCATGTTCGCGGCATCTCCCAAGTTAGAGGATGATGTATTGGTTTTCGGAACTGGAATATAGTAACCAATTAGATGTAAGTGTGTTAGTTTGTATAGGTCGATAATTTAACAATATTGAGAGAGTGTGCTGTAACTGAAATAGGTACGAATTTAAACTTCTCATAGATAGCTATCGCACTCAATATTTTAAAAACATTCAGTTCAATTATATTTCAGGCTTCTAGGTTAGGTTTAATATACTTTTCGAGATCAAATAAACGTTATTATTATTATATTACTAATTGGTACATAACTGTATTTATATTTACCGTTTGCTATGTTGTTTGATAATAGGTAGCATATTTGATATCGCGAACAAACTACCGATAAATCCATTATTTTCCCCGTATTAAATAAATAGGTAATACTGAATATAGAAATATAACAATCATTATTATACTGACTGATTGAGTAACATATCAACGCACGGCCCAAACCCCTGGGGCTAGGTCCCTGAAAGTTTACATGGTACAAAATGGTAGGTACTAGTGGTAATGGCCTTTTTTTCGGGGAAGTACCGCCCTCTCTTATCTTTCCTATCCACCTCCTATCCCTTTCCTTGGAGATGGCAACGCGCGAGTGACACTTCATGTGTTGCTAGCGTCTATAGGCTAAGTTAACCGCTTACCATCACGTGGGCAGTATGCTTGTTCGCCACCCATGTAGAAAAATTATCACCATAACTCGAGCACAGCCGCGGGTAATGCGCTAGTTTATTACCATTCTATTAATCTAAAATCATACTAATATCATTCTATTAATTAAAAACTTATATAAACAGAATTACCTACATGCGAAAAGATCTCACGGATCAAAATGAGATCGCAACATTCTATCCACGTGACTGAGCAGACACGTTTGTTTTTGTACTTTGCAAATAATTTGCATAAATCGGCTATGACGAAAACTTGATTTAGATTCTCACCTGTTACCTATATTATTTAACACGCCACGCCTACATCAAGTTTGCTAGTCGTGGAGGCTTGGCTTCGAGACTCTACAAAAGATTTACTCGAATCTCGTTATGCTTTAGCTTATTTTAACAACATTTAAAAATTTGAGTCAATTCTATTCTTATAATATAATTATGTATACTTATTCTATTTTATTGTGTGTCTTGTTCGCGTATAACCTCTTTGATTAAGAACCGACTTCGATATTTTTAAGGTTAAAATATAACAATCAAAAATATTATTTTTAAGGTATGGTGTAGTTTCTGAATTTTGTTAGTGACTAATAACAAATCTTAGTTATTACAAACAAATGCCACACACAGCAGTCCATTGTTTAGGTTTACAAAACTTTTTTTTTCCCTTGCGTTAGTGACATAATGACGCATACAAACAAGGCTATCTATAAATGATTATAGGATCTGTGGGCCTAGCCAAGTTGCATTATAGAATCGCTAACGATAGGCACAGTGAGTTATATGTAAAAATATAGTACGGCCTCAAATTATTTTCATGGTAAAATAGCTGACAAAAGGAAATATTATGATATTTTTATATATTGTGAATCGAAAATATCAGTCATGGACAGGGTTTTTAAATCGCATGTCTAGGTGTTTTCTATCAATTATATGTATCCATCCATCCATCAGCCTTTCAACGTCCACTGCTGGACATAGGCCTCCCCAAGAGAACGTCACAACGAGCAGTCCCGTCATGGGGGATAATGCCGTAATCGCCATGCTTGGCAGGCGGGTTGGCGTTCGCAGTAGATGTTGTTAATACTCGAGGGAGTGCTGCTGCCCACTCCCCCGGTATTCCCTCAGTCGGCTCTTACGACTCCCGTGGGTAGAGAAGGGTGGGACAATTCTAAAGCCGGCCCGCTATTATATGTATGTATTTACAAAATAAAACTAATATATGTATTATATCCGTAATCTGGTACCCATAGCACAAGCATTACCTTAGTTTGGGACCAGAGGACGTTATGTGAAATGTCCGTGAATAAACTTTTCAGCTGTTAGTTACGGGTGTGCTCTGCAATCGAGAGGGATTTTGATGTTCGGTGTAGATCAGTTACAAGGTCAGTCGGACATAATATAAATTATGTTTGGGAGCGTAATTGTCGGTTGAAAGATTACCACAATCTTTTGTTAACTTCCTGTGCACATTATTAACTAACGAATTATTTTAAGTGCCTTTAAATGATCTAATAAAAAATAAAAAAAGAATAATTATACGTACATTATTTAAAGCATGTAAAATATTACACGTCAAAAGAATAGCATTTTATGGTTGTAAACTCGATATAGGTAAATTATATTTAGTGATTACTAGCCTTTGCCAGCGGCTCCGGTGCAGCGAAAAGCTAGTATTTAGGTTATATCTCAGGTTGCCGAACCAGTAGCGGGATAAAATGTATACCAGATTTTAAGTCTAATCTAAAGCTAACAAATATCATTAGTTTTTGTGTGATGCGCGAACGAACAAACAGACAAACAGATAAAGATCTAAAAAAAATGTCTTGTGTTCAGACATGCCTATATAGCCTAATACAGTATTTTTTTCTCAAATATCTTAAATGTACAGACACAGCTCTGTTACAGTTTTATAATAGTTAAGATTATTGCCCTCTACTTTGATCCTATCTATTAAACAAGTGCTAAGCATGTTAAATGCTAAAAATATATATAAAAATATCTAAATATTGATCCTATCTCTTGTCTTATATTTAAAAACTCAAAGACTAAAATAAAATAATTATATTATCAATATTATTATTTTGTTACTAAATAAGTATCTAGTTATTCTTTATTGATTTGCTAATTGTCAATACATAGATAACCAAGAAAATTCTATGATAGTCTTAGTCATAATGGTTGATGATTTTGTACTTTTTATAAACAGAGGCCCAGTATCTAAAGATTTCTTTTAATATTACGATCAAACTAAAACATATGCTGAATATATTACTCGGTTATTTTATTAAATTTATTGAATTACCAAAGCAAAGTACCTGTTCAACAAATTGCCAACTTCTTTTTTTGGCGGGAAGTTAAGGTGAGCAATTTATTATTTAAAAAAAAATACTAAAATGTGCTAATGAAGTATTTCACTGACGTGCATAGTTTACATTGTAATGAAAAAATCCGCTTCAGATACAACAACAACAAAGTATTATTGTGTAAACAGAATAAAAGGATTCAACTATAATTGTGTAATTTCGAGTGCTTTTCTCCATCACGTATAAATATGTGCTACATACGAGTAGGTACATATATATATCTTATCATTGTACTTTAATATACACGAGGCAAGGATTAAGCTCCTGTATGAAGCACATGTTATATAAAATATACATAATATAAGTAATAAAGCTGTAACAGAGCTGTGTCTGTAAATTTAAGACATTAAAAAAAATGTCTGTATTAGGCTATATAGGCATATCTGAACACAAAACATTTTTTTTTAGATTTTTTGTCTGTTTATCTGTTTGTTTCTTTTGCGCACCACTCAAAAACCGCTCAACGGTTTTTTATGCAACTTTTTTTATTTGAAAGCTCTTGATTAGACTTAAAAACTGGTATACATTTTATCCCGCTACTATATCAGGAACCTTGAGACTAGGCATTTGGCTGCGGCGGAGTCGCGGGCAAAATCTAATATAAAATATAACTGTGCTCGGCCAAAGTATCCAACAGGTAATGAGGCTAGTATAAAATCATTCACTACTTGTCAGCTATAAATATTACGACGTAGTTTCACATTGCGTCTATAAACTGCAAACAGCCTCCTATAGCCAAGCAAAGAATCCTTGTCGATATATAGACTGGTTTATGGATTTAAAATGCCGTGATAATACTCTACCTATATAGTCTGTAATAGTCGTTAATATTTATTGGAGTTTTGTGAAATGGTTTTTAATTTGTTTTAAGAATATAGATCTTTATATACCTACCTACTTATACTGTATTTTAAAACTATCTGTTGCCCGCGACGCATGGTATGAATTTGGTTTTATCATTACATGAGAACTTTTTCTCGAAACTTAAATGAAATAAAGCCTGATAATCTGCTCCAAGTTCTGACTACTGTATCATAATTTCATATATTTCTGATAACAACAAACTAAAAAATCAAAATTGTGGTCTTTCCATAATTTTTCTCATATTGTCTCATAGTCGCGTTGACTCTATTTTTCACATACAGTCACTGTAGAGACATCGGGCTCTACTGTTTTGAAGTACATTCAGTCAAGAAAGTATTGGGAATGGATGATTTGTTTATGGTTTCAAATTAAAATTTTAACTTTTTTTGTTGTTGTTAGATTGGCATAACTGATATCCATTTTGGCGCGGAGTTTGAGTTTAATCTGTAATTTATATTAAATACAGTGCTGTTTTTAGTTATATCATATCTAGTGTGTATTGCGAATTTCATAATGGACAAAAACATCGAACAAAGATTTTGTCTTAAATTTTGCATCGCCAATGGAATTTCGTGTTCGGAGTCACTGAAAATGTTTCAGAAGGCTTACGGTGAATCGACTTTATCAAAAATACGTGCTTATGTGTGGTACAAAGCGTTTAAAAGCGGTCGAGATGTAATGGAAGATTTGCCTCTTTCTGGTAGGCCATCAACGTCTGTAACTGAACATTGCAAAAGTGAAGGAAATAGTGACTGAAAGTCCTCCTTCAACTTTGAGAGAGATAGCCGCCGAACTTTCTGTGTCTAACGAGTCGAATCGTACCATTTTAAATAATCACTTGGGTGTGAAACATGTTTCCGCTCGGCTAGTCCCAAAAGACCTGAATTTTCTCCAAAAACTCAATCGCATGAGAGTCGCTGAGGGCATGCTAGAACGAGTCAATTCCGACCCAACATTCATGAAACGCATTGTTACTGGTGACGAGACGTGGGTTTACGAGTTTGACATGCAAACTAGTCAACAAGCTTCAGAGTGGCGAATTCCAACTGAACCGAAACCGAAAAAACACGCCAAAGTCATCAAAAGTCAAAGTCATATTGACTGTTTTCTTTGACTATCGCGGAGTTGTGCACTCGGAATTCTTGCCAGAAGGTCAAACGGTAAATAAAGAATATTATTTGAGCGTTATGCGGCATTTAAGAGAGCAAATTCGACGAAAAAGGCCAGATTTGTGGAAAGAAAATTCTTGGAAAATCCACCACGATAATGCGCCTTTACACAAGGACATCATTGTGAATGAATTTTTGTCCAAACGCTCAACAAATACCATCGAGCAACCACCCATATGCACCAGATATGGCTCCAGACAACTTCTTTCTTTTTCCTAAACTCAAATTACCACTTCGTGGCACCCGTTTTCAATCGGTAGAAGACATAAAGGAGAATTCGCGGGGAGAACTGAACTCAATTCCGGAAACAGCGTTTAAAAAATGTTTTGATGATTGGATTATTCGTCGGCGTAAGTCTATAGTTTCTGAAGGAGCGTACTTTGAAGGTGATAAAATAAATTTGGGTGAATAACAAAAATTTTATGTATATCTGAAAAAAAAATATTGCAGTACTATCGATGTACGAGTATTAATATCTATTACACTGTTAATATCTGGTGGCGTAATCGGTAGTGTAACTAACTTCCATGCACGAGGTCGTGGGTTAGATTCCCACTCAGGACAATTATTTGTGTGATAAACACAGATATTTGTACTGTGTCTGGGTATTTTTTATATATGTATGTATTTACAAAAAAAAGTAATATATCTATTATATCCGTAATCTGGTACCCATAACACAAGCGTTAAGCTTAATTTGGGATCAGAGGACGTTGTGTGAAATGTCCGTGAATATTTTTTATATTTATTTTATCTGCTTCAGTAAGCGTCTATTCCTCGAACGTATGTAGATATCCAGACCTAATTATTTAAAAACTAGCGATCCATCCTAGCTTTCAGACTTCACATTGAGAAAATCTCTCAGGCATGCAGGTTTCCTTACGATGTTTTCCTGAAGGTAACGAGCAGTAATAATTGTAATTGTAAACAAATACACACAAAATTTCGAAAATCCTCGAGAACGCATAGGTGTGTGCCATATATTATATTGCCCCGAACGACGAGGTGTGCGGTCTGGACCTGGGTCAGGGGATTGAACTCAATACCACTGTGTTTGTAATCCTTGGTTTTACCGCAAGGCTACCTGGTGGTATACTATTTATAGATACTCAAAACATTGCTTACTTAAGTTCAACTACTTTTACAGAATATTATCTTCCAATAATATCAGGCCCTTGTCGAATTAAGTTCTACAAAGATATGTCCATCCATCCATCCATCAGCCTTTCATCTTCCACTGCTGGACATAGGCCTCCCCAAGAAAACGCCACAACGAGCGGTCCCGTCATGGGGGATAATGCCGTAATCGCCACGCTTGGCAGGCGGGTTGGTGATCGCAGTGGATGTTGTTAATACTCGAGGGAGTGCTGCTGCCCACTCCCCCCCGATTTCCCTCAGTCGGCTCTTACGACTCCCGTGGGTAGAGAGGGGTGGGACAATTCTAAAGCCGGCCCCATACGGCCTCAAAGATATGTATATATTATTTATTAAAGCCAATTATACATTTTAATTGTAACTTCCTTAACATTTTTCTATTTTTTTTAAATTATATGTTCAATAATAAACAGTTCAAAACAATATCTCTATCTATATATGTTATCTAAGTCAATAAATAGCCTCAGTCTGTCAGAATTTGAGCCACATTGCACAGTACAAATTTGCTCTCGTATATTGAAATACTTTATTGTCATTCAATTAAGTTGATTTAGTTAACAGACATCAATTATTTTAGAAACGTTTCATCGAAAGATACTAGTATGTTAATGTTATTGATAGCGACATTATTATCGCATGGAATACAATTATTATCGTAATATCGATGACATAAACCAAGATCTAAGTATTCGTTTGTTTTCATTTTAATTGCTATTTGTCTGACGGTTCGATGATGGTAAGAAGATGCGCTTTGATAAAGGTATCTGTAGAACACTGAAAAGCTGGGTTGTAAATACTATTAACGGTTAAAGACGAAAGTAGCTATATTATTATGTATAATATACACTAACAATGTTATTACGCAAAACATCCATTTTATTACTATTTCAGTTAAAAGATAAAATATGGTTGTGTTATCAATTAAAACTCCGATTAGGCTTGTAGTAAAATGTTTGTAAGACTAGAATTCCTACAACGCTGACGTCGGTCGCGTACGTCGGTACTACGGGCGAATATATGTTATATTACGTTATATGAATGCGATGCTGACGCTAATGCACGATTGACATCAGCAATATATACGGCCATACGCCACCGACGTCAGTATAGGAGAAATTGTAGCCGAAAGTTTTTAGATACCCTTAGTTTACCATAACGTCACTAATTAAAATAAATTAATTTAAATATTCATGGACATTTTTACACAACGTCCTCTGGTCCCAAACTAAGCTTAACGCTTGTGCTATGGGTACCAGATTACGGATACAATACATATACTACCATTTTTTTTTTGTAAATACGTACATACAATAGATAGAAAACACCCAGACGCAGTACAAATATCTGTGTTCATCACACAAATAATTGTCCTGGGTGGGAATCGAACCCACGACATCGTGCACGAAAGTCGGTTACACTACCGACTACCCACGAGGCCCGTCGAAATTGATAAGCTATCGTAGGTAGTCGACTGCTGATGAAATGCCTCTGCCCGTTTATGCAACGTCCAATTCTAATATTATCTTCATAATAAAGTTTACTTTCAAAATGGCTTATTTCTTTATGGTTTAGTTGGGTCGAATAGACAAAATATTAAGAAGTAAGTTACTTTATCGCGGAACAGAATGCTTTGTAGATAAATTCTAAAAAAAATAACCTGTGACTTAGCGTAACAGATATCGCTGAAGATGTCAAGTTCTCATACATTTCGTGGTTTTTGAATTATTTCACTTCTTCATCGTCATTAATACTTTTTTACAAACCAAAAGTAATTCAAAAGTAATCATTTAATATCTCGACGATACAATTCACAAGTTACTTAGTATTCACTTTTATCGGCAGTCTTCAAAGACTGCCCCGCATGTTCTTTTTATTGCTTATGGTGGCAGACGAACCACGGCCCACCTGATGGTAAATGGTAACCATTAACACAACTACACCGAGAGTATTGCCAAGCGGCTGCTTACGATTTCATTTCACAGATATGAAATGAAAAAATTAACGGCTATCTCCTGCTACAGCCAAAACACACGGATGTGCTTCATGGCCGGTCACACGAGAGATGGTGGTACCAACCCGCTCGGGCCCGATAGCAAGTGAGTATTCCCACTTGGCACCCAGCCCTACCACCAGTGTGAACAGAATTGTTGTTAACGGAAGGCGTCTATCCAAGTGTCCTTAGGTGACTTATATGATAGTCCTTCTATTGTGGGGGATTTCACGAACATACAATTTAAAGTATACAAAGTACCTACACTTAGACTCAGAACAACTGTTTGTGAATCCTGTGTGGGAATCGAACCTACAACACTCTGCACTGGAGGTCGGTATCTAAGCCACTCCGCCAACTATCTTAAATAGTGTTATGTCCATATTATGTTGACCACTAATCAATCAATATTGATTGATGTGTTAAATATTGATTCCATATTGATTGATGTGTTAAATCTTAGGAGTTAACTTTTAAAAAATAAATTTTCTTGATATCGTTTGAATGAATTTGACAAATCGAATTATGTAACAAGTCTTAAAATGGCAGAACACAGCTTTGTATACTTTGTGTAACAAGTTATGTCTATGTTAGAGCGTTACACATAGTTATAATAATATTATAGGTGTAAAATAATTGCCGTCGTCTGGGGCCGGCTTCAGAATTGTCCCACCCATCTCCACCGTGGGCAGCAGCACTCCTTCGAGTATTAACAACATCCACTGCGATCGCCAACCCGCCTGCCAAGCGTGGCGATTACGGCACTATCCCCCATTCTCGGGGAGGCCTATGTCCAGCAGTAGACGTTAAAAGGCTGATAGATGGATGGATGGATGGAAAATAATTTTGTTTTAATTTCTCTTTGTATTGTTTGACATGCAATGCTTCCCTCCTTATTATAACCCATGATAGGTAAATTTGATTTATATTTAGAATACTTTTCCTTGTATCGCGAGGGACTTTACAAATATTCAATTTCCAGGACACAAAGTGCACCCAGACTCAGAACAACCATATGTGGATCACACAAAAGATGCATCAAAACCCGTTCAGTAGTTTTTGCGTGATGCGCGAACAAACAAACAGATAAACAGACAAACAGACAAACAATCTAAAAAAATTGTATTGTGTTCAGACAGGTCTATGTAGATGTAGCCTAATACAGTATTTTTTCTCAAATATCTTACAGACACAGCTCTGTTATAACTTTATAATAGTATTATGAATCTCAATATTTATTTTACAAAAGGGCCAAGTGTTAATTGAAATTTATCCGTGATGCGCCCCCAAAAGTAGATCTCTATGATTTTATTATACTTATATAGATTTTATGTACTTATATAGGTTTTTAAGGGCTATAGCAAAAAATGTACTAAATACATATAATAAGACTTTTAGGCAGTAACAGAATTATGCGCTTATAAATAAACAAAGTTTTTAGCTTTACTAATCTACTTCCTACTAATATTATAAACTAGGATCTGCCCGTGACTTCGTCCGCGTGCGCTTCAGAATGGAACTGCTCTACTCTAGGGCATGGGAACCATGCATTTTTCCGGAACAAAAAGTAGTCTAGCTCCGGGTTGTAGACTATACAAATGCTAAATTTCATGATGATCGGTTGACTAGTTATAGATGCGAAGATGTATGCATGATAATTTCGGATGTTTGTCATCACACCTAAACGACTGAGTGGATTTGAATAAAATTTGGTAGGTAAAAAATGAGAAACTGGATTAATATATTTTCTTTAATCCGGAAAAATCCGGTTTTTTTTTCCGGTTCGTTGTCCCGAACGACGGGACTGTGCGGTTAGGTACATTTTTATCGCCTTAACAAACAAAAAAAGAATAGCAAATATCCCAACAACTAAACGGAAATTGATATACAGATAAAATAGGGCCTGAATTGAACACATATAATATATTTCGAGCGACGGGCTTCGTGGCATAGTCGATAGTGTAACCGACTTCCGTGCACGAGGTCGTGGGTTCGATTCCCACTCAGGACAATTATTTGTGTGATGAACACAGATATTTGTACTGCCTCTGTGTGTTTTTTTATCTATTATATACATGTATTAAAAAAAAAGTTAATATATGTATTATGTCCGTAATCTGGTACCTATAGCACAAGCGTTAAGCTTAAGTTTGGGACCAGAGGACGTTGTGTGAAATGTCCGTGAATATTTATTTAATCCTAGAAAAAACATCTGTAGAACGACCCTGTGGATAAAATTTTGAAGTCCACGAATATAAAGTTACGGACAGAAGCTAGTTTTAGTATGTCTATATTATTATGAGTAGTATATTGGAAAAGTGAGCGTAAAATGTCAATTTCGCAACTACGAAATACATGTTGGAGACCAATGTGCTGGAGGCAAATCGAAAAATATTTGAACAATTGTGAAACGATGTCTGGTATCTTTCCATTCTACTTAGTATAAAATATGCAGCAATATTTTATATATAACAATTATTTAGCTTACTTACTTAACATCACGCCATTTCCCTTGCGGGGTAGGTAGAGAGAACAGAGTGCCAAAAGGCTCTATTCTTGCATACATCTCTCGCTTCCTCAACATTCATAACTCTCGTCATACACGCTCGCCGGATTCAGAGACTCCTGACTCCACCTTCCTTCAAAATTTTATTGAAGGACAATTATTAAGACGCGACTATTATAGTATATCTTACTAGGAAACTTCTGATTATGTATATTAATAATTTCCTTAAATTAGATAAGAAATAACACAAAACAGGCGTAAGACGAAAGTGGAAAATATCAAAATATCAAAGTCGATTAGCTATTGTAGAAACTGTTTGTGTTGAACAAGAGAAGATATATTGTATTATTGATTATTTGTATTTTTTTTTATTGCTTGTAGTGGCAGACGAGCCATCCACGGCCCATCTAATGGTAAATGGTAACCGTTGCTCATGGACACAACTATAGCGAGAGTATTGTCAAGCTGCTGCTCACTATTTCATTCCACAGATATGAAATGAAAGAATAAACGGCTATCTCCTGCTACAGTCAAAACGCAACGATGTGCTTCATGGCCGATCACACGGGTGATGGTGGTACCAACCCGCTCAGGCCCGATACCAAGTGAATACTCCCACTTGGTACCCACCCCTACCACCAGTTATGCAATGGATGATAATTGCTTACTTCACTTAGTCGCCTCATACGACAACCGTGAGAAAAATTATGTGTACATTTAGATCGACCATTATGTCTACCTGGGACAAACAGTCCAGTTAGGTAGGCACAACTTCGAGGAAGAGGTCAATCGACGAATCCAACTCGGCTGGGCAGCGTTCGGGAAGCTAAGGAAGATCTTCTCGTCCAATATTCCGCAGTGTCTGAAAACGAAGGTCTACGACCAGTGTGTGTTACCAGTGATGACAAACGGAACAGAGACGTGGTCTCTGAATGTTGGCCTCATATCAAGGCTCAAAGTCGCTCAGCGGGCCATGGAGCGGGCTATGCTTGGTATTTCCCTACGTGATCGAATCCGTAATACGGAGATCCGTAGGAGAACGAGAGTGACCGACATAGCCCGCCGGGTTGCCATGCTGAAGTGGCAATGGGCGGGCCACATCGCTCGACGAACCGATAACCGTTTGGGGACGAAAGGTTCTCGAGTGGCGACCACGTATCGGACGGCGCAGCGTAGGACGTCCCCCCACCAGATGGACCGATGATCTGGTCAAAGCTGCGGGGAGCCGTTGGACGCGGTCGGCACAGGACCGCTCGTTGTGGCGTTCTCTTGGGGAGGCCTATGTCCAGCAGTGGACGTTAAAAGGCTGATGGATGGATGGATGGATGATAAATCGCTTTTGATTAAGGTAAGTTTATTAATGTAAAATATGATACAATATGAAACTAAATACCATACTTTGTTGGGCAATCTCCTTTTAACCGTTTGTAGTCAAAGTAAAAAGAATTGTTCTTATTCATTAGATACACAGCATTTAATGAGAAACGATACATATATATCACAAGAGAAATAACCTAAATAACCCCGGATATGGGATTATACATAAGTTTAACGACGCATATTCTCAGTGAAATAAACTGTGATTTTATACGTCGCACGCAATCGTCATAGTTCTGTCTAGACTTATTCGTTTGTTCTTTGTTTGAAATAAAGAGCCTATAGTCTTAAGCGGCAGATACCTACCATCGTAAAATAATTTGTTGGAAAGATTAAATTTAATAAGGTTATTTAAAATTATAAGATCGTCTACCACGATATCCGTATACATTTCGTATATTACAAGTACCTATCTTATTTAAGTGAGTAATACACATTATTATATTATGACATGCTCACATTTGACCATAAATATAATACTAAGCGATGATTCAGTCGCCGACGGAGCACGCTTATCTCGTAAATCCCTTAAACCCTTGCTCACTCAACAGTAAGCAGACAGTGTTGATTAATTTTAAACTTAACGTATATCATAAGAAGACAAATCTCAGAAGATAGGAAGATGTGATTTTCTAATTGTACAATAAATAAGCATCGTTGCATTAGAAAACGTCTAATGCAATGATGTTTATACAAATTGTTATGTAGGCACATGTTTAGACTTCACCTTAGTGTTGTTACGCAATACTAAGCCTTATCGTATCCTTGTTAAGATTTTTGGCGACATAAACATCCAAATGATCTAATATTGTCTATCTAATATTGGTCTAGTTTGCGTCATGCTGATTTAGTAAAATTTTATATGCCTTTTAATATATAATATTTAACTACAGAAAAAAACAATGATTGTTACACTAAACATGCATGGGTAACGTTTGTATTGTGCATGGATTTCAACAGGCAATAAAAAAATGTAGCTTTGTTCTTTGATAAATCAACTATAATCTAAAAATGTATAGAAACGTAAACATATGCAGGCTAATTGACGTATTAATATCTAGTTATATTCATGAATATACAATTAAGCATAAGGAAATATAAATAGTATGTGGGTTTAAATGCAGTGCAAGTAATGTAACCTTATTATATTGATAAACTCTCAAGGCCATACGTAGAAAAAATACGTTTGAGTGTCGTATTTCAATTTTATGCAACGTTTTCATTATCTTTTATATAATTTTATTTATTTACATAATTATATAAACTATTAATTTAATTTGTGAAATATTCATTATCAAAATAAATGGTTTTGTGCTGGGGCCTGAAGGTGTATAAAACATATGAATGAGTTAAATGAATTTCGGCATCAAACCGGATTTCATTTGGTTAACAAATTATCATCTATCTATATTTGTATATCTATATTGTCTTTTCTAATTCAAGTCAGTGTGTAAAGAATAATAATGTATGATTATTTCAATAATTGATTATAAATAATTGCTTATCATTCGTCGTTACTTATTTATTTTTATATCTATACCTTGTAATAGATGTTATTCTCTATGGTGACTTCAATTATAATTCCATGAAGAAGTTCTTTGAATGAATGTCTAATTTAAAATTAATGGCCCCTTTTACATTCCCAAACTTTAGCGCCAAAGATTGTTATATTTTCTCAAAGGCCTTTTTTTGGTATCCCACGATAGGGTCGGCACTTCCCAGAATTAACGCCATTGCTAAGGTTTCGGGGTGATATTTTTCTCATAATATTTTATCATGAATGAGTGGCGGTGCCTTTATTTATTTTGTTCGTAGACATGCTTACTACGCTTATTTAACTTTGTCGAGAAAAAAAATGTTACTGTACTTAAAGATGTCTTTCAACAACTGTTCATTTCTGTAAATTTTCTTTTTTCTTTTTAGTCGTTTTAAAAATAAATGAATGTCGTATGATATGTCAATATCGTTCATTAGTTTATATTTGCTTCAAGATGATATTGCTAATGTCACGGTCAAAACTATCGTTAGATACACAATCCATTACCGATTGATGTCAAATGTAAATATAAGAAGAACCTGTTTACTATTGGAATTTAGAATAAATTAATAAATAAGTATTCCGGTTGATTTGGTTACAATTCATTTTTCGAAAATTTATGGCATAGCCAAATTGCTTTTTTTATAATAACAACACTACGCGATAAGTTCTGTGCTATAAGAGACTTTATAAAACATAATTATGTATATTATTCACTAGAAACTGTATGTTCCTGCTATAACTGACATTATATGTCTAATTATATTGTTAAATGCCAAACTTTGTTAAAAACTTTTAATAAATCTTTTTTAATAAGTATTACATTTATTATAATCGTTATACATATTATCATACTTATTATATTTTACAATTGGGTATAAACCACCTCCATAACAGAGGAGGTTCTCGAGTTGTGACCAGATATTGGCCGGCACAGTGTAGAACGGCCTCCTTCCAGATTTACCGCCATACTCGTATGATACTTTTTATCCCCAAAAAAACGATGGTTCCTACGTGATAACAACATAGGGATAATCAATTTTCCCTGTGTATCAATATAGTGACGTATTTATATTCTGAAGTACATGCGGGCGAAGTTGCGGGTAGAAACCAGTTATAGAAAAAAAAAAGTAGATACTAAGCAATTGTAGTTTACAAGTGTGGACTGGGTCACTAGGCTAGACTAAGTGGCTATTAATATAACTGACTGTGAGGTCACTAATTGAATAATTTCCAAACAAAATGTCTTTATTAGTGTTTGATCATAATGAGATTAATTAATAACACATCACATCAGAGCAGTTAATTGTTCACTGTAAAGAAGGACGCTTTTGTCGTGGTGCCCCAGTTCCAAGGAGTAACTCTGTCGGTCTCCGAGAGTATTGGTATCCTCGGCATAACGACATATCCAGCAAAGTCCAGTTCGAGAGTCATTTGAAGGACAAAACCAAATTGACGAGAAAAATAACTGGGCGTACTGAACAGAACCAAGTGGTAGGTACTTCACACCGACGCAGCGATTTGTGCTGTATAAAGCACATCTCTATCCTCACGTGGAGTACTGCTCACATCTCTGGGCAGGCGCCCCAAAATACCAGTACAACTCACTTGACTGTCTGCAAAGGCGTGCTGTTAGGATTGACGATGATCCTAATCACACGGATGAATTGGAGTCGTTGGGGCGGTGGATTAACTTTGGGGCTCTCTAAGTGCCCTATCGACTCTTCAATGGGGAGTGCTCTGAGGAATTGTTCGAGGTGGTACCAACATCGCCGTTTTCATCCGTACCGCAATTATTTACACCTATCTAGTATCTATCTAGTATTTTAGATAACTTATGTCTGTCAATATTGAGGTACATAAAACCTCAATTTGAATCCTTACTATTATAAATGCGAAAGTAAGTTTTTTGTAAAGCTTTGACGCCGTTTCTACTTAACCAATCATCATGAAATTTTGCAAAAAAAAAAGAAACATATTTATTATCTGGAGCCCACAAAATAAATAAATATTCACGGACATTTGCTTAACGCTTGTGCTATGGAGATTACGGATATAATATGTACTACTTTTTTTTTTGTAAATACATACTTAAAATAGATAGAAAACAACCAGACGCTGTACAAATATCTGTGTTCATCACACAAATGATTGTCCTGAGTGGGAATCGAACCCACGTGCACGGAAGTTGGTTAAACTATCGACTACACCACGAGGCCCGTCAAAAAACAAAAGGACATATAAGCTAGATTTTTCCAGGAAAAGTGCTTGGTTCCTGTGCTATAGCTACTTTTGAATTGACGTAATAAATGTGTTGATGAGTGACGTATTTATATTCTGGAATCCAGTAAGTAAAATCTTTAAAAATACTTACTTCTAATGCAATCTGTTTCCGGAAGCATAGTTATGAATATTATAACATTAATCAAACTTTACTTATCTTCGTGCGCCAGTTTATTATCAACTATCAACACAGAAATACTAGTACAAAGTATCACGACTAAAATGTTATGTTATATTTATAATGCAAGTGTTATTTTAGGAATATTCCGAAGCCATTGAACGCGAATTATAATTATTGACCTCTACAGATTTTTAGTTCATTGTATTATAGCGCAGTAAGAACAGTACCACTGAAATAATGTAGCATAGTTCAAGTGTTACGGCACACGGCGGGTTTATTTAGTGAGTGAGGGCCCCATACTACCCTGTTCGTTGCCCCGTTACGGTTGGTGTGCGGTTAGGTACATATTTTCCTCATCCTTAACAAAAAACGGTGATAACAACAGTGGTCGCATATCAGATGCATTTAACAGCTCCCATTTAAAAGATTGCCAATACAATTCATGGATCGATTATTGGTATGCTGTTCTCTATAAATTTATTAAAATACATTCAGTCAAGAAAGTATTGGGAATGGATGATTTGTTTATGGTTCCAAATTCAAATTTTTGTTTTTTTTGTTGCTGTTAGATTGGCACAACTGTTATCCATTTTGGCGCGGAATTTGAGTTTAATCTGTAATTTATATTAAATACAGTGCTGTTTTTAGTTATATCATATCTAGTGTGTATTGCGAATTTCATAATGGACAAAAACATCGAACAAAGAGTTTGTCTTAAATTTTGCATCGCCAATGGAATTTCGTGTTCGGAGTCACTGAAAATGTTACAGAAGGCTTACGGTGAATCGACTTTATCAAAAATACGTGCTTATGAGTGGTACAAAGCGTTTAAAAGCGGTTGAGATGTGATGGAAGATTTGCCTCGCTCTGGTAGGCCATCAACGTCTGCAACTGAAGTTAACATTGCAAAAGTGAAGGAAATAGTGAATGAAAATCCTCATTCAACTTTGAGAGAGATAGCCGCCGAACTTTCTGTGTCTCACGAGTCGATCCGTACCATTTTAAATAATCACTTGGGTATGAAATATGTTTCCGCTCGGCTAGTCCCAAAAGACCTGAATTTTCTCCAAAAACTCAATGGCATGAGAGTCGCTGAGGACATGCTAGACCGAGTCAACTCCGACCCAACATTCATGAAACGCATTGTTACTAGTGACGAGACGTGGGTTTCCGAGTTTGACATGCAAACTAGTCAATAAGCTTCGGAGTGGCGACTTCCAACTGAACCGAAACCGAAAAAACCACGCCAAAGTCGATCAAAAGTCAAAGTCATGTTGACTGTTTTCTTTGACTATCGCGGTGTTGTGCACTCGGAATTCTTGCCAGAAGGTCAAACGGTAAATAAAGAATATTATTTGAGCGTTATGCGGCGTTTAAGAGAGCAAATTCAACGAAAAAGGCCAGTTTTTTGGAAAGAAAATTCTTGGATTTTGCCTTCGCACCAGGATGGCCTGTGATTTTTTGTCCAAACACTCAACAAATATCATCAAGCAACCACCATATTCACCAGATATGACTCCAGCCGACCTCTTTCTTTTTCCTAAACTCAAATTACCACTTCGTGGCACCCGTTTTCAATCGGTAGAAGACATAAAGGAGAATTCGCGGCGAGAACTGAACTCAATTCCGGAAACAGCGTTTAAAAAATGTTTTGATGATTGGATTATTCGTTGGCGTAAGTCTATCGTTTCTGAAGCAGCATACTTTGAAGGTGATAAAATAAATTTGCATGAATAACAAAAATTTTGTGTATTATTGATCTTTTCCCGGTACTTTCTTGACAGAGTAGTATCTTGTACCTTAGATGTCAAATTTTGGATTAGTATTGGTTATTGACAATGGGCGTAAGTCGACTGTCCTATGCTGCGATTTAAGATGTGTGTTCATCGTTGGAGAACCATCCTTCCGCAATGCTTATCAGTTCCTGGTGCAATGAGGCCAACCCATTGCAACTTCAGTATTTCGTATATATATAATACTCTTACATGATAACTACAGAACTTGTATTAATAATTAACTAGTGGTTTATTATGAGGTTTATGCAGTCACCGTGTGAAAATCTATTTCCTTAAAATACGAATGACGTCAATAATTCTCATTATAAAGTCATCTTAATCTTTTTCCTTAATTTTAATAATTAATTGCTGTAAATAGTTAATTTTAATAACACAATATTAATTTTTTTTCAGTGTTGATACTCAATATTGTTTTGTTGCGTTCAATGTTTAGTAACGTTATTATTTTTATTCTCTATTTACTCGCGATTATGTTATGAAGAATTAAAATGTGAAATCGTAAATAACTGTCACGAGCAAGATTTGAACCTGCGTCTCCTGGAATACCGTCTCAGATGCTTTGCCAATTCAGCCATCGTGACAATTGCTCGGGACTGCGAATTTCGATAACACAATCATTCTTAAGGTCTTGGGTGACGCCTACGCCATCTGTTGGAAGATATTTGCATACATTATTCCGACCAGGTATCTAAGCTTAATTTTACGATTAAGATTCATACCAAATAATGACGCAGCCCTATAAATATTTTTTTCACGAGCTGGACTTGAGCATGAATCCTGCACGTGACTGAAAAAAAAAATTATAAAAACATTATAATATTTATGAAGATGTATTGTCATTTATTTTTGTACATGTTTTAGCTAAATCTTATTATTTTCTTATCTATAGATCCACTGACAATATTGAAGTGTAGTTATTGACGTAAATTAAATAAAGGTTTTAACGGTAACGCCCACTACATTTAAATCAACACATTTCGTACATTCACTAAAACTAGTTTATTTTTTTAACTCAAGGTCGATTCCAGTGAGCTTCCAACAGACTGTGGTTTTAATCGTACAACACGTGACTTTACTGTTATGAAAACGAAAAATATTGACATTGATTTACATTCGCGTTGTAAATTTTAATAAGTATTCGTAATTTTGTAAACATTTCTGAAAGATACTTTAAATACCTATAATTCCATACTTTATACCTTAGACAATTGAAGAGCATATTTCTTTTGAAAAAATTATTGAAATACGGCACTTACTAGTTACTTACATTATAATTGACGAAAGTAGGTGATAGGTAAATATAAAGCTAGTTCTCAGCTCAGCCCCCTAAGAATAAAAAATGAAACGTTAGACAAACTTTTGTTTCGAGTCATTGTGATTGATCAACAGTCCGACGCGTGATTCCTGATTAGTCGAGATTTCGACGCGTGATTCAGACGACCCATCACAATGAAGCGAAACGAAAGTTCGTCTAATGTTTCGTTTTTCATTCTAAGGCGGCAAAATAGTTCCTATAAATGTTATACTTATAAGGTAGATATTTTGCAGCCACGCAATGATAGACTAGCAGTAAAACCAAGGACAGTGATATCGAGGTCGATCTCCAGTCCGAGGTCCTAGCAGGGCAAATAACTCTGACTATTCGCAACTATGTATTTGTTTCCAAACTATCACTGCTCAGTGAAGGAAAACATTGTAAGCAAACCTCTGCAAGCCTGAGCCTGACCCAGCCAGCCCATTTACTCGACGGCTTAAGAAGTCTGGCAACCCACACTGGGCCAGGCTGGTCTGCGGTCCTTTCACTCTGAGAGGAGACACCCGGGCCAAATAGTGGGGCAGTAATCGATGGAAAAATTCACGATGTCAATTGTGGCGTCAGTCTGTCAGTCAGCATTTTCTTAATACTTGTGCTTTTAAATATTAATATATAATGTATGAAATGGAAAACAACATAATTTATAACTTTAAGATTAGTTAAAAAATCAGTATAATTTTTTTAAACTGTATACAATTTCAAAATATTGTAATAAAGTAGTAGTTAAAGAACTTTACCTGGCAATTACTTACTACCCGCCACTCCGTCCGCGTAGAATTTAACTTTACACTATTGTTTTTTTAGTGCAACTGTAATTTATTTTCTAAAATAAAAGCATCCTAAATTACTACTATCCCAAAAGTAGATAGAGAAAGAAAACATAAGAAACCTACCATCCATGATATTCTTTCTCGACCTGTCAGACAAACCGCATTAGATTTATACCTAGTGCCACTAAGCTCACTAAGAGCTAAGAGCTGAATATGTAAGTCTACTTATAACTGCCCTACACTGAAGTCAGAACTTAGAAGTTGTATTAAAAGTCAATGGTAAAATTATATTGAACATCCTGTAATAATATATAAAAAGGAAGAGATATGAATTAGATATCTTTACAATATATTCGATGATGTGTTGTTAACAAAAAAATCGAGAAATTGTTCAAATCAATTTTTATGCTATTCGATCTTAACGAAGCTAAAGTATTCGAAACGTCGGGATAGTAGAAAATCAAGTAAACGTGATAGATTCCGTAAACGTAGTTATATTTCATAAAGTGTAACATTCGCCTAAATATCAGAAAGTATAACATTTGGAAGTATTCATTTACGATATAGAAAAGTATATAGTATGTAAATAAATTCAAAAGCAATACTCACACCGGGACAAAATTTAAATTAAATAGCGTCCTGTTTAAATTCAACGTCGTGTGCTGATGGAAAATAGAATCGTCTAAGTATGGGCATTAGTTGTGTCGGAATAAGCATACCTACTAACGTCACCCAAAGACGTTAAGTATGAATGTGTTATCGAAATTAGCAGTCAGGAGCAATTGTCACGATGGCTGAATTGGCAAAGCATCTGGACGGTATCCAGGAGATGCAGGTTCAAATCCTGCTCGTGACTATTATTTTCGATTTCACATTTTTCACTTTGTGGTGTTTAATACCTACTAAGTTCTATCTGCTTAATACTGGTATCGCTACGCTTATCGCGCATGTATGGCTGTTTTATTTAAATTTGGTAGTTAATACTAAACAATTCGTAACTTATTACACGACACACAGTAATATAGGTAATAGGTAGACTTAACTCTTAGAAAGATTAAGGTAGGCATTTAGTGAAAACGAATTCTGCGTACCTTGTTAGTATCATAACATAGATAGGTACCTACCTAGTTCCTACACATCATTTAAATTCCTATAGTATGATAAGAAGTGATATAACAATATAAAAATGGTGGTCGTGTATAACAATTATGATTTAGTAACATGTACTAATATTTACATGTTTTTAAAATAATCGACATACTTACCTACCTACTATGTTAGATATAATCACAATCTATTGTATTATACATAGTATCAATTGTTGCATTGTCTCGCTATTATAAATATTTATTTATGCTTTAGGATTTTTAGGGTTTAATCGTAATGTTATTCATAATGAATGTTTTGTAATATGATAATGTATCTTAGAATATAGGCGCGAACATTTTGTGAACCAAAAATAGGTGCGCCCGCGCATCCCTGCGTTCTTGTCGTGTGTAAAAATAAAGCCGCGGCTAGACTCGCCGCGGCACGAGATGTCACTCACCCAGGGAGCACGTGAATCAACCAATCAGATGAAAGTGCACAATTTCACACCAATAATGTATCAATTTCTAAGTATTACGAACCTTGACCAATTCAAATTAATTGGGAACGCTCCGTAACGCCGGCTAATTAACATCGACACGAACGCGTCCAACACTCACACCCGCGCTTTTGATAACTTTGTTAGAACTTTAAAAAATTGAATTTGGAACGGAATTTCTGCCACACATTTGTTTTACTGTCCTATGTTTAGTAATAATGTTCGCAATTTGTTATCGAACGTGTTAACGCGTGCCCCCGACACCGGTTGCGAGTACACTGAGTCGCGGCGCCAGTCGACGGCCATGTTTAAAGCACACAGTTAGTCGGGTTAGTTCGATAAAAAAAGATCAGAATTTCAGCGTTAAACCGAATACTTTACAGAGTTATGGCAACAAACAGTTTATAACTTCATGTATGAATAATTTAGTGATTATTATTTAATACAGGCTAGAAATATCAACTATTCGATCATACTTAACTATGTGTTAACCATATTTTATTGGTGATAAAATAACAAACTGCCAAATTTTTTATCATTAATATTTTCGGAGTACTTATTACGGTACTTATTGTTCTTTTTATTTTCATGTATTTTATATCCGTCTGATATATGTTATGTTAATTTCGATAGCCCGGAAACCTTAAATATCCCAACTAGATGATAAGGTGACAAATTGACAATATAATATTAACCCAAAGCCTTTCAAAGCGGGTATTATCAACGGTCTATAAAAAACTACACTTTGAGGGTCTGTTATCGAACAGTGTAGGTACAACATGGCAGCCTATGGTAATATATTATCGGAGCGGAACTGATAAACCACAAGAAATTTATAACATAAACAACTGTTTCGGGGTCATTGCATTTAATGAGCCTAGATGATTAGCCTAGTCGTAAAACCAATACTGCAAAGACACTGGTATTGAGTTCGATTCCCAGGCCAAGATCCACACATCTGACAATTTAAAATTTTTAAAAAATTGCTCGGACCTGTGGTGATCTATGGCCTAATCCCTCTCACTCTTAGAGGAAACCCGTGCTCAATAGTGGGACAGAAAAACTGCTGAAAAAATGTATATTTGCTGGTATTTTGTATTCTTCAAGAATAGTAAAATATCTATATTATCCGAGTTTGTTTTGATTTGTTTTTTTTTTGATTAGTCAACAAAAAAATATAATGATCCCAAGCCTGTTACGAACGACCACCGATTCAATAAATCTTCGCCCACAGGAAACAGTCTGTAGTAATCGAGGAAAAACTTGATTTCTAAGCGATATTACAATTATTGCAACTGGATTTTCCCGGGCAAAAATCCCAGCGCTAAGATCACCTTGTCACACCTAGACACGCTTGACGCCCGACTCGTCGTAGAGGTTTCCAAATTCTGCAAAATTCGGTAATGAACCTATACCTGGTTTTGCAAAAACAAAGAATGACGTTTTTAGAACATGAATAATTAGATTTCGTTATCAGAACTAAAATAGTGGTAAACGCAATTCCAGTATGACTTCAAGTGCAGTTAGAATCTTAGGCTTTGTGATTGTTAACGGTGGCCCATGGTGGACCAACCACGACCCATCTCAAGGTTAGACATAATCACTGTTCATGAAATTAGCAATATCACATGTACAACCAAACCGCTTGCTATCATGAGCATCAACCACTATAAGGCAAAAGTACAAAGGATACGTTATTTTCGTCTTAACCATAAGGCATGGCGACGCTTCATAAATGCTTAAAACGGAGAAGATACGTGGCATCTAAGCGTTACTACACAGGCAATAAATAAAAACTCGCATTTGGTACCAAGTTTTTCCCCGATTTAATTATTTTCTCTCCATTGATAGTATGCGAGGTAGTAATGCAGGAAACACACATTCCCACAACGGGAAACGTAAATCGCTGCAGGAATTAGACGTCAGCAATGTCGGGTCCGGATGCGAATACCCAAGAAAAAACCATCTTACTTAAGTTGTATTGGAATTGTATTATACATACATTAAAAGTAATATATACATTAAAAGTGATTTGTGCTTCTCTAGGCAAATCAAAAAAAACTTGTGTGCGTATGTTAATAGTATGTCTGATTTTAGTTCCAATCCATTGCCATCCAGCAGGTCTTATTTGGATTATTCCATCCATCCATCAGACTTTCGACGTCCACTGCTGGACATAGGCCTCCCCAAGGGAACTTCGCTCATATGGGGGCTAGTGCCATAATCGCCACGCTTGGCAGGCGGGTTGGCGATGGCAGTGGATGTTGTTAATACTCGAGGGAGTGCTTCTGCCCATTCCCCCGGTGTATCCTCAGCCGACTCTTACGACTCCCATGGGTGGAGAGGGGTGGGACAATTCTAATTGAAATTATTGGAAGCGTGAAACAAGCTGCATTGTTGGTAATATGTCATCTAAATTACACGAATATAAGTCTAAAGTGCTTGATGCTGACATGTCTCAGTTTTTCCAGTGATTGGGCCAGCTTTAGATTACTAACATACTACAAACAAAAAGAACGTAATGAACAGGCCTCAGGCCCGGTTTTTATCATGTACTTGAACGATCTATAATTAGTATTTACATTAATTAGATTGGCACATGCAATCAGTCCACGTATGTGGACCGGTTACCTCCTACGAATTTATTCTTAGAAACGCTATCAGTATTTATTACTAGACTTATTAGGTATTAGAACCGCATAC
This sequence comes from Leucoma salicis, assembly GCA_948253155.1. Lineage (NCBI taxonomy): Eukaryota > Metazoa > Arthropoda > Insecta > Lepidoptera > Erebidae > Leucoma > Leucoma salicis. The sequence goes on from OX411815.1 coordinate 7,800,333, forward strand.
CTACATAGTGTGCTTGTAATTGTAGTGCGCATAACTAAATTGGCCAAATACTGCATCTAAGGTAATGTAGCGAGGCTAATTGTATGATGATCGTCTATTATTTTATATCTGATAATATTTTAGCTGACGTTAAGCCATTATAACGCTACAAAACAATCTGCAAGCTTATATAAAAAATTACACTAATTTTATTACAAACATTTACTTACTTATCATCACGCCATTTCCATTACAGGCTAGGCAGAGAGAGAGCAAAGTGCCAAGAGGCTCTATTCTTGCATACATCTCTCACTTCGCCAACATTCATAATTCTGCTCATACACGCTCGCCGGTTTCGGAGACTCCTGACTCCACCTTCCTTCAATACATGACCGATTTGGTCTAGGTAGGTGAGTCTCGGTCTCCCCCTGTGCCTACATCCTTCCACTTTCGCATTGTATATCTTCTTAACCAGTCGCTCGTCAGGCTTTCTTTCCACATGTCCGAACCATCGGAGCATTCACTTACATACTTTTGGGATCTGATAAGATGTCTAACTGGAAATAAATACATTAAAGTTAACATGTTATACATTATACATGTTATCACTTTGTGAGTAGTGTATCCGATACGTATAAGGGTATTACTAAATGTCTTAAATCTTAAGTACCAGTAAAGGGGTAAAGCGCTGGCCATAGCGTCTGTAATCCACTTTATATCCATTTTATTACTTAACATGCGACAGTGAATTTGTATCCACTGCTAGTAAAAGCAGTGGTTTTTTTATTGCCAGCGATGGCAGAATAGCAAACGGTATTGGTAGGTGGTAACCATCGCTTATGAACTTTAGCAACACCAGGGGCAAAGCCAAGCCGTTGTCTACCGTGAGTAAAGTACTCTTCACAAACCTCGTTTAAAGATGTCCTAGCGCTGATGAAACACCGCAGGAGGGAGTTCAAGAGCCTACACGTGCGTGATAGAAAAAAAAGAGCGCTGGAAACGAACAGTCTTGGACGAGATCGTTTTCAGCTGGTATTTATGAACCCTACCACGACGTTCCGTGTTTCGGTAGTAAAAAAGCGATGTGGGTACCACCTCAGTGTAATGTAATCTCGAGTATAGAGGTTGACCATCATGGATAGCAGCTGTTTGTAATCCTAGTATTGCTGATAACATAAACGGCTATTGCCACTCAATATCAGGCTATAATAGCCACATCAGCCATTGTAAACATTAAAAAAATAGTGACAAATTCCATTAAAGTATTTAATTTCATGCTAGCTTAATTAATCTTACGATTATCCTTGAAATAAAAACTATAACAATTAAATTTATAAATAGATAAAAATAGTTTACTTAGATACTTTAATTAAAGTATATTTAATTGCCTTAGGGTGGATTTGACTAAACTCGAATATATACAAGATTAACTATACCGAGAATAATCTATTCCACGATTTTATTCCCTAGATAATCAACAGTCGTTTTTCCACGCAATCTAACGTATAGCTGTACTTGGAATACCTATTCGCGAATAGCGAATACCCGGCAGTTATTCTACAAACGGGACGGTGTATAGCTTAACTCATCTCAACTCTTTTTTGTCGTATTATAGCGTGAGAAAGTAACTGTCACTGCATAGTACGAATTAAAAAATGACAGCCCAAAAAAGATGACACCATTTTTTTATTCTTGGATGGCTCCTTATTCGATGCTTATCGGTGGTATAGTAACTATTCGCGAATAGGCTCGCTATTCTTCGAATAGTTGTTGGTAAAACGTAAAATTGATTTATACTTGAGTAAGTAGCGATTTATTCTAAGAATAAAATTTATTCTTGTTTGGTCGAATCCACCCTTAGTTATGTAATCAAACTGATTAAAAGGTAACGTCCGTATAAGCATTTTTAACAGATGTACATTTATTCTACCAATATACTACACAGGTATTATAACTGTTGTAAAATGTAGTTCCGCGCCAAATTTAGTATGTAGTTTGATTACCGACTAGTAAGGCTTTATGTGCTAAATACTTTGACTGGCGACGTAGGTAGTTCATAATACATAACGATAAAGTATCTGTGACGCGGTTATGCTACAATGCTCGTTATGAAATATGATGCTAATCACTTAGTTGTGATTGGTTAAGGGAATAATTCTAAACCCACTATTTAGCTGGCCATTCAATTGTGGTTAATAGATTACATTATGTAAGAACATCTACGCACTGGTTGAATAAATATATTTATTTCACTTTCTTTGTACCACTATTGGGCACGGCTCTCCTCTCAAAGCATTTAAGCTGGCCGTAGACCACCACGCTGGCCTAGTGTCCAAAGTCATGTCAGTCGTGGATATACGCTAACTCTTTTATGCGATTTTGATGCCGTTTTCACCATCAGCTATATAATTTCTTCCGGAAGGTTTATAGGTACGTATAATACGTGCAACCACATAAAACATTTTTTTTAAATCAGATGTGTGCGCCCGTCAGATTTGTATGCGTGGTCTCAATCTTAGACTGGGAATCGAACTCGATACCAATGAGTCTGAAGTCTTTGATTTGACCGCTAGGCTATCTGGGTTAAGCTGGTTATACATATATTAATAATATTATTTGTAACCAATAGCGTCTATACACGCTATTCGTTACTATTGTATTATTTGCTGAATATTCATATTTACATTGAAGGTTTGAAGGCATTTATTAAAAATTGAAAAAGCAATATTATGTATTTCATTAAAAACTTGTTACTTGTCTTTGTATTGGCTATGATATTTTGTTTAAGGAGGCCGTACGTCTTCGTCAAAAGCTTTATAGGTACGAACTGCTATATAACTTTCCTGGCTGGGACGTCGGCACGGGCGGCGGCTATAGTGACAATTGTGGATCGTGGACGTCATTAGGTACTTATATTAGTTTAAGAGCTTGAATACATAAATATATTTCTTAACGCAATAAGAATAAATGTTATTTTATTCAGTCTAGTATCGATGCTTCCGCATTTTTGGTGCCTTTGTCGAGATTACCAAAATTTTAATCTTACTACATGCAAAATCTTCAGTATATTTAAAGATATCTGTTTCTAATGTAACTATTGACGTGGTTTGACTAAAAAAGATTTTTAAATATTTCAAAATAATGTTCATATAAGTATCGCAGTTAGTGGACCATCTACACATAAAGAAGGTTCCTCTTTTTAAGGATACTACTGTAATAAAGCGCTCGTTGATGTCTTTTCTAACGAAAATTTTCATTCACATCTAATGCGTCCTGATTTATAAAATGTTGCTGTAATCAAAAATAATTATAAACCAAATGCATCCTAAAACCTTGTCTCTAATCCTAATTATTAAGAATGATATAAAGATTTTTAAGTACGAAATATTATATGCATATGAAATATATATTTACACATACACGCAATCAGTGTGCTAGAACACGTATAGTTTTAAAGAATATAGTTGAAATTATCTAGATAACAAAAAAGATAAAAAACTAGAGATGGGCTGAATGTGATTTTAACCGAATACGAACTTCGGCCGAACATTCGGTAAATATACAAAATTCGAAGTTTGGTCGAACTTCGGTGTGTGCTGTCTCGGGAGTAACAAGTCATATTCTGTGTATATTTTTTATGAAAGACAACGCCGTAAAACAATAAAAAAACAGTCAGTGTAAGGGTGACACCTTATTTCAAATTATTGGGTGTATTGATGAGATTATGAAAAAAACTACTTCATTTATACATTTTAATTTATCTATAATAATTATAGTTTAACAAACAACTGAACATGCTTAAATGACTTTCGAGTAGTGGTATATGTGTCTTATTTTGCAGCTATGACAGATGTGTATTTCTAAATTTTAGTATAAACCTTACCTTTTTCTTATACCGAATGTTCGGCATTTAAAACGAACTTCGGCCCATCCCTATAAAAACATAAGTCATAATTACGTGAACGGAGTAATAACTACATACACACATGTTTGCAATGTAGGTACTCGTGCATCAAAGGCCTCTATATCCAATTCTTTATATTCAATACTTTACTAACGATGTAGGTTAGGGTATAATAATCATAATAATAATAAAGCCTTTATTACGCAAACTTTACATTTATAAATCGATTTAATTTTAGTAATTCATTTATAATAAATATTGACTTTGTGACACATTTATCATTACACAATCTCTATATTTTAACAAAAATAGTACTTATGACGGGCCTCGTCGAAGTCGGTAGTGTAACCGACATCCGTGCCCGAGGTCGTGGGTTCGATTCCAACTCAGGAAAATTCCAACTCAGGAATATTTGTACTGCGTCTGGGTGTCTATATGTATCTGTTAGTAAAAAAAGTATCTATTATATGTATCTGTTAGTAAAAAAAGTGTTAGTAGTTACATATTTTTATCTAGCAAACAACTATACTGTTTTTAGTCAATATTTATTGGGTTACCCATTTCTGGGTGTAGGCCTCCTCCAACCTTTTCCAGTGCTTCTTTTTCTTTGTTAGGTGAGTCCAAGCCGGTCCGGCAACCTGGGAAATATCCTCACTCCAGCGCCACTTGGGTCGACCGCGCGCGCGGGGGCGATTTCCGTCATACGGATATCTGTGTAGTATCCTTTCACTCCATCTATTGTCTTTTATTCTTGCTGTGTTAGGTTAGGGTATACTAGATTGGGGTGCGGGTCGGGATAACTCCGCGTTGGTGCACCCCGGGCAACGTCGGCACTCTGGTGCCGGCGGCTGAATCCCGGCAGGGGACGGGTCTCGGCAGGCCAGACGTCCGCCGTGGAGGGCCAGTGGGGCCATAGTGACCCCCCCGTCCCCGGAGACGGGGCTTTTAGCTCGAGTGGCGACGGACTCACTGGTAGCAGTGGGCCAAACGTCTGCCGTGGAGGGCCAGCGGGGCCATTATGTCCTCCCGGCCCTGGGAGACAGAGACGGGGCTTTTCAGCCCGAGGGGCGACGGGCTTACTACTTGCTTCCAAGTTGTGAGCACGGTCTGATACAGACCACCGTTCGGCCCGACCCGTAATCCTGGAGGACAGGACCGGGGGTCTTCGGGCCGCGGGGAAGAAAACCCCTATAAAAAATTACCCCAATCTAAGCTTTGCCGCCCGGCGAGGGATGAATGTCTGGAGGATATCCAGTCGCGAGGGTGGCACCCCATAGTCGAAGAACTCAAAACTCAAACGTGGCGGACGTGCAAAACATAAGTGTACCTCCGGAGGGTACCGGGCGCAACGCGTGCGGAGAATAACTCACAGGGCCGAGTACCAAAACCGGCCCTGTCAGCCCCGCGTATCGGAGGGAGGCAACCAACGCCGAAAAAAAAAGGGAAGAAGAAGAAGGGGAAGACCCGTGGGAAGAAACCCACACCCGCGGGTATTCCTGCCATGGGCAGCGGCTCTACCACCGATATGGAGACCTCCGATGGCGGTAACGGTTCTGCCAAGGTGCCGAAACAGGGATCCAAGCAGAGCGCGGCCACGAAGGAGCAGCCAGCCGCAACGTCGGAGCAGCCAGCTGCATCGAAGGAGCAGCCAACCTCATCGGCCGAGCCAGCGCGTCTCCTAAAGCACCCGATTTCGAGGAAGACGAGCGCGTCATTGGAGTCGGAGGGCAGCTCTACGGAGATGCCCCCGCCGGGAAGACCGGGAAGGTCGGCCAAGAGGGGCCGAGGCGCTAGCGGGCGTATGGCGACCCGAGCCTCGACATCACACATTTTTATAAATATTGTTGTGACCCTATCGTTCAGAAATAGGGTTACATAGCATAGGTAAAATAAATAAAATTATGTATGCCTAATTATCTATATATCTGACTAGCTGTATCCGCGGCTTCGCCATGAAAAGCCCCTTTTCATTTTATAGGAAAAAATATATAGCCTATGGCACTCCTCAGATTATACAGTTCTAAATATTGGCGAAATATTTTTTTAGATTGGACGAGTCTTTTACTTATAAACATTATCTCTTTTTAATCATAGATATGTTTCACATATAAATATAATAGAAAATCAAATATATAAGTACTTTTTAAAAGACATACCTATTGACTGTAACTAGCAATTTAGTTTAATAGCAAGTAATGTTGGTGTAATGTGACTATTAAATAAATTACCATTAAGTTAGATTTTCATGATTGGTATGCGCGTCCTCAGAGCGCTGGCACAAAGGTCTCTTGACTCGTGACTGCTCAGTATGCTATAAACGTGTTACTTCTACATAAATTTGTCCTTATAGAATCGCGAACTTCGTTTTTAGTCCTATGAGATTAAAACTATTTGAAATCTAGAAAAGTATTGGTTTATAGTTATGTTGTTATTTACACTGGATATACTCGGCTATTTACCGTACTACAAAGTGCGAAAATGTGAAATAATGAGGTTTTACCCACTTCTTTTGGATTACCATTTCAGACGTTCTACCAACAAAGTTATCGTGACATTCACTCTGGACTCAATAATTACGCAGATTTTCTGGTAGCGGTGGTTATGCACTTAATACAACGGACTTTATGAGTTTTTATTTTGCTATTTTTATATATTTTTTAGTATTTGACATACTTAGCCATATAAATTAACACAAAGTGTAGAAATGTGAAATCCAAAATAACAGTCACGAGCAGGATTTGAACCTGCACCTCCTGGACACCGTCCCAGATGCTTTGCCAATTCAGCATTTTCACACTTTGTGTTGACTTTATTAGTTATCACTTATTTACTAACACATATCTCGTTTAGCATTTTCGCAATATGTAAGTGAGTTTTTGTGAGCTTTCCTTGAAATATGAGCTGTGAAGAGAAAATACGAAAAACATTATCTTTTCATTACAGATGTGTTCATCTATTCGACAGTATATTAATGTGCACAAATACGCCTAGCTGTTGGATTCCTTCATCATAGTAGCGAACAAACTTGCAGTGATATGACGATCTGCTTATGTATTTAGTCGAATTGTGCACTTAGTAACGTGACACAATAGATATATTATTCGTACCGATAGTTCATGGAAAAACCCCTGTTTTAAAATATTATTACGGAAACATACTTCTGCTTATTTTTACATTTTTTTAATCGCTTAGTGTATTCTATGCTAATATAGCAATTTTCTGAAATTGTTTGTCATGTTAATTGTAATGACTTTGCAATTAATGTCTTTTTTTTGCGTTGTTTGTGAAATATGATGAAAAATTACAATAAATAATTTTGTACATAACAATACATTGTTTACTGCAAAGTATTGACCTTCCCTTCTTGGACTATCATTGTAAGAGAACGCCACAACGAGCGGTCCTGCTCTGACCGCATCCAACGGCTCCGTACCCCAGCCGTCCTACGCTGCGCCGTCCGAAACGTGGTGGCCATCCGAGAACCTTTTTTCCCCAACGATTGTCGGTTCGTCGAGCAATGCAGCATGCTAACTTGGCGGGCTATGTCGGTTACTGCTAACATAGTAATTATTAAAAGCGATTTCAATAGTACAATATAGTAATTATTAAAAGCGATTTCAATAGTATTTATTAAAAGCTCTTAGAGTAGAGCCTATCATTTTGCTCAAGATCCCCTGATGCAATTCATTATCAAATTATATTATTAAGCTCTCAATAGTTTTAAATATATTTCTTCGAAAAATGGGATTCTCTCTTCTTATCTTCTCATTATTATCCTTCCTTTTCACCTTCCCTTAGAGTTAGCGATATGCGAGTGAGTGCCCCTCTCTGATGTTGATAGCGTGTATGGGTAGTACCTCACCACTTACCATTAGGTGGGCCGAGTACTTGTTCGCTAAGTATAAAAAAAAAAGTTCAGTATGTGATCGTAAGTACCGTTCGTGATTTAGTGTAGTTAATCTCTGCCATTTATAGTCATAGGTTACGTGGCACTCATTGATTTATTCCACTCAAAAATCTGAGAGCTCTGATTATTAAGCTGCTCATATACATACCTACTCATCATTTTTATGTCCGTCACAATAGCGCTCCAGAAGACTCATGATGACTATCTCCAGAGCGATTTCAGTCAGTCAGAGTTAGAGGATAATCCCTGTAACGTGGGACTTTAAAAACATACAATTTTATAGACAAAAAGTGCACCCGGAATCAGGACAACCATTTGTAGTTCACGCAAAGAATTGTCCTGTGTGGAAATCGAAAGCATTGCAGTCATGTATCTCTTAGTCCGATGAGTCGGCATCACGACATGACCAGGGAGGATCTGCTACAGAACCAATGGTTTTACGTGCGTTCCGAGCCACGGGGGTGAGGAACTTCCAGAAATCCTAAGAATATCTACAAAAAAAAACCTATTAATTTTTGCTTCTTCGACCCGCGATTCGAACCTGAGGCAGAAGCCTCAATACTTCCATAGAACGAAGCAGTTTTATTTATTATTATGTACAGAAAATAATTTTGAGGTATATTTAAAACATAAACGAGTCTTTTTTTGCGTATTCCTATTTTATATGCGAAAAAAGACCCGTCTATGTTGTATGTTTTAAATATGTTTACCATTCGCGAATCTTTAAAATTTACTATAGGTATTGTTACTGAATGGGCCACTGAAGTAATCCAACATAGTACCAGTTACCAGTGGTCCGTCAAGACAGGCGAAAAGACGGCACACGGCGGGTTTCTTTAGTGGGTGACACTACCCCGTTCGTTGCCCCGAATGACAGGGTGTGCGGTAAGGTAACTTTCTTCCCGCCTAAACAAATAAAGGCACTGTTACTAAGTAATTAAAATAAAATGTCTGATGTAAATCGGTAATAAATTAACAAGTTGGCATTAAGCAGTATTTGTCACGTTATTTTTTATCATCATATGCGTTATATCAATAGGTACGTAATTAAAATAATGCAATAATACGCTCAACGATTTACAACAATATTATTGAAATTTAATTTCGTTATCGAACGGAATATACCCAACAACATTAAAAATGCAGATAAGTGAAATTTATTTAACTTTAGAAAATAAATAATATTTAAACACAAAGTGAAAAATGTGAAAAAAAAAATAATAATATTGTGTAAGCTCTTTGATTAGCAAGTGGTAGATCCAAATCAACTACAAAAACAGGTGAAAATACTTTTATCCCCTCAACTTTGAGGTCAAGACTCGCGAGGTACTTCATTCAACATTGAGAGGAAGCCTCCATACCTGAGAGAACCTTGTGAGAGTTTGAGAAGGCTGCCAACCCGCACTAGAGCAGCGTGGTGAAATATTGCCTAAATCCCTCTAACACAGACTCTAATAGAATAAATCGCCTTTAGAATTGTCTCACCCTCCACCCATGGGAGTCGTAAGAGCCGACTGAGGGAATACCGGGGCAGTGGGCAGCAGCACTCCCTCGACTATTAACAACATCCACTGCGATCGCCAACCCGCCTGCCAAGCGTGGCGATTACGGCAATATGCCTCCCGGCCTATGTCCAGCAGTGGACGTCGAAAGGCCGATGGATGGAAATGTGGAAAAAGATAACTTTAGTGCGAGCGGGAATCAAACCTGCGTCCCTTCCAATTCGGGGAAGTGCTCTACCGCTAAGCAATCGCACTGACCAACGGTCATACCCAATCTCCACATCTCATTTGTCTTCACGGCCCTTAGCCCCTTGGCTTAAAGAAGCTGAGCATGTCAAGTGCTAAAATACAGATCAAAAATGTCAGACTCTAATAGTTTATCAGAGAGTCTCTCCATTGAGAAATTGATATTATTCAATTATTAAACTATAAAGCCGATTCCAGTAAGTAGTTGGTACAGTTGCAAAACTAATACGTATTACCAATATTTCCTTCATCCGCATACACTACTTTTTATAATAAAACAACACTTAGTACGTAAAATAAAACACTGGGTACTTGAAAATAATTTCCGGATTGTCGGACACATTATAAAATTAAAAGATACAAGTACATCCAAATTCTGAATTTATTCAATTATTTCAATTCAAAATTCAGCTGTTTATAGATCAAACAATCTCTGATCAGTGAGGTGTCACCAACCCATTCTTCCCACGTGTGTCGTACAAGGCGAATAAAGGAATTAAGAAATTATCACCATCCATCCATCCATCAGCCTTTTAACGTCCACTGCTGGACATAGGCCTCCCCAAAAATGGGGGATAGTGCCGTAATCGCCACGCTTGGCAGGCATGGATGGAGAGGGGTGGGACAATTCTAAAGCCGACCCCACACGGCACTGAAATTACCACTTATTGCATTAAATATTAAACTATTTGTGAAAATGAAAAAGTAAAGCTAAAGCTCAGCAGTAAACTGCTAACAGGATTCGACCTGCGTCTCATCCAATCCTGGGAAATGCATTCTATAAACAAAATTCATAATATTGGAATTTTAATCGCAAAATTAAACTTAGTATATTGGAATAATGTATATAAATGCATCCGATAGTTTGCGCGGGTCGTAAAGAAATCAAAAACAAATGTGAAGTGCAGATTAGGTGTCACCATTGGGTGACTGCGATAGCTTAGCCAGAGCACTTCCCTGGATTGGATGGGATGCAGGTTCCCGCTCGCAGTAAAGCTCTCTTTTTCCACTTTCACAAATAATTTGTCCTTTAAGTCAGCTGAGCATGTCAGGTACTAAAATGCAGATCAAATACCTATAGTTTTATTGGTCGGAAAGAAAGTGAGTACCTACCCACTTGATATCGTGACGGTACTATCGTCTCTCGTATGAGCGACTGCGAAACCTCTGAGTGTGTTTTGGTTGTAGCTGAAAGTGGGAGATGGCTGTTCATTCATTCAGTACATGTGAGCAGCAGCTTGGTATTACTCTTAGTATTATTAAGTCCACGAGTACCTAGTTATCAAATACCACCAGGTGGGGGCTCGTCGGCTACTAAAGGTAAATTCAAAACAATTAAGTAGTTTTGGCGTATCCCAGAGGAATCTTCTTCTCTTATAAAGACTACCCAGGCCATCATAAATTATTTGTATACGAATAAAATAAAATAAAAAACGACGTACGAATAAAATAAGAAATTTTGCTTAATCTACCTATTCAAAGTCCATAATGACAAAAATAGATATCCCACGGAAATTATTTTGGTATCCGGAGTAAATCCAGTGAGTCATCCATCCAACCAAATTTCACCCTAATCTGTCCAGTCACTTTAGCGAATTAATGGGCTAATATCGAAACATCTTTAGAAAGTTTCGCATTATACTTACTCCTAGGTGCGAAATCTATTCGTTTCTTCCGGAAACTTCTGTCCATTGTTAGAACAAAACATAATAATGTGTTTTCTTTCCTAGAATTAACTATATTGTTTTGTATAACTTGTATCATTATTTAAGACCTTTGGCCAGCGGCTTGATGGCTGATATGACATGTTATTTCCTTTTGATTACGTTCAACTTGTAAATAAAATTGTTAGAACTGAAACAAATATTCACGGACATTTCACACTACGTCCTCTGGTCCCAAACTAAGCTTAACGCTTGTGCTATGGGTACCAGATTACGGCGGATATAATACACATATTACTTTTTTTGTAAATACATAGATATCATAGATAGAAAACACCCAGACGCAGTACAAATTTCTGTGTTCATTACACAAATGTTCAAACAAGTGGTAAACAAATTGGAGAATGCTAGATTTGGGAAGTGTGGTATAGTGATACAATATTTCCTATGTTATACTATATCTATGGCGAGACTCTGACGAGTTCTCGATACTGGTCTGACAATTTCATGAAAGAAAATGATGTCTCGTCGGTATGTTTTCTTGAAAACTGAAAGCTTGATAGGCCTATATTATATTTCATTGTGTTTCTATGCTTCCTCAGTAGATTTTATTTTATTTTCATTATTTTTATTTTATTTTAAATCTATTTTATTTCATGGACATAGGAACGTTACGACTTAAAACAACTAACATTCAATAAGGATATTATCATGTACCAATCTTTATTTTGCGGAAATAAGTTCGACAGCCAAACAACGCCAAGGAACAATTAATCAGTATTCTTAATTCACACTCAAGATATATCCTTACAATAAATAACCTTAACAGGGGAAGTAAGGAAAGCGAACATTACTCATATAATTTTATTAGACAGGTATAAACAACAACTTTAAACAACTAATACTTATAGTCCAGGATCCCAGGGCAGGTTAAATAAACTATTTAGATTATTTTGATCTATATTTTAGCACTTTTACATGCTCAGCTACTCTTAAAGTACAAATTATAATTTGTGAATAAGGAAAAAGAGTATTTTAGTACAGGCGGGAATCGAACCTGCGTCCCTTCCTATCCGGGGAAGTGCTCTAATCCACTGAGCTACAGTACTATCTTTTAGACATACCCAAACTCCTTATCACATTTGTCTTAACGACCAACGCCCTCTATCGGAACGCATTTACATACATCCAATATAGTAAGTTTAATTTTGCAATTAAAATTCATACTATTTGATGGCGTGATTTTTTTAAAACAGCAAATGGATCGCCAGCTTCCTAGATGGTCGGAGCATCAAAGTCGTTGTAGACGGCTGCTGCTCCGATACCATGGTGGTTAATGCTGGCGTACCACAAGGCTCGGTGCTGTCCCCAACACTGTTCATCCTGCATATCAATGACTTGCTCTCAATAGAGAATATACATTGCTATGCGGATGACAGTACGGGTGATGCGCGATATACCGGCCGTCAGAAAGTCCCTCGGAACATACTGGAGGAGAGACGGACCGAACTTGTGTCTGAAGTCGAGCGCTCTCTTGGGCGGGCCTTGGAATGGGGTGAAAAGTACATAGTTCAATTCAATCCCACGAAGACACAGGTTTGCGCGTTCACTGCAAAGAAGGACGCTTTTGTCGTGGTGCCCCAGTTCCAAGGTCTCCAAGAGTATTGGGATCCTCGGCATCAACATCTCTAGCAAAGTCCAGTTCGGGAGACATTTGGAGGACAAAGCCAAATTGGCGAGTAAAAAACTAGGCGTCCTGAACAGAACCAAGCGGTACTTCACGCCGAGGCAACGACTTGTGCTATATAAAGCACAGGTCCGCCCTCATATGGAGTACTGCTCACATCTGCATCTGCAGGTGCGCCTAAGTACCAACTGGACCCACTTGACTCCCTGCAGAGGCGTGCCATTCGAATTGTCAGTGACCCGATCTCACGGAGGGTCTGGAGTTTGGAGTGGCGGAGAGACTTCGGGTCTCTCTGTGTGCTCTATCGGCTCTACAATGGGGAGTGCTCGGAGGAGCTGTTTTAGGTGGTACCAACATCACCATTTTACCACCGAACCACGAGACGTCGCGGTAGGGTTCATCCACACCACCTGGAAACGATTTCGTCAAAGACAGTTCTTTTTTGCCACGTACGTGTAAGCTCTGGAATTAACCACCTGCTACGGTGTTTCCCCGGTGCTACGACATGTCCCACTTTAAACGAGGTTTGAAAGGAACACTTAAGTTGCGGGAGGCGGCGGCTGGCTGTGCCCCTGGTGTTGCTAAAGTCCATGAGCGGCGGTTACCACTTACCATCAGGTGGGCCGCTTGCTCGTTTGCCACCGTAGACAATAAAAAAATAAAAAAGTCCACCCTTTTTTTTGTTAAGGCAGGCAAAAATGTACCTAACCGCACACCCTGTCGTTCGGGGCAACGAACAGGGTAGTGTGGGGTCCTCACCCTCTAAAGAAACCCGCCATATGCCGTCTCTCCGTCTGTGCTGGCGGGCTACTGGAACTATGGTACATTCCTTCAGTGGCCCGCCGGCGGATCCTGTATTCCACCCTTTTTTTTGTTTAGGCGGGAAAGAATGTTCCTAACCGCACACCCCATCGTTCGGGGCAACGAACAGGGTAGTGTGGGGCCCTCACCCACTAAAGAAACCCGCCGTGCGCCGTGTCTTCACCTTTATTGGTGGGCCACTGGAACTGTGTTACATTCCTTCGGTGGTCCGCCGGCGGCTAACTCTTTCGGGTACCCTCCACTGAGCGACGCATCCGCATACGGAGCGTTGCACCTTCGCGGGTGGTGGACGTTCCCCGGTCCATTCATCCGCAGCCTCAGCTAGGGTGGCGTGAGGCGCAAGTAACTGCGCCTACGCTGCCCCGGTCACTGGCGGTGGTTTAGGTCGGCGGAAGAATCCTCCTCCTTGGCCCTCCCTGCCGCTTCCTACCACGAGATAACCTCCTCGCTGAAGGCAATTCCTGTCGCTGCCAAGCATCGCTCTGACGACGCTCGGCAGCGAGAGGTCCCCCGCTATTTCCGCGACGAGTTCACGGCGCTGCTCGGCCCAAGCCGGGTGTCCTCGCCACAGCCGCAGTGGTGACAGCCCCGAGTCGCTTCCCTCCTTGCGACTATGTGCAGATATCTGCCGAAGCAACCGTGCCCCGACAGCACCTGCACCAGTCGGAAGGTAAGGACTCCGTGCCATCGCCCCACCCACTCCTCCAACACTGGTTGGAGCGCCCCTACTGTCCAAAGACCGGCCCGGGGCGCCTCCAGCCGTGCCCTCCATTTGGCCATGGCAGCTCGGTGGGCGTCGCCCTGCCACCTGGCCACCTCCCTGGGTGGGGCGACCGCCCGCCTCCCGCTCTTACGACGCCCGCCGATACACCTCGGCGAGCACCTCCGCCTCCAAGTCCCACGGCGGGATTCCGGCCAACGCACAGGCCCCCTCCGTCGACATCGTGCGGTATCCACGTATGACCCTGGACGCAACGACTCTCTGTGGTCTCCACAGAAGAGCCCTGTTCGGTGCGTCCAGGGACCCCACCCACACGGGTGCGCCGTACAGCGCCATCGACCGGACCACCCCCGTGTAAAGCCGTCGGTGGTCCTCCCATATTCGGCATGAGCCGTGCAAGGGCGGACGCTGCGCCGACGAGCCTCGAGGACAGTTGGCGGAAGTGCTCGCGAAAGCGCCACTGCCCGTCCAGCACCAGGCCCAGGAACTTAATCTGGGCCTGCACCCCAATCTGGACCACTGTGATCGAGGCGCCAGCAGTTGGCCGACGTCGGGGCCCATGGAAAAGTAGGGCCTCCAACTTGTCCAGGGCCACCCTAAGCCCCAGCGCCCCAATCCTCCTGACCTATATTCCACCCAGGACATTTAAAATGGCGGAACAGATTTATTTCTATCATAGTTAGGAACTTTTTCGATCTAGTCACCTTTCAAACAATAAAAACTAAATCAGCCCTTCAAAATGTTTATGAAGTACCTATATAAATGTACTTGTTTATAAAATGTTAGCCGAAATCTTAAATTGCGCGTACAAAGAAAATAGAGATACATACGTACATTGACTCACGCCTGTTTCCCAAGACGGTAGGCAGAAGCCTTCTACTGCCCACTTTTCACCCATGTAGGAACGAGACGCAATGGGTCACTGAACCATCTCGCCGACATGCAGATTGTTACTAAAAATATCCATTGCGTTCCCGCGCGACCTAGTATGAAGAGAGATGAAGACATAGGATGTAGATATAGTCTTCATTGCAGCTTATTAATGTTTTATAGACCTCTAACTTCTTCCAATAACTCTATGTTCAAGAAAATGGGCATAGAATTATTAAAAGACTTTACAGAGGTACCTAATTTAAAAAAAATACTGTATAAGTGTTGGAAAATATTGAATTAATATAGAGATTATATTTTGTGCAGTAAGAAAAATCCCTCGATAAAATTAGTAATTAAAATAAAAGCGCAGTTTAAAATTAAAAGTGCATTGTAGCAGCCAGGTATTACATACTCTTTGACCACCGAAGGAATGTAACACAGTTCCAGTGGCCCGCCAATAAAGGCGGAGAGACGGCACACGGCGGGTTTCTTTAGTGGGTGCAGGCCCCACACTACCCTGTTCGTTGCCCCGAACGACGGGGTATGCGGTTAGGAACATTTTTTACCGCCTTAACAAAAAAATAAAAAGGTATTACATACTCTTTGGTAGTGGCACCGGCGCATTGCTACATAAGTGAAGCGCGGTAGAACATTTTTCTATTTTTTAAACAATGAGGTTGTCAAGCGAGGATACGGTCAGTCTGCTAATGGCTTCACCATTACACGCTTCATATTGCATATAAATGCACTACTGCTGTACTTACTTATGCAATATTGCATTTCCCCAAAGTGAAGACTATTATGCTATTTGGCAAACAATTGTCATGAAAAATAAAGTAAGCAATGGTTTTCTAAATTCTAAAAGTTTACAAGGCAATCAAGAGATACGACTATAAATTAAATAAGAAAATGTCTTGAGGCATTAGCGAGGCATTGTTGACCCGGTAAAATTAAAAATCTAAGTTTATAATCTCTTATACGCCTCGTGTTAACAATACATATTTGTATAAAATAAATATAAATATACACGGACATTTCACACAACGTCCTCTAATCCCAAACTAAGCTTAGCTTTGTACTAGATTACGGATATTTTATTTTTTTAATACATACCTACATACATATAATAGATGGAAAACACCCAGACGCAGTACAAATATCTGTGTTCATCACACAAATAATTTGTCCTGAGTGGGAATCGAACCCACGACCTCATGCATGGAAGTCGGTTACACTACCGACTACGCCACGAGGCTCGTAAAAGTACTCACTCTTTTATTCAATTGTTTTATGTCAGCCGTTTAATAGTATATATTGTCCAGCTACTAAGGAATTGTTTCATAAAAGCGAATAAAATAGGATAGAATAAAAATAAGCATTACAAAAGCCAACATTCCTGGAATCTGGTTCCCGCTCCGATGCATACGCACTATTTTCGTCCGCTTAATTAGACAACACGTTATCTCACATTCCTTGCTTTACCATTCGGATATGGCAAGTATAAATAGCATGGTGGTGAAATACCGGCACGTTAACTAAAATGTATTCCTGGAGTTAGGACTAAAGAGAGATTTGTAACATAAGCTATTTAATTATTCCTGATCATCTTACACCTTACTAACTCTATTGGTCAGCTTTCTAGTTTAACTAATTATTGTAGAATATTGAATTATCTATGGACATAAATTAGGACCTATGAAAAAAATCAAACTTTGTTTTAATATATTTTTTATTTCTATTAATCAAAATAATCACCCATGCAATCAATGCATCTTTGCCAACGCAATGGCAGTTTATTGATTCCCTTCTTGAAGAAATCAGCGATCAGACGAGAGGCAACAAATTCTTCAAAGGCATTTGGTATTGCTTCTCGGGTATTGATTTTTTACCTGAAGTCTGTGGGCAATGTCTGGTGAGTACGGTGGATGTCAGAGAGCTTCCAACCCCAGTTCTTGTAACTTGGAGACTGTCTGTTGTACAGTATGAGGTCGTGCGTTGTCGTGCAGGAGCAGTGGAGACGAGCGATTGACCAAAGCTGGTTGGAGATATGCGAGCTTCTCCATCATTGTGTTCTGTTCTTCACAGTACACATCTGCCGTAATGCTCATCTCGTTTCGTAAGAAGCTGTAATGAATCATACTGGCGCTAGACCACCAAGCAATAACCATCACTTCTGTAGGGGTAAGTTTCCGTTCAGGGCATTGAACCAGGATCAAACCAACTTGCAGAGCGCTTGCGATTGCCATACAGAATCCATTCTTCGTAGCAGGTAACAATGCGGTTTAAAATTCCTACGTTTGTGCGCCTGTTGAGCAGTGCAAGGCACGTCACAACGCGTACCTCGCGCTGGCGATCATTGAGTTCGTTGGGCACCCATTTGTCAAGCTTTGTTACCTTGCCAATTTGACGCAAATGGACCAATATTGTTTTGATGCTAACAAACAAGCAACAAGTAAGTGATTTTTAAATAAAATTATGCGAGATGTTTACAATGACACTTTGTCATGGACACTGACAGAAGGAGCAACGTAGTTAGCCTTTTAAGGCTAACTTGAAAGTGCTTCACTCCGTTTGGACCTACTCGGGTTCTAAGCATTATTATTCTAAGGTATCCATGACGAAAAAGATTCAAATGCGATGAAAACATGACACTAATCAATAAACAAATTACTACTTATGGAAAAAGAATTCCATTTTTTTAAATAAAATTAATTTGAAATTAGAACTCGGCCAAACAAAAAATATTATGATTTGAAATGGCCAGTAGGTAATAAAGAACGGCAATTTCATAGGTAAAGACCTATACCCTATAATGGGATATAATACCTGATCAAGATTAAATTACAGACATTTATTAAGGTACAATTTAAACAGATTAATTCACATGCTAATAAATTAAAAATATTACAAATAAAATTGAAAACCTACTACTACTACTATAAACAATAACAAAAAAAAATTGAAAATTTCAAACATACGAGTAGTTTAACGTGCGTGGGAATAATACAGATTAAATGAAGATAGTGTTTATATAAAACAGTGTTTGTGGCAGGGATTAAGCGATAATTTAAAATTTAAAACGTATAAACCCGACAGCTGTGTGTCTATTAGTCCGACTAGGTTATCGCTGGGTAAACCCTCAAACATTATAACATAGATATAACAAAAATTAGTGCAATGTCCGCGGTGACCCAGTGTTATAGTTTAGAATTCCACATAAAACAAAAAATATGTGTTTACAAACACAAATATTTGTTTAGTTAGAAATTCGACCTATTAATCAAAATAGTTTAGAATGAAAGAGTGCTATGTCGTGTATAGTAATTACGTAATGGACGAGAGACCTCTTTTCTGGAAAATTAAGAAAACTAAATGTAAATACTTAATTAAAATTTTAGGACAGAAGGTAATCGTTATCTGTGTGCCAGTTAATGAAGCAATTACAATTAATGCTAGACGAAGGTTTCACATTTTTTAACTATCTAATGAGATATTACGGCGATGTTAGCTTTATATGAATTTATATGCTTAAATTCCAGAGATTTTACTAAACACTATTTTTAGCATAATACACATTCTCTATCAGAAATCTTTACGATTGAGACATAAAGCCTTGCGACCATTAAAATTAAATGATTATTTATACCTTAGAGTAACTATACCTAAGGTATAAATATATTGAAGAATACATAGATGCATAGATAACTAACTGACTACACAGATGGCAGAGTGGTTGTGGGTTCGATTCCTACACAGGACAACTCCTTGTGTGATCCACAACTGGCTGCTCTGAGGTGTACTTTGTGTCCGTGAAATTGTATGTCTGTAAAGCCACCGCGATAAAAGGATTAAGTATTCCTTGGGGCAGGGTGTTATCTTAAAAAAAATGATTCACGCATGTTTCCCAGAAGGGTAAGCAGAGACAACAGATTGCCATTTTTTTATACTACTTGGTCGGCCAACAAACACACGGCGCACCTGATGGTAAACAGTTACAGTAGCCTATAGACGCTAGCAACACCAGAAGCATCACTCGCGTGTCGCCATATCTAAGAAAGGGGATATGCGGTAGATAGGTAGGAAAATAGGGAGAGGCCATACCTATGTATGATACTAAAGAGAGGAGAAATGGTGAGCAGCGGCTTGAAAATACTCTTGGTATAGTTGAGTCCATGAGCAACAGGTGCCACTTACCATCAGGTGGACCATGGCTCCGCTGCCACCATAAGCATTAAAAGAATTTTTTGCCGCCGTAGGAACGAGGCGAAAAAGGTGGTTGATCCTTGTCGCTGACATTCGGATTGTTACTTGAAATGTCTAGGTTTTTGGAGTAAATCGGTGATTAATTGGTTTATTAGGTTTTTTTTTATAAGGCGGGAATAAAATTTCTTAGCCACACACCCCGTCGTTCGGGGCGTCGAACAGGGTAGTGTGGGGCCTTCACCCACTAAAGAAACCCGCCGTGTGCCGTCTTTCCGCCTGTGTTGACGGGCCACTGGTACTGTGTTGAATTACTTCAGTGGTCCGCCGGCGGCTTACCCGTTCGGGTACCCTCTCCTGATCGACGCATCCGCACACGGAGCGTCGCGCCTTCGCGGGAGGCCTGACGTGGCGGACGTTCCACGGTCCATCCACCCGCAGCCTCAGCTAGGGCGGTATGAGGCGCAAGTACTCGCGCCTGCGCCGCCCAAGTCGCTGGCGACAGTTGGGTCAGCGGAAGAGAATAATGAACATACCTACCATCTTTATTTACTACTATACTATTGAACTAACATCATGAAGATAATTCTTTCTTATACATACTCGTAAGAAGAAGAATACTGCAGATATTTTTTCTTATATGTATATAACCCTGTATCTATGCAAATGACATAACATAGTACCGATAATGGATACTGTGGGTTCAGTACTCGATTTTGAACCCCCAGGTGGTGGAAATTTGCATCGGTCTTTTCATGAAAATAGCAATTTCTTTTTCATTATTCTAAATTAAATGCAAAATTAAATCTTTTTATTGTTCTATTTAAATTCAATTTTAAGTAATAAACCAATTGCCACCGAAGGAATGTAACATAGTTCCAGAGGCCCGCCAATAAAGGCGGAGAGACGGCACACGGCAGGTTTCTTTAGTCGGTGAAGGCCCCACACTACCCTGTTCGTTGCCCTGAACGACGAGGTGTGCGGTTAAGAAATATTTTTCCAGCCTTAACAAAAAAATACGTAAACCAATTAATCATCGATATACTCCAAAAACTACAAAGGATTGAAACCTTCACCATGTTCATTTTTGATCTATATTTTTTAGCATTTGACATGCTCCGTCACTTTTTAAAGTACAAATTATTTGTGAATAAGGAAAAAGAGATTTTTTGTACTAGCGGGAATTGAACCCGCGCCTTTTCCAATCCGGGGAAGTGCTCTGAACCACTGAGCTATAGTACAGATCTTTCGATCATCCCCATCTAGTTATCACATTTTTTCTTTACGACCAACGCCATCTATCGGAAGCATTTACATGCATTAAACCAATATAGTAAGTTTAATTTTGCAATTAAAATTCATACTATTTGATGGCGCGATTTTCTAATCATTTTTGAACTATTTTTTTTTTCTTCAAAAAAAATAAAAAAATGCTAAAATTTAATATTTATTGGTTTAATGCATGTAAATGCTTCCGATAGATGGCGTTGGTCGTAAAGACAAAATGTGATAAGTAGATTGGGATGATCGAAAGATCTGTACTATAGCTCAGTGGTTCAGAGCACTTCCCCGGATTGGAAAAGGCGCGGGTTCGATTCCCGCTAGTACAAAAAATTTCTTTTACCTTATTCACAAATAATTTGTACTTCACCATGTTTTTTATCGTTGTTAATAATTCAATGGCGGCTAAAAAATTGCTAACTTTGTAACCCGTCGTTGTCGATGAAAATGTTATGGGGCATATTATTACAGTTATTTGATGACATCTTTGCCCGGAGTTATCGGTATAATGTCATTTACACCCGGTATTATTTCATATGTATTTTCTTTCACATGAAACAAAACAACATAGCATCACGCCTGTATTCCCCGAAGGGGTAGGCAGAGGTGTATTACACACCCACGACTCGCCAGCTATGTTTAAGTCCCACGTAATAGGGGGCGAGCCTATTGACGTCTACCGGGCACATTTCCAAACTCCGGGCTGCTACTGAGAATTTTTCTTTTTAGAAAAAGCTCAATAACATTGCCCGACCTGGGGATCGAACCCGAGACCTCATGATTAGCAGTCGCATACACTACCGCTACACCACCGAGGCAGTTTAAACCCGCCGTGTGCCGTCTCTCCACCTTAATTAGCGGGCCACCGGAAGCATATTACATTCCTTCAGTGGTAAAGATATTGTACCTGCAATAATTCCCATGAGACAAATATACTGACTACGTTTTACAGTTGCGACGTGCTAGTAAAGGCGGGCTCACATGACGCAGAAACAATAGGAGACGCGATACTTATCTGTGACATGACGCCGTAAACAAATTGCGATATTATGAATTGTTATGAATAGTTCATTGTGATGTCGTTCCGGTGCGTCAGTATTATAGATATTATAAAGATTCGTATACATACATCACAATGATGTATGTCTATTATATTTTATCTGTGTGGTGACGGTCTAAGAATACAAGTGTCACCACCCCATTCTTTCCCACGGGTGTAGTATGAGGCGACTAAAGGAAGTAAGCACTTATAATCCATTGCATGATTGGTGGTAGGGCTGAGTACCAAGTGGGAGTACTCACTTAATATCGGGCCCGAGCGGGTTGGTACCACCATCTCCCGTGTGGCCAGCCATGAAGCACATCGTTGTGTTTTGGCTGAAGCAGGAGATAGCCGTTTATTCTTTCATTTCATATCTGTGAAATGAAATGGTGAACAGCGGCTTGACAATACTCTCGGTATAATTGAGTCCATGAGCGACGGTTACCATTTACTATCAGATGGGCTGTGGCTCGTCTTCCACTAAATGCAATAAAAAAAAACCTTTATGGTCTTTTAAACGTAGGTATTCATTGTTATTTTAAAATAAATTTCTAAGCATTTGACATGCGTGGCCATTTACTAGCACTAATTGTGAAATAGAAAATTTTAACTGCAGCGGGGATCGAACCCGTTTCTTCTAAATGGTATTTTAGAAGATGCGAGTTCCATCACCAATCGCGGTTATTATTTTCTACTTAATATAGTGATTAACACCCGTATTCTAAGACGGTTCCTCAACCTTTCCTCGACTCAAACTCAACTGAGGATACCTCAAGGAATATCTCAAGGAATCCTCGAAATTGGTATTCTTAGTTGAAAACTCGAGGAACCTCGAATGAGGTTGAGTCGAGGTAATACGTCATTAATTACGTCATTGTATTGTAGATAGAACATTGGTTTGGGCAAAAATGCTTTGATTTTACATATATGGTCACTCAAAAGTTAACAGATGTTTGTCATTTGACATGTAAATGTTTAGATAGGATGATAGGTATTATACAAGGATCGCCACAAGGAGTAAAACTCAGGTAGGTACCTACATAGCAAAAAGTAATACTTACGTATATCCTATAACCAGAAAGTACCTACATAGCGTCGTCGCGTCAACATTGTTTTTTTGCTGGGTGTGTTTTTATAGCTATTATAAATTGTTTAGATATAATATATTTTGTAATATGTCTGGAAGATATTCTTACTGAATATCGGTCGGTAAAGTTATGCCTACAGGCACTCATAATTAAATATAAAATAAATTCGACGGCTATTTTAGGTGCTGGTAATCCTGCTGAAAATAAAAAAATAGCTTACCTACGTCTTTAGAATTCTACGGTATCGTAAAAGTTGGGTTTGCAGCATCTCGCAAGTAACATCTTATGAAATAATCATACTTAATAATACTAATTCAAAAACCGCTGGAAATACATTATAAACACTAGAAAACAATATTCACATGAAATTATAAACTTCAGTAAATTGTTTATAGAACAAAAACTTCCTTGAGTATTCCTTAAGGTTGGTCCCGACGTACCTTGACATTGACAGTTGTTTCCTCACCTCGAGAGAGGAAAGGCGTCGAGTGGAGGAGATTTTTTGCAACTAAGAATACCAAACTCCTTGAGTGCGCTTGAGTGGAGTCGAGAAATTTTCGAGGAACCGTCTTAGAATATGGGTGTAAGTCTCGGGTCGCGTTTGACGTGCGAATTTTAATGTAACATTAAAATTCTAAGTTAATTGTATTACACGTGTATATAATTATGTTATACGTGTATAAAAACTTCTATAGCATATGTAATCGTATTATTTAACACAATAACTATTTGTTGGTTCGAGAATCACGCAAAATACTTGACCAAAATGGATGAAACATTTGTTCCATTAGCCCTTGATATTGTAATAAAAATTATTCATTATAAATTTTCAACGGGTGCTCACATTGCGGGCAATAATCTAGCTAGCACCATATAGCATAGCATAAAGCGCTTGCATTTAGAACCACGAAATATTCTCACATATGCCACGTATACACACTTTGATAAAAAGTACCGACTTTACAGGTATATAATTTATGTAAATATGATGTAATTGTTATATTATATAATTGTATAACAATAGCTCGAAGTTTGTCTCGCGTAATCGGAAATATAGTTCCGGTGCATCTCTGTGACTACGATATGTTTTAACGATTATAAAACAAATACTAATTATGACCTTTATGGGTGACTGATTGCGTATGAAAAACACAGATTACATAGATAGTACAGTATAAAATCTGCTATAACGATACAATCAAATGTATCAACCGCAGTGTTGGGGGTTCACCTCTCACGCAGAACAAATTATTATTTATTTAGATATTTATATATATATATATATATATATATATATATTTAGCATTTGACATGCTTAGCTATATGCATTAAACACAAAGTGTGAAAATGTGAAATCGAAAATAACAGTCACGAGCAGGATTTGAACCTGCATCTCCTGGACGGACGATATCCAGGAGATGTAGGTTCAAATCCTGCTCTGGACGATTTCCTACAAATAAATTCTCTTATTTAATGAAGAAAGTAGCATCACCTAATTGTGATATCTGTGGTACCATTGAAGATATTCAACACGTCCTAATGGAATGTGTACGGAACGCTGTCGAACGGAGGAAGATTTCTATTTTACATAATAATAACTTTGGTAATAGTATATTAGCTTCTCCACTATCTGATGACATCTTAAAAATTTACCAACTTATTTGTAATTATTTCTCCATAGATTGATTGTTTTGTTTTCTCGCTAGCCTATGTTATTGTTTTTCCGATAAGGTGATGAGGTCGCTAAGCGACAAAGCCTTGTACTGTGATATTTAAATAATAATAATAAAAAAATCTTTAATGCATTTTACATGTGTTATTTTTTTTACGTATGATTTACTGCCTCGGTGGTGCAGCGGTTACGTGTGCGACTGCTGATCACGAGGTATCCGGGTTCAATCCCCGGGTCGGGCAATACTTATTGTGCTTTTTCGTAAAAAGAAAAAATTTCAATAGCAGCCCATAGTTTGGAAATTTGTGCTAGATTGCAATAGGGTCGCTCACTATTACATGGGACTTAAAGCTGGCAAACAGTTGGGTGTGTAATACACCTATGCCTACCCCTTCGGGGAGTACAGGCGTGATGCTATTTACAGTATTTACGGTGTCTCTTAAGTTCGAAGTAATTTTCTAGTGCGACATCTAATATATAAAATTCTCGTGTCACAGTGTTTGTCGCCATTCTCCTCCGAAACGGCTTGACCATCCACACATCAGCCTTTCATCGTCCACTGCTAGACATAGGCCTCCCCAAAATGGGGGTTTTATCATAATCGCCACGCTTGGCAGGCGGGTTGGCGATCGCAGTGGATGTTTTTAGTACACAGGGGAACGCTGCTGCCCGGTCCCCAGGTAATCCCTTAGTCGGCTTTTACGACTCCCATAGGAAGAGACGGGGTGGAGCTACGGCTTGACCAACTCTTATGAAATTTAGTGTGTGTATTCAGTAGGTCTGAGAATAGGATATAAACTATATTTTTCATACCCCTAAGTGATAAGGACCCCAAAAACACTTTTTTTATTTTTTGGACCAATTTTTTTTTATGATTCATCATATATTATGTTTTTTCTACGCTAGAAATTCTAGTCCAGGAGCCACCACCTATTTTTTTAGTGATTAATAACAGACTGAATATTTGTGAGTAGTTTCCGTTCGGTGAGACACGCAAATTCTTGTAAGACAATCTTGTAGCTATTAAGTGTCCGTGAATTCGACAACTTCCAAGCGTAGGACAGAGAAAACGTACCACTAAATTTGTAGGACTATATGGCCATTTCATTATATAAAATATAAACAAAGCTGCATTCAAAAAATCAGATCATTAATAATTTGAATGTTCTCTTTATTTATATTTGTCTATCTATATTTTTAGAAGAGCACGCTCCAGTCAAACTACCCATTTAGTAGGACAATTGTTATTCCGAGTTTATTATCCAATTATCATAACATTTAAATTTACTGTTAGTCAGACAATTTCGACACCCATCAAATCGAAATGTTTTATACCTTCGCTCTTTATTAGCTACCTCTATCGAGATTTTTCACAGAGAAAATCTTGGGCGTCTCGTCGGATGGAACCTACTCACAAAGATTGAACCTGTAATGAATCACTTAAAAAAATGGCCGGTAGCTCCTGTACCATTTCCTAAAAATTCTCTAGAAATAATTTATATGGCAAAACAACGTTTGCTGGGTCAGCCAGTTTTGTTCTATAAATGAAAATAAGTACGTACACATGCAACCGTTACACTTGGACAACCTACCTACTAAAAAAAATCAGAAAGTATCTCTCAATGCCTCTGGTCAGACTATGGTAAACCCCTACCATCAGGTGGGTTGTATGCTTGATTGCCACCAGCGTATTAGAAAAAAAGATTATTTTTACTACTACCTATATACTTACATTTTAATTATGGTTAATAAATAAGTACCTATCTATCTAGTAATTATTAGGCCAATTTAGTACTAACGGCCTCCTCGGTGCACCTTGGCCGATATAACCACTCTGTGTTTAATTTATCAAAACGATTTAGATCGGAGCATTCATGCAACTCGGTAAAAAATATAATTATAAAACAAAACTGTCATCACAAGTCTTTGTTTTCAAATAAATGGGTTTGTAGTAACCAAACGGAGTCAAATCACAGAATAAATACTAGTCTTCCGTAGACCAAAAGAAGAAAGCGTGGCTGGACTATGTATCTTCTTTGAACCTGAGTGCAAGTATGAAAGAACAGAAGAAAGAAATATACCGGCAACGTAAAAATGGCAGAGAGAACAGTGACAAAAGGCTCTATTCTTGCATACATCTCTCGCTTCCTCAACATTCATAATTCTCTTCGTACTCTCCGGTTTCCGCTTGCCGGTTTCGGAGACTACTGACTCCACCGACAGCAACAAAGCTGTCGTTTATAAAACTTAAAAAAATATTTTTCTAGTAGATTCTATTTGATTACTTTTTATATTATTTTAAATGTTAATTTCAAGTTGGATTATTTTTTTA
This sequence comes from Leucoma salicis, assembly GCA_948253155.1. Lineage (NCBI taxonomy): Eukaryota > Metazoa > Arthropoda > Insecta > Lepidoptera > Erebidae > Leucoma > Leucoma salicis. The sequence continues at coordinate 7,827,253 of OX411815.1, forward strand.
TAATTTGTTTTTTTTTGTTGATCATATACGTTTAGAGCTTTAACTCTGAATTTTCGGTTATTAAATTTTATTGTCGAAATACCCTAAATCGCGTAAATAATTTTATTTTAATCAATGCTACGAGCGCGAGCGCTTAGGCGCGCGTATGACAGTCTTCTGTCGGTTGTACCGTGGTCGGTACTCGAAGCGGAAGGCATATAACTTGAGCGAGTGATGTAGGCCTGGTCAAATATTAAGATATTTAAGCATTATCAGATCAATCGTCTCACATTTTATGTGATAATACCATATTATGATGATATTTTATAATTTCGTTCTGAAAAACGAAAAAATAATGAAAATACAGACAGTTAAATTTAAAAAATACGTTTATAACGTTTCCTTACACACTTTTAAATAATATTTTTGCGGTGTTATTAACTTGTAGGCACTTATAAACAAAGAAATAGTGCGAGAAATATTTTTATATCGCGAGCAAGTAGCGAGTACACTTCCAGCAAAGTAGCGGGTATAGATGCCGCTACTGAGAATTCTTTTACGGAAAAGCCCAAAATCTAAGCCAGTTTTCACACCTCGCCGTTACAAGTTGCATAGTTATACTAAACCAAAGAGGAAGTCTGTGAATAAGACAAAAATATTTTATAAATCGCATTACAATTTTTCATTGCCATATTTTTTTTATTTGCTGACGAGAGCTAGTGATGTGCCATGCGCGTAGATTCTATTTTATCAGATTTTATCTTATCAGAGTTAATGTCTATTGTCAGGATTGGATAATTTATTTTTCTGAGTAAAATAATGAGGATCAATGCAGCACTTTTTATACACATCAAAATTCACGTTGAGCCTCAAGGTCGGATAATAGATGAGCCATTTTTGTTTATGGAGTAAAGTGCAACTATTACTTTGTGCGAAATCATATTTGTACGTACACTAACACTAAAATTATGTCAGACCTTAACACTCCTATAGGCATTGTCCTGCATTCGGTAAAGTTTATTTATTGGGTTAACAATCTATGCATTATTATACTCGTACGCATTTATTATAAAAAAGGAAAAATCACGAAGGACATGCCCATTTGGAAGAGGTTAGTAAAGAAGAGAAGGTTATTTATGATTGTATTGCCGAAGTTATCACCACTCCTCTCCTAAATATGATTGTTGTTCTTCTACTTGGTTGTGGACCCACTTCATGCACTAGATACTCTTGGCACTTGCCCAGGGCCTCGCGAACGATGGCACCCGAATTCTTGCTAAGTGCTAGATCAGCATCCTATTATCGATACTGCTGACTAAAATTAACTTCAATTTTGCGAAAATCTAATGAAAATTTCTAACCAAAATACTTTATAGAATTATAGACTTGTGTGTGCCAATAAATAAATAATCAATCCATTGATCTGGAGTTTAGCTATTTTAATAAAATAGTATCATAGTGGTTCCATTATTCTGAAGTGCTCAGGGCCTCTAACAGGTTAAAAACAGCCGTGGCTGTGGTCCCTGGTATTGGCTTTACCATGAGATGAGCAGTTGTTCGTTATCATCTAAAAAACCAATATCTTTGCAATTATACAGTTAACTTCAAGGTTCTTAGTAAATAATCGTACATGCGTCACATATTTTTTCTAATAGAATTTTAAACGTACCTTTCAGTAGAATTTGTCTGGTGTAAATTTAAACGATATTACATCATCCACGTGAACTATTATGTGACGATAGATGGTTAACCATTATTTTTGTTTGTTATTTCATTGCGTTTTATGTACGTCTGTTCAGTATGCAAATAGAGTCGAACAGTTCAATGAAAGGTGTTTCTTAATGATTTAGTCATCGGTGCCAATGGCCGATGGTCATATGTAAACGCATGCTTGGCATCAGGTAAATTTTAAATAAGTAGGTAGGTAGAGACTTAATTGTGTTTGTTATTGAACATTTCCGCTATGAAAGTCGTCTTTTTTTGCTAGGCAGAACTGAAATGCGAATTCTTAAAATTTATAGAGAAAAAAATATAGGCAAATTAGTAGGTATTACTTTGAATTAAGGTTTGTCTGGCAGAACTTGCTATTAGCAATAATATCGGCTATATTGTGCATTTACTTAAAGTTTTATTAAATCCATTTTTTTTTTGTATATTGGTGTACAAAAAGTACATATGTGCTTTAGGAATAGATTCTAATCTCAGCCTCTTAAGGGATCGAAAAGCAGCCAATTCTTTGTTACAGTATTTTAGTTATATTTTTGAACAGAATAAGTACACTAATGCATATAAGTAAATACCGACCGGTTCGCCTAACTAAACATAATAATACGTAACGGATGCATCTAGGTAACCTACTCACATACCTGAGGATTCTGTAATTTTGAATCCATGTGTTTAAGAAGATGGAGATATAGATAGCAAGATTTTCAAACACCATCACTGAAAAATATCCCCAGTTTTATTGTTATCGTATCCAATGACGTAAGTATTATATTTATCTACTATTTTTTCAATGAACATAACTTTTGTGATAATTTGTTTTAAACTCGGTTCACAAATCCAATGATAGCTTAGCTTAGCTAGTTATGAGCACATGCAAATCACGCATAAACTACGAGAGAGATATCTCTTTTGATCTCAATCAATCAATTATTCCGTCTTAAGTTTATTCGTACCTTGCTTTATTGAAGAAAAAATGCCTACCTATTATAGGCGGCGTTGGTGGATCAATATAATCGACAACTTAAGCAGCGCTATGTATAATTTGCGCTACCAATTAATAGTATAGGTAGGTATATAATCTATTATCTACGCAATATTCAAAACAAATTGAATTAAATTTCCGATGAGTCAGTTAAATAATTTACCGAAAACAGTTTTACATTAATGATGTTTAGTTTCAATGGCGCCTCGGGTTTTGTTTTCATACAAAGCGATCATCGCGCAAATTAACGACGCGATCATCACGCGACCTCACGAGTCACGACCGATAAAGACACAACGCGATTATATAGCGACGCTATTTACCTACATTATACCAATTAGTCGCGTTCGTACCATTGATGTATAAAAGATCAATGGTTCGTACCACTGTTGTATAAAAAAGAGATAATTTATAGATCAATGGTTCGTACGAATAAAGTTTGCGCTATCCCATTGCATTAATATCAAATACTATTTTAGTCAAATAATTGGCGATAACTCCTAAGTGTCCTAGGTAATGCATGTATTACCTATAGTGGATTTCAATCAAAGATGAAAACTTAGTAAACAAAGATAAGTCAAAAAAAATGTCAAACGAATACAAATTTTATAAATTCGATATTTATTACGTTTTAGTTTCAAATGAGTGTAACATGAAGGCATTTTCGAAGGTATTTTCGAAGATACCGACATCAGAATTTAATGTAGTAAAAAAAAACGAAATAAGTATGAAATCGACGATTTATGTTGAGTGATGGTATGTTGACAATGTTTTCACTTTTAATTAAAATGTACTATATATGGTACTGATATCATAAAATATACTGATATATTTGATTGCGAATTTGTTGTTTTCGAGTCAATAGTCGCACACTCGCTTTGTAAAAATATAAATGAAATCTGGTGCGGTAAAAAAGTTTATATATTTCTCTTAAATCAAGATGAATCACAGTCTGTTTATATAACTAAACTGCGCAGCCGAGTTTAGAGTCTGTTTAAACAATTAATTCAGAAATAATTTGTGGTAGTTTAAAAAAACCCATGCGTGAAATTATTGACGTCCATGTGACGCATGTTCAAATTATAGTTATACCAGCAGGTAGGTAAGTACATTAAAAAGTTGCGTCGTTCTAGTCGTATCAATAAGCACGTGAGTTCCGAAGAATTGAATCGGTCCAGTAAATTTTGAGTAGGGTGACCATAGTTTTAGGCAAATAATAAAATTTTATAAATATACAATTTTTATTTTTTGTCTTTATTAGTAACATAAGGGATGCAGTCGTGTATGATGTTAATTGATTAATTAACTACATCAAATCTCTGTAGAATTTAAACAGCCACGAACATCAGTCACATAATATTACAACAATGACTGTCATTGTTCCGTGTCGGGCAAGGCCGGCTGATGTAATACTTGTGCACGTTGCACCAGACGCGCCGGTCAAAGACCTTGCGCGCGAGCGCGATCTACCGACAGCTAGAAATTATACACTTACTTTTTTTTGCATGTTTGTATTATTATCATAAAGTCTAGCGTAGGCTTTGTTTTCATCAAAAAAGTTTCTGCACTAGCCATTTACGTAGGGTATATCATATACGTATGCCTAAAAGGAAATATAGTGCTTTACTCGCGCAAATTCTGATTTTGGTTCCATAAAATCTTCGAAAAGTTCAATCAACGAAAAAAAAATGTTTCAATCAGGCTAATAAAGATGGCTAGAACAAACGTTACCTTTATACAAAATACCTATACATTCTACTTAATTAGATAAATCCTTTTATTTGATAGATCTGAAATGATTTTCACCCTTTCTTTTCATTAAGGTGTTTTTAATATTATCTAGTCCAGGACCAAAATCCCGCCCAAAAAAGTGGTAACCCTACAATTAGTCTAAGAACATAAGAAGGTTTTGATGTTATGTTTGGCACATGAATTGACGTGCACATTAATTTATACTAATTAATTGAATTAAGTAGTCATACATGTAGGTCGTAAGCAAAGAGTACATACACTTAAAAATTAAAATTAGTGAAAACCAGTACACCAAATCAATGTAGCCAATGAGCTACTTTAATCGATATACATAATTATTATGATCTAGTTGTTGTGAGAAATTACTGAGTAGGTACTATGTAATTAGTTGATGCTAATATCGAATACTATTCTAATAACGTTTCGTAAATACGAGATATTGAGAGCAACGTAAATTTTAATTAAAATAACAATGTACTTATCTGTTATAACCATTCCATTACGGGACTTATCGGTGTGCTTATCGGGACATTGGCGAATGGCAAATTGTTATTTTAGTGAAGCTTAGACAAATAATACTTACATTTTATTTTAGTATATTTTCATACTTACAACGTGGCAGATAGTTTATCTCTATAGTTAAATAATACGTCGTTTATAACAAATTAAATGCTTTCTGTTTCTTTTATTATTTAAAAAATTACAATCTCTTTAATACTATAAAAAATTACCACAGATTACAAATACGTTATTTGCTGTAAATCCTAATATGTAACGAAGTAAATGCTTTCTGTTTCTTTTATTGTTCTAAAATTACACGTTATTTGCAATAAATATATAATATATAACGAATTAAATGCTTTCTTATTCTTTTATTATTTCAAATATTACAATTTAATTATTACTTATTTTAGAAAACTTCCATAGACAACGTTATCTATATCTACTATTATAAAGCTTATCGGTTCATTCATTCAAAAGTTATTGCGATTTGAAAATTCAAAGAATGGTGTTTTAAAATCGGTATCCGAGTTTTGAGCTCGAAGAGCTCAAAAGCATTGAATAGTTATCTCTCAGAGCTGTGTCTGTACATTTAAGATATTTGAGAAAAAAATTATTGTATTAGGCTATATAGGCATGTCTGAACACAAAACATTGTTTTTTAGATTTTTTGTCCGTTTTTCTGTTTCTTTGTTCGCGCATCACATAAGAACTACCAAACTGATATTGATACTTTTTTTTTTATTTGAATGGTCTTGATCAGACTTAACAACTGGTATACATTTTATCCCGCTACTATATCGGAAACGTGAGATATAACCGAAAAACTAGGCTAGTTTGCAATAAATATATAAAAGTAAAACGAATGGGATGCTTTCTGTTCATGCCTATGTTTCTTTTATTGTTTTAAAAATTATAATCTCTTTATTAAGCTAAACTGATACTAGCTCCAAGGTCACTGGCATAGAAAATAAGAGCTCGCCTGCGGAATTGAAAGTAGGAACCGAATGCAACCGGAAATACGATAAAATCCTTTATGTCATAAAATTGTTTTAAAGCTTAAGACTTATTGTATAATAAGTAATAAGTCTTAATTCAGTTCCCAGTGTGACGTTCTATTACAGTCTGCAACACTAATTAACTCATAGATCATACACTATACCTAGTGAAATTAACTTAAACAGATAAAATAAATTTTGTATTAACATCGCAATGACGATAGTAACGATTTTTTAAAGATGTCGGGATCTCTAGAATACGGCGCGCATCGGTATCGATTGTTGGTTTAACTAGCTCCTATATACATATTTAAAAATTAAGTATTTGTTTTTATTGCAATAAGAACTTTAGGAGAATTAAGGTTTGTCATACGATGAACGACATAAGTGCATATAAAATTCATCTGCAAGGTCGATGCGTCATTTGATTGATTGAGTATTACTTGCGCACTAAGTTAAGAAGTGCTTCGCTGCTTATTATCCCAAATGGCATATAGTGGCGGAGTGGTTTATATACCTATAACGACCTCCTGTGCCCAGAGGCGGCGTAAGGCGTGGGCGACGTGGGCCATCGCCTACGGCCTCGCACTCCTAGGGCCTTCGCACCTCTAAGGCAGGACGAGTACAATTTTCGGACGTGATTAAAACGCCGAAAAATGTTATTCGTCGTAAAACAATAATAGTTACTTATAACAAATTTAAAACGACGAAAAATTTTATTTGCTGTAAGTAATTTTCTGTACTCCGTGATCCTTACTCATACCAAATTATTTTTTATGTCGGCTAGCAACATTTGTGGTAACTACATATTACGGGGAACCACCGGCCAGTGCCAGAACAATAGTTTTTTGTTCCATTGTTTTTGTTATTTTCACGTCTCTCCTCTTTTGTATTTCAGGCAGATTTTGAAGTGAAAATATGTATGGTTCATTATTTCAAAACTCAGACTAAATACATCTAGTCTGAGTTTCAAAAGATAAATATTACCTAAATAATAGATCCTAACACATGCAAAAAGGTATCTTTTTACTGTTGGTCGGTTGATCGGCCCGGTATGTTTAATTAGAACTAATAAAAATTTTGGGGTGATCATAGTCCGGAGCGTGCTCGTCACGATCCCTGCCAGCCTGTAATCCACAGGCTGCAATCCGGCTCGAATGCGTACCGCAGTGCGGGTTAGGGCGTGCCCCAGAGGCGACGCGTACCTACCCGCCCCCATCGGTACGAACAACGGCAGATGCGGCGATGGGGGCCGCCACCCATCACGCCTTGCCCAGTTTGGCGAGTCGAGGGGAGCAGAGTGTCGAGTAGGCACGTGGAATGTAAGAGGTGGTGTGGAAGGTAAGTTACACGAGCTGGTAACCGTCATGTCGGACAGACAGCTTGATGTGATCTGTGTAACAGAGACCAAGCGAAAGGGTAGCGACTCCTGTGATCTTCCTGGTGGCGGGTTAGCTCTGTGGTCTGGTGCACCGCAGAGCGATCGGGCCTGCATGGGAGTGGGGGTGTTGCTGTCCGCTCGCTTGGCCTCAGATGTGAAAGACTATGGAATATTTGATCCCAGACTTCTATGGGTCCGAATAAAATTAAGTGTCACCAGGGTCTTCATGGTCGCAGCTTATGCTCCCGTAGGCTCTTCGTTGGCATCGGTTCTAGAGAAGTTCTGGGATAATGTTAGGGAAGTTCTGGATTTGGCAGAAGCTAGTGAACGCGTGATCGTATGCGGAGACTTGAATGGATGGGTTGGGACCAAGCGTCCAGACTTCGAGGACGTGCTTGGTTCATTTAGTGATAAGAGAGTGAAAAGTCAGCCGGGATCTGACGTAGAAGAATGCTGGAGAGTATTGAAAGATAGTATGGTAGATACAGCGAAAGAAGTATGTTGATGCTCAAAGAAGCATAGGAAAGTGAAAGGTGATGCATGGTGGGATACGGAAGTAGCATCTTCCGTAGACCAAAAGAAGAAAGCGTGGCTGGACTATGTATCTTCTTTGAACATGAGTGCAAGTATGAAAGAACAGAAGAAAGAAATATACCGGCAACGTAAGAATGACACCAAAGCCTTAGTGAAAGAGAAGCGTGATAGAGCAAATATGATTGCAGAAGAAAGGCTGACCAAAAACTTCGAGAGCAACACCAAACTTTTCTGGAGGAAGGTGAAGAAATCTCGGAGTGATTGGTCAGCTTTCAGAATGAATAAAATAAGGTCTAAAGGTGGAGACATTCTTACGCAAACACAAGATGTGTTAAGCCGATGGAGTGAATATTTTGGAGATATGTATGCGGATGTTCAGGGTGATGCTGGTGCCACATGTGGTCTAACAGATCAGCATTCGGTACCGGCATCCTCTCATTACATTGATGAAAATCATATTGCTACCCTATTCGCAAAGTAATTGATTGATTAAGAAAATCCATATTAGATTCCTATTGCTAATTATTAATTTACTACCTATCGTTTAGCTGCTCATATTCAGAATATTTCAATAGTTACTCGTACATATGTAAGACATTCGTTAATACGAATATACCGAGGAGAATCTATATATTTTACCACAACTACCTAATCTCAGGAATTTACTCATCCTATGAAAAAAATACTGCCATGGGCTATATGACATCATACTTTCAGAAAAGAAGACTAGTAATTATGTGCAGGCAGAGCGAGAAGGTCCGAACAGCTTATACTTATGCAGCGATCATACATATTAAGCATTGATCTATAATTATACATCAATGATATTAGGCATCGATGTTTATACATCACTAGCTGTTTCCCGCGGCTTCGCTCGCGCAAATAAATGAAAACTTATTGAAATAGGAACGATTTTGTTAAAAATAGTATCTCTAATTGAAATTAAACTATACTAATAGTTCATCAAAATTTTAGGTTTAATTACTATAGTAAGTACCTCTTTGTAAATGACGTTAGCAGTGTTTCCTTTTGCGTCTAAAACTCACTCTGAAGCATGCAACATAAATCTCTGTGTGAAAAGTAGTCCTTACTTAAATCGATGCCAGTCATTTTCAGTGACTGGCTTTTTTTTTTTTTTGTTTAGGCGGGAAAAAATGTACCTAACCGCATTCAGTGACTGGCCTACGGACTTTTTATGGCAAAGCATACATTAGGACGGATCTGTATTCTTTTATATTATTTTAATTTGTTCAGTTACTTTGATGGAATTAACGATATTCGTGGAATGAAAAAAAATCCTTCACCACGTTTGGTAATTACTGTGGCTTCAACGACGCTTTTATAAAGAGCTTTGATTTGTAACTTTGTTCCATTGCACAATTTAGGTGATTAAGATTTCTTAATAACATTACTGGTGATCCAAATTTAAGAGTGAAAATCCAGTGAGAAACACGGTCACTAACCAAATACCAGGCGCTTCTTCTTTTAAATTAAAGGGCGTTAATACAATTTCCGTATTCCTAACTCATTGTGCTATACAAAACGGATTTATCATTTTCGTAAAATATTTTGATCTGTATTTTAGCATTTGACATGCTCAGCTAGGTACTTTACTTACTTACTTACTCATCATCACGCCATTTCCCTTGCGGGATAGGCAGAGAGAACAGAGTGCCAAGAGGCTCTATTCTTGCATACATCTCTCGCTTCCTCAACATTCATAACTCTCTTCACACACGCTCGTCGGTTTCGGAGACTCCTGACTCCACCTTCCTTCAATACATGACCGATTTGGTCTAGGTAGATGAGTCTCAGTCTCCCCCTGTACCTACATCCTTCCACTTTCGCATTGTATATCTTCTTAACCAGTCGCTCGTCCGGCATTCTTTCCACATGTCCGAACCATCGGAGCATTCCCTTTCGCATCTTTACACCAATACTCTCTTTCAAACATACTCGCTCTCTTACGTCGTCAACGGTCGTACGTCGGTACTTTAAATAACAAATTATTAGTGAAAGTGGAAAAAGAGAACTTTACTGCAAGTAGGATCTGACCCTGCGTCCCTTCCAATCTGGGGAAGTGCTCTAGAGCGCTACGCCATCACAGTCACCGACGGCAACTCTCAATCTCCACCTCCCAATCGCTTTTAGATTTCTATAAAAAGAAACAGCATCACGCCTGTCTTCCCCAAAGGGGTAGGCAGAGGTGTATTACACACCCACGACTCGCCAGCTATGTTTAAGTCCCACGTAATAGGGGGCGAGCCTATTGACGTCTACCAAAAATAGTTTTTTAAACTATAATTTATTTTCGTCTTTCTTAGTCTCAAAATAGTACCAATAGTATTGTTATTTAAAAGAAATAAAACCTACTTATGGCGTGATAATTTGCCTTCATCGGACGGACGGGTATAGCTAAACTATAAGAGTTCTTTATTGGCTACGGAACCCTAAAAACCAATGAACTCGATAACTCAAATTATTGCATTGTCATCGGTCCTTGATAAGTGTGCAGTTTCAAATCAATCCGACGTTTTAAAGTGGTTGAAAATCACGTTCGAAGATTTCGTTATAATTAATCCTGACGATCCTAATTAGGATAATGAGATAATCTCATCGAATTGGTAATTTGCAGTCGGCCCTCGATAAGTCTACAGTGTTTGAACGAAATCTGATGGTTGAAAATGAGTCAAAATCGAAGTTAAAGAAGCGGTTACAAACATACAAGTGAAACTAATAAAAAAATATCAAATTAGTGTATTGTCATCGGTCCTCGATAAATCTACAAAGTTTGAATAAAATCTGACCGTTTAAAGTGGGTCAAAATCGCGCCCAAACGAGTCGGGTTCAAACATACAATCAAACATACAGGTGAAGCTAATAAAAGGTGAAGCTAATAAATCGGACAAGTAACTTCGGAGTTCATAGCGGACAAACATCTAGACACGAATTGTTGAACCATTTATGTGAGTCTTAGAGTAGATACTGGCAGGGATAGGTATGATGACGTTATCCCACAATGTTGCATAATTATTTAATATTTTTTGTATTCATTGCAGTGCTGAAAAGGAGCTGCTTTCTAGTCACAAGCTATAAATACTTATATTATAGGTACTTATAGTGATATTCTTAGGCTAGACTGGTTACCACCGAAGGAATGTAACACAGTTCCAGTGGCCTGCCAATAAAGGCGGAGAGACGGCACACGGCGGGTTTCTTTAGTGGGTGCAGGCCCCACACTACCCTGTTCGTTGCCCCGAATGACAGGGTGTGCGGAAAAGGAGGAACATTTTTTCCCGCCTTAACAAAAACAAAAGGCTAGACTGGTTGTTATATACAATAATATTCTATTATATAAAAATTAGTCCATTATATTACAACGGAAGATGGTTAATTTCAATAAAATGTGTTTTAAATTTTATATAAAAAAATCACAATCTTATTTTTTTCCCGTCAAACGAATTGTCATTATAGGACATGGCTAAACGACTGCCCTAAGCATTTCAAGAAAGGACTGGCTTAACGACGGACCACTGGTACTGTTTTGGATTACTTCAGTGGACCGCCGGCGACTTACCCTTTCGGGTACTCTCTACTGAGCGACGCATCCGCACATGGAACGTCGCACCTTCGCGGCTTGCGGGTGGCGGACGTTCCCCAGCCCATTCACCCGCAGTCTCAGCTAGGGTGGCATGTGGCGCAAGTTGCCTGTGCCACCTACACCGCCCCAGTCTCTAGGGGCGGTTTGAACCAGCGGAAGAATCCTCCTCCCTGGCCCTCTCTGTCGCTTTCTTCTGCGAGATAACCTCCTCGCAGAAGGCAGCGACCGCGGCCCAATTCCTGCCGCTGTTCGGCAGCGAGAGGTATCCTCCTATTGCCTTACTATTAACATTTTTATACTCGTGAAAAATACTTTACTTCTACATAAATACCCTTGATGATAGAACTATTTATTTGGATAAGAATTATTAATATTACTACGATACGAACGTAACCGACTTTTGTTTCTACAGGCACAGCAGCGCTCTCACTTAAATAGGCTTTATGTAAACAAAGTAATTAACAAACTCTCCTTTAATTTAAAAACCAAACCCGCTTAAAGAAGCTAGAAGATAACAATTATTTCATATTCAATTAATCATGGGAAGTAATTTGAAGACGAAATTAGTTTACCTAATAATTAATTAAAACTATTGATGTTATTATCCAACACCGTGAGTACATATTACGTAACATTGTACTAGAAAGGTTATTAATTAATTTTAATTATCATTAATAACCTTTCTAGTTTCTAGACTACAATTTAATGAGGTTAATAATTGTTCGAACATTCCGCCCTTCGAGGTCATAGGATATAATTGAAAGTGTTGAACTGCTGATGTAATGTGTTAACCTGTTACTGCAGACGCGTAGACAGTTGATCATCAAATTGTGTGGGTCAATTAAAACAATTGTTTCTGTGAAACGATATTAGATTGATAGTAAACGATACGACAGACGTTGGCCTCGTAAGTTCTTCAATACAACTAGGGATTGCAGATTGGAGATATCCGATAACTTTAATCTAAGCTAACTGGAATTTGCGAGTTCGTCTGCACAAAGACCTATAAAATTGTTAATAGGTACTTATAAATGTGTTAGCTGTTAGTGATTTATCATCTAATTTAGACCACCCATTTCGGAGGATAGCTTATAAATACAAAAATGAGCAAACAAATTAATAAAAACATAGTTTTTGGCTAGATATAACTACTTTGTATTTGCATTACATACGCATTTGAAGAAAATATTATTTTGTTAAACTACAAAAGAATACTTTAATTTCATCGTAATTTACCTTCTAAACTTGTTTACATCGAATCAATCAAATAAATAGATTTTATAGAAACTGAAATGAGTTGAAGTATAATAAAGTAACATTCATGAACGAAATTGTGTTTGTTATCTTCGGTACGTTACCTGTAGCAAAGCCGTTTAAAAGTAGAAACTTATTCGCGCTAATAATTGTTTGTTCAGTTTCCACTCTAATAAAAGATGATTTCATAGCAAGAGGATTAAAAATTTGGAAAAAAGTACCTCAAAATCTTCATTTTTCACAATAAAATTGATTATTTGATAAGTAACTAATAATGTAGTGGTCTTACTAAGTAGTTTTAAATAAATCACATAGATAGCGCTAATTTCAAAAAGTACCTTCTCATGTCTTATACGCCATCTAGCGCTAATTTTAAGAAGTATTATATTGGTCTATAGAAGTAGTTCTCACGAAATAAGGTATAGCGCTGGTTTTAGCGTCGAGTCGAGCGGTAATATTCACTATTGTTTTCTTTATTTAATAACAATTAAACCACACCGAATCAGACCGTGAAAAGTGATAGGGCTCTATTCGTAACTATACTGAATAGTAAAAGAAAAAAAAAAAAGACTCGATTAGTAAAGTATTTCGGTCGTTATCGTGTTAGCATAATTTATCCGAACATACCTACAACACACGGACGTCCAAGACAGAACTTTTTAAACAGTTTTTTAACTAGTTTAAATAACAAAAATGGCATAAAAAATATCATGAGTGTTAAAAATAGTGTTTTTTCTTGATGTGTGTGTGTATATATTATTTTACAAGTGCAATATAGACATTTTAAGTTTGAAAAATCAGTTATTCTGCGTGAAATGAGAGTAGTACACACAGCATCGCTTCGCTTATGAGGCGTGCAATACAGGGCGTAAGTAGTTTTAATTCGAGAGTAGTCTTATGCTTGTAAAGGTAAATATTTTAGTTCGAAATGTTGTAAATAATGTTCGTGAGACAGCCCTAGTTCCAGATTGTAACATTTCCTTTATGGCTCGTACTTGTGAATGGCGCGCACAATGATGGACTTATCGTTCGAATTGCTCCATAACATCGTATCAACTGTGACAATATTACCTAAGTAAATCTAATAATGATGATGATCTCTCCAAAGCGAAGTTTTGGTCACGGGCGGCGGCCAGTGTCAACATACAGTAGCCATATACACAAGAGGTATTACAGTGCACCAGTATGCGCGCAAACACAAGTGACTCTGTTCCTTTACTCTTATAGTCCTATATAGGACGGCATTCCGATACGACTGGAAAGAGGTCAGGCGCAGGACGGAAGAGAAGGTGGAGGAGGCACAGGGGTGAAACCTCGCTAACTCTACTCCGGGCTGCTATAAAAAGTTTATTTACGGAATAACCCAATAACTTTTTGATGGCCTGACTCGGGGATCGAACCCGAGACCTTATAATCTGCTTACTCTACCACTAGATCACCAAAGCAGTTACACAGGTAGGTACTAATACATAGTAGTACATGATACGTCTCTAAAATTAGTAAAAAATGTTTTGGACCTAGCCTTTTATCACCGAACGTATCGTTTCTGTTCTTATATTGCACGCTTCATAAGCGAAGCGTTGTGGTGGGTACTACTCTCGTTTGACGCTGAACAACTGATTTTTCAAACTTAAAATGTCTCTATTTATCATATATTGCACTTGTAAAATAATATAACACACATATCAAGAAAAAACACTATTTTTATGCCATTTTCACACTCATGATATTTTTTATGCCATTTTTGTTATATAAACTAGTTAAAAAACTGTTTAAAAAAGTTCTGTTTTGGACGTCCGTGTGTATGTTAACACGATAACGATCGAAATACTTTACAAATCAAGTTTTTTTTTTTAACTTCAGTATAATTACGAATAGAGCCCTATTACTTTTCACGGTCCGATTCGATGTGGTTTAATTGTTATTAAATAAACAAAAAATATTGAATACTTACGCTCGACTCGATGGCACAGTGGTACACTAAAACCAGCGCTATATGTACCTTATTTCGTGAGAACTACTTCTATAGACCAATATAGAAGTACTTCTTAAAATTAGCGCTAGATGGCGTATAAGACATGAAACCCGCAATGTATGTTGCTAAGCATGTCAAATGCTAAAAATATATATAAAAATATCTAAATATTTATAGGGTTTGCGTCATTATTAGGAAAAATCTTAATTGTAAAATTAAGTTTATCTGGTCGGTATAATGTATGAAAATACTTCCGACAGATGGTGCAAGCGTCACCCAAAGACGTTAAGTATGAATGTGTTATCGAGATTAGCAGGCGGGAGCAAGGGTCACGATGGCTGAATTGGCAAAGCATCTGGACGGTATCCAGGACATGCAGGTTCGAATCCTGCTCGTGACTGTTATTTTCGATTTCACATTTTTCACTTTGTGTTTAATGTATGTTGCTAAGCATGTCAATGCTAAAAATATATATAAAAATATCTAAATATTTATAGGGTTTGCGTCATATTAGGTAAAATCTTAATTGTAAAATTAAGTTTACCTGGTCGGTATAATATATGAAAATACTTCCGACAGATGGTGCAAGCGTCACCCAAAGACGTTAAGTATGTATGTGTTATCGAGATTAGCAGGCGGGAACAAGGGTCACGATGGCTGAATTGGCAAAGCATCTGGACGGTATCCAGGAGATGCAGGTTCGAATTCTGCTCGTGACTGTTATTTTCGATTTCACATTTTTCACTTTGTGTTTAATGTATGTTGCCAAGCATGTCAAATGCTAAAAATATATATATAAAAATATCTAAATACAAGATGTGTTAAGCCGATGGAGTGATTATTTTGGAGATATGTATGCGGATGTTCAGGGTGATGCTGGTACCGCCATCCTCTCATGATATTAGTATGGATGAAGTTGAATGGGCGATTAGAAGTTTGAAAAATGTTAAGGCAGCGGGTATTGATATGGTGTCTGCTGAGATGATCAAGCTTGGAGGCTCACGTGTCTGGGAATCCTTCCTGATGCTTCTCAATTTATGTTGGAGCGCAGGAATGGTTCCCAAGGACTGGAGAAGTGCAGTCATCGTGCCCTTCTTTCACGGGTTCACGTTATGACTGTGCAAACTAGAGGGTAATAAGCTTGACCAGTTTGGCAGCCAAAGTGTATGATAAGATTATTGAAAGGAGAATGAGGATGGTGTCTGATGAATTTTTGTGTGAGGCACAAGGAGGTTTCAGGTGTGGACGAGGATGCATGGATCAAGTGTTTTCTCTGCGCATCATTGTGGAGAAGCATCTGGCTGTAGGCCAGAGGGTTTTCTGCAGTTTTGTGGATTTGGAGAAAGCATTTGACACTGTTGTACGAAAGGAACTTTGGGACATTTTGCCGGAGTATGGTATTAACGGTAGACTACTACAAGCGGTGCAGTCCAACTATATGGACTGCAGAGCTTGTGTGCGGCTGGATGATGGAATGTCACCCTGGTTTGATGTCAATATCGGCGTTAAACAGGGCTACGTTCTATAAGCCAGACTGTTTATCGTATATCTGGATAAATGTCTACAAAGGTTGAATGAAATAAATGTGGGAGGTCAGATGGGCGACTCAGTGGTTAATTCGCTGCTATATGCAGACGATGCGGCCCTATTAGCGCAGTCTGCGACTGACCTGCAAACCCTAGTCGACGTAATGGCAGAAGATTGTAAGAAAAGGGGCCTACGTGTGAATGTGAGCAAAACCAAAGTAATGGTTTTTGAAAGAGAAGAAGCCAGAACAGATGTTAGAGTAGCAATAGGAAACGGTGTGCTAGAGCAAGTGGATGAATTTGTATATCTTGGATGTGGATTCAGTCGGGATGGAAGGTACACCACTGATGTAGAAAGAAGAGTGAATGCGGGAAATAGAGTGAACGGAGCATTGGGACAACTTCTCGGCAACCACCACCTCAGCCAGAAGGCACGTGTCACAATACACAACGCAGTGCTTGTCCCAACGTTATTATATGGAAGCGAGAGTTGGGTATGTAAAAAGGAGCATGGGAGTAAAATCAATGCGGTCGAAATGCGATCTCTGCGGAGAATCTGTGGAGTGAGGCTGACTGACCGCATTCGTAACAATGACGTAAGAGAGCGAGTAGGTATGAAAGAGAGTATTGGTGTAAAGATGCGAAAGGGAATGCTCCGATGGTTCAGATATGTGGAAAGAATGCCGGACGAGCGACTGGCTAAGAAGATATACAATGTGAAAGTGGAAGGATGTAGGTACAGGGGGAGACCGAGACTTACCTACCTAGACAAAATTGGTCATGTATTGAAGGAAGGTGGAGTCAGGAGTCTCCGAAACCGGCGAGCGTGTATGAAGAGAGTTATGAATGTTGAGGAAGCAAGAGATGTATGCAAGAATAGAGCCTCTTGGCACTCTGTTCTCTCTGCCTACCCGCAAGGGAAATGGCGTGATGATAAATAAGTAATTAAGTACATTATTGGTTAATTATCAAATAATCAATTTTATTGTGAAAAATGAAGATTATGAGGTGTGCAGATTTGGATTTTCCAAAATATATATTTGATAAGTAACTAATAATGTTACTTATCAAATATATACCAATAGTCTTACTAAGTAGTTTTCAATAAATCACAGGTAGCGCTAATTTCAAAAAATACTAATGTGATTCTCATGTCTTATTCGCCATCTAGCGCTAATTTTAAGAAGTACTAATATATTGGTCTACCTCTCACTCATTTTGCAAGGCACCATCTGGCAATTAGTAAGAACAACAATCCATGAGTTAACATACTCGTATATACCTGCATAAGTGCATATATATAAACATGTAAAATTGAATAATTTATTAAACTGTAAACAAAAACAATTTAACAAAACAAAGACAGCGCTAGTTTCCTTATAAAAAAAGCAATATTGTGGCTTTATATATACAACAGCAACTGAATACAATGATATGGACATCTAAACTTGCCACTAGCAACATCTAGGGCTGCATTTGTCAATATCTCTTTAACTTTAAAACAGTGACATCTATCAATAGAAAATTGCAACTTTGGACAATATTATACGACTTATTTAAAAATCAATGAGTTCAACAAGAAATCTCTAAACCATTTATCTTCCTAACTTGGTTGCCTTATAATTTTATACTTTGTTTTAAGTGAAAACACCGTGCGTGACACCAAGGCCACGCAAAAATAATTGTGGAATGTAAAATATGTTTTTTTCGTGTTTTATAACGTTGGTGTGTTATTATTTACGTGTGTTTAGTATTTTGATGTGGAACATCTAATGCGGAGGGTGGGTAAAATCGGCTGTTAGCGTGGCGACGCTTTTATTTTACTTGTCCCGTTCAAATCTTGCAAGTTAAATTTGACACACTTCCCGGTTTCTGATTGAGCTGAAATTTTACACGCATGTGTATATCACGTGACAATGCAATATTATAATAACATGGAGCTGATCTGATGATGGAGCTGGAAGGTGGACATAAGAACTCTATAATGAAACGGTGCAACCCCATAGAGGTTGGGCTCGTACGATTCGTCTTGCCGAGTACTTTGTATCTAGATGGTATCCAGGGGCTGATGATGAAGCTTGAAGGTGGCCACAGGAACTCCGTTATAAAACGACATAACTGCATAGAGTTTGGGCTCGTATGATTTGTCTTGACGAGTACTTTGTCTCTAGATGGTATCCAGAGTCTGACGATGGAGCTGGAAGGTGGCAACTCTGTAATGAAACGACGAAACCCTATCGAGTTTATACCCATTTGATTCGTCTTGAAAAGTACTCCACTTTGTCAAGTTATGATCATTTAACTTCTACAAAATAATTTCGATGTTTTCACATCTGCTAGACGTCCCGCGACGTCTAGTTTTTTGCACGCCTCATAAGCGAAGAGTTGAAGTGTGTTCTACTCCCGGTTGACACGGCACAGCTGATTTTTCAAACTTAAAATGTCTCTTTTTATCATATATTGCACTTTTAAAATAATATCTACACACACATATAAAGAACAAACACTATTTTTAACATTCATGATATTTTTGATGCCATTTTTGTTATTTAAACTAGTTAAAAACTGTTTGAAAAAAATTTGGCTTGGACGTCCGTAAGTTGTAGGTAATGTATGTTAACACGATAACGACCAAAATACTTAATTAATCGAGTCTTTTTTTTTTTTTGTTTACGAATTATTATGACTAGGAACAGAGCCCTATTACTTTTCACGTTCTGATTCGATGTGGTTTAATTGTTATTAAATAAATAAAAAAATACTGAATATTTATGGCATTTACGCTCGACGCGACACTAAAACTAGCGCCTTTCATGAGAACTTTTTACGTACGCATAGCCAGAGCCACCGGTGGTTTTACTATCGTCAACAGAACGCCGTTCGCCCGGCCGGTACATTGTTTTTTGTTAAAAGAAAGTTTTTACCTTTGCTTGATGAGCTGATGATATTTGTCAAGTATAATAACTATTTTATCCATAACAATAATTAAAAACACTAAACACACGTAAATAATAACACACCAAAGTTATAAAACACGAAAAATACATATTTTACATCCCACAATTTTTATTGCGTAGCCTTGGCGTCACGGTGTTTTTACTTAGAACAAAGTATAAAATTATAAGGCAACCAAGTTAGGAAGATAAATGGTTTAGAGATTTCTTGTTGAACTCATTGATTTTTAAATAAGTCGTATAATATTGTCCAAAGTTGCAATTTTCTATTGATAGATGTCGCTGTTATGCTGTATTGACAAATGCAGCCCTAAATGTCGCAAGTGGCAATTTTAGATGTATTCAGTTGCTGTTGTATATATAGAACCACAATATTGCTTTTTTTGTAAGGAAACTAGCGATGTCTTTTTGTTTTCTTAAATTGTTTTTGTTTACAGTTTAACAAATTATTCAATTTTACATGTTTATATAATAATATATTATATAGTATATGCAGGTATAAAATATATGTAAACTCATGGATTGTTGTTCTTACTAATTGCCAGATGGCGCCTTGCAATACAGAAGTACTTCTTAAAATTAGCGCTAGATGGCGTATAAGACATGAAACCCACATTAATACTTTTTGAAATTAGCGCTATCTATGTGATTTATTGAAAACTACTTAGTAAAACCAATACATTATTAGTTACTTATAAAATAATCAATTTTATTGTGAAAAATGAAGATTATGAGGCGTGCAGTTTTGGATTTTCCAAAGTATTTTTAATTATTGTTATGGATAAAATAGTTATTATACTTGACGAATATCATCAGTTCGTCAAGCAAAGGTAAGAATTTTCTTTTAACAAAAAACAATGTACCGGCCGGGCGAACGGCGTTCTGTTGACGCATAGAGTAAAGTAATCATACTATAATGTTGACGATAGTAAAACCACCGGTGGCTATGCGTACGTAAAAAGGTAGTTCTCATGAAAGGCGCTGGTTTTAGTGTCGCGTCGAGCGTAAATGCCGTAAATATTTAGTATTTATTTGTTTATTTAATAACAATTAAACCACATCGAATCAGAACGTGAAAAGTAATAGGGCTCTATTCCTAGTCATAATAATTCGTAAACGAAAAAAAAGACTCGATTAGTAAAGTATTTTGATCGTTATCGTGTTAACATACATTACCTACAACTCACGGACGTCTAAGCCAGATTTTTTTCAAACAGTTTTTTAACTAGTTTAATTCCTTCGTTTATGAGGCATGCAATACTTAAGCACCTGATATGCTTGACCACTTAGCAGCTGATATACGTTTTATCTCTCCGTTATGTCAGGAACTCTGTTTTTGTTAAGGCGGAAAAACTGTACCTCATCGCACACCCCATCGTTCGGCATCAACGAATAGGGTAGTGTGGGGCTCCCTCAGTAAATAATCCCGCCTTGTGCCGTCTCTAACGGAATTGTGTTACATTAATGCAGTGGTCCGCCGGCGGCTTACCCTGTCGGTAACTAAGCGACGCTGACTTCGCAGGAGGCATTACAGGTGGCGAACATTCCCCGGTCCATCCAATTATGTCAGAAACCTCAGATATCATAACCTAAAATCCAGCTAGCAACTAATAAAATAAGACACGAGTCCGGTCCTCAACGAATAGGTACCATATAAATATAAACATTTATGTAAAAATTGGCCACTGGCCGTGTGGGGCCGGCTTTAGAATTGTCCCACCCCTCTCCACCCATGGGAGTCGTAAAACCCGACTGAGGGAATACCGGGGGAGTGGGCAGCAGCACTCCCTCGAGTATTAACAACATCCACTGCGATCGCATCCCGCCTGCCAAGCGTGGCGATTACGGCACTATCCCCCTATGAGCGCACAGGACCACTTGTAGTGGCGTTCTCTTGGGGAGGCCAGTCAGGAGCAATTGTCACGATGACTGAATTGGCAAAGCATCTGGACGGTCCAGGAGATGCAAGTTCAAATCCTGCTCGTGGCTGTTATTTTTGATTTCACATTTTTCACTTTGTGTTTAATGTATAGTGCTAAGCATGACAAATGCTAAAAATATATATAAAAATATCTAAATATGAAATGATGTAATTTTTAGGGTTTTTTTACATCATCAATCAGCCTTTCAACGTCCACTGCTGGACATAGGCCTCCCCAAGAGAACGCCACAACGAGCGGTCCTGTGCCGACCGCATCCAACGGCTCCCCGCAGCTTTGACCAGATCGTCGGTCCATCTGGTGGTTGGCCGTCCTACGCTGCGCCGTCCGATACGTGGTCACCACTCGAGAACCTTTCTTCCCCAACTGTTGTCGGTTCGTAGAGCGATGTGGCCTGCCCATTGCCACTTCAGCATGGCAACCCGGCGGGCTATGTCGGTCACTCTCGTTCTTCAACGGATCTCCGTATTACGGATACGATCACGTAGGGAAATACCAAGCATAGCCCGCTCCATGGCCCGCTGAGCGACTTTGAGCCTTGCTACGAGGCCAACATTCAGAGACCAAGTCTCTGTTCCATATGTCATCACTGGTAACACACACGTGGTTGACAACTTCGAGATCGTCTTGTCCATGTTCATTTTGAGACTCACTAGTCGAGAAACCCTGCAGAGATCATTGAGCATGGTGCCAAGGTCCTCCAGCGATTCTGCCATGATTACGATGTCGTCGGCATATCGAATTTGAGTGATGTATTCGCCATTGATGTTGATGCCGAATCCGGTCCATTACAAGAGCTTGAAGACATCTTCCAATGCAGCGGTGAAGAGTTTCGGGGACATAACGTCTCCCTGCCTAACACCTCTCTGCAGTTGGATCGGTTTCGTACTCCTGTCCTAAACACGGACTGACATGGTGGCGTTTCTATACAAGCACTTCAGCACTTCCATGTACCGATAGTCAATTTGGCACCGCTGAAGGGACTGCAGCACCGCCCAAGTTTCGATCGAATCGAAGGCTTTCTCATAGTCCACAAACGCCAGACACAGAGGCCGATTGTATTCCTCGGTTTTCTGTATAATCTGGCGTAGCGTGTGGAGTCGGTTAAAAATGTGAAATCGAAAATAACAGTCACGAGCAGGATTTGAACTTGCATTTCCTGGACCGTCCACGATGGCTGAATTGGCAAAGCATCTGAACGGTCCAGGAGATGCAGGTCCAAATCCTGCTCGTGACTGTTATTTTCGATTTCACATTTTTTCACTTTGTGTTTAATACATCATTTCATTTATACTACGAGGGTGGCAAACAGGCTAGCAACGCCAGAGGCATCACTCGCACGTCACCAACTCCAAGAAAAGGGCTTGAGGGAATGAAGGAGGAGTTTACCAACCGAGACTAGAATTACCAACTGTTGTTTCACGCCGATCTTCTGTGAGAGAGTGGTACTTCCCCGGTCAAGCCCGCGTTCATGATGGGTCAAACAAGGCTCTACCACTAGATTTTCATTTGAAGTTGAGAGTTCTGAGTTTTTCTTTATCAGGCAGTGATAATTCGTTTAAAAAATACACTCAGTTTTGAAAAATCATTTGATACCCCTATCATTGCAGTCAATTACCACTACGCTATCACTAACTGTGCAATCATCAAATTAGTTTCAAGGCAACGTATTTTAATTACATATTTAATTAATAATAGGTGATACGACAAAAATAATTTTGAAGACACTAATTATACTTTTTACGAAGTATAAATTAATATTATAATTATTATTTTAAATACTTTAAATTACGTATTATTATTCTATATTTTTATTGCAGTCATTTAGTGTTAATTAAGTAATCGGCAGCGTGTGTGGGAACTTCAATATCATAATTTACGACTGGATTTTAAAATACATAGTCAGGCTATAAATACTGTTACAATAAAAAAAACAACAATATCACTTACATTTTTGTTTACAACCTGTAATTGTTATATAAATATTCATTGTGTTTTTACACGTTCTTGTGATATTAAAATGGAGTGAGGTTATAAAGAGAACCGAATTGCGATTATAACTTTACACAAAGTATGTATGGAGCCAATTGTAATTTTTTAAACTCTCGATCCGCTTGGTATTAATCGAATGTTTGCATACCGGGCTATTGATAGATAAATATTTACATTTTTACAAACAGAATGATCGAGTTTATGCTCTAAGCTCTATAGAAGGTACTAAACTAGTCAGGAGGGTACAACGTGGGCATTATCCGACTTCAGTGATGACTTGGTTGGGTGTTAGCTATCAAAGAGTGATTATGCCAATTTTTTGTGAAAAATGTGTGAGAACATAGGTGTATCAAGATACGATTCTCGAGAAGATGGTTAAGCCTCTTAACAACACCATGTTCCAATACCTAGAATGGTCTTATCATGACTCAGCACAGTGTCATAAAGCTTGATCCACGCAAGAGTGGGTGTTATCTAATCCCGATCCTATTCCGATGGATTATGATTAATGGTCAATTTTAGAGGGTATGGCATGCTCCAAATGCCAGGATGATTTGGAGTCCCTAAAGCAATCTACAAGGCTGACAGTGAAGAATTTTGCCATGAAGAAAATACGTGTTTTAATTGATAACTGTCCTCAACGTTTAAAGGATTGTATTAAGGCATGGAGATAATTTTGAATAAGCTGCATATTTTTTTAATGTTCTTATATTACGATAGGTAAACTAACACTATAGTAATAAACGTTTTAGATATACAATACAAAAAAGGATATTTTCGTTGTAACAATATTTGTGGCATGACTATGTAAAGTAATTATAAATTTATAGTTAAAAGCCAGGAAGAAACTTAACGTTCCTGGTCATCATTTTTTTATTAGGGGTACCGACACTACACAGTTATATGAGTATAACGAACTATCTTTGCCCGCGGCTCCGCCGCAGTTCTTAGGTATAGATATAGTACATAACAGGATAAAAGGTATACTAGTATTAATAAGTATAATCAAAAGCTATCAAACATAAAAAAATCATGAAAATTCATACATAATTTTTTGCGCGATGTACGAACAAACAAACCGACAAACAGACAAATATTGTTTTTGGTTCAGAGACGTATGTTCTCAACATAGCCCAATACCACAGTATAAAGCTGTTTACTCTGGCCAATACCTACAGTCATTTCTTCTCAAATATCTTCAATGTGCAGGCACAGCTCTATATTACAGTTTTATAATAGTATACATACTTTATAATAGTATACGCCGTGTGGGGCTGGTTTTAGAATTGTCCCACCCCTCTCCACCCATGGGAGTCGTAAGAGCCGAAAGAGGGAATACTGCGGGAGTGGGCAGCAGCACTCTTTCGAGTATTAACAACATCCACTGCGATCGCCAACCCGCCTGACAATCGTGGCGATTACAGCACTATTCCCCCATATGAGCGCACAGGACCGCTCGTTGTGGCGTTCTCTTGGGGAGGCCTATGTCAAGCAGTGGACGTCGAAAGGCTCATGGATAAATGGATTGAATAGTAAACAGATGCACACATTGTTATTTCTCGTACTTATCTACTAATGAGCTTTTTTTTAAATACCTACTTCAGCGAAACCGTATTTCACGGTTATGCACACCTTACATCACAGAATTACAAACTTTATATTATTTTAAAACCGCAAACCGTACAATCGCCTTCCTGTTTGTATAAAGGAATTATTGTGGCTATTATTTAAACTGTGAACATTATAATTACTGTAATGTCCTTCAAACTGGCAAGTTTTACGTACAATAATAAATCCACAATCGAGTTGTATTCTAAACAAAAAATTGTAGTAATTATAACAGTATTACTGTAGGCACCTGCCTCTTAGTCAGCACGCAGTTTGGTATGAAACTTTTGGCAGGTCGATGCTTTAGATTAGATAGCTTACTTGCCATTAAAGACTAATTTTTGAGATTCTAAAGAAAGTTTTTGTGTATTTTTCATTGAATATTTTACCAGTCATGGCGAACCATTGGTGGCACGCAACAGAAACGTTCAAACGTGCGGTTGCTTAAAGAATTTGAGTAGGTACATACACTACCTACCCATATTCTGTTGTTTTTGAATATATTGAGATTTTTTGATATTTTTATATATATTTTTAGCATTTGACGTGCCTAGCACTATACATTAAACACAAAGTTTCACATTTTTCACTTTGTGTTTAATATATTGAGATTTGTTATTTAATTAAATAGTGGTACCTAGAGCCTTGCTTATCCCAGCATAAATGGGCCGGCTCGAACGGCGAAGTACCACCCTCTCACAAAAGATCAGCGTGTAACAACGGTAGTTACTCCTACCGTTGTTTCGTATGGTGAGTGAGAGCGCCGGAGGTCCAAACCCCCTCCTTATTATCCTACCTATCCTCTCCTTAGTAATAAAAAAAATAAATAGTGTGTTTGTTGAGGAAACTAGCACTACTTTTAACGTTTAATAATGAACTGCAATTATGGTGCTACAAAAACTGAATATTTCAATTGTGAACACACACGTCACACGCTAATACGTCATAAGACTCCTACTTTATAGAAAAAAAATAAAAAGATAGCACGCAGTACTATTAATTTAGGATCGTCATACCCTGCTCGCAATAGGGCCCTTCTGTGGCGTCCACAGAGGGTCGTAGCGGTCAGGGCAATACGCGGGTACCGCACGGTCTCGACCGATGCAGCCTGCGCGTTGGCCGGAACCCCCCCGTGGGATCTGGAGGCGGAGGTGCTCGCCGACGTCTATCGGCGGGCGTCGACGGCGCGGGCGGGGGGCAGCCGCCCCTCGCTGAGCGCAATGTCATCGTGGCGGGAAGATGCCCGCCGCGCCACCGTCTTAAAGTGGAAGTCTCGGCTGGAGACGCCCCGGGCCGGTCTCTGGACCGTGGGGGCGCTCCGGCCGATCTTGGAAGAATGGGCAGGGCGGCAGCACGGGGTCCTCACTTTCCGGTTGGTGCAGGTTTTGTCGGGGCATGGTTGCTTCGGCAAATACCTGCACACGATCGCAAGGAGGGAGACGGCCCCAGGCTGTCACCACTGCGACTGCGACGATGACTCGGCGCAGCACACGCTCGAGTCGTGCCCGGCCTGGGATGTGCAGCGCCGGGAACTCGTTGCAGTCATAGGCGTGGACCTGTCGCTGCCGGCCGTTGCGCGAGCAATGGTTGGCAGTGACAGGGCCTGGACCGCGGTCGCCACCTTCTGCGAGGCTGTCATCTCGCGGAAGGAGGTGGCGGAGAGGGCCCGTGAGGAATCCTCCTTCGCGGACCCGATTCGCCGCCGGCGCGAGGGGCGGCGTGCGCGCGCTTACTTGCGCCTGATGCCGCCCTAGCCGAGGCTGCGGACGGTGGGGTCGGGGAGTACCCTGCCGTCCGCGGAAGCCTACCGCGAAGGTGCGACGCCCAAGTGCGCGAGGCGTCGCTCAAGAGAGGGTGCCCGAAGGGGCAGCCGCCTGCGGATCGCGGTCGTAACGACGCGGTACCCGTGATCCGCCATAGCAAGGGCGGGTGGAGGCGCACGGTGGGTTTTTAGTGGGTGAGAGCCCCATTCACCCCGTTGTCTCCCCGGGCAGCGGGGTGTGCGGTAGGACATTTTTGCCCACCTAAAATAAAAAAAATAAAAAATAAAAAGAAGGATCGTCATACCCTTGTTTTTCTTACGAAAGGAAATCCTCTAAGGATAAGCCGGGTGGGCGAAGAGGTTATTCCGGAGTCCCGATGTACATTGTACAGCTGGAAGGTTCTGGCCCCCATTATCAGCGGCCCCCTCTGATTTTGCCATCCCCTCTCTAAATTATACTGTGTACATGCCATCTATTTTCTTATTATATCTAAAACTACAATCATGGTTTAGTAGTAAGACCGCGGATTATCAAGACCGACGTATAGAGTTCGACTTTGAATCTGCGATCGAATTTCTCAGCCACTTGTCAACGCGCATTGGACTAGCGTAGACCGTGGCCTAAATACTGGTGTAAAAGTAAAAAGTAAGGATTCCGGCTTTATTTTAAACCTTTGTTATCTAGTGTTTCAGGTTAGACAAACCGCACACTCCACTGTCCGGGGAGACAATGGAGAGTATGGATATATATATAAATATCTCTCTCATCCACTAAACAACCCGCCGTGCGCCGTCACCCACCCGTACTCGAACTTTATTGTATACCTATTTCTAGATTTTCTAGTATTCATCAAAGGAATTAAATAAAACTGCCAATGTCAGTCATCATTAAATTTTAATGAACCTGTTATTTACAAAAGATTTCGGTGGAATTGTCAACATTAAGCATTGCATCATGTATCGTGGCGCAGGCGAGGCGTGCGCTGCCTTTTGATAAAATTTAAAGAGTTAACATTGCAACTGTCATTTTTAGATAGAACCAAAACTTTTGAAATTACAAAAAATAAATATTTTAGCACATTCAGTTAAAATATTAATATTATTAATGTTCATGTATCGTCAAAGCTGTTTACAGTACATACAACACCATAAATAAAATTAAGATTTTAATCGATTTTACAAATCTATAATTCAGTGATTGTGCTCAAGCAAACAAATTTAAACTAAATAATACAATTTTAAATATCTTAAACAAAAGTCAAAAATAATAATTTGAGCCAACACTGTTAATAAAAATTATATGATCACATTCAAATATATGAATGACAAAGTTTTAAGCACGTTTTTAATACACAAAAAATTCATCAAAAAATAACCATTGTCCATGAGATATATTCATGCTTGTTTTAATAATGACGACCGATTTTTAAAATATGATTTTTTATTTGATCTCTCAACAATCAAACATACTTCTCAGTTCGTCATATATTTCAGTTACAATTTGCTTCTGTCGATATCTAAATATTTTCATCTTAAAAACATAATAACACTTTTGGTATCTACATAAAGCTATATATAACAACAGTAAAATTAATTCATATTTTTGAATATCTTTTATAACATTCTATACAATTTGTAACTTCACGTTAGATTACATAACCTTACATACGAAACTTAATTAAAAACTATCATATAATTATACACATTGAATTAATTAAAAAGAATACACACAATACATCGTGTTTATCACATAATACCTTCTCTATTCCTTTCACATCCCTAAAAAGTACATATGTCTAATGCTTAAAGCTAAATTATGCTGTTTATTGACAAAAATATATATCTATAATTTTGATATACTATCCACATGTGGCAAGTACATAAAGCCTATATTTGCCAAAACCTAACTAGAAATAGTTTGGTAATTAACGGTGCACTTAAAATTGACTGGGTTACTTTCATTTCTATTTAAACTGAATATTAGAGCTAAGATTAGAAAAAGTCTTACTTTTCACCTAAGATTACTAATCCAGCTATTTTCACTGAAGGAGTCAAATATAAGACTCTTTTAGACAGACGAAAGAGTAGAATGAGAACAAAAGTTGATAATACCAAATTACTTTCTGGACCGGTGTTCTTGGAGGAGCCGGTTCAATCCATTATCATTTTTAAATTTAACATTTTCACACTTTGTGTTTTAGTCAAGTACCTTAAAATTACCCATGATAAAAACACACGTAATATTAAAACACCAAGCATAGCTGTCACTAGAGTGATGTAGGTATGCATCGAAATCGGCTGAAAACCATGAGAGACATGACTAAAACATACGCTATCTATACACATCTTGAGCTCTCATCCTATGGTTTTCAACGCGAATTATAACATATCGACATCAGTAACAAGTCGAGACTGTGGCCTTTAATTGAGCTATATATCTACTGATATTATGAAATAAAAGTTTAATATTCAAGGACGTTTTTTCCAAAGTCACACTGGGCAAGTGCCCATGGCCCCGCAATCAATGGGGTCCCCAAGTTCCTGCTTAAAATTCATTCATAGGAATTCCTTTTAAAATTGAATAATTTATAGCCTTATAGATTTGCGTGTCTCTAGTATTTGTGTGCCAATAATATATTTTTATAAAAAAATAAAAAAAATTAGCTTACATACTCCTTTTTGCATGTTTTAATAAAATGGACATCTCTATTCGTCGCAGGGCCACTAAAGTGCCCCAGGACCTCTAGCAGCATAAAAACGGCCCTGTTAATATCAGAAAATATACATAAATGTTTAGTTTGGCAGTGTATGAGGCATCCACATTGTATTATTTTGTATCGAGAAGAGTAAAGTATTATCAGTTTTTGCTTGAAGTATGCGAGAATAGTTACAGGTCACTTACCCTTACCGAACATCGTCCCATTCCATTAAATACGACTTAAATAGTAGTATATTTACATAGATATTGTTCATTAGAATGGCACTAGAAGACAGAACAGTATTACATGTTAAGGAATCATATCTGTTGTTGTAATATGCCTACTTGTTCTTTGAGATAATGAAACCTATGTTTACAAAGATACTTCTCATAATAGATGTTGCTATCAAAAGAAAGCCAAGCTCGGAATGGTGACAGACTCTAGCAGGTTTGAAGGCAAAGGCTATTATTACTACACAATATAGAATATATTCATAAATTTTAGTTGTATTAGTTAAAACGTCTAATAAATTTCTAAGGGATATTTTTTTCATTCAGTACACAATTACATAAGCTTCAAAATGTTAAGCCGTTTCTAAGTCAGTTATCACAATACATGTTACTTTGTTTTAGTATCTTCACATCTTAAAACATATTTACACCTGTGTAATTTATTTTCACATTTTATAACATATTTACAGCTGTGTGTATTTACATTGTATGAAACATTTCAAGAACGTAACGCCCTATGAAAAGTAATTAGAACTACGGCTAGGGACATTATGTGACCAATAATGCATCATTACATGTTTGTAAAGAAGATGAAATAGTTCTATTATTTCTTTTATAAGTACTTAATATGTTAAGTACTAACTTAATTCTAACATCAACGTGGACGTTTCATTATCAGTAAGCCAATCCTCTCAATTGAATATATATGTTTCAATGTAGATATCATAAATCGAATTGTATCTCAAACTAGTATATATCACGAACTATAACCATGATCAGAAGCCACCTTTAAATATAAACAATTATAATAGATAGATACAAGTTTTACGTTTGTCTTCAAAGAGATAGGCAGAGATATCGGATTGCCACGCGTTCCGCTGCCGCTGCTTTTCGCGCCTATGGGAACAAGACGTGACGAAAGAAAGAAAGAAAGAAAGAAAATATATATATAGACGACACCTACTAAACAAAAAATCTTAATTCTATTCCGACTTGTAATTTAGAATAGTAAAATAGTCTACTTTTTTTCTTGCCCACGGTGGCAGATGAGCAAGCGGCCCACCGAGACCGCCGCTCGTGGACCACAGGGGTACAGTCAAGCCGCCGTCTATCGTGAGTAAAGTGCTCTTCTCAAACCTCGTTTAAAGAAAGACATGTAGCGCTGGGGAAACACCGCAGCAGGAATTTCATTCCAGAGCCTACACGTACGTGGTAGAAAAGAGCGCTGGAAACGACAGTCTTAAATCTCTAATGTCAATTGAGTGAATTGGACTTCTGTGTGAAAAAAAAACTGTGGTGTTTGAGTATTAGTAACCGATGCTACCACCACTTTAATCATATGGCACGTACAATAACATAGAACCTTATAAATTCCCTATTATTTTAAAAATGCAAAACATATATGCGCTTTATTGCTTGCAGTCAATTCCATTACGTCTTCTGTCATTAACTTACGGTAACCTCATACAAATCATTATTTGAAGTTTTTTTTATATATTTTCTTCACCGAAATGAATCATTTTCCTTTAAGATTACTTAATATTTAAAATAGCACTGTACATTATTTTGGAAAATAATTCATTTGTATGATTTTTGTAGTACCAGTTCGAAAAATAAATAAATATCTTGTAGGAGTTCAACGAAAATCCGTCAACGTTATGAGATCGTACTTATTAAATCGTTGAGGAAAAAAGGGTTCGTGAAATCATACTTTATAACAAATTATTATCTATAATTTTACTAAGCATCGAAAGGTCGGAGGTATAATAATCGTCAGCTGACAAACTCGAATGTATACATACACATGTATATACTTGAAATCTTATTTCGTTAAAATCGTCAATACTCAGTAACTCAAATACACTGAGTTACAGATTATATGAGCAAAACACCAACCGGTTTTAGGTTTCAAATCGATTTAAATATGTAATAATAGATTAATCAATAAACCCTTTTGTGATCTTGCTATACAAAGACAATCATAGTAATGTTTAATCTTTCCGTAAAACACCGATGATTTGTTTTTCAGATCACAAGCTGCCAAATCTATTTGAGTGTCAAACTTTTTTCAACATTTGAAATGTTTATTGCGTAATACTCTTCACCTATAAGCGGAATACAGAAACTATTATTAGTAATTTATTGCATGTTTTACCTTTAACTCATTACTGTCACGCTTTTGAACATTGATCTGGCAAGCAAGAGATATTTTACAGCACACTTTCTCTCTGCGGTTCTGCGTCATGACTGTTGGGTGATGGAGGCTCGGACGGTGATGCCGCGGTGCGTGTGATGGCGGGAGGGCGTTTATTGAGAGCGCCCATAGTGATAGGGGTATCATCCGGATCCTCTTCATCACCTTCCTCTAAATCTTCATCAATAGGACTTAGTACGTCGATGTTAGCTTGGACTAGTTCTTGTTTCCTAGGGAATAATAATTACTTATATATTTATAATAAACTATCATAAATCAACTATATAAGAAACTTAAAAGAACGAATATTTATTATAAAAGAAATATTAGAAAAAAAAAACAAATATTATGTATGTATACATAATATTTGTTCTATATTATGTAATAGTATAATATATGTATGTATATCTACCCTACACACAATCATATTTATAATATTCACGCTATCCTCTCGCTGGTCTGCTGGAAGAGATTTCTACGAAAATAAGCAGTACCTTTATACTATTACCATAATTATCCCTTCTTAAATTGTGGTTAAGATCTATGTGTGTACATGAATAAATAAATAATTTGTGAAATTGGAAAAATAGAGCTTTACTGCGAGCGGGATTCGAACCTGCGTCCCATCCAATCTGGGGAAATATTCTGGACCACTAAGCTATCGCAGTCACCGACGGGATATCCAAACTCCACTTCACAATTGTTTTTAAATGTTTTTACGACTCACGCTATCTATCGTATGCATCGGACGGAACGCGGGTTTGAATCCTACTCGCAGTAAAGTCCTCTTTTTCCATTTTCACAAATCATTTGTTCTTTAAAGTTTCGTGATTTCCCTTCCACTGTGGAATAGGCTGACTTGCTTCATTAACAAAGTAAACGGTGATGCTGCACCTAATTTTTAGTTTAATATTTCTATGATAAATTGATACTAACCTGCGGAACAACGGAGCAGCGAAGGACGTTAAAGTGCTGACTAAGAAGAAAGCTGAAGCCATGTAGAAGGATGCGTCGTAAGTCTTAGTGGCATCGAGCACCGCGCCTGCTAGTGGGGAGCCCACTATCGCGGCAGCTCCACGGAACAGGATAAGCAGACCGAATGCGTTGGTCAACTTGTCTAGGCCTAGTAGATCCACTAAGATGATGGAGGTCAAAGAGATGTAGCCAGCTGCAAAAATAATATTCATTATCAACCAAAAATACGTAGAGTTAATTTGTTTCCACTTTGAGGAACTAAGTACACAGAGCTAGTAGCCATATTATAACCCTTAAAATCGAATGATAATTATAGGTATATTTTGGTAAGAAATATTACACAAGGAATAAGTAGGTTCGGGTTAATAATTACTCTTTCGAACATTTAAACCAGCCAGCTATATGCCTATTACCCTATGCAGATATTTACTTCTTGCAATAGCGATATTTGATGAGAGATTTTGATGAGTGAAATTTTGGGGTTGTTTATTATAATAGTTCTGTTAATTTCAGCAATTTGCATATTAAAAATACACAGTACATTTTAGAACACGTGTTCATCCATCCATTCATCCATCAGCCTTTGTACGTCCACTGCTGGACATAGGCCTCGCCAAGAGAACGCCACAACGAGCGGTCCCGTCATGGGGGATAATGCCGTAATCGCCACGCTTGGCAGGCGGGTTGGCGATCGCAGTGGAAGTTGTTAATACTCGAGAGAGTGCTGCTGCCCACTCCCCCGTTATTCCCTCAGTCGGTTCTTACGACTCCCGTAGGTAGAGAGGGGTGGGACAATTCTAAAGCTGGCCCTACACGGCCAAACAGGACACGTGTAATCAAAAAAGATTTTTCTATACTTTTTATACTTTAGCAAACAAGCATACCGCCTACCTGATGGTAAGCAGTTATCGTAGCTTATACACCAGAGCCAAAAAAAAAAAAGGTAGGTAGCTTTTTTCCGGATATAGACTATTTTTTGATATGCGTAGTCCAGAAAAAGGGATAGGAAGTGGAAAGGAGTCATAACATGGAGGGGATGAAAGGCAAAAAAATGTTTGCAATGTTAAATACTTACAAACTGCAATGCCAAAAGCAATGGCGATTGCAACGTATGCATAATATGAGCTGGCGAATGGAATCAGTCCAACGGAAATCTGGAAAATAAATTGTGATGACTATCATGTTGTTTATTCGATAAATCGATATGATAACAAAATTTAAGTGGACTAAAAATTTTAAAGTAAACTTTTATCATTTCAGGCGTCTTGAGCAATTTTGATTACGCCAGCCAGTGAGACTTGCCAACTACACAAGAAATAAATTATTTGTAAATGTGGAAAAAGAGAAATTTAGTGCGAGCGGGATACTAACCTGCGTCCCCTCAAATCAGGGGAAGTGCTCTCGCTAAGCACTAAAGTTCTCTTTTTCCATATTCAAGAATAATTTGTTCTTTAAACTTAGCTGAGCATGTTAAGTGCTAAAATATAGATCAAAAATGTACATCCATCCATCCATCAGCCTTTCGACGTCCACTGCTGGAGATAGGCCTCCCCAAGAGAACGCCACAACGAGCGGTCCTGTGCACTCATATGGGGGATAGTGCCGTAATTGCCACGCTTGGCAGGCGGGTTGGCGATCGCAGTGGACGTTGTTAATACTCGGGGGAGTGCTGCTGCCCACTCCCGCGGTATTCCCTCGGTCGGCTCTTACGACTCTCATGGGTGGAGGGGTGGGATAATTCTAAAGCCGGCCCCACACGGCCAAAAACGTACACAAGAAATATTATAGTGCACGAGAATGTGCGCAAATACAAGTGTATTGGTTCTTCCCTCACTTTCATAATCTAATAGAGAGAGAGAGAGAGAATATACTGAGAATTTCTTGCGATAAAACCCAAAAATTTTTTGCTGGCATAACCCGGGTTTGAAGCAGAGTTCTCATGATCCACACCACAGACAACAAAAGCAGTAACAAATGAACCTTACTGTAGCAATAATAAGGCAGACGTTATTGAGCAAGAGCGAATCCATCCAAGGGAAATCTGCGACCCATCCACAGGCGATACGCCCGATAGTATTAGTTATACCAATAATAGACAGGAGGAAAGACGCTTGCGATTGTTCCACACCCTGAAACATTTAAAATTCAAGCGTTATGAATATACAAAAGGTCGTCGTATAATTGAACACTATCTGTAAACAGCAGACCTCCGTGCTACGTAAAGCACGATGATTAGTGGGTCCCGGCGGTCAAATAACGCCATGATAGTTCGTTAAAGGTTATCGGAATTCTGAATAAAAAGCTCACACCGATCTTGTTCTCAGGTCGCCAATTGATACCAAATAAGTATATGGCCAGGCTGATGATAAGCGTTGACCACTGAAGCAATGTAACATAGTTCCAGTGGCCCGCCAATAAAGGCGGATAGACGGCACACGGCGGGTTTATTTAGTGGGTGAGGGCCCCACACTACCCAGTTCGTTGCCCCGAACGACGGGCTGTGCGGTTAGGTACATTTTTTCCCGCCTAAACCAAAAAAACTAAGAGCCGGATGATGAGACTAGCTACCATAGCCTATAAAAAGGCACTCCGGCACTCTCACTCACCGAACGAAATATAACGGTAGGAATGCCTATCGTTGGCTCTCGTCGATATTATATAACAAGGTGATAGTTAATAGATAGTTTAATAATCATTGAAATGTATTCATAATTGGCGGAATAATCACGTAACAAACACACAAAAAAAAAAAGAAAAATATTCAGTAAATTTAGACCCTCCTCTTTTTTGAAGTCGGTTGAAAATGAAGTTAAATTTGAGTTTTCTATACATAGTCCATACATGTGGGTTGGTTCATACATATGTATATGTTTTTCATATAAAATATGAATAGATCTCGAACTCTTTAGCTAAATGGTGGAATATCCTAAACAATTTGGTGTCAATAGCTCATTTTCCGATTGTGAGTAGACCTTTTGACATATTTATGCCATACACTATACGGATCGGCCGTAAGTAAAAAAAATACAATAGGCGCCGTTCAAAACTACGCTCACAAAGAAGGGGGGAGGGGTTATCGCCTGGTGTGATAGAGGCTATCTAAGGAAACGTGCAGTTTGGGAGTTTGATTAATTTTTTTGAATCGTTAAGCACCATAAACTAGATAAGAAAAGGAGAGTAGGTTCCGATTCTGTGATGTAATATTTATAAGGGAAGACGCTACCCTCGGGACCGGGAACAGGTCTAAGAACAGCAGAATCTAACGTTACATAATTAATGAGTGACCCCATACTTACACTTTTCTTAGCACTATCCACAATGTACACAAAGGGTACATATAAGCCAGCCATGCCGAATATGTTTGAAACGCCGATCATCATAAAGGCAGGATCTCGTAGCAGGCTCATGTCCAACATAGACGCTAGAGCGGATTTAAACGACTCAGGCAAAGACAGGCAGGGACATAAGTCGTATTCTGAAAAAAGTAAACAGATCGTAAATTAAAACAATATGTATTATTTTTTCTTTTTTGGCTTACTAATAAACTTATTAATTTATTTGGCTTTATCCAGACTGTCAAATAACATTCTGGCAGTCGTTACAGGTCAAACCTGAATAAAAAATCTGAATCCAGGGGGTTAGGCAGAATCTCATATTTCACATGGCGATCGTATCGTGATCACTATGATTAATTGAGCAACCGACGCGTGATGTTGCAATAATCCATTGGCCTTCACGGTGATCTCTCAACCAATCACAGTGATCACGATACGATCGACATGTGAGATATGATATTGGGATTTACTGAGATACATTCTGTATCTCAGTAAATCTTATCGACATCGCATCGTGTCATTGTGATTGGTTGAGAGATCACCGTGATTGGCCGAGGGATTATTGCGACATCACGCCTCGGTTTCTCTACCAATCACAAGCGAGACGAAACAAAGTCGATACGATATTGTGAATCACATTCTCAGGGGACAGTCATGTTCTAAGGTCGCCCGCCTGTTGTCCCCTTAGTTGGGTATGGAGGTCGATACGATATTGTGAATCACATTCTCAGGGGACAGTCATGTTCTAAGGTCGCCCGCCAGTTGTCCCCTTAGTTGGGTATGGAGGTTACATAGGCAGTCGCTTCGTGTAAATACTGGTGGATCCATTAAAACCGAACAGATTGGAAGCCGACCCCTGATCAGATGCTACTTACCAGTCAGTGATATCCCCTTATCTACTAAGCCCATATTTACAACAGCTCAGGCCAATCTAAAGACATTGATTCAAGTTTACTTATTCTTAAGAAAGGTCATAGATTTTACTACTAGTACAAAAATATAGCCAAATTAGTTCAGTGGTTTAGCCATGAAACGTAACATTGCACATGCGTACACAATTGGCGCATACGCACCCAAATAATGGGCAACAAATATTACATTAATAACGTATCACTCACATATTCCTACTTAACACCAATGTCACAGAGATCGATTAATATATTCTCGAATTAAAAGAACATATATACAGTAAAAAAATGAAAAAAATAAGTATTTATCAAAAAACAAAAAGACAGAACTTACAGATTTAATAGTAGGTATAAGATATACTTACGTTCTTGCCTCTCCAAGTCCCCAGTCTGTCTACTCTGTGGTAAGCTCAACACCGAGTTTCTGTAACCTTGCAGCGACTTTTGACTCTGATACTGTGGCAGATTGAGCACAGAGCCTGAATAGAAGATATCCTTCCGGGACATAGGACGAACCATCCTGGGTTCCTTTGGACCAGAGACTGAGAGTTTGGAGTTGTACATCATGCTTTCAGCGTCGCCCTGAAATAAAAATTGCAAAGGAATTAATGAATTATATTAACTAGTGACCCGCCTTCGCTTCGCACGGGTGTAATAAACTAATGAAACCCGGCCATGAAGCACATCGGTGTGTTTTGGTTGTAACAGGAGATAGCCGTTAATTCTTTCATTTCATAATATTATGTGAAATGAATTGGTGAGCAGCGGCTTGACAATACTCTCGATATATAATACTTTCTAACAAACTCTTTCTATTGTTGCCTACTGAGTTTTCTGGCCGGATCTTTCTCAGTCAGGCCGCGTTCCGATCCGGTGGTAGCTTTTTAGTCTTAGCTTCTATAAAATCAATATATTTAATAATATAAACTAATAATCAATATTGTCTTCTTACTGGTAGTTTTTGGTAACTTAAAAATTTTAGTTGGTAGTTTGTTTAAGCACTAAATATAAACAAAAAATTTAAAATTTAAAGAGGAGTATTATACTAATTTAATTTAATTTTATTATACTAGCTTAAAATCTCATACATTGTAAGCATAAAACTTAAAGTAGATATTTTTAATTGTGTTTCCAAACGAATAATATGTGGGTTGAAATAAATAAACCAAAAATTTGTAAAATCATATTACTGTGGGTAGATTAAATAGTTGAAACAAGATATCAGCTTTGGACGCCTACCATCTAAGTCCACCCGTGATCATGAATGCTGTAAAGTATTCGAAACGTCGGGATAGTATAAAAATCAAGTAAACGCGATAGATTCTGTAAAAGTAGTTTTATTTCAAAACTCTCGATATAGTTGAGTGAATGAAGGTTTAAGACTCGGGGACTGATAAAATAATTATAGAATGAATTCGTGAAAAATTGAAATTTATAGACGGAAAAATGGTAGGAACACAGAGGCATACTATCATCTGGTCTAACCAACGGATAGTAACGGGCGATAGAACCCTAGAACTTAAATTGATCTGCTGAAGAGCTTTCTTCAAATTGAAAAATATTTTAAGGACATAAAGTGAAAAAAAATGCCATGGTAACCTTGCCTACTTGACAACAAAACCCGCGCTATGCAAACCCCATTAAATGCTCTTATATACAAAACAATACATGCATCCTATATCATGAAGCTAAAACAGTATTTATTTTTCAATAAGAGCTATTGTGTTGAAATTATGTATCAATATAAATAACACACAAACGATAAACAACGCTATTGTAAGATTGGCATACATTTGTTTCAGTCTCTCATAATTTAAGTATTTTGTTTACTACAATATAATAGACTACTTCTGCGATGATTGATGAGAGGGACAAAAAATGCGTGGAAGAGTACACGCGACATATCAACATACTATTCTAATATGTTTCAACATTCGTTGACAATTTTATTATTTCGGATTACGCAGGTAAGAACTAATGAAATATAGCTAAAAAGTTACTTTTATATAGTGAGACTAGAAAAGTTAAAAAAAAACCGCACCCTTAAAAGCAGAGCAAGCAGAACGGACACGAGTAAAATTTACTAGAAAACTACGTTTAAATACAAAAACTATGAAAATTAAGAAAAACTAAAACAGATATACGGGTGATATGGGAATTAAAATAAAGAGGCATGGACAACGGACGTTTTAAAGCTACAGAGTAGCAAACTAAACAAACAGAAGATAAGTGCAATGTTTAAAAGTCTTAAATGAGTACTTATATGTGAATTTAGAAATAATTAGGCAACTGCTCCCTTAGAATCAAAAACGATACGTTAGACGAACTTTCGTTTCGAGTCATTGTGATTGATCAACAGTCCGACGCGTGATTCCTGATTTGTCGAGATTTTGACGCGTGATTCAGGCAACCAATCACAATAAAGCGAAACTAAAGTTCGTCTAACGTTTCGTTTTTCATTCTAAGGGGGCTGATCAATATTAACGCCAGAGACAATCATAGTTCCACTTCTGAATTCCGTTATAAAGGATAGTCAGATGAACCCTTTTTTTTGTTTAGGCGGGAAAAAATGTGCCTAACCGAAATCCCCGTCGCTCGGGGCAACCCACAGAGTAGTGTGGGGTGGGCCCTCATCCATTAAAGAAACCTGCCGTGTGCCGTCCCTTCGCCTGTGTTGGCTGGCCACTGGTACTATGTTGCATTTCTTCAGTGGTAGTTAGGTGATGCCTGGTACTTGAACGGTTGTCACTACATACAAGAGCACCTTTGCGACAAACTGACTATCCGATAAGACAGCTTGCACATTCTTAATAAAAAGAAAGACATTTTTGCAATTATTAGAATTTAGTTCAGTGCGATATACGCGTTGGATGGACGCCAGTCTCGCGGACTATTTGGCAGGGCTTGTAATAAAAGTTCACGGTCACATGACCAAATATTGTATAACAACCCACACGGATATGACCATACAAATTGACCCTTGACAACAAATTTATTTACTGCCATATGAAAACTAGGTCAATCAGTTTGAACTAAATACAATTTCATCACAAATATTATTTATTTGAGCTTGTTTACATAAAAGAAAATATTTATTATAAGCTACATGTGGCGCGTCAGACCCTGTCTACGGAATTTACTTTGGGGTTGTTACTATACCCTAATGTATTTTCTAACTGTAGAAATTATTCATAGAACCCAAAATTAGGGAAAGATTAATGTTATGGATATGAAATTTGGGATCTGGTTACGAATATAGGAATAATATTATACCGGTTTCAGATACGGTTACGGTTATGTAATTATTTCCCATTATTCACTACTTTTGGATAGTTTCGGTTACGGATATTAGATTTTCAAAGAATTATAAAAGTAAAATACAAAATGTCTTAAATGTTAAATTGTAATGTAATCCCACAATTACTAATTAGTTATGACTAAGCAATAGAAACAATAAACAATGTAGGGGACGCGCGCGCGCAAAAACCAGTGGGTCTAGCCAAGTTGCATTCTATGATCGCTAACGCTAATAGAAAACTATTAAAATATATGGAAATTTGACATCTCTAACGTTAAGTCACGTGACTTAGCGTTATAGATATTGTTTAAAGACTTAGATAAATATAGGTTCTTTATCTATGGTTAAGGATGTCAAATTCCCATACATTTTAATAGTTTTCTATTAGCGTTAGCGATCGAATGCAACTTGGCTAGGCCCACTGTCTTAATATGTATCATTTAGACTCTAACCCTATCCGAAATTATTCGATAATTTTATATGGGTTTCGGTTACGGATAATTTATTTTTTCAGATATCCGGTAATTACGGATACGGTTACGGAGCTCCATTACATCCCTGCTACTAGGTACCTATATGGATAGTAACTGTCAAATGTATTTACTTACATCAGCGTGGCGATATTGGCTGTTCATTGAAGTTTTGGACGTTGCTTTGATAGCGGCTAGGGACGGTTTGAATCTGGAATTGAAAAATTAAAATTAAATCAAGTCAGTAATATATAACACTCTCTTTAAGCATCTCACTACTAACAAGCATTAAAAGTATGTTAATATTATTCGTAACATGCAATGATATTACGTAAGCAACGCAATTAATTTTAACAGATTAATATCAAAAGCTAAAAAATGTAACAGTTAAAACGATTTTTGAACTGAAAATTATACTTTATTCCTTTAAATAAATATCTAGTGTTTGGAATAATAATAAGTAATATTTTTCTTCTAATTAACGATATAAGAAGCTGGCCTACTACACTGTAATTGGATTTTTTAACTTTATAATTGTTGACAACCATAGAAAGAGTAAGAGAGTACCTGTCGCATAGCAACGTAACATTTTTGCCTACCTTTGATAAAATTTCAAAGTTTAGGCGAACCGTAATTTCTAGGATAATATCTACAAATTTACACACACAAAATTACGTTCCATCTACGTAAAATTTTTAATTCACGTAATATTAGCTTCGGTCTAATAATATGCGACGCGTACTTAATGATTGAAGAGTTCGTGGTATGCGTGGTATGCGTGGTATGTTTGCTGGGGGACCATGTCAGATATGAATATAATAACAATTATAAACTATCACTTTCTCATTCGAGAGCAAGCGGAAGGTAACTAGAACTCTTAGATTTGTATTTTTAAGTCTATTGACTATTTCTTTAGTCATAGACTTCAAAATTGGCAAAGCAAGAAATCCTGGCTAAAAATTACTTATGATATATCAACGCTATCTATACAAATAAATAAAATTTTAGTGTTTATTTTTAATATCATTATCAGAAATACAGCTTTGTGCTAAATGTATATGAAGGTGTATGACGTTACTTATAACAAAATAACATTTTTAAAAGTTTTTGTCCTTCTGTCTGTTTGTTTCCGCTAATCTCCATAATAGCTAGACCGATTTGGACTGCACTTTGATTGGTATAACGAGTAATTTAGGCAAGTTTTATTATGGAAAAACAGTTACGCATAAAAAAAAAAATAACACAATTCAACGCGGACGAAGTCGCGGGTAGCAGCTGGTTCTGTAATGTATGATGTAAAAATTGGTTATTTTTGATAATCCCTACAAGCGTACCCATGGATGTTCCTTCACCTCGTAGTCACCACCAGCTATACATAAAACTTAAGTACTACCTATCACCAGACCTGTCGCCAGTGCTCTGCTTGCGCTGACGGTCGAAGAAAGGCACGGAGCCGTTCTTGGGCAGACCCGGCGCGTGCGCACTGAAGGCAGGCGAAGACACATTGCGCAGCATCTGTTGCTGAGGGTTGATGGTTATGTTGCCATTTTCACTCTGGTGGTACAAATCAAATAATGTTATTAACATTTATTATCGAAAGAGGGCTAACACGCCTAACGTCCTATATAATAAGGACAAGTTTACTGCCGTCTACTGGTTATCCTCGTCCTTTTTTTACAAGCAGGTGGCAAATAAGCATACGGACCACCTGATGGTAAGCGGTTACTGTCGCCAGACGCTAGAAACGCCAGGGGCACCACTCGCACCTCGTTAACTCCAAGGAAAGGGATGGCGAGAATAAAGAGGTATTTGGCCATCCGGCACTCTCACTCACTATACAAAACACAACAGTAGAAGTAACTACCATTGTTTCAGCCTGTTATTCTGTGAAAGGATGGTACTTCCCCGATCAACAAAGCAAGGCTTTTATTTCGATATTTAATTTTGCTAATATTTATGGCGCTAAGGGAATTTGCAGACGGGATTTCACGGTTGCAAGCTTATATCAACGATTAATAAAGGAACTGGATTTTAGTCCAGAAATATTTTTTAGCGCGTTAACCTTTCATATGTAACATAGGGTTTTT
This sequence comes from Leucoma salicis, assembly GCA_948253155.1. Classification (NCBI taxonomy): domain Eukaryota; kingdom Metazoa; phylum Arthropoda; class Insecta; order Lepidoptera; family Erebidae; genus Leucoma; species Leucoma salicis. The sequence goes on from OX411815.1 coordinate 7,869,913, forward strand.
TAATCCAAAATAGGTACTTGCATTTATAAAAAAGGCCTATTGTTTTTTTACTTGTATTTAGTTAAATTGATTGTTCACGTGCATTGTACATATCATCTTAAATCAAAACGTGATTAAGAAGTTTATCTATTGCCTAAATACCAAACTAATATAGGCTAGGTGCTTCGATAACTACAAATGATAACAGTCACATTGACTGATAATCGTGTAATAAGTACTTAAATGATAAAGTGTAAGCTAAATAGAGCACAACCTTCGCAGTGAAGTACTTATTACAATTTTTAAAATCAGATCATTATTTATTTTATTCATACATAACGTCACGCTAAAGGATATGGCTAAATAAAGTGTGGGCCGGCGACTGTCCTAGCAAAGTATAAACATTGTACTTAGTAATATGTAATGCTGAATAGCTGAATATTAGTATTACGTATGAAAACTGTTTCAGGAACTTTTCATATCGTTACAATCTTGAAAATATTAATTTTAATAATAAAAGTTCTAGGAGAATAATAAAACCTTAATAATTAATTAACCCGTGTGGGCGGAGTCCCTGGACGCACTGAACAGGGCTCTTCTGTGGAGGCCACAGAGAGTCATCGCGTCCAGGGTCATACGTGGATAACGCACGGTGTCGACGGAGGCGGCCTGCGCGTTGGCCGGAATCCCCCCGTGGGACTAGGAGGCGGAGGTGCTCGCCGAGGTGTATCGGCGGGTGTCGCAAGAGCGGGAGGGGGGCGGACGCCCTCTACCCAGGGAGGTGGCCAGGTGGCAGGGCGACGCCCGCCGAGCTGCCATGGCCAGATGGAGGGCACGGTTGGAGGCGCCCCGGGCTGGTCTTTGGACCGTAGGGGCGCTCCAGCCGGTGCTGGAAGAGTGGGCGGGGCGACGGCACGGAGTCCTTACCTTCCGACTGGTGCAGGTGCTGTCGGGGCACGGTTGCTTCGGCAGATATCTGCACATAGTCGCAAGGAGGGAAGCGACTCCGGGCTGTCACCACTGCAGCTGTGACGAGGACACGGCGCGCCACACGCTCGAGTCGTGCCCGGCTTGGGCCGAGCAGCGCCGTGAACTCGTCGCGGAAATAGGGGGGGGACCTCTCGCTGCCGAGCGTCGTCAGAGCGATGCTTGGCAGTGACAGGAATTGGGCCGCGGTCGCAGCCTTCTGCGAGGAGGTTATCTCGCGGAAGGAAGTGGCGGAGAGGGCTAGGAGGATTTTTCCGCTGACCCAAACCGCCGCCAGCGACCGGGGCGGCGCAGGCGCAGGTACTTGCGCCTCATGCCGCCCTAGCTGAGGCTGCGGGTGGACGGACCGGGGAACGTCCGCCACCCGCAAGACCTCCCGCGAAGGTGCGACGCTCCTCTGCGGATGCGTCGCTCAGTAGAGGGTACCCGAAAGGGTAAGCCGCCGGCGGACCACCGAAGGAATGTAACATAGTTCCAGTGGCCCGCCAATAAAGGCGCAGAGAGGGCACACGGCGGGTTTCTTTAGTGGATGCAGGCCCCACACTACCCTGTTCGTTGCCCCGAACGACGGGGTGTGCGGTTAGGAACATTTTTACCCGCCTAAACAAAAAAAAGGGCAGTCGCGTAGCCATGTCCTTTACTCATGGATCCCCTCCTCCGTTTTCTAGTTTTGGGAGAACACCGCTGATATAATTATCTCTAAAAAAATCACTGAACTATCGCTGAAAATATCTAAATAAAAATATTTTCAGCATCGGTTAAATAGTTCAAACCGTTCTCATGGGATGAAATGAAAAAAAAAGGTTTCTACAAAGAATGATACATCAATTCACTCACACTTATGTACGTATGTTCATACTAGCACGTAATATATTATAGTAAGTACTTAAAACATTATAATACCTTTTTCTTCTTATCTTCAGTGTCATCGACGACTTTAGCTTCAGTGATAGTAGGTAACGTAGGCGCTGTAGGCATGCCGGGCATACTGGGCACAGTGGGCACGCGAGCCAACGCCTCCAAATTAAGGGAGGAATGCACTCCTGGATCGATATTCAGCGGCGCCTAAAAGCGTATTTATATCGTTAAATAATAAGATAAGATATAGATTAAACATTTTAAGGAATCCATTTATAACTTTTTTTGCAAGAATAGATAGTGTAAGAGCTACAGCTACATTTTTTTTTGGGAATCGGCCATTAAAAACATGCTCTTCTAGATTAATTATTTTACTACAATAAAATAACATATTCATTGATTTTCGAACAATAAACTCAGGTTGCTGTATAATAATATTGCACTGACGTAAAATGAAGAGGCGAAAGCTCGCCGAGCAACTGAAGGATGCCTTAGACGTCGACTACGATTGTTGCATTATAAATTAACGTTGCAGATATACAAGTACATGGAAAAAAATACTTTAAAGTTTAATAGTTCAGGAGAAAATATATTTGAATAAAAGTTTTCAATTACAGATCATCTAAGAATCCTTTGTTTACTAGATTACTGGTAAAGGCATTGTGAAAGACATAATGGTATAACCCAAAACTAAATATCTACTTTACATACATACTTTAGACATATAATAGATCAATATATAGTATAGAAGGCACACAGACCACTATTTAAAACAGCATTAATAACAACACAATATGTAACATAGAAAAAAAAGCACTTGGTTTGAAAGAAAAAGAAAACAAAGAGTTTGTTAAGAAGTAATGGCAAGCGTGATAAAACTCAGAAAAAAATATTAATAAGGTATAAAAAAAAATACGCAAGTACCACAAAAAGAAAATTGCCAAAAAACAGGCGCCTTGGAAAAATTAAGTGGTTCCATGCAAATCTCGACTTCGTTATACTACACCTATACAAAAGCCCATATCAAGATTCAATTATTAATAAAATATTTTTTTTAGAATCTACTTTTTCAGCCTAATTGGTTCAAATTTTAAACTTAGAATTTTCGATAATTCTCGATTGTTTTCATTTCATCATAGCACATTTGCTTTACACCTGTTGAACTAGCTACTCTAGTTCATTATTATTTATAGTATACATACAGTACAACCCAGTGTGTCAGTATATTGAAGGTATTTTTTAACTTTTAGGAATAAAAAATCATATACAACGAGTTGTTTTTGTTTGTCTGTGTCTGAATTTTAATGTGATTTTTACGGGAAGATAGAGCTTGGGTTGGAGCTGACATTTACTTGATGTACTTTAAATACAATCTATTTTTAATAATTAAATCATAAACAAAACTAATATAGCATGTCTAAAAATAAAACTACTACTAATACTAGCTCAAGATAGAAAAAATATAGTCTGGTCTAAAAAAATATTTATGTGTTTGCACACCACACATGGTAAAATATAAATATGTACATCATAAGTATTTTTTTTTAAATAAAAATCATATTATTGAAATGCTTATCCTACGATACTTTGTCAAACAAATCAAATACATATTGTCTATCGTCCCCATTGTGTGGTGTCCAAGCACTAAACGAAATCACCACCAAAGAAAGTGTTAGTAAGAAGCCACTACATACAGATTCGTCTACAACGTTCACCTTCAGCCTCTTCTCCATGGTACCATCAGGTAACTGCACTACAAAATATGAACCACCAATGGACCCTCGCTCCATTTGTAGCCTTTTCTCTTCAGCCATTCGTTGGAGTAAGGGCTTCTCACCAGACGTCTGAAATACGAACAATATTATGCGATCTAGGTGCTAATGAATAATGATGTGCGAGTTACTCCTGATTATACCAACATCACGATATTATTAGAAACATGTTAAGAATGCCTGTCAGAATGTAAGATAATATTATATTTTCATTACATGTAGGTAAGAAAAATATAGCGAATTTTTCGTTAAACATTATTATTAACACATATGAATCGAACCATACTTAATTAATTCGTACAAATGCTTTAACGTCCCAACAGGAAAATGCAAATTAAAAATGATCGATAGGGATAACTATTATAACATAAATATATGGCTATATTTATATTATAGGATAACATAGTAATGGCTAAATATTAAAAACAAAGTGAAAAATGTGAAATCGAAATAACAGTCACGAGCAGGATGAGGAGGATCCTGCTCGTGACTGTTATTTTCAAATGCTAAATAATAAAAACATATCTAATTAATAGCTAAATAGATAGACGTTGCCTGTGTTATCGATCATTTAGTTATTATTATTATTTACTCGTTTTTCTGTTACAATTCTTGTCAACTGCACGGCAGAATTTGCATGATGATGATAGTTACTCACAAGCACAATCGACTAGTATTACTAACCTTAGGATAGACTAGAGGTCTCATCAGCGCACCGAAAACTGCACAGTTTAGGATCAAACCAGCCAAAAGAAGATTGGCATTTTGCCAAGATCCAAACTCATTGATTAGAACTGTGGCAAGGGGAGCGAAACTAAAAGTTCCTACGCCGGAACCACATACAGCTATTCCAGTAGCTAAGGATCGCCGGGTCTCGAAGTAGTAACCAACAGCCACGACTGATGGGAGATAGATCATACCGAAACCAATACCTGTAACAAAAAACGTTTGGTAACTAAAAATAAAATTTAAAAAAAAAAACAGCCTGTATCTCCGAAGGGGCAGGCATAGGTGCATTATACATACACAGTTCATCAACTAAGACCCACGTAATAGGGCGTAAGCCTATCGCCGTCTACCGGGCACATTTCAGAAACTCAGGGCTGCTACTGAGAGTTTTAAAAAGCTCAATAACACTGCCCTACCCAGGGATCGAACCTCATGACTCCTTCGATTATTAACAACATCCACTGCGATCGCCAACCCGCCTTCCAAGCGTGGCGATTGCGGCACTATTCCCCATTCTTGGGGAGGCCTATGTCCAATAGTGGACGTTAAAGGGCTGATTGATGGATGGATGGATGGATGGATATATTATTCACTAATAATTTGTTTTTTAAGAATGTTTTGTGTTCAGAGACGCCTAATATATATATATATATATTTTCTAAATATCTTAAATGTACAGACCCACATTACAGCTTTATAATAGTATATAGAGGGTCATATTACTTATGTCAATATGTGGAGTTACTCACTTCAGTCGTACATATTCTGTGTTTTCAAACAAAGCGGTTTGTTTAATATTGGAGATAACATGCTACACCTGAGTGTATTTACTTACTATTACTTGTTCTCGTAAATCCCCTTCGACAATGTTTTATAGCTTCGATGGTGCAAGGGTAATGGTTAAAATACGAATATGTGATTTACGATTTTTTCTTACATAATTTACAGACAATAGGTAAATTACTAATTGAACTATGAAAGGTAAAGGGCACTTATGTTCTTTTATAAAATTAAGGGGGATATCTATTTAATATTTGATTTAGTAAAAAGAAAATCAGTAGGTGATTATTGCAATACGCGTAGCACTACTAGAAATTGCTATATTTACAAGATAGGCATGCTATCATACCTTGCATATACAAAGGATATCCTTATTTTCTTCTATCCTTGCGAAGTGCGGATTGGGAATCATCGCTTACTTGTTTTTGTGTATTCTACCAACTCTATTCGATTGAACGATTGCCGTGTGGGGCCGGCTTTAGAATTGTGCCACCCCTCTCCACCCATGGGAGTCGTAAGAGCCGACTGAGGGAATACCGCGGAAGTGGGCAACAGCACTCCTTCGAGTACTTATTAAAAACATCCACTGCGATCGCCAACCCGCCTGCCAAGCGTGGCGATTACGGCACAATCCCCCATTCTTGGGGAGGCCTATATCCAGCAGTGGACGTTAAAAGGCTGATGGATGGATGGATGGATTCGATTAACAATCAGTGATCGAGTGAATAATGGGTGCCCTGAGTTTGCCTCCTCGAGTACTATGGGTTTCCGTCAAATTGTCAATTTCAGATTAATAAAGGATTACCACAAGTGTCGTTTTAATAATTCAAACTTAAATGCATTTGATAAATAAAACAGCATTTGATATACATATAATATAAAAAGGACATGATTAAGAATGTTTGAAATGTTTCAATTTAAATTGAAGTAATTAATTTACCTACTTTGCTCGCAGAATAACTACAGTTATAATATGTATATCATTGGTGACGTGAGGTTCTAAAGTCTAACATGCTATTGTTGTATTAGATAAATACGCTTCTATTATGTCAACTTTGCTGCATTCTCACCAGATACCAATAAATCAAAGGTCGATATAAAATTAAAATATAGCAATTCTGACTAAGCATTTAAAAAGGTAAGTTTATGCTTGAAGCTTAAATGACTCCAAGCAGGTCATTTAAGCTTCAAGATAAATATTCGTATGACGTAAAGATGTTAACTTTTGGTATTTATTTATATCTTTAGTCTGAGGTGGAGGCACACGACGAGAGACTTACGAGCTCTGTATTTATTGATAAATTATCACTGGTATTTGTGGTAAAGGAAAACATCTTGAGCAGACCTGCAACTTCTCAATGGCTTGTGAAGTCTCCTAACCCGAACTGGGCCAGCGTAGTGGACTATGGTAAAAAATTCTAAGAGAGACCAGTGCCCAATAGTGTCTGATAATAATGGGCTGTGAAAAAAATACATTTGTCTCTTTGTAAATATATTTCAAGTCAATATGCAATTCGAGTTCTTCAAAGAGTTGAGTTATGATTAGTGAGTATGGTTCAATTTGGCATCTCTCCAAATAACAGGGAACTTTGACTAATTTTCTTGATATGACGACATCACGTTTGGCTTTCGTTATTAAGAAGATATAGTCATCGCGTCCCGAATATTTACCCTTGGTACGGACATTGACTTCAAGAAGTCACAATTCGTTTAAGACATAAAATATATCATTGCTACTAAGTCCTTTTGCAAAACCTCAATCCTAATGGGTTTACGTTTAGCAAAAGGCCCACAATATATATTTAGGTGGAATCAATTGATTTAAAGTTGATCCAAACCGCTAATAACTCGGATATCCGCACATTGGGATCAACGAGTCCAAAGAGTAACGAGTCGAGTTAATTGTTTCGAGTCCTCCATGTGCACTTCTTTACTTGGAATGAGAACTATACTTTTATCTATTCACATACATTCCAGTTGAAAACACACTCATTTCAGTTGAAAAACACAAATATCCTGTTTCTGAAATGATGTACTAGTATTATTAGCTGCAGAGCTGCCAAAATCATTACGGTTTTCTTCAAAAGTGCAAAGTTTGGGGTCGTTAATCGGACCAATGAAGGAATGCTACAAAGTTCTAATAGTCCGCCACTAGAGGTAGAGAGAGGCTCACAGCGGATTTAGTTATTGGGTGAAGGCCCTACACTACCCTGTCCGTTGCCCCGAATGACGGGAAGTATGGTTAGGTAAATTTTTCCGGCCTTAACAAAAAAAGGCGACTTTTTACACACTATATTATAAAGGTGTTAAGTTTTGTGTTTAATTGATAAATTCAAAAAATACTGTTTTGATTTTAAAAAATATATATTATTCAAGCTTATCTACACATAGACAATCGATTGGCGATGGCTACGGGATATCTTATACTTATACAATCAATTTTGTTATTAATTAGCGAATTAATAACTACACAAAAGCGTCGAAATGAGAACGTTTATTATTTCCAAATTCAATAATTCTAAATACTTAATGAAAATGAAAAACTTTTATGCTTCAACCTAAAATGTCGCTTAAGATTTTTTAATCTATCCAACTTATTTATACCATGTCGTTAAATCTCAAAGGAATTAACCCTTATGAATTTATTTCAGTCTGCGACCTTGGGTTCATACTTAAGGACATGACACAATGCTGTCGCATAGAGACGTTAATGCTATAAAACGCAAAAGGATTATGCCGTAACTTTTAATGATGTAACAACGCATTATTCCATGCGATGGACGTAGTAACAAGACAGGTCTGACAAACTGCCAAAGCGAAGCCGGTACACAGATCAGGGATTAAACACAAAGTGATAAATGTGAAATCGAAAATAACAGTCAGGAGCAGGATTTGAACCTGCATCTCCTGGATACCGTCCAGATGCTTTGCCAATTCAGCCATCCTGACAATTGCTCCTGACTGCTAATTTCGATAACACATCATACTTAACGTCTTTGGGTGACGCCTCCTGACTGTTATTTTCGATTTCACTTTTTTCACTTTGTGTTTAATGTATAGTGCTAATCATGTCAAATGCTAAAAATATATATAAAAATATCTAAATACAGATCAGGGACTTTAAATTAATGCTAGCTAAGTATATATACCAACTTAAATTCTACATGTAATTGAAAGCAGTAAAGCACAGTCGCCTTTAAGAGATTTTGGCTTCTGAATCTTTCTGTTTTCAAATTATTAGGTGCTGGATCTTATTCTTCGATGTAGTGTGTCAGTAATGACTTTGCAATATGATTTTAAATAAAAAAATACTCGATACATAACATACAATGAATCATAATCTGTTGTCGGCCCACTGGTCGGTATTTGAATCCACACAAAGGAACATATGGGTTGCTGCCTACTGCAAGGAGGTCGTTGGCACTCATTTAATATGCGTCATTTCCCGGTACAATATTCCACTTTTCTTAGCAAATAATTAATGACTAATTCACACAGTGAAAATAAATAAATAAAAGAACTAGATTTCATTCAATGAATGCGGCCAATAATTTGATGAGTCGACATTCTTAAGAGTAAATATTTTAATTATCTACGCTACACATGGCGCTCTATGAAGTGGCCACTTACATAAACAACATGTAAAAATTAAATATAACATTTGAAAATGGAAGATTTTGGCTGTAGAATACAGTTTGTTTCATCCAACTGTTAATAGACGAGCCACGCCCAACTGTCGCTCATGGACACTGCTACGAGTATACCGAGAGTATTATTGTTTCTAATTGTGGACTTATTTTAGAAAATGCGTGTCTACATCACTATGGATTTAATTGGACAGTTTAGCAGAGCTTCGCTCGGTTTCAAATTGCTTTTGGCGATGAACAAGGTACTCCGTACAAGATCACTACCTCTAGCTGGCTTACAGAATTCAAACGCGGTCATGTCAATCTCAGTGATGAATTTCGTGATTGTCGCCCATCCACCTCTGTGAATAACGAAAACATCGATGTTGTAAGCCGTATAATTGAAACAGACAGGCATGTGACCTATCTTGAGATTGGGGCATCTTTAGGCATAGATATAAGTCAAATATCTCAAATCATTAAACACAAAGTGAAATATTATTCTCGATTTCACATTTTTCACTTTGTGTTTAATGTATAGTGCTAAGCATGTAAAATGCTAAAAATATATATAAAAATATCTAAATATTTATAGGGTTTGCGTCATTATTAGGTAAAATCTTAATTATAAAATTAAGTTTACCTGGTCGGTATAATGTATGAAAATACTTCCGACAGATGGCGCAGGCGTCACCCAAAGACGTTAATTATGAATGTGTTATCGAAATTAGCAGTCAGGAGCAATTGTCACGATGGCTGAATTGGCAAAGCATCTGGACGGTATCCAGGAGATGCAGGTGTAGACTTTGTAAGCCATCCTGCATACAGTTCCGAACTGGCACCGTTTTTTGTTCCCAAAAATTTTAACAGTTGCGCGGTCAACGATTTTCATCACCAGAAGAGACTGTCGAAGAGTATAAAAAACATGTTTCCAAGGACACCACAGGGGAGTGACAAATGTTTTGACAGAAAATGGAGTTGATGAATATGCTTTTAATAATATGCCTTTAACTTGTAGCATAGCCTGTTGCAATCGAATGTGAATGCTGGACATAGTTATAGGGCCAAACTGTTCCCTAATTTGTGCCAGAATATACGGGTTCTGTGCCTCTCGACTAGTCTGTTACATCCTCTCAGATAATCGGTTAGTTGAGCCAGAGAACGCTCTCTAATTTTTGCTGATTCCTCCACTTTCATTTTAATCCAGCGACCATCGGACCTCGACACAAATACGACCGTAATTCTCTGACATATATATCGTACACATTGACAATGACTTCTTGTCATTGAGATTTGATGATCTCAACAAATGTTTGCTGGGATCATGTTAAAATTGGTGCTAAGCAAACATGATAATTGTTGCAACGTGTCTATTTTAAAAATACAACGCTGATAGGATTTTGAATAAGTTGCTGTAGATATTTCGGGATATTTATTTAAATACCATGATCTTTACTTAAGTTAAAGCATAAATTGGCAGGCATTTTGAATTTATGCATCTGACTATGATATTCAATCTTCGATCGTAAATATGTTACATGTTACATACATTTTGAAGTACAATTACAATTAAAGACATCTACGTACTTTTCCTTACATCAAATCATCGAACGCACGTCATACGATCGCAGAATTAGGTCAAATTAGATTGTATGAATATTTTATTCAAAGCAAGATTGTAAAATAGCGATGAAACGAATAATTAAAACTATTAAACATTGTAGGTATAAGTACTACACACTACCTTGTACAAATAAAGAGGATACAGCCTAGTAAGGCGCCACGTTGTCTAGAACAGTTGGCATCTAGCCAACTATCCCGTGTTCTATTAACCTTGTAGATGTTTTAATGATCCCGATCTAGACAGAACTTTCGATCGACTCATAAAGGCCATGGACCATTAATCAATGTTTATTGCGTTTTTAAAATCCAACTGCGACGAGAGTCTAGTTCGTAAACGTAAATTACCAACTTATTAGTGATCTTGCCATGCACACCTAAACACATCAAGATCCTTTATGTTAAAACGGAGAGGGCTTTAAAAAGGTACCGGTACTAAACCTGTAGAACGTCAAGAACACTCAGCCAGTAATCGATATCATCGATGGGAAAAACCGAGTTAAGCCGGCTTCCTTTTTATCATGCAAATACTCACCTATTTATTGAGTAGGAACCCTAGCAGTAAAGGTATTAATAGTTAAATGTGGGGTGCTGTTATAGGTAATTTAAATAACAATCAACGTACACAATGCTTTCGTTAAATGGAAATTCCACTTTCCACGAATACAGCTAATTGCCAGAAGGGCGCAACGTTTCAAACGAAAGCGTCATTCATGCTGTCTGTTGGCAAATGTCCAATTTTACATACGAGTTGCTGCCACAGTTTTCAAGGATTCTGGTGGAACAAAGAACGTGTCGAAACCGTTTAACAATATTTATAGTATCATCACTTATTTGGACAAATACGAGAATATTTGTTAACCTCGTGAGTATACATATAAACCTTTTTAAATCCTTTTATTTAGATTAGTGTTGGTGACGTTCTCTTTCTATATAAAAATTACAACCACGGTTCCATTTTTTATCATATTTTTGGGTTTACAGCCTACTATATTTATGCCCCACTGTTGTGGCGAGATTCCTCCACAATGTTGTTTCAATTACATATTGTTATTTTCCTTTTACGTAGATAATTTTTTTGCCAAAAGCTTATTATCATATCTAGTCGTTTTCGTAATGAGTTAGCTTACCTAGGAACGTAGGTACTTCCTTACATAGTATAAATTAAAGTCCCTTTCCGAGTCTGTCTCTCCTCCTAAACCATGGAACAGATTTTGATGCGGTTCTCACCATCAGTTAGATAATTTCTTCCGGAAGGTTCATATGTATAATAAATATGCACACTTAATATACACATGAACCTTCTCATTATTAGTACATTGCACCCGTGAGAAACTGGGCCACTAGGTGTTTATTCGTTTCTAAAATAGTTTCATGCGCCATATTAAGGGCTATTATAAGATTAATCTTGTAAATATTTGTTTTATTTGTCCGTGTGGTGACGGACTAAGAATACAAGTGTCACCACCCCATCCATTCCCACGGGTGTCGTATAAGGCGACTAAGGGTAGTAAGAAATTATCACCCATTGCATTACTGGTGGTAGGGCTGGGTACTAAGTGAGAGTACACACCTGCTATCGGGCCCGAACAGGTTGGTACCGCCATCTCCTGTGTGACCGGACATGAAGCACGTGAAGTGTGTTTTGGCTGTAGCAGAAGATACCCGTTTATTCTTTCATTTCAAATCTGAGAAATGAAATGGTGCGCAGCGCTTGACTATACTCACGGTATAGTTGAGTCCTGAGCGACGGTTACCACTTATCATCAGGTGGGCCGTGGCTCGTTTGCCATCATAAGCAATAAAAAAAATAGTTTATTGCTGTTTATTAGAAGAAATATGTAATAAATAACAGTGTCACATTTATTAGTAAACATATTATACTCAATGATCTGCAGATTTAATAATCAAGGCTATGGCATAGATAGATATTGATAGTTATGGCATCATCATTGTAATTATAAACTTATTTCCATAACCTAAACAATGACATTTATTTTGATTTATGGATTGAATATATCCAAAATGTTATATTCTTTATTCGCACTTATGGAAATAAATATTAAGTACCTATATTATAAATGTGAAAAAGCGTTTGTTATTTCTTAATGCCGTAAGTATATACCTACCTATAGATAAGCTTTTTATATTTTTCTTAGAGTTGCCGTAAGTGCTCAACCGATTATTATTAAATTTGGCATACATAATATATAATCCAGGGTACAGAGAAAGACATACGATTTTTATCCAGGAAAAATGGAAGACATACGATTATGGTCCTGGAGAAATGAAGATTTTTATCCTGGATTCCTGGGGGATAGCTATTTAGGTATATAAAGGAAATTATTTCTATCCCAGATGATGACGTCGTTACAGGAGTAGATGCAATTTTGCTTAAGCTAGTTTCCATTATAATAGAAAATATATGTAGTGATAGCTTAGTGGTGAGGACGACCATAAAAACTAGTATCAAGTTCAGATCTAGTCCTAAGGGCGACACACTACTCTGTTCATTGCCCCGAACGACAGGATGTGCTATTAGGTACGTACATTTTTACCCACAAAAAAAAAATATCCTTATATTACTAATTAAAGCTTACCCACGACCTTGTAGCCTCTGTTTCAAATATATTGAAGATGTAGATTAGCACAGATTTTTATTCATAACGGAATTTTTATAAGACGTCATTGTAATCAATTTATACAATTAATTATTAAACAATATTTTACAGACGACGCATCATGTTATAACTTTTTATTACGATTGCACCACATTTTAATCCATAAAACGTATTAAGGGATTACGAGTATAATATCATTTGCATAATTTACAAATTTTATCTAGAAGATAAACTAGATTTAAGTACATGCACCTACCTGTATCATTTTCAACCGATTGAATAAGTTACACGTAATATAACATATAAAGTATGATCTTAGCTTTGCCTGATATAATCATTAGAATTAATTCAATAACTATTATATACTTATATAAAAATCCCTGTCACAGTGTTTGTCCGTGATGAACTCCACTGATGAATTTTTCTATACTTACATATACAACGTGGGTGGCCAACAAGCATACGGCGGCCGATTAAATGGTAAACGGTAACCGTAGAATATAGACGTCAGCAACTCAAGAGACATCACGAGCGCGTCGCCACCTCTACGGAAAAGAATAGGAATTGGAAAGGAAATATATTGAGGAAAGGATAAGGAGAGAAATTATCTTATGAAACACAAATAATAGTATCTACCGTTGTTTAACGCTTGTCTTCTATGAGGGTAGTACTTTCCCGATCAAGCCAGCCAGTTCACACTGGAACAAGCTACCCTTTAACACTAGCAAAATTCAATCTTATCCGATCTTTTTCAAAATGTGTTCCAACTTAAAGATAGGATCGTTTTTATAACGATTATTTATTTTTTTATTTCAAAATTAATGAAAGGATTATGTATGCCACAGCAACGTGTGGCCGGGTCTGCTAGTTTGTTTATCAAACTAATTAATTACTTGTGATAATTTGATTATACCGGCAAGTAACTCACGTTTAGGATCGATTATGTCGACCCGGGTAACTTGCGATAAATTCATCGAATAGATAACATAATAATATATCAATCATATTTAGCAGTAATAGCCTAGGGGTATAACCAAGGCCTGCAATGATAGCGGTATCAAGTTTGATGCCCAGTCCAAGGTCCAGACCTCGTACGGCAGACAACTCTGACTATTCGAGATTTTCCGAATGTATGTTCGTTTACAATTTATCATTGTTCGGTGAAGGAAAACATCGTGTAAAAACCTGCACCCTTCTTCTTTTCTTTCAACACGCACTGGGCCAGCATGGTGGACTATGGCCTAATCCCTCTAACCATGACAGAAGACTCGTGCCAAATAGTGGGGCAGAAAAATGGTTGAAGAAAATCAATTAATATAGTAACGGATTTAAAAAGTATGGTGAACGGATTTAAAAGAACGGTGGACCCAATGGGGTGGCCATTGGGTCCACCGTTATTGAAAGTAGCAACTAAGAAAGAAATATTAAGAAGATAATTTTGCTGCGAGGGAAACAAGAACCTAACTAAAGTTCCTCACGTCACAACCAGCTCGATTACATTTTTATAATCTACGTTTCTAATAAAGTTTTTTTTTAGATATTTTTATATATATTTTTAGCATTTGACATGCTTAGCAACATACATTAAACATAAAGTGAAAAATGTGAAATCGAAAATAAAGTTTTTTGTGATCTCGTACCTATTTTATTCATTATCTAGTCAGAATACTCCCTAAACGTTTATATCTATGTCTATATTTAAGTAACATGGCATCACGCCTGTAATGAGAATAGGCAGAGGTGTATTGCACATCCATGATTCGCCAGCTATGTTCGAGTCCCACTTAATAGGGGGCGAGCCTATTGCCGTCTACCGGGGACCTCATGATCAGCAGTCGCTCACACATATTATTTATGTAAACATTATATTAGGTAGGATTGCGGATTGTGCGGTCTCGGTTCGAATCCCGAGTCAGGCCAATATAATGTTATTGGGTTACTCAATCAAGAAATTTTCAGTGGCAGTTTCGAGTTACCAAATTAGCGGTGTTTCACCCCGTGTCTCGAGAAGCACGTAAAACTTTTGGTCCTACGTCAGATCTCTACTGTCGTGTTGGAATACCATCTCAACTGACTAGTGAGGATACAGAGAATGCACTTGTAATTCGCGCACAATCATACATACATACATATGTATTATGCACTATAATATACTCTTCGTAGTTGGCTGGTGTCGGTTAACACTTGCCGCCCTAACAGTAATCGGTCTGGTGATCATTAGTTGTCAAAAAAATTATCTATACTAATTAATGGAGAGCCGGTTTTTTGTTCTGTTAGGTATAAGTACTGCACCACCGAAGGAATAGCAAGGGTATAGCAGCTGTTGGAGTGGAAGAAGTACAACTCTAGCATGTCCCTTCTATGCAAAATGACAGCAATGGGTTGCTGATGTAATGACTATATTTAGACGCAAACACTTCTCTTGTAAACAATAAAATGTGCAGCTGACATCTCTGAATTGAAAATATCTGTTTTAAGCAGAAGAATGACGCATCAATTGTAAATATCCTCAACAAAGACACAATGACTACGATTATGCTTAAAAGTTGGTACTCAAAAATAAATCTCATGAATTAAATAACATTGTAAGAAAATTAATTTAGAAAAGGCAATGCGTTCTATAGCGCAATGGACTTTATTTTGAACATTTTTACGGCCATCACCTTTTATTCCATGATCAATCCTTTTTTTTTTTTTTTTTAGTTGGGCAAAGATGTTCCTACCGCAAACACCGCTGTCCGGGGAGATAACGGGGTAGTGTGGGGCTCTCACCCACTAAATACCCACCGTGCACCCTCAGCCGCCCTTACTTGGCGAACCACTGGTACCGCGTATATTCACTTCAGTGGTCCGCGCGGCGGCTAGCCCTATCGGGCTCCCTCTCAGAGCGACGTCCCCGTGCACCCAGAACGTCACACCGTCGCGGTAGGCTCTACGCGGGCGGAGGACAATCCCCGGTCCAACCGCCCGCGGCCTCGGCTAGGGCGGCATTATATTCGCACCCACGCCGCCCCGAGCGCCGACGGCGGGTCGCGCCGGAGGAGAGATTCCATGATCAAGCCTAGGTCAACACTTATTATAATGCTGGCTTCTAACCGCGACCGTGCGCGTGGAATTTAGTTTATGTGTGATTATTTTGAAATAAAACTACTTTTACGGATTCTATCGCGAGATACGAGATGTCCAAGGCTGATATCATCTACCATCTAAGTCCACCCGTGATCATGAATGCTGTATAGTATTCGAAACGTCGGGAGTGTAGAAAATCAAGTAAACGCGACAGAATCCGTAAACGTAGTTTTATTTCAAAGAGTGTAACATTCGCGTAAATATCAGAACGCTAATTATTTGTCTAAAATAAAAGTAGCCTAAGTTACTCTTTATAGCACCAGGTATTTGCCAGTGAAAATCTCGTCCTAATTGGTGCAACCGTTTCTGAGATTAACCGAACCAAACAAACAGACAAACACATTAAAACGTTTATATATATTTATACTTTAATATGCATTCACATTTAGTAAAAAGCTGTTATTTAGAAATAACACACAGATTTTGAAGAACACTATTACGCTACGCTATCTCAAACTAAGTATATCTTAAGGTATAGCCAATGTATGCCACAAATTGACTTGATTAAAAAATATTTAATTACTCTACTTAAAAAAATAATTGGGATATTATACTATAAACATTCTATGGAGAATGACATAAACGACAATGAAAACTACTTGTTAGTAGAAAGAAGTGGACAAACAGGCAGAAGCAGATAGAGATTTTATACTAAGTTTGTATAGAATGTTGTACTTGTCAATATATGTTCAACGAGCGTAAACACAATGCGGCTCTTCTCTTTAGCTGTAGTACTGCTATGGTCACCACCAAGGTCTATAATTAACCACGCAGACTTTGAACTTGTTACGACAAATCTAACGAACCTTAATACGATGGAGTACACAACAGCGTCTCATATGGAGTTGTCGCAATAACGCGGCATACAGGCAACTGCACCTATTACACAGACATCAGTGACGAGGAACTAAGCTTTATGACGAAGGCTATCGAAAAAGACACATATGCCATAACGAAACACAACCAAAAAAGTGCAATAGAAAACAGGGGTCGAAGGATAATGGAGGACATTTCAGAAAATCATCAAAAATAAACAACCTTACAATATAATCTAGCCCGTAACTCACCAGTAGTTAGAATAGGAATAATAAAAAAAATACTTTGGAAAATCCAAAAGTGCACGCCTCATAATCTTCATTTTCCAAATAAAAATGATTATTTGATAAGTACCTAATAATGTATTAGTCTTACTAAGTAGTTTTCAATAAATCGCATAGATAGCGCTAATTTCAAAAAGTACTGTGGTTGTCATGTCTTATACGCCATCTAGCGCAAATTTTAAGAAGTACTTCTATATTGGTCTATATAAATAGTTCTCACGAAATAAGGATAGCCATAGCGCTGGTTTTAGTGTCGAATCGAGCGTAAATGTTTACTATTTTTGTATTTATTTAATAACAATTAATCCACATCACATCAGACCGTGAAAAGTGATAGAGCTCTATTCGCAGTTGTACTGAATTGTAAAAGAAAAAAAAATACCCGATTAGTAAAGTATTTCGGTCGTGTTAACATACATTACCTACAACAAACGGACTTCCAAGACAGAACTTTTTTAAACAGTTTTATAACTAGTTTAAATAACAAAAATGGCATCAAAAATATCATGAGTGAAAATAGTGTTTTTTCTTGATACGTGTGTGTATATATTATTTTACAAGTGCAATATATGATAAATAGAGACATTATAAGTTTGAAAAATCAGCTGGTATGCGTGAAACGAGAGTAATACACACCTCAACGCTTCGCTTATGAGGCGTGCAATAAGGAGAAATTCCTTAAACATTTTTGAAACATCCAAAAAACAAGGCACGGACATTTCGTTCATGGAGTAGTATGAGACAGGAGATAGGTTTAGTCGATAAGAGTCCCGACACTACCCAAACCATTTCACTAATGAGAGTGAGGTGGCTTGGGTGTCCATCAGGATTCCGACTCCTGCCTCGAAAGAAAAAAAAATACGATATCTTGTTTAGTTGTGGCAGGTATAGATAATAATATTTATAAAAACCAAACACGAAGACCTTTAAATTTAATTGAGGAGTTACTAGGTAGAGCTATTAATCACTTCCATGGCAGCATATTATGTCACATAATGTATCACAAATATCAACTCAATCAGAACAATACTATAATTTAACACACCGTAACTATTTTATAGTGGTTGTCTGAAACCAACCTTCGGAGGACAGTGAGCACCGACAACGCGACGCCCGCCATCTCACATCTGTGCCAATATGCCAAGGACGGGGGACATTTAACTACATACATTTACATAGCTTTGGATTAGTACTCGTTTTTATTACCATTATACAACTTAATAGTGCAAAATAAACTATAACATACATAAGTGATTTGGTATTTAGGCCAAGTGACGTTTCGATTTATCGAGATAACGAGATTTCTAATTCATTCTCTAGTTGTATGTATATCCATGGGCCCGTAGAATGTAACTCACTAAACCCTATCGACATCGTATCGTCTCGCTTGTGATTTATAGAAAAACCGACGCGTGATGTCACAATAATCCCTCGGCCAGTCATGGTGATCTCTCAACCAATCACGATGACACGATGCGATGTCGATACGATTTAATGCTTAGACAAAGAATACTATAGACTCGCTACTATCTTGGATGAAGAAAAGGATGCACATATTAGTTTTTAGCAAGAGCGAGAAAGAGTCACAATTGTATTAAGTATTTTATCCTTTTCGCGTATGCGTGTTAGTTAACAAAGTTATAATCATAGTTATCTTTTAAAATTATTCCGGTTTGACATATGATATGTCAAACTATTGCTATCTCGACACTGCATACGCTGATAGCTTGTCTATAATATCCTTTGTCTAAGATTAATGAGATACATTCTAACCCTTCTGATATTATCCCGCGGAACAACACAACACAACACAACAACAAACAACAAGTGACAATCTATTGTCTCTGTCAGAGACAGAGACAATCTATTGTCTCTGTCTCTGACAAACGCGCGTCTATGTAGTATGCAATGTATGGTAACTTGCAATTTATATACGCATCGTAAAAGATCTCTTCTATTTGTTCGAGTAGTGTAACCTTATAAACAAGTTGTAAATATACATAATATATTATACGCATCGCAGTGGATTTCTCAGAACTAGCTCTATCATTGTATATTTTATTAAGTAAACAACAAACTACCGATTCATGCTATGATGTTTAACAGCTTTGGGGTCCATAAATTGAGCATGTAACATACAAACAAAAAAAAGGATTAGACGGAACGCAACGATGTTTCGTCTTTGAAGAAAACAATTTTTTTATTGCTAATAGTGGCAGATGAGCCACAGCCCACCATATTAAGTGAGGTTAGAATACTGTGCTATTTTGTGAATGTACGATTATCACCCGCTACAAGTAAAATATAGCGAGGTTTTGATACTTTTACATATATTTTTTTAAGCATTCGACATGCTTAATCATATAAATGAACACAATGTGGAATCGAAAATAACCAAGGTTATTTTCACGGTCGGCCGCATGGGATACTGTGATACTAACCCGCTCGCGCCCGATAACAAGTGAGTACTCGCATTTGTACCACCTGTAAAACAATGTGTGACAAATTGCTTACTTCCCTTTGTCGCCTCTTACGAAAGTCGCGGGTAGGAAAATGGGGTGGTAACAATTTTCTTTTTAGTCTGTCACCACACGGGTATTTTTTTTATTTTTGCTATTTATGTACCTACATATTAGTAATACTTTGTACTATTTGTACATATATTATTGTTTTTTATTTGTCAATCAATTACTTTTCCATTTCATATTTGTAAAAACAGATAATTTCGATATAAATATACTATAATATATCTGGATAAATGTCTACAAAGGTTGAATGAAATGAATGTGGGAGTTCAGATGGGCGACTCAGTGGTTAACTCTCTGCTATATGCAGACGATACGGTCCTATTAGCGCAGTCTGCGACTGACCTGCAAACCCTAGTCGACGTAATGGCAGAATTTTGTAAGAAAAGGGGCCTACGTGTGAATGTGAGCAAAACCAAAATAAGGTTTTTGAAAGAGAAGCCAGAACAGATGTTAGAGTAGCAATAGGAAATGGTGTGCTAGAACAAGTGGATGAATTTGTATATCTTAGATGTGGATTCAGTCGGGATGGAAGGTACACCACTGATGTAGAGAGAAGAGTGAATGTGGGAAATAGAGTGAACGGAGCATTGGGACAACTGCTCGGCAGTCATCACCTAAGCAAGAGGGCACGAGTAGCAATACACAACGCAGTGCTTGTCCCAACGTTATTATATGGAAGCGAGAGTTGGGTATGCAAAAAGGATCATGAGAGTAAAATCAATGCGGTCGAAATGCGATCTCTGTGGAGAATCTGTGGAGTGAGGCTGACTGACCGCATTCGTAACAACGGCGTAAGAGAGCGAGTAGGTATGAAAGAAAGTATTGGTGTAAAGATGCGAAAGGGAATGCTCCTATGGTTAGAACATGTGGAAAGAATGCCGGACGAGCGACTGGTTAAGAAGATATACAATGCGAAAGTGGAAGGATGTAGGTACAGGGGGAGACCGAGACTCACCTACCTAGACCAAATCGGTCATGTATTGAAGGAGGGTGGACTCAGGAGTCTCCGAAACCGGCGAGCGTGTATGAAGATAGTTACGAATGTTGAGGAAGCGAGAGATGTATGCAAGAATAGAGCGTTTTGGCACTCTGTTCTCTCTGCCTACCCCGCAAGGGAAATGGCGTGATGATAAGTTAGTTTAGTTAGATAATTTCGAGAAATTACGCTAATTCAGAGTAATGCGTAGGCCTTGGACTAGGGATCGGGCTTGACACCACTGCCTTTGCAGTCCTTGGTCTCAAAACTAGGTTACGATGCTACTCTGTTTTTTTCGTCTCTTGCATGTATCTATAAATAAGCGTAGACGCTAAAGAAACGTAAAACACATAACGTATTAATACGCAAATTTATTTATGGAAGACTGTTCTGTTGTTAAAATATATTTCATCGCCACGGAAAAGGAATACATTTGAATATATCCATAAATTATAGTATAACAATAACAACATTATCATTCTGTAAAATTTAAAACTTATCAGTCCATAGTGACGTCCATACGATCCATAAAATTGGTTTCACCTTATCTGGCACCTCTCATCTGGCACATATTATACAATACGCATGCCTATATAGGTATTATACAAATAAATAAAATTTAAGTATCTGTTTGTAAAGACTAAATAACGGCTTTTACCTAAATGTATATGAGAGTGTATACGTTACGTATAACAAAATATTAACTTTTTTAAAGTTTTTAAATGTGTATGTCTGTTTATTTCACCTCATCTCCGCAATGCTGGACCGATTAGGTCGGGACATTTCGTCACTGACAGATAGCTGATGTTAGAAAGAGTAACTTAGGCTACATTTGTTTTGAAAAAATAATTAAGTTGTCGCACAAAAAAGAAAATAACTAAATTCTTCTAGTGCTTAGCTTATCCCAGCATGGATAGGCCGGCTCGAGCGGGGACGTACCACCCTCTAATAGAAGAT
Source organism: Leucoma salicis (assembly GCA_948253155.1). Classification (NCBI taxonomy): domain Eukaryota; kingdom Metazoa; phylum Arthropoda; class Insecta; order Lepidoptera; family Erebidae; genus Leucoma; species Leucoma salicis. The sequence goes on from OX411815.1 coordinate 7,891,575, forward strand.
ACGCGTGAAACAACGGTACGTACCCCTACCGTCGTGTTACATATTATGGTGAGTGAGAGCGCCTTCCTACCCTCTTCTTATTATCTTTCCTATCCTCTCCTTAGTATCATCGTATCGTCTCCTTATTATCCTTCCACTCCACCTCCTATCCCTTTCCTTGGAGATGGTGACGTGCAAGTGATGCCTCTGGTGTTGCTGGCGTCTATAGGCTACGGTAACCGCTCACCATCAGGTGGGCCGTATGCTTGTTTGCCACTCACGTTGTATTAAAAAACGCGGAAGAAGTCGCGGGTAGCGGTAGCCCAAAATACTATACAAAGCAACGGATTGTTTTGCAGTACTAACAGATGTTGCTTATACTGTCCGAAATAGTAGCAGGTCAATGTAAAACAATTTAGAAAATTTCAAAATTACAAGATTTTTCGTGGTTTGGCAACCACAACCAACGATGAGACCACTACGAGCTTAAATAGCTTAACGTAAAATAAAGTATGATACAGTTTAACAGCTACATTATGAGCTGACCGTAGCCTAATTCTGCACTTAAATTCTATAAATAAGGTTAAGCAACTTGCTGGGCAGCTAGTTAGCTCCCGAGTTAGGTCGTGGAATTCGGATAAGCTCCGTGTGATTAGCTAAAACCGAACAGATTGGAAGCCGACTATAAAAGAGCTTAGAATATGATAGAGAAGATCATGGCTCTAGGTAGAGCTTCAAGTTTAATGCAACGGCACACAAAATTGAAATTTAGAAACAAATAGTACTGTAAAATTTTATATACTTTGTCCAATTAATTTTTGTCTTGGAAATGTGTCATAGCCCCAAACTTGTAAATGAAAGACTTCATAAGAGGTCATTAAAATGCTTAAATAATTTTACCTCACGATGTTTATAATCGCCGTTTTGTAGTAGAAATTATAATTAAAATATGAAAATAACTCCGAAAGGAACATGATGTGACTTGGTTTAGAAACTAACTTAAACTGGAGATAAAACTTAAAAATCTGCCTTAATGGTCTACGTTTTTTTATTAAACTGACACTACACATATGAGCGTTGCGAAATGTCACAAGATAAAACGGATGATAAAACGTCATATAAATAATGTGTCTAACATATTTTAAAGCATTAATTTACATTTACGAAAAATACGTATCACAATTAAAAAATATAGACTTACCTCCTAGTAATCCGTAAGTGAGCATCATCATTGTGACACTCTTGCTGAAAGTTGATAGCACAAAAGCACCCGTTGCTATAAAGGATCCTGCGACGCACACTGCTCGACAACCATATTTGTTGCATAGCGCCGATACAATAGGACCTGTTGACCAAATTGATTTTGTTAATTAACTTCTATACTAGATATTATAAAGCTGTAACAGAGCTGTGTCTGTACATTTAAGATATTTGAGAAAAAATAACTATATTAGGCTATTTAGGCGTGTCTGAACACAAAACATTTTTGACGTGATAACGTCTTATAAGTTGATGAACGCCGGCTGCACGCAAGAAAAAGTGTCACGTTCCGAAAAATGTATGTATTATAAATGTATGACGACCGATGCATTGTTTGTGAAACTCTCAAAAACATAATTATGTGACGTTATGACGTAAAATTATCGTCCGTAAACCGACTTTACAGATAACCATATAGTTTTATAGATTTTTTGTCTGTTTGTCTGTTTGTTCGTTCGCGCATCACGCAAAAATTATTAGGACTTAAAAATTGGTATACTTTTTGTCCCGCTACTATATCGGGAACCTGAGATATAACCTTAAAACTAGCTTTTGGCTGCGGCGGAGCCGCGGGCAAAGGCTAGTATTATATATATATATATATATATAGATGCACACCTATTTCTCATAGGGGTAGGCAGAGATAACGGATTTCCACTTGCCTTTTTCTCTCTTATCATAACAGTCCTCTAATTTAGCCAGAGAACGTTCAGCGAGGTCTTCCCGTCCCAATTTAATCAACGTAAACATCATAACGTGAAATCAGGTGTGATGACGATGATGATGAGATTTTGCACACATAGTCTGAAGCGCAGTGAAGGACATAGGCTACTTTGCATCCCGGAAGAATTAGTTCCTGTGCGATAGCTATGTTTGCATAGAGATACTTGGTGCGCCATAGTGACGTACTGAAGTCGACGCGGACGGAGTCGCGGGCTAAAGCTAGTAGCGCTATAAAAATAACAATATGTGCGCAAAAGTAGCCCAACCCGGTAAGACTATCCACCGACTAAAAAGTTTGCAGTCTGTGGGGCGTTACGTGTATAATAATAATAATCATTACCCATAATCCAACGGAAAATGAGACTGTTAGTGAAGGAAAACAGCGATATTGAATAGTTTTCTTATATTTATAACCGTCAAGAAATTGTCGGGTGATGAGGGTGAGTTGTGTATTTCTTTATATCTGATAATTCCGTAGCATAATAAGTGAATTATCTTTGCCAGTTAAAGACACATTTAGCAGATAAACGTACACGATATTTACACAAAATTATATTTTTGTATCCGGGGTTGAATCTTGCAATAAAGGTCTCTTCTTCCACTTTCACAAATAATTTGTTCTTTATTAGTAGCTGAGCATGTCAAGTGATAAAATACAGATCAGAATAATATGTTTGTTTACATTATTCGGTGTAGTAACTTATTAAGTAACCAATATTACAGAAGTGACCACCTTGGTATTAACCTACATGGAAACTTGTTTTCTACATCTTGTATTATTTAAATATCTAGTTCAAGGAATCCATGCATCTTTGCAAAATAATCAGCACGCATAAAATTACGTTATAAAAGGAATCCCTATGTGTTGTAATATCTAATATAAAAAATTGTTGTAACACTGTGTTTGTTGCCATTCTTCTCCGAAAGGGCTTGACCGATTCTTATGAAATTTTGTGTGTATATTCAGTTGTCAGTCTGAGAATAGGATGTAAACTATTTTTCATACCCCTAGGTGATAAGGGTGGTTCACCTCAAAATTTTTATTTTTCGTACCAAATTTGTCTACCATCATAAGTAATAACAAAAAACGTAGTGCGGTATCTAATAGTTACTAATTTTTATACTACGAGCGTGGCATACAACCGGTAAATAGTAAGCTGTTATCGTAGCCTATAGAAGCTGGCAACACCAGAAGCTGCACTCACGCGTTGGCAACCCCAGCACAAAGGATAGCAGGTGCAAAGAAAGGATGTTAGAGAGAAAATGAAAAGGTGGACAGGGAGGGGTGAATAGACGGTTTGGACCTCCGGCGCTCGTACTCACGTCGCGAAACAATAGTATTATCTACTGTTACGCCACGCCAGTCTTCTGTGTGAAAGGGTGGTATTTCCCGGGTCGCGCCGGCCCATTCATGTTCGGAGAATCAATGCTTTACTACTGCCACTTCCTTAATCTCCAAGAATATATTAGTAAAACTAATGTATATGAACGTGTATAGAACTAAAATATAAAGGAACCATCTTAAGTTTACATAACATATTTTGTGTCTGTTTATTTGTATACCCGTAGACATTATTTGCAATGTAATCTGCTAAATAATTTATGTATGGTATGTGCAGTTGACGCATGAATAATGAATAGATAGACGCGACAACGTGACCTGAATTGATAGGGCAGACGATTTGATTAAAACGGTCAATTAGCTCCGAAAATACAGAAATGTTCCGTTTAATGTTTTAGGTCCGCCTAAACGTTAATTCGGCCGTGTGGGGCTGGCTTTTAGAATTGTTCCACCCCTCTCTACCCACGGGAGTTGTAAGAGCCGACTGAGGGAATACCGGAGGAGTGGGCAGCAGCACTCCCTCGAGTATTAATAACATCCACTGCGATCGCCAACCCGCCTGCCAAGCGTGGCGATTACGGCATTATCCCCCACGACAGGACCGCTCGTTGAGGCGTTCTCTTGGGGAGGCCTATGTCCAGCAGTGGACATTGAAAGGCTGATGGATGGATGGATGGATGGAAACGTTAATTTACTAATGAAATATGAAAAAGCAACGAGAATATCAATGTATACCTAGCTATCTATAAATACATTATCTTAAAGATAAAGAACAACTGCTGGCGTAGGAACCAACATTAGATGCTCGCAAATCAATCAGAAAACGAAAATTCGCAAATCTTACCAGTGGCGAGATAAACTCCCGACAGCAAGCTCCCGACCCACGCGACTGTGCCTTTGCCCTCTCCAAAATATGTTGTCAATTCGTCAAGGAAAATACCAAATGTGTATGCTATGCCATCTACTATCATGTTACACATAAAAGAGGCGAATACAACAACCCAGCCGTATCCTCCGTCAGGAGGTGGCGGTAAAGCCCCATAGTCGTAGGCCTCATCATCATCGGCATCAGCTGCTGCTCCTTCCGCTGTTAATCTTGCAGCCTCTTCGCATGATGTTTCGCTCTCAGTCTGGAACAAAGAAATAACGTTTAGTAGAAATATCGATAAAATTGGAGCGACGCGCGCACTGATAACGAGGCCATGCAGCTGCAGTGCAGTATTCGGAATCATATATAATATATTATAATCTATAGGCCATATACTAAGGATCATGTATGTTAAATACTTTAGAAATATTATCGTGATCGTGTATTTATTCCTATATTATATCTTTATTGTCTAAACATCCTGACAGGGTGTAAATTGCTATTTTCCGGCTAAGCAAAAAAAAATTACATCTATTTTTTGGCTACTACCACTGAAGTAACATCACACAGTTCCAGTGGTCCGCCAGTAAAGGCGGAGAGACGGCACACGGCGGGTTTATTTAGTGGGTGAGAGCCCCACACTACCATGAACGACAGTGTGCGGTTAGGTACATCTTTTCCCACCTTAACAAAATAAAGGGTTAAGGGTACTAACTTTTTTAAAGTTTCACATTAATTATTTATTATCTTTCTTGCTTTCGAGAACATAAAATGCTTTTTTTTTTCTCATATATACTCGTATTTCCCTCTACGTTACTATGTAGAACACGATATGATAGCAACAAGGGAAGGAAACGAAAACACATAAATTCAGGGGCACGCTTCAAATTCCAATGTCATAGGTGTTTATTATAAAGAACAATAGTTGATTCAACATTATCATTAAAATTAACGCGTCGTAAATTTTAACGTCATTGCTTTCATTATTACTGTTCCTAAGCGTACTTTATTGTCCTCTGTCATAAATCTAGTGAACGTTAGCAATAAAGTGTAAGATTTTAACGATCCTCTGGAATTTTACCGTTTGCAAGAGCTTGCTGAACCTTTTGAGCATCAACACCCACGCAACATTTCAGCGATCAATACGCTGAATGTTGCGAACTTCATAACGTGAATATTTCTACAATGTTTGTTCTGCTATTCGTCAACTTCACGGTGACTGTCACTGCCATGGCCGTAGACTTTTGTTAATATGATTAATCACAAACACGTGCTATGTATATGATAAAACATAAGAAGTGCGTCATGCATCTCGTGTATGCATCCTGTTATGGACATTAACATTTACATCAACTTTGGGAATTCTTTTCTCTTTTAAACTTTTTTTAAAGCTTTAACTTACTAAGTACCGTATTTGGGAGTCGTTTAATGGTTACATACACAGTTTAGAGGTAATCTATAGGTTAGGTTCATATGACTACTCTTGTCGCTAGTAAGAACTACCCTTGGCACCCTTAGTAAATTCTGAGTTCGGTTGCATGCGAGTAGTTTGTTATTTTAAGGTATATCTCTCCAATGGTGTATCGATAAAGAGGGTCTTGGTTGGAATGGCTAGTACCCTAGGTATTGCCAAGCTCATGAGCAGCAATTTACCACTTATCATCAAGTCATGACTGCTGGCACCGCAATAACTGCAGAAGAATAAATTTTATTTATAATTTTTTTTTATACTCTTAATATCCTACTGTTGGGCACGGGTCTCCTCTCGAAGTGAGAGGAATTTAGGCCGTAGTCATCACCCTGGGGGACCAGTGCAGGTTGGCAGACTTCACAAGCCGTCGAGAAAATCTCTCAGGTATGCAGATTTTCTTACGATGATTTTCTTCACCGAGCAGTAATAATATGTAAACACTGCACAGATGGTGGTTTGGCTTAGATAATAGTGTTGTGGGTATGATTCTCACACAGGACAATACTTTGTGTGATCCACAAATGATCGTTCTGAGTCTGGGTGTACTTTGTGTCCGTGACATTGTATGTTTGTAAAGTCCCCCGCGAAACAAGAATTATAATGTTAACCTTAGTGCCGGGTGTTATCTTTTTAAAAAGAAAAATATACACACATAACATAGTATCATGCCTGTATTCCCCGAAGGGGTAGGCAGAGGTGTATTACACACCCACGATTCACCAGCTATGTTATAAGTCCCACGTAATAGGGGGCGAGCCTATTGCCGTCTACCGGGCACATTCCCAAAATCCGGGCTGCTACTGAGAATTTATCTTTTTACGAAAAAGCTCAATAACACTGCCCGACCCGGGGATCGAACCCGAGACCTCATGATCAGCAGTCGCTTACACTACCGCTGCACCACCGAGGCAGTTACAGTTTACACACGTGCTTTCCAAATATCTGAGGTGTGTGCCTAGACTGGGGATAAAACACGATACTATTGTCTTTACAGTCCCTAGTTTTAAAACTAGAGTATTTATTAAGTATAACAAAAAAATTTATGCAAAATTAACACGTTTATAGAGATAATAAAATAATATACCTATAATGAACGCCTGTTGAAGCATTTATACATACAGATAATAATATCAACACAAATGAACAGTTCAAGTAAATTATGTCACAGTTCAGAATACACTTCGGATATCTCTTTGTTCGCAACATGGCGGCAGCGTGCCGAGTATTAATTAAACATTTTATCATTCTTTGTATAGCCGAGTGTCAATTACAGTTGTCAAGTCAAAAGGTCAAGAGCCATCTATAATGTTTATTTCTATTTATTTTACAGATTCACACCCTTATTCTCAAAGAGGTGAACAGAGGTGACTGAGGTGAGACACACATCTCGCTTATTGTTTGAATCTCTGTCACGTAATATTGATGACAAAGCACAATATAACTCACAAAATGATAAATTAGAGATATTTAATTTAATCTTTAATCATTCATATTATAAATGCGAAAGTAAGTTTGTTTGTTTGTTACGCTTTGAAGCTGTAACTACTGAACCAGTTTAGCATAGTCTGGAGCCCAGAAAAGGAGATAAGACTATACATTAAACACAAAGCGAAAAATGTGAAATCGAAAATAACAGTCAGGAGCAGGATGAGATAAGACTACTTTTCATCCCGGAAAAGTTATTGGTTTCCGTGGGATAGCTATTACAACGTAAAAGATAATTATTGTGCCGTAGATGATGAGAGACGTATTCAAAATCTGATGTCCACGGAGACATAGTCGCGAGCGGAATCTAGTATCAAATAACCACTTATTGTTAGCACAAAGTACCAACATGAATTGATCATAGTTATGCCAAAATTTATAACTTTTCATACATGAGGGTTGGTTCATATATATAGTTTTTATGTTAAAAGTGAACAGATTTTGGGCTATTTTCGAATAGTAATAAAGAAAATCTGATCAATTTGGTGCCAATAACACATTTTTGGACAATTTGTGGGTTGCTACACTTTGGCATAACTGAGTCCAATTAGAAACATGCCTAATTTTTTATCAGTGTTCTCAATGATACCAATTTAAAATAATATATGAACAAAGCGGTATAATAGGATGACTCACATCAGTCCTAGAACACAGAGGAAAATTACGATAGGAAGTGTTTAAACAACGTGAGTACCTACATGCATAGGTATTGAGTAGAGTTATCAAAGCTATAAACCAAATAGTTTTACGAGTAGAGTATAATGCGTGTCTTCCATAATTATTATCGTAATCGAATGGACTGTTTTTTCTCGGTGAACAACAATCGATCACATTTAAAGTATAGGTAAGTTTAGTGGTTTTTACATTGTATCTCTCTATGTTTATCTTATTTATGTAGGCAGTATAATCCACATTGAAACAGTGTCAGATCCAGACCTCACTCGATTGGTTACTAAATGCATGCAATGGTTTGGGTGTACGTAAGTAATGTATAGAACAGATTACTGCAGAAGTTTTAATCGCCTGATTGCTGAGGTTCTCGTCGTGGTAGTCTTAATTCGTAGTAGAATCAATTCACTGCAAACGTAGTGTGCCAATATAACATACCCATCGATTGTTTGCGGCAGACGGATGCTCGACCTTGTACGCGTTAACACATATGGTGTTGGCTGATCGGGCATAGTGATTTATTGTGTTAGCATAGTTTATGCACACAATGTCAGACGGAAGAGTCATTTTAATTTCGCAACCATTATGTAATATGCCTGCTTCCTACTTCTCACTTATAATTACTTACCAGCTTACCACCCTTTAACTAGACAGCTCATATATTTGGAAACGATTATACGTTATTTTGTCCGTGTGGTGACGGACTAAGAATACCAGTGTCACCACCCCATTCTTTCCTACAGGTGTCGTATGAGGCGACTAAGGGAAGTAAGCAATTATCATCCATTGCATGACTGGTGGTAGGGCTGGGTACCAAGTGGGAGTACTCACTTGGTATCGGGCCCGAGCGGGTTGGTACCACCATCTCCCGTGTGACCGGCCATGAAGCACATCGTTGCGTTTTGGCTGTAGCAGGAGATAGCCGTTTATTCTTTCATTTCATATCGGTGAAATGAAATGGTGAGCAGCGGCTTGACAATACTCTCGCTATAGTTGAGTCCATGAGCGACGGTTACCATTTACCATCAGATGAGCCGTGGCTAATCTGCCACGACATGCAATAAAAAAAAAATGCGTATTGAAAATTCTTATCGACCAGAATTACTCCATACTTAGTAGGTAACCTAAACCACCATTGCAAGTTCTGAGTTTTTACCAATATTTACGAAGCAATCTAATTATTTGGGTATTATTCTGCGCGCCATGGCGTTTCCTGTTCATTATTAAAGAAAAGCTATACAATTTAGTGGCTTTAAGAACTGTAACAATTGTATTATTAACTTAGGAAAGTAGTGTGGGCGGTGTGCGGAAGCGTCGCCCATAGAGGGTTCCCTAAATGGTAAGCTTCGTCGCGTGGTGGACCACTGAATTAATGTCACACAGTTCCAGTGGTCTGCCAATAGAAGAGAGAGACGGCACTAGAGATTGCAAACCGGGCCCGGTGCCCTCTTAGGCACCCACCGGGCCCGATCACCGGACCCGGTAAGTAAATTATACAAGTTTTACAGTACAGCATAGCATAAAAGATTTCGCTATTTGCTCAATTAGTAATAGTAACACTTAGCCAAAGTTTAAGAAAAAACATAATACTTTACTTTTAGCAAATAAGAATTTTAAACACAAAGTGAAAAATGTGAAATCGAAAATAACAGTCACGAGCAGGATTTGAACCTGCATCTCCTGGATACCGTCCAGATGCTTTATGCTTTAATCTCGATAACACATTCATACTTAACGTCTTTGTGTTATTATTTTAATTGATTAGCAGTCAGGAGCAATTGTCACGATGGCTGAATGGGCAAAGCAATAGGAGATGCAATGCAGTTCAAATCCTGCTCGTGGCTATTATTTTCGAGTTCACATTTTTCACTTAGTGTTTAATGTATAGTGCTAAGCATGTCAAATACTAAAAATATATAATATAAATAAGAATTTGTTTTGTTTTTACCAAAGCTACCAAAGTGTATCTATCTATCTAATCTAAGTTGTTATGACACGTGTAGTACCTACTTTAAGCTGCGTTATTAGTTTCTTATTTAATACTATGTTTTCAAATAGTCACTATAAGGAGTAAAGAGAAAGACCTGCTTGTTTAAACTTATAAAAATGAATGATTACTAATAGGTACTTACTAATGTTACTTTTCCGTCCATAAGTAAAAGTAATCAATTCTGTATTAAGTGTGATTTCACTTTCTTTCATTTTTTCACTTAAGTGAGACTGATTATTGTGATAATTGTTCATATAAGCCAGTTTGAAATAAATATTAACCTTGAATCATTGTCTTTTTAAATTCATATGTAGAAATGTCTCATAAAATACTTTAAAGGTTTCATTGCTAACACACAACCCGGCCGGGTTGGCGACGAATGCGATCGGGCCCGGCCGGGTTGAGAAACATACCGGGTTGCAATCTCTTAGACGGCACACAGCGCGTTTAATTTAGTGGGTTAAGGCCCCACATTACCCTGTTCGTTGCCTTGAACGACGGTGTGTGCGTTTAGGTACATTTTCAGTTCCCGCCTTAAAAAAGTGCACTGCGAAGCATTATCGGGAGCAATTGCGGCAATCAAGAGCAGCGAATTCCAATACGGGGCTTGTGTCTACAAAACTAATAATTTTACTTCCTTATAATACTTCGACATAAGTAGCCTTTATATTTATAAGTACCGTAAAAAATCTCGATCAATTAAATCGAATATCGCAGTATGTACTTGCAATTAAAATTACAATAATTTCTGGTTTCTTGCGTGTTACCAGGAAGCTAAAATAGATTTACAATATTGCAAATAACTAAGAATCCTGGGATTTAATTATTATAAATATACTTAACTAGTATTCCGCATATTTAGAAAAATATCTCATGTATCTGGTACACACAAAAGGCGGCGACACACAAAGTGTATCCGTCAGTGCCCTTATAATTAAACTCTCAAATGGCGGTGCAATACTACGAATAGTATTTTTTTTTATGCCTTAGTGATATTTTTGGTAATCATTCAAATAGCAGCGACGTGGTTCGCAACTCGCCACCCGTCACGTCTCTTTCCCACGGGAGCGAAAGGTGGGCATTATTAGGCCGTTTTATGACAAGTGCCAATCCGTTGTCTGCCAACCAATTGGAATGGTATTTTTTATACTACAAAGATGGCAAACGAGCATAATGATCCAAACCCATGGAAAGGGATGATGATGGTGGAGAAGAATTATGATGTGAAGAGGATTAAGAGCTGGATAGGGTAGATAATAAAGAGGGTATGATAGCGTTCTTTTTTCTGGTTGTCCTAGTCAGAATAATAACTTAAAATTATAAAATTAATGCGTAACGCGTTCGTGTGCAAATTCAATACTATACGTATTAGTATTATTCAGACGCCTAAAAGTGAATATAATTTAAGTCCAAAGATATTCATTACATACATGCAGATCAATCTAATAAAAGCATATCGATCCAGTCCACTGGACCTAAGAATATAAACGCATAATACCTATATTATAAACATAAATACAGAACCATTCATATTTCCTCCGATGAAAAGTAGCCTATGCTATGTCTGGAGTCCAGAAAAGGTTCTGAGCTCCAGACTAGGGTATGTATGCAATTTCATTATGATTGAAGCAGTAGTTATGGCGTTTAAAGCCTACCAAACAAACTCACCTTCACATTAACAAGGAAATAACGATTCATATCATGAATACTGTAATTTGAAATTATATATAGTTTATATGCCTATTCTATAGTGAAAAAAAAAGAACATTAAATTATACAAGACACGGTTAAAGCCCTTTTAAACAATAAACACTAAATACATGCAAAATCAATAGTGGTACACTGAACCTTTCCTGACAAAGACCAAAATAAGGGACATTGACTTTTCAAAGGTCATATCGAAATATAACGAATAAAAAGAGAGAGACTGTTGTAATTTATACGGCACGTACAAAATATTTAAGTAGTAGGTAGGTTAGTAACTAATACTTAAGCTAAATTTAAAACTAACGGCTAATTATGTCTGCATCTATGCGGATCTCATAATACCTATGCAAATATTACAAGTAATAATCGCATTAACACAACTTTAAATGCATCACCAACGTAGTTTTGTTTGCATGCCTGCACCAAAAGTGGCTAGGAAAGGTACTAAAATGATAAAATATTTATTTTCTGATATTTACGCGAATATTACACATCTATATTATGTATAAATATCAAACTATTATAAAGCTACAGCTTTAACCCTACCTAGTTCGACTTTGAAACTGTATTCTCTACCACAAATTGTAGTATAGAAGCACGTTTTCCTAAACAGTGAGCCAACTATACTCCCAAACTAGGAACGTATTGACTAGTTTCATTAGCATAGTTCATGAATAGGGTAACGTGACCTTTGAGTACAACGTGGTTGCTTCGTGTGTAACGGCGTCGTTGCACGTGATCTCGAAAATTGACTTTAATTGATTAGTGGTACACGCTTGTCGTCAGCTGCTTCGAACCTATGACAAAGAGTTGCGACAAATTGAAATGAAAAATGAGCCACGCACGCCGTACGCGGAGTACCTACCTAATTATACCAAATATTTAGTAGGCAGTATCAACCAAGTCCGATGTCTCGAGTATGAACACTCACTATATACGGCGAAGTTTGCTTTTCTGATGAAAAAATGCGACACATGCAAATATATGAGAATACAATCTCCTAGTCAGAGAGTTGCCCATACACAGCATTAGTATAATAATGTGTTTATGATTTATTTTTATTGTTTAGTAAGGCTCGCAATTACAAGACTTAGAAAATTTCGTACTAACTACATTGAAAAACTATCGTTATGATAGATTTTCTTCATTAAAATATATTATATAGGCGACCGAAGCAGGGCCGGGTCGCTTGTAATTAAATAAAGTCGAGTTGAGAGTTCGAAGAAAATTCTGGCTTTGGGAGCATTGATTAATAAATCAATGGTTGGGAGACTTAAAAAACAGATTTAATGGATGCAGTTTGTGTTTAAAACTTATATGGCTAAGCATGTCAAATGCTAAAAATATATATAAAAATATCTAAATATTTATAGGGCTGCGCCATTATTAGGTAAAAATCTTAATTGTAAAATTAAGTTTACCTGGTCGGTACCTATAATGTATGAGAATACTTCCGACAGACGGCGCAGGCGTCACCCCAAGACGTTAAGTATGAATGTGTTGTCGAGATTAGCAGACAGGAGCAACTGTCACGATGGCTGAATTGACAAAGCATCTGGACGGTATCCAGGAACCACTGAAGTAATGTAATATGGTTCCGGTGGCCCACCAATAAACGCGGAGAGACGGCACACGGCGGGTTTCTTTAGTGGGTGAGGGCCCTACACTACCCTGTTCGTTGCCCCGAACGACGGGGTGTGCGATTAGGAACATTCTTTCCCGCCTTAACAAAAAAAATGGACGGTATCCAGAAGATGCAGGTTGAAATCCTGCTTGTGACTGTTATTTTCGATTTCACATTTTCACACTGTGTTTAATGTATGGCTAAGCATGTCAAAAGCTAAATATATATATAAAAATATGCAGAGTAGGTACTAGATAAAAACAATATTAACAAATACATCTGATTCAGCAAGAAAGATAACAATATTAACGTGGAACAAATGGTAATAATTCTGCTAAAACTATTCGATTATAAGATCACTATTGCTAATGCACTTACGAAAACAAATCAATTTATAGTAAACGTGTTGGTAGTTTTATTGTCGCGTGCCTACAGATCTTCGTAATTAAAAGCAAATTTTATCTTAACGACTTGTAATGACATAATTAGTCATAATGACCAAACACCATTTTACTGAATTGGTTTCTTAACCTACTAGAGAAAATAAGAGATAATCAGTAACACGTAATGTATTTGTGCGATTTGTGATTTTTTTTATTTTGTTAATTTTTAAATATATATTTTTTAGCATTTAACATGCTTAGTCATATAAATTAACACAATGTGTGAAGATGTGAAATCGAAAATAACAGTCACGAGCAGGATTTGAACCTGCATCTACTGGATACAGTCCATGCTTTGCCAATTCAGCCAAATGACAATTGCTCGGGACTGCTAATTTCGATAACACATTCATTCTTTACGTCATGGGTGGTTTTTTTTTAATACGAATAGCGGCAGACAAACCACGGGTACCCTATGGTTAATGGTAACCGTCGCTCATAGACTCAACTACACTGGGAGTATTGTCAAGTCACTACTCTCCATTTCATTTCACAGATATGAAATTAAAGAATAAACGGCTCTCTCCTGCTACATGGCTGGTCGCACGGGAGATGGTGGTACCAACCCGCTCGGGCCTGATAGCAAGTGAGTACTCCCACTTGGTACCCAGCCCTACCACCAGTAAATAAATCTGAAGTAGATCCAGTTTCATGCAAGTTGGAGCAAATAAATACTTAGTCAATATTACATTATTTGTATGTATGTACACTATTAAATAATCATATAAGTATGTATATGTATTAAAACACCACGTGATAAAATAAATCAAGTTCAAACAGCTAAATAGTTTAAAAATGCAATAAAAAATATTACAGAAACCCTATTCTGTATAAATAAAAATGTAAGTACTAAAAAAAATTATAGAAAACGAACTTACCCTTTTTTTAGCACTCATTTTAAAAAGCACTTCAATAAACTAGCACAGACAATTACACAACGCCCACTTCAATTGCAATATCAACTGGCAGTGAGATTCAATGAGCCCAGTTAAAGTCCTTTCAATAGATAATTCGATATGATAATTATTGATAACATCATAATACCAACAATTATTTAGATATCAACAAAAAAGATCCGCAACAACAGTTGCTATTCAAGATACGTTAACAACGCGCATTTTTAATACATATTGTTATTATCAGTGTTTAATACTGAGTAAAACTACCATCCTCACAGTACGGAGCGTTCACTTTCACGTATACAATACTAATAAATAAATTGTCCGTAATACAAGTAGGTAAGTTGCTGTCATTAATTGTATTACTTATGAATAGAGCGTTTGACAATTAGTTAGATACCATCTGCAAATGTATGAAGCGTATAATCATGTGTACAATAATATTGGAAAGCTCTTTTCTAATGTGGTTATTATCAAAATGTGACCACTCAATTCTATCCCGCAGATACCATAATAGTGACGAATTTTTACCGCATGGCAAGGAAATCTCGAAACGATCTTAGTTGAGGGCAAATTTGTCACTAATTGTAATTTAATTCCTGGATACACATTATTGAACTGGATAACGGGGAGTTTTAAACAAATTCTTATTAAACTTGACTTATTAGGATCTGGCTTCAATACCAAAAAGCATATACTTATTTACCTAAATTACAAAAATTTTCAAATTCTGATATTGATCACATAACATTAAAACAACTTTAAATAAGTCGATTGCCCACTAAGTCTCTCTCTCTATTAGATTACACACAATAATATATTAGAGTACAAATTATTTGTGAATAAGGAAAGAGATTTTTTGTTCTAGCGGGAAACGAACCCGCGCCTTTTCCAATCCGGGGAAGTGCTCTGAACCACTGAGCTATAGTACAGATCTTTCGAACATTCCAATCTACTTATCACATTTTGTCTTTACGACCAACGCCATCTATCCAAAAAAAAATCTCTTTCCTTATTCACAAATAATGTGTACTTTAAAAAGTGGCGGAGCATGTCAAATGCTAAAAAATATAGATCAAAAATAATATATTAGAGTTAACTCAGACGTAGTAATAATGGTTCTTAGAAAATTACAAAAAGTAGGGCTTCAATTGGAAGAATAATGACTAGCATCCATTCAAAAAAACCAGCCTGAACTGAATGGATAGTAACACAATTTAATGACGTTGCAATATAGATCAGTGTTACAATAATCGAAAAAAGAGCTACGATGGAATATTAGCGCCAACATTAATGTAAAGTGAAAGTTAGGTGTGGCAGAAATGAAAGAATGAAAGTAAAATAGGTAAGGAGTCAGTGGAGATGAAAGCGAGAAAGACTGTGACAGATGTATTGACAAAGCTTGGAAAGGATATGTTAAGATAGTTTGGGCACGTGGAGAGGTTGGATGAAAGACAGTTAGAAAAAAAAAATGGCAAGTGTGATTGGTGCAGTCGCAAGGAAGACGGAATACGATAACAGCTTAGCAAGGATCGTAAGTAGAAACCCCTCGTTTCTGCCTACCTCTCTACGAAACGATCGTATGTATGTTAGGTATACACTACTGCTAGAGGGTACCCGAAAGGGTAAGCCGCCGGCGGGCCACTGAATTAATCCAACACAGTACCAGTGGTCCGTCAACACAGGCGGAGACGGCACACGGCGGGTTTCTTTAGTGGGTGCGGGCCCCACACTACTCTGTTCGTTGCCCCGAACTACGGGGTGTGCGGTTAGATACATTTTTTCCCGCCTAAACAAAAAAAAAGGTATACACTACTGCAGATTATTATTAGTCAGGCAATCCTAAACAAGATCACGACAAGATTGGGTCTCGATAGGTATTCTGATGAAGAGTGTGATGAAAATTATCGTGATTAAACGTGGTTGAGAAATGTTGTTTATGGCGCAGCGTTTGAAGTCTTTGTTAAGATGAATAGTATATTAATAAACATAATGTGTCTAGAAATAGGACCTACGTACACGTAGAAGAAAGGGCTATCAAGATCATCATGCCGAATTTAAAAATGATGTCGGTGGCCCTCGGTGGCCCGCTTTCGTTTCCGTCTTGTGATATTATCGGTTTGCTTAATACCTTAGTCGTACCATACCATACACATCTTTGAAAATAATGACATGAATAATTACCCTAAATAACTATACTTAGTTACATTCGTAGTCTCCACATTTACGCTCCACAGTCGCTCACAGTTAGTAACTAACCGTATTACGGTTACGGAGCTTATCACTCTTAAACTAGAATCAATAATATTTCTCACTCTAGAATAGAGGCAATGCATGATGGTATACATTCAGGTATAGTCAGTCAGCAGCCATTGATTATAAAGAAATCTTTAGAGTTCAGTAGCACAAGTGTTAGTAATGATTACATATTATATCAGAAAATAGGCATAATATATATTATGAGACGTCCAAGCTATGAATGATTCATATTGATAACCCGACTAACAGTCGCATCGCATTTATTTTTAAACACACTAAATATTAAACAAATTGTTTAGAGCAATCTTGTTATGACATTTTAGAGGATGACATCAAAATAAATATTGACGCAAATAATAGCAGCTCACTGAGTACATCATATCAATATATGATTTTCCGGTTTTACAATAAAACAACGATATTCCAGCATATTTTTTAATTCTACCCTGTTGGGTTCATAGGTATTGGGTATCAAGGTTAGAGATTCAATCTATAGCAGCCATACTCGAGGCCCCCGGGCCGTATGCGGATTGAGTATGTCTGGTCTATAGGGCATGAGGCTGGTCCGATACGGGTTGGCAGATTTAAGAAGCTACCGTGAAAATCGGTCACATACCTACCTATGTCGGTTCCCTCACAAATGTTTACCTTCACAGAGTGATATTATGTAACTTAATTTTGATATAGGTACACACACACTTTTTATTTGATCTGAGGGTACACACATAAGTTGTACGGTAAGAAGCCAAGACGTCGCGTCGGTACGAGAGTTAAATTAGAAACATCTGTATTGGTAGTCTTCCGTTTTACTAGAAGTCGAAAATTATAATCAAATATGAACTTAGTAATATTTTTTTTTTAATAGATATACGAGTACAAGGTTAGTCTTTCTAGCAAAAGTGTAGAAAATTAAAAGTTTACAAGTGGCAGAACTCGAACCCCAAAAATATACATTTTTCAAACTGCTTTTCACATTAAGACATCATAGTGATATCAATTCCAATTAATAATATATATAAAGAACTACATTAACTACTACTTACTTATCATCACGCAATCTCCCTTCCGAGGTAGATATACAGAGAGAATAGTGCCAAGAGGCTCTCTACCACTCGCTTCTTCACCTTTCATAATTTTCTTCATACAAGCTCGCCGGTTTTGGAGACTCCCGACTCCCCTTCCCTCAATACATGACCGATTTGGTCTAGGTAGGTTAGTCTCGGTCTCCCCTGTACCTACATCCTTCCTTTACCTTCGCATTGTATATCTTCTTAACCAGTCGTTCGTCCGGCATTCTTTCCACATGTCCGAACCATCGGAGCATTCCCTTTCGCATCATTACACTCATACTCTCTTTCATGACTATTTGCTTTCTTATGACGTCGTTATGAATACGGTCAGCCTAACTCCACAGATTTTCCGCAGAGATCGCATTTCGACCGCATTGATTTTATTCTCATGCTCCTTTTTGCATACCCTGCTCTCGCTACCATATAATAATGTTGGGACAAGCACTGCGTTGTGTACTGTGACCCGTGCCTTCCGGGTGAAGTGATGGCTGCCGAGTTGTCCCAACGCTCCGTTCACTTTATTTCCCGCATTTACTCTTCTTTCTATTTACCATCTATCCCGACTGAATCCACATCCAAGATATACGTATTCATCCACTTGTTCTATCTAGCATACCATTGCCTATTGCTACTCTAAAATCTGTTCTACCTTCTCCTCTTTCAAAGATCATTATTTTGGTTTTGCACATTCACACGTAAAATACATATAATCAGTATAATAATTATTAATGTGATATAGAAATTGATCAGTGCGGGTGCAATCTAGGAAAGCTTATGGGTTAACAAGTAGAATATAATACACAGGCTATTTTCCATAAGTTTAGTTGTCAAAAGAACACAGGTATTGGTTCGTTAAGTTACGCTCAACATACACAAAGTATTATTGATCACAGTTTCAATAATTTAATGCGATATTGTGTGTGGTATTCGTGTGCCGAATTTACACAACGAATTTGAATAGTATCATACAAGCAATTATGAACTTTAACGCTCTATAAACTAGTATGCTATTGCTTTAATATCTAGTATAAACACAATCTTAAAACCTTCGTGAAGGCCTGTTGCCTTTACGAAGGTTCTTCTACGGCCCTGTACAGGACGGCCATTGTCAAAGTCACTTACACTCACACAACCTGTTGTGTAATATGTATAATATTGTCTATACATAAGTAGTTATAGTTCCTATACTATACGAAGGTAAAGTGTTTTTTCTTTAATCTGGAAGGGAGGATCAGCATAATATTTTTTTTCATTTTATAGCTTATTTATTCAAAAAGTTTATAAGCACAATTTTTATTATTATTTATTGTATTTAACATAGAAGCGGACCAATAAACGAGTAAATGCAGACGAATTGATTAGAGCTTGTTTTAATCAGAAATTTAAAAAAAATAAAGGATATAAAATATGTATATACTTAGGTACCTAATATGTGTAAAACGCGAAAACGTGGATGTAACGACGAAACTGTGGTGTTATAAAATAACAGTAATCTTATTACATTTTTCGTAACGTTCTCCCAGTATAGAGTGTACTATTATTACTTTTTAAATGAAATTATATCGTAGCCCTAAGCTGTTTGCATCCAAAATGAGACCAAGCTAAAAAAGTGATAACATATAATAATGGATTAACGGCGAAAGCTAACACAATATGCTATTTAGCTATATTATATTAGCAATATGCTATGCTAGATAGCTCTATTTAGGTGTGTCTGAAGTGCAGACTCTAAACTCAAATTAACCCAAATCAATTCATTTAGATTTTTGTCAGTTTGTTTATTTTTGAATCACGCAAAGAATAATAAACCAATTTTGATTAAACTTTTATTGTTTGAAATCATTTAATTAGATTTAAAAACTGGTAGTTATGTACCTACATTTTATCTAGTTACTAGGTGTATCGAGAACCAGAGATATTACCAAAAATAGTTTTTTACTGCGGCCGATCCGCGGGCAGAAAGCTAGTGTATAATATTATGTAATCTCATAAATAGCAACTTAAATTTCCAAAAACCATAATTTATCTTCCAATGTGTATAAGTAGTTTTATCCTAGATAATAAGATAAGCTGTCGTTTTGTTTGAGATATTGAGATAAGGCAAAATTTTTTTCGGTACAACATTGTCTTGATATTATGTTTTAATTCATTATGCAATGTCCTCATTATTAATAGTAGGTACCTATGTCTCACCACCGAAGGAATGTAGCATAGTTCCAGTGGCCCGCCAATAAAGGCGGAGAGACGGCACACGGCGGGTTTCTTTAGTGGGTGAAGGACACTACCCTGTTCGTTGCCCCGAACGACGGGGTGTGCGGTTAGGAACATTTTTTCCCGCCTCAACAAAATAAAAGGTAGCTACCTATGTCTCGCCACGCGCATTATGCATAAGACGATAAAATAAAAATAACTGTATTTTGCCCGCCACGACTTCCGGTTATAATTACGAGTACGTCATTCTAAGGCACTGTAATTCTGAACTCTATGCAAAAATAGCTAGTCCATAGGAACTATGCATTTTATCGGGATAAAAAATCTATGCCCTTTTCTGTGTTTCAGACTGTGTGTATACCAAATTTCGTGATGATTAATTGAGCAGAAAGGCATGAAATGGCCGGGTCTTGCTAAGGCACATATACTTAAATTCATTCTTTCAAAAAAAAGGCAATAATCGGGATAAAAACTATCCTAAGCTTTAATAGGAAACAAATCACACAATTTGAAGAATAAAATGTTACGACCGGATAAGGTTTAACACAAAGTGCGAAAATGTGAAAACGAAACAGTCGTGAGTAGGATTTGAACCTGCATCTCCTGGAATACGATGCTTTGCCAATTCAGCCAACGCGACAATTGCTTTAGAGTTACCTATCGAAATTCGCAGTCTATATCATATAGGTATATATTATATTATGTACATAATGAAAAATCTATTTTAGATAGTATTTGCGTATGTACCTTTCTCACCTATAGTGTGAAAACCATATGTAAATTTTCACGATCCTAAAGATTCATCCTGTAAGTTGATTAATATTTGTAAAGACCCCAGGCTTGACGGATTACTAGACCAAACATTATAATCTTTTTTTCTAGTAGGATATCATTTCTAATCTTAATAAAAATGTACAACTGCGCCAAAAAGAATTTCCAAGGTAATCTTTACTTAGTAAACAAAAATCCTTATCTAACAGTTTACATAACATGTAATCCTAACAATTTACCTATTTCGTAACAAAAACTTACACCAATCATAATCACGTGGCAAAGAATTATTCGCTCATATATGCAGATGTCTACAAATTCGATAGTTTGATGACAAAGTGATTCCATCATTATAAAGTTGTTTTAAAGAGTCATATGGGCCCTTACTCTAACAAAAAAAAAATTAAATAAATTATCTTTGAGCATATAAACAAAAACAAACTTCCTCTTCTTGGAGGCAGTGAACAAGAGCAAAAATTAACAAGTCGTGTCGGTAACTATTACTCGGTCATTGATAAAACTGCGACCTCATTTAACAGTTGTGCCAATTACCGGTATGCGGCATGACACTAGATTAGACTAATTACGAAACTAGTCAGTAAAGTAAAACAGCCTGAATCAGTTTAATTGTTAGGATATATTTTTTTTTTACTTATATTAAAAAGATACCAGATAATGTGTTGAGAAATACAACCTTTCCTCTTCTTTTAGCATGCTTTTGTTAGCTTCGCCTGTATCCGTATGCATGCATGTACAATTATACATAAAGGAAGCTGTGAATGTGAGTTTTACCCACTTCAAAATGTCGGATTAAGTTGCAACTGCCCCCTTAGGACTTCACTAAATTGAGAAGTTTGTCCAGCTTTTGTATTTACTATTGTGACACCTACGATAAAAAAGGATGTCTTTTATAATAGAAGTACTTTTGATGTTGTTTTGATAATAAAAAAAAAAAAAAATTATATTAAAAAAATGCTTACAATCATTATTATGAATCATGATATTGTTTTCTAAGCATTTTTCTTAACATTTTATACACTTAGTGTTAGAAATCCTAGTATTTATCTAGCAACTCTTAGTTTGACGAAACTGCCTTTTGCCTTTGCTATGTAATACCTAAAACCGGTAGAACCGTACTGATTGGAGTATGAATGGAACAGCTCGACTAGAACTGTACCTTCTCACAGAATATTGACATATAGTAACTCTAAAGTAGGTTAGTGTGCTTTCGATGAGTGAGAGCGCCAGGTGACTTGGACTCCCACCTGTCATAATTTTTTCTCTTCAACCTTGACAGTGGAAGTTAAAGATAATTTTATTACACATCAGGGGCCAGGGCAATAAGAGGCCTCCACATTTAATAATCATTATTTCTGTGATATAACTGATTATGTAATACACATCACAGGAATTTTTGATGACATATAATGCACTGTCTCTGGAAGTACTAAGCAGACTATATAAATAGTTTTCACATTTAATAGCCTAATTTTTGAGTAAGGCTTTTAAACATTCCACAATGACCAATAGGCATGTACCAACAACTAATCAAATGTTGTATCAAGGTACCTGAGGAAGACCCTTAGGCGCCTAACATAAATAAAAACTTATCAATCGCCCTCTGATATCACTATAACAAAACAAAAACTAGACTGGAATATGAAAAATACAGATAGTGCTTCTCTTAAGAATGTTGCAAAGCTAAGTGATTTCCACCAGTTAACAAAAGTCAGAAGGAACGCTAAGTGAGTGTGGGTTACCAGTGCTGCTGGGTTATATATATGCAACACGAAAATATGACTAAATATGCTCTATAATAAGGTACTCCAAATAATATATAAATATTTTAATTATTTATTATTTTGAGATAAAAGGTGAAACTGGAATACGGCTAGTATATGTAAGTCAAAAATAAGTATCTATTTGTATTAATAAACAATACATTACATGTATTTGTAAATCAACATGATAATGTTCTTTTATTTATGAATATAGAATATAACAGGTATGCAAAATGTTTGTACAATAATATCAGAAAAATATTATTAGGTAAGTATTCCAATTTTATTTGTTGCTTGCACATAATCTGTACAGTATTTTTTATTTTAAAATATAATTTATATTAAGGATAATATATTACTGATAAGTATTTACATATAAGTAGGCTTTTAAATATGCTAATTATTTGTGATTAAAAATTCACAAACAAAAGATTAATTTTAATGGGTCATTGAGGCAACAAGACAGTGTAATTAGTGGATAATATAACACATAATAGTATGATAATTATTATTAGAAATACTCAGATATTTTAAAAGCTATTGTTGCAAATATTTATATTGTTATAATGATGTGTTTATATGTAATAGACTGTCTCATTAGTATATAATGTGGATTAGAATGAGGCTACTTGTTTTCATAATCAATCAGTCTCATCATTAAATACAGGTTTCCTCTCAAAGAAAGAGGGACTTCAGGCAATAGTTCTTCGAGCTGACTTAATCAGAGTTCCAGCATATGCTTGAGAAATTTTCTTAATAGTACGGTATAGGTTTTGTACGCCCTATTGCGAAAATGTGGTATTGTATGTAACGGAATCTTTTAAAGTGTTTTTGACCCACTCCAAAAAGTCAGATTAAATTGAAACTGCACACTTATAAAGATAACAATACAATAATTTGAGAAATGTGTCTGGTTTTTGAGTGGGGTACTTTTTCTATAATCTTAATAATCAATTTGACGTCAAGCCCCCTAATTAATTATGACATCATTTTCATTATTTAGTTCATAGTAAGAGTGGTTTTTAGTTTTTTAGACTATAATTTTTGTGGGTACCAACAAAAACCTTTGCCTCAAACTGAAGAAGCATCTTAGTATATCTGTCTTAGCAGCCCTCAGTTTTACCACTATTACACTTTATATATATACTTATGCCCATTTCAAAAATTTTACCAAACTGATTTAATTTGTTTTGTTTTTATTAGCTATAGGTAAAGTTAAAATGATTAAAGCCTTGAAGGTTATAGAGCATTGTAAAATATTTGAAAAAAATTACTGTATTAGTCTACATAAGCATCTCTGAACACAAAACCACTTTTTTTTAAACTTCTGTTAATATTTTTTTTATTTATATATTTATTTTTAGCTTAGCACTATATATTAAACACAAAGTGAAAAATGTGAAATTGAAAATCCTGCTTGTGACTGTTATTTACGATTTCACATTTTTCACTTTGTGTTTTGTAAGTTTGGACACACATCATACAAAAACTACTGAACGGATTTTGATGATACTTTTACGATAGTTCTTAAAACTGGTTTATATTTTATCCTGCTACCATATCAGGAACAAGACATAAAACCTTCAAGTACTAGCTTTTGTCTGTGGCGGAGCCACGGGAAAATGCTGGTAGATATTATAACTATAACAATATTTTAAAAAAGAATTATAGTGGGAGGGTCTAGTAAAGAAATATTGCATTGTGATATGATCAAGCTTTGATCTGGTATATTTCAATTTGAGTGAGTTTTAAGGCATTAATTTCAATAAGTTTATTTTCTGAAGAGTAACATAAGAATTCATAAACTATAAATAACACTAATGTGAAAATTCAATTGACATAGTGATACTAATATGAAATCTTTGCCAAATAATGCCTTATGCAGTTAACATTAATGCAGCAATTAATCTTATTACTTACCTAACTAAAAAAACTATAAATATTTGGAAGAATAACTGACTGAAATATCCATGCACACCTCAAACTCCTGGAGCTGGGACCGTGAAAATTTTACAAATGGGGTTCTTTGATATTGTCGGTGAGCACTAAGATAGGAGTTTACACAAAAGTTATCCAAAATGGATTTATCACTATGACACGAGCGAAACCGCGGGTAATACGCTAGTTAATACATAGAACTATAGTGTGTCACCTCTTTGTCATATACAGATACAGATAGCTTAATAAATTTTCTAAAAAGTAAAATTAAAAAGGATGCCGTTGAAGACTTTTATTAGATTGTTTTAATATTACTAGCAGAATAGGTACTGAATCCCCAAAAATGTTCAATATGTAACCTAAAACTCATCTAATATTAGCGAAATTAATGGCCATCTTTGAGTAATAACAAATTGGCCTTATGATTACGTTACTTACTCACCCTGGAAAACGTTCTCAGACGGCTTATACGAGGATTCGATGGAATATTATTCAGGGACACCTTCGACATCTTCACTTGCTTCCCCGAATCTTCTTACGAAAACAACAAAAAATAGAACGTTTAGTCACTCTACAGCTGCCACTGGTTGTTTTGAAATTACACCAAGTTCAAGGGAAAACAAATGAGCATTTATACCTAACACCTTACAATAACAAAAGTTTAATTTTGACAGCACAATTGCACAATAACATATCTGGCCATTTTAGCTTTATATTAACACAAAGATATGAATATTTTGTACTATAATAATAGCTAATATCACTATTTAAGTTAATTAAAAACAATAACATAAAAACAAACAGTTTAATTAAAAAATATTAATAATTCAATTTGACAGATAGAGTGCTTACGAGTCTGACTGCGACGTTTCGTTTTACCGACCGACCGTACGCGTAAACAGGAACCGTTCCTTGTGCTGTCAGACCGACAACTGCAAAACAGAAACGCGAGGCGGCTTCAAACAAAAACGCGCGAAGAGCGTACGGCGCGAAAATCGTTTTTGATCGCACGCAAGTCGTTAAAGATAGTGTGATACTGTGATGCCATTAATTTACGGGGAATGACATAGTCAAATGGGACGAATTACTCAGTTGTTCAGTATGAGATTTTGTCACCCCAATCCTAAGTTCCGGCAGCGACTTTCTGCATGGATCCGTTTTCAACGAACGACAATTAATGAGAACATGACATAAAGAAAGTAAAATATAGGTTGCCTCTCGTCAACCCCGCAATCCTAAGGCTGCTAGGCGCTCTCGAGTAATATTGTTCTGTGGCTAGGCGTGGCAGCCGCCACGCCAAGCGGTAACAGGTGCGTTTTTTTGTTTGTCCACTGTTATTCTATAGAAAGTTATATTAGCTCTACCCACCTACATTCAAATTAAATTTTCATTGAATATGATATTACGATAGTCAGTAAAGTGAACTTAAAACAAAATAGTGAGCTAGTTATCTCACTATTTTCAGTCATCAATGTCAAAAAATTAAAAATACCCGGTGTACCTGACTAACAACCTAAGGGCGTGCGCCTGAGGGATAGCGACGTTTATTTTTACTGACTTCCTTATTATTTTCTATCATTCTCCCAAATGTCGTCTAATTTAGTAAAGATAATATTATGTCTGCATTTTGGGTGCGAATCGCGTAGTAGGTATAATATAGGTGTGTCACTGAATTAGCGCTTACATAATTTTAAACATACTAGCAGACCTAGCCATGCGTTGCACACATTATTTGGTTATTAAAATTAAATATTATAGATAAAAACTATCCTAGCTTATAATTTGGAACTATATCACATGTTTTGAACAAAATTATTAGTTTCACAGTTCATCGCGGGCAAACAAAGTGACACAATTTTTTTATATTATGGAAGATAATGACTTTGGAGTTAACGAGATGATCGATTGGTTAGACGTTAATTTTAAACAACATACTTAGTTGCTTTTATAGTTAAGTCAAGCAAAAAAGGTTTAGGCAATAATTTCATAAATAATAACTAGTAAATATACTATATTAGGTACGTTATATAATTTAATTCATATCTGAAATGAAATGGTGAGCAGCGGCTTGACATCACTCCCGGTATAGTTGAGTCCATGAGAGACGGTTACCATTTACCATCAGGTGGGCCGTGGCTTGTCTGCCACAAAGCGTAATAAAAAAAATAAGTTCTTGCTAAGTATATAAAAATAGTAGTCTTTGATTCCTTTTCCATGTCTTGGGTAACGCTTGCGCCATCTGTCTGATATATTTGCATACTCTACTATTGTTCCGACTAGGTAAACTTAATTATTACAATTAATATTTATAAGTACCAAATAAATATAAATGAATACATGAGGGAAAATGTAGCCGGAACAAAAATTTAGACACGCAAAGACAAAAACTTTAAAAATTGGTATTTTGTTATAGGTAACGTGACCATACGTCCCGCTTTGAGCGGGACAGTCCCGTTTTCAGGCTGTCTGTCCCGTTGTCCCCATCCAGAGCAAAATTGTACCGTTTTTGCAAACAGACAAAACTTACTTATCATCACGCCATTTCCCTTGTTATGTAAGCAGAAAGAACGGTGCGAAAAGGCTCTATTCTTGCATACATAACGTGACCATTCATCTTTGGTGTCAAAGCGGGATACTTGCGGAAATAATTACAAAAAAAAAATATCTTAATACCTATTGTTATGCGAAAATGGAAGCATGCAGGTACAGAGGGCGACCGAGACTAACCTACCTAGACGAAATCGTTCATGATTGTATTACAAATAAACCGGCGAGCGTGTATTAAGAGAATTATAAATGTCGAGGAAGCGAGAGATCCGTGTGGTGACGGACTAAGAATACAAGTGTCACCACCCCATCCTTTCCCACTGGTATCGTTCAAGGCGATTAAGGGAAGTAAGCAATTATCATCTATTGCATGACTGGTGGTAGGGCTGGGTACCAAGTGGGAGTACTCACTTGGTATCGGGCCCGAGCGGTTTGGTACCACCATCTCAATTGTGACCGGCCATGAAGCACATCGTTGCGTTTTGGCTGTAGCAGGAGATAGCCGTTTATGCTTACATTTCATATCTGTGAAATGAAATGGTGAGTAGCGGCTTGACAATGCTTTCGGTATAGTTGAGTCCATGAGGGACGGTTACCATTTACCATCAGATGGGCCGTGGCTAGTCTGCCACTAAATGCATTAAAAAAAACTATGTAATAATAGAGCCTTTTAGCACTGTTATTTTTGCCTACCTAGCAAGGGAAATGGCGTGATGATAAGTAAGTATTGTCTGTTTGCAAAAACGGGACAATTTTGTTCTGACTGGGGACAACGGGACAGACAGGCTGAAAACGGGACTGTCCCGCTCAAACCGGGACGTATGGTCACGTTATGCATACATTTCTCGCCATTTATAATTCTCTTAATACACGCTCGCCGGTTTCGGAGACTCCTGACTCCACCTTCCTTCAATACAATCATGACCGATTTAGTATAGGTAGGTTAGTCTCGGTCACCACTGAAGGAAGGTAACATGGTTCGGTGGCCTGCCAATAAAGGCGGAGGTAGGTTAGGTAATTTTTTTCCCGCCAAAACAAAAAAAGAGGTTAGTCTCGGTCGCTCGGTACCTGCATGCTTCCACTTTCGCCTAATAATAAGTATTAAAATATTTTTTTTTAAATTGATTCCGCAAGTGTCCCGCTCTGTCACCAAAGATAAATGGTCACGTTAGTTATAGGCATGGACTTAATAAATATACGTCCATGGTTATAGGTATCTAACGTATAATACTTTCATACGCATTCAGTAAAAAGCTGCTATTTAGGCATTACAAACAGATACTTTATAGTTTCTATTGTCAGATTGAGGTAGTACCTGTACCTGGGTGTCGATTGAAAAGCTTTCAATCGAATTGTCTGTTACTTTGTTTAAAATAGTTTAGTTTTGTCTACAAAGGCTTCACTTTAATGCTTACAGACTATAAGTACAGCTTACATAATAATGTTACCTAGTAAACCAAATGTGTACAATGATCGTGTTCGTCTCGCCTACTAGTATATTTGTAACTAGCTGCAACCCGTGACTTCGTTCACGTAGAATTTAGTTATTTTTTTGTGCGGTACTCTAATTATTTTTTGAAAATAAAAGTAGCTTAATTAATCTTTATAATATCAGCTTTCTGCCAGTGAAAGTCCTATGGAAAAATAATCAGGGTTCCGCACGAAAAAATAAAATAACTAAATTACACGTGGACGAAGACCCTGATAAGTAGTAGCTAGTTTGTATAATAATTCATCATTAAATTCTGTTAGTAGAAATTAGTTTAAATGTCAATGAGACATGAAAATAAATACAACAGTTTAATTTTTAATAACTAAATACAGAAGAATATTGTATCATGGGAAAAAAATTATGTATGTATCTAGGTCTGTATGTAGGTAACTCACCAGCGATTTTTCGGTTGTATTAGCACGAATGCGGGGCTCTGAATCGTCATCATCAGGTGTATACTCGACGCCAGCTGTTTGACCCATGGTGAGTTCTCAGAGTCGCGTTTGCGGCGTGTAGTGGCCGATAGGCCAAGGGGCCAATGCGGCGTTGAGCCGCAAAGGGCAGCCCGCGCGTCTGTCACGCGTCCACTAACGCGACGATACGGCTCCACACGATTCCCACATAAAGTAGTCAGGTAATAGTGTTGTAAAAAATTTCATCGAGATGGACACGATAAAATCTTATTGAACTGAATAGCAAGTCGAGCGAACCTCTTTTAAGTTAAGATCCGCCTTAAAATGTTGTAGTTGCAATTTTATTGTAAAAATGTTTAGTATTGCGTATTATTAGTTGCATGGAAATAATGGGCTAAAGTTAAATATTTATGTAATATCTGTCGTATCCTAACTGGAAAAACTTTGATTTCTAATCATGGATTCCGCTAAAAAAGATTCTCAATTAAATATTTAGTTTTAGAGATACAGAATATCGAAGTGTCCCTATAAAACTAAATGGACTCGCCCCTATCACATGAGCTTTTAAGGATGCGGTGATACCTATGTGAGTATGCTATCCCTATGCAAGGCCCTATGCCCTAAGTAAAAATACTTTCTTTCTTACTTTATATGCCTTCCATTGCGAGAAAAAAAAAAAAAGAGTTATTATACGAGGTATCTGTTAAGGATTAGCAAATAGTTTTAAATAAAGTATTTTGTCCTCCTTAGATTGTTCTGTTGCTATGGTTTGTTATTTTTACCAAGATTAGATTAAAATATATTTTCTGAATAATAGTCACATAAAATTCCCTTTTATTTCTTTAACTTTAATATGGTAGCAGAGCGTTATATACTGTAAAATCGTTTTTTAAAAGCATTTTTAAAGCAATTCCCGAAGATAAAAAGTCTGAAAAATCTAAATCATGGCTACGAACATGAAGATTGAAATAGGACCTTTTGACGGAACAAATTGGCCGACTTGGAAATTTAAAGTGCTGCTGCTGCTGAAGATCCAACCTGGCGCTTTAGAGGCCTTGAATGGAAGTCTTCAAATGCCCACACATCCAGGTAACCAAGCCACTGCTGATGCTTTAAAGAAATATAAAGTTGAGTGTGATGAATTTAATAAAGTATTGTCTTGTTGTTGCTTACTACTAATATGACAGAAGAAATGCTCACCCAAGTGATGCGTTTCACATCAGTCAAAGAAATGTGGAAAGAGTTGAACCGACGTTACGAGCGTTCGTCACAGGATCGTTCTTACGATATTTGTTTAGAATTCTTTAAGTAGTAAGTAGTAGTAGTAGTCAAAAAAGATCCTAGTCATGATATGAGATCACACTTGTCAGCAATAAAGAATTTATGGCATGATCTTAACACAATACTGTCGGCAGAAGGGAATCAACTTCCAGAGATACTGCTAATATGTAAGATTCTGGATACATTGCCAGAAGAATATTTCAGTTTCAAGTCAAGTTGGTTACTAATTTCAAAGGAAGACCGTACAATAGAAAATCTGACAACCCAATTATGTGCCTATGAAAGAGCATTAGACAATAAAAATATTTTAGAAACTAGCGCAGAGGTACTGCTAGTAAAAAGGAAGCAACAATACAAGAAGAAAGGTAGAGCATATAAATGCAATTACTGTGGAGAGGAAGGACAGAGTGAAGAAATGCACTAAGTGGATAGCAGATGGTAGACCTCCCAAACCATCGAGGCCGTCTACAGGTAACACTGCCATTTTGAATAGTTTGGCGTTCATCTTAAATGACGATGAAGACAATGACTCATGGTACGTTGACAATGGGGCGACAAGTCACGTAACCAACAGAGGTGATTTATTTGAATCATTCGAGTACTTTGTTGAATCTCATAAAGTTATGACAGCAAATGGTGAAAATGATAGGGCTATTGGCAAAGGCTCAATCAAACTAGAATCTGACGTAAATGGAAAAACTGAGCTAATACCTCTCATGAATGTTTGGTATGTCCCAAACATAAAAAGGAATTTATTTTCTGTACTGGCTGCACAAGATTTGTGTGAAAGAAGTATTTTTGAGTCACGTACTACGTCATGTATCGATAAGATTGATGGACAAATAAAGTAATAATAAAAATAATAGGCTATCGATAAAAACATGGAGGTTTGCATAAACTAAATATAAAAATACATACACCCAATATTGAGATTAACGCCCTTATTATGTCAAATCAACTTCAACTTAATCATGAACGTTTTGGTCACCAAAATAAAAGACATGTAAAAGAAGTTACTCAACGAGAATTTGGAATAAAAGTCAATTCTGAGGATAACGACGATGTTTGTCATGGATGTATTTATGGCAAGGCTCATAGACATAAGTTCGGCACAAGAACAAGAGCTACAAGTAATGGCGAACTAATTCACACAGATGTATGTGGACCATTCCCTTATTCCATCTCGAAGTACAGATACTATGTTCTGTTCAAAGATGATTTCTCTCGATTTCGTTTCATTTATTTCTTACGACAAAAGTCTGAAGTTGCTATGCGTTTGCGAGATTTTTTGCAGGAAACAAAGACTTCGGGACATTATAGTTCAAGAGATATTAAGTGACAACGGTGGTGAATTTGACAACGAACAAGTAAGAGGTATATTATGAGAATATGGAATGCGGCAAAGGCTGACAATGCCTTATACTCCCGAACAAAATGGTTGCGCGGAGAGAGATAATCGTACGATAGTTGAAATGATAAGATCGTTGATGGATGCGCATAATGAAATTTCAAGGGGATTATGGGCTGAAATAGCAAAGACTTCAGTATACATTTTAAATCGAACTAGACCCACAACACAAAAAGGAACATCGCCCTTTGAATTGCGGTGCTATAAAGAACCTAAAATAAATCACCTTAGAATAATTGGTTGCGATTGCTATGTGCATATTCCCAAACAAAAATTGGTTGTCTGTAAAGTCGGTTTACTGACGACAGTTGAACGTGACAACGTCTTAAGAAAATACTGATGGAATGTTAGCATTTTGTCAATTATAGCATAACCTACAATCGCTGCACTAGCGGACCGATGCTATTCATTTTAATGATGAAAGCACGAATATTCGACAATATATCACTGAATATATAATTAATATCGAAAGAATCATTACCTTTTTCGCTGTAATTATCGTTGCTATAAACAATTGACACCACATTCACTTTTCACTGCACTTGATACTCGGTCAAAACATGTAAATGTACTATAGTATAGCAGCTGTCCACGCAGACGCATCGCTCACTCAAGTAGGAGAGAGACGGATGTCGAACGCTGCCGAATGCAAAGGCCGATTGTGCTTCTTTGTCACTCGTTCCGCGCTCTCGCTTGCACTTCAAGCCTTACATGGAACGCCTCAGAGCGAGGTAATGCCGCATGAGTCATGTTTTTTCGTGCGTGCAGCCGGCTCTATCGAATTATAAGACGTTGTCACGTCAAAAAAGAGTAAGGAAGTTAGATAAAAAAGCTCAGAAAGGTATCTTAATTGGATATGACCATAATGGGTATAGAGTATACGATAAGAAGAAGTACAGATTGTTACGCTCGAGATGTCACATTTCAAGAAGTCCCTTTATTATTTAACTCACCTGTAGCAGTTTTGTCTAACCAACTCCTGAAAACTCCTGAAAAGTATACATATGAGTTTGAACTCCCGACTACTTCTAAAAATATCCATCCAAATTCTGAGAGCGATGAACACTTCAGTCCAATACAGTCAGATGAAGATTACGCATCAATAAATTCTGAAGACGACAATGAGGAAAATAATGATAAAAATGAAATACGACAAGACGAAAGATCGGTCAATATTGAAGACAAAAGACGAATACTTCGTGATCGTAATCAAATCAAACCCCCAGAGAGGTTTAATTTTGAATTCATTAATGAAGTAATTTCAATACCTGTACCATCTTCATATCGAGAAGCGATGCAGAGCTCTGAAAAAGAAAAATGGATAGAGGCAATGAATAAAGAAATAATTTCACTGAATGAAAATCATACTTGGGATTTAATTAAGTTACCAAAGAACAAGAAAAGCTCTTCGTTTCAAATGGGTATTTAAAATAAAACAAAATCCTGATGGTACTATAGATAAGTATAAAGCGAGATTAGTGGCTGTAGGTTATTCACAGAAAAAAGGCATAGATTTTGATAAAACATTTAGTCCAGTTGCAAAATTAAGCTCGATTCGTGCATTAATAAGTATTGCTGCTAATGCAGGTTTAACGCTAAAACCATTTGACGTCTCAACATCATTTCTCTATGGAACTGTCAAAGAAGAAATATTTATGTACCAACCAGAGGGATACAATGATGGAACAACCAATGTATGTAAACTGAAAAGAAGTTTATATGGACTAAAACAAGCACCGAAATGTTGGAACGAATGTATGCATGATTTTCTGATGAAGTCTGGTTTCAAACAATGAAGCAGATCCATGTTTATACGTTCGGCAACGAAATAGTACAAAGATATTGCTGGCTCTGTACGTAGATGACGGATTTTTAGCTTCATCTAATGACTCAGAAGCTGAAAACTTGATAGAAAATGAACTAAGAGCTAGGTTTAAGATAACTATAAGACCGCCATCATATTTTCTAGGTTTGGAAATAGAAAGATGTAATGAAGGAGTTATTAAAGTTCATGCTTATACGAAAAAAATATTAGATAAGTATAGCATGAGTAATAGCAAAGCAGTTGGAACACCAATAGTGAAAGACGATTCTGGAAAAGAATCTGATAGTGGTGAACATTTGAATTCTCCTTACAGGCAAGCTATAGGTGCATTGACTTATCTCATGGTAGGTGCAGTCGGTGTTGTATCAAAACATATGGAGAATCCCTCGAAACAGCATGTCATACAAGTAAAGAGAATATTTCGTTATCTGAAAGGAACTATGGGATTCGGCATACAATACAAAAAAGGACCGAAACGACTTATATGCTACAGTGATGCCGACCTTGGAGGAGATGAAATTACTGGTTGTTCCACAAGTGGCATGATATGTATGTATGCACAATCAGCCATATCTTGGAGAAGTACGAAACAAGCGTTAGTTGCCCTTTCTTCAACAGAGGCGGAAATAGTGGCAGCAAGTGAAGCTTTTAGAGAAATTGTTTGGTTAAAAACATTATTTCAAAATATATGTGGAAATATGGAAACACCAGTACTTCGCGTTGATAGCGAATCCGCAATAAAGCTTGCACAAAACCTGCCTTATGAGTTCCACAGAAAAACAAAACATATAAAATTGAAACATTTGATTCGATTGAGAATGTGTGTCTGAAGGTGTTGTTGAAATAGAACACGTGTCGACAGAAAATCAATTGGCAGATTTAATGACGAAGCCATTGTTCAAACCCAAACTACTTAAATTCTATGATCAGTTTGGTTTGAAGAAAGAAGAGGGCATGTTAAGGATTAGCAAATAGTTTTAAATAAAGTATTTTGTCCTCCTTAGATTGTTCTGTTGCTATGGTTTGTTATTTTTACCAATATTAGATTAAAATATATTTTCTGAATAATTTTGTCACATAAAATTCCCTTTTATTTCTTTAACTTTAATAGTATCTACTCGTAAAATTAATTTCTCTCTTGAATAATATTCAAATTATGACTTAAGAACACTTGAAACTACATATTTCTAATATCTACTTAGTAGGTAATTAGTTTTACCACTGCGCCCCGGGTTATTTCATTACATAAAGTTAAACACAAAGTGAAAAATGTGAAATCGAAAATAACAGTCAGGAGCAGGATTTGAACCTGCATCTTCTGGATACCGTCCAGATGCTTTTACCAATTCAGCCATCCTGACAATTGCTCCTGACTGCTAATTTCGATAACACATCATACTTAACGTCTTTGGGTGACGCCTGCGCCATCTGTCGGAAGTATTTTCATACATTATACCGACCAGGTAAACTTAATTTTACAATTAAGATTTTACCTAATAATGACGCAAACCCTTTAAATATTTAGATATTTTTATATATATTTTTAGCATTTGACATGCTTAGCACTATACATTAAACACAAAGTGAAAAATGTGAAATCGAAAATAACAGTCAGGAGCAGGATTTGAACCTGCATCTTCTGGATACCGTCCAGATGCTTTTACCAATTCAGCCATCCTGACAATTGCTCCTGACTGCTAATTTCGATAACACATCATACTTAACGTCTTTGGGTGACGCCTGCGCCATCTGTCGGAAGTATTTTCATACATTATACCGACCAGGTAAACTTAATTTTACAATTAAGATTTTACCTAATAATGACGCAAACCCTTTAAATATTTAGATATTTTTATATATATTTTTAGCATTTGACATGCTTAGCACTATACATTAAACACAAAGTGAAAAATGTGAAATCGAAAATAACTAATAAATTTTGTGTTTAATGTATAGTGCTAAGCATGTCAAATGCTAAAAATATATATAAAAATATCTAAATATTACATAAAGTTATTCGATATAACTATAAAGATGAGTATCGATAAAACCGTGTCACTTCCCTAAAGAAGTGCGCGGTCGATACACCACCCGGGCGCAGGTCCGCAAAGCACAGCTGGGACCTCCGCCGTCTGACAGATTCAACGTACGAAATGAACCGTTATGTACACAAGGACTAATTTATTGTAGATTCTAAAGTTTCAAGGACAAAATGCAGTTTTTCGAAAGTTCATCACAAAGAGAAGACATAATTAAGTTTACGGCGCTCTATGAATATTTAAAACTACATAGGTAGATAATTATATCTGAAGTTATTTAGGTTCTAGTGAAATCTTTTTAACTTAGTACGTAGGACTAATAATTGGGATTACTTCCAAAAACTTTATTAGTAGGTCAAGTCTTCTAGTGATAGTAAAAAAAGCCCTATTACAAGTAAGAAAATCTAAGAATACAAAACTGTAATTAATTATTATTATTATATAAAGTGCGAAATAATTGGTAACTATTTAAGCAGAACAACATTAATAATTGTCAAAATAATCCTAAACAATGAGTACATAAATCAAAATATTTTACGGTATACACTAATTAGGTAACTTTTCAGGTTACTTTTAAGAATAAAATTAATGAAAATTTACTTCAACCATAATTATGTTCTAAACTACTACTAACAATGTACATCTCATAAAAAATAAATAGATCTCATTTTTAACGTACAAGTATCTACCTAGTCCAAAAGGAATTTTGTTTCACACAATTTATTATATTACTTGTTAATCTTGTTATGCATTTTTTTAATGGTGACTATATCGAAAATCTAGAAATCAAGATCATTTTTTAATCATGAAAATTTGGGTACTCGAATACATCAGTAGGTTACTTCTTATTGATTAACAGAAAGTGTGAAATCGAAAATAAAAACGTTGAGCAGGATTTGAACCTGCATCTCCTGGAATACCATCATCTGGGACTGCTCGTGACTGTTATTATCGATTTCACATTTTCACACTTTGTTTAAATATATTATTATATAAAAGAATTATGAAAATATCAAGTTCTTATAATTTCTTATTTACTGAATAATTTTTATAATCTGTTCGAATGTAATGATGACAAATACAGTTTGTCCAATCGTAAACTCAAAACTATATTTATTACCTATGTGATAACTGTGGCTGACGGGCCGACCGGTGCTTCCGATGGTATTCGCTATTGCTGACTTAAGATACCAAAAACATACCTAATTCTTCGATAAAATCCACCAACTAGCGTGTTGGTGTTGGCAAGAAGTGTTTTTTATAATAATAATAATAATAATATTTTATTGACCAAAACAAAGGATACATTATATAATATGCAGAACCCTGGCTCCTAGAGTAGCGTAAGCTTGGGCCTAGGAGTCAGTTCCTTCCCATTTTACTTGATACTGTTAATTTTATGTTTAGTCTTAAAATCTTATAATTAGGTACCTAAGAATATTACTATAATTTATACTACGTGGGTTGCAAACAAGCAGCCTAGTAGTAGTAGTACACTAGGAAAAGAATAGGAGGTGGATAAGAAGGATATGGAGAGTATAGGAATACTTACCGTTGTTTCATGCTGATCTTTTCAAAGAGCGTGTTAGGTACTTCCCCGATCGGACCGGCCCTTTAGTGCTGGTATAAGCAAGGCCCCTACCCCTTTTTTTTGTTATGGCGGTATAAAATGTTCCTAACCGCACACCCCTTCGTTCGGGGCCAAGAACAGGGTAGTGTGGGACCTTCACCCACTAAAGAAACCCGCCGTGTGCCGTCTCTCCGCCATTATTGGCGGGCCACTGGTACTTTTTACATTCCTTCGGTGGAACGCAAACATACCCAAATAGCGCATAGCATACAAGTAAGTTAGGTATTCTCTTCAATGAGTGTACGAGTAATAGTGGTAGTATACTGCTTTTAGTTCTTGGGCTTCTCCTACAGTGGTATTAATAACTTATAGGTACGTCTCCCCTCTTAGGTTGAACCCTAAAATTACATAAACTTGTCAAATGATTCTATTGTTATCGGTCCTGGATAACTGTGCAACGTTTCAATTTCATCCGACATTATTTCGTAGTGGGTCAAAATAACTCATATATTCATAGATTCCGTGACATAGATGCGCAGCGCACATAACATTTTTATGGATCAGCGTCTGTAACTGAAGTACTGCTACAGGCTACTGAACATTGAGAATGCACGCGGTACGGCGTTTGCTATTGCGCCATCTAGTAGCGAATAGCTGTAGTAAATGCACAACTCAACAATTAGATGTTAACTTTATTTTTATATAGAGGGCAGTAAAAGTACTTTCTCTATCAAAAGTATTTTAATAAATTTTTTTGGCATATTTGTTTATTTTTATTAACATATGATTTTTTGTATATTATAACATCCCTATACATAGTACTACGTAACCATATATTTTCACCTGCAATCTCTACCACATATCTCATTGAGCCACAGCAACGCGTGGCCAGGTTTTCCGCTTATATTATAGAATAAAAATTTATGCTTTAGGATATTTGAGGGTTCTGACTCCCTTATAACGGCTTTCTTAGATGTGTGTTGTGTGGTATACTCTGACAATCATGACCAACAACAGCTTAAACCTCATGATTTTTGAATCCTTCGCGCCTTTACTATCTGCCACAGATAGGTAGGTACATAATTCCGGAGAATAAATGGATTCTGTCGCGCGTGTAGGATAATAGGTTTGTGGTGATTGTGCGAATTACATATTATAATGTCGCAATCACATATGTATATAGCAGTATATATAGAGGCTAGTATGTAAGGAGGTCAGTCGGCCACAGAACGCAATGTAACTAATATACGAATATAACCAGTGCTCACCGACGTTTCATTATCATCCCCACAAGGAGCACCCGCACTGGTGAACCCGACGTGATCCATAAATACACATACCGCCCGTATACATGAGGGCATCTTTGACAGCCACAGGCTCTTTAGTGTCTGGTCCGAGACCTGTGCCTTACGCCCTAACTCTCTCATCTGCCGCAGAAGATATGTAGGCTTCTGAGCGCCCAGTTCCAGCTCTGACACTAGCTTCTGGAACTGGCGCTCGGCGCTCTCCTCGTACACCTGCAGCAGTCTTTTCTTCAGCGTGGCGTACTTGTTCTTCTCTGGTGGTGACGTCAACAGGTCGCTCACCTGTTGGATGGACTCTCTCCCCAGTTTCGCGGTGACCATATTGAATTTGGCCTCGTCTCCCTGCCTCTGCGGCGTCATCACGGCCTCAAACTGGGCCACAGGTTGCTCCCAACTAAAACAAGTGATAGTGGTGGGTATTACAAAATATGGAAAAGGCGCAACGTCTCAAGGTAAAGAGAAAAAGAAAAGTTGACGAAGGTAACCCAAATTGACTGAGTAGAGAGAGAATTGTTGAGAATATTCATTCTTTCCTCGAAGTAAAAACGATGGTAGCCCGTGTGTTGTGTGCCCAGATGGCTATTTATGAACACCTGACCGCCTGCGTGCTTCGGAAGGCACGTTAAGCAGTGAGTCCCAGCTGTCAAATAACTTACTGGCAGTCGTTAGAGGTTGTCAGAGTCCTGAATAAAAATCGTGGCTCACTTCTTGTTCTACTGTTGCTAGTTCTCCTCTAAGTTTAGTCACTCTTTTTTTATTACTAACAGTGGCAGACGAGCTAACGGCTGATCTGATGGTAAGTGGTAACCACCGCTCATGAAGTTTGGCCACACCAGGAGCACAGCTAAGCCAGCGCCTACCGTGAGTAAAGTGCTCTTCTCAAACCAAGTCGTCGCTGGGGAAACATCGCAGCAGGAAGTTCATTCCGGATCTTACATGTATGTGGTAGAAAGAACGCTGAAAGCGAATCGTCTTGGACGAGGTCGTCTCCAGGTGGTATGGATGAACCCTACTACGGCGTCTTTGTCAAGCCAGTATTTTGGTGCGCCTGCCCAGAGATGTAACCCAGCCGGTACAGTATGAGAGGCGGAACAGGTGCGTAAGCACGGGGTCACCTCAGGGACGCACGTTCGAAGAACCGATCCTTTTTTGGATGCCATCCGGCCCACTCGACTTATGAACGTCCAGCAGCTTAGCAGCTCCCGCCTGACCGCACGTTGCATAATGCGGATTTCAGGCAAGGAGCATTCACTTTCCACGTCTCCCGGTCTATAGGTATATACGCTAATTCCTCCTAATTTTGATGTGTTTTTCACCATCAGTTAGATAATTTGTTCCGGAAGGTTTATACGTGCGAGGATCCCACCCACACGCAAAACACGCACTCAGACTTGGAGATGCGGAGAACAGCCCACCGAACCATTACCGATACCAAAATACGTGCGAAGATGGGCCGGGTCACTAGTAGTATGTAATATACGAAAATGTTTTGTATGTTGTTATTTTACCAATGTTCAAAATATTGCTATGGCTACCCATAACTACTTATTATTACATCAACCAATTAATTATCGTAATGGAATATAATTTTATTAACATGGTTGACAGTATGTACTTACAAGCTCCATTACAACTCATTCTGGTTCTAAGTCACAAGGAGCTGAACGTCTTTTTGTAACAACTACAGAATTATACATTCAGTACTCATTCAAAAATAAATATGGCGGAAGAAAAAGAACATGATCAAGATACTGTGGAATCCAACTATAAAAGAACTCTCATGAAAGTCGCCGACACTGTGAAGCCACTATACACTGTTTTATATATTTTTGGAATATTTGTAGCGCGAGAGGCCAACGAAGAATTAAAACCACCCAATTGGAAAATGAAAATTTTCGGTATGCTGCTTGTATTAGCGTATGTTGTTCTATTTTTCTCCACCCTTTCTTTGCCAACAGCTTTCACTGGAACCCTCAATTTGGTTGACACTATAAACGAATTACCTGGCATAGTCATGGTAATTCAATATATGACATCTGCGGGAACGTTAATTTTTATCGCAGGCGGCACTTACATCAACATATTCAAAGCATTTGCCGAGCTGGACGCAATGTTGCGCACTGAATTATACCCAAACTTTTATAAAAAATCATATACTCAAACCATGATATTCCTTATTGTGCTCATCATTACACATATTATTAACTGCATTGCTGACTATATGACGTCTAATGAAATAAGTATATCATCGATAGTCGCCTTCCCTCTGTATTTTTATCAAAAACTTCAAATATTGGCGTTCTGCAAAGCGATTCTTATGATAAAGTGTAGGTTGCACTTAATCAACAATTACATAACAACGTTCACTCAAGAGCAAGAAAGAAAACATGTAACAATATTTACTATCAGAGATACGAAAGTCGTCACTGAGGAAAGGTTGAACTTTATTGGACGACCCTCTCAAAATAACATGAAGATACGAGATTTGGCATCTTTGTACGACCTCATTGGAAAGATCTCTTCTATGGTCAACGAAGTTTACAACTACCATATTTTTATGACGCTGGTTTCCACATTTACTTTTATTGTTATAGCGATTTGGACGTCACTGTATTACTACCGAAAGCCAGAAAATAACTCCGGCCCGCTGATAAATATTGCTATTTGGTGCTTCAGTGCTATTTATACTGTTGCTAGCATGTCTTTGGCTTGCGAAAGACTTCTTTTAGTCCGTAACGAATCTAAGGTATTGGTAAACAAAGTAATCATGAACTATGATCTGCCGAAGACCATGAGGGTCCAAGCGAAGGCATTCATGGAGTTGATAGAAGCGTGGCCACTGCGTATATGTATTTATGATATGTTTTCTGTAGACATAACTCTCATGTTGAAGTTTATTAGCGTGGCAACCACATACTTGATTGTTATAATTCAAATATCACATTTTATTTAAGTTTTTGGTGACAGATTTGTGAAAGAATTTTAAGGATCACAAGAGAATGTATCACAATCACGAGAGTGGTAAAGAGTTAAAAATACACTGAAAATTAGAGACAAATGCATAAAGTGTGATAAGTTTTCACACGTATTTTGCAATTCACATATATTTTAAAGTTTTACTAAAAGCACAGGACGACAGAAGACGTAAGACTTCTTTCCAGCAAAATTAGAGAAGAAATTATCACTATTAATTATTATATTATTTACAATTGTATTGATATACGTCTCAAAACTTTGATTTCTAGAAATCATTGGCAAAATCTGGAAAGGAATGGCACAAATAGTGCCGCAATAAAAAAAATTACAACCATACTACGAAGAGCATATTAGAGCAAATGGTGTTTATGACGTTGAAGTGTGCCCGGAACCTGATAGAATCATTCATTTAGGCGGATCGAGCCCTCAACTCGTAGGAGGTCTAAGAGGCAGAATTACATCGAGGCATATCAGCCAAAGAGTTTACTATGTCTATATATCTACAAGTAATCCCTTAGAGGACATACTTTTATATTACTGCAGTTGTATTGTGTGGAAAAGAACTGTTGGGTTATGACATGTTGTCACATTATGACTGTGATCTGGTATTTGGGGTGGGCGAGACACCAGAACGCGTAGTCTGCTCTAGCTACATCTTTAAATAATGTAGGTACCTACTTGTAAGATTACCAGAATTCTCTATTTATGACTTTTGCTCCATAATAAGTAAATGATCTTAAGAAATGAATAAATGTCATTGTTGTTATGTTATTTCAATAAGTACTAGCTGTGACCCATGGTTTCATCCACTTATACTATAATTAACTAATAATAATGTTTATTATGTTGAAGTATGTAAACAAACGCCTAACTAAAGTTCATAGCAAAATCTTTTTGTTTTAGAAGTTTGTATTATGTATTTACGTAGGAGTATCTCCGACTTTATTTTCAAGATTGTAACCATATGAAAAGTTCCTGAAACCGTTTTCATACGTAATACTAATATTCAGCTATTCAGCATTACATATTACTAAGTACAACTTAATATTCAGCTGTTTAGACACTGCTAAGGCAGTCGCTCATATTTTATTTAGCGATGTCATTTATAATAAATTTATAAGGGAAGTATACTCTGCGTGAATTGAAACGAATTAGGTATTTTCATTATGTTGTCATTTATTAAAAAGAATATAGAGGTAGGCAGGTATTTTACATGTAGCTAATTTAATATGTTTTTCTAATTAAGTTAAATGTAAAACAAAAGATTGAAACGTCTGGAACCCAAAACATGTTATAGTAATTAAATAAATAGCACGTGTGACATTTCGTTTTGTTTAAACTACAACTTGTTTAACTCATTTACAGGCAGTACTTCTAAGAAATGTCGTACATTTTTCATGATGGCATTCACTCCAAAATCAACAAGAGGTGTTCCAAACTCCTCGGCTACCATCCGCCAGTGAGTGTTCATAAAATTCAGGAGAGCTTTGCCTAAAAGTTAGTTTGAGATAAAACATCAGCCTTCTAATCAAATGTTAAAAAGTGGGTATTAATATGACTACTTATATGGCGCGTCATGTAGTAGGTATAAGACCACAAAACAGACATAATATTATATTACATATTATAAAAATCTAACGAAAATTATTAACAACCTTTAGCTTTATAATAATCATTTTTATATATATAACTAATTTCTGTGTAAACATCACAAAGAAACTGACTTCAAATTAAGACTTATATGGTTTTCTCATGAGAACTGGACCAAACTGAAATGGGACCACACGGGAAACGCTTTCAAATAAAAAAAGAATCCTCAAAATCGGTTCACCCAGTCGAGTTCTGAGGTAACAAACATAAAAAAATACAGGCGTATTGAGACCACCTCCTTTTTTTTGAAGTCGGTTGAAAATCAATATTATTGCTCTTCGTACTACAAAAATGGATTTGACCGACTTGAATAATTGTTAGTTTGTTTATTTTGTTATAAGAGAGGGGTTTTTTAAAATAAAGGGAGAAAATTCACCGGGTCATCTAGTCTGCTATAAATATTGTTATCGTTATGATGATTATTATGGTCAACCCAATACTTACTCATTTCATGATTATCTTTGAAAAGATTGGTCATCATATAACTGACTTTACCATCATAAGCATGCTTCACATTGGAACTCTTAACATATAAATACTTTAGGCCATTCTTTACAGTCGTTCCCAATTTGAGTATAGTGTGTATCTTCAAATTATCTGAAAAATAAATAAAATCATTTTATCTTTGATACGGATTCAGAATAATAATAGCACACTGTTATTTCTCGTAGATGTCTTTTAGGACGACTAAATATTGGCTCTTTTACCCCCATATTTTTGTTAAGGCGGGAAAAAATGTACCTGACCTCACACTCCGTCGTTCGGGGCAACAAACAGAGTAGTGTGGGGCCCTCACCCACTAAATAAACCCGCTGTGTACCGTCTCTCCGCGTGTATTGGCGGACCACTGGAACTATGTTACATTACTTCAGTGGTCAGCGCTTTTACCCCCTGCGTCTCTACACAGTTACTGGAGGGAACCTTTCTGTGGGTTAGTTAACACCAGATTTTACAAATCGTATCCCGGTATAGCATTAATAGCCTAGTGGTAAAAACAGGGACTGTTAAGACAGTTTAATCAAGTTCGATGCCCAGTTCAAAGTCCCTCGCGCGGCACACACCTCTGCCTAAGCATAAGATGTTTCGAAAATATTTAAGTATTAGTTTACATATTAGGCCGTGTGGGGCCGGCTTTAGAATTGTCCCACCCGTCTCTACCCACGGGAGTTGTAAGAGCCGACTGAGGCAATATCGGGGGAGTGGGCAGCAGCACTCCGTCGAGTATTAACAACATCCACTGCGATCGCCAACCCGCCTGCCAAGCGTGGCGATTACGGCATTATCCCCCATGACAGGACCGCTCGTTGTGGCGTTCTCGTGGGGAGGCCTATGTCCAGCAGTGGACGTTGAAAGGCTGATGGATGGATGGAGTTTACATATTATCACTGCTCGGTGAAGGAAAACAGCGTGAATCTCACCGGCTTGTGAATTTTGCCAACTGGCACCCGGCATAGTAGATATTACTAAGGCCCTACGGCCTATATCTCTTTCACCTCTCACTCCGAGTGGAAACTTGTGCCCAAACGTGTGACAATAATAAAAACATAGCATCACGCCTGTATTCCCAGACAGAGGTGTATTTCACATCCATGGTTCGCCAGCTATGTTTAAGTCGCACGTAATAG
This sequence comes from Leucoma salicis, assembly GCA_948253155.1. NCBI lineage: Eukaryota > Metazoa > Arthropoda > Insecta > Lepidoptera > Erebidae > Leucoma > Leucoma salicis. The sequence goes on from OX411815.1 coordinate 7,936,195, forward strand.
GGGGCGAGCTTATTGCCGTCTACCGGGCACATTTCCAAACTCCGGGCTGCTACTGAGATTTTTTCTTTTTCGAAAAAGCTCTATAACATTGCCAGACCCGGTGATCGAACCCAAGGTCTCATGATCAGTAGTCGCTCACACTACCGCTGCACCATAGAGGCAGTTGTTAATAATGATAGGTTGAAAAAATAACCGGCTAGGAAGCATCTAAGAGTAAAAATCACGTCTTATTATCGGATGCAAATTTACAGCTTTCTTTTTTTTTTTTTATTGCATGTAGTGGCAGACGAGCCACGGTCCATCTGATGGTAAATGGTAATCGTCGCCCATGGACTCGACCATACCGAGAGTATTGTCAAGCCGCTGCTCACCAATTCATTTCACAGATATGAAATGAAATATAAACGGCTATCTCCTGCTACAGCCAAAATGCAACGATGTGCTTCATGGCCAGTCACACGGGAGATGGTGGTACCAACCCGCTCGGGCCCGATACCAAGTGAGTACTCCTACCACCAGTCATGCAATGGATGATAATTGCTTACTTCCCTTAGTCGCCTCATACGACACCCTTGGGAAAGAATGGGGTGGTGACACTTGTATTCTTAGTCCGTCACCACATGGACGGTAATGGAACGTATTAATTTTTATGACGTCATTATTCTACATGTTGGCTTGACGTCCACATCATACTGAAGGTAAACTTGTTAAGCAATAATTGACTAGTAACAATTAAATTATTATAGGTACCATCAACATGATTAGTTAAAACAATATGCTTTTAAGTAAATTACTATTAATGACATTGTTGGAGGTCTTGAAATATATGTACAGCTGTGGAACAGTAGCTATACAGCATATTACAAAAAAAAAACATAATCTCACGCCTGTATCCTCGAAGGAGTAGGCAGAGGAGTATTACACACTCACGTTTCGTCAACTATGTTTAAATCCCACGTAATAGGAGACGAGTCTATTGCTCGGCACATTCCAAACTCCGGGCTACCTACTGAGAATTTTTCTTTTTATGAAAAAGCTCAATAATTCTGTCCGACCAGAGGATTGAACCCGAAAGCTTAAAATTATCAGTATACTTTGCATACTATGGAAATTATAAAAAAAATAATATTTAGATTTTCATTAATAGGGTTTGTATAGAACTCTCTCGGGGTTCATGTTTGTGTTGAACGACTTGGACACTACGCAGGGACGCTGCGATTTAGTTTATCCATCCCTTTCTACTAGTATTTTTGTCAACTGTGATGTTAAGTAAGTTGTAATGCTAATGAACAGAAATACAAACTGCTGCTTACATAGCATCACGCCGGTATTCCCCGAAGGGGTAGGCAGAGGTGTATTACACAACCACGACTCACCAGCTATGCTTAAGTCCCACGTAATAGCGGGCGAACCTATTGACGTCTACCGGGCACATTTCCAAACTCCGGGATGCTACTAAGAATTTTTCTTATCTTTTTTTTTACGAAAAAACCGAGACCTCATGATCAGCAGTCGCTTACACTACCGCTGCACCACAGAGGCAGTTAGGCTGCTTACCATTTCATTTTACGGATGAGTAATGGAGGAATGGGAAATCTCCCGCTTTAACACACCGAGCACTCCGAGGTGTTTCAGTCGATCACTCGGAATATAGTGGTAATAACCCGCTCGGCTCAGAAAACAAGTGAGTACACCCACTTAGAACCCAACTTTACCACTAAAGAAATAGGACATAAAAATAATAACATAAAAATGTTGTGGTGACACATTTATATTAATATATATATATATATATATATATATATATATATATATATATATATATATATATTATAAACAAACAAACTCGCTTTCGCATAAAATTATATGGTCCATCCATCCATCCATCAGCCTTTTAAAGTCCACTGCTGGGCATAGGCCTCCCCAAGAATGGGGGATAGTGCCGTAATCGCCACGCTTGGTAAACGGGTTGGCGATCGCAGTCGATGTTGTTACTACTCGAAGGAGTGTTGCTGCCCACTCTCTCTGGAGAGGGGTGGGACAATTCTAAAGCCAGGCATGGCCGGCCCCACACGGCACAAATTATATGGTATATATATTCACGGACATTTCACACAACGTCCTCTGGTCCCAAACTAAGCTTAACGCTTGTTCTATGGGTACCAGATTACTGATATAATACATATTACTTTTTGTAAATACATACATATAATAGATAGAAAATACCCAGACGCAGTATAAATATCTGTGTTAGTCACCCAAATAATTGTCCTGAGTGGGAATCGAACCCATGAGCTTGTAAACGGAAGTCGGTTACACTACCTACCACGAGACCCGTATAGTAGGATAGTAAGAAATGTAAGGATGCAAGTGAAATAATTAAAATGTACTCACCACATTTAATAGTAGATATACCATCGCCATCTATTGGAAACATAAGAAGTGTTCCTAATGATTTGTATCTTCCCCGAATAGTTAAATTACAGTGCACTTGTGACTCTAGAGTATTTTCAACAACCCTGAAAACAAAGAGAAATACTTTGGAAAATCCAAAAGTGCACGCCTCATAATCTTCATTTTTCACAATAAAATTGATTATTTGATAAGTATGTATTGTTCTTACTAAGTCGTTTTCAATAAATCACATAGATAGAGCTAATTTCAAAAAGTACTAATGAGGTTTTCATGTCATCTAGCGCTAATTTTAAGAATTACTTCTTATTGGTCTATAGAAATAGTTCCAAGTAGTTCTCTTGAAATAAGGTATAGCGTAGCGCTGGTTTTAGTGTCGAGTCGAGCGTAAATATTCACAATTTTTTGTTTATTTAATATTATTTTGAAATAAAGCTACGTTTATTTATTTATTTATTTTATAAGTACAACCACATCATACATATAAATACATTATTTCTTATAATACACTAAAGGTTTCATTATCTGTTATGTATGACACTTACGGTGTACATAGCATTGGCAAAAAATTTACAAAACAAGATCGTATTTTAAAAACCTATGAATGTAATGAAAATGAAAATGTAAGTAATAAAATAAAGATATTAATTTAAAACATTAGTTTGTTACACGAGACTTGCACGCTTCTTTTGAAGTTACTGAATGTATCATGAAAAATATCAATGTCTACGTTACTACTAGCTTGAATACAATTATATTCGTCAACAATTCTATTTAGGGGGGATTGAAGACCCAAATTCGTTCTGGCAAAGGATGTATGAAATATTTTTTTAATTTTATATCTAGGATAGGAATAAGGAATAGCTAGGGATATTATATTTAATAGATGACTGCACTGTATTTTATTATTAACTAGCTTGTAAAGGAAACTTAAGTCAAGAACGCATCTTCGAGCACGAAGTGTGGTCATAAATTAAACTTAATCAAACGCTGATCATAGGGATTCCTATGAGAAAAACCACAGAATGCTAGATGTCTAGTGAAAGTTCGTTGTAAACTCTCAATCCGTTGGGAGTGAACAGCATAGAATGGAGACCATGCCACATTAGCGTATTCGAGATTGCTGCGCACAAGAGCGTTATAAAGGAGAATCTTGGTGCCGAGATTTTTAAATCCAACTGTACTACTGCGTATGAAACCGAGCATTTGGGCAGCTTTGACTACAATTTTATCAATATTCACAGCATTCATAATCACGGGTGGACTTAGATGGTAGATGTCCAAAGCTGATATGTTGTTTCAACGGTTTCATCTACCCACAGTAATATGATTTTACAAATTTTTGGTTTATTTATTTCAACCCACATAATATTCGTTTAGAAATACAATAGAAATAATATCTACTCTAAGTTTTATGCTTACAATGTATGAGATTTTAAGCTAGTATAATAAAATTAGTATAATACTCCTATATACATAGCTGATGTGAAGCACCGTCGCTATACAAAGTCTGCAATTTGTGAGCACACACAGGACCACACCCGCCATTACATCAGGCTTAACAAACCTCAAATCCTCGCAAAAGAACATCGATATCGTCCTAGAATGATACGTGACGTGACGATAGATTCCGTAAACGTAGTTTTATTTCAAAATGTGTAAAATTCGCGTAAATGCTAGAAAGAATTATATATTAAATAACAATTAAACCACATTGAATCAGACCTTGAAAAGTAATAGGGCTCTATTCGTAATCATACTAATCCGTAAAAGAAAAAAAGTCTCGATTAGTAAAGTATTTTGGTCGTTATCGTGTTAACATACATTACCTACAACAAACGGACGTCCAAGACAGAACTTTTTCTAACAGTTTTTTAACTAGTTTAAATAACAAAAATGGCAAAATGTCACGAGTGTTAAAAATAGTGTTTTTTCTTGATATGTGTGTGTATATATTATTTTACAAGTGCAATATATGATAAATAGAGACATATTAAGTTAGAAAAATCAGTTTTTCTGCGTGAAGCGAGAATAGTACACACCCCAACGCTTCGCTTATGAGGCGTGCAATAATAACGTAGAATTATACTGTTATGAGCATAATTGTTTTTGAACGTAGCCTGTATGAGTAACATACATTTTAACTTTATTCCTGTGGAGTCAGTTGTTCAATTCATTTAATATTGAATAGGTACCTACCTAGGTTTGTGCTCAAAATACTTGAATATATATCTCTACGAGCAGTATTGGTTATATCCAATAGGTACCTGCACGCCTGATTTAGATTCGTAGCTTTTAATATTTTCTCTTGATTCGTTAATACTGTACTAGTTTTTGCTCTCTTGCTTCTGGGCTATTTATTAACATTCTATACTAGTTTGGTAGTTAAGTAGCTATTATCTAGTTAGATGGAGGACAAATTTGTGACATTAAGATTGTGCAAATCCTTTACGAAGTTACATTAACGTGTGTGATATATTGTTAACAATAATATTACCTTGCAAAATCAACTACGCATGTTCTTAATCCTGTTGCGTAACCTTCGCTGAATCTAATTAAGATTCCAGGTAGCGTGAGATTTAACTCTTCCACTATATAAGGGTCTAATGATTCCAAACCCAATTCTGGTGACCCCTTGGCAAAGAATGGTATGGCTACTTGTAGAGAGTTCTTCACACATTCCGATGACGAGCTCCGACATGGTCTTTTGAAGGAAACTGCGGATGTTGAAAGAGTAAGGACAAATAGTACACAACATCATTATAAATATTCGGTATAAAATAAAATTAAGAATTAATGAATAAAATATTAATCAAAAAAGCTCATATGACAGTATCCAAGTACACCGCTGTACAGATTTGTATAATCTATACTATTATAAAGTTGAAACAGAGCTGTGTCTCTGACATTTAAGATATTTGAGAAAAAATGACTGTATTACGCTATGTATAGGTACGTGTCTGAACACAAAACAATTTTTTTTTAATTTTTTGTCTGTTTGTCTGTTTATGTGTTTGTTTGTCTGCGCATCACGCAAAAACTACCGGACGGATTTTGATGCAACATTTTTTATTTGATAGATCTCGATTAGACTTAACAACTGGTATACATTTTATCCCGCTACTATATCGGGAACCTGAAATACAACCTAAAAATTAGGTTTTGGTTGCGGCGGAGCCGCAAGCAAAGGCTAGTTTTTTTATAAAAATGGTTGCGATAAGCCAATTTCATCAAATTGGTTTTATCAATACATCCAGTAGCCATTTGAAGTCCACATTGATAACCTCTATGTAAAAACATTTATATCACATTTTTTCTGGGATAAGAAGTAGCCGTAGAGTAGAAGTAGTATATCACTTGCGAGGTCCTTACTATGTCTATACAATAATGCAAATTACGGCGTAAAAATGTAATAAGTAAACAAACAAACACACTTACGTATTAACTTTGGTAAGGACTAGTAAAAATTAAAATGCGTATTCCACGTACGTATTATTGCCTATTGGTCTTAGCTCAAAATAGAAATATCGAAAACATAGGTTTTTTTAACCACTTAAAATCAAGCAACTATTTTGTCAAACGTAGTAGTTAGTAAGGCAACAATGTAAACGAGTGTTATTTAGACAGGCATGTGAGTAGTTTATACTTACTTGAATGACTAGAAGGGTATCCGTAAGCCGAAAAAATCACAATAATACAGAAAACAAAGTTGCTTTTCATTTTTATTACACAGTAAACACTAATCTAACCACTGTTACACTCCAATCGCAATTAATGGAAGATTCAAAAAGTTACACCAATTTTATATTAAAAGCCAAATTGTACATTATTGTTAGCCAGTGATAATTAACTAAATGTTTTCTTCAAAATAATTACCAACTTTATTCTCTTATTGATTGATTTAAAATGTGTAATTATTGTTGAACTAATTAGCGATTATTCAGAGATATAATTTTCTAATGAATATGAAATCCCTGTAATGTAATCGCCCTTTACGAAATGTAGCTTGTCGTAAATGAACTATTAAGCATTAATGGGTATGACTATAGGAAATCCCATGAAGATAATAATAATAATAATTGCGAGGTGATGGTCAAAAAATATCCCACCTCTTTTAGATGGATGACCTTAAGTTGTTTGCCCCTACCAGATTGCAAGTAATGGAGTTACTAAAATTAACCGAGTCCTTTAGTAATTCCATCAGGATGGAATTTGGTGTGGATAAATGTGCGGTCATGCATGTAAAACGGGGAAAGATAGTGGAATCCGAATCCTCGTGGCGTGGTCGGTAGTGTAACCGACTTCCGTGTACGAGGTCGTGGGTTCGATTCCCACTCAGGACAATTATTTGTGTGATGAACACAGATAATTGTCGCAGTACAATTAGGTGTTTTCTATCTATGATATGTATGTATTTACAAAAAAAAAGTAGTATATGTATTATATCCGTAATCTGGTACCCATAGCACAAGCGTTAAGCTTAGTTTGGGGCCAGAGGACGTTGTGTGAAAATGTCCGTGAATATTAAAAAAAAAAAAAATTTGGAATCTCCGTTTTCCCGCCGATTTTGTTTTTTTTTTTCTGTGGCCTGTCGGCTATTCAGCCATTATTTTTCATTTTAATCATTGAAAAAATATAAATCTTCGTTATTTTAAAGATATAGTTGCAACTATATTAAAATAAAGTCATATAAAAAACATATTCCTTAATAAATACGTACTTAAATTTGTTTTATTTCAATTTTACATCGCGCTGTAATTGACTGGCTGTACAGAAAATAGAACTGGTGTTTTTTATTATTACTCAGCTGTCAGTTGAGAGTAGTAAAGTAGTGTGAAAAATATATTTTTTTTAGCATATGACATGCTCCATATAGAGCAACAAAAAATGTGAAATGCGAAATCGAAAAAAACAGTCACGGGCAGAATTCCAACCTGCATCTCCTGGAATACCGTCCCAGGTTCTGAATTGGCAAAGCATCTGGAACGATATTCCAGGAGATGCAGGTTCGAATCCTGCTCGTGACTCTTGTTTTCGATTTCACATTTTCACACTTTGTGTTAATTAGTCAAAATAAATCCCTATTATGAGAAAACACTATAAGCAATACATAAAATTCAAACATAAATTTCATTCACTCTTAGGTAGCCTACTACATATTTTCTTCAAAGCTATTATTTACGATATTTTTTTAATGAAACAATAATATTTAGTGTAATTAAACTTTATTATTGAATCCTTTTTCAAAAATACATATTTCCTTTTTTTTAACAACTAATTTTGTAATAACTTGCAGAAACCGAGCTTGTTTGAAACGAGAGCAAAAAGTGCAATACATCCATCCATCCATCCAGCTCCCCGCAGCTTTGACCAGATCCGTTAGGACCAGATACGTTAGGCAATACAAGTAAGTAGTAATTGTTATGATTATTGGTTAGGCAATACAAGTAAGTAGTAATTGTTATGAATATTGTCGGCCATATTATTGTCACAATATTATTACCAAATATGTACAATATTATTAATGTGATTTTTATATAGTATGACTAACACGAATATTTAGATCATGATGAAGACTGGCAAATTTGTGGCTGGTGGATACCATCATTTTTAAATTGTACTACGTGACTGGCATACAAGATTACGGCCCACTTTATGTTAAGCGGTTACCGTAGCCTAAAGACGCTAACGACACCAGCGGCATCACTCGCGCGTCGTTATATCCAAGAAAAGGAATAGGAGGTGGAGAGAAGGGATAATAGAGAGACTATAGAACAAAGCATCACGCCTGTATTCTCCGAAGGGGTAGGCAGAGGTGTATTGCACACCCACGACTCGCCAGCTATGTTTAAGTGCCACGTAACAGGGGGCGAGCCTATTGACGTCTACCAGGCACATTTCCAAACTCCGGGTTGTTACTGAGAATTTTTCTTTTTAGAAAAAAGCTCAATAACATTGCTCGACCCGTGGACCGAACCCGAGACCTCATGATTAGCAGTCGCATACACTTCTGCTACACCACCGAGGCAGTTGGATTATAAATAGAGGATGAAAAGGATTATAAGGAGGGGATATGGATGAGGTTTGAGCGTTATCATTTATTAGAAGAAACAAAATGAAGCAATAGTGAATATGTGGTTTTTGCCTATAAAACGATAAACAGAACAAAAGGGAAAGTTGGAACATACAGAGAAATTGAAATAGTTGGCGTTGGATGGATAAATATGAAGAATAACATTAAGTTTGTCTAAATAAACTTCTAGAAAGGTTCTGGAACATTATAATGAAATTATTACTGACTTTGTTCATAATTTTGACACATCATATAGAATTAAAACTACACCAACTGTCGTCATGCTCATTATAGGGCAACTTTCGCGTAAAGGCGACAATATGAAAAGTTTATTCGATGAAGTTATGGTGTTGATGCAGTGTCAACACCAGGACAACAGTCTGGTACCATTGTTGTTGTTTCACTTCTAGATCTCGTACTAACTGTAGCACATAGCGGGCAAGGTGCGTAGCATAAAACTTCAATATCTGTAATATATAATTACGTGATCATTATTATTGGAGTGTTTTTATCCCTTATTACTTTCCACTGCTGGGATGTTAAGCAGCAAGAGCTTTGATGAGAGGGACATAGTTCAGCTACATTGTAATAGCGATTTATTTCGAGTATATTATCTATCTTTGTGGTTTATCTTCTTGAATTTACATAATTAGTCGGCTTTTATCGTCTCTTACAATAACCGTGAAATAGAATAGGGTGGTAACATTATGAATTCTTTTTGTTTATATATCCACTTCAGAAAAACCTAAATATCTATTTATAATTTAAGTATTTACCTAATGTTAGCGCAATTCTACTAGTGAATCTATTTGGGGAAGAATGGGCGTTGATCACCTAACTTTCAGATGCCTTAAAACCATTGCAACCGTATCAAGCCTTACGTAGCTAGTGTTGTATATTCTAATAACAACATACCAAAAACTAACTTTTATATAGGTACAACACTCACCTCGTCCGCAACTCTTTGCACATTTGATACGATTTTCATTAGCATAAGTGTTTAGGTCTGTGCCGCAGACAGGAACAATATCTGGTCCAGTATAGCAAGTCCTGGTACACCTTATATAGGTTATATTAGTAGAGTCACTAGTCCCGAAAGATATCGATGACGATGAAACAGTAGCCTGTGTAACAGACACTATATCTGCATCTTCTGGCTTAGTAGTATTCATTTCAAGAGTACCAGTGATTGGCTTATTGGTAACTTTTGTGAAAAGATTATTAGCAGACGGAGTAGTTGCTTCCATTATGTTAGCATTGGGCTCGGTTGGATATCTTGCAGAAGTCGTAATTTTAGTAGGAACATCAGACAATGTTGTTTGTAAGTTCGCAATTGGTTTCGATGTGATTGACATTAACGGCCGTTTTATCCAAACACGTTGTGGTGAATATCTGTGTTAAATATATATATATTAGGTATAGTAGTATTACTATTATAATAAGCAAAGGCCATACCCTTTGCCCGCGGATTTGCCGCAGTCTAAGCTAGGTTTTAGGTTATAACTCGGGTTCCCGATATAGTAGCGGGATTTATGCATGTTTTAAGTCTAATCAAGACCTACTCGTATCGAACGTAGCTCATCAAAATCCGCACGTAGTTTTTGTTTGTTTGTTCTAACAAACAAACAGACAAAAATAAATAAATTATTTTTAAATAAAAAAGAAACCGCCTTCAAAAGACACCTTAAACTAAAAACCAAAAAATAATTTAGTATTTACATACAATTTCCGTTTTAGACACCTACTGATGTGTTTGAAGTCGGTGCCTAGATGATGTTAATGTTATTATAAGTAGGTATATATATATATATATATATATATATACCTATTGTTTTTGTTATTATATGAGTATAAGTATGGTTTTGTTATGGCACGCCTCATAAGCGAAGCGTTGAGGTGTGTTCTACTCCCGGTTGACACGGCACAGCTGATTTTTCAAACTTAAAATGTCTCTATTTAGCATATATTGCACTTGTAAAATAATATCTACACACACATATAAAGAACAAACACTATTTTTAACACTCATGATATTTTTGATGCCATTTTTGACGTGACAACGTCTTATAAATTGGTTTGCCGGGTGACACTTCAAGAAACTGCGTTACGCTCCGCTCACGTTATGCGCTCACAATGAGAGCGAGTGAGAGGCACGCGTCCCTTCCACTCGGGCATGGTTAGCCCGCCTAAGAGCGAGAGAGACGAAGAAATAAAATTTTGTTAATATGAAATTCAGTGCGAGATTCTTTGTATAAATTAATGTTTTAAATATAATTCTTTGTATAAATAAATGTTTTAAATTGTTACTATTATTTCATCCTTCTTCCTACTATACGAATGAATATTCACATTAAAATTATTTTACCACTCAAAGTCGTTGTCACGTAAAACTTTCGCCCGTATACCGACTTTACAGGCAACCAATTTTTGTTATATAAACTAGTTAAAAAACTGTTTGAAAATAATCTGGCTTGGACGTCCGTGAGTTGTAGGTAATGTATGTTAACACGATAACGACTAAAATACTTAATTAATCGAGTCTTTTTTTTTTTGTTTACGATTTATTATGACTAGGAATAGAGCCCTATTACTTTTCACGTTCTGATTCGATGTGGTTTAATTGTTATTAAATAAACAAAAAAATACTGAATATTTACGGCATTTACGCTCGACGCGACACTAAAACCAGCGCCTTTCATGAGAACTACCTACCTTTTTACGTACGCATAGCCACCGGTGGTTTTACTATCGTCTTCGTCAACAGAACAGAACGCCGTTCGCCCGGCCGGTACATTATTTTTTGTTAAAGGAAAGTTTTTACCTTTGCTTGACGAACTGATGATATTTGTCAAGTATAATAACTGTTTTATCCATAACAATAATTAAAAACACTAAACCCACGTAAATAATAACACACCAACGTTATAAAACACAACAAAAACATATTTTACATTCCACAATTTTTATTGCGTGGCCTTGGCGTCACGGTGTTTTCACTTAGAACAAAGTATAAAATTATAAAGCAACCAGGTTAGGAAGATAAATTGTAATTGGAAGATAAAAAAGATTTCTTGTTGAACTCATTGATTTTTAAATAAGTCGTATAATATTGTCCGAAGTTGCAATTTTCTATTGATAGATGTCGCTGTTTTAAATTAAAAGAGATATTGACAAATGCAGCCCTAAATGTCGCAAGTGGCAATTGTAGATGTATTCAGTTGCTGTTGTATATATAGAACCACAATATTGCTTTTTTTCAAGGAAACTAGCGATGTCTTTTTGTTTTCTTAAATTGTTTTTGTTTACAGTTTAATAAATTATTCAATTTTACATGTTTATATATATTATATGCACTTATGCAGGTATATATGTAAACTCATGGATTGTTGTTCTTACTAATTGCCAGATGGCGCCTTGCAATATAGAAGTACTTCTTAAAATTAGCGCTAGATGGCGTATAAGACATGAGTATCACATTAGTACTATTTGAAATTAGTGCTATCTATGTGATTTATTGAAAACTACTTAGTAAAACCAATACATTATTAGTTACTTATCAAATAATCAATTTTATTGTGAAAAATGAAGATTATGACGCGTATTTTAAACTAGGCACCGACTTCAAACACATCAGTAGGTGTCTAGCACGGAAATTGTATGTAAATTATTTTTTGGTTTTTAGTTTAAGGTGTCCTTTGAAGGCGGTTTTTTATTTTTTATTTAAAAATAATTATTTTTTTGGTTTTTGTGGTTATTTATGAAATAGGTGCGAAGGTTAGAGTAGATGGTACATGATGGGGGGGGCTTCCTTGGGGCACAGGAGTCTGAAAATGATAAATATGAGCTCCTGAAGCATAGTCGAGAAAGAAATAGAAAACATTGGCGTACCCATATACATTTAATATGGGTACGCCAACTAAACTCTCTCTTTCCGTGTGGTGACGGACTAAGAATACAAGTGTCACCACCCCATTCTTTCTCACGGGTGTCGTATGAGGCGACTAAGGGAAGTAAGCAATTATCATCCATTGCATGACTGGTGAAAGGGCCGGGTACCGAGTGGGAGTACTCACTTGGTATCGAGCCCGAGCGGGTTTGTACCACCATCTTCAGTGTGACCGGCCATGAAGCACATTGTTGCGTTTTGGCTGTAGCAGGAGATAGCCGTTTATTCTTTCATTTCATATTGGTGAAATGAAATGGTGAGCAGTGGCTTGACAATACTCTCAGCCTATAGTTGAGTCCATGAGCGACGGTTACCATTTACCATCAGATGGGCCGTGGCTCGTCTGCCACTACAAGCAATAAAAATGAAAAAAAGACTGCCTCGGTGGTGCAGCGGTAGTGTGTGCGACTGATGATCATGAGGTCTCGGCTTCGATCCCCGGGTCGGGCAGTGTTATTGAGCTTTTTCGTAAAAATAAAAATTCTAGGCAATGTACGGCAATAGGCTCGCCCCCTATTACGTGGGACTTAAACATAGCTGGTGAACCGTGGGTATGTAATACACCTCTGCCTACCCCTTCGGGCATACAGGCGTGATGCTATGCCAACTAAACTCACTGCTCCAATGAGCCAGAGAATCGGCCGAAAATATCATCGATGTAGGTCCGGATGCAATTTTTTAGATTTTTGTTGTTTTTTTTTATAAACCGCTGGACCGATTTTTATAAAATTTTAATGGGACCACCTCTGATGTAGAACTTACCAAACAAAAAAAGAATCATTGAAATCGATTCATAATTGGCGGAATAATCGCGTAACAAACACACAAAAATAACATACAGCCGAATTGAGAACCTCCTCCTTTTTGGAAGTCGGTTAAAAAAGATTTGTGTTCAGAGATACACAATAGCATAATACATTTTTTTTCTGAAATATCTTAAATTACATACATAGTTATGTTACTGCTTTATAATTAGACTAGTTTTCTGGTTATATCTCAGGTTCCTAATGTAGTAGCGGGATAAAATAGTTTAAAGTCTAATCGAGAGCTATCAAACAAAAAAGTTGCATCAAAATCCGTTCAGTAGTTTTTGTGTGATGCGCGAACAAACAAACAGATAAACAGACAAAAAGATCTAAAAAATATCGTTTTGTGCTTAGACACGCTTATATAGGCTAATACAGACATTTTTTCTCAAATATCTTAAATGTACAGACATAGCTCTGTTACAGCTTTATAATAGTATAGATAGATAGATACTCGATAGCGGATTTCCATGATTCCACCAAAAAATTAATTTCAGATTTTTTACTAATTTACACTAATGTAATCAATCATTAAGGATATTACTCATAACTAGTCTCTGCCTGCGACTTATCATGTCGATTTTAATTTTTAAAGCTATTAAGTCGTTTAGGCGTATCCACAGGAACTCGTCATCGGATTAAAAACACTCTGTGCTTATCCAGGTCATAATTAATCTATAATATATCAAACGTTCAACGTTTATTATTTACCGTAGACATAGGATATAATAGACTTGCTACTATTTTTATACTAAGGATGAAGAAAAGGATGCACATATTAGGTCATAGCAAGTTAGACACATATATAAGTATTTTATCCTTTTCGCGTATGCGTTATTTTTGTTTGGACTCGATTCAACTGGGTCCCAATAATAAGGTGACCTACCGTCCCCATCATCGGTATGTATCTAAGCTTTTTTCTGTATTTGCGTATATAAAACATTCATTAACCACGTTATACACGCTAATGTTAAACGTTCTAATACATTTTAAGCAAAATATAAGTATAACTGCAATTTATTTTGTTGTTATCCGGCTATAACAGATGCATTTTTAGTCTGCAAAGTTATCATCCATCCATCAGCTCTTCATCGTCCACTACTGGACATAGGCCTCCCCAAAATGGGGGCTTTACCATAATCGCCACGCTTAGCAGGCGGGTTGGCGATCGCAGTGGATGTTTTTAGTACACAGGGGAACGCTGCTGCCCGGTCCCCCGGTAATCCCTTAGTCGGCTTTTACGACTCCCATAGGAAGAGACGGGGCGGAGCTATTCTTGGTGCCGGCCCCACACGGCTGACGTACAAAGTTATAATCATAGTTATCTTCTAAAATTATTCCGGTTATCATATGTTAAACTATTGCTGTCCCCACACTGCATTCACTGAGAACGTGTGCATTATATCCTCTGTCTACGTTATTTGCAAAAATATACGTCAAACATATAACTAAACTAACTTATACTATCTTGAGATTGTTACTAATGACTAATTGTAATTAGGGTTGATACCTCGAACTTGGAATATTAGAAGAATCAGGTTTACTCTCATTTGGATCACTATTTTCATCTGCGTCTTTTTCTTTCGGGGAAGGAAGTGGTCTGGTTAGATTCTTCCATTCGGCTTTGGTTCCAAGCCCTAAAGTTGGGTTATTTACTTTCAGATCAGCAAAAGTGCTAAGTATTAAAATTGATACTGAAAAAATAACAATTTTTTTTAGGTATATTATTAGATTCGTCAATGGAAATAAACTGTTACAAAAACAACGTTAAATAATTTAGATATTTTTATATATATTTTTAGCATTTGACATGCTTAGCACTATACATTAAACACAAAGTGAAAAATGTGAAATCAAAAATAACAGTCAGGATCCTGCTCCTGACTGTTATTTTCGATTTCACATTTTTCACTTTGTGTTTAACGTTAAATAAGTCTTATTCTTACATATTTTATTTATGTTACTGTAAATGTTGTTATTTTTTTGCAGTACCTTATATAGGTACTTCTGATAAAATACGAAAAGTTCATGTTTTGTAAAATGTGTACATTTATTTCAAAACAATATTTCAGTTTATTCAAAAGTTAAACAATTGAAAATCTAATTTTGTGTTTGGAATTTTCGTATACCACTGTAAAGATCCAACTGCCGGCTATAAAATTATATTATGTTTTTCATGGTATTAATTCTCTTTTGTATTAAATAATATCATAAGAAAACTACAAGCGAAAGTGTTTCGATTTATATGATGGGAGATCTCTGCACATTACTGATTTTATTTATTAACTAGCCTTTGCCGCAGCGAATAGGTGTTATTTTAGATTATATCTAAGGTTCCCAATATAGTAGCGGGATAAGATGTATACCAGTTTTTAAGTCTAATCAAGAGCTATCAAATAAAAAGTTGCATAAAAATTCGTTCAGGAGTTTTTGCGTGATGCGCTAACGTACAGACAGATAACCACACAAAAAATCTAAAAAAATAATTCTTTTGTGTTTAGACACGCCTATATAGCCTAATACAGTTTTTTTTTCTCAAATATCTTAAATGTAGAGACTGTTACAACTTTATAATAGATAGGATTACGTTTGCTGACAGTTACATTGATTCTTAGATAACATAATGAGGAATAGGTAATGAAACAAATGAACAGCCAATTATTTAGATATTTTTTATATATAATTTTAGCATTTGACATGCTTAGCAACATACATTAAACACAAAGTGAAAAATGTGAAATCGAAAATGACAGTCACGAGCAGGATTCGAACCTGCATCTCCTGGATACCGTCCGGATGCTTTGCCAATTCAGCCATCGTGATCCTTGCTCCTGACTGCTAATCTCGATAACACATTCATACTTAACGTCTTTGGGTGACGCCTGCACCATCTGTCGGAAGTATTTTCATACATTATACCGACCAGGTAAACTTAATTTTACAATTAAGATTTTACCTAATAATGACGCAAACCCTATAAATATTTAGATATTTTTTATATATATTTTTAGCACTTGGCATGCTTAGCAACATACATTAAACACAAAGTGAAAAATGTGATATCGAAAATAACAGTCACGAGCAGGATTCGAACCTGCATCTCCTGGACCATCTGTCGGAAGTATTTTCATACATTATACCGACTAGGTAAACTTAATTTTCCAATTAAGATTTTACCTAATAATGACGCAAACCCTATAAATATTTAGATATTTTTTATAAATATTTTTAGCATTTGACATGCTTAGCAACATACATTAAATTTTCGATTTCACATTTTTACTTTGTGTTTAATGAACAATCAATTATTAGGAATCACCACATGCACTTAAAAATAAGACTAATGTAAAATAAGCATCTAGGATTCTAGGTGTATATTATGTATGACATTACAAATTCAAGGTTCTGTTTGCTAAGTGTTTTTTATTACGAATGATTTTTAAGGTATCGTTGAATATATCGGATATGTGACTGTATTTATTTGTCCATCTACAATTCTACATATACGTACTTAGGGCAACAATTTTGAAGACAGATGATGATATAGATGATACTCTGAAGTTCCACTTATTTAAGTTGGGGAAAATCTACTTGATTCTCCCAAGTCTAGTTCCCTTCTCCCTACCAGTCTTTTAAAGTATTATTTCTTTTTTTGCACTACAGTAGAAATAATGCTTTGGAGGAGACTTCTACACAGATGAATCTTAGTGTCATCAGAGCAAAAACCTTAACATTTCTTTTTTTTTACACTATAAAAATTGATTATGACCATATTAAGGCAGCGTGCTATCATTCAAGGACTATGACGTTAGCTATTTTAAGGTCGCCAGCGCACATAAATAGTGCATATATTTAAAACATACATATTTAATGCAATTTGAAATATCATTTACATACGCGTTAACAGGATAGGCCCAAGAACCTTGGGGAATTCCAGAATTAAAAGAATGTGATGACGATTTGTATCCGTGCATTACAATATTGAATGTGCTACTATTTACTGAGCGCAATAGAGACTTATAGTAGGAATCATCCGAACGCTAGTGGCGTGGGGAGAAATGTAAGCCACGGAAGCCCTTTTCACGTCTTTGCCTACCACTTTGGAAAACGGATGTGTGTCTATGTATATATGGGATAAAGTAGTATAAATATGTACTTTGAAAGTCCTCTGCAGAGTCCTAGTTCCTCACATGAAAAGTCTTAAATCGACCTGTTTGCTGCTATTCGTCCTTTCGCTACTGTTGTATGGATACTTCTTATTGTTTTTTATTTAAGAAAACACCTGAGATTTCGGAGATTTTGTAAACACAAAATAAATGGACACATAAAGTATAGGTATTCGAAATAAGGCGGAAAACACAAATATATTTGCCAAACTCGCAGCCCACGACACGGCAGATCGATATATAAACCCCTACACCATTTAGGTATGCAGTAACTAAAACCTATTTTACTTAACTTGACGTGTAATTGAAGATAACATAAAATATACACTAATAAACAAAACGTAACTGTAACTATTAAGTAATACTTAACGTAATGATAACGAATTCACAAGACAACAACAAAAATGCAATTAACTCTAATTTGCATATCCAGTATGTAATTAATATTATCAACACATGAGACCTAAATATGAGCTATTAAAGATACCATATCCAAAGAAAACAGCCTTAAATGTCTTTTAAATTAAAAACAAAATAATATGTATATATAAAATTCTCTAGTGGTGGAGCCTTGATTATCCCAGCACGAATGGGATGGCTTGATCGTGGAAGTACCACCCTCTCACCTCTCACAAACGATCAGCGCGTAAGATCGGTAGTTACTGCTACCGTTGTGTTTCTTATGGTGAGTAAGAGCGCTGGAGACCAGAACCCCCTTCCTATCCTCTCCTTATTATCCTTCATATCCACCTCCTATCCCTTTCCTTAGAGATGATGACGTGCGATTAATGCCTCTAGTGTTGGTGTTGCTACGGTAACTGCTTACCATTAAGTGCCGTATGACTGTGTGCCACTACATGGGTAGCGAACCCATGTAGTGTTAAAAAAATATCAACTTATTTTGACAAATTACAAACACGATAGTAACTAACTAACTAACTTATCATCGCGCCATTTCCCTTGCGGGGTAGGCATAGAGAACAGAGTGCCAAGAGGCTTTATTCTTGCATACATCTCTCGCTTCATCAACATTCATAACTCTCTTCATACACGCTCGCCGGTTTCGGAGACTTCTGACTCCACCTTCCTTCAATACATGACCGATTTGGTCTAGGTAGGTGGGTCTCGGTCTCCCCCTGTACCTACATCCTTCCACTTTCGCATTGTATATTTTCTTAACCAGTCGCTCGTCCGGAATTCTTTCCACATGTCCGAACCATTGGAGCATTCCCTTTCGCATCTTTACACCAATACTCTCTTTCATACCTACTCCCTCTCTTACATCGCTGTTACGAATGCAATCAGCCAGCCTCACTCCACAGATTCTCCGCAGAGATCGCATTTCGACCGCATTGATTTTACTCTCATGCTCCTTTTTGCATAGTAGCAGATTTAAATTCCACACGGACCATTATACATATAATGTGTAATTACTCCTAAGTCTTTGTATTTTATTACTTACCCATAAATATTAGTGTTTCCATACTAATGATGTTGGCAAAAATATTTGCCATTTTATACACCTAGAACAAATTAAAGCTATTTAAAAAAAAAGCAATTATATATCTGTAATCAATAGGTATTATTACATGCCGGTTGGTAAGTATCTCCGAAATCATCCTGTATACTCACACATATCTTACTACACTACTCACATCTTAATTCTTTATGTGGCTCTGGTATTGCTAAAATGATATCTGCAACTTTTAAAACATAAGTATCTAATGTTATTTAACTTATTAAATACATTGTTTTGAACAATTTGTGTTATAGTTTTATTAATGTTTTTGGTTTAAAAACAAACAATAATTAGCCTTTTGCATAAAAATTATCTGTTGGGAGGGCTATATCACAGACAAAACATCGTCAACAATCTATCTATGAATAAACGTCGGATAGCAGATTTCAGTTATTGGAAAGTAAATAGGAGGTCAATCGAAAGAGAAGCAGCAGTTCTAGATTTCAAGGAATCTTAGACAGAATCTGGGATAGATTATTATAATATTGAGCGTAAGTCTACTATTGGTTGCATTACCATCAGTTTTGTCGTGCCGCTAGTCTGTTACCGACAGCAAGAAAATATTCTTACTAAGCCACTTATAATAAACGCAGCTAAACTGTGTGTTGCGCTTGTAAAAGTTAATAGGAAAACCTCGATATCAGACTATAAGTCTTTAAAAGATTACATAGAGCCTTTGTTCTTATACAAGGAATAGGTATTATGTATATTTCAACTAAAGCAATTCATGTAGTTATTTTTTTTTTGTTGCATGTAGTGGCAGACCAGCCACGGTCCATCTGATGGTAAATGGTAACCGTCGCCCATGGACTCGACTATACCGAGAGTATTGTCAAGCCGCTGCTCACCAATTCATTTCACAGATATGAAATGAAATATAAACGGCTATCTCCTTCTACAACCAAAACGCAACGATGTGCTTCATGGCCGGTCACACGGGAGATGGTGGTACCAACCCGCTCGGGCCCGATACCAAGCGAGTACTCCCACTTGGTACCCAGCCCTACCACCAGTCATGCAATGGATGATAATTGCTTACTTCCCTTAGTCGCCTCATATGACACCCGTGGGAAAGAATGGGATGGTGACACTTGTATTCTTAGTCCGTCACCACACGGACAAATTATTTTATTTTTAATTCTTATTTCTTTTCATTTAGAGCAATCAAATTTTACCTTGCATTGCTTATCCTCTTTCTTGCCTTGCACACTATATTATACACGGCAGAATCTTACCTCAGTGGCGATGTCAACTGCAGATATAAAAGAATTTTGCCGTGAAACTTATTGCAGAGTTGACGGTACACTACATCAAACTCTGTATAAATTACACACTTTATAGTGTTCCAATTGAGTGAAATTATTGCGATAACAGCTAATTTAACCCTACAAAGCTAACATATGCCACATGATCAACATATCGACGTATCAAACAAATATTTTTTTAATGATTCATTTGATTAGTTACTCGGGTTTTTGAATCGTCTTGATATCTACTAGACTACGCATAGTGATTCCGATTTTTTTTCCATTAACATACTGATGAGAAGGGTCAAGCTTTTCCTTAAAATAAAATGGATTTAAATCATATTCTACCTTGCTAATCTAATGCCAGTCGACAGACAACAGACTTATACTATAAGATCCCGTTTATTCGAATTACACCTATATTTACAACCAAGATGATGGAAATATTCAAGTGGTGTATATATCCAAAGGCTTGTCGTGCCATTAGTAATTGATAAGGAATAAGTGTAAATTATTTAAGTATCATAGTAGTAGCATACAGTGGGTTCAAAAGCATAATTATAAAAAACAATTTTACTGTTAGAAATCAATATAGTTAACTACTGCAGAAAAACAATAACAAGAGATTTATATGAAAGAGCGAGTAGCTGTAAAAGACAGTATTGGTGTAAAGATGTGAAAAGGAATGCTTCGATATTTAGGACATGTGAAAAGAATGCCGGACGAGATATGAAATGCGAAAGTAGATGGATGTAGGTATAGGGGAGACCGAGACTCACCACATAGATAAAATCGATCATGTATTGAAGGAAGGTGGAGTCAGGAGTCTCCGAAACTGGCCAGTGTTTATGAAGAGAATTATGAATGCTGAGGAAGTGCAAGAGTAGAGACTTTTAGCACTCTGTTTTCTATGCCTACCTCCGCAAGGGAGATGGTGTGATGATAAGTAAGTAATTAAGTATTTATATAGTTGTAAGAAATTCACCATTTATTTTCCTTATAAACGTTACTATTCCATTTGTTAGCTGTTGTAGTAGATATAAAAGAGACGAATACCTACCCAAAATAACTTACTAACCTACCAGACGGAAATTGTAACTTATTTATACCCTTTTCTACTGTTCTCCTTTTCTACATTTTGTAGGTTGCGAAGCTGATATAGTCGAACTATCAATTCCTATTTTTCGAACATTAGGCTCAGTAATGTAAGTATAATAAACGTAAGTTGTCACGTTTTTTTAATCTAAAGTAGTAACTAAGTAGACGCTTAGAGGGCAGAGGTGCGATAAATTATATTTGGAAGCTAACAAGATTGCTAGCCTATACATATTATAACATAAAGTCCCCCGCCGTGCGCCGCGTCTGTCTGTGGGACTGGAACCAAAAGAAAACTACCGAGCGAATTTTGATGCGGTCACCTTCGATGAACAATACCAACTTGTTGATCGAAGGCGATCACCAACAGATGACGTGATTCAGGAGGGTTAGATGTAAAATTAATTAGGTTTTATGTAAACCCTAAATGAATTATACACCTAAACCTTTTGTTGTTAGGTAGCTTTGAGTTGAATGACAATGGTTGTTGAAGATGTCGGAAAAAAAAATGCTGATTAGGGATGTGCCGCATAAACCATGGTAGTGTCGCGGACACTACCATGGTTACACTGTAGGGATAAAAACGAATAGATTAAAATATATAATTTATACAGCTTTGCAAAGACCTAGGCTTATCCGTGTGGTGACAGACTAAGAATACAAGTGTCACCACCCCATTCTTTCCCACGCGTGTCGTATGTGGCGACTAAGGGAAGTACGCAATTATCATCCATTGGATGACTGGTGGTAGGGCTGGGTACCAAGTGGGAGTTCTCACTTGGTATCGGGCCCGAGTGGGTTGGTACCACCATTTCCCGTGTGACCGGCCATGAAGACCGACATCGTTGCGTTATGGCTGTAGCAGGAGATAGCCGTTTATTCTTTCATCTCATATCGGTGAAATGAAATGGCGAGCAGCGGCTTTACAATACTCTCGGTGTAGTTGAGTCCACTTACCATTTACCATCAGATGGGCCGTGGCTCGTCTGCCACTACATGCAATAAAAAAAAGGTATTAAATTCAAAGAAAAGAATAAATAAATGTTTCTTGAAATTATTCTTTAAAAATACAAGTTCAACCTCTTGCTTGAACATTTCCTAGGGATATTAAAGTGTGCTATATTGTCGCTCTTATTAGTTAAGTGTACGTGTGCAGTGTATCTATAAATATAACTTAATTTTATCAAGCTATAAACATTGGATTCCGGTACTAGAATATATATATTTCATTATTTGTAGTTGTTTAGCTTGTTATGTTAAATAAATGTTACATTGAATCGTGTCACTTCACACTGTGTAAAATTCATTTTCCCACTGTACTGCTCATGCGTGGCTACAGTATGCGCTCAGGATTTTGTTACAGTTCAATATGATCATGGTCATATTGTACTCTTTCTGATTCACAAATAAGGCGAATTCATGATCAGTTATGGTGATCATGCAGATCACGCACAGTGAGCAGTTCCTTGGTATCCTATAACATGCATTTTGATAGTGCGGGCTACTACATATAGTAGTTTTTAGGTTATATCTTAGGTTCTGGTGATATACCACCTAGCTTTTGGCTGCGGCAGAGCTGCGGACAAGGCCTATTATCTATACTGTTAAAATATAAAGGTGTAACAGAGCTGTGTCTGTACATTCAAGATATTCGAGAAAAAAAATACTATATTGGGCTGTATAGGCGTGTCTAAACACACAACGATTTTTTTTTTCTGTTTGTCTGTTTATCTGTTTGTTTGTTCGCGCATCACACAAAAACTACAAAACGGATTTTGATGCGACTTTTTTATTTGAGAGCTCTTGATTAGACTTAAAAACTGGTATACATTTTATTCCGCTACTATATTGAGGACCTGAGATATAACAGAAAAATTTGCTTTTGGCTGCGGCGAAGCCGCGGGCAATGGCTAGTTAAGTATAAATAAATATAAATACACCAAGCCATCTATTTTTTATTGTTAATGCTGAAAAAAATTTACCTAACCTCACACCCCGTCGTTCAGGGCAACGAACAGGAACACATAAAACCCGCCGTATGTCGTCTCTCTGCCTGTATTGGCGGACCACTGGTACTGTGTGACAACACCAAGCCATCCTAGAATAGCAAACAAATCCCACTCGTAGTTATTATTTTTTATTTTGCACTTAGCTTTATACTTTTATAAAGTATTAACGATGCTATAAGTACGGCATGCTGTACTTATTATGTATGTAAGTATGCTGCTAAGCTGGAAACTGAAAAGAAAACTTGCTTGTGTGTGTGTTTGTTAACGGGTTTTCAATGGTATGAAGTATGAAGCCTTTTCCTTATTTTCCTTGTTAGTCTAGTACATATTAATGGGTACCTACATTTTGAAATACTAGCTTATGACAGCAGTAGTGCTTTCCTGTAATACAAATCATATGCCACAGATTATTCTACTTACTTACCTATCACCACGCCATCTCCCTTGCAGGGTAGGCAGAGAGAAAAGAGTGCCAAAGGGCTCTATTCTTGCATCCATCTCTCGCATTCATAATTCTCTTCATACAAGCTCGCCGGTTTCAGAGTCTCCTGACTCCACCTTCTTTCAATACACGACCGATTTTGTCTAGGTAGTAGGTTATATAGTCTCGGTCTCCCCCTGTACCTACATCCTTCCATTCTTCTATATCATAAAATAATATTCTCCATACAAAAATAGTCAACCCACAAGAAGAAACACCCCCTTAGGTAGTATACTGAAGTAATGCAACATAGTTCCAGTGGCCCGGTAACACAGGCGGAGAGACGGCAGACAGCGGGTTTATTTAGTGGGCGAAGGCCCTATAATACCCTGTTCGTTGCCCCGAACGACGGGGTGTGCGGATAGGTACATTTTTTCTCGGCTTAAAAAAAATGGAAACCAGCAAGCCTGAGAGATCTTCTCCGAGGGAAGTTCTAAAGTTCGCCAACCTCCACTAGGCCAGCGTAGTTAACTACGGGCTACGGGATCCTTTTCCTGCCTATTAGTGGGACAGTATTGAGTAGAAAAAAAATATAACCAAATTATTATTCTTAAAAAGTTCTAAAAAAAATATGCCACAATACATATGTATCCTTCAAACTTCAAAGAAAAAAAGGCTTCAAAGGATATTTCATAATATCTACTTTTACAAAAAAAGATATAGTCACGCCATAGTCAGAGGTGTATTACATACCCCTGGTTCACCAACTATGTTTAAGATTCACGTAATGGGGGGTGAGCCTATTGTCGTCTACCGCCCACATTTCCAAACTCCGAGCTACAACTGAGAACTTTCCTTTTTACGAAAAAGCTCAATAGCCCCGGGAATCGAACCCGAGATCTCATGATCAGCAGTCGCTCACACTACTGCTGCACCACTGAGGAAGTTTTACTATATATTTCAAATTAAAAAAAATGCTTAATTTTTTACTATACTACTCTGTCAAGAAAGTACCGGGAATGCATGATTTGTTTATGGTTCCGAATTCAAATATTTGTTTTTTTTTGTTATTGCTAGATTGGCACAACTGTTAGGTATCCATTTTGGCGCGGAGTTTGAGTTGCATCAGTTATTTATATTAAATACAGTGCTGTTTTTAGTTATATCATATCTAGTGTGTATTGCTAATTTCATAATGGACAAAAACATCGAACAAAGAGTTTATCTTAAATTTTGCATCGCCAATGGAATTTCGTGTTCAGAGTACCTAAAAATTTTACAGAAGACAAGAAGACAAGACTTTATCAAAAATACGTGCTTATATTACAAAGCGTTTAAAAGCGGTCGAGATGATATGGAAGATTTGCCTCGCTCTGGTAGCCCATCAACATCTGCAACTGAAGTTAACATTGCAAAAGTGAAGGAAATAGTGACTGAAAATCCAAATTTTGAGAAAGATAGTCGCCGAACTTTCTGTGTCTCATGAGTCGATCCGTACCATTTTAAATAATCACTTGGGTATGAAACATGTTTCCGCTCGGCTAGTCCCAAAAGACCTGAATTTTCTCCAAAAACTCAATCGCATGAGACTCACTGAGGACATGCTCGAACGAGTCAATTCCGACCCAATAATCATGAAACGCATTGTTACTGGTGACGAGACGTGGGTGGGTTATATATCGGTAAAAAAATAAAGCATTTATATATATATAGTATATTTCTAATTTAAAGAAATGCTTTATTTTTTTACCGATATTAAGTAGACGAAGTGGCAGGCAAAAGCCATTATTTATAAGTACGTAAATGTTATTATTTCGTCCATTGCTACACATTGGCCTGCGGGCGTGTTAACTGTTCGGGCTATGTCGATTACTCTCGTTCTCCCACAGATTTAATTCTATTTGATAAAAAAGGAATAAGAAGATAAACCCAATATGCTGAAAAAAAAAAATAATTTATTTATCCTTTAATTAAGAACTAATTATTTTTAACTTATTGTGGAGGTATGGCGCAACGTGATGTCCTTAACAGTCTCACATCTGAAAAAAAAAAGGAATTTTGATATATTTCTTATAATACTAGTTGGAACTCTATTGAGAAGGTCGTAGCCTAGTTGTGAACTTGCAGTTTGAATGATCGGTAAGGTTAAGCTACTTTCACTAGGCTGGCAATCAGATAGGTGACCAAAAAGTGGCACCTATTTGTGGACACTGAACTTCCTCCGTGCTTTGAAAGGCACGTTAAATGATTAATAACTGAATTATTGTCGGTTAACTTTACCTCAGTACAGTTTCACAGAGCCACAAATTCCAGAGATTTCGAATAACATCTATTAAGCCATACCGCAGAATGGCTGTGCGGTTTAACCATAACTTGTCTGTCGGCAATTAAACGATCGAAATGCATCTGACGTTCAAAAAACTTTTAATTGCTATAGCTAATAAAATTTATATAAAAGTATAGCTTTTATACTTATATAAAAGTATAGCTTTTATACTTACTAACGCCACAAGCCTGAGCACAGCTCAGTCTTCCAGGATTGTCATAGGTGATATTATCAGTGCCGCAGACAGGATTATATTCTGGAGTTACAGGACAAGACATGATGCACTGCTGGACTGCCGGTGACTGTGTAGTTAGGCCGCTTAAGCTAGAAATTAAATATATTCGATTTTATATTATCTACAATACTGTTTTATTTATAATATAAGCAAATTATGTTGGTGTTGTATATGAAAATGTTTCACGTACCCTTCAGGAGCGGTCGTTGTGTCTTGTGTCGCTTTCTGAATATGATTTGGTTGTCCAATAAGTTGTGTGAATTGATTTGGTCCAAATGTTTGGCCAGGAATTAGAGAGCCAGGAATTTGTGTAGGTAAGCCAGGGGGTTGGAAAGGGGAACTAGGAATTTGTGTAGGTAAGCCAGGGGGTTGGAAAGGGGAACTAGGAATTTGTGTAGGTATGCCAGGGGGTTGGAAAGGGGCACTAGGAATCTGTGTAGGTATGCTAGGGGGTTGGAAAGGGGAGCCAGGAAATGAAGGTAAGTTAGGGAGCCCAGGAGATGTGGGAGTTTGCACTGGATTTGGAACTCCGAATGGGGGATTTTGGGACCCGAATGGAGGAGTTCCAAAAAATATATTTTGCACGTTGCCAGGCCATTGTTTAGTGAGTGTACTTTGATGAGGCCTATTCTGACTAATGGATCCGTACCTGTCGTCAATGACTCCGTTAACGTCATTATTGAACCCTTGCTGTCCCAGCCCACCACTTGTAAAGATAACTGAAAATAAATAAAAACTCTTTATTAAATGTCATAAATGTTGTCACTTAAACCACCGCATATTTAAAGAAATTTCAGTGATACAGGGTGTAAACGACATCGTACCGATAATTGATACCATGGGTTCAGTACTCGATTCTAAAAACCCGGGTAGTGGAAATATGCATTAGTCTTCTCATGAAAACTGCTTGTTTTTCATTTCTTTTTTCATTCTATGTGAGATAAAATCGTTATATTGTATATCTAAAGGCGATTTAAGGTAATGAACCCACTAATCACCAATTTACTGCAAAAACTACAATGGATTGAATTCTTCGTCATGTTTTTTAGTCGCATTGTTGTTAATGATTCGATGGCGCCTGAAAAAATGCAAATTTTATCGCCATTGTCGACGAAAATGGTATGGGGCGTATTATTACAGTTATTTGGTGACATCTTTGCCCGGAGTAATCGGTATGATGTCATTTACACCCGGTATAATATAGTAAAGATGGGTTAATACCGATATTTGTCAATATCAGCTAATATGAATATATTCTTCAAGTAATATCATAATATGTATATACTAATATATGAATATCACTAATATTTAATACGGAGGATATAGAGATATGCTGCATATCAATAAATTCGCTGCTATTTCCACCACCATTTTTAACTCAATGATACGTACGATGTTCTGATCGATATGATACGTACGATGTTCGCACCGATATGCGATTCTATCTGGTCTATGGATATAGCAACACACCCATGTTCAGTGGTCACTGTTCATGTTCACAATATATTGAATATGGCATATTACTATATTAGCAATACGCCCGTATTAGCATATCAGATTGAGTCGGATTACTGATACATGAATACATCCAATATCACTGATATCTTAATGGATATGAATATATCGGTTCCATCTTTAGTATATAGCACAGGACGAAATAAAGTGTCACGCCTTATGTTATCCAAGCTTCAACTAATATCTATCCAATGTTAGATCCCCTCGAGCTAGCGAGATAGATCGATCTACAAATTGCTTTCAATCATTGTAAGAATGCGAATAAGTGAACGATATTAAAATCGAAATGAACGTTTTCCCTAGCAGTAGACTTTATCATTTTTATTTTAGTAAATGTCATAGTTATTTAGTACGACACTCAGTAAGTATAAATATTCACAGAAATTTCACACAACGTCCTCTGGTCCCAAACTAAGCTTAACGCTTGTGCTATGGGTACGGATATAATAAATATATTACTTTTTTTTGTAAATATATGCATATAATAGATAGAAAACACCCAGACGCAGTACAAATAAATGTGTTAATAACACAAATAATTCTCCTGAGTGGTAATCGAACCCACGACCTCGTGCACGGAAGTTGGTTACACTACCGACTACGCCACGAGGCCCGTCCAGTATAATATTTACTTGTTTTTATTTCTATTTAATTTCAGCTTTTTAGTTGATAAATAATAACCGTATTATTTATTTTTTAAGATTTTCTTTGATTATTATAATTTGTGGTAGTTAGACTCACAACATTTAGTATACGCGTAAAGTATATTGCACTTTTTATTTATCGTAAGTATTATTTTGTATTTATTTTTTACCCATGGATTTCTTGATTAACTTAGTATAAGTTCACGCCGTCGGTCGAGAAAAAGCATAAACATCTACTCATGAAACGATGTGATCTCTATTATGTACGTGATTATGTATGTATGTCATGTCATGTCAAAGCCACGCTAACCTAATCAGCAAGAACCATAAAATTAGAGGGTAGATATATTAAAAATAATAACTATAAAAATATTTTACTTGTTAACATAATAAGCAAAAAACAATACAAACAATTTACTTAAACAATTTCTAATGCATGTAAATTAAAACAAACGAAGAAATGAGTTTGTTTCAGTACATATTTTTTATTATTTCTTCCGTGTGGTGACGGACTAAGAATACAAGTGTCACCACCCCATTCTTTCCCACGGGTGTCGTATGAGGCGACTAAGGGAAGTAAGCAATCATCATCCATTGCATGACTGGTGGTAGGGCTGGGTACCAAGTGGGAGTACTCGCTTGGTATCGGGCCCGAGCGGGTTGGTACCACCATCTCCCGTGTGACCGGCCAGGAAGTACATCGTTGCGTTTTGGCTGTAGCAGGAGATAGCCGTTTATATTTCATTTCATATCTGTGAAATGAATTGGTGAGCAGCGGCTCGACAATACTCTCGGTATAATCGAGTCCATGGGTGACGGTTACCGTTTACCATCAGATGGACCGTGGCTCCACTACCAATAAAGGCAAAAAAGAAAAAAAACATTTACTCAGGTACACACTTAGTATTATTAGAACAAACTAATATACTTACATAAAATATGATATAAACATAATTTCCACGATTAGTGGCTAATTTAAAATTCAAATACATGTTGTCTAATTTAAATATACATAACAAAAATGATCATAAACATCACAATAAAAAACCTGTCCGTTAAAAATTAACTTACTTACCTATTATGAAAAATAAACACTGTTTATTCATGTTTGTTTTTTAAAGAATTTTCTGTACACTCAAAGAAGGTACCACGTGCGTCGTATCCGAGACGTTACTGCCGAATGTCCAACCAGCCGGACCAGCTTTGTTTATAAACTCTTGCGCATCTCGGCGGGCGACCTATGGCTCTAGGTTTAGTGATGTGTCACAATATAAGCGATATTCCTTGTTCGTTTTAATTTGAATTGAATATACAAACTATCTTAGTAATTCCCTGCAGGAATTGGCCTTAATCAGCGTAAATATGCAAAGTAAATATTATACTTAAAGTAGGTGTTGTTATATAAATGTTCACGTTAAAAGAAAACATTGTGAAGAAACCTACGTGTGTTGGATTTTTTCGGTGTAAAAACTCCGCCATCTTGAACTCTGAGAGATGGGATTGGCGTCTAAAACTGAGCTAATAATTATACTTGAGCTGGTTTTGAATAATCAGATACTTCGAATATCACCTTGCCAAGACGCAGGGAACACATAGGTCTTAAATAAGATAATAATTTTAAATAAATTCCAGATTACTAATCGATAACTTTTTCACATCATTAACTTAGCGGTTGCCAGGTGACATCATGGACTCGTTGTCCTTTGTAAGGGGGATGATCTTAAAATGGTATAGTTATGCGACTATTAAATTGCCATCTGCGGAAAGTGCGATTAAAAAATATATAAGGCAGGTTTGATCAATATATTCAGGAATTTACGAGTGACGCATTTAGACCTATTTAGTTTTGCAAATTTCCTTGAGAAACAACCTCACTTTTCGATAATTCACACTAAATAAATTTACTAAATAAAGTATAAATAAAGATACAATTGATTTGCATCGATGGCATAGTGATTTGTTAATGACTTCCCGAAGCTAATGGCTCTGTGTGAAGGTTTTTGTTCTCCTGCATGCACTGGTAAATTTGCCTCATCGTCTAGAATTGGGCTAAATTGTGGAGGTCAGGATCAGTAGTCGTTCGAAATGGTATAGTAGATAAATATGTACTTATAGGAATTCGCGAGCGTCGTGAATGAGACCAAATATTCTGACAAGTATCAGAATAGTGAAAGCGAGGCATAGGCTTTGGAAAGGGGGATTCACCATTCAAGGGGGGTAGCCAGTAACTAATTCCTGTTAAAAAGCTCTTCTACTGTCCAATCCAGAACCGGCTCTGGCCCACTAGCCTGTGCTGTGAAATTGCGCTGTGACCCACAGTGTTGTTATCTTTAGATAGTATCAAGCGTCCTAATAATAAACTTTCCATTTGTTCCGAAATTGCGAACCAGTTTTAATGTTTTTTTTTTGAGTTTATTACACTTTATATCTAATAAAATATAGTTTTTATTAGTCATAAAAGTAGATCATTATATCTACTTCTATAGTGTTACTAATTAATACATAAATAGGTAATTTATAGTTGAAATAATTATCAAAAAATATGTTTATACACTAAACTCGACTATTACGTAATAAGCGCTTTAAAATGTATGGAACAAGAACATATTCATCTACGTTATTATAAAACTGTAACAGGGTTGTGTCTGTACATTAAAGATACAACATTATAATAATAAAAAACCGCCTTAACAGAATAAGGGTTGTTCACGTAACTATAAATTTTATAATAATACAAGCTTTTTTTTTTGGTACTGCTTGGGTGGCAAACAAGCATACGACCCACCTAATGGTAAACGGTTAGCGTAGCCTATAGACGCTAGCAACACCAGGGGCATCACTCGCGCTCTCCAAGGAAAGGAATAAGAGGTGGATAAGTATATTAAGGAGAGGATAGGTAGGATACTAAGGAGAGGATAGGTAGGATACTAAGGAGAGGATAGGTAGGATAATAAGGAGAGGATAGGTAGGATACTAAGGAGAGGATAGGTAGGATACTAAGGAGAGGATAAGTAGGATACTAAGGAGAGGATAGGTAGGATACTAAGGAGAGGATAGGTAGGATAATAAGGAGAGGATAGGTAGGATAATAAGGAGAGGATAGGTAGGATACTAAGGAGAGGATAGGTAGGATACTAAGGAGAGGATAGGTAGGATACTAAGGAGAGGATAGGTAGGATACTAAGGAGAGGATAGGTAGGATACTAAGGAGAGGATAGGTAGGATACTAAGAAGAGGATAGGTAGGATAATAAGGAGAGGATAGGTAGGATAATAAGGAGAGGATAGGTAGGAAAATAAGGAGAGGATAGGTAGGATACTAAGGAGAGGATAGGTAGGATAATAAGGAGAGGATAGGTAGGATACTAAGGAGAGGATAGGTAGGATACTAAGGAGAGGATAGGTAGGATACTAAGGAGAGGATAGGTAGGATAATAAGGAGAGGATAGGTAGGATACTAAGGAGAGGATAGGTAGGATAATAAGGAGAGGATAGGTAGGATACTAAGGAGAGGATAGGTAGGATACTAAGGAGAGGATAGGTAGGATAATAAGGAGAGGATAGGTAGGATACTAAGGAGAGGATAGGTAGGATAATAAGGAGAGGATAGGTAGGATACCAAGGAGAGGATAGGTAGGATACTAAGGAGAGGATAGGTAGGATACTAAGGAGAGGATAGGTAGGATAATATGGAGAGGATAGGTAGGATACTAAGGAGAGGATAGGAAAGATTAGGATTATCACTCATTGCATTACTGGGGGTAGGGCTGGGTACCAAAGTGGGAGTACTCACTACCACCATCTACCATGTGACCTGCCATGAATCAGTGTGTTTTGGTTGTATCAGGAGATAGCCTTTTATTCTTTAACTAGCTGATACCCGCGACTACGTCAGCGTTAAAATTTTACTTTCTAAATTCGACCCCGATTTTATGAAACCATTGAAATGTATGTGTATCCCATCTATTATATATAATACCAGTGTCACGATGTTTGTTTTGAACTTCGAAACTACTGAACCGATTTTTTTTAAATGTGTGTTTTGTTCCAACTTAAGAGATAGGATCCTTTATATCTCAATTTATAATTGCAATATCTATTCATGAAAAAATACATAGGTATATGGTGGTACGAAGTTTGCCGGGTCAGCTAGTATCGAATATAAAATGAAATTTAACATTCTTAATTCAAAAAAGGTCAAATATGTGTGTTTATATCTCCCAATTGGAAACCTACCAAACCACCCCCACATTTCCTTCTTATTATTTTACCTGACCGCTTCCTCATCTGCTCTATATCATCATTCCTCTTCATGTCCTATAGCTTTTCTTGGGGTGGATTACTCGCGAAGGTTGCTTTTGGTCTACAGGCTACCACGCCAACCACTCATGGGGTGGCGAACTTACCGTCTTACTCACCATCAAGCCGTACAGCCTAGTATAATTATATGTTATAAACATTGATGTATAAACAAAAACATAGCAACACGCATGTATTCCCCAAAGGGGTAGGCAGAGGTGTATTACACACCCACGATTCACCAGCTATGTTTAAGTCCCACGCAATAGGGGGCGAGCCTATTGTCGTCTACCAGGCACATTTACAAACTCCGGGCGGCTACTGAGAATTTTTCTATTTACGAAAAAGCTCAATAACACTGCCCGACCCGGGAATCGAACCCGAGACCTCATGATCAGCAGTCTTACTTACACTACCCCTGCACTACAGAGGCAGTTGAAGTATAAAACAGAGAAAATCCACAATTAGGCTCTAAAAGTGTACACTATAAATTAGTGCAGATTACGCATTCCTGCACTCATTTCATTTAGTATTGTTTTCTGCAACGTATCAATATGCCTAATAATACCAAAATCTCATCTTAAAAACTCATTGACTGTCTAGCTCTTCTTTGCCTATTAGAACTTAATAACATCTCTCCCTCGTAACTGCGTTCATGTGCTCGTGCAGCTGCATTATTAACTCTCATAGAGTTTAAACGATGCGCTCTTTCCTCTAACGATTCCTGAGAACGCGCATCTCTCATTCTTTTGGCATTTCTCGGATTTCGTGATAAGGAAGACCATTTTTTAGGTGGCATCGTAGGGGGAATAAAAATTTCCTAATAAGATAAATACACAAAAAGAAAAAATATATATCTACGGAATAAAAAACCTAATAAGATAAAAACACAAAAAGAAAAAATGTATACTTAAGTAAGTATACTTAAGTAAGTATACTTAAGTAAGTATACATTTTTTCAGTAGTAGCAAGTCGCTCGGACCCGATAACAAGTGAGTACTCCCACTTGGTACCCAGCCTTACCACCAGTAATGCTGCCAAAAATAAATCTAATCAGTAAACAATGTAAAAACCTACGTCATAATGTCATTGCCATTTAAAACCTGTCAAAAATACCTTTATACAAAAACCAGTTATACACAGTCCGTTTGCGGCTAGTTTTTATCACAAAAGTTTGAGATCACTTAACATACTGTATTGTTTAAATTATATAGAAATAATAATTTATAGTCATAATTAATAATTTAGTGTTATTTGTATAACTTTGTTGGTTGTATTATAATATTTTCGAACAACTTTTGTGAATATTCAATTGATGTGTCTACATATGCGACTATGTGTAGATATCTGCAGAGGCAACCGTGCCCGGACAACACCTGCACCAGTCGGAAGATAAGGACTCCTTGCTGCTGCCCTGCCCACTCCTCCAGCACATGCTGAAGCGCCCCTACGGTCCAGAGACTGGCCTGGGGCGTCTCCAGCCGCGCCCTCCAACTGGGCTCTTGCGACGCCCGCCAATACACCTCGGCGAGCACCTCCGCCTCCTAGTCCCACTGGGGAAACATTGATAACCCTGAAAGTTGAAATTAAGTATATTTGTAATTATATTAAATTAATATAAATTAAGATCACACGCCACACTGGCTCGTGACTGTTATTTCCGATTTCACATTTTCACACTTTGTGTTAATTTATATGACTATGTCAAATGCTCATAAAATACTCGTATACAAAAAAATATATCAAAATATTAAACGATTCTGTGCTTTTATTAGATACTCGATTCTCCCCGCGAATCCGTCCGCGTGGATATGTCACTCATGAGTATATTACCATTGAAATGAAGCTGCAATTGGCAGGATATTAAACTGCCCCGCCAGCTTAAACAGCAGCAGGCATCTTGTTTGGCATATTGCAATGGTCTGAATGAATATGTTGTAAATATGCTGAGATCAGTGTTTTACTGACTGATAGATGAGTAGGGAAGAGGGTTGTCAAAGGATCGGGGGGTTTTATAATCCTTTTTATTTATCATATGTAAATACTAGCAGGCTACACGACTCGGTTCCGCATTTGTGTAAGAAAAAAGAACTGGATTCACCTGATTTTCTAATGAATTTTTTTTAATGCGTTTGGGGACAGACTAGGTATGGCCCATCTGATGGTAAATGATAATCGTCGCTCATGGACTCCACTATACCTAGAGTATTGTCAAGCCGCTGCTCACCATTTCATTTCACAGATATAACATTAAAGAATTAATGACTATCTCTTGCTACAACCACTACACACCGATGTGCTTCATGGCTGGTCACACGGGAGATGGTGGTACCAACCTACTCGGGCCCCATAGCAAGTGAGTACTCCCACTTGGTACCCAGCCCTACCACTAGTAATGCAATGAGTGATAATTGCTTACTTCCCTTAGTCGCCTCGTACGATACTAGTGGGAAAGAATGGGGTGGTGACACTTGATTCTTAGTCCGTCACCACACGGAGAAAACCCTTTGTGCCAAGTGGTAAGCAATGATCTAGAAAGTAATTTGTTTATCACATAGCAACCATGCATTATTCTAATACACTTCTTTTAGTGTCGGTTTTTTGAACTTAGTCTACACTTCTTAATTAAATTAAAGTTCAACGTGAAACTATCATTCAAATGGATACATACGTTATTTACAAGCCGTCATTATTCTTTAATTTGAATATGCAAAACACTAATGATGTAGATCAAAAAACAACATTTCCAGCTTTCGTCTGATTTTATGACTTTATTTTTATAGACTCAATAAAATAAAACAGAAAATAATAAATTTGCGTTTTATTTTAGCAACAACACCGTTAGAGTCATTAACGTCACATCTGATTTTTTTATTTAATGATCATATTTTTGGTGATTTAATGATAATTTATTTTAAGATACACTAGCTTTTACCTGTGACTGCGATGCAATAGCTAAGCATAAGCTGTTTTTTAGGTTATATCTCAGATCCAGACATAGTAACGACATAAAATTTATAGCAGGTCTTAAATCTAATTAGAGTTTTATCTAAATCCATCCGATATTTTTTACGTGATAACGTCATATATGTTTTCTGAGAGTTTCACAAACAATGCATCGGTCGCTATACATTTTTCGGAACGTGATACTTTTTCGTGGTGCAGCCG
Source organism: Leucoma salicis (assembly GCA_948253155.1). Taxonomy (NCBI): domain Eukaryota; kingdom Metazoa; phylum Arthropoda; class Insecta; order Lepidoptera; family Erebidae; genus Leucoma; species Leucoma salicis. The sequence continues at coordinate 7,972,075 of OX411815.1, forward strand.
GTGTTCATTGATTTATAAGACGTTATCACTTCAAAATGGTTTTATGGTCATAGACGCCTAAATAGCAATACAATCATTATTTCTCTAATATCTTAAAGTAGCAATCTGCAAGGCTTCACACGGTTAACAGAGTACATGGATAATTTAATTTCTTTGTAGTAAACCGATATCAATCAGCACAATGCCATACCTCTTACTGCATATATCGGTCTCGTTTTCAATACCCTTCTTTTTGTTATAGTGGCAAAAATATACCTAACCGCACCCCCTGACGGCTCAACGAACAGGGTAGTGTGGGCCTTGCCCACTAAATAACCTGCCGTATGCAGCTGTGGTCCTGCTGCTGTGCTAGTGGACCATCTCTTTTGTTAAGGCAAGGAAAAATATAGTAAACCGCATACCTGGCCGTTCGGGTGGGGCCCGCACCCACTAAATAAGCCCACCGTGTGTCATCTCTCCCCCTATAGTGGCGGACCACTGAAACTGATACACTAAAACCCTTTTTTTTATAAGGCGGGAAAAAATGTACCTAACCGCACACCCCGTCGTTCTGGGCAACGAACATGGTAGTGTAGATCCCTCACCCACTAAATAAACCCCTCGTATGCCGTTTCTCCGCCTATATTGCATTTCAGTTGTAAACACTACACCCTACTCGATAGTTGTCACTCCGTGGCTAATAATCAATGGTAAAATATTTATCAATGTTCGGATCAACGGTGTAAATGCACCCCAATAAATTCGTTCAATATAATTAAATTGAAGTACGTAATTCAGAAAAATGCTTTACTTTTGCGTTTCTGACGCTGAATATTTTCTTGTGAAGTTGATGATGCGGAATATCTTGAAATTTAGGTAAAGCAGTGTTCTTACAAATAGATTACGAAGAAGCATGTCAGCGCTGTGACTTGTCCAGTCCTCTGTCCTGCCTTTACTGCCCTAAAATAAATATTAAGCACAGTGTGATAACGTTCGTATGTAAATGAAAAGATTCCTTCTCTTTGCCATTGACCATCTTATATTGCGAAACAACTGGGATTAGGATTTGTTGCTTCCTTTTATGATATAGGTACTTAGATAGGTACAACTCATTTGATGGATTTGGAAGAATTGCAGTGCAAAACATACGAGAATCCGAATATTTTTGAAATTTAATACTGGAACAGACAAGAGTAACACTTCATTTTATTTTTCAATGTTATTGTTCTACCGTATAACGGTAAAACTTTCAAAGTTAGCTTGCATCTATAGATGATAGACGAATATACCTAATAATAATAAAAATCACAGGTATATACGTATACCTGTTATTTTTATTATTAATAAGCACACAGATAATGTACGCATCTTCACGGCAATTCCCGGTTACAATCGCCATAAAATCTGTAATCATCACTATCATATTCGTCATCAATACTTTTTACAAATAATAATATCAGTTAACAAACTGACAGCCAATAGCCTGGATTAATATCTTGAGATGCTCGCGTTGGGTTTGATCAAGGGTCTGATGCAGAAGGTGGTATATGGCGCATCGTGAGGAACTTCATGTCTCTGTGCACTGGCAGTTTAGTCCTTATTCCCGCTGCCGATGGGCCTGACCATGACCCTTTTTACATTTTTAAATATTTTGTTATCTTTATAATAGATAATTATGTTTAATGTATTTAGTGTTATGTAATAAAGAGAATAACAATAGTTTATTGTTCACATAAAATACATTATCAGTACTGTTTAACATAAATACTAGTCCATTCGTCAATCAGCCTATCAACGTCCACTGCTGGACATAAGCCTCCCCGAGAGAGCCCCACAACGAGCGCTCCAGCGCCGACCGCATCCAACGGCTCCAGGCGACTTTGCCCAGATTGTCTGCACCGTCAGATACGTGGTCGGCATTCGAACCCATTTTTTCCCAACGGTTGTCACTTATCGGTTCATCGAGCGAAGTAAATACTAGTGCTTAAATCAATAATAACATTTAGTGGTGGCTCCCAAACTAACCAATAATATCTTGGGAACCTGAGTTGCGGTTTTATAAAAATTTCATATTTTTTTATATTTAGATATTTTTATATATATTTTTAGCATTTGACATGCTTAGCAACATACATTAAACACAAAGTGAAAAATGTAAAATCGAAAATAACAGTCACGAGCAGGATTCGAACCTGCATCTTCTGGATACCGTCCAGATGCTTTTGCCAATTCAGCCATCGTGACCCTTGCTCCTGACTGCTAATTTCGATAACACATTCATACTTAACGTCTTTGGGTGACGCCTGCACCATCTGTCGGAAGTATTTTCATACATTATACCGACCAGGTAAACTTAATTTTACAATTAAGATTTTACCTAATAATGACGCAAGCCCTACAAATATTTAAATATTTTATATATATTTTTAGCATTTGACATGTTTAGCAACATACATTAAACACAAAGTGAAAAATGTGAAATCGAAAATAACAGTCACGAGCAGGATTCGAACCTGCATCTCCTGGATACCGTCCAGATGCTTTTCCCAATTCAGCCATCGTGACCCTTGCTCCTGACTGCACATGTTAAGTATGAATGTGTTATCGAAATTAGCAGTTGACATGCTCGACCACCTTTGATAAGAAATTTGAGTTTCCAGGAAGTTTATGCTACTAATAATGCAGATATAGCTTTTAACATATTTTTTGATTATTATAAACTTTTCTATGATCTTTGTTTTCCAATCATTAGAGTCAGATATAATACAAATTCGAAACAAAAGTGGATATCGAAAGGTATACGTAAGTGTTGTCGTCAAAAGAGATTTTTTTTATGGAAATACAGAATGAATCCCACAGAGGACCAAAAGCGAATGTTTAAAAACTATAGTCATCGTTTAAAAAAGATTGCACAACTTACACAAAGAGCTCACAATAATTTGTATATATCAAAGGCAGAAAATAAGTCGAAGGCTACATGGAGGATTATTCATTCAAATAAATTAATATTTCCTGAAGAAAATATAAAACAAATAAAAGGTGATGGAAATACTGTAATATCTGATCCTATAGATTTTGCTAATGCGTTTAACAATTTTTTTATTGAATCAGTTAATCCAAAAAATTCACAAAATTTAATTCAAATTTCATCATCGAGTATTAAAAATCAAATGACATGCAATAAATTAATCACAAATAATAATTCACAATCATTATATATGACTCCAGTAACTCCTCATGACACTTTAATATTGATTAATTCTCTAAAAAATACTCGCAGCACTGGTTATGATGATATAATAACCTTATCCGTTAAACGTGTAGCTCATATTATTTCTCCAGTACTAAGCCACATCATAAATTTATGTATTGAATGCGGTGTTTTTCCAAGTATACTCAAAAGATCTATCGTGAAACCTCTCTTCAAGCAAAACGATAGAGAAGGTAGAAGCTGTTATAGACCTAACTCTGCTTCCAGTTTTCTCTAAAATTGTTGAAAAAGTAATCTATAATGCTATTAATGAATATTTTGAAAAATATAACTCATTTTCACGAGAACAAAAAGGTTTCAGAAAAAATAAATCGATAAATATGGAAATCTTTGACCTATTAAAATTAATATATACAAATATCGATAAACGCAAACCAGTAACAGCCGCTATATATGGACATGACGAAGGCTTTTGACAACGTAGATCATAACATTCTTTTAAAAAAAGTATTATGTTACGGTGTTAGAGGAAATATACATAAGCTAATAGAATCATATTTAAATGACAGGTATTAGATGGTAGAAATACCAAAATTATGTGTTTTAACAAAAACAGAACAAAAGTACCAATCCAACTTAAAAAAAAGTAGAATGTGGACTTCCACAAGGAAGTGTGCTGGGGCCACTTTTGTTTTTTATTTATATAAACGACTTACCCCGCGTTATACACCATCCCATGATACTTTTTGCCGATGATAGCACTGCTATTTTTACTGAACATTGTTTAGACACATTTGAATATGATATCAATAGAGCATTAAATTTAATTATACAATGGATGAAATGCAATAATTTGATTATTAACTTAAATAAAAATAACGTGACTTACTCTAAAAACACTAGAAATACTTTAAACATTCAATATAATATGACAAAAATTGAAGACGTTAGTAATATAAAATTTTTAGGAGTTTGGATTGATAATGATATGTCATGGCAAACACACAATAACAAAGTATGCAACAAGCTGAATCAGTATTCCTATGCCCTATATAATCTTGCAAAAGTTGTTGATAAACCAGTTGTGATGACAGCTTACCATGCATATGTATCATCAACATTAAAATATGGTATTATATTTTGGGGAAATGCCACAAATAAACACATATTAATTAAAGCACAAAAGAGATGTGTGCGTGCGATAGCCAACATTCATATTCCAGACTCATGTAGACCATATTTTAAACAGTTTAACACATTGGCCTTAACTTCATTATACATATATGAAGTAGTAAATTTTGAGAAGATAAATAAGTTTTTATTTGGCGAACTTAAATCCAAGAGAATTGTTTGGAAGATTTCTTCTATACCACACAGAAGTGCCTTACTGGATAAGAGCTTCTTCGGGATGACTTCAAGAATTTATAATAAAATACCAATTGACATTTTAAAAATAACAAATATAAATAGCTTTAAGAATAAATTGCATAAATTTTTAGTAAGTAGGACATACACAATTGAGGAATTTTTGAATGATAATAACAAGTATGAAATTCATTAATAGTTTTAAGGTGCTTTGAATACAATTATATTAAGACATACATAGCACGACATAGTGATACTTCAATTGAATGTACATCTTTATTTTCACCTATGCCCACAATAAAATGATTTGATTTGATTTGATTTGATTTGAAGGCTGCGGCTGCGGAGGCCGTCACCTCGAGGGATGTGCTGTTGGCAGTGTCACTCGACATCGCCAACGCCTTCAATAGTCTGCCATTCGGCTGCATTAAGGAGGCACTCCGGTACCATGGAGTACCCCTCTACCTAAGGTGGCTGGTGGCAGACTACCTCGACGGCCGCAGGGTCCTCTTCGTGAACCGGGAAGGGGACGTTGTAAGGAGGGCTATGTCGTGCGGCGTCCCGCAGGGTTCGGTTCTTGGGCCGCTCCTGTGGGACATCGGCTACAACTGGGACCTCCGTGGCCGGCTCCCCCCCTGGGCGTAATTTGCTACGCAGACGATACGCTCGTCACAGCCCGGGGCGGGACCCTCGAGGAGGCGGCAATGCTTGCCACCTCAGGTACCGCGGAGGTGGTCAGGCGGATCGAGGCGCTGGGGCTTAGGGTGGCCCTTGAAAAGTCGGAGGCCCTACTCTTCCATGGGCGCCGACGTGGGCCGCCCGCCAGCGCCTCGATAACGGTCAATGGTGTGGGCTTCCCAATACAGGCCCACATCAAATATCTGGGCCTGGTATTAGATGGACGGTGGCACTTTGACGAGCACTTCCGCCGTCTTGCGCCAAAGCTCGTCGGCACGGCGTCCACTGATGCCAAATTTGGACGGACTGAGGCTCGCGTGTCGACTCTACGCGGGGGTAGTACGGTCGTTGGCACTGTACGGCGAGCCCGTGTGGGCGGAGTCCCTGGCCGCTCGCAATAGGGCCCTTCTGTGGCGTCCACAGAGGGTCGTAGCGGTCAGGGCAATACGCGGGTACCGCACGGTCTCGACCGATGCAGCCTGCGCGTTAGCCGTAACCGCCCCGTGAGATCTGGAGGCGGAGGTGCTCGCCGACGTCTATCGCGCGGAGAGCACGGCGGTGACAGGGCCTGGACCGCGGTTGCCGCGTTCTGCGAGGCTCCTTCGCGGACCCGATTCGCCGCCGGCGCGCGGGGCGGCGTGCGCGCGCTTACCTGCGCCTGATGCCGCCCTAGCCGAGGCTGCGGACGGTGGGGTCGGGGAGTACCTTGCCGTCCGCGGAAGCCTACCGCGAAGGTGTGACGCCCAAGTGCGCGAGGCTTCGCTCAAGAGAGGGTGCCCGAAGGGGCTGCCGCCTGCGGATCGCGGTCGTAACGACGCGGTACTCGTGATCTGCCGTAGCAAGGGCGGGTGAGGGCGCACGGTGGGTTTTTAGTGGATGAGAGCCCCATACTGCCCCGTTGTCTCCCCGGGCAGCAGGGTGTGCGGTAGGACATTTTTGCCAATCAAAATTAAAAAATAAAAAATTGCATACTTGTCAGATTTGAAATCAATGCTTTTAGTTACTAAAGATAACTGCCGGTTATAGCTGCGCGAAGACAGTGGAACTTGCTAATTGCCTGTATACTATTATTGTAGGAAACATAGATACGTTTCTGGGAATTCAAATGACTGTACAGTACAATCACTAATTAGGCGATATTTTTACGCACTAAATATTATTATAAAAAGGTATGCAATAAAATCAAGGCCGATAACTGACTAACAAAGAAGTGTAATATACAATAACTTTATTAATATGATAAAGCAACAATGAAATTAATGAAAAATTAAGATCAATATGCATCTATATAAAGAGATCAACATAGGCCTGATTAATATAATACTACCTTAAATTCCTGCAAAGATTCATGGAATAAGACAGAAAATATAAGATACTGGAACAGACTCACTCAGAATAAATGCGCTCGTCGGATAGACTGTCCTTTAAGTGTCCTTGACAATACGCGCGACCACGTGGGGCAGTCCAAAGTTCACAGGAAATATGCGCAGGAAAAAGACGGCTATCTTCTTAATTCGAAAGACCTCTATTTGAATGCCAAACTCCACGGGGTGATACTGTATTTTGACTATAGTAAAACCACGAATATAAATAGGTAAGTACTATATTTCCATGGATGTTGATTAAAATACTTTGGAAAATCCAAAAGTGCACGCCTCATAATCTTCTTTTTTCACAATAAAATTGATTATTGGATAAGTAACTAATAATGTATTGGTCGTACTAAGTATTTCAATAAATCACATAGATAGCGCTAATTTCAAAAAGTACATCTCATGTCTTATACGCCATCTAGCGCTAATTTTAAGAAGTACTTCTATATTGGTCTATAGAAATAGTTCTCACGAAATAAGGAGTCACTGGTTTTAGTGTCGAATCGAAAATAAATATTCACTATTTTTTTGTTTATTTAATAACAATTAAACCACATCGAATCAGACCGTGAAATGTGATAGGGCTTTATTCGTAATCATACTAATTCATATAAGAATTAAGAATTAAGATTAGTAAAGTATTTTGGTCGTTATCGTGTTAACATAAATTACCAACAACAAACGGACGTCCAAGACAGAACTTTTTCAAACAGTTTTTTAACTAGTTTAAATAACAAAAATGGCATCAAAAATATCATGAGTGTTAAAAATAGTGTTTTTTCTTGATATGTGTGTGTATATATTATTTTACAAGTGCAATATATGATAAATATAAAAATCAGTTTTTCTGCGTGAAACGAGAATAGTACACACCTTAACGCTTCGCTTATGAGGCGTGCAATAAAGATGTCCGTTGCGTACCTACGCGGTAATGGCGAGAGAGTGGGCTGCTTCTTCAGCGCCCTAGGTGGGGGGCGCAGTTGAATGTTGTGGAACCTACCACAAACATGAAAGAAATTTTACTTTATTCGCGTTAATCGCCCGTAAATGTTACACGCAGTCATATATTTTTTAAGCCATTCACACAAAATCGTGGTCCGATAACCTTTGCGATCTTGAGTGTGTATATTTCTGGTTGATAACTTCATTGATAGTGATTTAATGAAACTGTGTATTTTTTACAGCTTTGATGCTCAATTATTAGGCACGAGCTTTGTCCACGACCGCAGAGTATTATGAGGAGCTATATTTTGTGCTTCGTTTTTTTTGTCAGAGTGATATTGTTTATAAACTCAATAGTCGCCGTACGAGTTACACGATAGACTTGAAATGAAATATGGTGGTCTCATTATTTTTAGTCTGCCACCATATGGATCGTTGATTAAGTTGTAAAGAAACTGTGTCACAAGTAAATATCCGCTGATCTGATAATATTTTGAGGTGATTTGATATTAGAAAAAAAATGGCAAACATTTAGGTGGCTACTTTATTTATCACCAAATATATTTTTTGTTAGAACTGGCAACTATTACAACATATTTATATGATGCCCTTTTTTTAGGGCGGGAAAGAATGTACCTAACCACAGACCCCGTCGTTCGGGGCAACGAACAGGGTAGTGTAAGGCCCACACCCACTAAATAAACCCGCCGTGTGCCACGTCTCCGCTTATATTAGCAGACCACTGGAACTACCAGGCCACGCAGAAAGTTTTGCAATTTTTTTCTTTTGTATATGGCACTGGCCTCTTGTAATTATTTTGAAAAATTTGATTATTTACAATCCAAAACAAAGCGTCAGTCGACAGTTTGGCTGTTTCAAAACCAACCAACGCCTACGAAAGTGAAGCGATCGAGAAGCGCATGGAAAATTTTGATAGCTAATTTGTTCACTTTGACGGGGTATCTGGTTTCAATTTCATCACGAGGCCAAAGCAGCATCAACGCCGATACCAAATGTCTGCCAGAAGTTTTGTCTGCAATGAGCAACAAGCGACCGAACACCGGGCTCCGCGGGCTTCACAATGACAACACGCCCGCGCACTCAGCGCTCAAAACGGGAGACTTTCACACACAACACCCTCCTTACAGTCCTGATCTGGCACCGTGTGACTTCTTTTTATTCCCTAAAATAAAAAATCTGCTGAAAGGGATACAGTTACCATCGCCAGAAGACGCGCTAGCAGCGTTCGAGAAGGCCGTGAAAGAGGTGTCTGCGGCGGACTGGAAAAAATGTTTCGAAAATTTATTTTGACGCATGAAACTTTGTATAGAGGCTGGAGGAGAGTTCTTTGACAAGATTCAATTAAAATATTTTATCCATAGAAGTTAGTTTTTTAGTTTCTCAAAACTTTCTGAGTGTCCCACGTATGTGACATTACTTAAGTGGTATATTTACGATACCAGCGAGACTATTGCAGATATACAGAAGCTTTAGAATCTTTAGAATCAAATACCTACTGATGAGACTTATGACCAACTAACAAACTAAGCTACCTGTTGCTGTGACACAGATATTGTAGGATTTCTCAGGGGAACCTTCCATTTTTGCGGGATATAAGTAGCCTATGTTTTTTTCCCATAGACTAGTGATGATATAGTAAATACCCAGTTTTTGATGAAATCTTAGGTTCCTGATATAATACCGAGATAAAATGGATATCAGTTTTTACTATAATACTATTACTTGGGTCATTCTTCGAAACCGAGGATTTTTGACTCATTGGTATGGATCAATTTTTTTTTTTAAATTCAGATTTATAATGGTATGTCTAGTACATCCTGGTCTACACATATTACAACATATATCAAAGGCACTGATTTCTACCCAGTAGTTCAGGATTAAAACTATGCAGATTAATTGATGAAGCAGATTAATGATGATCAAGGCAGAAGAATGAGATTATGCATCATATTAATTAGAATCAGGCACATAAATGAGAACAATATTATATTTAATCAACGTTATTTGGAAATATCTGACAAATGTAAAAAAAAGTGTACTTTTTGGTTCAAATAACGTAATCTTGTCTTAAATAAATATTCACGGACATTTTCACACAACGTCCTCTGGTCCCAAACTAAGCTTAACGCTTGTGCTATGGGTACCAGATTACGGATATAATACATATATTACTTATTTTTTGTAAATACATACATAATAATAGATTAGATTTTAATTACTTACAACGTTGACACACCTAACTAAGTTGCGTAATAAAGTATAAAATAAACATTCGTATAAGCAAACATATTAAAATTATAATATTTTATAGAATAGCTAAGATCACGTATTGGCACAGATAGCTTTCTAATAAAATTAAAAAAATCTTAAAACAATAACAGAAATCGAAAAAATTATAAAAATTTTAAACAACTTAAAGTAAAAAATAAAACTCTTGCTAACTCTTTAATAAAAGAAGACAATCAGACTTAATTCTGCAATAGGGCCTTTGAATGTGAAATTGTAGAGTATAACTTAATGTCATAAAAGTATAAAAAATGTTCAACTATTCATCACTAGAATCTATTAAATGTGGATCAACATTTTCTAAATCGACTCATAAGTGGAGAATAGCCTGCCCAGATGGTTGCCTACCCAAGGACCCGTCCTCACAAAAGCAGTGGAGCCACTTTCTGAGCTGGTACGCAATAATCTTTTATAAAGGTGCAGTGGCCTTCCATAATGTGATTGTCTATTAGCTGTTTTGCGTGGTCTTTGGTTAAAAGCTCTACCATCAAATGCATTAGGCACGCTTTTAAGTAATAACACATTCCGTATAGTCATTTCACGTCGTATCGGTGCTCCGTGCATCGTTCCACACACATGCACATGCAGCGATAATGTAGAAGCTTTACCTGTGTGGATACCCTGTCTTCGTCTCATCAGCAGAGTCTTTTCGGAGTGCTGCTGGCAGTACTATATAACTGAATCACACAAATGGCGCAAATATCTAACCTCGGCAGAGGTTACTTATTTATGCCGTTTAGGGCAGAGAATAAGCCCCAGGGGACCTGGCACTTTTGAAATTTATAAAGACTTAGCCGAAAAGCTTGTAGAGTCTACTATGTGACCAAATTGCTGGCTTGTAACTCTTGGTCTTGGTATATGAGAATCCTGTTCTCTGTCTAGAGGCTAGAATATTGGCTGCGATAAAATTTTAGATAGTTTTTTCTATAGTAATATAACTTATAACTGTTTCTCCATATTTTTCTTTCATTTAGTTTATTGATAGATGTTTTTTCTTTCTTTTTTCTGTGTATGTAAGACAGTCGATGTTTTTCTTGTTTTTCCTTCCATAATTTCTCATTATTTTTGTATCTCTTTTTCTCCGCGAGTCTTGTCTTTACTAGCCTTTCTTCTTTTGCTTGTTTCTTTGTACTTGCCGTTTTTAAAATAGTAAAGCTGAAAGAAGAATGTAACAAGAACCTAATTAGTATGTTATCTTCAAATTTATCTGGTCTTAAGAGCCAGATAAATCCAGATTAATGCAACCCGGATTAATTAGAAATTTGAAGTTAAGATAAAATTTGAAATAAAAGATATAATTACCATGAATACATATCAATATTATAGGCCCTGGTTAGTTTCTAAAAATTAAGTAAAACGTACATGATTATCTATTGAAGTCAGATTAATTATGCAACTTACGTGACAAACACCAAATAACAACTTTTGATCGTAACTTTTCACCAAATTAAACCATGTTTTGGAGCACTTCGTTTAACAGGACGATACTAACCGACGCGGCCAATCACAAGTCAATATTATTTTATCGAATACTTCATGCTTACATTAAAAAAACGGCTGATGAAATTGCGCCAGCTGAATTATCATTTTAGTTGGGGACATTTTTAAAAATAGTGTAATTACGAAAATGGTCAATTATTTTTCACATAATATCAAGGAAAAAGTATTTGAATATCGATGGAACTTGCTTATGCCAGTATATTGCCGCAATTATATTACCAAAAAATAATAACCTGAAATCAATATCTAAATTGGAGATTATTTTCAAATGTTCTTCAGCGAAAAACACTCTAAAACTACGTTCCGAAGAATCACCCACTTATCATCACGCCATTTCCCTTGCGGGGTATGTAGAGAGAACAGAGTGCCAAGAGACTCTATTCTTGCATACATTTTTCTTTGCGCCGGTTTCGGAGACTCCTGGCTCCACCTTCCTTCAATACATGACCGATTTGGTCTAGGTAGGTGAGTCTCGGTCTCCCCCTGTACCTACAACCAGTCGCTCGTACGGCATTCTTTCCATATGTCCAAACCATCATTACATTCATTACCAGTCATGCCAAGGATCAGAATGATCTTGGAGATTGGGAGAGTACAAAAAAGAGATTCTCCTTTGCAGTGAATATGCAAACCTATGTCTTCGTGGGGCTTAATCGATTTAAGTTCCTTTCACCAAATTCCGAGGCCCATTCTAAAGAGCATTTGATTTCACACAGAAGTTGAGAAGTTGGGTTCTTTGTTCGACATGTCCAGAGGTCATCCACAAATTAATGGACACCGAATCTAATGGGATCCTAGCAGTAACCGTTATGATATCGGAGTAGCAGCCCTGTACTGTGCCTTTTTTCTCCGACGTAGCGGTAATTTGGCGTTCCATTTGCATGTGATAGTAACTTCCATAGAAGAGCTCCATTTTTTACCTTGTCAAACGCCTTCACGATGTTGGAATCCCACCTTCCAAGGCTGACAAGACCACAGGAGCACTGTCTGGTAAATAAGCTTGATCTCAATCCCGCTAACTGCTTTGTAATGACGAAAAGACGAAGACACGAGGAAACTTAATATTATAAATACTTCATAGGAAGTAGTAAGAAGGTATAGACCTTAGGACTCAACCTCTGCAACGATCTAATATTGCTCGAGATCTAGGTGTTTATAATCACTGTGGTCTTATTATTTGATCCACAGATACTAGTAGATCATTTATTTAAAAAGACTTCAAAGTCACTTGGATTTATATTGCGTCTAGCCAAAAATTTCAGTGAAGAACTAAAACACCGAAAATCTTCTGTTGTACTTTTTTTAGAAATAATTTGCGTTTCAAATATTACGCGTCTCAAATATGGAATCTTTATTAAAAAATATATAGATCGGATGAAAAAATACAAAAAGTTTCATACGTTTCATTAAATACCTATGCTTTTACGCTTCGTGGCATAGTCGGTAATGTAACCGACTACGTGCACGAGGTCGTGGGTTCGATTCCCACTCAGGACAATTATTTGTGTGATGAACATAGATATTTGTACTGCGTCTGGGTGTTTTCTATCTATTATATGTATGTATTCACAAAAAAAAAGTAATTATGTATTACATCCGTAATCTGGGTACCCATACCAAAAATGTTAAGTTTAGTTTGGGACCAGAGGACATTGTGTGAAATGTCCGTAAATATTTATTTATTATTTATTTAAACATTTTAGATCTATTTTTTTAGCTATTGACATGCTCCGCTATTTTTAAAAGTATAAATTATTTGTGAATAAGGAAAAAGAGATTTTTAGTAGGAGCGGGAACCAAACCCGCGTTTTTTCCAATCCGGGGAAGTGCTCTAAGCCACTGAGCTATCCTACTGATCTTTCGATCATCCCAATGTCTTAATCACATTTGTCTTACGACCAACGCTATCTATCGACAAGAATTACATGCATCCAATATATATATGACATGGTCCGCTACTTTTTAAAGTATAAAATATTTGTGAATAATAATAATTATTTATTTTATAAAATTTTCCTTATCAACCAAACAATTACTTAGAGCTTTGCAAAAAGTATCTCCTCCCACTTGCTTATAGACGTGAAGTGACAGAGTTTTGTGTTCATTTATACGTTTATATAGCTAAGCATGTTTAATGCTTAAAAATATCTAGAAATATAGGTTTTTTAAAGAGGTATTTATAAAATTAGGTTGAAATATCGATGAAACATTATCTATCTTTTATTTCGATTAGAAAAGATAACATGTGTATTACAATTACAAGGACATTTTTTTTTTAAATATTCATGGTAATAAAACATTCGTAAATTACAAATTAATATTTTGAATGATTTCCTTGATTGACAATCTAAAGATATGACGTAAGAAATAATTCTAAAATCCAAACTGTACAGATTACAAGAAGGGATTAATACGAAACGTCATATTGTTTATCTGTGAAATGAAAGAATATACTTTGCTCTCATTTGAAAGTCGCCGTTGTTATCAACGGTTCGTCCTCCGGCCGAGGCAAAGGTTATCTGTGCCACCACCACTGTGATCCCCCCTTCCGTCCATCCTGAAATACGCACCAAGTGTCTCTGATGCAGCAGTGAACAGATAAGTCCTACACAATAAACAACGCTCATAAATTTTGAATCTTTTGTATACTTTGATTATTTTGTATGGTTTGCTGAATTTGGCGGTAAAAATATATTTCAAAAAAAGTAAGCTCCCTCCTTTGTGCCTATTGTGAAATAGTACGGTAGTGCGCTATATTTGGACTCAATTACTTGGAAATGTTAAACGGAAAGGTTTTGTTCTGCGTAGTTTTAGTCGCTGGTGAGTTATTTATTTTTCTTTCTATAACACCGATTATAACTTAAGTTTTAGAAAGCTTTGTAACGTTAATCGACTGATTTGCTGAGTTTAAATTATATTCTATTATGTGATAGGTACTACCCTTATCCTCTTAATTCGAATATAATTTATAAAATACATAAAATTGCTATAATTTAATCGACTGTTGATGTTAATTATTGGAATAACTGTTAAGTTTCCAAGTAAATTCGGGAATAACAGATATTTTTATAGGCTATATACTTATTTATAAAAACAAGAATTTTGGGTTAAAGAAATAAATGTGAGATTGTTTGTCATTAAACCAATATACTAATGGAACATTAGACCGCTTGGCGTCATGATCTTAGGGTTATCGGCACTCACGTTTACCGCTGCAGGGCAAGGCACGTTTATAATTAGCAGTGAGTAATTAATCATAGGACAGACATACGGACGGCGTCGCATGTGTTTAATAAGCGCAATATGTTTGTAATGTTCCACAAAACATATCAATTTATTTTCATTTTGTCAGAGTATCTAGCTATTCTTAGCATAAACGACAGTACATGCACGTCGTGCTTAAGTGAATATTATAATATGGACGATGAAAGGCTGATGGGTGGATGGATGGATAATATGTATAATTAACAAGCCTATGGGAAATACGACTGGAAATACTTACCCTTATTGCTAAATAATTTAAAATCGTTTGGTCTGATACTCTACTGTAGCATCTAAGACTAACTAAAAAATAAAGACACCGCATTGTCAACTAAAAAGTGAAATAATAGTACATTGTTACTTTCACCCCTAGGGGTGAAAGTAACCCTCGAACTATAGGCGCCCTTGCTGCGCTCGGGCGCCAAACTCCATCTCGGCATTAAATAAGTCTTTAACCCGAGGTAAACACTGCTTTTCCTCGAATACGAGAAAAGTAAAAAAAAACATGCAAAAATGAGTGAAATTTAATTTACATCAACTGCTGAGATAATTATTTACTTAAAGTTTTTTTTATGTGGCTGGCCAGCATAACAGCCATTATTTTTAATTTTCAACATTAAAAAAATGGTAAAATATTTTACCCAAATCTATATTATTTTAAAGAAACATTTGAAAGTAAGTAAATTATAATAGGTGGTCGTTAAAAAAAATATTTATTTAATACTTAACTTTGTTATTTCAATTAAACATCGCGCTGTGATTGAGTGGCTGTAGTAAGTTAGAATAAGGTTCAATAGAAATGTGAAAATAGAACTAGTTTTTTTTAATATAATTTGACTGCTGTCAGTTAAAAACGATTCTCCCTAGGGCTGAAAAGTATTACTTTCAACCCACTCCTCAGGCAACTTCAAACTTACTTTCCGAGTATGAATAATGAAAAATGTATTTTGTGAGCGTGAGCGCGTGTACAAGTTTGGCATGGTTCCATATGACTTCACTGTATTGTTCGTAATGCTCCGTCTATATTTTTTAGTTAGTCGTGAGTGCTACATTTAGTTGTCTCTGTGATTCCCAAAATCAATTTGTATAACGATATCATAAGTTTAGACCAGACGTCAGACATGTTTGGGTACTTACCAAAGATTTAGACTATCATAGTATGGACATGAATTATTTATAGCTAGAACATGTTTTCCCAAGCACTGCTATACATATTCTCAATAAGTAGCTGTCAGATATGCGGCTATCCTCACATGGTTGTTCCTGCACTGCTTAAGCAAGCCACACCTTTCTATTGCTTATATTTGTTTCATAGATGCAATAGGTACCTTTGCTAATCAAAATCAAAGATTATAACTGAACAAAATTTACATTTTTATTGATGAAATGAATTTTTACTGATGGTAAGTGGTAACTATCGTTCATTGATGCAAGTATACTAAGAGTACTGTCAAGCTGCTGCTTAGCATTTCATATCACGGATATGAAATGAAGGATATTGACAGAAATCTCAGGAAAGAATGAGGTGGTGACACACTTGAAGGAATAGATAATGGATGTTCAATAATGATTTAGTGTTCGGGCACAGTGGGAGATTCAGAACTACTACTGAAAATCTCCGAACGAATAAACCCAATTTCACCAGACGTATCATTCGAACCCTAAACCCCACGGTCTGAAGTTCCACTCTTAATGCACTAGACCTACGAGTGAGTTAAGCGGTCTCACTGTAAAGGAGCCCTCCCTATGATCGAGTATAATAATGAATGTATAACAACAAATGCATACGATAATGTTATCACATTATTATATTTAAGTGAATGTGTGCAACTCCCACTAAATATACATCAGGCATATTATTTTTTATAATATGTATATCATAAGAGCCGTTTGCCGTGTGGGGCCGGCTTTAGAATTGTCCCACCCCTCTCTACCCATGGGAGTCGTAAGAGCCGGCTGAGGGAATACCGGGGGCGTGGGCAGCAGCACTCCTTCGAGTATTAACAACATTTTGTCGAAGAGTTGTCTGTGTGGTGACGGACTAAGAATACAAGTGTCACCACCCCATTCTTTCCCAGGGGTGTCGTATGAGGCGTCTAAGGGAAGTAAGCAATTATCGTCCATTGCATGACTGGTGGTAGGGCTGAGTACCAAGTGGGAGTACTCACTTGGTATCGGGCCCGAGCAGGTTGGTACCACCATCTCCCGTGTGACCGGCCATGAAGCACATCGTTGCGTTTTGGCTGTAGCAGGAGATAGCCGTTTATTCTTTCATTTCATATCGGTGAAATGAAATAGTGAGCAGCGGCTTGACAATACTTTCGGTATAGTTGAGTCCATGAGCGACGGTTACCATTTACCATCAGATGGGCCGTGGCTCGTCCGCCACTATATACAATAAAAAAAAATAAAAAAAAAACATCCACTGCGATCGCCAACCCACCTGCCAAATGCCAAGCGTAGCGATTACGGCACTAACCCACATTCTTAGGGAGGCCTATATCCAGCAGTGGACGTTAAAAGGCTCATGGATGATCATAAGAGGTTTTTTATTGCCAACGGTGGTAGACAAGCGTACAGCCCACCTGATGGAAAGGGGAAACCGTCACTCATGGATTTTGGCAACTCCAGCACAGCTAAGCCGCCGCATATCGTGACTAAAGTGCTCTTCTCTAACCCTATTTAAAAGGTAGCAAATTACTAGGATAGTAAGTGACTAGCCTATAGACACAATTCCAAACAGTGTCGTAACTAGGGTGGTGCCAGCGGTGCCCAGGCACAGGGCGCAGACCCTGAAGGGGTGCAAAAATGACCACACCAGGACCACAAACAATACCTATTATTTATAGCATAATCGTACAACCGTATCACAATGCTGTGTGCAAATACTCATAATTACTAGTCGTAAAACTTTTACAGTTAGAGTTCACGAACTTTACTCCAGATTTTTGGCAGTCTTTCTTCACTCTAATTATTGCTCTCTTCTATTTGATATTTATTTTTGTATATGTCAGTATATACTTACTTACTTATCATCACGCCATTTCACTTGCGGGGTAGGCAGAGAGAACAGAGTACCAAGAGGCTCTATTCTTGCTTCCTCAACATTCATAACTCTCTTCATACACGCTCGCCGGTTTCGGAGACTCCTGACTCCACTTTCCTTCAATATATGACCAATTTGGTCTAGGTAGGTAAGTCTCGGTCTCCCCCTGTACTTACATCCTTCCACTTTCGCATTGTATATCTTCTTAGCCAGTCGCTCGTCCGGCATTCTTTCCACATGTCCGAACCATCGGAGCATTCCCTTTCGCATCTTTACACCAATACTCTCTTTCATACCTACTTGCTTTCTTACGTCATTGTTACGAATGCGATCAGTCAGCCTCACTCCATAGATTATCCGCAGACATCGCCTTTCGACCGCGTTGATTTTGCTCTCATGCTCCTTTTGACATACCCAACTCTCGCTTCCATATAATAACGTTGGGACAAGCACTGCGTTGTATATTGCGACACGTGCCTTCTGGCTGAGGTGGTGGCTGCCGAGAAGTTGTCCCAATGCTCCGTTCACTCTATTTCCCGCATTCACTCTTCTTTCTACATCAGTGGTGTACCTTCCATCCCGACTGAATTTTAAATACATGGGGATTCTCAATTGAATCAATTGAAACCCAGAATGTGGAAATACCCCAGAATATGACGCCATATTGAAGAAATGATTCCACATACGCATGGTATGCGGTTAATACAGTGTTCACATTAACCGTTTTAGATAGCATAAACAATGTATATGAGCTCTTATTAAGTTTTAAGCAAAGATTTTCTATATGTGTTTTCCAATTTAAATTGCAGTCTAGATGTTAACCTAAGAATTTTGCCATTGAAACCTCCTGAATCTTAGTACTTAAACAGTTAATGTTAAAATCTATAGAAGGTCTGATGCGATTTCTAAATACGACTAAATTTTTGTCCAGATTAATTATTAGATTATTTATTTTAAGCCAACATGATGTCATTTATAGTATTATTAATAGTAGATTCTAAGTAAGAATAATCTTTATTAGAGAACATAATTGTAGCATCATCTGCAAATAGATTCATCAGTGTATTAATAGCATTAGGAAGATCATTTATATATATTAAGAATAGTAGAGGGCCCAAAACACTACCTTGAGGAACCCCACAATCAAGCAGTCTAGAGTCTGATTGGAATGTTAGTTCTTTACGTGTTTTGTGACATATTTTAGATATAAATATAATGTGCTTTCTATTTTCAAGAACCGACATGAGCAAACTTAGTACATTTCCTCTCACTCCTGCTGCATATAGCTTTTTTTTCAAGTCGTTGTGTTCCACACAGTCAAAAGCCTTTTTCAGATCCATGAATAAAGCAATATATATTGTTATCAATATTTGGTATAATTTGCGCCAAAAAGTTGTGTATTGCTTTATTAATAGTTATATTTTTCGTAAATCCCGCTTGTGCTTCTGAAATAATTTTATATTTTTCTAAGTATCCATATAAACTGTTATATATGTATTTTTCTATGACTTTGGATAGAACTGGGACAAGGGCTTTTGGCTTATAGTTTGACATCTCTTCGCGGTCGTGTTTTTTGAGTAGCGGTTTTATTATAGTTGTTTTTAATTTTGTTAGAAATATACATATAATACATAAATTAAAAATATGGCTTTATACTGGGAATATAATTGTACTCACATATTTTATAACCTTGATGGAAAGTTCATCATAACCCAGTACTCAATGTGTTCTAAGAGATTTAATTATTGTACATATATCATACGGTGTTGTAGGTAATAAAAACATTGAGTTATAGTGATTATGAGTAAGAAAATTGCATGGTGATTTATTATCCAAGTCAATGTTGTTCATTAGCTTATTGTTGGATGTAAGCGACCGTATCTCATCAATAAAGAAGTTAAACACAAAGTGAAAAATGTGAAATCGAAAATAACAGTCAGGAGCAGGATTTGAACCGGAAGTATTTTCAAAAAAAGTATTTTCCGACAGATGGCGCAGGCTTCACCCAAAGACGTTAAGTATGATGTGTTATCGAAATTAGCAGTCAGGAGCAATTGTCAGGATGGCTGAATTGGTAAAACATCTGGACGGTATCCAGAAGATGCAGGTTCAAATCCTGCTCCTGACTGTTATTTTCGATTTCACATTTTTCACTTTGTGTTTAATGTATAGTGCTAAGCATGTCAAATGCTAAAAATATATATAAAAAATATCTAAATAAAGAAGTTATTAAAATTTTGGGCTATCTTAGTAGGGTCAGTAACTACCTGGCCGTTTATTTTTAACTGTGTGATAGAGTGTTTCAGTAAGTTTGGGTGATTCTTGTTAATGATGTCCCAGCTAGCTTTAGATTTGTTACTACTAGTATAAATACAATGATCGTTCCGTGATTTCTTAGTTAGACTAATTACACTATTTAGTGTTTTAGAGTAATTTTTAAAAAATGACTTGTCCAGGGTAGTTTTTGATATTCGATATTTCCATAGTAGATTTCTTTTTTTCCCACTACAATGTTTTATTCCTTTAGTCATCCATTTTTGTTTATACTTGTGAGCTTTTTAAATAACTATAAAAAAAAACATAATTTATAAAGAAAACTAAATAGATCATGGAATTCATTAAATGCAATTTCAGGATTATTACTGCTATAGACATTATTAAAAGTTAAATATCTCATATAATTTTTAAAATTTGACATATTTTCTTTGCTGTTGTCTCTTCTTTTTATGCACCAATTATCAATCCTATAAACAGTCTTCACTGGACAAGTTACTAGTTGCGATGTATGATCAGATAAAGCTAAATCAAGGATATCACAGTTGCATCCCTTAATGTTGTGTATCACGTGATCTATACAGGTTTGGCTGCATAGCCGTGTATGAGTATTTAATTCTAGCTTAAGATTATATTCGGCAAGCATATGTTTGTAAGATAAAGATATTTTATTTTGTTTTAGGGTGTCAATATTAAAATCGCCACATAATACATTTTTTGTTATTGTGACAGAACGAGTGTAACAAACTATGGAACCTAAAGAAAAAGCTTTCCATATTTCAAATCCTTACTGGGGGGCCTATTATGCATACAATAGATATTTTACAATCGACAAGTTCAATTGCACTGCATTCAAAAACTTTAGCGAGGTGATAGTTTTTTATTTCTTCTATTGCTTTGAACTTATGGCCATGACGCACGAGTATGCAGGATCCACCATGGCTATTCTTCCTAGCACAAATGGACGCGAGAGAAAAACACGGCATGTTAATGAGAGATGTATCCTGATATATCATATTATGTTCAGTAATACAAATAACGTCAGCATCAAATCCTTTCTCCGAGAGTAGTCTAACACTTAGTGCAACTAGATCTAATTTGCTTAACAGCCCATTGGTATTCTGATGTTTAATATTAATATACTTATTCTCGAAAAAGGCAATCAACTCTATTTGTGGGGTGTTGTTATATAGGTACGGTATTTAAATACTGAGTCTCGTTTCTGTTGATCAAGCTCTTTACTTCTAAATCACTGTTTGTTTGAGTTGACTTATCAAGCATTATGGCTACCTTTGAAGTTGATTTTGTAAGAAACCTAGTGAAGTTCTTTTTTGATATGTAATATTTCCCTAAGTAATATTTGACATACATGACGCACAAAGATGTTACTTTACTACTTACTGTATGTGTTCATTTGGTTAACATTAGAATATAATTATTTTCAACCACTACATTTCTGCTCCGCCCCAGGGTACTGATAGAGAATGCCTCTAAGGCATTAAGTCCGCCTTGTACTTAGCATGTGCAACATTTTTAAAATAAAATAATTAAATAAGTCCACAAAAACGTAGTTTTTAGATAATAAATTTGTTTTTATAAACATTCAATTTTATCGTCAAAACCAAGTAAGATTAGAACATTTTTTAAGGGCGCATTTATAGAAGCTCGCACCGGGCGCAAAAAAGGCTAGTTACAGCACTGATTCCAAAGGTATCACTTTCGTATTGCCAACCGTAGGCAAAGAATAGGAGGTGGGCAGGAAGCATGATAGAAAGGGTACAGGGGTGTGGAGAGATAATGTGGTAAGGCTGAGCAAAGAGGATAGATGTTGAAATCCCTAGTGTCTATGAAAATATATTTGTGTAGAGAACTTCTTATTTAACAAAAATTGCAAACCCTAAAACAATGTGCCATTAATATTTTTACGCGCCTTATATTACCTTCACCTGTATGTTTGTACCCGACTCCTTTGAACTCATTTTTGACCCACTATGTACGGACACATTTAACTTAAACTTTGTACAATTATCAAGAACCGGTAGAAATGTAATAATTTGATAAATTTGTCTCATTATCCTGATCAGGATTTTTTAACAATCAATCGCACTAAAAAAGTGAAAAATAAATATAGTGTAAAAAAAACAAAGTTTTTATAACCATCCATCCATCCATCAGCCTTTTAAAGTCCACTACTGGACATAGGCCTCCCCAAGACAACGCCACAACATGTGTTTCGCTCATATGGGGGATAGTGCCGTAATCGCCACGCTTGGCAGGCGGGTTGGCGATTGCAGTGGATGTTGTTATATTGTGTGACCTAACGGCGGAGCAGAAGGTACGAGGAATCTCCGGTCGTGGCAAGGCTACCATAAACAACGACCTCTGGCCCTGGTAAAGCACATCGTTCGGACACTTAAGACCGACGACGGGAGTATCACCGAGCTGGAAGAGGAATTGAGCAAGATCCGCTGGGACATTATAGGGTTGTCAGAAGTCCGAAGACAGGGTGAGGGCACGACGATCCTTCAGTCCGGGAACTTGCTTTTCCACCGGGAGGGCGTCCACCAAGAGGGTGTCATGTTTATCATTCGCAGGTCTCTCGTAGGCAACGTGGAGAGAATTGAAAGTGTGTCGAGTGGGTAGCGTACCTTATACTCAGAATAACCAAACGTTATTCGTTGAAGGTCATACAGGTTTACGTACCGACCTCGACACACTCCGACGACGAGGTGGAGTCCCCATGAGGATATCTCGAAGGCCATCTACTCTTCTAAAACCTACTTCACGGTGGTTATGGGAGACTTTAACGCGAAACTAGGCAAAAGGACAGACGATGAACTGAAAGTGGGGCAACATGGATTTGGGCAGAGGAACCACAGGGCTGGCTGATTTTCTGCAGAAGGAAGGCCTCTACATGATGAATTCCTTCTTCAGAAAGCAGCCCCAGCGGAAATGGACCTGGATTAGCCCTGATGGTTCTGTAAAAAGCGAGATTGACTTCATCTTGTCGGACAAACGACACATATTCAATGATGTCTCAGTGAGCACCAGGATTAAAACTGGGAGTGATCACAGACTAGTCAGTCTGGTGGTATCTTGAATATTAGCACGAAAGTCGAGAGGTCGCGCTTGATGAGGTCTATGCTCCGACCAACACCTGCCCAATACCAGAACCCCGAGAACTTTCAGCTCGAACTACAAAATCGCTTCCAATATCTAGATGAGTACGTATCAGCGAGCGATATGAACAGCAGGTTCGTGCAAACTGTCCACGTGGTCGGGTCGGCCTACTTCAAGGCCCGTCGCGTCTGTAGAACTCGTAAACTCTCGGACCATAATCTCAAACTCTAAGGCTAAGGACTGAACTGTCATTTCTTTTCTCCTGAAAAGAAATGACAGTTCAGTCCTTAGCCTATTGGTCCTTCCTAAGATGGTTAAACAGACAGATCTCCAAGGCTGTGCGACACGATATCGCCAATATAATACTACCCGTAGTAAAAAGGCGATAGAGCGGAACCAAGGCTTGAAAGTGTTCGCAAGAGATCTGCCTGTCGGCCAAAGCCAGTTGACTAAACTGAGGACCAACGACGGCACTGTCATTTCATCCCGAGATGAGATCTTGAGAGAGGTCCACCAGTTCTATGGACAGATGTACAGATCCCAGAGTCCTGTTGTCGGCTTTTTCCAAGATCCCAGATCCAAACTAACTCAACACTTTACGGAAGATATCCCGGACGTCAGCCCGTACGATATCAGAATGGCTCTCAAACAACTAACGAACAGAAAGGCACCGGGAGACGACGGAATCACCACAGAGCTTCTGAAAGCAGGCGGAAAGCCGGTCTTAAAAGCTCTTCATAGGCTGTTCAATTACGTCGTTCTCGGGGGCGACGTTCCAGAGTTGTGCATCAGAAGCGTGGTGGTGCTGTTCTTCAAGAAAGGTGACAGAACCCTCTTGAAGAACTATAGACCCATCTCGCTCTTTCCATCCCATCCATCAATCAGCCTTTCGACGTCCACTGCTGGACATAGGCCTCCCCAAGACAACGCCACAACATGTGTTTCGCTCATATGGGGGATAGTGCCGTAATCGCCACGCTTGGCAGGCGGGTTGGCGATTGCAGTGGGTGTTGTTAATACTCGAGGGAGTGCTGCTGCCCGCTCCTCCGGTATTTCCTCAGTCGGTTCTTATGACTCCCATGGGTGGAGAGGAGTGGGACAATTCTAAAGCCGGCCCCACACGGCACCTCTCTCACTCTTCAGCTGCGTCTATAAGTTGTTTTCGAGGGTCATTACAAATCGAATCGCGCGCAGGCTTGACGACTTCCAGCCCCCGAACAAGCCGGTTTCCGAAAAGCCTTTAGTATCATAGACCATATCCATACGCTACGCCAGATTATACAGAAAACCGAGGAATATAATCGGCCTTTGTGTCTGGCGGACTATGAGAAAGCCGAAACTTGGGCGGTGCTGCAGTCCCTTCAGCGATGCCAAATTGACTATCGGTACATTGAAGTGCTGAAGTGCTTGTATAGAAATGCCACCATATCAATCTCTTTGACTGGACCGGATTTGGCATCAACATCAATGGCGAATACATCACTCACCTTCGATATGCCGACGTCATCGTAGTCATGGCAGAATCGCTGGAGGACCTTGGCATTCTGCTCAATGATCTCAGCACGGTATCCCGACTAGTGGGTCTCAAAATGAACATGGACAAGACGAAAGTCATGTCTAATGTCCATAACATTTCAGCACCGGTCCTAGTTGGGAGTGCGGTTCTCGAAGTTGTCGACCACTATGTCTATCTAGGACTACAGTCCAGTTAGGTAGTCACAACTTCGAGAAAGAGGTCAATCGACAAATGCAACTCGGCTGGTAAGCGTTCGGGAAGCTAAGGAAGATCTTAAAAGGAACGAAGAAAACGGAGGTCTACGACTAGTGTGTGTTACCAGTGATGACATATGGAACAGAGACGTGGTCACTGAATGTTGGCCTCGTATCAAGGCTCAAAATCGCTCAGCGGGCCATGGAGTGGGCTATGCTTGGTATTTCCCTACGTGATCGAATCCGTAATACGGAGATCCGTGGGAGAACGAGAGTGATTGACATAGCCCGCTGGGTTACCATGCTGAAGTGGCAATGGGCAGGCCACATCGCTTGACGAACCAACAACTATTGGGGAAGAAAGGTTCTTGAGTGGCGACCACGTATCAGACGGCGCAGCGTAGGATGCCCCCCCCCCCCCAGATTGACCGACGATCTGGTCAAAGCTGCGCGGAGCTGTTGGATGCGGTTGGCACAGACCGCTCGTTGTGACGTTCTCTTGGGGAGGCCTATGTCCAGCAGTGGACGTTGAAAGGCTGATGGATGGATGGAATCGCATTACTGGTGGTAGGGCTGGATACCAAGTGGGAGTACTTACTCACTTGCTATAGAGGCCGAGCGGGTTGATACCATATCTCCTGTGTGACGGCCATGAAGCACATCAGTTTCATATATGTGAGATGAAATGGTGAGCAGCAGCGTGACAATACTCTCGGTATAGATGAGTTACCATTTACCATCAGCATCATGGCTCGTCAGCTACCAAACGCAATAAAAAAAGAACCTATTTGTGGAAGCCTGACCTCGCCTATGCTTCGCAAGGCACGTTAAGCAGTGGACCCCAGCTTTCAAATAACATCTTGACAATCGTTACAGGTTGTCAGTCCAGAATAAAAATTCTGACTCCGGTCTTGTTCTAAGGTCGTCAGTTGTCTCCGTAGTTGGTTCGTGGAGGAAGAAGCGCAGACGCTCCGTGTAAATATTATGGATCAGCTAAAACCGAACGCCGACAAAACTTGAGATGATGGCTGATGATAATATTGATGAAGCCTAAAACGTCAGCTTATTTTGCACTGAATTAATTCACCAGTAATCTGGTACAAGAGATTGTTATAAATTCTGTGACTACAATAAGTAATGTAGGTACCTACATAGTTTTATGCTTGCCGCAGGCAAAAGCTAGTTTTTAGGCTATATCTCAGGTTCCCGATATAGTAGTGGAATAAAATGTACACCAGTAGTAAAGTCTAATCAAGAGCTATCAAACAAAAAAAAGTTACGTCAAGTAGTTAGTTCAGTGGTTTTTGCGTGATGTGCGAACAAACAAAAAGACAAACAGACACAAAATCTAAAAAAAAATCGTTTGGTGTTCAGACACGCCTATATAGCCTAAATCAGTATTTTTTCTCAAATATCTTAAATATACAGACATAGCTCTGTTACAGTTTTATAATAGTATAGATGATAATACGGGCTCTAAGTCAATCACATCATCCTTTCTAGAAACCGACAATTTACGATAAAAATCATAGTACAATAATGAAACTCATCCCGGGTCACTACGCAATTGAAATGCGTAGTTAATAATGATTATGCAATTGGTATCTATATAACAATATGTTCGGATAACTTAGTTGATAAATTTATTGTAAAAATAGGGCAATGACGACATATTGACCACGCAACTTCAAACTTAATCAAATATGAAACTAACACGTAAATTACAATATTTAGTAGCAATTATGGCCGTTATTTATTACTAGCCTTTGACCGCGGCTCCGCAGCAACCAAAAGCTAGTTTTTAGGTTATATCTCAGGCTCCCGATATACTCGTAGTAGCGGGATAAAATGTTAAACCTTACATATTAAATTGGCGTTATGTATGGAAAACGCAAAACATTTTTTTTTATGAAAATATTTTAATTATTCAAAGTATATACCAACTAATATCAATGTTATCTGCGCACTTCCAGCATTTTATCAGTTGATCATTGGTTCCTTTGCTGAAAAAATTATTGGAGTGAGAATCAACAAAATCTTTGAAGGTAGTTTTGACAGCCTCATCGGAATTGTTTTTTTTTCCCTGGCAAGAAGTTGTCCAAATTCCGAAAAAAGTGGTAAGCTGTTGGAGCAAGATCCGGGGTGTACGGTGGGTGTCGGAGACATTCCAATCGCAGCTCCTGTAATTTAGCGACCGTCTGTTGTGCAGTGTGTGGTCTACCGTTGTCCTGAAACAGCAGTGGGCTAGAGCAATTGACCAGTCTCGGTTGTTTCAGGGCTAGCTTTTCCAACATGGTTAGCAATTGTTGACAAGATCTGCCGAAATCGTTTGGCCAGATCTTAGGAAGCTGTATTGGATGACACCAGCACTGGTCCACCAGACACCAGTACCTTTTTTCTCAATCAATGTTCGCTTGGAGCAGGATTTGGCCGATTGTTTTTGTTTATTGCGTGTAGTGGCAGACGAGCCACGGTCCATCTGATGGTAAATGGTAACCGTCGCCCATGGACTTATACCGAGAGTATAGTCAAGGCGCTGCTCACCAATCCATTTCACAGATATGAAATGAAATATAAACTGCCATCTCCTGCTACAGCCAAAACGCAACGATGTGCTTCATGGCCGGTCACACGGGAGATGGTGGTACCAACCAGCTCAGGCCCGATACCAAGTAAGAACTCCCACTTGGTACCCAGCCCTACCACCAGTCATGCAATGGATGATAATTGCTTACTTCCCTTAGTCGCCTCATACGACACCCGTGGGAAAGAAAGAGGTGGTGACACTTGTATTCTTAGTCCGTCACTACGCGGACAAGAGATTCTCCTGGGTTCAACCATAGTGATGAGCGTTTCCGATTATCGCACAGGATTCATCAAAAGTAACGATACGATTCAAAATCCCCTCGTTATTGTGACGGTTGAGGAATACGTAGCACTCGCCGCGTGTTTGTTGTTTTGCTTCGCTCAATTCATGCGGTACCCATTTTTCGAGCTTTTTCACTTTACCAATTTTTTTCAAGTAAATTAAAATTGTTTTATCACTCACACCGAAGTCTGCCGCTAACCATGACGTGGTTTGCGAAAGATCCGCTTCCACGATCACTTTTAATTCTTCATTGTCAACTAGGGTCTCCAGCCGTCCACGTGGTCAAAATTGCCAGAACGAAAACTTTGCAACCAAAAACGTACCGTGTTTCCTTTTACGGTAGCTTCCCCATACTCATAATAAATCCTTTGCTGTTTAAGCGGCATTGATGCCACGGTGGTACGCCAACTCGTATTCGTTAATAACCCGATATTTTAAGTTATCCATATTGTGAACAGAACGATGTCAAAGAAATCAAATCACACAAAAACAAATGAATTGCTAAATTGGAAACATATACTCAAGCCTAAATTTGAAATAAATTTGAATTTATAATTCTTGACCAAACCAGATAATTGAGATCAAAGTGGCCAGTTTGACAAAACGTCAATTTGATATGTAAGGACCTAATATAAAAATTTCATGTCACGTTGTTTGCCTCGATAAACTCCTAAACTAATGAACCAATTATACATTATACCAATATAGTATACATATAACATTTTGACAAGCTCAAGGAGAGCTTTACTGCGAGCAGGATTCGAATCTGTGACGTTAGTCGTAAATACATCTAAAACAAAGTGAAGCGGAGATTTGGAACGGCCATTGGGCGACTGCGATTGCTTAACGGTCCAGAGCACTTTCTTGGATCGGATAGGCCTGCGTCCTACCAAATCCTACTCGGAGTAAAGTTTTCTTTTTCCACTTTCACAAATAATTTGTTCTTTATCCTCTCTTTATTGTACTTCCTAAACTCTCCTTATTAACTTGCCTCTCCACCTCCTGAACCTTGGAGATAGCGACATGCAAGTGATGCCTCTGTTGTTGCTAGCGTCCATAAGCTAAGGTAACCGCTTACCATCAGATGGGTTTGCCACCCTCGTAGTAGAACAAAAAGGGAAAGTTTGTGAGGATGTTAGGATGTTTATATGTCAGTCCGTCAATCACGCTTTAACAACTGGGCGGATTTGGATAAAATTTTGTAGATAGATAGATTAAATAGGATTTATAAACACAAAGTGTGAAAATATGAATTCGAAAATAACAGTCACGAGGCAGGATTTGAACTTGCATCTCCTGAATACCATCCAGATGCTTTGCCAATTCAGCCATCGTGACAATAAATTGCTCAGGACTGCTAATTTCAATAATACATTCATACTTAACGTCTTGGGTGACGCCTTTTTTTAAGGAGGGCAATAATACACCTACCGCACACCCCTCTGCCCGGGGAGACAGCGGGGTAGTGTGGGGCTCTCATCCACTAAAATCCCACCGTGCGCCCTCACCCGTCCGTGTTCGGTGGACCACTGGTACCGCGTATATTTACTTTAGTGGACCATAAAAAAGACCTAAATAAACTATTGTAAACATTATATTCTAATTTCTTTTTATAACAAATAAGCTCAAGACCTTTGTGGCACCACGCCTTAATTAATACCGTACATTAATAACGATGACATAAGTACTTAACGATATGAGTATAGAAGCGTTCATAGACTCAACAATAAAAATTCTCAGAAGCCGCTGCTCGCCATTTCATTATTTGAATGGGAGATAAATGAATGGGCTTCTACCTATTGTTACAACTAACACAACACAGCGACCTAGCGTGTTTCACGGTAGGCAGGCGGTGATAGCGACCCGATAACAAGTGAGACTCCCCCTTGGTACCCAACCCTGTAATGCAGTAGGCGGTAATTGCTTTGCTTTACTTCCTTAAAGAATGAGGTAGTGACACATGTATTCGCTCCTAAGCTGAAGAACTATTTCAAAGTAATTCCGTTTACTTTACAAATCATTCCTCACGCCAAAAGCCTAGTGTTCCATTCTCTATTCAGTTCAAGGACTTATCGAGAATATTGTCATATGTATGTCATATATATAAATGATGTTTACTTGCACAAATAATTATGAGTCAATGAGAAGGGGCGTCATAGATAAATATTTATATTGTGCAATAGAGCCGATAGGGCGTATGCTGATGCGTAATATGGATGAGATCTTAGGAAAAGTTCAGTAAAATAAATAACACTAATTATAATGAGGGTCATATAGTATGTGCCACGATAATCAAGAACAACTGTTGAAAACAATTATGGAATAAAACAAGAAACAATTAAGCTACGTTTATATCCCCATTAATTATCTCAACTTGCTTTATCGCGAATGTAGGAGGGGCGCAGACGTATTGTTTTGATTAAGATTTACGTTTGAAGACAGGTCAAATTATAACTTTTAAAGATTCGCGAATTGTACACATATTTAAAGTAACATAAACGGGTCTTTTTTCGCGTATAAAATAGGTGAAATTATGAACTACCTTTTACCCGACGTTTCAACTGCGTTGCAGCAGCCGTGGTCACGGGACAACGAAATTATGAACTACCTTTTACCCGACGTTTCAACTGCGTTGCAGCAGCCGTGGTCACGGGACAACGGGTTGTCCCGTGACCACGGCTGCTGCAACGCAGTTGAAACGTCGGGTAAAAGGTAGTTCATAATTTCACCTATTTTATACGCGAAAAAAGACCCGTTTATGTTACTTTAAATAGGTCAAATTATAATATGTCACGTGGTAATAATAATTTTTTTTTATATTGTTTGTCGATTTATTTATGACTAGATCCATCTAGCCTGGCTTCGCGCGATACGATAACCTATTAAGGAATCTTTAGGATCTTTGAAGAACTAAAAACTCCATAATTGTAAAGGTTTAGCCAGCTTACCTATTCTATGAAGGTAAAGCCTTGCTTATCCCAACACGAATGGCCGGATCGATAGGTAAAGAAACAATCTCTCACAGAAAATCAACGTAAAACAATTGTAGGTACATCTACTGTTGTGTTTTGAATAGTGAGTGAAATCCCCTCCCTATTCTCTCCTTATTATCTACCCTATCATCTCCTTAGTATCCATCCTATCCTCTCCTTAGTATCCATCCTATCCTCTCCTTATTATCCTTCTTATCCACTACCATTTTCCATCAGGTGCGCCGTGGTTCGTCTGCCACCATATGCAATAAAAAACTGAAAATTTGCGCCGTGCGACCGTTACCTGTATACGTAATTAATGCAACCATAAACTTATCACGTTCTAGCATGGAACGAAGCGGAGTCAGCCAGCTTGCCGTACCTGACGTCCCGCCTCGGGGATGTATACGAGCCGTTTGAAGGAGGCGACACTGCGGAGATGCCAGTGCCAGCGGTAATCATGAGGACCCGCGTGCGAGAAGGCGTTCCGCCACCGCTTTGTGCCAGGAGATGTCGGGCCCCTCCTACCGGACCTGTGTGTGCTTTTGATGCCGCCGGCACAGCAAGGACCTTTGCCACGCTATGTGAATTAGAAGCTGTATCGTGTCGCGAGAGCACGTGTAAGTTCTATTTTACGTTCAACTAGATCATGCATCAGACGGACGTTCTACCATTGGAATTTTTGGGATTAGGAACTCGAGAAGTCTTTCCGTCAAGCAATATGTGCGCATAATATATTCATGTACATAATAATTAGGTCGATCTTCATCTAAATGCGACCGAGGCTTAGAGGGATCCAAACGCGTCCTAGATCTGTCAAATACATTTATCTGAGCGCACGGCAGTGCGCCAGACCAAACAGCAACGCCATGTGTATTTTAAACTGCGTTTTTAGTTACACAGTGCCTTTTTATAAACTTTTTATTAAGTTTTTCAAACTGACGTTATTACTGCCTTTTTTAAGCTAGACCTCTGAAAATATGTCTCTCATGAATAGTTGAATATTTGTAATAATTATAGTTTAAAAAACTAAAGAGAAAACTTTTTATTGTTAATATTATGGCTCGTAAATACCGCCCTACGCTTTTCTACAATCATTATTATTTACTTTGACATTATTTTCTTCTTTTTAATTAAACACAAAGTGGAAAATGTGAAATCGAAAATAACAGTCACGAGCAGGATCTGTTATTTTCGATTTGACATTTTCCACTTTGTGTTTAATGTCTATGGCTAAGCATGTCAAATGCTAAAAATATATATAAAAATATCTAAATATTCTTTTTAATTCTCAAAGCCGCATCAAAACTACTTCTATTTAAAATACCCTATTACCTTTTTATTACGAATATTTTCACACAAGTAGGTGTGGCGATAGTTCCGATGTGCTAGTAGATATAAATGGAAAAACTTCTCAAATTATTTTATTATCATCGGTCCATGATAATTATGCAAAGTTTCAATTTAATACGACATTTCGAAGTAGTCCAAAATCACCTTCAAAGATTCCGTTACATACAGACAGATACAGACGAAGTATAATAAAAGCGTTTTAAAAAGCTCCATGGGGACAGAGGAATGGAAAAAGAAGACAATAAGTCACGGCGTATCGTATGTAGATAGATGTATCATGAAAAGAAGAAGCTCCTAAAAATAGCTAAAATATTTTTAACGAACAATATAACAAGGCATAGATATGTAAATACTTTCACTCAATTTAACATGTCAATAAAAATAAGCTTAAAATATAAAGAATAATATTTTTTTCCAGATTACGCGATCACAAGTCTGGGAGAATGCTGATGCTTCAGGAGTCCAGAGCTACTCAAAAGGCATTTGTTCTCATGTTAGAGTAAGCACTGCACCTAGATGTTGTTGGCCAGAAGGCCGCTAATTAAATGTTCAACCGCATGTATTAACAATAGCAATTAGTCGTACGTAGTATTTAGTTGTTTTGTTTGGTCAAATATTTTGCTTTTAAATAAACCAATAGTAAATACTTAGAATGTGTTATTCCAAATACACAATTAAAATTGTATTAATTGTAATTATTTGTGTATCAAATACAAATATGTATATTGCTTTTATTTTGTCATAGATTAAATCGATTTTTCTGTCTTATATAAACTACACATACCTACATTATGGTCACTTGAGAAACTGGCCACCGATTTTGTTTTGCTTAGTTTTGTACTTTATTAGTGAATTAATCTATGTCCAGCCAAACAATTCATAACCTATTTTTTAATTGGCCATTAGGTAACTTTTAAGTAAAAGTTAGATATTTGTATGTAAGTCACAGTTATGTAAAGAATACTGGCAAATATGAAAACATTTGTTTTTTAAGTAACACGCTCGTATTTCGCCGCGCGTGACTATATTGAGAAATGAGAAGTCTTTCTCTGTCTGAGGGAAGCTATAGCCGTCTACCGGCATCTATTAAAAATGATATTAACACTCAGAAACCTAGTGTTTAGTACTTATTATAAAAAACATTTTAATAAATATTATGTAATAATAAAATAAAATATTGCCAGTTATCATATACCCTTTAATTAATTAGAATAGAATAATACTAATAATAACAAATATTTTTAAGTAGTGAAAGTACTTAGACATTTGGAATCATTTGTGATTTGAAATTTAGAGATATTTGTTTGTCTACGTTTATTCATACAATGTGGTAATGTCCCGAATATTAAAATAAGTTCTTCGTATGTTTAAATTAAGCGACAAACTAAGCTTTCTGCACCTATTGTGCATTGTGAACGTATATTAAACGTTACTTAAAATAATACGTATTGTTTTCAACAATGCCTGAAGCGATATTGAGTTAGAGTTAAATTGACTTAGAAATCATTTGAAATTGATATTGTCACTTTACAAAATAAATGTCCTAACGCAGGCTCCATGTCATGTAGGGTACTCACCATAACGAAAAGTAGCAAAGTGTTAAAACCAGGCTATATAATGGTATATGTAACATGCCTCCATAGGTACTAACGTAGGTATATACAATATTGAATTGTTTGTAATGTTGTAACATGAGAAAAATATTAATTATTTTTTACTTTAAATAGTTTTTACTAAGCGAGTGTACATGAAAATAATGAGGACTATATATTTATCATGGCACATAATACAAGTATAGTTCAGCAAACAAATAAAGAAAATATTGTTTTTAAACGATTTGCATTCAAGTTCTAATTTCTTTTAGTTGCTTAGTCATTTTATTGATACACACTACACACATATAGGTAATTCAATAGAAAAGTTCCTAAAAACCAAAGTTTAAACGTAGGTAAATGAAACTAGCAAATAAGTAGACATAACAACGGCTAACTTATGTTCAAAGTATCTCGTAATGCAATCCAAATTGTGCTGTTTCTTTGTTAAAATTCCATAAACTAAACTTATTTTTCAGCATTACAACTTGAAATAACACTGTTCTCGAGTATAAATCACATTTAGATTGTCCCCTTGCATAATCCATCCATCCATCAGCCTTTTAAAGTCCACTGCTGGACATAGGCCTCCCCCAGAATGGGGGATAGTGCCGTAATCGCCGCGCTTGGCAGGCGGGTTGGCGATTGCAGTGGATGTTGTTAACACTTGAAAGAATGCTGCTGCCCACTCCCCCGGTATTCCCTCAGTCGGTTCATGGGAGTCCCATGGGTGGAG
Source organism: Leucoma salicis (assembly GCA_948253155.1). Classification (NCBI taxonomy): domain Eukaryota; kingdom Metazoa; phylum Arthropoda; class Insecta; order Lepidoptera; family Erebidae; genus Leucoma; species Leucoma salicis. Next base: position 8,006,363 of record OX411815.1, read on the forward strand.
AGGAGTGGGACAATTCTGAAGCCGGCCCCACACGGCTATTTCTCACCGATTTTTGCTTTTTAAGTTTTAGAATACAAAATACAATGGCATCTACAAAATAAAATAAAAATCGGATTAAAATACTTTATTAAAATTCTCAAAAAGGTGTTTAGAAATTCCGCCTCTCCAGCTAAGTAAATTGTTTGTTGAAAATTATAATGATATTATTTTTCTAAAATTATAAGGTCTTTTGGATTATAGCGTAATAATTGATACTAAACAATGACATGTTCTATTAAATATAAGGTTATTACGTAAGTCTGTATTTTATATATTTATTGTACAAAGTACGAATTAAAGTGACTTGAATTCTGAATTTTATTAGCCACATAATTGTCACCATTATAGACAAATTCAATAAAGTTTTACGATAAAAAATTACTGTTTGTTTAATTGATGAGTACTTTATGCTCTACCTGATTATTATTCCAATATTTTTTTATATTTTCAATGTAGAGAACCTTCTGGGAATAATTGGCCTGTTAAATTAATCCTTGATGATATATGCGTAAGCGAGTTCGTTGGTTACGCTTTAACGCCGTAACTACTGAACCCATGACATTTTGCATACAAGTACATAGATTGGAGCCCAGAAAAGAATATAGGCTTTATCCCGGATAATGTTAGGTTAGCCGTAGCGTACCACTGAAGGAATGTAATATGGTTCCGGTGGCCCGCCAATAAAGAGGCGGAGAGACGGCACACGGCGGGTTTTAGTGGGTGATGGCAGCACGAGCGACGGGGTGTGTGGTTAGGAACATTTTTTACCGTTTTGACAAAAAAACAAAGGTTAGTCGTGGCGTGAGATCGTATTCTGAAGACCAGAACGAAGTTGCAGCTATTGCTATTCTATCTCTAATGACAATACTATGTATTACATACTTAGTATTGTCATTAGAGTTAAATACATATTATTATCATTATCCATCCATCCATCCATGAGCCCATAAGCGTCCACTGCTGGACATGGTCCTCCCCACGAAGGGGGGGAAATGCCATAATCGCCACGCTTGGCAGGTGAGTTGGCGATCGCACCCTTAGTCGGTTTTTACGACACCCGCGGGCAAGTAAGGGGTGGTGACATCTCTTATTCTCAATCCGTCACCACACGGACGATATCATTAAAGTTAGAATTTTCAACTTGAACCCAATATCTTTTTATTTGTTTTTTTCAATATCTTTATATATTTTTTTTTATTACTTTTGGTGGCACACGGTCCAGCTAATGGTAATTAGTAGCCGTTGCTCATGGACTATACTAAGTTTTGTTTCTTATCTGGAATTTAGCACTTGACATGCTCAGCTACTAAGAGCAAATTGATAAATAGATAGCTTTACTGCGAGTAGGATTCGAACCTGCTCCCTTAGAATGAAACACGAAACGTTAGAGTTTAGACGAACTTTCGTTCCGCTTCATTGTGATTGGTCGCCTGAATAACGCGTCGAAATCTCGACTAATCAGGAATCACGCGTCGGACTGTTGATCAATCACAATGACTCGATACGAAAGTTCGACTAACGTTTCGTTTTTCATCCTAAGGGGGCTGCAGCCCATCCAATCTGGAGAAGTACTCTGGGGCGCTAAGCTATCGCAGTCACCTAATGGTGACCCCCAATTTCCACTTCACATTTGTTCTTGAGAACTTCACCCACTAAATAAACCCGCCATGTCTCTCCGCCCGTGTTGGCGGACCACTGGAACTGTGTGACATTACTTACGATATTGATTATAAATATAGATATTGCTATTCTATAGCAAATGGCATTTCCATAAAACTAGGATGTGCATAAAAATAATAAATTGTAGTTTTTTTCCCTACACCATTTGGTATCCTTGTTGTACAATAGAATTGGGCCACAGGACATGACGCTCTCCCACTGCGGGTTGGTAAAATTATTACACACTTCATACAATTTATTTTCAGTTTCATATAAGTTTACCGTTTAATATGTATAATAGGTATGTTATTATTACGCATTTTACGGACACTTGGCTGGTGTTGGAGACTCTAGTACCTATAGGCGACAAGCAGTCTATCCGGGACGATTAGGTCATGATCTGACACGACCTAGGTAATGTCACGAGTGAAGCAAACAAATAATCCAGAAGCTATAAACTAGAGATAACATCTCGACATTAGATAGGATGATGCTGTTGTTTACATCGACATGACACGTTAAGTGACTTATATCATATTCATCACTGTAATTTTATTGAGAGCAAAATTGAACACCACACAATATTAATAATTATCCTTGACACATTTCACAGTCACACAAACACACACACACACACACGGGCGCGCAGTTTGCACACTTGGAGAATATTGTAAACTAGGAAAATAATAAACACATGTAATAATCTCATTTTTTTTTCAAATCTTTTTCAATTAATAATGATTTTTAATCAATAGGTAATTTAAATATTCTGATTTGTATTTTAGCACTTCATATGCTCAGCTACTTTAAAGAACAAATTATTGTTCTTTAAAGTGGCTGAGCATGTCAGATTTGCCCCAGATTGTAAGGGACACAGGTTCGAATCCCGCTTGCAATAAAGTTCTTTTTATCCACATCTCCTTATCACATTTGTCTTTCGACCAACGCCATCTATCGGAAGCATTTACATGCATTACACCAATATAGTAAGTTTAATTTTGCAATTAGAATTCATACTATTAGATGTCGCGATTTTTTAAACATTTTTGGTCTATATTTTTTAGCATTTGACATGCTGCACCACTTTTTAATGTACAAATTATTTGTGAATAAGGAAAAAGAGATTTTTCATTTTATTTTCCACCATAGGGTTTCGATCGGCGACAAGTCCGGGCTGTTAGATGGCCATTCAATTGTAGGGATGCTTTTCGCCAGTAGCCACGTCTTTGTTGTCCTTGCAGTATGGCAGGAACCACAACCTTCCTGTTGAAAAATGAAGGAATCTTGATGCTTAAGTGACGGAATAGAGGGCAGTAAATTCTCTTCCAAAAGGTTTTGATACCTTGCAGCATTGATAGAACCATCCACAAACTGCATACCACCAACACCTTGTGCAGACATGCAGCCCCATATCATAAGAGACGCCGGAAACTTCACTTTGCGTTTGAGACAATTAGTATGAAATGCCTCATTTTTGTTCCGAATCACTTTTTTCCTTTCATCGCCGACTGTCACTTCAAATGATACTACGCCACTGATCGGAAGTCCAATTTAAATGATCACGAGCAAACTTCAACCTCTTTTTCTTTTGTACAGCAGTCAACAGTGGCTTCTCCTTAGCGGTGTAAAATCCGTAACCCATTCTTTTTAGGACTCTTTTGCAAGTATCAACTGAGACGTCTTTGTGAATCATGTCCTTCCATTGCCATGAGTTCTCCAGCTCGAGCACGACGATTATTTTTAATCATTTTCTTCAGGATTCTGTTTTCTACTGCACTTGTGATGCGTGGTCGACCAGTTTTCTTCAAACAAGAAGTCGTTCTATTCTTTTTATAGTGCTGAATGATAGATTGGACTGTAGACCTGGGAAGTATCAAGTCTTTAGATATTTGGTAACTTGATTTGCCAGCATCGACCCCACCAACTATTCGCTTTCGAAGCTCTTCATACACGGGTTTGCCACGACCCATTGTTATTTGAAAACTAATGAAAAAAAACTGAAATTTTCAGAATTTATACTGTCTCACTTGACAAATGACACATAATTACTTTTACAAATTTAAATTATGCAACATAATTGTACAAAAAAGGAATAATCTTATTTAACTCACCAATAGACGAACTCTTTTGCATCGATTAACAATTAGACGAACTATTTTGCTTATAACTTCTTCTAATTTAAAACAGGATATGTATAAATTTAAAAAGCTAATGTAGTTTATTGGTTCATAATTAAAAAATGGTATAAGTAACGCGACATATGATAGTAGAACAGATTAATATTTTATATGGATATACAAAAATAATGAAGTTAGAAAAAATCTCACATAGAAAATTTCACACTAGACGAACTATTTTGCTTCGGGGCTCGTATTACTATTTTTAAACAAGAAATAAATTAATAAAATTGTTGAACTCTCCTCGTTTTTCAGGAATAGAGGGATTTTACCCATCCATCAGTCTTTCGACGTCCACTGCTGGACATGGGCCTCCCCAAGAGAACGCCACAACATGTGTTTCGCTCATATCGATAGTGCCATAATCGCCACGCTTGGCAGGCGGGTTGGCGATCGCAGTGGATGTTGTTAATAATCGAGGGAGTGCTGCTGCTCACGCCCCCGGTATTCCCTCAGTCGGCTCTTACGACTCCCATGGGTGGAGAGGGGTGGGACAATTCTAAATCTGGCCCCACACGGCAGGATTTGACCCACTGGTTGGATATTCTCTTGGGTACACGTACACACATCATCGTGTGATAATATACGTCACTATCCCATTTTAGGCCATGAGTGTGATAAAAATATCAAACAATACTATTTCGCTGAGAACTAGTACACGAACAAACTATTGGGATGACAATTTCACAGATATTTTTCTAATAAATAATGTGAAAACAATATTACTTTAACATTTTCATATCACTTTATTTTTAGATTTTTCAATAAACAATTGTGTAAACAATAAGATAAAAGATTTGTTTAATTAATAAAATATAATCATAGAATAATTCTGATACTACCACACTACATTATCTACTTTGATCACAGCTTCTTTGATGTTAGTAAATAAGCAAAGGACAAAACACACTAATATAATATAAAAAAATGCACACAAATAAAAGCGTTAAATAGTATTTGAAAATGTAATTCCATGTGGGCTTAGGAGAGACGGATGCCATCTGAGCCAGGACATTCACCTTTGCTAATCTTGGCCAGCGCTGAAAAAGAAAAAAGATAAAAATCAAATATATACTCATCTATACTATTATAAAGCTCTATATCAGGAACCTGAGATATATTTTTTTTTAAGTGCATGTAGTGGCAGGCGAGCCACGGCTCATCTGATGGTAAATGGTAACCGTCGCTCATGGACTCAACTATACCGAGAGTATTGTCAAGCTGCTGCTCACCAATTCATTTCACAGATATGAAATAAAAGAATAAATGGCTATCTCCTGCTACAACCAAAACGCAACGATGTGCTTCATGGCCGGTCACACGGGAGATATGGTACCAACTCGCTCGGGCCCGATACCAAGTGAGTACTCCCACTTTGTACCCAGCCCTACCACCAGTCATGCAATGGATGATAATTGCTTACTTCGCTTAGTCGCCTCATACGATACCCGTGGGAAAGAATGGGGTGGTGACAATTGTATTCCTATTCCGTCACCACACGGACAAATACATATAACTCAAAGAGTAGCTTTTGGCTGCGGCGGAAACGCGGGCAAAGGCTAGTCTATACTATTATAAAGCTGTAACAGAGCTATGTCTGTACATTTAAGGATATTTGTGAAAAAAATGACTGTATTAGGCTATATAGGCGTGCCTAAACACAAAACGTTTTTTTTAGATTTTTTGTCTGTCTGTTTATCTGTTTGTTTGTTCGCGCATCACGCAAAAACTACAGAACGGATTTTAATGCAAAATTTTTATTTGGTAGATCTCGATTAGACTTAAAAACTGGTATACATTTTATCCCGCTACTATATCTGGTACCTGAGATATAACCGAAAAACTAGCTTTTGGTTGTGGCGGAGCTGCAAGCAAAGGCTGATTTTCCTCTTCTATATAATCTACAAGGACGACGCCAGAATTATCAGCCTTATGTACTCGTAAAAGTGTCAGCTGCCATAAATTATAGTGTCAACACGACTACCCTTTACTCTGAGTTATTTATATGTCTCTCATCTGAAGATGCTTCAAGATGTTTTAATCAACTCCCATGAGATTCCGACAAAAACAACTAAGTATGAAAGTAAAGTAATAACTAGGATTTTTTTTATTGCATTTAGTGGAAGACGAGCCAAGGCCCATCTGATGGTAAATGGTAACCGTCGCTCATGGACTCACTATACCTCTCGGTATTTTGTCAAGCCGCTGCTCACTATTTCATTTCACAGATATGAAATGAAAGAGTTAACGGCTGTCTCCTGCTACAGCCAAAACGCAACGATGTGCTTCATGGACGGTCAGACGGGAGATGGTGGTACAAACCCGCTCGGGTCCGACTCCAAGTGAGTACTCCTATTTGGTACCCAGCCGTCATGCAATGGATGATAATTGCTTACTTCTCTTAGTCGCCTCATACGACACCCGTGGGAAGAATGGGGTGGTGACACTTGTATTCTTAATCCGTCACCACACGGACAAATTTATTGACACCCGGGGCCCAATACTTAACATGCATTCCAAAGCACAGAGGTCAGGTGTGATTAAACAGATGGCGAAGTAGCTTAAGCACCGATCTCCGATGCCTGTGTTGTGATGCCGGCTGAGTGTCAGCGAGTTAGATAGAGGACCTACTAATGGAATACGTACATCCCTGAAAAGTGAGTCAGTGTTTTTTTTTTCAAACCTTTTTCTGTCCCACTATTAGGCACGGGTTTCCTCTAATGGTGAGAGGGATTAGGCAATAGTCCACCACGCTGGCCCAGTGCGGGTTGGCAAACTTCACAGGCCGTTGAGAAAATCTCTCAGGCATGCAGGTTTCCTCACGATGTTTTCCTTCATCGAGCAGTGATAAATTGTAAACGAATATACACATAATTTCGAAAAATCTAATCGCGAAGGTGTGTGCCGTAGTACGAGGTCTGGATCTTGGACTGCGGATCGAATTCGATACCACTGTCTTTGCAGTCCTTGGTTTTACCGCTAGGCTATAAGTGCATTCTGAGTCAGCGTTAGCAAGGATATATTAACTTAATGATACTATTATCATTAAGCTATTTCGGTATCTGTGGCTAGCTCATGGAAGTAATAACATTAGTAAGTAGGTACTATTTCTGTGGGTCAGCTTGAAAAGTTATTATTCTGTCTCTAAAATAAGAAATTAAGAAGACGTAGCAAAATTCTCATATTTTCCCTGTTATTGTTGACGACGCGAGAACTATCCGTGCTAATGTAAAAGTACAAAAATAATAGTGTCAACACGACTACCCTTTAGACCATCACATGTAAGTATCTGCCCCCTTAGAATGAAATTATTCGTTATTATACGTGATTCCTGATTAGTCGAGATTTCGACGCGTGATTCAGGCGACCAATCACAAATAGTCACACAATGAATGATGCAATGATCAAGATGTTGACGATATATAATTAATTTAGTACCTAGATAAACAACATTCAGCACTAATAAAGTCACATTCTAAAATCATAGAGATCATAAGGTGCATTTATCAAGAATAAAAAAAACCTTCGTAACAACACCAATGTGAACCAGTTCATGAGTCATGAACCAGTCACAACACATAGGCATTATGGTCCAGTATTATCGCTTAATTTAGCCGTCACACCTAGCTGCACTTGCATACCTAGATTCGTTACTCTATTTGTTATGATACGTATCGGATATTTTGATGTGCAACAAAAAAGCTAAACTTCGTAGTAAAAAGTGTAACTGCGGCTGTACACATTCGTCGAGACACCCCGAGACAGGCCGAGGGCGAGTGTGTACATGGTAGTCTCGTCTCGTCTCGGGGCTCTCGCTATGTCTCGGAAGAGTGTCGGTTTTTTGTGCTCGAATCAAAATCGGGTCTCGGTGAGTCTCGCGATAAAACGAGACCGTGCCTGTGGCTGTACACACTCGTTTGCTTAGTTGCCCGCCAACTGCGTTCGCGTAAAGACGTGCTTTCTGCGTGCGACAACGATGTGTTCTAATGCTTTTTAGAAGCCTACTAAAGGCAATCACTATTATGGAATCCTAAGAATGCCAGGCACAAGGATAAGCAACTATTGCAGGACGCTTGGTTGCGGATAAGCAACGATTTTGATAACCCCGTGGAAGATTAAAAAAATATATATATACCTGTTGAATAGTTAAAAAGTTCTTTTTCGCCATGGTTTAATAATTTTTTTTATGGTAAATGGTTAAAAAATTACAATAACTAATAAAAAAATTTACGCCGCAATAATTATTTCCACGTCCATCGCGACGGGCATCCGAAGTTCAATTGATACAACGAGCGTGTACATGGTGTGCTCTCGTGTTGAGCTTCTACGAGACGAGAATGGACGAGAGGTTCGCGAGACAAATAGACGAGTGTGTACAGCCGCGGTAAAGGCCTGGATTATCTATACATTTAATATATTTGAGAAAAAAATACTGAATTAGGCTATATATGCGATGTATAAATACAAAAACTATTTTTGATGTAAAACATCTAATGCGGAGGGAGGGTAAAATCGGCTGTTAGCGTGGCGACGCTTTTATTTTACTTGCCCCGTTCAAATCTTGCAAGTTAAATTTGACACACTTCCCAATTTCCGATTGAGTTGAAATTTTACACGCATGTGTATATCGCGTGACAATACAATATTATGATGGCATAGAGCTGATCTGATGATGGAGCTGGAAGGTGGACATAGGAACTCTATAATGAAACGGCGCAACCCCATCGAGTTTGGGCTCGTATGATTTGTCTTGACGAGTACTTTTCCTCTAGATGGTATCCAGGGTCTGATAATAGAGCTGGAAGGTGGCCACAGTAACTCTGTAATGAAACGAAGCAACTCCATCGTGTTTGGAATCGTTTGATTCGTCTTGATGAGTACTTTGTCTTTAGATCGTATCCAGGGTCTGATGATGGAGCTAGAAGGTGGTCATAGGAACTCCGTTATAAAACGACATAATTCCATCTAGTTTGGGTTCGTATGATTTGTCTTGACGAGTACTTTGTCTCTAGATGGTATCCAAGGTCTGACGATGGAGCTGGAAGGTGATCACAATAACTCTGTAATAAAACGACGCAACTCTATCGAGTTTATACTCCTTTGATTCGTCTTGAGGAATACGTTGTCAAGTTATGATCATTTTATTTCTACAAAATAATTTCGATGATTTCACATCTAGTAGACGTCCTGCGACGTCTAATTTTAGATTTGTTGTCTGTTTATCTGTTTGTTTGTTTGCGCATCACGGTAAAACTACTGAACGGATTTTGATGAAACTTTTTTGTTTGATAGGTTTCGACTAGACTTAAAAACTGGTATACACTTTATCCCGCTACTATATCGGGAACCTGAGATATTACCTAAAGTAGAAATTAAAATCGAAATAGAGGCGTGATAACCTAATGGGACTAGCCTTGCTTATCCCAGCACGAATGGGTCAGCTCGATCGGGGAAGTACCACCCTCTCACAATAGACCAGTGCGTAACAACGGTAGTCAATCTTACCATTGTGTTTCATATGGTGAGTGAGAGCACCGGAGGCCCAAACCCCCTCTCTTTCCTCTCTTTATTATCCTTTCTATCCTCTCCTTATTATCCACCCTGTCCACCTATCCCTTTCCTTGAAGATGGCGACGCGCGAGTGATGCCTCTGGTCTGCTAGCGTCTATAGGCTACGGTAACCGCTTATCATCAAGTGGGCCGTATGCTTGTTCGCCACTCACATATTATAAAAAATAAACCAGCAGATTTCCACTATGACCTCCATGACCCACCTCAAAGTTTTCTAAAATACGCGCTCATTTATGTGTGAACTAGCCTTTGCCCGCGGTTCCGCCGCAGCTAAAAGCTAGTTTTAATTAATATCTCAGGTTCCTGTTATTGTAGCGGGATAAAATGTCCAATGTGTACCAGTTGTTAAGTCTAATCAAGAGCTATTAAACAAAAAAGTTGCATTAAAATCCGTTCAGTAGTATTTGCATGATGCGCGAACAAAAAAACAGATAATTACAGACAAAAAATCTAAAAAAAATCGTTTTGTGTTTGGACACGCCTATATAGCCTAATTCAGTAATTTTTTCTCAAATATCTTAAATGTACTGACACAGCTCTGTTACAGCTTTATAATAGTATAGATTATGCTCAGTTCCGTGCCTCACGATAAGTCGTTGAAACCGCTGTCGAGAATCTTATGCTGTGTAGACATGGATACCAGTCGTCAGTCGATCGAGTTTCAGTATTCAGTAGTTGACTAAATGAATCATCATAGATTTAGCTCGTTGAAACGTAAACTTACTAAGCAAGATTTAGCGGAAATGACTACCTACAATTCAAGGTTATAATAAGAATTTGGAGTGTTGAAAAACAAAATTACAAGCGTGATTTTCCTTAAACCGTATCACCTTAATGCCTGCCTCAGTTTTTAATGTACACATAAATAAATATTATGGCTCGTTGTTATGAACACAATATTATGCACGACCAGATTTTTTTAATGCTTATGGAATATGCGCATGAATTTGGGATTTACGGTAAGGTACCTGCTTGCATAAAATCGAACACTGTCGCTTCCTTCCTCGTTTGTCTACTACTAAACATTCAGGAAAGACTTAAAAAATATAGCATCACGCTTATATCCCCGAAGGGGTAGACAGAGGTGTATTACACACCCACGGTTCGCCAACTATGTTTAAGGCCAACGTAATAGGGGGCGAGCCCATTGACGTGTACCGGGCACATTTCTAAGCTCCGGGCTGCTCCTGAGAATTTTTCGTTTTACGAAAAAGCTCAATAACGCTGTCCGACCCGGAGATCGAACCCGAGACCTTAATATGATCAGTAGTCACACACACTACCTCTGCACCACCGAGGCAGGAAAGTCTTACAGTCCTAAATATGAGAAGCGTTACCAGCATAATGATATAAATTGTTAATAAGCAAACACAAAAAAAAAATTATTAAGAATAATGGACATGATATTTCCGACAAATAGATTAACAAATACACTTACTGTCCTTATGTTCGCAATTGTAGTTGTTCATGACGCATTCATTACCAAAGGATTTAGGTTTTTCCCCCTGTTTGCCAGCGCAAACTGGATCTAATTTCACAGAGGTACAGTCATGCATGCACGCCTTTTGACGGGCCTTCTCGGCTTTGATTTGCTTGAGGTCCGGCTTGTCTGGGCGGCAGGACACTGCTACTATCACCAGTGCTGGGAATTAATCATACAAATCTTGTTAGACAACGTTCATAATACATTTATTAATGTAATTTTAAACCGTAGGTAAGAAACTAATTCATAGTTATGTCTGAGAATGTACTTTTAAGTAAGTCCAGTATCATAATTACATAAATTAAGTCCTTTTTGTGTTACAATTTCACGCAGTAACTACCGTGAAATACGCCAACTTTGCCACGAGGGAAAACTTTGCCCAAAACATGCTTTCTAAGGAAATCTACTAATATCACAAAAAGTACCAAACTTACGATGGTATTGATAATATTGGTAGAAAATCAAACATACGTGTGGCAACATAGAATTGTGAGTGCGCTCCCAACTTCACTCAGTTACCTGTCGGCACTTGTCGAAGCAGGGGTGTATTTTTGCGGGCCAATAACAGTGGATATTTGGAAGTGACTTGTGCATTATGCCGAAAACACCGGTAAGTTTAATAAATTGTTTGGTATATAAAACAATATGCTGAGTATTTTGATGATTGTTTCGTTACTGTAGCTTAAATATAACAAAAGTTATGATGATGGGCAAAGTTACTCAGAAATGTGCAACTGCATCATTGTCAACATTGCCCACCGTCAAAAAACGTCTAGGGTTGACGCTTCTTTTTTTTTCATTTTACGCAACTGCAAAAAAAGGAGTGTTATGTGTTCAGTGTCCATGTATGTATGTCAGTTGTACCTATTTTTATTTTACCGATAAACTCCACATAATAATAGGTCCTTGCTATGAAATTGGCGTAATGTATGAAAAGAGCAAACCGATTTTTTTTATATGAAATTATTTTAATTAATCAATCAAAGTATATATATACCATTGTTATCTATGCACTTTGCTGGTTTTTTTACTTGGAGTAGGTAAATAGGTACACTACCGACCTGAAAGTTCACTTTCTGTTAAAAACTTATGGATACCTGAATAGAAAAAAATATCTACAGAAGAAATAAATAGATTATCTTATTTACTATGTTATACTTAATTCACATTTTTGTATTTCAGAAAAACAAACATATATCTCGTATTAGACAACGCAGGTCGAGACGTGAACTTGGATCCAGGATGTATAAAAATTACTCTGAAGAAATGTTGATGCTTGCGTGTGAAGCTGTTCAATCAGGTCAAATTTCATCGAGAGATGCTGAACGACAGTTTGGAATCCCAAGGCGTACTATAATAAATAAAATAAAATGAGTACATATGAAGTCCGTTGGACATCCTACTGTACTAACGACCAAAGAAGAAGATCAAATTGTTAAGGTCTTACAAACTTCTAGCAATTTTGGTTCCCCGCTTACAAAACTAGATCTAAAGTTATTGGTTCAAGAATACCTGAGAAAAAACTCACGAGATCATACTTTTAAGAATAAGATTCCTGGGGATGCTTGGGTACAAAGCTTTTTGATTCTGATGAATTGACTTTGAGAACTACCCAAAACATTTCAAAGGCGAGAGCTGAAAAGGGAACTCAAGAAATACTCAAGTATTTTAATAATTTAAGTACAACATTGAAAGATATACCAGCTGAAAACATTGCAAATTTCGATGAAACAAACCTTTCCGACGACCCTGGCTCTTCTAAGAGCATTTTTAGAAGGGGAGTAATATATCCAGAAAGAATAGTGAATTCCACCAAAGGAAATATATCCCTTATGTTTACGGCCACCGCTGGAGGTAGGTGCCTTCCTTTGTATGTTGTTTACAAAGCAACGAATTTATACTCAGAATGGGTTAATATGGAGGACCATCGGAAACCAGATATAATTGTACTAACTCAGGATGGTTTGACAGCGCCATGTTTGAGAATTATTTCGAAACAATAATTCTTCCGTGTGCAAAAGAAACTGTTGGAACAAAAGTCGTAATTTGCGATAACCTATCTAGTCATTTCAGCATCAAAATAGTAGAGTTATGCGAGCAACATGACATCAAGTTTGTATTCATCCCTCCAAGGTCAACACATCTTCCACAACCACTAGATGTGGCTTTTTTTGCGCCTTTGAAAAGGTGCTGGCGTAAAATTCTGTACCAGTACAAGCCCAAAAATCCAAGCCAAACCACATTAAATAAAAAACATTTTCCGAAATTGCTTAGTGAACTAACCGAAGCAATAAGAATGACGGAAAAAACTAACATAATAAGTGGTTTTAAGGCATCGGGAATATTTCCACTGAATCCACAAGAAGTTATTAAGAAGATCCCAGAAATGCAAGACGAAATACATGGAATTGATCAAGTACTGGTGGATTATTTAAAAGAGACCAGAGCGCAAAAGCCTATGCAAGTACAGAGAAGTAAAAAAACAATTGCGAGCCGGGTAAATCAGTTAGCGTTTCCGATTTTAATTTTAATACTTGCAATAAGAAATTTAAAAAAAATCTCGCCGGAGTAGCTAATGGAAGAAAAGAAAATGATGAATCTTTTTATTTAGACGAACAAACTGGCCTTTACGTAGCAGAAATGGCTAATCTTTGTCCAAACATTAATAAAAATTATGCTCAAGACTTGGAAAAGACTTTTAGTATCGCTCAGTATCAGAATAATTATATTCCTGAAAGTCTTAGCAAACAATCTATCAATGTAATTAATTCCTATTTAGGACAATCATTGCCTATTGAAACTGTAACTTCATCCACTGATCTTTTACATTTGAAAGCTTCCACGAATAGTACCACAAACATTTTCATTGGAAGAAAAGATTCTGCACAAAGTAATCCAACTAAGAAAAATAAAATAATCATACTTACAGATGTACTCATTAAATCAGGAACACCAGCGACTGATGTTTGTTATTTAAAAGAAATTTCTAATAAGATTGAAAATGTACCATTTATCGCTACACATGAAACTGATTTACCAGAATGCCTGCAAGGGTCGACAATAATAATAACGAAGAAAATAGAGAATAAACATACTGATAAAGATAAGAAAAGTGGTAAAAAGAAAGAGGTTAAAAATAAGTCAAAAGGAAAAAAATCAGCCCAAAGTCAAAAAAAGGCCTAAACTATACGATAGTGAGTCCAGTTCGATATCTGGGGGTAATGAATTTATAACAGCTGACACAGATGATGACAATTACGAAACAATAAATGATTTTTACATATCTGAATCTCTACGAGAACAAGAAGAGATGGAAAATTTTGAGCCCCCAAATACAATGACTTCTTTTGGATCACATGAAATTGAGTATTTTTCTGAAAATCAAGTAAAGCTTAAAGAAAAAGACTGGATTGTTGCTCAGTTCACCACAAAAAAGAGTTTAAAACACTTTGTAGGTAAGGTTCTGTCTTTTAATGGTGTGAATCCTATGGTTAAATTTTTACGAAAAGTTAAAGAATCTAAATGTGACACAGGAATGACGTTTTCATATCCAACAGTTGATGACATTTGTACTATACAACATTTAGAAGATGTTATAATAGTCTTACCCGAACCAACGATTACTGGACGTGGTTAGATTGTATTTCATGTAGATCTCAATAATTTCAACATACAATAAACATGTAGGTATCCGACGATATTTTTAATGATCAATGCTAATTCAAATGTCTACAGTAATTTGATTAAGAGTAGGTATACTTTCCAAAAAATATTTAATAATTAATAATTCTCGTAATTGCATTTATAATTGATATTATTGATTAGTTGGTAAAAAAAAAATAAGTACTTTGATTATTGATATTGTTGATTAGTTAGTAAAATATATTAAGTATATTAAATGACTTAAGTGATTTGTTAAGACTGTATTCTACAAAGAATATTATAATAAGTGGATAAACTGTGAGAATCTATACCTTTACTTCTGTCGTAGTCGGATAAAAATAATTGAAAAATGTCTAGTTTACTTTTGTACATATTTATAAAATTGTTTAAATTTTTCAATGTTAATTTGTTTCATTTTCGTGGGATCTATTTCAGAAATAATGTTGCAGATAAACTTCTCGTGAAATAGATACACATTGTGATTGTCTTAAAGTGTAATGTCTTGAATTAATTTATGTTTTGTTTAGTATAAACCTTTGTTTAGTTTAGTTATCAGGTTTCTAAATTGAGATAAAGCATACACTCAGTATGAGTAAATTAAATAATTGATGTTATTGATTTAAATCTTTTGTACTTTAAAAAGTGTTTATCTTACTTGCCTTTTCCTACAGACTTGGTAAAAATTACTCAAATGTGACAACCCTAGTACTTTTAAATCGCTACGTACCAATTGTATGGAGAAGAGAAAAAATGTCAGGGTAACATTGCCCTTTCATTTTAGTAAGAAAATATTTATGATATAGAGTACATTTTTGGAGCGATCGCTTATATTGCCTAAATCCTTTTACTGGTTCTTATAACTTTCAGATAAGAGTTATAGTTGTGACAAAATTCATGGTGGGTAATGTTGGCTAAAAGTGCAGATAACTTTACCCGCCTTGAAAATTGTTTATATGATCGAGAAAACGATGACTTATGTTAAATTTTACTAAACTAATGCATGCATATGATCTTAGTGGTTCCACAGATAAAAAAATATGTCCTGGGTTACATACAAAAATCTTGAAATATCTAGTGTTATTTAAAAAATGTGGGCAATGTTGGCGTGTTTCACGGTACTTGGCTGACTATTATGAAATTTTGGAAACATGTAGTGCGGACCCCAGAAAAGGACATTGGCTTTTCATCCTAAAAAAGGACGGCTCCTGTGTCCTATTCAGTAGCGCTGAAAATACCTACAAACAAGTCGTATTTTATACAGCTTACTCTTTTATATGTCAATAAAAAGAAATATTGCAAAAAAAAAAAGTAAAGTAAAAGAAAAATATATTACGTTTTCTTAATTTTATCGTATCAAAATGTTACGAAAATAAATGTCAATAATTTTACTCAAAGCCTTATATTCTAATTTCTAATTATATAAAAAAAACATAGCACACAGGCGGGCACACCTGCACCTTCGGGGAATACAGGCGTGAGCCTGTATTCCCCGAAGGGGTAGGCAGAGGTGTATTACACACCCACGACTCGCCAGCTATGTTTAAGTCCCACGTAATAGGGGGCGAGCCTATTGACGTCTACCGGGCACATTTCCAAACTCCGGGCTGCTACTGAGAATTTTTCTTTTTAGGAAAAAGCTCAATAACATTGCCCGACCCGGGAATCAAACCCGAGACCTCATGATTAGCAGTCGCATACACTACCGCTACACCACCGAGGCAGTTATTATTTATATTTATTAACGCTAAAAATTATCACAATGTACCCAAAATACTAAAATATTACAACTGTTACTAAAAATTAGAAGGAGATACAAGTTAAACCAACTCTCTAATAATACATTTACATATAAATGAAAACTAAAACGATATTATCACTTGAACGAACTTTAGACCAAGTGCACTACAATGAATGTGAGCAAGACGTAAGTAATGGTTTTTGAAAGGGAAGATAGTATGGCAAATTGCGAAATTCTGGTTGCAGGAGAAAGAGTGGTACAAGGGAAAGAATTTGTATACCTGGACAATATACGAGAGATGGAAAGTGTGACTGTGATATTGAGCGGAGAGCGATAACTGGAAATAAAGTGAATGGGCCAATGCATGGCTTTATAAACAGCCAGAAAGTGTCAAAAAAGGCAAGACTGACTGTGCATAGAGTGGTGCTGGTCCTTACACTTATATATGGTAGTGAATGTTGGACAAGGCAGAAGAGGCATGAGAGTATGATAAATGCTGTGGAGATGAGAAGTCTGAGAAGCATAGCTGGAGTGACTCTGATGGACAAAGTGAGAAATAGTGTGATAAAAGAATGCTGTGGTGTGAAAGTAGATGTAGTGGCAAAAATAGATAAGGGAATGCTTAGGTGGTTCGAACGCGTAGAGAAGATGGATCTAAGAATATTAACGAAATAGATATACAAGGCGACTGTGAATGGGCAAGTTGGTATAGGTCGACCTAGGCGAACGTATTTTGACCAGATCGGAGACGTTCTTAAGGAAGGTCAGGTTAAGAGTACTCAACACCAACAAGCATGCTGATGAAAATAGATGAAGCGAAAGATTTGTGTCAGGATCGAAGCAAGTGGAGAGAAGTGGTCTCTGCCAGCGTAGGCAAAAGGCGTGACAATATGTATGTATGCATGTATGTCTAATAAATAAAACTTAGAAAACTTGAATGAAATTTGTTCAGTAGTTTACCGTGGCGCGTGGATAACGGCAAACCCCTATCATTTAATTTACATATTTAAGTATTATAGAAACAAATTTTGGAAAAACAAAGTGACGGGTCGTTGATAATAATTTTACCTCTATCCGTTTATATTACCCACATAGGCTACGCACGCAACTGAACACACACTAGGTAGGTACTTATATAATACTAAATTAAATCAATATTTGTATAACGAGTATAAATGCGAACCTACGCTTGTTTGTTATTAAGCTTTTACATTCACATTACTCAACCGACTATCAGGAAATTTAGAATACATGTGACTACGGGAGGGAGCCCGTAAAAATGGACGTTTGCCACTTTATATACCAGGAAAATGTACGTCTCCTGAGAGTTTGCTATTTTTTCATATAGTACCTACTTAATATGATCCCATATTATGACCCGTGTCCGAAGTCGGGGTGGAAGCTAGTTTTCTTTACGTAACAACCCATACGTTGTTTAGGAGCCAATATACAAAGTAGCTATAATGTTAAAATTGCAAGCGCGGTCTACAATTGCGCCCTAACGGACACTGTTAAAAACTCATCATTTATAATCAAGTCAAAGGATCTCCTACGCGTGCATGTATCTCAGGTCGTGTGACCTTAAAGAGCATTAAGGCTATGAAATACTCATCCAGATAATAGCAGGAAAATCACTTTAAACATCTCATATAGTTACGTTGTTATTTTTATATCATTATATTTTAAGCGCTTGACATGCTTATAAAGTTATCCCTTTAATTTAACAACGACGTTAATTTTATTTTCTAGATTAAAATTTTAGATTTTAATTAGTTAATATTGTGATTATCATCAACTGGAGGCAGTAATGGATGAATCCAATATAGAAGACGACGATTTAGATAAAAGTGATACGGAAATTATAAGGGAATGTGAGAGAGAGTCCGGGGGAACTGCGAGTTGATACAATTGTGAAAATAAGGAGGAGAATGTAAGCCGAAGTATAAACAAAGGAAAAAGAGGAAGAAATGGAGATGATGAAAGCAGCGAGGATGGTTTTTTTACAGTTACTAGGAAACAAAAGAGACTGGTAAGAAGTGATTTCTTGGAAACGCAACAAGTTAGCACAGCTAATTTCTATCCCAATATTTCGGGAGGATCTGAAGATAGCACAATAGAATTATGTTTGACGTCATTATATCCATTGCCTAAACAAATGGCATTAGCAAAATTGTTACATAATGAAAATTTAAGAGATGTTAGTAAAATTAAATACAGGGGTCAATTCAAGGTTTATGTTCAAGCGAAAGATACTGAGCAAGCAGAAAAGCTCATTTTAGTTCAAAATTTAAAGAATTAGATATTAGAGTTTCGTATACTTACCAAAATACCTTTTCTTATGGAGTTATTAAAGGAATGGATTTGGATGTGGAAGAAAAGGAATTTTTAGCTAATTTGAAATGTAACACGGAAATAGTTGCTGTGAAGCGTCTAAAAAGAAGGAATATAGATAGTAAATGGGTAGACAGTGAGACAGTTCACCTCTATTTTAAAAATGCTATTCCTCCTCAGTACGTTTTTGCATATAGCTGCAGATTTAAAGTAGATAGATACATATTTCCTCTCAGTGCTCTTTTTGCTGGCAGTATGGAAATAGTAGAAATTTTTGTCACAATAAGAAAACTGTTTGCCCTAAGTGTGGTGGTGCAAATGGTAATTGCGAAATAGAAAGTTTTATTTGCCCTAATTGTAAAGGACCACATATGGCACTAGACAAAACATATCCTTGGTTTGTGAAAGAAAAAGAAATAAGGCACATAATGAGTGTTAATAATATTAATTACAGACAAGCATTGCAGCTATATGCAAAGGAGATAAACCTTCAAATGTTGAAGTGCTCGATAAAAAATTAAATGACAGTTCATCTTCTTTTTTTAAAAGAACTGGTACTTCCTATAGGTATGTTCTTAAGAAACCAGTTAATGTGCTAGAACAATTATCGAGTGAGTCAGAAATAAATGAGGTTGCATTACAAAATGATACCCTATTCTAGAAATCCAGTTCCCAAAAATTTAAAAGAAATAAAATTAAGAAATATATTGAAAGAGATTTGCACTATTTACAAGGTGAAAATAAGCAAGTTGAAGATTCTAGTATTCAAGAAAGTAAAAAAAGTAAGAAGACAATTAAAGAGAAGTTTAACCTTCAGCGATTTATATATAAAATAAACGAAATTATATTCTCTGAATCTAGTTTCGAAGTAAAAATGGTTGCTGCTTGTAAAGTTATATTTGAAGAGTTGAAGGTATTTGTTTTGAGAATGTTAACAGGAGAAAACTTATGTGAAAATTTATTTAAGCTAATTAATGGATATCTCTCTTAAAGATTTAAGTATCAATATTTTACAATGGAATTGTCAAAGCTTAAAGCCCAAATTAGCAGATTTTAATTTATTATTAAATAGAGAAAATATCCATATAGCTGCATTATGTGAGACTTGGCGTGATTCAAGTGTGGATCCACTTAAATTGTGTAGCTATAATGTCTATAGGTCAGATAGGATTGATTCGTATGGAGGAGTCGCCATTGTCGCCCATAAATCCATTCATAGTCAGATATATCCTACTAGATTTTATAATTCTGGTATAGAAGCAATTCATATTAAGTTATTAAATTGCAGTGTTTTAGAAAATATTATATGTGTCTACTGTCCATCATCCGTTCGAACTACAAATTCCTATTGGGAAAATGTTTTTTCTCATGTATCTTGTAAATCTCTCATTGTAGGGGACTTTAATGGCCATCACAGCAATTGGTCATGTAAATCTGACTCACGTGGTTCTCAGATATTTGATGCACCTTTAGATAATGGCTTTGTATCAATTAATGATGGCGCAGCTACGCGTATTAAGTTAGTGAATGATGCTCTCCAAAGCACTTCTCCTGATGTAACTTTTATATCGTCAGATTTGCCTATAATGGCAAAATGGCAGGTGTTAAACGAATGTCTAGGTAGAGATCAACTTGTTATTAAAACAGTACTTAATTTTCAAAACTCCATACCTTTCTCTACGAGACGTAATTTTAAACAAGCTAACTGGGAACAATTTAAAAAGAATCTTAGTAATTCATTTTCAAGGTGTGATATTAATTGTATATCTGATGTAGACATTCAAAATATGTATGATTATTTCGAACACTAAATCAATATATCAGCAAATAAAAATATCCCTATTATCAAAATTTCTAGTAATCCGCCAAATACGTTCAAGCCTAAACATTGGTGGGATCCATCACTTTCAGCAGCAGTCGCGGAGCGTAGACTTGCATTGAAAATGTTTAAAAAAATATCAACTCCTCAAAACTTAAGTATTTTTGAAAATAAAGTCAAAACCGCTCGTCGTTTAATAAAAGCGGCCAAGGCACGAAGTTGGAAAACGTTTTGCAGTAGTCTAAGTGAATGCACTTCTGTGTCTATGGTGTGGCAGAAGATGGGCTGGTTAAAAGGTTATCGTAAGTCTAACCTTCCTACATCTGAGCTAAAACAAATAGAACTATTACGCTCACTAACTCCAGATACGGTCATAAACTCTCCACCTGTCATAAAGTATTCAAATAAGTTACTGAAATCACCTTTTACCCTTCAGGAACTAATATCAAGTATCAAAAAAAAAGATTCTGCTCCTGGTAGTGATGGAATAACATATTCTATGATTTATAACCTCCCTGATTGTGGTCACCACTTTTTGCTTACTTTATTCAATTGTGTGTTTCGATTTGGTTATGTTCCCAGGCAATGGCGAAATGTTTCAATAGTACCAATTCCAAAATTACAAAATAATTCTAATTCAGAAGCAAAATTAAGACCTATATCCTTAATTTCCTGTTTATGTAAGATTTTTCACAACTTATTGCATAAAAGAATTGAATGGTACATAGAGAAGAATTTGATTTTATCCCCTAAAACCTCTGGATTTAGGAAGGGCTATTCTTGTATAGACAGTCTTTCTAGATTAATAACCCATATTCAGTTGGGTCTATTAAAAAAAAATCCTACAGTAGTGTGCTTTCTGGATATTGAGGACGCATACAATAATATTTTAGTTGATAGAAAGATCACTATTCTTGATGAATTAAAAAATGGTGAATACATTTGTGCATATTTATGGTCATATCTCAGTGATAGACATTTATCTATTAGAAGTATTAGCCTAAGTATACCAGATCTACGAGTAAAGGTCTAGGCCAAGGTGATCCTCTATCTCCTTTACTCTTTAATATTGCCACTTCTAGTATTTGCGAAAAAATTAAGGATGTTTTAATTACTCAATATGCCGACGATTTTGCATTTTTTGTGAGTAACAAAGATTTATATTTTTGTGAAACTAAACTTCAAAATTCTTTAAATTATATGGTGAATATTTTGAATATTCTTGGTTTGCAACTGTCTGCTAATAAATCAATATTATGTATATTTAGTAGAGGTCGTATGAGGCGAGAAGTTAATATCAAAATTAATAATTACCGAGTTAGTTCTGTAGATCACATTAAATATTTGGGGATGTAGCTAGATAGATCCCTTTTATGGAGTAAACATATTAGTGAAATATCGGAAAAGACATTAAGATTTCTGAACTTATTAAAAGTACTCGCTGGGGCCAGTTGGGGTGTCCACACTAAGCACTACGTTCTCTTTATCTTGCATTGATAAGGAGTAGGCTAGACTATGGTTGTTTTTTTTATGCAAATTGTGCTAAGTCTCACTTAATGAAATTAGATAGAATTCAAAATCAGGCGTTAAGAATTATAGGTGGCTTCATAAAAAGTACACCTATACATGCTATGGAAGTTGAATTGTGCGTTCAACCATTGTTTGTTCGTAGATTATACCTAGCACATAAGTATTGTGCTAAAGCTATGTCATGGTCGAACAATGATATTATTAGGCTACTAAAAGAATTAGATTTGTATTCAAACTCTAGATATTGGCAAAACAAAAAGAAACCTGTACTCTTAGACGCATAAAATGATACAAAATTTTATGAAATTCATTCTACATATCCTTTAAAAATGTTTACACTAGATACCTGACTATCTAAAATTAAGTTGAGTGAAATATTACAAGTTGAGTTAGAGTGTGTGCAGAAACCAAAGAATCAATATGAAAGTACAAATTTAAAATATGATGTTTTACGTGTATTCAATGTAAACTACAATGGTTGGCAAAGATTTTTCACTGATGGTTCCAAAAATGCAATTGGCCAAGGAGCAGCCTTTTTTTACGTGAATGACAATCAGGCAGCTTTGTTCAATAATGACGATGGAACTCATAACCATATTTGAAGCGCTTAGATACATTAGTAGCTTAAGTAGTGACTTGAGCTACGTCATCTTGACTGATAGTAAGTCTTCCTTGTACCATTTGGCTCGATGCGCCCCTGGACACAGAGGTGTATCGATAGCTTATGATGTACTGAGGGAGATTTTACATGTAAGCTCTCATAAAAACCTAATATTGCAATGGGTTCCATCACATATAGGGCTACATGGTAATGAGGAGGCAGACCGTCTAGCTAAGCTAGCCATATTGGAAGGGGAGACTATATATATTGCGCCAAATTATTCAGAAGTTTTATTTAGATCAAAATCTGTATGTTTGGAAAGACTGTTTCGATAAAAAATCTAAGAGTAAAGGTATTTGGCACAGAACCTTTCAGAGCCAGCCTCCTCGTGTTCCCTGGTTTCTGCAGACAAATTTAAGTAGAAATTTTGTAACCATTATTCATAGGTTGCGTTCTGGACACATTCCATCAAAGATGTTTGAGCATCTTATGGGGCAAACCGTTTCTCCCAATTATATTTTATGTGGTAAAGTTGAAGATGTTCAGCATGTTTTGATGGAATGTGTCAGGAACAAAGTACAAAGAGACATTTTTATAGAAGATTTTAATGTGAACCTTATGGATATCGGTGTGGTTCAAACTATTTTGGCCACTCCGACATCTAAAGCCACTGAAAAACTTTGTGATCTATATATATGGGCTTTTATATATGATTTTTTCTGTAATTTATAATATTTTTTGTGTCTTTTTTTTAGTTTAAGTTATGATGGGGCTGGCTTAACATTTAATGTTTTAAGCAAAAAGTTATCCCGAGATTATTCTGAAATTCGGAGCAAGCTTTTTTTGGACAACTCCCTGCATAATCTGCATAAATTAATTATGTTTGAAGGCCCACAAATTTAAGATATAACTAATAACTATTTATGGATCTCATAGAATATACTAACAGAGTGTTCTGTGAGAGAATCTGTAATTTTGTACTGCGTCTGGGTGTTTTCTATCTATTATATGCATGTATTTACAAAAAAAAGTAATATATGTATTATATCCGTAATCTGGTACCCATAGCACAAGCGTTAAGCTTAGTTTGGGACTAGAGGACGTTGTGTGAAAATGTCTGTGAATATTTATTATTTATTAATGTACAACAAAGTGATGTATTTAAATCCTGCAGTCCATTCGGATTGAGTCATAGGCAGAATCTTTTTTAAGATATTTGAGAGGAAAAATAACTGTATACACAATTCCACATACACAGAGGCGGAGAGACGGCACACGACAGGTTTATTTAGTGTGTGAGGGCCCCACACTACCCTGTTCGTTGCCCCGAACGACGGGGTGTGCGGTTAGGTACATTCATTTAAAATACTAACGCATATTGTATTAGGTGTTTGTTTTCTCGCAACACTATTACTTTTTATGCCTAACAGAGGACGCTGAAGTGACTGTTAGGTACTTATACAAGTATTACTTATAAGCTGATATACCTAGATCATAGGTCATTTGTTGAAATCATGCTGTGATAATTGCGAGGTGACCGCTTCGAGAATTACGGAAACCATACGATTTAGTTTCATTGTTGACCGGCATTTTAGATTAAAGTAATGTAAAGAATTGAATATATAGGTATAATACTAAGGGTGGTAGGTATATGAGTACCTACACGACCCACAGTGCCGCTGTTAATGGCTTTTTACAGCTATAAAGTCCCTACTACACTCACAACAACCAATTTTTGAAATGGTCTGCTACATCATACTGGTCATATAGGTTGAAATAGGCTTTTGGTTTCAAGTTGTCTTTCTTTTAAAGTGATGTTGTCTGATGAATTTTACTTCCGCAGTCTCACATCACCCATAAAATGACCTTCTCATTATATGTGGTACTCGTAACAATATAGACAATCATTACCACAT
This sequence comes from Leucoma salicis, assembly GCA_948253155.1. Classification (NCBI taxonomy): domain Eukaryota; kingdom Metazoa; phylum Arthropoda; class Insecta; order Lepidoptera; family Erebidae; genus Leucoma; species Leucoma salicis. The sequence continues at coordinate 8,030,890 of OX411815.1, forward strand.
GCTGTGAGTTCATTCATCATCACGCTATAAATAACTAAGGAATTAAACTAAGGAGAAATAACAGTGACAAGGTGTACTTGCTTCTGAACTCGAGACTTCTTGATCTCGTTCCATAGAGTAACTTGCTAGCTTAGAACCTTAGCAGTTAGATTATTAAAAAAGGCAGTCACAAAGTCCGTACTGTTAAATAGGTTCACTTATTTATCGCTACCAACCATTCTATATTTTCTCGAACGAACTGATAACGGTATTACTTAGCGGCTGTTTATAAAGATAGAACAAGTACTTTTATTAAAAGAACTGAATAAGTATTTTTATAATGAAAAGAAGAAGTATTTTTATTAAATCTGCTTAAATCTTAACAATATTATAGAGGGTTATCACTTATCATAATAGTTTCGTCTAAACAGCTAACATTAAAACAAATGATCGCGTTTTAACTAAAGTAACCTTAAAAATTGGCATATATGTAGGTACTATTTTTTTTTAAATAATATTCCCGGTTCAAATTCGACTAAGGCAGTAAGTGGTAGACGAGAGGTTAAAAACTGTTTCCTCTCCCTTTATGGAGAAAACCTATTCACAACAATACGAATTGTATAAATTCTTACAACCATGTAGGTTATATAAATCTATATACTTGAGTAATTTTTATGTTGCTTGCTATGTTACTTGAGTAATTTTGATGTTATGCATTATTGGCGGTTAATATATCCCGGTATAAAGCTTTTTATTCGTAGATACGTATAGTATCCAAACAATGTGCATACTTACATAATATTTAGTAATGAGGAATTATATTGTATATATATATTATACTACTCGTATTTCGAGAGACTTAAAAAGAAATAAAATGTATAACATCTACATATTATAATCTACCTACTATATGTCTAATGTCATCGTCCGAATGCCACAACCTGTATTTTTTTAATCTAAATGTTGACCTTTTAGATATTTAAATGTCGTATTATTGAAACCAGTAGGTATACATTGCAACTACTTTATATTACTTACATACATATATAGGTATAAAATTATGTGTCATTTGTATATGTTTACAACAAAGAAAAAAGCCACGGAAACAAAGTTATGGAAAGTCAACACAAAGTAACGAATTAATCAATCATGCAAAAACATATCTCTTAGATAAAGCCCTGCGTATTATATTGATGTTGAATCATTTAAGATTGACTTATGTGTATATCTGATATGTGTTTTTTTTACTTACCAAATACAAAAAATGCAGCCTTCATTTTTCTTTTATTTATATTTCACGAATCTGTGCACCTCGAGTTCTTAACGTGAACTGGCAACAAAGATGGCGCCTGGGTCCTCTTTATAACATCATGTGGAGAGTCTGCGGCTAACCATGGCTAATGCAATCATTACATTTCACATACACTACCTGTTTATTTAACCCGCTTTATACTCTCTTGTGGCAAAAAGCTTCAATGAAATACGTACTTTTTTCAATCCTCGTCTATTTCGGAGAGAAACGAGGTGAATTTTGCATTAAACCGAGTTCATTGTTTGACAGTTAACTGTATATTGTATATTATTTCGTAGCATAGGTTGGGTAATTTTATCTACACTGTTTTGCATGCGTATAGAAAATAATCATCGCGGGCGGTCATTTTAATTCGGGAAATACATAATAATTAAGCTTTAAAATTAGCCAAATCAACTCTATTTACTCATATTAGCTCTCCATCTTTCTGACTAATGCTACCTTCTAATAAGACTAGATTTCTAGAATCTAGAGCACTCAATTTAGACAAGTTATAACCCTAAAGAGAGTGGAATCAAGTAGATATTATTTGTGTCTCTGAACACAAGTTCTCACAAGAGCTGAGACCGATACTGTAAAATGAATAAAGAACAAAGAAACTATTATACTCGTAGTATGTACCTATTTACTTAATCAATATAATGTCTATAAAGATTTAATTTTTGCTTGGCGTATACTAAAAAAGCTCTAAATTTGGAATAATTGAATGTGTTTGTAAATTCTGAGCTTAAACTTAAAACCTGGCTTAATTTTGATGTAGGTAATTGACATTTTATGGAGTACTCCTTAAGAATCGATTTTCATATAAGGTCCTGTATGGAGATTTTATGGACAGAGAAATTAATAAAATAGTTAACTAAAAAGCGCTATAGTTATTTATCTACACTAAAAAGCGTTTTCCTGTCTGTGTATACTAGAATACAGCCGACGTGTACAGGTAGCTAACGCATGTGTGTAAGCATCTGTCACTTATGTCACCACTTCATTCCTTGCAGAGAGTAACAGAATAATATCACCATCCCATTTCTTACAGAGAGTAACATAACAATGGCAACAACCCATTCCTTAGAGAGAATAATAGACTAATGTCTCCACCCGTCGGAGCTGACACACACATTTACATAGAAGCTTTTGGTTTCAGCCGTCCCAATGTCTATCTGTTCGTAATGGAATCCTGAAAGTTAAATTTGATCCACTTCCCGATTTGCGATTGAGCTCAAATGTATGCACATGTAAATTGGGGAACAATACAATATTATGCTATGAGCTGATCAGATGATGAATCTAGAAGGTAACCATGGGAAATTTGTAATAAAACGACGTTATCCCATTGAGCTTGCGGTCGTTTGATTTGTTTTGATAAGACTCTAACCGTAATATCCAGGGTCTGATGATGCCATGGGATCTCTGTAAATAAACATATAGCATCACGCCTGTATTCCCCGAAGGGGTAGGTAGAGGGGTATTACACACCCACGGTTTGCCAGCTATGTTTAAGTCCCACGTAACAGGGGGCGAGCCTATTGCCGCCTACCGGGCACATTTCCAAACTCTTACTGAGAATTTTAGTTTTTACGAAAAAGCTCAATAACACTGCCCGATCGGGGATCAAACCCGAGACCTCATGATCCTGTAAATAAACAGCCACATTCAAAAGAGTTCGAGTTCGTTTGGTTGGTCTTGATAAGTACTCTGGCTTAGATTCGGGGCCGTTTGATTAAAGGACATGGCTAAATAAAGTGTGGGCAACTGCCCCAGCAATGTATAAACATAGTACCTAGTAATTTGTAATGCTGAATAACTGAATATTAGTATTTGGGATGAAAACGGTTCAGGAACTTTTCATACCATTGCAATCGTGAAAACAAAATTGTAGAAACTCCTACGTCAATACATAAAAGTACAAACTTGTTAAATAAAAAAAAAAGATTGTGCTATGAACTTTAGCTAGGCGTTTGTTTACAAACTTAAACATAGGTAAAAAAATATTATTATTAGTAAATCATAATATTATTTTATTATTATTAAATTATAAGTGGATGAAACCACGGGGCACAGCTAGTATTGAAATAAAATAACAACAATGTTATTCATTTATTAAGTAGGATTATGGAGCAAAAGAGATAAACATAGATTATTATGTTCATCTTTCAAGTACAAGAGTAAGTAATAGTACTAAAAATGTGGCTTTTTGTGTATACCATTCGGCGTTGATGCTGCTTTGGTCTCGTAATGGAATTGAAACCAGATACCTCGTCAAAGTAAAGAAACTAGCGATCAAAATTTTCCCTGCGCTTCTCGATCTCTTCACTTTCGCATGCGTTGGTTCGTTTTGAAACAGCCAAACTGTCGACTGGCGCTTTGTTTCTGAATCGTATTGATAAATTCAAGATTCGTCACCTGTCATAATGTCGTAAACGCACCGAGACAAGCCTGCTTCAAATTTTTTAATCATATCACGGCACCACTTCATACGGGCCTGCTTCTGAGCTTCGGTGAGTTTGTACACCCAGCGCGAAATTATCCTCCTCACGCAAAGGTGCTTGTGTAGAATCTTATGAACGCTTCTCGAACCAATCTGCAGTGTATGCTGAATCTCTTTGTATGTAATTCGCCTGTTTCCATGAATTATTTTTTTTACTGCCAGCACACTTTCTTCAGTGACAGCCGTTGCAGGACGACCACTCCTTTGTTCATCGCCCAAAATAAGGCGACCGCACTTGAAATCGCTATGCCAACGGTAGATGGTTGCTTTTAAAGGTACTTAATCCATAAAAGCCATTTGAAGTCGATCAAATGTCTTGTAAATCGTAGAAAATCATCGCACGAAAATGTTCTCGATGCATCCATTTTTAAATGAGACACGATAATTTAATTTTGCTCTCGAAAAAATGTGGAGGGAAATTCGAAATTCGAACAAATTCGAATTTCAAAATAATTAAAAGTGGCCATGCCGTGTGAGGCCGGCTTTAGAATTGTCCCAGCCCTCTCTACCCACGGGAGTCGTTAGAGATGACTGAGGGAATACCGGGGGAATTGGCAGCAGCACTCCCTCGAGTATTAACAACATCCAACCCGCTTGCCAAGCGTGGCGATGATGAGATGGAAAGTTGGCCTTTTTTTTGGTTTAGGTGGGAAAAAATATACCTAACCGCACACCCCGTCGTTCGGGGCAACGAACAGGGTAGTGTGGGGCCCTCACCCACTAAAGAAACCCGCCGTGTGCCATCTCTCCGCCTTTATTGGCGGGCCACTGGAACTATGTTACATTCCTTCGGTGGTAGATGGAAGGTGGCCCTTGGAACTCTGTAATTAAATGTCGCAACCCATCGAGTGAAATTCACTTGATTCGACTTGACAAGTACTCCGGTCCTTGATAGTATCCAGGAGTATAATGGAGCCGGAGGTAAAATTGGGAACTCTGTAATAAGCCGACGTGACCCCATCGTGTTTGGAGTCATTTGATGCGTCTTGACAAGGAGTCTGGTCTTAAACTATAATTATCCAGGGTCTTATGATGAATTTGGAAGGGCGAAATCTGTCATAAAACAACGCAACCCCAGAAAGCTTAAGTTCGTTTCGTTGGTGTTTATGAGTATTCTGGTCTGATATTCAAGGTCTGATGATGGACCCAGTAATAAAACGGTGCAGTCTAATGTTTTATTTTATTTTTCTACTGTTATATAAAATAAAAACATATCTATAATAATCATATCAAAATTAAGATTATTAATATTAGGTAGTTTTCTAAAATATCTACACAATAAGCTACTAAAAAGTAAAAAATAATGAAAAGAAGAAAAATACTGAAACTTTTATTAGTTGTTAAAAAAACTAATATAAAAAGTTGCAAATAAATAACAGACAGGTCCTTAAATTACATATGAAATTGGCTTTATGAAGGAATAAAGCAAAACTATTTTTTAGATATTTTTTATATATATTTTTAGCATTTGACATGCTTAGCACTATACATTAAACACAAAGTGAAAAATGTGAAATCGAAAATAAAATCTTAGTTGTAAAATTAAGTTTGTAAAATTAAGTTTACCTGGTCGGTATAATGTATGAAAATACTCCCGACAGATGGCGCAGGCGTCACCCAAAGACGTTAAGTATGATGTGTTATCGAAGTTAGCAGTCAGGAGCAATTGTCAGGATAGCTGAATTGGTAAAGCATCTGGACGGTATCCAGAAGATGCAGGTTCAAATCCTGCTCCTGACTGTTATTTTCGATTTCACATTTTTCACTTTGTGTTTAAAACTATTTTTTTTAATGAAATTATTTGAATTTATCAATCAAAGTATGTAGCATTGTTATCTGAGTACTTTCGCCATTTTATCGTTAGTTCATTGATTCCTTTGCTGAAATAATTATGGGAGCAAGAATCAATAAAATGTTTGAAGGCGGTTTTGAAAGCTTCATCTTTCCTTGCAAGAAGTTGTTCAAATTCCGGTGATGGTGGGTTTCAGAGACATTCCAATCACTGCTCCTCTAATTTAGCGACCGGCTGTTATGCAGTGTATGGTCTAGCGTTGTCCTGAAGCAACAGTGGGCTAGAACAATTGACCAGTCTCGGTTGTTTAACGGCTAGCTTTTCCATCATGGTTTGCAATTGTTGACAATACAGATCTGCTGTAATTGTCTGACCAGATATTAGGAAGCTGTAGTGGATAACACCAGCACTGGTCCACCAGACACTTAACAGTACCTTTTTCTGAGTCAACTTTCGCTTGGGGCAGGATATGGCCGATTCTCCTTGGTTCAACCATTGTGATGAGCGTTTCCGATTATCATCATTAATATTTATTGATAATAAATTAAACTTGATATATTATTAATAAATATAATTAAGGAATAATGTATGTAAAATGCATCCGATAGGTGGCGTGGGTCGTAAAGACAAATGTCATGTGGAGATTGGGAATGGCCGTCGGTCACTGCGATGGCTTAGCGGTCTAGAACACTTGTCTGATTTAAAGGGACGCAGGTTCGAATCCCACTCGCAGTAAAGTTCTCTTTTTCCACATTCACGAACAATTAGTTCTTGTGTAGGTATTTTTGTTTCCAATTCAGCGACTCTCCAAGTCATAGTAGAAAGAGTGGGCAGAAGGTTATCTTCATACAAACGCACCGCGCGCGGCTAGTATGTGTGCGCCACAGTATCGTACGCACACTCTAACAAAATCTCGACCGCGACGTTCTCAGTACGCCAGTCGGGGCTAACGCTGCATCAGTGTGTGATAATCGCAGGAGAACTTATTGCTGTGTGTTTGGCTGTCTAAATGTCATGTCATGTCGATTTCTCTGTATTGTAGGTATAGTTAACTGCCTCGGTGGTGTAGCGGTAGTGTATGCGACTGCTAATCATGAGGTCTCGGGTTCGATCCCCGGGTCGCGCAATGTTATTGAGCTTTTTCCTAAAAAGAAAAATTCTCAGTAGCAGCCCGGAGTTTGGAAATGTGCCCGGTAGACGTCAATAGGCTCGCCCCCTATTACGTGGGACTTAAACATAGCTGGCGAGTCGTGGATGTGTAATACACCTCTGGCTACCCCTTCAGGGAATACAGACGTGATGCTATGTTGTTTTGTATAGTCACTAAGTAATAATCGTAAATAAAAATCGTAAGTTAAAATAATCAGTGTTGGGTTCAGGGTTAGTGAGGTCGGTTTTACCTAAACAATTACAAGTAAAAAATACAACTTCCTGGCCCTTGCCAATTTTTAGGCACTGAATTAAAATTTAGCTAAAAGTATGGTAGGTAATTATATCGCGGAATGGGCCGGAGATAGCCTACTTCCCCACTCTTTCTACTATGCTCAAGTTAATAGATCCTAACCAAATAATGGGACTATTGTTAGGCGTGTAGAATGGATTATAATGATAAAAGACTAGTGCATACTTTTTGTTAAGGCGAAAAAAAAGTACCTAACCGCACACCCCGTCATCGGGGCAACTAACAGGGTAGTGTGAAGGCCTCAATAAACCCACCGTGTGCTGTCTCCCCACCTATATTGGCAGACCACAGAAACTGTGTTACTATCTTCAGTGGTAGTCTAGTGCATACTAACCCAATGAAATACTTCATTATTTTTTCAGAATAACAGTAGCCAGGGGCGAGGTAAACGCTTGTATTTCGAATACACTCTTTTGGTTTGGAGGGCGTAAACAAGGTATTAACCTTGTTTTGATAATTATATCAAGAGGCAATTTCGCTAGGTTGACAGGGTACTTACCTTAGGCAGGCATCTCAAGGCATCGCTCAAGAAGACCAAAGATCGTTAAGTGCATTGCTCTCAATACATTTTCTGCAAGCTCCTCTGGGCATTCAGGCCATTAAGACCCAGTACATAGGGTACTTTAAACGTACATAGGGTAATTTAAACACCTAAAGGAATTTCAATTCTTTGCTTTTTAGAAATCACTAGCCCTTTGCCAGCGGTTCCGCCGCAGTCAAAAGCTAGTTTTTAGGTTATACCTATCTCAGATTCCCGATAGAGTAGCGGGATAAAATGTATACCAGTTTTTAAGTCTAATCATTAATCAATACCTTCAAATAAAAAAGTTGCATCAAAATCTGTTCAATAGTTTTTGATACAATAACAAACAGATAAAAAATCTAAAAAGTTTTTTTTTTGTATTCAGAAGACGCCTTTATAGCCTAATACAGTATTTTTTCCTCAAATATCTTAAATGTACAGATACAACTTTGTTACAGCTTAATAGTTAAGTATTAGAATATAATTTTCACATGACAATTTGGGTACCATTTAGGGATCCAGCCAAGATAAAAACCTTTCTCCGTTTACTATGTACCTTTCCAGACTCCGTACTGATATTTAGATTTTCTGCTCATCCATCTATCTATCACCCTTTTGACGTCCACTGTTGGACATAGGCCTCCCCAAAAGAGCGCCGTCATCCCGCTATAATACAAGGGTGGTTAAAAGAAAAGAAAAAAGGGGAAGCTATAAAAAAGGAAAAAAATATAAAAAACAATATTGGTAACTTTCTATGCGTATTTGGCTAACAGACGACAAAATAACAGTTACTGTTCTAATTATTTGGAATTACAAGAAAACTTCATTTAATAACCTATCAAAATCCAAATCTAAGACGATACATCTGCACCGTCTAAGAATCAATCTTGATTAGGATTGATAATCGCGAATAAAATAAATTGTATATGATGCGAAGTTCGCGTGGCTTTGAAATTGACATTGGAATTGAAAAATTAAAATTAGTTTAGAGAATATGCCCAATCTAGTCTATAATAACAATATAAAATACGAAATATATGCTACGAAAAAAATTCCTTGATTTTTATATACCTCTATTGACATCTAGCATGGAGTAGCAAAACTATGTGTTATACAATATAACTGTAAAAAGATGCTGAGAGATGGCAGCACATATAAAATGTGTGATGTAAATGTAACCCCTCTTAAATGGTGTCGATTTGTTATATTGTCTAAATTATAAGCTGATAATATAATAATATGGGACAGATCGTAAATGGGGATTTTTACTGCCATCATTTCACGGCAGATGGCATATTATCAACATGGCCATTGCAAATTGTCATTTTCATACAATTTATGATCTGTAATTTGGTAAATTTTAATTTTCTCGTAATTTGCCTCTGTGTGCTGTACAAAATGTAATAACATGTGTGGGGGTGTACATTTATTTTCCAAATCCAACATTAAAAAAAGTGGTAAGTCACAAAAATTTTGTGGCTGAGAAAGTCAAAAATTTTGTGGCTGAGAAGGTACAGAACATAGCATTTTTCAATTCTTTTAATCTTCCAGGTACTATAACATTTTAACAATATCGCTGATCAACAGGATAAAACACAAAAAATAGCAAACAATTCTCAAACAAAGCACACAATTTGACAGTAGCCATCTCGCCGATACCGCCATCTGTGTTCAACTTTGGATGGTGGATCCCCATAGAATATCTACTAGGGGCAATAACTGTGTTGCCATATTGTAAAAAAGGACCTATAGATAAATTTCTACAAGCTTTTTAAAATGCAGCAAATGTTATTTTTTAACACTGACACAGTAGTAGTCAGTTTTGTGGCATAGGGAAGTAGGACAACCTTAGAGTATATAGTTTATCTATACTCTAAGAGGGCAACACTTTTTCTGCCATCACTGATTTATTAGCTCACTGCCTACGGTACTCCGGACACTCCGGACTTTCTATTTATAAAGAGGTTTCCTGAGCATAGGATACAGAAAGCATTATCTTTTGAGATCATATAACCACCTGGGTGGTCATGACTAGCGCTTGCATTCGAATATTCGAATTGTTCAAATATTGAGCTTTATCGAATATTTGAAAAAAAAAAATATATAATTATTCGATTGATCAATCAATTTTCACTATACACAAAAATTCGCTTATACCGTTTACGTCCAAGGTACGTCGTGCAGATGCGCGGGTGAAATGACGACAGTTCGGGATTACTCGGAGTATAAGTATTATGATCTGAGCTCGGTGTAGGTATTTCGGTTGCGTCGTGTCGTGACGTTACATGCACATAAGCGTCCACTGTCCAAATTTTCACAGCAGGAGCTTTAGGAGGAATCTGGGTTTTGCAAGAATGAATGGTACGGAAACAGCAGAACGTTGTGCTAATATTTTAAACAATAAAGATGCTAATAGGTAGACGTACTTAAGCGCACGGACATTCCCGCCACTAAATGATCATGGGGAGCGCTCAACGTATCACCCATCCATCCATCAGCCTTTTAATGTCCACTGCTGAACATAGGCCTCCCCAAGAATGGGGGATAGTGCCGTAATCGCCACGCTTGGCAGGCGGTTTAGCATGCTCAACGTATGCATGACAGGTATAAGTAAAATAGTGTCGCTTTTTTTTACAATAAGTTGGCATTTCTTCTCGCCGAGTGCGAGTGCGATGATGCAGCGCTTGCGTGTTTGAAACATTACCTACATTAGCGATTTTTTTAGGAAATTGTTAGTCGAGTTAACACAGACTAACTAAAAACACAGTATATTGGGAAAGTGTCTATAAGTCGTTATCCCATTAATCAAGAATTGTATTGAATAATTTATTAAGGTCATGTGTCGAAATAGAAACTAATAAGAAATGATAAAAACCACTGTTCATATAAACATCTTTTTTTTTATTCCAACTTATAACCATACATAATATACACAGTACAAAAAAACATCCTAGTACAGCAATAAGGACAAAAAGAAATTGTCACATACTTTGTTTAACTATCATTTTGTAACATAACCAAATTGAGAAATCTAGTAATAGGACAAACTTATCTACATGCCGTGTTGTAATGTACAATGCTTCGAGCGAATACATCTTGTTTTAATTCAATACAATAACTTAAAAGTATACAATTCTTAACATGTACTCGATGGAATTCGAATTAAAATTTACACAATACATACATATCACTATAGCTACAATTAAGCTGTAATTAACCTGAAGAGTTTTATTTGTATTTCAATTAAGGAACATAAAAACATATCCACATCTCACTGATATCACCATAATCAGACTAATTTACATTGCACATACTCCGATCGCGACTGTCGGACTAAATCACATTTCGAGTAAACTTACACACTTACTGGTACATAATCGACTCGGACGCTTAAAAATGGCATCTTATACACGAAACGGCGCACAGCGCGTATCATACTCGCTCCCAATCTTACGTTTAAATGCGGAACTTAGCAATTAATGTTACGTTCGAGGTTGAGATCAAATTCGGGAGGATCGCTCGACTTCACTTGGCTTCGGCGAGCGCCCCCTCGAGGCAGCATAGAGAATCTTTTACCGCGTGGTACACGATATTCTTTATCTGCAGCTTGTCTTCCTTATTCGAGTGCTGGCGGGACAGCCGGCGGAACTGCTGCGCTAGTTCGAAACACCGCGACACGTTCTCCGGGGAAACAAAGTCCTCGGCCACTTTAATACAGTCGAGGAGGTTGCGGACTTGATGCGGCGCGCCCGCGGGGATGAACACCGCGTCGCCGGGGCACTGTAGTATAGCGTAACCCTCGACTCCGTACTCGCGGTAGAGCCGCTCGCGGAGAGCAGCGTCCAGGTACCACGTCTGGTCGTGGACGGGATCGTGTTGAGGCCGGGGCCGCGCACCTCGTTCTAGCTCAGCTCGCACGAGGAAGTCGCGGATTTTGTCGGCGTCTTTCGCAGCATAGATGTGCCACAGGGCGGCGGGCGGCTTCTGGCGCGCGCGGCGGCGCGAGAGCACGTCGACGCCCGCCTCGTCGGCCGCGCGCGCCGCCTCCCGCGCGCGCTCGGCCGCGTCGGCGGGCGCGCTGGCGTGCACCATGACGTTGACGGCGTCGCTCACGTCCAGGTGCAGGTTGGTGGTGCCGCCCGCGCCGCCGTACGCCGTGTACATCTTGGGCCCGAGGTCCGGCCGGACGAAGCACTCGGGCAGCCGCGCGGCCAAGTTTAACTTGCCGTTGCGCGACGTGTATTCGCTGAGCGGTAACGCCCGCATGAGGTCGTCGAACCGCGTCGGTAGTAGTTCTGCGAAGTCCTCTCCCGGTGGCCAGTCCTTCAATTTGAGCACCATAGGGGCGCCGCGTTCGTCTCTCAGTCTTTTCGCGGCTAGTTCGAAACCGTCCCAAAACTTTCTGCCGAATTGATACGGCACCACTAAACCGGACGCACAATTAACTAAGTCCACTCGCGTATCACCGAAATCTCGAGAGAAACTCTCGGGACTCCATAAGTCTTTATCGAGGATAGTCGATACATCTGAGACTAGAACTGGTTGACCACGTTTCCATTGGTCCTGGAACAAAAGAAAAAGTTAGTATCTAATGTATGTGTAAATCGTTGAATATATTAAATGAGTGGGAATATAGAGATACAACGCATATCCTGGTAACTATCCGGTATTCGTCCTATTCGGCCTAAATTCAGTACATATCTAACCGGATACCGAATAATAAGTGAGCATTCAGGCTGGATACCTAATTAAAATAATATGAAATAACAAATTTTGTTCCACAAAGTGCACAAAGATATAGTCACATAACAAATTATGAGTTTATTTTCAATTTACAACAAAAAATTTGTACTTGTACTGCGCGAGGGGTAAATTGTGGTGAATGAATACCATTATCTCTGTATTAAAAGGCAAGAAACGGTAACACTTGTCTTGTAAAACAAGCAGCAGAAAAAAGGCAAACTGGTGAGGCGATCTTTTCTTCAGCGATTCCTTTTGGCTTAAATTATTATATCAGAATTATGGACATATTTTTATAATAACCTCAAAAAACAATATCACGTTTGAAATTATCTCAAGTAAACGTCTCTGATCAATTCAACAGTCGATGAAGCTCTTGCTTAGTTTACTCATGAAGGAACAGAATTCACGAAAGCCGTTTGGGCGTTCCCTACGCAAGCCTGGTCGTTAATTTGTGCCACGAAAATGTTTGTCAAAATATCCGGCTTCAAAACTATGCGAATATCCGATATCCAGCTAAACAACTATCCGTTTAATCTATAATGTTAATCTAATATTCGTGTAAAATAATAATTTTTCATTACTCATATACTCTGAAAGTAGGCCTGAAGTTGCCTGAGGAGCAGGTTGAAAGTAATACTTTTCAGCCCTAGGGAGAATTACTTTCAACTGACAGCAGTAATTATAAAAAATAAAACAGTTCTATTTTCTGTACAGCCAGTCAATTACAGCGCGATGTAAAATTGAAATAACAAAGTATTTATTAAAGAATTTGTTTATTATATGACTTTATTTCAATATAGTTGCAACTAAATATCTTTAAAATAATGAAGATTTATATTTCAATGATTAAAATGAAAAATAATGTAGTTTCCTCGTATTCGTAATGAAAAGCACAGTGTTACCTCGAGATAAAGACTTATTTAGTGTCGAGACGGGGTAATAGTTCGACGGACTAGTGCTTTCATCCCTAGGTTAACAATGTACTATTACATTATCGCATTGGACTTTTACCAACAGTTTGCAGCACCTATTCATTATTACGGGAGTACGGAATGATTATTTGACGCGAACGTGACAAAATTATTGTTTTATTTTAAGTTTGCAAGAAGCTAAACAACCAAGTCCGACCAATATTTTTATGTCTGACAATGTAACGAGAACACATACCCGTACCGGGTAAAAAACGCTTTTATCAATGTGATTGATAAACCAGTGTGAAGTTCAAGTTGGTAAGTGCAACTACATTGCACGGAGTTGTGTCCAAGCCAAATTGCGAGAGCCTGAGGGTGACGAGCTTAGGGTAGTCTGTCACCCCATCAGAACCTGGCCCGAAATAGCATGTGCACATCGCACAAGCGCCTCTTGATGAGGAAGGGCTCTCCAAATCACACGAAGACAGAAATGGCAACCATCCTACCAGGGCTGGAGGACTCTGTGAAGAGAATAAACCTCACCTTTGGCTAAAGGTAGTCTGAGGGAGCATTGCAGGGTATTGGCAGGTATACCAGTTCGACCAGGAATGCTCTATGGCCGCCCAGCAGACGACTATGCATTAAGAATTTCCTGGCGCAAAATAAAGGAGCGCAAGAGGCCAGTCTCACTGGACGCCATCACTAGTATTCGCTGTTGTACTACTGGAATGATTTAAACTTTTAGTGAATATGGAATAATTACCTGAAAAGGTTTATAATTTCCAGGATTCATAGGGTCAGTAAGATGTAATAATTTTCCGTCGCAGAGCCAGGCATGTGGCACGTCGGGATATAAAAGCTTGGACTCGGTGAGCGTCATGATGCGAATGGGCAGTTCCTCACGTGCGCGTCCGCTTCGGTCATAACGCTTCACAACATTAGACAGCGCAAATGGCTTCACTTCTCCATCCTCATCCTTCTTCTCTTCTACAACACTAGAGATAACTTCATCCAGAATATCACTTCTGCTCTTTTTTTGTTTCTTTTTGGGTTGTGTTTCACCACCTTCGGGTGCCGGCCGGATAAGTAGCTCTCGTAGCGTCGAGAAGTTTCCACCTTCCTCTGAATCGGATGAACTAGATTCGGATTTCTCATCTTCGGCTTCAGGTTTGATCGCCATGTCTGAGAGCCAACTGACAACTGGACTACTCGTTTTGCCGTTCTCTGATTTGACCGGAGAAGATCCATTCGCCGCAGCACCTTCTTCTTTCACGTCCGCCTTTTTGGTATTCTGGAAAGACAGACAGCATTAAAAGCATCTTTCTGTTTTGCGTCAAAATAAATTTTAATTACTGACAAATGACCTCGCGCATCACGCAAAACTACTGAACGGATTTTGATGCAACTTTTTTTATTGAATAGCTCTTGATTATACTTAGAAACTGGTATACGTTTTATTCCGCTACTATATTGGGAACCTGCGATACAACCCAAACTAGCAAAAGGCAACTGGCAAAGGCTAGTAGTGTAGTCATAGAATTGAGAAAATACACTTTATTAATGTAAGAAATTATTATTTGCCAAATGCCCAAAAAAAATTAAAATGTTCAATTTAATTATTATTATTATCAGTCAGATACAAGAGTTACGTCACAGGATAGATACTAGTCTTACGGACAGAAACATCACTTCCATTCAAACTTGTCCAAAATCTCTCTTTAATAGCCTACAAAATCTTAATAATAATACCAATTGTTCGCAGCGAGAAGAAATGTACCTTATGTACACAGAAATACAGTTGATATTGTTTTGCCCGCTACATGATCCACTTGCAACCGCGTCATTCAACGAATGCGCTAGAGTTGCACTTAATGATTTTTCTTACTTACTTATCATCACGCTATCTCCCTTCCAGGGTAGGCAAAGAGAACAGAGTGATAAAAGGCTCTATTCTTGCATAGATAACTCGCTTCCTTAACATTCATAATTCTCTTCATACACGCTCACCGGCTTCGGAGACTCCTGACTTCACCGACAGCAACAAAGCTGTCATTTATAAAACTTAAAAAAATATTTTTCTAGTAGCTTCTATTTGATTAATTTTTACATAATTTTAAATGTTATTGGCAAGTCGTATTTTTTTTATAAATAGTTTTTTCTTTATTGATCGTTTAAAGTTTCAGATCTGAATTTTCGGTTATTAAATTTTATCGTCTAAATACCCTAAATCGCGTAAACAATTTTATTTTAATCAATACTACAAGCGTGAGCGCTTAGGCGGTGCGTCAGCCTTCTATCGGTTGTATCGTGGGCGATACGCGAAGCGGTAGGCATTTAACTCGGGGCTTTGAGCGAGTGATGTACGCCTGGTTACACTCACAGCATTCTCCTTTATCGTGTATTTGATTTTTGGTTATTTTAAAGACCTAGTTCGGCTATAATTAATTTTTCATTTTAAACAGAACGCCGAATTTAACAATTATCTTTGAATAGTTTACTATGCGAACTATTAAATAACTGATCTAGGTGAAGAAGTTGAAATTTTTGGCAAGACTGGGCGGACTGAAATCCTGCCACAAAGGAGAAGACCCACAAATGTATGGGCTTTGATTTCATATTGTATCATAAACATAGTATCATGCCTGTATTCCCCGAAGGGGTAGGGAGAGGTATTACACACTCACGGTTCGCCAGCTATGTTTAAGTCCTACATAATAGAGGGTGAGCCTATCGCCGTCTACCGAGTACATTTCCAAACTCCGGGCTGCTACTTAGAATTTTGCATTTTATGAAAAAGCTCAATAACACTGCCCGACTCGGGATCAAACTCGAGACCTCATGATCAGAGCAGTACAGTAGGATAATATATGTTAAGCTGTGACTTACGGAGAGTGCGGCGTGCAGCAGAGCGCGCGCAGCGGCGCGAGCGCGCGGGTCGGGCGCGGGCGCGGCGCCGCAGGCGCAGGGCGGCAGCGCGAAGGCGGCGCGGGCGGCGTGCGCGCGCGTCGCGGCCGCCGCCAGCGCGCCGCCCGCCGCGATCTGCGTCAGCAGCAGCCGCCGCGCCGGGTGCGCGCCGCCCGACGTGCACGTCAGCCACCTGCGCACACACGCTCGTCTTAACATTGTGTCCCGAATGACGGAGTATCGTGTACGGTAGAGATGTGTAACTCGGGAGTGATTGATACAAAAGATGTATAATCTTTCAAAATGCGTAATCACTCTTTAAATCTTTGGTTTCGAAAATACATCTTTAACTCACTACGTTAGGATTGATTTTAGTCACCACCGAAGGAATGTAACATAGTTCCAGTGGCCCGCCAATAAAGGCGGAGAGACCGCACACGTTCGTTGCCCCGAACGACGGGGTATGAATTGATTTTAGTCAGATGGAATGGAATGATGGAAACTAAACACAAACGTAGATGTACAATGAGACAATAGATAAAGGATATTGTGAATTGAAATGAGATAACATAATTTGTAGGCACGCTCAAACGCACTCCTTTGAAATACAATGACGATTGGTTCACAGAAACTTACGACTCTCTGTCGTTATTGTAAAAAGCTCAAAACCGATTGCGACTTGAGGGAATGAGAGAATAACTACATGAATAAATAGATATTTGCATCACTTATGATCAACTGAATGAATAACGTCATTCGTAACGCTCTGTGTTCGTAACTTTCGCAACCAAAAAGTCAAAATAGTTAAAGATTTAAAACAGTGATTTAAATCTTTCGAAGAAAAAGATTTATAAATCACTGATCTCATTGGTGATATAGTTTGCGCATCTCTGGTGTACAGTAGTAGTCACAACTGATCTTTGTGTCTGAAGTTGGCTGCAGAACGCGGTACAATAACCATTTTTGTGTCGCAATGCATGTGCGTCTTCTACAGTTTACATTAATTGACATATGTTCGATTATAATTTATTAATTGTAATCATTAATCATATTATTTATCGATCGTACTAAGAGATGTAGACTCTTCTATATCTAGATTAAAGCTTATTCACTAAAATCGGTCGTATACTTTTTATCTATACTGTTATAAAGCTGTAACAGAGCTGTGTCTGTACATTTAAGATATTTGAGAAAAAATGAATGTAATAGGCAATGTAGGTGTACTACACAAAACATTTTTTTATAGAATTTTTGTCTGTCTGTTTATTTGTTCGCGCATCACGCAAAAAACTACTACCGGATTTTGATACAACTTTTTTATTTGTAAGCACTTGATTAGACTTAAAAACTGGTATTAATTTTATCCAGCTACTAGATCAGGATCCTGAGATATAACCGAAAAACTAGCTTTTGGCTGCGGCGAAGCCGCGGGCAAAGGCTAGTAGGCTATATAGGCGTGTCTAAATACAAAACATTTTTTTATAGAATTTTTGTCTGTTTGTGTGTTCGCGCATTACGCAAAAACTACTTAAAGAATTTTGATGCATTTTTTTGGTTGATAGCTCTTGACTAGCCTAGCAGGATAAAATATATACCAGTTGCACCTGCGGCGAAGCCGCCGGCAAAGGCTAGTTGAATATAAAAATAATAAATAGAACCTAAACAATTACATATGAAAACATTATGATCTCATTGAATTGTTTTGTTATTCGAGTAATAACATGGTAAGCACTAATCGTATGATTCCATCACATTCCCCACTTCTTGCTCTGTGCCTAACTTCAGAGACACAAAGATCCGTTATATGCAATACGCACACAATTTTTTTTTATTCCCTTGCAGTCCGCATGGACTCGATCGTCCAATCGAACCGATACTGGATTAGTTCCGTGCGCGGCGGATCCCGTTTGTGTACATCACATTTATTTACACCATTTCATTTCTCATCCCCGACATTAAATTGCTGACTCCATTAGTTAACATTTACCATCAGTTGCCATAACTCGTCTGCAACCGTAAGTACTAAGAAATACACTTATGACATAATAGGACTCCATGACGATAAAAAACCCAATAATATGCCGATGATTACTTTCAAAGCAATATTAGAGAAGCATGAAAGAGTAAAAAGAAGCGGCAAGACGGAGTCATTTGTCTCCTTGCGACTATGTGAAGGTATCTACCGAAGCAACCGTACCATCGCCCTGCCCAGTCCTCCAGCACCGGCTGGAGTGCCCTTACGGGCCCTAAGCTCCTTCCCTGCCTTTTTTATTTAGTATAGTATAAAATAGATCTAGCCACAACTAAATAAAGGCTTTTTGTACTATCTTAATAAAAAAAAACAGCCTGCTTTTTAGTTTTTTTTTGGAGTACCGCGTCCGCGTAATATCCAAATGAAAGATTTCAAATGATGAATTGACTCACCCGAAAGAATCTCTCTCGCCATTAGCCGTACTGGAATTTGATGGACTACTTGTTTCTGTTGTACTTTGGCTTGACTCGCCGGACGTCCGGGACTGCAATTAATAAATATGTATTTAGTTTTATCTAGCATTGTTATTGTCAATGATAATATAATATATGTACGTACAATATACGCATATTATATTCGTGTACAATATAAAAAGCAAATCACTCCGACCGACGCTTGTTCAGTAAGAAAATCTGCCCAATAGATGTGACCTTCATAATAAAATCCCTTCCCTCTCACAAGGTTAAGGTAATAAACAGACATACGCCGTATGTATGTACAGCAGTGGCAGGATAATTCAACTGAAGACACAGGCTGAAAGTTTCCTATTGCTGTTGGATTCACATAGGGAGGTACCACCATATTGTCCATTTAGCCGGTCGACAATTATCTCGTGCATTATGTTGCAAAAGATACAAACACTCTATAGTATTCCTAAGCGGTATCGCGGTAGGAAACACCTTGACTGTAGTTAAATATTGCGAAGTCTATGATAAATGCTCAACAGGTAAGATTTAATGAAAACAAAATATGGTAGCTAGGAAAATTTCAGTCTACTGTAAGTGTAGCAGCTCACGGTAGTGACGTCACAAGAACAGTATTATGTTATTGTGCAGGAGTACTATTTAAGTTGATTAAAATAAAATATTCCATTCACATGCTTACCTTATAACAATCTAAACAGACGACGAAGCCACACTTGCCGCACGTCCAATGAAAGTTGAACAGAGTAGTTTCACACACATCACACATCTCTCTGACACCTTGTACCACTCTTTTCCATGCTATTGTTTTATCTGTAAAATGAAATCTGAGTTAATAAGGCTGATAAAACTAAAATAATACAATAGTTTGATTTTAACAATTCACATTAAAAAGGTTTACCATCGTTCAAATGATGTGATTCAGCCTCCTTTTCTTGTTGTAACAGTTCACAGAACTGGTCTCCGATCTCCCTTAAGAGGAAACAACTCATTTCGATGTCTAGCTCGGCTGCACCCGCGGATGACGACAGCCAAAGCTTTTTATCCTCCTGTTATCAAGAAAGATATTCTATATTTAAATGCAACAATAAAATTATCTATAAACGGTAACATGAAACACAAATAGAAGTAATCGTTAGATATTAGAAAGTGTACACACCTCCTCGGCATCCTTATAAGGGTCGGAAAAACCGGCGATAGCCAGCTGCCTGTTCTTGGCATACTTCAGTCTTCGGAAAGCGTAGAAACGGCAAAATATATTAGGCATGTCCTTGTCACGTTGAGCTGGCGACCAGCGGCATTCACGGCATTTAGCGAGACGGGGAGCCACTTCGAAGCAGGGTCCGTTCTGGAGGAACGAGTCGGGCATCAGACGGTTCGCGGGACTTGACTGGGGTGTGCGACGCGGCGGCTCATCTCGCCGCCTGCCGCCACGTCCCCCGCCCCTCGCCCGTCGACCCCGCGCTCGCCCAGCACCTCCGCGACGACTCGACGTGCTCCCGCTTCCACTGCCGCTACCGCCAGAGTCCGAGTCCTTATCGTCACTTTCCTTGTCACTCTCACTTCCACTCTCTGACGCCTTTTTTCGCTTGGGTTCATCACCAGCTTTTCGCGCTACAACACCCTTTTTCCGTTTAGCTTTAGGCGGTTTCCGCTTCGGTGGCGCAGAAGACTCACGGTCTGAACTAGAACTATCTTCTTCAGCTTCGTCGACCCGACCGTTACTTTCTTTTGGCTTTCGTGGCTTGGACGCCTTGCGGGCGCTACGTTGTATTGACTTTGCCGCAATAGGCACTACGATATTCGAGCTTGAATCATCCGGTTCCGAAACGCGATTGATCGTCATAGGAAGTGTGATGCATGTGCCTCCACCTCCTGAACAATCACCTTCACCGATGGGAGCAGTCTCATGTCGCTGAAGCCAAGCTTTCTTGCCAAGATGTCGAATAGGAGCGCCCCCAGCATCGCGTGGAGAGGCAGCCGCTTTTGGGGTTGCATCAGCTTCTGTACCAGACGCCACCGGCGGCGTTACAGGCGGGGCAGGTGGCGTAGGCGCAGGTGGAGGAGCCGCCGCGGTCGGCGGTGACGCGGCTACCGGAGGCACGGGAGTCGCCGGAGCCGGGCTCGCGACTGGTGTGAGGTGAGGTGCGGGAGACGCCCCAGCGGCTCGCTCAGGCGTCGCTACGCTTCCATCAGCAGAAGGTACGCGAACGTCGCAGGGCGGACCAGGCGCTTGAGGTGCGGGCTCGGAACCGTGGGGCGTTCGACCGGCACCGGCAGCCGCCGCAATGAGTGGCTCCGGTGCAGGTGGTTCTTCTAAACGCCGTCGCTTTGCTTCTGACTCTGGAGGATCGGGAGCTCCGCGCCGTCTTGGTGATAAACGGTCCGGATCATCACGCGCTACTCCAAGGTCAAGTGGCTGCAGTTGGCAAGGTGAGGTGGAGTTGGCGTCTACGATGGGACACGGCGATTGCCGCGGCTCTGGCGTTTGATGTGCAGGGGGTGGCGGCCGCGTCCGTTGGCTAGAAGCGTAGGGCGGAGGATACGGCACAGGCGGCATTTCTACCTTCGTGAGCATGGGTGGCGGCTCTACTGCCACTGCATAGTGTGCGGGGCTGGGGGAGTTACTTGGTTTGCCGTATATGTGAGGTGGTGCCGGACTAGATACTTTGGGTTTTACGGGTGGCACCGTCTGGTAATAGGCAGGAGAGCGGGGAGGCGGGGGATGGTATAGACGCCGCGCGTTTTTGTCCTGCGCGGGCAACGCGGCATGTGGCGACGTCTGCAGCGTGGGATGCGGATGTGGTGGTGCATGTGGTGAAGGACCTGTCCGATACGGCCGCGACGGGAGGTAGTGAGGCGAAGGTTCGCTTCGCGGTTTGCTAGGATACTGGTGCTTCTGCTCAAGGTGAATTTGTTTAGGATCGTGCTTGACTATCACAGAATTTTTCTCGGGAACTAAAGGAGGCGGTGCCGGTAAATGCTGGTCTTTCATTTTGTCGTATGCACGATAAGGAGGGTAGTTATAAGGCGCGAAATTAGGTTCGCCTTTAGGAAGAGAAGGATGTGGGTTAGGTTTATCAGGTTTTGAAGGGATGGAGATCCGCGGGTGTGGCGAACAGTAGTCCGCTGGGGACGTTGCCGACGGCCGGGGTGAAGGATGTGACGGATGTGCGGGATGTGAAGGGTGTGCTGGATGAGCAGGCGGATGTCCAGGCGGCGAGTAGTACCGGCCGTCAGGAGGAGGCGCGCGCAACCGTTCGTGTTCCTGTGCTGGCGCCCCACGATTTGGTCCTAAGCTGTGCAATAGCGACCACGGCATGCGTTCCCGCTGTAAACAATATTTTCACATTAGCTTTTTATTAATCACACAATATAGACAACTACTCCTCATCAAATATCCATTTCATGTCCACCGTTCTTAAATTATCCCTTATATCCCCTCCTGACCAAGGTTGGACATAATTGGTACAATTTATTCTAACACAATAAATAGTAAGTGGACAATTTCTATTTCATTTACCTTTTGGTTAGCCACCCTAAAAGATTCTTCGAAATGCCTTGAAACTAGTTTCGAAGCTGCATTTTCTTGATCTCTCCTTTCTTTCTCTTCTCTCTCCTGTTTCTCCCTCTCGCGTTCCCGTTCTCTTTCTCTCTCACGTTCTTGTTCTATCCGTTCTCTCTCCTTTCTTTCTTTCTGCTGCTTCTCCAGCATTTCTCGTTCCTGATCCCTTCGATCTCTGTAACCAAAGAAAAATAACATGAATAAATAAAATAATAATAATAAACAACTCGAAAAGTGCCCGCCGGGAACTCGTTGACACCGCTGAGCGCTCGCCCTGATGATGAGCATCGAATATGCTCGAAAACCGGTTCAATAAAATCGATCCACAACGAGTTATTTCCGGTTATATATTTCTAATATGTATCAATCTCACGATAGTTTTTATACCACAACTCGAAAACCTAGACCACTTTATCAATTTATCTAATAACTATACAGTATTGTAATTTGATCAGTCAGGTATTATTTACTTCCGACTACAAAACTGTTTAAATAATCAGCATATAAGTATTACAAGGTTTTATTTCATTAACGCTATTTGATTGCCTTGATTAAAACGAGAAATGAACTTTAAAAGATTTAAAGGCCACGGGATACACTAATTAATTTCGTTATGTAGGGCAGTGTTACAGTATTTCGTAGTTAGACATTAAGTTAGATAAGCCCATTAGATGGCTAAAAATGTGATTCAAATTATTTGTTATAGGATTATAGACAACACCACTGAATTAATGTAACATGGTTCCGGTGGCCCGCCTATATAGGCGGAGAGACGGCACACGGCGGGTTTATTTAGCGGGTGCGGGGCATGTACGAGACTCACCTACCTAGACCAAATCGGTCATGTATTGACGGAAGGTGGAGTCAGGAGTCTCTGAAGCCGGCGAGCGTGTATGAGGAGAATTATGAATGTTGAGGAAGCGAGAGATGTATGCAAGAATAGAGCCTCTTGGCACTCTGTTCTCTCTGCCTACCCCGCAAGGGAAATGGCGTGATGATAAGGAGTTGTAGTAGTAGTAGTAGTATTATAGATAGTTAAGAGTACAATATTAGTTAATCTAGACAAGAGGTATGCACCATCTAACTGTAATTATGTATTTTACATAGACACGTTGAAATTTTGGATATACCTTTGTCAGAACCTCAAAAAGGAATCGAGAAAAAAAAATTATAGCCAATAACAATATTTAAACACAGCAGATGTTGCTAGCTCACTATCCACATATAAACACGGATATATCCATTTCCCGTCTTTCGCCTTCAGCTTTCTTGGAGTTCTAAACTTAGACCACGTTTATGGATACTAAATTATTATACTTAGCTATAAAAGCAACATAAAAAGTGGTAAAGTGCGGCAATTACAACATACAATTCGCTTATTTTTTTAACTCACATTTGCATCACAAAGATAAAACTAAAATCAAAAAGTATATAACCAGAAAACTAAAATCATGAGGCAGCTTTCGTGCATCCGTTAGCAAAAGACTGACGTTAGTGACGTTATGCCATTATTTCCAAGATACTCTGTGCATAGACGTCAGCAATAAACATAATATAAATGTTTATTTTTCCTTAAAAACAATCATCCTAATGAGTTTACCAAAAAGTATTTTATTGGAATAAAAAATAATTTAGTTATCGAATTTGGAATGAAAATTAAAACTTACTACTGAAATAGCAAAGAAGCATAGTAGTAGCCCGTTATTTTTACGTTGCGTTCTTTGAAATCACGATTATAGTCTCTTTAAAAACCAATAACTGCCTCGGTGGTGTAGCGGTAGTGTATGCGACTGCTAATCATGAGGTCTCGGGTTCGATCCCCGGGTCGGGCAATGTTATTGAGCTTTTTCCTAAAAAGAAAAATTCTCAGTAGCAGCCCGGAGTTTGGAAATGTGCCCGGTAGACGTCAATAGGCTCGCCCCCTATTACGTGGGTCTTTAACATAGCTGGCGAGTCGTGGGTGTGTAATACACCTCTGCCTACCCCTTCGGGGAATACAGGCGTGATGCTATATGTTTAAAAATCAAATTAGCTTTTTTTTTGAAATTGAAACATACACTTCTTCTTGTTGTAAGGACGCGGAGAAAAATTTAGGACCGTCCTTGCATTGGCCTTGTTTATACACAAAATTTTTACGAAGGATTTTAAGTACTGTTGGTTTTCAGTTTAGCCTGAACTGTTAATGATTGATAGTCGTTTTATCTTATAAAAATTACTTCTCCAAATATTTGATGTTTTCTTCCATAAAGGCCTCGAAAGGTTATTCTGGCATAACTTCTCTAGGTATTTAAAAGAAATGGTTTCACACATTACTTGTCGTTGGAATAAGAGGGGAAGAATACCCGTACACGGCATCCAACGGTTATTATACGAGGAGGGATCAAAAAGTAGTGAGAATGAGATAGAATATAATGACTGTTGAATACTTAATAATTTATTTTTCTACATAGTCTCCGAGTCTCTCTGCACACCGAGTCCAGCGCTTTTCTAAGGCTTCAATCCCTTTCAAAAAAAAAGTTTTGTCTTGGTCCTGCAAAAAGCTCTCCACGGCATCCATCACCTCGTTATCGTCTTCGTACCTGTTTCCCCTTAAGTATTCTTTCAATTTGGGGAACAGATAAAAATCGCTAGGCGCCAGATCTGGTAAATAAGGGGGTTGGTCAACCAATTCGAAGCCAGCTTGCTGAATGGCAGCCATCGCAACTGCTGACCTGTGCGCGAGTGCGTTGTCGTGATGAAACAGCACGCCACTTCGAAGTTTCCTTCTGCTTTTCTCTTTGATGGCATTCCTCAACTTGGGAACTAAAGCTGCACAATATTGGCCTGTAATAGTGGTTCCATGCTCCAGGTAATCAATCAACAATATCCCTTCTGAGTCCCAAAACATTGAGGCCATAACCTTGCCAGCCGTTGCCACGGCACAAAACTTCTTCGGGGTCGATCATGATGGCCGTTTCCATTGCGAAGATTGCTGTTTTGTCTCGGTATCAAAATGATAGACCCATGTTTCGTCCATTGTTACGAAACGAGACAAAAAGTTTTCAGAATCTTCTTCAAACTTGTCCAACAGTATCTTCAAAATGTCAAGTCGATTTTGTTTCTGACTGTCGGTTAACATTCTCGGCACCCATCTTGCAGAGATTTATCTCATATTCAAAGATTGTTTCAATATGGATTGAATACTTCCATATGAAATGCCCGTTTCTTGAATTAAGTATCGGATGGTAACTCTTCGATCGCTCAATACAATTTTCTTGACTTTCGCAACATTTTCTTGGGTGACTGACGTCGATGGACGGCCGCAACGATGTTCGTCTTCCGTGCTCGTTCTCCCTACTCGAAATTGAGAAGCCCACCTTGCAACAGTGGAATACGGCGAAGCAGGCTCTCCTAATGTTGCCTCCAAATCGCAATGAATCTCTTGCGTCGTTAACTTTTTTAAACAGAGGCATTTAATAACGGCTCGCACTTAGTTTTTCTCCATTTTCGAGAACACGTTCCGACACGAAGCAAACAAATGACTACATTCAGAAAAAAACAAAAGAGAATCGAATATTTTTTCTTTTTTAATATTACAAATATGTATCTGAGCTATGCCTGCCAGTATTTATTTATTTTCTTACCAAGTAGTATGTCGTTCTCATTACTTTTTGATCCCTCCTCGTATTCCGCTAAGGTTTCCCCCTCATTTATAATTTTTAATAGACAGTTTGAATTAAACATTTATGTATAATATAACACAAATTGTGAAAATATGAAATCGAAAATAACAGTCACGAGCAGGATTTAAACCTGCATCTCCTGGAATACCGTCCCAGATTAATTGGCAAAGCAAATAAATGCTAAAAAATATATATAAATTATATCAAAATATATGTAGATAAGGAATCTTTTAATAATTTAATGGCATAAACATTTGTATCGCCGATTAAATCTAATATTTTTAGGCATTTAGGCCATTACACCCTCCTACGTGTAGGTATAAAAAAACATTTGAATATCTGTCAACACACTTATATATAGGTATATGGAAATAGGTACGTTGCAGAAATGTTGATGTAAATACGTTACGGAGACTGCTTTTTCGCTATTGTTGTCTAATGAAATGAAATTTCCTAAATATTTCAATAGCGTGTATTGTGTATTTCTGTGAATTTACTTTAACAATTGAATAATAACATCTTAATCCCAAGCCATTAAAAGCTTCAATAACACTCCTACACTATCGTGACTATTCATTTATGACCGATTAAATTCACTATTAATATGTATACCATAACATTGTCATCTCTATAACTTCCAAATAATTATTATAAATGCGAGTGCTGATGTTTGTTTAGTATCTATCATAAAATTTTGCACGTAGAATTCGGAGCCTAGAAACAGATATTACATAATATATACGCTACATTTTATGCCGGAATACGAGACGATTCCTGTGGAATAGATAGCTATTTTTTCATTAGGATAATTAATGTGGCGCAGTGATCTACCTTAGAATGAAAAACGAAACATTAGACGAACTTTCGTTTCTCTTCATTGTGATTGGTCGCCTGAATCACGCTTCGGAATCTCGACTAATCAGGAATCACGCGTCGGACTGTTGATCAATCACAATGACTCAAAACGAAAGTTCGTCTAACGTTTCGTTTTTCATTCTAAGGCGGCTGTTTATATTATATGTATAGACTAGGGATGGGCCGAAGCTCGTTTTACATTCGGTTTAATCGAATTTCGGTGGCTTGAACCGAACTTGGGCATTCGGCCGAAGTTCGGTTTTAAATGCCGAACATTCGGTGTAAGAAAAACAAAGGTTTTTACTAAAATTTAGAGAAATCACATCTGTCATTAGCTGCAAAATAAGTCACATATACAACTACTCGAAAGTCATTTAAGCATGGTCAGTTGTTTGTTAAACTATAATTATTATAGATAAATTAAAATGTAAAACTTGATTTTATTTTTTATTAATTTGTTTAAGGCATTTGGCAGAACCATCAGCCTAACAGTAACTTATAAACATCGTTATTCTTTCATCACACGTAAGTTTAATTCATAAAACAAGTCGTAGTCGAAGTCAGACATATAAAATTAGTCAGTCAAGTTAAAGTCCCGCTCCAGTAAGACGATGGCGACCTCACTGAAGCTTCTATGGAGTTTTGGAGACAACATGAAAAGCGCGTTATGTCGCACTACATCACTTGCCAATACTTATGCACATACACAAATAGTTAATAAGCAAAAGGTCACCACTTTTACACATTAATACTTGAAATAACACAAGTTTAGGAAAATAATGCAGAGCGACGACATGGTCTTCTTCGTGTTCCCGCCAAAACTCACTAAAACTTGAACTATCAGTACAGATAATAAAATCAAACGCTTATTAGCGATTATAAGCATGTATCAGCTGTTAGGCATTACCGTTCATTAACCTTGGCCCACAACGACTTTCTGATGCTGACGCAATTACTAACCTTCAATGTACTCTATATCAACAACGCATTTAAATTGTTGACATGTAGCTTCATAATAATAATATAAAGTTTAGCATGCATCAGTAGCTAACAGGAACTAATTCTAAATGTCGTAGTAGATATGAACGTATAGGTAGCTGATATTTCGTTATTATAAATACCTCTCGGTACACGTGCTGAAATCGTTGGCGACGACACGAATATTTTGTTGGATTTATAACGTGTGTTCTGTAATAAAGTTTATTTTTATATTGTCTATACGCTCGTTACACTTATTCTGGTCTAGTTTTCGTAATAATAACGTAATCATTTACAAATTCAACACTATGAAAAGAAATTAGATTAGTAGAATATTTCATGGTTCGGACATGTGGAAAGAATGCCGGACGAGCGACTGGCTAAGAAGATATACAATGCAAAAGTGGAAGGATGTAGGTACAGGGGGAGACCGAGACTTACCTACCTAGACCAAATTGGTCATGTATTGAAGGAAGGTGGAGTCAGGAGTCTCCGAAATCGGCGAGCGTGTATGAAGAGAGTTATGAATGTTGAGGAAGCGAGAGATGTATGCAAGAATAGAGCCTCTTGGCACTCTGTTCTCTCTGCCTACCCCGCAAGGGAAATGGCGTGATAATAAGAAAGTAAGTAAGTAGAATATTTACTTTGCATGGAAACCAATGTTTAATAATATGATATAAAAGTGTGGTTGTAATGAATACTATAGTTATAGAGTAACTAGCGACTGAGGACTCAGGCGAGTAATTGGATAGGATCGGATATAGGATCCAAGTATATTTTAGATTGATCACAAGTACCTTGAAGGTAAACAACACAATACGCTAATACATAAGGCACAATTTCAGAAAATATTGCACTAACCTATGCATAATAGATTTTTAACTCCTAATCCTCACTAAACGCGCTTTCACGCCGTAATTATTGAACCAATCATCATGAAATTTTGCATATTTATAGCCTAGAATCCAGAAAAGGACATGACTTACTTTTCATCCCGAAAATATGGATGGTTCCTGGGGGATAGCTATTTATACACAGATATATAATTAATGTATCGTAGAGTGATGTATTTATATTCTGAAGTTACACAGACGGAGTCGCTGGCAAAATACCTACTAGAGGTTTATAATTTCGACGCGGAATACAGACCAATACGTAGTGTTTCACAATCAGCATCTTATGGATTTTGGGGCAGTTGCTTGCATTCGATTACATATACAATTCGTTATTTATACATATAGTTACGTCAAAAATCCCTACATATATTATATTGGCAGCTTCACAGTTTAAATTTATATTTTTATGAAATAAGGTAGTTTCCAAATATTTTGCAGCCTTACCTTGAATGATATAAATGAGTTTTTAAGATATTTAACGAAAATTGCAATGTTTGCTAAAAAAATATATTGCTAAAATCCCGTGTACACGCTTTTTTACCTTTCGTTTTGGGAGAAACCAATAGTCGGTGGACAAATAATATAATTTAGCAAACTCTCTATAGTAGGTATTAGATAGAGAAGATTAATCTTTAAGGAAAAGGATGATGCTACCAAAAGTAAGTAACCTACCTATTTATTATCAATTAAATTAGCGATTGATTATAAGCAACGGTAAATTTTCCTTCGCTGTAATATCCCACTTAATTTTATTTGCTTAGTTGGATTATAGTATGAAATAACCACTAGGCTATTTATTAGGCAGCTGTTTCAGTCGTTTCAGATGACACGCAGTCATCTATTGATGAGAAGAACGAAAGAAATAAGTTCATTCAATAAATTATCTGTGTCTGCAGTCTCGACATAGATAACTATCGCTATATTAGCGGTTTCGGTCGTAAAGCCATAACGACATAATTTTATCGAGTTTTGGTGGTCTCTACTGTCACAGATAACAATTTTTATCATTACCATTACGATAAATAGTAATCAGTATCTGCATAGCCTTTCTATAGCACTTCTGGAGCACACGTCTGACTGTTGATCAATTACAATGACTCGGAACGAAAGTTCGTCTATCGTTTCGTTTTTCATTCTAAGGGGGCTGGTCCCAAACTAAGCTTAACGCTTGTGCTATGGGTACCAGATTACGGATATAATACATATATTCCTACCTATATCATTTTGTAAATACATACATATAATAGATAGAAAACAACCCAGACGCAGTACAAATATCTGTGTTCATCACACAAATAATTTTATTGCCCTGAGTGGGAGTCGAACCCACGACCTCGTGCATGGAAGTCAGTTACACTACCGACTACGCCACGAGGCCCGTCAATTACATTCAAGATAATCAATACAATCACTATCCTTCATAAATAATAACTTGTATTATTAATTTATTTATAATAATAATAAATTATTTAACTTGTAAAAATAATCATTGCTTATATCATACATTGTATGATGTATGCAATGATTTTGATTATGGCATACAACAAATAGCTCAATTGTATTCATGCAAAACCTAACCCATTATGTTATTCGACAAACACGTGCAGCAAAATTAACATTTTATAACGATTGTATTTTTAAATAACAAACATATTAACGTACTTCCACACCTGACGCTGATGTTACCGAACGATAAATAACGGCCAAACACGAACACGATAATCGTGCAAACCTGCAAACGCATTAAATCATTCAATTTTCGAACACGAGCAGTCAAGGCTACGAGCAGGTCGAGCGGTATAAAGTTATTATTCATTAAACACAAAAGGCTAAGCATGTCAAATGCTAAAAATATATAGAAACATTTCTAAATTATTATTCATTTACAAATTATTACTTATAATTTATTTGCTAATAGTATACAATGATGGACATAAAGAACTGGCTGGAAGCATGCAAGGTCAATTTGGAATTAGGTATTTATAAGGTAGGTAGGTACATAAATAGATTTTCTTTTGTTATTAATATTCATATAAACACGTTTGTTATTCAGATAAACGGCAATGAATTTTTAATAAGCTATTAAATGTATTCTTGAAAATAAAACATAATATAAATTTAACCATTCAATTCCATCTCAAAGAATATTTAAAACGTACACTCGATAAAGAGTTGTTTATGATTTAATCCTTAATACGAGTACCTATCTATTCTATAATATTATAAATGTGAAGGTGAGTTCTGTTGAGCTTTTGTTTATTACTTTTTCTACTAAAACATAAATACTACAGCATTGTCAACTAAATCGTTAGAGCACACTTTTTTGTAAGATGTGTGCTTGAAAGTGTTATCACCGGAAAGAAATAATGTCTATAATATAATTAAATTTTTAAAAGTTTATGTTTTAAACATAAAAAAAGTAAAAGTATAAAGTAAGTTTACAGTAAATCATATAGGGTATATTATAGGGCTGACGACGTATTCATATACGTAACTTACGTATGAAATCGTCGAGTCATTTGGGGTAATTTTAAAAATCATACTCTGGTAACAATCGTCATTTACGACACTTCGTTTTGGCATGGTTTTGTTTGTATTTGTGTGCGTGAGCGCGTGTAATTACAAGTTTGTCATGGTTTTATATGGCTTAATTGGATTGTTTGTAATGCTCTGTCTATATTTTTTAGTTAGTCTGAGTGTAGTAACTACATTTGATGTGCTGTGGAGTGACGCACTTATATTACTGGACCAATTCTGAAACCCAA
The DNA here is from genome assembly GCA_948253155.1 of Leucoma salicis. Lineage (NCBI taxonomy): Eukaryota > Metazoa > Arthropoda > Insecta > Lepidoptera > Erebidae > Leucoma > Leucoma salicis. The sequence continues at coordinate 8,062,176 of OX411815.1, forward strand.
GTAGACTAAATCACGGGCGGAAGCTAGCAATAATGGTTTTTTCTTAAATATCCGCATAACTAAGTGCTGATTTGAATAACGACTCAGTATTCCTTGATTTAGAAAATTATATATTAAGTATAATTTATAAGAGAATTACTCGTTGAAAGGTTACAATCTATTAAGTATAATTTATAAGAGACAACAAGTAATTCGTTGAAAGGTTACAATCATCGTCATCTTCCTTTATCAAGTGGAATATACTGAGATACGAGTATGTTACGTACAAGAGTGTATGGACCACTTGGATTCGGCAATAAACGAAAGTTCTACGAAGTGAGAGCAACCAGTTCAGTTATAATTTCTGCTTTTCTAAAGTAAGAAAGTATACAGACCTTTCATCTGCTTATTTCCTTAGTACAGTTGAGAGGTATGAACTATTGAGACAATATTATTAATTTCGTTTTGTAAAGCATTGCAAAATAGGTCAAATTCTAAACAATTTATCTATAAGTATTGACGGATAATCAATATTATTAGAGCCATTTATGGTATGTAATACAATAGGTGTGGAACAGATGATGGATAGAATATTGATAGTATTGTATTACCTCATTATCAAATTATGTACTTCAGTTAGAACAATAGATAATAGCAACGGTTGCCAACAACAAAATCACTTTTAAGATGAAAAGGCGTTAGACTGGCGAACAATAACAAAGCATGGTTTTGTGAAGCAAACTATAAGAAATACTTTATTTATTAGTTAACACTGTCAAATTACCTTTTGAACAAAACACTGAGTTAATATACAAAATTTAATATGCCGTGTGGAGCCGGCTTTAGAATTGTCCCTTCTCTACCCACGGGAGTCGTAAGAGCCGACTGAGGGAATACCGGGAGTGGGCAGCAGCACTCCCTCGAGTATTAACAACATCCACTGTGATCGCCAACCCGCCTGCCAAGCGTGGCGATTACGGCATTATCCCCCATGGCGGGACCGCTTGTTGTGGCGTTCTCTTGTGGAGGCCTATGTCCAGCAGTGGACGTTAAAAGGCTGATGGATGGCATATACAAAAACCAATAAACCCACCGTCTAAACTAGGTGGAGCCTGTATTTTAGACGTTAATACTTTCCAAAAATGTTAATTTAACGGACATGTGCACTAAAAATAATTACTTAAATACTGCCTGTCCAATGCGGAGTATAGGGCCCAGCGGAGCAGAGCCAATATTAACCAATAGAATTGCACTAAAACTCCGCTCCGTGTCGGTGGACAGCGATTTGCGCATATTGGTTGATATTGACATTGCTCCACTCCGCGCCTCTCCTCTCCGCATTGATAGACAAGCAGCCTTAAGCTTCTATTTTATTTTACCATTGCATAGATAATTACCTGCTATGTTAATTCATATATGAGCAGACAAGAAATGGTGTTCTTTTGCCCAGTTGTTTGATAGTACCTACTTTGTTTATAGGGTTTTCTTGCCACCGTGGCAATATAAACAATAACACAATAATAAACTTATAAAATTATTTTGAGATGGGTGTATTTATTACCCTTCCGCCGTGGTGGAGGCTCTAGCACAGTAGTAAGCACACGATCTCAAAAATAAGGAAAGTTTAAGAATAACTTAAGGGACGCCAACTTGAACTAATTAAGTCAATTATATGAAATGTCCTGTTCGTTTTTTACGAACTTACAGATTTGATATTTATTAAATGAATATTTATGAATGTTTGCCATCCCCAGCGTCGGACTGGCCATATAAATATAATATCTTAGTCGAGGTGGCGTTTGCCAGCCGGGCCCCAAATTGCGCGGGCCCCCCCATGGGCGTACTTTGAGGGCCCGCGCAAGCTAGAATACAGAATCTGATCTAATCAAGGATGACGAGAACAGCTTTTACGATTCAGTTATTAACAGCTTAGCTGAAACTGTACTTTAGGTACCTAATAATATATATCGCTGATAATTAATAATTTATAATATCATTATTTTACGATAGTATCCCATTTACCATTATCCAGTCTCGGGCCCTGATGGGAGCCAGCCGGGCCCTTCCAGCCCAGTCCGACCCTGGCCATCCTCATCATCCATGTCATGTTTTTAACATGGCAACATCACATATGCATCAGATTGCAATCGCGACATTGCGGATGCACTTGCCTGCGGTCGTATTAGTTATTAGTAGGGATGGGCCGAAATTCGTTTTACATTCGGTTTAACCGAAGTGGCTTGAACCGAACTTCGGCATTCGGCCGCAATCCCACCCTGACTGTTTATTTATGTTTTACGACATTCTTTCATAAAAAATATACACAGAACGACTTGTTATTCCCGAGGAAGCACACACCGAAGTTTTATAGAACTTCGGCTGAATTTTGTATATTAACCGAATGTTCGGCCGAAGTTCGTATTCGGTTAAAATCACATTCAGCCCATCTCTAGTTATTAGTAACTTTGACGGATTATAAGTGCTATAATAAAACAAGCCTATGAAATAAAAATATTTTTGAATTTGAATGTCTCTTGTCTGTACAACAATGTTCCATACTGAAACCAGTTTGCCAGTTTCATATTTGATATAATCCTCATAACTAGATTTCTTAAATGTTTGAGACTCAAACTGTGGGTCATTATTAGGTATGAGTATGATGTAGGCTCATAAGATTAATATAATAATAAAAAAACAAAACCTCAAGTACTTAATGTTGTGGAACAAATCAAGCAGCGGTATAAGAATCAGAATAAAAAAAAAGAAACAAATTCAAATGTATTATTTAGGCTACCTAGATGGTGATTAAAATGTATTTCTTTTGTTTATAGTACCTAACTTTGCCTATTGCACCACGATAATGTATTTACAGGACAAGTATCAGGACTATCTATACTAATTGCGCTATGTAGTGTATTTTAATAATATGAAATAATATCTAAAATAAATAACTTGCAATTTAACGAGATCTGTAAATTCTGAGTACGTTTGATATCAGTTTCTGATCGATCCATAGGTATAACGACTTCTAATATTATCGGTTGTACCTCTGATAGAGGCTTTTACATAGTACAAAGGAATGTTGCCTTAACCTTTTGTTAAATTAAATGTTTATGAGGAAGAATCACATTGTTTTATTAAATAACATAAATTAGTTACAAAGAATAAGCCTAAATGATAAAATTTGGTAGGCGGATAGATGAAACTCGGGATACTATTTTATCTTAAAAAATGAACATGTAGCGCCCTACTTAACGAAATTCAGTGTTCATATAAATTATGGCCTGGATATACATAAGAATTCTTTTTATCCCAGAAGGGAACGCCTGTGACATACGCTTAACTGATCAATCACACTTTTTTAATTTCCGTTCCGCTGGACGCTGAGGTGTGGACTTACGTACGTGGACGTAATCACCAGCAAAAACTAGTATATATGAATGATAATAAATATATATTATATATATACCTAATGTATTACGATTAATAGGGAAAGATAGTTTTATAATAAAGGTAAAAAATATTTTGCTATATGCACATATATTTTAAGCACTTGACATGTCCGGCCATTTTCCAAAACACAAAGTGCAAAAATGTGGAATCGAAAATGAAAGGTAAAAAATATTATAATTGAACGCGCGTTAACCTCGTTAGTCGTAACTTACAGCGTTACGTCATGTGTGACTTTATAAACAGACATAATATGTGTATGATTATGTAAGTATATTAAAACATTAAAGAAATACATAAAACTCGAATAGCATTGAGAAACGAGTTGTTTCTTTTCATAAAGTACTCTGATCTTGTAATATGAAAGTAAACAATATAATTAAACACAAATTGTCGGTACAATTTATGAAAATACTGCCGACAGATGGCGCAGGCGTCACCCAAAGACGTTAAGTATGAATGTGTTATCGAAATTAGCAGTCAGGAGCAATTGTCACGATGGCTGAATTGGCAAAGCATCTGGACGGTATCCAGGAGATGCAGGTTCAAGTCCTGCTCGTGACTGTTATTTTCGATTTCACATGTTTCACTTTGTGTTTAATGTATAGTGCTAAGCATGTCAAATGCTAAAAATATATATAAAATTAACTAAATAAACAATATAAACTGAATTTCTAGAAATATAAAAATACTATATTTCAGAATGCATATTTGTGTAAGTACTGTAATGTTAAATGTTTATACTGCTGATATTCTCTGATTTATTAATAAATAATAATCATTTCAAGGCCGAACATTTTTGGAACCGACTGGCCGAGGATTTATACAATTTTGAAACAACCTCTTTAGTGGAATTTTAATGATCAAGAATGTGACATTGGCGTGTGGCATTTAATGACGAACAACCTTTTACGACTTTACCTCTGAATTTACAAACATAAAAAATTTGGAAATTGAGTTATTATGGGTATTACATTATTATAAAGCCCGTCCACTGAAAAGTACGAAATAAAAATGATTATTAACAAAAAAAATGCCGATGATATTTATGAAAGAGATAGAAGTACAATTTATAAAAAAAAATGTAATTTATCTAATTGTAACTGCGTATAACGAAATATTTTAAAAAGTTTCGTCATAAAACACATAACAAATCAAATTATATAAATTAATTTGAATTAATTATTCTAGCAACATTCCTGTCTAAAAATGGCAAAACGATTACATAAAAATATTGAATAGAATCACAATGAACGCACGTATTTTGATGAGAAATATTTGTTAGTGGTAACACTGAGGGAAGAATAGAAACTGATAATGACAATAAAAAAATAAGTATACAATACTTTTTTTGTGCCCATTTTGTCCCACTATCGGGCACACGGTCTCCTCTCGGAGTGAGAGTTTAGGTCGTAGTCAATCACACTGGCCCAGTGAGGGGTGACAGACTTCACAAGCCGTTGATAAAATCTCTCGGGCATGCAGGTTTCCTCACAATGTTTTGCTTCACCGTTTTTTATAAACATATTCCCAAAAATCTCGAAAAGTCAGAGGTGAGTGGGACTGGGGATCGAAATCGATATTTATAATATTGATATTTGTCTTGGCAGGTTTACCACTAGCTTATCACTGCTTACGTTGTATATGATTATATACCTTAGCAAAACAAAACCACTTAAATTATTAAATCCCAATTTAACAAAACGTATACAACGCAGTGACTGCCATAATGCTTAAAACGAAAATAAATGAAACCTACCTAATGACTGCAATATATCTATGACAAACAGAAACCGCATTGATGAGTTGTCCTGCTTTCAAAGAATCTTTTTGAGATACCTTTAAAACTAAAATATTTATACACTGTGGGTCAGTTCCAAGAAATTGTTTCGTAATGTATTATACCTAATATATTATGTCTACATCGTTGTATATGTATAGTACTTTACCAATACGTTTATCCCTCTTGCAGGTTAGACAGAGAGAACAGACTACCTCTATTCTTGCACACATCTCTCGCTTCCTCAACATTCATAATTCTCTTCAGACACGCTCGCCGATTTTGGGGACTCTTTTGAGTCTACCTTCCTTCAATAAATGACCGATTTGGTCTAAGTAGGTCAGTCTCGGTCTCCCCCTGTACCTAAATCCTTCCACTTTCGCATTGTTTAGTATAATATCTAATCTCAATTGCAGATTTTGTTTATTGTTTGGTTAACGTTTACTTACTTACAATTGAAAATACAAATATACATATCTATACTAGTCCACGAAATAACAAATATGCCAGAAACATGTCTTACTAATAAACAGCTATTCGTACTTATAACGTAACTTTACGTAGCCATGCGTAAATATCTCGTCACGACACATCAGACGTTTACATAAAGGTCTGGACATAAGCCTCTCATTGGTTATTAAAATGATCACAGGAATTAGCACATATATTCCATTCATCAGCCATTTGACCTCTACTGCTGGACATAGGCCTCCCCAAGAGAGCGCCACAACATCCAACGGCTCCCTGCGGCATTGAACAGATGGTCCAGGAGCCGGCGCCTATTTTTGTTTAGTGATTAATAACAGGCTGAATATCTGTGAGCAGGTTCCGTTCGATGAGACACTCAAATGTTTCTCAGTGAAAAATCTTGTAAGAGGTAGCTATTAAGTGTCATTCGTGAATTCGACAACTTCCAAGCGTGGGACAGATAAAACGTACCACTAAATTTGTAGGACTATATTATGGCCATTTCATTATACAAATATTTACAAAGCTGCATTCAAAAAATCAGATGGTTAATAATTTGAATGACCTAGGTATTTATTTATATTTGTCTCTCTATATTTGTAGTGGAGCACGCTCCAGTCAAACTACCCATTTTGTAGGACAATTGTTATTCCGAGTTTATTATCCAATTATCTTAACATTTAAGCTTACTGTGTTAGTCAGACAATTTCGACTCCCCACCAAATCGGAATGTTTACCTGCGCTCTTTATTAGCTACCTGTATCGAGATTTTTCTCAGAGAAAAACTTGGGCGTCTCGTCGAACGGAACCTACTCACAAAGATTGAATCTGTTATTAATCACATAAAAAAATAGGCGGCGGCTCCTGTACCGTCGTCGTGTCGGCTCATCGAGCGATGTGGCCTCCCCATGCCAACCCAATAGGCTATGCCAGTCACTCCGTCCTCCTACGGTTCTCCATATTACGGATTCGATCACGTAGAGAAATACCGCTCCATGGCAAGATAAGCGACTTTATCAAGGCTCTGTTCCGTAATTTATGTTATCACTGGTAACACAAACTGGTCACAGATCTTCGTATCACTGCGGAATTTTAGACTAGAAGATCTTCCTTAACCTTCTCAAGACTGCCCAACCAAGCTGGATTATTAGATACCGGCCTCCCGTCCGTGTTGTGGGTTCGATTCCCACATAGGACAACTCTTAGTTTTTTTTTCCACATGGTTGTACTGAGTCTAGGTGTACTTTGTGTCCGTAAAATTGTATGTTAGTAAAGTCCCCCGCGGTACTAGGATTATACCTTAGGACAGGATGCTGTAAAATAAATGAAGCCAAAAGTTACTGCAATGGAATAACAACTACAGGTATAATTTGTCTATGCTTATATAATATATCAAATAATCCTTATGATTAAATCAAATTGGTGAAATAGTAGAGGTCACCGGAGATGGTATTTGGATCCACAACATCTTGGCAATCATTTCTAATTGCTTTTTCCGTTTGAGCCACCGTGGATGTTACTCGCGGTGACGTTTAGTTACCTGTCTTTTTCGGAAATTTTGACAAATTATCACTGTGTGAAAAAAATCATTGGTGAGGAAATCTGCAGGCTTGAGATTTTGCTCAACTGCCTGTGAATTGAAGAATTATGGCCTAAACTTCTTTCACTCTAAGAGGCGACACGTGCCCAACATTGTACCAAAAATTCAGTCTCTTAATTTGGTTAAGGGTTAGAAATCTAACATTGTGTGGTTTGTATTATTAGCATTTGTCATGCTCAGCTATTTTATTGGAGTTTCTTTTTTGTAGCAGAAATAAGGTAGATTTAAATTTCGTCTTTCAATGCTTTATACCAACCAGCCAGCCAAAGAATGCTCCGCGGAGCTCAAGAGCCCTGTAAAATTTATGTGGGAGCTCAGAAATAATAGCAGCCATAATAAAAAAAAATGTAGGGGAATAGAGTAAAGGAGCAGAGGAATCTCTAATCTAAAGCTTAAATATTCTAACAAGAAGTAAAAAAAAAGAACTTTACTGAAAGAGTAGCAGCACAATTTCGTATCTCCCATTGCATAAAAATAATTTGATAGTGCAGTGGCAGTACATCCGGCCAAGTAACAACAAATTACAGTGTATCTTTACAGGAAGCATTAAATTGCGCTTTTCAAGCTTTAATTATGATTTTTTATAAAGCTTCATCTAGACAGCAAGATTAGATATATAAAGACGATAAAAAAACACCTTTACGTTATACCGTTACGACGAAATGTCCTTGCAAATAAATAATAAACAAATAAGTAAATAAAAAATAAATAAATAAAAAAGTTTATTTTAACTGACATAATCGTGTTATTTAATAATAATCGTTGTTTGACTCCCAAAAAAATATACACAGTAGTCTGATTGATCATCAAAATGTAAAATAAATAAAGCTTCCAACTTTTATTTACAAGTATATTTGGCACGATGACAGGTCTTGGTGTAAATCAATAAAATCGGTTGCGTTTTTTTTTATTAAAAAAGTACTTTTGCCAAATCGCCATCACTAAGTATGATTCTGAATTTAAAAAATTAGGCACTATACTATAGAAACAAAATGTGTGGATGTGTTTATATCCGGATGACGGCGTGGGCCTTATAAAAAATTAATAATTACTACTATACCCTAATTCACAAAAACATATATCTTCTTAGTAATCATACAAAATGTATGTTATTACGAGGATAAAATAAATAGTCGCTACTTTTTTGTGGAACAATATTTTAATAAATAAATAATAAAATACTAGAAGATTCCGTTATATACGTCCGTTGCAGATCAACACAGAAAAATCTTTCTAAAAAGATAATATAACATAAAATAAGTAGTTTCTTTTACATTATTGTTAGATGAGCTTAAGAAATAGCTAACGCTTGCGCATTGTGAGATGCATAACATGTTATATATTTGTTTATGAAGTTACGTATTTCCTAAATACTTATACATGAATATCTCTCACACAATAAAATTTGGCTCCCGACCAAATAATATACAACGACGCAGTAACAATAAGAGCTTGTTTATAATTGGAAAAGCTTTAAACATATTGTTCTTGCTAATGACAATGTGCTAGCATTCCTGATTACAATAATTAATTTGGGATAATTGTAGTTTGTATATCCATTGTTCTTTCTTTATAAAACATATTATGTGTTTTCTAGGGCATGATTAACCATACCACTGAAAGAATGTAATATGGTACCAACGGCGGCTTTCTTTAGTGGGTGAGGGCTCCACACTACTCTGTTCGTTGCCCCGAACGACGGGGTGTGCGGTTAGGAATATTAATTCCCGCCTTAACAAAAAAAAACTGGAAAATCCAAAAGTGCACGCCTCATAATCTTCATTTTTCTCAATAAAAATGATTATTTGATAAGTAACTAATAATGTATTGGTCTTACTAAGTAGTTTTCAATCAATCACATAGCGCTAATTTCATGGTTTTCATGTCTTATACGCCATGTAGCGCTAATTTTAAGAAGTCTTATATATTGGTCTATATATTGGTCTATAGAAATAGTTCTCACACTTCTCACGAAATAAGGATAGCGCTGGTTTTAGTGTCGAATCCAGCGTAAATATTCCCAATTTTTTTGTTTATTTAATAACAATTAAACCACATCGAATTAGACCGTGAAAAGTGATAGGGCTCTATTTGTAGTTGTACTGAATTGTAAAAGAAAAAAATACTCGATTAGTAAAGTATTTCGGTCGTTATCGTGTTAACATACATTACCTACAACAAATGGACGTCCAAGACAGAATTTTTTTAAACTGTTTTATAACTAGTTTAAATAACAAAAATGGCATCAAAAATATCATGAGTGTAAAAATAGTGTTTTTTCTTGATATGTGTGTGTATATATTATTTTACAAGTGCAATATATGATAAATAGAGACGTTTTAAGTTTGAAAAATCACTTGTTCTGCATAAAACGAGAGCAGTACACACCTCAACGCTTCACTTATGAGGCGTGCAAAAGAAAGGGCATGATAATCATATTGTAGCGATTAAACAGATAGTAAATCACTCGTATTTGAGTTTGTATGCTAATTGTAATGTCTTATTATTTAGATAATTAGTTTTCGACTAAAAGTAAAAGTATTTTCTACTATTCGTCGTGATAGGGTTTCAGGATTTTTTATCCGATTTATTCTAATGAAAAACGTATGCCTATCAACAACAACTCATTTTTTCAATGAACTAATAATATCCTGAAATGACTTACTCCTTCCAAACGAAACACCAATGTTCGAACAGGACAACGTCTGTCAGGTCCGCGTGTAGTTTTTATAAATACCGCAATATGTAAGCCCATGAATCTATGGAGTTTTTTACTGTTGCTTCACCTTACGCATTTTTATAAAATTTCATTCGCGAATTGTACACATATTTAGAGTAACAAACGGGTATTTTTTCGCATATAATATGTTTGACATTTTTTAACAGTTATCCCGTGACCACGGCTGCTGAAACGCAGTTAAAACTTCGGGCTAAAGGTAGTTAAAATTTCAACTACATAACTTTATTTTAAATTAAATATCCGGAGTAATTCAGCAAAACTAAACTAAAACTAACACAGTGATACATCATCTATTTAGATATCCGTGTTGGCAGGTCAGTCAACGATACCACTGAAGGAATGTAATATGGTTCCGGTGGCTCGCCAGTAAAGGCGGAAAGACGTCACGCAGCGGGTTTCTTTAGTGGGTGAGGGCCCCACACTACCCTGTTCGTTGCCCCGAACGACGGGGTGTGCGGTTAGGAATATTTTCTCCCGCCTTATCAAAAAAAAAGTCAAGTCAGCAAGCAATAACAAACAAAAATACATATAAACAAATTACAATGATTTATTGAAACACTTTCTTCACCCACGTGGAATTCTATTTGTTAGTTACAAATACTACTTTACTATTTGTCTTAACCGCGTGCGATGGTTTCATTATGTCTGTGAGTTGCAGAAATTAGCACTTTTAAATAGACAAACTATTTTGTTGATATAGAAAGTATCAATATATAGAAAGTATCTAATATAGAAAGGCTGTCTGTAGCTATCTAATAGCATCGCTATATTAGCCTTTCTCAAGAATTGAACTATTGAAATCCGATGGGTAGTTTCAAAGATTAGCGTATTATAAAAATTAAACTTCAGCTTTAGTATATTATGATACAGATACTCATGGTTTTTCTCACGAGGTGAAATATCATCAACAGCTTAGCGTGTGTATACAAGAAAACCGTGAAATGAAATGATACCAAGTCACAAGTGCAACATAACGGTCAACACAAATAATTAATTTAAGTGTACGCTTAATAAAATAAGTCCTGTTGCACAAATTTGTAATCAACACAATTTTGCATGCCGTTTAGCACCATTGTATACCTGTGAATAAAAAAAAAGAAAAAAGACCACTTCAGCTTTATTGTATTACAATAAAGATTACTTCGTTTGTGTATTCTAATCTACAAAGTCACCAGCTCAGGAATAGAAAGAAAATGTACTAAGATAATTAATTGAATGAGGCGACCCTTGGCGGAAGGCCATTTTTATTTTTAGGGAAATAAATTGGTATGTATCTATTTTATAATAAAACTAGCTAACACGGCGAACTTCGTACCGCCATATATTTTTTCATGAATAAATATTGCAATTATAAATTGAGATAATTATAAAGTATCCTATCTCTTAAGTTGGAACAAAACACACATTTAAAAAAAAGGAAAGTTAAAATCGGCTCAGTAGTTTCGGAGTTCATCCCGGACAAACAACATTGGAATTATATATAATAGATAGATGAACTAACGTAAAAGTAACTAAAAACAATTGATAAAGAATATCAAAGCATGATTTAATTATTTTTATAGTAATCATAACTTTGTTTTCATTTTATCAAACAAACTGATGGAGAAAAACAGCCGTGATTATTTATAATACAATAAAATAAAATAATTAATGCCGTGTGGGGACGGACAAAGAATACACGTGTCACTACCCCATCCTTTCCCACGGGTGTCGTACAAGGCGACTAAGAGAAGTAAGCAATTATCACCCATTGCATTACTGGTGGTAGGGCTGGGTACCAAGTCAGAGTACTCACTTACTGCGTGACCGGTCATGAAGTATGTAAGTGTGTTTTGGCTGTAACAGAAGATAGCCGTTTATTCTTTCATTTCATATGTGCGAAATGAAATGGTGCGTAGCGGCTTGACAATACTCTCGGTATAGTTGAGTCCATGAGCGACGGTTACCACTTGCCATCAGGTGGGCCGTGGCCAGTCTGCCATCACAAACAATAAAAAAACATATCAAATATATAATTTTATAATATTGTATATGTATATTAAATAAGTTTATTGTATCCTTATTGATATTAGTTGCACTTAGTTTGACGCGCTAAATACCATTTTCCTTGTTTTAAGTAATACATTTATAACAAAATATTATTTTTGTTTAAACAAAAGAATGATTGTTTTCTTCTACATAATTAAGTTGAATTCGTGTGGCAAATTCGCCAATATTTATATTTTACAAGTTCCATATAACGCCCAGTAGAGGAGGCTGTGCAACCAAAGAATAAAGTAATTCCCCGAGCCATATTTCCTTCTTATCACACAATAAATTAGAGATTAAGCACTTAAGAGTAAGTATTTTTTTTAGTAATTTGTTACACAGTTTTAGGACTATGATGATAGAGATTATAACTATAATGTTGTTCTACAGAACTCTTTAAAATATTATCTTTTATTATAGTTTTTTTTTCTTTAAACTTTTTGTTCCTTTGAACATTGTATGCATTTACTAAACCAAGTTATGATCTAATTCATCACATAAACCACATACCACCAGTCACACAAATTAGTACGCTAACCGTCTGTTATTATTTGTACAGGAAAAAATGTTTTATAATTTAAGTACCTCATTATTTCTGGGTAATGTTCGTTCTTTAGACATAGTCTACTATAGGTGCCATTAAATCTAATACCATAAAGGAACGGATAAATAACGAATAGAATAATCACGCAAAATCTTTCATTCTGATTTGAACGTGCTTTCTTCTTTTACAACAAAGAATTATTCAGTTCGCACGCAGTTCTTGCCCATAATTAGACATTTACAATAAACATTACAATATTTTTTGGCCTGGCGTAAAAAAATATATCTCCTGAATAAAGTAAAAAATGAATAATATTCATCTTTCATTTTGCTTCTGGCAATTTAAGATCATAATTATGCACAGATGGCGGAGTGGTTTAGATACCGACAACTAGTTCTGGGTGTTGTGAGTGCGATTCCCAAACTGGACAATTCTTTGTGATCTATAACTAGTTGCTATGAGTCAGGGTGTACTTTGTGTCCACTGAAGTAATGTAACATAGTTCCAGTGGCCCGCCAATAAAAGCGGCGAGACGGCACCCCGCGGGTTTATTTAGTGGGTGAGAGCCCCACACTACCCTGTTCGTTGCACCAAACGACGGGGTGTGAGGTTAGGAACATTTCTTCCCGCTTTAAAAAATAAAATAAAATTTAAAAAGGGTGTAAGTACTTTGTGTCCGTTAAAATGTATGTTTTTTAAAGTGCCCGCCATACGGAGATTATTTTGAATCAGTATAAAAGAAATAGAAATTTGCTCACATATACCTACTCCGAAATAAAGATTTTTGTAGCAGATAAAAGTACTTTGATCATTTGTGTTGTACACACTGTAGCCGAAGCGATAACCGCTTCTATTTCAAGCGTGGCAAATACATTGGCATTATATGCCTCAATCCAAGTGTACATTTGTAGGTTTATAAACAATCATTCATGAACGTACTATAGGTAGATAGCTTTAATACTCATGCCAAGACATGTAAGACACAAAAAGTAGGAAATAGGTACTATACGTTATTATTACGTACATAAAAAAAATCATTTACCTATGTAACGCACTATAATATTCAATCGTTATAATGGGTTACGTACGAGTGGCGTGGCAATGGGTTACGTACGAGTGGCGTGGCAATGGCTACACACCACGGCCACGCCGTTATTGAACTTGTTAAGTAAAAAAATACCGTAACATAAATCATGTTTATTTCCCTAATTCAGGTTAAGTCATTAGTTTTATCTTGATGTGTGTTACATAATAATATACAGAAAACAACTGGTCGTTTACAATGTTTATTTTTTCTTTTTCATGTAACCAACCTGCTTCGGTATATCGTTTGAGTCAAGTCTCCTGATAGTTGACGGTAAAGTTCTCACCACATTCTGCCCTTCCGAGGACAAGACATTGGACTATAACCGGACGAGATGACGTAAGTAACAAATAGGGTTATTTGAGAACGTTAAGACTTTTGCATGATATTTTATTTAAAGTTTAAACATATTAAGACAAACTGCAATCGGTAGTCCTCGTCGCTGTCCTTAGTACCTAATTTATAAAAAACTTAGCCCTGCATGTAGTACCTATGAAGAGAGAATCTAAGCGTACCTACTAGTAACTTACAATGATATGACAAGAAATAAGTACATAGAAAACTCACCGTAGCAGTCTTTCATGTCTCTCTCTATCGTAGTTCACAGTGAGGTAGTCAGCAGCGATGTCATGGTGCAGTGGCGGGTGAATGGGGGACTGGTACCGCTGCTTCCACAGCAGCTCGCTGTTGTAGAGCGTCGGGGGCGGCGGCGGGGGAAGATGTAAAAGGGGCGGGGGCGGACCTCCGCCGTAATGCTGCGCCATGCCGCGCCACTCGCGCTCCTCCACCGAACTAGCTGAGCCGCCCGAGCGAACTCCGCTCACTCCCGAGTCGGACCTATCGTCCGCATCTCGCGCGCTCACTATCACACAGTCGTCCTCCTCGGAGGCCACGGCGCTGGCAACACCATCCGCGCCCGCACTCACTTCACTCTTCACTTCACACTCACTGTTGACACAAACCGGCGTACTCACTTCCTCCTGTTTTACGCACTTGTTTTCCTCACTAACCTCGACGACATCACTTGCACTTACACTTTCAGCAACACCTGCAACAATACAAAACACTTCATGAGATATAATTAAACTATTAAAAAACGCATTACAATGAACATAATTGTAAAATACCTAATTTAATATATTAACGAAACTGTTACTGATATCAGATATCATAGATATATTCATAGTTATTCTATGGCTATATATGTTTGTAAGTATTTTTTCATATCTTACGAATATGTTATAATATATTTTCAGAAGCGTTTTCAGTGTGTAGCAGCTGTCTATGGTTTATAATGAGTTTTTCCTTGCATATTAAACACTAAATTCTATGACTGTTATCTCCTTTCTAGCAAATCGTTTATAATGGTGCATAAATCTAAAAGCAATATATCAAGCCACGTCCTGCTGTCAAAACGAATTAATATTGTGTTATCAACAAGGTGCCAGCTGCATATTTTCAAACGACTGACGTCAGCTCTGGATCGCATCATGTCGGCACGTTTGGGAGGAAGCCAAAATAAACCCATTCACACGACACCCACGCTTCAATAAGTAAAAATAAATGATGTACGTGGACGATACTAAATTCATTATCTTATAACGACAGCGATACGTAGTTCAAACGTGACTGTTCATTTTAAATACGCGCAATTTAGCCATTTAATTATTACATCTGAAATGTAATAAAGTCCGTAGCGTGTTCTAAAAATATTATTACAAAACCACTATGTGGGTAATCGGGTTTATTAGTAATACGAAAACAGGAAGATAAAGTCATAAAGAGAAATTATCATATTTTTGGTAGAAATACCTATTATCTTAGCAATAGTGGAGGTCTGCTAGTCACTATTGAATGACGGCTGGAGCTGAGCCAAAGCGCCATCGCCAACGGGTCAACCATTTGGCGCATCACCAGAATGGGGGCAATGTGATTAAGTCTTCGGCTGAAGCTTTGTATACAATACACATTAATTACTTGTCAGTAAATAGAATATGTCCGTATGGCAACGAAATAAGATTACACAGGTTCACAGACCTTTTGTCATAAGGATCGACCAAAGAAATCTATTTTCTTTTTTTAAGGCGGGAAAAAATGTACCTATCCACACACGACGTCGTTCAGGACAACGAACAGAGTAGAGTGGGGCCCTCACCCACTAAATAAACCGCCGCGTGTCGTTTCTCCACCTGTACTGACGGACAACAGCAACTGTGTTTACACTACTTACAGAATAATCCCGGTATCGCGGGGGACTTTACAAACTAGGTGGAAATCGAACCCACGACACATGCCATGAGATCAGTAACTAATCTACTCCACTATCTGCGCAGTTATAATGATAAAAATACAAAACGAGAGAAAAGAATCTTGGAAAAAACCTCTTGTCAACTTATTTGGTCAGTCATAACTATAATGTGTGCGCGTCATCCACAACAAAAACATAACCAGTAATTGCCCGTACTTTAATTAACTGAATTAAGATAAACAATTCATAATTTGGAACAAAAATGAAAATATTTGAAAGAACGTAATTTCATTTCTACGATCAAGTAAAAAAAATTATAGCCATTCGGTGCTCATTGATTACATTAGAAGTTACAATGAGTCATAGAAATTATCTATTGTAATTTAATACACAACAGGATGATGAAATGATTTGATTATGTATTATAATACAAACTTTACCTGTGTGCTATTAAAGTTCCTTTTTTTTGTTTAGGCGGGGAAAAATGTACCTAACGGCACACCCCGTCGTTCGGGGCAAAGAACAGGGTAATGTGGGGCCTTCACCCACTAAAAAACCCGCCATGTGCCGCCTACAGAATACGACGGGACAACGTCGTTTTTCATTTTAAATGGGCTAGAACAATGGAATTTTAATGAGAGCTGTTAACGAGGTGGATTATCTACATAAATGTATAAAATATTCATAACAAACATAAACAGAGAAAGAAGAAATTGCAATTGCGTGCCTTCAAGTCGTCGTTATTCATCTGGTGCGTGAGCCGGGATATCTCATACCAGCCGACGCATAATGATATGATAATGTATTGTGGTCGAGCCGCCATTTTTATTGCAGCCAAAGATTACTCACCGACTCCCCGAGGCGCACCGTCGGTATGAGATGAACCGGTTACAGTGAAATCAGTGAGCGTACTCTACATTAATGTTGTTCGTTACACTTCCTATTATACTTTATGAACAGTGCACATATTAGACATATAATAGTGCAGAAAAAAGTATAATGAAATCACAATGGCTCAAATATCGTTACTTTGCTTTCACGTTAGTCGATAGTTGTTTTGGTCAACAATATTCGATAACATGAAATTCAACAAGAACCACCTGTTTACAATGTTAAAAGAATACACGAGTAGGAGAAAACAAACTACAGCTTTGCAAACAAACGACCATTCAACGAATGTAAACAAAAGTTGTGAAACAATGCGACATTGATCAGCGGGAGGGGACAATGGGTAACAAATAACTCGATGGGGAAGTGCGGCAACGTTGCACTGTGACTGCGGCTGATTGACAAGACAAACGCCAAGGCGGAACCACCAAGAAAGCTTTTCATTAGATAGCAAGGAAGGGCAAAAAGTTGACATGAGAGCTTTGAGAAGTGCGACGAGCGCTCGGTGCTCCGCTGCCACGACTAGTAAATCCTGGCGACATCTTGAATTATTCATAAGCGCGGACCCCGACAGCCCTAACTCAGCCAGACTATTACACAAACAGTCGCAATTTACCTAGATTTATGCGTACGGCATAATTATGAATACCTATTTATATATGAACATGCTCGGTGTTCACCAAAAGCTAACTTTCTTTATCAGACTTAACTTTGATTTAATACCATTATTCCAGTAACTAATAATTACGTATATATTTAAGTAAATCGAGTTATTTACATTAACCTCTCGTGTTTTTGAATTATTTAGTTTATTATGCATGGTTTTCCGACACTTAACCGCAGCCGCAGTTCATACGTCATAGATATTCTAATATGATCGGGTCAATTTGCCATCAACATTACTGTGTCAATTTTGGTTGGGTCAAAAGTTGAAATCATCAAACTATTTTGTTCACTTCGTGTAGGCACTTACGTGTAGCATATTAAGTCGAGCGCGTGACTTGCAGCGATCAATCAGAATCTCTAATATTCCGTGGCTATGAATATAATGGCGGGGGTTATAAACGTGAACGGGTTTCTTTGAAAGGAAGTTATATACATATTATTTAAATGAGTTAGTCATGAACGAGACGTTATACCTACATAATTATATAACATGATAATTCCACTCAAACAAATTTAGTGTCTGTTACTAATTGAAGTGCTAGTCTATTCAAAAGCGCTAATGTATGATTTTCAAAAAAAAATTCTTCTTAATTCGGGAGCTAAATAAGAAGATATTTTTTTCCTCCTGTAGTCTTCTGCCTCTATAGTCTAATCTAAATGATATTCAATGATAATTATTATGGTGTATTATAACAGCTTAGTTTCTATTTATATATATTTTTAGCATTTGACATGTTTAGCACTATGCATTAAACACAAAGTGAAAAACGTGAAATCGAAAATCCTGCTCGTGACTGTTATTTTCGATTTCACATTTTTCACTTTGTGTTTAAAGCTTAGTTTCTCTAAAAAATTATCTACATAAAAGCATTCTGTTCAATGTCAGAGACTTACTTTCTTAATGTTTCTGTCCGTTCAAACTATCCATAAACAATCATAACGAAATAAATCCTTTTGAAAATAGGTACCTACCTACACTGTAATATAGTATTAAATAGTATTGGTCTTAAATACAATAACACGTTGACATTTAAAAAGACAAAGCGAATGTACGTCGATAATCTCAAATAACCTGTTACCGTGTTACCTGAGCGTGTTTGTCGTTTCAAATTCATCTCGTTAAACCCACTGGAGCGCATCGACTCGCCAACCGTGTAATGAAACACTTCCACTCGGAGAATAACCGAGAACATTTGTTGTGACAAAGCTTTCTCCAAACTAAAGCAATTAGGCACACATACATTTATATAATACATGTATGGTATAAAAAAATGTCTGATCATGACGATAACGTAAGATATTTTAGATAAAATAGAAAGAGCTTTACAGACCAAAATTTAATACATATTATTACTTTCTAAATGAATCTCGCAAATATATCTACTTATAGGATTGGATCACCTAACAATTAGATACGAAAGTGGCAAAGAACCTATAGATTTAATAGAACATTATAAACATTTGATTGAGATCTAATTTGGAGAAGATAAGCATCGTTCATTGTCTATAACTAACACTCGAGATAGAGCACACTAGGTATATAGAGATATCACGACACACAGATTCGTGCAGTAGGTACGTATCTACTTAAATTGCGCAATGTGCTATGCTATTGAAATTGTACGTAGACGCGTGCTGCAATCTCCCTCACATCTCACGACGTGTCCCGATTGTTCGTGACCAGAATACTTGGTTTCCCACAAACACTACGTACAACATAGTTTAATGCAGCATGGTATCGTTAAATCTAGTCCGCCATGAACGACGCTGTTACGATAAAATAATTTGCATAACATTTAAATAAAAAATAATTGCCATTTAATAGCTCACAAACGTTACCCAAATTATTTCCTGTTCCAAATATGCGTTACCGACAAAAAAATTAAATTCATAACATAATTTATACATTTGGATCATACAATGTAGGTACTGTACCTAATATAGGCAAATAGTTTAATGTGTAAGACAGTCATCGTTTGGTTTGAATCTTTAGTAATCACTCTAATCAGGCTTAGTCACTTGATAGTGATAACGTGTGCAAATAATTTCGTAAGACGTCTAGAGCATCTTGGATCATGGGGAAGCAAAATAAAAACCGATTATTTACTTAAGTTAGTTTGCGGTTAAAGTATTTCGAACGTCCTAGAATTCCTACTCACTAGCTATATTTTATTTTTTATTCATTGACCTCACAACAGTGATAGGTATTGCTAAAATTAAATATATTATATAGGTACAGTACCTACCTACCTAATTATTAAAGTAGGTATAGTTATTAAATTTAAACATTAACATGCGTATTTGGCAACACGGAAATGACTGTTTCAATACCAGAATAAGTTATTAGCTTTGAGTTGTAGGTAGGTACTTAGGTATATTATCATTAACTAAGAATTAGAACAAAAAAATAACTCGGCCGAAAATTAACAATAGGGGGATAAAACACTATTCGATAACAACATTGCTTGGAAATTTACACTGTTAGGTAATAAAAAAACATTTGAAAAGGTCATTGAATACGTTACTGGATGTTCTGTGCAGATGAGCCGCAGTTAGACTCTTTATAAGCATGTTATGTACCTACGTAGTACATAGATACATACCCTGTTCTACAATCTGATGTCTTCCACATGCTAGTCGTAATATTTTTTATTGCTAGCTATCATTAGCGTAAAACTATTAAAACTGTCTCAATTTTGTACATACAAGACATAGTCGATATATCAAATTATTGTGTATGTGCTATATAAACAATTCAATTTTTCATAATAGGTACTACCTAATATGCTGTACAAATTATTACGTATGTATAAAATTGTTTTAGCTGCACTAACTAACCTAATGTATGGATATCAGTTGATACGTACCATAATACATATTATAACGGAAATATCTCAAACAAAAAATACTCACTGTCAGTGATGTAAATGGATTATAAAATATTTTTAGTAGCAGTTCGGCAATTCATTAAACCACTAAAACACAATTTACTCTTCCGTGTCGATAACACAAATTAAACAAGTCACTATCACAATAAAATTATGCACAAAAATTCTTGTTGATAATCCAAATTTGTTTGAACTCCTTCCAGTGATTTGGGGTGTGGCCAGCAAATTAAAAGCGGACAAATCACTGCACACACAAATTCCACTTGACTACACTATGTAGTTATAATATGTTCACGACTTTTTCAAATGATTCGTTCTAAATGTTTCGTGGCACAGCAAAGACATGCAAAAGCCTCAGTGGCACACAAAGAACTGAATGCGGGGAAGTGGTGTAAGGAGGAAAGGGGGCGGGGGGAGCTATACCCCGGCAGTCTCGCGACAACGACGTAGCACTACGTAGCAACAAGTGAACGGCGCGCGGGTGTGAGGTTTGAGCCGGGGGTGAACAGATGAGGAGGCCGGGAGGTGCCCCCTCACATCACATACAATATAAGCGCGCACCTGACGGTGATACGCAGCACCCGTCCTGCCTTCCACAATTTACACACTGTATGTAGTAGTTACATATCAAGATAGCCCTTGTTCCATACAGGAAGGGCAGATGTCGCTAATCACAACGTTCGATTTAAATTATCGAACCATAAAAAAGGTTAAACTAATAAAAATGTAAGCTACAAGAAATTTCTTAATTAAAAAAGATTAACACAAAGGTAATACAGAGTAGGTAGGGATATCTAGTCTAGTATGTGTAGATACCTACTTGGTACCTAGCTTATCTATACCTATAATACATAATTAATTATATACATTTTCTAAACAATAAGACAGCCACGTTAGCCAAACAATTCTAATTTGCAACTATTTACAAGTAAATGTGGCAATTGTTTAAATCAATACACATGAATTACTTTTAATTAGGTAGGTAGTTAGGTACATAAACAAGTATTTTATATATGTACCTACATACATTCATAGATTCGCGCCTGTTTCCCAGAGGAGTAGATACGCAAAGACAACAGACTTCTCATAAAACGGCCTTCCGATAGCCATTTTTCGTAATTCCAAAAAAACTAAACTTCAATAAATTTGTTTTCTATTGTATTGTATGTATTTACATAACGAGATAAACTAATATGATTTGCGCAAATATAATACACAGAATATTTACTTATCATCTTGAAATGTAAAAAAAACTTCCGACTCAATGAGGCAAACCCATAGGTACATAAACTTACAAATCTTCAAACTATTCTAGAACCAGTGCGGGATATTTATTATTTATTCCAGCTAGAGCGATTGCTAAGAATGAAAATACCTACATACCTTATTACATAGTCATACACAACCATATTTCCACACACTTTCAGTTATAAATCAATGCTTTTTCAACATAATATTATGTGAGAATAACCTATTCCTATGAGTCCGCCCAAAGCAATCCAGACAGACGAGTATAGTACACACTACACAGTATTATAGTTATCTCAAAACTGTGATAGCACTTCTTTTTGTATTGTCATAATTTATAAACAATTTGCAATAATAGCAATCGTTGGGCAACATTCCGAAAACATTTTACAACGCGATACGATTTGGCACACTTCCAATTGTTCCGTGACAAGCTATTCGCTCTATGTTTAGTTTTATATATATATAACACAAAAAGTTCAGTGTGCAGGCCACATAAATAAAGTTGATGTTAAATTCAGGAATTTGCATGAAAAAATTTGGGAATTAAAGTAAATTAAAGTAAGCATTAGTTTTATTTTTTTACATAAAACTTATCGCCTTAATTAAAATCTAACAAAAACTAATTAGTTTCCTGTATTTCGTAGAACTGGATTTCTTTTTTGTTTGCCTACAATTAATATTGCAGAAATATATTAGTTTTTGCTAAGTATATCGTGCATTAGAAATGTATATGTTATTTTTATCAATTCAATTCGTTATAGGCAACCGGATACTGAATATCATTGGCAACTTGTTTGCAAAGATTTTTAGTAGAAACAAATAAAGAGGTCACATACCTTGTTTTGGCCTTGCGCTAATCGAGTTAGCGGTTACATGTGAATAACTAATATTCTGTAATTTGCTCGCACAATGCTATGGAACTACTGTGATATTTCACGTCGAGCGTGTTAGTGTGAAACAAGTCATATCTACCTAATTTGTAATGAGCCCAGTGTCTCGCGTCCCAAATAACAATGATAAGTGGTGAGCGTCATTAAGATAACTGTGTCCATAATCACGTATTATATGTGTGTTAAGATATATTTACAACGTTATGACTTTAGGTTATCCTCTAAAAATAGGTATTATCATATAATAGTTTGCGTACGCTTCTCACATAGGTTAGTTAACTTACAATACATAGAGAGAGGTGGGGAATTTATAGATAACGAGTATACAAACATGGCCGTCGAAAACCTGGTTGCAGCCACTGATAACAGCTTCGTTATCTGTCATTTGTACAAGAAACCGTATACATAATTCCGAAATCTTTTGTGAATTTCTTAGTATTTCAAGGGCTTCGTTTCGTTTCATTTGATTTCCTCGATTTTCCTCCAGGAACACAATACAAGTTATAAAAATCATTGCCAAGTTTTTATATAGTACTCTTTGTGAAAGTAGGTACCTACTTAAATAAACGTTTTAAGATAACTAAGCTTCGTTTGGGCTTCGCGAAGCCCATAATTATGTTAACTTATAAAACAGCATAATATTTTGATCTGAGTATTGCCTAGATAATAAAAATAATAGTATCAAGATAATGGGATGGGCAAAAGCCCTTTTGGATAAGCAACTACTTGGGATATTAATTGATTAAATACCATATTAGCGGGAATAAATTATATATGTTTATGTACCTACTTAAATTATTATCAAATAATTTACATACCATATTTAGGTACTTCGCAAGAGAAATGCGTAATTTCTCGATAAGTAAAACCTCTATTAACTTGTAGATACTTTAAAAACATCTGTAAGTGTATATAAAATAATAATAAAGTATGAAGTATGAATTAATAACAATTTATGAGGACGCTAACGATAACTTACACAGTTGTTATCTACAAAGTACAATCGCTATTACACTATTAAATTAATTCCGATCGTTTGACGGCCCTGATGCAATACGTATGACTCATTATGATATTATATCAACAAGCCACGATTTCATATTGAAAAGGTACTTTGCATTCATTGCTGGCCTGTGTTATATTGTATTGTAAGTGAATGGACTAGCTAGATTCAACTCGATTCGATTCCTCAGTGCCTTAAAGAGTATAGTGTAAAGAATATTTGAATTCATAAGTAAGAACAGACTTTGTAATTAATCAAAAACTAACATGTATCGGTACTGTAATACACTTTCTTATTAGCTATAGCCATTAATTTAAACGGAGCGTTTTTATGTATTCGTAAATATCAGGTTTGACAAGGACATCCATAACTTAAATAATGACTCGCTATTAATTAAGCGTGGTAGTAAATCGTAAGTATTTCATCATCGCATCCAAATATGGCTAGCCGATCTCCAATCGGATGTCAAAAACCGCACGACGCAATAAATTGTTGTCTCATGGAGAGTAAACAGTGCCGTTCGGCCGCATTCATGCATAATTGATGAGGGATCGGAACGAGCGCGTGGATTCCTGGCGGTCACGACTCTGTTGGATCGAGCGCCTCCGGCAGCCATTTTGTGAAGCCTACTCGCTCCGGGTGTGCCACATCGTGAATATTAATAAGACCTTATAATGAACCCCGTACGCTGCACTCGGACAATATCCCCAATTTAAAAACAACTCATTTTTCTAGTCCGTTTAGCTTCCGCTGCGCCCAATCGATCGCACGTAACGATCATGACACGATAAATATTGCGAGCAGTCTCTGCTACGGCACGCAACGTGCAATTAATACAGAATGATCATGATTAGTTTCTATTGTTACCGGCCGGCTAAATAGAGCATGCACCAGTGTAATACATAATTCTAATGGTACAATAGAACGCGCGACCGGCTCTCACGCGCCTCCATTGTACTGTGTAAGCGTAATCAAAAGTATTTTCTCTCGGAACGAAGCACTCATCATTTAAAGAGACGTTTCATTTCACAACAAGAAATTAGTCAAATATGAAGAATAGGAATTTGTACAAGTTGCGATTGATAGGTTTTTTATGAAGTTACACAATACACAACACCGGCAAGGCTTATTGTAAACTGAAAAGATTATTATCGTCGCTGTCACATGAAATTTGTAATAAAATAACATTATATATAAAATATATTTTTGTTTATTGGAGGATTTATAAACTTATTCGTATTTTTTTTTAAAGGATAAAAGATTACATGAAGAGTTAACACAAATTATCGTATTTCAAAACAAAGGCAAGAAGCCAGTTGTTATAGATACAATCAACTCATTTGTGTATGCAGCATCTAAGAAAGATCAAGGATAGCAATATAACGAATTACTCAGGCTTCATAGTGCACAATACTAACCCTAAAATACTAACTCTTGAGATTATGCTCAATATCTTCTTTTGTGATTGCCCTACAGCACAGCTCTCATTACTGATGAAAGCCTACCGCCGAGCGTCGACTCGTAATAATATGAAATGAAATACCACGCCTGACAGTCTGTTCGCAACCGCAAATGTAACGTATTAAGCGAATGCGTAACCGTGAACTACAATTTACATCTACAATGCAACCTGCAAGCCTTAAAATTTAAACCTACTGAGAAAATTTACGGAATTGTTAAAGCGCGAATGAAAGACAAATTGTTCCATTCCAATATCACATCATTAAATGCATAAATAATTACTAATTCAATAGGAATTCCTTAAGGTAAATATTACATTATTATATAAATACAATAACAGGGAAAATGTTTATTTTGATATAGACGTTCCCTGTAAAGCTAATTTGTTTTTGACGCGGGTGTTCGCATGATATATTCTCATTAAAATGCAAGTACATATTAACATGAAATACAATTATCACTTCCTCTCTCTAACTCCAAATATTTTAAAGATTTTATGAGTTCATAAAGAGAACAATACGTGTATTAAAAAAAAAGTAAGTGAACGTTATTGCTGTGTTATGTACCAGTCATTAAATAAGAATCAATTAAGAATTTAAATCTTTTCATTAATTTAGAACCAATTTATTTCTTATATTAGAATACTATATGTACGACTGACGGATAAAATCGTTCGTGTATTCGAGTTATCACAAGCGTCGTTATTTGGTAACATAAATCAATAAGAAAGAAGAAGACTAAAGTAGAACATCAACACACGTGAATACACCTCGATTATTATGGGAACCATATTTTAAACAATGAAATTTCAGGTTTTATTTAGAATTGTTGTATTTTGTTGTATTTAATAAATCAACTTATAACACATAACAGTACAGTTTGAAGGTAGATGCATAATCAGCAGCACGGCAGACAGCTGCGGGTGCGCACCGGTACTTCCTGTAAGCCCAACGACCCATTGTTGACAATACACTGCATACTTTTTATGATGCATTATTTTACAATAGTGTGAGAGTTGACACTCCTCGTTTCTGATCATATGTCTTTGTTGAAAGCATCGGCATATTGCCATAAAACATTGCATAACCAGTAACCTAACAAATTACTTCAGAATAAGTATTTTTAAATCCATTATTACGTTATTTGACTTTGGAAGTATGTTAGTTACGTAAATGGACAGTTCTAAATATACATTTAATTATATCTTTTATGGACGTTATTATTAAGATCCAATAATGATTATAAAATTTATTTAATTTATAAACACTGGTTGTTACCCATACTAGTTATAGTATTAACAAAAAGTCCTACAATTCAATGTGGTATTTCAATTTCTTTGGACCTATAGTTAGGAACGCTCGAAATTACTAGTGGTTTCATTTCTCCCTGCATGTATCGTGCGAGAGGGTAATAGGATACATGCATTTGTTTCTTTTTGCACATAGTAGAGATGTCCAAACAATTTGTAGTGAAGCGCTGGGAACCTCCGCTGGCGTGAGATCAGAAAGTCGTGATCACCCGCACGACGCGCCTGTACCACAATGCACTCATCAAACAGCACAATGACTCCATTGTTAATGACATTCTTCATGCACTTTTCGATGCATAAATACTTCGCTGCGCTACTTACGGTTATTTGGAAGTTGAGCTTATTGTTAATTCCTGACAAACTGACGTATAATAATGTGTAGAATTTAGTGAATATTATATTAAATACGGAACACATTTACATAGCCACAAAATATCGTTTATATAGTCTCACACCTATAACAAAGGAATAGGCAGAGACGTTACAGACACTCACATTCCAGGATTGTAATTCCGATCGTATTAACTATTAGCGTATATTAGCATTTATCTGGCACAAGCGTAGTTTAAGGCGGGACTGATTTATTTCAGATTTATACTTATGTCTTTAGAAGGGTTTAACGTATAAACCGCGGTTATACAGGGTAATGTTCGAAAATACATAGATAGTCAAATATACGAGTAGAGTGTAACTTTAAATTCTAACAAATAGGTACTTGCTTTAGTAACGACTGCACAATATAACAGATTAATACGTAACTTAAACATAACACTCGTAATAGTCTTATTAAAATAATCATTAAAATTATCACATCGAAGCAAATAAATAGTAAATAATAGGTATCTCTATAATACTCTTTTTTTATTTTATTTTTGGTTGTAGATGAGCCACGACCCACCTAACGATATAGAAGTAATAAGTGGTAACCGTCGCTCATGGACTTAAGTATACCGAGAGTACTGATATGTCATAAGCATTGGGATTATTGGGAAATTCAATACTCTGTTTGATCGATACAATAACAAATAACAGTTTATAACAAGTTATTTTTATATCGATAACAATAATCTAAACGTATTGTGTAATATCGCGGTACCTAAGAAAAGTATATAATTTTTTCTTACATTTGTACATATACAAAGTTATTAATAAAGATAAAAGGGCTTAAAAGATAAGAAATGTAAAGCACTATTTTGCACATTATTTGATGTATGAGTACATATTACTATATAACAGAAGATATCAGTTGACAGATTTTATTTATATTTATATAATAAAAGCTAACGTCTTGTTTTATACGTCATGAATTTAAGCGTTATCAAAAACAATATTTAAATTAATTCGGTAAACGGACGACACGTTCGTCTACCGGATTAATATCTAAGTACAAAGGTTACGTAATAGGAGGTACAAGTACTTACATAAAATTCTTGAAGAACAATAATGTCGGATGTCAGTCATTGAAGAATTAAATAAAAATATTGAAGTGAAGAGCGTTTAATTTTCAAGTTTTGTGTCGTTAGAGTGTTATTAGACTGTGAGGGAGCGACAAGAGGAAAATGTCACAACGTGGGGCCTTTGTAGAGAAGGAAACGAAGCATAGGAGAGGTAGGATACCACCCTACAACCACGCTTATCTTGTTTACGTTTTCGCCCATGAATTGAATGGCGGGATTCGGGTGCTGAACAAGTTTGATTAGTTTATTCTTTTATTTATTGCGACACAGACCTTCATTAAATACGTGAATTGTGAATAATATTGTCAGTATACCTACTATATTATTTACAACATTGAAAGTCTTAGAGCATTAAACAAACTGGTTTAATGCTCTAATTTGAAAGTTAAATATTTTCAGCATAAATCAGACCATGTAATATGTGTCTGTATACTTGTATAGTACATACACATTTTATTACTTTGCCTGATTTAAGTATTATGTAAGTACTAGGTTATGTAATCATATAGCACAGTAAAAAAAATAATGCGGGGCAGTCTTTGGGGACTGCCGATAGAAGTGAAAACTAAGTAAAACTAAGTATCATCGTGCTATTAGATTATTATTTTTGAATTATTTTTGGTTTGTGAAGATGATTAATTGGTCATTAACACTTCTTAGGAGCGTTCGGTGACGATGACGCAAGTTCAAAGTTTTTTGTTCACCCAAAAATTGCTCAACGCGCCTAAAGAAGTTTTCACTTCAAAAATATTGACATTTAGATATCAATATCCCATTCAAATTGAGAGGGGCGAACTAGAAGTAAAACTTGTGATGCAGACCTATAGTCACGATATTTCTAAATTACTTCATTATTCCTAAAATTTCATTGCGTAGATATGAATTGTAAGTAAAAATTATTGATTCGAATGAAATCTTAACGAATTGTGACATACCAGTAGAAATGAAAAACTAACATAAAACAGAGGCGCATAATCTGAGATTAAAGTCAGCGTTATGAATTTGCCCGGCTTTGTACACGGTAACAACAGCAGGGATCCCAAGGTTCCTTAGCAACCAGACAACATGCATTTAATAATACGTCCCTTAGTTTATTCCCACACTGTGTAAGAGCAGCTGATTTCATCAATATGTATCGACACATTTTTTTTCACAAAAAATCCAAATCGATATTTTTCAAGCCCTGATAACATTTATACACCATTGTATTGTTAAAAGCGCATTAAAATAATTGATTTTTAATTACTGAACAATAGAGTTTGTATAAATTATAACAATGGTATTTAAAATATTGATGACAGAAACTAAGAACAATATTCTTAAGACTATTTACAGTTTAAGCCATTAGATATACAAGTTGAAACAAAGTTTGATTAGTTATCTTTAATCCCGTTGAAAAATAATCATCATCATGAAGAACACTACAACAACAAAGAAAAAGCAACTTTTATGTTACCTGAGTTCGTTTCTAGGAACTGTGTTACCATTTCGTAAGTCTTCGCTATATACAGAACCAATAGTATTGATTGTTACTAGGCCTCATAGACGTTTTCTAACATCAATTGAGATAATAATGTTAATGATAAACGTGGCAATTTGGTACGTAGGTATTTACTAAAAGGACGCGTTGACAATTTTTATTATGTTACACAAAATACAGAAGTAGCTCAGGAAACAAAATACCATATTATTTGATTAAACCCAATTTAATTTAAACAGAATTAACGGCCCTGTAGGTACACAAGTGTCCTAAATATAGAAAGCCAAGCCAACCCTTTTCCACGCAGAGCGCCCGAGGAAACACAAAGGCTCTCGAAGGGCCTTTAGCTTCACCCTCCTTTTATTTCACTCAAAAAATAAAACATTGATGTTAAGATACGAACAGGCATTTTCGGGGGGAACCAAAATTATTGTTCTTATAAGTGAACGATTTGGTTTCCTTTTATTTGTTAGAGCCTAAAACGTAGATATGTATTATACTTCTTTAGTAAGTGATAACGATCATAGTGTAAAGATAGTCAATTGTGATTTCTGTTATTCACTAACATACGCTACAGTCCTATTAAATATTTAGATATGTAGTAATGTTTTATTTTTTTGAGGAATGTAGTTCTGATGTAATAAGTCTCAGTTAGCTTTATAATTACTATTTGCTCCAAAACCTTTACTCGATTTCGGTGCGCAAATCTTTATGAGTACAAAATTACCCTAATAATATTTGAAATGTGAAAAGTATGTTGAATGTTTGAATATTTGTTACTAAATCAGGCAAAAATGGCTGAACAGATTTGGATGATATTTGGCACACTACTAATTTATTACCTGGATTAACACTTTATCCCGGCAAATTTTTGTTTTTTTTGTGGGATCGCAATTTTGCATACGGATAATTAATGTACATTAAGGTGAACACTTGTTATTGGTGTAAAGATGCGAAAGAGAATCCTGTTCGGGCATGTGGAAAGAATGCCCTATGAGATTTGCTCAAGAGGATATACAAGTAGAAAGTGGCAGGATATAGGTACAGGGGGAGACCGAGACTAACCTGAAGGAAGTTGAAGTAAGGAGTCTCCAAAACCGGCGAGCTTGTATGAAAATATGAATATTGAGGAAGCGACAGATATGCAAGAATAGAGTCTGGGCACTGTTCTCCCTGCCTACCTAGCAAGGGAGATGGCGTGATGATAAGTAAGTAAGCGAAGTACTTATATTTCAGTAAATCAATTCTGAAATCAATGTAGACAAATTCGGGAGTAGCAGCTAGTTCAAATAAAGTAACATAATAAATATTTCATGTACAGATTCCAGCTCGTTATAGATAAATCAAAAGCCATTTTTGGGTTACTTTCTAGTACGATGTTGCCTGCATTTGACCTTTAAAAAATATATGGAGTTATTTATACTATAAGAAATGATTTCACTTAAAATGGATCATCATATCTATTCCTACTATAAAATATAAAGAGCTGCCTAATAAGTCTGCTTGCATGCATTCATAATACGAGTGCTCGTACGTACTGGTATACGTACTTACTGACTTTACTAATTTATTCGTAGAATTTAGAGCTGACTTCACTTCTTTTTTGTAAACAAATCTATTGTAGCAAATACAGAATAGTGTTATTTTACACATGCAAGCGAATTCCGTCCACGATTTGCTATCAATATAAACGTTTGGATATTCCATTATCATATATCATATAGTAGTTTTCAAACCCACATCTATATTAGGCTTTTATAGACAAATCAATACACGTGAGACTCTTGACCTTTCGCGACTATGCTACTCGACTCGATCAAGTTTTTTGTAACATTTAAAGGTTCAAATAACAACAGTAAACATTAAGAGGTACATATCGTCATTACAATCGACTTTAGTAACGAGAAAAATACTTTTCTAGCATCAATATATAAATTACCTAATTCATACGTCGATGTTTTTTCGAAAGACTCTTCTGACTGTAGAAATATATTAATAATGTAGACGGTATATATACAATTTAGTTTCGTAACAAAGGATACGTGTATTGGCTACATTTGCTCTTTAAGTTAACCCTGTTAATTGTTTACTAAATACAGGTCAAATAGGTTTGATCAATGTGAGCATGACATCATTAAATTTCATAGATCAATTTATACAGAACACGATACACTGACAACACGCGTCATGAAAATTAATATCTAGAACATGTGCTTATACGTACAATGACTCACACTTCGCTATAATGGAGTACAGAATTAAATTACACGAGAACCGGTTACAACGAATAAATTGCACGGTTAAAATTCGATTTATGCAATTTAAATGCCAGTACGATTAAAACGGCAAGGTCAGCGCTATCAGGTCGAAAATCTATACGTTTTATGTAGGCCAGCCGCCGCGTAGTGGCGATAAGTGATGTAGCATAATAGCATTCCTTTTAAACTACAGTAGCCAATTACGTTCGTGATAGTTTCATTTTCACGTTTCGATGATTTCATTGTTAACTTTAATTCGTCTTTATATGAGTAGTTTCGTGACAACCAATAATACAACAACTAGGACAGATCATTAAGTTTCCTTTG
Organism: Leucoma salicis; assembly: GCA_948253155.1. Lineage (NCBI taxonomy): Eukaryota > Metazoa > Arthropoda > Insecta > Lepidoptera > Erebidae > Leucoma > Leucoma salicis. Next base: position 8,093,975 of record OX411815.1, read on the forward strand.
TCATAATGGCCGAGGCTATAAAGAGGGATCTTTATTATTTGGTCATTAGACTTTGTAGGTAAACTATAATAATAACGCGTGACGTCCGCTCTTCATAATCATCCATAGACAATAACGTTGTGCAACTGATGTCACAAACTCGGTTTGTTATTCAACAGATGGTCCGCGGCGCTTGGTCTTTACTTTCTCGACCTCCATATAAATAATCTCCGCCTCGTAGTTCAGTAAAACTTTCTTAGTCCTTGTTACGTGCCTACACATAAATAGACTGGTTTTGTTTGCAATAATAATAACTTTACACAGAGTATTTGAACACTTATCTTATCGTTGTTTATATAAAATCTTCAAACGTATAAATAAACAAAGCTGCTGTAAGATGTTAACCGAATATGTTGCATATATTTATTTAAAATTAGGCGGGTGAGAAACACGAGTAACCAAAAATGCAGAACAGGCGCTGTTTAACTTGACAAAAACGTCGGAGCAGTGAAGGTTTCGTTAGGTAATCAACCTTGAGGTAATGCAAATCAACAAGTATTAGCGTTCAATACGATAGTTTTACCAATTGTTGTAATAGCAAACAAAGAATGTGCTCTGTCGAACGGCGAGGCGCAGCGTTGGCGTCGCGACCTCGTAACTTAAGTCGTTTGTAAATTTCTATAGTTAATAATATAATATATACTCGATAACAAGTCGATTCGTAACACTTTTACGTGCGCGTGTATTAGTTACGTAACGAGAACGACCAGCGATAATATTAAATTTGAAATACAGCGAGTTCTGAATCCATTGCTACTATAGGTTTATGGAATCCTATAAAATACCATTTATTGTACATATTCCATAGGAATTTGTTAAACAAGCATTCCAATACCTACTACTAGATTAACTTTGTCTCTTGGGAATATATGTAGATATTACATAAATACGTCACTCTACGGTGCATTATTTATCTCTACGCAAAAGTATCTACCACATAGAATGGTCCACTTTTACGGGGTATACAAAAGCGGTAAGTATCCTTTTCTGGGACTGAGTTTATGCAGCATTTTTTAATGATCGATTAAATAGAACAACAAACCTAGTTTCACATTTACAATATTAGTAATAACTTACATTGAAATGTTAACTACAAAAAGACGCGTTAGTGGTATCTGCCAATTTACATAGATATTTATTAACAGAGTGCAAATGCATACAAAATGGGAATAAAGTGTAATATATTATATTAAATATAAATTCTGAAGTTTCGTATAAATAATTTTGTTTCCGTCCGCATGTTCAATAAAATTTAAATACATTAGGTATTCAAATTATACGAATAATAATAATGTAGTTATTTCAGTGCATAAATAGCTTTGATAAGATAAGAGTAAGCAAACATAGCGTTTTGTTTATTGAATGGAAATAATGTTATTCGACAAGACATCAGATTGCGCTCAACAAATTATGAAATGTGAATTTCATCACCGTATTCAGTAGCAAATATATAAAATGATATTATATTAATTTGTATTTATTTTATTAAACTTATTACTGTCCACTCCTTTTACTTAAACTGCCTCGGCGGTGTGCGGTAGTGTGAGCGACTGCTATCAAGAGTTCTCGGGTTCGATCCCCATGTCGGGCGGTGCTATTGAGCTTTTTCGTAAAAAGAAAACCTCTCAGTAGCTGCCCGAAGTTTGGAAAATGTGCCCGTGTGCTCATGTGAGACGCTAATAGGCTCGTCCCCTATCACGTGGGACTTAAACATAGCTGGCGAACCGTTGGTGTTAATAAACCTCTGCCTACCCCTTCGGTGATACAGGCGTGATGCTATGTTTTTTTATAACTATGATACTTTTACTTGCAATAATCAAGTATTTGTTTTACTACATCCAAACTGTAACAACATTGGTCCAGTGTTGGACGAGAGGCTCTTACATCCATCCATCCATCCATCAGCCTTTCAACGTCCACTGCTGGACGTAGGCCTCCCCAAGAGAACGCCACAACGAGCGGTCCCGTCATGGGGGATAATGCCGTAATTGCCACGCTTGGCAGGCGGGTTGGCGATCGCAATGGATGTTCTTAATACTTGAGAGAGTGCTGCTCCCCCGGTATTCCCTCAGTCGGCTCTTACGACTCCCGTGGGTAGAGAGGGTTGAGACAATTCTAAAGCCGGTCCCACACGGCACAGGCTCTTACATACCTTTTCATTTTTCTATGTAAGTCTCTCTCAACTAGAAGTAGTGTTATTAATGCATCCAGTTAACTATTACTTAGGTTATGTAGAGTGACCACCGAAGGAATGTAACATAGTTCCAGTGGCCCGCCAACAAAGGCGGAGAGACGGCACACGGCGGGTTTCTTTAGTGGGTGAGGGCCCCACACTACCCTGTTCGTTGCCCCGAACGACGGGGTGTGCGGCTAGGAACATTTTTTCCCGCCTTAACAAAAAAAAAGAAAGAAAAAAAGGTTATGTAGAGTGCAGTTTTTATAATATTGATAATAGTGATATTACCTAAATTAAAGTTATTTCACTCTAAAGTTACTTCAGTTCAGCAATTATATCATGTTTCAGTATTTACGCAGAGCTGAATGACACAATTATTCCATGGGAAACAAATATCGACACATCGGCTGTCCTACATATAAGCATGACTAAGAGATTCACGGGGAAGGCTCACATTAATAAATACCTTCACGAAATCGGATACCAAACAGCCAACACAGCAATGTATTTTGACACCACTAACATAAATTATATTATTCTTACATAAGCTAATTTAGCAGGTTTTATTTATAAACATGTTGTTAAAATTAATGAATCAGTTACAATGAACGACAGGAAAAGCGATATAATTTGATAAACTGGTTCTATAAATATATTTGCTTAAAACATGCAAATTGGACAGTGGACATAGCAATAACAGGAAAAGAAATCGAGGTGAAACAACTTGTTTCTTGGGAAACAAGCTAATATTAATATATTTAACGTAATTTGTACCACAATCTAGATAAATCAAATTCAATTCTAGTAAATCAGATCCGGCATCCTATTACATTTTACATAGGTAACGATATACTCGTATGTGTTGTAACATGATTGGGGATCATTAAATAGTATTCCTACCATCTGAAAATGTCTAACTTAATTTACTTCGCTTACAGATACACGAATATATTTATGAGTGGTGTACATAATTGCCTACAATGGTTCCGTATCTCTAATCCACGACATAGTACGTGTGAACTGAAGAAACTGAAATAATGATATTTTAGTTATGAAGCGCTACATATCTTCAGTACGAGAATTTATAAGTGATCGTAACTGATAAAATGCTAACCAATCTGCTGAACGCTTAAGCGCTCTTGCTACGTTGTTCTATATGAGGCTATTTAAGCACTGCAGGTGCTCTGTGCTAGTCTCATTACCTGCAAGAGAAGGCACTCACTGATGACATGATTTGATACAAAAACAGGTACTTACCACGCTTATCATCGGAACTCAATATAATTTTAAATAGAACGTACTTATTCTTTTACTCATAAATGCCACAGCAATTTATTAAAATTTATTAAAATTTATTAAAGATTATCCTGCGTAAAAGAGTGTAATTGCATGTTAATGAATTAAAATGCAAAGAGTCATTGCCTTAACAACCGTAGGCGTTCATAACTCATGCCTAATTAAATGTCGAGGTTCTTGACTCGATAGCTATAATATCATAAGAGGGAGAACTACTTGAACGGAGTTTCGTCAGTATCGTGTACAAAATAATATACGTACTCGTATATTATTTTATTGTACTCACTCCAGCCTAACTCGAATTTGTTCTACGGACATCCCACGCTTTTCTTCATTATTCATAATCGGTATGTCAACATCTCCACAATGAGGACGGTTATAGTTAAAATCAGTTGTACATCTTCGAGCATCGCCAACGCCTATCTAGACTCGACACCTAGCAGTTGCCTGTTGAGAGGCCGTTGGCCTGCTTTACACGAGCGTGGGTTGCGTATTATATGAATGCTGCCACATTACCGAGGATACAGTTACGTCTAACATTTTCAATAGACCCACATTGTTTTCATATCGCATGATTAAATTGTTTCATTACGCAAGTGCAACGTCTCGTCACGAATGTCTATTTGCGCCAGCCCGCGGACGCTCACTTGCCAAAAGCTATTAATTACGAACGAAGAATAGAATATCTCGCCGGCTAATACCCCGGAGACGGTTACGGTTACGGATAACGTTGATTAATGTCTGTAGCGTTCGTTTAACTCTCCTTTGTATACGTTCATCGGTTGTGTAAACGCGAATAACCTTCTTTTGGGCTGCTCGAACATAAATAGGCTCGCATCCGGCGTATAAATAAATAAATTATAGCTTTAATTCCGGCATAGACCCGCTCCGTTTGGAACCTTGAAGACCGTCAACACGTTTATTAAATTCATTGTAACAGTGTAATATAATAGGTAGAAAAAATTTACAAAAATGGCTATGGTTTAAGGTGACTTGAGTAATTGTCATCATTTACAAACAGCTCGCTGTTTTCACTTGTGCCGCCTGGCAACAACGTCTTAAGAGGGCGTTCAAAGCGTGAACAATAGAGAATGGAGAAGGAATTGTTATTACGTCGGGTCTCGCTGACATTGTGGCGATAGCGGGCGTGCGAAGAATGCCAATGGAAACACAACTTTACTGTTGGTTTCCTCGAAGCCAACACGCGTGACGAACTGAGAACCGGTTACACGACACCGCGCAGAAACAATGCATTAGCAATGCTTTTCATTAAATTTAGACGCTCGCTCGCCATTTTATTTATAAAGTTGCAAAAAATACGGAGAATCACCACATGTAATTGTAAGTGGCATATTGACGAATGGCATAGGTCTTTGTATTTACATACGACAAATGCTGAATATTTTATTGAATTAAAATACACAACTATTCCATGAAAGTCAACTTCATGAGCATATCTATACTCAACTGCTGAGCAGCTCAAAGCTAAGAAAGTAAGCAATAGTGCCGATCATGTAAACTGTGATAATAGTATGAACACACCTGACCTAAATAAAGTTTGAAACAATTTGTTCGGCACTCAACTAATATTTAAGTCTGCTGCAACGTATCGTATACCGTCGGATTAAAATAGGTCGCCGGGGAGGCAAATAAAACAAGAATTATTGAGCAAGTGCGGTGGCGAACACCACTATATCCGCATAATATTTCGTTGCATTTAAACAGCACGAAGTTTGCATTTAATTGTAGTAATTTACATAATTTATAGCTGTTTGAATATAGTGATCAAAAATCGTATAGTTATATAATATGTATGTATATTCTAAAACAGGTATATGTATAGGCAGAGGTATTACCTACAGTCTGTAAAATATAAATATGAAATGAAGATCATTTGAAGGTGAACAAACGAAGCCATGAGAATGTAAAATATCTTATTGTCTGAGATGAATAAAGTCTAGACATGCGAGCAAAAATTAAAAGAATGTAAACTGAAAACTCCATTATTTAATTATTAATGTAAAGTATGCAGGTAAAAACAAAATTTCTTTTTCTAAGTAGATAATTATATAATATTGGGAGAGTCACCGCTAATTTCATGGAGGGCATTATGCTAACTAAACTAACCATTTTTTTTTTATAAGGTGGGAAAAAATGTATATAACCACACATCCCATCGTTCGGGCCAACGAACAGGGTAGTATGGGGCCCTCGCCCACTAAATAAACCCACCCATGTGTCGTCTTTCCGCCTGTATTGGCAGGCCACTGGAACTGTGTTACATTACTTCAGTGGTAACTGGACTAACCCTTAAATTTAAAGCACGTAGAAAAACAAATTATGTGCACGGATTTTATGTGATTTTTTATATAAGATATGATTTGTTATATGTATAAACCACTTCAACAGTGACATTATTCTTAAACATTAGTTTAGTATACGAAGACCATAATAGGTATACATGTAAGAACCATTACCTACACATTGATATGCTCTTCAATCTAATAGACATCGGAATATGAAATTATGATAGGTTGGAGTTAGGAGAGAACGATTTGTTATCACAATGTCTACACAGAGTTCATTTACAGAAAATATTAATTGTCCAGTGTGTTAATAATACAGATAGACTATACTCCACCAGGCAATGTAAACTGCAGACTAATTAACTCAATTATGTACTTCTGTGAATGCTGAATATTTTGTTACACATATTGTGTGAACTAATACATAGCATCACGCCTGTATTCCCTGAAGAGGTAGGCAGAGGTGTATTACACACCCACGACTCGCCAGCTATGTTTAAGTCCCACGTAATAGGGGGCGAGCCTATTGACGTCTACCGGGCACATTTCCCAACTCCGGGCTGCTACTGAGAATTTTTCTTATTTTTTTTTACGAAAAATCTCAATAGCTCTGGCCGATCCGGGGATCGAACCCGAGACCTCATGATCAGCAGTCGCTTACACTACCGCTGCACCACAGAGGCAGTTAAAAAGTGTGAACTAATAATTTACATTTTTAAAGCAATTATGTACTTATTATGACAGGCACCTTGTAATCTACTATCGTATTAGATCATTTATTGAAATTAGTATGAAATCAGAGCTTATTGTGATAGCTGATTTATCTGGTTTATTCATTTTATCATACAGGTACTGGCCACGCCTTTCTCTATATTCCTAATCCTAGTGAGGTCTTGTATTGTGAATAAAATTGTATGTACACAGTTACTTTAAAAATTAAGAATTAATATCATTACCGTAAGCAATATAAGATGTCAGCGTACTTTAACAAAATTTAGACTGTAATTAAATACTCCCAATATACAATTAAATCCCAGAGCGTCAGAGTGCAGCGGCCGATAAATTATTGAACATAAAAGATGAGCGGGTATAAAATGTGATATCGTATAGTGAATAGTTTATGAGGGGATCGCGAGCCGCCGTCTGCGCACACCAGTTGGCATTGGTTCAATTCCTGTTTGAAGTATTTTAGGAGCCACGCATGCCGTTCACAATGTGCCACCGGCCTGTTTACAAATATTAGCACAGACTTGATTGAATTTCATGAGATTTTGTAAACACTGTTCGAAAGGTTCCTGCGTGTGCTCGTTACAATACAATTCTAAACAAATACCTATATTTATCTGCTATATCATATGTATTAAATAGTTTACAGTATTATGTTTAGCCAAAACGATATGCCGGAAATTTCCTTGTTATACATACTTTAATAGGTATTTCCTTGTAATAGTATATATTTATATCTAAATCATACATAATATATTATGTAATTTGACTTATTTTTTTTTTATATTGAGTGTTATACAATGATGATATGTGATAACCATCCATCCATCAGCCTTTCAAAGTCCACTGCTGGACATAGGCCTCCCCAAGAAAACGCCACAACGAGCGGTCCCCTCATGGGGGATAATGCCGTAATCGCCACGCTTGGCAGGCGGGTTGGCGATCGCAGTAATTGTTGTTAATACTAGAGGGAGTGCTGCTGCCCACTCCCTCGATATTCCCTCAGTCGGCTCTTACGACTCCCGTGGATAGAGAGGGGTGGGACAATTCTAAAGCCGGCCCCACACGGCCATATATGTGATAACACGCTTTACTTATTTTCTCTTTCGTTATTTGTGACTGATTAGGATCATCTTAATCTAAATTATAGATGGAAGGTATGGAATTATTGTTCTGTTATCGGTTCTTAACTAACTCGTATCAAAAAATTAAAATACTAATTCATTTATACCTTTGGAATTAGGTGAAACAATTTGAAATTTCTTTACTGCAAACTATGCTCTTATATAAGGACAAGGTAATATAACACATTAAAAATAGGTCATGATTAGGAATCATCTGATACAAGATACAATACACAACTCAGAGTACATTTATAAAATGGTGTCACTCGAGCTATATTGATAATATGCCCTCTGTCCACACCCAAAACTTCTGTATATGACAAATAGAGCATTAGTAAGTGATTAATGTATCAGCCATCCGGTTTCATGATGCGGATAAAGAATTCGAGCACAAAAATTACCACGGTATGGATACACTGAATGGGCACTCCCATGGTTCATGTTAGAGAAGGACAAAATATATCTACTTCGAAATCTTCGAATTTCAATCAATTATACGGTCTCAAGAGAGAAAAGGCAGAAACATGACCGAACGACTACCTGCGCCGAGTCAAGGGGATCTGAATCAATAGTTATTATAACGGAATAGAACCCTAAGCTACGATATTTATTGATGCGAAAAGGAATCAAGCATGGAATTACTTTTAGTTTGTCAATTTCTAAACATACCAACATTGAAAACCTTGAGTCATTTCAAGCACCCAGTATGTTGTTTATTCATACGCCTGCCTAATTATAGCTTAAAAAAATAATAGTCGAAACGGGCAAAGAAACGAATAAAAACCACAATACAAGTATTACTAGTTCCTTTATAGCTTTAGCAAACACGTTTTATGAAGAACGCACGATTTGGTCCGTCGCCGCCGATTCGTGCGGTAACAGCTACAGATGGAAGTAACCGCCGGCCACTGACAGAACTCAAAATATAAGAATTTCTTGTACATTAGAGTTGGAATTTGCTTGGACACGTTTCGCACATTAAACATCTAAATATAGAAGTGAAGTCTTGAATCTCGTAAATATTTCGACATTTTTGCCTCAAGCGGGTAGGTAGTTATTTTGCGTTTATTGAGTCGGTTCTTGATTGCTCCACTAAACGATTACAGGAGCATTGAACTTACAAATCTTCTAAATTTCTTTGTATTATGCATGAACGAGTCACTGGTTTTGTATTAATATTTATAATACATACTTACATAATTTATTAAATGGATTTTGATATGTAAATCTTATTTCGAATTATTATTCTTATTTTAGCTTAATTTATCTTAACATGGCATCACGCCTGTATTCCCTGAAGGGGTAGGCATTACACACCCACGGTTCGCCAGCTATGTTTAAGTCCCACGTAATAGGGGGCGAGCTTATTGCCGTTTACCCGGCACGTTTCCAAACTCCGGACTGCTAGTGAGAATTTTTCTTTTTACGAAAAAAGCTCAATAACACTGCCCGGCCGGAGGATCGAACCCGAGACCTCACGTTAAGCTCACACTACCGCTGCACCACCGAGGCAGTCAAAAAGATCTAAAGAAGATTACGAAACCTTTAGATGCTTTATCAAATCATTATGTAAATGTTTCGAACAATATTGGAGCTCAAATAACAACTTCTATAAACTAATTTTATTCTGTCATTTGGTTTAACGATAAGACAGCTGTTTGTATTAGTGACAATTTCAAAACCTGTTGACATTCACCGGGCGATCGACCCTCCACAAAAACTGTGGGGCAAACATGTGTTCGATCAACGCGGAGTTATATTTATAGCAAGTCATGGTACCTAGTTACGCATTTTATATTAATATCTGGATGAATGATATTGATTACTTTTTACACGTCAAAAAAACAAAAGATATACATAAAGATATTTGACGGGCCTCGTGGCGTGGTCGGTAGTGTAACCGACTTCCGTGCAAGAGGTCGTGGGTTCGATTCCCACTCAGGACAATTATTTGTGTGATGAACACAGATAATTGTACTGCGTCTGGGTGTTTTCTATCTATGATGTGTATGTATTTACAAAAAAAAAGTAGTATATGTATTATATCCGTAATCTGGTACCCATAGCACAAGCGTTAAGCTTAGTTTGGGACCAGAGGACGTTGCGTGAAAATGTCCGTGAATATTTATTTATTTTATTTATATCTCAAAGAAAATAAAAAATGTGGACGCATAAGTTCTAAGTACAAAAATGGACCAAATTTTAATATTATGAAAATGTATTTAAAAAGTCTCAAGGATTTAGACTACGAATGTTTATTTTAAACATGAAATCACCCGCAACTAATAAATATTGAAACATCTAAAAGCAGGTCAAAAACAGATGAAATACCGTCTGCTTCGACAAAAAGGGGTCAGTGACTGCGCTGCGGGGTGTTGAAGGATGGCAGCGGGGACGAAGGGCATGGGGGTGGAGGACCCCTAATAATACATATGAAAAAAGAACCCCAAACATCTGCCTCACATGTGCGCTTCGTTATGTATAGTGGAATAATGCAAGTGGTGCGCTCAACCACACCGACACACAGGGCCAAGTCGTTTTGTGCAGTAGCTTTGTGTATACTTCACGCTTTGTGCTCGTGAGCTTACAAACGGACAATACATTTTTTATTAGAAAGGAAATCAATACATTTGTGACGTTTGTGATGAGAATATGAATTTGTATGGGCGCCATCACGAATTTATTATTACAGTCGCTTCCTTTTATTCAGCTTTGAAATCGTAATACAAAATTAGCAAGTACATGTAGCGCTAATGAATTAAAATTGCATTATTTTACCGTTCAGTGAAATGAATGATGTAATAAAAATAATTATCGAGCGAAACGCATAATTAACGAGTTGACTCGGTACGCCATGCGAATAGAGTGTGGATGGATGCATTTCCTAGAAGTTCGACATGTTTTGGAATGAAGCCAACTTTGCAACAATGCGGGGGTCGTTGAGAATGACAATTAAATCTACGTTAATTATAGATACACTTACTTTTAATTTCGTACTACTTATGTGGTATTAGCGACCGAATAGGTACATTGAGCAGCTGTTATTAAGCTTTTGAAACGCAACATTTGTACACGCGCTGTTGGAAATCCCTGTACATAAATTATAGCCATTTATAACCTTGCCAATGCACATGTCATTGTTTCTTTCATTTTTATAAAATACCATTTTACATGCTATGATTTGCTGATAGACAGGTGACATACTTATAATATAATAATTCTTTTAGGCGTGATTTTGAAATAGGCACTGGGTGAGTGAGTTCTCGTTTAATACCAAACTGTATAAGTTACCTACAGTACCAATTTTTTTATACTATGCGGGAGGCAAACAGCCCAACGGTTACCGTAGCTTATTACTAGCAACATCAGAAGCATCACTCGCACGTCGATAACTCCTCTAGGAGGTGGAGAGGAAGTATAATAAGGAGGGGGTTTGGACCTGTGGCACTCTCACACACCATACGAAACAATGGTAGGGGTACCTACCGTTATATCACGCTGATTTTCTGTGAGAGGGTGGTACTTCCCCGATCGAGTCGGATTATTTATGCTGGGTCAAACATGGCTCTAACTACTAAGGAATCTTTCTGTATTTAACAAGTGGTAGGCACTTAATGGCCGTGTGGGGCCGGCTTTAGAATTGTCCCACTCCTTTCTCCACCCATGGGAGTCGTAAGAGCCGACTGAGGGAATACCGGGGGAGTGGGCAGCAGCACTCCCTCTAGTATTAACAACATCCACTGCGATCGCCAACCTGCCTGCCAAGCGTGGCGATTACGGCACTATCCCCCATATGAGCGAAACAGCACAGTACCGCTCGTTGTGTCATTCTCTTGGGGAGGTATATGTCCAGTAGTGGACGTCGAAAGGCTGATGGATGGATAGATGGAGGCACTTAATATGTTTTAGTTACCTAGGTACCTTAGTTGCAATTTACGACACCCACGTGGGCTAACACAGTCCACAACTACCCTCACCACGCGGTCAGAACTTGTCGGACTTCAAGGTGGTCAGCGTCTAACAAAAAAAGTAGACCCTGGAGCAGTTTTCTATCCGTAACGAATTTATAATTGTATAGTTAAATAAATATAGATAACGTCGCAGAGAACAATAACTTTGTTACCAGTTCACTAAAGTAAATAAAGTAAGTAAGCAGAGGCAAATCTTTCATGTATGAAGTTTGTGTTCAACCACTGTGACTGATGCAAAAAGTTTAACACAAAAAACCTATATATTCATGAAGGAGAATTATTTGAATGTAACAGAACGGGTTAGAAATGCCGGCAAAAATCAGACAAGTACAGATCATGATTGGCCTTTGACTCGAGTCTCCCGGGGCGTGACGAACTTGGCTGCCACGATCATTGCTGTTAATACAAACTTCCAGGTTTATAAAATTCGAATGCTATAAAATAAGTTTCTAAATACACAATACAATTGTCGGGCCTCGTGGCGTAGTCATTGGTGCAACCGATTTCCGTGCACGAGGTCGTGGGTTCGATTGCCACTCAGGACAATTATTTGTGTGATGAACACAGATGTTTGTACTGCGTCTGGGTGTTTTCTATTATATGTATGTATTTACAAAATAAAAGTAATATATATGTATTATATCCGTAATCTGGTACCCATAGCACAAGCCCACAAGCGTTAAGCTTAGTTTGGGACCAGAGGACGTTGTGTGAAATGTCCGTGAATATTTATTATTATTATTTATTTATTTGTTAGATTTACCTAAATAGTTTTGAAAAGTTTATATTTAAAATTCAGGAAAAACGAAGTTGTGAATGGAATGAGTAATATAAAAAGAAAACAGCAAATATTTAAAGCTTGAGCCGTGGCCTAATAAGTAGGTAAGTATATAAGGAATATAACAACTAAAAGCAATAAGAAAGACAATATATACGCAAACATTTAGCCATGGACGCAACGCCAATTTAATTACAATAAAGGTGAACAAGTATTTGTACCGCGAATATTATTTCACAACGTTATATTATAATCACTATCGTGATTCCGTAGTTAACAATATTCAAAATGGATGTTGTAATCGGCGTCTGTGGCAGCCGGTAGTGGTTTGGGTGAGAGGGGAGAGGTAAATCCCGTTAGGAGAAAGTAGCTGCCTACACTCGGTTTGGCGCACGAATCGTGACGAGCACTGGATTGAACACAGCGACATCGAGATACATTCGATTCGATTTTATTGTCATCTTTTGATCGACCATAGCAACCACTTACGTGGCACAAAAGGACACCATAATGCTTACACTTTTTTTATTAGACTTTTAATGTATTGTGATAATCGTAATCCGCGGGAGTTAATTTCTCTTTCATCATAACTTAATCAAAATAATGAAATACACGATCTTGACTAAAAAAGTAAGTTATCGATAACTTCTATTTTAATGAGTGTATCTTAATGTTTGCAACTTCAATGAATACTTATATTTGGTGTACCTATATCTATTTTATGTAATTCAGACAATCATATTCGGTATTTTTAAAACTCAAAAAAACTAGTGCTTGACGAGGTGCTTACTTTCCACTTGAGTGCAAGGTCCAATTATTACACTTAGCTTTGTGGAAACCTATCATCATCCATTGTTATCGCACAATATAATTATTCCATTCGCCCACTCACCTGTGTTATAAAAGATGACGTAAAAACTTTGTTATTATTATTTTTATTAATTGTGGGCAGCAGCACTCCCTCGAGTATTAACAACATCCACTGCGATCGCCAACCCGCCTGCCAAGCGTGGTGATTACGGCACTATCCCCCATATGAGCGAAACACGTGTTGTGGCGTTCTCTTGGGGAGGCTTATGTCCAGTAGTGGACGTCGAAAGGCTAATAGATGATGATTTTTATTAATAATAATTACGTGCGATCTCTTACAATACATAAAGATAAAACAAATCACTGAGTTTAAGGCCTTGTAACAAGCATGTTCGCCTGCTTTTATTTGAACGTCAGTTTGTTACATGCTTAATAAACTTAAATGTATTATGTAATCATTAAGTCCACTTGATGAAGCTCAGTTTTATTGTTACAATAGCGTTACAAATTAAAAATGACATGACATCATTAAAGCTAAATTAAACGGCGATCAACGTAGTCTCATTACGGAGTGGCAACGTGGCGCCCATCTCGAGAACGATTGCGTAAGTTGTAAAATAAAATCATAGCGGTTATAATAATGCTTCAAAACTACATGATACTAGACGGCGATGGCGGTTACGACAAACTCGTTATACCGGTCTACAAGCGCAGGTGGCGCGGGTGTCGGCAAACAGACTTCGCTCCCCACGACCCTGAACAACTGCATTACTGCATCGCATAAAGAGGCAATTAAATTGAAATCTTGAGTATGCCGACATCGACGGCGGACGGAAAATTTGGTCAAGCATTCAATAAAGGTCAACATTATTTTCAACAATTGACAGCAGATTGACAGTTTTCAATATGGACAGGTGACTGGTAATAATTTACTGTCAGATTATTGTCGTAGTAGGAGTATCAGACGAGACAGTTCTAAGTTGTAGTCCGTCCGCCTAATCGTCTCACATGTTCTCGGCAAAGTCAGGCTCATAGCCAAGCAGCTGCAAATAAGTATTTATAAGGTTACCACTTCGCACGTAGGAATAAAATGCGTTTTTAATAAAATAGGTACTTGTGTACAAAACATTTACATACACATATTACCCATACACAAATCAAAAGTTGATTTATACTCAGAAGATAGGATTGATTTATGTATTCAACCTTATCTTCGGAGACTTTATAAAATAATCATTATTTCGTAACTTTCCACAGTATAATCTACCTATACACCACACGATAGGTTAAAACAACACTGTATGAATACTACTATGAGATTCATGTTCTCCCCTTGTGTTTCGTTTAATATTCAATTTGACTTACAACAAGGCATTATCATATACTCATTATTCAGTGACTGCTCACATGTCATGTACCTATGTATGCTTCTTCTGTTTTATTAAACTCGTATTAAATTAATATTTTTGATCTATATTTATTAACATTTGACATGCTCCGCCATTTTTTAAAGTACAAATTATTTGCGAATAAGGAAATAGAGATTTTTTGTACTATCTCCTTATCACATCATGCATGTAAACAGCCTTTTTACAGTTGTAATATGACAAACCATATATTGGACAGTGCTTATTTATCTTATTATAGAGAACCGGAAAAAAAATCTCTTTTTCCTTATTCGCAAATAATTTGTACTTTATAAAATGAATGTTTATTACTCCAAGTATTAGGTACTTTTAAATATTCTGATAGTATAAATCAATATATAATCCATTTTATATACAATAATAAAATTAATATTATTAACATAAATGATAGTAAATTCCAACAAGGAGTATATTATATGCAATTGCGCACTATCATTCGGAATGTTATGAGTATGTATAAGTCTCCTGCGATAGAAAGTCGTGCAAAATTATACATTATACGGGTAACCGGCTAGGCCGATGTACTGGAAACTCGACCATCACCTGCTACGCCATAACCGCTGCATGCGGGTGAATTAATTTAAATGACGTCATGCTGACTAAAGATTAGCACTTCTCAACCACACAAATATCTTTAGGTATAAATATTACATTTTATGTCCGACATTAGAGTGAAACTTTATCTAAAATATGTGCATAATTAATTGGTTATCTGAAATATTATGTGCTCAACTATCTATTAAGTACACTCATCTTCAGCTAAAATCAAAATTAATCGGGCTCAAAATCTTTGGTAAAGCTCTTCTTTCAATAAAGCTTAAAATACATTGTATAAAGTAAACAGATATTCATGAGTTATATATTATGAAGTATTATTAAGATACACACAAGATAAACTCTCATATAGGTTTATTTACAGCGTCTTCCTACGGCGACGTTTGAGTGTAATTAAATTCATCCAGTTGTTTAAGTGTATCCCGTAAGAACTCCTTATATATATAAAAATTTTTGCAAGAACACTGTGAAAGTAGAGATGAGAATGAATACTCTAAATAACCAAGCAGGCCAGTGTGATGTGTTAAACCAATTTTATTCCCTTTGTGGAGAAATCTTGAGCTTACATTGGGTGCTCAAAAGAAGAAATCATAAAACAATGTTCAAGGACATCCCTATCTGGGGCACCGCATCAGTCAAACAGGTATTTTAACAGTAACGGTTCAAAAGGGTCGCCCAAAATCTATTCAATTCAATAACACAATAGTCGACCCTCGTCCCGTCGACTACAACAATACGGACAGGTTCTCTTTAGAAATTGCATATTGTATATGTACTAAACTTAGTTATTATCTTGATACAATTAAATTACATTAATACTAAAAGATTACCTTGAAAGTTTAAGACTAAAAGAACCGGTTAGTAAATAGTTTGGTTATGAAACTCATTTAATTGTCCTGTGGGTCGAATTAGAGTCGCCTTCGTACTTTCACCAGTGACTTTCTTGTTCATATAAATACTTGTTTATGACTTGTACGTTTAACCTTTCTAGCACTATGGTTCTTGTGAGTACAATATTCATATCACGAAATATTTCTTTGTTGTTGTCAGTCAATTGTTTAGCTGTCAATGTCAATGCTTCCTTGATGAAGATGGAATGGTACACTATAAGTTGCTTTTATTTTACCTAACCTACATGCTCCAATTGAGAACCACGGTATTACAGAGTCAATGGGTATATGATTATGAGCTTTGAACTGTGATAACAAATAAACGTATTAGTAAGACATGAACTCTAATTACCCGCTGTGTGCTTATCAAATAGACGAGTTATCAAATAGTACGATTATGTCAGTACCAATTAATTAATTGCTCGAAATTAGAAATATCCGTCGGAACCGTCAGACTTACATATTAAGTGTCTGTATATAAATATTAAACTTTATGAGTTTATAATACACAATGTGATTATAATAATAACTATTTTGTTATCCTTTGATATATAAATTCCTGAAGCACAATTAACGGCAGGCAAAACCAGAGTGGCTAGTTTTTATTTAAACAGCATTTATGGATAAAATCCGAGCGCTAAACTTTACATGTCATTATTATTAATTGAAATATATGTACCTACATCAAAACGAGATTTAAGATGACGCACACCGACTTAAAAAGAGCTGTTACCGGTTCAATATCGTATTTATTTTTATTTATAGAACATGTTGATAAAACATCAACACGATTTCGTGTAATGAATGACGCCCACTCCATAGACTAAGTTGAGATGTTTTGTAAGTTTTGTATAATGCCAAACGAAAATATTAGTCTATTTTATGATAAATACATTTTTAAATATAGAATTTTGGGCCATGTCACGGTTTTAAGGCTTGTAATTGTTATAAGTTTTAGGTCTGGTGAACTATATACGGTACTGAATAACCTACCTGAGAGACAGCAAGATCATCAGTGGCGGTAACACCAACAAAAGCATTTCTAAAGAAGATTAGACGTTTTATCGATAAAAATCAGTTATATGTATCTTACTAGATATTTGACAATTGTAACGCTACAGGGGTCAAGTGGGTATCAAGTGGCCAAGTTGATCAAGCCAAGAGAGTACTATATATTTCTACACTTCTCATCAGAAAAATCGAAACACTTCCCTTTTTATGGTTTCTGTCCTAATTTAACACAAAAGAGTTTTCATTCCATGAAAAAAATCACATAATTGTATAGCTGGCAGTTTGGCCATTACAGTGATAAGCGAAAATTCTAAATACAAAATTAGAATTTCATTTGTTTATCCTATAAATGAAATGATTCACTGTTTTGAGACAAATGTGTGTTTAGAGTTGGAGTACATTTCACCTTTGAAAACTAAAAATTTGCACTTATCTTAAAACTTTTTGTTCTGTGTTCGGTATAATGTGTGTGTACTGTGACTTTGGGACGTCTGAAAAAGTTTTTTTTTTAAAACACATGGATACTTCGGCCGCAGAAGCCGCCTAAGTGGTGGCATTGTTGGATTTTGGACTTAGTCAGCGTGTTGTGGCTGAAAGATTGCATCTAAGCCTGTCATCTGTTCATAGAGTCTACAAACGCTATGAGGAGACTGGTTTATCCACGCGCTGTTCAGGATCTGGCAGGATTGGGTCACTTCTGAGCGAGATGATCGATTTATTGTAACAACTTCTTTACGAATTCGACGCCTCAATGCTTTTCAACTTCAGCAGCAGCTTCATGTTGTACGTAAGGTGGCTGTAAGTGACTCTACAATTAGAAGAAGGTTGAAGGAACGTGGACTGGTACCGCACAAGCCAGCAAATGGGCCGAAATTAACTGCAGACCATCGAAGAGCGCACCTTAACTTTGCACGTGAGCACCAAAATTAGTCATACCTCCAGTGAAACAAAGTCCTCTTTTCTGACGAGTGTAAAATTATGCTGTATGGTAACGACGGAAGGAACAAGGTCTACAGAAGAGATGGAGAACGCTTTGCACAATGCTGCATTGAAGAAAAGGTGTGCTATGGTGGCAGTTCATGGACGGTTTGGGGAGGAATCAGCGCGGACGGTAAGACAGAGCTTGTCTTTTTGTCTGGGCCACATCTGCCTGCACTAAACAGTCATCGGTACATCGAACAGTGTCTTGAGCCTCACGTGATGCCCTATGCACATTTTATTGGCAATGGTTTCATATTCATGTACGACAATGCTAGGGCTCACACCGCGAACGTCGTACGAGATTATGTTACCGAAGTCGGTATCTCCATTATGGAATGGCCAGCAAGAAGCCCGGACATGAATCCGATTGAACATCTATGGGATGAATTAAAGAGACGAATTCGTGCAAGAGATCCTGCCCCAGAAACACTTAGCCAGCTGCAAAATGCAATCCGAATGGAATGGAATGCCACAACATTTGATCGTGACTCTCATCCAATCGATGAAGAACCGTATGGAAGCAGTAATAAGAGCTCGGGGAGGGAATACAAGTTATTAAATAAACGTTTCTTAGCTTTTTTTTTCATTTACATGTGTTGTTTTATCAATTTCCTTCATACTCCATACAGGGTAAAAATTACTTGTTAAACAAAATACGAACCTATGAAAATTTAATTAGAATTTAGAACATTAACATTACGATTTGAAAACCTCAAATTATTCACTGTTAAACGACATTTGACATATACATATTCCTACATATACACATTTTTCTGATAATCCTTACAACATAAACTTGAAAGGCGTTTCGATTTTTCTGATGAGAAGTTTATTACGAGATGTAGAAATAGTGTAAAAGTTATAGGGCTCCTTTGTTTTCAATTTAAAAATCCAATTTAACATTTACATAAACGTGGTAATACGAGTAGGTACATAAACGTAGTAAAACGTAGTGAGCTGTTACAGCGAGGGTGGCCGCGTCTGCGGTGGTCCTCTACCGTGTTGTTTTAACCTATTCAAACATAAGTCGACTCAGCAACGAAAACAACAAAATCAGCAAAATCCATGTATTTTTACATGAATGTCATAAATAAAAATTGACTGAGTACCGTTGGACATAATAGTATAAAGTGTTGTTTATCATAAATGAAATGGACAAATAAGTAAAGAATTATGTAGAAAACTTCCATCGAAAACGATATGACCCCGTTACTCGGATGCTGAATTGAAATGCAGATTGTGAAATGATAATAACAAATTTATTTGTCGTCCGCTGTGACCTCTGGTTTCCAAAACTCGCCCGGTGTGGTACTTAAATACCACATACATACGCAGATGAGGGCTGGACAAACAAAGATACAGATTTGAATGTGAAATTATGGATGGTGATCTCAATTTCTCAACGTAAACACGTTTATGATTCTTGTGAAGGTGGCGGTAGACTGAGAGATAATAAAATAAAATGCTTTAATGGACACAAACCGGATTGCTAATTGTATGATTACAGATTTATCTGACAAATTTTTGTTATAAAACTTTTCGGTTTTTAGAAAAATGCAAAAAAACTATCTTTTGATCTTTAATGTTTCTTAGTAGATTTATGTTCGATCGATACTTTTCGAATATTATTTGTGATAAGATAGGAGTATTTCATCATGATTTATAAACATTTTTAGCTCTATGCGAATTACATAATTTTGATAAGTTTGACATAACGTATTCTTATATGGTTTTTAACTTTTTATTTGTAAGGATTTACAGGTTAAGACAATAAATTATTATTTATATTTATAACATTTAACATACTGGATATATCTAGTCCAGTACATATATGTACTTAAATAATTATTGCGATAATAAAAAAGATAGCTGCGGTGTTTTTGGACTCTACTTTCTGGAAACCTATTCCAAGATTTTATCTACTAATCAACAGAAGATTGAATGGTGGGAATTAATTATTCCTAATTTACTTCCATGCTGTCTCCTAGTAGAGGACCATATTCTCTAACGAATGTTTGGAATCCTAAACTTTATACTTATCGGGTAAGTTTAATGGGGTAAGCTTGTCTGTTGTTTAATTTTATTAGATTTATCGTCGGAGGACGTGTTCTTTGATTACGTATTTTCATGTTTTATATACCGAATGAGTGTAAAATCACCTTTAGTCACCTAGAAATTAAAATACAACGGTTGAGTTACATAGGAGGCGACGCAGCGACAGTGCGGTTATTTGGTTTTACGATCAAGTAAGCACTGATGGTTGTGCACCGTTATATAAATGTTTCATTGAATAGTAATTTGCATAATGTTAAGTTTTTGTACCTTTCTTATTGACATCAACGGTTTCACGTTCTGGTGATGAACCTGGAACAAGAGATACAATTATTTTAGAAAATATTAGAGAATACGAATACCTACTTACAACCTATGTACATGTGCATAATTACATTCTACGGTAGGCAGAAATAAGTCCTTTAAGAAGTGAGAATATAATCAATCCTTTATATAAAACCATTCACATAAAATATAACTTTTAAAACTTATCAGTGAACACCAATTCTGTGAATTATACTGTTATAGCATTTAAGAAAGTTTCTCAATATTATAATTTAATGAAGTATAAAATTACGATATTCCGGTTGTCGGCAGACAATTTATTGCTAGTAGATACTAATCACATAAAGCCTGGTTTATTACTGGCTATATTATAAATATATTATACCAAACTACGAAGAACGGATCCTTTTTGAATTCAAAGGTCAATTAATATTCATTTTATTATGCACAACGTGCTCGAGAATAGCAAACAGCGACCGGTTTGGATAACTCGTTTCAGTGAGTAAAAGGTATGCGAAACAACCTTGTTTTTTGTGGCTTATATTTACCAAATTGACTTGTAAATTAATATTATATATGGAATGTATACTATATATTGTGCCCAATTTTGTATTTAAATGGAGGACTGTCTATACAAAGTTAATCTGCTGTATATTATATGCATTAACATTAACTATATACATAGAAGGATATCAATATACATAGTTAGCAGCAGGTATTAATATGTAATGTGAAAGGAAAGGCGCTGGAAGTAAATAAAATTAATGGGTTGATAAGAGATCTGTATAAAAATCATTGAGACGCTAAGTTGCGATAATCTGTAGTAAAAATAATTAGTATTGCAGTGATACCGGTTATACGACTACTTCTTGGTGTTATGCAGGCAGGTGGTCCACGTGGGCCCTATACCTTGTATCTCATTTGTCAGTTATCTACACAATCATTCTTGCAGCTGCGGGTTCACTAACCCGTGTGCCCCCATTCAGCCAATGAACGTTAGATTTACTGATATGATTTTCTATTACATTACGAAAATGTAGTGTATTTTATATTTAGATCCTTTGATTATATTTGTCGAAGTTCTTTCATTACGGAAACAACAATTTGCTTTGATTGTTAATTTTACTGATCTGTTTATTTATTTTTAAAGTAGACATGTCTATATCCTAATGGCCACTTTCCTTTGTAATTTATTGATATCCTAAATAAACCACACACATGGCCGTATTGATTTTATTCGTTTTATATGTTTGCTTTTATACATTATTCTAATTAATTTATTATACACATAAAATAATACTAAACAATACTAATTATGATTAACGTTATGTTACAAGCATCTCGATATATTTTTACATTTAATTTGTAATTGGAAAACCAGTACAAAGTATATATTATGTATAATAAAAAATATAAAAAAACCGTTTAGTCATAATCAATACATGGGTGGAAATTAAGCAACAACTGTAAATATTTGTATGTCTCGTCTGACATTTTATAAAAACCTGTTCGTACATTATGCAATAGAAAACATTATCTAGTTAACAGTATGCGTGCTGTTAGTTATTTAGCATAATAACCTGCCAATTACAGTGAAATATATGTATGTGTGTTGTTACATACATTTAGAAGTCTTTGTCCTGTTAGTTTTGATGTTACTTGTTTCTAAGACGCAGCAGCAATGAACAGCACTGTTTAACAAATAAAAACAGTATTTAATACAGTTTTTAGTTGTTAAAAAGTGCTGTTAATTTGCGTATCAGTGTTATATTTTTGGCCACAGAGAGTAATATTTTGGTTATTTATTTTATATTGATGTATTCCAGGAAGCCATTTTAAGTTATTGTGCCATCTTGGTTTTGTATCTTATATAGTCACATAAACTTCTACTTTACCTGTCGACCTTTATATACCCACCCTTCCTTGGAAGAACACATAATTCTCTAATCGCTCTAAACGCTAAGTAGAGCACTTCCCCGGATCGGAAGGGACGCCAGTTCGATTCCCGCTCGCACTAAAGTTATCTTTTCCACATTTTACAAATTATTTGTTCTTTGAAATAGCTGATCATGTCAAGTGCTAAAATACCACCCTTCCTTGGAGTTTGAAAGATGCGAAGATGCCTCTGGTGTTGCTAGCGTCTATAGGTCTAGTATATAGGTATTATAATATAATATAGGTCGTAGTATTAAAATATATAAGAAATTCAGCAAGCGTTCCAGTTTTAATAAGTAACTGTCTATTAAAATATGTAATTTTATTAAACAATATAGATAACTATCTATAGGTCTTGAGAAAGTATAAAATATGTATATGATTCGTTAATTTTACACACACACATTCAGAAGCATTCAAATCGCTATTATCATTGGTTGTAACAAAAAACGTAGCAAGTTTTTGCCGAAATATTTGCTAAGTCCTGGCTGGCTAAATCTAATCATTATTTCAGCCGCACGCAGGGGCTAATGGCGGCCGGCATAGCATGGAGAACAAAAACACGACGTTTCCCTTTTAAGGCACCGCACCACAGCCTTTCTTGATCGGCATGTCGACTGACAACTCTGCAACTCGTTGGAACGTGAGAAATGGGAACTCGGTTGCGTTCATTGCCCGATATACCTACCGCATGTTTTATACTTTTTTTTGGCCAATTTAATGAAGCAAAATCAACAGATTAATTTTAATCTATGTAGGAGTGTGTTTTAACGACTATACATTTATATAAATAATACATAAACATTAGTAACTTTTTTTAAATATTACATATTCGCTGGCATTGTAAATACTATTCAAAATACAGTTATTGTTTTAAAAATAGTAGCATTATTGAATAAGTATTATTCATTTTGATCTGTATTTTAGAACTTGACATGCTCAGCTACCACAAAGAACAAATTATTTGTGAATGTGGACAAAGAGGACTTTAGTGCGAGCGGGATTCAAACCTGCATCCCTTCCAATCCGGGGATGTGATTTAGGCCACTAAGCTATCGCACTGACTAACGGCCATACCCAACTTCCACATCACATTTGTCTTTACGACCCACGCCACCTATCGGACACATGTATAATCCAATGTATAAATTTGTTTTTTGAAGTATTATTCGTTTAGTTAGGGTGAAAACAGATCGTTAGTAGCTAAATAAATAAATAAATATTCACGGACATTTTTCACACAACGTCCTCTGGTCCCAAACTAAGGTTAACGCTTGTGCTATGGGTACTAGATTACGGGTACATATACTACTTTTTTTTGTAAATACATACATATAATAGATAGAAAACACCCAGACGCAGTACAAATATCTGTGTTCATCACACAAATAATTGTTCTGAGTGGGAATCGAACGCACGGAAGTCGATTACACTACCGACTACGCCACGAGGCCCGAATAATTTTTACTAATCCTTACTAATATTATAAATGCGAAAGTGAGTTTATTTCTTTGTTTGTTACGCTTTCACGCCGTAACTGCTAAACTAATCATGCTGAAATTTTGCACACATATAGTATGGAGCACAGAAAAGGTACCTTTTATCCCAGAAACATTTATACATAGAGATAATTGATGTACCGCAGAGTGATGTAGTGCGTAAGTTCACACGCACGAAATCGCGGGTAGAATTTTGTTATTTTATAATTTAAAGCGACTACTTTAAAACGCATATTGTTTAGATATTGTTATATAATTTAAAATTAATGATTAGTTAATTATTTTTAAATAATTAATGATATTGTGGCATGTTTACCTACAGAAAGTGATCTTTGAAAAAGAAACTGAGAGCATTGATGTGGCTCTAATAGAGCCAACAATTTCAGAATCAGCTATCAGACCATCACTTTGGTCAGATAATGTTTAACTTTCTAATTGAGATAACATTAGAACTAGTTTTATACGTGGTGCAGTTAACGGATGCCGCCACGCTGGAGTCGGAGGCCAGACCGGTAGAGACCCGTCAGACCTGACGAACGAGCTCATTTAATTTATGTCAAGATAATTGTAGAACTATAATATTTTCAGTACATTGCCACAGTGATATAATTTTTCATTTTAAGTATACACGTTAATATTTAATCCAATATTTGATCAAACTAATAAATTAATATGGCTAGAATAAAATATGTACGACTTTAATCTAAAAAAGTATGGGTTTTTCAAGTCAATGATATTAAATGTTTATAAAAAAAGGTAGTAAGTGTAAAATATCATTGTTTCGAGTACAATAACCAAAAATAACATGACTAATTGTATGTTATAATTTTTTTAACTAAGGCATACCATTACCTACACGTTTAAGCTAGGCAGTTAGCCTATAATGTAGGCAGTTACGCAGTGAAAATAATACTAAATTGCCAGGATATTATGAACAGCTGTTTTGTCATTGAAAAGAGTTGAGGATATCTCTGAGATTATAATTCACGAGCTTTACTCCAGTTTTTTGGCAGAGTCTTCACTCTAATTATGGCTCACTTCTATTTGATATTTATTTTTATTTATATCGGTATATATGTATGTATATTATATACGTTATTTATTACTGTATGTGTTCTTTTGGTTAACATAATACATATAAGTATTCTTACGGTTTTAGTATGTAATTTTATTATGGTATTATATATTGTAGTATTATTTTTAAAAACACCTACCACTACATTTCTGCTCCGCCCCAGGTAGACTGGTAGAGAATGCCTAAGGCATACCACCTTGTACCTACTTAGCGTGTGCAAAATTTTTAGAATAAAAAATAATAATATTATTTATTTGATGTGCTCTAACTTTGTTTGGTGATCTTACATGTAATATACACAATACACGGAAAGTGAACCACACAATCTAGAGTCTTATAAGCGTAAAAAAATCTTTACATTGTAAGAACTCTTGTTAAACACAAATACATATTATCTAAATCTATTACTGGCACGTGTTTCCAATATGTACAAATAATTTCAACTCTCATACATACGAATGCTATAACGAATTATTGTTAGAAAAAAAACTAGTTATCTCTCATCGATGCCTTTCTGTGGATTGTTTATAGTAAACCAGACGAGTAACAAACGGATTACATTAAAAACATGCACACTTGACACGCGTTCAACGAGTATAACAAACAAAATAATAAGCAAGACCAGTCGGGGCTTTATATAGTTTCAAAATAGGTATGTTTTCATAAACCCAATAAGAGAGTTTACGCAGAATTTTCGGGAATGAGGTCAAACGTCTTGGCATGCGATCCTCTGTCGATCTGCTGAAATATGTCACCAGTAATAAACAATATGTTGGAGTCTTGGCATTTAACACTCACTAAAAAGATACGAAGCAAAAAAGTTGTTAATAGTTTCTCAGATGTATTGTTTGCTTGTATTTCTATTACTTTATTATCATGCTAAAAATATCTCTTTAGAAAAACAATTCCTAAGGATGACGTTACTGAATTTTAAAGCATGTACCGTTTCGTTTTGCATAATTTTTCATGAGTGCTTACTTGAGTATAAATGTATCATTTAGGTACGAATACAATGAATTGCCGTATTTGTAATTAATGTAAATGTTATTTTTAAAATCTTGATCACTTTGTACTCAACATTTAATATTTCCAAGCACGCCAGATTAAATTTGAGAAAGAAATAACAAATCAAAAACAAAGCTATAAATGAGTATCTAGTAGATATATATTTGCTCTCTATCTATCTATCTCTCTGTCTAACCCGCAGATGAGTGGCGAGATGATAAGTAAGTAAGATATATCTTTAGAAGATAATAATAAATAAGATTCAAGCAATTTGTATACTCTAATAATTTTATACTTACATTTTCTATAGTTTCCAATAACCACGATTTATAAGTTTTTTTTAAATTAATTGATTTAAAATACATCTTAAATAAGTCATATTAAACAGTCACTTTTTGTTAGTATCGACATAAACCTTCACGGGCGGTCGATAGAAAAAGGAAACGACTTCATTTTAAAAAAAAGTAGACAAAACCTTAATCGATTATGCTGTGTCTTTATAAAGAGACTCCTTGTTCACTCGATGGATAAAAACGACTGTCGCACAGTGTTACGGATAAAACAATTCAAACGAGGTCACTTTGCATTACAACGAGAAAACGCGATAGAATACTAATAATGTATAGCTGTCACAACTAAGTCGTATTTTACATACTCTTTTACAGTTATTTAATTATTACTAATAAATTATAGAACCATTAAGCCCTCCCCAAAGCGTGCTCTGCGAATTTCTCGAGCTGCGTATAGGCTCTCGAAGGGCCAACCTATTCCAATATTAAGAAAAAAAAACATGTAAGCACTTTAATAGCTCCGCCATTCACTTACTGAAAAATGAAAGATCCGAAAACAACTCTCAATAGTAAATAGTGAGCATGCAAAGCGAGGGCGAGTCACTAGTTAAAGAATAAATCTAAAAACAATGATATTGTCCACCTGTTTCTATCTTGATCTAAATTTAAATTGAGTCTAACATAGCTTATGCATTATGAAAAACCTTCCAGTTTGTAAGTGGAACTAGTATAAAAGCAGATGCTAAAGTACAAATATTGATTACCCGTAAAGAATGGTACGGTTTCGTAGAGGCAATAACTCATCAAGCTATTTGCGGGGCGAGATGCGATAGTAGCCAGCCACTCTCACAGCCCGCCTCGACCTCGCCACTCCACTAGTTTGTTGGGCAACATAGTGTTACAGTAACTTTTAATAGTCAGGTTTTCCTCTATAAATTGATACTATAAAGGAATATGGACTGCTTATGTAACAATATTTGTATGAAAACTTGATCCTAGATAATGCGTAGAACGCCCATATGGTAAAGCATTATATAGAGATGTAGAAATATAAAATTTACATATGAACACCTTTTATCCTCACGGTCTACATTTGTTAGAAGCTTATAAATAAATGCACACTCACACACACAAATAGACGGCTTCTTACATACAAATCTATTTCTGGCCGTTTTCATGAGTATTTATTATGGATTTTCCATGTTATGCTTGTTTACGATATGTACTAACATACATATAGGTGTTAGTTTATTTGACTAATACTTATAATGAACTATTATAAAATGGAAACAGATCAAGGTGGAATGAATTTATCCAATAGATATGTATTATCTTCCCGGTTGTTGACTGAATAATCAGATATATATTTGCGTCTCTGGTACATTAGAATTTCATAAGAGGCTCTTTAACTACCTACCTATCGGTTTCAAAATAAATACTGTTTATTTATAAAATAATATTTTTATTTATTTGTTACAAATATTACAAAGCAATTAGATACTCATAAAGTACAAAAGTATATTTATTATAACACTTACCTAAAAAGGATAAAAATCAGAAAATATTATAGTATAAGAGAAGATTTAACAGTAGCACCAGTAACAGAGATGTTGTAGAATCTAGAGCAATAAGGTTAGCATGGTATGGGCAGGGAACGAAGAGCAATTAATATCATATAAATAAAATAATGTTGTGGCGTTCTCTTGGGGAGGCCTATGTCCAGCAGTGGACGTTGAAAGGCTGATAGATGGATGGATGAAAATAATGTTAGGCATGATGGTGGATGGAAGGAGAGCTGTTAATAAGCAAAATAAAAGATGGATCGATTATCTGTATGAGGACATGAGATTAAAAGAAATGAGTGGTGAGATATTGAGTACACACATATGTATAAGAGGGGAGTGGAAGAGAAAAGCTCCTTGTGCTGACCCCACATGAAGTGGGCAAAGTGCAGGGAACAAAAAAGCGCATAGTTCTATGAGCGTAAAAATCCTTTAAATATTATCTATGTCTTTTTATCATCAGCATCGTAAATAGAGATGCACGATTCGACTATTGAATGAAAAATCGAAAGTCAATAAATTAATTTATCATTTCATACACAATTTAAAATGATCAATACGATCCATAGTACTATTTGAATAATATTGCAGATGCATGGAAAATAATATGCCGTGAACTTGAACTACAAACAAAAATATATTTAGTTAACAAGCAATAAGGTCAATGAGAACCCACGCAGACTATTCCCAGAACCGTCAGAAACAATATCAGAATCGCGAATATCGAGCGCATAAAAATGAGAACAATTGTTCGAACGGAAACAAGAGAGCGATATAAATCAAGCTAAGCATTTCGTGCATCGCCCAGCCATAGATTCTCGCGGTTTCAGCTCGCCTGCCCAACGCTCCGATAATTACCAAGCACTTTCGCCAACCGACAGCCTGACGCCATCTTGCTATTAATATTGCAAAATGGCGGACACAGCGCAGCACGTGTTCCTCTTTCTTTTGTTATTTAAAGGAACCAGCGCTGTAGCATGTCAAAGGCAGTATAAACTAATGATTTGTCGGGTGTAAGGGTGCCCGCAATATTAAAACTCACTAATTGTAACTTTACGCGGATTTAGAGCGTCGTGAACAAGGTCTTGAAAAATTTACATTGAATAGGGAGCCGTTAAATTACGATGTGACTGGAAGTTAAGGCAGGTCACCTTGACCGAACAAACGCAACTGTTGGTCTTGGTGACTGAATAATTATCTTAAATGAAAATAAACTTGTGTATTTATCGAGGCGTATATGATGCTAGAGGGGTATATTCGCAGTATGAAAAATAAAATTTAGGAGAAGAACCGACCGCATATTCCTACGGATTGGCAATCCTTAAGCAAGCAATAACCAGGAATAGTCAATTATTATATTAAAAATAAATACATAGTAAATTTGTAAGTACGCAGCAAGTGTAGGACACTGCCGTGAGTTATGCTGAATAGAACAAAGGATAATTGATAAACTTGAAAAATCGTAAATGTTATCAATCATGCAATAAACAAGATAACATTCCATAGCTAACACCGACATTATTCTCATAACTAATAGATAACGCTTATCTGGAGCAAGTGGGTCAACTATTAGAATAAATATATAGCTGTAAACAGTGGCTATTGAGAACTCGTGTAGATATTAAAATTCATGTACAAGCGTCCTTTTCATAAAACCTTATTTTGGACACAAGTTAAAAAACAATGATGTACTTTTATAATTTCAAAAGTATTAGAACAAGCTTAAATAAGGCAAACAACTAACATCCGATTCGTTTTGTGGTTGTGACACAGGAAACTGAAATCAAATATAATTTCAATGCAGATCTTGCAAAGGTGTTTGCTTAATATTCAGTGTGCTTTGCGAGCCAGTTGCGAATCACTATGATGAGTATATATTTTAGTGTATGAGTATTTCGGCGCCGCTGGATATATAATAATTCGTATTAGATACAAGGCTATACACGAGTTTTAGTCGATTTAGGTAAACATTAAATGTCTATTAGCTGATTATTATACAAAAATACAAAATTATTATGAGCTGATTTGCAATAATTGAACACTATACGTCGATTTAACACTAGTCCAATTAAAAAAGCTATAGAACAGAATAAAGGCTTTCAAGATTAGTGAACCAGGAGCGTGGTGATGTGGTTTTTCAAGAGGGGTACCTTTTTGAAGAATTATACGAGTAGAACCATCGCGCTCTTGCGTCCCGTTTAAAAGTTGTTTTGGAGAGTCATCACAAACAAACTGACTTAAAACAAGTTCAACGACTTCTACGTCTCCTGATCAAGCCGGTTGTCTAAAGGCTATAGTTTTACATTCACACTCTGCGTCATATTATGCCAGTATAATCGGCATCTGTGTCTTAAGTTTAAAGACTATGACAAAGTTTTGGATTCGATCATGATTTGGGCGGTGCTGCAGTCGCTTCAGTGGTGTCAAATTGATTCGATAGCTGAATCGTGCATCATGCAGAAAATACAAAATTTCTAAAGCTCCTTTCGCCTATAATTGCGCGGTGTCTGAATACGGAAGTCTACCAGTTTTTATTGCCAGTAAGAGCCGAAAAAAGGCGTGAGACCTAAATCTTGGCTTCATAAAAAGTTCAAAATTCCGTAACGTGCTATGATATGGAGCGAGTTATGCTCGTAGTATATAATGTATTCTCTTTGCGTGATCACATCCGTTATACAGAGATCCGTAGGAGAACCCCCACTTAGAAGCCATTTTAACAATATTTATTATACGGAAATTACTGGAGTAAAGTAGTGGTAATTATTATTCAAAAACATTTTACTTCGTTTCAAGTTATATTTGCTGGTTAGATATAAAAGGCAGTGACGCTCATTTGTAGCATTGTCTTTCATTAAGCATAGCGTGTGTGTCCTTACATATATTTATACTAAACGTTAACTATAAATAATAATTTTAAGTAGGTAGATGTACGTCTGGTATGACACTACGCCGTGCGGGACGAGAACAATGCGAAGAACCCAGTATTAATGGATCGCAGAACAATGCATAGATAATAAAACATGCTAATGAAATTACGCTTAGGCAAGAACATTACAAGTAAGCCTCGATTATTTGAGCTTTACTAATCTCTTTTTTTCGATAACACACCTAAGGTATTAAGTGGTGGAATTTTAATAAATCATTCGTAGAAAATAGATGTCGCGCCGCTACATTTTATGATACGTATGTGTCATGCCCAAGGCTAGGTTGTTAACACATGTTAGCTAATGACCCAGCCCAACATGCCACATATGTGCATGAGAGCATTAATGCTGCTATAAAACAAAATAAGTGTCTTTTAAAGATTTTAGTGCACTCAAAATAGTAAATAAATTATTTTAAACGTAAGAATAAACACAATGAAAGTAGCGCAGAAATGCAATAACGAATTGCAAGGCACAAAGGAAAAGAAACGAGAATGAAACGTGCGAAGTGGGGGTGCGCGACGTGGGAAAGCGAATGGCTTTGGTGTTGGCGGCCATCTTGGATTTGGTCTGTTCGGAAAACATCACGTGTTATGCGTCCGCCCGGCAACAGCGTACTTACGATAACCAAAGCGGAACAATTCGTATACACCACGTGGTTTTTTATTTGTGCAACATTTCATCGGCCCTCGGCTAGGTATTGAATTTATTGATTCGTTCGGGTAACCTTTCAGCAGCTGCACTTATCGCAATAATATTGTACTGAAAGTTTGTTAGTTACTCACCTACAAACTTTAACTACCTATAATTAAAAATAATTCTAGTTTCTAAAACACTAAAAGCAATAATTTTTTTGAGTTGTAGAATCAATGAAAATCATGTAGTTGCAAAAAAAATTGTTTGAGCTCCTACGTAATAAGTTTCAAAATTTCTTGAACAGCTAAAGTAAACATCCTTTGTTTGTTCTCACATAACTTATATTACGTACAGTGATATTATAAAGCTTAAGGAGGTGAATGAACAGGATTCAAATTTCAACACAGATAGTTGTACTGTGCTTTTTTTAGAACACGTGTGTTAATTCATTTAGCTATAGATACGTTGTTGTTCCTACTAAATATCACCCACATGATACTTAACACAGTCCGATGACCTTGATGTAACGCCATTTGTTAGACCAATGTAATATGTACTTATTTAAAGAGCTCATTAATTATTTTTCACTGCATAGCGGATCGAATCATTAAAACATATTTATGACGTGTGAGTTTGAAATAGCCGTTTAAATGTTTTTGTGACAAACATTTCTTCTACGACAATCATGTTAGGCGTGACCCATTGTAGTATAATATTCTGATTGTTATTATTATTACATCTATGAGGTCCTTTTTAACCCTCGAGCGTAATATGTGGGTAGGTGAGATCATAACACGGTAGAAATTCGGATCGGGCACGCTCGCGTGTGCACGCACATATGTAATTATAGTATACTGCAGTACCCGAAATAGGCTTTTTTGTTTTATTTATGTAAATAAAACATAAAAACATTTAGTATGTACTAAATGTATAGCTTAAAGGCACAAAAATCTAGAGTGGCATTCCATATATGTATAGGTAGGCCAACGTTAACATTAGTATGTATGCTACGTCTCGACAGCTAGGCTGTAGTAGGTAAGCATCAATCTCAAGGCGATCTTATAAAGGTGGGCTCCGTTATGTAATTCGCATTTGTGCCAATGTAAACGCACGCGTACCCTCAAGCTGAATACATTATGTTGAGTTTTATCTTGACGCCAGTCTCCGGGCACGCACTATGGTAGTTTCTGCCAGTCTTGCATGCTAATGTAGGTAGCGATTCCGCTTTCATACTTGAGATGCCCTTCTGTATAACAATTATATCAATAATATACGCTTCCCTTGAATAAATTGCTGTGTTGAGAAGAAACGTTTATCTAATAAGCAAGTCAATTCATGAATATACTTGATAAAATTTATATTTTAGTAAAATACCGGGGTTATCATTACATAACCCCAAAAGATAGCAAAAAGTCAACAATAGTTAGCACAAACGTCGAGCTCTCTAGCGCGCTATCATCACGTAATTCGTGAAATTCAATGACAAAAAAGCGAATAAAAAACCAGCCAGTTGGCAAAAAAATTAACGGCAACCAAATCTAATAGAACAGGACGGAGGTAGAGAATAGCATCCGTTAGAAGGAGACGGGTGTGCACGCCATCTTGCCTGCATCAAGTCTTTAGTCACGCGCAGTAAAACAGCGTTTCTATTTTTTGCGCGCTCTCGTCTGACCTCGTTGGTTTATCGTTATCATACGGCTCTAATAATAAATGGATTTGGCTCGTATCGTGGCGGAATGTGAGCTCACACAACAAGCGGCCACAGTAATAATAAAGATAACCTTCGCCTACTCCTCATCAAATTTATTAGATTGCAATATGAAGCCTTTCGAATAATGGCACTAAATCAATTTATATTTAACATTCAAACTGACTTCCCCTTGTACTGGTTATTCTGTAGATTAGTTAAGATTACTTGTATTAAGGCTCTATGTTGTTGTGTCTACTGTTGGTTTTGATAAACTACGGCCCACTTAACCTTTTAATAGTATAGTTCACAGTCAATTAGTAGAACAACACAGTTGTGTACTTTCAACGTCTGTGTTCAAACGAGATACCATTTCGAGACTACTCTGTTTTATTAAGTCGTTTTAAACTAGCAATCACGATATTTCGTGACGGTCTTTTAAAAGTGTCGGAGCACACAAACATATATTACAAGCTAATATTACAAGACTGTTCACAGTTTGTTAGCTTCTAAATCCTTAAAATATCATTTTCTGATAGAATGAAGTGGCCATTTGCAAAAAAGGCCTGATTTTGACTATTGGACGAAATTTTTTTGTTCTTCATTCCTTGATGATAAATAAGTTGACTTTTGATTAGACAGGAATACACACATCTGTAAAGATAAAAGTGTTTTTGAGATTAAACCTGAATATCAAGTACTTGGTCGCGTAAATGCACGGTAGAGTAGGCAACCTAATTTTGCAGTTGTATAATGTTATACAGACATAAGAGGTAAATTTACTGTAATTACAAGATTGATGTGCATTAGTTGAATCACAAATGTTATTCCTATAATAGGAAATAAAGGTGAAAAACTAGTTCGTATCTGCGATAGTACCACACAAACGGAATAGTGATACGTAGTAAATTCTGTTATTAGAGCACATAAAGCCTATATGGCAGCTACTTTTATGAAACTTTGCTAGTTAAAATAACTCCGCTCGTTTGGAAAACAAAACTAACTTTAAGCAATGAATAAGAAGACACTATAAATTAAGTCGGGTAATGTAATACAAAGTTTATTCGCAGCCAGACAGCAATTACGTCGAGAACTTTAAGCAGTATTCACGAACACCAAAGAGGAGGGAGGCATTCCTCCCCGGCTCTCTCGTACCTCTCTAACCCCTTTGAAACCGTTCAAACTCGAAGTTAAATTTGACAATCTCCTACCACCCCAGGATCTTACTATTAAATTATTTTGAAATCTTTTATGGTTCCTAACTTTGTTTGACACTTGGGATTGGAAGAAAACGTTGATCATTTAGTGAATTAATTAAATTCACCGCAATATCATTACGCATTATTGTCAGAGTAGGGAGCAAACTTTTTGACGAGACAATCTTATTACCAACTTTCAACACCAACAATCATTGTGTCCAAGGTCTATATTTATGAATCCACGGCGAAAGCCGCCATTTTATATATAATCTAATTAAAATTAGACTTTCATAATAAAACAATGCGTTAATAATATAATTGTTATTATTTAGTGTTAGAGCCTGCTTATCCAACAGTGAATTAATGGGCCGGCTCGATTGGGGAAGTACCAATCACACAAGATCAGCGTCAAACAACGGTTGGTACTCGGTAACGGTTGTGTTTCGTATGGTAAGAGACCGCCACAGGCCCAAACCTTTTCCCTTTTCTTATCCTCCACCCTCTCCTTATTATCCTTTCTCCCCTATCTCTTGCCTTGGAGTTAGTGGCACGCGAGTGATGCCTCTTGTGTTTTACCATCAGATGGGCAAAAAAAGTATACAGATTGTTTGCCGCCCGCTTAGTATAAAAAAAAACAAAGAAGCCGCAAATAAGTACATAAAGAGGCTATAAGCAGAGCGCGAGTTTGCCAAGTCCACAAAGTTGGCAAATTTCAAACTTGTTCTGTATACAACTCCGCTCTTTCGAAACTGTAATAGCTGGAAGCAGATAATCTGCAAGTTTGCCACTGTAAGCAAACTTTACTAATATGATCCGTAATTACTTTCTCAATAGGATCATGATATTATAATTTATAACGAGGCAGTATTGAATGTCATATGTCCGTAAGTTGCAATAATTAGATTAGATTTAATGATTAATCAAATATAAATTTAACTTTGATATTATTATCCAAATTTGAATTTTAATAATTAATTAGTATTAGCAGAAATATTATATTAAAACGCCTTTATATGTTCACTAGATTCTTTACGCGATTCCATCCGCGTGGACTTCAAAATATAAATACGTCAATCTACGACACATTTATCTCTATGCAAAAATAGCTATTCCAGGAACCATTCATTTTCACGGGATAAAAAGCAGCCATGTCCTTCCTGTGCTCCATACTATATGTGTGCAAGATTTAATAATGATCAGTTTAGGAGGTACAGCGTGAAAGCGTATCTAAACAAACGTACTTTCCCAATTATAATATTAGTAAGAATTCAATGGGGGATAGTGCCGTAATCGCCACGCTTGGCAGGCGGGTTGGCGATCGCAGTGGATGTTGTTAATACCTTCCTACCGAGGGAGTCCTCGGTATTCCCTCAGTCGGCTCTTACGACTCCCATGGGTGGAGAGGGGTGGGACAATTCTAAAGCCGGCCCCACACGGCAAACTAATAGTACCTAAATAGATTTAGGTAGAGATAGTGAAAATAGTAGGTATCTAACCACGATATGTATACGTACTCGTTCATTCACCATCACTATCATCAGTTTTTGAATACTTAACGAACAATTACTAGCGAATAATTACTAGAAAAACATTGCATAATAAATTGACATCTAATTAAATTTCAACATGTTTCAGCGACACTTGCGTCAATTAAATTAGGCATTGTCGTTAAAAGTGAACTCTTAAAAAGAAACAAACCAAGAAAAGAGTTTGCGTCATCAACCTAACATAATTACCAGCGAAACAAAATTAATTTAAACATTAAATGTTTCGAAATAGGAAAACTCATTTTAACTTTCCGTTTTAATAGTAACCTCGAAACAATATAACACGGAATTTCTTAACTCTTTTCTCCAATGCCGTTATGAAAAGTATAAAATTTATAACGTTGTTGTGAAGTAAGCACAAAATATCAGCGCAAAGTAAGAAGCAAAACTTGAAAAAATACCGCTCTAGTGGATTTGATGTCATGTCTAAGTCCTCTCTTATCAGTGGACAATCAATCCTACTAAACAACGCTTTTAGACATCCTTGAAGGATCTTGGTGTTTCGTTTGTTGGAAAACGATTTCAGATTCAATCTCTCTTCACTTTAGCAAACGGTGGATCTTCACAGCTCATGATATTGTTTCCTTGAACTTGAGTGCAAACGTAGCCTAGAATAATGCACTCGGTCAAATCAAAACTTTTTCTTTAAAAACATTACATTAAATAGCAGAACGAGACAAAATAACTAATGATAAACAAACAAACAAATGATAAACTTAACCTATGCAAACTCAATGATTCCAAGATGAAAGTCAATAATTATACGTTCATATCAAATCAAACAAGATAAAAGTGTTTACACAATGTTGCTGATAAACAAAGTCTGAACTAACAACAAGTATAATCTAGCGAAGTTTTGGAACGGCTTTAGTTTCGAAGGTCTGCTTAATTACGAGTATACTTGACTAACTAATGAATAACCTAGTAGCTGATTTTCTCGAGGATCTTAGTTTATGAAACAATAACAGAGTTGAACAAAATCATTTATTCAGAATTGGATTGATATTATGTTTAAACTTTAAAAAATGTTGGAATGCTGTTTTTTTGTGCCACTAAAGGTGGATAGACGGCACACGGCGGGTTTCTTTAGTGGGTGAAGGCCCAACACTATCCTGTTCATTGCCCCGAACGATGGGGTGTGCGGTTAGGAACACTTTTTTCCCGCCTTAACAAAAAAAAATGGAGGAAATAATGTACCTACACGCACACCAACCCCGTCGTTCGGGGCAACGAACAGGGTAATGTGGGGCCCTCACCCACTAAATAAATCCGCCGTACGCCTTCTCTCCGCCAGTATCGGCAGACCACTGGAATTATGTGACATTACTTAAGTGGTTCTAGATGTCCTGACCTTGGGAGCTATAGCGTAAAGCGAGATGAACAGGCATAACTTGATATGTTAACTTAACACAGTTTTTATTTTTTTTATATTTATTTATGTTATTTATTAGTCTTTAATTATTAAAGGGTAGTAATGAAGTGCTAGCCTGTAGCGCTTAAAAAACGCGTAACTCTGATAAGTTTATAATAAACTAAATCATCTGATCAAACCACGCATTATTCACTATACCTCCAAAAAACACGTAACAGATTGTTAATAACAATTTAAAAAAATATATGTAATTATTTATTTTTGTGAAAGTTAAGTGAGAACGTTTGGTTTAACGCTCTAAGGAACGTAATGATAATTAAATAAATATAAACAAACTCTTAGCGATGTTATAGTCGTGAAATTTGTATCGGCTGTTAGCGTAGTATTCATTGTCGATGCACATTTTTTTTTTAATGTTCTAGGCGATCGCTTGAGAGTGTAAATATAGTCTAGGATGGTAAGACGCACCAGCCACTCTAGCCTTAAAGACATCCATATTTTAATCAGACGGGAACTTATGCCATTCCGTGGCTGTACGTATTATGAAAGATGATCCGATATCTGATATAATTTTCCACATACAAATACCTTTATTAAATTATAACAGGACAAAGCATGGACTTATCGGAGTTGTATTATCTGGTTAAAGATCGCACTTTTACAGAATCTTTTTAAAGAAATTACAATTTCACACATAAGTGTGTTGAAGTTAATAAGATTGAAGTAATTTTAAATACTATATCAGGATCTTTTACTTACTGTAAACAGAGACTGAAACTTGTACTGAGAACAGTGAGACAAATGGCGATATAATCTTGGTGGTAAAGCGCACACTTCTATTCCGTATATAAAAACACATAACAATAGGCTCTACGCGACTCCTTTCGCGTGTATTTCAGTGAAATATAAGATTATAAATACGTCACTCTAGTTCTTCATTACCTTTATGCAAAAACAGCAATCCCACAGAAACAATAATTTTTTCCCTGAGAAAAAGCAAAATCGGACGGCGCAGCGTAGGACGGCCCAGCGTAGGACGGCCCCCCACCAGATGGACCGACGATCTGAGCAAAGATGCGGGGAGCCGTTAGATGCAGTCGGCACAGGACCGCTCGTTGTGGCGTTCTCTTGGGGAGGCCTATGTCCAGCAGTGGACGTTGAAAGGCTGATGGTAGGATGGATGGATGAAAAAGTCAAAGCATAATTTCTGGGTATATGCATGGAATAATTATGTCATGATGATGGTGCGTCAATAGCTACACAGCATGAAAAGCTTACGAAAAAAACTCATAGTGCTAGACCATTGCTTATACCAGCATGAATGGGCCGGCTTGTTAGGGGTAGTACCACCCTCTTACCGTTGTGTTTCGCATGGTGAGTGATAGCGCCGGACGCGCAAACGTCTTCCCTATCCTCTTCTTAATATCCCACCTATCCTTTCTTTACTATCCATTCTATGGATAGGAGGTGGGATGGGAGGTGATCCTCATATCCTTTTCCTTGCAGATGGCTTCGCGAGAGTAATGCCTCTGGTGTTGCTAGCGTCTATAGTAGATAACCGCTTAACATCAGTATGCTCGTTTGGGTAGTATAAAATACCTCCCATTTAGATTTTATTATTTTACTTAATTGTGTTAAGTAACATACAAGTCTGAATAAAATAAGATTTTAGAGATGTCGATGATAGATGGATAGATGATACCTGCATTCTTTAAATATCAGAACTAAAAACTAAATGTACAAAAATTTAAAAAAACAGAAAGGAGATTTCACAGCCACATTGAAAAAGGCTAAATGATGTTATTTAGAATAAAATACAAAGTTACATAGATTATATTTAAAAAATGGGATAACACGTTCTAATTTAAGTTAATCAGATAAACAATCGATGTAACGAGTAAAGTTACTACACAAATCCCTATTTAGTATTCAGTGGATGTAACGAGTTTAAAACCCACGGCCGCCAGGTAAAACAATAGCTGTAAATAAAGCTCCAAATTCATTAAATGTGAGCCAAGGAAGAACGTGTACTTGCAGCTTAACATGTTTTAAGGGATTCAACTTTTAAGATGTGTGTGACAGTACACTTATATGTTGTTAACTGAGTCAAATTGCTAGCAACTCTGAAAATTCAGTAGCCTTTTCTTTGAATATTGCTCAGAATGGTATTGTTTAGTTTTGTTTTATACACAACTAGTTTCTGCATCCGGCTTCGTACGCGTGCACTTAACAACATAAGTAAGTCACTATACGGCACATTAATTAACTCTATGCAGATAGATATAGCTACCCTATAGGAACATGTTTCTGAAAAAAAAGTCCTTATATATCCTTTTCTGAGCTTCAGGCTATATGCATGCAAAATTTCATTGATTCAGTAATTACTGCGTGAAAGCGTAATAAATAATCACTCACTTGTCTTTACTAGTCTATACTAATAAATGGAGAGCCGGTTGTTTTATTCGGTTATACTGCGAAAACTACTAAACCGATCGGAATAATACTTATACCATCAGATGCAGCGTGTTTCGGAGAAGGTTTTAGTGTATGATATGTTGGTTATTACTTATCCGGAACCTATATTTTTGATGTGAAACATCTAACGCAGAGGGAGGGTAAAACGGCTGTTAGCGTGGCGATGCTTAAATACCTAATATTAAGAATCCTATCCGAAATTGATTTTTCATCGACAATACTATGACGCGAGCGAAGGCGCGGGGAATGTACTAGTATTAATCTAAATTAAATTACAATATCTTTAGGTACTATCATTCTATTTTCCGTTAATATAAGATGTATGAGTAATCACAGCAGGTAACGAGACTTGAAGCAATAATTTCATGAAATTGTTACACATTTATATTCAAGCTAAACTCCATCAAAGGTCGATTTGGTCGTTTACAGAGAAGGGAAACCATAAATCAACATTGAGTTGATACGACCACTTGGAATACGATTACTAGTACGAGTACATCGATGTTGGCGCATATCCAATTCCACTTTAGACAACTATTTACAAACCTAGAGTTTATGTATATGCTATAAATAAACTTGTGCCAAATGAAATGAAATCTAAAATAATGGCGCAACATAATGCTGACAAGATATATTTATGTTGCCATAAATATTATAAAATAATTGGTGTAAAATTTTGACTTGGCGATTTTGTGTAGAATAATGACTTAAGATCCTTTGAGTATACATTGGCAATTACAGTTTGTTTGTTATTAAATAGAACATTGTTTACAATGACAATAATGTGAAAGATGAGTCATTTTATGGTTTGTTTTTCCGTGTATTACGATTACGACTCCATAACATTGGAATGTATAATTTATGGTCAACTATTTTATATATATCGGCTAGTAAGTTCAGACATTTACAGATATTATGAATAAATTTGACTGTAATAAACACTTTATGGTGGAAGATAACGAATTTTATTGAAATTAAAACTCAAGTTTATAAGAACCTATAATTTCTTCTAAATTATGACGGTATACGCGTTCCACAAAAAGGGGCGTAAAACTTTTAATATATTGATATCACTGTTGCTCGAAACAAACCAGACTAAACATAAAAACATCAAAGCCATTAGAATTTCTACATGACTTCAGCAATTTCCGTTTCTATTGATATAAAATGTTTAATTTATAAAACAAGTTATTTGACTTGCAAAACTAACTCATGAACTCTAAATACCCTTGAGACTGACCATATATTATTATTATTCTGTCATGCTGGAGCGAAGCCAAACAACTCGCGATACCGCATCAATTTTCCGACTAACACACGCTCTTACAATTTCTAGCATGTGGAAACAAGCAATGTAATTTTATCCTTCTGATAAAATATTCATGAACGAAGGATATTGGAAATGGAAGAAGGAGAAAGAAATGAAGAGATTGAAGTCAAAGAGGACTCGAACATTGGCAGTAACGAATGTTTGGGATGGAATAACATAACAATTTGTGCAAATTTGAGATAGACTGAATAAATAATGAGGTCCGAGGAAGAAGATAAAGGTTGATCTTGTTCCAAGGATTCTAAATTATTTCATTACTTAGATATTTTTATATATTTTTTTTTCATTTGACATGCTTAGCACTATATATTAAACACAAAGTGAAAAATGTGAAATCGAAAATAACAGTCACGAGCAGGATTTGAACCTGCATCCCCTGGATACCGTCCAGATGCTTTGCCAATTCACCTCGAGCTGCTCGATGCAGGGATGCAGGTTCAAATTCTGCTCGTGACTGTTATTTTCGATTTCACATTTTTCACGGTGAATTGGCAAAGCATCTGGGCGGTATCCAGGGGATGTAGGTTCAAATCCTGATCGTGACTGTTATTTTCGATTTCACATTTTTCACTTTGTGTTTAATATTTCATTACTTTTGTCAAACAAAAAATATTGCTCAAAGTTCAAAAAACGGAATAATTAAGCTCGTTGAAGAATTTAAAACGCCCTGATATTAAGCAAAGTCATAAATATTATCCTCAACTCATTGTTTCCAACAAAAATATGATAAATAATAGTATTTATTACATTGAGCACGTTTGGCATGCCGCCACGGTCGTCAGCCTCGCCTTGACCAAGATCGAGACGTGATCTGAGATGTCCGTTTCACTGCATGTGCATATTGATTACCATACCTTTTTTTACATAATTGGTGATATCCATAACTATATAAAGCAATTTAAATTAAACATTTTCAAGCCATACTTTAACGCTAAATTTGGTAATTGAAGGTTTAATGCACCTTGTTACAAAAACAACACCAACAAGATATTTATGTTAAAAATGAAGGAGTTGAGCAACCCATGTTGGTAGAAAATAGCACCTTTTGATGTGAAACATCTAATGCGGAGGGAGGGTAAAATGGGCTGTTAGCGTGGCGACGTTTTTATTTTACTCTTTTGGTTCAAATCTTAAAAGTTAAATTTGATACACTTCCCAATGTCCGATTGAGTTGAAATTTTCCATGCATATGTATATCACGTGACAACGAAATATTATGATGACATGGAGCTGATCTGATGATGGAACTGGAAGGTAGACATAGGAACTCTATAATGAAACGGCGCAACTCTATGGACTTTGGACTCATTTGATTCGTCTTGACGACTACTTTGTCTTTAGATAGTATCCAAGGTTTGATGATGGAGCTAGAAGGTGGTCATAGGAACTCCAATATAAAAAGACACAGCCCTATCGAGTTTGGGCTCGTATGATTCGTCTTGACCAGTACTTTGTCTCTAGATGGTATCCAGGATCTGATGATGATGCTGGAAGGTGGCCACAGTAACTCAATAATGAAACGACGCAACCCCAGTGAGTTTGAACTCGTTTGATTCGTCTTGATGATTACTTCGTCTTTATATGGTATCCAGTGTCTGATGATGGAGCTAAAAGGTGGCCATGAGAATTCTATAATTAAATGGCGCAACTCCATCGAGTTAGGGCTCGTTTGATTCGTCTTGACGAGTACTATGTTATGATCATTTTATTTCTACAAAATTATTTCGATGTTTTCACATCTAGTAGACGTCCCGCGACGTCTATTTTTTTTTTATTTTTGAAAAGACAACACCCCGCAACAGGGAATATAAAACATTAAACACAATTTCACGGACACAAAGTACACCCAGGCTCAGAACAACCATTAGTGGATCACAAAAAGAGTTGTCCTGTGTGGGAATCGAATACACACCGGCGCTTTGTGCCATCTATTTTGTATATTTATCGAGCACCCCACGCTTTTTTCACAATAATACTAATATTTTTTGTTCATTATTACTTTTCTACATATATTCAGAATTATTTTTCACTTTTTAGTTCGATGTGCTATAAAAGCGTGTTTTTTAGTTTTTTTTTAACTATGTTTATTTACTTAAAGTAATAACACGCAGGCGGAAGTTAGTAGAATACAATTTAGGTAATTATAATACTCATTACTCGTGCTTAACTTTAATATTTTTTAATCTTTCGACATAATAACGAATACAAACGAGGCCAAAGTATAAATAGAAGTATAACATATAATATGTGAGTTATTTAATTATAATGTTCTGCACCTAACAATAATAAATATCTAAATAGATCGTCAAGGTGGATGCATACTTGTAAGAATAATTATTGTTAAGATAAAAGGCGAATGTAAATAAACTATACATGTGACCTAGTTCATAATCGCACGACAATTTGTTCAAAGCGATAAGACATTGTCTGCAATGATAAATTTAATGACACGGATTAAAATAATCACCAATTAAGTGATAGCGTCTGCTCTACAAGCAAAAACACATTTTTGATCAGTTGGACATTTTTCTGCCAAGCCATATATTGGTGGGTTCTCAGGAACAACAAAGGAACTCGAACTAAGGCGCCAGCGAATCATACTAATTCCTCTGGCCCACTACGTGTCATTTATGAGACTAGCTGCTGCTCGCGACTTCGTCCGCGTGGAGTTTAGTTATTTTTTTACCTGCACGAAACCCTAATTATTTTTCTAAAATAAAACTAATGTAAGATACTCTTTTATACATATATCAGCTATCTACCAGTAAAATTCCCGAACAAATCGGTATAGCCAATTCGTAACTTAGCCGGAACAAATAGACAGACAGATAGAAAGGCAGCCATACAAATTTATTAGAAATTGTTTTTTAGTATATAGTTCCGTATGCATTTAGTAAAAACCTGTTATTTAAACAATATTTATTTGTGTGGATGACGCAAAATGTTTAGTTCGAGGAAATCGGATGTTCGCCATACATTTGGCCGTCAGATTATTGAAATGGGATGCTAGAATGAAATCATTACATCAGATCAATTCATCCTCATTCTTAATGATTAATTTGAAAACAATTTAGTTAATAACGATAATATAACTAATATGTAATGCACAAAAAAAAGACATATTCTACTATAATATAGAACATCGACAACTTGCGTAGCCTTGTACAAAACATATTGTCAAATTCGGTGAACTTCTTAAATTATTAAGTCATATGAATAAATAGTCAAAATTAGATAAGGCTTTAGGCAAATACGACGTCTACAGTTTCTTATTATGTATAAATTTGCATTACAAGTTAGTTATCAACTTCATTATTAAATTTGTTGTTTTTAAATTAATTAGTTTGTTTCTAGACTGAAAATAAGGTTACAAGTAAATATTACTACAATTGCCACTACTCGTATACGCAATAAACACTTTTAGCTATCTAATACAAAGT
Source organism: Leucoma salicis (assembly GCA_948253155.1). Lineage (NCBI taxonomy): Eukaryota > Metazoa > Arthropoda > Insecta > Lepidoptera > Erebidae > Leucoma > Leucoma salicis. The sequence goes on from OX411815.1 coordinate 8,138,378, forward strand.
AATCATCATCTGCTTCCCATCCCAAATTTTTCGTTGGGGTCGGCTTACGATTTGATCGATTATAGTTGACCACCAGTATTTACACGGAGTGACTCCCTATCTAACCTTGACGACCGAACTAAATGGACAACTGGCGACTTTAGAAAAAGTCCGGTGTCTGATATTTCTGCAGGACTGACAACCTGTATGCCTGCCTACTGGCTACTGTTATTTGACAGCCCAGCCCCATTATCTTCCGCCTTCAGGTGTCCACAAACAGGTATCACTTTTTGGTAACCGATTGCCAGCTGGGCTATAGTTGTTTAACCTTACCAATCGTTCGAAATTGTACAACTAGATTATGACCTTCTAATAAAAAGTAATAACACAAATAAATACGTAATTAATATAACGGTATAACTACTTGACAACAAAGTGCATGATGCTCCACCCACAAATAAATACAAGCAGTGCCGTCACGCGATCGTACAACATACAACCCCAAAGTCGTGGTTATATAGTATTTTATTACGAAGGAAAGACTGCAAACTACCTGGTCTGTGATGGTCCTAAGGCCTTCCAGCTGCATGAGTAATCACAGGAGTGTAGACTGCATTAATAGTAACTACTGACTCATAGTATTAATAAAACAGAAATATACTGCTATTTTCTATTTTATAGCAGTGATTTAATTAGCTAAATATATCAATATTTAAGTTAGTGAATGAAGGCTATCGAGGCCAATATTAAAATACAAAACACATACATCATTTCTACACGCTATTTTAATAGCAATATCTATTGTTTGTACGCTTTGAAAAGGCAAATGTTTGCCTAATTGCTTATTTAATTAGTGCTTATGCTAGCACTTAGCACGTAATAACGGCAGTATATGTCTTCATAAGACGAAATGTTAAAAGAACACCCGGTGTATAGTATTTTTTTTTGGTCGCGATAAGAAAGAGAACATTTAAGCCACTACAAACCAATTTCTAATGATTAAATTCTAGTATTAGTTTGTATTTTATTGAGTCAGAAAGAACTGCTATCATAAATTGTGTTCTAAATTTTTTGCCAAGGTGTGTCAATGATACGCAAGATTTATTTAGATGATACATAATAGAATTATTTATTTATGTTTTTTGTCAGGCTTGATTTACAACGGAAATATTCTGTCTGGCAAAGCAAATGTTCTGGCATTAAGCCCGAGATATGTTCATGTTTAAGTATAATGGTTATATGGAATGATATTTTAGACTCTTTCTTATTTTTTATAACTAACTAACTTATCATCACGCCATTTCCCTTGCGGGGTAGGCAGAGAGGACAGAGTGCCAAGAGGCTCTATTCTTGCATACATCTCTCGCTTCCTCAATATTCATAATTCTCTTCATACACGCTCGCCGGTTTCGGAGACTCCTGACTCCACCTTCCTTCATATATACATGACCGATTTGGTCTAGGTAGGTGTCGCGGTCTTCCCCTGTACCTACATCCTTCCACTTTCACATTGTCTATGTTCTTAACCAATCGCTCGTCCGGTATTCTTTCCACATGTCCGAACCATCGCAGCATTCCCTTTCGCACCTTTACACCAATACTCTCTTTCATACCTACTCGCTCTCTTACGTCGCCGTTACGAATGTGGTCAGTCACCCTCACTCCAAAGATTCTCCGAAGAGATCGCTCTCATGCTCCTTTTTGCTTACTCAACTCTCGCTTCCATATATATAACTAGCAGTGCCCGCGGACTCCGTTCCGCGTTAGAAATATTTTTGCCCCGGCCCGTTTGTCCCGCGTAATACTTCAGGTTAAAAGTTCAGGATGAATAAAAATTATGATGATGAAGTTTTTTTTGTTGTTTTGGTTTTTTGTTTTTTTTTTATTTTTTTGTTTATTGGCTTTTGTATGTTTTGTTTTTATGTTACCGTTTTTTGTTGTTATTTTTATTACTTGATGTTAATATACACTATTTACATCATGTTTACTTATTTTAATTGTTCAAAACTTCTCGATATACATATTAGTAGTAATGTTATCATTTGGTACTAAAATATATTGTCTTTCAGGAGTTCCAACACGAGATAAGCCAACATATAACTGCCCATGGGAAAAACAGTGCTTTCTCAGGTCAATGCCCACCAGAGAAAATGTTTGACCCTGGGACTTATTAATAGTGAGGGCAAAAGAGACCTTGACGTGATACTGTAACCTTTTAAACGGTATAGGTACATCAGTCGGAATCATGGGTATCCGCGGAATATAAGCAAGTTGTCTCACTGCTGGCCCTGTGAGAACGCTCGCCACGATTATATTCTCCCGCAACTCTTTTATGAACAGCCTTGTGCCATTACACATGTTGGAGGGTCTCAAGTTCCTTAAAAGCATTTTGAAATAAAACTACTGTTACGGAATCTATCGCGTTTACTTGATTTTTATATCTCTCTCTGATATATTATTAGCTTTGGACATCTACCATCTAAGTCCACCCGTGATCATGAATGCTGTAAAGTATTCGAAACGTCGGGATAGTATAAAAATCAAGTAAACGCGATAGATTCCGTAAACGTAGTTTTATTTCATATTGTGTAAAATTCGCGTAATTGTTAGAAATTATTATATAAATCCTTAAAAGCATGATAGGAATGCCAACTTTTAGCATAAGGTCGTGGGGAGGTAAGCCAGAAGGACTTAAAGAATTTAAAAATTCTTGAGGATAGTGCACTGTATCCTCAATATTACACACTGTGTCAATGGACTTATAGTGTTTGACTTGACCGGGAATTTTTCTAAAATTATTTTATTTATCTCATTCACTGAATCGTTTCTGGGTGAGACCTTTCCATTAAACTTTCAAGACCGGGATATATTGCGTCTATCAAATCTTCTAACCCGTGTAATATGTGACCTAACCGATTGTCATGTTTAATATCATCCCTTTTTTTTGTTAAGGCGTGAAAAAATGTTTCTAACCGCACACCCCGTCGTTCGGGGCTACGATCATCCCTACTGTTGGTGTTAGGACAGTAAATTTTTCCTTGTCGCTCAAGTGGGCTCTCATGTTTGTTCGTAAATTGAGAGTTTCAACGGAACTCCATAAGCATGATGATTTTAAGCATGCCCTGATGACATCGGTGCGTATTCCTTTTGTTATTACTGGCAGTGTTTGCCGAAAATCGCCCGCACAAACAAAAGTAGTAGATGTATACTGATGACTGATGTATGATACTGCCTATATCGCCACGCAACGGCCGGGGCGGCGCGCACCGCACATTTTTATTTTGCTAATATCTTTGAAGATATTTGTTTAAACTGTATAGAGTAAAGGGCACAAATATTCTACATTGAACTTCCGTTCTAAAACATATTTATAAAGATATAAATTAATACCATATGGACTAAATAAGCTTCACAAAAAATATTTTTAATCCACAATTTTAACAGTAAAAACAGTTATTGTGAGTTATCCGAAGGAGATAGGCATATGCTATCGCGGACTTTTTTACAGATTTTGATACGTTATTTAATATTGTAGTACATTGTTTTGTTCTATCCTCAGTAGTTTCCGCAGAGCACGCGATGAAAGCAATTTTTTTTACAACTTGGATTACATTATTGAAGTTTAAGTAAAGATGCGTAATTAATTTTGGAAATTATTATTGCCTATGACACTCCACAATAACGTAGCTTTCTATTGGTGAAATAATTTTGAAAATCGGTTCATTAGATCTAGAGATTACCCCTTATAACGTCACAAACTCACAAACCTCTTTATAATAATAGTATAGATAACGTTGGGACAAGCACTGAGTTGTGTATTGCGACACGTGCCCTCTGGCTGAGGTGAGGCTGCAGAGAAGTTGTCCCAATTCTCCGTTCACTCTATTTCCCGCATTCACTCTTCTCTCTACATCAGTGGTGTACCATCCATTCCGACTGAATCCACATCCAAGATACACAAATTCATCCACTTGTTCTAGCTTCTAGCACACCATTTCCTATTGCTACTCTAACATCTGTTCTAGCTTCTTCTCTTTCAAAAACCATTATTTTGGTTTTGCTCACATTCACACGTAGGCCCCTTTTCTTACAATCTTCTGCCATTACGTCGACTTCTCGTCTTATTCTTTTTTATATATTTACAATATCATTGATTGTAATTCTAATTCTGTTGGAAAAATGACATGGATTTATTGCTTGATATATGGTAATCGAGAATATAATATTATTATGGCATGTTTGATCAAACGATTGCACGTGGTTCATGTAGACAATGATTCCGTATAAATGTTTAATGGAGAACACAATTGCAATGTTATTTATTTTTTAAACATTAGTAATGTTGTTCTACTTTTTAAGTAAATTATAATATTTTACTGACTAGGGTGACTAGTTATTGCTTGAGGCTACACCCGCGAGTAATTTGGTTTTATCTTAGAGTGGATTCGACCAAACTCGAATATATACAAGAATGACTATACCGAGAATAATCTATTCCACGATTTTATTATCTAAGATAATCAACAGTCGTTTTTCCACGCCATCTGACGTATCGCTTATACTTGAAATAGCTATTCGCGAATAGCGAAGTGAATGTAATACCCAGCAAAAAGAAATTGTTCTACAAACGGGACAGTGTATAGCTTAACTCATCTCAACTCTTATTTGTCGTATTATAGCGTGAGAAAGTAGCTGTCATGCGCCCGAAACCGACATTGGTTTCGAAAAATGACAGCACAAAAAAGATGACACCATTTTTTTTATTCTTGGATTAACTCCTTATTCGAAGCTTATCGGTGGTATAGTGACTATTCCAAAATAGGCTCGCTATTCTTCGAATTGTTGTTGGTAAAATACAAAATAGATTTATTCTCGAGTAAGTAGCGATTTATTCTAGGAATAAAATGTATTCTTGTTTGGTCGAATCCGCCCTCAATATTTTTAGAATAGTATATCACTTTTACCGACATCTGATTTCAATAATATAAGCCAATGTCTCTTTCAAGCCAAGCTCTAACCTAGCTCTCTCTCTCTCTCTAGTTAGAAAACCAACAAATACAAAGACAGACAAAATTATAAAAAAACTAGATGTCACGGGACGTCTAGCAGATGTGAAAACATCGAAATTACTTTGTGGAAATGAAATGATCATAACTTGACAAAGTAGTCCTCAAGATGAATCAAACGATTATAAACTCGATAGGGTTGCGTAGTTTTATTACAGAGTTACTGTGGCCACCTTCCAGCGCCATCGTCAGACCTTGGATACCACCTAGAGACAAAGTACTCGTCAAGACAAATCATACGAGCCCAAACTCAATGGAGTTATGTCGTTTTATAATGGAGTTCCTATGGCCAACTTCTAGCTCCATCATCAGACCCTGGATATTATCTAAATACAAAGTACTCGTCAAGACGAATCCAATGATTCCAAACTCGATGAGGTTGCGTCGTTTCATTACAGAGTTACTGTGGCCACCTTCGAGTTCCATCATCAGACCCTGGAGGGGGGATCTATGACTGAAGTTCTAGTCAGAACATTTCAAACGAGCCCTAACTCGATGGAGTTGCGCCATTTAATTACAGAGTTTTACATGGCCACCTTCCAGCTCCATCATCAGACCCTGAATACCATCTAAAGACAAAGTACTCGGCAAGACAAATCATACGAGCCCAAACTCGATGGGGTTGCGCCGTTTCATTATAGAGTTCCTATGTCCACCTTCCAGCTCCATCCTCAGATCAGCTCAATGTCATCATAATATTGTATTGTCACGTGATATACACATGCGTGTAAAATTCCAGCTCAATCGGAAACCGGGAAGTGTGTCAAATTTAACTTGCATGATTTGAACGGGACAAGTACAATAAAAGCGTCGCCACGGTAACAGCCGATTTTACCCTCCGCATTAGATGTTTCACATCAAAAAAATGTTTTTGTTTTATAATATTTCCTTTAACGCCGTTTTTGACAAATAACTTGTAAAGACAGGTTCTACTATGAAATAGAGATACGTATGATATATTTAAGTGACATATTTAAGTGATTAAATAATCTAAAAGGTTTAAATGTCGACTTTACTTACAAAGATGTTCTAAGTACTAAAACGTGGCCAACATTAATAAAGTTATTATGAAAATAACTCACAACTACGTACAAATAATTGCCATAAAACATCAGAGGGATGACTATGTAACAAAACAATGAACAATGAAGAATTCCCAACGCGTTCGCTCCATTTCACTGAGCCCAGAGGCACTTTCCTAGTATTACAGAAAACGATCGCGGTTACGAATGAGTCAGCACTGTTGACGTAGTCGCAGAATATGTGTTTATGTTAATACCACATTTATTAGCCAAAGATGATTCAACTAATAACCTGTTATACTCATAAATTATCCTGTTATTGTATTTTCTTAGAAATATTATCAAAAAGACTCAATAATATAAAGCACAGTGCAAACAATAAGAATCCCGACATCTCCCATAAAATTACAAAAGACAACACAATTATCCTAACTATTAAAAAGCTGTAACAGAGCTGTGCCTGTACATTTAAGATATCTGAGAAAAAAAATATTGTTTTGGACTATATAGGCGTGTCTAAACACAAAACACTTTTTTTGTATTTTTTTGTCTGTTTAATCGTTGGCGCAACACGCAAAAACTACTGAAAGGATTTTGATGCATTTTTTTTATTTCATTGCTCTTGATTAGACCTAAAAACTGGTATACATTTAATCCCGCTACTACATTGGGACCCTGAGACATAACCTAAAAACTAGATCTCCCATAAAATTACAAAAGAAAACACAATTATCCTTACTAATATTATAAAGGCGTAAGTTTGTTTGGTATGAATGTGCCATAGAGTGACGTACGAACTCCACGCGGACGAAGTCATCATCACAAGTCATAGAAAAATATATGTATTAATATAATTTAAAAGGTTTATATTAAATAATACTTGGTGGTGTATAGTCCCGCCTGTTACCACTCGCTGCTACAGAACTGACGATAAAACATACAACGACTTGAAAGCCTTCATCCAACTTACAAGAGATACATACATTAAGAACGTGACTAATGGAATGTGCACGATCAGAATGATATTGAGTATGTATATTTTTTTAAAGTATAATATATATGACTATAGTTAGTTATTAGCCGGTCTTTTGATATAAACGTAACTGAACAGGAAGAACTCTTTATAATTTATAATAGAGGAAGATGGAAACAGTTTAGCGATCTATCGCTAAATATTCTATATGTCACGAACATTTATCATGGATAACTAACGAAAGAGTATCTATATTGGTAAACATCGTTCACTATAATATTAGATACATAGTGTACGAGCCCCATGGGAAATTAACTTTCACAACACAGCGTGCACGAAGGTACCGCATGGATGACCTTGCAACAAACATCACAATCTACAAAGATCAAACAAGACGCTGACTAGATATTGTATGTTCTTCATGCTGTGTCGACAACTACATGGTATATTTTTAGAAACATACTAAAGTTTAGGGCGGTATTAGGAATAACTTAATAGGATAAACTTTTATTGTTTATTTCATTATGTGTATTTAATTATAGCATGCTCTTCGGTCTAGTGCTGTAAGTGTGTAACTTCCGGAACAAGTGTTAGGTGGTTTTACCGCAAAACTCCCAAAACACGGGGCCAATAGGTTAACTTAACCTTTGCCCCCTACACTGGGACTAAAAATAGACGACTGGCGTGTTACATTTCTGCTTTCTCCTCAGCATTTCAGTTATAAAAGCATGAGGTTGTACAAATATTTAACTAACATTATTTTAAACAGATACTACTCTGGAGGATTAGAATAAATCTCACTAAATCGTATCGAGATCGCATCGTGTCATTGTGATTGGTTGCGAGATCACAGTGATTGGCCGAGGGATTATTGCGAAATCACGCCTCGGTTGCTCTACCAATTACTAGCGAGACGATACGATGTCGATACGATTTAGTGAGTTACATTCTACGGGCCCGGTATAGGTATTTAAGATTATTATGCAGGTGCTTATTCAAGCCAAATCTATCAAGATTGGTTAAAATGCCTCAGCAATTATAATTATTGCACGCCTCATAAGCGAAGCGTTGAGGTGGGTTCACCTCCCGGTTGACACGGCACAGCTGATTTTTCAAACTTAAAATGTCTCTATTTATCATATATTGCACTTTTAAAATAACACACATAAAGAACACATATAAAGAACAAACACTATTTTTAACACTCATGATATTTTTGATGCCATTTTTGTTATTTAAACTAGTTAAAAAACTGAAAAGAATCTGGCTTGGACATCCGTGAGTTGTAGGTAATGTATGTTAACACGATAACGACCAAAATACTTAATTAATCGAGTCTTTTTTTTCGTTTACGAATTATTATGACTAGGAATAGAGCCCTATTATTTTTCACGTTCTGATTCGATGTGGTTTAATTGTTATTAAATATACAAAAAAATACTGAATATTTACGGCATTAACGCTCGACGCGACACTAAAACATAACCACAATATTGCTTTTTTGTAAGGAAACTAAAAAAAAAAGAAAAAAAAATTATTCACTTTTACATGTTTATATATACACTTATGCAGGTATATATGTAAACTCATGGATTGTTGTTCTTACTAATTGCCAGATCGCGCCTTGCAAAATGACAGAGCTAGCCAATATAGAAGTAGTTCTTAAAATTAGCGCTAGATGGCGTATAAGACATGAAACCCAAATTAGTACTTTTTGAAATTAGCGCTATCTATGTGATTTCTTGAAAACTACTTAGTAAAACCAATACATTATTAGTTACTTATCAAATAATCAATTTTATTGTAAAAATGAAGATTATGAGGCGTGCAGTTTTGGATTTTTTGTAAGTATTTCTGTACACAAAGCATATCCATCAATTATTCTTAAGTTTGGTCCATTGTTTATGCTAGATCTGTTATTAGTATAATTAATTAGTATTTAAATGTTTATCAAAGCCAATAAAAAAGCAACCTTGTTTGTTGTCATATCTATATTATGATATTTAGCTGCCTTCAGCGGAGGTCTACCTTTGAGTAATATAATTTAAAGGTCTATAAAAAAATTGGATATCTACCTAATATAATCAATAAGAAAACCTTTAAGGAAGTTTATAATTGTTTTGTGAATCAAACATAACCTTCATAAAAATCGGCTAGTTTTTCCTTAACAACAAAAAATATACACATCATAAGTAAAAAATAAGCAACTTTATTACCTCCGGAAGTTATTTTGAGCATACCTGAAACAATAAGTTGAACATATTATAATAACGTTATTAGATACATGAATACAGTGGAGGTTCCACAGATTGAGATTATAAAGTCATGGCCTCGTTTTTCTACTTGATAACGGAATGGTAGATAAACATATGAGATAAGTATGTATATATGTAAAGATCACATCTCATCATCATATTTTATTCACAGCCCATCCATGTCCCCATTATATTGCCACTGTTGCTGGGTCTCCACTTAGTGTGTGAGAATTTTAAGCCATATACCCCACGCTAGACCAGTGTGGGTTATCAGACTTTAGAAGTTATCGTGATCTCACGATCTCGCAGTTTCACGAAGTTTTCCTTCACCAAGAAGCATACAAATACACGCATAATTTTGAAAATTCAAAAGTGTATGACTTACGAGGTTTGGACCTCGCACCGAGGATCGAACTAGATAAAATCTTTGTAGTTCTTCTTCTTTGCTGCTTGGCTACCACTACACCTATTCACATATATTAGATTGCTGTTATTGTATTGTAAATTGTAGATAAAATATTTATTTGTCCTTTTTTAATTTGTCATGGCCAGGTCTTAGAATTGATTACCACATAATGTGGCCGACCTTTTAATGAAACGGTTGCATTGCATAAAATGCAAAATACCCACACCCACAGACCACATCATGATATGGTCTGGCCAGATCAATGAAAAATCAGCGTTTGACGATATGAATAGCTAAACGCACAGCTACTTCATGATATGGTCAAACACGAGTTACATTATCCACCGTTAATGGCGCTGATATCATTATGTTTTTGTGATGCAACATGGTGGTTGATGATTCTTCGCATAGAAAAGGTAAGATAATAATACGCCAATTTATGATAAAAGTGAAGTGAAATGTCGTTATGAAAAATATATATATGTTGCTTCTTCATTTTGATTTTTTTAATTGAAATCATGGAAAATGGATTGCCTGAATGAGGACAAGAGAAAGAAAGGGGAGAATGCTGAAACGACGAATGACAAAGGGGAGTGGAAGATAATAACATGTTGTGCCGACCCCATATAATATGGGGGATGGGACAAGGACAGTAAAGACATTATCATAGAAACCTTACATTAATGATATGGCCAAACGTGGACTGGCATATCATCAAATGTTGATGTTTAAACGATATATGGTCAGATTTAGCTGGTCATACCATGAAACATTAATAGTCGGCGACGTCATGAAGTGATTGATCTGTTCTAAGATCTGGCCACGACATATTTATAATGTTGTACTAAAATTATCAAAAATAATCACGTAACTAATAATTTTTTACTTGTACCTAAGTAGTATTTAGTATCAGACATGGCTTAAGGCATAAATTATAGAATAGATACAACGCTTACAAAATTAATATTAACTATCAACTACTAATATTATTATCATAATATTATTATCATGTGAAGTAATAATATTAAAATAGTGTCGGCCAACATTCGCTGTGATAACCTCGGCTGATAAACCAACGCATAGTTCCTGGTTTTTAATTAATTTAATTATACTATATTTTATTATTATATTTAACAAAAGGATGCATTAACATGTTAATATGACTTTTTAAGCACATATTTACTTTTATAACTGGCAAGCTGAAATCTACTCGCTATTTACTAATACATACTATACTATCCTTGTTAAGCTCATTAAAACTAATTCGTAACAATACAGCTCATGCTTACATATATAAATATTATTTAAAAATAGAAACTCAACGATTATTTAATGCTATTAAAAGCACGCAGGTATGCCTTCTCTGTTAGGGGCTTAGGCGTCCAGACATTCATACTTCGAGTTCCAGGTAGGATCAATAACATTTATGCGTTCCAGGTAGTTCGAACAAATCAAACATAAGGATCAAGATCATTTATGCGTTCCAGGTAGTTCGAACAAATCAAACATAAACTATCCTTCTTTCTTTCCCTCTTATCACGTAGTAGCAAAAAATGGGATCTTTGGTTTTTTACACTGTATTGTATTTCTAAGCACAAATCAGCACATAGACGTATAAACTGAGTAATGCATTTAGGTAACTGTAGAACCATACATGGAAATTGGCCGCGGGCCGTTCGTATGTACAAAGTAGACACTAAAATTATTCAATGCCATATAATTTGTTACAAAATCACGCCATCAAATACTATGAATTTTAATTGCAAAATTAAACTTACTATATTAGATTAATGCATGTAAATGCTTCCGATAGGTGGCGTTGGTCGTTAAGACAAATGTGGTAAGGAGATTGGGTATTTATAACAAATAGTACGGTAGCTCAGTGGATTAGAGCACTTCCCCGGATAGGAAGGGGCGCAGATTCGATTCCCGCTCGTACTAAAATACTCTTTTTCCTTATTCACAAATTATAATTTGTAGTTGTACTTTAACAGTAGCTGAGCATGTCAAGTGCTAAAATATAGATCAAAATATATAATTTGTTTCTTAAAAAGTAAGTATCGTCTGGCACCTCTTGGATCTCGGTAATATAGGAAAACACTTCTCGATCGTAATTCGATTTGAAAACAACAAATTATGCTATCACACATAAATCACAATTATGTATTTGATCTATATATTTTAAAGGGCAGTAATACAATATATCAATGAATTAACTTTCGTTAATTTGAATTTTAATAGCGCTATAAATCGTGAGTCTGGCGTCAGTTAATGAGACCGCCACTCCTCCGGGTCACTCCACCCAGCGCAACGGTCCATTGCGCTAATTAATCGTCTGTTACTGCAGTTCCTTGTATGTTAATTATTAATGGTGTAAATGAGTCGCGTTCTTAAACCAGATTCGTTTTTACATGCGTATGTGGTTGTGGTATTGTCCATATAAAATGTTGTTTAGAACTGTGTTAAATTTTACTGAGAATAACAGGTTTAACACAGCTGCTTATAAATATTGATCATTTTCAATGCATGAATAATACACTTATACATACAGACAGAAGTACATATATTATATTCTGGATAGGATTCTCAAAATGTAATCTTTGTGGGTGTCTACGTCCAGAAAAGATATGCTTTGCAAAATATATGTCAATCAGGTGTAGGTAGAGTTTGGAAGATGTCGTCATGAGTGAGTTGGTGAGTGAATGGTACTTACTCGTGTATTAGCTTTTTAGAGCCTCAATATTTTGTAGACTAAATATTCGATTATCCGTTCAGTTCAGTCAAGTTTAGTCGAACCGCCGTCATTGGATCACCGAAACATGTTGGAGGACGTCCATATAGTGGGATGTATTCATGATATAGCAACAGCATAATTCCACAACTAAGGATGTATTATAGCTGTGTGATTATAAGGCCAGCGGATATACGTAGATAAAATATAACTGTTGTTAGGTATAGGAAGTGACAATAATAATAGCGAGTAATATTTATCGAGCTGTTGTTGCGACACAAAGATATTCAAGTATTCAAACTTATCGGCCGTTGATAAAAAAGATAAGCGCCAATCATGCACTTATGGATGTGATATCAATAATAATCTAGTTTGATAACAAAACGCATGAACGTTTATTTGCGTTTGAGCAAATTACTGATATAGGTGATACGCTTTCCTTTAGTAATCTGTGCTATGTCCACATTTATGTGTTATGTATCTATTCACACCTTCAATAATTATTAATTACTGTAACTTATATGTGTAGGTAATTCCATATGTATGTAAGTACTTTGTTGTTCAACTATAACAAAACTAGTAATCAGTACGTTAATACACACACACACACACACACACACACACACACAGCATCACGCCTGTATTCTCCGAAGGGGTAGGCAGATGTGTATTACACACCCACGATTCGCCAGCTATCTTTCAGTCGCACGTAATAGGGGGCGAGTCTATTGCCCTACCTGTAACTATACAAAAAGTAAATAAAATTGACGGAAAAGTTAATTGATACATCTTTTTTCATTTGACTACAATCATCTTTATCCTATAATAAATTGTCCAGTATAAGTTAAATTGTATAACCTAAATAATATTTCATCAAAGAAAAATCAGGCACAAGGACACAGTAGTCCTCGAACCAATTTTAAAGGCACTATGTTATTGTATTGACATCCGCAACACATACATTATACTATATTACATTATACTTGTGTTTAATTCGAGCAGTATGTTATAATCAACTTCCAAGAATAGTAGCCATACATACAAAAAAGTTAATAACGCATATTTAAATATATCTTGACATAAAAAGTAGGTACTGTGCCTTATGACTTTAAATGCCGTAACCGACACTAAACAACATGGGGTCTATTTGTACAAGTATCAAATGTCAATATTAAGGATAAACCCAAAGGTCATATGGTAAGTCAAAACATAGCAAGAGTTACCTTACAATGAGTTCATTTAGCAGAAATCTGCCATCTGATCGAAGAAGCCAAGACCCCGCATACCGCAATAATGGTGTCAAACAGATCGTGTTTCTAAATAAATATTGGGTCTTAAGTTCTTAACCATTCCTACGAGTAAATCGTCGTCGTCATTGAGTTTGGGGTCATTAATAATTGCTGGAATCGCTTAATACTGTTTATGCAAAGAACAATAGCTTTATATTCTGTCAATCACACTACCCTCTTATATTATAAAAGCAAAAAAGGTGAGATGTTTGGAAGTTCAAAGTGTCCGTGTATCGCGCCTAAACGACTGAACAAATTATTTGGATCACATATGATGGGGAGATATTTAACACTGGATTAACATTATGATACTTTTTATCCCGAATAATGTTCCCGTGGAATTGGTATTATCGGCATACAGACCTAAAGGCAACAGAGTTGAAATAAAGTCTGGAATAGGTACAGATAAAAAATTGTGGCTCGAAAAGAATATTTTTTATTCCGTAAGGAGTTTGTAAGGGTACGCAATATAAGATATTATGGAATTGAATTTTGAAGTCCACGACAGACGAAAACTAGTAAAAATTAAAACTCCGAGGCAAAAAGCAAATTATAATATTTTTCAAAGCCATAACATCAAAAAACGGTATGTATATTGGTTCCAAACAGGTCAAAATCGCATTTATTAAGCAGCTTTACAAAAAATAAAGTAGGTAAGTACTTGAATTACTAGAAATAGTATGTTATATTAATACATACTTCATCTCCATTTTACGCCACGAAGGTCATGCAAGAATGACCGCTAGATCTGATATTTGCATAACAAATAAGGACGTAAAGCTGATAGGCGATGAACAATCATAAATATTTAACACAACTCAATGTGAAACTAGAGGTTTTTTTTTTATTGCATGTAGTGGCAGACGAGCAAGGGTCCATCTGATGGTAAATGGTAACCGTCGCCCATGGGCTCGACTATACCGAGAGTATTGTCAAGCTGCTGCTCACCAATTCATTTCACTGATGAAATGAAATATAAACGGCTATCTCCTGCTACAGCCAAAACGCAACAATGAATGAATAGAATGGGGTGGTGACACTTGTATTCTTAATCCGTCACCACACGGATAAACCACGGAGGTCACCAGAAGACACTATATTGATAATAATACTCAACAAAACCGAGGGATTTTATGACGATTAAACCGTTTTATACGCTACGTTTTACATAATAATTTAAGTTAAGGCAAACATGTATAGGCATATAAAATACTCAAGATAATCTTGATGTTGCAGTATTTAAATTGATAATATAATACATAATATATATAAGTATATGCAGATATTATTTCATGGTATATTTTATGTAATAATGTAATAAATAATCGGAATATTTGTATTAGGTATAACAAAGAACCAAGAGGGTAAACTTTCTCTCCCCTTATTAGAATCCGAGGAAAGAGCATTAAAAGTTCGACATTTTCTTTTGAGAAGTTTGTAAAGTGGCGGAGCGAACTGCTAAATATCGAAGTAAACCGTGATTTATATCCGCTTACAACGTCTTTGACAATTGTCTGTAATGTTTCACTTTATTGTGAATGTTTGTGTATGCCTAATTTGTTATTGTGGAATGCTCCATTTAGTCAAAGATTTGTTTACGACACGTTCATCGTAACATAGTTTATCCATGACAATATTATTTACTTCACCTTTGAATCATAAAAAGGTAGTAACTGTATTAAAACTATTATTAATTACCCAGAGATTACATTTACTGACTTTGATTTCAATATTGTTCATTTATAATGTTATACTTGTAACCTACAGGTTGCCAGGTAAGACATTTAAAACCTATAATACAATTCCGTTCATACGAGTTTTTTTTCTCAATCAAGTTAATCAATTAACTAGTACAAAAGTGCAATTTAAATAATAAAGAAAAAGTAAGTACAACCTTTAGTTGTATATGGCACAGAGCATCCAAGAGACGATTATAATCCATAAAATGTAGCTGAAAGGATAAATGTTGTCTGATCAATAAGACTTGTGTCATATTTGCAATCAACTCAATATCTATCACCAGATAATTGCTAATCATGATTTGTAGAATGATATATGATAGTAACTCTTTATTAGGTTTAAAATGGCTACTAGCCTAATAGCTCGTATCAAATAAGAGCCTGCTTATTACCAATTCTTCGACAACAATAAAATTTAAAGGTTATACCAATGTCGTAGGTAGAATTTTGGCCAACAAAAAGATCAATATGGATTAAATAACAAGACTGTTCGATGTTACAACGACTGAAACAATATTTACTTTAGGTTTTCGTTTACCATCTGTTATATACTTAGACTGGTAATAATCAATAATATAATAATTAGTATAGGCGGGTGGTGGTGCACGGTGGGTAATAATCATTAGCTGTTGAAATTAGAGAATTGTCTGCAGCTCAAAGCATAAAAGGGCTTCGAATAACTGGTTATCCTTGCTTAGTATTATAAATGCGAAAGTGTACTAGTTTGTTTTTTTACGCTTTCGGGTCACCGACAATCATGAGTTTAGTATACTTATAGTTTACAACCCAGAAAAGGTCATAGGCTTACTTTATATCCTGGAAAATGCATAGTTCCTGTGCCGTAGAGCACCTAACTTATTTATATTCAGATAACTACGCGGTCGAAGTTGCGGAGAGAAGCTATTTCTTAATATAGCGAATGAACTAATAACTTTAAAATCCTGATATAACTTAAAATATGGATTTTATTTGTTTCCAGAGGAGAATGGATTAAAAATATTATTTATAGCTAATCTACTTTAGAAGATTTTGGTTTTTTAGTCGACTATTCCATCCATCCATCAGCCTTTCGAAGTCCACTGCTGGACATAGGCCTCCCCAAGAGAACGCCACAACATGTGTTTCGCTCATATAGGAGATAGTGCCGTAATCGCCACGCTTTGCAGGCGGGTTGGCGATCGCAGTGGTTGTTGTTAATAGTCGAGGGAGTGCTGCTGCCCACTCCCTCGGTATTCCCTCAGTCGGCTCTTACGACTCCAATGGGAGGAGAGGGGAGGGACAATTCTAAAGCCGGCCCCACACGGCAGTCGACTATTACGGCAGTCGACTATTACGATACGATACGATAAGCTAAAAATGAAATGGGACGGTGACAACTATGTAGTATGTTAGTCCCAACACCACACTGACCGCGCGAGGGCCTGTGTAAACAATGTTCCGTAAATAACGTGCTGTTCTATTAATCACAAAATTAATTGAACGTCGCTAACAATAAACACGAATACTAATTTATTATTACATTTTCCTTCCGTTCGTTGACAATGGAAGTAATTTACTGAACATTGTAATTCACGGCTGATTCAAAGGACGTCTGAAATTTAAATCCCGGTTTACTATTTATTTCTCACTACACGAGACGTGGGAGCTGTAATTAATTTTTAATTCGTTTTTATATCAAAGAAATAAAGTTATTGCATTTAAAAAAGACGACTAGTTTAAAAAATACTTGTAACTGTTTTGTGACGCACTGTTAATGTAAATAAAAATTATGAAGAGAATGGAACGTTTGTATATAAATAAAAGTATAAAAATATTCATTTTTATTTTTATATGTACTTAACTACTTATATTAAGCCCTTTAAATGCTCGGCCATTTACCATAACACAAAGTGCGGAAATGTGAAATAGAAAATAAATAGTCACGAGCCGAATTCGAACTACATTTTCTGGATTAGACATTAGATTTAGGCTACGTCTTGCAAACAATCCTTCAATAACGTATCCTTTATGCATTAAGTTTCCCTAACTAGGTATATGTCTGTTAGTGGTTTCAAGAACTCTTCAAGTTAGATGGGCCGAATGTGATTTTAACCGAATACGAACTTCGGCCGAACATTCGGTAAATATACAAAACTCGCCCGAACTTCGGTGTGTGCTTTCTCGGGAGTAACAAGTCATAATATGACACGGTGTATATTTTTTATGAAAGACAACGCCGTAAAGCAATAAAATAACAGCCAGTGGGTGACACCTTATTTCAAATTATTGGGTGTATTGATGAGGTTGTGATAAAAACTACTTCATTTATACATTTTAATTTATCTATAATAATTATAGTTTAACAAACAACTGAACATGCTTAAATGAGTTTCGAGTAGTGGTATATGTGTCTTATTTTGCAGCTATGACAGATGTGTATTTCTAAATTTTAGTATAAACCTTACCTTTTTCTTATACCGAATGTTCGGCATTTAAAACCAAACTTCGGCCTAAAGCCGAAGTTCGGTTCAAGCCACCGAAATTTGGTTAAACTGAATGTAAAACGAACTTCGGCCCATCCCTACTTCAAGTAAATAAACATTGGTAGCCTTTAACTAATCTATCATCCTATGAACTATAAAATATTATATTACAATTACGTTTATCAATAATCTTCATACAGGACTATAAAAACGATAATGCTTGTATATGATGTATATTATTATAGGCATAACAATTTACTTAAGTTTTCGACATCAATCTTATCATCATGATTTTTATTTTTAGATTTCATATCTATAATTCTGGAAAGTATTAACAAACGAGCGCTCCTTATCTCTACAGCCTTATCATTAAATTAAACATGCCCTTGTTATTATGATACTTGATAACTATACACACAATGTAAATTCCTTGCTGTCGCTATTGCGCAAAATGTTTATAATATTTACTTACTAGAAGCCAGTAGTAAATATACGCTTTTTTACGTTTTTATGAGTTCACCTTCACATTGCAACAGGCAATAAAAACAATAATTAATCCATTATTTATTAGACCAATTATATATGGTACTTATGTAGTATATGTACTACCGCTTTACTTTTTTAATCTTAATAGTAACTCAATTTTATAGTTTTTAGAAACATAAAACTTCGTTATTGAATTTTATTTATTATTAGCAGAAACTGAAATGTCGTCTGCGTAGATTTCAAAATTAAACCATGTTAGCTACCCCTATAGCAACGAAAATATTATATACTCAATCGATGGATATAGTCGTATCCGCATGGATCATGAATTTAATCAGATGCAAAGTCTTTCTGGTACTTAAAAATACCGTGCTACAAAAGACTATCCTGTAATTAGATAGAAAAATGCGAATCAAATGAATACTTATGTGAAGTCAAGATCATCGTGGTTACAATCCTATTAATTATATTTATTACAATAATACGACAGAGAGAAAAGCTATCAACTGAACTCAAACGAGAACTGAACCCAAACGAGAACTGACATTATTGTAACTGTCACATAAATACTCCATAGAGTCACACTAACAATACAAATTGCAAATCTGCTCTACTACACTATTTCCCATCCATTGTAGTAAAAACTGGTTGGATATCACATCAATCATACAATAAATCCCGATTCCGTACAGCAAACATTGTTTACATTTTTTCTTTACAAAAAAAAATCATATATGCTCACATTAAACCGGTAGATTCCCTTTTCCCATTTAAAGGAAATATTTTGTTACCCCACAAAAAAGCCGTCGCTTTCTACCCAAAATGCTTTGTAAACCGTAATTATAAGTAAGAATAACTTTGGGAATATCTTTTGTTAAAGGAGGGGAGTTTTTTTGTGTAGGGACCGACCACGGCAGGTGGTATATAAAATGGCTGCTCATAAATAAATTACGAAAAAAAAAACAGCAAAAACTGTAGAATGGAAGACGGCCGAGCTCAATGTCAAATAAAGGTCGTCGGGATATTTACAAAGATTACCATTTAAAATGTTTACGTACGAGATAATAGTATATACCTACGAGGCAAACCAATTTTTAGTTATATTTTCCTTTTAAATAAATATAAATAAATATAAATTTAATTGGTATTTATAATAATATTAGTACCTGCTCATGTAGGTATATTATTATCTTTATGTTTGCTACCTACCCATGAATAACATTAGAGAATCATTTATTCTATTATTTATTAATATATTACCATGTTATCTACACAGTATCTTGGTATGAAACTATGTAATTTATATATCTACATTTTACATAATACATACATAAATACCTAGGTCCTAATTAATTATGAAAACATCTGCTTTTAATACAATGGTATATGACACGCAGAAATATTTATTATTTTGAATAATATCACTTTCTCGATAAAATGTTCGCGACTTGCTGATAAATTAATAGTGCTCGTAAATTCAATTTAACTTTGTACTCGGAAATCGTATTGTACAGACGATAAAGTTTAAAGTTGCCGTCTTTGTATTCATCCGGTCGAGTCCATTAAAATAATGAAGCCACAACACCATCATGTCACGTTTTAGCATTGCCCACGTCCGCATGTGCTACAAAAGGAATGCACAGTATTATTATTACGATGAAAAAAAGCTGACACTATATTTTTTTTGAGCCATCCAGGTAACGCAAACAACAATCGTATGGGGGAGCAGCGGGTAAACCGGTCTAGTAAAAAAACATTCTTTGTAAATCAGAGGCATAAATCAAGGGAGCTCACGACCCAAACTGGTTCGATGCGTATGCTCGCTCGTCTAAGTCTGTACAGCTAATGATCCTTCAATCAAGGTCAATTTTAAGAAAAAATACAAAATTATAGCTTGCTTTAGAATGGATAATTTTACTTTGTACATTGCACAACTATGTAATATGAACTGATTATTCGAAAGTACTGTTAAGAGTATAATGACTTTTTGTAACGGGCAATAAAATTATTATAAAAATGATTATTTTCTGTCCGAGTAAACGCAGTTTTAAGAATAATAAGACAAGGGAAATAAAAAGTGATAATTAGTTATTATAATTTAAACCTGAATGCAAATACTACAATAAAAGCAACAATGAGCAGTTTCCATTGTATGAATCTGAAAAACAAACAATTCTCACTAGGGGAATAGCGCGAATAAGCTATTGTTCTCTGAGAGGACATAACGGATCGTGTCGGATTTACGAGTACGCCGATTGCGCCGACCGACGACCTTTGGAATGTCAAGTAATTATTGTATAACTATGTATATAGGTATCTAAATGATACGCACTTTTCAAACTTAATTATTATGCTACTAAGGAAAATTTCAACGAGGATTTCTAGGATGTAAGATATTTCCAGCACGAATAGGTACAGAACAAAGCAATATCTATCCATTAAATATAATGCAAAGGATCTTCATAAATACGGGTTCGATTTTACTCATAGTAATGTTTTTCTATTATTACAATAATTTGTTTTTAATATATTAGCCAACAATTTATTATCAACTAAGCTAATAACATGTTAACGTGATAAAAAACAACGAATTCAAACCAACCCGAGCAGTAGACAACATGAAGAAACATAGACATATTTATGTTTTACCGTACCTACCTATGTTACATAATTTAATCTTTGAGCCTATGAGCATAGCACAGCGAGTGGAGTGGAACGGTAGGGTCAACGGCCGACGGACCTCGGACCAATTCGCGACATGAGATTGAATAATAAGTTGATTGCTAGTACAGCTCAAGGCCGGCGGCCATTACTGCGCGTGTCTCGTCCGTCATTTAGTACAGCATGCATCCCTCAATTTGATCTGATCCCCGTATCTGATCCCCGTATTAATAGACATCATTATTTTCTACTAACACAACCCTTTCTATTACTGTTATGTACCTGAATATAGAGATTTATAGTCACAAATACTATTTTATTACGCATTTCAATGCATTATTGACATTACACAAATAGATAGGTTACTAGCGAGTAGTGACCTACACACATAGAGGAAACTGGGGTTATGGGTAATTGTAATGGGCTTTCTGAATAATCATCTGATTAGTATAAATCTCCAAGAAAAACGTGTTTTCCTTACACAAGATGGGTCACTGGGCAGCTACTAAAATAATCGTGCAGTATCTCCGTCTTTCTCCGTATTAGCAGACTGTGACTGTTTTACATTAATTCAGTGGTTTTACTCTACCTGTACAACATCATTTTACACTTATTTAGATATTTTTATATATATTTTTAGCATTTGGCATGCTTAGCACTATACATTAAACACAAAGTGAAAAATGTGAAATCGAAAATAACTGCTCGTGACTGTTATTTTCGATTTCACATTTTTCACTTTGTGTTTAATCATTTTACACTACTATTCTTAATCTAGTATTTATCAAAACAATCGTGGATCTTTAATGACAAAGCGATATTTTAACGGAATATCTATTTACACAGTACCGTAACGTTATATCTTGAATTTCAAAATTGTCGACCAAATCTCTAGTTAGATACAAATTATAACTATGTATTTAGACTCGTGCATCAGTCACCGGGCGAAATCTACTTGCACGCGATAGTAGGGGGCTATTACTGTAAATAACAGTCGGAATAAATTACAAGCTACCAACTGCCATATTTGGCTCCGACTGTAACGGCATACAGGCAAAATAGATTTTTAATAAAGCGATATTATGTGATACGTGTGACATGTTGAATTAATGCAATGTTCTAATTTTAGTACACCAATAAAAAAAACTAACTAGCTGTTACTATAACCTATTAGAACTTTTTAAATATTAAAAAGGCGTTTAATAAAGTTCAACGATTTACCACACCTCAATTAATTAAAATCATTGATGCTTCCATTATCCACGATTTGTTATGTCTCCATCCATCAGCCTTTTAACGTCCACTGCTGGGCATAGCCTCCCCAAAGGGGGGATAATTACCGTAATCGCCACGCTTGGCAGGCGGGTTGGCGATCGCAGTGTATGTTGTTAATACTCGAGGGAGTGCTGCTGCCCACTCCCTCGGTATTCCCAGTCGGCTCTTACGACTCCCGTGGGTAGAGAGGGGTGGGAAAATTCTAAAGCCGGCCCCTCACGTCCTTTGTTATGTCTACCCTTTAATAATAGGTAACATTATATTAGTACCTGCTGCATAAAAATAAAACTATACAGTAAAACACGTGTCAGCATATTATTATGTACATATTTCGCATAATTACGAACGAGCGAGATCTGAATTTATTCACTAAGTACCTATAAATACTTAATTTATACGAGTAATAGATACTGCAAAAAAGACCCTGAATGACAATCAACGCAACGATTAATTTAATGCGCCTGCGCACGACCAGCTGACGTAATTTCATTGGCAACCATTTTGAACAGTGTTTTCTGTCATAACATAAATATCAGACTAGCTTCTAAAATGTTGGATCTTTTGAGTGTTTCTATGACTTTAAAGAACAAATTATTTGTGCAATGTAGAAAAAAAGAGAACATTTATGCGAGCGGGAATCGAACCTGCGTCCCTTCCGATCCGGGGAAGTGCTCTAACCATCAAGCCATCGCACTGACCAACGGTCATTCCCAATCTCCACACCACATTTGTCTTTACGACCAACGCCACCACCACCACACCACCTATCAGACACCACCAATCGGATGCATTTACATGCATTAATCCAACATAGTAAGTTTAATTTTGCAATTAAAATTCATAATATTTGATGGCGCGATTTTTTAAACGTTTTTGATGATCAAAAATGTTTCTATGACTGTTAAGAATAAAGTTCTAAGTATGCCAATCATCACATTGTTGCGCAACTGCAGCTGTGCGTTATAACTACGCTACAGTTTGAAACAATCTTTGAGCAGTTTTACAATTTAATAAATAAAATTAAATAGATATAAATATAAAATTATTCGAAAAACATCGTCAGAACATTCTGGTTGAGGAGCGAAACCATTAATTCACCGTAAATATGAGAATCAATTCAATTTCTGTGGGCCACAGTTTTAAAGATTTCGTATTAGTTATAGCTACAGATAATACTCCACTTTTACGGTCTTCTTTGTAGTCTGATTTTAATAAAAGACTGCATTCCAGTCCAATTAAGGGTCCAATCGTCTCTATAGAATAGACGATAAAAATAAAAATACAAGTTCACCTTTAATACAAACGCAGCCGCATCAGAACAGGTTCTATGTAAAGGCTGGTGATAAATTCTTCTAGGAACCGATTAAGATTCGACAGCGAAATTCCCTTTAAGGGTACCATGAATCTTCTTGTTTACGGCGATTAGAGAGAGATGAATGTATGTGAGAGATTATCCAGATAGGGCCTGCATGCCTCGCCCTACTCGTATTTATAGAGCCGGTTTCGAAACCAGTTTACTGGACATGCGTTCTCCGGAGAGCAAATAAAAGTCATATAACGGAGAGAGTAGCCACCAGCAGTGGGAATGTGATAATTGTGTAAGGAATGCACATGATTTTGTGACGACGTGTGAAATGTATGCCATGTTTGTGGTCTTTAAGCGTCAATCCTATCATCTTAAAATCATATCTTTCGTCAGTTTAATAATTGTGCTCTGATTTATTTTGTTAATTAGGAGCGATTACCTTGACTTTTGTGTGATCTGGAGGTAGGGATTATTACCTTGACTCTTTCTTGCGTTTACAGCTTTATCTTTCTTATTTATCTTTCACAATGTTTAGATTAAGGCTAAATTAAATGATTGTAAATACGACTTTCAAGGCAAATTATCACAACTTGTTTTCAAAGTGGATAAGACAGATAACTCCGATAAACAATAAAAAAACTCGACTACATTATCTATGCAGTATTATATATTTCTAGTATTAATAATGGATTAAAAATCCTAATAAAGTACCTAGTAACGATAATGAGATGTAGAATGAATTTATTCCTTTAAAACTTTTCTAACAGCACAGGACGGAAAAGCAACAGTATAATGTCTCGGCAGCGTCCTTAAAATAATAATTGCTCGGTAGACAAACGCGCGATAGGGCTGTCTACTGACTCGAAAATAACATTCACGAGCAGTATTTGAACCTGCATCTCCTGGGAAACCATCGCGTCAATTGCTCAGGACTGCGAATTTCGAAAACGCATTTTTCTTAATGTATTCGGTGACGCCTACGCCACCTGTCGGATGTATTTTCATACAATATTGACCAGGTAAGCTTATTATGAAAATTACGATCCTTACCAAATAATAAAGCAGCCCTATATATTTTGAAAGTTTTATTTTCGAAGTATTTGCTTTATTGATTGATTTGGCAAAGCATGTAGGATGGTTTTCCATGAGATGCGGGTTAAAATAAAATCCTGCTCGTACATATCGATTTAACACTTTTGCATTTTGTGTGCATATATATGGCTAAGCATGACATATGTAAAAATATAAAAAAATTACTATGCATTTGACAATATTACATGAAATTTAAAGTAGGGAAAGGATTGGGCGCTTTAGCAAGTTTTGGAGGGAAAGGACTAAGAAGTGTTTAATAAAAATACTTTTTGTGATATTTTAATAAACCATTAAACGTTTTATGTTTTTAAACAGTTTTATTTAGTTTAATCGCGACGCATACTTGTTACCTACAAATTTGCTACAGAGAAATACTTGTGCCTTTTCTCGGATGTGCGAAAAGCTTTGTTGTTGAATTTTAAAGTGTAAAAAATTCGCATTCTGATAAACAACTTCATTAGATACGCTTTTGGAAAGCATAAACATGTAGGAGAAAAACCAATTTCTTTGATCTCTTTATAAATAGAGGGAGATATTTTGCATTAATGTTTTCTTGACAAATATGTTCTAAATAGTTCCTCAATTTTTTCCACATATTCAACAAAATCATTACGTGTATTAACAAATTTGGTAAATTATTCTTGCTGTAGTCCCTATACTTCAAATAGCGACTTTCTGCGCTGAAATTGTGGCTCCTTTGAAATGGCTTTATGTATGATTTCAAAGTCTGACAATCGTTATGGTTTTCGCCACAACGCTTGAGAAGATACCCGCAAATATAACATAGCGAATTTTTTTCTGGCATGTCCAGCTGATTGTACTCAAAACTTATAACTTGGACGCTGTAATCGAATTCATTTGTTTCCGAAATATCATCAACTCTAGTAGGTATTGCAAAGCTATTTACAGCTCCTTCATGAGTCATTTGAACAAGAAATTTCACCAAATCATCCTCACAATTTCCTCCTTTTGAAGGCTTTAAGATGTTGGAGAAATATATTTTTTTAAACGCTGATTTAAACTGCCTGCATGTTGGATTGGTAGCAATGCCAGTTTTTGTCCTTATCTGACCGAATAAATTTTGTAGCCCATCTTGATTGAGCCTTCTTGTAAAAAGAAAGTTATATTCTTCTAATTGTAGATCATCAAACAAGAGCACTATGGATGTGATAGTGATTTGAAATCCTGGAATAAACTTTACATTGGATGTACAATCACGGCCATTCTTTGGATTTATTAACTTTATGTCTTGGAAAAAGCAACACAACATCTCTTTGAAAAACGCCCTTTGTGATTCATTGCCTCTATACGCTCCTTTTAATTCATAATTGTGTCTCAAATTAGATGAATTTAAAGAATCGAACACATTATTCATGTTCATTATAAAGTTAACCGTATCTCTTCCTGATTCCTCAATAATATTAAAATCTACATAAGTAGATATACCTGCCGCAACAGATTTGCTTAATAGTTGTGTTGCGTAACAAACTTTCATCCTTTCTAAGTTTGTCGGTTTGATATGGCTGTTAGTTAGTTTATGTGCAAGCCTGCAACTTTTCTTTATGTCATGCTCATAAAATTGTAAAATATGCCCGTATTTAGCTACAGAATTCCCAAAGTGAAAATCATATTGCATCAAAGTTTTTCAACGTTTTTGATAAGATGTGGTGGTTCGAAGATATAATATATTTTTCTATCATTAAGAAAAAAATAAGGCCTTTCAATAGAAACACCTCTTTTGGCCGCATTCATCTGATTTAATGACCTTTTGTCAGACACAAAAGTTCGGATGCTAAGCCCAATATCAAATAATTTTTCTAATACATTATCAACCCATTTATTTACTTCATCATAATCCCTACATTCTGAGAGCATGGCATATGCTATGGATAGTTTCCAATTTTCAAATATACCACGAACCATTATTACTAAAGCCTTTTTAGCTAGTTTTAGCGACTGCCATCCATCAACTTCGTGGAATCCAATAATTGTATCGTCTTTAATATGTTAGAAGAGATTTGTTTTTAAAGTCATAGCGTCAATCATAACAGAGCAATTTTTTTCTGCCTCTGTCATTTGTGCCACTTTTATTTTCGAGGATAGTCATCGCTCTTTCATTTATTTCATTTGTGATTGGAAAACAATGTTTATTTAATATTGTAGTACGTGGGAGGCGTAGCGCATTTTGCAGTAACCGGTAAGCATGTGGACTGGTAAAATACAAATTTAAACAAAAAAGTGAGTATTCATGTTCATATCGGTCTTTACCATGGAATTTTAAACGGGTCTGTGCTTTCACTAGGAGAGATAATTCAAAAATTTATCGTACAGTTTATGAAAGGTACTTATTTGAGATTTTCGTGCTTGATTTTCACTTTCATGACATTTCAATTTTTTTCTGCATTGCAAAAGTTCAGACTTTAATTTTCTTTTCCTTGGAGCGTGGCAAGAGAGACTGGTCGTGGTTTGAGCATGACTGTCATTCTTTGCTGTTTCGGTCTGAGTACAATTTTCATCTCCAATCAAAATAACTTCAGTTCCATTGTCTTCTTTCTGAAACCCTTCTTGAACTGTCCTTTGTAAGTCCGGCAAATTCAATGAAGGGAGTGAATTCTTTTTTAAAACCTTGCGGTTAGGTTTAGGTAGTATGTCCTTGGCCGGAACCCCTCCGTGGGACTTGGAGGCGGAGGTGCTCGCCGAGGTGTATCGGCGGGCATCGCAAGAGCGGGAGGGGGGTGGTCGGCCCCCACCCAGCGTGGTGGCCAGATGGCAGGGCGACGCCCGCCGAGCTGCCATGGCCAGCTGGAGGGCGCGGCTGGAGGCGCCCCGGGCCGGTCTTCGGACCATAGGAGCGCTCCAGCCAGTGCTGGAAGAGTGGGCAGGGCGACGGCACGGAGTCATTACCTTCCGACTGGTGCAGGTGCTGTCGGGGCACGGTTGCTTCGGCAGATATCTGCACATTGTGGCAAGGAGGGAAGCGACTCCGGGCTGTCACCATTGCGGCTGCGGCGAAGACACGGCGCAGCACACGCTCGAGTCGTGCCCGGCTTGGGCCGAGCAGCGCCGTGAACTCGTCGCGGCAATAGGGGGGGACCTCTCGCTGCCGAGCGTCGTCAGAGCGATGCTTGGCAGCGACAGGAATTGGGCCGCGGTCGCTGCCTTCTGCGAGGATGTCATCTCGCGGAAGGAAGCGGCGGAGAGGGCCAGGGAGGAGGATTCTTCCGCTGACCCAAACCGCCGCCAGCGACCGGGGCGGCGCAGGCGCAGATACTTGCGCCTCATGCCGCCCTAGCTGAGGCTGCGGGTGGATGGACCGGGGAACGTCCGCCACCCGCAAGGCCTCTCGCGAAGGTGCGACGCTCCGCGTGCGGATGCGTCGCTCAGTAGAGGGTACCCGAAAGGGTAAGCCGCCGGCGGACCACCGAAGGAATGTAATATGGTTCCAGTGGCCCGCCAATAAAGGCGGAGAGACGGCACACGGCGGGTTTCTTTAGTGGGTGCAGGCCCCACACTACCCTGGTCGTTGCCCCGAACGATAGGGTGTGCGGTTAGGAACATTTTTTCCCGCCATAACAAAAAAAAAAAAAAAGGTAGTATGTCCTGCTTTTTAAAATGATTTTCACAAACGCGGTAACTTGTGCTATTGGGCTTATTTAATAAATCATCACAACACATCAGCCGAAGCCATTCTGATAGTCTGTAATAAGAATATGCATACATTTATTCCGGTTTACAAACAAGAAACCGCTATTGCATGATATATTTTTCATAGTAACTTATCAAGTATCCCTCATTCTAAGATAATAAGAACATCGTAAGTTATGATGATTATTATAATTCATAACGTAATCGAGGTAAATTAGTGTTTATCAATGAAATATGCCCAAACTCTACTGTTTAGGCGTGAAGAGGTACTTACCGGTTACGATATAGACGAGTTTGGATGTTTAAACTACTACTACTTATACACAGAACAATACTGTTTATATCGTCGTGACATTATTAGGTAAGTAAATTAGGTATTACGCAACGTAATAAATGCGCGGAACCGTCCCAAATCGACTATACATAACCACGGAGCACTCGCGACTGATGGTTTTTTTTTTTATTGCATGTAGAGGCAGACCAGCCACGGTCCATCTGATGGTACATGGTAACCGTCGCCCATGGACTTGACTATACCGAGAGTATTGTCGAGCCGCTGCTCACCAATTCATTTCACAGATGAAATAAAATATAAACGGCAATCTCCTGCTACAGCCAAAATGCAACGACGTGCTTCATGGCCGGTCACACAGGAGATGGTGGTACCAACCCGCTCGGGTCGGATACCAAGCGAGTACTCCCACTTGGTACCCAGCCCTACCACCAGTCGTGCAATGGATGATAATTGCTTACTTCCCTTAGTTGCCTCATACGACACCCGTGGAAAAGAATGGGGTGGTGACACTTGTATTCTTAATCCGTCACCACACGGGAAAAAGTATTGCCGAGGTATGCTGAGAATTCGAGGCGCGTAGGTATAACTCCCCCGTTTGCTGTGTGGGGCCGGCTTTAGAATTGTCCCACCCCTCTCTACCCACGGGAGTCGTAAGAGCCGACTGAGGGAATACCGGGGGACTGGGCAGCAGTACGGCATTATCCCCCATAACAAGCACACAACAAAAAATGGCCCCCAGTCACGGTAGCTCCGCTATTCCGTGGTCGTCAGTAAAAAACGAGATTGACTTCACCTTGTCAGACAAACGACATATATTCAATGATGTTTCAGTGATCAGCAGGATTAAAACTGGGCGTGATCACCGACTAGTCAGGGGCATCTTGAATATTAGCACGAAAGTCGAGAGGTCACGCTTGATGAAGTCTACGCTCCGACCAACAAACACCTGCCCAATACCAGAATCCCGTGAGCATTCAGCTCAAACTACAAAATCGCTTCCAATGTCTAGGTGAGTGCGAATCAGCGAGCGATTTGAACAGCAGGTTCGTGCAAACTGTCCAAGCGGTCGGGTCGACTACTTCAAGGCCCGTCGCGTTAGCAGGACTCTCGGACCATACTCTCAAGATCATGGAAAGGAGAAAAGAAATGACAGTCCAGTCTTTAGCCGAGGTCTTGCCTGAGGCGGTTAAACAGACAGATCTCCAAGGCTGTGCGACACGATATTCGCCAATTTAATGCTATCCGCATTAAAGAGGCGATAGAACGGAACCAAGGCTCGAAAGTGTTCACAAGAGATCTGTCTGTCGGCCAAAGCCAGTTGACTAAGCTGAGGACCAATGAAGGCACTGTCATTTCATCCCGAGATGAGATCTTGAGAGAGGTCCCTACCAGTTCTATGGACAGTTGTACAGATCCCAGAGTCCTGTTATCGGCTTGGTCCAAGATCCCAGATACAAGCTAACTCGGCACTTTACCGAAGATATCCCGGACGTCAGCCTGTACGAGATCAGAATGGCTCTCAAACAACTAAAGAACGGAAAGGCACCGGGAAACGACGGAATCACCACGGAGCTTCTGAGAGCAGGCGGAAAGCTTCAGAGGCTGTTCAATTCTGTCGTTCTCGGAGGCGACGTTCCAGAGTTATGGACCAGAAGCGTGGTGGTGATGTTCTTCAATAAAGGTGACAGAACCCTCTTGAAGAACTATACACCCATCTCGCTCTTGAGCCACGTCTATAAGTTGTTTTCGAGGGTCATTACAAATCGACTCACGCGCAGGCTTGACGACTTCCAGCCTCCCGAACAAGCCGATTTCCGAAAACGTTATAGTACCATAGACCACATACACATGCTACGCCAGATTATACAGAAAACCGAGGAATATAATAGGCGTCTGTGTCTGGCGTTTGTGGACTGTGAGAAAGCCTTCGATTCGATCGAAACTTGGGCGGTGCTGCAGTCCCTTCAGCGGTGCCAAATTGACTATCAGTACATCTAAGTGCTGAAATGCTTGTATAGAAACGCCACCATGTCAGTCCGTGTTCAGGACAGGAGTACGAAACCGATCCAACTGCAGACAGGTGTTAGACAGGGAGACGTTATGTCCCCGAAACTCTTCACCGCTGCATTGGAAGATGTCTTCAAGCTCTTGGACTGGACCGGTCTCGGCATCAACATAAAAAGCGAATACATCACTTACTTTCGATATGCCGACAACATCGTAATCATTGCAGAATCGCTGAAGGACCTTGGCACCATGCTCAATAATCTCAGCAGGGTTTCCCGACTAGTGGGTCTCAAAATGAACATGGACAAGACGAAAGTCATGTCTAAAGTCCATGTCATTTCAGCACCGGTTCTAGTCGAGAGTGCGCTTCTCGAAGTTGTCGACTACTATGGGACAAATAGTCCAGTTAGGTAGGCACAACTTCGAGAAAGAGGTCAATCGACGAATCCAACTCGGCTGGGCAGCGTTCGGGAAGCTAAGGAAGATCTTCTCGTCCAATATTCCGCAGTGTCTGAAAACGAAGGTCTACGACCAGTGTGTGTTACCAGTGATGACATATGGAACAGAGACGTGGTCTCTGAATGTTTGCCTTGATCGAATCCGTAATACGGAGATCCGTAGGGGAACGAGAGTGAGCGACATAGCCCGCCGGATTGCCATGCTGAAGTGGCAATGGGCAGGCTACATCGCTCGACGAACCGACAACCGTTGGGGAAGAAAGGTTCTCGAGTGGCGACCACGTATCGGACGGCGCAGCGTAGGCCGGCCCCTCACCAGATGGACCGACGATCTGGTCAAAGCTGCGGGGAGCCGTTGGATGCGGTCGGCACAGGACCGCTCGTTGTGTCGTTCTCTTGGGGAGGCCTATGTCCAGCAGTGGACGTTGAAAGGCTGATGGATGGATGGAGGTATAACTCGCATTTCGGCTATTTGTATGAAAACATTTTACAATTCCTTTTCCTTTGAGGCCATAGTTCGTGTTAGCACAGCAGTCGGAAAAGAAACACGAACTAAATAAACATAATAAATATTTCTGTTTCTACATTTTCAATTCGAATTTCAATTCGAAGGACATAACAAAAGCAAGACATATTTTCTTACAATGGCTACTCAGCCAGTCCTGTTTCTCGGTTGCGATAATACCCAATGATTAAACAAGTAGGCTACTTGAACATTTAAAAGACAGTCTACATGTTAATGATATGACTCTCAACATTTTTTAAAGACAGCATTTATTATTACAGACAGTGTGTATTCCCAAACTTATCTAACCACAGATATATTAACTGTGCCATTGTGCACAGATCTCATATTTATCTTATAAGTATGTGTATACATACTTAATAAGATTAGAATTCATGTTATATACTTAATTAAAAGAAAACAGGTCTCCGTCTTAAATGTTCCACTATCTAAGTCAAAACAACAATTTGGTAATAAATAAGTAACTTTTTTACAATTTAACAAACAACTGAAGTGATTAAGATCTTGTTGTCAAGTGTGTGAGAGAGACAGCGGCCATTTGTAGTTCAAGTAACGGTAAAGCGGGGTGAAAGTACACATAATAACGTAACGTTGCTCGAGGCAAGTATGCTAACGACTGTTTGGCTTAAGTTTTATACATACATATGTATGTGCACTGTAAGATATTATATTAAAATTTACATAACCGCACGTGTAATCTTGAATATTCGAATCACAAATTAATTTCATAAAAACATATCCAGAGAACTAAAGCTACAAAGATAACATTGTGTTCTTGGAAAAAACTATAAATTACCATATAAATGTGCCATTTTTAATTACATAATTTATATGTTCAAAACGGACGGACAAAAAAATGCAAATTGTTGTTTGTGCGGGTCGCAGAGGACGGAAACGGTACTGCCGGCCATTTGCGATTCACACCGATAATGCATAAAGCTGAGACGTCGCTTTGAATAAATAAATGGAATACATTCTGTGTAAAGGATTCGCGTCGCGTTCACGGCCGCGTTCCCAGCCGGCCATTGTTCTTTACGTAACGCCAACGTGACGACCGCAACGATTTATTAAGCTTACACAGGTGCCGAGCTCTTCACCGTGTCGATTTCCACAGACTATTGTTCATGTAATCACGTTAATCTGCTTATAAACATTTATACTCTAGTATTAGAACCGTTTCTAACAATGTGGATGAGAAAAATAAAAATAGAATACCCAATGTAATACATAATTGTGTTAAGAGGCATTTAAAATATTGTCTATCAATGTGTAGCTTCATAAAATATAGAATGCTAAAGAGTTGGTACACGATTATGATTGTTACTATCAAGCCTCAAAACCAAATCCATGCAGTGAAATGAAAAAGAACGCCATAGTCAATACGCCTCCATTGTTGTTCTAAAATAATAGATCGATCCAACATAGACCAGACGTTCGACTGTCTATTGAGGATAGAAAACCATAAAGTTGAATGAGGATAATAAAACAGCCATGTTGTATGCTTAATATGCTTATGTAACAATACGTAAATTTATACTTATAGCGACATCTGTTGATGCAATAATAAAACTATAGCAAGGAAACGACAATTATGTTTTTGTTTTGACAGCATAAGTTCATGTTTTCTAAGAAACACTACGATACAATTAATTATTCGTTATTTTTTCTAATACTTCTAAAAATTATGGGAAGTTTTGATTGTATGGCGTCAAGCACTTCTCACTCTCCCGTGTCCAACAGACGCTTTTCTTATAATTAAGTTGAAGTTGATTCATGCGCATGTTCGCGTAGCGCGTCTCGTGTCACTGACCTTCACGCAATTGTGGGCCGGATACGCCTGTCATGCATTTGTGTACTTAATCATGGTGCCACGACTGCTTTATATCAAAACAACTAATAACCACACACCGTGACATTGATACTTCGTATTAATGACTATGCCTTTCAATTCAAGAGCTATGATAACTAAGACCTCATTGCAGCTGGATTAATTAACACAGGTTCACGTGTCCAATAACGCTGCCTAACCATTTCTCTTTATCCTGGTGGTAGAGTTAAAGTATGTAATGTAGAACAAACACAAATAATCAAGTGAAGCGGTAACGGGTAATAAAATAATCTAATTCCAACTACTAAATTGGACAACTTCAGCCCTTTGTCTCATTATAGTCAGGTGCCGGTTATTAGGAGGCAAAGATTGGGGTGACAGTGCATTCCTGCACGAATTTCTAACGCCACCCCACAAACGTGCGCTCGGCGTGTAACAATTTCCCTTTCCCCCGATTCCACCTCACCCCACTCCGCCCACAGCGCAGCATTTCGTCGCGTGCCTGAGCCAGTTTTGTTGGCATGCAAATTTAATATTGTTATTTCTATTCTAACTTTACAAGGGCAGTGGGGGAGAAACAAAGTATGATAAAGGAGCATAACGCGTATTAATGTTCGCCCAGATTGTTTAATTCATATAATTTTCATATGCAAAGTTACCGCGCTCTAAAGATTACATTTTGCAATTATGTGTGTATGAATATAAGTCACCAATCCATTGGCAATTAACGATTTAGGTCAAGATATAAACATTAAGTTTATGTATAAACAGCTGCATTTTTTATCTTGATATAAAGTGCCAGTGTTTGTAATCTCAAAGGAATAGTTTATTCTGAAGGACATTACCATAATGTAGAAAGGGTATGTGCATAATATTTAGAATCAACATATAGATACGCTGAGGTAAAGCGTAGCTTAAGCGCATTCAAAGCAAAATATGGAAAGTTATGCAAAGTTCATTACGAGGTTTAAGGTTACACGTAAGATGTAGCGCCGTTACATCGCTGGAAAGCGGATGAATTACGTATCTACTATGGAATTATAAAGGTTTTTTTTTAAATTGTTCCGGCCATTATCAGGCATACTTGATTCGCCGTATTCGAGTATAATTTGACTTAATATTTAACCTAGCCATATTTTTTAGTCCTGAAAACCCTTTATTATAGAATAAAGAGTAAAAAGCCATACACTTAGAATCTAAGGAATATAATCATAAACTAGTTAAAGTAAAGAAAAGTATCTATTATAATATAAATGAAGCATTTGTTCGTTTTTATTCAATCTCTTGCTTAGTTTCTTATCCAAATATGTATTTCTATGTAAATGACAGCAACCCTTTTTTTTTTGTTAAGGCGGGAAATAATGTTCTTAACCGCATACCCCGTCGTTCGAGGCAACGAACAAGGTAGTGTGGGGCCCTCACCCACTAAAGAAACTCGCCGTGTGCCGTCTCTCCGCCTTTATTGGCGGGCCACCGGAACTATATTACATTCCGTCAGTGGTAAATGACAGCAACCCTACCACAGACTGCTGTTTATGCTTTGAAGCAGCAATTTATACTAAAGGATAATTAATGTAATCGATTTCATGACAGCCCTAACAAAATATCGGAGCACAAAGGTATTGTACACGATAACCATGGAGAGGGTTACCTAATGCTACGTGATTAAAATCTGCAAATTGAATTATCGTTGATAAACATGTCTGACGTATCGTACAATCAACTTGAAGTATACGCGGCTATCAATTGTTACCTTATTACAAGAAATTTCTGACAGTTCAAGAAATCGTCTTTGTTGATGACCATTTCGTTTTCGTCTATAGAATAAAAATGAATTACTTATTCAGTAAAAATATAAAATATATACATTTGTTGTGTTAAAAACTTGAACTAAAAACCTGAAAACTGGAACTTCAGCACATGTACTTTGAAAACGAACTACATATTATATGTTATATTTTCATAATTAATTTGTTCATTATACATAGAAATATAAAGGATTTTTAACAAGTAAACAAATGTGTATTTGTTTTTACGTATATATGACTATATCTTAGTTCTAGATTATTGCTATAGCTACTTCTTACCTAATAATTTATAATTTTAACTCTGGAAGCCTTTAATATAAGGTTATTGAAGTAAAATTCTAGGAGTATATCAGACATAGACATTATGCGAATAAGTATAACTTATTAACACAAACAATAGTGTTGTTGATTTTACTTCTATTATATTATATAGACTGTTTAAACACGACGCAAACACAATAGTATTCCGAAACCAATTAAAATCAAATAGGTAAACAAAGAGGGTTCCCACCGCGCAAGCTTATCCAATATCCGAATTCCGTTAGCTGGTACAAAGGACTGTCGCTTCCACGTCGCTTTGTGAATACACTGCGTATGTATTTGAAGAGGTATAGTTGATAGCTTTGACTGTACCTACTACCAAATAGGTTGGACGTGTAGTTACGTATAGTTACGCAAATAATATACCTATATGGTATGTATATATATAGCGGTAAAACTTGTTTTCGATATATTCGTGCCTAGCCTCCTCCTGGCTCATATATAACTCACAAATTGACAGCACTGAGGCAATTAATTGACTACCAATGTTAAATCTTTTTGACTTATTGCAAAGAGCAAATACATCAAATAACTAAGAGTGCAGGGTTTGATATATATCATGAAATGAGAGTAAACCATCGTGTTATACCAACCTTAACAGCTTTAGTTTCAAACACAAAAGTTAGTCTCTCGCGGACCGGTTCTCTGGTAATGAAATGTTGAACTAAAGTGAGCAAACTTTTGACGGAGAACAAGAATGTGAACAAATTTATACGTATTTCGTTCTATATTCGAAACCAATTTAAAATAGCTTTTCAATATATGTACTAATAAATTAACAAGTAGAGGTATTTACAATAATGATATTTTTTTGAAACACGAATCGTAGCAGTCAGCGAATTATATGGTGCCACCTGACTACTGGTAAAAATAACAATCCGGTGCGAACCCACCAAACTAATTCTCCGGCATGAAATGGAGTGCCAGGCTTATTAAAAATTAAAATAAGGTTTATGCTTTCCTTGCATAAATTCCTTCTCTTTATTTCCTTG
This sequence comes from Leucoma salicis, assembly GCA_948253155.1. Classification (NCBI taxonomy): domain Eukaryota; kingdom Metazoa; phylum Arthropoda; class Insecta; order Lepidoptera; family Erebidae; genus Leucoma; species Leucoma salicis. The sequence continues at coordinate 8,175,000 of OX411815.1, forward strand.
GGTAACTTCATAAAAATAAGCTCATAATTATAGCTGTCAAACTAACGCTTTAAAATATACATAATATGATGACCATTACGTTTGATGCAAAGCAAACTATCAACGTGACTATGTGGTCACATGTGGCGGCGCTTCGTCTCTTATAACAGTATGTAAATAAATGCAATGACGCACTACTCTGTGATATATTTACGACGCATGTTCCAGATGTATCAATCTCTCTACTATGCCAGAGTCCATTTTTTATCACAAAAACTGTTCTTTCTGACAACATCAGTGACACACTGATGAAAATGCGTCCGATCTCCTTTATCGCGGAAATTATAATGTATTATATGATTAAAATATAACATACAACGACATATCCTAAATAAAAAGATTTTTAAATTGAACATCAATAATAATAACATTAAAAAGGGAACAAAAGCAATAGGAAATACTGCTTTACATTGATCTCGATAAAACTAACGTGATTAGAAATAAATCCACAATGCACAGATCCTATCATACTGGTAGTGCTATCTATACAATAAAATGGAAAGTGTGTTACAAAAAAATAACAACATTTCGGGATCGAGTTTTGGGTTTGCGCATAACGATTTTTCATAATATGAGTTGTTGCATCAGAAACTTCCCAATTGCTGCGCGGAAGTATACTTAAAGGGTATATGACAATAGAGTTATCCCCTTATACCCTGAGACTTATAATATAGGCGAAATATGAGATTTATGGAAATTATCTGTCTTTTTAAAACATAGTGAATAAATCTACATGCCTAAATGATTTTCTCGACGCGACCGCTTGGGAAGTCTGTCAACTAGCACTCGGCCATCGGAGTGGACTATAGCATGAAACCGTCTCAACATGATGGGAAACCCGTGCCTGATAGTGAGACAGTATTGAAAAAAAATACATATGATATAGCTTTGTTTATACTTTTTTTTCTGTACTTAGCTTTTGACATGCCCAGCTACTTTAAAGAACAAATAATTTGTGACATGCGGAAAAAGCGAACTTTAGTGCGAGCGGGAATCAAACCTGCGTTCTTTCCAATCCGCGGAAGTGCTCTAACCGCTAAGCACTTTCCCGGATTGAATGGGATTTTTCCCCAAAAATCCCTAATTGGAAGCGATTTTTGATGTGAAACATCTAATGCGGAGGGAGCTTAAAATCGGCTGTTAGCGTGGCGACGCTTTTATTTTACTTGTCCCGTTCAATTCTTGCAAGTTAAATTTGACACACTTCCCGGTTTTTGATTGAGCTGAAATTTTACACGCATATGTATATTGCGTGACAATGCAATATTATGATGACATGGAGCTGATCTGATGATGGAGCAGGAAGGTGGATATAGGAACTCGTATAATAAACCGCGCAACCCCATCGAGTTTGGGCTCGTATGATTCGTCTTGACGAGTACTTTGCCTCTAGATGGTATCCAGGGTCTGATGATGGAACTGGAAGGTGGTCACAGTAACTCACTGTAATGAAACGACGCAACGGAGCGGAACTATCGAGTTTATACGCGTTTGATTCGTCTTGAGGAGTACTTTGTCAAGTTACGATCATTTTATTTCTACTAAATAATTTCGATGTTTTCACATCTGGTAGACGCCCCGCGACGTCTAGTTTTTTATTCTCAAATAATTTGTGAGATATCCGGGGGGACATTTCACAGATCATTTGTTCTGTTTACACTGTCAGGATAAAGTGTAAGACTAAAATTAAAAACTAAACCTAAAGTAGTGCTAGTCAAGTCACGAGATATGCTATATGTATGTAAAGAAGAGGGGTGAGTACATAATAACCACTTGTGTACTACAAAACTCATAATCAAGAACCCAGTAGCTTATAAAGTGGTTCAGTAGCCCATTGTAGAAAGTTATAAGAGAATATTTATTTATTTATATTTTATTTATTTAGCCCGCTTTAATATACTAAATTAGAATTTAACGCGAGTAACACTGCGGAAGAAGAATTCTGAATATGTATTGCAATGTAAGACTAAAACAATTCGGGAGATGTACTGTTAAAATGTTCTGCGCTGCAGTGTTGAATTAATAAAATTTCTTACCAGAGCAGCCATATGAAAAATATAAACGTTACGTAATTCTAAGCACAGTCTGTTATAGTTTTAAATTGTATATATGGTATATAGGACATTAAAAATTTATGTTGATAATAGTTAAAAGAGGTAAAAAAATTTTTTTTATCGATTATCATCAGTTTTCAATTGTCATTATACAAATAAGCTTTTTGTTTATGATGATTATCTTGGCGACAAATCTCTAGTAGATTGTAATGATTACTGATTCCGTTTTCCTCTTTTTACAGCCCCTAAACTTACAGCAGCAGCAGCTTTAAGTATGGGGGTTAATCTCCTTTAAGTAAAGAGAAGAAGAGCAATTGTCTTATTATATATTCCATGACACTTAAATGATGATGATGAGCTTAAATGGGTTGCTGGGTTGCTTTAAGTTTTCCATCTTTGACAATGGTATTTTCTTCCTAAAACCTCCTTATTCGAGTCGGACGACCCTCGAGGGTTTAAGTGGTATAAAGAAATCAAAAAACAACGTAATGTAAGAATCTATTTATTAATAAATATAAAGTTCATAGTCTTACCTATCATAAATCCAGGCTTTAAAGCATTTTATATCAACTAACAATCGACTAGGTCGAAGAACTCAAAAGGTAAGTTTTATATACATAACTCAGAACCATAAAAGATCGACCCCATTATAACATAAATTAATTACAGGTACTGGTTATAAAGCCGTAACTACAATATATTTAAAACAATATTATAACTTGTGGGTTGCAAGTGAACTATAAAAAATAACTTAGAAACTTCAAGTATAATTTTATGAAACTGCACTACATAACCAAGTTCTATGCAAGTTAATGTAATACGTTTAATGTGGTCGACTGGCAAAGTGCCAGAAAAGTCCAAATGAAAAACGGTTTCACAGTAAAAATATTCCCCGAGATATAGACATGTTATATACTCGTATGTATCAACAATGAATACTAACCGTATATATGTATATCCACAAATTTTATTTTATACTGAATAAGGCATTTTTAATTTTATATTAAATTTTAAATAAAGAACAGCATTTATAATGTATGTTCGCATGTGACTTTATAAACATACAGGTAAGGGAGATTCGCGAACATATCCCTCCAATCAATTCTAAAAAAATATTTAAGGTTCTGATATATCTATACAGCCTTTTTCTCATGTATATCTTTAATGTACAGACACAGCAGTAATTGTTTACAAATTTTCACTGCTCTATGCAGGAAAACATCGTGACGAAACCTGCATACCTCAGAGATTCTCTCGACAAAGTCTGCCAACCCGTCCTGGACCAGCATGGTATACTATGACCTAAATCCCTCTCTCACCCTGAGTGGAGACACGTGATTAATATTGAGTCAGCAAAGATTTGAAAACACACGATGCGGTGATCGGTCGCTACTAAAGTGACGTCATTCGTCCGGGCTGTCTATTCACAAAATCACAGTCTGTATGTATTATAAATAAATATTCAAATATTCACGAACATTTTCACACAACGTCCTGAGGTCCCATACTAACTTAACGCTTGTGCTATGAGTTACAGATTACGGATATAATACATATACTACTTTTTTTTAGTAAATACGTACATATAATTGATAGAAAACACCCCAACGCAGTACAAATATCTGTGTTCATCACACAAATAATTGTCCTAAGCAGGAATCGAACCCACGACCTCGTGCACGGAAGTCGGTTACACTACCGACTTCGCCTACGAGGCCCGTCATTATACATGAATACCAACCGAATTAAGCCGCAGCTATAAAACTTGTTCTAACATTTATGACTCGGTATTTTCGATATATTCAGTTTTTATGCCTACATTTTTTGTAACATGCAACAAATTACCCAAGACTTTTAGAGTGAAAGATTAATAAAACACTTGTTAATTGCTTTCAGACTATATCCGTGAATGGCACTGATTTAATCAATCACACAGCTTTCACTACTAAACGTTTATTTTGTGACTTGACTACAGAAGTCGTTAGTTTTATAACAGTAATATATTCGGAGCTAAAATAGCGCCATAAATTTTGGTTTTTATTGTTTTCCTCTGAACTTGGCAAGTGTTGAGATGAGCAAAAGGAATCTTAAATATATGTAATAAAAAATCTTTTGTTTACCTGCAGGTTGCAGCGATGGTTCTGTCGGAGCGATTTGTCCGTTGCTTCTCACAGCTGCCGATTTCTTCCTGCCTCCGGTAGTGGCTGGACTTTTTGTTGTATCGCGCTCAATTCTCTGAAAATAAGAAATTCTTTAAACACCGAAGCTCGGATCGAATTTGTTAACAAGGGGATTAAAAACGATACCATTCTAAGAGTTAAATTCTTTAGTTTTCATTTTCATATAGACTTCAACTCTTTAATCTGTTACAATATTGATATTAAAACATTTTGATAATATTTCATAATTATATCCGATTCTATAGACTAGTCACGACTATGTGGTGTACTCAAAACAAACGATATATTATACAGTTTATTTTATTTTATGCCACTTCTAAACAAATAAATCGTATTGTATTTTAACAAAATGCATTTTAAACTGTCTTGACATTAAAACACATGGGTCGCAAACCTAATAATTTTATTTTAAATTCTTTCACGATTAACAATAATCTATGATTGTCTGAAAATGTGAAATAAAAAATGATTACTGCTAGTGGGGTTTGAGTTTTCTGGGGAATCCACCCTGGATTGGTCTAGATTACAAGATACGGGTTATCTCGCTCTTAGTTATAATTTTTATTTTCGTACAATTTCTTTTGGTTAATGGCCAAAAATTTCAATGCCTTAAAATATGTGAAAAAATATCAAAATAGTAAACGATATCTATAGATACTATTAAAAAACTGCAACAGAACTGAGTAATAAATGTAAGAAAACATCATACATAATTAAGCGTATCTGAATTCAAGTTTTTTTAGACTCATAGTTCGGTTGTTTGCGAAGCACGCAAAAACCGCTGATGAACTTTTTTGGATAAGTCGTGATTAGACTGGTATACATTTTAACTCGCTACTATACCGGGAACCTAGGTATAAACAATAAAGGCTAATTGATAACAATTGTCGTCCAAACTAATTCCTGTTTTGTATATTATAAAGTATAAACACACATGTCAAAACTCCTTTGAAGTTATTTGGATAATTATTAAACAGTCTACGACAAACCATATTTGTTAAGATATCTTTAGAAAGAAATTATTAGAATGAGAGCATAGGGCATCATTTAAAATGAAATCACTCGGTCGTGAACCAGCAATCCACTTATTTCGGCTGACGACGGGCGATCCCAGAATTACGTCGTGTCATGACTCATGGCGCTGTGTCGGCTAATGCTGACTCACTGCCGAGTCGGCAAGACTCGCTGCGTGTTGCCGAGTCAGCGGCAGTCAGCGGCGCACCTCACCATTGGTTATTGCGCTGACTTAGCAAAATGGTGTTCGACCGTTATGCACTAATACTGATTGATTCTCGAACTAAACGATTCATCAGGGCACGTCCTCGGAAAGTAGTTACTGATTAATTTTTATATTACTACTTGTATTTGTATTGTTAGAAACAAGATATGCTCTAGCCAAGTTAATTAAAAATTAGCGGAACATAGCATAGGTATTTAAATAAAGATACAAAAATTGTAAAAAGAATTTTCAACTAAAAAGCCATAACGTTGTAACAAAACAAAGAAATACTTTGTATATTGTAGAGATACCTCTACAGCGCAACCAAACACCTGTTAACAAACAAATTTTATAGCATAAACATGTAAAATTTGGGGAGATCAGTCTCCATCTACATGTCAAAAATAGGGGGAAAGGAGGCGGCGTTCTCCCTATTTAGGGTAGGGAGCGAAAGGGGTGTAGAGGGCAGTAGTCGATTGCGTCTGAACTATTTACGAGTATATGCAAGAGCGAACACTAAGCTTCGACAACACGCTACTTCAACTGGAAATTGACATTGAATTTTAGGCACCATGTTTTATACAGTTTAGTTTACAGCTAAAATATGAGTGTATAAAAATCTTTAATTAACATATTCAATATGTAAATATACACGATTTCATAAAATAATTGTCGTTAAATAGCTCTATGGTAAAAATCTATTGAATAAAACGTTAATTGTAACAAATTGTAACAACAGATTCCCTTTGACGAAAGTAACACTTACAATAATGAAACTCCTGAAACACATCAATTAAGCAGGCAGTAAAATTAAAACAATCACGCAGCTGAAACTTTTATACATGAGTAGAAAGTTTTAAAACGTTAATTAAAACTTTGCATTTGTACTGAACGTGAGGGGAAAGTTTTGCCGTTCAGTTCTTTAATATTGACTTTTGTTATAAATATGTATGTGTATAAAGACAAGCGTCATAAGCGGTCACTTACATAATCTATAGTATTATAAAGCTGTAACAGAGCTGTGTCTGTACATTTAAGGTATTTGAGAAAAAATACTGTAATAGGCTATATAGGCGTGTCTAAACACAAAACAATTTTTTTAGATTTTTTGTTTGTCTAACTTTTTTTTATTTCATAGCTCTTGATTAGACTTAAAAACTAGTATACATTTTATCCCGCTACTTTATCGGGAAGTGTTTAGGTTATGTCTCATAACCTAAAAACTGGCGGAGCCGCGGGCAAATTCTAGTACTTCAATAAATATGTTTTTTTGACGAATATTTAAACCTATATAGCTCTTTTAAAACTTTACTAAATTAAGTTCTCTAAATTTTAGATCCGTTTTATCAATTTCCGTAAAATTCCTTTTGTGTAAAAATAAATTTGTTAAAACCAGAACGGCAGTTGAAGTGGTAAAATTAAATGCACTGAAAGATTGCTTTGAAATGTCGATCGGTAAGTGAAAGTGAAATGGCACATTAAGTAGAAAGCGTGGTCGCACGCTACTCATGAGTTCATGACTGACCTACGCAATGTAAACGGGGCCACGGCTCTACTTGCACAAGTAATGCATACTGTCAATTATACTTACGCTAATTGTTTGTGTCTTGCTCGCGTCTGTGTGCATTACTTGTTTAGGTTAATTTTATAATCTGTTTTTTCTTTTTTTATACTTATTAGAAAATTAACCTTTGCGCGTAGCTTCGCCGCATCCAAAAGCTAGTTTTTGGATTAATTTCAGGTTCCCAATACAGTAGCGGAACAAAATGTAAACCGGTTTTTAAGTTTAATCAAGAGCTATCAAATAAAAGGAGTTATACCAAAATCCGTTCAGTAGTTTTTCTTTTTTTAGTTTTTGTAAACAAGCAGAAATTCTAAAAAAACTATGTTGTGTTCTGGCTATACCTATAGCCTTATACAGTATTTTTTTCTCAAATATCTTAAATGTAGAGGCATAGCTATGTTACAGCTTTATAATAGTTAGGATATGGCGGACAATTAATCAAACTGCTCGCCTATTCACATTAAACTTTTATAGTATATTTATTTGTCTTTAAAAATCTGGCTTTAAAAGTAGTCGATGTTTTCATAACATCGTGGGTGGTCTGCTAACAACTTGGTGGTACAAATCTATAATGAACCCGCTCAGTTAACGTTCACCCACGCATTTCCTATTTTTAGATAAGAGTTATCACAAAAACACTAAGAAATTTATAAGATATTTTCATAGAATTCTTTCCCCATTTTCTTTATTATTTGGCAATATTCCAAATCATACTGGATGACTCTTAAGTCCATCGTGTTTGAGAGCTGTTGATAGTCATCTTTCAAAAATAACTGACAGATTTTACGAGTATGTTAATATGGCAAATTATTGAAAATTTACAGTTTGTGCAAGCAGTACACTTTATTGATAATTGGGACCTCCTATGAACTATAATTTATTTTTTGCGGCTCCGCCCCAGCCAAAAGCTAGTTTTGGGTTATATCTCAGGTTCCCGATATAGTACCGGGATAAAATGTATACCAGTTTTGAAGTCTAATCAAGAGCTATCAAATAAAAAAGTTGGGTTTAATGTATAGTGCTAAGCATGTCAAATGCTAAAAATATATATAAAAAATATCTAAATAAAAAAGTTGCATTAAAATCGGTTCGGTAGTTTTTGCGTGATGCGCGGACAAACAAACAGACAAATAGATAAACAGACAAATAGACAAAAATCTAAAAAAAATCTAAAAAAAATCGTTTTGTGTTTATAAGTAATTTTTTCTCTCAAATATCTTCAATGTACAGACTATATGTTACAGCTTTATAATAGTGTAGATACTGTTATCATCAAATAGTTATACAAGTGTTTCTATATGTTGTAGATTTGGATTGAAGATTTTATATTAATTATGTATTAAATTAATTAACTAGCCTAGGCTATTAGATATCTGGTATACGTTTTATAACACGTATACCAGTTTTTAAATCTAACAAAGAGCTATCAAACAAAAGATATCTAGTGGGAGAGCCATGCTTACCCCAGCATGAACATGCCGGCTCGATCGGGGAAATAGCACCCTCTCACAGAAGATCAGTGTGAAACAACGGTAGGCACTCCTACCATTGTTTCGTATGGTGGGTGAGAGCGCCGGAGACCCAAACCTCTTCCCTATCCTCTCCTTATTATCCTTCCTATCCACTCCTTAGTATCCTTCCTACCCCCTCCTTTTTTCCCTTAGGAGGAACGAAAGGGTTCTTTGGAGATAGCCGACGCACTAGTGATGCCTCTGGTGTTGTTAGTATCTATAGCCAACGGTTATCACTTAAAAAAACTTTAAACACAAAGTGAAAAATGTGAAATCGAAAATAACAGTCAGGAGCAGGATTTGAACCTGCATCTTCTGGATTCCGTCCAGATGCTTTACCAATTCAGCCATCCTGACAATTGCTCCTGACTGCTAATTTCGATAACACATCATACTTAACGTCTTTGGGTGACGTCTGCGCCATCAGTCGGAAGCATTTTCATACATTATACCGACCAGGTAAACTTAATTTTACAATTAAGATTTTACCTAATAATGACGCAAACCCTTTAAATATTTAGATATTTTTTATATATATTTTTAGCATTTGACATGCTTAGCACTATACATTAAACACAAAGTGAAAAATGTGAAATCGAACAATGACGTAAGAGAGTGAGTAGATATGAAAGAGAGTATTGGCGTAAAGATGCGAAAGGGAATGCTCCGATGGTTCGGACATGTGGAAAGAATGCCGGACAAGCGACTGGCTAAAAAGATATATAATGCGAAAGTGGAAGGATGTAGGTACAGGGGGAGACCGAGACTTACCTACCTAGACCATTGGTCATGTATTGAAGGAAGGTGGAGTCAGGAGTCTCCGAAACCGGCGAGCGTGTAGGAAGAGAGTTATGAATGTTGAGTAAGCGAGAGATGTATGCAAGAATAGAGCCGCTTGGCACTCTGTTCTCTCTGCCTACCCCACAAGAGAAATGATGATAAGTAAGTAAGTAAATAAAAATGTTTTGTTTTCAGGCACGCCTAAATAGCTTAATCCATTTTTTGATTCCAAATATCTTTAATGTACAGACATCTTTGTTACAGCTTTATAATAGTTAGGAGGATTTGACAGAAAGTGACAAAATATCTGTCAGCCTAAACAGTGTTTCAAATAACTTTTCTTTTATTATGAATAAGGGCGTAAGTAACTACCGCAAAGGTAGGTAATACATATTTCCAAGCGTGGCGTTGGTGGATAAGCTCTTCGAATTCCGACAGAAAATCCTCATTAGGATACAGTTATGACCTCATAATTATAATGACTTGTTTTTTCTCTAACGAACAATTAAATAAGAATATTGTCGTAATTTACTTCAGAATAATGTTTACGCGAAAATATGCATTTAGTCTCGGTCGACAAGCAAATTAAAATAAATTAGAACTCGCTTTTAATTTGAATGTAATTATTTATCATGCAGCTGTAATTTGAGTTGAAATTTAACTAAACTTAAAAATACTACGGGTTATAAGCAACTGCGTTACCAAAAAAGTAAACATATTAAATACCTTACATATACTCATTAGGATGGCCAACGGCACGAGTGGTTCAAGCAGTCATTGAGATGATATCCACCCACACTAAGATAATTTCGATTCTCGGTCAAGTTAATTATGTTAAAACTCATTCTTTAATTGGATGCAAAACAAGTCGCAATAAATAAATAAAAGTTATAATGGAAATTCCGATCTCGACCTTGTAGTTAAAGTAAATCTATATAACAGCAAATAAACACATTTTACTTGGAACATGTAAGCAAACCGGCTATTTTATAGCGTGTCATCCTTTACGAGGCATTCACCCTTGGGACGGGGTGCGACAGACCCTTTGTACCCTTTATCACAACCCTGTAGACACGTCGTGCGTGACAGATCAAACCCATCTGTGGCTTTAATGATATTTCTCACAAGACGGGCCTTATTATTAACAAAGTAATTAAAATATTTCGTTGCTTTTTGTTGCTGTGACGAGCGAAATGGCTACCTATCAGTATTTGTAAGTTCATTCATTAACATTACATATTTAATGTATTAGCTACACGTGGAATTGTTCAATTGAGATATAAAAGTGCAAAGTAGATAACATTGTAAACACTTCATTGCTCGTGAAGTTTAAACAGTTGGCACAAACATTGCTAATAAATGTGTGAGTAAATTTATTATGAAGAACTACTTCTACGTAATACCAGCTATATTATAAATGAATTTATTTAATAACATTTTAATGGCTACCTGAACAGCTATGAACAACTATTCAAATATTAGTAATATTTATACCACCAGTAAATGTCAGTCATATTGAAATGTGACAGCAGTTTGCGGATTAGTAAGATATTTAACAAGTTGTAAATGTGTGTAGTACAATCTATATTAGGTGCTCAAAATGATGAACAGCTTATAACATAACTTTAAATACCTAGAGAAATTATTTATTTACTAGTTCCTGCCCGCGTCTATGTGTGAACTTCAACATTTAGGCATATATATATTATATCCACAGGAAGTCCTTGTCAGGGTAACAAGTATTTTACCAGTGATGTTTTTTATTTTTCAGTTCCAGTGGCCCGCCAATACAGGCGTAGAGACGGCACACGGCGGGTTTGTTTAGTGGGTGAGGCCCCACAATACCGTGCTCGTTGTCCCAAACGACGGTGTGTGCGGTTAGGAACATTTTTTCCCGGCTTAACAAAAAGAAAGGGGTAATCTAATCATCTTCACAAACTTAAACGTTATATTATGTTTATGTTTTGGTATTTCGCGTCACAAGCGTCACTATGCGATCGAATAAGTAAAAAATATAGCAAACATTTTAGATGATAGCATCTAATTGTATCGCGTCAAATAAATAAAATGATCGGTTTTTTAGATAAAATATAAAAGGAATTTTTGGACTCGTATGGCTTCCATTATTAAATGGTAGGGGTACCCATTATTGGGAAGAAACCTTTATGAATTGTAAACAACAATTTCAACTTGATTTTTCAGTAATTGCTGAATTGTTAAAAAGTTTACACGTGTAACGAATCAGCTTCCACATAACGTACTTATCTACGTTATGTGGAAGCTGATTCGTTACACGTGTAAACTTTTTAGGGAAGGCACCAACATTTCATTAATATACATTATACTTTCATTACAGATGGTTATAAACTGCAATTATAAGTATAATCTTTGACGTATTTTTTTAACCCACTTAAATTGCAAAACGTGAGCTTTCCTCTCCATCAAGGATCTAGTTAGCGCTTTCTGAACTGAACATAAAATCTGGCAAAATAGTTTGAATTCATGTTTATGAGGCTACATAAAAGGCAAGGCTACGCTCAATTTCCTATATAAAAGCAATCCCTACTAAATCGCATTCAGCCGACCGTAGAGTACATTCACCTATTGAAATCCTTAGAACCAGTAACACAACGAAATAGCCGTTCATTTATATGCAAAGAACCAGTAAGATATATAAATATATGACATTTCTAATTAGTATTAGAGTTTTTATTAATCTATTTAAATTCGTTCTAACTGCTCTTAAATTTAAAATTAGATATTGAACAGTCTCTACTACCCGACTAGGAGCTTTTACGCCATTTTACGGTGCCGCATTGCATGGCGTTGGACTCGCAAGCCTTTTCTGGAAAAATAATAACTTTATTTTACCATATCAGCAATACGTGGCATGTAATGCAACTACTGTGTATACCATTTCCGGTAATAGACTATCATACGAACTCGTGAAGATGGAATTAGTTATTTTCTTTGTTTTATTATAATTTATCTCTATTTTATCTAAGCTAGTATAATACAGAAACGTGGTCTCTGAATGTTGGCCTCGTATCAAGGCTCAAAGTCGCTCAGCGGGCCATGGAGCGGGCTATGCTTGGTATTTCCCTACGTGATCGAATCCGTAATACGGAGATCCGTAGGAGAACGTGAGTGACCGACATAGCCCGCCGGGTTGCCATGCTGAAGTGGCAATGGGCAGCCCACATCGCTCGACGAACCGACAACCGTTGGGGAAGAAGGGTTCTCGAGTGGCGACCACGTATCGGACGGCGCAGCGTATGACGGCTCCCCTCCAGATGGACCGATGATCTGGTCAAAGTCGCGGGGAGCCGTTGGATGCGGTCGGCACAGGACCGCTCTTTGTGGCGTTCTCTTGGGGAGGCCTATGTCCAGCAGTGGACGTCAAAAGGCTGATGGATGGATGGATGGAGTAATACAAATACAGCTTTAATGATCAACATTCGGTACAATTTTTTTTTATAAAATATAATAAAATTGTTGAAATTGTCATAGCATGTTCAATAATCATATATTATCTTTAGTACTAATAGTAACTACTTTTATGTTGAATTCTCTGATAGTTACTGATAGTTTATAAGAATATGTTTTTACTAAGATAGAATATTTTCTAAAGTTATAGAATTTCTCCTAAAGCAAACAACTACTTATAAAAATATTTTTAACGGATATAAGAAAATTTATTGAATAACTAGCCTTTGCCCGCAGCAGGCAACAAACAAAAATTCAAAAAGAAGTTGTTTTGTGTTCAGTACCTAGCCTACATATTTTTTATCTCAAATACCTTATATATACAGACATAGCTCTGTTACAGCTTTATAATAATATAGATAACTAAATAAGTCAAGGTGTAAGGACTCAGAAAATATTTGTAAATTACACAAAAATAGAACCAAAACTTCTATTTAGTTACAATTGCGACGTCTACATCAAACGTGCTGGTTATACAATACTTAAGTGTTTCATAAGTCTTGGATATTACGGTGTATAGCATCATTAAAGCAATCTTAATATTCATGCCGTGACATTATACGTGTAAGTAGGTACACCTACATTTTAACTACATCCATTTATAACAAGTTGATTCTAAGTTCAATAGAATGTTTAAATGATTAATATTTCTACGGGCACGAAGACTGTATAGAGTGCAAGTCTATTCATTGGAGCACAATCAGATCGTTTGTATTGCGGGTAGTCTATACACCGCATGTTACACTAACTCTGTGTATCGGGCCTTTGTATACAATTCTCTTTGAAACACAACAAATAAGCTCTACATTACGGACAGAGTTTACTGAAAGATATTACTTTGAAACGGTACAGTTACCAAACTTTAGTTTAGTACTTATTTTATCGATTAAGCTGCCGATTTCATTATCATACTTTTTTCTTAAATATGACTCTCTACCAAATATCAAAGTTACTTTAGCTCTTTCACAAATAAATATGTCTACATTAAATAATATGCGGGAAAAGAGATTTATACGCATAGTACCCGTAGCCTTTTCATATAACCAAACTAAAATATTTTTAGAAAATTATTTGTTTAAGGCAACAGATATCCGTATGACAGTATAGATGAAACATTAAATTAAATAAGTAAAAATATCTCAAGTTCTTATTTATATATCAATTTCTATTTAGCTTTATTGAGAGGAGACGCTTGAAAATTACTTGATAACTCAAATGTTCAAGAAGCTTTGAAATGGGCTTCAACGAGTAATTTCTCGAGGAAATATTCGCTCGAATAAAGCCTTTGAAGGCTTTCTGCCTAGCAACGGTGCTTCGCCAAGATCACAACCTGTTATGAGGGATATTTAAAGAAATATATTATATAATACATCATACTCAAAGAACCTTTTTTATAAAATAGAAGTTATTTTGACGTTATAAATTGTAAAAAACTGACTTGTTTTTTTTTAACCTATTTACTAATAGAAAAAACAATTTGATATGATTTCAAAAAACGGTAGGGTATAGAGTATCGACCGCATACGGCTTTTTATTCTTTTCATATGATTAGTATCCTAATGCTGAATACGTATCTCGTCCATATTGAGCGAGCATATTCATTGGGCATCTTGTCAAAAAGTATCTCACGAAGAATATAACTAAATACGGATCCTGAACCATAAACACTCAGTTCCATCTGATATATAAAAAGAAATGTTTGATTCTTCGTATCTTATGCACTGTCAAACCGTTCATCCTATTATAATAAATATACAGTAAAGGACATTAGATACTTTTTATCCCGAACAAATACCTAGTTTCCGTTGGATAGCCTACAATAACAAAGCCACAGCAACGCGTGGTCGAGTTTTTAATAAATTTACTATAAGAGTAAAATGCGTAAAGCGACTCACCATCTATATTATAAAGTATCGTTAAAGGCTAAGCTAAAGGAAAACCAAATGAAGCAGAAATAAACCATTACCAAATCCTGAAATCATTCTCATAAATACTAAATCCTGCTTCAAACTCCTTTGTGAGAGGACTTTCTAATAATTAGGCGCACTAAAGTGTCAAGGATAAAGGACTTTAAGATGTCTATTGGATTCAGTAAGTATTTTGCAATGAATAATTTATCAATTTGAAGCTCAGATTCTAAGAAGTTCTGAGAAAAATGAAGTCTTAAGGTTGATGTGCAAAGGGCTATTTTTATGAGCAGACATAGAGTAGGTAACATGCTGTCAAATGCGCTATTTAAATACCATAAGAAGGTTACGCAAATGTTCCACGGTCGCTTAGCTGTAATTTTTTTACCCACCCCTCCAATACCCGCAATTTAATACTGCAGACTTAGTTTCATTTTATATAAAGTACGCTATGCCGTTAGAACCTGTTTTGTGTTCGGGCTTGTACACAAAACTGCGATGCGACGTCGCATCGTAAAAATCTACGAGCTCCCACGACGCATCGCAAGAACTTGCGCATTGATTCGCATCGCGCATTTCTGCGATGTTACGTCACACGGTTATCGAAGGAATGGTCACCCGATTCGTGGAAGAGAGACAGACGCCTTGCCGCACGAAATCACATCGCATCAATTCGTGTCGCAGTTTTCTGCGTTGCGAATTCGCATTACGCCGATTCGCAGTTTTGTGTATAAGCCATTACTCCTGGAAGTTCTGGCCATAATTATCTTCCGATTATACTTTATTATGCCCGTAGTTTAGGCCTCTAACTTTTAACATACTCCAAGAGGAAGAAATTACTGTTCGTCGATAATGTTCATCAATATCAACTCAAATGTTCAAATGTCAATTTTTGCGGAATATTGCAATATTGTGGTTCTGAGAGTTCTACCGTATCGCATGGTTGTATCGCGTTGGTGAGTTTTTTGTCATTATCGTGCTTGCTACTTTGCTATTATTACATTCTCCTCTATCTGTGAGAGCGCGGATTGGCAATCTTAGGTTATTCTGTCCAAAGATAACCGGGATTGACAATCCCTGGGTGAGTGGCGGGCTCTCCTCCTAAAATATCCATTCTATAATAGTAATATCAACTCAGTTTATTTTCTTACATTAATTTGAATAATACTGGTTGTATATATACGAGTATTTTTTTAATCACGTATTTATGGTTCCACTGTGAAAGGCGTCCAGTGGAGACATTACAAATACAAGGACGTTAAATATATCAGCTATTAAGCCTAATCTGTTTGTTGGTTCGAGCAAAGCTTAGTACTATTAAGCATATTTTAATGTTTTTATTTTATTTTATAGGTTTTGATTAGACTTAAATCTGGTATACATTTTATCCCGTTATTATATTGCCAAAACCGGCATTTGTGTTCGAACGAGTATATAAGTTATAAGTTTATTATGATAATAACAATATACTCAAGCAAAATTTCGTAGTTGTGATTATAAAATCAGGCATTATCATTTGACAAACATTTACAACAACATTATCTATGACGATTACTTTATTAATCTGTCTGGGCCTATAATCAAAATTACCGCTAAAGCATTTTCAAATAAATGGCTGTTACCGAAGAATCCAAAGCCATATTTTTTTGTACATTGTGATGATCTATAATATTGTTACGATTATATACAACACGCGAAATCATTGTTATTATTCAAGGAAGGCGTGCACGGAAATTTTCGTTATAAACGAGTATACAATTTCAGGAAATTTTAATAATAAAAAACCGTCGATTTGTTGTTTATAATGACACCGTACATTTATTCCTCAATTTTAAATCGCCGAGTAGTGCAATACGTCTGGTTGGACCAGCTGCCTCTACCCTTGTTGCTCCTATTACAAACCGGTATTTAGGGATCACTTCAATTCAAACCTATTGGGAGTTAACTTGATTGCAACATATCGATATCAGGTAGTACAAGTGAGATTCCTAATATAGGTAAGTTGCGATATCTAATACTGCTTATAAATTGTCTTATTTCGAGTAACCTCCATTTATTTTAAATACTGCTATAAATAGGTTTTATTGATACCTGGCACATTAATACCGAGAGTACCCATTTGGGCTAGCCGGTCTGGTTCACTGGTGTCATTTGATCAACGATCACGTATTAGGTCATTTAACCATTGACTTCAGAAGAAAAACAGCTCAAACAAAGATATCATTTAGGTAAATTCAAAGTATATAATATAATAAAACATAATTTGAGATAGCCACAAAACAGATCTATAACATATACTCAAAGTTTTGTCTAAGGTAGGGAAACAGCAGAACTTGGAATAGTCCCAAAGTAGTTTTGCTAACATTCTATTGCAGAGGCAATAAGCTAAAATGGAATATATAATTAATCTACATGAACAAAAACTGGGTCAGTGCAATAAAGAAGAGATTAACTTTATACCTGCCTTTGAAAGTTACAATGACTCATACATTTTAATGTTTGTAAAAGAGTTCTAAAATGACGCTTGAACAATTTTGTATCAAACTAGCAAATAGCACAGATTTATCGCTTCAAATTAAATATAGGCCTCTATTTCTAAATAATATTATACTAGATTCTCATTAGCTTCAATGCTTATCAAAATTCTAATAGAACAACTTAATGACCCGAACATAATTGAGGATAAAGACACAAGATAATTAATAAGAAATCAACAACGCAGTAAGGTTAAGCATATAACGGCTTTAGATAAGCGTCGCTATCTTTAATGACGTCATTGTTTGTGAGTCTCTACTTATGCCTACTCACATCGAATTGGAAGAAATATCGAATATAATAAAGACTAACCGGTTAAAACGAATTAGAGTCATCCGAAATTCTATATATAAATGTTCCGTATAAATTAAGTAACTCTACAGCTCTATTATTGAAGATAATAAAAATCCATTTTTCTGATAACTTAGTAAATCGAGTATTGACACACTGTTTTATTTTTCAACTAAGTATAAGAATAAGATATTTGAAGGATGTCATCGTTTAAAAATGTATTACATGTGTTACGTCCTATTTAAAATGCAAGCATAATACGAGTATGATAACGAACGGCCTAAATAAAAAGGAAAGTATAATAAATGACTTATTCTAACATAATTCCATACATATAATACGTTTCTATAAAATCAGAAAGAAGATAGGAGAGATTAGTCATGGTTCTATCTTTATGTGTGGAACGTGTAAGGTACAGTCCAGTGAACGCCGTTGTCAGGTGAGATTTATTCACGTGTAAGCCTTAATATGCGAGAGTGGGCGTACGTGGGATGTATACTGGTCTTATAGTACCTATTCAAGTACCGAACTTTATGTTAAGCAAAACTATTAAATTTTCTATTTAGACTTTATTACCTTTTAATTTTACAGCCATGATTTAATTTGTAGATGTATAAACACGAAACTTATTTTCTTAAGCACCTGACTATCAATTTTCTCATATAAAGCTAGGATTCTAATTTTACTACATTACTTGAAGTAGACGTATCATGCCGTTATGCGTAATCTTTGTAGATTTACGATAACAGTGAGAGATTATCGCATTTCAAAATATGCCAATCAAACAATGAATGTTTATAAATAGACTCTTCTGCAGCGGTCGCTTTATTATACGGAACAAAGGAACAATAACGACTCACAAAGAAGTTAGAAAGAACAAAAGCAAACATTTAAGAGACCGAGTCAAACGAGCTGTTTCCTTCTAAGGCGATGTAATAACAATAACAATATGGCCGACAATGTGCGTGCGTGCGTCGATTAGTGATGCGCCCCACACTTGCAACTCTTAATTTGAACTAATTCCGGGTATCAATTCTCTTGCAAACCTTTTCCCAAAGTTATCGTCAGTAAACGAAATTAACTACAAGCATACATAATTCTCTTCGGTCTACTGCGCTATTCTGTCAGAAACACAATTAAGTTTATATTTATGTATTACTATAGGAAAGGTGGGAAAGAGACAGTCCTTATCGGGGTGTGGCTATCTCTACTTTGTATGCACTGCACCTACGTAGTTGCATGCGAGTGTATTACGTAGGTATGCATGTATACGTATGGTATTAGCCAGTAGTGCTCATGCCATTATATGCTAATTAGCTTTCCTATGTATGTTCACTGCATCGTATTAGCCTTGTAGGTAGGTACGTAACATTATTTTGAAGGTAAAAGAATCGATAGAAAATTGTAATTAAGGATAGCCAATTACGGATCTCATAAAACCACTGGTAAAGAATGTGATATAACTACGCTTATCTAAAAGCGTTCATTTCATTCAATCATTATTCAGCAATACATACCTCGTTAACGATAATGATAATAAAGAAAACAAAGACTGCATAAAACATGTAAAAAACGTAATAGAACAGATACCTATACCTGCATTTCGAAATAAAAATTATCAATTAAGTTTATAATTACATAATAATAATGGACAAGAGGGTAAAATTTCCTATATATAACAATGTCATGATCTATAAACATTTAGGTGAGAAGTGCGAATTATAATACAATGCATGTTTCTTTGTTAAAAAATAATAAATGATAGACGTAAGCTAACGCTAATAGGTGACAGTAAACGATTAATCATGGCAAGTACCGGTGGCACGCCGGCGGGGGGCACTCGTTTCACAATGTGTAACCAAGCACCAAAATCACTTCACAACGTCACGCGGTACATTAGATATTCAAAAAACATGTGACGCTAGTGCGGTGAAAGGTAAGATGCGTTCGGTAAACCGTTCCGATTAACGAGTAACAGAACGTAGTCGTGCCGGCTCGGGAGAATGGCGCAAACTGGCGTTGCGCGGGGGGAAGTGCACCCCCTGCCGCCCGGTCCCCACTCTCCTTCACCTGACCCTTCGCTCGGCAGCTCGGCAGCGACCCGGCCACCAGACAGGCTTGCATAATGTATTAAATGATACTTCACACACGTTGCAACTTCCACGTCAACAAGGTCATTTTTCAATGATATGAATTAACCACTCGATACATGACGAAAATACATAACAACAATTTAATGTATGTACTTACTTTAAAATTTCTTTTCCTACTTATAAATTATACCTTTACCTTTAACAAATAATAAAATCACGAGACACCCACTATTTTAACTTTCACATAGCAAGGTCGTTCTGTAAATTTGTATAAACCCAGTTACTTAAATGAATACAACTTCAGGTAGCTATATTATAAAACCAAATTTTAACAAACCTGCGGTTGTTTTACCATCTAATTAACATAATAAAAATATCAGAAACAACAACAATAGTTAACCACATTACATAAATATTATTTCAAAGATAAAGAGTTCTTTATCAGTTGTCAATCACTGCAAAATGAATATTATTTAACCTTCAAAACAAAACAAGAACAAAGTGCTGCGTGTTAATACGGGCCCTTGGACGGGTGGCAGCGTATGAAATGGGGATGGGACGCGGGTGTTCGGTTACCCGGGCGTGCCAGACGAATCCCGACGTCCCGCACTTGCTCCGATCGATATCTGTATCCGCTGCACGCTCGGAAACTCACATTAACTAACTCCAACGATGGAGGTGAAAAGTCGACCGATGTTGTTATAAACTTTACCGATTAGAGTTTCACAAGATACTCTCCCTCTTGTTATTCTAATATAATATAATCTATAAGTCTAAATGAATAAACAACTCGTTACTCGCTAATCAGTATAAAAACATATTAATTTTTTTGAGTTTCTCACTACAAAAGTGTGGAATTCATTTTGGCAATTCACCAAATATTTAGTTTTTAATGATCTACGTGATGGATATATCGCTAAATAACACAGAAAAAACATAAGTTAACTAAAATATTTGCAATAGAACTCTAAAATAATTTAAGAACAAAAATAAAAAGTAATGAAACTCCAACAAATTTTGCATATTAAAATAATGATTATATATTTTTAGTATCAACCAAGTCTATAATATATTTCATCATAATATATATGTAATACTATTGCATATTAAATACATTAATAAGGTGAAGAATTAATATATTTACGTCACTAATGTTTATTACTGGTCTTTATAATGAATCACTTAATAATTATTTAGTTAGACGGCCAAAACAAAAATAAGACTAATATACACAATACTCAGAATCGGTTACGGACAACTACAATCATATGCCATTCCAATCATTTACAAACGAGTTTTATTTAGAACATAACCATCAAGCATAATAAATAAAAATGGGCCACGTTCTACGGACGTCTCCAAAACGAATATGACGATAACGGAATAAATTGCAAATGGGAACCATTTATCCTTGTTATATTGTCACCAATGACCCGGTTGTATGGGGGAAAGTTTATTTATTTGGCTTGCATTGTATTTACATATAAAAACCGAGTTCAAGTGTTATCTATCTTTTATAGTTCCACCTCACATTACATGCGTATTATTAGATATGGATTTACATAGGTTTACTTGTAATATTTATTATGTAGAACCGAAAGATTATACCACTGTCACGTCTGTAATAAAACATTGTTATATAATATAAAAAGGAGCTTAAAGTAGTTCTAAAGTTAAATTAGTACATTCCTTCGTTTTATCGGAACATCACTAATTGCAAACAGTTCCAAATATCATTTGTAGAGTTCTACTTCAATAGTATCTGTTATCGGAATATTTAGTCACAGAGTACTTTATATAATTGTTTAGTACCGAGAAGGATCTGTGGTGGATTAATCAGTGTTCAATGTTTCCCTCGAATCAATAAAACGTGCAAGTTGCAATAAAATTATGCTCTTTCTATTATTAATTGTTACAATATAAATTAACTATGCTGTATTATTACGCGGCTCACAAGGGTCAACAACAGCGCCAGCAATTTTTATAAAATTGTGTGGTAAAATTCCGCACAGCTACATCACTAGGAGTAGGTATGTAAATGGAAATTCCACTATATCAACGTAACGTCAGTATTTCGCTTTACATGGAACAGGTGCCATAATTGTTTTTTCTTTCCTGGTTGTTTTATATAGGAGTATGCAGAGTTCAATCAAACTTGTCAATCCACGGTTATTCTCATTATAACTGATTTTAATGCATGATGGAGTTATTTTTCCGATACATTTATTCGTATTTTTATATTTCAACATGAGGTATAATAAAGTTTTCATTCCACTCGGTTGACGTATATCAACACTCGGTCTCTAATGATAATTTATTCGAATTGACCAGAAGGTGTAGTTATTGTTGGCAACTCGCCAGCTTGAAATGGTTTCTCTGAAACGTTACTAACAGTTCAATATTGCCTCTCTGCATTAAGTATGTTTGTATCTGTCTCATAACGTCCTATTTATAGATTTGTTTAGCTTACGTTTTTATTCAACCTTGAATAGAGTGGATTAAATTTTTCCGGTAAAAAGTTGAGTGTTTAAAATTGTAAAACCCAAGAAGTTTAATTATTTAGATTTTTTTTTAAACTACGAGGGTGGCATTAGTCTTTCATGGTGGTAAGCGGTTACCGTAGCCTGTAGACGCTAGCAACACCAGAGTTATCAATCGCGCATCGTCAACTCTAAAGCGCCTTGTAAACGATCAAATTTGTTTGACCAATGTGTTTGTCAAATTTCACGTTTTCAACAAATAATGGGTGTATTTTTTTTAACAAACACATCAAGTAAAGCCTCAGATTATCAAATAAATTTGACCAACACGTAAAATTTGACAAATAATTTGTTGGTCTCCAGGCGGCTTAAGAAAAGAGATAGGTGGAGAGGAAGGATAATAATATAAGGAGTTGGTTTGGGACACCGCCGTATTTGCCGTGTGGGGCCGGCTTTGGAATTGCCCCACCCCTCTCCACCCATGGGAGTCGTAAGAGCCGACTGAGGGAATACCGGAGGAGTGGGCGGCAGCACTCCTTTGAGTATTAACAACATCCACTGCGATCGCCAACCCGCATGCCAAGCGTGGCGATTACGGCACTATCCCCCATTCTTTGGGAGGCCTATGTCCAGCAGTGAACGTTAAAAGGCTGATAGATGGTTTGGGACACCGGCGCTCACAATCACCATACGAAACACAACAGTCAGAGTAACCCCCGTTCCTTCACGCCGATCTTCCATCGCGGGACGTCTGCCAGATGTGAAAACTTCGAAATTATTTTGTAGAAATAAAATGATCATACCTTTTTCAATGTGTGCTTTTATAAAATTATGACATACGTAAAATAACGGAAATGGACATAAATCGTCGTCATCAGGCCCTGGATATCAAACTCGATGGGGTTATGTTGTTTTATCTTGGAGTTCCTATAGCCACCTTCTAGCACCATCATCAGACCCTGGATACCATCTAAAGACAAAGTGCTCGTCAAGACGAATCAAACAAGTCCCAACTCGACAGGGTTGAGCTGTTTCATTATAGAGTTTCTATGTCCACCTTCCAGCTCCATCATCAGATCTGCTCCATGTCATCATAATATTGCATTGTCACGCGATATACATATGCGTGTAAAATTTCAGCTCAATCGGAAACCGGGAAGTGTGTCTTAACTTGCAAGATTTGAACGGGACAAGTAAAATAAAAGCATCGCCACGCTAAAAGTCGGTTTTACCCTCCCTCCGCATTAGATGTTTCACATCAATTATTAACAATAATGTGAAAATCAAGGATGCAGGTATAGGGTCTGCGTATCAGCTGCTAATCTGTTGGATTCGTAAATGAGCCAAGATTACCTAATATTTATCTGGAGTTATAATAATATATATTTGGGTGATCATAGTCCGGAGCGTGCTCGTCCCGATCTCTGCCAGCCTGTAATGCGGCTCGAATGCGTACCGCAGTGCGGGTTAGGGCGTGCCCCTGAGGCGATGCGTAGTGACTCGCCCCCGTCGGTACGAACAATGGCAGATGCGGCGATGGGGGCCGCCACCCATTGCGCCTTGTCCAGTTTGGCGAGTCGAGGGGAGCAGAGTATCGAGTAGGCACGTGGAATGTAAGAGGTGGTATGGAAGGTAAGTTACACGAGCTGGTAACCATCATGTCAGACAGACAGCTTGTTGTGCTCTGTGTAACAGATACCAAGCGAAAGGGCAGCGACACCTGTGATCTTCCTGGTGGCGGGATAGCCCTGTGGTCTGGTGTACCGCAGAGCGATCGGGCCCGCATGGGAGTAGGGGTGTTGCTGTCCGCTCGCTTAGCCTCAGGTGTGAAAGACTACGGAATGTTCGATCCCAAACTTCTATGGGTCCGAATAAAACTAGGTGTCACCAGGGTCTTCATGGTCGCAGCTTATGCTCCCGTAGGCTCTTCGGTGGCATCGGATCTAGAGAAGTTCTGGGATAATGTTAGGGAAGTTCTGGATTTAGCAGAAGCTAGTGAACGCGTGATCGTATGCGGAGGCTTGAATGGATGGGTTGGAACCAAGCGTCCAGACTTCGAGGACGTGCTTGGTTCATTTGGTGATAAGAGAGTGAATGATGCAGGTAGGCTCATCGCGGATGTATGTATGGAGAGAAACCTTATTGTGTCAAACACATTTTTTCAACATAAGGACATCCATATGTATACATGGAGAAGGAATGAACAGAGAAGTATGATAGATTTAATTCTGGTAGACAATCGCCTCCGAAGTAAAATTCTGGATACAAGAGCCTACAGGGGTCTCACTGTCGACACGGACCACTATCTCGTTATTGCGAGATCTGTTCATAAAGTGGAGACAATGGCGAGAGCGTGTCCACTTCGGAGGGCTATGCAGAAGGTATCCGTGAACGGCTGACAATGGCAAGTCAGCCGGAATCTGACATAGAAGAATCCATCCATCCATCCATCAGCCTCTTAACGTCCACTGCTGGACATAGGCCTCCCCAAGAATGAGGGATAGTGGCGTAATCGCCACGCTTGGCAGGCGGGATGGCGATCGCAGTGGGTTTTGTTAATACTCGAAGGAGTGCTGCTGCCCACTCCTCCGGTATTCCCTCAGTCGGCTCTTACGACTCCCATGGGTGGAGAGGGGCGGGACAATTCTAAAGCCGGCCCCACACGGCAAAGCCGGCCCCACACGGCAATAACATAGAAGAATGCTGGAGAGTATTGAAAGATAGTATGGTAGATACAGCGAAAGAAGTATGTGGATGCTCAAAGAAGCATAGGAAAGTGAAAGGTTAGCATGGTGGGATATGGAAGTAGCAGCTTCCGTAGACCAAAAGAAGAAAGCGTGGCTGGACTATGTATCTTCTTTGAACCTGAGTGCAAGTATGAAAGAACAGAAGAAAGAAATATACCGGGAACGTAAAAATGACACCAAAGCCTTAGTGAAAGAGAAGCGTGATAGAGTAAATATGATTGCAGAAGAAAGGCTGACCAAAAACTTCGAGAGCAACACTTTTCTGGAGGGAGGTGAAGAAATCTCGGAGTGGTTGGTCAGCTTTCAGAATGAATAATATAAAGTCTAAATAAAGATGGAGAAATTTATAACGCAAACACAAGATGTGTTAAGCGGATGAAGTGAATATTTTGGAGATATGTATGCGGATGTTCAGGGTGATACCGCTGCTACATGTGGTCTAACAGATCAGCATTCGGTACCGGCATCCTCTGATGACATTAGTATGGACGAAGTTGAATGGGCGATTAGAAGTTTGATAAATGGTAAAACAGCGGGTATTGATATGGTGTATGCTGAGATGATCAAGCTTGGAGGCTCATGTGTCTGGGAATCCTACCTGATTCTTCTCAATTTATGTTGGAGCTGGTTCCCAAGGACTGGAGAAGCGCAGTCATCGTGCCCTTGTTTAAAAACAAGGGTTCACGTTATGACTGTGCAAACTACAGAGCCATAAGCTTGACCAGTTTGGCAGCCAAAGTGTATGGTAAAATTATTGAAAGGAGAATGAGGATGGTGTCTGATGAATTTTTGTGTGAGGCACAAGGAGGTTTCAGGTGTGGAAGGGGATGCATGTATCAAGTGTATTCTCTGCGCAACATTGTGGAGAAGCATCTGGCTGTAGGCCAGAGGGTTTTCTGCAGTTTTGTGGATTTAGAGAAAGCATTTGACACGGTTGTACGAATTGAACTTTGGGACATTTTGCCGGAGTAAGGTATTAACGGTAGACTGCTACAAGCGGTGCAGTCCAACTACATGGACTGCAGAGCTTGTGTGCGGCTGGATGATGAATGTCACCCTAGTTTGATGTCAATATCAGCGTTAAACAGGGCTGCGTTCTATCAGCCAGACTGTTTATCATATATCTGGATAAATGTCTACAAAGGTTGAATGAAATGAATGTGGGAGTTCAGATGGGCGACTCATTGGTTAACTCTCTGCTATATGCAGACGATGCGCTCCTATTAGCGCAGTCTGCGACTGACCTGCAATCCCTAGTCGACTTAATGGCAGAAGATTGTAAGAAAAGGGGCCTACGTGTGAATGTGAGCAAAACCAAAATAATAGTTTTTGAAAGAGAAGACGAGAGAACATATGTTAGAGTAGCAATAGGAAATGGTCTGCTAGAACAAGTGGATGAATTTGTATATCTTGGATGTGGATTCAGTCGGGATGGAAGGTACACCAATGATGTAGAGAGAAGAGTGAATGCGGGAAAGAGAGTGAACGGAGCATTGGGGCAACTTCTCGGCAGTCATCACCTCAGCCAGAGGGCACGTGTCGCAATAGACAACGCAGTGCTTGTCCCAACGTTATTATGTGGAAACGAGAGTTGGGTATGCAAAAAGGAGCATGAGAGTAAAGTCAATGCGGTCGAAATGCGATCTCTGCGGAGAATCTGTGGAGTGAGGCTGACTGACCGCATTCGTAACGATGACGTAGACGGGACGAGAATGCTCCGATGGTTCGGACATGTGGAAAGAATGCCGGACGAGCAACTGGTTAAGAAGATATACAATACGAAAGTGGAAGGATGTAGGTACAGGGGGAGACCGAGCCTCACCTACTTAGACCAAATCGGACATGTATTGAAGGAAGGTGGAGTGAGGAGTCTTCGAAACCGGCGAGCGTGTATGAAGAGAGTTGTGAATGTTGAGGAAGCGAGACATGTATGCAAGAATAGAGCCTCTTGGCACTCTGTTCTCTCTGCCAATCCCGCAAGGGAAATGGCGTGATGATAAGTAAGTAAGTATAATAATATGCACGTATTAAAAAAAATTATACTTTATTACTCTCGTGATGAATCTCCAAATACCAATTTTATTGAAGATATATTCTAATTTTTGTATATTGAAAAAGCGTATAGAATTTCGAAGTTTGAAGATATAGAATTAGTTCGTGGCATAATAATGTAAACAAGCAAAACTAATAACCAGACTCAAATGTTTTTATACCGTCCAACATGTTATTAATAGCTACAAATTCAAATTATCTACGTCATTCATACATGAGCGCACACAATGCGGTCAATAAAGTTGCCAAAATTGTTATGTCAAAATAATGATTTAATCTGCGAAACGATTTAAGATAACCGGATTTCCCCATACCGCATATTGTGTCATTAGCAAAGTTTAAAACGAGTTATAAATCAAACCTTTACGACGCGACCGCTGTACGCTGCCAAGTTCGGATTACTATCAGTCTCTATTACTACACGTGGAATTATTCTTAGATAAAAAGTTATTCTAGAAGTTTCAACATCCAATCCTAAATGTCAATAGAAATAGGAACTTTGTAATAGTTGTTTCACGAACCTGTACCACCTGCACACTCGTCGCAATCGAAACTCGCAGTCTAACACCACTCTAAAGTGCACTTTTCCAAAGTCTCTTTTACTACTGTCAAAATACTTAGAACGACATGAATGAGGATTACAGCTTAAAACATTCTACTCACGTATCCAAAGAGACAGGGCTATTACTGCACAGCTAGAGGTAAAAGTGGAGATGATTTGTTAAAAGATATTTTACGAATCGATAGTCTAGAGAACAGTAACCCGAGCACGAAATACTTGGGAAAAAGTATTCGTATCGTCATCGAAAACAATAAAATTTGTATGAGAATTGTGCAGCGCCCCTATCATGCGTAAAATTAACTTATTTTGCTACGAATGATTTCGTATCGCGAACTTTGATTTGACGTACGGTAATCTAAATTTCGAAGGCTGGCTATCGAGCACTGTCGAAACTTTTTTCACTTAGAAAGAAATTGTCGGTGAGAAAAGATTCGAAACATATTAAATTTTAGGTTTTTTAGTATGTAATATTTTAAAATTACTAAACTTCGAAAGCCAATTAATCCCACAGTAATATATAATGATGAAAAAGTAGATATAGACGATAAATATAATAAACTAAATTTGTATAAAAATATGCCGTTCCTGTAACCTACCTAGTAATAGCAATGTTCACATAACAAAACGGGCTATTTTGGAAGTAGCTTATTTGTGGATAATATAGATGTAAAACCTTGCATATTTCTATTAGTCTCACATAGTTTACCATAGGACATTATAAAGGGAACTTTATAATTAGGTACCTACGAATAATATACACTTTAGTGTTCATAAAGGTGTAACTAAATAATTAAAATAGATGATTTGTCAATTAATAAAAATAATGAGTCAATATAAAAAATGTTATAATGAGCCAGCATAACAAAATGTATATTATACATTTTGTTCTCATTTTAACTATAATACAATAAAATGCATTAAAATTAAAATACGGCATAAGAATACCTAACTGTCACTGTCACTCGGAAAACATAAACAAACAAGCTTGCCTTCGACAATGTCATGTATAGTTGTTCAAAAACCATACAATATTTGTTATATTATCGTGGACTCGATACGTTTACGATACGAATTCGATAGTTTTTCGTGCTTGGGCCTCAGCATTCATAACAACTCTATTCTGATACCCTATCTCAATTCGTAGATTTACAAGATGAATTGTTTATGGCTTCCGATCCCGGCGAATACTCATGTCTCCAAAAAAGGTCAGTGAACCAGACAATTTGCTACGAAGAAAATTATCGTTCCCCCTTTATCAAATAGGCCCAGTTTAATCGTGTTATTTGCAGAATTTAAATCGAGTAGAATTTTCGGCTAAGTAAAAATTGAAGTGAATAGGTAACCTTTACATTTTCACCAACTAAACATAAAATGTGACTTTATGAATGTCAAACAAGATTACCAATGTGTATGGAAATGTTGGGATTATTATGAATGTTTTTTTTTCTCGGGAGCAATGCCAAGACATTATAGCATTCAAAAGTGCCTTTTTCGCAGAGACACTATACTTTATATACTCAATATACCTATAGAAAAATAACTAAGATAAATGATGAGTAATATTTTTATTGCCATCGGTTGCAGACGAGTAAGCGGCACACCTGATGATAAGTGGTAACCACCGCTCATGGATTTTGGTGACACCAGGGGCACAGCCAAGCCTTCGCCTACCGTGTAAAGTACTCTTTTTAATATAATAGTTTAAGTAAGGACATGTCATAGCGACTCGTAGCGTTAGGGAAACACTGCAGCAGCAAGTTAATTCCAGAGGTCATATATTTTGCATCAGATATTTTCTCCAGCAAACATGGACAAATGAAAGTTATAGCCGGGTGTATTGGGCACATAGGTACGAGATAAGCACTATTGGACATTGCACAGTTGTACGTGACGCTCATGTACAATGCACCACTAAATCTCTCTGACTGCCTTCCTGGCTTTCATAAAAGAAATATGTTTATGGGCAGTGACACGAATTCCAATGACTATTTCAAAATATATATTCTTTTTCATTTCAAATTGTACTTTTGGAAGCAAGCGTTTAATTTTGTTGAACAGATCTCACCAAAAAAGTCTATATTTAGTAATAAAATAATTATACAATTATTAACTAGGAGATAGCACACTATGGGAAATTAAATACCTTAAATAGATATTTAGATATTTTTATATATATTTTTAGCATTTGACATGCTTAGCAACATCCATTAAACACAAAGTGAAACATGTGAAATCGAAAATAACAGTCACGAGCAGGATCCGAACCTGCATCTCCTGGATACCGTCCAGATGCTTTGCCAATTCAGCCATCGTGACCCTTGCAGGGTGCAGGCGTCACCCAAAGACGTTAAGTATGAATGTGTTATCGAGATTACCAGTCAGGAGCAAGGGTCACGATGGCTGAATTGGCAAAGCATCTGGACGGTATCCAAGAGATGCAGGTTCGAATCCTGCTCGTGACTGTTATTTTCGATTTCACATTTTTCACTTTGTGTTTAATACCTTAAATAGATATGTTCAACGGAGCCTCAAAATATGCGTTGGTGTACTAAAATTATACCAGTCTACAAAGGCCGATCATGGAATAAATGTAGCGGCCAAAGTGTACAATAAAATATAATAGTTATACGTGTTCGGGTTCTGCTATGTGTGGCCTCAGTGTACTTATACGTCCTACGCATCCGAGCTTAAAAGGGTCACTGCAGTGACTGACGACTTCGTTTCCATTTTATGTTAATCTGAGTCCTTTGTTGACTACCCTCCGATATACTTTTCTCTTTGTCTTTATAAATAATTGTTAAGTTGTTGTTAATACCACTATCTACTTTTTCAATTAAATAGCACGAGTTTTATATTTAAGGACAAGGTTATTACGCTAATAAAAGAAACAACTTAAAAATTTAACAATTGAAGTGTTCATCCATCCATCCATCCATCAGCCTATCAACGTCCACTGCTGGACATAGGCCTCCCCAAGAGAACGCCACAACGAGCGGTCCCGTCATGGGGGATAATGCCGTAATCGCCACGCTTGGCAGGCGGGTTGGCGATCGCAGTGGATGTTGTTAATACTCGAGGGAGTGCTGCTGCCCACTCCCCCGGTATTCCCTCAGTCGGCTCTTACGACTCCCATGAGTGGAGAGGGGTGGGACAATTCTAAAGCCGGCCCCACACGGCCATGAAGTGTTCATCGTTTCTAGAACGTTGAAGGTTTCCGGAGATAAAACATCCGTTTATTTGAGAACCATTCCCTTAAGATTTACAAGTAAACCTTCACGGAGGAACCTTGGAACAGATGATGCTTTTTAAACAGATGCACAAAGCTTGATGAACTTCATACAATATTTCTTCGGGAATATTTTTATTAAGTATGTACATAAGTAATAACTAACTGTATTATGTAGCGCTTTATATTTAGATAGATATATAGGGATAGAACATAAATAAGCTCACGCTTTTCTCCAGAAGGATAGTCAGAAACAACGGATTGCCAAATAATCATAAACATTTCATTGCCTACTTTTCGCCCCAGCAGGAGTGATAAACAAAGTATTATCAGACAATAGTATAAGAAAAACTGTTAACGTTCGTAACGTAACAGTAGTTGTTACCGTACCTTATAGACGCTAGCAATACCAGAGGCATCACTCGCGCCAACTAAAAGGAAAGGGATAGGAGGTGTAGAAGAAGGATAATAAGGAGAGGATAAGGGTGGAAGGGTTGTTTAGTCCTCTGGCGCTCGCACTCACATAATTAGTCTAGACATGCATATTCATAGACTGAAAGCTAATTATTGCAAACAACAGCATTAGCTTCAATTTCAACAATCAACAATTTATATTCAAAAGGAGTGTTTCGTTTTCGTCTAACTTCTACACTTCTAAAGTCTAGAGACTTCTATTTTCCTACCATTCAAACAATGTTGCAGGCCAAAATTAATTTTAGTGTTATTCCTGTTCTAGAATCTATTACTAACGCATTACCCGCTTCGCTAGCGTCATAGTAATAACTCCATTTTAGATGTAAAAAAACTAACCTATATGTAAACTTTAGCCCACCCTAGCCCCAGGAGTTTGGGCTGTGCGTTGATGTTTTTTGTGAGTGGCGAACAAGCATACGGCCCACCTGATGGTAAGCGGTTACCGTTGCCTATAGATGCTAGCAACACAATAGGCACGCACGCCGCCATCTCCAAGGAAAGGGATAGGAGGTGGATAGGGTGGACGGTTTGGGCCTCCGGCGCTCTCAGTCACCATACGAAACACAACAGTAAGATTACCGACCGTTGTTACACGCTGATCTTTTGTGAGAGGGTGCTACTTCCCCGATCGAGCCAGCCCATTCGTGCTAGGATAAGCAAGGCTCGACCACTATCTGGAAGGAGGGGAAGCGCGTGCTCCTGCCGAAGCCGGGACGGCCTCCGAACACAGTCTCGGCCTTCAGGCCCATCGTGTTGCTGGACGAGGTGGGCAAACTCCTCGAGCGGGTAGTCGCTGCCCGCATCGTTCGGCACCTAGGAGCGGTCGGCCCCGACCTGTCCGACGCCCAGTTTGGATTTCGGGCGGGTCGGTCTACGGTCGACGCCATTCTGCGCCTGAAGGCCACGGCTGCGGAGGCCGTCACCTCGAGGGATGTGCTGTTGGCGGTGTCGCTTGACATCGCCAACGCCTTCAATAGTCTGCCATTCGGCTGCATCAAGGAGGCACTCCGGTACCATGGAGTGCCCCTCTACCTAAGGCGGCTGGTGGCGGACTACCTCGACGGCCGCAGCGACCTCTTCGTGGACCGGGAAGGGGACGTTGTAAGGAGGGCTATGTCGTGCGGCGTCCCGCAGGGTTCGGTTCTTGGGCCGCTCCTGTGGGACATCGGCTACGACTGGGTCCTCCGTGGCCGGCTCCCCCTGGGATGGGCGTAATTTGCTACGCAGACGACACGCTCGTCACAGCCCGGGGCTGGACCCTCGAGGAGGCGGCAACGCTGGCCACCTCAGGTACCGCGGAGGTGGTCAGGCGGATTGAGGCGCTGGGGCTTAGGGTGGCCCTTGAAAAGTCGGAGGCCCTACTGTTCCATGGGCGCCGACGGGGCCCGCCCTCCAGCGCCTCAATAACGGTCAATGGGGTGGGCTTGCCAATCCAGGCCCACATCAAATATCTGGGCCTGGTATTGGATGGACGGTGGCACTTTGACGAGCACTTCCGCCGTCTTGCGCCAAGGCTCGTCAACACAGCGTCCGCCCTCGGGCGACTTATGCCGAATTTGGGCGGACCGAGTCTTGCGTGTCGACGACTCTACGCGGGGGTAGTACGGTCGATGGCGCTGTACGGCGCGCCCGTGTGGACGGAGTCCCTGGCCGCTCGCAATAGGGCCCTTCTGTGGCGTCCACAGAGGGTCGTAGCGGTCAGGGCAATACGCGGGTACCACACGGTCTCGACCGATGCAGCCTGCGTGTTGGCCGGAATTCCCCCGTGGGATCTGGAGGCGGAGGTGCTCGCCGACGTCTATCGGCGGGCGTCGACGGCGCGGGCGGGGGGCAGCCGCCCCTCGCCGAGCGCAATGTCATCGTGGCGGGAAGATGCCCGCCGCGCCACCGTCCTAAAGTGGAAGTCTCGGCTGGAGACGCCCCGAGCCGGTCTCTGGAACGTGGGGGCGCTCCGGCCGATCTTGGAAGAATGGGCAGGGCGGCAGCACGGGGTCCTCACCTTCCGGTTGGTGCAGGTTTTGTCGGGGCATGGTTGCTTCGGCAAATACCTGCACACGATCGCAAGGAGGGAGACGACCCCAGGCTGTCACCACTGCGACTGCGACGAGGACTCGGCGCAGCACACGCTCGAGTCGTGCCCGGCCTGGGATGTGCAGCGCCGGGAACTCGTTGTAGTCATAGGCGTGGACCTGTCGCTGCCGGCCGTTGCGCGAGCGATGGTTGGCAGTGACAGGGCCTGGACCGCGGTCGCCGCCTTCTGCGAGGCTGTCATCTCGCGGAAGGAGGTGGCGGAGAGGGCCCGTGAGGAATCCTCCTTCGCGGACCCGATTCGCCGCCGGCGCGAGGGGCGGCGTGCGCGCGCTTACTTGCGCCTGATGCCGCCCTAGCCGAGGCTGCGGACGGTGGGGTCGGGGAGTACCCTGCCGTCCGCGGAAGCCTACCGCGAAGGTGCGACGCCCAAGTGCGCGAGGCGTCGCTCAAGAGAGGGTGCCCGTAAGGGCTGCCGCCTGCGGATCGCGGTCGTAACGACGCGGTACCCGTGATCCGCCGTAGCTAGGGCGGGTGGAGGCGCACGGTGGGTTTTTAGTGGGTGAGAGCCCCATTCACCCCGTTGTCTCCCCAGGCAGCGGGGTGTGCGGTAGGACATTTTTGCCCACCTAAAATAAAAAAAAATAAAAAAAAGGCTCGACCACTAGAGAACTGTGTCAGTCCATGAGTCCGTTAGCTGATGTTATAACGTGTGACTTAGGCTCATATAATTTTTCAAAATAATTAAAGTACCACACAAAAAAAAATCTATATTCCACGTGGACGAAATCATGGGTAGCAGCTATTCCCTTATAAAAGAGTGTAGTACTATTTTGGATTTTCTTAAACGAATATAAATGAAAATTTAGGTTAGTCTCATAATGTGATATTCATTATATGTAATATGTTATAATATAATCCGGTTTGTCCTCATTAATATTAACGTGCGACGTGTAGCGTCCAACAGAAATAGAACTACGGTTGCGAGTTAGTCATTATTACCATATTTAGCTTAAGGGGAGCTCAGGATAATGGCCGCGAATGCGTCACCAAGATAACTGCCAACATGTCGCGACGCGTAAACACCAAAATAACTGATGGTTAAGATAGGCCTTCGACGAAACTTGAGAGCGTCGAAACAGTCGTACCTAAACGAGAGGAACGATACGTTTAAACAAATGCCAGGTCCTTATTTAAACGCATATTTTGAACTTCTCATCTAAGTCTTCCATAAGACGTGAGTAACACGTGTGTAAAAGACTCCATGACCAAAAAAAATAATTTATGTGCTCAACTCTTTTAACTATCGTCTATATCCATAAACATGATTTTCAGTCAACTATCAAAGTAACATAAACGTACCTACGAGGAGTACATGTAGTATCTTCCAACAACTAAATAAAAAAAAACAGTTAAAAATTAAGCAAAATTGATTCGAAACTCGAATTATTACCGATTTATTTGAATTCGATTTATTACCTATTTATTTCCTATCCGCGAAATTATGTAATGAACAGTGGCTGGACTGTATTCTTAGTATTCTTGAGCCTAAGAACGGAAGTTACCACGTCATAAGCTGCGCCTTGACCCGTCCACCACCATAAGCATTATAAAAATGTATAAAAGAAATTATACAAATACATTCCTCTCGCTGTGAAAAGCGCCGAGATTTCTTTTTTTCACTCACAGCTGGGCAAAAGTGTTTTTTCTTTTCTCTACACTTCCCACTAGAACATCTTATCTAGCTTCTCACAATAGCGAACATGTTATCCGGACATTGTCTTCCTGGCTTGCGCCCACCTTCGATAGGTATTGATTTCATGATTATGTTAAACTTGGATGCATTCCTTTTCTCTATTTACCTATATATTTCTTCAAAAATGTTAATAACTCGAGATCTCTAACTGGCTATATTTAAGATAAATTATTTATTAGAACTTACTTGAAGGTTGGAGCGAGATCTTCTCGGCATTACACCCACCACTTCTCCTTTCATAATTGATTCGATCACTGAAAAAATCATTAAAAATTCAATACCTCCCTTTCTAGATTACGCTTTACGAACAAATTATTAAGAATTATAAAATAAATAATTTTTACGGAATCTATGACGTTTACAGTATTTTTAGTTCACCCAAGAATGCTTTATTTAAAGTATTCGAAACCTCAGGATAGTAGAAAATGAAGTAAACGCGATAGATTTCATAAAAATTAGTTTATTTCATAATATGTAATGTTCACGGAAATATCAGAAAGTATTAAATTATTGAGAGCTTCACATAATGTAAAGTCTTATGTAAAAATTGTACAAAAAATTATATGCTCAACTACAATGTACATAATTGTACACTCGCTGCTGTTCTCTATAAATGTAAAATAACAAATCTTACATAATAATATCGTCAATAAAGTTATTCTAAACGAGCAACTTATTATTTTTGCTCTAAATGTGCCCATTAGCTATACCAATATTTCCACGTGTGTATTTGCAACACGCATCCTATTTTATTACACGCCTTGATACGTTGCACAATATAAATAATGCATTGCTATTAATATGTCATTCGTTATCAGACGATCAGTAAGATATAAACGACAGGCATCTTGTTACTAACGTGAAGGGTTAACATAGCATCACGCCTGCATTCCCCGAAGGGGTAGGCAGAGGTGTATTACACACACACACGATTCACCAGCTATGTTTATTTCCCACGTAATATGGGGCGAGCCTATTGTCGTCTACCGGGCACATTTCCAATCTCCGAGTTGCTACTGAGAATTTTTCTTTTTACGAAAAGCTCCATAACACTGCCTGACCCGAGGATTAAACGCGAGACCTTATGATCAGCCGTCGCTAAATACCCTGCGTAGTTTATATCAAGAATTGTCTCAGCAGTTGTTGATAGGTATTTTTATTCATCTCTAGTTTAACAGTATGACTCGACCTTGTATGATATGACATCTATTTAATAATAAGGAATGGATAATAGTGTGTCGTGAATTGCTATTGTCTTACAGCTGGTCGAAGATTGTGTTGAGTGGGCTGATTATGTAACCAGACCTATTGTTTCAATGTACGCACATGTTATAGTAAGCAATTGTGACGATCGTTAGTATAATGCGGTGGAAATTTAAAATGGTTTCGTGTGTTGCGTTAGTTGATTATTTTTAATAAATAAGGGGCTATTAAATGTGTTTCAAGAAACCGCCCATTTTTAATGCATTAAACAAATTATAATATTATATTGGGTTAGTTTTATTAGATCCTAATCTTATACATAGGTACTTCAATTGCAAATATGATCTAATCTGAATTGAAATGTCCAAATGAGTATTTTTCTTTTTTATATGCAAGTATGTAAGATGTATACCTATATAAAAAAGAATGCAGGATTTGTTTATTTATGACGTGACGATGTTATAGTGCCACATTATCTACTTGTATGTAAAATGCTTGTATATTTATTACCTCCATCACCAAGAAGCCTCATCTGCACGAGAGAGGGGTCTTCACTATGCTCTTCCAAAACTGTGTCATCGGTAACAGTCAACTCCTGAGAACAAAATGCTAATATAGTATTGGGCAGGCATAACGTGTTAACAAAATTCAATTATAGACCCCATTATCAAATGTAAATTTATTTACCTACTAAAGTAGAATCAAGAAGCGATTAATTTTAACATTTATTTTTGCTATGATGACCTTCAGAGAATGAATTGTTGTAAGCCGTTATCACCGTATGTTAAGGGATAAGTAATTCTGTATAAAAATATGGAATAAATTACATAACTTTTGCCCTTTGACCTTCGTTATAAAATAAATAGTTATTGTTATACTTAATTATAACTTATCATGATTCCCGGCTGCGGTATGACTGTGAACCTTTATTTTATTCCTACTTACGCCATCTAGTTACAGTGCTAAAAAGATTAATGTTATTTTTGTGGGCGTGAATGGCTTAGTTAATCTATTTTATATAATACTATATCATTTTATGAATCTTGAATTTTGAAATAAAACTTCGTTTACGGAATCTATCGCGTTTACTTAATTTTACTACTATCCCGACGTTTCGAATACTTTACAGCATTCATGATCACGGGTGGACTTAGATGATAGACGTCCAAAGCTGATATGATGATATGATGATGTCTATCATCTAAGTCCACCCGTGATCATGAATGCTGTAAAGTATTCGAAACGTCGGGATAGTAGTAAAATTAAGAAAATAATATTTACGCTCTAAATACTGAATAATTCAGTATTTTTTTGTTTATTTAATAATAATTAAACCACATCGAATCAGACCGTGAAAAGTAATAGGGCTCTATTCCTAATCATAATAATTCGTAAACGAAAAAAAAAAGACTCGATTAGTAAAGTATTTTGGCCGTTATCGTGTTAACATACATTACCTACAACTCACGGACGTCCAAGCCAGATTTTTTTCAAACAGTTTTTTAACTTGTTTAAATAACAAAAATGGCATCAAAAATATCATGAGTGTTAAAATAGTGTTTGTTCTTTATATGTATGTGTGTGTAAATATTATTTTACAAGTGCAATATATGATAAATAGAGACATTTTAAGTTTGAAAAATCAGTTGTTCCGTGTAAAGCGGGAGTAGAACCCACCTCAACGCTTCGCTTATGAGGCGTGCAATAATTTTATATATAAAATTATTATTACGAAAGCTTTAGACTACCATAAATATCGTGCTTTAGAAGTACAGTCAGCAAGTTTTTGGGGAGAGATAGAAAAGCTGCAATGTTAATATTTAAAACTTCTAATAAACATTATAAAAATATACGGGAATGGGTCCGCGTTTTAAGCTACATCAAACTGAAATGTTCATTGCAATTAAATAAGGTTCGTTGGAAAATGGCTGGTATTAGTATGGGACTTATAAAACCAAGTTTTTTAAGCAATAAACTTGACTAAACATTGATTGCACAGATGGTGGACTGGTTTAGATACCGACCTCCCGTCCGGGTGTTGTGGGTTCGATTCCCACATAAGACAACTCTTTGTGCGATCCACGAATAGTTGTTCTGAATCTAGATGTTCTTTGTATCCGTGACATTGTATATTTGTTAAAAAGGTCGGCAAGATTCGTGGTTCTCGCGGCAAGTGTGGTGATGGAAATGAATGTATACACAAATAGTCTCCTGTTTTGTGTTCCTATGGTGTCGCTTTCGTCGGCACGGCACAGGTGTTACAACTTTACATGCAAATGTAACCTTGAACAAATTTATTTCGTCTTCTAGGAATTTCGAAGTATTTGAAAATTACTGTAAAGCCTGTCTATGACTTTCGCCGACAATAATAAATTTACATTTGTGCTATCTCCACTGGCACAATTTTCTTTTTTTATATTAGAACTATTGAAATATTATTATTTATCCAATCTAGTAGGTTTTACTTCAGATTTTATGTAATTTAACGTAACGTTAAAATACATCACTCTAGTATAAATAGTGAAGTGAGCAATCGAAAGTGTATCGAAGTCACAACACTAGTAGGAGACATTTATTAATTAGCCAATAAAGTAATTAATTAATGTACAATAAAACTAACTACCTACGTAATCCAAGGATTAATAATTATATTACAAAAGCATCATGCGACAATTCCGACCAATACCGACAAAAAGTAGCGCAATCAAATAATATTTGTTTATTTAAATAGAAGTGGATGCATAACCGATTTTGCCGTGTGGGGCCGGCTTTAGAATTGTCCACCCCTTTCTACCCACGGGAGTCGTAAGAGCTGACTGAGGGAATTCCAGGGGAGTGGGCAGCAGCACTCCCTCGAGTATTAACAACATCCACTGCGATCGCCGACCCACCTGCCAAGCGTGGCGATTACCGCACTATCCCCCATTTCCTGGGGAGGCCTATGTCCGGCAGTGGACGCTAAAAGGCTGATGGATGGATGGATGGATGGCATAACCGATTATAACGAATAATATAGCCTTTATTTTAACGAAACCACTAGCGGTGCGCTTACTTGATTTCTGAACCTCACCCAAACCCCCTTCGCATTCTCTCCTTAGTATCCTTCCCATCCTATTCTCTCTCTACTATGCTTGCTCTCCACCTCCTATCCCTTTCCTCGGAGATGGAGTAGCGCTAGTGATGCCTCTGGTGTTGCTAGCGTCTATAAGCTACGGTAACCATCAGGTGGGTCGAATGTTTGTTTGCCACCCACGTAGTAAAAAGCTTATAACATCTATACACAGGCTGTTAAAACTAAAACCCAAAATAATTCCTTAAAAGCCAGTCAGTTACGAAATTGGCTTAAAAATCGTGAATACAAAAGCTTAGTTTGCTCACTGGAACTTTCTCAGCTTTTAGTATCAAATATCAGATACAGAGTAAACAAATAACTTTATTCAAAAAGCTATCCAACCAGAAAGCGAAAACAAAACTCAGTGGTGTTCATCAAAAGCTGACAATAAAATAAATAAATACTTATAGTAAACGATAAACATGTCGACAACTGCAAAAGAAGTTAAACACAAAGTTTCGAGAAACAAAGGCGAACTCAAAGTAAGTTGCTTGGGAGATGAGAAAGGGGGCAGAATGAGGGAGTTACTCAAAACTTCGACGTCTCGGTCGCCAGTAATACGAACCTTGCAGAGTTTCCCACTCACTAATTCGCAGTATAAATTTGTTTGACGTGTTAACTTTTTAACTGTAATTACTTAGCAAAATTCAAGATAGATTGACGTAGGCATTCAAACGCTCTGACAGGTGTTAGATGAGTTATTGTTACAAAAATCATGTTGTCACTTTGAAAACACCTGGAATTAATTCTGAACTGACAAGGACAATTTGAAGACATTTCACTGAATTTAGATATTTTTATATATTTATTTTTAGCATTTGACATGCTTAGCACTATACATTAAACACAAAGTGAAAAATGTGAAATCGAAAATAACAGTCACGAGCAGGATTTGAACCTACATCTCCTGGATACCGTCCAGATGCTTTGCCAATTCAGCCATCGTGACAATTGCTCCTGACTGCTAATTTCGATAACACATTCATACTTAACGTCTTTGGGTGACGCCTGCGCCATCTGTCGGAAGTATTTTCATACATTATACCGAGCAGGTAAACTTAATTTTGCAATTAAGATTTTTACCTACAGATCCGACAGATGGCGCAGGCGTCACCCAAAGACGTTAAGTACCAACAAGCCAACTACCCTACATTTATTCAAAACAGCACAAGGTTGCCTTTGTAAAAAAAAGAAATTGTTATTGAATAATACAATCATATCAGTAAATATTTAATGAACAAGTGACAATTACTTTATCCTTTTTGTAGTAAGGATTTTTTGATGAAATAAAATTTCTGTTCATTACTCTATACTAGTATAATTCTAAATCACTACTCTTTGGCGTAGTGTTTGCCGGTCGATCTAAATAGATTCTATATAAATCCGATTTCCGAAAATTATATGTAAAAGAAATAGAGACGTAAATTCGTGAGGATCCAAAATTCTTCTGACGGCGTGTGACGGCGTCAGAAGAATTTTCAACGCAAGACCTGGGTGGGCGTAGCAAAAAGCGACCGGGGAAGCAATTACAACTTTAATAGAATACGAATAACAAAAAATAACATGGAAATAAAAATATACCGTTACATTACTAAATATTAGCAACAGCAATCAACAACTTGACAAGCAATTCCAAGACAAAATTTCTGTTTGGTTACGTACAATACAACACACCGGGGAACTTCGGTATCCCTCAAAGAAGAGATGAAAGAAAAACAATAAAGTGTTTCAATAACGCAAAATAACAAAGTTTGTTTAGAGAAGTTAGCGAAGGGGTGAAACGAAATAGGGGGAGAGAAATGGGATGGAAAAGCCCGCACACCACACCGTGTTGTTCGTACTTTAATGCCTATCGTCTTGTTAAGCATTATAAATGCCTACGCAGAATACGTTATATAATACTGACATTCTGAAGGTATTTTTATCGTGAATTGAAGTTATTATTTATATTTATTTTTAAGATAGAACTAGGCTGTGAGAATAGATTGGATGCGAAATATAGAAAATTGATTAAGGTAGTTAAAATTAAGATAATCACCGAAATAAAGATGTTATATTATTATTACCATCAGAAAATATAATGAAGTATTTTTACAATATTAGTTTCGTCCAAACTTGAAATTTTCCTGAAAATATAGCAGATTTAAATAAAACTACTTTTGTGGGTTTCATTTATTCATTTTTTAAAAAGGACACGTTTTGTTTTATGCTTATTAGTGTAAATTTTATTAATTATAGACCAGTTTTGATGAGTATTTTATGCAATGGCAAACTCCCAAGAGGATACATTTTTATATGGATCGGATCTTGGGTTTTAAAGCTTTCCAAAAGACAAATAACACGAATGTGAAGATTTATTGATAATATAATATATATTATCAATAAATCTTCACATTCGTGTAAAATACACATTCATGTAATTTAATTAAAATCAAATGTTCAAGGTTAATTATTACTATTTATAAACATTATAAAATAACGTTCTGGTTTTAAAATATAAATTAATTTCAACCTAAATTAACCATATCTCCAAGCTCTAGTAATTTCATAATATTCGACCGAATACATATTCGACCTCCACAGCACGTAATTTCGGAGATATGATATATTATACCTACATATATACATATACGACACGTGTACAGGTATTTACTAGCCTGTGTGTATAACATACCAACATATTATTCGTACATAGAAATGTAATGAGTATACTTTGTATGTAAGATTAATAGCTGAAGTAAGCTTTCAATATCAAAACGACCTTGGATGGCAATGTATGTAATTTTACTAGATAAGTTTATTATAACATAATAACTGTAATTTTATACTATTAGTATACTACTTTCTGCACGCGACTTCGTTTTCTTGAACTTTAAAATTCAAAACTATCAAAGCCTATTAAGGTTATCCTGCAGGAACTCCTTATCGAGATAAAACATTCGTGTGTTTGTCCAGGTTTGTGTGTTTCCCAAAATGTGTTCAAGTTCATATCCCAAAAAATCCTATCCAACATCTTTAGATACAAACTTTTGCAATCATAATATTGCATAATAAAGGGATTTTTTAGGACTTCTTTATAAACGTTGACTTTCTCTACTTGAAAATAATTTATCATAAATCTAAATCTTCCTTAAAAAAGTATCCAAGCGACAGTGGAAACCGTTTCAAAAACCGTTAGCTGTTTGAGAAGCAAGTACCAAGTGGACAAACAAATAGACGCGGACAGCCATTTTATTTTATACTATTTATGTAGATACAGGCTAAATAACTTTGCGCAATTTTAGAACAATATGATCTTCAGATAGTTTTTTTCTAGTCTCATGCCTCATCAGTAAAGTTTTGTAGAGTCCTAACTCATTATCCTGCAGTTTTCTTAGATATCTTAGCCTCTTCACATAGCACCCGAGACACAGACAAAATCTTAAAAAATCGTTGTTGTTATTAGTAACGTATAATTATAGTTTCGTTTGCTGTTATTCAAATATTACAAACAAACACTTTAATTTTATTTAATTGTATAAATTCATAATCTACTGCAAGCAGTTAACATACATTTTGAGCTTAGTTTTACAAATTCTATTTAATTGGAAGCGTTTAGAAATTTTTAGATGCCATACATTTAAGGAAACTGCTAACCATGTGTTTCTCGAGTAACGAGCACCGTATACAGTGAATTCTGCTACTTACAAGCTCCCTTATACATACTAGATCTAACCTCGAAGTGCAACGCGTTCAATAAACTGAACTGGTTTTACCCGGAGCTTTCCGCTTTGAAATTACCTAGTAGAATTTCTACA
Source organism: Leucoma salicis (assembly GCA_948253155.1). Lineage (NCBI taxonomy): Eukaryota > Metazoa > Arthropoda > Insecta > Lepidoptera > Erebidae > Leucoma > Leucoma salicis. Next base: position 8,218,096 of record OX411815.1, read on the forward strand.
TAGTACACACAGTTACTTGTGCGCACATGTACTAAATTATTAAGCCGATGGAAAACATCGGCATTGTTGGCGCGCTAACACCCACATGAAAGCCAGAGCAGGCGCAAACTGGATACTAGGAACACCGAGTGCAATAATTTTATTTAAGCAATATGTAATCTATACTATAATAAAACTGTAACAAAGCCGTGTCTGTACATTTAAAATATTTGAGAAAATTTTTCAGTCATTTGACTGTAATAGACTATATAGGCGTGTCTAAACGCAAAACAATTTTTTTTAGATTTTTGTTTGTTTGTCTGTTTATCTGTTTGTTTGTTCGCAAAACTACTGAACGGATTTGGATGCAACTTTTTTTATTTGATAGATCTCGATTAGACTTAAAAAACTGGTATACATTTTACCCCGCTACTATATCGGGAACCACAGATATTACAAAAAAAATAATTTTCATGTTACCGTTGTAAGATGTTTTGCTGTACCTACCTAGATATTGGTACTTATAATGGAACATCATTTAGATCAGATTTACATAAATAACGTAGCCTATTTTGTTTAACATTATCAAGTTCCCGATTACAGAAACCGGATAAAACGAATACCAGTTTTAAGTCTAAAGCTATCGAAAAAGAAATGTGGTATTAAAATTGGTTCAGCGAGTTTAGACACGTCTAAATAGTCTAATATAGTAGTTTTTCCTATTTTTTTATTGCTTATGGTGTCAGACGGGCTACAGCCCAAATGATGGTAAGTAGTAACGGCTGCTCATGGACTCAACTTACTGTCAAGCTACTGCTATCATTTAATTTTTGGAATATGAAATAATAAAATATATAACTTAGGGCTGCTTTATGGCCGTTCAAAAGGGAGAAGGTGGTACCAACCCGCTCGGGCCCGATAACAAGTGAGTACTCCCACTTGGTATCCAAACCTACCACCAGTAATGCAATGTGTGATAATTGCTAACTTCCCTCATAGGTCTCGCACGACACCCGCGGAAAAGAATGGTTGGAGTGGTCCGTCACCACACAGATTAAAAATGTACAGCCTCCGAAAAAACTTATATCTAAAATGTACTTATATACTCTGTTACAGATATCTTCTATTACATATAATAAAACTGAAGCGTCTATTTGTAATGTCTAAATAACAGGTTTTTACTAAATGTATAAAAGAGTTTATACGCTACCTATAACAAAATACCAATTTTTAAAGTTTTTGTCTGTCTGTGTGACTGTTTATTCTGGCTAATCTCTGGAACAGCTAGACCGATTTGGACGGGACTTTCACTAGCAGATAGCTGTTGTTACAGCGCGTAACTTAGTGTACTTTAATTTCGGAAAAATAATTACGGTTCCGTGAAAAAAAACCATGAAATCATGAGTTAATAAAATCTCCTGAATGGCTAGACTGATTTGGACGGGACTTTCACTAACAGATAGCTTGCGCGTTGCTATAAGGAGTAACTTAGTTTTTTTATTGCATTTATTTCCACGGCCCATCTGCTGGTAAATGGTAACCGACGCTCATGAACTCAACTATACCGAGAGTATTGTTAAGCTTGCTCACCATTTCATTTCACAGATATGTAATGAAAGAATAAACAGCTCCCGCTACAGCCAAAACGCAACGATGTGCTTCATGGCTGGTCACACGGGAGGTGGTGGTACCAACCTGCTCGGGCCTGATACCAAGTGAGTGCTCCCACTTGGTACCCAGCCCTACCACCAGTCATGAAATGGATGGTAATTGCTTACTTCCCTTAGTCGCCACGCGTGTGAGCATGTCGTACGCGATACCCGTGGGAAAGAATGGGGTGGTGACACTTGTATTCTTAGTCCGTCACCACACGGATATTACTTTAATTTAGGAAAAATAATTAGGGTTCCGCGCAAAAAAACAAAAACCCATGAGATTTGAAATTGTGAATGAATACCGATTCAAATAGATACCAACTAGCTTCTGCCTGTAGTTTCATCTACGTTGCCTGCAGGCAATAAATGACATATTTTTTTAGAAACAAACATTATATGTCAGTTATACGCAGGTATTACCGATACAACTACAAATCCTACCTACTTACTAATAGGTAAATAGGTACTCCGTCGCCGTGCGCTTAATGCGTGCGTTAATTGAAGAGCTAAAAAGAATTTTAAAAACCTTAATCCTCCATTTCACCGTCTTCGAGGATGAATTTCGAGCAACTGTTTCTTAAATAGATACCTACAAAGAACACACCTTTTTTTGTTAAGGCGAGAAAAAATATACCTAACCGCTAACCCCGTCGTTCGGGTCAGCGGGCAGGGTAGTGTGAGGCCCCACTAAAGAAACCCGCCGTGTGCCATCTCTTCACCTGAACTGCAAGGAGAGGCTGATAACGATGATGAATTAATTGACTAGCTGTTTCCTCACGATATTTTCCTTCACCGAGCTGTCATAAATTGTAAACAAACACACATATAATATTGCAAAATCTCGAAAAGTGTGCGGTGAGGTCTCACTTGGACTCGGGATTGAAATCGATACCACTGTCTTTGCAGTCCTTAGTTTTACCGCTAGGCTATCACTGCTACCACTGAAGGAATGTAATATAGTTCCGGTGGCCCGCCAATAAAGGCGGAGAGATGGCACACGGCGGGTTTCTTTAGTGGGTGAGGGCCCCACACTACCCTGTTCGTTGCCCCGAACGACGGGGTGTGCGGTTAGGAACATTTTTTCCCGCCTTAACAAAAAAAAAAAAAATAAAAAAAAATAAAAAAAAAAAAAAGGCTATCACTGCTATTATATTTTACATGCGGGTAGTAAAAAGTTGTTATTTAAACATTATAAACAGACACTCAATTTTTATTTATTTGCTTAAATTAATTATTTAACGTATGTAACTAAAATAGTGTATAAAAACTTCCTGGTGAATCACAAACATATCTTTCCATCAATGAACTGCATTGCAATGTGGACGAAGCTGTTAATTATCCAATAGAAGTTTTATATACTATAAATGTGGCTGATCTACCCCCTCACAAACTAGAACTTAAGATTGGTGTACCCATCATACTACTTCGTAATTTAAACCCACCGAAACTTATCAATGGTACTAGATTGCGAGTAGTACCTGTCATTGCAAGGAAATGTTAAAAGGACTTTTAATATCCGAATGTGGAAAAGGTGAGACGGTATCTATACCACGAATTTCCATAATATCGTTGAATTTTCACTTTAAATTCAAAAGACTTCAATTTCAAAGGTTGATTTCTTTTATTTTTATGAAATTCCACGTGGACGAAGTCGCGGGTAACAGCTAGTTTAAATAATAAAATTGCTAGAATGTTTACACAAAGTGTACGTTAGCAGTGCCTCATAAGGTCATCAATAGCCAAAACAGTAGTACCATACCGCAGTACTTGGTAAAGATTTATAGCAACTATTATATAAATAATACTCACAGTAGTGATAGCCTTTTTTTTTTGTTTAGGCGGGAAAAAATGTACCTAACCGCAAACCCCGTCGTTCGGGGTAACGAACAGGGTAGTGGGACCCTCACCCACTAAATAAACCCGCCGTATGCCGTCTCTCCGCCTGTTTTGGCGGACCACCGGAACTATGTTACATTCCTTCAGTGGTCCGCCGGCGGCTTACCCTTTCGGATATCCTCTGCCTTTCGGGTATCCTCTGACCACAGCAATGACAGCCTAGCGGTAAAACCAAGGACTTCAAAAGGTAGGTAGAGGTATCTAGTACGATCCCCAGTCCAAGGTCCACACCTCTGACTTATCGATCTTTTTCGAAACGGTGTGTGTATTTGTTTACAATTTATCATTGCTCACTGAAGGAAAACACGGCGAGGATTTGTTCCAGTGGTTGAGTATAGGCGGAGAGACAGCACGGGTTTATTTAGTGGGCGAGGGCCCCACACTATGCTGTTCGTTGCCCCGAACTATGAGGTGTGCGGTTAGGTAATTTAACTAAACTAATTTAAAACGTTTAACATCTAAATTATGCAGATAATATCACTGCGAAAATAGGACAACTGATGAACAAATCTGATCACACAAATACTGAAATAGTAATTTTAATTCCCAATAAATAGTATAATATGAGGTATTTTGATCTGTATTTTAGCACTTCATGCTCAGCCACTTTAAAGAACAAAATTACATGTGAATGTGGAAAAAGAGAACTTTAGTGCGAGCGGGATTCGAACCTGCATCCCTTCCAATCCGGAGAAGTGCTCTAGACCGCTAAGTCATCGCAGTGACCGACGGCCATTTCCAATCTTCACATCACATAAAGTCCTTATTGACTTGGAAGGGACGCAGGTTCGAATCGCGCTCGCAGTAAAGTTCTCTTTTTCCACAGTCACATGTAATTTGTTCTTTATAGTATAAGAGGTTTGTATTTAACGCGTGAGCTATAAAGTGAAATTGAAACACTCACTCCTGTATGTTCATTGACTCCAACGATGACAGCAGTGTACCACTGTGTAGCACCGGCAACCCTGTAAACCTGAGCTCGACATCCACCCAAAACAGAGGGTGTTGTGGTCAGAATACGCTGGCCATCTTGTAACGTCCGCCATTCCCCCGCTTCAGAGGAGAGAGAGGAGATGATTGATGCATCGACGCCCACATCTGACCCTGCCGTGCAGTCGTCCCATTCCTGTAAAATATTAAATTATTATTACATAATTTTACGAAAGGAATAATGTTGATTCTCGACTGGAATTTACTATGGTCAGACTGTAATAAGACCTGTACATATTATCTAATATCGATACATAGATATCATGTTTGTATTTTAACTTTACTTAAATATAGGTACATTATTATAATACATAACATATTACCAAAAATATGTTTCAATTTCTTACAGGGACATACTTTATAACGAATATTTAAATGTCTCAATAAATTAAATGACCAGTGAACGCTACAAATAGTATTCATTCTTATTATAAATTATTTGAATAACACATACAAAAACACAACTTTTATGTATTTTATTGTATCGTGCCGTTATCCCCGGGTTGGATTAACATCCCTTAGCCCCGCAGGGGGTATAAAATAACCACATTTTTTATTAGAGATCAAGTCAAGGTGATGTTTCTGCTTATATATTTTCAGAGAAATTAAGACACTGACAAGATTTATGATTATATGCTGCTATATGTGGGCGTAATCTCGTAATTAAATGTTAGCAAACCTGTACCTACTTGGTTTAATCTCAGTAACTATTTTTAATAAAATATATGGCATACATAATATGGTACGTTTTAAGGTCAAATTATACTACATTAAATATAAGTAATGTCGGCTAAAGCAGATATTTGTGTTATATCAAAGCTAGACATTTTTTATTTTTTATACACATGCTTGCGTGGTAGTTTACAGACATACAATATATATATTACCAAGCATCTTCAGCCCATATCTACATAACATATAACACGTCAATCACACATATTTACCCTAAGTGGGAATCGAACCCGCAAGCGGTTTACAAAATTGGTACTTTAACCACTACGCTATCTGTGCACTCACAAGATATTGATTATTTACACAAAGAATTTGTGTTTCAAATTCATTGTTAACACACTACAATTTTAATTTATAAAGTCGTGATTAATCACTGATTATCAGTCGCTTTGTAAATACTGTTCTAGCATAGTTTAAACTCCCACTTAAATGTAATACATACTTATGTAGATACCTATATACTTATGTATCTGTAAACTTGTTTAATTTATTAGCGAAAAAGGTGCTTGTAAACCTAATAACAGCTAAAACATAAATCGTTATCAATTTATTAATTAAAACAGTACATTGGCGGTTGCCTTTACGACCTCATATCACATGTAAACAGTATGCCCCACATTATTGTACACCTCCACAAATCAACATTAGTATAGTTTGCCCACGTACATGCTAAGTGCAGTAATATTTCACCGTACACACATACACGAAGTAGACTGGTATGTTACATGTATGTGTGTGTATGGCAGAGCTAAACGTGCAAACGATTGCACTAGTATTTATGTCAATGTTACAACGCACACATTGACGGTAAACGCACACCTGTTTCAGTGTGTTGCATACAAGCCTATGCCCGGCGACAGACGTATCCGGTGCGTTGAACCCGCCCCTCTCTCCTTACCTCCCACAAACGGCTGCTATATCTACATGTAGACCTACTGTATCCGCCTGTTTGCTAACTAACGCTATTGGACCATTCAGGGTCACTAGCGCTTGTGTGGACACAGCTTGCTTGAAAGTATTTATGTAGGGTTGTATAATGAATTTAAACAAGAAACAAAACAATAGAGCTACAATTGAGTAATTATTATAAATGCAAAGGATAAAGCTAGCCGGTAATTTAACATATTCAAGGTAACAATATAAAACACGATCGTATTGTTATCGCTATAAAATTTGATAACCTATTGTATACTATTATTGACTTTCGATAACGATATCAATCGTCGGGTTGAACTATCGCGTTCTACATTAAGGGCTTCTAGTAGGCTTGGAAAATATATTTAGACTGGATCGATGAATGTAGTTTAAATGAAGACGACTATAGGTTACGGTATAAGCGAATAAAAAACTTGAAAAAATAGATCTTGAATCATGCCTGTAGGACTAGAACAGATTTCATATCAGTATAGCTTACATTATTTTCTAAGCTGCTGGTTTATCATATGGATCAAACATCAAAATATAAAGTAAGTACTTTATTATGTATTATTCGATTAAAGCGTCGTATTATAAGAATTTTGCTACGTAGTAAATAAACCGGTAAGTTAAGTAGGTATTAGTTAAGTCACGCACTGATGAATCGTTGGCTGCGCCGATGACTCAGCAACGGTTACACAACGTCGCGCGTCGCCTACATTCGTTACTGTTTATTTTGTTTAGCCCACTCTATTTGGTGAGATTACGTTGTGATTAATGCCAGATCACTACCCGGGATCACGGCCCAAATTACACTCGCTCAGTTTGAGAAAGTGATGAATATTAATAGTGTTCCTTCAATGTGATTAACGCTTTTGATAAAATACTGACGAGATTAAAGCTTAGATACGCTCACAATTATCGAGATATTGAAGAGGTCATCAACATTGTTCGTACTATAATCCCGTTTTATATGGGAACTTCTACTTTTTCTCTACCCGACTTAGGCGCTCCTGTTAGTTATTAGTGGATTCTTGAAGATGTTAAGTATTATTATATATTTAGCCGTGTGAGGCCGGCTTTAGAATTGTCCCACCCCTCTCCACCCATGGGAGTCGTAAGAGCCGACTGAGGGAATACCGGGGGAGTGGGCAGCAGCACTCCCTCGAGTATTAACAACATCCACTGCGATCGCCAACCCGCCTGCCAAGCGTGGCGATTACGGTTTATTTACACTATCCCCCATATGAGCGAAACACATGTTGTGGCGTTTTCTTGGGGAGGCCTATGTCCAGCAGTAGACTTCGAATGGCTGATGGATGGATGGATTATATATTATGAAATATATAATATGATTATATATTATGATTATATATTATGAAATATATAATATGATATTATGAAATAAATATAACAGTCAACCTACGTCTTTGTTTGGATTTTTCCTATGACGTAGTAGTGCTATCCGACACCCTTGGAGTATTATAACGGAGCGACGTAATATAGGTACTTTTAATCATTACCCGGAAAATAAATGGGATTAGTATTCGACTAAGATAAGATGAATGGACGGGTCCCAAAGAAGCGCATTTTTTAAGTCTCTCTAATAAGCGCCGGTTCGTAATTTTTAAGGCAGGGAAAAATGTACCTATCTTTCGGGCTCCCCGTCTTTCGGGGCAACGAATAGGGTTGTGTGAGGCCCTCACCTACTAAATAAGCCCGCCATGTTCCGTCTCTCCGCCTATATTGGCGAGCCACTGCAACCTTGTTACATTCCTTCAGTGGTCCGCCGACAGCGTAATAACAACACCTACATGCTAGAAAAGAGCGCTGAACAAGAACATATCCCGGTGTTTTTTTTAAATTAGTGTTAGGTTGTAAATTAGGGTGTACCAGAGATGTGCTCTTTTTATTAAAACCGTTATGAAAGTTTAGACATACACAACAACTCAAATTAACATAACAACTTTAAGTAAGTTATCCTTTCATATTGACCTAAAATCTTAAATAACAATAAAGCAACGTATCAACTCATGTAAGTTTATTTTTAAAATAATATTTTATGCCCTTGACGGGCTGTAAATATTTAAAGACAAACTTTATTTGTAAGAAGTTCTCTTTATTTTAGCAGTATTGATCAGGAAGACATTACCAACGGCACATATTCGCGACTCTCATTCAATTTCCTGCGGGAGCTATCCATTTCCCGCTACCGATAACGAGGACTGATAAAGCTGTGTACGTAATATTATCATATTCCTAACGTAAATTTGTGGAATTAATAGATTTAGGTAGGTACGAAGGTTACTGTATAAGTGTATACGATTCAAATAAATTGATTCATTTACCTAGTTTTAGTTGAAAGGCGGAAATATAAAAGGCTAATGCAATTTTACATAACAACTATAATGGGTAATCCATCGATTTTGAAACCAGCTTATTGGTAAACTTCAGGTAAGAAATTGTATTCGAATACTAGTATTCTCATGTTTGTGATGTGAAAGTGGAAGGATGTAGGTACAAGGGGAGACTGAGACTCACCTACCTAGACCAAATCGGTCATGTATTGAAGGAAGGTGGGAGTCAGGAGTCCCCGAAACCAGCGAGCGTGTATGAAGAGAATTATAAATATTGAGGAAGCGAGAGACGTAGGTATGCAAGAATAGAGCCTTTTGGCACTCTGTTCTCTCTGCCTACCCTGCAAGGGAGATGGCGTGGTGATAAGTAAGTAAGTAAGCATTCACATGTTCAGCTGTGACCTAAGCTATTATTTTAATGTAACACTTTCTCTTGGAGGGCAATTTTTGGTAGTTCATCAGAACTATTTTAAGTAAGTACATGAGTATATTAGTAAATCTCACCTAAATTTGAAGACATGCGCACATAGAATAAAAAAACATATGGTATAATGATAGCTTATAGGAATTTTCACCCATGATTTAAGGAATTCGAATATATTATCCAGAACCACAAATCGTAAACAGCATCGAATGCCGGAAGGTATTAGAGAAAGAGGTAAACTATAGCCTTTCAACCGGTCGTAGGATAAACTGAAACAGCCTTATTAATGATCCAACATTATCTAGCAAGGTCTAGCCAGTATCGCATGACAGATAGGGAATTATAACTCCCTATAATTTAAGCAGTAACGATCCCCGATACTATCCGTGCGTAAGTGGATATCTCGCCGTTATATATTGAAATTGAACTCTGTGAGCTGAAATTTAATTGCAAGTAGAAATTTACCGAGAATATAATTATTTTATGTAAGTAAATGTATAGTTATTGGAATGCTAACAAAGACAGTTTTTAAGGTCATCAGAAAGTTTGATATTAAAAATCCCAGCGCACTGCACGACTTTTTTTGATAAATCCTTTAGTACGCAGGCGGCACGGTTGGAATGCACTACCTGAACCAGTAAAGCAGTCGAAAACATTGCCAACGTTTAAAAATCTTGTTAAAAATAAATAAAAATTTGTCACTATAAGATCAATGCTATGTTTATATATTTCAGTTGCTTATGTAGATACATATATATATATTTATGTATATGTATGTATATTTTTGTGTATTTAATTTATGTTTATATTTATTATAACATGGCATCACGCCTGTTGTCCCCGGAGGGGTAGGCAGAGGTGTATTACACACCCACGACTCGTCAGCTATGTTTAGGTCCCACGTAATAGGAGGCGAGCCTATTGACGTCTACCGGGCACATTTCCAAACTCCGGGCTACTACTGAGATTTTTTCTTTTTAGGAATAAGCTCAATAGCATTGCCCGACCCGGGGATCGAACCCGAGACCTCATGATTAGCAGTCGCATACACTACCGCTACACCACCGAGGTAGTTATCAGAATTATATATTGAAATTCATTATTCTGTTTTTAACATGCACACCACAAGTGCATTTAAAATTAATTTACTTTTACTGTCCATGCCAGGTTGTCTGGAAGAAATTGCAGCATGCAATAAGACCGTCAAATTTATACATTAATATATTTGTCCTTTTTATTGTTTGGTGTACCTAATGTGCAATAAAGAGTATTTTTATTTGATTTTGATATATTTTACATAGTAAAACACATAAATTTATTGTTTACTAAATTCTGCCCTCGTCTTCGCTCGCGTGGAATTTAGGTTTGGGTCAATCTATTACTATTATAAAACTGTAACAGAGCTATGTCTGTACATTTAAGATATTTGAGAAAAAATGACTGTAATAGGCTATATAGGCATGTCTAAACACAAAACAATTTTTTTTAGAATTTTTGTGTTTATCTATTTGTTTGTTCGCGCATCACACAAAAACTACTGAACGGATTTTGATGCAACTTTTTTTATTTGAAAGGCCTTGATTATGCTTAAAAACTGGTATACATTTTATCCCGCTACTATATCGGGAATCTGAGATATAACCGAAAAACTAGAAAATTATTTAAAATAGATATTTTTTTAGAATTTTTTCGAAAGACCTACTAGATGGATTTTGATGCAACTTTTTTTATTTGATAGCTCTTGATTAGATTTAAAAACTGGTAGATATTTTATCCCGCTACTATATCGGGAACCTGAGATATAACCGAAAAACTAGGTTAGTATAATATAAATATGGTACACCAATCCCCCTTTTAAAAAAATAGCTATCCCACAGGAACCATTCATTTTTCCGAGATAAAAAGTAGCCTATGTCATTTTCTAGGCTCAGAACTGCAAATTTATGATAATAAGTTAAGGATTAATGTTATGAAAGCATAACAAACAAAGACTCACTTTCGCATTCATTAGGTCTTTCCTTACATAATGAAATTGGCATTTTGTCAAACTGGCGACTTTGATCTCAAATATCTGGCGTTTGGTAATAGATTCCAAATTCAAATTTATTTCATGTTTATTTGTGTTTCCAATTTATCCTGTCATGGTCAAAATGTGGTAGAGACGTTCCTAAGTGGCGACACAGTTTTACAATCCATACACTGTGGTGGCGATTACAGATTGAAATAAATATTTTTATATTATATTTTATTGCATTTGGTGGCAGACGAGCCACGGCCCATCTGATGGTAAATGGCAACCGTCACTCATGGACTCAACTATACCCAGAGTATTGTCAAGCCGCTGCTCAGCATTTCATTTCACCGATTTTAAATGAAAGAATAAACAGCTATCTCCCGCTACTGCCAAAACGCAATGTTGTGCTTCTCGGCCGGTCACACGGGAGATGGTGGTACCAACCCGCTCGGGCCCGATACCAAGTGGGTATTTCCACTTGCTATCCAGCCCCACCACCAGTCATGCAATGGATGATAATTGCTTATGTCCCTTAGTCGCCTCATACGACACCCATGGGAAAGAATGGGGTGGTGACACTTGCATTCATAGTCCGTCACCACACGGACGTGCTAAATGTAGTGTATACTAATACAAAACCAAATACTTTGGAAAATCCAAAACTGCACGCCTCATAATCTTCATTTTTCACAATAAAATTGATTATTTGATAACTAATAATGTATTGGTAAGTAGTTTTCAATAAATCACATAGACAATTTCAAAAAGTACTGTGGTTGTCATGTCTTATACGCCATCTAGCGCTAATTTTAAGAAGTACTTCTATATTGCTCTATAGAAATAGTTCTCACGAAAAAAGGATAGCCATAGCGATGGTTTTAGTGTCGAATCGAGCGTAAATATTCACTATTTTCTTGTTTATTTAATAACAATTATACCACATCGAATTAGACCGTGAAAAGTGATAGGGCTCTATTCGTAGTTGTACTGAATTGTAAAAGAAAGAAAAAACTCGATTACAAAGTATTTCGGTCATTATGGTGTTAACATACAATACCTACAACAAACGGATGTCCAAGACAGAACTTTTTTAAACAGTTTTATAACTAGTTTAAACAACAAAAATGGCATTAAACACAAAGTGAAAAATGTGAAATCGAAAATAACAGTCACGAGCAGGATTCGAACCTGCATCTCCTGGATACCGTCCAGATGCTTTGCCAATTCAGCCATCGTGACATCTGCTCTCCGGCGTCACCCATGACATTAAGTATGAATGTGTTATCGAGATTAGCAGTCGAGTCGAGTCGTGACTGTTATTTTCGATTTCACATTTTCCACTTTGGGTATAATGTATATGGTTAAGCATGTCAAATGCTAAAAATATATGTAAACATTTCTAAAGTTATTATAGTTGCGTAATAAACGTAGATAAAAATATAGGTACATGTTATTTATATTCGTATATATTACAAAAGCTTTTATTGGAAACTCGAGTAGTTCTCGGAATGTTCTATACTTTGCATTAAACTACTAACGCGAGACGAAATATTTGCGCCCTCTCATGGAGCATGAAACTGGTTCAAATATTTTCACACGAATTATTTAAAGCAGTTTTTTTCAGAATTCAAATAAGTTGATAGGTATTTTAACTCTGGTGTCAATGCAATAATAAATAGTAGAGATCACACGTTTGTTACTGTTGAATAGTGACAATGTAAAACAATACCTCCTTATTTTTTTACCTCTTCCATCCATCCATCCATCAGCCTTTTAACGTCCACTGCTTGACATAGGCCTCCCCAAGAATGGGGGATAGTGCCGTAATCGCCACGCTTGGCAGGCGGGTTGGCGATCGCAGTGGATGTTGTTAATACTCGAAGGAGTGCTGCTGCCCACTCCTCCGGTATTCCCTCAGTCGGCTCTTACGACTCCCATGGGTGGAGAGGGGTGGGACAATTGTAAAGCACACGGCATATTCTACCTTTTATGTAGATTTATTATAATAAAGCGGGCTAGATGATCTCTTTACCAATAAACCAAAAGTAGTGGTTTCTAAACATTTGTCTATTAATTAGTCATGCACTGCTGCACGCACTCTTATATTTACTAAAAATGTATTCATTTTTATGTACGAACTGCTAACATAATAAAGGCTCATAGTAAAAAAAATCGCAAAAAAAATTACTTAAGTACAAGCTATCTTATATCCAATCCATTCCAGACTTTTGATCTTATACAATAAAAGAATAGTTAAAATATTCCTTAGGATATCCAAACCAGACAACTCCTTTAACATGTTCTCAACATGTTCATGGAAGGTTGTATCATTTCTTTGTTATCTCATCTATACAGAACTTAGAATTAATAACAAAGGAATCATCTTAATATTACATAGCTATTGACGTCTCTCATAAAACAGGGGCACGATCAAAGTAACATTGTCTAGTATCTGACACACGCAGCCTACATCAACTTTACCACCGCCCACCCCCTTTCTACCCCGCCACCCTACAAAAGGGTGGAGAGTTCCGGACAGTTGAGTAAGCTAACTGAAACAAACTTTACTCGTTTAAATTTTGCGGCAAACAGTTTCAGAGTTTGGCTGCGTGCATGCTGACGGCAAAGTTAAGAAACTTGCGATCAACTTTCATTGCCGGTTACCTAATTGAGTTCTTTTTAATTATAAATACTTTACTTCATTTTTTTACTTAATTACCCATTTTTACGGCATGACGCTTACATAGCCGTATTTATACAGTTGCGCAAAGCAATTATTTTATTCACCTGTGTAATTAAATTTTATTACTTACCACTTATTTTTAATACAAAGTAAGAAATAAATTGGCCAGATTTTCTGACGAACAAATCATACAGATAAAATGACTAAAGTAAAAAACGGAGAATTTACTTAATCAGAATTTATACTTAGCTATATATCTACGTGGACAAATAATAGCAGCCACTCTCTGTAGTCGTCATGGCGTATAAGTTACGTAATACCCATTGCTCTCCATTCGTTGTAATAAAACTAATTTCTTTATCTCAAATTCTACAAGGCAAGTTCATTCGACGTAAAAATTCATTCATATTAAATATTTCCCACACTGATAACCAATTGGAAAGTTGTGATACTTTTATACAATTACTAGCTTAGAGCTCCTCTAATCGTAATACGTCACCCACTGCCACGACAATAATCTCAACACAAAAATAGACATCCCACACGGACCCTGCATTTTTCCGGGATAATCTTTAGCCTCTATGTGGACATAGACACAGGGGATAAAGTTTAGCCTCTGTGCGGACATAGACACAGAGAAGTTCACACAGAACTATATGTAATATTTCGTGATGCAGTTACGGCGTCAAGAAGTAACAAACAAAGTCACTTTCACACTTATAATATTACTAGCCTTTGCCCACGGCTCCGCCAAAAGCTAATTTTTATGCCATATCTCAGGTTCCTAATGTAGTAGCGGGATAAAATGTATGGCAGATTTTAAGTCTAATCAAGAGCTATCAAATAAAAAAGTTACATCCAAATCTGTTCAGTAGTTTTTGCGTGATGCGCGAACAAACAAACAGACAAACGGACAAAAAATCTAAAAAAATGTTTTGTGTTCAGACACGCATATATATACAGCCTAATTCAGTAATTTTTTCTCAAATATCTTAAATGTGGAGACACAGCTCAGTTACAGCTTTATAATAATATAAATTAGTAAGGAAGTAAGGGTTGTCCAGAACTTATACTATTTCCATTTCTTTATTTTCTCGATGACAGCTCGATGATGAAACTTGAGCGAGCGTCTTTTTTACATTATGTATAGTAGTGCATTATTTTATAAAAATATGACACTTACGCACGTACAAGGCTATACCAGAGTCGGAGAAACTGATAGGGATATCTGGGAGCTATCGTTACACGTAGCACTATAACTAATTTTATTGTTAACTCTTTATACCAGCTATCGAGAAACGTAATTAAGTGCTCGTAATTCATAAAATAGAAACTTCTCAAGATAAAGGAAGGCAGTCGTTTGCAATTAACTTTTATTTCAATATAATGTTAGAGGAAAAAAAACTTACCAAGATTTTTTTTAGATCAAAGGAACTCACGGTATTAAATATATAATTTTGATGTTTTATATAAAGACGTAATAAGTCGACGTATAGATGTCTAAGCATTTATATACAAGTTTAGTACTATTTTTAAATAAAACGAAATCAATATCTAATTCAAATATGAAACAACACATTAACTTCCAAATATTCTAAACTAGCTGCTACCCACGACTTCGTGCGTTTGAAATTTAGTTATTTCCTGCGGAACTACATACATTACATAAAAATATAGACATCATAACGCCCGTATTCCCCGAAGGGGTAGGCAGAGGTGTATTACACACCCACGATTCGCCAGCTATGTTTAAGTCCCACATAATAGGGGGCGAGCCTATTGCCTTCTACCGGGCATATTTTCAAACTCCAAGCTGTTACTGAGAATTTTACTTTTTACGCGAAAATCTCAATAACACTGCCCGATCCGGGGATCGAACCCGAGACCTCATGAACAGCAGTCGCTCACACTAACGCTGCACCACAGAGACATTTATTATTAAATTTAATTATTTTTCCTAAATAGTAGGAGATTCCCAAGATTAGGCTGACAAACAGACAGACATAAAAACTTTAAAATTGGTATTTTGTTATAGGTAACGCATATACTTTTATGTGAATTTAGTAAAATTCTGTTATTTAGACATTACAAACAGACACTATAATTTCATTTATTTGTATAGATTACCCGGGAAATTTGTAGTAAATAACAACCATCCGCAATTAAAGACCAACTTGTTCAACTCGAGGTAGAATTATGAGGCAAACTGGGGAAGCCTATATATAGCAAAATAAAAAAGAGATTGGCTTTTCGGAGGTAGCGGCTGATCAATCATAACGTTTCCACGGGTGCGAGGTGGCCGGTGCTAACCAAAAATAGCACGACAGTCGGCAATACACCACCCCACCACCTGACTGAGAATATGTATATAATAAAGGGGAGGCGGGTGGACGAGCGAACGGGCGCGGAAAATCAATAAAGCGGGCGGTGAGCATCAAAACATACCGCGCCCCTCTCGCCAGATCACCTCGTCCGCCCCGGCACCCCTGCTAGCACCCGTCTCCCGGGGAAACCCTCCCCATGTTTGGCAGACACCGTCCTTGATCTCCCCACTTCGCGTGAGCGCGCAACTTTGTATAAACACTCGTGTCGTCGTGTCTTAAAATTAGGTCGCTTATGCGTTTTACATTTTATAATCTCCTCTCAAACTAAATTGAACCTTTGATACTTACTAATTATGTACCAACAAGTAGTAGTATCCATTATAGCGAAAAATAAAATAAGTACATCCATATACTGGCACTTAATATTGTTCTACAAAACAAAGAGTTGTGTAACTGCATAATTGAAATATTATACGCGAGTAATATTTCTCTGTTTAGATATTACAGACACGGCTGTTCTACGAATGTGTGTACTTTTATGTAGTAAATTCCTGTGCTTGATATGAATATTTTTATAATGAATATTAAATATAGCAAAAATAAATTACACAGGCTTACAAATATAGGTAATATTATTTTTTTTATGTTCTTCTTAAAGTATTATATTTTCTTTTTGTTTATGTACCTAGGGTGGCGTGACCGGTTACGCGACCGTCACCCCTTTGCGACCGTTTTGAATATTTTTACAAATAATAAGAAATGTATCAGAACGCGGTTTGCGAATTTAATGCACATTGAAGCGTACGAAATACACTGGCAAATTTTGACAGTTCTACCCTCCGCACTGCCGTAGAATTTGCTTAGTCACCAATGAAAAATCTAGTGTGTGAATGTGTGCCGTGTTTTGCAGAAAAAATATCCGCAGACGATTCTTTGAAGTTAAGAATTTATACCGAAATCATTGTGTTATACGAATCTAGTGTGATAATAATATGAAAGCAGTATCGAATTTTAATATTGTACTAAGTAAATTATATAAAATATGATTTTTCAAAAAAAAATCGGGTGGTCGTCAAACGGGTTCATGTTTTATACCGAAAACCCATTTACGACCACATGGTCGCAATGTGGTTTATTTCAGACTCTTTTCTCTGACATTTTTCTAAAGAATGCTACAAATACAAACAGAGGTTATTCAATACAAATGCTCGTAGTAACTTTGTTAAACTTAGTACCAAATTTCGGCCACCAAAATATCATAAAATTTGTAGGTAAGAGTGTTTCAAAATATTTTATTGAACGTGGCCGTAAACTAGGTTTTGGTCACCTGTTTTCGGCCATAGATGTTTTTACATGGACGACAAGTGGTACAAATTGTATTATTTTACGGCCATCATGATTAAAAGGAGGCCGTTAACGAGTTAGAGTGATCCCGATTAACGACCACACAAAATTGTCCCGGCTGGAAAGTAGTTGTCGCTTAACTTTCTTGTTTGGAATTGCTTAGTGCAGGGATATTGCTTTTTTTGTTGCAGATGTCAAGCACAACTAAAAGACAAAAGAAGAAAAGGCCTGTTGGTAGAACAAACACTGCCTATTCTAAGGAGGCTTTATAAAGAAAATTACACAAAAATCAGACTTTTTTAAAAACCTTCCTGGCTGACATATAGGTATATATAAACTACACTTTAGCACCCACAAGACGTTTCAAGTTCTACATAGTGGCGTGACTAAATTAGCCTACTCGAGATTTTATTTAAACAGTGCACTTTAACTTAAAAACAATTGTGTTCGTAAATTTTAAAGAGCTATTATAATAAACATATTATAAAAAATGGCGCCATCAAAAATATGATTTTTAATTGCAAAATTAAACTTACTATTAGGACCCAAATTGGAAGGACCGCAGGTTCGAATCCCACTCGCAGTAAAGCTCTTTTTCCATTTTCACAAATAATTTGTTCTTTCAAGTAGCTGAGCATGTCAAGTCACAAAATAATTTTGTGGTCAAGTGCTCAAAATAACTATTATAATACGACGACGACATTTATATTCTAAGATCCAAGCGGACAGAGTCGCGGTATGTAGAATCTTTATGAAGACAAGAAGAAATGGACCCTGAGCCAGTGACAGATTTTCATGACCAAGTCCCTCCCAATCGAAAATTCGGGAAATGCATTAGGGATTTATACTATGAATACTCGCGACCGTCAGCATGAAAGATAATCCGAATAGTTTAATTCGATAAGATGGGATTCGATAAGAAAATACTACTCCATGCATGACCGGACTTGGTTTTTATATAACATTAAAAGCCGCCCTGACGTAAAGTATTGTCGCGCTTTCGCAAGTACGCGAAGCTTCATTGCCGCTGCTTTTGCCTTAGATTCAATGAACCATCCGAATTTAAGGCTCGAGATTATCTTTAAACCCAGCAATTAAGGTGGGAAAACAAATTTCATGTGAATCAAAATCGCTCTGATATCAGTAAGTATCTGAGAGTAAATGCCGTCTCCATTTCAATCTCGGTAATATATCTTATCTTAGGTAAACTATCTGACAAATTTTCAAATGGGAGGAAATGACTAAAAAGCTTTTTTTTCTCCATGTGTGAGAGGCTGCCACTGCCTGCCTCACCCACGGAGTCGCAGCTGACAGTCGCGAGTATTCATAGTATAAATCCCTAATGCATTACACGAAGTTTCGCCAAGAAGAAATAATTGACCGAATTTGTAGCTAAATGGGACTAAAATTAAAAAAAAACTAGGTATGAAATAAAGATATCCACTTTATTCTCACAAATGAGATTAATATTCAAAGCGAATGAGATAGTTGAAAAGAAATAGTATACATAAATTTTTAACAAAATTACCTCCCCGTCGATATGATCCTGGGGCATTATTCCTTAGTGCAGGGGGAAACCCTGCCTAAGGACGACGGTCGTTTAATAGAAAAAAAAAATACTTCACTCTTAGGAATTCTAGGTTTCTTTGATACTGGGTGAACACTAAAAGGATTTTACGCAGAATGTCGTATACAAAATGGATTTATCACAATAATATGAACGAAGCCGCGGGTATTACACTTGTATTTATATACAATACAGTCTATTAGATTCTAATAATTATCTTTTATAATAACTAGAACATTACGACGCCTCCGTGAGACGACAATTGTGGCGCCATCTATTATCGAATAGCAGCAACAATTTATTATTTTTAGTTCAACTAAACCAACGCAGATAACAGTTATGAGAGATACTAATTTCTAACTTTCTGTAATTCTCGTATTTATTAGCAAAAGTAGTACACGAACAACCATAACACATGATTGCTGTATTTATCATCCTCTGCAGCTCTGGTATCATGTAATGTATATAAAATAAAATACTAGTATAAAATAAGTATGTGTCTCTGCATAGCATATTTATGGATAACTATCTATCTCGCGTGGTGATATGGTATATAGTATACCCTAAAGAATAACATAAATAAATAAATATTTTTTCACATTTTTAGAATAATACATTACAGAATTATAGCATATTGAGGGAGACTGGTGCCTAAACTAAGCTCTAGGCTTGTTTTATCAGGACAACTTATACAGCAACGTAATGACGAGGACCTTTTCTGCATTATAATTTAGCTTTAGCCTAAATTCATCATTTTATACATATACTATACAGATATAGTGTTAGTGGAATTATTTATTAGTGTGTGTGATTGGTGTTGTTCGTGTATTTGTATATGCATTATATTTTCGTATAAATGGGAAATAAGATATTTTAATAGATACCTATGTACCTTTAGTTTCTTATTTTTGCGCAGTACCCTAATTCTTTTTCTTAAATAAGTACTAGCCTAAATTACTAAATTACTCTCGCAACATCTGCTGTATGCCAGTAAAAGATCCGATAAAATTGGCCCAAGCATTTCGAATATTGGGCAGAATAAAAGCCATTTCAAAAATTTTATTTATTTGTATACAAAATATAATGATTACAACTTAGAGCGCAGTGCGGGATTCGAACACGCAATACGGTATTCCGTGAGTCATAGATTTTCATAATAAATAATCTAGCAAGTGGTCGAACATAATTAAGTGCGATCAATAAAAATAACGAGTTATACACGTGGGCGTATCATTAGCATAAAATATTATTTATGTACATGTTATTTGGCTTTAACCTTTTTGTTGTTATTAAAACTATGATTTACATTCTAACTGAACTAATTTATGCGTTAATTTTAACGGAAATCATCAAATCGTTAAAATTAACGCCAATATGCTTGTGGTTATACCTCAAACGCGGCAATTGAAAATTGTTTTAATAGTTTGGGGTCTATTAAACTATGTTTTAATCTGGTGATAACTTGAGTTAGGTTAGAAGGGCCAAAACAATTTAGCAACCAAACTATCTAGCAACAACTTGCTGGTTTTATGTATGGTGTTTTATTGCATTTCGGTGTATTTTATTCTACGTGTAAGGGAATACGACTCATTTTATTCCTACACCTCTCATGGATGTGAAAGTGATTTATCACTAATAAAAAATAAGCCGTCACGGGATGTTTCGCAGATGTGAAAACATCGATTTTTTCTTTCTTCAAATATTTTTTGGAATCTTATATAATTCTTGGTACCCTCTCGTTACGCATAGACGAATACTGTTAACGGTTTATTGATTGACATTACACTTGATGCTTTTGTCAATAGATGGCGTAAAAACAATTAAACAAATTGGCGATTTTAAATTTTTCTCTCTCTCGACATTAGATATGTTTTCATACCAAAATTAAACTTATTACATTATAGAACAATAATCGAAAGTATCTGGAATGGAACAGATACGTCACAGGGCCACTTATTCGTGTAGGCCGTAACGACACAATTAATATTCTCTCACATACCACTAATAAGTGTCACAACTGCTTGTGTTGTCACCAAAATTGTAGGTGTTATTTTATTACGCTGTATTCTGTACACAGAGCCATATGAATGCTCACAAAGAAGGACAAGATATTCTCATATATTATATTTATGTACATCCCGGTACTTACGTAAAATATGCTTTCTCATCACTATATTTTATCCTGAGAATAAAGAAAACAACACAGAACCTGATGAGATGATGTGTTTTTGTTTCAAGCACCAGGTTATATGTGCATGTTTTTGTTATTTAATTTATTACACAAAGTGCGAAAATGTCAAATCAAAAATAATATCACTAGCAGGATATGATTTTTTTTTTTGTTAAGTTTGTGCCTTACCGCACATCCCGTCATTAGGGTCAACGAACGGGCTAGTGTGGGGCCCTCACCCACAAAATAAACCCGCCGTGTGCCGTCTCTCCGCCTCTATTAGCAGACCACTGGAACTGTGCGACGTTAATTCAGTGGTAGCAGCATTTGAATTGAATTGAATTTGAATATCAAAAACGCTATGTTAGTAAACTAGTTTAAGAAATGAATTGGAATCGCTACTTAATTACATTTTAAGAGCTCACACTATTATGTTGTTGTGTATTTCTGTTCGTGACTGTTATTTTCGATTTCACATATTCGCACTTTGCTTTAATTAATAGTATTATGTATACTGATATTGTTATTAAAAAAAAATTGCTTACCTGGTAAGGAAGCAAGTTGACGTAATTCATAAACTCCAGTTGTTTATCGTGGAGATATTCCACGGGCTGAGCGTCCGCTTGCAATGTCAAGTCAGCTGCTAACGGCGCAAATGTCTACAAAATAAATTGTTACAATTAGTATTTACATTATTTTATTAACTGCGTTATGTTGCATCTGTGTGTCGCATACCAACATGCAAATTAGATGGGATGTATTACTCTACATTCAGTTTATTATATAATTTATTATACACTCAGGTATTTATTCTCGAAGGGCTAACAAGAGGTGTTTATTTTTATATACCCACTTTTCACTCATCTAGTATAATGTCACGTAATAGAGGACTAGCCTATTACCGGCCATCGGGCACAATTTCAGACTTGCTATTCATCAATTTTTGCTGACGTAAAATGCCAGTGACATTTTTACAAGTCCCAAGTTAAAAACTAGCGGTCAGAAGCAGCACATGTATATTATTAGACCAACCCTAAAGAAACATTAGAACAGAAGGAATCATATTTGAATTTAAACACATAGCATCACGCCTGTATTCCCCGAAGGGGTAGGCAGAGGTGTATAACCCACGACTCGCCAGCTATGTTTAAGTCCCACGTAATAGGGGGCGAGCCTATTGACGTCTACCGAGCACATTTCCAAACACCGGGCTGCTACTGAAAATTTTCCTTTTTAGGAAAAAGCTCAATAACATTGCCCGACCCGTGGATCGAACCCGAGACCTCATGATTAGCAGTCGCATACACTACCGCTACACCACCGAGGCAGTTTGAATTTAAGCTATGTAGTTGCATGTCGTCCGTGCGTGTTGCGAGTATTTTAGGGCAAACATTCGACTATTTATCATCAAGGTATCTCTCTTGCAGGGTAGGCAGAGAGAACAGAGGCTCTATTCTTGCATATAACTCTCATTCCTCAACATTCCATATCAAGTTTTGGCGCGTATATATTTCTGCCGTAGACAAAGACAAACGTGATTTCCATTCTACATAGGGTCGCGCGTGGAACCTTTCAAGTGAAGGTTACAGGGGGCACGTGACACGAAAGCCCATTACATAAGGCACCTGATGTGCCTACTTATTTGGAAATAGCTAATAGCAACTTCGTCTACGTTGCTTATTATATTAACACAAACAAATCACTGAACAAGTAGTGCTTATAAAATCGTTGCTTCTTAATAACTTGATATTAAACGAGGATATCGCAATAGGTTTTTTAAATAAGGGCTAAATGTGTAGGTCCGCCGTGTGGGGCAGGCTTTAGAATTGTCCCACCCCTCTCCAACCATGGGAGTCGTAAGAGCCGACTGAGGGAATACCAAGGGAGTGGGCAGCAGCACTCCCTCGAGTATTAACAACATCCACTGCGATCGCCAACCCGCCTGCCAAGCGTGGCGATTACGGCATTATCCCCCATATGAGCGAAACACATGTTGTGGCGTTCTCTTGGGGAGGCCTATGTTCAGCAGTGGACTTCGAAAGGCTGATGGATGGATGGATGAATGGAAATGTCTAGGAAATAAAACTAAGAAAACTAAATTAAAATCTATCACCCAGTAGTTGCGCTCTTAACATCAGACCTGTCATTTTATTTATATAGATATGACTCTATCTAGCGACTGCTAGAGTAGATAGTGTAATATAATAATAGTGAATTGAATATCCAATAAATATTTTGGTGTTCAATCAAATCCATTAGAATTTATCATCGTTGTATTTTTAGTCTAACTTATTAGATCTAACATAGTCTTATCTACAAGGATACTAGAAATATTAAAGCACTACCTTTATTTGTTCTAGAATTATCGTAATCCACTTTGATCTATTAAGGTTAATTCGCTGTTGACGATGATTTTATCATCGTATGTAGTAAATATTAAAAAAACACATTTTTACACCATTATCTAGTGGTAGAGCAAGCATGATACACCAGTGACCAGAGCGTATTACAACATTTTAATATTATACGTTAAAATTTCTCTTGTTACCTATAAATTATACCGTACCAAATAATAAAATCATTTCATGCATGATTTATGATCATTTTTTGAAAAATTGTGCAAACGACGAAGATATATAGATATGATATATACATTTAGATACTTATATAAATGAAAATATACATATATATATATATATATATATATATATATATATATACCTAAGTACTAGATAACTACACAATATAGTATGTAGATGAAAGTATAATTATGATTCACCTCTGCTTAACCCATGGAATCCTTCATGAGAATAATGCTGCGAGAGTAGGTATAGAAAAGGTAGGTACCTCATCCATCAGTCTTTCGACGTCCTCTGCTGGACATAGGCCTCCCCAAGAGGGAATAGTGCCGTAATCGCCACGCTTGGCAGGCGGGTTGGCGATCGCAGTGGATGTTGTTAATATTCGAGGGAGTGCTGCTGCCCACTCCCACAGTATTCCCTCAGTCGGCTCTTACAACTCCCATGGGTGGAGAGGGGTAGGACAATCTAAAGCCGGCCCCACACGGCAGGGGTAGGTACCTACTATGATGAAATTAATATTAAGTACCTACGTAATTACCTAATAATTTATCACATAAACTTGATTAGTGTCAGTGGCATTTATATGGGAGTTTGGTTAATAAAAAAAACTAAAATATAAGTACACATTCATGCAGAAAAGCCTTAAAGTTATTGAGGGTACAAATTAAATAATTACCAAAGCAGGCCATTTGACGTCTTTGCCTTCGTGATGTCTTGGTGCCCAAACTAAAGTTCTTTCTACTAAAAAAACACGAAACGTCCGTCGTGAATAAACTGCAACCCATTCGCGTCTTTGCCAGTCTACACCATCGTACTCCACTAACACCTAAAACAAAAAAAGTTGGTTTTAAAACGTATAACGATAACGTATGTACCTATTTAAAAACAATAATATAAACAACGTAACACGACATCTCATGGTAAAAAGTAGAACTACGATTCTCAAAGGATAACAACTTCGCTAACGATAACAGAAACGCAAAGTAAAAACCCATTCTAAAATAACGCCATCTCATTTTAAGTAGCGGTACTACACCAGATAAACTCTAATAGTGAAGCCTCGACAGATGGCGGCACAATAAAACCTGGCGCAATTTAGCCGCCATCCGACCCCGCCCAAATAATGTGAGAAGCAGCTATGGTGATAGAGACAACAATAATAACAAAACAACTTTCTATCTAAGTAAAGTACCTAAGTAGTATTTATCGGCGATAGGTAAAGTAAAAAAGTTTTAGGTAAACATGGAGATATTTTTTTTTGTGAATGGTTAGCGTAGATAACCTGTTTTAGGATATGATAGTCTATTTGGATTACTTATCAGAAAAAAAATATTGTGTTGCAATTCTTTTTTGTCTGCTAATAATTCTGTCCGTAAATTTCCCACGCTAGTTATAGTTAAGTTCGTGCGAGAATGATTTATTTCAATGTTTTGCCTTGATCCGAATAATAAATAGTATTAGTAAAAATATGCCATCTTCTATTCAACGTTATCCCTACAAGCAACTCACCTTACCCATATAATTGATCGATGTATGTTTTCGTAATCACTGGATTTTAAGAGTGAGTTGTTTTGTGACATGATTAAGTTACTAATCGCTAAACTGCTCTTTTCAGAAAATTATGAATTACTATTACTAATACCAATCTACATAATTATAATTAGTGATTTTTCACAAAATAGTTTAGAAGAGATCATGATTCATGATCTTCCGATTCTCCAAGGAATGTAGTTTCAATTTTTTTTTTTGTAGTTTACTTATAAAAGGGAGTCTAAAAGCAGATTAGCGTAGTAATTTTACCTAGGTATTCTTCGAAAACACCTCGATGGCGAAAATCTAATGAATTTTTTATACAATAACTAACCTGAATTGCTTATGTTGTGAATTTTGGTAAGGCCTTTGTTTATGAAGCACCAATGCAATTATGGATGAATTTTCAAAAGACTTTATTTCCTAATATAAGTTTAGCTGGATTTAACGGAGAAACACATCAGGATGAAGTTTCTTTGGCGCTAATACAGAATGCTATTTAGTAAATAAATGTCTGGGGGAGATAAACTATTATAAACCACTATAATATCATTGAAAATAATTAGGGATGTGGATTTCTGACACACATGTACTTAAGAATTTTTGTTTTCAAAATGAGAAATACGAATAATGTCTTTTAAAAATACATTCGCCTACTAGTACCTATATTACGCTCTAGCAACCACGATAAGTAACGTAAATATGCATATAGTAAGATAACGCTATTTTTTTTAGACACGAAGTGTGATACTCGTATGCAAATATGCGAGATAAAATATTGTATAATTTAATAGAAGTTTAGAATGAGGAACACTATAGTAGTTTTAATAATTAAACAATAACAATAAATAAAACATTTATTTATTTACTTACATTTAATATTTTATTAGAATATTTTAAGTACGTCCAAATAAATATATATTTCCATGTATTAGAATAATTTGAATTAATTATTGTATCGTAATTAACCGGCATGATAAGATGACAATAGTTACTATTTATTATTATATTTTTTATTCGTACAAGTATAGATTATAGAAAACTTGTACCAAATAAGTATACATACTCGTATTTTGGTCGAAGGTAGAAAAGTAATTACAATGTTTTTGGTTATGCAGAAGATTGTAGAAGGAAACCGACTATTGTCAAATAAGTAGGGGAAAGTTACAGAAAGACTCAAATGCTACCACTAGCCATTAGAGATATGAACCAGCTAAAAAAAACAAGATAGAAATAAGAGCATAATACGAACACTTTAAACATTGTCAAAACACTTTTTGGCAATGTTTTTACTATCATTATACCCAATTAATGGATTGTTGGAGTTTTAGCAGGAGTTTCAAACACGTCGTAATCATATAAGTCAATAATATAACTTAAAGTTTGTTATGTAGGTAATTACTAATTTTCTTCCAACAATAATCAATACACACAGTCAGAAGACACAGATTTGAAATCACGCAACGTGTGTATAACACGTTGCGTGATTTCAAATCTTAACTAAATTTGTATTTAGGACGAAAATGCTCTAGACGCCTCTTATTATTATTATACATCTATCAGCCTTTTAAAGTCCACTGCTGGACATAGGCCTCCCCAAGAATGGGGGATAGTGCCGTAATCACCACGCTTGGCAGGCGGGTTGGCGATCGCCGTGGATGTTGTTAATACTCGAAGGAGTGCTGCTGCCCACCCCCTCGGCATTCCCTCAGTCGGCTCTTACGACTCCCATGAGTGGAGAGGGGTGGGACAATCTAATGCCGGTCCCACAAGGCAGACGAGATTATTATACATAATTATACTAATTCAAATTACTCGACACATCTATCATAGACATAATGTAATACGCAAATACGTCATGAATTAATTACTTTGAACAAACAGCATCTCAACATCGTGATTCTTGAGTCATTCTAGATAATCACATCTTAAAACATATTATCTAACATACCCTCATAAGCAAGTAATTAGTGGACATTACCTATTGTGCTTGTCATTCACCATATTGTCAGTTTCGGTTCATACCTCCATCAGCCTTTCGAACGGCCCTGTTGGACATAGGCCTCCCCAAGAGAGCGTCACAACGAGCGGTCCTGCGCCGACTGCCTTTTTTTATTGCGTTTGGTGGCAGACGAGCCACGGCCCACCTGATCGTAAATGGTAACCGTCGCGCATGGACTCAACTATACCGAGAGTATTGTCAAGCCGCTGCTCACCATTTAATTTTTCAGATATGAAACGAAAGAATTAACGGCTCTCTCCTGCTACGACCCAAACACGCCGATGTGCTTCATGGCCGGTCACATGGGAGGTGGTGGTACCAACCCGCTCGGGCCCAATCGATATTTGAGAAAAGAAATACTGTTTATGGCTAATTAATTAGGCGTCTCGCGAAACAACATATTTTTTTTTAATTTCTATCTGATTAGCTGTTTGTTTGCACTCACATCACACAAAAACTACTGAACAGGTTTTGATGCAATTTTCTTTGTTATTACTTTAAACTTATCAAAAGTTATCAAATATTAAAACTCATCAAAAGTTTTAATTAGAGTGGCACATGTTTTATCTTACTATTAGGTATATCGGAACCCTGAGCCATAACCAAAAACTAGGCTTTGTCTGCGGCGGAGCCTGTTGAACTTTATAGCATTATATTTATATTTGATTGTTAAAATTTTCAAATTGAACATCCATAAAACTACATAAAACGCTGAACTCCAGCAGTCTTATCTTTTCTAATTTTTTGCATTATACTATACTATGATGAAGTATTACAATAGTAGCGGACACACGATATTGCCGGTTGGCATGTAATGGCGTGCTTCGTTCGTCCCAGTTACAAGCGAAGCCCTACTGTGATGACGTGTGACCTTGTCACAACAGTTGTGGTGATGAAAGTATATATTTTTCTTAGTTTTCAATAACAGATGCAAAATATATACCTAAACATTCCCCTTTCGCCCTTTTCTAGCCGCCTAATACCTAATCTAATCTCCATTTTCTTAGCTTCTAAGGGTCATTGACTCCATGAACAGAATCGCAAAAAAAAAACAAATAAATTCTTTAATATTGTTTTAGTAGGTACCTTATCTATGTATATAAAAATCAATTGCTGTTCGTCAGTCTCGTTAAAAGTCAAAACTGGCTTAACCGATTTCTTTTTTGTTTTGTTCGCTCTAATACAGGGTAAAAAGAAAAAAGGGGAACCCTATATAAAAAAAAACTAGACGTTGCGGGACGTCTACCAGATGTGAAAACATCGAAATTATTTTGTAGAAATAAGATGATCATAACTTGACAAAGTACTCCTCAAGACGAAGCAAACGAGTATAAACTCGATAGGGTTGCGTCGTTTCATTACGATTAGATTATTCATTAGAGTTACTGTGACCACCTTCCAGCTCCATCGTTAGACCCTGGATACCATCTAGAGACAAAGTACTCGTCAAGACAAATCATACGAGCCCAAACTCGATGAAGTTATGTCGTTTTATAACGGAGTTCCTATGACCACCTTCTAGCTGCATCATCAGACCCTGGATACCATCTAAAGACAAAGTACTCGTCAAGGCAAATCATACGAGCCCAAATTCGATGGGGTTGCGCCGTTTCATTATAGAGTTCCTATGTCCACCTTCCAGCTCCATCATCAGATCAGCTCCATGTCATCATAATATTGCATTATCACGCGATATACAGATGCGTGTACAATTTTAGCTCAATCGGAAACCGGGAAATGTGTCAAATTTAAATTGCAATTTTTGAACGGGACATGTAAAATAAAAGCGTCGCCACGCTAACAGCCGATTTTACTCTCCCTCCGCATTAGATGTTTCACATCAACTAGACGTCGCGGGACGTCTACCAGATGTGAAAACATCGAAATTATTTTGTAGAAATAAAATAATCATAGCTTGACAAAGTACTCCTCAAGACGAATCAAACGAATATAAACTCGATAGGGTTGAGTTGTTTCATTACAGAGTTACTGTGACCACCTTCCAGTTCCATCGTCAGACCCTGGATACCATCGAGAGATAAAGTACTCGCCAAGACAAATCATATGTGCCCAAACTCAATGGAGTTACGTCGTTTTATAACGGAGTTCCTACGGCCACCTTCTAGCTCCATCATCAGACCCTGGATACCATCTAAAAACAAAGTACTCGTCAAAACGAATCAAACGATTCCAAACTCGATGGGATTGCGTCGTTTCATTACAGAGTTACTGTGACCACCTTCCAACTGCATCTTCAGACCCTGGATACCATCTAGAGACAAAGCAATCGTCAAGACTAATCAAATTAGCCCAAACTCGATGGAGTTATGTCGTTTTATAACGGAGTTCCTATGGCCACCTTCTAGCTCCATCATCAGATCCTGGATACCATCTGAAGACAAAGTACTCGTCAAGACAAATCAAACGATTCCAAATTCAATGGAGTTGCGCCATTTAATTACTGAGTTTCGCATGGCCACCTTCCAGCTCTATCATCACACCCTGAATACCATCTAAAGACAAAGTACTCATCAAGACGAATCAAACATATCCAAACTCGATGGGGTTGCGACATTTCATTATAGAGTTACTGTGGCCACCTTCCAGCTTCATCATTAGCCCCTGGATACCATCTAGAGGCAAAGTACTCGTCAAGACGAATCATACGAGCCCAAACTCGATGGGGGAACCCCATCAGTTTCAGTATAGAGTTCCTATGTCCACCTCCCAGTTCCATCATCAGATCAGCTCCATGTCATCATAATATTGCATCGTCACGCGATATAAACATGCGTGTAAAATTTCAGCTCAATCGGAAACCGGGAAGTGTGTCAAATCTAACTTGCAAGATTTGAACGGGACAAGTAAAATAAAAGCGTCGCCACGCTAACAGCCGATTTTACGGTCCCTCCGCATCAGATATTCACATCAAAAAAAGTAGCAAAATTGAAAAATTTAATAATGGTAGGTAGACGATGCAGATTGATTAGGATTGATAATCACTGATAACATAAATTGTAGGTGATACGAATTTCACCGGATCATCTAGTAAATA
Source organism: Leucoma salicis (assembly GCA_948253155.1). Classification (NCBI taxonomy): domain Eukaryota; kingdom Metazoa; phylum Arthropoda; class Insecta; order Lepidoptera; family Erebidae; genus Leucoma; species Leucoma salicis. The sequence continues at coordinate 8,248,315 of OX411815.1, forward strand.
CTCAATAAATATTGATGATGATTGTAGTACATGTTAGTTTCCGCTTAAAAAAATCTTCAAGAGAATATTGTTGTTTAGTAGGTATAGATAAGAAATAGATGATGATTATAATATATATGTATTATAAATATTAGTTTCCGCTTAATCTATATCTATACTATTATAAAACTGTAACAGAGCTGTGTCTGTACATTTAAGATATTTGAGAAAAAATTACTGTAACAGGCTATATAGGCGTGTCTAAACACAAAACATTTTTTTTTAGAATTTTTGTCTGTTTATCTGTTTGTTTGTTCGCGCATCACACAAAAACTACTGAACGGATTTTGATGCAACTTTTTTTATTTGAAAGGCCTTGATTAGACTTAAAAACTGGTATACATTTTATCCCGCTACTATACCGGGAACATGAGATATAACCGAAAAACTAGAAAATGATTTAAACTCGATTTTTTTTTAGTATTTATTTAAAAGAACTAAGGTAAAAGCACTAATGCTAGACACATTAAGGAAAACGCGAACTTTATTATTCATTATCAAATAAATTTATTGTACTAGAACTGTTACAATTTGTTACATAGGTCTCATTAACGTTTAGAAAGAACTTTTAATTAAAAAATCCATATTATATCACATGTTTAGTACTAAAATTTGTGTTTTATTAACTTTTGTCAAAAGTTCTATTAGATGACATCACAAAAAATTTAAATCACTATTAATTGACATCTATTTGCACTAATAATGTTATAGCTATCTATAAAAAGTAATAACAATACGAAAAATATTATATATATCTGGGACGGTATTCCAGGAGATGCAGGTTCAAATCCTTCTCGTGACTTTTTTCGCTTTCATATTTTCGCACTTTCTGTTGGAGTATCTGGTTATGCATGTCAAATGCTTAAAGAATATAATAAAAATATCAAAATATTTATATGGTTACATCATCATTTTTAATTGTCAAGAGAATATTGGTGTAAAGATGCGAAAGGGAATGCTCCAATGGTTCGGACATGTGGAAAGAATGCCGGACGAGCGACTGGTTAAGAAGATATACAATGCGAAAGTGGGAGACTCACCTACCTCCACTCTATTTCCCTCATTAACTCTTCTCACTATATCAGTGGTGTACCTTCCATCCCGACTGAATCCACATCCAAGATATACAAATTCATCCACTTGTTCTAGCACATCATTGTCTATTAATACTCCTAACATCAGTTCTGGCTTCTCCTCTTTCAAAAACCATTATTTTGGTTTTGCTCACATTCACCCGTAAGCCCCATTTCTTATAATCTTTGGTTGTTACGTCGACTACGGTCGTTTGCAGGTCAGTCGCGGAGTGCGCTAATAAGACCGCATTGTCTGCATATAGCAGAGAGTTAACTACTAAGTCGCCCATCTGAACTCAAACATTAATTTCATTCAACCTTTGTAGACATTTATCCAGATGTATGATAAACAGTCCGGCTGATAGAACGTAGCCCTGTTTAACGCCAATGTTTACACTAAACCAGGGCGACATTCCATAATCCAGCCGCACACAAGCTCTGCAGTCCATGTAGTTGGACTGCACCGCTTGCAGCAGTCTACCGTTAATACCATACTCTGACAAAATGTCCCAAAGTACCTTTCGTACAACTGTGTCAAATGCTTTCTCCAAATCCACAAAACTGCAGAAAACCCTTTGGCCTACAGCCAGATATTTCTCCACATTATTGTGTAGAGAAAACACATGATCCATGCATTCCCTTTCACACCTGAAACCTCCCTGTGCCATATACAGAAATTTATCAGACACTATCGTCATTCTCCTTTCAATAATCTTGCCATACACTTTGGCTGTCAAACTGGTCAAGCTTATAGCTTTGTAGTTTGCATAGTCATAACGTGACCCCTTGTTATTAAACAAGGGCACGATGACTGCGCTCTCCAGTCTTTGGAAACCATTCCTGAGCTCCAACATAAATTGAGAAGCACCAGGAAGGATTCCCAGACATATCTTGCAAAATGTCTTTTCCTATCGGAAATCACTGTTTTATCATTGCCTTTGCCCATATAACCAGTATATTTACTATTTCATCCTTTATGTAATAGTTTCGTTTCATTTTGCTCTTAATCAGAGTTTCCCCTTCACTGTATTTAAATTCTTCGTATACAAAGTTTTTGAAAGTTAAAGTCTGTAATGAATAGACCCAACAGTTGACACCCTGTCTACTGTTAGATAGAGTAATTACAAACTAATGAAATTTATACCACACTTTATGTACAGGATATAGAGACGATTTTTATATACACATAAGCTTCAACATTTGGTTTGAAGTGACCCCATCAGATGACATACATGTCATCTTTTAGGTTTTCTATATTTTTTGGAACTAATAGTAGACACATCTTATAAAGCTTTAAAATCTAAACGAATTAAAACCAATTGCCCTGGATAGTTGATAATATACTGCTTTTGATAAAAAAACAAATATTAGATAAATCCGCAAATATATAAAAAGAAAATTGTACCTTTAATATTTCAATCTGCTTAAGTAAAATGTTTAAAAATCACACCGAAAGTGTTCAACCTCTTATGTTGTTTATATAAACTGACGTAGTTTTGAATTCTGCTATAAAACGAGTGTATATTTTTTTGTTATAGCATCATAGATGGCAGTACGTGTTTTTTACATTGATAGTACAAGAAATTATTTAAAATATTCTTAATTCAAGGTATTTTTTGGTAGTGTCATTCATTGGTTTAATGTCGGGCATTAGTGCTTTTCCCTTACTAGATAAATTTTGATGCAACTTTTTTTATTTGAGAGGCCTTGATTTTACTTCAAAACTGGTAGACATTTTATCCGGCTACTATATCGGGAACCTGAGATATAACCGAAAAACTAGCTTTTGGCTGCGGCGAAGCCGCTGGCAAAGGCTAGTATGTTAATAAAGAAAGTAAATCAAACAATTTTATTGTTCCGGGTGGTGACATAAAAAATATAGAATTTCAATTCCATTGCAAATGCAAATGCTCAGATTAGAAAGCCACGGGTACTCGAGACATGTTGGTGGTGTATCCCTTCACTGGCATCCAATAAGACGATAGTCCGACAAAGAGGTCAGGCGCAGGAACAACAGTTTTACGTGTTCTTCGAGGCACGGAGCTATTACATCGTGTAATGTACACGGTACAGTACAGACTGGTATTAAAAACTGATATGTTGAAATAAAAAATAATACTTTATGCACAACCAGATTTTCATTTACTCTGCAAAATCAACCTTTTTGATGTGAAACATCTAATGCGGAGGGAGCGTAAAAGCGGCTGTTAGCGTGGCGACGCTTTTATTGTACTTGTCCCGTTCAAATCTTGCAAATTAAATTTACCGGTTTCCGATTGAACTAAAATTTTACACGCATGTGTATATCACGTGACAATGCAATATTATGATGACATGGAGCTGATCTGATGATGGAGCTGGAAGGTGGACATAGGAACTCTATAATGAAACGGCGCAACCCCATCAAGTTTGGGCTCGTATGATTCGTCTTGTCGAGTAATTTGTGTCTAGATGGTATCCAGGGGCTGATGATGAAGCTGGAAGGTGTCCACAGTAACTCTATAATGAAATGACGCAACCCCGTCGAGTTTGGACACGTTTGATTCGTCTTGGTGAGTACTTTGTCTTTAGATGGTATCCAGGGTCTGATGATGGAACCACCGAAGGAATGTAACATAGTTCCAGTGGCCCGCCAACAAAGGCGGAGAGACGGCACACGGCGGGTTTCTTTAGTGGGTGAGGGCCCCACACTACCCTGTTCGTTGCCCCGAACGACGGGGTGTGCGGTTAGGAACATTTTATCCCGCCTTAACAAAAAAAACAAAAAAACGATATCCAGGGTCTGATAATGGAGCTGACCTGGAAAGGTGACCACAGTAACTCTGTAATGAAACGACGCAACCCCATCGAGTTTGGAATCATTTGATTCGTCTTGACGAGTACTTTGTCTTTAGATGGTATTCAGGGTCTAATGATGGAGCTAGAAGGTGGTCATAGGAACTCCGTTATAAAACGACATAACTCGATCGAGTTTGGGCTCGTATGATTTGTCTTGACGAGTGCTTTGTCTCTAGATAGTATCCAGGGTCTGACGATGGAGTTGGAAGGTGGCCACAGTAACTCGGTAATGAAACTACGCAACCCTACATTAAACACAGAGTGAAAAATGTGAAATCTATCGAGTTTATACTCGTTTGATTCGTCTTGAGGAGTACTTTGTCAAGTTATGATCATTTTATTTCTACAAAATAATTTCGATGTTTTCACATCTACTAGACGTCCCGCGACGTCTAGTTTTTTTTTATATGTGGGTTGCAAATAAACAACATACCTGATGGTAAGCGGTTACCGTAGCCTATAATTTATGCACTAGCAAAATCAGAGGAATCACTCGCGCGTTGCCTTCTCCAAAGCAAGGGCTAGGAAGGATAGTAAGGAAAGGATAGGGAGAATACTAAAGAGAGGATAGGAAAGGGGTTTGAGGCCTTCGGCGCTCTCTCTCACCATACGAAACACAACGTTAGGAGTACCTACCGTTATTTCTTGCTGATCTTCTGTGATAGGGTGCTACCACCGAAGGAATGTGACATAGTTCCAGTGGCCCGCCAATAAAGGCGGAGACGGCACAGGGCGGGTTTCTTTGGTGGGTGAAGGCCCCACACTACCCTGTTCGTTGCCCCGAACGACGGGGTGTGCGGTTAGGAAGATTTTTCCAGCCGAAAAAAAAAAAAAAAAGGTGCTTTTCCCCGATCGAGCCTGCCTATTCATGTAGGATAAGCAAGGCTCTACCACTATGAAATCTGAAATAATTGCTTAGGGCTAAGGTAACAATCGTAGTCATAATTAGAAAATTGCTACATCATACATCACAGATCATTGTGATAAGACAGCCTCGCTTTTAAGTTAGACCACTTATTCTCCTTACGCATTCTAGTATGTGTAAAGTTACATAACCACCTTGAACCAGTTAAAATAATTACTATAAACAAGAATCGTGACGACTCGGTAATGAAAATGAGGCTTTATTGTAAAATGTAAACAGAATATGCGTTTATATATCAACAAAACACTCAGCTAAACTGGTTTGATTCCAAAATAGATCGCGTCAGTGGAATACGTAAACATATAGTATTCGTATTTACCTTCATACGCTAAGTTGCATTAAAACGATGATAACTGTTCCATCCATCCAACAGCCTTTCATCGTTCTGCTGGACATAGGCCTCCCCAAAATGGGGATTTTACCATAATCGCTACGCTTGGCAGGCGGGTTGGGGATTGCAGTGGATGTTTTTTGTACACAGGGGATCGCTGCTGCCCGGTCCCCCGGTAATCCCTTAGTCGGCTTTTACGACTTCCATAGGAAGAGACGGGGTGGAGCTATTCTTGGTGCCGGCCCCACACGGCAAAACTGTTAAACGTAGTGTAATAATAACGCTTATGATTAATGCACTACCAATACTTTTAATTTTTATCTACCTATAATCTTATATGTTACTACAATGCGTATAATAACTATGTGTATAATGCGTACTGTAACCTTATTTTATTTCCAGAACCTTTACATATCAATTTACAGGAATAGATAAATGCTGTTATAACCCAATAATCGTAGAACAACACGTGCAGTATAAAACCATAATATTTACTAAATGCCAGTTTGGTTCTCTCTGATTGCAATGTTATTGCCTTATTACGGTTCTTGGAAATTGGAAAAAGATATCCTTGGGTTAGCCCTGGGATTACTTTTGAGTCTCTAAACGATTTCAGATGTTATTTTAGTTAGTCATGCTTATGGATAATGCTTTTATAGTATCTACTAGTAATACGTTTGACCTTTATGTATATCGTAGTTGTAATCGATTATGATAAACAATACACCTACTTGAAGGTCGTATCAATGAAGTCTTACAGAACTATTAAAAAACGAAACTCTGAAGTGATAATAGAATAAATTAAATAAATTAAACTAACCATTATAATTTAATTTAGGAGCCATAGAACTTATTATTTTTAATAATTGGATCAAAAAAAATTTTTTCATCTTGCTGATTTAGCGCCACAAGTTTACTTCTCGCCGCGAGACCCCTGTCTGCATCTTTGATCGTGGATAAATGTGTGCCTTTTTATTTTCGTCTGTGTAGAAAATAACAGCTTAGCTTAGATCAATCATTCGCTTAGATCAGTGGCACTTTGCATTCGCACCTCTTTGGTAGTTTCGGCTCATCTTGTAAGACCCATATGCTCGATTTGCTGCTTTGTTTTGGGACGTAACAATAAATCCAAGTGTCGTCAACTGTTATCATGTTCCACACCAAATTCGTCGCCCCTTCGTTGAATCTAGTAAGCATGACCAATGTCAATACCAAGCAATACCAAGTGACGTTTTTTGAGCTTCAGTGAAATTGTATGGGATCCACCGAGGGCCCAGCTTTTTCACCCCCAAATATTTGTGTAGGCTTGATTGATTTGACTCATGCTAATGGCTAAAGGTGCCCAACTATTATGGTAGCTGATATGTCAGTCTTTTCCGATTATACGCAACAGCGTCGATGTTTTTGTTGTTCACAGCGGTGGACGGGTGACCATCACTAAATTCGTTGCTAAGATTAACACGACCGCATTTGAATTCTGCAAACCAGCTATAAATAGTCTTGCATAGGGCTTCATCGCCTAAAGCAGTTTAACAGCTCAACAGAGTGAAACTTTGCTGAGCTTTTAAATCACACTTAAAATCGTTGAAAATTTTACGATATCCTATAATTCATGGTAATGTAGAATCGCAATTACAAAAATAACGCCACAATGTGAAAACAAGTGACAGTCAGATGAAACAAACTATATTTTACAGCCAAAATGTAATAATTACTTTTAAAATATTATTTATGTTCTGAGTATATCATTATTGGAACGTAAATAAAAAATCAATAATTTTTTTTTTTAAATGTATAGCTATTTATAGCTATATATATATATATAAAATATATAAATAATATAGCTATATATATATAACAAAAATTATAGGTTTGCAGAATCCAAATGCGGTCGTGTCAATCTTAGCAACGAATTTAGTGATGGTCACCCGTCCACCGCTGTGAACAACAAAAACATCGACGCTGTTGCGTATAATCGGAAAAGACTGACATATCAGCTACCATAATAGTTGAGCACCTTTAGCCATTAGCATGAGTCAAATCAATAATTTAAAAAAAAAATTATTGGTAAAGTTAACCATTCCATTATTACATCTTTATATAATCAATTTATCAATCATTTATTTGTTAACATATAGGTGATAAATTACTGTGATATTAAGTTATGAGTACAGTTCTCTCTATATTTTGTCGTTGAGCATATACCTATAATGTAATAAATAATTTTGTTTGATATACAATGAGCAAAATATATATATATATTTATTGAATTTTCAGTACTTACAGTAATATAAATTATAGGTAGGATATTACTCTTCAATCTGTAAAAATAATAATTCTAGTTTTTGGCAACAGAATGGTGTTCCATTAGTATCAATGTTATTGAGAGCTCATTTTCAATGGGCAACTCTTGGTTGGAGGCGGTGGAAACGAGTCTGCCATTATTAATAGAAACACGAAGTACCTCCGTCAAGGTTGTGAATCTAGGCCAAACGCGAGTTACAGCAACATATCTATCCAAAAGAATATAGTAAATGCTGCATTAAGAATGTACTGCATCCACTATGACTCAGTTTACACCAAAATAAGAATTAGATAGTGAGTATCCTTAGGGGTCGTTTCGATACCACTGAAGTAATAATAATGTAACACAGTTCCAGTGGTCAGCCAATGAAGGCGGAAAAAACGGCACACGGCGGGTTTATTTAGTGGGTGAGGGCCCCACTACCCTGTTCGTTGCCCCGAACGACGGGGTGTTCGGTTATATATATATATATTTTTTCCCGCCTTAACAAAAAAAACCTATATGTGTGCAATTCACACACGGCAGAAGTGAAACTTCTGAAAAGTAGCCTACGAGAGATCGAGGATATAGAATATCAGGAGCATTAGGATAAATGTAAGGTTTTCTTGACTTGTTTCTTACCTGGCTTAAAATTACCTCTCATTAATTAAATTTAATGGAGCATTAAAATTCATTTAAATTTTGTTTTCTGCAGCGATATAATGGATCCTGTAGGAATTCATGGGACTGCTTTGGTAGAAGATCTTGTGAACCTCACCATAGCAACATAAATAACAAAAGTATATGATTCACTTTTGGGGTAGGTGAGAAAAATACTTTATAACTGGCATGGGAATACCAAGTGAACATAGCAAAACAGAGATATTAGTTTATTATTGAATGCATATCACTTTTTGAAACTTAATATTATGTACAGGTACCCCGTGGTCATATGGTTTAAGTATTGATCACGCAAGCCGGAGACCGAGCGAGGTTTTCAAATCAACTAGCAAGGAATAATATTTGTGACAAAAAAAAATATTTCAAGTTAAAATAACTGTAATAGACTTTTCTGCAACTGACTGTTAATCCTAGACATTTATGTGTTTGTTTCTTTATCGTGACGTATTTTCGTCTCATCGAGTTTCAAATCACGATTCTAAAGAGATAGGTATGCACTTCAAAAATAAAGGAGTCCTCTTGATAAGTCGGTACAAATAAAAGTACTTCAAGTACTACATACATATAATATATCGGTTGTCCGGTAATTAATGGATAACCTTAAAATGGCTTATAGTAGAACCATTCCGAAAAAAATACGAAAAAAAAATTCTATAATAAGTAGTACTTAAGATAAGCATTAATAAAAATTTACGTCACGGGACGTCTACCAGATGTGAAAACTTCGAAATTATTTTGTAGAAATAATGAGCAGAAATAAAATGATATTTTTTCAATGTGTGCTTGTATAAAATTATGACATGGGTAAAATAACGGAAATGGACATAAATCATCATCATCAGACCCTGGATATCATTTAAGACCAAAGTACTTATCAAGACGAGTCAAACGAGTCCAAACTTGATGGGATTGCGTGGTTTCATTATAGAGTTACTGTGGCCACCGCAGCTTCATCATCAGACCCTGAATACCATCTAGAAACAAAGTACTCGTCAAGACTAATCATACGAGCCCAATCTCGACGGGGTTGCGCCGTTTCATTATAGGGTTCCTATGTCCACCTTCCAGCTCCATCATCACATCAGCTTTATGTCATCGTAATATTACATTGTCACGCAATATACATGTGCGTGTAAAATTTCAGCTTAATCGGAAACCGCGAAGTGTGTCAAATTTAACTTGCAAAATATGAACGCGACAAGTGAAATAAAAGCGTCGCCACGTTAAACAGCCGATTTTACCTCCCTCCGCATTAGATGTTTCACATCAAAAACTATATTTTGTTTCCTTACTTTACTTTATTGAGCACTATAACGAGAAATGAATGAAATTCATCGGGTTTTAGTTGTTTTAATATTATGTCTTCCAAAGAACGTACAGGTTTCCTGTACACCTCTTCTTTGAGGCAGCCCCAATAAACGACACTCCAAAGAGTTTAGTAGAAATATTCCAAAATAAATGAAATTGCATATTTAAAAAAAATAAGTACAATAACTAGTTTTACTATTTACTATCTATCTATCAGAATAGTTAAGTGTATAATATTAAAATAACTAAAACCCGATGAATTTAATTAATTTCTCGTCGTAGTGTTCAATAAAGTAAAATAAGGCAAAAAAAATATTGTTTTTTGCTATTATAGAATGGATATTTTAGGAGGAGAGCCCACTACTCACCCACGGATTGTCAATCCCGGTTATCTTTGGACAGAATAACCTGAGATTGCCAATCCGCACTCTCACAGATAGAGGAGAATGTGATAATAGCAAAGTAGCATGCACGATAATGACAAAAAACTCACCAACACGACACAACCATGCGATACGGTAGAACTCTCAGAACCACAATATTGCAATATTCCGCAAAAATCCGAACATAAATTCGACACGTGTTTCGCCTCTAAACGAGGCATTCTCAAGAACACTCGGCAACAAATGATATTGTTTTTTTAATACTTATTTATTAGGTACTACTTATTATAGATTTTTTTTTTGTATTTTTTTCTGAATCATAAGTTCTACTATAAGCCATTTCAAGGTTATCCATTAATTACCGAACACCCTGTATATGAACAGTTCTTGATCTTTGTATCATACATAGGAAGGAATATTACATAATACGTGTATATAACATTAATAATAACTACGTTACATACTGTTGTTATTGAGCGATGATGATGCAATTTACGAGAAAATAGTACCTATTTTATTTAGAGGCGTAATTTCTTTTATTTCACTTTCTTTTGTAACGGAGTATCGTGAATGAAGAATTTATGCTTGTGAATGTAGACAGAACGTAACGTTACCGCTAAGCATTAAACATTAAAAAAAATCCTTGCGCAATACAAATTCATTCAAGTATCCTATGTAAAATTCCAATTGAATATATCTTTTTAAATGGTGTGAACGGTGAACCTGAGGTTGTCAAACGAGCATAACGTCGTAATATGTTTTAAGAGTATGTTAACCACACAGCCTGGCATCTGGGTTAAGACTTTATGAATATTTTTATGACAATTGAAAATTTTAAAAAGTATCGCTCTAACGCGACCTTCAACACTTGCGCCTTGCACTTTTCACACTTTTCTTAATTGCTGAATGATTTACGATTACTTACATTGTTTGTTATTATTACACATTGTTGATTATACTATAAGACACGGGTCTCCTCTAATGCTCAGAGGGATTAGGCTATAGTCCATCACGCTGGTCCAGTGCGGGTTGGCGGAAAGAAGAGTAGGTAGGTACCTAGTACCTATATATTAAGTAATGAAATAGTTGTTTATTAATTAGGTACTTTTACTAATCCGATAAGTAAATTACTACTGTCTTATTGACATATTTTCAATGCGGATATTAGTTATCATTGTAAGATTAGGCCTTATCATCATCTGATGACATGGATGGAATAACATATGGGGTATTCAGTTTTATTCCGGAGTACCTATATTACAAAAATTCTGATCTAAATTTGGGATAGTTATAATTACTTCAACTTTTTTAGGTCAATCGACGAATCCAACTCGGCTGGGCAGCGTTCAGGAAGCTAAGGAAGATCTTCTCGTCCAATATTCCGCAGTGTCTGAAAACAAAGGTCTACGACCTGTGTGTGTTACCAGTAATGACATACGGAACAGAGACGTGGTCTCTGAATGTTGGCCTCATATCAAGGCTCAAAGTCGCTCAGCGGGCCATGGAGCGGGCTATGCTTGGTATTTCCTTACGTGATCGAATCCGTAATACGGAGATCCGTAGGAGAACGAGAGTGACCGACATAGCCCGTCGGGTTGCCATGCTGAAGTGGCAATGGGCAGGCCACATCGCTCGACGAACCGATAACCGTTGGGGACGAAAGGTTCTCGAGTGGCGACCACGTATCGGACGGCGCAGCGTAGGACGGCCCCCCACCAGATGGACCGACTATCTGGTCAAAGCTGCGGGAAGCCGTTGGATGCGGTCGGCACAGAACCGCTCGTTGTGGCGTTCTCTTGGGGAGGCCTATGTCCAGCAGTGGACGTTTAAAGGCTGATGGATGGATGGATGATAATTACTTTTTTATTCTATTTTTAATTAAGTACAGGCACCCTGAGCAAACAACCACATTTTAGTTAAGTTCAATAATTTGAGAGTAAACTTTAAAATCTTTGAATTGGTTCATTCAGGTGATAAAAATTAAAAAACAAAACATTTTCTTCACCACCATAGAGCAACGCGGACCCCCGCATAATAAACATAAAAAACTCAACGAAATGTCTCTTTCGCCCTTTGGGACTAGTTAAGAACTAGTTCCCGCCAAAAAAATAATTTTGGTTGGTCCGCTATCTCGCTCGTTGAGGTGTTCGCTGCCCGGGTTCAGTGGGTCAATGAACGCTAAGACAGACGGAGCGCGCGGACCTGTCGTGCGATCAATTGCAAAACATTGCCTGCTCGACCTTGGTGGAGCCACGAGCGGGACCGCGGTGTCGAGTCGCAGTGCAAACAAAAGATTACAAACAAACAACAACATCTGACACGTTATGCTGCACTATATATATTTTATGACAAGGTATTAATAGTACATTGTTAACCTAGGGGTGAAAGCAATCCCTCGAACTATTGGAGCCCTCGCGTATGTCTCGGCACTAAATAAGTCTTTATCCCGAGGTAAACACTGTGCTTTTCATTACGAATACGAGGAAACTAAAAATAAAAATCATGAATTAGCTAAAGAAAAAATGGGAGACTAAAAAATTTGGAATCGCCGTTTTCCCGCCGATTTTGTTTTTTTTTCTGTGGCCTGTCAGCTATTCAGCCATTATTTTTCATTTTAATCATTGAAAAAATATAAATCTTCGTTATTTTAAAGATATTTAGTTATATATTAAAATAGTCATAAAAAATTAATTCTTTAATAAATACTTAACTTTATGTTATTTCAATTTTACATCGCGCTGTAATTGACTGGCTGTATAGAAAATACAACTGTTTTATTTTTTATAATTACTCAGCTGTCAGTTGAAAGTAATTCTCCCTAGGGCTGAAAAGTATTATTTTCAACCCGCTCCTCAGGCAACTTCAGGCCTACTTTCAGAGTATGAGTAATGAAAAGATACAAACTTATTTAGATATAGGTATAATACCGGCAAGTAACACGTCGACACAGGTTCAGTGCACGCCGGGATCTCGCAGACGCCGCTGCGTTCTCACCCCATCGGATATGCTCAAAACTCTTGTCGAGCTAATCGATCCTAAACACCAGTTATTTACCGGTATAATATACCTGTCTAATAACTATCAATCTAACAATAATTTCCATTATATGCTTAACTTTTTCCCCTCAATCAGATAGGAGGGACGGCGATGTCTGCCTTGGTGTTTCAGTTTCTATGTTTAGGTTTCGTATTTCAGGTATTTAAAATTCACTGTGTCGCAGGGAACACAAACTGAGACAACCATTTGTGGCTAAATTTAATATTTCTTTCTGTATTATACTGACACCGCCAAGGAATAATACCTACCACCTATGTAAACCTAGTCACAAGATATTGGTAAATATTTTGTAGAAATTCATAGTTTTATTAGGAACTTATAGCAATTATAAAAAAGCTGTCTATTCATAACATCAATCCGATTTAGATAGTGTTGCCAATATTTTTCTTTTGTTTTTTTTTTATTTATTTTTTTATTATTTCTTTTGTTTTAAATTTGGAATGCAAAAATTGTGTTACTTATGGCTGTAGTAGTCCATTGAAATGTTACATGAGCTTTACATTATTTAGAGGACGCAATTGCACGCCTCATAAGCGAAGCGTTGAGGTGGGTTCTACTCCCGCTTTGCAAGGAACAACTGATTTTTCAAACTTAAAATGTCTCTATTTATCATATATTGCACTTGTAAAATAATATCTACACACACATATAAAGAACACACACACACATATAAAGAACACACACTATATTTAACACTCATGATATTTTTGATGCCATTTTTGTTATTTAAACTAGTTAAAAAACTGTTTGAAAAAATCTGGCTTGGACGTCCGTGAGTTGTAGGTAATGTATGTTAACACGATAACGAGTGAGTAATGTTTGAAATAATCGCGCCATCAAATAGTATGAATTTTAATTGCAAAATTAAACTTACTATATTGGATGCATGTAATGCTTGCCGGTAGATGGCGTTAGTCGTAAGACAAATGTGATTAAGAATTTGGGATGATCGAAAGGTCAGTAGGGTAGCTCAGTGGCTTAGAGCACTTCCCCGGATTGGAAAAGATGCGTGGTTCGATTCCCGCCCCTACTAAAAATCTCTTTTTCTTTATTCACAAATAATTTGTACTTTAATAAACGGCTATCTCCTGCTATAGCCAAAACGCAAAGATGTGCTTTATGGCCGGTCACACGGGAGATGGTGGTACCAACCCGCTCGGACCCGCTACCAAGTGAGTACTCCCACTTGGTACCCAGCCCTACCACCAGTCATATAATGGATGATACTTGCTTACTTCCCTTAGTCGCCTCATACGACACCCGTGGGAAAGAATGGGGTTGTATTCTTAGTCCGCGACGGACACACGCAAAAAAATAAAATAAATATATCTTGTAAAAACAAAGTGCACCTAAAATTATATAGGACCTACCTAGCTATTTTACATATTCAAAACACGTTTTAAAACTAAAGCGTCATATCGTAATCAAAATAAATTTGATATCATTCATGTGAAAAATGTTACTGACACAATAATTAATTTATAGCAGATTTTAGCAAGCAACGTATTTATTACACTGTCTACTCTAACTTAAACATGTTCATTTATTTTTTAACAGTTAACTGTTGGTTTACAGTTTAATACTTTCTAATAGATTTAATGAACAATGTAATGACCAGTAGGAATGTTGAATATTGTTCAATAACCAGTAGATAGGTATAATATATGGCTACACATGATTTAAATCAGTACGCAGGAGGTAAACACATTGCCAGATATTCAAAAATACCAGATCTATTCTTGCCTGCGTCATTCATCTGGAAACCAAATTTGCATAAATATGTATAGAAACAGCTACTCGGACATAGTTCATGGAAAAGAAATTCATTTTAACTCTAGGTAGTTATCGAATCGTAAAAATATAAAAAAATAACTATGTGTTGGTGATCATTGAAATCACAGAATAGAAATATTAAGTACAATATAGATATTTAGGCAATATAGTAGTCTAAATTAGTAGACAAGGAATGCAAAGAGCAGGAATTATTGAGCAAAATTATAAGTAGTCTATGGTATTTAGTGTAAAATATTCTGTGTGGAGACCGACTAAGAATACAGGTGTAAGGGAAGTTAGTAATTATCATCCATTGCATTACTGGTGGTAGGGCTATGTATACCTATTCCTATACTAACTTGCGCTGGAGCAGCCTATGGCCTAAACATGGTCGCTCTGAGACCAGACTCGTACCCAACAATGGGACGGACAGCTATGCATTGTAAAAAAAAAACATGCGGGGCAGTCTTTGGGGACTGCCGATAGAAGTGAAACCTAAGTGAATTGTTTCGTCGAGCTATTATATTATTGTTTTTGAATTATTTTTGGTTTGTAAAGAAGTGTTAATGACCAAAATTGGATAGCTCGACGATACAATTCACAAGTTATTTAGTTTTCACTTCTATCGGAGCGTTCGGTGACGATGACGCGAGTTCCATGATTTTTGTTCATCCAAAAAGTACTCAACAATGCAAGTACTACTCTACAAAGATGTAGGTACAGGGGGAGACCGAGACTCACCTACCTAGACCAAATCGGTCATGTATTGAAGAAAGGTGGAGTCAGGAGTCTCCGAAACCGGCGAGCGTGTATGAAGGAGTTATGAATGTTGAAGAAGCGAGAGATGTATGCAAGAATAGAGCCTTTTGGCACTCTGTTCTCTCTGCCTACCTCGCAAGGGAAATGGCGTGATGATAAGTTAGTTTTTTAGTTAGTCTAAAAGTACTCAACGCGCCTAAAGAAGTTTTCACATCAAAAAACTATCACACACATGGCGAAATGGTTTTGATAACGACCTCTCCCGCTGAGTGTTGTTGGTTCGATTCTCCCACAGGACAACCCTTTGTGCGATCGATAAACGTTTATCCTTAGTATGGTGTGTCTGTTAAATTGTTTGTTTATAAAGTCCCCCGCGAAACAGAGATAATGTCCTAGTGTCTTAAAAATGTAAAAGTACAACAAATGTCTGCGACATTTTGTCAAAATTTGTTTTAGTGAACATGTCACGTAACAAAAAAATACAATATGATGAAGCCTTTAACAATATTATTATTATTAATAATATCAATAGTTGGGCCATTTTTGTCGGTGTATTCAAAGAAGCTATCAACAATTCCAGTGATGTAAAACCTTCGGAACACTATAATTACCGTGCCTAGTAAGGTACGTGTATCTCAATATTAATGCGTATCCAAGACCGGTCGTTAATAACAACCGTATAGTATATTGATAGCTCGAGCTGCGGAGTTCGTGTGAAAACTTATGGCCATTTATCATGGGGCAAGTACCAACCGCATGACCCTGATTTATTGATATCGTCTAACTGAAAACCTGGTGTTTAAGGGTTAAGATATTGTCTGACAAGAGCGCTTACAATTTCACGGACACAAAGTACAGCCAGACTCAGAACAACCATTTGTGGATCACACAAAGAGTTCAGTGTGTGATACAAATTAGCGGCAATATAAATCTATTATTATTCAAACTTAAAAGTAACACAGCGTGAGAATATTAGACAAAAAATCTAGTATACTAAAGAGCATGATAAGTTGATAACATTGACCTTGGAGTATACTCAGTTATACAATAACACCACGGAGTATTTTTATTACGCATATAAAATAAACTAATCAACTTGATGACGAGATCAAACAAGAAGTGTGATAAGATAAAAGAGGCATTGTTCTGTATCATATCAATGAACTGTATGATAAAAATGATAGAATAAAATACAAATTAATTATGTCATTGCCTTTACCTCTAAAATCAAGTTTCGGCTAACAACGATAGAGATAACTTTAAAAGAGCAGTCCACCATCCTTCATCCATCCATCCATACATCAGCCTTTCATCGTCGAGTGCTGGACATAGGCCTCCCCAAGAGAACGCCACTACGAACGGTCCTGTGCCACCTGCATCCAACGAATACCTGCGACTTTGCCAGGTCATCGGTCCACCTGGTGGGAGGCCGTTCTACGCTGCGCCGTCCGATACGCGGTCGCCACTCGAGAACCTTTCTTCCCCAACGGTTGTCGGTTACAATCCACAATCCTTACTAATATTATAATTGGTTTGTTAAGCTTTCACGCTGTAAGTACTGGAACAATCATCATGAAATTTCGGATACAAATAGTCTGAAAGGCAGAAAAGGACATAGGCTGTTTATCCCGTAAAAATAAAATCAAAGAGATAATTAGTGTGTCGTAGAGTGACATATTTTATTTATGTACTGGATACTACATGGACGGAGTCGCAGGACCATCAAGCTATTCATGAAATGGTGTTCCTTTAGTTACTTTGACTCCGCCATTACTCACCCCAACCCGCTAGTAGTTGAGGCGGCTACGTCCTGATCAGAGCATACACAGCTAGCGTAGCTACAACAAGTAAATCTGCACGGTTTCATCCCAGGCACCTGGGCCGTCGTGCGTCGTGTCGCGGTAAAATCTTAAACGTGGGCAATCCCACTTTGCCAGCAACGGCCCCAGCCGAAGTTCGTTACCCACAGGGGGTGCCCTCGGGTAGCTTAAATGTTGGGTTGAGTGCCCTCTGAGCATCCCACTTGTTCGGGTAAGGTTGTTATAGCCATCTGAGGTTAACAACCAACGCCACGGCAAAATCAAGTCTTAAATAAAAAGACATTTAGCTGCTGTCAAGCTACGAAAGAAAAGGTAATACTCACAGGCAAACTATTTCAAATTATTTCTTATACATATTAATGCATGCAGGATCTGATTATTTCGTATTGAAAATCGACAACGGCTGTCGAATAATGGGTATTACCTATTTCAGGCAATCATCTCTATAATCAAATTATAGATGTTACTATAAATCCTGACAACGGTATAAGCTATGGCTCCAATGAATAATTGATATTGAAGAATTTGACCTGCTACTATTATCTAGTACCTATATCTAGTATACTGCATCATGTCACATACCATATTTTTCTTTACACATTTATTATTAGTCCCGTCACCCGGAGTTAACTTAAAAATAACATTAGGGAAATAGGTCAGAACACAAGGACATAATGAAAGGCAAATCCATGTTTATATACGAAACTTGCTTACATGTTTTATAAAATAAAATCTTCGGTTCGTGTGACCTTGCATGCAGTGACCGACCTCGACTCGGTCCATATTCAATGAGATTATTCCGCAGTTACTTTTGAACAAGAACACTATAACGCAAACAAGTTGTATTATAATAATTAATCAAGTAGGTACTACTACTTCTTTGGAAGTCCTCTAATTTTTTTCTGCCAGACCTAATTACCATTATGTTTATAATTCTAGTATGCAAATCTAATACATATCAGTAGAAATCTCGTGTGCAATTCAGCATAGCCAGAAACAGATAAACAAAAACCTTGTGAGACACATTATAGGTTTATACATACACACACACACACCCAGATACACATATATACACGCACACGTTATGGTGACCATAGTAAAAGGCATTGTAATCTAGGTAGCACATAATATGCCATTTTCAAAATGTTGTAATGTTAATACACGATCGAACTCCTTTATCGGCATTATTATCCCAAACTGAGATGAAAGTCACGCCGTAACAGTATCATGAAATATTTACGAGTATTTCCGAACGATTCTTCCTAGACTAGACAGTAAAGGCATCGCAGTAAAGCCACATTCCATTTATAAGTGTGCCAGCTTCTGATGTTGCCCATAAAGCGACCCTGATAAAGCCTCCGGTCCTGTGGGACTAGGGTATTAAACAGGGGAGGCGGGAGGCAAGCTAGATGTAGTGCGGAGTTTCAAAATGTGGAACTTGTAAGGAGTTGTAGATATTTTGATAGGACTGAGTATTGTTGTAATGAAGGGCTGCCTTCATGCGGGTCTAATTTTAAGACAGTCTAGTGAAGTAGTTATAGGTACTATAAAGCTCTTGTTTTACTATGGTGTATCTTTGATTTTATCGATCAAAAGTCTATGCAGTCTATGCATTGGGCAAACACTTGCAATTTCTCAAAATATGTCCGTCAACAGCCAGAACAGGAACATTTTCGTGCGCTCCGTAGACATCTTACGGATAATAAAATAATATAAATTCAGATACTGAAAGAATGACACTATTGTTTTGCGGTTAAATAACTAAAACAAAGAACAAGGTGTTTTAAAAAACACAATGAGGCTGCATATTGTATAATATTTTTACGAGACGAGTGGACTGTATTGTATGGGTCAAATCAACTAGATATGAGTCTCCGTTACTGTACCGTCTTGATTATACTGATTTAATAACTATTACTTACTGTTTTTCTTCGGTTACAATAGCCCATAGCATAGTGCCACTACGGCTATTGTAACCGTAGTAATTGTAGTGATTAGCTAAGAAAATAGAGGCGACGTGTGTCACATAAAGTACCGAACGTTACCTGTGTGTCTTACGATGCGGTCGTTTATTTGACCTATGCATCTGATTCATTTCTTATTATAACAACATTATTATGTCTGCACACTTACTTTGTTATTCTGTACTATGGCGGCTATTAGAAAAGCAACCCCCTCTCCCAGGTGTCGTATTCAACTATCTTGTTTCCAATACCATCATCTAATTGTGGCATATGACGGTTAGGTAGCTACTGTGTCTGAATCGCCTTTCTAGGTTTTATTTGATAGTTAGATAGGTCATTTGAATCATTATTGACCTAGGTCCAAAAAACAAATAGGCTAGACTATCTACTACAAAACAAATAATACTATGTTTCTACGTACAGTTATGAATTTTATTGGAAAAGATTAACAGACAAATATATATTATAGACTGACAACTATCTAGGGAGCTAGATTATTATTTACATATTAAAATACTAAAGTACTATATTGATTCTATACAAACTCGAACTGTGTACTAGGGACACGCTATTTTTATTTATTTACACTTCATAAAAAGTGAATGTTCACTGTCACTGATGGCTGTAACTCACTGAACTTGCAAATTTGTCTGTTTTTAATGTATTTATGGGACGCGCAAAAATGATAAATGTAGATAACTTTAGTTTCAACTGCGATACAGTTTGCAAATCGGTGGTCCTAATCTTTTCCGGTCAAATATTAAACGAAATCTAGCCAGATAATACTTTATAGTGATTCCTAAATAAACTGGCCACCACAACAAAACACAAACATCAACAAATACTATTTCCATCAAAAATATTTTCCGTTCTTGATCCAAACATAAATAGAACAAGCAATAACTATCACCGCGGATGATAATATAGGGCTTACTGATTCTTTTAGATATTTTTTAGCATTTTACATTAAGCATGTACACACTATACATTAAACACAAAGTGAAAAACTGCTGCTTACTGATTTTGTTAATCATGTTCAATGCCGCGTGTGATACAATTACATAAACTAGGACTAGGATCCCGTCCGACGTGTGGGGCCGGCTTTAGAATTGTCCCTCCCCTCTCCACCCATGGGAGTCGTAAGAACCGACTGAGGGAATATCGGGGGGAGTGGGCAGCAGCACTCCCTCGAGTATTAACAACATCCACTGTGATCGCCAACCCGCCTGAGGCCTATGTCCAGCAGTGGACGTCGAAAGGCTGATGGATGGATGGATGGATAGGAATAGGATAGAGGAGCGAAACTTGTAAGCTATAAATCAACTATAGGCTTACAAAGGACGCCACGTCCTTCAACTTCACCAATCTATTTAAAAGCTATTTTATTATGCTTTCAAACACAATGAAAGCTCCCTGAACTTTTAACTTGTTCCATTACATGCGTCACAGAGCTGTTATCTCTTACGTAATTCGCGGGATCCCTTGAGAGCATCCTGTTGGAGGTCGGCTGTTAGCTTTTCCGAGAAAACTTCCTTATATTCTGTCATGTGACCCTTGATGTTATACATGTAACATATGTATATTATATTGTACGAGTACAATTACTTTTTCTTAATACTCTTAAAGCCAGATGTGCTTATTGATCCGTAAGTGATATTGAGGATTAACAACCTTGACACAGTTAACACGTGGGTAAACTAAACGTTTTCGATTTAAGTATTTCCGTGCTTCTGAAGGCCATGTAAACAGTCTTACCTCTGTCCAATCGTCACAAAATGTTATCTGAACAAACCATAAACAAAATAATAAAGTTACCTGTTTTAGTGTTATTACTGTGGCACTAAACAGATATAGTTAATAGGTGTATAGCATAGGTATAATACGATTGGCGCATATGGGCAGAATTAGTTGAATTTGTCTTTATTTATTACTAGATGACCTGGTGAACTTCGTATCACCTACAATTTATTTTATCATCGATTATCAATCCTAATCAATCTGCATCGACTAAGAATTCGATTTTGATAGGTTATTAAATGAAACTTCTTGTAGTGCAAATGAATTAGAAAGTTACTAAATGACTAGCTGTTAAAATTTTTAAAATTTTCTACTTTATGATAGGGTTCCCCGTCTTTTTACTTTTAAACAAAAAAACAATTATTCAACTTGCCAGTTTTGAGTTTTACAGAGACTAACGAATAGCAATTGTTTTTTTTTTTATATAGTAAATAATGGTAGAGACATTATTTTACTGATATTAATAATTTCTTGTTAGCAGTGAATTAACAGTTGCACCAACTGATTCACTTTATTAGCAAAATACTACTTTAAGCAATAAAAAAGCTACTGCATTTCGCCCAGAACTACATAGATAGATAGAGTATAAGTCGCGGATCACGGTCTTATTGGTCTAGTCCAGGAAACTGAACATCTAAGGTTAAATGAAATCAATTGTATTTATACTCTAAATGTTAATAATAGTCAGTAGATCACGGTATACTAGACAGTTGTTTTGCATATATGTACGCGTTAAATATGTTTAGAAATGTGTGCAACATGTTATGACGAAATCACTGTTTTTAATATACATATGCTTTACTTGTGTTACACAACAGGGGGACGGTTTGACTGACCTGACTTTCACTATAATGTTATGCATTCCGTCTCACTTGTCTCGAGATACACGTAACAAACTGTAAATCTGTACAATATTCAATTTATTATAACACTTACGTGGATAAGTAAAAATAGGTACATTCTACCTAATTATATTACTCATACTACTCTGTATTTTAATATAGGTACACATACTTAATACAGTTAATAGAATACGAATTTATATAAATATACTTAAATAAACTTTTATAAAAAAGGAAATAAAACATTTTTTTATTTATATTACGCAGGTAGCAAACAAACATACGGCACCTGATGGAAGCGGCTGTTGTAACCTATAGACGCTAGCAACGCCGGAGGCATCACTCGGACTTCGCCAACTCCATGGAAAAGGGTAGGAGGTGAAGAGGAAGGATAGTAAGGAGAGAATGAGGAGGGGGTTTGGGCCTTCGGCGCTCTTACTCACCATATGACACACAACTGCCCCTTTAGAATGAGAAACGAAACGTTAGACGAACTTTCGTTTAGCTTCATTGTGATTGATCATCTGAATCACGCGTCGAAATCTCGACTAATCAGGAATCACGTGTCGGACTGTTGATCAATCACAATGACTCAAAACGAAAGTTTGTCCAACGTTTTGTTTTTCATTCTAAGGGGGCAGTACCGTTGCTTCACGCTGATCTTCTGTGAGAGGGTAGTACTTCCCCGATCGCGACGATCCATTCATGCTGGGACATGCAAGGCTCTACCACTTAACTGCAGTAACGTTTGTTGAGGAATTTTAGTTATTGTTTACGTAATGTTATCGATTTAAGAATTGGCAGTGCCACATTACATTTAAAAAGGCATTTTTACTAATTTCTTCGTTCCTTGCCCGTTATTGCCTATTATGTTCAGAGCGAGAGAGAGAGAGCAGAGAGAGATATTGTCCAACTGCCTAATATTATAGCTAAATCATTAACAGTATTTAAAACTACATTTCAGGTTTTAGTCGTTTATATTTCCCATAAATCTGATTTGGTGCATGGTTTTCCCATCCATCCATCCTTTTAACGTCCACTGCTGGACAAAGGCCTCTCCAAGGGGGGATAATGCCCTAATCGCCACGCTTGGCAGGAGGGTTGGCGATCGCAGTGGTTGTTGTTAATACTCGAGGGAGTGCTGCTGCCCACTGCCCCGGCAGTCTCCAGTCGGCTCCACGATTCCCGTGGGTAGAGAGGGAGTGGGACAATTCTAAAGCCGGTGCCACACGGCCAATTAATTTATAAAATAATTAAACTATAAGTACACATAACATGTGTGTACATAAGTGTGTACATTTAAATAATTTAGACACTTCACACTTTTTGATTGTATGTATACTTTTAATATACCTAATTGTTATTGTGTGATGAAAGCAAGTTGCTTTTTGTTTTTTTTAAACGTATAATATTTTTATGAATGATCAGCCGGTTGGTCGGCCATGTTTGAGTAAACGGCGACGGCGGAACAGGGAACATAAAACAGCTGTGTGCGTGCGTTGCATTCCTAGCGGTCAACGTACGGCTGACAGCGCGCGGTCACTATAACGTGTATTGTGTATCTACGGATAAGTTATTAACTATGCATTTTTAGACCAGTATTAAAAGCTACTTTCGTCAAAATGCACCCATTATGCTAATTGAATTAGGATAATAGACTCGATTTGGTGTAACGCCTCCTTCGATCAGCAATACAACTGTTGATCGAGGAATGCCTCGTACTCATTTTTTGTCCGTTTCACAGAACTCTGAATTATTCTGAGTTCTGTGGTTCGTAGAGTAATTCGTCACATTGGATTTGTACCTAACAACCAAATTATCTTTGATTACATAATATCATCAATGCATTGGAGTCAATTTTACATAACTTTGTTATTTGTATTATAAATGTAACCCGATGCTGTAGAATGGTGAGACAATGTTGTCAAATCGAGTTTCAGTAATAGCAAAATCGCAACTCAATATAAGGATAAATAAATCTAATATCTTTAAAACTTAAAATTTTAACTGATGTAAATCTTTAGTATTACTGCTACTAAACTACACTAACACTGAATTTTATTGTCACAAAAAAGGAATTAGTATCCTGTAAGGAACATTATAAATAATAAACTCTTTTTATTAAAGTATAAATTATTTGTCGCTCCTACTAAAATCTCTTTTTCCTTATTCACAAATAATTTATACTTTAAAAAGTAGCGGCGCATGTCAATTGCTAAAAAATATAGATCTTCTTCTTAATGGCTCTTGTTGTGGTAGTGATCTAAAACTCTTTTTATTGACAGGTCTCTTGAAAACAATTAGCACTGTCAGTGTCAGCACTTAGCACGTGGCCGAAAGGAAAGCTGACCACACATTGCACTAGAATTTCCGTGATTTAACCCTTCAAATGCTTACTAATATTAAAGTGAGTTTGTTTTTTACGCTTTCACGCCGTAACTACTAAATCAATCGTCATGAAATACATATAGTCTGGACTCCGCAGCTACTACTATTACTATTTTTTGTCCCGGAAAAATTGGAATAGCTATTTTATATAGAGATAAAATGAATGTACCATAATAGTGATGTATTTTATATTCTGAAGTCCACGCGGATGGAGACGCGGGCATAATCTAGTATTAAAATAACGATTTCTTTCATAACGATTAACGACTGACCTGAAAATGTCCCGTTTTAAGAGCAATTAGAAAAGTAAAAAAAATTAGTATACCTATTAGAGAAATATGTTAATTTTTCATTCACGTTAAATAGAACGTACGTTCTACGTTCTAACTCTGTATTTAACGTGGTGGTGGTTAAATTCTCTGTTGCTCCGGACTGCGATCGATACAGGGTTATGGGACTCTGTTTGCTTGGCCCGATAAATATCCGTATATTTTATCCCCCAATTTACTTACTTTCTGTAATTAACCAGGAAACGCGTGTAAGAATTCATCATGTGTACAAAGCTGTAACAGAGCTATATCTGTTTATTTAAGATAACTGAGAAAAAATGTCTGTATTAGGCTATTTAGGCGTCCGTGAGCGCAAAACTTTTTTATCTGTTTGTTTTAATGCACATCACGCAAATAACTAAACGGATTTTGATGGAACTTTTTTGCGTTTGTCGCTCTTGGTTAAATTTAAAAACTGGTATGTACACAGTTTATCTCGCTACTACATCGGGAACCTGATAATATAGTTATTTTAACCTCCTAAAAGTTTTTGTCTGCGGAGCAGGCGGGGCCGTGGGTAACGGCTAATTTATCTACATTATTATAAAGCTGTTACAGAGCATGTCTGTATATATTGATTGATATTTTGAGAAAATAATCAATGTTTAGGCTATTAAGACATTTCTGAACACAAAACAGTTCTTTTTAATTCTTCTAGGTTACGTCTGTTCACCACCGAAGGAATGTAACATAGTTCCAGTGGCCCGCCAATAAAGGCGGAGAGACGGCACACGGCGGGTTTTTTTTAGTGGGTGAGGGCCCCACATTAACCTGTTCGTTGCCCCGAACGACGGGGTGGTACATTTTATAAAATTTAAAAAGGATAAGAAGACAAAGTAAAATACTGACCTTGCAATTAAGAGCTAACTTAACTTCATTAGCGCCATAACCTATAGGTATATTACGCACCCTTCTTATTAGGTAGTTTAAATATTTTATGATTGTTTACCCTCGTGGCACCTGCACCCGCAACACTTGCGCATATCCCTGGCATATGCGCATTGTGTTCGGGCATAGTCTCTCGCAGGGCGGGGTAGACTCCTTGGCTGTACAATTGCCTTTCACAAATCTACAATCCAGAGGATATAGGATTGTCCCCTGGTATCGTATGCCACCACCGCTGTCACTGGTCACCCGGAGCTGGACCTCCCTCGGGCCAACCGGGGGTCTCATCCGACTCGGGTTTGATCGTCGCGGCGGTGTGAAGAACGGAGGAGGCCACTGTCGCCCAAGCCCATGACCAGCCCCTATTTCTACGGGACACGGTTGAGACCACAGTAAGGAGGCCCACAGCCTCGAAACTGTTACCGCCCATCCCACCAGGGGTGGTGTGATAATCCGCGATGAAAATAGTGCAAGGCATAAAAAATAAAAGTAAAACTAAGTACATTAGGCCTTTTTCAATCTAGGTAAATATAACAGTGTTATAGTTAACTACATCATACCAAAGATATTGGCTTACTTATATTGACATACAGCTTGGGTAATTATGTATTGTATATTTCGTATGTTTCTAAGCAAGATAACAACGTTATCATATTATTACTGAACTAATACAATATAGGAAGTCTTACACGCGATAAGACAATGAAAAATATTTATCGGACATCTGATTAAAACTAAAATGTTGATATTTTTGTAAAGTGCACAGTATGTGTGTAAAGGTATATTATGGGCACGAGAAGCGCATAATAGACGAGTGATTGAGGAGACGACATGGCGCCCTCTCTTTTTGACTGACGCAGGTGTGTCCAAGGCAGGGTTTTTTGATGTGAAACATCTAATGCGGAGGGAGAGTAAAATCGGCTGTTAGCGTGGCGACGCTTTTATTGTACTTGTCCCGTTCAAATCTTGCAAGTTAAATTTGGCACACTTCCAGATTTCCGATTGAACTGAAATTTTACACGCATGTGTATATCGCGTGACAATGCAATATTATGATGACATGGGGCTGATCTGATGATGGAGCTGGAAGGTGGGCATAGGAACTCTATAATGAAACGGCGCAACCCCATCGAGTTTGGGCTCGTATGATTCGTCTTGCCGAGTACTTTGTGTCTAGATGATATCCAGGGACTGATGATGAAGCTGGAAGGTGGGCACAGTAACTCTATAATGAAATGACGCAACCCCGTCGAGTTTGGACACGTTTGATTCGTCTTGATGAGTACTTTGTCTTTAGGTGGTATCCAGGGTCTGATGAAGGATCTGGAAGATGGCCATGCGAAACTCTGTAATTAAATGACGCAACTCAATCGAGTTAGGGCTTGTTTGAAATGTCCTGACTAGAACTTCAGTCATAGATGATATCCAGGGTCTGATGATGGAGCTGGAAGGTGACCACAGTAACTCTGTAATGAAACGACGCAACCCCATCAAGTTTGGAATCATTTGATTCGTCTTGACGAGCACTTTGTCTTTAGATGGTATCCAGGGTCTGATGATGGAGCAAGAGGTGGCCATAGGAACTTCGTTATAAAATGACATAACTCCATCGAGTTTGGGCTCGTATGATTTGTCTTGACGAGTACTTTGTCTCTAGATGGTATCCAGGGTCTGACGATTGAACTGGAAGGTGGCCACAGTAACTGTGTAATGAAACTACGCAACCCTATCGAGTTTATACTGGTTTGATTCGTCTGGAGGAGTACTTTGTCAAGTTATGATTATTTTATTTCTACAAAGTAATTTCGATGTTTTCACATCTGCTAGACGTCCCGCGACGTCTAGTTTTTATTTATTGCATGTAGAGGCAGACGAGCCACGGCCCATCTAATGGTAAATGGTAACCGTCGCTCATGGACTCAACTATACCGAGAGTATTGTCAAGCCGCTGCTCACCATTTCATTTCACCGATATGAAATGAAAAAAAATGTGAAAGATTAAACGGCTATCTCCTGCTACAGCCAAAACGCACGGTGGCTTTGGGAAGTACTTGCGTCATATAGGCCATGAGCAGACAGCTCAGTGTCATTACTACCGAGGACACGGCACACTGCACATGTTGGTGGACTACTCAGCTTGGACCGATTAGCGCCGCGAACTCGCCGCGGTAGTAAGGCTGAATGAAAATATTTCGCTCCCGACAGTGTAACAGGCCATGGGCCGCAGTGAGAGCGATTGGAATGCAGCCGTCTCCTTCTGCGAGTAGGTGATGTACCGTAAAGGAGGCGGCAGAGCGTAAGCGGGAGATGATCAGTCATCTTCTATGCCGCAGTAGACGCACCGGGCGCCAACGGGCACTAGTCGATCTCCGACCCCTGTCAGCGTTGCAGAAGCATGCCCAAGACGGCGGCACTGCGAGCGCCTCTCGATGAGGGCCCTCCCCTTTAGGGACTTTTTCTCCGCTCCTTAGGCTCTCCAAATTAGACATCTAGTGGTATCTCATGGTTGAGTTTTACTTGTCTTAGCATGAATAGGCCACTTCTAACGGGAAAGTACCAAGTTCTCAGCAGATCAGCGTGAAACAACGCCATTCCTAGTGTTGTGTTTCGTAGGATGAATGAGAGCGCCGGAGACCAAAATACTCTCCTTATCCTTTCCTTACGCGTACTTCATCTCCACGTTATAGGGTTTTCCTTGGAACAACGTGCGATGCGGGTGATGACTAGTATTGCTGTATGCTTGTTTGCCACCCACGGAGTATAACAATAAAATCCAAACGGCAAACTTAAATTTGTATGCACAATATTGAAAGAATATTACCTTTTGTAAGTTTTCATGCAATCTATGTATACAATAAGTAAAAGACTATTTTCAGTCAATGATATTGTATAGATTTTCAGTACTTTTTTTTTCAAAATGTTCTGTTGTTTTGTAGATAAACGGGGGAATGGTCAATTTTATCTATTTTCTTTCATCCATCCATCCATTAGCCTTTCATCGTCAACTGCTGGACATAGGCCTCCCCAAGAGAACGCCACAGCGATCGGTCCTGTGCCGCTTGCATCCAGCGAATGCCTTCGACTTTGACCAGATCATCGGTCCACCTGGTGGGAGGCCGTTCTACGCTGCGCCGTCCGATATATCTATTTCCTTTTCATCCATCAGCCTTTCAACGTCCACTACTGGACATAGGCCTCCCCAAGAGAACACCACAACGAGCGGTCCCGTCATGGGGGATAATGCCGTAATCGCCACGCTTGGCAGGCGGGTTGGCGATCGCAGTGGATGTTGTTTATACTCGAGGGAGTGCTGCTGCCCATTCTCCCGGTATTCCCTCAGTCGGTTCTTACGACTCCCGTGAGTAGAGAGGGGTGGGACAATTCTAAAGCCACACGGCCGCATTTCCTTTAATAACTATTAAATATTTGGATGGATACAAGCTGCCTTCGTCAACGCTAATCGCACTGTTTATCTCTTTGTAAACCAGATGCCCAGTGACCAAGACACGTAAAAAGTACTGGGATGCCCCAAACATAACGTCGCCACAGACTTATTAATACAATAGCAAATAATGTGACACCAGACTATTTTACATCGGCTTGATTTTTTTAGAGACAACATGAAATAAGATATGGCAGCATGTCTGGTACATTCAACTTTGAGGTAAATATCCAACGAAGTTTCATTATGCACAGCGTTTTGTGAGCTAAGGTTGTCACAGACGGTATTGATTTAGACGGTATTGATTTTTAACTATTAACTTATGATAGAAGGGTGCAATGCATTTTATATGATTTTATGTATTACAAATCATAAAAAGTTAAATCAATAAATGATAGAAAAGTCCTAAGTATTAAAGTACAAATTATAATTTGTGAATAAGGAAAAAGAGTATTTTAGTACGAGCGGGAATCGAACCTGCGCCCCTATGTACTAAAATTTCTTTCTATCTTTTTCCTTATTCACAAATTATAATTTGTACTTTAAGAGTAGCTGAGCATGTCAAGTGCTAAAATATAGGTCAAAAAGTCCTAAGTAGGTTTTTTATTTTATCACTGGTCGGTAAAAGAAAACATCGTTATTAAAACTGCATGCCTGCTTAGGGGTTAGAGCACTTCCCCGGATTGGAAGGGACACAGGTTCGATTGCCGCTCGCACTAGTTCTCTTTTTCTTCATTTCACAAATAATTTGTTCTTTAGAGTAGCTGAGCATGTCAAGGGCTAAAATACAGATCAAAAATGCATGCTTGAGAGTTTTTCTCGGCGGCTTGTTGCCTGCCAACCCGCATTGGGACAGCCAAATACAATCAAACTTGTAATCACAACTAATATGCAACAATGTACGAGAAGGTAATGTAGTTTGCCCAATATGAAACACAGCTAAATTATCTACAGCAAATAACTAAACGTACTATAATGTATTGATCTACAAAATGAACGTCACGTACTCGATGAAATAAAATTAGTTGTTACAAAATCAACTCTTACGAAACCGTGGTTGACCTCAAATTTTAAGACGTGCAATGACTTTTCATAACGAAACACGAACATAGTACCTACAAAAATTAATATAGTAGTGATAAATAGATACCACTATACAATTATTATTCAGTATACTTCTCACTGCGCATAACTACGCATACTAATTAAGAAATGAGTAGATGTATGTAAATCGTACATGAGCTTGATTGGTTTTCCTCAGATGCTTCTGATTTCTAACAAATGCACAAGAATGCACATAAATATTGAGTGGACGTAGCTACTTAATTTTATAAGGTTTCAAATGCAAATAATAAAATTGATCATAATTTAATGAACATCACCCATTTGTTTTGGACAATCTTGACCTACCGTGATCTAGTCAGAATGAAAAATGAAAACCACAGTTAGGTCAGGGTTTAGAAAAGTGCTAAGATTTTTGCATTTAAAATTATATTTTTTTAAGAACATTAATTGCGGAAGTCAAGTGCGAATATATAGAAATTATGTTATTTAATTTGTATTCAATTATTCAAAATACTGTTATTTTTATTCAATTTTGATATAGGTATTGATTTAATGTCAAACCAAAAATTTATCGTTTTAGATATTTAACACAAATAAACAACTAAGTAACATTTACCACTTTCTATTACTTACTTTCACGAAAGGCGTAAAATTATTGAATTAAACGCGACATTCTTGTGGCACTTTATAGACTGCATGTATTACAGACAGCACGACTGTTTATATCCGTGTCAAACAACCGTTGTCTCGTGTTCAAACAGGCGTATTGCTGCTGAATTTATAATATTGATCGTAATGAATCATTTACATAAAATAATGCAATGAGATTTAACAAACTAAATATTTTTTTTATTGCATGTCACCAATCAATACAATCACGGTACACGGTCGTAGCACCATCCACTGAGTCCAATTCTGAATCTAAACCACTGATTTACATTCACTCTCATTAAATTACACAAAAAAGTCATCAAAATCGATCCATTCGTTAGGAGGTGAGTGCTTAACACACGTACGTGATTAAATGTCACAAACACGTACCTCGTGTTTCGAAGCAATATTGCAACTGTTAAAGCTGATTATTATTAGGGCATCGTTAAACAAACATTATCAGACAAATAGAACTTTACATACGATACTACCCTATTAAGTATATTTTACAGGTGCCTTTCTATTTTAAAGTGCTTGTGATAACTAAGACATTTAGTCAAATCCATGCTTGAATTTCTTCCTGTTACAAGTATAATCCTGTGCATACGCATGATTAAGTCTCTTAGCAACAAGCTAAACCGTATTATAAATCTAATCCTAATCATTTTCTTTCAATGTAGGTAGACACGATAAGGTCGGTAAGCAATATATTGCGTTAGAATTACCTAATAAATATAAATAGAAGAACATCTTATAAAATCCTTATAAACTTCACACTACCACATTTATTAAAATTGGTTTGATTATTTTTTTCATATGGAGTTTTGACACTACTACTGCATAACATAAAATTTGCATATGCCACACATAAAAAAAAAAGCTTCCCATACGATATTAGACAAATCAATAAAGAGACAAATGAACACCATTTGTCTCACATCATGTCATAATTTAAACTCAATACATTTCAAATAACGGGATCGAGCTAAGCAATATGTACCAACCAGCCCTCATCTCTCCCTTAAGGTTCGTCCCAATTTCGTCCCTTCACTTAGTGACCTACTTCTGAAAGCCGCTCATTTGCCACCATTGGTTTAAAATAGGGTGAATGTATTGGTTCTTTGCCCTCGAATTTAGAGGGATTTACTCCTCAGTTGTACATTTTCTCCGGCAAATCACTACTACATTAAGTATCTATTTTTTTTTTAAACAAGAAACATTAATCGCATTGCTTAAGTAATTTTAAACCTATAAAGAAATGTACTATGTTAATAATGTTTGATCGTTGTTTCAAATTATTACACATTTTAGGCTTTTAGATTTTATAGTATTTGTATGATGTTTTTGAAAGGAGATTGCAAATAGGTAAGTATTCTGCTACCAACTCGTTTTTTGGGGATCATTCTTGTTACGAAACTGTCACTACACTACCTAATTGATTAATAATTTTTTGTTTTACACGTAGGGGAGGCGCCTATAGTAGAATATTTCACGGTGTTAGATACTGGAGCGTTGTCCAATTTCTGTAGCAGTGGATGAAGCAGTAACTTACTGCTTACATCCACACGAATCGACAACGACGTAGAATATTGCATCAGTTTTACAATTATCTATACCTATTTATTGTTTAATAACAAATCAAACGAATGTTACCAACGAAATCAAGGTCCACTCCACTTACACACAAGTTACGACGGGTAAATGACCGCGTCATTGAAGAGTGTTGCAAGAGTACAACAAGGTTGAACTTTTGACCAGAACTTTTGCGTCTCGTAAAATTTGGCGGCATTCATGAACTATTAAAACTTGTCAAGAAACACGCAATACTTTAAAAAAACACAAAACAAAATGTTCAAATGTAAATAATACCTACATCATATTAATTAAGATACTAATACTTTCATCCCAATATCTAAATAGAAGCAATATAAGGACATGTTATTTAAAATTT
Source organism: Leucoma salicis (assembly GCA_948253155.1). Lineage (NCBI taxonomy): Eukaryota > Metazoa > Arthropoda > Insecta > Lepidoptera > Erebidae > Leucoma > Leucoma salicis. The sequence goes on from OX411815.1 coordinate 8,280,900, forward strand.
AAAGCCCACTTTAAGAGTAAATTTTCCCGAGTTATTCCATTATCGGTATGTCACAGTACAGTGACTAGTGGTTGCGTAACTAAGCGAATGCAGTCAACCGAAATGGCGCGGTGGCTGAATGCGCTACATAAACAAAGATTGATCTCACGACCGTATCAAGTGAATCATAATAATTTTATTGTACTAATACTGTAGTTATAACCATGTATTAATCTTTAGTACAACGCATAGCACGTCTCATTTTTAATGTAGTCTACGTCTAATTCTATTTTTGAGTGATTTATATCATCTATTAGGTACATAAATAGATATATTTAAAGTAGCATAAACGGGTCTTTTTTCGCGTATAAAATAGGTGAAATTATTAACTACCTTTTACCCGACGTTAATAGATATAATTTGGAATGTACTCGTAAAATATGCGCATAAAACCAGAAATGCATGCATGAATCACCGTCTCTTCAATGTTTTCCATCTGTAAATATAAGTTAGTCAAGGTTTCTCAGTAAAAATTATATAATAATTATTATTTCACTGTACCTATATCCAAAATAAATATTTAGTTTTGGCACTTATAGTTCAGGGTTTAATCTGCAATAGCTCAAACGTGTGAATCCCTTGATCTATTTTAATGAATCTTACTCGCGGAAAACCACTTGTCGAGTCAAAGTGATCGATCGTCGAGAAAATCACCATGCAGCTTCTTGTAAAATAGTCTTTTAAAAAAATGCATCTCTTTCAATAAGATATAAGATACTTAATCCACGTTAAGTATTATTTGAGCATTAGCCATAAGTCCATCATCTTCAACTTCTCATTGTCAATGGTCTACTCGTTGGCTGCAGGTCTTATTTCAATACGAGAGTACACCTAGCAATCTGTATACTTATAGTTCTGTGAAAGTAGACGAAGTTAACTGACTGTGGCAGTACGGAGTGCTTCGGACCGGTTTAGTGGACTGACCTCTGCCGTCAAACAACATTGTTTTGTCTTGCACAACCAGCTCCATTTCTTGAGTGCGTTAAATACGCATTATCCATAGTAAGACTCAAAAAATAGTAATCTTGATTTAAAAAATCAAGACTAAGTAATATCAATAATTAAGTGGCGTATTATTATGTAAAAAATATAATAACTGGAATTTTCCGTCACGAAATCCTCTGTAGCAGCACAGTCATAACAGTGCGCAGTACTATTAGGCACGGCAATAGATACTCGTAGAGGCCCCGTATTACGATGGGACTGCGTTGCTAAATGCGTTTTTTATTTGGTCATAATTAAATAAAATTATTTTTACGGAATCTATCTTTTACTTCATTTTCTACTATCTCGAAGATTCGAATAATTTACAGCATCCATGGTCAAAGGTGGACTTTTTCATTTAGTATTCATTTCAATGTCTAATTTGAGCACTTCAATTAATGTTGTAGATTCAGTCGATGGATATGCTAGATTAACATTGGCGTCCTGACCTGCATGAACTTTGGAAACTTTTTCAAATGCATTTATACTTATAAATATATATAAACTTACAAATTCATATTTTTCCTAAAAGCTGTTTGTATAATTAAAACTTGTTTATTCTCATTTAAATTTAAAAATTATGCTACTACGCAGTACCAATGTTATTTTAAATGTGGTAACTGTAATCACTTAAAATAAAGTTCTTAAACGAATCCTTTTCATTTGATTGACATTCATACATTAGATGTAAGTAACATTCTCACTGAACAACTCTCGTTATTTATAGAAGTTGACTGATAAAAGCCCTGTCGCTGTTATCGCTAACAAACAAAGACATAATTATACTGTATGCAGACGCAGTTGTATGTACACTATCTTAATTGCATTGTCGTAACAAATGTGATGTAGATTCGAACCAAAATAAATATTGTATTATTATCTGAAACAGCGCGCAGCCTTTTTTTTTGTTAAGGCGGGAAAAAATGTTCCTAATCGCACACCCCGTCTTTCGGGGCGACGAACAGGGTAGTGTGGGGCCTGCACCCACTAAAGAAACCCGCCGTGCGCCGTCTCTCCGCCTTTATTAGCGGGCCACTGGAACTATGTTACATTCCTTCGATGGTAAACAGCGCGCAGCCTACTTAGATCAATAATTTTCAAAATAATGACCATAATATTAACTTTTTAGAAATAAATTATCTCTTATCAAAATCAAGTGCGTTGTCGTTCTCCAAGAAAGATGACAGCACCCTCTATTGAACAATTATGGACCCATCTCGCTTTTGAGTCACGTCTATAATTGTTATTGAGGGTCATTACAAATCGACTCGCAGGCTAAGACTCAGCATCCCGAACAAGCCGGTTTCCGGATAGGCATCATAGGCCACATAAATACGCTGCACCATATCGTACATAAGACCGCGGAGTATAGATAATCAAACAAATACGTACACACACATAGGAAGACATTAATTAATGTTTATTTGATTACTTTGTGGCAGTGGCTGTGTCAGTAGCAGTTAACGGGGCTAACTCATATGTTTGGCTCGAGTAGTTTCCTGCACTAAGTCTGTTGAAGATTGGCCTATATACTAACCTGAAGGATCACCTACCCACTTAAACCACAGCGGCCCCTTCCACGCCTATTAGCGGGGCGCCGGAGGGTCGTCTTATGACATTCTACTCCGACACCCCAGGCGGATGGCCAGCTGGCCACGCCCTGTCGTCATCAAGGTGGTCCCCCCTGGCCGCCGCCGGCGGAGTGAGTCAGCGTGAGCTGACGCCTCGCGTACCCACTCCGCGGCCTCCTTCCATGAAATTATAGCCTCACAGAAGGAAGCCATGGACGACCAGCACCTGTCACTCCCAAGCATCTGGGAGATTACGGCTGGCAGCGACAGGTCTCTTCCAATTACCGCCGACAGGACGCGGCGCTGGGGCCCCCAGGCAGGGCATTGCGCCAGAGCGTGACGCGCGTCATCGACTAGCGCGCCACACTCCACAGTTCCACAGGATCGGGCCCAGGACGGATCCCTGTGGAACAACCTGAAGGATCACCTTCCCCATCCCCAGACAACCTCGGTTGGTCCGTGCTTAGACTCGTCGACGTTTATATGCGTCTAAGCAATTCCGGCGAGTGTAAATTACGTAAATATCGCTCCCGTGAATACACCTCCTGCAGAGAAATTGTGACACGACCACCGTTTCCGGATTCAGAAAATGTAAAATCTTTTTAGAGCTACCACGGGCCAATACTTTCACGTACATCCGCATTCGTAGTGGTTGTCAGTTCTGCGATTGACTTAATTTAACGCGTTCGTTGTGAAGAATTTGCAAAATTGTAGCTGGTTGTCCAGGACTAACACACGACATCTCTCTTTCTCTAATGATCTCTTAATGAGCAAGATGAATCCCATAGAGTCAAGAAAAAGGATTTTTCATACATCTATTTATCAGATCTTCAACTTCGCTGCCAAACACGAGGCGGGCTGGCGATTCTAAGAAGCCTGCATCCAACACCTCTTGAATTTAACGATCCTTTATAAATTTTCATTACAACTAAAGAACTATCACCCCCAGATACACAGAAAATTACTATTGATAAAAGATACCTAAGAGAAATTATTGATAATCGTCAATTGACGTAGATCGTTAACTCCATGTCCAAGCAGTTTCATTCATGGATATATATTTATATAGGTACCTGTTAATTTTAATTAGGCTTGAGTTCTGTAGTATCATAGGTTACTCGGTCGTTATGTAATTACGCTCGTCAACTGCAAATTGAACTCGCCATAGCACCTAATGTGGCCGGCAATAATTCAAATACGTTTGTCAAATTTTACGGTTTGTTATAATAAGTTATAGGTAAGTACATAATAATCTCTTTTAGTCTGTTTAGTTAGTCCTCTACATCATGAAACAATATTTACATATAATCACAGAATACATAATAGTATAATCCAAGATATAGATGGTGTAAGTGTGTAAGTATAAGATACTCATGTTTTTACTTAATCCAATGTTACGTGTAAGAACTACTGTACAGTATTCTTAGGTAGTAGTAGTATCATCCATCCATCCATCAGCCTTTCGAAGGCCACTGCTGGACATAGGCCTCTCCAAGAGAACGCCACAACATGTGTTTTGCTCATATGGGGGATAGTGCCGTAATCGCCACGCTTGGCAGGCGGGTTGGCGTTCGCAGTGGATGTTGTTAATACTCGAGGGAATGCTGCTGCCCACTCCCCCGGTATTCCCTCAGCCGGCTCTTACAACTCCCATGGGTGGAGAGAGGTGGGACAATTCTAAAGCCGACCACACACGGCAGGTAGTAGTATAATATGTTATAAAGTAATATGTTAAAAACTGGTACAGAACGCCTAAACTATCAAGTCTACTTTGAACCCATACAATTATGGTGGTGTTTTTGATCAAATATTCGATTTTGAGGTATTTAAATTTCAAAATCATATCCATCTTAGATGTCTTTTATCTGATCATCCCAAAGTTTTAGTGTGAAAAGAAATACACAGGGCAATATAGGGTAGTCATCTATCCTCAAAAACATATTGTTTTACGTATGTCCTTTCCAGGCCAAGAATGTATGGGCTTTGGGCACATCTCCTTTAAAGTTCTTTGTAATATTAACTTAGAACTTGTTGACAGTTTCACAATTTGTGTTTTGGCAAACGGAGAGCGTGTCAAGTGCTTAAAATACCTATATTTATAAATATAACAAAATACATACATTCAGTCAAGAAAGTTTTGGGAATAGATGATTTGATTATGGTTCCAAATTCAAATTTTTGTTTTTTTTGTTGTTGTTTGATTGGCACAACTGTTATCCATTTTGGCGCGGAGTTTGAGTTGCATCTGTTATTTATATTAAATACAGTGCTGTTTTTAGTGATATCATATCTAGTGTGTATTGCAAATTTTTAATGGAGAAAAACATCGAACAAATAATTTGTCTTAAAGTTTGCATCGCCAATGGAATTTCGTGTTCGGAGTTACTAAAAATGTTACAGAAGGCTTACGGTGAATATGGAGTGCCCCTCTACCTAAGGCGGCTGGTGGCAGACTACCTGGACGGCCGCAGCGTCCTCTTCGTGGACCGGGAAGGGGACGTTGTAAGGAGGGCTATGTCGTGCGGCGTCCCGCAGGGTTCGGTTCTTGGGCCGCTCCTGTGGGACATCGGCTACGACTGGGTCCTCCGTGGCCGGCTCCCCCCCGGGCTGGGCGTAATTTGCTACGCAGACGATACGCTCGTCACAGCCCGGGGCAGGACCCTCGAGGAGGCGGCAACGCTGGCCACCTCAGGTACCGCGGAGGTGGTCAGGCGGATCGAGGCGCTGGGGCTTAGGGTGGCCCTTGAAAAGTCGGAGGCCCTACTCTTCCATGGGCGCCGACGGGGCCCGCCCGCCAGCGCCTCGATAACGGTCAACGGTGTGGGCTTCCCAATCCAGGCCCACATCAAATATCTGGGCCTGGTATTGGATGGACGGTGGCACTTTGACGAGCACTTCCGCCGTCTTGCGCCAAGGCTCGTCAACACGGCGTCCGCCCTCGGGCGACTTATGCCGAATTTGGGCGGACCGAGTCTTGCGTGTCGACGACTCTACGCGGGGGTAGTACGGTCAATGGCACTGTACGGCGCGCCCGTGTGGGCGGAGTCCCTGGCCGCTCGCAATAGGGCCCTTCTGTGGCGTCCACAGAGGGTCGTAGCGGTCAGGGCAATACGCGGGTACCGCACGGTCTCGACCGATGCAGCCTGCGCGTTGGCCGGAACCCCCCCGTGGGATCTGGAGGCGGAGGTGCTCGCCGACGTCTATCGGCGGGCGTCGACGGCGCGGGCGGGGGGCAGCCGCCCCTCGCCGAGCGCAATGTCATCGTGGCGGGAAGATGCTCGCCGCGCCACCGTCCTAAAGTGGAAGTCTCGGCTGGAGACGCCCCGAGCCGGTCTCTGGACCGTGGGGGCGCTCCGGCCGATCTTGGAAGAATGGGCAGGGCGGCAGCACGGGGTCCTCACCTTCCGGTTGGTGCAGGTTTTGTCGGGGCATGGTTGCTTCGGCAAATACCTGCACACGATCGCAAGGAGGGAGACGACCCCAGGCTGTCACCACTGCGACTGCGACGAGGACTCGGCGCAGCACACGCTCGAGTCGTGTCCGGCCTGGGATGTGCAGCGCCGGGAACTCGTTGCAGTCATAGGCGTGGACCTGTCGCTGCCGGCCGTTGCGCGAGCGATGGTTGGCAGTGACAGGGCCTGGACCGCGGTCGCCACCTTCTGCGAGGCTGTCATCTCGCGGAAGGAGGTGGCGGAGAGGGCCCGTGAGGAATCCTCCTTCGCGGACCCGATTCGCCGCCGGCGCGAGGGGCGGCGTGCGCGCGCTTACTTGCGCCTGATGCCGCCCTAGCCGAGGCTGCGGACGGTGGGGTCGGGGAGTACCCTGCCGTCCGCGGAAGCCTACCGCGAAGGTGCGACGCCCAAGTGCGCGAGGCGTCGCTCAAGAGAGGATGCCCGTAGGGGCTGCCGCCTGCGGATCGCGGTCGTAACGACGCGGTACCCGTGATCCGCCGTAGCAAGGGCGGGTGGAGGCGCACGGTGGGTTTTTAGTGGGTGAGAGCCCCATTCACCCCGTTGTCTCCCCGGGCAGCGGGGTGTGCGGTAGGACATTTTTGCCCACCTAAAATAAAAAAAAAAGGCTTACGGTGAATCGACTTTATCAAAAACACGTGTTGCAAAAGTTGTTAACATTGCAAAAGTGAAGGAAATAGAAAAAGAAAATCCTCATTCAACTTTGAGAGAGATAGCCGCTGAACTTTCTGTGTCCCACGAGTCGATCCGTACCATTTTAAATAATCACTTGGGTATGCAACATGTCCCGGCTAGTCCCAAAAGACCTGAATTTTCTCCAAAAACTCAATCGCATGAGAGTCGCTGAGGACATGCTAGAACGAGTAAATTCCGACCCAACATTCATGAAACGCATTGTTACTGGTGACGAGACGTGGATTTAAGAGTTTGACATGCGAACTAGTCAACAAGCTTCGGAGTGGCGAGTTCCAACTGAATCGAAACCGAAAAAACCACGCCAAAGTCAAACGGTAAATAAAGAATATTATTAGAGCGTTATGCGGCGTTCAAGAGATCAAATTCGACGAAAAAGGCCAGATTTGTGAAAAGAAAATTCTTGGATTTTGCCCCACGATAATGCGCCTTCGCACAAGGCCATCATTGTGAATGAAATTTTGTCCAAACACTCAACAAATACCATCGAGCAACCACCATATTCAACAGATATGCCAGCCGACTTCTTTCTTTTTCCTAAACTCAAATTACCACTTCGTGGCACCCGTTTTCAATCGGTAGAAGACATAAAAGAGAATTCGCGGCGAGAACCAAACTCAATTCCGGAAACAGCGTTTAAACAATGTTTTGATGATTGGAGTATTTGTTGGCGTACGTCTATCGTTTCTGAAGGAGCATACTTTGAAGGTGATAAAATAAATTTGGATGAATAACAAAAATGTTGTGTATTATTGATCTTTTCCCGGTACTTTCTTGACAGAGTAGTACATATACATTTTTAATACTGGGAGGGCAAATGTCTTAAGCGATATGTAAGATAAAACACCAAACTAATCCACTATGTACGAAGTCCTCAGGTCCGTAGTTAATCCAAAATCGATGGCGAAATACTTTAGTTGGTGTTGTAACAGGTAATTTCAACGGTGCCGTCGTATGATTGTATTGGTATAAATAACAGTTAATTTCTCTGTCGCGCTCCGTTAGCTTGCGTCGCTTCGTGTCCAGCCATGTTTCCTAGTTACGTTTGCAATACATAGACAGACTGATTTATGACTACTGGTTTCAACTGATTTAATGATAACGTATGATTTAAAACACGAAACAATATTTGATTGTAGTTTATCTACAACGTAGCGCGTCGCTCGGCGGTTACATCAATTACATGAGACACAAAAATAACAGGATGCGTTTAGTAATACGACGACAGTTATTGGTGGGGTGTATCTGGACGATCTTTGATATCTCACTGCCATTATGAGACTATAGAATTGGTTACGAGCCCAAACAGGAAACTAAAGTACAAATCTGTAGGTAGATAGGTATATGACTTCGAACCCTTTTAATGTTGGTTACTGTTATCCAGAGACTGTGTACATTGCAAAATCTATGATTCACTGAATAATCACAGAAATGCGGTGCTTAGATCCGGTAATGGCTACTAACTCGTTACGTAAATATCAATAAGACTTTATCACTGGAATGTGGTTCATACTTTTTTAAAGATATGAACTCTGCTTTTATGTTAAGGCGGATAAAAATGTACCTAACCGCACACTCCGTCGTTTGGGGCAGCGAACAGGGTAGTTTAGGGCCCTCACCCACTAAATAAACCTGTCGTGTGCCATCTCTCAGCCTGTATTGGCGGACTATTGGAGCTGTGTTACATTACTTCAGTCCACCAATAAAGACTACACACGCTGCACTTTGGAATAATCCTTGTATCTCCCTTCCACTTTCTCAACCCCTCCACCATCTGAGGAATTAATAAGTCAATAGACAATACCACTACGAGAGAAAGAAAGTTCACAACAATATTCAACCCATTTGGCCAATGAATCCCATTTTTCTCCTGCCATGATGGAGACGCCTGCCTAACAGTGAGACGTAGATGGAAAAGAAAATAAATATATTCTGCAATATGTATAGTATACACAAAAAATATATTCTTCAGTAGTGTGACAACTACTACTGTGGAGTTTCATCTATGAGACGGACTAGAGCGCGAGAAAGTTTTAGGCACAACTAACTAGCTTTTCCGCCTCTAACACATATTTCTACTCAGTTTTAGCGGCACGTAAACAAGCAATCACTGTTTTGTACTTGTATGACTGCTTGCGTAACATATAGGGAGTTAACCATTTGTAACGGTAAGTTAACTCCCAGGCCCAATAATAATATATAAGCTGTAATGATTATTATTGATTGATTTGTATTACAACCTTATACATTCTAGAGCGCTAGTAACGAAGAAAGTCACATGCCGCAAGCGAAACACATTACAATTCATATCATATTATGACATTAATTTCGTATGAAGATATCTAAAATATTTTAAGATTTAAAAGTACAATTACACGTGACTGCCGATACTTACGACATAATACAGCCTTTTTTTTTTGTTTTGGCGGGAAAAAATGTTCCTATCCGCACACCCTATCGTTCGGGGCAACGACCAGGGTAGTGTGGGGCCCTCACTCACTAAAGAAACCCGCCATGTGCCATCTCTCCGCCGTTATTGGCGGGCCACTGGAACTATGTTACATTCCTTCGGTGGTGACATAATACAGCCTGGATATCATACCTACTTACCAAGCGCCTTTAAAAATATAAGATTGTCATTTTGTATTACTTATACCTAGTCTTATCTTGGGCAGTAAAAAATGGATGGAAGAGCTGATGGAGTGACATGACTGACGATTGTTCCTCGGTTTTGTGCTACAGTATTTACTGTAACGACAAAACCGCGCTAAATGGTTAATCCATGTTTACGTAATCTCATGATATAAATCTTATCAATTTGTGTTTATCCGAAGGTGTAGGTAGGAATATCTTTGTGCACTACGTTGCACACTTACTTGATTCTACCTACGTAGGCTTGATAAATGACAATCGACATTATACTAAATACTTAATGCATAAATTAGATAGCGTATATGATGATTGATTTTGAATATCCAGTAAAACAAACGAAGAAAGCTTGTTTGTATTTGTCCTATAAATTTCGTTTTATTGATGTGAAACATCTAATGCGGAGGGAGGGTAAAATCGGCTGTTAGCGTGGCGACGCTTTTATTTTACTTGTCCTGTTCAAATCATGCAAGTTAAATTTGACACACTTCCCGGTTTCCGATTGAGTTAAAATTTTACACGTATATGTATATCACGTGACAATGCAATATTATCATGATATGGAGGTGATCTGATGATGGAGCTGGAAGGTGGACATAGGAACTCTATAATGAAACGGCGCAACCCCATCGAGTTTGGACTCGTATGATTCGTCTTGACGAGTACTTTTCTCTAGATGGTATCCAGGGTCTGATGATGGAGCTGGAAGGTGGCCACAGTAACTCTGTAATGAAACGACCCAAACCCATCGAGCTTATACTCGTTTGATTCGTCTTAAGGAGTACTTTGTCAAGCTATGATCATTTTATTTCAACAAAATAATTTCGATGTTTTCACATCTGATAGACGTCCCGCGACGTCTAGTTTTATTTATTCTCTGGAGACTTCGACAAGGGCTTTCACTAGCTTGTAGAACCGAACTGCCTGGCCAGTACTAGATAGAATTACTTTTGCTGTGAGTATCCAAAAACAAACAGCTGCAGTCTAGTGAAAAAAATGAGGGTATCCAAGACAGAGGTGGCAAGTTCAATCACTAGAAACTATATACTTATCAAAAAGTAATCATTACCAGGTAAAGAAAATACATAGTGGAAACCTGATTGCCTGCGATTTCATATCGATCTAGTATAAATTATAATACCTAGGATAGGATATAATTAAATTTTCTCTCGTTCTGAGACAAGACCGTGGAACAACAATGAGTTAGAAACTGCCCACCGCTAGCCCGATTTACTTACATTACGAAATTACTTGCAACAAATGAGTAATGCAAATTATTTATGTAGGGCAGTATGGTCGACCACTGAAGCACAGTTACTGTGACTAAAGTAATGTCACACAGTTTCAGTAGTTCGCTAGTACAGGCGGAGAGAAGGCACTTGGCGGGTTTATTTAGTGGGTGAAGGCCTTACACTACGCTGTTAGTTACCCCGAACGACGGAGTGTGCGGCTAGGTAATTTTTTCCCGCTTTAAAAAAAGGGCGTTATGGTCGCACGTCGCCAAAGCCCGTTCAATTAAAAAAAATGCGACGGAACTTTATTTTAAAATAACTTAAATAATATCTACCTAATAGTCCTCATACTAACAGACACTTCCAGTTAACACAGCAGACTATGGTTTAAGGTTACATACCCGTATCAAGAAGTACAACCGATAACGTTTCTTTACTTGTGATAAAACTGCGTAAGGGTCGCACTTTCGTGACGATCAATTTGAAATGTAGTTACCTTTTATTCTTATAATTTATTTTTACTATTTTTATAGTATTTATGAGCCTGAAATTCACAAATGAACTTGATATTTGATTCTAATTACAAAAAAAAATATTTAAGTATGATTTATTTGGCTTCTTATCAAATACAAAATAGATTCACAATAGAAACGTCCACTCAGAAACCACAAATGTATTATGTATCATATTATTCTTAATAGTGGTTTTTATAATACCAAGTACCTCAGACATGGTTTTAAATACTTTTAAATACTTTAAGTACCACCTAATTAAAATGGTCTTCACTCAATAATCAATTTCAAAGTATCTAAAATTACTATTTTAACGAGGTACTCCTCGTTAATAAGTTTGTGTTGCATCTCTTAAAAAAACATCACAGTTTATAATAATTAGATTAATATAAATAATATGCGCAAACGTGAAGATTCTCTCAGAATTACTTGTAAGTAGTTAGAATTGAGGTCGTCGTCGCCAGTTTGGGCGGTAAGCTATTTTCAATCTCCTCGTGCAGCGGATTCCAACCGCATATCGCACATGAGAATTTTATTATGAAAATATTTAATCAGTAGTATTAACAGCTATGCTGCTTTTATTTCTTTAGAAGCATAATAATGTACATTACACACCAACGTGGTCTGCCCATTAAAAAAATTATAGATACTAATCACAGAACTCTTCTAGTTCTAGTTCTGTGGCACCAACTAATTATAATTATCTCGCAGCAACTGTTAAAGATTCGACCCCCACAGTGATTTATTTTGGGATTATTTTAGCAATTACTTCATTGCGATTCACAAATGAAGAAAATCTGTAGAATTTTTTAAAGAACTAACTACTTAGTCTATTATAATAATTTATTTTTGAAGATTTAGCCAGAGTAAGATGTTTTTATTTTATATTAAATATAATATTCATTTATCTACTTAGTATTAATGTAGTAGCTTTAAGAATTGGAGGCTATAAAGCTTAGAATATAATCTTCCACAAAACACGATGTCAGCAAATAAAATAATTAAGTATAATAATTAGAGATGGACCGAATGTGGTTTTAACCGAATACGAACTTCGGCCGAACTTCGGTGTGTGCTTTCTCGGGAGTAACAAGTCGTGTTCTGTGTGTATTTTTTTTTTTATAAAAGACAACTTCGTAAAACAATAAAAAAACAGTCAATGTAAGCGTGTCACAGTTTTTTAAATTATTGGGTTTATTGATTCATAGACTCCTGCATTGCGATAAAACTAATTCATATAAGTATACATTTTAATTTATCTATAATAATTTTATTATAATTTAACCTACAACTGACCATGATTAAATTACTCTAGCTAGAGTATTGGTATATTATGTGACTTATTTCACAGCTATGACAGATTTGTTTTGTCTAAATTTTAGTAGAAACCTTACCTTTTTCTTATACCCAATGTTCGGCCTTTAAAACCGAACTTCGGCCGAACGCCGAAGTTCGGTTCAAGGCACCGAAATTCGGTTAAACCGAGTGTAAAACGAATTTCGGCCCATCCCTAATAATAATATAAAAGACTACTAATAATACATTTATTAAAATACGTAGAAAAATGGAGCATACATAACTTTACCCATTTATTCCATAATAATGGAATAGAAACGATATAATGTTTATTAATTTATGTGCATTTTATATAAAAAGTAACGGAAAAACGAAAACCATAGGAAAAGTAATCAAGAAAATCTAAGTATAATTATAATACTAAAAAATGGACCACAAAATATAATACTTTAATAAATTAGTAATGCTGTTATGTTGTTACAGTCATGAACTCAATTGTATAGTAACCTTTCTTTTTATACTAACCTTGTAAAAATCGGTATTCATATGTTAGAAATTTCATCAATCACTTTCTTTGTGAACTTGATCCGTGTTAAGGTCTAGGCATCGCAACATTGATAAAAAACTTTTTCTGATTTTGTAGAATATCATACAAAGCGTAAAATCAATGTAAACAAAATAATAAGTATTATTTTTGTCGATGACACTCAACGTCGGGGGCCTCGCAGGTTAGTCGTAAAGGGCCTTCAAAGGTTACAATAGTTGCTTTATCTCTATAGCACAAAAAACGTTATAGAAACTACGATGACTTACGATTCTTAGATGTTGTGACATGTTCTTAAATTACGGTAGCCAATTAAAGCTTTATAAAATCCATAGAGTTCTGCAAGTCTATCCCATGGGAATTCATACAAAGATACGTATTATTAGAATGATACTTAATATCTTTAATTTAAGTAACGATTTATAATATTTACGTGAATATTACAAAATATGTTAAACGCGAATGTTAAATAAAACTACTTTTACGGAATCTACCGCGTTTACTTAATTTTCCACTAGATATCCCGAACCCTTTACAGCATTTATGGTTAGAGTTGCCAACTATACTTTATAATAACGTATCCTACTTTAAATATACTTTATATTTTTGCATAAAAATAAAGTATGTAAAAATACTCTATTTCCAATCTTTACTGTGATGCTTAAAATGAAACAATTATTTAAATACCTGAACTATTATCGATACTTTTAAGCTGAAAAAGAACGCGAAATCATACACGATTTAAAATATTTACAAGATATATTGAATACTAACGATGTACATTAAACACAAAGTGAAAAATGTGAAATCGAAAATAACAGTCACGAGCAGGATTCGAACCTGCATCTCCTGGATACCGTCCAGATGCTTTGCCAATTCAGCCATCGTGACCCTTGCTCCCGACTGCTAATTTCGATAACACATTCATACTTAACGTCTTTGGGTGACGCCTGCACCATCATCAATCATTATTTATTGTCATATTATTTACTACTTTTTAGTTCAACTAGCATTCAAAGCGTGTTATTTTCGTTTTTTAAACTATAATTTATTTAATGTCATCAGCCATTGTAGACTGTAATGAATTTCGTTATTTGTTTGATATTATAAACTGACACGAAATTAAATCCAAATAAGACACCGTTCTCAAAGTTAGTTGGTTATGTAGTTTTCCACTAAGTAATGTTTTGAAAGATATTTTGAAATTATCACCTTTATTAGCTGTCATGAAATGTAGTAGGTAGATAACTAGTTTGCCGGCGGCCTCCACTTTTCAAGCCAACTTTAACTACAAAAAGAGGTGGAAAGCCGAACATATACATACTTATTTTATGTGTGATTTCACTATTTTGATGTGTATTTTAGCACTTGACATGCTCAGCTACTTTCAAGACAAATTATTTGTGAAAGTGGAAAAAGGGAACTTTGCTCCAAGCAGGATTTCACTTTCATCTCAGTTATTAAAAAAATAAAAAACTAGACGTCGTGGGACGTCTATCAGATGTGAAACATCGAAATTATTTTGTAGAAATAAAATGATCGTAACTTCACAAAGTACTCCTCACTACGAATCAAACAAGTATAAACTCGATAGGGTTGCGTTGTTTTATTACAGAGTTACTGTGGCCACCTTCCAGCTCCATCATCAGACCTTGGATACCATCTAGAGACAAAGTAGTCGTTAAGACGAAACATACGAGCCCGAACTCAATGGAGTTATGTCGTTTTATAACGGAGTTCCTATAGTCACCTTCTAGCTCCATCACTAGACCCTGGATACAATCTAAAGACAAAGTACTCGTCAAGACGAATCAAACGATTCCAAACTCGAAGGGTTGCGTCGTTTCATTACAGAGTTACTGTGGCCACCTTCCAGCTTCCATCAGACCCTGGATATCATCTAGAACTGTGTAACATGTTACATGTACATGTAACATGTATTAGTGAAGACATTTCACACGAGCCCAACTCGATGGAGTTGCGCCATTTAATTACAGAGTTTCGCATGGCCTCCTTCCAGCTCCATCATCAGACCCTGGATACCATCTAAAGACAAAGTACTCATCAAGATGAATCAAACGAGTCCAAACTCGATGGGGATCCTTCATTTCATTATAGAGTTACTGTGGCCACCTTCAAGCTTCATCATCAGACCCTGGATACCATCTAGAGACAAAGTACTCGTCAAGATGAATCATACGAGCCCAAACTCGATGGGGTTGCGCCGTTTCATTATAGAGTTCCTATGTCCACCTTCCAGCTCCATCATCAGATCAGCTCCTTGTCATCATAATATTACATTGTCACGCGATATACATATGCGTGTAAAATTTCAGTTCAATCGGAAAACGGGAAGTGTGTCAAATTTAACTTACAAGATTTGAACGGGACAAGTAAAATAAAAGCGTCGCCACGCTAACAACCGATTTTACCCTCCCTCCGCATTAGATGTTTCACATCAAAAATATCTGAAAAACTAACCTATTTTTTTACATCAACGTAGGTTTGCACTTACACTTATCCACGAACGGGAGGCTACGAAAAGTAGACTAAGAAAAATATTAAAAAAAATAACAATCACAATGTGTGTGGGAATATTATTATTGTTTTTCATTCCAGCTGTTCGTTGATAATGTTATTTACTAGACATCGCCCGCGAGGAATTTAGTTATTTTTATTGTTTAATAGAGTGCAATAAACCTTATTATATTTCTAGATTATATCTACATACACACATAGACGCACGCTTATTTCGTAGTAGGCAGAGACAACGGAAAGCCACTTGTCACATTTTTATTACATTAATTAAGTACTAGATTTTGCCCCCGACTTCGTCGTACACAGTAACATCAAGAAAATAAAAAATTACACCAAGCATTTCTTGAATGACTGGTTTGATATCAGGCCTTTAAATGACATTTAGAATGTTTTAAACTCGAAGGAAGGGCTTAATCTTCTTTATTATGGAGGGAAAAATTAATTATCTCCATAGAGAAGCATTAAACTTAAACCAACAAAGAATACAACAATACCAAATGTCTACCAACTAAATTTTCAAAGGACAAACCGCTTTTTCCGCTGGCCGCAGTCCCGGTTGTTCGCTTGATAAGTAGCCTAAGGGCTCCCCCCCTCGCACCGGTGACCTACTTCCCGCCCTCGCCCTAGCGATCTTTGTGCTGCCACTTGCACAACTCGTTTGATATCAGCTGGATGATAATGTTGATTGGATCATACTACCTTTACTCTGTATTTAGATCGAATTGCGAAACATTTTAGCCAGTTTATTGAACTATAAGATACCGAATCTTGTTATGATTAATTACTTACTTTCATTTTAGATTACATAAGTAATTGCTAGTACTGCATCGCCTTTATAAACATCAAATGTATTTGTGTCCTCAACTTTTAAATTCTAGCAGAAATAACCTCTCGTTTATGGCCCATTGGTATTTACGATTTTGTTATTTTAGAAGTCATACTGACTCGTGAGTAGTTTATGGGTATGACGTAGCAATTTGTTTAGTAAACAAAAAAACAATAAACAACAGTTAAATCATTGGCGATTGCAAGTTTGGATTTAGATTGTTCTCGTAAATCTCAGCTTATATCCAAGTTCCAAACGCGATGAAGGTCAAACCTCTAATGGTTATTTTACTGCGGAACTTTTTGCTATCCTCCGCTTCCATGATTGCGTTTTGAAAGCAAAAACAATAATGTTTCTTCAAAATAACAATATTTAAGGATCAGAAAGAAAATCTGAGAAAAAACGAAAGAAAACCGTTTTAGTTATTAATCAATTAACAAGAGTACTAAGTATAAAATAAACGAAAATGTATATACACAAAGTAAGTATATAATGTTATTTTTTAAAACGATGGAATCCCCTAACAACAAGTTGGTACACAGTTACTTAATTTGTTGTGGTATTACTATGGATCGTGACAACACGACCACGGCAGTGATACATATAACTTTCTACGTTAGTCAACATAGCAACTGCTGCAAGAGACCCTCTTATGCGATAGTCCATATATTCAGAAATTAAATAAATTGATAAGTATCTAAGCTACTAGAGCAGTGGTCAAGTACCTTTACGAATATTGCAAGCATATAATATATAATATACTATATACTTATCATCACGCCATTTCCCTTGAAGGGTAGGCAGAGAGAACAGAGTGCCAAGAGGCTCTATTCTTGCATACATCTCTCGCTTCCTCAACATTCATTAACTCTCTTCATACACGCTCGCCGATTTCGGAGACTCCTGACTCCACCTTCCTTCAATACATGACCGATTTGGTCTAGGTAGGTGAGTCTCGGTCTCCCCCTGTACCTATATCCTTCCACTTTCTGATTGTATATCTTCTTAACAAGCCGCTCGTCCGGCATTCTTTCCACATGTCCGAACCATCAGAGCATTCCCTTTCGCATCCGTACACCAATACTCTCTTTCATACCTACTCGCTCTCTTACGTCGTTGTTACGAATGCGGTCAGTCAGCCTCACTCCACAGATTCTCGGCAGAGATCGCATTTCGACCGCATTGATTTTACTCTCATGCTCCTTTTTGCATACCCAACTCTCGCTTCCATATAATAAAGGACAAGCACTGCGTTGTGTATTACGACATGTGCCCTCTGGCTGAAGCTAATATAACTTAAAGCCAATGTACTTAATACCTTAGCGTACATCGACACGCTAGCTGTAGTATAACCCGTGTTTTCGACAATAATTTCTTAATAGGAATTACTGAAATAACCACGATTTAATCACTAATGTTTTGTGTAATAAGAATTGATTAAGCAACTGGTCTTCCTTGGCCACCATTTAAATAATATTAAGTGACCAATTAGTATCTTCGTTAATTTCATTTCAAACATTCTGGTGAGGATTTGAGATCAAAATGATCTATTATATACACATAGCATCACGCCTGTATTCCCCGAAGGGGTAGGCAGAGGTGTATTACACACCCACGATTCACCAGCTATTATTAAGTCCCACGTAATAGGGGGCGAGCCTATTGCCGTCTACCGGGCATATTTCCAAACTCCGGGCTTCTAGTAAGAATTTTTCTTTTTACGAAAAAGCTCAATAACATTGCCCGACCCGGGTATCGAACCCGAGACCTCATATTATATATACTTGTATTATATGTATACCTATTATATTATTTTACTCTTAGTTTTAGGTCTAGATATGTGGCCAATAAGTCAATCAAGATCAATTTACTATACACGGCAAATCAACTGGAAATTGAGGTGTTACTAAGTTAAAGACACATATTAATTATTTAATTAAACCTCTCCTGGACAATGTGTAGGTAATTAGTAAGTGAGAAGGTACCAAAAAGCAAATAGATGCGCAGCTGTACAAAAAAAAATACAGTTTTATTTTGTCCTATCCATGGATCGTGTAATTTTTTTAAAGTTGGTTTTTTAAACTATAACCGGATTATTTAAAACTAATTTACATATAAAGAGCCATAAGACGGTAACAAAGGATTTAATATATAATATATATCAAATTGATTACCGTTAAAAATTGCGTTAGAGTAATGACAGAGCGTTTAAGCCGGTGATTTTCCTTTTTCTCGTATTTAACACACTGACCTACTTAATTCTGAAGAGTATATAGCTAATCCGACATAACTGAAGATAATTGTTTTCCTTTTTTAATTATTTTTATATTTATTATACAACGAGGGCGGCAAACTAACTTACGGTCCACCAGATGGTAAGCTGTTACCATAGCCTATATACGTTAGTACCATGAGATAGAGAGGAAAGATAATAAGACTCTCTTCTCATTCTCTAATGAGGAGAATGAATCTCACTCACCATACGAAACACAACAGTAGGAATACCTTTTTTTTGTTTATGCGGGAAATAACGTTCCTTACCGCACACCCCGTCGTTCGGGGCAACAAACAAGGCAGTCTGGGGCCCTCACCCTCTAAATAAACCCGCCGTGTGCCGTCTCTCCGCCTTTATTGGCGGGCCACCGGGACCATACTACTCTGTCCAGAAAGTACAGGGAAAAGATCAATAATACACAAAAATTTTGTTATTCATCCAAATTTATTTTATCACCTTCAAAGTATGCTCCTTCAGAAACGATAGACTTACGCCAACGAATAATCCAATCATCAAAACATTTTTTAAACGCTATTTCCGGAATTGAGTTCAGTTCTCGCCGCGAATTCTCCTTTATGTCTTCTTCCGATTGAAAACGGGTGCCACTAAGTGGTAATTTTTGTGTTTAGGAAAAAGAAAGAAGTCGGCTGGAGCCATATCTGGGGAATATGGTGGTTGCTCGATGGTATTTGTTGAGTGTTTGGACAAAAATTCATTCACAATGATGGCCTTGTGCGAAGGCGCATTATCGTGGTGCAAAATCCAAGAATTTTCTTTCCACAAATCTGGCCTTTTTCGTCGAATTTACCCTCTTAAACGCCGCATGACGCTCAAATAATATTCTTTATTTACCGTTTGACCTTCTGGCAAGAATTCCGAGTGCACAACACCGCGATAGTCAAAGAAAACAGTCAATATGACTTTGACTTTTGATCGACTTTGGCGTGGTTTTTTCAGTTTCGGTTCAGTTGGAAGTCGCCACTCCGAAGCTTTTTGACTAGTTTGCATGTCAAACTCGTAAACCCACGTCTCGTCACCAGTAACAATGCGTTTCATGAATGTTGCATGAATACTACATTCTTTCAGTGGTAACAGTATCTTGAATACCTGCCGATGTTTCACGCCGATCATCTGTGAGAGGGTGGTACTTCCTCGGTCGACCGACTAGCCTATCTACCTGTAAAGAGCTTATAGCCATAGATATAGTATATACGTTGGTATATACTATATCTATGGGTATAGCTATCTGACATTACCTTACATTCAGTTTGCTCTGCTTCTTCAAGCAATTAAGGGCAAGCCAACAGAGAAAGGCATATGAATTCTTTTCCTATCAGTAATTGATAATTTAAAAATTTTATACGCAGTTGGAACTGTTATAACATTGGTTATAATATGTCACATATTATAATCTATACTATTATAAAGCTGTAACATAGCTATGTCAGGACATTTAATATATTTGAGAAAAAAATACTGTATTAGGCTATATGCATGTCTAAACACAAAACATTTTTTTAGATTTTTTATCTGTTTGTTCGCGCATCACGCAAAACCTACTGAACTGATTTTGATGCAACTTTTTTCATTTGATAGCTCTTGATTAGACTTAAACACTGGTATGCGTTATATTATATATCGAGAGCCTGAGCAATTACCTAAAAACTAGCTTTTGACTGCGTTAAAGTTAGTAAGTTATTTTCTTCGTACGGGCACAAAATAGATACTAGCCCTACGGTGGTATCGCGCGGGTCTGATTTTTTTTGGTCTCAACTTTCCACTGTTGGCCACAGGTTTCCTCTCAAAATGAGAGGGATGGAGACTGTAGTCTACAACACTGGCCCAACGCGGATTGGCAGACTGCACAAGCCATCAAGAAAATCTCTCGGGCATGCAGGTTTCCTCACAATGTTTTCCTTCGTGACCTCGGACTGTGGGATCGAACTTGATACCATCGTCTTTACAGACCTAGGTTTTATTTATTTTTACCATTTTTTTCTTAATACTGGGTTATCACTGCTTACTCCATAAAAAAATAGTTCTCCGCCTCATTGTAGGCTGTTGATAAAATCAAGCTCTCCGCATTATAGTTTGATTGTAATGTATCTCCATATTATATGTATAGCTTGATTGTAATGTTTTTTTTTTTGGATTTCAAACTCAACCCTTGAGTTCTTGAAGGGGAGTGCTAATAATTCGGTCAGAACATTCCCGTTTTTTATTTTCTGGGCGATGGCTAATAAGTCGTGGTACCTAATAAAGTATTGTGAGATTAACGTGCATAAGGTTGAGGTCCTATTTATTACCTTAGCCGCCCTGTACAACTCCCGCGGGAATGAGTAGGGTAAAGTAAGGGCTTGTGAGGATTTATGTTGCACTCAGGGCGCCTCAAAATTGTAGAGCAGCGCCACTATTAACTTGTAAGTGTGGCGCCACAGTTGCACTGCAACGCCCTGAAGAGTTGTATAATGGTTACTTATATTGAGACTTACGGTATAGGAATATTAAAAAGTGTAAAATTATCTTTTAAACGACCTGGATTTGTGCAGACTTACTGATTTACATTTAAGTATAATGTAAGTATTTATAATATGCATAGCATATTATTACAATAAGTTCATTATATGACATTTAATGACGTTAGGGTAAGGTTGTTCACATTTGGGGTGAGGAAATCTCCGAAAGGAGTCTGGGCAGAGCGCGTGAAGCGGCTCGAAGGACGTTGATCCGGCGGTGGAGGGGGGAGCTGGAGTCTCCCGGAGCAGGACGGGAGACTTTAGAGGCGGTTGCACCGCACCTCCACCGCTGGTTAAATCGAAGGTACGGCAACCTCAGTTTTCGGTTGACGCAGGTACTTACCGGACACGGGTGTTTCGGTAAGTACCTGCATCGTATTGGTAGGGAAGGAGCCCCCGGATGCCACGAGTGTGGCGCCCAAGTTGATGACGTGCGCCACACTCTGGAGGAATGCCCCGCCTGGGAGCCCCAGCGCCACGCCCTGTCGATGGCAATTGGAAGAGACCTGTCGCTGTCGGCCGTAGTAAGCCGAATGCTTGACGGTGACGGGTTCTGGTCGGCCGTTGCCTCCTTCTGTGAGGCTGTAATTGCACGGAAGGAGGCCGCGGAGCGGGAACGTGAGGCGTTGGCCCACGCCGACTCGCTCCGCCGGCGGCGACCAGGGGGCAGGAGGCGTCGCTACGCTCAGCTTCTCCCACCGCCTTGATTACGACAGGACGTGGCCGGTTGGCCATCTGCCTGGGGCGTCGGAGTAGAATGTCGAAAGACGACCCTCTGGCGCCCCGCTAACAGGCGTGGAAGGGGCCGCTGTGGTTTTAGTCGGTATTCCGGGCGCAACTAAGATCTGAGCACCCGGCGAGTCCTACATACCCCTTCGTTTGTCACTGACGGAGGGGATGCGTAAATGCATTTCCACAGCGACAACAAAAAAAAAAAAGTTTGTTCACATTTATACTACTAATACGTTAATCAACCGACTGATGGTGCAGGCAGATGGCGCAGGCGTCACCCAAGACGTTAACCATGTATGTGTTATCGAAATTAGCAGTCCCGATAGCTGAATTCGCAAAGCATCTGGGACGGTATTCCAGGAGATGCTGGTTCAAATCCTGCTCGTGACCGTTATTTTCACACTTTGTGTTAATTTTTATGGCTAAGCATGTCAAATGCTAAAAACCAACTAGGTTGCGGGCAATGGGTACTTTACGCATTTATAGGAAGACTAGCATTCATTAGGAGGAGGTACCTGTGCGAAGTGTTTGTTTTATGAATATGGTGACGATATTAGCTAGATGCCAAATGACCCAAAATGGATGATGACGCTGGCTACCCAAATTCGCACAAACTAAATCCCGCCCCATGTTTGGGTGTCAGAGTAAAAACCTGCGTTCACCAAGACTTAAAACGCGTAGGTAATCTAAACAACACATCTTTCATGTGGCGTATTATACGAGTACCTACATACATACGAGTATGTAGGTATACATAGTTGTGTATAATTTGGCCTGAGCGCCTCACACTTGCTGGGAGAGCGAATAGCGCTGCAGTGGTATAAAGATATGTCGTCTATTTATAACGGACGAGCAATGCAGACGTTTGGACGCATCACAGCGCAACTTGCCTTTTGTCGTGTCTCTGATTCCGCTTATACCTGTTATACTAAAGTCGTATAATTCAGAGACACCCATGTTCAGTAATATAAAATATGTCTTTTAAAGCGTAAGCTTTTTTTTAGGCAATACACAAGAACCTACTCTGTTATAAGTGCTAACAAGTCATTAAA
This sequence comes from Leucoma salicis, assembly GCA_948253155.1. NCBI lineage: Eukaryota > Metazoa > Arthropoda > Insecta > Lepidoptera > Erebidae > Leucoma > Leucoma salicis. The sequence goes on from OX411815.1 coordinate 8,303,829, forward strand.
CTTATCAGCAGGTTGAATTTTGTATGATGGAATAACACGGTTTCCATTAGTGGTGATCTTTTTGATAAGCCAGCCACGTGCTTAAAAAATAAGTAATAAATTCTAACTCTATGTTTCTCAATATTCACTAAGCAATTTAAGATAATATCATGATAGAAAACTAGGGTTTACCCTGGTTGCATCTGAAGCTGCCGCTTCGGATAGTCGGTGTCCATTTTCCTACATTTCCTTCACCACGTACCACATCATCTTTAGTGGTGAGAACATTGGCATGCATGTCACCACGACATCAAGCCAGTGCCTCTTGGGTTTACCCCACAGCGCAACCAGCCTTTTGTTTCTAAACAATATGGCAGTACCAAGCGACCGTTTTGCGTTTTATCTTTGGAGTAGTAATATAACAAGCAAAAGGTGGTAGTAAAAACAGAAAAAACATCATGTGTCGTTTAAATAATGTTATTCTTATTATGAGATTAGGTACTTCCTTAAGTTGCCTTCTATATTACCTACCCGCAAAAACGTCGTAACTAATTTTTTTGCTCACAAATATGCATTTTCAAACTATTCAAGCGTATCTTGTGAACGGTTATGGAGATTATCCATAATATTAGGTACCTACCTACTCTTGACAACAAAACAAAAGAGCACATAAAAACAAGTCAGGGAATAATTTATACACCAAGATATTTTCTTTCTGAGTAAAAATCATAAAACCTTTCCGCATCTAATAATGTTTTTTTTTAGACCAAAAAAACTGATTGGACCGTACCCACAGCGATGTGTACGGTCCGTCGTCGGTGCATCGAACGCGGTGAGAGCGAGGACGTTGAACCTCTCGCCATGTGCATTTCGATTTGTACAATTTTGTACCTAAATGAAAAACATAAGCAAAATTGAAGTAAGCTGATAATAGCTTAATAGTTTTCCTGTATTACAGCAGGTAGACAATTTGAATATTTTTGTTTAGGATCACAAAAAACACGCATTTATTGATAGGTGTTTTGCGACAGTGATACGCCGTACGGTAATGTATTTTTTAATACGTGATTATTATAAAAAATAATGTATAACAATGCACACGTGTCTTATGAGATGTGAATGGTTCTGAAATAATTTTATCCTTTATGGTTGTGGATGAGGATATCGAATGGCAGTTACGGAACGTATAAAATAATAATAAAAATACTAGCCCTTGCCTTATAAAAGCTAGGTCCCCGATACAGTAGCGGGACAAAACGTATGCAGTTTTAGTCTAAGCAAATTAAAGAGTATTTTTTATCAAAATCCATTCAGTAGACCTACTTACGTGATGTGCGAGCAGACAAATATCTAAAAATGTTTCATGTGTGGAGACGCCTAAATAAATTAATAAAAAATAATAATTAATCAACTATCCGTCCGTGCGTGTGGGACCGGCTTTAGAATTGAGAGCAGAGTTTCGTGTGGCCACCTTCCAGCTCCATCATCAGACCCTGGATACCATCTAGAGGCAAAGTACTCGTCAAGACGAATCATACGAGCCCAAATTCGATGGCGTTACGCCGTTTTATTATAGAGTTCCTATGTCCAACTTCCAGCTCCATCATCAGATCAGCTCCATGTCATCATAATATTACATTGTCACGCGATATACAGATGCGTGTAAAATTTCAGCTCAATCGGAAACCGGGAAGTGTGTAAAATCTTGCAAGATTTAAACGGGACAAGTAAAATAAAAGCGTCGCCACGCTATTGGCCGATTTTACCTTCCCTCCGCATCAGATGTTTCACATCAAAAATAGTAATTTTTCGCAAATATAGGTATCTAAAAACATAGCTCTGTTACAACAGTATTATAATAGTACCTAAATAGATCTTACTCTTGTTAGGGCCTTAAAATAATAGCTCTACTATCCTTTTACATTGTATAGAGCGACTAAGAAGCCTTTTAATGTCATCCAATGTTAGATTTGGCATTTTTGTAATATTCATAATAAGAAAAGAAACTGTAAATATCCATCCATCCATCCATCCATCAGCCTTTCAACGTCCACTGCTGGACATATGCCTCCCCAAGAGAACGCCACAACGAGCGGTCCCGTCATGGGGGATAATGCCGTAATATGTATACGGTATTTCCTCAGTCGGCTCTTACGACTCCCGTGGGTAGAAAGGGGTGGGACAATTCTAAAGCCCCACACGGCCCTGTCAATATATCCTAGAATATTTAAAAATTAAATTAACGCAAGAGTACCTCACCTACTACTCACGATTAGAATGATGACGATGCTAATTCATTTTTATTTTGTTATTGAGAATTTGTATTTGTTAATAACATCAGAATATTTTAAATCATTGAATTTGGGACTGTTCTGTCAAACTCTCGATCATCGTGAATATTATAACCGATAAATAGGAACGAGTATTGGTGGATTTTTGTTTTGTTTATTATGCCTCTTTGCATTAAGTAGGTATTTTTATATTTTACAATATCGGGCACCTCAGAAATTATCTAAAAACTAGTTTTATTTTTTCTACGGCAACACCGCGGTCGAAGGCTATATGCGACGATGGTCTAGTGGTACTGAAAGCCCCTCATGGTGGTGTTCCACGGGATCACATCGGTCTCTAAAGAGTGCACTTGTGTTTTCACAATCACTCGTGCGTTATAATACCTATCTCCTGTGTAGTTCGCTATTGTCTACTAATGACATTGACCGCTATGACCGAATTCGGTCTGGAGATCATCATCATCATCATACCTACAACATAATATACCTACCTATAATTCTTTTACTAGGCAAAGAGTATTTCACTACACGAATTTCCAGTTCTGGGCACGAGCCAGATACTAAGGTAGGTATTTAGCCTACTACTATACCACGCGCGCAGCCAGACGTCGAAATTCCCAAGGGCTTTTAAAGCTAGAGCCAAGCTTTTTTCGTCAACAACCTTCGTTTATAATTTCAGCAAAAACAGAGTGTAGTAGATACCAAGGCACATACCTAAGTAATATCTGTAGGTAGGTACCTACCTATCTGTAGACACTGAAGTGAAGGACATCGACCATAAAATAGAAACAAACGGCGATTACAGAATAAACAATACATTTTTCTTAGCATTGTATCTTGATATAGATTGTATTTTGAAGGTGACTATGAAAAGAGATAATATCATGGAAAGTAGCCAATGCTGTGTGAAACAACAAAATTTACACCTAGGGTAGGTAGGAATAGATTTGTATTGTACTCTGCACAGGTTCGAAAAATGGCGCGTCGGTTTCTGCTGTCTCGTATCTTAAATATAGCGTATATATTTACCATAAAGATGAATGAAATCATACTTTATTTCATTCGATAAAGTGATTAAACACATAGTGTTACCTGAAGCTCCTTATTCTTGTTATCTTTGAGTGATGCTGCTCTGATAACACCAGCTTTCCATCCCCATTCAGCAACTTTATTCCCATTAATTTTTGTCACACCACTCACAGCGAGAAATCGTTTGCCAACTAGATCTTCACGGTACTTATAAGCCATAACGAACTTCACAATCACATTATTCACATAAAAAAACTACACCAACGTCATAAAACTCAGTATTAGCACACACTGCACGTCACACTCTTCGTTGAACGAAGGGAAACTACGTGAAAAATAGAAGAGATGTTGCTAGTGCCAGAATGTATACAACGGCAAGTTTAAAAATAATGCTAGGTTACCCATATACTATGGATATAAGAACTTCTCGACTTGGTTACATTATAGTGAAACACGTTATAGTACTACTAAATTAGGGTGATAGCCGTAATACTGGTTTGGTACTGCAGGCTAGGTACATTTTAAATTATTCGATACTCAACCACTTCTGACAGTCGTAAAGGTCTTAGTTCAAATAATAGCCAACAGAGAGCGCTAATGCTACAATAAAAAAGATGAACTTTAATAAGCTCTAATCACCGTTCTTTTACTCTGATCTTTGAACTAATAGAAAATAAATTAGAGCGTCTAAACATGTTTGTTTTTGTAAATGAAAAACATCATTGTCTAAAAATATTTTATATTTAGTTATACTTTAATTATCACTATTCAATAATAGAGGGCAGTAAAAAAGTTTTGTAAAAATGGCTGACCACCAATGTGTGGTATTTTTAAAGGCAATACCCAAATTTTATTATAATATTATTTACCTATGTATGCATATTTTCTGCTAATATCACAATAATTTAAAAAGTATACAATATTCTAATTTATTGAATTCTTGGCTGATAATAATATTTTTGAACGTTACCTTGCAGCCATATTGATTTAAAGATCACGTCACGTGATCAAAACAAATGTCACTTCAATATCATCATGGCGTATTAAACTTTTCGAAGTACGGTTGTGTTTTGCTATGTTTTCTATTGTGAACATTTAAGTGGTTATTTCGTATGTGACTATTAATATGATATCATCGATTATTTCCCGACTGGTAATGTGAGTATTATTATATTTGTTGCTTTAGAAATATAATTTTAATATTTATTTTTACCCATTCCTTTGTTCGAAACAAAAAGGTTTATATTGTTTGCACTCGTATTTTTTTTATTTATTGAATTTAAAATGTAATACAACATATTCCGGAAAAACTTTCAATTTTCTTTTCTTACTAAATGAGCGATATTACGACCAATTATTATGTAAAATTCGTATCACTTTTTTTGCATTTGTTCGCAGTTGTTTCTACAACTGCTAAATGTTACTCAATCTTTCTATTTTTTATTCCTTTATTACGCTGAACCTATTATGAAGATTTAAATTAGATTGCAAGTATGTGTGAATAATTGTTTAGAGCAAGCGATCCCACCGGATGCAATTTGCTTTGCATAGGCCTGCTCGTTGTGGCGCTCTCTTTGGGAGGGGGCTGTGTCCAATAGTGGATGTGAAAAGGCTGATGGATGGAGAAGAAATGTTTTTTAATTGTTCTTATTTTTTGTTAGGTTATGAGAATTGAAATTAGAGGCAGTATCTGTTATTTTTTTGTGCTACATGCACAAGCAAATCAGGGTTTTTAACCAAGTCTGGTTCACTGTATTTAGTTTAAAATTTGAATAGCTTGTATGACTTTCATATTACCTTGGTTATTCCTATTCCATATGTTACTGTGTTTGTATACTTGCATTAAATGGCCTATTTGAAGTGACCACATAAAATAATTATTTTCACAACTTGTAGTCAAAACTATAGTGTTTTTGTTAAAAACACAAAACATCAGCACTTTTACTTTTTAATTTGTGAAACATAGTCTTTATATATATATTAGCACATATCTATAAAAATGTGGACAATATTGTGTAGTTATATTTAAATTTTTGTTTATTAAATTGATAGGTTCAGGTTTGTGATACCCATGTTATTAGCACATTTATCAGGAATAATAAATCCCCAATAAATTGATAAATAAACTTGAGTGTTCAGTTGTTTTTTTTTTCTTTAGCTGTCGTAACTAGATTTGCTTGGCTAAGTCATAAAGATATTTCTCATATACATAAAATAAAGGTTTCTAATTAAAATGTAATAAATTAATATGTGCACATATTAATCACTATCAGCAAATCAATGCTTTGTTTTTTCCTAACTCCTTTCAAAAAACAATGTTCTATTGCCCTAGACATTTTCTGTAAGAATCCACCTAGAATTTGGTGAAAAGTGAAATATTTCTATGCAAAGTTAAAATTGAAAGGGTGTATTCATTAGTTTATTTTTGCTATAGTAAACTTTATCGGTCTGGTATATAGGCAGTAACAAGGATTGAAAATAATTAATTCTTCCTGAAAAGCTTGGAAATTCTACACATATTATTTGTATTTTTCAGAGTTATAACTTTCTTAAGACAACTATGCATATCAAATATTGTCTACATAGGACTAAAAACACATGCTACCAAACCATATTCTATTTCATAAGTGTTTGCAATACCAAGTCTATGATGAGGTGTCACTCTTTTTCTTCTAGCGGACATTATCACAGTGTCAGTAGGAACACTCAAAACCTTATGTAATTTTTTTTGGCCATGTTTTATTTTGATGTAGTAGTCCAATATCATTCTCATTGCCTGACAAGACGGACAGTACTGTCTGGGACTGTTGAAGCAATATCACACGGTTTCAGTGGCCCGCCAATACAGGTGCTGAGATGCCACATGGAGCGTTTATTTAGTGGGTGAGGGCTCCACAATATCCTGTTTATTACCCGGAACAATGAGGTTTGCGGGTAGGAATATTTTTCCGCCTTAATTAAAAAAAATATATATTGCTTGTAATGAAAAAAGCAGTCTGCTCTGTAATAATATGTGGAAACAATTTTTTTTATTTATTAATAGTAATGTTTTTTCCATTTTACATACATACATTTTGAGCATACAATAATGCATTATTTCTTATATTGACTAGTTCACACTTGCTACACACGTATATTCCTGGCGAAGATCCAACTCCCTTGTTTTTTGAAACAGCTGGCCCACAGATATTCATGTAAATACACTGGCCACTCTTATATTTGGCAACACTATTGGTTTACTTACCTTATGTCATACTATTCACCTTCATTTAGTCGTCAGTGATATTTGTTAGGGACCAGAAGACAGCTATATCTTGGCGTGCTAATATTATGAAATATAGTTAACACGTTTTTGACTAACTCGAATCAGCTTTTTCATATGGCAAGAGTTATTTTGTTTCTATATTCAAAGCGTGTAACAAAGAAAGCAGATTGTGTGCCGTTGCGGAATTCGTCACTAGGCTATCCCAGTGCACTGCCGGGTGCTATTTTCGGCAAACTCGGGCGTTTGCCTCTGCTGTTTAATGAAGAAAAGCTTTAGTCTGTGGCTTCTACAGCTTGTGTTCGTGTCGTCGTCTAAGTGATTATGAGTAAAGTGCATTGACATTACTGTGGAGTGATTCATTTATTGGTCTTAAAGAATTATTAGTGTCTGTTCAGAGTGCAATCTGTTGTTCGCACTGTAGGCTGCACACCTTGACTCGCGCTAGGTTTTACGCTTATTAAGAAATCTTGTCCTGCCTTTTTAGGTACAGCCTTGTCTGAATTACGTGTACCTTTACCCAGTTTTGCTGGTGACATATTTTTGTATATATTTAATGTCTTCACGGATAAAGATTGATATAAGAATAACAATTTTTTATGAAGATCATGTTGTTGTGATTTATATTTGATTAACGGTTCTAATTAACTATAAGTTTAGTGTACAAATATAGCGATGAGATCTAATATGTGTTTATTTTGGAATGTCCATTGTCTTAATATAATAGGTACCTACTATAGTCCAGTAGCTAATCAAGTAGGTACCTGCTGAAGAGAATCGTTATAATTTATATTATTATGTATGTATCTAACAACTGCGGCAGCAGTATAAATGAGATGTATCGAATAATTAGGTTGATCTACTAAAATAACTCTGACATGAATTAGGTGACACAATATCACATCATGTTCAGTAGATTTGGTCCATAGTTCGAGGAAAACCATCGATTTAATATAAATGTGATAACACTTATAATACGACTATAATATAGGAAATCACAGCATTTCCTAAATAATATTATCAGTTATACAGTACTAGATTATGGCCGCGATTTCGTCCGCATTGGCTTCAGAATTGGGTCAAATACTTAATATAAATAGATAATTATATCACTCTACCGTAATTCATTACTTTACGCAAAAGAGCTATCCTACAGGAAGGGACCTTTCTAGCACAGTAAATTAGTCTCCGGAATATAGTCCGGAGACAATTTACTGTGCTAGTATGCATAATTTCATGGTGATTAATTACGTAGTTACGACGTGAAAGCATAACAAGCAAATAAAAACACTCGCATTTATAATATCAGCACTAAGGACAATCAGTAATCACGACTTGTTTTCGAAACTATCCTCCAGTTTCTATGTGTCTACCGTAATAATAAAATAATGGTTTCACATCCACTTACCAAACAACGCATATATCTATACCATTTTAATAAAATCTACATTCATTTGTGATACCTACTACAAATAACATTTGACCGTTTTAGTGCCAAAGGTTTGTAACTTGTCTATTATTTAAAAAGTAATAATAACTTCAATTTAGAACAGTTGCCAACAAACGGCGAAGTAATTTGAAATTATAATGGGCGAATCGCTCGCTTGACCGGCTCTTGCGATACTCACTACAGGAAGTTTATAGTAGACTTGTGTCTCTACGTAATGTTACTGTTTATAATAACGTATGAACTGATAAGTTTTAAAATGTAATACGAAACTGTTTACTTTGTGAAAACGAAGGTAACGTAGAGCATAAATGTGCATTTAAACATAAGGCTACACGAGCGTTAACATTGAAATAAATATGAATTGAATTGTGTATCCATAACAAAAATTGATAAAAAGATAAAGTATAAATGAATTTCCAAGTGGATTGGTATTAAAAATCATAATATCGTCTAAATAGAGATACTATATTATTACTTTAGTAGAATAAAAGTATAATAAATGCAGTGGAGATGAGAGCCTTACGAATTGTGTGTTTGACTTTGAAAAATAGAGTAAGAAACACCGTACGTAGTGAGAGGTCAGTGTAGCGTAAAAGAAGATATAGTGACAAAGTTTGAGACAGGAGTGATAAGATGGTTTGGACACTTAGAGACGAAGGATGAAAGGATTACAAAAAAAGATATGCGATTATGAATGGTGCAGTTAGGAGAAGACCGCGCCGAAAGTTCTTTAACCAAATCGATGACGCTTTCGAGAAAAGCCAGGTCAATGTTTTTTTTTTTTTTTTTTTTTATTGCATATAGTGGCAGACGAGCTACGGCCCATCTGATGGTAAATGGTAACCGTCGCTCAGGGACTCAACTATACTGGGAGTATTGTCAAGCCGCTGCTCACCATTTAATTTCATAGATGGCTGTTCACACGGGAGATGGTGGTACCAACCCGCTCGGAGACCGAGAGTGTTGTCAAGCCGCTGCTCACCATTTCATTTTACCGATACGAAATAAAAGAATAAACGGCTATCTCCTGCTGCAGCCAAAATGCAACGATGTGCTTCATGGCCGGTCACATGGGAGATGGTGGTACCAACCCCCTCGGGCCCGATACCAAATGAGTACTCCCACTTAGTACCCAGCCCAATCACCAGTCATGCAATGGATTATAATTGCTTACTTCCCTTAGTCGCCTCATACGACACCCGTGGGAAAGAATGGGGTGGCGACACTTGTATTGTTAGTCCGTCACCACACGGACAAAATAACCTTTAACTGACGTGCATCTATGTTAATTAGCTTGATCTACTAAAATAACTCTCGATTTAAATTAATTGACACAATAGCACATCATCGTCAGTAGATTTTGTCCAAATAGGTATTAATCTCACGTGCATGCATGAAGAATAAAATAACAGTAGTGTGAAAGAGGCTTTTGCCTCAATCATCAATCTCTTTTGAGATGATCGTGGCAAGTAGAAATCGGTTGTCTCTGTCTACCCCTCTCAGAAACAGGCGCGAGTAATTAATGTGTATAGATACTACGCATTTAATTGACGCCTAGGTATAAATATGTACTATACAAATAAATATCAAATATGAATTATTGTCTGACAATAATACTTTAAGACGGCCACGCTCAACTGAATGTTATATCGACCCTGAAGAATGAAACTAACCGTGCACGCTCCTTTTGTGGTCATACCAATAACTGTATGTACCCATCTGTAGTTATAGAAAGGATCATAACCGATTCGTTAGCTGTATAGCAGGATGCATTCCAATAAAACGTGATTTGAATATGGGATATCATATCATTAATAAAATAGGATTTGTTGTATAGATATACATGGTGGAAAGGGCAGTTGTTTTTATAATATCCAAGCTGATTTTCATTACCATAAAAACAATTGTATGGATTGATTGTGTGATTACATTAGTGAGAACTATATTTATGTGATCCAGTGTTGTGTCCATACAGTGTACGGAATGCAATAATTTTCCAGCTGCCGTTTTCCGTTGGACACGCTCGGACCACTAAGGTTAAAAAAATAATAGTTTGAATAGCTTCGTTTCATGCTGATGTTGCGTAGGGTGCTGCTCGGTAATTCCGCAGCCCGGACGTATAGCTACCATCTCAGCTTTAAAATACATACAAATAATTGAATTAAAAGTTTAACCTTGGATACTGTTAGCAAAACCCATAGGGAATTTTAACTTCTTGAAGCATAATATCATGATTAACAGTTCAATATCACCCAAATTCATATGTGGCTGAGTAGTCGTGTTGGCAATATATTAATCTATCTGTCAATATTACATACCAACGCACAGTCCAAACTACTGGGGCTAGAACCGTGAAAATGTACCTGTACCTACATATGGGATTCGTTGAGTATCAACGAATCCCATATGTAGGAGAGCACTAAGAAAGGATTTAACGCAAATCCCATCCAATATAGATTCTTCATCCGCCATCACATACATAAATAGTCATGGCACAACTGTGATGCGAGCGAAGGCGCAGGTAATGCTCAAGTTAATTTATATAATTATTTTCGATTGCTTAGTCATAGCTTAAATTATTTTAAAGCGTTAACAAGTTTCAGAATAAGATTCTGAAGAAGAATCTGAACAAAGATTTCTAAGCAAGCATTTAAGATGGTCGAATGCATCGAACAGAGGTTCTTGACCTAATGACTATTTTTAAAACCGATTATTCCATTTTTGATCTGTAGTTATATTTTATGCTTCTTTTCATCGCCAGATTTTAAAGCCAATATGTTATTGAAATAAATTAAACACGATATTTTTTATACATATAATAGGAGCATCCTACCAGTGTACCTACCAGTAAAATTAATTGTACTAATAATGTATTATGTAGATCGGTCTTAAGGCATTATTTTGCTTATGGAATATACGTAGTCGTTGATATTTGAATCATTATAATGCACAGTGGACGTGTAATTACTTACTAGACGTCAGTATATTATAGAAGAATCGACTAATTAAAAACGACGTGCATAGGGTTGCATTATGATTGTTTAAGTCATGCTTTCTTTTTAATTCATGCTCATTACTAATTGAGGATTGAGTTTCACCTCTGCGAATAGAATATGGATGCTCTTAGCAATAGCCATACTGAATTAGACCAAATAGGTCGAGTTTCTGCTCTATTTATTTTGGGATGTTATTAGGAAGTTGTGAAATCGAACCATGCGGCTGTATGTTCGTTTTGCACGCATGCTGATCTAGTTTAATCCACATATTTACTGTTCCACTACGAACGATATGAAGCAGATCCATCACTTCATCATTTCTTACTGAAATATTGTTGATTGCGGTTTCAAAATTAACAATGCGTTCCATGTGTTATATCTACAATACGTATAGGTATGCGTATTTGTTTTTGTTTGTAATTTGTTTCATCCGGACATGTTTTCTGATTGTGAACGTAATTCAAGCTTGTTGTCAGACAATCCGTCTCTTAAAAAGCAAGTCATATTAGACTACATTGCAAGGCGAATATTGGTTTTTTGCTTGCTATTGATTTATGATCGATCCTTTAATGGCAACTTACATATTGTATCGCGCAGAGGATATAGTCTGAACAATGACGTCATGCAAACTCTATACGGGTGTTCGTTCAGTGTTCTAAATCTTAGAAATTTATTTGTGACTGAATCAATATGAACTTTTAGTGTCGAGGTTATATTAGTCACTAGAAATACTGTTGAATTCATCACTGTACTTGTATATTAATTGAAAATACTATACAGGTTCTCTCAAATTACAGCGCTAAACATTGAAAAAAAAAATTATTGTATATTAATTGAAAATACTGTACAGGTCCTCTCAAATTACAGCGCTAATGCTTGGAAAAAAAATTATTGTATATTAATACTGTACAGGTCCTCTCAAATTACAGCGATAATGCTTGAAAAAAAAAATTATTTGTAAAAGTAAAAACTGCTACAATTGAAAAGCCCATAAGAATTATAATGGTAAGATCTTAATAAGCGATAATCATTATGTGAGACGGTGTTAATCTTAATTGTAGTTCCATAATCAAACTACACCTACAGGTACACATAACACACTCATATATGGCCTGCAACAATAGTGCAATTGTGTTTATTTTTAAATCGTCCAGTCTAGTATGAATCGTGATATCTCATATCTGTGTCAGTATATGCAACATGCGCAATGGGCCATGGTAAACTGGTGATATAAATTCGCCTAGCCGTCCGCGTTGTTCGCCAGATTTATTATTGATATAAATGGACCACTCTTACATTGCTTGCATCCATGTTTTTTTATCGCTTGAAATAATGTCATCTTGAATTTCTTCGAATCAACGGTCTTGTATATAGGTGCTTATAGCAACATTACATTGGTGGATTATTTCTTAATACTTACTGCTATCTTGTCTAAAAGTTCACGTATTCATGAACGTGTTCGACTAGAAGAGTAGGGTGGCAATACCAGCAATAATTATGTGTACGATCTATAAGAGAAACTAGGGTAAATCAGAGGTTTTTGTCGAAGGTCGTTTATGGTTTCCAACCATCATGGATAAGGCATGACTGCTTAAATTCGGCACGGATAGGTAACGCACGCCTTCGCTTATATTATATCACTATTTTATTGAAATAAAAATAAATTGTAGTCACTAATCATGGCTTCAAAAAACAGTAGTTGGTTCTATGATTACTCATTTCACTTATTGTCAGACAAAAGTAAAAGACAGAGCGTCAAAGGTCACGTAAATCAACTGATTACTTTCGATTCAAACAATACTAAGCGGTTGATTTTACACTCAGTACTTTGGTCTTGATTTTCATTAGCAAGGTGGTTTGCCACATAGCACGCCAATCTTACCGAGACAGATGTTTATGAATCAATCTGTATATGTACGTCGATCTCATGTATTGTATTCAAACAGACACTAATAACAAAAACAAACAGTGCATAGTTGCGCGACGGTAAAGGATACATAAATGTCGTGGATACCGTATCCATGGCGGTGGTTCGTGCGACCTGTAACCGTGACGACAATACACGCCTGCCGCCATTAAGCCTCGGACTGTCCAGCGTCCGCTTCATTGTCAACAAACTCGAAGCGGAATACGCTCGTGTTGCTCCAAACACGTTTGAAACTAGTAGAGAACTTGTCAAATACGATCCAAATATTGACGAGGGCTACGACGATTATGATGACTCTCCTCTCGGGCAACCGAAAGGAACAGTCTGGAGTCAATACTTTGCCAATCTAGGAGTGGCCTTAAGCAAATGTATTCCTAGTGTAACCATCGGGAACTTTGGTGTACTAGCACTAACAACGGGAGCCTGCGCACCGAGAATGATATCTTACCTTGTGCTATATCCGTTTTGCAGATTAGTATTCGGGACTCTCTACCCGGCTTATGCGTCATATAAAGCAGTACGGACGAAGAATTTAAAGGAATACGTGAGTAATATTTTATAGTTTATCTGGTCAATTTTATGTCAAATAACAGCTGCTATTGAACTACAATAGATGGCATTGACGTCTGTAGTCTTTAAAAGTAATTGTTAGACTATGATTTTTCGTTTCTAGAGCAAATTGGTCTTGTCGAAAAAATATGTAATTTACTGTAAATGGTTCAGTAAAGTACAATAATGGCCTTGTTACGGGCGCACGCTCACTTTGAATGAAACGCTTCGGTTCCCGCTGTGTCCTTAACCGTGTTCCTAGCTTGCTATGACTAATTGTTATTAGTGTAGTAATTGCGCCTGTAGCAGGTAGTAGAGGTACCTTATTTGGCAAGCGGATCTATTTCCTTTACTTTTATAAACCACCTAGCCTTTTTTTTTAGTTGTTATCTGCGCTGACACTTCATTCCACAGATGTAAATTTGGAATTGTAAAATCTTTTATCTTGTATTTATAACTCATTAGAGACTAGTGACTGATATGCTCAATTAAATCCAAAAAATATGCTGGTGCTTACTATGTAATAACGGATTGGTGTTTTTGAAGTTGCTATACAAAATAAATTAAATTATTAAATTTTTTTGAAAATTTATTAATTTTATTTCACAGTCGACATACAAAAAATATTAAATTAAATACTTAAATATGTAGACATTTCATTACCGATTGTATATCGCTACTGTTTCGATAAAGACCGAACTCAGCGTGATACTATGTTAATTAAGTTAACCCAACGCTAGTTTTCAGTGGGACCCTATGCGTTAGTGGCGCACGGACGCCAAAGCTTAGGGTACCATCATTATTTTTTTTTATAGGACTCTTTTTATTTCTTTGCACTATAGGTAACTCTATTTTGAGTTATTCAAAATTTCAGTGTTATACTCAGGAAGTCACTCACGCAGGAAATTCATAAAGTATAACTACGAATTTCCGTTATAATCATAGGAATCGTAACCTCGAGACTAGATTAGACATACATTACAAGCTCTCTTGTAAGAACCACTGCGTTTTATTTCACATAATATTGAATCGATCAAAGCTGTTGCATTAATTACAATCAATATTCATGTGTGACACTTTGTCAAGGTATCTAGGCGCTGAAGTTACGCGATAACGTAGTAGTACTACGTAATAAATTGTTTTAAAATGAAACGTTTATATTTACAGGTAAAATGGATGATGTATTGGATAGTGTTCGCTTTATTCACATGCACAGAAACTTTCACGGACGTATTTCTGTCATGGTTCCCGTTTTATTACGAGGTGAAGATAGTGCTCGTATTGTGGCTACTATCGCCAGCCACCAAGGGCTCTTCCATACTCTACAGGAAGTTTGTTCATCCAGCATTATGCAGACGGGAGCAGGTAAGCTTATGAACAGTTATTGTTGACATTAATGTCAATTTTTTTTTTTTTTTTTTTGCGATTTTTTTAACGAAAACGTGAAATTGAAAATAATAGTCATAATTCCACAAATAGTTTCACATCCCCGCACCTTGTGTTCTGGACTAATGTTAATATTTTATTCAATACTTCACTTTTATTCTTGAACACAAAAAGTGAAAATATTGTTTTCCCTTCAATTGAATTTGGTACAAATACACAGAATAATGCAATATGAAGATTTTACGTGTTTAATGGCACAAATTTTGTATGAAGCTCAAACTCACAGCTTGCTAAGATTTCACAGCGCCTTAGCACTTAGAACAGCTGATTTGGTGAGAAATATTTTAGCCATGACAGGACGTAGAAGGTGTTTTTGTAATAATGTGGGCTTAGGATGAGAGGTTGTTTGACCACTGAAGGAATGTAATATGGTTCCGGTGGCCCGCCAATAAAGGCGGAGAGACGGCACACGGCGGGTTTCTTTACTGGGTGAGGGCCACACACTACCCTGTTCGTTGCCCTGAATGACGGGGTGGGCAGTTAGGAACATTCTTTCCCAAGGATGCGAGGTTGTTAATAAATATATGGTAAGGACACCACATCTGTTAAACAATAAAAGTTGTAGTATTTTTGGAATATGTAACCCCTACGATTTGGAAAAATGGAGGTCTTATCATGTTCGACCCCATTTACTTACTGAGCGAAAAATCGATAGATAAACCTTATGTTAGGCGGATATGAAGAACATAAATTTACGTTTTAATGTTTTTGTGTACAAAGAATTTTCCTAGTGGACTATCTGGTGTACAAAAACAACTGTGGCGAGATGTAAATAGCCCAAATAAACCCTAACCAATAACTGTTTTATCGTTTGCGATACATAATGTGCTCATTGTTTCATTACCATTGTGTAGAGATATTATTTTACGACGTTGTTGCATCTAAGATTAATCATAAGATGACGTTAATGTATTAATTTGTTTTCAATTTAATAATGATTTATAGCTCCCACAAGAAGTATCTTGTATAAGTAGTAACTTACAGTGGAAACAAAACTGCCTCAGTGGTCTTGCGGTACTACCGCACTGCCATACACTTATGCAACTGTGGATCATGAGGTCTCGGGTTCAAATTTCGGGTCGGATCAGCAAAAAGTTTTCGGTTATTTCGCCAGGAAATTCCATTAGCCGTTCAGAGTTAGTAAGTTGGCAGCGTTAAACCCCCTCGCCTCGGAAATTACGTAAACTTATTGGCGCCTGGTCTCTATCAAGTCGTGACGGAATTCCGTCCTATGGTATTATGAGAGTGAGAACTGAGAACCAACATACGCACAGTACTAACTGCTGCGTAGTACGTTTGCTGTCACTGGTCGTTGTGACCGAGATCGACCTGGAGATCATTTTTAAGTGCACGAAAAAAAGGCTTTAATTGAAGTTGCCCAAGTGAATGCATACACTGATTCTGTTTTACGACCTACATGCTATTTGTAGATTTTATCACCGTCTCAAAATTATCTGTATTCGTATTATTGAAGTAAACAATATTTTTGTTTCATTTTTACAGGAAATAGATGAGTACATAGCGAAGGCCAAAGATCAGGGTTACCACACAGTGCTCAATTTAGGCACTAAGGGCGTCAATTACGCCACGACCGTCATTATGCAGACTGCAATAAAAGTAAGTATTACTACTAAGATTTTTATTGCACGCTAATTTTTATACGTAATGCCCCTGTAAAAATTGAGGAATAATTTTTATATGAATCAAAGAAGGGTGTTGGTGAGCTGTAAACTTTAACAAAAAGAAACATCTTAATTAAATACTTATTTTAACATTTGTGTTGTTTTTTATTGCTTAAAGTTGTTACTACAGAGTCCTGCAACGGACAAAACAATGGTGTGGCATGTTTGATTACAGTGCACAGTGCAGTGAGGTATTAATTTGCGCGCACAGTGCTAATTTGCACATAGCTTTACATGTTTTACGTTTCCTCATCCAAATCTCGCAAGAAGCAAGTAAATTTACAGACATCAGTCATCTGGCATGTCCACATCGAAAACATTTAACTTCTCAACCTTTACATTAGTTTAATTTTAAACCACACGCCGCTTCGTTTAATTTGTTTTTTTAATTTTATTAACACGCTTTTTTAATTTCTCCTCATCCAACCCAACCCATCTTTTCCAAATATCCTTTCCTTTGCTGCTTCACGCAGAATTTCAATCTGCCGAGCCCCGAGCGAGACAAGGACCCGCTGATTAGACGTGCTTTAGAAGAACGTGATGTTACGGATGGCTACCATGACACTTATGACGACCTGGAATATCAACGTTCCGATTTGCCTGGCATTGTGAAGATTGTAGAATTAGATGATGATGGCCCAGAAGCTGTCGTTGGAGACAGAGATGCTCACGACCCTGACTATGAACCCGAGACAACGTCAGCTCGCAGTCGGGGCAACCTCATTCGTAAACGTAAAGTTGCCAAAGATAAAGAGACAAGACCCCGAAGCAGGTCTAGGGGACGTCGTACAAGGAGCCGAACTGCCCAGGAAAAAGAAATTTTGGTCGACTGAGCATACAATAGGAATGAAACTTAACTGTGATCTTTAGATAATTTTAGGCAACGATAGGAAATATTCCGTTGTTCTTTAACTATCCAGTTCATCATGTTTTTCGCGAATGCCTTGATTTTTTCGTTATACCAATAAATTGTAATATTTTACTCTGGACATTTTGTACCTATTTAAAATATTAGGCACTAAAGACTCAATAAGAAATAACAAAAATATTACAGTAGCTTTATTGTAGCCAATAAAAGGATAACAATAATCATTCAGTCAATAGCACTAGAAATTATATGAACACATCGTATAAGTTATCTAGTACTTGAATTTATACAAGAATAGCGCTATGAGCCTCAAATTTTAATAATAGGCTTGATGACAGTAATAAAGTATTGCCAAAATATTGAAGTGATCTAATGAAATAGGATTCAAGGATTTCGAAAAATGTATTCATTCTTATTTTAATGGTGAGATTAATAATATATTTGATAAAATAAACCTACAAAATACAACAATCCGCCATGATAGCTTAAACACCAATCAGACCGAAATGACGTCTCGTGCTAAGACGTGCCGTCATTCGCTCTTTACATTCTCTTTGACTCTTATCTAATCACATATATGTTTATATGATATATATATTTTTTCTTCTTGCTTTAGGTAACTCAACAGATTTCAGACTTCTCTAAATGTATTATTTTATTTCCCTTTACAAAGCTTTCCAATCGTTATATTAGAAAATACCTACTGAGTTCTGACCACCACCTAAATTTAGCAAAATAATCAAGAGAACATTGTCATTGGCGGAATTATCAGGATCGCCATAAGTCAATACAAGAAGAAGACTGTAATGTTTAAACTGTTGCCGTACTGATGCGTGACGTCATGAGAAATGGCGTGGCATTTTGACGTGAGCTTGAAATTTAAAGTTCATTTTACTGCATAAAAAGCCAATATTTTTACAGAAATATGATATATTTTCCAGTTATTAGGTACTTCTGAATATCAGAATAGATTTTGAAAAACAGTCATCATGCCTATTATCAAACGTGTAGATTGTTGAGGCTTTTTTTATACTCCTACAATAGTTATGTATAATTTAGGTGATTACATATCACTACTTGAAATGCAACATGAACCAAAGTAGTAAATCTATATTTCGCTTTTAATATTGACAATATATTAAATATTTTAGTTTCTTTGTTCTACTTTCGTACATCTCTGCCAAAATTACCAGTCTATAGACTTTTTTACTTTTTTGTAGCTAACCTTTCTGCAAAATCTCAAAATGCCGTTTTTTTATTTTTTTTACATAGCATGTAGACCATGTAGTCTGTAATTAAATACATATTTCGTTTATATACTAAAGTGTGCATGTATTGTATCACCGCCAACTTCGTGTATTGTGTCATTTAGATATAGTTGTGTGACTGATATAGTTTTATAATTTCCTATGATTTTGAAATAAATAAATATAGTCTTTTGTGAATATCCTTATTTTGTTATGTAACGAAAAATGCTTTGATAGTCACAATATCGGCATGTGCTTAGCTTTCGTAACGAGGTGTTACCCAGAACATTAAAGTGAGTACTATTTATTTTTTTACTCTTAAGAATTATTTCCAATAAATGATAGGCGAATGATCATAAAACTAATATTATTATTTTTTATATACCGCAATAACCTACTGGCCTCCTAGTTAATGAATCATGTCAATCAATTCATATTTATATCCATATCTTCTAACTTTGAAATTATCTGCGCTCAGCTTTATGAATCAACATTACCTACTATTAACGATGAAAGAAAATATTGAGGAAAACGGCTTGCATAAAGTGTACCAAACCGCATTGTATTAGTGTTATGCTTATTATTCTTTTTAATATTATAAATACTTCTTAACACAGTAACTAACCGATTACCACGAAATTCGGCATACATAAAGGCCAGAATACATATATTTAATTTTTTTTACCCCAGAAAATGGAGGGTCCTTGTGGGAAGGCTATTTTTGTACAAAGATTGTTTATTGATTAGAGATTTGAGGGACTCATGGCGTAGTCGGTACTGTAACCGACTTCCGTGCACGAGGTCCTGGGTTCGATTCCCACTCAGGACAATTATTTGTGTGATGAACACAGATATTTGTACTGCGCCTGCGTGTTTTCTATCTATTACATGTATTTACAAAAAAAAAGAAATATAAAGTATTATATCCGTAATCTGGTACCCATAGCACAAGCGTTAAGATTAGTATGGGACCAGAGGTCGTTGTGTGAAATGTCCGTGAATATTTATTTATGTGCTAGATGATGATGTATAATGTGATATCAAAGCTAGCTGGCTAGCAACCCTTAGGGCATAAAGTAGTGGACGTTGGACAGTAATCTCGAACTAATTTTGTGCCAAAGTGCCAATTCTTTGGTGCCTTGTGATCCTTAGTGGTGACAAACTTTGAGATCGTTGTGAGGAGCTCGATGATATTTGTTACTATTCCTAGGGTGGAGGTGGGTTGGTTCAGCAATTGCGCAAGAGTTACAGCTTGTCTGACCTGACTGAGTGCGAGCCACGTGAAGAGAGAGGGAGCGACGAGGCTGATGATGTTCTCGCGGAACCTAGGCTTATACGACGCGGAGCTAAGAGGTGAATATTTGTTTTCTCATGAATATTATAATGTAGGTACATGATGCGGCTCTGATTGACATTTTAAATACTACAACAAACGTAAAATAATAATTTTTAGTAAAAAAAGTAATTAATATATTTTTCCTCCAATATATACACTAATTAAATTAAGATAATATCATGCATCTGCTGTGCAATAAAAATTAATTATCCAAGAGATGTTAAGTAAGATGATCAAAATATATTACCTAAGAATTTACTAAGCGTGAAAATTAAAATAATTATCATTATGTATACATACAGGGATGAGGCTTTGGATGTTATACATCAAATTTATTTTATTATGCTATACATAGGTGATGCGGCTGTTGGATGTAATAAATCAAATTTAAATTGCATAATTAAACATACTATATTGGAATAATGCATGTAAATGTATCCGATGTGTGGCGTGGGTTGTAAAAACAAATTGGAAATGACCGTCGGTCACTGCGATGGCTTAGCGGTCTAGAGCTCTTCACCGGATTGGAAGGGACGAAGGTTCGAATCCCGCTCGCAGTAATGTTATCTTTTTCCACATTCACAAATAATTTGTTCCTGAAATTAGCCGAGTATGTCGTGCTAAAATACAGATCAAAATAGAATGTATTTTATTATACTAGGCATAGGGAATACGGCTGTTGTAAAGAATGCATAATAACAGAAAAAGCCTTCTGCTCTTGTAGCTGTCCCTCTTGGCTGCACCTACTGCTCGGTACTTCTTAGTGAACTAGCTATTTTGCTATAATTCATAAGTGCAAAAGGAGTCTTTGTAATAATGGCTAGATGTTTGTCTATTAATCATGCTTAAACGACTGAACGAACGTTCCTGTGGGTGGGATAGCTATTGCACGCCTCATAAGCGAAGCGTTGAGGTTGGTTCTACTCCCGTTTTGCACGGAATAACTGATTTTCCAAACTTAAAATGTCTCTAATATATTGCACTTGTAATATAATATCTACACACATATATAAAGAACAAACACTATTTTGAACACTCATGATATTTTTGATGCCATTTTTGTTATTTAAACTAGTTAAAAAACTATACATTAACCACAAAGTGAAAAATGTGAAATCGAAAATAACAGTCAGGAGCAGGATTTGAACCTGCATCTCCTGGATACCGTCCAGATGCTTTTACCAATTCAGCCATCCTGACAATTGCTCCTGACTGCTAATCTCGATAACACATCACACTTAACGTCTTTGGGTGACGCCTGCGCCATCTGTCGGAAGTATTTTCATACATTATACCGACCAGGTAAACTTAATTTTACAATTAAGATTTTTACCTAATAATGACGCAAACCCTATAAATATTTAGATATTTTTATATATATTTTTAGGATTTGACATGCTTAGCACTATACATTAAACACAAAGTGAAAAATGTGAAATCGAAAATAACAGTCAGGAGCAGGATTTGAACCTGCATCTCCTGGATACCGTCCAGATGCTTTTACCAATTCAGCCATCCTGACAATTGCTCCTGACTGCTAATCTCGATAACACATCACACTTAACGTCTTTGGGTGACGCCTGCGCCATCTGTCGGAAGTATTTTCATACAGACCAGGTAAACTTATTTTACAATTAAGATTTTTACCTAATAATGACGCAAACCCTATAAATATTTAGATATTTTTATATATATTTTTAGCATTTGACATGCTTAGCAACATACATTAAAAACGTAATAGGGCGTAAGCCTATCGGGGTCTACCCAGGGATCAAACCTCATGACTCCTTCGATTATTAACAACATCCACTGCGATCGCCAACCCGCCTGCCAAGCGTGGCGATTGCGGCACTATTCCCCATTCTTGGGGAGGCCTATGTCCAGCAGTGGACTTTAAAAGGCTGATGGATGGATGGATGGAGGATAAGGAGGGTTCGGGCCTCACCATACGAAACAACAACAACGCTGCTCTTCTGTGACAGGGTGGTAGTTCCCCATTCATGCTGGGACAAGCAAGGTCTACTACTAGCGACTTAATGGATTTGTAACCCAGGCAGATGAAAGTAGCAAGAAGCTAGTGTTATATAAGATCTTTTTTTTCGTTTACAGTGGGTTTTCACCCCGTCGGAGCGCTTCCGAGTCTAATAGTCGTTCACCAATGTATTTCCCTGAGGTGGATGTTGATGTCAGGCCTCGACCCAGAAGTGACGAGCCTGATTTCAGGTTAGTATTTATTAATCATCGTCGCATTTCATCAAAAAGAAAATGTAACAATGATCACCACAATTTATATTTCAGACCAGAATATTTTTTTTAAAGACTGGATTTTTTATTTTTTTATTTATTGCCAACGGTGGCAGACGAGCAAGCGGCCCACCTGCTGGTAAGTGGTAACCGCCGCTCATAGACTTTAGCAACACCAGGGGCACAGCCAAGCCGTCGCCTACCGCAAGTTAAGTGGTCCTTTCAAACCTCGTTTAAAGAGGGACATGTCGTAGCGCCGTGTTCTTGTATATAATGTGGAATATGGCATAATCCTGTATCGCTAAGGACTTTACAAATATACAATTTCATGGACAACACTGGAAACTGAACAACCATTTGTGGATAACACAAACACAAAGAGTTGTTCTGTGATACATCCCACAATACTAACCAAACCATTCTGCCATCTGTGACCATATCTACACCGAATTGGCATGCATTACCAATCGTACTGATGCATAAGCGATATATTATAATGAGTGACAAACCTCAGCATGTTCATACTATCAACGGGAACCTTTGGAAAGTATGCTCACTAAAGGCACGTAACGCCCCCTCTCAGACTATGAGAGCAAAAATCAAAACTACATTTGTATGAACGCACGCATTTGTACGCTATAGGCCCCGTGCAGATATGTAAAGCTCCGTAAAATAAATCTACACTGTTGTTATATTTTTATTACAGTCACATAAAGTCATCGGAGGATATAAGTTCAGGCTACTCTAGTGCAGATAACAGCGCCTGCCTGACCCGTACAGGGTCCATAGGCGCGGGCGCACGCCGTGGTCGCTCTACGCGTACCACCGTCACTACCATCAAGCGGCCCCACGCGGCAGAGGTCTGGTAACCTTCTCTATTAAACAATACCATCACCTCATGCGACTAAGTTCATATTAGGGTTGACAACCAAATTTTATAACAAATTGAAATAAAGCATTTTACATCTCTATTTTGTGATATATTTTTTTACATCTTATGTATGTGCAATTGAATATTTATCAGATAAGGAGACTAGCAAAAGGCATTATTACACAATGTATTGTTACATTGACAGAACAAACCAAAGGAATAATATGATTTCAACTCATAAAATTTCACAATTTATATTTTTTGGTCGACAACCCTACTTACATTGCTGTGAAACTGGTCATACGAACCTGAGAAAATTATTTTATTCAGATTGCAAATTTTAATGGTATGACTTGTATTTTCGGTACCCACGTGACATAAAGGACTGGATTAGAAATTTCGCACTAAAGATAAAACAATATTACGCAAAGCGGAAGTTATTAGTAGATAGTGTGTTAATCTAGTTATATATTTACCTGGAGGTAATTAATTTTTAATTATCACCGCAGCGTGAATATCTAGACAGTGTTTTTAAAGTACTTAACATAAACGGTTTTTTTTTTCGCGTATAAATTAGGTCAGGTTTTTAACTACCTTTAGCCCGACGTTTCAAACGCGTTGCAGCAGTCGCGGTCACGGGACAACTCCCGTAGTTAAAAACTTGAACCTAATTTATACGCGAAAAAGACCCGTTTAAATTACTTTGAATATGTGTACAATTCGTGAATCTTTAAAAGTTACTATAGACAATGTTATTATTCGTAATTATTTTCATTAATATTTTCCACGCCACGCCATTTTTAATTCTAATATTTATTGAGCGCAAATATTTATTTTTATAGGAGTCACGACATTCGTCGATGACGATATTTAGCCGCTACAGGCCTATTATGCAATGTAACGCTTACTTATCTTGCGTTTGCAAAGATACGTGAGTAAATTTATAGTCGTTGTCGATTAATGTTTTCTGACGCCATGGGTCCACTAATATGGTATAAAATTACCTTTAAAACGCAAAAAGTATATAATCATAAATTACTAATGAGATATGTAAATTACTAATGTGTATACCTAAGTTGATTTTATCATAATTTCTATATCGGCCAAAGCCTTGGTTCATAAAATTTATTATTATAACACTTGTTTTGTGAACGTAATCTTTTTTATGAATGGTGGATATTATATTAAAAAATTACAAATACAGTATTTTAACTATTAGAATTAACTTGTACATAACTAGCACATTACTCGCGGCTTCACTCGCGTGATGGTGTTGTCCTATAATGTGTTTGTATTCCTAATTTTTTCTTTGTAATAACGAACCATACAATACTTTCTGATATTTACGCGAATGTTACACATTTTGAAATAAAACTTCGTTTACGGAATCTATCGCGTTTACTTGATTTTACTACTATCCCGACGTTACGTACGGGACGATAGACGTCTAAGGCTGTCAGCCTTGGACGTCTATCATTTAAGTTCACCCGTGATCATGAATGCTGTAAAGTATTCGAAACGTCAGGATAGTAGTAAAATCAAGTAAACGCGATAGATTCCGTAAACGAAGTTTTATTTCAAAACTAACCATACATTAGACGTTCATATAGCTACATCACAAAATCCTATTTTGCATAGGATTTGCGAAAATTCCTCTCTTAATGCTCACCTACAGTATAAAGAACCTATATGTAAATTTTGACAATCCTAGCCCCAGGAGTTTGCGTTGTGTGTTGATATCTCAGTCAGTTATTCTTTTTTATATGTATAGGTAAAATCATAGCGGCTAGCTATCTAGAGATTTTACTATAATGAATGCATATTAAAAAATATGGATACTAAAATTTATATTCAAAACATTAAAATCTGTTTCTGGACTAGACTGGTCTATGATATTTTATGAACTATGGCAGGCAGGAAGTATTAGGTTAACCTAGTTACCAATGAAATGTTTATGTAACATTTATGTCAAATTTGTATTGTTTAATAAATTTTACAAAATTAATATTAAAGAAGTAATTACTGAACACGCATTCTTTAAAACGAATCTGTTATTTCATACACCAGAAGTATAATAATAATTCTAGTAAAATTAATACACAAGTAGTGTTAGTAGTTATTTTTGTTGTCACACTTTTATTATAAATGTAAACGAAAGAATTTTTGTCACATTAGATACACAATAGTATATAAGAAATACCTAATTACTCATTCAGTCATTGTATTTAGTCATATAATTATGCCTATTAAATAAAAAAATAGCAATTTGAAATTGCTAACGTTTGCGTGTCAAAGTCTAAGTCATGTATTATTTTAATTTGATGCATCATTTTTCGCATAAAAATTTATTAGAAGACCATAAACAACGCCAATATGCCATTGGCAGTGCTTTGTTGTGTCAGGGTATGATGGTGCTGGATGATTGCTTGTAGCCAAACAGAAAGTATGTGGCTATAAATGCGTTAAAGCTCAAATCTATTGAACGATTTTTATAGTGCTATAATACTTTACATTTACTCTAATAATATATCGTAAATATCGGTGTTATATAGAATAGTAAGGCTTCTAATTAAGATTTCGTAACATGTGGTTTTCTTGCTTTTTAGATTATATGAAACTATTAATTTTACTGCATAAGTTATAATAATTTTGTAATGTAACATACCATTATTTTCATTTATCTATATCAATAAGTCTGGATATTGCATTTATTAGCTTGTATTTTCCTTTAGAGTTCACATAAGAACTTTTTATTTAAAGGAAAGTGAAGTAATCATCGAGGAGCTACCGGACGACGATGATTCTGAATATGCCAATATATCTCCTCTTGTTAACTTCTCTTCCCCTATGTATTTATCCCACACACAACCCCCCTTTATATACCAATATGTTGGAGAACAAGTAAAGATTGTGAAAGTATTGGGTAATTACCCTTATTATGAAAATTCTATCAGATCTGATAAGATCACAGGTATCCGGGACCAAAAAGATGTTACTTCTGAAGAAATTTCATTAAATACAGTTATAGATACAAGCAAAGAAAAGATAACAAATGGTGAAAAAACTACTATTTTATCTCAACTAAATGATATCATACATGATGACATTCCTGTTGTAAATGAATCTAAAGGCAATAAGCATGACCAACCAAGTATATATAATGAAAATAATACTGACAATATATTCACTAATATTGATAAAGATTCAGCTGAAAAACACAGTACAGAAAAATCAATTGAATTATCGTTAAATGAATACTCAGAATTATCAAGTCATAGTAATAACGAATCTTTTGAAAGCAACGATGAAGCATCGTTTGGAACTCCTGAAAATTCCCCTAGAAGGAAAAGGAAATTACCTATACGGAAATATAAGAAAGGTAAAGCGCCTTTGCCACCACCAATTCATAAAGATAACCTAATACAAAATAACAACAAGGAAGATTATGATACGAGTATATCAGATATTGGACCTGTTAATCGAAAGATAGAAATTATCGCTAAAATTACGAATAAACAGACCACAACAAAAACTAGTCTAGAAACTGAATTTGAAAGTTCTCACGCAAATATTACAATAACAGAAAATAAAAAACGAACTAAATCTAAATCACCCGCGCGACCTTCCAAAAGCACTTCTGGATTAGGAAAATTGTTACAAATTCCTAGTAAATTGGTATTTTGGCACAGGACTGCTGACATGTCAGATGATCCCATCAGAAGATCATCTACTGATGATCAAAATGTTGATGAATTTCAGAGTTGTAGTGCATTGGACATGCTCATTTCGGATGATATTATAGCTTCTAACGACATCATGAAAGGTTCTCAACTAGATAAAACCGATAATCAAATTAGCTACATAGATGCTGTTGATATAGATAGCGAAGATATCTCACAAGATATCATAGATAAGAGTGATGCGCTGCAAAAGTTAATTGAAGCTAAAATTGAATGTCACCCAGAGTATAAGTTTATTTCCTTGGATGATAAAATGCAGGTTCAATCAAAAAGTACTGATGTTTAGAAGACTTTCCTTTAGTCCCAGGTCCATCTCTTATTGCAGCTGAAATTAGGCAGAACAGTATGTGTGTTTATTTTAGTTATGTTTGCAGTTTTCTTTTGTTGCATGTTTTTTTTTTCAAATTACTGACAAAATGATGTTTTATACCCATAGCAGTCTTAATTTTAATAGCATCTTATAGGTACTATATAACTACAACATGCTATGAAAAGGAGATGGGACAGATATAACAATTATTTTGAACCTCATAAATCGTAATCTTACAAAAATATTGACATATTAACCTATTTTTATTTTTGTTGCTTTCTGATGCTTTTTCCTCTATATCGACCTACTTCTTTCAGGCAGACATACTAAAATTTTTGTTCTGTTGCTCCATAAAGTCATATTAGTTTTTCTTCCATATCAGCGATGTACAGGCAGCCTTATAAATTTTATTAGATGTATATGTCATTATCATATTTTAGAATTGGTAAATTCACTATGTGGCCTACCAAAAAAATACCCTAACTTAAAGGGTGTACAACCAACGGCGGCACAAAAAAATTTACCTACCGCACACCTCGCTGTCCAGGGAGACAACGAGATCGTGTGGGACTCTCCCACAAAAAACCTCGCCGTGCGCCCTCAACTACACAACGTAAATTCGCTTCAGTTAACCTAACCTAATGTTTATGGTGTATCATCCCAAACGTACGGCAGCCAAGATTGTTACTGCCGTGAGAGGCTCGTTTCTGTTTTTGTGGCAGTTCAACTGCAATCCAACTTGTAACAAAAGTGTATTAATGATATTGCTAAATGTGGAATAATTTTGCATATTATGTCATCAAACGCTGACATTTAAACGACTAAATAGAGCCATTTCATGAAATGGTTGGTCATATCATAAAGTGATCAATTCTAAGGCTGCGTCTACATGTGTTTTCATATTTCTCCCCTTAACTAATGTGGATATTAATATACCTTTCTTAAAGGCCGTCGAAGTAAGAAGCATATTTCACAGAGTGACTGGGGGTTAAAAGAACACATTTAGTCTATACAAAGATGTCTGTATACATATTTGGGTAGAATTTTTTCATATAAATAAACTGCCTTGATAAATAAATCTGGTAATATTAAGTCGGTTAACAACCAATTTACTGATATTATCATACACCTAACTATATTTACTTTAAAATTATGCACAAATAATTACTCATGAGGCAATAAAATCTAAAGTTCTATTTCTACAATAATACCTACAACACATCAAACACGGACGGGGTCTTATAAGACTACAATATGAAGGTAGAAATTGGGAGTTTTAGCAGGCGTCTACGAGAGCTTAGGTTCTAAAGCATCTTACCGGATAAAATTACTCTTTTTCCACTTTCATAAAAAATTGTTTGTAGTAGACTAACTGATTATGTAAAATGCCAAAAATCACAATAAAAATACATATGTTCGGTCTTATAGTAATTTTACTATAGTAACTGAATTGAAATTTTATTTAACATTGTTTTTATTTGCATTGTATTTTATGATAATTGTATGTTTTTGTTGCATACTTGCTTTTAGTTCCCTACCTCTGCTAATAATTTATTAATTCCTATTTACATAGTATATATATATATCCCTTATAGATAATACCAAATTAACATTATATATTTTATAACATTATGTGACTGCAATCTTCCCAGTGCAACAAAAAATCTTATTAATTTAAAACTAAAACACCACCTGTCTTGGATATCATGCTTGTGCTTTTCGGAGTTAGTTTTCAATTTGTTCCTTTTTTTCAGACAATGCTGTCGGCCTCCGCTACCATTCCTCGCGCAAAAAAAAATAATAAAAGGAAAACACAGTAGTTTGTAGAATTAGAGATTTCCAAACTTTAAAAAGTTGAACAAAATGTTTCGCTATTTACTATGCTAATAATTTAAAACATTGCGCAGCTATTAGCTATATTACAGACTAGATTCAAATACACGATTTACATGCATATCTACCCATATAAAAAAATATATTTCTAGTTATGGGGCGTTATTACTGCAATACAGAATACCTACCTGAACATTATTAGAATATGACTGAAAAGTAATACATGTAGATTAATTTTAAAAGACTTCTTCTTTAAATGTCCTACTACTGGCAATAAATTTGCTACATAGTGGGAGGAAAATTGCATCAACTAATACCAGCTGTTTTAACTTTATAGTTTAGCATGGTTTTATTTTCTTCTCTCGTAATGATTCAACACCACTTGGAATGGAAAGGGGTGGTAAGACTATTCTACCGTCACCACCATCATGTTTCTGGGTATTAATATTTAAATTTACATTATTTGATTTCTCAGCTAAAAATATTTTGATCTCAATTAAGCCAGACAGTTCCTTTTGAGGTTTATTATTGGAAATTGTCTGTAACAAGTATTAGAGTTCTTAGATAGAAAACAAACTGCAAATTATGGGTGTGTTCATAAAAAAAATAATGTTAATGATTTAATTACATAGGACTTCATATATGTATATCGAATTTGTATAATGCAATGCCATCTGTTAATAATAAATGCCTTATTTCTTTGCCAGAACAATTGTTGTTAATTTATAATTTTGCCAAAAATTGCCAAATTGACAAACGACTCGACTATTAGCAGATGTTATTTTGTATTAGTCATATTTATTGTAGCATTAATTAGTAGCAAAATGAACTAGTCTATAATAATGAATTAAATAAGTATTATAGCTTCAATGAGGCTTTCATATCGAAAATATATGGGTGTGTTGTTGGGCGAAATATATAATTATATTTTACTATTTAAAATTTTATTGTCTTTTGCTTGATTTGCATCGGTAATATTGTTACTCAATTGGCTTATTTTCTGTTTGGTTGGATAATACAGCCAAATATTCATAGTAACAAATTTTAATTCTTTTGGAACAAATGTATAATACTAGGGATGGGCCGAAGTTCGTTTTACATTCGGTTTAACCGAATTTCGGTGGCTTGAACCGAACGTCGGCATTCGGCCGAAGTTCGGTTTTAAATGCCGAATATTCGGTATAAGAAAAAGGTAAGGCTTATACTAAAATTTAGAGAAATCACATTTGTCATAGCTGCAAAATAAGTCATACTCGAAAGTCATTTAAGTATGGTCTTGTTAAACTATAATTATTATAGATAAATTAAAATGTATAAATAAATTAGTTCTTTTCACAATCCAGGAGTCTATGAATCAATACACCCAATAATTTGAAATAAGGTGTCACCCTTACACCGACTGTTTTATTGTTTCACGGCGTTGTGTTTCATAATAAATACACACAGAATATGACTTGTTACTCTCGAGAAAGCACACACCGAAGTTCGGCCGAATTTTGTATATTTACCGAATGTCCGGCCGAAGTTCGTATTTGGTTAAAATCACATTCGGCCCATCTCTAATAAATACTTAAAATCTAGGTATTATTTGTGTTGTTAGTACTATATAATATTATTTAAAACACTTGGTTATTAGGACAGATTGCTAGTGATTTCCATGTAATGAGTTTTTGGTTGATTGTTATTTGTTTCCATATTGTGTTGTGATACCTTAAAGTTTTACCACCCTTGTAATAAATAAATGTAGGTATAAATTGTTTTAATAGTTGTCACAATTTGCGACATGACTTGAGATTAATGAAATATATGATTATTCTGAACATATTCTGAATTTTATTTCTTAACACGCACAATTTTCAGAGTATCTATTATATAGTTAACATAATCTTGGCTGTATGCATTATCTAACAACTGCTTCTCTAAAACATCCAAAGATTCAGTATCCCAGTCTTTAATGTAACATAACAATGACAATAGTTTGTAATAAGCTGATGTGTTTTTTGCATCAGATATACGAATTTTCGGCAGATTCTCTACAATCCTTTTTAACTTAGGCCTTATTACAGAATAAAAAGTAGAATTATTTCTTACTGCAAACATATGAATTATATTGATTGTTTGAACACTGACTTCTTCCTCTAGCAATATGTCTGGCAAATGTTTAAGCCATGTATTGTAGATATCACAATTATGAAAATGAAAAAGCTTATTGTTCAAAGCTATTTTACATAAAACACTGAAGATTTTTTGTCTAAAATCATTTGATACACTTTTATTGAAATAGGCCCATATCATTTTTTGTAATATAGCATTCATAATTGAAACATTTCTTGTCCAGTTGGTGATGTTGTCTGAAAATACTGTGTGCAAAATTTTAACAATAATGTTGTTGATATTATTTTTAGTGTTTTTGTCAAATGCTTTCTCAATATAATTTAGAATGGACACAATTTCATTGTTTTGTGTCTTGACATTAATATTGGGATTAAGCACAATGAAAAGATAGCATATTTCCAAATTCTGTTCTACCAATTTTGGATCAGAAATGCTGTTTTCAAGAGGCAAGTTATTTACACTTCTTTGTTTAGATCGAACATTGGTTATATATGGAAATGAATTCACAAAATGTTTTGTGAATGACTGTTTGTATTTTTGTGTGAAAGTGCTTAGTATATCAGAATTTTGGGTTTTTGAACTCAAATGCATTATAATATTCCATATCAATGATATAACTTCAAGGGTATGCTTCAAAAGAAATGTTGCATCTTCGCTGACAACCGTTTCAATGTTTTTCTTTGAGTTGACATTAGGACAAACTTCCAGCCAAGTTTCAAATAATAAGGGCATTAGAGTATCAACATAATCTTTAAACTTTTCTGTTTCATCTAATGGTTCAGTGTCTTGCATAAGTTTTGAAGAAAAACATGCCACATAGGAGGTTTGTATGCTGTTGGGATTAAATAAAGGAAAATAATTTAATTTCGTAGGGTCAAATAACTTTGTTTTCTCAGTGATATGCTCTTGATCATTGTTAATATTATTGTACTTAATAAATTCATTTAGGTAATCTTGTAAACGGTGTAAAACCTTGACTCTCCATTTTACACTTGTAATTTGACTTCCCAGGTTGACAGTCAGAGTTCTTCCTGGCTTTGAGTCAACTCTCAGTTTAGATATGAGGTCCAGAAAATTTGGGATAATTTTGTGGAAATTTATAGCAACCTTTTTAGGAGTACAAAGTAATAGAGTATCCAAGAAAAACAAAGAATCCTCCTGTATTCTACCATCAATGTGAGTCATTGCACTTCTTAGATATGTGCACATGATATCAAAGAATGGATCTATCTTTTCATCAGCTGCATTAGATAGCACTAAATGTAGAACCTTAAGAGATTCATGGCGAACCTGAAAATAATCTTTGTTAAACCTTACAAATACGTGAGAAACAATCTATAGATGTATCCATAACATAGGTTGGTGTCTGTATTAATTGGGCTAAAACATATAATATTTTAAACAAAAAGTGAAAAATGTGAAATCGAAAATAACAGTCAGGAGCAGGATTTGAACCTGCATCTTCTGGATACCGTCCAGATGCTTTACCAACTCAGCCATCCATCATTTTTAGCATTTGACATGCTTAGCACTATACATTAAACATTTTCGATTTCACATTTTTCACTTTGTGTTTAATGTATAGTGCTAAGCATGTCAAATGCTAAAAATATATATAAAAAATATCTAAATATTTAAAGGGTTTGCGTCATTATTAGGTAAAATCTTAATTGTAAAATTAAGTTTACCTGGTCGGTATAATGTATGAAAATACTCCTGACAGATGGCACAGGCGTCACCCAAAGACGTTAAGTATGATGTGTTATCGAAATTAGCAGTCAGGAGCAAATGTCAGGATGGCTGAATTGGTAAAGCATCTGGACGGTATCCAGAAGATGCAGGTTCAAATCCTGCTCCTGACTGTTATTTTCGATTTCACATTTTTCACTTTGTGTTTAATGTATAGTGCTAAGCATGTCAAATGCTAAAAATATATATAAAAAATATCTAAATATATAATATTTTGTTAAAATGTGGTGTCCATCATATGAATATATTCTATAGGCAGTGATGTAACTATACCATTTAAGGCCTGTGGTAAAACCTTTGCATGAGGCAGTTCCAAAATAGATATTAGTTTAATTTATATCTTAGGCTTTACATTTCATTCATAATCTTTTGGTGTTAACTTTAGGCAGGATAACTTGAATAAATATTTAAAACAAATTAAATTAGACCATGATAAATATTGAGATTTTCTTAGAACCATTTCACAACCTAGGGAGCCATTCCACCCTGGAGCCCTTGGTAATTTGTCTGTTCTACCACCCTATTGTCACACCACTGTCCACAAGGACACTAAGCAAGCAGAAATTAAAGACCCACTATGCCTCTGGTGTTACTAGCGTCTATAGGCTATGATAACTGCTTTCATTTTTGTTCTTTATAATAAGAATATAGTGAGTCATATGCTTATTTTCCACTCACATTGTATAAAAAAAGAAAAAAATACTTGTGTTTTGCTTACAGCCATAAATGTACCACGCTTAACCCAAAGATAGAGGTGGTAATTACCTTGTGTGGACTGCATAATAGCTAAACAAACACCAAGGAATTAAAGCTAATAACTAAACTTACATTCTTTTCTATATTTAGCACAAGTGGTGTAATTCCTTGAATAAGTTCACCAAGATTAGTATCCAATATAACACGATGAGAGGTAATCAATTCCTTAAGACCATTAAGAGCATCAATCCGAGAATGTGTGTTAAAATGAGTGAGACGAGACAGCAATTCTTTAGCATTCAATTTTCTTGTTGACAGTGCTTCATTTTGAATATGCTTTTTTAGTTGCTCCTTGATGACAATCTTTTTGATTTTGAAGTTAGTTTTTGTTACATTGGTGCCTTTTGGTAAATCTTTTTTAGATTTAAGTTTAGTCTTAGATTTTTCCGATTTCAGAAATTTTTGGTAGCGTGTTGCACCTGTTTTCGGCATTTTCGTTTCTTGATATTTAGAGCAGAGAAAAAGTATTTTAGTACTTATTAGAAAAACCATACATAAATCACGCTGTATTCATTTAATTAGGTTTCAATACAATTCTTGGCGACACAAGTACACAACGCTGCCTATATCTTGACTTTTTAACAGACTTGATTAGACAAAATAGATAAACCAACAAACTAAGGATATTTAATTATAAGTCCATGATTTAAATGTTGTATTATTATTATTTTGTAGGAACTAAATTAGGGTAGGAGCACTCATTTCATAAAATTGTTTCATCAATAGAATTGGCATTTGGTATTTATATTATAGGTTATATCTTAGATAAATAACCTATAGTAACCTACAGTGTGTTTTTTTTTATTAATTTAGTTCAGGCATTGGCAGAACCATCAGCCTAACAGTAACAAACATCGTTATTCTCTGATCACACGTAAGTTAATTCATAAAACAAGTCGTAGTCGAAGTCAGTCAAGTCAAAGTCCCGCCCCAGTAAGACGATGGCGACCTTACTAAAGCTTCTATGGAGTTTTGGAGACAACAGGAAAATACACGTTATGTCGCACTACATCACTTGCCAACACTTATGCACATACACAAATAGTTAATAAGCAAAAGGCCACCACTTTTACACATGAATACTTGAAATAACACAAGTTTAGGAAAATAATGCAGAGCGACGACATGATCTTCTTCGTGTTCCCGCCAAAAAACCAACCTACAGTGTGTGGTGTAGGTCCATCGACAAGTATAGTTATTTATCTATGTCCATCGAGCTCTAATAAGGGGGAGGAAATGACCAGAGATGAGCGTTTAAGCGAATAGCATATGATTTAATAGGCTTTTTTATATAAGCATTCTAACACGTTATTAAATTTATGGACTTAAGCGCTATCCACATATTTCCGGGTACCCGGCCCTGCCGTGTTCCGTCAGGGACGGGGAAAAATTGGTTATGTACAAATTGTACGAACTTGTTCACATAGCTCCGTGTCAGGTGCGTCCGGATTAAGCTTGGAACATTTCACAAGTAGCATGTGAAATTTCATATGAAATAAATTTTCATACTTCGCATCTGCTACCTCTCTTCATTTGGCCTGTGAAACGTCACACTCAATGAAATCGCGGGGACGAGCGAGTGTGATGAATGAAATGAAACGAAATTTCATTATTGTCGCAGACCTCAGCTCAGTCGGTCGAGTGTATCTTCGATTATTGTTTGCGATTTACTTACTTTTATTGTACATCAGTCAGTACATAGTTCATTGTAATTATATAGGTATAGATTATTATTTTTTATTTAGTAAGTCTGTATAGGTATATGTATAGCGTTAATGTACATATGTTAGATATTGTAAATAAGACCAATAGATAGACAAAATAAACCTTAGTTGGGAGTATTCATACAAAACTTCCTACTTCATTTTATACTAGCATACGGAACGTGACGTAGGATGAAAAAACATTGTCAATGAAATTTCACATGTGAAATCATATGATTTCACATGTGAAATCATATGATTTCACATGTGAAGTTTTTTTTTAATTTCATCCAATAAAATGAAAAAAAAGTAGCAATCATTTCCATAACTAGTCCGGATTGTCAGTGTCCCGGAGCACCTTATATAAACAGCTCGGACGCACGAAATCATATGATTTCACATGTGAAATCATATGATTTCACATGTGAAGTTTTTTTTTAATTTCATCCAATAAAATGAAAAAAAAGTAGCAATCATTTCCATAACTAGTCCGGATTGTCAGTGTCCCGGAGCACCTTATATAAACAGCTCGGACGCACGGACGCTCTGGCAGTGCTATCCGATTTTTTTTCTAGGTACGTTGACGACTTACCCTAATACGTTTTGCCTGCTGACAGTCTTCTTGGTGATCTGCTTCTTCTTCATCTAGCACTATTGCAATCATTGCTAATTCTACATTGTTAAATAAGGACATCGTGCTGTGTGCGTATCAGCTAAAGAAACAGATTACACTGATACCCGATTTCCCTGATATGTGTGAACACGGGTGACGGATAGCACGTCCCTGACGCAAACACTGAAACAAACAACTCGGAACACGGATAGCCCTGACCCGGAAATGTGTGGATAGCGCTTTATCAGTATTAGCTTATTTTGAATATGTATGGTCAATTCGATCAAGATCATAAACTAAAATCAGCGCTATCTATCTTATTTAGTGATAATTACTTCTATAGAACCAATTTACATAGTTCTTTAAATTAGCGCCATCTATGTGATTTTTTGAAAACTACTTAGTAAGCCCAATACATTATTAGTTACTTAATAAGAGCTTAAAGTACATACACTCAATAACTGCTCTACATTTGATAATGTTGAGGGACTTAAATGGAAATTTTAATTACATCACTTTAAGGTTTAAAATCAGTTATGTACTTTCTTACTAAGCTAGTTAGCTTTTGTGTTTCAATAAATATATAAATTGAATATACCTCAATGATATACAAAATGATTTTACGTTAACAAATACGTAATTTGATCGGGTGTCACAGCGATTTATTTGCATTTTTTTTAGCAATGCGTTATACTATGATTTATTATTATAAATACAAATTTGTTATTAAATTTAAACCAGTAAACGTGTGCCCGTGTCGGAAAGAGCATAATATTTACTATTTGCAATCTAATTTTTCTCGCATTTTCGTTCTGAGTGTAAATATTTTTGATCATTAGATTATTGTGACTGTTTAGTTTTATTAGTCAGCGTATATGTGTAAATTATTAAAGTTCTTGTAGACTTACAAGGAGACCATAAGCCTATGGGTAAATAGATTTTGATATAATAGTGCAGTTCATGTGAGTGTATTACTTGTTAAAAAATAAAATAAATAGACTTTTTTTTTAATAATAAGGTTGTCTATACTAAAAACCCACCGTGCGCCCTCACCCGCCCTTGCTACGGCGGATCACGGCAACCGCGTCGTTTCTCCGCGATCCGCAGGCGGCAGCTCCTTCGGGCACCCTCTCTTGTGCGACGCCCCGCGCACTTGGGCGTCACACCTTCGCAGTAGGCTTCCGCGGACGGCAGGGTACTCCCCGACCCCACCGTCCGCAGCCTCGGCTAAGGCGGCATCAGGCGCAGGTAAAGTTGTCTATACTAAATCAAGGATTATACCTAAAAATTTAACATATTTTTGGTTCGAAAAATTTGATTTTCATATTTGATTGTGATATTGGGAACCAACCTGTGCCGAGTGAAGATTACCATGTTACTTTTGGGGACAGATATAGATAATCCATGATCAAATAACCATCCTTGTAAATATGAAATAGCAGTGTTAAGTCGGAAGGAAGCCTCTGTTATATCAGCCGATGCAACATTCAAAGCAAGGATGACCTTGGCATATTGGAGAATATTGCAAAAGCAGTTCACGGATAATTCTAAATCATAAGTATATATGTTGTATAGAAGAGGACTAAGCACGGAGCCTTGTGGTAGACCTCTAAAAACTGTTCTTGGAGGAAGTGATGAATTTTGAAAATTAATTATAATAGACCTTGCCGCAAAATAATTTGATATAAAATTGACGATCTTCATAGGGATACTCAGCTGAAGCATTTTCTGTCTAAGAATAGGAAGGAGGACATTATCATAAGCTCATGCAATATCAAGGAACACTCCAACCAAATATTCATTTTTAGAAAAAGCTATACGGATATCTGTAGTAAGTGTGCTTAGGCTATCCATGGTACTTAGTCCCCTTCTAAAACCAAACTGGCTTCTTGGCAGTATATTCCTGTTTTCTAGGAACCATTCCAAACGATTCTTAATAAGATGTTCTAATATTTTTGCAAGGGTGCAGAATAAGGCTATAGGACGGTAACTTGTAGGATCAGAGCTTTGTTTGCCTGGTTTTAAAATTGGGATAACAATATTTGTTTTCCAGTCTTCAGGCAATACCAGAATTAAAAATATAGTTGAGAATTTGAAGAATTAAAACTTTCATTTTTAGTCCACTTTTGCGTATAAACGAGTATAATATCCCGTCAATCCCAGGTGAAGAATC
The DNA here is from genome assembly GCA_948253155.1 of Leucoma salicis. Taxonomy (NCBI): domain Eukaryota; kingdom Metazoa; phylum Arthropoda; class Insecta; order Lepidoptera; family Erebidae; genus Leucoma; species Leucoma salicis. The sequence continues at coordinate 8,341,998 of OX411815.1, forward strand.
CTTCAAATTTTCAAGCACCATATTAAATTCGTTCTCGCAAAAAGGTTCATCAAATCTCTCAATTGGGGTATGGCTACTGGAATATAGCCTTCATAAGAGGGAACCATTGTTGGTGCCAATTTTTAAGCAAATTCCTCAATCCAAACTAAACTATCATTCGAGGAGATATTTTGATTATTTAGGAGGGCACAGCGGAATCTTCTAACATTTCTCCAAACAAGAGATGGGCGTGAGGAAGGAGAAACAGAAAGCATGCCAACCAGATCTCTTCTTATTTGAGAGTAACTTAACAGTTTCTGCAGCGACTTTCTTGTAATTCAGATAGTTTTCCATGGACATAATATATTGATAGAGTAACTTTGCTCAGCGGACTTTCGTTTTTCAACTGCTAAGGAGCAATCTGTGTCCCACCAAGCTGGAGAAGGCATATTCTTTTTAGGTGGTCTCTTTAAAGGAACAGAGTTATCTGCAGATAAGGTGAGGGCTTTTCTCATCTCCATGAACATATAATGAATGTTAGAGTGATCAATCGTTGGGAGGTAAGCAATATATTCATCTGTTAATGCTTCGAAACGAAACCAATCAGCCTTGGTAACACTATATTTTAGCCGAGGGCTAAATGGAGTCACAATATTAACAGAGTCAGGGAATGTTATGATCGAAATATAAATGGAGAAGTGGTCACTCCCATATGCATTATTTAATATCTCCCAGGATATGGATGGCGAAATGTCAGGGGAACAGATAGTCAGGTCCACCGCACTGTTGAGATTCTGAGAGGGTGAAGTCCGTCGAGTAGGAGATCCATCATTTAAAATACAAAGATTTAAACTATCAATAGTGTTAAGGAAGGTATGGGATAGTGTATCACAATAATGTGATCCCCAAGATAAGTGTATGTTGAAATCTCCCAGGATCACTATTGGAGGGGGAATAGAAGAAACTATACTAAACAAGTTATTTGATACGTATAGGAATATATATTGATATGAATGAGATGTTGAAGGCTCTAATAGCAACAATATGAAAAGTGTCAGAATGGGAAGGAAGGGAGATTTGGGAAAATATTATTGACCTTGATACAAAAATAGAAGAGCCAGCTTGACCGTCACTCCTGTCATCCCGCAAACATGAGAGACCCGGGACCCTAAAATGGGAACCAGGTCTAAGCCATGTCTCCTGAATGGCAAGAATAACTGGTTTATATTTATTTATCATATATATGAGATCTAATTTTTTATTCCGAATGCTCCGGCAATTCCATTGAAGGATTACTGGGAACATTATTAACAATAGACATAAGCTGAGTAAGTTTCTCGCGAGCACTAGTTGGTAATTCAGAGTCATTAAATTTTAAAATTATATTTCTTATAGTGGCTAAGAGCAACTCAAACAAGTTTTCTTTAGGTGTATCTGGAATAGCGTTTCCATTAGGGAGAGAGAAAATTGGAGATCTAACAATCGCCTTATGGGCAGATCTGTCAAAACCTGGGCTTAATGCTAGGGAGGGGGAATGCTGGGGAATTAAAATAGTAGGAGAGGCAAGTAATGTAGATGATCTAGTATTAGGTTGGGATGATACTTGATAATGGCGGTTATTGGATGAGGGTGATAAAGAAGCTCTAGTAGTATCTGCAAAAGCCTTTCTGACTTGCAGGAACCTAACAGAGGCTTCCCAATAAGAGAGGTTTTCCTGTGACATTACAAGCTTAATAGACTTTTAACGAGCGTGTTCGGGGCAGCGAGGGTCTTTTGACTGGTGATCACCAGAACAAAAGAGGCAAGTGGGTGAGCTCTTGGAGCATGTTGCTCCTTCGTGATTCTGTTCACGAATGAAACGAAACAGCGAGGATTGGATCTACATTGGGTGGTAACATGACCGAATCGACAACATTTAGAACACTGGATGGATGGAAGTACGTAAGTCTCTACAGGCATAGATGTGTAAAAACTGTATATATGAGCTGGAAGCTTTTGGCCTTGAAACGTTAGCACTATTGTTTGAGTAGGGGTCCAGTTAGAGATACCTTCGTTCATAACTCGTCTATTAAGTCTGCGAGCTCTCACTACACTACCAAAACCAGAGGGAACCTCTATGGAAGATACAAATTTCTCAAGAGGCCAATCTACAGGGACCTCTCTAACAATACCCATGCGAGTGACGTTATATGATGGGATTACTGCTTCATATTTTGCAACACGAAGAGCAGTGTGAGCTAGAAATCCATTGGCATCGAGGTAATTTAAAAACTCAATAGAAACTTTGTTTCTACCGATGCATTTAACTCCACCACGAACCACATTTTTAATATTATTTTGGAATAGAAAATGACCGAATTTGATTGGATGAAGGGTAATACCAGATGAAGGATCATCTGAGAATCTGCTAACGTGTACTAAAAAGGGTGCTTCGTCAGAATCCGAACAATCTAATTTGTTTTTCTCATATTCCGGGACGGAGTATGTATCATGTATAGATGGAGTAGCTTGCGATGGATCGGAAATATTTTTTTTAGTTGGAGGGTGAGTCGACAGCTCTTTATGTGATTTACTACATTTTCTACTAGCTAGGCTAGAACTAAGCGCATCCTCAAATTCTATGCTATTAGAGTCGGACATCGAATGGGGAATAACACGGGGAGACCTAGCGTGGGAATGTATCTCCGATACTCCACCTCCGGGATCCGGCGTGAACCGCCGGATCCCGGAGTCCGCGTCCATTGCGTTGAAACGCAATAAAGGCTTACGGAATATCATACTATCAAAACAATAATATTCGGTATATTGATAATTCAACAGTAATTATGTAAATTATTTCACCAATAATCCAAAAGACATGCGCCCTTCACTCCACCAACCATCAACCTCCACTTAAAAAAAAGCATAAGATATTTATTCAATTCTTATTTTCAAACGTAACGATGACTCCTTCGTCACATGACTTTCTTTGACTTTCTTCGGAACACACCCAAATTACGCTGTCATCGTAACTATTAAGATGGCGGACGACAGCCGAAGTAAGTCACTCTAGGTATATGAAGATTAGGTCGCCTCCTCCTTATAGAGCTCAATGTGTAGGTCCTACATCTAGCTATATCATGGACCAAATCGGCCCAATAATCAAAGAGTAAAATAATCTTATCTTCTTGTTTAATGGCTCTTGTTGTAGCAGTGTGAGCACAATTTCGTTTCGCCAATATAGCATAGCATCACGCCTGTATTCCCCGAAGAGGTAGGCAGAGGTGTATTACCTCCGGTAGGAGTAGTATTGTTCTGTGTGTATTGCACACCCACGACTCGCCGGCTATGTTAAGTCCCACGTAATAGGGGGCGAGCCTATTGACGTCTACTGGGCACATTTCCAAACTGTAAATAACTATTAATAACTGACAATATCAAGTATTAATTTAAGGTAGACCGTCGAGTAAAATAATATATACGGAATCCATAGACGAAGAATAATATACTCGCTACTATTTTAACATTAAGGATGAAGAAAAGGATGCACATAATAGGTTATACCAAAAGTGAGAGAGACACATGTATAAGTATTTTTATCCTTTTCGCGTATGCGTTATTTGTATTTGGACCCAATCAACTGGGTCCAAACAATAATGTGGCCAACCGTCCCTATCGTCGGTATGTAAGCTTGTTTTTGTATTAACGTAAAAAAAAACCTTCATTAATCACGTTACATACGCTAATATTACATGTTCTAATACATTTTAAACAAAATATAAGCATAACTGCAATTTCTTTTGTCCTGTCATTCTTGTATCCGGCTAAAACAGGTTGTACATTTTTAGTCAACAAAGTTATAATCATAGTTATCTATTAAAATTATCCCGGTTATCATATGTCAAACTATTGCTATCTCGACACGCTGATAGCTTGTCTATAATATCCTTTGTCTACTTCTGCTTCTTCTTACAAAAATGGCAGTATGCCGCCGGTGACGACGACTATCTTGCCAATGTCGAGTGACTTATTATTAGACAGTAGTTTGGAAAACGTTATAGGATGGCAACTTCTCTATCTGGTAGGTAGTCTTCTTAGTAGCTGTTGGACGGACACAAGGTGTTAGTACATAAACAGACGGTACAAACAGTTAAGATATTTACCTATAATGGCCCATTACATCTTGATGTTATTTTCATTTAAGAATTTTTACAAGAGTTTGATTACTTTAGGTGAGAAATAAGTAAGAAGAGAATGGAAATTTATAGGAAGAGGAACTGCAATACTGGATAGTTTTAAATAGAGATCAAAAGAGTTGCAATTTAATGGGCACGCAAAGAAAATATGGTCAACTGTGCCCTCATCTAAGCCACATTCACATAAAGAGTTGTCACGTACATGTATCTTTTTAAGGAGCACTGGAGTATGGCAATGGCCGAGTCTGAGTCTACACAAGGAAGTAACAGTCCTTTTAGCCAGCTTTTTCTACTTTGTAAACCATGGTTTTGGTTGTATTTCTGGTTGAATACTCGCATAATATTTGCCTTTATGTTGGGAAATTTCCTGCCACTGTTGAAACCATGAGGATGACAGGATTCTTTTAGAGACATGTTGTAGGTCATAACTGTATATAGCATTATGGGACTGGTCTACTTGATTTGAAGTAGCAAACCTGGCCAAACTATCCGCGCATTCATTGCCGGTTATACCCGAATGTCCTGGAATCCAAACTAATTCAATGTTTAATCGTTTTTTAGAACATGCTAACAGAAGGTTTTTAATATCCATTACAAGTTTAATTTTATTTTTGCTGTACAGCTGATTTTGAGATAAAGATTGTAAACTACTAAGGGAGTCCGAAAAAATAACACTCTTTTTGATATTATGTGCCACAATGAATTTGACTGCCTCGTAGATTCCCAAGCTCTCTCCTGTAAAAACTGAAACTTCTGGTGGACACTGGAAAAGTAGAGCAATTCTAAAGTTCTGGTAATATGTAGCTACACCTGTGCATCCAGAAGGTGATAATTTAGATGCATCTGCATAAAAGAGATTCCAACCATCCCAATATCTCTTGAGTGCCAAGTTGAAGTCGTCTTTAACATTCCGGGAATTCTTAGTAATGCCAAGGGTTAGGACAACTTTAGGCTTAAAATGTACAGCTTCAAAGATACTGGCAAGATTGTGTACTGACAAACAGGTGAAAGAGAATTTTTTATATTTCTGTAGCTGATTATTAAAGGAGGAACTGACTTGTTTCTCCAATATGACGAGTTCTAAAGCAATACATTAATTGTGTCCAGTAGAGGAAGCAAGGGATGAGAAGAGAGAGCAAAAACCTTACCGAGAAAGCGATCTGCCAAATATTGCCTCCTTAAGTTCAAGGGTGGGTTGTCTAAATATTCCACTTGGAGAGCGTTAATCGATGCAGATTTCATTGCGCCAACTATGATCCTCAGACATTTATACTGAATGGCATCGAGCTTACGTAAAGCCCCTTTATTACACGGTTCCATTACAAAGCTGCAATAGTCCATTCTACTCTTGACTAACGCACTATATAATAATTTTAATGTGCTCGGGTGAGCACCCCACCAGACACCTGAAACTGCCTGAAAAATAGACACAGACGGTTCACATTTTTGAATAATGTTGTCTATATGGTAAGCCCCTGACAATTTTGAATCTATGGTTACTCCCAAGAATTTGGCTTTGTCTTTAATAGGAATACTTACGCCATCAATATTAATATTTACTTGAGGTTTCCGCCTTTTCCTAGTGAATATAACACCTACACTTTTTGGTGAGCCAAGGGTCAGCCCGTGATTTACAAGCCAACAGTTCAATGAGGATAGAGAGATATTCATAGAGGTAGCAGCATCTTCTATAGAATTATCAGATACCATTAATGCTATGTCATCTGCATATTGTAAGATTTGGCAATTAGCATTTAAACAACTGGGCAGATCGTACATGTAAATATTATACAGAATTGGGCTAAGTACAGATCCCTGAGGTAGACCCTTCCAAACTACTCCCTGTACAGGTTCATCCCCTTGTGTTTTCAGTTGGACAGTGCGATTTACAAGAAGGTTAGAAATTATTTGTATCATCCTTGCCGGGATTCTCAGCTTCTGCAGTTTATGCCTGAGAACTAGGAGGAGAACTGAATCATAGGCAGAGCAAACATCTAAGAATATCCCCACAACAGAGTCATTGTTTGCAAGAGACAAGCGGATCTCAGAGGTGAGAATTGCAACACTATCCATTGTTCCCAAGCCTTTTCTACAATCAATAAAATAAAATATTCACATTTTTTCTTTTTATATTGCTCACCCCCGTATTGAGGATCTGACATTGATTAAAAATATTTTATGTAGTGTAAGGGGCCCTTTGTTTGTTATGGGGGATTTTAATTTTCACCATTACAGGGGGGATCCGAGTCCTGTGATAATGTTGGCATAGGGCTGGCTGACTTATTAGATGACCTTAACCTATGTGTTATTAACGACGGCAGCACAACACGTAGACCATTGTAGGCCAGGGTAACAGTTGTGTAGACTTAACATTTTGCTTATCAAACTTATCTGGAATTTTCAATTGGAACAGATTGAATTCAACTTATGTCAGTGACCACTTCCCTATAGTATCTACAATGCCTTCTAAACAGTGCCATAGTAAACCCCGTGCACCTCTACTTAAGTTTCAACTTAACTCTGCAGACTGGCATCTTTACTCACAAATTTTAGATGTCAAAATTGCTTCATTGCCACCCATAACAATAACTAATGCTCAGAATTGTCTTGAATCATTTTCTTCTGCTATCTCCTCTACAGCAGATGAATGTTTTCCATTAAAGAAGCCTCCCTCTGGTAAAATACCATCTCCACCATGGTGGGATAGTGAGTGCACACACATGATCCGAGCTAGAAAAAGGGCAGAAAAAAGTTACAATGCAAACATGAGCCCTAATATCCTTTGTCTAAGACGGAATCCAATAATACAGGCAGTGCTGCCAGCCTTGACGTTGATAAATCTGTGATACCAACTTAAAAAATCTGTATCAACTATTCAACTAAATTTTAGAAAATCTGCATAGATCGGTATTTCTATTACCAAGTACCTATGTTTGTGAATACAGTAGGAATACAGTAGGTAGTGAAATTGACTTGTAACGAGGCTTTTGATCTAGCTAAAAATTAAAAAAAATTGTAATAGTTTAAATAAATTTTCGTAAACAACCATGTATGGGAATGAGATATCTCAACGTTCAGTCACGTGGTCAGATCAAGCTAAACGAGTATGTCAAAAATTCGTAGACAATTTGAGACTACTTGACATACTTACTTAAAATTTACTAGCTCACTCCGGCTAGAACTTAAATTTATTAAAATAAATTCAAAATATAATATGAACAATTTTATTATTGATTGTAAGAACAACAGTTACACCATACTCGTCTATGTACTTAGATGATGTTAGCACTGCTCTTTCGACAACCAGGAATCCCCGATTGGCCCCGAAACAATAAAAGGGCTATAGGTGTTGCTAGTTGTTATTTTTGTGACTAGCATTGGTAGGATTTTTTCTGGCATTACAATAAGTGCCAGTAAAAAGTGATACTTATGTACTTAAATGTATTACTTTGATACTAAGGTCATAAATCTGTATACTAATATGTCGATTCTGTTATCTGTTACAAAGTCCGAAAATCTGTATGTATACAGAGAAATCTGTAAATATGGCAGCACTGAATACAGGCCTGCTCAAATTGCGAAGTGACATACAAAATTTTGCCATGCATACGTCATACGTCATGAACAAGGCAGCATTGGCTCTCAAATTTTTTTCCCCCACAATTTACCCACACACCCCTTAAAGGTTAGAAGTCTGAAATAAAAAAGTATTACTGTCTATAAAAGCTAAAATATATTAAACTAGACTCTACCCACAACTCCGTCCAGGTGGTTTCAGAATATAAATATGTCACACTACTGCACTTTAAATATGGCAGCACTGAACTTTGAATTTGCTTTATGCAAAAATAGCTAACCCGAAGAAATCATTCATTTTTCCAGGATGAAATGTAGCCTGTGTCCTTTTCTGAGCTCTATTACTCTGGGGTTCAGTAGTTACGCCGTGAAAACGTAACAAAAAAACTAACAAATTAAGTCACTTTCACATTTATATTATAGCAAGGATTAAAAATTTGAAGATGAGTCGCGAGTTATAAACGTGACTTAGATTAGAAAAATGGTGGAATTTTTATTTGGCGTACAAAATTATAAAAAAAAATATTTAAATATACTTAAATTTATCGCCATGAGCTGGTTGGATATTATAATATCTCTCTGAAAAGGCACTTTATAAATTAGCCTCTAGCCTGTTTTCAAATTTTCTATTTAAACGTTCTATTCTCCATTCTAACCAGCATTATTTTTTTTTACAATACCCACCTTATGGTAAGCGGTTACCTTAGCCTATAGACGCTAGCACCAGATGACCAGAGGCATCACACGCGCGACTCGTGCTCTAAGGAAAGTGATAGGCAGTGAAAAGGAAGGATAACAAGGAGAGGATAAGGAGGGCCCTCCTTATCAGCGCTCTCACTCACCATACGAAACAATAGTTTAGCAACTTTGAGATTCAAGGTTAACAGAAAGAGTACGAGCTAGTTTTCTCGTTGGTTTGAAAGAGAAACGGCTAAAAGCGATAGTTGTCATGTATCTGTCATATACAACAACCACGCTATGTTATTATTTTTTATTTTTATATTTGTTTTAAGGCATTGGCAGAACCATCAGCCTAACAGTAACATAAACATAATTATTCTCCAAACTAGATTAATTCATCAAACAAGTCGTAGTTGAAGTCAGTCATATAAAGTCAGTCGTCAAAGTCACGCTACAGTAAAACTATGGCAACCTTACTGAAGCTTCTATGGAGTTTTGGAAACAACAGGAAAAAACACGTTATGTCGCATTACATCACTTGCCAGCACTTATGCACATACACAAATAGTTAATAAGCAAAAGACCACCACTTTTACACATTAATACTTGAAATAACACAAGTTTAGGAAAATAATGCAGAGCGACGACATGATCTTCTTCGTGTTCCCGCCAAAACTCCCAACCACGCTATGCTGCCAGACCATAGACTATTGGTCCGAGCGCCAGACTAATAACTACGATTCTGCTCATATTAACAATTTAGAATCCTTTTTATGAAAATAAACCAATTTAGACTAGAAATTCTGAAATTATAATTACTGTAAACAATTAAACATTCCTTTTGATAAGTAAATGATTGGTATTATTATTTTTAAAATGCTGTCATCTGTAATTATTTACCCTAAATAATTTTATTTGAAAAACGGCAATGAAAATGTAACGTCATTATGACGTCGTTGCGGCAATCGGTCAACGATTTGAGCAGGCCTGTATTATTGGGCCATGGTTTATATCATAGAGTAATCAACGTCAGCACAAGACCCGTTATAACGTGCGCTGTGAGCGTGGCATCTAGAAGCTTGGAGACACCAAGTAAAACTAATATACTGCTAGTAAAACGCATATTTCGCTACTTAAAAGGAACGACTGACAAAGGTCTTATTAATGGACAAACAAAGGAATCATCACAGAAATTAATCTGTTGCTCCGATTCTGATTTTGCTGGAGACCAAACGACAGACAGATCAACATCTGGAATGATATGCCTATTCTCGGGATCTGCTATCAGTTAGAGAAGTCAACGGCAAACAGCTGTATCTATTTCATTAACTGAAGCAGAAATAATCGCAGCTAGTGAAACAGCACAAGAAATTTTGTGGCAACATTGCGGGGAACTCGCATATAAGCGAGGTGTCCACTGGCAAGTAACTTCCGCAATTTCTGCAAGCGACTTGCGTATAGAGAAATTGCAGTGTTTCCACTGACTACAATTTCTCTATACGCAAGTCGCTTGCAGAAGTGTGTAGAAGTTAACTTGCTGCAAGATCTTGCAGAACCGTTTCCACACAAATTGCATTTTACTTGAGCAAGACCGGTCAAACAAGATGCCTAGCTGCAAAAAAATACGAGCTGCGTCTTTTGTGTTGTTGTTAAAAGATAAATATAAAAAACGTAAAATGTGGGTACGAGATAGGATATTGAGACGTGATAATTGTCGGGCTTCAAAGCAAATTATTAAGAGAACTCCAAAGCGAAGATTCCGTACAATTAAAACACTTCCTACGAATGACTGAAGGCACCTTCAATATTTTGCTCAATTTGATTCACTGTGCTTGTACTATGGGTTCTAGAATAACGGATATATACACATACTACTTTTTTTTTTTAAATACATAAGTACATATTATACAAAATAAACACCCAGGCACAGTACAAATATTTATGTTCATCACAAAAACATTTGTCTTGAGTGGAATTCGAATCACGGTCCATGATCACTCGCACAGAAGTGAAGCTAGTATTAACTTCCTCTAAAAAGTTGCAACTTTATTGTGTGAACAAAACAAAGACGCAAGTGCTTGCTGGAAGTTCAAAATAACCGTATACACGTGCGACTTGCAGCAAGTTCGGCAAGTCACTAAAACTTGCAGAAGTCCACTTGCGCGAGCGTTTACACGTTGCAAGTCGCATGCGCAAGTCAACTTCCGCAAATTTTATTGCTAGTGGACACTTCGCTTTAGAGAGTTAGACTCATAGTAATTTTTGTTCATAATTATACTATTTAAGCTGGTCTGTATTAAATGTGTCACAATGATTGAATTAGTCCATATATCCAAAGTAAACATTTGAAGCGGATAAGCTGAGCAGACAATATTTGATTTAGTTTCATTATATGACTCACAAAGAAAAGGCGTCCTTTTATTGTTTCAATGTCTGTTGTGATAAAGAGTGCTAAGCTCCCAAAGTAACTTAACTGTTGTATTATTCGACCAAGATTATATATGAAATACTTGTAATTGCATGCCTGCAAATGCGCACTGCCTTTTACAATCTGAATCATATTTATAAAAATACTAACAGCTAGGACATTAAAAAAAAATCATACATATCCTAAACTTTTCTCTTGAGTGTAGTGTGTTTAAAGTAAGTTTTAAGTTTTTGTTTTAGTATAAGAAATAAGTATCAGTGATATCAGACAGTTATATTATGATGTTAATGATTTCGACGAATTCAGTGAAATTCAAATAAAGGTTGTTTATCTGACATATTTTTATAGATTTTGTACGGAAACCTTCTTTTAATCACTGTAACTATAGGAACAATATGTATTTATTATTATTATTTATTATTATAATTAGGCGCGAGTCTGATTTTTAATATATTTGTTTGAGACACGGCATTTACTTATCATCACGCCATTTCCCTTGCGGGGTAGACAGAGAGAACATTTTCTCAAACCCAAAACACGGCACCTAATTTTCCTTTTCAATGACATCCCTGGTAGTCATGGTGATTAAGTTGTATGGCGAACTATTTTAAACTTAGATATTTTTTTTTTGTTTGTTTAAGGCCTCGACACTGCATACGGTGATAGCTTGTCTACTTATATCCTTCGTCTAAGTTACGTCAATACAAAAACAAGCTTACATACTGATGATGGGGACGGTTGGCCACCTTATTGTTTGGACCCAGTTTATTGGGTCCAAATACAGCTAACGCATACGCGAGGCGCGAAAGGATAAATATACTTATACCTGTGTCTCTCTCACTCTTTGTAAAACCTAGTATGTGCATCCTTTTCTTCATCCTTAATGTCAAAATAGTAGCGAGTCTATACATATTATCCTTCGTCTAAGATTTTAAAGTTCGCCAGTTGGGACGTATTTAATCTGAGGCCAGTTGAAAAACCTGCAGTCATATGAGGCAGGAAGATACTCAGACTAAATTCATTAAGTTCTTAGTCTGAGGGAAGACACGATACTTTGTCTCAATTTTCTTAGGTATTTCGTATATGCCCGTCTCACTTCCACACTTCATAATGTATTATGGCTACATCTATAGGTTATTTATCTAAGCATTTTATAGACCAAGGTTGGAAGCATTAAGCGGATAGATAGGTCTGAAAAGAATTTGTAATTCTTCCGAGGGTATAAAGAGACTGGTTTATAATGTCTCTTATGTAAAGTAATAACGTCTATGGCTTAGATTATTGATATATCTAGATGGAGTCTCAGCGTTGTAAACGCGTCAAAAAAATTGGGGTGAACTTTTTACCCCAATGCTGTCAGTGTCAATCGTGACGTCACTTGATAAGGTCGTATCCAGGAGCAATAGTGTGTCATTTAAAATGTCAAAAAAGTGTGCCGAAACTACAAAAATCTGAAAATGATCACTAAAGATATCTCTTATCATCGGCTAGTAACATATTTCATACAATAACTGGCTAAATAAGTCATTTAAATATTCCGAAAATAAATTACCTAATTTTAGCTCATATTTTTTTATGTGATACCAGTTTATGAACTTAAATTTCCCGCTTAATCTTGCAAAGTTGATGACGTATAACGAAATGGAAGGCGCTTATGCTTGTTGTCCAGCAGATTGATTAAGGATTTAGAGCTTGCGACAAATATAGGATAGCAAAAAATAACTAGATCTATTGAAAGATACAAGTGCTACAATTGTCTGTGAAATGACTCCTGCGCAAACTACAACATAAACAAAAAAAAATTATATAAAATCTCTTCTTATTTTTTCCTCTCTTCTGGTGTTGTCAACAACAACTCCCATTTATTGTCGTTTTAATAAAACTGGTGGCATTTTAAACATGTAAATATGCACCTAAAACATGTGCGCTCAGTTTATTCATCGATTACATCTAGCACTAGGGTATTCACTAAATATCGATATATTATCGAACTTATTCGATGTTGACCATACTATATATCGAATTGATAATGATTGATTGATGTTTTGACAATTATTTATTTTATTCGATTAATCGATATATTTATTTATAGAAACATCATTCCTTTTTATGTTTTGCCAAATCTATTAAAAATATATCAGACTAATAATTACAATAAAAACAAAACAGGTAAGACATTTGTCAGTGAGCAGCTAAATTATTTATTCTGATCGTAGACAGATGATATTATAGACACGTTCTCAGCGTATGCATTACCGAGATAACAATAGTTTGACATATGACAACTGCAATAATTTTAAAAGATAACTATGATATTAAACACAAAGTGAACAATGTGAAATCGAAAATAACAGTCACGAGCAGGATTTGAGCCTGCATCTCCTGGATACCGTTCAGATGTATTGCGAATTCAGCAATCGTGACAACTGCTTTCGACTGCTAATTTCGACAAAAAATTCATACTTAACGTCCAAGGGACGCGTCGTTTTACTTACTAATATATAATATAACTCATCACAGTCATCTCACTACTATCTTAGTAGTACAGTTCCATTCAAGTTACTTGCATATAAAACCTCTATCATTAGGTACACTACTCGTGTAGCTATGAAATTCTGATCTCTGATTCTACATTCACACATACGAAATCAAATACAGTAGCTAGATTTTTGCGTTTGACTGGAGAAAGGTATCTAACGTTAAACTTTTATGGATAGTATTCGATATTGCAAAAAATACCGATGTTCTTCTAGCGATATATCAACAAATATCGATACTGAGATTCGATTTTTAAATCGTATATAAATATCGATATGTTTTTTAAGTGGACAGCCCTCACGCTGGATGCTCGCACCCGCACGATGGTGCGTATGTTACGTCTAGCACCGCGGCCTTGAGCGGACGTCCAGCGGGGATGGAAGGTGCGTAAGGCGCTTTAGGCTGTGTTCCGAAATACACCGAGAGCACTGTCCAGGTGCTATTACTGGAGAAAAATCGTTCCGTTATAGACTGACAGTATACTGCCGCAGTATGGTACGGAAATATATGACGCCATGAATCATCGCCATTTTTGTACTGTGAGCACTGGCGTTTTCGAGGTAAGGTGCCCTCAGTGGTTTGATCACGTGATCAACAGCGTCCAGAAATATAATAACTTGCACTATTGAAAATTATTATTATTATTGAATATATTGTTATTCAAAGATACCGAAACATGGAAAATGTAAAGAAATTGTGTTTATTGCAGTGTGAAATCAATACTTTGTATGAAATGAAAGTAATGACAGATCAGTATACTGGACTGCGTTCCGTAATAAACAGTAACCAGTATAGTATGGCTAACTTTAAAGGAACGACTTCTGTCATCATGACACTGCTGCCAACTTAGCGCGTTCGGCGCCAGATCTAGCGCTTTTTTGGGTTCCAGCGCGTTTTAACGCCTAGCGCCAAATCTAGCGCTTTTATGGCTTTCAGTACGACCTTAAAAAACACCCGGCTTAAGAATGAGTGGAAGCAAAATAATGCATATAAACATTGTTTTAAATCTGTTCTTGGAGATACAACAAAAGCTCAATGTATTTATTGTAAACTAGAATTTTCAGCAAAATATCAGTGACATATAACGACAGAGTCAGCCTGTCAATCACAAAATACAGACAAACCATCTTTAGATACTTCACAGAAAAAATAATAATTTGCGTCGCAACAAGTGAGTGAAAACAATAAAGCTGAAGCATATTTGTCAATGTTGCAGCAGACCACTAATATATTAGTTCGGTTCTTTGTGGACATATGAGGAACAAGTTAAAAACAATATCTAGCGCGATCTAGCGCTTTTTTAAGTGCTGACAGCGCGTTTTCGCTCAGACCAGTTGGCAGCCGTGCATCATGACAAGTTCAAAGTTGTTGATATTACTTTTATTCGCTCCGCTTCGTTTTTGGTTGTTCACACGTGCTTGTAACGGCGTGTATATTTACTGTTATAGTATACAAAATCTTGAATTGTTAACAATTAGTGTTAGTACTACTTCTACCAAAGCAAAATGAAGATAAAAAAACAGCATCGTAAAAAGAAATATCTTCATAAATTGAATCGGAAGAGAATGCACATCAAGCAACGAAGTACAGGCGAAGTGAATTGGTTGGTTTATATCTAAATCATATAGGTACTTTTGTAGAAAAAAGCAAGTTAGTTTATACATATATTATCATTTTTAGTAAACCCATAAGAGATGCGTGGGATTTCAAGAAGTCATCTTTGCGTAATATGACAGAAATGGGCCTTGCTAATGATCCAAATAAAGTGTTGAAAATTCCCAACTTTAAACAAGAAAAAGTGAAGATAGCTAAGAAAATGGTAAGCCAGGATGATTCAGATTACAGCGAGGAAGAAATTGTACCACCTGTAATTAAAAAAGAGATAGTTGAAATATTAGAGAAAGAAGCAAGAGCTCCCAGACAAAGGCGATTTATGTGAGTTTTGGTTGACATATTAGTTCTTCTTTAAACTTGTACATGTTTTATCCTGCTAATATGTTGGAAACCTGAGATATAACTTAGAAAATAACATTTCCTGTGTTATTAAATATAACATTGCAAAAACCTAAATAAATACCACCATAAAGCTGAAAATTAAAATATTTATAATTTTAGACATATTACATAATTATATCTAAACACATGGCATTATTGACAAATATTTACTGTAACTGGGCTGCCTGTTAAAATAGTGAAAAAACATTTAGATATTTTTATATATATTTTTAGCATTTGACATGCCTAGCACTATACATTAAACACAGTGTTATTTTCGATTTCACATTTTTCACTTTGTGTTTAGTGAAAAAACAATTACATAAATGCTCGTAAAATTGTTACATCCTTTCAGCAGAAGTCAGAATACAAGAATTGAATTAAATTATATGACAACTATGTTTTGAATATGTATATTGAATAGGACATAACAACATAATTATAATATACTAGCTGACTCGGCAAACATTGTTTTGCCATATAAATATTTTCCAGAGTATTTTTAGGGAATTACTAGTAAGTGTAGAAAAAAATACTTTGGATAATCTAAAACTGCACGCCTCATAATCTTAATTTTTCACAATAAAATTGATTATTTGATAAGTAACTAATAATGTATCTAAGTAGTTTTCAATAAATCCCATAGATAGCGCTAATTTCAAAAAGTACGAATGTGGGTTTCATGTCTTAAACATCTAGCGCTAATTTTAAGAAGTACGTACTTCTATATTGGTCTACCTCTCAGTTCCGGGCCGAGTTTTAGTGTCGCGTCGAGCGTAAATATTCAGTATTTTTTTGTTTATTTAATAACAATTAAACCACATCGAATCAGAACGTGAAAAGTAATAGGGTTCTATTCCTAATCATAATAATTCGTTAATGAAAAAAAAAGATTCGGTTAGTAAAGCATTTTGGTCGTTATCGTGTTAACATACATTACCGACAACTCACGACGTCCAAGCGAGATTTTTTTCAAACGGTTTTTTAACTAGTTTAAATAACAAAAATGGTATCAAAAATATCATGAGTGTTAAAAATAGTGTTTGTTCTTTATATGTGTGTGTAGATATTATTTTACAAGTGCAATATATGATTGATATATTATAATAATTGATATATTAATATTATTCTGTTCTCCCTGCATACCCCGCCAGGGAAATGGCGTGATGATAAGGATATATGATAAATAGAGACATTTTAAGCTTGAAAAATCAGTTGTTCCGTGTAAAACGGGAGTAGAACAAGTTTTTGTCCGTGTGGTGACGGATTAAGAATACAAGTGTCACCGCCCCATTCATTCCCACGGGTGTCGCATGAGGCGACTAAGGGAAGTAAGCAATTATCATCCAATGCATGACTGGTGGTAGGGCTGGGTACCAAGTGGGAGTACTCACTTGGTATCCGGCCCGAGCGGATTGGTACCACCATCTCCCGTGTGACCGGCCATGAAGCACATCGTTGCGTTTTGGCTGTAGCAGGAGATAGCCGTTTATATTTCATTTCATCCGTGAAATGAATTGGTGAGCAGTGGCTTGACATTACTCTCGGTATAGTCGAGTCCATGGGTGACGGTTACCATTTACCATCAGATGGACCGTGCCTCGTCTGCCACTACAAGCAATAAAAAAAAAAAAAAAAAGTACACCTCTACGCTTCTCCTTTGAGGCGTGTAATAACTTATTGTAAGTGTGTGAGGAACTGAGGATGTGTTATATAATATGAGTGAAAGAGGCAAGTGGAGCGCTGTGAATGATGACAGATTATAAAACTAACTAACTTCGTTGTGATTGGTTGCCTGAATCTCGCGTCGAAATCTCGACTAATCAGGAATCACGCGTCGGACTGTTGATCAATCACTGACTCGAAACGAAAGTTTGTCTAACGTTTCGTTTTTAATTCTAAGGGGGCAGTACTAATATCGCTATTAAAAAATAGGGGTTAGCAGTAGAAGGGTGAAAATTTAGGGTTGTATGTATTTTTTAATGCAGAATCATAAAAAAATCAAATAAAAAATTTTGACCAAAAAATAAAAATAAATTTTAGGGGTGACCTCCCTTATCACTTGGGGTATGAAAATAGTATACATCCTATTGTCAGACCTACTGAATATACACACAAAAAATTATAAGAATCGGTCAAGCTGTTTCGGAGGTGAATGGCAACAAACACTGTGACAAGAATTTGTTATATTAGATGTTACACTTTCTTTTTAAATCATTTTCAGGTTACCTAAGTCACAAGTGGAATTCTTAACATATTTATTAGATAAATATGAATATGACTATAAAGCTATGGCTAAAGACAAAAAGAACTACTATCAGGAAACATGGAAGCAACTGAGAGCTAAGGTGAAGACATTTATGGGTATTCCAAAACAATATAATGAATATTTGGCATCAAAAGGGCTTTTGGATAAAGCTGAAGAATTAAAGAATAAGGCAAACACTTCAATAGAGGATGATGACTAGTTTGTAATTGTAATAATTAAAGGTTGTTATACTGATGTAAATAAATTTAATTAACCTAGGTATCAGTTTCACTTATATAGTTGATATTACTGTAATTCACATTATACTCTTTTGGAGTGATTCACTCTATTTATTAGTAGCCTTTGTAAGACCATAACAAACATAACATTTTATTTTACTGTGTTTTACAATCACTAGGACCGTCTTTGATGGGTTTTATTTTGGCCAATTCTTGGTACCATTCTTTTTCCATATCAAGCAGCATCTGAGGTTTCTTGTACTGAAAAGTTAACACAAATGTTAGTCATAATTATCTGTAACATTATAAAGGTGGTACAAAGCTGTCTACATTTATGATATTTGAGTAAAAGTGACAATTGGGTTATGGAGTCTGTACACAAAACAATTTCTATCTAATAATGAAAGTTAATGATTTTTATGGAACCAAATGATCCAAACTTGTATTTATAAATTTGAATAACTAGAAGTGAGTTTTTGAGCATTATACACAACACGTCAGGAGTTTATGGTGGTAATAAATTAACTTGATGATTTTTTGCAGTCAATGAGTTCTTGTAGTAAGCCAATGATTGATTGATCCTAAGGCAGTATGGAGTTTGCTGTATCAGCTAATAAGGAGTAAAACTTGCTTTTAAGAAAAGTATTAAGGAGGAATACTGATGGCTGATACATATATACATATTTGGGTTTACTATGACCCAACAATTATTACGTCTTTTAAGTAGTAGTAGTTAGTTAGGCTTCCTGTGTTTGAAGCATATATTCCCCATATTTTTTTTCATTGTCTTTGCAAAACAAGTAGTTGTATTAAATTATGACAAACAATCAGTTTAAAACAAAACATTATAGATATCTTACCATTATAATCAAAGTATTAAATTGATGAGTTGATGAAATATTTGCTTGTTCTATGGGCAAATTTAGGCGATCAAGTTCAGGCACTCGGAGTTTTTTGAAATACTTTTTGTTGGTGGTGCGAACAATAATACATCTTTCATCATTATTTGCACTAATCGAATATGTCTCGATAGGATATGTTAGATTGCGGACTCTCCATTCTAAGTTTACTCTAGTGTTTCTTCTGGTCAGTATTGGCTAGGAAGGAAGAGCAGGCGTGTTTATGCAGTAGTTTCATATTTAAAAAAAGAAATGTGAGTAGTTTTTTAAGCACTAGATTTTACAAGAACAATAGGAACAATATGTTCAAGAGATGCACAACATTTCCTAACATACTTTGATATTAAATGATTGATTTAGATTATTAATGTAAAATTTTAATGTTTATTATGTATTTATAAACATTTCCATTGATATAAGTGATAGCCTAGTGGTAAAACCAAGGACTGCAAAGACAATAGTATCGAGTTTGATCCCTGATCTCAAGTCAACACAACTCTGACTTTGGATATTTTATGAGAGAACCAATAAAATAGATTCTCGTGAAGACTGATAACCTGCACTGAGTAAAAGAGGTAAATATTGTAGTACATTTTGGCAGCTTGGGGGCTGCGCTTGTGGGACCTGTTCTGCAATGAATACAAGATTGTAGGAGCAACCTGTAACACCATAGTAATTAGCCGCTCTAAAACAAATGGAACACCCACAAATTTAAAAAAATAACAGTCTCATGGGGTTTGGGAGATATGATGGAAGTTCAAGAGATTGTGGAAACAATGATGTAAGTAGTGGACAAAACTCCTTGCATACATATAGTCTGGAGTCCAGAAAAGGACATAGGCTACTTTTCATTCCAGAAAAATTAATGATTTTCCCGTGGATGTAAATTTTTAGGTAGAGATAATTAGCATGCCATGCCGTATGGGGCCGGCTTTAGAAAGAGCCGACTGAGGGAATACCGGGAGAGTGGGCAGCAGCACTCCCTCGAGTATTAACAACATCCATTGCGATCGCCAACTCGCCTGCCAGGCGTGGCAAATACGGCATTATCCCCCATGACGTGACCGCTTGTTGTGGCTTTCTCTTGGGGAAGCCTATATCCAGCTGTGGACATTGAAAGGCTGATGGACGGATAGATGGAGTGATTTATTTATATTCTGAAGTCAATGCAGACAGAGTCATGGGCAGAATCTAGTATTTATTAGTACATTATAATCTCTAATACTATATTTACAGTCCTTTCCTTACATAAGCATATTCTCGAATTTTCAGTGTCAATGGAGCAACTGGAAAATATATTAAAATTATATATTTGCATTAACTGTTATTAAATTTATATAATGGCAAAGTGGCTCACCACCCATCACTTTTCATTCCCATGAGTTGGCACTGGAAGTACGTATTTATTGCCTCTGCCTAACCCTTTTGGAAACTGGTGTGTAATTACTAAATCACATGTAAAAATAAGGATTTCACTAAGATAATACCTGGTCTTTGCACTCCATTAGATCAGCACCAGTGTCAATTTTAGGAGTGGCATCAGGAATAGGGTCCCCTATTTCCACGTTCCAGGTTCCGTCGCCACCTAACTTTCCTTTGACTTTCCAAGCGCGACGTAACAAAACCTGAGTATCAACGTTGTACTCTTCCACCATTTCTTTACCATTCTCGAAGTTATAGTGTATCTTTTTTAATTTATCTTCTTTAAGGCACGTCTTTTCCGCATCAAGTAACTCGTGATACCAAATTGTATTCCTAAACATATTACAGTTTCTATCGACTATGATATCACCTTTAGCTCTCTTTTGTACGGATTCCGATTCACTGAGTTCATTGATTAAATTATTTCTTTTCATTCTATCACCATAGCAACGATTAAAATTGTTTATTGTATGTGTAAACGTAGTGTTATATATGCTCTTTGGTATGTGTATTTAGAAATATTTTTGTAATGTAGGTTATGTATATGTAGGTAGATGTAGACGTACGTTTGTTTATACTACAGATGTGTCAACTCGATTTATTAACCCGAGTTAACTCGAGTTAAGCTTAACTCGAACTAATTTGAGTTGTTTTCTGTCTGACTCGAACTGATTTGGCTTTCAACAATATTCAAAGCATTGAACGCTGATTATGAACTTCCCAGTAGAAACAAATTACGTGTACGTGTATTTTTATCTAATAATAAGTTTCTGTTATTATTAGATAAAAATACATTATAATATATAAATGGTCCGTCCTTTTACTTGTTGATTAGTTAAAAATTCTAATTAAAGTATAAAGTAAAAAGGCAACATAATACAATAATAAAATAATAAATGATAATAATTAATAATACCTAAGTGGATGAATTTGTATATCTTGGATGTGGATTCAGTCGGGATGGAAGGTACACCACTTATGTAGAGAGAAGAGTGAATGCGGGAAATGAGTGAACGGAGCATTGGGACAACTTCTCGGCAGCCACCACCTCAGCCAGAAGGCACGTGTCGCAATACACAACGCAGTGCTTGTCCCAACGTTATTATTTGGAAGCGAGAGTTGGGTATGCAAAAAGGAGCATGAGAGTAAAATCAATGCGGTCGGCAGGAATGTTGAGGAAGCGAGAGATGTATGCAAGAATAGAGCCTCTTGGCACTCTGTTCTCTCTGCCTACCCCACAAGGGAAATGGCGTGATTATAAGTTAGTTTAGTTAGCTAAGTTTTATAAGAACATTTTGATTGTGATAATTAAACAATTATAAGCATAAGTAAGTACCTATGATGCTAGGTACATATCAAAGTGAGACTGTTAATATTATGTGAAGGCTGTTATAAAACTAGTTTTGATGGTAATAAAGAGAAATACTTTAGGTTACAAAGATTTAAACCAAAATACATATTATATGATACATAAAACAAACACCTTTTTTCTTAATTCATTTATACCTAGTTTTTTTTTAATTGTATACATATCTACTTCTATACCATTATAAAGCTGTAACAAAGCTATGTTTGTACATTTAAGATATTTGAGAAAAAAATACTGTAATAGGCTATATAGGCGTGTCTGAGCAGAGAACAATATTTTTTTAGATTTTTAGTTTGTTTCTGTCTGTTTGTTTGTTCGCGCATCACGTAAAAACTACTGAACGGATTTTGATGCAATTTTTTGGTTTGATAGCTCTTGATTAGACTTTAACAACTGGTAAAAATATTTTTGATCTATATTTCTTAGCATTTGACATGCTCCGCCACTTTTAAAAGTGCAAATTATTTGTGAATAAGGAAAAAGAGATTTTTTTTACTAGCGGGAATCGAACCCGCGTCTTTTCCAATCCAGGGAAGTGCTCTAAGCAATTGAGCTATAGTACAGATCTTTCGATCATCCGAATCTCCTTATCACATTTGTCTTAATGACAACACAACACTCTTGTGTAACACACTGGTCGTAGATCTTCGTTTTCAGACACTGCGGAATATTGGACAAGAAGATCTTCCTTAGCTTCCCGAACGCTGCCCAGC
Organism: Leucoma salicis; assembly: GCA_948253155.1. Lineage (NCBI taxonomy): Eukaryota > Metazoa > Arthropoda > Insecta > Lepidoptera > Erebidae > Leucoma > Leucoma salicis. The sequence continues at coordinate 8,364,260 of OX411815.1, forward strand.
CGAGTTGGATTCGTCGATTGACCTCTTTCTCGAAGTTGTGCCTACCTAACTGGACTGCTTGTCCCAGGCCATAATGGTCGACAACTTCGAGAAGCGCACTCCCGACTAGGACCGGTGCTGAAATGACATGGACATTAGACATGACTTTCGTCTTGTCCATGTTCATTTTGAGACCCACTAGTCGGGAAACCCTGCTGAGATCATCGAGCATGGTGCCAAGGTCCTCCAGCGATTCTGCCATGACTACGATGTCGTCGGCATATCGAAGGTGAGTGATGTATTCGCCATTGATGTTGATGCTGTAGCGTAATAGCCACACTAAAGTGTTATATTGCTGTCTCATGAGTGACCACGCGATGGCTACATCTATAGGTTATTTATCTAAGGAGAAATGCGTATAACCAGAAACATGGAAACAAACGATATGAAGGAAATAGTTTCTTACTATGAGGTATTGCGCAATTGAGCAAAGAATTAAAATTGGTCACTACTTGGAGCAAAGAATTAAATTGGTTACTATTCATCCATTATTACAAACACAATAAAGCGTAAGATATTTATCAATTAAATTCAATTCTTCATTTAATGGCGTTGTTAGACTTATAGACACAACTTTGCCAATGTCGCGTAGAGATATCGAAAATATTTATCTCTTTCATTTATACTACTGTAACCAACGTCAACCATGTAATATGCCACCGTTGTCAGTCAGCCATAGAGAAAAGATCATACAGTAAACCTCAATAAACTAATTCCTAGTCGTAGACAATCACGTACGTTCTTTATTTTTTTTAATACGATTCTTTATAGGGATGTCAAGAGCGAAAAAAATATCGATGAATCGGTGTTGGGCTATATATATTCTAATCTGTAGTTTTAGGGAATTTTGGGTGTTGCATTTGAAAACGTGTACGTTTTATGTATGATTGGAAATCCGTACACATATCCGTACGCAATTTTTATCCGTACGTAATACTTCAAATTCCGTACCTGTACGGACAAATCCGTACATATGGCAACAGTGGTGCATGGCTATGACAGCTCATACGATACAATCTCAGAGATACAATCACAGAACAATATTACTCAAGAGATACAATCCTTTTCTCTATTAGCAAATTTAAAAAAAAGGGGTTATGAACTTAGATAAATAACCTATGAAGCATTAATTATTAAGATAATCGGGTTTGACTTTTCTTCGCGCTGCACTGAATTACTGAACATGAATAAATAAATAAATTATCTTATCTTCTTGTTTAATGGCTCTTGTAGTGGCAGTGTGAGCACAATTTCGCCAATATCGAGTATTAATTTAAGGTAGACCGTCAAACGAAGGAAATTTGTTCGGTGAAAGAGAAATAAACGGTGATAAATGAGTCCAACACGACGGATTACCATGAGATTTAATGAAACAAAAAATACAACTCTAACTACATGACATACAACTACTTACAGGAATACAATATATACAAAACCAAAAATATTTATTTTTAAAACTAAATATCCTGTTACCTCTATAATATGTACATACATTTACAATTTAATCTTATTACCTTTTATGAATTTACAAAGTGTTTTAATAAATGGAGTAAATACAAGAGACAAAAGAAGTTTGAAAGATGTAGGACGAGAGATTTCAGCTGGTAAAATATTATTTATAGAACAGTTTAATTTAGGGCAACAAAAAAATATATGATTTATATTTCCTTGAGCCAGACCACATTCGCAGATGGAAGTTGTTTTGCTCGTATAGATATCGACCAACTGCCTATTCAAGCATCGGCTCGCAATTGGCAACCACTACTAGACGCTAGGACTGTGGATGATAAAGTTAGCATCTTTAATAAAACTATTATCAATCTCTACGACTCTTATGCCCTAGCAGTGAAGATTAAGCTGAAGCTCCTGCACCGTGGATGTCGTAAGCGATACGTAAAGCGATGCGATGTAGAGACGCTGCGTTCCGCAAACACAAAAAAGAGCGTTGTGATAACAACTGGGCACTTTATAAAACTGCTAGGAATCGGTGTAACCAGCTGATACGTAACGGTAAACGCCGGCATGTCCTTAACAATATATCTTCTTCTTCTCCTTCTGAGATTTGGAAGTTTCTCGGGAAACTTGGTATTGGCAAAACACGGGATACAGACATACCCAGTACTGTTTATCTGGATGATCTGAATTGCTTTTTTAGCAATACAGTTTCTTTAGATACTGCCACTCGATGTCAAACTGTAGACTATATTGCTAACTTACCACGTCCCGATATAATTCCTTTCAACTTTTCTCCAGTGAAATTTGATGAGGTCAGAAAGATTTCCCTGTCTATTAAATCAAAGGCAATTGGCTGCGATGAAGTCAGTCGGTGAATGATTGTAACCATCCTTGACCATTTGCTCCATCCTATATCGCATATGCTGAACTTCTCTCTCAACTCTGGTGTGTTTTCGACTCTATGGCGTAAGGCCATATATATCCTTCCCTTGTCTAAAATCTCTAATCCTTGTCTTCCAAATCATTATCGTCCTATCTCTATTCTCCCATTTCTTTCCAAGGTTTTCGAACGCTGTGTCCACAAACAGATTTGTGATTTCGTACACACTAATAATCTTCTAAGTGCGTTTCAATCAGGATTTAGGCCAGGACACAGTACGGTTTCTGCACTTCTGAAGGTAACTGGTGACATTAGGGCGGGTATGGAGGATACACGAATCACAGTGCTGGTTTTAGTAGACTTCACAAATGCTTTTAATGTCATCAACCATGACATTCTGTTATCGATCCTCTCCTATCTTATGATCTCATCAGATGCCCTGGAATGGTTCTCTTCATATCTTCAGGGGCGCCAGCAAGCTGTTCGCGTTGGCGATTTATCGTCCAGATGGCGTGAGTTGAGTTCTGGTGTCCCTCAAGGCGGCATACTCTCGCCTCTTCTTTTTTCTCTTTTTATTAACTTTATAACTCATGATCTTCGCTTTGCGTATCATTTGTATGCCGATGACTTGCAGATATATACACAAACAAAGATGTGTGACATAAACAATGACCTTGCTAAAATCAGTGACTGGTCTGCGAGGTTTGGCCTAGGTATGAACCCTGATAAATGCCAATCCATCTTAATCGGCAGCCCTCGGATACTTAGTGGAATAAACACATGCAGTCTTCCACCAGTAGTTTACAATGGGTTTGTCGTACCTTTTAGCAGTAATGTTAAGAATCTCGGGCTATTTTTTGATGGTACGCTCCAGTGGAAAACCCAAGTCTCTAACATCTGCCAGAGAGTAACGTGTACCCTTCGTTCGCTATATTGCATGAAAAACTTTCTTCCAGTTAAGACAAAGGCAACGTTAATGCAAACCTTGGTTTTCCCTGTCATCGATTATTCTGATGTATGCTATCTCGACCTGAATGCAGATCTCCTCAACAAACTTGACCGCCTTCTCAATAATTGCATTCGATTCGTTTTCAACATCCGGAATTTTTTTTCAAAATTTCGTGCTACTCTAAACTGGTTGCCCATTCGGCAAAGGCGCAGCTTACGAGCTCTATCACTGTTATACTATCTTTTAAATTCACCCAATGCACCTACTTATCTAAAATCTCATTTCCAATTTCTTTCTGCCACCCATGACCGACATCTCCGTTCTTCTAATAATCTTCTACTTCACTGTCCACCTCACACTTCAAGTCTTGCATTCTTCTTTTCATATCCAAGCTATCTTGTTGTGGGATGCGTGGCCTCTGGAGACGGTCGTGAATCGTTTAAAGCCAGAGTACGTGAATTATATTTACGTCTGTTAGCAGAGTCCTCTATTTAGCTGTTATTCAATTTAATTTGTTATATATTTATATATATATATATATGTATGTATTTACATATATATCTGGATATGTATATATTAGTATTTTTTGATATCTCAAATGTAGTATATTTTTATATATAATTTATTTATATATACTGTATAAAATATTATTAATTTTTTTCAATTAGTTTGGTAGAAAATAAATAAATAAAATAATCGAGCATTTGTGTAAAAATTCGGGTTTTACATTATATTTACGTGTTAAATCAGTGTTTTGGGAAAAAGACTACGTGATAATAGTGCTTGTAAAATAGTGTACTATGCTACAAAAGCTACAGCGAGCGAAAAAATACAGGTTTGTTTTTATTTCATTTTGTTTCATTCATATGTAGTCGAAGAGTGTTTTTTTATTTTTATATTTTATTGCATATAGTGGCAGACGAGCCACGGTCCATCTGATGGTAAATGGTAACCGTCGCCCATGGACTCGACTATACTAAGAGTATTGTCAAGCCGCTGCTCACTGATTCATTTCACAGATATGAAATTAAATATAAACTATCTCCTGCTACAGCCAAAACATTCATGGCCGGTCACACGGGAGATGGTGGTATCAACCCGCTCGGGCCCGATACCAAGTGAGTACTCCCACTTGGTACCCAGCCCAACCACCAGTCATGCAATTGATGATAATTGCTTACATCCCTTAGTCGCCTCATTATGTATCGGTGAAATGAAATGGTGAGCAGCGGCTTGACAACTTTCTAAGTATAGTTGAGTCCATGAGCGACGGTTGACATTTACCATCAGATGGGCCGTGGCTCGTCTGCCACTAAATGCAATTAAAAAAAAAGTTCTTATTCAATTAATTAAATCAGCGCTGGAAGGATGCTAATTCTTTACTTATTTGACCCAGAAAAGACAGAAAAGATAATTTAATTGTATTCTTGTGTACTATTATTTTATTAAATATAACTAATTATTATTTACCAGATGAGATATCGAACAGAACGGCAATTTATGGAGAAGCAATACTTATCTTGTATCAAGGCTCAAAGTCATGGTATTTCTCTACGTGATCGAATTCTTATTACGGAGGTAGAACGTGAATATCCGACATAGACCGTCGAGTTTGCATGCTGAAGCGGCAATGGGCAGGCCATATCACTCGACGAACTGACAGCCGTTGGGGAAAAAGGTTCTCGAGTGGTGACCACGTATCGGACAGCGCAGCTTAATATGGCCTGGGAGGCCAGATAGACCAAATATTTGGTCAAAGCTGCAGAGAGCCGTTTAATGCAGTCAGCACAAGCCCGCTAGTTTTGGTGCTCTCTTGGGGAGGCCAATGTCCAGCAGGAGACGTTTAAAGACTGATGAATAGAAGGGGTGGTAGATTTACTTTTAAATAATTATGTTGATAAACGTTGTGATTTTCAATAAAATATTCGTTACGAAGAGTTTCTTATTTACGACCAAGTTACAGACCTCATTCTAACTATCGTTTAATTTGCCCAAATATGGTTAAATATTTATCAACATGGCAACACTTTATATTTTGCTGTTTCAAGTGCGGCCACGCTGTGGCTCCGTCTATTAAGTTCTTAGTCTGAGCATTCAGGTAACTTTTGATCACAGGTCCGCGCTGGCAGCACTTATGTTGTATCTTGTATCATCTGTCAGCAGTGTTGCCAACCCTACAGTTTTAACTGTAGATCTACAGTTTTTTGGAAATGCTCTCAGTTTTCAATTTAGGCCTCGAAATCTACAGTTTTTTTATGTAAGATGCTAGCGTCATCTATTTTATTAGTCCGTACACACAGTACCGCTACGGTAGAACGCTTGTTTTCGAGCATTAATGTTATGAAAACGAAACTAAGAAATAAAACTTTCTTCAACCGCAATAAAAGGTACCTGGCACACAAAGTCAGAAATTAAAAATTGTTTCGAGTTCAACGTGACAAATGACCATTTCAAAAAATTTAATAAGAATATGTGTGATGTTTGAGCTGAAGGTGGGGCAATATAGATTTGGGCAGAGGAACCACAGGGGCTAGATGCTGTCTGATTTTCTGGATAAGGAAGGCCTCTTTATGATGAATTCCTTCTTCAGGAAACAGCCCCAGCGAAAATGGACCTGGATTAGCCCTGATGATCAGTGAAAAATGAGATCAACTTCATCTTAACGGACAATAGACACATATTCAATGATGTCTCAGTGATCAGGGATTAAAACTGGGAGTGATCACCGCTTAGTTAGAGGCATATTGAATCTAAATATGGAAGTTGAGAGGTCACGCTTGATGAGGTCTACGCTCCGTACAACACGTGCTCAATACCAGAACCCCGAAAACTTTCAGCTCGAACTACAAAATCGCTTTCAATGCCTAGACGAGTGCGATTCAGTGAACGATATGAACAACAGGTTCGTGGAAACTGGCCAAGCGGTCGGGTCGACCTTTTTTAAGACCAGTCGCGTCAATAGGACTCAAAAGCTTTCGGACCAAACTCTTAAGCTCAAAGCGACATGGACAGAAATGACGGTGCAGTCTTCGGCTGATTGGTCCAATCAGAGGTGACTAAACAGACAGATCTCCAAGTCTATGCGACGAGACATTCGCCGATTTAATACCTTGCGTATTAAAGAGGCGATAGAGCGGAACCAAGGTTCCAAAGTGTTCGCAAGAGATCTGTCTGTTGGGAAAAGCCATTTGACCAAGCTGAAGACCAATGATGGCACTGTCGTTTCTTCCAAAGATGAGATATTAAGAGAGGTCCACAAGTTCTATGGACAGTTATACAGATCCCAGAATCCTGTTGTCAGCTTAGTCCATGAGCTCAGATCCAAGCCAACTCGGCACTATACCGAAGATATCTCGGATGTCAGCCTGTACGAGATCAGAATGGCTCTCAAACAACTAAAGGACGGAAAGGCACCGGGAGACGACGGAATTACTATAGAGCTTCTGAGGGTAGGCGGAAAGCCGGTCCTCAAAGCCCTTCAGAGGCTATTCAATTCCGTCGTTCTCGGAGGCGACGTTCCAGAGTCGTGGACCAGGAGCGTGGTGGTGCTGTTCTTCAAGAAAGGTGACAGAACCCTCTTGAAGAATTACAGACCCATCTCGCTCTTGAGCCATGTCTATAAGTTGTTCTCGAGGGTCATTACAAATCGACTCACGCGCAGGCTCGACGACTTCCAGCCGGTCCGGTTTCTGAAAAGGCTATAGTACCGTAGACCACATACATACGCTGCGCCAGATTATACAGAAGACCGAGGAGTATAATCGGCCTCTGTGTCTAGCGTTTGTGGATTACGAGAAAGCCTTCGATTCGATCGAAACTTGGGCGGTGCTGCAATCCCTTCAGCGGTGCCAAATGGACTATCGATACATCGAAGTGTTGAAGTGTTTGTATAGAAACACCACTATATCTGTCCGAGTTCAGGACAAGAGCACAAAACCGATCCAACTGCAGAAAGGTGTTAGACAGGGAGACGTTATGTCCCCGAAATTCTTCACCACTGCATTGGAAGATGTTTTCAAGCTCTTGGACTGGACCGGATTAGGCATCAACATAAATGGCGAATACATCACTCACCTTCGATTTGCAGATGATATCGCGGTCATGGCAGAATCGCTGGAGGACCTTGGTACCATGCTCAACGACCTCAGCCGTGTCTCCCGACTAGTTATAACTGAACATGGACAAGACGAAAGTCATATCTAATATCCATGTCATTTCAGCACCGGTTCTGGTCGGGAGCGCGCTTTTCGAAGTTGTCGACCACTATGTATACCTGGGACAAACTGTCCAGTTAGGTAGACACAACTTCGAGAAAGAGGTCGATCGACGAATCCAGCTCGGCTGGGCAGCGTTCGGGAAGCTGAGGGAGATCTTCTTGTCCAATATTCCACAGTGTTTGAAGACGAAGGTCTACGACCAGTGTGTGTTACCAGTGATGACTTACGGCACAGAGGCGTGGTCTCTGAATGTTGGCCTTATGTCAAGGCTTAAAGTAGCTCAGCGTGCTATGGAGCGGGCTATGCTTGAGATCTCTCTACGTGATAAGATCCGTAATACGGAAATCCGTAGGAGAACGGGAGTGACCGACATAGCCCGCCGGGTCAGCATGCTGAAGTGGCAATGGGCAGGCCACATCGCTCGACGAACCGGCAACCGTTAGGGAAGAAAGTTTCTCGAGTGGCGACCTCGTAACGGACGGCGCAGTGTAGGACGGCCTCCCACCAGGTGGACCGATGACCTGGTCAAAGTCGCAGGCAGCCGTTGGATGCAGGCGGCACAGGACCGTTCGCTGTGGCGTTCTCTTGGGGATGCCTATGTCCAGCAGTGGACGATGAAAGGCTGATGGATGGATGGATGTGCGATTTCAACAAAAGTAAAGATGAAACGGAAAATCAAGAAAACTTCATCCATCCATCCATCAGCCTTTGAACGTCCACTGCTGGACATAGGCCTCCCCAAGAATGGGGGATAGTGCCGTAATCACCACGCTTGGCAGGCGGGTTGGAGATCGCAGTGGATGTTGTTAATACTTGAAGGAGTGCTGCTACCTACTCCCCCGGTATTCCCTCAGTCGGCTCTTACGACTCCCATGGGTGGAGAGGGGTGGGACAATTCTAAAGGCGGCCTCACACGGCAAGGAGAAAACTTACCAATTGAAAATGAAATAGTAGCTATTGATACTATCTGACATGTAGGCACTGGAAAATTGCAACTTTGAGACTTTTGATTTTGACATTTAATTTGATTAAAACTGATAATTACATGATTTTTCTTGTTTTTAATGCCCTCCCTATAATGTATTTTATTTATTAATATCACTAAATTATACAAAATATTATATACAGGATGTTTCACAACCTTATAACACCAGAAGCACATCGTAACCAGTATCGAATAGGGATTACGGAAATCGATTTTTTTCTTTTTTCTGAGTGCATGAAAAAAAATATTATGTTTAAGTTAACTAAAATGTTACTTACCACTGAAAGTATAATCGCCACGCCCTCCTACCTACGTCGATTTCATTGATGTAATTTACGCGAAACAGCCGCACCGCCTACACCACTAACATAAAAGACACGGCCGCGGGTACGTAACTATGGTATTATTACGTCTATACGTTCATCGATCGTCTTAAATCTTGTTCACCATCGATATCGATGCATTTTCGACACCGTTTCAAAAAATGTACTATAACTTCTAGGACTGCACTAAAATTTTTTAAGGAATTAAAGGCTGCAAGTATCCTGGCCCGCATCTCATCCTCCGACTCGCACTATGTTCGCAATACGTGATCTTTTATGTGACCCAACAAAAAAAGTCCAGAGGCATAAGGTCAAGTGAGCGGGTGGCCAAGCAACTGGTCCTCCAAGTCCAATCCAACGTGCACCATATTCTGCATGAAGGTATTCCCTCACGGCGAGAGAAAAGTGTGGAGGAGCTCCGTCGTGCTGGAACTACATGTCCCGGACTAACGTGAGACTTAAACTGCCGCGTCATCGCAAATATTACTCGGATATGTACCTAACTATTGGAATGCCTGCCGCGAAGTTAGTGGAACCACGAGGCCGAGCGAAATTTTCCTCGTAATCCCTTCGAGCTTCATTGTATTTACAGTTAGATCTGCCTAGACACAAGCATTTCGAAATATTCCTGATTAGAGTACATTTTCGAAAAATTTCATTAACGAACACAAAAAATCACAACCGAACTGATCTGAAATACCCGTGTGACTAACTTATTTTATTTCAATAAAACAAGGTAGGTAAGTAACCAATTAATTTTTTTAGTTACCTAGTATACTCAATAATAAAGGCTATTTTTACACGATAAAGACATTATTTTATTATTGTTAACATTTTTTTTGTAGTACGAACTGATAAGATTTGCTGTAATTTTTAATTCATTAAGCAGAGTTACAATTCTAATTAACTGCTATTAAATCTCAGCTTATAATGAATTTGTTACATTATTATAGAAATTCAAATTATCTTTTTGTGCTATTATAATAATGTCGACACTGGTAATGCTCTGTTAATAAATATTCAGAAAATGGTTTAATTGAGAATGAAATTCTGATCAGACTATTTCCAAGGCAAATCATTTCATTTAAATTATTTTAATTTTATTGTTCATGAAATCTTTAGTGTGAACTAAACTTTAGCAATAGGTACTTTAGGACTTGTCTACGTTCGAAAGTCGGCATTTGTCAAAGAAAAGTAGTCTTTCAAATTAAAATAGTAATTTAACGACAATATTTAAAGTATGTTTTCCTATACCATCGCTACCGTGATACACGTGTTTCTATGTCCTTTCATACATGCTGCCTTCGCCACTATCGGTACGTATTTAATTTCAGTCAGTCACTGTAGAATACAACAACTGTACCTACAAAGTACAAATTATTTGTGAATTTGGAGAAAGAGGAGTTTAGTGCGAGCGGGATTCGAACCTGCGTCCCTTCCAATCCAGGGCAGTTAAAGTAGCTGAGCATGTCAAGTGCTAAAATACAGATCTAAACTGTACCTACACTTTGTGCGAGTGTTAGTGGGTTTGCGTTCGAATCTCACACAGGAAAACAAATTTGGTAAAGATTTGACGAAGAGTAAAAGACTTCTCTCATCACATCAGCATCATCAGCTCTGGTTATCACTGATCACCAAAAGGATTTATAGTTAAATTAAAGACGGCGAGAGAGATGATTATGTAATCTTAAGGTTTCGGTTTTTACCACCGATGGGTAAGTCATTAACAAAAATTACGACTGCTAATCATGAGGTGTCGGGTTCGATCCCCGGGTTGCGCAATGTTATTGAGCTTTTTCCTAAAAAGAAAATTTCTCAGTAGCAGCTCGGAGTTTGGAAATGTGCCCGGTAGACGTCAATAGGCTCGCCCCCTATTACGTGGGACTTAAACAGAGCTGGCGAGTCGTGGGTGTGTAATACACCTCTGCCTACCTCTTCAGGGAATACAGGCGTGATGCTATGTGTACTTATTTATTTATAGTGCCTAGACATTACGTAGTAATCGGGATCGTAAACATTTGGCTAATAAAATGGATTTTTAAAATATAATTTTAAAGTTTCATAACTTTTTACCTACGGTGTATTTTCTTTTTCCAATGCTAGTAATGGATTCCTTATATGGAACTTATTATGCCTGAAATCGCTGGTAATACTATTAGAGTTACTCCCTGTGTAGATAACGATGTAGATTTACTGTTTTTTAATTTGATATTTACAGTTTTCTAGTTTTTTTTAAGCATATCTATAGTTTTGCTCTATGCTGGGGTTGGCAACACTGTCTGTCAGTGCAATGGGCCACCACTCACCAGGATTTGTATCCACTGCCGTAAATAAATGATTATAAAAATTTAAATATCTATCAAACTATCAAATTTGAGGTTGTATTTACACGAAAACAATACTGTTTTGTAATCAAGAATTGAATTATTATTAATTAATTAAACAAAATTATTTGTAAAATGCGTGCTATTCCTGACAGGTATGTTTAAAGTACTACTGTACTACGCTAAATCCTGCGAATCAACAAAAATTGTATTTGAAGTGGAATTTGCTTGATTTGATTTCAGATGGATTCAATACAAAGCTTGTGGCATTGCTATCGAAGGCACAAGGTTTATATGCTTTAAAGTGCCTCTTCGGAAAGTAAGTAATTATTTAGTAATTAGCTACATATTCTGTTATAATAAAAAAAAAACAATATCTATAACGTTTGTATATTGCGCCAAAGGCCTGACAGAAACAATATGTCGTTTGTTGTTTTTTCTGCATTTCCATCTATTGTTATTTATTTATTTAATTTATTCATATTATTATTTAATATATATATTTTAAATGACCATGCTTCCTTTAGTTTTGATTTGTTAATTATTTTGATATTAAAAATCCTTACAACCTTTTTGTTTGACAGTTACACATCAAGCTCAATGTTTCCAATTTTCTTTTCATGAGAAATACAAATTGATAGCCATGTGTTAAAATGTCTTGGATGATGAAATGCCTAAGCATAAATACATATAACAAACTTATTCCTTATTTTATAGATACATGTTCTATTTTTGATCTATATTTTTTAGCATTTGACATGCTACACAACTTTTTAAGTACAAATTACCTGTGAATAAGGAAAAAAGTTTTTTTTTCTGAAATCTCTTTCCTTATTCACAGATAATTTGACCTATGTTCTAGTTTATAGACAATTACTCCTGAGATTCCCAAATCATAGTACTGATTGTTTGTGTTATATTTTAAAGTAATGGGTATGGTGGTTATTGTTTATTTTAGGCTATTTAAAAAAGCTACCATAACACTAATTTTGTAAGGTGATGGGCAAAGAAAACAAGCATCTTCCACTAAATTCTTGAAACACCTCAGTTTGGTTTGGAGGTAATGGGAGATAGCTGTACATTCATTAATTTCCTGTCCGAAAAATGAAATGGTGTGCAGTGGTTTAACAGTATTCTTAGTATTGCTGAACTTAAAAGTGGTGTTATCATTTACCCTCATGTAGCTATTTATATTCCATCCATCAGCCTTTCAACATCCACTGCTGGACATAGGCCTCCCCAAGAAATGGGGGATAGTGCCGTAATCGCTGTGCTTGGCAGGCTGGTTGGCGATCGCAGTGGATGTGTTAATACTCGAGGGAGTGCTGCTGCCTACTCCCCCGGTATTCCCTCAGTCGGCTCTTACGACTCCCGTGGGTAGAAAGGGAGTGGGACAATTCGGAAGCCAGCCCCACACAGCTATATATATTATGAATAGGTATATATACTATAGCTGATGGTGGATTACATATTATATTATACAGCCATGAAGTTATTTTTGCAATCCACTACTGCTGATTCAATTTTACTGTTTTGACAGCTTTAGATGTTTGTTTTGTAGAGATACTGCCATCTATGCGTGAGTATTATAAACCAATAGAACATAGGTTCTTTATGCATGATATAGAGGGCGTTACTTGTATAATTTTGGGTAAAACGGCATCTTAATTCGTAATTGTGATGTTATTTTAGAAACCTTAAATCTGAGGCTACTAGAGGTATCACCACTGTGTACTTTGTTTTTGATTGTACCTGGCTGGTTAATACATTAGAAAACACTCATGAAACGAACAATTCGGGTTCAATTCCCGGATTAGGCCAAAACTTTTGCTTAATCAAGAGCTTTCAAACAAACAAAAATCCACTAGACGGATTTTGATGCAACTTTTTTTTTTGCGTGATGTGCGAACAAACAAACAGACAAAAATTCTAAAAAAATAGTTGTCTAGGAAACAGGTGCAGTCTGTGTTTATGTATTTACTAATAAAAACAGTCGTGACGTAGACCATCATTTCACGGCAGATGGCGTATTATCGATATGACCATTGAAAACTGTCATTTCTATAGAATCTATAACCTGTAAATTGGTAAATTTAAATTTTCTCCTAAGATGCCTCTGTGTGCTGTATCAAAATGTAATAACCCCGATTTATTTCCCAAAGCTCCAACATTTAAAAAAGTGCAAAAAGACGCAAAAAATGTGCAGCCACAAAGCATCCATCCATCCACCCATCAGCCTTTTGACGTCCACTGCTGGACATAGGGCAAAGCCACAAAGCATAGCGTCTTTTAATTATTTAATCTTCCAGGTACCTACTATATAGATATACATTTTTACAACATCGCTGACCTGATTAAACACAAAAAATAGCAAACAATTCTCAGGCAAACAAAGTAACTACAATGTGACAGTGGCCATCTCCGATAGTGCCATCTGTGCTCAGATTTGCCCGGTGGGATGCCATTAAACATACATACACACTCACAGATGGCTGAGATGGCGAAGTGGTTTAGATACCGGCGTCCCGCTCGAGTATTGTTGGATCCTTTCCCACACTGTTCTGAGTCTGAGTGTACTTTGTGTCCGTAAAATTATATGTTTGTATTGTTTGTAAGGTCCCCCACGATACAAGGATTATTCGTTCGTGCACGGTGTTGTTCGTGCACAGTGTTTCTTTAAAACAATGCTTAACTACGCTAGTTAAGACTAGTATTTAATAAAGAAATGCGATGAAGTGCGATGGTGTACGCAGAACTGCGAAATTATTGTGTAGGATTTAGCCATATTTTAGTGGACAAACATGTTGACTCATGATTACTCTCAATTATGCGCTGTTTCTTGCGGGAAAAGTTGTGAGATTCAGCTCAATATCCTCTACGCTAAACGCCTTACGTAATTAATGGACGCTCCCTAACAGTTTGTCATTTATCGGGTTTACAAAGTCAAAGTATTCTTTGTGGTTATTTCAGATTAAAACTATCCATCCATCCATCAGCCCTTCAACGTCCACTGCTGGACGTAGGCCTCCCCAAGAAACGGGCGATAATGCCGTAATCGCCACGCTTGGCAGGCGGGTTGGCGATCGCAGTGGATGTTGTTAATACTCGAGGGAGTGCTGCTGCCCACTCCCTCGGTATTCCCTCAGTCGACTCTTACGACTCCCGTGGGTAGAGAGGGGTGGAACAATTCTAAAGCCGACCCCACACGGCAGGTTATAAACTATCCGTGTATTAAATTCCATCCAAATGAATGCATGACATAATTAAGATTAGATCTTATTACTTACAAACTATCATTTTACTTAGTTACTTACTTATCATCATGCCATCTCCCTTGGGGGCTAGGCAGAGAGAACAAAGTGCTGAAAGGCTATTCTTGCATAGTTCTCCCGTTTCCTCAACATTCATAATTCTCTTCATACACGCTCTCCCGTTTCGGAGACTCCTGACTCCACCTTCCTTCGATACATGACTGATTTGGTCTAGGTAGGTGATTCACCCGCCAGGGGACCACTGAAGGAATGTAATATGGTTCCGGTGGCCCGCCAATAAAGGCGGAGAGACGGCACACGGCGGGTTTTTTTAGTGGGCGAGGGCCCCACACTACCCTGTTCGTTGCCCCAAACGACAGGGTGCGCGGTTAAGAAATTTTTTCCCGCCTTAACAAAAAAAAGGTAGATGAGTCGGTCTCCCCCTGTACCTATATCCTATACAAGAATATTTTCTGATATTTACGTCAATATTAAATATTACTAACATTCTTTACTAATTTAAATGCGAAGGTGAGTTTGTTTAAATGAATGAATGAATGTGTTTGTTATGCTTTTACACTGTCAGTACTCAACCAATCATCATGGAATTATGCATACATGTAGTTATCCTAGAACAATGAATGGTTCATGTATTTAGGATATCTTTTTTACATAAAAATGATTAATTTACTGTAGAGTGACTGACGTATTTACATTCTGATGTCTATACAGACGAAGACGCGGGCGAAATATAGATTAATATGGAATATAACTTCTTTTACTTTCTACGAGTGTCGTTTACTTGATTTTTTACTATATCGACATTTTGAATATTTTGCAGCAGTCATTTTCACATGGTTTACCTATAAAACTTAAGTACGTGTTTTGAATATAACGCGCAAACTCTTAAAATAGGCGTGCGTTGAACCTCTTTAATTAAAGCGAAAAGTATTTAGCTGAAATGGTAGCATTTGCACCTCTATTAGCGGAGCTTGGCCGACAATGAGATGCGTTATTGGTCTACAAGCCCTACGCACAATGCATGTTTGTATAACTGTGTCTCTGCCTGGGCGTTCACTTGACCGTACCACAGTTAGATGGTAAACAACGTTTCTTGACGATCTGTGTTAATTTGTTCTGCATAGCGCTTGCATCGCTGCGATATCACAAGAGTGTTTGCTTTCCCACTCGATATCGCACAATAAAAATCGTCGTGATACCCGCCATGAGATCAATTGTGGAATAAATATTTTTTCATTACTCATACTCTGAAAGTAGGCCTGAAGTTGCCTGAGGAGCGGGTTGAAAGTAATATTTTTCAGCCCTAGGGAGAATTACTTTCAACTGACAGCCGAGTAATTATAAAAAAAAACAGTTCTATTTTCTGTACAGCCAGTCAATTACAGCGCGATGTAAAATTGAAATAACATAAAGTTAAGTATTTATTAAAGAATTTGTTTTTTATATGACTTTATTTTAATATAGTTGCAACTATATCTTTAAAATAACGAAAATTTATATTTTTTCAATAATTAAAGTGAATAATACTTTGGAAAATCCAAAACTGCACGCCTCATAATCTTCATTTTTCACAATAAAATTGTTTTTTGATAACTAATAATGTATTGGTCTTACTAAGTAGTTTTCAACAAATCACATAGATAGCGCTAATTTCAAAAAGTACTAATGTGGGTTTCATGTCTTATACGCCATCTAGCGCTAATTTTAAGAAGTACTTCTATATTGGTCTACCTCTCAGTTCCGGACCGAGCGCACGCCAAGGCCACGCAAAAATTTGTGGAATGTAAAATACCTATGTTTTTTTCGTGTTTTATAACGTTGGTGTGTTATTATTTACGTGTGTTTAGTGTTTTTAATTATTATTATGAATAAAATAGTTATTATACTTGACAAATATCATCAGTTCGTCAAGCAAAGGTAAGAACTTTCTTTTAACAAAAAACAATGTACTGGCCGGGCGAACGGCGTTCTGTTGACTATAGTAAAACCACCGGTGGCTATGCGTACGTAAAAATGTAGTTCTCATGAAAGGCGCTGGTTTAAATGTCGCGTCGAGCGTAAATATTCAGTATTTTTTTTGTTTATTTAATCAATTAAACCACATCGAATCAGAACGTGAAAAGTAATAGGGCTCTATTCCTAATCATAATAATTCCTAAACGAAAAAAAAGACTCGATTAGTAAAGTATTTTGGTCGTTATCGTGTTAACATACATTACCTACAGCTCACGGACGTCCGAGCCAGATTTTTTTCAAACAGTTTTTTAACTAGTTTAAATAACAAAAATGGAATCAAAAATATCATGAGTGTTAAAAATAGTGTTTGTTTTTTATATGTGTGTGTAGATATTATTTTACAAGTGCAATATATGATAAATAGAGACATTCGGAATCCTAAATCATTCGAAATCATTGCACATAATCATAACTGTTTGCATAGTTTAAGTAATGAGGGGAAATGTTCGTGTAATGTCATCGAACAAGTAGCTTATCACACTTACCTTGGTTTGATTGTGGACAATAGGTTTAGCTGAAGTCATCATATAGACGCTGTATGCGAAAAGCTACGTACTATACTCGCAAAATTTTGCATAATCAAATCGAAAGTTCCTTTTACAGTACTTCGAAACATGTACGTTGCTTTAGCTGAGTCCATAATATCTTATGGTATTACCAGCTATGGTTGGACATTTAAATCTTATTTAGAAAAAAAAATCCAATATACAAACAAGGATGTTAAAAAGTTAGTACCCAATAACATAAAAATAAATTTTAAAGATGACGCTTCGGGTCTTTTCTCCTATTGTAATGTATTACCTGTTCAAAAAAGAGTAAAGATGTCATTATTAATAGATCAATATAACAATCATAACGCAAAAATACTAATAGCCCATAGTATAAATACAAGAAGTATAACACAAAATAAATTAAAGGTAAATAAAATAAATAATTATTACGGAAGACGAACTTTTGCCTATATAATTCCTATACTAATAAATGAAATACCTACACGCATAAATAACACAATAAATAATAAAAATTATAAGCAAATGTATGAATAAATATTACTTCGGCACATTGGGTTAAGGACTCATATTAACACATATATAGTTTATATGTATATAAATATATATGTGTAAATGTGTATATTATATTATTCACATTCTAATTGATTCATAGGTTCCCATTTTTTCTTTAGCTAATTCATGATTTTTATTTTTAGTTTCCTCGTATTCGTAATGAAAAGCAGTGTTTACCTCGGGATAAAGACTTATTTAGTTCCTCGAACTATTGGTTGCTTTCATCCCTAGGGTAACAATGTACTATAAAGCTTCTAAACTTGACTGTATAAGTATGTTATGATATTTAAGCGTAAACGAAATATGCATGACTGACTGTTCCGGCTATTTAAATAATCTACCTATTTATTAGACTTGACGATAGTACCTAATATTTTTCTTAATTTATTATTTATATATTTTGAACAGTTGTCAAGTCAGCTATTTCAATTATTGGTAAAATAAAAATGAGATATCCTAAAGCTTCACAATTCTGGATGCCTCCTCTTAATTGCCTGCCTGGCTAGGGGTCCGTAACGTACCTTAATATTATCATGCATGCTGGTGCCAGAAGCACGCAAGACACGAGTTATCTGTGTCCTCTTATAACTCGTCCGTGTTCACGTCTGACGTGGAAGTATTATTTGATTCCTGCAGATTTTCTTCTTAACCTGACTGACCTTCTCTGGTTTAATCCCGCTTTCCCTTAGTTCATCGAGGAGAATGATTTTTTGACTAAGAATAATAATTTAAAATAAAAAATGTTATTATTCGAGTAGTGTCCTCGCTCTCAATAAGTCAACATTATTCATAAAACATTTTACATTAAACTTGTTTGAATCTGTGTCCATTACATACCTTTTTGCTGAACCGTGTGTCATAATATTTATATTTTATGAAAGAAACGCGTTTCGACATCGAAAGGACTAATCCCGTATTTGATAAAGCAGCGGGTGCCTCGGACCGTGCTCTAAGAATACTTGATTCTTTTTTTGTATAGATCGTTTGATTTTTTTTCTGGATATAGCCCTTCGTACAGAATCCGTGGCGCTTTGATACCGTTTCTTTATTCAACGGTATCTGGCCATAAATTGTAAAGGTTTTGTTCTCTTTGAATTATAAAGGGTATTATGTTAATGGCAATCGGTAGTTGTAACTCGATATCATTCACGATTCCTATAATTTACTTTATTATGGTTCACTATCAAACGATACATTTTTAAAGGTGCGTGGATTTTGATTCTATTCAAAAATATTTTGGTATCTTTTAAGCCAATTAAGGCAATTTTTCAACACCGTATGCAATGTTTTTTAGATTGCTCTTTAACTATAAACTACATATTAGTAAAAATATGGATTTAAGGTAGGCTAGCATAGATTCTTGTAAAGCAGAAATTCTTACTAATGTTATAAAATATGTTTTTTTATTGCATAAAACATTTATTACTGTAGTGTGCGTTAGCTTATTCATTTATATAATAGCATTAAAAAAATTGCAATCATTCAAAATTATATTCTTTGGCCTTAACACATTACTTTAAAAAAATTCTTCATTGCCAATGTTATGGATTGTTTTAGAGACTCCAAATTATCATGGCGTTTAGAACATGCTAAACACTAAAACTGACCATAAATGCAGCTGATTAAGGTCGAGACTAGATGACAGCCAATCTTCAGCTATGATGAAGTCAGAAACGTTCGTTTCTAACCATACGTGTGGATCGAGCTTTACGACCCGATAATGAGTCTTGCTGAAAGTACCGTTTTTGGTTTTGGAACATGGTGTTGTTAAGACTCTTAACCACCTTCTCTAGAATCTTGATACACCTATGCTGATGCTTTGACATCTTTTTCACAAAAAGCACTCCACTAAAGTCAGCCACTCCTTGATAGCTAACGCTCAACCAAACCATCATTGAAGTCAGATAATGTCCACGTTGTACTCTAGTGACTAATTGAGAAGCTTCTATACAGCTTTGAGCACAAACTCGGTCACTCTGCTTGTCAATATGTTGCTCGATAGTAAACATTTTTTCTTCAGTAAATAATATTTTTAGTAGTTTAGTAGTATTAGTAGCAGCTCAGTTTTCCCGCTTAAAAAGTTGTTTTGATTTTACCACATTTTTTAATTTTTTTTGTTTAGGCGGGAAAAAATTTTCCTTACCGCACACCCCGTCGTTCGGGGCAGTGAACAAGGTTGTGTGGGGCCTTCGCCCACTAAAGAAACCCGCCGTGTGCCGTCTCTCTGCCTGTGTTGACGGACCATTGGTACTGTGTTGGATTACTGCAGCGGTCCGCCGGGGATTTTACCACCCTATTTTTGTTCTAGGTGCTATATTAATTTCCCGAGATAAAATATTTTGCTTTTGGACAGAAAAGGACTTAGGCTACATTTTATCCCGGAAAGATAGGTTTCTGTGAGAGAGCTAGCTATTTTTGCATAGAGGTAATTAATGTGCCAGTAGAGTGACATAGATTTATATTCTGAATTCTGAAGTCCCGCGCACGAAAATCTATCGCGTTATATTTATTTTTTACTATTTCGACATTTCAAACATTTTGTAGTATTCATGGTCACGAACATAATCCAGTTCGTAATTCCATAGCCCTTTTTTTACCGCGTAATTGATTATATAAAAAGTATTTATTGTGTGTCTAGCAGTGATAGCCTTTTTTTTTGTTAAGGCGGGAAAAAATGTACCTAAACGCACACCCCGTCGTTCGGGGCTACGAACAGGGTTGTGTGGGGCCTGCACCCACTAAACAAACCCGTCGCGTGCCGTCTCTCTGCCTTTATTGGCGGGCCACTGGAACTATGTTACATTCCTTCGGTGGTTAGCAGTGATAGCCTAGCGGTAAAATCAAGGACTGCAACGACAGTGGTATTGAATTCGATCCCCAGTCCAAGTTTCAGCTTCAGACGTCGTACGGTACACACCTCTGACTTTTCGAGATTTTTGGAAATTATCTGGGTACTCGTTTACAATTTATCACTACTCGGTGAAGGCAAACATCGTGAGGAAACCTGTACCCATGCC
Organism: Leucoma salicis; assembly: GCA_948253155.1. NCBI lineage: Eukaryota > Metazoa > Arthropoda > Insecta > Lepidoptera > Erebidae > Leucoma > Leucoma salicis. The sequence goes on from OX411815.1 coordinate 8,384,801, forward strand.
TGAGAGATTTTCTCAACGGCTTGTGAAGTCTGCCAATCCGCACTGGGCCAGCGTGGTAGATAATGGCCTAGTCCCTTTCACCATTAGATGACTCAATAGTGGGACAGAAAAACGGTTGAAAAAAGTTACTGTGAGTCCAGCTGGGACTGTTGTGACATTTTCAAGTCGCTTAGTAATGTGAGATAGAAAACGATAAAAGTAAAAAAAAAATGTATGTGTCGCATTGTTTCATTGTGATGTATAAAATCTCTATTGGGCTCATATTGCGTTTTGACTTTCATCAGTCGGAGCGATGTATTGAACAGATGCCAGACATATTGTACCAATCAGTAATATATTTCAACATCGAAACAATAACAATATTTCCTTAACACAATATATTCTTATGATATCACTAGGCAGACCAATCGGAGTGCTGGTCCATTACTTTATGCTTATGTTTTTATTAAGATCACTTGGAGCTTTAAAAAGAAAGCTTTTGTGCTGTGCTGACTATAACTTTCATATTGAGTTGTTTATGGCATACGTACTCATAGGAGCTTAATATCTGTAGTGCCTGCAATTTTTGATTATATTTTATTTTTTGTCCGTGTGGTGACGGACTAAGAATACAAGTGTCACCACCCCATTCTTTCTCACGGGTGTCGTATGAGGCGACTAATGGAAGTAAGCAATTATCATCCATTGCATGACTGGTGGTAGGGCTGGGTACCAAGTGTGAGTACTCACTTGGTTTCGGGCCCGAGCGGGTTGGTACCACCATCTCCCGTGTGACCGGCCATGAAGGACATCGTTGCGTTTTGGCTCTAGCAGGAGATGCCGTTTATTATTTCATTTCATAGCGGTGAAATGAAATGGTGAGCAGCGGCTTGACAATACTCTCGGTATAGTTGAGTCCATGAGCGACGGTTACCATTTACCATCAGATGGGCCGTGGCTCGTCTGCCACAAAAAGCAATAAAAAAAAATATTAAACCTTTTTTTCTGGTAAGATGATACCTATTTATTATAAATATATGGACAATAATGGCCATTAACTGGTGGTAGGATTGGGTACCAAGTGCGAGTACCTAAGTTATAGTTGTACCACCGTCTGCCACGTGACCGATCGTGAATCACCGAATTCTCTCTTTGACAGCCGTGAATTATATGATGTACTTTCACAGTAGGAAACAGCTTGGCTGTGCCTTATTATATTGCTGAGTTCGTGAGTGCGGGTAATCACTTACCATCAGGTGGGCCGCCACTCGTAGGCCACCGTTAGCAGTATAAAATTGTAATTATGATCACATTACTCGAAGCTAGAATTAATCTTTTAAGCATTTTATAATACACTCCTTATTATATCGGAGTAGAAAGCTGAAATGGTGTTGCATTTCTCTGGCCATCAGGCCAAATAAAAAAGTCATAAAACGATCACACGCTTGGGAACGTAGGGTAGAAATGTAGGTCGATATCAAACGTTTATTTTATTGGACCGACAACAGCGAAAGCCCCAATAAGTTGCACTTATCGGTTATCGGCATGTAATGATATAGCGTTACACGCTCGTAAAACAAACTAAAAACTAGTCTGACCCTCGCCGCATTGAGGCTGGATTGAATATGTTCTTGCAGTGTGGAATATTCTAAGCAGAGTAAATGATTTTTAATTGATAACCGATACCACTTTCAGTAATAGCACTGACCCGCCGGACTGTACTTTACTTTTAAAGTTCAATTCCATTATCCAAACATTGTGACTAAGGTTATCTATCCATTACTGTTTTTTTCTTGGGCACATTCAGAAGAATCCAGGCAGGTGCGGCCATGCTATGAGAGCCGACTTCGCTGCCTGTCAATTAAATTACTGTTTTAAAGCAGCGTTAATTTGTTACTATACTTACAGAATATAAACACACAAAACAAAAGAGTTTCGACGTTGCCGTGAATCGAACTCAATGCTTCCATCTTGTTGATTATGTGGTTTCTTAAATTTGCTACAAACATTTTCATTTTATTAAATTACCCAGAAGCGTGAAAATTCATCGATTTACCGCTTAACCGTTGAATACCGTTAACGCGTAATTTATGTTCCATAAGGATCTCGGGCTGAATTGACATAAATCATCCTAAGATGTTACACAATAGAACTTTCACATAAAGCAATTCTCTTGTCGGTGTGTAGTGACGTTGCCCGGTATGTGCGATAGTCACGGGACTAGACCACGGGGTCTGGCATTGTGTACGAACTTACAACTTAATTATAGGGACCTGATCTGAAACAACCAATAAATTTTGCTTTCGTTTTTACCTCAATCATTTATATTTCATTAATCTAAAAATAAATATTTTTGGTTAAGGGGAGGAAAAAATATTCTATCAAACAAGTGCGTTTTTAAAAATTATAGGTATTAGTTTTTAAAAGTAATTCGTTACCAGTTATTTTTTTTTATTTGGTTAGTGAGTGAGATCCAGTCAGTAGTATTGTCAAATAATAACCTGCCCCCTTAGAATGAAAAAACGAAACATTAGACGAACTTTCGTTTCGAGTCATTGTAATTGATCAACAGTCCGACGCGTGATTCCTGATTAGTCGAGATTTCGACGCGTGATTCAGGCGACCAATCACAATTAAATCACAATGAAGTGAAACGAAAGTTCGTCTAACGTTTCGTTTTTCATTCTAAGGGGGCTGGGCAGATCCTTAATAAAAATCTGTCTCCGATCTTGTTCTGAGGTGGCCAATTGTCCCTCTAGTTGGGTCTTGGAGATCATATAGGCAACTAAACCGAATAGATTGCAAGCCAACCCCAAAAATGTTTGGGAGATGATGATTTCTATGCTTCCATTAATCAGGGATTTGGGAGAATGACTTGATTGTGCTGCATGGTAATTGGTAATTAGTATCGATGTGCTAAAATAAAGTTCGCTGCGAAGACGATTAGCGTTCTATTGATTGCGTCGCCGATAGCGGTGGGCAGTGTTAATGGCCTCTTATTTAGCTGTTTGAACTTAAAATAGCCATTTGTTTTTGTGATACATGCATTTTTGGTATGATAATTTACAAGCCAAACATAGAATCATCGTACATAGACTGTAACGTATACGATTGCGTCAAGTTTATAGTATCATTGATGTAGTGTTGTCATGAGTTCATTTTCGTTGGTTGTGTTATATAGTGTTTTTCTTAGGCGGAATGATTACGGTGATGTCACCGACAGTATCTGGACACGATAATCGTGATGGTAACGCCCGTCTGCTATTACCAAGTTAAGTTATGAGCTCATTTATTTAGTCCGTTTAATTTTTGATTATAATTGTTAGTCATTGTTAAAGGGGGTTTGACATTTAGCGGTCTGTAAGAAATTGATGTACGATTATGAGCTTGGCAATGTATAATATGAGGCGCCTGGTTGCACTTTGGTAGGAATGAGTTCGTGTATCACACATAAACCCAGACGACGTAAGCATTGCGCCTTGATCGCTAATCAATGCCATTTGATTGCTTACTTGCGCTGTTATATCGGTTGCTTACTTTGTAAGCAGAGGTTGGATTCACTTGGAACAGACTTTCAAATAAATTAGTATTTTTGATTCTATTATATTTTACATCAATAGTTTTTCATGTTCTTTTTAAAATATTCCATGTGTACGTCGTATCATACATTACCTTGGTAATACTCGATGTGTGTGACTACTGAATCATTCATAAATTTATATTCATGTGAATATAGAAAGATAAAAATAACTAAATAGTTAAAATAAATAAATATTCACGGACATTTTTCACACAACGTCCTCTGGTCCCAAACTAAGCTTAACGCTTGTGCCATGAGTACCAGATTACGGATATAATACATATATTACTTTTTTTTTGTAAATACATACATATAATAGATAGAAAACGCCCAGACGCAATACAATTATCTGTTTTCATCACACAAATAATTGTCCTAAGTGGGAATCGAACTCACGACCTCGTGCACGGAAGGCCTCGTGGCGTAGTCGGTTACATTACCGATTACGCCACGAGGCCCTTCATATGTACTGTAATTTACTTGATTTTGTTTTTTTATCTCGTCGAACGGGATTATTTGTACTCTCAACAATTGCACGGAGAAAACATAAGTTTTCACAATGTCGACCTTATAAATGGCTACTGAGATCCAGACTGCAAAGATATCCTCTCTTTATTATGAACAACTGTATACAATGCAAACGACAGCCGGTGGGTGGTGCATTTTATGCGATGCTCAATCAGTGACGGCTATTCGGCGCACGCGCTGGCTACGAATTATAACACGAATTATTATTGGCGCTATTTGTCGCAATATGTATCTCGGTAGTATTTCTATTATACTATTATGTTTATACTGGACCACCAAGAATGTTATGCTGTGCTTAAAAATATGCTCCATTATTTTAGACTTTATCGCGTTTTCAATTGATTCATTAGGTACTTTATAACGTGCATTGTTCCAAATTTTATGGTAGGTGTACCATTAAGTAGTTACTGCGTTGATGTAAAACCTTCTTTTCACAACTAAACGATCTATGATATTATCAATTAGTCTACAAGTTAAATTCAATATTATTTATTGCCAGGACCGGGTCCCGTGAGTCGTGCCACTATTTACCCGTATCAATTACGCAGATCGAGTGATAAACCCTCGATAAATTATCTGTGGCCATACGATAACATCTCATAGCGATCGGGTGCGGTAGCCATCTTTAATTTTTATTTATTATTTATTAAAGAATTTATACGTTTATATATCACCACTGATTAAATGTTTAGGTGTACAAGATTTTTTGAGCCTTCAAATCAAGAGAAGGTTAACGTCAAACTCATAGTTGCTAAAATAATATTAAGGGAAGCCAGATTATATTATTTTACTAGCTACTGCCCTCGACTTCGTCCTCAGAATAGTTCAATGTCACGTCATCAAATTACATCACAATCTGGCACATTAATTATCTCTACACAAAAATAGCTATCCAATAGGATCCTAATATTTTTTTCGGTATAAAAAATAGCATTTGTTGTTTTCTGCAATCTGTATAAAAATAATCGATCAAGTAGTTACGAAAGCGTAATAAACAAACAATCGCACTTTTAAATTTATAATATTAGTAAGAATATTATTTAAGGATTTAGATAAGAATGATAGCAAATAATGACAACATTATTTTTTCAACTTTTTTGTTCTTCTTTATGTTGTTTTTGAAGTCCTACATGTAGTCTTAGGGTTACACACATGTATTGCTAAAGCAAAACGCTTTGTTGTGACATGTGGGTCGTCAACAATATATGGATAGAAGCTCGCCGTTTGTCTGGTGGTCCGATTACGCAGGGACGAACCAAGTTTTGAAATTCTAATTACCTATTACGATGCTATAGGGCCTACCAATTTATATACTTAACAGAAACTCTTCAATTATAAATATTATACTAATATCCGTTCCATTTCTCGGTAGTAGGTGTAATAATAAGTAATTTCACTGTTTGAATATACATTGTAACTACATCAATGCGTCTACAATTACGATTCAAATAAATCCACGTTTTTAAGTTTCACTTGTTACGAAAGAAACTTTCTCCGAATAACCACTAATTAAACACCATAATCAAAGCGTGCCGTGCATTTAAATAAAATCAATCTAGCCTGACCTATTAAAGTCAATCGTCTAAGCCACGTGGTACTAATTCTCTCGTCCAGCCCGCATGTTTGTAAAGGTGCACAAAGACCACACAGTAAGCAGGCAATCACCTGAGCACAGCTTACCCCGCTTCGTTCTGAGTCTGTAATCACGCCATCATTACCTCTAATGACGTGTTAACGTTGCTTTATGGGAATGCCAAACATGACGTTCACATTTCGGTCATTTACATTTGTTTGTCGACTATCTTGGTATTGTTTGCTTTCGTCTCTAGAACAGAGGGCGGCTTCGGCAAGTTTCGGTTTGCCACCGGTGTGCTTAAGGCATCTTAAGTGCAATGCGGTTTCGGGTTATGTTGAATTTGATTTTGTCGCTTCTGTCTTTGTGGCCTCATATTACCTTATAGATTTTCTTCATTATCAACTCGAACGTTTGATTATTTTTATCATCTGCATCTAAATCTTAAAATTCAATTTTTGTGACTCTTTGTTTGCATAAAGTCTTTTGATGTTGTTTGCACAAATATTATGTGCTAATTAAGGCGTCCATGACCTGACAGCGGTGGAGGAATTCATGTGAAGAGCGTATACCCACCTCTTGGCTAACGGCACTCTGAAGGACTGCAGAGGATAGCAAGTAGTCTATACTATTATAAAGCTGTAACAAAGCTATGTCTGTGCATTTAAGATATTTGAGAAAAAAATACTGTATTAGGCTATATAGGCGTGTCTACACAAAACGTCTTTTTTATTTTTTATTTTTTTGTCTGTTTGTTTGTTCGCGCATCACGCAAAAACTACTGAACGAATTTTGATGCAACTTTTTTATTTGATAGCTCTTGATTAGACTTAACAACTGGTATACATTCTATCCCGCTACTATATCGGGAACCTGAGATATAACCCAAAAACTAGCTTTTGGCTGCGGCGAAGCCTCGGGCAAAGGCTAGTGTGCATATAAAAAAATAAGAAGTGACAAAATTAAATTAATATTAGTTGATTGATATTAGGTGTGAAATTGTCAACTCTGGATAAAAAACATGTCAGAGAGATTCTAGTTACGTACAAAGGTGAATAATTAACTAAAGATCCATTTTCATCTCGGTTATAACTTTATCAAGATACAAGATTGGCTCTAACGTGCTTCATTATAATACTCATCTATTATCAAATAAGCTTGTGGTAGTTAGTGTATACAAGAATATTACTGGTTAAGAACACCCACAGGTATCCACCTTCCGGCTGGTGTTAATACGTCCCTGTTGATTTTGTGGTTTCACCAACTTTAACTTTGCAATTGTTAAGAACGATAATGTTCCTTATAACAAATACGTTAAAAGTTATAACAATTTTCTAAAGAGGCTGTGCGTCCGGGACTCATGCCTAATTCACACTATGTATTTAGCTGAACTTTGTGAAACACAAAAGAGTTATAATGATGACTGTGGTAATGCATTTTTTCGTGTACTTAAAGACCGTCGCAATGCAGATGTTAATCAAATTATCAATGCGGACTTATGTTGTATTATTTAAAAGAGGTTTATCTTTCATTATGAGTTTCAAAGATCAAGCACATATAGAAAAAATAACAAATTAAACTTAAAAATTGATTATTTGGATAGTCATCTGTTAATATTTATTTCTTAGTAAATTCATCGATTAGAAATCCACAAATTCTTATTAAGGTATTTCAAGTTCATATAAATAATATTGGAAAGAAATCTATAAAAGACGCAATTCATGATAGTCAGTGGTCACGAAGGTATTGTCCGAGGCGCCAGCAGTTAAATATACCCGCTGTGATACCTTTCCACTTCCAAGCTAACTTGACACTTATCTTCGCCTTCTCGTTTTCTGATAATGACATAACACAGAATATTAGTTCATGTTTCGGGGATCTTACAAACTGGTCTCATATGCCCCGGGATATTGAAGCTTGCCGATTGGATTCACACCCGCGGTTTCCGTGTCCCCTCCTTGTTATAAATCAAACGCAGGTACGGTTCCGTCTGGAGTAATCGCGTGGAATGCTGCAAACCCTTGCGGGGGTTGAATTCTGTAACGATGCTTGCTATTATAGTCAACGTTTGGGGATGTATTAATAGGCATGCGAATATATAATTATTCTATAAACAAGTTTATTTTTTTACCCAACTGCTCCTGAAGGAAGTAAAGATTTTCTAGTATTTCTACATAAGTCTATTTACTAACATTTATATATTGGTATTTATGTCTATAACGAGGTTTTGTATATTGACATCAAAATTTTAATTTTCTTGCTATATTTAAATAATGACCATTTTATGCTATCGGATCAATAAATTTAAAGATTAAAATAATAAAGATATCTCTTCAACATAATGGGCTGTGACCGATTTTCTAAACTCTGTTTTTCGTAAACAAGTAATACAAATCTGGGTGGCTTCACACATCGACCTTAATAAATTATTGGATTAACGTGATGACTACAACTGTACGGTTATTATACACGCACGAGAAGAATGGGACAATTCAATAAATTCCATTCCACCCATATGTTGATGTTTTCTTAAGTCTATTTTTCGAGTTCAATATTTGTTTAACCTCGTTTCTTTCTATAATAAATGTGTCACGTTAGTAATACATCGTGGAAATGTCTCGGCTCGACAATGAACTTGCCAGTCAGCCGGCCCAATGCCTTCTCACACAGACGCGACTTTACTATAAAGTGAACCCTCCTCACGTGTGACGGCACTATGCATTTGTTTGTCTGCAGCTGCGGTGCCGACAACATATTTATTGTGCTCATTAACCTTCAAGAACGCTATTTAATTGTCAGCCGTTTTTTATTCACTTCACCTCTGACCCGTCCGCGTCTTATGGCTCCCCGGCTCACTTTGAAAATGAGAACTGTGTGTTATTTATTATCCTGAGACGAGGATGCGTGTCGCTTTGTGGCGCTTGTGAACTCGTCTTTATGATTTATAGGCCCTATGAAGATGTAATTATGGGCACACGAATCGACACTGCAGTGTCCTATCCAGTGTGTACGTGAAATAGCTACTAATAAGATACTTATTTCTGGCATTAATCAAATTAACTACTGGACTGTACACGGTATGTGTGGTGTGGACTAAGAATATATAGTTTCACCATGCCATTTAATTCCTCGGAGGCTACACGTGTCAAGAAATTTTTAATGGAATGTATACTGGAAGTTTTTAGTTTTGTTTTTTTGAATTAAATGATAAATTGTGATAAAATAGGCGCAACTTAAGAGTGTGTTTTTTTTTTCATTTGAGTTCTCACATTATAAATACCTAGAGATCCAACTTGATACCCACGGATTCCACGGATGTCATAACAATCGGCTAAGGAAATAATATTAAGCAGATAACAATTACTATTGCGAAAGAAGGATCAACTCAAAGTTAAGATTTTGAAATAAAACTACGTTTACGGAATCTATCGCGTTTACTTGATTTTTATGCTATCCCGACGTTTCGAATACTTTACAGCATTCATGATCACGGGTGGACTTAGATGGTAGGCATCCAAACTTAGCCTCTTTAAGTTTTACTTTAAAACTTAAAGAGGAGTACGAGCCCCGATGCAAAATAGTTCGTCTAGTATGGAAAGTAGTGCAAAGCGTAAAATATAGAAAGTAAATATTGGTAAAATAATTAAGAACGTTTAATAAAAAGTAAACCACAATTTGAGGAAAATTTTAAAGTTTATTTTAATATAACTGAAATTCTTTCATGATTTTACATAACATAAAAAATTTAAAACATATTCTAAAAAACATAACGAAAATGTATTCGTCTACCCTTGTCACTCATGCAAAATAGTTCCTCTACCACTTAGTTGTGTCGCCTTTGCTCTCAATGACAGCTTAAATGCGAAGAGGCATGGTTGCAACCAACGCTGCACACCTCAGGCGTAATTGACTCACAGACAGCCAAGAGTTTAAGTCGCTCTTCGATCTTGATGGATTTTTACGGAGAACTTTTTCCATTTTCCACCATAGGGTTTCGATCGGCGACAAGTCTGGGCTGTTAGATGGCCATTCGATTGTAGGGATGCTTTTCGCCAGTAGCCACGTCTTTGTTGTCCTTGCAGTATGGCAGGAAGCACCATCCTGTTGAAAAATGAAGGAATCTTGATGCTTAAGTGACGGAATAGAGGGCAGTAAATTCTCTTCAAAAAGGTTTTGATATCTTGCAGCATTGATAGAACCATCCACAAACTGCATACCACCAACACCTTGTGCAGACATGCAGCATATTATAAGAGACGCCGGAAACTTCACTTTGCGTTTGAGACAATCAATATGAAATGCCTCATTTTTGTTCCGAATCACTTTTTTCCTTTCGTCACTTCAAATTTGGACTCGTCACTCCAAATGATACTACGCCACTGATCGGAAGTCCAATTTAATTTATCATGAGCAAACTTCAACCTCTTTGTCTTTTGTACAGCAGTCAACAGTGGTTTCTCCTTAGCGGTGTAAAATCCGTAACACATTTTTTTTAGGAATCTTTTGCAAGTATCAACTGAGACGTCTTTGTGAATCATGTCCTTCCATTGCACCGTGACTTCTCCAGCTCGAGCACGACGATTATTTTTGATAATTTTCTTCAGGATTCTGTTTTCTACTGCACTTGTGATGCGTGGTCGACCAGTTTTCTTCAAACAAGAAGTCGTTCTATTCTTTTTATAGTGCTGAATGATAGATTGGACTGTTGACCTGGGAAGTATCAGTTTGCTAGCATCGACCCCACAAACTATTCGCTTTCGAAGCTCTTCACACACGGGTTTGCCACGACCCATTGTTATTTGAAAACTAATGAAAAAAACTGAAATTTTCAGAATTTATACTGTCTTACTTGACAAATGACACAGAATTACTTTTACAAATTTAAATTATGCAACATAATTGTACAAAGAAGGAATAATCTTATTTAACTCACCGATAGACGAACTCTTTTGCGTCGATTAACAATTAGACGAACTATTTTGTTTATAACTTCTTCGAATTTAAAACAGGATATGTATAAATTTAAAAAGCTAAAATAGTTTATTGGTTCATAATTAAAAAATGGCACCAACGCGACATGTGATAATAGAACAGCTTAATACCACAGTAGAACCTCGATAACTCAAACCTCCGTAAAACTTCTATAACTTCAAAAAATAATATGTTCCCTTCCCATCAGAGCCCAAATCCCCAATAACTTAAAATATGCAACCTCTATAACTTCAATAAATAATCTCTGTATTGGCTCTCAGTAACTTAAAAAATGTTTCCACAACCTCTATAACATAAAATTGTTTGTCAATGAGAGTCATTTTGAAAGGCAATTTTGCAAAACAAAAGGTTTCGGTATTTATTGCTTGCACGTATTCACTAGTTAAATTGTTAACGTAAACAATACATACGTCACCTATTGTTTGTTTCTTTGAAATTATTTAAAGCTGTATTTGCGGCGGTTAGGCTTAAGACATCGGCTTACTTGGATCATAAGTTTTTGATCACTGTCCTGGAAACATCGCTTAACCTACTGTGTGATAAAAATGGCTTAAAATGAGTACAAAAAGAAAATTAACAACACTCACATATGCTGTTAAATTAAAAGCTCTAGAAGCAGTGCAAAGGAATTGAAAAGGAAAGAAGTTGCGGCTCAGTTTGGGATACATGAGAGTACATTATCAATCATCATTAAAAAAAAAAACTGAAATCTTGAAGAAACGAGAATCAGGAGAAAGTCTTCAATGTAAAAGACGAAAAATTGCCGGATTCCCTAATTTAGAATAGTGTTTGTTTACGTGGTTCAAACAGTGTCGAAACAAAAACATAAGTGTAAGCGGACTCATACTGAAAGAAAAAGCTGAAGAGTTCGCTAATTCGCTGAAAATCCATAATTTTAAAGGGTATATACATACATACCTACCTCTACATACTAACCCATAGACCCTTGATAACTTAAAACCTCTATAACTTAAAATATTTTGTGTTTCCCTTGGACTTCTACTGTATTTTATATAGATATAGAAAAATAATGAAGTTAGAAAAAATCTCACAGAGAAAATTTCACACTAGACGAACTATTTTGCATCGGGGCTCGTATTATACTAATTTATTTTATTTTATTATACTAGCTTATAATCTCATACATTGTAAGCATAAAACTTAAAGTAGATATTTTTAATTGTGTTTCTAAACGAATATTATGTGGGTTGAAATAAAAAAACCAAAAATTTGTAAAATCATATTACTGTGGGTAGATGAAACCGTTGAAACAACATATCAACTTTGGATGCCTATCATCTAAGTCCACCCGTGATCATGAATGCTGTAAAGTATTCGAAACGTCGGGATAGCATAAAAACCAAGTAAACGCGATAGATTCCGTAAACGTAGTTTTATTCAAAATGTGTAAAATTCGCGTAAATGTTAGAAAGTATTGTCAAAGTTAAGGCTTCGTTTTTATCAGACCAATTTTCATGCATAACGATCGCTTCAATATTGCAGAATTATTTACTTAATATATTGCCAGAAGAGCTTGGTAATACTGAAACATTACTGGTTACTTAAACTTAGATCTGTTTTATTAGTTTCTAGTAAAATCCACCGCAAAACAATAAGAAAGTGCTGTGTAATATAATGCGTTGGAATATTTGTTGGATAGAATATATATTTCTAGCGACGATACTGTCAAATGATTCTCTATTTCTCACGCAGTGTGAATCTGTACTCCTGGGGGTCTAATATCTAAAGCCAATGATCAAAATACACGGCTCACAGGAATTTGTGTATACAGAGATGTGTTTATTGAATCATAATCCTGTTGCGTAATTTAAAACTTGAGGATTATGATGGCAGTCAGATAGTGTAATCGTTTAGATGCTGACCTCCCGTGCAGCAGCTGTGGATGAAATCTCCTTTTAGTACTAATAGTTTTTCAGATTCGCAAGTGTTGTTTTCTTTTATTATAGGTATGTTTGTAAAGTTTGCCGTGATTATGCCCTATTAGGGATAGTGAAGTGCTAGTAGTTCTTTTGTGTTTTTCAGACTTGATTCCCGCCCTTCATTAGAGATTTTTAACACAAAGTGTGAAAATGTGAAATCGAAAATACCTGCATTTGCATGCTTTACCAATTCACTATCTGGACGGTATCCAGGAGATGCAGGTTCAAATCCTGCTTGTGACTTATTTTCGATTTCACATTTTCCACTTTGTGTTTAAGCATGTTAAATGTTAAATAAATATGAAAAATATCAAAATAGAGATTTTTGTTATTATTTTAATGGTTGTATTGGTTTTATGAAACACATAATAGTACATATTCTACCACATTATAGTGTCAACAATGTCCCGGTATCGTGGAAGTTGTCCGTTAAAAAATATTCTGCTGCAACACCTACAAAGCTTGGTTTTGAAGCCTAAATACTAACCTTCGACTCAAATTCCTTTTTATATGTTTTTTTTGTTACATATATTAATGCAAAGGAGCTCCCTTTCATATAATGCTTCACAATAAAACGTTACTACCATTGTTCTAGAGCTTTTATCTGAACATGTTATTGGCTACAGTTTTTGATGTCTTCATACAGTATCAGCAGTAGTAAATTGTAGTATCATGTCTCGGTACCGTCTTCGATATGGAACCATTTATTGATTCGTATCATGGTTTGTCCGCTGTTCACTTTGAATAAAATTCGAATTATAATTAATCACGGTGTGCCGCGTGGGAGAGCGTCGTCGCACGCCCGACGATCTATCATATTTTGTGATAACGCCACTAGTACGCATCTTGTAAACGTATTGAAACGATCTGGTTTGACGCTAAGCTATGCGACAATAGTCGTAGGCAACGGTTCAATGCTATTTCACGCCAGGTACCAGTTAAACACTATAACAACAATATCGATATTAATATGTGTTAATAATGTTATCAATAGCAGTATTAACACTGGGATCAATATGTCGAAGCTGTTAAGCGTTAAATTTTTCGGTTCATTTAAAGGATTCAATGACAATGTTGCTGCGTTTGATGAGACCACAGTGTCGATGACAACAATAAAAACGGATCATAAAGTTTTGATCGCATCCTTTGAGAGTTCCTATGCAATCTCGCCGCTCAATTTTATTTCCAATACCAGCGTAAATAGATGGGCGGGTAGATGTAAACGAGGACACCCTGGGGCTGCGGCGGAGGCTTCTGTCAATTGAATTTGTCTGCAAGCGCTTCGTACATTAATAGCGCACTAAACTACGATGAATACTATTATTGATATTTTCATAAAAGCACGTATCTATTGTGTGGTTATGTTGTTCAATGCGATTCTAGTTTTAGTGCGTGTGCGTTATGGTTATTTTGATATTTTATAGCATGTGCATAGTGGCAGTTATTTCATAGAAGAATTGATGCGATCATTAAATCTTAAGTCTATTATGTTTTAAATTAAATTGTCTTGAAGTCGTGTTATACTTCATAGCTTTGCAGTGTCGTTTATTTGTCTTAGTTACTATTCTCTTTTATAGTTCTATTTTTATTCGCCTGTTCCCACGTTCTTGACGCTTAATCACGTCGGCTCTGCGCTCTCGCCTAATATTGCACTGTTTATTAAGTGTGTGTTTATTAAGCGTCGTTCCCTTTAATGACTCACTATTTAACATACAATGTGCAGTGGTTGGTTTTGCGTGCTAGCTAGGCGTGGATACGAACGCATCTGATATAGTAATGGTCTCTATACACGACATTTGTGTTCGTTTAGACTATTTTTAGACTAGCATTTGATCATTTTCATTGATCTAAAAAGATAAATTTCTACAATTAAAGGTTTTACAGTTGCTTCGGTATTTTCAGCTTAATATGCGAGGATATTTCCATATATTTTTTTTATTGCATGTAGTGGCAGACGAGCCACGGTCCATCTGATGGTAAATAGTAACCGTCGCTCCTGGACTCAACTATACCGAGTATTGTCAAGCCGTTGCTGACCATTTCATTTCACTGATATGAAATTAAAGAATAAACGGCTATCTCTTGCTACAGCCAAAACGCAACGGCCGGTCACACGGGAAATGGTGGTATCAACCCGCTCAGGCCCGATACCAAGTGAGTATTCCCATTTGGTGCCCAACCCTACCACCAGTCATACAATGGATGATAATTGCTTACTTCCCTTAGTCGCCTCATACGACACCCGTGAAAAAAAAGGTGTGGTGACACTTGTATTCTTAGTCCGTCACCACACGGACAAATATTATGATAACTTTGTGTGAACCACGGTTTGTAGCTTACTTTCTTTGCATTTCTTAACACGCTACTACGCCATGAATAGTACAATATGTATTAATTATTGCTGCGGTTGTTTGATGCTTGACTTATTCACCGGATCTGATTCTCATTACTGTTTTTTCTTGTTGACAATTACAAATGCGGACTAGTGCTAATTTATGCTAAACGTATTTATTTATAGAGCTGAGATTCTGCTGTTATTAGTGTACTGATATCATCTTTAAGTAATTATAACTCATTGGTATATACAGACATACATTTTTATTTTATATAAAACTAGCCTTTACCCGCGGCTTCGCCGCTTGGGTTATATCTCAAGTTCCAGATATAATAGCGGGATAAAATGTACCAGTTTTTAAGTCTAATCAAGAGCTATCAAATAAAAAAAACCGCATCTAAATCCGTCCCGTAGTATTTGCGTGATGCGCGAACAAACAAACAGACAAACAGATAGACAAAAATTCTAAAAATAATTGTTTTGTGTTAAGACACGCCTATTAGCCTATTACAGTAATTTTTTCACAAATATCTTAAATGTACATACACAGCTCTGTTACAGCTTTATAATAGTATAGATTATTATTCATTAACTAATAGCATACCTTGGTTTTGTTCGATTTTTTTATTCGTTTAAGGAGTAGTTTCGTTTATCTCCGTTTGTCCGATCGTTATGTCGACAAGAATACTCTAATCACAGCGCATAAGTTGTGACTCGGAAGTGTTTGATAAATATACAGATGTCATCATTACCGGAATGTGATGTACGTCTCTCATTAGCTCGCTTCTAAATAAGATATCAACTTATGATTAAGTGCGAACTAACTAGTGATTATTTTACTGTATTTTTATATTATTGAATACTAGATTTTGACCGCGACTCCGACCGCGTGGACTTCAGAATATTTTTTTTTCAACTTTTTCTGTCCTGCTATTCGGCAAGGGGTCTCTTCTCATGGTGAGAGGGTTTAGGGCATAGTCTAGCATGCTGGCCCAGTGCGGGTTGGCAGACTTCACAAGCGCCAAAAAATCTCTCAAGCATGTTTCCTTACGATGTTCTTTCTTCTCCGAGCACAATGCTAAATAGTACACAAATATACATGATTTCATGATGAATAGTCAGAGGTGTGTGCCGTCTGGACCTTGGACTGGGGATCGATTTAAAATATAAATTTCAGACTATATGATGATTGGTTAAGTAGCTTTGGCGTGAAAGCGTAACAAACAAACAAACACACTTTCGTATTTATGATATTAGTAAGGATTTGATGCATGATGCGTTGATAGTTTGTTAATGTGATTACATGTTACTGAATTGGTTTAAAAACTATATTATTGATTTTTTATTTTTGTTTCGTCATAATAAACATTTTTTCTTTCTGATTTGTCCGCTTTCACTGTCTATATAATAGGTATATATAACCATCCGTGTGATGACAAACTATAAAAATATAGTGTCGCCCCCCATCCCATTGCATAGTTACTTAACTTAAGACTATCTAGCAGTAGGATGCATATGGGCTTTAAAGGAAAGAAATGCCAGAAATCCTAATTATTTATAACTTAACAACTACATAACGGAGATTTCTTAATTAGCGTACTATCGTGAAACTATAAAGCGTTTATGGAAAGTAACCTACCTTATAAATATATATTCATTTACTTGTATAATATATATGATAAAAAGTGTCTCGCCAATAACTATACCCAAATACTTTATGGATAACATCACACAAAATTTATACGACGTGTACATACATAATATGTTCGTAATAAATGCCTCAGTGAAGCTATTTTTTAAATGAACCTTTTGGGGACACAAGAATTGATAGTTTAATTTCGTTGTTTACATTTGTGGATCGTTAGTCTCGCCGGTTGTCTTATAACGATGCAAATTAAGATGTTCTTTCGGAATATGATTTTGATTTATAGCTCCTTAAACGATGCAGGTATTTCTCCTCTGAAGATACGAATAGTGTCTATTGTTTATATAGAAATAATAACTTATATAATACTAGCCTTTGCCAGCGGCTCCGCCGCAGCCAAAAGTCGGCGCGACGCGTCTTTGTGGGGACGGACTAAGAATACAAGTGTCACCACCCCATTCTTTCCCACGGGTGTTGTATGAGGCGACTAAGGGAAGTAAGCAATTATCATCCATTGCATGACTGGTGGTAGGGCTGGGTACCAAGTGGGAGTACTCACTTGGTATCGGGCCCGAGCGGGTTGGTACCACCATCTCCCGTGTGACCGGCCATGAAGCACATCGTTGCGTTTTGGCTGCAGCAGGAGATAGCCGTTTATTCTTTCATTTCGAGCCGTTTATTCTTTCATTTCGTATCGGTAAAATGAAATGGTGAGCAGCGGCTTGACAATACTCTCGGTATAGTCGAGTCCATGGGCAACGGTTACCATTTACCAACAGATGGACCGTGGCTCGTCTGCCACTACATGCAATAAAAAAAAAAAAGCGGTTTTTAGGTGATATCTCAGGTTGCAGGTATAAAATGTATACTAGGTTTTAAGTGCTTCGATGTGTGAGCGACTGCTGATCATGAGGTCTACGGTTCAATCCCCGGGTCGGATTATTTACTTTTTTATCACAGTAGGAGCCCGGAGCTTAGAAATAGAAAGGTAGACAGCAATAGGCTCGACTCATATTACGTGGGACTTAAACATACCTAGTTGGCTGGCGAACCGTGGATGTGTAATACACCTCTGCCTTCCCCTTCGGGGATATAGGCGTGAGACTGTTTTTTGTATGTTTTTTAAGTCTAACCAAGAACTATCAAACAAAAAAGTTGCATCAAAATTCTTCCATAGTTTTTGCATGATGCTGGAACAAACAAACAGACACAAATAAAAAAAAAATGTTTTATGTTCAGAGATGCCTAAATAACCAAATATATTCATTTTTTCTTAAATATTTTGATTGTATAGACTTAGCACTGTTACAGATTTATAGTAATAATAGCCTGTGCCCGTGGCTTCGCCGCAGCCAAAAGCTAGTTTTTCGGTTATATCTCAGGTTCCCGATATAGTAGCGGGATAAAATGTATACCAGTTGTAAAGCCTAATCAAGAGCTATCAAACAAAAATTTGCATAAAAATCCGTTCAGTAGTTTTTGCGTGATGCGCGAACAAACAAACAGCTAAACAGACAAAAAATCTAAAAAAAATCGTTTTGTGTTTCTCTCTCTCTTATTTAAGAGCTATGCCCTTGTCGGTGGACCTTCTTCCATTCGTCTCGCTTTTCAGCAAGCGCTTTGACTTCTTGATACGACATGACATTAGATTTTTCTTTTATTTGGTCCATGTAGGTCCTTCTAGGTCTTCCACAGAGACGCCTATATAGCCTAATTCAGTAATTTTTTCTCAAATATCTTAAATGTACAGACATACGAGGGGTGATCCAAAAGTAATGATAATTGGTTACTTCAGGTCCACATAAAAATCCAAAAAAAATTTTTTTCGCTAGCCTATACACTCACTACGTCAGCCTAAAAAAATCATATAAATAGGTCAGGATTTCCGGGAGATACATTCATTTGAATACGAACTGTCGAAGAGATAACATCAACATGGAGAAAAACGAAATTAGAGCTGTGATCAAGTACCTCTGTTTGAAAAAAATGTCTACAAAAGACATACACTGTGACTTGGTGGAAACATTGGGGGACTCTGCTCCTCCATATTCTACAGTTGCACGCTGGGCCAAGGAGTTTAAGCTGGGCAGAACATCCACTGAAGATGAACATCGCGAAGGACGCCCATCCACGTCCCTCACAGAAGACAACGTGAAAAAAGTCGAAGATGTTGTGTTGGCAGATCGAAGAGTGACCATCAGGCATGTAGCTGAGGTCACAGGTATCTCATATGGAAGCGTTCAAAGAATCATTTCGAACGAGTTGCATATGAAAAAGATCTCTGCGCCTTGGGTTCCCAGAATGTTAACCGACGAGCAAAAGAAAAAACGAGTTGACATTTCGAGGGTCAATCTCGAAAAGTTCCAAGCAGATACAGAAAATTTTTTGTTGCATTTTTGACTATGGACGAGACCTGGATCCACCATTTTGATCCTGAAACAAAAAAACAATCGATGACTTGGAAGCGAGCCTCCTCACCGACGCCAAAGAAATTCAAAGTCTCAAGTTCGGCGGGAAAGGTTATGGCGTCTGTTTTTTGGGACGCTAAAGGAATAATTTTGGTGGAATATTTGGAAAAGGGAGCCACTATTACGGGCTCTTACTACGCAGACCAAATAAGAAGATTACGGGAGGCCATTAAGGAAAAAAGACGCGGCAAACTGCGAGCTGGAGTGCTGTTTCACCAAGACAACGCACCGGCTCACAAAGCCGCAGTTGCGATGGCTGCCATTCAAGAAACGGGATTCGAACTGGTCGAACACCCTCCCTATTCGCCAGATCTGGCTCCTAGTGACTTTTACCTCTTTCCTCGGCTCAAGGAACACCTCCGAGGCAAGAAATTTGAAGACAATAGCGAAGTTATGGCCGCTGTTGAGGCGTTTTGGGAGGGTCAAGAAAAGGAATTTTTTTCAAAGGGAATCCTGGGTTTAGAAAAAAGATGGACTAAATGTATTGATTTGTTAGGAGACTATGTAGAAAAATAAATTATTATTTTAACTTTAATTACCGTGTTTTATTTTCATTATCATTACTTTTGGATCACCCCTCGTAGCTCTGTTTATAATAGTAGTAGTTTTTAGCTTTATAATAGTACTAATAGCCTTTTGGTTGCGACTCCGCCCCAACTGCTTAAAGTGCCTTCCGCAGCGCAGAGGAGGTCTGGTGTCCACAAATAGGTGTCACTTTTGGATCACCTATCTGATGCCAGCCTAAGGAATGAAAAAAAAGAAGCTATATATTTGTGGCGATATTTTGGTATTTTTATATATATATATATATTTTAGGCATTTGACACGCTTTGCCCCTGTAGGGCGATGTTATTAACTGAATTTAATGGCCTTACATCATAAACATCAAACTATTAATGTGCCAAGTTTCATCCATATTCTCCCAATTTAGGCGAGATTTACAAACTCAACAACTACTTATTGGAGTTTTATGCGGTTTTCACCAATGGATATAGCGGCTGGGATATGTAATTCCTTATGGTTATGCGTAAATTGGTTAAAGTATGACTATGATTATTTAAGATACCTATTTGTAAAATTTATATGGGGAGCGTATGCACCACGTAAACAATACGGTTATAAAAAACAACTCGCTTTAAAGTTAATTTCATACAGAATGTAGGTAAGCAGATATAACTGCATGTTATAATTACATATTAAAATGGTAAAGAAAATATTGCGGGGAAACCTGTTTATCAAATTTTCTTGTTTAGCGTGAGAAGTAGCTAACTGACACAACACCACGCCAATATATTAAATTATGACTTAAGCCTATTATACATTATTTAACATCATGCACTTTGCCGCCAAATGCACGTAGGTCTTTAGAATACCGTGGTCGCTGCCTTCTGGGAGGAGGTTATCTCGGGGAAGGAAGCGGCGGAGAGGGTCAGGGAGCTTCTGCTGACCTAAACCGACGCCAGCGACTGGGGCGGCGCAGGCGTGAGTACTTGCGCCTCATGCCGCCCTAGCTGAGGCTGCGGGTGGATGGACCGGGGAACGTCCGCCATCCGCAAGGCCTCCTGCGAAGGTGCGACGCTCTGTGTGCGGATGCGTTGCTCAGTAGAGGGTTCCCGAAAGGGTAAGCTGCCGGCGGACCACTGAAGTAATCCAACACAGTACCAGTGGTCCGCCAACACAGGCGGAGAGACAGCACACGACGGGTCTCTTTAGTGGGTGAGGGCCCCACACTACCCTGTTTGTTGCCCAAACGATGGGGTGTGCGGTTAGGTACATTTTTTCCCGCCTAAAAAAAAGGACGACCTTAGTACTTAGGAACTGTATCCCGTAAAGTAGAACTGGAGGTAAAACTGCTTGTGCTAAGGCCGTACTATGGTCATCCCAGAGTCGATCATTAATGGATCTGCGGTGAAAAAGCTAATGTATTGTCTGCAATCGCATGCCACATCGAACTAGCTCTAAATTTCGGTCATATAACGTGTGTTGCCACACATATATGTTTTTTATTCACGTACTTCGATGAGCCATGGCCAATCTAAAGATACGTGGTAATAATCACGAGTGATTTCAAAACTATGTTAAAGAAAGTAGTAAGGATAAAATCAGCTATCGTTCTCTACAACAGAACCATTATGTATAACCCACCAACGATGAAATATTGTTTCCAGTATTCATTATTTTGAACTAAAATTAGGAGTCGGAGTACGTAGCTTAGTTGCTTCGTACACCCGTAAAATGAATAGCGTCATGTTTACGTGTAATGACGGACTAAGAAATTAAGCCACAGGCACGGGTCGCAATACACAACTCAGTGCTTGTCCCAATGTTATTATATGGAAGTGAGAGTTGGGTATGCAAAAAGGAGTATGAGAGTAAAATCAATGCGGTCGATTTCTGCGAAGAATCTGTGGAGTGTAGACTCACTGACCGCATTCGTAACGACGTCGGAAGAGAGCGGATAGGTATGAAAGAGAGTATTGGTGTGAAGATGCGAAAGGTAATGCTCTGATGGCTCGGACATGTAGAAAGAATGCCGGACGAGCAACTGCTTAAGAAGATATAAAATGCGAAAGTGGAGGGATGTAAGTACAGGGGTCTCCCCCTGACTCACCTACCTAGATCAAATCGGTCATGTATTGAAGGTAGGTGGAGTCGATGAGTCTCCGAAACCGGCGAGCGTGTATGAAGGGAATTATGAATGTTGAGGAAGCGAGAGATGTATGCAAGAATAGAGCCTCTTGGAAATCTGTTCTCTCTGCCTTCCCCGCAAGGGAAATGGCGTGATGATAAGTAGTAGTAGTAGAAATTAAGAATAGCCGTCATCACAAGTATAATTTTGTGTGTGCTAAATATCTGTATATTTTGAATTTCATTTAATATTTTATTGCAGAAGTAATTAATAGGTTGTATACATTTTTTACTGCCGCCATATCGTAATATTGTCATGTTTCTTATTTTTGGTTTAGAAAATTTTAAACATATTAATTATTGATTGTCAGCTAATTTTTAACGTCTTGTTGATTAAATGGCGTCATCACGTAGTTAATTAATTAAATTATACTTAATTACTTCATTAATTAATATTTGAGCGCTTTCTTATTTTATGACTTTATGAACATATAGATATGTTCTCTTGGTTGTGAAATGACGTTAGACATGTTAATCATATATTTGTACAAGTTATGTAGCGAGTGACTGTTATTGCTTAATCATTTAAATAAGGCTAATGAAGTATTGCCTGTTTTTGTATAGTGGCTTGATGATAAATATTTAATATTTTCATTAACAAGATATATGGCGCTGATCAAATATTCGTTTAAGAATGTTATCGGTAACAGATTTATATACCAGTTTTTGTATACCAGAAAGTAACGAGAAAGTTACCAATTCAGCAATTTATATTAAAAGGTTTATCGTAAGAGAACTCTAAATAATTGATTTAAATCAAACGTTCCGTTTTACATATCTTTAGTGTGTCGTACTGTGCTAGGTATTAATTTTCTGAAGTCCATATGGACGAAGTCGCGGGCAAAATCTAGTGTATCTATAATTTAGGGAAAGCTAGTAACATCTCTGTATACGAGTGTTCCTTATAATAATAATTTGGCCTTTTGGTATAATGTATTAGGAACACATAGCACTCTCCCATACTCAATAGCGAGAATTTCATGGGTATTGCATGAAGCAACTAAGGTAAGAAAGTATGTCATATCACTGCAAGACTAATATTTAAAGATATTACACTACTAGCTTCTGACCTTTAACTGCGTGGACAGACAATAAAATATAAAAAATAATATTGTGTGTTCAGACACGCCTATATAGCCTAATATAGTATTTTTTTCTTAAATATCTTAAATGTACAGACACAGTTCTGTTACAGCAGCTATAATAGTTAGCATTAGTAGGATAATGTTAGAATTAGTAGTAAGATCTTTTAACACTTAAAACATCGAACAAGCTTATAGTAGCTAATCCTCTTTCACACTGCACTAGAGGATATTCAATACATTATATTTACTGCAAGACTAATATTTAAAGATATTACACTACTAGCTTCTGACCTTTAACTGCGTGGACCTTAAAATCGGGTTCAGAGGTTAATGAAAAATTCATGAGTGACAAAAAAATATAGGGTTAAAACGATTTTGCTGTCTGCCCGTCAAAGTAGCTGCATAAGTATAATGCGCCACTTAGTGATAAAGTATAGTACAAATCTATAATTTTAACATACACTGACAATGGTCGGGGAGAGAGATATCTTGCCTGGCTTGTCGTCGTTTACCGGGATAAAAATTTATTCGTTAATCCAGATTACAAACTACTTATACCGTTAACAAGTTTTAATAAAATCCGTTGATCTCTTATTGTGAAAATTTGTACAAATAATTTAACCTATCTACTTTCACATATAATATTACTAGCCTTTGCCCGCTGCTCCGCCGTCGACGAAAGCTAGTTTTTAGGTTTCAAAATCCGTTTAGTAGTTTTGCGTAATGCGCGAACAAACAAACAGACAATAAAATATAAAAAATAATATTGTGTGTTCAGACACGCCTATATAGCCTAATATAGTATTTTTTTCTTAAATATCTTAAATGTACAGACACAGTTCTGTTACAGCAGCTATAATGGTTAGCATTAGTAGGATAATGTTAGAATTAGTAGTAAGATCTTTTAACACTTAAAACATCGAACAAGCTTATAGTAGCTAATCCTCTTTCACACTGCACTAGAGGATATTCAATACATTATATTTACGTATGTATTTTATGAAGGTGTTTGTCTGGTTCACTCCACACCGATCGCAGTTCAGATCAAACGGCATTAATCGCAAAATGTACACGCCACTTATCTTTTAATTCAATTTACACGCGTACGAACCTTGTTAACCAATAATTTATCTTTTGTAATAAGGTACTTATCGAAACACAATTTTAATTTCTTTATATTTCGTTTCATTTGTATTCTCCTATTTCTATGTTTCTCATATAAATGCTATTTAATTCTTATAATTGTAATTTTGTGTTCATTGTAATAATTAATTTCTATACTTGTCTAATTTTTACACCTGTGTTAGTAAGGTACTTTTGAATTGCGAGACTAACTCAGAATTAATGAAGAAGATGTACTCCCTAAATATTCGTGGGCCATACAAATATTTGTTTGCTTGTGTTGAGGTGCCTAAACTAATATACGATCTGTGCAGTATTATACAGTAAAAGAATTTTAATGAGGTGTATCTACGTAGCTAGTCTAGGGGTATTTGCTTCTAGAGGTTTTTCAGTAATAGAGAGGTGTGTCGCTCCGCCTCTACCGTGATGTGCTGACGACAAGCTCCGCAATCCCGCGCCGTTGTTGATTTTGTTATAGCACTGGTATATTATTAAACGATAATTGTATATCCATAATCATTTAAAGACTTTCTCGATATGCAAAGGTTTCGCGAAGATTATTTTTTTAAGTTTTATTAACGTCAATCATAAATTATGATTGCATTTTGCTAAGAAAGTTAATACTTTATTATATAAATAATTTTTATTTATCTGTCGTGGCTGACAAGATCTGAATCTTGGAATTGATAACTTCATGTTGTGCCTGACCATTTACCTAATTAAATAGTTTATAGTATTTTTATTTTGTGTTATTAATTACCAAAGCAACTTGCTTAAGTATTATAGAAAATCGTGGTTCTTATAACTAACTGTTGTTAGTTATAAGTTGTATAATCTCCTCAATAGATTGTGCAATGAAACTATTTATATTAATTTTTACGAATTGGTAAGTAGAGGTTAACTTACATAATGACCCATATACATATATGTGGAGGCGAGCCTAGGCTATCTTTCTTTTGTAGTTTCAGTATTCATGCTATGATGCTGAGAATTTTCTGACAGAAAAACCCAATCAACTTTTTGTGTGAATTTCGGAAATGATTTTATTTAAATCATTCGTTCTATTCGAACCCTCCTTTAGAAGTTGAATTCTTATTGTCCAACGCTAATGAGGTAGCATTCAATGCTGTAATGTAAGCATTATACGACGTGCAACAAAATAACACGATTAGGAATTCAAGTACCTAGTAGGAATATATTTTATTTCGCGGTTTTTAAACATGGAGGTGAATCAAGATGGCTTGTACTTTAGGTGGATTAACAAGCATTGTATAATGTGGCGTACGTTGTCTAGATTTTTTTAAGATAAGTAGTAATGTGGATGGCTTTGAAGTAAATGCTAGGTGTGTAAGGATTGCACTGTGACGATTCGTCCGGGAGCAGGGGCTGATAGAGCTATTTAGTAGTCGTAGAGCAAGAAGTCTGTACGAATTGTTTCTGGATCTTAGTAATTATACATTAAATATTCTTTATGATTTGTAACATTATAGTTTATATATCATCATACTTATACCCTGTATAAAATCAGTATCTATTATTCCGTAAAAGGTTTTTCCAATACTCGTAATTGCAATAAACAATTTAAACAGTAAATAAGAGAGCAAAGTACATTAATAATTTATACAGCTTTTTTTTATAACTGCAAGTCATAAAATGTTATGGTATTTTACCTCTAAATCCTAGCCGTCGTATTATGTTAGTCGGCGGCGCCGGCGTAACTCTTCTCACGAATTTCGCGGCGCCTTCGCGTGGGCGGCCTATCATATGCCGCCATCGCACGTCGCACTTGCCACTACACCTGTACTATTATACCCCTACCAACCTTAACGTACTAAGTTCAAAATCGCTTGACAAGAATGAACAATACATCTCACATGTACACATGACGGCCCTTTGTTGCCTAGTACGTCTAATTAGTCAGCCTGCTTAGTACCTGCCGCAGGCATTTCTATAGGCTGTGTGAAATAGTGATATTTATTGATAAACTAGCGACTACACCAGGCATTTAGTACTACGTTTTTACACTCTAGTAATATTTTATACGTGAAAGTCAATTTTAAGTTTCTGTTTTTAGTGCTAACAGATTGGACCTCGTTTGATCCTTTCAAAAACTTTTTATGATGTCCTTAAAAATGTATGCGATGGCATTAATCATATTTATATTTACTATTCATACAATTTATATCTGTTTATTACCAATAATCCTTAACCTCATATGCCACACTGGTATAACTCGCGCGCCAGGTACATAATGTGTCCGGCGCCAAGAGAAATCAAGGCGTACCGGACTGAGATCCGCCAGTACGCTCTGGCTGGAAAGAACGACTTGTGCGGCCTAACACAGGGCGCTGTGCAGATTGGCCAGCTTGACTAGAGTGGTGCCGTAAACTCGTCACGGCAGTCAGGTTGGTTCCTGAGTACGTGAGATCACGTAGTGAGAGTTCCGGAGTAGGGGCGGACAGCGCCGTCTCCTATTACGAGGAAGTAATATCTGCAAAGGAGGTGGCAGTGCCTGAGTGGGAAATGACCATCAAGCTTCCGACCCGCAGAAGACGCACTGGGCGCTAAACTATCTCTGGCCTCCGGCGATAGCCTGATAGGTCCATAATATATTTACTCGCATAAAAAAAACAATGAACTATAATTTATTAGTCCATTGAAATGTTACATTTATTAGGCCTTAAGGGCGGGTCACACAGAAGCGGGAGCCGCGGGAAAGCTATCGCGATCCGGGATGGAATTTTTTTGTAATATTCGAATTTGTATGCAACCTGTCACATCTTATGTGCGATCGCTTTCCCGCGGCTCCCGCCTCTGTGTGACGAGGGCTTTAGCGTGCGTCTTTCAGAGGATGCAATTTTATTTTTTTGATGTGTCCCCTACACATCAAGGTTAGTATAAGCTTAAGTTCGAGTTTATGGGGTCGCCACCCTTGTCCCTCGGCCGCCACTTTGGAAAAAGAGGTGCAAATGCTTTTCTTGCTGTATCTCGTAAACTAGCAACCCTACATAAAATTTTCAAGACATTTTTAATGATATTCTAATTTCGAGCGCTTAATGATATCTCAGAGCAAATCGATATAGGTATTTAATTGCTCTCTGCACATTTCACACTAGTGACCTCTAGTAGTAGTAGATTCTGATGTCATTTTATTGTAAAATGACCAGGTAAAAAGTTATAACCCCCAAAAGAAAATTTTCAGTTATATTTGTTTATAACTTCTTTATTTTTAATTTTACGATAAAAAGTAATAGGTAAAAATTTTAGACATTACAAATAATGTCTTATAAAATTTTCTGTAGGGTTGCTATAGTTTACGAGATACAGCGCGAAAACCCTTTGCACCCCCTTTTCCCAGATGGCGGCCGGGGGGACAAGGGTGGCAACCCAACAAACTTGAACTTAAACTTATACTAACGCCCCCTACACATAAAAAAATAAAATTGCGTGCTCTGAAAAACGCAACCCTAAATGTAACTTTTCAATGGACTAAATGCACAGCAATACAATAAATTGCTTTATACAAACGTCTGGCTGTTTTGGTGACGTCGTATTTCAATAGTCGTGTAGAGATTCATCTTGCAAGTGCTTATTCATAAGAATATTCGCAAGTGACATTAAAACTCCTCGTATGACGTTGTTGTACAGGCTCGTTGTCAACAGTTATCAAAGAGTATTTATTGCACTTCCAGCGGTATTGTCTCTGCATTCAATAGCTTGCTTGTTTCATATTTTCCTCGAACTATTTAACACTACGCCGTGTTTGTTTTAAAATACGCATCATGGTTCTAGGTGCTGTATTCATTTGCCGAGATAAAATCTTTTGTTTTTGAACAGGATTTCTTGGAATCCTACCCTTACTTTGATCGCCTTTTTAGTACGAATACTACGTGTACCAGTAATAGACCGGTGCACAAACATTTGACTAATAGCGTATGTAGAGTTTCAAAAATTTAATTTAGCTCTATACTTACTTTTTGTAAAACAATGACAACAGAGGTCCTCTTTGTCAACCCACTCCATTTTAATATCACAAGAATAAAAAAAATTAGTATTCTGCCTTTCAACGTCCACTGCTGGACATAGGCCTCCCCAAGAGAACGCCACAACGAGCGGTCCCGTCAGGGGGGATAATGCCGTAATCGCCACGCTTGGCAGGCGGGTTGGCGATCGCAGTGAATGTTGTTAATACTCGAGGGAGTGCTGCTGCCCACTCTCCCGGTATTCCCTCATTCGGCTCTTACGACTCCCGTGGGTAGAGAGGGGTGCGAACATTCTAAAGCCGGCCCCACACGGCCTCATTTAAGATTGCCAGATTTCAAATTCAAATGTAATATTATTGTTTTTTTAATGGTAACAGTATTTATGGCCGGACAATATATGCATATATCACTCGAAATGATATTGTACGAGTATTGGATGCCTCGGAGTGGATCTTTTGAAACAATATTTTTCAAGTGCAATATAAATTAAACAATTGAACTTAATACTCCATACTTAACTGTGTTTGAGTCATGCGTGAGGTCCTTAATCAGAAATATGAACTGAAATCGCCGTCGCTATGGCGCCAGCGATGAAATTAATCTGAATCGTGTATCTCCAACTTCCAATTTTAATAATGTTTATTGGTATCAGTATGCAACATTTTAAACTGTACTTGTCTTTAGCTTTCACTGTTAAGGGATCTTTATGCTTTATAGCCATTGTAAGACTCGAAATTAAGGGATTGGGTAGACGACAACCTTCACAAAGCCTACATGAAGGAAAGAAACGAGTAAAATAATGCTTTGAAATTACTTTCAACTTACCTGTTGTTTTGAAGCGCATCACACATGTCAGAACAACATAATTACAATGGAGTAGGTATATAAATTTGCCGTGTGGGACCGGCCTTAGAATTGTCCCACCCCTCTCTACCCTCGGGAGTCGTAAGAGCCGACTGAGGGTATACCGGGGGAGTGAGCAGCAGAACTCTCTCGAGTATTAACAACATCCACTGCGCTCGCCAACCCGCCTGCCAAGCGTGGCGATTACGGCATTATCCCCCATTTCTTGGGGAGGCCTATGTCCAGCCGTGGACGCTGAAAGGCTGATGGAGGTATATAAATAAATTACGGATTTCTACCGACCTATTATTACCTAATCGATTATGTGTGTATCCTAATCGATGTCACTAACATCTGTTCTGTAGGTATCAACCGCATAAAAGTAACAAAACTTGCTGCTACCGATTTGTAGCGACCGGGTGATTTATCTTCAGTAAATTTATCGCTCAATCAACGTCGGCGTGTGCACAAGTTCGCGCCGCGGCTGATTGGATTTCTTCATAATTACATCTTTTGACACGTACGCACCAAGTTTTGTACTTCACAAGCCGGCAGGGCATGAGATCGTGGGAGCACCGTGTAATCAGCTTTCTTGACGGTTTTGTTTTGATCTGAAACCAAGGAAACATTGTTTACAGATACTTTTACTAAACTGCATTTACATAGTGCATATACATTTACATTTCCAGGATAAAAAATATCCTATATTTTCATCCAGGTAATAAACTATCTGTGTGCTAAATATCATCGAAATCTGTTCTGCCGTTTTTGCGTGATTGAGCAACAAACACATTTATAATATTACATAGTAGGATAATATGTGAGGCATTCTGACCCCTACTAATATACTTAGTACTACAGTAGTCTAGCGGTACTGTTGCATACTAATATACCTATAAATTATTAGGCAAATGCTTTAGCTTCGTCTAAGATATAAGTAGATTTTTAGTTCATAATAATATTAGGTAGGTACTTATTTATATGCCTTTTTTTGTTAAGGCTGGGAAAAATGTTTTTAACCGCACACCCCGTCGTTCGGGGCAAGGAACAGGGTAGTGTGGGGCTCACCCACTAATTAAACCCGCCGTGTGCCGTCTCTCCGCCTTTATTAGTGGGCCACTGGAACTAAGTTACATTCCTTCAGTGGTACTTAATTATATGCCTGCACCGGTTTTTATGAATCTCGCGCTCGCGTTACTTATGAACTTCGTAAATCCGATTATTTTGTAACTTTTGCATGATACAACTAAGCTATACCTAGGTATGTATATGCAACTATTATATTTATACTTATTTCTCCTTGTTGGTTGCGCATGCGCTTAACAATTACAGAACGTGTTGAAGGGCGGGAAGTTTCTGCGCGGTTTTGCTTATACTCGTATGTCGTCCGCCTGTCATGTCGTATAATATTTTGGTGGTTATTAACCGAGATAACTGTCTGTGATAGGTGCCACATTATAATATTATGCAGATTCTTAATGTTAAATGTTAGCTACCTTGTTGATGAAGAATTTTATGACGCTGTTGAGATTAAGAGATAGATTTAAAAAAAAATACTGACGATAAAAAAGTAAAAAATGCTCAAATTAATTAGTTAACAACTACTTTGTCATAAAAAATCTAAAAAAAGATATTATTGTTTCTCCCGCATCTTGACATATTAATTTGTTAAAACTATTAAAAGTGTACATTCTTTTAAATAGATAAATACTATGAAACGATATATAACTGGCCCAAATCATTTAGCTGGTTATACAGATAATTTGAGTCATTAGCTTATTTGGATAAATTTAATAGGTACGATGGGTAAGCTACGTATGCAGTACGCCACCCATTTATCGAATATTTGTGGATGTATGTTTGATTGTGATGAATTAACTTTCTCAGCACATTTTTGACACAAACTGACTGCTTTGAAGAAGCCTTGAAAATATCTGCAAACTATGTACAAGAGAAATAAGTTAATTTGGCGTAAAATACATCCTGAGATTTTTTGTTTAATCCAAATACAGTATTAACAAGCTTAAAAATAAATTAAACAAACGTGGTGATACATACATAACACATAGCATCACGCCTGTATTCCCCGAAGGGGTAGGCAGAGGTGTATTATACACCCACGATTCGCCAGCTATGTTTAAGTCCCACGTAATAGGGGGCGAGCCTATTGACGTCTACTGGGCACATTTCTAAACTTCGGGCTGCTACTGAGAAGTTTTCTTTTTAGGAAAAAGCTCAATAACATTGCCTGACCCGTGGATCGAACCCGAGACCTGTTGATTAGCAGTCGCATACACTACCGCTACACCACCGAGGCAGTTAAATGTGATGATACAATAAATTAAAGTTAAAATAGTAAAAGGTGACTACGTACTCAAAAATAATAATAACTTAGAACGTGTATTATTTTCTTGGAGTATCATCAGTGCCCATCACGCCACCCAGAACGTTCTCCAACTGAATTTCGGCGCGGTGGGCGCAATTAGGCGCGATAAATGCTCAGACATACGATACACCTTCTTTTCATTCGATTAATCGGTCGAAACGTATATGGAATCCGATTTTAACAAGTCGTACTTTTTTGTTTCTTATGTAGCACTTCGTGACATAATCCGATACTTATCTCGAATATATGTCATTGAAACTTGATTTAAAAGAGTTTTGCTACAAGTAATTTCTTTTAGATTATAGTTTTAAATCTTTCTTTGCAAAGGTCTTATCCAGGATTTTTTATTGATATTTGTTGGACATACGACAATCAACACTTTGATATGAGCATTTAAACCGATATGTCAAACATTGAGACGGTATAAAAGGCTACCTTTAAATTATGTTCCTTATTGGTACCCCTATGTTTCATCATACAGTTACTTTTAAATTAGTTAAATTTCTAACAAGTTGTTTTTTGTAGTGACATAACCCGCATACTTTGGAGCTGGCCACATATCAATTATTTTGACAGCAAATATCTTTATGATTGTTATTCAATTATAATGTTAAATTTTATGTCTTACTTTCAATATGGTATCATGAAGACAGGTCACGCTTGTCACATTTAATGTTACTGATTAGAAAAGTGCCGCAACACTTTTTTTAACATGAATTTTGTTAGAAACAGTGTCGTCTGAATATAATTAGTAACAGCGTCTTCTGAATATAATTACTATAACAAAAACTATTACTGTTTCCTTGGTCCAGAGCATAAGTGTGATATTTCTTACGGTGATGTCACGGGTTCGAAGATTAGTCGTATAAAAAATTATTGAGTTTTTCTATCTAGAAATTTGTAGTAAGACTCACGAAGACTCCGATACGGCTATAAACTTATCCCTATAAAACTTTAGGTAGTTATGATTAATTAAATAATTTAAATGGGGGTGCGTTATAAGTACTTATCCCTTTTGAGATAAACGCGCGAGATTATGAAAAAAATATTTAAGTGGTAACAAATTTGAATGAGTTAACTCCACCCTTTTTAAATCTGCCGCAGCAGTCGCCTCAGTGTCACGACGGAACAAGTCAGTGACGATTCATAAAACAATACAA
Source organism: Leucoma salicis (assembly GCA_948253155.1). NCBI lineage: Eukaryota > Metazoa > Arthropoda > Insecta > Lepidoptera > Erebidae > Leucoma > Leucoma salicis. The sequence continues at coordinate 8,417,108 of OX411815.1, forward strand.
AAAGCTTAACCATTACAAGGCGACAAAACTGTAATATCAATAGAACACAATGGGAACAATAGTTGCCCTCTGTCAATTATGCCATCATTACCATTGGAATAAACGACGTAACAGATCAGATTGTCAAAAACAACACGATGACAATGCGATGTGGCCGCGATAGTGTGTCAGGACGATTTCAAACAATATTCATTCTTAATGACTAATCATTGCAAGTTCAAATCTGATATTGTCATCAGACTATTATATTGCGTATTTAATACTGTAGTCGGCAGTCATTTACCCTATAAAGATTTATTGACTGTCGATGCGGCCCTAACTTTTAGCAATTAACAATTTGTAAAAAGTTACGATGGGTGAAATGAGAATTAGTGTTGTAACGCCTGTTCGGAACAGGCGTTCTGTTCGGCTCGGTTGCTTATATCAATATTTAAAAGTTATTTTATCTTCATCAAACCAAGTATGACATCCATGTGATTATGTCGTTTTATCTGCATTCTGGCACGTGAATTTCAAGTAGCCAAGATTACTAACATGGAAGGCTTAGAGAAAGTTCCAAAAGTTATTTGGTGTTTGAATCTCGATAAGCGGTTACAAGCTCATTCTTGTAGCCTCGTAAATTCTATTCGGTATCGACTAGATTTGTTCCCTAAACATTTCATTGAAATATAATACTGAAATCTATCGTTGACTCACCCAAAACGATTCAATTTTACGAAATATCTTCAAGATTTGTGGGCTTTGTATTATATAAAATACAATTGTATAGGTAGTAGATAGTTCAATCGTTTCATAGCCATTTTACAACAACGCTACTGATCGGTATTCACTCGACTAGATACTTTTTTTTAATATAGCTGTAGATAGATAACTATGACACTTTGTAGTTTCTAAAAAAATACTACGAATAATTGGGACGGAATTGTAATAAAATTGGTGTTCTAGATAAACACCTAGTATTATTGACAAACGTGAATAGCGTTTTTGTCGATAATGCAACATATGATTTTAAACTACCACGCCCACTGTTACGTGTTCTGTAATAATTGTAGTCACAAGGAATTCCTCAATATTATGATCACAGCATTTGAAGGAACCTGATAAGGTACGATGACACGCGAACATGAGATATGCAAATTTGGCAGCTGTCCGCGAGCCAATTTGAATTAAACAATAACAAATCTTAAGATTTCCACTTATATGGAACCATTGCCTTATTACGACACATTAAATAGATAAATAATTATTGTCAAAAATTGTTGTTTTCTGTAGTCACAGCCAGTAACCGAGTGTAGTTATGGGTAATAATTATGACACTGTACCTCATAAATATATTTGTGCGCATCGCCGTCACACATCTACTTTGTAACATTACATATTTACTGTTTGTGATAAACACTGAATTTCTTAAGCCTTTCAGCGTAACAAGACGTGAGAAGGCGATGCTGTGTTGTGAGTAACGCTCACGCAATCGACGGTCATTAATAAAATAATCAACAATGCAATTCGATAAATCGTCGATTGCCCGCTGACAAAAACCATACGACACGACAGTACATTATTTACATGTGTCGTACAAGGCAATAAATGTGATTTTGTCTTTTTTACGACACTCTAAATGTATAACCATTTGCAAACACGGAGGGGGAGGCTCACCACCTGCCGAGACGTGACGGTATTGAGATGTATTCATTTGAAAGTAAGCAAATTTTAAGATGAAAGTACGAGTTTTTTATTGCGTTAGGTTGTTATAATGATATAAAAGATATCTGGTGTCCCAATATTCTGTCCAGCTTATCTACATATTAGGTACATACAAATAAATATTTCAAGTGTCTGTTTGTAATGTCTAAATAAAATGCATAAATATGAAAGTAGATGTATATTGTTACAAAACATAGCATCACGCCTGTATTCCCTGAAGGGGTAGGCAGAGGTGTATTACACACCATATATTGTTACCTGTAATAAAAACATTTTTTTTAAGTGTTGGCTGTCTGTCTGTCTAGCTGTTTGTTCCGGTTAATTACTGAAGCGGCTGGACTGCTTGGACTTTATTTTCACTGGCGGTAGCAGATGTTATAAGGAGTAACTTAGCCTAGTTTTATTTAGGGTTCTGCATAAAAAAAGACTAAATTCCATGCGGACGAAGTCATGGGTTAGTGACAGCTAGTCTATACCAATAAATAAAATGGAAGTGCCTGTTTGTCGAAATGAAAACTTTACTTGACTACCTTTATAACACCCTTAAGTTGCCGCGATAGTTCCTCTGAGACACGTTAAAACCTTATAGTTAGCCAAAGAGAACAATTGATTCATTTATAGGTTATTATATTGGGAGGATTAATTATTCTCCTAAATAAATAAGGCGCAACTTTTTCGCTTTGGCAATAATGAATTCCCATCATTCACTTGAATTTTCGCCACAGGCACTAAAATCAAAATTGCGCCCTTTTTGAATGCGCGTACTGAGTTACAGATTTCATTTAGTGTGCCACCACATTTTTAACGTTGATATTCGCGGTTTCAATAACTCCTTTGTCCAGACTGCGTTTTATTTGTTCCAGTGCTTTAATGTTAATTGAAAATCGTGGCGAGTGCTTCCAAGAAGCCGATATTGTTTAAAGTAGTGCTGTACTTGCGATTGCATTTATCGAATGTGCTTATTCAAAACTTCGCTAGGCAGACACCTTTGACTTTTTAAATTTATGTGTTAATAAAATAAAGTGGCGGGCTGTGATGTGTGCCAACTTGCGTTGGGACAGGGTTGGTGTCTATTCACCACTGCGACTGCAGCGAGGACTCGGCGCAGCACACGCTCGAGTTGTGCCCGGCCTGGGATGAGCAGCGCCGGAAACTCGCTGCAGTCATAGGCGTGGACCTGTCGCTGCCGGCCGTTGCACGAGCGATGGTTAGCAGCGGTCGCCGCCTTCTGCGAGGCTGTCATCTCGCGGAAGGAGGCGGCGGAATCCTCCTTCGCGGAGCCGATTCGCCGCCGGCACGCAGATCTGCGCCTGATGCCGCCCTAGCCGAGGCTGCGGACAGTGGGGTCGGGGAGTACCCTGCCGTCCGCGGAGGCCTACCGTGAAGGTGTGACGCCCAAGTGCGCCGGGCGTTGCACAAGAGAGTGTGCCCAAAGGGGCTGCCGCCTGCGGAGTTCGGTCGATACGACGCGGTACCCGTGATTCGCCGTAGCAAGGGCGGGTGAGGGCGCATGGTGGGTTTTAGTGGGTGAGAGCCCCACAATACCCCGTTGCCTCCCCAGGAAGCGGGGTGTGCGGAAGGACATTTTTGCCCACCAAAAAAAAGGGTTGGTGTCTATGGCCTGAATCCCTCTCATTTTGGGGGGAAACTCGTTTCCTACGGTACACAGTAAAGGGTTGTAAAAAAGAAAACATTCGCGATATACGTATCGCGAATTAAGTCAGCGACTTAATACTCATACCGTAGAATAACAATTGAAAGAATTACTATATTTCAAGTAATTTTAATCAATAATATCTATTCTCTAATATGTATTTATTCATGTATTCCAGTATTAACATGGATTTATTTAAATCTTCGTCAGTTAATTTGTAAAGGCCACCGGCGAATTTAAATTGAAATTAACCCCATTTAGACACACCTCCTGGCGCTCACATTATTTTTTCATCTTATTTTTACCTCGTGTCAACACAGTCGATGAATTATTATAGCTCTACCAACCTATTATTATGGATTCTGATACATATATAAAGCTTGGTTTTGGGTAAAATTGAAAATTTTTAACCGGCGCTGCGAGAGGAATTGATTTTTAAGATTTATGCCTGGCGATTTTAGTATTATTTATAGATACACGTGTCTGGTGGCGGTATGAAATGTTATCTACTTCTTGGAATATTTAAATGTTTTGCTATCTAGTTTAATTAAATATAAATGTTGACGTTATTAGCATACTAATTTTAGTTTAAATCTGGGTCGCGTGTTGAAAATTCCCGAAGTTAATCGAGTCAGGTGGCCCTCATTGGCTGCAGGTCATTGACATCGGTGAGGTAGGGCCAGTAGATGATTGATCTGCTTCCTTATCACACGCCGTCGCCTACGTGCGGCTTTCTCAAAGACACATTGTTTCCGACCAAAAGAGCGTGCACTAATAGCACTACAACTTTGTCCGAAATCCAATCAATCCTGTCTCCTACGTAACGTACATTTTCTATGTATTATTTTTCATTGTTTCAGAACGTACAGACTGGGAACCGTGATATTAAAGAAATGTAAGATAATTTTACTGTTTAAAATGTAAAAGCTACTTCGATAAATTGTTTATCCATTTCCTATTAAATGTGTGAAATGACAATTAAGATTGGCATCCATTTTTATTTCGTCTTTTTTCTTACAATATTTTTGGTTCTCTTTTGGGTTTGGGTCTCCATTCAGAGATGAACCCTATTCAGGTTATAGTCTACCATGCTGGCCTAGTGTCTGTTAAGAAAAACTCAGGTATGCAGATTTTCCCATGATGTATTCCTTCATCGGGCTTTGATAAATTGTTAACAAGTACGCAGATCATGTCGAAAAGGTGAGAGTGACCAAAGATAAATAAATATAAATAAAATATTCACGTACATTTCACACAACGTCCTCTGGTACCAAACTAAGCTTAACGCTTGTGCTATATGTACTAGATTACGGATATAATACATATATTTGTACTTTTTTTAAATAAATGCATATAATAGATAGACAACACCCAGACGCAGTACAAATTATCTGTGTTCATCACAAAAATAATTGTCCTGAGTGGGAATCGAACCCACGACCTCGTGCACGGAAGTCAGTTACACTACGACTGCGCCACGAGGCCCTTCGTGTGTGCCTTACGCGGTTTAGACATACTCAGTCACAACTGAGTGTGTCTAAACCTTGGTCCTAATATTAATAATTTTTATTAAAACTTAATATTTGAATAGAATTCCTGTTATTTTTAAATACTAGGCGCTATCTAAATTCGTGAGAACGATAAAAAATATAACTCATAATAGTAAAATAAACACTGAAAGTCGTTTTCTAATTTATAATATTTAATAATAATAGTTAAAATTAAAGTGTCAGATACTTTCGTTGCTGACGATTATTTATTTCATTTCAATATATAAATATTGTATACTAAAATGGGATTTTAGGAAATCTTGTTAATAAGCATCAACAATTATGCAAATGTTTGTCGATGAGCAGTTGGTAGGCTGGCGCCGCAAATAATTTAACAAATTTAACCTGTTGGGCTGTATGATTTTCTTCAATTTATTTATTTATCGCCGTCGGGTATACACTTTTCTTATAATTGGACACTATTTGAGTTTACTCCTACGTATCAAGGCGTCATAATTTTACAAACCAAGTTAGGTAGGCAGATTTCTTCTTGTATTTATTAACGAGTTTTTTTTTATTTATAGATGGGATATTCAAGCTCTCCTGAATAAAATACCCAATTTAGGAGCTGTCATTGACTTGACAAACACAGCGCGGTATTACAATCCACAGGTATGTATACAATTAGTTCGGTTGTTAAAATTAACTTTGTTGCTAAGTATAGGTACTTATACCTGGTGTGACATTAACAAGACATAGTGAGATGAACATCTCAGTTCCAGAGACATTCCTTGGATGGCCGTTAATAATAATAGGTAACAATTACTCTTTACTTACAAATGTAAGACAAGGTGTAGAGCCAGCAACAAGTTTACATGCACGGAGAGCGCCCGTAGGAATCTTTGCACGGCCGCTATGTTAGAATACCGGGAAGCAATAAAATTATGTTCAGTTTTACGATTGAAAGTCACATTTTCCAGTACGATGTTTTGTTCGTGCTTACATCTGATTGCCTTGTATTCATCTTTTAGCATAATCCGACCGTAAAACACGATTTTCATGGAGTATTTTACTCTGTCGTGGTACAAGTTAGTGAACGACATGTCAGTGAAACAAGGCGTTACTGAACCTTTGTTAAATGTATGTTAGTTTAGACTGAGCCTTGTGGCAGTGTGGCAGGCTTGTTCTGTAAAAATTGTGAAGTTGTTGTACATCCACATATATATCTAGTGCACAAAATGAAAGTATGTGTATCACATACATTTATTGGTACACTAGATGACCCCATGAACTTCTTATCACCTACAATTTATTTTATCAGTGATGATCAATCTCCCGCGTGGGGCCGGCACCAAGAAAAGCTCCACCCCGTCTCTTCCTATGGGAGTCGTAAAAGCAGACTAAGTGATTACCGGGACCGGGCAGCAGCGTTCCCCTGTATACTAAAAACATCCACTGCGATCGCCAACCCGCGTGCCAAGCGTGGCGATTATGGTAAAACCCCCATTTCGGGGAGGCCTATGTCCCTGCAGTGGACGATGAAAGGCTGATGGATGGATGGATGATCAATCCTAATCGATCTGCGTCGACTAGGATTTGAATTTTGATAGGTTATTAAATGAAACTTGCTTGTAATCCAAATAAATTAGAAAATATACAGTAGATGTAATTTTGCCGTCTTTTGGCTAAACACCCATGCAATGTTACAAAATTGAATTTTTGAATTTTTTACTTTTTTATAGGGTTCCCTTTTTTTTACTTATAAACTACCACTGTATTAGAGCGAACAAAACAAAAAAAAAAAATATTTTAATCGGTCAAACCAGTTTTGAGTTTTAGCGAGACAGACAGACTCGTCCGGCCAGCGTTCCCCTCTCATTCTGAAGTACGCTCTGTACATGATTTCTTGGCAGATCATCATCGCCATTTCGGGTGACACCATCTAATTTTGATGGGCTGCCTCCTTTCAATTTAGTTCTGCATTCCTAAATTGGTCCGTCAAGTTTCCACTGGTGTGAAAAATAGTTAGGGTTCCGCACAAAATAAAACTAAATTACACGCGGACGAAGGCGCGGGTAGCAGGTAGTTGGTCACATTATTAGTGCAGCTACCGTGTTAATAATATCGACAAATTTTGTTATGAGACCCTCAATTAGCGACTGCGTTACCTTCTATAATGTCATCACTGGTAACACATAGTGGTTGATGATTATCAAATATTAAGTAATAGTATTACCTAATAATAAATTAATGATCGCAAGTACTACGTAGTCATAAGCGTTAGTAACAGCCAGTATTTATTGAACTCTGCATTTTGAAATAAATATTTTGTTATTTTCGATCGCTTATAAGTATCGATAAAACGTTATATTATCTGGATTGTTATTTGAAGAACCACTATATTTTAACGATTTCGAATTTTTTACTTTTTCACGTAAATGTTCTAAGATTTGGACACTATTGAGATGAATCGGAATACACGTTCGTAAGTAATATACCATTTTAAACATGTACCTCCAAACTCTTTGCCCCAACAAGTGTCCAGTGGTTGGTTGGGCCGTGGTTGCTACGATATGCCTTCAAGCGAGAATATAGAATTGTATGAAGTTTAAACTCTATAAGAATCTTCATATACAGCCGCTAATTGACAGAAAAATGTTCTAATAATTAAGCTTCAAAATTAAATCAAGCGTGTAATTTATATTTCGACACCTCTTTAATCTGCTCTTTAATCTGATGGTTGGTTGTCTTCCGTTGACAATTAGACACTCAAGACGCTGTCAAGTCACTTTATTATTGTGTACTATCACTGTTCACGCTCTACTTACACTATATAATCTCACTATTAAAAGTTTTATTCTTGATAACATGATAATTTCAAACCGGATATTTTACAAAGCCTATTTAAAATTCCTATGGAGCATTGAATATACTTCGCGTTAAAATAAATCGCATATGGCAAATATACATAATATGATAGCCAACAATTTAGTAAAAATCGCAAAATTGATGTAACACAAAATAGCATTCTCGTTCTACACTTAAAAGTAACACTGCGGGATGGATGAAATAGCGACAGGTAGTACAACTTGCAATCTATTACATGTATGTATTTACAAAAAAAAAATATATGTATTATATCCGTAATCTGTCCATAGCGCAAGCATTAAGCTTAGTTTGGGACCAGAGGACGTTGTGTGAAAATGTCTGAAATTATTTATTATTATTATTTATTTACCCCACCCCTCTCTAGCCACGGGAGTCGCAAGAGCCGACTGAGGGAATGCCGGGGGAGTGGGCAGCAGCACTCTCACGAGTATTAACAACATCAACTGCGATCGTCAACCCGCCTGCCAAGCGTGGCGATTACGGCCGCTCGTTGTGGCGTTCTCTTGGGGAGGCCTATGTCCAGCAGTGGACGTTGAAAGGCTGATGGATGGATGGATGGATTTATCTTACAACTTAAGAGGAAAATCTACAAGACCACCATAAAACCAGTTGTAATGTGTAGATCGGAAACTGTGACAAAAAGGACAGATGAAAAAAGAGTGCTTGCGAATGCTGAGATGTTGACAGTGAAGTGACGAGAATAAAACAAATAATAGGGCGACGCGGGTGCAGCCGCAGGAAATCAATGCGCTGGTGAATAAATAAGGGGTAAACAGCTGTGGACGTTAAAAGACTGATGGTTGGATGGATGGATGAAACAGCAGCCTAGTGGTACAACCATGGCCTGTAAAGATATTGGCATAGAGTTTGAACTTCTAGGGCCTCACACGGTACACACATCTGACTTTTTGAGATGTATTTGTTTACAAATTATTACTGCTTGATGAAATAAAACATAATGAGGAAACCTGCATGCCTGAGTGATTATCTCGACGGCTTGTGAAGTCTGCCAACCCGCATTGGGCCAGCGTGGTGGACTATGACCTTATCCCTCTCACCATGAGAGGAGATCCGTGACACTGTAGCGTAACGGTGAAGCCGTCACGCCGCAATTATTTAGGACCTACCTAGTGGTCTTAAAAGAAATTAAATAGGAAACAGATTGAAACAAATTTTAATAATTAAGAAAACACGTACAACTTTGTAAGTACTAAGTACTACTAGAATAACTCTAGTCTTGTAATAACTGTCTTTACCTAGTATTCACCGCAACACTTGGGATACCTCAAAAGATGTTCTTGTACAAGGGTCCACTCCTTTTAGCATTCCGTACAAGTACAAAGGTTCACTCCCTCTAGCGTTCCGTACAATCCCTTCCGTTCTAGAAGGTCAGACCCGGTCTCAGAACTAGACCCTTAAGTCCAACAGATCACACCTGAAATGTCTGAAACGGCCTCCAGTGAAGAACCACTTCAAGACAAACTTCAGAAGAGCCTTGATAACTTCTCAAGGAACTTTAAGATAAATCGGAGCTTTGACAGCTATCTCAATAGGACCACGTCCGAGTCTAGAATGAATCAGCATCTTCAGCTATGTTTACAGGACCATGCCTGAGTCTAGAATCTCCCAGAATCTTCTGCTATGTTTACAGGACCATGCCTGCGTCTAGAATGCTCAGCAACGCCTATGTTCCAGTTTATATAGCTTTTTCTTTGAACTTGACTGTTCGAGGTTCAGACTTTTTGAATTTCAAAATAAATTTTTCTTTTCTTATAGGTCTATCATTTGTAATCTATTTAGAAAAAAGGATTTAGGTAATATTAGAAAAGAGGATTTACATAATATTACGTTTCCCCAACAACCCCGGAAAAAATTTCTCTTAGAAAATTTTCCTTGTTCACAAATATGGTATAAAATATTATAACAGTTCGGCAATTGTGAAGTAATTTTAGTCTGAAGTATTCAATTTAGAGTCATGACCCGCTCTAAGTTTAAGTTAAGTTAGTGAAGGCTTATTTAATGGGTCACAATCCGCTCACGACGCGCTATAAACGCAAAACAATCAAGTAGTGAAGGCTTATTTAATGAGTCACAATCCGCTCAAGACGCGCTATAAACTCAAAACATTAAGTAGTGAAGGCTTATTTAATGAGTCACAATCCGCTCACGACGCGCTATAAACGCAAAACAATCAAGTAGTGAAGACTTATTTAATGAGCCACAATCCGCTCAAGACGCGCTATAAACGAGGAGGCGCTACTTACCCCTCTACCAAGAAAGTCTAAGCCTTCCTGTTTTTCTGACTTCCGTCCCATATCCATACTACCTTTCCTATCCAAAGTTCTTGAGCGCCTTGTCCATAACCAGTTCAGTTCCTTTCTTGATATAAGTAAGCTCCTCAATCCTTTCCAATCTGGATTCCGCTCATGTCATACAACTACGACATTAATTAAGGTAACCGATGACATTAGATCAGGCATGGACCGTGGTAATCTTACTGTGCTCACCTTGTTAGACTTCTCCAATGCATTTAACACAGTGGATCATGACATATTACTTGGCCTACTAAACTCACTTAACATATCTCCAACGGGTATTGGTTGGTTTCGTAGTTATCTGTGTGGACGCCAACAGCGTATTCGTATAGAAAATAATTACTCAACATGGTGCAATACAACTGTTGGTGTACCCCAGGGCGGCGTGCTTTCTCCTTTACTTTTCGCAGTATTTATAAATACCATCTCTAATAAGCTTATTTCCTCCTACCACCTTTATGCAGATGATCTCCAAATCTATACTCAGGCACCTTTAGCTGAATTGTCAGATGCCATCAGAATCACCAATAAGGACTTGGATTTTATTAGTAGTTGGAGTAAGTCACACGGGCTTAAGGTGAATCCCCTTAAGACACAAGTCATTGTTGTGGGTAACTCTAGACTAACATCTAAGGTGCAATGGACACAATTACCACCAATCATTTTTGATGGCACAATAATACCTATAAGTGATAAAGTGAAGAATCTGGGTATACTAATTGACAAAAACCTCTCTTGGGATCCCCAGTTGCAAAAGGTGAGTCGGAAAATGTTCAGATCAGCAGGGTCATTGAGACGGTTGCGAAACTTTCTACCCACTGTCACCAAAATTGCACTTGCGAATTCCCTTCTACTTCCCATCCTTGATTATGCAGATGCTAGCTATCCAGATCTTACCGAGAACCAGCTTGAAAAACTTGAGCGACTTCAAAATTTTTGTATAAGATTTATATTCGGTTTACGTAAATATGATCATGTCTCAGAATTTCGAAACAATCTCAAGTGGTTACCAATACGCCTTCGTCGGAACGCTCATTTACTATTCTTGTACAGTATTCTTTTCAATCCGTCATACCCTTCCTATCTTAAAGGAAATTTTGAATTCCTACATGACACACATGGGAAGACCTTGAGGTCGTCAGAAAATCTTAGGCTCAAAATACCAACGCATTGCACAAAATACCTTAGTAAGTCTTTTAAAGTGACGGCAGCAAACTTATGGAATGCCTTACCATTAGACATCAGACGTGCAAATACGTTGACTGAATATTTAGATATTTTTATATATATTTTTAGCATTTGACATGCTTAGCACTATACATTAAACATAAAGTGAAAAATGTGAAATCGAAAATAACAGTCAGGAGCAGGAGGCCTGCTCCTGACTGTTATTTTCGATTTCACATTTTTCACTTTGTGTTTAACGTTGACTGAATTTAAAATATTGGTCAAAGATCATTATTTGTCATTTTAATTTATATGTGATATTTATGATTACCTATAGTATTATTTATATTTGTAGATGTATATTTATTTATGTATACCTACACCTACAACATAACTGCAGCATCGTACTTGTTAACTCCATCCAAAGGTTGTCTGGCAGAGATTGCTATTAGCAATAAGACCGCCCATTGTACATACTTGTTGATAGTTTTATTGTAAATTATTGTTTTTATCTTATGTTTGGTGTACAATAAAGTGTATTCTATTCTATTCTATTCTAAACGCAAAACATTAAGTAGTGAAGGTTTATTTAATGAGTCACGATCCGCTCACAAGGAAAGAAAGAAAAAAAAATACTCCCAACTAACATCAAAGTTTCGTGAAGCCTTATTTTTACCCCTCAAAGACTGAAAACACCGACAAGAACCGAAAGAAACAACTCTTATCCATAGACATAGATGTTTAATTAAAATATTTGTTAAGACAGGTAATAGTTTATAAAATTAAAGTTTCAAGAAGTTTTTATATAATCAAACATTAAGAGATAAAAAATGTTAGGCTCCAAAGAGGTTTAATAAATTTACAAAGAAAACAGAATTGACATTTACAGAAAAATATTTACTGACAGATATATTAATTGACATTCCAGTTATATAAAAAATAGAAAAATATTTTAAGCAAAGTAACGTACGCTCTAGTTGGGATAGATCTTGGAAACAGTCGAGCTTAATAAAAGGCAAACATTACAAGTCAATTCAGGAAGACATTCCATTAAAGCCATGGTTTTCTAAATTTCGAAACATAAATAAGAGAGCCACGTCAGTCATTTGCCGACTTCGTCTCGGTCACTCATGCTCACCTGTCCACTTAGCGAAGATCAGGGTTAGAGATTCCTCGCTGTGCGAATGTGGTTTGGATGAAGGTAGCCCAGAACATATTTTTTAGCTGCCCCAACACCCCATCTTCCTTATACGATCTTCTTCCTCCTTCTTTTCCTCGCCCTTCAGACTTAAAATCACTTCTTTCCTGTGTATATATGCCATTTACTTACTTGCTTTGTAATTTTATTATAAATAACAATATTAAACTACGATAATAATAATTACTTATCTAATCAACATATACTTAAACGATCATTTTTTTTTTCTTGCTTTAGGTAACTCAACAGATTTCAGACTTATCTCTAAATTTATTATTTTATTTCCCTTCACAAAGCTTTCCAATCGTTATATTATAAAATATCTACTGAGTTCTGACCATCACATAAAGAGAACATTGTCATTGGCGGAATTATCAGGATCGCCATAATTCAATACAAGAAACGTATAAAAGTTATTGTATAATAAAGAAAATGCACTCCAAATAATACAATACAAATAGTATGAAATTAGTTTCAGCGTAAGTATTTCGCGTAAGTAACGTTTGAGGCACAATAGGGTTTAGATTTTCAATCAGTACAAAGTTTTGGAAATAGTATAAAGATCTAGCAGTCCAAGGGATCGTTTGAGTGTTAAATGTTAGTATGCTATCAGGATACTCTCCTGAAGCACACAGTGTATTCAGACCTCTACTCCTCAGTGACCATTGCTGGTTTTAAAAACACTTCAGAGAGAAGAATGGGTGCAGATTACCAGTGGGTAACCCGTATATATGAGTGGTGTTAAGTATGCTACCAGGATATTGTCCTAGAGCACAGTGTAAAACCAAACCCCTACTCTTCAGTGACCATTACTGGTTTTAAGAACACTTCAGAGAGAAGAATGGGAGCAGATTACCAATGGGTAATCTGTGTAAGAATGTTCTGTTAGTGTAGCTAGAATGAAATTATAGTAAAAGTACTGATTAAATAGTAAGTGAATTAATAAACGAGCATGAGAAAAAGTTTTATGCCAAAATGAAAATCGAGCATTAGATAGATAGATAGCTCGTGTAAAGCTAATTTAGGATTTAGAAGAATTTATGCCACAATGAAAATCGAATAACATATAGAGCACTTGTGCAAGGCTAATTTAGAATTTAAAGGAAAGGTGGGTTATTTAGTTCGGGTGCCAAACTGCAGCGTAACGGTGAAGCCGTCACGCCACAATTATTTAGGACCTACCTAGGGGTCTTAAAAGAAATTAAATAGGAAACAGATTGAAACAAAATTTTAATAAATAAGAAAACACGTACAACTTTGTAAGCACTAAGTACTACTAGAGTTATTACTGTCTTTACCTAGTATTCACCGCAACACTTGGGATACCTCAAAAGATGTTCTTGTACAAGGGTCCACTCCTTTTAGCATTCCGTACAAGTACAAAGGTTCACTCCCTTTAGCGTTCCGTACAATCCCTTCCGTTCTAGAAGGTCAGACCCGGTCTCAGAACCAGACCCTTAAGTCCAACAGATCACACCTGAAATGTCTGAAACGGCCTCCAGTGAAGAACCAAAACTTCAAGACAATCTTCAGAAGAGCCTTGACAACTTCTCAAGGAACTCTAAGATAAGTCGGAGCTTTGACAGCTATCTCAATAGGACCACGTCCGAGTCTAGAATGAATCAGAATCTTCAGCTATGTTTACAGGACCATGCCTGAGTCTAGAATCTCCCAGAATCTTCTGCTATGTTTACAGGACCATGCCTGCGTCTAGAATGCTCAGCAACGCCTATGTTCCAGTTTATATAGCTTTTTCTTTGTACTTGACTGTTCGAGGTTCAGACTTTTTGATTTTCAAAATAAATGTTTCTTTTCTTATAGGCCTATCATTTGTAATCTATTTAGAAAAAAAGGATTTAGGTAATATTAGAAAAGATGATTTAGATAATATTACAACACATAGTGGGACAGAAAAATAATTAATTCCGCTTTGTTATCCTATTTTAGTACCTACCGGCAAACTGCCCCGCGTTGCTGTGGCTCAGTTATAATATGCTATCACAAAGGAAGTATACATTTCGTGTGTATTCTCTTCTATAGACCGGATTATAAACGTATTTAAAATAATAGGATGAACGGTAGAGAGCGCATAAGATACGAACAAACAATCAATGATTTTTATTTTCGGTTATAGGTATCTCAGGTTCCCGATATAGTAGCGGGATAAAATGTATACCAGTTTTTAGGTATAATCAAGGCCTTTCAAATAAAAAAAATTGCATCAAAAGCCATTCGGTTGTTTTTGCGTGATGCGCGAACAAACAGACAGACAAAAATTCTAAAAATATTGTTTTGTGTTTAGACACGCTTATATAGCCTATTAAAGTCATTTTTTCTCAAATATCTTAAATGTACAGACACAGCTCTATTACAGCTATATAATAGACATTGGAAATACATATTGGATTGATATGTCTTGTATTATAAGTACTTTAGCTGTGAATGCTCACTGTTGCTATGCAAATAATGATAGTTTTGTTTGTTATAGGAATTACAAGCGGCGGGTGTACTTTACAAGAAGATTTTAATGCCGGGCCGCATATTACCTCCCGAGAACAGTGTGACAGAGTAAGTGTCTATTCTTCAAGACTAGCATGTAATTAATAGCGTTTTCATGTAAGATGTCTACACGATGCTTTCTTAGTTTGTCTAAGTAAAAGCTTTATAATATCTTATAGTAGGTACCCATTTTCAACTAGTTCCTTAAAATCCGGCGACATCCTTTAAAGGTGGATCTCGGAATCAACTCAGAGTTCTTTGGAATGAACAATATTTGTCGCAGTGACAGTGCTTTAGAGATGTATCGGCAGATTAATGCCACTAAATACCATTAGTCTAACGTTCGTATCTATAGACAATTAATAGCGGTTACTTCAGTAAGTCATTACATACTAAAATGTCGATTTTTTTTCTACAGTTTAGAATTTGCTAAGCTTTAAGCTAGATATTATATTAATGTTTAAGATACAGTGACAAAACCTTAAGAATTCTTAGGACAAGTAATGGTCGTGGCCCGCCTATAAGGCGGAGAGACGGCACACGGCGGGTTCGTTTAGTGGATGAGGGCCCCATACTACCCTGTTCGAACGACGGGGAGTGAGGTTAGGTACATTTCTTCCCGCCTAAACAAAAAAAAGCATAAGTAATGCTCACCATTTTGGTTACTTGAGAAAATATTTTGCTGAAATTAGTAGGTATTATTAAGTTAAAAATATTCTACGAATATGGCTACAGTACTTCTTAATTTAGTAGAATTATTTATTTTGTAAAACGTTTAGTTTACATGCAAATACAAAACTATATGGTACTTAATAAAATTTTATAGAATCAAAAATTATTGTAAGGTTACAAAAATATTTTTTGTATTTTGGAAGTCACCTGGTTATTATTAGGCTAGTATTTAAAATAAAAAGTATCATATATAATCTTAATATTATATTTTTGCTAATGTATTCTTTAGCTTAGGAGACCGTAAAAAAGGTGTTTTTTGGGTAATAATATATTATTATAATATTATTGTAGAACTTGTCGTATTGGTTAACTGTACCGTAGTTGATTTGTTGATTAAAATAACGCGTGACCCTATTCATTATGGAATATTTTTTTATTTGCAAACCTTTAATACTAACAAGTGCTTACCCGTAAACATTATAACACGTTTAACGGGTCTATACGCGCATAAAACTTATCAAAATACTATTATTTTGACTAACCTCGACGTTTCGGCTGAGTTGCACCAGCCGTGGTCACGAGTAGACTGGTGAGAGCAGGTGTTCGTCGGTTATATTGTGTGAGAGTATCTTCAACTAATAGTATTATTACAATAATAGTATTTTGATAAGTTTTATGCGCGTATAGACCCGTTAAACGTGTTATAATGAATATAAAACGCGAAAGTTTAAAAAGTTCTATTGTTACCCGTAAACGTTGATTGATGTCGATATTGGTCGACATTTCGCCTAAGGATGATAAGCCTTAACAAGTTTACAGGCCCTATATGGAGTCGCGTAAATCAGAAACAGAACTGCTATCTATCAAGCACGAATCATCGTTTTGCATTTGCGGTTGATTTTTATTTGAAGCGTCGAATTGGCGCCATTCGTAGGTCGAATATGGGTAATGTTATAAATCTACGCGTGGATGCGTGGGAGGCGATGGCGCGCGCCTTAGGGCCACAGGCGACTCGACCGGTGCCAGTAGAGGTAGAGGTACTTATTCTCGTATTCAATTGAACTTGGTCACATCTAGCGTTTGTGTCGACGGCGGCGCGAGGCGTCTGCCTCCCACGCGGGATCCGATGCCTTTTGGAATTTGAATGGCATTTGTCGCTGCAACGATGCGTGTCCACTCACGTGTAGCACTTGTACCGCGGACTAAAACACACTACGTTTTATGATGTCGTAAACTTTGTACTATCCAAGTAGTCATATTACATTTTTTAATTGATATCTTTATTTTATAGTGTGTTTTAGTTATATTAATTTTGTTCTAACCATATAACACATGTGTTACATTACCTTAAAAGTTGCTCTTTCTAACATATAGTAAGAACTAGCTTATGAAAAAGCTGGTTCGCACCTGATCTGGCATATAAATAATCTCTAATAAAAAAGGCCACCCCACAAGAAGAAGCATAACAAACAAAAAAAAAACATCCTTTCATATTTTTATAAATTAGTAAGGATCAGTAAGGATGACAGATTTTGAACAAACGATTCATTAGATTAGTGATTGAGCTAGTACATATTACTTAAGTCCCAAAAATCACAAGTCCGTGTGGTGACGGATTAAGAATACAAGTGTCACCACCCCATTCTTTCCCACATCGTTGCGTTTTGGCTGTAGCAGGAGATAACCATTTATATTTCATTTCATCTGTGAAATGAATTGGTGAGCAGCGGCTTGACAATACTCTCGGTATAGTCGAGTCCATGGGCGACGGTTACCATTTACCATCAGATGGACCGTGGCTCGTCTGCCACTACATGCAATAAAAAAAAAGTCCAGACTTAATATTTCTTTTACAAATTTTGTACGTTAAAAAGTATAGGTACCTATAATTTAAGCGGGGCGGCCTATTAAAGTTTTCAATTTCTTATTTTGATAGCGGTGGTCCCAGCTAAGTTTACCATTAGAGACTGTGTGGTGACGGACTAAGACTACAAGTGTCACCACCCCATTCTTTCCCATGGGTGTCGTATGAGGCGACTAAGGGAAGTAAGAAATTATCATCCATTGCATGACTGGTGGTAGGGCTGGGTACTAAGTGGGAGTACTCACTTGGTATCGGGCCCGAACGGGTTGGTACGGTGGTACCATTTCCCGTGTGACCGGCCATGAAGCACATCGTTGCGTTTTGGCTGTAGCAGGAGATAGTCGTTTATTCTTTCATTTCATATCAAAAAAGAAATGACGTAGGGATGCCACTTAATAGTGCTTCCAATGTTATTTCAAAAAAATGCCAATGTTGAAAAATAAAATTTAAAATTAGGTTCTATATTTTGTTTGATTGTGAAAAGCAAAGATCAAGTGACAGAATGAAATGATTGAATTTTGCAATATTTTTGAATGACTTGCTCAGGCTAGTAACTTTGCACTATGCTGTGAATGCTTACAGAAGCGGAAAATTGTCTGCATCATGTCATCAGTGCCAACCGCTCTTTGAACCATAACATGACTGTCAAATGCACTAAATGCCTGCCTAGTCGTGGTGGTGATTATCCGATTTATACGGCATCCAAATAACCAAGGCTGCCATGGGTGTGCATGTCTGGTTTGAATTTATAGATTAGTAGTATTGGTATAGCAGTAGATTTGCGCGAATGCATCCCTTTGATTTTTCAAAATGCACAAATGAAACTGGAAGTACGAGTACATTGTCTACATTGTATAACTACATTGGGGTCGTATAAGAAGAAACGCGACGGTGAGACACAGGAATAGCACCCCCTTTTTTGTAAAAGCGGGAAAAAATGTACCTAACCACACACCCCGTCGTTCGGGGCAACGAACAGGGTAGTAAATAAACGTGACGTGGGCTATCGCTCCGCCTGTGTTGCCGGCCCACTGGAACTATGTTACATTACTTCAGTGGTAAGAATAGGATCCCCTATCCATATCAGAAATCCATATCACGAAAAATGCATTCAAAATATTGTAGAAATTAATAATATGATTTGCTGAGTACCTCTTTTAACTTGAAGATTATCTTGATCATTTGTCCGGTCTTTTGTTAGTCGCTCGCGCCCATCGCCGGTCGTCATCGACATAAATAACCATCGACATTTCTAAGATAATTCGCTCCTGTTATCACGCTATGGGACCTCGCATCTGTTTGACAGTTAACATTAGACAAATGCGCCACCCGTATAGTTATCTCGAATCTTAACTAAGGGCTACGCTGATCTAATGATTTTAAATCGTTGCATTATTATTTACGCCGTGGTATTTGCATAATTTTGATTTGCAAATACTTAGATGTGTATTTTTAGAAAATTCCTATAGATTTGACTGGTCCATTTGTATGAGCGCGTAACTACTATACATACTTTATTTCTATTACTTTGCTACTGGCGAAATATGAGTGTTTCCCGTCAGCAAATTGGAATTACGCATATTACAGGCGCTTTAATCACTAAACTTTTTTTTATACTTGCTGAACCTGGCCGACGTTATCTTATGAAAATGTCGTACAAAAAAAAATAAAAAATGTAAAAATCCTGGTGCATAATCGCAATGCCATCGAACGAGATGTGAATTCAATTGTAAATCTAAATCATCCTGGAACCCACACAAAACTTCATCAAAATTGGTTTAGTCGTTTCGAGTTTAACGCACAGCTACTTTTATACCTATATATAGTTACATAGTACAGACATAGCTCTGTTTCAGCTTTATAATAGTATAGATAAAGGCTATTTGCACGCAGTAAACTAAACATTCATCCATCATCCATCCATCAGCCTTTCGACGTCCACTGCTGGACATAGGCCTCCCCAAATTGGGGGTATACTGCCGTAATCGCCACGCTTGGCAGGCGGGTTGGCGATCGCAGTAGATGTTGTTAATACTCGAGGTTGTGCTGCTGCCCACTTCCCCCGGCCTCAGTCGGCTCTTACGACTCCCATGGGGGTGGGACAATTCTAAAGCCGGCCCCACACGGCCAAACTAAACATTGCCGAACAGATTTTCATGCGGTTTTTTTAATGGATGGAGTGGTTTATGAGAGGGTTAATGTATAATTCAGGGTTTTATGTGTATTGACTGAAGTATGCCGATGATAGTTGAAGATGTTGAAAAAACCAACTAGGAGCTTTACTGACGTGCGTTTGTAGAATAATATATTAAAAATTGTAAAAGCTAGTATGTAAATATAATAAAATCAGTTGGATTTGGAATCGAGAATAAACGAAAAAACACACTAAAGGAAAACTTTTCTCAATTTAGATGGAAAAGTATGATCCAGATAAAATGACTTGGTTACAGTTACAAAAGTGGGCAGTTTTTATAACCGAATCCATGAAAACTCACGTAGATCTTCCTTCTGTCTAGACAGGTAATCCAAACACAAATTGGCAACTAATAAAATAGTGCTGTTATTTTATTATGACTGCTATATAAAGCGAATGGTATGTGTCCGTCATTTCTCCAATTGAAGATGATCGGACGCACGTCCCTAATGACACTCGCGTGCCTCTCCAGTCGCTTCATTTGTCACGGTAGTATTTTTACTTGTTTTCCATGTCGACTGTCGACAATCATGTCGTTATTGCTAACCCGCCCGTGACCGTATCACCACGTCTATAAATTGTGAACACCGCCGGTGGTACTGATTGTCCGTTTAATAGGTTTTGACTGCGCGCCTCAATCTTTTATTGTTTTGACGATTTATTCGCTGTTGCCGATTAATTTTTTAGACTGTTTTTATTGTAGTCCTATTATCCGGCCGAGTTGATCACAATGTTTATGTCATTGTTTACATAAATTGTTTTTTAGTTTCTATTTTAGTATGGTAGTTTTTTAACGTCTGCCATCGTAAGCAATGAAACATACAGATTTTTGTATAGTACTTTGACTTTTCGATTCAAATCTAATTATCTTGGGTCTATACCAAAATCCTGGGTTTTCCAGAATTGACAGCGATAATCCTGGATAGAAACCTGTTCAATCCAACCTTGCGCACAAAGTGCAAACATGTGAAATAGTCGAATATATTTACATACATTGTTCCGACATGGAGAAGCAATGTGTTATGGAAATTGATGACTTCGAGTGAAAGTCACGGTAGCGTTTATACGCGCAACTTCAAATCCCGCTCGTGGCTATCGTTTTCTATTTCACATTTACGCAGTTTTTGTTATATTATATGGCCAAGCATGTCAAGTGCTTACAAATATATAATCATATATAAAAAAAACATAAATAAAAAATAAAACAAGAAGCACTTAGAATTATTATTTAGATTCAAATTCGTAGTCACTAATGTTTTTATTACATGCTAATTTTTAAAGATACATATATTGAATCAACAAACAGACAAAAAAATAAAAAAAATGTTTTAGACTTTGACTAACTAACTAACTAACTTATCATCACGCCATTTCCCTTGCGGGGTAGGCAGAGAGAACAGAGTGCCAAGAGGCTCTATTCTTGTATACATCTCTTGCTTCCTCAACATTCATAACTCTCTTCATACACGCTCGCCGGTTTCGGAGACTCCTAACTCCACTTTCCTTCAATACATGACCAATTTGGTCTAGGTAGGTAAGTCTCGGTCTCCCCCTGTACCTACATCCTTCCACTTTCGCATTGTATATCTTCTTAGACAGTCGCTCGTCCGGCATTCTTTCCACATGCCCGAACCATCGGAGCATTCCCTTTCGCATCTTTACACCAATACTCTCTTTCATACCTACACGCTCTCTTACGTCATTGTAACGAATGCGGTCAGTCAGTCTCACTCCACAGATTCTCCGCAGAGATCGCATTTCGACCGCATTGATTTTACTCTCATGCTCCTTTTTACATACCCAACTCTCGCTTCCATATAATAAAGTTGGGACAAGCACTGTGTTGTGTATTGCAACACGTGCCTTCTGGCTGAGGTGGTGGCTGCCGAGAAGTTGTCCCAATGCTCCGTTCACTCTATTTCCCGCATTCACTCTTCTTTCTACATCAGTGGTGTACCTTCCATCCCGACTGAATCCACATCCAAGATATACAAATTTATCCACTTGTTCTAGCACACCATTTCCTATTGCTACTCTAACATCTGTTCTGGCTTCTTCTCTTTCAAAAACCATTACTTTGGTTTTGCTCACATTCACACGTAGGCTCCTTTTCTAACAATCTTCTGCCATTACGTCGACTAGGGTTTGCAGGTCAGTCGCAGACTGCGCCAATAGGACCGCATCGTCTGCATATAGCAGCGAGTTAACCACTGAGTCGCCCATCTGAACTCCCACATTAATTTCATCCAACCTTTGTAGACATTTATCCAGATATATGATAAACAGTCTGGCTGATAGAACGCAGCCCTGTTTAACGCCGATATTGACATCAAATCAGGGTGACATTCCATCATCCAGCCGCACACAAGCTCTGCAGTCCATGTAGTTGGACTGCACCGCTTGTAGCAGTCTACCGTTAATACCATACTCCGGCAAAATGTCCCAAAGTTCCTTTCGTACAACAGTGTCAAATGCTTTCTCCAAATCCACAAAACTGCAGAAAACCCTCTGGCCTACAGCCAGATGCTTCTCCACTTTGAGACGCTCTTAAAGTCTACTCAAGTATTTTTTTTCAACACACAGTTATATTACACTTTTAACTTAAAATTGCTCGTCCTGATAGTTTTATAAATACTTATAAAAGATTCGAAAATGATGATTTTTTTTTAAATCAAGCTTGTAAAATATTTTATTGTACACAATATTTTTCCCAAGATCGCACCATAATATCAGGGAGCGTTACTTATCATATTGTATAGTTAATCGATTGCTATTTGCAATTATAAACCTATTAGAACACCGTAAGTGATATAAGCGACGGCAGGTAAGTAATGTAAGCATTAGCCAAGCCCACAGGTCAGTCATCGCTTGATCCAATATTGGTACATCAGATTCTATGTCATGTATACCTGTTAAATCCGCTTATGAGCTTTTTCAACTTTGTTTTTTATTTGTGATTAAATTAGCGCATGATTGAGACTTACAACGAGACAATTTAATGATGTATTGTGTCACTATTAGTGTTAAATAGGAAAATAATAAATGCGAATTATGCTCTGTGTTAAACGAAATTAATTTTGTAAATGTTGAATTACTGAAAAAATAGATTCCCGAGTTTATCGTTTTTTGTCTGCCCTATCTAATTATCCCCCTCCTAAGTGTTATATTAAGTACGGACTACTAAAGCCTTCATGGATAAATAAATGTTTTATTTTTTTATTTTAACCTGTACATATTTAAAATATATTTTATCTAATTGTAAGCTAAAATATTAACATTTATCTTTACGACCCAAGCCACCTATCGGATGCATTTACATGCATTAATCTAATATAGTAAGTTTAATTTTGCAATTAAAATACATACTATTTCATGGTGCGATTTTTTAAATATTTTGATCAGTATTTTAGCACTTGACATGCTCAGCTACTTTAAAATACAAATTATTTGTAAATGTGGAAAAAGAGAATTTTAGTGCGAGTGGGATATAAAATCTAAAATACAGATCAAAATGTTTAAAATATTAACTCGTATGTGGTATAATTTTAGTACTTTTTATTCAGAAATAGAATGAGACGGACTAAAACAACGAAAAATATGTATAAATTGTGTACGGAACCTTAAATGTACTTTGAGAATATGGCTTTATTGATTTTTTTTTTACTTGATTCACTCACTGCCGGGAAATCCGAAATAAATGTTACTTAGACTTTGTACATGGCGTCTAATATGAGCATGATTAGTTGCTCACAAAACGCCATGACATCAACCATAGTTTTAGTTTGCATAAATGGTAATCAAATATTCGGTGTAACTTGCAAACAGGTTGACATCATCAGGATGAAAGAGTTGATGATCGAGATTCTTTGTTACAGGCAATTATAGTCTATAGCTTCGGCCCGCGCCCCGCCGCCGGCAAAAACAATTTTTTTTTGCTTATATTGTAGGTTATAGTAGCGAGTTAAATGTACTTATACCAATTTTTAAGTCTAATTAAGATCTATTAAACAACAAATAATGCCGGTTCGGTAGTTTTTGCGTGATATGTGAATAAATAGAAAAACAGACTGAAATTCTAAAAAGAAAAATTATGTGTTGTTATGTTTCACATACCCCATTAATTCAACGGCTATAGGGGTATGCCCTTTCTAGTACTGACTATTGTTCGAATTGCCATGTTGGGTTAAGTTTCCATTTTTGATTATTTGGCACGAGTATGTCTGTTTGCTATCTGACTTCGTATGACGATATATTTTTTTCTGTTCATTTTAAGTTTTATATTACTTGTGATACATTAACCTAATACTCCATTTCGAAGTAGACAAAAGTTCTAAGACTCTACTACGGTAAATAATGTTCACAGACGTATCTTACGAGCTGTGAACTCGTTTATCTCACTAAAGGTGTTAAAAGTAAATTCTCTAGTTGTTGACTGTTTGTCTAGTAAGAGGCCAGTGTAAATCAGAGTAAGATAGGAGACTTCCGAGCGTGATAACAAACACATAAATATAGAGACCGCCAGACATTGTCCAAATTTACTGTCACCGACCCATTCTATTAATACTGAACTTGGGTATTTTTCTCTAACCAACTGTCCCGACATTATGTGCCACATTAAAATATTACTTTATAGATTCATTGTGTATGTATACTTAATTAATTAATTATAGTCCTAATAACCAAGTTCGATCCACTTCTAATTTTTCGAAATTTTTTAGAATATGTATTTGTTATATGCCGTGTGGGGCCGGCTTTAGAATTGTCCCACCCCTCTCCACCCATGGGAGTCGTAAAAGCCGACTGAGGGAATACCGAGGGAGTGAGCAGCAGCACTCCTTCGAGTATTAACAACATCCACTACGATCGCCAACCCGCCTGCCAAGCGTGGCGATAACGGCACTATCCCCCATTCTTGGGGAGGCATATGTCCAGTAGTGGACGTTAAAAGGCTGATGGATGGATGTATTTTGTTTAAAAATTATTATCACTGCTCGGTGAAAGAAAACACCGTGAGGAAACCTGCATGCCTGATAGATATTCTTAATGGCTTGTGAAATATGCCAAGATGCACTGGTCGGGGATTACTGCCTCTAACTATAAGAGGAGACCCGTGCACAATAATGAAAACAAAATTAAAGAACTTAATTATGTGGATAATAATTAATTATACATAATTAGTTAAAATAAATCAAAAAACGGTAACTCGCTCGGGCCCAGCGTGGTAGACTACGGCCTAAATCCTAGGAGACCCGTGTCCAATAATGAGACAGTAATGGATTGAAACAAAAATAAAGAACTTAATTATGTGGATAATAATTAATTATACAGAATTAGTTAAAATAAATCAAAAAACGGTAACTCGCACTGGGCCAGCGTGGTAGACTACGGCCTAAATCCTAGGAGAACAGTGGCCCATAGTGAGGGTAAAAAAGAAAAATGTTAGGAAAAGAAATGCGTGTTGATGATGACAGGATTTTTTTCTAAAACCCTTCTGGTTACGTCAATGAATGTTTACTAACGAACTAAACTATTTTGTTGCTAAAATTACAATTAACTAAATACTATATTTTACTGAAATTATTCTTTGCTTAAACATGAACGTTCATATTTATTACTCTAAGAATTACTTGCTCAACTATAATAACATAAATTCTGTCGATAGATGAAACGAATTGTCGATTTTCTATAATGTCCATAATAATACTAATAACTTGGCTATTACAAGTTGCTTGTACGTAATAGTTGATCTAAATGTCGACAATGTTATAGTATTCTTTAATATAGTGTGTGTATAATTATTTAGACCACACAGAAAGGGTATAATTGAGACATTGTAAGCATTATTATAATAAAGTTGTCCTGTTATTTTATATATATATAACTTTATAAGGGGCCGAAGTTGTTATGAAAGTCAGTTGCGTTGGACTATGAATTTAATTAAGAGCTTACGAAATTTAGTACATGATTTGATTAGAACGTGCCCTTGTTTTAAGGCAAGTAATTATTTTCTGGTCTCGGCGGGTAATGATGACAAGTTTGATGTATTTGAACGACATCACATAGATTGTAATGTTCATTAAGTGATGCCGAATATTATATGTATAATGATTGGATGATTTTGTTTACAATTTGTGTAATAATTATATTCTGCCCGTGCCTTAGCTTTATCATCTATACAAATAAATAACATTGAAGTTAAAAAGAGTTACAAAGATATATAATGTCTAAATATCAGCTTTTTACTAAATGCTTATTAAAGATTATTAATTATATCCATAACAAAATATTTTTGATGTGAAACATCTAATGCGGAGGGAGAGTAAAATCGGCTGTTAGCGTGGCGACGCTTTTTTGTAGGTACCTACTTGTCCCGTTCAAATCTTGCAAGTTAAATTTGACACACTTCCCGGTTTCCGATTGAGCTGAAATTTTACACGCATGTGTAATATCACATGACAAAGCCATATTATAATGACATGGAGCTGATCTGATGACGGAGCTGGAAGGTTGACATATGAACTCTATAATGAAACGGCGCAACCCCATCGAGTTTGGGCTCGTATGATTCGTCTTGCCGAGTACTTTGTGTCTAGATGGTATCCAGGGGCTGATGATGAAGCTAAAAGGTGGCCACAGTAACTCTATAATGAAATGACGCAACCCCGTCGAGTTAGGGCTCGTTTGAAATGTCCTGACTAGAACTTCAGTCATAGATGATATCCAGGGTCTTAAAATAGAGCTGGAAGGTGACCACAGTAACTCTGTAATGAAACGACGCAACCCCATCGAGTTTGGAATCATTTGATTCATCTTGAAGAGAACTTTGTTTTTAGATGGTATCCAGGGTCTGATGATGGAGCTAGAAGGTGGCCATAAGAACTCCGTTATAAAACGACATAACTCCATCGAGCTTGGGCTCGTATGATTTGTCTTGACGAGTACATTGTCTCTAGATGGTATCCAGGGTCTGACGATGGAGCTGGAAGGGCCACAGTAACTCTGTAATGAAACTACGCAACCTTCTCGAGTTTATACTTGTTTGATTCGTCTTAAGAAGTACTTTGTCAAGTTATGATAATTTTATTTCTACAAAATAATTCACATCTGCTAGACATCCCGCGACGTCGTTTTTTTTTCATTCTTTTTTTAAATTTTCTTTCTGTTTGTTCCGGCTAATGGGGACCGATCTGGACAGGACTTTCAGTGTGACGTTATAGGGATGAACAAGGCTACTTTTATTTTGGAGAAATAATTAGGTTCCACACAAAAAAAAACTAAATTCCTCACGTACAAAGTGGCGGGTAGCAACTAGTATATAGTATAAATATGTCACTGCGGTATATTAATTATACCTATCTATGGGATATCTATGCTACATATAGCCATCCCACAGGCACATCTATTGTTTCCAGGATAAAGCGTATGGGTCCTTTTTTGACTAAATGTACCGTAATATATAATGTGAAACCGAAAATAACAATTATGAGCGGGATTTGAGTCTGCATCTTCTGCAAAACCGTCTCAGCTTTGCCAATTCAGCCATCGTGACAATTTCTAGGGACTGCTATTTTCGATAACGTTGCTTCTCAATATTTTGGGTGACGCCTGTACTATCTGTCGGATGTATTCTCATATATTATTCCGACCAGGTAATTATTAAAATTAAGAGTCATATGGCTAACAAGTAGCTTAATTATTATAATTTATATGGCTAAGCAAGTCAAATGGTTAAAAAATATATAGGTAGGTATACCTACCTATTTGACGGGCCTCGTGGCGTAGTCGGTAATGTAACAGACTTCCGTGCACGAGGTCGTGCACGGAAGCTATTTTTTTTATTCTTATTTTGTCATGACAGAATAAAAAAATATATATTTCTCTCGATTTTGCACCCCTCTACGATCAACCCCTATTTTTCCATCGCGATTTTTATTTGTTTTTAGTTTTTTATAATTTCCTTTAATTATGATTTTTTTATAAAATTCTCGTGTCGCGGTGTTTGTGGTTGAACTCCTCCAAAACGGCTTAACCGATTCTCATGAAATTTTGTGTGCATATTGGGTAGGTCTGAGTATCGGACAACATCTATTTTTCATCCCTCTAAATGTTAAGGGTAGTCCAACCCTAATATTTTTTTAAAATTTTAAATAAATTTTTATTTTTTTATTTTTTAATGATACAGCATTAAAAAATACATACAACCCTAAATTTTGAACCCTCTACGATCAACCCCTATTTTTTATTCGTTAATTATAAACTTTAATTTTTTGGCAAGATATTTATTTTTATTTTGTCATGACTTAGAATAAAAAATATTATATTAAATTTTGTATTACTCTAAAGTTTTCACCCTTCTACGATCAACCCCTATTTTTTATTTGTTAATTATAAACTAACTGTTTTTGGCAAGATTTTTATTTTTATATTGTCATGACAGAATAAAAAATATGATATTAAATTTTATATTACTCTAAATTTTTCACCCCTTTACGATCAACCCCTATTTTTTATTTGTTAATTATAAACTTTATTTTTTTTTGGCAAGATTTTTATTCTTATTTTGTCATGACAGAATATTTTTTTTAAATTACTCTCGATTTTCCTCCCCTCTATGATCAACCCCTATTTTTTATTTGTTAATTATAAACTTTAATTTTTTTAGCAAGGTTTTTATTTTTATTTTGTCATGATAGAATAAAAAATATTATATTAAATTTTGTATTACTCTAAAGTTTTCACCCCTACGATCAACCCCTATTTTTTATTTGTTAATTATAAACTAACTTTTTTTGGCAAGATTTTTATTTTTATATTGTTATGACAGAATAAAAAATATGATATTAAATTTTATATTACTCTAAATTTTTCACCCCTTTACGATCAACCCCTATTTTTTATTTGTTAATTATAAACTATTTTTTTTGGCAAGATTTTTATTCTTATTTTGTCATGACAGAATATTTTTTTTATATTACTCTCGATTTTCCTCCCCTCTATGATCAACCCCTATTCTTTATTTGTTAATTATAAACTTTAATTTTTTTAGGAAGGTTTTTATTTTTATTTTGTCATGATAGAATAAAAAATATTATATTAAATTTTATATTACTCTAAATTTTTCACCCCTACGATCAACCCCTATTTCTTATTTGTTAATTATAAACTATTTTTTTTATTCTTATTTTGTCATGACAGAATAAAAAAATATATATTTCTCTCGATTTTGCACCCCTCTACGATCAACCCCTATTTTTCCATCGCGATTTTTATTTGTTTTTAGTTTTTTATAATTTCCTTTAATTATGATTTTTTTCTCAATTCAATTTGATCTTCCGCCTTCACCGGTCGATAACTGATCAACTATCAATCGATCAGTTATCCCCGCTAGATATCTATCGTTGTAACCTCTCATTCAGCAAACATCACGGAGTAAGGATGAGAATGAAGCCGGTCTCCTGTCTTACTCACTATACAGTTATCGACCATTTTTTTTTTTGGTTTTATTTGTGTATCGATCGTAGCAGTGACTGTTATACGTATTATTTTAATTTTTCTGTGCATCTCTCATGTTAATTTTACTCTCATCGTAAATTTATTATTAATTTCCAGTGCAATAATTATTTATTTGCAATTTATTAATAACTGATAAAGACAGTTTTAACTATTAGTTAATTAAGTGATCTCATGTAAATAAACACGTGTTGTGAGCTCCCGCCAACAACGGCCATTACCGTACCTGTATATATTGTACTTAACATTTTTTGGAAATAGTTTTAAATCAAAACGAAAACGTGTACGTGTTTAATAAATATACATGTTTTATTATTGCGAAAATTAAGTCAAATAATAAGCAAACGAATACAATATAAATTTACTGTTTTTCACCAATACACTGATAGAAGGATTTATTAATTATTAATAATTTAATTTATTTGAAGACAATTTTAATAAATATTTTACATTCAATAAAAATTTATTTGGGAATAAAGTACAAAAAAAAGCATACTTTCATTGTCTACAACGCTTTCGATTATAAGTAAATCCCCGCACACTTAGTACATAGTTATTTTTATTGAACTAAAAAAATGTTTCCTAGAAATAATATACTTGGTAAAACAACGTTTGCCGGGTCAGCTAGTTATATATATTACTAGCAGTGCCCGCGGACTCCGTTCCGCGTTAGAAATATTTTTGTCTCGGCCCGTTTGTCCCGCGTAATACTTCAGGTTAAAAGTTCGGGATAAATAAAAAATATGATGATGAAGATTTTATTGTCTCAAGTTTCTTAAAAGCATGATAGGGATGCCAACTTTTAGCATAAGGTAACGTGGGGAGGTAAGCCAGAAGAACTCAAAGAATTTAAACATTCTTGAGGATAGTGCACTGTATCCTCAATATTACACACCGTGTCAATGGACTTATAGTGATTGACTTGACTGGGAATTTTTCCTAAAATTATTTTATTTTCTTATTCACTGAATCGTTTCTGGGTGAGACTATTGCCCTAGAACAAAGCCAATGATAATATCTTTCCATTAAACTTCCAAGACCGGGATATATTTTTTTTAAATACCTGTCCGGGCGCTGTGGCCCGGCCCGCGAGCTAAACCTCGGACAGAATCCAAGACCTAAGATTTCCTACTCTACACCTATCCATTAAATATTATTTATTTCAAATTAATATTTCATACATTTGCTTATTTATAATATCTAATGGGTTCACGATGGCTGAATTGGCAAAGCATCTGGACGGTATCCAGGAGATGCAGGTTCGAATCCTGCTCGTGACTGTTATTTTCGATTTCACATTTTTCGCTTTGTGTTTAATGTATGTTGCTAAGCATGTCAAATGCTAAAATATATATAAAAATATCTAAATATTTATAGGGTTTGCGTCATTATTAGGTAAAATCTTAATTGTAAAATTAAGTTTACCTGGTTGGTATAATGTATGAAAATACTTCCGACAGATGATGCAGGCGTCACCCAAAGACGTTAAGTATGAATGTGCTATCAAATTAGCAGTCAGGAGCAAGGGTCACGATGGCTGAATTGGCAAAGCATCTGGACGGTATCCAGGAGATGCAGGTTCGAATCCTGCTCGTGACTGTTATTTTCGATTTCACATTTTTCACTTTGTGTTTAATGTGTTTAATCTAATGGGTTATCAAGGACATTTTTTATTGATACTATATTCAATTATATTATCTCTATCATACTTTAACTACTACTAAACAAATATTATTTCGTGTGGTCACAGACATTGTGAAAAAAAAAATATCTGACCGACATACATAACAATTAATGTATATATATATATATATATATTCTATTATATTAAATTATTTCTCGTCTATGACACTTTTATGACAAAGTGACCGACAATACTCATTTTATAATAACAATATTCGCATAGATTATAATAAATTAATATTTTTATCACAACACTATTTTTACATTAACATTATTATATTACATTAAATTATTATATAAATTATACATAATTAATTCTATTGTTTGTTATATATTATTTCTATTATTATAATTACATTCTATTATTATATTACAAACGACAGTTAAAGCTAGCTGTAGATTTTTTTTAAAATTCTATTGTCACTCGGCCTTTAGCACTTTAATTTAAAAATGTTAGGACTTTTGCACAAGTTTTTCCGATCAGCTGCATTTTATTAAAATAAAGTGCATGACCTCCAAGACAAAGAAAATAGGAGGTTTATTAGTACAGGAAAGACTTTTTAGACAGAATAAACAAACAACAAATCACATATTTAACAATTAAATGATTAGATACAATTATAGAAAAAAATTTTAGACAACACAATGACAATACAATTATTTCAATAACAATTCGATATTAGATATTGATTCGATATTATACTATATAGATTTATTGATATTGATTTATACAAAATAGCTACTATACATATACATAATATACATAAACTTAGGTTATAAATACAAAATATTATAATTCCAATTTATTAATACCAACATAATTATAATTTAAGGATGTCCAGATTTTATATTTATTTTATTATCAATTCCTATTCATGTTTTATTTTTTAATATGAGTTTACGAGCAACACTAATGCAGTATTCCAAAAAAGGGTTTCTTTTGTCTGGGTCTTTTATTATTTTCTGTATATTTCTAAGGCTTAACGCCTCCCCTAGTCTCTGCTCCAGGTCATACCTCAGGACGTGGTTTTCGGGACAGTCTAGGATGGCATGGAGTATTGTTTCTGGTGTGTTTGTCTGACAGGTGCACGATGGGTTGTCCTTGCACCTGAATCGATGCAGGTACTCGGTGAACCCACCGTGCCCCGTGAATACTTGTGTTAAAATGCTGTTCCATGGCAAAGCAATTATAGTGTTATACGCTTGTTTCGCATCAGGGAAGAACGCTTTGGTAACTGCTGCAACTGTTCCCTCCTGATACCTCCGGTTCCACACGTCAAGAGACTCCTTACGGATCATCTTCTTGACGAATGAAACCGGACATTTATCATATTGTGGTCTTATTTTACTTTTGAGTGCAGCTTCTTTAGCGAGGTAGTGTGCCCTTTCGTTCCCCGCGATACCTACATGTGCTCTAACCCAACATAAAGAAACATCTTTTCCGCTCATTGTGCAATTATTCAAAAGGCTCCTCGCCTCATTTGCCAACCCATGGAGTGACTCGTTATTTACTACAGTTTCTAGAGCAGCCCTCGAGTCACTGATAATCGCATACTTGCCATGTCCACCTTGGTTTGCCACCATTGCCGCCTTGCTGATGGCCAGAAGTTCAGCCTGATAGACGGTGCAGTAGGACGGCAGCTTGAGTTTTCGGGCGCAGGCCTCAACATCCCCTTCCCAAACGGAGATGGACGCCCCAACCTCCCCCTGAATCTTACTACCGTCCGTAAATATTTTAACTGCACCGCCTACCAGTGCCACCACATCCTCTTCGCTATTGAGGAATATAATACGGCGGGACACATGTTCCGCAGGGTGCGGCCTCTCCATATAAGGCGTTGGTCTCTCGATCTCCCTGTCCACCGGTACAAACCGGAAACCTCCCCTCCTGGACTCGTAAAGGGCAGCATTTTCCCTTATACGGACATCCAGGGGGAGTATCCGACCGGGATATATTGCGTCTATCAGATCTTCTAACCTGTGTAATATGTGACCTAACCGATTGTCAAGTTTAATGTCATCCCTACTGTTGGTGTTAGGACAGCAAATCTTTCAAATCTTTCCTTCTCCAAGATTCAGTAGTTGATGCGGAAAGTCGTTATCGTAGTTGTCGCTCAAGTGGGCTCTCATATTTGTTCGTAAATTGAGAGTTTCAACGGAACTCCATAAGCATGATGATTTTAAGCATGCCCTGATGACATCGGCGCGTGTTCCTTTTGTTATTACTGGCAGCGTTTGCCGAAAATCGCCCGCAAAAACAAAAGTAACACCACCCATATCAGTGTCTGAGTTTCTGATGTCTTTTAGCGTACGGTTCACGGCTTCAATATGAGCTCTATGATTCACGATACATTCGTCCCATATAATTAAGGATGTATCTTGTAAACGGCCGGGGCGGCGCGCACCGCACGTTTTTATTTTGCTAATATCTTTGAAGATATTTGTTTAAACTGTATAGACTAAAGGGCACAGATATTCTACATTGAATTTCCGTTCTAAAAACATATTTATAAAGATATATGTATATTAATACCATATGGGCTAAATAAGCTTCACAAAAAATATTTTTAATTCACTATTTTAACAGTAAAATCAGTTATTGTGAGTTATCCGTAGGAGATAGGCATATGCTATCGCGGACTTATTTACAAATTTTGATACGTTCTTTAATATTGTAGTACATTGTTTTGTTCTATCCTCAATAGTTTCCGCAGCGCACGCGATGAAAGCAATTTTTTTTACAACTTGGATTACATTATTCAAGTTTAAGTAAAGATGCCTAATTAATTTTGGAAATTATTATAGCCTATGACACTCCACAATAACGTAGCTTTCTATTGGTGAAATAATTTTGAAAATCGGTGCAGTAGACCCAGAGATTACCCCTTACAACGTCACAAACTCACAAGCGTTACCTCTTTATAATAATAGTATAGATAATATTATCAACAAAACTTATATTTTTGAAGTGATAACGTCTTATAAATCGAACGCCGGCTGCACGCAAGAAAAAGTGTCACATACCGAAAAATGTATGGCGACCGATGCATTGTTTGTGAAACTCTCAGAAAACATATATGACGTTATCACGTAAAATTATCGTCCGTAAACCGACTTTACAGACAACCATATTTTGTTTTTTCTTTATGCTCACAATTTATCATTGCTCGGTGAAGGAAAAAATCCTGAAGAAACTTGCATGCGTAAGAGATTCTCGACGGCTTGTATAGTCTGCCAACCCGCATAAGGCTAGCGTGGTGATCTATGGTCTAATCCCTCTCACCATGAGAGGAGACCCATGCCTAATAGTGGGACAGAAAAATGGACATGGACAATAGTGGGTTTGAAGCAAAATATTATATGCTCATGATGAATACTACTACACTATTCATTTGCGATTAGTCACAATTTAATTGCCCATAATTGTGTGTTTGTATCACGAATACTTGTAAAATTCACACTAAATAATGAGCATAATTTCACAGAATAATTAATTGAGATGAATACATTGCTTTCTAGGTTGGCTGTGCTAATTGCAATACTAATTAAAACGTTAGTCATACACGTATGATTAGAGCACTATGTAATATTATCCTAAAACTGTAATTTAAGGCTGGCTGGACATTGACAAATGTTGCCTTTTTTTATTTGTTGCTTAATATTTTATATCAAACTAGCAAACTCGGCAACGCGTTGCTGTGGCACACTTAAAATATTGAATAGCCGTTTCCCTGCTTCTCTGTCCGGTATCCCTCTCCAGATATAAAAATCTATAATATTGTAATAAAAAAGGAAATAATCGGCATTAAAACTATCCTATAATTTAAGTTGAAACAAGTAACATATTTAAAAAAAGCATTAATATCTGATAAGTAGTTTTGGAGTTCATCGCGCACAAACAACGTGACACGTATATAAATAGTATAAAGCTGAAGAATTGTTTAATATTTGAAATGCTTGTTTCGATGGGTTAATTTCTGACACTACATTACGATTTAAAAAGTTCTTTCATACATGTATAGCCTACCAGATTTTGGCCATGACCTCGTTCGCGAAGAATAACATATACGCCACTGTAAGGTACAATAATTCTCAGTACATAAAAATTGATATCCCACAGAAATCATCAATTATTCGGGGATATGCAGCCTATGTCCTTTTGGGTCCTAGATTATACTTACTTATCACGCCATCTGCATACATCTCTCGTTGCCCTAACATTCATAATTCTCTTAGATTTTATGCAAGCTAAATTTCATGATAATTGGTTGTTTAGATATGGCGTTAAAGCAAACGACATTTACAACATTGGTTATGTTATAATATTCCCTAGGAAAATTATAGATCAATATCACACTAAGAGCTAAGTAGCTCTGAGCAATTAATTATGAAGTGCGGGCGGGCTGTTCGGTCGAATTATGAATACTTATATTTTCTATTGGTAAAAGCAAATTAAACCGCAGGGCACAGTTATTGTAAATATAAATCACTTTTTAATGTATAAAAGGATAATAGATAAACTTACCATACCACCAAACATGCTCTCGTTGTATTGTGGAGGTTCAACGAATTTAAACCTGCGCCTCGGGTATAACAGACACAATATTTGAATACTATGAAAATATTTGGGGATGTTTTTTTATTCATAAGCGTGTGTTATGTGGCACTCTATGTTCCACTGTGCGGCGCCAGTAGTCTGCTGAGCCGAAGGAATTGTTCTAGTACATATTTGATTATGACACATTATTGATTTCAATACAAAAAATGATGTTCCCACAGGAACCATAACCACACAAACAAACAAACGCACGCATTTATAATATTAGTAAGGATTATCCTATGCTTGATGTTACATATTTAAATTAATGTTAGAAACACGAAAGTGCGAAAATATATAATAGAAAATGATAGCATGAGCAGGATTTGAACCTGTGCCTACTGTATTACTGTTTCAGACGATCTACCAGTTGAGCTATCATGACATTTGACAATTTCCATCCTTTCTTGCTAACTTGGGTGGTAAATGGCTGAGCATTTAAAAACATAGAAACATAGCTTCACACCTGTATTCCCCGAAGGGGTAGGCAGAGGTGTATTACACACCCACGGTTAGCTAGCTATGTTTAAGTACCACGAAATAGGGGCAAGCCTATTGCCTTCTACCGGGCATAATTCTAAACTCCGGGCTGCTATTGGCAATTTTTCTTTTTACGATATAGCTCAATAACACTACTCGGGTAGTGTGACGGGGATCGAACCCGATAACTCATGATCAGCAGTCGCTCACACTGCTGCACCACAGAGTCAGTTAACAATGTCAGGTATCTTTTAAAAAATGAATTTAATAAATTTAGCAGCATATTATAATCATTAATGCAATAGTTGCCAACGCGCGGCCAGCCTTATGTGTCATTGGCGCCGTTCCTAATTATCTCGCTAATTAATTAGCACATCCCACATCTTTGGTCAATGACGAATGCTCATTGTTGTGGTTTATAAAACTTTTCAATTGAGATACATCAAAGATTTTCGGTATAATGGACCTTTTATAACATGTTAATTATTTATCACAGTACCTACTTGTATCTTTGCGAAATTATAAACGAATTTTAAACCCATCACACACGTAGCTATAATACATATTACTACTAGCTGACTCGGCGAACTTCGTACTGCCATATATTTTTTAGAATATTTTGCAATTAATTAATAAAAAATAAGTTTATCACGTATTAAATAATCCTATCTTGGCAAACAATCCTTTTTATTTTTTTATTTTAGGTGGGCAAAAATGTCCTACCGCACACCCCGCTGCCCGGGGAGACAACGGGGTAGTGTGGGGCTCTCATCCACTAAAAACCCACCGTGCGACCTCGCCCGCCCTTACTACGGCGGATCACGGGTACCGCGTCGTTTCACCGCGATCCGCATGCGGCAGCCGTTTCGGGCACCCTCTCTTGTGCTACCTTCGCAGTAGGCTTCCGCGGACGGCAGGGTACTCCCCAACCCCACCGTCCGCAGCCTCGGCTAGGGCGGCATCAGGCGCAGGTAAGTGCGCGCACGCCGCCCCGCGTGTCGGCGGCGAATCGGGTCCGCGAAGGAGGATTCCTCCCCGCCGCCACCTTCCGCGAGATGACAGCCTCGCAGAAGGCGGCGACCGCGGTCCAGGCCCTGTCACTGCCAACCATCGCCCGCGCAATTATTTATTGGGGAGCCGGCCACGGAGGACCCAGTCGTAGCCGATGTCCCACAGGAGCGGCCCTAGAACCGAACCCTGTGGGACGCCGCACGACATAGCCCTCCTTACAACGTCTCCTTACCGGTCCACGAAGAGGACGCTGCGGCCGTCGAGGTAGTCTGCCACCAGCCGCCTTAGGTAGAGGGGCACTCCATGGTACCGGAGTGCCTCCTTGATGCAGCCGAATGGCAGACTATTGAAGCCGTTGGCGATGTCGAGCGACACTGCCAACAGCACTTCCCTCGAGGTGACGGCCTCCGCAGCCGCGCCCTTCAAGCGCAGGATGGCGTCGACCGTAGACCGACCCGCCCGAAATCCGAACTGGGCATCGGACAGGTCGGGGCCGACCGCACCTAGGTGCCGGACGATGCGGGCAGCGACTACCCGCTCGAGAAGTTTGCCCGCCTCGTCCAGCAACACGATGGGCCTGAAGGCCGTGACTGTGTTCGGAGACCGTCCCGGCTTCGGTAGGAGCACGAGCTTCCCCTCCTTCCAGCAATCAGGGAACCGTCCGGACACCAGGCAAGCGTCAAAGAGTCCCCTGAGGCGGGGCTCAAGGTGGTCGAGGACCAGGGCCAGCACTCGGGCGGGAACCCCGTCCGGCCCGGGGGCGGCGCTTCTCCGCACACGCGCTGCCGCCGCCGCCATTTCCGTCGTCGTCACGGGCGGTACCTCCCCGTCGTCGGCCTCCCGGTCGTCATCTGGCGGAGCCATGACCGGGCGCGTGTGCACCGCCCGTAAAGGCCCGGCTGGAGGGTCTCCGTAAGGGCCTGGGCGCGGAGCTTGTTAACCGCCGCGCGGTACGGGCGTCCCCAGGGGTCACGCTCGAGACCCTCCAGCATCTCCTGCCTTTTCGCGTCTTTGGCGCGACAGATGGCCAGCTTTAACGCGGCGCGCGCACTGTTGTACGCCGCATACAGCCGGCCCTCCCGCTCTTCGTCGCGGATTCGGCGACGTCGGCTGCGAGTGTAGGACCTCCGGGCACGAATACAGGCCGCACGGAGGTCCGCCAGCTCCGGAGGCAAACAATCCTATCCTAGGTTAAACAACACTATCTTAGGCACGTCAGCAAAACACACATCTAAAAAAAAATGTGAAAATCGGTTAGATAGTTTCGGAGTTTATCGTGAGCAACATATGTATGTATAATAGATAAATCGTAGCAACACAAACTACGATATATTTTCTATAAAAAACTTCAAGTGACCACACATGCAGCTATAATATATATTTCTATAACGTCACTAATTTATACCATAATTTATATTATAGTGTGGTATATTAATATACATTATAGCTACGTGTGTGACGGGCTTTATGTGTTATCTATTCGAGTCGTATAATATCAGATCAAGTTATTATATGATATATTTATTTCGTGAATATATCTTTGAGTCTATATCTATGGGTCTACGGTTACAAACATTATTTCTCGGCTCAACAGAAAAAAGCTCGTTCTATATCCCAAGATGTGTGAAATTACTTGCGAAAAATAGTGGTAGATTATTGTACTGATAAGACCTCTAAAATAACCTCGAAAGAATGACGTGATGAAATAACGTCTTGTCTTCTTCCTGGTAGCAACTTATCTAAAGTTATTATGGAACATCGCGTAATAAGGCATTGAAAGATGGTCTCGTTCTACCTAGGTATATAAACGGACTGTAGCTGAAATTAACTTCAGGTTATGTAGAACTGAATGGACGTTGGCAATTGTTTCAGAATTCGGTCTATAATTTCTCCGGGTTCTAAATATGTATAATAATGCAGTATTATAATCATAACCACCTACAACTTAAAAAAATATCTAAACCTCTTGTTTGTCAAACGAAACTAACCAAAAGATTAAGCCGTAATAATAACTGTGGTTAACAAAAACGATTTACCGAGCATCCGAACAGAAACGACTCAATATCATCGACATTAAAACAATAATGACCAGTTTGTTCCAATGTTCAAATTTAATCATCTTATTGTTATGCCGCCGGCACTTCGGCTAGACCACAACGGAGGCTGTAATACTCTGTATTCTGAGAAGTGATAGATTAGTAGTAACAATTGTCGAGTTAGGAACGTTATACCAACTGATTCACTATGTATAATTGCGATAGTTTTTACGAGTATGCTTTGTGTAGATCGACGCGTAATCTTTGTGACTAAGTCTTCTTATAGGATACGATATGACTGTTGTTGCATATGGTTACAGTTTCGGCATGAAATTATGTAAATATATTACTTTTTCCGTGTGGTGACGGACTAAGAATACAAGTGTCACCATCCCATTCTTTCCCGTGGGTGTCGTACAAGGCGACTAAGGGAAGTAAGCAATTATTACCTATTGCATTACTGGTGGTAGGGCTGGGTATCAAGTACCACCGAAGGAATGTAACATAGTTCCAATGGCCCGCCAATAAAGGCGGATAGACGGCACACGGTGGGTTTCTTTAGTGGGTGAAGGCCCCACACTACCATGTTCGTTACCCCGAACTACGGGGTGTGCGGTTAGGAACGTTTTTTCCCGCCATAATAAAAAAGAAAGTGCTGGGTATCAGCTGAGAGTACTCACTTGATATCGGGCCCGAACGGGTCGGTACCACCGTCTCTTGTGTGACCGGTCATGAAGCACGTCAGTGTGTTTTGCCTGTAGCAGAAGATAATAAATAATAAATAAATATTCACGGACATTTTCACACAACGTCCTCTGGTCCCAAACTAAGCTTATCGCTTGTGCTATGGGTTACCAGATTACGGATATAATACACATATATTACTTTTTTTTTTGTAAATACCTACATATTGACAATTAATTGTCCTGAGTGGGAATCAAACCCACGACCTCGTGCACGGAAGTCGGTTACACTACCGACTACGCCACGAGGCTCGCCAAAGATAGCTGTTTATTCTTTTATTTCATATTTGAGAAATGAAACGGTGCATAGCGGCTTCACAATACTTTCGGTATACTTGAGTCCATGAGTGACGGTTAGTACTTACCGTGGGCCGTGGCTCATCTGCATTCATTAGCAATAAACAAAAAGTATTTTTTTGTGATGTTAGTCCTTACCAATATTGCCACATATCATTATGAAATTTTGCACACGTAATATACTCTGAAGTGCAAAAAAGGGCATAGGCTAATTTTTGTTTCTGTGGAACAGCTATTTTTGCAAAGAGATAATTAGTGTACCGTAGAATGACGTATTTATGTACTTCAGTACACGAGGTAGGAGTCGGGGTAGACTCTAGTATAAATGCGGTATGAAATATTAGCATACAGCATATTCCATGTCGTGGCATTAGCAGATTGTAGCAGATATTATAACACTACTTAGAGATTTTAATAGATTTTAGATAACTGTATCTATTTGATTGCGATAGGCGACTAGTATCACCCCATACTCATTCATAATAATATTTTATACTCTTTAACAATTTTATTCGACTCTTCAAGTTCGATATTGATTTTACTCTATAATATAAAAATGTGTCTTAATAATTCTAAGCTAATAACGATTTCCATCCCTAAGGTATTCGTTTATTTTGTTTTGACACTTCAAGTCAAAACCTACCTGCCATAAACTCGACGAACTTATAACACCAATAATAACCCGCATCAAATATTGGGATCTTAGTTCCACGTTTAAAAGGATCATTCTTTCTATAATAAAAATGAATTTATCCTTCAATGGTTATAGTAAACACCCTGTATTTGTTACGATGATCATTTCCGGACCGTTAGATGTCCCACGAGACGTGAAACTGTCTGGTGTATTTTTGGAGACATCCTATACTTGCTGACTTGTTCCCAATACGCTTCGTTACGTCAAACATAAAAATAGATGCCACGAGATCCTTGCTGCACGAACATTTGCATTCTGCTAAACGTTAAATGATTACTTGACGAACGATTACTCACGATGGCTGAATTGGCAAAGCGTCTGGGACGGTATTCCAGGAGATGCAGGTTCAAATCCTGCTCGTGACTGTTATTTTCGATTTCACATTTTCATACTTTGTGTTGATTTATATGGCTAAGCATGTCAAATGCTAAAAACAATATATAAAAATACCGCATAAATATTTTTTTTTATTAATAATAAATTTAACTATGGCTCTTAATGTGTAGTTGTTTTGAAGGTTTTGGCTCAGTATATAACTTGACAGAGCTTAGATTACATATTTGTGATTGCTGAATTTCAGTGTAATTATATCCAACCAGTATACAATAACAATCAATATTTACAATTACTAGTAGTGCCGGGTTAACTTATAAAGATAAGTTAACCCGGCCCTCATCTTTGTGTATAATAAAATAATTGTTTTAAAGCTACTTAAACATCATTATTATTGGTGTTATTTCGAAGTGCATTTAAAATCAATTTAACACCCCTATAAACTCAATTGGTTTTAGGTGCAAAACATTCTATTAAATTAATACTTTTTAAAGCACTATAGCAAATTTCCTTTTTTATGACTAACCTTTGCCATTATTTATATCGGTTTAAATAGTGATACTTTATCTAAATAATGTATTTCTTTATACTTAATTGGTATATTCATTGATGTTTCTAATAATATCTGATTATGTATTTATTTTTAATTTTTACATGCAAATAATCCATTTAAATGAAAGATACTTAGTTTAAAGTTGCTATTTTTCAAGCATGTTTACTTTCATGTGTGCGTTTTCTGTTTTCGTCATACTAATAACTTCTATGAGAAGAATTTTAATCATATTGTAGCTACCACTTTAACCGCCTAGGGTTTTTCTTCGAATTTCTATTTCCTTCCGTGGAACGCTGATTCAATTACTAACATTATGTATTGTATTAGTGATAACAAGTGGTAATGATAGTATGAGGTAATCACATCTATAAGTACCAATATTATATAGAGTTTCCTCTTTTTGAGGTGTGATTTGATTGTTTGTTTGCATTGAATAGGCTTCCAAACTACTGGACCGATTTAAAAAGTTCTTTCACTATTAGAATCGCCTATGTTCATCAGGGATTAAATTATCCCTGATGAACATAAGCGATAGAATACTTATTTATATTTTTTTATCAAAAAAGTTAGTGATCCGTCTTAAAACTTCGATAGTTTAATCCAACGTGTGAAAAAAATAATAGAGCAAAGTAATGTACTACAGTTTTATAGAAGACATCAATATCTACAAAAAAAGTCCGTGATACATTACGTCTAACTATAACAGTTATGTCACAATAACAACTTTTTCATGTTAAAATATGCAATAATAACGCCGGTACAAACTAATATCATAAAGAGGAAAGATTTGTATTTGTGTATGTATACAACTGATATAGGCTATATTTATCACCATAAATAGATGTCTGGCATAAAGATACATCTACTCTATGTTTATCCTAAAATGTTTAAAAATAAATATCTACCCGTGCGAAGCCGGGACGGGCCGCTAGTACTACATATTAGTAATAATATGCACCTAATTCAAAGATGGAAAATTAAACTATTGCTTTGTTGAAGTCACCTTTTAGCAAGACATCAATTTACTCCAACAGTAATCTGTCACTGATCACTTTTTTGTCCACCTTGCTCTCTGTAAAGTAAATACTCGACGACGTGATTAGCATAGCTTCAACATAAATTATTTTCTTACACTAAAGCTTCATTAAGTTTATGTTAAATCATTAAAATAGTTTTGATAGTCTCGCAGTCCTTCACAGCTTCATATTCCATGTTTAATGACTTCGTAATATTAATTGCCAGTACGACCTCACAGTCAGTAATGAACCTATAAATCTCTCAATTATTTTCTTATTTACAGCAAAAAACCCGATCTAAATTGGAGGGTTTGGATTGTAAATTAACAGCAGAAGTATATTTTCTGCTTGTATTTATTTCACGCCTGACCTTTGACCTCTTCTTTTTAACGCGTTGTTACATGGGACGCACTGGGTCGCATGGGAACCTCCTTGGTCCTTATCTTGCGTTGTATCAAAATGTCGCCCATTATCTTTGTTTGGGGCACTTTCGGCTCTTGTTGGGTACCGACACGTAAAGACATGTACTCTCCTACCATGATGGATGCGGTCGCGTCGCGTATGTGAGGTCCGCTCAGATGTCAAACCATGTTCTTAATTTTCTAACTTATACAGTAACTTGATCCGATAGAATCTGGTGTAAATGAAGTTGTATAATAGAGGCTTTTTATGGGCTACAATAAAAAATTTCATCTTCGAGATTTTTTCAACTCATTTATTTACAATGACGATAAACCAGGAACAAGTTCGGTAACTTTGAATTGTAATAAATGTTGTTATTAATTCGCAATAAAATTATTACAGAGTTTATACGCATATTTTATGGTCGTATGTCGTCAAACTTGTGTAATGGTCTTGTAAATTTGACATTTTATAGACCACAAAATTTTAAAGCTTGTGATCTTTTACATTAATTTCTGAGGCTTGTCGACTACATTCAATTTTGTATTTATATCATCAGCCTTCAGATATTATCAGGAGATTAATCAATGTAATCCGCAAGATTAACATATTAAATTTTAAGTAATACGGTTGTAAATTATAAGTTCGTGGTCCTGACTGCTTTACGAAAGCAGGCGTACATACCAATTGTAGGTACGAAACGACGGGACGTTGGAAATAATTGCAGCGATGCTTCTTGGTAGTTCCATAAATTTTCCAGCAACGCCATGCCGGGTAAGGATAGCGGCACCGCAGCCGCTATGCTATGAAAAATACCCGGATTATAACACGGGAGCGATCTATCGAATAGATAACGCCGTTAGATATAAATTATCTGACAAACGCGAGACGTTACTAATATTAAATAAGAAAGCATGTAATTCACGTTGCTTCGATATGCCGCTCGAATAATAAAATACACAATTTGACAGTTTTTAAATAATGACGT
Source organism: Leucoma salicis (assembly GCA_948253155.1). Taxonomy (NCBI): domain Eukaryota; kingdom Metazoa; phylum Arthropoda; class Insecta; order Lepidoptera; family Erebidae; genus Leucoma; species Leucoma salicis. The sequence continues at coordinate 8,461,097 of OX411815.1, forward strand.
CCGCGTTTGGTCAGGAAATACTTAGAAAGTTTATGTTGTTACAATGTATTCCAAAGTCGCTCATGATCGTGTCGAACTTACACGTGATTAATTAAACCATTTGTCGAACATTTTGTACATAACATTAAGTTATTATTTTGGACTCATCCAGTTAGTATCAAGAAATTAGAATTAAGCTTACAGTTTTTCTGTTTTTAAATAGTGTGACAACGCGATTCTTTTTCCATTCTAAAATATGTAGTAAGGTTTTGCGAAAATAGTGACTTATCTATATATAGTGACTTGTTGACGCATTGCTTGTGGTGGCAGACGAGCTACAGCTCACTTCGATCGTAGACTTAGCTATACTAAAAATACTGTTAAGTCGCAGCTGAGGTGCTTTATGGTCAGTCCGCTCGGGCCCGATAACAAGTGATACCACTTGATACCAAACCATACCACCAATATTGGCGATAGTCGCCTTGTATTACACTCGCGGGAAAGAATGGGTTAGTAACACGTACGTTCCTATATTCAACGAATCGTCATTGTTAACAGCTATACCCATCCGTTAGTTGCAAAATGTCAGTCAATTCACGTACGACTCGTATTTTATAGGAACAGATTATACTTACGCCTTGTAGAATATTCTACCAATCGTAAGTAAAACGATCCGTTTTATTATTATAGGAAAAGGGCATAAGTCCGTTAGAACAGTCTATGCTCTATATTACTAAATGCTCAGGTGGTCATTTGTGTTTGTAGATAACTGACTAAGATATATAATGTGACTGCACAGATGGTGGAGTGGTTTCGATACCGGCCTGAGTGTTGTGGGTTCGATTCCCACATAGAACAATGGTTTTTCTGACTTTGGGTGTACTTTGTGTCTGTGAAATGATATGTTTGTAAAAATCTTCCGCGATACAAGGATTATTCCTAAGTGCAGCAGGGAATAGTCTTTAATAAAAATTAAGTTGATCATTATTACATTCCACAAGTAAAAAAGGCGATTAACGAAGTAAACTGAAAAATGCTTCTACGTTAGAAACTAGAATGAAAAAACTCTATAGCAATCCATGTGACCAACATAGCATTGTAGACTAATTTCTCCTCCCATTGTAGAGGACGCTCGTGTTTTGCAGTGAGACATTTATAATGAACTCTGAAGAAAACAGTGAAGAATAATAGTTTCCTTTTGTTATAAAGCCTGTTCCAGGATTTTTTGGTAATACCTAAGCGTGTAGTATAATATAATTTGTATTGTGTATATTATAATTATAATTGGTGTCTTTGTCGAGATTATTTCTCACATATACTTGTGTATGAATTATAATAAGTGATATAGAATACACTGAGATAAATTACTTTGTTAATAATTAAGGATTTATCTGTACTGTGAAATATATTTTATAAGAAGATACACATGTCCATTAACTTCCCGCTTTCACATTTCGTGACTACACGTAATGTGTAAAAGCAATTTTCTATCGAAAGTTATGTTTAATTTAGATCCTGTTTGAAATTGAACTTATAAAAGTATTTTAATTGATCTGTCATAGATAATTAGTATTGTAAGATTTAGTAACAAACTCGTAGGAGAGCTTATCGTTATCCAGTATTTTATTAAAGATTTTAGGAATATGTAGTTGGAATGTTAGCAAAATGTTGGTAACTCTATCAAATCTAAACATTTGACAAGATAATTCGAATACATGTTGGGTTTCCTCTAAATATACAAAAAAATAAGTAATAACCGAAAAGTTGCGTGAATCAAGACCTTGGAAAGTTATGAATTTGTTGAATCGTGACTAAATGCCCAATTAAATTGTTTACGTTTGGCGCCACACGTCGCGCCTGGTTTCCATCTATAAACAATTTTAGAGTACAGATTCTGTAGAGTCAGATTGTATGTACATTCTGTTTGTCCGCACTTATTCGAAATTTCTACCTAAAATGTAACTTAATTAGTGAATTGACATCACCACTAGATTATTATAGCGTCTGTATCAATATTTTTATTTGGAGAAAAATAGAGCAAATTTTCCTTTTTCTTTTGGGTCTATGTGAAGAAGAAAAGACTGCCATTGAGTGATTAATTTCATGACAGTGACTTGTTTTTTCTCCATCCGAGTACCTAGGAACTTTAATGATCGCATTGTTATTAAGCCCACGTCCATAGAGGCGCTAGGGTTTATTGCAATAAAATATATTTCAATGAAGGAGTCGACGCGCGACGTCCCAATAACTTGTTTTCATGCTTAATAAAGAGCTCGTTTGCACCGTTTTAGATGGTAATAGTGACGGTGATGACAAACTGAATCGTAAATTTGGTTTGATTGCAACTAGTTGCGGCGCCGCTGTCGGCTCTCATGTCGCTCGAGGGGAATCTCCACAGCAGTTAGAAAGTCATGGCGCTTAGCAAACGTGTTTGCATGACAAGACTTAATCACCGCGACCCTCGTCTTATCTTTGTGAATATCAAAATATTTTATAAGACATTTACTTTTGTGTAAAACAGAGCTTTGTAAGTAGAAATATCAACTCTCGAACCGTAGACCACCCTTGCAAGTTATTTAACAAAACATTCCAGTAATGCGTTTTGGGGTCTGTCGGCGTTTATACGTACCAAATATTAAAAGACATTTGTTATTATGAAAACAAACATATTTCACCAATAGACCGAAGTGGCAGTCGGCAGAAATGCCTTGTAATTCTCAGACGCCTACAGAACGTGCGGTTTTAGGTGTAAAAAAATCGATTAAAGTAAGACGACACGCTGCGATCGATACATGATAATATTTCATCTTGTTCTTGACGGGCGCCGTAGATTTAGAATTTTTGTAAAATTCAATTATATGGTTTATAGAATAACTGTTGCTACGTATCAATTTACATCGTCTACAACTTTTTGTAGCGTATTATGTTAGGATCCGCTGTAATATTATAAGATTTAGAAAATTTATAATATAGGTATCCCATTGATAGCGTTGGACTTCATTTGACAATTATTATTTTATTCTTTTTAGGGACAAATGCAAATTATGAAAGCAGTACTTTGAAATTTTTTCCTATAATATATTTAAATAATCTTTGTTTTTATTTTCAGATTTAAGAACGCTGTTGAGGAATTTCTGGAAAAAGATGACGGTGAGTTAAAATATTGTGTGCACGACGTGTTAGCATATTTGTAACATATTGTTTTAGGTTTGTGGCATGGTTAATGAAAAATTACGGCCCTTGTTTTCTCTTTTTTAACACGCTTTTATTAGTTTCATTTGTATGTTTGTTTGTTTGTAACCGCTTCTTTGACTTCGATTTTGACTCATTTTCAACGATCAGATTTAGTTCAAACTTTGTAGACTTATCGAGGACCGATGGCAAATTAACAATTCGATGAGATTATCTCATTATCCTAATTAGGGTCGTCAGGATTAATTATAACGGAATCTTCGAACGTGATTTTTTGAGCCTAAAAAGAATAAAGTAAATTGTAGTTTAAAATAACACGCTTTAAATAGCTAGTTGATCTAAAAAGTAGTAAATAATAATACAATAAATAATGATTGTAAAAAACTACTACTACTATATAGGTGAACTATTTGTAACATTTGATTTGAAGAACCTCACGCTTTTTTGCAATCATTATTTATTGTAATATTATTTATTACTTTTTAGTTCAACTAGCTATTTAAAACGTATTATTTTAGTTTTGTAAAGTATACTTACTTACTTATCATCACGTCATTTCCCTTGCGGGGTAGGCAGAGAGAACAGAGTGCCAAGAGGTTTCTATTCTTGCATACATCTCTCGCTTTCTCAACATTCATAACTCTCTTCATACACGCTCAACGGTTTCGGAGACTCCTGACTCCACCTTTCTTCAATACATGACCGATTTGGTCAAGGTAGGTGAGTCTCGGTCTCCTCCTGTACCTACATCCTTCCACTTTCGCATTGTATATCTTCTTAACCAGTCGCTCGTCCGGCATTCTTTCCACATGTCCGAACCATTGGAGCATTCCCTTTCGCATCTTTACACCAATATTCTCTTTCATACCTACTCGCTCTCTTACGTCATCGTTACGAATGCGGTCAGTCAGCCACACTCCACAGATTCTCCGCAGAGATCGTATTTCGACCGCATTGATTTTATTCTCATGCTCCTTTTTGCATAACTAACTCTCGCTTCCATACAATAACGTTGGGACAAGCACTGCGTTGTGTATTGCGACACGTGCCTTCTGGCTGAGGTGATGACTGCCGAGAAGTTGCCCCAATGCTCCATTCACTCTATTTCCCGCATTCACTCTTCTCTCTACATCAGTGGTGTATCTTCCATCCCGACTGAATCCACATCCAAGATATACAAATTCAAAAAATTGTAAACTATAATTTTTTAATTTGTACCCGAGGGAGTAGTATCCATGGTTGCTCAATGGGCACATTGTAATGTAGGTAATGTACCTTATACGTAAACATACCTACATGTTTAATTATATTTTATTGTGATGAAAATTAATTAAAAAAATGTAGAACTAAAAAATTTTATATTTTTCATTTTCGGTTTCTGAACGAATATTGGGTAGGTTAAAGTGAAAAACTAACTTTTGTAGAATCGTTATAATTGTCGGTAGATAAAGCTGTTATAACAATTGATCGACCATTGGACATCTAACATCTCAGCCCACCCTTGACCACGAATGCTGTAAAGTATTCGAAACCTAGGGACAATATAAAATTAAGTAAAATATTCCGTAAACGTAGTTTTATTCCTTAATGACTTTGTAGTTTCGCGAAAATGTTAGAAAAACTCTTTTTAGATACAATATTTGGCTATTTTAATTTAAAATAATGTATCGTGTAATGTAAGAGGAGATTCTCTTTATCATTCTTCTTCTCCACCTTCTTGTCTCCTACTGGGGTTATTATTATTATTATCTCTTCATCCTTTCTAGCCACTTCATCGGCACCTCTATCTTCCACCCCATCTCTCTGTACGCTACTGGGGCTGGTAACGCGTTGATGATGCCTGAATGATGATGAACATCAGAATGTTACTTGCGTCTATAGGCTACGGTAACAACCCCTTAATATCAGATGGGGACGTATACTTGTTTGCCAGGCTTGTTGTATATAAAAAATAGCAAATTTATGCATTACAATTTTTATTTATTAAAAGGCATTGACACATGATGATGATCATGATCTCCAGCCTGGATTCCGGATTCTTCAGCGCAGGTTTCGGTCACGATCTTCAGTGTGAATGGACACTACACAGAAGATAATATAGTGCCCGAATGTGTGCGCCAACACAAGGGCACTCTCTGTTCCCTCATTCTCAGAGTCCGATAGAACGGCATACTGACACGACCGGAGAGTCATCAATGAGGCGCAGGACGTTACGTGCTTTCTTTAACGGCTTTACGTACTTTCCTAGGCACGAGAAGCTGAGTCGGGATCATATATCTAGGTATCTTTATGTAGGTACTTCTGGTATTTGTTTTAGTTACTCCCTACCGTTGTGAAACCGGACAGAGTTACCTAGCTAATAAAATTTTCGTTTATCAACATGTTGCTGTAAAAATAAGCTTTAACTATAATCGTTATTGATATGATATAATGAAATTAAAATATTCGTTGCGTCTCAATTTGCATCAGCAGTCTGTTACGTCAGTGCTTCAACAGAACCTTATCACTGACGTTCGACACAACATATGATTTCAATTAAAGACCGCTTCGATTTTAACGAGGAATGCGTTACGTGTTCAGTATTAAGAGAACCCGTAGTAATATACTATTTGTTTGTATTTCACTGTATTAAGTATTGAAAGAAAGTAGCCGGAGAGCTCCACGGATATTGGATTATCAATAACTTATAGGTATCAAAGCTCGTAGATTCGGTCCGCACGTCTAAGTTTATCGGCAGCTACACTTTTAATTACAGTGACATAAGTCGTAGTTATCGTTTGACTTCTCACGGTGCCCACCTCTGTATATACTGAATGTTCATTAAGTTCTAATTACGAATGGGCGCCCTTGTTTGTCTTGATCACAAAAACTAGCTTTTATTAGATTACGTGGGTAGTTTCGATTAATTGTGAGCATGCTAGTATCTGTCGGCGTTTTCATTGGTAATGGTTGGTTTATCGGTGTCGTAGAATAGATTGAGTGAGATGTATATTATACTGGTTTTCTCTGTTACTGATGCCAGTTCTTTTAAAGATGTTACTGGAATTGTGCGGTTCCATCCGATTTATGAATACGGTTTACTGTTTCAGATCATAACTAATGTTAAATTTGTAAAGCGGTTATTTCTTGCTTAAACATATTGTTGTATAATCAGTCGTGTTTGAAAACGACATACCTGGTAGCGCGATGTCGTGCAGTAATAAGACGTTATTCATATTTCAAGTGCTATCTAAGGTGGAATCTCGTATGCATTCTGATTTACACGATATCGCATGCGCGGGGAATTTTGTTACACTTGCTACCGTTTGTGCACCCTGGGGTGATCAGAATCATGTTTCAGTCTTAATTTTCTTGTGAAGTCGAGATTGTTTACAGCTCCGGTTTATAGCACACTAAGGATATTTAAGAGATTATGCTACGTATATTTTTTGTAATAAATATATACTACTAATCCGTGTGGTGACTGACTTAGAACCGTTTTACCACCGGACTACGAGACACGGTAGTAGGGTTCATCCATATCACCTGAAGACGATCTCGTCCAAGACGGTTCGTTTTCAGCGTTCCTTTCTACCACGTATGTGTAATATCCCAGTGGCCCGCCAATAACGGCGGAGCGATGACACACGGCGAGTTTCTTTAGTGGGTTAGGGCCCCACACTACCCTGGTCGTTGCCCCGAACGATAAGGTGTGCGGAAAGGAACATTTTTACCCGCCTAAACAAAAAAAAACAAAAAAAAAGGGGGGATAGACGGAATATCATATCTCACATGTCAATCGTATCGTGATCACTGTGATTGGTTGAGAAACCAACGCGTGATGTCGCAATAATCCATTGGCCAATCAAGGTGATCTCTGCCTAACCCCCCTGGAATGAGTGTCCTGCTGCGGTGTTGCCCCAGTGTTACGACTTGTCCCCCTTTAAACGAGGTTTGAGAGCAGCACTTTACTCACGGTAGGCTTGGCTGTGCCCCTCGTGTTCCCAAAGTCCGTGAGCGACGGTTATCACTTACCATCAGGTGGGCCTTTTGCTCGTCTGCCACCGTTGGCATCACCCTTCTTTAAACACAAAGTGAAAAATGTGAAATCGAAAATAACAATATACCGACCAGGTAAACTTAATTTTACAATTAAGATTTTACCTAATAATGACGCAATCCCTTTAAATATTTAGATATATATGTATGAAAATACTCCCGACAGATGGCGCAGGCGTCACCCAAAGACGTTATAGTATGATGTGTTATCGAAATTAGCAGTCAGGAGCAATTGTCAGGATGGCTGAATTGGTAAAGCATCTGGACGGTATCCAGAAGATGCAGGTTCAAATCCTGCTCCTGACTTATTTTCGATTTCACATTTTTCACTTTGTGTTTAATGTATAGTGCTAAGCATGTCAAATGCTAAAAATATATATAAAAATATCTAAATATTTAAAGGGTTTGCGTCATTATTAGGTAAAATCTTAATTGTAAAATTAAGTTTACCTGGTCGGTATAATGTATGAAAATACTCCCGACAGATGGCGCAGGCGTCACCCAAAGACGTTAAGTATGATGTGTTATCGAAATTAGCAGTCAGGAGCAATTGTCAGGATGGCTGAATTGGTAAAGCATCTGGACGGTATCCAGAAGATGCAGGTTCAAATCCTGCTCCTGACTGTTATTTTCGATTTCACATTTTTCACTTTGTGTTTAATGTATAGTGCTAAGCATGTCAAATGCTAAAAATATATATAAAAATATCTAAATATCACCCTTCTTGCTCGAGGGTGTCATACGAGGCGACTAAGGGAAGTAAGCAATTGTCACAAACTGCATTACTGGTGGTAGAGTCGGGGACCAAGTAGGAGTGCTCAGTTGTTATCGGGCTCGAGCGGGCCGGTAACACCCGTCTTCCGTGTGACCGACCGTGAAACACCGCGGTGTGTTTTATTTGTAGCGGGCCGCCAATTCATTCAATTCCCTTCTACGAAATGAAATGGTGAGCAGCGGCTTAGTGGTATTTGTATTGCTGAGTCTAAAAGCCGCCATCAGGTCTGCCACCATATCTAGCAATAAAAAAATTATAAAATATATAGATACCATTGTACATAAGTATTATAATATGTTATTAAATCATACCTGGTGTTTGTTCTTGGTGTGTTAGAATTTTTATTATCATTTCATATGTCACATTTACACATAATTTATTGTGTTTGCTTCGTATTAAAAGACATTTTTATCATTATCGACGATACTACACTATCAATATCTTGGAAGTAGGTATTCTAAAGATGAAATCGAATATAAAATTATCATTATTATAAATGTTTATGTTTAAGTTATTTGACGTGTTTCGTGAATGCTAGTTGCAATATCGTTTGATAGATGGTTTTGTTACACGTAGATGACTTGCTAGTTTTACATATTTTATAATAAAATTATATTTGCGGTGTATTTCTTCTATCACACGTTAATGCTACATAGATTCGGGTCAGCATATAAGGGTTGTCTTACTAAGACACCGCGATTATATAATACCGTAGTTGCTAAAGCAATTTACACCATAACAATTTTTCTTTATATTCTGCACTAAGGAATAATCCTTGTATCGCGGGGGACATTACAAACATACAATTTTATGAACACAAGTACACCCAGACTCGGAAAAACCATTTGTGGATCACACAAAGAGTTGTCCTTTACTGGAATCAAATCCACGACATTCGGGCGGGAGGCCGGAATCTAAACCACTCCGCAGTGACGAGATTTAGCATATTTTCACTATGAAGTCTCACATTCATGCCTGGTTCAAACATAGGGGTTGAAGAATTTTTCGCAAGGAAATTCTTAAATATAATAAGAGTAATTAATATTTAGATATTTTTATATATATTTTAGCATTTGACATGCTTAGCAACATACATTAAACACAAAGTGAAAAATGTGAAATCGAAAATAACAGTCACGAGCAGGATTCGTACCTGCATTTCCTGGATACCGTCCAGATGCTTTGCCAATTCAGCCATCGTGACCCTTGCTCCCGACTGCTAATTTCGATAACACATTCATATTTAACGTCTTTGGGTGACGCCTGCACCATCTGTCGGAAGTATTTTCATAATCTTATTCTAGTCTTAGTCTATTTGTTAACCTATGTAAATTATATACGAACTTTTTTATCTTTTGTTAGTAGTTAGTTTATATAGTCAAGATAACTTCGCGTAAAATGAGTTTGTCTAAAACTAGTTTCGAAGTTTGCTGATATGGAAGCTGGATCTATCGCTGCGTTTCTAGCAGTTAACTTCAGCAAGACAAAGTTGCACTTTTGGAATTGTACCAGTAACAATGACAAATGTTGCTGACGAATTTGTTTGTCTATTTGCAGAGAAGTTATGTACTTTAACGGTTTGTTATTTGTTCGTTTATCATTGAGAATTGTCTAAATTATCATTCTTATAGAATGTAAATGTTAGATACGTAATCAGCTGTGTTTGTGATCAACAACCGTTATTTAGGGGACTTTAGTATAAGGCTTTAAAGGATGTAAACGAAAAGACACAATTAAAGCATTGCATTCTAGCGGCAGTTAAGCGATGCGATAGAAAAGTATTCATTATGTAGATTTAAAGGTATGGGACGCGGTAGAAACACATTGTTGCTCATATTTCAAAATTTGCCAAATTTTGTGTAAAATTTCTCAATATCTTGCCTCGACAAGTGTCGAGCTCACTGGTGATCGAAATTTATACCTGTCTTTGCAGCCCTAGGCCTTGCTGCCAGGTCTACACAGCCAGATCTGGTTAGAGTTCTTGAATGTAGTGACTGTGTAGATTGTTATGACAGACAGCGGTTTAGCTTTGATCTTTTTTCGGTTCGATGGGTTATATAATTGGACAGTATCTCTTACCCTCCGATAGACCTTGACTAGTTTGCCATGGTTAGCTTCAAATTTTTTTGTATTTTATACAATCTGAGCTTTGATACAACATAAAACGTCGTTTACTGTAGTAGTCATGAAGACATAAGCAGTGGTTTATCCAGACGATGAGACATTTTGACGGCTTATATCACTCTCAGATAAGCCGAAATATAATATTATGTAAATTACTATAACTAGTTTTTCTTGTATTTATTGTTTCGTTGAACTCTCGGCATTGTCTTCTTTGCAGTTGCCTTTAAGAGAAGTAATTTATTTCCAATAGTTTTGTATTATATAAGAATTACTCTCTATTTAGTTAGTATCCATTGTTCGTGTTTTATGCACTGTGAGTGGGTCTCAGTTACGAGTATAATTAGTGTTTTCTCTGAAGATTACGGCGTTTTAGAACATGATTATCATTTGTCTATTGTTTATAGCTTGTCTTTGTGACCATTTGCAAACAGCAAATTTTAGTGTCTAGCATAAAATTTTACTACTTTTTCTTATGGTTTTGTACAAAAGACATTTGTTTGATGACGATATATTTATTTTTTACTTCAAGTACTTACTAAATTGCAGAGACCTCATATTATTGTCTTTGCTGTTCTGCGAAACAGTCTCCTGCGGTCGGCAATCGGCATTGTTAGGCCATCTCAAGGTTTTTGTTAAGTTGGCGCACAGACTTTCATTAGTAGTAAGCCCAGAGCATACATTCTACTTTAAACAACAGCAAGTTGCAGTTTAATCGCTGTTCTTAGGCTCGACATTACATCATAATGTTTAACTGCACGCATTTGGTCGATAGTGAATACGAGCCCCGATGCAAAATAGTTCGTCTAGTGTGAAATTTTCTCTGTGAGATTTTTTCTAACTTCATTATTATTGTATATCTATATAAAATATTAAGCTGTTCTACTATCACATGTCGCGTTACTTATGGCATTTTTAATTATGAACCAATAAACTATTTTAGCTTTTTAAATTTATACATTTTCTGTTTTAAATTCGAAGAAGTTATAAGCAAAATAGTTCGTCTAATTTTTAATCGATGCAAAAGAGTTTGTCTATCGGTGAGTTAAATAAGATTATTCCTTCATTGTACAATTATGTGGCATAATTTAAATTTATAAAAGTAATTCTGTGTCATTTGTTAAGTGAGACAGTATACATTCTAAAAAAATTCAGTTTTTTTCATTAGTTTTCAAATAACAATGGGTCGTGGCAAACCCGTGTGTGAAGAGCTTCGAAAGCGAAAAGTTTGTCGGGTCGATGCTGGCAAATCAAGTTACCAAATATCTAAAGACTTGATACTTCCTAGGTCTACAGTCCCATCTATCATTCAGCACTATAAAAAGAATAGAACGACTTCTTGTTTGAAGAAAACTGGTCGACCACGCATCACAAGTGCAGTAGAAAACAGAATCCTGAAAAAAATTATCAAAAATAATCGTCGTGCTCGAGTTGGAGAACTCACGGTGCAATGGAAGGACATGATTCACAAATACGTCTCAATTGATACTTGCAAAAGAGTCCTAAAAAGAATGGGTTACGGATTTTAAACCGCTAAGGAGAAACCACTGTTGACTGCTGTACAAAAGAAAAAGAGGTTGAAGTTTGCTTGTGATCATTTAAATTAGACTTCCGATCAGTGGCGTAGTATCATTTGCAGTGACGAGTCCGAATTTGAAGTGACAGTCGGCGATGAAAGGAAAAAAGTGATTCGGAACAAAAATGAGGCATTTCATACTGATTGTCTCAAACGCAAAGTGAAGTTTCCGGCGGCTCTAATGACATGGGGCTGCATGTCTGCACAAGGTGTTGGTGGTATGCAGTTGTGGATGGTTCTATCAATGTTGCAAGGTATCAAAACCTTTTGGAAGAGAATTTACTGCCCTCTATTCCGTCACTTAAGCATCAAGATTCCTTCATTTTTCAACAGGATGGTGCTTCCTGCCATACTGCAAGGACAACAAAGACGTGGCTACTGGCGAAAAGCATCCCTACTACAATCGAATTGCCATCTAACAGACCGGACTTGTCGCCGATCGAAACCCTATGGTGGAAAATGAAAAAAGTTCTCCGTAAAAATCCATGAAGATCGAAGAGCGACTTAAAGGCTAAATCTCTTGGCTGTCTGGGAGTCAATTACGCCTGAGGAGTGTGCAGCGTTGGTTGCAACCATGCCTCTTCGCATTAAAACTGTCATTGAGAGCAAAGGCGACACAACTAAGTGGTAGACGAACTATATTGCGTGAGTGACAAGGGTAGACGAATACTTTTGCGTTATGTTTCTTAGAATATTTTTTTAAATTTTTTATGTTATGTAAAGTCATGAAAGAATTTCAGTTATATTAAAATAAACTTTAAAATGTTCCTCAAATTGTGGTTTACTTTTTATTAAACGTTCTTAATTATTTTACCAATATTTACTTTCTTTATTTTACGCTTTGCACTACTTTCCAGACTAGACGAACTATTTTGCATCGGGGCTCGTATATCGTATCTATAATACACGGCTCTGTATTGCATTAGATATTGACGAAATTACATACCTAATTACTATGGATTATGATGAAGCTACATTGTTTCTTGTTTCAAAAATGTAAAGTACCACCCCATTCCGTCCCGCGTTGAAAAAGAAAATTCGGAACATCATATTGTGTCTTGTTACTGGAGTCGAATGCGTTGATATCATTTTCTACGTTTTAAACAGCTGTGAAAGACACCTATGGATGCTTATCGGGTGAAGTAAAACCGTGACCTGGGGTCAGTCCCCACTACTCCTCTCTCCTCTCAAAATAACCAGTCAGTTGCTTGGGTGTTCCTGATATTGGAATACGACTGTCGAATGAAGATAGTGTGACTATCGTAGACATAATATTGATAAAGTGGTTATGGTAAATCAGCTACAACGACAGATTGCAGAAAGGTTCATTCATTTCAAGATCTCAACTTATTTGAAGAACATATTTACTACATGGTATACATATATCTGATATGAGCTATCAATCATCGATTATTTAAAATTCTGGTCTTTTCACGGTCATGTTGAATAAAAATACCAAGTGAAGAATGTGGAGTCATTGCAACAATTAATATTCTTAAATACCTAATCAGTCATCTGATCATCACATCACTGCCCACGCGTGGCGCCGCACTATGTGGCAACATGCAACAAGTTCTTAAGATATGCTCTTTCAGATGAGGCTTCTATACAAGCGGTTTCATAAGCAGAACGATTTATTAATCTATAATAGAATAAACCTGCTACAACTATTCACTTTTGTACTCGAGCTTACGTACTTGACTCACAAGCGGAAAATGAAAATGTTACCCGCTCGCTTGTTTACTGCAACTTTGTTAATTCTTAAACTGTTATCATAAAAATATCAATGTATTAATATTTAATAAGCCATTTAACGTCCAAAAATGTTGTTTGTATCAAAAGCGTCTCAAACGTAAACAGTTTTAATAACGTCCCGCGGCGCCATTTAGTTTGTTTTACTACTCATTATTGTAATAGCATAGTTTAATATGAGTTTATTTGCTTATTAAGATTTTAAGTGAGCATTTATTGGACAGCTTAAAGATAACCCAAAAGCGCTCCAAACTATGGAATAAAGTAGTCTAGAAGACGTTGTCATAGTTACTATTGTAACACACCCATCAATGCGTGTGGTAAAATCCTAATAAGCCGATTACGATGTAAGGGGGTCGAGTGTAGGCGAACTATAGCGTATCGATATCGATTCGTTTCAATTGCAATCACAATGCGTCAATTGTCGATAATCAATCCGCGATACGATGTGCACGTTTTGTCGTCTGCTGGACACTAATATGTGTAACTAACCCCAGGTGTAGAGCCAATGAACTTCATTAACTTGTACAGACGCAAGACGATCTTATGTAATAGTTAAATTATATTTGTAAAAACAATTACCAAGTATATATATATATATATATTATGTTATTTGTACATTATAGTTGCTTCTATTGACGTCAAAGAATTGTAGCACTAACCAAAAAATTACAGTGCAAACAATTTTGCATACGCAAACATTTTAGCATTACGTATTCTTCGATTGTTGAATTGTATAGTTCTGCCCGTGACTCCGTCCGCATGGGCTTCAGAATAAATATATCATTCTATGGCATACTAATTACCTTTATGAAAAACTAGCCTAGCTAGTTTTTTGGTTATATCTCAGGGGTCCGATATAGTAGCAGGATAAATTGTATACCAGTTTTTAAGTCTAATCAAGAGCTCTCAAATAAAAAAGTTGCATCAACATCCGTTCAGTAGTTTCTGCGTGATGCGCGAACAAAAATACAGACAAACAGACAAAAAATCTAAAAAAAATTGTTTTGTGTTTAGACACGCCTATATTACAGTCATTTTTTCTCAAATATCTTAAATGTGAGCTGTGTCTGACAGCTCTGTTACAGCTTTGTAATAGTATAGATAGATATAGATAGCTATCACACGGGAACAATTTGTTTTTCCGGGATGAAAAGTAACCTATGTCATTTTGATATATTTTTTATACATTTGACATGCCTAGTCATATAAATTAACACAAAGTGCGAAAATGTGAAATATAAAATAACAGTCACGAGCAGGAACCGAACCTGCTTGTCCTGAATACCGTCCCAGATATTTTATCAATTCAGCCATCGTGACAATTGCTCGGGTCTGTGAATTTCGATAGTATATTGTTTCTTAATATCTTGGGTGATGTATTTGCATACATTATTCCGACACATATTTCCGAGCTTTATTATTACATTTATGATTCATACCAAATAATGACGCAGGCCTATAAATATGTTGAAATTTGTGAAATCGAAGAGGACGAGCAGGATCTGAACCTGCATTTTCTGGATACATCACAAAAAGTTCGGACTTTGATTTTATTTTTGAATTTATATGGCTTAAAATAAGAAATTACTATATTGCGCTGTTTAGACATGTTAAACTCTAAACATTTGTTATTGATTTTTGACTGTTTCTCTGTTTTTCCCTGCATCACTTAAAAACTACTAAAGCGGCTACTTACGGCTTAAAAGTTATAACCCAAAAAATAACTTAGTTGATTTTAAAAGCAGCTTTTTATGCTAAGTTACACGCCGTAACATTGTGTGATTAACTATTGTATTGTATGTACGTAATTTGTATGCAATATAATTGTCATTCGACATTTGGAGTGCTATCGAATGCTACTTGTGAAACCTGCTTGACATACGGCAGCCGTATTTTTACATGCAAGTCAAGTCAATTATGATATTGACTCGTAGCTGTCATTGTCGTAGCTACGATTCTGGCGTGTAGCAATAAAGAAATTAAATGAGAGATCAATCATTCAATGAGTCAGCCAAATGTAATCTACTGCTGGTCTAGTGCTAGGCCTTTCGCGATTAGCACCTCAACATAAGGTACGGTCCCATTCCGCCCGTATCCAGCCTAGACATAGTGTCGAACCTCATGTTTGCCGATTCTAGTTATCTACTCAAGGCCTTTTTGCTCTATCGACTGATCCACCGACATTATTAGTGTATTGACACTTCAGTAAGCTAATATTATGATGTTTCCTCGCTTATTTATACAATCCATCCATCCATCAGCCTTTCAAAGTCCACTGCTGGACATAGGCCTCCCCAAGAGAACGCCACAACGAGCGGTCCCGTCATGGGGGATAATGCCGTAATAACCACGTTTGGCTGGCGGGTTGGCGATCGCAGTGGATGTTGTTAATACTCGAGTGCTGCTGCCCACTCCCCCGGTATTCCCTCAGTCGGCTCTTACGACTCCCGTGGGTAGAGAGGAGTGGGACAATTTTAAAGCCGGCCCCACACGGCCATTTATACAATGTCCTTTTTATATCCTTTTGAAAACCTCATTTTTTTTGTAAGGGGTATTCTGTTCTCTCTGCCTACCCCGCAAGGGAAATGGCGTGATGATAAGTTAGTTTTTGTAAGAGGCTTAGCATTGAGCAATTATTGTCACTTTTCCCTGCACTAGGGAATAATTTTATCGCGGGGGACCTTTCAAATATATAATTTAACGGATGCAAAGTACATCTAGACACAGTAGGTGCTACCATTTGTGGATTACATTAAGAATTGTCTTATGGTGGAAATAGAACTGAAAATTCTCAGCTTGGGAGGTCGGAATATGAAACATCTCCGTTTTAATCAGCTGTTGTGTTTCGGTTTTCGATAAAGGCAGAGTTGCGTTTGTTGTAAAATGGTAGGTTATATTTGCGGTGCGTTTAACTGTACTTTTACATAAAGTTATACTCATAAATATCTTATAAAGATGGCAGATTGTTATTATTGCATTGTGTGTTTCTGTAATTGAAAATATGTACGTACGTTAATTAAGTTGCTGGCAAAGCTGGACTTGATGGATTGTTTTAAATGAAATTGTTTTTTGCTTGTGCCGACTTGGCATGTATTTGCATGTGTAATGTCTCAAATGCATTACCTCTTGTACGCTCTGCGTGGGAATTTAGCGATGTTCTTGTTCCTTTTTTGTCTCGTGCTAAGGGATACGGACAAGCAGACAAAGTCAGGTCGTAATATTAATGTATTATACTCGTAATGTTAGACGCTTTATGGCTCGACGATGAAATAATTATACGGAACAGATAGGTTTGAAAGTCTTTTGAATATAATTTATATCCTTGGACATTTATGAAAGCTTTTTGAAAGAAATTCCCGTTTTAACCTTTATGTAAATGTGCTTAAAAGTGCACTTAAATATTGCAAATTATATAGCTCTCTCTTCTCATTATAATTATTTTTCTAGAGTTCATCCTTAATTACAAGTTTAAGGCATTCTTTTATTATGGTAAGCATAGGTTAGTATAGCTAATTAGGTACGTTTTAATTTTTTACTCTGATATCGTATAATCATCGCTTAAAAATACGAGAACCTCTGTTCTACGAATATGCAATATATAGAACACGAAGGTACTGTAGAATCTCGCTTGTTACTTCAAAGGTCTTCCTGAGGAAGTGTCAAACCACGGCCACGACGACTTCCTTTCTCCTTTCTTGTCGCCACCCCGTTGCACCGCCCCTACGCTCGGTATAAGTGGGGTGCGATAAGAGCGGTTTAATGACCTCGGGTTGACGTTTGCCGTGCGATTTTAAAGATACAAACACGTTATTTTTTTGATGTTGCCAGTGTGCTATCGATCGTGGTCGTTGTTTTATAAAAATCACTTGTAAAATATTCCTCATTTGCAGTATATTTGATATGAAATTGTGCTGTTACTGTAATTTATTTAGTTTCGTTTTATTACTTACTAGGTTCTGCCCGCGGATTCATCCGCGTGGACTTCAGAATATAAATACGTCACTCTAAGGCACATTAGTTACGAGTGTTTCTATGTAAATTAATTATTTTGATTTATTTGGCAAAGAGAAGGTAGAGTTAACATATATCTAATTGTTGAGTTATTAAACATATCAGCCAAGGTTAAAATAATAAACTTGACCACGGGTTTTGATTCGGATATAGGTATGGAATATACGTCAACGTAGTGTTGATAATTTCCATAATTTAAAGAACTTGTAGCTTGACTTGTATTAATATTATCATTTAGGTGGATAGGTACCATAGACGTAGTAGCGAAAAAATCCTACATTGGATAAGCAGTAAGGAAATAAATTAGTAGTATATAAAACATTTTTGTTTATTGATAACAGATATTTTATATTGTTATCCTTAGGTGTAAATATCTTTCTTTTTTTTTTGTTAAGGCGGGAAGAAATGTTCCTAAACGCACACCCCGTCGTTCGGGGCAACGTACAGGGTAGTGTGGGGCCTGCACCCACTAAAGAAACCCGCTGTGTGCCGTCTCTCCGCCTTTATTGGCGGGCCACTGGAACTGCAACTACATTCCGTGGGTGGTCCGCCGGCGGCTTACCCTTTCGGGTACCCTCTACTGAGCGACGCCTCCGCAGAGGCACCTTCTTGGGAGGCCTTGCGGGTGGTGGACGTTCCCCGGTCCGTCCACCCGCAGCCTCAGCTAGGGCGGCATGAGGCGCAAGTACCTACGCCTGCGCCGCCCCGGTCGCTGGCGGCGGCTTGGGTCAGCGGAAGAATCCTCCTGTCTAGCCCTCTCCACCGCTTCCTTCCGCGAGATAACCTCCTCGCAGAACGACTCCAGCGTATGGCGCGCCGTGTCCTCGTCACAGCCGCAGTGGTGACAGCCCGGAGTCGTTTCCTTCCTTGCGACTATGTGCAGATATCTGCCGAAGCAACCGTGCCCCCCAGCACCTGCACCAGTCGGAAGGTAAGGACTCCGTGCCATCGTCCCGCCCACTCCTCCAGCACCGGCTGGAGCGCCCCTACAGTCCAAAGACTGGCCCGGTGCGCCTCCAACCGTGCCCTCCATCTGGCCATGGCAGCTCGGCGGGCGTCGCCCTGCCACCTGGCCACCTCCCTGGGTAGGGGACGTCCGCCCCCCTTCCGCTCTCGCGACGCCCGCCGATACACCTCGGCGAGCACCTTCGCCTCCAAGTCCCACGGGGGGATTCTGGCCAACGCGCATGCTGCCTCGTCGACACCGTGCGGTTTCCTCGTATGACCCTGGACGCCACGACTCTCTGTGGCCTCCACAGAAGAGCCCTGTTCAGTGCGTGTGGGCGGAGCAGGGACTCCGTACAGCGCCATCGACCGGACCACCCCTGCGTAAAGCCGTCGGCACGCATTGTTGGGTCCGCCGATATTCGGCATGAGCCGTGCAAGGGCGGACACCGCACCGACGAGCCTCGGGGACAGTTGACGGAAGTGCTCACGAAAGAACCACCGGGCGGTGGCGCTTTTGTCCAGCACCAGGTCCAGATACTTAATCTGGGCCTGCACCCCAGTTTGGACCTCGTCCACAGTGATCGTGGCGCCAGCAGGTGGCCGACGTCGGGGCCCATGAAAAACCGGGCCTCCGACTTGTCCAGGGCCACTCTAAGCCTCAGCGCCCCGATCCTCCTAACCACCTCCGAGGTAAGCCTAAGGTGGCCAGGAAGGCCGCTTCCTCGAAGTTTCCACCCCGGGCCACGACCAGCGTGTCATCCGCATAGCAGATGACCGCAAGCCCGGGGGGGAGCCGACAGCGTAGCACTCAGTCGTAACCAATGTACCACAGGAGCGGCCCAAGAACCGAACCCTGTGGGACACCGCACGACATGGGTCTCCTCACAACGTCCCCTATGCGGCTCTCATAAAGAACGCTGCGGCCCTCAAGATAGTCCGTCACTAGCCGCCTCAGGTATGCAGGCACCCCGTGATACCGGAGCGCCTCCCTGATGCAGCTGAATGGCAGACTGTAGAATGCGTTGGCGATGTCAAGCGACACCGCCAACAGCACTCCACCGCCGGCGACCACCGCCGCGGCCGCAGCCCTCAGGCGCATAATCGCGCCCTACTGTCGAACGACCAGCTCGAAAACCAAACTGGGCGTCCGACGTCGCGCAGGTGCTGGACGATGCGGGCAGCGAGGATTCTCTCCAACAGCTTACCCGCCTCGTCCAGCAGCACGATGGGCCTGTAGGCCCCGACCGAATCCGGCGTTCGCCCCGGCTTCGGCAGGAGTACCTACCTGCCTCCCCTCCTTCCAACAGTCAGAGAACCGTCCGGACGCCAGGCACGCGTCGAACAGTCACAGACAGTGAGGCGGGGCTCCAGGTGGTCCAGAGCCAGGGCTAGCACCCGGGTGGGTATCCCGTCCGGGCCGGGGGCGGTGTTCTTGGAACGAATCCGTGAAACAGCTGCCCCCATTTCCGACGCGGTGACGGGCGGTACACTGAGGTCGGCCTCCCGGTCGCTACCTGGCTGTGCCATGACCGAGGGCGTGTGCTCCGCCCGTCGTGGGAATAGGCCCCAGGACCACCTCGGTGAGGAGGCTGGGCTGAAGGGTCTCTGTGATGGCCCTGAGTGCGAAGCTTGTTCAGCGCCGCACGATACGGGCGACCCCAGCGGTCACGGTTGAGACCGTCCAGCATCTCCTGCCTTTTCTCCGTTTTGGCGCGGCAGATGGCCAACTTGAACGCGGCCCGAGTAGTGCGGTACGCCTCGTACAGCTGGCAGGTGTAAATATCCTACCACTGAAGGAATGTAACATAGTTCCAGTGGCCCGCCAATATAGGCGGAGAGACGGCACATGGCGGGTTTATTTAGTGAGTGAGGGCCCCACACTACCCTTTTCGTTGCCCCGAACGACGGGGTGTGCGGTTAGGTACATCTTTTCCCGCCTTAACAAAAAAAAAGGTGTAAATATTCTACTCTAGTTTTTAATATCCTTACCTTAATATAGAAGTGAGTTTGTTTATTTGTTTGTTTTGCTTTCACGCTGTAACTACAACTATCGTCATGAATTTTTGCATATACGAGGAGGGATCAAAAAGTAGTGAGAATGACATACTCCTTGGTAAGAAAAAAAAAAATACTGGCAGGCATAGCTTAGACACGTATTTGTAAGATTAATAAAGAAAAAAATGTTTGATTCTCTTTTGTTTTTTTCTGAATGTAGTAGTCATTTATTTGCTTCGTATCGGAACGTATTCTCGAAAATGGAGAAAAACGAAGTGCGAGCCGTTATTAAATACCTCTGTTTAAAAAAGTTTACGACGCAAGAGATTCATTGCGAATTGGAGGCAACATTAGGAGAGTCTGCTCCGCCGTATTCCACTGTTGCAAGGTGGGCTTCTCAATTTCGAGTAGGGAGAACGAGCGCGGAAGACGAACATCGTTGCAGCCGTCCATCGACGTCAGTCACCCAAAAAAATGTTGCGATAGTCGAGAAAATTGTATTGAGCGATCGAAGAGATCATCATCCGATATTTAATTCAAGAAACGGGCATTTCATATGGAAGTATTCAATCCATATTGAAACAATCTTTGAATATGAGAAAAGTCTTCGTAAAATGGATGCCGAGAATGTTAACCGACAGTCAGAAACAAAATCGACTTGACATTTCAAAGATATTGTTGGACAAGTTTCAAGAAGATTCTGAAAACTTTTTGTCTCGTTTCGTAGCAATGGATGAAACATGGGTCCATCATTTTGATCCCGAGACAAAACAGCAATCTTCGCAATGGAAAGAGCCATCATCACTGACCCCGAAGAAGTTTCGTGCCGTGGCATCGGCTGGCC
Organism: Leucoma salicis; assembly: GCA_948253155.1. NCBI lineage: Eukaryota > Metazoa > Arthropoda > Insecta > Lepidoptera > Erebidae > Leucoma > Leucoma salicis. The sequence goes on from OX411815.1 coordinate 8,482,331, forward strand.
TCAATATTTTGGGACTCAGAAGGGATATTGTTGATTGATTACCTGGAGCGTGGATCCACTATTACAGGGCGATATTGTGCAGCTTTGGTTCCCAAGTTGAGGAATGCCATCAAAGAGAAAAGGAGAGGGAAACTTCGAAGGGGCGTGCTGTTTCATCACGACAACGCCCGCGCACAGGGCGGCAGTTGCGATGGCTGCCATTCATCAAGCTGGCTTCGAATTGGTTGACCACCCCCCTTATTCACCAGATCTGGTGCCTAGCGATTTTTATCTGTTCCCGAAATTGAAAGAATACTTAAGGGGAAAAAGGTACGAAGACGATAACGAGGTGATGGATGCCGTGGAGAGCTTTTTGCAGGACCAAGACAAAACTTTTTTTTTTGAAAGGGATTGAAGCCTTGGAAAAGCGCTGGCCTCGGTGCGTAGAGAGACTCGGAGACTATGTAGAAAAATAAATTATTAAGTTATCAATAGTCATTATATTCTATCTCATTCTCACTACTTTTTGATCACTCCTCGTATATATTACATATAGTCTTGAGCACAGAAAAGACATAGACAACTTTTTATTCCGAAAAAATGAAGGGTTACCGTCGGATAGCTGTTTTTACATAAAAAAGATGAATGTGCCATGTATTTCTATTCTGAAGTCTACGACGATGCCGTCGCGTGCTGAATCTTGTCAATACATATAAGAAAACATCGCTAATATTATATACAATAGGTACCCGTTTTTGAAAAATACACCTGCTCCCTTAGAGTGAAAAACGAAACGTTAGACGAACTTTCGTTTTGAGTAATTGTGATTGATCAACAGTCCGACGCGTGATTCCTGATTATTCGAGATTTCGACGCGTGATTCAGGCGACCAATCACAATGAAGCGAAATGAAAGTTCGTCTAATGTTTCGTTTTTCATTCTAAGGGGGCTGGATTTTTTTTAGTTTAGTCTGGTTTGTTTGGTCATTCGCAATAGCATTATCTACTTCAATTTACTTCTTTAGTGACTATCTCGGTGGTGTAGCGGTAGTGCATGCGACTGCTAATCATGAGGTCTCGGGTTCGATCTCCGGGTCAGGCAATGATATTGGGCATTTTCCTAAAAAGAAAAATTCTCAGTAGCAGCCCGGAGTGTGGAAATGTGCCCGGTAGACGTCAATAGGCTCGTCCCCTATTACGTGGGACTTAACATAGCTGGCGAATCGTGGCAGTGTAATACACCTCTGCCTACCCCTTCGGGGAATTCAGGCGTGATGCTATGTTTTTTTAGTAGTGTCTTACAATACCAGTGGAAATGTAAGGCGTAGTAAAACTATATTTTTATGTACTCGTATACAATAATTGAAATTAGAAATCGGGAAATTTGTCCATGTACCTACTTTATATTACTTTTGCTTGACGATCTAGTGGATGATTTTATATGAAAGATATTTTGTTTCAGATTTCCTGATTGGCATCCACTGCACACACGGCTTGAACCGCACCGGATATATGGTGTGTCGTTATATGCGCGATTGCCTCGGGGTTCCCGCCAAGGATGCTATTAAGAGTTAGTTATTGTTGTCTATAAATATGCTTATGAATTCTTTATGACTTCACTAAGACTCCCAACTTCGCACGCTTTCAATGACATCTCTTGTTTTTTAGACAGTTGCGACGTCCAGAGGCTATAATGTAACTAGTATAGCTATTTGTATAGTCAACAAGTATGGTCATAGCTCACATATGATATACATTTTATTTATTTGGCCACGGTTTCCAATATAACCTCTGCATATTAGCCTGTTAGATATATAATATATCTAACAGCTAGTAAATAACATGTTTACCTAACTAATGGAAAAATGTTATTTATGTAAATATAGAACTCAAAGTGCAAAACTGTGAAATATATAATGATAGCCATGAGCAGGGTTTGACTCGCCTGGAATGGCAATCTGGAAGACCGTTCGGCAACAAATGAGCCAAAGTTTTATTTCATACTATAGGAATATAACATTTTTGTAAACATCGGAAATCATTATGGTGTAATTGTTTCAGAATTCGAGAGGGCTCGCGGGTATCAAATAGAACGCGATAATTATATAGCTGACCTTTTGGGGACACCGCCCTCTGCCCCTGATCTGGGATGTGAAACAGTTGTCAAACCTGTAAGTAACGGAGATAGATCGAGAAGCAGATCCCCACCTGCTCGAGACGATCGACACGAAGAGCGAAGGAGGGATAGATATAATAGAAGCAATAACAGAAGTGATAGATACGAGTATAAGGCTGGTAAGCTTCGTGAGAAGAATTATGATAGTAATAGTAGAAGTAATAACGAGAGAGATAGAAGTAGTACACGATCCAATCGGAGAAGTATAGAAGATAGAAAAAGACACAAGAGAAATTTCTCTAGATCTAACTCGGAAAGCAGTAACTCCTCTTTAGACTTCAAATACGACTATAGATATGACTATTGAAAATGTACTTAGACACTGTGATTCACAGTAAACAGCATAATAAATTTATTTCTAGGTACCTATATGATATATCGTTTTATAACACTTTTTTTTCTCATTCGAGGGTTCAAGTAAAATAAAACTGAATTTACTCTTATTTTTATTTTGTACATTTATTTACCCAAGTCAAAATATTGTTAATACCGCGTAGCCGTAGCGTAATTCGTTTAATTACCTACTACTAACCCTCAATCTATGTTTATTGTGGTACACATTACTGAGAAACTATCACACTTTCAAATTTGGGCTTCGACGTAGTAATTTCTATTTATTTCTAGATGTGTTATTTATCATAAAACATAGTATTTTATACACATAAAAAAAAATAACAATTTTTATTAATTAGAATTGTATTGTATTCCTAACGCCATCTGTCGAAAATTATAAATTAAGTAGGAAACTTCGCAAGCCCTCACAAAGCTCAGCGTTTTGCTAGTTTACCTACAGCGTTTAAAAACAATAATAGTAAATATTCACGGACATCACACAACATCCTCTGGTCCCAAACTAAGCCTAACGCTTGTGCTATGGGTACCAGATTACGGATATAATACATATATTACTTTTTTTTTGTAAATACATACATATAATAGATAGAAAACACCCAGACGCAGTACAAATATCTGTGTTCATCACACGAATAATTGTCCAAAGTGGGAGTCGAACCTACGACCTCGTGCACGGAAGTCGGTTACACTACCAACTACGCCACGAGGCTCGCTTTAAATTACGGTCACCGAAATATCATCCACCTCACATTACACTCAGTCTTGCTGCCATCGATGCTGTGGTATTATGGTTAGTTTTAAATGTATATATTTTCTATACTGCGGCTTTTGTTTTCATAGTACTCAAACTAACGGCGGCTGTACACACTCGTCTATTTGTCTCGCGAACCTCTCGTCCACTCTCGTCTCGTAGAAGCTCGACACGAGAGCACACCATGTACACGCTCGTTGTATCAATTGAACTTCGGATGCCCGTCGCGATGGACGTGGACAAAAAAATTGCGGTGTTTATTTTTTTTATTAGTTATTGTAATTTTTTAATTATTTACCATAAAAAAAATATATTAAACCATGGCGAAAAAGAACTTTTTAACTATTCAACAGGAATATATTTTTTTTAATCTTCCACGGGGACATCGAAATCGTTGCTTATGCGCAACCAAGCGTCGTGTAATAGTTGCTTATCCTTGTGCCTGACATTATTAGGATTCCATAATAGTGATTGCGTTTAGTAGGCTTCTAAAAAGCGTTAGAACCAGTTAGAACACATCGTTGTATCGCGAGGCTCACCAAGACCCTTTGACTCGAGCACAAAAAGCCGACACTCTTCCGAGACAGCGAGAGCCCCGAGACGAGACGAGGCTACCATGTACACACTCGCCCTCGGCCTGTTTCGGGTGTCTTGACGAATGTGTACAGCCGCAGTAAAAGATTTCTGTTTAAACCTCATAGATTTGTGTAACTTTTGCATTATATTTTGTCAACATGGTTTTTTTAATTATTTAAATAATAAATTGGCGCGAATTATGTACTCCTAAACTTTACTAAACGTGAGAACAAAGAGTGAAAGTTTGAAATCGTAAATGATAGCCACGAGCGGGATTTGAACCTATGTCAGGTGTTTACAAATAGGTTTCACATTTTGGTCACCCATCTGATGCGAACCAAGTGAAAGTTGTTTAACTTTGGTGATCATATGAGTAGTAGTAGGCAAGTGAACATAGACTACAATAGAACTTTGAAACTGATTATATTTATTACTTACGGTATAGGTACTTGCGTGTTGGTGATGGATTAAGAATACAAGTATCACCACCTCATCCTTTTCCGCGGGTGTAGTACAAGGCGACTAAGGGAACTAAGCAATTACTGCATTACTGGTGGTAAGGCTGGGTACTAAGTGAGAGTGGTTCATCGTAAGAGACTCTCTAACATAGATTTAATATGTCCCTCATCACTATACGACCTACTTGGTCTAGTGGAACAGTAATATTGAACATTTAAGCTGAAATGAATTAAATATGTAGTTGCCTGATGGCGCAATGTATACTGGATCTGATACTACCGGATACGTACTATGTTTTAGTGATAGGCTATGCTGCCATGCAGTCAGATATTCTAACGTTAATAAAATAACTACATAATACAATACTAAGAAACACTAACAAAACTAAGGGCTGTCGATTTATCGAAGTTATTCATTAAAATATGGGTTGAAGCGGTGCATCAAGATACCCATGAGAACGCCTCTTGTTATGATGAAATTGGTAAGATCACGTATGACATACGCGCGTGTCCGATGTTATCTGTTTGCTTTGGGAAACCGGGTGCATATGAAAAATGCATGGGACTAGCCCATGAATGGACAGAACATTTTTATGTAGTTTTTTTGGGAAGCGAAGACATGATATATCTTTAATCACGATAACCTATAGTTATCGATTAATAACGATCACCCGTATAAAATGGATCAATTATTGCTATTTTTTGTGATGATACTTCAAGGTATTATCTAGCTAGGAATTCTATACTGCAGTAATAAGAAGAGCAGTCATTTACTCCTCCCGTGTTAATGAGTTATAGGAGACGTCGGGTACTATCACATATTAGATGTTATGAGATCCATAGAAATATTTGTATTGCGTAATATCCAGTAAAAAGTATTAAGACAGAACACAGGACTGCTGCATCATCATGCACCATCTAAATCGAACAAAATGTTATTGTGATACATCTTCGCAATTTCTATAGCAAAAACAATATAGAACAGCCAGTTCGGGTCCGCATGAAGGAAATTTTTCCTCCGTCGTTGCTATTACTCACACATCACACATAGCTATAGAGATTGTAGAAAGCATATTTTTATTAAATATTATAACGATGTTGTTTCGTAAGCTTGTATTGTCTGTATGTGAATAACAAAGGATAGGTGAGTGGATAATATCAAATATGTGTTTTTTAAACAGTCGTACGTTAGTTTGTTAATGCGGTTAAGCAATTCACAAAGTTGATTACCATCCACTTGCTCTGATGCTCTTTAGATTACTCTAGTTTACGAAAATATTCGTGAAAGAATCCCTGCTACTTATACGCTAGTTTGGTTAATTGTACCTATTTTATATTACGTTATGATATGGATGTTAAGACTAGTTATTTCTAGTCTGACTTTGTTCGGTTTATTATTAGGGTTGCTAGAATTTGTGTTAATGAGAACTAAAACACACATGAGAATTACTTATAAAGTATTTAGATATTTTTATATATATTTTTAGCATTTGACATGCTTAGCACTATACATTAAACACAAAGTGAAAAATGTGAATTCGAAAATAACAGTCGGGAGCAGGATTTGAACCTGCATCTCTTGGATACCGTCCAGATACTTTGCCAATTCAGCCATCCTGACAATTGCTCCTGACTGCTAATTTCGATAACACATCACACTTAACGTGTTTGGGTGACGCCTGCGCCATCTGTCGGAAGTATTTTCATACATTATACCGACCAGGTAAACTTAATTTTACAATTAAGATTTTTACCTAATAATGACGCAAACCCTATAAATATTTAGATATTTTTATATATATTTTTAGCATTTGACATGCTTAGCACTATACATAAAACACAAAGTGAAAAATGTGAAATCGAAAATAACAGTCGGGAGCAGGATTTGAACCTGCATCTCCTGGATACCGTCCAGATGCTTTGCTAATTCAGCCATCCTGACAATTGCTCCTGACTGCTAATTTCGATAACACATCACACTCAACGTCTTTGGGTGACGCCTGCGCCATCTGTCGGAAGTATTTTCTTACATTATACCGACCAGGTAAACTTAATTTTACAATTAAGATTTTTACCTAATAATGACGCAAACCCTATAAATATTTAGATATCTTTATTTGACATGCTTAGCACTATACATTAAATGATGGCGCAGGCGTCACCCAAAGACGTTAAGTGTGATGTGTTATCGAAATTAGCAGTCAGGAGCAATTGTCACGATGGCTGAATTGGCAAAGCATTGTTATCGAAATTAGCAGTCAGGAGCAATTGTCAGGATGGCTGAATTGGCAAAGTATCTGGACGGTATCCAGGAGATGCAGGTTCAAATCCTGCTCCTGACTGTTATTTTCGAATTCACATTTTTCACTTTGTGTTTAATGTACTTATAAAGTAATAAGCTTAATTTAAAATGCAAATAATTATACTCATTTAAAAATGTCAATGTAATAACTAGGGTATATAATTATTTAGATATTTTTATATAATTATATTTTTAGCATTTGACATGTTTAGCAATATACATTAAACACACTTTGTGTTTAGGGTATATAAATTGGTCGGATATTATACAAAGACAATTGCGAGTAAAAAATTAAGATGCTCCCAACATTTTGTTAACTACGACGCATAAATCAACGGGAAGATGAGACAGATAGTGGAAACTGCGTATAGTTCGTCATGACTGGAATAGATTTCTATGAAACGAGTATTTTATGTAACAGAAACCTACATTACGTCCAAGTAGTCTGTAACATTATATGAAATATCTGCGCATAGAAATATCCTCGAGATGATCTTCGATTTATAATGTGTTGTCGATACACTGTTTGCTTTCTCAAGTCGTCAGTTGTAGTTTTTACTGCTCTATTGTTTGCCTTCTGGGCGTGGATTATGAGTACTTCAAGTAATTTACTTGTAACCACTGTGTATTGTAAGTATCGGTTTCTTGCGTTAGCGTTGTAATGAATTGCAGTATATTCGCGTGTGGCATATATACTATCAAAATTAGAGATTCTGCTTAGAAACGTTGTGATCTTTCGAATAGCTTAGAAAGCATTTCATTATAAAAATAGGGTTTGGTGGTATTCTATTAAAATATTCTCACGATATAGCGAGAAATCCGAATCGTAAAATTGAATACTGTTTCCGTTATCTTACGACGAAACGATATTACGAAGGACGTAAATTAGCGTCGCTTTGTTAGCTTTCAATAAAATGTAACATCTTAATCAATGTTATCTCATATTTTAGTTTAGAATCTTAACTACCTGGCTTTCGTCAAAGCGTATTGCTTCAGGTCCTGCGGCTTGAGTGACGTGGATGACTATTTAATTTATGTCCATTACTTTGAGGCGTTTCATTTTAATGTGCTCGTTCATTAGGTTGACAGTCGGTGACGCTCCGGGCGCCATGTTGATAGTTATCTGTTCACGAGTGCTTCAGTGGATCTGTATATTAAATATATAAATATTTTGTCGAATTCTATAGAATTTTGGCATTGTATTGTTTTGTATTTATGGTTTGAGATTGAATTAATCTTACAACTTAATTAAAGGTTTTGGTATCTAACATAAACATAGCATTACGCCTGTATTCCCCGAAGGGGTAGGCAGAGGTGTATTATACACCCACGACTCGCCAGCTATGTTTAAGTCCCACGTAATAGGGGGCGAGCCTATTGACGTCTACCGGGCACATTTCCAAACTCCGGGCTGCTACTGAGAATTTTTCTTATTTTTTTTTACGAAAAGTCTCAATAGCACTGGCCGACCCGGGGATCGAACCAGAGACCTCATGATCAGCAGTCGCTTACACTGCCGCTGCACCACGGAGGCAGTGATAGTTTGGTATCTACATGTGCATAATGCCGTTTATTGTGCGTAGGTAGTTAACCTACAACTAAGTCATCTGTCAATTTCTCTCCTATTGTGAACTTTGTGTATTTCTTTGGGTTTAAGATTTTGGAGGATGTTCGTACGTAACACTGGGATGAACCAATATTTTGATGAAATATCACTAAAATAATATTGATTTTTTAACGATACTAATTACTTATATCGAGTTTTCGAGAAAGTCTTGAGTTTGAATTTCACTCGTGTTTGTCTTTTCAATTTGTTCAATAATTCTAGGAAAAATAACGACTAAAATGGTCACACCTAATAAGATCTAACCATCGATCTAGCTAATAATATAATTACACGACAAATCAACATTGTATCGGAACATAAAACAAATATCATTTTCAGATTTGAAGTTTTATTAATAGGAAAGAAAATGTAAATAACAAGTAGGATCAATAGCGTCCATAATGAAAGTAGCTGGAACAATATATAGGGGCATTACTCTCGCGATCCTATTATCGGATCGATAATTCAATCTGAGGCGATATTGTCTATGCCTCGGGGCCGCCGCCGCCGCGCCTTCGCTTCTGTGGTCCTGCGGTTCTGTAATTACATGATATGGATATGTAAGTACGTTATAGATTTGTTCAAAGTTCCTCAGAGGGGACTTAACTAAATTAAATAATATTCAAGTGACTAGTGTGCTTAATATTCATGTGAAAGAAGACTCGGACTTTTAAATATTTTTTATTTATACTACGTGCGAGGCATACAACGTAGACGCTAGTACATAACACCAGAAGCATCACTTGCGTGTCGCCAACTCCAAGGAAGGGGATTCTTCCTATCAACGTCCTATACGTTGATAGGAAGAGTAATAAGGAGGGGGTTTGGGCCCAGATCTCTCACTCACCATACGAAACACAACAGTAAGGTTACCTATCGTTGTTACACGCTGATCTTCTGTGAGTGGGTGTTAACTGGTACTTTCCCGATCATGCCAGCCCATTCGTGCTGGGACAAGCAAGGCATATCTGTTTAAGGTGCTTAATGACTTTCAAGATATGGATAATAATTTTTAAAAGGGTTGGTGTAATCTGTATGAAAATTCTGTAATGCAAGCGAAATTGGCGTAAAAGCAAAGAAAGTAAAAGGCGCAAGTCATATGATATACATGACCCCCAGTTGAGTTGGTATTATAACTGGTCAGATGTACCTACGTATGTATTTTCCCGCCTTAACCAAAAAAAAGGTGATGTGTGGTAGGTATACTATAACTACTCTCTTCCTTAATCTATGGTAAATAAAGCGATGAACACAATCGATCAATAAACCGACGAAGTCATATAACGTTAGATTTCGATTGGAAACAATTAAAGGGTTCTGCCGCAACGGATATCGGGCTATGGAACTGTGACACTGGGTCATGTTTTAATTATAACCTTGAATTTTAAGCCCACTTAATTTTAGTTTAGTAGAAATTGTAGGTTATTTTCATATAACAACAATATATTATGATTTATTGGCATTTTATGCTTATCTGGTTATATCGTCAGCTTTTCTTTGATGATACACTATATTTGAAACTGATAATTAACTTTGAAAAATCACCTAAGATTTTGACTTTCAGATAACTAAAAAGGACATATCCTTGAAATATTGAAACACGTAGTAAGTAGTCCTAACTATTAGGCGCAGGCGTCGCAGATCCACACAGCGCAGAGTAGGGCAGATTTTGTAATGGTTTGGACATCCTTAACTCCTTAAGCGGCGTACCTTGCGGCGCAGGCACGTGCAACGTAGACATTTAAAGAACAACATAAAGCCGTTGGGTCCCACGCCTGATTTCTCTCAGTTCGTGTCGGGATACCCTTCCATCAAACTACGAAAGTGAGAGAACAGGGTGCGCACTTGTGTTGGCGTTCACGTTCGTGTATTATAATGCCTCTTCTATAGGTACACGGCTAGTGTCTGTTACCAATGGCCGCCTTGACCGAAATTATGTAGTAAAGATCATCATTATCATTTATTACTTACTAACTGCCTCGGTGGTGTAGCGGTCGTGTATGCGACTGCTAATCATGAGGTCTCGGGTTCGATCCCCGTGCCGGGCAATGTTATTGAGGTTTTTCCTAAAAATAAAAATTCTCAGTAGCAGCCCGGAGTTTGGAAATGTGCTCGGTAGACGTCAATAGGCTCGCCCCCTATTACGTGGGACTTAAACATAGCTGGCGAGTCGTGGGTGTGTGATACACCTCTGCCTACCCCTTCGGGGAATACAGGCGTGATGCTATGTTAACATCATGTTAGAATCCTTAGAATCGAAGTAATTAAGTAGCGTATTTACACACACTTGGATAAAGAAGGGCTTAATTGTGAATGCTTGTGTTTTCTACTAACAACTAAATTATTTGGCAACTATCCGTGGTTTTAGATACAGCTGGCACAGCAAGGAAATGTGTCATAGTGGTTTTATTTTTGCGACAGACAAAATTTTTAAATTGGTATAAGGTATACATCAATTTTAAGGTGACAGGCAAACTAGCTGTTTGAACCTCGTTCAAGAAACACAAACAGCAGAATGATCTAGGTAAAGAAGTCTTTACTTATGCGGCAGGTAGCAGCGCTGAAAACGTACCATTTTAGGTCATATCACTCACGTGAAACAACTCTACTGCGGCGTCGAGTGTCCCAGTTCCGTTTTTATTTATTTATTTAAACTTAGTTTTTGTCCGTGTGGTGACGAACTAAGAATACAAGTGTCACCAACCCATCCTTTTCCGCGGAATGCCGTACAAGGCGACTAAGGGAAGTAAGCAATTATCACCCATTGCATTACTGGTGGTAGGGCTGGGTACCAAGTGAGAGTACTCACTTGCTATCGGGCCCGAACGGGTTGGTACCACCGTCTCCTGTGTTGCCGGTAATGAAGCACATCAGTGTGTTTTGGATGTAGCAGAAGAAGTTGTTTATTAATTTTGATCAGTATTTTAGCACTTGACTTGCGTTAGCTCAGTGGCTTAGAGCACTTCCCCGGATTGGAAGGGACGCGGGTTCGATTCCCGCTCGCACAAAAGTTCTCTTTTTCCTCATTCACAAATAATTTATACTCTAAAGTTGTTTATGCTTTCATTTCATATCTGAGAAATGAAATAATGCGCAGCGGCTTTACAATACTCTCGGTATAGTTGAGTCCATGAGCGACGGTTACCACTTACCATCAGGTGGGCCGTGGCTTGTTTGCCATCATTAGCAATAAAAAAAAGTCTCATTATTCTGTTTTACCATTACAATGATTATTGATTAAACTACGTGTAAGCTATATCAAAATACCATACGATAGGGTTCGCATATTGCCAGATTTATTTATTACCTGACGAGTACGACTCTACCTTGACCGAGGCTCATGGATATTATATCCTTGGAACGTATAAGTACCTATGTCCCTTGTTTGATAATGAAAATTTCGTTTCATCGCGTCTGTTGGAAAACCTACCTGCTTAAAATCCGACCCTGTGTCTATTACAGGGTCGAATAAGTACAGATATAGCTTCAGTAGTTCCGAAAACTCTTGTTAATTTTAAGTACTTATTCTTTGAAAGAGTGGATCTTCGATCAATTATGAACTAATTGATCGAAGGAGTGCTATGATGAAACAGAGAAATTGTGATGCATGAATACTTATTTATTATTATTTAAATCCCTAATTATATTAAAACCAAAAATAAATCATATTAATTCATTAAATATCACAGCTAAGCGACATGACGGGCTTCGTGGCGTAGTCGGTAGTGTAACCACAATTATTTGTGTGATGAACACAGATTTTTGTACTGCGTCTAGGTGTTCTCTATCTATTATATGTATGTATTTACAAAAAAAAGTAGTACATGTATTATATCCGTAATGGTACCCATAGTTCAAGCGATAAGCTTAGTTTGAGACCAGAGGACGTTGTGTGAAAATGTCCGTGAATATTTATTATTATTAGCACACACAATATAACAACAGCAGTGATAGCCTAGTGGTAAAACTAAGGACTGCAAAGACAGGGCTATCGAGTTCGATCCACAGTTTAGGTCCAGACCTCGCACGGCAAACACTTAAGACTTCGAAATTATATGTGTAATTGTTTACAAAATTTATCCCTGCTCAGTGAAGAAAAATATCGTGAGGAAACCTGCATGTCTGAGAGATTTACTTGGCGGCTTGTGAAGTCTGCGAAGCACTGGGCCAGTTTTAATCTGATATGGCTTTTAGTAAATAATCATCATAATAAACTGTTAACACAAAGTGTGAAAATGTGAAATCGAATATAACAGTCACAAGCAGGATTTGAACCTGCATCTCCTGGATACCGGCCAGGACCCCGATTCTCGTGCATTAGACTTTTATCTCGAACTCGACATATGTCGAAAAAAATTGCAAATGTCGAGTAAAAACCAATTTTCGTATTCTCGGAATGTCACGTTAGAGATAAGTCTACCACTCAGCGCACGACATGCAACGAGTAGTCTATAGCAATCGACATCATGTGTCGAATGCAAAGTCGAATGATAATTCGACCGTCACTTTGTTTTTGTTGTGAATAGTTGTGGACTTGTGGTTGTGAAACGTCTTGTAAACTTAAATTTTGTTCCAACCCAATCCTTGATATCAAGTGGAAGTCAAGAAAATGGGTGATGAGCTAATTGTCGCATTTATTAATAATCTGGTGGAGGCTACAGAAGATGCGGCACTGGGTATTCCACGTTGGCAAGGTCTGTGGCGTTATAACGCCCATAGCGTTAAGTGATGCAGCGTTCCAAAAAAACTTTCGCCTATCGAAGGAACTGACGGATGAACTAATAGACATAGTGGAACCAGTCTTATGTCATAGGACACGACCCTTTTTTTTGTTAAGGCGGTAAAAAATGTTCCTAACCGCACACCCCGCCGTTCGGGGCAACGACCAGGGGTAGTGTGGGGCCTGCACCCACTAAAGAAACCTGCCGTGTGCCGTCTCTCCGCCTTTATTGGTGGGCCACTGGAACTATGTTACATTCCTTCGGTGGTATAGGACACGACCCTGCATTTTTTAATTATTCTATACTTAGAAACACAAATTAACAAACAAACGACTGATAAATATAATACTATATTATAGGATTTTTACTTTTTATCGTTTTGGTAAAACATTTCGTATAATGCAAGTAGTCTTTCTACAATTTTTTGTTATACTATAATACATTGTATATTAATATTGCACTAGGAGATCTTCTAACTGTGCAGCAATGAATAGAATTATAATATTAAATTGACGCTATATATATATAAACAACTTCTTTTTTTTTTTAAGGCGGGAAAAAATGTTCCTAACCGCACACCCCGTCGTTCGGGGCAACGAACAGGGTAGTGTGGGGCCCTCACCCACTAAAGAAACCCGCCGTGTGCCATCTCTCCGCCGTTACTGGCGGGCCACTGGAACTATGTTACATTCCTTCGGTGGTATATATATATATAAACACCTAAAACATATTTTAAAACAATTTTATCGCTTAATCGATATTTTTCCCAACACAATCGATACTTTTATAAAATAATCGAGAAAACGGAACGTCATTTTTATATGTCTATAGAAAAGTCGAAGACAAGAATCTCTATTGTGACCGAGAATACAATTTTATGATACTGTAGACATTTTGGCGACATTTTCCGTAGAGATTTTAAAATTAGAGATTATCTCTAATTAGACATTATCTCTACAAAACGAGAATCGGGGTCCTGATGCTTTGCCAATTCAGCCATCGTGACAATTGCTCAGGACTGCTAATTTCGATAACACATTCATACTTAACGTCTTGCGCCATCTGTTGGAAGTATTTACATACATTATACCAACTAGGTAAACTTAATTTTAAAATTAAGTTTTTTACCTAATAATGACGCAGCCCTATAAATATGTAGATATTCTTATTTAGAAATTTATATATTTTTAGCATTTGACATGCTTAGCCATATACTTACATTAAACACAAAGTGGAAAATGTGAAATCCTGCTCGTGACTTATTTTCAATTTCACATTTTCCACTTTGTGTTTAATAGATATTTTTATATATATGTTTTTTTTTGCATTTGACATACTTAGCCATATAAATTAACACAAAGTGTGAAGTGTCGTTACGTCACATGGCGGTTTTATTTAGTGGGTGAGATCACACCCTGTTCGTTGCCCCGAACGATGGGGTGTGCGTTTAGGTACAGTTTTTCCCGCATTAACAAAAAAAGGCGTGATAGCCTAGTGGCAAGATCAAAGACTATCAAAACAGAAGTATCGATTTCGATCCCCAGGCCGAGGTAGACTTTCTCAATTCGGAAACTCATGCCCGTCAGTGATCTCTTGTGACAAAAAAATTATTAATAAATTATGGACCCTACTTGATTTATTATATGACTAATTTCCATTAAGTTAAAATAAACATACTTTTGGATTAGAACAACATGCATTATAGGGTGATGTCATAAGGGATCAATTTTACCGTACCTATACAGTGCTGAATCCTTAGTAGCGATTCGCTTCCGGTGACTAATCATGTGCATGTTTGACTCATTATTTGTACAACGGCTTAAAATGAAGTAAAGCGAATGAAATATTTACAGCTCAAAATATGAAAGAGAGTATTGGTGTAAAGATGCGATGAATACTCCGATGGTTCGGATCTGTGGAAAAAATGCCGGACTAGCGACAGTACTAGCGACTGGTTAAGAAGATATACAACGCGAAAGTGGAAGGGTACAGGGTTAGACCGAGACTCACCTACCTAGACCAAATTGGTCATGTATTGAAGGAAGGTGGAGTCAGGAGTCACCGAAACCCGCGAACGTGTATGAAGAGAATTATGCATGTTGAGGAAGCGAGAGATGTATGCAAGAATAGAGCCTCTTGGCACTCTGTTCTCTCTGCCCACCCTGCAAGGGAAATGGCGTGATGATAAGTTAGTTCAAAATATGTTTATATATCAAGAGATTTATATTTGTTACATTTGAATAGATAATTGTTTAAAAAATAAAGGTATAAGCTCCCTTTATTATGTGATTTCGAAGATTATGCTTATTCACAAAATAATATCTACATTTATAATATAGCATATTTAAAAAGATTGGGCTCGTCCGGGATTTGAACCCGGGACCTCTCGCACCCAAAGCGAGAATCATACCCCTAGACCAACGAGCCGATTGATATATGCAATGAAACATAAGTTCTATAGGTATTAATGTTGTGTTGTACGCAACTGTGCAAACAATACGGTTATTTATATGGATCAAACATTGACAATGTACAAAATGACAATTGCTGTCTGCAATTCCTATTCAAACGTAGTTTTTTCTACAATTTACAACAGTTAAATAATATCAGCTTATTTGTAAATGACTGAATTCTTCAAAGTATTTTATCTTACATTAGTTTATCAAATAAATTATCAATCACGGATACATAGATGTGTATTAATTTAACAAAAAGCAAACGATATGTTACAGAAGTATTGCTAAAGGTGAGAGAGACTCCAGAAAAAGAGCCCGAAAAACTGTTTCTCCTGAAGTAGGGTTAGCGCGTTTTTTAACCATTTAATTTCTCACGCTGAACAAATTTGTGTGTTTTCTTATATCTTTGGATTGTAATTATTATTTATTCTTAATGAATACCCGAGTCATATTTGAAATTTACACACTTATAATAGGTATTCTCCATCTTCATATCTTTCAAAAAATATAGTGCTGTATCGAATTTATATACCAAGCATGCTGGCACGTTGACTCACAACTATTTACAGAGCAATGAACACATTTTTCCATTGAAAGAAGAATCCTTTCAAATACGATTTTGATTCTCGTACCATCGAAAATGTTGAACCAAATCCATTTTTAATCCTATTATGTGACATGTAAATACCGGATACATTTCAACAGGTCAAAGAAGAGGCTTTCGTGCGTTTGTCCCGTACCAAACGATAAGTATAATCTATGGGTAATTAAGCTGTAATATATTGAACTTCGATGTATGCCACACCATCATTAATACAACATTATTCTTACTTTACGGATTTTAGATTATTTATACACTATTATTATAAAGGTGCTACGTTATGAAGATATACAAGGAATAACTGTATAATTAATTTCTCATTTTGTTGGCTAGTTGTGAAATGTCTGCTAATCGTCTACCATTTGTATTATAATTTTAAATTGAGTCAAATACCGGCAAAGATATCAAGAGATTTAGAATTTATTGGCGTATTAATATTAGCATATGAAAATGTTAAAGCTCACGTTAAAATAAAAACGTAGTAGACAGCCAGCTTATTTATAATAAATTAGGAAGACTTAAAGACTACTGATGTGTAAAACTATCTGTATAATACCTACTATAAACCTGACGCTAAAAGATAAAAATATTTTGTATATTAAGTAATCCATACAAAATATGTATTTGTATCTTTTAATCTACACTTGAAAGGTCAATTTATAGATCAGCCCTGTAGTATAACACAAAATAGGGAAGCTTTGTGTACCTCGTCTATAATTACAGCCAAAAGAATCTGCGATGATAGGTATAGATTTATTGAGTTAAAAAATGTGTCAAATTTGGATACATACTAATGCTTTTAAAATCAAGCTTAGCCTTCATTATGATATTCTAATAAGTTATGGTCGTATTGTACTGTTTGTTGTGAGAGTAGTTCAGGCCAAATGTCGTTTGATGATAGTTTTATTCGGCTGTGCCTTCTCATCTATAGAAGGTTCAGCATTTAAAGTTCAGTTCATTCATCTAGGGTTGTGTGTGTTACCACTGAAGTAATGTAATATGGTTCCGGTGGCCCGCCAATAAAGGCGGAGAGACGGCACACGGCGGGTTTCTTTGGTGGGTGAGGGCCCCACACTACCCTGTTTGTTGCCCCGAACGACGGGGTGTGAGGTTAGGAACATTTTTCCCGCCTTAAAAAAAAGGGTTGTGTGTGTTATGTCAACCTAAGCAGTTTGGAAAACAGCAATAAATAGTACGGGAGTGTGTACTTATCATTTTATATCTTTGGAACATTTTTAATGACATTCTACTAGGTAGGTATACTCGTAGTATTTTTCAATTAATGTATTAAAATGTGTGTCTATCTATGACGTCACATCTTCCTAACGATGGGAAAGGTTATGATTGAGGTTTTTTGTGTAATGGTAACTTAATCAAGAGTATTCTTGCTATATAAATATCAGTTCAGCCGTTCAGACTATCAGTTACTTTTCAACTTACGAAAATATAGATTCCTAAAGTATTACAGCTGTGGTGTTTTCCAATAGTTGCAGTTTGAAGTCGTAGCTGCCATGGAAACAAAAACAGTATCACGCCTTTATTCCCCGAAGGGGTAGGCAGAGGTGTATTACACTGCCACGACTCGCCAGCTATGTTTAAGTCCCACGTAATAGGGGGCGAGCCTATTGACGTCTACCGGGCACATTTCCAAACTCCAATAAAACAATAGAGGAGATACAGGAAGATTTCTTGCGTGCACATACAACATGATCAAAAACAGTAGTACCTACCTATATACATTTTACTAAACGAGCGGAAATTATGTTTGTAACTAAAGAAGTATGCAACGGTTTTCGTAGAAACTTTAATCCCATAGCAAAATGTACCTAATGCTTTTTTTTATCTGTATTTTAGCACTTGACATGCTCAGCTACTTTAAAGAGCTAATTATTTGCGAATGTGGAAAAAGAGAAGCTTAGTGCAAGCGGGATTCGAACCTGCTTCCCTTCCATTGGATTGTTGGGACATGATCAGAAAAAGATCAGGCGCAGGACCAACAGAATTACGTGATTCCCGAGGCACGGGGATGAAACACCGCCAACTTCCTAACCAACTGTTATAATTTCAGATACACTATCGCTAGACTACTGAGACGGTTAAATTGATTGAATTGATGATTAGCTTTGTATTAATAAGTAGGTAAAAATATCTAGATATTTTTATATATATTTTTAGCATTTGACATGCTTGGCACTATACATTAAACACAAAGTGAAAAATGTGTAATTGAAAATAACAGACACGAGCAGGATTTGAACCTGCATCTATATCTATAATGATGCAAACCCTATAAATATGTAGATATTTTTATATATATTTTTAGCATTTGACATGCTTGGCACTATACATATTATTAGGTAAAAATCTTAATTGTAAAATTAAGTTTACCTGGTCGGTATAATGTATGAAAATACTTCCGAAAGATGGCGCAGGCGTCACCCAAAGACGTTAAGTATGAATGTGTTATCGAAATTAGCAGTCAGGAGCAATTGTCACGATGGCTGAATTGGCAAAGCATCTGGACGGTATCCAGGAGATGCAGGTTCAAATCCTGCTCGTGACTGTTATTTTCAATTACACATTTTACACTTTGTGTTTAAGTAGGCAAAAACACAATTAATGGACTCGGCAGTTTCCATTTTCTTTATTTTTCCAACAGCACCTTATAATAATAAATATTAATTTATTGGGCAGTTAGTTTAAATATAACAATATAATTGAATATAAGTAATCCCATATATTATAAAACGATATACATAATTATATAATCATAATACATATACCTATACAATCATAAAATATCATTATAGTATGTATTATAAGTATGTCGAATAAAGGAACTCGTATTCTGTCGCAAATACGTTTCAGAATACATTCCATTATATTGAGAACTATATAGTACCTATTGTTGGAATAGTTACAGATGCATTGAAGACAATTTGTATTAAATCGACCGTCGAAATAATGTAAAAACTTGACTCCCTGCTACCACTTTAAAGGATATTGCTTCACATTTGGACCAACGCCACAGTAATACAGTTCGTGATTTCTGTTAATGTTTTCCTTACAGAAAAGTTAATGTTCTTTATATTATTATAGACTTCAAAGTTCAATTACAATATTTGGTGCCTTACAAGTAAATCACAACCGTGTGGAGGGACTAAGAATATAAGTGTCGCCAACACATTGTTTCCCGCGAGTGTCATACGAGGGCACAAAAGGAAGTGGTTATCACCCATTGAATTATTGGTGGTGGGGTTGCCAAGTGCTTCCTGGGCCGACCGGGTCGTTATCCCCATCTTCTGTGTATGTTGCAGCGGGAGATAGGCGTACATTCATATTACATAAGTACGTGAAATGGAGTGGTAAGCAGCTTGTGACAGTATACTTAGTATTGCCAAGTCCATGAGCAGTTACCACTTACCATCAGGTGGACCTGGGCCCGTCTGCCACCATGCAATGAAAAACAATATATAAGGCCTAAGACAGCCTAAGGCCAAGGCCTCAACAGTATCGAAGTAAATAATTATACAATGATAAAAGAATTGTTGAATTAAAATGTGTGTTTGAATAGAAATAATAATATGGTAGAATCTTATTAGCAAAGAAATAACGACATATTAACATGTTTTATTGATACTTTCCCACGATAATATTGAAACGTTTTCGGGAGTGACTGGTTGTCTATGTAAATACAAAACGAATTAGCTACGTGATTTCATAAAACTAACCAGTAGTAGGTACCTACGTAATTAAAACTACAATGATATCTGAAACAATGCTCTCCTTTCACCCAACAGTTACTCGTATTTATTCATCGATATTAATTATTAGTTACTCCAAAGCGACTCATTTGTAAATAAAATTTAATTTCCAATGTTAAATCCAGGATTACCGCGAAGCTAATACCGTGCCGCCGACTCATTTTGTCATCTAGCGGAAAGATGGCAATTTTGGCACAGCTTTGAATCCCCAACTTATTGCACATGCACACATACCGACGGAACCCCTAGTTGCTCACTAAGACACTTTGCCTGTAGTCGTAACTCATATCATGGTTTCAACATTTCTGTTATGTCGTATATGTTGCTGTTAGTAATTTAAATAAGACATTTTAACATTTGCACGTTACACCAAAGGATGACGATTTATTCGTAAAACGTATAAAGTCAGAGAAAGTAGGTATAGCCTCGTTTGTCCCAGCATGAATAGGCTGGCTCGGTCGGGAAGTACCATCCTCTCATAAAAGATCAACGTGAAACAACGGTAATTACTCCTACCATTGTGTTTGTTATGGTGAGCGAGAGCACCGGAGGCCCAAACTATCTATCGTTTCCTTATTATCCTCCCTATACCTTAGCTTGCAAATGGCAACGCGCGAGTGTTGCCTCTGGTGTTTCTAGCGTTTATAGCGTTACGGTAACTACTTACCGTCAGGTGGTCGGTTTGTTTGCCACACACATAGTATAAAAAAAGTAGTGTATGCTAAAATCTCATATCATATCGCCATAGTGCGTCAATGGTGTTATTTCTAATATAAAAAACCCCACATCGTTTTCATTATAGTAATTAGCTCATATTGCTCTGGCAGACATTTTCACAGCAAGCATGTCTCTGATATAATTTAAAGACTGTTGTATAATGATTATAATTGGGATCAAATGTGTTTAATGTGCCCCTTTAAGTGGCCAGTCATACACAGATTGACCGCGCTGAGATTGCCCAATCTCCCGAATCGTTCCCAATGCGCTCCCGATCTACTAGAATTTTAGTTGTAACTACGTGATTTTTATTAAATTAACTATTGGAACCTGATTTAGAAATCGATACATACTACAATAAAATTATAACAAGTCGATGTAAGTAATTGCAGATCAATATCTATAAGAAAAAACAATATGGGGGTCTCTATTAGAACAACAGAAGCTGAAACTACAATTATTAGATTTTTTTTGTCTGTCTGTCTGTTTGTTCGCGTATGACGAAAAAACGACTGTACGTATTTTGATTGATCGTTCTTGATTAGACTTAAAATCTGGTATACGTATTATCCAGCTACTATATCGGGAACCTGAGATATAACCTAAAAAATTTTTGATTGATTGCTCTTGATTAAATTTGAAATCTGGTATAGGCGTACGGAGTTGCAGGCAAAAGCTAGTATGTAATATACATTATGTAATACAATTTGTAATTCCATTTAGACAAAGAATTATGTTTTTAAATCACAAATTATTTTTTATCAGAGCGACATTTTGATAAAACTACGATGGTATTACTGTGCCTGCAACATTTCTGTTTATTTCACATACGACATAATTGTCATTGTGTACAGTATTCGCGAATTTTATTGCCCATATCAACTTCGTGTAACTGCGGTCGAAATTTATGTGAAGCTATTGTTAATTTAGTCTGGTAAGGGCCATTATAAGCTATAGAGACTTATACAGATTTATTTTTTGTTTCATATTTTAAACTGTTACGTAGTGACAAGCGAACTGTCGATGTCTTATAAATCCTTTATTCCTTTGAGGACAATTACGTAAGACCTTAGAAATAGAGTATATATTTTTCGTTAATACATAATGTAATTCTTATTTAATATTGTAAAAGCGAAAGTGAGTTTGTTTAATTGATACCCTTCATGCCGTTACTACTGAACTAATCATCATAAGGACATAGGTTTTTTATCTTGGAAAAATGGATAAGTTCTGTGAGATAGCCATTTTTACATAGAGATAACCGTACCGTAGTCGCGGGTATAATCTAGTAATACTCAATGTAGGTACTTACATCGTAATAACCTTTGTTACGCTAGAGAGAGCTAGAAGTCCAATCACCTTCTACCTTCCTTTTCAATCATCCTTTCTTCATAAAACTTTCACCCCTCTATCCTTTCGCTTAACCGTTTCTTCCTTTGCTTCAGCTTTTCATTCTTTCGCCCTAACTTTTTTATCCTTCCTTCTTCATCATCTTTTTATTCCGTCTACCTGTCTCCTATTTGTATCGATAACAAATCAGTGATGAGCAATGAATGAATATAAACTATAGTTACATACATGTTAAAATAACCAGGCAAGTTCATTCCACCACTGAAGTAATGTGACACAGTTCCAGTTGTCCGCCAATACAGGCGGAGAGACGGCACACGGCGAGTTCATTGAGTGGCCAAGGCCCCATACTACTCTGTTCGTTGCCCCGAACGACGGTCAGGTAAATTATTTCCCGCCTTAACAAAAAAAAGGTTTGTTCCAAAATTATAAATTAAAGTGTCTATTACATTGTATTGTATGCTTTCCTCATTTTCATTTGGAAAGTAGCGTAAATGTCAGTAAGAAGAAGTCATCGATAGTAACAAGTACATTATTAAATAGACAAAGAATCAATACACTATGTTTTTGTAAAGTTTCACAAACTGTTAATCAACCTCCAATACAGTTGTGAATATTAACAGCAGTGTATATGAAAACCATCGTTTTCGCAATACGACAAGCATTATGACGATTATTTACGACATGTAATAAAATTGAACGTATGCAAATGACACGGGGAGTGATTCTCTACAGATTCATCTCGCATAGCCCTCTCCTGGAATGGCTACAAAACGCCTATTGTCGGCTAAAATGACGCTAACCGCCCCATACCAAGTCGTAAATTATGAAGAACATTGTTGAAATCAGTGTTGCTTAATTTTTGTAAAATTTTAGCACATTCGTTAACTTCTCATGTAAAGATGGAGGAATGTTTCACTGAATTGAAATCCGACCTCAAAATAATTTTTATACCAAACTAGATGACCCGGCTAACTTCATATATTATCACCTAACTACACAATTTATTTTATCAGCGATTATCAATCCAAATCCTCTTTCATTTCTTATCGGTGAAATGAAATGGTGAGCAGCGGCTTGACAATACTCTCGGTAAAGTTGAGTCCATGAGCTACGGTTACCATTTACCATCAGATGGGTCGTGGCTCATCTGCCATTATATGGGATAAAAAAAAAACACCTCTGTAGTATAGCGAACACAACAAAAGCAAAAATATTCAAATTGGTCAAGCCGGTTTTGAGTTTTAGTGAGACTAACGAACAGCAGTTGATTTTTATAATCATATAGACCATAGATTTAATGAAATGAAAAATCTTCATATAATTTTTTTCACAAACCATTAAGTTACTGTTCTAATCTAGGCACGGTTGCTCTTTTGAAATGAAAGGGTTTTAGGACTAACTCTACCATGCTGGTCTATGGCATATGCCAACCTACACTGGCTTATTATTTCACAATTATCTAACTTCTAATAATATTATAAAAGTAAGTCCTTTTTTTGGGATTCACAAAAATGGATTCATTTTTGCCTGTAATATTTCGTCAAATAGTTAAATCTTTTGGTCTGAAGCGCAAGCTTATTGCCACAAAAGGTGACTTCGTGGTGGTGCATACAGAACGCGATTAGCAACATGTTCTAAAGTCATACATTTCACTTCGCATAGCTTCAGAAATGTAAAGGTTTATTATTTCTTTATTTAAAAGTATTTTCTGAGTAATAAGTACGCAACCTTGTTGATGGTGGAGACTCACGTGATTTTGTTAATTATATGTTTGTCTATATACAAATTGCTTGTTTTGTTTTACGATCAAAGTACACCCAAAAACTACTAAGAAATTTCAGCTTTAAGAGGAGAAATCGGAGGGCGAACTTTCTGTGTGTCTTTGATCTTTGTAGTTAGATACATGATATTTTGAATTACAGGTATGGCTGGCCAAATGCAGGTTGGCAGACTTAACAAGCCGTCGAGACAATCTCTCAAGTATCAATACTTTCCTTCACTCAGCAGTGATTATATGTAAACAAATACACACAATTCTCGAAAAGTAAGAGGTGTGTGCTATGGGCTACAAGGGATCGAACTTGATTATGAATTATAGTTACTAATTATACTATTTTTGTATATTAAGATATTATTATTATTATGTGGGACTAGTGGGGGTTCAATAGGATTATTTGTTTTATTATAGCTAGGAAATAAAACATTGAATTGTGTCTAATTATCATAAATAAATTATGATGTTTTGATCTGCATTTTAGCATTTGACATGCTCAGTTACTTTAAAGATCAAAATATTTAAAAGAATCGCACGCCTATGTATTTTAATTGTAAAATTATAGCATAGCATCACGCCTATATTCCCCGAAGGGGTAGGCAGAGGTGTATTACACACCCACGACTCGCCAGCTATGTTTAAGTCCCACGTAATAGGGGGCGAGCCTATTGACGTCTACCGGGCACATTTCCAAACTCCGGGCTGTTACTGAGAATTTTTCTTTTTAGGAAAAAGCTCAATAACATTGCCCGACATGTAAATGCATCCGACAGTTGGCGTGGGTCTTATAATATAATTATATAGATAACCTTCTTTATATTTTGACACGTTTCAGGCTTTATTACACATTTTGATAGGCGAAAATGAGTTATATAATATGTTTTGATTGTAGCGGCATCTTCCTTCATATGCCGTACGCGAAATGAAGTGGTGAGCTGCGGCTTAACAGTATTCTTGTTGAGTCCACGTTACTAATTACCATTAGGTGGGCAGTGGTTCGTGTCCCATCATAAGCAATGAAACACCAATCATTAAGATTTTTTTATTAAAGTATAGATAATTTTCTAAGTGGTTTCGGTAAAAAATTTCAAATCATGCAAAGTTATGACGATACTATACACTGCCCCCGACTTTGTCCGCGAGGAGTTCACAATATAGATACGTACTGTACTCTACTCTAGGCCGTGTGGGGCCGGCTTTAGAATTGTCCCACCCCTCTCTACCCATGGGAGTCGTAAAAGTCGACTGTGGGAATACCGGTGGAGTGGGCAGCAGCACTCCCTCGAGTATTAACAACATCCACTGCGATCGCCAACCCGCCTGCCAAGCGTGGCGATTACGGCATTATCCCCCATGACGGGACCGCTCGGTGTGGCGTTCTCTTGGGGAGGCCTATATCCAGCAGTGGACGTTGAAAAGCTTGGATGGATGGATGGATGGATGGACTGTACTCTAAATTCATTAACTCAATGCAAAATAGCTATCCCACAGGAATCATCAATTTTTCTGGGATAAACTGTTTTCTAGAATATATGTATGCTAAATTTCAAGATGATCGGTGAAATATCTATCTTACGGGAATCAATACAGTAATTTCTCCGTGATAAAAAGTATACATAATCTATCTCTGTGGTAAATTTCATCCAGATCCATTCTTTTGATCTAACTTTTGCAGCCTTCCCATCCCTTTTTTTCGATAAGGCGGGAAATTTTTTTCCTAACCGCACACCCCGTCGTTCGGGGCACCGAACAGGGTAGTGTGGGGCCTTCACTCACTAAAAACCCGCCGTGTGCCGTCTCTCCGCCTTTATTGGCGGGCCACTGGAACTATGTTACATCCCTTCGGTGGTCAGCCTTACCATCCTTAGTAATATTTTAAATGCGAAAGTGAATATATTTGTTTGTTTATCTTTTTGTTACGCTTTCATGTTCCCTATTTACCCCTATAGGTTATAGGATGAAATCTCTTCAAACCGGAAAAATGAATGGTTTTCATGGGGTAGCTATTTTTACATAGAGATAATTGATGTAAGTACCGTAGAGTGATGCATTTATATTATGAAGTCCACGCGGACGGAGTCGCGTGTAGAATCTAGTTTATAATATTAGTAAGATTAATACGCCTTGCACTCATATGTATAATAAATAATAAGTATTCACGGACATTTAACACAATGTCATCTGGTCCCAAACTAAGCTTAACGCTTGTGTTATGAGTGCCAGATTACGGATATAATACATAAGTATATTACTTTTTTTTTGGAAATATATACATATTGTTGAGGCTCGGGTTCATAGTCAGTCGTGACCAAATAAAAGTTCCTAACAATATAATAGAAAACATCCAGACGCAGTACAAATGTCTAAGTTTATCACACAAATAATTTTCCTAAGTAGGAATCGAACCCACGACCTCGACACAGAAGTCAGTTACACTACCGACTACGCCACGAGGCCCGTCGTAATCTACTATCCCACTATGTTCTTGATAGATAAATGCAATATAAAAAAGTTGAATATTGATTAACGTTTACAATTAATTATTACGATTGTAATTATAAAACTACATTATGTAACATAACATAGCATCGCGCCTGTATTCCCCGATGGGTAGGCAGAGGTGTATTACACACCCACGGTTCGCCAGCTATGTTTAAGGCCCACGTAATAGGGGGCGAGCCTGTTGCCGTCTACCGGGCACATTTCCACCAAACTTCGGGCTGCTACTGAGATTTTTTTTTATACTCTATAGCACTGCCCGACCCGGGGATCGAACCCGAGACCTCATGATATATTATGTAATATTATTATTTTATTACAATAATAATGTATACTTTTTAGATTAATGATATATTATTACAATGGAACACGACTTGACGGTTACGATGTACGATTGATTAATCAATGATTATTTCTAAGCAACGTCTATACTACTGTGACAGTAGGCACGCATATTACTCCAATAATACACCAGTCATGTTAGTGATTCGAAACATCTTCATTTAATTCAAATTGCTATCACAGAATAACTTATGCAGTAGTGAATCACTTTATGGCCTTTCAGCGCTAACTGTGATATAAAGCCGCTAACGTGCGTTGACGTGATGAAGCCTTCATTTATTATATTTCTCTGACATAAAATATATATATGCAGGCGCTTGTTTTACGAGTTTTCCCTGCATAAATATGCCTGAAATTAAATATGAGCTCAGTTATATGTTTCACGGTGTAATTTTATATTAGCAAATTATTATTATTAGTTTCTAGTGTAAAGATAATATATTTCCCGTTATCTTGGGTCTTTAGTGAAAATCAAGCTACCGCAGTATGCCTGACAGATGTGAAATATCAAGATTTATTTTCTAAGGTTTGAATATACCTACCACAGAAGGAATGTAACATAGTTCCAGTGGTCCGCCAATACAGGCTGAGAGACGGCACACGGCGGGTTTGTTTAGTGGGTGAGGGCTCCACATTACCCTGTTCGTTACCCCGAACGACAGGGTGTGTGGTTAGGTACGTTATTTCTCGGTTTAAGAAAAAAATTGTGGTTTGAATATACCTATTTAAATGGGAGAAATAAATATTTCGATAACTCACAAACTACACTCCTCTAGGTATCTCATAATCACCTTTATCGCGTCAAATTGTTGCAAGTATCTAAGTATTATGTTGAGTATAAAATCCTAAGTTAGAAACGTTACTGCTGGTAAAATCGTCATATACCAATTGATCTCTACATGATAAGTGTATAATAGTTGGCGATTAACGGTTTGGACCGCAATTTCACGTACATCTAATATTTTACATCAAAATTATGTTATTCTCATTAGAAATATATTATTGTACAATCGTCTCGCACGATACTCTACTTGACACGTGATTCTGAAAAAAAAACGGCGACGTTTGAAGATACGCCGTTATACCTATTTATGTCCTTGTAAAATTATTTAAATGGGACTGTGTCTTTCTGAGCTATAAATCTAGTAAAATATTATGAGATTGGCATTTGGCATATCAACGTTTAAGACGTAACTCTATAATCGCGTAATAACTGTCACATTAAATCAATCACGGTGACAAGGTTAGATATTAGTGATT
Organism: Leucoma salicis; assembly: GCA_948253155.1. Lineage (NCBI taxonomy): Eukaryota > Metazoa > Arthropoda > Insecta > Lepidoptera > Erebidae > Leucoma > Leucoma salicis. Next base: position 8,510,019 of record OX411815.1, read on the forward strand.
TTGTGTTATTCACATCACACCTGGCTGATGTGTAAGAGTTTTTGTGATGCAGAAGATCACAAAAAAAAAAAAACGTCTTTGGAGCATAGTTTAGTCGCAAGCAGTATAAACAGTTTAATGTTGTAACGTGTGGGCCTTGTCCCTTTGTTTCAAATTTTAATAGACCCGATGTGTATGTAGGTACAAGAGGTTCCAGTATTATCTATATAATTAGGATCATGTATATTAATTGATAAATAACTTTTAAGCCAGTCTTAAAAATATAGAAATGCTCTGTATTTTGTACGGTTTAGACAGAAATATAACGATGAGACTTATAACACGTCGTATATATATGTGGTCGGCATATAGCCGTGAAAAAAATCTACCTGCATGAGTGCACCTTCCGAGAATGTAAAATTTTAAAGTCAAACAACTGAGTTTGTTCTACAGAGCCGACAGCCGCTCAATATACTATTTCTTGTATTTATCACTTTAAATTGCTCCTACTTAGTATATTTTCCTCACGAATTTGTATTTTATACTTATTAGTTAAACGGGAAAGTATATTGTATCTCTACAATAGAGGAAATTGTGGCGCCGACGAATGAATGGTCCATAAAAATCGGATAATTCTAGTGACACACATTTTAATTTCTAGACACGCGGTAGCGCGTCAAGTAATTAATTAATTACCTACTTACCTATTATTAATTACTTTATTACCATTATTAATTACTTATGTTTTATGGAGTAATAAATTATATTATTATTATTTAAAATGTGGGTAAAAAATGGTATAAAGAATAAATAAATAATAATAAATATTCACGGACATTTCACACGTCCTCTAGTCCCGAACTAAGCTTAACGCTTGTGCTATGGGTATCACATTACGGATATAATACATATATTACTTTTTTTTTGTAAATACATACATATAATTTATTTATTTTATTTATTTATTTGGATCGCTAACATAGAGTACACTGTTACAGTTTAGTTATTTACAATATTAGAATCTTAAGTTTGAGTGCTAATATAATTAGGTATAAGCGAAGACAACAAGCACTTATATGCGAAAACAGCAGATATATAAAATTTAATCACAATTCAACTAAAAATAAAAAATAAATAATAATATAAATTAAATAATAATTAAAATAAGAATAAGAACATTGTAACATTCCTTTTAGGGTAAAAAATAATATAACATAAAATTAAATAATTGTAATCATGCAAATTCATTATACATAGATTCATTATGATATAAAAAGTTTTTTTCTAAATTCTACAGTGCTGTTACAGAATAAATCGAGTTCTTTAACCTTCGAAATTGTATTATATTCTCCAATTATGCGGTTTAATGGAGCATTCTGGCCAAGATTTGACTTGAACCGAGAGCCTGGAAATAAGTTATACCTAGAAATTCTAGGCAGCTTAGAAGGTACTGAAAAATGTAATTTAAGTAGTAATTTAGGCGTATCTAGCAAACCGTTTGCAAGCTTATATAGGAACATCATATCAAACATATGTCTTCGATCCGAGAGTGAGCACATCTTGAATTGAGAAAGCCTATCATTGTAACAACTGATATTTTTGTTTTTACCCATATTACAAGAGTAAAGTAAATGCCATAAGAATCTCTTTTGAACACTTTCGAGTCTTTTTACATATATGTCATAGAAAGGATTCCAGGCAACACTACAATATTCCAAGGTACTTCTCACAATGGAACTGTATAACAGAATCCTTGTGTTGGCATTTTTGAAATCTTTACAATTGCGTAGCATGAAACCGAGACTTTGAAAGCTTTAGAGCATATGGTGTCTATGTGCCTATTAAATCGTAGCTTACTATCGAGTAAAACTCCTAGATCCTTGATACAATCAACTTCAACTAAATAATCTTTTTTAATATTATATTTATGACTAACACTTTGTTTTTTCCTCGTAAATCTAATCGAAAAACACTTGGTTGCATTCAAAATCATACCATTCACATCACACCATGCTATTAAACGATCCAAGTCCTCCTGCAAGAGATACGAGTCGGAAAGCGTATCGACAACTTTGAAAAACTTTAGATCGTCGGCAAATAGATAAAAGTTTGAATGAAGGAAGCAACTGCCAATATCATTTACGAAGATATTGAAGAATAAAGGTCCCAGATAGGAACCTTGAGGAACACCTGTGTGAGCTAAAAATGGGTCGGATCTATAACCATTTACCACAACAAAAGATTTTCTGTCTGACAGAAATGATCCGCACCAACTGAGCAAGGGTCGGATATACCAATACTGGAAAGCTTGTACAATAAAACTTGGTGATTAACGCGATCAAATACCTTGCTAAAATCAGTGTAGATCGCGTCCACAGATGAGCGGTTATCAAGTTCAAGAGACACATCGCAGACAAAAGAAAAAATGATTTGTAGCAGTAGCCCGGTCCTTCGTGAAGCCATGCTGACGAGAGCTTAATAGTTGCTTAAATTGCCATGTTATGATTGGATGTAGTAATTGCTCAAAGACTTTAGCAAAGACTGGTAAGATAGATATTGGTCTATAATTGTTAATCATTCCGCGATCACCGTTCTTGAGTAACGGAACTACCAATTCATTTTTCCAATCCGAAGGAAATCTACCAGAGTTAAGCGATTTATTGTATATAAGACACAAAGGTAAAGCCAGGGCTGAAGCAGCTTTAGCTACAAAAACGGTGGGAATTCCATCAGAGCCGGCACCCTTATGATGATCAAGTCTTTTTAACACTTTAAGAACTTGATTGTCTTTGAACTTAATTGAAGTAAGATAGTTATTCGTCAACATAGCAAAATTATAGTTAGAAACAGGTGAGGTGTCTAAGAAACCATTGTTTCCATTGTGATAGGCGGCAGAGAAGTTTTTAGCAAAGAGGTTACAAATTTCAACCCCTTTTGTAGCTGTATTATCGTCAAGAGACATAAGAGCTGGGTAGTAGTGGCAATGACCATTCTTTTTATTTTTAATAAATGTCCAAAATAGCTTCGGATTCGATTTGAGGTTATGTTCTAATCGGGTGATGTAATTATTGTACCAAATAGTCATCAAATGTTCAGTACGCCTTCTGAGTAACTCGAAACACAATTTATCAAGCGGATTATTAAATTTACGAAACATATTTCGATATTTAAGTTTTTCACGTAAACGATTTATTAGATCTTGTGTAAACCATACAGGGAACTTTTTTGACTTCGTCGCGGATTTAGGGACAAATTTGCGAATTGCTTCTCGGATATGACGGTAGAATATAGATAGCATCTCATCTGCAGTATTGCAGTTCTCAAATTCCTGAACCCATCGCACTTCGTTCAAATGCAATGCATCATGATTTTATTGTAATCAGCCTTGTGAAAACAGTACAAATATCTGTGTTCATCACACAATTATTTGTCCTGAGTGGGAATCGAACCCGACCGTAACCGACTACGTCACGAGGCCCGTCCGTAAATTGACACAAAACATTTTTCAGCTTTTTTGTCTGCTTAGCTGTTCGTCTATTTGTTTATTCGGGCATCACACAAAAGCTACTGAACGGGTTTTGATGTTAGACTCTATTTTTCAAGGTTCCGTACCCGAAGGATCAAAACGGGACCCTATTGCTAAGACTTCGCTGTCTGTCTGTCACCAGGCTGTATCTCAAGAACGGCGATAGCTAGACAGTTGAAATTTTCACAAATGAAAAAATACTAAAAACAAAAAAAACAATATTTAAGGGGGACTCCCATACAAAAAACGTGATTTTGTTTTTACCCTATTTTGCTCGCTATTGATAACGGCAACAGGTAGATGCTTGAAATATTCACAGAATATTTAGTTTTAAATTCACTTTAAAAATAAATAATTAAATTAAAATAAAACAAATATTTAAGGGGGCAATACACAAACGTGTTTCTTTACTTGTTTTTGCTCTGTCTGTCCGTCCAGATACAGCCTGGTGACAGACACCAGGCTGTATCTCAAGAACGGCGATAGCTTGACAGTTGAAAATTTCACAAATGATGTATTTCTGTTGCCGCTATAACAACAAATACTAAAAATAAAGTAAAAAATTTTTTAAGGGGGGCTCCCATACAACAATCGTGATTTTATTGCCCTTTTTTGCTCGCTATTGATAACGGCAACAAGTAGACGCTTGAAATGTTCACAGAATATTTAGTTAGGTATATATTAACTTTAACAGAGTTACAATAGTGTAATGTTGTTTACCTAGTCAATGGTACGGAACCCTTCGTGCGCGAGTCTGACTCGCACTTGGCCGGTTTTTGTTTGTTTGATAGTTTTTGATTACCCGTTAAAACTGATATCATTTTGTCCCACAACATCGGGAACCTGAGTTTGTATATTATATACCTAAGAAATTCCTTTTGGTTGCGGCAGAGTCGCGGGTAAAGGCTAGTTAATAAAAATTGTCCCCCACAACACATATAATTATGTGCGAAATCACGCTGTAGTCTCAAGGACGATGTGTCGATGGTGTCCACAAATATTAGGGGCCGTTCATAAACAATGTCACTTTAAGGACTTTTGGACCACCTCTCCCCTATTGCCTGCGTAGATCTCTTTGTCTCATACGTATTCGCATGGACTACAGAATACAAATATATAACAATACGGCAGACTAATTATTTTTATGTGAAACCACGGGAGCTATGGGAACCTAATGACAGATTCACTATATAAGTACATAAAGTACCCCTCTCCCTTGCACGGATGTAAGTATTAACCCAGGACGTGAGTGTGGCATAACTTAGCAAATGTCATTTTTAGTTAATTCACAGAAGGATTGTTCTCATATTGATGGAACTTAAAAAGTGATCCCGTTTCAAAGTTTTTTATAGTGAAATCGTAAACATTTTATATTGGCTCATCAATATTTTATTCATACTATGGCGACGTGTTAAAGCGTGACCAACAAAATAGTTTTAGCATATAATTCACATTAACAAAATAATGTCGGTCGTTTTGATGATCAACCACTGAAATGAAACCCATCACAATATTACAAATAAATAATAAAGATTAGTTAAATCTTTGAGCTTTCTCTTTGTCGGTAAACGCTAAATTTGATATGGTTAAAACGAATTAATTTTGTATTAATAATTGGGAAAGTTAAAAAGCAACTCTATCTCATACAGTATTCATACAAAAATCGATGCCTCAGTATAACATTAGTTTTATAAGAAATAATTGCCCTTTTTTTTTTGTTAAGCCGTAAAAATGTACCTAACCGCACACCCCGTCGTTCGGGGCAACGAACAGGGTAGTGTGAGACCCACACTCAATAAATAAACCCGCTGTGTGCCATCTCTCCGCCGTACTGGCGGACCACTGGAACTGAGTGACATTACTTCAGTAGTAATAAATAATTACCTTCCTGTAGTAGGGACACGGGCCCCTACTACGGGAAGGCAATTATTGATATTAGGAACTTGGATTCTTATGAAGGAAAACGAAATAAATAAATAAATTTAGTCTGATCTTATTACTCATTATTTATGCAGTACATTTTCCGAATAAAATACAAATACATATACAAAAATATAACATGTCGCCACGCTACATAGACGCGACCGAAGTATCTGGGAAACGTCTCATTGAATATTACACAACTTTTGACCGTCAAAATGTCCGAGTGTGACCGCTTTACGACTGTACTGAATATAGCAATCAGTTAATTGAAGCAATCCACTAAATAAAACAATTTTACTAAAGAAAATAACAGACACAGTATTACTCCTTTAATATTAAAGCAGCCAGAAAAACATGAATGAATAAAAATAGAACTGTTGTTCAATACACGTGTTATTAGTAGGATTTGGTCCACCATGATAGGGGTGGGGTATCGCCGTCAATGGAAAGTGTGTCGGCATCTGAGTCTCTGTGGCGCCATGGAACGGGAGTTTTCTTATACACAGCGTGTTTTAACAGAAACGTTATGCTTTCTCACAGTTGCTTTGAAATCTGAAGACATTTTGAAACTACTTCTCTATTTATGTGGTATGTAATGGACGTTACGTAACGTGTCTTTTGCAATGCATTTCCTCGTTCTAAATGTAAATGTTATTCGGAAAGTAGGTGAACATAAGTACTAAACTTGTACATGTTAAGACAATATGATTTTACTAGTTTGTAGCCTGTAGTATATTGAACGAAGTACATAAATTAACATGTTTGAGCATCTCAAAACATCCATATTTCTTACTTGTAAACACAGTAATAATTCATCTTTAAGTACTTTATTCTTCGAAAACTGAATACCTTCAATGGATTCTCTCTCACATTCATATACAAGAGAATGACATAGTGGACGCATTAGCTAAAGAATCATCTACAGACGGATTTTTTTATAATGTTACACCTATTTATTCAGACTACATTAGTAAAGTTAAAAGATATTGTCTAAATGATTGGCAAGAGTATTTTGATGAAAGATCAAAAGAAAAGGGTATATGGTATATATTATATAGAGTGGTATCGTACTATCCAGCCAGAAGTTCCATTAACTCCATGAATTGATTGTACACTTAATAGAAATTTAATTACTGTAGCTTTAAGATTCTGTTCCGGAGTATGTCCATCCAATAAATTTTCATTCTTAATGAAAAAAGTGTTGACTCCCAATTGCACCGACTGTGGGATCATCGATGATATTTACCACATTCTGATGGAATGTGTCCGAAATGAGAACATTAGAATTAGGGTTTTTGGGCCCAATAAGCACTATGATATTGGATTTTGTAATTCTATACTTGCGTTTCCACTATCCAGTCAGGCTATAGATTTATGCCAACTAGTTATAAGATAGTATAATAATATAGGATTGTAATTAACCAATTATTACGTGCCAAGGCTTATACATAAGGAGTTTTGTATTAGGCGATATAGTCGCTAAGCGACAAAGAATTTTATTAAATAAAAAAATGTACTTCTAAAACATACTTTCAATGAAAAACACGATAAATTTTATTTCATTCTATATCTTAACGACTTAAATGTTACTTGGACAATAAATTTAGCTATGTCCATAAGAAAACAAACACGATATATAAGAGGTGATCCATTTCAAGGTTCAATACTTTTTTAAAGAAAATAACAGAAAATTCAAATTTAATGGAGAATGTTTATTATCATTTGAAAGAACATTCTTTGGTATTTATTTTTTGAAGATTATGTCTATCAAATGTTGGCCGTTGCTACGTCGCAGATGGTCCATCCATTGAGTCCAATTTTCGATGACTCGTTCGAGCATTTCGACTGGTAACTGGCGAATGGCACGCGTGATGGTTTCCTTCAAGGCCTGAATCGAAGCGGGTTTGTCCGCATAAACTTTAGGCTTTACATATCCCCACAGGAAAAAGTCTAACGGTGTGATATCACACGATCTTGGTAGCCAATCGACCGGCCCAAAACGTGGCATATGTGCTCACCGAAATGTTCTCTCAATAAATCCATTGATTGATGCGATGTGCGGGAAGTGCGCCGTCTTGCTGAAACCAAATGTCGCCGAGATCACGAGCTTCAATTTCAGGCATCAAATAGTCGGTTATCATGGCACGATAACGGTCGCCATTGACGGTTACGTTCGCACCGGCATCATTTTTAAAGAAATATGGACCGATGATTCCACCGGCCCATAAACCACACCAAACCGTTGTTTTATCTGGATGAAGTGGCAGTTCTTGAATTTCTTCAGGTTGCTCTTCGTCCCATATGCGGCAATTTTGTTTGTTTACATACCCATTGAGTCAAAAATGGGCCTCATTACTTTGTTGTTACCAGTCGAAATGCTCGAACGAGTCAACGAAAATTGGGATTCAACGGATGGACCATCTGCGACGTAGCAACGGCCAACATTTGATAGACATAATCTTCAAAAATAAATGCTAAAGAATGTTCTTTCAAATAATAATAAACATTCTCCATTAAATTTGAATTTTCTGTGTTTTTTTCTTTAAAAATGTAGGGAACCTCGAAATGGATCACCTCTTATAAGTTTCAGATACACCCACGCGCTTTTCAGTGCGTAGGCGAGACCAAATTCATTTGTACAATACTAAAGAGCTTAGTCATGGCACGTAAGAGAGGGCAGAAGAGGCGCCGGTCGGCCTTGTGACGTCACACGCCCTAACCACAAATATTACGTTATATTAACGGGACAAACGTAGGGCGCTGAAAAGTTACGATATTGTAAATTGCCGTCTATATAGCAATTGATATAATTGACATGTAAATATAAGCTTTGTGTTTTTTTTTACTTACTTTTATTAAACCCTTACTAATGCTATTGAGTTAAAATTATTAATTTTAATCGATAGGTAGGTCATTTTTAATGATTCTGTTATATTATAATAATATAACTGCGTTTGGAAAATCATATAATTAATATGGTTTTAGCAGAAGGTAGAAAACCGGTACATTGGGGATAAAATGTATGGAATAATTTAGTTTCTACCATGTTTATAAAACGTTTAAAACTGACTACGTCCGCCATGGCTCATCGCACAGCTCACCTTCTATGAAAATATATTTGGCCCATTTGTTCTTTATGGTACAAGGAGTTTCTTACATAATTTTCATCACCCTTAACCTTTAGAAGATTGTCTGAAGCAGACGTGATCACGCCACCGGAACATTTGGCTGTCGGCCAGTAGGTAGGTACAATGTACTAGGAAACAATGTTTTGGGTCGTCGGTGTTCCGTTTTAAGATGTTATCGGGACTTCGGCGGATAAATATTATGAGGAAACCTGATATAATTTTGTCGCGTTATTCGATTTTCTAAACAAGTGTTTAAGCATAAAGTAGTTCTATATTTTTATTGGTAGTCTGGCAATAAAAATGTTTTTAATATAAATGTTTTTAGTGCCTTGCTTATCTCAGCATGGGCCGGCTCGCCCGGGGAAGTCCCTACAATCCTTTCACAGAATATTGGCGTGAAACGATGTATGGTGAGTGAGAGCACCGGAGGCCCATCCCCTTCCCTATTTTCTCCTTAACATTCTTCCTCTCCACTTCCTATCCCTTTCCTTGTAGATGGTGACGCATGAGTGATTCCTATGGTGTTACTAGCGTCTATAGGCTAACTGCTTACCATCAGGTGGGCCGTATGCTTGTTTGCCACCCACCTAGTATAAAATAAATATCGTGGTGTTTCCAACATATCTATATAACAGATTTAATATTATCTTTACTATTATAAAGCTGTAACAGAGCTGTGTCTGTACATTTAAGATATTTGAGGAAAAATTACTGTAATAGGCTATATAGGCCTAAACACAAAACAATTTTTTTTAGAATTTTTGTCTGTTTGTTTGTTCGCGCATCACGCAAAAACTACTGTACGGATTTCGATGCAACTTTTTTATTTGGTAGCTCTTGATTAGGCTTAACAACTGGTATACATTTTATCCCGCTACTATATCGGGAACCTGAGATAAAACCTATAAACTAGCTTTTGGCTGCGGCGAAGCCGCGGGCAAAGGTTAGTTTTATAAATAAACTAGGGGTGAATTGGTGATATATTGTAATAAGTGAAAAATCATCATGCTATAAAAAAATGCGTCAATACCGCATATAATAATTCTGGACCACAATCACAACGCCAATTACTGAGTAAATCTAAATCATCCAGAGTAACCATTTAAACAGAAAATTTCATGAAATTTGGTCTAGCTTTTTAGTAGTGCAGTGATTTATGTATACATAGACACATTTCTTTCTCTCTTTCTTATTATTAATAGATATTAACATTATAAATAATATATATTTATTGTTAAGTTTTACTTCAGTCGTGTGGTCTAAAGCACACTCGTTTTTTTAAACCTTTGCACTATTCACCACTTGATAGTAATCACTCTGTATAGCCTCACGATATGCTCACCGCAAAGTTATATCTTTTAATTTGACCATTAGCAGTTAGACGCATCTTTCATTTTACATATTCGAATGTTGGCATCATGCCAGCATATTTTGAAGTAGGCATCTCTTTGACCACTCATTCATATTTCACTCTGTTTCGTCTCGGAAGCTCTTTGAAAAATATAAATCTGAATCTGCTGTGAATAGACAAACTTTTTATATGATTATTACACTTTGCATCCCGGATCTATAGTAATTATGTTAAAACTTTATACACGAAAGTATATTAAGTAGAAATGTAAAAAAGATTTTGTTCGTTTTTTACCACTTGACGCCGTAACTACTTAAAAGATGATCACGTAATTAAAATTACATATACTCCGGAGTAAAGAGAAGGATATATTATTTCCTGTTATTTTATAGCTTATGGTGGTAGATACTTCTAGTAGTAACTCTTGCTTATGCCCAGCATGAATGGGCTGCTGGATCCGAGATAATACCACCCTCACAAAATATCAGGGTGAAACAACGGTCTACCGGTGTGTTGAGTGAGAGCGCCGGAGGCTCCAACCCCCTTCCTATCTCTCCTTATTATCCTCTGCTTTTCTAACTATTATCCCTTTCCTTGGAGAAGGTGACACGCGAGTGATGTCTCTGGTGTCGCTATCGTTTGTAGGCTACGGTAACCGCTTACCATTAGGTGGGCCGTATAATAATATTCACGGAAATTTCACACAACGCCCTCTAGTCCCAAACTAAGCTTAACGCTTGTGCTATAGGTACCAGATTACGGATATAATACTTAACTTACTGTTTTTTTTTTGTAAATACATACATATAATAGATAGAAAACACCCAGACGCAGTACAAATATCTGTGTTGCACACAAATAATTGTTCTGAGTGGGAATCGAACCCACGACCTCATGCACGGAAGTCGGTTACACTACCAACTACGCCACGAGGCCCGTCATTTAGGTTATCGATTACATTGCTTAGACGGGCCTCCCGTCTAAGCTATGCTTGTTACCCATGACCCATGTAGTATAAAAAAATTTAACTAGTGGCCGAATAATGGTAAGTGGTAATCGTCGTTAATGGATTTTAGTATTATCAGAGGCATAACAAACCATCTTTCTACCATTTGGTACGTGTGGTGACGGACTAAGAATACAAGTGTCGCCACCCCGTTCTTTCTCACGGGTGTCGAATGAGGCGACTAAGGGAAGTAAGCAATTATCATCCATTGCATGACTGGTGGTAGGGCTGGGTACCAAGTGGGAGTACTCACTTGGTATCGGGCCCGAGCGGGTTGGTACCACCATCTCCCGTGTGACCAGCCATGAAGCACATCGTTGCGTTTTGGCTGTAGTAGGAGATAGCCGTTTATTCTTTCATTTCTTAGCGGTGAAATGAAATGGTGAGCTTGACAATACTCTCGGTATAGTTGAGTCCATGAGCGACGGTTACCATTTACCATCAGATATGCCGTGGTTCGTCTGCCACCAGAAGCAATAAAAAAAAAACATTAGAATATAGTCTTACACAGATACTCTGTACTTAGCCTGCTTATTTAGAGATAAAGGATATTTAAGTATGATAGACGAAATTCGACTCTACAATATAAGATAGCCGAGATTAAATTAAAAGATGTCTAATACAATTTCCATTGGAATGGAGCTATTTAATGAAAACACATTGAGGCAAAGCTGTGGAATTGTGTAAGAGATTTAACAAATAAAGAGATTTAATTAAACAATTAGGCGGGTTCACTCGTTTATTGGATGAAAACTCAATATAAGCTATTCTTGTATTATACGAAAAGCGCTAAGGGCCTTACTAATAAACGTTGTATAATCTCTGAATAGTTATTCAGTATTTTGTTTTTGTCACTACTATGACAGTTTAACGTTGAAAGAAAGGAACAAAACACTGAATTACTATTCGAAGTTTAAACAATGTTTATTAGTAAGGGGGTAACTGTTAAAGAACCTACTATTATAATAATTGTTGTGTTGTTGGGCTTAAAAATTATATGAGCAAAGTGTCATCAACCTTTTGTTCATAACATTATATGTGTATATATTATTGCGACCAGCGATTGGTTTTGCAGGAGTTTACTTAAAAAACTAAAATTTATTAATTCAATATTACCACAGCGGTCGAAATGCCAATTTGAAAAATAGAAAACGATAGCCACAGGATTTTAACCATTGTCTCTTGGATTACCGTTTCATACACTGCCAATTAAGCTATTGTGACATTTCTTTGGGACTATTCATTTCCATAACAAATTTCATCCCAATGTCTTGGTTGACTGTGTTTTCTGGTACCTAAATGGACGAGCACTAGAAATAGTGCTTAATAGACAAAATAACAAAACAACTAAAAGTTGTTTGTATATCGTATAAAATAATAGAACAGTTCTTTACTTTCAATTAGAAAACCAATTTTCTTTTCAAAGTACAGGATATATATTTTATTTGTGTTACGAATACAGCGCAAAGAAATATTCTTAAAAAACAAAACTTGTTTGTTTTATATCGTCTACGATTCGCAAAGTTAGATTATTACGCTCCCACAAGAAGACGTATAAAAACTGTAAGAAAACAATGTTGAAAAATAATCTTAGATTGTATTAAAACTGGTTTTCTGAAAAACAGAATATTTAACACAACTGACTTGTAAAAATAACTGAAATTCAAGATTCGTAAAAATTCTCGTAAATCGGATCACACGCCTCATAAAGTAATTTGTTCTCTAGCTAAACCTGTAAAATGCTGCGTGAGGTGTCATTGTTATGACGTTTGTTTTTGACTCAAATGCTATGTAATTCCTATATTATAATCAAGGGCAGTAGATGGTTTAGATTGTGGCATAACGCCATGGAAATGTCAACTACGCACATTTGCTTTGTTTTTTTTTATATTTTTTTAAGCATTTATTTAGATATTTTTATATATATTTTTAGCATTTGACATGCTTAGCACTATACATTAAACACAAAGTGAAAAATGTGAAATCGAAAACAACAGTCAAGAGCAGGATTTGAACCTGCATCTCCTGGATACCGTCCAGATGCTTTACCAATTCAGCCATCCTGACAATTACTCCTGACTGCTAATTTCGATAACACATCATACTTAACGTCTTTGGGTGTTTTCGATTTCACATTTTTCACTTTGTGTTTAATTTTAAGCATTTGCCAAGTTTAGCCATAAAAATTAACACAAATTGCGAAAACCTGTAATCGAAAATAATAGTCACGACCAGGATTTACACCTACATCTCCTGGAATACCGTCCCAAATGCTGTACGAGCAGACATAGCAGCTCCGCTTCCTGGAAAGCCAGTCCAGATGCTCTGCCACTGAGCCATCATAGCAGTTGCTCGTCTTGGGACTGGTAGTCCAAGTGTAGGAAGTTGTGGGCAGAATTTAGTTACATTGTAATGAGTAAGGAATTAAGGATATTACAAGTGGACTAAGATAAGGTACAAATATTTAAGAATCAACAGATTTGTCAAATTTTGAACAGCGCTAGATTTTTCTTACATGCGACAAACAACTCATGTTGTTTACAAAATGTACGGGTTCATAAATTGAGAAACTTTGTTTTTAACTGACGTAGGTGTCAATAAATAGCACAGTTGAGATACGCGTATTTACAGTAATGGCTTTGACACATTAATCATATTTTGACTAAGGTAAATTCAGTTGTAATAACTATGCTTATTATTTAACCCGATTTTTTTTAAAATGGGGTTATCGTGCACTGTACCTGTATACTTTTTAGTCACACTGTTGGGCACGGGCTCCTCTCATGGTGAGTGGCCATAGACCATTATGCTGGCCCAGTATGGATTTGCAGACTTGACAAGCCGTTGAGAAAATCTCGGGCATGCAGATTTCCTCACGATGTGTGATAAATTGTAAAAAAATACGCATATAATTTTCAAAAATCTCCAAAAGTCAGAGGCGTGTGCCATAAGAGGTCTGAAACTTGGCTGGGGATCGAACTTGATACACTGTGTTTACAGTCCTTGGTTTTACCAGCTATCATTGTATATATACCTATTTTTTTGCCTAGTGCTACTAAGGATTGCAATGGTAGGACAATGGCATCGATCCCTAGTACGAGGACGAGATCTTGCAAAGTACACACCTCTGACCTTTCAAAATTATGTTTGTATTTGTTGACAAATTACTACTACCCTTTTTTTTCTTTAGTTGGAAAAAAATGTACCTATCCGCACACCCCGTCGTTCGGGGCAACGAACAGGGTAGTGTGGGGCCCTCACTCACTAAAAAAACTCGCCGTGTGCCGTCTCTCCGCCGTTATTGGCGGGCCACCGGAACCATATTACATTCCTTCAGTGGTAAATTGTTACTACCCTAGTCTAGTCTAGTGAAGTCTGCGTGAAGTGTTTTGGATACTTACTTACTTACTAACAATAAATCCTCCCTTTTTATATTGCAAAGGCTCTGTAGAAGATATTTAAACTAGTGTTTTAGTAACTAGAGAAGTATATAAAGTGTTACATTTAGCAAAAGCGTGATAAAAAAAGAACTGAGTGAGATATCAAGAAGTTTGAAAGTGAAACCATGTGTGTCTTAGACGAAACTTGTTATCGGACTCGAGCGGGGGGTACCTGCAGATAGCCTGTATTCTTTCATTTCAGATCCTTGAAACGATATGGTGAGCAGCAGCTTGACATTACTCTTACTATAGTTGAATCCATGAGCACTTAGCAACAGGCGGTCCATGGCTCCTCTGCTATCATAAGCAATAAAAAAACAGTACAGCAGCACTTAAATCTATATCTTATTTCCTTCAAATAATAACAATACAATATTTACTGAAAGTATGACACTCCATCTTTTTTTTTTTGCACTTACCTAGTATTCTTGCATGTCTTTACTGCACACTTCGGCATTGCTGCACGTCACACAAGCGCGGTCATAAGCGACTAAGAGCAAAACAAGGCATACTACGCGATTTATGCCTTGTTGTGCCGGTGCCGTTTTCGAGCAACGATCGTGTTTCTACCTTATATTTGATCGCAGCTTATTTCTATATTTTTGACGGTTTATTGAGTGAGATGGAGTGATAAATCTTGCATTTTGAGTCTCATTTGACTGTTATCTATTGTTAAACTTGTGTGGCAGGTTGCTGTTGTAACGCGACGTCAGACCCGACTTTTCGGATGCCCAGTTTGGCTTTCGGGCTGGTCGTTCGACGGTCGGCGCGATTATGCGCCTGAGGGCCGCGGCCGCGGTGGTCGTCGCCGGCGGTGGAGTGGTGTTGGCGGTGTCGCTCGACATCGCCAACGCATTCAATAGTCTGCCATTAAGCTGCATCAGGGTGGCGCTCCAGTATTATGGGGTGCTATCTTGAGGGCTGCAGCGTTCTCTATGAAAGCCGCATAGGGGACGTTGTGAGGAGACCCATGTCGTGCGGTGTCCCACAGGGTTCGGTTCTAGGGCCGCTCCTGTGGGACATCGGTTACGACTGGGTGCTACGCTGTCGGCTCCCCCCCGGGCTGGCGGTCATCTGCTATGCGGATGACACGCTGGTCGTGGCCCGGGGCGGAAACTTCGAGGAAGCGGCGTTACTGGCCACCTTAGGGACCTCGCAGGTGGTTAGGAGGATCGGGGCGCTGGGGCTTAGGGTGGCCCTGGACAAGTCGGAGGCCCTACTTTTCCATGGGCCCCGACGTCGGCCACCTGCTGGCGCCTCAATCACAGTGGACGGGGTTCAAATTGGGGTGAAGGCCCAGATCAAGTATCTGGGCCTGGTGCTGGATGGGCGTTGGCGCTTTCGCGAGCACTTCCGCCAACTGTCCCCGAGGCTCGTCGGCGCAGCGTCCGCCCTTGCACGGCTTTTGCCGAATATGGGCGGACCCTATAATGCGTGCCGACGGCTTTATGCGGGGGTTGTCCGGTCGATGGCGCTGTACGGTGCACCTGTGTGGGCGGGATGCCTGGACGCGCCGAACAGGGCTCTTCTGTGGAGACCACAAAGAGTCGTCGCATCCAGGCTCATACGCGGATACTGCACGGTGTCGACGGACTCGGTGCTCGCCGAAGTGTATCGGCGGGCATCGCAAGAGCGAGAGGTGGGAGGTCGTCCTTCACCCAGGGAGGTGGCCAGGTGGCAAGGCGATGCCCGCCGAGCTGCCATGGCCAGATGGAGGACACGGTTGGAAGCGCCCTGAGCCGGTCTCTGGACCGTAGGGGCGCTCCAGCCTGTGCTGGAGGAGTGGGCGGGGCGACAGCACGGAGTCCTTACCTTCCGACTGGTGCAGGTGCTGTCGGGGCACGGTTGCTTCGGCAGATATTTGCACATAGTCGCAAGGAGGGAAGCGGCTTCGGGCTGTCACCATTGCGGCTGCGACGAGGATGCAGCACACGCTCGAGTCATGCCCGGCTTAGGGTGGGCAGCGCCGTGAACTCGTCGCGGCAATGGGGGGGACCTCTCGCTGCCGAGCGTCGTTAGAGCGATGCTTGGCAGCGACAGGAATTGGGCCGCGGTCGCTGCCTTCTGCGACGAGGTCATCTCGCGGATGGAAGCGGCCAGGGAGGCTGATCCTTCCGCAGACCCGAACCACCGCCAGCGACTGGGGTGGCGCAGGCGTGAATATTTGCGCCTTATGCCGCCCTAGCTGAGGCTGCGGGTGGATGGACCGGGGAACGTCCGCCACCCGCAAGGCCTCCCGCGAAGGTGCGACGCTCCGTGTGCGGGTGCGTCGCTCAGTAGAGGGTACCCGAAAGGGTAAGCCGCCGGCGGACCACCGAAGGAATGTGACATAGTTCCAGTGGTCCGCCAATAAAGGCAGAGAGACGGCACACGGCGGGTTTATTTGGTGGGTGAGGGCCCCACACTATCCTGTTCGTTGCCCCGAACGACGGGGTGTGCGGTTAGGTACAATTTTACCCGCCTAAACAAAAAAAAAGGTTCCTATTGTAACCAAATAAAAAATTGTTTTAGGTGATAGAAGTTTCTGAACGCATTATTCTGCTGTCGTCATTGGGAATAATTTCACGTGAGTTATGTGCACAATGTTTTCTGTTTGCAGCAGCCCGTGTGGTTTTATCACCGTGAGTAACACTAAGTTTAAGCTTCGTTTTAGGTGAATGTGCAGGATAAAGTTTTACGATAAATTTGACATTATTTTTAGTTTACTGTTGTGCTGTTTGTGACAATATTCGTTCTATTTTAAAAACACTTTTATGGAATGAAATGAAAGATAAATATTTGTTTAATATAATTTTAAAGTATTTTAAAAATCTACAAAAATAAAACAAATACTACAGCGATATTGTTTAAAATATTCAAAGGTTGAACTTAGCATCAGTTCAATTTCAAGATTTTATTTTCTTAATCAATAATCATAATGTATTTAGCAGAAATACTGCTCAGCTGGGCAGTGATTGGGCAGTTAAGGAAGATCTTCTCGTCCAACGTTTCGTAGTGTCTAAAAACGAAGGTCTACAACCAGTGTGTGTTAACAGTGACGACATAATATGTTAGATACAGAGGCGTGGTTCTCAAATGTCAGCCTCCTAAACAGGCCCAAAGTCGCGTAGCGTGCCATGCAAAGGGCTCGGTATTTCTCTACGTGATAAAATCCGTAACACGGAAATTCGCGGGCGAACTAGAGTAACTGACATAGCCTGCCGGGTTGGCACGCTGAAGTGGCAATAGGCAGGCCACATCGCTTGACAAATCGACAACCGCTGGGGAAGAACAGGTTCTCGAGTGGCGACCACGTATCGGACGGCGCAGTATATGATGGGCTCCTAGAAGATGGACTGTTGACGTGGACAGGCGGAACCGTTCGTTGCGTGCTTTGGGGGAGGCCTACGTCCAGCAGTGGATGATAAAGGCTGATAGAGAGAGGCTACTTAGCAGTGCATTGTATAATTAATGAAGTGACCGTAATTAATCAGCAGATGTAATAAAATATTGATATTACTACTTCAGTCCTTGTGTTGTGGACAAATGTTTTCAATGTCATAATAGATTTTATAGCTGTATTAAGTATCCATAACCTATATATATAAGGTCAGATTAACTTTATCTACATGGTGTTCTTTAAAAATTGTTTTTTTTTTCTAAAACTATACGACAACAATCTATTAAAATATAATCGCACAACAATGACTTAGGCTCCTAAGTACAATTTCCCACGACTGAACATGACAACGTGAACTTCAAAATTCATTTCTATTATGTCGTACCTATATCCTTATACCACAGGAATTCCTTATCGGGATTAAGATATTCTTGGTGTTTACCCAAGGCACAATTTATTTATTATTATCTGTAGGTATACCCATTTCCTTAAAATCCTCTTAATCTTTAGATATATATGACAAAAATATCTATCCTTCTCGAAATTATATTATTTTCGGATTAAAAGTTGCCTCAATTGTCTACCTAAAAAACTCATTCAAAGGACAGTGTTCAGCTGCCATACATTGTTAGCCCAAGAACCAGCAGCCACAAAAAATATTTTTGTGTGGTTAATAACGACTATATTTGATTAAAATTAAATTAAAGTCACGGACACTTCCGAAAACTGCATAATAACCAAAATGATTACCCATTTTGAGGTTATAATTTGTGTTCAGTAGGCGTACATCTACATAGCATGGCGTCGCGAGTTCATAAATATTTTAGCGCTTTCACATAAAAATGAATCTAAAATTATAATTATTTTGATCTATATTTTTTAGCATTTGACATGCTCCGCCTTAGAGCCGTCGGCTTAGGGCACTTCCCCGGATTGGAAAAGACGTGGGTTCGATTCCCACTCGTACAAAAAATCTCATTTTACTTATTCACAAATAATTTGTACATTATAATTATTATTATACTTAGGTACCTATAAATCCACAACTGAAATGAAATAAAATGGATTTAGTAGCTAGGTTGGTAATTCGCTGGTTTCATGATTTTAACTAGGTATCGTCTCGGTACATTAGTGGAGTCACCAATCTCATATTTTAAAATATCAGCATCTCATTTTGTGGCAGGATACGGGCCCAATACATTGATTATGTAGTCATCGCAACATACTATGAGGAATGGTTTGACAAGATTTCTATATTTATGAAGAGAATAAGTTTTTTTTGATATGAATAGTTACTGCTCTTTTGTACGTAAATATATGTTCCGTCCATTATTACAACGGCGTTTCTATCTTCCATTGTGCTGCCAGGATTTCCAAACAATGATTAAGGAGTATATAAGTTTCTTCCTGCAACTTCTCTTCTCGTAATATGATACAAACCTAAATGTTTTGAGTAATTTGGTAGATGAATTGTTTCAGACTGTAGTGCTACAGGGCTATTGGCAGTTAGTGCATCTGCGCTAAGAGCCGCTTCTGCTCTTTGGAAGCATTTATGGCAAATGACATCTAATGCACGTACCTAAAATATACAATTATTGTTAAGCGTTGATATACAGTTAGGTATACTGCGTGGGCATGCAGTATCCCTGATTGGCATTGGGTCAGGTTAAATAAATTCATGTAATACAGTTTAAGAAGCCTTAAGCTTCTTAAACTGCATGACCTACTGCTGCTGTAGAAGCAGATAGGTAGGTTTGAACTACATATATTTATTCAAATTTAAAAAAATACCTATGTCATGTGTTCCAGTCAAGTTAATAACTCACTTGCACATAAAAGTAAGTAATAAAAGAGTGTTGGTTTAATTATTAAACATAAATATGGTTTGATATATTTATGTTTAATGACATAGATAAATTATTGACTTAAGTGAGCTCAGTCCACTGTTTAATCTATATGACTCAGTATTACTATTATTACTCGGCTATTATTGATGAAATTATCCAATTCTATATTTTTTAAATATTTCAGCCAGGACTCTGACGTCAGCAATAGATCATATGGTTTGAACCATTTAAATGAATTCATTATTGACATGTATAAGTATGCACTGATGATAGCTTCTTACCTCTTGTGGTTGAATCCAATTTCGCACAATACTTAAAATATGCTGGTGAGACTCATCTTGTATAATGTGATGTCGGAGCTGTGCTACAGAGCGACCACATTTTATATAAATATTTTGGTAACCCACATATGGTTCAGAACCTTCTGCAGCAATTATGTCATCATTATCAAATAATGAGTGGCAAGCATCACATATTTAATCACTTATTGTCACCTAGAATATAATTACTTAATCTTATTGATGTGGTAAATTAAATACTTCCTCCCATATTTAATAAATAATAATGTAACAATCACACACCATTCAGAATATAATATGTGAACACTCACCACTTGTGGTGCCACCTGTGTCTGTACATGCAGTAGAATTCTAACATTATTTAAAATGTGGCGTTTCATCCTAGTTACATCAATTCCACAATTCACACATTTGATTTGAGAGGTGGTACTTGAAATAGCCATTGAAGTTGATGGAGTCGAATAATGCTTAACTGCACGATCAGCTCTTTGCCAACAAGGATGGCAAATGTAATGTGATGCACGAACCTAAAAATAGAAAACAATAATTTTATTAAAACTACTAGCCTTCTACCATGGCTCTGCCGCAGCCAAAAAATAGTTTTCAGGTTCCCTATATAGTAGCAGGATAAAATGTATATACGTTTTTAAGTCTTATTTAGCTCTTGATAAGAATTAAAAAAAAAATCAAATAAAAAAAGATGCATCAAAATCCATTCAGTAGTATTTGCTTGCGTGTGCGCAAACAGATAAAAAGTTAGCCTATATAGTTAGCCTATATAATTAGGCTTAATTCAGTATTTTTTCTCAAATATGTATCTTAAATATGCAGACAACAGCTCTGTTATAGGTTTATAATAGTATAGTGTCATGGACAAACCTAAAAGCAAAAAACAATAATTTTATTAAAACTAATATTGTTTTACAAAGTACCTTACTATTAAATAGCTACCTCTGATGTAGTAAGTCTTTCCATGATAATATTTTTAATATTCATATAATGTTGGGTATCTGTCCTCAGTGCAATTACTTGATGTGAACGAGCCCGATGTGGCAATGCCACTTGACAAAGAGCACAGCTTTGGCCCGCATGAGAACTATTTACCGTGGCGTGAGAACAACTTACCAACCGCGGAGTTCCATTGCTGTATGCAGTGAAGAATCCGCTCGTCTTCTAATGTTATGCAACCAGAAGCAGAGCCGCAATTGACACAAAATACACCTTCCAATTCCATATTAGCTCGTAGGTCTGTACGTATTGCCAAGTTGTCGTTTTCTGTAGTCAAGTAGATCCGTTAATCACAGCCAGATATCAATATTCAAAGAAGAAATCAGAGTCCGTAGTTCAAGCCAAGTCGTTAATAAAATCGTCAGTTAATAATTCCACAATAAAAACAAAACTAAAAAAGAAATCGCAAGTACACGGTGATTACTGTGCTGATCATCTGTCACTATCGCCTGCTGTCATTTTTTTCTTTTTCTGCTCTTGGGTTAGTGTTGCCAGCTATATGCTAGAGAAACACGTAGAAAATTGAGATTGTTGTATGATCTCGTTCATCTTATCTTAGATATTATTATGTATTTTTTACGAAGTTCAATACATTTATACGTTAGAAAATATTATTGATCTAATGCGTGCGCCAACCGCTGACGTGGTGCAAAAGTTGCGATAACGCTCAAAAACACGAGCGTGCTTGTTGTCGCAATAGTAATACTTACTTAACAGTACTTGTTAACTTCATAAAATAACCGCACAAACAAATAAATGACACAATATATAAACAATAACGACTTATAAAAAAACCGTAGATTTATTATTAAAACTGTATGTATTGCAACATTGAACATCCATAATGAATGCCGATACATTTGTTGGTCGTGATGATACTTTTTAAACTGTTTACGAGATTCTGAAGTGTCCGTGAGATTTTAATAATTGATTTCTAAGTTATAAAATAAACTAGTAATTCTTGTTAGGATGGCATGCTTGTTGATTTATAGGCGGATTTGAGCAATGTCATTTGATCAGTCGCTCACGCGTAATTCACGGACAAATATCCAAGCAGCTAAACTTCGTCACAAACTTTTGTAATTATAATATTAGTACGATTTGTACATTGTGGCACTATACATCATTAATTTGAAGAAAAACGATACAATTCAGCTGCAATATTTTGTTGTGTGTGACATCAAATTTGTCATATGACCAGCGCCATTACAGAAACAGCATTTTCCAAAATTGATCAAATAGTCAATTAAATTATCATCAAATTGTTGTTGGTCGACGAGCCGTCTATAAACCTGCCTGTCTGAAAAATATTCTCGGCTTGCGAAGTCTGCCAACTTTCACTATATACTGTAGCAAGGCATGGTAGTAGATACTATGGTCTAAACCCGCGTCCGACAGTGAGACAGTAATAGATGGTCAAAAATAAAGCTTTTTGGACGAAAATCACATATATGAGAGCAAGGTTGTAGTGTGTGGGTGTTATTTTTTCAAGAGTGTGGCAGGCTAAGGTAATACTAAAATCTAAATTACGCCTGAATACACCGTTTTTCCAAATTCACCATCGTCGTTAAAGTATGATAATTTATTTGTAGAAGATTATTTCGAGAACACCATGTATATTTTCAATCTTCGTCAATACTGATTAATTTTAAAATTAATGTTATTCATGAAAATAATAAAGAGGTTCAGGGATTAACAGCACATCAATTAAAATGTTCACACAATCTTATTATGTATTCATTGTTATTTATATGATTTAAGTATCATTATATTAACGATTAGTATTTTAAATCGATATATGGCTTGGGAAAACGTATACATGACGTGATTTTATGATCGACTTGTAACACACTTTCTATTTTTAATAAGATGTAATTAAATTACTAATTTTAGATTTGGATCTTAATTTAGAATGTGTTTACAGAATATGTAATTTAAAAAAGAAATTATATCAATTGTTGAAAGTGATATGATGAACTGAGAATTCATTTGAAGATGACTATTGTCGAAAAGAACCACAGCGCATTTCGTTTGTTTATACTTACCTTTTTATAAAATGGGTTCTGTGATTTCGTCTGTTCACGCAGACAAAATAGCAAAGATACCTGATACTAATATTACCTAAATAATTACATCACTCTACGACGCATTATTGCTTTAAAAATAGCTATCCTACAGAAACTGCCGTAATACCTTGGCATTACATTTAAATTTTTACACAAGAAGGTACCTACATAAAATCCAAAGTCCAGGAAATAAAGCTAGTTTATTAAAGAATTAATAAAACCACATTATAAACATCAACTCAATACTAATTTAGGTAGCTGTCAATACCGTAAACGTATTTATATTATCTAGTAAATATTATAAATCTGTAACAGAGCTATGTCTGTACATTTAAGATATTTGAGAAAAAATTAATGTGTGTGGGCTATTTAGGCGTCTCTGAACACATAACATTTTTTTTTAAATTTTGTCTTGTTTGTTTGTTTGACATCACCCAAAAACTTTCTTGTTTGGTTAGATTAAAAATTGGTATACATTTTATCCCGCTACTATATCGGGAACCTGAGATATAATCAAAAAACTAGTTTTTGGCTGCGGCGGAAATGGCTAGTTTTCTATAAATTTGTTAATAAAAAGCTTTAATTATTTGAAAATGATTTATATGTATTCATACTGCAGAAACACAACCTGAGCGCCAGCAGATACTAGTATTTAGGAACAATCAAACATATTTAGACGGAGGCCACCCGCCGAACTAACTTCTAAATAAAAATGTCATCATTAATTTGACTAAGTAAAGGTGTATAAACATAAAAGGCTCCGCGGTTATAACTTATATCTAATAGAAGCAGGCAACAGACCAAACTTGTGATTGATACTTAGTTAAGAGACGTTAAATTTTTATGTCACCAATCAATCAATTTTGAATTCTTCTTGTGGGGGAGCTAATGAAATGTAGAGTTAAATTGGTCGTTAGCCATATGTGTTTTAAAAGCTTACGCCCATTATAAGGGAACAATCATTGAAATGTTAATGTTATAATGGTACATACAACATATTTAATGTCATTTAAATGTGTGTTAGTAAAGTTACTAGGCATTACATCCCTAATGCGAGGTATTGTCTCAAGAAGAACTTACTAACCATCACCCTTAACTATTAAATACGTAATTAATTAAGTATTAGTAACTGTTCAAACAAACTGAGCTGGGAAATTGGTATTTGCGGTTTTTGGAATTGGCTCGTAACTAGGGTTGCCACCTTTTTTTTGTGAAAATAAAGTACACAGGTATTAAAAGTAGGAAAAAAAAGTACATAGTACCGAAATAAAGTACGATTTATTTTACTCTATCTTTTTACTTAATTGCATTACTTTTAGCAATTTTTAAGAGTACAAATTATTTGTGTATAAGGAAAGAAATTTTTTTGTACGAGCGGGAATCGAACCCGCTTCTTTTCCAATGCGGGGAAGTGCTCTAAGCCACTGAGCTATCGTACAGACCTATTCGTTCATCTCAATTTCCTCATCACATTTGTCTTTACGACCAACGCAATCTATCGGAATGCATTTACATGCATCAATCCAATATAGCAAGTTTAATTTTGCAATTAAAATTCATACTATTTGATGGCGCGATTTTTTTAAACATTTTTGTCTTATTGATGTGAAACATCTAATGCGGAGGGAGGGTAAAATCGGCTGTTAGCGTGGCGACGCTTTTATTTTACTTGTCCCGCTCAAATCTTGCAAGTTAGATTTGACACACTTCCCGGTTTCCGATTGAGCTGAAATTTTACACGCATCTGTATATCGCGTGACAATGCAATATTATGATGACAGGGAGCTGATCTGATGATGGAGCTGGAAGGTGGATATAGGAACTCTATAATCAAACGACGCAACCCCATCGAGTTTGGACACGTTTGATTCGTCTTGATGAGTACTTTATCTTTAGATGGTATCCAGGGTCTGATGATGGAGCTGGAAGGTGGCCATGCGAAACTCTGTAATTAAATGGCGCAACTTCATCGAGTTAGGGCACGTATGAAATGTCTTAACTAGTACTTCAGTCCTAGATGATATCCAGGGTCTGATGATGAAGCCGGAAGGTGGCCACACCACAGTAACTCTGTATTGAAAAGACGCAACCCCATCGAGTTTGGAATCATTTCATTCGTCTTGACGAGTACTTTGTCTTTAAACGGTATCCAGGGTCTGATGATGGAGCTAGAAGGTGGCCATAGGAACTCCGTTATAAAATGACATAACTGCATCAAATTTGGGCTCGTATGATTTGTCTTGACGAGTACTTTGTCTCTAGATGGTTTCCAGGGTCTGACGATGGAGCTGGAAGGTGGTCACAGTAACTCTGTAATGAAACGAGGCAACCCTATCGAGTTTGTACTCGTTTGATTCGTCTTGAGGAATGCTTTGTCAAGTTATAATCATTTTATTTCTACAAAATAATTTCGATGTTTTCAAATTTGATAGAAGTCCCGCGACGTCGTTTTTTTTAGCATATGACATGCTCCGTTACTTTTTAAAGCATAAATTATTTATGAATAAGGAAAAAGAGATTTTTTGTACGAGCGGGTCTTTTCCAATCGGGGAAGTGTTTTAAGCCACTGAGCTATCGTATAGACATATTTGGTCATCCCAATGTCCTTATCACATTTGTCTTTACGACCAACGCCATCTATCAGACTAATGTGATGAGGATAGCTCAGTGGCTTAAAGCACTTCCCCGGATTGGAAAAGACGCGGGTTTGATTCCCGCTCGTACAAAAAATCTCTTTTTCCTTATTCACAAATAATTTGTACTTTAAAAAGTAGCGGAGCATGTCAAATGCTAAAAAAATATAAATCAAAAATGTTTAAAAAAAAATCGCGCCATCAAATAGTATGAACTTTGAACTATATTGGATTGATGTATGCATTCCGATAGATGGCGTTGATCATAAAGACAAATGTGATAAGGACATTGGGATGACCGAATAGGTCTGTACGATAGCTCAGTGTCTTAGAGCTAGAGTTCTTAGTTTGTACTTTAAAAAGTAGTGGACCATGTCAAATGCTAAAAAAATATAGATCAAATTTTTATTATCAGTTGTGATAAACCTATTTTTATATTTTAAAGCATGCATGATATGCATAGCCATATAAATTTACACAAAGTGCGAAAATGTGTAATCAAAATCGAATCATTTTTGATCTATATTTTTTAGCATTTGTCATGCTCCGCCACTTTTTAAAGTACAAATTATTTGCGAATAAGGAAAAAGAGATGTTTGTACTAGCGGGAATCGAACCCGCGTCTTTTCCAGTCCGGGGAAGTGCTCTAAGCCACTGAGCTATAGTACTATAGCTCAGTGGCTTAGAGCACTTCCCCGGATTGGAAAATCGAATCGCCAAAAATCGAATCACGTTTGCCCGTGACTGTTATTTTCAATTTTACATTTTCGCACTTTGTGTTAATGTATATGTCTAAACATGTCAAATGCTTAAAAACATCAGAATATCATGTAGAACTATATACTTAGATTATATAACTTGTTTAATGAAGAAATTTATCCATAAAGACAGTCCATATCATTAAGTTTTAGCAGATTTAAAATTTCCACTTATATAGTCAACAAAATTATCAAATTCAACATTACTTAAATTTATTTTCTAATGGTAAATAACTAGCTTGTGTCGTTAAAATTAATTATACTAGTCAGTTCAGGTGAAGACAAATTTTGAATATAATTGTAACAAATCACAAAACAAACAAGAAGTTTTGATACTGATATTGACAAAATGACAATATTTAATAAAGGATAGGTTGCATTTAAAAATGAGCGTTAACGAGGCGACTGCCACTCTAGAGAGAACCTATTCGGCAACAATCGATACCGTCATCCACCCCAGTAACTCTGTCGTCTGTTGGGCAATCATGCGAAATAAAGTATTTTCGCGTATTTTATTGTTCTCATAAAGTATAGAGTACAATTACCATAAATAACGTACAATACTTTATAATAAAGTACGGGTGGCAACCCTACTCGTAACATAAAATTACAGGTATATGTACGAGTATGTATGGCATCGAGAGTGCGACGCTTCGTGTGCCGTCGCCCAGTAGAGGGTACCCGAAATGGTAAGCCGTCGGGCCACCGAAGTAATTTCACACAGTTCCAGTGGTCTGCCAATACAGGTGGAAAGACGGTACATGACAGGTTTATTTAGTAGTCTTTTAGTTGCTCCAAACGACAGAGTGTGCGGTTAGGTACATTTATTCCCGCCTTAACAAAAAAGAGGTAGG
Organism: Leucoma salicis; assembly: GCA_948253155.1. NCBI lineage: Eukaryota > Metazoa > Arthropoda > Insecta > Lepidoptera > Erebidae > Leucoma > Leucoma salicis. The sequence goes on from OX411815.1 coordinate 8,537,216, forward strand.
TAAGGCGTTATTTTGTCAAGTAAACAATCGGGAGTGTTATACAAGTCTGAAATATAAGTAAAAGCTTAGTTTACTATTTTATAAGTATGCCCTATAGTTCAGTGCACTCATGATGAATTAATGTTTTTTTAATATCAGCAGATAACCATGAATAGGCCAGTAAAAAAACAATCTTAGAACTTTTCACATATTTGTTAATTTTCAAGGCAGTTAAAGAAAGCTATATTTTGATTTATGCTAGATAGATAAGATTCATGGGCCAATGTTTGACCATTCACATGTAATAATTTCATGATCATATATTTATTATAGCAATCTATTGAAATTTTATGAAAGAGTATTGTATTGCGACGAAATATCTTTATTTATATTTTGTATATTGTTAGCTCGTGAGTAGAATACTTGGAACAGTAATAATAGAATGTTATGGATATTTTACAAGAAGATAAATGTTCTCATCTATTTAGAAGTCTTACAGATGTATATATATATACCTATAAGTTTACCGTGAAATAAAAACATAAAATACATAGTATTGTTATAACTTCAATAGCATTAATTTAAGGAAATTAAGTGTCTACTAAGTATAAGATATTCTGCAATGAAAACTAAAATATATTTTAATTTCATTCATCTATTCAGTATATATTTTAAAAGTGCCATACAGGTATTTGAATCATTAATTTATGATTCTATTTATGACTGCATTCGATAAGAAAACGTGATTTAAGTTATACTTAGAGAATACGCGCATAATTTATTGTTATTTATTATTAATGTTTTACGGGCTCATAATTTGATATAATATTGCGAGATAGCTTCAAAGTTGTTAGTTAAATAAATTTATGTTACACTAAATAAACATGCTAAATACAGTAAATTTTTTATTTTCAATATTTATTCTATTTTAAATATGTTTCATCATCATCATCTCATTTAAGAGCTTAGCTCTTGTCAATGGAGTTTCCTCCAGCTCTCTCTACATAGTGCCTTTTCCTTAATTTCCTGATACGACACGACATCCAGAATTTCCTTCACTTGCTGTATAAATGTCCTTCTTGGTCTTCCTCGCTTCCTCTTACCCTCAATCTTTCCCTCTAGGATGGTTATGACTTGCTGAATGGGCGGTGGCGCTTTCGCGAGCACTTCCGCCAACTGTCCCCGAGGCTCGTCGGCGCAGCGTCCGCCCTTGCACGGCTTTTGCCGAATATGGGCGGAGCCAACAATGCGTGCCGACGGCTTTATGCGGGGGTTGTCCGGTCGATGGCACTGTACGGTGCACCTGTGTGGGCGGGGTGCCTGGACGCGCCGAACAGGGCTCTTCTGTGGAGACCACAAAGAGTCGTCGCGTCCAGGCTCATACGCGGATACCGCACGGTGTCGACGGAAGCGGCCTGCGTGCTGGCCGGAACCCCCCCGTGGGACTTGGAGGCGGAGGTGCTCGCCGAAGTGTATCGGCGGGCATCGCAAGAGCGAGAGGTGGGAGGTCGTCCTTCACCCAGGGAGGTGGCCAGGTGGCAGGGCGATGCCCGCCGAGCTGCCATGGCCAGATGGAGGACACGGCTGGAAGCGCCCCGAGCCGGTCTCTGGACCGTAGGGGCGCTCCAGCCTGTGCTGGAGGAGTGGGCGGGGCGACGGCACGGAGTCCTTACCTTCCGACTGGTGCAGGTGCTGTCGGGGCACGGTTGCTTCGGCAGATATTTGCACATAGTCGCAAGGAGGGAAGCGACTCCGGGCTGTCACCATTGCGGCTGCGACGAGGACACGGCGCAGCACACGCTCGAGTCATGCCCGGCTTGGGGCGGGCAGCGTCGTGAACTCGTTGCGGCAATAGGGGGGAACCTCTCGCTGCCGAGCGTCGTCAGAGCGATGCTTGGCAGCGACAGGAATTGGGCCGCGGTCGCTGCCTTCTGCGAGGATGTCATCTCGCGGAAGGAAGCGGCGGAGAGGGCCAGGGAGGCTGATCCTTCCGCAGACCCGAACCGTCGCCAGCGACTGGGGCGGCGCAGGCGTGAGTATTTGCGCCTAATGCCGCCCTAGCTGAGGCTGCGGGTGGATGGACCGGGGAACGTCCGCCACCCGCAAGGCCTCCCGCAAAGGTGCGACGCACTGTGTGCGCGTGCGTCGCTCATTAGCGGGTACCCGAAAGGGTAAGCCGCCGGCGGACCACCGAAGGAATGTAACATAGTTCCAGTGGTTCGCCAATAAAGGCGGAGAGACGGCACACGGCGGGTTTATTTAGTGGGTGAGGGCCCCACACTACCCTGTTTGTTGCCCCGAACAACGGGGTGTGCGGTTAGGAACATTTTTTCCCGCCTAAACAAACAAAAAAAAAAAAAGGATGGTTATGACTAGATCATCGTGTCGTATCAAATGCCCCAGCATTTGGCCTCTTCTGTTGTCGATGGTATTAAGGATACACCTTTTCTCTTCTACCATATTTAGCACCTCTTCGTTTGTCCTTCTCTCTGTCCAGCTTACTCTCTCCATTCTTCGCCAACACCACATTTCAAAAGCTTCTAGCCGCTGTCTGTCTCTTTGCGTCATAGTCCATGTTTCGCAACCATACAATACAATACTCCAGGTGTACACCTTTATCAATTTTTTACGTACACGCTTTGATATTCTCGCGCTCAGCAGATGTTTTTTGTTGTTGAAGGCTTTTTTAGCCATTGGTATCTAAATGAATTTAATTGTTTTATTGCAATATTGTTAAGAATGATTGGGTTGTAGGTATCTCTCTTGGCAACTATTAAGGTTTTGCTTTTATTTGTATTTATTTTAAGACCAAACTGTGTCAAAACAATGTCCATCTCTGTTAATATCTTATGTAGATCAGAGTTTGATTCCGCTAATACTGCTATGTCGTCAGCAAAACGTATAAATTTTACTATTTCTCCATGAATTTTGACCCCTCCTTTCACTAACCCTGTTAATTTTCTTATTGCGCATTCTATGAATATTTTGAATATTATTGGTTTCCTGTTCCCTGTATAAATGATATATAATTCTTCTATCTCTGTAATATAAACCTGCCTCTTTTAATATTTCTAGCATTGTCTTCCAATTTACTTTATCAAATGCCTTCTCTAAATCTACAAACGCTATATGCGTATCCATATCATAATCCAGTCGCCTTTCAACTACAAGTCATAATGCAAATATAGCGTCTCTAGTTCCTTTCTTTTCTCTAAACCCATATTGGTCTGGTCCTAAATATCGTTCTGATAGTGGTTTTAATCTGTTTTGTAATATTTTTAATAGGATTTTACTATTACTAATTCATCGTGTAATATATCAGAGTTGGCATATTTGATCATTTCAATGTAGACATTATCAATTCCTGGAGCTTTTCCGTTTGCTATGTTCTTCAGTACTTTATCAAATTCATCTCTTAGTATTTCTGGCCCTAAATCATCTAGCTCTACTTCTTCTTCTTTTTCTATAACATTTTTTATGAACCCCTCACCTTCGTATAATTCTTCTATATATTTTACCCATCTATCTACTATATCCCTATTATCTATTAATATTTGCGCTGTTTCGTCTAATATTGCTGTGCTTTTTCTCTTTGGTTTCTTTTCTAGCTGTCTTATTATATTATACGCTTGACTCATTTTAAAATATGTTTAGCCAAGTCCAATTTTGTTTACAGTAATGTTTTAGCAAATATTATAAATATTATTATTTCCATAATTGAGAAATAATTTCCAGAAAAGAAATTATTTGTGAAAGTAGAGCTTTTTACCTCTTTCACAAATAATTTGTTATTTAAAGTAGCTGAGCATGTCAAGTGCTAATAATACAGATCAAAATATTTAAAGAGAAAAGCTGATATGAAGCCAACAAATATTTAATATTGTAGCAACGCTACTCGTATGTATAAATTAAATAAATTCTATTATGACTTTTTAAAATCAAACATTTTTTAGGCAATTATGTTGTGGTCGTTCGTAGTCTTTTTTGTAGGAAAATAGTAATTAGTACAATTTTTTTTTCATCCTATCTGTCAAATTTGTCATAATATGACCATGTCAACAAAACCAACAGCTTAACGTGTTCGCCAAGACTTTCTGGTTATACGTATTACTCTTTGGCCGAGACACGAGCCTATGATTGATACAAATTCGTAGTCCGAAAAATGTGCCCTGGAGATTCAATAACCGGGTTATATTATAACAGTTCAGTCGGTTGTACAAGTAACCATGTATTATATATGTACATATACTAATCACTTCACCAATGAGATAATTATACGAACGTGGGTCCTCATAATGCGGGCAATGTTTTTACATAGTAAACAAGTAATAAATCTAAAATAACTGTACGTTGTCAAGGAAGTTGATCCAGTTTATCTGTACATAACTTTTTGTCGGTTAGTTTTTATGAGGCTGATTATTTGAATAGCTTTTTTTTTCTGATGATATTTAATGATAGTATAGTATAGTGTAGTATTTAATAAGGTCTTCGGTTCGGTTTCCTCAATTCCCAGACCTTGAGTCGGCCAGATGTGCTACGGACTTAGAGCTACAATATAATTAGTATGGAGTAGATTATATTAGATATAGTTGCATCGTTTAACAAGGAAATGTATGGAGGTTGTAATAGGTATAGAATTACAATTCAAGGATTTTAATCCTTGCTGTTAATTCTTTTTGAATGTGTATTAGTATTCTTTAAGTGTATCTCTACTTGTTTCGAGAATTATTTGTAGCTAATTATATTATCTTGTGCTCGTATTTTTCTTCCAGAATATAAGCTTATACTCAACACTATTAAAGTATTTCTACACATTAGAAAAATACTCCGAAAATGAAATCATATCTCTATAATTTATTGAATTAGACAACACTTAACAGGCAGTCCATAGTTATATGGAATTTGGTAGTACTCATCATACACCTTCAATCCCAGCTAAATTAATAACGTATAATCAGGGATTGTCAATTCACACTCCTCAAGGATAGAAGAACGAATACACATAAGCGACACATATTTCGCTTCTGCAGGAGGCGTCATCAGGAGCGCTCGGCAACAATTTTTTTTCATACAAAATTCAAGTGAATAAATCAATGTCTATTCGTTAAATACTATCCATACTAGTACCGCGACCTAGTGCAATTCCCATTAACTAGCCGATATAAATTCCTGATTTTTAGATAACTAGGTACTATCGTTTTTTCGCAATAGTTGTGAAATGTCTTAACAATTGAATGTATGCTTTTTGAAAATGTCTGGTTGAATATAATAAAAAAATAAAAAACAGAGGCATCCCCTAATATCTTTTCGTAACTCTGCGTCATTTAGATTAGTTAGCAACATGAGCGACACGCTGTCTGGGGAATTGATTACAGTCTTTATGTGCCACAGTTTTTGCTTTATACAAAGACATCATGTCAAAATGTACACCACAACGTGACTTAGATCGAAATAAAACCGTTAATTAATGAGACGCGACTGTTTCATACAATAGTTATGGAGATTTTTTGTTCTATTTTCTTGTGATATACATAAGAAAATAATATAAAAAGTCGTCTCACCTTTTTATTGAACTCGTTGAATTTAATGTGTTTTAGTTTTTGTGTCGTTTATTTTGATTGTTTTGCTAATCACGTATTATAATTTATTATTGTTTTATGAAGTGGAGCAAAAACAATTTCACTTTGTGTATTATGTTTATTAAAGTTTTTTTGGCTTTGACAAAGAACAAGGTCAAGCCGACAATTTACTTATTAGATATACTTGAACACAAATTGCGAAAATGTTAAATTGAAAATAACAGTCATGAGCATGATTTGAACCTGCATCTCCTCGAAAATCGAAAATTTTATTCGTGACTATTAATTTCGATTTCATATTTTTGCATCCTGTGTTCAGTTATATGGCTAAGCATATGAAATGCTTTGCATTTTGTTTACTAAGTACTAACTAAAAACACAGTGCGTGAATGTTAAGGGTCGTTTAAACAAAAGCCCAAGTCAACATAATACCACTAACATCCACCTCACTGATTTTCGTTTACAATAGCAAATGTCTCCGAGTGCCACCTGCGCGGGATATGTCACAGCACACAAGCCCGTTCCTTAATTCTCATAATCCGACAAAACAACAATCTGACGAGACCAGAAAGATATAAACGAGTTTTTATGCGCGTTTACTTGACGTTGTCTATTAGTATTTACAGCAGTTTTTAACATCAAATAGTTTCACCAATGTCAGGATTAGTCTTACGATTTTTCTTGCAATGAGGAAAAAATATTAATGAGCCTATTGTAAAGACGAAAACGAAGGCAATGTCACACAGGAGAACGCTGATCAAATGTATATATATAAGACGTAATTAAAAAAAACTAAAAAACCTGACGGTGGTTCAAAAAATACCGATTTTATGATCTAAAAATAGGTCCCATCTGCATTCAAATTGCAGTCTGAATCAGCCGTACATCCAACATTAGTAAAATGTAATGAACTCTCTCTCTCTCTCTCTCTCTCTCTCTCTTGTGCTTTTTAGTTAATATAATAGGTACCTATTATAATATATTTCAAAATTAAAAAATTGGTATTTTTTGCACTGCAGTCGCTTTTTAGTTAAATACGTCCTTTATGGGTCCTCTTCTGTACAATAGAATAAATGCAATTTCTACCATCTATCCTTGCAATTATAACCATGTAAAATGATTGTTAAAAATGTACTTCAAGAAATGTCGTACGGAGATACTGAGAAACTATTATTTGTGTTAAAGTAATTATAAGATTTTATGTGAATTATTCAATTTCAAATATCCAAATTACCGTTATAGTTAAGGATTTATCATTATTTCATCTTAATTTACGCTCACACTGTTTGCATTTTCATTTATTTAGATTAAATACTGTACATGCTAAGTATACCTAGGTATTAAATATTTTAATTTAATATAGTATAATACCAGCCATTCTTGCCTGAAACACAGGATCATCTAGTTCAGGTACAACTCTAATTCTGTACTAATTTAAGAACATCCCTATGTTCACAATATTGTAACAAAATGATTTGATTTAATAAAATTATTATTGTTATTCCTTACTTTTAGTACAAAATTATGAATATAAGATTTGTCACTCCAAACGGTTTGCCTTTTAATGCCCTTCATTTCGATACCCACTACTACTACACCATATAAGATAACATAAAAAATGATGGGCTATGTACCAGTACTAGTTACGTAGTAACTATTTAGTAATCTGTGGTACTAGTAGTAGGTACTACAGTTAGACTAAAATTTTGAAGTCGGTGTAAATAAATAGTTTGGTATAGCTGACAAAATAAAAAAAAAACACTTTGGTTTAAGTATTTGATGTCTATGAGAGGTTCTTACTAATGAAGAATATAAGTTTTAATGTTACTTTTAAAATGTTGGAATCTTTACTAATTACCGAGTTGCAAATCAATAGTACTAATTTATAAAACATAAACGGATCTTTTTTGGCGTATAAAATAGCTCAATTTTAAATACCTTTAGCCCGACGTTTCAACTGCGTTGCAGAAGCTGTGGTCATGGGAAGACTGTTGATTGTTGCAAATCAATGTTGTCAATACTTTCTATATTAGAAAATCAAATTATTATTTATGTTATATTGAAATACGAGTTCAAGCACGATTAAGTACACATAATCCTGTTAAATATTGTGACAAGAATATCTTTTAAATTACAATAGAAATGAAGTAATTCAGGATTTTGTCGAAAATGGTATCGCAACATACGATTGACCACAGTGTAAAGAATTATCACCAATTTGACACATATTGTGTATAATAATATGATTTGCACCACACAATGGTTTTGTTTGGTAGGGCACGTGACAATATTTCTTTATGTATGCGGATGGCAGAGCAGATGGCAAAAGCTGTCATTTTATAGGAATTATAGTACTATTGTGTTGTTAATTTGTCACGGCTAAAAGTATAATCATTAATAGCGAATTCGTTTCTTGACAACTATAAATAATGTTGTAATTAACCTTTTCCACTAAAATTTTATTTTATTATTATTTTTATGAAATACTGGCAATAAACAGTATTTAATATTATATTTTTTATTTATTTTCAACTAGCGACTCGCCCTAGTTTGCAATTTATTATTGAACAAAATATCGGGCTTATGAACAGTAACTCTTAAATTTTTTTTCTTAAGGTTGCCAGCCTGTGCCGCAAATTAGCATTTGTTTTTTTTTGTGTTTTTGTGTTTGTTTAGCATTTGACATGCTTAGCCATATAAATTAACACAAAGTGTGAAAACGTGAAATCGAAGATAACAGTCACGTGCAGGATCAAATGCTGTCGTGACTGTTATCTGTGACGTAAAATGAAAACAAACAACCACGTACTGCGTGAATAAAATGTAATTATTATTTTTTAATTAGAATACATGTATTTAGATGTTTTTATATATATTTTTAGCATTTGACATGCTTAGCACTATATATATGAAAAATGTGAAATCGAAAATAACAGTCACGAGCAGGATATGAAACTTCAGCTTCTGGATACCGTCCAGATGCTTTGCCAATGCAGCCATCGTGACAATTGCTAGGGACTGCTAATTTCGATAACACGTTCATACTTAAAATCTCGGGTGACGCCTGCGCCACCTGTCGGAATGTATTTGCATAATTGATATATTCTCTATAAATATCTTATACATACAAAATATATGTAAACAACGGTGAACTTCGTCTTAAATTCCGTTGCGTGGTTTAGAAAACTAAGCGAGTAAACCGACAGCGCGGACGGCGGCTTTATTATATGCTAGGTATGTATGTGTACCCTATGTTTTTGTATTCTATAATGTGATAGTAATTTTGTACACCACAGAAATTATTTTTTTGTTAAATAGATAACAGAGTAGGTTTCTAGGTTAGTTAGCATGTAGTTTTTGGCTATTTTATATACTAACAAATACGATAAAGAATTTAAGCAGCTAGCAATAGAGATGATATTTGCTTAAATAAAAGAGTAGTTTGGGACCGAGGGTGACTGTCCATTCCCGGACGAATTAAGTTGTCAATCTCATGCGGAAATAGAGCAATTTAACTGTGAATTATAAGTTTCCTATTTATGTTATACGGGGTGGAATGTTGGTCATTTCACGCGTCGACTGGGGTGTGATAAATGCAGTCGATGTTGTAGGTAAATCGTTTAGTAATCGATTTGGATCGCCACTAATATATTTTCAAGAATTGTTTTTTTTTAGAATATGTAGAATGAACAGTTGCAGATGACTTAACAGGGTGGCTTATTGCTACAGCTGCTGTGATAATTGTATTTAATGGTGATTTATACATTTCAATGTAGTCTTTGTATAATACTAGCGCATTACCCATGACTTCGCTCGTGATAAATCCATTTTGGATAGGATTTGCATAAAATCTTTCCTTAGTGATCAACTAAAGTATCAAAAAACGCATAACTAAATTTTTGTTTTTATTATGTGTAAGTTATTTACATATGACTGTACAGATGGCAGAGTGGGTGAAATACAGACCTCCTATATCGAGTGTTGTGGGTTCCCACACAAGATAATTATGTGACCCATAGTGATTCTAAGTCTGAGTGGGATAGGAATTATTCTCTAGCTAGAGCATCAATTTTATTTATTTATTTATTTAATCTATCGGCCCTAGAGCTATCAATATTTTAAATAAAACTACGTTAACGTAATAGCAGAAAGTATAAGATCTTTTAAGTTTTAAATAGCTTTTTGAGATTTGCACATTAATTGATGTTGATATACAAGGCGAGATTCTTCACGGCTGGTTAAAACGATGACGTCAATGGTTCCTGACCAGATCCCGCCACTTCGGACTCTCAGCAGCAAACTCTACAAACGATATAACTTACAAGTATGTCGATCTTACCGTTACTTTGAAATTATTTTATATATTTTTTTCAAATTATATTCGCAACCCATAATTGACCCAATATTAGGTCGGATCTTTACTTTGCTCCGAACGACGGGGTGTGCGGTTAGGTAAACCTTTTCCCGTTTTATTAAAAAAAAGGTCGGATCTTTACTTAGAATCCACAATGCTGGCTCAGTTTGGGTTGACTCCCTTCATAAAACATCGAGAAAATCTCTTAGATATATCACATCCATTATGATGTTTTCTTTCACTGACGCTGATAAATTTGAGATTTTCAATGATATCTATAATCAGTATCTTACATATATATTATTTCTCAAGCCTGCTTTTCTGTTAATCTGAGAGATCTTCCTTATTCCTTTACCAAATTCCATGATGTATTCCCCCTCATTTTATATGCTTATCATGCTACTGACGAAAAATACTACCAGGGTCAAAAATGTACCGCTTCAAATATGAGATTTAAAACTTAGCATCACGCCTGTATTCCCCGATAGGGTAGGCAGAGGAGTATTTATACACCCAAGATACGCCAGCTATGTTTAAAAAAAAACATAGCATCACGCCTGTATTCCCTGAAGGGGTAGGCAGAGGTGTATTACACACCCACGATTCGCCAGCTATGTTTAAGTCCCACGTAATATGGGGTGAGCCTATTGCCGTCTACCGGGCATATTTCCAAACTCATCATTTCAGATAGAGGTGAGAGGTCCTTTAATGGATGCGGAATTCCGCACAGGTCGACTATATTAACTCTAATTTTACATTACAACTGTAGTATAACTTTAAATTCCGCTATTTAATATTCTAAGTTGGAACATTATCTGTGAAACCCGTCCATAAAACGGACCACAGTGACAGAGGCTAACTACGTGTGTTAAATACATGAACATTATTATTTTATGTTCGGCCACCATACGAATTTAGAGCGTGTTAGTTAACGTGGGAGATATTACGTTTGCTGATTACTAAATGTAATATAAGTACCCATATTTGATGTACCTATTGCATATTTTGTCTTTTTAATTGTTTTAGGGCGTTTACGAATTCGTCGAAATGTATTGGCGGGCGTGGCAAGAGCGGACGAGCGGCGGTCGTCCCCTGCTCAGCAAGGTGGCCAGGTGGCAGGACGACGGCCGCCGAGCCGCCATGGCTAGTTGGAGGGCGCGGCTGGAGACGCCCCGAGCTGGTCTCTGGATGTTTGCGGAATATTGCAACGTTATAGTTCTGTGAGTCCTGCCGAATCACATTGGTGAGATTTTTTAACCGACTTCAAAAAAGGAGGAGGTTCTCAATTTGGATATTTATATTTTTTTTAATGTATGTTCGGCCATAACTCCGTCATATATAGCCGGGTTTGCAAAATTCTTTTTTTGTTCGAAAGGGGTTTATGTCTAAATAGTCCTATTTAAATTTTATAGAAATCGGTGCAGCGGTTTTTAAAATATCAACAAAAATTTAGAATATTGTATACATCGATGACACTTTTTCGTTTACTCTGAAATGTCGCCGTCTCATTGAAACGGTGCGTTTAGTTGGCGTACCCTTAATAATATATAAACAGTTTCTACACGGTCCTTAGAAGATTCTCCCAAACGTTGTGCTCTATTTCTGTCTCTATTGCGCTTTAGGCGCTCATCTTTGTTATTTTCAGACTCTTGTGCTCGACGATATCTCATTAGATGCACCCAAGGAAGGCCTCCCCGTCGTGTACCACCTACACTAACCTACGCACCTATTTTATAAAAAACCCCTAAAAAGCAAAAAAATATACTATTAAAAAAATGTTCTAGACACCAATTGTGTCCTTAGAATGAAAAACGAAACGTTAGACGAACTTTCGTTTCGCTTCATTGTGAATGGTCACCTGAATCACGCGTCGAAATCTCGACTAATCAGGAATAACGCCGGACTGTTGATCAATCACAATGACTCGAAACGAAAGTTCGTCTAACGTTTAGTTTTTTATTCTAAGGGGGCTGATGTGTTTAAAGCCGGTGCCAAAAATGTTTTTAATGTTATTTAAGTAGGTATATAAATGTATTGTTTTGTTACTTTTGGACTAGCCAGGGTGTGTGGTTAGTTACATTTCTCCAGCATTAACAAAATAAAAACTATATGGTTGCCTGTAAAGTCGGTTTACGGACGATAATTTTATGTGATAACGTCATATGCTTCTAATCATACCTAAATATTACTTAAGTACACACTAAATCATCATCAATTTAACGGATCATAGGCTGTTCACATAACTAAGTTAATCCGCCACTCGTACAGTAACTCGGTAAATCCGCCATCTTACGAACCGCAGATGAACCACGTAGTCAGATTACTTTTAATACCACCACTTATTTTTATGTTTTAGCAACCCTGGGCGGAACGTGACACTTTTTCATGCGTGCAGCCGGCGTTCATCGTTTTATAAGACGTTATCATGTCAAAAAATCACAGAAAGTTTAAACAAGTAAAACCTATGATTTTAATGTCACAAATAATTTAGGAAAGACGATGCACTTTAGCCCTAGGTCGCGAAGCTCACTATAAAATTCTCGCATGACGGTTGGTCTCGATACTTCATTATTAGCCTTAGAAATGCAGGTTATTAGCGATGGGCGATTTTACGACTAGACTATCCACATAGTAATTTTGTTACCTTTTGAAGTTCGCCTTGCATAATTGTTACTGATTAAGGGCGCATGTTCTTTTGTTATTATTGTAAAGTACATTCTGCCTTCGACCACCACATCGACTTCTGCATATAAATACGGCACATTAATTATATATATATGTTGAATTAGCTATTATAACCATAAATAAAATTGAAGTGTCTCTTTGAAATGTCTAAATTACAACTTTTTTTTCAAACCCTACAATTGTGAACGAATACCGATTCAAACAGATAAGTATATAGGTACATCAAATATACATCCACGGCTAATCTCCTGAACGGACGGGATCAATACATTTATTTTGGAAAAAATACTAAGAATTCTGCACTAAAAAAGAAAGTAACTAAATTCCACGCGGACGAAGTTGCGGGTAGCAGCTAGTATGTATGTAAATTTAATGAGTGGTTGAGTACTTAGTTAAGGCGTGAAATTGTAATGAACAAAAAAACGCACTTTCGCATAGGGGTATAATATTAGTAAGGATATGTAAAATTTTATGACACACTTAAATGCTCTATTGGCTGCTAAGTTTTTAGGTCAATTACCTGTCGTTTTGCGACTATATAGTTAGCGGCTTCACAAGGGTCTAAAGATTAATTTTAATGCTACTATATAACATGGATGTAAAATTCAATTTACACATTTTTTCTAGTAAAGTCTTTTATTATAGTGGAAGTTCAAGGAAGTGCCACGCTCTTACAGAACATTGGCGTAAAATAACGCTAGGTACTCACCCTTGTGTTCGTATGGTGAGTGAGAGCGCCGGAGGCTCAAATCCCATCTCTATCCTCTCATTATTATACTTCCTCTTATCCCCCTATCCCTTTTGCTGCTCCTCGTTGCTGGTGTAAATAGGTTTACTATCAGGTGGGGGCCGAAAACTAGTTTGCCACCCACTTTGTAAAAAAAATATATTTTTAAATAGTCGTCATTATAGTCTTATAACCTATTTTAATATCAAGTAAACTTACTTACTTACTTATCATCACGACATTTCCTTTGCGGGGTAGGCATAGAGAACAGAGTGCCAAGAGGCTCTATTCTTGCATACATCTCTCGCTTCCTCAACATTCATAACTCTCTTCATACACGCTTGCCGGTTTCGGAGACTTCTGACTCCACCTTCCTTCAATAAATGACCGATTTGGTCTAGGTAGGTGAGTCTCGGTCTCCCCCTGTACCTACATCCTTCCACTTTCGCATTGTATATCTTCTTAACCAGTCGCTCGTCCGGCATTCTTTCCACTTCTTTTCGCATCTTTACACCAATACTCTCTTTCATACCTACTCGCTCTCTTACGTCGTTGTTACGAATGCAGTCAGTCAGCTCACTCCACAGATTCTCCGCAGAGATCGCATTTCGACCACATTGATTTAACTCTCATGCTCCTTTTTGCACACCCAACTCTCGCTTTCATATAATAACGTTGGGACAAGCACTGCGTTGTGTATTGCGACACGTGCCTTCTGGCTGAGGTGGTGGCTGCTGAGAAGTTGTCCCAATGCTCCGTTCACTCTATTTCCCGCATTCGCTCTTCTCTCTACATCAGTGGTGTACCTTCCATCCCGACTGAATCCACATCCAAGATATACAAATTCATCCACTTGTTCTAGCACACCATTTCCAATTGCTACTCTAACATCTGTTCTGGCTTCTTCTCTTTCAAAAACCATTAAAAACCATTATTTTGGTTAAACAATTCAATAAACCAAAATTATGGTCTTTGAAAGAGGTGAAACCAGATTCAGCCAGATCTCGGAGTATCGGTTGACAATAGTGTGCTAGAACAAGTGGATGAATTATAATATTACTTATTTATTTATCTATTATTTTTTTATTCTAGACCAAATTGGTCGAGCATTGAAGGAAGGTGGAGTCAGGAGTCTCCGAAACCGGCGAGCGTATATGAAGAGAATTATGAATGTTGAGGAAGCGAGAGATGTATGCAAGAATAGAGCCTCTTGGCACTCTGTTTTCTCTGCCTATTCCGCAAAAGAAATGGCGTGATGATAAGTTAGCTTTATTAATATCAAGTTATTATATCTACTTATACTATTATAAAACTCTAACAGAGCTACGTCTGTACATTTAAGATATTTGAGAATAAAATTACTGTATTAGGCTATATAGGTGTGTCTAAACACAAAACGATGTTTTTTAGATTTTTTGATTATTTACCTGTTTGTTCGTTCACGCATCACATAAAAACTACTGAACGGATTTTGATGCAACTCTTTTTATTTAAGATCTCTCGATTAGACTTAAAAACTGGTATAATCCCGTTACTATATCGGGAACTATATCGGGCTTTTAGCTGCGGCGGTGCCGCGGGCAAAAGCGATAAGTTATAAGACTATGAGGATAGCAAAGAAGCCCATTTGATGTCAAGTGACTACCGTAGCCGCATAGTCTAACAACATCAGAGGAATCACACTCAAGTCGCCGACTCCAAGCCAAGATATAGAAATAGGAAGATAATAAGGATGTGAGAGGAGAAAGAGAAGCTTTTAGGCCTCAAACATTCTTGTGCATGCGAAATTAGAGCCAAGGTATATCAATTTTTTTTTTAAATAATAAAAATAAATAATAACAATAAACTTGATATTGTAATGGGATATGCCACGCAATGATGCCTGGCAATAATATATTTGTTTCGAAAAACTATTTTAGCTGTACTCGTATATTAATGAAAAAAGAACATCTCAGAACGGAGAACGAAATGACGGGCTTCGTGGCGTAGTCGGTAGTGTAACCGACTTCCATGCATGAGGTCGTGGGTTCGATTCCCACTCAAGACAATTATTTGTGTGATGAACACAGATATTTGTACTGCGTCTAGGTGTTTTCTATCTATTCTATGTATGTATTTACAAAAAAAAAGTAATATATGTAATCTGGTACCCATGGTACAAGCGTTAAGCTTAGTTTGGGACCAGGGGACGTTGTGTGAAATGTCCGTGAATATTTATTTATTTTTATTTCAAAAATTATTATTTTATCGGTATAAGTATGATGCGCACTAATTAATGCTACTTCTACCATCAGCTAGCTAGCCCATGAGCTGACCGGGAGACTGAGAGAGATGGCATATCCAAAAACTAGCCTACTTGAAATTGACGTTTTTCCGACGTTGCTAGCTCCCATACATACTATGATCCCATATGACTGGACAGTTTTTGATGAAGTTAGATAGGTACATAGAAATATATAGGTACATTGATAAGACAGTGTATTGACATATGGGATATTATCCATAAAATATACTACATTTAATACCTATATCAATAAATACTAATATATTCAATATATAATTAAATACACAACATATCCATATTACATATGTACATATACTTAAATATATATATGGTCTTCTAAATCATAAATTATGATAATCATCTAAATCATAACGTACTTTATTTAAAGTACTATGACACAGTTACCTAATTCTACGTAATTGTGACACACCTCTTTTCTATTAATCGTATTTTAATAACATGGACATAATAATTTCATAATTAAGATTAAACTTGGCACTTCAAACACAACCGATGCTTCTACAGATAATATTACAATAGGAAGATTTGATAACGGCATTTACATTACAAATATTACTGTTGACAATATAAGGGGATTATTTAAATATTCAATAGTTATCTATAATTCAGGTCACTCGAGTTCCACTTGACCCAAATGAATAATATGAAAATATGAGTTACCGCGTGCATACATATAATATTTCTACTAACTTGTCTACAAAGTTGACAGTTACTGAAGTAATTTGCAAAATGACTTCGCAGTATTTGAATCCACGAAAAGCCAATACGTGCGCGCCTACAAGACAAAATGTAAACAATCAGTTCTTAATGAACTAATGTATTTACGTCAAGGATAAAGTTGATATTATGTCTACTTAAATTGCATTTACCGGTATTTAGTGCTTTAAATGAATTGCCTATGTCTAATTTGATGAGCAGATAGAGTAATAGTAAGAGTTATATCAATCAGGGTTATTGTTTACATAAATTGATCATTCCGCTCGATCGCTTCGTGCAACCACAGCTGCAAGGAAAAAAGCGTTAGCTTTGCTTTGTGCAACTGTGGTTGCAGAGCGTGGAAGCTTTTTCAATTTAATTTAGTCTCTATAACAAACGCATAGAGTACTAATATTATGTATTTAAACTAAAGACAGATACATTTCTCATAGATGTGTGCCCATATTACAAACATCACGGTAGTTAAAGACTTAATCAAGAGTTAGCTAACGGTACTAAGGTAGGATAATATCCTGTACCACTGAAGTAATGTAACATAGTTCCAGTGACCCGCCAATAAAGGCGGAGAGACGGCACGCGGCGGGGTTTAGTATGGACCCCACACTACCCCGTTCGTTGCCCCGAACGACGGGGTGTGCGGTTAGGAACATATTTTCCCGCCTTAACAAAAAAAAACATAACATGCTGTCGTTTCCACTTGTATGGATATCGTTATCATAAATTTTTTGCTGCTTTTCTATACAATAATACTCATTTGTGCTTGTACAATCATTAAACTCAAAGTGAAAAATGTGAAATTGAAAATAACAGTCACGAGCAGGATTTGAACCTGCATCTCCTGGATACCGTCCAGATGCTTTGCCAATTCAGCCATCGTGACAGTTGCTCCTGCCTGCTAATTTCGATAACACATTCATACTTAACGTCTTTGGGTGACGCCTGCGCCATCTGTCGGCAGTATTTTCATACATTATACCGACCAGGTAAACTTAATTTTACAATTAAGATTTTTACCTAATAATGACGCAAGCCCTATAATTATTTAGATATTTTTATATATATTTTTAGCATTTGGAGATGGCAGTGCTTGTGGTCGAAAGTTCGATTATGTAAGTTTTTGTACCAAAATGTTTTTTTTTTCTTGTCATATTATTTCAGCCATTTATGTGATCATTCCATTAATTTTATACACAATAAATTGTACATTGAGTGAAATATGTATGTATGTACTTCTGTTGTTTATTACTTTTTTTTTTGTTTTATTTACGTGAGCTAGCCGCTTACGGTTGATGTCAAGCGTAAGAAAGAGGGTATTGCTGAAAATCAGCTTTGTGATGCAACCATCACAAAACAAGCTGAGCTATGCCCTTTTTCTGTCACACTTACCACTGTATTGCTGAGTCTATTTTTTTTTTTTTTGGTTATAGTAAAATTATAGTATTATTTGTTTTTATTTTTTGGTTATAATTAAGTTTCACAATTTGTTTTATTTTATACTTGGATGTGTGGCAAGAAATAAATATTTTCTTTCTTTCTTTCTTTCTAGATAGCCTACTTCCCCACTCTTTCTACTATGCTTTTGCTGTGCTTACAGTATGAGATTCGGACTTAAATTCCTACAGATATCAATGTTTAAAAATCAATTAAACTTTTATTTCATTTAAAAGTAAATGACGTTGAGAATGTAAAAAAGAGGTTGTCACCCCTCAGTCACACGTAACCCTTAGGTTACTAGGCAGGAACAGGTGTGTCGGGAAAATTTATTTTGTCAATGTGATACTTTCTGATATTTACGCGAATGTTACACATTTTGAAATAAAACTACGTTTACGGAATCTATCGCGTTTACTTGTTTTTACTACTATCCCGACATTTCGAATACTTTTCAGCATTCATGATCACCGTTGATGAAACCGTTGAAATAACATATCAGCCTTGGACGTCTATCATCTAAGTCCACCCGTGATCATGAATGCTGTAAAGTATTCGAAACGTAGGGATAGTAGTAAAATCAAGTAAACGCGATAGATTCCGTAAACGTAGTTTTATTTTAAAATTTGTCAATGTTCAAGAAAATTATATTTTACATATTCGCTGGGTATTTCCAGAGATTAGCTCGTTCAACAAAACAAAACAAAAACAAACAAACATACAAAAAACAAACTTTGCTATATTAGTATAGATGACAGTGAAACACTTCTGCGGGGTCTGTATTGTCGTCTTTAAATAACGCGCATGCTTTAGTCGCTTTGAGTGCGTGACTCGCAAATCATAAGAGCTCTTATTCAACTTGGTTCTTATTGAATAAGATTTGTATGTACTTGTGTCAACGACTATAGGATAAGAAAACGAAAAATAAATTATTTTTCCGTGGTGATTTTCCTATTTGACAACTTGAAATTTGTACTGTTTAATTTTTTTAAATGTTCAAAGCGGAGCTTCTTATGGCGTTTCTTCAATTTATATAATAACACAATAATATATATTATTATGCTGTTGTACTTAACACAATTGTTTTTGTAGTTTACATTTGGTTTGTGATTGGTTATTTGAATTGACTTATTTAGGTAAAACGCTGATTTTATAATGGCGTTGGTTGGTTCATCTTCTCTCTACAATCCTATCTCTCTACTTCAAACATCCTTCCCTGGCGTTGGCAAAGCATGGGTGTCTCCAGTATCCACTTACCACCACGCGGGTTGTGTAGTTGTTTGCCACCCTCGTAGTATAAAAACACAGGCTTCAGGAAGGAGTAATTAAGAGAATTATTTACGTACTTACCATCACCATCTCCCTTGCAGGGTAGGCAGATAGAACAGAGTGCCAAAAGGCTCTATTCTTGCATAAATCTCTCGCTTCCTCAACATTCATTGTTCTAGTCATACACGCTCGCCGGTTGAGACTCCTGAGTCCACCTTCAATACATGACCGATTTGCTCTAGGTAGGTGAGTCTCGGTCTCCCCCTGTGCCTACATCCTTCCTTATTACGAGAATTGGTACTTTTTTATTAAGTAACCTGATGCCAATTAGAGATTTGGAGTAGCCTACAATTTGGTTTCACAGCTTTCACCAAATTACAGTTTATTGGTTATTAAATTTTATACATCTATGTGATTTCGCAGTTACATGGTAATTGTTCAACTAAATTAGGTCTCCGGTTAACGTCATTACGTAGAATCAATTATAAGAGGTGATCCATTTTGAGGTTCCCTACTTTTTTAAAGAAAAAAACAGAAAATTCAAGTTTAATGGAGAATGTTTATTATCATTTGAAAGAACATTCTTTGGCATTTATTTTTTGAAGATTATGTCTATCAAATGTTGACCGTTGCTAGTACCAATAAATAAATAGTCCAATTTTCGATGACTCGTTCGAGCATTTCGACTGGTAACAACAAAGTAATGAGGCCCATTTCTGGCTCAATGGGTATGTAAACAAACAAAATTGCCACATTCGGGACGAAGAGCAACCTGAAGAAATTCAAGAACTGCCACTTCATCCAGAAAAAACAACTGTTTGGTGTGGTTTGTGGGCCGGTGGAATCATCGGTCCATATTTCTTTAAAAATGATGCCGGTGCGAACGTAACCGTCAATGGCGACCGTTATCGTGCCATGATAACCGACTATTTGATGCCTGAAATTGAAGCTCGTGATCTCGGCAACATTTGGTTTCAGCAAGACGGCGCCACTTTCCACAGATCGCATCAATCAATGGATTTATTGAGAGAACATTTCGGTGAGCACATAATTACACGTTTTGGGCCGGTCGATTGGCCACCAAGATCGTGTGATATCACACCATCAGACTTTTTCCTGTGGGGATATGTAAAGTCTAAAGTTTATGCGGACAAACCCGCTTCGATTCAGGCCTTGGAGGAAAACATCACGCGTGTCATTCGCCAGTTACCAGTCGAAATGCTCGAACGAGTCATCGAAAATTGGACTCAACGGATGGACCATCTGCGACGTAGCAACGGCCAACATTTGATAGACATAATCTTCAAAAAATAAATGCCAAAGAATGTTCTTTCAAATGATAATAAACATTCTCCATTAAATTTGAATTTTCTGTTTTTTTCTTTAAAAAAGTAGGGAACCTCGAAATGGATCACCTCTTATTATTTATTATGATACTAGATATTGCTTGCGACCTCATCCACATATACTCACTATAATACAGTACTCTACGGCACACAAATGATCTCTGTGTAAAAAAATTTTTCCCTAGGAACCATCAAATTTTTTTGGGAAAAAAGTATACCTACTATGTCCTTTAATGGGTTCTGGACTACTACGTATGCAAACAAACAAATGCATTTTAGGATTTAATGTTTTAAACACAAAGTGGAAAATGTTAAATCGAAAATAACAGTCACAGGCAGGATTTGAACCTGCATCTCCTGGATACCGTCCAGATGCTTTGCCAATTCAGCCATCGTGACAACTGCTCTCGACTGCCAATTTCGATAACACATTCATACATAAGATCCTGGGTGACGCCTGCACCAACTGTCGGAAGTATTTTCCACTATGTGTTTATGCTAAAATATATGTAAAAATATCTAAATATGCAATTAAACTTTCAAAGTTAAAACTAGAAAAGATTACTTTGACGTATAACTTCTGCAAAATACGTGTGCAAGGCAGACTTAATGCCTAAGGCATTCTCTTCCAGTCGACCCAGGGTGGAGCAGATATATATTGTGGTAGGTGCTACTGAAAATACATAAATTACTTTATACTTTGTCCGTGTGGTGACGGACTAAGAATACAATTGCCAGCACCCCATTCTTTCCCACGGGTGTCGTATGAGGCGACTAAGGGAAATAAGCAATTATCATCCATTGCATGACTGGTGGTAGGGCTGGGTACCAAGTGGGGGTACCACCATCTCCCCTGTGACCGGCCATGAAGCACACCATTGCGTTTAAGCTGTAGCAGGAGATAGCTGTTAATTCTTTCTTATCTGTGAAATGAAATGGTGAGCAGCGGCTCGACAATACTCTCGGTATAGTTGAGTCCATTAGCTACGGTTACCATTCACCATCAGATGGGCCGTGGCTCGTCTGCCACTACATGCAATAAAAACAAAATAGCATTTACATCTCAACTTTGCATCTCAATACTATTTAGGGGACAGTAGTTAAAGTAAGTATATATGCTATAAAAAGCTTACAGTGCTATCATTTGCTGAACTGAAGATATTATTTTATCTATATATTCATAATAAGATAAGGATTTAAAAAGTTGAATGATATAGGTATAAGGGGAGACCGAGACTCATCTACCTAGACTAAATCGGTCATGTATTGAAGGAAGGTGGAGTCAGGAGTCTCCAAAACCGGCGAGCGTGTATGAAGAGAATTATGAATGTTGTGGAAGCGAGCGATGTATGCAAGAATAGAGCCTTTTGGCACTCTATTCTCTCTGCCTACCCCACAAAGGAAATGGCGTGATGATAAATAACTAAGTCAGTAAGTAAGATAAGGATTTTCCAGTGAAACAACTTCACTCAGCCTTATATCCGATAATGATTTGAAAGGAAATGTGCTTGTGCCGCATGTTTGCGGATGCGCAGTGCGTGAATACATTATTTCTACTATGGTTATGATATTTGCCGTGTGGGTGCTGTGTGGGGCCGGCTTTAGAATTGTCCCACCCCTCTCCACCCATGGGAGTCGTAAGAGCTGACTGAGGGAATACCGGGGGGAGTGGGCAGGTGGCGGTGGGACAATTCTAAAGCCGGCCCCACACTTCAATATCTTTTCCTATTATGACCTGATGCTGTTCTGTGTATTGTGCCTATACAGATTTTTCTAGAGTAGGCTTAGCTTGTTGACCACTGAAGGAATGTAATATGGTTCCGGTGGCCCGCCAATAAAGGCGTAGAGACGGCACACGGCGGGTTACTTTAGTGGGTGAGGGCCCCACACTACTCTGTTCGTTGCCCCGAACGATGGGGTGTGCGGTCAGGAACAATTTCTTCCCGCCTACCCCTACAAAAAAGAAAAAAAAAAGGCTTAGTTTGTTCATAAGATAAAGCCATAGTAATATTCATTACATAATAAATTCTCCTAAAGAATTATAGTGTTTGTTGATATGGAAAATAAATGTTAGATCATAGAATCTAAGTACCTGGAAGCTTATTCGTATTGAAAGTAGCTACCGTAATGAAGTTGTACATATTTGATAGTGAAATTGAGAAGTTAAAATTCAGTTAAGTCGTAGATTATGACACCTTCGATTAGATATAATCTCTGCTTGTAACACAAGAAATGCAAATACGATTGCAGTGAGGAAGTTTACATGAGTATTGATAACGTGTCTATAAGAGCAATTATTTCATATCTTAGAATTTTATCATGAAGACAAATAACGATATGATTAACTGGAAAGTTTGGTTTAAATATAGGACATTTCCTGACAGTGTTCGTTGATGATTAATAAGAATAAGTAAGGTGGTTGGTAAATAATCAGTTGTTGAACTTCCGTTTTAAGCTCCAAACACATAATGGTTTACTTGATAATACGTATATTTTTCAGTACACTACAGGTTGTTTAACCTCAGCAATATTCATGTTAGTCCGTAAGAATCAGCAACATTACTTATTGCCGATAAATTTACCTTAATTACTTAAAGGAGATGTGCCAAATGGCCATACATTCTCGGTCTGGAAAGGACATACATAAAACAATATGATTTTTGATAATAAATGACTACTCTATTGCCCTGTGTATTCTTTTCACACTAAAACTTTGGGATGATGAAATAAAGGAAAATCCTCTTTGGTTGTCAACAGATAACAATAATCCACCAATCACCATTATCGTATAGTACAATTTCAATATAATAGTTGTTTAAACTATTATCTTTTTGCAAATTTCTATCCCATCAAAAACATAAATGTTAAATGAGATCCAAGTTCATTATCATTTTGTATGTTTTTTAATGGGATATCATTACTTTTTGTACATAAATTATTAGTAGGTATTTATTCATAATTAAATTAATACCAAGTGGTTTTTGTTAATCTACTATATTTTCCTACGTTTTCGTATAAAATCAATTAATTGAAATATTATGATAAAATGACAGAAAATTAGATATTTTTATATATATTTTTAGCATTTGACATGCGCTAAGCATATAAAACAACACGAAAATAGCAGTAACAAGCCGGATCCTGCTCGTGACTGCTATTTTCGATTTCACATATTCACACTTTGTGTTGATTGATAAAAAATTACTAGTTTCTGTTTTATTCCTTTGTATTCACCCAACTACCTATCTGGATGCCAAATTTGAACTGTCTAGGGCATCTGGAACTGGGTTAGAGTGTTGATCTATAGGTTAGTCAGTGATAAAAGTGACGATTTTTGGAGGTCTAAATAATTCGATCTAAATAACCGTTTGACGTGTGTTTATGAAATTTGGAGCACATATGTATATCGCGAATCTCAATATATGAGCCAAATTTGACATGTTTATGTGAAATAGTTTTTGAGTTATGAGGGGGTCAAAACTCTCCAAATGGTTCGTGTAATATTACACACGGTACTGCTCGCCAATTCTTTAGCTTGCTACCGCGTGTCTAGATCAAGAAAAGAAAACCACTGACGGATTATATAAATTGTTAGTTTAAACACAAAGTGAAAAATGTGAAATCGAAAATAACAGTCAGGAGCAGGATTCGAACCTGCATCTTCTGGATACCGTCCAGATGCTTTACCAATTCAGCCAGTTATTTTCGATGTCACATTTTTCACTTTGTGTTTAATGTATAGTGCTAAGCATGTCAAATGCTAAAAATATATATAAAAAATATCTAAATATTGTTAGTTTAATTTTAATTATTGAAAACATTATGTCCGCTACAGCCCGTAATTGGCATATCTCCTTTCTCTCGTCGTAATAATTAGATGTGATTGTTATAGCATACCAACCAGCGTTCTATAGTTGCTATCATTTTTTTATACGCATATTATAAGTAATAAGGGAAATAAATAAATATGCGGCGGTCATTTTATACATTAATTCATTGCTATCACTTATAGGGAGGCTAGTGAGCCTCAATGTTTGGAATAATTCAATATGTCCCTTATATATAACGACCGAAGACGACAGAGTCTTTTATAGTTATTCTAACAACTTATAAATTTTTATATGACAACCATTGACCCGCTCTCGCTTCGCATGGGTGGAATTGACTAATGAAAATATCTTTAGGATTTTAGAAGATCTCTATTACATTATTTTAAAGAATCCCTTAATTTTTGGCCAGCGTGTGCTGCTAATCTATATTTCCACGGCTTAAATAAAAAAACTTTTAGTCTTTCTATTTAAATATGAATAGTAACTAGGTAATTATAGATTTAAACCTTAGTAAATGATAGTAATAAGAAACAGACGGAAACGGAGAGGGCTTTTTTGACATGTTTTCCATCAATACTAAGCAAACTATATTCGTTCAGAGAGTTATATTCATCAACTCGAGACACCAACGTTGTGTTCTCTGAGGGTATGTTTCTACCTGAGGAATAATACAAATATCTTGACTGTTCCAGCTGAGCTGACTCACCTCTTCATCAGCTCTAAGATTTGCTAAGCTATATAATAAACCGATCTTTTTGATGGTTTTAATAATCAATTATCAACGTATCACATCATCAACCGTACCCTAACAGGGCTTGGATCTTGCTAGACTAGTATTAGTCTGTACTCTGCAGTAAAATTGAAGGTTTATACCACTTATAAAATAGCTGCTTATAAACAACGAATAATTCACTACAAACATTTATATATATCATGTTTACGACCTAAAAGACGTTAATTATGCGTTGAAAGGGTCAAGGCTGGCGGAGTAAAACACGCAAGGGAATATGTATGTATATTTTTCATAATTATAAAGGGTTTTCCATTTGTTATAGGCTCGACAACTCTAAGCTAGGTATGTTGTAATGTAATAGTTTGTGCAACAACTTCAAGTTATCTAGTTAGTCCAAGGTCTCTAGTTAGTTTACGTAAGCACGTCTTGTTTAAAACTGTAACAACCCTGTAATTTCTATAATATTGCACGCCTCATAAGCGAAGCGTTGAAGTGGGTACTACTCTCGTTTCATAAAGAACGACTGATATTTTAAACTTAAAATGTCTCTATTTATCATATTTTTTTTTCTTTTACGCTTCAGTATACTTACGAATAGAGCCCTATCACTTTTCACGGTCTGATACGGTGTGGTTTAATTGTTATTAAATAAACAAAAAAAATAGTATATATTTACGCTCGACTTGACACTAAAACTAGCGCTATACCTTATTTCGTGAGAACTACTTCTATAGACCAATATAGAAGTACTTCTTAAAATTTGCGCTAGATGACATATAAGACATGAGAGCCACATTAGTACTTTTTGAAATTAGCGCTATCTATGTGATTGATTGAAAACTACTTAGTAAGACCAATTCATTATTAGTTACTTATCAAATAATCAATTTTATTGTGAACAATGAAGATTATATATCACTTTTGGATTTTCCAAATTATTATTTTTGTTTGGATGATGAATTTTTATTACAATTGCTAATGAAGTTTGTAGCGTTAAGTGAGTTACCATGTTATATGCAAAATTAATAAAAAAGGAATTGATGTATCAATATTATACATGTACGTGTGAAAATCGCACATATCTGACTTTTTGAGGCATTGCATTAAATTGCGAAACAAAAAATATGACCCCCGTAACTTTATTCTAATAAAAGTCCAGTAGGTATATGACGTGCTTTAAACTAACAGTTTTTGTGTCATTTTTATATTGTTTGTTTTCTTTTATTGTGATTTGACATGCTCAGCTATTTTACTAAAACAAATTGATTAATAGGATTCGATCCTCTTAGAAAAAAATCTCTTTTTCCACTTTCACAAATGGTTTTTCTTGTTTGTTTTCTGTCAAACAAACGTTATAATTATCCCACTAAGTGCGAGTACGAATTAATTAATTAATTAAACAATTTATTATTATTTAGGAAGGAATAGTTTTTGTTTGGATAGTCAGACTTACTGCTATCTAAGCTTTGCACATTGACTTCATATTTGGTGGCTACATATAAATACAAAATAACATGTATATATACAGTTTATACATATGTATTTTATAATGGTATTGGTGTATGCAACTATGTGGTAGTCGAGGCGAATAAACAATCAAGAGTCAACACTCAAAGGAGCGATGACTCGAACACAGCTTCGTGTTTGTGGCTATGAATCGGACGGAACTCTTGCACGTGTAATATTTAAATGAAAATAGATAACGTATACCTTTCTTTCTGGTAATCTGTAACACAGGTCTACTTTTCGCAGATACCAGCCTCTCGCAGAGGAATCTTAATAAGTTATTTTATTGTAACCTATGTAAGAACCTTTGTGAAGGAAATAATAAACTTTATTATTATTCCATTTATCCATCCATCCATCCATCAGCCTTTCAACGTCCACTGCTGGACATAGGCCTCCCCAAGAGAACGCCACAACGAGCGGTCCCGTCATGGGGGATAATGCCGTAATCGCCACGCTTGGCAGGCGGATTGGCGATCGCAGTGGATGTTGTTAATACTCGAGGGAGCGCTGCTGCCCACTCCCCCGGTATTCCTTCAGTCGGCTCTTACGACTCC
Organism: Leucoma salicis; assembly: GCA_948253155.1. NCBI lineage: Eukaryota > Metazoa > Arthropoda > Insecta > Lepidoptera > Erebidae > Leucoma > Leucoma salicis. The sequence continues at coordinate 8,564,234 of OX411815.1, forward strand.
CGTGGGTAGAGAGGGGTGGGACAATTCTAAAGCCGGCCCCACACGGCCAAGGCGGAGTGTTATTATTATTATTACCTTTTATTGATTTTATCTCATCCCCACCTCCTAATGAGTTAAGCAGCTACCAGAACCAGTTAATATAATTTATATTACTATTTTTGTAGTGAACACTTCTATAGGGAGGTTTGGATAGGGAGTAAATTCATGTAAGTCGACAAGGTCACGTGACGTGTTAACGATAACACTATATCTGTTCCTCTGTTCCTATTAGTATAACTTATTGCGCTGAGCTGTGAAGAAATGAATAATTTAAAATAATATTTTCTTTTTAATCAATGAATGAATAATTATGAAATTACAAATTTTAATCAAAAAATTACTTTGGATATCCAAAAACAACAAATGTTTGTTTATAGTTTTAAGTGAAAAACTTCTGTCGGCAGTCTTTTGAAATTTCATTTCTTAACACTACGCGAGTGCCATGCAAGCGACAATACGACCCACCTGGTCGTAAGCGGTTACCGTAGACTAGAAACGCTAGCAATACCAGAGGCATCATCTGCGCATCCTAATCCCCAAGGGACAGCAGGTGAAGTGACAGAAGCGAAAGAAATTAAGAGAGAATAAGGAGAGACAATACTCACCACGGCAGTTAGAGTACCTGAAGTTTTTTCACTCGGACCTTAGTGAGAAGGTGATATTTATCTGATTGAACCAGCCCATGCACGCTGGGACAAACAAGTATCCACCACTAGTGGTAGAATACTAAAATAGTTACAAAGGTTCGTACTATTCAGGTCTACCTATTGCTTGATATAGAGCCTCAATAGAAACCAATTTGTGTCATTATATTCCATTCAATGTATTACCATCAGCAATCTATTCCTACAGCTTTTATCATATTATCAGAATCTTTAGTCGAAGTTATATTGAGTCGTGTGGGGCCGGCTTTAGAATTGTCCCACCCCTCTCCACCCATGGGAGTCGTAAGAGCTGACTGAGGGAATACTGGGGGAGTGGGCAGCAGCACTCCCTCGAGTATTAACAACATCCACTGCGATCTCCAACCCGCCTGCCAAGCGTGGCGATTACTGCACTAACCCCCCATATGAGCGCACAGGACCGCTCATTGTGGCGTTCTCTTGGGGAGGCCTATGTCCAGCAGTGGACGTCGAAAGGCTGATGGATGGACGGATGGATATTGAGTCGTACCATAGATTTGGAGATTCGTCATCTGCAAAACTAACACATTACTTTTATTTTGTACTTTGGAGTGCACGGATGGCGGAATGGTTCAGATACCGGACTCAGTGTTGCAGGTTTGATTCCCACACAGTACCTACAGCTCTTTGTGTAATCCACAAATGGTTACTCTGAATCTGAATGTACTTTGTGTTCGTGAAATAGTATGTTTGTAAAGCGCACCGCGGTGTTGTCTTTAAAAAAAATAAACAGAAACTGAAGTGATATTCGTATTTTCGAATTTTAAATGTAATTATTACTTTAATTTTCTGCCTTTTATCCACCTTATTTATTGAAACTTATATATCACTACACATTACAACAATAAATTTTACGAGCTTTAAGTAAATATTGTCAATGTAATTTTATCTTAAGAATTTTGTTTTGTGAATTTGTAAATTTTATGAGCTGTAGATAAATTAATTTAAATGGATATCTCTTCGAACACCGAACTGATAGATATAAACGAAGATTACAGTCGTACACACTCGATAAAATATTGAATAAACAAAATGTATGAATAGAATATGTTCCAAGGAAATTACGTATTTATAGAAAAATTATGTGAGCTTTTTTTGGTTCGACGGTGATAATGCTGTTGTAATCAGTAGATTAAGGCCGCCCACTTGGTTTCCCATACTTTGGATCCATGGAGCATATTCCCCATAACTGATACTAAGATGTTAATGTACGAATTTATAGTTTTGAGTGTGAACATCGTGTCGGGGAGTGTGAGTCCGAGGACGGCAATAATCACATGATAGTATGAAGATTAGTCGGCGCGTTATGGCAGCCTAAATATTTAAGCTTACTGTAAAATTTTAATCCACTGTAGCGTCGTAACTTGTCTTCGGACTTAAATGATATATTATCGATATCGTGGGATACTAATTTCCAAATCATTCGATTATGAAATGTTAAAAAATGTATTGGATTAAGAAATGTTAAAAAAAGTATTACCTATTGTTCGGTGATGGATTAAGAAAATGAGAGTACATTAGCACTGTCTGGTTTATCTTCTATTTCAGCAGTGAACTTTTTTTACTGCGTATGGTGGCAGACGAGCCACGGCCCACCTGATGCCAAATGGTAACCGTCAATCATGGATTCAACTATACCGAGAGTATTGCCGCGCCGCTGCTCACCATTTCATTTCACATAAATAATATGAAATGAAAGTAGAATTAACGGCTTTCTCCTGCTACAAACAAAACTCACCGATGTTCTTCATGGCCGGGCACGCAGGAGCAAAGGCGGAGAGACGGCACACGGCGGGTTTATTTAGTGGGTGAGCGCCCCACACTACCCCGTTCGTTGCCCCGAACGACGGAGTGTGCGGTTAGGAACATTTTTTCCCGCCTTAATAAAAAGAAAAAAAAAGGTATGAAAGAGAGTAAGGCAGGTGGGGTCTGGAGTCTCCGAAACCGGTGAACGTGTATCAAGAGAATTATGAATGTTGAGAAAGCGAGCGATGTATGCAAGAATAGAGCCATTTGCCACGCTGTTCTCTCTGCCTACCCCGCAAGGGAGATGGTGTGATGATAAGTAAGTAAGAAGGCTTAAAACTTCTCCTTACCCACTCCATATTATTATTCCTGTCCACCTCCTAATATCGTCTCTATAATCTTGGGTTAGGGGTGGTAACCCGCCATTGTAACTGCTTCCATCAGACCGGCTTTATACTTGTTTGCTACCAATGTAACATAAAATATATGCTGATATTTGGCTAGTAATTATTATTGTTTATTATTTTTTTTAGTTTCTGCTGAATATGCTTCTTACTGTTACTGTTCCTGGACTCAGGTCACTGGTCAGGTCCGATGGGCTATGGCTTGTCAATAAAGCTCAATAACATTGCCCGACCCGGGGATCGAAACCGAGGCCTCATCATCAGTAGTCGTTCACACTACCGCTGCACCCCAGAGGCAGTTTGCTATTATATAAAAAAATAGCGGCCCGTCCCGGCTTCGCACGGACATTTATTTATAAAACATTTTGGGATAAACGTAGAATATTGTATCTTTATGCAGGACATAAGTAGTTTTTTTTACAAACGACTATATATAGTATAGACTATATATAGTATAGACTATATATAGTATAGTCATGCTCAACATATATAATTAATAATACAGGTGATAATAAAACACGTGCCTAGTTGTAAACTCCGTAGATATGAATCGATTTAAGGTCATTATTGTAAAGCACACAAGGATTTAAAAATTAATGACCAAATAGTTGATGTTCGCTTCAGAACTATAAAATTCAATATTAAAAAGCAAGTTAGAAGTGTTCCCGACGCACATTTCTTGAGCATTTTAATATAGTTTCCTAACGATAAAATACTAAGATTGTACATTTTAAGAGTTTGTTTTGTTATATTTATTTTGTTAAAAGAGATACATTTTGGAAGCATTCATCAGACCTTAGATACAATATCACATCTTCTAATAGGTATCTATACCAATGTAAAGCTGTAACAGAGCTGTGTCTGTACATTTAAGATATATGAGAAAAAATGTCTGTATTAGGCTATATAGGCGTGTCTAAACACAACACATTTTTTTTTAGAAATTTTGTCTGTTTGTTCGTTCGCGAATCACGCAAAAACTACTGAACGGATTTTGATGCAACTTTTATTTGATAGCTCTTGATTAGACTTAAAAACTGGTACCAGTCGAAATGCTTAAACGAATCATCGAAAATTGGACTCAACGGATGGACCATCTGCGACGTAGCAACTGCCAACATTTGATAGACATAATCTTCAAAAAATAAATGCCAAAGAATGTTCTTTCAAATGATAATAAATATTCTCCATTAAATTTGAATTTTCTGTGTTTTTTTCTTTAAAAAAGTAGAGAACCTCGAAATGGATCACCTCTTATATCGGGAACCTGAGATATAACCTAAAAACTAGCTAGCTTTTGGCTGCGGCAGAGACGTGGTCAAAGGCTAGCTAGTTAGCATATTTATTTGCAACTTCACGCTACGATTCTTGAGGAGTACAGGATAATGGAATGTTTTTTCTTTTATCATTAATTTATATAACACTAAATAAACACACTGCCATACACGTTGATTTTAAATACAATGAACTGGGACTGAATGAGTGGACATGTTTCATGGCATATTAGCTGTTACCACATCACAATCGGCGAAAATGCTATTTTGCTTATTATTTGTATAATTGACAACCATACATTGCGTATGATTTTTTCTGATATTTACGCGAATGTTACATTTTGAAATAAAACTAATACGTTTACGGAATCTATCGTGTTTACTTGATTTTCTATTATCCCGACGTTTCTAATGCTTTACAGCATTCATGATCACGGGTGGACTTAGATGGTAGACGTCCAAGGCTGATATGTTGTTTCAACGGTTTCATCTACCCACTGTTATATGATTTTACAAAATTTTCGGTTTATTTATTTTAACCCACCTAATATTCGTTTAGAAACACCATTACAATATCTACTTAAAATTCTACCACAAACTACCAATTAAAATTTTTAGTAACAAAATAACTACCAGTAAGAAGACAATCTTGATTATTAGTTTATATTATTAAATAATTATATTGATTTTGCCAGAAGCCAAGACTGAAAAGCTCCCACCGGATCGGAACGCGGCCTAACTGAAAAAGATCCGGCCAGAAAACTCAGCAGGCAACAACTGTTATGGTTTATTAAATTTTGCACGAATTACTGAAAGCTAATTAATTTAAAAAGGCAAAAACTAATCACTGCTGTGGGTTTTATCTACACAATAAACGCTAACTGTGTCTTGCAATCTTGTGGTGTGCCTCTTTGTATTCTGTTTGGTGAGGCCTATCTCAACAACACCAACATTACCTAGGACGGAGCATTTTAGGCTATATCTCAGGTTCTCCATATAGGAACGAGATAAAATGTATACCAGTTTTTAATAAGTATAAATCTAAAAGCTATTAAGTAAAAAAAGTTTCATACGCTTAGTAATTTTTGCGTGATACTGTATTGTATAACAAACAGTCAAAAAGACAAAAAATATTGTTTTGTGTTCAGAAACGTCTAAATAGACTAATAAAGTATTATTTTCCTAAATATCTTAAATGTTCAGACATTGCTAAATATAAATCCAGGTAAACCACTCTGTGGTGCAGCGGTAGTGTAAGCGACTGCCGATCAAGAGGTCTCGGTTTCGGTCCCCGGATTGGACAGTGTTATTGAGATTTTTCGTAAAAAAGAAAAATTCTCTGTCGCAGCCCGGAGTTAGGAAATGTGCCTGGTAGATCAATAGGCTCGCCCCCTATTACGTGGGACTTAAACATAGCTGGCGAATCGTGGGAGTGTAATACACCTCTGCCTACCCCTTCGGGGAATACAGGCATGATGCTATGTTTTAACCGCAGCGTACAGCTAGCTTCTGTATAAACCACCATTGCTTCATAGAATTGAAATAGCGTTGAATAAATTATTGTAAATAAGTTTTATATTGTTTTATTGGTATAAAAGCTCGTGAGTTTTCGTTATTACCTTTCTATGGCCGCCTTATGACGAAACATGTTGTTTTATGTCTCACGAGACTGTACTAAGTGTTGTATTTAATGATAATAGCATATGCGTGTGTCAACCGATCACTAATAATATCATAAAATATACTATGAGGTACATAATATGATAATTATTTGAGAGATTCCACATGAAAGTGGTATTTAAATTTGGTGGTTTTCATATGTTATATAAAAATATTGTGTGAATTATAAATGGTTTCCGTGAAATGGAAAGTGCTGGAATGTATATATTTATTCAGATATATATATGACACATTTTAACTGTGTTTGTGTTTTGTTAGTGTAAAAATACCTCATAATACCAAGCTTTATTTAAAAACGTACAAGAAGTACGATAAATAATAACTGCCTCTGTGGTGCAGCGGTAGTGTGAGCGACTGCTGATCATGAGGTCTCGGGTTCGATCCCCGGGTCGGGCAGTGTTATTGAGCTTTTTCGTAAATGGAAAAAATCTCGGTAGCTGCCTGGAGTTTGGAAATGTGCCCGGTAGACGGCAATAGGCTCACTCCCTATTACGTGAGACTAAAACATAGCTGGCGGACCGTAAGTGTGTAATACACCGCTACCTACCCCTTCGGGGATTACAGGCGTGATCTATGTTTATATCATCCATCTATCCATCCATCAGCCTTTCGAAGTTCACTGCTGGACATAGGCCTCCCCAAGAGAACGCCACAACATGTATTTCGCTCATATGGGCGATAGTACCGTAATCGCCACGCTTGGCAGGCGGGTTGGCGATCGCACTGGATGTTGTTAATACTCGAGGGAGTGCTGCTGCCTACTCCCCTGGTATTCCCTCAGTCGGCTCTTACGACTCCCATGGGTAGAGAGGGGTGGGACAATTCAAAAGCCGGCTCCACACGGCAAAGCTGGCCCCACAGGGCAATAATAATTTATATCATAGATATAGTCAATATAATACTTTCTAACATTTAAGCGAATTTCACACATTTTGAAATAAAACTACGTTTACGGAATCTATCGCGTTTACTTTATACTATCCCGATATTTCAAAATATAGTCAATATATACTACGAGTATGTTTATGGTTTATGTCTACCTTGTGACAAATAAACATTTATTATTATTATTTCTGTTGTTGTATTTTATGTGTTACAAGAAGTAGATATTAAATTATTTACCTACATACTAACGAACTACTCCTTTTTTTAAATTTCATGCTTCTTTTAGTTTGAAGTTAATAAAAATAGTCATCGATATAAATCTACCATTTGTCATAAATTGTAAGAAATACTATTACAATTTGTATTTATTTGTAAGTATATGTTAAAAGGCAACATTTCAGAAAGCCCCTTAAATACTTCCCTATTACAATAAATAGTCTTTCTTTTATCAAATTCTTGGAGCATCCAACGATTAACGATCAACCTCAACAGCCCCCTTAGAATGAATAACGAAACGTTAGACGAACTTACGATTGGAGTCATTCTAATTGATCAACAATCCGACGCGTGATTCCTGATTAGTTGAGATTTCGACGCGTGATTCAGGCGGCCAATCACAATGAAACGAAACGAAAGTTCGTTTAACGTTTCGTTTATCATTCTAAGGGGGCAGTGCACTTATATGATAAGACAACAAGCTGACCCGAAAATCAAGCTACACAAATTTAAGTGTGTGTTTAATTATTATTATTGAAATCTTCGTTTTCTCATTGGTTGTGGTAGCGAACGAGTCACGGACCACCTGATGGTAAGTGGTAACCATCGCTCATGCGATTATTACCAATCCACTCGGACCCGATTACAAGTGATTACTCACAATTGACACCGAGCACTACCACGAGTAGTGCAAAGGGTGATAATTGCTTTCTTTCCTTAGTCGCCTCTTACGACACTCGCAGGAAAGAATGGGATGGTGACACTTGTATTCGTAGTCCGTCACCACGTGGGCAATAACATAATTTTAACTTGGTTTACGTACGATCGACATGTTAATAACCCGTATTCATATGAAGATGCAAGTAGTTTTATTAGTCAGTCATATAGTGTTAAATTCCGTAGGGTTTAGAGTTAGTAAATTAGTTAATTGAATATTAGCAGTCTTATAGCGTCCGATGTAAGTAATTTTCATGATATATATTTTATAGAAATCGTAGATATACTCCATGCAGCGGGCGGTACTTATAAATAACTTTCATGCCACTTAAAATTCAGCTTCCATATCGTTTATACTAGTTACATGTACAATACTAGTTTATTTATTGGTAATTTGTAAGCTTATAAAAAATGTTTTAGAGAGTACGGGAGTATCATTGAGCGGTGTTCGTTACCTAAACTCACAGACCATAAAACATACAGTAGTTTCACTGAATATTATTTTTATGATCAGGCAACATTTATCGTTAATTTAAAAAAATATTTCAGGTCGTCGATGGTATGTAAGTGGTTTTGTCCATTGTTAATCACGTGACGTTTCACAATACACCGTATATAGTTGCAGCTCACCGTTTATTGAGATTTTACTGATGTTTAATATGCTATAAATAATTATTTATTGCCCTGCCACTAATACGCTATATCATTCATTTTATTGCGTTGCGTTAAAAATTTATATCCCGCCATACTTCGTTTTACTAATTTGATTTTGTTGAATATAAAATTAAATACTGATTAGAAACGATTTTATTGTGTTTTGCATAATGTGTTGAGCATCAGTGAAAACATCGTATCGTTTTGTTTATGCAACTTATCGAATTAGCTACTGTAACCGTGGGTATTATAATAAATTTGAGAAAAATGCGGTGCCATTAGATTTAAAAATGTAGTCAAATCTATGTGGCGGAGATTTATGCGGATTGAAAGTGGTGTGAAATATCAAAATGTGTATCTTAATCCCGTGCGACTTATGAAAGCGTATTCAATTGGGTTCCGGGAATGTAAACACATTATAACAGTTTTAAGTTATCACTTATCTATCATCATCATTTACAGATATAATTTATCACTTTTATATAGCGGGTATATAAAACAAGCGAACACAGGTTTTCTTTCACTGCCTGTGGACTGGAACTGCATCTGAAGATCGCAATGATCAGCTAGGTACCTATATCTATAAATAGGTTAAAAATATATTTTTAATATTCATCCCAGTGGTTATTAAGAAACCAAATAACAAACAAAGAATTAAAAAAAAAGTCTAAACAAATTCAGTTTTAGCATAAAGCAAAGAAATTGGAAGCCGTAAACCGTACATTGGGATAATTCTTTAGTTACCCAAAGTTCTCCTTACATCTTTATGGTGAATGATTAAATATCAAGAGGAGGGAGAGAGGAGTAGGAAGAGGAGCATTTATTTAGATATTTTTATATATATTTTTAGCATTTGACATGCTTAGCACTATACATTTATTGGTATTAATATTGGTTCAGCGGGCTGTTCTCCGCAACTAAACGTCTGAGCGTGTGGGTGGGTGTGAAACCTTCACTCGATACACACCAGCTCCCGGAAGAACGCCAACAGCCCCTTGGTGAGTTGCTGGTGATCTCCCGGAGAGAACTTGAGCTGCCGAAGTATTTGGTCCTGTATGTGGCGACCTCCGCGCAGTGCTGCAACACATGGACCGCCGTCTCCTCCTCTTGCAGGCACGCTCTGCAAAGTGGGCTGTCTGTGATTCCTAAGACAAATAAATGTTTGTTAAAGGATCCGTGACCAGTGATAGCTGCCGTGACTATCCTCAGTTGCTGCTTAGTTAGCCGAAGTAACGAGGAGCGTATGTCCCCCTCTGAATTAATGTCAAATAGTTCTAGTTGTCCGCCAATGCAGGCAAAGAGGGAGAACACAGCAAGTTATTTTAGTAGGTTATCCGTTCGCTGCTCCGAACGACAGGGAGTGCGATTAGCATTTTTTTTTTGCTTAAATAAAAAAGGGAATGGATTATGTCAGGCAGGTAAAGGTACACATTATTGCTGTATTGCGCTGTTTTTTAACCGACTTCAAAAAAGAGGATGTTCTTAATTCGAGTGTATGTTTTTTTTGTATGTTTGTTACGCGATTATTCCGTCAATTATGAATTGATTTCACTGATTATTTTTTTGTTTGGTAGCTTCTACTTCAGAGCATCATTGGAGCAGTGCATCTAGATGGCATACCCACATTATATATAAAGCCTTTCTTCACGGTCTTCGGAAGACTCTCCGAGACGCTGTGCTCTATTTCTTTCTCTACTGCGCTTTAGGCGCTCATCTTTGTCATTTTCAGACTTCTGTACCAGACGCTTTCATAAGAGATGCACCGAAGGAAGCCCTCCCTATCATATACCACCTACTTTAACCTACGCACCTATTTTATAATAAAAAAACGCTAAAAAGCAAAACATAATTGGTATTTGCATATGACACCGCGCCAGACCTATGTTTGAAGTCGCTGTCTAGCCCAAAAACAACAAAATCAATACTTAATAATATTTATATAATAATAAAAACAATACATGTACTTATATAATAACATTAACATCATTTTTGGCACTGACTTCATATATCATAACTATTCAACGCTGTAATACTTGTACTAAATTTTGCGACAGTAAATTGCATATTATGTGAGTTCACTATACGAGTAATATAGGGTGTAAGGGATTTAAGTTCCTATGGCTATGACCCTTACCCTTATGCTAATTCGTCTATGTTAATACCAATTAAAATGTTGACAATAGCAACAGTAAAAGTAACAGCTTTATTGAAAGTAGACCGGTTTGGCGCATGGCACCCATGCCAAGATAAAATTTAACATCTCCATTCTACCGACTGATCAATAGTTTGTATAATAATGTTAGGATAATTAAAATTTGGAGTTCTTGAATGCGTGTAAGTGGTATTGTTGCAGACTGATGTGATTTATTTTTACGATAACATACGCCGTTGCCATGAATACGATTAGAATATTTTTATTTACTTCAGACAACATTGTTTTTAATTATGTATTACAAGAACTGAAAGTTGTTAAATATAGAGGCGTGCTTAGATCTATAAATTTACTTGTTTAATTGATATACAACACAATGTAAATATAATTTTATAGTCATTTGTTTCCCTATGATTAAAATATGCTCTAATATAAATTAGACATATTGAAATTTTACTAGATTACGTCTCCTTTTGGAATTAAAATATTAAGTTTCAATGTTATGTTATACTCGTATACGGAACGGCTTCCACTCAACACCATAGGTACTGTAAAGTACTTTACGAATGAGGTATAATTTATGAAAAATATTTTATTTCTCAAATGATTATTAGATTTACAAAAGAAAAGAATACAAAAATAATATCTGTTAGATCTTAATCCCATAGATTCAGATTTTGTTTGTTAAATTCAAATCAATACTCTTTTCACTCGTAAGCCAACAATACAGGCTGGAGCATCAATCAAAATGAGTTTCAAAAGTAACACCCCGTTGCGGTGACAGTGGGGAATCGATACATATTGTGGGGACGGAAATAAAAACCGGTATCACTTCCTATGTCACCCTTCGGCTTCCGAACGAACCACAACCACCTTTTTTCGCTCGAGATATATTTGTGACAATAGCTTCTTTTAGGGGAACTGCGAATTCTTTTGTAGGGATTTAAGTAACCAGGGATAAGAACAAAAAACGCCAGTATTTGGCGTCAATATGGAAACACCGTTACACCTATCACTATATATTGTTCTTTTAGTTTTTAATCATGCTAATCGTAATATAATAAAACTGAAAAGGTTTGTTCTTAAGTTCATAGTTGCAAGCGTTTATCTTTGGTAGCCCGATATAATTTTTATTTTTTATCAAGCTATTTATCAAGGAAAGTTACAGTATATCTGAAATTATGTTATAACTCTTTGTAGTGGCTAAATTATAGAGTACCTAAGTGTGGACGGGCTTAGAAGGCCTAAACTGTAATTATGATTAATGCCTGTTTTATATTGAAATAAAACTACGTTTATGGAATCCATCGTGTTTACTTAATTTTTCTACTATCCCGACGTTTCGAATACTTCACAGCATTCATGATCACGGGTGGACTTAGATGATAGACGTCCAAGGCTGATATATTGTCATCATACTTAATCAACATATCAACCTTGGACGTCTATCATCTAAGTCCACCCGTGATCATGAATGCTGTAAAGTATTCAAAACGTCAGGATAGTAGAAAAATCAAGTAAACGCGATAGATTCTGTAAACGTAGTTTTATTTTAAAATGTGTAACATTCGCGTAAATATCAGAAATGCCTGTTGTATATTGGGTGCGGGTGTAACCACGGTGTCACTGTATCTATTACTTAAAATATTTGGACGTTCTCCACTGTATCTATTACTGATAATATGTACCTATTCCTACTTATAATATTTGGACATTGTTGTCAACATTATTAAAGTGTAGTAAACAAATAACTGCTTGCAATAAGTTAATAAAACAAAAAATATCTACCGGTAGATATTTACTATTACCACGATAATAATTACTAATAGTTGAATTTCAAAGTTTATACTACCGGTTTCAATGATAACCGCACATGAAACAACATCATCATTTTATAATTATGATGTATGATTATTGTAGGATATTTAACATTCCACATTATTGAACAGGTAGTTTGTTAAGGTCTACAAGTAAACACACATGTTTTCGTGCGTTCATTTTGCTCATATTATATATAAAACAGATCGTTATCTGAAATCAATTAAAATAACGATAATATCTCGCAGATATAAAAGTGGTTTGCACTAGTAATTAACTTGCAAAAAACATAATAAAACGCTTGATATTTTACTCGTAAGTATTCTAATAAAATAATATTGCTTTAACTAAGATTGAAAGACTGTGAGGAAGATCACAAGGAATTTGATAACGAGAGAGTTTGTTGTCTGTGGTACAACAAATTGTTTAAAATGAAACAACAAATCACAGTAGTTCACAAATCGATTTGGTCCGCATCACGAGCGTGATGGATGGGCAGGCGCACGCGGTGACGCACGTCGACCCCTTGTATTCATCACCACTAAGGGATTTAGGGCGTGAAGGGTAAATGAATATATTAATATGCCTTAGAATTTGTAGTTTATGCTGCAGCTGCTCCTGCGTTTAAATTAGTGCGAGCGTTATCAATGAATTTAAATTCATCTAAATTTTTGCCTAAATATTTTAACGTACAATGCATTTCACGGGCCTCGTGGTGTAGTCGGTAGTGTAACAGACTTCTGTGCACGAGGTAGTGGGTTCGATTCCCATTCAGAACAATTATTTGTGTGATGAAAACAGATATTTTACTGCGTCTAGGTGTTTTCGATCTATTATTATGTATGTATTTATAAAAAAAAAAGTAATACATTATGTATTATATCCGTAATCTGGTAGCCAAAGCACAAGCGTTAAGCTTAGTTTGGAACCAGAGGACGTTGTGTGAAATGTCCGTGAATATTAATGAATTATTTTGCTCTCATAATAAAACCAAGTCAATTTCGGCGTAATGAACGACGATACACAAGTAGTAAATAATAAAATAAATGCTTGTCTTATCAGAGATCTGGTTGTTTAAATGGTTGTCGTAGGCAAAGGTATCGGATTTCTGTTTATTACTGCAGACGGTAGTTCTGCAGAAGTTGCTGTAGTACAAGTGAGTTGTCTGCGAGATCAAAATCGATGAACGATAAAGAATAATTTCCAAATCAAGTTTATCATCAAACTGGTACCTGGTCTGCAGCTTGGATAACTAATGTTGAAACTAAGTAATAGGCGCTTCTGATATACTGCTGTATGTTTATGTACGATCATAAATTGGTCTTCAGTTTATTAATTTAAGCTTTTGTAATGAGAGAATTACCCGACAAATTGTGTGTGACTAAGCATAATGCATGTTTGAAGTGAGGTGTAAAATTTAAAAGGCATTTAGCTAATGAATCTAGACAGTTCTGTTATAGTATGCCTACTTGGTAAGGATGACCCAGACAACTAAATTAAAGGACGCACTCAATTCTAGTGACATTATCTGAGTACTGAGTTCTAGGAACAATCAATTGATATGAATATTTTAAAGCTGAGGTCTCATTGATATAAGTCACAAGGCGTCACAGTCGAGAGAAAGTTTAACTAATGACTATGTCACACGTTTTCATACGCATATAAATATTATGCTAACTGATTTTGTTCTAATATAAATGATGAGTGAAAGAGCACGTTTGTATATAAATGTCTTGTGAAGAGTTTGTAGACACTTTTTGTTTAATTTCCTGTTAGTTACGTAACTTATAATTAAGGGAAGGTTATTAATTGACACTTAACAATATGGTGATGATCGCGAATTATTTCATAATATGTAGTATCTATGCTAGTCGATTATCATTATGAAATTTATAATACATATAGTCTGGAATCTAGAAAATGACATAGGTTACTTTTTGTCCCGAAAAAATGGACGACTTTTGTATGATGGAAATTTTTGCAAAGAGATTATGACTGTCGTTTTTATATTATACTAGCCTTTGACCGCGGCTCCGCCACAGCCAAAAGCAAGTTTTTAAGTAATATCTCAGGTTCCCGTACAGTAGCGAGATAAAATGTATACCAGTTTTTAAGTATAATCAAGAGCTATCAAATAAAAAAGTTGCATCAAAATCCGTTTTGTAGTTTTTGCGTGATGCGCGGACAAACAAACAAACAGAAAAAAATTTAAAAAAAAACCATTTCGTGTTGTATTGCGAAAAAAATAGTGTTTGTGTTGCGAAAAATTACTGTATTAGGCTATAATATATAGTAGTATCTAACGCCTATATAGCCTAATATAGACATTTTTTCTCAAATATCTTAAATGTACAGACATAGCTCAGTTACAACTTCATAATAGTATAGATGACGCAATTCTGAACTCACGCAGATGAAGCCGCGGGCAGGGCCTAGTCTATAGTATAAGTAAAGATATCACAAAAATACTTTTTCTATAGAAACTACTTACCTTTAATACCTATTTAGCAAAAAATAATGATTTGATTTCTATTAAAATTGAACTACGAATGCTGAGGTCTGTGAAGCGACTATCGGTAGACGAGGCCACATTGTATGACGGTTTCTTGTTATTCCCGTCTAGTAATTTTGTCTGGTAATTTGCGAATGTAAGCCAAGTTGTTAACATAAATCGGCATCAGCATAAAAAGTACATCATTAATTATTTTATAGTTTGATATTGATGTAAAAGTATTTTGAGTAGCAAGAGGAATTTTCACATTAAAATTACATATTTCTATCGTTTATAGCTTGGCACATCGCGTTTAGGTAATATTAATATTTTGCAGTTTTTTAGTAAACTAAAAACCTTTTTTATTTAACAAGTGATGGTAAGCGGTCCACCAAAAAGCAAAGCAGCAGCTTTAAAACATGTTAGCAAATTTTTTTTTATTACCTCAACACCTTTCTCTTAGGAATAAACCTTGTATCTTGTTGGCCTTTATAAACATACAATTTAAGGGACGCAAAGTACACCCATACCGAGAACAACTATTAGTGAAACCATAGAGAATTATCCTACATGAGAATCGAACCTGCAACACTCAGGTCAGCATCTAAAGTAGCAGGTCGATATCTAAAGTACTCCCCCGTCTATGATTTGCTAATTATGTGGTAACTGAACCCAGTTACGCATATAGATATGTAGGTATAAGATGGGAGATCTATCTCATCAGCAGCTGTATAAGAGATTTTTGGGATTCATACAGAAGCCTTTATTCATCATACTTTTTGTCTTTCTTTCTTTTTATCTTTTTCGGCTGTCCTCACTGAAGTTATCTTGATCTTGTGCTTGTACAGCACAGATGATATACCTACTACTACATAAAAAATGATACATTTGCATAGGTTATTGTTATTTATAACAAATAGCGACTATATACTCTTTTTTGCAACAACATTAAGTTGATGACGTTGGCAGACCTATGATCCGCCTGATAAGTAAACAGCAGCCGCGGTCCATGGACTTAGCAATAGCTACTAGTGGCTTCAAAAAATGACATAAAAATCATAATTTACGAAGCCGTTTTATTATTGATGAATTGTTCACACAAAGCCCTAGTGGCAATCTCTTAATATTAAACTTCCATTGCGTTGTTTTCTTTCCTATTTTAAAATGGAGTAATAAGAACGATCTCATAAATTCGGGAATAAAGTGAACGGAGCCTTGGGACAACTTCTCGGCAGCCACCACATCAACCAGAAGCCACGTGTACACAACGCAATGCTTGTCTCAACATTATTTTATGAAAGTGAGAGTTGGGTATGCAGAAAGGAGCATCAGAGTTAAATGAATGCGGTTGAAATGCGATCTCAGAGGAAAATCTGTGGGTTTAGGCTGACTAACCAACGATGCATTCGTAACGATGACGTAAGAGAGCGAGTAGGTCTGAAAGAGAGTATTGGTGTAAAGATGCGACAGGGAATGCTCCGATAGTTCGGATATGTGGAAAGAATACCGGATGAGCGATTGGTTAAGAAGATATAAAATACGAAAGTGGAAGGATGAAGGTACAGAGTTAGACCGACACTAACATACCTAGACCAGATCGGTCATGTATTGAAGGAAGGTAGAGTCAGTAGTCTCCGAAACCGGCGGGCGTGTTGAGGAGAACTATGAATGTCTTTCCTCAACAGAGTAAATAATAAAGTAACCAATAATATATGTAGGTACTGTAACATACGAATACGACTGATTACTGAACTGCGATTGTAGGTACGATTGATTGAGATTTATAATCATGTGTTTCAGGTCTTAGTTTATGGTACCAATTCGATGACGTGTTTTTACTAATAAAAAATACCTGTGTAGGTCTATCTTTTGTTCTTTGCAATATGTTAAGGGCATCAAGTGATACTACACATTGGAGTCATTGTACCGGAGCATCATAAACAGCACGTAGTTGTATGCAACTATTGTAAACTGCACCAGACACAGTTCTACTTGCAGCCGGAATATCCTGCTCCTGTCACTTCCTGCGCTCCTTGTTCAAACTACGCTTTGTGCTCTAACTAGGTTACTGGTGACATAATAACAGATAGTGTATTTATTGTACAATTTATTTATAAATACGTCGACATGACGCTAGAAACAGATTCTGGCAAAGACTGCAAAATAGCGTGGTGAAAACTATAGCGAATGCTAGTATGGGTTTGATTACCACACAAAAATATTTATTCGGTCCACAAATAGGTACTACCTATACATGTAAGTATAATACCGTGTGGGGCTGGCTTTAGAATTGTCCCACCCCTCTCCACCCATGGGAGTCGTAAGAGTCGACTGAGGGATACCGGGGGAGTGGGCAGCTGCACTCCCTCGAGTATTAAACATCATACACTGCGATCGCCAACCCGTCTGCCAAGCGTGGCGATTACGGCACTATCCTCCATATGAGCGAAACACATGTTGTGGCGTTCTATTGGGGAGGCCTATGTCCAGCAGTGGACTTCGAAAGCCTGATGGATGGATGATACATATAAGCAGGTACTATAACTACTAACTATATATATATACTTATAAACTGTAGCAATATCTAAAGTGCTCGTCACCAACCTCAGGGAAAGGTGTAGGAGGTGGAGAAGAAGGATGGTGGGGAGGATATGAGGTGGAAGGGGTTTTGGCCTGCTTCCGGCACTCTCACTCACCCTGCGAAACACAACAGTGGTAATGCCTACAGTTGGTGCAGGCCCATAAGAGAAATTTTTATACAAGATTTAATGTGAACCTTATGGATGTCGGTGTGGTTCAAACTATTTTGGCCACTCCGACATCTAAAGCTACTGAAAAACTGTGTGATCTATATATGGGCTTTTATATATATATATTTCGTGTAATGTACCTATAATATTTTTAGTGAGTTTTTTTAGTTTAGGTTATGATGGCTGGCTTAACATTTAATGTTTTACGCCCCACAACAAATAAAATAAAAATAAAAATTTTGGAGAGGGTTGTAGGCTGCTCGTTAGAACCGTCTCATTCCTGCGTAGAGTAGCTAGGCTCTACCACCATCAATTAGCCCACCCTTCTCTATGGCAACTTAAGGAATTTTATTGTAATCTGCTTTTACTGTTAATTTAAAAAATGTGGTCGATAAAAGATATATTTTACTTGTTATTCTGATAGTGGATTAGTACAAAATATTGCAAAGGCTTTTATTTGATTTAATTGGCGACATATCTGTGTTCAATAAGAGATCCACTAAATTGGAAAATATATAATTAGTATAATTACATAATATCATCGGTACAGCTCTGGATACGTCTTGCGGTATACGTGTCGCTTACTTTTATATGCATTTGAATATCAAATTTTATTTAGTTTATCGAACGAAATACTAGCTGAATATATGAAGATTTTTTTAACGTTTCACAAAGAAGTAGAAGTCTGAGATAAAATGATAACGATTTTATATTAATAATCTGTATAGCTATGATTACTTATCAAATGGTATGATCAGTGGTTATTTTTTTGCGGTACATATCCAATTATGAATATGTAACGATGTAGAAAAAAATTCAATCTACCTCCGGTTGTCACATTAAGTGTAAAACAGCATTGGTGCAGAAAAGTTATTTAGATGTTTCACCAACTATGTTTAATAAAATTCCTGACGCTATTAAAAGTATGCCACTGGTAAAATTTAAAAAGACGCTACATAATTGATTCATTGAAAAATGTTATTATACTGTTGACGATTTTTTTAATGATGTGCATTTAATTTAAATAAACAAAAAAATATATAATTATTATTTCTAATTATTATTATGTGAAATTTATTTTATTTTATTCGTTTATTTAATGTATTTTATTTATTTCTGACATTGTAACTCTATTTGATTTTATGTTTTTTTTTAAATATTTGTATGTCTTAATGACAAAGCATAGAGCACCAATTGTTTATTTAAGATCTTGAATTGTACTCATACCTATGTTTTACAAATAAATTATTCTGATTCTGATTCTGATCCGGCCATAGGTCGTGCAGCCGTGAATATAATATGTGCAAGACGAAGATTTCACGATCAAACCCGCGAGCAGCCTGTAAGTGGTTTTCTACTTTTATATTAGTTGGCAACATTAATAATTACATTTAATTTTGCGTCGAATCGCATTTTATCCCCAAAGGGGTAATTAAAGAATATAACACGCTCAAATTCCTGATTTTATCTTGGAAAGTCAAACGAACACTTTTTTAAAACTGTGGCTACTTTAAAAATAAAATACTACATAGTTATATTTTAATTTCATAGATGACGTATTGGTTTATCTTCCGAGTAAATAGGGTGTGGTGTTCACACAGCAAAAAACTTACATTCAATTAGCCTTTAAGGTTTTAGATTTTTTTTACTGTTACCTACTATCTATTTAGGAATATTATTAAAAATAGTACAATTAATAAACATAGCATCACGCCTGTATTCCCCGAAGGGGTAGGCAGAGGTGTATTACACACCCACGACTCGCCAGCTATGTTTAAGTCCCACGTAATAGGGGGCGAGCCTATTGACGTCTATCGGGCACATTTCCAAACTCCGGGCTGCTACTGAGAATTTTTCTTTTTTTTTTTACGAAAAATCTCAATAACACTGCCCGACCCGGGGATTTAACCCGAGACCTCATGATGAGCAGCCGCTTACACTACCGCTGCACCACAGCGGCAGTTAGTCCAATTAATAAAAAAAATATTTTGTGTAATCATATACATGATGGAAATATTTATCTTCATCGCTATTCATCAAGTCATTTGTTACCAGATCTCGTATATATTACTTCAACTCTCACTATAGTACAAACTATGTACTAGCTAGGCACTAACTAGGCACTTAAGCTAAAAACAAAATTCTTCAATCAATAATAGGTACATTCGATTATATATAAGAATATACATTAGATTATATAAAGAAAATAATTACATGTATTTTTAACGTATGTATTAGATACACACCTTATTCCCAGACGGGTAAGGAGAGACAATGGATTGCCATTTGTCATAAAACTAATATCATTTATTATAACTAATATTAAATAAACAAACCGCACATCTCATCTCTATTATAATTGAGCCGCACCATCTAACATGACTCACTCTGCGGTTACCTCTATTCGTCATTCAGTTATGATTAAAATGCTCCTTAATTGTTTTTCTCGCTACATGGTAATTCGACTCTGTTTCGTCGTATAGAAACTGACCTAGTTTTTCTAAATAATTTTCAGAAATTACTAATCCCCTTATTAATAAAATCATTAAAATTGTAATGCTTGTGGTTTCTTAGTCATAAAAACATATTTAGAATTAATACTTGTACAATAATTGCATGACCTTATAATATAATTTTGCAAGCCAGCAATTAGTTTTACTAAACCAACTAAAGCGTATGACACAATTCACGACATTAATATAAGTATATTATATATTATGTATTTTTAATAACTAATATTATTTTTTTATGACTTGACACTTGACACTTCAACTTACATATTATTAATAGGTGTTAGATAGTTTCCAGAAAAAAAAATAGTTACGTTTAAAAATATCAAAAATAATAGTGTTCCTGGATGCGTCACCGGTCGTCAGAGCCGTAGGGCGACCGGTCGGGGCGAAAGTCGGCTTCGGCCACACAGTTGGATCGACGCGGTACCTCACCACAGTCTCATCTAAGCCACAGCTATGCGAGCATCTTCCCCATCATAGCCGAAAATTCCTCATTCCCGGAGATACGCGCGGCGGGCGACGCGACGCGAAAGTTGAGATTCGAATTTGCGAATATATCCTCGAAATATCCGAACATTTTTTTAGACTAGTTGAAAAAGCAGTTGGCGGCAAACGGTAAAGTTGTGTGTTAGTGTCGTAAGAGTGTTTAGATAACATTAGAGCTTTTTTAGATTTTTAAAATTTATATGTGTGCATTGGTG
Source organism: Leucoma salicis (assembly GCA_948253155.1). Classification (NCBI taxonomy): domain Eukaryota; kingdom Metazoa; phylum Arthropoda; class Insecta; order Lepidoptera; family Erebidae; genus Leucoma; species Leucoma salicis. The sequence goes on from OX411815.1 coordinate 8,584,957, forward strand.
TGCCGAAACATTTTATTGGTGTGAAGTGATTTTATGTTGTGCACTGTTTTATTTGGATTTTTGTTCCGGAATTTTTGGTTGGTTAATGTTTACTTTTTATTTTATTTTTTTATTATTGAGACTGCTTGATGGTTGTAGTAATAAATCATTAGGTATATATAAATTCTAAGACGAATTTATATTAGAACTCTGATTTACAATCAAAGGGAAATAGGAATGTTAGCTAATGCTGTTTAGACGTGAAAAATATTTTATTTAGTATATTCTATAGTATTTATATGATTTCTTTTTTGAAAAATGTACCTACTCTTCTTGTAGAGGCTCGAAGAAAGAAGGTAAATTAAAAAAAAAAAAACTTTTTTACTGTGTGACCTCTGATATGAAAATCAGCTCAGGTTCAATAAATTTGACGAATTCACTAACGCCTACATTAACAGGTTAGCGACCATTTAGAAAATAAATTTACTTGAGCGGCGGACGAGAGCGTTAATGATTAATTTCTTATAGTAATTGCATCGGAAATATTTATATACCAACAATAAAATTAATCTTTTAATCACGAATTAGATGTTAAGATAACCGTAGTTTATAGCGGTCTTTTTATGTAGGTACCTAAATACAGTTCTTTGGAGAACGATTACAAACGATCTAATAGTACATTAATACTTAGTTAGGGAAACAATCAGTGGGTATTAAATTTTCTTTTAGCTGGTATTGCCTTTTTATAATTTAAAGTGTTTAATATATATTATGCTTTTTGTGACTTTACCTTTATATTTTGCTTTGGGAAAGGCAAAGGAAATTACATTTTTATTTAATTTACAATAATTATTTCAATTTAAATTATTTATTTACTAAAGTAGACTTAACAAATCGGTTTTTTACTAAGCCTTGTCCTTGAAAATCTGACGGTTATGGGTTCATAGAAAGGAAAATGCGAGGGAATTATTTACTCGGCATTTACAGCGGCGTAGAGCTTGTAGAGTTTATGAATTAGAAAATAGAAATCTTAGAGAAATGTTTTTATATAAATTGGTGGTACCTAAATGTACTATAGATATACGTATATATACATGGTGGCTCGGTTGTCACTTTTGATAAGCAAAAAAAGTAAAGTGCGAGTTAATCTCGCATGGGGAGGGTTCCGTACATAATTATTTAAGTTCCATACGTTTATAATCCAACCCAAATTTGTTTGTTTTACTAAGATAGGATATTTTAAATACCATAAACTTCGTATAGGTCCTTGTAATCTTTAGGTAAAAGCTATATATATATAATATGTATTGTTTTCAAAATTTTAGCCAGTACTTGCGGAGATAAGATATTTTCTTCCCTTTCATTTGATACATCTTTATTAATTTTCTAATTAATGCCTAAAAGTGGCCCTCCATGCTTAAAATTACATATGTGTTCGAAATTTTAACTCAATCGGTCGAGTAGTTCTAGAAAATATATATATAGGCTATAATATAAGCTATAACAGACAGATAGACAGACACACGAGTGATCCTATAAGGATTAAATTTTTTCCTTATGAGGTTCGGAACCCTAAAAACTTGTTAAATATCTTCTACTTTAGATGGGTGCCGCATCCAACCTACTATCTCGAAGTCTACCGCTCTCGTACGCAGCTATCTCCACGCATTATTGGTATTGACTCGGTAATAGATTTACTAGGATCACAGTGAGATTCCAAGAGTTCTTTTCCTCTTAAGCTTCTTCAACTGGCAATAATTAATCTTATTTAAGACTCGTTGCAAACCGCGCGTCCGTATCGAATTTAGTGATTGTCTTTTTTGTGTGAACATCAGCTATCTGCCAGTGAAAATCCCGTCCAAATCGGTCCAGCCGTTCTAGACATTAGCTAGAACAAATAGATAGCCAAAAACTTAAAAAAAATGTATTTGGTTATAGGTAACGTATATACGAGTATTTCATATGAATTTAGTAGAACACTGTTATTTAGATACTACAAACAGACACTTCAATTTTATTTATTTGTATAGATATGCTTTACAAAATTGTAAAATATTACTATTAAGATAGAGTTACGCATTTTGTAGTATCTTTTTTAGTTTTAACATTAAACGAAAAATGTTATAACCATTTATAAAACTAAAATTTTACCAGATTTATCTTTAAGCAGGAAGGCTTTTCATGCGACTCGTTACCATCTAACCCCTTTTATTTTTTTGGCTCTCTTGGCTCATCTTTTAAACTTAACTATAAACCAATGTTAGACCAGATCTCAGGATATTTGACGACTCTCCATATCTAACGATTGTCATAGATGTTCAAGACAGTCAGGACTAAATGCTTTAGCGTGCTCTCACAGTCTCGGAGACCTACGTTTCAATGATCTTTTATAACAACAAGCTTATATAACCAATTCATTGTTAGTTCTCCGAAGCTCAGACCAGTCGTAATACTCTTGACTACGCTGGCCAAACCACGAGCATGGGTTCGAGTTTTGTGTTAATTTTTCTTTTCTCTCTGTGAAATGGTCGGCTTAATTTTACAACCGTATTATGATAATTATAACGACAATCTCGGCACAGAATGGGGTGATAACACTGTATATTTTTAATCTGTCCCCTAGCGGAAAATGTTATTTACTGCCAATGTAACAGGGAGTGGGCCTATCGCCGTTTACAGAGTATTGTTACAGAATCTACTACTAAAAATTATCAGACGGAAAACCTAATCAAACTTTTGGCTGTTCTAGTATTTGAACTTAATACTGTACGGTATCTGCCGTGTGGGGCTTCAGAATTGTCTCCACTCATGGGAGTCGTAAGAGCCGACTGAGGGAATACCGGGGGAGTGGGCAGCTGCACTCCCTGGAGTATTAACAACATCCACTGCTGTCAAGCGTTGCGATTACGGCACTATCCCCCATATGAGTGAAACACATGTTGTGGCGTTCTCTTGGGGAGGCCTATGTCCAGCAGTGGACTTCGAAAGGCTGATGGATGGATGGATGGATGACTGTACGGTCACAAACTGCATATCTTGTATTTTTAGACTTACTTATTTATTTATCATCACGCCATTTCTCTTGCGGGGTAGGTAGAGAGAAAAGGGTACCAAAAGGTTAATTACATCTCTCGCTTTCTCAACATTCATAATTCTCTTCATACAAATGATTGTAATTAATTATTTAGACTCACATAATTATCTTTATGACTAGAAAAAAGTTTCTTACATTTTATAAAAATTTTGAAATAGTTTATTTGTAACAAAAATTATGAACCTTGGTTTTGTAATATACTAGTACATATCTAATTAAGTATTATGAAATTTCATTAATTAAGAAACTAACGCAGCTATCAAATATTATATAGTTTCTAAATTACTTATTGTATGCAATAAAAAAATAAAAAATTAACAAGTGACAATACATAAATATTATCCTAGTGGTTTTAATTGTAATGACAGTTTAAACCAGAATAGTATGTACAACTAACAAGTAAAGTGTGAACACAAACCACCGTAATCTAGCTGTAATCGACTAAACTATTGACTAAACAGGCTGCATCCATTAATATCGACTAAACATATCAAGGTTATGAACTAATTTAACCATTAATGGTATTGAGACAACACTATCTGTGTCCGATGTGATTATACATGCGAGTATGTTAGCAATATGAGATGTCGTCGTAATCGAAAACTGACGAGAAATGCCTGTTTTGCAGTTAGGTTGAAACTAGGATATTAAAACGTTAATTCGTATGTTACTGGTAAAAGCAGACATCAGGATTGTGTACACATATAAAATTAATTGGAAATACAGGCTAGTAAACAGCGCTCAGCAACTTTTGCGGAACGTAAAAATGACATATCATAATTTTAACGGGCGAGTTTAGGTGCATTAATATAATGCTTGCTCAGCTGGCCTAGTGCTTTATGTAATGACGTTTTTAAAGTTATTTTTTCCGGTCTCGGACAAATTAGTATTTTACTGTAATATTGTGCTTTTGAAGGGTTAAATACTTTTGTATAAAAAGAAAGAAAAACAGAGTATTTTTCCAAAATGATCTCACAGTAAAACAAATTTAACTTCGCCGTCACTTTGTTTTAAAATCCATTACGACGTTACTACAGAGCGTCTCTAAAGAAAATGGCTTACCAAACACTAGAAAAACGTTACCAGTACAGTCTTGGTAAAGAGGGTTGTTGTTAGAAAATATACTAAGTACATATTTTGTATGTAAATAGATAGCTAGATGAACTCTTTATGTATATTTTACGAAGGCAAAGAGTCAACGAACCTCTTTTTAATCTCTCATCTCTTAACTAACTTACTGTCCTACTCCTGAGCATGGGTTTCCTCCAGACTGACGGATTTAGACAGTAGTCCACCGTGCTAGCCCGGTGTGGGACTGAACTATTTTTTAGGATTTTTTATGTTAGTTTAGTGTCTCATCTTTTATCTCCCAAATTTCATGCAATTCTGCGGAATCTTGAGACTAATTATCCACAAACATTCGAATTCATAATGTTAACAAACAAAAAACATAGCATGGCGCCTGTATCCCCGGGGTAGGCAGAGGTGTTTTACAAACACCCACGATTCGCCAACTATGTTTAAGTCCCACATAATAGAGGGCGAGCCTATTGCCATCTACCAGGCACATTTCCAAACGCCGGGCTGCTGCTGAGAATTTTTATTTTTACAAAAAAACTCAAAAGCACCGCCCGGGAATCGAACCCGAGACCTCATGATCAGCAGTCGCCCACAGTATCGCTGCACCACCAAGGCAGTTTATAATGTTAGTAATCTTTATAATTTTCAACAATAATAATTACGATTTCAATATATATTTTTTATTGCCAATGATGGCAGACGAGCCATGGCCCATGTGATGGTACGTGGTTACCGTCGCTCATGGACTCAACTATACCGAGAGTATTGTCAAGCCGCTGCGCACCATTTCATTTCTCGGATATGAAATGAAAGAATAAACAGTAAGAGTATATAAGTAGTATTTTTAAGTAGTACCTATATTAATGCTGAGAACATCAGATAGGGTTGATATATGTTACCTATATGAACAATAAAACGCAAATAAATTCAACATACCTTATAACTCTACTGTACTTTATTGAGTCTGATATAAAAATTGTCGTCATAACTTATTCTTTCAATGCATCGATATCTAGACGTACGATTACTGTATTTATGACTTGAGATTATTTATGAGTTGAGAACAACTTCAAGTCTTTGGCCAGTGAAGGAAAACATCCTGAGGAAACCTGCGTGTCTGTGAGAATTTGACTGTGGCTTAAATCCTTCTCACTACAGAGATCTGTGCCCATTTTTTTTTTTTTTGCATGATAAAATTTTCCCCTTAGTTCGGGGCAAAGAACAGGGTAGAGTGAGGCCCTCACCCACTAAATAAACCTGCCGTCTCTCCACCTGTATTAGCGGGCCACTGGAACTATGTTACATTACTTCAGTGGTGCAAAGACCAGTGCCTAACCAATGGCTTATGAAAAATTCAATTAGCTTATGAACAATTCAAGTCTGTAGATGAAATTCGTTAAGGCTGTGAATATACTTTTCAATATATTCAAAACACAGCCTTTCAAAATCTGTGACTGTATTTTGTAAAACTGTCTCATATACAAGTGAATTTGTACCACAGAAGAGATACTAGTCCTACGGATGTCATGTCTGTAATATTATAAAGCTGTATTAGCAGAGTATTTGAGAAAAAATACTGTTTTAGGATACTTATACGTCTCTTAACACAAACGATTTTTTTAATAATTTTTTATCTGTGCGTCTGTTTGTTTGATCGCACATCATGCAGAAATTACTGAACAGATTTTCTTTTGATTAGACTTAAAGCCTGATACGTTTTGTCCCGCTACTATATCACTAACCTGAGATATAACTTAAAAACTTGCTTTTGTTTGCTGCAAAGTCGAGGGCAAAGGTTAAAAAAAGGTTTTATTTTAAAACGAGTGGGTTGGTACCACCATCTCCCGTGTGACCGGCCATGAAGCACATCGTTGCGTTTTGGCTGTAGCAGGAGATAGCTGTTTATTCTTTCATTTCATATCGGTAAAATGAAATGGTGAGCAGCGGCTTGACAATACTTTCGGTATAGTTGAGTCCATGAGCGACGGTTACCATTTACCATCAGATGGGCCGTGGCTCGTCTGCCACTACATGCAATAAAAAAAAAGTTAGGATTACGGATAAAAAGACAGATATTACTGCACAATATGTCTCACGTATAATATTGTTCAAAAAGATTGAACACAATCTACACAGGAATAAGTTGGTATAGATATTAAAGTCACTATCCCATATATTTTAACAGAACGGTGCTATTGACTTGTAAAAATAACTTCGTAGATAGCTGTGTGCAACGCGACTGTAGTTCTGAAAACGTATCTAAGAAACTGCATCTACGAGTTTGAAACTTTCAAAGCATAATAAACATTCTTATATTATGTGTAGATACTAGATACTACCGCGGAGTAGGTATGAAATGTTTTTCGCTGAATATAACGTTTATTTAGTCACAAATGTTTATCGGATTTGATTTTTGTTTTTCAATCTGTTTATATTATATTAGTGCTGTAAGTTATTCAAATATTTTTGGTAATTATAGAAGTGCGTTTTATTTAGTTTCATTATGCATTTCAGTAATTTAAACTAGACCAACATTTTTATTTTTTATTTTTATTTTCTTGCATGTAGTGGCAGACGAGCCACGGTCCATCTGATGGTAAATGGTAACCGTTGGCCATGGACTCGACTATACCGAGAGTATTGCCAAGCCGTTGCTTACTAATTTATTTCACAGATATGAAATAAAATACATATAAACGGATATCTCCTGCTACAGCCAAAACGCAACGATGTGCTTCATGGCCGGTCTCACGGGAGATGGTGGTACCAACCCGCTCGGGCCCGATACCAAGTGAGTACTCCCACTTGGTACCCAGCCCTACCACCAGTCATGCAATGGATGATAATTGCTTAATTCCCTTAGTTGCCTCATACGACACCCGTGGGAAAGAATGGGGTGGTGACACTTGTATTCTTAGTCGGTCACCACACGGATTAAAATTACACGGATTTTATTTAGAGTAAATTATTTATTTACTTTCAAAAATAGAACCATTCTCATGTGCCCTGCCGTATAACAAATTATTTTCTAAGATTACTTTGTAATTGGTTTCTTGTCAAAGTATAAATTATTTGAGAATAAGGAAAAAGAGATTTTTTGTACTAGCGGGAAACGAACCCGCGTCTTTTCCAATCCGGGGAAGTGCTCTAAGCCACTGAGCTATAGTACAGGTAAAGTACAGGTAAAAAAAAAAAAAAAAAAAATCTCTTTTTCCTTATTCTCAAATAATTTATACTTTAAAAGTGGCGGAGCATGTCAAATGCTAAAAAATATAGATCAAAAATGGTTTCTTGTCAGTTTTATATTATTTAAAAGTTCTTAAAAATACTTGTACCTGTATGTACCTATATATCTTTGCGATTTTTTTCTACTACTACGTAGCGAGTCGCAGTAAATCTCTGTTGTGTGTGTTCCATTTCCAGAAATGATTCGTTCTTTAAAGTAGCTGAAAATGTCAAGTGCTAAAATACTAATAAGAAGTGGAGATTGGGTGTAACCATTAGGTACTACCATAGCTTAGCGGTCCAGAGCACTTCCCCGGAATTGGAAGGGACGCAGGTTCGCATCCTGCTCGCAGTAAATCTCTCTTTGTCCGCTTTCACAAATAATTTGTTCTTAATCTGTATGCATATTTACCCTCAATACGTTTTATTTTAGGTATAAGTAGACACGCATTATTAAAATATAGATACATAACATCGAATATAGGTACGTAAGTTAAAAATTGATTTACAATAATGTCCATTGCTAGATATACTGAAATAGAACGTGAACAATTACCAATAGACTCAGTCGGATCCATTGAAAACACTTTCGATACACAAGTCAATAGATTTATTCACACCAATATTATATTAAAAGCTTACACATCTTAAAACTTAACTACGACCAAAGGCCCTTAAAATCGCATTATAGGGTGTTTAGGATCCAAGCCTATCTTTCAAGATGGAATCAAGATGAAACAAAATTTAATTAAAATTGGTTCTACAGTTTCGGAGATTATCGTGAAGAAATATTGTAATACGCGTTTTTTACTTTTTATTAATGTTATTGATGCCTGGTTTATTCTAGGTATAAACCCTACTAACCTACCTACCTACATTATATAAGAATGTTTTTTTTTTATATTTTCCTGAGTATCTTAAATTTCATACGCAATCCTTGTAGGCCTGTATGTACACGAATTAAATGCTTTAAAGTTCATGACAGAGGAAGGAATAACTAGTGGAGTTCGGTTTTAAGTGGAATTTCTCACTCGATGTGGGAATTAGGACGGTTAATATTCATTACTGTCTTACCATGTCGCAGTAGTCACTAAGTTACAATTATTCGGTTGTTGAAGAGGAATGCTATTTCATTTAGCGTCCTTTTCAGTGTAGATTTAAGATCAGTTCAGTGATTGTAGATCCTAACTAGTTTCTGGGAACTATCAGGATTTGTAAGTGTGTCTTTATATGTATATAGTCAAATCTTGAGGATTAAACGAGTAAGTCTAGTCTACAGCGAAATTAAATTTAGTAAGTAACAAATTTTCTGATCAATATTGTCTTATAGCCGTAAGCATAGTAGCATAGCTTTTTTAATTTATACCTCAGATTCCCTTTTAGTAGCGGGATAAAACGTTTACCGGGTTTTAAGCCTAATGAAGAGTTTTCAAACAAAAAAGATTTGATTTACCGAAATTCGTTCAGTAGTTTTTTCGTGATGTGCCAATAAGTAAACAGACAGACTTTAAACACAAAGTGTGAAAATGTGAAATCGAAAATAACAGTTACGAGCAGGATTATTTTGCTAAGCATGTCAAATCCTAAAAGTATATATAAAAATATCTAAATAAACAGACAGACTGACAAAAACTCTATAAAAAATATTTTGTGTTTAGAAGATGCCTAAATAGCCTATTAAAAAGAAAATATTTTTGCTCAGATATCTTAAATGTACAGACATAGCTCTTTTACAGGTTTATAATATTATAAATATAGATAGATAAGTGTACCGTAATATATTGATAAATATCTATACATAATACTTTGCACTTGAACATTGTTTGGCTAGCCTAGTTGAGTTGTTTGTGTAAGCTAAGCATGGGAGGCAAATTGGCTAACGATAAAAGTATTGAACTGCTCTTTAATTTGTGGGTTGCAAAAGAATAATAAACCATAAATATGTCAATAACCTTTATACGTGAAATGTACGTGTAAATAAATACAATGTTAGATGGAAAGCATAGACCCAACAATCTTTAAAAATGTTGCCGCCTTAGAATGTGATTCACAAAATCGTATCGACATCGTATCTTCTTATTTGTGATTGGTTGAGATATAGACGCTCGATGTTGCAACAATCACTCAACCAATCATGATGATCTTTCAAGATCTCTCAAACAATGACAATGTCACGATGCGATGACGCTACGATTTAGTGAGTTACATTCTCAGACTGAGAACGTTACATTCTACGGGCCCATAGTGATTGTGACATTTTAAATGACGCTTTTATATTGTTCCTATAATCTGTTAAGATTTCTGTCGTGGACTTCATTAAAATCATCCATACAAATAAATTAAATTGAAGTTTCTGTTTGTAATATCTAAATAATAACTTTTTATTTTACTAATTGCATATGAAAGTATATACGTAACCTTTGTCCGTGTGGTGACGGACTAAGAATACAATTGTCACCACCCCATTCTTTTCCATGGGTGTCGTATGAGGTGACTAAGGGAAGTAAGCAATTATCATCCATTGCATGAATGGTGGTAGGGCTGGGTACCAAGTGGGAGTATCCGTTTATTTTTTCATTTCATATTTGTGAAATGAAATGGTGAGCAGCGGCATGACAATAATACCGAGAGGTATAGTTGAGTCCATGAGCGATGGTTACCATTTACCATCAGATGGGCCGTGGCTCGTCTGCCACAAAAAGCAATAAAAAAAAACCTGTAACAATAAATCATTTTCTAAAGTTTTTATCTATCTGTCTTCTATTTGTTCCTGCTAATCTGCGAAACGGCTTGACCGATTACCACGGGACCTTCATTGGTAGATACTTAATATTATTGGGAATAACATAGGCTTATTTTAGTTTGGAAAAATAATATAAAGGTATGCAAAAAAAGGCCCGTGTGGGGCCGGCTTTAGAATTGTCCCACCCCTCTCTACCCACGGGAGTCGTAAGAGCCGACTGAGGAAATACAGGGGGAGTGGGCAGCAGCACTCCCTCGAGTATTAACAACATCCACTGCGATCGCCAACCCGCCTGCCAAGCGTGGCGATTACAGCAGTATCCCCCATGACGGGACCGCTCGTTGTGGCGTTCTCTTGGGGAGGCCTATTTCCAGCAGTGGACGATGAAAGGCTGATGGATGGATGCAAAAAAAAAGAAAGATGATATTAACTGAAAAATGCTGCGTGGACGAAATCTAGCTCAGCTAGAAGTTTATATATCTCACTGCTATTTAAAGCTGTAACAGAGCTGTACATACGCACATTGAAGATATTTGAGAAAAAAAATACTGTATCATTAGGCTATAGTGTCTGAACACAAAACATTTATTTTTATTTTTTGTCTGTTTATTCTTTCACGCATCACGCAAAAACTACTGAGCGGATTTTGATGCAACTTTTTTATTTGATAGCTCTTGATTAGACTTAAAACCTGAAATACATTTCATCCCACTACTATATCGGGAACCTGAGATATGAGGTAAAAATTAGCATTTGGCTGCGGCGGAGCCGCGGGCAAAGGCTGGTAATATATAGTTGTATAGAAAGAATACATTTCAAAGTTTCATGTTCATTTTGTGTATTGCTCGTCTCAGTCGTGTAGATCAGTTTAGTCATTACCCCCTACAAAAGTTAAATCTATACTATTATAAAGCTGTAACAGAGCTGTATCTGTACATTGAAGGTATTTGAGAAAAAATGACTGAATTGGTATATATATGCCTGTCTAAATACAAAACGATTTTTTTTAGATTTTTGTCTGCTTGTCTGTTTGTTTGTTCGCGCATCACGCAAACACTACTGAATGGATTTTGATGCTCTTGATTAGTATACATATAAAATTACCCACGACCGGGGAAGTACAAAAAAGATCGATGCGCCGAAGGGCGAAGATTATAGCAATACCTAGTTGCTAACAATGTGATGCATGTGGTGTTGCTAGTGTCTCTAGGCTATGGTAACCACTTACGATCAGGCCAGCCTGACGCTAGGTTGCCACTTTCTTAGTATAAAAAAAATTCGAAGCAGTAATGAGGACTGCCGACAGAAGTGAAAACTTAAAACTATAAACAAACAATTGTTATTTTTAGATATCCAAATTAATTCTTAAATCTTAAATTAAAACTTGTAAATCAAAACTGGTTACATTTATTGGGTTTTGACATCTATCGGCACTCAGTGTTATATAATAATTTTTTTTGTTAAACATACATATTGTAGGTAAAAAACACCCAGACTCAGTAAAAATATCTGTGATCATCACACAAATAATTGTTCTAAGTGGGAATCGAACCCACGACCTTGTGCACGGAAGTCGGTTACACTACCGACTACGCCACGAGGCCCGTTAACACGTCACGTGACCATATCGATGACGACTTACATGAATTTACTCCCTATCCTATAGAAGTTTTCGCTTCAAAAATATTTTAATAAGTAGGTATCATAATATTACAACATGCAATAGCCCCTAAGCAACATCTAGTTTATTTATTCACGATTTCTCTAAAACATCGTGTCGTAAAATATAATATTTTAAAGCTTTCCGCTCCTTTTGTATAGCTTACACTAAGCTATATATCACATGAAGTACATAGTTTATCTGAATGTATTGACAAATTGTGTCTGGAAGTCTGCACGTCGATGTAACTTTGTTACAAAGGACATAATATAATATTGTAGGTATTTTGGTAATTGTTGAGCCTCTGTTGATATTTTTATGTTTTAATCAATCTATAATTACACAAATAAGTAGAAACATCTTAAGAGTTAGTTCTTTTTTATATTTTTACTTTAAACTTTGTGGGAATCGAACCCGCTCAATACTCGGGCGGGAGGCCGGCATCTAAATCTCTCCGCCATTTGAGCTCTATATGAAAGAGACATTATTATTACCATATAATAATTATTGTACAGAACGGAATCTTGTGTATGGACGAACGAATCTTTACATATTTTGCATGTATGTAGAATGGCGGAGTCAGCCACAATTTACTGACAAATGTCGAATGAAAATATACAAATCTCTTTATTTTGCAAGATATACAGCGTAGAAAACTCTTAATACAAGTTTATTTCACGCAGCAAAATATGTATTTACGTACTGGAATTGTTTGGCATATTCAGTCACCCATGTGTACACTAACTAAAACGTTCGTTGCACTCAGCATTTCGTATAGCGTCGGCGACGTTCGACAATTTCCGAAAACATTAGTCATTTAAATCCGTAAGCGCGTATTTTTACGACTTCATTCGATATGTGTACGTTTGCACTTACTGTTATATCTTGATTTTCAATTATCGAAGTATTCGTACTTTTTAGTCGGTGTTGAGGTCGGAGTACTTCTAACTTAATGCGTTTGGTGATTCAGTCATTCACTTGAACTCTCAGCTTACTAAAGCTACTGTAATCTTGTGCCTACAGTGCATAATTACTTTTAAAATAATTAAATATTCAGGTATAGTTATTGTGGTCAACCAGAAGGATTGAGGACATACATACCTACCGACAGAGCTCTGTTATAGCTTTACAATAGTAGGTAGATGTACGTCATTCTATGGCACATGAATTATATTTATGCAAAAATTGCTATCCTATAGGACCTAACATTCTTCTGGGATAAAAAGTAAAATCCTATGTTAATTCAGGTAATAAACTATTTATGTGCCAAATTTTATCCCAATCTGTTCAGCCGTTTTTACGTGATTGACTAACGAACATCTAAACACAACCTTTCTCATTTATAATATTAAGTTGAATTTTTGTAGACATGTTAATTATTAATTAGCTTAATTTTAAAATTTATTAATATGTATTTGTTAATGTGTATATAATGATTATAAATGAAAGATAAAATAGTTCCGTTATTTATTCTTTCATGGTAATCAATTCGGATTTTCTACGATGGAATCCCATACTATTCACTTAATTTCGAACTCGGCGACAGCACGACATTCATAATTTCCGAGTGCGTTATTAACTTTGCACCGTACGTCCGTATTTTCGAAATCTTCTACGTTAGCAATTACTCTGATAACTCGATCCATACGTATGAGTCAATATTGTCTCTAATTGAATATTTCGTGTTCGTTATTTCTGGAATTCAATTAGTTAGTCTGGCCAAATTATTATGCAATTATATATTTTATTTCTCACAGACCAGAACATATAACCAAAAAATATGACCTGAAAACCCTACTGCGAAATTACTATCATATATTAAAATATATAAAAATATTCTCTGGCCGGTAATAGCAGGTAAGCCAACGTGATGAATGAATGAATATCTGCTAGAATTAGCTAGTATTTAATAATATAAATACTTTATCAGTAATATGTTTCATCAATCTAGCCTAAAATACTTTAATGATAGTTTACGTAGGTACTAAACCTAGAATAGATTTTTAGGTAGCAATAGAATAATAAATATCAAGCTAATTTTGTTATATAAAGTAGGCTGTACCAGTGGGTTTAAGATTTATAGCTGCTAAGTAATTCATGTCTTCCATCTATATTATTTAAATACAATCGGATACATTAAATTTGTTTGATGGTTATAATTCCATATTAACTTAAAAGCCCAAGTGTTTAGTTTCACTGGCTATTAAATTTTCATTTACGATATAGCTGAGCAATAACAGAAAGTAAATGATACTCACAATGATGAAATAACGTGTCGATTATGTTTCAGCGACATTGTTGTCGTAATGTCAAAAACATAAATTGTATTTCTCGTTTTTGAAACATAAATGGTGATCTGATCAATTGATGTAAAGTGCTTATATGTTGGTTATCAATAATAGACTGAATTTGTTTCTTGAGTTAGTGATGAGCAAAATCGAAGTTGTTCTTGTAGATTGTAAAACCTAGACCACACACAGTTTTGCAATGTATTTAATAAAATTATGATCATATGAAAAAAGCAATATTGGAAATAAAACTAAAAAATGTGAACAAAATAATAACACTCTTCACGAAAGTGAATTTGCAACGTGTAACAGTAGTAGGTACTAGCCAAATACTGATGTAAACACACAGGACTAACTGGTTACTTCCGTACGTTTTAGTACAAAACGTCGATCGAGAAATGTCTGGTGATTTGTTAGCGTGCTGGTATTTTCGTTGTACGTTAGATGGATGGTTGTTTTCGGCACAAAGATGAGACGCCATCGTGGTTTGACGTATTTATGTGTCTCGTGAAAGTTGTCCTGTGAAAAATATAAGTTTTATTGTAATAACATCAAATTTATGTTATTGGTTTAAGATGTAACTGTTTAGAAAGAGCGGGTGAGGGCACACGGTGGGTTTATAGTGGGTGAAAGCACCACACTACCCGTCCGTTTAGCTGTCCTCCTCGGGCGCGGTAGGAAATTTTTAACCAACTTAAGAAAAAAAGGGTGTAACTGTTTCCCGAACAATTGATTATAATCTTGAATGACGAAGTGGACTTTTTAATTATTCTTTACAGTCCACATCTTCATCCATCCATCCTTTTGACGTCCACTTCTGGACATAGGCCTCCCCAAGAGAACGCTACAACGAGCGATCCTGTGCCGACTGCATCCAACGGCTCCCCGCGGCTTTGACCAGATCGTCGGTCCATCTGGTGGAGGGGCGTCCTACGCTGCGCCGTCCGATAAGTGGTCGCCACAGTCCACGTCTATAAGTCGCATTTATAAGCAAGAGTCTCTTTCTACTCCTCCACTATAGGAGAAGACATTTTTCCAATGGCCAACAACATATACCATGGTCGATGGTTGACAACAGGTTATGATCTGAGTTTTCTTTTTCCCAGGTTGATTTCTTATTCTTACTTTTAATTTATTACCAGGTCACGGCCGGTATTCTTAGTGCTGATGAGTCCATGAGTGGTGGTTACTTACCATCAGATTTGAATACGGCCTGTCTGCTATGATAAGCAATAAAAAAAAACTTGATATTGCCTTCCTACGTAGCAAACCTTACGTAAAGTAGATGTTGTAGTCCCTGGTAGAAGACTCACTGTCGTCAATTATTTTATTAACATCACCAAATACGATCGAAGTTTAGTAATAATTATTTTAAAGAACAAATTGTTTGTGAATGTGGAAAAAGGGAAGTTTAGTGCGAGCGGGATACGAATCTGTGTCCCTACCAATCCGGGGACTATCCCGAATTATTTGTGAATGTGGAAAAGAGAAGTTTAGTGCGAGCGGATGCATAGAGGTCTAGGGAATTCACAAATAGTTAGTTCTGTAAAGTAGCTGATTTCCACGTCAAGTGCTAAAATACAGATTAAAATAATTATTTTGTTTAACCAAAATATTGTTGAAAACATTATCTGATTCTTAATATGTATTCACAATTAAACACAAAGTGAAAAATGTGAAATCGAAAATAGCTGAATTGGTAAAGCATCTGGACGGTATCCAGAAGATGCAGGTTCAAATCCTGCTCCTGACTGTTATTTTCGATTTCACATTTTTCACTTTGTGTTTAATGTATAGTGCTAAGCATGTCAAATGCTAAAAATATATATAAAAATATCTAAATATTTAAAGGGTTTGCGTCATTATTAGGTAAAATCTTAATTGTAAAATTAAGTTTACCTGGTCGGTATAATGTATGAAAATACTTCCGACAGATGGCGCAGGCGTCACCCAAAGACGTTAAGTATGATGTGTTATCGAAATTAGCAGTCAGGAGCAATTGTCAGGATTGCTGAATTGGTAAAGCATCTGGACGGTATCCAGAAGATGCAGGTTCAAATCCTGCTCCTGACTGTTATTTTCGATTTCACATTTTTCACTTTGTGTTTAATGTATAGTGCTAAGCATGTCAAATGCTAAAAATATATATAAAAATATCTAAATATGTATTCACAATTCATATTAAGAATATTAATAAACAAGAAGAGAGATACAGACAGGATGTTCAAGATTTGGTATAATGGCATGCAAATGAGAAAAGCAAACCGCGAAATGCGTGGACACCATTACATATTTGTTAACATCTTTAATGCTCAGATAGTTTATCTGATGATTACGATATTTGCATCATTGCGTAGAACTTAGTTATAGAGTTGTTTGTAATCGAATTGGCTTACTTTCTGACTGTAGCCTATCGATTCGTAACTTATACTCCCGATCTCATCAATATTCTGTTATTTTAGATTATACTATCACTGACTGCTTCTGTGGTGCAGCGGTAATGTAAGCGACTGCTGATCATGAGGTCTCGGGTTCGATCCCCGGGTCCGGCAGTGTTTTTGAGATTTTTCGTAAAAGAGAAAAATTATCAGCCCGGGGTTTGGAAATGCGCCCGGTAGACGTCAAAAGGCTCGCCCTCTATTCCGTGGGACCTAAAAATAGTTAGCTACTGAATCATGGGTCTGCAATACACTTCTGCTTACCCCTTCTGGGAATACAGGCGTTATGCTATGTGTAGATTATATGGATGTTTAGAGGCTTACACCTGGTTTTCCCACACATGGAAAGTATAGGGTTATATTATTATTTATACTGAGTTCGTACCAGTGATGACATATGGAACAGAGACATGGCTTCTGAATGTTGGCCTCGTATCAAGGCTCAAAGTCGTTCAGCGTGCCATGGAGCGGGCTCCATCCATCCATCCATCAGCCTTTCATCGTCCACTGCTGGACAGAGGCCTCCCCAAAATGGGGGTTTTACCATAATCGCCACGCTTGGCAGGCGGGTTGGCGATCGCAGTGGATGTTTTTTATTACATAGGGGAACGCTGCTGCCCGGTCCCCCTGCTTTTACGACTCCCATAGGAAGAGACGGGGTGGAGCTATTCTTGATGCCGGCCCCACACGGCTAACGGCTGGAGCGGGCTATGGTTGATATTTCCCTACGTGATCGAATCCTGTTGCCGTGTGGGGCCGGCTTTAGAATTGTCCCACCCCTCTCCATCCATGGGAGATACCGGGGGAGTGGGCAGCAGCACTCCCTCGAGTATTAACAACATCCACTGCAATCGCCAACCCGCCTGCCAAGCGTGGCGATTACGGCACTATCCTCCATATGAGCGAAACACATGTTGTGGCGTTGTCTTGGGGAGGCCTATGAACAGCAGTGGACGTCGAAAGGCTGATGGATGCATGGATGGATGGATCGAATCCGTAATACGGAAATCCGTAGGAAAACGGGAGTAACTCACATAGCCCGGCGGGGTTGCCATGCTAAAGTGTCAATAGGCAGGTCACATCGCTCGACGAACCGACAACCGTTAGGGAAAAAATACTGACTAACGATCCGGTCAAAGCCGCAGGGAGCCGTTGGATGCCTGTGCATGCCTATGCAGTGCACGTTAAAAGGCGGATGGGTGGATGGATGGATGAGTTCGTCACCAAAATGCCAGTCAATGTTTATTTGAGCATCACACGAACTATAAATCTTAGTGGAGGTTATGGCCTAGCTGTGCACTTGCAGTTTGAACGATCGGCAAGATTAAGCAAGTTTCTCTAAGCTGGCAATCAGTTGGGTGACCAAAAAGTGACACATATTATGGATACCTGATCACCTCCGTGCTTCGAAAGACACGTTAAGCCGTCGTTACATGCTGTCAGAGTCCTGAATAAAGAATCTGACTCCGGTCTTGGTCTAAGGTCATCCGTTGTCACCTCAGTTGGGTCGTGGAGAGTCAGATACTTAGTCGCTAATAAATATTGGTGGATCTGCTAAACTGCCAACTGCCTCGGTGGTGCAGCGGTATTGTGTGCGACTGCTGATCGCGAGGTCTCGGGTTCGCTTCCCAGGTCAGGCGGTTTTATTGAGCTTTTACGTAAAAAGAAAAATTCTGAGTAGCAGTCCGGAGTTTGGAAATGTGCCCGGTAGATAGCAATAGACTCGCCCCCTATTACGTGGGACTTAAACATAGTTGGCGAACCGTGGGTGTGTAATACACCTCTGCCTTCCCCTTCGGGTATAAAGGCGTGATTATGTTTTTTGACCTGCTAAAGCCAAACAGATCGGAAGCCAACTCCAGCTTCAGGAAAACGCTATGATAATGAGATGATGATGAATTTTGAATCTTATATTTAATCTTTAGCGCAGAGGAATGCTTAGATAGCTCCAATGCTGAGTGTGGTGGTTTTATGCTCATATTGGATGACTTCCTTTAAAGCCTAATAAGAAACCGTATTTTAAAGATTTTTAGTATAGAATTAAATTAATTTCTTATTACAATTGCGTGTACTCGTATGTCGAAAAATATGCGATATATAGTTTCTAATTCAACAATAAGATATCTATGGTACATGTAAATAAATGTATAAATTAACAATGAAAATAAATTATTCTTGTTTTGGTGAAAAAGCAATTCTATAAGATATTTTGACAGAGTTAATCAATTACAATAAACATAAAAACTATAATCTAAATACACGATAATATTATTGCTCAAATGTGTTTTGGTGATCTCGAAGATCTTTCTTAATATTTGCTTGATACGCCATTTTGAGGACTATTTTTCTATCTAATCTGGAAAAGTAAGTAAATATGTTAAAATCAATGTTTTTTATTGCTAATGAAGGCAGATGAGCCACGGCTCACCTGATGGTAAGTGGTAACCGTCGCTCATAGACTCCACTATACCGAGAGTTTAATCTGGAAAAGTAAGTAAATATGTTAAAATCAACCTTTTTTATTGCTAATGATGGCAGATGAGCCACGGCTCACCTGATGGTAAGTGGTAACCGTCGCTCATAGACTCCACTATACCGAGAGTATTGTTAAGCCGCTGCGGACCATTTTATTTATCAGATATATAATGAAAGAATAAACGGCAATCTTCTGCTACAGCCAAAACACACTGACGTGCTTTATGACCGGTCACACAGGAGACGGTGGTACCGACCCTTTCCCTGTGATAATTGCTTACTTCCCTAAGTCGCTTTTTATGACACCCGCGGAAAAGCATGTGGTCACCACACGGGCAAAATTCTATTAATGTTTTCGTTAAAAACTAGTAAATTATAATGATAGAGCAGGCTCTATAAGCCAGGGCTTAGTCCAGCATGAATGAGCCGAGAGCCAGTTCGATCGGGGAAGGTATATCAAAGATCAGCGTGAATCAACAGTAGGTACCTGCTGTTGTTCTTCGTATAGTGACTGATAGCGAAAAAATTCCCTGCCTATCCTCTCCTTATAATCATCTCTTTATTATTTTTTTCTATGCTATTCTATCCTCTCCTTAGCATCCTTCCTATCCTCTCCTTAATATCTTTCCTCTCCACCTCCTATACCTTTCCTAAAAGTGGAGATGGCGACGCGCGAATGATGCCTCTGGTATTGAATTTTTAAATATAGTAGGCTAGGATTGCAATGGCCACTGAAGTAATCCAACACAGTACCAGTGGTCCATCAGCACAAGCGGGGAGACGGCACAGGGCGGGTTTCGTTAGTGGTTGAAGGCCCCACACTACCCTGTTTGTCGCCCCGGACGACGGAGTGTGCGGTTAGGAACATTTTTTCCCGACAAAACAAAAAAAAAGGCTAGGATTGCAATAAAGAAGTCGTTGTTAGGTAACAGGAATGTTGCTACGTTACTGGATTACATTTTGTGTGCGCTAAATATCCCTTGGCCGTGTGGGGCCGGCTTTAGAATTATCCCACCCCTCTCTACCCACGGGAGTCGTAAGAGCCGACTGAGGGACAGTAGGGGGAGTGGGCAGCAGCACCCCCTCTAGTATTAACAACATCCACTGCGATCGCCAACCCGCCTACCAAGCGTGGCGATTACGGCATTGTCCCGCATGACTGGACCGCTCATTGTGGCGTTCACTTGGGGAGGCCTATGTCCAGCAGTGGACGATGAAAGGCTGATGGATGGATGGATGGAAATATCCCTTATGAAATATGTGTAATAAAATTTAATACACATGGACGTATCGTCCATGCTAATACACTTTTATTTTTCGTAAAATTCACAATGTTTTTCTTTTAAAAGTCATGTCTGTTGTTCGTTGTTAGTTCCATCAAAATATTTGGCCGGGTTTTTTCATTGAGGTAAATTGTTTATCATATAATTTACTGTACGTGTTTTGTAGATTAGGAATAATAATATAATAGCACTAAGTATAAAATTATACTGGTACACAAAATTTTTAGTAGCTCTGGTAATAAAATTACCAAAGCCATATATTTAATTTACGTGGTCTTTAGTCTATAACATCTCTGTAATTATAACTACATCTTATGGTCTTCGACTGAAATCATCACAAACATCATGGCGCTATTAATGTCAAAATTACAAGAGCACGGAGGTAATAGTTTCAACATATTCGTATTCTGCACAAAATACATAGTGTCACCAACTTTTTTTTGTTAAAGCGTGAAAATATGTACCTAACCGCACACTCCGTCCCGCCGTGTGCCGTCTCTCCGCCTGTGTTGCCGGAGCACTGCAGCGCCACCACCCTAATTTATTTCGTTTGTGAGCTGTGTTGTTCGAAGTTGACTAAGGATCCCCATCAAGTCGTCATATGACATTAGGAAGCGCTAGCAAGACATAAGTACATTCGGAATGAAAAGGGCATCATATAAAATTTACCTATCCTTTGAGAGCACAATTTTGGCTTCAATAGTGCGTGTAAGCTCTCTGTGGTCTGAGTAGGTAGCAAGTTCCTTAAAACAATTCAAAATGTGTATAATTTCGTTTTATATTCTTTGTATTGCTAACGTGGCGGAACGTGTAAAGGACCACCCACACGAGGCTTGTCGTTTTGTTAATATAATTAGGTTATTTAATATATACATTTTGTTTCGGAGCCGGGGCCGGGTAATAAAATACTTATTAATAAGGCATATAATGCTACCTGCTTCTCATGTCGTCTTTGTTTTGCAAAGAAACATTTTAATGGCGGCACCAAATATTATTAAAAGCTCAGTGATGCGGTTGTTTATGCGGTGATAGATTAAAAATAGCATTCCATTATTACTCCGTTTTCTTCCAGAAAAAATACTACAAAGGCTCTAAGCAAGGCACCACCTGTCTAGGCTTGATTTCCTCTTATTGTATAAGAAGATTGTACCCAAGCACATATTATTACAATGAATTAAGAGAAGAAAGTAGAGAAGAAGCAGTAGATTTTCTTTGTTTTATATTGCTAATGTTGGTAGACGAGCTAAGAATACTGCTAAGCCCCTACTCATTCCTTTCGCTGATGCGAAACAAATGATGCGGATGGGAATTAATTTATAAATTGACTCCTGTGGTAGTTAAGGGTTATCGGTACGATTTTCTTGTTTTTTAATGAATTGCTCATAAATAGTTTTTATAAGTCTGGATGTCTAGCATCCGTTAATATATAAAGTTACTATATCTAGCTCGGTGTATTCTTTTTCCTTTAGATCCTGACCATTTCATTATTTCTAATGTCCACCTCTTGTCATTGTATCTTGAAATGTGTCTAACCCATTTCCACTTGACAACAAAGTTTAGGTACCATTTATATGGCTCTATTGAGGCTTTTTTTATTAAGGCGGGAAAAAATGTACCTAACCGCACACTCCGTCGTTCGGGGCAACGAACAGGGTTGTGTTGGGCCTTCACCCACTAAATAAACCCGCCGTGTGTCCTCTCTCCGCCTATATTGGCGGGCCACTGGAACCATAATACATTCCTTCAGTGGTCACTCTAATTGAAACCTAAAAGCTTAATAACGGTAATTTTTGTTGGTTAACTTCATTATCATTAACATAAGTTTAATTAAAGAGGATCTTATCAAAGCTGTTTTACGTTAGGTGTAAGATTTTTGTAATTTTTCATTGATATGTTTCGTTCGTACGGCTGTACGGCACAATGAGCAAAATGCGTGCCTGCAGCAGATTGACGTAACTTGGGACAATTCAATGTATTGCGTCTAATGGTTCGCCAAACATAATATGAGAGGCTGTTCTATAGTGCGGTCGTCACGCCGCAACGTGTTGATGATACAAAGATTTAATGGTGGCTAGAAACGGAGAATATATATTTAAGTAACCTGCTCTAAACCATCTTGGAGTATTTGAGGCTCAAGTTAAAGTTTTGTTTTGGTTATATAAAAAATCTTAGTTTTCTGTACACTTATCAGGTAAATAATATCATATTTTTCTTC
Source organism: Leucoma salicis (assembly GCA_948253155.1). Lineage (NCBI taxonomy): Eukaryota > Metazoa > Arthropoda > Insecta > Lepidoptera > Erebidae > Leucoma > Leucoma salicis. The sequence goes on from OX411815.1 coordinate 8,607,437, forward strand.
GATCAATAATGCAATAGATTTCACGTTGACCCGAAAAATACGTTTCGGTAAATAAGAGCGCACTTGAGTAGTGAGCTCTTATTTTGTATAGTACAAAAAAAAAGCTTGATAATAAGCTTGATTTCACATTAAATGTTATTTGTCTTTTCACTTTTAATGGCAGTAATAAATTATTACGTGCGTATTAGGTAAGTGCAATGATTGTAATTAGGTTGACCTTAAAACTGTTTTAAAACCTTAGTCTCAGTTCGTTAGTAAACAGATGTAGCTGTATAAGTATATATTCACACGGACAGTTTTCAGCTTGATTTTGTTCGGGATACTGTATCTTGGTAGTATTGATGATCGGAGATGTTTTTGCGAAATGGTATGAAATCAGATACCAACCAAAATTATAATATAAAATATTATTACGAATTAATAATGAACGGAATTTTTTTTGTTTTGCTTCTCTTTTAGTGAAAATTTAAGAGGTTAGAAGTATGTTACTCAATGCAGTTGATGTCGTTACTTTTGCGTTACTCTTCACAATGTGCCTCACTATTTATTTATTTATTATATTTAGATACCTATATAGGATATGATTCTAAACGTTTTTACGGGATTTATACCATGTAAATTTTTACTTACGAGTTTCCGATATTTCGGCACTGTTGCAAGCGCCATGATCACGGAACAACTGAAGTCCTTGCGGGTGGGAATAGTTTTTATTATTCTGCGGTTAGAAATATCGGTCTACCCGCTTTCTCACTCGTTTATGACACGCAACACTATCTATGGAACCACTACCACTGGCACTCACGTATCGAGCTCGATCACGACACACAACACTTACGGTGTCGACCCTGGTTAACCCTGGTAAGTGTTGTGTGTCGTGATCGAGCTCGATACGTGAGTGCCAGTGGTAGTGGTTCCATAGATAGTGTTGCGTGTCATAAACGAGTGAGAAAGCGGGTAGACCGATATTTCTAACCGCAGAATAATAAAAACTATTCCCACCCGCAAGGACTTCAGTTGTTCCGTGATCATGGCGCTTGCAACAGTGCCGAAATATCGGAAACTCGTAAGTAAAAATTTACATGGTATAAATCCCGTAAAAACGTTTAGAATTATAAGTGACCATGAAAGTTTGAAATTCTATATATATAGGATATGGTTGGCGTAAAGGTCCATAAATTTTACTACACATCTAAAGAAAGTTTTATAACATAAAAAAAATTCAACAGTTTCTGCTAAGTTTATTTAGGTATGCCTCGTCTGGATCTAGAACATAATCAACTAATGTTAATTTGGTTATTGTGTCAAAGGCTAAACGTCTGAACGTCTTTGCAAATAAATTTACAATATTGACCACTGACGCGTCGGCTATCACTGTAGGTAGGTATAGGTATGCATTCTTTTTTCGCGTTCATATTCCTATGGTTCAGAAACAGTGATATGTGTATACCATTTCTAGTAACACAATATTTGTGTACTCAGCAAACTAAGAGTACCTGGGATCCGCACTGAGAACCTTCACCTTTATTTATGTACACTCAGACAGAAATCACCCTTTGCGTCGCCCAGCCGACGCATGGGAACCAAGAAAGCATTCAACATGATTTATTGTAAATGGTTTTCTACTTTGTTGGCTAAAATAATAAGCCCTGCGCCTCGATAGCCTGTTCTAAATTCGATATTTTATTCTTACGTTTTTTCCTTTGCAAACGCCGAAAATTTTAATTTGCGATCATTTAGTTATCATTGCTACCAAATGTGATCAATTCACGATACGGTTATTAGCGTATAACACCCACAGCCTACGTATACGTATAACAATAAGTCCAAAAACGAATATCCGCTAAAATCTTGAGATGAATGAGATATTCACAATGCAAATAATAAAAACGTAAAAGGTTCAGTAGGCATTGCGGGTGGCTTTGTGCACTCGTACAATAGGATTGTCCGTTGGGAGATTGACGCTTTAAGTCCGGAGGTGTTAGGAGAATTAGTGGCCCATTATTGCTCTATAGAAATCTTATGGTCAAGCAGAAAGCAGATAGCAATAATTAGCTTGGACGATACAAAAAGTGACATAAATCTCGCATAATAAGTTACAAAAAAACCCCTGTGAGTTTACCTGGATTCTTGGTTTTTTTTTGCGGAATGACTTGGAAAAACGAGCGTGGGCCGATATAATAAACACCTCAATTCCTGGCAAAGGCATTGTTTAATGATTTTCTGTTGTGATCTTGCACAATTCTTGGTCAGTTTCGTTTTTTTATTACTGGTTGCGAGAATAATACTTTTTTTGGATGCTTGGTAGCATTTAAACAAAAGGAATTCGGGGCTTGTGTGAAGGTGATTTATTTATGACTTTACCTTCAAAGCCAACTCTTGACTAACTTTGGGTGGTTTCTAACATGTTTGATTCAACAAAATTAAATTGAATGTTTTGATCAGGTGCACTAAAATGTTTAACACTTTGTCTCTTTTGTTGCAGGAACAATACGGAAATGTGTGTCTTCATCTGCACAGTAGCAACAGACTATTGATCAGTTCAATTTCAATCCCCAAGTTATTATTAAAACGTTCCGACGAACAAAAATGCTGGGGTGTGCTCTCAGTAGAGTCACCTTGGCGTTTTCTTCCTGCTTTCCAAACAATATCAGTTTTAGCTCGGCTGACGATAGCCGGTGCATAGATAAGTAGATAAAATCAAATAAACTCTCTTTAATTCGGCCATAAAATCCAAAAATCGAATTAGTAACAGAAACACATTTCTATTCAAACTAAACTAGTCAAAGTAACAAAATTGTTGAATAGTAAGTTACCAGTTATTAGTTTCTGAAGGAGACTAGGTTGGAGTCGCCACTGCGGTGGTATGCTTTATATTGCATCTTGGATCGACTGTGCGCTGTCAGGTCGCTACGTCACGTGGCTTCCCAGCGCGCGACTTCAGTGCTGGATGCTACTAACTGTATACACGTGAGTATATTGTTATATTATTAAAGCGTATTTCTTTCAGGTTATTATTTTTTATTTTTACTTCGGATTAATTGTCTTAAGATTAAGTTTCAGCACTTCATTGCATTACATTGATGTTCTATGATTCTGTTAGGATACGATAATAATGTGGAAAAAATAAAATAAGAATGATTAGCCTATGTTTAACCGGTGTGGCCAACACCGGTTAAACATACCTTCCCTTTTTAGTGTGAAAGAAGCTCGTGCCCATCTATGGAAACTAACTGGGCTTTGAGAAATAATAATACATATTTTTATTTTTTATTGCATTTAGTGGCAGACGAGCCACGGTCCATCTGATGGTAAATGGTAACCGTCACCCATGGACTCGACTATACCGAGAGTATTGTCAAGCCGCTGCTCACCAATTCATTTCACAGATGAAATGAAATATAAACGGCTATCTCCTGCTACAGCCAAAACGCAACAATGTGCTGCATGGCCGGTCACACGGGAGATGGTGGTACCAACCCGCTCGGGCCGGATACCAAGTGAGTACTTCCACTTGGTACCCAGCCCTACCTCCAGTCGTGCAATGGATGATAATTGCTTACCCTATATATAGATAATTGCTTACTTCCCTTAGTTGCCTCATACGACACCCATGGGAAAGAATGGGGTGGTGACACTTGTATTCTTAATCCGTCACTACACGGATAAAATATAATATAAATACATTCAACGAACTTTGGGGTCGTATAATCTAGATATCAAGTGTATTTATTGTGTCGTTGAACGAGCGATTTCTAAACAACATTTTAATTGTGTCGTTGAACGAATCATTTCTAAACAAAACTATTATGACTTATTAATACTTTGTTCTACAAAATACACGTGATTTTTTGGGGTTGGGTTAGTTTTAAAAACCTCACCTAATATCACCAGGGTGGAGGAGGGGGCTTAAAATATGCTAAAAAACATCACGTGATTAATGAACTATCCCTTTGATTATGTTTTTATCTATAATATCTAAACCGGATTCATGTTCATTTTAATTTGACACTAAATACCAAAGGTAAAATGTCTAAAATGAAATTGTCTTTGCGGGGGGTAGTGTCCATCTTGTTTCAACATAGTAATGAGTTTTTGTTTATGATCATTACCCGCGTCATCATACGCTCATCAATGTAAAGGACATAAAACTAGACAATACATTATGTTGAGTTCTTCGACGGGAGTGGCTAACACCGGCTAGTTGCTATTCGATTTATGACGCGGTAACATGTCTCCTCTCCCCCACATCTTTGTCAACGTTGACTTCTTTGAACACATCTTTCTTATAGTCATTATCGACGCTCAGTTTCTTCACAATAGCAACATAAAATCTAATATTCCCAAAGGCATTTCATATGTGTGTCATGTTTCTTATGCACTTTTGATTGAAATAGTGTTTTATTTATACCTAAATATGCAAAGTCAAATGTATACTATTTGAATTTGTTGTTAATTAGTCGGAATATATTTGACGTAGTGGTTACGTTAATGTTCTCTTGCTAGACGTTGCTGTAGAAATAAATTCTCATTGACAGATTACAGTAAGTGCTCTTCGATAAGACAGATAAAGTTCGTTCACATAGCGTAGTAACTATAAAAGGAGGTTCCGCTTGTTTGTAAGTGCACATTTAGGTTATTGTAAATTAATTTAGTAATATCTGCTCTAATTTCAGCCTTTTTAATAGTCTAAGTTCTGAGAAGCCTGGCTCCGTAAATGCCGATGGCCGTTACTGTTCTAGTCAGAACAAACAAACAGAGAAACAGACAGTAAAAACATTTTTTTTGGTATAAGTACTGTGTTAATATTTGTACCTATGCATTTAGTAAAAAGCTTTTGACGACCCCTCAATTTCATTTATTTGTATATAAGTACAGATTATATTATTTCTACATTATTTTTGTTATTAGACTGCCTCGGTGGTGCAGCGGTAGTGTGCGCGACTCTGATCATGAGGACTCGGGTTCAATCCCTAGGTCGAGCAGTGTTATTGAGCTTTTTCGTAAAAAAATAGCAGTAGTAGCCCAGAGTTTACAAATGTGCCCGGTAGACGGCAATAGGCTTCGCCCTCTATTGCGTGGAACTTAAACATAGTTGGCGAACCGTGGATGTGTAATACACCTCTGCCTACCCCTTCGGGGATACAGGCGTGAGGCTATGTTATATTATTTGTTCCATATATAAATAAAAATACATATATAGCTCTAAGCGGTAATCTGCATCGTACTGCAGCCTTACTAAAGTAATCTCAACGGTTAAACAATGTTTATTATTTAATACCTGTTATACCTAAAGATGTTTCATTTGTAGGACTATTGAAGACAAACATATTACTCATAGGAAATTTTGTGTTACAACAAAAAATAACAAATACTTGAGTGCCATCAGAGAAGAGAAGAAGAACATCTAAACATTACTTTATTTTTCTATTGATTCTCTGAGCATTCGAGTTTAACAAATTATGGGCATATTTAGAGATTAAGCCAGTGCTGAGACTATCAATCGATTTGCTGATCTCAACTCATTATATATTATGCTTCTTAATGTGTTTTCAAGATATTATATGATTGCTTATGTACACATCTATCCATCCATCAGCCTTTCGAAGTCCACTGCTGGACATAGGGCTCCCCAAGAGAACGCCACAACATGTGTTCCGCTCATATGGGGGATAGTGCCGTAATCGCCACGCTTGGCAGGCGGGTTGGCGATTACAGTGGATGTTGTTAATATTTGAGGGAGTGCTGCTGGCCACTCCCCCGATATTCCTTCAGCCGGCTCTTACGACTCCTATTACAATTCTAAAGCCGGCCCCACACGGCCTCTCTCTCTCTCTATTGTACACGGGTATTTTTAAATAAATTATATCGATTATTAATTGTGGTTCTCACTTGAGCGGCCTGTTAATAATTTGGACTTTAAAAATATTTCGCAACAATGTTGATTGTTTAAACACAACATTTGTTGAAAAAGTCACGAAGATGTGTCTAGATATATGGAATGTCACAATGTTTGATGTTAAACAGGTAATGCGTGATTACGAAATTAATTAACATTTTACGGTTTAAAAGTTTTCTGAGATATCGGTTATCGGTTGACTAGATTTATCGATTATATTATCTAATCGTTATTGTTAATATTTAAATAAGGTTGCAAGTTAATATGCGCTTAAAGATAAGAAAATATAAAAGATGTGATTAAGTATCTTGTAATATTAGAGTACGTAAATGGCTTAGTGGTTGTAACAGTAACCTTCCACTATGAGAGTTTTAAGCTCGATTCCAATAGAATTCAATATTTGTGCAATGTACAAATTGTTGCGTTTCTAATTGTATTTTTATGTAGTTTTTTCTCGCCATACAAATACAATTTTTATATTTTCTTAACCCCTTAAACTGTCCAACTACCGTCGCACTGACTGATAGCCATTCCCAATCTCCACATCACATTTGTCTTTACAACAAATGTGATGTACCGTTGGTCAGTACGATGGCTTTGCGGTCTAGAACACTTCCTCGGATTGGAAGGGACGCAGTTTCGGATCCCGCTCGCACTAACCTTTTTCCACATCTATCTATCTATACTATTATAAAACTGTAACAGAGTTGTTTCTGTACATTCAAGATATTTGAGAAAAAATGACTGTAATAGGCTATATAGGCGTGTCTAAACACAAAACAAATGTTTTTTAGAATTTTTGTCTGTCTGTTTATCTGTTTGTCTGTTTGTTTGGTCGCGCATCACACAAAAACTACTAAAAGGAATTTGATGCAACTTTTATACATTTTATCCCGCTACTATACCTATTGGGAACCTGAGATATAACCGAAAACCTAGAAAATTATTTAATCGAATTTTTTGTAGAATTTGTTTAAAAGAACTACTAGATGGATTATGATGCAATTTTTTTTATTTCGAAGGCCTTGATTTGACTTAAAAACTGGTAGACATTTTATCTCGCTACTATATCGGGAACCTGAGATATAACCGAAAAACTAGCTTTTGGCTGCGGCGAAGCCGCTGGCAAAGGCTAGTTTACAAATAATTTGTTTTTTAAAGTTACTACTGATCATGTGAAGTGTTAATATTCAGATCAAAAGCTTAAAAGGCTTTGTTACTGTATTATAACTTTATCATGTCCTGCATTCAATTTGAATTGATTTAATCATCAATAGCTGGATTCTATTGAAATGTCAGGGCGAATTATTAAATATATTATTTATAGTATTCTCATGATTATGATTTACACACATCATAGTAATACATTGACGGCTTCATTTATGGCATTCTCTAACAATAAAAATCTTAAATTTTGAATTTCAAAACACACATTGTCTTCCTCAATGCGTTGCGTTATTATCAGCAATAAAAACGAAAATCTGACTTTTATGGTGTCTCATCTTATATTTTAAAGGTGACGATCATATTTTATGTATACACGAGTTATGCCCTTGACCAAGCTTTTCCACCCACTTGTGTTCAGTCGCACCAAATATGGCCACAATAGATGACAAAATAATGAGAAATTGTCTGGGACAATGCATAACTAATCAGATTAAGTCAATGGACCATAAGCATATATGTACCGCAGTGGGTACTTTGTCATGTAAATCCTTATTAGCATGGATATTGCTATTTTGCTGCCAACATGCTAATTAAAATTCAGTATTTGAATAATTCTGTATAGATACAATAAGGACGACACATATGTTGGGGTGAGACAGTTCTAAATTAATTTTTGTAGTCAAACGAACAATTTCGTTCCTTCGTAAAATGCAAAAATGAAATAGGGATGTCCATAAAAGGAGATACGTTAGTAATAAGGTTTGATTATATACCTATATGCATGTGAAAGAAAAACATACTCTATGATGGACGAAGAATGCAAGTGTCACCACCTCATTCTATTCCGTGGGTGTTTTAAGAGGTGAGTAAGGGCAGTAAGCAATTATCACTCATTGCATTATTAGTTATTAGGTTGGGTAGCAATAGAGTACCTACTTATTAGTTATTGGGGTCGAGCGGGTCGGTACCGCCGTCTCCCGTGGCTATGAAGTAGCTCGGAGTGTTTTGGTTGTAGCGGGAGACAGCGCTTCATTCATCGGATCAAATGGTGCATGAAATGCTAAGCAACGAAATAAATCACATAAAGCATTTGAATATTGTAGACAGGTCTTTTTTTTTTATTGCTTGTAGTGGCATACAAGCCACGGTCCATCTGATCGTAAAGGGTAACCGTCGCCCATAGACTCGACTATACCGAGAGTATTGCCAAGCCGCTGCTCACCAATTCATTTCACAGATATGAAATGAAATATATACGGCTATCTCCTGCTACAGCCAAAACGCAACGATGTGCTTCATGGCCAGTCACACGGGAGATGGTGGTACCAACCCGCTCGGGCCCGATACCAAGTGAGTACTACCACTTGGTACCCAGCCCTACCACCAGTCACGCAATGGATGATAATTGCTTACTTCCCTTAGTCGCCTCATACGACACCCGTGGGAAAGAATGGGGTGGTGACACTTGTATTCTTAATCCGTCATCATACGGATAATATATTTTATTATTTTGTCACGGATAATGTATTTTTTGATCATGGTTAAAGTTACAAATATCTGCAATATTAAGTTTCTTTTTATATAAGCGGAAAATACCAATTTCACGATAAGTATTTCACGCATTTGTTTACAAGTTTTTGTAATATTGTGTGTTATTATGTTGTTAATATTTTAATCCTTATCTGAAAATTTAATTGTAATTTGTTATTTTACACCACCTCAAATCATGTTCCTTTTGGTGATTGAACATAGGTACATAGCATATACCTATGCACCAGCACTAACTATTACAAAAAGCATTTAATTTAATTTATCTATTATAGAAGCACATTTAAGTTTTAGTTCATAATTTCTTGCAAAACTGTAAAATTATATAAGTAACACATTTGCATAATAAAATCCCAAAATATTTGACTTGCAGTTCGCAGATCAATAACACTGTTTAACATACAGTAAATATTTTAAATAAGTAAATAGAGATGACACACATACCATACCTATATCATCACTGAATTTTTATTTTTTCTTCGTATTCATAAATACACGTATCTGACGATTTATAAGGAAGTGCCAATCAGGGTTTAAGTGCACCTACCTACTACAGAACTGAAATTGTTTTCTGTCATGCAATAAGAAGTTGGTAGATATACAACTTTTTTCTATAGAGACAAATAGAACCTTTTTGTAGTAAGTAATAAAAAATTGATGATTTACTTTTAAAATTTGAACTAAAAGACTTTTTCCATTTGAAGTATAATAGTACCTAGTCACAATGGATCCTGATGTTAGGCACAGAGCAAGCAGTAGGGATTGTGACGAAATCATACGATTACTGCTGACAAATTCAAATACTATTACTTGATTAACAAACGAATCAAATGAGATCATAATGTTTTCATGTCTAGGGTAAACTGTATAAGGATTGGCACTCTAAGCATATTTAAGATTAATATGTATATATATTTTTTAAATTGATAGGTGTTTAAAAAGTCAGCAAACATTGATAAAGGGTTCTCTGGTATGGATATTTTCAAATGAAAATGCATTAACCAATCTTATTAGTGATTATTTATAGAAAAACAAATAAACAACAAAATAAATATTTGAAATTACAGTAATTGGCATCATAAGTACAGTTACTGTTATTGACATATAGATATTAGTCATTGGCACCTAATAAAGTAAGATTATAACAGAAAATTGGTCAAAAAAAAGCACTCGTTGCCATTATTTACCTAAAAACTAAGCATAATAATAAAGCAGCGCCGTGAACTCGTCGCGGCAATAGGGGGAGACCTTTCGCTGCCGAGCGTCGTCAGAGCGATGCTTGGCAGCGACAGGAAGTGGGCCGCGGTAGCTGCTGGTTATCTCGCGGAAGGAAGCGGCGGAGAGGGCCAGGGAGGCTGATCCTTCCGCAGACCCGAACCGCCACCAGAGACTGGGGCGGCGCAGGCGTGAGTATTTGCGCCTTATGCCGCCCTAGCTGAGGCTGCGGGTGGATGGACCGGGGAACGTCCACCACTCGCAAGGCCTCCCGCAAAGGTGCGACGCTCCGTGTGCGGATGCGTCGCTCAGTTGAGGGTACTCGAAAGGGTAAGCCGCCGGCGGACCACTGATGGAATGTAATATGGTTCCAGTGGCCCGCTAACAAAGGCAGAGAGACGGCACACGGCGGGCTTATTTAGTGGGTGAGGGCCCCACACTACCCTGTTCGTTGTCCCGAACGACGGGGTGTGCGGTTAGGAACATTTTTCCCGCCTAAACAAACAAAAAAGCATTTGGGTAATTTGTTTTAATTTAATCGCCTTTTATTACTTATCAAACCCCACTTATTTAATGATTAGTTAGGTAATCTAATTTTTTTTATTTTTTTTTTCGACTACAGTTATTTTTTCTTAAATATCTTGAATGTACAGACACAGCTCTGTTACAGCTTTATAAATAGTATAGATTTATAAATAGTTCACACAACATATCCATTTTTATCGAATCCTAATAAATAAATGTAAATATATTTATCTCGAAGGCGCTTTCAAAGAGTATTGAATTAAACACAAAGTGAAAAATGGGAAATCGAAAATAACAGTCAAGAGCAGGATATGAACCTGCATCTCCTGGATACCGTCCAGATGCTTTGCCAATTCAGCCATCGTGACAATTGCTCGTAAATGTTATTTTCGATTACACATTTTTCACTTTGTGTTTAATGTATAGTACCTATTAAGCATGTCAAATGCTAAAAATATATATATAAAAATATCTAAATAATGAGTATTGAATTGTATGCAAATATTTTTTTATAATCATCACAGACTGGTATTACAATACAGAATAGGAAAGTTATATAGGTTTTTGTAGTCCAGAAAATAACGAATATTTGTGTAACGTGATTAGCATAATCAGTATTGTATGTCACTTAAGCACAACAGTATTATAAGTAATGGTACAAGGTTTCAAATTAGAATGTTGAAGTTTGTATGTGTTTCTATAGGTTGACTAGAGACACTTTTTTCGTGAATTTTGTACTTGACCTGACGTCCATTTTTATTAAATCAATGGTACTGCCATAAACTTTAAAGCTTTAATCGCACGTAAAGGTTACGAGGTCAGGTATTTACCTCATATTTTTACATTTGTCGGCATTACCGACATCCTAGGTCCCTGCCTGGCATAATACCCAGTAGAAAACAGAGGCTAGGCTAGGTCTTTACGCTAATTATATATATTATTACGGTAAACCGGGAATAACTGAATTGTATTACAACTAGACCAGATTGTATTTGTTATTAGTCATATTTTACATTCAACCTATAATCAATCTAACATATGGACCACAGTAGGTTAACCTTTTATATTTTATGATGAATTGATAATATTGTGGCTTCCGAACGGACCTGACTTCTAAGGATCTTAATTTGTTTATGACATACAATTTGGCTTCCGAGCTATTTTTCGATATATATTTTAATGATTATAAAATATGGCGAAGATCGGCATACTTTATTAAAATTTTCATTCGATGACAAATTTTGATAATTTCTTGAATATTTTTAGTAAGCAGCACCATATTATTTGATCAAATATTTCAACTGAGTACTGGAAAAAATTATTAAATTGACATAAAAGTCGTTACTTTATGAGCAAACTCAGTTTTTACAAAACCTCGATTCAGACGGATTTTTCTGCTTTGTCGTATAAGACCGTCTGTCGAGGAAAAAAACCTATAAAGAAGCGGTTTACGTGAACATATACATGGCATATGAATATATACATATTATATTATGAATAGATACATGAAAGGCAGTTAAATGTATGCCACCAAATGTTAAATAGAAGGATCTAAACGGCATATATTGTATAAACATGCGTTTGTCGGGTAAGTTCGGCATATTACGCCATTCAGGGGTAAAAAACATAAACATTCATCTTTTTCATTTGGTATATTTTTTGGCGTCTTAAGAAACGGCAGGTAGCCCCGGACATAGTAATCAATGGTGTCTTAAACGTTATTTGTCCTTACAAACATCACAACTACAATAAAAATTCGATGCCGATCTTCGCCTTCAAGACTAGATGGACTTTCCCACTACTGCACTTTGAGATTAGATTTTTTTAGTCAGATCTAAAATCGTGAAAAAGTACGTTTTTGTCTAATTCTAATAGGGTATTTAGATAAAGCAAATGTTAATTAATAAACTTACTTGAACAGATCTGCGTAAAAGTATTGAAAAATCATTTAAAAAATTTTTTTTGAGTATGTGGTTCATTTCAAATGCAAGTTTACAGGCTGACTAATTTTCAAGTGTAATTTTTTCGCTCTCTGCCATAAATAACGCCATCTATGTAAATTTGTCAACACTAGAACTATTTGACGGTTGCGTACAATGGGCTGCCATCTGTCTAACTATTCAGGATTCGTCATATTTGTAACTGTACGGTCTTGCCCGACAGACGGTCTTTGCCGCATTGCTTATAGATTAAATTTAAGGAAGGATACACAATTTGTGTTTAGAAATCGAGGCAAAATTTGTATATATAATTCATTTCGCATTATTTTTTTAAAATACAACTTTTAACTGCTTGCGTGAGTGTTATCACACTATTCAGAAAGAACGAAAGGAAACGAGACAGTCAATGAGTTTTTCAAAAGAGATTTTACTATAAGATGCATATTGATACGTTGCGGGTGTTATGGCTGCTCGCGCGTCAAAACAACACTAAACGAAGTGGAGGAAAGCGTAAGCTGCACTCATTTATAGTGGTCACAATTTATTATATTTTTTTTATAACACAATATATTAAGTCAAATAGTTACGGCAAGAAAGCATAACAAACAATTGCACTTTCGCATTTCTAATATTAGTAAAGATTCTATACTGCAAATGATTTGAACTTTATGTGACCAGGTTCAAATTGGTAGGTATTGGTATTGACCATATTTAGAGATCCCATCAGCTACAAAACATCATAGAAAGCTCGTAACATTACACAATGCACTATGTAGAGAAGCCGCGTTGTAATAAACACACAGTAATGGAGCGCTAGGAAATTCATTGTGGACGGAATTGACTGCGACCTCTTTGGATGATTTACCACTAATATTGTTACAAACATTCGAGGGCCAAATAACAATATTAGATTCCCATACATGATTTGATTTGTGGTAAAAGTGTAGCGTTTAGAAGTTAAATTTATCAAAAATTATTCAAGGTTCCTTCAACTTTATAATAAAGATTCGAGAAAATAAAGATATTACAAATTCTTTTGACGTTCGACTTTTTTTATTATTAGATCAGCCAGATCAGTACCCGGATACGCAGATCACAATTCCACTGTTGTACCGCATTTTGCCATGAAGCTCACGGGTAGATCACAGTGTACCTTATATATAGATACGGTAGATATTATATAGAAGTCATGGAAGTAATAATTATACTTCCATAATAGAAATAGTGGATAACATTACGTAATGTCTGGCCGTGTCGGGAGTGTGTGTAAAAAACCAAGAGCAAAGAGTATGGAATACCTAGAGTAAAATGGAACTCGATACAGTCCGTAAGTCAAATAAGTTGTTATTAAACACTTATTTTGATTTTTATAAATAAAGTTAACATGTTGAAAATTCGTGGTGAATGATTACTAAATACTACATCAAATTATTTGTGAAAGTGAAAAAAGAGAGCTTTGCTGCGTGCAGGATTCGAAACTGCATCCCATCCAATGCGGGGAAGTGCTCTGGACCGCTAAGCTATCGCAGTCATGATAGACTCATCATTCAAACGACGATTCAAAAAGATTAAGTGTGTTTGAAGTCTATTTTTATTTGCACATCAACTACCCGATGATGGTGATATCGACGGTAACAATGACTGTTATGTGGGTAGAAGCACATTGTTTTAACTATGCAGCGTAGATGTTCTCATGTTACACCATTTGCATGTGAGTTTGGAAACAATGTTGGCTCAAATGTTTTTGTCTATGGCAAGTGAATTTGTAAAAATAAATACTTAATTTATTAATAACAATTAGAAGTATCCTGAATTTGCAAATACATGCTCTATATCTGAAACATAAGGTTGAGCATTGCTTAATTTTAACTTAAATAAATGAATGAATACCGCTATTACCCATAACATGTTACAATTAAGATTGTTAATTAAACTACTCATGCCAATGTGAAAAATACCTAAAGCCATATATTGATTTTTAAAGGGGAGGTAGAAAAATAGACGTGAAAAGTTGACTATGAATTTTTTTAGATTACAAATTAAATATTCTAGCTGTGAATAATACTTACTTCTTCTTCTTGTGAGTTTCTAACACACTTTATAAACATTAATAATAAACATTCACAGACATTTCACACAACGTCCTCTGGTCCCAAACTAAGCTTAACGCTTGTGCTATGGGTACCATATTACGGATATATATTACTTCTTTTTGTAAATACAAATAATAGATAGAGAACACCCATACACAGTACAAATGTCTGTGTTCATCCCACAAATAATTGTCCTGAGTGGGGATCGAACCCACGATCTCGTGCACGGAAGTCGGTTACACTACCGACTATGCCACGAGGCCCGTCTTTATACATTATTAAAAAAAAAATATCGTTTTGAATATATGTAGGTAAATAAAAAATAAATACATTATACTCTACAACACATTAATAAATTATCTCTATGTAAAACCATTCATTTTTCCGGTAAAAAAGTTACTATGTCCTTTTTTACAAACAAACACACTCACTTATGCATATATAATATTAGTAAGGATTGGCTCCAATATTGGTACAACAAAGGTGAGCGATTACAACAGACCGTCTAGACATATTGAAAGGCAGACATTTTTTATTTTAGCTACTTATTCACGTAGGTGGGTTTTAAAACAAATCTATCATGATTGATTCTATGATCATCGTGTATCATGGTTTTAGTAACATGTATGTTTGATGTGTTGAGTATAATACGTGTAAGAAGACCGTTAGTTATTGTGCGTTGAATGCCCCGGTTTGCTATGCATTATGAGGAAGAAATATAATGGCGAGTTTGAAAATGATACATTATTATTTTGAGATTTATTAGGATATGTATTTTTGACAAATGTTAAAATAAAAATAAATAATAACTTTTCAAAGTATTTATACATGTTATTGTATACTACATTAGCAAGATATTTATGCATAATATTAGTCAGTATTAGAATATAGAACAAGTTAATGCTATTTTTGTAATAAACATATATACCTATAACTATATATACCACACAATAATTAAAACAAAAGTTTTCGGGGAAATGTCAACGAATGGAGTGGTGACATAAGTATTCTTAGTCAGTCAAAACACTCACCAAACAATTACTCCTTTCCTTTCCTAGTTCGCGACAGGCGAGAAATGCTTCTGGTGTTGCTAGTATAATAGGTTACGATAACCGCTTACAATCAGGTGGACCGTATGCTTGTTTGCCATATTCGTATTAGAAAAAAATAGTACCTAGCTTCTAAAGTACTTTTCAATAGCGCTTAATTAAATTCAAATATATTTTTGCTTAAATATATATCCGTGTGGTGACGGATTAAGAATACTATATGTCACCACCCCTTACTTGCCCGTCGGTGTCGTAAAAACCGACTTAGGAGCACCAGGCGAATGGGCAGCAACCTGGGAAACGTTTAACACCATTCTGCGATCGCCAACCCGCCTGCCAAGCGTGGCGATTATGGCATTTTCCCCCCTTCATGGGGAGGCCCATGTCCAGCAGTGGACGTTTATGGACTGATGAATGGAATTAATGAATGAATGATATATTTTTCAAACATACAATAAGCAAAATATTAAATTAAATATTTGATATTTTTTTACATTTTTTTAGCATGTTATGCTTGGGCTTATAAATGAATACAAAATGCGTAAATATGAAATTGAAAATAACAGTCATAGGCAGGATTTTAACTTGTTTCTCCTGGAATACCGTCCCAGACGCTGAATTGGCAAAACAACGTTGTGACTGTTATTTACGATTTCACATTTTCGCACTTTATGTTCAATAATAAGTAACATGATTACATACCTACCTAACGTTGTGTGAGGCCGTGCTACTAGCCAGCCTCACCGTACACAATGTAATTCATATGTCACTCAAATCAACACAGCCTCCAAATATAGAGTGCTATGAATTATTAAAGAGTGCGCGTTAAATGCCTCTTATTAATTATATTATATTAAGTACAGTATAAAAAGGTTTGTTAGTGTGACTTCTGATTGTGAATTACAAGGGTCCCGTTTAAGTGAAACAGTTAACTATCACGTAGTTTTTTATTCTGAAATGAGTCTAGGTCTGATACATAAAATACTCAATACTTCATGCGGTACTCAGAATCGTTTCATTTAGGATGAGTAAAAGCTCTTGATAGCTATATAATAATAATATAATGACAATCTTAATTGTGTTTTAGCATCTAACATTGGTCACTTACCGCACCGTAAGATTAAATGTGTACTTATCAAAATAGACATAGGTGTTGGTATCTATCTGTCTATCTTTTAATGGTCCATTGCAACATTAACAAATCATTTACATAACACTACAATAAGGAATTTCTGATGCTACATATTATACATATTATATAATATATAAACTAAAACACCTACTCTATCTGCTTATAATTAGATTATACTTCAAATATTTTCACCAAACTATTCTCGGCATCTTAACTCATACTTGTCATAATAACACTGCCTAATTACTTAACCTTAGGATCAATGGCGTCTTAATTAAAGACTAGTGGATTATTTAATTACAATTTGTTTAGCTAATTGGCAGGTGGGTTGAGCGTGGTAATGAACTCATTATGGCGTGTGTGGCCAAGGTCACATTGTGATTATTAGCTTATTAATCAATTTGAATTTCTAAATGTCATATTCTTCTGTTATGATCGTGACTTATAGCCTATGTGACTGTCTTATATATTTTATTACTCCGAGGGTGACAAACAAGGAATTGAAGTAATGCAACATAGCTCCAGGGGCCCGCCAACACAGGCGGAGAGACGGCATACAGCAGGTTTATTTAGTGGGTGAGCGCCCCACACTACCCTTTTCGATGCACCGAACGACGGGGTGTGCGGTTAGGTACATTTTTTCCGCCTTAACAAAAAAAAGGGTGACAAAGAAGGATACAGCCCATCTGATGTTACGTGGTTACCGTAGCCTATAGACGCTAATGACATCAGACGCATCACTCGTATACCGCCAACTCCAACGAAAGGGATGGCAAGTGGTGGTTGTATTATTATTTTATAAGAACTTACAAAATATTTTGGTAACAGAAAACGATAATTATGTATTGAATAATAAAGAGAACAATATGATTATTAGGTATACACGCATTGAACAACTTTTAAACTACGGTAAAGTTTGGGTACTTTATTTAAACTAGTCACGCCAAACAATTGCGTTTGTAAAGCCACTTTTACTCGAAGTGCGTAGGCGCATATTATGTTCGGTGCGACAATCTTGAGAGTTTTTACGTAGTAATTTTAATGATCTATCACTTTGTATATATTTGCTTTTTGTAATAAAATATAACTTTATTGTTGTTATAATGTTTATATCATGATAAAATAGTAATTTTGAATATATTTATGCATTTACTGTGACTGTAGCACCGCAGTCGTTATTATTTGTGGGCTAACAAGTGTTACATATTGGTTATTTTTAGTATTTATATTTAAGACATTAAATATATATTATTCGGAACTATTGTGTCGGTACTAACACAATGTGTAATAAAACTAGTGTGGGCGTTTTCCACAAGATAGTTCAAGTCATGAAATAAAGGTATTAAAAGAGACTTTAACATATAGCCTACTTATTATTTCTATTGAAGTTATTTACCGTAATTCAGTCTATTTACTGCCTCTGTGGTGCAGCGGTAGTGTAAGCGACTGCTGATCATGAGGTTTTGGGTTCGATCCCCGGGTCGGGCAGTGTTATTGAGTTTTTTGCCGAGAGTCTGGAAATGTGCCCGCTAGATGGCAATAGGCTCGCCCCCTATTACGTGGGACTCAAACATAGCTGGCGAACCGTGGGTGTGTAATGCACCTCCAACTACCCCTTCGGGGAATACAGACGTGATGCTATGTCAGTCTATGTAAGGAGACTTGTATGAAGTTGAGTATAAATTATAAAGGCAAAATATTTATGTTAAACTAGCTCCTTTCGGGGGTGAATGTAAGATCCTATTAAAAAAGGAAAAAATTATGCATAGTATAGAAAATACTACTGTTTTGGTGTTGTGTTACCCAACTGACCTGACGGGCCTCCTGGTGTAGTCGGTAGTGTAACTGACTACCGTACACGAGGTCGTGGGTTCGATTCCCACTCAGGACAATTATTTATGTGATGAACACAGATATTTGTACTACGTCTGGCTGTTTTATATCTATTATATGTATGTACTTACAAAAAAAAAAGTAGTATATGTAGGTATTATATCCGTAATCTGGTACCCGTAGCACAAGCGATAAGCTTAGTTTAGGATCAGAGGACGTTATGTGAAATGTCCGTGAATACTTATTTACATTTTCATTTAACTCACCGTGAAATTCCAACTCAATAATAATTATGTTTTACTATAAAACCTCGAAGTTCCGGCCGTTACTCATCTCACCAGCAGTCATCCTTCGCTTTTCGCTGTACAACTAATAGCCCATAAATAATTAACATCCGCATATAACATAAAGCTGCATAATACAGACACTACCATGGACGTGACAATAAATTAATTAGCATAGCTCTGCGATCCGGTTTCGAAGGGCCTTGTTCTCGTAAACTTCGTACGGGTGCATTGTGTGAGTTTATAATATAAATACAGTTCTTTTTGGAATTTGCGCACGTTCCAAGAAGATCGGTTTGAAGGAGTTCAATTTTCACACCTCACTTTAAGCGAGTGCAGCGAAATACTAGGTTGCTGCTAGTTTAAAATTTTTAATACACATTTTTAATACAATATAGATATGTACATATCAGAATTCATATCACTGACTACTATTAGTACTAGTTCATCTACTAGGCTTGTTTTATTAATAGCAGTGACTCTCAAAGGCACGAGTTATAAACATACTTTTAGAGTATGTATTATTATCTGTGAATGAGGAAAAAGAAAACTTTAGTACGAGCGGGAAAAGAACTTGCGACCCTTCCTATCTGGGGAAGTGCTCTAATCCACTGCGCTACAGTACTACCTTGCGGTCATACCCCATTTCCTCATCACATTTGTCTTAACGACCAGCGCCATCTATCGGAACGCATTTACATGCATTAATCCAATATAGTAAGTTTAATTATGGAATTAAAATTCATACTATTTGAAGGCGTGATTATTTTTTAAGCATTTTGATCTATATTTTTAGGACTTAACATGCTCAGCTACTTTTACAGTAAAAAATATTATTTGGAATGAAGAAAAAGAGAACTTCCCGCTCGTACTAAAGTTCTCTTTTTCCTCATTCGCAAATAAAAATACTTACTTACCACGCATCATATCACCACGCCATTTCCCTTGCGGGGTAGGCAGAGGGAACAGAGTGCCAAGAGGTTCTATTCTTGCATACATCACTCGCTTCCTCAACATTCATAACTCTCTTCATACACGCTCGCCGGTTTCGGAGACTCCTGACTCCACCTTCCTTAAAATAATAATTTGTACTCTAAAAGTAGCTGAGCATGTTAAGTGTTAAAAATATAGATCAAAATATAAAAATACTATTAATAAGATATAACGCAGTGGCATTCTATATCCAATCGGGTGTTAAAAAACGATTTTCTATTTCTTTGCTACGAGACTCTTTAAAAAACTAACCATCCTACAGAAATGGTCCATTTTTTGGGATAAAAAGTAGCATTTGTACTTGACTATACTCTGGACTATATTATATTCATGATTATTGGTTAAGTAGTTACGGCGATAAGAAATAACAAATAGACTGCCTTTCACATTATAAAATTTGTAAATATGTATGTTACTGAGTCGTATGTGTTTCCCAATTTTCTACAAACATAATGTAAAAATGTCGAAATAACATTTTGACTTCATCCGTGACGAACATTCTAAGACGCTAATGGAGAGTATTAGCTAAACCGTTCTCAAAATATTGGATGATTGACTTCCGATGGTATTAAACAAAAACTGTTGACTTGCGATGATTACAAACTACTTCACCGACTTTTCCTTAAGCCTTAGTTTTATGGGAAATAACAAAGAAAAACACTCAAAGCAATCAGACATTTGCCGAGAGGCCGTTTTTATTACTAATGGATAAATTTGTCTACCAATTTCTGCTTCAATGAAGTAATCAATGGATCAACATTCATTAAGTTGTAGTTAATTGGCTATGACGAAAGGTAATCATTATGTAGTATTTTGTACTTGTTGTTTTTTAACACAGTACTTACCTACTAATTCTCTGATGTAACAACAAATCAAAATAAGCCACAAAATATTATAGATGAGGAAAATACGTTGATTGATCTCATATTTTCTAATTTCGAATCAAGGTAATTATATTTTGAATATATGTAGAAGTATTCCATCCATCCATCCATCAGCCTTTCATCGTCCACTGCTGGACATAGGCCTCCCCAAAAATGGGGGTTTTACCATAATCGCCACGCTTGGCAGGCGAGTTGGCGATCGCAGTGGATGTTTTTAGTACGCAGGGGAACGCTGCTGCCCGGTCCCCCGGTAATCCCTTAGTCGGCTTTTACGACTCCCATAGGAAGAGACAGGGTGGAGCTGTTCTTGGTGCCGGCCCTACACGGCAAGAAAAATTACATATTACAATAATTGTAGAAGTATTACATTTTGAATATTGTATAATTTTATCCAAGCCTAATTTATTATACAATTTTATGAAAACATTCTCGTTTTTATCTTGTTTTACTTTTATCTTTGGTTTAATTTCAGGGGCATATGTTTGTAACTTCTTACCATGAGGTACCAGGTTTAATAAATAAATAAATAAATATTCCTGGACATTTTCACACAACGCCTCTGGTCCCAAACTAAGCTTAACGCTTGTGCTATGGGTACCAGATTACGGATATAATACATATACTACTTTTTTTTTGTAAATACATACATATAATAGATAGAAAACACCCAGATGCAGTACAAATATCTGTGTTTATCATACAAATAGTTGTCCTGGGTGGGAATCGAACCCACGACCTCGTGCACGGAAGTCGGTTACACTACCGACTACGCCACGAGGCCCGTTTGGTCTTGGGTGAAGTGAAAAATAAATTATTCAGTTTTCAGATCGGTATCAGAAATTTTTCTCAAATATATTAAATGTACAGAGACAGCTCAGTTACAGCTATACAGAAGAAGTGATATAGTATAAATTTAAGTTGAGATACAACAATAAAATCTATAGTAAACAGTTTATTCTCATATAAAGAAGTTTTATTGAGTGTTATCTAATTATTAGATAAACCTTAACACTCAATATTATATTGGAACTTTGTATTTTTTTAAAGATGACATGAAATTGTATTGTTTACAAAAATACAATTTCACGATCAGAAAGTACACCCAGACTCAGAAAAATACATATTTGCGTGTCACGTAATGAATTGTCCTGTGCGGGAATCGAAAAAATAAGAATTGGAGGTAGGTATCTTCGGCATCCGTACAGTCAAATTAGATTATTATGCTCAGGTCTATTACATTATCAGTCTAGCTATATTCCAATGAATAGATTTATGGTTAATAAATGCAACCGAGAACAAATGCATACATCCACAACATTGTAATGGGCTAACTTCCTAGAGAAATTATTGAATGACAATTTAACAAAAGACACGTTTTAATTAGATATTTACATGATTTATATTTACAGCTTGTTTCGTTATTACTGGTGGTAAATTTAGATACCAAGTGGGAGTACTCGCTTGTTATCTGGCCCATGTGTGACTGACCATGAAGGACCTCTGCGTATTTTGTAATACTGCTGAGCCGCTTCTCACCATTTCATTTCTCGGATGGCAAATATATAATTTATGGCTATCACCCGATACAACCACTGATGGTGGTACTGACTCACACGGGCCCGACAACACGTGCACACTCCTACTTAGTACCTAACACGTGTTTACTTATGTGGTTATGATCGAGTGAGATACATTCTAAGCCCCCAGGGCCCGTAGAATGTAGCTCACTAAATCGTATCCACATCGTATCGTCTCGCTTGTGATTGGTAGAGAAACCGACGCGTGATGTCGCAATAATGTCTCGGCCAATCACGGTGTTCTCTCAACCAATTAGAATGACACGATGCGATGTCGATACGATTTAGTGAGATACATTCTAACCCCCCTGAGTCACCTTGTATACCTCATTTTAAATAAAATAAGGTGGTGACATTTGTATTCGTAGTACGTCACCACACAGATAAAATCTAGTTATTACATTTTAGTTAGTTAAGTCTAAGTGATGTCCATTTCACTTTGGATTTATTGTAAGTACATCTATTAATAGCAAGATTATTTAAGTTTTTAATTTGATATTCGTTATTATAGCTGGATGGTCGGAGCTTTTGAAGTGATCGGGCAATATGCGTAATTGTGGGTTTAGTATTTAACACCTCGGCGTAAGTAAGGAGAGGTAGCGTGGGCGGAGAAAGTAACAATGGCGTTTTACAAAGCAAGTTCTTTATCACACCTGTTAATCGTAGGCGGGATAAAAGAAAAAATACAATTCCTACGAGCAATCCTACTTAACCATTGTTAAGTAGGTACTTTGGTTTGTTTACTGAATGATAAACGTGTGGGGAATAGTTATTAGTTGAAAGTGATTATTTTATAAGTGCAGTGTGAAATGTTAACAATAGGGTACATAAATATATAATGTTATGCAAACATTTTAGAGTGTTATTTTATCCTAAAAAAACGCCATGTTTCGTAAATTGAAGTGAAGGTCTGATTTATGTCGTTATGTTTATTTGCTTTTTAATATTATACATACTCGTATCTATCATATTTATAATAAACTACCATTCAAATATACCTACGTAAAATTTATTTAGCTTCGTATAATTCATTGTAATTAATTAATTAAAAATACCTATGTTTTTAAGATAAAGCCACCGATGAACTGTTGTTCAGTAAATAAAAAAAAGGGGCCATCACGACATGTCTCGCAGATGTGAGAACCTAGATTATCTTTCTTTCTTCAAATATTGATCGAGTTTTATATAATTCTTTGTAAGCACCCTTTCGTTATCCATAGACGAATTAACACTGTTATTGGTTTATTGATCGACAGTAAACTTCCTAGTTGATTCCTTTTTTCAACAGATGGCATTAAAAACCTTTTTGTTTTACTCTCCCTTCGTATATTTTTTCACATGAAACATTAGTTAAGATTGTGTTTACTAGACGTAATTGTTATTTACTAATCTTTCAATATCTCTAAATCGCGGGTCACACAATCAAAAGACCTAGAATCAGGTTAGGTATTTAGTAAATTACGCTTTAAAAGTATGCATTGGACCACACCAAATCTCCAGCATTTTTACATGGCGCAAGTGTTTTTAATGAATAGGTATTATATTAACTCGGAGGCAGGATTTTATACGATAAACTGTTGATGTCTTATTACTGTAACCATCAACGTATCTCGATTATACGTGAAATATATTCAGCGTGAAAGGTTTTAATTACATTGTCTTTTAATATCTCCTATATGATGCTGTTTTCGTAACTTGTGGATGTTCTTTTTTTCAACAATACACGATTGTAACACTTTTGGTCAAGCATCTCCCCTGTAATTAGAGAATGTACGCTTTCGAAATAAAACTACGTTTACGGTATCTAAGGCATTTAACACAAAGCTGAATTGGTAAAGCATCTGGACGGAATCCAGGAGATGCAGGTTCAAATCCTGCTCCTGACTGTTATTTTCGATTTCACATTTTTCACTTTGTGTTTAATGTATAGTGCTAAGCATGTCAAATGCTAAAAATATATATAAAAATATCTAAATATTTATAGGGTTTGCGTCATTATTAGGTAAAATCTTAATTGTAAAATTAAGTTTACCTGGTCGGTATAATGTATGAAAATACTTCCGACAGATGGTGCAGGCGTCACCCAAAGACGTTAAGTATGAATGTGTTATCGAAATTAGCAGTCAGGAGTACTTGTCAGGATTGCTGAATTGGTAAAGCATCTGGACGGAATCCAGGAGATGCAGGTTCAAATCCTGCTCCTGACTGTTATTTTCGATTTCACATTTTTCACTTTGTGTTTAATGTATAGTGCTAAGCATGTCAAATGCTAAAAATATATATAAAAATATCTAAATATCTATCGCATTTACTTGATTTTTCTACTATCCCGACGTTTCGAATACTTTACAGCATTCATGATCACGGGTGGACTTAGATGATACACGTTTTTGTTTTCACCGGCATTTTAAGGGATTTTTTTTGCATGTAGTAGGAGAAGCGCCACGGCTCGTCTGATGGTAAATGGTAACTGTCGCTCATGGACTCAACTATACCGAGAGTATTGTCAAGTCACTGCTCACCATATCATTTCCATCCATCCGTCCATCAGCCCTTTAAAGTCCACTGCTGGACATAGGCCTCCTCAAGAATGGAGGGATAGTGCCGTAATCGCTACGCTTGGCAGGCGGGTTGGCGATCGCAGTGGATGTTGTTAATACTCGAAAGAGTGCTGCTGCCCACTCCCCCGGTATTCCCTCAGTCGGCTCTTACGACTCCCATGGGTGGAGAGGGGTGGGACAATATTCTAAAGCCGGCCCCAAACGGCCCCATATCATTTCACCGATATGAAATTAAAGAATAAACAGCTATCTCCTGCTACAGCCAAAACGCAACGATGTGCTGGCCGGTCACACGGGAGATGGTGGTACCAATCCGCTCGGGCCCGATACTAAGTGAGTACTCCCACTTGGTACCCAGCCCTACCACCAGTAATAGATTTACGGCGGCTGTACACACTCGTCTATTTGTCTCGCGAACCTCTCGTCCACTGTCGTCTCGTAGAAGCTAGACACTACAGCACACCATGTACACGCTCGTTGTATCAATTGAACTTCGGATGCCTGTCGCGGTGGACGAGGAAAAAACAATTGCGGCATTTATTTTTTTTATTAGTTATTGTAATTTTTTTATCATTTACAATAAAAAAATATATTAAACCATGGCGAAAAAGATACTTTTCAACTATTCAACAGGAATGTTTTTTTTTAAATCTTCAACGGGTATACCAAAATCGTTGCTTATCCGCAACCAAGCGTCACGTAATAGTTGCTTATCCTTGTGCCTGACATTCTTAGGATTCTATAATAGTGATTGCCTTTAGTAGGCTTCTAAAAAGCGTTAGAACACATCGTTGTCGGACGCAGAAAGCACGTCTTTACGCGAACGCAGTTGGCTAACTAAGCAAACAAGTGTGTACAGGCGCGGTCTCGTTTTATCGCGAGACTCACCGAGACCCTTTGACTCGAGCACAAAAAGCCGACACTCTTCCAAGACATAGCGAGAGCCCCGAGACGAGACGAGGCTACCATGTACACACTCGCCCTCGGCCTGTCTCGGGGTGTCTCGACGAATGTGTACAGCCGCAGTTAGAAACTGATTTATTTTGAATAAAAAGTACCACTGCCTATAGGCAACATATTATGCTATAATCTCTAATTAGATATATGCTATCGGTCACCTTAAATCCTTAACCAAATAAAATAGGGATTATGTAATTATTCATATGATTTATTGGCCTTAAGTTAAGTTACTTATGTAAGTTGGGGGATATTGTTATCGAGGGCTGTGGATTTTGTTAAATAAATAAACCAAATATTTGCATAATATTTTTTTCGTTTTTGTAGCTATAAATTATATTCAAAGAGAAGGTAGAGCTTAGAAAAGAAAGAAAGGGCAAGAAAATCTAGTGGCAAGTATAATTTTTAGTGTTCATAATTGCACTGAAACCTTTAATAAAAGAATGAAAGATGAAGAATCCTTTAATAATAAATGATATTTGAAATTTTTTTCGGAGCTAAGTTTTATAAGTTTTTGACATAAAGGGCGTATTGTCTGGATGGTATTGATTTATTACAAACTTCTAACTACGGTGGTTAATAATTCTAATATAAAATTTGATACAAAACATGCAAACCACAGCTATTTTCAACCTTGGTATCGAAATGAGGCTAATGCCTCATTACCTTTACCTTTAGGCACAGCTCGCATCAAGCCTAGATTAAGGCTAAACCTACAAAGCAAACCCAATTTAAAATGCTATAACAACATTGTCATCCCATGAAGAATATCCAACAAAAAATCTTGATTTGTGTAGAGCTGAACCTTTAGGATCGTACTTCAAATAAAAATCAATAGAGATAGTTTTTTTTCATTTCATATTTAAATTATTTGTAGATCTCTCATCCTTCTATGTTGTTAATATTATTATGTTTACGTTAGTATTGATAAACTTCATTAAGCAGTCGATCCAATAAAACTGATTGATGTAGTATGAATTTCCGTTCAAACACAATGCCGCTCTGGGTAATGAATATTAAAAAGTACACCGGATTAATCGTCGAGGGCGTAGATAATTCCACATAAAAATATACGCCGATTAACGCAACACCTTATTAGTTGTCAGAAAATACTTAAGAAAAAAGAAAAACGGCTATAGACAACCGTCTCTGTAATTAAAGATAATTATAATCTTTTAGGATGTTTAGTAAAATGATCGATTCCAGCGAAAGCGGATAGTTGCCGTGTCTGCAATAATTACATTACTTTATGGGTTTTTAAGAACATTAATGTGTTTTTTTATATAATCGTTTAGCCTAACTAATACGATATTACTCCATTGATCGTAAAACTGGCTCATTGAGCACCTAAATATTAAGATAAACAACGCATATAATTGCCACTTAAGCTCATAAAATCAATATCAGCATATTGATGTGTCACATGCATCTCACTCTCAGCATGTTATTACATTTCTTTTAATAAATTAAAGCTTTGTGGGGACTTCTATAAGCGTTGCCTACATCTTCTAGTACATATCAGCATGTAACATTCTTAAAATATGTTTATTACTTTTCTTTAAATAACATTTCTTATGTTGAATCAAGCACACTAATCACATAAAATATATCACAAAAAGCGTTGAATATACAAGTATATTGTACCCAATTTTTAATGGACTAATTTTATTCTTTATCTAGTATTATTTTAGGTTATGTCTCAGGCTCCCGACCCGATATAGTAGCAAGATAAAACGTATACCAGCTTTTATCTTTAAACAAGAGCAATATAAACAAGATTCATCAAAATTTGTTCAGTAGTGTTTGCGTAATGTGTGAATAATAATAAAAAAAAGTTTTGGGTCCTGAGACAAATAAATTTAGGTATTTTTTTTTCAGATATCTTAAATATACAGCCTCTTTTACATCTTTATAATAGTAGTAGACACACAAGGCTGTTAATTAATATTAAATTATAAAAATTAAGTTGATATAGGTATTATTACTTTGCATATGAAAAAAATATTGCAGTCATAAATTAATCAAAAATAAGAATAGGTGAAGGGAAACATTGTGAAACCTACAAGCCTTTTTTGTTAAGGCGGGAATAAATGTATCTAATCGTACACCCCGTCGTTCGTGGTAACGAATAGCAAAGTGTGGGGCCCTCACCAACTAAATAAGCATTGCAGTGGCGTGTGCCTTTACTCCTTCTGTATCGGCGATGCACACCCGAGTGCTGCCGCCGAGCATCGCTCTTACCACGTTCGGTAGCAAGGGCCCCACTTATGGCCGCGACGAACCGCTCGGCCCAAGGCAGGCACGACTCGAGCGTATGCCGCACCGTATCCTCGCCGCAGCCCCAATGGTGACTGCACGTAGTCGCTTCCTTCTTTGCAACTTTCGAAGCAACCAACAGCATCTGAAGTCAGGTAAGGACTCCATGCCGTCGCTCTGCCCGCTCCTCCATTACCGGCTGGAACACCGCTACGGCCCAAAGACCGGCCCGGGGCATTTCCAGCCAAGCTTTCTAACGGGCCATAGCGGCTTGGCTGACGTCGGCGAGCTTAAGAGATTTCCTCGACAGCTTGTGAAGTCTGCCAACTGCACTGGGCCAGCCTGGTAGTCTAAGATGTAAATACTTCTCACATTGAAAGGATGCATGCACATTGATTGTGCCCAATAGTAATGGATTATGATAAAAATTAACCATACACTACATTATTAATTACTACTAAGTACTAAGCCATTGGCCCAGAACGTTCCCACAGGCAATGAGAGAGCCGCGGGTTCGTATCGTATTCGCAGAAATCACTTTTACCAGTTTCACAAATTTGTTTCTAGTCAAATAGCTAAGCATGTCATATGGTTAAATAATCACAAAATTAATAACACACTCCCATGAAACATGGTATGAGTTGATCAAAAAGCTTTTTATGATTATTAAACCCTTGGATTGACAACCGGGAAGACATTCTCGATGTACCCATATTTTTATTGCGTGTAAACCCGTCGGCGCTTTTTTATATCATCTCTTATAAGTGACATAAATTCTAATACAAAGTCCATTTGTGTATCTCGGACGTCTTAAAAGGTATAGGGATAATCGTTTTTCTGCTTTTTACAAGGAACTCATTTCAATTATCGGTCGATTTGATGGGTATAAAACGCTATGGTATGTGTCGTGAAGACGGCGCCCTACCGCGGCCGGTAGGACGTCCCGTATGTTTTTTTCCATTTTTAATTTCCAACACGCTAATTTAATTATGGAACCTATGTTCTTTTTTCCAATGCAGCTGACATCCTGCCAGAGTTCAATATTTTTGAAAAGTAACGGTTGTAATACGAATGGATTTTACGTTTTTAATGCAGCAAGTATAGAAAATGTTATTATTTTTTTAGTAGCATTATCTCACAATTTATTGTTTAATTTTATATTCATTAGATTGTAATCCTTGATTGAGGGAATTTTTATTAAGTTTCATTTATTACTATTCTTCTCTTATCTGGATACCGACACATGAATGAATTTGAAATAATGTAATGTGATATAAATCTGTGTAGGTGTATCAGAGTTGATTTAATGTGGGATAGTGAGATTAATATTACAAAGTGGCTGAGGACTTCAATGCCGATCGACAAATTGTTCATACCACAATGATTATACAGAGATATTTCAGTTTATTTAAATTTTATCATAATATTTTAAATATATACTTTTTTATTAGAAACGCTTTTAATGTTTTTTTAAGATCTAAATTCTCATTTTCACTATATTACGTTATAATTATAAAAAGTGTGATTTTATATAGAATTTGATTATTGCTTCATTAACGAAAGATACATTAAAACAGATTCTAATATAGTCATCATTAGGAAATTTCGTAGCTCTCGGGCAATAACCTATTTACCATTGGTCGTCGATCCACAGATCACGATTGTGATTGACAAAAAAAACATACATACGAAAATTCATAAATTAGTTTTTTGACATAGCCACCAGTGTAAATAAAATAATCATATGCATTTTGAAAAGTATGTTATTTTTATATCACAAGCAAACACTATAATATTTTCGCGAGGAAAACTTTTTTTGGGCGAAAAGTGTGCAATATGGCTTCATTGCCAATACACATGGATTCTACTAACCTAGGAAACAGGTGTGAGTCTGTGTCTGTATTGTATATATTGTAATCTTTTGCTTACCCAAGAATTCTCAATCCCAGATCCTAAATCCTAGAGCCAAAGCACAATGACTAAACATAACCAGAACCTTATAGATTGGTTTTCGGAGCATCGCGCAAATCATTAAATATTATACTTACCAACTCGATATAAATATTCACGGATATTTCACACAACGCCCTCTGGTCCCAAACTAAGCTTACCGCTAATAGATAGAAAACACCCAGTCACACTGCAAATATCTGTGTTCATCACACAAATAATTGTGCTGAGTGGGAATCGAATCCACGACCTCGTGCACGGAAGTCGGTTACACTATCGACTACGCCACAAGGCCCGTCAATAAATGTTACTTTTCGTTTATAAAAGTCATGTCCGTCTTTACTTTATATCATGCACCAAAAATTTAATCTCTAGAAGTTTCTAGAAGATCACATGGAATTATTGTAATAAGTGATATAAAATTGCCAGTAGCCTAACTCAGATTCACGCTATTAAAATTCATAATCTACTATCTAATTGCTCTTTAAATGATGTGCGTATGATAAATAAAAACAAAATTATCACAGACGATACTTTTAAGTGGCTTGCCTTCAATTTCTAACGCCCAGAGTATCCTTAGAATAATGTCAACTTCTCGCCTCCTCACCACAATTCGACAAACGCTCGTCTTTTTTTATTCCTGTTTGATACTCAAGGAATGCATGTTTTATAGATTTGATTTTTACCGTTACGTGAGACTGAGATAATATTAATTTATCAAAAGTTTCTATTATAAATGTCGATAAGTCGCTCGAGAGTGTCGTAAACGAAAATTATAGGCTTAAGTTGTATACGTCGATAGGGATTAATTTATAAAAATGTAGATTAGAGTTTGAATGCGTAACATTAGCTAATAACCCACTGAGCGTTTAAATTATTCAAAAATAACAAGTGTAGGTCGTATATTACTATTTTTTAATAAAGGAAAATATATACATTTTATTTATACATAATAATATAAATTCTTAAAGTCAAGCTGTCAGTGTGATAATTATATTCAGCCTTATTCTAAATCAAACAAACACGTAGAAAGAAAGCGAAAATGCCATACAATATATCACTCATAGATTTAACATCAAATTAAACCTTTCGAATGTACGACAAAAATGCCAAGGAAAGACAGATGGGCTTTAGTTATAATATAACAAGGTGGCTAAAGCGATTCATCAAGAGCTTGTCAATTACTGGCAAACGTAGCCATCTTGCCGCTGTTCGAAATTTAATTAAAATTTATTTGACATTAAACCACAGACGCCATATTAGGAAATAAGAACTGGAATTCGGAACTCGTGTTAGATTTTCGAAAGTTGAATTCTAGAAGTGTCAACATTATCAATGATTGATTGATTGATTGAGATAATTTCGAAGTAACGCGTATCGGTACTGATAGCCCAGAATAAAGAGAGATATCGTAGATAGATAAACGTATTTAATTATATTATGTCTATAGAGTATGTATAGCTACTAAAAAGTAGGAGTTGAGCTTTATAAATATCGTACTTCTAAGATATCTTTTTCTATTGCTTATAGTGGCAGAAAAGCCACGGCCAACCTGCATCTCCCACTACACTACAACCAAAATACACCATGGTGCTTCGTATCGGTCACATGGTAGACGATGGTACCGAATCGCTTGGGTCTGATAATAAACCCGACCCCGATCGGCGGTAGCCAGTAATGCAATGAGTGATAATTGTTTACTTCCCTTAGTTGCCTCGTACGACACTCGCAGGTACCAAATGCATGAATAAATACCTATCTGTGACGAAAGTAGCTTTTCTCTTCTATTTAATTACCGCGCATTATTAATATTAATCTACATTCCTTGATTCAATAATAATACATAAAATAATAAACTAAGAGATTGTTAAATACTAAACTTATTCACAATTAATTCTAATAAGCTTACGTAAATAAGTTCACAAATCCATTTAAGCTCTTGTAATTTAAGTTAAAAGTGGACTCGGTGTGGTCCAACAGCGGACATCTAGTTAACCACAATTAATTTTAATATTCAACACTATTTTCTATTACGGACACATTATTCTGACACTTTCATAACCCATACAACGTAATATTATGGCAGTTTCAACACAGTTTCTCACCTCGAAAATAACCATATGTTGGTCTAATAAACGTATGGGTCGTTTCATAGTTACCGATATTTATAACCGTAAAATCATCTCACGGTTTGTTCACTTAAATTAAAAGCCGAGTAATTATAATGTTGTTGGTTGGATTCGATTTTCTTGTCGTTTATTGTATGAAATATATCTCAGAGTGAAATGTTATGAGTTTTGTGGAATGTTGGCGCATGTGCAAGCGAAAATATATTTATTTATTTATTATTTATTTTTATTTATTTACAAAAAAACATAACAACAGCTAATGCCAAAGCGATGATATGTCGATGATTATTAAATACTAAGCAATATTAATTTTGATCGTAGTATTTTCACAGAGCCTGTGAGCCACTCTTGTAAAATCTGCCAGGCTGCATGTAAATATATCTCGATATTCTTCGATATTAAATTTAATAGTATTATAGCACGTGACGTGGGGGCAAACTTCAGCAGGCTAGTCCTGCATGTAGGCACGCAGAACGTCGGCAACTCGCGCCGCCTGCTCGCCGCCTCGGCTGGCGCGCACAGGCGCAGCGCCGCTAGCGCCTCGGGGTGGTGCAGCTCATCGCGCACTACTCGCCACATGTACTTGCAGAGTGCGACGTCACGCCTCACGCCCGATTTGCTGTAGCCCACCATGCCGATAACGAACAGGGTCGGGTACATCAGAGGGTAGTAAGGATAGACGCCATACTCCTTCAAATACAGATAACGTGTGAATTTATTTTGTAGCTTTTCTAACAAATATACGTACTTATCCTCGTGAGGATTCCATACAAGCGCATTCGTTTCCAGCCGGCTCCGGACGAGTGCGTTGTATAATATTCTGACCACCCCAGTATTGTGAAACTTATTACACTGCCTAAGGAGGAAGCCCAGACTTCTATATGATTTGCAACAAATATCCACAATGTGATCACGAAACGTTAGCTCGGATACCATTTGCACGCCTAGGTCACGAACGCTCGCCACACGCGAACGGTCCCAAATTACTGCCCTGGTTCACACCAGAGAACGTAGGATAAGGCTCAGATTCATGTCCCCCATATTCCACGTACTGCCAGCGCTCCCCCAGGTAACTCGCAAAAAATTTCAAAAGAAGCATCGTGTATCCTACAGCTACAAATTTTTCTAATAAGGTATCATTATCCACTATGTCAAACGCCCTTCGGAAGTCGAAGTACGCGCAGTCCACCTGCCCCCCGGCGTCGACCACCGGTGCAACATATGCCATGAACGACAGCAAATTACTCCCCGTACTTAGACCAGGCCGAAATCCGTGTTGAGCATCACTCAGTTGAGAACCAACTTAGGCATAGATACATCTATGCAACACCGAATCGAATACCTTCGCGAACGCTGATAGGATTGCCACTGGTCGGTATCCGGTACATCCAAACTTGAGCCTCCCTTAGGTACTGGAACCACACGCGTTATCTTCCAAACATCGGGATAGTGACCCTCCCGAAGACACAGATTAAATATGTGCAGCAGAGGTTTCTCCAATACCGAACGACAGTCCCTAACCAGATATGGCGGTATACCATCAGGGCCCACGGAGCGTTTGGGCCTGAGCCGCCGGAGCGCGTCTCGGACATCGTGCGCGTTCAGTCGGTCGACGTGCACACGGTGCGCGCCTGCACGTGCCCCCGCCGCCCGCCCGCCGCAGTCGGGTCCAGCGCCGGCCGCTTCTCGCTGTACACCGATTGGAAATATTGAGCGAAACAATCTCACACTCCTGCTCACCTAACTCTCGATCATCTTTATTGATTCGAACTATGCTGCGTTTCGCTTGTTTATTCCTAATATAACTCCAAAACGATCTGGGATCCTCTTTAAAATTTAGTTGCAGTTTATACTGATGTGCCTCATAATTATTTTTTAGTTTGTTTTTGACTTGAGACCGATAACGAGAAAACATTTCGTAATCACATTGGGCCCCCGTCCTTTTAAACAACTTGTGATAGCGCCACTTATGCTTAATATCACGTATCACATCACCAGAATACCATTCTGGATACTCATATCTAGAATTATTATTACTAGGCTTGCCCTTTCTCCTAGGAGTCCACGCGTCAATAGTTTCATTCACCAATGTATACATATACGCTAAAGATTTGTCTGAGTTGTCGAGCTCATATAAACTGTTCCAATTCAATTGCTCTAAATTAAAATATAGCCTACAAAAATCTGCTTTATTAAAGTTCCAGCGTCGTTTACCATCAGCCGGGTACTTATATTGATTATACCGTGCCTGCGGCCCACGAATTCGGAGGACAGACCCTGGCACGCTAATAACGACTGGTGGATGCTGTTTGTCTATCATCACTAGCGGCGCATCGGATAATTTTACCTCCACGTCATTCTCTAAAAATGTAGTTAACACTAAATCTAATGTACGATCGTTAATATTATGTATATTATTTACCTGGCAAAATCCACAAAAAGTGCTCACATACTCCAAGTAGTTTTGTATCTCCAAAGGCGCACTATACATATTAAAATCACCCAAAACTATAACCTTATCATATTGAACACAAATATTTTCTAATATATAAAATAATTGCATGTATTCTTTAGCTACACTATGTGGCGGAATGTACACAACGCAACATAAAACAAAAACTTATTTTTACTGTGTACCCTCGCACACACTATCTCAAATAAGGTTGCGTCTACACTGTCGATTGGAACGCGACGTAACTCCAACGATGACGACGCAGCTAGAAACACTCCTCCGTGCTTACGGCCATCAGTCCGATCACATCGCAGAATTTGGAAGTCCGGCGGAATCAGTTCCCTATCATGTATTGAACTATGCAGGCTTGACTCCAGAACGGCAAAAAGGCCATATGAAGACTCTTATTAATAAAGAACTCGTCTAACTTTGTCCGAAGTCCATGAACATTTTGATAAAAGACCTGAACTTTATTATTATGAGTTGGTCGATACTGTTTTACGGGAGTTTCGAAACCACACCCACTCATTAAACCTAGTATTCACCGGCCAGCTATCGGAACTGTTCAGCTTATCAAATATTGATTCTGGAACGCCAATCACAAATGAGGAATAATCCCTTTTGGTTTAAGGGATAACCTTCTCCATTTTTATGTCTTCAGTACTGCAAATTTTCTTAACATGTTCACATATTAACTTATGCGATAACGAGGTGTCAGGATGCAATTGCCAAACATGTAAATACTTTTTCTTTTGTATAGCTTGAAATTAATCAATCTGAAGATTTCCTCCAATTTGGACACTCTTGACATTGCTTTTCTTAGACTTCTTTTGTCTTACAACTGTCCACTCATCCGGCGATTCTTCAGTAATAGGATTATTAACCTCTCTAATCTTGACGGTTTCACCGCTCATGATAGACGCGCCCTTATTCGCACGTTTCAATGCACGAAGCGCACGTTGCGATGTATTATTTCGCGATAGCCCGGACGCCTCTGATGATACTGCTATTTCGCTCATACTCGACGGAGCTCCCTTGTCTCATGGTATCTCGGTCTCGCTCTTCAATTGACTAGTACGCCAAAGATCGAAAACTTTAGCGGGCATTTCGTCGATTACCTTCTTGAGGTCATTAATCGTCGAAAAACAATTTCCAATGACCCGCTGTTGATCCTCAATCTTCTTATTTTGCGCCTCAATCAGACTTGTTTGAGCTGTTCCTTTCCTTCCTTCCTTTTTTGAAGTATTAAAAGTGTAGTATGTACAAGTATTTGAAATGTTAATTCAAGAGAATTTTGAGAGCACGTTCGCTGTTACATTTTTATCTCAACATGAGGTGAAATGTAAAATAACTGACCACCGTTATGTGTTATCTGAAATTTTGGGATCATCGATAAAAATGAATATAATTAATTTTTAAAGAACAAATTATTTGTGAAAGTGGAAAAAGAGAGTTTTACTGCGAGCGGGATGTGATCCCCTCTTTTGTTGTAAAGTAGCTGAGCATGACAAGTGCTAAAATACAGACCAAAATAGAATTATATTATCTTGATATTTGTGAAATGGAACAGTCACAAGCAGGATTTGAACCTGCAACTCCTATAATACCGCCCCAGATGCTTTGCCTATTCCGCTATCGTGACTATTGCTCGGGACTGCGAATTTCGATAACACATTCACTCCCAGCGTCTTGGGTGACGCCTGCGCCATCCATCGGAAGTATGGGCATACATTATACCAACCAGCTAAACTTAATACAATTAAGATTTTTAGCATTTGACATGCTTAGCCATATAAATTAACACAAAGTGAGAAAATTTGAATCCGAAAATAACAGTCACGAGCAGGATTTGAACCTGCATCTCCTGGAATACCGTCCCAGATTCTTTGTCAATTCAGCCATCGTTACAATTGCTCGGAACTGCGAATTTCGATAACACAATCACTCCCAGCGTCTGGGGTGACGCCTGCGCCATCCATCGGAAGTATGGGCATACATTATACCGACCAGCTAAACTTAATACAATTAAGATTTTTAGCATTTGACATGCTCAGCCATATAAATTAACACAAAGTGAGAAAATTTGAATCCGAAAATAACAGTCACGAGCAGGATTTGAACCTGTATCTCCTGGAATACCGTCCCAGATTCTTTGTCAATTCAGCCATCGTTACAATTGCTCGGAACTGCGAATTTCGATAACACATTCACTCCCAGCGTCTTGGGTGATGCCTGCGCCATCCATCGGAAGTATGGACATACATTATACAGACCAGCTAAACTTAATACAATTAAGATTTTTAGCATTTGACATGCTTAGCCATATAAATTAACACAAAGTGAGAAAATTTGAATCCGAAAATAACAGTCACGAGCAGGATTTAAACCTGCATCTCCTGGAATACCGTCCCAGATTCTTTGTCAATTCAGCCATCGTTACAATTGCTCGGAACTGCAAATTTCGATAACACAAATTCATTCTCAACGTCTTGGGTGACGCTTTATACTATCATAAATAGTAAAAATAGAAATGTCTGCCTTTATCATAATCACTAAGCTTCACTTACCTATATGCAAAACCGTACATGTTCCAACTTATTTCGATTATCTAATTGATTTATCCACAAATACTGTAATTTCATACTTATATCTACATCAAATTCTATATTTTCAGTTATTATTTCGTTCGTGACCTGTTTCCATGGCTCAAGTTTCCACCGTATCAGCAATCAAGATCTGAGCTAGACTCTTTATCGTTTTCGGCCATCTAGGTTTTACGTAACTGACTCAAGTTCATGCCGATATTTATCTAAGCGGTCGGTACTTTGAGTTTCTGAGATTTTTTTTACTTGGGAGACCATAGTGGTAATTTTAAATATAATAGGTACTAGCGATCCGCTCGCATCTTAGTGATATCGGTGTAAATCCATTTATGAAAGGGGTTTCTCTTTATCTTACCTAAAATATAAAAAAAAACTATGTTTACCTAAAATATAAAAAAAAATCATGTTTAAAATATAAAAAAAAAAACATTTTTTACCGTGTCTCCGTGGTGCAGCGGCTGCTGATCATGAGGTATCGACTAGTGTTATTGAGCTTTTTCGTAAAAAGAAAAATTTTAAGTACCAGCCCGGATTTTAGAAATGTGCCTGGTAGAGGCCATAGACTTGCCCGCTATTACGTGTGACTTAAAACATAGCTGGCAAACCGTGGTATACACCTCTGCCTACCTCGTCTACTGTGATACTATGTATGTTTTCTTAGCCCCAGGAGTTTAGGCTGTGCTTTGATATTTCAGTTAGTCAGTCAGTTATCCTTTTATATGTATAGTAGAAGAATATTATATATTACAACTCATCAATAAATATCCAAATGCTGGGAATTACTCTTCTGTCAGAATGATTCAAAATTCCGTATTTCTCCTTAAGCTGACTTTCGTCGTTGATTTGCCGACCATCCAAAAATTTGTCTTGTGGACCATTTTAAAATTCTACCATGCTTCTGATATCTTGTTTCTGGCAGTTTTTATAGAATATCAATAATTTGATAATATGCTTCTTAAATTCTGCTGCAGTGTGTATTTAATCGTCATAAAAAACAAATATGCTATTAACAAGTAATAGAATTTGAAGAATAGTTTCAATTAAAGTAGCAAATTGGTTCTATTTAAAAATTTATTTGTAGAGGCACATTTCGAAAGCAAAAGGGCACACTAAATTAATGCCATGCTATCTAATCTGTGCCCAAGGGTGACTAAGCTTATATAAAATCACTAGTTTAATTCGATTCAATGTTATCTTGGACTTTATTGAAACCTTACCATTAAGTGTACGACGGTATGTAGATACCTTGCTTGACGATGTTATTTAAATAATTATCAGTATCAATTGCATTAAAGTGAGACAAAACGAGAAAGGAACAAAAAATATTGCTATGTCTTATTCTGCCTTGAGTAGTGACTGCCAATTAGCAAGAATGTAACCAATGATGTAGGAATCTTGTATGGAGTCGGACATTGTAGTTCGTAATATGGAAGTCGTTGAAACTACATATTTATGTCATACTATAAAGTTATATTGCATAAATTGGAGTTTGATTATACAAAAGTGCCTGTTGAGACGCTTAGTCTATTAGCAATGGCAAGTATATTTATTTTTTGTAATAATTTAGATATTTTTATATATATTTTTAGCATTTGACATGCTTAGCACTATACGTTAAACACAAAGTGAAAAATGTGAAATCGAAAATAATCTAATCCTGATCGTGACTGTTATTTTCGATTTCACATTTTTCACTTTGTGTTTAATGTTTTTTGTAATACTTAATACTTTTCAGGTAAAAGTTATTATGTAGTAAATTATTAGAATTTTCGATATGAAAAATAATTCGCATTTATCTGGAGGATAATGTAGCCCGTATACCAGAAGGAAGATAACCTGGTGTTTAAGGGTAAATTAGGAAAAGGGAGAGTTCAGCAGTTGACTGGCAAATAATCACGAATTGACAACAAAATAAGATATTCCAAAAATAAAGTTTGTTTAAGACATAGGTACTTTCTAAATAGCTGAACACAGGTTATTTTTGACGGCTGACGTATTAATATATAATATTCAATATAGATATATTTGGTTGTTATATTTGTTATTAAAATTTACCACTACATTTAATCAAGTTCATTGTATAAACGCTTATTGGTAGTCAATTTGTAAATTGTTAATCGGTATGTCTTCGGTAATCAAAAGTGTCTCTTTTAATGATAATAAAGTAGTTGGTTTATATCTTTGAAGTATACCATTAAAGTAATGGCGAGCTTGTAAAATGCTTACAGCGTTTAACATTATTTGTGATTTTATCACAACAAAAATTTTATAATATCTATCTGATCTCTTCAAAACGGTTTACGCACTGTACTTTTAATTTTAAGCTTTGTAACGTAATACCATTTATATTTATCAGAAAAGATTGTGAAGTTAAACAGTATTTAGATTACATTTTAAATGGGTTAGCTGTAAGTAAACTGAGTGAGTGAGTTAAGTTCAACTAATACATGGTTTTAGGGAGTAGTTTAGCCAAGCCAGAGTATGATCTAACTATTTAAATAATATAATTAAAAATGAAAGAAAAACTGGATTTTATTGTTCGCTGTAGACTTTTAGTAACTCAACACTCCCAGTAGTTTTATTTTCAAATAAAATATAATTATTGATATCTGCAGCAGATTATTTGATATTTGCGTAAACAGTTGATATCGGTCTTCCAATCTCAACTTTCTTTTTATTACAAGAATATTATTAAGAAAGACTAATAAATAATTTGATTAGACACGATTTTCAATATAAATACAATCGGGTTGTTTGTATCATATTGTTTCGAAGTGATAATTTCGATGATGGCAGAGAAGTCAATGAACTTGCTGATGGTTTGGGGAAAACGTCAAATAAACAACAATTAATAAAGCTCTTATCTCCTTTTGTGTATGTTTTGACGGCCTTCCATTAAATATTGGCAAACATGGGCCAATATTCTTGACGAGTACCTTAACATTAAACTATATGGACATAATATCGTTTTGTTAATTAATTTTTACGACTAATAACGATTAAACAATGATTTTTCCGTAATGTATATTTTTAATTGGCAACTGTTTTGCATATACGTCACCTAGGTTTTGTTAAACAATATAATTTAGGAATATATGTGTTTTTTTATTTTTTTTTTATTGCATGTAGTGGCAGACGAGCCACGTCAAGCCGCTGCTCACCAATTCATTTCACAGATGAAATTAAATATAAACGGCTATCTCCTGCTACAGCCAAAACGCAACGATGTGCTTCATGGCCGGTCACACGGGAGATGGTGGTACCAACCCGCTCGGGCTGGATACCAAGTGAGTATTCCCACTTGGTACCCAGCCCTACCACCAGTCATGCAATGGATGATAATTGCTTACTTCCCTCAGTCGCCTCATACGACACCCGTGGGAAATAATGGGTGGTGACACTTGTATTCTTAATCCGTCACCACACGGACACGTTGGATATCTTTAACATAACGTAATCGAATGTCTGTTAAATATTAATTAATCGACTTTTTAATTTTGATTTTATACGTGATTTGTTAATCAAACCAACTTGTCACACGAAACATGTCATCTTTCGAAGTGTTACTAGATAAAATCAGTGGGGATAAGTATGGTTTCCGAAAGATCCTCCTCCTCAAGTCGCTCCCTCACTGTTGAGGATCGTGGCTTCGATAGAAGCTTTGCAGTAGGCATCTCCAATTGCCTCGGTCTTCAGCTTGATGGAGAGCCTGATATATAGGCAAATGCATTTTTTCGGACACATGATCGGACCACCGTTTTTGAGAGCGTCCTCTTGGCCGTTAACATCTACATTTCCTGTTATTATAAGTCTTTCAAGGTTATCCGTACTACGGCGCGCTATGAGTCCGAAGTACTGCAGGGTCGTATGAAGGCATGTCTTCGAGAGACGTTGCTGTGTGTCTAGCTTGAGCTCCTTCAGAATTGACATATTCGATCCCAAAAGATAGACGTACTACTCTGTCAAGAAAGTACCGGGAAAAGATCAATAATACACAAAATTTTTGATATTCATCCAAATATATTTTATCACCTTCAAAGTATGCTTCTTTAGAAACAATAGACTTACGCCAACGAATAATCCAAAAATCAAAACATTTTTTAAATGCTGTTTCAATGAAATTGAGTTCAGTTCTTGCCGCTAATTCTCCTTTATGTCTTCTACCGATTGAAAACGGGTGCCACGAAGTGGTAATTTGAGTTTAGGAAAAAGTAAGAAGTCGGCAGGAGCCATATCTGGTGAATATGGTGGTTGTTCGATGGTATTTGTTGAGTGTTTGGACAAAAAATCATTCACAATGATGGCCTTGTGCGAAGGCGCATTATCGTGGTGCAAAATCCAAGAATTTTCTTTACACAGATCTGGCCTTTTTCGTCGAATTTGCTCTCTTAAACGCCGCATAACGCTCAAATAATATTCCTTATTTACCGTTTGACCTTCTGGCAAGAATTCCAAGTGCACGACACCGCGATAGTCAAAGAAAACAGTCAACATGACTTTGACTTTTGATCGACTTTGGCGTGGTTTTTTCGGTTTCGGTTCAGCTGGAAGTCGCCACGAAGCTTGTTGACTAGTTTGCATGTCAAACTCGTAAACCCACGTCTTGGCACCAGTAAGAATGCGTTTCATGAATGTTGGGTCGGAATTGACTCGTTCTAGCATGTCCTCAGCGACTCTCATGCGATTGAGATTTTGGAAAAAATTCAGGTCCTTTGGGACTAGCCGAGTGGAAACATGTTTCATACCCAAGTGATTATTTAAAATGGTACGGATCGACTCGTGAGACACAGAAAGTTCGGTGGCTATCTCTCTCAAAGTTGAATGAGGATTTTCAGTCACTATTTCCTTCACTTTTGCAATGTTAACTTCAGTTGCAGACGTTGATGGCCTACCAGAGCGAGGCAAATCTTCCATCATATCTCAACCGCTTTTAAACGCTTTGTACCACTCAAAAGCGCGTGTTTTTGATAAAGTTGATTCACCGTAAGCCTTCTGTAACATTTTCAGTGACTTCTAACACGAAATTCCATTGGCGATGCAAAATTTAAGACAAACTCTTTGTTCGATGTTTTTGTCTGTTATGAAATTCGCAATATACACTAGATATGATAGAACTAAAAACAGCACTGTATTTAATATAAATAACAGCTGAAACTCAAACTCCGCGCCAAAATGGATAACAGCTGTGCCAATCTAACAACAACAAAAAATAACAAAAATTTGAATTTGGAACCATAAACAAATCATCCATTCCCAATACTTTCTTGACTGAATGTATTAAATAGTAGTCAATATATTGGGAGTAAGTACCTACTAACTCCTCTTTAGCAGGTAATTCACGAAACACAAATTAACTTTTTATTTTGATGTGTATATTTTTTCTTAAGTGGTG
The DNA here is from genome assembly GCA_948253155.1 of Leucoma salicis. Taxonomy (NCBI): domain Eukaryota; kingdom Metazoa; phylum Arthropoda; class Insecta; order Lepidoptera; family Erebidae; genus Leucoma; species Leucoma salicis. The sequence continues at coordinate 8,649,873 of OX411815.1, forward strand.
GTGGCGTTCACCCACTAAAATAACTCGCCTTGAGTAGTCTCTTCGCCTGTATTGACGGACCACTAGTACTGTTTGACATTTCTTTAGTGGGCCGTCGGTGGCTTTCCCGTCGCCCAGAAGTCGGTGTCCATCCTCTCTTGGGCAACGCTTTCATGCATCGGAGTGTGAGGACACCTTCACAGAAAGTGTTTTTACTGTTCTACTTACATAATTATGTATATGACAGGATTTGGTTCTTTGCTTGCTCTCAAATACACTGTTCTTATTAATTTGAGTTGATTAATTAGTCTGAACAAATGTATCAAGTGTGCTAATTTCTATTTTCAGATTGTGTGATTTTGTAATACTTTCCATCCATCCATCCATCAGCCTTTCGAAGTCCACTGCTGGACATAGGCCTCCCCAAGAGAACGCCACAACATGTGTTTCGCTCATATGGGGGATAGTGCCGTAATTACCACGCTTGGCAGGCGGGTTGGCTATCGCAGAGGGTGTTGTTAATACTCGAGGGAGTGCTGCTGCCCACTCGCCCGGTATTCCCTCAGTCGGCTCTTAAGACTCCCATGGGTGGAGAGGGGTGGGACAATTCTAACGTCGGCTCCACACGGCATACACACGAAATACTTTATTAAAATTTAATTCAAATTATAAATAATTTATACTATTCCATTACTTATTCAAACCTGCATCAATAGTAGGTATTTCTTATAGTACATTAGTTATGTTTATTATAGGGCGGCCAAAAACGATCAATTAAAACGAACATAACGAATTAAATAAATGTTATGAAACTGGTGGCTAATTGATAACACGCCCAGTGTTCCTGTGAAACAACCATGTTTTGTAATATCTGCAGAGATAATTATAATAAATTATTTTGATTCATTTGGGTATATAAAATTAGGTTCATTTTACTAGAACAAATTATTTGTGAAAGTGGAAAAACGCATTATTCGAACTTGCATCCTTACCTATCTGAGGGGCACTCCCCCCTGGACTGCTATACTATTACAGATCTCTACTGATACTTTCAATCTCCACCTTACATTTCAATGTAATAATTAAGCTTACTATAGCAGAACAAATTGTATACAAATACATCCAAATGGCTTGGGTATTCAAATATATCGAAAAGCTAAAAAATAACTTATTTACCTAAAATTAGCGTTATCTGATTGTTGATCGAGTAATGTCTTGTATTTGTTTTGGTTAATGAAATTACCGTCGCGGATGTTTGTATATTTAAGTGTAACTATAAAAATATAGCGCGCCAAACTCTACGAATGACTAGATCAAGAAATTACGACAGGCCGACTTCCGTGTGAGGTCGTGGGTTCGATTCCCACTCAGGAAAATTATTTGTGTGATGAACACAGATATTTTTACTGCGTCTGCGTGTTTTCTATCTACATATTATATGTATGTATGTATTTACAAAAAAAGTAGTATATGTATTATATCCGTAATCTGCTACCTATAGCTCAAGCTTTAAGCTTACTTTGGGACCAGAGCACGTTGTGTGAAAATGTCCATGAACATTTATTTATTATTATTTATTAAATTAAACACAAAGTGAAAAATGTGAAATCGAAAATAACAGTCACGAGCAGGATTCGAACCTGCATCTCCTGGATACCGTCCAGATGCTTTGCCAATTCAGCCATCGTGACCCTTGCTTAACGTCTTTTTGGGTGACGCCTGCACCGTTTGTCGAAAGTATTTTCATACATTATACCGACCAGGTAAACTTAATTTTACAATTAAGATTTTACCTAATAATGACACAAACCCTATAAATATTTAGATATTTTTATATTTATTTTTAGCATTTGACATGCTTAGCAACATACATTAAACACAAAGTGAAACATGTGAAATCGAAAATAAAGCAAATCGAAATGAATGTGTTACCGAGATTAGCAGTCAGGAGCAAGGGTCACGATGGCTGAATTGGCAAAGCATCTGGACCGTATCCAGGAGATGCAGGTTCGAATCCTGCTCGTGACTGTTATTTTCGATTTCACATTTTTCACTTTGTGTTTAATGTATGTTGCTAAGCATGTCAAATGCTAAAAATAAATATAAAAATATCTAAATATTATTATTTATCTATTTTGTTATTATTATTACCAATTTGTGAATAATACAACTACTTAATTACCATTAATTATTACAGACAACAATTATGGTATAGTAAGCACGCGTGGTCAGTATTTTTTGTTATATATCTGATTTTGGTACAAAACAAAAATAAAATATCAATACTATGGCAATAAAATATCACTGGATGATCTTGAAAAATTTTGTCATCACTATTTGAGTTGATGTGCCGTTAGCTGATTTTAATTAAAATTCAAATAATATTCAAACAATAGCTCTTAAACTATTATGTTTCATAAAATTTATAGCAAGAAAGTTTGACGCAGTCAATAAATCACAGTTTCACTGTCAATAATAAATAGCCTGTTTGCGACACATTAAATAAAAAGAAACATCATTATATCCAATGTTTATAAAGCATATTATTGTAATATACATTAATTAAAAAATATAAGTTTTGTTGACGTAATGGATGCGTGGTGGCTTAGATGCCGACATACAAACGAGTGTTATGAGTTTGATCTTCACGCTACTCTTTTGAAGGTAGGTACTCTGGTACTATGGTACAAGTGAGTGAGAACGCCGGCGACCCAAAGTCCTTATTATCCTTCATCTCCACCTCATCCCTTTCCTTGGAGATGCCTAAGTGCGAGTGATGCCTCTGGTGTTGCTAGCAACTACTTTAGCGTTATAAGAAACGCACTTTACCCGATTTGGCCAATTTTTCCACGGAAAAAAAATCTTTTCAGGAAGCAGAATAAATTGCATTCCCACAGTTTGTAAAGTCCAGGACGACAAAGTTTTATTTGAAAAGCTGTTTAAATGATTATTAGATGCCAGAAATATAACGACAAAGAGGGTAGATACTTTAGGATTAAAAATATATATATTAATTTGTCACTATGAAACGGCAATTTCATACTTTAAACCCAAATAACTTTTAACCTAGTAATTGTTATCTCCAAAGCATACCTAAAAACTTAAAATCTACATATTTAAAAGCGCTTAAAATACTTCATAATCAAGACAAATCACACATTCAAACAAAAGTAGTAGGTAAGTCCAAATCGTTTGATAATATAAATAGACATGATAAAGCCAATAAAAGAAGGAATGTACATGATCAGATCACTAATAGATTATATATTATATCATAGTAAACATTTATATGATGATCAAACAATTTGTTTAAAAACAAAACATGGATAAACGAACATGACCAATGCGGAAGTAACCAATCAATATCAAAATCAATCTACAATAATGATCAAGCTTCAAATAAATTATTATGAAATGAATATTTAGTTCACCGGCCAACACGAACTTCGGATGCCGAAGGAACCATCACGATTTGACAGACAACTCTCATTAGCTTTGTTTATTTTCTTTTCAATCAATGTTTATACAAACTGATGTTAGATCTAACACTCGATCTTTGTATCTCCAATTTGGTTTTATACAATATAGATTTTATAAATAATATTTATAAATATAAGCCGGTATGTTGTTATTATCTTTACTTACATATAAATCATTTTTATATTTTCGCGAAACATTTTATAGCTACCGAAGCTATAAAGAAATCGGTAAGCATGTTAAGAGAGTTGAAATACACACTTAAGCCTTTTGTATCTTTTATTGTATTTTAAGAAGATATTGCGAGATAAAGATATTCACTGCACACATGCTTTATTTTTAACACAATATTCTTGTTGTATTGGCTCGTGGCGTAAGCCTTTCGGCATAAGCCATTAAGTGCTCCTTTTCATGTTTGACATTGTGGTGTTGTTATTCTTATCCAAATAGGAAGACTCCAATATTAAATTTATGCTAGACTTTTTAGTGGTTCTATATATCCATCTATTCAATAGTCTTACGGCGTTACTTCTAGACATGGTCTCCTTTTAAGAGAGTGCTAAATGAGCAGTCCAGCAGGTCCCTTTCTTCTTCAGAGGTCGTTTCTTACATTGTTTTTGGGTTGATCGAATTTTGCTATTAGTATTTTTAATACTGTAAGCCGAAAGTATTTATTAAGACAGCTAGCTAATGTACTCATTAGGCATCTGATACTCATTTATTATTTATTTAATGTAAACTGTGCAGTTTTTATATAAAAATGGATACATGAAATTCTTTTAGTATAAAAATTACATGGTTTTAGTCTCAACAAAGCTAATGAATACATAAGTAGATATGAGCTGTAAATGCATACAATAATTTTAAACCGTAGGAATTATTAACTTTATTCACGTTTACAATGTTAATCACAATGGCAGGGTATGTCCATGACACAAATAGCTCATGACAATAGGGATTTGTCTGTTGGTATGTGAAGTACCAATGTTTTGTTACGATGGCCCTGTTAATGTCTGTTGGAAATTAACACTGCTTTTGCGAACCTCTATTATGCTTTATGTCTTCATTTTAACTCCTTAACCCTTTAAAATTTTAAAGCCTTTTTACATATCGTCCAGCCTTTCGGCGTTTTTACGAGAACCAGTTCCAAGTATTATAATAAAATGCTTTTACTCGAATGTATAATAGGAACATGTAAATGTATTCTCTTTTGTGTTAGCCTTTTAATATTGTGTGTTGATAGCCATGTTTACTTTATGTTAATTACATTTTAATGATGAAACTTAATAAATGTTAAGTAATTATTAGTTTAAAATTTAGGTAAACTTAGTACACCACTGAAGGAATGTAATATGGTTCCAGTGGCCCGCCAATAAAGGTGGAGAGACGGCACACGGCGGGTTTCTTTAGTGGGTGAGGGCCCCACACTACCCTGTTTGTTGCTCCGAACGACGGGGTGTGCGGTTAGGAACATTTTTTCCCGTCTTAACAAAAAAAAGTTAAACTTAGTACATTCCACGACGATAATATTAATTACTTTTAATATATGTAGTTTTGTTACCTAACTTTTTCAGTTTTAGGAGTGTCAAGATTTGCAGGTCGTCTGAAAAGTGGTAATATTTTTAGTTCTCTTTTTTCATATAATTGTATATAGAAAGATTTTAACTCTCGTAGCCATATAGCTACAAAAGGGGCATTATTTAAATAAACATAACTGTAGCATTGTCGTTCAACTATCAGAACATAATTCATGAATGCGATGAAGACATACGCATCAAAATTATGTATCTTTCGTCAAAGTAAAATCGTTATTGATTTATACAACAATTGTTGTCAAAATTACCATTCAATATATGGAAAGTAAACTCTTTAGGATGAAATTAGACAACGTGACGTAGGATGGACCAACTAGTCCGTAGCACAACGACACCGTTCTACTGCGTTCGCGCAATGAAATGTCACTTGGAAACTTGTTGAACAATATTTATTCAATATCGACTTGAAAGATGGACACTCGAAACACTTACGCAGGAAATGGTTAATGACATTCGACTCTTACATACACAATCATTGAATAAGTTAATATTACCACAGTAAGCTACGCTGCACAAGTCGTCGCCGTGTACAATTAATTGAATATAAAGTCTGACAAATTGAGGCGCGGCGGTCTTTTAAGGAGACATGATGATGGGATGAGCAGCGAAAAAACTTGATACATTCGTAGTTAAAAGTGTGATTGATGGACTTGTTAAAGATAAAAAAAAAAAGTTGATAAGAAAATTATAAACAACCTCATGCAAAGAGTGCTATATTTTTTCCTTTTTACATGGTAGCTGAATAATGAATGAGCAAAGAAAAGCTTTGGGGTGCCTTCATCGTTTGTGTCGCATAGCTTAACAGTCGGATGTCCAATAAAGCCGACAGTAGCAGAGCATTAATTTGACTCCATCGGTTACACTGAAGTGGTTGAGCGATATGCAAAACAATCCAGATACAGCTGAGAGCGAAGCAAGAATCTTGTTTGATAGGTGCGGGGCACACAAGGCCAGTACAATTATGTAATGATACATTTAAAAATAAACTTAACATACTTTACTTTTTATTCTCAACCGATTACAATTTCCACTGTTGACCATGGGTCTTCTAGAGGAATTTAGTTCGTAGCTTATGACGCTGACAGTGTGAGTTAACAGACTTCACCAGTCCTTGAGAAAATCTCTTATGCACCCTTCCTTTCCTTTTGATGTTTTGTTTCACCAGAAAGTGATAAATTTCGAAATTCTTTAGTCTTTAGTCTTATCACTAGGCTACCTCTTCCTCCTCTCCCTATGATATATCTAACACTCATTATGATATATCGAAATTTTAGAAATAAATCCAAGCAATTATTTGTCGCACCTTTGAATGAACAGCGACCGTTAGTCGAAGTCGAATGTATTCTCGAACATGGGCGTTCCTACTTGTCGACTTGATGTTAAATTTCGCTTGTTTGACTATTACATTGCAGTATGTTTGTCTCATTGTGTACACTTCGTAACATGCTAATTATTGAGAACAAAGTCTGTGACGAGTTTGTTTAGCTTCACATAATTAATTACGTACCATAACTCGTTAGTTGACAACTATTCGTCTATATCGATATCTATGGCGATGGTATAGTAAATACTTTATTGTTAGTTATGATTGGCATTTAGAACTATTTTACCTACTTTAGATGATTTATATATATTATTTTACAGACATCATTTTTAATTTGTGAAAATGCTATCTGGGCTTTGGAAAATTTCTACTAAAGAACAACTTGATACTCAGTAAAAAAACTCAATTTTTCTCATTACGAGGCGCGAACCGCTTTTGCCATTGTGTCAGTTTCTTGTTTGGCAATATACCCAGTGTATTCTTAGCTTAATATAATTTGCGGCAGTGTTCAAAGTAACGATGTACCGGTGTGGTATCTCTTTAGACTCCAGAGCTACCTTGTGAGGAAACTAGGTACAACAACTGCGACATTCTTTAACTGATTGCTGTCACAGTATGATTATGTCAACGGTAATGAGTGCAAACATGTAGAAAAAAAATACAGTTAAACGAGAGCTTTGAGCTATGGAAGTGTTTAATATAAATAGTACTCCGAAAACTATACAAAATAAAAAAAAACAACCATTTGTGGATCAACAAAGAGTTATCCTGTGTGGGAATCGAACCCACAACACTCGGGTGGGAATCAGGTGTGTAAGCCACTCCACCATCTATGCAGCCAATTCTTGGTGCTATCATCTTTTGCCGTGGTGCTATTATTCATTTTATAGTCTAGTCTCCATGATTAAAGTCTATCATTGCATATTGCCTTAAAAAAGAGCAATATATTATAAATTATAATGAATTTTGATTGTCTGCCTTTCTTTTGTAAAATTACAAATTATGCCTTTACGCGCGTCCTTTTTTCAAGTTTGCTTATTTTGTTTTATCGTGGTAGAATTCGTTTGCAGCAACCACAGAACTCAGAATGAGTTCTGCGCTGACAACAAATTTACGGTACACGCACGGAACGACTTTAAATATTGATAATTGTAATAAAAAGAAACATATCGTTAACGTAACCTGTTTATATGCAGCGTTATTTTTCTCTCAAATTTATAACACGTATCCTATGCCTTTAATATTCTCTTCGCGTGCTCAACTACAAATTCATATTGTATCGACAATACTATTTGGGAAAATACAACAATAATGCCTTAACAACTTTTTGAATACAAATTAGACGTATTTTCTAAAAAAAAAACATAGCATCAAGCCTATATTCCTGGATATAGGCAGAGGTGTATTTAGGGGGCGAGCCTAAAAAAAGCTCAATAACACTGCCCTACCCGGGGATCTACTCGTAATCCGAGGCCTCATGATCAGCGTCGCTCACACTACCGCTGCACCACAGAGGCAGTTAAGTATTTTTTTCTATAGTTTAGGATATAGGCAATACCAGGAGCACAGCTAAGCCACCGCCTACCATTAGTTAAAGTGCTCTTCGTAAGCCTTGTTTAAAAAAGGACATGTCATAGCGCTGGGGATACTTCTCAGAAGGCTCATTCCAGAGCTTACATGTACGCAGTAGAAAATGATGTTAAAAACGAAATGTTTAATTTTTTAAGGCAATAACTGTATGGATTATTAAATTTTCTACGGAATTACTGAAAGCTAATTAAGTTTATTTTTTTTAAAGCAAGAATTAATCTCTTTTGTGGGTACTATCTACCTAATAAATAAATATATATTTTAATTGTGTTTCTAAACGAATATTAGGTGGGTTAATGTGTGGGTAGATGAAACCGTTTAAACAACATATCAGCCTTGGACGTCTATCATCTAAGTCCACTCGTGATCATGAATGCTGTAAAGTATTCGAAACGTCGGGATAGTAGTAAAATCAAGTAAACGCGATAGATTCCGTAAACGTAGTTTTATTTCAAAATGTTCGCGTAAATATCAGAAAGTATCAATAATAGGACTTTCTTTTCAAAATTATTTTTCAATTGGAAAAAGTCTTTTTCGTTAAGTGCAATTTGGCCTAATTTTTCAATTATTTTCAATAAAATTGTATAGGTTTTAACAGCCTATTTCCTTGAGACAATTATATATATGTACCTAGTACTAAGCAGCGTTTTGTTTCATTCTTAAGGAAAGCCCTTTTGAAAATCCACTACAAATTATTAAGAAACGGCGATATAAATGTTGCTATTCCTATCTATACTATTATAAAACTGTAACAGAGCTATGTCCGTACATTTAAGATATTTGAGAAAAAATTACTGAATTAGGCTATATAGGCGTGTCTGAACACAACGATTTTTTTAGATTTTTTGTCTGTCCGTTTGTTTGTTCGCACTTCACGCAAAAACTACTGAACGGATTTTAATGCAACTTTTATTTGATAGGTCTCGATTAGACTTAAAACTGGTTTACATTTTATCCCGCTACTATATCGGGAACTTGAGATATAACCTAAATACTACCTTTTGGCTGCGGCGTAGCCGCGGGCAAAGGCTAGTTTATTATATTTTTTAAGTGCTTAATACATTATATTCTAGTAAATAGCATAACATGTTTAGTGTTAATAATATCATAAAAATAGCAACATGTACTTTACTTTACTAGTACTAGTGTAATTTGTCAAGTATGGTTATTATCACGATGAAATCTAGGTACATTTTTTTTTCTTGTAGTGGCAGACGAGCTATGTCCCATCTGATGGTAAATGGTAACCGTCGCTCATGGACTTAACTATACCGAAAGTATTGTCAAGCCGCTGCTCACCATTTCATTTCACATAAATGAAATGAAAGAATAAACGGCGATTTCCTGCTACAGCGTAAACTCAACGATGTGCTTCATGGCCGGTCACACGGGAGATGGTGGTACCAACCCGCTTGGGCCCGATAGCAAGTAAGTGCTCCCACTTGGTACCCAGCCCTACCACCAGTCATGCAATGGATGCTAATTGCTTACTTCCCTTAGTTGCCTCATACGACACCTGTGGGAAAGAATGGGGTGTTGGCACTTGTATTCTTAGACCGTCACTACACGGATAGAATATTATAAATAAAATTAATATCTAAAACACATAGCACTAAGATGACAATGTAATCGATAACCTAAATGACGGGCCTCGTGGCGTAGTCGGTAGTGTAACCGACTTCCGTGCACGAGGTCGTGGGTTCGATTCCCACTCAGGACAATTATTTGTGTGATGAATTATTTGTTTGTACTGCGTCTGGGTGTTTTCTATCTATTATATGTATGTATTTACAAAAAAAAAGTAATATATGTATTATATCCGTAATCTGGTACCCATAGCACAAGCGTTAAGCTTAGTTTGAGACCAGAGGACGTTGTGTGAAAATGTACCTATAGGTAGTAAGACCACCTTCAGGGAAGATCGAAAGTTAAGTAGGTACCTAGTGGTTTAATTTTGATTTAAGCCATGTGCTAAGTAGTGTAGATGCCCTTGAGGCTGCTGATTATCAGGAGAAAACGTTTTTTCACGAACACCCTATTAAAATGCAGTTGCATATACAGAGAGCAATAGGAACTCATTGTTGTTGTATAATTGATACACGAATTAGTCATAATTAATTTTCTCTGTCTCTCTCGCTCTCTCTTTTCTCCTGCTCTTTCCCTAATGTGGAATTTTGCAGTTTTTATGCTATACTAGTGGACCCAACAGACGTTGTCCTGTCCAAACATTGGCGTTTCGTTTGGATTCGTTAGATAGGTATATCTCTTTACATTAGAAAAAAATTAAGAAAAAATCCTGAAATCCTATAGTGACGCCATCTACCGGGTCCAAATGTGAATCTAAACCATCCAGGACGCTACCAAAACGCATACAAAAAATTCATTCAAATCAGTCCAGCCGTTTAGGAGGAGTTCAGTGACATACACACGTACAGTAGAATTATATATATATATATAAAGATATATCCACATACATAGGCTCATGTGTGTTTCCCAGAGGCTCTCTTGCAAAGATAATCAATTACTACTTGACATAAAACGTCATATAGCAATTTAGGAAAAACAATATTTTTACAATTAATACACAAAAAAAGAGTAGATATCGCACTAGCGCGCGGTAATTGTTGCGCACGAATTCAGCCAATTGGCCTAATTTGTTTTAGTCGGTGATCTTCGGTCTTTTTCTGTATCACGCGTATGCGTATTTTCTATCGCGTGATGTATGCACACATTTATAAATTAGCACTTTGTCATAATGCAACAATATCGATAAGCCATTTAGTATGAACGTAACTTATCTTTACAATATCGTTGTATTTTTATATCCTAAAACTCACTTCTGGGGGGTTAGGCAGAATGTCATATGTCACGTGTCGACCGTATCGAGATCACTGTGATTGGTTGACAGATTACCGTGATTGGTCAACGGATTATTGTGACATCATGTGTCAGTTTCTCGACCAATCACAGTGATCTCGATACGGTCGACACGTGAAATATGACATTCTGCCTAACCCCCCTGTATACGTTGTCACCAGAATTTGAAATATAAAATACGTAATATAAATAATAAAACTAATAAAGTTACGTTAATATCTCTCAAGAGTGGAGAGGCAAGAGCCTACGGTAGCGCAATAAAACGTCACGTTGTAACGTCAGATAGTAAACACACTAATTGATAAAAATCACGTCTGATTCTTCTAAATTTACAAATTTACATGTCATTTCATCTGTAAAAGAATTGAATTGTCTTCTATTTTTGTTTGTTAAAATTAATTTATGACTTAACGCGCAGATCATGGATATTGTAAACTATTTTTTATTGTATCAACACAAATAATAATTGCATTAGCTGATTGGGTTCTCGATTAAATATTTTGAAGTTTCGCAATGTTTTTCAAAAATTTTATTGTTCAATACATTACAAATATAAAATATATCATACATCTTTTGTTTAAATTTAATAGTTATATATAATTGAAACACACAACATTTACATTTAAATATAAAACAATAAAATAGGTAATGGAAATTCCATAAAACCTGCTTCATGGCTCCTACTAGTTTCTCAATTAACATAATGTATCATAAATTATTGTTTCGACAAATAGATATGGTATTTGACAAGCATGTGAGGTAGCATCACCGGAATTTGCAGTAATATGCCAAACAAATAGTCAATGATTTGCCATGAATTTTGCTTATTATTATTTAAACATTTTAATAAACTTATCGTGTACGCGTAGGTTGAGCCTTAAAATTTTAACTTCATTTTGCAACGTTCTATCAGTGGCTCACGATGAAGTAATATGGTTCCTAATGTATCTATTGGTTTCATACGACTGTTTTAAACTCTTGATTTCTTAATATTGATAGATAAACATTTTTTTCATTGACTCTTCTCAACCCAGACGCGTTCATGCTGATAACTCCCCGGGATTAGGTCGCGTAATGATCCTGAACAAATAGGATAACTTAAATGTAGGTATTTATTTATTTTTTATTCTATTCCTTCTACAGATTAGCTTTCTCCATCAAAACTAACTTAATGTGTGTGTGTGTATAATAAGCCTTTGCCGTGTGGGGCCGGCATCAAGAATAGCTCCACCCCGTCTCTTCCTATGGGAGTCGTAAAAGCCGACTAAGGGATTACCGGAGGACCGGGCAGCAGCGTTCCCCTGTGTACTAAAAACATCACTGCGATCGCCAACCCGCCTGCCAAGCGTGGCGATTATGGTAAAACCCCCATTTTGGGGAGGCCTATGTCCAGCAGTGGACGGTGAAAGGCTGATGGATGGGATGGATGGGTAATAAGCCCTCAAATTAGACTAGCAAAGTAAGATTTATCAGCTAATACCTCTGCATAAGGAGTACAACTTTTAAAATATATATCCTAGTATATATTTCTTAACACTAAAAACTGTACGCTCGTAACCATAATGACATATTACCTAATTTGCTTTTAATATGGGCACAAGTTGCACCCAATAAAGGCTATAAACAAAAGAGACACATGTGTAGGTATACAAATAAGTTATTCACGGTAAATGACTACTAAGTGCCCCAATTCCTTTGGATATGTACGAGTAAAGTTTACAAGTTACAGAAGTCTTTCCTATCCTCTCCTTATTGTTCTTCCTATCCACCTCTTATCCCTTTCCTTGAAGATGGTGTCGCGCGAGTGCTGTGGTGTTTATAGCGTCTATAGACTATGGTAACCGCTTACCAGGTGGGCCTTAAGCTTGTTCCCCAACTATGTAGAATAAAAAAAAATCAAAGTTGTTCTCATTCCCAGGCATAAATTTGATTATTATTTATTCTTAATGAGAAATAAGTCAAGTGGCACATAATTCTAAAACCCAGTGGGCCAAAGTCACATGATAATTCAATTGTAAATTTATTTATTACTTGCCTTTGTTCTGGCCACTTCTTGAGTCTTAGATTAGCATTTGCATTTAAGTTATGATGTCGTTTCTTACGGTTTCCAATAGCTATAAAAGTTATTCGATGACCGTTATCGATTCGATTTGATGGTTCACCTATTGGGATGTTATGCTTCTGTTTTTAATGTAACAGTGTATAATATATTGCTGGCAAAGCCACCCACGCTTTAATTTTGTAAATATTTTAGTGCATTGGTTATTATCGTCGTATTGTGCAAGACGAAAGTTTGTAGGCGAAGCGCTACCCAAGTAACTAATTTTATGGGTATTTTATAATGTGCCATGTTTGCTTATTTAAATATAAATAAAATGCATTCATTTTGTACATGATCTAACAGTTAAATAAATAACAATTTAAGATATAGCAGTATACTCGCTTATTACAAACTTCGTTAGAGGATGTTGATGTGTGTCAATAAATATACAACAATTGTGTGCATATATTATGTGTATTTCTCTTTTTTCTACATAAATCATAGGTTTATCATCGTGTCATCACCTCATTTCCTCTCACGGGTACTCCCGTTCGAGTTCGAGGCAAATATTGAAATTAAGCTCATAATATCACTGCACAAGTGTTAATAAAACCGTAAGGTTTGGTACTAAGGAAATGTCACTAAATCTTTTTCCTCATTATAAGCGGGCGTGAAGTATTTCAAAGTATTTCAGATGAAGGCGAAGGCAGCCGAACATTTCCCCAGCTGTCTATACAGCAGTATATGGTTGTTCGCCGATTAGGCAGCGGCATTATTTTTAAGTCTTCGACCAGCAGCTATAACTAACTGAATTGGTGTGGCCCGGCCTAGGCAGCCAAACATAGACAGTGTACGTACGTTAATTATAAATCAAATAATCAACGATTTGAAGAACTTATGACTAAGATTTGACAAGATTTGATAAGAATGTTATAATTCTATTAGTTTATTATATATCTCAATGCTTTTTGAATCATCTCAACCGAACTTACTGTTACGAGTCTAGAATAGTAGGTAAATTGGCTAAAGTTGGTCACATATAAGGTGGTTTGGTTTTGAAATATTTTTTTCTTGTGATTTTATCTGATTAACCTTATTTCCTTAGTCAACATTTACGACTACCATTGAAATGGGGAGACTGAAACTATATTCGGCAACACAACACGGAAAAAATATACTTTGAATTATTTTTCATCTAGTACGTAAACAAAATGTCAAATAATAATATTTTGCGCTGTGCTACCTTATTACTTAATATTACTCGCACGCTCAAGAAGCTTTATTGAGAGAAATATTACAAGATATAACGTATCTTTATCACTTAATTTGTGTAGTACAGTTATGAGGCATCTGAAATATTTACAAGCGTTTTCGTTTTATCTCTGTACCATATTTACTGTATTATTCTACTTGCTGATACAAAAGAAGATATGTATGTACAAAATAATATTGGTGTTTATTTTGCCATGAACAACACTGTGGTGTTATTTTTCTGACGCCACTGAATTTAATCAATATGTCTTTTTCTTGTTGTTGTTTTATGGCTGTTGCAGAAGTGTGTCCACAATTCTGCTGATGCTACGTGGCGTAGATATACTGTCAAACGAAGGAGATTAAGGCTGTTAATCAATGTGAATAATATCTTTTCACACAACGTTATCTGGTCCCGAACTAAGCTTAAAGCTTGTGCCATGGGTACCAGATTACAGTTTTTTTTTGTAGATACATATATAATAAATAGAAACACCAAGATGCAGTACAAATATCTGTGTTCATCATAAATAATTGTACTGAGTGGGAATCGAACCCACGACCTCGTGAACGGAAGTCGGTTACACTACCGACTACGCTACGGGGCCCGTCAAATGATGATTCTGTGAGATCTTAAGACAGCACATTCCACAAAAGTCTTGCAAAAAGCTTAATCTTGATTCAAATAACAACATGCGTTACGAATTAATTAATAATTAAATGGCGCTTAGTTTAATCGTGCAAATTAACCTACAACAACATCTGTAATTACATTGCGGGTATTACATACATTGGTATTTCCCAATAAGAAGTTTCCTTTAGTAGAAATTTGAAATTACCATAAAGACGGTCCCGAACACGTCACTTAACCGGGCTCCGCGACTCAACATATCTATTGGTCAAGGTTTTGTAATGAATATTCAATGATAGCCTTCCATACTCTCTTGTCAATAGTGCACAAAACGTGTTGGCAGTAAACTGATAATTTATTATGTGGAATGTATAATTACTGCTGTACCTGCCATGGACTTTGGTCTTACGGGCATTGGGCACAATACGAAACTATAAATAAAGTATTTGTGTATGTCATAGAACATAGCTGTAATTAAATAGTCAAAAGCTACACTATTTTACTTATTACTAATGGCAGACTAGACACGGCCCACGTGATGGTAAGTGGTAACCGTAGCTCATGGGCTCAACTATACCGAGAGTATTGTCAAGCCGCTTCTTACCATTTCATTTCTCAGATATGAAATAAAAGAATAAACGGCTATCTTCTGCTACAGTCAAAACACACTGACGTGATTCATGACCGATCATACAGGAGACGGTGGTACCGACCCGTTCGGGCTTGATGGCAAGTGAGTACTCTCACTTGGTACCCAGCCCTACCACCAGTAATGCAATGGGTGATAACTTACTTCCCTTAGTAGCCTTGTTCGACACCCGCGGGAAAGGACGGGGTGGTGACATTTGTATTCTTAGTCCATCACCACACGGATTATTTCACGAGTATGGTGTGACATTTTAATATATTTTTAAATGTGAAATCAAAAATAGCAGTCACTAGCAGGATTTAAGCCTGCATCTTCTGGAAGTCAGATGCTTTGCTAATTCAGCCATCGTAACAATTGCTGGGAACTGAGAATTTCGACAAGACATTCCTTATTTTAGATATTTTTAGCATTTGCTATGCTTGGCCATATACATTAAACACAAAGTGGAAAATGTAAAATCGAAAATAATAGTCACAAGCAGGATTTGAACCTGCATCTCCTGGATACCGTCCAGATGCTTTGCCAATTCAGCCATCCTGACAATTGCTCCTGACTGCTAATTTCGATAACACATCACACTTAACGTCTTTGGGTGACGCCTGCACCATCTGTCGGAAGTATTTTCATACATTATACCGACCAGGTAAACTTAATTTTACAATTAAGATTTTACCTAATAATGGCGCAAACCCTATAAATATTTAGATATTTTTATATATATTTTTAGCATTTGACATGCTTAGCAACATACATTAAACACAAAGTGAAAAATGTGAAATCGAAAATAGCAGTCACGAGCAGGATTCGAACCTGCATCTCCTGGATACCGTCCAGATGCTTTGCCAATTCAGCCATCGTGATTGCTCCTGACTGCTAATTTCGATAACACATTCATACTTAACGCCTTGGGTGACGCCTGCGCCATCTGTCGAATGTATTTGAATACATTAGTCCGACCAGATAAGCTTAATTAATACAATTAAAATTCAGCGGCCCTTTAAATATTGTGTTTCGATGGATGATTTGGCAAACCGCGGCGGAACGGTATTCCAGGAGATGTACTCGTATATATACCTATAATATATCAATAAACGAAAATATACAATTTAATGCCTAGGTTTTTTAGTTTTACTTGTAATCATGACTTAAGCTTCAGCAATGTTTATTTTTTAAATATATACCTCTGAAATCAGGAATTATCAAGTATAGTGATCTGTTAAATGAAGGTTGACGTCAGTCGTCAAGCAGTCTGAGTATTAATGACAGTTTCCTCTGAAAACCTAATTAATCAAGATAGTTTTGACATGTATTAAAAGTGTGTAAACACACTGTGCCGTATTCACTAGTAGGTATTTTATGGGTAACCGGAAAAAAATTCGTGAGATCATTGAGTTTGAGATTTTTGAAATTTTCATTCATGAGATCACTGTTTGCTTTGCGTAACCTACTTTGCTAAAAAATAATTCAAGCAGTATTTTATATAGTCACTAGATTCTCTCCGCGTGCCCTTCACAGTAAATTCTTTTTTTTATACTACTTGAATGGCGAACAAGCATACGGCCCACCTGATGGTAAGCGGTTACCGTAGCTTATAGACGCTAGCAACACTAGCGGCATCACTCGCGCTTCGCCATCTCCAAGGAATGGGATAGGAAGTAGATAATAAGGAGAGGACAGGAAGGATAATAAGGAGAGGATAAGGAGAGAGTTTGGGCCTCCGGCGCTCTCACTCACTATACGAAACACAACGGTAAGAATAACTACCGTTTTTACATGCTGGTTGTAGCAAGGTTCTACCACTGGAAACTTTCTTCAAAATAAATACGTCACCCTATAGAACATTAATTATTTAAGCAAAAATAGTTTTCCCACAGGAACCGTTTATAGGTATAATTAGTAATCTTTCTTGGGTTCCAGACTCTCTTCTCGGGCTCTTATGAGTTCATGATGATGGCTTCAGTAGGTCCGGCGTAAAAGCGTATCTAACAAACTAACAAACTTCTTCACTTTCGCATTTACAATAGTAGATACTAGTAAGGGAGTAAGGTTAACAATAGTCTTATTCAGTATGTTATAAGAGGTGATCCATTTCGAGGTTCCCTACTTTTTTAAAGAAAAAAACACAGAAAATTTGAATTTAATGGAGAATGTTTATTATCATTTGAAAGAACATTCTTTGGCATTTATTTTTTGAAGATTATGTCTATCAAATGTTGGCCGTTGCTACGTCGTAGATGGTCCATCCGTTGAGTCTAATTTTCGATGACTCGTTTGAGCATTTCGACTGGTAACTGGCGAATGACACGCGTGATATTTTCCTCCAAGGCATGAATCGAAGCGGGTTTGTCCGCATTAGTGTAATTGGGTACCTACCTCTCACTTGCTCCGTGCCTCGTAACGTCTGATTTCTTACATTAAAGCAAATTATATAGATAACGGGCCCCGTGGCGTAGTCGGTAGTGTAACCGACTTCCGTGCACGAGGTCGTGCGTTCAATTCCCACTCAGGACAAATATTTGTGTGATGAACACAGATATTTGTACTGCGTTTGGGTGTTTTCTATCTATTATATGTATGTATTTACAAAAAAAGTAATATATGTATTATATCCGTAATCTGGTACCCAAAGCACAAGCATTTAGTTTGGGACCAGAGGACGTTGTGTGAAAATGTCCGTGAATATTTATTTATTTTATTTATTTATTTATTTATGTACACACACATAGTAACACATATAAACTAAATTATTTATAAATATTTGTACAAAGGTGCTGCTTATTTCTTAAGAAATCTCTTCCAGCAGACCCGCGAGAGGAAAGTTTGTACTAAATGAAGTAAATTGTGTGTAGGGGGGCATAAACATACATACACTATAATATAATCGAGATAAATATTTAAATTTAGACATTATTATATAATAATAATCATATACTTACACATATAAGATGTATCCATTATTTATATATACATACATACCTATACTTACATATATACATACATGTACACAAATACATAACTACATATATACTAGATACATAAATTATATTAAATACCCACAATATAATAATATTATGTTATACATACCATCACGAACGCACATGATTTATTAGGCAACAGTAGACAGGTAGTATTGACGAACCCTGCGCTTGAATGATACGGAAGTGGGAGAATCCCCGATATCCGCTGGAAGTGAATTCCATAGTCTTACTGCATGCACAGTAAAAGAGTATGCATAGAAATCAGTTTTATGAGATGGGGCTTTTAGCATCGTACGAAGATTGGTCCTACAGGGTGCATCATTGGTACGGGCAAAAGAGAACCGTTCCCTGAGATAAGATGGTGCAGCCTGATTATGCAGGATGTTATATAATACACATAATAATCTCGAATTTCTACGAAGTCTAATTGGGAGCCACTGGAGCTCATTTCGAAACAGTGAAACGTGGTCGTACTCTCTGAGATTATATACAAAACGTATACATAAATTTTGCAGCCTCTCAAGCTTATTTAGAAGCGCCTCAGTAGCATCTACATAGCAAGCATCTGCATATTCAATAATAGGTTGAATGAGAGTCTGGGCAAGGGTGATTTTAGTTTTCAAAGGCAGGAAATTCTGAAGACATTTCAAGGAGTGAAAGGTTTAGTGAACCTTCTTACTGACCTCATTAATATGTTTACTCCAGGATAAGGTGGTATCACTCCAAGATTCTTGACTGTGTCAGAGAATGGGATCAATGTCCCAGAAAGTGAAATGGGACTTAATGAAGAAACTTGTAGCTTATTGCGAAAATATCGACTACCTATGATTATGGCCTGGGATTTATCAGGATTTAAAAGCAAACCATGACATTTGGCCCACTTACTAATGCTATCCAAATCATTATTAATAGCAGCCAGTGCTGAATTAATGTCGGCTTTCTTGAAATGCAAGTATAATTGCAGATCGTCAGCGTAGAGGTGAAAGTGAGAAGAGATATGCATTGAGACAGAATTTATGAAGATAGAAAAAAGTAGAGGCGAGAGTACGCCCCCTTGAGGTACGCCGACATTGACGTTACTCCAATCGGAAAAGGCATCATCAAATCGTACACATTGTGATCGCCCTCGGAGATAGGAGTTAAACCAGGAAATAGCCAAGGGAGATACGTTATGAGATTTCAGTATCACCAGCAGTATGTCAAAATCCACAGAATTAAAAGCACTGCTAAAGTCCAACAATACAAGAATTGTTAGGAGTTTATTCTCCATAGCCCAACGTATATCATCCGTAACTTTAATGAGGGCTGTAACAGTGCTATGCCCAGGGCGAAATCCGGACTGGAATGAGCTAAGAAGGTTATACTCATTTAGAAAGGTGGAGAGTTGTCGGTGAACAATATGCTCGAGGACTTTTGATAGAAAAGGAAGTATAGAAGTATTTATTTATTTATAACAATACAAAAATATGTTGTATTAAAAAAATTACATAATTGGAGTCTGTAAGTATTAAAACGTTAAATATGTGATAAAATATTAAGCATTTATGCCTCAAATAAGTAACTAAAAGTTAGACATTTTTGTTATGACGTTACGTTCTATTAATTAACAATTTTCCAAAAATAATAGTTTCCTATTCTATTCTATGTTAAAGGAAATTCAGTAACAAGTATTGAAATTGAAACTCGCGTGCGTTTAAATCAGTCTGAACTAGGTTGGGGTCACTGAATTAATCCAATACATAGGAAGCCTAATAACGTTTCATTTGTTACATCTAGCACTGTAAACTAAATCCGATATAATTCTGTACAGTAACATTAGTCGAGACTTAATATATACTTAATTGATAGTTTAAATTGAGTTCTGCAGCTAATCGATATTTTGTTCGGCAATAGGCAGGTAGCAGTAGTATTTTTTATTTTTTTTATTGCTTGTAGTGGCATACGAGCCACGGCCCATCTGATGGTAAATGGTAACCGTCGCTCTTGGACTCAACTATACTGAGAGTATTATCAAGCCGCTGCTCACCATTTCATTTCACCGATATGAAATGAAAGAATAAAAGGCTATCTCCTGCTACAGCCAAAACGCAACGATGTGCTTCATGGCCGGTCACATGGGAGATGGTGATACCAACCCGCTCGGGCCCGATACCAAATGAGTATTCCCATTTGGTACCCAGCCCTACCACCAGTCATGCAATGGATGATAATCGCTTATTTTCCTTAGTCGCCTCATACAACACCCGTGGGAAAGAATGGGGTGGTATATGATTTTATCTTAAAGATGTACATAATAATTTTTGTATCATCCATTAGTTAAGCGGTATTATCTTAAGTAGTACTAAATATGGCGTTTACAAGATTTTAACTCACAACCTAGTATAAGAACTTATAACAACACGATATATAAATACCGTATATTCTCGAAATTAAGGCTTAATAATTAAGATGTACAATAAGTAACCTAATAAGGACACTTATGGCTTCAACCTGTAACAAACAATCAAAAAAATAAACTCAATTTTACATTTATAATATACCAGCCTTTGCCCGCGGCTCTGTCACACCCAAAATCTAGATTTTAGGTTATATCTCGAGTTCCCGATGTAGTAGCAGGATAAAATGTATACCAGTTTTTAAATCTAATCAAAAGCTATGAAACAGATAAAAAGTTTCAAAATATGTAATGTAGTTTCTGCGTAATGCCCAAAATTATAAAAATAATTGTTTTATGTTCAGAGACGCCTAAATAACCTAAAACATTACATTTTTCTTAAATATTATCTTAAATGTACAGACATACTTCTGTTACAGCTTTATCATATTATCCATATAAGTAGAGATTTAAATTTTGGCACGTACAGGAAAGGTCTCAAAAATCTAAATATTACAAATTAAAAGGTGAAATTGCATGAATCGTTTATAAATACGCGACGAGAATCAAGTTTCTTTTTATAGATTGGTTAAAGTAAAATAATTTATTAAAAATAAAAACTAGTAGCGCTACATTTCCTTCCTTGCTGAAATAAAGCTGTCTTACAAATTGTACCTTTAAATTAAGCGGCTGTTCGTTACACACCCCTATTTCGTATGCACCCTAAATGTCTGCCACTAATTGATGGTTCCCCTTCAGTACTTTAGTTTCAATTCATTATTTAAGTCACTTGATGCCTATACCAGTGATAGCATTGTGGTAAAACCAAGGACTGCAAAGATAGGGGAGACGATACTGCACGCGGCCATCATTTTCGATTTCACATTTTTGGACTTTGTGTTCAAGTACCACGCCGATTGTATAATATATAAAAGTAAATGTTTACCCATTTCTAATAATGAGTCGGAATGAGTTGTATAATATATAAAAATCTTATAGCCTTTTACATCATATCTACCAATTTTTTTTATATCATATATTTATCGTATCTACCAGTTTTTGTTAAAACCAATGCCATCCTATTAATATTAGCCATGTGGGGCTATCTTTAGAATTATCCCACCCCTCTCTACCCACGGGAGTCATAAGAGCCGACTGAGGGAAAACCGGGGGAGTGGGCAGCAGCACTCCCTCGAGTATTAACAACATCCACTGCGATCGCCAACCCCCCTGCCAAGCGTGGCGATTACGGCATTATCCCCCATGACGCGACCGCTCGTTGTGGCGTTCACTTGGGGAGGCCTATGTCCAGCAGTGGACGATGAAAGGCTGATGGATGGATGGATCCTATTAATATTAAAAATGTGCAAGTTTGTGAAGATATTCAGACGCTTATCCGTCAATATCACCTCAATTACTAAGCAGATTTCGAACAATTTTCATAGATAGATGACGAGACATTGGATTAACATGTAGAATACTTTGTCTCGAAATAAATAGTTCCTGTGGGATAACTATTTGTCACCTATAGACTTTTTTTATTAAGGCGGGAAAATCTGCTCCTAACCTCACACCCCGTCGTTTGGGGCAACGAACAGGGCAGTGTGGGGCCCTCACCCACTAAAGAAACCCGCCGAGTGCCGTCCACCTTTATTGGCGGGCCACCCGAACTATATTACATTCCTCCAGTGGGGTTGCCCATAGACTCTATGTACCAAACTTCAAAATCCACGCAAACGAAGTCATCGGCAAAAGTTAATAATTGCACAAATGGCGGTGTTGGTTAGGTACCGCATTCTTGCCCAAGTGCGATTCCTAAACAGAAGGATCCACAAATGGTTGTTCCGAGTCTGGGTGTAATTTGTAGTTAGTATTTTGTACATAAGATAAAGGTTGATTTAATATATTTCTAACATTATAACGTTATAATATATGGATAATTTTATTTTCATTGTTTCATATCATGTATAAATAAACGCTATTCGCCCTGTTTAATATACATATACATTAGTGGCCTTACTGGTGGAATTAATAAAGAATCGCTTTAGGGATTAATAAAGAGGCGCTTTAGGGATTTGTAAGAAAAGGGGTCTACGTGTAAGAAAAGGGGACTACGTGTGAATGGGAGCAAAATCAAAGTAATGGTTTTTGAAAGAGAAGAAGCCAGAACAGATTCTGATGTTAGAGTAGCAATAGGAAATGGTATCCTAGAACAAGTAGATGAATTTCTATATCTTGGATGTGGATTCAGTCGGGATGGAAGGTACACAACTGATGTAGGGACAAGAGTGAATGCGGGAAATAGAGTGAACGGAGCAATGGGACAACTTCTCGGCAGCCACCACCTCAGCCAGAAGGCACGTGTCGCAATACACAATGCAGAGCTTGTTCCAACGTTATTATATGGAAGCGAGAGTTGGGTATGTAAAAAGGAGCATGAGAGTAAAATCGATGCGGTCGAAATGCGATCTCTGCGAAGAATCTGTGGAGTGAGGCTAACTTACTGCATTCGTAACAATGACGTAAGAGAGCGAGTAGGTATGAAAAAGAGTATTGGTGTAAAGATGCGAAAGGGAATGCTCTGATGGTTCGGACATGTGGAAAGAATGCCGGACGAGCGACTGGCTAAGAAGGTATACAATGCGAAAGTGGAAGGATATAGGTACAGGGGGAGACCGCGACTCACCTACCTAGACCAAATCGGTCATGTATATATGAAGGAAGGTGGAGTCAGGAGTCTCCGAAACCGGCGAGCGTGTATGAAGAGAATTATGAATGTTGAAGAAGCGAGAAATGTATGCAAGAATAGAGCCTCTTGGCACTCTGTTCTCTCTGCCTACCCCGCAAGGGAAATGGCGTGATGATAAGTAGTAGTAGTAGCATAAGGGATTTCTTACTGAAAAACAAATAAAAGAAATGGGTGGGCCATTACAGGAAAGTCCTTCAGTATAGACACGATGTGAAAACTTGCTTTAAAAGCAGCTGTGAAAATAATTGCTTATCATAATTTTTTAAGCACTAAAATTTTAGATTGTTTATTATTGTATTATTATAACAATGTTATTGTGAGGGATATACGAACCCATTATACAGCTATTGCAGTATTCGAAGTAATAGCTATTTTATCGTTCATTCCATACTAAGATGACGACAGAAGTAAACTGAAAGAATTCACCCAAATGTAATATTAAGTTATTAATAAAAATGAGATATAATTATTAGATAACTATATTTTTTTTATTTGAAAGAGGATTTAGTTTTTTTGATTTAGTTTTTTTGTTTAAAGAGGTTTATTCCAAAATGGTTCCATTTAAATTTCCTAAAGACCTGATGATGAGTTTCGGAGAAAGACAACAGAACTCTTGAATAAATGCCAGCAACTCAACCGTGATCACTGCTATCGCATATCTATTCATTTTTTTCACAATCACACACACTTCTAAAGGGATAAAATGAAGTCGGGTTTTTTTGTTAAAAACTTTTTACTCCGGCAATTTATTACCTTCATGCAGTAGCGTACAGCAGTGATAGCCTTTTTTTTTTTTTTTTTTTTTTTTTTTTGTTTAGGCGGGAAAAAAATGTTCCTAACCGCACACCCCGTCGCTCGGGGCAACGAACAGGGTAGTGTGGGGCCTTCACCCACTAAAGAAACCCGCCGTGTACCGTCTCTCCGCCTTTATTGGCGAGCCACTGGAACTATGTTACATTCCTTCGGTGGTCCGCCGGCGGCTTACCCTTTCGGGTACCCTCATCTGAGAAACGCATCCGTACACGGAGCGTCGCACCTTCGCGGGAGGCCTTGCGGGTGGCGGACGTTCCCCGGTCCATCCACCCGCAGCCCCAGCTAGGGCGGCATTAGGCGCAAATATTCACGCCTGCGCCGCCCCAGTCGCTGGCGGCGGTTTGGGTCTGCGGAAGGATCAGCCTCCCTGGCCCTCTCCGCCGCTTCCTTCCGCGAGATGACCTCCTCGCAGAAGGCAGCGACCGCGGCCCAATTCCTGTCGCTGCCAAGCATCGCTCTGACGACGCTCGGCAGCGAGAGGTCCCCCCCTATTGCTGCGACAAGTTCACGACGCTGCTCGGCCCAAGCCGGGCACGACTCGAGCGTGTGCTGCGCCGTGTCCTCGTCGCAGCCGCAATGGTGACAGCCCGGAGTCGCTTCCCTCCTTGCGACAATGTGCAGATATCTGCCGAAGCAACCGTGCCCCGACAGCACCTGCACCAGTCGGAAGGTAAGGACTCCGTGCCGTCGCCCTGCCCACTCTTCCAGCGCTGGCTGAAGCGCCCCTACGGTCCAAAGACCGGCCCGGGGTGCCTCCAGCCGCGCCCTCCAGTTGGCCATGGCAGCTCGGCGGGCGTCGCCCTGCCATCTGGCCACCACGCTGGGTGGGGGACGTCCACCCCCCTCCCGCTCTTGCGACACCCGCCGGTACACCTCGGCGAGCACCTCCGCCTCCAAGTCCCACGGAGGGGTTCCGGCCAACACGCAGGCCGCCTCCGTCGACACCGTTCGGTATCCACGTATGACCCTGGACGCGACGACTCTCTGTGGCCTCCACAGAAGAGCCCTGTTTAGTGCGTCCAGGGACTCCGCCCACACGGGTGCGCCGTACAGCGCCATCGACCGGACCACCCCCGCGTAAAGCCGTCGACACGCATTGTTGGGTCCGCCCATATTCGGCATGAGCCGTGCAAGGGCGGACGCCGTACCGACGAGCCTCGGAGACAGTTGACGGAAGTGCTCGCGAAAGCGCCACCGCCCGTCCAGCACCAGGCCCAGATACTTAATCCGGGCCTGCACTCCAATTCGGACCCCGTCCACCGTGATCGAGGCGCCAGCAGGTGGCCGACGTCGGGGCCCATGGAAAAGCAGGGCCTCCGACTTGTCCAGGGCCACCCTAAGCCCCAGCGCCCCGATCCTCCTGACCACCTCCGAGGTCCCTAAGGTGGCCAGGAACGCCGCTTCCTCAAAGTTTCCGCCCCGGGCCACGACCAGCGTGTCATCCGCATAGCAGATGACCGCCAGCCCGGGAGGGAGCCGACAGCGTAGCACCCAGTCGTAACCGATGTCCCACAGGAGCGGCCCTAGAACCGAACCCTGCGGGACACCGCACGACATAGGTCTCCTCACAACGTCCCCTATGCGGCTCTCATAGAGAACGCTGCGGCCCTCAAGATAGTCTGCCACTAGCCGCCTCAGGTATGCAGGCACCCCGTGATACCGGAGCGCCTCCCTGATACAGCTGAATGGCAGACTATTGAATGCGTTGGCGATATCAAGCGACACCGCCAACAGCACTCCACCGCCGACGACGACTGCCGTGGCCGCGGCCCTCAGGCGCATGATTGCGCCGACCGTCGAACGACCAGTCCGAAAACCGAATTGGGCGTCCGACAGGTCAGGTCCGACGTCGCGCAGGTGCCGGACGATGCGGGCAGCGAGGATTCTCTCCAGCAACTTACCCGCCTCGTCCAGCAGCACGATGGGCCTGAAGGCCCCGACCGAATCCGGCGTTCGCCCCGGTTTCGGCAAGAGTACCAGCCTCCCCTCCTTCCAGCAGTCAGGGAACCGTCCGGACGCCAGGCACGCGTCGAACAGTCCCCTGAGGCGGGGCTCCATGTGGTCCAGAGTCAGGGCCAGTACCCGGGCGGGTATCCCGTCTGGGCCGGGGGCGGTGTTCTTGGAACGAATCCGCGAAATTGCCGCCCCCATTTCCGACGCGGTGACGGGCGGTACACTGAGATCGGCCTCCCGGTCGCTACCTGGCGGTGTCATGACCGGGGGCGTGTGCTCCGCCCGTCGTGGGAATAGACCCTCGACCACCTCGGTGAGGAGGCTGGGCTGAAGGGTCTCTGTGAGGGGGGGGCCCTGAGTGCGGAGCTTGTTAAGCGCCGCACGGTATGGGCGACCCCAGGGGTCACGGTTGAGACCGTCCAGCATCTCCTGCCTTTTGTCAGCTTTGGCGCGGCAGATGGCCAACTTGAACGCGGCTCGCGAGGTGCGGTACGCCTCGTACAGCTGGCCCTCCCGCTCCATATCGCGGTTGCGCCGCCGACTGCGGGTGTAGGACCTCCGGGCACGAATACACGCCGCACGGAGGTCTGCCAGCTCCTGGGACCACCAGTAGAGCCCCTTCCTCGGAGGAGGACGTCGCACACGGGGCATGGCCGAATCGCACACCTGCGTAATCGCAGCGCGAAATCGGCCAGCCTCAACGTCCACCCCCTCGGTCAGGGCTGGTGAGGACAGCCACGATTCTACGATGGCTGCCTCCACCAGTAGGTCCCTATCCAGCCTGCCCACAGCCCACCGCGGGAACGCGGGAGTTCTGCGCGCTGCGTGACCCCTACTGGGGCCCTGAAGGGACCGGGAGACCTCAATCCGGATATACCGATGATCGGACAAGGTCTCAACCTCCTCCAGGACACACCAGTTCCTCACTCGTGCTGCGACGTCGGGGCTAGCGAACGAAAGGTCCACTATCGACCCGCCCCGTCGCCGCACGCACGTGTTGACGGAGCCTCTATTTAACAAACAGAGGCCCGTCAACGCCGCCCACTCTACCACCGCCGCTCCACGGGCGTCTGTCGCTGGGGACCCCCACGCCGTGGATTTGGCATTGAAGTCCCCCACGACCAGGACGTGGCTAGGCGCCAGTCGCCGTATCGAGGTCTCCAGGCTATTAAGCCAGACCTCGAAATCAGCCAGACTCCGGTTGGGGGAGAAATACACGCCATACAGCGTGACTCCCCCCCAATCGGCCGCGACGTATCTCACGCCCTTTTCTCTGATCGACAAGGGCGGAGAACGAAGCGCCGCAGAGCTGAAGATTGCCACGGAGCCATCGCGGCTGCCCGCCCAATGTGGGCGGTCAGGAACGCAATAAGGCTCCGCAGCTACGGCTACACCAATCAACCGCTCCACCATGGTTTGCAGGAGAAGATCCTGCGCCCTGGCGGAGTGGTTGAGATTCGCCTGAAGGAGGACAGTGTCACGGTTGAATTTTAAGCCGTAACCATATCCTCCTCCACCCGAGACGGTGGTGAAGCCACGCTAGGGGGGGCAGCCTGGGCCGATTGGCTGATCCCCCCCTTTTTTGGGCCTGTCGTCGGGGGTCTGCATCCCTCCCGCCCCATGCAGTGCTTGGCAGGCCTGTTGCCTGCCGCGCACGCGGGGCAGTGAGGAGCGGCGGTGCAAGTAGCCGCCCGGTGCCCTGCCTGACCGCAGCGGAAACAAAGACCGCTGCAGTCAAAACAGTTAGTGCACGTCGGCCGGGTGTGTCCGACCGCCATGCACTTAAAGCACCTCGCGGGCCGAGGCTCCAGCACTGTGACCCGCGCGGAACTCCAGCCCACGAGGAGCCTGCCTGCGTCGGCCAAGGTTTTGGCCGCCGCAACAGGGCAACTCGCCCATACGGCACCTACACCGCCGGGACCGGTCCGAATGGAGCCCACTCTGACAGCATTCGAGCATCCGGTTTTCGAGGCAATAGCCTCCCGGACGTCGTCCGCCGTCACCGAGTCATCCAGACCGGAAATGCGCAGCTCAGCGCACTTTACCGGTCTGGTGACGCGGACTCCACTCCCCTCACCAAACAGACCCTTGAGCCTTTCGGCCACCGTGTCGGCCATCCTAGGGCCCTCCGCCCCAGGGAACTCGAGAATTCGAGCCCCTGTGCGGGCTAGGCGGGTCCGGGCGGCGACGACTCCGATATCGGAGACGTCGATTTTCTCCCGGGCCTTCCTCAAGATGGCCTGGTACGACAGGCCCGCTTCCGCCTCCGGCAGCATGGTAATAACCACCGCTGCCGTTTTTGGCGTCTGAAGTTTGCGCGGCTTCTTGGGGCCGGGCTTGCTCCTCGACGCAGCGGGTTCCGCAGCCCGGACAGCAGCCACAGACGCGGTCCCCTTCTTCCTCTTGCCCCGGGATTTCTTCCTCCCGCCGTCCACTGTGTGCCAACCCTCTTCAGAGGGCGCAGGGCCGGACGGTACGGGAGTTGGGATTCGAGAATCCCGGGGAATGGTTGCTGGGGCCCGCGATGGCTGGCCAGCACGCGAGAGTGGAGGGAACTCCTCCTTGGGCTGGCCCTTAGGGCGCTGCCCGGTTCTTTGAGCCGCTTTCGCCTTCGCAGCTTTTCCCGGCCCCTTGGGCGATGCAGCCGCTGTCGCGGAGTAGGTGGCCACGCGGCCGCCCTGACAGGGCAGCGGCGTTGGGCCTGAAGGTGGCGCATCCTTCTTCCTGTCCGCGGCCAGCGGCGGTCGGAGTCGCGGCTCTGGTGGCACCCTAGTGTTTAGGGAGCCGATGCGCGGGTCATAAACCGAGTTGACGCGATCCATTATTTGGCGCATCTGCACCTCTGTGAGGAGTCCTGGGGCCAGAGGCTCCGCGCCCGCTGTTGAGGCAGAGGTGAGCCCTGAATTGGCTCGCAGGCTGGCGAGCTCCTTCCGGAACTCCGCCACCTCCGCCTTGCAGCGACAATGCGCCTCCAGTTTCCCGGTCCCCCCCGGCACAGGATGACGCCGGAGAGACTCTACTGCTCCATAGGCCACCTTGGTGGCCTTATTTAATGCATCAGCGAGGCTGCCCTGAAGGCCCCGTGACCCATTAGCCACCGTGGAAACGATGGCCAGGGCGTCGGAAACCCTCCGGGCAACCTCGTCCGCTGTTAAATGGGCAGCCCCCTCCGGAGACTCCTCCTGGAGCCTTGATGTGAGGAGGGTCACCCGCTCCTCCATTGAGAGCCCTGTTCCCAGGTCCTCATTTGTAGCCCTGTCCGCTACAGACAAGGCGCGTGGAACCGTGCGCCTGGTGGCGCCACGGCCCCTCTTCGCTGGTCTTCCTGGCTTCGCTGGCGGAGGCATCTCAATGGAGCTGCCCTCCGACTCTGACACACCTCCCGACCGCGCTATCGAGCGCTTCAAAAGTCGTGAGGGCCGCTCCGTTAGCCTATCTGCCGTCTGCTGAGACTCCGTCGCTATTGGTGTCGCGCCTACGGCCTTTGCGCCGCCGTCACCGCCATCTGTCTCCATTCCCGACGTGCCTTCGACTGCCGAGCCGCTATCCACAGGACTCCCCGCGGGTGTAGGTTTCCTCCCGCGGGTCCTCCCCTTCTTCGTCTCCTTCTTTTTCTCATAGGCGTTGGTTGCCCCCCTCCGATACGCGGGGCTGACAGGGCCGGTCTTGGTACTCGGCCCTGTGAGGGATTCTCCGGACGCGTTGCGCCCGGTACCCTCCGGAGGTATACATAAGTTTTTAACGTCCGCCATTTTAGAGTTTAAAGTCCTTCGACTGTGGTGGTGCCGCCCTCGCGACTGGATACCCTCCAGCCATTCATCCCTCGCCGGGCGACAGAGCTTGGATTGGGGTTATTTTTTATAGGGGTTTTCTTCCCCGCGGTCCGAAGACCCCCGGTCCTGTTCTCCAGGATTACGGGTCGGGCCGAACGGTGGTCTGCATCAGACCGTGCCCATCACTCGCAAGGCAAGTGTTGAGCCCGTCGCCCCTCAGGCTCAAAAGCCCCGTCTCCGTCTCCCAGGGCCGGGGGGGCCACTATGACCCCGCTGGCCCTCCACGGCAGACGTTGGCCCACTGCAACCAGTGAGCCTGTCGCCACTCGGGCTGAAAGCCCGGTCTCCGGGGACGGGGAGGTCACTGTGACCTCGCTGTCCCCACCCAGAGTCGGGGGGGCCACTATGGCCCCGCTGACCCTCCACGGCGGACGTCTGGCCTATCCGCTGTGCCCTCTGCTAGTCAGAGGGACACGCAGAGACCCGTCCCCTGCCGGGATTCAGCCGCCGGCACCAAGTGCCGACGTTGCCCGGGGTGCACCAACGCGGAGGTATCCCGACCCGCACCCCGTACAGCAGTGATAGCCTAGCGGTAAAACCAAGGACTACAAAGGCAGTGGTATCGAGTGCAATCTCCAGTCCAAGGTCCAGACCTCGTACGGCACACACCTCTGACTTTTCGAAATTGTGTGTATTTTTTTACAATTTATCACAACTCGGTTAAGGATAACATCGTAAGAAAACCTGCACTCCTGAGAGATATTCTCGATGGCTTGTATAGTCTGCCAACCCACACTGGGTCAGCGTGGTGGATTATAGCCTAATCCCTCTTACAATAGGAAGAGACCCGTGTCCAATAGTAGGACTAAAAAGGGTTGAAGAAATTATCTTTGTCCTAGAACATAAATAGGCAATCTTTAAGCAGTTACATAGTAGAACTTAGCGTTATTTTTTTATTGCATGTAGTGGCAGACGAGCCACGGCTCATCTGATGGCAAATGGTAACTGTCGCTCATGGAATTAACTATACCGAGAGTATTGTTAAGCCGCTGCTCACCATTTCATTTCACAGATATAAAGTGAAAGAATACACGGCTATCTCCTGCTACAGCCAAAACGCAACAATGTGCTTCATGACCGGTCACACAGGAGACGGTGGTACCGACCCGTTCAGGCCCGATAGCAAGTGAGTACTCTCACTTGGTACACCGCCCTACTACCAGTAATGCAATGGTTGATAATTGCTTACTTCCCTTAGTCGCTTTGTACGACACTCACGGGAATGGATGGGGTTAGTCCGTCACCACACGGACAAAAGCGTATAGTACAATAACCTTCTGTTCCAGTAATCTATTACCTTTGTCCTTGTACATAAATAGGTAATCTTTAAGAAGTTACTTGCATGCCCCTAAAGACTGTTGTTTCACCTTAGGGGCGAGCATATTTACATATGTCACTCTCTGTTCTAGGCACCGTTAACTATAATTTTAATGATTGCTAAAATCAACATTTTCTGTTATTAAAAACATACGTAGTCAGAAATATCATTCTTATATCGTACAAAATATATACATTTTATGCAACGAATATGAATTTAATAACACGAGTGACTACATCGCATAGAAACCCCATTTAAGCGGAATTCTGTGAATATTATCTTGGGAAATACATTGTGATAACAATTTTGTATATAATTACGTTATTTTTAGTTTAAAATACATATGATTATTAAAATTTGTTTTGGCCAAATATCATATGATGTTATTCATCCTTAGAGAAATTCACTTGGACTTAAATATATATCAGCTTCATAAAATAATGGGCAAGTTGGTAGAGGTCGACCGAGGCGAACGTCTTTTGACCAGTTCGGCGACGTTCTTAAGTAAGGCCAGGTTAAGAGTACTCGTAACCAACGAGCATGCATGAAAACGCTGATGAAAGTAGATGTAGCGAAAGATGTGTGTTAGGATCGCAGTAAGTGGACAGAAGTGGTCTCTGCCATCCCCTACGGGAAAAAGGCGTGACAATATGTATGTAATTATGTGTGTATCTGTAAAATTTTGATCACAGGGACCAATGAGATAGTGTTTATTGTATGCACATGAAATCTTTTATTCTGGTGTCTTCTTTGGCAGGTCTATTTTCAGCATTAAATGGTGCAAGGTTGATAGATAGATGGATGAAGGGCCAGTGTGACAAAACCACACGAGACGTAAAGTTAATACCTGACTAATTTACATGTTAAAAATTTAGTCTGTCTTAATTCCAAATGCCGATTCAAAGTTTATTTCTTAAGGGCGTTATTGAGAACAGAAAAACCGAATAGCACTTCTTCGTCCAATTTTGTTTTATAACCCGACGGTTGAAAATTCCATATAAGTATATCGACCAACCAGGTAATTTGCTTAGTCAGTGATAACTCCAATAGATGAATAATGAAATAAAATGAATCGACTACATATTAATTTACTTATGATACTATTTACAAACTGCCTCTGCGGTGCAGCGGTAGTGTGAACGACTGCTGATTATGAGGCCTCGGGTTCGATCCCCGGGTCGGGCAGTGTTATTGAGCTTTTTCGTAAAAAGAGATATTCTCGGTAGCAGCTCGGAGTTTGAAAATGTGCCCGGAAGTAATAGGGGGCAAGCCTATTGCCGTAATAGGCTTGCCCCCTATTACGAGGGACATAGCTGGCGAACCGTGGGTGTGTTAATACACCTCTGCCTACCCCTTTGGAGAATACAGGCGTGATGATGTGTTTGTTATGTTATGATGCTGTTATGTGTGTAGTACGTTTAAAATATGTAATCAATTCCATTCGCAATTGTCTCCAATAGATACCTACCTAGTAGTATTGTAAAATAACTATTCAATGGAATTATCAAAACTGCTAATTATTCAAATCCACGTGTTAACAAAAACGTCAAACAATTAAATTATATTATCTGTTTGTCATCTCATCTAAATAAAACAGTCATAAAATATTATCACACAGCGATGATATATTTTGTTTGTAGATGAATAATGTATTTTATGTGTAATAAAATATTCGTTAAAATTTTAAAAAACATACCGTTGCTAGCATATAAATTCAAAAGATCGTAGTTTAGTATTAAAAAAAATACTATATATATATATATATATAGGTATATATGTAATGTAGGTACTTACCAAATCAGCTTCATTACAAAAGTTTATAGTTGATAATAAATCAATTAAAGTTATTATTGTGTAAACAAAACACAAAGCAGTCACACGTCTTTATTTCGTTGGTTTTATATAATATTTTTGAATTAAATTACTTCTATTTTATTATTATTGCTCGCATCCGCAAACACAATAAAACCGTATAAATCCGTACAATCCATTGGAGAGAGGTGTCAATATATGTTCAATACATAATAGTGTCATATGGGTGGTCGTACGACAAAAGTGGCTATGAGTCAATTTGAAATTTTCCATCTACGTTTATTTGCTTACCTAGAAATATTGGTCACGTGGGCGTTGTGCCCTTAAATAAAGGTTAGCTTGGTCAAAGATTATAAACTTTGTAGTTTGCGACTTATTTGAAGTGAAAGCCGTGATTGAAACAATACTAATCTAATTTCATAACTAAAATAACGGGTTATGATTAATTCATGTATTAAACTCTTCTAAACTCAGAACAGATAGTTTGTACCTCTATAGGTATGATTGCACATAGCAAAACTATTTAGGCTTTGTTCAATGCACTTGTAAAAATTATCAGGCAATAAATATGATGGAACAACGTCGAATGCGTAATGTCAACGTTTTAGTCACGTATATCGTCAACAATGCACTAATATTAAACTATATAAAACAATTTTATTGTTTGAGGTTTTAGCAAATTAAACTAAAAATAGTTTAAACATCAGAAAATATAATGAAATTTATATAATCGTTAATTTTTTTCTCCGTCCGCGTCATTGTAGATAGGTACCTACTTACTTAAAAATATTGGAATATCTATTGGGAATAACCAGCAGATATGTTAAGGCGGGAAAAAATGTACCTAACCACACACCCCGTCGTTCGGGGCAACGAACAGGGTAGTGTGGGCCCTCACCCACTAAATAAACCCGCTGTGTACCGTCTCTTCGCCTATATTGAGGGTCACTGGAACTGTGTTACATTGCTTCAGTGGTACCTACTTATGTATAAAAATACCTAACATCAATACACAATTTCATCATAGAATTTTTTTATAATTCACGAACTGTTAACTAAGGAGGATTGTCGAAAGAGAAGAACTGAAGATTTAAAAAAATATACGTACAAGTTATTTTATTGAAATACATTTGGTTTCACTACGAATTTTACTGTGTTGGAAAATACACGGGTGTTCCACTTGCAAAAAACTATGGAAAATTACGAAACTGCTAAATTCACAGCGAACATGATTTTTTTTACGTTATACGTTTCGCAAATTTTAGGTATAGGTACTGAAATAAAATTGTAAATCATAAAATACATTATACTACTAAAACCTGTTAGTATTTTTTCTGGGGTCTGTTGAAAATTAGTGTTGAGCACTGATCAGATCTGTCTATGAAGCGAGAGTTGGGTATGCAAAACAGAGCATGAGAGTAAAATAAATGCGGTCGCACTGCGGTCTCTGTTGAAAATCTGTAGAGTGAGGCTGACAGACTGCATTCGAAATGACGATGTAAGAGAGCGAGTAGGCACGCAAGAGAGTATTGGTGTAAAAATTCGAAAGGGAATGCTCCAATGGTTCGGACATGTGGAAAGAATGCCGGACAAGCGACTGATTAAGAACATATACAATGCAAAAGTTAAAGGATTTAGGTACAGGGGGAGACCCAGACTCACCTATCTGGACCAAATCGGCCATGTATTGAAGGAAAGTGGAGTTAGGAGTCTCCGAAACCGGCGAGCGTGTATGAAAAGAATTATGAATGTTGAGGAAGCGAGAGATGTACCTATGCAAGAATAGATCCTTTTGGCACTCTGTTCTCTCTGCCTGCCCCTCAAGGAAGATGGCGTGATGGTAAGTAATAGTAAATGGTATTATCCATCCATCTATCCATCAACCTTTCAACGTCCACTGCTGGACATAGGCCTCCCCAAAAGAACGCCAAATGGTATTAAGAACTATAGAATAGATATTTTATATATAAGAACGTATAAATGATAAATGGAAGACATACATGGAAATGTCGCGGCAATTCAATTACGGAAGAATAAAGAATGTTAAGAAGATTTGCTGTCGCAATCTTAACATAATAATAGTATCTGATCTCTGTTGTATCATTTTGCATAATTTTAATCTGACTACAAGGTTAATACTGGTGTGAGTACATTATCTAGTCTGTACTATAAAGATAATTATACACTATTTAACAATGACATTGCACGTACAAGAATATTGTACTATCAATATTTTTTGGTATAAATTAGAATCAATATCATTAATTTAGATTTGGTATGTTTTTTCTAATGCTAATAATGGCAGACGAGTTCCGGCCCACCTGATGGTAAGTGGTAACCGTCGCTCATAGACTCCACTATACTGAGAGTATTGTCAAGCCGCTGCGCACCATTTCTTTCTGAGTACTCTCACTTGGTACCCAGCCTTACCATCAGTAATGCAATTGGTCGCAGCGGCGCACATATTATTTTTTATTTTTGACTAGCCTTTACCCGCAACAAAAAGCTAGTTTTTGGGTTATATCTCAAGTTCCTGACATTGTAGCGGGATAAAATGTATACCAGCTTTGAAGTCTAATCAAGAGCTACCAAATAAAAAAAAGTTTAATCATAATCCATTCAGTAATGTTTGCGTGATGAGCGAACGAACAACAGACATAAAATCTAAAAAAAAAAATGTGTTGTGCTTGGACACGCCTATATAGCCCAATACAGTCTCTAATATCTTAAATGTACAGACACAGCTTTGTTACAGCTTTATGATAGTCTAGATATTATACAAAAGGAAACCATGAAACAAACGTTTAACCCGTTGCTTACAATATACAAAAATAATCGTGTATGTATTAACAATGAATAAGTTATTATAAATGAATTATTATTTTATACAATTTTTATACTAGTAAGTAGCCGAGCATGTGAAGTGATTCAAAATAACAAGATACTTATTATGTTGTTCGTAATAGTGGATACAAAATCAGTAATATTTAGCCTAACATTTAAAACATACAAACTAACCACTCAATAAATCAAGCATCATAAAACGCTAAAGTAATGTAATTGGGAATTTAACAAGCAAGAAAAGCATAACATGACTTATAAATATTCAAACTAGTAACTAGTCAACAGTTTTACCTGTTATAAGCTTGTTTTGTTCTAGAAACAGCACTTGGACCACCAAGTTAATGTTGTCAGTTTAGTAGTTGCATTCTTTACTAGCATCGGGATTCGCTAAACTAATAACCATGCACTTTAATATTCCCAAGATTCAAAGATACGCTCACTCCTTCATTGCAAATTATTACATCCTGAAATGCAGATGTAACGCCATAAGTAACAGCCCGTAGCAGCAACATCTTGTAAACGAACTATTACACTTATTATTCCGTGATTATTATCGTGAGTCCTAAGCTTTATGTTACTTTGCGGTTTTCATTACAGATCTATATGTAATCTTGGTGGCGTGTGGTCGCGAAGTGTCATCCTAATAATCATATTTTCTACCTTTGATACGTCGAACCTTGAAGTGTTGGCAGATAAATGTCACCTTTATTGCGACTCACAATCTTCGAGATGACTTCGTTTAATGCTTTGTTAATATGTACGTGATTCACGTCTTTTTATAGCTTTAGTGGCTTTCGAAGCGTTGGTTTGTACTTATTTTTCAAAAATGATTTATATCATGTATAAAATATAAGAACTTGTATTATTTTTTCATAATTAAAGAATAACATCTAAGAGTGTATCTCCAAAGTATCTACGAGGAGTATAAGTTGGTCTAATGCCAATTAAATTAAAATAGAATCACTCTTGAGGTCTCTTTCCCACAAAAGATTCGTCTAAATCGTTTTATAAATAAATAATTTATAAGGGAAAAACCATAAAAATATATAATGTACAGTTAATTGAGAACCACCTCCTTTTTCATGAAATACATCAGTTTCTATAAATACTATAAGTCATTGTTCCCATCTGTCTGTTTCTTCGCTTACTTCTTCTAAACCAGGCAACAGATCTTGAAACGGTCTTAACTGTCATGAAAACCATTGTTTTAAGAAGAGAAATTTAATAATAAACAAGTCGTCGTGAAGATTTTCTTCATTACTAAACTGCACCCGGGTGACAATAATCTCAAAATGCTAGTTCATTGTACTCGTAAATGTTAAGTATACGCTTACAGTCAGATTATCGATCCATCCATCTATCCATCAGCCTTTCATCGTCCACTGCTGGACATAGGCCTCCCCAAAATGGGAGTTTTACCATAATCGCCACGCTTGTCCGGCGGGTTGGCGATCGTAGTGGATGTTTTTAGTACACGGGGGAACGCTGCTACCCGGTCCCCGATCGATCCATGGGTATATAATACATCTCTGCCTACCCCTTCGGGGAATAAAGGCGTGAAGCTATGCTATGTATGTAAAAAAATCAAGTATTGCCTGAACAGATAAACCAATAAAAAAATCCTGTTTGAACTTAACATCCAACAATGTTTTTGTTCAAACTCATCAATGAAACATTCATACTACATTCAATATTATTTGTTTGTTCTGCGCAAAATTTACATTGATATCTTCGTTCAATTAAAGCGTCTTATCGAATTAATACTCGATGACACAATACCTCAATATGTTCGGAATGTAGGTATTGGCTGTGTGCTTAAGATGTTTGCTTTATAATTAAAAAAATAAATCTGTCACGCTGGGTACAATAATTTTATGACGAACGTGTTGATGCATTAATGAAGACAGCTTTATATAGAATTCGTTTGACGAATGCTTGAGATGAAATACGTCAAATACTATAGAAGACACGATATGACCTTAAATGTATTTTGATAGTGCTTGATGTTATAAAGATATCAATTTAGCTATATTTTATAATTACAGTCACATCAAATATTAAAAATGTAAATATTTCCAACGAAAATAAATAAAATGTCGGTTCTTTAGACAAAGATTCAGTTTCAGTTGGTTTCACTATCTAGTGAGGTAATACGTCTAGTACGCACACTAGTGCACATAGCAGGTTGTAGAAATTATTTTTAATAAAAAGCTTATGAAGCTATATGCAACAGTTGATAATTATACATTTTCAAAAGGTTTGATGCAATAAAAAAAAAGATTTAAATGATAATGCACTTCTAGCAAATAACAGTTGGAAGTACTAATTAGACAAAATTCAATTTATCTCATTGTTTTTATTTTATTTTACCTTAAATTATAAACATTTACTTAGAGGTTTTAGCTTCTGGTCTTCATATATCATGCAAGGAAAGTACATTAGTATAAGACTTCAATTAGTTTTAGAGGCTAGAGGTGGTGCTTACAACTCTTTATAGGCAGGTGAAGGCGCACGCTGGGTTGGGTACTTACAACTCATAAGTTACGCACTGTTGTGAGTGACCAATAACAACTTAACTGTGCGTAAAGACATTAGGCTCATCAAAATCATTAATAACCCAATTTCTTGTCGCCGCTTTATGAAGCCTAATAAGCTACGTAACTACTACGCTTTAGAAATTTTTGCCATTTGAGTTAATATCGTGCTTAATCCAAAAGTGGCAGACAGTAAACTAACACCTTCTTGCTATGGTTTGAAGTCATTTTTAACAAATTCTACCTTTAAGAGCTGTGTTTAATATACTATTTATAGTACATAAGTTATTATGCTAACAAGTTATTGTTAAGTAGTACAAGTTTATGTTTGCGCATGCCTGGTTTGACGCAAGTTAGTAAATATATTTTCAGCACAGTGCTATGGCGTACCATAAATTATAGCATAAAGTTAGTCCCACTTCTTAGACTTGACATCTTTTATTATATTATTATGTTGAGAATTGTTGACTTGACTTCATTGAAATCATTGTTACTTTTAGGAGAACGATTAGGTACTCATATATCTGTAATGGCACGACATCAATCCATTCTTTTATAGTTTAATATGATCAAAATTATGGACGCATTTTATTGTAGAATAAATTATTTAACAATGACTACAAAATCTACGTTCCTCTTCTGTAAATAATACTTGGTCAAGTATTTCTCTTTATATCTCTATACCTGTTGGTAATGTAGTTGTGTAAAAATTTAAAATAAACATATATCAGTTAACTTTTACTGTGCCTATATTAAAGGTCTCAGCCGTTTCTCAGCGCAAAGTAGTTAATTTACTATGTGTACGTATTTAATGAAGGAAAATACCGAGAAAAAACCTGCACACCTGAGAAATTTTCTCGACAGCTCGTTGGCCCAGTGCAGATTGGTTAACTTCACGTCAAACAATATTAAACAATAATACAATAATATAATGTTGAATGAAAATGAAAATATGTACCATATAAATTTAGCCATGCTCTATACCTTTATTCTAAGCTGTTAAGTAATTTAATCTGTGTGTATTTTGCTAATGCAATACAATCTTTAGTTCCTTATTATCCATCCCTATCCTTACTAATATTATAAATATATTAAAATACTAGTCTTTTTTTTTAGGTTATATCTCAGGTTCCCGATATAGTAGCAGGATAAAATATATACCAGTTTTTAAGTCTAATCAAGTAGCTCCAAATAAAAAATTGCATCAAAATCCGTTCAGTAGTTTTTACGTGATGCGCGAACGAACAAACAGACAAACAGAAAAAATCTAAAAAAAATTGTGTTGTGTTTAGACACGCCTATATAGCCTAATAAAGTTATTTTTTCTCAAATAAATTAAATGTACAGCACAGCTCTGTTACAGCTTTTTAATAGTATAGATGCCACAGACTATTTGCGCATGGGCTTCAATATTGGGTATACTACTACTTTAGGGCACAATAAATATTTGCACGCAAAAACAGCTATCAAGCAGGAATTGACACTTTTTTCAGGATTCTGGTCTATTCTGTGTTCCGTTCTATAGGAATGAATGTAAAGTTTCATGACGATCGGTTAAATAGCGTAGCAAGCGAACAAACTTACCTTCCCTTTTTATAACATTAGTTTGCAGTAAATTTTGATCTGATTTTTAAGTTCACTATTAATCGATCAGTCTTTGATCGTCCACTACTGAAAATAGACTTCCCAAAGACAGTGCCGTAACAAGCAATCCTGCGCCATCTGCATCCAGTGGGTGTTTGCAATTTTAACACTTTACACTGCGTCGTCCGATATTTGGTCGACACTCGACTTTCTTCCCCAATGGTTGTAGATGTTGTCGAGCATATGACAGCATACTAATCACGACAGGTAATGTCGATCACTATTGTTCTGCAGATTTCCGAATTACAGATTCAGTCATGTAGAACGATTCCGAGCATCCGCTCCTTGGTACACTGAGCAACTTTCAGCTTTGTTATGAGGCCTAAATTAAAGGATCACGTCTGTTTCGTAAGTCATCATCGATAACGTAGACATTCGTTTTGAGACACTGCAGAATATCGGACGAGAAGTTTTTTCTCAGCTTCCCGAACGCAGCAGGATTTGTCAATTGACCTCTTTCTCGAAGTTAACTCTACCCAACTGGACTGTTTGTCACAGGTAGACATAATGATCGACATCGTCATCATTTAGTAGTATTTAAAAAAATATCTGTTGAAATACAAATAATAGTAAAACAGACATAAAAAGCAAAAAAGATATCCATCTGTCTCTAATCAGCAAATATTTCAAAAGTTTTAGTTTTGTATGCAAATATAAACAAAATAAAGTTAAACATAATTTTACTTTCGAGTTGCTACTGAGTAGTTAAATATTACACATAGAGTAATAGAAAATATGACTTAATAGTAAATCATGTTGCAAATTACTAAGCCACGAGGATGACAGGAGGTTTATTTTCCAGAACATTCTGAGGGTGAGGCGAGAGTTTTGCATCTTTTATGGCATATCTATTTTCTCAGTGGTCTTGCAACTATGCTGGTATGCCTTCAGCAAATAAACATCAATCTGGGACATTAAAATACATGGGATTTGACTTAGCACGTCGTACGCGGTATAAGTACTCAAACAAAAATTGTTTGTTTTCCAATGTTGGGGTCTAATTGTTAGTCTTAGATAAAATTAATGGTTAGGTACAATTATTTTGGTATTTCAGTGAGATGTGTAGCTAAAAGACTAATAAAATATTAGATTGTTGTGGTCTCGCTTATGCTTACGTTAGCCGCACAAAAATATGAGTTAGAGCGCTGTAATATTAACTAAAAAACCACTTACTTACTCATCAGCACGCCATCTCCCTTGTGGGGTAAAAGGCTCTATTCTTGAATATATCTTCCTCAACATTCATAATTCTCTTCATACACGCTCGCCGGTTTCGGAGACTCCGGGACTCCATCTTCCTTCAATACATGATCGACTTCGTTTAAGTAGGTTAGTCTCGCTCCCATGTACCTACATCCTTCCACTTTCGATTTGTATATCTTTTTAACCAATCACTAGTCTGGCAATTTTTCCACATTTCCGATCTACCGGAGCATTTCCATTCGCATCTTTACACCAATACTCTCTTTCATATATACTCTCTCTCTTACGTCGTCGTTACGTATGCGGTCAGTCAGCCTAATTCTACTGATTTTCCGCAGAGATCGCATTGTGACTGTATTTATTTTACTCTTATGTTCCGTTTTGCATACCTGAGGTGATGCCAAGAAACTTCCCTGAAGAGCCCTGAAACAACTGAAACAACTGTTTCAGGGCTCTGTTCACTCTATTTCCTGTATTTAATCTTCTCTCTATATCAGTGGTTATCAATACTTTTAATTAGTATTACTTGAATTAAGTAAAATCCCGTGTGGGGCCGGCTTTAGAATTGTTACCAACCCCCTCTACCCACGGGAGTTGTAAGAGCCGACTGAGGGAATACCGTGGAAGTGGGCAGCAGCACTCCCTCAAGTATTAACAACATCCACTGCGATCGCTAACCCGCCTGCCAAGCGTAGCGATTACGGAATTATCTCCCATGACGGGACCGCTCGTTGTGGTGTTCTCTTGGGGAGGCCTATGTCCAGCAGTGGACGTTGAAAGGCTGATGGATGGATGAA
The DNA here is from genome assembly GCA_948253155.1 of Leucoma salicis. Classification (NCBI taxonomy): domain Eukaryota; kingdom Metazoa; phylum Arthropoda; class Insecta; order Lepidoptera; family Erebidae; genus Leucoma; species Leucoma salicis. Next base: position 8,692,139 of record OX411815.1, read on the forward strand.
GTAAAATCCATCCATTCATCTGTTCATTAGCCTTTCGACGTTCACTGCTGCACATATGCTTCCCCAAAAGAGCACCACAATGAGCAGTCCTATGCTGACTGCATTCAACGGCTCTCTGTAGCTTTGATAGTAAAAGCTGTTATATATTATTTTAAGGATCCAAACAATATTGATACGCATAATGTTTGCAGCGAGGAGTAAACTGAGGTAGCAACGAATTCACACATTTTATCTCATTTATATTCAAGGGTATTGTCAAAAACAAAGAAGTATTATATTACTGTACATCTTTGTGTTCCTAATCTGCAACATAACAACACATTCATGGTATATTTTATGGCAATTTTCGAGACGTAACATCGTCAATGATGACTTATGCGGTTAGGTAACGGATTCGTCACCTTTTCATAAAATGTTGATGCCTTCTGCGCTGTTTTGGTATTGTTTGTGAACTATTGTTCGGTAGATTGTAGTTTTGTATGTGACTTTAGTATTGTATTATGTAAAATTACATTTACAAAAGACCAACTTGGAAACATACACCCAAATGCTTTTGTTCTTAGACCAGAATACACGTATTTTGATTATAATTCAAAAGTGATTTGTTTACTACCTATATGGTCTAGACTTTGTTTTATTAATGCAATCATGAAGTCTTCATTCTTCTGGTCCATGTTATACAGTCATATTTTGTTTTCTTATTAATAATAGTGGCCTAGAAGTTCAGGCAAGCTCCAGACCTAAGTAGCAGTGGAAAGCAGGTAGCATCTCCGGCCAAGCCGCACCGCAGCCCAATTCCTGTTGCTACCGAGCATCGCTCTGACGACGCTCAGCAGTGAGAGGCTAACTATTGCCACGACGAGTTCACGGTGCTGCTTGGCCTAAGCCGGGTATAACACGGTATGACCTGGGACGCTACGACTCTGTGTAGTCTCCACAGAAGAGCCTGTTCAGAGCATCCAGGGATTAAGCCCATACGGGTGCGCCGTACAGCGCCATCGACTCGATATTATTATTTTGTTATCTAAATAATTCAGATTTGTGCAGTTTAATAAACTAGTATCTCAGTGAAGCATGGCTCCATTGAAAATCGTCTATAAAGAAATTATTACTACCGGTACCTAGTAGGTAGGTTCTTAGTTTAATATGCTTCGTTAGGACATATTTATATTTCTGGCAAAAGAACTTTGCTTGTTGCAGCATGAATATTCTTGCATAGTTGAACACGTGTAACCCCGTCGTTCGGGGCAACGAGCAGGATAGTGTAAGGATTTCACCCATATAATCTACCGTGATTTTATATAGGCTACTGGGACTGTTAAATAATTTTCTCTAGGGGTGATATAGTGCAGGTTTAAGTGCACTGTATACTTGTTTGCCACTCTCGTAGTATTTTTTTCAACGCTTTTTCTGACTCTTTATTGGGCATGGGTCTCGGCTCTCCTCTCATAGTGAGAGGAATTTAGGCCTTAGTCTCTCAGGCCTCCAGGTTTCCCCACGATGTTTTCTTTCACCAAGTAGTCATAATTCTGAACAATCTTGAAAGCCAGAGGTGTGTGCTGTGTGAGGTCTCGGCCTTGGATTTTTCTTGGACCATTGTCTTTGCGATCCTTGGTTTACCGGTAGCCTATCAGTAGTTCTTAGTATAAATAATGCATATACGTAATTTATGATACAACTATAACTATATCGAAATCTGGCAAGAGGAAGAAAATATTAATTTGCAACATTTTTATTGAGAAAATCTGTACCAGAATTTCATACTACTTACATACATTCAGTTACAAAAACCCTATCATCTATCTATAGCTAGCTAAAGTCTTTATTAAAGCTGTCAATAGTGTAGTGTTTAATAGCGAGTCCATCTTCGAGCTTTAAGTGCTAGTGAATTAGGACACATGTCATGACAAGTTCATTGACACGTCAATGTGACAGTACCACATGACAGTCAATGTCGTCACTTACGCTTGAGCTTCCTCTGTACGGATTGCGACACCCTGTCGCCACAGCCTAAATTCTCTCTAACTAGTTCCATTGACATCGTCATACTATGAAAACTTTTACTGTGGAGTATAATTTTATTCTGTGGCAGAGCAATGCGTAAAGAAAGTTTATGCAATCGCTCTTATCTCTTCTTCGATTGATTTTATAATGTAGGCTTTGAGTGGTTTTGATTAGTCAGATGTCATTGAAAATTCTTTTAGTTAATTTTACTAATAAGTGTCGTACATTATAGAGGTTCTAAATTAGACGCGTTTATATATTTTATGAGCAGCTAATACTTACGTATATTTATTATTTTAATTTATATTCATTCTATTTTAATAGTAAATTAAAAATCTTATGGTAAGATCATAAATAATAATTGCTATGTTTTAATACAATTCTGAGAATTGAGGAGAATAATATTAAATGTGGATCACTATAACAATGTTAAAAATATTAATTTATTTAAAATTAATATACCGTTTAATAAATAATTTCTTATAATGAATCTGAAGAAACATATTAAAGTTTAAACACTTATTATTAAAAAGCACTTTTATTCAGGCTGACAGTTGAATTTATTGCAGGAATTTCAAATTAATTGAAAAAATAAACATCTATTAAAGAACAAATTATTTGTGGGAGTGAAAAAGCTAAGCTATCGCAGTCGCTCAGCGGTCCAGCACTTCCCCGGATTGGATTATTAGATGCAGGTTCGAATCCTGCTCGCAGTTAAGCTCTTTTTCCCCACTTTCACAAATAATAACTTGTTCTATATTGTTGCTGAGCATGTCAAGTGCTAAATACTAAATATAGATCAAAATATCTATTAAAGATACAGTAATTAGTTGTACAAATCTAGATATGAATTTTATATCGGTATAATTTGGACAGATAATAGTTGGCGCCATGTATCAATGAGTGTGTGTCGTTAGCAATCGTATGGATAAAACGATAACTGAATGTTTCAGACGCAGATAGTGAAAGCTGATAAGATTTGTTACCGGCTGTCACCTAGTGAGTTCATGTCAAGATTATAAATTGCTTTACAGGATCATTAATAAATAATAGCAATAGCCTAGTAATCGATAGCCTAATAAGACTTTTTTTTTTATTTCTATTTTTTTTTGTTACGGTGGGGAAAAATGTCCCTAACCGCACACCCTATCGTTCGGGACAACGACTAGGGTAGTGTGGGGCCTGCACCCACTAAAGAAACCCGCCGTGTGCCGTCTCTCCGCCACTGGAACTATGTTATATTCCTTCTGTGGTCCGCCGGCGGCTTACCCTTTCGGGTACCCTCTACTGAGTGACACATCCACGCACAGCATCGCACCTTCTCGGGAGGCCCTGCAGGTGGCGGACGTTCCCCCGTCCATCTACTCGCAGCCTCAGCTAGGGCGGCATGAGGCGCAAGTACCTGCGCCTGCGCCGCCCCGGTCGCTGGCGTCGGTTCGGGTCAGCGGAAGAATCTTTCTCCCTGGCTCTCTCTGCCGATTCCTTCCGCGAGGTAACCTCCTCGCAGAAGGCAGCGACCGCGGCCCAGTTCCTGTCGCTGCCAAGCATTGCTCTAACGACGCTCGGCAGCGAGAGCCCCCCCCCCCCCCATTAGCCTAATAAGACCTGGGATTGAAAAAACTGTTTATCAAGTTCGATACCCTGTCCGAAGTAAAACATACATCTCTTACTTTACGACATTATGCGTGTATTTGTTCTAGAGATGGGCCGAATGTAATTTTAACCGAATACGAACTTCAGCCGAAAATCCGGTAAATATACAAAATGTATATAATATAAACGTCGGTGTGTGCTTTCTCGGGAGTAACAAGTCGTGTTCTGTGTGTATGTTTTTATGAAAGACAACGTCGCAAAACAATAATAAAACAGTCAATTTGAGGGTGTCATAGTATTTTAAATAATTGGGTTTGTTGATTCATAGACTTATTGCGAAAAAAACTAATTCATTTATTCATATTTATATATTTTTAGCATTTGACATGCTTAGCCATATAAATTAAGACAAAGTGTGAAAATGTGAGATCGAAAATAGCAGTCACGAGCAGGATTTGAACCTGCATCTCTTGGATACCGTCTAGATGTTGTGCCAATTCAGCCATCGTTATCATTGCTCAGGCCTGCTAATTGCGATAACACATTCATACTTAACGTCCTGGGTGACCCCTGCGCCATCTCTCAGAAGTATTTGCATACATTATACCGACCTGGTAAACTTAAATTTTACAATTAATATTTTTTCCTAAAAACTACTGAACGGATTTTGATGCATTTTTTTAAATGATAGCTCTTAATTACACTTCAAAACTGGTATACATTTTATCCTGCTACTATATCGGGAACCTGAGATATAACATAAAACTAGCTAACCAAAAGTTGCGGCGGAGCCGCGGGCAAAGGCTAGTACACTATATTGTAACAACACATTCCATTCTTCACATTTTTACTCTACATGGATCATATCGGTAAAGATTAATTAATTGGAAATATTGTTAATAGTATATTTTCAACTCGAAGGATACTTCATAGCATTACGTATGCCAATAAAAAAAACGAAACAAAAACGAAAGTTCAATTATCTTAGAAATAAACAAAATTGTATTGGATCTGACCTCTAATGAGGTCCAAGCCAGATGTTGGAGATAATAACATTTTTTTTTTCAGCTCATAATAAACAAGAATGGTGGAGGGTGTGTAGGTGCACAGTAAACGTTCCTTTTTATGTTTTGTTTTATGTATAAATCACGTTTTTTCATGTATTTTAGCATTTTTAATGTTTATTTCGTTTATACAACCTGAAAATAACATTAAAATAGGTAGCAACATATAGCATCACGCTTGTATTCCCTGAAGGGGTAGGCAGAGGTGTATTATACACCCACGATTTACCAGCTATATTTAAGTCCCACGTAATAGGGGGCGAGTCTATTGACGTCTACCGGGCACATTTCCAAACTCCGGACTGCTACTGAGAATTTTTCCGTTTTTTTTTTTACGAAAAATCTCAATAACGCTTCCCGTCCCGGGGATTGAACCCGAGACCTCATGATCAGCAGTGGCTTACACTACCGCTACACCACAGAGGCAGTTATAGAATTATACTATACTAGCCTTTGCCCGCGGCCCCGCCGCAGCCAAAGCTAATTTTTGGGTTATATCTCAAGTTCCCGGTATAGTAGCGGGATAAAATGTATACCAGTTGTTAAATCTAATCGAGAGCTATCAAATAAAAAAGTGGCATCAAAATCCGTTCAGTAGTTTTTGCGTGATGCACGAACAAACAAACAGACAAACAGATAAACAGACAAAAAATCCAAAAAAATCGGTTTGTGTTTAGACACGCCTATATAGCTTATTACAGTATTTTTTTCTCAAATATCTTAAATGTACAGACATAGCTATGATACAGTTTTATGATAGTAGGTATAGAGGTATAGATATAAAAATAGGTGATAGAAATAAACTATCGCCTATTCCAATGTAACCATTTAAACAATTCTTAATAATTACATGCATTTTATTTTTAAATTTAAACAACTAATTAACAACAAGGTAACAAGAAACGTAACGTGAAAATGTTGTATATATTTTTACTTATATTTATTATAATGAAGCTTTTTCCCATGAACATTTGACAACAACGATTTCGGAACTCGCACCATGGTATTTTCGTAATCGACTGCGCATAAGAAATAAATTATCGTTCATTTTAAAGGTTAAGGAAAATATTTAGAGAAGTGACATGTCTAAGGCCGCTTCAGAAAATTTCTTAAAGCAAGTGAATGCATATTAAGCAAATATACTTAAGTTAATATAATATTTATTTAATTCTGTAATTTTTCTGAGAAACCAATCTATGAAAATCATTTGTACCCCGATATAAATCAAACGGAAATTCGTAGCATTTTTTTTTATTGCAAATGGTGGCAGACAAGGCGCGGCCCACCTAGTGGTAAATGCTAATCATCGCTCATGTACTCAATTATACCGAGAGTATTGTCAAGCCGCTGCTCACCATTTCATTTCACAGATATAAAATGAAAGAATAAACGGCTATCTCTAGCTACAACCAAAATATACCGATGTGCTTCTTGGCCGGTCACACGGGAGATGGTGTTACCAACCCGCTTGGGCCCGATACCAAGTGAGTACTCCCACTTGGTACCCGGCCCTACCACCAGTCACGCAATGGGTGATAATTGCTTACTTCCCTTAGTCGCCTTGTACGACACCCATGGGATAATAGATAAAGTAGAGATTAAAAATAATACATTGTTGTTAAACATTTTAACCCATTTGTAACCAACACCACTCTTAAAAATATGTGTTTTTTTATTGCTTATAGTGGCAGACGAGCCACGGCCCATCTGATGGTAAATGGTAACCGTCACTTATGGACTCAACTAAACCGAAAGTATTGTCAAGCCGCTGCTCATCATTTCATTTCACCGATATGAAATGAAAGAATAAACGGCTATCTCCTCCTACAGCCAAAACGCAACGATGTGCTTCATGGCCGGTGACACGGGAGATCGCGGTACCAACCCGCTCGGGCCCGATACCAAGTGAGTACTCCCACTTCGTACCCAGCCCTACCACCAGTGAATGTGCCAGAGATTTTTACAATTCATTATAGTTTTGGTGTTTAGCACGTTAATGAGAAGCCTATATTAATAATGATCTACAGACCGTAATTTCGTCAGCCTTCATCCATCAGCCTTTCATCGTCCACTGCTGGACGTAGTCCCCAAAATAGGGGTTTTACCATAAATAACCAAAAATTTAAAAAACTAGCTTGTGGCTGTGGCGAAGCCACGGGCAAAAGCTAGTTGATTACTAAAATTCACTTTCTATAATCCGGATACGGCGGACGCCATATGGATCAGAGCATGAGTGTTTTTGCCCGGTTATTCTATTGTAGCTCTAAAAATCGTGGCTGAATCCACGACATTAGCTTAATAGCTAATGCAAGCTCACGCATTTAATATTATTTTATCTATAATATCGGAGCTATTCTAGAGGCCATTATGGTCCATAAAATAAATATCTCTTGATTTTGATTATGAAATGCTCTTGCCTTAAGAGATATATAATAAAATCGAAAGTGAATGGCGATGCAGGAAAATTATATCTTGTATAAAATTTTTGTTGCAGAGTCAGGCGAACAACTTAGTATTAAATTGCCTTTGCGAGCGACTCCGGCACAGCCAATAGTTATTTTTTACGTAATATCACAGGTTCCAGTTGTAGTAGTCGAATAAAATGTATACCAGTTTTTAAGTCTAATTAAGAGCTATCAAACAAACAAAGTTTTATCAAATTTCGTTCAGTAGTTTTTGCGCCGTTTATCCGATCAAACAATATATTTTAAAAAAGTCGATGCAGACATTAGGACTGCCGACCGAAGTGAAAACTTAAAACTACAAACAAACAAGCTTTATTTTTGGATATCCAAATTAATTGTTTGAATTAAAACTTCAAAATTAAAGGTTCATTCATAAAAAAAAAAATCAAATTATTATTAATTTTTTCATTCACAGTTGGCCCAGCGCTATAAGTTATACTAATAGGAACAGATATAGTGTTATCGGTAACACTTCACGTGACCAAAGCGTTCGGTGACGATGCCGCGAGTTCCATGATTTTTGTTCACCCAAAAAGTGCTCAACGCGTCTAAAGAATTTTACACTTCAAAAATTGTTGTGTTCAGTGACGCCTAAATACATTTACTTTATCTCAATATCTTAAATATACAGACATAGCTCTGCTACAGCTTTATAAGAGAAGATAGAAGACTAACATATACGCACGATCAAAATTTGACGCATGATAGTAAACATCACTGTATATAACTACAAGCTATTATATGTTTGTCGACTGGCGCCTGCTTTATGTAATTGTTCGAACAAATATTATAGATACATAGTGGCGAGACTCCTGATTTACTAATGTATTTAGTTTTAGCACTTACACAAGAAAACTCGAGGATTTGCCTAGAGTACATTAGCTTTGAGTCCATTTTTTTCTTCTTCACTCGTCACATAAAGAGGTGGAGAATAAGTAGCTTAAATATTATACCTCCCGGGGCTTGTGGGTTATTTTTTCACACAGAACAATTCTTTTTGTGTAACCACTAATTTTAGTTCTCTTAGTCTTTTGTGTTTACCCCCACCGCGATGTCTTTGAATGATATACGCGTTATTAATTATAAGAAATTACTACCTAAAATAAAAAAAAATTAAAAGAATGCCGGACGAGCGACTGGTTAAGAAGATATATAATGCGAAATTGGAAGGATGTAGGTACAGGGGGAGACCGAGACTCACCTACCTAGACCAAATCGGTCATGTATTGAAGGAAGGTGGAGTCAGGAGTCTCCGAAACCGGCGAGAGTGTATGAAGAGAGTTATGACTGTTGAGGAAGTGAGAGATGTATGCAAGAATAGAGCCTCTTGGTACTCTGTTCTCTCTGCCTACCCCACAAGGGAAATGGCGTGATGATAAGTTAGTTAGTTAGTTACTACCTAAAAAGACGTATAATATATGTAAATACTTCCGACAGATGGCGCAGGCGTCACCCAGGACGTTAAGTATGAATGTGTTATCGAAATTAGCAGTCGAGAGCAGTTGTCACGATGGCTGAATTGGCAAAGCATCTGGACGGTATCCAGGAGATGCAGGTTCAAATCCTGCTCATGACTGTTATTTTCGTTTTCACATTTTCCACTTTGTGTTTAATACCTAAAAAGACAGAAATACTTCTTTTTATATAGTTTTTTATATAGACGGGCCACGGTTAGTTTTTTATACGGCGTAGTCGATAGCGTAACCGACTTCCGTGCACGAGCCGTGGGTTCGATTCCCACTCAGGACAATTATTTGTGTGATGAACACAGATATTTGTACTGCGTCTGGGTGTTTTCTATCTATTATATGTATGACAACAACAAAAAAGTGATACATATTATATATTAAATCCGTAATCTGGTACCCATAGCACAAGCGTTAAGCTTAGTTTGGGACCAGAGAACGTTGTGTGAAATGTCCGTGAATATATTAAAATAAAAGTCACACTGAACTCTTTGACATGGTTATTTTTTTTGTTAAGGTGGGAAAAAATCACCCACAAAATAAAGCCACCGTGTGCCGTCTCTCCGCCTGTATTGGCGGGCCACTGGATGGTTCCAGTTTCCAGTGTTACATTCCTTCAGTGGTGCATACCTGGCATATGTGTTGTATGGAGTCGTTGTACTGAGTATAGGTGCATAGATATAATTCAGCTTGAAATATTCTGGCAAAGTATTTATCCCCTTATTATCGTTTGCATAATAATATGTGACTATTATTTCCAATCGTTGAAATTTCTCCGAATATAATATTGACATCACTTTTGACATCACCAATTTCTTATAACAAATGATTATTATCTTCAATTTGCGAGTTCATTGCGTTATCTAGAAGGAAATAAGTTCGTTACCACCAAATATTGCTAAATTATCTGATAATTCACAATATATTAACGAATTGGGACACTTGTACGCGTGTTTTTTTCTAGATAAATAAGTACTTTCTCTTTGATAAAGTTATCTATATATTACTGGCAGTATCGCGTGGTTTCACCCGCGGTACGTCGCTACTCTGGCCCCGTAGATCATAGCATAATATAATTTAGCGTATGTTAAACTGGATAATGTAGCCTTCATTCAAATTGTAAATAATAGTCACGACTAGGATTTGAGCCTGCATTTCCTGAAAAACTATCCCAGATGCTTTGACAATTCAGCCATCGTGTTAATTGCTCGGGACTGAGAATTTCGATAACACATTCTTTCTTAATGTCTCGGATGACATCTGCGCTATATGTCGGATGCATTTGCATACATTATTCTGACCAGGTAAGTGTAATTATTACAATAAATTCAATGAAATATTGATTCATACCAAATAATAACGCAGCCCTATAAATATAATGCCCGAAGCTTCGTCGGCTGTTATTTGTGTATAATAGTTTTTAAGTCTATTCAAACAATAATGAACGCTATCAACCAGAAACGACGTGGAACGGTACTAAAATTCTATAGGTACTAAGTTATTATTTGTTAGTACACTAAATTTTGCCCGTGACCCTGTCCGCCTGGAATTCAGAATATAAGTAAGTATACATCACACTACGACACATTAATTAAATTATCTTTATGTAAAAATAGTTATCCTACGGGAACCATTCATACTTTCGACATGAAAAGTAGCTTATGAGATTATATGTATGCAAAACTTCGTGATGATTGGCAGAGTAGTTAGGCCGTGAAAGCGTAATAAATAAACAAATAACAAACATACTCACTTTCGCATTTATAATATTAGTAAGGATTTCTCACCATAGCATAAATATTTTAATATGCCAGTGCCTTTGTTATAGCTTCACACATTATTTATTGTCTTACTATCATACCTAGAATGTTTATTTGACGGGTCTCGTGGCGTAGTCGGTAGTAGTAACCGAGTTCCGTACACGAGGTCGTGGGTTCGATTCCCAGTCAGGACAATTATTTGTGTGAAGAACACAGATATTTGTACTGCGTCTGGGTGGTATCTATCTAATACGAGCCTCGATGCAAAATAGTTCGTCTAGTATGGAAAATAGTGCAAAGCGTAAAATATAGAAAGTAAATATTGGTAAAATAATTAAGAACGTTTAATAAAAAGTAAACCACAATTTGAGGAACATTTTAAAGTTTATTTTAACATAACTGAAATTCTTTCATAACTTTATATAACATAAAAAATTTAAAAAAATATTCTAAAAAACATAACGCAAAAGTATTCGTCTACCACTTAGTTGTGTCGCCTTTGCTCACAATGACAGCTTTAATGCGAAAAGGCATGGTTGCAACCAACGCTGCACACTCCTCAGGCGTAATTGACTCCCAGACAGCCAAGAGTTTAGCCTTTAAGTCGCTCTTCGATCTTGATGGATTTTTACGGAAAACTTTTTACATTTTCCACCATAGGGTTTCGATCAGCGACAAGTCCGTGCTGTTAGATGGCCATTCGATTGTAGGGATGCTTTTCGCCAGTAGCCACGTCTTTGTTGTCCTTGCAGTATGGCAGGAAGCACCATCCTGTTGAAAAATGAAGGAATCTTGATGCTTAAGTGACGGAATAGAGGGCAGTAAATTCTCTTCCAAAATGTTTTGATACCTTGTAGCTAAGATAGAACCATCCACAAACTGCATACCACTAACACCTTGTGCAGACATGCAGGCCCATATCATAAGAGACGCCGGAAGCTTCACTTTGCGTTTGAGACAATCAGTATGAAATGCCTCATTTTTGTTCCGAATCACTTTTTTCCTTTCATCGCCGACTGTCACTTCAAATGATCACGAGCACACTTCAACCTCTTTTTCTTTTGTACAGCAGTCAACAGTGGTTTCTCCTTAGCAGTGTAAAATCCGTAACCCATTCTTTTTAGGACTCTTTTGCAAGTATCAACTGAGACGTCTTTGTGAATCATGTCCTTCCATTGCACCGTGAGTTCTCCAGCTCGAGCACGACGATTATTTTTGATAATTTTCTTCAGGATTCTGTTTTCTACTGCACTTGTGATGCTTGGTCGACCCCTTTTCTTCAAACAAGAAGTCGTTCTATTCTTTTTATAGTGCTGAATGATTGGACTGTAGACCTGGTAATTATCAAGTCTTTAGATATTTGGTAACTTGATTTGCCAGCATCGACCCCACAAACTATTCGCTTTCGAAGCTCCTTCACACACTGGTTTGCCATGACCCATTGTTATTTAAAAAATATATAAAAAAATTGAAATTTTCAGAATTTATACTGTCTCACTTGACATATGACTCAGAATTACTTTTACAAATTTAAATTTTGCAACATAATTGTACAAAGAAGGAATAATCTTATTTAATTCACCGATAGACGAACTATTTTGCTTATAGCTTCTTCGAATTTAAAACAGGATATGTATAATTTTAAAAAGCTAATATTGTTTATTGGTCATAATTTAAAATGCCATGAGTAACGCGACATGTGATAGTAGAACAGCTTAATATTTTATATAGGTATACAAAAATAGTAAAGAAAAAATCTCACAGAGAAAATTTCACACTAGACGAACTATTTTGCCTCGGGGCTCGTATATGTATGTAGTTACAAAAAAAGTAATATATGTATTACATCCGTAATCTGGTACCCATAGCACAATCGTTAAACTTAGTTCGGGACTAGAGGACGTTGTGTGAAATTCCATCCATCCATCCATCAGCCTTTCGACGTCCACTGCTGGACATAGGCCTCCCCAAGAGAACTGTGTGCTCATTATGGGGGATAATGCCGTAATCGCTACGCTTGGCAGGCGGGTTGGCAATCACAGTGGATGTTGTTAATACTCGAGGGAGTGCTGCTGCCCACTCCCCCGGTATTCCCTCAGTCGGCTCTTACGACTCCCTTGGGTAGAGAGGGGTGGGACAATTCTAAAGCCGGCCCCACACGGCGTGTGTGAAATGTTCGTAAATATTTATTTATTTTAGAGTTGAAACTATTCTTAGAATATAATGGTTTACTTAATCTTACGTGCATCATCATTTCCTTAGCCTTATCTATCCCAATCTTTTTGTGGGGGATTGGCTTCTGATATGTTCGGTTTTAGCTGGTCTACCAGTACTGACATGGAGCAAATGCCAATCTGACCTCCACGACACAACTACAACTCGCGATCTTAGGACAAGTATCGGAGTTTTTTTTTCAGGACGGACAACACATACAGACAGAGTGTTATTTGACAGCCTGGGCTCATTGCTTAAAATTCCTTCCGAAGCACCCAAAAGGTCAGATGTCCACAGATAGGTGTCACTTTTTGGTCACCCATCTGATGGCCAGCCGAGCTAAAGTTGCTTTACCATGTCGATCGTTCGAACTCCAAGTGCATAAATAGGCTACGAATTAAATTGAAAATACATTTTTGTACACTTTGATCACAACAAAATATATTTCTATCACAACTAGTGTCAAGACATAAGTATTGAATTTGAATGCTCAGCAGGAGGCGCGTTTACAAATCGCACCCTTGTCTTTTCAAAATTAGAATACCTACATCCTCTATATGCATAGAGGATATAGGTACCTAACAAAGTAGGTATCTAACGCTTGCAAGTTTTTCTAAAATCCTGTGCACAATAGTAGGACAGTATTAAGTCAAGAAAAAAGGCTGCAACGTTCAATACCTGAAAAATAAATTATTGTTTTCGAAAAATTGTGCCATGGTTTTGTTCAAATCGCTTCGGTTCTTCGCAAATAATACTAAAAATATTTATTGCTTTCTGTTTGCAATCGCTACAAATTGATTACTATTGTGGAAAAATATCAATTAGTACAAAACGTGTAGGCGGCGCTTCTTTTATTATCTATTTACATTTACATTACGTACTTACTACGCGTTGACATAATATGCTCAGCATGCTGCGTTCGGAATAATGTGAAGAAGTATTTAATCACATTGAGATAAGGTTGAGATTTTCATAACAATTGTGCTATCTAACTAAAATTTTCCGACGCTCAGTGCGATCTTGACCTAAGAGCAACGAAAGGCATCAAATTAATCGTATAATAATTGCGTCATATTAATCTATTGAGATAAGATCAGCATTCCAAAAATTTCGTATGTGCTATACCTAACTAGTCTCAATGGATCTCAATAGTTCTCTGCAGTCTGCACAGATGGCGGAGTGGTTTAGATACCGCCCTCCCGCCCGAGTGTTGTGAGTTCGATTCCCACACAGCCCCCTTAGAATGAAAAACGAATGTTAGACGAACTTTCGTTTTGCTTCATTGTGATTGGTCGCCTGAATCACGCGTCGGAATCTCAACTAATCAGGAATCACGCGTCGGACTGTTTATCAATCACAATTACTCAATACGAAAGTTCGTCTAACGTTTCGTTTTTCATTCTAAGGGGGCTGGACAACTCTTTGTGTGATCTACAAATGGTTGTTATGAGTCTGGGTGCACTTTGTATCCGTGAAATTGTATGTTTGTAAAGTCCCCCGCCATACAAGAATTGTTCCTGAGTTCAGGGTGTAGTCTTTTAAAAACTATATACATACATAAAGTTACATTTCCATTAATTTGCTAGTGTTTACTCTTACCGACGTTTCTGTCAGACGTTAAGCACTCTATTGTAGTTTCTGCCCATATATTTCTGCCACACATTTTTTAGTCTTATACCTTACTAAGTTCATATCTACTATTCTCCTACCTATATTGATTGAATTTCGTGTCTTCAAATGATTTTATTCATAATATCTTATCCCAAAGCTTGCTCTTCCGATCAGCCCCCTTAGAATGAAAAACGAAACGTTACAAGAGCTTTCGTTTCGCTTCATTGTGATTGGTCGCCTGAATCACTCGTCGAAATCTCGACTAATCAGGAATCACGCGTCGGACTGTTGATCAATCACAATGACTCGACAAAAAGTCCGTCTAACGTTTCGTTTTTATTCTAAGGGGGCTGTTCGGTTTTAACTGTCCTACCAGTGTTAACACGGAGTGAAATGACCTCCACGACCCAACTCAGGGTACAATTGACGACACTTTAAGACCAGAGTCGAATTTTTTTTCAGGACTCTTATAACCTGTAACGACTGCCAGGATGTAATCTGACGGGCGGGGCCCACTACTTAACGTGCTTTCTGAAACACAGTATCCATAAATGCCACTTTTCGGTCATCTATCTAATGCTAGCCAAGTTATAGTTACTTAGCCTTGCTCATCGTTTGAACTGCTAGTGCATAACTAAGCTACGACCTCGTCTTTCTATGTAGCTATTAAGATCTTAGATTATAACAATATGAATATCTAGTAATGGAAATAAATAAAAGCTTACTGAGTTTGGAAATGTGCCCGGTAGATGTCAATAATAGGCTCGCCCCTTATTACGTGGGACTTAAACATAGCTGGCGAATCGTGAGTGTGTAAAACACCTCTGCCTACCCCTTCGGGAAATACAGGCGTGATGCTATGTTTTTTCTTACTGCGATTTATTGTGTGATGTTAAAACTCATCCTAATCTATACTATTATAACTGAGCTGTGTCTGTACATTTAAAATAATTATTAAAAAAATATAGGCTATATAAGCTATATAGGCGTATGTGAACACAAAATATTTTTTTTTAGATTTTTTGTCTGTTTATCTGTTGCGCGAACAGCGCATCATGCAAAAATTACATAATGGATTTCGACACAACTTCTTTTATTTGATAAGTCTTGTATAGACTTAAAAGATTGGACTTTGGCTGCGGCGGAACCCCGGGAATAGGCTAGTCTTTTAATAATATCCTTTTGTGCAGAACCTATTATGGTCAACGGCTTTTGAATGACCACCACTGAAGCTTATATAATATTTAATTCAACACAAAGTGTGAAAATGGGGAAACAAAAATAACAGTCACGAGCAGGACTTAAAACTGCATCTCCTGGATACCATCCAGAAGATGCTTCCATCCAGAAGATGCAGGTTCAAATCCTGCTTGTGACTGTTATTTTCGATTTTACATTTTCACACTTTGTGTTGATTTATATGGCTAAAGCATGTCAAATGCTAAAAAAGTATATAAAACATATATCTAAAATACTATTTACTTTCTGCGTCCATGTTAAATTGTAATTTACACAACATTTTTTTACCTAATACATAAGTTGAAAGGATTGTTGGTTGTCGTCTGAGGTGATGTTGCTCCAAACTGGAATAAGATGTCAGCCAGATAGCGAGACCTTTTTTATCGGTATACCGAGTTAAAGTAAAAGCCTTACTTAGGCAAGTACTTGCAGATTAAGTATCTTCACACCGGCAGTTTATTTACACAGAAAATTCTGATTATAGCGCCTTAACTATAGCTTTGTTGTGTGGTTTATTCTTCAATCATTTTGATTTAAGTATACTTTTTATTACCTTTAAATGCGAAAGGGAATACTCCGATGGTTAGGACATGTGGACAGAATGCCGGACGAGCGACTGGTTAAGAAGATATACAATGCGAAAGTGGAAGGATGTAGTTACAGGGGGAGACCAAGACTCACCTTCCTAGACCAATTCGGTCATGTATTGAAGAAAGGTGGAGTCAGGAGTTTCTGGAGTCTCTGAAACCGGCGAGCGTGTATGAAGAGAATGATGAATGTTGAGGAAGCGAGAGATGTATGCAAGAATAGAACCTCTTGCCACTCTGTTCTTTCTGCCTACCCTTCAATAGAAATGGCGTGATGATAAGTAGTAGTAGTAAAAAGAATGGTAAGTACATGAATCGGAAACAGTCTCAAAATCTATCTGTAGCTTTCTATATTTTAACCGAATATGCAGTAGTGTATCATGACGGGTTCTATATAACCCATGACTTATAAATAGGCAGTCCAAGGTCAATAACCTGTCAATATTTTATTTGATGAAATCATGTCCTTGAAACTAAAAAGACGTGTTGTTGAAAGACCTGTGATAAACTTCGATAAAGTCATGGCTGTTGAAGTTACTTGCTTGCGTCAACTGTCGAGAAAATTGGGAAATGTATTTTCTCAAATAAACGACAACATATCAATTTGTTTAATATATTGTGAACTATGTTGAAATGACTAACGATGTGGAAAATTAAAGTCCAGACCAGTCTCACATGCCTTCCCAAGACTTCTCATTGGCAAAGTAAATAAAGGAAATGTAACGAGATTTAAAAGGTCACGCTTTATTGGAAGACGTTGAATCGGTTATGCACTGAGCGGGTCAAGGCAAAGCTGACCAAACAAACCTCTTTACATGCACACTTCCAGTACCTACTTTATCCTCCAATCTAAACAAGGAAAAAGATATTGTAAACTCGGAAGTTGGATTTTACAAGTGTGACACACAAAGGTCAAAATTTATGCTTAATATGCATTTATACGAATTCATTTTATTAAAAATTTTAGGTACCTATTGGAATTTTTGTGTTTCGAAGAAATACAATTTATTTTTAAGCAGTATTACGAAACGTCACGAAACGGTATTGTAAACTATATTGACTTATTATAACAACATTTTATTTTAAAGTATACATTATTTGTGAATAAGGAAAAAGAGATTTTTGGTAGGAGAGAGAATTGAACCCGCGTCTTTTCCAATTCTGGGAAGTGCTCTAAGCCACTGAGCTATCCTACTGATCTTTCGATCATCCCAATTTCCTCATCAAATTTGTCTTACGACCACCGCCGTCTATCGGCAAGCATTACATGCATCCAATATAGTAAGTTTAATTTTGCAATTAAAATTCACTATTGGATGGTGCGATTTTTTTAGCATTTTAGACATAACACATAACAATACAAACACACAGCATCACGCCTGTATTCCCCGAAGGGGTATGCAGAGGTGTATTACACACCCACGACTCGCCAGCTATGTTTAAGTCCCACGTAATAGGGGGCGAGCCTATTGACGTCTACCGAGTCCATCCATCCATCCATCAGCCTTTTAACGTCCACTGCTGGACATAGGCCTCCCCAAGAATGGGGGATAATGCCGTAATCGCCACGCTTGGCAGGCGGGTTGGCGATCGCAGTGGATGTTGTTAATACTCGAAGGAGTGCTGCTGCCTACTCCCCCGGCACCGAGTACACAATTCCAATCCGGGGAAGTTCGCGAATAACGACGCGGGTTCGATTCCCGCTCCTACTAAAAATATCTTTTTCCTTATTCACAAATAATTTATAATTTAAAAAGTAGCGAAGCATGTCAATTGCTAAAAATATAGATCTAAAATGGTAAAAAAATTGCGCCATCCTATTTGATGAATTTTAATTGCAAAATTAAACTTACTATATTGGATGCATGTAATGCTTACCGATAGATGGCGTTGGTCGTAAGATAAATGTGATGAGGAAATTGGGATGACTGAAAGATCAGTAGGATAGCTCAGTGGCTTAGAGCACTTCCCCGGATTGGAAAAGACGCAGGTTCGATTCCCGCTCCTACTAAAAATCTCTTTTTCCTTATTCACAAATAATGTATACTTTAAAAAGTAGCGGAGCATGTCAATTGCTAAAAAATATAGATCTAAAACATTTTATTTTATGAATAATTTCGTAGCTACAATAGACAGATTTTAGGAAGAACAAATCCTGCATTTCCAATTGTTTTTCTATTAGAAAATATTAATATCTTAAAAAAGAAAAGGCGAGTAGGTATGAAAGAGAGTAATGATGTAAAAGTGCAAAAAGGAATGCTGCGATAGTTCGGACATGTGGAAAGATTGTTGGAAGGGCAACGGGTTAAAAAGATATATAATACGAAAGTGGAAGGATATAGATACAAGGGGAGACGGAGACTCACCTACCTAGACTTAATCGGTCAGAAATCACCGAAACCGGCGAGCGTGTATGAAGCGAATTATGAATGTTGAGGAAGCGAGAGATGTCTGCAAGAATATAGCCTTTAGGCACTCTGTTCTCTCTGCCTTCCTAGCAAGGGAGATGTCCTTGAAGGATATAAATTTCTTTTTACTAAGATTTTTTTAGCTTACTAAGATTCAAGCTAAGTCCAAAAGTTCTATTTTATTAGTAATCTAATATAGTATTCGATAGTAATTTTAATATTTTTTAGAACCATTTAAAACTTAATATATTATATAGTCTGGAGCACAAAAAAGGATATATATTTTTAAGTCTATATATTTTTATCACGGAAAAATGAATGGTTCCTGAGGGATATTTTTGCATAGAGATAATTATAATGTGTTGTAGAGTGACATATGTGTATATTTAAGTCCACGTAGATGAAGTGATGGACATAATCTAGTTTTTACTATTTTTTATGTATACTAGCGGAACAGATTTGCTTTGACCGAACATAGGCGTTTCGTTTGAATAGAGTCGTTTAATTCAGCAGAAATATTTTCTTAAAAAATGCGGTTTGTTTGTGAAATTTTGTTATTAGGTATATGTGTTACACCCCGCCGGCGGACCACAGAAGGAATGTAACATAGTTCCAGCGGCCGCCAATATAGGCGGAGAGACGGCGGGTTTCTTTAGTGCGTGAAGGCCCCCACATTACCCTGTTTGTTGCCCCAAACGACAGGGTGTGTGGTTAGGAATTGTTTTTCTCGCCTTAACAAAAAAAAGGTATATGTTTTACACTAGAAAAAAAAATAAAAAACAGAATAATCGGTTCAACCGTTTCGATTTCAGTGCTATACACACGAACAGAAGATTTATATATTTATATTATAAATAAAGAAGATGTGTAGCAAACACGAACATTGAAATGTTGGCCATGAGCAATGTCAGTTTATACAAACAAACAAAGGTTTGCTGTGTTAGTATGTAAAACGCAAATGAAAACATTCACAAGGTAATAAGGCGCCATTGCATACAAACTGAAGCGTAATAAAAATACTCTACAATTTGAGTTAAGGCCATTTTTTTTAAATCAGAAGGCAACTAAATACATACACAGACTCTACTTTCAAAATGTTTAACGTTTAGTAGATCATCCGATAGGTAGCGTGGCTTGTAAATATAAATGTGATATGGAGATTGGGAATGGCCGTTGGTCAGTGCGATAGATTAGCGGTTTAGAGCACTTCCCCGGATTGGAAGGGACGCAGGTTCGAATCCCGCTTGCACTAGAGTTCTCATTTTCCACATTCACAAATAATTTGTTCTTTAAAGTAATTGAGCATGTCAAGTGCTAAAATACATATCAAAATGTTTAAAAAAATCGCGCCATCAAATAGTATGAATTTTAATAGCAAAATTAAACTTACTATATTGGATTGATGCATGTAAATGCATCCGATAGGTGGCGTGGGTCGTAAAGATAAATGTGATATGGAGATGGGAATGGCCGTTGGTCAGTGCAATAGCTAAGCGGTCTAGAGCACTTCCCCGGATTGGAAGGGACGCAGGTTCGAATCCCGCTCGCACTAAAGTTTTCTTTTTCCACATTCACAAATAATTTGTTCTTTACATAACAACTGTTTCAAGGTATTAGATATAAGACGTGTTCTACACTCAGTTCGTTTATACAGGTTCGGCAGCTGGATAAACATCAGCATCCTAATATTTGTTCTTTAAATAATTGGATTCTAATAAAAGGATTTAACACAAGTTTTTTAACAAAATTGTTTAGATTGTACTGGTAACTTGATATAGATAATCAAAAAAAAAACTAATATCTTCGATTAACGAAAAAGCACTTGTTTGTTACGCGCTGTATTTATTGCGTCGATTGTCATGAAAAAATGATGCATAAATATAGTTCAAAACTTGGAAAAGGATAGGTTACTTTTATTCTTGGCAAAAAGGCGGTTTCTGTGGGATAACAGTTTTTAGATAGAGGTGTTAATGGCGGCCTTGCTTATCCCAGCACAAAGGGCCTGCTCGATCGGGGAAGTGTCACCCTCTCACAGAAGATCAGCAAGAAACAGATGTAAGTATGTACTCCTACCGTTGTGTTTCATATGGGGAGTGAGAGTGCCAGAGGCCCAATCTCCTTCACTATCCACTCCTTAGTATCTTTTCTATCATGTACAGATTATCCTTCCTCTCTAGCTCCCTCCTACTCCTTTCGTGGAGATGGCGACGCGCGAGTATTGCCTCTGGTGTTACTAGCATCTATAGACTATGCGAACCGCTTACCATCAGGTGGGCCGTATGCTTGTTTGACACCAAAGTAGTATAATATAATTTAGATTTTTTTTTAATACTTATTTTCTTTTGCATTTGACATGCTTAGCACTATACATTAAACACAAAGTGAAAAATGTGAAATCGAAAATAACAGTCACGAGCAGGATTTGAACCTGCATCTCCTGGATACCGTCCAGATGCTTTGCCAATTCAGCCATCGTGACAATTGCTCCTGACTGCTAATTTCGATAACACATTCATACTTAACGTCTTTGGGTGACGCCTGCGCCATCTGTGGTACAAAGTATGAAAATACTGCCAACAAATTTATTTGAAAGGCCTTGATTAGACTTAAAACTGGTATACATTTTAACCCGCTACTATATCGGGAACCTGAGGTATAACCAAAAAACTAGCTTTTGGCTGCGGCGAAGCCGCTGGCAAAGGCTAGTTTATACTAAAAGCGCCTTCAATTGTAGACGTATTGTGTGTAGCACTGCCCATATTCGTGAGTATCGATTTATATGTGCTACAAAGTAATAAAATTCCTATAAATAAAAGTGGTGTACCCTGCATCCTTACAACTGGGCTAAAATGTGCGCGGCTGGTCACTTGATGTATTAACATGGCAGATTTGTTGCGTGACTGTATCGCTACAGTTGTGCTACAACTAGTAGTGTTTAACAAAATGAGTTATTATAATGTTATATGTATACAGCATAAGAAAAAATTATCTATTAAGAAAAAAAAACCTATGATTTCTTATATAGTATTTTTAAGTGTAGTATTTTAGACCGATTTCAAAAAGGAGGGGGTTATATGTTTGCAGTGCAACTTTTTTATTATGTGCCAGCTACTCTACCCGCAACTTCATCCGCGTGGGATTTAGTTATATTCTCTTTATGCGCAACCTTAATTATTTTTTAAAATAAAGCCTAAGTTACTCTTATAACATCAGCTATCTGTCAGAGAAAGCCTCTTCCAAATCGGTCCAGCTGTTTCGAAAATTAACCGGAATAAACCTACAGACAGATAGACAGAGTTACAAAAACTTAAAACATTGGTAGGTATTAGATAACGTACCATCAATATATACCTATACTGTAATATGTATTTAATAAAAAAACTGTTATTTCAACGATCCTGCGCGAGTCTGTTATTTTCGATTTCACATTTTCACACTTCGTGTTAATGTTATTTCGACATTACAAATAGACACTTAATTTATACATTATTATATTTAGACCGATTTCTTCATGATTTTATTTCATGATTGCATGTGCGTTGTGGCGATCTCATGGGGAGGCCTATGTCCAGCAGTAGACGCTGAAAGCCTGATTGATGGATGGATGGATGGATAGGCCTCATAATTTTTTTTGGTAGCGTATAGGTACTAATAAAAGAAGAGTCGTAGTGTAGCGCAGTCGTTTATTATATTAAACTCTTAGGTAAGTTTGTAATCTGTAATACGTAAAGTATAAATTAAATTTCTCAAGGTTTTCAATTTTACTAGGCCTTGAACGTGTGACGTTGGCAATCTATATAACTAGTAATAAATGGTAATTATAAACGTGATGCACATATAAATGTTGATGAAAGCACTCGTAATAAATACAACTAGCTATACCCGTGACTTCGTCAGCTCAGACCTTAGAATTTGACAAATATAAGTAATATAGGTACTAAAAGTAAAAGCCTATACATTTTCCTGGGTTCTGTACTATATGTATGAATAATAAAATATCATGATTTGGTTAGTAATTACGGCGTGAAAGTAAAACATATAAACAAACCAATGCACAGACAAACTCACTTTCAAATGAATAGTATTGAATAAGGACTAGCGAAATCAGTGAAGCGCACGAATAATATAGACAAACTATATAATATGGACAAGCTACACCAACTTTTTCTAAGGTTTTTTTATTATAGCCAACACAGACGAATCAATATAATTACTTCGAAATATGAACATTAGTACCTATACGTAGAAACAACAGATTAACAAATAACGTGAAATCCATTGCTTGCTCAACAATTAATTTTATATATGCCAGTTTAAATAAAACAAGCAGCCTATGTATTAACAATACGTGTTTATCGTGAAACTCAGGTGTGCCACGGTAAGGAGTAAGGTACTGCCGCATTGACCCATTTTGATAAAGACGTGAATAGATTACACTACGTCCACTTTAATGCTCAGGTGCCGCTTGCATCGTTTTACGTATAAAATTGTAATTCATAAATACATAATCTCGTAAAAAACTAATGAAAGAAACAATCAGCGAGACAATATCTGTATTATAATTTAGGCAGTACGTCATATATTAAAATTTTTATGGCTCTTACGATCAGATGACGTTATTTCATAGTTCCAAGATTTGAAAAGGCGACTTTTCTACAAAAACTACGTAAGTGAAAACTTTGTAAGGTCACCAATAAAGCCTCACGTGCACACTGACATACTCACGCACACAAACAAAAAAGTTTAGCTTATAAGTTTATAATCAAGCGGGGTTTTTATCTTGTAGTCGTTGGCCGAACGCCGCGCAGCGCGCATGTCACCGTTGGCGCTGAAGCCTTATAAATACGTGCGTGAAAATACACCCACCTCTATATTATAAAAAAACTAAGAAAAATATTACACTCTAGATATATGTCAAGAAAGTCAGTCCGTAAGTCACTTGACAAGCAAATAGGTGCTCCATCTGAAAATTGTGCTCGTCGGGCTCATTTGGAAAAGTATGAAAGTGATGTGAAACGTATGTGCTTCTCTTCAGAATATATTCAGCGCTTACTTTAATTTGTTTGTAGTGACTACAAAAGCTATTGTTCGAGTTTTAGCTGAATTGAAGCAAAAAAACATTACTGTTTTCAGTGTTTCGTTTTATTGAATGAGAAGTGTGTTGAAAAGATATTACATAAAAGTGAATTGTTCAGTTTTGCTAAAGGAAAAGCGGCAGAGTAATTCAGTTAGATGTATGGTCAACATAATATACAACGGGACACAACATGACGGCAAAGTTCGGCTATGTAAGTAGATATTATACATTTTAAAAAATTATAAAGAAAACGATTAATGTAGAGGCGTATGCAATGTAAATGAAAGTCGGTGAATTAGCATGTTGTTTTGTTTTAAAGTAAACATATATTTTTAGTTTTTGGTAATAATACACGATCTGAACATTGATAATAATCGCCAAGCCAATAATTCGTATATCTTTATGGATATGACGCGGTACGGCGTATATTACGTTAATTTCATCAATTATTGTTATGAATGGAAATTTATTTTTAGTGTATCTACGTTTACCGATTGTCGTGCGATATAGGTAGATAATCTAAATCTCAAGTGTATAATCGTGACAAGAGTATTTAGTCCTCGATATTATTACCGATATACCTGTGTATCTATAGGTAAGATTTGCAAGACTAGCGACATCACGTAGCTTAAACTGTGTTTTATTATAAAACATTGAATAAAGTATTACTTGGAAACACAGAACTTCACGGTTTGGCCGCACTCATCTCACGAATTGCTAAACTCCTAAGGGTCGTAGCGTAATGTGATATGTAATATATCTCATTTAATAATTAATTTGACCGCTGCTTCCAGAGACCAGCGTATTCAGCTAACCGAATAACAAATTCTTTAGCTTTATATATTATTTAAGTCTGGTTACGCAGTCACCTTAGCTTCCTAAGGGTAGTTTAAAATACGCAAACTTTCGTTTAATAAAATATTTACAAAACGGTTTCGAAATTAGTTGAGTAGTTCAGAAGAATTAAACGGGGAAATGTACAGACATCCGCGGCGATTTTATTTAACACTCATGTCACTCATATATTACTTATATATTTATTTCGTTCATGTTATATTTCTATAGTCTATAGTTGCGTGTTCTATGATATTAGTATGTCTGATAGTCTGTATTTGTTCAGGAAAGAGTTTCTAAATGATTCGGTATAAATATATTAGCCCCAATGGTATTTAATTACTGTTATTTTTTCCGAAACATTGATTAGTAATCGCTGTTCATGTACTTAGCTAACTATAAAGATGATAATAATCTTAGTGCTTTTTAGCCTTAAAGCACTGTAACCTCCTTTAATCTTATACTAAGTAATATAAAATATGTGTGGAATGTTATAATGTTACAAAATAACATTAATATTTCTTGGAATATATCTTGGGATTATAACTAACCTGTATCGTTTTGGATGTACAGATTTTATTTATTGAAGAATACGATTAAACTGATATAACCGACAAAGTAACATAATTGTGATTCTAGAGAAATTGTATAGTAAGTAAGTATTAATAAATGCATGATCGATAATTAATTTAAAGAATGTATCTTTATGTGCATAAATAATAAAATTCCCAAAATCTAATTATAAAATTTGTCAAGTGAAAGGAGACTTCACATATGTGGTAATTTACTTTAGTGTCAGCCATATTAATTGTCATATTTTATTATTATTGTAAAACAGATAAGCCTCTATCATGGTTGCTCTTAGAAATTCAAGATCCTTACTAATATTATAAATGCGAATGTAAGTTGGTTTGTTTGTTTATCACGCTTTGACGCTGTATCTACTGAACCAATGATCATATTTTGCGTACATATAATTTGAAACTCAGAAAAGGTAATACTGATGACTTTTTTACTTTTTTTGGTTCATATAGGATAACTATTTTGTAATGCGATAATTAATGTTCTGTAGAGTGATTATATGAAGAAGTCGACGTTGACGGAGTCGCGGGGAGAATATATTGTTTAATAAATTCAAGCAATTCCTTATTAAAATTATTGCTCCCGCTAGATAATAAAAATATCTTACGGTTCGAATAGTGTTGGACTACGGTATTATATAGTGTCATCACCCCATTTCTTCCCAGTGACTGTAAAGTCAACTAAGGAAGGATGTGATGCAAATCGCAAGGCAAGAAAATAAACCATCTGCTTATTGTGTTACATAAAGTTTTTTATTACCCCTATAATTTTAGGGTATTTGACCAACGAGGAATATCTTTAGATATTTTTATATATATTTTTAGCATTTAACATGCTTACTATACATTAAACACATTATTTTCGATTTCACATTTTTCACTTTGTGTTTGAGGAATATCTTTTTAAACCCCTGTACTGTCTTAATATTGGGCACGGATCTTTTCTCATAGTGAGAGGGATTTAGCTTCACCACGCTGGCCCTATGCGGGTTAGCAAACTTTAAAAGCAGTAAAGTAAATTTTAGACATGCCGGTTTCCTCACGATGTTTTTCTCGATCAATGATAATTTGTATACTAATTATGACATCAGAGTTGTGTGCCGTGCGGTGTCGGGATCTTGGACTGAGGATTGAACTCACGCTTGAACCACCTCCTTACAGTCCGTGATTTGACCACTAGGCTTTCACTGCGTTATTTATACAGACTTTAAAGACATAAAATAAAAGTTATATTATAAGTAGGTAATTCTTCTCTTTTCTACTTATAATCAAAATGGCGCGTAAAATGTCTTGTTGTTCAGAAATTGTAAAATTGACTCGAATATTATCGGCTAATATCTACTGCAATTTCTAAGAATATATAAGCGGAATATAACTCATTCATTCACTCACTTATCGCGAAATCTCTAAAACTATACGCGTGATTATTTTAAAATTATCATTATTAATCATTATAACCCCGCTAAGAAATTTGAAAAATTCAACTCCTAAAGTTGTAAAAAGGGGGGTTGAAATTTTTTGGGATCAAATAAACAAATTCTTAAAATACTGAACCAATTTTAATAATTTCTTAAAGCTACATTATTCAAAAGTAAAATATGCTCAATAATATTACGCTATCACATACGGGAGTGATGAAACCGCGGGGTGCATCTATTATGACCTGAGGCACGGGTGCAAAGCCGCCGCCACCAGCTAGTCTCACATAAACAGCGCAATTTCATCCATTCATCCATCAGCATTTTAGAGTTCACTGCTGGACATAGGCCTCATAGGCCATATACTCGAAGGAGTGCTGCTGCCTACTTCACCGGTAATCCCTCAGTCGGCTCTTACGACTCCCATGGGTGGAGAGGGGTGAGACAATTCTAAAGCCGGCCCCACACGGCTCCTACCTTTTTTTTTGTTTGTTTAGGAGGGAAAAAAATTACCTAACCGCACACCCCATCGTCTGGGGCAACGAACAGGGTAGTGCGGGGCCTTCACCCACTAAAGAAACCCGCCGTGTGCCGTCTCTCCGCCTGTGTTGATCGACCACTGGTGTGAATCATCTACCTAAGAATACTTTGTGAAATATATGTCAGTATGATTGATATTTCGCAATTATTGACCTCAATATTTAGTTCTTTCCTACGTAATCTACCGTATCTAAGCCACATTATGTTTACGTTTTTGTAATAAATCACCTTTTTTATAATTAAATTATCATCAGCATTGAAACCTTTTGTGATTTCAACATACAAATTAGCATAAAATTAGGTAAACTACGGTAAATAAATGCCAGTAGATCTAAAATTAGGAATTTGTGCTTAAGGTACCTACTTTACAGAGGTAGGATCGATTTAATAACAGTCATAGTTGGTAGCTGTAGATAGGTAGTTGTAGATGTAGATTTAGACAAATTATATTTTACTAATAGCTCCCCATAAAATAGTTTTTCCAATATAGACATACATAAAAGTGAACCTTGTATCTGCAAGGTATACCAGATGTTTTTTAATAATAAAACACCCTCCATTTGGGAATAATGCCTGTATCGCGAGGTATTTTACGCGATCATACATTTTAATGAACAGAAATTACACCCAGATTCAGAAAATAAAGAATTCTGCTGTGTAGAAATCGAACTCACAACCACGGCACCAGAGGTTTGTATATAAACCACTGCGCCATCTGTGCACTAGTAGTAGTATCGAATCAAGAGGTATCAAACCAAAAAGGTTTATCAACATGAAATAAGTGCGCGATGCGCAAACGAACGGAAAAAAAGACAAAAAAAAAAACCAGTGTGCTTTAGAGTTTAGACCACACGACTGAAGTAAAACTTTACAATAAATATATAAGAATATTATTAATAATGTTAATATCTATTAATAATGAGAAAGAATTTGCCGTGTGGGGCCGGCTTTAGAATTATCCCAACCCTTTCTACCCACGGAAGTCGTAAGAGCCGACTGAGGGAATACCGGGAGAGTGGGCAGCAGCACTCCCTCGAGTATTAACAACACCCACTGCGATCGCCAACCCGCCTGCCAAGCGTGGCGATTACGGCACTATCCCCCATTTCTTGGGGAGGCCTATGTCCAGCAGTGGACGTTGATAGGCTGATGGATGGATGGAATGAGAAAGACAGAAAGAAAATGTGTGGTTGCACCTCTCTCTCTTACCCCTACAGTAATATACGAAACGTAACTCTCTCTCTTTCTATCTTTACTAATTTATATCTCCTTCTCAACTACCGTTCGCCTCGCCCGATCACACTTTTCGTAATGCTCACGTCATGCATTCACCAGCTTACTCCCCAAGTCAAGCGTGCCTAAAGAAGTATTTACTTCAAAAATTCTATAAAAACTCTTTTAGGTTTAAACACGCCTACCACTGAAGGAATGTTATATAGTTCCGGTGGCCCGCCAATAAAGGCGGAGAGACGGCACACAGTGGGTTTTTTAGTGGGTGAGGGCCCCGCACTACCCTGTTCGTTGCCCCGAACGATGGGGTGTGCGGTTAGGAACATTTTTTGCCGCATTAAAAAAAAGTTTGAACACGCCTAAATAGTCAAATACTCTCAGTATTTTTTTCATAGCTATTTTTAATTTAATGACACAATTCTGTTACAGTTTTACAAGAGTATAAATTTGTTATTTAAATAAGAGTTCGTAAATTGGGTTTCATTATTAGTTTTAACTAAACGTTTATTAGCGCACGTCATTGCTGAGTTTAAATTACAACATTTGACTAAGTAATATTTACAGTCATGTCTTTTATTATTATCGTAACGTGATTAAACATGTACTACACGTTCAATTTCAACAATTGAATGTTCATGTCATATTAGTTGTATTTTAAATATTTTGTCGTGTTATCACCGTAGACTGCATATTCATAAGTCACCAGTTTTAACGTAAGGCACGCACCACCAGTTTCTCAGAATCATGTGCGTAATGGCAATCACCTGCTTTTTGAGACAATAAAGGAAACAAACGCTGTAAAGCAAAAAGTAATTAAAAGAAAAATATTTGCAGAAAACTTTTAAGAGAAAAAGGTTGTTTCAACATTTTATTTTTCTTTGTGTTATAGCAGTGTAGAGCAAAATGCTTCTAAGTGTAGTGGAAGTTAATTCAATATTTTCTGTATTGCCGTAAATTTTAAGAATCGATATTTTTGGGGAAGTCTTGCTGTCTCACAAAATATTGGCTTAGAGCAACGGTATACTACAGTATCGTTAAGAGCGCTGGAAGCATAAATGCTCTTCTCAAAACCCACTCTATCATTATTATTTTACGTCACCTCATACTTTAGGTACCATTTTCTTTATTCTGGGGGGTTAGGGCAAAATCTCATATCTCATATGTCGATCGTATCGTGATCACTGTGATTGGTTGAGAGATCACCGTCATTGACCAACGGATTATTGTGACATCACGCGTCGGTTTCTCAACCAATCACAGTGATCACAATACGACCGACATGTGAGATATGAGATTCTGCCTAACCCCAGCTTATCTTATAGAGATTCTGTCTCTCAACATTCCATTCATTTTCCTGAGGTTGGCGATTGTCAGTGTCCAAAGAGTACGGTAATAGAGACTCTATTACTATCATCCTGGCTGTACATACGTTTTGTGGCCATATAAAGAAAAAAACTGTAATATAAAAAAGAGCTGAATTGTCAATTCTTCAAAACTAGGTCAGAATTCAAAATTTAAAAATGTATATTGGGGTAGTCCCCGGCGTACACCTAATGAATTATGTTTCTATTAAATATTGTCTGAATTATAACGCTGGAAATTGACAGCTGAATGAGGCACTTTATTCAGGTGGAGGCTTTTCATATTCAAGGGCGAATACAATACATCTGTCGTTGTTCTACAAGCACCCATTTGCAAGCATTAATACTGAATTAGTTAACTATATTTGTATTGTATATAAACTCTTTTTAATTAATCTTTACATCGAGTGTTACAACGAAAGTATCAGGAATATAATTGTAATGCCTGAACAATTCGATAAGTACCCTAATTTTAAGTGAAAATTTCAGGTGAATCCATATTATAATCTATCGGAGGACAACATACTCCAACTTTAATTGCAATAAATATAAGAAAAAGCCCATAAAATAAAATTGTTAACAATGTCTCCATTTGAGTACAGAGTTGTTTAATTTAATCCATATTAGTGTAGAACAATCATTCTTTTTGAAATAAATAAGATAATTCTAAATAAATTGAGATGATAAACATTTGTACAACGATAAGGCATAATTATTTTATGACTGTGCATCAAGTGCAGTACTAGGCCGGATTTTTTACTTATCACTGTACTCAAACCGGTTTGGGGCGCCATCCTAATTATAATTAATTAACTGTAAGAAAATAATGAGCTTAGTAAGGCATTATATCACACTGACTGACCACTGGAAAGCAATGCTTATATAATCTAATGAACTTTTAGTTTCTTCAAAAAGAATAATTCGCCTGTACACACTTATATACGAGCATACTCGTATGTATATTTTCTATATTTTCTAATAGCGCATTACCAGCGGCTTCGTTTTCATCATAGTGTATCCTATTATGTATTTTTATGTACCATTTTTTTCTTCTTAATGTCACCAAACCAAACGTTCACCGACATTCGTTAAAAAAAAATGTATTTTGGATGGGACTTGCGTACAATCTTTTCTCAGTGCTCACCTACAGGCTAAATAAATTGTGAAATGAATAGACATTGTACCTAATAATATGAAATGCTGAATAGCTGAATATTAATATTTCGTATGAAAAGGATTTTAGGAACATTCCTGAACATAAAATCGTAGTAAATTCTGCGTCAATATACATACAAAACTAGTAAAAAAGGCATTATCATTATTAAATTATAGTATTATTTATTATAGTATAAATTACACGTAAATAACACCACTGGGACTATGTCAGTATTGAAATAAAATAACAACAATTACATGTATTCATTTATTAAGTACATTCATTTATTATGGAGCAAAAGTGATAAATATTATAGGTATAATATTATATAATTGCGTGGTTTTTTCGGTTTTCACCAATTTCTAGAAACCCAACAAAAGAAATCAACGTTTTGAGACTTATTTCAATAAAATTATAAATAATGTAATAATTAACACTGATAATTTCAGCTTACGCCTATATATTTTTAGTGTGAATGGAACGCCACATTGTCTTATGTTCTCTCCTTGTCAAACAAAAAACATGAATACACTTTTAATTATTTGATTAGATCATAAAAGTTCTAGGAGAATAATTAAACCATAATAATTCATCAATAAATATTTAAATTGGACAGTAGTGAGAAATCTCTACACGCTTAGGGCAGTCGTTTAGCCATGTCCTTTTCTAGTATAGTCTAGTGTAGTTCCAGTTTGGGCTGTGTGTTAATATGTCAATCAGTTATTATTTTATATACGAGATAGATAGATATACATATAGATGTACACCACAATTTAGACATTAACGATCCAATTTTTTTACTGTAGATAATGTACATAATTTTGTAATTATAACACAGTGATTAAACATTTGAGGAATTGATAACTAAAATTTCTATTACTTATGGAATAAATAACATTGTTATTAATCTTATAACATAAAACTGAGGCATCATTTACATAAAGAACCGATAATATTGTTTCAATTCTGAATTATGAAGCGATAAATTTCATTGATGTCTCAATATTTTAATATTATGGCGGCACCAGTCTTATAACTGTTTCAAAATTTGACAGTATTTAAAAACATAGTGGTAATTTTTTTGACAGTTTTCATAAGATACTTGTTCAAAACATAAAAGCAATTAAGTATGTTTTTCGAACTCGTGGAAGTTTTTTTATCTGTACACACTAACGATATACTTACGTACTATATAATATAGAAACTATTATAATTGCGCACAATACTCTGTACTAGATTATAGTTCAATAAAGTATGTGACGTCACATAATGTTGTTAGTATGTTATAATTCTAGATTCACTGTTATCCTCTAAGTAAGTGTACTATATCATGCGTATACCCTGATGTAGTACACCAATTTCGCCTATGCAACTTTTGGTAGGTAGGTGATTATCAAAATGGTCTCATAAATAAGAATGTTATGATAGTGTACCGCACATGCGTGCATAATTAATTCACATAATCATCAATAAAAATATAATAGATTTACATCCTAAATAACATCGTAATTGCTACCATGGGATCAGTACCTATATCAATTCTGAACCCCCAGATGGTGGAAATTTGCATCGTCTTTTCATGCAAATTGCAATTTCTTCTTCTCAATTTCTTTTCTTCAAAAATTGAAGGCGTATAAGACATGAAGCCCACATTAGCACTTTTTGAAATTAGCGCTGTCTATGTGATTTATTGAAAACTACTTAGTAAAAGACCAATGCAGTTTTGGATTTTCCAAAGTATTTTCCACTTGCCTCTTTTACACGAGATCAAAATGGGATAAATTAAACTATGTACTAATAAGTAAAATATGTAGATATGACGTCATAATAACACTAGCGTTACGTTGAGTTTGTTAGAGATGTTTTACATACACGTGTCTTTGGCTTCATAGAGTTACGATACAGGCGTGACTTATCGAAAGTTCGACGGTCTTTAATCAGCTCTTCACATAGTTAAAACGTTGTTCTCAAATGACATATATTTTTCTGCCCTATTTGTCTGCCCGCGACTAAGTCCGCGTGGTCTTTTGTGTGTTAATAAATGACTCTATGGCTCACTAATTATCTCTATGCAAAAGTAGTAGTCCCACCGGAAGCATTTATATTTTTGCGGGATAAGCGATTTCTTCCAGACATGGATGGGAAGTAAATGAACACAACAACTAAATTAAATATGATAGAAGAATAATTTATATAATTATTTATAATTGCTGATCTACAAAATACTTTATGGACATTTAACAATCTAACCAAAAGAAATACATAGGTACTAAATATAATTCCATCCATCCATCCATCAGCCCTTCAAAGTCCACTGCTGGACATAGGCCTCCCCAAGAATGGGGGATAATGCCGGAATCGCCACGCTTGGCAGGCGGGTTGGCGATCGCAGTGGATGTTGTTAATACTCGAAGGAGTGCTGCTGCCCACTCCCCCGGTATTCCTTCAGTCGGCTCTTACGACTCCCATGGGTGGAGAGGGGTGGGACAATTCTAAAGCCGGCCGGCCCACACGGCAACTAAATATAATTATTAAATATTATTTTGAAATAAAACTACGTTTACGGAATCTATCGCGTTTACTTGATTTTTATACTATCCCGACGTTTCGAATACTTTACAGCATTCATGATCACGGGTGGACTAGATGGTAGTACAAGGTAGTATGTTTCAACGGTTTCATCTACGCACAGTAATATGATTTTACAAATTTTTGGTTTATTTATTTCAACCCAAATAATATTCGTTTAGAAACACAATTAAAAATATCTACTCTAAGATTTATGCTTACAATGTATGAGATTTTAAGCTAGTGTAATAAAATTATTATAATACTCCTTTAAGTTTTAAAAATTTTTGTTTGTATTTAGTGCTTCAATATTCTACCACAAACTTCCAATTAAAATCTTTAAGTAATCAAAAATCTACTATTAAGAAGACAATATTGATTATTAGTTTCTATTATTAAATATATTGATTTTAATAGAAGCTAACCCTAAAAAGCTACCACCGGATCGGAACGCGGCCTGACTGAGAAAGATCCGGCCAGAAAACTCAGTAGGCAACAACTTGTTATGGATTATTAAATTTATGCGGAAATACTAACTAATCACTACTGTGGGTTTTATCTACACAATAAGCGCTAACTGTCTTGCAATCTTGTGGTGTGCCTTCTTGTATTATGTTTGGTGAGACCTATCACAGGATTCCAGCTTGATGGTAAGACCCAGCCGTCTTCTCTATTGAAATTGGGATGTTTCTTAATTTCAATAGCCTCACGTATCATTCTAGGACAATATCGATGTTCTTTTGCGAGGATTTGAGGTTTGTCAAACCTAATGTAATGGCGGGTGTGGTCCTGTGTGTGCTCACAAATTGCAG
The DNA here is from genome assembly GCA_948253155.1 of Leucoma salicis. Taxonomy (NCBI): domain Eukaryota; kingdom Metazoa; phylum Arthropoda; class Insecta; order Lepidoptera; family Erebidae; genus Leucoma; species Leucoma salicis. The sequence continues at coordinate 8,726,127 of OX411815.1, forward strand.
ACTTTGTATAGCGACGGTGCTTCACATCAGCTATGTGTTCTTTGATCCGAGATCTTATGGATCTCTTTGTTTGCCCAATGTAGGAGAGACCACAATCACAATCCAGCTTGTACACTCCTGCATCCTGTAAGGGTATATGGCACTTGACTGGTAAAAATTGACTAATTCTTTTGAGTGGCTTATAGTAGGTTTTAATTGAAGCTTTCTTGAGAATGTAGCCAATGTTGTCAGTGACTCCTTTAACATAGGGGACTGCAGGGAGGTGCTCAACTGTGGGTGGCTTCACTCGGTTTCTGTGACGGCGGCGTGGAACCTGCAGCTTATTGGCATGTAAAACTTTCTTTACATGTTGCAACTCCCCAGCTAGGTGTTCTTCATCACAGATTCCTTGTGCTCTCTGAAACAAAGATTTAGACACGGTAGCTAACTGTGAAGGATGGTGGTGAGATTCTCCATTCAGGTACTTATCAGTATGGGTTTTCTTTCGATACACTGTATGACTCAAGGTGTTGTTGGGGTTACGGATTACCATAACATCTAAGAAAGCTAAAGAGTTATTTGACTACAGTTCCATAGTGAATTGAATTTTAGGATTGATGGAGTTCAGATGGTTAAGAAATACGGTTACTTTATCCGATGGTAATATAGTGAGTGTCATCTACATACCGCTTGTAAAAACGTGGGACCACAGGTGAGGTTTTTAGGGCAGTCTCCTCGAAGTCTTCCATGAAAATGTCAGCAACAACGGGAGAGATTGGCGAACTCATGGCCACTCCGTCCACTTGCTTGTAGAAGCCATCATTCCACATAATGTAGCCAGATGTGAGGCAGTACTTTAACAGTTCAGCGTATTCCATAGGTATGTTGTTCTCTGATAGTTTCTTAGATACAATTCTGATGCAGTCTGCCACAGGTTGGCAGGTAAAGAGTGACTGGACATCAAAACTCATCATAGTTTCATTGTTAGCAAGATGAAGGTGTTTAATCTGACTTACAAAATGGTATGAGTCTTTTATGAACGCATCTGTATGTCCTCGGAGCTGTGAGAGAACTTTTGCCAGTAACTGAGCGACTTTATAAGTAGGTGAGTCGATCTGGCTTACAATAGGTCGTAGTGGTGCGTTCGGTTTGTGTATCTTAGGCAACCCATACAATTTAGGTGGTTTTGCACAAGGTAGTACCAGGGTTTTTACATCTAAATTCAATGCTTCGGAGTGCTGGTTGAGTAACTTTTTCATATTATTTAGTGTACAGTTGGTCGGGTCAGTTTTAACCTTTTCATAAGTAGACTCATCCGATAAAAGGTGTTCAATTTTGGCATTATAATCTGATGTGTCCATCACCACAGTAGCGTTACCCTTATCTGCGCGCAGGATGACGATGTCTGGTCTGTTGCGTAGGTTCCTTAACGCCAAATATTTTGATTTGGACAAATTTGGTTTCGACTGTTTACTTCGACGTAACAGTGAAGATACGTCTTGGCGAATAGCCTCCATGTCGTCCGGTTTCATAACATTTTTGGCCAGCACGTCCTCAAAAGCACAGATAATTTCCTCATAGGGGATACGGTTTGGCGCTACAGCAAAATTTAAACCTTTATTTAGTACCTTAATTGAGGATTCATCTAACGAATACAATATTCTCATTATATCTCTACTGCGGCCACATAGTACTTTTTTTTGTTAAAGTGGGAAAATATGTGCCTAACCGCATGCCCCGTCGTTCGAGGCAAAGAACAGGCTAGTGTGGGGCCCTCAGCCACTAACCCGCCGTGTGCCTTCTCTCCGCCTGCATTGGCGGGCCTCTGGAACTATGTATGTTCCATTACCTCAGTGGTCCGCCGGCGGCTTCGGTCACATAGTATTTACTTATCAATAATTTAGCTCTAAATCTGATATTAATTCATTTTATTAGTTTTCATTATACATTTGAAGGAGTATCCGATATTCAGAGCCTGATGGTCAACTAGGATTTATCTTACACAATGAATAAATAAATAAAAAATAGCTGTTCGCGATCTTCTTACTTTAAATGTTTTATTCATACCACACACGTCTTAACAACATTTCGGCAATTGTAATTCAGTTTATTAACTGTTTAGGAATGTACAGATTTTAGACAATCGATTTGTTATGTTAACGATATCCTAGCTACATTTTTTGTATATTTTATTATAGTTTTATGTTAGACAGATCGGCTTTGTCATACAAAATAATTTTAGTGGTATGTCCAGTGACATAATTAATTATACAGTTTGTACTTTATCTTATTACTTATTAGGGACACGTTCACGTTACAAACTAATATTTATGTTAGTTTTCGTAATACCTGTGTTAATGGACCTCCTAGACGTCTATTTAAATATATAGTCGTTTCGATGTCTCATTTCAAATTCTCGGCACGCGAAGTTCAAGGACAGTAGAAGAAAATTCATTACCAACCGTCGGTATTTACCCTCTCGTTCTTTACCTGAACATTTTGCGAGTTACCTTTTTCATTATTTATTAAAGAACCGAGTTGAAACATACCTCAGGGTTTTACTTAATGAGGTTTTTCTTGTTAGAATATTGTTTTCGTAAATAATAAAAAATTAAATAATAATAATTTTATTCCAAATTATACTAGGGATAGATTTGAAATTAATCCAATTTAGAAAGATTCAGCTGAGAATACATTTTTCTAGAGAAAGAATCTACGTGTATTACAAATATATAATAACTATACCTAATATATACGTGCAATTAATACAAGTATATCGAATAGTAATTCAATTCCCATCGCCAAATTGCATTACAAGTCTGTTCGATGTATTTATTGCGAAATTTACTCTGATTTCGGCATATCTTATCCCTCTTATCTTAGAGCTTAAGCTAGTCTGATATAAGTAGGTCAGTAGGTTTGTGACCTGATCTTATATAATATGTACTTACATACCTTTATTTATGAGTAATCTTTCTTCGAGATTGTCATGCCAATACATATCTATACTATTATAAAGCTATTTATAACAGACACAATAGATTTTTTTTAGAATTTTACACCTGTGTTTGTTCGGACAACATGCAAAAACGACTGAAAATGTTTTGATAAAATTTTATTTGTTGATAGCTCTCGATTGGATTTCATAGCTTGTATACCTACGTTTTATCCCGCTACTATATTATTATCCTGAGATATAGCCTAAAACATTCCTTTAATGCTTAAATTAACATTCCGTTAAGGCTTGTAGGCTTAAACTAAGTACCTCTTTTTTTTCTTAATTTTGGTTTTGTCGACAAAACCAATACAAGGTCATCCAAAACTGTTAGAAACACACTCTCAGGGATTGTGCTCGCTAGATGCTAATAGGCTCTCCCCTGTTAAGTGGGAATAATGTGCATTTTACCCAGGAATTCTATACTTTAATCAATGCTTAATATTGATAAACGTAGTAAAGGCAGTTGATGGGAATCTTTAGCATCTTTGTAACATGGAGTAAGGTTACAACTTATATTGGGTTTTGATTGGTAGATGATAGACGAAATTATCTATTTTTAAAATATAGCTAGCAGAAATAAGAATCTCCATATGTTAGCTACGAAGATGAAGACAAATACCGATATTTGACGCGCATAGGAGATTAAAATACATATAATATATCCTTTGTAATATTATCATGTTCGCAGTCAATATTGAGAGTAGTTTACTCAAATATTAGTAGGTATAAGTATAGATAAAGATTTAAAAATTCACATTCCTTAGTCATTTTCGTATACCACTAAACGTGCGGCCACGTGATCCACAATAACAATCATTATCCTAAGCACCGTTTACTTATTTGTTTTTGTATTATAAATGGTTTTGTTCACACAAACACACATTACAGCGTTAATTTAAACGAGATTTAAAAAGTTACTCAGTTGTATATGATTATTGATATCATGTAGCTCGTATTATATGTGTATAAGGGATAGTCCATTAATCACGTGATACTTTTGGCATATTTTAACGCCTCCCCTCCCCCCTGGTAATACGATACCCCCCTCTCCTATCGAAAATCATTTGTATTTTATTAGTACAAAGTATCTTAAAGATTTCAATGTGTGCCAATTCAGGCTGTTTGTAATATAATAATAAAACTAATATTAAAAAACATAAACTACTATTAAAGACATTCCTCTCCTCTATTCTTATAAAAAGTGTCATAATCTTGAACTAATTCAAACCTTTTCTGCCATATTTTACAGAATTTCTGTATAAAAGATAATAATTATAAATTGGAAATAGCACACTCGTACATTTATATATACCGTACCTATCTTGTGTCAGATGTCAAAACATCTACTAATGCAAATAGCTATTAGTAATATTACACTCTATTGTTATTTTGTATTATTTTTGCAACACGCAGCACCAACTGTAATAATAATATAATGCCGTATGGCGTCGATTACGAATCCAATCTAAACAACTATTCTTGAAGTAGAATTATCACGAAGGGTCATGACCCTCAAGCCCTATGATGATGGTTAATGCCCGGATGACTAGCAAGAAGAAGACAGCAATGTAAATATTTACGTTCTATCTCATCAATTAAAAAAAATGAATTAGAATTACGATTATGTTCGGCAAAGTATAGAAGAGAATGTGTTTAGTATAAGTCGTGTTTCAGAGTATATTTCCTTTTGAATTATTTACATTTAAGTCGCATTGAACGTATATTATCTCTATGATCTAAATAAAAGGAGATTAATGTTATTTATTGTCTTCTAATAAACGTATGGCAAGCAATTTTTTTAAGTTTGTTTATAAAAGAGTGATTCTTAATGAAAAAAAAAATATATAATTGAATTCCTAATTATTTGGTTGTCTTTTGTAATAACTTTGTTAAATGTTTGTTTTATAGTCAAATAAACGAAGTAATTTTAAGAAAATGAAATTACCAGTTTTGTACTTTATCATCAATAGGATCGTTTAGTCCATATAATTATTAAATTATATTTGGTTACGCAGGTCAGACGGGTTAGCAATCTAAAGCATGCTACGAAACTCGTAGCATGCATTGGTTATGAAGCTAATGCAGTGACACCGTTATGCAATATTATTATTAAAATTATATCACAAATGTTAGATTAATAGTTCGTTAGATTTCAATTTTTTACTTTTTTAATACTGCATGGGTAGTGAAACCTGATGGTAAGCGGTTACCGTAGCCTATAGATGCTAGCAACACCAGAGGCATCACTCGCGCGTCACTGTCTCCAAGGAAAGGGATAGGAGGTGCGTAGGAAGTATAATAAGGCGAATAGGGCTTTCACTCACCACACGAAACACAACGGCAGGAGTAACTACTGTTATTAGGCGCTGATCTTTTGTGAGAGGGTGGTACTTTCCCCCTCCCCCCTGTCACCACCGAAGGAATGTAACATAGTTCCAGTGGCCCGCCAATAAAAGCGGAGAGACGGCACACGGCGGGTTTCTTTAGTGGGTGAGGGGCCCCACACTACCCTGCTCGTTGCCCCGAACGACGGGGAGTGCGGCTAGGAACATTTTTTCCCGCCTTAATAAAAAAAATAAGAGAAAAAAAAGGGTGGTACTTCCCTGATCAAGCCTGTTCATTCGCGCTGAGATAAGTAAGGCTCTACAACTAAAAAGAGTGTTTCGATATAAGACACCGAACATTGTTTTAATTTTACGGATAAATTTAAACGCATATATTTGGAACGTTTCAGTGTGGAGTAGGTACTTTGTTTTAATTGACCAATTACCCCTTTTTTTCTTTTCAACGCGAACACGCAATTATATGCTCGTTAATTTGTTACGGTTCATTTGTTCTAAGTATATAGGTAAATACCTACTAGCAAAAATAACCAAAAAAGGTATGATATTTTCTCTTTGTTATAAGATGATGAATGAAATTATAATCACCTATTATACTCGTATTCGTTTTTTGTTTTCAAAATAATTAAAATTTATGAATGGATATAGATTATATTACCATTTTATCTACATCCATAATAAAAATGATAGCGATATCTTTTGGCTAGATTTTCCATTACAAAGTTATTTAAAAACGTTCAGATTGTCATTTATTTTTGTCGTGTAGATTCTAAAGTGCTCCTATGAAATACATTATAATTAAATATTGTGAGAACATTCGCTTTTTTGTATAGACAGGAAAAAAATTACGGGCAACGAAGAGCCCAACGACCAGCTCTGCACCTGTGTTGGTGGGTCATCTGACCATAAATACGTCCTCTACTGCACATTAGTTGCATACCTCAATGCAAAAATAATTATCCTACAGGGACCTTCAATTTTACGGGATAAAAACCATATGTCCTTTTCTGGGTTGCATACTATATGACTGCAAAATATCATGATGGTTCAGTAGTCACAGCGAAAAAAATTAACAATGAACGCGTTGTATATTAATAAGGATAATGTAACATTCACGTAAATATCAGATAATATATATTCCATTAAATGTATTAACTTACTCGTATAATTAGTACCTATAATTATAAAAAGCGCTCCTAAATATATTTTGTTGATGTTTCAATACAGAAGACAATTTTAATCTGTTTAACAGAAAAGTTTATAAGCCTTAATGCATAATGTCTGTCTTGCTTCCAATATCAAATATTTGCACTTTCCACATACAGGGATTACATTCTGACTTTAAAAAAAAAAATGAGGCGCCACGCGACGTATCGCGGATGTGAAAACATCGATTTTCTTTCTCTCTTCAAATATTATTCAAGTCTTATATAATTCTGCACCCTTTCGTTATCTATAGACGAATTAAAACTGTTATTGGTTTATTGATTGACATTATACTTCCTAGTTAGATGCTTTTGTCAATAGATAGCGTTAAAAACAATTAAATTAATTGGCTTGGTGACGTCGCCACGCCAACAGCCGGTTTTACCCTCCGCGTTAGATGTTTTCACATCAATAAAAATCTGGTATACTTACATAATACAACGGAAACTTAGTCGACTATTGTGCGACAAATCTAAATCCCCTCGAGCATCATAAATATGTGGGTAGATATGCTGACTGCCTCTGTGGTGTAGCGGTAGTGTAAGCGACTGCTGATCATGAGGTCTCGGGTTCGATCCCCGGGTCAGGCAGTGTTATTGAGATTTTTCATAGAAATAAAAAATTCTCAGTAACAGCCCCGAGTTTGGAAATGTGCCCGGTAGACGTCAATAGGCTCGCCCCCTATTACGTGGGACTTAAACATAGCTGGCGAGTCTTGGGTGTGTAATACAGCTCTGCCTATCGCTTCGGGGAATACAGGGGTGAAACTATGTTAATTACCAATTTATCCTCTGTCTATAAAAGAGGTCAGTGCCACAGTGGGACGAACGGAGCGGACGGTGGAGCTGATGATAAACACTATAATAAATATTAACGTATTTCTCAATATTTTAATTCTCATTTTGTCCACAACGATAAATATTTGCGGTGGCAGAGCATCTGTCTTATGAGTGTCTTTATTTGAGCACTGTATGTTTACTACACGGTCGAGTGCCGCGTACGCTTGATGTAAATATTCTCTAAAATGGTCGTAGTAAAACCAATATGCACAAAGCATACGCTATATGTATAGTAAACACCTTTGCGACACAATAGTCATTGGATTTTTAGTACGTGGCGGAGGAAATGTTTAATGTTTTGAGCGTTTAATAGCAGCGAGGATGTATTTCTTTTAATTATTATCCACGTCTTTATAATTTGATATAAATAGGAATCTTCAAATGAGAATCACCTTGTCTTGATATTCAGTCCATATAATATAAAACATATATTCTCCTCCAAGCAAAACTATCACTGACATATCACAACACATTCAAATCAATAACTTCAGTGATGTGCACTTACAAACACACAAAAACAGGCAGCCAAAAAATAAACATTGCTTTACACCTTTTTTTTTTATTGCATGTAGTGGCAGACGAGCCACGGCCCATCTGATGGTAAATGGTAACCGTCGCTGATGGACTCAACTATACCGAGAGTATTGCCGCTGCTCACCATTTCATTTCACAGATATGAAATGAAAGACTTTTCTTACTTATCATCTCTTCTCCATTTCTGGTACACATTGAAGAAGTCAATGAACAGACACACCGCGTTCTATTGCTTTGTTTATGTAGGTACAATTACATAATATATTATATGATAAATAGCAAAACTTTAAAAAGATATAAAAATTAACCAGTACTGATTGAAGCGCTTACTTTGCTCTGTTGTAAGCACCGTCTTCGTTGCCCCGAACGATGGGATGTGCGGTTAGGTACCTATATTCCCTCCTTAATAAAAAAAATGGGTGTTGTCTTACAAAAATAAAGAGAACTGTTAATTTAATTGTTGCATTTGTTTTCACTTAATTATTCCTCACCTTACTTATGAATACATGATGTACACAGCAAAATAAGTGCTAAAAATGTTCTTCGTCTTCCTGTTAACATCTTACTATAGCATGACCGTTTTGAGCTTGGGTGAAGCTAGCGTGCTTCTCCATTCAAAACTGCATTGTCCACTATCAAGTAAACTATAATCATACCCTGGAATGTACTAAGGAAAAGAATAAATATTTTTTTTGTATTTATACATGCCCGAAGATACCATAACAATGGGTACTTACATAAAATATACAAAGCGTGTTTAACAATAACTGAGTATATACTAAAATACTTCTCTATTTTGTTGCAGGTTACCACAGCTTGCCGTCTCTGCAAAGATATTGTGCCTCCTGATGGTGAGCGATATATTTTTTAATGTTGTTATGCTAACATTAGAATAATAAACGACACGTTACATAGTAAAGTACGTCTCACCCGCTACGGGTCTACAAACAAACACATAACAGACAATAGAATGTGTAGAAGCCACAACAATATGGTTTTATATAAATATAAATGAATAATTTAATGGATACAAAACATTACATAATTCTTATTATATTATATTTTTACGTGACGTTTGGAGACGCTGTGAATCTCTGTGCTAAGTAGTGGGGCGTCAGATGATAATTTTGTGATGACAATGATGAGATTGATTTATCATCCGCGAAATGAAATAGTGCACAGTGGCTTAACAGTATACTTAGTATTGCTCTAAAGGCTCTATTCTTGCATACATCTCTTGCTTCCTCAACATTCATAATTCTCTTCATACGGGCTCACCAGTTTCAAAGACTCCTGACTCCATCTTCTTTCAACACATGACCGCTTTGATTTAAGTAGTTAAGTCTCGGTCTCCCCCTGTTCCTACATCTTTCCACTCTCGCATTGTATATCTTCTTAACCAGTCGCTCGTCCGTCTTTCTTTCGACATATCCGAACCATTGGAGCATTCCCTTTCGCATCTTTACACGAATACTATCTTTCATACTTACTCGCTCCCTTGCGTCGTCATTACGAATGCAGTCAGTCAGCCTAACTCCACAGATTTTCCGCAGAGATCGTATTTCGACCGCATTGATTTTACTTTCATGTTTCTTTTTGCATACCCAACTATGGTTTACTAAAACATTAAATTTCTACTGCGTATATCCAAAAATCAACAATAACTTTGACAAAAGAAATATCATCGAATTGATATTTGTCTAATAATCACGTGATTAGCCAGTGCTATTTAAATATTATGATACTTGCAACACGCGAGAAAACACTGATCGCCTAATATTATTCCAAACTGAGTTCTACGTTCGTGCAAATTTTTATTTTTATTCACTATTAATTATATCCATTTTGGACTTTTCGGTAAAATTAAATATTTAAACAATCGTAAGATAGTAAGGGGCTTTGAAAGAGAGTATTGGTGTAAAGATGCGAAAGGGAATGCTCCGATGGTTCGGTCATGTGAAAAGAATGTCGAACGAGCAAAAGGATGTAGGTACCCTGTACCAGGCCGAGACTCACATAACTAGACCAAATCGGTAATGTTTGAAGGAAGGTGGAGTCAGGAGTCTCCGAAACTGACGAGCGTGTATGAAGAGAATTATGAATGTTTAGTAAGCGAGAGATGTATGCAAAAATAGAGGCCTTTGGCACTCTGTTCTCTCTGACTTCCCGGCAAGGGAAATTACGTGATGATAAGTAAGTATGTAAAACTTTAAATCTGAGTTTCCTTGGTCAAGAAATTCCTAGGAGTTCGGAACTGAGCTCAACAGATGGCTATTAAGTTGAAACCAAGTTACTGTCTGTAGGCTTAGAGCTATTACATTGAAATGCAGGTATTACAAATCGGCTTACCCATACTTCGTACATAAAGGCTATAAAGATGATTTGTTCAGAACGATCGAGCTTTAATAAAATTACAGGGTAAGACTGTAGGATCTAAAATTAGCAATTACAATTTAATTATTAGATATTTTTTACACCCTGCTAAGGAATAATCCTTATATCGCGGGAGACTTTACGAACATACAATTTCACGGACACAAAGTACACCATGACTAAGAATAACTATTTTGGATAACACAAAGAGTTGTTCTGTGAGGGAACCGAACCCATAACACTCGGACGGGAGGCCGGTATCCTTTTTTTTGTTAAGGCGGGAAAAAATATTCCTAACCGCACACCCCGTCGTTTGGGGCAACGAGCAGGGTAGTGTGCGGCCTTCACCTACTAAAGAAATCCGCCGTGTTCCGTCTCTCCGCCTTTATTGGCGGGCCACGAAATTGGCGGGCCACCGGTATCCTAACCATTCCGCCATATGTGCAGCCAATGCTTCAAGAATTTTAGATTTTATACTGCTAATGTACCTACATAAATATAATTATAGTATCTAATATGCAAAAGATGTATGAAGGAATGACTACAGTTGGAATGTATGCTCATTTCTACACGAATTCTTATTATATGTGTTTAAGTAGAATAATTTATGTGTTATCTTGAAGGTTATATTTTATAAAACCAGTGGAATCTCGTGATGTTATCTTGATATTATTTAATCATGTTAAATAATTATCAAAGTCATACATAAAAATGACAATAATAAGCCATTCATTGGTGGCAGAACCAGTTCTTTATTATACCTATTTTGGGATATTACAGATATAAAATCCAATTCAAGTGTTAGACCAACACTTTAAGTTTTACATTAGATCATAAATTTAAAATTAATTCTCAATTAATCTGCTATAAAATAAATTTGCTACGATCATTAAGTTTATTAACCTATGTTTTTTAAAGATTTGATTTAATTAATTTAAAATAATACTAAGCCTTTAAGGTTATCAGGCCTGCTCATTAAATTATAATTAATGTTTACATCGTCAGTCTATAAAATCGGCTACTGTATCATCATGTAATTAAAATATTTGTTTATATTATAATGTTTTGGATTTTATTATTATACGATTCATAAATAAATTTATTTATTAAGGAGGTTAACGTTTATACATAACTCATTATTATTTCTCACAAACTAGACTTTTATGTTTAAAAAATTATAGGTAAAGCCTTGTCCAAGCACGAACGGGGAAGTAACACTTTTTTACAGAAGATCGGCGTGAAATAACGTTAGGTACCCCTGTTGTTTCTCGTATGGTGAGTGAGAGTGCCGGAGGCCTAAACCATCCTTGTTGGCGAGGTGCGAGTCTGTTGTCACTAGCGTCTATAGGCTAAGTTACCATCAGGTGACGTATTCGTAACAATGACGTAAGAGAGCGAGTAGGTATGAAATAGAGTATTGGTGTATAGATGCGAAAGGGAATGCTCCGATGGTTCGGACATGTGGAAAGAATGCCGGACGAGCGACTGGTTAAGAAGATATACAATGCGAAAGTGGAAGGATGTAGGTACAGGGGGAGACCGAGACTCACCTACCTAGACCAAATCGGTCATGTATTGAAGGAAGGTGGAGTCATGTGTCTCCGAAACCGGCGAACGATGAGGAAAGCACAAATCCAAGTTTGTTCAGCGTACAATAGATCGAGCTATTCTCTGGGTCTGTACGGGATAAACTTTGCAACGAGCGTATCCGATAGGGAATTGGAGTCAACAACATTAACATCCTCAAGTAGTTATGAGCTAGCCCTCATTGAGAACCTATTTCTTTTTTCACCCTCCTTACTTTTATCTCTCATTCCCTCTCCCTCTCTGTTGAAGATCAGTGGTCACTGGAGAAAAGAGATTCTTATATTGGAAATTAGCAACTGTAAGGTAGAATTTCTCGTAGCCATCGGGCCTATACCGATGTATAGCAATAGAAATACCAATGACCTAAAAATGATGACCGGGGTATACAGTGGGATACGGAAAACGTAGGGCAAAGTATTGTGTGTGAGCCACAAAATCTCTATCTATATCCAACAATGGGGTATAAAAGGCTGAATGAGTTATACCAAATTGGTGATTATAAAGTCTATAATATCTATTACGTTATACTACCTAAAAAGTGTAGCAAATGAAATATTCGTTTTGAAAAAAAAAAACAAAATATTTATGTATGGAGAGTTCGATAGTGAGTTTTCTGAGTTATTCATACTTACATTTAAAAAGCCATGCAATGTTACAGTCAAACAAGCGGCAGCTTACCGCTACAGCACACTTATGTCGACTGTTCATATTCCAATGTACTTGCGAGTGTGCTCGAAAATACGGCTTGGTTTGGATAGAGTGGTATTCCTGTATACACACTGTGTTGACCCCTGTTGTGGAGGCCGTGTGGGACCGGCTTTAGAATTGTCCCACCCCTCTCTACCCACGGGAGTCGTAAGAGCCGACTGAGGTAATATCGGAGGAGTGGGCAGCAGCTTTCCTTCGAGTATTAACAACATCCACTGCGATCGCCAACCCGCCTGCCAAGCGTGGCGATTACGGCATTATCCCCCATGACGGGATCGCTCGTTGTGACGTTCTCTTGAGGAGGTCTTTGTCCAGCAGTGGACGTTGAAAGGCTGATGGATGGATGGATGGATGACCCCTGTTTATTGTTATTGTAAGCATTAAACCACAAATTCAATTTGGATGGGTTAGAGTTATAACAAATTTCATTAAAATTTTCTGAACGGATTTTTTTCTGGTACATATTAATTATTTTATTAGAAATTACCAAAATTAAGCAACTCCTATCAATATTTCAAAGGATATTTGTCTCTAAATTTTTTTTGAGATCAACAGCTCACATTTTGAATGCAACAATGAAATGACATATTGATTGACATTGAGCCGGACTCTTTGCAAATAAATTGAATTAAATTGGTTCCAATCTGCGCTTTGACTTTAAACAGATCGTAAAATAAATAGGGTACTAATACAATGGTCTTATTTTAAAGTGCATAGCTTAAATATTATAACACCGTGATCAATGATATTTTTACTATTATTAGTATCCAAATATTTAGTTGAAGTACTTGAAACGAATATAGAAAATCCTTAATTTCTTAACTTTATTTGTTATTGAACACAGATTCAATGACTCATAGTCCTAAGCGCTCAATTAATGCAGACTATGGCACATTTTTATAGCGTTATTATTTTTAGAATGTGGACATGGCCTTCTTTGATCTTTATGGATATATGACCCCTTTAGCGGTTACTTTGTAGAAGATACTTCTAAAAATAGAATATAAAATAAAAAAAATGCATGCATGTATATCTTGATTTTAATAGAGTATGCGCTTGATACATAATATCAATATTCTTTATACTTTGTCCACATGGATTTAAGAATATTAATAGGTTACTCTTAATTACTTCCATGTAAAAATAGCTATCCAACATGAAATACTAATAATAATACATAAAGTAGCTAAATTTTGTTCTTTTCTGGGCTGCTATACGTATACATCATTTCAAGATGATTGGTTCCGCAGTTACAGCATGAAAACGCAACAAACAAACTCACTTTCGCAATTATATTGTCCGTGTGGTGATAGACTAAGAATACAAGTGTCACCACCCCATCCTTTCCCGCGGGTGTCGTACAAGGCGACTAAGGGAAGAAAGCAATTATCACCCATTGCATTACTGGTGGTAGGGATGGGTACCAAGTGAGAGTACTCACTTGCTATCGGGCTCGAACGGGTTGGTAGCACCGTCTTCTGGTCATGAAACACGTCAGTGCGTTTTGACTGTAGCAGAAGATAGCTGTTTATTCTTTCATTTCATATCTGAGAAAAGAAATGGTGCGCAGTGGCTTGACAATACTCTCAGTATATTTGAGTCCATGAGTGACTGTTGCTACTTGCCATCAGGTGGGCCATGGCTCATCTGCCATCGTTAGCAATAAAAAAAATATATTAGTAAGGATTTGTAACTAGCTTCTGCCAACGACTTCATTTGCATGGACTTTAAAATTTGGGCATTAGTATTAAGCATATCTCACAGGAATTATTTATCGGGGTAAAAATATTGTATCCCATGCAGGCTATAATTTAACTGTATACTAAATTTGGCACAAATCTGTTTATTTATTAGGGCTATATGTCAAAAAAAAACTATTCTACGGGACCAAGTCATTTTTGTGCTGTAAAAAGTGTTCTATATGCTAATTCAGTGTCTCATCTGTCTACCTTCCCAATTTCATCCAAATCAGCTCATTCGTTTAGGACGAACAGTCATCCAAATATCTAAACAAATTTATAAATTTTTACATTTACTTATAATATTAGGAGGATTTTTTTTATTGTTTGTAGTGGCAGACGAGCCACGTCCAATCTGGATGGTAAATGGTAACCGTCGCTCAAGGACTCAACTATACCGAGAGTATTGTCAAGCCGCTGCTCACTATTTCATTCCACACATATGAAATGAAAGAATAAACGGCTATCTCCTGCTGCAGCCAAAACGCAACGATGTGCTTTTTGGCCGGTCACACGGAAGACGGTGGTACCAATCCGCTCGGGCCCGATACCAAGTGAGTACTCCCACTTGGTTAGTAATTAATATTATTTCCACAGTGATGTTTCTTAAGGGATATATTAATTATAATTAACATTAAACTATGTCAAAACAAACAAGCGGCTTTAAATCTATTTCAGTAAAGGGAGAATGATACGTTGAGGTTCCGCCTTCGATTGATACAGTCGTCTCGACTTTGACGCGATGTCAGCTATTTGACATACGACAGCAATAAACCAATCTATCAATTCGCCTACTAAATACCCAATTAACTATGTTAACGCAATTTAATATTGAATTACTTATCGAAACGAAGTCGATCAAATCTTATCACTTCGCTAAGTTTAAATAATTATTACACTATTATTGTAATGAATCTTTGTATTGTGTCTCTGATATATTTATTGGCGATTTATTCTAATTGCAAAATTAAACTTACTATATTGAATTAATGCATGTAAATGCATCCGATGTGTGTATGTCATGTGGGGCCGGCACCAAGAATAGCTCCACCCCATCTCTTCCTATGGGAGTCGTAAAAACCGACTAAGGGATTACCGGAGGACCGGGCAGCAGCGTTCCCCTGTGTACTAAAAACATCCACTGCGATCGCCAACCCGCCTGCCAAGCGTGGCGATTATGGTAAAACCCGCCATATTGGGGAGGCCTATGTCCAGCAGTGGACGATGAAAGGCTGATGGATGGATGGAAGGAAATGCATCTGATAGGTGGTATGGGTCGTAAAGACAAATGTGATGTGGAGATTGGGAATGACTGTTGGTTAGTGCGATGGCTTAGCGGTTAGAGCACTTCCCCGGATTGGAAGGGACGCAGGTTCGATGCCAGCTCGCACTAAAGTTCTCTTTTTCCACATTTCACAAATAATTTGTTCTTTAAAGTAGCTGAGCATTTCAAGTGCTAAAATACAGATCAAAACATTAAATACTACATTTTTAAAATATATATATTGAGACTATGCATGTGGTTTCTGCTAAACCAGTTTATTTGGTTAAAAAAAAAGATTTAATAATGTTAAATAACTACTTTTACACATCTATTTTTAAAGGAATGTTCCCTGGTATATCTTGTGTGTAAATATGTACCTACTCTAATCCCATAGTAAAACCGAACTCAGCGCCTTTTTTATAAAACATAGTAAAACCTTAAAAAAAACAGTCACTCTATATCCTTGCGTATACCCGTGCATTATATAAAATGTCTACATGATATTACTTTATAATGAAGACCTGTAATTTGCTGTGATTATATACGTAAACACTGCATGCTGATGAAGAAATTTGCTCATATGGAGTCCCCCTCATTACGCGTTTTTCAATTATAAAGACCGGCATCAACACATGTTATTACGTAATTGATAGCAGATATTGTTTTCATTAAACAACATTATATTAAATGCTTCGTACGAATTTGTAATATGTTTATATGCTAGAAATATACTTAAAATTTAAAATTATTATATAGTGTACGAGTATAATATACTCATCACAAGTCCTTGCTAAATAGGAATGTTAAGATTTTATTGGTATATAACAGTTCACTTTGTCTCACACAAAAAATACTTAGCCTCATTCCACGTAAAAATATTGTTACTAAATATGTACATAATTAAAAAAAAAAACAAGAATTATCTTTAACAGTTTGGGTAAACTGTGATTAGATTTTATATTTTTTATCGATTATAATGTTTAGAGTTGGCCGTGTGGGGCCGGCTTTAGAATTGTCCCACCCCTCTCCACCCATGGCAGTCGTAAGAGCCGACTGAGGGATTACTGGGGGGAGTGGACAGCACTCCCTCGAGTATTAACAAAATCTACTGCGATCGCCAACCCGCCTGCCAAGCGTGGTGATTACGGCACTATACCCCCAATTTGGGCAGGCCTATGTCCAGAAGTGGACGTCGAAAGGCTGATGGATGGAACGGTTAGAGAGCTACGGCATAGTCGATATTAAGCTGGGAAATAATATAATTTTACCTTAAATTGAAACGCACCAAGATACTATACAAGGACAGTATCGGTAGCCTTTTTTGACCTGACGCGAAGGAATCCTTTATAGATACCGTCAGCCAGACTCGCGATGAGATTATGCGGGACTCGATGTGCTAAACATATTCGGTATTCCTTCAGACGTTAAGCCAAAAGGCCCATCTGATTTGGCCTAACCCTCCCTCATCAAGAAGGTATTCGCTGAACACGTACGTCATCTTAAGGCCCCGTTTGCTAGGGTCTGAAAACGAGTACATTAGTCTTAGGGGATGCAATAACAAGTTGAATCAATCTCTCAGTGCCAAACCTTACTACAACTAGAAGTATTTTTTGCGAATAGTATCTAATGTACCGTAACCAATGAAATTAGTTTTTCAGTTCAGAGTCTGATCAAATATTGGCAAGATTCATTAAGAGCGTTTACGATAATCGATCTAAAATCACGATTCAGGTCAGTGCTGCTGATTAAAGAATAAACGGAATAACTGGTCGAAACAAGTGGCCGCGTCAGAGCGAAACTAACTTCACTGATGCAATTTACTAATACAAAAAATCTAGGAATTTTAAAGGACTCTTTCGTACATCACAAGTATTTTAATATACTCCTTAAGGTTTTAAAAAAGCTTAAAGATAAAGCTAACATAAACAATAAAGGTATTTTCAGTGATGTGGTTTTTTTTTGCCACGGAGTTCTATCTCTGCCTCATGATGTTAATTTAATAAACAACGCAGAAGAAGTCGCGGGTATTAGCTAATAAAAAATAAAAGTATTTGAACAGTTTTCAAGGTTAGAAGGAAGCGATTGATTTTCATTTATGCAACATAAATGCCACTTAAAAGGATAAATTATGTCAAGTTCAAAGATCTTAAGTTCAACAAAGCTATATCGGAGGTCGGTTTTATCAACACTAGTTATAAACTTACTGATTTTGTATCTAAACCACAGATAATTGGCTCCATGCTTGTAGAGATAGATTAGGCCTTTCACTTTCTATTTCTATCCTATATTTGGGTGTTTTGACTTAAGAAAATAGATACATCAAATATAGTGAGATTCGTGAGAAAATAATAAAATTTATATTGGCAGTTTGCAGTCAATAGTATTACGCAATAATTTTTTGATCAAATGGCATCAAGTGGAATTTGGTACAGAAATCAATGTCGACCTTCACGACGCACACAATGTGTCTGTGTTGTATTTAACTATAGTGATTTAAAATCGTACTATAAAACATTTCGATCATATGACTGAGTGTACCCAGGCACCAAAACACATCCAATGTGTTCCGTTGCATAGCATGTGGGAGTCAGTAGTATATTATGATTAATGGTCACAACTTAAGTGACAATACTAAAGCCCTGTGGATGATGCAATGAACTTGCATTCCATCAGGTACTCGAAAGCTTGTATGTGTAATAGGTAAAAAGTAAAATAGATAGTGACTTGTACTTACGTTATTTGGAGAATGTTTTTCATGGTAATTTTGTTCCTTATTGTTGAAACAAGTTGCTAATTTAACTATAACCTTTAATATGAAACTTTGAATCTTAGGTCGGACATAAAACATATTTGGATTCTTCCGTCAGAAAGTTCTCAGTACAGAGCACAAACACCACAAAAACAGTATAAAATGTAGGTCAAAGTTGAAAAAATATGGGCAATCTGTACACTATAATCCTGCTGAACACCTAGCAAGCTTTTGTAAATTATTCTTCATATTTTTAATTTTATAAAGTCGGGTAAATCCATTCTTACCTGTGGAAAGAATGCCGGACAAGCGACTGGTTAAGGCTGAAGATATATAAAGCGAAAGTGGAAGGATCTAGGTACAGGGGGAGACCGAGACTCACCTACCTAGACCAAATTGGTCATGTATTGAAGGAAACTGGAGTCAGTAGTCTCTGAAACTGGCGAGCGGGTGTGAAGAGAATTATGAATGTTGAGAAAGCGAGAGATGTATGCAAGAATAGAGCCTCTTGGCACTCTGTTCTCTCTGCCTACCCCGCATGGGAAATGGCGTGATGATAAGTAGTAGTAAATCCGTGTTTCGATAATTTAGCAAATATTGTTTACTTTATTTTTTACACAGGAATACCATAGATGTTGTGTCATCAATACTCTTGTTGATTAACAATCATTAGTAAACAAATAAATCACATTCATGTTCTTCTATAAGTAGTTTCCTTTACATAAGTATTACACTCGATATTAGGCTGTATAATTTGGAATTTATCTGGCCCCTTATATCGGTTGACGTATCCGTGTAATCGATATGTAAACGTTCCGATATAATAAATTGAGCAACATTTGATTTGCATCCAAATTATTGAACGTGTATCGTTAATTGATTTGATTTTGAAAATACGTATAATTTTTAAAGTATTGACCACATATTCGGTCACGCTTAATTTCAATGACATATTCCAATTATGAAATTCGATTTATCAGATGGAAAGGCAAGATGATACGTCCGTTACAAAGAGTAGAATAAATAAAAGTTCGCTATTTCCAAAACATGGATGCGATGACTTGACAGCTCCCCTCTAACTGCTTCAGCGAGATTATGCTGCTGCACAGAATTGGAAACATAAATTCAGTTCATTCAATTACCTCCTAATGACCATGTACAGAAATTTGCTTCAGCAGCTATACCCAGATAAAGCATTCCTAGGAAAAAATATCTAGCTATTTTAACCGGACCACTGTTAGTGTTTTTTTTTTAAATACTGAGTATGGCAAATCTTAAAGCGCTCTAGCTAATATATGTTGTGTAAACCAACCTAAACTAATTAAAATATTTTCTTTATAAAAAATACAAAATATAGAAGTATCTATTTATAGATAAGCATAGAGAGGTTATATAAGCATACGTCGTTAGCATAGTTTGCAAAAATGTGTATAAAATCTATAGGTACCTATATAAAACAGTCAGGTTAGTTACACAATTTATAACTTATGAACGGCTGGAACGATTTTTATAATGATTTGTTGAATTTGTCAAACATTAAAACATGGAAAAATTCACGAAACAGATGTATGGACTGGACTTTTTCATGAAAAAACTGAATAGCATAAATTGATTGTGAAAGTGGTTCAATTTAAGTAGTTGAGCATGTCAACTGTTAAAATACAAATCATAAAGATATAGAAAAACTATTATGTTAAACTAAAATTTACTAATTCTGCGGCGGTCATAAGTTCGCAGGGTCAGGTAATAATAATAATATAATGTTGTATATTCTTGGCGAATATTAAAAATAATCATATTAGCAGACATGTTGCCAGACTGGTTTATGCAAGCATAACGCTAACGGATCTCCGCAAATCACTTTACACGATTTGTCGTTTAGCACTTTTGTGATCCGCTTGTGGGAGTTACAATCTCTCTTTGAGGTTTATTCAAATCCGAATTTTTATTTATAAAATTATCTTTCCCATTTATGTTATTGCCATTTTTAATATTAAAAATTTGAACTTGCAAAAAAATCTTAGTTACAGTTTTTAGATACAATATTAATTATTGGATCAGTATTTAGACGAGCAGCAGGTCAGACAGTTTCACAAACTTTCTTGGGGCTGGCTTCCAGTCTATTCGGTTTTGGCTGATCACTATTATATACATGCTTTAACTAATGGCTGGTGGTACCCTGGACCTAGTGACCTTATAACAAGATAGGCGTCAAATTTTAATTCAAAATTCTGATATCGTATACACCTGATGCCGTCGTAGGCTGCGGGTGGATGCGGGTTCACCGCCCGCAAGGCCTCGAAGGTGTGACGCTCCGTATGTGGAAGCGTCGCTCAGTAGAGGGTACCCGAGAGGGTAAGCCGCCGGTGGACCACAGAAGTATGTCACACGCTTCCCGTTGTCCGCCAGTACAGGCGGAGAGACGGCACATGGCGTGTTTATTTAGTGGGTGGCCTCCACTGTACAATGATTTTCTTCTTAGGCCGGAAAATAGTTTTCAAACCGAAGAACAATATCATGAAGTAACTAATGCAGTAAGTATACTTAAATTATCAAAGTAAAATAATTACCAAATTATCTTAGTGCGTGTGTGGCCAGCCTAATCCATACATCCGTACTGGTGTTGATAAGGATTTGTTAATCAAATATTATAATAATCGTTCACTTGCATACACATAATGCTTTGTATCTCGAATTTATCAACTTATAATGAAAACTTATTTATACACACTACCTACTAGACAGTATCTATATAAATGTTTGAAAGATAAGGGCAGGTCTTAACCCGAAAGGGTAAGCCGCCGGCGGACCACAGAAGGAATGTAACATAGTTCCAGTGGCCCGCCAATAAAGGCGGAGAGACGGCACACGGCGGGTTTCTTTAGTGGGTGCAGGCCCCACACTACCCTGTTCGTTGCTGGCGGAGCGGGAGTTGCTTTACCTAGATGATCTTAGGAGCGGCAAGTGTATAACTAGGCTACGACCTCCTCCTGTTTAATAATTACTAAGACTCATTTTGTTACGCTTCCACGTTATTACGAGTACTACTGAACCAAACGTTATGAAATGTACACATTTAGTCTCGAGTGCAGAAAAGAACATTGGCTACTTTATCCCAGAAAAATAATAATAATAAATAAATATTCACGGACATTTACAACGTCTTCTGGTCCCGAACTAAGCTTAACGCTTGTGCTATGGGTACCAGATTACGGATATAATACATATACTACTTTGTTTTTGGAAATACATACATATTAAATAGAAAACACCCAGACGCAGTACAAATCTGTGTTCATCACACAAATAATAAATTATCCTGAGTGGGAATCGAACCCACGACCTCGTGCACGGAAGTCGGTTACACTACTGACTACGCCACGAGGTATAACAATTTTTGACATCATTAAAATGTGTCGTAAAGTAACGTTACTCTAAAGTCCAGTGGACGAAGAGCCACGACTAGAGTAGAATGTAGAATTATTTATTTGTATTACGAAGTAAAAGATTGTCTAGGAACTGGTGAAAATGGTGAGTGTGTTTCACTTACCTTCTAGTTCAACAAATATAGTGATCAATAGTTTGAAGCTCATATTTATAGTACATGTAATCATATTTTATATCGACGTACTCCTTTTGAAGAAGGCTATCTATGAAAAGAGGAAATGATTGTAATATTATCGAGGATTACCTAAAGAATAGTGATTAAATATATAGTTACTAACATATTTAATGCAAAACAATTGATTTGGAATTATTGTACAATGTGTGAGTTTAAATAACTTCTAAAACAGTTCAAACACTAATTGCACTGGAACTGGGTAAATCTTAAATTGAATGCTTATACTATTTGATGGAGCGATTTTCTAAACATTTTTTAGTACAAAAAAATATCTTTTTTCTTATTCACAAATAATACAAATTATTTAATGCTCCGCCACTTTTTAAACTACAAACTTTAAAAAGTGGCGTAAACATTTCCTTCACCACGTTCGGTAATTACTGTGGCTCCTACGACGTTTTTATAAAGATCTTTGATTTGTAAGTTTGCTCCGTTGCACAATTTGGGTGATTAACATTTCTTAATAACATTACTGGTGATCCAATTTAAGAATGATTTTCCAGAGAGAAAAATCCAGTTTACATGTCCAAATTCCGGGCTGCTACTGCGAATTTTTCCTTTATGAAAAAGCTCAATAACGCGGCCTGACCAGAGGATCGAACCCAATATCTCATGATCAGCAGTCGCTCACACTACCACTGCACCACAGAGGTACTCAAAAAATATATAATATAATATGTAAATAAAATAAAAACCTGTAAAAAGTGATAAGATCAAGGTGATGTTTATTACAATATAAATGGTAATTTAATAAAGCATGTATGTACCTATACTTGAACCTACTGGTTGAGGCTTAAATTGCTCATAATTTCACTCATGCCATTTTTATAATAATTTAACTAACTACTTACACAAAGAAATCGTCTTTTATCAGTAGCTCGGTGATCATATTCTTACAAATAGTAATAAATTGACCGAAATATGCTGTAAATCCCTTAATAAATTTGGATTATCTCGGATTTGTGTACAGACACAACATTGATAATACACGATAGTATTGTCAAAATGGTTTTACGTAAGTACTTTTGTATGTACACATGTTATGTATGTAACCGTTTCCTACAATTGAATATAAACTAATAACTAAAATATGCGTGGTAAAATTGAAAGAGTAGAAAATCTGGTATAAAAATCACAGTCATATTAATCAAGAGTAAGTCATCAGAACCGACAGGCACGATAGTTCTGCAAATAAAGTTGTTTTAAAATCAATCTAATATTGTGATCTGTATTTAGCAATTGACATCCATCCATCCATCCATCCATCAGCCTTACATCGTCCACTGCTGGACATAGGCCACCCCAAAATGGGGGTTTTACCATAATCGCCACGCTTGGCAGGCGGGTTGGCGATCGCAGTGGATGTTTTTAGTACACAGGGGAACGCTGCTGCCCGGTCCCCCGGTAACCTTAGTCTTAGTCGGCTTTTACGACTCCCATAGGAAGAGACGGGGTGGAGCTATTCTTGCCGGCCCCACACGGCCGGCAGCTGGCAGTAGCAATTGACATACTCAGCTACTTTAAAGTACAAATTATTTCTCAAAGTGGATAAAGAGAGCTTTATTACGAGCAGGATTCGAACCTGCGTCCTATCCATTCCAAACAAATCCAAAATATTAAAAAAATCACGCCATCGATTGGTATAAATTTTAATTGTAATATAATAATTAACTTACTATATTGCAATAAAATTTATGCAAATACATCTGATAGGTGGCGTGGGTCTTAAAGTCATCTAACACAAATGTGAAGAAGAGATTAGGTATCACCTGAGAGATTAGGTAACTGCGATACCAGATAGATAAGTCCAGCATTTCCCCGGATTGGATGGGACGCAGGTTCGAATTCTGCTCGAAGTAAATCTCTCTTTTTCCACTTACACAAATAATTTGTTCAATCTAATATTATTAATGATTAGATGCATTCAACATTAGTAAGAAACGACCTTGCATACCTTGCGCTGCAGGTTTGATTACCTACTACTACTTTGAGAGAAAGAAAATTCTTATAGTAGCCAACCTATTTGGTATAATTCTGATATTTCGTGCCTAACATATAGAATGTATATGGAGAAGGCCATAATTATATCTTTACTAACCATTAAAACCAAGGATGTAGGTATATCGGTTTATCATAATTATCCTGTGCGTACCCTATATTATCAATAGAATACTTCGATTATATCCTCCATAGTTATTAGACTTATTGAACCGTGAAAATTTCCGATACACTTGATTTTGGTGCGTTTTAGTTAGGTCGGTGTGTAATCAACCGTCATTAATACGTTTACTGGGGTCGACAGAGATAAGCCCAATGACAGGACAATCAATGACCTCTAAATAGTTGATAATTGCATATACAGTATCGACCTTACTCTTAAAACATGTGCGGTAACATGATTCGCAATGGAATACGTACAGTTAGATTTTTGCTAATCTATACTAATACGAGCAGACCTCCTGCCACGCGTTGATGTGGCGCACATAATTCGTTCGTTATATTTTGATATTATTTGCCATAAAAGGGAAATAATCGCGATACAAACTATCCCATTTTATTGGAACAAATCACACATTTCAGAAAAAGTCTTTAAAGTCGGATAAGTAGTTTTGGAGTATAGCTAGCCTTTGCCCACAGCTCCACCGCATCTAAAAGCTAGTTTTTAGGTTATATTTCAAGTTCCTGATATAATATCGGGATAAAATGACGGACCTCGTGGCGTAGTCGGTAGTGTAACCGACTTCCGTGCACGAGGTCGCGGGTTCAATTCCCACTCAGGACAATTACTTGTGTGATGAACACAGATATTTGTACTGCGTCTGGGTATTTTCTATCTATTATATATGTATGTATTTACAAAAAAAAAGTAATATAATACGTATTATATCCGTAATCAGGTACCCATAGTACAAGCGTTAAGCTTAGTTTGGGACCAGAGGACGTTGAGTGAAATGTCCGTTAATATTATTATAATAAGTTACCAACGTAGCAATACCCAAAATAAAAAAAAAATAAAAAAAATATACCTATACCAGTTTTTAAATCTAATCAAGAGCTATCAAATAAAAAGTTGCACCAAAGTCCGTTCAGTTGTTTTTTTGCGTGATGCGCGATCAAACAAACAGACCGACCATCGAACAGACAAAAAATCTAAAAAAAATGTTTTGTGCGCGCGCATACAGCCTATGCCGTGTGGGGCCGGCTTTAGAATTGTCCCACCCCTCTCCACCCATGGGAGTCATAAGAGCCGACTTAGGGAATACCGGGGGAGTGGGCAGCAGCACCCTCGAGTATTAACAACATTCACTGCGATCGCCAACCCGCCTGCCAAGCGTGGCGATTACGGCACTATCCCCCATATGAGCGAAACACATGTTGTGGCGTTCTCTTGGGGAGGCCTATGTCCAGCAGTGGACTTCGAAAGGCTGATGGATAGATAGATACAGCCTATATAGTACTTTTTTTCTCAAACATCTTAAATGTACAGACACAGCTTTGTTACAGCTTTATAATACTTACGATTAGGATCCAGCTGAACAGTTTTTGTTGTATGTTTTTGTTTTGTAAATGCGACAATTTCTAGAACTATCAAACGGATTTGAATTCAGATTTTCATAGGTATTATTTATTATATTTATTTATTTTAAGAAAATTAATAGGGCACAAATAAGTTAATATATAAATTATATGAGTTAAATATTTCTCATTTCAGGAAAATAATGCAGTTTCAAGATATAGAATAAATTCTATTAAGTCTAATTGAGCAGTTAAAGATATAATATGTTGAAGAAGATCGGGCAATATTTATATGCACGTAACTGTGTGATAAATGTTTATAACTCAAATTAACTTTCTAATAGCTCTGAAGTCAAAATCACAAGAACTATCTTCATAGAATTATATTATTATATTCATAATGATGGTTATCAAAGTTGTACCATAAAACTAATTATGATAAATAAACAATAAAATATTTAATGTAAATATGATTAAGATTGTCACAGACTGAACTACTTCACAAGATATTATATTATGTAAATTGAAGTAGATAAATGCGAACGGAGTTCGATCCCGAACATCATTGAACATACTTTCAATTTTATTATATTTCACACTGAGAGACACTGTGAGAGATGATGACGGTCCCACGGAAGTATTTACATGCATTAATCCAATATAGTAAGTTTAGATCAAAATGTTTAAAAAATCACGCCATTAAATGGTATGACTTTTAATTGCAAACTTTAATTTACTATATTGGATCAATGCATATAAATGCTTCCGATAGGTGGCGTTGGTCGTTAAGACAAATGTGGTAAGGAGATTGGGTATTTCTAACAAATGATACGGTAGCTCAGTGGATTAGAGCACTTTACCGGATAGGACGGGACGCAGGTTCGATTCCCGCTCGTACTAACATACTCTTTTTCGTTATTCACAAATTGTAATTTGTACTATAAGAGTAGCTGAGCATATCAAGTGCTAAAATATAGATCAAAATGTTTGATAGAGACCTTTGTAGGTTTTTTGTTTTAAAACTCATACAATATCCGTAATATTGTCAAAACATACTTTTACTCAAATTTTATGAATATTATATTCTACAAAGTGCTTGCAGTCGTGACAATAGTTGGAATACAGAAGAAACAAAACTAAAAAGTAAATGTAGTATTGTTTACAAAAAGTTGACGTGAAATGCAATATGGCTGAATAGTAACCGCGTCGCGGTAGCCTATGCTTTCCCACCTGAATATGACACCATGCTCACAATTACAAAATGACACAAAACACCCGTAGATACACATGAAAAATCAACTTTGATGGATTTAAATAGGATTTAATATCGTCTAAGCCCACAATTGGAACCCTTCGTCTGACGGATTAGCTGAGCACGGCTGACCCATTAAACGATCGATTGTTTCCTTATTGTGGTGGCTGCAACGGCTGATGCAAATAATAATTACAAAAGTCAATGTTATTATTTTATACAACTACGGAATCTATTTATAAAATTCAAAAATCTGGACTATCTCTATGTGGCCTTTCGTGGATCTATCTTTTTTTTTGTAGCTAATGATGGCAGATAAAACATGGCCCAACTGATGGTAAGTGGTAATCGTCGCTCATGAACTCAACCATACCTATTGTCAAGCCGCTGCGCACCATTTCATTTCTAAGATATATGAAATGAAAGAATAAATGACTATCTTCTGCTACAGCCAAAATACACTGACGTGCTTCATGACCGGTTACACAGGAGACGGTGGTACCGATCCGTTCGGGCCCGATAGCAAGTGAGTACTCTTAGTTGGTACCCAGCCCTACCACCAGTAATGCAATGGGTGATAATTACTTACTACCCTTAGTCACCTTGTACGATACCCGTAGAGAAGGGGTGGTGACACTTGTATCCTTAGTCCATCACCACACGGACAAACTTCTTAGATATTGCCGCACTTTCCACTGAAGAACACTATGACGGTTGTATATGTAGTACTTGTTAGTGTTATCAAAATATACTTGAATATATGAATATAAAATTTACCTGAGATTTTACCGAATTAAATTTGAAAACAATTTACTATCAAAATATAATAACGTTAAAATACAAGTCTTTAGAAGGCATTCCGGTCTATATTGTAGGTTGTGAAAGTACAAGGAAATTTCGACATGTTTTAGGATTAACGAGTAAAATATTCAGCAATTCAACTCGTGAAGTTCGCAAGGTTATAGTACATAGGATTTGATCAATATCTGCGTAATGAGGTCTCAGTTACTAGCGCCATTAAAGTCCCAATCAAAACACAATAGAGTAAGGAAACTGGTTTAAATAACCAGACACCTAATTGCTAGAATGGTGTAGACCACACACAGCAAAGAATTTTTACTAAGACATGTTTACTTTACAATAAGTGTACTTTCTTTAAAACTTATCATCACGCCATTTCCCTTGCGGGGTAGGCAGAGAGAGCAGAGTGCCAAGAAGCTCTATTCTTGCATACATCTCTCGCTTCCTCAACATTCATAATTCTCTTCATAAACGCTCGCCGGTTTCGGAGACTCCTGACCAATTTGGTCTAGAAAAATGAGGCTCGGTCTCCCCCTGTACCTACATCCTTCCACTATCGCATTATATATCTTCTTAACCAGTCGCTCGTCCGGCATTCTTCGGCATCTTTCCACATTTTCAAACCATCGGAGCATTCCTTTTCACATCTTTACACCAATACTCTCTTTCATACCGACTCGCTCTCTCACGTCGACGTTACTTTCTTTAAAGTTCACAGCTAATTTTAGCTTGAGTTAATAAACTATTAAAGCAATATTTTGGAAGTTGGTTACAATCTCGATATGTGCATTTTCTCAATGATGATGTCCAAAACTGGCGGCGTCCATCAGTAATTGTTTATAAGTAACCCGTGCGTAAAACTGTGTTATAGTTCAATCAATTTAGCATGACAATCGTCTGTTCGACTGCGATAACGACAAACATTATCTAGTTCTGTATGGTGTTACCATCAAAATGATTTCATAAATTAATTTATTATACCAATGTTATCATAATCTTGGACAATGTTTGCTAAGTTATATTGTCACAATTATCATTATTGCAAACCTGATACAAGGTAAGACATAGTAAAATATTGTCTCGTTTGTCAATTTGTTTCTGCATTTGATCGCGCCTTATCTTAGCCCATCCATTTTCTAATCGGACAATTACTTAGCTTCTCTGTTTTATTGGTGTGATGTAAAATCACAATATATTAAAAGTAAACAGTATGGACACTCGATTAGATCTCTATATAAATGCCGCGCTATAACTACCTATTACATTGATATTACACAGATTTAGTTTTAGTTTACGCTCTACTGTGTGCGTTAAGTCTAAGATTGTCACTGAATGAAAAATTATTGTATACTGAGCCAAGTAACTTCTGACACTTGTGTTATTAGCCGCTATAGATTCACATAAAAACATCTTCAATCACAACACTCAAACTTAATTACGTAGGACGTAGGAATATCCAACACACAACATCACTCGAATAAATTCATTACGTCACATTTCACTACATTATACAATAATATGCACTTACACTGCGCAATTCCATTCAATGCTTACATTTTACATAATAATTATTATTACAATAACTATTAATTTACTAATGTTTACGAATATTCATGCTCTTCTCATTTAATACACAACCATGAAGTGTGCAGCGTATGCAACCGGGAGGCGTCTCTCAGCTGTAAAAATGTAATCTGTGGGCGCCGCCGATGACTTGTTTGTTGTTCAGTTCAGTGTAGATAGGTAATACCGTTATCCGCCTATAATGCAAGCGAATATTTTTGGAATAATAATCGCCTTATTTAACGTATAAATAAATAAAATACCGAAAAGGTTATTTTATTTAAAAAAATACAATGATAAAGTACCTACCTATCTGAAGAATGGCAATTATTTGTAAAGTGTCAACAAAGAATATTTGTAAAGTTTTCAGACAATTATGTGTAAATTATCGATAATAATTTACCTCCTAGTTCTTAGATAATCTATGAAAGCTTCTATCCCTATCATGTTTACTTGACAAATAGCCGTAAACAGCCCTAATACCCCATTCTCAATCGTAAAAAAACAACTGTCTCGCTGCTTCGTCCCGTCGCGTGCTGTCAGCTGCTGAGAGCACAGAATTTCCGTGTGGTGACGGACTAAGAATACAAGTGTCACCACCCCATTCTTTCCCACGGGTGTCGTGTCATGAGGCGGCTAAGGGAAGTAAGCAATTATCATCCATTGCATGACTGGTGGTAGGGCTGGGTACCGAGTGGGAGTACTCATTTGGTATCGGGCCCGAGCGGGTTGGCGCCACCATCTCCAGTGTGACCGGCCATGAAGCACATCGTTGCGTTTTGGCTGTAGCAGGAGATAGCCGTTTATTCTTTCATTTTATATTGATGAAATGAAATGGTGAGCAGCGGCTTGACAATACTCTCAGTATAGTTGAGTACATGAGCGACGGTTACCATTTACCATCAGATGGGCCGTGGCTCATCTGCCACTACAAGCAATAAAAATAAAAAAGAATCGCTGGTGAGGTGAGGAAGCCTCAATTAATAGGAGGGGCACAATGTCCATTCTGTAGGTAATACTATTATAAGTATATTCTGTGAAAAAATGTAGATAACATTGGTTGTTTTTGCTAGGTGGTGATCTGCGGTGCGGTGCCATCGATGGTCCGGTCGGTTCGCCTCTACAGCCAGTGCTCCCATTTGTACGTCAACGTATTCCCAAACGGTACCGTCATGGCTCGCTCCGATGGAAACGACCAGCGTAAGTATTGTTTCTCTTAATATATTTAATTTATATTTGCCATAAAAGCTCGTGACGAAACGGGCCAAATATAATTCCTAAAAAACATATATATATCAATTATGTATATTGACGTTGTTCAGCAATATTGAGAACCTAATAGAACACAGTTGAAATACTATTTGAATTTCCTAAAATTCAATGATAAAGCGATGACCGATACAAGCTACTTTACGTGAGTTAGAGAGATGTGATGATTAGACAGTAAATTGCATGCATATGTATCAAAGTTGTTTGTTTTTATTCGAATAAGTATATGCAATATAGTTATCATTCAGCCCTAATGTATCAATCGACCTTTGATAAAATATATTAACAGGGAGAAAAATAATTTAATTTAATAATACCGACATCGTGCATGTAAATAGTATGAAAGCCTCAACTTAGACGCAGTTCGACCGTTGAAAAGTTTACTGGCACAGATGAAACTCGGGGCAATCGTATAGGGCCTAGACGTGAGAAACTATAGGAATATGTCAATACTTGAAGGGTCAACGGCCAGTCGCGGCAACAGGTAGACTTTACTGTGCTATATAGTAACGGGTACGCATTGCGCTGCACCAACATTATGACTGTGAAATGTTTTGCGTTTCACGTATTTGTATATTTTTCTATAACATTGGCATGCTTGCATAGTTTGTTAGAAATAGTTATACTTACTGCAAACTTTTGGAAACATGACTAGGTACTCGAAAATATTTAAGTGCAACGAATTAAGATTTGGCGATAATCACAAATAATTATAATGCCGTACCTTTTCATATCTATTCTAAAACTATTTTGCGCACTCCTGCAATGCGTGCATCTCATTAGTTATTTCACCAGCCAGATAAGTCTAACATTAGCAAAAACTCCTTTGATACTGGCCATAAATCGCATGCTTTTTTATTTGAACAAGACTTGGCTTTTAAATCGACCTTAGTAAAGTGAAGGGATTCACGTTTTCTATTATTAGACGAAAGTTAATTTCGAATTCGTAATACAAATTTTTACAAGTGCATTACTTAATGTTTGTTTAAAATACGCAACATAAGTTTGTCTAAATGCTTTCACCTTTCCTAATTTCACACCTTTGCAATTACAAGGATTCATTACAAGACTTTTTGCACACCTTGTTTTGTTATTTATATATGAATTTTGTAATGTTATTTAATACTTTCTGCCAGTTATACATTAGCATTGGATACCTACGCGTATTAAGAATTATGATAAATAGTTTCGCTGTATAAATATCTTACTATTCAATCCCGCTATTATATGTTGAAGTAATTTTGAATAAGTTTCCATAATTCGATCATGTATGTACCCGTATCCTTCTTAATGAGGATTAAAGATCTTTGTGCAAAGACACAGATTAGAAGTTGATGATTGCGAGAGATGGAGGCACATTGTGTGGTAAACTCCAGTGAATGTAATTGGAATTCATAAATCTTTTATGGAAATTTCCATTTAATTCTTTAGGCAGTAAAGTTGTAATTACTTTTTGTAGTATTTTAAGAAGCTGATTTTATGCAAGGCGCATCATCTTAAGAAGTTTACACTAAATGATAAATTTTAACTACAAGTACAGCATATGCTATTGACCCAATAAAAGCAACAACATTTCGTATCTGCTTTTGACACACACAACTTAATTAAAACATTAAACTTTACAACTTGTTTACAATAATTATTGCGTAAACTATGTACATTAATTACAAAATCTACATTCTAACATCTATGATTACAAGTTAACATACCGATGAGTAATAATGTTAAATATTACTTACATTTTTTATGTAACATCAATAAATAATACAGAGCGGAAAGCCATTAATTAAGTATGAACAATAATCGCGTGAGAATAGACATTTATTTGTTGCCTAAATAAAAAATTTAATCACTTGACCCGTGTTAGCATATGTGTTAGTTGTGAAGCAATAAAAGAAACTACAGAGCCAATATTAAATTTAACGATTTAATAATGCATCACCAATGTAATCCGGTCTTTAGTAGTTGTTTTGTTTTATCGGGAATCCTAATGAAAAAGGGGTCTCTGCAATTTGGTCACTTGTATTCACCGGACACATTGCGCCGCCTACCGCCGAATACCGCGTGAAATATGTGACGCTTTTTAATTAAAATTAGATTTGAAGGCACTGATAACAAAATTTAATTATTTCCATGATGTTAGAATAGTGTCTGGTTGAATCTAACGGCAATAGTGCGGATGCCGTGGGCATTAAAGTATATTTTATTTTAAAAATGGAACTGCTAAATAATCGTGGTATTATGTCAATAATAATAAAAAAACTACACGTCGCGGGATGTCTAGCAGAAGTGAAAACATCGAAATTATTTTGTAGAAACAAAATGATCATAACTTAACAAAGTGGAGTACGACGTATCAAACGAGTATAAACTCGATAGGGTTGCGTAGTTTCATTACAGAGTTACTGTGGCCACCTTCCCGCTCCATCTTCAGACCCTGGATACCATCTAGAGACAAAGTACTTGTCAAGATAAATCATACGAGCCCAAACTCGATGGAGTTATGTCGTTTTATAACGGAGTTCCTATGGCCACCTTCTAGCTCCATCATCAGACCCTGGATACCATCTAAAGACAAAGTTCTCGTCAAGACAAATAAAATGATTTCAAACTCGATGGGGTTGCGTCGTTTCGTTACAGAGTTACTGTGGTCACCTTCCAGCTCCATCATCAGACCCTGGATATCATCTATGACTGTATTTCTAGTCAGGAAATTTCAAACAAGCTCTAAGATGCACCATTTAATTACAGAGTTTCGCATGGCCACCTTCCAGCTCCATCATCAGACCCTGGATACCATCTAAAGACAAAGTACTCATCAAGACGAATCAAACGTGTCCAAACTCGACGGGGTTGCGTCATTTCATTATAGAGTTACTGCAGCCACCTTTCAGCTTCATCATCAGCCCCTGGATACCATCTAGACACAAAGTACTCGGCAAGACGAATCATACGAGCTTCCCACGAGGATTTCCCACGTTTATGATTTGACCGCGACACGTCTTTCGCCCCCATCGGCGGGGACGAAATCGTGGATAATTACTTGTTGTAGCTGCCGTACCTATTTATATACTAAAGTCCACGCGGACGAGGTAGCGGGCAAAATCTAGTGTATAATAATAAAATAATCATTAATAGTATTTAGCTTTAAAATTATTGCATGTTAGCGTTCAATAATATTAAATGTCACCATTTAGGCCCTTTTCGGGTACCTATCACAAACGGAAACAAGGAAACAACATAACTATTAAAAAGAGAAAATGCCGGTGCAATTTGGTCGGTTTATCTGTAGAAGAACCTTACAATAGAACGTCATTTTAAAAATCAACGGAAATCACAGCTTGGCGAAAATAGTCGGCAATCGTTTCTTTTTTGTGATATTGGTCGAAAGATTGTGGTGTGTGGATTAAGTGTGTGCGGAACGAAAATTATATGTAATCAATCGACGTAGGCGGTGCGGCGCCTACCTAAATTAAGTTGTTACCTTTAAAATATCATAATAAAGGTTCATATGGCCCCTGGATTCGCAAAAAAAATGTACCACACGCACGGCATTCAATAATGATGTGGTACAATCTAAACGAATTAATAACGTAATTTGCGCGCGCATTTTAAAAATAATAGGCATTTGATCGTCAGATGCTTTTTTATATTTCAATTATTAAAAATAATTCTGAGAATGGAATCCCATAAGAAAAAGTAAGTGGCTCTGTGTGAGGTAGTAATTATTATAAGGAACTTCGATATATTATTGATTGAATGTTTTGTTGGCATGAGGCTAAGTGGCGTGACTTGCATTAATTTTTATCTTTTTTTGGCAATGGTAAACAAACAACTGTCCCGTTAGTGAAATATGCACTTACGATATATTAATTAAGTAACATAGGGATATATTGAAAATAAAATTTCTTTCATACCTGCAATTAAATGTAAAACAAATACCTAGGAGTCTAAAATAAATATTTTTAAGAACAAATTATTTGTGAATGTGGAAAAAGAGAAGCTTAATGCGAGCGGGTCATAAAGACAAATGTGATATGGAAATCGGGAATGGCCGTCGGTCGGTGCGATGGCTTAGCGGTCTAGAGCACTTACTGGGATAGGAAAGGGACGCAGGTTCGTATCCCGCTCGCACTAAACTTTTCTTTTTCCACATTCACAAATAATTTGTTATTTAAAGTAGCTGAGCATGTCAAGTGCTCAAATACTGATCAAAATAAATACTTTTGATAAACAAGCAGTCATTCACATGAATCACATAAATATGTAAAAGTCTTAATTGATAGATAAAATGCATACCACGATATGTGTAAACACACATAATAATTAGTTTATCAGAATTATTAAACATTAACCATTACATCGGCTGAAAACATGAACACGTTAATCTCCTTTATAAAAGTGCTTATCTACTACTAGATATTATGTACGATGTCTTCAATCTAAGCTTTTCCTCACTTGATAAAGATAAAATAACTAATAAATATATTTTTATTCTACATCGGTGGCGAACAAGCATACGGCCCACCTGATAGTAAGCGGTTACCGTAGCCTATACACGCTAGCAACACCAGAGGTATTACTCACGCATCGCTATCTCCAAGGAAAGGGATTGGAGGTGGATAGGAAGGATAACAAGGAGAGGCAGGATAGTAAGGAGAGGGTAGAAATGACAATAAGGAGAGGATAGGTAGGATACTAAGGAGAGGATATGGAGGGGGTTTGGGCCTCCGGCGCTCTCACTCACCATACGAAACACAACGGTAGGTGTAATTACCGTTGTTACACGCTAATCTTTTGTGAGAGGCCGGTACATTCGTGCTGGGATAAGGAAGACTACCACCATAAAACTAATAACTGCCTTGATGGTCTAGCGGACTGCGGATGGCGAGGTTTTGGGTTCGATTCCCGAGTCGAACCCACAAAAAGTTATTGGGCTTTTCGGTCAAGAGATTCTCAAAAGCAGCCCGGAATTAGGAAGTTGGCGGTGTTAATATCTCCTGCTGTTTGTTGCCGACACTGATTGCCGTGATCGAAATTACGGTGAAGAGATCGTTATTATTATTATAGATTAAAGAAATAGAAAAATCCTTCAGAGCGTATACAGTTGTTATTTAGATAGCGGAAATTATTGCGTATAATTTCTTCATATAAATAAGTTCAGGTGGTGCATCAA
This sequence comes from Leucoma salicis, assembly GCA_948253155.1. Lineage (NCBI taxonomy): Eukaryota > Metazoa > Arthropoda > Insecta > Lepidoptera > Erebidae > Leucoma > Leucoma salicis. Next base: position 8,761,644 of record OX411815.1, read on the forward strand.
TTCCAAGTACAAATCAATAGAAAGTAGTCTAGATACTTCTCCTAACTGCTAAAAAATTAATGTTTGGATCTATAATTATATACTTTTACGGTTGGCGAAATCTGAAACAACATGTCTGCACATTTAAGATAGGATTTTGAAAAATACTGCATCAAGGAGTGGCTGGAATCACAAGAAATATGGCACGTCTAACCCTTCCTCATTCGCTGTGTGCGCTACGCTAGGCGTCTCTGAACATAAAACATTTTTTTTATTCGCACGCTCGCTACGGATATGGATTTTAATAAAGCTTTTTTGAGAGCTCCTGTTTAGACTTAGAAAGTATTTTATCCCGCTTCTATATCGGTAACCTGACATATAACCTAAAAACTAGTTTTATATGGGTCGGTTAGTTTTTCGTGCTTGTATGCTCTGTGCGTGAAATTATCCAGTGTGGAAATCGAACCAAAACACTCGATATGGGAGGCCGGTAACTAAACCACTGCTATTAGTGCAGTGTGTTTTTATTACATGTTTCAATTAAATCTTTATTAGGAATTTCAAGCGTATCAATTTATCTAAATAGCAGACGTGCGGTTTATCTGATTGTTGCTGTTATTGCTACATAATATGTTCGACAATTGCTAGTTGGGTGGTCCCGCATGTTTGCACTTGATGTCGCGAATAAAAAAGGGTGTTTAGTAAATACGTGTAGGTACTTTGTATTGTCCTGAGTATTATTGTTATGGGAAAAGGAATTTGTGCTGTGTTTTTATTCGTATTTTGTTGGAGTTGTGAAACGCTTTGCCTAAATGAGTACTCCTTTCTTTATTTACGAACCCATTACGGCGGGGAGATTGGCTTATTATACCGCGAACTGAATGTAATGGTGGTTTGGTTAGTTTAGACTTTTCCCTTTAAGAGCAGTGTTCTTTAATTAATTTTACTTGTTTATGAGTTACTACTACTACTGAGTGTCTTTATCCACAGTCAAATATTGTGTCAGGTTTTCGGTATGTAGTGCAATAAAACTTACACTCTTAAGTCTAATCAAGGACTAATAAACAAAAAAAGATTCTTCAAAACTAGTTATGTAGTTTTCGCGTGATGCACAAACAAATAAACAGACATAAATTCTAAAAAAGATGGTTTAAAAAGCTTAATATAGCAATTTATTACTCAAATACAGACAGTATATTAAATACATTAATCTAACTAACGCTAATAAATGAAATACGTAAGCGAGTATTAAGTACCTGAATATTATTACTGTGTAGGTAGTGAATCTCATTTGGACTGACACTATTCTTGTTTATTTAAGTCGATATTCTTGTTTATTAATTTTAAGTCGTAGAATCAGATCATTATTTTCGTCCAATCTCTATAAATCCATATCTATTGTCATCTAAAAATATACGTAAATCTGATAGTTTACTTTTGTTCGATATTTATCAAAATACAATTTTGACCTGATTCCTGATTTGTCGAAATCGATAAATATTGCCTTATACAAATACTGTCGGTGCAATATTGATTTTCTGTCAACATCATGGATGTAACCTACTCCCGTTATATCTCGATTTTCTGACACATTGGTCATAGATAAGCGTTGCTAAGTGTATTTCAGACAATTTTGAAAGTATTTTATTTATATGAAAATGGTATCTCCAAGGTTTTTGCAGATTTAGAACGAACGTCTTGCAATCATAAGTTTACAAATATCACGTGAGACTTGAGAAATCTAAGATTCTTTTTATCATTTTTAAAACTAAAACCATCACTTCTAGTAGTTCACTCATACAATAATTTTGTAATGAAATAAAACGAAATCAATTGACAATGAGGACAAGTAAAAAAACATCTTGTAGAAAAAAAATCGGGCATGTGTTTTTTAACTATTAGTTCTCAAAAATTTTATATTATATAACGATATTTTTTACATTTAAGTTGAATAGTGAATACACTTTTTATACTTAATGTTATATTCAAAATAACTGTGTCCGCGGTGCCGCCACTAAAAGTTATTTTTATCGTGATAATACATAGCCTATGTATGTCTCTCCTTGTAGTCAGATTTAAATGCTGGTTAAGTAGTTTCGGAGATTACCCAACGAGCTAATTGAAAAACATTATCTCCTGAAATTTGTATAATTTTTAGTTTATTATTTTTATATTAAGGGTGGTTTTTTATTATTTCTTAGTGTAGGTATCTAATGTTGTAAATGTATCGATCATATCCAGTATTAGTATCATTGCCACACAGTATTTGTGGTCGCTTAATCTAGTCTGACTTGACGGTAACGTGATATCGCGTCGACAGCCTAAAGACGCGATTACAGACAGCACAATACAAACAACTGGCTAAAGTAGGTTTATTATTATGTGCACTTTTATTATCGGTAAGTGAGATATAATAATGTTTCTTTTTATTGCGAATAATATCAGACGACCTTAACTACCATCAGTACTAGGTACTTAATTGAAATCTTCGAAAAAAATCAAACAACTTAAAGATTTAACAGAAAATGCACAGTCTTTTTACATTGTTTTAAGTCTGGAAAAGATCAGAATTACAGAAAATTGTCTATTTATGACGTCGAATATACTTTTTCAATCTTTCTAATTACCGGTTACATAGACAACATTATTTCTTATTTCATAACGAAATTAGTAACGCACTGGTGAATGTTTTACTCTCTGAATAAAAAATAAGTATAATTTTATTTTTATCTCAATTATATAGCCGTTATTTTTGTTTCACAACTGCTAGTCGTGCGGAATAGTGCCCTAAATCAGATTTGTTCGTACTAAAGTGAGTTATTTGTCAATTTATATCTTAATTTTAAACAAAAATAAGCTAACCTAAAAAGGTATGGTTATATTTTGAATTAGTCCTTATTGGTTGCCAAGAAAATTGAAGTATTCATGATTCAAGAGGTCTCAGGTCCGAACCTCGGTTTGGGCCGAGAAAAGCTTAAGAAATTCCGTCAAGAAATTCTTTAAAGCAGCTCGGAATTCAGCAAGTTGGTGGTGTCTCACCATTTTTTAAAATTTTTTTTTTGGCTATAGTTGTTGGTGCTGCGCTTGATTTCTCTCTTGTCGTGGCGGAATGCCGTCCTTCCTTCCCTGTCCGGACTATGGGAGTGAGGGAATATAGCGTGCACTTGTGTCTGCGCTTCACGCGTGTATATACATATATCTCTGGCGTCCATCACTGATGTCTGTTGACATTGATCGCCGTGACCCACATTACAGTCTGGAGAGATAATTATAGAGCGTTAATTTAAAAACCATACAAAATTGTCTATGTGCAACCACCTTAATATAGTGACAGGATTCTTGTAATGTAGGTAAAGTGCGTCATTAGTGACGTCAGAGCACATGTTCAAGGAAGATCGGTATAAATGACGAGTAAAATATGTCTGAAGGTTTTATTGATCGGTATGTTCAACATAAAAGACGATTACTTATTGTATAAAACCGCCCGACATCATTTATTCATATGATTTTATAGATTTCCAATAATTATTCATTACTGGCTTCTACATTTTATTACGTGTTTACATTTTTGTATCTCTGTGCTTAATAGGTATGTTGGGACGAACAAAATAATTATTTTTCAATATTCTTGGTCAGTAGGTATTATATGATAGTAGACAGAGCCATGATATATTACATAGGAATCGTAAGACAAGAGTAAATTATTTTCAATAGAAAAACCTAAATACTTAACGACTATATTTAAAATATTGCACTAGTTTAATGTAAAATACAATAATCAGTCCGTACTCATAATCCTACTACCATATTAAACATGTGAAAGTTTATGAAGATATTTAAATGTTTGTCCCTCAATAACGCTGAAACGATTAAGCGGCTTCAGATGTGATAGGATTAACATATATGACCGTCCCAGGGACTTCGTACTATTCTGAATAAATTAATAATTCTCATAGGATAGCTATTTTTGGCATATAGATCTAAAAATCTAACTGCCTCGGTGGTGTAGCGGTAGTGTATGCGACTGCTAATCATGAGGTCTCGGGTTCGATCCCCGGGTCGAGCAATGTTATTGAGCATTTCCTAAAAAGGAAAATTCTCAGTAGCAGCCCGTAGTTTTGAAATGTGCCCGGTAGACGTTAATAGGCTCGCCCCCTATTACGTGGGACTTAAACATAGCTGGCGAGTCGTGGGTGTGTAATACACCTCTGCCTACCCCTTCGGGGAATACAGGCGTGATGCTATGTTAGATCTAAAAACTAAACAGATTTGTACGAAATTTGAAGATATATCAAATTACAGATACGAGTTAAAAAACAGATACGAGTAATATAGGTAGAGTCTGAAAACGTAAAGAATATAGTCATATAGAATGTGTTTTATCCTAATATGGAGGTACAGTGGAATATACCTAAATGACACTACGGACTAAAGTTTGAACGTATGTCAGACGAAGTCGTTGGCCAAAGCTAGTATAGCATATAAACGAAATACGTAGTAACTATATTATTTGCTGATTACAAATACAACGTATTCGTATAAATTCCTGAGTGTGCCGTTTTAGTTACCTACTCAGTCGATGAAACACGCAACATTTTGTAACAAGAGTAATTGAATGAGCACTATTAATATTACTATATGTAATATTGATAATCATAATTATGACGTATTAACGTAAATATCCCTAACCGCACGTCCCATCGTTCGGGACAAAGAACAGGGTAGTTTGGGGCCCTCACCCACTAAATAAACCCGCCGTGTGCCGTCTCTCCGCCTTTATTAGCGGGCCACCGGAACCATATTACATTCCTTCAGTGGTATAATGGCATAGCCTACCAAACGCCTTTTTCATTAAACACAAAGTGAAAAATGTGAAATCAAAAATAACAGTCACGAGCAGGATATATGTTATTTTCGATTTCACATTTTTCACTATGTGTTTAATGTATAGTGGTAAGCATGTCAAATGCCAAAAATATATATAAAAATATCTAAAAATGTCTTTTTCATTTTTCCTATTCCTGTACATGAGGGCTTATAAATGTTAAAATCCAAATGGCTGGTGCTAATAGTCTACAATAATGTTTGTTTGCCATCTCTTTTTATTTTAACTTACTATTTGAATATGAATAAGCTTAAATAACGTAGAAGACAAAACAGTCTTCCGACATCTTAATACGTAGTGGTCTGAGATTAAGATAAGGCCGTACTAAAAGACTTCAATAATCTAGTAAATCCCAGTTTACAGTGTCACTGCATCCTATCGTCGAGGAGGCGCTAGTGCGTTTCCCATACAAACATTTTTTAGACATAAATCACATTAACAAAATATATTTTACCTGGAAGAATAAAATCCACATTCTTTAATTGAGTTTGTTTTCCAAAATTACTTAAATGTTAACATTATTATTTTTCTCTAAGCTATTTTAAGCTTAAATTGTGTGTAATATAATATACTTACTTACTAATATATTATGAATGCGACAGTGAACTTTCACGTACGTAGTTACCTAAATGATCATCAGGAAATTTTGCAAACATATGTATATATGTATAGAGAAAATTATTCATCACGCATCCAATACTTGTATGTATACTAACGTGATGTGTTGTTTCGTAATTTGTATGCACATCAAATTGTAGTTTATTTAATTTTAATACACTACTAATAATCTCAAATCTACTTAAGAATACTACTACCTAAATACGGATATTTAAAATATAACAAAAACAGAATAAAAATTATATACAATTGAGATAATGTCTATTTTCCAAAAACAAGTTTGTTAAATTATAGATATTAAGATCGCAAAGTACTAAAATCCAGTTTAATATTAGTAAAATTGAGAGCTTAAGATCTTACGTACATTAAAGAACAAATTATTTGTGAAATGTGGAAAAAGAGAACTTTAGTGCGAGTGGGAATCGAACTGGTCAGTGCGATGGCTTAATGGTTAGATCACTTCCCTGGGTTGGAAAGGACGCAAGTTCGATTACCGCTCGTCCTAAGGTTCTCTTTTTCCACATTTCACAAATAATGTGTTCTTTAAAGTAGCTGAGCATGTCAAGTGCTTAAATACAGATCAAAAATCTTACTTTATGTAAGTACAACAATCATCAAAGTAAAATTATTCTCGTGACGTAACCTCATAATGGAAACGTTCAGCGGACTACCAAGGAAGCGTTCAAGAATTTAACACAAGATTCCTGACAAATACTTACCTACCGCAGCCGCTGTATCCTGTCGGATTCGGTCAGATTATACGCGTTATCCCTCGGGTTAGTACGCGTCGCGTGCGTTTATTTATACATACTTATCTATTTAGATGACTGCTTTTACTAGGATTATCTTTTATCAGCAAAAGTAATTAGTATAATGGAATGCAGTTTATTAAGTCAAAATAAGACCGGCGCCGTTACCTAGAAGAATTTTCGTTTGAGTAAATTTCTTACAATAACAACTATCACATTGAATTCCCTCAGCTAGTTAACCCATTGCATCTAAAAGTCTTTGAGACTGCTGTACCTACCTATTTGTTAGATCTACCTATATAATAATATACATATGATTTTTAAAGTAATATACGTTGTATATCATATGATAAGCTATCTAAATGGAACATCAGCAATCATTCATAACATGAATAAAAAATGATACTTAAATTATCTTAAAAGTTACTCAATAGAAACCTCGTTGATAGATAGCGTTGTCAAATATTACGTTGCCTGTATTAAAATTATAATATAATTGTCAAGGTCCCCTGACATTGTCGCATATTATCAAACTAGCCTTTGCCCGCGGCTGTGCTGCCGCTAAAAGCTACTTTTTAGGTTAAAGTAAGTTTAGTGGCTGCAGACATTGCAATGCACTGTTCGCGATGGGGAGTGCGGTTAGATACATTTTTCCGACTATAATAAAAATAGGAGGGCTTTCTTCAGCAATTAAAACACACCGAGACGTGTTATGGCTTCATATAGATAACAAAGAACATAGTGGCACTCGAATCCGGAATCACGTAAAAACTTTCAACTTTCGTTTTAGTCATGTTAGTCCATGTGGTGCCGCTGAAGGCATATGTCACAACTCCATTGCAGTAGCAAAAACTTGTCCTATCAAATTGATGAAGTGCCTACTCGTTTATGAGGTGTAAGAAGCTGTGCCTCGAAGAATTACTGCCAAGCCGCTGCTCACCATTTAATTTTTCAAATGGGAAATGAATCACTGGCCGGCTATTTTCCGCTATAACCAAAACAGATCGAGATGTTTCATGATTAGCCACACGGAAAGCGGCGGTACCGCATGTTGGGACATAATAATATGTCGCCAGCTTCAATATTTCTGTCAAAGACAAGATTTTTGCTTTGTTGATACGCTAACTTAACAGGGATTAGTGCTTGAAGCTGACATATTATACATATACATTATGTATATATGCATTGTATACATTTACAATACCACCGACACCTATTGGAAGAATAAATTAAAATAAAAAAAAATATTGTTAAGGACAAACTTTTATTAGAAAACAATCTTGTTTATTTTTCCATTTTTGTGTAACGTCACCGGGATTGAATAGACATGCAAAATGGCAGAGGCGTAAATGGAAGTGGTTAAAAATGTTTAGAGAATTTTGAAACGGAAAGCATACGTACGAACATTACAAGTAAAGCTTATAATAAAAACTACAAGACATTTCAATAATACGCAATGTTACAATTGATAGATATAACGATAAAATGTTCTATAAAGATGTTGCTCCAGAAAATTAATGTAACAGGTATTTATTAAAGATTATAGCGATATCGTGTTATCGTATGCGATAATAAGTCATTGATCTGTCCAAACCGTTGCTTTTATTTTTTACGGAACACGCCATTTTTGATCCTTAAGTCGCATATACAGAAGCTAATGCGTACGAAAAATAAAATAAATATATATATTAACGTACAAAAAAGTAACCTAGCTAATATATGGATTATGGAACAATACGCAAATAAAAAAACGTACCAGTAACTTATTTACTAGTATATCACTAAACTTTACATTTGATATGATAAGTTAATTAAGTACCTACTTTACAAACAAAAACAACTAACTTTCAACACATTTCCCAAAAGAAAAGTATAAGAAGGAGCCCAAGTGAAATGACAAGCACGTCGGTGCTTCAAAGCGTGTTTGCTTTAGCGACTCAAGATTATGTTGTCTTTACAAAATTAGCCTATTACAGAGGTTGGGCAATGTTTACTCGGCTCATTGCGTTCTAAAGAAAGTCCCCTGCGCCCTTAGCCGACTACGAAGCCCTTAAAACACCTATAGGTTAATGATACATTCATGTTTTTGCGTAAACTTTGAATCAGGTAAACAAACATTGATATTTGAGTTGTTTGTAATGATGATGAAACGTGGATAAATTAAATTGTTGGATTCTGTGAACTGCAAACAAGGAAATGTGTATGTTAGTTTGGTATACTTTGTAACTTTAGGATGATTAAGAATGGGATTATTTCATTACTAGATTCTGACCGCAACTTTTTCCGCGAGGATTTTAGAAAATAGTCACCGATCTTTTCTGGGGTCCAGACTATAAATGTATTCAAAATTTCATAACGATCCCTTCAATAGTTATAGCGTATCAAAAAAAAAATCAAAGCAGTCATGAGGACTGCCGACGGAAGTGAAAACTTATAACTATAAAGTTATAAGTTGTTATTTTTGGATATCCAAATTAATTGTATGATCTTAAATTAAAACACGTAAATCAAACTTTTTTATTCATTCATTAAAAAAAAAGTTATTATTCAAAACTATTATTTTTTTCATTCTGGTCTAGCGCAATAAGTTATACTAATAGGAACAGATATAGGTAGTTGTATCGTTAGCACATCACGTCGATGACGACTTACAAGATTTTACTCCCTATTCAAAGCTTCCTATAAAAGTTTTCACTTCAAAAACAAACGCATATATCTGTATTTTTTCCTCATCATATTCACCTTGATTACTTATTATATCGACTTTTCCCAACACAAAGTATGCGTCGGCGAACCGAAGATGCGAGATGTTTCTAACGAATCTGATGCCGACCATAACAAAAGTAGGGCTAGAAATTAATAATAATTATTATTAATAACTGTTATTTTTTTTAACAGTGCCAATTAACATTATGTCGCGTGATGTTACTTTATAATCTATGTCTTGATAATAAGGTAGTACCTATATTAAAAGAGTTTTTTAATATATACAAACAATTCTATCATATTCGCTCGAAATATTCTTAAAGGTTATCAGTATACTAAACAGCATATATAATATAGCACGCTATTATTGTTTACATACGAGTATACGTTATTGTCAATATATGTGTAACTGTGTATATAAACATAGATTGAAGAGTGTCTATTACATTACCTTTACAATATCCAGGAAATTATAAATAATAATGTGTATGTATTAGTTGAGCCGCTTCATTAGATTGATAATTGACATTTTATTATAATTAATTATTTATTATTATTATTATTCATTTGGTTAATAAAAACTAAAATGAAGTTTGCATTAGTTACTGTTTGGAATGCCCTGATGTACGTAGCGCCTATTAATTCATACGGGATTTCTAAAAAAACCTAATGTTGTGGGTACAGCTCTGCTCTCATTACTCTCTTTTGCACCCCATCAGATTGGTTTATAAAACTTTTTATTATTGAGAATGTTTAAGGAATAGACAATTCAATCATCATGACTTTATTATAATGTATTTTGTGTAGCTGCTATAAATAATATAAAATAAAATAGGCGACTTTATTTATTTTATAGTAAAAAAAAAACAGCATCACGCCTGTATTCCCCGAAGGGGTAGGCAGAGGTGTATTACACACCCACGACTCGCCAGCTATGTTAAGTCCCACGTAATAGGGGGCGAGCCTATTGACGTCTACCGGACACATTTCCAAACTCCGGGCTGTTACTGAGAATTTTTCATTTTAGGAAAAAGCTCAATAAGATTGCTCGACCCGGGGATCGAACCCGAGACTTCATGATTAGCAGTCGCATACACTGCCGCTACACCACCGAGGCAGTTAGTTAGTTTGTAAAAAAAACTATTATAAAAATCCTTTTTTTATAATAAAATTAACAAATTTACCTATAATACAATTAAATACGAGAATAGAAAATAATAATAACCGATATAGAGAAGATAGATGCCGCGTGATGATTATTAAAAATACAACGAGTCTTACATAATAAAATCTTATGAAAAGAATGTTCTTGTTATCGTTGCAATTTTTATAAAATATTATATGAAATAAAATATTTTGAAAACTATTACGTATTTCATTTAATATTCGATAGATTAAATTTTTTCTTAATAATCTAAGTGTCAAAGTATAAATCGAGTGTGTCTTTTAACTATTACAAGACACTTAAACTTTATCAAATTTGTAAACGCCAGTTAGTGATTAAACAAATTATTTATTATAATAATTCTTCTATTCTCACTTCCTTAATAACTACACCTTTAAATGTGTCTACTTTCTAAGATACACGTACACAATCACACAGAAATTATAACGAGTTTATGTTTAGTTCTATCGAAGCATTTTTATTTCTCTTAATGTTAATTGAAATGACACGATTGGTGTCATAGACGGCCATATCCGAGCATATAGTTTTTTTTTTATTAATTCTTTTTACGAGACCCATCGAGCTTCGACATCGGATTCCATACTCCAACTTTTCTCTTTTATATGTTATCTATCCTAAATTACAATTGGTTTACATGTAGCGAGATGTCCCGCACTGCCTATTTGACTTTGATGACGCTACTAAGGGTAGGTAAGGTACTTAACTGGTGACCGTAGGACAAGACCCGAGTCAGAATTTTAATTCAGGACTTACAACGTATTAGTGTAACGACTGTCTGTCTGGGTGTTATTTGGCAGTCGGGAACCGCATGCTTCATGACTTAATGTGATTTCTAAAGCACGAATGGGTTCAGGTGTTCAGAAATAGGTGCCACTTTTTGGTCACCCATCTAATTGTCAGTCAAGGAAAGTTGTTTAGCCTTGCCGATCGTTTGAGCTGCAAGTGCTCAACTAGGTTACGACCTCCTTGACATATTTAATAGAAACTGTAAAAAAAATATAGTTAATTTTGGTGCATTTTGGGAGTAGGTACCAACGTTTTTTTACATTGGTATTTCTTAAATTAATAAAGTGCTGTATTTGATTCATGAGCAACTCTCAATGTTAATATACTTATAATTTTTTCACGACATAAATTGCGTCTCAGTTATCACATTGGCTGATTATACGAGTATATACATTTATTGGTTTCTTTATCAAATATTCAATTTGAATAATGTGTGTGGTCAAAACAAATAATAAATAGTTTTTAATTTAAGTTCATAATGTCAGCGATGATAAGTTAACCGTTATTATTGATATTTGTTACGTAATTATCGTATTTACTGATTTTTTGTTGAGATGATATGTAATTGTTTTTTAACCTAGTATACTTTTATCTAGCATATAGCAGAATAGCGAAAAATAATAATGTTGTATATTTTTACTTTTTAATTATCTTTGTACTCGTTTTGCAGATCAATCATTTATAGAACATACGTTTTGCTTTAATGAATTACGTAAAAATGCTTTAGGGAATAGTTGCTATCTTATTAGTACGCAAAAGTATTTCTTTTTAATCGATTTGGCATACATTACAATGTAATGCAATTTGTGATCCCTGAACTGTCAAATCAAACATTATGAAATTACAATAAAACGGTTTAAAATAAAATCAATTAAAATTATGATGAAATATCGTCTCCAACAATTTTATAAATAGTTGTCAATCAATTATAAGAAGTGAAATAAAGAAAATTACAGGATATCGCCTGTCTTGGTACAGACATGTTATGCGGAGGGGCAAATGGCACGTAGCGAAAATGTTATTAAATTTGCATGTGGATAGAATTTCTGGAAGAGAACAACAGAGGCAAAATATGGATAGGTGGAAGAATGAATGCAGGAAGAATGTTGGCTGATAGTTATGAATGAAAGAAAAAAAATAGTGCGCCGACTCCAAATAATAAGATAAAGGCAAGCGATTCAAGAAACAGATTCTTAAACTACTCTCATTTTAACGTTTCGGTCAGATAATTTGCTAAGAAACTGTCCCAAAAGATGATCATTAGAGGCTTTACCAAAACAACACTAAGGTTTTGATCTGTATTTTAGCACTTGACATGCTCAGCTATTTTAAAGAACAAATTATCTGTAAAACGTGGAAAAAGAGAACACACACAACACACACCCACACACCACACTTAACACAGTAGGTCAGTGCGATGGCTTAGCGGTTAGAGCACTTCCCCGTACTGGAAGGGACGTAGGTTCGATTCCCGCTCGCACTAAAGTTATCTTTTTCCACATTTCGCAAATAATTTATTCTTTAAAACACTAAGATGTTTTAGTTTATTAAGTAAGTAATGGTGGAAATAGGTAGGTAACTATATAATATTAAATCATATTGAACCCACTCTATCTCCGTAAAATAAAAAGAGTTTTGTGATTATTTATCGACATGTAAACCGTGTCTAATGCCCTTCATGTATAGAATGTCCGACAATAGATTAATATTTATTGAATTTTTTTTTGTACTTTATTAGTGTTCAAATATCGTTAACGATTAGTTTGTTGCACCTTACACTGTTCGACAGACATTTGTTCAATATAAATTGAAATTATTAAGTGTCCGTGGCCTGCGGCGTAGATAGAAATTGGAAAATATACACCCGGGGTGCGGTAATTAACATAAGCGGGAGTAATATAAGGAATTCCTTGAATATTTACTAAATAATTTGCCTCGTATAAGTTAATTAATTCAGGAAGAAAACGTTTGATTTGTGTTTTAATAGGCGTTGTGGCTGAATAAACAATAATTATAAATTCATTAGTCTACTATTGGGTGGATGTATCGGTGTCCAAAATGAGAAATTAGGGTTCACCGGTTCAAATTTAAAATTCTAAAGCGTTGTAGGTTTCCTAATCTATACTATTATAAAGCTGTAACAGAGCTATATCTGTAGGTATATCTAAGATTATTGAGAAAAAATGACTGTAATAGGCTATACAGGCGTGTCTAAACACAAAACATTTTCTTTAGATTTTTAGATATTTTGTCTGTTTATCTGTTTGTTTGTTCGCGCATCACGCAAAATCTCCTGAACGCAAAGGCTAGTAATTTATAAATAAGTAGGGTCAGCAGTGTGTGTGCGCCTTGTGATTTAAGGCGGGCTGCAGAGGCCGAGACGTTTGTTTTGCAGTCTATTGTCTAATCATCTATTACTGTATAAATTGTTACTTAATTTGAAAGTGAGTTTGTTTGTTACGCTCTTACGCCATTACTGCTGAACCAGTCGTCAGGATAAATGAATAGATCCCATGAAATAGCTATTTTTACATGAAGATAATTATTGTAGCTTAGAGTGATGTATTTTTATTCTAAAGTGCAAGCGTATCCGCACAGACAGAATAACATAAGAAAAATGTTTTGTTAGATACCCTACATAAGATACAAATCAGCAGCTCTAGACAAATTATTTTATATTATAATTTGGGTACTTAATACATATATTTTTTGCCGTGTGGGGCCGGCTTTGCCGTGTGGGGCTGGCTTTGCCGTGTGGGGCCGGCTTTGCCGTGTGGGGCCGGATTTAGAACTGTCCCACCCCTCTCCACCCATGGGAGTCGTAAGAGCCGACTGAGGGAATACCGGGGGAGTGGGCAGCAGCACTTCCTCGAGTATAAATAACATCCACTGCGATCGCCAACCCACCTGCCAAGCGTGGCGATTACGGCAATATCCCCAAAAAAAATGAGCACCCAACAAAAAACGGCCCTCAGTCACGGCAGCTCCGCTATTCCGTGGCCTAACTGTAGCGGGCCCGGTAACGGCGGAGCAGGGGGTACGAAGAATCTCCGGTCGCGGATAGGCTACCATAAACAACGACCTCTGGCCCTGGTAACGCACAACGTTCGGACACTTCGGACCGACGAGAGAATCACCGAGCTGGAAGAGGAATTGAGCAAGATCCACTGGGACATTATAGGGTTGTCAGAAGTCCGAAGAGAAGGTGAGGGCACGACAATCCTCCAGTCCGGGAACTTGCTCTTCCACCGGGAGGGCGACCACCAGTCCCAAGGGGGTGTCGGGTTTATCGTTCGCAGGTCTCTCGTAGGCAACGTGGAAAGGATTGAAAGTGTGTCGAGTAGGGTAGCGTACCTTATACTCAGAATAACCAAACGGTATTCGTTGAAGGTCATACAGGCTTACGCACCGACCTCGACACACTCCGATGACGAGGTGGAGGCCCTATATGATGACATCTCGAAGGCCATCCACTTGTCTAAAACCTATTTCACGGTGGTTATGGGAGACTTTAACGCGAAACTAGGCAAAAGGACAGACGATGAGCTGAAGGTGGGGCACTATGGATTTGGGCAGAGGAACCACAGGGGCCAGATGCTGGCTGATTTTCTGGAGAAGGAAGGCCTCTTCATGATGAATTCCTTCTTCAGGAAGCAGCCCCAGCGAAAATGGACCTGGATTAGCCCTGATGGTTCAGTGAAAAACGAGATTGACTTCATCCTGTCGGACAAACGACACATATTCAATGATGTCTCAGTGATCAGCAGGATTAAAACTGGGAGTGATCACCGACTAGTCAGGGGCATCTTGAATATTAGAACAAAAGTAGAGAGGTCGCGATTGATGAAGTCTACGCTCCAACCAACACCTGCCCAATACCAGAACCCCGAGAGCTTTCAGCTCGAAATACAAAATCGCTTCCAATGTCTAGATGAGTGTGAATCAGCGAGCGATATGAACAGCAGGTTCGTGCAAACTGTCCACGCGGTCGGGTCGACTTCCTTCAAGGCCCGTCGCGTCAGTAGGAATCGTAAACTCTCGGACCATACTCTCAAACTCATGGAGAGGAGAAAAGAAATGATAGTCCAGTCCTCAGCCGATTGGTCCTGCCTAAGGCAGTTAAACAGACAGATCTCCAAGGCTGTGCGGCACGATATTCGCCAATTTAATACTACCCGTATTAAAGAGGCGATAGAGCTGAAAGGCTCGAAAGTGTTTGCAAGAGATCTGTCTGTTGGCCAAAGTCAGTTGACTAAACTGAGGATCAACAACGGCACTATCATTTTTTCTCGAGATGAGATCTTGGGAGAGGTCCAGCAGTTCTATGGACAGTTGTACAGATCCCAGAGCCCTGTTGTTGACTTGGTCCAAGACCCCAGATCCAAGCTAACTCGGCACTTTACCGAAGATATCCCGGACGTCAGCCTTTACGAGATCTGAATAGCTCTCAAACAAGTAAAGAAAGAAAAGGCACCGGGAGACGACGGAATCACCACAGAGCTTCTGAGAGCAGGCGGAAAGCCGGTCTTAAAAGCTCTTCAGAGGCTGTTCAATTCCGTCGTTCTCGGGGGCGACGTTCCAGAGTCGTGGACCAGAAGCGTGGTGGTGCTGTTCTTCAAGAAACGTGACAGAACCCTCTTGAAGAACTATAGACCCACCTCGCTCTTGAGCCACGTCTATAAGTTGTTTTCGAGGGTCATTACAAATCGACTCACGCGCAGGCTTGACGACTTCCAGCCTCCCGAACAAACCGGTTATAGTACCATAGACCACATTCACACGCTACGCCATATTATTCAGAAAACCGAGGAATACAATCGGCCTCTGTGTCTGGCGTTTGTGGACTATGAGAAAGCCTTCGATTCGATCGAAGCTTGGGCGGTGCTGCAGTCCCTTCAGCGGTGCCAAATTGACAATCGGTACATCGAAGTGCTGAAGTGCTTGTATAGAAACGCCACCATTTCAGTCCGTGTTCAGGACAAGAGTACGGGACCGATCCAACTGCAGAGAGGTGTTAGACAGGGAGACGTTATGTCCCCGAAACTCTTCAAGCTCTTGGACTGGATCGGATTCGGCATCAACATCAATGGCGAATACATCACTCACCTTCGATATGCCGACGACATCGTAGTCATGGCAGAATCTCTGGAGGACCTTGGCACCATGCTCAATGATCTCAGCAGGGTTTCCCGACTAGTGGGTCTCAAAATGAACATGGACAAGACGAAAGTCATGTCTAATATCCATGTCATTTCAGCACCGGTCCTAGTCGGGAGTACGCTTCTCGAAGTTGTCGACCATTATGTCTACCTGGGACAAACAGTCCAGTTAGGTAGGCACAACCACATCGCTCGAGGAACCGATAGCCGTTTGGGACGAAAGGTTCTCGAGCGGCGACCACGTATCGGACCGCGCAGCGTAGGACTGCCCCCCACCAGATGGACCGATGATCTGGTCAAAGCTGCGGGGAGCCGTTGGATGCGGTCGGCACAGGACCGCTCGTTGTAGCGTTCTCTTGGGGAGGCCTATGTCCAGTAGTGGACGTTGAAAGGCTGATGGATGGATGGATGGATATTTTTTTACATAGAATAGTGAAATCAATTTTAATATACTAAATAATTAGCTCGCTTATTACCAAACACGTTTTATTATCACCTTTACTAATAAAAGATTTCTGTTTGTTGCAGCGAATCTCACCATGAGTACGCGCGGCTTAAGCCTAGAACTGCTTATCCATTCTCCCGTTCAGGACATGTATCTCTGCTTCAACAGGTCGCGGTTGGTCGGCAGGCGACTGGTGAGTACTGATCTTAGTTTTATCTTAATCTGAAACACGAACGTGTTTTATCTACCATTCTTAAATTTCTCGTGTACAATTAATAATTTGCTTTAAATATGTTTCATTGTCAACAGACACGCTTTCAAGCAGAGAGACAACCCAACTGCCTATTCAAGGAGGAGTTTGTGGACGGCTACACCAGATACCATCTGGTGAAGAACGAAGACCGTTACATAGGGTTCAACCGACGGGGTGTCCAATTGCGACGCGGCAAAAGTCGTCTTTCGGAACGACTGCACAAGTGCTTCTCGTTCATGAAGGAGGCCCACGACTTCGATATAAACAGGCACAATATAGTGCGTGCTGGCGACCTGCCGAAGTGGCGCCCACAGCGTAGGCTCCGACCTCCGGCGCAAAACTCCATAAAGCCGCCGTGCCACGGCGTGCGTCATCACCATGGCAGACATCAGAGGCGGAGGAACTGTGACGGAACGTAAGCGACGCACCTCCCCCACGTTAGCAGCTAATTTACGCTTCAACGCTTCGCGCGTTCCGTTGCCAGCTGTCGATGGACATTGTGAGTGGACAGAGTATTAGTCAACTATCGCAGTATTATTACAGTGACGTGAACTGGATAGCGTTAAGTTAGCTCGGCCGCGGTGGCCGCGGCGTTTCAAACGTCGCATGAATGGTAGCTGAAGCTAGAGAGCAAACATTTGAATGAGGAAAAAACGCTGACCCGGGACGACGTCCGGAGTTGTGAAATTCCTTAAGGCCATGTAATATTGTGGCACTCGTTTGCTCTTGTACCAGCAGTCGGACTCGTGTTCTAAAAGGAAAAAATGTTTTCTGTGGAAAGAGCAAATAGTAGTCTCGCCAGTCACGAGTGTTCCGACAGACCACCGCTGAATTGTGGTATTGTGTGCGTCGACACCCGGCTCGCGTTGCTCTTTCGACTACACTCCAGTTTGGTAACTATGCCTTTGCCAGTGAATTATATTGTAGTCCTTGATTGCTCCGGCTGGCCCGCCTTAAGTGTAGCAAAACGCCTTTACGTCAATTCTCAGTGTGTTATTATTTAAAACGCTTTACTGTTAAGTTCGGATCGTGTTATCTGCTTGTAAATATAATAATTATAATTATGTTTACTTATTTATCAAACAAAATTTAATCAACAATTCGTAAAAGTAGATGTAGATGTAAAATTGTATTAAAATGTTTTGTATTTAATTATGGGTATTTAATCTATCCGATCGACCGCTCTCTTATGATTAGTAACAGTCCCTATGACCTTGTTATCGTTACTAACTACATGTACTGAAACTTTCCTTACTAATGTTCATTGGAATATGTTTCCGGTTGATTTGTGAATTTGTTTGTATGATTTGGAGTGCTTTGTATATATTATTTTAAGTCTGTATGAGAGTGATAGGTAATTGAATCTCCTTTGTCAAAACCTTCTTAATTTTCGCTGTTACTTAAGTTGATTTGATAAGCATGAAGTTGCCATAATATTCATCCGAAATGAAATATGTATAGTATCCAGTATTTTCTTGTTCTTTATATTATGTTTGTCAGATGGTTTTCATACAAAAACTACCTACGTTTATAATCTTGAGATATGTTAACAAGATCTGTGCCATAGATGGTGGCAGTGTATGACTTTGTGTTCGCATTACCGTTAGTGTATAAATTTTGCCTGTTACTTGAAATACTTTGAAAATAATACTTGCGAAAATTTAAAAGAATTACCTACATTGTAAACATTTTCGTTCGAAACAGGATTTCAGGCAGGATTTTTTACAAATACATGTGTTTATACCAGTCTACCTGAAATCATGACATTGGCCTTTTATTATATATATCCTATAGGTCGACACGTGTCTCCTGTACAAGGAGAGGTTAAGCGAGCTCTTACACCAGATAGCCAGATGGGTTCTCATAGAGCTTTGTTTCGCTTTTTCCTTTCAATCTGCAACATTTTACTTCCTTCATCGAATCGGCATCTTTAAATAGGAATGAGATGAGAGAATCTATTTATAAATAGAACGAAAATGATTGCAAAGTTCACCAAAATTAGTGAAATTAATTTTTGTATATTCAAGGTACATCCAAAAAAATAATACCTACATTTATAGAAAAAGAATATGGTTTATAAACTAGAATTGTATACATTTCAAAGATCGTAACAGTTACAAGTATTACTATTTTAATTACATATATTAATAGATATTATATATTTATATTCCTAATCCAAAAGTCGTTATTTCATTATAATGTGAGCTGAGATGTATAAAATAAATTTGTCACGAATATTGCCACCATTATCTCTATGTATATTAGAGACTAGAGACTTTACATTCCACAATTATTCTATAGAAAATAAAGAAAACAATAAAAGACATTGAAACATTCCAAACATTGTTAAATAATTTACAAAATATGCGCTTATATACATAATAAATGTGTTAACGAGACACCATGTATTGTATCACTGTGTCTATAAGTATGCAGATGCCGAAAACAAAATATAATTGCTAAGAAAAATTACGAAATTAAATCATATTTAACTCGCAATTATTGTCTCTTATTTATTATTCCCATTATTAATTTATTTAGCCCTCACATTATTATTCCATAATTTTTTGCTAAATATTAGGCAGTAAAATATAATATTTTATTGGAAATTTTCTATTATTAAAATAATTATTTAAGAGTAGCGTAGACGGGTGCGGTTAGAAAAAAGGCGATATTTCCAATAATCTGGCCGGAAGAGGGTGTTTGCGGGTGAAAAGTAACTTCAAGAACAAATAGGGTAAAGTGGGCCTAACTGGGCGTGATGCCGGCACTACATGTACGCAGTCCAATTAGCACCTTGCTACGTGCACAGAGTAAGACAACAGAAAATATACATAATTATATTAAAAAAACATAAGTATAAAATAATATAATATATTTTTTACACTTGATCGTGTATACTTACCTCAGACTAAGAGATAGTCTCGAGATACTTACTTATCGTTACCTATCAATCTGGTAGACATAGATTTAGATTCAAAAGTTTATTTTTCACATTTATGACTAGAAACTACTTTGTGAAAGTACATAATGTCATTGGTAACTTGGCAAGTATATTACATAATTCGGTATATTTATTTAGTCAACAACTGTTGAAAAGGTATTTTAATATGAAGTAGAAATTTCTTACCAAACAAGATAAAGGAAATGTAATACCGCTACCTGCGTTGACCAGACGAATGATGAATTTATAATAAAGGCTTTTTTAATTTTTCCTTCTCTAGTTGCTTTGTTCTCTTTGCTGATTATCTTCGCTGGAGGCTAGCTTAACCACGAGAATCTCTTTGTTATCAATGCCAGAGATAGGAGCAGAATAGGATATGGAAGCAAAGAGGGGATAAGGAGAGGGATTGGACCTCCGGAGATCTTTTAATGACACAATGTAATGTAATGTATGGTTTTCATAATTTTGTCAATCCTCTTACTTAGCTCTGTGGTGCAGTGGTAGTGTGAGCGACTGCTGATCATGAGATCTCGGGTTCGATCCCCGGGTCGGGCAGAGTTATTTAGCTTTTTCGTAAAAAGAAAAATTCTCAGTAGCAGCCCGGCGTTTGGTAATGTGCCCGGTGGACGACAATATAGGCAAGCCCTCTATTACGTGGGTCTTAAACTTAGCTGGGGAACTGTGGATGTGTAATACACCTCTGCGTGCACTCTCTCAGGTGTGAAGCTATATTTTTTGTCAATCCTCCTCGATGAGTCGTCCCCAATACCGAGGTTCCTGATCCCCTTGCAGGATGTCATCCTTTATTATGCAGCGTCATTTTGATCTGTTGCTGACGATTTTTAGGGCTTCGTCTACCTACTGAAGTATAGAGTATGGTGACCTGGTCCGAGCAAAACATCGGGATTACTTTCCTTCAACATTTCTGATGGCTATGAATTAAAAACATCATGAAGAAACCTGTGTGCCTTGACGCCTTGTGAAACATGCCAATTTGCACTGGCATGCGTGGTAGACGTACAAGTAAGTCCCTCCCACTCTGAGATGAAACAAAAGCATAAACAATACATATTGTGAGTAAATTTCTGCGGAATACTCTATTCAAATATATTAGTGCTTACTCTGTAACGTAGTCTACTCTATGGGGGCAGTAAAAAAACTAAGTTAAAAAGAACTCACACGGACGCATACATAGTCGATTAATATGTTTGTAGGCACTAACATATGTACTGATGCAAGTGTTAACTAGCTTATAGTACGTGCCAGTGCATACGGCGGCTTATGCAGGTGTGTTCGGAGCTTTCAAATGTGATGCAAGAAACTTAATTCTAATACATATTTATGTTAGTTATAGGCATATTAAATATGCATTTTTGACTATTGGTTTTTTTGATCTATATTTTTAGCATTTGACATTCTCAGCTACTTTTAAAGAATAAATTATTTGTGGATGAGGTTTCACACTCGCACTAAAGTACTCTTTTTCCTCATTCACAAATAATTTGTACTTATTGGCATTGTTATAATTGATAGTTTTTTGTTTACATAGTTCATAGTGCCAAAGAATACAATAAGTTATGAATGGTATATAGTTATTACGAAAGAACGAATAGCTAATTTTATTGATTATATTGAATTATCTACTCATATTGTAATTACCACAAAATCCATATAATATAATTTCATCAATCTAAACTTTTAAAAATTTACCCATATCACATGAAAGCTAGTTAAATGTATAATATAGTAAGTAGCTATCTATCGAATCAAAATTAAAAATATATGAATTAGTCGCATTATCTAGGCAACGATAAATCACTTGAAATAACCACTAAGACTTTATTCATGATTTATTCGAAACATGAATGAAACGCAGGAACGAATGTATTCTATTCTTAATACTAATCGTACGCTAATCGTGTAAGAACCCAAGTGTCCGACATCCAAACCAGCTTAGGGACTCCGCTAACACGTTGTTCAAACATTTAGCAGTGCCTGCTAACTAGTATCTACTGGCAAAGAGTTTATGAAATGACAAATAAAAGATTTTTTCATTCATTATGAGAATGAATATTTTTGTAAATGGATTCCTTAGAAAGGGGACCAGTTTGACGACCCTTTTAACGCACGTGGTTTTGGGTCTATTTGTACAAATTGTAGAGTTGCCTTTAAAAGAGTGTTATGAATGGATCATGAAGCTACTTAAGATATAACATCAATAGTGTTTAAGCCTTCAAGCGCCAACGAACCGACAAAACCATTGATGGTGAATAAAAGACTATACATATATACAATATAATGACAATATTCTTTTGAAACATGTTTCTTTATTATTAATCATGATAAGTAAACGAAAGTTTGGAAATATGCCTGGTAGACGGCAATAGGCTCGCCCCCTATTACGTGGGACTTAAACATAGCTGGAGAATCGTGAGTATGTAATAAACCTCTGCCTACTCCTTCTGGGATACAGGCGTGTTGTTGTTTTTTTATAAAGTGAAATCTACACGTTGCCAATATACATAGCTAGAATTAGTCTACTGGAGACATAAAATGTAGGTATTCTTTTACGTTCTATATCCATTGTATTACATCTGCATTCCTGTAGAATAATATATCGAATTCTCGCTGCACCTAATATTATTAATGCGAAAGTTTGAGACAGTGTTTGGTTATTTGTCCGGCAATCACGCCTAAACGGCTGTACGGATTATTATAAATTTCAGAGGATTGATCAATGAAACACTGCATTAATATATAGAGACATATCCCGAAAAAAAATCGAACGATGTCAAAATAATAAGACAAAACTCAATTCCAACGTAAGTTTACTTCTCTCACGAAATAACACACAACTTTATTGCAATGAGTGTATCAAAACAAAACTCAATTCACTATAAGACTCACTGTTTTATGAGAATCACTGTTTCATCAGACTCAATACTCAGTTAATGATTCAAAACTGCTCTGCAGATTACACAAATATTAGTCACATACCGAGGTCGTACATACTCTCAACACCGCGCCATGGCAAACAATGCGGAGTTTGATATATAGAAAATTTATTAAACCGTCTGACGGCGCCACGAGTAGGTAATAACTCGCATTACAAACAAACTGTAGTGTTTCGCAAATATGCCATCCACTTGAATACTTACTTCTTTCTAGGGAATCGATCGACATGAAGAGTCTCGAATTAAATGCAGAAATAGATTATTAATAAACTGAAAAAAACATAGGTGTCGATTTTTTTTCTTTTTTAACTATTTACAACTCATTATCGTAATACTGTGCTACGCCATCCGACTACCTATAAGTCCATCCATCCACCCATCAGCCTTTCAACGTCCACTGCTGGACATAGGCCTCCCCAAAAGAACGCCGCAACGAGCAGCCCCGTCATGGGGGTTAATGCCGTAATCGCCACGCTTGGCAGGCGGGTTGGCGATCGCAGTGGATGTTGTTAATACTCGAGGGAGTGCTGCTGCCCACTCCCCCGGTATTCTCTTAGTCGGCTCTTACGACTCCCGTGGGTAGAGAGTGGTGGGATAATTCTAAAGCCGGCCCCACACGGCACAAACTACCTATAAGTAGTCTATTGTAATTGTTGTAAACGTCTGTGTAATCATTCGTACTTTAAGGTTTCTTTCTTTAGACCACAGACTAATAAGAGAGGTTTAAATCTGTATATTAGCACTTGACATGCTCAGCTTAAAGTATTAAAGAACAAATAATTTGTGAATGTGGAAAAAGAGAAGTTTAGTGCGAGCGGGATTCGAACTTGAATTGAACCTGAAGGGACGCAGGATCAATTCAAGTTCGAAATAATTTAAACACAAAGTGAAAAAATGTGAAATCGAAAATAACAGTCAGGAGCAGGATTTGAACCTGCATCTTCTGGATACCGTCCAGATGCTTTACCAATTCAGCCATCCTAACAACTGCTCCTGACTGCTAATTTCGATAACACATCATACTTAACGTCTTTGGGTGACGCCTGCGCCATCTGTCGGAAGTATTTTCATACATTATACCGACCAAGTAAACTTAATTTTACAATTAAGATTTTACCTAATAATGACGCAAACCCTTTAAATATTTTAGATATTTTTATATATATTTTTAGCATTTGACATGCTTAGCCACTATACATTAAACACAAAGTGAAAAATGTGAAATCGAAAAAATATTTAAAGGGTTTGCGTCATTATTAGGTAAAATCTTAATTGTAAAATTAAGTTTACCTGGTCGGTATAATGTATGAAAATACTTCCGACAGATGGCGCAGGCGTCACCCAAAGACGTTAAGTATGATGTGTTATCGAAATTAGCAGTCAGGAGCAATTGTTAGGATGGCTGAATTGGTAAAGCATCTGGACGGTATCCAGAAGATGCAGGTTCAAATCCTGCTCCTGACTGTTATTTTCGATTTCACATTTTTCACTTTGTGTTTAATGTATAGTGCTAAGCATGTCAAATGCTAAAAATATATATAAAAATATCTAAAATATCGAAATAATTTGTTTGAATAACTTGTTCTTTAATAAGAGAGGTCATATAGAATAGCTTACCTTTGTATCATGTTATGACACTAAAATATTAAGATTTATGATAGCTCACGACTAAAACACGTAACAGAAATTAATTGAGTGATTTTACATTGTAGTAATTCTGTATTGGAACTAATATCTGTATCATTGTAATTATACACAATAAGAGTAAACATTTGTAATTGAAAGGTGTTTCAATAAATTTGAAGTTAACTCATGAACACGTAACTAAAATTTTTATTTTTGTTTCCACAGCTGGTTGTAAACAATACTTAAATTTGAGCAGTTTAACTCGATTCTTGAACAAACCAACACAATTATACTGCAAGATACACAACAATGTATATTTACAATTCCATCCATCCATCCATCCATCAGCCCTTCGACGTCCACTGTTGGACATAGGCCTCCCCAAGAGAACGCCACAAAGAGCGGTCCTGTGCTGTTTCGCTCATATGGGGGATAATGCCATAATTGCCACGCTTGGCAGGCAGGTTGGCGATCGCAGTGGATGTTGTTAATACTCGAGGGAGTGCTGCTGCCCACTCCCCCGGTATTCCCTCAGACGGCTCTTACGACTCCCATAGGTGGAGAAGGGGTGGGACAATTCTAAAGCCCCACACGGCACACATACACATATTCACAATTGCGCTTAAAATATGTTTATATGTGATAGAGGCTAGTGGTAAAACCACAGACTACAGAGACTACAGGATATCCAGTTCAATCCTTAAACTTAGGTCAAGACCTCCAAGGCCAGGTGAAGATGGGTATCGTGCGTGAGGAAATCTGTACGATTGAGAGATTCGTCAACAGCTTTTAAAGTCTGGCAATCTGCATCGAACCAGCATGGAGAACTGAAGCCTAAATCCCTCTCACTGTGAGTGGATAACTGTGTTCGTTTGACAGTTACGGGTAGTAAAAATTAAGTTTAAAACTATTTTATGATAATTATAATTACATGTATTACAATTAAAAAAAAATGCGTTGTTTGTCTTTCATTTTACGTTGCACGTTACTACTTATTTTTCTTCAGCATCGGAATGTTAATACTTATATAGATAAAACTTAAATGAAGAAACCTTCATCAGGTTTCTCTTAAAATTTACCATAGAATAATATTCGGAAGAAACCTCACAATTGTACCTATTTTTCGTAATAACTAATACCTAGTTGATTTCATTCTGATAAATATTATTTTCTGAAAACTTAACTCGACGCGTTACTACCTAAAAGTAGGGCTCGTTACGAATACTAGTATTATCTATCTATACTATTATAAAACTGTAACATAGCACTGTGTCACTACATTTAAGATTTTTGAAAAAAAAATGACTGTAATCTTCTATACTATTATAAAACTGTAACATAGCTATGTCTGTACATTTAAGATATTTGAGAAAAAAATACTGTAATAGGCTATGTAGGTATGTCTAAACACAAAACGATTTTTTTTAGATTTTTTGTCTGTTTATCTGTTTGTTTGTTCGCGCATCACACAAAAACTACTAAACGGATTTTGATGCAACTTATTTTATTTGAAAGGCATTGATTAAACTTAAAAACTAGTATACATTTTATCCCGCTAATATATCGGGAACCTGAGGTATAACCGCAAAACTAGAAAATTATTTAAAATAGTTTTTTTTTAGAATTTATTTAAAAGAACTACGAGATGGATTTTGATGCAACTTTTTTTATTTGAAAGGCCTTGATTTGACTTAAAAATTGGTAGACATTTTATCCCGCTACTGTATCGGGAACCTATCTCAGGTTTATAACCGAAAAACTAGCTTTTGGCTGCCGCGAAGCCGCTAGCAAAGGCTAGTAGCCTATATAGGCATGTCTAAACAGAAAACATTTTTTTTAGAATTTTTGTCTGTTTGTCTGTTTATCTGTTTGTCTGTTTGTTTGTTCGCGCATCACGTAAAAACTACTGAACGGATTATGATGCAACTTTTTTTATTTGAAATGCCTTGATTAGACTTAAAAACTGGTATACATACGAAAGCGAAAACTATCTTTTGGCTGCGGCGAAGTCGCGGGCAAAGGCTAGTAAATTATATAAAGGAATAATCGTATATATATATTACGTGCTCAAACTTGCATACAATAATGATACTTTAGTAGCAATACGTTTAGACAACTATAACCACCCCCTATTATTCACCCCCTAAAACATATAGAAGGTAGAGAGAGATAACGAGATACTTTGGAACTAAACGCAACAGTAAGAGTGCCCATATAGGTACGCCGATATCCTGTGAGAGGGTGGTAAGTACTTCAGTGGTTAATGCTGGGATTAGGTAACAGGAGGTGCATACGAAGCTTGCCCTATGTTAAGTCATTTCTGTATAGCAAATAAATTTTGTGCTCGGAAATAGGATGATAAATGTTTTTTTCATTACTCATACTCTGAAAGTAGGCCTGAAGTTGCCTGAGGAGCGGGTTGAAAGTAATACTTTTCAGCCCTAGGGAGAATTACTTTCAACTGACAGCTGAGTAATTATAAAAAATTAAACAGTTCTATTTTCTGTACAGCCAGTCAATTACAGCGCGATGTAAAATTGAAATAACATAAAGTTAAGTATTTATTAAAGAGTTTGTTTTTTATATGACATTATTTTAATATAGTTGCAACTAAATATCTTTAAAATAACGAAGATTTATATTTTTTCAATGATTAAAATGAAAAATAATGGCTGAATAGCTGACAGGCCACAGAAAAAAAATAAAATCGGCGGGAAAACGGCGACTCCAAATTAAATTTTTTATAGTCTCCCATTTTTTCTTTAGCTAATTCATGATTTTTATTTTTAGTTTCCTCGTATTCATAATGAAAAGCACAGTGTTTACCTCGGGATAAAGACTTATTTAGTCCCTGGTACTATTGGAGCCCTCGCTACGCTCGGGCGCCAAACCCCGTCTCGGAACTAAATAAGTTGCTTTCATCCCTAGGTTAACAATGTACTATTACACGCTTTTTATTAGCTTCACCTGTATGTTTGTAGGCCGCGTAGGGCCGGCTTTAGAATTGTCCCACCGCTCTCTACCCACGGGAGTCATAGGAGCCGACTGAGGGAATACGGCGATTATGGCATTATCCCCCATGACGGGACCGCTCGTTGTGGCGTTTTCTAGGGGAGGCCTATGTCCAGCAGTGGACGTTGAAAGGCTGATGGATGGATGGATGGTATGTTTGTATATTTGTATGTTTGTATATTTGTATGTTTGTATATTTGTATGTTTGTATATTTGTATGTTTGTATATTTGTATGTTTGTATATTTGTATGTTTGTAACCGACTCCTTTTGATGCGATTTTGACCCACTTTCACGCTTTTTTACAATAATTATTTATTGTAATATTATGTACTACTTTTTAGTCCAACTAGCTATTTAAAGGGTGTTATTTTAGTTTTATAACTATAATTTATTTTTAATTTATCACCATGCCGCATTTGCGAGATACTTCTGATTAACAAGAAATCTGCAACATTCTGGCACACAAAGAGTTAACTTGACTTAGCACCCCTTCCATATTCTAGCTAAGGTTGACGCTCTTTAAACACCCTCAGCCATTCAACCCTTCCATTGGAGCTTGACAAAAAATACTTCACACTGTCAATATTGAGCGTACATTCTCTAATAGTTTGGCGTAAAACATAAGCTGAGGCGATTTCGCTTTGAAAATAACTTTTGGCAAGGTTTTTATAGGTATTTACAGACCTACGAAGAAGCTTAGATAATAATTAATTGACTAAAGGATTAAAGAAAATATACTTCTTAATTTTTGCAACGATAAACAAATAAGTTTGTTCCATGTGATGTTGATAATGTAAAATTCTTAATTTCAACATATCTATCTATAAAGATAGATATGTTGAAATGAATAATAATAAAAAAAACTAGACGTCGCGGGACGTCTACTACTTAGATGTAAAAACATCGAAATTATTTTGTAGAAATAAAATGATCATAACTTTACAAAGTACTTCTTAAGACGAATAAAACGAGTACAAACTCTATGGCTTTGGGTCGTTTCATTACAGAGTTAATGTGGCCACCTTCCAGCTCCATCATCAGACTCTGGATATCATCTAGGTCTAGAGTACTCGTCAAGACGAATCATACGAGCCCAAACTCGATGGGGTTGCGCCGTTTCATTATAGAGTTCCTATGTCCACCTTCCAGCTCAATGATCAGATCAGCTCCGTGTTATCATAATATTGCATTGTCACGTGATATACACATGCGTGTAAGATTTCAGCTCAATCAGAAACCGGGAAGACAAATTTAACTTGCAAGATTTGAACAGGACAAGTAAAATAAAAGTGTCGCCACGCTAACAGCCGATTTTACCTCCCTGCGCATTAGATGTTTCACGTCAAAATAATAATACTAATAATAAATAATCGTGGGTGTGTAATACACCTCTGCCTACCCCTTCGGGGAATACAGGCGTGATGCTATGTTTTTTTATCTATAAAGATAGAGAATACTTATATAAATATTAATTTTTCCGGACCGGTTTTGATGATTTTGTTTGAGTGGGCAACAATCCCGGGACCTAAACAATCCCGGGATTGTTTGGATTCACAATTGGGACTCGGAAGGTGACACCACGTGCCTGTCACCCATATTTTTCAATTCTTTTGCAATATAAACACACATAACAGAATGTCACACAACCCCTCTACCAGTTCTCATTTTTGTTTAAAGGATAAAATTAAACTGATTATTCTACGCAAGCTATTAATCCAAATAAGCTCTTTAACATAGAAGTGTAAAATAATTCCATACAAAATCTTTCAAAGATAATTCTATTGGCGTGATTGAGCAGCATTACCAATATTCTTAAGGCAATATGTCTCAGAAGTTATAAATATATGGAAGAAGAACAAGAAGTGTGTGTGATGTTTGATGATAATAATGATGATAAATACTCACTCACTTACAAAGTCTTATAAATTAAGGCAGATTATATCCGTATTGTATTGGGCCTTTGTCCTTTTACGCCACTTGTTTGTTTGAAGTCGTCGGGTATTACAAGTCCATTAGTATCCTCGCGGATATTTAGAGGCAATACAGAGGTGCGGAGGAGACGTTTCTATAATTATTCCTAACATTTTTTATCGGGAAGTATTTCCTTTAATTATTTAGTTTTAGTTTTGAAAAGTTTCTGCTCAATACTGAATTATCCTCGTGGGTATTCTGAATTTCTTGTTTTTTTCTATAAAGACAACATCTGCTCTGAGGAATTATGCTTGTGTCCCAGAGAATTTTACATACACAGAATTTCCTGGTACAAATTACATCCAGACTCAGAACTCGTTATAACACATTAGGTGGGTCTATAGAGTTGACTTACCCGTGACCACGGCTGGTGCAACTCAGCCGAAACGTCGAGGTTAGTCAAAATAATAGTGTCCTGTGTGGGAATCGAACCCACAGCACTCGGGTGGGAGGCTGGTATCTAAATTACTCCGCCATCTGTGTGTTATAGTTTATCTTGTGCAGTTTTATTTGTTTTTTTAAGGTAGAGCTTTCGCAGATCTATTTATATTAGAATATCAATCTAAGTTTTAAAATATAACTAGATTGATTTTATTCATGAGTTCTGTCTCAATCAATGAAGTAGCAACTAGACTGTTAAGTCTTCCAGTGGCTACTCCATGAAGCTGTTTTGCCGCCTTTTTATTGTACCGATAACTGACGTACAAAAGAGTATTATTTAAAAAGGCATTCTTCTTCAACTAGAATCGGCTCGTGACTTAATATTCTATAAACATGTTACTCAAAAGCATATTACTTATCAATAAGAAACCATAGCTATCCCATAGGAGTCGTTATTTTTTTCTGTGATAACAAGAAAGTTAATGAGATTTCTCTGCGTTCTGGACTATAAGTATGCAGAATTTCATGAAGATCGGTTATGTAGTTATGGCTTAAAACCGTATAACATTTACAATATTAGTAAGTATTAATATTATTAACGTTACTAGATAATTCAGAGTGTTAACATATGATTTTGTTTTTTCTACAAAGGACAGCAAGCACAAGGCACACCCAGACTAAAAACCATTTATAGATCACACAAAGAAATTCCCTGCATAGGAATCAATCCAATAACACTTGGCAGAGGAGGTCGTAATCTAATCCACTCCGCAAACTCTCAGTCTGTTCAAAGCTTAGTAGAATCTATAATAATTAAGAAGTGTAATTCATCATTCCTCGAGTAAACATTAATATTTACAAATTCTGCGTTCTAAGTAAGTATCATTATATACAATATTTTATACGAGTTATGTCAAAAGGACACGGACAGGATGTTTTTTTTTTTAAATCATTACTATCAATCTTCGAAAACCCGACAAATGCATTCTCTTGTTCTTAAAATACTAGCGCCAGTCCCATTGAAGTGTTCTCTTATTTTTATTTGTCTATCCCCATTACGTTCTTGGACAAAAGGCGTCGAGTGTTTGGTCGTCTTCGAGAGACCAACAAATGGTTCGGGCAAACAGTGTTGGTTCCCACGAATAGGACAACCAGTTTCTATGGCCCTTATAACCCTGATAACTAAAATAGTTTATTAAAATAATTGTGATAATTGAACCTAGGTACTTCGAAGCTGTGCTTATCAAAGCTACATTGGATTTTGACTGAAATGTTCGAATCAAAACAATGCTTTAGTGTTATATTCAACGTAAGTATATTAAAACCAAAATGCAGTTTTAGAAAAAGATATATTGGTAGTGAGAGTAAAAAAGGTACGGTCACACTACCTAGAAATACTCCAATTAAATTTAAACTAATAATTAAAGACAAGCACATTAGAAAACAATTTTTTTGTTAAAGTGGAAAAAGAGCACTAGCGCGAGCAGGATATAGGTATTGCGTTCCATCCAATCCGGGGAAGTGCTCTGGACCGCTAAGTTATCGCAGTCGCTGACGGTGACGCCCAGTCTCTGCTTACTATTATTTTTAGATGTATTTATGATGATTGAATGATAAACTTAATCATATTAGAAATATGAGAAGTACTACCGATTAATATACATACGAAGCACGAAGACTTTAGAGAAAATTGAACATGTAACATATATAGTATCACAGTCCATTATTATGATTAGGACCTGTATCCAATATATAAAAGTGTAAAGATTTTACACTTCACTCTCTTTCCTTATAACCTAAGTACTTAAGTTAATATCTAAGTTTCTCGATGTTCGTCTTCATCCTCAATGCCAGAGCGCGCGCATATTACTACTGAAGTAATATCACACAGTTCCAGTGGTCTGCAAATACAGGCAGAGACGGCTCACGGCGGATTTATTTAGTGGGTGAGGGCCCCAGACTCCCTCACGTTGCCCTGAATGATGGGATGTGCGGTTAGGTACATTTTTCTCACCTTAAGAAAAAAAGAAAAGGGCGCGCGCATTTTGACCTGGCTAGATATTGTTTTTTTTTATTGTTTGCCTTTGTGTTTTGTGAACAACAAGTAGTATCTATGTGAAGTACTACCATTTAGCCACTTATTCATCTATACTTTTATAGAGCTATGTCAGAGCTGTGTCTGTACATTTTAGATATTTGAGAAAAAAATACTGTATTAGGCTATATAGGCGTGTCTCAACTCAAAACATTTGATATTTTGTTTCTCTGTTTGTTTTTTCGCGTATCACGTAAAAACTACAGAACAGATTTTTAAGCATCTTTTTTTTTATTGATAGCTTTTAATTAGATTATAAACTGGTATACCTATATATTATCCCGCTACTATATCGGAAACCTGAGATGTAACCTAAAAACTTGGTTTTGGCTGCGGCGGAGCCGTAGAACATAAACTGATTTAAAACACTGTTAAGCTGACAGATGATTTGTAACTTTCTGTCAGTTTCGATGTACTTTGTTGAAAAGGGACAAAATTGTATTTTAGGTAATAAGTGTTATAAAGCTGTATTAGTATTTATAGAGGGTTAGTATACGCTTCATGAACTTCATGTTGATGTTGATAAATAGGTAAGTAAAATGTATATACAAATTATATATATCAAATCAAGACAACAGTGATTAAACGTCGAAGTATGATAGCATAGCTAGATAACACTTGTGGACTTTGATTTAATTACGAGCTAAAGATACGAAACAACGATTCCCTTTTAGAGTATACCAGCCTTTGCTCGCGGCTCCGCTGCAGCCAAAATCTAGTTTTTAGGTTATATCGCAGGTTCCCGATATAGTAGCGAATAAAATGGATACCAGTTTTTAAGTCTAATCATAACAATCATAATAATAAAAACGAACAAACAGACAAAAAATCTAAAAACAATTGTTTTGTGTTCAGACACGCCTGTATAGCTTAATACAAATATCTTAAATGTATAAACACAGCTCTATTACAGCTTTATAATAGTTTAGATTATGTCACATATTGGGCACTAGCATCCTAAAAATGGGAAAGAATGTGGATTATTATTATTATACCATCCAACGTGGTGTCGGACTAAGAATTCAAGTGTCACTACCCTATTCTTACCCACGGGTGTCGTACAAGGCCAATAAGGGAAGTAAGCAATTATCACCCATCGCATTAATGGTGGTAGGGCTGGGTACCAAGTGGGAGTGATCACTTGCTATCGGGCCCGAGCAGGTTGGTACCACCGTCGGTGTGTTTTGGTTATTGCAGGAGATAGTCGTTTATTCTTTTATTTCATATCTGTGAAATTAAATGGTGAGCAGCGGCTTGACAATACTCTCGGTATAATTGAGTCCATGACTGACGGTTACCACCACCGCAATAGAAAACCCAAGCCAGACAGATTACCCTTTACGTGTTGTTTCGAAGTTTCCTTCAAAGTAATTATCGATGGATTTTATATATAAAATTCGGAAATGTGAAAGTGTAACAACTAAACCTTCATAATGTTTTGGGTGACGCCTGCGACATTTAAGTCATCGAGATTCATAGTCCCGAGCAAATGTCACGATAGCTTAGTTGGCAAAGCATCTGAATCTGTTGTCCAAAAGATGCAGGATCGAATCCTGCTCGTGGCTATCATTTCCGATATTACATTTTCATACTTTGTGTTCTAGGCTTATAGAAAACTATTTCTTCAAGAATAAAAAAAAATATTATGTCCTGACTTTTACTTTTTTTACTTTCTAAATTTCCTACTTTACTACTCCTTTCAGAGTGAGAGTGAGTAAATCTCGATAGGCCAGAGGTGTGTGCGATTCGAAAACCTCAGACTGGAGGTCGAACTCGATACTATGTACAAGTCGATACTTTCTTTGCAGTCGTTGATTTTACCACTAGGCTGCCATTCCCTTTAATGGGAAAGTAGTAAAAAGAGCAAAATAAACTAATAATTCACCAAATCTCTAAGCATAGATAGTCGTTTAAAAGTCAATCGTTCATCCGATAATATAGCATTGAACACTCGTTGAAAACAAACTTATCTTGATGAGACAGTTGAAGTAGAGCCCATCATTAATAATCATGTATAAATAATAACATCATTTACCTTTAAGTTGGACCACCCAAAATCATCACCTCTAGAATATGTTCATTATAATGATCGTCAACTAAAACACAGAAAAGAAAATTAAAGGATGATGAACGAAAAATTAAGAGAAATCGCCGCTATAAGGAGTAATTATGGCCTCATGGGCAATTTGCATGCGATATGAGGCGCTAATGGATGTAGAATAAGATTTTTTACTGAATATTCTTGCAAGAACATGCACAATCGTTATTAGCATAGATAAAGTTCAAAGAAAAAAATAGACTCTTCATTTCAAACAAGTTCTTAAACACTTAAGTCATTTGTAGTCAACGACGCTACATTGTTGATGAATGCGGTAAATTCTTAATATAGGCATTATAGGGGAGAGTTTATGTCTACCTAAACTACTTTTAAAATTTTGAGGCCCAATGGTAAATAAGTAATTCTTAAATCATATGTTTTCTTAGATATTTAAGACATACACTTGTATGTGAGGTGATAGTGATCAAAAAGCAAAATTGTTCAAATAAATAGTTTTGATGTAAAAGCACAGGAGATGATTAAGACTACAATAAAATATTTAAAAATGTCTTGTTTTAAATTAATAAAAATATATGTAAAATGAATACGCACACAGTTTTTCTGAATTTTAATGTATGTAGATACTTCTGAAGAGTTTACTGTCTGGTTTATACATATTCTATGTATTTAACTGTACTTAAATTGCATAACTAAAATATGCACTGACAGTTTTGGTAGGCGTTCCGTCATGTAATGAGCATATTTAACGGACATTATTTAAAAATAATTTATAGCTCAAATTCTTTAAGGCGCATACTATCGGAGCGATCTTATCTTAGTGCTGGGTCAATTTTTATTAGTTTGTTAAAATGTAATCTCTAACTTGTTTTTATCGATCTGCGTAGGTATGACATGTTTGGCTGTAGTTTGGACTCAAGCGCAGTAATGATGATCAACAAAGCGGGAAATAAAATCTGGTATCTATACATGTATTTTTTTAAATTTATTTAGATGGTTGGTTTATAGTATTTATATATTATAGAAGCCACTAATATTCTGTAGCATATTTTTTGGAAATTTAACACTTTAGCCTGCCTATGATCTTGACCTTAAAATAATCCAAAACATTAGCTAATAAAAAAAGTGTTAAACTTGATGAAATCCATAAAGATATATATCCATTTTATTGTTAAAAAACAATTGTCATATATTGATCCCTCATTCTCGTATTACCTTTGATCTCTTCAATCTTTGTTTACAAACAAGGGTTTTTCCGGGCTGCCTTAAAAAAGCGAGAAGGTATGAAAGAGAGTATTGGTGTAAAGATGCGAAAGGGAATGTTCCGATGGTTCGGACATGTGGAAAGAATGCCAGACGAGCGACTGGTTAAGAAGATATACAATGCGAAAGTGGAAGGATGTAGGTACAGGGGGAGACCGAGACTCACCTACCTAGACCAAATAGGTCATGTATTGAAGGAGGGTGGAGTCAGGAGCCTCCGAAACCGGCGAGCGTGTATGAAGAGAGTTATGACTGTTGGGGAAGCGAGAGATGTATGCAAGAATAGAGACTCTTGGCACTCTGTTCTCTCTGCTTACCCCGCAAGGGAAATGCGTGATAAGTAAGTTAGTTAGTTAGTCCATTTTATGTAAGTCCGTGCATATTTTAACCAAAGAAAAGAATTAGGAAAGAATTTTCGCCCTTTTGTTTTATAATATAGATCTCGGTTACATTTAATATTATCTATATTTTACGAACTAATACGAAATACGCAAACAAATAGATAAGTGCGTAAAATACGTAAACAACTTAAAATTCGACCATGAAAGATGAACCTCAAGTTCCTGTCTTCCTCAAGTATTGACGTGTTTTCAATAATAGGGTCTTTAAAATGGTTTAGCAACACACTAAGGAACGATGTATCCAGTGGCTTTACAGTGCGTAGCTCATTGGACTTATTGGATCTACATAAAAATATTACCATTACACTTAGAATGTACAGCTACTTAGTGTGAGAAAATTTTCTTGTTTTTATCATATTTATGTAAATGACATATGCAGCACTTAGGG
Organism: Leucoma salicis; assembly: GCA_948253155.1. Lineage (NCBI taxonomy): Eukaryota > Metazoa > Arthropoda > Insecta > Lepidoptera > Erebidae > Leucoma > Leucoma salicis. Next base: position 8,797,503 of record OX411815.1, read on the forward strand.
TTATGATGTACCTGTATCTGCAGGTTACCTACCTATGCTATGTAATAACTTCAACATAATTTTTTTAAACTATTTTAATAGTAACTCCTTCAAACACTTTAGATTTTAGATTAAACATTAATTAAAATTTGGAGATAATATGGAAAATAAAAAAGTAAAGTGAAGACCATTGGGTAGGGTAACATTTTTTTAAACATGTATGAGAGGTTTAATACTCGATTATTTTGTATTTTTCACTAAACGTAAGATTAAATAGAAGATGAATCGCAAAGTTGATGAACTTCTAGAAGTTATTTTACTCTAGCTCACTTTAAATAGTTACAAGTACATAAACAAATTTAAGAAGCTATACTAAATTCCTTTTTCTAAGATTGTATATATGAATATATAGCTTGTATATATCAAAGAATAATTAAACACACAGGTATCATAATTAACTTGTTTCATCTATGCAGGGACGTGTCATCATTTAGTATGAATCTTACCTAAATAGGTACCTATATGCTTTTTAGATCTATATTTTTTAGCAATTGACATGCTCCGCTACTTACTTTACTTTATACCAATATGCTTGCTTGATTTGAACCTTGTATATCATCATAAATTCATTAGTCTCCCAATAAAATAATATTGCATACCCAAGTCTCGGTTCCATATAGGTAATAACGTTGGAACAAGCACTGGGTTGTGTATTGCGACACGTGCCTTCTGAGATAGTTGCTACCGAGAAGTTGTGTCAATGCTCCGTTCACTCTATTTCCCGCATTTACTCTTCCCTCGATATCAGTGGTGTACCTTTCATCCCGACTGAATCCAAACATTGTAAATATTCATAAACTATTACTTGTATATCTCTGGGTCGGGCAGAGATATTGTGCTTTTTCGTAAAAAGAAAACTTCTCAGTAGTATCCTGGAGTTTAGCATTGTGCCCGGTAGCCGGCAATAGGCTCGCCCCCTAGTACGTGAGACTCAAACATAGTTGACGAACCGTGGGTGTGTAATATACATCTGCTTACCCCTTCGGGGAATAGAGGTGTGATGCTATGCTATTACATGTAAGATGTGATGGCTTTGCTAAAGCCAATTTCTAAGTAATATGAAACATACATCACACAACATCCTTTACGTGTTTATTTGGTTATAGAAACTCCTTCCTCCGTTTATTGACTAGACGTGAGTACATGATTACTGACTAGTTAATGTACACACAGCTTTTGTTAGTCTTCTCATTAAACGAATAAAGGTTAAGTACGTGTATTTAGGTATAAAACAGAGAACGTTCTACGCATTATTGTTTCCACGTACCACATCGTACACCTAAATGATATCTGACTTACTAAAATGTATTGATATATATTTTAGCACTTGACATGTTCAGCTACTTTAAAGAACAAATTATTTGGAATTCGAACCTGCGTCCCTTCTAATCCAAGTGCTCTAGACCACTAAGCCATCGCAGTGACCGACGGCACGACATACCCAATTTCACATGACGCAGGTCCGAATCCCGCTCTCAGTAAAATCATAGTGTAACGAATACTAAGTAAAACTATCTTTCGCCACATCCACAAATAGATAGTTCTTACTAAAATGTAATTCATTTGTTTACCTTGCGGCTTCAAATTGCAAAGTCATGACTCAAAGAAATATAGTCAAATTAGTCTACTTGTAATAGAAACTTCTTTACGGTAACCCTGATAGATAACATAGCCATTTTTATAATTGCATTATTGTTTCTGGATAAAGATGTTCTATTCAAATGAGAAGTGTTATCTTACTATTGCTTGCAGTACGATAAAAGGTATTTTCTCGCGTGATTAATCGATTTATTAGTCACATGTACAAATACAAACATATAGGCAGTCGCTCGATGTAAATGCTGGTAGATCAGTTCAAAACCGTACAGATTCGAAACCCAACCCAACAACGTTTGGGATTATGCTATAAGGGAGATATAGAAATACTAGCTTCTGTCCGTGAATTGGTTTGTCTTCAAAATAGTAAGTAGTATAGCAATATCTCCACTATCTATCTAGGTACCAAATTTCATCGAAATCTGTTGCCGTTTAGGTTATTGACGCATAAATATATTAACATCTAAGCATCCTAACCTTCGATCATCATTGTATTATTGATCGATCCAAACATTTAAAAATCTCCTAAAACTTTCGAATTTATAACATTAGTAGGAATGTATAGGAAAGTAGGATTAGAGAAGTAGGTAGGTATAGAGTGAATTAACACAAAGTGTGAAAATGTGAAATCGTAAATAAAAGTCACGAGCAGGATTCGAACCTGCATCTCCTGGAATACCGTCCCAGATGCTTTGCCAATTCAGCCATCGTAACAATTTCTCGGGACTGCGAATTTCAATAACACATTATTTTGGTGTTTTAGACGTCTGAATAATCCACGGAGTACGGAGAATAATCTCTCGATTATACCCTAACTATAGTTTTTCATTGCTTATGGTGGCGTACGAGCCACCGCCCGCCTTATAGCAGATGGTAAAGGTCGCTCATGAACTTAAGTATACTGAGATTATTGTCAAGCCGTTGCTCACCATTTCATTTCACTATGTGCTACATGGCCGGTCACACGAGAGATGCTGGTACCAACCCACTCGGACCCGATAGCAAGTGAGTACCCCCACTTGGCACCCATCCCACCAATACCTAATGAAATATGTGATATTTGTTTACTTTCCTTAGACTGAGCCGACACCCGTGGGAAAAATGGAGTGGTGACACTTGTATTCTTAGTCCGTCACCACGCTACCATAATTTAGATTCTTACAGATAATGCCTCATCTATTTTTAGATTGGATTAGCAAACAGAGTAGGACCGTGTCAGTTTATTTAGCTGTCATGTCTCTAATTAACTGCTATAAAGTATACTTAATACTGTATATAATATATAACTGCCTCTGTAGTGCAGCGGTAGTGTGAGCGACTGCTGATCATGACGTCTCGGGTTCGATCCCCGGGTCGGGCAATGTTATTAAGCTTTTTCGTAAAAAGGAAAATTCTCAGTAGCAGCTTATAGTTTGGAAATGTGCCTGGTGGCAGACGGCAATAATCTCGCTCCCTATTACGTAGGACTTAAACATAGCTGGCGAATCGTGAGTGCATAATTCATCTCTGCCTACCCCTTCAGGAAATACAGGCGTGAAGCTATGTTATGTTCTAGGTATATCTTTGGAAATTGAATATAATAACAATAAAAATAAATCTTTATTTGTAGATCATAGAGGGATTTGTAGATCATAGGAAGATTATGAACTATACTAACGAGTATTTAGTAAAAACCTGTTACTTTCAAAGGGCTCGCAAATCCTACATAGTGTGTGTGTAATATTAGTAGATCATAATATATTATAGTTATAAAATATTTAACACATTGCACTTATACATTTATACTCACCCTTATTACAAATAGCTATTACAATTTATAAAGGCTTGTTCGAGATTTAATCTCTCCACTGCGGCTTTTGTACAAAGCCGACGCAAGAATGTTTTATATTCGCGCGTTTTTCATTTAGTTTTGGACAGGAAAGCTTACGTGATATTAATATTAAAGGGTAATTCGCAAATTAAATTTATGCTAACTTTCTTTTCAGAATGATGAATTTCTTTAAGACATCAAAGGAGGTCGGATACTGAGCATTGACACATCAATTGACATGCGCTAGTCTTTTTTGAAGTTATACTTCTTTTGGCGCGTTAGGGAAAAACCTTATAGAGCTCGATGGGGAAAAATTATAAGAGTTAATTTTTTACGATGCGCGCGCACACTGTCACGAAAAACCGACACTCTGAAATTAGCTATAGTCAACACTTAATTTTTTCCCGGAGTACCTATTACATATCCAGGATCTACTTAGGGGGACAAATAGCAACCTCAGTACAAGATCGGAGTCACAATTTTATTCAGAGTTCTGACAACCTGTAAAAATTGTCAGGACATTACTACAAGACAGAACCAACTATTTTTTATATTTAATACCCTTATAAATTGTGTTTGATTTCATAAAATACAAAACTGATATACTTACTTAATTGTGTTTGCAGCTTGCTACTTTGCAATGACAAAATTAAAAATACAGCTATTTTATTAATTTAAATATAGGTATAGACACATTAGATATGGGTATTTGGTTTCGAAACTTACTATTATTATTAATTTGAAAATGAGTTTGTCTGTTTATTTGTTTGTTAGGCTTTCACGCTGTACCTCCTGAATCCATCATCCTGAAATAGGTACTTGCATACATTTAGCCTGGAGCCCAGAAATGGCTTCTTTTATTCCGAAAAAATGTATGATTTCTATGGGATTTCTATGGGATAGCTATTTTTGCTTAGAGAAAATACCCATGTATTGCCGTAGAGACGTATTTATATTTTGAATTCCACGCGAAGAAAGTCGCGGGTAGAATCTAGCTATTTATAGCATATTTTGAAGTAATTTAACAGTATTGCATTTCATTGGTCCAAAATCTAAAGTAATGAGAAATATTTCATTATTAGGTATGCATTTTTTACTTTTAGCATTAACTAATTCGGCTTAACTAAAAAAGGGGGGATTATTTGTTTAACATAAAATAAATAATCTATTTATTTATTTAAGATTTCAGATTCAAAATAGTAATCCAACAGTAGTATCAATGTTCTACTTACATAATATCTGGGCGTATTAAGATAATTCAGTGTCATATTAATTCAGTTTATAATTATGAATCATTACACTTATACTATGAAGGAATTCGATGTGAGGGGATAGCCTTAAATTTAATGCAAAAATATGCAAGCCACTTTATCCATACAATTAGATTGTTATATCTCTGAACGATAGACATTGGTAATCTCCAAAGTTATTAGATGGATTTCTCAGATTCTCGTCGCTTTGATAAGTATATTGAGCTGTTTATTAAACTTTTTACTGTCGTCTATGTTTTTAAATAAGCAATTCAAATATCGAGGTGTGATATATAAGAATTTTGATTGGTAGTTATATGGATATTGTCTGTATGTAGAGATGCCGTGGGAAAACTTATTGGGTTAATAATCTAATTATAACGTTTATCAACTAAATATAAGTCTCATAACGTCTATAGATTATATTTAATAATTGATCTATTGAAATCGGATTATATTAATTATATTAAAATCTAATAGTTATTTATTTTGATAAGCGTGTCTTTATTTTACAAAGTGTATCAACTTTAGAATGTTCAGAAGATTTGTAAAGTGAATTGGCCTGAAAACCACTATTTTGACTAGATAAGTGATCAACTCAATAAGTCAAGTGTCTTAACACTCATTTTCACTCGTTCATGAGATACTTGAATATTTTTTAATTTCAATACGGGGGGCGGACATAATGTTTTGTGGTTCTGCAGGGATGTATGTTACCTACATAGCTTAGCTATTGTACACAAATGTTAGTTATTCTCTGAATGATGCTATGAACAGGAAATTTACACCATGTAGCTTGTGCCAAAGTTGTAGGAACTACAAGCCTTTGCTCGCGACTCCGCCACATCCAAAAGCTAAATTTTAGGTTATATCTCAGGTTCCCGATATAGTAGCGGAATAAAATGTATACCTTGATTAGTCAAGAGCTATGAAATAAAAATGTTGCATCAATATCCGTTCAGTAGTTTTTGCGTTATACGCGAACGAACAAACATACAGAGAAAAAAGGTTTTGTTTACAGACGCGCCTATAAAGACTAATACAGATTTTTTCTCTCAAATATCTTAAATGTACAGACACAGCTTTGTTACAGTTTTATAATAGTTAGGATGTTAATTTTATTAAAATATTTATATTTTTATTATTTTCGAAGAATTATACGGTTCCTTCCACTGAACCGCATGCACGCACTTAGAATTAATGTGGTTGTTATGGACAAATATGTATATGCTATTTAGATTTCCTAATTCCAATAATTCTGACTAAGCGTGTGGCGAATGTAAGTGAATATTAGAACACGAGGAAAATAACTAAATACATTACTTAGCTACGTTTTATCTCAGATCAACAAGTAAAAGGTGGATATTATGTATAATGGAATCCACAAAGACTAATTATATATATATTGTCGTTAGGATATGTTATATAATTAAGTGTTTTTTAAATTAAATTAAAGTATGACTTAACTGTATAGTACATATATTATTATAAGAAGATGTGTTCTTACAAACATAGGAAGCAAACTATGGAAGAGTTTAAATACGATGTAAAGTTACGAGTTTCTATCTTTGGAGAAGCGGTTCATATTTCCAAGTCCAAATCCTGATGTTTTACTTATTCTTCGTGAGAGACTGATGCCTGAAGTAAGTTTCTGAAAAAAAACTTGTGTCACAGGTCACCAGGAACCCCGCATTGGATTTTCACTTGTTTTTTTTTTATAATTTGTCGCTTACTTAAACCGAATATCGTTTATAATTTCCGTATAAAATATTAATTTTACATAAACATTTTTAGTGATTTTTGACAGATGACATTTTGAACCAGAGAATGAATAAAAAAAACGAAATTAACTAAATTGTAGGTTTAGTAATAGTATTTAAACAGTACCTACGTAGTCACTAAATATTTTTGTATAAATACATTTTCCATTAGTTCAGAAGTAAATTTTATAAAATGCTAATAGCCCTTACAGAGACAGAAGAGTACAACAGAGTAGTACAGGATATAAAATAGTTTGTTGTTGTGTACACTATGTTATAACATCTTAGAAATATATAGCAGTTTATTAAATTATACATCATATCTCATGTACTGTTGAGATTTGCTGAACATTTATCAATGTGAAATACTTCTATGAACCAATGTTATTACAGTTTTGTAGGATTTTATTATTATAATAACTAACTTTTCCTGAGTTTGCTTTGTATAAGATTGTTGTTATCTTAGAAGAAAAAAAACTGAATTATCCTCATGGAATGGATCCACATTTGCTAAAAATCTATTTCTGTTCAACCCTTTTCTGTCCCACTATTGGGCATGGGTCTCCTCTTATAGTGAGAGGGATTAGGCCATAGTCCACCACGCTGGCCCAATTTGACTTCACAAGCCGTCGAGAAAATCTCTCAGGCATGCAGGTTTCCTCACGATGTTTTCTTCACCGAGCTGTGATAAATTGTAAACAAGTACATACATAATTAAAAAAATCTCGAAATGTCAGAGTTGTGTGCCGTACGAGGTCTGAACCTTGGACTGGGGTCGAACTCGATACCACTGTCTTTGTAGTCGTGGGTAGTAGGTTTTACCGCTAGGCTATCAGTGCTTTTGTCTATTCTCTATACTTAGTAAATGTCAACCAATAAAAATAGATTTTGAGCAAATTCGCGTATTTTGAGAGATCTCGTGTTGAGTTAGTAAGTGGTATTTAACTTGAGATGGTGGTACCAACCCGCTCGGGCCCGATACCAAGTGAATACTCCCACTTGGTACCCAGCCCTACCTCCAGTCATGCAATGGATGATAATTGCTTACTTTCCTTAGTCGCCTCATACGACACCCGTGGGAAAGAATGGGGTGGTAATACTTGTATTGTTAGTCCATGCCCACACGGACAACATATATTATTTTAGTGTATTGTATACAAATAGACAGTATATCTATGTCTATGTGTTATGTCTCCACTCGTAGTGAAAGTATCTCGCCGCTTAAACTTCTGTGATTCACTGTGATAGATGTTAGTGTTTGTAAAAACATCATCAAACTTTGGAATTTAGGATGACAGTAAAAGTGTTAATATTAGACATCTTCTAATAAGTCTAAGAATATAAGCACATACTTAAATTTAAACTAAGTAGTTGAAGATAGCTAAATTAATAACTACCTAATAGAGAAAATTATCTTCTCACTTACCTACTATTTTTGTCATGATAATTGTATTAAAAAGCAATGGCCGTTGCATTACGTTCGAAACGTCGGGAAATAAAGATATTTAATCTCAGTATATACCTACGTGATTTAAGACCTGGATGGTAGTATTTGTGTATGATGTGTACAAATCGCGAAAGTTTAAAAGTCTTTATTGTTTTAATATTTTTTTCAAGAAGGAAATGGAAAGCTGCACTGACAGTAAGGAGTTCGATTCCTAGTCCTAGGTTCTCGCATGGTAGACTCTCACTTAATCTCAGATTTCTTTCAGATTTTATAAAATTGTTTGTTTTTTGTCCACGTGGCGATGAACTAAGAATACAAGTGTTCCCCCCATTCTTTACTATGGGTGTCGTACGAAGCGACTAAGGGAAGTAAGCAATTATCACCCATTGCATGTCTGGTGGTAGGGATGGGACCAAGTGGGAGTACTCACTTGTATAATCCCGAGCGGGTTGATACCACCATCTCCCGTGTGACCGGCCATGAAGCACATCGGTGTGTTTTGTTTAAAGCAGGAGATAGCCGTTTATTCTTCCATTTCATATCTGTGAAATGAAATGGTGAGCAGCGACTACTATCGGTATAGTTGAGTCCATGAGCGACGGTTAACATTTACCATCAGGCGGCCCTGGCTCGTCTGCCACCATACGAAATAAAAAAAAAACAAAAAGAAATGTTATCACTGCTCGCTGAAAAAAAATATCGCAAGGAAACCTACATGCCTTTTTTTTTCACACCCCGTCATTCGGGGCAACGAATAGGGTAGCGGGGGCCTTCACCTACTAAAGAAACCCACCGTGTGCCATCTCTCCGCCTTTATTGGCGGGCCACTGGAACTATGTTACATTCCTTCGGTGGTCCGCCGGCGGCTTACCATTTCGGGTACCCTCTACTGAGCGACGCATCCGCACACTGAGCGTCGCACCTTCGCGGGAGGCCTTGCGGGTGAGAGATTCTCTCGGCTTGTGAAGTCTGCTAAACAACAATGAGTTAGCTCACCCTGAGAGGAGACTCGTAAGTCGTACGCGTGAATGAGTTGAAAATTACGTAGATTGCAAGCACATACATTTTGCAACGCTACCATATCAACTAGGTATTTCTAAAACATAATAATATCTACTATTTTAATATTGACATTGGATCTTTCTTTTTTATCTAGAGTCAACTGATTGCTTAATGTGTATTTGCGTAGGTACATAACAGTGCTTTTCTGAATATTCAAGAGCCTGTTCGAATTTTGGTTGAACCGGTATAGAGAGACGTGGTAATATTTAAGACAGTAACTATTATGACAAACCAGTTGCGGTGTTCGTATGAGCGGCCTTACAAATTTAGTTTTTCAATAATAATTATTCGAAATTTGATATTAGCATACAATATGTGTTGTTAGGAGGCTGGGAGCATTGGCGCCGGAACGCCCACGTGATGTACTGTGGTCAAAAATGGGTGCCTGTATCATTTTACATGTTTTATGGCGTTATATTTTCCTTTTGCGATGAGTGATCTTTTGTTACAAAGGTGTTAAAAGACTAATATGGAAAACATTTGCATATTTTTGTAACTTGTTTATCTTGGATATATTATTTTTTTTACTATTGCATTTGTCATTTGGCTGACAAATTAGATTAATGGCAAATGTCTGTCAGGTTATACATTTTGGAAACTAATGGTAAGGTCTCTATACAAAAAATAAAGTCTGTTTGTAATGTCTAAATAACAGCATATCCTAACTATTATAAAGCTGTAACAGCTGTGTCTGTACATTTAAGATATTTGAAATAAAGTGGCTATATAGGTGTTTCTGAACACAAACCAATTCTTTTTAGATTTTTGTCCGTTTATTAGTTTTCGCATCACGCAAAAACTACTGAACGGATTTTGATGCAACTTTTTTATTTGAGAGCTCTTGATTAGACTTAAAACTGGTACATATACATATTATCTCACTACTATATCGGGATTCTGAGACATAACCTAAAAACCAGCTTTTGGTTGCGGCGGAGCCGCGGGCAAAGGCTAGCTAATAATAAATGCACATAAAAGTGTTTACGTTACCTGCTTTATGTTTGTTCCGGCTAATCTACGAAATGGTTGGACCGATTTGGACGGGACTATTCTGGCATATAGCTGATGTTAGAAGAAGTAACTTAGCCTTTTTAATAAGAAAAGATAATTAGGGTATCCCACAAAATAACTAAATTCCACGCAATCGAAATCTCGGGTAGCAGCTATAGCAGCTATGATTATTTCTAAAGTGAAGCCCTAGTTTAGATAAACAAAATTAAGGCTTCCTCTGGCTGTTGAGGTTAAAGAATGTGGGAATAATTTCTACTCATGACTTCTACCCTGTCAAACGCATTTTTAACACTAACCACTCTTCATAAAACAATTTTCTACAGTACATGCAAATAAATATTCATATTATTTTCCTTCCATGTGAAGCTGAAAATTGACATGATTGATATGAGAAAGCTCTCCCTGAATGTCGATTCGTTACTGAGAGGCGACCTCTCAAGATTTTCTGCGGCACTTTCATATATTATTTATTTAGCGCATGGAGCTGCAACCTCTTAAATAATAGTGCAAAGCTTAGCTGATAGAAGATTATATTGTATCTATATTGAGGAATGGGCCTCGTGGCGTAGTTGGTAGCGTAACCGACTTCCGTGAACGAGGTGGTGAAAAAAAAAAAACAATATACGTATTATATCCGTAATCTGGTACCCATAGCACAAGCTTAACTTAGTTTGGTTTGGGACCAGAGGATGTTGTGTGAAAATGTCCGTGAATATATTTATTTATTTATATCATTAAACACAAAGTGAAAAATGTGAATGTATAGTGCTAAGCATGTCAAATGCTAAAAATATATATAAATATTTATATCATGTTATTATTATAGTAGGAATGACGCTGATGAACATAAAATTCTGCGATAAAGTAAGCCCATGAAATAGTCTGTACGTGTATGTATGGCTAGGTTTTGAGATTGCCTTCACCGACAGGCGATATTTGTTTATTCATTTAGATACTAAATTTTTTGTGTGTGAGTGGATTTTTCATTTATCTTTTTTTTTGTTATGGCGGGAAAAAATGGTCCTAACCGCACGCCCTGTCGTTCGGGGCAACGAACAGGGTAGTGTGGGGCCCTCACCCACTAAATAAACCCGCCGTGTGCCGTCTCTCCGCCTTTATTGGCGGGCCACCGGAAACATATTACATTCCTTCAGTGGTTATTTAATTTATCCTACAGGAACTCCATATTGGGATAAAAATACATTATATGTTATGTGTTCTTAGTCTGTATTCTTAGTCTGTATGTCTGTGTATTATTATTAGTCTGGAGCATAGGAAAGGACATAGGTCATTTTATCCCAGAAAAATGAATGATACCTATGGAAAAGCTATATTTGAATAGTACCTCTATTGATGTGCCGTAGAGGAAGTCGAGGGCAGAATCTAATATATACTATTATAAAGCTGTAACAGAGCTGTGTCTGTACATTCAAGATATTTGAGAAAAAATGGCTGTAATACGCTATATAGGCGTGTCTAAACCCAAAACAATTTTTTTTAGAATTTTGGTCTGTTCGTCTGTTTGTTTGTCCGCGCATCACGCAAAAACTACTAAACGAATTTTGATGCAACTTCTTTTATTTGAAAGGCCTTGATTAGACTTAAAAACTGGTATACGTTTTATCTCGCTCAACTAGTGCTGGACTATATCGGGAACCTGAGATATAACCGAAAATTCTGCTTTTGGCTGCGGCGAAGCCGCGGACAAAAGCTAGTCTAATATATAATATTATAAATGTGAAAGTGAATTTGTTTATTTGTTTGTTAAGCTTTCACGCCGCAACTACTGAACGAAGCATTACAAAATTTTGCATAGATTTAGTCTTAAGGCCCAGGGACCTTTCTATCCAGAAAAAAATACGGTTCCTGGAGTAGCTATTTTTAAATCCATCCACCATGGGGGATAATGCCGTAATCGCCATGCTTGGCAGGCGGGTTGGCGATCGCAATGGTTGTTGTTAATACTCGAGGGAGTGCTGCTGCCCACTTCCCCGATATTCCCTCAGTCGGCTCTTACGACTCCCGTGGGTAGAGAGGGTTGGAAAAATTCTAAAGCCGGCCCCACACGGCCAAATTATTAACATAGGCTATTTTTAAATAGAGGTAATTAAAGAACCGTAGGTATTTATAGTCTGCAGGTTAATTTCATTTATTTATTTATTTATTCTTAACTAATCTAATACACTTTTGTTTTTTTGCTTCTGCCAAACTGCATAGCGGTTTGTGGGCAGATGAAACTCCCTGTTACAACTTTATTAACGATAATTGCTACGAACCACCACTTAATTTATTTAAACCAAGTATGTTAACATCACGTTTTTTTTTTACATTCTTGGGGAGGTCATGTCCAGCAGTGGACGTTGATAGGCTGATGGATGGATGATGGATGACATTATTATTTGGATTGATTTAGTATAGTAGAGTTTCACGGTAGAGTAATTATGGTGACAGTAGCTGCATCCAATATTTCTATTGTCTTTATGTTGAATAAATAATTTCTAAGAACTGAAAATCAGAAGCAGTTCGTAATCTCTATATCGCTTAAAAACATCAATACGTCCGGTAGATATCGATTTATCTTATAAATTATTAATTAATTATTATCTTATTTCCTATTTTCATATAGTTTGTTTGATTAAACATAGATTACCTGCAAATTTAATTGAATTTTAGACTTTGTAAAGGTAGATATAGGTTGCTGAGACGAAAAATAAATAAGGTTGTCAGTCTCAACATTAATTACAATCGTGGGTTTTTAACAACCAATTACCAAAATATTGGTTATATTTAAAAAAACAAAGTATGCCTATTGTCTAAATAACAACACAATACTACACTGTGTTTTCAAGAAGAGATGTAATATAAAATAGTAAGTATAAGGCTTTATATTTTTTTTAATTTAAGTAATATCGCAAATGAAGAAAACATGGTTATTATTACAACTTCAGTACTTTGTATGTTCGATTTAATTATTGATTTAAAATCAATAAATTCATTGTTTGTGTCGTACAAGTTGTGGTAATGGAATATAGTATCGATTGGTAATAAACACGATATAAAATATTTCATACAATCATGCGAAAACCCCATATCGTATATTTAAATCTTTATTTGTCTAGAATGATGTGTAAAGAACCTATATCATGGATCCAAATCTTTGATTGTCCAAATTAACTTTAGTTGATCGATATAAATACAAAAACAAATAACATATGATATCATATCGATACCAGTTTATTTATTTATTTATACCTAATTTTTTATCGATATACATCTATTCCATATTCGTAGTCGTTTGTCTTTTAGTTTTTAAACATACCAAAGAGACAACTAAATTTAGTAACCTGCTATATCAACGGAACCGGCGTATGAACATGGTAATAAAAACATAGCATCACGCCTGTATTCCCCGAAGGAGTAGGCAGAGGTGTATTACACACTCACAAAATGGTAATATATACGCAATTTTAATTTTACACTAGTACAGTGACGAGTTTGAAGCTTTAGAATTAATGTTAGTATGAAATTTGCTCTTTTAACTTAACTTACAAACGAACTTAACCATTTATACTTAATAATAATATTTATTTATTTTGGATACACAGATTTTACAATGTAGGTAGGTATTCATTTTCTTTTTTCAATCGATGTCCATCTCGCTTAGGTCATAGTCCACCACACTGGCTCAGTGATGGGTTGATAAACTTCACAAGCCGTCCAGTAAATATCTCAGCCTTGCAGGTTTAATCACAATGTTATTCTTCGCCGACTAGTAATAAAATTTGACAGTTCCTTGCGAGTCATCGACCTCAGATTGTCCCTTGTGATGGTTCCCAATGTGTTTGCAGTTCTTGTGTCATAGAGGTATTAGTTTAATTTAATACATTGTAAAATCTACTACACTACTCACACCATAACTCAATGAATGCCTGAACAATAATTGGTAACAACAAGTAGGTAAATTTATTATTATACTTAAGGCACTTCAATTATACACCGCCCGTAATAATTAGTATGGGCGTGTTACGTTACGCGCGTAATTTACGGCGTTTAATAGCCGATGATCGCGCGTAATTATTTTACTTCTTGCGCTTACATGTGTATCGGCTTGATACTTTTGTTGTTTTTTTTCTTCGGGTAGATTATGTAAGCACACGTGGAAGCCGGACATCGTTTTCGGGTTTTTTTAATTAGAAAGTTGTTAACGAAGGAAACTAATATTCCTGAGAGTTTAAAAAGTGTACGTTTCGTTGTTAAAGACGATGTTACTTTATTTTATGGGATCTTAAATAGACACCTCCTAAGTACCTATTACTTGGTTTTCAAGTATTTATATTATGTTTATTTCTCGACACATATAATGGCATATAAGTCTCAATTACATATTTAAAAAATACATGTGGACACAAAGTGAAAAATGTGAAATTGAAAATAACAGTCACGAGCAGGATTCGAACCTGCATCTCCTGGATACCGTCCAGATGCTTTGCCAATTCAGCCATCGTGACCCTTGCTCCCGACTGCTAATCTCGATAACACATTCATACTTAACGTCTTTGGGTGACGCCTGTACCATCTGTCGGAAGTATTTTCATACATTATACCGACCAGGTAAACTTAATTTTACAATTAAGATTTTACCTAATAATGACGCAAACCCTATAAATATTTAGATATTTTTATATATATTTTTAGCATTTGACATGCTTAGCAACATACATTAAACACAAAGTGAAAAATGTGAAATCGAAAATAACAGTCACGAGCAGGATTCGAACCTGCATCTCCTGGATACCGTCCAGATGCTTTGCCAATTCAGCCATCGTGACCCTTGCTCCCGACTGCTAATCTCGATAACACATTCATACTTAACGTCTTTGGGTGACGCCTGCACCATCTGTTGGAAGTATTTTCATACATTATACCGACCAGGTAAACTTAATTTTACAATTAAGATTTTACCTAATAATAACGCAAACCCTATAAATATTTAGATATTTTTATATATATTTTTAGCATTTGACATGCTTAGCAACATACATTAAACACAAAGTGAAAAATGTGAAATCGAAAATAACAGTCACGAGCAGGATTCGAACCTGCATCTCCTGGATACCGTCCAGGTGCTTTGCCAATTCAGCCATCGTGACCCTTGCTCCCGACTGCTAATCTCGATAACACATTCATACTTAACGTCTTTGGGTGACGCCTGCACCATCTGTCGGAAGTATTTTCATACATTATACCGACCAGGTAAACTTAATTTTACAATTAAGATTCTACCTAATAATGACGCAAACCCTATAGATATTTTTTATATATATTAAGGTAAACTTAATTGTAAAATTAAGTTTACCTGGTCGGTATAATGTATGAAAATACTTCCGACAGATGGTGCAGGTGTCACCCAAAGACGTTAAGTATGAATGTGTTATCGAGATTAGCAGTCGAGAGCAAGGGTCACGATGGCTGAATTGGCAAAGCATCTGGACGGTATCCAGGAGATGCAGGTTCGAATCCTACTCGTGACTGTTATTTTCGATTTCACATTTTTCACTTTGTGTTTAGTGTATGTTGCTAAGCATGTCAAATGCTAAAAATATATATAAAAAAATCTAAATATTTAAAGGGTTTGCGTCATTATTAGGTAAAATCTTAATTGTAAAATTAAGTTTACCTGGTCGGTATAATGTATGAAAATACTTCCGACAGATGGTACAGGCGTCACCCAAAGACGTTAAGTATGAATGTGTTATCGAAATTAGCAGTCGAGAGCAGTTGTCACGATGGCTGAATTGGCAAAGCATCTGGACGGTATCCAGGAGATGCAGGTTCGAATCCTGCTCGTGACTGTTATTTTCGATTTCACATTTTCCGCTTTGTTTGTGTTTAACGTATATTTTGTTTTGAACTTGACATGCTCATTTAATTCGCATTATTTTTAAGTAGAAAATAAGAGATTTACTAAGACAACGATTCAAACTCGGGTCCATCCCAATTTGGGAAATGCTTTTAATAGCTAAGCTATTGTATAATATAAACCTACTTATTTCTCTTAATTTTTACCTCACATTTTGTCTTATAAAACCCATGCTACCGAATGTATTTGCATACACTTTGCTTCAAGTTATGTGAAAATAAAAAAAGAAATATTTTCAACGAGTATTATTCGAAATTGCACTTCCCGGTCGGATCATTCAATTCATGCTTCTTTATTCAGTTAAAAATAGGAGAGTCTTTACTTTTATTCAAAATTTATAAAACTTAATGCAGCTACTTTAGGTCCTTTATTATTATGCGATAATGATAATAAGTGCACTTTAGTGCACGTGCGTCTTCCGCACTCTAGTTCTCTTTATTGTTTGTGGCGCCATTCAGTTGGTGCAATCAGATAAATATACATATACCTATTGTTAAACTGTAATCGTTCTTATAATACACGGAAGACAGCTGAACGTAGTAAGAACCAAGAAAATTTTCGATCGCTCAATTTCTTGGATGTAACTACAATACTCAAATGAAAGGATATCTGTACATAATTTTGGTCTTTTGGAAAATATCAACATATTATTGTGTACTGATTTTACCACTGAAGTAATGTAAAAAAGTTCCAGTGGCCCGTCAGTACAGGCGGAGAGACGGCACACGGCAGGTTTATGAAGTGGGTCCCCCACACTACCCTGTCCGTTGCCCCGAATGACGGGGTGAAGAAAACTATATGATGACTGAAATGTACATATATATATGTATATATAATATATATGAATATAATATACATAGCACAATACAGCACAAAAATGCAAAAATAACTATCCAACCCCCATCCATTTTTCCGGGATACAATGTAGTCTACGTCTATTTCTAGACTATATGTATTAAAAATTGGATGATGATTGGTTCAGTAGTTACGGTGTGAAAGCATAACAAACAAACTCACTTTCGCATTTATAATATCAGTAAGGATATATACAAGATGCTGCCCGCAACTCCGTCCTCGTGGAATTCAGAATATAAATACATCATTCTACGACACGCTATATCTCTATAAAAAATAGATATCCCACGGGAATCATTCATTTTTATAGATAAAAAGTCCCCTTCTGAGCTCTGGACTATAGTTAAAAACAAACACACAAACTCACTATTGCATTTATAATATTAGTAAATATAACTACTATATTCTACCTTTTTATAACTAAGAGCCTACAAGATATCTAGCAGTTTAACATTTACTATGGGGTACGATGGGGCTGGCATAATCTAGTAGATTAAAAGTCCCTTAAATTAATATAAAGAATAAAAAAAAAAACTCCTATATTCGTACATCATCACCAGCATAAATATCAAAAAAGGAAATCAGTTAGCATTGAAAGGTACTTACATAAATCAACAAAATGAGAGAGCATATATACCATATTATTAATTTATCCAACTCCTTAATAAAATCATATTACAGCGTTCTCACGTGCCAATATAAAATTATTGTAACAGATATTTATTATTAAGGAATCTTAAAGAACGGAACGAACCCTACCTGTTATTAAGCTTAATTTTCCCACTACCCAGTGCATCGCTTACGTTTTATCCTACACTCATTGGTTTTGACTTTTTTTGCGCTACTTACATAAAATTTAATCGTCTGTCTTTTTGTTTAGCATTAAAGATATAAGTCATAATCCAAAATTAACTAACTGCATTAAATTGATTTCCATAAAATGACGTTTCAAATTTGATTTGACTCTACATACTCGTAGTCCGTACAAGTGGGTTAGTTTATAGATTACGGGCTGTTTTTGGTGAATTGTAATAATATACCACATCCTGGTTAATCTTGTGTTATTTGAGTTTCTCATTTCTGGACACTTTGATGTGACTAAGTCCATTTTACAAAGTAAAAATATTAATGTAGGTAGGTATAACGCTATTGTATTGAAATTATTGTGAGTTTGACACATCAGATCTGTTATACCGGCAAGTAACTCATGTTTATGACCGATTATGTTGACGTTACGCCGGGAGCTCGCAGACGCCGCTGCACACTCGTCCTGATGATGAGCTTCGGATATGCTCGAAAGTCGACGTAATCGATCCTAAGCGTGAGCTATTTGATGCTATAACAGATCTAATATAATGACAATCATGTCTTTCTCCGTGAACTAACAGTTTCCTAGACAATTAACTTCAATTTCGTCTATAATAAGGCAAGCTGATACTTACGGATAGTTCCATATTGTAGCATATTATTCCATATTGTCGTTGATATATGATTTGTTGGTTTTCATAGTACCGCCGCTATTTCAGATGGTTCGCATTTTAAGTATTATAATATTTATCTTATTCTCTGTTATTTTAGGTTTCACTATCGTTAAAGGAACGTAGTATAAATGTAGTTTTATACTTTAATCCACGAGTAACACCACACGCCTTACTATACTTAAACAATAAACGCGATTCAGGTTTAATAGCAGAGTTCGAGCTTATACGAATTGGTAACCGACGAATGGTCGACATATGCTGTAATTACAGAGTATTTAGCTCTTTGATTCATTATTACACTGTGCAGTACTTACCTGTGCTTCCATATGTGGTACCATGTGTGAATTTATTGATTACTAATTTTACACGTGGACTTGGGTAGAATTCTCGAGTAAATGATAAATAAACGTGTATAAATTTTATTTACAACACCTTACATGTAACGATTAATGTAATTAATGAATTTATCACAATAATATATGTTGTACACAGTTTCGAGGTAAGTTTAGGTATTCATGTGATTATCGTAAGAGCTCATAAACTTTATAGATTATGTAATAGGTGTTATACCTTTTTTTTTTTTGTTAAGGCGGGAAAAAATGTTCCTAACCGCACGCCCCGTCGTTCGGTGCAACGAACAGGGTAGTGTGGGGCCCTCACCCACTAAAGAAACCCGCCGTGTGCCATCTCTCCGCCTTTATTGGCGGGCCACCGGAACTATATTACATTCCTTCAGTGGTAATAGGTGTTATACCTAGTTAAAACAGCACTACATCGCTGTTTTGATACTTATATGTGTACCTATTATACGACAATATAACTTAAGACAGCGAATTCTTCAATAAATTTACGATACGTACTTGCTTTATTCTATAGTGAATACATCTTACATTCACGCAAAATCTAGAACTTAGTATATAATACAACATACAAGTTGTTCAAAGATTCTGTTATTCTGTCTTAGATTAATAGACATGTTGGTGATGATTGCTATAGATACAATTATTATGAGCAACATAGTTTTTATTGATCCCATTTGATTGCTGGGCAATGACTCTTCTATAATGAGCGAGAAATGTGGATTTAATAAAACACCAGTTTGTTTCCAAGGGCGGAATTGACAACATTTAAAAAAAAAATCAAAGTAAGAATACTTTTTTAAAGTATAAATTATTTGTGAATAAGGAAAAAGAGAGTTTTAGTACGAGCGGGAAATGAACCCGCGTCTTTTCCAATCCGGGGAAGTGCTCTAAGCCACTGAGCTATCGTACTGACCTATTCGGTCATCCCAATTTCCTCAAAACATTTGTCTTTTTCCTTATACACAAATAATTTATACTTTAAAAAAGTAGCGGGGCATGTCAAATGCTAAAAAATATAGATCAAAAAAGTAAGAATACTGTTTCATTATTTTCTCATTTTGAAATAAATGAGATAATACTACGTTTACGGAATCTATCGCATTTACTTGATTTTCTACTATCCCGACGTTTCGAATGCTTTATTTACAGCATTCATGATCACGGGTGGACTTAGATGTTAGACGTCCAATGGCTGAAACACTTCTAATGGCAGAGCCTTGCTTATACCAGCATAAATGGGCATGAATAGAATTGTAAATTTAAGTTTACCTGGTCGGTATAATGAATGCAAATACTTCCGACAGATGGCGCAGGCCCAAGAGGTTAAAAATAAATATGTTATCGAAATTCTCAGTCCCAAGGAATTGTCACGATGGCAGAATTGGCAAGGCATCTGGGACGGTATTCCAGGAGATGCAGGTTTAAATCTGGCTCATGACTGTTATTTTCGATTTCACATTTTCACACTTTGTGTTAGTTCATACGGCTAAGTATTTCAAATGCTAAAAAAATATATAAAAATATCAAAATACAACACGCTGCATAATTGCAAAAGGGGTCACTGTACAAAAATACAAATAAACCAAAAAAAAAATAAGTAAACAATTACAGTAAGAAAGGTAAAAATAGTTACATCATTAAGTTTAGATATTTAGCACAATTATGACAAAATTTGTTTTTAGATTATATCTCAGGTTCCTGATGTGGTAGCAGGATAAACCTACCAATTTTTAAGCCTAACGAAGAGCTATCAAACAAAAAAGTTTAATCAAAATCCGTCCAATAATTGCTGCGTGATTTGCGAACAAACAAGAATTCTAAAAAAATAATGTTCAGAGACGCCTAAATAGCCTGTTACAGCTCTGTAGTTCAGATATACGGAATATTATTTTATTATTTGGTAATTACGACGAATTACATGTGTATTTGTTAAAAAAAGTAACTTAATTTTTAACGAATTTTTACTAACACAAAAGTAAACCGCAAAAAGAGGTATCTGCCGAAACCCGGGATTGAACCGGGGACCTTTAGATCTTCAGTCTAACGCTCTCCCAACTGAGCTATTTCGGCTAATTAGCAACTACATCAAAATTATCAATGATATGATGTACATTTGACTCTACATATTATAAATTCACTAGTGATCTGCCCTTGCTTTGCACGGGTGCAACGTATTAATGCAAAAAAATCTTAAAGACTTCTATGTTATTGAAAACTTTTGTTTAAAATAAATAATTAAGCCTAAGTAGGTATTTAACACATGTTTTTACAGGATACAGCATTTTTTTTGATGTGAAACATCTAATGCGGCGGGAGGATAAAATCGGCTGTTAGCGTGGCGACGCTTTTATTTTACTTGTCCGGTTCAAATATTTTAAGTTAAATTTCATACACTTCCCGGTTTCCGATTGAGCTGAAATTTGAAAAAAATGCAATATTTTGATGACATGGAGCTGATTTGATGATGGAACTGGAAGGTGGACATAAGAACTTTATAATGAAACGGCGCAACCCTATCGAATTTGGACTCGTTTGATTCGTCTTGACGACTACTTTTTCTTTAGATAGTATCTAGGGTTTGATGATGGAGCTAGAAGGTGGCCATAGGAACTCCAATATAAAACGACACAGCCCTATCGAGTTTGAGCTCGCATGATTCATCTTGACCAGTACTTTGTCTCTAGATGGTATCCAGGATCTGATAATGAAGCTGGAAGGTGGCCACAGTAACTCTATAATAAATTGACGCAACTCCAGCGAGTTTGGACTCGTTTGATTCGTCTTGATGAGTACTTCGTCTTTATATGGTATCCAGGGTCTGATGATGAAGCTTTAAGGTGGCCATGAGAATTCTATAATTAAATGGCGCAACTCCATCGAGTTAGCACTCGTTTGAATTCTATTGACTATTCCTACAGTCCAGATATCCAGGGTCTGATGATGGAGCTGGAAGGTGGCCACAGTAACTCTGTAATGTAACGACGCAACTCCATCAAGTTTGGAATCGTTTGATTTATTCAATTTCGATGTTTTCACATCTGGTAGACGTCCCGCGACGTCTATTTTTTATTTATAATTTATTATGTATAATTTTGTTCGTTACAATAAATATTTTCTTTTCTTTTTGTTATGATAATTAATATTTTACTTACTAGTTTGCGCCTGCCTGCAACGTCTACGTGGACACAGTTTTACACTCTGTAAAACCGTGATGTGGACGTCAAAATACAAATACATTAACTCATTCAAACGTATCCCGCAGGAACTGCTTGTAGATAAAAACTAGAGATGCCACGAATATTCGGAAACTATTCGGTATTCGGCTATTCAGCCGTATTTTGTCACTATTCGGTATTCGGTCGAGTATTGCGAACTATTCGGCTGAATACCGAATAGCATATCACGAAAAATGATTGCATAATATTACTCAAAAAGATTTTGATATTACCGTTAACTTAGTATATTAATACTTAAAGTCAATAGGTACTGGTGTACAGTTATGATAAATAAAAATAACTTTTCAGCTTTTGTCGAAGAAAGAAAGAAAGAAATCTATGTTTTATTGTTACGAATGTAAACTGACCATAACTTTACACTAATTATGTATAGTTTCTATACCTAATTAGAACAATTTAGTGACAATAAGGCTCCCATTCACAATATTGCTGTAATGTAAATTACACTACAGCAATATTGTGTGTAATGTAAATTACACTGCAACGCTGATGGCAAACATACCAACAATCAACAAATAAAGCGTGTTGACACGACTCAATTACGAATGAAATAAAAGCACCCACGGGGCGTCATCATCACATGGAGCTTAGTGATGCAGGTTTAAACAGGTAGTAAGAAGTAGGCAATACCTACTTATCCACTTTTAATGGAATTATTTTCGTACCTAAGTCGTTATGTATTGAGACTTGCCCCTGGTTATGTAGTTTTCATCCAAACATCGTGTTACATAAAGCATAACTAGCTCACCCGGCGAACTTCGTACCGCCATTATTTTTTTTCATGAATATTTTACAATGAAAATTATTAAAGTATTAATATCGCTATTAAAAATAGGGGTTGGCAGTAGAAAGGTGAAAATTTAGGTGTATTTTATTGCCGAATCATAAAAAAATAAAATGTGTTTTCCAATAAATAAAAAAATAATTTGGGGTGGACTACCCTTATCACTTAGGGGTATGAAAAATAGTTTATATCTTGTTCTCAGACCTACTGAATATACATACAAAATTTTATAAGAATCGGTAAAGCCGTTTCGGAGGAGAATTGCGACAAACACTGTGACACGAGAATTTTAAATATTAGATAAAACATTATACTTATTAAAAAGTTATATTATGACGGACAAGTAGGTAAATAACTTAACATACCATGCCACACCTTATTAAGAAAAAAATTAAATAAAAAATACTGCGAAGAACACAAAAGCAAAAACTATATATTATTATCCAAAGTTACGGGAACACACAGGTTGAGTCGTAAACATTCACCACTTAGTATGGCTACCATTCGATAAGCATTCTCGTTAACACCGCTGAGATCGATATTCAAAAATAAATCAAATGTTAAAAAAATCTTACACAAAAGATGCTGTTTTTGACATTTTTAATATTCACGCGAATATTAAAAATTTTGGATTTTAACACACTTACATCATCAATGGCCCCTGAGGGATTGAGAAATTGTAGATACAAGATTATTTTTTTATAATACTACCTATATTTAAGTGAGTAGGTACTCAAAAAGAGCCCAATTATCAGTAATAGAAAAATATGTTTGTAAAATTTAAACTGTTCAGGGCACAATGCATTGACGTTATTAGAAATATCTTCCCAATCGATCACAAAAAGGATCGTAAAGGTATTCTAATTTTTGTGGTACATTGTGATTATAAACCATAGATTTTCATGTGATCCCGTTCAAATCAGGATTCAACATCGACCAATTACCCTATAAGTGGTCACCGCCCTATGATCAGGATCCGCCTACAAAATTATACGAGATAATTTGTGTTGATTAACATGTAAGAGAAAAAAATCAATTCGATTGTTGTTTTTGAGAACAAAACATCTTTTTATTTGTATTTACCTACCCATCCACCGTCGGTCTGTGGAAATGATCGATTTATTTAATATTTTGTTTTTATACTAAGATGGTGGCAAACAAGCATACGAGCTGCCTGATCGTAAACAGCACCAAAGCTACACCAGAGGCTTCACTCGCGCATAGCTAATTCCAGGAAAAGGGATAAGAGGTGGATTTAAGGAGATGGCGAAGAGGGAGGCCTTCAGCACTCTCACTCACCATATGAAACACAAAAATAGAAAACACCCAAATCACACGAGTCCACTAGTAAATTTATAGTTAGTACTAATTATATTAAACCTCAAGAGCTTTTTTTGTTTAAACCTGTTAATAAATTGTGACTATCAGACGGATTTGGGAGCCCCATATATGAAGGCTATATAAAATCACGCTCGCAACCTTAAGGTCTCGTCACACAGAGGCGGGAGCCGCGGGAAAGCACCGAGAACACGCCCGTTGCTATGTGACAGGTTGCATATAAATTCGAATATTACAAAAAATTCCCGTCCCGGATTGCGGTCGCTTTCCCGCGGCTCCCGCCTCTGTGTGACGAGGGCTTTAGAATTTAAGAGCGAGTGAAACTGCAGGTGCAGCTAGTGGTATATAGAACCACGATATTAGAATACGTTTGAAATGAGGGTTTTTTTTTATACTACATGGGTCGCAAGCAAGCATACCCACCTAATGGTGAGCGGTTTCCGTAGCCTATAGACATTAGAAACACCAGAAACATCACTTGCGCGTCGCCATCTCCAAAGAAAGGGTTAGGAGGTGGACAAGTGGAACAAGGAGAGGATAGGGGGTTTGGTCCTCCGGCACTCTCATTCACCGTATGAAAAACAACGGCGGGAGTAAGTGCCGTTGTTACACGCTGATCTTTTGTAAGAAGGTGACTTCCCCGATCGAGCCAGCCCATTCGTGCCGGGATAAGCAAGGCTGTTACCTGACCACTGAAGCAATATAATACGTTTCCAGTGGCCCGCCAATACAGGCGGAGAGACGGCACATGTCGGGTTTATTTAGTGACCCCACACTACCCTGTTCGTTGCCCCAAACGACGGGATTTGCGGTTAGGAACATTTTTCCCGCCTTATTAAATAAAATAGAACTGATTACATTGATGTGTTTATATGACATATTTGTTCTTTAATAGATACTTGTATCTAGAATATTATTTAAAAATCGATTGAAACACCACTATGACAGTTCGCCTTAATTATGCAAAAGATGATATAGTAATAATTCTCTTCAGAAACAGTTAAATGTTCATTTCAAAATTTTACGACAATAATCATCTATAAAAATACAATCACAATTCATTAGCTATTAACCCTGCGGCCACACGAATGTGGTCCATTCGACCGCACGAACACATTCCCTTAGGCCATGACTGGTCATCCTTACTGATCGATTTGGGATAAAGAGTGCCGCAGGTAGCATCATTAATTGCCTATTAAACACGTATCGGCACAAAAAGATGCATAAAAGCTTAAAAACAATGATTTTCACTAAAGTTGATAACTCAATTTGGGTCGATTAAACAGGAACACGATTTGTGTTGAGAAATCTTAGCACTAAAAGAATTCGAAACGACATAATCTTGTTTAGTCGAAGTTTCTCGACAAATAAAATTACAGGTATCTCGTAGATGAGGGCATCTAGGAACATCACCATTATACGATATTATCGACAATAGTTTTACTCAAACGTTATAGCAACATAATTGGTTTTTAAAAAGAAATATTACTAAAGAGTAAGAATATGTTTGCTACTAATAATTATATTATTGGTGACCTTCTAGTGAATATATAAATTTTTAAATACATGTTTAAAATTTATTTAATAAATATTAAGACTACAGATTGTATGTGTAGCAAAAGTTTGATTAATATTTAAACAATTCATGTATTTAGAAGACACATTTGAATCACACGTAATACCTTTGCAGAATCTATTGCTATTTTGATATTTTTATATATCTTTTATTGAACATTTGACATGCTTAGTCATATAAATTGACACAAAGTGTGAAAATGTGAAATCGAAAATAACAGTCACGAGCAGGATTTGAACCAGCATCTCCTCGAATACCGTCCCAAATGTTTTGCCAATTCAGCCATCGTTACAACTGCTCGGGACTGCGAACATCAATAACACATTCATTCTTAATGTCTTGGGTGACGCCTTTTTTTTTGTTTGTTTAGGCGGGAAAAAATGTATCTAACCGCACACCCCGTCGTTCGGGGCAACGAACAGGGTAGTGTGGGGCCCTCACCCACTAAAGAAACCCGCCGTGTGCCGTCTCTCCGCCTTTATTGGCGGGCCACTGGAACTATGTTACATTCCTTCGGTGGTCCGCCGGCGGCTTACCCTTTCGGGTACCCTCTACTGAGCGACGCACCCACACGAGCATCGCACCTTCGCGGGAGGCCTTGCGGGTGGCGGACGTTCCCCGGTCCAACCACCCGCAGCCTCAGCTAGGGCGGCATTAGGCGCAAATACTCACGCCTGCGCTGCCCCAGTCGCTGGCGGCGGTTCGGGTCTGCGGAAGGATCAGCCTCCCTGGCGCTCTCCGCCACTTCCTTCCGCGAGATGACCTCGTCGCAGAAGGCAGCGACCGCGGCCCAATTCCTGTCGCTGCCAAGCATCGCTCTAACGACGCTCGGCAGCGAGAGGTCCCCCCCTATTGCCGCGACGAGATCACTTCGCTGCCCGCCCCAAGCTGGGCACGACTCGAGCGTGTGCTGCGCCGTGTCCTCGTCGCAGCCACAATGGTGACAGCCCGGAGTCGCTTCCCTCCTTGCAACTATGTGCAGATATCTGCCGAAGCAACCGTGCCCCGACAGCACCTGCACTAGTCGGAAGGTAAGAACTCCGTGCCGTCGTCCCACCCACTCCTCCAGCACAGGCTGGAGCGCCCCTACGGTCCAGAGACCGGCTCGGGGCGCTTCCAGCCGTGTCCTCCATCTGGCCATGGCAGCTCAGCGGGCATCGCCATGCCACCTGGCCACCTCCCTGGGTGGAGGACGACCACCCACCTCTCGCTCTTGCGACGTCCGCCGATACACTTCGGCGAGCACCTCCGCCTCCAAGTCCCACGGGGGGGTTCCGGCCCACGCGCAGGCCGCTTCCGTCGACACCGTGCGGTATCCACGTATGAGCCTGGACGCGACGACTCTTTGTGGTCTCCACAGAAGAGCCCTGTTCGGCACGTCCAGGCACTCCGCCCACACAGGTGCACCGTACAGCGCCATCGACCGGACTACCCCCGCATAAAGCCGTCGGCACGCATTGTTAGGTCCGCCCATATTCGGCAGAAGCCGTGCAAGGGCGGACGCTGCGCCGACTAGCCTCGGGGACAGTTGGCGGAAGTGCTCGCGAAAGCGCCACCGCCCATCCAGCACCAGGCCCAGATACTTGATCTGGGCCCAGATACTTGATCTGGGCCTTCACCCCAATTTGGACCCCGTCCACCGTGATTGAGGCGCCAGCAGGTGGCCGATGTCGGGGCCCATGGAAAAGTAGGGCATCCGACTTGTCCAGGGCCACCCTAAGCCCCAGCGCCCCGATCCTCCTGACCACCTCCGAGGTCCCTAAGGTGGCCAGTAACGCCGCGGGCCACGACCAGCGTGTCATCCGCATAGCAGATAACCGCCAGCCCAGGGGGGAGCCGACATCGTAGCACCCAGTCGTAACCGATGTCCCACAGGAGCGGCCCTAGAACCGAACCCTGCGGGACACCGCACGACATGGGTCTCCTCACAACGTCCCCTATGCGGCTCTCATAGAGAACGCTGCGGCCCTCAAGATAGTCCGCCACCAGCCGCCTCAGGTATGCAGGCACCCCGTGATACTGGAGCGCCTCCCTGATGCAGCTGAATGGCAGACTGTTGAATGCGTTGGAGATGTCGAGCGACACCACCAACAGCACTCCACCGCCGGCGACTACCGCCACGGACGTGGCCCTCAGGCGCATAATGGCGCCGACCGTCAAACGACCAGCCCGAAAGCCGAACTGGGCATCCGACAAGTCGGGTCCGACGTCGCACAGATGCTGGACAATGCAGGCAGCGAGGATTCTCTCCAGCAGCTTACCCGCCTCGTCCAGCAGCACGAAGGACCTGAAGGCCCCGACCGAATCCGGCGTTCGCCCCGGTTTCGGCAGGAGTACCAGCCTCCCCTCCTTCCAGCAGTCAGGGAACCGTCCGGACGCCAGGCACGCGTTGAACAGTCCCCTGAGGCGGGGCTCCAGGTGGTCCAGAGCCAGGGCAAGCACCTGGGCGGGTATCCCGTCCGGGCCGGGGGCGGTGTTCTTCGAACGAATCCGCGAAACAGCCACCCCCATTTCCGACGCAGTGACGGGCGGTACACTGAGGTTGGCCTCCCGGTCGCTACCTGGCGATGCCATGACCGGGGGCGTGTGCTCTGCCCGTCGTGGGAATAGGCCCTCGACCACCTCAGTGAGGAGGCTGGGCTGAAGGGTCTGCGTGAGGGGGGGGCCCTGAGTGCGGAGCTTGTTCAGCGCCGCACGGTACGGGCGACCCCAGGGGTCACGGTTGAGACCGTCCAGCATCTCCTGCCTTTTCTCAGTTTTGGCGCGACAGATGGCCAACTTGAACGCGGCTCGCGAAGTGCGGTACGCCTCGTACAGCTGGCCCTCCCGCTCCCCATCGCGTTTGCGCCACCGACTGCGGGTGTAGGACCTCCGGGCACGAATGCACGCCGCACGGAGGTCCGTCAGCTCCTGGGACCACCAGTAGAGCCCCTTCCTCGGAGGAGGACGTTGCACTCGGGGCATGGCCGAGTCACACACCTGCGTAATCGCAGTGCGAAATCGGCCAGCCTCAACGTCCAACCCCTCAGTTAGGGCTGGTGAGGACAGCCACGACTGAACGATAGCTGCCTCCACCAGTAGGTCCCTATCCAGCCTGCCCAGAGCCCACCGCGGGTACGCGGTAGTTCTGCGCGCCGTGTGACCCCTACTGGAGCCCTGAAGGGACCGGGAGACCTCAATCCGGATGTACCGATGATCGGACAAGGTCTCAACCTCCTCCAGGACACGCCAGTTCCTCACTCGTGCTGCGACGTCGGGGCTAGCGAACGAAAGGTCCACTATCGACCCGCCCCGTTGCCGCACGCACGTGTTGACGGAGCCTCTGTTTAGCAAACAGAGGCCCGTTGACGCCGCCCACGTCTTGGGTGACGCCTGCGCCTGTCGGAAGTATTTTCATACATTATTCCGATTCTATTACTCAGAAGAAAAATTAAATAATGTGGCAGTTACAAATAACATTTCTTGTTTTTGATAGCACTCACTAGAAGATAAATGTTTCACTATTAATACTTTAATAACTCTATCTATTCCAGTATTTGTAATATTAATTATTGTGAAAAAATTACGTATCAAATTATTTTCTACGACTCCATTCCTTCCCAATCTTGTGGACGTTGACCAAGGCGGTATCGTTTGTGAAAAGATGCAAGGTGAATAATAATAGTCGGCACATTAATATAACTCAAAATATTTTACATAAACGAAAGATCCGTTAGAAAGATAAAATGCAAGTAAATCTTCTGAGTACTTGTCGGGTGCTTCCAAAAATATTACTTTTGAGAGCTGCCTTAAAAGTGGACAAAAATTGGAAGGCTTCAGTAGCATTTGCACTTATCCAAAATTTGAGGTTTCGCTGTGTCCGTGTTAATTACAAAGTAAAACAGTCGGTATTTTTTTGCTTCTGTACTTAAACATATATATTTAGTAGTGAGTAGGTTTATTGGTTTGAGAAGTGAAGTGATTCTGATACTGGCAACTTATTTGTTGAAAAGGTTATTAGTACTCGTATTGGGGAAGTCAATAGTATAGGAGTTCATTTATATCGTGGAGGGTATTAATACGGGACACAACTTGATATTTTAACAAAAACGTGCATTGAAACGATCGACAGAGCTTTAGTCTGTCTGAAGTTAGCACAACTATCATCTTAATCTCAATATTCGGCGAGAGCACAATTAACGCAATGCAAATTACAGTGTCAAGAAACTGTCTCATGTTTTTTTCAAAAAAGATTATTCTGGGGATTCTTCTCGGCCTTTTTAGCGATTTTTATTCGACACGTCAAAGTTAGAATATTGTTGCCTCATAGGTAGATTGTTTCAGCGAGTTTAAAACATTTGAACCACTATATCAAAGAAACACACGCTCCGTAATTTCGCCTTTAAACTAGCAAATAATGTCAATGCAGAACCTACATAAATGCCTAAATAATTTAAATGTTTTATGATAGTATTATAGTAAATAATGACTGTTCACAATCCGCTATAGTTATTTTAGAAGAGAGATGCGTTGCTAATCAACGATGCATTCTAATGATCATATATAAATCAGTAGTTCAACAGTTAATAGCCTGGGCGGCGCCTCTTAAAAAGGGTATAATTGGGTGATTCTGAGGGTTGCACAGTCACCATTTTAGGGTTAAGAGGAAGCTTAATAGAAAATGAAATGGGTATCCCCATTTCATTTTATTACTTTAAGTTAGTTTGTTAAATTTATTCCTCAGTCTGGTATTAGTTATATATGCCCGTTATAGGGTGCTCAAGGATTCCTACAAATTTTACTTACGTTTCTTGTAGAATGGTTTATTTAATATTTTCACGATATTTAATTATATGGTATGTGCCCGGCCGACGGCAATAGGTTTGCCCCCTATTCCATCCATCCATCCATCAGCCTTTCAACGTCCACTGCTGGACATAGGCCTCTCCAAGAGAACGCCACAAGGAGCGGTCTAATAATTAGTGATACTAGTATCACTAATTATTCCTAATCGCTAATTCCCACAAAAAAGGTTTAGATTCGAATAACTTCATGAGCATGAAAAAAAGCATCTCGGGCGTCGCCATCTCCAAGGAAAGGCGTAGGAGGTGCATAGGAAGTATATTAAGGAGAGGATACTGCAGCGGAGCCCCGGGAAAAAACCTAGTATTATACTAAAAATATCAATAACTAAGGCGTAGTTGGCTAGTTCACGTTGACACTGACCGTCGCGACTGATATTGGTCTGGAGATCATCTTCATTAACAAATAAGTAAATGTATCTATTTATCATTATTAGTTTTGCTGTCATATCAATAATGCATAATTATACATATATTTAAACTCCACTACAGGCATTTTTCATAATACTGTACGTATTCTGAACGGGCCCATGAAAAAACCATAAAATACAAGATAGATCTTCGCTTTAAACGCTCTTAAGAGGCCGGTGCCAAGCTGTTAGGTCAACCAGCAATCACATTAATACAGTGAGTTATATGTAACAACCCGCCCTTTGTCCTATAAGGGAGGAGATGATGAACTTAATAAATAGTTCTAAACAAAAAATATACCAATCTGTCTTAACGTTACAGTTGATATATGATGACAGAGTGATTTTTTAAACACCAAAAATATTTTAATACTAAACTCTGCTCACGGATTCGGCCGCGTGGACTTCAAAATACACGTCTTACGTTATCTCTATGAAAATATAGCTATTCCTTGGGAACCATTTATGTTTCCGGGATACTTAGTAGCCTGTGCCCTTTTCTGAGCTCAAGACTATATATATGAAAAGTTTTACGACGTTTGGTTATGTAATTACGGCAAAAAGCGTAACAAATAAATTAATAAAAAACTCATTTTCGCATATATAATATTAGTAAGGATTTTGTATGGAAATCGAGTGTTATAAGAGATAGTAATTTTTTTTGCTTGGCCTTGGCGTGCGCGCGGCCCGGAACTGAGAGGTTAATATATACTTAATATAATATAAGTAGGTATATAACAACTAACCTTTTACAGAAATAGGCTATTATCCCGGAAAAAAATAATGGTTTACGTGGGATAGCTATTTTTAATAATTATGTAATTAGCTATTTTTAAAATATGTACCTACCGTAAAGTGATGTATTTATATTTTAAAGTGCACGCGCGCAAAGTCGCGGTCAGAATATAGTTTTTTGTAAACAGGTAAGCAAGGAAATAATCAATCAATGTCCATAACATTGATTTGTGATTAAAATCGTCTAATATCATAATATCCACTACTAATTGTTTAGATAATAGGATAGATTAAAAAGAAACGATTATTGATATATCTTTATCTTTTCTTATTTTGCCAGACAAGTATTTTTCTATACTTACCTAAATAGTTATTCTGCAAATAACAATAATCCATCCATCCATCCATCAGCCTTTCATCGTCCACTGCTGGACATAGGCCTCCCCGAAATGGGGGTTTTGCCATAATCGCCACTCTTGGCAGGCGGGTTGGCGATCGCAGAGGATGTTTATAGTACACAGGGAAACGCTGCTGTCCGATCCCCCGGTAATCCCTTAGTCGCCTTATACGACTCCCATAGGAAGAGACGGGGTGGAGCTATTCTTGGAGCCGGCCCCACACGGCAATAATAATAATAAGTATATTTATTTTTCTTCCACAAAGGTAACTTAATAACTAATAGTTGTAGGATAATATTAATTGAGTATATAGCCTTTGTGGGAGACTGATATCCGCACTAAGGTATCCTGTCATGCAGATTACCAGGCCCCCCTCGAACAACAGTTACAATATTTAAAACATAAGGTAATAACTGTGTGACTGTGTTGGTGTGTGTGTGTGCGTACATGTATGTGGTTTGTGTGTGTGTGGTTTATGTGTGTGTGTGTAAATATGTGCGTGCATGTTTGTGGTTTGTGTGTGTTGTAAGTGAGTGTATAACTTGTTTTACATTAAAGATTTTAGTAATGTTTCAGTAATCTCGTAGTCCAATTTTACAATCAGTGTTCGTATAACATCAGTGTTATAGAAAAATATAAATTTCTCCCAATATACTCTTTGAATTTCTCCTATATGAAGAACAAGGTATAATATAGACGGCTTAGACATTATAGAGACGGTAAGTTTCGAACGTCACCAAGTTAAAACTAGCATAATTTAATTAAACACAAAGTTAAAAATGTGAAATCGAAAATAACAGTCACGAGCAGGACTCGAACCTGAATCTCCTGGATACCTTCCAGATGCTTTGCCAATTCAGCAATCGTGACCCTTGCCCCCGACTGTTAATTTCGATAACACATTCATACTTAACGTCTTTGGGTGACGTCTGCACCATCTGTCGAAAGTATTTTCATACATTATACCGACCAGGTAAACTTAATTTTACAATTAAGATTTTACTTAATAATGATGCAAACTCTATAAATATTTAGATATTTTTATATATATTTTTCGCATTTGACATGCTTAGCAACATACATTAAACACAAAGTGAACCTGCATCTCCTGGATACCGTCCAGATGCTTTGCCAATTCAATATATTATATTAATTATTTTCGATTTCACATTTTTCACTTTGTGTTTAATGTATGTTGCTAAGCATGTCAAATGCTAAAAATATATATAAAAATATCTAAATAGCATAATTTAAGTTATATCTCTGCGATTAAACTTAGCAATATATATGAAACAAAAAAAAATACAATATCAGTTCAGTATTTTCAGTAGTTTAAGCAATATATCGTAATGTGTGAATATATAATAAAACTCGCTTTTGGCTGTGGCGGACCCGCAGGCAAAGGCTAGTATTATACGAAATCAAATACATCTACTAAATTTAAATAGATCCGGTATAGAGACGCCGGCGCCACTAGTCAAGTGGTTAGTTTCTAGTAACTAATGACGTAAAATAACTACAAATTGGGTAAACAAACTTCATCGGTGCTTGTGAATTTAACAAAAAAACTTATGTAAAAACGCACAAAATTTAGATAACTTTAGCAGTAGAACATCGTGCTCTACCAATTATGGTTTTAAATTATAGATAAACACTTAAAAACATTTCGTATGTTGTTAATATAATTATTATACACATATTACTCTACCTAATGTAACACAATTCAAGTGGTCTGCCAATACAGACGGAGAGAGGCCCCGTTGATTTTTTGCGTTGCCCCGAACGATGGGGTGTGTGGTAAGACACATTTTTCCCCCCTTAAGAAAAAAAAGGAAGTCGTTTTGTAGTTGTGCACTACAAGGCAAGATAAAGAAACTTTCGCTCAGCTGGCAATCAGATGTGTGTCCTAAAAGCGACACTTGTTTGTAGAATCCTGCCCCCTTAAAATGTGATTCACAAAATCGTATCGATATCGTATCATCTTATTTGTGATTGGTAGAGACATAGACGCGTGATTTCACAATAATCGCTCACCCAAGCACGGTGATCTCTCAACCAATGACAATGACACGAGTTGCCCGTGTGGTGACGGACTAAGAATACAAGTGTCACCACCCCATTCTTTCCCACGGGTGTCGTATGAGGCGACTAAGGGAAGTAAGCAATTATAATCCATTGCATGACTGGTGGTAAGGCTGCGTACCAAGTGGGAGTACTCACTTGGTATCGGGCCCGAGCGGGTTGGTACCACCATCTCCCGGGTTGACCGGCCATGAAGCACATCGTTGCGTTTTGGCTGTAGCAGGAGATAGCCGTATATACCTATTTCATTTCATATCTGTGAAATGAATAGGTGAGCAGCGGCTTGACAATACTCTCGGTATAGTCGAGTCCATAGGCGACGGTTACCATTTACCATCAGATGGGCCGTGTCGCGTCTGCCACGCCACGCAATAAAAAAAAAACACGATGCGATGTCGATACGATTTAGTGAGTTAAATTCTTCGGGCCCTAATGGTCTGTTTCTGAAGGCACGTTAAACATTGAGTCCCAATTGTCAAATAACATCCTGAGACTCGTTGTAGGTTGTCAGTCCTGTTAGTTTTCTTTTTTTTTGAAAATGTTCCTAACCGCACACCCCCTCGCTCGGGGCAATGAACAGGGTAGTGTGGGGCCTTCACCCACTAAAGAAACCCACCGTGTGCCGTCTCTCCGCCTTTATTGGCGGGCCACTGGAACAGGTAGTCAGTCCTGAATAAAGTCCGACTCCGGTCTTGTTGTAAGGTTGCCAGTTGTCCAGTTGGGTCTTGCAGGTCAAATAAATAAACATTGCTCCGGGGAAATACTGGTCGATCAGTTAAATCCGAACAGATTGGAATTCGACTTCAACAAAGATCTGAATAGGTCTAGGGAGATGATGAATTATTACTATTTAATAGTTTCAAACATCACTTTATACGCTAAGTACAGTATGGTGTAAGTAATTCTTATGGATTCTCTAATGGATATATTCTAATGGATTCTTTCAGGAAGAATTCCTTCTTAAAAAAGCTTCAAACACTAAAGTTTAACTGCCTCGGTGATGTAGCGGTAGTGTAT
Organism: Leucoma salicis; assembly: GCA_948253155.1. Taxonomy (NCBI): domain Eukaryota; kingdom Metazoa; phylum Arthropoda; class Insecta; order Lepidoptera; family Erebidae; genus Leucoma; species Leucoma salicis. Next base: position 8,832,513 of record OX411815.1, read on the forward strand.
GCGACTGCTAGTCATGAGGTCTCGGGTTCGATCTCCGGGTCGGACAACGTTATTGAGCTTTTTCCTGAAGAAAAAATTCTCAGTAGCAGCCCGGAGTTTGGAAATGTGCCCAGTAGACGTCAATAGGCGCGCCCCCTATTACGTGGGACTTAAACATAGATAGCGAATCGTGGGTGTCTAATACAGATCTGCCTACCCCTTCGGGGAATACAGGCGTGATGCTATGTTTTGTTATGTTTATGTTACTAAATTTTAATAATTATAATAAATAAACACTAAACTACACTACTACACACAACTAAATTTATTTAGTAGAACACGTGATGCAGTATGAAGAGTTTCCTTCAGTTTCAGATTATAACATAATATCACATTGATTGCCTCTAGCGAAAAACTTAGACAACTTTAAATTTTATTGTGACTCGTGTGTAGTGTAAGCCGTTTTTGACTTTTTTTTCGTTTTTCGAGGCAATAAAGAAAAACACCACAATGGCAAGACTTAACTCTAGAAACAAGTCAAGTTTTAAGTCTGTTCAGGAAAAATGTTACTAGCCAATACGAGTTTAGACTTTTTATTATATAAATAATGGGAATACTCTGATGGTTCGGACACGTGGAAAGAATGCCGGACGAGTAACTGGTTAAGAAGATATACAATGCGAAAGTGGAAGGATGTAGGTACAGGGACAGACTGAGACTCACCTACCTAGACCAAATCGGTCATGTATTGAAGGAAGGTGGAGTCAGGAGTCTGCGAAACCGGCGAGCGTGTATGAAGAGAGTTATGAATGTTGAGGAAGCGAGAGATGTATGCAAGAATAGAGCCTCTTGGCACTCTGTTCTCTCTGCCTATCCCACAAGGGAAATGGCGTGATGATAAGTTAAGTTTTTAAGTTATTATTGTGGTATCTTAACACATAAATTCACTTTCTATTTATTAAATTTGTATAAAATTCGTATAATAGTTTTAATAGTTTCTCGAAGAAACACGAAATTAGTTTGGCGAAAATTATTAACTTACTATTGGTCTAGAGTCTAGAGTACTTCCCCGGATAAAAGGGACGAGAAGTATTCGAATCCTGCTCGCACTAAAGTTCTCTTTTTCCACATTCACAAATAATTTGTTCTTTATCTTGTTTGTATTATGCATTATGACGAAAAATTGCAATTTCGTGTTTGTACTTCTTTCTACTTTTTTGCCGAGCAGCAATCTATCATAGGTTACTCGATTCGTCCACAATATTTTCAGTATTCGTGTATACACCCACATCTCAAAAGCTCCTGACCCTTAAAAAATTTACTAGGATTTCTGTAACGTTCCGTGCCTTGAGGCAGTAGGTACAAAAGGAACGTAGCATTTTCGCTAAAGAGAAAGATAATTTTCTCAGCCACAAAGACAACGTACTAGTAGACAAGTAGGTATGATGTATGCATGTAGGTAATGTGTTTAGCAGTAGTTCAAACTTTATGTTAATTTTAACTTGTTTCAGTACATTACATATTTAAATCGCTACAGGCTATATTACAACGACAGCCTGTGGGCAATTAGTACCGCTGCAATGTAAGTAGACTACCTATACTTACCTACAACAGATATACTTACATAAATAGTTAATACGAATAAATAATATATTTACGCGAATGTTACACATTATAATATAAAACCACGCTTACGGAATCTATAGCGTTTACTTGATTTTCTACTATCCCGACGTTTCGAATACTTTACAGCGTTCATGATCACGGATGGACTGAGATGTTGGATGTCCACTGGCTGGTATATTGTGATCTTGAATGTTATAAAGTATTCGAAACATCTGGATCGTAAGCATAGTTTTAAAACCTATAAATATTGCAAGATTGAAAATACCAGCTTCATATCAGTGCGCCGTGCAGTGGCCTTAACCCTTACAGTGCAGCGTGGTACGCGTGACGGAATTCGAAACAATACTCCATCAACTGACTGGCTGTTTTGTTTACTGCCTTAACTGTCAAATGTGACCTTACTGGACTTGCTTTACTAGGGTTTGTAACTTAGACGTGAGCAAGAATGCGTTTGAATTGTAGTTTACATTATTATCCTATACTTACTTTGAAGTCTTGAAACTGTGTGCCATTTTATCTAAATGCGAAATAGGAGCCCAGGACCCACCTGTGGGACACCGCACTTACCTAAGCCAACAATTTGAAGCTCAGCCATCCCCAATATGTCAAAAACAAAATAAATAATGCGCGGCCTTATATAGTAATTTTAGTTAAGAAACTGGAGCCTTAATGTGATATCCTACCGCACCCGCCATATTCGCCAGATATTGCTCTTTTAGAGTAGGTACTATTTGTTTTCGGTCGAAGACTCTTAGGCTGGCTGAGCAGAGCTTCACTATTTGCGGAGAAACTAAAAATTGGATCGATTCTTGGATCGCCTTAAGATGTTTTTTTTAAACGTGGTTCCATATGCTATTTTTTATTGTTAATAATGGCAGATGAGCCACGGGCCACCTGATTGTAAGTGGCAACCGTTGCTCACATACCGAGAGTATTGTCAAACCACTGCTCACTATTTCATTTCTCATATATGAAATGAAAGAATAAACGGCTATCTTCTCCTACAGCCAAAACACACTGACGTGCTTCATAACCGGTCACACAGAAGACGATGGTACCCACACGTTCGAGCCCGATAGCAAGTGAGTAGGCAGGTACTCTCAATTGGTACCCAGCCCTATCATCAGTAATGCAATGGGTGATACTTGCTTACTTCCTTTAGTCGCCTTGTACGACACTCGCGGGAAAGGATGGGGTGGTGACACTTGTATTCTTAGTCCGTCACCACACCGATTAACTGACCACTTCCTGGAAGATGGCAATAAGTAGTAATTAACTATGGACAATACTTTGTATGAAATGCACTACTTATATTATTGCACGGTTCGAAACATGCTTAATCTTAAATTCTTCAACTAAACAATCAATAGATCATCATTTTGTTTTTGTATTAAATATCTAAATTCTTTCTCTCCTTTTATATGTTCATTTAAAATCGATTGTTCCATAGTTCTTGATGTTATAATCAGCTTCTATTGGTGAAAACCTGTAATTGGCTTACTGTCACTTATGCTAAATTTATGTTACCTTACTTAAGCTGTTGGTTTTCCATAAATAAAGAAATAAATATATTATTCAGACGATTAAAGATGTACCTACTTAGTTATAAAAAAAATCTCAAAATTTATTTGAGATCTGGCACCACCTAAAAAAATTGCTAGGGCCACCACTGGTGCTGAATGTCGAATGTCTTTAGAAAAAAATTGCGTAATACGAATCAATAGGTCGCTTGAACAGGTACTGCTATGTGTTTGTTAATATTTTTTTTTATTTATCTATGGAGTAGGTACTTTGCAGCTATTATCGATTGATCTATCTATAAAACTTGTAACAGTTTGAACATTAAAGATAAGTATTTGAGTAAAACTTACTTTATAGGCTATATAGGCGTGTCTAAACACAAAATAATTGTTTTTAGATTTTTATCAGTTTGTCTGTTTATTTGCTTGTTCGTTCGCGCATTACGCAAAAAATACTTAACGGGTTTTGATGCAACTTTTTTATTTGATAGCTCTTGATTAGACTTAACAACTGGTATATTATTATCTACATTTTATTTCGCTACTATATCGGGAACCTGAGCTATAATCTAAAATCTAGGTTTTGGCTGCGAGTCGCGGGCTAAGTCTTGTTAGAAATAGAAGTATAACAATAGTTAAATAAAAAGTGGTAAATCCCCTGTTATATTGACGTACTAAATAATCTGGCATCATCAGAAAAGAATCTTCACGCTGGCGCCAGTGGCCGACCTTGCGGCAAAAAATAATGAACATTTTTGTTTTTGATCGTTTGGCGTAAATTATTTACTTAAGATACAATAATAAATTGAATTTTTATATCCGTCTGGTTAAATTTAATGTCTTTAAAATACACGTTCATTTTTTACATTCCTAAATAATTTGCGTTTGATTAATCGCCGCTGACGCCATATTTCTGTGATATATTTACCTAGGTATACTTATCCTGTATCCGGCGGAGCGTTGAAGTAATGTCACACAGTTTCAGCGGTCCGCCAATACCGGCCCGATTAAGGAAGTACCACCCTGTCACAGAAGTCTCTGTCAGTGTGAAAAACGTGCCGTTGTGTTCTGTATGCAATGTTCAAATCCCCGCTCTCCTCTCCTTATTATCCTTCCTATCACCTCTTTATAATACTTCCTATCGACTCCTTATTATCCTTCCTCTCCATCTACTATCGCTTTGCTTGAAGAGGGCGACGTGTCATGTGGTAACGGACTCAGAAAACACAGTGTAGTACAAGGCGACTATGTAAAATAAGCAATAAGTATCACCCATTGCATTACTGGTGGTAGGACTGCGTACCTAGCAAGAGTACTGACTTGTTATCAGACAAGAGCGGTTCGGTATCACCTTCCCCCGTATGCTCGGCCGGAAAGCATCTAGGTGTGTTTTAGTTGTATCGGGATACCCATCTCATACCCCTTCGTGAAATGAAATGGTGAACATCAGCTTGTACTTTACCGTCTGGCTCTGGTGGCTAGTGGCTCCTTTGTTACCATAAGCAATAAAAAAAAAAAAATATGATGTGCCATCTAGTGGATATACTTAGAAGTAACAATGCAAGCTAAGTAAACATCGAACTCAATGCTTATTTGTTTACAAAAATAAGCAACAGATGTCGGGATGACGATCTTTCAGCGACATCTATTGAAATATTTTTGAACCTCCATTTTATCATTCTAGGTAGGTTGGTTCTTGAAACTGCTTCGTGTTAGTTCATCAATCAATAATAGATGTCACTATATAAATTAAAGATATAGCCTTGCATAATAAATTTTAAAATGACAGAATAAATTTTTGGTATACGAAATATATTCCAATATTTTTTTAGACAGGAATAAATATAAAAAGAAACTGAAGCAATACATAAATAATTAGATAGTTTTTGTAGAAAAATACATCATAATGAAGGCAAATAAGCTTCGCTTACAGTAGAGTAGAAGAAAGTATTTGCAAGACAATAATTATTATTGGAAAATTATTGGTGTTAAAATTAAAATGATTTTTTTTAAGTAGATGCAAAAAGATTTGCCCCGGGTGAGGATCGAACTCACGACCTTAAGATTATGAGACTTACGCGCTGCCTACTGCGCTACCGAGGCTTGCGATTTACTATATAAATTTATGTGTCACTACAAACCTTAGGTAAAAACATTAAATGCCATAATATTTTTTTGTGGTTTAACGCACTGCCAGTCGGTACATCGATGTAATCTCTGGAATTTAGTAACAAAGCTTTTGTAAATATAATATGTTATGACCTTTACGGAACAAACAAAATATACTTAAGTCAGAAAATACCTCAAAAAAATAATACGAATGGTTACGGTACGGTAACACTGTTGGCACTCTGTTCTCTTTGCCTACCCCGCAAGGGAGATGGCGTGATGATAACTAAGTAAGTTACGGTACGGAAATCTGATAGACAGGCATATAAGTATAGAGGTAGATATGATACGAAAATGTGATTAAAGATAACTCTTGTTATAGGTACTATAGTAGATATAAAAGTCAATTTGCGTGCGTTTAGTCTCGCAAATGGCGAGATCGATTTGAATGATATTATTTTTAGTACTTAAGTTTTTGAGAAGGTAGGTCCCCGGATGGTTGAGATTCGCAATTGGAAACAGCAGGTGACACTGCGATCCACCGAAGGAATGTAATATGGCTTCGGTGGCCCGCCAATAAAGGCCGAGAGACGGCGCACGGCGGGTTTCTTTAGTGGGTGAGGGCCCCACACTACCCTGTTCGTTGCCCCGAACGACGGGGTGTGCGGTTAGGAACATTTTTCCCCGCCTTAATCAAAAAATAAATATAATTTGTAGTTTTCCTATTCTTTTATGATATTTTTGACATTAAAAACGAGTTTACATTTCTATTCTATATTATAGAGATATATTAGGATTTTTCTATAGATAACATTATACATAGGTAGGTATATATTTAAGTAGGTATGTTCCCGCATACTATCAACATTACTTATGTTATCCTATTCTTTTACATTTCAAAAGTCAGAACATAACCACAATATACTTACAACCTCAAACCGCCAGCACCGATCTTATTATAAATTTAAATATCGAATTTAGAATACCGTTACCTATAAATTAATCAGATTTCTTTTAAATTAAAAGGCGGAAAAAGCCTCGGCTAACAGCGGGTTAAAATACACTGCGTTGGTGGTCTAGGGTGTTATTTCCCCGATCATGCTGGGATAAGCAAGGGGTTACCACTATTGATTGATAGCTAACTGCTATTTAGTCATAAATCCGTAAAGCTTTAACGAGTTGCAAAATATTTTCACATCGCCCTTCGTAACAGGTTAAATCCTTTTCAAAAACTTTTACGACCGAACTTTTCCTAATCGACACCTAAAATGTCATTATTTCAGGAAAATTTTCCCTGGAGTGATGAATTTTAGCTCGTTTTTGGCAACCCTTCTGATGCATGAATATTTAAAAAGTCGTTGGCAACATTTTAATTGGGCAATCTGGGTAGGATTAAATTATCAAGACACCTAGTTAAAGCGGTAGTAACTTAATGAATTCAACATGAATTAACCGCGGCAGGTCGCAGAGTTCGCGAGTTCATCGTGTACTTACATTATATGATACTAATGCGTACATCTTAAACAAAGATCAGAATTTAGAGCAGTAAAACAATCAGACTAGCTCAGTTGGTGTTGCTGGGTTGGTAACATCATGTTACCTTAAAAAAATATGTGGTAGACTCACATTGAAACAAAAAAAGTATCGACCTACTTTCTTCTCTCTCCTTGAGACGGCTTACTAGATACTACAATATTTGGAAGTTATTTCAAGGCATTGCTTCGATATGTTTTGATGTGAAAACATCTAATGCGGATGGAGGTAAAACCTGAAAAAGAAATTGGCCAATTTATTTTGTTTTTAACGCTGTCTGTTGACAAAAGCATCTAACTAGGAAGTATAATGTCAATCAATAAAACAATAACGGTTTCAATTCGTCTATGGATAATGAAAGAGCGCTTACCAAGAATTATATAAGACTCGAACAATATTTAAAGAAAGAAAGAAAATCGATGTTTTCACATCTGCAAGACGTCCCATGACGGCTCATTTATTTTTATTAGGTTCACTGTGGAGTTAGTATTTTATGGCTCATAGCAAGTAGAATCTGCTGTAATTCTATGATTATACCCTGGTCACTGACGAAGATCTTTTTGTCCAATATTCCACAACGGCTGAAGATGAAGGTCTACGACCAGTGTGTGTTACCCGTGATGATTTATAGGAACAGAGAGGCGGTCTCATGGAAGAGGCTATGCTCGGGATCTCTCTACGGGGTGATCACGTTGAAGTGGCAATGGATAGGTCACATCGCTCGACGAACCTACAACCGTTGAGGCAGAAAGTGGCAGTTCGCTCTCGTGGCGGCCACGTATCGGATGGCGTAGTGTAGGACTGCCTCTCACCAGGTGGACCTAAGACTAGGTCAAAGTAGCAGGCAGCCATTGGATGCCGGCGACACAGGACCGTTTGCTGTGGCGTTGTCTTGGGAAGGTCTATGTCCAGCAGTGGACGACAAAAACCTTATGGATGGACCCTCGTCACTCACAAAAATATAAATTTGTGACAACGATAAATATAAACCACTTCACTTTTTGGCAATAAATATGTAATTATTTATAAATAAATTTAATTTTGTTGTCGCCTCAGTAAGTTTCCAACCATAATATGTACGTACACAGTTAACGTTGAGTTTACAAAGAGCTTTTTTAATTCACAACCAACCAATTCCTAAGCGAACGTAAAATGTTTACTTTAGCAAAAGAAGGGGACATTTAAACTTTTTTGAATTCTTTTGTGACTTAATTTTTTACGGTGACTCTCCCGAGACCCGTGTTGGATTTGAAACGTAGAGAACCTTAAAACTTCTTGGAGTTCGTTAAAAAAGCCGTTTTTACAATGGGTTAGGTACTTACGTAAATTTTCGGTTGAATGAATATCTAATTTTACGATGTTATTTATACTGTGTAAGATCAGAGATTAAACGTTCATGTTAGTACAGCAGTATTTTCTTAGTTCAGGACGATACGAGTAAATTTCATAAAAAAATATTTGATAGATAAATATTTACTTACTTGAATGTTATTATCAAGTTGAAACAATTCATGTTATCGGGCTTATAAATACATATATTATCGTAAAAATAAATTAACATAGGCAGTCATGAGGACTACCGTCAGAATTGAAAACAATAGAAATAAAAACATTCCTAAGTCATAATATTTTTAGGTATCAAAATAGATCTCATATTTATGTACTGGATAAGGAATTTTTGTAACTTATAAATTCGAATGGACAGTTAGTACGAATTGTTTTGATAGATGGCGTTGTACATGCGTTGTTAAGAATTTCACGCGCACAGCATGTGACGCGAACTCATAAGATTTTACCCAATATCCTTTTTTAAAAAAAAACTTCAACGGGTTAAGAATTGTATCCTGTCAACATAAAAAAAGTAGTTTTTGATAAAAATCGTATACCTATACATCTAGAATTTAAATTTGTTCTACTAGAGAGGTTCAGTCAATACAGATATGACTTGAATTTAAAGTACGTCTACTCTTAAATATAATTGCTTCATTCAACTTGGATAGACAAAAATTCAAGAGTTCATCATTTAAACAGCTGTGACTACGTTTTCTTCAGGAAAGTAAAGGCAGGCACGCGACAATATTTCCTTTGTACACATTAAAATTTATTACTAGCGCGAGAGTTTACGCGAAAGCTGGGTGATAAAATAAAATGACAGTTGTTTAGTACAGACCCGGGAATATTGTACCTAAGGTAGAAATTGAAAGGTATGGGACGCAGGAGACCTGTTTTATTTATGTCAGGAAATGGCTTTTGGATTGACTGGAGTAAGTATAGAGGTAAATGTCGGTATTGGTATATATCTACCCTTAACGTGTCTTTATAAATTTTAAATTTTAACTAAAATATAGCACTATTATAGCTATATGATTACTCTTCGATTACATAAGTAGTTATTAGCTATTGCACGCCTCATAAGCGAAGCGTTGAGATGGATACTACTCTCATTTCACACAAAACTAATTTTTCAAATTTAAAATGTATCTATTTATCAAATATATTGCACTTGTAAAATAATATATACACACACATATAAAAAAAACACTATTTTTAACACATGATATTTTTGATGACATTTTTGTTATTAATACTAGTTAAAAAAATGTTTAATAAAATTCTGTCTTGGACGTCCGTGTGTCTGTATGTGCGGATCCTGTGTGTTATCACTATAACGACCGTAATACTTTACCAATCGAGCCTTTGGGATAGAACTCTATCACTTTTCACGGTCTGATTCGATGTGGTTTAATTGTTATTAAATGAAACAAAAATAGTTTGAATATGTATGGTCGCTTCGATCATACACTAAAACCAGCGCTATCTACCTTATTTAGTGAGAACTACTTCTATAGAACCAATATAGTAGTACTTTTTAAAATTAGCGCCATCTGTATAAGACATGAGAAACACATTAGTACTTTTTGAAATTAGCGCTATCTATGTGATTTATGGAAAACTACTTAGTAAGACCAATACGTTATTAGTTACTTATTCAATTTAAATTACCGCCCAATTCAACAGTAGTGATACCTTGAAAGATCTTGTGATTAATTTTATTGTGAAAAATGAAATTATGAGGCGTGCACTTTCGAATTTTCCAAATTTTTTATACCTTGTTAATGCCTACTTACTGAACTGTCTAAATAAGACATCTTTAAATAAAAACTTCGCTGTATATGCAATCATTTCTCACGTTATTTGTATGTTTAGATTGACCAATACTGAAAATTATAATAAATGTAATATTGAAAAAATATTTTATTTTAAAGAACAAATGATTTGTGAAAATGTGGAAAAAGATAACTTTAGTGCGGGCGGGAATCGGACCTTGAATCCGGGGAATTGCTTCCCCGGATAGGATTCACAAATAATTTGTTCTTTAAAGTAGCCGAGCGTGACAATCGCTAAAATACAGATTAAAAATATACTTTATTTATTAAAAAAAATACTACTGCGATAAAAATAGTAAAAAAAACAGGTAATGTCTGCAGAAAGCTGCTGTCTGTCATAACAATGTGTCAATTAAACATGTTCAACCCAACACAATTTACTCAATCACAAATTCAATCCCACCTGTACTAAAGTTAACGTACCAATTCCAAGTTTACAACTAATTCCAGCAACACGCTCAATATTATGTATGTACTTTAACGTTTACGTTCATCTAATGAAAATTTTAGATAAGTATAGATTGGATGCTCTACCGTCTACACAGATTGGAAATGATAGCTACCCAATGTGTTTTTTTATTCTGCTCTTAATCTATTAATTTTATTATTATAATATATAAATGTTGAACTGATGGTTGAATAATAAATAGACGTTTATCCCACGAAAATATATAATGTAAATACATTGGAAATTACATATTTCGTGATCTATTTTTGATATTATAAATTATATCTAGTTGAAAAAAAATAAGCAATTAACTAAAACTTTCTCGTTACTTTAGCGGCCAGTGTTCAACATCTAAGCGTGAGGGCATTAGTGCATTCCTAGTTTACTTTCAAAGCGCTACACACCAATTTCAGAGAATCATGGCGGCGACTTGCGCCTGCGCATGCTATCCGGCGACTTATCGTGACATTCCCGTGGCTTGTATAGGTATGCAAAGATGTTGTTCGTGTCGCCTACAATATTTTTCAACGAGATGTGAAGCCGTTGACACCAAAGCCGCCGGCCTCTGTCGGCGATTTTGTTGGTTAGACTCATGAGATGTGTAGCCGCCAACACAGTCCGACGGCTTTGTTGACGGCTGGTTATTTGGCAGCGTTATGTGTGTGTTTTTTTTATAAATTATCACTCCTCGGTGAACGAAACCTGCATGCCTGAGAGATTTTCTCGATGGTTTCTGAAGTCTGCTAACCTGCCCTGGGTCAGCGTGATGGACTACAGGCCAGCCTAAATCCCTCTCGCTCTGAGAGGAGCTCCGTGCGCAATAGTGGGACAGTAAGAGAAGAAGAAAGTTGAGAAAAAGTTATGATGGCCATGATATATATGTAGTATATACGCTTCTTATGTTTTTTGTCCGCCCTTCTTCAATTCATTGAATAATTGAAAGTCACTGTTACAACATACTTTAGTAAATTGCTTCCACATCATATTCTTCAAGCTTATTTTCGAAACTAGAGAAGAACATAAACAATACGTAAGTTAAGATTTTACTGGCGAACACAAAATAAAGGGGTGGCCACACGGTTTTATGTTGCCAGGATTAGGCCGAGCAAGCAGTAAACATGGTCAGGGAGCTTTTATATCCGTTGCAAATAATAGCACATAAAACTTGTGTGAAAAACACTAGTTACGGAACGAGATCAACAACTCGCGGTAGGGTCAGTATGCACAAAATAAGTTTGGTTTTTTAATTAAATAATATAGACTGCAAAAATAAGGCCTTTACACACAATCACGTGCACTAAGTTTACCAAAATACACTAATTTCAAAAGATCATTGTTGTGCCAGAGCTATGTGTGTAGGTTCTAATTGTAAGCTTCCTTTGAGTGTTATATACTACATAAATATAAATTACAATGTTGAGCAAAAAACTCCTCTAAAAAGGAAAGGAAACTTGGCTAATAATTTATACTGCACATACAATCCATATGAATTAACAATAGGTGGAGGTTTCGGCCAGACGTCATGGCGAGCTGTTGAAATCCTATCACATAATCCAGTAAATTAATTAATTAATTGACAGTTACAGAAATGTAATAAGGTTAATGAAGTATTCCTGAGTATTCCACCGACGTACATAGTTTCCATCCATCAGCCTTTTATCGTCCACTGCTGGACATAGGCCTCCCCAAAATGGGGGTTTTATCATAATCACCACGCTTGGCAGGCGGGTTGGTGATCGCAGTGGATATTTTTAGTACACAGGGGAACCCTGTTGCCCGGTCCCACGGTAATCTCTTAGTCGGCTTTTACGACTCCCATAGGAAGAGACGGGGAGAAGCTATTCTTTGTACCGGCTCCACACGGCAGCTAGTTAGCAGTTTAGATGGTGATAAAAAATACGCTCCAGATATCACAAAATACAACAGGCAATAGGCAAATAGTGCACAGACTACATTTGTATATAGACTGTTACGTAAGCTAGCGCACAGTCTACCGTGAACTCCGAAACAGTACTTTAGGAGGCAAAAACGACGCGCAATAAAAAGAAATAGAGGCATTAAACGCTGGGATGACTGGTAGAGTATGTATTTGATAACGTAGACTTAGATTATGAAAGTTGTCAATGGTTCAAAGTGATCTTGCTTTTTTGAGATCTAGTACTAAACTATTTCTATGCTTTAAAATGTATATCATTTTCCTGGCTAATCTGTGGGATCCCATTTGGACGGCAGATAGCTGATGTTATAAGGAAGGGTAGGCTTTTTAAATTTCACGCGGACGAAGTCACGGATAGCAGCCAGTTTTGAATACATTATTTCTCGCCGATCCCGCAATAACTTAATGATTTTTTTGCTGACGCTACCATAATTCCTAATTCAGGCTAAGCAGTAAGGGTGAAGCAGCTCTTATATATAATGTCAGGATAAGATTTAGTGACCGTTGTGCATTGGGATGCGTGGTATAAAACTAATTCACTTTTGTTTTTGCCATCTACAGATATTTTGTAGGAGTTATAAAGCAAAGTACCTACTGCCTATTATAATTATTTCAAATCAGCATAAATTTTTTTACAAGTAGTTTTTGCTAATTAGATTTTTTTTCTTTCAAGCTTATATTTCTAATTGTTACTGTAATTGATCAGAATAATAAATTTTACTTTATTTTTCCTAAATGGTCACTAGCGGCTGACATATAGGGAAAAATAATCAAGTCTGTGGACTAATAAAATTAAGAAAATTTGTTTCATAATAATAACCTTAGTTTTCATCACCAAAAGTTCTAAAATGTACGTTCGAAATGGTTTGTTTTATTTCAATTCAATAATTTCAATCAACACGCAAATCAACAATCAACTGAATTTAGAATTTCCTAAATCTTTAACCCATTTTTTTTGTTTAGGCGGGGAAAAATATATTTACCACGTCGTTCGGAGCAACGAACAGGGTAGTGTGGGGCCCTCACCCACTAAATAAACCCGCCGTGAGCCGTCTCCTGTATTAGCGGTTATATTACATCAGTGGTCCGCCGGCCGCTTACCCTTTTGGATACCGTCTACTGGGCGACGCATCCGCGCACGGAGCGTAGCACCTCGTCACAGCGAGGCCTTGCGGATGGCGGACGTTCTCTCCGGTCCATCCATCCGCAGCCTCAGCTAGGGCGGTATCAGGCGCAAGTACTCACGCCTGCGCCGTCTCAGTGTCTGGCGGTGGTTCGGGTCAGTGGAAGGATCGGCCTCCCTTTCCACCGTTTCCGTCTGTGAGATGACCTCCTCGCAGAAGGCAGCGACTACGTCCCAATTCCTCGCTGCCAAGCATCGCTCTGACGACGCTCGGCAGTGAGTGGTCCCCCCTATTGTCACAACAAGTTCACGGCGCTGCTCGGCCCAAGCCAAGTTTGTGCCGCGCTGTGACCTCGTCGCAGCCGTAGTGGTAACCGAAATTGCTTCCCTTCTTGCGACTATGTGCAAATATCTGCCGAAGCAACCGTGCCCCGACAGCACTTGCGCCAGTCGGAAGGCAAGCATTCCACATCTTTAACTTTTTCCATTAAGTAGGTACCTATGATTTATTCAAGAAACATCTTAGTAATTTTCTTTAGCTAAGAATGTAACCTCATTAAATAATAATGAATTAATCGTAGCATCGTCGTTGTAGGTCGTAACAGCAATAATGGCGAACAGACGCCATAACGTTCATCGTAAAAACTCCAGCTATACCCATGAAAATGATATCAAGTACAATATTGTTGGCACTACATTACTGCATCATTATGTCGCTTCCTAACTATTATAAGGCTGTAAAAGAGTATAAGATAATTGTGGAAGGAAAACAAAAATACAAGTATATTAGGCTATTTGCAAAAAAAGTGTCTGAACACAAAACATGTTTTTTTTTTGTCTGTTTGTCATCACGCAAAAGCTTAAATACAGATTTTGATGCAACTGTTTTGTTTTATAGCTCTTGACTAGACTTAAAAACTAGTAGGTAACTAATAGGTACCGTACATTTTTCCGAGACGAAAAGTAGCTTATGTCATTTTCTGATTTTTGGACAATATGTATTTATGATTATCGATTCAGTAGCGACGGCGTGAGAATCTAACAATCAAACGCACTTTAGCTTTTATAATATTATTAAGGAGAGCTTATAAATATACAATAGCTTAAATATAATATTGGACGGTTCGATCGCTACCACATGGATCACTCACTGGGTTAATCTGAGATTTCCTGAAAATGTCATCAAAAGATAGCTCAGTCAATAGTTAGTAGTGGCAGTAATAATTGTAGAAGATAATAATATTGTATAAACTTATCTTTACATAATGCAAGCAATCTTCGCAATAAAAAAATGTTATACTTACCTGCGAATAATAAAATAATAATCCACAGCCAAGAACAAATTTTGAAATAAATAAACAAAATAATATTTCAGGTAAGTATATTTACTTAATATTACAAATTTTAAAATGATTTGTAACTGTAATGAAAGTTATGTAAAGGTCCAATTGCGAAGTCCACCGATCCTTCAAAGTCCCCTGCGCGAATGTCATCTGCAATATTATATATTGCGTGGTCGACCCGGCCCATCCCTAAGGAGACCCTGTTAATTATCAAGTACAAGTCCATACCCTCAATACCTTTATTTTATCTTTATGTATGTTGCTATGTTTTGACCTCATTCAATTATATTAAAATACTTTTTTCTATGGCGTCTAAATTAAAACGGAAGATAAATTTGATGAAAATCTTTTTATATTGCCTTTCAATAGGTGTTTTTATACATTTATGCAAAATATATTTATCGTGAGCCAAGATATTAGATGAGTATTAGGATCATGTAATTTTTTTTCAATTTATCATTTATTCCTAATGAATAGGATACAAATATGGATCTTCTTTAGTCATATAGCTAACGAGAAACGCCTACTGTTGTTTTTACTAATAAAACCTTTACTTAATAATAAAAAAAATCCGGTAATTATTGTGTGGTTTACCATTTTACAGAATAAAACTTAATAAAAATTAGTATACGTTACAAAAAGTGCTGGCATAAACACTCAAGCGTGATTGCGCCTCTTAATTTTTTTATTTCTTTTTTAATACAGAACTCCAAGACATTGTTCCACCTTTGAATTGAAGGTCTTGCCACTGGGGATATTTGACGTAATTTCTTTTAGAAAATTAAATTAAAATCCCCTAACGTTTCTCGCTGCCTGTTGAGTTTTAGGCTACTGTAAAGAATTTTCCTGTGTTTAATTCAGTAGGGGTCAATATGATTATGATTCACTAGTTTAATCTATACGAGTAAAATATTATTTACTCTTTTTATTATGTAGTTTTATTTGCTATATTTTAGTTGATTACTATAGCTATTACAAGTAAGGCTAAGAGTAGATCGTTGTTCACGGGTGTACATTTTTAAAGTTGGTCTATTTCAAGTACGTAGTATTAGAAATTTTAATTACTTGTCTAAACTTATTGGTAGAGTTTTTATTGGGAGTTTAATTATACCTATAATATGGCGGTTATTTATCTGTGACAAATACTTTCTACTTTAATAAACAGAAACAAAAAAGGTATACCTATTAACAAAATATAAATAAACTTTAAAAATTAGTTGAAATTTATTTAATGCACAAAATATGATGTTAATACTATATTCCTCATGATTTTGTAAAAATATTTTAGACGTTGTATTTATTTTATTTTGTTACTCTGTTTCATAGTATACCGGAAGATGTAAGGAGCAGAGGCCACAAGGGGGCAGCTCCGAGGCACTTGTCAAAGCTCGTAATATTTTATTAGATAAGCAAATAAACTTCCAGGAGTTTGCTATTTTCGTCCCCAAAATGCTTTAAGTATCTGCATTATTGTGCTAAGGAAAATATGGATTTTTATAAAGAAAAAAAATGTTAGCATAAGGCTTTGTTAGGGGAAACGTATCCATGAGCATACTAACATTGTTCTTTTACGGAAATAATGTTACATCAACGTAATGCAAAATAATAGTTTCAGGCAAAAAGTATCTAATAGTTTGTTACAATATTACTTTTTATTAATATTAGGTTAAATTACACATTACGACAGTCCTTATAAAAGTTGTATACACATGGACGGTGCCAAACCCGTGTCAGAGGTTTTCGGAACAAATTAGCGACATTCTAACGAGATAGTATGTAGTCAATCGAGAAGTACGTTTGAAGACCGTAATGAGTGTGAAATGAGGTGGAAGTCGTGTGTCAGGATCGTAGTCTCTGTACCTGATATACAAAACGTAATTACATATTGATTGCGCAGACGGGTAGTGGACCAAGTAGCTACCTGCGGTGGCAAGCATTCTGAGTACAATTTGCAGACAGGAAAATATGTCTACATAACTATACCTATAATAGATGTTGTGGAATTTTAGTTAACAAACGGCGTAGAAGTAATAATTATCGACCACCCGTGTGGAGTGTTGTGACTTCGATTCCCGCACAGTTGTTCTGTGTGTTGTATATTCTCTGTGTGATCCTTAAATGATTTTTATGAGTGCATGTACTTTATGCCTGTCAATTATATGTTTGTAAATTCATCCATGATTATTTTCTAGTGAGGTCTTTAAGAAAATGTATATATTGATTGAGTGGTTCTATAGGTTGCAGTGACAGCCTAAAGGTAAAACCAAAGACAGTTGTATTGAGTTCTATCCCCAGTCCAAGCTCCAGAACTCGCACACGTGCCGTCTCTGAATTTAGGATATTTTTAGGAAATTATTTGTATACCTATTTTTAACTAATTAGGATTGCGTGATGACGAGCAATATCATGAGGACAACTTAGGGATTCTCTTATCAGAGTTTTCAACTCGCACTAGGTCAGCACGATCACCTCAATCCCTCTCATTCTACGAAGAGACCCGTGACCCCAATAATGAAAACTGTCTCTCTAAATGGATTTAGAAAAAATAAAAAAGATTATTTATTCTCTGGTGCAGAATGATGTTATTACAAAAGAATACCTAGCTATTATTCTTACATGTATCTAATATTTATACTTGTTTCATCATTACCGTAGACCGTCGTAATTTTAACTCAAATCTGAGTCATAAAGATGGGTTGCATTTACCCATATAATATAATACATTACTTGGCACACACACCTATTAATATTCATAATACAATTTAACGTACCGAGGTTAATTTTACCTAAATATGTAAATTATCATGAGCCGACCACCGTTAATTTCGAGATGTCAGTTTGTAAATAATTCTAACTCACTCCCTCTTAAACGTATGTTGGTAGAGGGAAAAGGACAGATGTTGCGTGTATTATGAATAAGGTGGCAGGGAAAATTTTAACGGCGCCTATGAGGGTTGTGAATGTTGAAATAACTTTCAAATATTGTCGCTAGGTGGACGGAAAGTTTAGTT
This sequence comes from Leucoma salicis, assembly GCA_948253155.1. Taxonomy (NCBI): domain Eukaryota; kingdom Metazoa; phylum Arthropoda; class Insecta; order Lepidoptera; family Erebidae; genus Leucoma; species Leucoma salicis. Next base: position 8,850,308 of record OX411815.1, read on the forward strand.
CCTGTGGGAGGCTGTTTGCCGGGTCGCGCGTCTCTCTGCTTATAAATGAAACGCATATCATTTTAAAACAACATTCAGTGTACGTCACCCTTTCTGAAAACCCTTACCATAGCTTAGCTTTTCACGTTTTTAAGCATTTTCCTATTAAAATCAGAAATGGACTTTCCTATATTGATTTTTTACTCTGTGGACCGTTTCTAACAATGAGTTTGAATATTACTGTAATTTTTTTTATAAATGAATTTATCGATAGTAAAGTAATGTATATATAGCTTGGCTTGCTTTCCTTCAATGATTAGATGAAAACATTAGTAGGAGTTATCAGAAGAGCAGAAGTTTTATACTAAATAGTAATGTAGACTAATTGTAAAATTATGTTTTAAAATAGTGTTTAGGGAGATATTCAAGAGAAACTTGCAAATAGTTAGAAAAAAGAAGAATAAATTGATATATCTATGTTTGAATCTTCTTAAAGTTTTAGCTGTTTACTTTTAAACCTTGTTAAATAGATATTGAATTACGGCTGACATTTTAAGGTTGTTGGTAAAGAAATGAATGCTGAAAACATACGGTGATATTTCAAGAATCCTGTAGCTCGACCATGAGTTTATGCTATAAAGATACGATAGGTAATTAGAGTCGCTAGCGTTTATACGTGTATAGGATAGATTTCGATAGTACTCGTACCATGAGTTAAATTGCCGCTTACGTCACTTGCTCAAGTAAGTTCGACAGTAGATTTACGTAGCATGTCGTTATGTTGGCACAGTGTAAACTTACAGCTAGCTTCAGGCTTGTTATTGTTCTCCTTTTCTATCTTGGTATAAACGAAAGAGAAAAATGCTAAAGTTCAATTTCGTGCTGTTATCCGACTAAATTGATGGGTCGCTTTTGTTTAAGTGTGTATTCGTAATAGTTCGATTTCGAATTTTGCCTCTTTAATGTAAACAAATGTTAGTGGCTAATGTCAACAAAATATTGCCAAGTCAATCAATCTCACATCTCACTTATATCCCCATTGTATTCATTGTATATCGCGATCGATAATGTGCGGTATTTTTGTTGTGAAACTTTTATGTATTAATATTATGAGAACCAGTGCCTCTCGATTTCAATTACTAGTGGAGTGTATGATGATGGTCGCCGGCGGGTTATAACATACCCAACCCAACAATATTTCAGGCATTTACACCAAAACTTTAGTAAGTATTATAGTTAAACTAAGTCTTTCACCACACAATAATGCAGTGAGTTACGTAACTACAATCGAAACGGTTTTGTTCGATAGCGTAAGACAAATTCATAACTCATGGTACCAAATTTGTATACACACTATACAAATGCCAAGTCGCTATCGAATTCCTTTTGATAGGTATTTTACGCATCGAAATATTAAGTTACTCATACTACCGAATTTAATTCCCTACGTAACCGCCAGAGGCGCTGTAAGGTTTGTCATACAAATATTTTACGTAGTCGCTAGCGAGTTTACGTGAGAAAAACTCATGTTCACAATAAAATATTGTTGGGTTGGGTATGTTATAACCCGCCGGCGACCACCATCATACACTCCACTGGTAATTGAAATCGAGAGGCACTGGTTCTCATAATATTAATACATAAAAGTTTCACAATAACAATACCGCACATTATCGATCGCGATCTACAATGAATACAATGGGGATATAAGTGAGATGTGAGATTGATTGACTTGGCAATATTTTGTTGACATTAGCCACTAACATTTGTTTACATTAAAGAGGCAAAATTCGAAATCGAACTATTACGAATACACACTTAAACAAAAGCGACCCATCAATTTAGTCGGATAACAGCACGAAATTGAACTTTAGCATTTTTCTCTTTCGTTTATACCAAGATAGAAAAGGAGAACAATAACAAGCCTGAAGCTAGCTGTAAGTTTACACTGTGCCAACATAACGACATGCTACGTAAATCTACTGTCGAGCTTACTTGAGCAAGTGACGTAAGCGGAAATTTAACTCATGGTACGAGCACTATCGAAATCTATCCTATACATGTATAAACGCTAGCGACTCTAATTACCTATCGTATCTTTATAGCATAAACTCATGGTCGAGCTACTGCTCCTGACTGCTAATTTCGATAACACATTCATACTTAACGTCCTGGGTGACGCCTGCGCTATCTGTCGGAAGCATATACATACATTATACCGACCAGGTAAACTTAATTTTAGAATTAAGATTTTTACCTGATAATGACACAGCCCTATAAATATTTAGAAATGTTTATATATATTTTTAGCATTTGACATGCTTAGCCATATACATTAAACACAAAGTGGAAAATGTGAAATCGAAAATAACAGTCACGAGCAGGATTTGAACCTGCATCTCCTGGATACCGTCCAGATGCTTTGGCAATTCAATCATCGTGACAACTTATTCTGACTGCTAATTTCGATAACAACTTTACTCGCCTTTTCGTTAAAAAAAAATAATACTTATAAATGTGCACTTGACATGCTCAGATACTTTAAAGAATAAATTATTTGCGGAAATGAAAAAAGAGAGCTTCCATCCCCCTTATTTTTTTTTTGTTTTGTTAAGGCGGGAGTAATTTGTTACTTATAAGTACTTAATATATAAGTAGTTCATGTATTTTTTTTAGAAAAAAAGCGCAATTTTTTTATATTTGCATTATTTTGTATAGCGAATTCCATTTTCAATTTTGTGACATTAGATGGGGTTTCCTGAATACTGATTTCCTTTTACATCAGTGTGTAATTAATCAAAGGATTCATTTTGCTTGGTTCTTAAGGATAGTAACTTAATGTCATACTAATACAGCTTTCCTCAAAATTGTTGCTAACCTGAAAAATATTTTTAGAAATCCAACTGGCGGTTGCGCATTTTAATAAACAATTTTGAAAGAACAGGTAAAGTGTAACTTTGGACAAGTACCTAAATCGAAAAAAATAATCAGCTATATTCAGTGATTTCTGTGTCAATCTGTATTATCCGGTAACCGTCGCTCATAGACTTAACTATACCCAGAGTATTATCAAGCTGCTGCTCACCATTTCATTTCACAGATATGAAATGAAAGCATAAACGACTATCTCCTGCTACAACCAAAACGCAACGATGTGCTTCATGGTCGGTCACACGGCAGATGGTGGTACATAACCGCTCGGGCCCGCTACCAAGTGAGTACTCCCACTTGGTACCCCCTACCACCAGTAAATCTCAGTTAACAATAATTTTAAGAAGACAGATATTTAGATATTTTTATTTATATTTTTAGCATTTGACATGCTTAGCACTATACATTAAACACAAAGTGAAAAATGTGAAATCGAAAATAACAGTCAGGAGCAGGATTTGAACCTGCATCTTCTGCATACCGTCCAGATGCTTTACCAATTCAGCATCCTGACAATTGCTCCTGACTGCTAATTTCGATAACACATCATACTTAACGTCTTTGGGTGACGCCTGCGCCATCTGTCGGACGTGTTTTCATACATTATACCGACCAGTTAAACTTAATTTTACAATTAAGATTTTACCTAATAATGACGCAAACCCTTTAAATATTTAGATATTTTATATATAATTTTAGCATTTGACATGCTTAGCACTATACATTAAACACAAAGTGAAAAATGTGAAATCGAAAATAACAGTCAGGAGCAGGATTTGAACCTGCATCTTCTGCATACCGTCCAGATGCTTTACCAATTCAGCGATCCTGACAATTGCTCCTGACTGCTAATTTCGATAACACATCATACTTAACATCTTTGGGTGACGAATTGAATTGGTAAAGCATCTGGACGGTATCCAGAAGATGCAGGTTCAAATCCTGCTCCTGACTGTTATTTTCGATTTCACATTTTTCACTTTGTGTTTAAAGACAGATATTACCTAGTCCTATAAAAAAATATTTGGCATAAAAACTAACAACGAATCCATTATGATGGATATAGATTGTTTATTCAGCTTAAATAGGCCGTCGACACGACCATTTTTCCTTGAGGTATCATCCATTCATCCATCAGCCTTTCGACGTCCACTGCTTGACATAGGCCTCCCCAAGAGAACGCCACAACGAGCGGTCCTGTGCGCTCATATGGGGGGATAGTGCTGTAATCGCCACGCTTGGCAGGCGGGTTGGCGATCGCAGTGGATGTTGTTAATACTCGAGGGAGAGCTGCTGCCCACTCCGCCGATATTCCCTCAGTCAGCTCTTACGCCATGGGTGGAGAGGGGTGGGACAATTCTAAAGCCGGCCCCACACAGCAAAGAGAGAATAGAGGAGAGGTATAAGTAAAACATTTAATGAAAAAGTATACTTACGTCTTCAATCATAATACCTCAGCAACCAGTGATCATTTACTCTTTGCTGGTGACAGCAGTGGTCGAATAGAACATTTTGGGACTGTTTTTGTCTCTGATTTATTTCATAAAACACGTTTATTATCACAAATAAAGGTTGCTATGTTAAAAAGGTTGTAGGTATTCAAACTATGGGTGCGGATATATTTTACATAGATTATTATTCGTCTATCTAATATTCCGCGATATTTTTTGCCGCTTGCTAAAGGCCCGGAATATATCCAAGGTATCACATCTGGAAGAGAATGGTGTGCCCATCAGTACATGGATAAATATGGTTTAAATATTTAATGACAATTATGCCACCATTTTACTTCAGAAGTTTTTCGTATAAATACCATAATATAGCAGAATCTGAGAAGGTTATTTTTTAACATTGTGCAATCTATCAAAAAGTAGAGCAATAAAAAACTTTAGGGAACCAATAAACCAAGCGAAAACGCAGTTAATCCGACAAATTGCTATTCGCGAGAGCATAAAACACAATTAAAAAATTCAATTCTGTAAAAAATACTCGCGCTAAAGGAAATCCCTGCCATCAATCTGTAGAATTATTTCATTTGCGTGTTAAAATTCCCGTTTTGTCCAACACTGAATTATTTCACGTTGTGTTAATTACATCGCGCCCGGGGGGTTGATGCTGTACATCCATAGAATAGGCAGAAATGAGAAATCGGTAAATAAGATCACGAAATCTGATTATACATTTTTGTTTATTGTATTTAATAAAAAAAAAACTATGTTCATCTTAAGATTTGTTGTGAAATAAATGAGCTAGGAAAATATCAAGCAAGTTAAACACTCATATTTTTTTATTTATTATTAACTAGCCTTTGCTAGAAGAAATTATTTGTGAAAATGTGGAAAAAGAGAATGTTACTGCGATGGCTTAGCGGTCTCTTCCCCAGATTCGAAGGGGCGTAGGTTCAAATCACGCTCGCAGTAAAATTATCTTTTTCCATATTATCACAAATAATTTGTTCTTTAAAGAAGCTGAGCATGTCAAGTGCTAAAATACAGATAAAAATAGCCTTTGCTAAGTCTAATTAAGAGCTACTAAAAAAAAAGTTTTATCAAAATACATTAATTGTTTCTCAAATATATTAAATGTACAGATACAGCTCTGTTACAGACTTATTATAAAGCTGTTGGTAATTACACCAAATTATAATAAGTATCTACGGAATCTCAACCTTTACAAACATATTAAATAAGTATTAGTTGTTGATGATATATCAATCAATACAACTTGTATTTAAATGTCCAATTTTTTTAGGAAGCTGTCGTTGTAATTAATTTTATGCTACTCTGACGCTACAAAGCATTCATCACATGAACTGTCCACCGTAGCCTTTGTTCGTGGCTTCGCTGCAGCCAAAAGCTAGTTTTTCGGTTATATCATAGATTCCTGATTATAGTAGCGGGATAAAATGTAGGTATAACAGTTTTTAAGTCTAATCAAGAGCTACCAAACAAAAAAGTTGCATCAAAATCCGTTAAGTAGTTTTTGCGTGATGCGTGAACGAACAAACAGATGAACAGACAAACAGACAAAAAAATCTAAAAAATATCGTTTTATGTTTCGACTATATAGCTTAATTCAGTATTTTTTTCTCAAATATCTTAAATGTACAGACATAGCTCTGTTACAGCTTTACAATAGCATAGAATATCTAGAATTCACATGAATATTAAAAAGTGGTTCATGAGTTAAAAGGCACCTGGGTACTTTGATGGCAAATATCATTTTTATAATTTTTATAAATTCAATAAAATTGCACATTATTACATAATTTCAATCTTAACTTTCTTTTTTGATCTACGGGTACCATGTTCTAATGGCGTCTACAAGTAGGTAATGTAAAACTGCTGCGTATTAGGGCGTTAATAAGCTGATAGTAACGTTTTGTGGTTGAGTGCCACACTAGTGTGCGCAGACACTAAATTCTAATGACTCTTTGATGTTGCTCGAACGTGGTCAGACTATGGTGACCGTTATTCGCAGACGGATAGACAGATTGACGGCCTCTATGTATAATATAATAGAAATTTAGGTCTAGACAGCGTTTTAGCATAGTCTAAATTTACATTATATTGGTGTTAGAATGATTGGGTGTCATTATATATTCAGACTAGCCTTTGCCCGCGGCTTTGCCACAGCCAAAAGCTAGTTTTTCGGTTATATCTCAGTTTCCCGATATAGTAACGGGATAAAATGTATACCAGTTGTTAAGTCTAATCAAGAGCTATCAAATAGAAAAAGTTGCATTAAAATCCGTTTATTAGTTTCTGCGTGATGCGCGTACAAACAAACAGATAAACAAACAGACAAAAAATCTAAAAAAATCGTTTTGTATTCTTCAGTCATTTTTTCTCAAATATCTTAAATGTACAGACACAGCTCTGTTACAGATTTATAATAGTATATAATATATAAATAATTACTGAATCTAGTTTTATAGGTTCTATTTTTTTCCTGAAATTTTCAGGAAAAAAAAAATATATTCGCAAACTTTGCAATGGTAATTATATTACAAAAAACAAGGTTTGTTGACTTTATACCCATGCAAGATTAAGGTCTTGATGTACTGAAAAGATATATTTTTTTCGTGCTTCATTCCGATGTACAAAGTCTAAATGAAAAAAAAATCGTATTAAAACCCAATTCATAGTTTACAAGATATAAACGGAGCAACAGATGGACGCGGTTACTATATTTTATACCTTTTAGAGATAATAAAAGTATAGTACGATCCATAAGGTTATTTTTACTAAATAACTATTTGCAATTTACACAAACAAAGCTCATTAATTATAAGAAACTTAACATTTCACAGGTGTGCTACGCCGTACGACGGTGTAAATGTGCGAATTAGGAGTGCGTGACATCACGAAGGCCGTGATTAGTACGTGACAACCCTACGTAATGGTCGAGTGGTTGTTAAGTATTTTGATCCAGATTGTGATGCTGTATATGTGAATTGTATCCTAACTAATATTATAAACTAAATACCACCCGTGACTGCGTCCGTGGTCTTCAGTATATAAATACATCACTCTACGTTATAATTATCTCTTCGCAAAAATAGTTGTTCCACAGAAACCTAACATTTTCCAGGATAAAAAGTCTATGTCCGTGTGGTGACGGACTAAGAATACAAGTGGCATCACCCCATCCATTCCCGCAGGTATCGTACAAGGCGACTAAGAGAAGTAAGCAATTATCATCCATTTCATTATTGGTGGTAGGGCTGAGTACCAAGTGAGAGTACTCACTTGCTATCGGGCCCAAGCGGGTTGGTACCACCGTCTCCTGTGTGATCGCTCATGAAGCACGTGAGTGTGTTTTGGCTGTAGCAGAAGATAGACATTTATTATTTTATTTCATATCTGAGAAATGATATGTTGCGCACCAGCTTAAAAATACTCTCGGTATAGTTAATTCCATGAGCGACGGTTATCACTTACCACCAGGTGGGCCGTGGCTCGTCTGCTATCGATAGCAATAAAAAAACTAAAGATACGAATGTGAGTTTTTTTATGTTTAGTTTTCACGATGTAACGCCTCCACTGTAACCTCCCTTTTCACGAACCAATCATCATAAAATCATGTAAAGTGCTTATAATTTATAGTCACTTAATTCTAAGATCCACGCGGACGAAGTCGCGAGCAGCAGCTAGTAAATAATATTTCATCAAAACTTCAATTAATTACATTCGCACCTACTTATTTACATTTAAACGGTAGCATGTGTCAACAATGATTGAGTTAGCTCAATAGTGTGCGTACGCGTGTCCAATTAAATCCACCAAACGCGAAGCTGAGACGCGTGACGCGATTAGATGGACATCGTGCGGCCCATCCTGATTACAGTATTATCCTATGTGTTAACTCCAGGTAATCTGTGTGGGCCAAATATGATACTAGTCTAATACTTTCTGATATTTACACGAATGTTACACATTTTCAAATAAAACTACGTTTACGGAATCTATCGCGTTTACTTGATTTTACTACTATCCCGACGTTTCGAATACTTTACAGCATTCATGATCACGGGTGGACTTAGATGATAGACGTCCAAGGCTGATATGTTATTTCTTGGTTTATTTATTTTAACCCACCTAATATTCGTTTAGAAACAATTAAAATATCTACTTAAAATTTTTTTTGCTTAAAATGTATGAGACTTTAAGTTAGTATATTAAAATGAGTATAATACTCCTCTTTAAACTAAAATTTTTGTTTTTATTTAGTGCTCAAAAATTCTACCATAAACTACCAATTACTACCAGTAAGAAGACAATCTTGTTTATTAGTTTATATTATTAAATATATTGATTTTAACAAAAGCTAAGACTAAACAGCTACCACCGGATCGAAACGTGGCCTGACTGAGAAAGATCCGGCCAGAAAACTCAGTAGGCAACAACTGTTATGGATTATTAAATTTTGTACGGAATTACTGAAAGATAATTAAGTATATAAAATTTTTAAAAGCAAAATCTAAAACTAATCACTACTGTGGGTTTTGTCTACACAATAAGCGCTAACTGTGTCTTGCAGTCTTGTGGTGTGCCTTTTTGTATTCTGTTTGATGAGGCTTATAAAAATGATGCATGCAGGATTCTGCTCGTGACTGTTATTTTCGATTTCACATTTTTCACTTTGTGTTTAATGTATAGTGCTAAGCATGTAAAATGCTAAAAATATATTATAAAACATTAATGTTGTGTTTAGATAAAGTTTTCATGTAGGTAGTCTTGCTAAATTTTGGCTTAGCCTTACACTTAATAAATGATGACAAAAATTAAAACAAGGATATCTAATATATAAAATTCTCGTGTCACAGTGTTTGTCGCCATTCTCCTCCGAAACGGCTTGACCGATTCTTATGAAATTTTGTGTGTATATTCAGTAGGTCTAAAAATAGGATGTAAACTATTTTTCATACTCGTACGGGATAAGAGTGGTCCACTCCAAACATTTTATTTTTATTCTTTGGACAATTTTTTTTTATGATTCGTTATTAAAATTACATACAACCCTAAATTTTCATCCTTCTGTTGCGTACCCCTATTTTTTAATAGCGATCTTAGTACTTTAATAATTTTCATTGCAAAATATTCACGAAAAAAAATATGGTGGCATGAAGTTAGCTGGGTGAGCTACTTTTTAATATAAAATTATTACGGCAATTGAAGATAACCAGATAGAAAACGCAGTAATAATACAAACAACTGTACCTGAGCGAGCAGCATATAATAGTTTAGTAACATAGGTACGGGATGAGTCGACAATGCGCGTCCCGCCAATTCCCTGCCGTCGTAACGTCTAATTCCCGTCGACTTACACACATCAGCGTTTCCGATATCGTGTTGTACCCCCTTCAGGTACAGAGTAGGGTATCGCAGAGATTGCATGACTACTTACGTTACATTTTATTAAATGTCTAACTTTTTATATTTCATCTATAAAGGGAGAGAAGCGGATTTGTTACGTTTTACATACTGAATGTTCATTCACAAAATTGCTTATATTTATATTCAAATTTAAGCAAATATTTATTCTTATCCGTCTTTATTTGTACTAGTGTTCCTCTGGTGGTAGGAATTCGACATATCACTGTTAAAACTATGAGATGATGAATATTAATTTGCGGGCTTACAACTTATTTTTTTTTATAAAAAATATCTCCTACAGGAAATATAGTTTTTTCGGAATAAAAAGTAATCCGTTATCTTTTCTGGGCACCAGACTATATGTGGGCAAAATTTCATGACAATTAGTTCAGTAGTTACAGCGTGAAAGTGTAACAAACAAATAAACAAAGTCACTTTTGCATTTATAACATTAAGTAAGAATTATAAAGCTGTCAATAGTAACTAAACATAAAAAGAAGAAACTTTATTAGCAAACAGACGCGGAAATGCTTATTTCCTTTTAAATTCATGCGTAGTAGATATTCGTATTTATATAGGCTTATTTTTTGTTTAGGCGAGAAAAAAATGTTCCTAACCGCACACCCTGTCGCTCGGGGCAACGAACAGGGTAGTGTGGGGTATTTATATAGGCCTGAAAAAGTATATGTATTCTATAATTCCATGTTAAGTTAAGCTGCGCGGTAGCGGAAAATTCTGTTGCCATGCGCTACTCTGTACATCTCTTTTTCCATTTACACGAAACCGCACAAATATTGCAAACTAAACGGGAGGCAGCACTATTTACAATTTGCCGCGAACCCCAGGTTATGTCTGTCAGGGCACATTCGACCCGTCGTTATGTTAGCGATGTTTATATTGCCTAAGCTCACCTTTTTTATTAGGCGATCAAACCCCTTATGGTGGGTTAATGTAAGGATTGACTATTATGACTTGGACTTACAATAATATGTAAAAGGGCACTTTATGAATTCTATGTTTAGGATTAAACAAAGAGTCCTTGGTAAGCCATTCATACTAACTATAAACAAAAATTTTATGCATTTTATATTTTTTTTATATATACAGGGTTGAACTATTTTAATGCCAAAAGACCATCAGATCTCAAACCCCGCCATCACTGGAGATCACGGGTAGGTAAGACCATCAGATCTCAAACCCCGCCATCACTGGAGATCACGGGTAGGTAAGACCATCAGATCTCAAACCCCGCCATCACTGGAGATCACGGGTAGGTATGCTTACCTTTTTTTTAATTTTTTTTAAAGGTATGCTTACCTGGCAAAGAATTATACACCTTTGCAGTTGATTCTGGATTTCATTAGATTAGATCTATATGAAATTGCTGCAAGGATGTCTGAAAAAACGGAATCATTTTGGGACGAGCCCTATGTAAGTCGGTTAATTGTCGTGTCAAATAATTTTATGAAATTTTTGAGAACCTATATAATAGCTATACACAAAAAAAAATTAAAGGCTTAGTATTCAAATATACAGACGACGAAATTTTCAGTTCTATATTAGAGGATGGTGTAGGAAGACATTTCAGTCAGACAGACATAGTGCCTGGAGAGTTCACGCTCCATTATCGGTTCGTAGAGATAGGGTAACTATCCCCATTGTTGTCACTTACGACCAACGGTTTTAGGTTCCAATTGAGAGCTCTGTGTATAGAATTGAAAATTTTATTTGTTGTTCTAAAATTGAAAAGTGAATATTTTATACCAGTATCACAGTCTAAGAATATGGTTTAGACTGTGCCAGTATTCTTGTACTGATGTAGGACCGTAAATAAATTAGTAGGATCATAATTATTAATCTATTACAACCTAAGGACATAATTAAAGGACTGGTAAAATGGTTGTTTAATTTTTAATTTATTGATTCACAAATTAATGTTAGGTGTTTTAATATACACAAGTTATACCATAAGGTAACAGGTTATTAGATACATCCAGAGTAGTAAAAAAATGGTTATGGGTGTTTCCTCGGAACATGTGCCTAGTAGACGGCACAATGTTCGCCCCTTATTAAGATAGGGCTGAGCACAGAGGTAAGATATGGGTGTGTTATGTGTTTGCTTACTTACTTTTTGAATAAAACTATAAAAATGCAAGAACAAAATATTTTTAAAACTTATGTAGCATACCAATGGTAACTTAGTGGTATAACCCAGGATTAGCAAAATGTAAGTGTTGAGTTCGATCCACATTCAAATCGTCACTGTCAAGGGAACAAAATTAACGTGCCTACATTCTTTAATTTTTTTTAATGCTAATGATGGCAGACATGCCACGTCCCACCTGATTGTAAGTGGTAACCGTCGCTCATGGACTCAACTATACCGAGAATATTGTCAAGCCACTGCGCATCATTTCATTTCTATATATGAAATGAAAAATATTTTCTGAACGGCTTGTCTGACCTTATTAAGTAAATATGATATAGTTGAGTTCCTCATACTATGCCAGGAGAACCACGACTGTTTTTTTTTATATTGTCAATTAGAAAAAAACAGTACCTACATTCAGGCTTTACATCTGTACAACTGAAGTAATGTCTTCAATTTCCAGTAGTTCACCAGTACAGGCGGAAAGACGGTACACGGCGGGTTTATTTAGTGGGCGAGAGACCCATACTACCATGATCGTTGCCCTGAGCAACGGGGTGTTAGATATTATTAGGTAACTAAAATGAACCTTTTTTTGTTAAGACTGGATAAAACGTACTCAACCGCACACCTCGCCGTTCGAGGCCACGAATAGGGCAGTGTCGGACTCTTACCCACCAATCAAACCCGCCGTCTCTCTGCCTATATTTGCGGAGCACTGGAACCGTGTTGCACCACTTCAGTGGTAACTAAAATGAACACTTTTTTTTTTTATGGCGGGAGAAAATGTTCCTAACCGCACACTCCGTCGTTTGGGGCAACGAACAGGGTAGTGTGGGGCCCTCACCCACTAAAGAAACCCGCCGTGTGCCATCTCTCCGCCCTTATTGGCGGGCCACCGGAACTATATTACATTCCTTCAGTGGTCCGCCGGCGGCTTACCTTTTCGGGTACCCTCAACTTGGCGACACATCCGCGCATGGAGCGTCGCACCTTCGCGGGAGGCCTTGCGGGTGGCGGACGTTCCCCGGCCCCTCCACCCGCAGCCCCAGCTAGGGCGGCATTAGGCGCAAATACTCGCGCCTGCGCCGCCCCAGTCGCTGGCGGCGGTTTGGGTCTGCGGAAGGATCAGCCTCCCTGGCCCTCTCCGCCGCTTCCTTCCGCGAGATAACCTCCTCGCAGAAGGCAGCGACCGCGGCCCAATTCCTGTCGCTGCCAAGCATCGCTCTGACGACGCTCGGCAGCGAGAGGTCCCCCCCTATTGCCGCGACGAGTTCACGGCGCTGCTCGGCCCAAGTCGGGCACGACTCGAGCGTGTAACTAAAATGAACCCTAGCACATTGTTAAATGTAATGATTACTTTTATTGACTTGATTTAATATAAAAGAATGTGAAAATCGATAATTAATTAATTACGGTTACAGGTAGTTGGCGAGGCCGAGCCGTGGCACTGTAACTAGCGAGCAACAACCGATTTCCCCTGAGGTCCACGTTCAACGTTGAACCATAGAGTATGTAAGAACAGGAACAGAGCTGCACTTAAATCTATACAAATTTACTACTAAAGCTAATTTTAGGAGAATTACACACACCTTTTTTTTAAATTTAAATATTTTTATATATCTTTTTTGCATAAAATGCAAAATACTGCCGACAGATGGCGCGGGCGTCACCCAAAGACGTTAAGTATGAATGTGTTATCGAAATTAGCAGTCAGGAGCAATTGTCACGATGGCTGAATTGGCAAAGCATCTGGACGGTATCCAGGAGATGCAGGTTCAAATACTGCTCGTGACTGTTATTTTCGATTTCACATTTTTCACTTTGTGTTTAATGTATAGTGCTAAGCATGTCAAATGCTAAAAATATACATAAAAAATATCTAAATATTTATAGGATTTGCGTCATTATTAGGTAAAAATCTTAATTATAAAATTAAGTTTATCTGGTCGGTATAATGTATGAAAATACTGCCGACAGACGGCGCGGGCGTCACCCAAAGACGTTAAGTATGAATGTGTTATCGAAATTAGCAGTCAGGAGCAAATGTTACGATAGCTGAATTGGCAAAGCATCTGGACGGTATCCAGGAGATGCAGGTTCAAATCCTGCTCGTGACTGTTATTTTCGATTTCACATTTTTCACTTTGTGTTTAATGGTATACTTTTGTTGTGTTTTACTTTTTTATTAAAGCGAGAAAAAAATTTCTTAGCCGCACACCCGTCGTTTGGGGCAACACACATGGTAGTGTGCCTTCGCTCACTAAAGAAACCCCCCGTGTGCCGTCTCGCCGACTTTATTGGCGAGCCACTGGAACTATGTTACATTCCTTCAGTGGTTCACCGGCAGCTTACCCTTTCGGGTCCTTTCTGGTCTACTGAGCGACGCATCCGCACACGGAGCGTCGCACCTTCGCGGGAGAATTACATACACCTGCAGTTATATCACCTAAAATCATAGTATGTTTTTCTACTGTTTCATTTTATTCGGTGAGTAAGAGTGTGTCATTCCCTCTATGTTATACAGAATCTCTTTCTTTAGGCAAGTGTTTATATAATAACTTAGCTCATAATGAGTTTTCTGTGATGAATTAAACTGTACCTCTACTTGTTTTCCTACTCTTGGATTTTCCTACCGTTGGCGCACCCGCCATGTTATTTCGCCCATTAAGGCACCTGTCATGTGAGTTTACAATAAGTAAATAAGGACGTGCGACGGGGACGGTAACCCTAATATTGCGTCACTATTGGCAACGATTATTGACTGTTGTTTACATAAACAGTTAGTGGTTCTGTTATTAGCAGGATGTACGTTTTGTTTTGTTTTTGTTATAGGCTTATCCTGGAATCAGTAACACGCCTGGGTGTTGCATAAAAATCTCTATTAAAACAGAGTTAAAAAAGCAATCTGCAGTCATGAGGACTGCCGACAGAAGTGGAAATTTAAATTTATAAACAAACAGTTGTTATGTTTGAATTTCCAAAAAAAAAACCTTTGCACCACTGAGTGTATATATATATATATATATATAATCTATACACATTCAGTCAAGAAAGTATTGGGAATGGATGATTTGTTTATGGTCCCAAATTCAATTTTTTGTTTTTTTTATTGTTGTTAGATTGGCGCAACTGTTATCCATTTTGGCGCGGAGTTTGAGTTGCATCTGTTATTTATATTAAATACAGTGCTGTTTTTAGTTATATCATATCTAGTGTGTATTGCGAATTTCATAATGGACAAAAACATCGAACAAAGAGTTTGTCTTAAATTTTGCATCGCCAATGGAATTTCGTTTTCGGAGTCACTGAAAATGTTACAGAAGACTTACGGTGAATCGACTTTATCAAAAACACGTGCTTATAAGTGGTACAAAGCGTTTAAAAGCGGTCGAGATGTGATGGAAGATTTGCCTCGCTCTGGTAGGCCATCAACGTCTGCAACTGAAGTTAACATTGCAAAAGTGAAGGAAATAGTGACTGAAAATCCTCATTCAACTTTGAGAGAGATAGCTGCCGAACTTTCTGTGTCTCACGAGTCAATCCGTACCATTTTCAATAATCACTTGGGTATGAAACATGTTTCCGCTCGGCTAGCCCCAAAAGACCTGAACTTTCTCCAAAAACTCAACCCATGAGAGTCGCTGAGGACATGCTAGAACGAGTCAATTCCGACCCAACATTCATGAAACGCATTGTTACAGGTGACGAGACGTGGGTTTACGAATTTGACATGCAAACTAGTCAACGAGCTTAGGAGTGGCGACTTCCAGCTGAACCGAAACCGAAAAAACCACGCCAAAGTCGATCAAAAGTCAAAGTCATGTTGACTGTTTTCTTTGACTATCGCGGTGTTGTGCACTCGGAATTCTTGCCAGAAAGTCAAACGGTTAATAAAGAATATTATTTGAGCGTTATGCGGCGTTTAAGAGAGCAAATTCGACGAAAAAGGCCAGATTTGTGGAAAGAAAATTCTTGGATTTTGCACCAAGATAATGCGCCTTCGCACAAGGCCATCGTTGTGAATGAATTTTTGTCCAAACACTCAGCAAATACCATCAAGCAACCACCATATTTACTCGATATGGTTCCAGCCGACTTCTTTCTTTTTCCTAAACTCAAATTACCACTTCGTGGCACCCGTTTTAAATCGGTAGAAGACATAAAGGAGAATTCGCGGCGAGAACTGAACTCAATTCCGGAAACAGCGTTTAAAAAATGTTTTGATGATTGGATTATTCATTGGCGTAAGTCTATCGTTTCTGAAGGAGCATACTTTGAAGGTGATAAAATAAATTTGGATGAATAACAAAAATTTTGTGTATTATTGATCTTTTCCCGGTACTTTCTTGGCAGAGTAGTATATAATTATATATATTTTTTTATATTCACGGAAATTTTCACACAACGTTCTCTGGTCCCAAACTAAGCTTAACGCTTGTGCTATGGGTACCAGATTACGGATATAATACATATTCTACTTTTTTAAATAAAATACATACATACTCATATAATAGATAGAAAACACCCAGACGCAGTATAAATATCTGTGTTCATCACACAACTAATTGTCCTGAGTGGGAATCGAACCAAGACTTCGTGAACGGAAGTCCGTTTCACTACCGAATACACCACGAAGCATATCACAGCTGGCATTAAGTTATACTAATAGGAACAGTAGTGTTCGTTAACACGTGACCTGACCATGTCGATGACGACTTACTTGAATTTACTCCCTATCCAAACCTTACCATAGAAGTTTCCACTTCAAAAAATGTTAGTTCCTTATTTTAGTAAACTTTTCTGCGTCATGATTTTTTTTTTATTTTTAACATGTGTGTGTGACTTATTAAAAATACTGAAGGCTTACTTATTAACTAACAGGACTGAGTCGCGTCTTATTCGGGTTTTACTCTCCCTAAACTAATTCAAAAACAAAATTGATGTACCATATCTTTTTATAAAAATAAACATATTCGGACCAAAAACATTCACAATAAATCTTTATATCAAACATCATTTCAATAAAATACATCCTCGCTTACATCGAATAAAGGGTGCAAAATAAAAACAATAACAACGGATGATATCCCAACGGGCATATATACGCCCCAATAATACTTTTTATCATATTTATTGACTGATAAATGGTTACATTTTTTCAAGTGCATTTGTGTGTAATATTATGTTTATTTGAAATATTGAATTATTTTTTCATTTTTTGTGTACCATATTTAACAGTACCCGTGCTCCGTCCATTTATTTAATTTTTACGTTATGCAGTATTGATACAAAACCAAGGCACAGTTCGGTCATTAATGCTCAGTTATTGACGATATATAATGCTTATCACAACATGGCCTTACTCACTAATTGTTCCATAAAGAACTGTATGGTATAATTTATAAAAAATATGTAAGAATATACAGAGAGCGAGTAGGTCTGAAAGGGATTATTGGTGTAAAGATGCGATTTTTTTTTTAGGAATGGGTAATATTTGTCTTCTTAAAATAGACCCGGACTCATCTACCTAAACCAAATCGGTCATGTATTGAAGGAAAGTGGAGCCAGGAGTCTCCGAAACCGGCAAGGGTATGAAGAGTATTATGAATGTCGAGGAAGTGATAGATGTATGCAATAATAGAGCCTTTTGTCACTCTGTTCTCTCTGCCTACCCCGCAAGGGAGATGGCGTGAGGATAAGTAAGTATAAGAACACATGTTTCATTTTACACTAATAATTCGTGAGATTAACGAGTTCAAACGTTGTGGCGATTGTAATCGCCACTTTGTTATTGCGGATGCACTCGCCTCAGGCGCCCGTGGTACCTAATTATTAGTGTATTATTGACGATTTTAGGTGCTATTTAATATACCTATGAAATAAAGATATTTTTATATATATTTTTAGCATTTGAAATGCTTAGCACTATACATTAAACACAAAGTGAAAAATGTGAAATCGTTAATAACAGTCAGGAGCAGGATTTGAACCTGCATCTCCTGGATACCGTCCAGATGCTTTACCAATTCAGCCATCCTGACAATGGCTCCTGACTGCTAATTTCGATAACACATCACACTTAACGTCTTTGGGTGACGCCTGCGCCATCTGTCGGAAGTATTTTCATACATTATACCGACCAGGTAAATTTAATTTTACAATTAAGATTTTTACCTAATAATGACGCAAACCCTATAAATATTTAGATATTTTTATATATATTTTTAGCATTTGACATGCTTAGCACTATACATTAAACACAAAGTGAAAAATGTGAAATCAAAAATAACAGTCAGGAGCAGGATTTGAACCTGCTTCTCCTGGATACCGTCCAGATGCTTTACCAATTCAGCCATCCTGAAAATTGCTCCTGACTGCTAATTTCGATAACACATTACACTTAACGTCTTCGGGTGACGCCTGCGCCATCTGTCGGAAGTATTTTCATACATTATACCGACCAGGTAAAATTAGTTTTACAATTAAGATTTTTACCTAATAATGACGCAAACCCTATAAATATTTAGATATTTTTATATATATTTTTAGCATTTGACATGCTTAGCACTATACATTAAACACAAAGTGAAAAATGTGAAATCGAAAATAACAGTCAGGAGCAGGATTTGAACCTGCATCTCCTGGATACCGTCCAAATGCTTTACCAATTCAGCCATCCTGTCAATTGCTCCTGACTGCTAATTTCGATAACACATCACACTTAACGTCTTTGGGTGACGCCTGCGCCATCATATCAACAATAATCTGTGTATAATATACCTATTATGTACCTATATAATTTTCAAAATAAACATTATATTCATTTTCTGAAATTAATGTATTTTTTTTGTGATTAACTATCACATAAATTGAATATGTCAATAAGTGCCTCACAATATCAGTACTCAAATTGAATTTCAATGTTAAATATTTTTACATTGAATTGAAGAAAATAGATTCTGTATATACAAAAACAGGTGCCTTTGAGTACAAAGCACTACTCTACGATATCCCAAGTGGCATTAGTTGATAACGATATCGTATGCGTATCGTGAAAGCATGGGGAATACAGATTTCCATGCGTGTGGTTCGAATTTCAAAGGGTTTTTTTAGTTCTGACGCGACCTATTTTGGAAATTATTGATGGATACGTGCGGTTTGTGATATGGAGATGTGATTTTTTTCTTGTAAACACATTTACTATTAGCAAAAATAACTGTAAAGGTGTATAACGGACTCAGAAAATTAAATGAAATAATTTCGTTGAATAATTTGTTTTTCTTATTGCTTATTTTGCTATTTTATGGGTCTATGAATAGCAGTTACCATTTCCCACCACATGAGCTGGGTTCACCACCATTCAGAATTTAAAAAAAAAATTAAATATTTGCAATGTTTTAACAGTAACACCGTAACATTATTTTTTGTGCTTACAGCACCGCTTAGTAAAATAAGCATATTATTTTGCCCCTATTTGATTATGTATATTGATGTAGACTTCATAGTAATCATAATAATTTTGCTAGTAACTCTTTTGTATTGAGAAGTAACTACAGTATTACTAAAAAAATACTTAAAATAAATAATTGCTAATTGAAAAAGCGTTTTAATTAGGTGAAGTACAAATTAAATTTGACGTGTGGTGTGTCACGTCCCATGGTTATAATATAATGGATTATTGATTTCTTTTTGTATTTACTCTATATGTGCCCCATTAAAAGTACACCGCAATGTTGGGTGGCCATTCTGTAAGTCTCTAGGACCATGAAAAAAAATTTTGTGTCGGCTTCTTTTTGTCTGAAAGTATGTAGTAAAAAAAACTATATTAATTTCCTTTTTTATTGAGCACCGTGCTATATTTCTTTTGGTAATTGGATAGGATGCGAGTGAGTAATAAAATTGTAATTAAAAATTAACTATTTTATACAAGTTGAGCCTCCCTAAGGGTGCATACTAAATAGGCAGATAGGTGGCTTTGTTTACTATAAACTATCTGAATTTATACCGTCGTTACACACGTTTTTATTGGGATTATAATGGAATTACGTTTAGTATTCTTATGGAATCATCTTTATAAATTAGCTTTTACTGCAATATTGTATTACTTGTCTCTGTACTTGTAATATATTATAATCACTAAACAGTTATGCTACCTTAGAGCAAGATTTTTAACCGACTTCAAACAAAGGACTTTCTCGATTTTATTTAGGTAATATTTATTGCTGCCTCCTTTTTCGAGTTTCGTCATTTATAAATTTATTTAATTAATATACTTTTTGTGTATATTGTCCCATTTTTATCAAAATCTTCTTCAGGGAACAACTCCTCAATTTGATAGTGAATTTTTCAATTAACATGTACGTTCTAAAACAATGAAGAATCGTTTTAGCTTCATAACTTAGCTTGTTTAAATATTTTTTTTTCTTTATTAATTCATAAGTGATTTCTTCCACAATTCAATATATTATAATTGTTTATATCTAATATCATTTTATATAAATTCTACTGCTACGTAGATAAATATTGTGTTCATAGTTCTAAAACAAAAGTGAAATGTAAATTAAATGGTATGAATAACTCATATGCTATCAAATTAACCCTTCATTATTTAATTAAAAACACGAACATTTAATCACTAAATTCGCTAATTAAAAACCCGCGCCCACCGGACACGTATCCGCTATCGTAAGCCGTAGTACATTATAATAAGTTATTACAACATAATTTATTATTCTATCATTACCGTGACAAGGTTGCGTGACCTCCTGTCATAAGTTAGGAGTCATCTAGCCCCCGATCAGTTCATGACTGTTAATTTCATTGGACGTGGTGACAAAAATTCTGTTTGCTTAGCTACCAGTGTGAAATGACGTTGCAGGATCTGTAATGAATAGTGAAGTATGCTAATGATGTTGATTAAATTATGAGTGAATAATAGGCATTAGAGTGGTTCCCGCTGCGTTTGGTTAACCTGTGTTAAAATGTTGAATTTTATTCTTCTTTTAAATTGATCTTATTTATGAGTAAGCTACCGTTATTTTTTAACATGAAAACGCTAGTTTTTTAACCTACAGAATAATAATGAATTATGGATTATGATTTATATTTACACAATTACAAAGTTTTTGCAACAATATGTATATACGTACGTCGTCGTACGTACTAGAAGTTTCCTTAGTGAATAAAAAAAGTTACTATGAACGGTCAAAAATTAATTTATCATTTATATTCTCCGTTAATGATGTGTATATATCCGTTAATGAATGTATGATCGGTTCGGCTCAGCTTGAGAGACCCATACGCTCGATTGCTGCTTTGTTTTGTGAAAACAAACGACTTTTTTTATTTCACAATACAATTTGATTTAAAAAAAATCTTGTACTGTATGCCTTGTGAAAACAATTTAACTTATTTATTTGAGGTGAATGCAACATTATATCAAAATAATTCACTATCATAAAATAATTAAGGCAAGTGCAGTAAAAACCAACCATTACTAATTAAATTATTTCTTAATGTAAGTGCTTTTTCTTACCTACTGTATTAGGGAGTCCAAACATTTTATTCGGGAACGTCAAAACAGTACACGTATGTCGTAAAGGTCGTGAAAAACGATTGGTCGAAACAAATCGGACGAGTCATCAATTACAACGCGTTATTGATATTGGCATACCGGGGGCTGATGTGGTTAAAATGTATGTGATAATAATATTGAATTAGAAAGAGATTTTTTTTAATACTAAGATAATGTTTCCGTGTATATAGCTATCCCATAGGAAGCGTTCGATTTTTTAGTATATAAAGTAAACTTTTTTTTGTTAAGGCGGGAAAAAATGTTCCCCCCCCCGTCGTTCGGGGCAACGAACAGGGTAGTGTGGGTGTGAGGCCCTCACCAACTAAAGGAATCCACCATGTGCCATCTCTCCGCCTTTACTGGCGGTTGACAGGAACCATATTACATTCCTTCAGTGGTAGTAAATAAAGTAACCTAAGGTCGGCCATGAAGCACATCACTGTGTTTTGGTAGTAGCAGGAGATAGCCGTTTATTCTTTCGTTTCATATCTGTGAAATGAAATGGTGAGCAGCGGATTGACAATACTCCCGGTATAGTTCAGTCCATGAGCGACGGTTACCATTTAACATCAGGTGGGCCTTGGTTCGTCAAAAAAAATCTTATTCTTGCGCAAGTTCCCATAATGTTTTTATACTCATTTTCATTTAATATTTTGCGGTGCTGTTACCCTACCTATAAATATTAACATGCACATAATCTTCTTCTTTCCTAAATTGAACCTATTATTATCTATTTCGTTACATAACATATCAAAATTACGGTTCATTTTCCTCTATTCAAAATTCTACGCACAAAAATCTCTTACAAAATAAATACGAAAGCCGCCTCAGGCGAAACAACACCTGTATTACCATAACAAGACGTGAAATTTGAATGTCCACAAATCGAATAACCGTACCACCGCATCCCGGAATTAAGTTATCCACTTTTTGCAAGAAAAGACGGACACGTTAACATATGAATATGACAAATTGTCCGGCGGCGGTCAGCCCGAGGACTATCCCGTGTCCGACAGAGTTTTACGGCACCCTAGGGACGGTAGGGGGACCAACTTGAAAATTTTTCATTCCAGCCGACTAGCGACCGAAGAAATACGGCCAGGTCACTCGTCAAAACTGTAACAATTTCTCAGAAACAATAATGGGATAAAAACGTGCCCCCACATCCTGACCAGTGAAAAAGCTATTTTGGACACTGTCAATGTTATTTATTTGGCCGCAACATGTCGAGAATTTTTATTTTATCATGGGATTTCAAGTTTGATTGGCAGTTACGGAAGTTGAATTCTAAACAGTTGGAAACTTCTAGGATTAGATACGAGTATAACCATTTGTATAATAATAATTGAGATAAACTCAATCTAAGTTATAATAACCGTCCAGTTAGTTATATTACGCGTTAGATTGCTTAAATAAGTGATGTAAAAATTTACCGTTTGTTCATTATTATTTTCTTAAAAAACATCCACAATTTATTTATAGCTCTGTATATATCTATACAAATGAGGCAATTTTGGAGATTATTAAAATTTGAAAAAAAAATTTAGATATTTTTATATATATTTTTAGCATTTGACATGCACATTATACATTAAACACAAAGTGAAATAGAAAATAACAGTCACGAGCAGGATTTGAACCTGCATCTCCTGGATACCGTCCAGATGCAATTTTCCACTTTGTGTTTAAAATAATTGACAAAAAAAAAAAATAAGTAGGTACCTACGTGTACGTACGTTCATATATTTTTTCATAATACGCGGATGGTAAACCAACACACGAGCCCACTTGATGGTAAGTGGTTACCGTACCGTAGCCTATACTCAAATGCAACACCAGAGACATCACTCGTGCGTCACCAACTCCAATATATCTTTTATAGTAGGTGGATAGGAAGGATCACAAGGAGATTAGAAGATAAGGAGAGGCTTTGGACCTCCGGTGCTCTCACTCACCATGTGAAACACAACGGTACAACCAACCTAATATAAATTAAAGTACACATTATTTGTGAATGAGGAAAATGAGAACTTTAGTGCGAGCGGGAAACGAACCTGCGTCCCTTCCAATCCGGGGAATTGCTCTAAGCCGCTGAGCTATCGCACTGACCTTAGGCCATACCCAAAGTTCTCTTTTCCTCATTCACAAATAATTTGTACTTTAAAGTAGCTGAGCATGTCAAGTGCTAAAATACAGATCAAAATGTCTAATAGGTAAAAGTTATTTTAAAACTTCATACTTATTTTTTGTAGATACGAGTATGTAGAGATGTCAAATTTTTGATGAACTTTGGTACCTACGAATTTTCAAAGTGGCCACATAAGTGTGATGGAAAAGCATTTTTACATTTTTACATGCGTACTCTACACACTCTCAACTTCATCATAGCGACGGAAATAGATATATTCTATTGCACTCCGCACTCGGACTCTCACTAATTAACAAAGACAGTCACTAGGATTCTATGTTATAAAAGAAAATAAGTATTTAGTTATTTTAAAATTTACATATTTTGGTAGAAAATTGTGTTCTTTTACACTACTGCATTGGGATGTGATCCTGTAAAAATAGCTGTAAGTCTGGAGAATAAATAAATATTTTTTTTTATCTGCTTATAACATATGAAAAGTATTATCTCGTTCAGTTTCCCTCAACCAAAAGTATATTTCTGCACTATCGATACTTGTATGTTGTTATAATGAAAGTCCTGATTTGTGAGTTGCGGCGACAGAGTAATTCCCAAATGGAATCAGGAAGAGTGCAGCCACATCGTGGACCGAATTGCAAATACGCATATGTCGCTGACTTTATTTTATCCTTTCAGTAGGTAAGTCAGAATATGGAGAGATGAATCTAGTTACGGATAGCATCTAATAAAATATATATTCTGCCTTTTTAAATGTTTATTGGTAATAAATAGGAGGAGATAGATAATAGTAATAGGATATAGACAATAGATTATAGGCCTATGTCCAGCAGTGGACTTTAAAAGGCTGATGGATGGATGGATGGATGGTAATAAATATAAAAAATATAATAATAATGCAGCAAATATAGTATTGATAGATAGTAAATATAGCTAGTATTCATAAATAGTATTCAGAGAAATAGTCCAATTTATTATTCGTTTGTTTGTTAATTCGTATAGATTTTTTAATGATTATCGTTGGTTCTGTTTTGTTAATTCTCTTTTCTCAGTAATTAGGAATGTACCTACTTGATGTATTTATCTTTAAGTCTGTAACAAAATCTTAATTAGTACTTTTTTAAATATTTTAATTGTATCTGTATTTGTTTAACATTACCTAGAAGTCCTTACCATCGATTTTTTAATGCTTATTTTTGTTCACATGCTTTTTTATGTATTACTTAATTGTGGAAGCTTTGCTGGATTATGCAAAATCTATTTGATGTTAGTTATAATTAGAATAGACCTGTTTGTTTCCTAAATAAAAAAAAATAATAATAAAATATTCCTGCGGTACGTGAAACGATATCGTCATAATTTATTAAAATCCTTACTGATATTGAGTACCTGATGTACTCAGAAGAGCATATAGGTACTTACTACTTTATATCCCGGTAAAAAAGAGGATTACTAGGGATGGCTACTTTTGCATAGAGGTTATTTAAGTGCCAGATGATGACGTATTTACAGTCCTGGATTGTGCGGGATATGGCAGTTATGATTATCAGTTACAGAGTTGGTTTCGCAATTCATTACTATCCCACTGTTGGCGCACGATCTCCTCAGAGGGACAGAGATTAAGCCATAATCGGTGGACTGTGTATCTCCCAGTGCGGGTTGCCAGACTTAACAAGATCTCTCAAGCATACAAGTTTCTTAACGATTTTTTTCTTCATAGTTATAAAATAGAATTAAAAATTAATTATTAAAATAGTAATTACCAAAAGTCTAAAGTCTACCTTTCTACCTTTTCTTACCTGCTGAGATCTTGACTACTTAAATAAATGAAATGAAACTTAATAATTCTTCTGTTACTATAAAATTGGAAACTCCATAGAAAGATACACACGAAGATTAACTTCTATGGAGTCGCATTACATAAAATTCTGTGATTATAAAAATTGAAAACTGCGTAGAAGATACATACAAAGATTAACTCTTATGGAGTCGCATTACATAAAAAAACAAATGGTTGTTTAAAAGTATTTTTTTGTATTAAAATACGTTAGTTTTGTTTAATGAAAACTCCAGTAGTTATAAATCATTAAACCTACGATTGCAAATAAAATCGCTCTCCGAAGTTTTACAGCATCTAAATAACAAACACAATCGTACCCGGCATCACAATGCGAGTGTAGATCGACCAATATAAATGTAAATACACGGGGTGAAATATGACAGTTATAATTGCTTTATTGTACTTGTTACTATGAGATACCACGGCATATGCTAATGCTATGTGCTAAGTTTTGGTAACACTGTATAAATTATAACTTCTGTCATATGTTTGGGGGTTTGACAGCGCGTTGTCGCGGTTTAGTTCAGTAATTCTGCGGTATACAACGTGGTAAGTCATTGAATTATAGTAACGAGACGTACTTTTTACTGTATTTTCTGGACGTATGACGCGACCTCAAAAATAGCACTCACCAAAAAAAATAAGTGTTGTGTGTAGGGACCTTAATACTTTGCGGTCAGAAAGTGAGGGTAGTTGAAGATACTCTCACATAATATAGCTGGCGATTACCTGCTCTCACCAGTCTACTCGTGACCACGGCTGGTGCAACTCAGCCGAAACGTCGAGATTAGTCAAAATAATAGTATTTTGATAAGTTTAATGCGCGTATAGACCTGTTAAATGTGTTACAATAAATATTTATTGTAACACATTTAACGGGTCTATACATAAATATACATTTATAAATAAATATATATTTATTTAAAAAAATCACTGTACAAAATGGAGAAACCATTTGTTTCTTCTTTACAGCCCTTTTAATGTGCTGCCGTTTCAAGGCACGAGGCTAACTTTTTTTTTCCTTATACTACATGGGTGTTGAACAAGCATACGGCCCAGCTGATGGTAAGCAGTTACCGTAGCCTATAGACGCTAGTGACACCAAAGGTATCACTCGCGGGTCGCCATATACAAGGAACGGGATAGAAGGTGGATAGGAAGGATAATAAGGAGACAATAGGTAGGATACTAAGGAGAGGATAGGGAGGGGGTTTGAGCCTCCGACGCTCTGACTCACTATACGAAACACAACGGTAGGCGTAGGTAGGCCGTTGATACACGCTGATCTTTTGTGAGAGGGTGGTACTTCCCCGATCGAGCCCAAGCATCGAGAATGGATGCTATATTTCTTTGATAACTCTTAATTAGACTTAAAAATCGGTATACCTATATGTTTTCTCTCGCTACTATACCAGGAACCTGAGATAAAACCTAAAAACTAGCTTTTGTCTGGGGCGATGCAGCTGATAAAGGCTAGTACTTAAACATATATGTCGTCAAAAAACTGAATATTTTATTATGTTTTAAAAGTAATTCGTATTTTAATCGATATGTTAATGAGTGGGATATAGCAATGAAGACCGAAAATTCCTAGATCACAATAGTGACCAAATATTAAAAGCGTTCAATATCGTGAATTATACATTTAAAAAATATCTTGTTTCCCGCTAATATTATAAATGAAAGCGCGTTTGTTTGCTGATTTTTTACACTTTTACGCCGTAACTACTGACCTGATCAGCATATCTCTAGTTTTAGCATACAGATAATTTCTGTGGCGTACCATATATTTTGAAGTCTACGCGGACGAACTTGTGGACAGGCTTTGGTAAAGAATAATGTTAAATAGTTAACTATTTATAGAATGAATTATATGATTAACAAAATAGATGTCAGCCTACTCCCTTGGCAATAAAGACACCAGAATATGAAATCTAAGAGAACTTTTAGCGCTCTCGACTTGTTGAAACGGAGAAGTGGCTGGTACCTACCTTGTATGTATTAGGACAAGTGACAACATTCACCTTAGTTAGGTGACCTTACTAGCATTTAGTAGTTTACTATATAAAAATCAACTGTAACAACAATAGCTATTTTTAGAAGATCGCCTCTCATAAATATTCAGAGGTAAGAGGAGACGGCTCATTTAGTAATCGGCCCCTCTTTTTGTGTTATTGGCTTATACACCAGAGGGTTGTTTAGTAAAAAGATGTAGATCGATAGTACCAGTAATGGGATAGCTTTTTATTAATTACTACAAAACTTGGTAGACTGGAAAGCTTTTTATTCTTCTTTATGTAAGATATTCATTATAGGTATGCTAGCGAACCTGACAGACGTTGTCCTGTCTGAACATTGGCGTTTTGGTATATATAATTTTACTGTAGAATAAATTTAATAAAAGATCCTGAAACCCTATCGTGGCGCCACCTACCAATCCAATTGTGAATCTAAACATTTTAAAGCATTAATGAATCCCCTTGAATAATAATAATAATTCATCTATTTCTCATAAAGATATGTAGTATAAAATTATGGTAAATTAACTTAGTGATGTTAACACAATGTAGACAATAAATGTTATCAAAATGGGTCGACCATTTAGGAAGAGTTCTATTACATAGGCATAGACAGAAGATGTATATATACAAAGATTGGTAAATAATTCAGTTAAATCCTTGCCAATATTGTAAATGCGAAAGTGAGTTTGTTTGTTACACGACGTCTAAATAGCCTACCGCCTAATACACTATTTGTTCCCAAATATCTTAAATGTACAGACATAGCTCTGTTACAGCTTTATTATAGTATAGATTGATAAAGCTGTGATAATGAAGATTACATTTTGTTACATACCAAAATAGTGATAACAATCGCTATGTATCTATCTTGGCATATACTGCTCTAATACAATAAATCACACTGTCCATCCGTACAACCGTAGAACAACGTATTGGGAATTGATCAAGAGTTAAGTCACGATTGTAGTCCGGGATCATTCCTATGGGATTCATTATATGGGAACTGTGCGACTGATTGCCGGTGTTTCGATGCAGGATGTATTGATGTATGTAGCGTTACGCGGTGAAATATCAACGCCTGATTAGTACCTCCTCTCTCAAACATAACATATTCTTGCAGTAGTCTAGTGTATATATATATTATAATAAATACTGTAATTTTTATTATTTAATTTAATACTATCTATCATTTTTATATTGCACTAGCTTATGCCCGCTACCGTACGCGGCGGAATCGGAAATCAAGTATGCATATTTTATTTTTGCAGACAGATGAGAACTTAATTCAAATTCAACTAAACTGAAATTATCTTAGTTTGTAGGCACTACAATAATTACTTGCTACTATAAAAAGTTAATAATCAACAAAAGAAACTCAAAAACCTTATGTAACGTTATAGATAATAATTTATTTCTTTGAAATCAGCCTTGCCTAAGTAGCTAAACAGATAAATTAATCTAAATAAATTAATAGATAAAACAAAGGTAACAAAGAGTTTTAATCTTATTTATACAACGTCAGAAGCGTTGCGCTGTAAAGCGTTTTTATAATACTTTCTAACATTTACACGAATTTTACACATTTTAAAATAAAACTTTCTGTTTACGGAATATATCGCGTTTACTTGATTTTTATGCTATCCCGACTTTTCGAATACTTTACAGCATTCATGATCACGGGTGGACTTAGATGTTAGATGTCCAAAGCTGATATGTTGTTTCAACGGTTTCATCTACCCTCAGTAATAAGATTTTACAAATTTTTGGTTTATTTATTTCAACCCACATAATATTCGTTTAGAAGCACAATTAAAAATATCTACTCAAAGTTTTATGCTTAAAATATATGAGATTTTAAGCTAGTATAATAAAATTAGTATAGTACTCCTTTAAGTTTTAAAATTTTTTGTTTATATTTAGTGCTTAAAAATTCTACCACAAACTACCAATTTTTTTTTAAGTAATCTTAAAACTACCATTAAGTAGACAATATTGATTATTAGTTTTTATTATTAAATATATTGATTTTAATAGAAGCTAAGACTAAAAAGCTACCACCGGATCGGAACGCGGCCTGACTGAGAAAGATCCAGCCAGAAAACTCAGTAGGCAACAACTTGTTATGGATTATTAAATTTATGCGGAAAATACTAACTAATCACTACTGTGAGTTTTATCTACACAATAAGCGCTAACTGTGTCTTCCAATCTTGTGATGTGCCTTCTTGTATTATGTTTGGTGAGGCCTATCACAGGATTCCAGCTTGATGGTAAGACCCAGCCATCTTCTCTATTGAAATTGGGATGTTTCTTAATTTCAATAGCCTCATGTATCGTTCTAGGACGATATCGATGTTCTTTTGTGAGGATTTGAAGTTTGTCAAACCTGATGTAATGGCGGGTGTGGTCCTGTGTGTGCTCACAAACTGCAGACTTTGTATAGCGACGGTGCTTCACATCAGCTATGTGTTCTTTGATCCGAGTTCTTATGGATCTCTTTGTTTGCCCAATGTAGGAGACACCACAATCACAATCCAGCTTGTACACTCCTGCATCCTGTAAGGGTATATGGCACTTGACTGGTGGTAAAAATTGACTAATTCTTTTGAGTGGCTTATAGTATTAAACACAAAGTGAAAAATGTGAAATCGAAAATAACAGTCAGGAGCAGGATTTGAACCTGCATCTCCTGGATACCGTCCAGATGCTTTGCCAATTCAGCCATCCTGACAATTGCTCCTGACTGCTAATTTCGATAACACATTCATACTTAACGTCTTTGGGTGACGCCTGCGCCATCTGTCGGCAGTATTTTTATACATTATACCGACCAGGTAAACTTAATTTTACAATTAAGATCTTTACCTAATAATGACGCAAACCCTATAAATATTTAGATATTTTTATATATATTTTTAGCATTTGACATGCTTAACACTATACATTAAATACAAAGTGAAAAATTTGAAATCGAAAATAACAGTCACGAGCAGGATTTGAACCTGCATCTCCTGGATACCGTCCAGATGCTTTGCCAATTCAGCCATCCTGACAATTGCTCCTGACTGCTAATTTCGATAACACATCATACTTAACGTCTTTGGGTGACGCCTGCGCCATCTGTCAACAGTATTTTCATACATTATATAGGCTTATAGTAGGTTTTAATTGAAGCTTTCTTGAGAATGTAGCCAATCTTGTCAGTGACTCCTTTAACATAGGGCAGGACTGCAGGGAGGCGCTCAACTGTGGGTGGCTTCACTCGGTTTGTGACTGCGGTGTGGAACCTGCAGCTTATTAGCATGTAAAACATTTTTTACATGCTGCAACTCCCCAGCCAGGTGTTCTTCATCACAGATTCCTTGTGCTCTCTGAAACAAAGATTTAGATACGGTAGCTAACTGTGAAGGATGGTTTCGATCCGGTGGTAGCTTTTTAGTCCTAGCTTCTATTAAAATCAATATATTTAATAATAGAAACTAATAATCAATATTGTCTTCATAATGGTAGTTTTTAGATTACTTAAAAAAATATATTGGTAGTTTGTGGTAGAATTTTTAAGCACTAAATATAAACAAAAAATTTTAAAACTTAAAGGAGTATTATACTATCTTTATTACACTAGCTTAAAATCTCATACATTGTAAGCATAAAACTTAGAGTAGATATTTTTAATGAATCAAACCCTATAAATATTTAGATATTTTTATATATATTTTTAGCATTTGACATGCTTAACACTATACATTAAACACAAAGTGAAAAATGTGAAATAGAAAATAACAGTCACGAGCAGGATTTGAACCTGCATCTCCTGGATACCGTCCAGATGCTTTGCCAATTCAGCCATCGCGGCAATTGCTCCTGACTGCTAATTTCGATAACACATTCATACTTAACGTCTTTGGGTGACGCCTGCGCCATCTGTCGGCAGTATTTTCATACATTATACCGACCAGGTAAACTTATTTTTACAATTAAGATTTTTACCTAATAATGACACAAACCCTATAAATATTTAGATATTTTTATATATATTTTTAGCATTTAACATGCTTAGCACTATACATTAAACACAAAGTGAAAAATGTGAAATCGAAAATAACAGTCACGAGCAGGATTTAAAACTGCATCTCCTGGATACCGTTCAGATGCTTTGCCAATTCAGCCATCGTGACAATTGCTCCTGACTGCTAATTTCGATAAAACATTCATACTTAACGTCTTTGGGTGACGCCTGCGCCATCTGTCGGCAGTATTTTCATACATTATACCGACCAGGTAAACTTATTTTTACAATTAAGATTTTTACCTAATAATGACACAAACCCTATAAATATTTAGATATTTTTATATATATTTTTAGCATTTTACATGCTTAGCACTATACATTAAACACAAAGTGAAAAATGTGAAATCGAAAATAACAGTCACGAGCAGGATTTGAACCTGCATCTCCTGGATACCGTCCAGATGCTTTACCAATTCAGCCATCGTGACAATTGCTCCTTAATGCTA
This sequence comes from Leucoma salicis, assembly GCA_948253155.1. Lineage (NCBI taxonomy): Eukaryota > Metazoa > Arthropoda > Insecta > Lepidoptera > Erebidae > Leucoma > Leucoma salicis. The sequence goes on from OX411815.1 coordinate 8,882,347, forward strand.
ATTTCGATAACACATTCATACTTAACGTCTTTGGGTGACGCCTGCGCCATCTGTCGGCAGTATTTTTATACATTATACCGACCAGGTAAACTTAATTTTACAATTAAGATCTTTACCTAATAATGACGCAAACCCAATAAATATTTAGATATTTTTATATATATTTTTAGCATTTGACATGCTTAACACTATACATTAAATACAAAGTGAAAAATTTGAAATCGAAAATAACAGTCACGAGCAGGATTTGAACCTGCATCTCCGGGATACCGTCCACATGCTTTGCCAATTCAGCCATCGTGACAATTGCTCCTGACTGCTAATTTCGATAACACATTCATACTTAACGTCTTTGGGTGACGCCTGCGCCATCTGTCGGCAGTATTTTAATACATTATACCGACCAGGTAAACTTAATTTTACAATTAAGATCTTTACCTAATAATGACGCAAACCCTATAAATATTTAGATATTTTTATATATATTTTTAGCATTTGACATGCTTAACACTATACATTAAATGCAAAGTGAAAAATTTGAAATCGAAAATAACAGTCACGAGCAGGATTTGAACCTGCATCTCCTGGATACCGTCCAGATGCTTTGCCAATTCAGCCATCGTAGCAATTGCTCCTGACTGCTAATTTCGATAACACATTCATACTTAACGTCTTTGGGTGACGCCTGCGCCATCTGTCGGCAGTATATTCATACATTATACCGACCAGGTAAACTTATTTTTACAATTAAGATTTTTACCTAATAATGACACAAACCCTATAAATATTTAGATATTTTTATATATATTTTTAGCATTTTACATGCTTAGCACTATACATTAAACACAAAGTGAAAAATGTGAAATCGAAAATAACAGTCACGAGCAGGATTTAAAACTGCATCTCCTGGATACCGTTCAGATGCTTTGCCAATTCAGCCATCGTGACAATTGCTCCTGACTGCTAATTTCGATAAAACATTCATACTTAACGTCTTTGGGTAACGCCTGCGCCATCTGTCGGCAGTATTTTCATACATTATACCGACCAGGTAAACTTATTTTTACAATTAAGATTTTTACCTAATAATGACACAAACCCTATAAATATTTAGATATTTTTATATATATTTTTAGCATTTTACATGCTTAGCACTATACATTAAACACAAAGTGAAAAATGTGAAATCAAAAATAACAGTCACGAGCAGGATTTGAACCTGCATTTCCTGGATACCGTCCAGATGCTTTACCAATTCAGCCATCGTGACAATTGCTCCTTAATGCTAATTTCGATAACACATTCATACTTAACGTCTTTGGGTGACGCCTGCGCCATCTGTCGGCAGTATTTTTATACATTATACCGACCAGGTAAACTTAATTTTACAATTAAGATCTTTACCTAATAATGACGCAAACCCAATAAATATTTAGATATTTTTATATATATTTTTAGCATTTGACATGCTTAACACTATACATTAAATACAAAGTGAAAAATTTGAAATCGAAAATAACAGTCACGAGCAGGATTTGAACCTGCATCTCCTGGATACCGTCCAGATGCTTTGCCTATTCAGCCATCGTGACAATTGCTCCTGACTGCTAATTTCGATAAAACATTCATACTTAACGTCTTTGGGTGACGCCTGCGCCATCTGTCGGCAGTATTTTCATACATTATACCGACCAGGTAAACTTAATTTTACAATTAAGATCTTTACCTAATAATGACGCAAACCCTATAAATATTTAGATATTTTTATATATATTTTTAGCATTTGACATGCTTAACACTATACATTAAAAACAAAGTGAAAAATTTGAAATCGAAAATGACAGTCACGAGCAGGATTTGAACCTGCATCTCCTGGATACCGTCCAGATGCTTTGCCAATTCAGCCATCGTGACAATTGCTCCTGACTGCTAATTTCGATAAAACATTCATACTTAACGTCTTTGGGTGACGCCTTCGCCATCTGTCGGCAGTATTTTCATACATTATACCGACCAGGTAAACTTAATTTTACAATTAAGATCTTTACCTAATAATGACGCAAACCCTATAAATATTTAGATATTTTTATATATATTTTTAGCATTTGACATGCTTAACACTATACATTAAATACAAAGTGAAAAATGTGAAATCGAAAATAACAGTCATGAGCAGGATTTGAACCTGCATCTCCTAGATACCGTCCAGATGCTTTGCCAATTCAGCCATCGTGACAATTGCTCCTGACTGCTAATTTCGATAACACATTCATACTTAACGTCTTTGGGTGACGCCTGCGCCATCTGTCAGCAGTATTTTCATACATTATACCGACCAGGTAAACTTAATTTTACAGTTAGGATTTTTACCTAATAATGACGCAAACCCTATAAATATTTAAATATTTTTTATATTTATATTTTTAGTATTTGACATGCTTAGCGCTATACATTAAACACAAAGTGAAAAATGTGAAATTGAAAATAACAGTCACGAGCAGGATTTAAAACTGCATCTCCTGGATACCGTTCAGATGCTTTGCCAATTCAGCCATCGTGACAATTGCTCCTGACTGCTAATTTCGATAAAACATTCATACTTAACGTCTTTGGGTGACGCCTGCGCCATCTGTCGGCAGTATTTTCATACATTATACCGACCAGGTAAACTTATTTTTACAATTAAGATTTTTACCTAATAATGACACAAACCCTATAAATATTTAGATATTTTTATATATATTTTTAGCATTTTACATGCTTAGCACTATACATTAAACACAAAGTGAAAAATGTGAAATCGAAAATAACAGTCACGAGCAGGATTTGAACCTGCATCTCCTGGATACCGTCCAGATGCTTTACCAATTCAGCCATCGTGACAATTGCTCCTGACTGCTAATTTCGATAAAACATTCATACTTAACGTCTTTGGGTGACGCCTGCGCCATCTGTCGGCAGTATTTTCATACATTATACCGACCAGGTAAACTTAATTTTACAATTAAGATCTTTACCTAATAATGACGCAAACCCTATAAATATTTAGATATTTTTATATATATTTTTAGCATTTGACATGCTTAACACTATACATTAAATACAAAGTGAAAAATGTGAAATCGAAAATAACAGTCATGAGCAGGATTTGAACCTGCATCTCCTAGATACCGTCCAGATGCTTTGCCAATTCAGCCATCGTGACAATTGCTCCTGACTGCTAATTTCGATAACACATTCATACTTAACGTCTTTGGGTGACGCCTGCGCCATCTGTCAGCAGTATTTTCATACATTATACCGACCAGGTAAACTTAATTTTACAGTTAGGATTTTTACCTAATAATGACGCAAACCCTATAAATATTTAAATATTTATTATATTTATATTTTTAGTATTTGACATGCTTAGCGCTATACATTAAACACAAAGTGAAAAATGTGAAATTGAAAATAACAGTCACGAGCAGGATTTAAAACTGCATCTCCTGGATACCGTTCAGATGCTTTGCCAATTCAGCCATCGTGACAATTGCTCCTGACTGCTAATTTCGATAAAACATTCATACTTAACGTCTTTGGGTGACGCCTGCGCCATCTGTCGGCAGTATTTTCATACATTATACCGACCAGGTAAACTTATTTTTACAATTAAGATTTTTACCTAATAATGACACAAACCCTATAAATATTTAGATATTTTTATATATATTTTTAGCATTTTACATGCTTAGCACTATACATTAAACACAAAGTGAAAAATGTGAAATCGAAAATAACAGTCACGAGCAGGATTTGAACCTGCATCTCCTGGATACCGTCCAGATGCTTTACCAATTCAGCCATCGTGACAATTGCTCCTTAATGCTAATTTCGATAACACATTCATACGTAACGTCTTTGGGTGACGCTTGCGCCATCTGTCGGCAGTATTTTTATACATTATACCGACCAGGTAAACTTAATTTTACAATTAAGATCTTTACCTAATAATGACGCAAACCCAATAAATATTTAGATATTTTTATATATATTTTTAGCATTTGACATGCTTAACACTATACATTAAATACAAAGTGAAAAATTTGAAATCGAAAATAACAGTCACGAGCAGGATTTGAACCTGCATCTCCTGGATACCGTCCAGATGCTTTGCCAATTCAGCCATCGTGACAATTGCTCCTGACTGCTAATTTCGATAACACATTCATACTTAACGTCTTTGGGTGACGCCTGCGCCATCTGTCGGCAGTATTTTCATACATTATACCGACCAGGTAAACTTAATTTTACAATTAAGATCTTTACCTAATAATGACGCAAACCCTATAAATATTTAGATATTTTTAGCATTTGACATGCTTAACACTATACATTAAATACAAAGTGAAAAATTTGAAATCGAAAATAACAGTCACGAGCAGGATTTGAACCTGCATCTCCTGGATACCGTCCAGATGCTTTGCCAATTCAGCCATCGTGACAATTGCTCCTGACTGCTAATTTCGATAAAACATTCATACTTAACGTCTTTGGGTGACGCCTGCGCCATCTGTCGGCAGTATTTTCATACATTATACCGACCAGGTAAACTTAATTTTACAATTAAGATCTTTACCTAATAATGACGCAAACCCTATAAATATTTAGATATTTTTATATATATTTTTAGCATTTGACATGCTTAACACTATACATTAAATACAAAGTGAAAAATGTGAAATCGAAAATAACAGTCATGAGCAGGATTTGAACCTGCATCTCCTAGATACCGTCCAGATGCTTTGCCAATTCAGCCATCGTGACAATTGCTCCTGACTGCTAATTTCGATAACACATTCATACTTAACGTCTTTGGGTGACGCCTGCGCCATCTGTCAGCAGTATTTTCATACATTATACCGACCAGGTAAACTTAATTTTACAGTTAGGATTTTTACCTAATAATGACGCAAACCCTATAAATATTTAGATATTTTTTATATTTATATTTTTAGTATTTGACATGCTTAGAGCTATACATTAAACACAAAGTGAAAAATGTGAAATCGAAAATAATAGTCAGGAGCAGGATTTGAACCTGCATCTCCTGGATACCGTCCAGATGCTTTGCCAATTCAGCCATCGTGGCAATTGCTCCTGACTGCTAATTTCGATAACACATTCATACTTAACGTCTTTGGGTGACGCCTGCGCCATCTGTCGGCAGTATTTTCATACATTATACCGACCAGGTAAACTTATTTTTACAATTAAGATTTTTACCTAATAATGACACAAACCCTATAAATATTTAGATATTTTTATATATATTTTTAGCATTTTACATGCTTAGCACTATACATTAAACACAAAGTGAAAAATGTGAAATCGAAAATAACAGTCACGAGCAGGATTTGAACCTGCATCTCCTGGATACCGTCCAGATGCTTTACCAATTCAGCCATCGTGACAATTGCTCCTTAATGCTAATTTCGATAACACATTCATACTTAACGTCTTTGGGTGACGCCTGCGCCATCTGTCGGCAGTATTTTTATACATTATACCGACCAGGTAAACTTAATTTTACAATTAAGATCTTTACCTAATAATGACGCAAACCCAATAAATATTTAGATATTTTTATATATATTTTTAGCATTTGACATGCTTAACACTATACATTAAATACAAAGTGAAAAATTTGAAATCGAAAATAACAGTCACGAGCAGGATTTGAACCTGCATCTCCTGGATACCGTCCAGATGCTTTGCCAATTCAGCCATCGTGACAATTGCTCCTGACTGCTAATTTCGATAACACATTCATACTTAACGTCTTTGGGTGACGCCTGCGCCATCTGTCGGCAGTATTTTCATACATTATACCGACCAGGTAAACTTAATTTTACAGTTAGGATTTTTACCTAATAATGACGCAAACCCTATAAATATTTAGATATTTTTTTATATATATTTTTAGTATTTGACATGCTTAGCGCTATACATTAAACACAAAGTGAAAAATGTGAAATCGAAAATAATAGTCACGAGCAGGATTTGAACCTGCATCTCCTGGATACCGTCCAGATGCTTTGCCAATTCAGCTATCGTGACAATTGCTCCTGACTACTAATTTCGATAATACATTCATACTTAACGTCTTTGGGTGACGTCTGCGCCATCTGTCGGCAGTATTTTCATACATTATACCGACCAGGTAAACTTAATTATATAACTTTATAGGTATAGTTAATAATTTATTTCTTTGAAATCAGCCTTGCCTAAGTAGCTAAAAAGATAAATTAATCGATAAAACAAAGGTAACAAAGGGTTTTACTCTTATTTATACAACGTACTGAAGTGCCGCGCTGTAAAGCGGTTTTTTTTTATTTTACTGACTAGAGTATTTAGACAATAGACGCGTGCGATCTTTACTTACACACCCGGGCCCACCGACCGCTGCCAAAGGGGACGGACGTACGGCCCTTTTTTTTTTTTTTTTTTCTTTTTTTTTGTTTAGGCGGGAAAAAATGTACCTAACCGCACACCCCGTCGTTCGGGGCAACGAACAGGGTAGTGTGGGGCCCTCACCGACTAAAGAAACCCGCCGTGTGCCGTCTCTCCGCCTTTATTGGCGGGCCACTGGAACTATGTTACATTCCTTCGGTGGTCCGCCGGCGGCTTACCCTTTCGGGTACCCTCTACTGAGCGACGCACCCACACACGGAGCATCGCACCTTCGCGGGAGGCCTTGCGGGTGGCGGACGTTCCCCGGTCCAACCACCCGCAGCCTCAGCTAGGACGGACGTACGGCCCGCCAGTGCTGCTCTGCCCCCGCATTTTCAATCTCTGATATCTTCTAAGATAACCACCCATACAAAAGAAACACCTAAGTAAGGCTAAGTAGTGTGTAGATGTTTCATTATTACTCTAGTCAATTTTCACATGTAATTATAGTACGTAATCCTAGATTAAGGATAGTTAATAGATTAACTTTTATTTTTCTAAATGCGAAAAAGGAAACAGTAAATTTTTATTGGACTTTAACATCGTCTAATCTAACACTTGTACGCTGAATTATCATGATGTAAGAACGCTTGGTAATAAAACAAAATATGAAATAGTTAGTTATAATAACTACTATAATCAAGTATCTTTTGTTGTGATGCAATGATTGTAGGGGCGTCTAAATAATAATTTATTCTGCACAGCGGGCGATTCTTGTACTTGCAAATTGGGTAACATGTGGGCCGGACTTGCAATTGTAAATCATCGCTTTATATTTTTTTTTTACCTATTACATACAGATTTTTCCAACCTAGAATCTTATGTTGCATTAATATGAAAATTCTAATAATATTTTTTTAATAAATATCCCTGTTATTTTATGTCTTAGATTTTTTCATAGCTATGGTTTTGGCTATAGAGCATTTAAATATTGATTAATACATTATATTTCGGTTTCTTTCAAATAAAACCTCATGGCAGAGAATTTAAGAAATAGCAGGTTTTAAACTATAACGTATACATTGATATATATCTGTGAAATCCTCCTGCCTCTATAATAAAGTTCACAAAGAAATCCGGGCTGTCAATTATTTTATTTTGTTTGGAATAATGAATTAATCAATAGGGATTTGTAAGTTAGAGGTTAACTAATTATGGTCATTTTGTTAGGCTTCAGATTGACAGTAATCTTGTAATGACAGGAAAGATACCCACGCTCGTAGCCGCAGAGACCTGTCTGTTTATTTTGATCTCTACTACTTAAACTGGATAATATTTCGATGCGCGTCCCTAGATTTCAAAAGACCTTGACTTGCCATAAGAAGCCTTAAGAATGTCATCGCATTGATTAGATTATCACATAATTATGTGAATTTTGGAACTAACTATCTTTTACACGATCTAAGGCCTAAGGCTAAGCGCGAAATGTCGCAGTAATATAATTTGCTACATTATAATATATCAGTCAACTCAAACGTCATCTATTAATCCGTGGAATAGAGTGGAGTAGTGACTCAACGTCACAAAACGGACAAAATTAAAATGCTTTGCAATTTATTACATTATTATGGTGCTCGACTCGCAACTTCTTCAATTACGTAATAATTAATATGATTATCTACATCATAATTTATCTGTAATTTTCGTTCAAATCCATACAGTCGATAGGTTTATATGCCAAACCTTTGGCTATTCAAGATTTAAGTTATTGTTCAATGGTGGGATATTTATAAACTTTGGAAAAAAAAAATCAAATGTAATCCAATTTAGGTTTATAATCCTACTTACACCATGAATAATTAAGAAGGACATACATCACCAGACTAAGTGGGTAATGCATCGCGATATACGAGTAAGCGTATAATGGAATTTATCAAAAATCGAAGGGGTGTGTTGCGTCATCTGCCCCTAATTTAGTTTTTATTTTATTTCAACCCTCATTGAAGCAGTGTGTGGAATTAGTCTTACCATATGCGCTCCTGCTTATGTTACACTTGGTTCGAATGTTCACTTTGTTGTATGTCAGATAAGCTAATGTTTGTTTTTGTGTAGTATAAAATCAATACGCTTACTGGTCATTATTATCATAAGGTCTTTTTAGGTATATAAGTGTTTCTTTAAATTATATTTAAATTAATGTATTCGTCTATTTAGGTCTGCCTAAACATAAATATTTTTTTAGAATTTTTGTCTGTTTGTTTGTTCGGGATTGGCGCAAATATTACTGAACGGATTTTAATGAAACTTTTTTGTATCATAACTCGTGATTACGCTTAAAAATAGGTATATACATTTTATATCATTACTACAACGGTAACCTGGGACATAACCTAAACACTAGCTTTTGGCTGCAGCGGAAGTGCTGGCAATCGCTAGTTATATATGTGTATAAGTACCACTTATATAATGCTCTTCTGTTCAGATTGATCTTAGTTCACCATGAAAGAAACTAATATAGCATGCTTGCCAGACAGGCACAAAATGATAATAAATTAAATATTTTAGATAATATCAAGTCTAATATAGCGAAATTACCCCATCTATTCATATCGTGGCATAAGGGCAGTGGTGCAATGTAATCCGAACTCAGAACATGTGCGGTGGGCTTAAAATTTTGATCTAATACCGATTACAGGCACGCACTACTCATATGGGTAATATGGGAGAAAAATTGGCAGCTAAGCTTCTGTGGTTATAAGGGGTAATTAAGGATTTATATTTCCTTTATTTAATAGAAGGGGTTAGTGAAATCATAGTGGGGTAAAAACTAGTGCTTGCTACTGTTACTAGTACATACATATTATTATATGATGGCAAGTTTTAGGAAATATTTTGTGGTTTCTCGGCCATTTACAGAAACTGTAAAGTATTTAGTAGTAGATCCTTGCTTATCTTAACATGAATGAGCCGGCTTGATCGGGGAAGTACCACCCTCTCCTCAAAGATTAGCGTGAAAAACGGTAGGTACTTCTACCATTGTGTTTCGTCAGGTAAGTGAGAGTGCCGGAGGCCCGATCCGCTCCTTATCCCTCCCGTAATATCCTTCCTATCCCTTTTTTTGGAGATAGTGGTGAACGAGTGATGCCGTGCAGTGAGGTGTCGTATGAGGAGACTAAGAAGGGAAGTAAGCCATTATCATCCATTTCATGACTGGTGGTAGGGCCTGCGTACCAAGTGGGAGTACTCACTTGGTATCGGGCCCAAGCGGATTGGTACAATCATCTCCCGTGTGACCGGCCATGAAACAAAATTGCGTTTTGGCTGTAGCAGGAGATAGCCGTTTATTCTTTCATTTCGTAACGGTGAAATGAAATGGTGAGCAGCGGCGTGACAATACTTTCGGTATAGTTGAGTCCATGAGCGACGGTTACCATTTACCATCAGATGGGCCGTGGCTCGTCTGCCACCACATGCAATAAAGTAAATGCTTATTTACCACCGACGCAGTATAAAAAACTGAAAAAAAAAGGAAATAAGTGCATGAAGTTTGACCGGCGTATTCAAAATTACTGATCCAGACGTTCTGCCAACTGAGCTATCGTGACATTCACTAGGGGCCATCAATTTTCGTAACACATTACACGTTATTTTTTACCTAAGGGATCTTAGGCGGTAAAGTAACAGAACAAGATTAAAACTGTAAACTGTATATATTATGTAAAATGGAAAAACCTCAATGTTACTAACGTAGGGAAATTGATTAATAATAACATTAAACTAGATATATTTCAATGAAAATATTTTATCTCTATCTTATATTTGTTCAAATAGATATTGCAATTGCACAAATAATTAATGCATTCATTCTTAAAAAGGGTGGCAAGTGCGTAGAGGTACTTACCTACTCTTTAAAATATATAACAACTGAATTCAGTAAATTATCGTAATAGCTTTTCTTTCCACATTATCCTTTAAACTGCAAACAACAAAAAAGATGTTTGCATATGAATATCCTTATCGCATCCATTATTTACAAACAGAACATCATTACAACTTTTAAAGGCTCACATATCTGAGACACTTGATCACTGAACGCATTAAAGTCGCGGAACGTGTTTAATCTATAATGCGCCTTATCGCAATATTTTCCATTTCCTAGCTAAACCGGCAACGTCGGGCCATCGCCAGGGGAAATAAGGAAGGCTGAGTTTCACTTTGTTTTCTTTTTTTTTTTCCTTCCGGTGGAAATTTTTCGTGCTTCCCTCTTCGTTTACACTTACAACAGTTACCGGTGTTTCGCGCGATTGTTACCTGCATTCTGCTGAATTAAATATCGCGCCGGGCAAAGGGTGAAATGTCTGGATTTGCATTTCGTTTGCAACAAGGAGGCGGGAACGAGTTTGTACTTAGTTTAAGTTGTGCTGAGTTGTGATTGCTTGTAATTGAAATAGCAAATATGTAATCTTGATCACAAGATCCCGTCGTAAGAATTTTGTTTTTTTATTATTTAATATCAAAGTATAAGGCTTTGTCTTCTTTGGCTTAGCGACCACATCGCCTTATCAGAAAATCCTTAGAATGAATTCGTGTTGCGGAGGGTTTTATAAATAGTAATAGTATACATTTAACGGCACATTTTGTAAATTCTCTAGGAATCGAACTCACAATACTTGGAGTTGGAGGCTGGTATTATTATTTATTAAAAAAAACTATCCTGACAGTTTTTTTTAATAGTTATGATCAATTGTAGACGCAATAAGATTATAGGGCTAGCATAAGTAGTTAATAATTATCTGAATATATATATATATATATATATATATATATATATATATATATATATATATTAAAAAGTCCTTTTTCAAAAAAAAATACAGTGAGTAACGCTCTCGTATTTGGAGTGTTATAATTTTCAACTTTTTAAGGGATAATAATTCTACCGTTTATAATAATATTTTTCGCAATATGAATAGGTATTTCAGTAGAAATTACCTCATTAATAATTATGATATGTTTTTGATCTGTTTATTTTTAGAACTTAAAATTATCAGCTACTTTAATGATATATTAGCAATACTTTATGACGAAATGACGGCATCTATAAACTGCAAGAATACTCTCAATTGAATGAGCAAATGCTTATAGTAACAACAAATTGTTTTGATGTTTATATATATTTTAAGCATTTGACATGCTTAGCCATATAAAACAGCACAAAGTGCGATAGTGCTCAGGCATCTTCTAAGACGTTAAGAGGAAATGTGTTATTAAAATTCGCAGTCCCGAGCAATTATCATAATGGCTGAATTGGCAAAAGCATCTGGGATGGAATTCCAGGAGATGCAGGATCAAATCCTACTCACGACTGTTATTATGGATTTCATATTTTTGCACTTTGTGTTTAAGTACCAAAAATTTGTATTGTTTATGATTTGGTTAGTTTTAATAGCACACCGTCTTTTATATCTCATAATATAAATGTATGCCATTAACATCATTTTGCACTGATGTTAATGGCATACATGACATCATTACATATTTTTTTATTGCATGTAGTAGCAGTCGAGCCATGGCCCATATAATGGTAAATGGTAACCGTCGCTCATGGACTCACCTATACCGAGAGTATTGTCAAGCCGCTACTCACAATTTAATTTCACCGATATGAAATGAAAGAATAAGTGGATCTCCTGCTACAGCCAAAACGCAAAGATGTGCTTTATGGCCGGTCACACAGGAGATGGTGGCACCAAGCAGCTCAGACCCGATAACAAGTGAGTACTCCCACTTGGTACCCAGCCCTATCACCAGTCATGCAATGGATTATAATTTCTTACTTCCCTTAGTCGCCTCATACGACACCCGTGGGAAAGAATGGGGTGGTGACACCCGTATTCTTAGTCCATCACCACACGGACAAAATACATTAATAAAGTTTACCAATAACATATCTTTACTTGGTTTTCCAAAACATTATAATAATAATTCCCAACATCGATAGCTCAGGTATCGGTGTCGGTAATTAGTTAATGTAGCCTCTCATCTCGCATAATTTATTGAGACGGAGTAGGAACTTCCTCAGTAATAAACTCCCCTCCATGATCGCTCGGGAATTGACGCCGGCGAAAAACTCAACCAAAATATTAATGCACTACCAGTACTATGGTAAGTATTGGCGTGAAATTATATGAGAGTCGAATGATTTTGATATTTTCTAGTTCAGTTTAGTTTTAGCATTTTGTGTTGCAGTTTATAGAACTATGCGTGGCCTATTATGCAGCTTGACCAACGTACTATCGTGATAGAAAATAATCATATCCATATTGAGGACCCACTGTAAAGCACTGTCAAATTTAATAAATAGTGTGTAGTGGTTAGTATAAATAATTTCGAAATCTGACATTTTGAATTTATTAAATACTTATTACTCATTAGCTTCTTCACATAAAACTTGTGAACGATTCTCATTGATTTACTCAGCTCACTAAAAAGCTGCCTAAAACAAAACAGAGTACGGCTTACATGATGTGAAAGCATATCTATATCATGTAGCCGTAGCTAGCAACGCCCGAATTAACGGTGCATTACCACATCTTGATAAAGGGTTAGGAGGTGGAGAGAGAGTGAAGGTTTGGGCCTCCAGTGCTGTCCTATATCATGTTAAAATGAATATTATGTTTATTTACCGTTATTTTGTACCGATATTCTGTGTGTGGTGATACTTCTTCGGTCTAAAGCCACGTTTCCATGCTTGCCAAGGCTCGGCAAGCGTCCACAAGCACAAGCGTGTAAAGAGGGCTTTTGGCTTGGCTTGTGTGAGCTTGTGGACGCTTGTATTCGATCCGGTCTAGTGTCGGTTTTTGGACACAAATCAAAGGGTGTTTGCGGCAAGTGCTTGCGACGCGTTCACACGTTCGTTGGCGCGCGCTTAGTAGCCGCTGTAATCTCGCGACGAACGCACGTTTAGTTCTGTCAAAATGAGTGGCTGGTCGAACAAAGAGAGTTTGTCGTTTTTAGAATATTATCAGACCGAAACGTGTGAACAACCGAAAAATTTTGAATACCGAAAATTTTTTAGAAGGTTTTAGGTTCACCTCCTAATTTTTTTTTGGTATTCAAAATTTAATAGTGTATAATTATATATTGTGGGATAACATAACTGACACAGATAGTGGTAACCGAAATACCAATTAAACTAAAAAACTTATTAGTTACCTGGTACGAAAAAAAGAAAGATAAAAGTAGGTTAAACCAAACGTAATAGCCAATACAAGTTCGGTGTCAGCCATGCTTGGATATACGTAGCACACTGACGCATTCACAAGCGTGTCAACGACTTCCAAATGCCAAGCGAGATTTGTGGACGCTTGGGACTTGTGGATGCTTGTCGAGCCTTGGCAAGCATGGAAACGCACCATTATTGGTTATTATTATTCGATTAAGGCAGAAACTTTAAAACATCACAATAAAATAATTACTAATTTTCAAGTATCAAAACCACGCGATCTGCAGGAACACTCAGCGGCTTCAATAATCTCACCGTTGGATTAATCAAGGATTGTTGAGTTCCCACTTCACGTTGAAAAATTGTCACCATCAGCGCTTCGCGTCTGGAATAACTCGATGATGCATCGACATTCTACAGTTCATTTGTCGTTCTTCTTTTGTTTAAAATAAGAGTAAGCTTTGGAAACATGTTTTTGTGTATTTTTCAACGAAACGATTGTTACGTTATTTTTAGCGGGTGTATAAGGTATCGTGTGTATAAATCAATACATTTGTGGAATATTGTATTCACGTATTACAAACTTTAAAGCCAGCGCACGCAAATACGATAAAATATTTCATGAATTATTTTTGTTCCGACTTACTTGACAAAATTCTATATTTAGGGCTAGCAGAGAGATGTAGTTTAATTTGTTAGATCATTTAAATTATTCCTAATAATACAAACTAAATCAATCTCACTCATATACAATATTTTTTAAATTTGGGCTGGTATTTCCCCAGATTAGACCGTTTAAGCGCACAAACAAACTTTTCCGCTTTATTATATTAGTACCTGTTTCTTGTAACCATCATTAATAAGACAATATTCGGCACGGGTTTCTTCTCACAGTGAGAAAGATTTATGCTATAGTCTACCACGCTGGCCTTGAGCGGGGTGCAGGTTGGCAGACTTCACAAGCCACCGAGAAAATCTCTTGGGCATGCAAGTTTCCTCACAATGTTTTTCTTAATTGAACTAATATAAAAACAAATTCACACGTATTTTCGAAAAATCTTGGGAAGTCAGAGGGGTGTGCCGTGCGACTTCTGGGCCTCAGACTGAGTTTGGAACTTCTTACCACTATCATTGCAGTCCTTGGTTTTATCGCTAGGCTAATCATAACTAGATCAATCAAATATTTTTAATACAAGTATGTAAATAATATTTGCCGCGTGGTGCCTTAGAATTGTCCCACCCCTCTCTACGCACGGGAGTCGTAAGAGCCGACTGAGGGAATGCCGGGGGAGTGGACAGCAGCACTCCCTCAAGTATTAACAACAGCCGCTGCGATTGCCAAGTGATTACGGCATTATCCCCCCTTTGGGGAGGCCATATCCAGCAGCGGACGTTAAAAGGCTGATGGATGGATGGATGAATGAATGAATGAAAGTTTATTTCCCAGAATATGGTACAGTAAGTTCTTATGACATAATATATATCACGCATATTCTACCTTAAGAAGTGTAGAAATATTCACATTTAGTATTTCTTATAATTTCAAATCAATTACACGTCAACTTTTAAGGATTTATGAATTCATTAACCGAATAAAAGCACTTATCCAGTAGCCAATCAAACAGACAATATTTAAATTTCTTATTTGGTAGTGCTCTTAATTTGGCTGGCAATTTATTATAAATTTGAATCACCATGCAATATGCATTTCTGGCATACAATTGCAATCTTTGTTATTCAGCTCTGCAAAGAGCCCTTACACATTTTTTTTGGGCTACAAATACACTATGCAGAAGTGCACACACACAGAGTTCCCCCATAAAACTATTCCGTAGCGTAATACTGATGACACGTAACCATGATATGCCGCGAGCGCTGTTTTTTTAGAAACTGTACATCTAAGTCTCCGTAACGCAAACACAAATTTATCCAGTTTAGTGCAGATATGTTCCATATGATTTTTCCAATTTAGATGTTTATCTACTGCTATGCCCAGAAACAGTGTTGAGTCAACAGTTGATTATTTAATTGTATCTTAGGTGATGTAAGCATGTATTTGCCGCTGCTTGTCTGAAATTGAACAATTTTTGTTTTGTTAATATTAATATAGAGATTATTCGAATTTACCCATTTAATTACATTTTTTAATTCATTACTAGTTTCATCCTGCAAATTATTTATAGATTTAATTATTAATGTCGTGTCGTCAGCAAATCGTATACAATCATGTTTCAGAACAGTGTTAATGTCATTTATATACAACAGAAATAGCAAGGGGCCCAGTATACTACCTTGGGGGACTCCACTACTATTTATTCTACTTTCTGATGTGTAGGTTACCTCGGTGTTATTTACCATTTTTGAAATTATTATAAGTTGTTGCCGGTCTATGAGATAGCTTTTTAACCAGTTCTGCGCATTGCCTCGCATGCCATACTTATCTAGTTTGCAGGGCAACCAATCATGTGAAATAAAATCAAAAGCTTTGCTCATATCTAAGAAAACTGCCAGTACCGCCATTTTTTTGTCTAGTGCTTCAGATATCTGCTTTATTAAGGAAAATCTGGATAACGTAGTCGAGCTATTTTTCCTAAACCCGAATTGATTGTTAATTATTATATTATTTTTGCTTATAAATCCATTCATTTTTTGTAACATAGCCTTCTGAAATATTTTTGAAAGAACTGGGATTAAAGTTACTGGTCTGTAAATATTCAAAATAAAAGGGTCACCTTTTTTAAATAATGGCTTTATTAGCGAAATCTTCAGTTTTGTTGTGAAAGTACCTTCTTTAAATGATTTGTTCATTATATAAGTTAAAGGTAACGCTATACTTTTTGCATTTAATTTAACTAATTTAGTACTAATTTCGTCATATCCTGTAGCATTTGTATTATTCAAAGTTTTGATAATATTCATTACATCTTCTTCATTAACCGGAGTTATAAACATAGTTTGCGTTACATTATTTGTATGTAGACCTTTCATGTCATCATAGCCTTTGGTAAATTATTTGTTAAATTAATATAGTAATCGTTAAAACAATTGCAAATTTCACTCGGGTAATTTATGAATATATTGTCAATTTTTATTTCCTCTATAAACTTACTATTCTTTTTTAATTTGATGTTATTTTGTATGATATCCCATGTCACTTTATATTTATTTTGGCATTTAAAATATGTCTATTATTATTTATGTTTTGAGATTTATGTCTATATGTCTTTAGTATCTTTGAGTAGATTTTATACATATATTTATGATAGGTCTTGTTTGTCGCTTCACTTCTATATTTATAGTATAAGACTCTTTTCCTTGCACAAGATATTTTAAGAACTCTGCTAATCCATTTATTTTTAATCATCTTAATGCTTTTCTTTATTCTAATCATAGGAAAGCACAATTTAAAGAATAGGGTGAAGATATCGTGAAATTCATTAAAAGATTTGTTGCAGTCTTTTTGTTCGTAAACATTACTATATGATAGAGACGATATATATTGTGTAAATTTGTTAATATTCTCTTTACTGAAATCGCGTTTTATTTGATACCAATGTGTTAGCAGTTTAGGTTTTTTATTTCTTGTGGGTATGTAGAAAGTAAGGGATTGCCCTGTGTTGTGGTCTGAGAGAGCTAATTCGTATTTTCTAGCCATTACATTAGCGTTTGGTATGTTTGAAGCTATTAAATCTAAACTAGCTTGTTTTCTTGTAGGGACTTTAATATGAATAAACATATTAAAATTGAGTAAAAGTTAATTAAGTTGTTTTTTTGTAGCTTTCACTTCAATACGTCAATATTCCAGTTTCCCAGTCTCCACAGGAAATGATAGTTTTATTGTTTCTGCGATTTAATTTTAATAATATTTCTTCTATTTTGTTTAAGAATATCATAACATCCGAACCTGGCACCCTGTATATACACACTATATGACATACACTATTGTGACATTATATTCTATTAGTTCGATACCGCAACATTCAAAACATTTCTCGACAGCCATTTTTTCAATTTCTACTAATGGTTTTAAAGCTAAACCTTTTTTAATTAAAATACATGATCCCCCCCCCTTTTTTGCAAGTCCCTAGAATAATAAGAGGCAAGTGTGAAGTTTCTCAATAACATATTACATTCATGTCCTAATTTTATAAAAGTTTCACTGAGGCAAATAAAATCAATATTCCCAATTTGGTTTATGAAATCTAGAATTGTGAAATCGAATATGTCTAATTTGTTAAGAATCCCTGCTATATTTTGGTGAAATAATGTAAATTTGTTTGTTGTGTTACGTATCCTTATATTAACTTTTTTCAAGAAAAAGATTTTTTGAATGGAGTCCATAAGTTTCTTTATTGAAGCATTGAGTTTGATGTGCTAATCCATTACTAGTAACGTTATTTTTATTATTGTTGGCTATCACTCCAAAGTAAAATAGTATAGTACCCCCTTTTGGAGGTTGGAGGTCAACGACACGGCCATAGTCCTGATCCAGGAGCCGTGGGTCAGGAATGGCACCGTCTGCGGACTCCGGAACATCGGAGGTAAGCTTATTGCACAAACAGGGCCGGACAATCCCCGAGCCTGTATTTACATGTCTAGAAATATACATGCGCAACCCTTAACGAGTTTCTGTTCTAGAGACCTGTGCGCCATTATAGTGCACGGGGCGCCGGATTCAAGCCTTCAGGAGGCGGTTATTGCATCCGTGTACATGCCGGAGGCTGATGATCCGCCACCCCACGAGCTGACACGGCTAATCGCCTACTGCGAAGAGACTGGGCTCGAAATTATCGTGGCCACTGACGCAAATGCACACCACTCCCTATGGGGGATGAAGACAAGTAACGAAAGAGGTAAGAAACTTGTTGAGTACCTTTTCACAACTGACCTTAATATACTTAATACAGGCTCAGAACCGACATTTGTAAACAGACGTAGCAAGACAATCATTGACTTGACGTTGGCAACCGAAGAGGTTTCGAATCACATCTCGAACTGGCATGTATCAAAAGATCTATCATGCTCAGACCATAGGTGGATTCGATTCGATATTCAAGTAAAGACAAACGCAGCAACCCCGTGGAGGAACCCCCGCAGAACGGATCGTATCCGGTACGCGGAACAAATGTGCCTAGCCCTGGTGCAGACAGAGGTTCCCACAAAACTGGAAGGTGCTGCAGAAATAGAGAGGCAGGTAAGCGTCCTCACAAATACCATGCTGGATTGCTATCATCAGGCGTGTCCCTTGTCCACTCCACCGCCCAGTAGAGGCAAAAAAGCCGACTGGTGGGGACCCGAGCTGGATAGACTCAGGAAAAGGATGAGGCGACAACTCAACAGAGCAATGAACACAGGTACTGACCAGGACTGGGATAATTATAAGTCAACTAAGTCTAGGTACAAAAAGCGTCTCAGGTACAGAAGCAGGTGCTCATGGCGCAACTTCTGTTCCGAAATAGAGAATGGAGCACAGGCTAACAGGGTAAGTAAGGTTCTTTGTAACCAGCCCACGGTTACGTTGGGATCCCTACGCAAGCCAGACGACACCCTCACTAGATCATGGGAGGAAGCGGAATACATCTTAGTACAGACGCACTTCCCCGACTGCGAGATGGTGCAGACAGTCCGCTGGACAGATGAGGAGGTCATCCCATCTGAAGCAGAATGGCACCAAACACTTGATGTAGTTAGCCCACAAAAAGTACGGTGGGCCATTAACAGCTTTAATTCATAAAAATCACCTGGCCTGGATGGAATTTTCCCTGCCTTGCTGAAGTGGGGCGGGGAGGAACTCATCCAAATACTCACCACTATTCTGGCCGCCTGTCTTGCTCACAGGTACTTGCCGAAAAGTTGGAGAGAAGTCAAGGTGATCTTTATACCCAAGCCAGGTAAGAGCGATTACTCGGACCCCAAATCCTCCAGACCTATCAGCTTGACCTCTTTTCTGTTGAAGACACTGGAGAGGTTGTGCGATAGGAACCTGAGGGAGGGGGTTCTACTAGGCGCCCCCCTGCACCCGCATCAACACGCCTACTGTCAAGGTAAATCTACAGAATCGGCACTTCATGCAGTGGTATGCAAAATTGAAGAAGCGATTTCAAGCAAGTCTATATGTCTAGGCACCTTCATAGACATCGAGGGGGCCTTTGACAAGACCAAATTTACTAGCATAACTGCAGCACTTGAAAGACATGGAGCAAATGCAGTTATGATCCAATGGATAGATAATATGTTAAGCAAAAGGATCGTTAAGCTTAGCACATGCGGAACACACAAGGCACTGGTGGCCAAAGGATGCCCTCAAGGGGGTGTGTTTTCACCGCTACTGTGGAATTTAGTGGTAAATGATCTAATTGCTACACTGAACAACAATCACTATTATACGGTTGGTTATGCCGACGATCTGGTGATACTGACATGCGGCAACAGTACAAGTACAGTATGCGACGTTACACGCTCTGCGCTGGTCATCGTGGAACGGTGGTGTACTATCAACGAACTAACAGTCAATCCAAAAAAGACGGAAATGGTGATGTTCACTAACAAACGTAACCTGGGCAACTACCGACTGCCCAAATTATTCAAAACAGAACTCCAGTTATCAACACAGGTTAAGTACCTAGGGGTAATTCTTGACTGTAAGTTAAACTGGAGTAATCATTTAAATAGTAAAATAGATAAAGCTACGGTCGTATTTTGGCAATGCCGCAGAATGATAGGTAAAAGATGGGGCCTAGACCCTAAAATCGTTCTATGGCTACACCAGGTAGTAATCCGACCAATGATTAGCTACGGTGCGGTGGTGTGGTGGCCACGGACCGAATTATCCACTGTCATAGCTAAACTACAACGACTCCAGAGATTGGCCTGTATGGCGGCCACGGGATGCATGAGGACAACTCCAACTGCTGCTCTGGAAGCTATTCTTGGCCTGCCGCCACTGCATCTGTTCATAAAACAAGAGGCAGCAGCTACAGCGGTAAGGCTTAAAAACCTGAGTCTCTGGAGACTAGCAAGGGTACCGCACACCAAAATCCTCAGTGAGGTAATAGGTAAGGAGCCGCTTATGGCAGCGGTGACCGACAGGATACCCAAGCAGTTTGTATTTGACAAGAAGTATAAGATACAATTGCAAGAACAACCGGGTGAAGGTCTTAACCCAAGAGAGATGAGTATCTTCACAGATGGATCTAAAACAAGGTCAGGTACTGGTGTGGGTGTATTCTCCGAGGACCTGAACATTCAGATATCTACACCATTAGGAGCTCATAACACGGTCTTCCAGGCAGAAAGTGTGGGCATCTTAATGGCAGCGTATGCAATCGACTCTAGAAAGGTAAAGAACCAACAAATCCGTATACTCTCTGATAGCCGATCAGTCCTACAGGCCCTTCAAAGGTATACTATAACCTCGGGTCTTATATACGAGTGCCATCGAGCCCTGTCACAGGTATGTATCGACAACGATATAACCCTACAGTGGATCAAAGGACACAGCAACTCACGCGGTAATGACGCTGCCGATGAATTGGCAAGGGGGGGTTCGGAGATGATAGTGGAAGGACCTGAGCCCATTCTACCCCTGCCGTTCGCTTGGCTCCGAGACACACTACGACGAAACACCAAGGTAGAACACCAAGAATACTGGTCTAACTTAGGTACATGCAGGCAAGCCAGAGAGGCCCTTCCGACAATCTACCCCGGATTGTCACTAAAGCTGCGGCGTTTGAAGAGGCCTCAGCTCCGGCTTCTAATGGGAGCCATTACTGGACATGCTTTATGGAATAAACACTTATTTACTCTAGGTGTTACTGACAGTCCTCTTTGCAGAGCTTGCATGGAGGCAGACGAAACGGCCGCCCACGCATCCTTGAATGTCCGGGGGTGGCGGAATACCGGGCACTATACCTCGGCTCTCCGAGGTCGCTCCCAGAGGTCGTCGGCAACGTTAAGGGTCTGCTAGGCTTTCTGGTGATGCTGGGTTGGCAGGAGTAGTGCCAGCAACCCGTCACGCAAAATAGGCGCACATACGACGTCGAGTTGCGGAAAATAGCCCGCGTTTACAATACAATACAATACAATAGTACCCCTTTTGGCCACTGTTTGTACCTCTTTAGATTCAGACCTCTTTAGAATACTAGAACCTCGTTTCAACGAAGTTAATTTTTTATATTTATTTTGTAGGCTGTTACAATAGTTTGTATACTTATGTTAATTCTACAATCAATTCTCAACATTTCTTTTAGTATTATTCTAGACTTCAATAAAGTATTAAGTTTATAACAACTGTCAATGAATTCCAAGTGTTTTAAATTACTGGACGTCAGCCTGAGTATGTAATTTACATTTCATACATTTAAATATTTACTGATTCTAACATTTCCTAGCAAAACATTTGTGTGTGAAATATTGTGTAAAATACTATATAAAAAAGATTGCATTTTGAGTGGGTTTACATCAAATGAACCTGTTATAATTATTACAAAGTCGTCTTCGGTAAATGTTTTACATAATGTTTGACAAGACCTTAACAACTCTTCTGTAGGTGCTTGAGGTTTAATTATAGATAAAAGTGTATACAGGTCTCCTAAATTGTTTCTTAATATATTTCCAACACCTTTCCCCTCTTCATTAGCTAGAATTAAAATCTGTTTTTTTTGGGGTACTTCCTTCTTTTGTACATAATGTATTTTTTGTATCAATAATTTTGGGTATTTAGATATTTTTATATATATTTTTAGCATTTGACATGCTTAGCACTATACATTAAACACAAAGTGAAAAATGTGAAATCGAAAATAACAGTCAGGAGCAGGAGCATCTGGACGGTATCCAGAAGATGCAGGTTCACATCCTGCTCCTGACTGTTATTTTCGATTTCACATTTTTCACTTTGTGTTTAATAATTTTGGGATTTGTTGTATCTTCTTGTTGCGATTCAGTTCGTTTATCCATAAATTCCTCGGAAATATTGGTACGATATAGGTAATTTTCATGTCTTTTTTATTGCATGTTCCTCGCAACCAACTGAGTTATAGATCGTTTGTGTGCCCCTAGTTATAGTAACAGGTGTAGTAAAACTCCGTTCTCATATTATAATTATTTATTATACACCAATCTCCACAATCTCGCTCTACGTTAGGTACTAGTATATAATACTTATTCGGTTTACCATAACGGTTAGCACCATTTCCTGCCACGACCACACGGCTCGGTTGTCCAAGCCTGACTGGCCACACTCGCCATCCGTTATTATTGTCTGTAAATGTTGTCAGTACAAAGGAATCGTATGAATCGCAATCGATGACTCGACTACGATTCACACGCATCAATTTGATAATTTATTATAAAAATCAAACCTTACACTCGTCCATCCTGACCTCGTGTATGTCCCCATACACGCTCCCAGTCTAGTACCTCTTAACCTTACACTCGGCGAGAGACGGCATTCACTAAACATATAGTGTAATGTATAATTACATATAGAAACAAAACAATACATTAACATCATAATCCATTAGTACAAAATCTCATATGTACAAAATAAATTAAGGACTTCAGTAAAAGTATCCAATTCTCACAAGACCCTTAATAAGGTTTCCCTACCGTAAACCCATCCAATTCTTACGGCAAGGACAACACATTAGTATGATTTTGCGAACCCATCCAATTCTCGCAAAATCAAAGCCAATACTTGCTAACCCATCCAATTCTAGCAAGATTAGCTACTTATCTCTAAAACAGTTTATGCTAACCCATCCAATTCTAGCAAAAACTGTAACTGTAATTCTTGACAACCCATCCAATTCTGTCAAGAACCACAAAGTAAATTCACAACAAAATAATTACAAATAAATCATATGTTTCAACAATAATATAAACCATTTATAATAAAATCTAAGTTTGAACTTAAGACGAGCGAAACCATCCAATTATCGCAAAGTCAAAGCCAATACTTGCTAACCCATCCAATTCTAGCAAGATTAGCTACTTATCTCTAAAACAGTTTATGCTAACCCATCCAATTCAAGCAAAAACTGTAACTGTAATTCTTGACAACCCATCCAATTCTGTCAAGAACCACAAAGTAAATTCAGAACAAAATAATTACAACATTAATCACATGTTTCAACAATAATATAAACCATTTAGAATAAAATCTAAGTTTGAACTTAATATACCTAAAAAGAGGTAATTATTATATATAGAGTAACATAGTTTTATAAAAGATCAAACTGTCAACTGCCCTGCTCATTGATGATTTTAATTATAACAATATAAGATTAAATTATGCAATATGATTTCATAATGTTATGCTCACGGTATATTTCATACTTAAAAATATATGATTACTTAATTTATTGTATGTACATTATTCATCATCACTTTCGAAAACAGAAGAAATTAACATTTTCATCATTAAAAACACTATTCAATTCAAGAGCCGCCAGATGAATCCAATGCAACATGCGATCGGCAGCTACTGTCGTTTTGCGTTTAATTTATTTTTATTTTTGGGGCCAGTCAACTCCGGTATGGAAACCAGTCTATTACGATTATTACCTAATACTTTGACTACTGTATATTATGGCGCTATGTATGACTACTGCTACTACTACATAACACGCAGTTTCCTTTGTGGAGTAGGCAGAGAAAACAGCGTGTCAAGACTCTATTCTTGCATACATCTCTCACTTCCTCAACATTCATAATTCTTTGTATACACGCTCGCCGGTTTCGGAGACTCCTGACTCCACCTTCCTTCAATACATAACCGATTTGGTCTAGGTAGGTGACTGTCGATTTCCCCCTATACCTACATCCTTCTACTTTCGCATTGTATATCTTCTTAACCAGCCGCTCGTCCGGCATTCTTTCTACATGTCCAAAAACCATCGGAGCATTCCCTTTCACATCTTTACACCATACTCTCCTTCATACCTACTCGCTCTCTTACGTCATCGTTATGAATGCGGTCAGTCATCCTCACTCCACAGTCGCCTCGCAGAGATAGCATTTCGACCGCATTGACTTTACTCTCATGCTCCTTTATTGCATACCCAACTCTTGCTTCTATATAGTAACGTTGGGACAAGCACTGCATCGAGTATTGCGACCCGTGCCTTCTGGCTGAGGTAGTGGCTACTGACAAATTGTTCCAATGCTCCATCGCTTTATTTCCCGCATTTACTCTACTCTCTATATTAGTGGTGTACCTTCTATCCTGACTAAATCCACATCCAAGATATATAAATTCATCCAATTGTTCTACACTATTGCTAATCGATACTCTGACATTTGTTCTGGCTTCACCTCTTTCAAAGACCATAGTTTTGGCTTTGCTCACATTCACAACCTATGAATGAGGTAAGAGCTTAGTGATTTCCCCATCATTATTACAAGCCACTTGTGATTTCTTTTTTTTTCAATTTCACCGGCTTTGTATGTATGAGGCGGTTTCCTATTCTTATCAAATTATCTTTTGTTTATTCTGCTCTCCCTGTATTCTATCGATGACTTCCTCTCTTATCGTAATTACATCATTGGTTTCACCGTGCTATGTCTAATTTCATTATGTTTAGGGTCTAGCTCTGCACTCGCAGATGTGCCAAACATCACGTCTGCAGAGGTCCTGCCAATAGTCTTTTGACAGGTATTATTTAAGCCCCATTTTACCGCACGCGGAAAATTATTCCCATCCCATGACTTTTCATCACTATTTAAGTTTTGACCTGTTAACGAATCTAAGATTGAGCGATTATATTGTTCAACTTGGCCATTAGAACGTGGGTTAAACACCGCACTGAAGAAGTGTCTGACCCCTTTATCTAAACAAAACCTTTTAAAAGCATAATATATGAAGCAGGGTCTCCGATCACTGTAATGATGCGGTCTGGACATCTAAAGATATAAAATACGTCTTCCAATGCGCGTATAGCATTGAGAATATTTGTTTCACACCGGTTTTATAAAAACAAACTTTGTAGAAGCCTCCACTTTCACGAACACTCTGAAGGTGAGTATTGCCACGCTACAAAGGGCCCGAGATGGTCGATGTGTACGGTGTGGAAAGGAACCTCGATTTCTTTTTGCGTTAATTATTTCTAGCATTGCATTCATGACTGTTCTCGCCAAGAGCAAAACGAATGAATGAGTGAGTGACAAATGTACAGCGCTACCATTCATATAAAAACGTTTGAACATCACCGTTGAAAATCAAAACGCGTACGCGCAGGAGATACGGTGGTCTCCCGATGAATAATCTTAAATCAGCCCTAGTGTCTGCGAAAAACCCATAAACGTGTATGTACCTAACGCCCTAGTGTTGTATGTCCATCAAGTGTAAATCCGCTCATAAGACATCTGTATAAAGCACTACCGAACACTGAACTCAGTCCTTGGCCAGGGTACCGCGTGTTTCTGTGTGTCTTACACGCCCATTCAGCCAAGGGAATTGGTGGTAATCGTTTAACATCAACTCGGCGCATGTCAATGCTGTGGGCAGCTGTGGTGAGCTTCAAGGAAGTCAGGCGAGTTTTCCAACCCACCCTTAAAACAACCGAACTACCTGCTATTGTGCGTTACGTGTCCCATACTCCTCATCCCATATGCTGGCGCCAGAGTTCTGTGCGAATTGCGACACGGCTTCTTTAGTGATTCAGTTATCTATCATGCGGCTTCTGTTACATCGGACAGCTACTATTCACTATTCGTTTAACTTGTGCTCTTATTGGACTGCCATCATCATGGAGGAACTTGTGTGTATACGATGTCGTGACTGTCAGATTTATGGCCAAATTTGGCAAGTCAAGGACTGAAGAGGTTTGGGGCACTTCATATACACCCGTATCTCTGTTACCCGGCTGCTCTCTTTGCATTTGTAACAGAACAAACTGGGAATAAATCCCGTTGTATTAGGTCTTTTACCGCCTATGTTATTAGTATTAGATGGTTTAGCATATGTATAAATCTACTACGACGGGCCTCGTAGCGTAGTCGGCAGAGTAACCGACTCCCGTGTACGAGGTCGTAGGTTCGATTCCCACTCGGGACGATTATTTGTGTGATGAACACAGATATTTGTACTGCGTCGTGTTTTCTATCGATTACGTGTATGTATTTACAAAAATAATAATATATATTATATCCGTAATCTGGTACCCAAAGCACACTTGGAGCTTAGTTTGAGACTAGAGGACGTTGTGTGAAATGTCCGCGAATATTAATTTATTTACGTTTAAAGTTAGTATTGATCAAGAGGGTATTTACGCCGTATCCTTATTACTGATGACGAACTGTAGGAGCTGATCTGGATGTGTACAACGTAACGCCAACGCACCAGTTTTTAATGTTTCATCACTAAATATGGGTTAATACCGATATTTGCCAATATCAGCTGATGTGAATATATTCTTCAAGTAATATCATAATATGTAAACTAATATATGAATATCACTAATATTAAATACGGAGGATATAGAGATATCATTTTTAACCCAATGATACGTACGATGTTCTCACCGATATGAGATTCTATCTAGTCTATGGATATAGCAACACGCCTATGTTCAGTGGTCACTGATCGTGTTTACGATATAGTGAATATGGCATATTAGCAATACGCCCGTATTAGCATATCAGATTGAGTCGGATGACTGATACATGAATACCTCCAATATCACTGATATCTTAATGGATATGAATATATCGGTCCCATCGTTATTTATCACTTAGTCCATGTATTACGCAATCGACAGCATGCATGCCTACTATATCGCATCGGTTCAACAAAGCCTTATTTTCATAAAAGTAAACTTCAATGGCCCTACTCCGTCGTTTCAGCATATCTTCCAGGGATTGACCATAATTCTGCTCACAGGGAAAAAAGCCGTTAAAAGCTTATCTTGCCACTCTGACTAACTAAATAGAATGGAGTTCAGCCCCTCGTACCAGATTTTGGCCAATCTTTGGAACTTCTGCCTACCGAAATATAAAACAGTCTTACCATCCCACCCATAAACAGTTGCACACTCATTTACTTTACGAAACCAAATGTATATTTGTTGATTTTCGATGATGGGTCAAATTCTGGTAATTTATTTTTATGTTTCAAATTATTTTGAGTGTGTGTGCTGCCGCTTATGGTTGGGAAAGTTTAATTGAATTTAATATGTTAACTAGGTATATCGCTCTCAGAAAAAGCTGGACTAGAGAAGACTGGCTACGAAGAAGAGGTCCCTCGCTATCCGGTCCACGATGGCGAGGCCTTGTTTCTCAATGATCCCCTGAGGCCTCTGTGATATCTAACTATTGAGACTTACGTAGGGTCGTAAACAACTAGTTGTCTCGTACTGGATCGCAGACGACTCCGCTTCCATTCAATTCCTGCTTCTAGGCGTCTGATTCCATCTCGTTCCCGCTCCAACTCAAGTTCCTTCTCTCGGATGGTCGGACTATGCCCACTGTGACGAGCAGAGCTGTGGCTCCGGTACCGGGTACGACTCCTGCGGTCCACGCGTGCCTCGCTTAGATGACTCCGGACTTCGTCTACCCCCGTCGTCGTTACGTCTCAACAAGACGCTCAGGCGGCTCTAATCTGCGGATTTGCCCTTTTCGGTTTCCCTCCATTCTCTATAACTCGGAAACAGAACATCTGGTTTAAATTTGTACATCATAACTGTGGTTAGTGTTAGTGGGTAAAATTGAAAAATGAGACGTAACTCGAAAACGGTACGTCCTAGCGTAAAATTAATGAAAATTTGACCCCGTTGTAAGACCATCTCGCCACTGTACAGTACAACTATGACCTCAAAATGACCTTGACCTATTATTAACCTTCAAGCTGTTAAATATCTCCTAAATAATTATTATTTGGTTGTTGTAATCCGTTTACGGAGAAGGTAGGAAGAGAAATATAATGTTCAACTATGTGTTAAGTACATACAGCTACAATTTAGTAATCCAATAATCATCGTTTATTGTGTATATATTTTTGTCTTTAATACCACTCTATATTCGACACTATTAGTGCCTTTGTGTCGGTAAAAGTAACGAAATAAACATTTTCAACTAACTAGTTGTTTGCATACCTACCTTCAATAAAAAAAAAGTCGTTGAATAGTTCAATGATTTCTTGCAGCATATAAATTTCATTACGATTATACAACTAAGACTAACATTTATAATGTGAGCATGTACTTACCACTTCTGATTTGTAGTAAAACTCCGTTCTCATATTATAATTATTTATTATACACCAATCTCCACAATCTCGCTCTACGTTAGGTACTAGTATATAATACTTATTCGGTTTACCATAACGGTTAGCACCATTTCCTGCCACGACCACACGGCTCGGTTGTCCAAGCCTGACTGGCCACACTCGCCATCCGTTATTATTGTCTGTAAATGTTGTCAGTACAAAGGAATCGTATGAATCGCAATCGATGACTCGACTACGATTCACACGCATCAATTTGATAATTTATTATAAAAATCAAACCTTACACAGGTTTTCTGCTCTTTTCTTTGGAGTTATGTACGTTGTATCGGTCACTACGTCTGATGGAATTTATTTTAAGAATATTTTTCTGTTTTTTTAAATCTACGATGTTTTTTTTAAGACTGTAGTTTTCTGTGTTAAGTATTTCTATTTCCATATGTGCGGATTCTAACTGAGATGTCATTTCTTTTATAATATTTTTCCATTTATAAACTTCGGAGTTATCTTCGTCGTCTGATATGTTAGGAACACTATTACTTGTAATATTAACTAAACTGTTGTCCATTGAACTTAATGCTTCTTCACCACTTTGTGTATTAGAGTATTTTCTGTTACGCTGATGTGTGATATTGCCTAAGAAATTCATATTTAATGAATTTTAGTTTTACAAAAGGTGCTCTCTATATCAGTGAGATTTAAATCGTATTGACTCCGTACGGGAAAGCTAGTGAACACAACACAACAACACAATGTTATGCGACAGAACTATACGTACGATAAGGTAATGTGCGAAATATTTAATTGGTTTATATATCTCGGTAAATAAGGTTTTAGAAATTAATAATCTCTATGTGTAGGGTACAACGAAATAACATTTTCAATATACTTGCCAATTATCACAATATTATAAATCCTTTTGTTGTTTTTCAAGTATACTTGTTTTTCTATGCACTTTGTGAGTTGGTAGTTATAAGTATTAGCACACTATTGTATTTTTGGTTGATGTTATATTTTGAAAATACAAAAACTCATGTCTTACACGCTTATATGTATATACATATGTTCCAATTATATTGAAATTGTTCAAATTAAACTATTTTTAATTCGTAAAATGTACACAACATTATCTCAAATTTGTTTGTTCGTTCGTTGATTGTACGTTCAATTACGGAAATAATATAATCTGCTATTAAGTTAACATACTACGAATTATCATCCACATTTTCTAGCTTACCACGTCTTTTAGAAATATACCCCACCCAGCTAATATAAAACAATTCGCCACAGTTCATTACATTACCAAGTTTCAGGATCATACTTTTTCTCATAACAAGTTCACGCGCGCCGTGATTGGCTGGACTCCCTCGGGGTTCCAAGTTCGTCAGCAAATGAGCTGTGAGCTAACACGATAATAATTTATAAGACAACCAGTATTATTTATCGTTTGTGTTATGTTCATGGAGTATGAGGAAGAAGAATAATACGAGCATGGTGTGTAATAAAGAAATCATTGCCATGAGAAAGATAACGATATGTTGTGTTAGTACAAAACAAGCTATATGGTTATTACCTATTAGCTACTGTTTTAAAAATATTTAGGAATATATTGTAGTTCCGTGTGGTAACGGACTAAAAATACAAGTGTCACCACCCCATTATTTCCCACGGGTGTCGTATGAGGCGACTAAGGGAAGTATGCAATTATCATCTATTGCATGACTGGTGGTAGGGCTGAGTACAAAGTGGGAATACTCACTTAGTATCAGGCCCGAGCGGGTTGGTACCACCATCTCCCGTGTGACCGGCCATGAAGCACACGATATAGTAGCGGGATAAAATGTCTACCAGTTTTTAAGTGAAATCAAGGCCTTTCAAATAAAAAAAGTTGCATCAAAGTCCATCTAGTAGTTCTTTTAAATAAATTCTAAAAAAAATCTAGTTTAAATAATTTTCTAGTTTTTCGGTTATATCTCAGGTTCCCGATATAGTAACGGGATAAAATGTATACCAGTTTTAAGTCTAATCAAGGCCTTTCAAATAAAAAAAGTTGCATCAAAATCTGTTCAGTAGTTTTTGTGTGATGCGCGAACAAACAAACAGATAAACAGACAAACAGACGAAAATTCTAAAAAAAATTGTTTTGTGTTTAGACATGCCTATATAATTTTTTTCTCAAATATCTTAAATGTACAGACATAGCTATATTAAAGTTTTATAATAGTATAGAAGTTGATCATGCAAGATAAGATATCCTTTGCCTATTTGAAGCCTTAGTAATATATATTTGTAAATTCTAACCGTGTCGCTCAGGATTTGATATTATGCTTAGTAATAGCTATCATGAATAATAAACTAAACTACTATGAAAAATAAAATAAAATCACATACACAAAATATGGCGATAAAGACTGAATAAAATTGAAAACAAAAATATTATGACAAACTAACTAGAAATATGTTATCATGAAGCTAATAGCAATGTTTTTGAATATCGTACGAAATCAGGAGCGCTTTTCTAAAATCTCCCGGCTATACGGTGTTATTGCAATATATTTTTGCATAAAACATTTTCTGCGGGTTCCCTGTACGTTACGGAAATAAACAAGTAGATGTATGTTTCCGCGTGAAGAAGATGTATGGTCTGGCGAGGGAATACAATTCCGGGCAAAGGTCGCTCGCGTTAGTATAAATGTAAGTAAATTTGAATAAAACATTGCACCCGGTTGGAGTCTTGTTAGGTGTTTTTTTTTTGCAAAACGGACGCCTGTGGTCTGGTTTTTTGATTAAACATTGTATATAAAGTCGTTTGCGTGTAATAATTTAGAAGTTTCAGTTGTGGTCTTAATAAGAGCGCTGATCATATGGCATATCCACTAAAACTACATGAAAAATATCGCAGTTATATCCGGAATTGAATCTGCTATCGTTTAAAATAATCTGGGGGGGTTAGAATGTATCTCACTAAATCTTATCGACATCATAATCGTCATGTCGTGTGATTGGTATAAAAAACGACGCGTGAAGTCGCACTAATCCCTCGGCCAATCACGGCGATCTCTCAACCAATCACAATGACACGATGCGATGTTGATACGATTTAGTGAGATATATTCTAACCCCTAGGATAGATTATTCTAAAACAAAATTAGCAGTTTTCATGACTCATTTATTGCTTTACTATAAATATTAACTATCGTATCATGGAATTTAAGGTCATAACAGTTAAGTGATTAAAATTCTCCTTATATTCAAACACTTCAACGAATACATAACGTGATATAATAATACAACGTTTTAACGTCACGTTTCTGTAGGCAGTATAAATTATAAGATACCGTTCTCAGGGCTACACAGGGATTGAATGCTAGCTAATCTATACCACAGTGTTATAACAAATGATTGTTGTGTTGTTCAAGAAGAAAGAAGTTGCCTCAAGGAAGTAACACATCACGTATATAGTATCAAAGATACTGAGCCGACCTCAGGAAATTAACAAGGCGTCAAACGTGATTGTAATACTTCCTTTTCCCACCTTCTTCGTAATGTGTACATACTATTAAGTATAACATATTATTAAGTATAACATTTTTATTAAGTAATAAATATATTTCTAGAAATAGTACGATAGCTGTGGATTAGAGCACTTCCCCGGAAAGGAAGGGACGCAGGTTCGATTCCCGCTCGTACTAAAATACAATTTTTCCTTATTCACAAATTATAATTTGTACTTTAAGAGTAGCTGAGCATGTCAAGTGCTAAAATATAGATCAAAATGTTTGGAAAATCACGCCATCAAATAGTATGAATTTTAATTGCGAAATTAAACTTTCTACATTGGATGAATGTATGTAAATGCATTGCCGATAGGTGGCGTTGGTCGCAAGTGATGCTTCTAGTATTTCAAGTATCTTTAGGCTACCGCTTACTGTGGGCGGTATGCTTGTTTGCCACCCACGTAGTTTAAAAAGAAAAACGTGAGTTCCAACAATTGTCATGATATAGGTATTGAGTTCGATACTATCTATTATTGGTTGAGCCAGCCTCGGGAACTATAAGTACGTAGAGCCTAAATTTATTCACAATGCGAGGGGGATCTCAATAAAATAACAATAAAATTAATATGTAATTTTCGAAATCACACCTATTTCGACCATTGCTGAGGCGGAAGACACAGTCTGTTATTTCTAACTCATCTGGGCAAAAGCTAGCAACTTGAACCATCTGGTACACAAATAGTCAGAGATATAAATACAGAAGTCCTACATTTTTGTGGGATAAATATCCTTCTTTGTAATTTTGACTGTATCGTACTTAAGACAAATTTCATAATGCCCATCATTATGAAATTTGACTGTATCGTCTCTAGTGCTCTAGTCGTTAAGACAAATGTGATGAGAAGATTGGGTATGACCGAAAGGTAGTGCGGTAGGTCAGTGGATTAGAGCATGTTCCCGGATTGGAAGGAACGCAGGTTCGATTCCCGCTCGCACTAAAGTTCTCTTTTTCCTCATTCACAAATAACAACTTTAAAGTAGCTGAGCATGTTAAATGCTAAAAATATAGATGAAAATGTCCATTTTAAATTTATAAATGATTAAGGAAGTAGCGTTGCTTTTTATCCGTTAAACATTTTTGACAATATGCGAAGTTTTAGTTAATAAGTACTCTATGATTAATTTCTCAGTGTGACATTTTGGTAACATCATTTAATATGAAAGCCTCGTGACCAAAGGTCATAGAAAAACTATTCTACATAGATATGAGATAAAAACGATAGGTACACCCTTTTACTAGAATTAGTAGAGTCAGCAGGCACAACGTTTCCTTCTTTTACAAGGGGTTTTTAAAAGTATCCTTACTAATACTAATTACTAATATAATATTATAAATGTGAAAATGAGTTCGTTTTTTTTAGTTTGTTAGTTTGTTTGTTATGCTTTTACGCCGTAATTATTGAACCTATCATCATCTAATTATGAATACATAAAGTCAGGAGTCCAGGAAAGGATATAGACTACTTTTCATCCCTGAAACATAAATGCTTCCTGTGGTATAGCTAATTTCACATATTTTACATAGAAATATTAATGTGCGAGTGTGCACCCGTTGCGTGGGGCTTACCTACTTTTAATTTGTGTTATTGTAGTCTTTTTGATCTTATTTGGGCAAACAACAAGCAGAACAATATTAATTATTCCAATGATACGATATACAAAGTAATACGAACATGCTATCCTTACTTTAAAATTAAGCATCTATAAATTACGTTGACATCGCAATGAGGAGGGAAGGGTTAATGTTGTCGTAATCAACCACAACTAACTTTGTTCAAATTAATAGGTCGCATACATTTTCTGTTTTAGTTAATCATGTCTTACTGTACATGCATTTACATAATTATTAAATGAATCATCGTTTTTTATTTGAAAATCAATTTAAAACATACTTAGAACAAATTATTTGTGAAATTAAAACAAGAGAAACTATCTGCGAGTAGTATTGGAACCCTTTCCAATTTCCACTTCACATTTATTTTTAGGAAGTACTGCTGGACCGCTAAGTTATCGCAGTCACTTAACTTGAATGGTGTCATCCAATCTCCACTTCATATTTATTTTAGTATAGTCTTAAAGACATCATCATCAGATATCATCATTCAGATATAGAGATCATTAGCGTTAAGCTTAGTTTGGGACCAGAGGCATTGTGTGAAAATGTCCAGGAATATTAAAAAAAAAATGACAAAAATTCTAAGATGTATTTGCATACATTTTTATTCCGATCTAGTAGGCCTAATTATTACAATTAAGATTAATACTACGACGACGCAGGTTCGAATCATACTCACAGTAAATCACTCTTTTTTCACTTTCACAAATGATTTGTTCATTAAAATATCTGATGATCAATTATTCAAGTGCTAAAATACAAATCTCAAAGATCAATTTATTATTTTCAAATGTTATCTTTTTAACAACTCGCTGCAGTTCTACTGATGTTAATGGTATTCTCTCAGAGTAAGAAGGATTCAGGCCATAGCCTACTGGCGCTTCGTACACCGTCGAGGAAATTAATCAGGCATCCTAGTTTTCTATGGTATTTTTCCTCAACTCGTAATTTGTAAACAAATACATATAATATTAAAAATGACTGGAGCGGGGATCTAACTGGATACATTTTTGCAGTCTTAGTAAAACCACCATTAGGCTATCACTACTTTAATAGAAAGGGATATAGACTGGTGTTTACTAAACTGGCGCGGTGCGGGTTGGGAAACTTCACAAGCGGTCCAGAAAATATCTCAGGCATACTGATTTTAATTTCGAAAAGTCAGAGTAATGAGG
Source organism: Leucoma salicis (assembly GCA_948253155.1). Lineage (NCBI taxonomy): Eukaryota > Metazoa > Arthropoda > Insecta > Lepidoptera > Erebidae > Leucoma > Leucoma salicis. Next base: position 8,917,574 of record OX411815.1, read on the forward strand.
TTGAGGCGACGGACTAGGTATCGAAATCGATAACACTGTCTTCGCATTCCTTGGTGTTACCATTAGGTCATCACTATATTATAATGTAATTTTTATAGAGCTTTCTAGAATAATCAGATTCATTGGAGTGCAACGTTATCATAAAACCGTGTGGTGACGGACTAAGAATATAAGTGTCATCATCCCATTCTTTCCCACGGGTATCGTATGAGGGGCAATTATCTTCCATTGCATGACTGGTGGTAGGGCTGGGTACCTAGTGGGAGTACTCACTTGGTATCGGGCCCGAGCGGGTTGGTACCACCATCTCCCGAGTGACCATGAAGCACATCGTTGAGAGCACATGGCTGTAGCAGGAGATAGCCGTTTATTCTTTCATTTCATATTGGTGAAATAGTGAGCAGCGGCTTGATAATACTCTCGGTATAGTTGAGCCCATGAGCGACGGTTACCATTTACCATCAGATAGGATGTGGCTCGTCTGCCACTACATGTAATAAAAAACAAATATTATGATATAACATTCGAAAGGCACGATATTTTTAGTCAGAGTTCATAATAATGTTTTACTTGACACTCTTATAACTTACACGTAAGTTCAGAACGTCAGCGACGCACGCCCATGAGGCGATCCCCAGAGTTCGATAAATTCAAATCTATTCATGATAGTTCGTAGTATGCCTTACAATAAATTGTAAACAGAAAATTAAATGTTCTGTCCTAAATCCTTATCCTTCTCTTGTTATTTTTAGCGAGAGCAGTGAATGTAAACTTCGAATGTATTCTTCATAAATCTGTTTAAATCCACACCCGTCCCTGAATATGATTTTTCGAGACAAATAATGATTATACAGTAAATTTCATTCTCGTAAGGGGAACTTTGCCAATCCGTCGCTTACCCGAAAGGGTGTTAAAACAAATGTCGTGTGTTTATGGGATTTTCGTGTTATGTTAATGTGACTGTACGTTTTTGTTAGCTTTGTATGTGGTTTATTATATTATGATTAAATATAATATATTGTATTGTTCCAGTGGCGTAAATGTGATACTTGAATCGTGATCACGGGTTCAAATATCAAAGAAAGACCTCGCCAAACGGACTATCTTACAAAGAGGCATTTACCACCAAAAAACAATTAAATGAAACTTTGATCACAGTAGTATTACTCGTATATTACTGAGCTTCAAAAATATAAAAAAGTGTATAGACAGCATGCCCTGATTCAAAAAAGTGTTAACTGAAGCAAAATGCTGCATCACTAGAGATTTAGATTTTAAATTGCACTGTGTTTGGTTTCATCAATGCATAAATCATTAAAATATACACATATTAAATATATATACTTATATCTGCTGTATTACTTATTGTTTTAATGATCTTAATAATACACTCCTATAATTAAATAAGGCTTACTAGACCTAGAAGAACTACTTCGACGAAACATTCAGCCAAATTAAATAATAGCAAAAACTTCCTGTGGCCACCTATTAATATGTAAATGTTTATAATTTTTGAAACAATACATAATCAATATAGCATGGTAATTCAAATACAATAATCAAACTGAATTACCGTTCACGTTAACGTTCCTGTTAACTAAACTAAGCTAAACGCTAACCCGATCGGGCATAATTTGTGACCAATTAGAATAATGGCAGGCGCGCTGTGATGTATGCACAACGTCATGGTGACAGAGAAATGAGTAGAATCAACATTAAAAAAGTATATTTATCTGTTTGTAAAACACCTCCACCACACAATCATTTTGTAAATAGTAATAACAATGAAAACAGTATTTCTAGGTTATTATAATGATTGCATTGTCAAAAGATTTTTGACCAAATAATTAATGAAGATACTGAATATTTTTGTGCGTTTTTTTTTTCTATAGGAGACATGCACTTGTCGATGAAAAGGAAGAACGTCCCATAAACCTTTGAAATCTAAAGTTACTGTTCAAAACTAGTACCTAGTCAATCCTGATGCAATTTTTCGAAATTATGTAAGTAATTTGTTTACAAATTACCACTGCTCGGTGAAGGAAAACATCGCGAAGAAATTTGCATACATCCATCCATCCATCCATCAGCCTTCCATCGTCCCCTGCTGGACATAGGCCTCCCCAAAATGGGGGTTTTACCATAATCGCTACGCTTGACAGGCGGGTTGTCGATCGCAGTGGATGTTTTTAGTACACAGGGGACCCCTGCTGCCCGGTCCCCCGGTAATCCCTTAGTCGGCTTTTACGACTCCCATAGGAAGAGACGAGGTGAAGCTATTCTTGGTGCCGGCCCCACACGGCGGAAACTCACACGGAAACTTGCATACCTGAGAGGTTTTCTCGATGGCTTGTAAAGTCTGCTAACACGCACTGGCTGGCCCAGTGCGTGTTAGCGTTTAGCGTGGTGTTTATATTATTTTTAAGGTTGTTTTGGATGATCTTTCTCCAAATCCATCCATCCATCCATCAGCCTTTTGACATCTACTGCTGGACATAGGCCTCCCCAAATTGGGTTATAGTGCCGTAATCGCCACGCTTGGCAGGCGTGTTGGCGATCGCAGTGGATGTTGTTAATACCTACTTGAGGGAGTGCTGCTGCCCACTCCCCCCGGTATTCCCTCAGTCGGCTCTTACGACTACCACCCATAGGGGGTGGAGAGGGGTGGGACAATTCTGAAGCCGGCCCCACATGGCCCAACGGGTTCTCCAAGTAACTTAGATGAATAAAAATAGATGTGTTTTACATAACAAATAAAATTTGAATGGAGTTTAGTCGATTGCACTCTTTGTTCTATTATAAATGTTTGGTACTACGTTTGTCCAGCGGCTGACCGTCAATGTCACCGATTGTACACACTAGTTGTGTATTCAACTACAGTCAATGCTGTTAGGGATAAGTCAGTACATTTTGAATTTATATAAAACTAACTGCTTTATTACGCCAACGGCGCGGTTTAGGAAGAATTAGCGGATATGCAGACAGACAGACGCGGAAAGCGTCCTTGTTTTATGCTACGAATATGTAAGGATATAGCTTTATAGTATTTTGTTAATCATATATTACTTTAACCATCATAATACTATTTAATAAAATTTGAAATATTTTCGAAGAAGTAAATACATTTTGCAGCTAATTTAAATAACAAATTATTTTGTGAAAGTGGAAGTACAGGCAGTGGCTTGCCAATACAAGCGGCGAGACGACACACGACGGATTTATTTAATGGGTGAGGGCCTCACACTACCCTGTTCGTTGCCCCGAACGACGGGGTGTGTCGTTAGGAACATTTTTTCCTGCCTTAACAAAAAAATAGAAACAATGACAAAAAATACCCTACAACTAGAAATCTTATATCATTTATTATTACATTTACTGGTTACTATTTTACTAGTAAATTTAATATTCAAACCAATAAATTTGCCCTAAATGGTAATAGTTTGGTTAGTACGCACGGACCATTCCATATTATGCCTCGTCACATACATGACATGTGTCTGCCAGGAGCTTGTACGCTGTAATTACATTATACACACGTTTGGAAATCAAACGTTTGTATTATGAATATCTATACTCTGTATTCTTCTATTGTATTTTGTAGCTATATATAAAAGTATAGAGAGTGTGGCATGTTTTAATTCTTTAATTAAAATGATTAAATTATTTACTTAGAATCTCTACTTTTTTATAAAATATGATATATAATAATGGTTTTAGTTTTTCAATTTTTTTTATGAGTAATATAAAAATTAATAAAAAAAAATGAGTGAAAAATAGGATATTAGTAGTATTAGTGTCTTGTCTGCCACGGAGGTATCTGCATGGTACGTATATATCTAGTCATCATTCGATAACAATTTCATTCTTTTGTTTATAACGGTCCCTAGATGCTTGACATAATTATAATATAGATGATCTGAAAGTAATGAGAGATATAAATCATGATAATCAATATTGTAAGTTTGTTTGTTTTTGTAAGTTTGGATGTCGGGATAATCTCTGAAACTATTTAATATTATTAAGAACAAATTTTGAGGACTATCAAAATAAAATATTTTAACTTCATAAAATAACTCTCTTATTTTTTCGTGGAGACCAATTTTGTAATTAAAATCGTTAATAACGACAGAGGGATTGCGTTTTTACGGACGCTGCTTTAACGGTCAGAGATATCTAAATCCAATTTTAAAAAGAGTTTTAGAATTTCAAAATTTATAAATAAATATATAACTTACGTGAGTTGAACTGCGGACACAGCTAGTATTATTATAAATTACGCGTTGTTATTATATCGATTGTGAGGAATATCTCAATGGTCTGTATTGCTGCGCGTCTAAACTGACAAAAAGCTTCGTACGAATAGCTTTAATTGGATAACATATTACTGCTGCAAGAAGAAAGTCCCAAAAATTATACATTAAACTTCTGATCTACCTAGTCTAATGTCAGAGTGAGTGTCTGGAGTCTGAAAAACTCTACAAAACTACTAAGAAGCAGAAGATTGTTAAGAAGAAATATGAGGGGTAAAGTAGACTTTATGTTCATGTTAGTTATTCACGGCTACAACACCTTATTTTTTTTTGTTAAGGCGGGAAAAAAACTTTCTAACCGCACACCCCGTCGTACGGAGCAACGAACAGGGGAGTGTGGGCCTTCACCCACTAAGAAACCCGCCGTGTGCCGTCTCACCGCCTTCATTGGCGGGCCACTGCAACTATGTTACATTCCTTAGGTGGTCCACCGGCGGCTTACCCTTTCGGCTACCCTCTACTGGGCGACGCATCCGCACTCGGAGCGTTGCACCTTCACGGGAGGCCTTGCGGGTGGCGGATGTTTCCCGGTCCATCCACCCGCTGCCTCAGCTAGGGCGGCATGAGGCGCAAGTACTCGCGCCTGCACCGCCCCGGTCACTGGCGGCGGTTTGGGTCAGCAGAAGAATCCTCCTCCTTGGCCCTCTGCTCTCCCTCTCTCACTGCTACAACACCTGACATTTATACGTATAATACCCAGCAGGTACAGATTAATAATTCATCTGTCAGTCTGTCCCAGCGACCTTTTTGAGCTCGTCGGTCCACCTAGATGGGGGCCGTCCTACCTTACGCTTACCATGTCGCGGTCTCCACTCTAGGACACGCTTGCTCCATCGTCCGTCGTTCCTTCTGCAGATGTGATCAGCCCATTGCCACTTCAGCTTAGTGAGCCTGCGAGCTATGTCGGTAACTTTGGTTCTATGTCGGATTACCTCATTACGAATTTTATCCTTCAAAGAGACGCCGAGCATAGTCCACTCCATAGCCGGTGCGCGACTTTCAATTTGTGGACTAGTCCCACTGTGAGTGTCCACGTCTCGGCCCCGTAAGTCATGACAGGTAGGACGCATTGGTTGTAGACTTTAGTCTTCAGGCATTGCGGTAAAGGCAAAGAGAAGACGTGGCGTAGTTTGCCAAATGCTGCCCAACCCAATTGGATCCTGCGGTTAATTTCTTTCTCGAAGTTGTTTCAACCAAATTGGACAACTCGTCCAAGGTAGACATACTCCTGAACAACTTCGAGCATCGAACCATCGACGTAGATCGCTCCCAGCGCGACATGTACATTAAACATGATCTTGGTTTTATCCAAGTTCATGCCGAAGCCGAAATTTCTAGAGGCTCCATTTAGGCTATGCAGCATTCCGCTTAACTGTTCCAGTGACTCCGCAACGATGATGATATCATCGGCAAACCGAAGGTGTGAGATGTATTCGCCGTTGATGTTTATGCCCCGCGCAGTCCAGTCCAGTGTCTTGAAGACGTCTTCGAGTGCATTGGTGAAGAGCTTGGGGGATATTACATCCCCCTGTCGCACCCTTCGACGCAGCTCGATCGGGTTGGTCTTTTGGTCTTGGAGCTGAACGGTCATTGTGGCGGTCTCATATAGACATCTCAGCACCTCGATATAGCGCCAATCGATGCGACACCGCTGCAGAGCATCGAAAACCGCCCAGGTTTCGATGGAGTTGAAGGCTTTCTCGTAGTCCACGAAAGCCATACACAGCGGCTGATTATACTCTTCGGTCTTCTGTATAATCTGCCAAACAGTATGGATATGGTCTACGGTGCTGTAGCCTTTTCGAAACCCGGCTTGTTCCGGAGGCTAGAACTCGTCAAGTCTTTTGGCGAGGCGGTTTGTGAGCACCGTCGAGAACAACTTGTAAACGTGGCTCAGGAGTGAGATAGGTCTGTAGTTCTTCAGCAAGGTTTTGTCACTTTTTTTGAAGAACAGAACCACCGCACTCTCCATCCACCGAACGCTCCACGCTTGGGGTGTTAAGCCCTGGTGGATGCCGGAATTAAAGAGGCTCGCTAGCTCTTTTAGGATTGGAGTCCCGCCTGCTTTTAGGAGCTCAGTGGTGATTCCGTCATCACCTGGCGACTTATTGTTTTTGAGCTGCTCGAGAGCCACTCTATCCTCGTCCTGGTTGACATCAGGGATGTCTTCAGTGCAATGGCGTGTCAGTGGGGCTCTGTGGTCGTCAGCGCTGGGTCTTGTGAGTTTAGTCATCCGTGATGAGTACAGGTTTTTACAGAAACTCTCAATTTCCTCGAGTATCTCGAACCTGGAGGTCACGGTTTTGCCATCCACAGTATTAAGTTTCGTCAGATGGGGTCTACCTAGCTAGCCAGTGAAAACTTTGGTGCCTCTGTTCTGTTTAATTGCAGCCGCGATGGCGCGGGTGTTGGAACATCGGAGGTCACGTCGCACCAGCTTCCGGATTTTCTGGTTGAGGTTTCTCCCATCTGGCGAAAACGCCTGCGTGGATGACATTTGCATAAGTTCGAGAGTCTCGAGTGAGAGTTTAGACCCTCTGTTACTGCTTTTTCCGGGAAAAACCCTTCGAGACACATCCTGTAGCGTTTTGACCACTGTGTCGGTTTTCTCGTCAACGTTTTCTTCGGCTTCCAGCAGGTTGAAACGATTTTGAAGCTCCAGTTGGAACTTTTCGGACCCCAAAACTGTTTGAGGCGCAGTAGGTCTGAGAATAGACCCCACCATGCGACGCCTTTCGGCCCTGAAGTCTATATTTAGAACGCCTCTAACAAGTCGGTGATTGCTGCCGGTATTAAACCTGTTGATCACGGAGACATCTCTAAATAAAGACCTCCTGTCAGTCATGATGAAGTCTATCTCGTTCCTCGTCACAATGTCGAGGCTTCGCCATGTCCACTTTCTATGAGGCTTCTTCTTAAAGAAAGAATTCATCAAGAAGAGCCTCTGCGACTCCAGAAAATTGACCAGCATCTGCCCCCTGTGGTTTCAACGCCCCACGCCGTGGAGTCTGATTTTCGTTTCGCCGCGTTCTTGTACTCCCACTTTGGCATTGAAGTCCCCCATAACAACGCTGTAGTGAGCCTTGGTGGTACCATGTAATGCCTTGGCTATGTCTTCATACATGGCTTCGGCTACGTCGTCGCAGTATGTCGAGGTCGGCGCATATACCTGTATCACCTTAAGGGTGTACCTGTTAGTGATTTTAATTATGAGGTACGCTACCCGTGTCGACACACTGCTAACTTCCACAACGTTGCTTGTGAGAGCTTTGTTGACCAGGAAACCGACACCGCCCTGAGAGGGCCGATCACCTTCCCGAAAGTAGAATAGGTGGCCTGACTCTAGGGTTATCCGCACCCTGTCTTCGGACTTCGGATAACCCCAATATGTGCCAGTTTATGCGACCTAGTTCTACCTCGAGTTCAGTGAGGTGTTGGTCCAGCCGTAGAGAGCGTCCATTGTACGTAGCCAGGGTCAGGTGTTTTTGGTAGCCTTTTGTCGTAGCCCGGAGATTCTTCGCACCCCCTGCCCCGCTGTTATCGCGACCGCTACCGTGGCAGCGGGCAGTGGGACTACCGGGAACTGGGGGCCTTTGTTTTAGGTGCCTTGTCATATTAAAAGGTTTTGGCCTACTATACCACGCTGGCCAAACGGGTTGGTATAGGGTTTGTTTCGAATTTTCCTTTTCTGGTCGTTGATTGGATGACGTTTCTACTATTGGTGGACTCTTACCATCAGCCTAGCAAAAGTAAGGCTACTGGGGCATTCTAAGTTTTTCTTTCGCTTTCTGCCCAGTAAGGAAGATACAACTATCCTACTTCTACTAAATGTGAAAATTTGTGAATTTATACTACATGGCAAACAAGAATATGGCCCACCTGATAATAAGCGGCTGCCGTAGTCTATAGACGCTAGCAACACCAGAGGCATCACTCACCATCTCCAAGGAAAGGGATAGGTGGAGAAGAAGTATGATAAGTAGAGAATAGGAAGGATAATAGGGAGAGGATAGGTAATGGGGTTTGAGCCTACGGCACTCTCACTCACTGTACAAAATACAACGGTGGTAGTAGTACCTATCGTTGTGTTCATACTGATTTTCTGTGGGTGGTACTTCCCACATTGAGCTGGCACATTCATACTGGGATAAACAAGGCTCTAACTCTGGATGTTGTTCTCTGGAAATTTTAAAGATATATAGATGATACATGGGAATTAATCCCATACGTATTAACGTAGGATATTTATCTTAAAAAAAGAATAGTTGCCATAGGATAGCTATTTTTGGCACGTAGACTACTAAACGCATTTATAAAAAAAATATATAGTATGTTTATTTATAGAATGGGTACACAAATTGAATATATTATAACCAGTTAAAGAGTTCCTGTGGGTTACGCTTCTGAAGCCTGCCAGCCCACATTGGGCCAGCGTGGTGGACTATGGCCTAATCCCTCTCACCATGAGACCCGTACCTAATAGTAGATTAGAAAAAGAATACTTTAAGACTCTTTCTTTGAACATACAATTACAGACATTTTGAAAACCTCACAGACGAAGTAGCGGGCAAGGTCTGGATGGGATATATTTATTGTTTCTCAATCAAACCTTCTGTATATTTTACACTTTAACATACAATATTTTAGTACTTACATCCACGTGTCAAAGTTACCCTCGTCAGTCTTACGTTAATTTATATCTACCCGCATTTGTTTAACCGAAAAACGTTTGAGTTTGCCGATTTACGACCCATGTCTAAACTTTTTCCGCTTTATTGTTAAGTTAGCCTGTTTTGGTTTATCAAAAAGAATATTACGCAAATAGAAAATCACGCAAATAGAATTGAGTGTTATCACCCTAAATTTCATTACATTGCTAGGTGTATGTTATTTGGCAAAGGAATTTTCATGGCTTGGAAATATCTCCCTATATACTGTGCGGAAGCCGGCGTGACCTCTTCGGTCGTCTAGCGGAGAACCCATAAAGCATTTTCTCGAGCTTTGCGAGCACTGGTTGGTGCGCTAGGCCAATTACCAGCAGTGCTGTGTGTATCTTTACATGAAGCATTTTTAAATAAGTTTATACTGTGCGAGTGTTTGGCCCTGCCGTGGGAAATATTAAGTACTTTTAATTAAAACAGCACAATATCATTTTACATGTATAAGAAACGAGTATGTTCATTAGAATGTTACAGGAAAAGGAAACGGAAGACCAACAATGTTGCCACATACTTAAATGTTATAACTAAAAGCCTTGAAAGAAAGAATGATAATTTAAGAAAGAAATACAAAATAGACCTTTTTTTGTTTAGGCGGGAAATACAAAATAGACCTTCAGTTTAAAATAAACTTAACTATATTTTATTACATCTACTCCAGTTTTTGTAATCACTAAAAGATGGCGATGTTTGTAAATAACTAATATAAAATTACTTTTGACTTTTCTGTACTAGAATGCCTAGTATACACAATATTAAAGCATTTTAAGCTGTTCTTTGTAAAAGCTGGGATAGGAGGGTATACCATGTGAGATTTACTGCATTCGCCAACCCACCGCCAAGCGTAGCGTTTATGGCAATACTCGCAATTCCAAACGATATCTCAAAATACATTGGCCTACATAGTCCAGACCGCGTGGGTATGCCGCGTGGGGCCGGCTTTAGAATTGTCCCACCCCTCTCCACCCATGGGAGTCGTAAGAGCCGACTGAGAGAATACCGGGGGAGTGGGCAGCAGCACTCCTTCGAGTATTAACAACATCGACTGCGATCGCCAACCCGCCTGCCAAGCGTGGTGATTACGGCACTATCCCCCATTCTTGGGGAGGCCTATGTCCAGCAGTGTACTTTAAAAGGCTGATGGATGGATGGATGAAGTCCAGACATGGCAGCCCGGCACTTCACGGTAGTGCGCCAAGTAACGGTGGAGCAGAAAGTGTTAAAAATCCTCAGCCACGATCTGGCTATCGTAAATAACAACTCCTGGCCTCGGTACCACACAACGTTAGGCCACTGAGGACTAACGAAAGGTAAACCGAGCCGGAAGAGGAATGCTCAGAAAAAGCAAGCAGTATTTGCTGAACGCTTACCGCATCGAGCTCCACATACTCTAACGATGATGTTTAAGCTTTATAATTCACGGTGGTTATTGGCGACTTGAACGTGAAACTAGGCATAAGTAGAGACAATGAATAAAAAGTGAACAATTTGGGTGCAGAAACACAAGGGGTCAGATAGTGGCTGATTAGTATTTTTTTTTTAAATCAGTTTATATTACAATACGCATTTTTCTTGATTTCTTTTTAAATTCTAAGCTACTGGGGTTATAAAGAGAATCTGATGATATAAGCTGTTATTGTAGCCTGAAGACACTGCCTACTTGACGTATCACTCGCGTATTCCCAATCCTAAAGATAGGGGCAAGAGAGGCGGGATAAGGTGGTGGTTCCGGCTTTTTTCTATCATGATTCACCTTCATGATACCTAAAGTGATTCTGAAAAACATTACCACATTTTACAAATATTGACTACAGTACTCACGTATAAATATTTATATTAGTGACATAAATATTGTAGGGTCGTAATTAACATGATACGTTTAATTACAGGAGCATAAATTGTGTACAATATATCTGTTTACGAGTGCAAATGAAAGCTTGAAACAATATTATACCTATTATGGAGGTGGCAAATAATATTTAAGAACATAACTCCACAGACTTTGTTGTGTAAAATTGTTTGATATCATTTATGTATGGTCCGAAAAAATGTATAAGTAGTTTAATAAAAGTAAGACTTTTTGTTTAAATATTGGATAGACGTCTTTCAATGCGAAAATCTATAGGCTACAAATACCAAAAGCAATTAAAGTATAACAACATTATCGATATTTAAAAAATCGCAAGGGTAACTTCTGGGTGACCAAAGTGTAATGTTTAAAATCCAGTGACAGTGATTTGTAAACTCTATCAATCTCATTACATTATCATAGAAAACACTTATCTATCAGCGCATCAATAATGATTATAAAATATAAATTTTAATTTTTTATAGCTTCATGATAATAATAGTCATAAATATTGGCGACAAATTCCCGCCAATCGCGACAATGCACAATCCATTTGTAGCGAATTGCGCGGTAAATAATAACGGAACGCGGGGAACTTTATCGAGCTTATTTATTGTCTCATTATGGGGATAAAATTGGCTATTTAAAGAGTAATGTGTTTATTATACTTTATTGATCATGACGTTTGTTAATAGTTGTCGTATTACTAAACGCCTTTAACCATCTAGCCACTTATAACAAATAACTGTTCGGTTATTTAACTACTAGAGACTCTAGAGATTGTATTTTATGATCCATACATAATACATATATAGTTTTGCTGCGTTGCTAGCATCTCTAGGCTACGGTAACCGGTTACCATTAGGTGGGCCGTGAGCTTGTTTGCCACCCATGTAGCATAAAAAATAAACATGGGTTTTGTACCCAGTTTCAGTAAAAACTCGAGACCTCGTAAGGCATACCTCTGAATTTTAACATTATTTGTTCATAAATTATTATCATAACCCGATGATGAAATATCGTGAAACCCGCATACATGGGATATTTTCTTACCGGTTAGTGAAGTCTGCCATACTGTATTAGACCAGTGTGATGGACTATTCATTGTCGCTATAAGTCCTACTGACTTTTTATGTTTTTAAAAAAAATACAGCTGACTTTGGATGTGACCACAATTTCTTAACATTAAGTCTTATATTAACAATTGAGTGAGGCTTTTTAAAACAATTATTGAATAGTTTAAAGTCATAGGAGGTTATCGAATAATATTAAATGAACCGAACAAAGGCCTTGTATCATTAATATATAACGGTAATAATCCCATGGGCATTTCGTTATTACAGCCATTGCCCAAATTTGGATAATAATGGAATAAAATTGGCAAGTCTCGCTTGATTAACCAGTAAATGTAGTAAATTGAAACGTTTCACGGCTCGTTAAAAGGCTTTGAAACTATAATAGATAGATAATGCTCAACTGTTTAGTAAACATTTTGCATTTTAGCACTTGACATGCTCAGCTACTCTTAAAGCACAAATTATAATTTGTGAATAAGGAAAAAGAGTATTTCAGTACGAGGGGGAATCGAACCTGCGTCCCTTCCTATCCTTGTATGTACTTTAAGTGTAGCTGAGCATGTCAAGTGCTAAAATATAGATCAAAATGTTTAAAAATCACGCCATCAAATAGTATGAATTTTAATTGCAAAATTAAACTTACTATATTGGTTTAATGCATGTAATTGCATTCCAATAGATGGCGTTGGTCGTTAAGACAAATGGGATGAGGAGATTTGGTATTTCTAAAAAAAAAAATATTTAGCTTTGCAGACAGACACTTCAATTTTATTTGTTTGTGTATAAATTATAAACAACGATGAACAATAATGAATAAACAAAAATATGCGAAATCTAACATTTCAGAACTTCTAAACTTTTTTTCGATTAGATATGACATCGATAACAGTATTATTCCATTAGGAATAATACTGTTATCGATTTAAGTATTAACTTAAATATATATTTCTAAACATAATAATAATATATGTACTATATAGAGGTTCTAATATTTGAACGGTCCAGTCTTCAGGGACCGGCCAGACAGTCTGTTTCAACTTAGTCGTGGGACAATTCGAAGGGATAGGATTAATCCGTTTTGCATTGCTTTATAGCGTGGACACTATAGATAAATCTACAGTACAGTACTAGTAGTAGTAGTAGTAGGAAATTTCTATAGGTATTATAAAAATAAGAGTAAAAAAACTATTTTTGTAGTAATACTACACGGTATTATACTGAAAATTCGTTGCGATAGCTATCAGGTTATCAGGTTCAGTAACAAATTCAAGATTTTCCATATTTGAACTTATTTATACAAGGTATAAAGTAAAGTTGTTATATCCGCGTTTGTCTGTCATTCCGTTTTCTTCTCCTAAATCACAAAACGAGTTATGAAACTATTTTCACAATAGTTTAGATAATTTTCCGATTAAATCTTATATGTACCTACTCTTTTCATTTTTAAGTGGAAAAATAAATGTTTTGTAATAAGTCGCAAAAATAAGTTGCATAATACAGTCTACAAAACTTAAGGAATACTTTAAAATACTGTAATATATAGTTGTACATCTTCACAAATCCCAAAGATATTTCCATTAGTCAATTGCACCTATGCAAAACGAAGGCGGGTCACTCGTATCTTACATTTACCTGCGGTTTATAACTATACTAGTACATTCCCCATGGCTTTGCTCACGTCTTAGTATTTTTGATGAAAAATCAATTTCGGATATGATTCCTTTTATTAAGTATAAGCGTCACCACGCTATCAGCCGGTTTTACCCTCCCTCCGCATTAGATGTTTCACAACAAAAATATAGGTTCCGGATAGATAATAACCAACATATCATATACTAAAACCTCCATACCCGAAACACGCTGCATCTTATGGTATAAGTATTATTCTGATCGGTTCAGTAGTTTTTGCAGTACCTATAACCGAACAAAAAACCCGGCTCTCCATTTATTAGTATAGATCTAACTACCATTAACATAAATTTATCTACATTGTTATACAGCCGCGAATAGCTTGTTATATAAAAAGACGAAACTGCAAAGCGTACAGATTAAAACAATAAATAAAATGCTTAGTTGAGCGTTCACAGTCTTCTCAAAATGCATAGACCATTACATGAACAACTTTATTGTGATTTTGTGCTTAAACAAAGAGGGTGGCATTTTTACGCGGCAGCATAATGAATTTTCAGCACGGCGAGACATCGAGCCTTTTAAAAAATTCAACAAGATGTAGGGAGAAATTTGTGCACCTCATTGAATAACATTGCTTCATGCATAATTTTTGGTTTAAAAACAAAATCATTCTTGTTAGGTTACACGGTAACTATTCTGTTACTATAAATAACATAGTCTTACTTATTCCAGCATGAATAGGTCGGCACCATCGGGGAAATACCACCCTCTCACAGAATATGAGAGTGAACCTACAGTAGTGGTACCTACCGGTGTGTTTCGTATGGTAGTGAGAGTGCCGGAGGCCCAAATCCCCTCCGTCTCCGTAGCCTCTCCTTTCTATCCTCCTATTAGTATTCTACCTATCGTTTCTTTAATATACTTCCTATTCACCTCCTATCCCTTTCCTTGGAGATGGCGACGCGTGAGGCGGGCTTAAATTTTTTTCAAAACTCTTTCGTTACTTGACGATTGAAGATGTCTTCAGATAATCTGCATTCCGAGAGATTTTTCTGAGAGTCCCTTTTTTCTCTCAAATCGCTCTCATACTGAGAGGAGACGCTCCCATCATTAGGACAATGATAATTTATGAACAAGAAATTATTTATATTAACTGATAATATTGTTGCTAAGCCTTTTGTGAATAAACATACAAATATTAATTGTGCTGTTTTACTATATACCTATATATATAACACTACCATGTATAAACACAGAGTTGCAAAACTCGTCCTTTATTAGTGAAGCCAACTATATCTAATAAGATTTCTTGTCGGCTCATATCCTGGGGGATGGAGGGATCAAAGTTGTCGCTAACACAATTAGGGAGACAGATTAGATTCAACCAAAAGTCCGATGTACCTGACCACTTATGATTATAATTTTCAACGTAAACATAATTATAAATGTTAGTAATCATCATCAATGGGTTCCGTTATGCAGGCACATTAGCTGATTCTCTTGGCCGAGTAGACTTATTCGATGAAATTATTGACTGAATAAAAGTATATATAATGTTGGCTCATAAATTTCTAGTTTTTTCGGTTTTTTCCCATGTATAATTATTTTCTATCATATTGCCTATGTCCAGCAGTGGACGTGGAAAGGCTGATGGATGGATGGATGGATGGATACTATTATAAAACTGTAACAGAGCCTGTGTCTGTACATTCAAGATATTTGAGAAAAAATGTCTGTAATAGGCTATATAGGCGTGTCTAAACACAAAACAATTTTTTTTAGAATTTTTGTCTGTTTGTCTGTTTATCTGTTTGTCTGTTTATTTGTTCGTGCATCACACAAAAACTACTGAACTGAATTTAATGCAACTTTTTTTATTTGAAAGGCCTTGATTAGACTTAAAAACTGGTATACATTTTATCCCGCTACTAAATCGGGAACCTGAGATATAACCGAAAAACTAGAAAATTATTTAAACTAGAATTTTTTGTACAATTTATTTAAAAGAACTACTAGATGGATTTTGAGGCAATTTTTTTTATTTGAAAGGCCTTGATTTGACTTAAAAACTGGTAGACATTTTATCCCGCTACTATAGCGGGAACCTGAGATATAACCGAAAAACTAGCTTTTGGCTGCTGCGAAGTCGCTGGCAAAGGCTAGTCAATATATAAAATTAGTTTTTATTGTTCCTATATCGAAATATATATCTACTATCGTTAAATGTAAGTATTGGTGGGCTAATGGTAATACCATAAGCTGCCAAAACAGGGGTAACGAGTTCGATCCATGACATGTGCTTGAGACCAAACAAAACTACGTATTTTTGACCTTTCAATATGCGTGTTTGATGAGGGATTACTACTCTCGTTGCAGAAACAAAAAATACTTTAGAGCTTTCCTTGATGCCTGTTGAAGTACATTAAACAAGTACTAAGCAGTATGGTGCACTATGTTTAAATCTCTTTTGTTGGGAATAAAATTGGTAGTGAAAAAGAACCTAAAACGAAATTCTTTAATTAATGCCACCTAGTTCCAGCAGTCTGTCAGTACAGGTAGAGAGATGGCACCCGGCGGGTTTATTTAGTGGGGGAGGGCCGCAAACTACGCTGTTTGTTACCCTGAACGACAGGGTGTATGCTTAGGTACATTTTTTTCCGCTTTAACAAAAAAGGTAACATAATTATTATATTTATGAATAGGTACTTGAGAAATTTATTTAAATCGTCCACCTCCATTAAATACGTATATATTGTGTATAATTGTGTTGCAAACAACCAAAATCTAATTCAAAACTTTTCAACCAAAAAGGTTGTATAGAAACAATTTCCAATCGCAACTTCGGAATTAAAAGCCCCTTCAGTGAAACTGTACCCTTAACCCTTATGAAATATTAAAGAAGTGACATTTTCGACCCCACATAATTACATCGCATCCCAATACTAGATAATGTCGTCCTTACACATTAAAGACCAGACGTACCGTTTGAAATACGAATGAAATTGGATATCCATGGATATTATAAACTTTCTGAAACATCCCACGTGATGTTATCGATTTAGAATTCCATTTTGTACCCAGTGGTTTGAAATATTAATTTATTTTGCTTTGAGGTTTTATCGTATTTTGTAAGAAAGTAAGCATTTGTTTATACCATCCAGTAAATAGTGGTATACAGTTGAGCAAAGAAGTGCATTAATTAAATGCACCATAACTATGCACTACAATATATATCTATATATACTAACTATGCACTCTTCCCTTAAAGAGAGGAGCAAAACGGTTGTAACGTATTTCTTTAAAGAGTTGAGAACATTAATATAATGTTAACCAGATTCATCTATATAATATAAAATTCAAAGTGCTGACTGCCTTACTGACTGACTGATATATCAACGTACAGTCTAAACTGCTGGGCATAGACATGAAATTTGGAGGGTGTGTTCTTTGTGAAGAGTAAGTATACACTAAGGAAGGGTTTTTCAAAATTACACCCCTAAGAGGACGAAATGGGGGTTGAATTTTCTGTGAATCTTTTTATTCTCTGGGTCGATTGACTTGAAGACTTGTAGGTCACATTTTAGGAGTAATTTCCCTGCAGAATCTAATAGGGCTTTGAAAATCCTAAACGGCATGGAAGAAGGGTACAATTTTCAGTTTGTATATTCGCGCTTATAATGTCTGTTTTAAAGTCTATTGTTAAAATTAATTGCATTTTCATATTACGAGTATATCACCTTCACTATTACCCAATTATATAATTGAATCATGTATAATATGTATTTTAAAACTAAATTATTCTCATGTTATCCTTGTTTCTCCCTAGGGGATGACAGTGGTACGTCTGAGGTAGCCAGTAACTACATGCTTGTTAACTCATCTCATATATTATGGAGGTATGTCAAATGGATATAGGACCGCGTACATACAGGTTGCGCTAAATATGAATGGATTAATATTAAATTGAATGATAAAAAAGAAATATTATTTTTAAGTAGCTATTTGAAATGCTCTATTGATCAAATTGTGAAAGGGAAAAACATCATCAAGTTGAAATATAAGGGTTAGATGTCAGACTTGTAGTGGCTGTTCATTTATTTCTTGATCATGCTTATCATTTTAGTCAGACTTTATTACATCGAGTGAAACTAGCACTTTTTTAATGTTTGCCGTTAGAACATACCTAATAGATATTAACCTAAATATTACAAAAGAACGTTGTTTATTTTTTGTTCTAAACCGAAAAATTATTTCTAAACACTCTGTAGTCGTCGAGTTAGGCAAAATAAAGGTATCAAGTGGATGTCGAATGTCGTGACCTTCTGGGATTTGAACGTTACTTATTTAACTTGTATGAACTATCTGACAGGGTAATGCCAATATTTGCATGTGCCGCAAATATAGAGTCCATGTCTTATCTATTGAAGCGACGCTTTGTTGTTCATATATTTTGATATGATATAGATTGAGTTTGTTTAGAGTAAACATTTTTTTTATTGCATTTGGTGGCAAACGAGCCATGGCCCACTTGATGGTAAATGGTAACAATCACTCATAGACTTAACTATACCTACTTAACTATAATCGTATAGCCAAGCCGCTTCTCACCATTTCATTTCAGATATAAAATGAAACAATTAACGGCTTTCTCCTGCTACAACCAAAACACACCAATGTGCTTCATGGTTCCCGGTCACACGGGAGACGGTGGTACCAACCCGCTCGGGCCCGATAGCAAGTGAGCGCTCCCACTTGCTATCCAGCCGTACCACCAGTAATGCAATGGTGATAATTGTTTATTTACCTTAGTCGCCTCGTACGACAGCCTTGGGAAAGAATAGGGTGGTGACACATTCTTAGTCCATCACACCACGTGGAATAAAATAATATAGGTACTACGATATATTAATGAGAAAGAAAATACTTGTATCGAGGAATGCTTGTAATACACGAAAGTAAATGTATTTTCATTACTCATAGTAGGTTTGAAGTTGCCTGAGGAGCGGGTTGAAAGTAATACTTTTCAGCCCTAGGGAGAATCGTTTTCAACTGACAGCTGTCAAATTATTAAAAGAAAAAAACTAGTTCTATTTTCACATTTCTATTAAACCTTATTCTAACTTACTACAGCCACTCAATCACAGCGCGATGTTTAATTGAAATAACAAAGTTAAGTATTAAATAAAGATTTTTTTTAACGACCACCTATTATAATTTACTTACTTTCAAATATTTCTTTAAAATAATATAGATTTGGGTAAAATATTTTACCATCTTTTCAATGTTAAAATGAAAAATAATGGCTGTTATGCTGGCCGGCCACAAAAAATAACAAACTTTAAATAAATAATTATCTCAGCAGTTGATGTAAATTAAAATTTACTCATTTTTGCATGTTTTTATTTTTACTTTCCTTGTATTCGTAATGAAAAGCACAGTATTTACCTCGGGTTAAAGACTTATTTAGTCCCTCGAACCATACTCACTCACTTTCACCCCTAGGATAACAATGCACTATTACATATTAGAAGATTAGATTGTCGATTATCGGTCGTCTTATATAATTAAATATTTTAACTGACGCTCAAGGGGACTTACCCTCTCCTTATTATCCTTTCTCCTCACCTTCTCTTTCTCCTTTCCTTGGAGTATTGTCTCTGGTGTTGCTAGTATCTATAGGTTACGGTAGCCGCTTACCATTAGGTGGGCCGTATGCTAGTTTGCCACCCGTGTACTATAATAAAATTATAGTACATTAATTATAGTTTTTTTGTTTTACATCTGCTATTACCCGTAATACCGTCATTTTGCATACTATATTCTATATATAAACGCTTATATCCATAATGATATACTAGCATTTATCCACGGCTTCGCCGCATACAAACGCTAGTTTTTAGCTTATATCTCAGGTTCTCGATATAGTAGCGGGATAAAATGTATAACAGTTGTTAAGTCTAATCGATAGCTATCAAATAAAAGAAGTTGCATTAAAATCCATTCAGTAGGTTTTGCGTGATGCACGAACAAACAAACAGATAAACAAAAACAAAAAAATTGTTTTGTGTTCAGACTTCAGACACGCCTATATAGCCTAATACAGTCATTTTTTCTCAAATATCTTAAATGTACAGACACAGCTCTGTTACAGTTTTATAATAGAATAGATTATAACAGTTAACTAACTTTTATACACAAGAACATCCAACAATAAAAATAACAGACAAAGCCCTATATATACCATTAAGAAAAGGGCGGTACGTTAGCAAATGCACCTTTTATCCAGTAAAGATGATTTGTCAAAATAAATTAAGCACAAGACAGACGGAGTCGGCGTTCTCAAATATTTATACTGAACATACAAAACGTTGCGAATTCTAATGTTAGGGAAAAAAACGTGTAATGTGTTTCACAGATAGAAGACACTCACGTTTATTTATTTTATATTTCTAGATCTTGAAAGAACAAATTATTTCTAAATGAGGAAAAAGAGAACTTTAATGCGAGTTCTCTTTTTCCACATTCACAAATAAGTTATTCCTTAAAGGTAGCTGAGCATGTCAAGTGCTAAAATACAGATCAAAGTTTAGACCTCGAAATTTTGTGTTGCTATTGAAATAATATTATTTTTATGGCCGAGAAATAAACGTAGTTAGAGATAAATTTGCATATACTCAAGAAATTATCAATACCAATGGCAAAGGGACAAGGGCACTGTAAAAATCAGCACGAAGGAAGAGTTAGAAATAGCATCGGCTAAGCCCAAAATCAAAATCAACTCTGTTGGTTATAGTCGGAAAAGGCCTCCTTCTCCCACCGTCCTTTAAGATCCAGTTATGAGCTCTCAGTTGGTGTAAAACCCTAGGCGCAATTTTGTATCTAATTTCTCACTCATAAACTTGTATTTTGGCTTATTCCCCATATTTAAACGAAATAAACGTGTATCTATAGACGCACGGAGGTATGTGCTAATTTGAAATTTTAAGCAACTACAATATTTTAACATATTTAATTGCTTTATGAATTTGAAGACGGAACATTTTGTGAATATAAATGACATTACATTTTGAAAAAGCTTTCGGAATATATGGCACACAACGCGTGTGGTGGTGCGTATTCGTGAACCGCGTAACAAATATACTTCCAAATCTCTTGTGATTTAGCGGTCGCGATCCATCATCGTCGCGGTCTGCGGTCGTACTATTTACACAATATTATAGTATAATCACAATAGACGAATAACTTTAACTTTGCGTAAAATTTTATGTATTTAGTTTACCTTATAGCAAAAGTAGACATGTACGTAAAACTACTCCTTCCTAACTATTAATTATTAAAGTTCTAACAGAGCTAAGTTTCTACATTTAAGATATTTGAGAATAAGTGACTTTATTAGTCTATTTAAGACAAACATTTTTTCAATGGATTTTGCTTGATTATCTTAAAAAATATACGTTTTATCCCACTACTACATAGGGAACCTGAGACATAACCTAAAAACTAGCTTTGACATAGGTCAATGTGTTGACTATCTAAACTTAATTATGTAACCACTGTTTTCTTTGCTTTTATTGGTAGATCCTTGCTTATCCCAGCATGAATGGCGCCAGCTTGATCGGGAAAGTACCACCGACTCACAAAAGATCAGCGAGAAACAACGGTACTCCTAGCGTTTTGTTTCCCATGGTGAGTGAGAGCGCCGGAGGCCTAAACACTTTCCCGCTCCTCTTCTTATTTTATTATCCTCCCTATTCACTCCTTATATATCCTTCCTATCCACCTCCTTTATCCTTCCCTTTCCTTGGAGATGGCGACGCGCGAGTGATGCGTATATAATTTGGTCTCTTATACTAAGCCACCAGTTTTCAGTTAATACTTATATATATATATATAATGATACACTATTAATATATACAAAACTTATATATACAACAATATAATTTTTGCGTTTTTACTTTTATATGCAACTAGTTGTAAAAGCACGTGGTTTCACTCTTGTTTTAATTTAAAAGAAATCTGATTGATAAACGGGGTGTATTTTGAGAAAGGCTCTTTAGATATAATCATAATGATTGATAATTGAAAAAATGACTATAAAATAATAAATCGACACCTCCATGCAAAAACATTGTAACTCATTTTTTATGACAAATTGAGTAACAATGTTATTGCTATTCAAAAAAAATTAGCTTTTTTATGTGTAATCGTCGTAACTCTAAGTCTATTCGTTTTGAGTTATACAAGTGACAAAAGCATTGTAACTTAGCGAAAAAATTACGATTGGCGAACAAAATCATTGTAACATAATTTACAAAAACAAAAATATTAATAATATATAAATGATGAAATACAACAAAATTGTAATTTTCTTTACAATCTTTGTACAAGGCTGTTGAGAGGTGTTTATAAACACTAAATGTAGTGGTAACTTGAATTACGACGTTATTGCACGACTGTTTATAATATTTTTTAACGTGTTATGACCTGTATTATGCGTTAAACTATTACTTACTTACTTATCATTACGCCATTTCCCTTGCGGGGTAGGCAGAGAGAACAGAGTGCCAAGAGGCTCTATTCTTGCATATATCTCTCGCTTCCTCAACATTTATTACTCTCTTCATACACGCTCACCGGTTTCGGAGACTCCTGAATCCACCTTCCTTCAATACATGACCGGTTTGGTCTAGGTAGGTGAGTCTCGGTCTCCCCCTGTACCTACATCCTTCCACTTTCGCAATGTATATCTTCTTAACCAGTCGCTCGTCCGGTATTCTTATCACATGTCCGAACCATCAGAGCACTCCTTTTCGCATCTTTACACCAATACTCTCTTTCATACCTACTCGCTCTCTTACGTCTCATGCTCCTTTTCGCACACCCAACTCTCGCTTCCATATAATAATGTTAGGACAAGCACTGCGTTGTGTATTGCGACACGCGCCCTCTGGCTGAGGTGATGACTGCCGAGAAGTTATCCCAATGCTCCGTTCACTGTATTTCCCGCATTCACTCTTCTCTCTACATCAGTGGTGTACCTTTCATCCCGACTGAATCCACATCCAAGATATACAAATTCACTCACTTGTTCTAGCACACCATTTCCTATTGCTACTGTAACATCTGTTCTGGCTTCTTCTCTTTCAAAAACCATTATTTTGGTTTTGCTCACATTCACACGTAGGCCCCTTTTCTTACAATCTTCTGCCATTACGTCGACTCGGGTTTGCAGGTCAGTCGCGGACTGCGCTAATAAAACCGCATCGTCTGCATATAGCAGAGAGCTAACCACTGAGTCGCCCATCTGAACTCCCACATTAATTTCATCCAACCTTTGTAGACATTTATCCAGATATATGATAAACAGTCTGGCTGATAGAACGCAGCCCTGTTTAACGCCGATATTGACATCAAACCAGGGTGACATTCCATCATCTAGCCGCACACAAGCTCTGCAGTCCATGTAGTTGGACTGCACCGCTTGTAGTAGTCTACCGTTAATACCATACTCCGGCAAACTGTCTCAAAGTTCCTTTCGTACAACCGTATAAAATGCTTTCTCCAAATCCACAAAACTGCAGAAAACTCTCTGGCCAACAGCCAGATGCTTCTCCACGATGTTTCGCAGAGAAAACACATGCCCGCACATGAAACCTCCTTGAGCCTCACACAAAAATTTATCAGATACCATCTTCATTCTCCTTTCAATAATCTTACCATACACTTTGGCTGCCAAACTGGTCAAGCTTATGGCTCTGTAGTTTGCACAGTCATAACGTGAACCCTTGTTTTTAAACAAGGGCATGATGACTGCGCTTCTCCAGTCCTTGGGAACCATTCCTGAGGTCCACCATAAATTGAGAAGCATCAGGAAGGATTCCCAGACACATGAGCCTCCGAGTTTGATCATATCAATACCCACTGCCTTACCATTTTTCAAACTTCTAATCGCCCATTTAAATTCATCCATACTAATGTCATCAGAGGATGCCGGTACCGAATGCTGATCTGTTAGACCACATGTGGTACCGGCATCACCCTGAACATCCGCATACATATTTCCAAAATATTCACTCCATCGGCTTAACACATCTTGTGTTTGCGTAAGAATGTCTACACCTTTACACCTTATTTTATTCATTCTGAAAGCTGACCAACCACTCCGAGATTTCTTCACCTCCCTCCAGAAAAGTTAACCTTTTTTTAACACAAATAGCTGACGACAATAACAGTGATGATGAAAATTTATAGTTGCTAAATTTTATTGTTTATTTGTTTATTTTGATGCAAAAGTAAGTCGTAAATTACTATTCTATGATGTTAACATTTTTAGCCATCTTGGTGAGCCGTTAGTTATTGATGTTGACGTCATAAAATTTAGCTGTACCTACTGTAGCCTATGTTTTAAAACTAAAATACGGATTAAGATCTAGGTGATTGTATTGATTTTTAATAAATTTAATAATTAAATTTATTTTTTATTCTTACTATCAAACATCATATTTATTATCTATTTTATATATTATCATAAGATTTAACTACATGGTTGTCACAAGAGAATTGTTGAGAGGTTTATTATTATTTTCATGAAAAACACTTAAATTTTACAATGAAAAACATTGTTAGACTATACAAAATTTCCATGCAGTATAATCGTAATTTGGAGTTACAATTATCTGAAGCCAAAAAAAGAAAGCCTAATAACAAATCTTGATTGTAACTCAGACATACAATGTTTGTCATTGTAACATAGGTGCTTTTATTAAGTATTGTTTTGACGTAAGTCCTGAAAAACCATGAAAATGAGTTTTCTTGTAGAATCTTAAAGTACATACAAATAGTGCACCTAAAATACACTAGATAGCGACACTTTCAAAGATTGTAGGGATTAACCTTCAGAAGATAGAATTTTTTAAATCTTATTTTTGCTCTCACCGAAAATCAAGAAACATGAATTACAATGTTACTTTAAATACAAAGTTACTGCATGGGGGTGGAAATAGCCTTATAGCATAATTTTTTCTTTAAATCTGACCGCAATTTTTTTTGTTTTATTGTGTGTAAGTTTAGCGCTTTAAATAAATTTTATATTATTTATATGCACTTGTAAAGATTACAAACAACAACAAAACATTCTTACAAAGCATATGTAGTTTAAATTTTAATCAACCAATCAAATTATTTTAATCACTTTACATGTCAAAATTGCACCCTCCAAACATTGCCAGTGCAATCTTATATTGACACTACCAATTTATTTCGTCTGTACACCCTAACCTTCTCCGGGACATCTCACAAAGATGGCAGTTACCAAATGGTTGCGCACACTCTTAATATTCATCAACTGGCTCGCTTCATTCCGCTCTGCTTAATACTGAGGTTTTGTTTTATGTTGTTCATGTAAACAAGCGGGTGATTACTTTACTAACAAATCGCTGAGTCGATATTTAGAAAGAAAAATAGTAAATATTGTTTTTTGTTTGTATCGTTTTACATTTGGTTCATTTGAGAATATAATTGAGACAAATTTGTGCATTCTGATTGAGATCAATTTTTATTTTTTTATTTTTGAATACCAATCCTACTTAAATAGGTATGTGAAAGTTTGTGAAGATGTTTAGATGTTTGTCCGTAAATCATGCCTAAACTAGTGGGTGGATTTGGATAATATTTAGATTGTAGATAGAGGAGATACTGTATTAGCATAAAAAATACTTTTCATAACGAAAAAAATTATGTGACCCAATACACAAAAAATTGATCCCAATGGAAAACATTTATTTTTTCTAAATATATAAAGGTTAGCCTTTTGTCCTCAGCTCCTCCGCAGACAAAAGGTAGTTTTACAGACAGATAAACAAATTCTATTAATATTGTAAATTACTAACTAAATTTCTAAATATATCATAAGTACAGGCATCAGCCGTATATAAAGAAACGAGACATCTTCAGTTAATATCGTATATTTGCCTGACTGTTATAATTTACTACATTATAAATAATTATATTTGAGTACTATAGCTACGGTCTACTCGCTATCCAACATAGCAGGAGCAACTAGCTCTCTTCCATGCGACTTTACTCTACTGGCCATCAAGCCACTACTGGCAGTTGTTACCAGTTTTGTTATATTTATTCTTAAAGTAACTACTAAAATTATGTCATGTTTTTATTTTATTTTTAAGTTGTTAAAATCATGACACGTAGTACAATTTTATTATAGTAATAGATAAAATAATAATGACTAGTAGCGCTCTCGTAATATTACCACTAAAGAAAGGGTTTCTTAAAGCAATAAAACTTCGCAAATGTTCTACGTAACTAAACAATCCGCTGAGTATTTACCGAGCGCTAACAGGAATGACGGTAGTTGGAGCAAGAAATTAAGAGTTGAGACGCGGCGCCTCGTGGGAAATTTGACCAATCACAACGTGGAACTGCTGCAGTGACCACATACACGGCTCAGTTGTACAGAAATTGTCCAAGTTGTTACAACTTAACTGTACAAGTTACATTAAGACAGACGAATATATTATAATGGAATATACTTTAACGATCACGGAAATTCCTACCTAATAACAGGAATTTATTTGTTTTCAACTGACTTCAAAAAAGGAGAAGGTTCTCAATTCGACTGTATTTTTTTTATGTTTGTTACCTCAGAACTTTCGACTGGGTAAAGCGATTTTGATGATTCTTTTTTTTATTTGAAAGCTGGTGTTTTCCGTGGGACCCCATTTCAATTTGATCAAGTTCTGCTAATGGTATCCGTGAGAAAACCATATAAGTCTTAACTTGAAGTCGGTTTTCTTGTGATGTTTACTTAGAAATTATGTTATATTAACTAAAGTGGATAATATGTACCTTAGTTATTAAAACTTGTGAAGAAAAGCCTTACGTATACTCTGAAAATCTGGAAATTTTCCATAAAGTCGGGGAGTTATGCCAAAAATCTGAGAACTGCACAATGTAAATGGCCATATTTTAAAAACCACTAAAATAATGTCACACAATTCCAGTAGTCTGCCAATAACGGTGGAGAGACCGAACATGGGGGGGCTTACTTAGTGCAAATGCGCTGCAAGCCTTTGGCAAAAGGGCTCTTAGCAGGCTACTATCAATATAAAAATAATGTTAGTTTCATGTGTATAACAGAACCGTATGGCCGTGTGGGGCCGGCTTTAGAATTGTCCCACCCCTCTCTACCCAAGGGAGTCGTAAGAGCCGACTGAGGGAATACCGGAGGAGTGGGCAGCAGCACTCCCTCGAGTATTAACAACATCCACTGCGATCGCCAACCCGCCTGCCAAGCGTGGCGATTACGGCATTATCCCCCATGACGGGACCGCTCGTTGTGTCGTTCTCTTGTGGGGAGGCCTATGTCCAGCAGTGTACGTTAAAAGGCTGATGGATGGATGATGAATGGATGGATGGAACAGAACCTACCTTGGGTTTGTAATCGCTGATTGAAAACAAATTACAATGACGCATAGATAAATAAATAATGACGCATAGATACATCTTAGCTGAACCCTAAAGTGTCCTAAAGTGTGTCTTATGTTTGTCCCTCTTGTAACACATTCTTTACAGGGCACTCTACGCTGCAGCTTGATATGAGCCTCTTCTACATGTTAAGGGATCACCACATCAACTGACAAAAATCCTAGACATTCCAATCATAATCTAGCGTGCGTAATCCGATTTGGCAACTATCAAATCAACACAAAACAAAAGCTTTTTACATAACATAAAACACAGCATCACGCCTGTATTCCCCGAAGGGATAGGCAGAGGTGTCCCACACACCCACGATTCGCCAGCTAAATCCCACGTAGTACGGGGCGAGCCTATTGCCGTCTACTGAGCACATTTCCAAAGCCCCGGGCTGCTACTGAGAATTTTTCTTTTCACGAAAAAGCTCAATAGCACTGCCTGACCCGGGGATCGAACCAGAGACCTCATGATCAGCAGTCGCCCACACTACCGCTGCACAACCGAGGCAGTTACAAACTTTTTAAATTTTATAATATTATTTAGTATTTTTAAATGAGAGTAATTTTACAGAATTTATCGGGTTTACTTGATTTCTACTATACTGACGTTTCGAATAGAGAGAGCATTCATGGGTCACGGTTGGACTGAAATATTGGACGTCTCAATTGTTACAACAACTTCATCTACCCACAATTATAATGTTTTTTTGTTTAAAAATGAGATATTTTGCGTGAAATTAGTTTTATTTTATAATGTGTAATATTTGCGTAAATATTAGAAAGTATTAAGTAGGTATTTTATATTTAGTTGTAAATAAATAATCATGTTGAAATAACAAACAAAATTATATTAGGTTGTTGTAAACGAGAATTTATATTTTTTTTAATAAGACAAGTTTTGTGCAATAAGTATTCACCTTCCATTACCGTAATTATTTGTAAATATGAGTTGTCAAAACATCAATAATCGCCGGTGAATCCCAGGGGTTATGCGGCTTCTGGCAAACACCCGCGAAAGCTTTTAAAATTAAAATCCATTCATTCAAAATATTTCTTTGTCGTTCCCCTTTGGAGATAACCACAGACGATTTCGATTGTCAACGTAGCAACGAACTAAATCAAACGATGTTAACAATATTTTGTAAATATTTTGAAATAAAAACATCCCCGATTCAAACTGCAGGTTCCATTTTCACAAATAATTTCTTAATATTTTTAATATTTCTATTGAATTTTTATAGCTTATGGTGGCAGGCGAACCACGGGCCACATGGTGGTAAGTGATTGACGCTGTGCACAGAATGAGCAGTACTAATAATTCATACTACAGCTAATACTGCAAAACTGCTCTGCTCTCCATTTTATTTCGCGGATGGGAAATGAACGAATCGACAACTATCTCGCGCTACAACCGAGACAACGAGATAATTCTAATGATCGGTTACACGGAAGACGTTGGTACCGACCCACTCGGGCGCGATAAGAAGTACCTCCACTTGGTACCTATCCCGACCGCCACCATTAACCACTGGATTATCATCATCGTAACACCAGTATCAAACTAAACAAAGAATAATAAAACTGATTAAGTTTCACTTTTTATTATTAGATATGACTTATTTGATTACCATTTATATCTTTATTTAATTATCCTTATGATTTTACCATTCATACATAATCTTTTCTTAACATTTAAGATGTAGGTATGTACCTTCCACCAATAACGCATAAATCCGGCCTCCATATATAGTAACGCCTCAAAGTATCAGGCCGCAAAGGCACACATAATCTTTATTCAAAATTCAAACAAAGATTCGAAATTCAAATCCCAAGCGATTGGCACGTCACGGCGCTGTGACGCTCAGAATTACTGATTGATTATACATTCGCGTCACACTTGACGGGTGGCGGGGAAACAATGTGATTTCTATATTTTTTTCGCGTATTTTAGGATTTAACTCTACTTAACTTGTAAGTACTTTAACTTTTTAATTTTATTAATATTTTGGATTACATATATTTTGGAGCAGCAACTATAAATATATTCTTGTTTCTACTACCACAAAATTGTGTATGAGAATACTAATGATTTGATGTTATTCAAATTATAAAATATTCGCGGTCATTTATCTCAGACTCAATTGATAATTAGTTTTCCGTGTAGTGACGGTCTAAGAATACAAGTGTCATTCTTTTCCGCAGGTGTTATGCCAGGTGACTAAGGGAAGTTATTACCCATTGCATTACTGTTGATAGGGTTGTGCACAGTGTGGGAGTGTCTGCGAAATGAATGGTGAGGAACAGATTCGCAGTATTCCTAGTATTGCTGAGTCCAGGAGTGGCGGTTATGACGTAACATTACCTGGGCCATAACTCTTCTGCCATCACCAGCAATGAAATAATAATCTATCACTTTCTTCAATTTCTTTAGAAACAAATCTGGTAGATAATCTTACTATCTTACTAATAAGTATTTTGATATTATATTTATTGAAAAGCTTATAATTGTGGCACACACACACACACACACACCCACACACACACACACACACCCAAACACACATCACCGGGTCTGCTAATTATTTTATAAATATTCGTTTAAAGTTTAATAAAATACACAGATAATTATCATGTTAACAGTCAATTAATACGCGGCAGTGATGCCAAATATAAGTAAATATATCTCGGGTTGTTTTCTAAAAAACAAATATGAAAATATGTTTATACATCCTTATTTAATTCAAAAACCACTAAAGTCATTAGTGAGTGACCCTTCTCATAATAAAACAAGGCCCATCTTGACACCCGGGTTGTCCCGCAAGACCGGGGCTGACCAATTTACGACCCCTGAGATGACGGCCGCAGATAATACTAAAATGTCCTGCGACTATGCTGATAATATGGCTAAGCCGAATGGTACCAACACATTGGGTATTGTTATATCTTAGCGTAAGTAGGTCTTTTGGAGCGAATAAGTAAGTATAATTATATTTTATAGTAAAAAGATGTATTTTTATTAAATTTGGCTTTAATTTTAATAATTCATATTAATTGAAGATATGGTAGTAATAAATAAATAAATAATAAATATTCACGGACATTTCACACAACGTCGTCTGGTCCCAAACTAAGCTTAACGCTTGTGCTATGGGTACCAGATTACGGATATAATACATATTACTTTTTTTGTATATACATACATATATAATAGATAGAAAACACCCAGACGCAGTACAAATATCTGTGTTCATCACACAAATAATTGTCCTGAGTGGGAATCGAACCCATGACCTCATGCACGAAAGTCGGTTACACTACCGACTACGCCACGAGGCACGTCATAGTCAATACATTGTTATAATATTAAAATTTGTGGTAGAGGCTTGCTTATCCCAGCATGAAAGGGCCAGCTCGATCGGGGAAGTACCACCTTCTCACAAAAGATCAACGTGAAACAACGTTAGGTACTCCTGCTCTTGTGCTTCGTAGGGCATGTGAAAGCGCCGGAGGACCAAACCATCTCTCTATCCTCTCCTTACTATCCTTTCTCTCCTCTCCTTAGTATCCTACCTATCTTCTCCTTATTATCCTTCCTATCCATCTCCCATCCCTTTCTTTGGAGATGGCGACACGTGAGTGATGCCTCTGGCGTTGCTAGCGTGCTACGGTAACCACTTAGCATCAGGTGGGCCGTATGCTTGATTGCCACCCATGTAGTAAAAAAAGAACAATTATTGTAAGTTATTGATAATGTGTTCAATATCATAATAATATAAGTAAATAAACGGTAGTTCCTGTATTAAACATTTTCAAATAACATTAGTAAATCATTATCGTTTGAGTGTTTAGAAGTTATGCATCTGCAAATAAAAGCATGTTGAAGTTGTAATTCTACATCTAAAATACAAGATTCTAATGGTTTTATTAAAATATAAATACGTCACTAAAAATTAATTATCTCTAATGTAAAAATAGCTATCCTACGAAAACCATTGGAATGAAGAGTAGTGTGTTCTTTTTGGTTTACAGACTACATGAGAGCAAAATAAAAAAAAATACTTAAACCGTTGAACCAATTATGTCGTGAAAGCCTAATAAACCAACAAAAAAAAGAAGCTAGTACTTAAATTAGCACAAAGTGCCAAAATGTGAAATCAAAAATAACAGTCACGAGTATTATTTGAAACTGTATCTCCTGGAATACCGTCCTAGATAAAGCATCTAGAAAAGCCAATTCAGCCGTCGTGACATTGCTCTGGGACTGTGAATTTTGTTAACACATGCCTTCCTAATGTCTTGAATTTGTGTTAATTTATATGGCTAGCATGTGAAATCTTTAAAAAAAATATATATAAAAATATCAAAAACCGCTAGTATCTATTTACATAATGACACTCAAACACTCAAACTGCGTAAAAGTCAACATATGCCATTATCTAAAAATCTCTACTCAAATAGCCAATTAAAATCCAAAAATTCCAGCAACAACTGTTTGTCTTGTCGGCAATATTTTTAATTGAGACAGACCCTACATATAATGTCAAACAATAGTTTGAATCCACCACTTATCGCTGACCTCTGTTAACTGCACCAGGCTTGTTTGTATTTATAGGGAATGATGGAGTCGCCAAGGGTTTCAGTTGTACTGGTTTTTGGTGAGGTCATTGTTTACATGAACTAAGCAAATAATTAAGAATGTTCATTGGTTTTGTCAACACAATCTATAGAACCAACGCTGCGTTTGTGGTGGGATTCGATTGTTTGATCTCTTCATATTGTGGGTGCAAGTTTATTGGTTCTGTCGCAAATTGATGTTTACCCCTTTTTTAATACACGAGTAAAGAATGTATGAATAGATGAAGGAAAAAAATATGATTGATGAAGTGAAGCGTCGATGGTAACAACTAGAGATTCATGTAAATCTAATATATTTTAAATATTTTAATACTTTGCAAGGATTCATTTACTAAAGGAAAACAAGTATTATTGATAGGAGAAAAGGAATTTGGGTTTTCGAATAACTACAACTTCCTAATATTTTAATTTAAATGATAATAGCATTTAATTGATTAAAAGTTATTACTCGTATATACTAAGTAAAATGGCCATTTTTGTTCTTTAGTAAAGCATTTGCTAAGCAAGAAATGTCAAAAGCTTAAGAATTCTTAGGATAAGTAATAAATAGGTAATACTTTCTGATATTTACGAATGTTACACATTTTGAAATAAAACTACGTTTACGGAATCTATCGCGTTTACTTGATTTTACTACTATCATTCAATAGAGAAGACGGCTGGGTCTTATTATCAAGCTGGAATCCTGTGATATGCCTCACCAAACAGAATACAAGAAGGCACACCACAAGATTGCAAGACACAGTTAGCGCTTATTGTGTAGATAAAACCCACAGTAGGGATTAGATTTGCCTTTTTAAAAAATTTTAAACTTTATTAGTTCTCAGTAATTCCGTACAAAATTGAATAATCCATAACAGTTGTTGCCTACTGAGTTTTCTGGCTGGACCTTTCTCAGTCAGGCCGCGTTCCGATCTGGTGGTAGCTTCTTAGTCTTAGCTTTTGGCAAAATCAATATATTTAATAATATAAACTAATAACCAAGATTGTCTTCTTACTGGTAGTAGTTGGTAGTTTGTGGTAGAATTTGAGCACTAAATAAAAACAAAATTTTACAGTTTAAAGAGGAGTATTATACTCATTTTAATATACGAACTTAAAGTCTCATACATTGTAAGCATAAAAAATTTGAAGTAGATATTTTCACTGTATTTCTATACGAATATTAGGTGGGTTAAAATAAATAAACCAAACATGCTGTAAAATCATATACTGTGGGTAGATGAAACCGTTGAAATAACATATCAAGCCTTGGACGTTTATCATCTAAGTCCACCCGTGATCATGAATGCTGTAAAGTATTCGAAACGTCGGGATAGTAGTAAAATCAAGTAAACGCGATAGATTCCGTAAACGTAGTTTTATTTCAAAATAAATAGGTAGTTATTATACTACTCTGTCAAGAAAGTGCCGGGAAAACATCAATAATACATAACATTTTTGTTATTCATCCAAATTTATTTTATTACTATAAAAGTATACTCCTTCAAAAACGATAGACTTACGCCAAACGAATAATCCAATCATCAAAACATTTTTTAAACGCTGTTTCCGGAATTGAGTTTAGTTCTCGCCGCGAATTCTCCTTTATGTCTTCTACCGATTGAAAACGGGTGCCACAAGGTGGTAATTTGAGTTTAAGAAAAAGAAAGAAGTCGGCTGGAGCTGGTGAATATGGTGGTTGCTCGATGGTATTTGTTTAGTGTTTGTACAAAAAATCATTCACAATGATGGCCTTGTGCTAAGGCGTATTATCGTAGTGCAAAATCTAAGAATTTTCTTTCCACAAATCTGGCTTTTTTCGTCGAATTTGCCCTCTTCAACGCCGCATAACGCTCAAAAAATATTCTTTATTTACCGTTTGACCTTCTGGCAAGAATTCCGAGCGCACAACACCGCGATAGTCAAAGAAAACAGTCAACATGACTTTGACTTTTGATCGACTTTGGCGTGGTTTTTTAGGTTTCGGTTCAGTTGAAAATCGCCACTCCGAAGCTTGTTGACTAGTTTGCATGTCAAACTCGTAAATCCACGTCTCGTCACCAGTAACAATGCCGTTTCATGAATGTTGGGTCGGAATTGACTCATTCTAGCATGTCCTCAGCGACTCTCATGTGATTGAGTTTTTGGAGAAAATTCAGGTCTTTTGGGACTAGCCGAGCGGAAACATGTTGCATACCCAAGTGATTACTTAAAATGGTACGGATCGACTCGTGAGACATAGAAAGTTCAGCGGCTATCTCTCTCAAAGTTGAATGAAGATTTTCAGTCACTATTTCCTTCACTTTTGCAATGTTAACTTCAGTTGCAGACGTTGATGGCCTACCAGAGCTAGGCAAATCTTCCATCACATCTCGACCGCTTTTAAACGCTTTGTACCACTCATAAGCACGTGTTTTTGATAAAATCGATTCACCGTAAGCCTTCTGTAACATTTTCAGTGACTCCGAACATGAAATTTCATTGGCGATGCAAAATTTAAGACAAACTCTTTGTTTGATCATTTTGATCTATATTTTAGCACTTGACGTGCTCAGCTACTCTTAAGGTACAAATTATAATTTGTGAATAAGGAAAAAGAGTATTTTAGTACGAGCGGGAATCGAACCTGCGTCCCTTCCTTTCCGGGGAAGTGCTCTAATCCATTGAGCTATCGTACCATTTCTAGAAATACCGAATTTCCTCATCACATTTGTCTTAACGACCAACGCCCTTCATCGGCAATGCATTTACATGCATTTATCCAATGTAGTAAGTTTAATTTTGCAATTAAAATTCTAACTATTTGATGGCGTGATTTTTTAAACATTTTGATCTATATTTTAGCACTTGACGTGCTCAGCTACTCTTAAAGTACAAATTATAATTTGTGAATAAGGATAAAGAGTATTTTAGTACGAGCGGGAATCGAACCTGCGTCCCTTCCTTTCCAGGGAAGTGCTTTAATCCATTGAGCTATCGTACCATTTCTAGAAATACCGAATTTTCTCATCACATTTGTCTTAACGACCACGGCACGTTAAGTGCTAAAAATAAAAATATAGATCAAAATGTTTGAAAAATCACGCTATCAAATAGTATGAATTTTAATTGCAAAATTAAACTTACTACATTGGATGAATGCATGTTAATGCATTGCCGATGGAGGGCGTTGGTCGTCAAGACAAATGTGATGAGGAAATTCGGTATTTCTAGAAATGGTACGATAGCTCAATGGATTAGAGCACTTCCCCGGAAAGGAAGGGACGCAGGTTCGATTCCCGCTCGTACTAAAATACTCTTTTTCCTTATTCACAAATTACAATTTGTACTTTAAGAGTAGCTGAGCACGTCAAGTGCTAAAATATAGATCAAAATGTTTGAAAAATCACGCCATCAAATAGTATGAATTTTAATTGCAAAATTAAACTTACTACATTGGACGAATGCATGTAAATGCAATGCCGATGGAGGGCGTTGGTCGTTAAGACAAATGTGATGAGGAAATTCGGTATTTCTGGAAATGGTACGATAGCTCAATGGATTAGAGCACTTCCCCGGAAAGGAAGGGACGCAGGTTCGATTCCCGCTCGTACTAAAATACTCTTTTTCCTTATTCACAAATTATAATTTGTACTCTTTGTTTGATGTTTTTGTCCATTACGAAATTCGCAATACACACTAGCCGTCTTACTAATAAACTATTACACACGGCGTATACACGATGTATAACATCAATGTTACTAATAAACAATATTTTGACAATTCTGTTGTATACATCTATTATAACGCGTGCATAATATCTGCCAATTTACCCAAACGCTATACACCTCGCGACCGTTGTTTTTTTAGCTACGGTCTTACTAATAAAATTTTATACACGGAGTATACGAGATGAGTAACATCAACGTGACTAATAAACAATATTTTGACAGTTCTGTTTTATACATCTGTTATAACAAATGGGTAAATTTTATGAAAATTTACACATCCGCTAAACGCTCCGCGACCCTAGTTTATCTAGCGTGTAACTTAAAATTGTATTCATTAAAAATTCTAATGAGAATGAATTTAGATCATTTCGAAGTTTTTGATGAAACAAGTACCAAGAAAAAATTATTTATACAAAATTACCTCTAATGGTAGTAGATTCAACATGCAATTATTATTATTATGGGATTCTTGCTATGACTTAACAAATTATTTACTTCGGTTCTGAATCCCCATACTGAGATTCACAGAGATTTAGGTGTTTGCTTTATTGGTTTCAGTGTGTTGTTAGAAAATGTTAAATTATACATTGTGGCCCTAGTCTCCTATTGTATAATATCGCCATTGACATGAAGTAAGATATTGATTTTGGAAAGCCTGTTATCCTTATTTTATGTACCTATATGAAATAGATATAAAAGTGAGTCTGTCTGCCCGCCGGCTTGGCATGCTGAAGTGTTAATGGGCAGGCCACATCGTTCTCGAGTAGTGAGTGGTTTCGGACGGCGTAGCACTAGATCGTCGGTTCCAACAGATGAACCGACGATCTGGTCAAAGCCACAGGGAGCCTTTGGATGCAGTTAGCACAAGACTATTGGTTGTAGTGCTTTCTTGGGGAGGCCTATGTCCAGCACTGGATGTTGAAAGGCTGATGGATGGATGGATGGATGAGAGTGACCTTTATATACAGCGGTCCACGCAGACAAAAAAATCCGCCAAGACATAGACATAATTTAAATAGTATATCTGGACAAGCTTCAAGAAGACTTTTTATTAAAACACATTTTGAATAAACCGTCTTCTTGTCATCTGTGGCTTTATGAATGTGAAGTATCATTATAAATATTAAAAATTAAAGCAATTGTCGCTACTATGTAGGTAGTATGTAAGGATTTGAGAGAAAAACAATGATAATAATATAATGATCCTTTAATTATTATTATCGATTTTAGTAGATATATATTATCTGATTGAATATTTTGTCAATTTTTAGTTAACTTTCTTCTTTATTAAAAGTTTGTGTACATATAACATATGTTTTATTTTGGAATTGTGCTCTTCTGTAACTAAACCACGATCTTTATTCATATTTTAGAGCTTTTTAGCTCACCTTCTTCAGCACTTAACAGCATTTCCTTAGCATTTCTATTTATGTATATTTATCAAATCACTGGCCATTATATTTCACAATAACAATATCAGGTATTCAATTTAACTTCGTGAATTAGAGGTAGACAATTTTAAAATTAGATAAAATTAGGTTTCTAACATTATTTTGATTTCAAAGCGGAGATCAGATATCAGATATCTGATACTTTAAAGTTTACATTCTCACATGACATTCAAGTTTGAAACGAACGTTCCAACCCATAAAAATAATAGTTACCTATCTTGAATAAAATCTTTTTCCATAAAAAGTAAACCATTCATTTCTTTGTTTAAAAAACACAATTATCGTAACATTACAAACAAGACAAACATTAATCAACATAAAAATCATATTTTCAAGTATAACATAAGTACATTCAAAGTCTCAGCCCAAACATCATTCTAACCGAAATTTACTTGAAATAATTTTTAAAACGCTTTCAGTGTATATTGCCAGTATTGTTTGTTATAACCAGTGTGTAACTATAAAATGAAAAAACATCTTTTATAAGTAAGGAAGGTGTGCTGCTCCTATGCACTGCTTACACATTGTATAAGAACACAGTTGTTATACGTCTGTTTTGTAATTCTTTATTAGTTCTTACCAAGTCTTCTGCAGCCTGTAACTTAAAATGAGAATGGATTGTCTACGTTATTTCGAAGTTTTTGATGAAATATTAAATAAGTACTAAGAAATTAATATTTGTACAAAATTAATTCTAATGGTTGGTTGGATATTATTAATATTATGGGATTCTGGCTATGGTTTAACAGATTATTGATTTACTCTAGTTCTGATTCCCCATACTGGGAATGATAAAACTTATAATTTAAAGGTATTTTAGAGTCTGAAAGCATATCGGGTAGTATTAGAAAATAATAAATTATACATAGTCGCCCTAGTCTCGTATTGCTCAATATCGCCATTGACATGAAGGAAAATATTGATTTTGGAGAGCCTGTTATCCTCACTATAATTATATATATGCAAAAGTGAGTATGTTTGCTTGCTTCTTTCTTTCTTACGCTTTCACACTGTAACTGTAACCACCATGCTCAATGATCTCAGCAGGGGTTCGCGATAGGTGGGCCTAAAAATGAACATGAACAAGACGAAAGTCATGTCTAATGTCAAAGAAAGTATTGTTAATGATGGCAGACGAGCCACGGCCCACCTGATGGTATTGTCCGTGTGGTGACGGACTAAGAACACAAGTGTCACCACCCTATTCTTTCCCACGGGTGTCATATGAGGCGACTAAGGGA
The DNA here is from genome assembly GCA_948253155.1 of Leucoma salicis. Taxonomy (NCBI): domain Eukaryota; kingdom Metazoa; phylum Arthropoda; class Insecta; order Lepidoptera; family Erebidae; genus Leucoma; species Leucoma salicis. The sequence goes on from OX411815.1 coordinate 8,955,671, forward strand.
AGTAAGCAACTATCATCCATTGAATGACTGGTGTTAGGACTGGGTACCAAGTGGGGGTACTCACTTGGTATTGGGTCCGAGCGGGTTGGTACCACTATCTCTCGTGTGACCGGCCATGAAGCACATCATTGCGTTTTGGCTGTAGCAGGAGATAGCCGTTTATTCTTTCATTTCATATCGGTAAAATGAAATGGTGAGCAGTGGCTTGACAATACTCTCAGTATAGTTAAGTCCATGAGCGACGGTTACCATTTACCATCAGATGGGCCGCGGCTCGTCTACGACTATATGCAATAAAAAAAATAAAAAAGTGGTAATCGCTCATGGACTCAACTATGCCGAGAGTATTATCAAGCTGCTGCGCACCATTTCATTTCTCAGATGTGTAATGAAAGAATAAACGGCTATCTTCTGCTACAGCCAAAACACACTGATGTGCTTCATGACCGGTCACACAGGAGACGGTGGTACCGACCCGTTCGGGCCCGATAGCAAGTGAGTACTCTCACTTGGTACTCAGCCCTACCACCAATGCACTGTGTGATAATTGCTTACTTCCCACAGTCGCCTTGTACGACACCCGCGGGAAAGGATGGGGTGGTGACACTTGTATACTTAGTACGTCACCACACGGATGGAAACTAAATAATAGTATATCTGTACAAACTTCGAGAAATCTTTTTATTGAAACACATTTTAAATAGTCTTCTTGACATCTATGGCTTTCTGAACGTGATGTACCTATAATTATAAATAATTAAAATTAAAAGGCTATTGCCGCTACTATATAGGTACAATGAGAGGATTTCAGAGAAAAACAATAATGAAATAAATTAATATTTTTTCAAGTTTTAGTTGACTCTTCTTCTTTGATAAACGTTCGTGGACTTCTTCTAACATTATTTTTTATTTTTAAATTATGCTTTTCTGTACCAAAACCATGATCTTCAATAATATTTTTGAACCTTTTAGCTCACGTTCTTCAGCACTTAACAGCATTTCTTTTTCTTTATATTTATCAAATTGCTGGTCATTATTTCACCATAATAATATCAGCTATTTAATGTAATCACGTGAATTAGATTTAGAAAAGATTAGAATTAGTTAAAATTAGATTTTCAACATTATTTTCCGTTTATTTCATATTCAAAGAGGAAATAACTGCTAAGCTAATGTTTGTTTTCTTATGTCACTCAAGTTTGAAAGATACATTCAAAGCAATAAAAATAGTATAATGCCTATCTTGAATATGAAAACTTTTTTCATAAAAAAATTATCCATGAATTTATTTGCTTAATAAAATACAATTATCATAACATTATAAACAAGTAAAATATTACTAAACATAAAAATCATGTATTCTAGTATAAAATAAATACATTAATGAGTCTCTGCCCAAACATCAAACGAATCGAAAATTCCTGGAAATAAGTTTTTAAACCATTTTAGTCTATGTTGCCAGTGTTTCTATTGTGTAACTATACATCATTTTATTAGTGAGAGAGGTGTGTAACGCTTATTCACTACTTCCACAATGTGTAATTACACACTTGTTAAACAACTGTTTTGTGATTCTTTATTAGTAAGACTGTAGATATATAACTAAAAACAGCACTGTATTTAATATAAATAACAGATGCAACTTAAACTCCGCGCCAAAATGGATAACAGTTATGCCAGCAGTAATGTTACAAAAATTTGACTTTGGAACCATAAACAAATCATCCATTCCCAATACTTTCTTGACTGAATGTATATATTTTGTCCGTGTGGTGACGGACTATGAATACAATTGTCACCACCCCATTCTTTCCCACGGGTGGTTACTTGAGCTACACTTTCGAAAGAGTTTTCACAATTTAATATATTAATAAGTTTGTACTTATATAATATAGTATACTTCTGCCAATATATCAACCATCGCCATAACAGTATTTCTTAATTTAGTATTCAGTTTTCAAAATGTTTAGTTTCGCGTTAGAGCATTATAAGTCATAATATAACAGAAACATTATAGTATATTAGTTACTCCCAAATTACAAAAAAAATATATTTTTGTAATTTGGAAGTTATCAGGTTATTATTAGGTTAGAATTAGAATTCAAAAGTAATAGTAAAAATAATATACTTTTAAACTTTGCATTCAATGAATAAAACCTCACTCATAATACTGGCACGAGCAATGACGTCGCTAACAAATTACTTAAGAACATGTGTAATGATTTATTTATAAATACAAGCGTAGAATTAGATACTTAAGCAAACATAAGCAAGAAATATCAATTAGTATGAATCACAATTCGGACTTGCAACGAGTTACATTTCGTTATGTAATATATAAAGATAAAAATTCGGGACAATTGGACGTCAGTAAACAACCCTTAACACACACATTAAGTTCCTTCTCTTCAATTTCTTTCGTAAAGGATTCTTCAGGGGTCTTATTCATTCCCTTATTAGGGCGATGTTTGTTTTGCGCGGGACATAGCCCCGGAGATTCTCGGGTCATTATCCGGGAGCGGCACACGTGATGCGTGAAATTATTTCGTACTTTACACAGTTCTCTGTGACGGGTGCGTACGCGCTGATGCAAGGGGCACTGTCATAATGTGAATAAGACTCTAACAGTTATTTTAAAAATAGCTAATTTTAATAAAACCATATTATAGATCTTGAATCAGAATAACAAAATCCTTCTTATTGTGACTTGACGAAATGAAACGTGTTTTAACAATAAATTTTGTTATACAATAAAAGAGTTCTCAGCGGTGAAATAAGGCATATATATTATTAAGCTGTAAGGGAGTTATGTCTGTACATTTAAGATTGAGAAAAAAATAATATATGAATGTATTTAGGCGTCTCTAAACACAAAACAATTAGGTATTTTAGAATTTTTGTATGATTGTTTGTTTGTAAGAGCATCGTGTAAAAACTACTGAACTGATTTTGATAATATTTGATTAGACTTAAAAACTGGTAGGTATATGTTTTTATCCGCTACTGTATTGCTAATATGTATTACCAAAAAACTAGCTTGTCTTGCGGCGAAGATATGGATAAAGGCTAGTTCGTAACAATTATGTAAACACAATAAGTCACATTCTGCAGATTAAGTTATTGTACCTAATTAATTAATAAATAAATTATTTCTATTTTTTAATCATTAATTAATGAAATAATGCACAGGTAAAATCTAATAATCTGTAAATTAATCATTAAAGGAATCTGAACATATCCACTTTGTTCTGTCTCCACGGTCTCGTAACAACCCCAGCCGATAACGATTCGTGTAAAATGAAGTTGTAACCCAGTACATCTGCTACACGAGGCTGACATATTCGCATTGTGACTCCGACACTATTTATAATTGTACAATAAGATTGTGTTTATAGCCTTGTTGTACATTTGTATGTATGGAATAAATGAACCGTGTAAAATCACAATTAGATGGACTTTATATTGCTAATTTGAAATTGATTCAATGTTTATTTTAATAGATTCCATACTTAAATGAAAATGGAAAGTGGGAATAGAAGGACTAGTCATATTGTGCTGATGGTGTATCAATATCTGTGTAGCACATTTTCCCTTAAATTTATACATGTGTAAGTTTTTTTTTTGCTTTTCCTTTATTTTGCTACGATTTTACGTCGTAACTACTAAAATTTTGCATAAATATAGCTTAGAATCCAGAAAAGGACAGTCCTCGTGGCGTAGTCGGTAGTGTAACAGTCGTGGGTTCGATTCCCACTCAGGACAATTATTTGTGTGATGAACACAGATATTTGTATTGCGTCTGGATATTTTCTATCTATTATATGTATGTATGTATTTAGAAAAAAAAAATGTAGTAGTATGTATTATATCCGTAATCTGGTACTCATAGCACATGCGTCAAGCTTAGTTTGGGACCAGAGGGCGTTGTGTGAAAATCTCCGCGAATATTTATTTATTTATTTGTATTGCGTCTGGATGTTTTCTATCTATTCCTATATGTATGTATGTATTTACAAAAAGAAAAGTAATATATGTATTATATCCGTAATCTGGTACCCATAGCACAAGCCTTAAGCTTAGTTTGGGACCAGAGGACGTTGTGTGAAAAATGTCCGTGAATATTTATTTAATAATAAATATTATTATTTTATTATTTATTATTTAGGACCCATCTCATTTAACAACTGTGATAAATTAAATTTAAAGAGAGATGTAGATTTGGAAACGACAGGTCTTATATCCGTATGTATATAAATTATCTTAGTATATACGAAAGAAATATATAGTATTATTTTACTCTATAATTTGTCTAAATAAAATAAAATATAAAATAGTATTTTAGAAGTTGAATCTGTATTTATATATATCTAATAGAATATAGCCTGTAATCCCGAAGGGGTTGGAAGAGGTGTATTACACACCAGCGGTCGGCCAGCTATATTTAAGTCCCACCTAATAGGGGGTGAGCCTATTGCCGTCTACCGGGCACATTTCCAAACTCTGGGCTGCTACTGAACATTTTTATTTTTACGAAAAATCTCAATAACACTGCCCGATCCGGAGATCGAACCCAAGACCTCATGGTCAGCAGCCGCACACACTAGTAGGTATATTTAATGTAAATTAAATGCAGGTTTTTTTAACAACCCTTTTAATATCCTACTATGGAGCATGGGTCTCCTCTCATACTGAAAGGGATTTAGGCTGTATTCCACCATGCTGGTGCAGTGGCAGTTTACCAGAATACTTTATACTCTAATCTATCTATAGGTACTATAATATATCTCTCACTACTCTAATCTATACTCTATTCTATATTATACTAAAATATATCAAAATAACAAAGTATGTAGTGTTTAGTTTTAGTTTTGTTAAGAAATTGAACACTATTTCCTGAGTTTTAGTAACCATCTAATGGCCCTGATCCTATCCCGAAAATCCATGACCATAATTGATATAATTTTTGTTATTTAAATCTTTTTCTAGTTAGGTAAAGTAACTACAAACAGATAAGCTCATTTGGCCACAGAGATCGGATGTAAAAAATTAGCCAACCTAGATTTTAAGTCGAGAAGGCATATTATAATATATTAAAAGCTTCCTACAAGCCATGGAAGGCGTTTTAAAATTAACGCATTTCATAAAGCATTTGTATTTTATTTGTCCAGATATATTTAGTCAATGCAATACCCTTAAAACCAAGTAGTTTTGGGTCACCCAATTAATTTTCCTGTTAGAGAATCGATACCACTCAGCACAATAAGTCGGTATTTATACCATTAAGATATAAGTACACTCAAAATAAATCCTTAAATCAATACGTATAAATTAATTATTGAATATTTGAATCCCCTCTTCACAAAAATAAAAGCATTATAATCGCATCCAATACATTCAAAAGAAAAATAAACCCGGAAAATGCGTAAAATCTAAAAGAATTTCAATTATGTACGTTTCTCGTTGCCTGTCTTGTATCGTTACACGCAACGTGATATTAATGATTGCCGAGAAGACAAACAGCCACCTGACTTCAGAAAGTATTAAGCTTAAGGTGGATTTGTATCGAGGATAAGTTTATTGCATTACCTAACGTAAATTTGTACACCCCTCTTACGTTTAGGAGCTCGTAATTTTAACACGTTTATGTACACAAATGTATAATTTTGTTGTTCCGTGGACAAATCTGATCTTCAAAACATTTTTAGGTGTTAACAAAGAAAATATGTATATAAATTAAGAATTACAACTAGTCTCTGAAAATTTTACTTGCCTCTTTCTCTGTTCTTCTCCCTCGACTTTATCATAAAATCCTCGTTATCAAGCTAAATCGATTTTCAATTTACACCATATTTACCTTTTTTTTGTTTAGGCGGGAAATAATATTCCTGACTGCACTCCCCATCGTTCGTGGCAACGAACAGGATAGTGTGGGCCCTCACCCACTAAATAAACCCGCCGTGTGCCGTCTCTCCGCCTTCATTGGCGGGTCACTGGAACTATGTTACATTCCTTCGGCGGTACACCATATTTACCTACTACTAGCTACTTAAGAATTTTAGTATCTATCATTTGGCTTCGTCAGACCCTTTTTAGCAATGTGTGAGAGTCTTCAATGCGCCCCCAAAAATCGAAGGATTAACTAGCAGCCACTGAAGAGTTTCATCATCCACCTCATGGTTCCATCATCAGATCACCCTAACCTTTTAGCATGTGAGAATACTTAAAATGAGTGAGGTCGCAGCTGCCATACACAATATGTCAAAAAGGCTAATATACCATAGTAAGTAGTAGGTACAGTTGAATCTCGATAACTCGAATTTTAAGGCAAATGTATTTTAATTAAAAAAGAAGAAGAAATTTTGATGTAAACCTATTTTAATGCGTAAGCGCTGTGTGTACTAATATATTACGCGAAGTAATGTCAAAATGTTGTGGTCCAAAATACTTTAAATAAGAACGTAAAATATTTTAGATATTTTTATATATATTTTTAGCATTTGACATGCTTTGTCAGGAGCAATTGTCAGGATGGCTGAATTGGTAAAGCATCTGGACGGTATCCAGAAGATGCAGGTTCAAATCCTGCTCCTGACTGTTATTTTCGATTTTCACATTTTTCACTTTGTGTTTAACGTAAAATATTATTTAAACTAAATAATATTAATACATTATGTGGTTCGTTAAACCGGTTAAACCCTAAATCGCTAAATATCTTTATTTCATCGCACATTGAACATCAATAAACACAAAAGTACAAGTTCAAATTAAATTTATTGCTTGTCAAATATCACTTGTTATACCATTGTCGTATTGTCGTGGTACAGCGTTCGTGGTAATTGCCACAACACATGGTATGGCAAGGAAAGGGGTGGAGTATAATAAATGGCAGAATTTTGATTGCTCGTTAAAGGGTATTCATGAGGTAATATTCGGTGATATGTTGTATTATTTTAGGTATAAGTTATTATGTATATAGTTTGGAGCCATAAAAAAACTAAACTAGACACGAGATTTCTATTTGGACATGTTGCAACATGCTTAAGACTAAAATAAATAAAGATAGATTATCGATATGTCACTAAATAGTTCCAAAAGTATATTTTAACAGCCGGTTTTACCCTCCCTCCGCGTTAGATGTTTCACATCAAAAATATAGGTTCCGGATAAGTAATCACCAACATATTATATCCTAAAACCTTCTCAAAAATACGCTGCATCTCATGGTATAAGTAATAGTCGGATCGGTTCATTAGTTTTCGCAGCATAACCGAACAAAAAAACCGGCTCTCCATTTATTAGTATAGATAGAAGATAATGCAAGCGATGGAGACTGTACGACGCCTCTGTTGAAAGGCCGACGGTAATGAAAAATAAAACAAATGTCTTATAAATTAGGTAATCATCCTGTTTTGATATCAACAACTAAAGTATTTAAATTTTAAGTTGTAATTTAAGAAACAACAGTTCCATCATTCCATCCTTTTCAATTTCAAACACGACTTCATTAGCTTCACTTTCAACAGTTCGATTATTTTTATTTCTATTCTAATATTTAACATTTATCCAAAACAGAACGTATTTATTTTAATATAAAACATAATATATGTGATACTAAGGAGCTAATTAGGTAATAAACGTTGTACAGCAGAAATATCTTAACACAATAATTCTTTCCATTAGTGTTGTCCATATCTACTTACTTATCCTTTTAAGTCATAGCCAAAGTTTCAAAACAACCACTATTCAAAACTGCCACTAAAAAGCAATTTGGTATACTTTAATACAGCCGTATGTGTCCCCTAGAAGTGCTAAGCCGTGTAGAGACTGCCGTATTCCCAATGCCGCGTCGCTTATCCATCAATATCTTTGCATACTGTGAAGTGCTTTATAGTTTTAACTAAAGGTATCTTAAAGCTTATATAGCTAAATATATTTTTTAGTTTGTCGACAGCTTTTGTTAAAATTATTTCAGAAGAAAATTTAAAAGAGCGCGTGATTTATTAGTTACAAGTAACTCACGCTGGCTTTGTACGTACAACTTACTCAAAAAGAAAATTTTCAGTATTTGTAGAACTACTCAAGTAGGTTCACATTTTGAGGAGGCTAAATTAATTTGCAAATGGTTTATTTTCGTGACTTATAGGTATACAATAAATATTTAAAATGAATGTCTCTATTATTTTAAAAGTACGGTCTTCCAAACAAAGGCTTGTTTGGGATCCAGGTCCAATACCTAACACACATAGCATCACGCCTGTATTCCCCGAAGGGGTAGGCAGAGGTGTATTACACACCCACGACTCGCCAGCTATGTTTAAGTCCCGCGTAATAGGGGGCGAGCCTATTGACGTATACCGGGCACATTTCCAAACTCCGGACTGCTACTGAGAATTTTTCTTTTTAGGAAAGAGCTCAATAACATTGCCCGACCCGGGGATCGAACTCAGACCTCATGTTTAGCAGTCGCATACACTACCGCTACACCACCGAGGCAGTAGTACCTATTGTACTATTTATAAGTAAGTACCTACTTAAACTTAGATTAAACCCTCTATGATGTAACTTGTTTATGGTAAATAAACATTTATTTATTAATTTAAGTATTTTAAATTAGGAATATATTCTTAACAATAGTGAGAACTGTATCAGGTAATCACTTGCGAGAATTAAATTATGTAAGGGGAGACACCGAAGCGACTGCAACTTTATTTTATACTCGTACCTTTTATTTATAGACTTAGTTAATATTGCAGGAAGGAATAGGTAGATCAGAAAGATTTTAATGATGCCGACCGCTCTTCAAACGTCTTTGGCAAAGAATTTGTATTACATACAAAGCATACGAACAAAATATACTGAGATGCTTCAAGGCCGGTTAAACTATGACAAACAATGGCTGGCAATAAATTATGAGTATTACTGTATATTGAACTCTGCGATCAGTGAAATATTTAGTATTGTTTTTTACAATCCCCTGTACCTATTCTTTAGTCCTAGGCTGCATAATGCACTTGATCACACTGGACGCTGAGATATCTTTTTTATACAGCCCTCTAAGCTACGCTGGCAGTTGTTATGGGATTTGTTTCAATTGTTATTTGTCTCGCAATGATTTTGTCTGCTTCATTTTTAACTCTTAGTTGACTATCACGACTAGAACGTAACGGAGAATGTAGAATGGATGAAGCAACAAAAACCATGTGTTCTTATCCCGTTCGGTTCTCACATAAACTGATTATATTTATCTATTCTTAAGAATTTAAACACTTTCTATATTCAATTCTGAGTAAGATAATATTATGCTATTTTTAAAACTCGTAAAAGCATGTACCTATTGGTTTGTCTATTGTATTGCCTACGAACAAATATCAATTTAAATTTTCATTAAAATTAAATAAGATTTATATCAACAAGGTTATTCTCTGGACCATAAATTCGCAATTACGTCACTGGCGAACGATGTTCAAAATTACCTATTTCAAACATTTTTTTTATCCAACTCCCAGTAGGCATCGAAAACTGAGTAGGTGTGGTCGGGCTAAGAGAAATACCTCCCATTGGCCATCTGTGAACACACCCACTACTGTAACAAAAAGGAAAATTTTAACACAACGAGACTTCTCCCTAAACACCGAACCTTGAGAATTTCGCTCTCCCTTTCTCAAGCCTCTCTGTTGTATTTCAGGACGGTACCCACTGAAAGCAGGTTCGTATCGAAGTCCCGAGAGCATTGGAACAGCGACATCTATTAGTAACTTATTGAACTACGTACTCGAAGTTTCAGCAAGATGGCGCCGATGACCGTTTAAGGCTTTTATGTGAAAAGTTTTAGATTGAAAACTTGAGAATATTAATTGAGATGTAATAATAATATGACTGTGACTTTGTAAACCCAAACAAAGATTTCTATTTTCGGTTCCATTTTATCGTACCTATGATCCAATTATGATAAGAATATATCCGAATAAGTAAAAAAATAGGTTACTATTCTTAGAATCTTCATAATTAGTTATATATGTTTATTCTAATATTAATTTATTAATCTTAACATTACAAGTATCTTTCTGTATATTAATTTTCAATTAGAATTAATTACCTAAACCTAGGAATAAAATCCTTATTCGCTTGACAAATATATAACAAGGCACGCAATATGAAATCAATTCTCATAAGAAGCTTATAATTTTTACAGGGGAGGCTTAGCTTCCTACGTACTAAGTGCTCATCTGCCAATACCTAAATTATATTTATGTAGATGTTCTCAATCATTATTAGAGATTATATTCTTAACAGAAGCATATATCTATATAATTAATATTTTTGATTTACTTAATAGTTTTATATTTAAAGGTCTCATACTAAAGAGAGTGACGATACGAGATAGCGGCTAGTTAACTTAACAATATCAGAGAGAGATTTATGAAAGTATTAGTCATTCTTTTGTTTCCATTCATCTACATCCCGCTGTTTGGTTCATTCACATAAATTCCACGAAATGAAATGGTGAGCAGCGGCTTAGTAATATTGACGGACCTCGTGGCGTAGTCGGTAGTGTAGCCGACTTCCGTGCACGAGGTCGTGGGTTCGATTCCCACATAATTTTTTGTGTGATGAACACAGATATTTGTACTGCTTCTGTGTGTTTTGTATGTATTATATGTATGTATTTACAAAAAAAAAAGAGTAGTATATGTTAAGCTTAGTTTGGGACCAGAGGACGTTGTTGAAAATGTCCAATTATCCATGAATATTTATTTATTTGTTTATTATTTATTCTTAGTACATTGTTCAATCAAAGAGCAGCGGTTACAACTTACCATCAATGGAGCCATGCAGCTCATCAGCTACCATAAGCAGTAAAAAAGCTTCTTCAGAATTTGAGGAAAATTGAATTTTTCTACCATTTTGCCATCTTCTCATAACTTCATTCATTCTTCACCATAACTCTTAGTCTTTAGTAGTAGAGCCTTGCTTATCCCGGCATGAATGGTCGGCTGCATCGGTAAAGTACCGCCCTCTCACAAATGATCAGCGTGTAACAACGGTAGGTGTCTACTGTTGTGTTACGTATGGTGAGTGAGAGTTCCTATTATCTCCTTATTATTCTTTCTATCCTCGCCTTAGTATCCTACCTATCCGCTCTTTATTATCCATCCTATCCACCTCCTCTCCCTTTCCTTGGAGATGACGACACGTGAGTGATGCCTCTGTTTGCTAGCGTCTATTAGTATACGCTACGGTAACCGCTTAAGTGCCTGCTACACGGTTGTAAACCAACGCCCTAACAGAGGTGACCTTGGTTAGCAGCCGATTGACTGTTTTCAAATTTAGTTGCAAACCGCTGTTTACACGGTTGTAATCTAGCAAGGTCACGTCTGTTACGGCGTTGGTTTACAACCATGTAGCAGGCACTTTAGGCGGGCCGTATGCTTGTTCGCCACCCATGAGGTAAAAAAAAATGCATTCTCTTTCTTGTCACTATTACGTCCATCATTATCAAGATCGATTTCAAGTGACACTGTTATATTTAAATGGTGATTTTAGTTGTTGTATGGTACAAAAAATATCGCCTCGAACTTCAGTGGCCATTCACTGCTATATAAATAACTTAGCAGTTTACTCGGATGATTATACCGAGTGAGAATGCGATTATGTGTTATCGACTATTTAATACATATTATTTTATAATTCTAGGATAACAGATTAGCATAGACCGCACCTGATAGTAAGCGCTAGCAACACCAGAGGCGTCATTAGAAAATCGCGATGTGTGAGTAGTATCTTCCATTGCTTCAAGCTGATCTTCTGCGAGAGGGTGTTACTTACTTGGTTTTGAGAATGATCAAAATTTTCATTTGATATTCCACTTTTGTAAAATCATTAATAAAGATAAAAATCAAGGCTTTGTATTTAAAAATCACGTGTAGGTGTTATGAGTTTGATCGAATTTAGAATTTATATAACTCTCATCAAAAGTGTACGTAGTATTTTATTCCTATTACAAAGGCTTGGTGGTTGGTGGTTTGGATCCAAAAAGAGAAAACCATCAACTATCATATAACTGATCATATGATCAGTCTGATCACTAATTATTATTCTAGGATCTAAAAAAGCTTTAAGATCGCTAAGTGCGAAAAATTTAAAAATACAATGGTAGATCATGATGAAAATGAAATCGATAGATAGCGCGGGCGTTATCTATGACATTAAGATGTGTTATAGAAATTGATACGTTTAGGCCTTTACCAGAACACAAATTGCGAAAATGTAAAATAAAAAATAATAGCCACAAGCAGGATTTGAACCTGCATCTCCTGAATCACTGTTCCAGACGCTCTGCTAACTGAGGGATCCTACTCGGGAACTATCATCTAACACGGTAAGAAAGATTGTGTCATGCAAATTGGTAGTCCAATAGTTGAGTTGTAGCTACGTATGTATTTAATGAACAATTTTTTCCCAATTCTTTAAAAATGTTTTACGACACAGAGAATCTTATAACCGTGCGAAATTGCGTTGTAAGTCACAATATATCGGTAATAGCTGATTAGGTGTAATCCTATAATCGGTCAGGTTAGAATATTACCCACTTGGGCCCTATTTGCGGTCGCTGCGATTAGGCCCATAAAACTCAGTACGATCTTGATAAGGGATGCGCGAATAGCAACGTATGTACGATACAGTGAGGTGTTCGAGTAATAAACATTCGTTTAAAATTTATGTGCTAATTGTTCTAAATTAGGTTAGAGTTGGAGCTTTAATTTTTTTTAGGCTCACGTCTTTATTTCTCAAGTAAAGGCGTATTTACACAGTGCAACTTTGCTGAGCAAAAAAGGACCGGACGCTGTGCCTAACGGAAAATCAAAATAACACTCTCCAGGGCTCGGGATTCGAGTCCAAAACTTCACGTTTAGAGATTGCATGTATATGTTTGTACCAATGAGGTAATAAATAGGTATCTATTTACTATTTTAAGATCCAATAAAGTCTATTCATTATTAAGTAAATAAGTATGATAGATTTTGTCCGTGTGGTGACGGACTAAGAATACAAGTGTCACCACCCCATTTTTTCCCACGGGTATCATATGAGGCGACTAAGGGAAGCAGCAATTATCATCCATTGCATGACTGGTGGTAGGGCTGGATATTCACTTGGTTCCGGGTCTGAGCGGGTTGGTACCACCATCTCCCGTGTGACCGGCCATAAAGCACATCGTTGCGTTTTGCCTGTAGCAGGAGATAGCCGTTTATATTTCATATCTGTGAAATGAGTTGGTGTGAGCAGCGGCTTGACAATACTCTCGGTATAGTCGAGTCCATGGGCGACGGTTACCATTTACCATCAGATGGACCGTAGCTCACCTGCTACTACATGCAATAAAAAAAAAGATTTTTATCACATTGAAAAATGAACCTTTGGACATATCTTCCAAAATTTCACCATTTAGTGTTTTTGAAATAGTTTCAAATCCTGGGTCGGCAGAAAGTAATTTATTTAAGAAATTTTCTGCAGCAATACAAGCAATACAGAATCTGGATATTAATACTTGACCTTGACGGAGGCGTCCCCTTGCATCCCCTTGCATCAGGAAGTGAAGCCTCCTGTCCAGAAAGAAAATAAATAGATAAATATGTAGAAAATATTGATTCTTGATTGGACACTGTTGGAATCTCTCAAGCCCCTATCCATAATTGTTTATTAATATAAATTAGCATACTATAAAGCTATGTATGTACAGTAAATAATTAAAAATAAATACTGTAGGCTATTATTTATGGATCTCTGAACCGAAAGTTTTTTAGGATACTTCTCTGATTGTCTATTTGTTTGGTCGCACTTCACCCAAACGCTACTGATCTCGTTTTATTGAAATCGTTTTTTATTTGAAATAACCTTGTCACCGTGCATGGTTCTTGTTAGAAGGCTTGCCCTTTACTACGTTGTAACTGAGTTAAATTTCATAATATTAATAATTATGTGATTGTTTTGTGCAAAAAGCACAAAATGCTAAGCCTAACTTTATTATTTTTCAGTAGGTAAAGTTCTATCGTTGAGTTTATTTAGACTGAAAATTTTCAGACAGTACACGTCGGAGTTGGAATTTTTAGTTAACTGCCGCGAAACTCCACATGATTTTTAGTCCAACTTTCTGACTATTTGTGGTACCGTGGAGACGTCAGCTTGGTTAGCGAGCTTTAGCTTCATTAGTATCTAATGCATATGGAAAAAGTTTAAGCTTAAACTCAGAATACCTTATTTATATTATAATCTATAATAATTATACCTATATTAATTTTGCACAAAATTTAGGAAGGGTTGATTTACATAAAAAATGTCTGTGTGGTCACCACATGGACTAAGAATACAAGTGTCACCATCCCATACTTTCCCATGGGTGTCGTACGACTAAGGGAAGTAAGCAATTATCACCATTGAATTACTGGTGGTAAGACTGCATACCACCGTCTCCTGTATGACCAATCATGAAGCGTGTCAGTGTGTTTTGGCTGTAGCAGAAGATAGTCGTTTATTCTTTCATTTCATATCTGAGAAATGAAATGGTGCGCTGTGACTTGACTATACTCTCGGTATAGTTGAGTTTATGAGCCACGGTTACCACTCCATCAGGTGGGCCGTGGATAGTCTATCATCATGAACAATAAAAATTAAAATTTTTATTGTATCTCACTGGTCAATATCGGATACCGGTTTGCCTTCAAAACCATCCGCCCGCAATCGCAACGAGCCCTCGGCTCCGCCGCAGCCAAAAGTTAGTTTTTTGGTTATATCTCAGGTTCCCGATATAGTAGCGGGATAAAATGTTTACCAGTTGTTAAGTCTAATCAAGAGCTATCAAACAAAAAGAAGTTGCATCAAAATCCGTTCAGTAGTTTTACGCCTGTACCTATAGCCTATTACAGACATTTTTTCTCTAATATCTTAAATGTACAGACATAGCTCTGTTACAGCTTTATAATAGTATAGATAGAAGAAGAGTTAGTAGGTTTCCTTATAATATTTTTAATACAACATTCTTTAGTATACCTAATATAAAACATATCAAGGTCTCACAGCTCTGTAACATCAGTGGGTGGGAGGTACAAAACAAAGTGCTACAATTAAGTCGCGACCCGCTTCGGTGGAGTTCAACAGTTTTTCCCTCGTAATTCTATTACATTATTAACTTACACCGTGTTAAGGAAGTAGGGAAGAGAGATATCTTATCGATAAAGAACGAAGGACTAAAGAATTCAATGCGTTTGTCGATAATTTGGTAGCTACGGTATAGTATGTAGTATTGTATTGTAGTGAAGATATTGACACAACTCTTTTACAGCTTTATAATATAGTACAGATGTAAGAGTGTGCATTTGTGTGCGCGTTATCAATTTAAAATTACAAGTGTCATTAATTTTACTACAATTTTATATAAAGTTTTTTGTTCTTGTACTTTTGTAGAAATATAACTCATAATATTGACGGGCCTCGTGGCGTAGTCGGTAGTGTAACCGACTTCCGAGCATGAGGTCGTGGGTTCGATTCCCACTCTGGACAACTATTGTGTGATGAACACAGATATTTGTACTGCGTCTGGGTGTTTTCTATCTATTATATATATGTATATGTAATATCGTGATCTCGCCTAAAATGTATTAGTAACTTTAAAAAGAATTTTTTAAATATAAATATGTATAATAGATAGATAATTTATCAAAAAAGTAATAAATATAGATGTATTCAACAAATTCTTATTCTAAACTAGTTAAGTAAATAAATAAATATGTATACACGAGCATTTCACACAACGTTCTCTGGTCCGTGGTCTGATCTTAACGCTTGCATTATGGGTACCAGATTACGGATATAATTCATATATATTTTTTTGTAAATACCTACTATAATAGATAGAAAATACCGAGCAGTACAAATATCTGTATTCATCATACAAATAATTGTCCTGAGTGGTAGTCGAACCCACGACCTCGTGCACGGAAGTCGGTTACACTACCTACTACGCCATAAGGCCCGTCAAGATAGATGTCTGCTCGTCAACGTAAACTTTAGTTTTAAATGAGTATAATAATATTTACGAATACCATTTTCACCAACCTAGAATTTCCCATGGTGGTATGAGACGACTAAAGGAAGTCAAGAATTATCAACCATTGTATTATTTGGGCTGGGTACCAAGTGGTAAAAAGTTCCCAGTTTATGCCCAAGCGGGTCGGTAACACTGATTTCGTGTGACCGACCGCGACACGTCTCGGTGGGTTGTGACTGTAGTGGGAGTAGGCGTCAATTAGGTAATTTATTTCCTATTCGTGAAATGAAATGGTCTTGGCAGTATTCTTAATATTGCTGAGTTAATAAGCAGCGGTTACTGCTTACTATAAGGTGGGTCGTGACTAGTCAATAGGCAATAAATAGTACATTGTTAACCTAGGGATGAAAGCAACTTATTTTTTTGCCAAGACGGGGTTTGGCGCCCGAGCGTAGCGAGGGCTCCAATAGTTCGAGGGACTAAATTCTGCCATGACTACAATGTCGTCGGCATATCGAAGGTGAGTGATGTATTCGCCATTGAGATTGATGCCGAAGCCGGTCCAGTCCAAGAGCTTGAAGACATCTTCCAATGCAGCGGTGAAGAGTTTCGGGGACATAACGTCTCCCTGTCTAACACCTCTCTGCAGTTGGATCGGTTTCGTACTCCTGTCCTGAACACGGACTGACATGGTGGCGTTTCTATACAAGCACTTCAGCACTTCGTTGTACCGATAGTCAATTTGGCACCGCTGAAATATACGCTGAGTATAATTGTTTGCCACTAACCCAATATAAAAAAAATGTAGGCTGGCTCTTAAATATATTTGTGTTGACAACGGAAAAGGCAAAAAATATTTATCAGCAATAATAATCGTATAATAGTGTAACAATCACCCTGATTAAAAAAAAAACAGCATCACGCCTGTATTCCACGAAGGGGTAGGCAGAGGTGTATTACACACCCACGATTCGTTCCTGTGTTTAAGTTCCACGTAATAGAGGCAAGCCTATTGACGTCTACCGGGCACATTTCCAAACTCCGGGCTGCTACTGATAATTTTTATTTTTTAGGAAAAAGCTCAATAACATTGCCCGAAAAAATAATTAAAAGACAATCCCGAAAACCAGGCTATTTTGTGCCCGTCGTGCGTCTTAACTATCTAAACATAAAAAATCGACTTTTGAATAATGATGTTATTTGTATTTATTTTAGTCATAAGCGAAGTGGGGTTTCAAAGTTATAAAAAAAAGATATACATATTATTAAATTCGATATAAGCGGAACTGCCATATTTATTGGAAGGCTTGGATAGTCAATGTCGCCAGTTTATTACTATACCCATTTTTAAAGCCAAATAGTAAGAATATTGATTTGAAATAAATAAAAGAAAACCCACATGAGCTCCTATTATAATACTTAGTATTAGTCGAAGATTATTTTATGAAATCATAATTATGAAGTTTTGTTTTTAAATTAAAAATACAATAACATTTTTTCTAAAAATATGTTAGTATATATATTGTTATTTTACTAGCAACCCTTATTGATTTGAATTTGATTGACAATTTGTCATGATTTGATATTTGTATTGGCGATAACGTGTTATGTACGTTATGTGTTGATTGCTTCATTTGTGAAAAAGCAGTGGTTTTTTATTATTGTTCAGTGTTTACTTTAACGTTGAGTTCACCAATTCTCCGTTGAGTAATTAAAAAAAAGAGCGTGACGTCGTGTGAGATAGACTTTTTAGTGGTACTAAGACCAGGACTCTTAGAATGTAATCTAGATCCAGAGTAGTTAGCCGTAGCATTATATCCTATCTATATTTCTTACATAGGTACTCTAAAATACTATTGATACTACATTTTGTACTATAATAGAATAAAAGATATGGATTTCAACGCATAATATATAACCTATATACTAAAAATTAAAAGTCAGATTTCTCTAAACTCCCATTAGATATCTCAATAATATTTTTATTTAAAGACCCTGAGTACATTAAACACAAAGTGAAAAATGTATAGTGCTAAGCATGTCAAATGCTAAAAATATATATAAAAATATCTAAAAATGACCCTGAGTACATTTGCAATGTTCTACAGTTAATTTGGTTAAGACGCAACAATAGCCCAACTCTCATAGAAAAATCGGCATTGTCCTTTAATTGATTTGATCTACTCAATGTTATCACATACTTATCTTATTTCCCGATATCGACACCCGCTTATCGACAGAGTCACATTCCCAAAGTATATATAATATGTTGGTGGTCTCTCGTCTCGCCGCCGTTCTCACAAAGATCGCTAGCTGAAAACTTTTAATACTTTAACTTGACTTTCACTCAATTTCGCTTAACGCCTTCGTTGACACGCCTCGATGCCTTCCGTATAGCGCTATAACAGTTTTACTAGGCATATCATTGAGAAAACTTGGACCTACGAGTTCTGAGATGCAGGATTAAAATATCTTTAGGACAGTTCTTCCTAAATATTATGCAAATTTTGTCATAAAATATGATTTCATTATATTATCTTAAATTTTATAATGTTCGGACACCACTTTAAAATTCATCTAATATAATTTGAAGTTGCTTTTTAAGTTATAATTTTAATAAATATAATTACATATATGAATTTTGTGCCGTGATTGTGTGTGGAGCCGGCTTTAGAATTGTCCCACTCCTCTCCACCCATGGGAGTCGTAAGAGCCGACTGAGGGAATACCGAGGGAGTGGGCAGCAGCACTCCTTCGAGTATTAACAACATCCACTGCGATCGCCAACCCGCCTGCCAAGCGTGGCGATTACGGCATTATCCCCCATTTTTTGGGTGGCCTATGTCCAGCAGTGAACTTTAATAGGCTGATGGATATGAATTTTTATTGTGTAATGTTATTTCGGCAAGTCCCTTTTGATTTAATGATCTGTAATCAAATATTTATAGCAACTATTATTTATCTATAATATATTATTATAGATAAATAATAGTTGCCTTATTAGGTTTATAAATCTGAATCAACATTATAGTTCAGACATCAATTTCAAATTTATCTTGCCAATATCTATAATAATAAGGTTTATAAATGTGAATGAACATTATAGTTCAGACACCAATTTCAAATTTACCAATTTCAATTTTTCAAATTTATCGGGGTGTTGAAGTTATAAATTTAACGATAATTTCTAAATGTTTTAAGAAAAGCCTGTTTTAATTTCAGTCTCTGTAATGAAATTGTCGTAGCAACTCTTATTGATCTAATATCTTATATCTCACACATCTTTTGCCTATGAAATAACTCCTTTAATACTGTATCAAATTTTATGCTTAAAAACTTAAAAAATATAATAAGTATTTGAATAATTTTTGGTCTATTGAAGAAAAATGTTGGTCCAGGAGCCGCCGCCTATTTTTTTTTAGTGATTAATAACAGGCTGAATATTTGTGAGTAGGTTCCGTTCGATGAGACATGCAAATTTTTCTCAGTGAAAAATGTCGATAGAGGTAGCTATTAAGTATCCGTGGAATCGACAATTTGCAAGCGTGGGAAAGAGAAAATATACCACTAAATTTGTAGGTATGGCCATTTCATTATACAAATATTTACAAAGCTGCATTCAAGAAATCAGATGGTTAATAATTTGAATGACCTCTTTATTTATATTTGTAGTGTGGTGACGGATTGAGAATACGATATGTCACCACCCCTTACATGTCCGTGGGTGTCGTAAAAACCGACTAATGGAGCATCAGGGGAATGGGCAGCAGCATACTCCTGGGAAACGTTTAACACCATTCTGCGATCGAAAAACCCGCCTGCCAAGCGTAGCGATTATAGCATTTTCCCCCCTTTGTGGGGAGGACCATGTCCAGCAGTGGACGTTTATGGGCTGATGGATGGATAGATGGATTTGTAGTGGAGCACGCTCAAGTCAAACCACCCATTTTGTAGGACAATTGTTATTCCGAGTTTATTATCCAATTATCTTAACATTAATACTTACTCTTATACAGATAATTTCGACACCCCACCAAATCGAAATGTTTTATACCTGTGCACTTTATTAGCTACCTCTATCGAGATTTTTCACGTAGAAAAATTTGAGCATCTCGTTGAACGGAACCTACTCACAAAGATTGAACCTAATATTAATCCCTTAAAAAAAATAGGCGGCGGCTCCTGGACCATATGTGATTATATTACCTAAAGTTGTTGTTAAAAAAATCTTAATTTCGTTTCGTGTATCAAGCTTTAATGAACCGGTAGGCTTTAACGCGGTTGACAACATTTTTATAAGCACAACGTTGCAACATGATTGTGATAAATATGCTGATGCTTGGTATTGATAGGTTTTATACCTATCATATTACTTTGTACTAGATATTGTTATTTTGCGTTATATACGAGTACGTAGCATATGCACGTTTGATTTTCGAATAACTAAAGTAACTAATTATAAAAAAATTAAATAGCTGATCACCTATTACGGTTGATAATCGTGAGCGCTAAAATAATATGATTCTAGAAGAACTCTCTTGAAAACCAAAAAAAGCCAGCATCTGTGAGCTAGTATTTAAATACTATTTTATTAAGTTTACTACATGTTTATGGTTAGAAAATTTTAATTCAATATTAAAATGAAAGTGCAAGAAGAAGCAAGAAGAGTGTTGATACATTTATTACCTACAATTACAAACAGTCATAAAAACACTTTCCTAATAAAAAACAGATTCTATCAAGACCATATTTTATTTAAAATATTAGCGTAGATGCAATGTTAACATTTCAATTAAATATTCATGATGTATTATTCCATTTTATTCATTTTTAAGTAGCACCCATATTCTTCCAACCACTTAACATTTTTCATCGATATCAAACCAATAAAAAGGCAGAAATAGATGGACCCAAAAAGTTGCAAAAAGACAAACAAAATAAAACCCCATCACGACACGACAAATTGATGTCATCCATCCCTCTCTCGCTAACAGTCGCTACATATCACTCGGCGCACGTCCTCGGCATTTTTCCTCTATATATTATTAATACATAAGTACAATCCGATGCACTGTTCACCCTTCGCGTGACGTATCGCTCCGTCCTTTTCCATATTGTTGGGCCTAGTTTTCCCAAGCGACCGAACCCCGAGGGTAAAACTCCCTAGGGTCGGTATTGACTCTACTATGGAAGGAAAGTTATCTGTACACCTATTGTCGACCACCCCCTCTGTCCCCATACCAGTTTTCAGCCCGCTTCGCCTTCAACTTTCTTTATGCGGTTTATGTTTTATTTTTGAGAATATTCTCGGCTTTAATTTCTACTTTTTTGTAAACATACTTTATATTTGTATTATAGCAAATAAATAGTTTAGCTACCATCCATGGAAAACGCTACTAGTGAATCTTGGAATCCTAAAAATTTCTAAGAGCAACATCTCTTAGAAATTTAGAACAGCTATAATAATAGAACCAGCTATCCTGCAAAAAGCTGTAACCCCTTACTTTTCCAAGGCTAAGACAACGTAGATTTTGGTCCTCTACAGACATTACTCATTTTAATTATTATCGTAAATGACTACACAGATGGCGAAGTGGATTAGATACCTAACTCCCACCCAAGTGTAGTGGATTCGATTCCCAGTTTCCCACATAAGACAACTCTGTGTGATCCACGAATGGTTGTTCTGAGTCTGGGTATACATTGTGTCCGTGACATTGTATGTTTGTAAAGTACCCCGCGATACAAGGATTATTCTTTAATGCAGGGTGTTCGTAATGTTGGAAAACTTAGACTCCTTAGTGAAAAATAGTGATATTGTATACGTATGTATAAATGTTCATACAGTGATAAAAAGAGCGAGATTTAAGAGGGCAGAAATGTAGCCTGTAAATATTAGATGTACCCATAAAGATTCTAATACACAAATTTGCTAGTTTCCTATCATAAAATTTTTGTTTCACTAGGGTTATTGAACCTTAAACACAAGTATCTATATAAAATAGATGATAAATATCTGCAGTTGGAACGTATCAGGTAAAAACTGCTGAATAGATTTCGATTTTTCTAGTCGTAGAGACCTACTTATCCCAGCATAAATGGGCCGGCTCAATCGGCTAAAACCACACTCTCACAGAAGATCAGCGTGTAACACCGGTGGGTATTCCTACCGTTGTGTTTCGTATGGTGAGTGAGAGTGCCAGAAGCCCAAATCCCCTTCCTATATCTCCTTAGTAACCTAGGTATCATCTCCTTATTATCCTTCGTATTCCTTGGAGATAGCGACGAGCGAGTGATGCCTCTGGTGTTGCTAGCGTCTATAGGCTACGGTAACCGCTTACCAACAGGTATGCTTGTTTGCCATCCACGTAGTATAATAAAATCCAAGTTTTATTTCCAAGACATGGCCCTCTTCTAAAAAAATATTAAGAAATCTTCGGTTAAGTTGCACCAGTTGCGGGTATCAGCTAGTCTACTATAAAGCAATATTTTAGAACAAATATTATTACCCGCACTCATAACTTAAGGCTAGATGCACACTGGACGCTAATTCGCCAATGCCCAATGTAGACACGTGGCCGACACACGATGCGGCCGCCACGCGACAGATTGACGCGACTAGTCGATTTGTTCCCTTAACTTGTTTATCGTAAGGGCCAGACAAATATGCACAAGAATAAAAATGTCACTCCCGCCCTCTTGAAATTCGATATCCAATCGCATTTTCTTCTACTAATAGTAATTCGTGGAAGTACCGCAGTGTAAGGTTGAATATGAGAATTTTATGACTTCCGATAAAAAAACAAGATAAGAAGAGACCCAGTGTAATCTCTATAATGTGAGGCACTCATAAATAAAAATAACAGTTATATGTAGTATCTATCATCTACAAATATACATTGATTTGTTCTATTTGGAAATCAAACCTTTTGGCTTTAACACCATTCGCAAAGTAATCATCAGTAAAGACATCTAAAAATGTGAAATGGGGATTTGCAGTCAATTTTGGTGACTGCGATAGCTTAGTGATCCAGAGCACTTCCCCGGATTGGATGGAACGCAGGTTCGAATACTGCTCGCAGTAAAGCTATCTTTTTCCACTTTCACAAATATTTTTGTCCGCAATGTAAACATTGCATTTATTTGTTTCATTAAAAAATAAATCACAATCTAACTCACTTTTATTACTTTTACCTCATATAGGGTTTTATATTTCGCTACAACATTTATTTTTTTACTATTTGCAACTCGTGCCTTCATCCGTGTGGCATATAGTGATCTTTTTTTTGTGCGAATCTCTAATTATTTTTACATAATAAAAGTAGTCTAAGTTACTCGTTATAACGTTATCTATCTGCCGGTGAAAATGCGTTCTAAATCGGTTTATGCTTGAGATTAACCGGAACAAGTGACAGACAAAAACTTTAAAAACTGCTATTTTTTTTTTTATAATGTCTTATGCACTTAGTAAAAAGCACAACTTATTTTATTTATTTGTATAAAAATATTAGGTAAACACAAACTAGTATACGAATCCAACATCTAAATAGCTGATTCTGATAGGTTAACACGAATTAGTGGCAAATTATTTAATTCCAGTCACAAAAAATACTTTCATACAACTGCTTCGAAATAAGTTCACCTTCACACCGATATGGAATGACATCCGGACGGACGCGTGCGGAAGATATGCCGCACGTGCACCGCACACGACGACAAAGAACAGCGACTAAACGCTCATTGAAATGATTGCAGTGTAATCTACTTAGACTAATTTGTATCATGTGTGTAGACTACAAACTCTAACAAAAATATTATAGTTGTGATGTTATGATGATGTCTGGACACCATTGAAAGCTGGTGATGCAAATCTGCTCTATGCCCTAATTTTTTTAAAATCCCCAGCAGTAATAATAATAATAATTTTTGTTGATACAAAATTTTGCAATGGACAAAATTTTGCATTTTGAAAGCTAATTACTGAATATTTTGAAGTGAAAACTTCTTTAGGCGCGTTGAGCACTTTCGGGTGAACATAAATCATGGAAATCATTCCCACCGCATCATCGTCCCCGAACGCTCCGATCTTCTTTAGGCACGTTGAGTACTTTTTGGGTGAACAAAATCATGGAACTCGCATCATCGTCACCGAACGCTCCGATAGAAGATTGTTTTCACAACAAAAAAATATTTTTGGTTTTTAGGTTAGAAGTGTTAATGACCAATTAATTATTACTACTATTTTGCAAAAAAGAAATCACAAATAATAATCTAATAGCTCAACGATACAATTCACAAGTTACTTAGTTTTCACTTCTATCTGCAGTCCCCAAAGACTACCCCGCATGTTTTTTTTTTTAATAATAATTTGTTATCCTTACTGATATTATAAATGCAAAAGGGTTTGTTTGTTTGTTTGTTATGCTTTCAGGCTATAATTACTCAACCGATCATCATATAATTTACGACACACATACATAGTTTCAAACCCAGAAAAGGATACCCATCCATCCATCCTTCAGCCTTTCAACATCCACTGCTGGACATAGGCCAGCAGTGGACGTTGCTCCCCAAGAGAACTCCACAACGAGCGGTCCCGTCATGGGGGATAATTCCGTAATCGCCACGCTTGGCAGGCGGGTTGGCGATCGCAGTGGATGTTGTGCGAGTATTACTCGAGGGAGTGCTGCTGCCCACTCTGCACTCGCTGTCGGCTCTTACGACTCCCGTGGGTAGAGAGGGGTGGGACAATTCTAAAACCGGCCCCACACGGCCTAGCCGGCCCCACAGGGCCTTAGAAAAAGGGAAAAGGATATAGGCTACTGTTATTCTAAAGAAATGGATAGTTTCTATGGAAAAGCAATTTTTACATAGAGATCGTTAGTATCCCGTAGAATGACGTATATCTATATTTTGAAATGGGCTAGTCGTGGAAGATTTTTTTTATTGCTAGTAGTAGCAGACAAGCCACGGCCCATCTGATGGTAAATGGTAACCGTTAATCATGGAATCAACTATACCGAGAGCCGCTGCTCACCAATTAATTTCACAGATATGAAATAAAAGAATAAACGGCTATCTCCTGCTACAGCCAAAACGCAACGATGTGCTTCATGGCCGGTCACACGGGAGATGGTGGTATCAACCCGCTCGGGCCCTATACCAAGTGAGTCCTCCCATTTGGTACCCAGCCCTACCACCAGTCATGCAATGGATTATAATTGCTTACTTCCCTTAGTCGCCTCATACACCCGTGGGAAAGAATGGGGTGGTGACACTTGTATTCTTAGTCCGTCACCACACGGACCAAAGAATCCCACCAGTATCAAAATAAATAAAATTATTTATATGACAAACTAACTTATTTCTTTAAAACTTCATTAACTTAATTTACGGCACCATTTGTATCATGTATTTTATATTAGATTACGCAAATTATTTAAGAGCTAAAATACACGGAGGAGTTCCATCTCTATTTTAATGCTAATCGAGTAGTAATACGATCTCAATTCTTTAGTACAATTAGAGGCAGCGATAAACCCATGCATTATCTAGTCAAGAGTACAATGGGATATTGCCCTACAAAAATTGTTAGTATAATATTTCAAGAGGGTGCAAAAGGTACCATGTGTGAAATCACAATAACCCTAGAGTATTTATCTGGCACATGTGATAGTTATGATGTATGAGTTGTCCACTATTTAATGAGGGCTGCACTGATAAAATACACTAAAACATATAAAAACACAAACACATACATTATACTCGCATAATCGTAACGATGCTGGAATTTAAATTTTTTGTTCATGTAACTACATACCTAAACTATTTCATACATACATAGCTTCACGCTTGTAGTCCCCGAAGGGGTAAGCAGAGGTGTCACACACCCACGATTCGCCAGCTATGTTAAGTCCCACGTATTAGGGGGCGAGCCTATTGCCGTCTACCGGGCACATTGCCAAACTCCGGGCTACTACTCAGAATTTTTCTTTTTACGAAAAAACTCAATAACACTGCTCGACCTGGGAATCGAACCCAAGACCTCATGATCAGCAGTCGCACAGCAGTGTACACTACCGCTGCACCACAGAGGCAGTCAAAAAAGCTACTCAAAATATCATGAGTGTTAAAAATTGTGTTTTTTCTTGATATGTGTGTGTATAATTATTTTACAAGTGCAATATATGATAAATAGAGAAATTTTAAGTTTGAAAAATCAGTTGTTCTGTGTAAAACGGGAGTAGTACCCACCTCAACGCTTCACTTATGAGGCGTGCAAAACTAGACGTCATGGGACGTCTACCAGATGTGAAACATCGAAATTATTTTGTAGAAATAAAATGATCATAACTTGACAAAGTACTTACTCCTCAAGACAAATCAAACGAGGTTGCGTCGTTTCATTACAGAGTTACTGTGGCCACCTTCCAGCTCCATCATCAGACCCTGGATATCATCTAGGACTGGAGTACTAGTCAAGACATTTCACACGAGCCCTAACTCGATGGAGTTGTGCTATTTAATTACAGAGTTTCGCATGGCCACCTTCCAGCTCCATCATCAGACCCTGGATACCATCTAATTTATACGACTGAGTTTCAATACAAGAAATAAGTTAGTAGTAAGCCTATACAGTTTTCCTGAATACATGAATATATCATCGTCATCCAACTGATTTCTTTCTTGTGGCATCGATTTGGTGAAATAGCACAATACAAGAAGGGCCACGACCAAACCAACCCATAGAGCCGCCAATAGCTCAAAAACTATACAATTTCAGTTCCTTTCTCTATTTTAGAGAACAGCCCGCCGGCCTTTTTTTTTTGTTAAGGCAGGAAAAAATGTTCTTAACCGCACACCCCGTCGTTCGGGGCAACGAACAGGGTAGTGTGGGGCCCTCATCCACTAAAGAAACCCGCCGTATGCCTTCTCTCCGCCTTTATTGGCAGGCCACCGGAACCATATTACATTCCTTTAGTGGTAGTGAAAAGCCCCCCTAGAAAAGAAGAGAAAAACTAAACGTTAGACGAACTTTTGTTTCGCTTCATTGTGATTGGTCGCCTGAATCACGCGTCGAAATCTCGACTAATCAGGAATCACGCGTCATTTTTTATTCTAAGGGGGCAGGTAATCTCAAATATTTTGAATTATATCTTGTATCAGAGTTATGAGCTTGGCCTGGTACCAAACTCGATACCCAGGCTATGGTTTCACTGGGCTTCCAATATTTTTTGCTAAAAGCGCTTGTGGCTAACAAGCGTAATTCTAAAAAAAAGGCCGTATGCCTACCTGATACTAAGCAGTTACCGTAGCTTATAGAGGCTAGCAATACCAGAGGCATCACTGGCGCGTCGCCAACTCCAAGGAAAGGGATAGGAGGTGGAGATATAGGGAGAGTGTTTGGGCCTCCAGCACTCTCACTCACCATTCGAAATATAACAGTAGTAGTAGTTATCGTTGTTTTAAGCTGATCTTCTGTAAGAGAGGTGTACTACCCTGATCAAGCCGGTCCATTCATGCTGGGATAAGGAAATACTTGGTGCTACTACAAGGTTTTATATTAGAGTTTGTTTTCTAGCCTAACTAGATTAGGCGTAATATGAACTTTTCTAGAGAAGGACCGCTTCTTTTTCTCTGTAATCTGGCTTAACGATCTTCCAAAGTTTGATCAGATATCAGTATATTTGAATAGACTATCTTCTTACAAACACTAATAGGTGTTCATGATATCTGCGAACAACGACTTTAACGTGCTTTCCGATAAGTCCTCCAAATATGCTATAATTGGTCCATGGAAATATCACCATGACAGTTCGATTTTTGTTTTTTATTGCTTACTATGTAGATGCGGCGAACTTTATATCACCTAGGTAGATTTTATCATCGATTAACAATCCTAATAATCTATGATTGGTTTTATGAAACTTGCTTGTAATTCAAATGATTTAGAAAGAATGACAGCAGCTGTCATTTTGTCATCAGTTGTCGGGTCATGGTCGGGTCCTTCATCCAAATAGGCGATTCCTATACAAAATTACCAGTTCTTGATTTTTTTAAATTATATCCAATAGGTTTTCCCTATTTATTTAATCTAGTAAAGCAACCCTGTATGAGAGTGAACAACACAAAAAAAAATATTGAAATCGGTCAAGCCATTTTTGAGTTTTAGCTAGACTAACAATCAGCAATTGATTTTTATATATATAGATTGTGGTAGACGAGCCACAAAAGACCTGATAATAAATGCTAACCGGCACTCATAGACTCGGCAATAGATAGAATACTCCCAAACCGCTGCTCATCATTTTATTCCACTAATGGGGTATGAGTTATTGGACGGCTGTCTCCCGCTACAACCAAAGCACACGGAGGCTTTTCATGGTAGGTCACAGAGAAGTCGATGATACCGTTAGCAAGTGGGTATTCTCACTTAGTATCCAACCCTTTCAACAGTATTCTATATATATAAATCAATTGCTGTTTGTTAGTCTCTCAAAAACTCAAAACTGGCTTGACCGAGTCCAATAATTGTTTTTGTTTTGTTCACTCGAATACAGAGGTAGATTAAAAGATAAAGAAAAGCTACTGTCAGTCTGTCTATTGAAATTAATATATCTTAATTTAAACTTTAGACAATGCATATCTCTGATAATAATAAATTGTAGGAGATACGAAGTTCACCGAGGCATCTGGCAGCTGGAACTGAGTTGTATCTATACATTAAAGATGTTTGAGAAAAAAACAAGGTGTTAGGCTGTGGTCAGTGGCAGAGCCTTGCATATCCCAGCATGAATCGGCCGGCTCAATCGGGGAAGTGCTGCCCTCTCACAGAGGATCAGCGTGAAACAACGGTAGGTATTTCTACCGTTGTTTTTCGTATGAAGAGTGAGAGCGCCTGAGGTCCATATCCTTTTCCTATGCTCTCCTTATTATCCTTCCTATCCTACATATCCTCTCCTTAGCGTCTATAGGCTACGATAAGCGCATACCATTAGGTGGGCCGCATGCTTGTGTACCAGTCACGCAGTATATAAAAAAGGAATTTCTGAACCAAAAACCACTTATTTTTATTTTTGTCGATTTGTTTGTTCGTATGTACCTACATCACGCTAAGCTATTGAACTAATTTTCATCAAACAAAACTACAGAACAGATTTTGATGACACTTTTTATGTTTGATAACTCTCACTCTTACTCGTTAGGTCATAACCTAAAAACTAAAACATTAAAACTTGTACCAGAATATGTCAGAAGAAGTTTTGTATCATTTGGCAGCATTGATTATAGGGATAGTAACTAACCTGCATGTTAGCTTCAGATATAGGTACTGCAGATCGACATGCTCCAGGCCAAGGATATACTCCTGTAGTTGTCTAAAGACCCACCAGAGGCAAGAATGTTATATTCTTATTCTTTAACCCCTTGAGGATTAGAGATAAGGTCATTAAATTTTTAACGCTTAAAATTATCAATCTCATTATTATATTAGGGAAGTACAAACTTATTACTATTACCACCTACTTAGTGCTCAAGATATTATGCACAGGTGGTATGATCACACAAAATAATATCTAGTTTCTCGTCAGATACAAAAATCCACTCTATGTCTCAATAAAATGATCAATATCTTTTTTATCCTTGAATAATTTTGAAAGACAATAAAATAAAAATCCATTTGAATATTTAGATAATTTAATCTTGTATTTTCGTGATATTTCCTTTCATGAATGATTACAATTTACAATATCTTATATCATACAATTGTGTTAAAGAATAATACGTAACTACATAATATATTCACGGTGGATATCTCTCAAAATACAATTCGTTTTGCGTGAATCTAAGCAATTTGAACCGGAGATATTTTTTCGTATACATTTATTTCAGTATCAGATTTTTTCGTTGTACATATTATCTTATATATCCAAAGCGTCGTCTTTACTGGATATGTATTGTTTTAGATATGATTAAATCGGTTAAAATCTTTCTATGACCGAATTCATATATTCGTAACCTAAACGCCAAAAATTAATATCGCATCGAAGAATGTACAATTTTAGGTATTAATATTAAAATTTACAATGTTACTTACAATAAATATATCACAGATTGTACAATAACAAAACTGACACACATTTACGAGTAGGTAGATAATCAGCTGAAAAATAATAATTTACAAATTTCAAAATCGACATGAGCAATTTTAGTTTACGTTAGCGTCAAGTGTAATAATTAAAATCTATACTACGTCCAATATAGCAACTGAACTATTACAGGTCTTCACTATTTATTTACATAAAATTACAATAATATTTACAATGCCGACCGCGGATCCCTTGAATAATTTTGATGAATAACTATAGTACAATTAAATACAAAAGTGCTATGTATTAAAAACTTATTTTATCCAAATACATTTACAATTATAATATGTCTAAGCGAATGAAATAGGTAGTAGTAGCAAAGAATAATTTAATAAAATTATGTATTTTTTGCAAAGCTACGAAAATTATGAACATTAGATAAGTCTCTTGTTTCACAAATAAATTGGCGAAAATGTATGCTACTTGGATGCCAGAGGCGCTGTTTGGGCATATTGCTGAGCACTACACGTTGGCAGAGAAAAAGGATTAACACTGAACGGAGATGAAACCAGACCACCCATTCCTGTGGACAAAGAAACTAATATTTACCATTGCCTTATAGGATACGAAATGTAAAGATAATAATTTATTACTACGGCACACAATATTTTTATGTATTTAAGTATTTCTGTACGTGATGAGTGATGAGACGTCTTCATAATTTAAAACTTTGTTTTTGCTCATTTAATGTCTCAGTGTTGTGTATCCACAAGGGTTTAGTTTTAAGGTTTCTGGCTTTTGTAGCGATATTTTCTGTTTTGTTTTCTTTATTATGTTTAACGATTACAATGTATAATATAAATATTCCTTGAATACGTAAAAAGCCTACCGGAAAAACCAAAGATTGCAGAGTGTACACAGTGATACTGAATTCAATTCCCAGTCTCAGGTCCAGACCTCGTAAGCCACACATAAACACCTATGAATTCTAGAAATATTTATTTATTTATTTACTCTTCATGCAAAGCATGAAAAATTTAAATTATGTATATATTTTTTAGCAAATTATCACAACTTGGTGAACAAAAATATGACGAGAAAACCTGCAAGCATCTGACATCTTCTTGACAGCTTGCGAACCAGCTACTGGGCTAGCAGTGGATAATAGCCCTATTCCCTCTCACTCTTAGAGAAATCCAGTGCCTTACAATAGGATAATATTAGATTGTGAAAAACACCACAAATATAAGCTTTGCTATCACTTATTATGTATAAGTCTTGTGATGATAACTGTAAGTACGTATTTATATTTACTACGAACTATCCTTTGGTGATAGATAAATATTTTTTAATGTTACGCAAATAGATATTATAAAATAAAAAAACGACTTTTACGAAATTTATTCCATTTAATATTTTTTTTGTTCATGACTAATGACATACAATAAACTGTGATTTTAGTTACATTGTTGTTCGCAACTGTATCTTAGATAAAGCTGGCAATACATGCAAGCAAACACATAACTCAAAAAAGTAAAAACAAAAAATTTATAAAGAAACAAAACTACTAACATTGGACGGCGAGATGTTGCCAATTCTGATGATTTTCATTGGGACTTTGCCTCACAACAGCAAAGGCGCTTCTCAGCTTAGCCTCTTTACTCTGTGCCCCTTTCATATCGCTGTCGGTGCATTTTGTATGAATGTTTACCGGACAGTCGGCTAAGCTTTTAGAGCCATTTCTTTCACTGTAATGTCCGCTATCTTTCGTATTATACGCGTTATAGTGACGGTCAGATGATAAATGTCCATTCATGTTCGCCGGGTGGTAAGGTCCTAGAGACACTGGGCGGGATAAAGAGAACAGGGGTTAACACAAAGCGACTTAAACAAACAGTAGCCGTGCTAAGAAAGCGTAGAAAATGTGAACTTAAATCTGGTTTGTATTGTTCAGTAGAGATAAGATGGATTCGAATCTACAAAATCTTTATGCGTATCATAATATTTTTATACACATATAAGTAGGTACATAATTGCAATGGAAGTTGCACAAATAAATTAAAATGAATATTACTTTTACTGCCATGAATGTAAAATCTTATAAATGTGGAGGCAAAGATTGTGTATTGGTACAGGTGTAAGTATACGAGTAATAAGCCAATTTTTTAAAAATAAATGGATATTTATAAGCCTCTGAAAGTGATTTCTTTCTTAAATAACTAGTCTTCTTTAACAAATACCTATATAGGTGTTTATTAGTTTATTTTAGCTTGAGGTCTCTATCATAAAAATAAAGATTATGAAAGATTAAATGCTTAATGGCTGAATTGGCAAAGCAAAGGGACGCTATCCCAGGAGATGCATGTTCAAATCCTGCTCGTGATTGTTATTTTCTATTTCACATTTTCACACTTTTTGTTAATTTATATGGCTAAGCATGTCAAATGCTAAAACAATATATAAAAATAAAGATTAAGTTTTTGTCCTGTTTTGAACATTCCTAACCGATGGATAAAATACCATAATTACCTACAGATACATTACTTATCCTGTGTGAAGACCATACACTATTATACTTTAAAGAGTACAGTAAATTTACTAATGTATTATTGATCTACATAATATGAACACGCGAGGAATCATTACTGTACTTTTTTATAAAATAAATCTTTATATGTCACGTTGAACTTTATAATCGGTCTGAATATAGGCAAGAGTTTGCACATAGCTGGCGGGCATGCTTCGCCCATCGTCTCTGTGTATTCCACTAGGGGCTTAAATTATTATACTACTGCACAGCGACCTGTGCCTACCTTCACACCGAGTATAACGTTTAACACGATCTGTAGACATAATCAAAACTTACGTGAAGTAGTATTAAAGAGCGAGGTCGGTGGTGCGGGATAATGTTGTGGATGAGGATATGCGGGCGGCGCCGCGTGCGGAGTAGAAGCGGCGCTACAATATCGCGGAGATACAGAACTGCCGCTACGCGCGTACTCCTCTAAAAGAAAAAGCCTGGGTAATAACATAAGGTTGTTAGGTTTGTTTATTGTTTATTGTCACCTAAACTATAAGCAATACAAAAATGAAACAACTAATCTTGTGATAAATTACCCCGTTACTGTAAACATCTCGCATACATTTATGCGCAGAATAAACTAACCGATATTCGTCACTGCTGGGCATACATACATTCAAGCTACCGCTGCTACTGGTGAGTCTGTCTGTCTTTTCGAGTTGGAAATGTACGAGTATTGCCAATGGTAATTTTTCTATACTATGCGACTGGCAATAAAGCATACCTGATAGTAAGTGGTTACCGTAGGAGGTAGATAGGAATGATAATAAGGAGAGGGTTTAAGCCTCCGGCGCTCTCACAGACCATATGAAACAACATTAGGAATACCTATCGTTGTTTTACGCTGATCTTCTGTAAGAGAGTGGTACTTCCCCGACCCTATTCATGCTGGGACGAGCGAGGTTCTACCTCACTAGAAACTATAGTCTGCGTCCTACGGTAATTATTTACCATCAGGTGGGCCGTGCCAACTAAATCATTAATTGCTGCTTAAAATGGTCATCAGAATAAAAAAAATGTAAAAAAGAACAGTAATTTCAAGGAACTTCATCATTTACTTTAGAAGAGGCTTTTATAGAACCTTAGGAACTACGTACCTATTATGTAAAGAAAGTTTAAAAATACCAACCTTCAGTCCACTGCGATGCCGCAGTGTCTTGCACGCTCACAGCCAGCTGACCAGTATATGAGTTAAAGGGCATACTGGAGGGAGGTGATCGAGGAGCACCCAATCCGAGTTGATTATTCCGAGGCATCGAGTAGAGTGCCTCGGCTAAGTCTGCCGCACGTTTTAGTATTATTTCCTGCTTGAACAAGAATTGTGGGTTTTTATATCGAGTAGGTATATTAAAACTGAAAATAATTTTGTATTAAGGTTTTTTCTTGGTTCGATGAATATTATAACAGTCACACCCATTATTTTTCTGTACTTTTATAGCCTGTTAGAAATCTTGCATTAGCAATTAAATCAAGGCAGGCCATATTTTCAAAGCTTATATTTTGTATCAATAATCGCATTAGGTTTTTACTATCCAGACGTTTTAGATACTGTACAGTATACTCTAGAGAGATTCCTCTTAATATATATTAACATTATGCTAGTGTTCAAAAGCTAAAATTAATTTAATATTGTTTTATTATTTGGTATCTACAAACTCGCTAAATGGTAGTATATTATTTTCATGGGAAATATTCGCAACATAGCTACCTAGTATCAAGGAAAATAATACAACGATAAAATAGAATTCCAAACATACCTTAGGCAATTTTTCTGGATCCCCGGGATGTCTCGGTATGAGTTTTTGTAGCCTTTGAAAGCCATAATCTATCGTTGGTTCGTTCAACGCTGCTATGCCAACAAGAGAAAAACAAAATCAATCATTAGTTGCCTCACTAACAAATGAAAGCCTAATTGATGGATTGTATAAGATTTTGCGAGTTTCCTAATTACTGATTATGTATCGGGAAAATTTGGGACGTAAATAATGAGCCATTTCATGAGTTGTTTTGTATAAAAAAGTTTACATTATTATTAAAAGAAATTGTATTAAGACTTTGTAAAATTCTAAACAGATTTAACATGTTTTTTTGTAACCATAGCTCAGACCTTACGTATTATTTCATACAACTCTGCACACCCCCTCTACTCACTCAATTCTATGTAAAGCTAAACGGGCTTCCCTGATATAAATAGCAGTCTAATATTTGTTTTTATACAAAGCACAGAGTTAGCTATATTGCACGCCTCATAAGCGAAGCGTTGAGGTGGGTACTGCTCTCGTTTCATGCTGAACAACTGAATTTTCAGACTTAAAATGTCTCTATTTATCATATATTGCACATGTAAAATAATATATATACACACATATCAAGAAAAAACACTATTTTTAACACTACGACATGTCCCTCTTTAAACGAGGTTTGATAGGAGCACTTAAGTTGCGGTAGGCGGCGGCTTGGCTGTGCCCCTGGTGTTGCTAAAGTCCATGAGCGGCGGTTACCACTTACCATCAGGTGGGCCGCTTGATGTCTGCCACCGGCAATAAAAAAAAACTCATGATATTTTTGATGCCATTTTTGTTATTTAAACCACTGTTAAAACACTGTTTTAAAATAGTTCTGTTTTGGACATCCGTGTGTTGTAGGTAATGTATGTTAACACAATAACGACTGAAAAACTACTAATCGAATAGAGCCCTATCACTTTTCACGGTCTAATTTGATGTGGATTAATTATTATTAAATAAACAAAAAATTGTGAATATTTACACTCAATTCGACACTAAAACCAGCGCCTCCTTATTTCGTGAGAACTATTTCTATAGACCAATATAGAAGTACTTCTTAAAATTAGCCTTAGATGGCGTACAAGACATAAAAACCACATTACTTTTTGAAATTAGCGCTATGTGATTTATTGAAAACTACTTAGTAAGACCAATACATTATTAGTTGCTTATCAAATAATCAATTTAACATAGCATCACGCCTGTATTCCCTAAAAGGGTAGGCAGATGTGTATTACACACCCACGACTCGCCAGCTATGTTTAAGTCCCACGTAATAGGGGTGAGCCTATTGACGTCTAACGGGCACATTTCCAAACTTTAAAAATTAAATTTTTCTTTTTAGGAAAAAGCTCAATAACATTGGCCGACCCGGGGATTGAACCCGAGACCTCACGATTAGCAGTCGCATACACTACCGCTACACCACCGAGGCAGTTCATCAATTTTATTGTATAAAATGAAGATTATGAGGCGTGCACTTTTGGATTTTCCAAAGTATTTGTTTTTATTGCAAATTACTACCACAGTTTTACAGAAACAAATAAAGCCTGTGTTTTTATTGATTAAATTTATAAATATTATTTTCATAAAACACATCTACTTTGATAATTAGTTTCAGTTCCATGAATACTGCAAAAATGGTGGCACCATTGATAAGTTTTAATTGTAAATTGTGCCTGAGTGTACAAAATATTACCTGCCCAAGTAATCGCAAATCTAAACAAGGTCATTTCGTTTGACAATCCATTAACAAAATAGTTTTAAAATATATAACCTATTAGTCTGAACCATGGTCGTAATATTTACTATGGTAAAATACTCACAAACATAAACAAATCGGCCAGGTGCACCTTTACAGAACTGTTTACTCTTGTATGAGAGCGTCACCTCCACAACACCCGGTATATGTCTTGGTGGCGTTTGAACTCTTATCGCGTGCGATGTTATTAACTAAGAAATAAAATATATTTATCTCATTAAGAAAACTTCGCCTATAATTATATATATACACAATAAAAAAATAAATATTCATGGACATTTCACACAACGTTCTCTGGTCCCAAACTAGGCTTAACGCTTGTGCTATGGGTACCAGATTACGGATATACTCGTAATACATTTATATTACTTTTTTTTGTAAATACATACATTTTAGATAGAAAACACCCATACGCATTACAAATATCTGTGTTCATCACACAAATAATTGTCCTGAGTGGGAATCGAACCCATGACAATGAAACCTAAGATGTTAAAAGTTCCACTATTTATTCCAACTTAAATTAAAAACATAACATGACGTCTGTATTCCCCGAAGGGGTTGGCAGAGGTGTATTACACACACACGGTTCGCCAGCTACGTTTGTGTCCCACGTAATAGGGGGCGAGCCATTTGCCGTCTACCGGGCACATTCCAAACTCCGGGCTGCTACTGAGAATTTTTCTTTTTAGAAAAAAGTTCAATAACACTGTCCGACCCGGGGATCGAACCCGAAACCTCGTGATCAGCAGACGCTCACACTACCGCTGCACCACCGAGGCAGACAAAGGGCGTAGAAATGTTAGAGTCTAGATTGGTATTACCCATTTATTTATAAATATAGCTGATATTTACCTAGACATTAAGTTGGTGAAGCCTTTGAATAAGCTGCTATAATTAGATGCACAATATGCGCTCCACACACATTTTATAATAACAAATTTACTTCATTTAATCTTGCTGTACTGTTATAAAGCTGTAACAGAGCTATGTCTGTAGATATGAGATATTTGAAAAAAAAAAGTTATCTATAATAGTTGTTCTGAATAACAATTTAACTGTATACAATTTTTAAACGTAGTAGCTAAGACTTCTTTGAAATATCTAAGACTCTTCCCAATTAGTATTGGAGTATCCAAAGTTTTACATTGTTGCTACAATGTAAATATTTATAACAAAATTATTGACACAAAATTAATGCAATCTTGACTAAATACTAACTTAATAACTTCTAAAATCTTATAAATTGTATCTTCTAAAATTTCAAAGAATACCTCACTCCAGACGAGCATAGTTCCGAACACAACTTGGAGCCCATCGAAGAAGTTATCTCCTACTATGATAACGGTTGACCCGCCAGACGTCCAGCCTTCACTTGGTGATATCGCTTTGATACAAGGCGTTGCCACCGGCAACGGCGGATACAGACCTGCTGAAAGAGAGAATTAATTCTCAGTGTGGTGTTTTCAGTTTGTATTTTATATAAACTGGATTAAAAATAATATGAATACTTTGAAAATAAATGAGGATTACAAAAATAAAATAGAAAAATTCAAATCATATTTTAAATAACATGAATTTAAACATAGTATATTTGTAAATCAAAACTTTACCCTTTCAAATAAAGGCTAATGTCTTGTATTATTTTTTCTTTCAACTGCCCTACTATTGGGAATGGGTTGGTAAGTGAGAAGGATTTAGGTCTTAATCTACCACGCTGGCCCAATGGCGGTTGTGCAGAGTTCACAAGCCGTCAAGAAACTTTTTAGGCATGCAGGTTTACTCACGATGTTTTCCTTCATCGGGCAGTGATAATTTGTAAACACACACAATTTCTAAAAATCTCGAAGATATTAGATGTGTGAGGATTTAAAACTGGGTATTGAACTCGATATCACTTACTAATAATATTAGGTGCTTTCTGCACTGAAGTAGCTTTACATATTCAAAATAATTAATGTCTTCTACAGGATATCTTAGACAGATATTTAAATTATTTTCGAAGTTAGCAAGAGGAAGGTTTAAAATAGTTGCTCAACTTTCTTATAATAGCATTTCGGGTCAGAAATAGCTACTCGGAAACCCTCAAAGTAAGGGCTGAAATACAACAACAACTAAGTTGAACACGGAGCATTGAAACTCGTTACATCTTTCTTGAACATTTACTTGAGGCTCTACTAGAAAAAGGACAATTCTACACTGAAAGTCACGGTTCAACTTATTCAGGAGAATATGGACCAAGGTCTCTATAACGATAATTGAAAATGAATTTTAGTTCTTAGCAATAAAGTTGATTATAGAATACAGTTTTATGGTCGTTATGACGTTGTTAATTACTGTGGCCCTAGGTATAGGGGGATACGAGTCAAGAAAGGGGGAAACTGAAATCTTACGAACAACGTTGTAATAAAGACGGGCGAAAGTGAATTTAAGGGGACGAAAGGCGATTACTTTCGTGGTTCTTTTTTAATTTTACTAATATTAAATTCTCCCCATTTAGAGATGTTTTAATATTTCGCGTAACAGGTCCTGGCTAATGTATTTAATGTAAAGTGTATATAGAATCAATCAAACGATGTCGGCTTAGAGTTCAGGCTTCGTTTTCGATCTTAATTTTACGAGACAGTATATTAAATAATATAAGAGTATGGGGGGACATTTTTTGACGAGTTTAGTAATCTCGATTATAATTTTATAAGGGTACTGAGTATTCAACGAAATAATTTATGTACTTTATTCATTTGATTTTTATTTATAATATTTATTAAACTAGT
Organism: Leucoma salicis; assembly: GCA_948253155.1. Lineage (NCBI taxonomy): Eukaryota > Metazoa > Arthropoda > Insecta > Lepidoptera > Erebidae > Leucoma > Leucoma salicis. The sequence goes on from OX411815.1 coordinate 8,994,707, forward strand.
GTGATATTAGTGGTAGTCTAATAGATGCAACTCCCCCTCTTTCTGAGATCAAGGACAGATCTCCAACCAGATAACCTAACTCGTTGATAATTTGAATGATTCACATCTCGCAATAACGCCATTGGCTGCACAAATGGCGGAGTGGTTTAGATACCGGCCTCCTGCCCGAGTGTTGTGGGTTCGATTCCCACACAAGAAAACTCTTTGTGTGATCCACAAATGGTTATTCTGAGTCTGGGTTTACTTCGTGTCCGTGAAATTGTATGTTTGTAAAAGTCCCCCGCGATACAAAGACAAATCCTTAGTGCAGGGTGTTGTCTTAAGAAGGAATGTAACATAGTTCCAGTGGCCCACCAATAAAGGCAGAGAGATGCCACACGGTGGGTTTACTTAGTGAGTGTGGACCCCACACTACCTTGTTCGTTGCCCCGAACGACGGGGTATGCGGTTAGGACATTTTTTCCCGCCTTAACAAAAACGAAAAAGGGTGTTGTCTTGAAAAAAAAGTTAAATTTATTTAATTTGGGCTTCGTTCGTCAAGTCTATGATTTTCTTATAATCATGAATGTACATTTACAGAATATATTGCATTTACTCGTATTAGTTAGTGGTAGTACAAGATTATTCTCATTATATAATAATTGGGACTAATGTCGTACCTAATCAAAATTATACTTAAGTTGTTATTAATTCTAAGATATTATTATAGCATACATGTATTTATGTGTGTATATGTAATATTACAAAAGTAACTTACATACTCGTATTATATGACAGTTATATTTCTAGCATGATTTTTTTGTAAGTGTAATAAGTATAAGATCATTACAAAACGCATGTTCCAAGTTTTGTACGGAGCATAATTCCTCACTAAATTATACCTATTCGCTTCATGCTCGCTTCAACACCCCCACCCACCCTAAAACACCCGGCTGAAGTTCTTTGCGAAATGTCTACAGTGATTCCTTGAATATAAACGACATCTTAAAACATTGTATTATGACTTTTGCACATTTATCGCCAATCGACTACTGAATTTTACACGTTCTTATGAAGGTGGTGTAAAATATATGATATAATGATGTTGAAAACCTAATCTACTGAAAATTATCACTTGAAAAGGCTTGGGAAGGTAACCAATACGAGATTTACTTTTATAAATATAAAAAAGAAATATATCTGAGTTTTGATATTAAAAAAAGAACAACTACATAATTCCCAAATAATTAATAAATCCTTACATTAATTTCTGATTCAAGAATTATCTACAATCGAGTCTTACCTCAGTGATGCACATCACCGTCCTATCGGTTGTCTCGAGTAAAATTTAATCGAATTAAGTGAGTAATCTGACAACTCAGCCTAATGACATTTGATTGATATCAAAATAGACTTTTTCTGCTTATAATACATATTTTATTTTTATATTGTATGTATGTATGTAAACGCGGGTTTATTTTTCTGCAACTCGATGTCGTAAGTGCGCCCATTTTGCGTGACGGCTTATGGCACTACTCTTGCCAACCCAGCATCACCAGAAAGCCTAGCAGACCCTTGATGTTGCCGACGACTTCTGGGAGCGACCTCGGAGGCCCGATATTTTTATATTATTTTTTGTATGTTACCAACACATACATATTTCACCTATGTACTTCCAGCATTTTATAATTAATGATGGCATTACCGCCGTCCAGGAACCTTTTTTCTTTACCTTCGTCCAAATTACATAAAAAAATGTAAAAATAAAATGAAAAATATTAATAAAACAAACAAAAATAAAACAAAAACGTACAAGTGTTGTCTGAGGCGACTTCTGTACCTTCACTAGGGTCTAATCGCTTCGCTCTTCGTCCGTGTTTGCTGTTGTTATGGACGAACATGTTATCCGATATCGCTAGAAGAGGACCATCTACCATTACTTGCGTTGATATTACCACCTAAAACAATATAAAATGTTAGAGCAATTGAAAATAGGAATTATGAATTAATTTAAATATAATGTCTTAATTCTACAACCTAGTCTCTCCTTCAATATTAGTGCCTATTGGCCTATCGTACTACACTGACAGTATAGGTAGACTTACTCCACCATGAATTCGGGATAATACTCTTATTTTGACAGAAGACCCAATATTGAAACATTTAATTGTTAGATTATGATGATACATAATAAATCTACATAAAAAATTGCCTAATTAGGTATTCCCGTGATTCCAAAACTAAGGTTTTAGGTATTTACAAACATCCGACTGGCAGCGACGTGCTTCGCCAATTCTAGTCACATGCGTAAAAAGTGGCAGGGAATTACCCTTTATACGTTGTCTCTACATACTTGTCTAAATGAGCCTTTACTCAGGGGTCTTTTCAAACGGGTAGTGTTCTTTTAGAAATGCTACTGGTAGAAAAGCTAACAATCTTACGCACACTCAGCAATATACTCCCGTTGAGGACTATAAACATACAAAATACACCCAAACAGCTTAAACCACTACTACACCATGGCTATTATGCTCCTGATGCCGTAGACTTACCACGCTTCCTTACTTAACCTTAGATCCAACATAAAATACCTTGTCTATTCCATGCGTGTGTTTAAACATGCAAATGATGTTATAGACTCTACAAAGAAGTCAGGCAAGTGTGCTAAAATATTCAACGCATTTATTTATAGAACCAAGTTCATAGAAAACCAAAAGTAGGGCCGAAGTAATGTAGACATGACGCGTCTACGATGTACACAAGTAGCTGTGTAGCCCGCATTCCGACACACACTACTGTAAAGGGAGCTGAAAGGGAGAGTCCCTTGGGAGGTGGAGCCAATGTCTCGGTAACCGACGATATGGCCGAAATTCTTCCAATGGGTATGCAAGGAAGTGCATTGTATGCATGTATGTGTAAGGCGTGGGTGAGTGGGTGGTCGATTGATAGACGTTCATTCAATCGATCCGGTTTTTTGGTTTATGGCTTTGTTCGGAGTGAAGTTTGACTTTTGTGGCGCTAACAAGGTATACCTTTATACATAAATAATGGTACGTCAATACGTCATAGGTTATTGCAACTGCACCTATGTAGTTTACTTTATTTTATAAATACAATTTTTTTTTATCTGTTTTTTACTTTTTCTTGATTCGGAGGAGAGAATTAATATCCTCGAGAAAAATGTAAAGGAATACCGAGAAATAAAAAATAGATGAGAAAGTAATACTTAAAACTTTTGCTCATTAAATCTAAATGCTCGCTTCAACATTTATCAAATTAATTTTATTTTTACTAACGTCAGCACGTGTAGATTATTACCTAAATAGGAAAGACCAAATAAAAGAAAGCATATATGTAGTTAGATTAGAATCAACTCTTGCTCATAAAAATACAAGGAATACCTACTTACTCGCACAGCTTTCTCGGCATATATGCAACTTGGCCGAAATGTTGGTTATCGAGGTTAGTAAAATATTATTTTCGGTAAACATTATGAGTGTGTGGATGTTTCGATCGAATGTATGTTTTGATAGTATAATAGAATAAATTTTAAGCCGGCAATATACCTACATAATATTCTGACAGCTTTTAATAGTAATGTTGGGGAAGAGTAGTAACTACTGTTGTAACTTACTATAAACAACTGACTCTTATGATTATATTAATTTACATTATGCTATTTTTAATACTAATCCCAGATTGATGATGTTATCTATTTTAATAGGTATGCTCTCTTACTTATAGGCAAAATATGATTTACTCTCGGTAGAGAGTACTTACTATATTCTTTGCTTTAAATCACCTAAATACGTTTTTTTTGTCGATAATACGACTGTATGATATCGATTCTTGTACGTATATAGCTCTATATTATACCGATATATTCTTACCCTTGAAACGTTAGGGAACGACCACTGAATTATTGACACACAGAAAGCCCAAATATAGACATTACTACATACATACACACATAGACAGAAATTGTTCCTATTTCTGTTGCATATAGAAATGAGCAATATGTATGTTACGGTAAGTTCTATATTTGTTTAAAGTTGTACAAGGACACGCAAGACAAATTTGTCTAAAACCAACTGTGGAAGCAAATTTGTACTCATAAGTTGACTGTGTGAATGCACCTTTCGAGCAGTTATATTAGGGCTGTTACTAATTAGTTTTTATTATGAGAAATGAGATTTTGTTTTAAGGTTCAACTATGAATAATATCTTGCTTAATTGCTTAAGTTTTACAGGAACGTTAAAAATTGTATGTAATTTTATATAATACTAGCTGACCGGGCGAACTACTTACCCCTATATATTTTTTCATGAATAAATATTGCAATTATAAATTGAGATATAAAGTATGCTATCTCTTAAGTTTTTTGTTTTTTAAATGTTTGTTTAGTCCCACTAAACAAACATTTAAAAAAAAAATTAAAATCGGTTTAGTAGTTTAGGAGTTCATCCCGGACAAACATCGTGACACTGGAATTATATATAATCAGGAACGTTAAAAATTGTATGTAGTTTTATATAATATTTACTATATGACTTAGGTTATTAAAAATAAAACATTTGCTCCTGAAATATATCATAATTAATACAGATAATGCTTATTTATAATAAAAAACAATATTTACATAATTATACCTACGTAGGTAAATGCCTATTTCCTTAGCAACTGATAATATCGTAAGCGCTTTAAAAACACAAGCAAGCAGTAAAAGTAAATAAATAAACTGATATAAATAAATTTAATTTCATTCCTCCCCTAAATTGGAGGTACTTCAAATATTCAAGAGTCGTGAACGCAACCCTTTCTTTAGTTAAGGCCAATACCGACCGGAGGTGAGTCCAAGTCAAGAGAAAATGGAGACGGATATACATAGGTATTATTATTATTTTTTTGATTATTGAGAGTGGCAGTTAGGTATACTAATAGCTATTCTTTGATTTAAAAGTGTTTAAAGGAATAATCCAAATTGGATTTTTTTAAAAGATTAGTAATTAAGATCAAATCAATCAATAAAATGATTTATATGATTGAAATGATTCCCTAGCCATTTCATATAAATACGAGTAAGTTTATGAGTTTGTTTATTTGTTAAACCTTCTCGCTGTAACGACTTAACCGATCGTTATGAAATTTAGCGTAGATACCTACCTGTAACCTGGGCTCCTAGAATGTAACTCACTAAGTCATATCGACATGGTATGGTCTTGCTTGTGATTGGTACAGAAACCGAGGCGTGATGTCGCAATAATACCTCGCCCAATCACGGTGATCTCTCAACCAATCACAATGATACGATGCGATGTCGATACGATTTAGTGAGATACATTCTAACCCCTCTGATTCACCCAAGACGTTAAGAATTAATGTAACACATTCGAGATTCGCAATCCCGAGCAATTCTCACGATTGCTGAATTAGCAAAGCATCTGGTACGGTATTCCGGAAGATGCAGGTTCAAATCCTGCTCGTGACTGTTCACATTTTTAACTACACCATGTATACATTTTAGTTGAGTTCAGTATTTAGGCAATTATTTCAACTGATTGTTGTTGTAATAATTGCCTAAACACATGTATGGAGAAGATGCGTCTATGGATAAAGGACACCATTGATTCGAGGTCGAAGAAGAGTAACAAACGATGTTTGGAGTGCTCATTCTGCCCCCCTAGAATGAAAAATGAAACGTTAGACGAACTTTCATTTCGAGACATCCATTCAGTTGTCGACAGAGTGTGTTTCAGTACAGAAACGAAACGGGTAACTATTATACAATGAACTAATTCCATATATTAAATTATTTCAATATATAGAATTTTTTTAAATTCTTACGAGCACTATGTAGTAGGGACCAAAGTTCTTAAGCTTTGAGACACTAATATGATCGTAGATATTTTAGTTAGTATAAGGAATATTAGATTTATGTTAAAAAATAAAGCAGTTAATGTTTGTGTCTTATGAAATTTTACAGTAATTAATAATCTTACTAACAGTCCGCATAATTCATTTGTCTACCAGCTTCTGTCTGTGGTTTCCTCTGCGTGGATGATATGAGGATGATAAATGATATGAGAATTTGAAAACCCTAATCCATTTTTTCGTTTGGATGTATTGAAAACGAACTCCTTATCGGGATAACAATGTTCTATGTGCTTACTCGTATAATAACCTGGATAATCTACTAAAATTTCATCTGAGTCCGTTCACTAGTTTAGGCGTAAGCTACGAACAAATACAACAATACAGACTTCTGAACATTCAAACATATCTATAAACTTTCATATTTGGTAGGCTAGCAAGACTAGCTTTGCATGGGTGCAATTTATTAGTTAAGACCCACGATTTCTAAAGAACCACAATAATCCCTATATTATTTTGATATCGTATCAAAATAAAGGCTTAAAGGCTTATCCATAAAAATCACATTTTGTGCGACTTGATTACAAAACATTGCATTTTCCTAACTAATGTATAGTGCTAAGCATGTCAAATGCTAAAAATATATATAAAAATATCTAAATATTTAAAGGGTTTGCGTCATTATTAGGTAAAATCTTAATTGTAAAATTAAGTTTACCTGGTCGGTATAATGTATGAAAATACTTCCGACAGATGGCGCAGGCGTCACCCAAAGACGTTAAGTATGATGTGTTATCGAATTTAGCAGTCAGGAGCAATTGTCAGGATGGCTGAATTGGTAAAGCATCTGGACGGTATCCAGAAGATGCAGGTTCAAATCCTGCTCCTGACTGTTATTTTCGATTTCACATTTTTCACTTTGTGTTTAATGTATAGTGCTAAGCATGTCAAATGCTAAAAATATATATAAAAATATCTAAATTATTTCCTAACTATCATAAAGCTATTTAGATATTTTTATATATATCTTTAGCCTTTGGCATGCTTAGCACTATACATTAAACACAAAGGAAAAAATTTGAAATCGAAAATAACAGTCACGAGCAGGATTTGAACCTGCATCTCCTGGATACCGTCCAGAAGCTTTGCCAATTCAGCAATCGTGACAATTGCTCATGACTGCTAATCTCGATAACACATTCATACTTAACGTCTTTGGGTGACGCCTGCGTCATCTGTCGGCAGTATTTTCTGAATTGGCAAAGCATCTGGACGGTATCCAGGAAATGCAGGTTCAAATCCTGCTCGTGACTGTTATTTTCGATTTCACATTTTTCACTTTGTTTTTAATATCATAAAGCTGTAACAGAGCTGTATCTGTACATTTAAGATAATAGAGAAAAAAAATATGTATTAGTCTAGGCGCGTCTGAATATAAAACATTCTTTTTTAGATTTTTTGTCTGTTTGTTCGCGCACGCAAACACTACTAAAAGTCTTTCGATGCAAATTTTATTTGATAGTTCTTGATTTGACTTAAAAACTGGTATACATTTTATCCTAATACGATATCGGGAATCTGAGATATAACCTAAGAACTAGCTGGAATGCAGCGGAGCCACAGGCAAAGGCTAGTCTACTTATAAAAAGTTCAAGTGGATACTAAACGAAAGTCAATTACGTTACTAATAAGAAGTAAACGGACAAAAAGACAGACATGGAGAGTGATTAGTTTCCATAATATTTAAAAATATAGACCTAGAATTTGTAATATTTTTTTTAGAAATGTTATTTTTAATAATTCGTTATATTACAGACTATTCATAGTAATAAGGTAAATACTAACCTGAAATCTTCTCATATCACGAGGGTTCCCGGCATTTTTCAAGCAGTTCTGATTGCATTTCAGGAAGAATTTCAAGAAAAACCTGCAACAAAACTAGTTTTAGCAATACTTCACACGTGCGTCACCCAAAGACGTTAAGTATGATGTGTTATCGAAATTAGCAGTCAGGAGTAATTGTCAGGATGGCTGAATTGGTAAAGCATCTGGACGGTATCCAGAAGATGCAGGTTCAAATCCTGCTCCTGACTGTTATTTTCGATTTCACATTTTTCACTTTGTGTTTAAAATACTTCACACGACAAAATATTAAATAACATATACCTATATCTATACCATTATAAAGCTGTAACAGGGTTGTGTCTGTATATTTAAGATATTTGAGAAAAAATGACTGTAATAGGCTATATAGGAATGTCTCAATACAAAAATTTTTTTTTTTAGAATTTTTGTCTGTTCGCACATCACACAAAAACTACTGAGCGGATTTTGATGCAACTTTTTTTATTTGAAAGGCCTTGATTATACTTAAAAACTGGTAGACATTTTGTCTCGCTACAATATCAGGAACCTGAGATATAACCGAAAAACTAGCTTTTGGCTGCGGCGTAGCCGCTGGCAAAGGCTAGTCTATTACTATTATAAAACTGTAATAGAGCTGTGTCTGTACATTCTAGATATTTGAGAAAATATTACTGTAATAGGCTATATAGGCGTGTCTAAACACAAAACTATTTCTTTTAGAATTTTTGTCTGTTTGTCTGTTTATCTGTTTGTCTGTTTGTTTGTTCGCGCATCACACAAAAACTACTGAACGGATTTTGATGCAACTTTTTTTATTTGAAAGGCCTTGATTAGACTTAAAAACTGGTAAACATTTTATCGAGCTACTATATCAGGAACCTGAGATATAACCGAAAAACTAGAAAACTATTTAAATTAAAATTTTTTGTAGAATTTATTTAAAAGAACTACTAGATGGATTTTATGCACCTTTTTTATTTTAAAGGCCTTGATTTGACTTAAAAACTAATAGACATTATATCCCGCTACTATATCGGAAACCTTAGATATAACCGAAAAACTAGCTTTTGGCTAAAAATGTATCTTTTCAAAAATATTATTGGAAGTATATTGACGTGCCATAAGTTATCAACGGATGGCGTGTGAACAGATAATGCGATGCAAATGATGCGGACACATAAATCAAGCGACAATAAATGAGTTATTGACTAGAGTTCAGAGGTTTCTGCGTTTATTTTTTTTAAATTAACTGCACAGATGGCGTAGTGGTTTATATACCGGCCTCCCGCCCGAGTTTTGTGGGTTCGATTCCTACACAGGACAACTCTTGGTGTGATCCGCAAAAGGTTATTCTGAGTCTGGTTGTACTTTGTGTCCGTGAAATTGTATGTTTATAAAATCCTCCGCGATAGAAGGATTCCTTAATACAGGATGGTCTTTAAAAAAAATTGTAAGTACCAACTTAAACTACAACGTAAAGGATGCTTCTGTGGTCCAGCGGTAGTGTGAGCGACTGCTGATCATGAGGTCTCGGGTTGGATCTCCGGGTCGGGCAGTGCTATTGAGCTTTATCGGAAAAAGAAAAATTCTCAGTAGCAGCCCGGAATTTGGAAATGTGCCCAGTAGACGCAATAGATTCGCCCGCTATTACGTGGGACTTAAACATAGCTGACGAACCGTGGGAGTGTAAAACACCTCTGCCTACCCCTTCGGGGAATACAGGCGTGATGCTATGTTATGTAAGAAAACTGTAAAGAAGTATGTATACCTACTATGTTTTCGGATCACAATATTCTAATTAATTTAATTTAGGGTTACACTAAAAGTGAGTAATAAAAATACAAATAAACATGATTTTACAACAAACAATTTTTGTCGGGGATATACTTGCAAATTATTTTAAAAATAAAGTATTTTAAAAGACAGTATCTATGAATTTAATTTTAAGCGTCTCCTATACCTTAAGTAAGGAACTATCTAGGCATCAGATTTACGATCTTCAACACAAAACACTTAGCCGACTTATCAGAACTTCGACTACCTGACTCAAGTTTGCCTACAAGTTTCCCGTCAGCTGTTTCCACTTCACTACTACGAATACCACTTAACCTAAGTATTAATTTGTTTCTTCTATTCACAATTTGTAACTTCCGCTCTTCCGTATAAACTTCACAGTTTTTTGCCTCTGTGGTTAGCCAAGATGTGAACTCACACTTTTTGTTATTCTTTTTTTTTTTTTGCTAAATGCCACGCAGTGACAGTTAAAAAAAAATCTGTTAAAATGGAACCAAAAAAATAAAATACGCGGACAAAGTGCAGACAACTAAAAATAGATACCTTCATTTTTGGAGATAAAACAGAAAATACGTTTTATTGGCTGTCAAAACGAAACCTCGAAACGGAATCAAACAATTTACAGCGGAAAGTCTATCGGACCAACTATTGGCATATCGGATTACACACAATAGTCGGCGTTTGCAAGTTTGTGCAAGTTTTTTGATTGGCTTATTGTAGTCCTTGTGCCGTTGTTGTAAAGTCTACGCGAGGTGCCCATGTAAGTTGGCCAGTACGTAATGTTGAGCGTACGATCAGGCAAGCGATCACGATGAATGCTTTAGCAGAAATATTTTACATAGCCTGAGGCACTGGCGATGCCGCCACGTCGAATATTGCTGTGCCAATACGACGAGACATCTAAAAGTTGTTGACACCCCCCAAATTTTCATTAAGATTTGAGATAATTATTTTGATATTAATTCAAGATTTAGTTCCAAATTACAATTAATAATTTTGGCGTATTTAAAGTTCTGAATAGCATAAATGTTGTGACTAGTACCATAAACATAACTTCAATCTTACTAATATTTTGTGACGATGTTAAGATGTTTGTTCGTGAATTACACGTAAATAACTGATCGCGTTTAGATGAAATTTGGTGGGAGATAAATGAGGCACTGAATTAACATATAGGATACTGTTTATCCTTTTTTTTGGTAAGGTGGGGAAAAAATGTACCTAACCGCACACCCCGTCGTTCGGGGCAACGAACCCTCACCCACTAACTAAACCCGCCGTGTGCCGCCTCTCCGCCTATGTTGGTGGGCCACTGGAAAAATATTACATTACTTCAGTGGTCAACCAACAGGATACTTTTTATCCTAAGAGCATGAAAAGTTCCCGAAGTATAGGTACCTTTTGTCATATAGACCTAATGACTAAAGGGATTTTATCGAAATCAGGTATACAGATTAATTGCCACTTGGACAAATAAATCTTCATTCCGACAAGGAGTTTATGTAGAATACGCATAAAAATTTAATGAATTTAAATTTTGAAGTTTAAGCAGTCGATGTTGCTGGTTAAAACTAGTTATTAATATTAGCCAATGTACAAAGAATACGTAAGACCTAAATTGGCCAACAGTTCTTTTATCAAGATTTTAATAATATTTTATTTTATTCTATTTTATTGTTCATGTTAGCAGACGAGCCACGGCTTACCTGATGGTAAGTGGTTGAGTTACCAGCTCATGAACTTGACTATATTACGAGTCTTGTAAAATCGCTGCTCACCATTTGTATTCACGGATGTGAAGTGAAAGAATGCACTAACTCCCACTACAACCAAAACACATGTCATAGAGGTGCTGCAAGGGTTGTTACCGCTTGGATATGATATCAAGCAAGTTAAGCACTTGGTATCCAATCCTACCACCAGTAATACTATGTATGATATTCGCTTAGTAAGACACTCGTGGGGTTGAATGTGCAATTTGTATAGTTCGTCACCACACGGATGGTAACAAGTTTTTTTATAAAACCCATTAAATATGTTAGCAATGATTTATTTTATATTGTTTTAATATTATTTTATACATACCGTGTGAACAAAATTATATGAAGATGTAATTGTAGCTTACAAGCAAGGCGGTAATAGCAGCTTTATATAAATAGTAAAAACGTATTCAGAATATGAGCAGTGTTGGTGGCGCGAATGTATTTGTGGTGCCCGCGGCGCTACACATCTGTTCGCATTATTTATGTTAAACACCTTATGTCACAATATTGCGAGTTACGAGTTAACGCCACTGTCAAATGACAGCTTCTCACGTGTACCGAGATTTTATTTTAAGAAGCGTAGTAAGATACTTCTTGTAGATTAGTTAATACATGTTTTGTAGATACGTATTTAAACTAATAGATTACAGTACATTTGAAATCACTTTTCAACAATGATGTGTTTTCTAGCCTAATATTTTTTGAAGTGAAAACTTCTATAGGAAGGTTTGGATAGGGAGTAAATTCATGTAAGTCGTCATCGACATGGTCACTAACGTGTCAAATGATTGATAGTACAAATGGCTTAAATATTGTTGAAGTGAATGATAATGATAGAGAGAATTAAGTGAATTGAATGCAGATATGAGGTACCTATATTAATAACAAAAACGTATATTCGTTATTATTTTAATTAAGTTGTATTTATATTTAATACTGGGCTTTCACAGCCCATGCGTCTTGATGATAAATAAACCATATGAAAATAAATATAATTGTTGCTCAGAGTGCCGATAGATGTCAAAACCCGATAAACGTAAACAGATTTGATTTACAAGTTTTAATTTAAAATCAAACAATTAATTTGGATATCAAAAAATAACAACTGTTTGTTTATAGTTTTAAGTTTTCACTTCTGCCGGCAGTCCTCATGACTGTTTTTTTATTACGAATACTCAAGAGACATCGTGTGATATTGGAACACGTACCTTAAAACGTAACGTTTTTCTAGCCTTATTCTGAGTTTTGTTGAGGTCAGCTTCCGATATGTTTTTAGCTAATCCATCAGTATTTATAAGGAGCGACTGCGTATGTGAATTTTACGTCCCAACTAAAAGGATAACTGGCAGCTTTAGAATAATACTGTACTCAGGTTTTTTTATCCAAGTCGCTGATAACTGCTTCCAAGAGTTATTCGATAGCCGAGCCACTGCTTATCATGCTTTCAAAAGCACAGAAAACATATTATAAAATAAGAATATATGTACGGTTTCGGCTCAGGGTAAAAGGAATTTAGGGAATAGTTTACCAAACTGGCGCAGTGCAGTAGAGTAGCACGCAGGCTTCACAAGCCGTCGAGACTATCTCTTAGGTTTGCAGGTTTCCTCACGTCGTGTTCCTTCACCAAGTATTGATAGCAATAGCATTGATACCGTTCCATTTTGTGAATAAAATATCTGCATCAAAATATTTATAGGGTTGCGTCTTTTTTTGATATGAATCTTAAATATCTAGTCAGAACAATGTATGAAAATACACCCGAGAGATATCGCGGGCGTCGCCAGTCATTAAGAAGAAATATGCTATCGAAATTCATATTTCCGAGCGGATGTCGTGATGCCTGTTGGAACAGTATTCCAGGAAACACAGGGTTAAATCCTACTCGTGACTAAAATTTTCAGTTTCATATTTTCGTTCTAATAAAAGGCTATATCAAGTGTTTAAAATATACATGAAAAATATCGATACCACTGTCCTCGATCTATGAATACTAATAATAATAGTTTTATTTTAAAAAGGAGTAAATTTATTTACTGCTCGTTGTCTATTTGGAAAAATGTTTTTAAGAAATGTCTGCGTAAATTTACTTATTTCTTTAAAAAGCGAGCATCTACTACAATTTTCAAGCATAAGAAGACGCCGTAAAAATACTCCCCTGGCCATTTCAGACTTGAAACATTAATATCATGTAAGGGTCACCTGACAGTTGTGTTATCCGCGAGTGTAGCTCTTCTACGGTCACCGCTAAGCCTTCAAATTATTGCCTTACGGTAAATAGAATTTATAGGGTACTACATGTTATAAGTTTTATGGTTAAGGGTCTAACCATTGAAATATTTATCTTAGTACGAACACTGATAGTTATTAATCAATTTAATTATGATCTGATGAACGATAACAATAAGGTCAACATTAGTAAGTTCGCCATGAAATATAGATTTACTATTATCAAGTATTTATCAAGTAGAAATTATTCCAGGAAAATATTTATCAAATTTAACAAATTATTTGTTTAAACATGTCAAAGTACTATCTGTCTCTTTTTTATACTATTTACCACAACCTATTTTGTCGATTATAATAATTTTAATACCTATGAAACAAGTATCTTTTAATCTAAACTAATTTTTCATAACGTAAATTAAATTTTAGCTAAAAATATGACAATACTTGCTTATTAACAATAGCTGACTTACAATAGTTTCTATTAATAAAAAAAACTAATTATAGGTATACATACTTACATCTATATCTATACTATTATAAAACTGTAACAGAGTTGTGTCTGTACATTCAAGATATTCGAGAAAAAATGACTGAAATAGGCTATATAGGCGTGTCTAAACACAAAACAATTTATTTTTGAATTTTTGTCTGTTTGTCTGTTTATCTGTTTGTCTGTTTGTTTGTTCACGCATCACACACAATCTACTAAACGGATTTTGATGTAACTTTTTTTTATTTGAAAGGCCTTGATTAGACTTAAGAACTGGTATATATGTTATCCCGCTGCTATATCGGGAACCTGAGATATAACCGAAAAACTAGAAAATTATTTAAACTAGAATTTTTTGTAGAATTTATTTAAAAGAACTACTAAATGGATTTTGATGCAACTTTTATTATTTGAAAGGCCTTGATTTGACTTAAAAACTGGTAGACGTTTTATCCCGCAATTATATCGGGAACCTGAGATATAACCGAAATACTAGCTTTTGGCTGCGGCGAAGCTGCTGGCAAAGGCTAGTACTATTATAAAACTGTAACATAGCTATGTCTGTACATTTAAGATATTTGAGAAAATAATACTGTAATAGGCTATATAGGCGTGTCTAAATACAAAAAAAATATTTTTAGAACTTTTGTCTGTTTGTCTGTTTATCTGTTTGTTTGTTCGCGCATCACACAAAAACTACTGAAGGGATTTTGATACAACTTTTTTATTTGAAAGGCCTTCATTTGACTTAAAAATTGGTAGACATTTTATCCCGCTACTTTATCGGAAACCTGAGATATAACCGAAAAACTAGCTTTTGGCTGCGGCGAAGCCGCTGGCAAAGGCTAGTTAGTTATATATTAGGTGTGTGTTTTGGTTAATCACTGGTTTCCAATATAGTAGGGAGGTAAAATATATACCAGATTTTAAGTTAAATCAATAACTATCAATAATGTTCGAACCAAATAAGTTTCATCAGTAGGTTTTTCATGATGTGAAAAAAGCCATAAGAAAACATTAGTTCAGACACGCCTAAATACAGTTATTTTTTCTTAAATTTCGTTGTAGTTGTGTATAATATAACTGGTTACTTAATAAAAAGTGTTTCTTTTTACTAGTATTCATCATCCTATTGGACGAAAAAACTAGTACGGCATTAAGTCGCGGCAAAGAGGCGAGGCTGTAGCTTGCCCTCTTTCAAGTCGAAACACTTGAATACCCCACCCATTGCCACCCTGCGGAGAGATGGCATAGACGATGTTTATTTGCATCGGATATTCCTGGCACAAATATGTAAAATGTAAAAAGTCATAAAACGATTTGCGTAACAGAAAGCTGAAACAGATTTCTAAGACTAGAATCGAATCATACCTGTAGTAGTATTATTCATTAAATATTTATCCGTATTTCTTAGTAAATAGTGAGTACAATTGATTGTTATGCTTTTACGCTGTAACGAGTAATGTAGACTGGAGCGCAGATAGGGACACAGGCTATTCGTGCCGCAAAAATAATGGTTTCCATGGGATAGCAATTTTTATATAGAGAGAATTAATATGCAGTAAAGTGCCTCGGTGGTGCAGCGGTAGTGTGTACGACTGCTAATCATGAGGTCTCGGGTTCGATCCCCGGGTCGGGCAATGTTATTGAGCTTTTTCGTAAAAAGAAAAATTAGCAGCCGGAGTTTGGAAATGTGCCCGGTAGACGGCAATAGGCTCGCCACCTATTACGTGGGACCTAAACATAGCTGGTGAATTGTGGGTGTGTAATACACCTCTGCCTACCCCTTCGGGGAATATAGGCGTGATACTACGTTTTTTTTTCTAGAGTGACTTTCTTTTATTCCGAAGTCCACGCGTAAGCGGTTGCAGCATAACCTAGTCTAGTAAGTTATAAGCTTGCAATTGTTTTCTGTTTTCCCAACAAATTATTCTATTACCTACTCGCTTCAAAATAAAAATTACCTATGAAATGGTTTGTTTCCAATATGTGAAGGTAATTTCGTTTATTTAATAAATTTTGCAAAAAGCCTACAAGTAATGTTGAATTTTTGAATTTATCATGTAAAAATACACAAAAAAGTTGTCTAGCTACTAGTTTTTTCATCTAAGTACCTATGTCTAAAAGGTGTTTTATACGTAAAAGCATTTATAAGCTAAAACCCATATAGTTTATTTACACATTTAGTTCATAAGTACCCACTTACTATATTTTAAAATGTTTCAACTGTTTATGGAAAATCAAATATCCCTTATTATACCATAATTTATTTTTCACTTAGAACCTAATATTGTTAAAGAATTACTCGTACGTATTTTTACATAAGTAACGTTCAAGATTTTATCAAGTTTTCTATATATAAAACTATAGAAAATCTTGAAAACCGCGTTCGAAAATCGAACAACACAGATCTGCCAACAAGCGGTCTCTTATAACTTTTCCCTTTTAACCTTTCGTCCCCCCTTGGCCCGGTGGCGCGTCCCGTCACCGACTCCCTCGGGAGGCGTTCCCCAGGGCCGGTATAGACTCCCCTGGCGTGCCCCACCCTGCCACCACTCAATACCGACACGCCATGCGGACGCCAAAGATTAAGCAGGTGCTAGTGGTGCCGCATTTGTTGTGTCAAGTGGGACTTTTGTGGCATGCTGATATCTAACTATTTGAAAATAGAAGTCAGTGGTATGTACTTTTTGTAACAATACACATTTTTATTTGTAAGCCTATATGAGTAATTATTTCGATTAAAAAGTTGTCAATGTTAAAATATTTTACTACATTTATCGATGCCTATTAGTTTTGTTAAGTATAGAATAGTAATAATTAGTATTTAATCATTTTGTAAAAGACTAGGTATGTAATGTAAGTTAAGTTGGACGACATGTAATGCATGTAAATGATTCTGATAGGTGGCGTTGGTCGTTAAGACAAATGTGGTAAGGAGATTAAAATTGAATAAATCACTATTAATATTT
Organism: Leucoma salicis; assembly: GCA_948253155.1. Classification (NCBI taxonomy): domain Eukaryota; kingdom Metazoa; phylum Arthropoda; class Insecta; order Lepidoptera; family Erebidae; genus Leucoma; species Leucoma salicis. The sequence goes on from OX411815.1 coordinate 9,011,669, forward strand.
TAAGAATTAAATGTTTCTATTAAAACTACGTCCACCTATGACGTCCGTCCACCATTAATGCTGTTAAGTATCCGAAACGTCTAGATAGTAGAAAATCAAGTAAACTTAGTTTTATTTCATAATAATATTCGCGTAATATTAAAAAGTATTATTCAAATTTTTATTAAAAACAATGCATTATTTTTGAAGTAGTTTTAACTGGTATGATGTTAACTTGTTTTAGATATAGGTGTGTTATGTGGTCTTATGAGTTTTAATTAAAAATAGGTATATTAGCCGTTTAAACCATTTATACATCTATCCATCCATCCATCAGCCTTTCGTCGTCCACTGCTGGACATAGGCCTCCCCAAGAGAACGCCACAACGAGTGGTCCCGTCATGGGGGATAATGCCGTAATCGCCACGCTTGGCGATTACGGCATTATCCCGGCGGGTTGGCGATCGCAGTGGATGTTGTTAATACTCGAAGGAGTGCTGCTGCCCATTCCCCCGGTATTCCCTCAGTCGGCTCTTACGACTCCCGTGGGTAGAAGGGGGTGGGACAATTCTAAAGCCGGCCCCACACAGGCAATTATACATAACTCATAAATTTATTAACTCATCTCTATTAACGTCTTCGTCATTTTTGTACTGTCAGAGTAGACTAAGGATTGGGTAGGAAGTGCAAACTTAAACAAAACTTGAACAGATATTCGATTCTGCAAACGTCAAAATAGCATTGGTAAGTTAATCTTTGTGTAACATGCGACGGGCCCATAACAGGCCCAGTTTTCGACTTGTTTTTCCGCGGGCTTCCATAGCGGGCGTTAATATTTCAGTGTGTACCGAATTCAAGGGTTAAATGTTCCCTGTCTACTTTGATGTAAATATATGAAAACAATTGAACGATTCCTATTATGATTGAGAGCGATAAGCTCTTGTTTAGTATGTTGTGTATTATTATGATTATAGTTTCCTAGATATTTCTTTTTATTTATTTTACACGCACACGACATATTAGGTATACGTGGCAAAAGTCGAACTTTTGAAATAGGTACAACCACTAAGAACAGATGGAATGCCGACCCTAACAAACTTTGAGATCAGGCTAGAAAGCTGGGTATTATAAGGTGCAATATACATGTCAAAAAATGTATTTTGAGTCCGTGGTAGCTGTTACCAATTACCATCAGGTGGGTCGAAAATTGTCGGCCATCATAATCAATATAAAAAAATCAGGATTTCTTCAATAATAATTAAGTCAAACAAATTTTTTTTTTCATTTATACCTTTAGAAACCGACATGCTGGGCTAAACTGCAAAATTTATTCATAAACACGTGTTCCTCAATCAGATATCATATACGAATCTGCAAGCATCGATTTTCTTGAAAACTTACACTTCCTGTAATGTGTGCGTATACATACCTATGCATATCGAGTGGTTGTAAATATAAAGCACTGTAGTAGTTTTTCCAATGTGTCGAGTGAGGAGGGTATCGCGGGCGACGCAGCATCCCGCCGTTGCTATGGCAACGCGATAAAACCTCGCCTTTTCATAGCCCTCCGTAACAGTAAACGTTAGGTTTGCAGAGTCTTTCAAGAAAATCGTATTGTTTTTATGTAGCAATTAGTATAACAAAGAAATCAAGTATGTCAACGGCTTATATAATTTTACCTATAATATAGGTTATATGCATTTTTTGTTGTATATTTTTTTATAATCTAAATGAAAAACACTTATTCTTATTATTCTGGTAATAATAGTCATTATACTTTGTATGAATACAAAATACTTACATCGAATTAATTTAACTAAAGTGACTGTAAAAAGTAATTATTGTATAAACAATAATTACAACTAACGTACTTACTTATATACAAAATAACCTTTGTCCGCGGCTCCGCCGCAGTTAAAGGCTGGTTTTTATGTTATATCTCAGGTTTCCGATACACTAGCGGGATAAAATGCATACCAATTTTTAAAAGTGACATCAACATCCGTTGAGTAGTTTTTGCGTGATGTGCGAACGAACAAATAGACAAACCAATAAACAGACAAACAAAGAAAAAAATGTTTTGTGTTCAGCCACGCCTATATAGCCTAATACAGTTTTTTTTTATCAAATATCTTAAATGTAAAGACACAGTTCTGTTACAGTTTTATAATAGTTAGGATTCCGAGCCAATAGTCTTAATTAAATGTTTATTAAATTATTAGCAATTATAATAAGCAAGAATTGATAAAGATGAAAAGATATGCGCTATCGATGCAACTTGATCAAGGTTTCTTGATTCAGGCCTCTATAAAATGAATTATTAGATATTTATTTTATTTTAGTATATTATACAAAAGGAATGTCCCTACATTTTCTTTCCATAGCTTATATTTAAATGAAAAATTAATTAAAAACAAAGTGAAAAATGTGAAATCGAAAATAACAGTCACGAGCAGGATTTGAACCTGCATCTCCTGGATACCGTCCAGATGCTTTGCCAATTCAGCCATCGTGACAATTGCTCCTGACTGCTAATTTCGATAACATATTCATTTGAAGTATTTTCATACAATATACCGACCAGGTATGAAAATACTTCCTACAGATGGCGCAGGCGTCACCCAAAAGACGTTAAGTATGAATGTGTTATCGAAATTAGCAGTCAGGAGCAATTATCACGATGGCTGAATTGGCAAAGCATCTGGACGGTATACAGGAGATGCAGGTTCAAATCCTGCTCGTGACTGTTATTTTTGATTTAACATTTTTCACTTTGTGTTTAATGTATAGTGTTAAGCATATGTCAAATGCTAAAAATATATATAAAAATATCTAAATATGAAAAATTAATTCTATAAGTATTGTGCAATATTTGCATATACTATACTAGGTACTCTTTCAAATCTAAAAGCGCTTGCTCGCGGAGTCGAGTAGTTTCCAATTGACAATATACCTACTGGTAGACGGGCAATCGCTCGCGGCTTGTAAGCTCCTTTGCCCACCCTTCGCCATATTCAAGAATTCTACTATGTAGTTGTATCTTGTTAACTTTGATTATTATTAGGAATGCCGTAGAGTTGCCACACTAGTCTGATGAAGGATTACAAGCGAATAATAGTGATACACTCAATATAGATGAGCTAGCTGATATTTTATGCTGCTGTGTCTAATAGAGATAGTAAATAACAGTTACGAGGAGGAATAGAAACTGGCATCAGGGAAGTAGTGCTCGTGACTCTTATTTTCGATTTCACATTTTCACAATCTGTGTTCTTTTTTTTTATGATAACTGTCGCCCATGAGCTCGAATATACCGAGAGTATTGCCAAGCTGCTGCTCACCAATTCATTTCACAGATGAAATGAAATATAAACGGCTATCTCCTGCTACAGCCAAAACGCAACAATGTGCTTCATGGCCGGTCACACGGGAGATGGTGGTACCAACCCGCTCGGGCCGGATACCAAGTGAGTATTTCCACTTAGTACCCAGCCCTACCACCAGTCGTGCAATGGATGATAATTGCTTACTTCCCTTAGTCGCCTCATACGACACCCGTGGGAAAGAATGGGTTGGTGACACTTGTATTCTTATCCGTCACCACACGGATACAAACGGTGTTAGTTTATAGGTATGGTTAGCATGTCAAATGCTAATAATAATATATAAAAATATCAAAATAGGACTCTATTTAATTGGTACAAGTCATAATGTTTCATAGCCACAATTGTCTACTGTTGAGCATGGGTTCTGGGGTGGTTCATGGGGTCTTCTCAGGACAAGAGTTAAGCCGTTAATAAAATGTTGTTATTGCTTCACACTGTCTTTTATACGAGTATGTATTAAAACTTAAAACACAGAAGATTCATTAAAAATGCTTAAAAAGATCTTTAAGTCGACCACGGAAAAAATAACACAATCAGAGGAAAAAGTGCAAAAAATTCAATTTAGCTAATAACTAATAAAATAATTAAGAAGTAATAAACTGATGAGGTACTAATTGCTTTCATAGTCTTATTGTACTATTAAATTAGTTATTCGTTTATATTTTGATCAAATAACACTTCTGCAATATCCAGGTCTCGAACCCTTGACCTTGCGATGCTATGCACAAATACTGCTAGGTCAACGTGACACCAAAAATCTAAAATAATGTGGTTAGATGGCTATAGATATAACAAAAAGTAATAAAACCTTTTTATTCTCCATAAAAAAGTTCTACTGAAAGCTATGCATACCCAGTAGTTTTAGGATATTCTAGATACCATATATACTTGGTATTGCTAGTATAATTTGGTATTGTCGAGTACTTTGTGATTCACTAGTGAACGTGACAATTATATATATTTTGTTGAATCTACCATCACAGTCCTTTAGTCATAATATTTTTGTAAATTCCGAGTTATATTCTTGCCCTCGGATGTCAATAAAGCAACAAAAGAAAAAAAAAGCGTATAAAACATTTCAAAAGAAAACTCCAAACTAAGCCATACTAGGGGTAGAATTTGGTTGATAACTGAGTAAAACAGTTATCAACCAAACAGCTGTCGGGACCGAATAAATGCCTAGCCTGCCACGTTTCAATCTTTAGGGAAAGATTTCTAATCTTAAAGTACTAAAAGTATCGATAAACAGTAAACTGCCTCGATGGTGTAGCGGTAGTGTATGCGACTGCTAATCATGAGGTCTCGGGTTCGATCCCCGGGTCGGGCAAAATGTTATTGAGTTTTTTCCTAAAAAGAAAAATTCTCAGTAGCAGCCCGGAGTTTGGAAATGTGCCCGGTAGACGTCAATAGGCTCGCTCCCTATTACGTGGAACTTAAACATAGCTGGCGAGTTGTAGGTGTTTAGTACACCTCTGCCTACCCCTTCGGGGAATACAGGCGTGATGCTATGTTTATAAACAGAGAGCGGGGCGATACGGTAACGCGAACGCTGGCGCATTAAATGTACTGAACCGTGGCGCTAGTCCAGCTTCCAATATGACTTCTCTGTATAACGTTATACATTGTAACTGCTCAAAGCGTGCCATCATCGCGTCCTCATTCGGTCTCGCTCGCTGTTTGGCTAAGCCATAAATCATGGGTTTAGGCATTGCTAAGTCTACTAATACCGGTTTCAACTAATCATCAGATGAGTGACTGGCAGATAAGCATTCCATTCGCATTATTAGCAGCAGGTTCAATATTAATATTTTTCAAAACCATTTACCGTCCCCTACCAACCTTATTAGTCACAGGTCCGGTCTCAGAGTTAGAGAGATTTAAGCCACAGTGTGAATTATCAGATTTCACAAGCTTATCCATGTGCTAACACTCAACAACAAAAACACAACAAATGTCATGTAAAATACGAGGCGTTAAAAGTAAGCAGCATTAACCGAACGTGAAGCAACTTGGCGGTTTTTTCATACTACGTGAGTGACAAGCAAGCATACGGCCCATCTGCTGGTAAGCGGCTACCGTAGCCTATAGACGCTACCATCACCAGAGGCATCACTCACTCGTCTCCATCTTCGTCGGAAAAGGGAAAGGAGCTAGATAGGCAGAGGATAATAAGGAGAGGATAGTGAGGGGGTTTCGGCCTCCAGCGCTCTCACTTACCATAAGCACTACAAGGGTAGCAGTACCTACCGTTTACCACTAATTTTTTTTGTTAGAGAATGATATTTCTTATCATTATTTAAATAGTGTTTTGGTTGTAGCGGGAGTTTAGTTGTAGTTGTAGTTTCATTACACATCGTTGGATTGAAATTATGAGCCGTGGCTTGACGGTACTCTTAGTACAGTTGAGTCCATGAGCATCGGTTACCACTTACCAGCAAGCGAGCCTAGGCTCGTCAGGTACCAATAGCAATACACAAAATTTGTCAGACAGATTTCCTCAGGACATTTTCTTATTCATGTATTAATTATTCTACTACTTGTTTATAAGGTACCTAAGCCAAAAGAGCTGGCCGAAATAATTCCTAGAACCGTTGAGAAGATGTCTTTAGTTGCTGTTCAGTTCGCTTCCTGACAACTCAAGAAAAAATGCCAATTATGTCTTAAAAGAAATATTTATTCATTGCCTATAAGAAGTTGTTACTTTTTTGTTTGAGACATCAAATTAATTGTTCACAGTTTAATGAAAAATAAAGATTTCAAAAAAATTTCCGCATTACTTTAGTTACAGTTAGTTGACAGATTTAAGAAAAGGCAACTACCTTATACCTAATGCTAGAGTTTGTAAAGAGTTTCGGTGTATTTCGGTCACGCCTTTATGACTGAATGGTCTGGTAGATAGATAAGGCACATGGCTTAACATTTCTTTAGGATAATTCTTATCGCGAAAAACTAAAAAATTTCTACAGGATAACTACTTTTGGCAGATAGACCTAAACGGATTTGAATTAAATTTGATATACAAATAAACTATAGCTAGCTTCTTTAAGCTAGCTACATACAATATCTTTGTTTTAACGAAGAATTCCTTGCAAGACTCAAAAATGGCTGAATGTGAATTTTGAAGTACAAGCAAAATGATTTATGAAGAGAAGATTTTTTTAAAATAAAAGTTAAATAACAAAATTGAACTTTTAATTTTAGAATTATATAATATGCCGTGTGGGGCCGGCTTTAGAATTGTGCCACCCCTCTCTACCCACGGGAGTCGTAAGAGCCGACTGAGGGATACCGAGGGAGTGGGCACCAGCACTCCCTCGAGTATTAACAACATCCACTGCGATCGCCAACCCGCCTGCCAAGCGTGGCGATTACGGCATTATCCCCCATGACGGGACCGCTCGTTGTGGCGTCCTCTTGGGGAGGCCTAAGTCCAGCAGTGGACGGTGAAAGGCTGATGGATGGATGGATGGATAATATGTACCGTACTCGGTATTCGAACGTCACTATTGAATGTTAACATTCGATGGAGTCATAAGCAATCGTTAATATTCATAAGATCTTATGTTCCAAAATTAACCAAACACACGTATCCCTCTCTGGTTCACAATCAACATACAAAGACAAGAGGCAACATTACGCGGGCATCACTTCATTGTGGGCACCGGTCTAATTGTAACTACACTCTTGGGCACTATCAGCCGCTCAGCGCTCCGCCGGGTAGGCGTGGGCCACTAATCTTCGACCCCTACATACCAATACACTTCAACTAACTACACGAAAGAAAAACACACTTACGAACCGACACACAAAGCTCAAATTCGTCCAAACAAAAAAGTCGTATTTGCAAACGTAGCGAGGGTTAACGCACACTATCAACTCATTAAATTGCATCGCCTTTTTAATGAGTCTGAAAGTGAACAAAGGATATTGAGCGCGATTACATTAAGTACGTAGTTGTAGTGTTAGAGGTAACATAGTATTTTGTGGAATATTTTCACGATGTTTTCCGGTTAATGAAAAACTTCAGTTCGTTTGTGGTAAGCATGCGTTGGAAAATCGTAAGCTACATATAGTAAGCGATAAATGCAGAAAACATATAGAGCCAGTGAACAAGAGATTTCATGCAAATAATAGTAGGTAGGTATATGTATTTGGAAGCAATGTAACATAGTTCCAGTGGCCCGTCAATGAAGGCAGAGAGACGGCACATGGCGGGTTTATTTAGTGGGTGAGCGCCCCACACTACCCTATTCGTTGACCCGAACGATGGGGTGTGCGGTTAGGTGTATTTTTCCCGCCTAAACAAAAAAGAAAACAAAAAATGGTATATGCATTTGACAGTGGGGACAGTAGATTGGCTCGAATACCGATCTTCGGTGCCGAGTGGAATTTGATTTCCACACAGATCAATTTTTGTGTGATCCACAAATGGATGTGCTGTGTAAGAATCCCTCTGTTACATTTTATGTTTTTAAAAGATCCCCGCGATACAGATATAAGTACGATGGCTAAAGTTATAGCCACTTAGTAGATATAGTATATCTAATTAAAAATCAAATTGTACATAAATATAAAAATATTTAGGTTATAATTATCTCCGGTTTCTGATATAGTAGCGGGATAAAATGTATACCAGTATTTGAGTCTAATCAAGAGCTATAAAATAAAAATACGTTCAATAGCTTTTGCTGATGCGCGAACAAACAAACAGACAAAAATTCTAAAAAAAATTGTTTTGTGTTTAGACACGCCTACAAGTATATTATAGTCGTTTTATATGTATAGTATAGAAATAAGTCTCACTAACACTCGTAAATATAATAGTATATGAAATAGTTCATATCACTCACTTTATACATATACCTAAATAGTCGATACATTATTACTGGCAGCCCTCATATTTACCGGCCGAATATGCTATAAAGTGATATCACGTGATCGTTTTCAGCCGGGTAATAGTTATAAATTACCCGGGTAATTTATAAAAGCCGGTTAACCCGAGGTAAGCGAACAAGGAGTATAATTTATTATCGGGAAATTCGCGGGCGCGTATTTTCATACTCTGCGCGGATCATAATATACGCACGTAGTTACCTACCTACTGTAGAACTGCAGTAAATCTACAGAATTTTTAGTAGTTTAGGTCCATGTAATACACATCGTCTCGCAAACTGCGGCTGATATCGCTCAGCTTTGCAACGTTGATGTTAATCAAAATAGGTTTAATTATTTTGATAAATAAGAATTGCGTACCTACAGACCTATCAGAAATATTATCTATACTTAATAGAATTGCTTGTCCCGACTGACCGCATGACCACAGAGCCTAAACCACTGGAGCTGCAAAGTAAAATAACGTATAAGCACTTGTTATGTATATAAATAATACCTTCGCAAAAGTTTCAATGTTCCAATTTGTGGAGCCTCCTGCCACAAGTTTTTGCTAAACTTAAAAGGAGTGCTCCATTAAAACTGTAATTAGACGTAAGCAGATAATGGAATAAACTATTATTATTATTAAAAAAATAAGGTAATTGAGGATTAAAAATCGAATGCGTACGCTTCAGGCAAGGCTCTGTACATAGACACATTGTACTAATGACCCAGATCCTAATACAATGCTCTTACGAAGAGAACTCACGGCCATCTTATGCACCTATTTCTTTACAACCTTTATGTGCATCTTGGGCATGATCACGAGACTCTATCATGGAGTTGACATTGTGCTGTTTAGCTATACTATTTTAATGGACATATGTTGTACTTTAAAGAAAAATGATAGCTTACTGTTTCACAGAACACCTCCTAAATCCGTGTTATTCGGTTTATCACAAGTAACATTCAACCGTTAATATTTCAGTGCCTACTTTTAATAAAGTTACTATTACTATGCCCTTATAATAAAGTATATACCATTAAAAATATATAATATATGTAGGTACTAGGGGATGCAGCGCACACTGCGCACTGTATCATATTCGGAAGAGAGGGATCCTTTGAGTTACTGTGCCCGTCGTACATTCACGAAAAACCGACTAACTAAACGGCTTGTTAAACATTCCCTTGAAATACTTTTATTTTATTAGTTCTTTCATATTGACTTCATGTAAGTACTTAATGATTTCTACAGACAATTTTTTAACTATAACTCAAACTTAGGGAAAATAGGCAGCGATCGTCGCAAATGGGATTTGGTTGACTCTGCCTACCCCTCTGAGAAGCTGCAGTGAGATTCCAAATTATTATGGCAGTTCCTCAGATACGTATAAGATGACATTGGTAAGACTGTCAATTGTAAATTTAAATTTAATAATTGTAAATACCAGAATCTATAAACAGGCAACTTTCTATCTAAAACAATAAACAGAAACGTTATAACTAAACAACATGAAAGGTATCCACAGAAAACCAAAACATAAACGTTATATCGGCGATCCTACCAAACTGCTCTATCAAAATATAACGACCGCGATAAAAACGATGGAAAAGAAACCAAACGCTTCCGACGAATTTCCAAAGATCGTACAATAACGGTGTTCACATCTCTTTCTTACATAAGTAAAAAATATACAGCTATCTTTTTTGTAAGACTACCATTTTATAGGCAAGTCGATAATATTTGGAACGCTTCGCGAGATATGAGTGTTAAATATTTTATGATGTCCAGTACTAGCGCAGAGTTGGAACTCGCAAACATACCCTCATACATTCTCCAGCCATAAATTTATTATAATTTTACTACATCCACCTTATCAGCCATCTTATCAACTTTCAACTTCAATAGAAGATTAAATAATACAATGGCCATATTATATGCAAACACGTAGTTAACGGTCACATCAAACAGCAATTCAACGTTCCAGTGGCGGAGAGACGGCACATGGCGGGTTTATTTAGTGGATGCAGAGCCCACACTAGCCTATTCGTTGTTCAGAATGACGGCATGTGTGGTTAGTTACATTTTTTCCCGCCTTAACAAAAAATAAGGTAGCTATTCAACATAAAGGCGTAATCAGTATCAGCCATTAAATCTATTCATTCGATCTACTTAATTACAAGTTAGTTTTTTGTCACGTTTGTCTCTTACAAACTGTCTTGGCGTAATGTCATTAATCTTAGAAGCTGGCAGCGCAGCAAACGACCTCCCGTTAAGACCCTCCATGGGCTGGGTGCCCCGTAATATGCTTACAAAGAGCGAACAACGAATAACTAAACACCAAAACTGTACAGGCCAAACACAACCTTCGATTAATTGCTATTAGTATCATTAATGCTTGTACAAGCATCTAACTCTTGTAACCTTTGGTCGCGGTACCAAATAGAAAATAACAAAATAAGAAATCCAAGCGCGAGAAAAAACGTAGTACGTAAGATATATTTTTTCTCAGAGAAGCGTGTCGGTAGCATTGTTAAATATATCGTCCAATCAGTATTTTGAAACGAGGAGGAATTAGCGTTTCGAAGTGAACGACGGAGCAACGAATCCTGGTCTACCCTTTTATACGGTACAGCGTAATAAAAAAAGGAATCTTATTTGAATTTGGAAGACGAATTAAAAAGAAAATGAAATCTGCACTAATTTAAGCAGAGAGAGTTTCTAGACGATTTTCGGGGATCGGTCCGGTTTAATTAATGCATTACAGTTGAAAATTCAGGCGACTAAGTTTCGTTTATATTTACCTGCAAACCATACATTTTACTTTTAGATTTTAGATTTAACATACGCGCCATGGCGAGATTATGTTTTTTTGTTTTTTTTTTATTGCATTTAATGGCAGCCGAGCCACGGTCCATCTGATGGTAAATGGTAACCGTTGCCCATGGACTCGACTATACCGAGAGTATTGTCAAGCCGCTGCTCACCAATTCATTTCACAGATGAAATGAAATATAAACGGCTATCTCCTGCTACAGCCAAAACGCAACGTAAAAAAGAAACTTGTTTCTAAATATAAGTATAAGGGGCTAGGATTTTTTTTAATAAAAAAAAAATAATGTGTGTCTTATAAAACATTAAAAAAATATTGAGCTAAATGTAGCATTTTACACAATTCGAAAAACTAATCACAGATAAGAGTGCGACCTCTCTCCACATTGATCCTGAGCCATCAAAAAGGTTACGAAGGCACTTCATCTTCATTCGGGAATCCCTTTAAGGAATCGTATCAGTTGTAATGAAAGCTAATTCTTTCATTAGCTCTTCGTGACTTCGTACCAAATTGTAAGCCAAATGAAAACAAATGTTAACTTTAGTAAGTTTTTTGGATGATTAAACAGTTTCCGGACCAAAACGTGAAACTAGCCACGACCATCTTGATTGTTTAACAGTTAAGCATTTCAATATGTTGCACTACTTTATTGAGTGAAGTAGTAGTTTTTCAAATTAAATATGAGCTGTTAGAGTGATAGCTTATTGGGAAAACCAAGAACTACAAAGACAGTGGTATCAAAATCGAGCCACAATTCAAGATTCAGACCTCGCAAAAAAACCTATACAAAAAAAAAACATAGAATCACGCCTGTATTCCCGAAGGGGTAGGCAGACGTGTGTTACACACCCACGGTTCGCCAACTATGTTTAAGTCCCACGTAATAGGGGGCGAGCCTATTGCCATCTACGAGACACATTTCCAAACTCACAGCATACAGCCGACATTTTACTTTTTGTCAAAATTGTTGTGCTTATAAATTATCACTGCTCGGTGATGGAAAACATCATGAGGAAACCTTAATATTTTTTTTGTTTAGGGAAAAAAAATGTACTTAACCGCACACCCCGTTGTTCGGGGCAACGAACAGGGTAGTGTGGGGTCCTCACCCACTAAATAAACCCGCCGTGTGTCGTCTCTCCACCTTTTATTGGCGGGTCACTGGAATCATGAGGAAACCTGAGAGGCTTTTTCAACATTTGATATCAATACTTTTTCTTTTACACTTTTAAAATAAGACTTACTGTATTCAGGAACATGAAGTTTGAATATTAAAATTTATTAAAGTACACCAATATTATTCATCACCATAGTTTTATGTGAAATCAAACTAAAAAGACATGGTTCTTTCTAGTTCATTTTTTTGCACACATTTACTTTTTATTTAAAAAAGGCATTTGTAAACAAGTATTTAAAGATTTCATTATAAATGCCACTGTTTCTTGTATTATTTAACTTAACTTTAATCATGCATTCTATAACTGCAATATATTATCATCCAATATATCAAATATATAAATCGTAACCCGATCTGACAAGGCGTTAATGGGTAGCTCAATGCAATTTAATCTACCCCAGTCGAGGTATAACCGAATTTCTTCCTTATACTCATACGTACATTTCAGCCGAGAAAAATGTTTAGGGTTCCCTTTTATAAGAGGGATATCGATGGTTGCCATTCGGTAGGTTCATAACATTTATGTTAAGTGTTGATACGAAAAAATTACGAGATCGCAAAAATTATTTTCTATGTGGGTATAGTTTCACGTCTCTTTCAGAAAGGCACCCATTTAATAGAAAAAACAGTTTTTTTTGTCAATTAGTTTATATGTGGATTTGAGATGAATGAGAATGCATGCTAAAAATATTTTATATTAAACATATGATCAAATACTTATTAGAGCTAATTTGAAACTGACAGAAAGACTTGCAACCATGACTTGATTTCCGATATAATTAGCTTAGCTTAGCGGTTAATGTGTATATATAGTTCTTCAGCAACTCTCAAGTTGGGGTTTAAACCAAATTTGTTTCATTTTATTTTAACAATTGATTGAACACCAATTTTTTTTGTTAAGGCGGGAAAAAATGTTCCTAACCGCACACCCCGTCGTTCGGGGCAACGAACAAGGTAGTGTGGGGCTCTAACCCCCTAAAGAAACCCAACGTGTTCCGTCTCTCCGCCTTTATTTGCGGGCCACTGGAACTATGTTACATTCCTTCAGTGGTTGATTGAACACCCAAGAATTATAATAAAAAAATAAAATAAAAAAAGAAGTTATATAGATGAAATATGAATATATGTTATCTATGTATATGTCTCCTAAGGCTTAAAAGGCAAGGATATCGTTCTACCCGACAAAAATCCGTCTGCTCAAGCTATTTTTTATGCATAGTAGCTCGGTTTTAGGTTTTCTTCTGTCTAGTATAATAGACCTATAAATATTATTTAAGAATTGACTTAACTGCATTTATTTATAATAGTTTCATCCAATATCTTTATGTATCGTTTAATTATCTTTACATATTTATTGCTTAGGACCAGTTCCTGCAACTACCACTTTTTTAAGTGTAAAGTTCCTGATACACATTATTCCTTAGCTCGAGGTTTTGTTTTTCACGAATCGTTCCAGTAATACTGTATGCGCCGTATAATATTATAAATTAAATTAAAATATTAAATAAGAAAATAGTACTTTATACTATAGGCACACACACGCACTTCACGCACTCACATAAAATCCTTACTATTCCCATTTCCTATGTGTATCGCATCGCATATCGAAGAAACGCAGTAGCAATAAAAACGCGAACCTATAAGCAGCGCGCGCGCCATTCGCTATTAAAATCCGCAATAAAAATCTATATAATAAAGGACCTGTCAATCATATATCGTGGAAGTGTTCGTAAAAGACTCTATCGGTTGTGATTGGCTTCATGTTGAAGGGCGCCTAGGATATCTACTGGTCTGCTGCTCAAGAGCTTCGAAGGAAATTACAGGTACCATTTCTAATCCTATATCCTCACAGCCTCACAACCCCACAAATACTATAATTTTTAATTTTTTCTCTACAAGATAAAATCATATCAACTGTATATTGTACCAAAGATGATATCTGTTCCTCAAGCGCACCCTATGATATGTGAAACTAGCAATATAAAGTGAAAATTAAATTTACAAGTGACTATTGGGGAAGGAGCTTCTATCAAATACGACCCCTGCAACATGTTTACCGAAATATATTTTAAAAGCACTTTCGATTTTCCTTAAAAAACTATTGTGAGATATCGTGAATCTTTTGTTATCAAAGAAAAACTCTAAAGTACAAAGTATTTGTAAATATGGAAAAAGAAAACTTTAGTGCGAGCGGGAATCGAACCTGCGTCCCTTCCAATCCGGGGAGGTGCTCTAAACCACTAAGCTATCGCGCTGACCTTCAGCCATATCCAATCTTCACATCACATTTGTCTTTACGAGCCACGCCACCTATCGGATGCGTTTACATGCATTAACCCGCCGTTAAAGATGTCAAATTCCCATACATTTTAATAGTCTTCTATAGCGTTAGCGATCATAGAATGCAGCTTGGCTAGGCCCACGGGCTTGTTATATTGTGCTAAAAAGTGGCTCATGAGTTTCTTGCCGGATACTTCTCATGAAAAGCTTTACTACGGAATCAGGCCGCTTGTGGCAATTGCAATCGCGACATTAGTGCTGCGGATGCACTTGCCTCAAGCGCTTATACCTTTATAAAGCATAATATCTACCAATATGTTCCTGGGTATGAGTTCACATAATGTTCAATAGATTTTGGAGAGATTTTTTTTTTGTTAAGGGGGAAAAAATGTTTCTCACCGCACACCCCGACGTTCGAGGTAACGATCATGAATGCTGTAAAGTATTCGAAACGTCGGGATAGTAGTAAAATCAAGTAAATATATATATATATATATATATATATATATATATTTACTTGATTTTATATATAGATAGATTCCGTAAACGTAGTTTTATTTCAAATATGTTTAACATTCGCGTAAATATCAGAAAGTATTATATATTACATTACTTCAGTGGTCCCGATAAATGTAGATTCAAATTCTACTTAGCATTCATTTGTTCTCTAGGAATATTTGTTTTAAGTCTGGATATATGTCTGTATACTGTATGTAAAATCTTGTATGATATAGAAATTACATTCTCGTAGTTTTTAAATAATAGCTTAAGTAGATTTAAGTGATTGCTAGTGGGCATTGCCTATTGATGGAGGAGAGGCCATACCGCTGTTTATCAAATACTTCTCACCACCAATAAAAAAAGAAGGATCAGGAATTCTTATTGTCTGGCTCAGATTCTGCTTCAATATTGGAACACCTTTACTAATTTTATATATTCGAAAGTGTGTTTATTTGATCATTTGTTTGTTAAACTTTCACGCCTAACTACTGAATCGATCATCATGAAATTTAGCATATATATAGTCCGACACCCAGAAAAGGACAAGACTATTTTTATCACAGAACAATGGGCTGTAACTAGCTATTGCTATTTTTACATAGAGTTAATTGCTGTGCCATAAAGCGATAGTAATGAACCAATTTTTCTCTACGCAGACGAAATCGCCGGCAGTATCTAGTATATTTTATCAGTAAATACTAACTTTTTAATAAGCAAGAAATACCACTTAATATTGACTTCTTCTATTACAACTCCTTTCAATCCGAAAACAAGAGTAATACCTATTTATTAGCCACACACAGACATACAAACAAACCGTGCTAATGCAATTTACAGAGCAGGCAATCACGAGAGCTAGCCACATTGTTGTATAGTCACTGTCAAAGAGCCATAGGAAACTCAGGGTTCCTTAATAATTAATTGGCGCTTAAACGCGCTGACGTCTTCAAGCCCCAGAGGGGGGCACTAACTGCTCCTGTGTATATGCTCCGTACTCGTAAGTGGAGTTGGGTTTGCTTTGAGCGTCTAAATTGTTATACAGAATAAGATTTTCGTTAATAGGTGAGGTATAATCTAGGTTTCTTTTGATAGACATATAACTTCTTATAAGATAATCTAGGTGTCATAAAAAGTATGATTCTTTAATAGATTTACTAGATAGATACCTACGAGTGGAATTCAAACTAGCGATTTGTGCAAGTCGTGCAATACCGGTGCATACACTTACCGCTAAGCTACCGCAGGTAGGTACTACCAACAATGAACAAATTCACATTATTTAAGTACCTTACATGTCACGAATGTACTTGTATACATTGTTACTATTAAGCATTACATGTTTTGGCTTTTCTTTAATCTTAAAACTCTAAGTACTTCAAAAAATAATGCTAATGATATAAGGTAGGTACACGATTAAAGGTAATTTTTCTAAAAATAATTAAAAAGCTATTACCGAGAATCTGTACTACTAATGGAATATACTATCATCAAATTAATGGATACATAAACTGTTGCGGGGGTTGATTCGTTAGGTGCAATTAACTAAACGTAAAATTGAAGAAGATTGAAGAGACCGTCAATCAAATAAAAGGGCATGATTACACGAAACATCTAGATAGCCAAATGAATAAGGCACTCGTATAAATTGAATTAAAGTGATGTTTTGCTTTTTCTTGCTATACATACCATAAACATAACCTACTGGAGGTTATGTTTAAAATAATGGACAAGAAATGTAGTAATATGAACATTTACAAATTAATATAGTGATCTTATATTTTATTTATCAAGTACGACAAAAGCAGTATAGTAGTATCGAGATTTACGTCTACAAACTCGTACAAATCTGAATTAATAAAAATACTATTAATTTGTGTATTTATGTATGTTTACGAATTACCAATGCTCGGTGAAGGAGAAACTTCATTAGAAAACCTGTGTGCCTGAATATTATTCTTGACAGTTTGTATAGCCTGGCGAACCGTAACCGACTTTGGCCTAAATACCTTTCAGTATAAGAGGAGATCTGTACCCAAAAGTGGGGCAGTAATGAAGTGAGAAAAGCACCTACGTTTCATCTTTATAATTTAGTCCTAAGGTAAATAGGTAATAAGGTTAAACCGTAATGACGTTACCTTCTATCAAGATGAAATTCCACGCTTCATGCTAAGAATTTCGTTACGGAAGTACCTAGTAACTGTTAGCATGACCCAGGATTTGCACTTAAGCCATTGTCTTTAGAAGTTGCATTCTGCCACTAAATTAGCTAGTTCGTTTAGGTTTGGTAATTCCGAAACCCCTAGCGGTAAAATCAACGACTGAAAAGACAGCGGTATCGAGTTCGATCCCGAGTCCAAGATTCGGCACAAACTCTCATTCGACTTTTCGCATTTTTTCTAAATTATGTGTGTGTTTGTTTATAATTTATCATTGCTCGGTGAAGGCAAGCATCGCGAGGAATCCTTTATACTTGAGAGATTTTTTCGACGGCTTGTGAAGCCTCCCAACCCGCATTAAGCCAGCAGAAAGAGTCGAAAAATAAACCGAAGTAATAAACCTTATTCAGATAATATAATACTTGCTACTCTAATGACGAACCAAAAATAACAATTTATTTGCTATCTGACCCCACCGCACGCGATGTCATCATAAAAGCAACAATTAACTTTAGTTTGTTTTACTACCAAGTACCGGGTGTGTTTGTCTTCAAAGGAGATGTCACGCGTGAATTTGTATTTAAATTTAACGACGCTTTCACATTGCCACTTTTATGGGCAATTCTAATGACCTAATATAAGTAAAACCAAATATCTGAACCACATTTAGAGAAAAAATATATTCTATTCTCTTAATAAGAACAAATTCAAAAAGAAATTCGGTTATTAAGTTCTTCCAATATTATTTAAGCCTCGCCAAAATTGCAATATTACAGTTGAAAATCTCAACGAATGGTAACAAAGAGGGCGGATGATAAAATCCCGTCACTAATTAAATGAGCTCGAGACGTCCTATTCTTAATAGATTTGTCGCTAATTTGAAGTAATTTTGGTGAACTCCACATTACTTGAAAATTTGACATTACTTGAAAATTCGAGTAATTTTAATTGGAAATTATTTATATATACCTATAAATATATAATATATTTTTAAGTAAGATAAAATTTCGTAAAGTTTAACAAATATTATATGTAGGAGAATAGTAGTGAAATTGCTCCATAGTTCAGATCTAACATTGGGAACGGACTAGTTGCAATTCATCATTATTATTCCAGACAATTTATCAAGCGGTTGGCTCGCCGCGCCCGACCGGATCGCACATTCTAACGAGATGGTGAATTTTCGCCGAATAATTTGCGAACCGACGAATCACGTATTGGAATCCGAAATGAGGTCGGAATTGAGATAGAAAACCTAAAAAATCGAAATGAATAGAAATTCCGGAATAAAGATTAGCATTGTTAGAAAAAAATAGTATTTATAAAATCCTTACCTACTAATAATTATAAATGCAAAAGTGCGTTTGTTAGTTTGTTTGTACAATAGCTTAAGTTTAAAATATTTCATATATCAAACTTAAACATTATGGATTATATCGTTACTTGAACGCCTGACGCTGAGGGTCGATACGATTACCGGACCTTATTACTGCGACTTTATCATATTTCAATTTACGATCACCACCCAGACTTATCGAGGAAAAATATTCGTGAGGGGCACTCCGTATGCAGATATAAATCAGAAATGAGACATCTCATTACGCAGATAATTTCGTACATTTATTTTTATATTCCCTGCATAGCTTTGAGTTTATATTGATCGCTGACAAAATTGAAAATAAAATTGTTTTATTAATTATATATTTCAAAATGTATGTGAAATTCATGATCTCTAAACTAAAAGTTAGTCGCTAATATTACATAGGAATTTTAAGCTTAACAGTACCATAAGATAAGTCGGTGGACAAGAAAATGCTTGGTAGGAGGGAATAAGAAAACGGTCCTAGTTGTTAAGTCTTGCACAGTTTCTCTCGCTATCTTGTGGATAAGGAGCCTAATCACCAGTCGTCGTGTCTGTATCGGGCCGAGCGAAGCGCGCGAGAATTCCCCAGGGTATGCTTTTGGGACCAGTTTTCTTTTTTGGTTTACATTACAGTGTAAGTGTGCCGAATTCTTTTGTTGCCGCTTCTGCTTTTTGAACAGATTTGTGTGATTTGTATTGTGTTTACTTGTGTTAGTATCACTTTAATGAGATAAGCACAAAATTTGTGTTAAAATATGTGTTAACAGAAACAAGACAGACAGCTCTTTTTCACGTTATGTAAATAAGTTTAATTTAAATAATTTCAGATAGAATGCACATATATATTGAGAGTAAAACTTACAAAAAAATGGAGCGAAACCAAATAAAAAGTACAGTTAAATAAATTCCCCTTTCTTCGCGAGCAGCAAAGAGTACAGAGCTATTAATAAGGAGACTTATGAAGTTATGAAAACTTTCTCTGTGTAACTGCAAAACCGAGTCGTTCCGAAGTCGCGCACCAATAAACTTGTAGTTACCAACTATTTTAATATGAATTAGGTAATAGTAAGTTAACTGCCTCTGTGGTACAGCGGTAGTGAGAGCGACTGCTGATTATGGGGTCTCGGGTACGAAAGTTGGAGTTTGGAATTGTGCCTGGTAGACAGCAATAGGCTCGCCCCCTATTACGTGGGACTTTAAACATAGCTGGCGAACCGTAGGTGTGTAATATACCTTTGCCTAGCCCTTCGGGGAATTCAGGCGTGATGCCATGTTAATAGTAAGCGTTAGCGTTAGTTATCTGTAATTGACTTATAATTTATATAATCTAGTAAGGATTATAAAAAATTTGGTAGTGTTAAATACATATTATAATTATTATAAATTACATTTTTAATTTTGTATCGGAATACAATATAACTATTTAGATATTTTTATATATATTTTTAGCATTTGACATGCTTAGCACTATACATTAAACACAAAGTGAAAAATGTAAAATCTAAAATAACAGTCAGGAGCAGGATTTGAACCTGCATCTTCTGGATACCGTCCAGATGCTTTACCAATTCAGCAATCCTGACAATTGCTCCTAAATGCTAATTTCGATAACACATCATACTTAACGTCTTTGGGTGACGCCTGCGCCATCCGTCGGAAGTATTTTCATACATTATACCGACCAGGTAAACTTAATTTTACAATTAAGATTTTACCTAATAATGACGCAAACCCTTTAAATATTTAGATATTTTTATATATATTTTTAGCATTTGACATGCTTAGCACTATACATTAAACACAAAGTGAAAAATGTAAAATCGAAAATAACAGTCAGGAGCAGGATTTGAACCTGCATCTTCTGGATACCGTCCAGATGCTTTACCAATTCAGCACAACACCTGACAATTGCTCCTAACTGCTAATTTCGATAACACATCATACTTAACACGGACGTTTTCGATTTTCGATTTTGTCAAATGCTAAAAATATATATAAAAATATCTAAATATTTAAAGGGTTTGCGTCATTATTAGGTAAAATCTTAATTGTAAAATTAAGTTTACCTGGTCGGTATAATGTATGAAAATACTTCCGACGGATGGCGCAGGCGTCACCCAAAGACGTTAAGTATGATGTGTTATCGAAATTAGCAGTTAGGAGCAATTGTCAGGATTTCTGAATTGGTAAAGTATCTGGACGGTATCCAGAAGATGCAGGTTCAAATCCTGCTCCTGACTGTTATTTTCGCTTTTACATTTTTCACTTTGTGTTTAATACAATATAACTGTAAGTAAAGGAAAACCAGAAATAAAATCTTTCGAAAATACCTTTATACCTGATATGAAAATAGTAAGTGGCATTTCTTTTTCTAGCCTAAGCCTAACACAGAAAGATTGACATACCATTACATTTGCCCATTATATAGAGTATGGTTCAGTAATATTATATTTTGGTGAAGGTGTTCCTGGTCCACAGTCTTTTCATAAGACTGATTATTATTATTTAGTTATTTTTTATTGGTGGCAGACGACCTACCTGATAGTAAATGTTGCTTATGGACTTAACTACACCGAGAGTATTGTCAAGCCGCTGCTCACCATTTCATTTCGCAGATATGAAATGAATGAATTAACGGCTATCTCCTGCTACAACCAATACACACCGATGTGCTTCATGGCCGGTCACACAGGAGATAGTGGTACCAACCCGCTCGGGCCCCGATAGCAAGTGAGTACTCCCACTTGGTACCCAGCCCTACCACAAGTAGTTGAATAAACGTGGAGTACTACTCTTTCAGTATACGAACGTCTCAATAATAAGAACTGTTCCAATTTAATCTAATACAAAATATATTTATACCAAAAATAAGTCTCCATCAAACTGGTAGCACAAGAGGGTCATATCGAATTGGGAATCGATTTTGTCGCTTTCGAAATAGGGTGTTGAGATCCCATTGTAATATAGATGTCGACCATATGTCGAAATGGACGTATTACCTCTTTTCTTTTCTATGTTGGTAAGTCTGAAAAAAGTGGGTGTCGCTTTTATGAAGGAACATAAATATTAGTAATTAGATAGGCACGAGACATTGGACTCAAAAACATAATCATTTGGATTTTGCATCTGAATTGCCACAGTGCCCGATATCTCGAATGTATAATAGTGGTGATTGAAATCTGTGACGACCTTTCCTTTCAATTTGGGTTGAATTTTTCGTAAACAAAGATTTAAGGTCTTTTGCGTATTCATAACAATGCGTAGTTATCAAGTGCTATAAATATTATAACATAATATAAATCGTTTCCTGAAAAATAGTTGATGTTTTTTTTTATATTTCTACGCTTTTTCCTGTCCCACTTGGGCACAGGTCTCCTCTAATGGTGAGAGGTATTAGGCCATAGTCCACTAAGCAGGCCCAGTACGAGTTGGCAAACTTTGCAAGCCGTCGAGAAAATCTATTAGGCATGCAGGTTTCCTCACGATGTTATGAAAATATTTGTAAACACATATTTTGATCTCGAAAAGTCACAGATATGTGCATTTGTTTTATGTTTTCCTTCACCGAGCAGTGATAAATTGTAAATAAACACACATATAATTTCGAAAAGTGACGGGTCTCGTGGCGTAGTCGGTAGTGTAACTGACTTACGTGTACGAGGTCGTGGGTTCGATTCCTACTCAGGACAAATATTTGTGTTATGAACACAGATATTTGTACCTACTGCGTCTGGGTGTTTCCTATCTATTTAATGTATGTATTTACAAAAAAAAGTCATATGTATTATATCCGTAATCTGGTACCCATAGCACAAGCAATTAAGCTTAGTTTGGGACCAGAGGACGTTGTGTGAAAATGTCTGTGAATATTTATTTATTTATTTATTTATATTTAGGTCAGAGGTGTGTGCCTTATGAGGTCTTGACCTTAGACTGGCGGTTAAATTCGATACCACTGTCTTTGCAGTACTTGGTTTTACCGCTAAGCTATCACGTTATACGACGATATTTCAAATTTTTTATGTTAATCCTCAAAAAACATTTGTATAATTACTTCCTTACTAAAAGTATAAAGGCGAAAGTAAGATTGTTTGTTTTTTATAACTACTGAAATGATCATCATAAAATTTTACATACGCATAATCCGGAGCCCAGGAAAGGACATAGGGCTACTTTTGATCCCGGAAAAATGAATGGTGTGAGATAATTAGTGTACCGTAGCATATCATTTGTATTCTTCAGAATAGTGCACTTCAGTCCACGCGAGAAGAATCTAATGTCAATATAATTTTCGAAAGTTAACGTATAAAACCTACGAAAGCAATTTCGACCTACCTAAAGATTTACACGAAATTTGATGATAAATATTGACTTAGATAAACACAGAATATTTTTATCCCGATAAAAAGCTGCTGTGGCATATGTATAAACAGCCAAATAGCCGACAGGAACTAATTAATACTAAAATGTACGTATATTAAGGAACATAGATATGCATTTCATTATATTTTTTTAATCACGTTCTCGCACTAATAGTTACTTAATTGATACCTACCCCACGACTCAATACACTAACAACTTTTAAATCAATCGTTTAATCTTTTAATAGTTATTCCAGTCACAATATGTTTTACACAACAATCCAGTTTCGGATAGGGAACCCCTCACGCAGGATTTAAATTCAAGTACGACAAAACATCTTAATCATTACGGTTCATAAAATTCTTAAGTGATTACGTAGGGGACCGTTTGCGTTGGCACGGATTGATTTGGAAAGTCCATCTCCTAAAGTACTCGTGGTTTAAACGACAGTAGTTGTATCAGCCAATATTGGAGAAGGTCAGTCTTTGATAATGTTTTAATGCAACAGCTTTTAAATATGACTAATTGATTTCAAGTCACGGGGTAATTTAAAAATGTTATACGAACTAGATATAATATAAAATCAAATATGCTTCAAAATATTCATAACATAAACATAACATCATGCCTGTATCCCCGTTGGGGTAGGCAGAGGTGTGTAATACATTACACACCAATTATGTTTAAGTCCCACGGAATAGGAGGCTATTTCCGTCTACCAGGCACAATTCCAAACTCCGGGCTCTAAACGAGGCATTCTCAAGAACGCTCGGCAAAAAAAAAAAATGAGAATGCCTGTATACAGGCGAAACACGTGTCTATTTTATGTTCGGATTTTTGCGGAATATTGCAATATTGTGGTTCTGAGAGTTCTACCGTATCGCATGGTTGTGTCGCGTTGGTGAGTTGCATGCTACTTTGCTATTATCACATTCTCCTCTATATGTGAGAGTGCGGATTGGCAATCTTAGGTTATTCTCTCCAAAGATACCTGGGATTGACAATCCGTGGGTGAGTGGTGGGCTCTCCTCCTAAAAATATCCATTCTATAATAGCAACAATGGACTTCCGCCAAGTGTCGCCTCATTCAATTAATTATCTTAATTAATAAAATATGTATTTGTAAACAGATACACACATAATTTGGACCTCGAAAAGGCAGAGTTGTGTGCATGTGTATTTAATAATACTTGTAAATATAACTTTAATTGAATAATTTACTCAATATCGTTACTAATTATTGACCTCCAGAGGGTTTTATTTCTAATTCGTATGAACAAATTATGACTG
This sequence comes from Leucoma salicis, assembly GCA_948253155.1. Classification (NCBI taxonomy): domain Eukaryota; kingdom Metazoa; phylum Arthropoda; class Insecta; order Lepidoptera; family Erebidae; genus Leucoma; species Leucoma salicis. The sequence goes on from OX411815.1 coordinate 9,035,872, forward strand.
TGTTTACGGAAAATGTCTTTGCGGGTATTATTTTACTGGTAATATTCATAGCTTTGTACCTTCAAAACAAAATACAAAGCAATTTCGGTAAAACTAAAATATTATAAAATATCATGTAAAAAAATTTCCATAGCTTAACACAGCATCGCATAAGTTAATAGTAGAGTCGGCCGCTGGCAGGCGGGCAGAGATAATGAAATTGTGTACAGGAGCGCAACGAGCCGCGAGCGTGTCTCGGGTAAAAATCCACTTAACAAATTGCTGCTGATTCGAAGGGTTCAGGATTGTTGGCTGCTTTTACCGTTACGTCAATTATTCGCCGTGTTATCGATACACGAACGCTTTAGACTTTTATGATTTTGTAACCGGTGGTGGTAATAATATTTTATTTTGATTAACTTTTTGATCTTGACCTTTAGCACTTTTCGATATAAATTTTCCAAATTAGAGTATTTTCTTTTTTAAAAAGAGAACGTCACCCAGGACGTTAAGTATGAATGTGTTATCGAGATTAGCAGTCGGTAGCAGTGGTCATGATGGCTGAATTGGCAAAGAATCTGGACGGTATCCAGGAGATGCAGGTTCGAATCCTGCTCGTGACTGTTATTTTCGATTTCACATTTTCATTCCACTGTGTGTTTAAGAGAAACTCTGTTAAGGGGGAATTATTGTGTTGATATATACCATTCCTTATGGTTTAAATGATTTATATGCATCGTTATTCAACGTACGAATGTTCGAATGAATTATATGCACTTAAGGTGTTGTGGTAGCAACTTGCTATATAAGATAATTTATTAAATACAATAATATATTTAAATAACAAAACTAAAATCTAATTTTTATGCTGTGTTAAATACACAATTATTTTTTCTTTCATTATATTTTGTATCCATAACTTTATGATGTGTGTCGACATAATATATCATACAAAATAGACACAAAGTGCATCCACTATATACTAAGATAATTGAAGTTAAACTTTGTATGCTTCTAGATTCTGCATGCGATTCCGTCTGCGTGGGCTTTATACAATATAAATACATCACTCTAAAGTATATAATTATTTCTATGTAAAAATAGCTATCCCATGGGAACTATTCATTTTTCCAGGATGAAAAGTTTTTTTTGAGATATCAGTCTATACGTATGCAAAATTTCATGTTGATTGGTTCAGAATTTACTACGTGAGAACGTAAAAAATAAACAACTTTCGCATTTAAGGATAGTGGGATTTAAGTATTTATAATGTTCATTATATTATAATGTTTATTTTTTCTGGATAAGAGAATTTTCACATTATATTCTGAATATCCTAAAATTTATACAATATTTTCTTTTTTAATATAAAAACACGATAAAAATCATGACGAAATTATACTAAAAATAGATTCACAAAATTACGCAAAGTCCACAGAAGATATGATAGTCATAAAATAACTTTTATGAGGAAACATCCATTTGCTAAATAAAACTATTACGGTGACGCATACATAAAATAATTAAAGCATCAGAAAACGTATCATTTTGTTGGCAACGACATCGCAAAAAGTGAAATGGAAAAATGCAAATTGCGAAAAACAAAACTGTAATGAATTTGGTGTTGGGCGCATCGCATGCAATTGCGCAATTTCAATTATCGTATTAGTCGCGAGTGTACCTAGTACTATAAACAGTGAAAATTGTAATAATACTCTGATGAGTAATTTTTAGATGTGGTACTTCGTTTTTTTTTGTCATTGCTTTTGGTAGCTGACTAGCTACGACTCGCCTGATGGTAAGTGATTTTCATTGCTTATGAACTCAACAATACAAGAATACTACCACGCTTCTCACCATTTAATTTCGTGGATGAAAAAAGAATTAATGGACGCCTATCTCCATCTACTACCAAAACAAACCGAAGTGTTTCATGGTCACACGGCGGACGGTGGTCCCGATTTATTTTCAAATTTTTTTCTTTACTTTATCTTGGCTTCCCATACGACATTCGCCAAAAAGCATCGGTGGTGACACTTGTATTCTTAATCCGTCACTTCACGGATAAAAGAATCATCAATGACAGTTTAATGGACAATATTGGCAGAAGGTGACACCTATCTGACAGAAACCTTAGACTAATATGAAAAATACACTGTTTTCACTAAACTTATAGTTAATATAGGATCGGCTATTAGAACATTTTTCGCTTACACGTAGGAATTCTTTATTGGTGTAATATATTTTTCAGTGTGAATATAAGTAATTATAAACCAATAATTTGATGAAAATTTTTAATAAATATTCATAAAACCCATCCAACAAAAGCCTGTTTTGTGGTGAACATGGACCACGGAAGCGAGCTTAATACATCAAAATCACAAATTTCTTTGGTGGTTATGTCAAATTTTCACGATCAACTTCACACGCTGAGTACCAAAGAAAAGTTAGGTAACGTATAAATTCATATTTATTTTTGAAGTAAAAAAGTGATTTGGTTGGAGTATAAAAGGACACAAGGATTTTACCTTAATCTATATAAAATATATTTCACTAAATATAATTAAGTATATTCTACTTAATTCAGCATCACAAAAATATGCTTAATTATAATACAACAAGATTATTTCAATATATAAATAATTGTTGAAATTTTAATTAAAAATAAATCGTAAGTAAAAATATCAGCAATATTGAATTACTGTTGATAAAACACAGTCATCCCTTCATTTCAAATATCGAACGAGGTACCAAACGACAAACGCCCATTTCTATTGAATTCTCGAAAAAGGCCGAAAAATAAAAAACGTACCACTGTTCCCTCACTTCAATAGTTTCGGCGACTCCATTGAAATATTCGAAATTTGTCAGCCTGATTAGCTGGTGCTCCTCCCGACACTTTTGTCTACGAGACGAGTGAATAGCTCAGCGTGATGCTACCATGAGTACAATTTTGTAGAGCCTTTGTTTTTATTAAAATCGTATAATACTATACACCAAGCATAACGAACACTGCTTAAAAAATAAGTATTAAGTTTGATCTGTTATTATTAATATAGTACAACAAATCTCATTATTTTATTTATTACTATGAATACAACAAGTATTCTGATTGGGGTTGAAACCTTAAGCTGATTCTTAATGATGACTTGGTATTATAGCTTATAGTAAGCAATATTCATATTTAGATATTTTTATATATATATTTTTGGCAAAGCATCTGGACGGTATCCAGGAGATGCAGGTTCAAATCCTGCTCGTGACTTTTATTTTCGATTTCACATTTTTCACTTTGTGTTTAATGTAAGCAATATTCTTTGATTATTAAAATAATTAATCTGTAAACCAAATTTTAAAGTCATACTATATGTAAAAAATACCTATCCTACTGGAAATATAGTTATTTCGGGATAAAGAGTACTTATCCTATGTGTTATTCAGTATCTACTCCCTCTCCTTACCAAATAGCATCTAAATTTGCTTAGTAGTTAAGGTCAAACATCTAAACATCCAACGAACTTGACAAACTTTCACATTTATAATATTACTATTAGTAGATATAACTATTGTATATAAGAGCGCAATGGAGGTGTAGTCTGAAAATGATTACGAAAATTGCAATCCTTCATTCAAATTAAATATTATATGGTTGAGCATGTCAAATGCTAAAAAAAATATAAAAACAAAAATATTTATGGAGCTGCGTCATTATTTGGTAAAAATCTAAATTGTAAAATTAAATTTACCTGGTCGGTATAATGTATGCAGATACTTCCGACAGATGAGACAAGCGTCATTCAAAACGTTAAGAATTATGTGTTATCGAAATCCGCAGTTCCGAGCAATTGTCACGATGGCTGAATTGGCAAAGCATCTGGTAAGGTATACCAAGAGATGCAGGTTCAAATCCTGCTCGTGAATGTTATTTTAGATTTCACATTTTCACTCTTTGTGTTAATTCAGATTGAATTACATAATAATAACTTAGTCGGAACGTCTCAAAGAGCAATTTATCATGAATATTGAAGCCACAACGACAGACGAACTAAATTAAGCCAGACTAAAACCAGCTTTGCATGCCTTTTTTCTTCATCAGAAACTCTGCAATAGATATGTAGCAAGTGTAATAAAAATACAATGCAAATTCCAGAGCCTCAAAAGTTCCTGTATCGTGAAAATGCATTTGGCTGGGAAAAGTTTCGAGATTGCCGTCATTGTCGGCTGATGAATCGCCTCCAATTGTGGAATACGAAATTTGAACAAATGCCACACGAGCACTCTATTGTTTTACTGTTCAGTGAACTTTGTGATTTGTTGTTTTTATTTACGTGTAGTTGACGTTTTCACGATCATAATCCAATATAGATTAACAATTTTTGATTCTGACAAGAATATTCAGCACTCTTGTTATTTATGTATTTAATTCCTTTGATATTGTGACAAAAATAGTTATTATTTATTGTAAGAAAAATACTGGCGCTAGAAAACTTAGAAAATACGTGACACTTTATAACACTATATATTATTCATCTTAACGACACTACATAAATCTATAGATGGTCGGAAGTGACATCACACTGGCTTGTTACTACTTAACTAGTATGCCAGGAGTACCTTTAAATTTCTCAATAATTTTAGATTAGCATATTAACTTTCTACGTTGGTCTATGATACTATCGGAAGCAGTCTTCAATCAAATTCTGCAAAGATAATTTCTAGTAATTAATTTAATGAATTAAAGTACTTACCGATCAATGATCACTGGGTCGGAGGGAGTTTCGTTTCTGTTACCACAGCTCTTTTTGTCACAACACCGACTGAAAGAAAATTATAATGTCAATAACGGTTAAATACTATAACCTTAGTGATAGTATGTATGATGATATTATAACGAAAATATCAACTAAAGCTACTATAACGTAGTTATTTAATGCTATAAAAATAGTATAATGTTAACAATACAACCCAAAAAATATCAAGATTAAAGTCTCGTGATCTGTTTCAATATTAATGATACTAATGTCTACTAAAATATTCATGTTCTGAAATCTAGTATCATCCAAAAATAACTTGAGCTACTCAATAAATTTACGATATGGCATCGCATTAGTTCGCGCCCCCGTACATTCACTTCAGTACGAAAAGGGATACATTTTTGGTCACAAAAAATCAATATATTGCTAGTGAAGGTATTAAGGAAGAGTTTCTTAATGCCTGTTACTCATAACAACGACGATTTATAATGAACATGAATGTGCAATATGAGGTGTAGGAAAATACAGATAGTGACTTTTTTTTTAATCAGAATTACTTAATAATGAAGTCGCAGTTAGAAGATTAAATCTTGGAGAAATACGGAACCAGTTTCGATATTTGTTATGTGTGTATGTACGCACCTATAGCGGTTCAAATAGTAAAGTGGCCATAGCTTTTAAATGTTATCTCTTTGTAATCTTGCAATATAATTAATTTTTAACCAAATGATTATAAAACCTGTCGGCTACACAACAAAGTTTTTACCCATATATTTATTCTATTAACTAGCCTTTACCAGCGGCTTCGCTGCAGCCAAAATCTAGTTTTTCTGTTATATCTCAGGTTTCCGATATAGTAACGGGATGAAATGTCTACCAGTTTATAAGTCAAATCAAGGCCTTTTAAATAAAAAAAGTTGCATCAAAATCCATCTAGTAGTTTATAAAATAAATTCTAAAAAAAAATCTAGTTTAAATAGTTTTCTAGTTTTTCGGTTATATCTCAGGTTTCAGTTATAGTAGCGGGATAAAATGTATACCAGTTTTTAAGTCTAATCAAGGCCTTTCAAATAAAAAAAGTTGCATCAGAATCCATTCAGTAGTTTTTGTGTGATGCGCGAAAAAACAAACAGACAAACAGATAAACAGACAAACAGACAAAAATCTAAAAAAAAATTGTTTTGTGTTTAGACACGCCTATTACAGACATTTTTTTCCGAAATATCTTAAATGTACAGACATAGCTATGTTACAGTTTTATAATAGTATAGAATATGCATGATAGAAACTAGGTAGGTATATGATTATATGTTAACGTTTCTTAGTAACCCCTTTATTTTTTATTAACCACTAAATTGCACAATAAGTTGTGATGAAATATACGTCTATAAATTTCTTTTGATAACAAATATTTTGTTACATTTATCAAAATTATAAAATTCAAATGACATTTAACTCCGCAATATACTTTAGTTGACAAGAGGAACACTTCTATGAACGAATATTATATGTTCATATATCTATATTACTCTAGAAATCTAGATATATACCATAAAGAATATTTAAGTTACGTGAACCATTGTCAAGAAAAATGTATTATATGCACCGCATCTACGTTAAACAAACAACACGTTGCATGCGCCCTACCGGGGCTCCTTGACGCAAAGGGCAAAGACATTGAAAGAACAGACTCCCTAGAGACTCCTCCCCTGAAGACGTGTGAAAGAGACACACATATCCAACCAAAGGAAACAACAATGCACAGCCTAAGGTGGAATAAAATTTTAATTGCTCACACTGACGCTATCTACTATCATCACACACCCACACATTGACAAACTGGCGAGACGCCGTTCATTTATGAGCGGAAAAACCACCCCAAATAAATGGTTAAATTAATAAGAACGCTCACTTCTTTGTTCGCGAACGTAATTAGGAAGTTAGAAGATTGCGTTTATTTATTGTTTACATCTGTTACACTTAAATTTTAAACTTGGTGTATAAGTTTAGGATTTGAAACGACAATCGTTATAACAGGATATTTTGTGTAGACATACAAAGTTCCTATTAAGGTTAAATCCGACTACAAAATATCTAAACCCTTTTTTAAAATTTAAATGCCATTTTTATAGATAGGTAATTATAAATAGATATACTTTGTTTTTGTAGTACACCACTTTCACATGGGCAACCTGTGTGATGTAAAGAAAAAAATAGATACATTATAAATTAAAATACATTTAACGGAGTTAAACCTGGCTGTTTACACACGAAAATACCCCACATGCCATCAGCATGATATTTCTGGTCAAAGCCGTTCTCAGTATATGAGAGTCTAGTCCGGCAATCAGGCATATATTGCTTATACACTCTGATATAAATAAGACCAAGCATAAAAAAAACTTTTCTATAAAACAAATATCTGAATACGAACTTTTCTATAAGACAAATATATTACAAAAAAAAAAACACTTCAACGTGCCATAGCTTAGATTATGAGCAATTCTAAGAGTATTGATTCAAAAGCCCACCTTCTGGAGAAACATGACTGTGCAATAATTTTAAGTCAATATTTATGACAAATGATTAGAGCCATCTCTCTATGAATGCGTTTTGACGTTTTTAGGGTTCCGTATTCTGTAGACATTTAGCGAAAACGGGATTCTCTTATACCTATGTGACACATCTATAGAAAGAAATTTTCCCTATTCCACGAATCGTATGGTATAGATTCATAACAATTACATTTTAAGGGATTTTAAATAGTAAATAGTAAGTAAATAAGTTAAACTAGTTACAAGAAGTGGTACGCGAACTATGGCTACATATTAACTATGGCGCCCGGGATATTTAGGTTCAGACAATTTGACTAGCAAAACAATTGTTAATCAAGAATGGAAGTTATGGTTATATCTACAGTTTATAATTTACGTAGAGAAATTACTAGCTTAACTAATTAAAAACGTGCAATATAGAGTATGCAATCTGTACTATTATAAAGCTGTAACTGAGCTGTGCGTATATTTAGTATATTTAAGAGAAGAGTACTGTATAGGCTTAACCTTATTTAGGCGACTTAACAATTTCTTTTCAAATTTTTGACTGTTTGTTTGTTAGAATATTACGCAAATCTATTTAATTGATTTCAATTTTACTTTGTGTTCGTTTGATAGCTCTTGATTAGACTTAAAAACTGGTCTATCTATGGTTTTATCCCACTACCTAAAAACTATGTTTCGCATAAACTGCTATTAATATATACCTATATTAAAAATGGCACAGTATGCATACATGTGTTGAGTAGAAAATTTAAATACCAATGCACATGGCTTCACGCATTTCAGATTGGTTTCAAAAAAAGTCTCCATGTCTATAGTAACATATAAACTTTAAGTACCTATACAATACGTGTTTACCTGCACATAACCTCGTGTGTTAATAAAACCCTGCACATTTCTGGATTCTTATCTTGTCCTTCGTAGACGATAGGCTGAAACAAACATTATTATTATGAGAAATCTATTATGATATTATAAAATTACGTTTATATAAATTGGAATGTCAAATATGTAATAATGTTTATATAGGACAAACGGGCCGTAATTTTGAAACTTGTTATAAAGAACATATAGCTGCGTATAGGTATAATTACCCTGAAAAGTCACATTTTGCGAAACATTTATTAGATTGTAACCATTCACTAGATAATAGTCGTACATTCGAGCCCTTGCATATTTGTGATAAAAATATTAGACTGTCCGTTTTAGAACAATTAGAAATAATTAAAATCCATGGTAACGTGTTGTTGAATGAACAAACCAGCTGTAGTTCCCCACTACTAAACTTGTTTTCATATCGTTCGAGCGATACGTCATAACTATTGTGTAGTGGAAGGGGTATAAAAGCAAGACACACGAGTAAGCTTCGCTTATTTGTTGCCGAGCGTTCTTGAAAATGCCTCGTTTAGAGGCGAAACACGTGTCGAATTTATGTTCGATTTTTGCGGAATATTGCAATATTGTGGTTCTGAGAGTTCTACCGTATCGCATGGTTGTGTCGCGTTGGTGAGCTTTTGTCATTATCGTGCATGCTAATTTGCTATTAACACATTCTCCTCTATCTGTGAGAATCCGGATTGGCAATCTTAGGTTATTCTCTCCAAAGATAACCGGGATTGACAATCCGTGGGTGAGTGGTGGGCTCTCCTCCTAAAAATATTCATTCTATAATAGTAAAATTACGTTTGGTAATGTACGTTTGATCTGCGGAATTGTAAGAGGAGGTGCAATAATGTATTTAAATGCATCCGATAGGTGGCGTGGGTCTTACAGACATCTAAAACAAATGTCAAGTGGAGATTAGATGACACCGTTAGGTGACTACGATAGCTTAGCGGTCCAGAGCACTTTCCTGGATTGGATGGGACGCAGTTTCAAATTCTCGCAGCAAAACTCTCTTTTTCTACTTTCACATATAATTTGTTATTGTAAGAGGTGATTTTAAAAAACGTAGGATTAGTACTAAGCAGGGAAATTCGGTCTGTGTGGATAGAGACTAGTAAAATCATCACGCTATCCGACTGTACACGTTCCTATCTTCTACTAGTATTTTCAACTAACTTATAATTAACATAATTATTTCATCAAAACTAATGAAGAACCAGTAAACTTCGTCTACTGCCTAACACTAATTAAAGAAAATAAAGGTCAGCAGATAAAATATTTAATTTAAAATCGTGGTACAGATAAGATAAAATACCCCGTCTTCATCAAGTTATTACTTTTCTCTAATTTATGCACCCCTGCATGCATAATTATTGCATTTTATTATCTAAACCAAAAACGAATTTGCATTATTTCGGCATTTGATACACGAATATCTACTACTCAACACAAAATATGGTCTTTTAGAGTTTCTGTTGATTCAGTTACGTTATAATAATATTGATTATACCTTATTATGTTTTAGTTAAATTAAACTCTTAACCAGTAAGTAGCAAGTAAGTAGATGATTGTTATTAAGAATTATGGAGTGTCTTTATAAAAGCGGTTTAGGTGGCAAACGGCTCATCTAATGGTAAGCGGTTACCGTAGCCTATAGACGCTAGCAACGCCAGAGGCATCACTCGCGCTTTGCCAGTTCCAAGGAAAGGGATAGGAGTTAGAGAGGAAGGATAATAGAGAATGAAGAGTATAGGAAGAATAACAAAGAGAAGATAGGAAGGATAATAAGGAGAAGATAGCGAGAGGGTTTGGGCCTCCAGTGCTCTCACTCACCATACGAAAAACCACGGTAGATGTATCTATCGTTGTTTCACGTCGATCTTCTGTGAGAGAGCAGTACTTCCCCGATCTAGCCGCTTCGTTCGTTCTGGGATACGCAAGGCTCTACTACTAGAAATTAAATTTTAAGTGGATTGAAATCATAAAGTGTCTTTAAAGCGAAATAGAATAATGGTTTTTTTAGATAATTTTCTCAAAGAAATGACCTAATATAAACCAACATAATATCATTGGAAATCATTGAGAATAAGTAAGTACAGATTTGAACTAAAAACTATGATTTTGACCGGCATGGCCGTCGGTCAGTGCGATGGCTTAGCGGTCTAGAGCACTTCCCCAAATTAGAAAGGACGCAGGTTCGAATCCCGCTCGTACTAAATTTCTCTTTTTTCACATTCACAAATAATTTGTTCTTTAAAGTAGCTGAGCATGTCAAGTACTAAAATACAGATCAAAATATCAAGAAAATAAACTTTTTTAATCATATATTACATAATAATATATTACAACATATGTACTAAATATATAATTATTCCCCATCCCTTAAAGCAAAGAAATGCATAACTATTACTTACACATCAAAATAACCAACATTAGCAACTGATCCCCTAAATCCGAAATAGATTTTTCATCCCTGACAAAATATTTAATTGAATATGAAACAGGCGGGTATTATCATCTTTTGTGCTGTGGATTTATAAGGACTTTGTATATTGTAATCGGTATTCGAGGGTCATACGAAAGTATTTAAGTAGACACCAGAACAGCTTGGGGTCGAAAGGTTTTCTGTATTTGGGGATTAAAGAAGGGTGAGATCAGGTGTTATTGTAAGTCAAATATATTGTGTTTATATATATTACGCGATCGGCTAGATCTTCCAATGACTTACATATTTATATTACTTTGAATTTCTTTAAAGTAAAAGAAATATATTTCAGAGTTAGCATATTGATGAAAAAGCTTTATCTATGTACCTATTCAGCAACTCGTGATACGGACTCTGTTGTACTAAGCCTTACAATTTAAATTTCACAAACAATATCTAGGATAATATAATTGTTAGATGTAGAATATTGTTTCCATTAAAAAGCAAACGATTTAAAGAGATTTAAAAGTGTCAAGTAATGTAAATTTTTCTTCTTACCATTTCAAATACAATTAAAAATATTGTACTTATATTGATTGCACAATCATAAAAAAAAAAAAAAAATCACTTAAACAACTACCATTATATCCAAAAATGTCTATTAAAGAACAAAAACTAAAACCTAGTGTGATAGTATAACTGAAATTCTTCATGTTACTTCTCGAATCGAGACGATCCCTCAGGATGCCTGGGGTTAGTCACCGGGGCATAGTGGGTCGCATGGGATTCAATCTCTGGGGAATTTGTGAAGATTTAAAAAAAACGCACTCTAGTTAGTGCCATTGATTAATATGATTTTAATGATTATAATTATGCCTGTAGTTTTACGCTTACATTTTAATTCATAAGTTAAGGACTACTAACTTCCTACTGCACGCCCCCTATTACGTGGGACTTAAACACAGCTGGTGAACCGTGGGTGTATAATAAATACATCTCTGCCTACCTTCAGGCCTACTGGATCCTTTAAAAGGACCTTGAAGCTCTTTTTAAGTTTTTCTTAATTCAACATTTTTTACAAGAGTTAAAAATGAATGTGTGTGTGTGTTACTCAAAACGGCAGAACAGATTTGGATGAAATATGTCACACACATAGTTTATTACATGAATTTACATATACAATATCAAAAAATGTTTTTTTCCTTCGAGATAGATAATTAATCATAGTGATAATTAATGTGCCATAGAGTGACATTATATTTACCTAATTCTGAGGATCACGCAGACAAAGTCGCGAGTAGGACTACTACTACTACTGTAGGCTATTTTAATAATATATTGCAAAAGGCTTGTTGACAATAATCAAGTATCACGAATATATTGAAGTGATCTAATGCAATAGGATGCAAGGATTTCGAAAAATGTATTCATTCTTATTTGAACGGTGAGATTAATAATATATTTGATAAAATAAACCTACAAAATACAACAATCCGCCATATTAGCTTAAACACCAATTAGAGCAAATGACGTCACGCCTTAGTAAACGTTATTGAAGTGTCTTACATTCTGTATGACTAATGTTTACTGTTTACTGTCGCCGTACTTAGGCGTGACGTCATGACAAACTGAATGACATCGGCGTGCGTTTTGATGTCGAGTTTGAAACTTAAAATTTAAATTTAATTTTATTGCATAAAAAACCATTATTTTTACAGAAATACGATATATTTTTCACTTATTTGATACTTTTGAATATCATAGAATAGATTTTGAATAATAGTCATCATGCCTATTAAATCAAAATGCCTCTATAGGTTCATTATCTTAATACGACAATCCAAATGACACGCAAAACAGTCGTTCACTAAAAATGGCGATGAAAAGATGGCGTTCGGATAATAGTGAGTTGCGGTCGATTTAATTGTATTAAAACGTTACACTGAGCACACGACCAATCAGCTAATGTTGTACATTGCATGCGAACTTTACACGCAACTCTTGCTGCGGCCACTTAGAAAATAATAAGATGGTGAATATCCTTTATACCGGCTCTGTATGACGTCAACATGTCATTTCGTTATAACGTCTAACCCGTTGTCCTAGGTGAGCGACAAACGCGATAATACTACCCGACGCGACGCGACACGAAAATATCAAATAGACGTTATATGCACTTTATGTCCTAAGTTGTCGCGCGATGAAACGCGATTAAAGTATTAGCTGCAATACGTCGCATCACGTCGCGTAGCTTACCTAGGACAACGGGGTAACACTGCATAAAGTACTGTGCTACACTGCTTAATGAAATTCGCAGGCTTATAAGTGTACCATTGAAATTCCAGTGGTCCGCCAATACAGGCGGAGAGAAGGAACACAACTTATTTTGTGGTTGAGGGCCCCGACACTACCTTGTTCTTTGTCCAGAACGACAATTTTTACACTTTTCCCCACCTTAACAAAAAAAAGACTAAGTGTGTTGTGTTTGTAAATTTTTTTTCGTCTTATCGACTCAACGTTCATAATTGAGATATAATTTATAGTACAGATTTTTAACCTAAAAAAATATTGTTCCTGTAGAATATGGACCAAAAATTTCACTGGTCGTATTAATTACGCTCTAATGGACCCTTATTTTATTTGATAGCTCGAATTAGACTTAAAAACTGGTATACCTATATTTATTTTAAAATGATTAGCAAGCAAATAGAATCCATTGTCCAAATTTACTAGTAGCTATACATTTTTTAATCATGGGATTATTTATGTTCCCATACTAAATCACTATCATATCAATATCTAAAATATCAATCTGCCCACCCTCTGTTTGAATATAGTCTTAAGATACTGACTCATGGTTCGCCGAATGAGATTTTAGACAAATCCTATAGAATGGACCGTAGTATGAATGAAAGAGGCGTGCGCAGTACACGTGGCCGTATGATTATGTTTACTTAACGATGTTCAAACAACATATTAATTTGGTTGCCTTTTGTTGAGAAAATGACTTTGGAAACCATTTCGGCGAATTGTTTGAAATTAGTTTGTACTTACTTTTACAGTACCTAAATCTGCAAGTTTCTTAAAAAGAATATAACTTCTAAAATCTAAATAATGTTGCATTTATTGAAGAGTTTAAAGAATATAACTATAATACCTACTTACTGCAGAAGAATTTATCATTAGACTGATATAAAAAATACTTAATCCTAATTATTATAAAGCTGCAACAGAGCTGTATCTGTACATTTAAGATATATGAAAAACCATGACTGTATTAGGCTATATAGGCGTGTCTGTCTAACATAAAACAATATTTTTTAGATTTTTATCTTTTATCTGTTTATTTGTTCGCGCATCACTCAAAAACTACTAAACGTATTTTGATGCAACTTTTTTTATTTGATAGCTCTTGAGTAGACTTAAAATCTGGTATACATTTTATTCCGCTACTATATTGGAAACTTGAGATACCTACCTATCACTCAAACACTAGGTTTTGGATGCGGCGGAGCCGCGGGCAAAGGTTAATCTTATACGTTTCCATAGTCATTTTATTTTGATGTTTTTTTCTCAATCCATTATTGTCCTAACATTAGGCACTGGTCTCCTCTCAGAGTGAGGAGGATTTAGGCCGTAATACACCAATCTTTTTTTTTTTGCCTTTCCACACTTTGATCGTGGACTAACAAGATTATACATTTATATGTTTACTTACTAGGTCTTTATATTAGTTTAAGGTAAGAATTTTCCTCAGCGTTAACGTTGTCAGAGTAGCAAGTTACTTTGAAATACAAATAACTAGACAACATCACACCATTCTTATACTTCGCGCCATATTACTGTATCTTATAATAAATGTGGACCATACAAATAAATCAAATAAATTATACAGAATTGCAAGAGCTTTATTGCGAGTATATACAAGAACACTCTCGGCAAGGCAGTCGAGCAAGTTAGTAGTTTTTGCATTTCTGAATAAATCATTCAATATTTCTTTTTTTCAATAAAATATATCAAATATTTCTCTTCAATTCGTTATGAAGAGCAATTATCTAATACTTTCTGATATTTACGCGAATGTTACACATTTTGAAATAAAACTTCGTTTACGGAATCTATCAGTAAAATCAAGTAAACGCGATAGATTCCGTAAACGAAGTTTTATTTCAAAATGAGCAATTATCTAAATAAATATGTAATTGTTTTGTCTTTAATAGTCAAAAAATGAGTAAGCTATTATATTACTAGCAAAAAGCTGTGCTTTAGGGAAGACTCGCGAAGTTTTCTTCTTAGTAATAACATTTTTAAGATAGTTTCTAACAAAAATATATCTTTTAATGGATGGGCTTTAGTAAATATGTCATATAAAAAATATTAAATAATGATACTCATTATTTTTTTATTTTATCCAAAAATAATCTTCATACGGATTTCTCCAATGTTTACATGTTTTTGATATTACTTCTTTAATTTTCGAACAGATGGCGCAAGTAACAGTCCCGTTAACATTACACATGCCTTAGTAGTGGATTTATAATTTTCGACAGATGGCGTTGCTAAGTTGGCTAAGCAATAAATTTTTTTATATTTTTTATGTGTATAAAATAATATTTTTATGACTGATAACACATCTAGAAATAAATTGAAATTACTACGTCACAGCCCAAACCCGAAAGTGTGATAGTTTCTCAGTAAAGTGTACAACAAAAGTGCATAGATTGTGGTATAGTGCTAGGGCGAGCAAATTGCGTTTTATTACTATTATAAAAGACAATGTCATAATTTATAATATTGATTGTAAAAAGTGTGACATGTGTATTAAAATTACAGTAAATAGTACCCACGCTTATTTAATTTATTATATTTTAACTTCCCGCTAAGAAATTAAAAATTTTCAATAGCTGGGAAGTTATTGGTTTTACCTCGTTTTTCGAAAACCGAGTTTCAACGGATGTTGACGTTACGAGATCCTAGAAAGCTTCCCCGAAACGTCCGGCCGCCGTCTGCGAAGGTGCGACGCTCCGTGTACGGATACGTCACTCAGTTTAGGGCACTCGAAAGGGTAAGACGCCGGCGGACCACTGAAGGAATGTAATATGGTTCCGGTGGCCCACCAATAAAGGCGGAGAGACGGCACACGGCGGGTTTCTTTAGTGGGTGAGGGACCCACACTACCCTGTTTGTTGCCCCGAACGACGGGATGTGCGGTTAGGAAAATTTTTCCCGCCTTAAAAAAAAAGGAAGCTTCCCCGAATGTTTCCGCGATGATGTCCGTATGTCTGTATGGTTGTGTGTTAGTGTGTGCGTGTGTGTGTGTGTGTGTGTGTGTGTGTGGCCGTATGTAAACCTCTCATAACTTTTGAACGGTTTGACCGATTTCATCGCGGTTGGCGTCATTCGAAAGGACTTTACCAAACTTAGATTTTCAATACAATCCGACCGATTGGAACCCGTAGACCTTGAGAAATCCGAAAAAAACTACAAAAAAAAAATGTTTACAAATGTGATTTTTTTGGAATAACTTTTAAACGGTTTTACTGATCGATTCCAAAAACTATTCAGCTCTTTAAATCAAAAAACCACGTCGATCGCCGCCAGTCTGGTCTAAATTGGTTGATTCGTTCGTGTCAAAATCGGTTGATTCGTTCGTGAGATATCGTTGTCGAAAAAAATTGAACAAATGTTTTTTTCAGAATTTCTATGAAATTTTCGTTCTGACCAGATCAAGCTTCAAAGAGCTCAAAAAGCTGCGTTGAATGCCGTATACTACGAGAAAATCGATTCATTAATTCAAAAGTTATTGCGATTTGAAAATTCAACGAATAGTGTCTCATTAAATCTCTATCAGACTTTTGAGCTCGAAGAGCTCAAAAGCATAGAACAGTTCTTTGAGCTCGGAGAGCTCAAAATGACACTAAAATTATAGCTCAAAAACCTAATAAGTGCAATTTTGAGCGCTTAAGTATTAAATTAGCGGAAAGTTGCAGGGATGGCCTTTAGGGTCAACCGTTTTCCAGATTTTTTTGTCTCAAAACAGCAGCGAGGTACTTCTATTTTAGACTATATTCCTTTTTATTGTAGGTGTGACGATAGCACCGATTTGTAATAAAAAAAGTAAAAAAAACTGTAAAATTTCTCAAATTACCATATATCATCGGTCCTTGGTAATTGTGTGGTTTCAATTTAATCCGATATTTTAAAGTAGGTCAAAATAACGTTAAAACATTCCGTTACACGCATAGAAACAGACATAGGCGAAGCTATAATGCGTGTTTAATACCTATTGCTATTGGTTTTCATTAGTCCTTCCATTTTCTGTAAAAAGCTTTGAAAAACCAGCCCATTGACGTTTTGGTTAAGCTAAAGTAAAAAGTTTTTTTTTATTGCTTAAGGTGGCATACTGGCCACCACCCGTCTGATGGTAAATAGTAACCATCACTCGGCTTGATAACAAGTGAGTACTCCTACTTGGTACCCAGCTCAACCTGTAATGCAATGGGTGATAATTGCTTACTTCCCTTAGTCGCCTCGTATGACATCCGTGATAAAAAATAATACGATGGTGATACTTGTATTCTTAGTCCGTCACTACACGGAACAAGTATATTTTATCATAAAATGTACAAACAAATTTGTAAATACATAAATGCACTGTACAAATTTTAAAGTCTGTGTGCGTTGTCGCTCATGTAAATCACCCGGTTTCTACGAGGCTACTACGTCTTGCATCCAACTCTAAATGCAGGCTACTTTTTATTCGCTATTCGCCCATAAAACAACATTATCATGGTTGCAGTTGTAATATCACAAAATTTATTTATTGTGCATCGTAAATCTTTGTTTTGAAATGTTAATATTAGATACATTCGACAAATTGGCAATATATTATTCATTTTAAAATGAAAATTTTAACACAAACAAAAATCTGTCGAAAGTTTGTAATTGTAAAATGCTTTCGAAAATCCAAAAGTGCACGCCTTATAATCCTCATTTTTCACAATACAATTGATTATTTGATAAGTAACTAATAATGAATTGGTCTTACTAAGTAGTTTTCAATAAATCACATAGATAGCGCTAATTTCAAAAAGTACTTATGTGGGTTTCATGTCTTATATGCCATCTAGCGCAAATTTTAAGATGTACTTCTATATTGGTCTATAGAAATAGTTCTCATGAAAGGTATAGCGCTGGTTTTAGTTTCAAGTCGAGCGTAAATATTCAGTATTTTTTTGTTTATTTAATAACAGTTAAACCACATCGAATCAGACCGTGAAAAGTGATAGGGCTCTATTCGTAATTATACTGAATCGTAAAAGAAAAAAAAGACTCGATTAGTAAAGTATTTCGGTCGTTATCGTTTAACATACATTATCCGAACATACCTACACAACACACGGACGTCCAAGACAGAACTTTTTTAAACAGATTTTTAACTAGTTTAAGTAACAAAAATGGCATCAAAAATATCATGAGTGTTAGAAATTGAGTTTTTTCTTGATATGTGTGTGTATATATTATTTTACAAGTGCAATATATGATAAATACTTTGCCTCATAATCTTCATTTTTCACAATAAAATTGATTATTTGATAAGTATCTAATAATGTATTGGTCTTACTAAGTAGTTTTCAATTTTTTTTATTTTTTTTATTGCATGTAGTGGCTTACGAGCTATGATCCATCTGATGGTAAATGGTAACCGTCGCCCATGGGCTCGACTATACCGAGAGTATTGTCAAGCCGCTGCTCTCCAATTCATTTCACAGATGAAATGAAATATAAACGGCTATCTCCTGCTACAGCCAAAACGCAACAATGTGCTTCATGGCCGGTCACACGGGATATGATGGTACCAACCCGCTCGGGCCGGATACCAAGTGAGTACTTCCACTTGGTACCCAGCCCTACCACCAGTCGTGCAATGGATGACAACTGCTTACTTCCCTTAGTCGCCTCATACGACACCCGTGGGAAAGAATGGGGTGGTGACACTTGTATTCTTAATCCATCACCACAGATAGATAGCGCTAATTTCAAAAAGCACTAATGTGGGTTTCATGTCTTATGTGCCATCTAGCGCTAATTTTAAGAAGTACTATATTAGTCTACCTCTCATTTCAGTTGCGGGCCGCGCGCACGCCAAGGCCACGCAGAAAAAAGGGCCCCCGCGCCGCTAAAAATATTCCGTTGGTGTGTTATTATTTACCTACGTGTGTTTAGTGTTTTTAATTATTGTTATGGATAAAATAGTTATTATACTTGGCAAATATCATCAGTTCGTCAAGCAAAGGTAAGAACTTTCTTTTAACAAAACACAATGTACCGGCCGGGCGAACGGCGTTGTGTTGACGATAGTAAAACCACCGGTGGCTATGCGTACGTAAAAAGGTAATTCACATGAAAGGTGCTGGTTTTAGTGTCGCGTCGAGCGTAATATTCACTATTTTTTTGTTTATTTAATAACAATTAAATCACATCGAATCAGACCGTAAAAAGTAATAGGGCTCTATTCCTAATCATAATAATTCGTAAACGAAAAAAAAAGACTCGATTAATAAAGTATTTTGGTCATTATCGTGTTAACATACATTACCTACAACTCACGGACGTTCATGCCAGATTTTTTTCAAACAGTTTTTAACTAGTTGAAATAACAAAAATGGCATCAAAAATATCATGTGTTAAAAATAGTGTTTGTTCTTTATATGTGTATGTAGATATTATTTTACAAGTGCAATATATGATAAATAGAGAGTTGTTCCGTGTAACCGCTTTACACGGAACAACTAGAGTAGAACCCATCTCAACGCTTCGCTTATGAGGCGTGCAATAGAGACATTTTAAGTTTGAAAAATCAGTTGTTCTACGTGAAGCGAGAGTAATACCCACCTCAACGCTTCGCTTATGAGGCGTGCAATTCGAAATCTAGTTGATCAATTTCATTAATGTATTACTATAAGCTTAAATTAATATGTTTGGCATAGTGCAAAGATCTGGAATAGAAAATAATAGACACGAACGGGATTTGAACCTTCTTGATCACTGTTCCAGGCGGACTGCTAACTTAACTATACTATATACTTAATTTAGCTGACGCATATACAGTTTTATGACAATGAGACATTATGTTTTATCCTGTACACATGAGTCTATTTTCAATAGGAGCCATATTTAGGCCATACTTAGTTTAAATTGAGCGAAATGTGTGTTTGCAGACTCCATACTTCATCGAAAAAATCTTCATCTTTAAATTGAAAGGAAAATTATTTTTATTGCCTTAGAAATCTCAATCAGATGTGAGATGTTTCAAATTTATAACAAGGAACGTAATTATCTCGAACAAAAGTCAAAGAAGTTTGAGTTTATCCTGACCTTATATAGAGGGAGCTTGGATGCTGATATAGTGCGATACCGCAGCCGTGGCAACCCTACTACCACAAGACTTATATTATCAATAGAAATATAGACATCATACCCTAGAAAACTATTACCGTATCATTTTCATCCTTACATAAAGGTAAATATCGACAACAAGGGTATACCCCTGTTCTCATTTCTAAACTTTATTTTATAAATTCAATGACTGCACTTATGATGCTACAATATTGTTTCAACATCAAACAAAAAATTACAATCCGTATCAACCTGTACAGAGTAAACACACAAGCAATTCCGTAATTCTTAGTTAACAACGTTCGGCCTAAGTTAATTATGTTCATGGCATAAATCTTTCGTAATTGGCCTCTTGTTACACAACACTAAGAGCGTGGGACGTGTTGAAATTATATATGTGAGGTGGCAAAGTTTCATCACATTTTCGCTAGTTCTATTTGTAAGATTATAACACTTGATCGTAACACCCTGTATATACGAGGTTACTCTTCTTTAGACAACATCCCAAGCTAATAAATAGTGATGTACCGTATACAGTGCATCTTACACCACCACAGGACTCTCACAAACGTATAATACATACATAAAGCGCATATGTACTTATCTAAACTACACAAAATAAATAAATATTCACGGACATTTCATACAACGTCCTCTGATCTCAAAATAAGCTTAAGGCTTACATATATTACATTTTTTTTTTGTAAATACATACATATAATAGATACAAAACACACAAAACTGCCTCGGTGGTGTAGCGGTAGTGTATGCGGCTGCTATTCATGAGGTCTCGGGTTCGATCCCCGGGTCAGGCAATGTTAATGAGCTTTTTCCTAAAAAGAAAAATTCTCAGTAACAGTCCGGAGTTTGGAAATGTGCCCGGTAGACGTCAATAGGCTCGCCCCCTATTACGTGGGACTTAAACATAGCTGGCGAGTCGTGGGTGTGTAATACACCTCTGCCTACCCCTTCGGGGAATACAGGCGTGATGCTATGTTTGTCAAAACACACAGACGCAGTACAAATATCTGAGCACGTCACACAAATAACTGTCCTTAATGGGAATCGAACCCACGACCTCGTGCATGAAAATCGTTTACACTACCAACCATGCCACGAGGCTCATCAAAATAAAATAATAAATCTGAAGTACAAAAAATAAAACAAAACTACATTTGCAAAATATACCTCGTTTACTTGATTTTGTAATGATTATTATCCAGACTTTACAGCCTACATGATCAAAAAAAGTCGATCAGTTTTACAAAAATATTCTTGTATTCACTATGATAAATATTAGTTTTTTTAAACATGACATTGGTATTTAATAGTTAAGTATATTTATGTACCCCTTATTTTTTTAATTGTAAATTTTAGTTATGATTGACTTACCTGTGTAAAAAGTATTTATTATTATTATTTTATTGACCAATTACAATTTATTTTTATAAAATACCTACTTTTAGTTATTGTTATCTTTGAGCACATTACAAAATTACCAAAAGTGTTTCCAACTCAAATAACAAATGTGTCACTCAAAAGGATTAACACTAAGCAAACAACCCTTTTGATCAAATCTAAAATTTCACCAGTCATCTGTTCGCAGCTCCGAATTCGAAACTTAAAATTGTAACACGAGATAACGGTAATGATTGTCAAACGCAATGCAATTTAGTTGACCAAGGGGCGTGGGGATCACAGCCTAATCGGACGTCGGCGATGACAATCAAACACGTGGCAGTCACGTGGTGATCACGTGCGCGTCACGTGAAACAACGGGCTTCTACTGTGTTCAGCTGTTGCACTATAAATTGATGTTCTTAGTTGATTGGAAGACAGAATAGATAAAATTATAACCAACAACGTACCTGTTTTGTCACCGAATCGATGAGTCTAACAAAAATATCCTGTTCTTGTCTAATACCTGTGAACAAAAATAAATAGTTACTTACATAAAATCTTAACAATTCAAAATTAGGTACTTTGCCCGCATTTCTAGCTAAAACTACTGTTTCCATGTCACAAAATTTTAATAGATCAAATGTTATAATTTAGCACAGTTAACTTTAAACTTGCATAGAATATACAGCACCAGATAATTAAATGAAAGATTGAGAAAAGTTGGTGAGACAACTTCTATATATTTTTTTTATCACTATGGGTTGAAAACAGATTATATTACGATATCGTTCTTTTAGTTCTTTTGACTGTACAATAAAGAACAAAATTAATATTTTTTTACGTATGAAAAAAAAATCTAATCTTGATAATAATATGTTATAAATGCGGATGTTTGTGAAGATGTTTAAATCACATGATTCTTTATAACCGACTTCAAAAAAGGAGGAGGTTATCAATCAAATCAATTCAAGGAAATCGTATCTAAATACAATTATTTATTGCTTTTTAGTTCCTGGGTGCACTTGAAGGCGGTTTCATTTAAAAAAAAAAATTTGATTCCAGAAATGAATAGTTCATATTATAGGATAATTAACTACGAGTATTTCTTGGCATACGGACCTAACAACTAAGTGGATTTGAAGGAAATCATATATTATGAATTGGAAATCCAAGAATACGAAGTCACAGGCAGAACGTCCGTTTAGGTCCGTGTGGTGACGGACTAACAATATAAGTGTCACCACCCCATCCTTTCCCGTGGGTGTCGTACTAGGCGACTAACCCAAGTAAGCAATTATCACCCATTGTATTGCTGGTGGTAGGGCTGGGTACCGAGTGGGAGTGCTCACTTGCTATCGGGCCCGAGCGGGACGGTACCACCGTCTCTGTGACCGCTCATGAAGCACGTCAGTGTGTTTTGGCTGTAGCAGAAGATAGCCGTTTATTCTCTCATATTTTATCTGAGAAATGAAATGGTGCGCAGGGGCTTGACAATAGCCTCAGTATAGTTGAGTCCATGAGCGACGGTTACCACTTACCATCAGGTGGGGCGTGGCTCTTCTGCCATCACTAGCAATAAAAAAATATAAGAACAAGAGAACATCATGTTGTTGCCACTAAGATCGTTCTAATTCTCGTTCCTATTAAATAGTAACATTTATATACATATCGTAGCAATAAAGATCGTAGCGGGCTCACTACGAGCGTAGCCCGATGTAGCAGACATTGCACAATTTGTTAACCTCCTAGAATTGCCTCTACGCTTGGTTCTCTCATTTGAGAGTTCCGTAGCCAAATGGCCAGAATTAAGGGTCAACAATATCGCTTCCATTTTACGAACCGGCATAAACACGTATAAGTTTATCTAAAAAGTCTTACAATAGTTAGTTACAACATTTTGGAAATAATTGCTTATTTAAAGGTACTTGAAACTGTGCATGCTTCCAACTTCCTTTTTAACTAACTATCCACCCGGTAACCGTATCTGTGATTGATGAATGTCAATAAGTACTTATTAACAATCATTATTTGATTTCACTTTCCAATTTATACAAAACAATGTTTAAGAAAAATCCATACTACCAATTATTACTTATTAGATATATAGTTACTACTAGTTATTAATCAACTAATGCTTTTCTATAAATATAACAATAGAAACAGCTGCATTTTACATACTTCTATCATAGTACTTCTTTAATTTCTGGCTTATTAATAATAAGTTCAGAAAACCTTAAACTATGTTCTATTTAAAAATAATTTCTAATAAATATCCGGCCCCACAATGACTCCAATTAGCGACTAAAGAGTCTCACCCGGATTGGGACAACATGCAGGTTATAATTGTGCTCACAGATATTTTTCGACAAAAATAATTGTTGGACATATCAAATGCTAAAAAATATATACAAAAACCTGATAATAGTATTATAGCCAAAATGAAAGTAAAACAAATTGACTTTGTGGTGTAAAGTCAGAAGAATTTACCCAAAATTGTACTTAAATCATAATACTACACATCACTGATATTACTGGTTTGCTCCCTGTTATCTTAGAGCTTTAAAGTACTTATCATTCATAGTGAAAGAGTTATGCAGTTCCGTGCCAATTTTCCATTATCTATCGTCTAACAGTATAACCGTAAATACTTACGAGTACAATACCTAAGTCTTGTGTATGCTCTGTCAACGACGTTTTTAGAATACGATATTCAGCTTCATATTTGATTTATTTTATTCCAACAAAATAACGAATATAATTGTTACCTTAGAAATTGTAATGCAGTTTATTCTTCTTTACATGCCATATACCAATTTGGGTAGGACACTTATTCATTCTATTATTTGATTATATTTTACAATTATAAAATAAATATTTCGCAATATAGGCTTATAATAGATTATTTATGATTGCAAGTATCTGCTCTTATAGCCCAAATGTCTTGAATATCTATTGAGGAGAATAGTAAGCATAGCAGTTTCACAATACAGAACAGAGCGTGACAATATTTGCTCTACTCCCAGCCGGCTGACAATGCCTTGCACGTCTTGTCTTGTGTATATATATTGTACGGAGTAGTACAGACTATGATGCCGTGTATGCATAATTAGTTGCGCATGTAAGCCTTATACTTAATTGATAGACGCTCAATTATAAATACGAAAAATATGAACCTATATGTAGTTTCTCCGTTATGTAGAATATTTAAACCTCATTAACATTATGAATATGAAAGGGAATTTGTTTGACTATTATTCCTTGACGCTTGAACTACTTAATCGATCATCATGGAGTTTGGCATACATATAGTCCAAAGTATAGAGTAGCGCATAGGCTTATATCCTGTAAATATGGAGGGATCTTGTGAGATATATTTATTTGTACATCTATCCATCCATCAGCCTTTCAACGTCCACTGCTGGACATAGGCCTCCCCAAATTGAGGGTATAGTGCCGTAATCGCCACGCTTGGCAGGCGGGTTGGCGATCGCAGTGGATATTGTTAATACGTTACTCGAGTAAGTGCTGCTGCTCAGTCTCTCCGGTATTCCCTCAGTCGGCTCTTACGACTCCCATGAGTGGAGAGGGGTGGGACAATTCTAAAGCCGGCCCCACACGGCCATATTTGTACAGAGATTATTATATTACATTTGGGTGCTAGCTTTTATACCTATAATCTAGTTATATTCTTTTTCAACCCCTTTCTGTCCCATTTTCAGGTCCAGCTATGTATATATTCCTATACATAACTTCTTTATAATTATTCAATGAAGGCTATAAAATTTAAGGGAGGTTGATATCTTCTGCTTTGCCTCTTGCCAGTTTAACTTTTCTATTATGTGGAAGGAGATGTTTACTAGCTTACAACTGAGCATCTCACAAAATGGACACCAATTTTTAAATGTCACCTATAGGTGACCAATGTTCATGCCAAATAGGATCATAAGCTTTTTGCGACAGAGCCTAATTTATGAAAAAAATAGATCTTGTTTTCAAAGGAAATAAGAAGACAATATAATCCTCCCGAATTACATAGATATGCTGTACTGAGTTGAACCGGGACTCAATTTAGTGAAACCTTTATTAGTTTAATATTCCGCAATTTCCGTAACATGTTAACACTTGCAATTAATTATATGCTCATAAGTAAAAAATACCAGTTTTCTTTACAAGTTCACTAAATAAAATTAAAATTAAAGTATAATTTCGTTATAGGTACCTAACTACAAGCTCAAAACTAGCTTATTGATCACTTACCATTTGCATATAGTAATTGAAGTCTGTATTGAATGCCATTGTTCGTTTTTTGTCCTTCAACTTCCTGCAATTAAAAATGTATTTATAATGTCACGCCGTTATTTATTGCTGTTACATAGATAAGTAAATACATATAAGAGTAGCTAATATTAGCTGATAAAACGTTTAAAAATATTCAGATTATACATTTTCAACATGGCTTCTGGTAAGTAATAAAATGTAACCACGCGTACTGTAAAAATGTGGACATGTATGTTTACAGTATGAATAAATAACTAGCCGAAACAAACAAGTCGAAAACGTGCCACCCTCTGGCGACTATAGTTGGAAGCGAAGTACGTATTATAGAAATATTTATATTTTATTCTTCGCTTTTCTACACCAACAGCGATAATTTGCATTACGTAACTGTGTAAGTACCTATTGCACGATTATTACAATACATTTTAACATAATCTTAAGAAAATAACTCTAAATAATGTGAAATTTTGATAAAGAATATCATTGAATACAGCCACTTGATAATACATTTTTTTTTTATTGACAAAATTGCAGACGTGACATAAAATATCAATATTTATAACACTTTTGTAATGTCTTGGTTGACAAGATTAAACAATAATATAATTTTGAAGCTCTACAAATGTACTATTATGACAGTAATAAAGGGTTCAGAACAACTATGTCTGAAAATTTATCTTGCGTATGGGCCTACCCAACGGTAATGGGTACCTATTTAAACCACTCACCGCAATTAATTTTTAATGCTAAAACTTAGAGCATTCTTATACTTGATAACAAAATAAAATATTTTACATGACACAAACGCACATACCTATTATGTAAATAAGTGCTGCGAACACAATAGAAATCATGTCAGTCCGATCCTGATTGATGAACCATCTGAATTGCGATACCTATCTTGTGTCGAGGACTTCTTGATAAACTAACAATATGAATTTATTGAAAGGGACTTATTTAAATTAAACGATATTTGGGGATCTGTTTGAAAATATCAAGATCTTACTTCTTTTAAGATATAGGTACGAGTAGTTTTGAAATTCGTTTACGTTGTCTGTCAATTGATTATGTATCTGTTCCTATTATTTGTTTATAATGGTATATCATCATTAATATACATCAATGTAACTGAATAAACTCTGAAAGCTAAAGTTTAGGTCCCTTAAATTCCACTGGAGTAATGTCACAGAGTTCCAGTGGTCTGTCAATACAGGCGGGGAGACCGCACACGGCGGGTTTAATTAGTGGATGAGGGCTCCACTTTTCCCTGTTCTTTGTCCCGAATGACGGGGTGTGCGGATAGGTAATCACATTTTTTCGCGCCATAACAAAAAAAAAATAAGATGTTTGATTTTATATTATCCCCACTTTTATCTTTATTATTTAACGCTGTTAATGAAAAAGTAAGTAAATGAATATTTGTACCATAAATTCAAATGTAAGAGGTTTAACTTTATAATATCTCTATTTTATAAGGATAGAGTTTTATATCGGGTCCTATGTATGCCAGTGCAAGTGCAAATTCAAAACTTTACAAGAAGAGCAATTTAAAAGTTCAATAGATAGTGTTTTCCCCGACATTACGAAACAGAAATATTTCAAACCTTTAAATTATATACCTGAATACAATAGAAAAGAGACTCTATTATTAATTTTCAATCTTTTTCATACTTTTCTAAATAATATTTATGATACTAAACACAAACAAAAATCGCATTCTATTATGTGTAATTTTGAACGTAAATTAGTAATTTACTGAACTTTAAATTATTGGTATAATTGCGTGTACGCTATACCTTCGCCGCATTTGCCGCGTGCATAGGTACTAGAACTGGAGTGAGTGTTACTTGCGCTGGTGGGCCATATGAACCGCAACTATCAATCAACGTAGATAGTAACTAAAACCAGTGTCACAGTAATATAATCTACAGTATTCTATCTTCATACAAACGGCCGGAACGTGAGTCATACCTACGCGCCTCGTGTTCGGTAGATACTCGGTACACAAACATTCGCGAATGCACCGCAGCACGATAATGTCGTGGCCACAGTAACGCACAAACAGTGTGATTTTTGAATATTTTATCAAAATAAGTACAAGTACTAGGTAACTTAATATGACAAAGAGCACGAGTAGACTACATTGTGCTGTTTTCGGTTGTTGAATGTGTTGACTATTTCTTGGCCTTAAATAATGTTGTTTTATATCAACTTACAAGTTTGTATCTTCGAAACTATTTGATATTTTAAACTTCGAAACTAATTGATATTTTAAACTTCGAAACTTATTGATATTTTAAACTTCGAAACTTATTGATATTGTAAACTTCTAAAGTAAATTTTACAGGATATAAAATTACCTCGTCTTATCAAAAATATACTTGTTACACAAATGGTATGATGGTTAACCATATCGACTTCCCGAGCCAAATGATAGTGGTGAACGTGTGGAGTGGAACCTACCGGGTTCGATTACCACACAGCAAACACTTGTGCCTCAAACTTTGTAGTTGTTCTGATTGCGTTTTTAGATTTACTTTTTGGTAATCAATCGTATGTTTGTTAAGACCGAAACAAAACGTGCATTATTTTTTAGTCTTAAAAATTAATAATGACAGAATTAATTAATAAATAATACCTAGTTCTGTTTTCAAAATATTTTATAAAATCTTTAAGACGTTGCAGATATTTAGAAATCTTTATATATAAAAATTTCGTGTCACGTTGTTTGTCTGCGATGAATCCCAAAACTACTAATCCGATCTTAATGTTTTTTGTAAATGTGTAATTTACTTACATCTCAGAAAATCGTTTTTATTCCGATTATTTCCTTTTTTTATTGCAATAATAATGAATGAATTACCTATGTGCGCCACAGGACCGCGTAGCCGGGTCTTCTAGTAGGTATATAGTTTAATATTGTGGCTATTTTACCTTGTTTGTTGCTAATCTTAAGTCAAAGTTAATCTATGGTTATTTATATAAATCTTTATTTCAATAACTCATAAGACTGACCTGGTCCTTCTCAATAAAACCGATGAAGGCTGTTCGTTCAATCTCAACTGGTTGTCCGGCGCGATCGTAAAGGGCTACCACGAAGTGAAAGAAGTTGCTCTTGCGCAGGTTGCTGGGCGGCTGCTTCTCGAAGTGTGCACGGCCAACTCCCACGCTGCTGTTGTAACAAAACAGAACTTTGAATTAGAGAAGAATATTAGTATATATGTATAAGTATCTATTACACAGGCAAATGGACTATAGATATAGGGTACCTACTTATTGCCTTTCTTACACTAAGAAGATGGAAAATCGGCAGGTACTGTAGCCTACAGTCGCTAGTAACCCCACAAGTATCACTAATATGTTACCATATCCTTAAGCTTTCCCTAAAGGATAAGAAGTGGAGAGGAAGTAGAGAAGATAAATAAGGCAATCGATAGTAAGGATAAAAAAAAACGATTGGTTTTTGGCCTCCGGCGCTCACACTTGCCATAGAAAAGTCCAACAGTAGTACCTACCATTTTATTACGCCGATCTTTGCTACAAAGGCTAGACCACTAGGCTAAGCGTGTTTTTTCCGTGTGGTGACGGACTAAGAATAAAAATGTCACCACCCCATTATTTCCCACGGTTGTCGTATGAGGCGACTAAGGGAAGTAAGCAATTATCATCCATTGCATGACTGGTGGTAGGGCTGGGTACCAAGTGGGAGTAATCACTTGGTATTGAGTCCGAACAGGTTGGTACCACCATCTCCTGTGTGACCGGCCATGAAGCACATCGTTGCGTTTTGGCTGTAGCTGGAGATAGCCGTTTATTCTTTCATTTCATATCGGTGAAATGAAATAGTGACCAGCGGCTTGACAATATTCTCGGTATAATTGAGTCCATGAGCGACGGTTACCATCAGATAGACCGTGGCTCGTCTGCCACTATATGCAATAAAAAAAAACATTAAAATCGTTGTACTCAGTAACAGGCAAGCTGCCTGTTACTAAATGTAGTAGGTTTTGAGAAATCTAAATTAGGGTTACAAAATATAATATCTATTCGCGCACCAGCCATTCCTAAACAAATACAACCGTTATAGTATATTCCGAAAGTAATCCCTTTAGATACAATATTTTTACAAATGTAACTCTCTATACACCGCCGCCAAACAGGATAACGCGCTTTTGTCACAAACCACAGAGTATACAATAGTTAAGATAGACAAAGGAACAGATTATTATCCCTTTAAAAATTGATTTATGGTCGTTACCTGTAAAAACAAAAAAGGTTGCAAGTTGGTATTTTAATTATTGTTATGTTTATTTAACTGTTGTTTTCAAAATAATTACTTTATTTCTGTTACAAATGCAGACATCTGTTGGAAGATAGAACAAAAATAATAAGCTACAAAAAATGTGACAGAAACTATGTAGTATTTAACTGAAATTAAAGCTACATTAGAATTTGGAACTAATTCTTAAATATTGGAATAATGGAGTGATGATATATGTATGGCGCCACACACAAATATCGACATGTGTTATTATTGGGTTTTGAAAACAGAATTCCCGGTTAACATGTGCTGTATATGTCACTCTTATATTTAAAACAGTAAGGTCCATTTTAGAAATTAAGCAATACCATATTTATCAATGGGTCTAATAAATACATCGATACAGCAACAGTTCAAATGCACGCAGTTCATCAAATCTTCGACCTCATTTCTCATTGTTGCTTCTACTATGGTTCATGGGTAGTGACGTTATACTCGTACTGATTATATTATTTAATTATAGATAATAAGGCAAACCTATCATTAGTGCGTTATATGCAAGTTTTATACAATATTTACTTACATTTTTTTGCTAAATGAGTGTATAAAAATTAAAACTGATTATACTTACTTAGTTACTTATCATCACGCCATTTCCCTTGTGGGTACGCAGAGAGAACTGATTATATGAAAAACATTACCTCAAACCCTACATTAAAGTAATTATGATAATGATAATATTGATCTCGAGACCGTAATTTTGGTCACGATGGCCAAGATACCTATTAACCGGAGATATTGTAGTGCACAAGTGCGTTCCCAAACGCAAGTGCACTCTTTAATCCATCACTCCCATAGACCAATGGGACGGCATTCCGATACGACGGGAGAGAGATGAGACGCAGGAGGATGGGTTTACGCTATGCGTTTACGTTTGCGTTTATGCTTTCCAAGGCACGTGAAACATAAAATACGATACAAGTTTGACAAATCTGCTTGATTATACTTTAATAAATTCTAAAATATATTTACATATAGATTTTCCATAGCTTTATACAATTGTAAAGGCTCTTGAATAATTCTTTTGAAAATTTATAGGTACTTTATTTGTTTTCAAATACCTAAAGAATTTCATATTTTATTGACGTGATAACGTCTTATAAATCGATGAACGCCGGCTACACGCATGAAAAAGTGTCACGTTCCGAAAAAGGTATGGCGACCGATGCATTGTTTGTGAACTCTCAGAAAACATACATATATGACGTTATTACATAAAATTATCGTCTATAAATTGACTTTACAGACAACCATAGTGTTTGTTTTAGCAACAATTTTAGTTTTAGTCAAAATATAATAATACGTATAAGTACACTAATTGCTAGTATAGTGGCATAACATTACATAAAACCTAGCATTGCAAATACTTATTAATACTATCACCTTTAGTTTAAAGTACTTATCGTGACTTATTACGTATATTTTATAGTAATAATGTATTCTTTCATAAATAAAATAATTAAAATTAACTTTACTTCACATTTTTTTTCCAATATAATCTGTAGTACCTACCTGTTTAATTTACTAAAAACTTTTCGAAAAGCATCGACACCTGCAGTTACAACACTAAAGCATATTACCCACTAGGACCGTATTACGCTATGGTCGCCCATTCATCTCTCCTCGCTGCAGAATTTGCGTAAACAAATTGGTTTCGCGATTGCCATTTTATACTCTCGCACGCGACACTCCATTGTTTTATTTATCGCTACCAGTTTCGGCTGCGCGTTTGCGATTAGGTTGTAGTGCTTTTTCCGCTTACAGATGGCATGCGTTTTGTCAATCTTTGACGGTGGATTTTATAGATATGTTTTGAAAAAAAAAACATGCGTGCACCGCATTCTTTGGGAACTGCCAATAGAAGTGAAAACGAAGTAACCTGTGAATTGTATCGACAAGCCAATTAATTGGTCATTAAAACTTCTTAGTTAAAAACCAAAAATAATTCAAAAATAATAATCTAATAGCTCGACGATACAATTCACAAGTTACTTAGTTTTCACTTCTATTGGAGCGTTCGGTGACGATGACGCAAGTACCATGATTTTTATTCACCTAAAAAGCGCTCAACGCGCCTAAAGAAGCTTTCTCTTCAAAAATGGAAGTGGCGTAAGGATAATTGACAGTACAAATCTAATAGCACAGAGGTTTGAGAACGAGCTTATTGTGCTGACTTGCGAGTTTAATTCCCACGCCAGATGTTTTTCTCCCTTTTTATTTTATTCGTTTCTTAATTTTGAAAAACAGGAATTATTCTTTAGCAGCGGGTGTTGTGGTTTAAATAGTAAATAATTAATAGTTTTGAAATAAAAAACTACGTTTACGGAATCTATCGCGTTTACTTGATTTTTATACTATCCCGACGTTTCGAATACTTTACAGCATTCATGATCACGGGTGGACTTAGATGGTAGATGTCCAAAGCTGATATGTTGTTTCAACGGTATCATCTACCCACAGTAATATGATTTTACAAATTTTTGGTTTATTTATTTCAACCCACATAATATTCGCTTAGAAACACAATTAAAAATATCTACTCTAAGATTTATGCTTACAATGTATGAGATTTTAAGCTAGTGTAATAAAATTAGTATAATACTCCTTTAAGTTTTAACATTTTTTGTTTATATTTAGTGCTTAAAAATTTGACCACAAACTACCAATTAAATTTTTAAGTAATCAAAAAACTACCATTAAGAAGACAATATTGATTATTAGTTTCTATTATTAAATATATTGATTTTAATAGAAGCTAACCCCAAAAAGCTACCACCGGATCGTACATATCAGCTTTGGACGCCTACCATCTAAGTCCACCCGTGATCATGAATGCTGTAAAGTATTCGAAACGTCGGGATAGTATAAAAATCAAGTAAACGCGATAGATTCCGTAAACGTAGTTTTATTTCAAAATGTGTAAAATTCGCGTAAATGTTAGAAAGTATTAATTAATAGTTTATACCATAAATTACACTTTTGTAATGAGCTACTTTTAAACAAGTCTTACCTATATTTTTTTATTGCTTATGGTGGCATATGAGCCTTGGCTCACCTGATCGTAAGTGGTAACTGCTACTCATGGATTCAACTATGTTATATTGCCAAGCCATTCACGGGTGTGAAAGAAAAGTATGTAGAGTACATTAATCAGTAAGTGTATTCAAAAATAATTGTTACAACTAGTATATTTAATTACTAAAACAATAACAAGTCGCGTGTAAACAACACTACACAGATCATTACGCAGTAATATAAGTAAAAACGTAATTTATTAAAACGCGTCTGCGAGGTGCGGCCTAATGATTTACTGTGCCTTACAAATGGTTCTGTCATCGCCGACGGCTGACTATCTGTCAACATTTGTCATCGGCGGTCCGTTGATTGTTCGCGATTATTTTAATTAGCGGTTAATGGGATCTAATTCCTTGATTAGAAGAGACGAACTTCATAGGTGTTTAATCAGCACTAGAAGTTGTTATTTCTAAACGCGAGCCTATGAAACATTATCAGTAGTTGTATTATAGTATCATCGGAATCCGAATATATTTTTGGTTAAAGTATGAAATTGCCGATTTGTACTGAAAAATTGAAATTAGTTTTTTTTCATTTAACATATTTATTTAATTAAAATATGTATCTATTTAGATATTTTTACGAGTATATATATTTTTAGCATTTGACATGCTTAGCACTTTGTGTTTGAAAATATGTACCATTATTATCTATGCATTGCTGCCATCTAATAGGAAGGTAATTTATGCCTTTGCGATAGAACTCTGGTGATGTAGATTCTACAAACTGTGTGAAAGCATTTTGTAATGCCTCCTGGGTAGAAAACTTTTCATCACGTAGAAAATTGTCCAAATCACGAAAAAAATTGTAGTCCGTTGGAGCAAGGTCTGGCGAATACGGAGTGTGACGAATGGTTTCTAATTGCAGTTCCTGTAAAGTTAAAACGGTTTCTCGTGCTGTATGAGGTCTCACATGGAGCAATAATGGTGAAGATCGATTCATGAGTCGGGGCTGTTTCACTGCAAGTTTTGCTATCATTATTCGGAGTTCGGCACAGTAGACATCTGCCGTTATTACTTGACCAGATCGAAGAAAGCTATAGTGAATAACACCATGCTGAGACCACCAAACAGTTACCATTACCTTTTTATTGATTTTATTGGTGGCGTGGTTCATTCTTCAAATAAAATTTCCATCACAAAAGCGTTTAAACCAAAATCGCACGGTGCGTTCATTAGCAGTCCCCTCTCCAAACGCAACATTGATATTGCGAGCTGTTTCTGCAGCGTTAGTTCCACGTAGGAACTATAGTATTCAAAAATCACTCGAATTTTCGAAGTCAACTATCTTTTTTGTCTAAGCTGAATAAAAAAAAACAATTGAAAGTCGATAATCGAATGTTGCACATTTTTTAAAAGAAGAACCTCATAGGTACCATTTAAAAAAGTTTCACTCAAAAATCTCAAATCATGAAGGTTCTATGTCAATTCGAAGTTCCTATTACAATAAAACGGCAATTTCATACTTTAACCCCTATTATATTTGTTGAATTTCAATCAAGAAATTCTCAGTAGCACTAGTTGAAAACTGTGCCTCTCTTTTAATGAGACAACATTTCACAGACTAAATAAGGTCGTGATAACTCCAAATATATTTTTGGAGATGTAAATATAATTACAGAAATAATGTCATATGTATTTAAATTAAATTTATTTACGTTTTGATCTGTATTTTAGCAATATTTACATATTTTTATATATATTTTTAGCATTTGACATGCTTAGCACTATACATTAATTTTCGATTTCTCATTTTTCACTTTGTGTTTAATGTATTTTAGCATTTGACTTGACTTTTAAAGATCAAATTATTTGTGAATGTGGAAAAAACAGAACTTTAGTGCGAGCGAGCTTTGAACTTGCATCCCTTCCAATCCGAGGAAGTGCTCTAACCGCTAAGCAGCTAAGCGGACACAAATAATTTGTTCTTTAAATTTATTTAAAATGTACTTTATCTGATATAAGTAGAGTTGTTCATTATTGCATTTATTTCAGAATGATATGATTCTAACTTAACAAATAAATGATAAAAACATATTATTAAACAACAATATCTTGACGGCGCAAAATATTTCATTTAAATTTTATGATAATCAGAAAGAGTAAAGTGTAATACCGTTCGTTCTAAGAAAATTATATCTGTATTCTCCTTTGCAAGCTTATACTTGAATGAACTCTGCCATTTCAGTACGATAAAAATAATACAAGTTATGATACCTCGAGAATTTATGTTTTGTTAAATACATACTGTAAAATTATTTAATAATGAACATGATTATGCAGAATAGTTAAATATGTTATATTTATAATTAATATCTCAAATTAGTTAATTTATATAATGTGTCCCATGAACACGGGTCTCTTCTAGAAACAGAAGAAATATTCAGACTATAGTTAATACGCCAGTCCTGATAGGCAGATTTCACAAGCCATTGAGAAAATCTCTGAAGTATATAGGTTCCATAATCACGATGTTCTTCATCGGTGTTGAGAAGTCTCTACCTCAGATAATTTCCGTAAGGCTGCCTAAGCACTGCTTATTTAAAAAAAATACTTTAAAAAGGAATGAAGTGGAAGGGTAATCGTTGCCGCGGTGATTTCTTCAAGCCAATCTTATTCCTATTTTTTTTAACAGGGTAATAATATGAGATACTGTAATGTGTAAAATTTAATTATAGTTAGTTTTACTGTCATATATTTTATTGGCCGTGTGGGGCCGGCTTTAGAATTGTCCTACCACTCTCTACCCACGGGAGTCGTAAGAGCCGACTGAGGGATACCGGGGGAGTGGGCAGCAGCACTCCCTCGAGTATTAATAATATCCACTGCGATCGCAAACCCGCCTGCCCAGCGTGGCGATTACGGCATTATCCCCCATGACGGGACCGCTCGTTGTGGCGTTCTCTAGGGGAGGCCTATGTCCAGCAGTGGACGTTAAAAGGCTGATGGATGGATGGATGGATGGATTATTGTCATATAGCCGGTCCCCAATGAAACAGCGCGATAAAATGTAAGTAAATTTTTAAGTCTGAGAGTTATGAAACAAAAAAAGTTGGTTAGTGGTTTTTGCGCGAAAAGCAAACTAATAAACAGACAAAAGTAAAAAATAAAATGTTTTTTTAATTAAGACATATTTATAATAGTAATAGATACAAAAAAAATAATTAGTTATGCGAAGAGTCTACGAAATGCACCATATAAACAAATAAAACATCAACAATCGAAGTAAACATTTTAATAGAAAACTTGGTTAAAACCCAACAGATGTCGGGAGGGTTGATGTTATACAAACACAATACGCACTAATTTGAGTACATCAAATAGTCGCATTATACTATGCGCACCCGCCAAATGTACCATTGTTGCACAAGTTCATTATTATCATAAAAGATATTTTAACGATATTTTGTTACGATGATCAATATATAAACTTGGGAAATTATTTTAAATATTTACCATACCATAAGCATTTTTGTTAAAACCTTTATGCGCTGTTAGAATAACCATTATTTACAGGATTAAATTAGATTAAAACTTTACCTTTATCTTGGTTAATTTTAATTTTATATTTTCTTACATACTAATTAGGAAGCTGACGGTCCATTTCAAGAGTCAATTTCAACAAATTTCATAGGATGATACTTTTAATAGAAGGGCCTTATAACAAAACCCTTTATTTTATATACTTTCACGATGTTCAGAATAGACTTTGCTTTCGAAGGCCTTAAAGGAGTGTAAGGCACCCGGAGTATTTTGATATTTTTCCGAGTCCATGAACGTCAGCTCACAATGCGGTGGTAATTTGCAGCATATAGGTAACTTTAGTATCATTAATTTTAACACAACTTGAAAACTAATTTATCAGGATAAAAGATATTCTATTTATTTATTCATTTTTCCAGCTATTTTTGCGTAATTTAGTTAGCATTTTATATCTACGTAATCACATTTATAATATTAGTAAGACCTTAATCTCGTCATTGTATCCATTAAAAAACTGTCAATAAAAATTTTAAAAAGTAACAACAACGCTGCAACTTCCGTTACCTGCGCCAATATAGCGGTAAGATATTAACAATGACTCCATTATCACGCGGTATCCCATCAGGGCTGTGCAGATTTTGCTCGGCCCATAATGAACCACGTTATACGGCATGGTAACAAGTGTGTATTCATAAAGCAAAGGGCGATATAAATCATATCTTGGCACAATGCGGTAGGGTGCAGGCACGGTAGCTGGCGAGTGAGCCATGCTCGGGTATAACGAGTGAGATAATATACTACGTTGTAAAAATCCTGGGAGTTTATATACGTGTATAAAATTACATAGTAAATAATTGTACACTTAAAAAATAAAGTTGTTAATATGTAATTATATTTTTTATTGACTGACCATTATCGGATGATTACTATGACAATATCATGTGCACGTACGTCGATTTTATACGTAATGTATTGCTTTTAAATTGTAGACCTGTTTATGTTACGTCACAGCATAAACCGTTAACATTTTTTAACAACATGAGAGATCAAAAGAAGAAAAAATATGAAATGTCTTATATATTTATAATTTTTATTTGTATTTTAGAAAATAGTTTCATTTTCCATTATTCATACATTACAATAGTGAGGTTTTAGAGCAATTAGTTGCCACAATGTTTTTTTTCAAGCTTTCCTTCATTCATAGAGGCATTGTTTGCTCAATTTCACTTCCTTGGTAGGCTTAAGACCACAACAAAAAATATAATATCATTATATTTTTTTCACTGGTTTACAGTGGTTAGTAAATAACTATATTTTTTTACTCCAAATAATAAACACTCTGTGTAATGCCTCGTGGTAGATTTTGCAGCATTTAACTTAAATCTTATTTATACGTATTCCCAACAACCATCAAAAGTTAGACAGTTGTGCTTTTTCAACATAAACATATTGATTGACGACCCCTGGAAAGGCGCATTAGAAACGGAACTTAATCCCATCTAGTTATTTAATGTCAAATAGGGTACGTACACTCGCTTTGCCCTGGTGGGATTGGAGTGCGCTAATACAATTTTGGTTACCACAATGAGTTTAGTCGATGCGCTTTTCGATCACAGAATTATTAAACTATTTATACAAGTTGCTATATCTAGCGTAGCTTGTTAAGTTGTACTTTAAAATGAGTATAGTAAGGGTAGCCTTTGAATACTAGGGTTTTTATATGAATATATTATACTTCTAAAATGACTGCCTCTGTGGTTTAGCGGTAGTGTATGCGACTGCTAATCATGAGGTCTCGGATTCGATCCCCGGGTCGGGCAATGTTATTGAGCTTTTTCCTAAAAAAAAAAGAAAAATTCTCAGTAGCAGCCCGGAGTTTGAAAATGTGCCCGGTAGACGTCAATAGGCTCGCCCCCTATTACGTGGGACTTAAACATAGCTGGCGAGTCGTGGGTGTGTAATACACCTCTGCCTACCCCTTCGGGGAATACAGGCGTGATGCTATGTTAAATCACTTGGGGTTGGTAGTATTTTATATAATAATAAGCAAATTAATCACTCGCACAGAGTTCAAAAATTGTTGGTCTGTTACTATTATATCTTTAAGTTGCCCACCCCTGGTTTTTTTAGTGCAGCATGGTATTATTTTTATAAAAGAAATGAGAACCCCTGATAAGCAGCTAATTTTAAAACTTAACTGAAGTTGTATTCCTTCAGTACATTTAATACTTAAATCTTTTCAATAGTTTGTTGTCCGAAATAGATTCTGACCCGAAGAATCCTTACTGATGTTTTTTTTTTTAATATTTTTGTGAAAATTAATTTGATATTTTGATCTGTACACTTTACATGCTCAGCTACTTTAAAGAACAAATTATTTGGGAAAATGTGGAAAAAGAGATGAGAAAAGGTATGACCGTCGGTCACTGCAATGACTTAGCGGATTCTCTTTTTCTACATTTTAACAATTAATGTGTTCTTTAAAATTAATGTGTTTATTTATTTGTTACGCTTTCACACCGAAGCTAATGCACCAAATATCATGAATTTTTGCATACATATATAGTCTGAAACCCATAAAAGACGAGGTTGATTTTATCCTGGTAAAATGGATAGTTCCTGTTGAATAGAGAGCTGTTTCTGCAAAGAAATAATTATGCTGCTGTATACGAAGTACACCAACGCGGACGAATTCGCGGGCAGAAACTAGTAAAGATTATATTTATGTGTATATTTTTAACAATTATGTTTATTCAATCTAGTTTTAATAACTACGGACTCTTTACTTATAAAATAAATAATAATAAACTAGTATATAATAGTTGAATGAACTTAGTATAGTTGAACGTACTCAGTATAACTATACTACTGAGCACATTCACCTGAATGTACTCATTATAGTTGAATGTACTCTGTACTAAGCGGCAGTAGTGGCAAGGCCTGATACAGCGGCATTGAGTTCGGTCCTACTCGTAAATCTAAGGACGAGACTTTGTAAGGAACCTATGATTTTTTGAAACTAAGTGTGTGTGTGTGTGTGTGTTTATTTACAAATTATAAATGTCCTCTAAAGGGTAAAAGAATCACGAAGAAACTTGTATGTCTGAGAAATTTTCTCGACGGTTATCGGTAACTTGGTTAGTTAGTCCTAACTCGAGAAGAGGCGATTCTATCACTATCTACAGAGTGCAGTTTCAGAATTAGAATTAGAATTCCCTAACCGTAAAATTCCGATATAACTTTTATTTCCATAAGTTATAATTGAAGCTTCAGATCTCGTGGTTATTTGCATACTTATTTCAAGACTACCATACGATACAAGTTAATTGAATACATTTTATGGGGTACGGAGTTTAAAAACAAAATATTGCTTTAAAATTTATAGAAAAAGAAATAAGCTTGCCTCTTGGATAGGTATTTAGAAATTATACGCGTAAATACTATATAATAAATTGAAATCAGTGGTATTATTAGCACACTGGCCGAATAATAGTTTGATTGATGACAATATAAACCACTCCTTCTGCCAACTAGTAGGCCGACAGTCCTACATTGCAGAATAAGTTCTGGAACTATTGGGGATGGTAAACAATGCAGCAGAAAAAATATATCAACGCAATGTATACCATACATTGCGTTGATATATTTTTTTCTAAGTTAACCTAATGATATTTGAACCCAGGAGTGTACTCGTATGCCAGTTCATCACTATATATAAAAAACCTTAAAGTGAAACCGGGAATGTATAAGTACATATATACATATATATTATATATTAATAGATCTATGATATGATCTTATATGCCTATATCGCATGATTTTAATCTTGTAATACTTACTTGGTATTATCAACTAATGAGGTAGGGGTCATCCATGCTCTGGTGAGAGGTTCCTCCTTGAGCGAGGTGACAGGTCCTCGGGGTTGCGCATGCAAACCTCCCGCCGCCTCCTGGTGGTGCAGGCCAAACATCAGCCCACCTAAACAAGTAAGATTGTTAGTAGTTGTATAATTTTGACAAATCTATAGCTTCAACTGTGAAGTAGGTAATGAAAGTTCAAAAACATAATAATAATAAAAATGATGAATAATAATGAGAACAAATCAAAATAGAACAACA
The DNA here is from genome assembly GCA_948253155.1 of Leucoma salicis. Classification (NCBI taxonomy): domain Eukaryota; kingdom Metazoa; phylum Arthropoda; class Insecta; order Lepidoptera; family Erebidae; genus Leucoma; species Leucoma salicis. Next base: position 9,076,547 of record OX411815.1, read on the forward strand.
AGACGTAGCCTGTGCAGTCCGTTCTTTGGTAAATTGGAAGTCTCCGGGACCGGACGGACTGCACAATTTTTGGCTTAAGTGGCTACGAAGTTCACACGCTCGTTTGGCTTCTCAGTTTCAATCGGCTGTGGAATCGGGGTCGTTGCCGGATTTTATGACTACTGGCATCACTCATTTGCTCCATAAATCAGGCAGTACCACGGAACCATGTAATTATAGACCAATTACGTGTTTACCGACACTCTATAAGCTCCTTACATCTATTCTGAGAACAAAAATTTCTAATCATATTGAAACAAATTCGGTCATGTCTTTCTCTCAAAATAGATGTAGGAGTGGGGGCCGTGGTACTAAGGAGCTCCTCCTTATTGATACGGCAATTAGCCAACATGCTTACCGTAAGAAAAAGGATTTGGTGACATGCTGGATCGACTATAAAAAAGCTTTTGATTCTGTGCCACATACATGGCTCTTGAGGGTGCTGAAATTATATAAAGTTCATCCTACTTTATGCACCTTCCTAGAATCATGTATGGGGCACTGGAGAACAGCTCTTAGCTATCCAGCGTGTCGGCAGACTCTGGTTCGCTGCGGTGAGCTTATAAGGATTGAGCGGGGTATATTCCAGGGTGACAGTCTGAGTCCTTTATGGTTTTGTCTAGCCATGAACCCTCTCAGTACACTATTAGAGAGTTCAGGGCTAGGCTACAGGTTGCGAGGTGATGGTCGTGAAATATCCCACCTGTATTACATGGATGACCTTAAGTTGTTTGCCTCCACCAGATTTCAACTAATAGAGTTACTAAAGTTAACCAAGTCCTTTAGTAATTCGATTGGGATGGAATTTGGTGTAGACAAATGTGCGGTCATGCATGTAAAACGGGGAAGAGTAGTGGAATCCGAGGGAATTCAATTCAAAATTAATGGGGGTTGATGATCGTTAAGTGCCCTTAAGCGCCCAGTGCGTCTTCTGCTGGACGCGAGAGAGCAGTAGTAGTAGTCCTCAGGGCAGTAGTCCCCCCATTGATGGTATCGGATTAATTCTCTTCGTCCAATGCGATAAAGGTGAAGGTACTTTCCAAAGCAACCATGGTTGCTTTGGAAAGTACCTTTAGTACTTGCGTATGGGCATGCCCGGAGAGCACCTATGTTAGCCGGTAGGAGAGGGCACCATGGCGTCTCACCAGCCCCCCAATAAAGGGATTTATCGCCTCTATAGAGGCGTGCCCAATGTGGAATTTAACCTAAGACACCCTTATGTAGATTTATGGAAACTATTGCTCCATCCGTGCAAGCATTGATATTTTTTTTTGTCTTTAATCACTACTAATTAACGTTAAGTGCTATTTAGAAATCAAACGCTGACAAAGCATACCTAAGCAATAAAAAAAAACGCTTAATATCCAATTTTTGGTACAAAATTTCTGTAGGTAAAATGAAGTGAGATTATTTTTTATTAAAAATCTATATCTTAACGTTTTTTATACATTATATTAATTTAAATAACAATATATATGTATATTGACAACGCTAATATTTCAAGATACCAGACTAATTTATATATACAGATTATAAGTAACCAACTATTTTATGAATGTTCAAAAATTTATTTAATTACATTCACCTAAGCTAATTAGCTTTTGGTTAATTTATTATTTTAAAATAATTTACTACATACATACATTACTTTGACTCACTTTTACTAAATACATACAATACCGAATGAAACATAAATATAGGCATGTTAGTTATTATAAAATATTTTTCCAATTTATTTTAACAGTGAATAAAACAGAACAAATATGAAATAATTTATTACCAGACGAAATATCTCTTAATGTCTCTTCGTCAATTAATCTACAAAGTAATAACTTACATGTATTAGTCAGAATATTAATTATTACCGTAGAGAGTTCAGTCGTGACGTTACGGCGTAGACCGCTCTCGTAGACTTGATTATATCAACACCTCTACGCTACATTGTTTTATTCATATTCATTTACAACTTAGTAATAACAAATTGCTACTGTTTTGTTTATTGCAATATGTTAGGTATCTCAAGTAGAAATAATATATACTAATACAATAATACGATAAACTTTTTATGTTTTTTGGGGAACTACTGAAGTGACCCTACAAATTCTCTCACCAATAGAAAGGTTCATTATTACAGAGGACATAGGTTATATATTATCTGTTTTATTCATACTAGTCATGTTATAAATATTATGAGTAATATAATTTTTTTAAACTAAGTTTATTTTAAAGTTTTTTTTTTACTTTTAGTTGGTTTAGTATTTAGTAATCTTCTTACTGAGGTCTACGAGTTTGGTATGTTAAAAGAAAAACAAGCATAACAATTAAAAAACAAACTTACCTGAAGACCGTGGTGCTCCCGATGGATACAGCTTTCGTCCCCATCCCACGGGGTCGAGCTCTAGCGGCGGCCACGGTGAACCCGTGTAACCGCCCGCCGCGTTCAACTCGTCCGACCGAATCGCGAATCACGACACGCACCTGAATTATGCGCCCGAAAGCGCACGAGCACCCCCGAAAAAACACGAAGAGTACCGAAAATTGCGTTCTAAATTCAAATTTTCTTTGAAAGATCACTGTTTCTTTACAAAATACTAATAAGTTTCAAGATTTAGAAGAATTTAACCTCTAAAGAAAATATTATATACGTATATATAATAGATCTCGTATAAAATCAATCACTTGGATATTTTAAAACAATAAATATAATTCACAAGGAAAAAGTCAAAACAAAACTCAATAAGCTAAAATATTTTGAAAATATTAATTGTAGCTGAAATATCAGAGCGTAACTCTCTGTATTGTATAACTATCCGATAGGCGGCTCTGTGTTATCGTATGTGCGTACTGGGATCGAGTCCCGGTTGTGCGGGTGATCCCGCTGTGAATTTGCGGAACACTAACAAGCGTCGCGGGATCAAGCCGCCGAGTGGCCCGGCAGCACTGCGCCCCCGTCCGTCCCCGCGGACTGTGGGAGGCGCCTTGGGACACGCCCTCGCCTCAAGAGCGGGACAGATACACGCATACAGGTGGCGCCACTTCCACACACCGATATTCCTCTTCATTATAAACAAATAATTGTAATATTATCCACACATAAATCTATAATAGACTGTACGAATTTTAGTTCAGAAAAAATCACACAAACGTCCGTTTTTATGGGTACGTGTTATGGTAATGAAAGGATGTTGCGAGGTTTCCCGCTGAGACCGCAGTACGCCAACGTGAGTAAGAGATAGCGGGATAGATGAGACACACGACACCTCGCTGGACCAACTTGGCTCAGCTCTGGGACGGCCCACAGCACAAATATTACTTATTAAACCCAAGTTAGATTGACGATGATGAAATTTCAGTGGGAATTCACTTTAACTGGTAGCGAGATGAGGTTTTGTCGGATCATTAATTATATGTAAAGTGTGTCGTATGAGTTTTACGTGAACAAATCGCTGCATGCTAATGCTATCGTTAAATTAATGACAGCATAAGTTGACACGGTTTTATGCGACAGTAAAAAATGTTTTAAAATCTTGCAATAGCTATGTATAATTTAGTAAAATGCGCAATTGTATAACTTTCTTTATAAGTTTTTTACGACTATATAATATTTTACATCATAGTTTTGTAATGTAGAAACATTAATGAGATGTCAACTGTCATGAATTCCTAAATAAATATATCGTATATTCAACCGAATACCCACCCCCACTACTATTTGCCATGAGCCAATCTCGAATATAGCTTCTGCTGGCATAGATACACAGGAATCGCTACCAACTTGATATTTGTCTAGCACAAGCAGAATATTATTCAAGTTTCCGTACTTATACTTCCTTAAGAGTAATACTACAGTGATTTTGTGAAAAACGAGTTTGTTTTTTTGAGGTGTACAAACGGGTCAAACTAGAAATCTCAATACTGCCAGTTCCTAGTTCAAAAAATTGTGGGTACTTACGTTATAATCTTTAACACAGCAGGTATATAGTATGTAATGTATGTGTATGTAAACATTTATTCTAATTCTCAGTCTAATAATAAGAGATTTGGAAAGATGCATCAAATGTGGCACAGGAACCTAATTATCTACATTTACTGTTATTACATTTAATATATTCAGCATAGGAACTCTATGGAGATTATTAGGTATTAAAAATTTGCCGTATGTGAGTGACGTGTTTCGCCACGCAACACGTCCCTCACATATGGTGTGATAAATGAGCAATGGAAGGCTGTATTCTGACAACTGGTTATCCTTTATTGCCCCTCTGTAAAAGGTGTGTTTGTATGTTTTTATTTATTAAAGTCTCTATTTATTAATACAAATATACACACAAATTTTGCTGCTCAATTAGTAAATTTTCGTGTGTAATGCAAAATATTCTTCCATCATTCTCCTGGCCATTATTATTCTCAAATAGTATTAGCTGGCTAATAGGCCATAAAATAGTTTTTTGATTGCCACGTGATTGGAATTCAAGAAATAAACATTCCAATTCTGATAATTATATCCTAGGACTAGCTCAGAATATTTTTGAGTACCGACTTCCTAAAGTGACTGTCTTAGATGTTTATAATAGTCGGGATTAAAAGCCTAATACGCCTATAAACATGAAGCAAATAAATATTATTTATAACTAAGTAAGTAGGTAACTTCAAAACAGCAAAAGTGCGCGCTGTTGCGATCGATTTCGTGACCTCTTCTACGTTTCCTTGCTAAGATATCGCTGATATGTCGGAAGCTATTTCTTGTCAAATAGATATTTAGTTACATTCACTTTTATGTGAAAATAAAATAAAAAATAAATAAAACACCCGTTTATGATAAAAACAGTTTTGTAACTGATACTTACATCTAATCAAAGATTAGGTAATGTAACTAATTTAAAGTAGCTTTTAGATACAACGCAAGTTCCGTTAAATGTTTCACTTATACCTAAATATATTAAGCCGCGCGAGGCTTCCTCGTTCTTCAATTGGACCTTGTAGCGTCCATCTACATAAATTGTTATTGCTGACTATGAATAGAATATCTTACAATGTATTTTTGCAAAGCTCTTTTTTGTTTAGGTGTTTATTAAAACGACACTATTTTTCAATCGTTTAAATGAAAATAATAACAAACTTTACCAGTGCAAACATTTTTAATTAACCCACTTTTTGGAAATATGTTATAAAACTAGACAAATTTCCTTCTAATATTCCTTTCTAGAAGATACATTTTAAACTACCAACTCTCGCATTAGGTAGGTATGTGTATTTTTCAATAGCAATTTTAAAAATATATTTTCTTAAAATTACTTTTTGAATAAATCTTTTATATGAAGCAAAGTGGTTCTGAATAAGAGCAAAACATGTAGACCCTTGTTTATTATGAGTGTGCTATCTAATGTCAAAAATAATTACTACTCGATCGAAATTAGGACTAAAAAAACGTAAAACGAACAAAATCGACTTCTAAAATATATAATAAATCTTAAGAATATTACTGGAAGTATTGATAGTGAAAATATTATATCTAATCGATCTTCGTCCTGCCCGCTGTACTTTCTAAATAATACGTGTAGTAGGTACTTCTTTCTATTATATAAAGTATTAATTCTTATCTTATAATAAACGCTCAAGTTTGTGGTAACATATAGATAATTACTATAGTAACTATTCCTAAGTTTCAGTCAATATATTTTCTATTCAACTAATCGATTCTTTTGTCAATTCATAAAAGAATTATGATAATTTTTATTAATAAATCTAATAGGTACAGTTTTTCTCAACTGTTTCTACACGTAAATACGGACATACCTACTTAACTAAAACCTTCTCATGCTTCCATTTCATGCATGGATGTTTAGTCTTCTAACGATACTATGACTGGTAGTCTAGATATATGTACCGCAATAGGTATTGGAAAAATCTATCAGAAACAGTTGTTATTTTTATACATATTTTAAGCACTTTACATGCTTTGCCATTTACTAGATAATAATGTGTGAAAATATAAAATAGAAAATGATAACTACGAACGGGAATTCAACCTGCGACCTCTGAAACACCGGTCCCAAATAGCGAATAGTATTTCCTACGTATAATTTTAATACCTATATGATGACTTGTAATATCCAAGTTAGTTCAACAACAAGGTACAAACAAGTTGGTGCCTCTGGGCCTGAGTGCTTTGGGAGGCCTCAGAGGGACCGCCCTTTTACCACGCCCATAGCCAGCCACGCCTACACAGTGCCTAGAGAATTCTCTGTAATGTAAAATGTTTTTAGTATTTTGACATAAGACTATACATATATAATATGGGTTTAGTATCTCAAGTAAAGATACCCAATATTTTACATTACTAGTTTATAAATACCTACGTGTTTCTGTGAACCTTTCTACATTGGCAGGACCCAAGGGTATTTATCTTATTGCTTTAAAGAGAATACTCCAATCTTATTCTACTTTAAAACGACTACGTACGAGTAACATTTAAAGACTCTACCATTTAGTATCTCTAGCTTTACTTAAAAAAAAAACATAGCATCACGCCTGTATTCCCCGAAGGGGTAGGCAGAGGTGTATTTCACACACACGTTTCACCAGCTATATTTAAGTCCCACGTAAAAGGGGGCGAGCCTATTGACGTATACCGGGCACATTTCCAAACTCCGGGCTGCTACTGAGAATTTTTCTTTTTTTTAAGCTCAATAACATTGCCCGTCCCGGGGATCGAACCCGAGACCTCATGATTAGCAGTCGCATACACTACCGCTACACCACCGAGGCAGTTAAGGTATATCTATAAAGGTATAGTTAAGTGAGCTTTACTTAACTATACCTTTATGGCGCGTTTACACGCGCGCCGCGCAGCCCGGCAAGCAGCTCGGGAAGCAGCTCAGCGCGCATCCCGCCATTCAAAGTAGCAGCCGGGCAGCCACGGGCAGACCGTTCACACGCTTGTGCTCGTGCTCGTGCCCATTGAATGTCGCTTTGAATGGAAGCATGTGAACGCACCATTATAGATATAAATATGCATACGCATTTATGGCAGTTTCAATTTATATTATTTTAATACAAAGTGTGAAAATATGAAATCAAAAAATAACAGTCACGAGCAGGAGTTGTACTCACATCTCCTACAATACCGTTCCAGATGGTTTGCCAATTCAGCAATCGTGATAATTGCTCGGGACTGTGAATTTCGATAACACATTCATTTATTTATTAGCACTATAGTTTTAACATCTTCATTCTTTAGTTAAGAACTAGGACGCCACCTTATGCGAGGAGGTCATCTTGCAGAAGGAAGCGGCCGAGAGGACCAGGGATGACAATCCTTCCGCTGCCATAAATCACCGCTAGCGATTGGGGCGGCGCGGGGCGAGTACCTGCACTTGATGCTACCCTAGCTGAGGCCGGGGGTGGATGAACCGGGGAATGCTCGCCACCCGCAAGGCCTCCCACGAAGGTGCTACGCTCCGGTGTGCGGAAGCGTCGCTCAGTAGAAGGTATTCGAAAGGGTAAGCCGCAAGCGGACCACTAAAGTAATGGTACACAGACAAGTGCAGGCGCAGACCGGGTTTATTTAGTGGGTGAGGGCCCCACACTACCCTGTTCGTTGCCCCGAGCGATGGGGTGTGCGGTTAGCTTACATTTTTTCCACTTTAACAAAAAAAGGTAAGAACCTGGAATAAGTTTAGTTTTTAACGAGATTTCTAATTATTCATCAACAGCTTCACAGTTAGCATACAAATTTCATTTCCTGGACGTCCTTTATTGGAACAATAGGATCTAGATCGAAGCATTATAATCAGTTTACTATTGTCTACTACTAACTAGAGCAACCTTTAGGGAAATCTGCATTTGCATCCGACAGTTAATACCGTGAATAATAAATTGACGGCGAATGGACTGTTATATATAACGCGTTAAAGTAGGAGCAAGGAAGAATATTTCGCATTCTGTTGGTAATCTGTTATTTATTATAGATAGGTTTTCTAGAAAGTCATAACGTCACCACGTCTTATGGTCGTAAAACATTGGGAGGAAGCGCTTCTTGAAAATAAAATATAATAAAAATACTATATGACATAATTATAATTCAGTTTTTTTTACGCGTAGAAATCCTTTATGAATTCTCGTCCGCCGGGCAGATGGAGTGGTTATAGTGGACTCCCAGTGGAATTGGGCTACCTGCTAAAGCCACGCGGTGTTCCTTCAGACTTCCTTTCGCCAGGTGTGAGGTATACGCTCTACGCATGAGATCATCCACCCCTAGCAGGTCTGCGCCTCCATTCCTGGTGGCCCCGTCTGTTTTGGAGGGCCTAGCCCTCCCTCGTCGAGGTCTCACGGATCTACCTACCAAATTTCATTGAAATCCATTCAATTCGTTAGACACGACTGATCGATAGACAGCCAAGTGTCCAATATCTTGACAAACCTTCATATTTATAATGCACTTATTAGTAAGATAAATAAATGTACTCCATTGACGGCAATAGGCTCGCCCCCTATTACGTGGGATTTAAACATAGTTGGCGCACCGTGGGTGTGTAATACACCTCTGCCTACCCCTTCGGGAATGCAGGCGTGAGACTGTTTTCTTAGTAGAATAATATTAATATTTTTATTTGTTCATTATAATGTCCCACTTTTGTCCTCATACCTCTTTAGGAGTAAAACTTAGCCACTATGTCACTCTGGCCAGAAGCTAGCATAATAGAATTTCAAGTTTTCTTTCTGTCACTTCATTATTTATTAGTCGACTCTTACATTATCTGTGGAACAAAACGGTGTGGTGACGCTATGTAGGTAGGTATAGTATATGAAAATATCTGATTTAGGTTTTATTCCCGAATGCACCACGAACGATGATAACATAGATGTTTATATAAGTAGATTAGCATTATGCCAACAGAGTTTGATTCCCACACAGGGCAAATATTATTTTATGACTCACAACTCTAAAAAAACAAAAAGTTTGTAAAGTCCCTGTGGCATTTTCTGCTTTATAAAAAATAAAGGAAATATCGTCGTATGCAAATTACTTTGGAAGAGACTGCTTTTAGCAAAAGAATAGTAACTGGGCCATTTTTTTAATTCTTTTTTTTTAATTTACATATAAGTCTTAGATCTCAATGCATATAAGACATATACAGAGTAACTTTATATGTAAGATACACATATGATTTAAAAAAAAAATTACTAATAGCTATAGGTATTTAAAATGGATTGCAATGATGTTAGAGGAGTTTAGATGCCCACCTCCCGTGCCAACTCCTTAGGTATGATTCCTACACAAGACAATTCTTTATCCGATCCCTAATAGTTATTCTGAGTCTGGGTTTACTTTATGTCCGTCCATTGTATGTTTGTTATATCCCCTGCGATACAGAGATCAATCCTTAGTGTAGGGTGTTGGTTATTAAAGAAAAAAGAGTACTTAAGGTACTAAATAAGTTATGGGTATCTTCCAGCAAAACCTCCTGTATAAAATTTCTCATAAGACGTGACCGTCACGCAAACTTTTCGAATTCAATTGCTATAACGGCGCGCACCTCTGAGTTTTTTAGTAATTAGTAAGTGTATTTAGTTGCAAATTATCGATTGTTATGTGCTTTAGAAGTGTCATGAGAATTAAAATATTTCAACCTAATCTAATCTTAGAATATCTGTATATAGAAAATGTGATATTGATTATACTAGGAAACTACCCAAATTATTTTAGGAATGATAAGGAAACCTGTCAGAAATGTTGCAATATGACCACATATATGTTGCTCCATATATTTATATATTCCTTCAAATACGTTTGTAAGCATTTGTATATTATTTTAGAAGTAGGTATATGTAGATGACTCCTGAAATTTGCAGTATAATCACGTATACATCCTTGAGCTAACATGAGTTTCTCCTTCATTTTAATTCGAAACCTTAAGTCAGCTTTAAATTACACTTTTTGCCAACCTTATAACACCCCCGACGCGAGTCCCGAATTAGGGGCTACCAACGGGTACTTTTTCTGGCCGTGTCAAGAAACATCGTCCTGCCTTTAGATGCCCCCCGGGGGGTACTATCAGACCCTTAACGTTTACGACTACCCGATTGCTTTTCTATGAAGGGTCTCTAGAAAATGTCCGCGACAAAAACCGACAGATGCGTACAACGGATGTTAATAGCAATTGATTAGTTTGCAAACATAATATATTTTCCTGTTTAGTGGCATTTTTTTTAAAGTTCACACTTCATAAGTGGTCACATCACACAACTTATAACTGTTAAGTGGACCAGCGTGCGTCATGTTACAAAGTTAAATCTGTTAACTCGAAATAAACATTTACAGAAAATATAAAAAAAAATTAAACATAGAAGATTTCATAATAATAATAATTGAACAGATTTTCGTTAAGTTATAGAATATCTCTATTTATTTAACTTAAAATAAAAACAACGTGCCTGAGAGCTATATTCTTACCATTGAACTATTATCATATTTATGTTTGTGCTTGTAAATAACGCCTGTTTAATTCTTATTATTTAGCTGTAAATATATGACAATCTTTTATAATATAATAAGGTGGACATCTACTTTTACATTTTTATAATTAGGTATGAAAAAAATACATGACAATCACAATAAGTTTCATAAATACCGTAACTGTAAAGAATCCCCCGCTGCGTTCACAAATTTCCGTCCATCTCACAATACCCAGTCGTTAGAATCTGAATGTGTCTTCAGTGACGTCTTTGACAAAACAAATAAGCCATAAAAGGGTATTAATGTACCCTACGTCCGCAGTAAAAGGGTTAGCCGTCAGCTACGTATACTACTGTTTTAAATTCTCCGACTTTTAGTGTAACAGCTCACTTTGAATATTATATCACGCTGTGTTTTCTGAATACTTGGTGGGTGCTATGCTACCGCAAAGAATATTCATGTTAATGTAAGCGACAGCTTCCTAATAACAAAGTTGTATGTTTGTTGCTTCTAAGATTACAAAGAATTATTAAAAATACTTGCATAGAAGAACCTACCATTGTTTAAATTTAACAAGGGCAACAAATGTGAACGTCCATTTGCGGTTTTGTAATTATACTGTCAGGATGATTATTTACCTTTAAGCGAAACTGAATATTAATGCCAAACCCGATTCAAGAAAAAATCAAACCTGTGAATCTAATAAGAATTAGTGAATGCGTGAAGTAAAGTGCAACATTAAAAAGTTAAAATAATATATTTTATAAAAAGATATAAGTCGTCTAGAGGTAGGTACGCTTGAATAAACCGAGGTATTGAAGGGCCAAGAAAGCTTGGTGAATTCAATGCTTAGTCTTCTCATGCCTAGAGATTTATGTGTTGAGAGTCACATGCCCTATAATGGGACACTAAGTAGCTGATCATAAGCCTTAATTATCTTCTCATCGCTAGTAATAATCATCAATGCACAGTTACTTCGTCTTCCATAAATATTGTTACAAGGAAAATACTTTGTTTCTGTTGCATAAAACATTTATTACTGTAGTGTGCGATACTTACTAACTTACTTATCATTACGCCATCTCCCTTGCGGGGTAGGCAGAGAGAACAGAGTGCCAAAAGGCTATATTCTTGCATACACCTCTCGCTTCCTCAAAATTCATAATTCTCTTCATATACGCTCGCTGGTTACGGAGACTCCTGATTCCACCTTCCTTCAATACATAACCGATTTGTTCTAGGTAGGTAAGTCTCGGTCTCCCCCTGTACCTATATACTTCCACTGTCACATTGTATATCTTCTTATATGCGATAGCTTCTATTATACTTTAATATAATAGCCGTGGTGGTATTGGCCGTGTGGGGCCGGCTTTAGAATTGTCCCACCCCTCTCTACCCACGGGAGTCGTAAGAGCCAACTGAGGAAATGCCGGGGGAGTGGGCAGCAGCACTCCCTTGAGTATTAACAACATCCACTGCGATCGCCAACCCGCCTGCCAAGCGTGGCGATTACAGCATTATCCCCCATGACAGGACCGCTTGTTCTGGCATTCTCTTGGGGAGGCCTATGTCCAACAGTGGACGTTGAGAGGCTGATGGATGGATGGATGGATGGATAATAGCATTTAATTTATCATGGCATTTAGATCATGCCATACTTAAACACAAAGTGAAAAATGTGAAATCGAAAATAACAGTCACGAGCAGGATTCGGACCTGCATCTCCTGGATACCGTCCAGATGCTTTGCCAATTCAGCAATCGTGACCCTTGCTCCTGACTGCTAATCTCGATAGCACATTGATACTTAACGTCTTTGGGTGACGCCTGCACCATCTGTCGGAAGTATTTTCATACATTATACCGACCAGGTAAACTTAATTTTACAATTAAGATTTTACCTAATAATGACGCAAACCCTATAAATATTTAGATATTTTTATATATATTTTTAGCATTTGACATGCTTAGCAACATACATTAAACACAAAGTGAAAAATGTGAAATCGAAAATAACAGTCACGAGCAGGATTCGAACCTGCATCTCCTGGATACCGTCCAGATGCTTTGCCAATTCAGCAATCGTGACCCTTGCTCCTGACAGCTAATCTCGATAGCACATTCATACTTAACGTCTTTGGGTGACGCCTGCACCATCTGTCGGAAGTATTTTCATACATTATACCGACCAGGTAAACTTAATTTTACAATTAAGATTTTACCTAATAATGACGAAAACCCTATAAATATTTAGATATTTTTATATATATTTTTAGCATTTGACATGCTTAGCAACATACATTAAACACAAAGTGAAAAATGTGAAATCGAAAATAACAGTCACGAGCAGGATTCGAACCTGCATCTCCTGGATACCGTCCAGATGCTTTGCCAATTCAGCAATCGTGACCCTTGCTCCTGACTGCTAATCTCGATAGCACATTCATACTTAACGTCTTTGGGTGACGCCTGCACCATCTGTCGGAAGTATTTTCATACATTATACCGACCAGGTAAACTTAATTTTACAATTAAGATTTTACCTAATAATGACGAAAACCCTATAAATATTTAGATATTTTTATATATATTTTTAGTATTTGACATGCTAAGCAACATACATTAAACACAAAGTGAAAAATGTGAAATCGAAAATAACAGTCACGAGCAGGATTCGAACCTGCATCTCGTGGATACCGTCCTGATGTTTTGCCAATTCAGCAATCGTGACCCTTTCTCCTGACTGCTAATCTCGGTAACACATTCATACTTAACGTCTTTGGGTGACGCCTGCACCATCTGTCGGAAGTATTTTCATACATTATACCGACCAGGTAAACTTAATTTTACAATTAAGATTTTACCTAATAATGACGAAAACCCTATAAATATTTAGATATTTTTATATATATTTTTAGCATTTGACATGCTTAGCAACATACATTAAACACAAAGTGAAAAATGTGAAATCGAAAATAACAGTCACGAGCAGGATTCGAACCTGCATCTCCTGGATACCGTCCAGATGTTTTGCCAATTCAGCAATCGTGACCCTTTCTCCTGACTGCTAATCTCGATAACACATTCATACTTAACGTCTTTGGGTGACGCCTGCACCATCTGTCGGAAGTATTTTCATACATTATACCGACCAGGTAAACTTAATTTTACAATTAAGATTTTACCTAATAATGAGGCAAACCCTATAAATATTTAGATATTTTTATATATATTTTTAGCATTTGACATGCTTAGCAACATACATTAAACACAAAGTGAAATATGTGAAATCGAAAATAACAGTCACAAGTAGGATTCGAACCTGCATCTCCTGGATACCGTCCAGATGCTTTGCCATACTCTCTAAAACTGACCATAATTTGTAATCCAGCTAGTTTCGAAAATGTCATTTCGCATCATACCTACTTACTTTCTGTAAAGCTGTAAAGGCGATCCGGTTCTCTTGGTCACTCCATTCTATTTTAATATCATAAAAAAATTAACAAAGATTGGCACAAAAATGGGTAAACTCGATGAACATTCATTTAAGGAATGACTGGTTATAAATTCAAATGTAATAGGTATGCTTTTTTAAATTGTAACAGTATTTATGGCCAGATCATGTATAGTTAGATACTACAAAAGAAAAAACTTAACATGGTCGATTGCATAGACAAAAAGGAACTACAGCTACACGTCAGAAAAACAACCCTAATGGAAACTATGAAACGTGTCGGGAACCAGCAACAAAAACAAAATGAAAAAGATTGTTAAATTATATTCAGTGTTGCCAAATTAGTGGCTTTACCGCTAAAACTAGCAGTTTTCATTTTGAGAATAACAATGAAATATTTTCAATTCACTCTTGATCATAATCATAAATTGTGAGCATATACTCCTACTCAATATTTATTCTTTTTAAATTATTATAAATGCAAAAAATACTTTGTGTATTACGCCTTCACGTCGTATCTACTAAACCGATCATCATGAAATTTTGCATGCATATGGTATGGAGCCCAGAAAAGGACATAAACTTATTAACCTGGAGAAATGGATAGTTCGTGTGGAATGGGAACTTTTGCATAAAGATTATTAAGGGAAAATTATTAAATTGGGACTTAAACATACCTAACTGGTGAATCGTGGGTATGTAATACACCTCTGCCTACCTCTTCGGGGAATACAGGCGTCATGCTTTGTTTTATTAAGGTTCCGTAGAGCGTATTTACATATTGAGGTCTACTCCGACGAAGTCGCAGGTAGAATATAGTATTAACATATTTTCGAAAGCGTCAATTAATTTCTTTACCCATCTGAGATATGAAATTTGAGCAATTGAGCAGCGGCTTGGCAGTAATATTATTATTGCTGAGATCAAGAACAGTGAACCACTTACCATCAGGCGCTGCCATTAGCAGCAACAAAAACACAGGTTTTTTTTTATTGCTTATGATGGCAGACGAGCCACGGCCCACGTGATGGTAAGTGGTAACCATCGCTCATGGACTCAACTAAACCGAGAGTAATGTCAAGCCGCTACGCACCATTACATTTCTCAGATATAAAATGAAAGAATAAACGGCTATCTTCTGCTACAGCCAAAACACACTGACGTGCTTCATGACCGGTCACACAGAAGACGGTGGTACCGACCCGTTCGGTCCCGATAACAAGTGAGTACTCTCACTTGAGACCCAGCCCTACCACCAAAATTTTTTAATTATTTCTTGACTAATGTCGTTGTTATAGAAATAGCTATAAATTTGTAAATAAAAACCTACGCAATTTTTAATTGAATCTTTTTAAGTAATTTTGGTTTGTATCAAAATCCATTACTACTATTTAATATCAGAACAAAAACCTTCATAAATCACTATAATGTTTGCAGTGATTTGAATCTAAATATAGGTCAGATTACCAAAAATAAAACAAAAAACAACATGAACAACAAACTCATTGCATAAAGATTCAAACGAAGCTCGGTGTTTCCATTTTCTCCCACAAAAAATGCATGATCGTTCTATCTACATCGATTTAATGGAGCCCGTGTAATTCTCGTGGTATTTTCATGGCGAATTTTCCCACATAACCGTGTTATCATATTTGAGGCGTGGGGCGTCATGATAAAACAGAGTATTTCGTCATAATGTGTTTACCGGTGGCTCCTCTGTTTATCTGTACAAAGAATAAAATTAATCAAACACGTAGAGTAGACGGAAACAATATAAGTATGAAAAATATAACCGGAATACGATCAAAGTATAAATTTCAAAATCTCATTTCAACTTTTTAATGTTATAATCGGTTGTTTAATATTAGAAGTTTGAGAATTCATTTTCAATTAATATGTGTAAGAGTTCAAGTATAGTCACGGTCCATTTTTACTTTAAAAATAAAAAACTTAGCTAATAATGATCTTTAAAAATTATTTCTGTTCCATTATTGGCACAACATCCACTGCGATCGCCAACCCGCCTGCCAAGCATGGCTATTACGGCATTATCCCCCATGACGGGACCGCTCGTTGCGGCGTTCTCTCGGGGAGGCCTATGTCCAGCAGTGGACGTTCAAAGGCTGATGGATGGGTGATTGGGCACGGGTCTCCTCTAATAGTGAGAGTGATAAGGCTGGCTCGGTGGGGGTCGGCATACTTCACAAGGTGTTGAGAAAACCTCTCAGGCACGCAGGTTTCTTCACGATGCTTTTCTTCACCGAGCAGCCATGAATTGTAAAAAAATACGCACTTAATTTTGAAAGATCATGAAATATTTGAGGTATGTGCCGTATGAGGTCTGGACCTTGGACTGGGGATCGAACTTGATACCACTGTCTTTGCAGTTTTGGTTTTACCGCTAGGCTATCACTGAGATTATTATATGCATCCATCTATCCATCCATCAGCCTTTTGAAGTCCACTGCTGGACATAGGCCTCCCCAAGAGAACGCCACAACATGTGTTTCGTTCATATGGGGGATAAAGGTGGGTCATAAATAACGTCACGACGAAAAAGTCACTGCGGTCAGTCGTTAAAATATGTCGCTGTTACTTAGCACGAAGTAACAACGTTCCAAAATAACGTATATTGTTCCTACGTTCCCCAAGAACTTCAGTAGTTTAAATACCAATAGTTGTCTTTGTCACTCACATCACGACAATACGTAACATGGAACGACTGAACGACCCATGAAACGACCTTGTAACGAACACGAACGAAACTGCCCGAAGGGTCAATGCAAAAGTATCGGTGCCAGGAGTACCTAGTACGTATAACCAGAAAGTGACAGGTGTGACCGAGTAATCGACGTGGCAAAATCACGTTGATTTGTCACTGTGACTTTATTGTCACAGGAACGACAGTCACGACGATCGAAAAATAACGCTTTTCCCCAAGTCTAATGGGGGATAGTGCCGTAATCGCCACGCTTGGCAGGCGGGTTGGCGATCGTAGTGGATGTTGTTAATACTCGAGGGAGTGCTGCTGCCCACTCCCCCGGCATTACCTCAGTCGACTCTTACGACTCCCATGGGTGGAGAGGGGTGGGACAATTCTAAAGCCGGCTCCACACGGCATGCATAAGCATATAATGCGATTCAGTATACGGTGTGAAAACAAAATCACAAAAACCTGTATAGTACAAAGAGAGAGAGAGAGGAAGAAAAAATGTACAGAGTCAAAACACAAATTCACTGAGAGTAGTAGGTACAAAAATTAAAATTTCTGTCGCGTCTCTAAGCAACTTGTTCTCTACATTCATATTTCGGGAAGCTTTACTTATTCAATATTTTCAAATTGGCTGCACACCGTTCTTGTAATGGAGCTGAAAAAATGCGAAAAGCAAATGGATTTGCAAGCTGATTATTATTTTAGCGAAACGAAATAATATACTCAGACGATGTTTTAAATTCTTTATGCAAGATGAATTTAGCTCAGTCTTTTGGAAGTGAATACTTTTTATATAAAAAATATAAATATTTTGTATTGTATGTGATTAATATATGAAGGATCCTTAATTATTTGTCCGTGTATGCATACACTAAGAATGCAAGTTTAGTGTCACCATCGCATTATTTCTAGCGGGTGTCATACGAGGCGACTAAGAGAAGTAGTAAATCATCCATTTTATTACTGGTGGTAGGGATGGATACCCGGTGAGAGTACGCACTTATTATCGGGCCCGAGTGAGTCAGTACCACCGTCTCCCATGTGATTGGCCATAAGCATGTTTTGGTTAGCGGGAGCTATTTTATTCTTTCATTTCATATCCATGAAGTGAAATGGTGAGCAGTGACTTGAGCTCTTAGAATAGTTGAGTCCAAGAGCGAAGGTTACCACTTATCATCAGATGGACGGTAGCTCGTCTGCCACCATAAGCAATTAAAAAAATAATTGAATACTAAGACGTTACAAAATTTAAGTATAATGAATATAAATAAAGCGTATTTTTTTTTATAGGCAAGCCTTTTAATTGGCTTGATTTTATTAGCATTTTAGTAGTAGTACCTATAGAAGATAATTTAAGTCTTTTTTGTAAACCTAACGAAGAATAATGACAATGATTTATAATAATTGACATTTTCATATGCGAAAACATCGCGCCCTTTTACATGCACTGCCTAACTAACGAAGTAACAAGTGGAAGCAATTCGCCATATGACCAGCGTGTCAGTAGTACCATTTATCATGTGAGATGTGACAACTGAATTTATTTTGTAAAAAAACAAACAATAGAACGCGTTAGGGCTCCTCTTGCGCCCCACTGATAAATGTTTGGACTCGTAGTTCTTTGTATAGACTTAACATATTTTAGAGGCTCCAAATTTTTATATTACCTATTATAGAACGAATTAGAAACTATATTATATGATTTATTAAGGCATAATATATATGTAAAATTAGTTAAAATTACGAAGGCTATTACGATATTACAGTGATATGCCGTGGTTTGCCAAAAAATCGGTTGTACCGATTGCTACCAAAAAAATCATGTAAAACCCGCTGGGCTAATATTACAATTGTCTGAAAATTTCATCAAATCACTTCAGCAGTTTTGGAATCTATTCAACATCAATCCTCGATTTTGATATTATGTAGATTATAATAATCTAATACTCATAAATACGTTCTTGTTATTTTTTATAGAAACCATACCGAATTAATTTAAGAAAATAAATTTAGTACAGTAATTCTTGGTAACTTTGACAGATTGCAGCGATATTTTTCACAGTATTTTAAATGTTTTAACATTTAAATGACAATATTATACTTTTTTAGTGTTCCCAGAATATGTTTTATCCATAGACAACAGTGAAAGACTATAATATCCATTAATTATAGAGGAAAATCTATTTTTGTAGTATGTCAAAGTTACCACCCACAAAAGTGTAACTTTGACACACATTAAATCCGTCACATAAATGAGGTAATATTTGATTATTAAATTACTTTGGGTAACATTGGTTTATATTATTCCCAAATTAGGGATGTGGCTAAAGCGATACAAACATAAATTTGTAGTAGTATCATATATATATATATATATATATATATATATATATATATATATATATGTAAAAAAGGTCCATCAATCAAAATTTAGCAGTTACAAATACATATATTTTTAATTCGCATCAAAACCTCGTTTAAATCCTAAAAATAAACAAACCGTTAAGCATATTAAAATGAAGACAAATTAAAATAATTAAAACAAATAAAAAATATGTAAACACTTTGGTTTGAAGTATTTATTCGCCCTACTACATATAGTAAATTGTCATCTATATAGTAAGTGTATGGAGTGCCATATAATAACAAAATATAAAAAAAGTTATTCACTGTTCCATACACTCAAATTCGCGCGCTAATTTCGGTAAAAGTTTTGACATTAACTCTGTTTGTTAACTTCAGTTTTATTTTACCGTGTGTCTACGGAGCTTGTTTAAAAATTAAAATCAAAACATTAACAAAAAATATTGATTTCATAGGGAAAAAACATTAAAACATTCTCATAGTCACACTGTCAATGTTACCCGAATGAATCAAAGTTACCCAGATTGACTGTAGCATAATCCCTTACTATTTTATTTTAAAAATATTTCCTTAATTTATTGAATACCTACATAAGTACTCTTACTGCTTCTCTTACTTAATTGTTTCATAATTATGAATTACTAGTTGTTCTATTCCTTACAATAACTATGTTTAACATAGGCATCAAGATCCAGGGGTAGCCGGTGCTTTCATGATTTAGGGTGCGATACAATAGAAAGATAGCAATTTGATATTCCGGCCACATTTTTAATAAGCTCCCGCTTCTAAACTGTAATGGTCCAAGTGGGCCCACTATTAAATAGCTTTTTGTTGTTCCATTAGACACTTGAGTGGCCTTCTAACATGGTCAGTTTTAGTTGTTTGTCCAATAAATTAGGGATATTTTGACCCATTGATAGGAGTAATAGTCTTCTCTTTATTTCTGTAAATGTTATTTGTTATAATGTAAATATATGAAAAGTGGCTTCAACTCTTCTTATTAATGCCAGTTAGACCTTGAAACAGCTGGAAATAGATCAAGATTTTTATAGCTATTCCGGGATAAAAATCGCTATAAGTTTTCTCACTTAACCAGAATAGATTAATTAAATTAATTAAAGCATAATTTTATAGCGTTATTTTCATTCATAAGATATCGAAGAAAATACTTTTTATAGTCTTTTTTACAGGTTTACTCCTAACAATACATGGTTGTGCTATTAAGTTAAAGTTATGTTAGTCTTATAGACTACATTTTTATTATTACTTTATATCTGAAATGTAGCTAAAATATCAAATTTAGGTATTCAAACCAAGTTTTTATATCCATTGCCAGATTTAATCTATCTATACTATTATAAAGTTGTAACAGAGCTGTGTCTGTACATTTAAGATATTTGAGAAAAATATATTTGAAAAAATGTATTAGACTATTAATAGACGTGTCTGAACACAAAACAATTTTTTTAGATTTTTGTCTGTTTGTTTGTTCGCGCATCACGCAAAAACCACTGAACGGATTTTGATGCAACTTTTTCTATTTTATAGATCTTGATTAGACTTAACAACTGGTATACATTTTATCCCGCTACTATATCGGTAACGTGAGATACAGTCTAAAAACTAGCTTTTGGTTGCGGTGGAGCCGCAAGCAAAGGCTGGTCTATAGTATTAAAAAACTGTAACAGAGCTGTGTCTGTACATTCAAGATATTTGAGAAAAAATGACTGTAATAGGCTAGCTATATAGGCGTGTCTAAACACAAAACAGTTTTTTTAGAATTTTTGTCTGTTTGTCTGTTTATTTGTTTGTCTGTTTGTTTGTTCGCGCATCACACAAAAACTACTGAATGGATTTTAATGCAACGTTTGTATTTGAAAGACATTTTATCCCGCTACTATATTGGGAACCTGAGATAGGTAAACCGAAAAACTAGAAAATTATTTAAACTAGTTTTTTTTTTTAATTTATTTAAAAGAACTACTAGATGTTTTTTTTTGCAACTTTTTTATTTGAAAGGCCTTGATTTGCCTTAAGAACTGGTAGACATTTTATCCCGCTACTATATCGGGAACCTGAGATATAACCGAAAAACTAGCTAAGGCTAGTACTATTATAAAGCTGTAAACGAGCTATGTCTGCCCATTTAAGATATTTGAGAAAAAATTACTGTAATAGGCTATATAGGCGTGTCCAAACGCAAATCGATTTTTTTTTAGATTTTTGGTCCGTTTGTTTGTTCGCGCATCACGCAAAAACTACTGAACGGATTTTGATGCAACTTTTTTTTTGATAGCTCTCGATGAGACTTAACAACTGGTTACATTTTATCCCGCTACTAGATCGGGAACCTGAGATTTGAGCTAAAAACTAGCTTTTGGCTGCGGCGGAGCTGCGGGCAAAGGCTAGTAATATTATATAAATATTTCTAGATGATTCATGGTTTTGATAAAATATATTATAAGTACAAAATAAACGAAACAAAATCATTGTATTTAAAAAAATGTCGCATATGTGCTAGAGCATTTTGTCTGATTATGATATTTTTATTGAGTCTCCTGCAATAACGAACTATTGTGGCGCATCTGTTCGAGATGTAACAACAGCTTTTGTGTTCGTCACAAGTAGCTGGTGTCTGTTTTTGTACGAGTTTTATGCGTTTTATCTAGCGGTTTTGTTAATGGATCGAGTAGTATCTCCTTTAATACAATGGTTTAGCTATTTATATATCGCGTCTTATAACAATTGCATATTTTTGAATGTGGTAATGTAAAAATATTTCTAGTAAAATCATAATAATGTCTCATAAAACGTTTCTTTTTGCAGTAAACTACATCTAGTCTATGAAATATAAATATGCAAAATAGTGCAAAGAGTTTATCAATCTATTTTCACCCACGAAAATTACTCAAACGTAAAACAATTTGAGTCAAATTATAAAATTAAAGTCTTAAGAAACTCCCTACACAAATTCTAAAAAGTAACGAGAAAGAAACACAACTAGTTAAGAGTGAGAGAAATAAACAGAACTAGTTAAGAGGAATCTAATGAGCCCAAACAATGGGTTTACTAATAGGCAATCCAGGATTTTGTCTCCTGCCTTCGAGCTCCATCATCAGAGTAGGTCAGTGGTAGGAGCATACATAAGTATATCGTATGTTAGTTCACAGAAATGTATGAAAGTAAAGTAAATACCCATTATGCGTCTAAGATCCCTACAGCAGCTAACAAAAACAATGGATTACCTTGAAACGCTTGAACAGATCTTCATAAATTGTAGCTGAAACCATCTCGATCACGTCAGCTTTCAAACTAAAAAAAAACGCATTAAAATCGGTTCATTCGTTTAGGAGCTACGATGCCACAGACAGACACACAGACACGTCAAACTTATAAGACCCCTCTTTTGCGTCAGGGGTTAAAAATAATATAGACAACAAGTTGCAACAAGTTGTAAAAGAGACGTTTGTGTATAGAAGGCTTTAAAGTCATTGCGATTGTTACTAGTTTTCCATAACATACGTATTCTAACTAAATACCAAATTATTTGTGATAATGGGAAAAAAAGAGAACTTTAGTGCGAGTGGGAATCAAACCTGCGTCCCTTCCAATCCGGGGTGTAGTAGTAGTGGTCTAATCTCTAAGCATCGCACTGACCAACGGTCATTCCCAATCTCCACATCACATTTATTTTGACTTTACGACCCCCTTAGCGGTTAGAGCACTGCCCCGGATTGGAAGGGACGCAGGTTCGGTTCCCGCTCGCACTGTTTTTCCACATTTTCACAAATAATTTGTTCTTTAAAGTAGCTGAGCATGTCAAGTGCTAAAATATAATTATATTCTATAAAAAAATATTAAACAGCAATACTGAACGGGCAAACAGATACTTTCAACTCAACTTCACATTCAAACTTGGGTAAAGCAACTTAGCCGACCTTAGCAAGATTGGCGGATCACTTAATTAGTACTTTGTAGTGACTGTTCTAACTAGTTTAACTTAGCACAACTAATTAGTACCGTCTTGTTCTGTACCTGTTTAGAACATCTATTTAGGGATAAATGGATCTAAAGCATGTTCAACTTTAAGTGCTACTTATAAGTAACTAGAGCTCAACGTCAAGTACTAAAGCAGCTGACTGGTTTTTTTTAAGTAGCTGCTACTGTATTTAAAGATAGTTTAATTTTAATATAATCACTGGCTTAAACACAAAGTGAAAAAAAGAAAGTGTATGTTGCTAAGCATGTCAAATGCTAAAAAATATATATAAAAATATCTAAATAATCACTGGCTATTTGGACGCTGTCTTACTACGTAAATTTTATTGTATTTTTAGTTTCAGAATTAATAATATATCAGTCTGTAAAAAAATTAATCATACCTATAGCAATACCCACGGAGTACGGAGAAATAGCGGTGATGCCGCAAGCCGACTAGGCCATGTCGCCTTCAAGTAGGTCAGTGACGTCACAGTGGGCGGGGCCTCAAACCGCAGTTTCGAATGAACCGTCACTGTGTTCGGTTCGGACGCATCTTACGTTTAAATAAGTATTAAATTCTTTTAACCATGAAGTGCGCTCTTGATGGGTGTAGAAATGGCTCAGGATCAAACTAAAAACAAAATGGCATAACATTTTATGTGTCAGTAGTTTAAATTTGTAAATATATGCATTTTAAAACATATTTTCTTGTTTCATTACAAAGAGCCATCTGTCGTCGGAAAGTTGCGTTCTGACCACAACTCACCGATATCGTCATTTTAATATTATAAAAGCATACTATAAGAATTCGGCACAAATAAGTAAATTTAGTTTAATTTCTTATTAAAATATTAACTATTTCAAATATTTATTGCTTAGTTACTAGAAATTGGAAAAAATAATAATTGGAAAATGATGCGTCATCTGTCGGTGAGTATTCGAAAATAATTGATAACAAAAGAGTTTACGTCGTACCAGCGAACCCACCATCGAATATATTAAAGTCATGTTATTTGTTAAATTTCTTTTTTTTTTTCTTGTTATTTGTTATCATTTTAGATTCCCGGTTTATACAGAAATTAGAAACGCATGAATACGTTAGGACTGCATGACAGACATTGTGCTAATAGGGATTGATTAATTTATCCCAAGATGGCCCGTCTGCGGTGGTATCCGTCCTTTTTTTTTTTAGTTTTCGCTGTGAATATTCATTTACGCATCCCCTCCGATGAGAACGTAGAGGTATGTAGAGCTCGACGAGCGCTCGGATCTTAGTTGCACCCGGAATACCCACTAAAACCACAGCGGCCCTTTCCACGCCAATAAGCGGGGCACCGGAGTGTCATCTTTAGACATTCTACTCCGACGCCCCAGGCGGATGGCCACGCCGAGGTGTCATCAAGGCGGTGGGAGGAAGCGAGCGTATCGACGCGCGCTGTCTCCTCCGGCAGGCCAGCAAAGGTCTGTTGAACAACCGGGGCAGCCACAGTGGACCGTGCAGCCACCTTCATACAGGCTGGTTCAGTTGGTCCGATCCCCGCCAGCAGCATAGCCACCTCAAGCCGCGTGAGCTTGGCCTCCAGCTCCGTCACCTGAGAATTGAGGCGGCAATTTTTTGCCCGCATTTCTGCCACTTCTGCCGCGAGGTGGTCGTTAGCCGCCTATAGACGCTGTGTCTCCTCATTGGTGGAGCACCTGGCCAGCGCCCGACCTTCTTGTTGTCGGTGACCACCTCCTTTGCGGTGCGCACGAAGGTTCCCTTGATGTTTGGGGACTTTGTCCTGTGTGTGGTGGTCCTGGGCTCTCTTTTTTAGATCCGTAACTCACAGGGACTTAACGTCCTCCTTGGACTCGCGGATCTTCAGAGAGAGCTGCTTGACTTCCTCTTCGGCTTGCAGCTCACTTTCAGCGCGCTTCACTCTACGAGCGGCAGCCTCCGACACAATTGGCCCCAGTGTAAGAGGCCGCGTAATTCCTCGCCCTCTGCGGACAGTGCGCGCCTGCGGCGTCGGTTTTATATATAGAATTGTAGTTTTTCTTAGATTAGATTTTTTTAAATCGGTCCAGTAGTTTCGGAGCCTATTCAATGCAAACCAACAATCAAATCTTTCCTGTTTATAATATTAGTATAGATGTGGTCCCGCCATCCTAACGCATATAGAATGTTCTGGAACAAACTGTTTTGCTTCGGGGCAACGAACATGGTAGTGTGGGGCCCTCACCCACTAAATAAACCCCAGCCGTGTGCCGTCTCTCCGCCATTGTTGACGGACCACTGGTACTGTGTTGGATTACGTCAGTGGTAGTATCTATAATCCTTATAAAGCTATAACAGAAAGGTGTCTGTACAAAACGAAAAATAAAATTTAAAAAAACTGGGAAATAAAATACTGTATTAGGCTATATAGACGTGTCTGAACATAAAACGTTTTTTTTTATATTTATCCCGCTACTATATCGGGAACCTAAAATATAACCTAAAAACTAGTTTTTGGCTGCGGCGTAACCGCGGGCAAAGCCTGTATGTATAAAATCTTAGTCTATAGCATCTAAGCTTGAACTCCTAACACGTCAGTCAATTAGTACATTTCATACCCTATTACGTCGAGCTTGGTTTCAGAGCAGTTATTTAATATGCGCCTTAATTTCCGGCCGGTGGGCGTCATGCATCGACTTGAGGTCGCTCTAATTAAATACAAATCTCAAGACAATACCCGAGAAACTGATTTTACGTAAGTAGCAACACACGCGTTGAAAATTGAGAATTAGCAAATTAGATACACCACATTATGCCAATTTCCTTAGATTGTGAAGATGACACAATCCAAGCTATTTTACACGTTGGCAAGTGTTTAATTACAAATTAATTAACTTAAAGTGCCAGTTGTAAAGCCGCAGAAAGTAATTCTTTGTTACATTTCATTAATATATTCATAAAATTAAATTTAAACAATGTATAAGTATTAAGTATCGTTATTAATAGTTCATGTAGTTAGTGGTAGAGCCTTGATTATCCCAGTATGAAAGGGCTAACTTAATGGGGGGAAGTACCACCCACTCATAAAAGATCAGCGTGCAAAAATAGTAGGTACTTCTACCATTGTATTTTATATATTGAGTGAGAGCGCTGGAAGCCCAAATCCCCTTCCTTTTTTGCTAGCGTCTATAAGCTACGGAAGCCGCTTACCATCAGGTAGGCCATATGCTCGTTTGCCACTCACGTACCTACTTAGTACTTATATTTAAAAAAAACTACATTATTTTTTCTACTGGATGTATAGATGTGAGCGTAATCAAATTGAAGTTTTATATCATGCAATATGTAGGTAATCAGATTTTCAAGTCTGATAATCGCCGGGAAAAAATGAGCGGATATTTACTGCAAACTTGCAAACGCATTTTACATTTGAAATATAAAATGGTGAGCAACAGCCGAGTAGTGTCATTAATATTTCTAAGTACATGAGGGATGGTTACCATTTACCATCACGCGAGTGCTAAAAGGCTCTATTCTCGCATACATCTCTCGCTTCCCCAACATTCATAATTCTCTTCATACACGCTCGCTGGTCTCCTCACTCCACCTTCCTTCAATACATGACCGATTTGGTCTAGGTACGTGAGTCTCGATATCCCCTGTACCTACAGCCTTCCATTTTTGCAATGTATATCTTTTTAACCAGTCACTCATCTGGAAAAGATAAATGGTTGTCTCTTGGCTCAATGGACGGATGACCTCAGCAAGTAGGCTAAGAGTAAATATCATGTGGAAGGTGCAATATTGAATGTGGGGAGGGGCAAATTAGGAGACATATTTGCAGCAGTGGAATTCTACAGGCTGATTAATTACTTTAGGTATACATTTCAAAAGAGTTAAAATACCTCTTAATTATAGAATATGTTATAGTACTTTATTGCAAAAGTGTATAACAAATAAATATAATCTATTGATGTTGCCAAGCATAGGTTTTATTTTCAATAATCATATTACCTATGTACTCTTAATATGAAAGAATTATACCAAAATTCGCCCACTGTAACAGCACAGCAAATCCATCTCAAGTCTAAACTAACGGAAGTTATAATTTATGAACGGAGTTCCGGCGGGCGCCTTACGACCTTCGTCAGTACAGGTAATGAAACTCCATATCTATTATGCAACACGTCTACGATCGTCTTAAAACTAAACTAACACAGGGAAGTTATGCAGACTCTTTGATTTAAATGTTCATTTATATAGTTTACTGTTTTGCACTTATAAATACTTAGTACTTACTCAGTATAAATTCTGGGTATGCAAAAAGGGGCATGAGATTAAAATCAATGCGGTCGAAATGCGATCTCTGCGGAAAATCTGTGGAGTGAGGCTGAATGACCGCATTCGTAACGTCGCGACGACGTAAGAAAGCGTGTAGGTATGAAAAAGAGTATTGGTGTAAATATGCGAAACGACGTGCGACTAGCTAAGAAGATATACAATGCGAAAGTGGAAGGATGTAGGTACAGGGGGAGACGGAGACACCTACCTAGACCAAATCAGTCATATTGAAGGAAGGTGGATCAGGAGTCTCCGAAACCAGCGAGCGTGTATGAAGAGAATTATGAATGTTGAGGAAGTGAACGATGAATGCAAGAAAAGAGCCTTTTGGCACTCTGTTCTCTCTGCCTACCCCGCAAGGGAGATGGCGTGATGATAAGTAAGCAAGTAAGTATAAATTCTATAATAATATAGGTACGCGTCAGTTTGTTGCATCGCTCACGCTAAACCACACAACGAAATCATTTATATGTATTTATACTGTTTTTAGATATTTTTGCAACGAAGTGTGCAGGTATATAATTGTAATTGACATGCTAACAATACTTATTCTAAGGAGAAAAAATCTTTATATATAAATTAGCAATTACTCATAATCAAATGTTTTAAAATAACTTTTTCTGTATCTAAATGTTTTGCATATTTTTTCTATAATACGCTATCACGCACATCAATAGAATGGGACGAGTTGTTGATAGCATTAGTTTTCCCGACTGAGTAGTCACAATATAATATCTGTATAAAGTGCATCTCTTTGAGGCGACTTGGAATATTTTTTTTTGATTGATTAATTTCTTTATAATTGTTAAATTAAAATACGTTTTTACAGACAAAGTTTAGCGTCTCTATAAAAGATAATAATATCAAGTACACAGTTTTATCATAAGATGTTACATTTTCGACCGACTGCCAAAAGGAGGAGGTTCTCTATTCGACTGTATGTTTTCATTAGTTTGCTACGCGATTATTCCGCCAATTATGATTTCAATGATTCTCGGTCGGTGTCTGAACCAAAAATAACAAAGATAATAGGTACTTATATAACACCAACAAAAATATGTACTCGTACATATACTTACCTATTTAAATTAGTACATAAGATCATTTTTGGCACCGGCTTTAAACACATCAGTAGTGTGTAAGTAAAAATGTTCTGTGAGTGTGTGTGTCTAGCACGGAATTCGTATAAAACTTGAATAATTATTTTTTGTTACTTCTTTCGTCAGATGAGCCTATCTCCACTGCTGATAGACCCAGCGTACCAGGGGTAGGTACAGAAACCGTAGTCCACGTTAATGTTTAGCCATTACGTTTGAAAGAAAGGGAAATATAATCTGTGTTTAGTGCTTATGGTAGCAGATGAGCCACTACTCTGATGGTATGGGGCAACCGTCGCTCATGGGCTCAACTATACTAAGAGTACTCACTATCAAGCCGCTGCTCACTATTTCATTTCAATTCGCCGTCGTGAAATAAAATAATGTACGGCCATCTCCCGCTACAACCAAAGAACACCAAGGTATTAAACACAAAGTGTGAAATTGTGAAATCGGAAACAACAGTCACGAGTCCTGCCTAAGCATGTCAAATGCTAAAAATAGAATTATATATAAAAATATCTAAACACCCAGATACTTCACGGTAGGACACACGAAAAACTGTGGTACCGAACCACTCGGGTCCGTCCGATAACAAGTGAGGTGCCCCATTCGGTATCCAACCCTAAGTAAACTGTCTTCAATACAAAAAACGCAAACAACAACGGTGGTGTCTGCCCATTTGGACTTTAAGTACTAATAGGTTCTGTTTGTTATCAAACCACTGAGTTATGTACCTACATATACATCAATGTATCAAACTGTGAACTATTAGCGTTCTATAAAAGCTTAGTGTACCTACGTCACCACCAACAAATATAATATCCGGGCGTAAAAGGTAATCGCTGCAAAAACAGTATTTTTAAATGGTTTGCTAAAAATATAAAATCTACCTACCCAGGCTCTTATATGAGGATTTTTTTTTTATTGTATGTTGTGGCAGAGGAGCCACGGCCCATCTGATAATAAATGGTAACCATCGCTCATGGACTCAACAATACCGAGAGTATTGTCTAGCTACTGTTCACCATTTCATTTCACCGATATGAAATGAAAGAATTTACGGCTATCTCCTGCTACAGCCAAAACGCAACGATGTGCTTAATGGCCGGTCACACGGGAGATGGCGGTACCAACCCGCTCAGGCCCGATACCAAGTGAGTACTCCCATTTGGTACCCAGCTCTACCACCAGTCATGCAATGGATGATAATTGCTTACTTCACTTAGTCGCCTCATACGACACCCGTGGGAAAGAATGGGGTGGTGACACTTGTATTCTTAGTCCGTCACCAGATGGACAAACGGAACACGGAGGTTTTAGAAAGTTATAGTTTATACGTACGACATACATTTGCTGTCGATAAGACATAGTTACCTATCTCCTTTATTTGACCGACTAGCTGACCCGGCGAACTTCGTAGGTACCTATCAAATCAGAATCAATAAAAATAGCTTTAAGTTATTAGGTGAATAATAATCAGGTTTTTCAAAATTCCATACCAAATGCACGAAAAATTTTCATTCCAAATGAATTTTGCTATTATTTATAGTCTGTTATTCAGCTACTTCGGGTCATTGATATACTTAATTAATTATCGATGCTTCGGGCGGAGAAAAATCTAACACATAGGTAAAAGATCATGAAAATCGGTAACTTCTTCAGTTATAAATGGTGTAACTAATCCGACAGTCGACTTTGTTTTATATAAGACGACTGTATAAAAAGAGATCGTTGCCGAAGCCTTGCGCCATCTGTGGAAATAAACTAAAGATAATGTTGTTAAAGCGCTACCTGTAGGTTTGCATTGATACTAGGAATAAAATCAGTGCTCATCAAACTTACCGCCAACAATAGTTCGCGCAAACGCCAACAGATGACGTGGCTTCACATAAAAAAAATATATATCATAATAAAAGATAGATAATAGTATATATCTATACTTTTAACCTTTGCCCGAGGCTCCCCCACAACCAAAAGCTATTTTTTTAGGTTTCCGATATAGTAGCGGGATAAAATGTAAAAGGTACCTACTAATTTTAATCACTCTTATCAAGAGACATTAAACAAAATATAAATCAGCAACATAAGTACTTACATACTTACTTATCATCACGTTATTTCCTTGCGGGGTAGGCAGAGAGAACAGAGTGCCAAGAGGCTCTATTCTTGCATACATCTCTCGCTTCCTCAACGTTCATAATTCTCTTCATACACGCTCGCCGGTTTTGAATACTCCTGACTCCACCTTCCTTCAATACATGACCGATTTGGTCTAGGTAGGTGAGTCTGAGTCTCCCCCTTTACCTACATCCTTCCACTTTTGCATTGTATATTTTCTTAACCAGTCGCTCGTCCGGCATTCTTTCCACTTGTACGAACCATCGAAGCATTCCCTTTAGCATCTTTACACCAATACTCTCTTTCATACCTACTCGCTCTCTTACGTCGTCGTTACGAATGAATACGGTACCTATAATAATAATTTTATTTGATAGCTCTTGAGTAGACTTAAAAACTGTTACCTATATATTTTATACCGCTACTACCTATACCAGGAACCTGAGATATAACTTAAAAACTAACTTTTGGCTAGGCAAAGGCTAGTTTAATGTAAGATTATTAAATTCTTAAGTAACAACGATTTTTACAAGTAGGTACCAACTTAGCTACAATAAGCAACGCAGAGAAAAGTCGCTGGTATCAGCTAGTTGATAATAAAATGGCATAGAAAGACGGAAAGAGAATTGTCCGTGTGGTGACGGACTAAGAATACAAGTTTCACCACCCCATCCGTACCGATAATTGCTTACTTCTCTTAGTCGTACAAGGCGACTAAGAGAAGTAAGCAATTATCACCCATTTCATTACTGGTGGTACTCACCTGCTACCGGGCCCGAACGGGGCGGTACCACCGTCTCCTGTGTGACCGGTCACGAAGCACGTCAGTGTGTTTTGGCTGCAGCAGAAGATAGCCATTTATTCTTTCATTTCATATCTGAGAAATTAAATGGTGCGCACCTGCTTGACAATATTCTCGGAATAGTCGAGTCCATGAGCGACGGTTACCACTTACCATCAGGACCACGTCTGCTATCATTAGCAATAAAAATAAAGAAAAGAAATACTTGTTCCGAGTCCTGAAAAAAATTAATGATAAATACTCTCATTTTTGTATAAGTATTAAGTACGTTCAATTAAATTGCATTAGGTAAATAATGTACCCACTTAGTCACATATTTTGAAGTGTTTTAAAATAAAAACAACTTTTACAAGGCACAGTGAAGTATTATTTATTTGAAAGTGCACTGTTTTTAATGTGTGTATCAAAAGCCTAAATTTGCTACACTCTCAATTACAGACACACTCAATTAGAACAAATATATAGTAGCTGTATGACAAGAATAATATTAGCATTGTTTCAAATAGAGCACTTTTCTTATAAATAGAATGATTTTTAAGGAAAGCAATTTTTGCGCCAGTAGTGTATGCTGATAACTGCGTGAATACCACTGGAGCAACATCGCATTTGCCGCCAAAAGATACTACTCCGGCTAAAACACCTTTGCAAACAATTGGACCACCAGGATCAGACTGCAATAGAAAATAAAATTCTTAAATTAGCTACTTTTCTATACAAAAATTGGTGATACAATGACTTTACTAATGTTTATAGATTAAAAAAAAGTGCGGAAATGTGTGAGATGCAGGTTCAAATCTTGCTCGTGCCTATTACTTTCGATTTCACATTTTCGCACTTTGTGTTAGGTTAGAGATCTATTTATAACAATATCAGGATTATAGTCGAGGCTTTGTCTATCCACTGAGAAGATCAACTATCATACGCAGTAGTGTGGAAGTACCATTGTACCATACATCTCCGAAAATGGGGCTGATCAAACAATGACTCAGCAACTTTCTATTACTCCGGGATAAAAAATAAGCCGTCGTTCTCCGTACGCTAAAAAATATTCTATGACCCTCTCTATATTCTGGACAAATATATAATAGGGCACATATCATGATGATTGGTTCTGTAGTTAAGGCGTCAAGAATTACCAAAAAAATAACTTTTTCACATTCATAACAATAGTAGGGATAGTAGATGAGTTTAAGAAATGCACATTTATTGACTTAAGAACATAAGAATTTGGGTTTATTAAAAAAATACCAGATTTTATAATAAAATATACCTGAAGGTGGCTCTTTTTCTATAAAAGTACAAACAATACCTGGCAGCCATTTTTTCCATAAAAACCAGCACAAAATTGAGAAAAGTCAGATTCTAATTTCTTGCCAATTATATTCTGACACATCGTAAAAGAGACAATGGGAATACAGGACGAACGAAGAACTGGGGAGTTTTTCTGAAATTAAGAAAATATGATGTTTGTTATATTGTGTTGTATGTTCAATGTCGATAGTGACAAAACATAGACTTAAGGCTAGAACCGTGGGTGAGTAATACACCTCTGCCTACCCCTTCGGCAGGCGTGATGCTCACTACACTCCACAACTAAATCCTAAAAATTGTGTAAAGTATTTGCAAGTGAATGGCAAAGACGATAGTTCCAACTGTTCGTTATCATCATGGAAATAGGATTTATAATCAGTGACACTTTTATTTGTCACCTAACAATTTCATTCGTTTTATGCTCCGATCATTAATAATACCACAGATATCGATCGGCTCCAAAAATCCGTCTCGATAAATAACAAAGCACTTGAGAAGTGAGCGCTTATTTTGTTTAGTTCGCGAAAACACAGCCAATGTTAATACGTTTCACAATGCCGCAGTGTGTATTCAAAAATTGCAAATATAGTGTAAAAATAAGCAATTTGACGACTGAAGTGTCTAATATATAATAGCATATATTCACACGGACAGTATTTAACTTTGATTTTGTACGGGAACGGGGTATTTGTGGTATTTTTGATCGAAGGTTTTATGGTCTATTTGAATTGGATATTGATGTCTAATATTGCTTATTAATCAAGAATTAAATGAAGTTATTGAAAAAAAACTGAAATTTCTAAAGATCTTTATATACCTTACCTTATCTAGAAGCCCATAACCTGAGATCAAACAAATTAAATTGTCTGATAATATGGTACTTAAACTAATCATCCGAATTGGTCTCACATCTTCAGAAAATGTTAAAGGCGCGTCCAACTATTAGAAAAAAATCAAAGGATTATAACTTACTCCATTGTTCCGGCAAGGTAAGCTTTATTACAATTAAGAAGCTTACCAAATACATAGTATTCAATAGTAACAATGAACTTTATGACAACACTTGACAACCCATAGTCATACGCACGCTGCCGGCTGTGGACTGTGCGTCTATACGGAGGGTGCTGTCAGTTAGAGCTAATATGATCACACGTAGATTCGCGCGAGCCTCTAAGGATGTGAAAAAGACACGTTTTAGAGTATACTGCGCATCTTTTTATACTTGCAGTCTGTGGGTACGTTTTTCATAGAAATCATACAGCGCCCTCCGTGTACAGTACAATAATGCATTCAGAGCACTGATGGGTTTGCCTCGCTTCTGTTGTGCATCGGGGATGTTTGCAGAAGCAAATATAGATTGCTATTACTCAATTATGAGAAAAAGATGTGCATCATTGGTGCGCAGGATGCGGGGCGGATCCAATAAGATATTGTGCATGATGGTCCAGAGACTGGATTGCGTTCAGGCAGGTTCAGGTTCAGGCTATCGGCCGGAATGCTGAGGCAATGATGCCCTTGATGTTCTTAATATATATATAATTTTTTTTTTTCTCTTGTAAAATTATTTTCTATTTGCACTTACCTAAATTTATATAAAAGATACTAACATACATTTATAAGTATTATTGTTACTAACATATTATGAGTCTTGGCTACTTGAAATAAAGAGTTTATTATTATTATACACATAGTCCACAGCCGTCAGCGTGCCCAAAATGCTAGATGCATTACGACACACTATACTTTAGCATAGGAAAAAGGAGAAAGGTTCTCGAGTGGCGACCGCGTATCGGACGGCGCAGCATAGGACGGCCTCCCACCAGGTGGACCGATGACTTGGTCAAAGTAGCAGGCAGTCGCTGGATGCAGGCGGCACAGGACCGTTCACAGTGGCGTTCTCTTGGGGAGGCCTATGTCCAGCAGTGGACGATGAAAGGCTGATGGATGGATGGATACTTTAGCATAGACATAAGTTAGCATTTCGGTCACATGTTTCCTCCACAAGACGTCCCGCCAAATATTTATAAAATTAGAATGCGTGTGTCGGATCCCCATCACGCCGCGGCCCATTGTTTTTACAACAAACGGCACAAAAAATTAACCTCTATCGATTATTAGAATATTTGCGCCGTGATTTTGTTTGAGTGACGCAGCAGTGCTACCAGCACTCCGAGAAGATTCTGGAAGATGAAACGATGCTAGTGTGTTAACACAGGTAGCATCCTAGAGTAATGGCCGCCCCATCTTCATGGAATGTCATTACGTCAGGTCTTTTGCCATCATTCCTTGGAAGACCAAATAGCTCCAATGTTGCCGGGACGTTTGCCCTACCAAAAGCCCGACGGGTGACGTCGTTCAGAGTATTTGAAGAGCTACACAACTAGCACTTCTCATGCATGAGGGTCCGTGGTAGCCCATGGCATCTAATTTCCCACAGCACAAGCGGCGATATAGAACAACTGACGATGCATCGATACGTAGAGATATAGCTATACGGAAGGTGTTGTTATCTAGAAACGTGCCAAATACATTTGATGGTAGAGCCTGCTACCATAGACCCGATTGCCAACGAGAAACAGCACGTTCTTTAAGGCTACTGGAGGTATGTTAAAAGATTACTCCAGTACCAGCTTCAGCGATGTGGCTCGTCCCACTGTCTCTGTGAGGATGGGTTTTTGGACAGCCCACTACTTTCTAGACATTTAAAGATTTAGTTCATAAAGAAGTTCCAACGTGGCCTATACTCGTACTATCAGATTTACCAAAGTTTGTATACTGTTGCAGCTGAAGAAAAATATTCTAAATTCTAAAATATATTTGACTTGTTTAATTTTCTACCAAGTATTATACATAATATAAGGAGGAGTGTAGTAGGTTATATTTTTTAAGTAATGGTGTAGGGGGGCGGAACTTTAATCTCACTCCAACCTAAAACTGTCTTCGGGCCAGTACTATTATAAAGCTGTAACAGAGCTGTGTCTGTATATTCTAGATATTTGAACTACTGTATTAGGCTATATAGGCGTGTCTGAACACAATTTTTTTGTCTGTTTATCTGTTTGTTCATTCGCGCATCACGAAAAAACTACTGAACGGAATTTGATGCAACTTTTTTTTATTTGATAGCTCTTGATTAGACTTTAAAACTGGTATACATTTTATCCCGCTACTATATCGGGAACCTGAGATATTACCTAAAAACTATCTTTTGTCTGCGGCGTAGCCGTGGGTAAAGGCTTGTATCTAAAATAATAGATAGGTACCTCTAATACAGCAATATTATTGAGCATGTGCCGACTGTCGTAATGTTTATGTTTATGACATCCAACGATTCTCCTCCAGCTTTCTGCAGCTTCTAATAATTTGAGTAAAGTTCGTCTAACTGCTTCATTACCAAATAGATTTACATCAGAACGATTAGTACCAGCAATCACTCTTATTTTACTAAGACTTATTTCATTTCTAAAACAATTAATGCCATAATTATATTTACGAGTAGGTATATATCGTGTCACTAAAAATCCTGCATACATGTAGTCTAGTCTAGAGTCCAGAAAACGTTAGGGCTGAGTTTTATACTAGCACTTAGGTAATGTAAAATAGTTCGAGTATTCCGTCAATACCGGCGTAGAGACGGCACACGGCGGGCTTATTTGGTGGGTGCGGGTCCCCCACTACCCTGTTCTTTGCCCCAAACGACGGGGTGTACGGTTAGGTAATTTTTTTCCCGCTTTGGCCAAAAAAAAAGGGTTGACTTTTGTCCTGGAAAAATGAAAGGTTCCCGCGGGATAGCTATTTTTACATAGCGATAATGAATGTGTCGTAACGTGAGGTATTTGTATTCTGAAGTAAGTAAGTAGGAAGTCTAAACGACACGGGAAAGATAAGTACTAGGAAAAGAATGTTGGTGGTAATTTTCTTTGTTACGGATAATGTACTATACCCTTGGGTTCCAGACCATTCTTTCTGGCCACACCAGTTCGAAAAGTTCATATTATTATAGGGTCTTTTTTAGGGTTCCGTACCCGAAGAGTCAAAACGGGACCCTATTACTAAGACTTCGCTGTCTGTCCGTCCGTCTGTCGCCAGGCTGTACCTCAAGAACGGCGATAGCTAGACAGTTGAAATGTTCACAAATGATGTATTTCTGTTGCCCCTATAACAACAAAAACTAAAAACAAAAAAATAATAATATTTAAGGAGGGCTCCCATACAACGTCTGTCTGTCCGTCCGTATGTCACCAGGCTGTATCCCAAGAACGGTGATAGCTAGACAAATGAAATTTTCACAAATAATGTGTTTCTATTGCTGCTATAACAACAAATACTAAAAACAAAAAAATAATAATATTTAAGGGGGGCTCCCATACAACGTCTGTCTGTCCGTCCGTCTGTCACCAGGCTGTATCTCAAGAACGGTGATAGCTAGACAGTTGAAATTTCATAAATGATGTATTTCTGTTGCCGCTATAACAACAAATACTAAAAGCAAAAAAAAAAACAATATTTAAGGGAGCCTCCCTTAAATATTGTTTTTTTTACCCATACAACAAACGTGATTTTTTTTGCCCTTTTTTGTTCGCTATTGATAATGACAACAGGTAGACGCTTGAAATATTCACAGAATATTTAGTTATATATTCACTTCAAAAATAAAGAATTAAATTAAATTAAAACAGTTATTTAAGGGGGGCTCCCATATTATCTAAACTGTCTGAAAAGTAAGTAGATAGGTACTTAATTGAAAATCAAAAACAAAAATGGGCGGTCCTACTACCTACATACCTACCTATCAAGTAATTGTTAACACCACTTTCTTTATATTACTTACCTAATTCTTACGCCCTTACAAATAATAATATAAG
The DNA here is from genome assembly GCA_948253155.1 of Leucoma salicis. Lineage (NCBI taxonomy): Eukaryota > Metazoa > Arthropoda > Insecta > Lepidoptera > Erebidae > Leucoma > Leucoma salicis. Next base: position 9,114,070 of record OX411815.1, read on the forward strand.
TTTAAAAAGCTGATGGAATGAACACTATAAAAACATCCACGATGGCGCCTACTTAGAGTCATATGTGCGCAGTGAGTAAAAGTGCGCAAACCCATTCATTTTAGTCCTAAATATATGCGATTGCGCACACTTACCCACTGCGCACAGTTACCTCGAATGACTCTAATGGTAACATAATTCCTTACATTTAAAACTGTTTCGTTATGCGCATTTAAGTCTTAGTTGAAAACCACGAAATGAGTCAAATTTTACTTGCAAAATTTTGGTAACAGCCAAACACCATGGTTACAGAGAATAGTGTAATGTTGTTTACCTAGTCAATGGTACGGATCCCTTCGTGCACGAGTCCGACTCGCAATTGGCCGGTTTTTTTTATTTTATCTGGCAGTGATAGGTGTAATCTGATTAATTTTACTTCCTAGGTTGGCTCTTACGCACCACCGAAGGAATGTAACATAGTTCCAGTGGCCCGCCAATAAAGGTGGAGAGACGGCACACGGCGGGTTTCTTTAGTGGGTGAAGACCCCACACTACCCTGTTCGTTGCCTCGTACGACGGGGTGTGCGGTAAGGAACATTTTTTCCCGCCTTAACAAAAAAAAAGGTTGGCTCCTACGACACTCATGGAATGAGATGATTTATTACCTAGTGGCACACAAATGCTAAACGCCGTTAATCATCGCTATGATGTACGTTTAATGTTGCTGTAGCCACGAGTTATGGCGAGAATTTATTGTTTCTTTGGCATTAATAATTAACGCAATAATTATAGTGATGATGAGCATTGACTTTTTCCATTAGTGTGGCCCAAGCATTAACCCAACACTACTATAATCATACATAAATAATAATAAATAAATAAATATTCACGGACATTTCACACAACGTCATCTGGTCCCAAACTAAGCTTAACGCTTGTGCTATGTTTACCAGATTACAGATATAATATATACCTATATTAATTTTTTTGTAAACACATGTATATATATAATATAGATAGAAAATGTATGTTTTAAGAGCAAAATAAGTAGAAACTTATGTATACCTAATATTCATAACCAGTCACAAAGGTGTATATTTTCGTTGATTACGATTTGTAATGATCTTTACAAATAACTGACAGGAACCTAGGACAAAATAACTGACAGGATAATGCCGAGTGTGATAATTATATAGAACATCACCGTAGTATCGTAAAGTCAAAAAAGACGTAAGATAATATATACATTAAGCACAAAGTGAAAAATGTGAAATCGAAAATAACAGTCAGGAGCAGGATTTGAACCTGCATCTTCTGGATACCGTCCAGATGCTTTACCAATTCAGCCATCCTGACAATTGCTCCTGACTGCTAATTTCGATAACACATCATACTTAACGTCTTTGGGTGACGCCTGCGCCATTTGTCGGAAGTATTTTCATACATTATACCGACCAGGTAAACTTAATTTTACAATTAAGATTTTACCTAATAATGACGCAAACCCTTTAAATATTTAGATATTTTTATATATATTTTTAGCATTTGACATGCTTAGCACTATTCATTAAACACAAAGTGAAAAATGTGAAATCGAAAATAACAGTCAGGAGCAGGATTTGAACCTGCATCTTCTGGATACCGTCCAGATGCTTTACCAATTCAGCTATCCTGACAATTGCTGGTAAAGCATCTGGACGGTATCCAGAAGATGCAGGTTCAAATCCTGCTCCTGACTGTTATTTTCGATTTCACATTTTTCACTTTGTGTTTAATGTATAGTGCTGAGCATGTCAAATGCTAAAAATATATATAAAAAATATCTAAATATTTAAAGGGTTTGCGTCATTATTAGGTAAAATCTTAATTGTAAAATTAAGTTTACCTGGTCGGTATAATGTATGAAAATACTTCCGACAAATGGCGCAGGCGTCACCCAAAGACGTTAAGTATGATGTGTTATCGAAATTAGCAGTCAGGAGCAATTGTCAGGATGGCTGAATTGGTAAAGCATCTGGACGGTATCCAGAAGATGCAGGTTCAAATCCTGCTCCTGACTGTTATTTTCGATTTCACATTTTTCACTTTGTGTTTAATGTATAGTGCTAAGCATGTCAAATGCTAAAAATATATATAAAAAATATCTAAATAGATAATATATAGTTATAAATGGAGAGCTGGTTTTTTTGTTCGGTTATACTGCAAAAACTACTGAACCGACCGGAATAATACTTATACCATAAGATGCAGCGTGTTTCGGAGAAGGTTTTAGTATATGATATGTTGGTGATTACTTATCCGGAACCTATATTTTTGATGTGAAACATCTAATGCGCAGGGAGGGTAAAACCGGCTGTTAGCGTAGCGACGCTTATACCTAATAATAGGAATCCTATCCGAAATTCATTTTTCATCGACAAAACTATGACGCGAAAGAAGCTACTAATTGCGAGAGCTCTGCACTTTAACCTGCTGATGTAAGATACAATAAAGCATCCGTGTAAGTGGAACCGATTCGTCTGATATAGATTACTAACTTTAGGATGTATTGAACATTAATATAGTTAAAAATACTTTGGAAAATCCAAAACTGCACGCGTCATAATCTTCATTTTTCACAATAAAATTGATTATTTGATAAGTAACTAATAATGTATTGGTCTTACTATGTAGTTTTCAATAAATCACATAGATAGCGCTACTTTCAAAACTACTACAAGTACTAATGTGGTTCTCATGTCTTATACGTCATCTAGGGCTAATTTTAAGAAGTAGTACTACTTCTATATTAGTCTATAGAAGTAGTTCTCACGAAATAAGATATAGCGCTGGTTTAAGTGGACCACTGTACCATCGAGTCGAGCGTAAATATTCACTATTTTTTGTTTATTTAATAACAATTAAACCACATCGAATCAGACCGTGAAAAGTGATAGGGTTCTATTCGTAATTATACTGAAGCGTAAAAGAAAAAAATACTCGATTAGTAAAGTATTTCGGTCGTTATTGTGTTAACATACATTACCTACAACACACGGACGTCCAAGACAGAACTTTTTTAAACAGGTTTTGAACTAGTTTAAATAACAAAAATGGCATCAAAAATATCATGATTGTAAAAAATAGTGTTTTGTCTTGATATGTGCTCCGTAAAACGAGAGTAGTACCCACCTCAATGCTTTGCTTATGAGGCGTGCAAAAGTTATATTGTGGTTGTCTGTAAAGTCGGTTTACGGACGATAATTTTACGTGATAACGTCATGAAGAAATTAGGTTTGTGCAATGTAATACTGATAGATATCAAATGCTACATATAAAAAGGTACGATCACACGCGCTGCTATATAATAATCGAGATACATGTGTAGCCCGGGCCGCGTTCGGGCGAAGAATGTCATGTCTGTCGGTGGCCTCGGTAAGCAGGCCGCCTCCATTCCGCAGACACCCAGTCAGCTATCTTGTTGCATCGATCGCCATACATTTTTATCGGAACGTGAGTTTTTTTCTTGCGTGTAGCCGGGCGTTCATCGATTTATAAGGCGTTATCACGTCAAAAGCAATTCTTTTATCATAGCCAGTGAGAATTATCGTTATAGGTAACATATATTATATATAAAAATAGCTTGTCACATTAAGCGATACTCACTCTGTATCAAAACAATTAGCAGCGGTTATCACATTAATTTCGGTAATAATTGATCCAGTGCAAAACGTGTTCCAAGTTTTGCCGCGATTATATTCTCTTCTTAAAACAACCTGAAATTTTTTGATCTATATTTTAGCAATTAACATGCTTAGCTACTTTAAAGTACAAATTATTTGTGAATGTGGACAAAGCGAACTTTAGTGCGAGCGGGAATTAAAACTATATCCGATAGTTGGCGTGGGTCGTAAAGACAAATGTGATGTGGAGATTGGGTATGGCCTCAAGGTCAGTGCGATATTTTAGTAGCTTAGAGCACTTCCCCATATAGGAAGGAACATAAACGCAGATTCGATTCCCGCTCGTACTAAAGTTCTCTTTTTCCACATTCACAAATAACCCTGAAATTGTAAAGATTCAAATTTTTCTCATTCGAGAAATATTTAATTACATGTAAATATTTTGTAAATTAACATTTATAATACCAGATATGGCACGTGCCCTTCTCGAGCTGAAACTTCACCGACAATTACACGGGGACACAAATTCGTTTCTGGTTGAAATTGTTTATTTCTTTTGACAACAGTCTGTAAAATATACGATATATTATTTTCTTATGTACAGTAAAAGTATCAAATCTAGGTTATTTTAATAATGTGTAGTGATTACCCGAAAATCGAACTGGTTTTTGTTGTCTAAAGCCTGACTTCTCACATATATCTGTATAAAAAACACTTCAAATAAATTTGTTATAACAAAAACTTTTATGAAAGTTAATAATAAAGAAAACAACATTAGTATTATTGAATTCGAAATTTACATAAATTGTAGGAAAGTATATGTAACTATTATATTTAGAGCCACAAAACTATAGAACACCAATGATGTTTTAATACAATGTCATTGTAGAAAACATAGTTTGGTTTGTACAAATGTCATGAATTTGGTTACTAAACGTCTAAACGCAGTGGTTATATTCTCTTTGTTGGCTACAACCATAGTTTGAAGGTGCACTCAGTTGGGTTATAATAATATTTACAAAATAGGCTTATTCTAGGCATCGAAGAATTTCTCCGCGTCACCGTCATTGGGTAACGTGCTCAGAAGGCTGGCAGCATTGCCACGTTTTATGGCAATGCTTATTCTTTGTGCAAAGTAAAGGCCAGCCCTCTGGTCACGCGAAAAGTCGACTAGTTTTTTTGATATTTCGCTATATAACGAAAGTGCACTAGGACCCCATGACCCAAGCGTCTCAACACCAAACGGCTCAAAAACATAATCTTCAATAAGATTATGATATTTGCGCCGTTTGAGCGTCTCCGCTGAAGCAGCAGCAGCACCGGGTGGGTAATGTTTCTAACTTAGATGAATATCTAATGTAAGCTACTATATAACAAATTATATATTTAAAACTATAAATATATTTTTTAACCTAATTAGACTTTGTATTCATTAAATAAACATTTATTTTTATCTGTTACCCATAGCACAAGCGTTAAGCTTAGTTTGGGACCAGAAGACGTTGTGTAAAAAAAGTGCGTGAATATTTATTTATTATTTACATCAAACATCTATTAATTTCTTTTTATTAAATGTCAATAGCCTCCAGTCTTTTTCTCGTTTATTAACTGATGGCACTGTATGTTATTTTATTTCCCTCCTCTATCATACATACACAGTCTCAGCATTCATACCTTTTATTCTCATCTCTTCATTCAAAAAAATGCACTTTCACATTTATAATATTAAATAAGAATTTCATTAAAATCTCGTGTTCTTCATGTTTTTAGTGGTATTTTCGTTTAACTCAAACTTATATACTTAAGTCTTATTGAAAAGAGCGCTTTGGTTTTTGTAACCAAAAAGTAGTGCCTTAACTTTGCCAAATGAAATTATTAAAATATATAAATATTACTAAAACATAGCATCACGCCTGTATTCCTCGAAGGGGTAGGCAGAGGTGTATTACCCCCCGGGCTGGGCGTAATTTGCTACGCAGACGACACGCTCGTCACAGCCCGGGGCTGGACCCTCGAGGAGGCGGCAACGCTGGCCACCTCAGGTACCGCGGAGGTGGTCAGGCGGATTGAGGCGCTGGGGCTTAGGGTGGCCCTTGAAAAGTCGGAGGCCCTACTGTTCCATGGGCGCCGACGGGGCCCGCCCTCCAGCGCCTCGATAACGGTCAATGGGGTGGGCTTGCCAATCCAGGCCCACATCAAATATCTGGGCCTGGTATTGGATGGACGGTGGCACTTTGACGAGCACTTCCGCCGTCTTGCGCCAAGGCTCGTCGACACGGCGTCCGCCCTCGGGCGACTTATGCCGAATTTGGGCGGACCGAGTCTTGCGTGTCGACGACTCTACGCGGGGGTAGTACGGTCGATGGCGCTGTACGGCGCGCCCGTGTGGGTGGAGTCCCTGGCCGCACGTAATAGGGCCCTTCTGTGGCGTCCACAGAGGGTCGTAGCGGTCAGGGCAATACGCGGGTACCGCACGGTCTCGACCGATGCAGCCTGCGCGTTGGCCGGAACCCCCTTGTGGGATCTGGAGGCGGAGGTGCTCGCCGACGTCTATCGGCGGGCGTCGACGGCGCGGGCGGGGGGCAGCCGCCCCTCGCCGAGCGTAATGTCATCGTGGCGGGAAGATGCCCGCCGCGCCACCGTCCTAAAGTGGAAGTCTCGGCTGGAGACGCCCCGAGCCGGTCTCTGGACCGTGGGGGCGCTCCGGCCGATCTTGGAAGAATGGGCAGGGCGGCAGCACGGGATCCTCACCTTCCGGTTGGTGCAGGTTTTGTCGGGGCATGGTTGCTTCGGCAAATACCTGCACACGATCGCAAGGAGGGAGACGACCCCAGGCTGTCACCACTGCGACTGCGACGAGGACTCGGCGCAGCACACGCTCGAGTCGTGCCCGGCATGGGATGTGCAGCGCCGGGAACTCGTTGCAGTCATAGGCGTGGACCTGTCGCTGCCGGCCGTTGCGCGAGCGATGGTTGGCAGTGACAGGGCCTGGACCGCGGTCGCCGCCTTCTGCGAGGCTGTCATCTCGCGGAAGGAGGTGGCGGAGAGGGCCCGTGAGGAATCCTCCTTCGCGGACCCGATTCGCCGCCGGCGCGAGGGGCGGCGTGCGCGCGCTTACTTGCGCCTGATGCCGCCCTAGCCGAGGCTGCGGACGGTGGGGTCGGGGAGTACCCTGCCGTCCGCGGAAGCCTACCGCGAAGGTGCGACGCCCAAGTGCGCGAGGCGTCGCTCAAGAGAGGGTGCCCGTAGGGGCTGCCGCCTGCGGATCGCGGTCGTAACGACGCGGTACCCGTGATCCGCCGTAGCAAGGGCGGGTGGAGGCGCACGGTGGGTTTTTAGTGGGTGAGAGCCCCATTCACCCCGTTGTCTCCCCGGGCAGCGGGGTGTGCGGTAGGACATTTTTGCCCACCTAAAATAAAAAAAAAATAAAAAAGGGGGCGAGCCTATTGACGTCTACCGGGCACATTTCCGAACTCCGGGCTGCTACTGAGAATATTTCTTTTTAGGAAAAGCAAAACTCTCCATACACAACTTTCTTATGTATCTGTGTATAAATGCCATAACCATAGACTAAGTATATTGAGTATTGGTCCGAGGTCATAACTAATAATTCAGTACCTCTTTGATACCAATACCTATCACAGACAAGATTCCGATTAGCTCTATGGAGGATATCCTTACCTAATGATCCCAACGAGATCCCAACATACTTTATACCTGCTCTAGGTATAAAATAATCACTACCCTGTTCGTTGCCCCGAACGACGGGTTGTGGTTAGGTAAATTTTTCCGGCCTCAACAAAAAAAAATGGTATCGCTCTATCTATTATTCCTTCTTCTTTTAATTAAAACTATGATTATAACTTTGTAGACTATAATTAATGCACTACCTGTTTTAGCGGGATACAAGAATGACAGTACAAAAGAAATTGCAGTTATGCTTATATTTTGCTTAAAACTTAGATAAAGACAAAAGGAAGTAGCCATGATACATTAGGATGTGTAGAAGTGAGAAGGGCATACACGAAATACCTAAGAAAATTGAAACAAAGTATCGTATCTTGCCGTCTCATATGACGTGCAGGTTTTTCAACTGGCGAAGTTTAAATAATTCGCCATACAACTGCTGTCACCTTAGATAAAGAACCTATAGATGTAGCCATCGCGTGGCCACTCATGAGATAGCAATATTACACTTCAGTGTGGCTAACATGTACAATTTTCCCTAAATGTGGCAAAAAATATTATCACTTACCACAATCTAAAATTAAATAAATCACAAATGCCCACTTGCGCGTTTCATAGTTATTGTATATAACTCCGGGCGTACTGCTAACGCAGGGCTAAATAATTATTTCTGCTTGCACTGCTAAGAATTAACACCATACCATGCGTAAAATAATTAATTATTAAACTCGCTAAAGTTGGGGGGTTAAATGTCTATCTCTGGGTTTATTACGTCAAAATTGTGAGACTATGCTAGTTTGCCTTTTGTATTTAAACAACATTGTATCGTTTATTTTTATTGCCCTGATGAGGGACTTTTTGGTTTCTGATGATGTGTTCATGTGTGTTCAGCCCCCCTAGACAAGGGGATATGCTTATTATGTCGTCGTAATCTTATGTCAATCCCATACATTGATTATTAGAATAATTCTTCTATTCTTCTATTTTATTCTGTACTACTAGCGTTTATGCTACTTCGCTATTTATAGTAGGTACATCATCTATGATGCCTCTTATCTACAGAGTACGGTCAGTTCTCGATAGCACCAGCAGTTTCTTATTTATTTTCAATAACATGTTTACCTATATTTGGTTATTATATCACAAAGAAGTAAACTGCTACAACTTGTAAAAATAGGACCACGTATATAAGATTTCCTTCACATTTCACAAAATAATACAGATATATTGTCACAAAATACACTCGAGATAATAAACAAACAATAATATGACATAATGACATATCACCATTCAATATAAACTACCAAAAACACATGGCGTCAATTCAAATCTGACATTAAACAAAGGCTTATGCAAGTAACTGTTGTGTGAATGAGAGAAGAATACTTGTGTCGTTCATCATTCATTCCTTTTGGATTTGGCTGGGATGTAAGCGGAATAAGGTTAGTAAAACCTAGATGAATTTTCTTACGTGCAAGATAAATTTTGAATTAGATAATTATTCATGTAACCTAGGTTAGTAAACGCAAAGGTATTTAGTTATCTCAAAATGTCCGTGCAAGTGGCCCTAATTGATTAATACATTAACATCGATTAATATTGTTTACTTGTGTGTTATGGACTTATTATTACCATGACTACCAGGGTGGCCATTAAAAGGAAAATTAGGTGCCGTGTTCTGGGGTTGAAAAAATGCCGTGTCTCAAACTAATATATTCAAAAAGTAGACTTTCGCACCTAATTACATATTGTTCCTAAAGTTACAGTGATTAAAAATATTTCCGTACAAAATCCATAAAAATATGTCAGATAAACAAACTTTATTTGAACTTCACTAAATTCATCGAAATCATCACCATCATAAAAAACTTTTATTTTTTATTGCATTTTATTTGATAGCTCTTGAGTAGACTTAAAATCTGATATACATTTTATTCAACTACTATATCGGAAACTTGAGATATCACCTAAAAACTAGGTTTTGGCTGCGAGCCACTGGCAAAGGCTAGTAATATAATATACCCACCTATATATTAGCCGTGTGGGGCTGGCACCAAGAATAGCTCCACCTCGTCACTTCCTATGGGAGTCATAAAAGCCGACTAAGGGATTACCGGGGGACCGGGCAGCAGCGTTCCCCTGTGTACTAAAAACATCCACTGCGATCGCCAACCCGCCTGCCAAGCGTGGCGATTATGGTAAAACCCCCATTTTGGGGAGGCCTCTGTCCAGCAGTGGACGATGAAAGGCTGATGGATGGATGGACCTACATATTATGTTACTTATACATATTTTATGGTTGCTAATCTAGTGTAACTAGATTCAATGGAGACTTTTTGACTTCACAACCCCAAGTGGTAAAGATATTGTAAGGTATTTATAGCCTACCACCGAAGGAATGTAACATAGTTCCAGTGGCCCGCCAATAAAGGCGGAGAGATGGCACACGGCGGGTTTCTTTAGTGGGTGAAGGCCCCACACTACCCTGTTCGTTGCCCCGAACGACGGGGTGTGCGGTTAGGAAAATAATTTCGCGCCTCAACAAAAAAACGTATTTATAGCCTAGTGGTAAAACCAAGGACCAACCAAAGACAATGGTCGAGTTCGATACCCAGTCCAATACATACCTCTAAGTTATTTGAATTTTTTTGAGAATATGTGTGTATTTGTGTACAAATTATTATTGCTCGGTGAAGGGAAACAATGAGGATACCTGCATGCCTGAAGTCTTGTCAAGTCTGCCATCCCGCACTAGGCTAGCGTGGTGGACTACTGCCTGAATCCCTCTCATCTTGAGAAGTGACTTTATTGGCGGGCCACCGGAACCATATTACAAAATTAATTAATGAAAACTAACCTAACAAAATAACAATTTTTAAAGGTCAGGTGTGCGTCATGAATCCAAACCTCAGATCTCTTACTCGTAGTAGCATTAGCATTCAGTTAGATTTGTCCCAGCGAGCCTTCAGTTACTCACTGATTGCTCCTCTCCCAAAATTGCCGAAAATCTAATGGCATGTGCCCTTTTTTTGTTTTTTTATTGCATGTAGTGGCAGTTGAGCCCACGGCCCATCTGATGGTAAATGATAACCGTCGCCCATGGACTCGACTATACCGAGAGTATTATCAAGCCGCTGCTCACCAATTCATTTCACAGATATGAAATGAAATATAAACGGCTATCTCCTGCTACAGCCAAAACGCAACGATGTGCTTCATGGCCGGTCGCACGGGAGATGGTAGTACCAACCCGCTCGGGCCAGATACCAAGTGAGTACTCCCACTTGGTATCCAGCCCTACCATCAGTCGTGCAATGGATGATAATTGCTTACTTCTCTTAGTCGCCTCATACGACACCCGTGGGAAAGAATGGGGTGGTGACACTTGTATTCTTAGTCCGTCACCACACGGACAAAAGGATAGATCTTTCTAGATAAATAGGCAAAAAATGCTTTCGAATCCACCTATACTTTCAGAGTTGCGTTAAATACAAATAATACAAATAGGTATTAAGGTTTATAGGTTATCTTACAAATAGATACACAGCAATAATAATTGTAAATATTTCTTTATTTGTTTTATTCATAAAATACGCACTTGAATAAAAATAATTTTCACATATTATAATGTAAAAATATAATCATATTATATGAATAAAATATTAATTTTATTTTAAAAATATTAAAACAAACTTTTGCGGCATGATTTGTAATAAAAGGTATTTTCGCGCCTGTTGTGTACGCGGCTACGCGAGTATATACCCCTGGAGCTTCACCACATTTGGCACCAAAAGACACGAGGCCAACCAAGTGGCCTTTGCATACAAGTGGTCCACCAGAATCACCCTGAAATAAAATGATTTTACTTTGAAATGTTGTGCTGTGGACATTTTAAATTATGAAACGCGGTTTAGTGCGTGTAAACCTTACAAATAAACCAAATTTTATCATATTAGAATTTAACACGTCATTCTAATATAATAAAATTTGGTTGATCCCCACTACGTAATGTGAGCCAAAGAAAATTTACATCTGTTATAAACAAATATATATTTTTTTTTCTGAAAGTGTCTTTCTTTATTTTAAACACCTTTGCCAAACTTAAATATTCTTTATACTATTAGTGTAGCTTTAGGTACCTACACCTACATTGTATTTTTATTAAAAAAAGTGCGTTGATGTTTATGAAATTTAATCTTCTTTATCTTTAATACATTGGTTTTAAAGTAGTACTTTTAATACATTCGGAAAGTGTTAATAAGTACCTGACAACTGTCTTTTCCATCCACGCCTGCACAAATTTGAGTATAACTTGAATGTAATTGATGACCGTAGATTTGTTTGCATTTCTTAGTTTCCACAATAGGAACACATACCAATCGAAGATTAGGAGAGTACTGCATCTGGAATATAGTATTCTGCTATGACTTATCTGTATCTATGAATGTGTCGCAACTGTGTGTGTCGCAAATGCAGCAACGTACAAATTTGCTTCCTTCCAAATCGACCAAGTTAAGTGCTGATTGCCTAGTGTAGACAATATTTTAAAATGACGTGTTTAATTGTATACCCTCACAAATTACCACTGTTCAGTGAAGGAAGACATCATAGCAAAAACACAAGCATCACGCTTGTATTACCCGAAGAGGTGGTCAGAGGTGTATTACACACCCACGGTTCGCCAACTATTTTGAAGCCCCACATAATAGGGGGCGAGCCTGCCGTCTACCGGGCACATTTCCAAACTCTGGGCTGCTACTGAGAATATTTACGAAAAAGCTCAATCCTGGGATCGAACCCGAGACCTCATAATCAGCAGTCCCTCACACTACCGCTGCACCATATCTTAGCAGCCTGCAAGATATATATTCCACGGCTTGTGAAGCCTACCAATCCTCAATAAGCCAGTGTGGTGAGCTATCATCTTAATTCCTCACACCGTGAGAAACCCGTGCCCAGCAGTGGGGTGGTAGGGGTTCTTAAAAATACAAATAAATATTAAATCTTACATTTTCCTGCAATCCGTATCCCGAAACGGTACAAAGTTCACTTTCTGATAGTTTCACCCGATTGTTCGCAATAAGAACAGGTTTTATGAAATCGGAAAAGACGAGTGGATATGAAAGCTGCGTAAGGAATATTGAATGAATAACCAGTTATATTTCTCTTACAAATCTTTACCAACGTTACTTCGCCGTCACTAATTCCAATAAATGGGATAAGAGATGGACAAGAAGCATACTGAGAAGACAAATAAAGGGATTTGGGCCTTCGACGTTCTCACTCACCATACAAAACACAACAGTAGGAGTACCTACCATGGTACCACGCTGATCTTCTGTGAGAGTACTTCCCCGATCGAGCCGGCCCATTCATGCTGAGACAAGCAAGGTTCTTCCACTTTTGTTTTTGGTAAGGCTCGAAAAATATACCTAACCACACACCCCGTCGTTCAGAGAAACGAACAGAGTAATGTGGGGCCCACACCCACTAAATAAACCCGCCGTGTGCCGTTTTTGCGTGTGCTCTAGTGCTCTAGACACTTCCCCAGATTGGAAGGGACGTAGGCTCGAATCCCGCCCGCACTAAAGTTCTCTTTTTCCATATTCACAAATAATTTGTTCTTTAAACATTATATAATAAAATGAAATGGGGTATGTGCTTATTTAAAACAGTATTTTAAAATGAGGAGCAGTTCAAGCCCATTTTGTTTTATCTTTCAAATAATTCCGAAATTGTATAGTAATATTATAGGTATTTAGAGTTTGTTTGTACATTTGTAAATTTCTGAGTTGTTTGTAAGTTTGGAACTGGAGACTATCCTCTTCTGCAAAAATATACTAACCTCTAATACGGCCAGGTCGTTAATAATTCGATACCTGCTATTTTTGTAGCGAGCATGTGTGTGACGAGCAGCAATTGATCTCCACATTTCTGTATTTTGCACTTTTTTTAATTCTGATCTCTGCTGTGCCTCATTTCCAACTAACATAACATCAGACGTAGCAGTACCAGCTATCACCCTGGCTGAAGCCTGAACACTGTAAACAATAAATAAAATTTAGTGTATTACACTACGAGAACGGCCAAAAAGCATATTATTAATGAAATATAAATGAGATATAAATATAATGAGGCTAAAATTAAGCAATCTATGATCTCATTATCATTAAGAATATAATTTAAGAATATTACACTTTATCGAAACAATGCGCTGCAGTAAACACATATTTGTCAGTTACGATCGCTCCACCACAGAAAACCTTCCAAGAACCACTACGATGATATCTTCTCAAAGCAACCTGAAATCAGAAACCAGGAAAGTGAAATTTATTATTAGGTACACAAGTCAATTTAGAATAACTGCTAACCACAGTTATTTTTGTTCTAGTATATTTTTTTGAAGCATATACTTCTTTTCGCACGCTTGACTTGGGGAGTAAGACGGTGAATGCGTTACGGAAGTGCTGATCGGACGAGGCGAACGGAAGATAAGAGGAAGATATAAGTTATTGAAGACAGAAAGAGAGAGGGTTACGTTTCGTATATTACTGTAGGGGCAAGAGAGAGAGGTACGAGCACACGTTTTCTTTCTCTCTTCCTCATTATTAGTTATATATTATTATATTTTTATGATTACAATATTCAATTTTGCCGAAAAGACATTGCATTCAATGTTGATTAAATATTTCTTAAAATAATATTTCTCAAAACGTCAACTGGCGCAACTCGGTATCGATCTTGATGTTAGTGAACTGAAGCGAGATGTTTATGCCACAAGACCAACAAACCATTAATACTGTATGTCAAATGTGGGGTTTAGTTAATACATGTTCGGAAACGATAAGTAAATTGTGACGTTTTAATTGGTCGTATGTCGATTGTCGCACAAGTTTAAATAAAATTAACAAAATAGCTTTTACACGTAACTGTATTCTCTTGATAATAGATATCATTATTAATAATATAAATATTTGCTGTTAAGATTTACTTCAGTCGTGTGGTCTAAAGCACACTCGTTTTTTTTATTAAGGCGGGGACAAATGTACCTAACCGCTCACGCCGTCCTTTGGGGCAACAAACAGGGTATACTACTTTTTTTTTTTTTTTTTTGTTTTTGTTATGGCTGGAAAAAATGTTCCTAACCGCACACCCTATCGTTCGGGGCAACGACCAGGGTAGTGTGGGGCCTGCACCCACTAAAGAAACCCGCCGTGTGCCGTCTCTCCGCCTTTATTGGCGGGCCACTGGAACCATGTTACATTCCTTCGGTGGTAGGGTATACTACCCTAGTATTCAGTTTTGTACTTCACCTTGGCCACGAAAGCACTCAAAAGAAAATTATTACAGACTCTTAAATTGTTCTAACGTGAGTATATTCAGAAGCTGGGAATATATTCCATGGCTACAAATCGTTAAAGACTATATAGAATTTCAAACTTTCATGGTCACTTATAATTCTAAACGTTTTTTCGGGATTTATACCATGTAAATTTTTACTTACGAGTTTCCGATATTTCGGCACTGTTGCAAGCGCCATGATCACGGAACAACGTTAAAGACTGATGGAATGTCTATTCATTCAAATGGTTTAAGCCATAAGACTGACAGTTTCCTGAGTAAACACAGACGTACCTCTATCTCCTTATGTGATCGATGGCTGGTGTTGTCAGGCAACATCAGCACCGACTCGTTGACATGCGGCAATAAGCCGTTCAGGAAGTCTCAGAACTTCTTGAATACCGCTTAGAAATGAATCCCAAGAGCCAACGACGGCCAGACCTTCGTTATTTTATAAAAGCTGAAAGTTCCTCTGTGCATGTCCCCAACACAGGTAAGAACTATCAATAAGTATGGAGTTTAGATTGTGGTTACTTGGGCAGGTAACAGGTAGTGACGGTGTATAAAATAGTACCTCAAATTCGTTAAAGTATAAAGCTCATTTTTTTTTCTTCGGAATAACATTAGATATTACGTTATCCATTGCCAGACACTTAGTACGGTTCCAACCCCCTGCCTGACACCACTAAACTTCAATAAATTATAATTGTACTGTCGTTATATTATAATTATAAATAATTATAAAATTGTAACGGAACTGTCTGTACATTTAAGATATTTGAGAAAAAATGAGTGTAATATACTATATAGGCGTGTCTAAACACAAAACGATTTTTTTTAGAATTTTAGTCTGTTTGTTTGTTCGCGCATTACGCAAAAACTACTGAACGGATTATGATGAAACTTTTTTGTTTGATAGGCCTTGACTAGACTTAAAAACTGGTATACATTTTATCCCGCTACTATATCGGGAACCTGAGATATAAATAAAAAACTAGAAAATTATTTAAACTAGATTTTTTTTAGAATTTATTTAAAAGAACTACTAGATGGATTTTGATGCAACTTTTTTTATTTGAAAGGCCTTGATCTGACTTAAAAACTGGTAGATATTTTATCCCACTACTATATCAGAAACCTGAGATATAATCGAAAAACTAGCTTTTGGCTGCGGCGAAGCCGCTGGCAAAGGCTAGTTATAAATAAAAGCTGAATTTTATATATGTTACTTGGAGACCTATAAATTAGTGTTAACTCAAAAGCGAGACAATTTTAATGGTTTTTTCATCTTACCAGACACATTAAAACTCTGCTGTAGGCCATGTGTCTGGCAATGGATGACGTAATTTCTAATGATATTCCGAAGAAAACATAAAAAAATTAAGCTTTATACTTTAACGAATTTGAGGTACTATTTTATACACCTTCACTACCTGTTACATGGCCAAGAAACCACACTCCATACTTGCTGATCGTTCTTACCTGTGTTGGGGACATGCACAGAGGAACTTTTAGCTTTTATAAAATAACGAAGGTCTGGCCGTCGTCGGTTTTTACTCTATGGGCACTTACTCAGTATGTGAAGGTCCAAATGTTAAGTACCATCTAATCACATCAGACTTATAAGAGTTGTAAAGAGCGATGAGCAGCAAGGCGGGGTGGCGGTGCAACGCCCGTGTAAAACGAAGGTGTGTTATAAAATCCTAACTGCCCAGCATCATAAGGCGAAGTATGGACATCATGAATAAAATTTAGGGGAGTATTATTAGATATTTACTGAAATGACAGTTAAAGGTAATTTGCCATTATTTGAGATGATAACAAAACGTGACTAACTAGCAACAAAAATAACATTTCGATGCCTCTTATTACGATTTCTATGATTATATTTATCATGTAGGTACCTAGTCGGATTGTACAGAAATGTATACAAATAATTAAAATACCTGGTATGGTGTATCACCTTTGACAGCATCTATTCCACCGTATATTCTTAGCTGACATCGTTCTGTTGCCGCGAAATACTTTTTGTTTTCCTTTAGTACACCCTACACATATGTAATTAAAACATGTCTATACAAATTATGATTAGATTTTAAAGCTTACATTAAAATGGTTAACATTTACCCTAATATCAAATGACGAAGTAGTCACGGGATGTAAGTTTATCCTTTTACCATCCGAAACATTTACAGATATATTAACAAATAATATACTATATGAAACCAAAGTACACACAATCTTGAATACATTTACCATTAGAGTTAATATGCAATAAGCAACATAATTATACAAAGAAAAAATATTGACAATAATGCATTAATGTTTTGGTCAAATGTCAATGTATATATTTTTTTTATTTTTTTTTTATTGTATGTAGAGGTAGACGAGCCACGGCCCATCTGATGGTAAATGGTAACCGTCGCTCATAGACTCAACTATACCGAGAGTATTGTCAAGCCGCTGCTCACCATTTCATTTCACAGATATGAAATGAAAGAATAAACGGCTATCTCCTGCTACAGCCAAAACGCAACGATGTGCTTCATGGCCGGTCACAAAGGAGAATGGTGGTACCAACCCGCTCGGGCCCGACAAATGAATAGTCCCACTTGGTACCCAGCCCTACCACCAGTCATGCATATACTATATCTGTGGTACAGACACAGCTCTGTTAAAGCTTTATAATAATATAGATATAGATTATCTTAACTGCCTCTATGGTGCAGCGGTAGTGTGAGCGACTGCTGATTATGAGGTCTTCGGTTCGATTATCGGGTCGGGCAGTGTTATTGCGCTTTTTCGTAAAATGAAAAATTCTCAGTAGCAGCCCGGAGTTTGGAAATGTGCCCGATAGACGGCAATAAGTTCGCCCCCATTACGTGGGACTTAAAAACATAGCGAACTGTGGTTGTATAATACACCTCTACCATTTTTTTTTGTTAATGCGGGAAAAAATGTACCTAACCGCACAGCCCGTCGTTCGGGGCAACGAACGACGCATGGAGCGTCACACCTTCGCGGGAGGCCTTGCGGGTGGCGGACGTTCCCCGGTCTATCCACCCGCAGCCTCAGCTAGGGCGGCATCACACGCAAGTACTGGCGCATCCGCCGCCCGTTGCTGGCGGCGCCGTCAGCACGCATTGTTGGGTCCGCCCATACTCGGCATGAGCCGTGCAAGGGTGGACGCCGCGCCGACGAGCCTCGGGGACAGTTGACGGAAGTGCTCGCGAAAGCGCCACCGCCCGTCCAGCATTAGGTAGATACTTGATCTGGGACCGAACCTCAATATGGAACGCGTCCACTGTGATCGAGCCGCCAGCAGGTGGCCGACGTCGGAGCCCAAGGAAAATTAGGATCTCCGACTTATCCAGGACAACCCTAAGCCCCAGCGCCCCGATCCTCCTGACCACCTCCGAGATCCCTAAGGTGGCCAAGAACGCCGCTTCCTCGAAGTTTCCGTCCCAAGCCGCGACCAGCGTGTCATCCGCGCATAGCAGATGACCGCCAGCCCGGGGGGAGCCGACAGCGCAGCGCCCAGTCATAACCGATGTCCCACAGGAGAATACACCTCTACCTACCCCTTCGGGGATACAGGCGTGATGCTATGTAGATTATAATGACAATCATAATAATAATTAATATTGTTCTGGTTCAATACACAATCGTAAAGTGTAATAAAATAAAAATATATAAGCTTTTGGACAAACAGTTTATTAAAATTGAATATTTTAATGATTTCTATACATTATGTTGATAATCTTTATGATATTGTCCTTGGTCCCATGGAAGTAATAACTAGGTATAATACCGGAATGCTTATTCTATATTCTTTATAGATAAATAATTGAAACAGGGGGAGAGGAAATAACTACAAACTTACCGAGCCAAGTCTTTGAACTCCAAAAATGGCGGAAATTGCTAGCGTAGCGAGTAAAAAATATCGATATCGATACTTCAGTCCTTTAAGCGACCTATAAATTTTTGGATGGACAAAGGTTTTTTTAATTGAGTATATCTTTATCTACCTGTACCTATCCATAATAATGTTTCAAATTGCAACCCAATCCATTCAGTCATATGAGCTAGTGGCTGATAGATCCATCAGGGATGCCTTCTTTTAAAACAAAGAGAAAATTAAGGACATAACACTCTATTGAATAGATTTGGGTTGTAAAAAGCATAAAGAAATAAATAATAATTTAATCCTGGGTATAGACGTTCATTCTAAGTCCAAATATACCTATATAAGTTTGTGATGTGATGAAATCAGGAGAAAAAGATTTGAAAGTGAGGTATTACGATAACTAAAAACAAGTATATAATAATATTTTATTCCATCCATCAGTCATTCGATGTCTCCCTAAGAGAACGCCACAACAAGCGGTCCTTTTTTGTTAACACGGTCCAAAATGCAAGTTTACGCTCGTCACTGGGATACCAATAGGATCCAGGGGGAGTGTCGGGCTTGATGCCATACAGGCTCGACTCTTGTGTCGACTTCATGAGCCACAATACCGACTAAAACATGACCGCGACGACTTCTTCTGTCATAATGGAGTGTCATAGGATTGTCTACAGACATTCTACACCGATGCTCTAGTGACTACATCCAAGGGCGTCTTGCGGTTTTGACCAGGTCATCAGTCCTTCTGGCGGGATGCCATCCTATGCTGCGCCTTCTTGTGGAACATGTGAAACATCTAATGCGGAGGGAGGGTAAAACCGGGTGTTAGCGTGGCGACGCTTTTATTTTACTTGTCCCGTTCAAATCAATTGTTTGTTTACTAATTCTTGAAACCGTAACTCATTAACCAATAATCATATATAAAACTCTGGAGTACAGATTAGGACAACGGCTACTAACTATTGTTTAAGTGGAGAAGGTGGAGGTCTCCTGTGAGATGGCTATTTTTGTGTAGATTATTTTTATGCCAGAGCGTGACATATTTAGATTGAAAAACTATACAGGAGTATGCTCGCTGTAAAATTGTCGGAAAGAAGGATCCTTTCAGATAATTTTATTTATAATGAAGATTGACTATAACTAATAAGTTAAGTTGAAAGTATATTGTAGAGCCAGCTGAAAATCAGTGATTTGCAATTAGCACAACAAAAACTGAGCTGGCTACCTTTGTTACACTAATGATATTTTATATTTGTTCTTTTTTTTTTGTTCTTTCTAATCTTGTGTAACAAAATAAAATGCTTTGAATGCTAATAATAATACAATTCAAATGATTAATCGATTCGATAAATTAATAAAAATGAATATTTAATACTATGCTGTTAAGCCACTGCTCACCACTTCATTCCGAGTACACAAAATTAATAAATGGACGGCTTCTTCCCACTATATGAAAATTTGTGACGAATAAAAATCACAAATTATTAGTAGTGGATGATAGGTTGGAAGCTAAATAGCGCAAATTAAATATTTTTAAAATAAAGGATATTTAATATACCAATATTTTTTAAAACATAGATATATCGATAGATGTTGGTTCTTCCTGCATCTCTAATTGACAGCTGACATACAACAGATAAAGGCTTTGTTCCGATATACACTGCGAGCACTGTGATATCACGTGATCAACTTGCACTATGGATTATTATTATTATTATTATTGAATATTGTGAATCAAAGATACCCAAACATGGCAAATGTAAAGAAATTGTGTTTATTGCAGTGTAAAACCAATATTTTTTTATGAAATGAAAGTAATGACAGATTAGTATACTGGACTGCATTCCGTTATAAACAGTAACCAGTATAGCTAACTATAAAGGAACGACTTCGCAGTATACTAAATTGACATCACACCTTACAGTGCTCGCAGTATATATCGGAACACACACAAATTACGCTGTGATCGTAACTATTGCGAGCGCACATTGAGCCACTAGAGGCGACGACACTAGAACGACTAGTGGCCGCCACAAGTTGCGGATGCATTTCTCCATACATTTTGTTTAGCATTGGCGCACACCGAGCGTTTGAGTGGTCGCGTCCGAGCCACAAGCTGCGGGAGTCGACCGCGCTCTCTTCTTGTGGCCGCGTTTTGTTGTTCAACTCGCGCGCACACACAGCCACAGTCGCTGGCTTCTCCCTTGTCCTTACTGCCGCAAGTGGCAGCCACTGAAGGCCGCATCCAGCCACCAGTGGCTGCCACTGGTGGCGGCGTGAGTGGTCTGACTGAACCACTGGTGGTCGCGTTTAGTAGCGGCGACTGGTGGCCCTAATGTGCGGAGGCTCTAAAGATGGCGGACGACAGCCGAAGTAAGTCACATTTTATCCAATCATTAAAACATCCCAAGGAGACGGCCATATTATGTCCGTTGTAAGTTTCTATATGTAGACATCATACCATCACATCATCATGGCACTCTGTCAAGAAAGTACAAAAAAGTCAACAATACAAAAAAATTTTGTTATTAATCCAAATTTATTTTATCACCTTCAAAGTATGCTCCTTCAGAAACGATAGACTTACGCCAACGAATAATCCAATAGCCGGGTCCACACCGGACGATCCATCGCGCTCCGATCGCGCGCGGCAGCAGCGCGATCCAAAGATGCAGGCGGTGTGGACGTGCCGCGCGCGATCCATGCGCACGTATTGGAGCGCGCGCTCCCTACCTCGCGCGATCCGTGTGCGGTCGGTTTTTGTGCCAGCCTCAAAGGTGCCTCAATTGCGTGATGCGCGCGGTGTGGACGGTTGTGTTGGTTCGCGCGATCCACCTCGCCATGGACATCTCAGAAAGTCGCCGTTTGATATCGCTTTATAAAGAATTTAAATGTTTATGGGATCCCAAAGATTCTAATTACACCAATAGAGGTGTTAGAGATGATGCTTGGCGTCAGATTTCTCGTGAAATGGGGAATAAGTCGATCGAGAACCTAAAGAAAAAAATGCGATCTCTGGCGGGAGGCTACAGAAGGGAGAAATACAGAGAGAAGCAAAGCCGTATAACTGGATCCGGTAAGAAAACAAAGCTACTTTTTATCTGTAGGTATTAAAATTATATATTTTATTATAAGTAATTACATCATAATGTTTATTGTGGATTTCACGTGATTTCACTTTTTACATTTAAGCTGTTAGAAATACACGTGGTTATATTAATGAGTAACTTGTTTATTTCAGGTGCTCAAGATACATATAAATCAAAGTGGTTTGCGTATGATGACTTCGACTTTATGGCGGATAAAAATGAACCCGGAACCACACGCGATACATTGGAACATGTGAGCTATTAGTTTACTGATATTCATTTTGCCAAACTATTGTATGGTTTGTAACAAAGTGTCTTGCTAAGTGGGACCGTATTGTAGTGGCATTTTCTGTTGCTCTTCTTGGTACGACGGCCATCGGTTGTAGCGATTGTGATGGCGGTTCATTTCGCCAGCTTCCAGGTATTACATCTCCATTCTCCTGTACTGTATCAAACGTTCCTGGCGATATAAAGTTAGGATTACTGCGTAAGTAGTTATATAGATGAACCGTTGCCAGCACGACTTTAGTCGCAGTTTCTGGTTCCAAAAGCATAGGTTTACGCAGGACTCTGTAGACAGAACTAAGTACTCCAAACGCGTTTTCAACTACTCTACGTGCTCTTGACAGTCGGTAGTTGAAAATTCTTTCACAAGAACCCCTTTCCCGTGTACCATCGTATGGTTTCATAGTATAATCATTAAGCTGAAAAGCTTTATCACCTAGTATATAATAGGGTACCTCAATTTTATAGGGAACTTGCAATATCTCCGGTGGAGGAATATTTAGCTCTTTTTTTTCAAGTTTTTTATATAAATTTGTGCTTTTGAACACGCCTCCATCTGATATTCTGCCTTTAGTCCCAACATTCACATACAGGAACCTATAATTTGCATCTACTAATGCAAAAAGAACAATACTAGGAAATAATTTGTAATTATCAAAGTCGTTGCCACTATTAAAAGGCGATTGTATAGCGACGTGTTTGCCGTCCATCGCTCCTATCACGTGTGGGAAATTCCACTTATTCTCGAATTGCTGAGAAACTGTACGCCATTCTTCTTCAGTTGACGGCACCTGAAAATAAAGGAGATCTTAATTATAATATAAAGCTGAAAATAAGAATAAGCAGTAAATACTACCTACCTACCTACTTAAACTAATTTTCTGCATCACCCAAAGGTAGACTGGTAGAAAATGCCCTTGGCATTAAGTCCGCCTATGTTCCTGTTCTGTGTGCATGAAGTATATAAATAAATAAATAAATAAATAGTAATAATAATTGTTGTTACAGGTAGAATCTGATACGACTGAAGGGGTTAATACTACAGTGAGCGAAAACGAGAACAGTAACATTAGTAGTGACACACAACCGGAGAGAGCCAACCACCACACAGATCAGAGTAGAGAGCAGAATGATCAGAATGCACAATCCAGTGTCCAAACAACAAACAAAAGAACAAAAAAAAGAAAGAAAACTACTTCTAATAATGCAGATGACATATCAGATGAAACTCTTTCAGAGGCTTTCCAACTTCTGCAACAATGTGCTCAGCCACCACAACCGGAAACTGATTCTTACATTGCTTTCGGGCAGTATATATCTACTGAATTGCGGAAATATGATGCAGTAACATTAGTTAATGTCAAAAATGCTATATGCCAAGTTATTTTTCAAGCTGACACAGGAAGATATGGGGATAGCAATTATGGATATTACACTAATTCATATCCTGGCACACCAATAGCATCCACTTCATCACAGTCCCAGTCTCTACAACCTCAAAATTATCCAGCTTCAATTCCACAGACATCACCGTCTGCTCATCTAGACTCCAATTCATCGCAGTCCCAGTTTCAGAAACCTCAGGATTATTCACTTCCACAGTCACCACCGAATTAAATAAGTACCTACCTATATACCTATATCATGTTTTCAAAAAATAATTAATAATTGTAAACATGTTACTTCTTTAAATTATGATTGTAATACACTACTTTTTTATTGAGTAATAAAGTATGGTTTTACTTACCTTTACATAATCATTTAACAGGTCAATGATGGCTTCACAAACTTCAGGAATAATTATCGATATAGACTGTTTGGAAATGCGGAACAGATACTGCAAACTGACGTACGAATCTCCAGTTGCTAAAAATCTCAATGTTAGTAATAATCTTTCCTTCACAGTAATGGCATCTCTATAATTTGTATCATTCTTTCTTAGCTTGTTATTCAATAATGAACACAATATCTCAAATTGATTAGCATTCATTCTTGCAAAATTGTGTTCAACTTTATCTGACACTAACTCTGCGTACAGCTGAGTCCCAGATTCCAAGCGATTTTTGTAAATTTGTTTCACCCAAAACCGTCGTTTTCTTTTTTGTGATTTTTTGCGCAAGCATTTAAGCAAAATAAAAGTTACTGCTGCAACGGCAAGACGCCGCCGTTGTACGTGTGACTCCATATCGTACAACAGTTAGACTGGCTGAATCACGGAGCGCCTTAGGATCGCTTGGAGCGCATATTTGGGATCGCAAGTTTCCAAAAGTGGATCGGCCTAACACGATCCACGATCCACGCTCCGCGATCCTGGATCGCGGATCGCGGGATCGATGGATCGTTTGGTGTGGACCCGGCTAATCATGAAAACATTTTTTAAACGTTGTTTCCGGAATTGAGTTCAGTTCTCGCCGCGAATTCTCCTTTATTTCTTCTACCGGTTGAAAACGGGTGTCACGATGTGGTAATTTGAGTTTAGGAAAAAGAAAGAAGTCGGCTGGAGCCGTATCTAGTGAATATGGTGGTTTCCCGATGGTATTTGTTAAGTGTTTGGACAAAAATTCATTCACAATGCTGGCCTTGTTCGAAGGCGCATTATCGTGGTGCAAAATCCAAGAAATTTCTTTCCACAAATCTGGCCATTGTCGTCGAATTTGCTCTCTTAAACGCCGCATAACGCTTAAATAATATTTTTATTTACCGTTTAACCTTCTGGATTCCGAGTGCACAACACCGCGATAGTCAAACAGTCAACATGACTAACTTTTCATCGACTTTGGCGTGGTTTTTTCGGTTTCAGTTAAGTTGGAAGTCGCCACCGAAGCCGACCAAAGCTAGTTTCATAGCTAGTTTTCATGTAAAACTCGTAAACCCACGTCTCGTCACCAGTAACAATGGCGTTTCATGAATGTTGGGTCGGAATTGACTCGGTCTCGCATGTCCTCAGCGACTCTCATGCGGTTGAGTTTTTGGAGAAAATTCAGGTCTTTTGGGACTAGCCGAGCGGAAACATGTTTCATACTCAAGTGATTATTTAAAATGGCCGTACCGACTCATGAGACACAGAAAGTTCGGCGGCTATCTCTCTTAAAGTTGAATGAGGATTTTCAGTCACTATTTCCTTTACTTTTGCAATGTTAACTTCAGTTGCAGACGTTGATGGCCTACCAGAGCGAGGCAAATCTTCCATCACATCTCAACCGCTTTTAAACGCTTTGTACCACTCATAAGCACGTGTTTTTGATAAAATCGATTCACCGTAAGTCTTCTATAACATTTTCAGTGACTCCGAACACGAAATTCCATTCCATACATCCATCCATCAGCCCTTTAAAGTCCACTGCTGGACATAGGCCTCCCCAATTATGGGGGGATATTGCCGTAATCGCCACGCTTGGCAGGTGGGTTGGCGATCGCAGTGAATGTTGTTAATACTCGAAAGAGTGTTGCTACCCACTCCCCTGCCGTGTTACTCCGAAACTCACTTTGTACAACGTCGACGAGTGGCTCGTTACCAACGTTTTTTGCGAGGCACAAACTCACTGTTCATTTCAACGAGCAGTCACGGAAGGTCCTCGAACGCACAAATGTCATTTGATTTTGACGTTCCGCGGGTAGGTAATAAGCACGTCAGCATTTTTTTTTTCATTCTAATATATTCAGGTTTTGGCGGGAACATGAAGATCATGTCGTCGCTCTGCATTATTTTCCTAAACTTGTGTTATTTCAAGTATTAATGTGTGAAGTGGTGGCCTTTTGCTTATTATCTATTTGTGTATGTGCATAAGTGTTGGCAAGTGGTGTAATGCGACTTATCGTGTTTTTTCCTGTTGTTTCCAAAACTCCATAGAAGCTTCAGTAAGGTCGCCATCGTTTTATGGAGTAGGACTTTGATTTGACTAACTAATTTTATATGCCTGACTTCAACTACGACTTGTTTGATGAGTACCTGTGATCAGAGAGTAAATAAGTTATTTTGTGATTCTCATATTTTACTTCACACTACAACTAGAGCAAAGATGTCTCGCTTGTAGAACGCCTTGATACTGTTACAAGCTGTCTGAGAACTAGCCATTTTTAAAGAGTATCCGTGGAGTTTCTTGCCTTTCTTCTCCTCTGGAATGACATTCTGAACGGGCAGTAGGTAGTTTTGCATTTTTATAAGAAATAAATGACATTGATTTTTAATCTGATTTCCTTTATTTAATTTACCTACATACAAACTACATGCACATGTACACACATAACATGAAAAATATCAGACTAAACACCACTGAAGTAGAAGGCATAAAATGAAATCACTAAAGGGAGTGTCAATAACGAGTATATAATTTCAACAATAGCAAGCAAATGGTATTCAATTTATGATATATTAGCTGCTACCTATCTGCCAGTGAAAGTCCCATCCAAATCGGTTTAGCCATTCCAAAGATTAGCAGAAAAGAACTAAAAATTGGTATTTTGTTATAAGTAATGTAAACTCTTAGGTACATTCATTTAGTAAAAAAGCTGTTATTTGGACATTACAAACAACCACTTAACTTTATTTGTATAGGTTTAAATAGAGCTTGCTAAAACGAGTAAACTATTTGGTCTATACCCTTAACATTATGCTATACTATACTATGGTGGCTACTATCACTGTTACAAGCACTAGAACTGTAAAATTGCCTTTATGCATTTTATTTGCACTACCATCATCAAACTATGACACCTGAGGGCTAGGTAGCTATTGCTAAATCAGCTTTATAGGGTCTATCCAATAAAACAACCATCTCAATCTTTATTAACTTAGGGTTACAAAAGAAATAATCAATACTACAATGAAACAGTCAATGCTATGTATCTATATATTATCGCAGAATTATGAATTCCTATTAAAGGATTGATGGACGATCTTGATTGTATTATAGTGGCACACTATTTTTTTATTAATTTACACTATACGAGCCCCGATGCAAAATAGTTCGTCTAGTGTGAAATTTTCTCTATAAGATTTTTTCTAACTTCATTATTTTTGTATATCTATATAAAATATTAAGCTGTTCTACTATCACATGTCGCGTTGTGCCATTGTGCCATTTTTTAATTA
Source organism: Leucoma salicis (assembly GCA_948253155.1). Lineage (NCBI taxonomy): Eukaryota > Metazoa > Arthropoda > Insecta > Lepidoptera > Erebidae > Leucoma > Leucoma salicis. Next base: position 9,141,112 of record OX411815.1, read on the forward strand.
TGAACCAATAAACTATTTTAGCTTTTTAAATTTATACATATCCTGTTTTAAATTCGAAGAAGTTATAAGCATAATAGGTCGTCTAATTGGTAATCGATGCAAAACAGTTCGTCTATCGGTGAGTTAAATAAGATTATTCCTTCTTTGTACAAGTATGTTGTATAATATAAAATTTTTAAAAGTAATTCTGTGTCATTTGTCAAGTGAGACAGTATAAATTCTGAAGATTTCAGTTTTTTTCATTAGTTTTCAAATAACAATGGGTCATGGCAAACCCGTGTGTGAAGAGCTTTGAAAGCGAATAGTTTGTGGGTTCGATGCTGGCAAATCAAATTACCAGATATCTAAAGACTTGATACTTCCCAGGTCTTTCTTGTTTGAAGAAAACTGGTCGACCACGCATCACAAGTGCAGAAGAAAACAGAATCCTGAAGAAAATTATCAAAAATAATCGTCGTGCTCGAGCTGGAGAACTCACGGTGCAATAGAAGGACAGGATTCACAAAGACTTCTCAGTTGATACTTGCAAAAGAGTCCTAAAAAGAATAGGTTACGGATTTTACACCGCTAAGGAGAAACCACTGTTGACTGCTGTACAAAAGAAAAAGAGGATGAAGATTGCTCGTGATCATTAAAATTGGACTTCCGATCAGTGGCGTAGTATCATTTGGAGTAACAAGTCCAAATTTGAAGTGGCAGTCGGCGATGAAAGGAAAAAAGTGATTCGGAACAATAATGAGGCATTTCATACTGATTGTCTCAAACGAAAAGTGAAGTTTCTGGCGTCTCTTATGATATGGGGCTGCATGTCTGCACAAGGTGTTGGTGGTATGCAGTTTGTGGATGGTTCTATCAATGCTGCAAGGTATTAAAACCTTTTGGAAGAGAATTTACTGCCCTCTATTCCGTCACTTAAGCATCAAGATTCCTTCATTTTTCAACAGGATGGTGCTTCCTGCCATACTGCAAGGACAACAAAGACGTGGCTACTGGCGAAAATAATCCCTACAATCGAATGGCCATCTAACAGCCCGGACTTGTCGCCGATCGAAACCCTATGGTGGAAAATGAAAAAAGTTCTCCGTAAAAATCCATCAAGATCGAAGAGCGACTTTGAGGCTAAACTATTGGCTGTCTGGGAGTCAATTACGCCTGAGGAGTGTGCAGCGTTGGTTGCAACCATGCCTCTTCGCATTAAAGCTGTCATTGAGAGCAAAGGCGACACAACTAAGTGGTAGACGAACTATTTTGCGTGAGTGACAAGGGTAGACGAATACTTTTGCGTTATGTTTTTTAGAATATTTTTTTTATTTTTTTATGTTATGTAAAGTCATGAAAGAATTTCAGTTATGTTAAAATAAACTTTAGAATGTTCCTCAAATTGTGGTTTAAGTACTTTTTATTAAACGTTCTTAATTATTATACCAATATTTACTTCCTATATTTTACGCTTTGCACTACTTTCCATACCAGACGAACTATTTTGCATCGGGGCTCGTAATAACTGTTCGCTGTCACTATAATTGTGAGCCATCATTAGAATTTACTGAATCACTCGCAATATTGTCTGTAATTAATGTTGTCACGAAAAAATATAAACTTGTTGAATTTTACTATTGCCTCTGTCTATCTGGGCTCTAACAGCTACCCATCACTGTTTCAAGTGATGCTGCTTCCTGCCTCGTGCCTCCTATTGCAACCTTCTAGTTCCAATTGCTCTAAACATTTATGCAATGGATTCAAACAGCATTTCAGTCAACATATACTCAGAGTTCTACGCTAAGGCCTCGTTTATTTTGATCAGTTTCTGTAAACAAATAGTATTTTGAGTGGAAGTTATTATAACCATCACATGTTATGTCACATGGATGACAGACAGACTACAAATGCCACCACACCATTCGTTCCCACGGATGTCATACTGTACCTATGTAATGGCTATTTGAATAACAAGTTACCATTTTTAAAACAATCTTTTATCAGTTATCCTAATAAAAAGGTACTCAGAAATAAGTATAAATTTTTAAATGAATAATCCATACTCTATTTTTATCTCACTTATTGTATTAGTTTAACATCATAAAATCTAAACATTCTTATATTCACTTGCACACATGTATTTTAAAAATATATTAGAATAGTAGTCCATCATCCGTGTCGTGTGTCTTCCATGTACTTTATTATTACCCTAACAACAATATCAGAGACGACTCAATATCAGCGTTGCAGTGTAATTTACTTTACACTGCAGTAATATTGCTGAATGGGATACTTATTGTCATGTAATTTATTAATGTTTAGCTTTAAGTGCCTAATATATAATGTTATTCTCTTTTGGATTCGTGACAATAAAACCTAATTTTCTTTCGTCTTCTTTCTTTCATATCTGAAAATGCAATTAAATAAATAAATCTGCCGATGTAGTCTTTGCACTGCATAAACACAAGATTGGTAGATACCACATAGGTTCCTACCTTTTCATAAACTCCATTATTACAGCAACTTGGTTCATAGCTTACCTATACTATTTGCAATTTTGTAATTGAATATTGATTCACTTACAGACAACTTTGTGAATATGTATGCAGTGATATGATAAATATAGGTAGGTATATTGTAAATTCATTTATCTTCATCATATTCTTCATGTCAAGATTTTATTTTATTTTATTGTTTATATTTGTTTAAGGCATTGGCAGAACCATCAGCCTAACAGTAACTTATAAAAACATTGTTAAATAGATTTATATAGTTTAAGTTAGGTACCTAACCGTCGATATTGATATATTGTTATCAACAAATACTAAAACTAAAGAAAATAAAATGAATAAATCACGTTTAAATTTTAAAGAAAATTATAGTATGTATACCTCAGTCGTGAGATTTGAAAAGAAAAGAAAGTAAAGTCCAATGATTACTTTACTCTATGGTAAAATCGAAGCAATTTGAGTGCCCGAAAAAGAAGTAGTAATGGGTAACTCGTCATTTAAGAGGTATACCTCATTTGAGGTGAGGAATTGGGGATATGCTTGAGACGTGGACGGTTTTAGTTTTCATCTCATAGACTCATAGACTTAGAAAGGACGAGCATGTGGTCCGGTCTCCGGTGCGCTCGCTTACTATGTTTATGAGGTAGTTATTATTGTTAACCCCTAGACTCCCGCGAGTCAAATACCTAAAGATTTATTTAAAAAAAACATTTTCAAAAATCATTTTTTTTTAAATCCAGGGGCGCGGAAAAGCGGGCCGGATTTTTTTTACTTCTAGGTAAACTGGTATAAAAAAATAACTAGACCACTTATCTTAGTTCTGTATAAGGTATCGGCTTTATGAATTGTTCCTTTATGTATAGACGTAAAGTGTCTGCACTTTACGCCTATATAAAATAAACAATAAGAAGTACGTACGTACGACGTAAATACTCGTGCAATGACCTTGACCACAAAAATTGTCAAAGCAATATTCTATAAATGTTATATAGATATTATATCAAAAATTGGTTCAAATGCATAAGCAGTCTAGTTTCCATATTTCAATATTAATCTTGTATATTACAATGAAAAAATAAAATAATTACTTGAATTTGGCATATTCTTTTTTATTTACGAAAGCGGGTATAGGTTTAGTGACAAATTACTAATATAATGTATAGAAATACCCACATACAGCCATATATCATATTTGTAATACACTATGTGGGTATAACTATAACAGATTCTAATTAGAATATAATTATACATTACTTACCGAAATGTTGAATTATTTGGTACATTGGACGAAAATGGCGCCAATCCTTGACAAATCCATTACACTTCACTTCACAACAACTAAAACTATAATCACAAATCCACTTATGTTAACACCTTTATCGTATCGTTTATATTAAACAAAACACTATTACAATACAATCACAAAACTTTTAGAAAGATAAACAAACCTTTTTACGGCACTTGAGTCACTTGACCCACACGCATGCGCAAAAAAATTACGTCAAAACTAAGAGGCAGAGCTCACTTTGTACAATTTTTTTATCTGTGTTTACATCGGAACCATAGAGATGTAAGAGTTGCAATACCATAAACAATTGTTTTACTTTTTTAGGAAAAAACCTTGACCATGTAAATTTTTTCCAAAAAATATGAAAAATAAAATAAAATATGGGTTTTGCGTGCCGAGCTCGGCACGCTGGGAGCGAGGAGAATGGCGTGAAATAGCGGCGGCCATCTTGAGCGTGCCGAGCTCGGTACGCAAGGGATTGGAAGGGTACTCCCTGACACACATTATTTTCTTTCTCTCAGTCAGCTGTCTCAGCCAAAATAAACAAAATTTGACACTCTATTATTTTCAACCTTATGTGTCAATTTGTGAATATTAATATAATATAATGACCACAAAATGAATATGTAAGTATGTACTTACATAATAGTTATTACTTTTAAATTCGTTTAAAATCGATTCATATAGGTACCTAATCGTGACGCTGTCCTGACTAATAAATGTGTAAATTTTTTCATCGCCGAAATCCTCAATTTATCATCCTCATTCCTCATCACATCACTCGCCTCACGCTCGAGTCATGCGATGTTGCGACTGGTAACTCTTTCCATTTGCTCTCGCGAGTACCTCAAATGAGGGAACTCATGAGTGAGGAGCGCATCACTACTAAGAAGTGACCATTGGTAACGACTCACTTTGTACGCTTTCGAAATTGAGTCTAGGTTTTTGTACGAAAAACGTCGGCACTGTGAAAAGTCCCGTGTACCTTCGACTTTTGAGTTCATTCAAAATATTGCATGACGTCACCGATCGGCATCTCAGCCAATCACAATCAAGACGTTTGTGACTCGAAGGCAACGTTGTGAGACTCTGCCTCTCGCCCCGCCGGTATTCCCTCAGTCGGCTCTTACGACTCCCATGGGTGGAGAGGGGGAAATTCCATTGGCGATGCAAAATTTAAGACAAACTCTTTGTTCGATGTTTTTGTCCATTATGAAATTCGCAATACACACTAGATATGATATAACAAAAACAGCACTGTATTTAATATAAATAACAGCTGCAACTCAAACTCCGCGCCAAAATGGATAACAGTTGTGCCAATCTAACAAAAACAAAAAAACAAAAATTTGAATTTGGAACTATAAACAAATCATCCATTCCCAATACTTTCTTGACTGAATGTAGATCAATTATCCACATTAAAGTCACTTATAAGGGTACTTAATATTTTTGGTAATTATTAAACTTTATTCATACAGCAACGTCATAGCATTAATATTATTACAGCGTAGTAAACACAGGGTACTAAAAATGATATCGCTAATACAGACATAGAATAACGGACTTTGTCAGAATGACATCTACGAAAGTACACTTTTGAGCCATTAGTATAACCTGACACTCGGGTGTAAACTCCTGGAGCATCAGCACATTTAGCAGTTCCAAAAGATACTATACCTACTAATACACCATCACACGTCAATGGACCGCCAGAGTCACCCTGAAAAGATAGAAGAAATCTTTATGCTAGAGATTATATTTTATTTCATTTTCTAAGACGAAACTGCATAAGGCAATAATCATAGTATTGTTTTTTATTATTATTGCGTATAGTAGACGAGCCACGGCCCATCTGATGGTAACCGTCGCTCATGGACTCAACTATACCGAGAGTATTGTCAAGCCGCTGCTCGCCATTTCATTTCACCGATATGAAATGAAAGAATAAACAGCTATCTCCTGCTACAGCCAAAACGCTACGATGTGCTTCATGACCGGTCACACGGGAGATGGTGGCACCAACCCGCTCAGGCCCGATACCAAGTGAGTACTTCCACTTGGTACCCAACCCTACCCCCAGTCATGCAATGGATGATAATTGCTTACGTACCTTAGTCGCCTCATAAGACATCCGTGGGAAAGAATGGGGTGGTGACACTTGTATTCTTAGTCCGTCACCACTCGGATAGAATATGTATATGTATGGATAGATAGAATTGTGGAGGACTTTAAAAATATATCATTAACAGGGTCATAGTAAGCGCAGACTGAGAACAAACAATTTATTGAAATATGTCCTACATGGGAATCGAACCCACAACAAAATACCGCGACACCTACTTGAGGTAGGTATCTACTACGTGATTTTTTAGGGCGAGTTAGAGGTATCTAAACATCTTAATAATACTTATATAGGTTAGACCACTGACGACTCAAAATAGATAGGACTTAAAAAAAGACTGTTTGACATACCTGACAACTGTCTCTTCCCATTTGTCCCGCACATACTTGAGTGGAACTAGATCGTGCATTTTTCCTAAAAATTTCTCTACACTTTCTAAAATCTATTACAGGTAGGCATACCATACGAAGAAATTTGGAGCGTTTTTTCTAAAACAAAAAACAGAATAACCACAGGTGAACCTACTGAAGAACGTCAAAGTAGTGACGTTAGTGTCTCTTAAAACTTAACAGTTAATATTTAGAATAAATAAGAGTGATATGCTAACCCTCCCAAGTCTAGCAATTGATTTTCATGTCACTGTCTTGTAATGAACTGCGTCTGGGGTGCAGTGGTAATGTGAGTGACTGCTGATCATGAGGTATCGGGTTCGATCCCAGGGTTGGGTAGTGTTATTGAGCTTTTACGTAAAAAGAAAAATTCTCAGTATCAATCCGGAGTTTGAAAATGTGCCCGGTAGACGGCAACAGGTTCACCCCTATTATTTGGGACTTAAACATAGTTGGCGAACCGTATGTATGTAATACACCCCTGCTTAACTCTTCGGGGAATACAGGCGTGATACTGTCTTGTAATGAGCTTGTTTTGTTTCTTTTCTGCCTTAATACATTATCAGTTCTTTCAAGGGTCATAATTTTTTTTAGTGAACCATAACCGGTTCTTAGTTACCACGTGATCAGTGCAGTGGACGACAGAGCCCCACCAAGTGGACCGACGGTCAAAGCTAAATAAACCATTGAATGGAGGAACATTGTGTGGAACTCTCTTGGGGAGATCTACGTAAACGTTTTTAAAATGATGATTTCTTCTTTAAGCACTTGGCCCTTCAGCATGATCAAAATTTTTACAAATTAATATTTAAACTTTATATTTGAAGAGTGTTACTCTACTAGAGACCCGGTGAACTTCGTATCACCAACAATTTATTTTATCAGCGATTATCAATCCTAATCAATCTGCATCGTCTAAGGTTTGAGTTTTTAAATTAAATTAACGTTGTAATTTAAACGAATTAGAAGGGATGACAGTAGGTGTCATTTTGTCGTCTCTTAGCTAAACGACAGTAGGTCCGTAATCACGGAGTACAGAAAAAGAGCGGAGGTGTGTCAAGGCAAAATCTCTTTAGAACGTAGCATCGCTAAATGTGGGTGTTCGTGGGACGAGGTACAACAATAGCTCCACCCCTAGATCAAAATCTTTTTCATCTAGCCGTGACTAGTACATTGTTAGTCGACGACTCTACGCGGGGGTAGTACGGTCGATGGCACTGTACGGCGCGCCCGTGTGGTTGGCAGCGACAGGGCCTGGACCGCGGTCGCCGGCTTCTGCGAGGCTGTCATCTTGTGGAAGGAGGTGGCGGAGAGGGCCCGGGAGGAATCCTCCTTCGCGGACTCGATTCGCCGCCGGCGCGCGGGGTGGCGTGCGCGCGCTTACCTGCGCCTGATGCCGCCCAAGCCGAGGCTGCGGACGGTGGAGTCGGGGAGTACCCTGCCGTCCGCGGTAGCCTACCGCGAAGGTGCGACGCCCAAGTGCGCGAGGCGTCGCTCAACCGAAGGGGCTGCCGCTTGCGGATCGCGGTCGAAACGACGCGGTACCCGTGATCCACCATAGCAAGGGGTGGGGCCCCACACTACCCCGTTGTCTCCCCGGGCAGCGGGGTGTGCGGTAGGTCATTTTTGCCCACCTAAAATAAAAAAAAAAAAAAAAAAGGGATGAAAGCAACCCCGCCGCCCAAGCGTAAAAAGTAAAAAAATAAACTAAATAAGTCTTTATCCCGAGGTAAACACTGTGCTTTTCGTTACGAATACGAGGAAACTAAAAATAAATATCATGAATTAGCTAAAGAAAAAATGGGAGACTTTAAAAGATTTAATTTGGAATCGCCGTTTTCCCGCTGATTTTATTTTTTTTCTGTGGCCTGTCAGCTATTCAGCCAATATTTTTCTTTTTTATCATTGAAAAAATGTAAATCTTCGTTATTTTAAAGATATTTAGTTGCAACTACCTATATTAAAATAGTCATATAAAAAACAAATTCTTTAATAAATACTTAACTTTATGTTATTTCAATTTAACATCGCGCTGTAATTGACTGGCTGTACAGAAAATAGAACTGTTCTATTTTTTATAATTTTTCAGCTGTCAGTTGAAAATAATTCTCCCTTGGGCTGAAAAGTATTACTTTCAACCCGCTCCTCAGGCAACTTCAGGCCTACTTTCAGAGTATGAGTAATGAAATGGTACATTGTTACCCTAGGGGTGAAAGTAACTTATTTAGTCCCGAGACTGCGCTCGGGCGCCTATAGTTCGAAGGACTAAATAAGTCTTTAACCCGAGGTAAACACTGTGCTTTTCATTACGAATACAAGGGAAGTAAAAATAAAAACATGCAAAAATGAGTGAATTTTAATTTACATCAACTGCTGAGATAATTATTTATTTAAATAAATAATTATCTCAGCAGTTGAGTTTTTTTTTTGTGGCCGGCCAGCATAACGGCCATTATTTTTCATTTTAAACATTGAAAAAATGATAAAATATTTTACCCCAATCTAAATTATTTTAAAGAAATATTTGAAAGTAAGTAAATTATAATAGGTGGTCGTTAAAAAAATATCTTTATTCAATACTTAACTTTGTTATTTCAAATAATCATCGCGCTGTGATTGAGTGGCTGTAGTAATTTAGAATAAGGTACAATAGAAATGTGAAAATAGAGCTAGTTTTTTTTAATAATTTGACAGCTGTCATTTGAAAACAATTCTCCCTAGGGCTGAAAAGTATTACTTTCAACCCGCTCCTCAGGCAACTTCAAACCTACTTTCCGAGTATGAGTAATGAAAATGTAATAAATAAAGTAATGAAAATGAAAAAGCTGAGTAATTATAAAAAATAATACAGTTCTATTTTCTGTACAGCCAGTCAATCACAGCGCGATGTAAAATTGAAATAACATAAAGTTAAGTATTTTTTAAAGAATTTGTTTTTTATATGACTTTATTTTAATATAGTTGCAACTAAATATAAAGAAACAAAACAAAATCGGCGGGATAACGGCGATTCCAAATTAAATTTTTTAAAGTCTCCCATTTTTTCTTTAGCTAATTCGTAATGAAAAGCACAGTGTTTACCTCGGGATAAAGACTTATTTAGTGCCGAGACGGGGTTTGGCGCCCGAGCGTAGCGAGGGCTCCAATAGTTCGAGGGGTTGCTTTCATCCCTAGGTTAACAATGTACTATTACAGCGTAATAGAGAAAATTATTCATTAATTTAGTTTGTCTATTCACCACTACGGCGTTACAACCACAACAGTTAGTTCCAGAACGTTCCATATGAGAGAATCTCTCGTTAGTATGGCTGGACCACATTGTTTATACTAACTTACTCATAAACACGCCATCTTCCTTGCGGAGTAGGCAGAGAGAATAGAGTGCCAAAAGGCTCTATTCTTGTTATACATCTCTCGCTTCCTCAACATTCATAATTCTCTTCATACACACTCGACGGTTTCGGAGACTTCTGACTCCATCTTTTTTCAATAGATGACCGATTTGGTCTAGGTAGGGTGAGTCTCAATCTCCCCCTGTACCTACATCCTTCCACTTTCGCATTGTATATCTTCTTAACAGTCGCTCGTCCGGCATTCTTTCCACATGTCTGAACCATCGGAGCATTCCCTTTCGCATCTTTACAATAATACTCTCTTTCATACCTACTCGCTTTCTTACATCGTCGTTACGAATGCGGTCAGTCAGTTTCACTCCACAGATTCTCCGCAGAGATCGCATTTCGACCGCATTGATTTTATTCTCATGCACCTTTTTGCATACCCAACTTTCGCTTCCATAGAATAACGTTGGGACAAGCACTGCGTTGTGTATTGCGACACGTGCCTTCTGGCTGAGGTGATGACTGCCGAGAAGTTGTCCCAATGCTCCGTTCACTCTATTATACTCTACTCTATCTCACATTGTTTATAATGTATATAGATAATCAGTATTGGGCATCGACGCAATGATACAATATCGTACGATTTTTTTCGCTACGCTCAAAAGACCAATGAAGCGTTGGAGTGAAAGATCTTAATCAAGTATTAACCGCTGCGAGAGTAACTGAGATTGAGAAACAAAATGTCGTATGCCAATGTATATCAGGATCAGGTGGATTCGTATGCACCTGTAATATAGGCGATAATTTTCCTATTAGATCTATAAGCGGCGTTATACTTTCGCTTATCTTCTTTTGCGTTCAGGTCCTGACACCTCCTGGCCTTATTCCAGGCCAAGGAAAGGTGCAAGGTGCAACCAGGGCAAGGTGAACTGCTTCTGACGTGCAGCCTCCCTGCAGGTACTGTTAAACCAGGGACGGGTACGACCGCTGACGGGTAACTTGGTGCTTGTGATAAATGAACCAACCCTATTAGCACAATTTCCGTCACGCAGTCCTAACGTATACATGCGGTTAACATTTCTGTATAAACAGGGAATTTAAAATAATAACAAATAACTCAATAACACGATGGAAAAAAAAACAATTAAATAAAAATAACATGACGTTAATACTTATATTAGATAATGGCTTCGCTGGTATGACGCAAACTTTTTGTTATCAATTATTTCCGAATACTCACCGACGGATGACATGTAATTCTTTAAATCTTTGAAATAATTTATATTTTATAAAGGATTTTTCTTTATAAAAGCTAAATTTACTTATTTGTGACGAAAATTCTTATAACTATGCTTTTATAATATAAGAGTGACGATATTGTGGAGTTGTAGGTATAATGCACTTTTTGACGACAGATGTCTCTTTGTAATGAAACAAAGAAAATGTGTTTTAAAATATAAATATATATAAATTTAAACGAAATGATATGCCATCTTGTTTTAATTTTGCTCCTGAGCAATTTTTACACCCATCAACAACGCACTTCGTTAAAGAATTATATACCTATATAAACGTGAGAAAAGAGCGAACCGATCGCAGTGACGGTTCATTTGATACTACATTTTTAGGCCCCGCCCACTGTGACGTCGTTGACCTAGTTGAAGGCGACATGACCTAGTTGCCTTGCGGCATCTCCACTATTTTTCTGTACTCCGTGTCCGTAATACAAAGGGGCGACGAACCCATACAAACTTTCTAATTTTACTTGGAAATTTTGTATTTTTCAACTGTTTTTATGTGGTTTCCTTATTTTTCCTTTTAAACCACCCACACATTTGATTTAACATATTTTGATTTAATGTATGTTACTGCAGTTTTATTCCTTTTTATAGATAAAAACGGTTTTTATCTCAAGAAATAAGTACATATTTACAAATTAGATGAGATGGATTACATTATTACGAGCTTCATATTACCTTAGCAATATAGTGCCTAATAAAATGCTTTTTCAGAACATAGCCCCTTAATAAATAATTATAAATAGACTTACATATTCCATTATGCCATAACCAGAGACTAGACAGAGTTTGCCTTCTTTTGCAGTGGGTTTCGTTTGCATAGGAATAGGTTTAACTGTTGCAGAGAAGACAAATGGTCTGGCGACCTGTGTATGTTATAAAGTCCTTTACAATAATAATTACACCCAGACACTCAGAACAAGCATTTGTGTCCTCAGTATCCTTGCTATCCTCACCTTATTGTCCTTCTTCTCCACCTAGTATCCCTTTCCTAAGAGATGGCGACGCGCGATTGGCGCCTCTGGTGTTCCTGGTGTCTATAGGCTACGGTAACCGCTTATCATCTGGTGGGCTGTATGCTTGTTAGCCACTCACGTAGTATAATTAAAATACAAAGAGTTTTCCTGAGTAGCAGTCAAACCCACAAAACTCGGGCGGGAGATCACTACCTAAATCATTCCGGCATCAATTTAATTACATAGTGCATAAAATACCCTCCGCTTGCGAAACTAATTACACAGAAGCAGAAACTAATTTTCTAGGACATATTCATAAATATTTATCGAAGTCATATTTAAAAAAAATGGCCAGTTAACTTGAGTAGTTTTGTAATTTTTCTACTGATAACGTCACATTTGGCCATTGATAACTACTAACTTGCCGTGTGGGGAAGGCTTTAGAATTGTCCCACCGCTCTCCACCCATGGGAGTCGTAAGAGCCGACTGAGGGAATACCGAGGGAGTGGGTAGCAGCACTCCTTCGAGTATTAATGACATCCACTACGATCGCCAACCCGCCTGCCAAGCGTGGCGATTACGGTACTATCCCCCATTCTTGGGGAGGCCTATGTCCAGCAGTGGACTATAAAAGGATCAGCCTTTGATGGATGGATGGAACTACTAACTGACTGTAAATTATAGTTATACAAACACATTTATAGCATAACTAAGCCTGTGCCCGTGGCTCCGCCGCAGTCAAAAGCTAGTATTTGAGTTATATCTCAGGTTCACGATATAATAGCGGGGTTAAATGTACACCAGATATTAAGTCTAATCAAGAGATATCAAATAAAGAAAGTTTCATTATAATCCGTCCAGTAGTTATTGCGTGATGCGTGAACGAATAAGCCGACAAACCGACAAGCAGACAGCCAAAAAAACTAAAAAAAATTGTTTTGTGGTCAGACACGTCTATATATAGGCTATATTATATATACAGTCACATTTTAAAATAGTACTTAACTTTTAAAGACTCGCGAATTGTACACATATTTAAAGTAACATAAAAGGGTATTTTTTTGCGTTTTATTAAGTAATTCTTTTTAAATTTTAGATTTATAATAGTTAGGACACAATATAAAGAGTAATTTCGGGACAAAAACTATATAACATTATGAAAAGATTTACCTTTAAAACAGCTAAATCATTAGCTATAGAGTGGCGGTTGTATTTTGCATGTCTATGACATCCAGAGACCTTCCGCCATGTTTCGACTCTTTGTAATCTTTTCAGTCCAGCAATTCTTTGGGCCTTATTGCCAGGCAATCGGGCATCCGATTTTATAGTGCCAGCTATCACCCTTAACGTGCGCAGTTTACTAAAAGTAAACATCATATTACCGTTACTAATTATGTATATAAATATGAAAGAGAGTTTTTTGTTTGTCTATTATGCTTATACGTATAACTACTGTCCACCTTATTCAAAACATTTGGATAGTAGAAAATTAAGTAAACGCGATAGATTTCGTAAACGTAGTTTTACACCATAACGTGTAACATTCGCGTAAATATTAGAAAGTATTATACTGAGCCAATCATGAAATGTTGGATACATATATACTTTGGAGCCCAGAAAAATACGTACAAAATCACATATCCCGTAAAAATGAATGATCCACGAGGGATAGTTATTTTTACATAGAAATAATGAGTTTCCCGTAGAGTGATTTATTATACTCGTATACCTATTGATTATTTGTCCCGCGGCTCCGCTGCAGCCAAAAGATATTTTTAGGTTATATCTCAGGTTCCCGATATAGTAGCGTGATAGGATATACCTATACCAGTTGTTAAGTCTCATCAAGAGCTATCAAATAAAAAAGTTGCATCAAAATCCATTCAGTGGTTTTTGCGTGATGCGCGAACGAACAAACAGATAAACAAACGGACAAAAAACTAAAAGAATGTTTTTTTTCAGACATGCCATATAGTATATACAGTCCTTTTTTCTCAAATATCTTAAATGTACAGACACAGCTCTGTTACAGCTTTATAATAGTTATTAGGATAAATGTGAGAGTTAGTGAATATGTATATTAAATGTTTTATATTTTTATACTAGGTGAGTGGCAAACAAGCAGACAATAATTATTTGCGAGGGAACGCATACGGCACAATTGACGGTAAACGATTACAATTGATGGTACCGTCGAGTGTCTGTCAGGAATGCAGGGTTCCTCATAATATTTTACATTTTACTTCACTGGGCAATATTAGTTCGTGACCAAATATAACAATTTATGAAAGTCTTGCAAAGTCTCGGTAACTGTAGGGGAGATTGGCGGACCGGGTTTTGCACTAAAAAAAAAAGAATCAATGTCTATAGTTGCCAAAGGAGTCCTCGTCTTATGAACATTTTATTTAGTTTTTATACTGCTCTCGACAGCGTAAACTAATATTATTTTGAAATATTAACATTTTTTCGAAGCAGTGAGCTGCGGACATAACATGATTTCTGGTTATAATGGATCCACCACAAAAACAATGCCAAAATCGCCCCCGGTTAGTTTCTTTCCGAAGCGCAACCTGAAAAACAAGTCTTTTATTTAGATATTTCATATATATTTTTAGCATTTGACATGCTTTGCCATATACATTAAGCACAAGGCGGAAAATGTGAAATCGAAAATAATGATCACGAGCAGGATTTGAACCTGCATCTCCTGGAGCGTCCAGGTGCTTAGCCAATTCAGCCATCGTGACAATTGCTCCTGACTGCTAATCCGTCGGAAGTAAGTCGGTATAATGTATGAAAATACTTCCGACAGATGGCGCAGGCGTCACCCAAGACGTTAAGTATGAAATCAAAATTAGCAGTCAGGAGCAATTGTCGCGATGGCTGAATTGGCAAAGCATCTGGACGGTATCCAGGAGATGCAGGTTCAAATCCTGCTCGTGACTGTTACTTTTGATTTCACATTTTCCACTTTGTGTTTAAAAGTCTTTTATTTTTATTTTGTGAGGGAACGTAAGCTTACGGCACATCTAATGGTAAGTGGTTACCGTAACCTATAGACACCAGCAACATCAGGACCTTCGCGCCAACTCCAGTAAATAAAAAGGCGGTAGAATGTAATTATTCCTTTCTACCGCTAGAAACAAGACGTCAAAGTGGATGAATAGAAGATTAATTGGGAAAGAATAAGGGCTTCAAAACAAAGTATGATTAGAAAAATGACTATACAGTTTGGGCCACCAGCACTCTCACTCAACGAATTAAACACAGTTGCAGGAATAGATAATGTATTTTTCATTACTCATACTCTGAAAGTAGGCCTGAAGTTACCTCAGGAGCGGGTTAAAAGTAATACTTTTCAGCCCTAGGGAGAATTACTTTCAACTGACAGCTGAGTAATTATAAAAAAAAAAACAGTTTATCTTCTGTATAGCCAGTCAATTACAGCGCGATGTAAAATTGCAATAACATAAAGTTAAGTATTTATTAAAGAATTTGTTTTTTATATGACTTTATTTTAATATAGTTACGTTAGTACGAAGATTTATATTTTTTCTATGATTAAAATGAAAAATAATGGCTGAATAGCTGACAGGCCACAGAAAAAAAAAATCGGCGGGAAAACGGCGATTCCAAATTCAATTTTTTAAAGTGGGAGGCGTTCTTTATTTTTTTTTTCTTTAGCTAATTCATGATTTTTATTTTTAGTTTCCTCGTATTCGTAATGAAAAGCACAGTGTTTACCTCGGGATAAAGACTTATTTAGTCCCGAGACGGGGTTTGGCACCCGAGCGTAGCGAGGGCTCCAATAGTTCGAGGGTTGCTTTCATCTCTAGGGTAACAATGTACTATTATGTTATTGTGATAATTACTAGTTTGAGACATCTAAATTATGTTGGTATTAGCCGAAAATTGCCATCAAATCTATGTGTTGCTTTAATTATATTTATAACATTTTAAAAGCAATACCTAATAGATATTCGGTCAAGGAGCCAAAAGCAAAAATTCTTCTCGTACAGAGAGATGCTTAGGGGCTGGTTAATACGAAATACTCGGGTCAGGGCTAAACCAGTATTGATTGAACTATTATTGAGCTGCAAATCTTTTCATCTTATTTTCGCCCATCACCTCTTATGTTAATATAACATATTTGATAAGTAAATAATACATACCTGATACGGCGTATCACCTCTTTTAGAGTTTATTCCACCAATTATTCTTAGGGGACATTTATCCGGTATTGGTTTATATTCTGCGTTCAGCTTGATTATACGCTACGAACATATACATTTTTAATATTCTTGTTTAAATAGTAAAACCGAATGAAACTATTTACGCCAGGTGGAATATTCACTTGGGTTATATTTGTTTTTAGTTTTCACACTTGATGATTTTATACCATGATTACTTTAATATTATATTAAACGTTGATAAAAATATGCTGAAGATAAAATTATTTATGCATTTATTGTACATCTTTACAAAATGTTATTAGCAAGTACGATGGGAGGCCTTATTACTAAAAGTAATTTCTACCAGACAAACTGCCTCGGTGGCGCAGCGATAGTGTGAGTGACTGCTGATCATGAGGTCTCGGGTTCGATCCCCGGGTCTAGCAGTGTTATTGAGATTTTTCGTAAAAATAAAATTCTCAGTAGCAGTCCGGAGTTTGGAAATGTGCCCGGTAGACGGCAATAGGCTCGCTCCCTATAACGTGGGACTTTAAACATAGTTGGCGAACCGTGGGTGTGTAATACATCTCTGCCTACCCCTTCGGGGAATACAGGCGTGATGCTATATTTCTCAAACTTTAGAATGATTAGACTATTAAGAGAATATGAAGGTAGTTGTAGGTGTATTTGCTTAATATAAAAACATAAATAAATACATTGCATAATTATGCACAATAAACAACAATATACATGCAAAATTATAAAAAAAATATATTATTAAAAAATAAAATAAATACTTATACGAATTCATGCATTATATCAGGTCCATGTTACAATAACATAGTTGCAGTAGCATTTTGCAATTTAGTGTTGGAAGAGGCCAACTAGTGATTTTACTAGCATTTAAATGTAGCTAGGGTCTCTGCTTGCCTTATATCCACTAGCAGATCATTAGACAAGCTGACAGCGATGGCTAAAAGATTTTCCATGTTTTTTTTTAATTGCAATGACATTTTCAGCTTCATATTCTTCGATGACCCTAAATACTTGTTATGTGTTTCATGAACACATGATTTTTGAGATAGGAAGAAGGAGAAGAAGAGAGAGAATTGCTGTATTTGAAATTTTTAAAACATGATCATATTTATGAAGACCAAATAATTGTGTATGTTATATAAAAATATTAGGGGTGCTCAAGTTTATCAAATTTTATTGGTTTACGTCAAGATCTGGATACTTAGAAAAGTCAAGGATAGGCAGAAGTAAAGAAGTTGCAAGTGCAATCTTGGTAGAATTAGGGAGAGAATTTCGTAATTTTCTAAGAGAGAGCATACATTTTCCTAATTACTTCTTGGAGTTGTTCATTCTAAGTAAAATTCCTGTCATATATTATGCCCAAAAAATTATGACTTGGTTACTCACAGTAAGGATTACCTAATGTTGTTTTCAAAGGTGTCATACCTTTGAAAACAATATTAGGTAATCCTAATATAAAATGCAGAAGTGAATTTAATTGTTTGTTACGCCAAAGCTACTATGCTACGTGAAATTTTGCATACACATAATAGGTCTGGAGCGTAAAAAAGGGCATAGTCTACAATTTGTCCCGAAAAAATGGGTAATTCCTGTAAGATATATAGAAGTATAGAAATAATTTACTGTATATTCTGAAGTCCACGTTAACAAAATTCTAAGAAGAAGAAATCTAGTTGTATATATAATTTAATATATAAACAGTACGATTCCAAGAACAGAGCCTCGTAAATAGTTCTCATACAAAAAAGCGACGTTCCGGAACAAAATCAGAGCGTCTGAAAAGCATGTAATTTATAAAATGATAACCGTGAATGAGGACAGAGAAGTATGTCAGGATCGTAGCGAGTAGAACTTTGTCTCTGCTCAGTAGTAAGTAAAGAACATTATATGTGCTTACCTCTTCGAAAAATGTCATAATTATTTGTGTCAAAAAAGATACTAATTATTTAGGCTATGACAAAAAAATAAAGAAATTATAAATATTATGTATTATATCAAGAAACACGCCCCATTATTAGTTTGTTTTTTTCTAATTACTTTAATTTTATTCACTGTTAAGAACATGTTTAACTAAGAAAATATACCCAATTTGTACTTTCTTACTTGTAACTACATATGTCCTGGGAATATTAAACCAGCACGCGGCTCGATTCCACAGTCCTTTATGTGAGTAATAAGAAGCAACTCTAACCACCTTTTACCTGAAAGTTGAAATGATGTCTTCTCTTTTCTAAAGTGAAGATTTTCTTAGTAGCGTCATATAAAGATACATTATCACCTTGCAACACAATCAATAATAACGAGAAAATTAGAATATAAAATAATTTTATCATTGACGTTTCTGATACGATAGATTTAGAAATACCTAGTATACAATGGTAGTCTTTGTTTAGAAACAACTACATAGATATATTCAAATAGTAATATGTATAACCAGAAATATATATTAAACTTATATTTTGATTGTCAAAAAACAAACATTCTTATCTTATCTTCTTGTTTAATGGCTCTTGAAAACATTCTTGACATATTGAAATTCAAAAGTCAAAGAGTCCAAAGAGTAGAATAATCTAAAAAAAGAAGTAAAGTTAAGAGTAACATGGATCATGGATCTTTTCTCCAAGCATAGGCTAAGTATTAGAGTTCTTTATCTAAGGACTAAGTATATCTTAGACGAAGAATAATATCCTTCGTCTATAGTTGGAATTATAATTCGATTCCACATTTGACATTAGCTACTGTCATTTTGTAAAATAATGATACCCACATATTAATAGTGTAGTGATGGACACAAAAATCGATAAACAATCGCGATTTATGTTTATGTAATCATAATATTGGTGTGTCAATTAAAGACTAAATTATTGATTTTTATTTAAATAAATACATAATTATTCATAATAATTATTTACTAATTAGTAACCGCTGCTTTATTTTATAAAAAGTTAATATTTTTGTTTTTTATATTAAAAACAAAACTTATAATAAAAGAGCCTAGATAGTTTTCTGTATTGGCAACCCGTGCGCGCTCGTGCAGCTATCGCCATTTTGTTTATCTTGTCATTCGGCTTTATTCTCCCAGTCTAACTGCACGAATATCTTGTTTCATTGCGAATCGATATTTTGTTATTTTGTTGGGTTTTTGTTAAAGTTTTGTTACGTTGTGTTTGTTGTTACGTTTATAGTTTTTTGTGAACTTTGAGTGAATCTATTTGTTTTGGTTTTCCATCAAAATGGATCCTCAGCCAAGTACATCACAAAAAGACGTGGATGTTTTCTTGTCCCCAAAAAAAAACGTCCACGAAAAGCTTTCACTGTTACTGAAAAAGTAATGATCCGCAACGGCTACAAGTACGTGAAAAATGAAACTTCTGCGCAATTGGAGGCCTTTGAAGTTGTGGAAGAAAATGAATGTATGAGCAAAGTTGATGACATGTTGGGAATAACCTCACGCTCTGTTTTTAACGTTTTTAAGGAAGTAAATAAAGGTGCGCCGCCAACTCCTCCTAAAAAAACTGGACCAAAGCGAAGTTTCAAAGATAAAATTGATGAATTTACATTCTCCGCAATACGAAGAATTGTTCATCAGTTAAACACAAAGTGAAAAATGTGAAATCGAAAATAACAGTCAGGAGCAGGATTTGAACCTGCATCTTCTGGATACCGTCCAGATGCTTTACCAATTCAGCCATCCTGACAATTGCTCCTGACTGCTAATTTCGATAACACATCATACTTAACGTCTTTGGGTGACGCCTGCGCCATCTGTCGGACGTATTTTCATACATTATACCGACCAGGTAAACTTAATTTTACAATTAAGATTTTTACCTAATAATGACGCAAGCCCTATAAATATTTATATATATTTTTAGCATTTGACATGCTTAGCACTATACATTAAACACAAAGTGAAAAATGTGAAATCGAAAATAACAGTCAGGAGCAGGATTTGAACCTGCATCTTCTGGATACCGTCCAGATGCTTTACCAATTCAGCCATCCTGACAATTGCTCCTGACTGCTGCATCTGGACGGTATCCAGAAGATGCAGGTTCAAATCCTGCTCCTGACTGTTATTTTTGATTTCACATTTTTCACTTTGTGTTTAATGTATAGTGCTAAGCATGTCAAATGCTAAAAATATATATAAATATTTATAGGGTTTGCGTCATTATTAGGTAAAAATCTTAATTGTAAAATTAAGTTTACCTGGTCGGTATAATGTATGAAAATACGTCCGACAGATGGCGCAGGCGTCACCCAAAGACATTAAGTATGTGTTATCGAAATTAGCAGTCAGGAGCAATTGTCAGGATGGCTGAATTGGTAAAGCATCTGGACGGTATCCAGAAGATGCAGGTTCAAATCCTGCTCCTGACTGTTATTTTCGATTTCACATTTTTCTTTTTGTGTTTAATGTATAGTGCTAAGCATGTCAAATGCTAAAAATATATATAAATATGTTCATCAGTTCTTTTACCGAAATGAACCTCCGACCATTGCAAAGGTTAGTCAACCAGTCAGACAGTATAATTTTATACCTACATCTTGTATGTATAATTTTACTATTTTAGATTTTACAAGTGATGAACGATGATTCAGAAATGCCCAAGGTTTCCAAAGACACCCTCAGAAAAATTTTGAAGCATCTTAATTTTAAATTTCTTGCACGGTCACGCAAGAGCACACTTATTGATCGAAATGATATAATAACATGGCGCCAGCGTTACTTGCGATCTATATGTCAGTTTCGACGAGAAGGGAGATATATATATTATCAAGATGAAACTTGGGTTAACGCAGGTAAGGCTAACATTTTGAATTTATATACATTTTAATTTAATAGTAATATTGAATGTTCATGTACTATATTTATTTATAGGTCATACTGTAAAAAAAACTTGGGTGGACAAGAAAGTCACATCATCTCGGCAAGCGTTTTAGGAGGGACTGACCACTGGATTAAAAAATCCATCTGGAAAAGGCAAACGTCTCATAATTAGCCATATAAGTAGTGAAGAAGGCTTCCTGGAAGAGGGGCTCATGATTTTTGAAGCAAAGAAAAATTGTGAAGATTACCATGTTGAGATGAATGCAGTTGGTTTTGAGGAGTGGTTCGCTGGAGTCTTACCAAAATTAAGACCAAACTCAATTGTGGTGATGGATAATGCACCTCACCACTCCCGAAAATTGGAAACGGCACCAAAAATGAGCTGGAAAAAAGCTGCAATTCAAGACTGGCTTTTAAATAAAAATATTCATTACGAACTAGCCCCCTTAGGCAGAATGTCATATTTCACGTGTCGATCGTATCGAGATCACTGTAATTGGTTGAGAAACCGACGCGTGATGTCACAATAATCTGTTGGCCAATCACGGTGATCGTACAAGCGAGACGATCGACATGTGAGATATGAGATTCTGCCTAACCCCCCTGATATGGTTAAAGTTACGCTTTTAGAACTGATTTCACATAACGAGTCAAGAAGAAGTATATTGATATCTAATCTATATCTATCTACATCTTATAAGAAGTATATCGATATCTTCCACCTTACTTAGACTAAGTATATAACTAACATGGAAGTAACATGTATACAACTGGAATGCGCACTGTTACCAAAAAGCGGTCCTAGTGAGATAGTAGGTACGAGGTCAATTCATCTCACTCTATTCGGGTGACCATGTTTGAAAACAAATAGAAATTTTCATTTATTGATGTGAAACATCAAATGCGGAGGGAGGGTAAAATCGGCTGTTAGAGTGGTGATGCCTTTATTTTACTTGTCCCGTTTAATTCTTGCGAGTTAAATTTGAGACACTTCCCGGTTTCCAATTGAGCTGAAATTTTACACGCATATGTATATCGATTGACAATGCAATATTATGATGACATGGAGCTGATAAAACGTGTGGGGCCGGCTTTAGAATTGTCCCACCCCTCCAGCCATGGGAGTCATAAGAGCTGACTGAGGGAATACCGGAGGTGTGGGCAGCGGAGTGCTGTCGAGTATTAACAACATGCACTGCGATCGCCAACCCGCCTGCCAAGTGTGGCGATTACGGTACTATCCCCCATTCTTGGGGAGGCCTATGTCCAGCAGTGAACGTTAAAAGGCTGATGGATGGATGGAGCTGATCTCATAATGGAGCTGGAAGGTGGACATAGGAACTTGTATGATGAAAAGGCGCAACCCCATCGAGTTTGGGCTCGTATGATTCATCTTAACGAGTACTTTGCCTCTACATGGTATCCAGGGGCTGATGATGAAGCTGGAGCGTGGCCACAGTAACTCTATAATGAAACGACGCAACCCCATCGAGTTTGGACACGTTTGATTCGCCTTGACGAGTACTTTGTCTTTAGATGGTATCCAGGGTCTGATGATGGAGCTAGAAGTCGGCCATAGGAACTTCGTTATAAAACGACATAACTCCATCTAGTTTGGGCTCGAATGATTTGTCTTGACGACTACTTTGCCTCTAGATGATATCCCGGGTCTAACGATGGAGCTGGAAGATAGTCACAGTAACTCTGTAATGAAACGACGCAACCCTATCGAGTTTATACTCGTTTGATTCGTCTTGAGGAGTACTTTGTCAAGTTATGATCATTTTATTTCTAAAAAACAATTTAGATGTTTTCACATCTGGTAGACGTCCCGCGACGTCTAGTTTTTATTTCATTTTTCTTAGTATCGGTTAAACTAATTTTTGTTGGTTTTGCTCTCACGCTTCTTGTAGTGAACCGATTTTGATGAAGTTTGATCCAGTTCTTAGGGAAGCTAAACTTTTAAAAAATACTAAAATATAAGCATCTCCTTATCACATTTGTCTTAACGAACAAACGCCCTCTATCAGAACGCATTTACATGCATCCAATATAGTAAGTTTAATTTTGCAATTAAAATTCATACTATTTGAAGGCGTGATTTTTTTAAACATTTTGTTCTATATTTTAGCACTTGACATGCTCCGCTACTCTTAAAGTACAAATCATAATTTGTGAATAAGGAAAAAGAGTATTTTAGTACAGGCGGGAATCGAACCTGCGTCCCTTCCTATCCGGGGAAGTGCTCTAATCCACTGAGCTACAGTACTATCTTTTAGACATACCCAATCTCCTTATCACATTTGTCTTAACGAACAAACGCCTTCTATAAGATATATATATATAGTCTTTCACACCTGAGGCAAAGCGAGCGGACAGCAACACCCCCACTCCCATGCTGGCCCGATCGCTCTGCGGTACACCAGACCTTAGAGCTAACCCGCCACTAGGAAGATCACAGGCGTCGCGACCCTTTCGCTTGGTCTCTGTTACACAGAGCACATCAAGCTGTCTGTCCGACATGACGGTTACCAGCTCGTGTAACTTATCTTCCACACCACCTCTTACATTCCACGTGCCTACTCGACACTCTGCTCCTCGATTACAAAATCTATATCTTTATTAATTAAAAGCATCAAAAACGCCATCTGTCAGAACCACTTCCGCAACTTCAGTAATTAATTATGACTTGAAAGTACGCCATCCATTGCAACGACATCTACATATTTAGAGATCCCAACACTTATCGAAGCTTCATGTGCACTGTGACTCACTGTCCTTAGAGCAGGAGTCGTGCGAGTGATGCCTTTGGTCATCTGGTGTTGCTAGCGTCTATAGGCTACGGTAACCGCTTACCTTATTATTATATATATTTTGCTTATAAGGTGGAGGGTATTATAAAAAAATAATGCTGGTTAGAATGGAGAATAGAACGTTTAAATAGAAAATTTGAAAACAGGGTAGAGGCTAATTTATAAAGTGCCTTTTCAGAGAGGTATTATAATATCCAACCAGCTCATGGCGATAAATTGGCCAAATAACAATTCCACAATTTTTCTAATCCAAGTCACGTTTATAACTCGCGACTCATCTTCAAATTTTGAATCCTTACTATAATATTATGTGAAAGTGACTATTTGTTAGATTATTTTGTTACGCTTTCACGGCGTAACTACTGAACCCCAGAGTACTAGAGTTAAGAAAAGGACACAGGCTACATTTCATCCCGGAAAAAATAATGTTTTGTTCGGGTTAGCTATTTTTGCATAAAGCTAATTAAAGTGCAGTAGTGCGACATATTTATATTCTGAAACCACCCGGACGGAGTTGTGGGTAGAGTCTAGTTTAATATATTTTAGCTTTTATAGACAGTAATACTTTTTTATTTCAGCCTTCTAACCTTTAAGGGGTTAGTGGGTAAATTGTGGGGGAAAAAAAATTGAGAGCCAATGCTGCCTTGTTGATGACGTATGCACGGCAAAATTTTGTATGTCACTTCTTGATTTGAGCAGGCCTCTATGATATTGTATATAAAAAAGAGGCAGATATGTTACAAGCGCGCGTTTTGTGAAGACTCGAAAACGTCCTAATTAGGACGTTTTGTCTTTAGTCCACGTCAAGCAGTCGACGAGTAAACTCATGAGCTGTCATGTGCATTGAGTAACAAATATAACAAATACTTTGGAAAATCCAAAACTGCACGCCTCATAATCTTCATTTTTCACAATAAAATTGATTATTTGATAACTAATAATGCATTGGTTTTACTAAGTAGTTTTCAATAAATCACATAGATAGCGCTAATTTCAAAAAGTACTAATGTGGGTTTCATGTCTTATACGCCATCTAGCGCTAATTTTAAGAAGTACTTCTATATTGGTCTACCTCTGTCATTTTGCAAGGCGCCATCTGGCAATTAGTAAGAACAACAATCCATGAGTTTACATATATACCTGCATAAGTGCATATAATATATATATATAAACATGTCAAATTGAATAATTTATTAAACTGTAAACAAAAACAATTTAAGAAAACAAAAAGACATATCTAGTTTCCTTACAAAAAAAGCAATATTGTGGTTCTATATAATACAACAGCAGCTGAATACATCTAAAATTGCCACTTGCGACATCTAGGGCTGCATTTGTCAATATCTCTTTTACTTTAACATAGCGACATCTATCAATAGAAAATTGCAACTGTGGACAATATTATACGACTTATTTAAAAATCAATGAGTTCAACAAGAAATCTCTAAACCATTTATCTTCCTAACTTGGTTGCCTTATAATTTTATACTTTGTTCTAAGTGAAAACACCGTGACGCCAAGGCCACGCAAAAAAAATTGTGGAATGTAAAATATGCTTTTTTCGTGTTTTATAATGTTGGTGTGTTATTATTTACGTGTGTTAGTGTTTTTACTTATTGTTATGGATAAAATAGTTATTATACTTGACAAATATCATCAGTTCGTCAAGCAAAGGTAAACACTTTCTTCTAACAAAAAAAAAAAAATGGGTGCGTGTACTTATGTACGCGCGTGAGAAGTTATACTTCTTTGGCATCATTAAATAATTAATATTAAAAATTGAAAATTAATATATTTATATAATAATATATTTAATATAAATTTATATAATATATAATAATATAATATATAATATATAATTAATATATATTTATATATTAAGGTTGGTCATTTTTTAAATATTTTTATTGATTTCTTAATTTAATATTCACTTTTCATTTTTATCAAAAAGTTGCATCAAAATTAGTTCAGTGGTTTTTGTTTGATGCGCGAACAAACAAACAGACAAACAGACAAAAATTCTAAAAAATATTGTTTTATGTTTAGACACGCCTATATAGCCTATTACAGTAATTTTTTCTCAAATATCTTGTAGAATATAGATTATTATAACTTAGAATTAATAAAAAATGTATAACAGCGCCATCTTACCGTATTGCTTAGAACTACCACACAATAGTGGCTACACGATTATTCGTAGTACTAATTATTTCCTGTAGATATCGTTTTCATGTTGATAAGATTATTAATTCTTATAACCTATACATAAAGTAGATAATAATTAGTCAGCTGTTATCTGTTATAGTAGCAATAGTTATTATTTATTAGTGATTGTTGTTGTAGTGAGAATATAATATTTGTAACATCAAAGATCACTGTAGTTATTTGGGTGATTTTAAAAAGTTCTGTAAGTGCCTACTAAAGTTTGTTGGCCGTGAGAAGAACTATAACCTAAAAATATAAAATAAAAGTATTTTAATTTATATCAATAAATAATACATACGGATAGTTAACCTCAATTATATTAGAGCACTTGAAAAAGTATATAAGCACAATTTTTTTCACTAATATTCACAAATAGTAAGTAATATCAATCAAAATATTCAATTTAAATCACTACTGAATATAATTTATTAGCACATATATAATTCGCACTTGTATGAAACTAAAACACGTGTTGTGAATGTATAAACTAGAAACATGTTGATAAATATTATAAATATGAAAACAGTGATCAGAGGTGACGAGCGTACCAACATGCGCGACTAATATCGAGGTTCAATTTCTATTTTGTTGGTAGCTTTTTTTTCGAGACTTAATGAGCGGTTAAGCAGACAACTTCATAATGTAGAGAACTTCATACTGTTAATTTTGTGTCACAGATGCGCGCGCATCTTAAAATTTCACTCTCATCATTTTTTCATAACGCGCCTAAAGAAGTATAACTTCAAAAACAATGTACCGGCCGGGCGAACGGCGTTCTGTTCTGTTGACGATAGTAAAACCACCGGTGGCTATGCGTACGTATAAAGGTAGGTAGTTCTCATGAAAGGCGCTGGTTTTAGTGTCGCGTCGAGCGTAAATGCCGTAAATATTCAGTATTTTGTGTTTATTTAATAACAATTAAACCACATCGAATCAGAACGTGAAAAGTAATAGGGCTCTATTCCTAGTCATAATAATTCGTAAACGAAAAAGAACCCGATTAATTAAGTATTTTGGTCATTATCGTGTTAACATACATTACCTACAACTCACGGACGTCCAAGCCAGATTTTTTTCAAACAGTTTTTTTACTAGTTTTAATAACAAAAATGGCATCAAAAATATCATGTGTGTTAAAAATAGTGTTTGTTCTTTATATGTGTGTGTAGATATTATTTTACAAGTGCAATATATGATAAATAGAGAAATTTTAAGTTTGAAAAATCAGCTGTGCCGTGTCAACCGGGAGTAGAACACACCTCAACGCTTCGCTTATGAGGCGTGCAATATGCCATCATGTGTGTTTAAAAAGTGTACAAAATACGATACCAAAGTTAATAAAACACAAGGGATCTCCTATCTCATGTAAGTATGTAGAAAATTATAAAACTATTGGCATATTTCGATAAAAATATTTTTGTAATATTTTTATAAATGGCTGTCAATGAGACATTTTTTCACAAAAGTGATAAGGACGCCTGCACTGTGGGCATAGATTATTAGTACAGAGAGGAAACATAGGCATTAAAGTCACAAAATTACCTCTAATTCAGTTTTTAATTTATGAAATTTAGCGAATAAAGTTATATATTGATACGGTTTTTTTTAGTATTCTAAACGTCGGAATAGTACAAAATAAAAAGTAGTTTTATTTCAAAAAGGTCATTAAAGATGATGTAATTAATTGCTCATTTCTTTCCGAGTGGTCCTGATAATGCCTCGTATAAAGGCAAATCACGTGTCGAATTTGTGTTCGGATTTTTGCGGAATATTGCAACGTTGTGGTTCTGAGAGTCCTACCGTGTCGAATAGTTGTATCGCATTGGTGAGATTTGTCATTATCGTGCATGCTACTCTGCTATTATCACATTCTCCTCTATCTGTAAGAGTGCAGGTTGGCAATTTTAGGTTATCGTGTGTCCAAAGATAACCGGGATTGACAGTTAGTGAGTGAGTGGCTCTCCTCCTAAACTATTCATTCTATAATAATATTCTTACATTTATTAATAACTAGCTGACCCGGAAAACGTTGTTTTGCCATGTATATTATTTCTAGGAAACATTTTTTTAGTTCAATAAAAATAACTATCTACTATAAGTGTGTGGGGATTTACTTATAATCGAAAGCATTGTAGACAATGAAAGTATGCTTTACTCGTATTTAGGATGTACTTTATTCCCAAATAATTTTTTATTGAATGTAAAAAAATATTTATTAAAATTGTCTTCAAATAAATTAAATTATTAATAATTAATAAATCCTTCTATCGTGTATTGGTGAAAAACAGTGAATTAATATTGTATTCGATTGCTTATTATTTGACTTACTTTTCACAATAATAACACAGGTATATTTATTAAACACGTACGTTTTCGTTTTGATTTAAAACTATTTCCAAAAAATGTTAAGTACAATATATACAGGTAGGTACGGTAATGGCCGTTGTTGGCGGGAGCTCACAACACGTGTTTATTTACATGAGATCACTTAATTAACTAATAGTTAAAACTGTCTTTATCAGTTAATTGCGAATAAATAATTATTGCACTGGAAATTAATAATAAATTTACGATGACAGTAAAATTAACATAAGAGTTGCACAGAAAAATTAAAATAATACGTATAACAAGACTGCTACGATCGATACACAAATAAAACCAAAAAAAGAGTAAGACAGGAGACCGGCTTCGTTCTCATCCTTACTCCATGATGTTTGCTGGATGAGAGGTGATAACGGTAGACATCTAGCGGGGATAACTGATCGATTGATAGTTGATCAGTTATCGAGAGATGAAGGCGGAAGATCAAATTGAATTGAGAAAAAAATCATAATCAAAGGTAATTATAAAAAATAAAAATAAATAAA
This sequence comes from Leucoma salicis, assembly GCA_948253155.1. Lineage (NCBI taxonomy): Eukaryota > Metazoa > Arthropoda > Insecta > Lepidoptera > Erebidae > Leucoma > Leucoma salicis. The sequence goes on from OX411815.1 coordinate 9,169,926, forward strand.
AGTCGCTATGGAAAAATAGGGGTTGATCGCAGAGGGGCGGAAAATCGAGAGTAATATAAAAAAAATTCTAAGTCATGACAAAATAAGAATAAAAAGCTTGCCATAAAAATTAAAGTTTATAATTAACAAATAAAAAATAGGGGTTGATCGTAGAGGGGTGAAAAATTTATTATAATATTTTTTATTCTAAGTCATGACAAAATAAAAATAAATATCTTGCCAAAAAATTAAAGTTACGAATAAAAAATAGCGGTTGATCGTAGAGGGTTGAAAATTTAGGGTTGTATGTATTTTTTATTATTGTATCATAAAAAAATAAAGATACATCTAAACATAAAAAAAAATAGGGGTGGCCTACCCTTAACATTTAGAGGGATGAAAAATAGATTTTGTCCGATTCTCATACCTACCCAATATGCGCACAAAATTTCATGAGAATCGGTTAAGATTCGGAGGAGTTCAACCACAAACACCGCGACACGAGAATTTTATATTAATAATATAAATAATTCCAATATTTGTAACAAATGAAACTTGTTTTAATACTTAATATACTGAATAAAAGCAGGATTCATACAATATCTATAACTATTTTATCCTCTATTCATTAATTCATCAGCCTTTCGACGTCCACTGCTGGACATAAGCCTCCCCATGAGAACGCCACAACATGTGTTTCGCTCATATGGGAGATAGTGCCGTAATCGCCACGCTTGGCAGGCGGGTTGGCGATCGCAGTGGATGTTGTTAATACTCGAGGGAGTGCTGCTGCTCACTCCCCCGGTATTCCCTCAGTCGGCTCTTACGACTCCCATGGGTAGAGAGGGGTGGGACAATTCTAAAGCCGGCCCCACACGGCTACTTTATCGTATTTTGAAATAAAGCTACATTTACGGAATCTATCGCGTTTATTTGATTGTTCTACTATCCCGACGTTCGAATACTTTACAGCATTCATGATCACGGGTGGACTTAGATTATAGACGTCCCAGAAATAACATAGCCTTTTATTTCAAAATGTGTAACATTCGCATAAATATCAGAAAGTATTATATTTTATCGTAGGTATTTAATACCTTTTTTATCTACCTCCAAAATAGCCAGCTCTGTTGGCTGGTCTCAAAAAATCATAATCTATGCTTCGAATACGACAATTTGAACTAATACAATTGACAATTGAAAAGATAGAGCTATCTCCTTCACTTATATGGTTATCCTATCTTTTGTACTGTTCATTAGTGCAACTTGTTAATAGTGTGCGCGATAATAGTGCGCGTAAGCTCATCACATTTGTCATGTTTGGGTATCTTCAATTTACAATATTCAATAATAATCATAATATTCCATAGTGCAAATTGTTATATTTATGGAAGCTGTTGATCACGTGATATCACAGTGCTCGCAGTGTATATCGGAACAAAGCCTTTATCTGTTGTATGTCAGCTATCAATTAGGGATGCAGGAAGAACCAACAACTATCGACATATCTATGTTTTAAAAAATATTTTTATATTAAATATCCTTTATTTCAAAAATATTTAATTTGCGCTATTTAGGTTCCAACCTAGCATCCACCACTAATAATTTGTGATTTTTATTCGTCACAAATTCTCATATAGTGGGAAGAAGTCGTCCATTTATTAATTTTGTGTGCTCGGAATGAAGTGGTGAGCAGTCATGGCTTAGCAGCATACCATTAAATAAAATATTTTTTATTAATTTATCAAATTGATTAATCATTTGAATTGATATTATTATTAGAATTCAAAGCATTTACTTTAAAAAAAAAATTGTGAGTAGAAATAAAATGATTATAACTTTTTTAATGCGTGCTTGTATAAATATGACATGTGTACAATAACGGAAATGGACATAAATCATCATCATCGGGCCCTAGAAATCATCTAGGACCGAAATACTTGTCAAAACGAATCAAGCGATTCCAAAGTTGTTGGGATTGTGGCTCCATTACCAGATCATGAATATCATCTAGGGCTATCATGGTACTATTCAAGATAACTCAAACTAGCCCTAAATTGATCTGTGGCGACGTTTAATTAACGAGTACCCATGGCCACCTTCTAGCTCCATTATCAGACCATGGATACTATCTAGAGACAAAGTACTCGTCAAGATAAATCAAACGAGTATAAACTCGATGGGGATGCGTTGTTTCATTACAGAGTTACTGTGGCCACCTTTCAGCTCTATCATCAGACCCTGGGTACCATCTAGAGACAAAATACTCGTCAAGAGTAACCATACGAGCCCAAAATCGATGGGGTTATGTCATTTTATAACGGAGTTCTTATACCCACCTTTTAGCTTCATCATCAGACCCTGGAAACCATCTAAAGACAAATTACTCGTCAAGACGAATCAAACGAGTCTAAACTCGGTAGGGTTGCGTCGTTTCATTACAGAGTTATTGTGGTCATTCATTATAGAATTCCTATGTCCACCTTCCAGCTCCATCGTCAGACCAGCTCCATGTCATCATAATATTGTATTGTCACGTCAAAGCGTCGCCACGCTAACACCCGGTTTTACCCTCCCTCCGCATTAGATGTTTCACAGGAAGGCGCAGCATAGGACAGCCTCCCGCCAGAAGGACTAACGACCTGGTCAAAACCGCAAGGCACCCTTGGATATAGTCACTAGAGCGTCGGTGTGGAATATCTCTAGACGATCCTATGACTCTCCACTATGACGGAAGAAGGCGTCGCGGTCATGTTTTAGTCGGTATTGTGGCTCATGAACTCGACACAAGAACCGAGCCTGTATGACATCAAGCCCGACACTCCCCCTGGATCCTGTTGGTACCCCAGTGACGTGCGTAAACATGCATTTTGGACCGTGTTAACAAATAAAAAGGACCGCTTATTGTGGCGTTCTCTTAGGGACGAATTACTGATGGATTGAATAAAATATTATTATATACATGTTTTTAGTTATCGTAATACCTCACTTTCAAATCTTTTTCTCCTGATGTCATCACATCACAAACTTATATAGGTATATTTGGACTTAGAATGAACGTCTATACCCACCAGCCCAGGATTAAATTATTATTTATTTCTTTATGCTTTTTACAACCCAAATCTATTAAATAAGGTGTTACGCCCTTAATTTTCTGTTTGTTTAAAAAGAAGGCATGCCTGATTGATCTATCAACCACTAGCTCATATGACCGCATGGATTGGGTTGCAATTTGACACACATAGATATAATTATAGGTACAGGTAGATAAAGATTTATGCAATTAAAAAAAAGACTAGATGTCGCGGGACGTCTAGCAGATGTGAAAACACCGAAATTATTTTGTAGAAATTTAGATATTTTTATATATATTTTTAGCATTTGACATGCTTAGCACTATACATTAAACACAAAGTGAAAAATGTGAAATCGAAAATAACAGTCAGGAGCAGGATTTGAACCTGCATCTTCTGGATACCGTCCAGATGCTTTGCCAATTCAGCCATAGTGACCCTTGCTCCTGACTGCTAATTTCGATAACACATTCATACTTAACGTCTTTGGGTGACGCCTGCACCATCTGTCGGAAGTAGTAGCATATTTATATAACCAAGCTTGTCAATTGATTAAAAAATTTAAAAATAATGACATATTTATTGTGACACATTGGGTTGGGCTCTAATGGTCATTTTTTAATTTCTATAATGACTACAATAATTGTAGTCTATAATTATTATAGACCTTGACGACCCCCATTTTAATAGTTTTCTTAACCTAATCGGATTTGGTGAGTATTTATATTTTGTGGCATATCGGTAATTATTAAACTTATTTAAACATAAAAGGAAAATGACAAGGTTGAAGAAAGAAAGAAAATATTTATTGCAAAGAATTAAAAGAATATACATTATAAATATACCTAGAATTAAACAAAAAAAAATGAACATTCGTTACAAAACGACCTCAACTCAGCAAAAAAGCAGGTCAAAAGACCTGCGCTGGTGAAGGTTAGGTGGTAGGGTGAAGGTTACGTTATTTTATTTTATTTTAAAATCTGCCTGCTGATTTTATTTTTTTGCTGTCACAAAATACAAAAATCAGCAAACTGTCTCATAAAGAAGCTAGTTATAATTTATTCTTAAACACAGATACTGTATGATTATTCAAACACTGTGTTTTGGACATTACATTAAATACAAGTTAATCGCTATTTGTTTCTGGATATACAATCAGAGCTCTTCCTTTGGTTTCCTTACTTATATCTTTGTCATCCCAACCCCAGATATTTGTACCATCCCCAGTTCTATTGGCTCTTTGAGTAATCACATTTTTAGGTACAGTCTTTAAGTCATACGCCCAACCGATTGCTGCAAAGAAATCTATGAATTTTGTTGCCATGTTCAGACAGTTATTTCCCAATTCTCCTGCTCTATAATCCCAAGGAAAAACATGATGATAATTATGAAAACCTTCACCAAGAGTAAAAATAGAAACTGTTATATTTTGTGTTGGAAATATATTTTTGTCGTAAGATTTTCCGCCCCACATGTGAGCAACGCTGTTAATCGAAAATGCTGCATTGAGACTGAGAATATATCGGAGAGCGGTAATGTAATAAGAACTTCGCCAAGTTTCTCCCCAACAGTAGACTGGGATGATTGTTGGCAAACCAAAGCAGACAGTAATTATCAAGGGTATGGCGTACCTGTGAAAATATAAATTGGATGCTTAATAGAAATAATAATACTGAAGTTCAATACTAAATTAGATCACGCCTAGAAAAATTATTGTAGAGATGGTTGGGCCCATATATTTTATTAACATAGTTAGGTACTCATACTCATTACAGAGATGACTGAGTAGTATATATTGATTTAAAACTTTATTTTAGGTATCTTACAGCTTTATTTTTACGAAAGTTATTAAACACAAAGTGAAAAATGTGAAATCGAAAATAACAATCACGAGCAGGATTTGAACCTGCATCTCCTGGATACCGTCCAGATGCTTTGCCAATTCAGCCATCGTAACAATTTCTCCTGACTGTTAATTTTGATAACACATTCATTCTTAACGTCTTGAGTGACGCCTTAGCATGTCAAATACTAAAAAAGTATATAAAAATATCTAGATATTTCTAGGGCTGCGTCATTATTTGGTAAAAATCTTAATTGTAAAATTAAGTTTACGTGATCGGTATAATGTATGAAAATACTTCCGACAGATAGCGCAGGCGTCAGCCAAGACGTTAAGAATGAATGTGTTATCAAAATTAACAGTCAGGAGCAATTGTCACGATGGCTGCATTGGCAAAGCATCTGGACGGTATCCAGGAGATGCAAGTTCAAATCCTGCTCGTGACTGTTATTTTCAATTTCACATTTTTCACTTTGTGTTTAATGTATATGCCTAAGCATGTCAAATGCTAAAAAAGTATATAAAAATATCTAGATATTTACGAAAGTTATCATAGTTGTAGTGACATACGAAGTACAAATAAGTACTTACTTCAGTTGGAACTTTAACACAGGGTTGCTTAAAATGTCAGAGATATCAATATTTTTTCCATATGTCTTAACATCAGGGTGTTTTTTCGTTAGTACCCATCCAATGTGAGAGTAAAAGAAACCGCGACTGGCATTATATGGCTCGGCGTTGGTATCACTACATTTATGGTGCAAGCGGTGGTCTCTGACCCACGCTTTCACGGTGCTTTGACAAGCAATACAGTGCATAAGCATTAAAAGTATCTGTAATGGTAAATTTGCCTTGTACGCTTTATGCGTCCAAAGACGGTGTGCTCCAGCTGTGACTCCTATTTCCGCTAAAATATATAAAATGAACGCTGAAAAAAAATACTGTTTATTAAAATGGTATTTGAACAAAAATAAATCAATAATACTACGGCAAAAGTGATTGTAAAATCTAACAAAACACGTACTTTTTTTTATAAACACATACCAAAACCGATCGTTTTCCATTTTGCTTCTGTGAAACACAAGTATAACCCATAAGGGGCTACCAAGTGCCAATAAGACAAAATTGCTAAATTCAAGTACACTATTTTGTACTCTCTAGGTGTTGGTGGATGTGAAGATACTCGTACAGATTCCTCTTCATATTTTCTTAGAACATCATTAGTAATATCGTATGTGCTAGACATATTTTACTTCTGTAATTACAAATTAAAGAAATCTATGCTATTATAAAGCTGTAGCTGCTATGTCTATGCTATGGGTTAAAAATAAATTTATTTATTAAGGCTATTTAGGTGAAATCGCGTGGCGGACGAATGTCCGGGAAGGGCAAAAAGGCGACTGACGGAGTGTCCCATTTGTCTAGGTACAGCTCGGTAATAGGCAGCTTGGCGGTAATATCAGCTACCAAGATGTGTGCCACTGAGAAGAGCCCAAGTCAGGGCGCCCCCCCTCCACTGACACCGCAGCTAGCAGAGGTCGCAGTCATGTTAGAGCTACTCCCGTCGAGGTTCTGGAGCAAGCGCACCCTAAATCAGGGAGGCGCTGCGTCAGAATCGAGGGGGGTTCTATTGAGATGCCTCCCCCTAAAATCACTACTGCAGTTCGGGTTAAAGGCATCAATCGACCGGGGACGCCAATACCCCGCAATATCTCGGCCAACAAGGCTGAGACAATGAGTTTAAAGAGGACAGAGGCTCAGCAAACTGCGGAGGAGCTGGCGCTCCTCTCAGACAAGCTCCGCCTCCCAAGCAACCAAGACAGGCCGCCCTCAGCAGCCCAGCAGAGCAGCCTAAGGCAGCGTGGCAATCATAACAACGGTGGCCACGGGCTCAAAAATTTAAAGGGCGCCTTCATAAGGTGCCAAAAGAATGCCGCCACGGAGATGTCCGACGTGATGGAGTGACTGGTGGCGCGCAATGAGCGCTTGGAGGCAGAGGGAGCTGAGGTCGGGGCGCAGAATCTCAACGCCCGGCTTCCACCAGAGCCGCGCGTACATTCACCTTCTAGAGGTGAGACCGACGGCAGAAAAAATAAACAGTTCGCGCAAGCCGCGCAAATTAATAGCAGCGATTGTCATCACGCTGCTACTTGAGGCCAAAGAAAGGGGTCTGACGTATAACGCCATCTTGAAGCGGGAGAGAAACTCTGAACAGGTGCTCAAATTTTCTAGTACCTGGGGCCTGAGGGCGCCAAGAAAAGTGGTCTTCGGGTCACCAGACCTGTAAAGTGCGCAGAACTGCGGATTTCAAGTCTGGACGATTCCGTGACGGCGGAAAAGATCCGGGACTTGGTGCAGCACATACTCAAGTCATGCCCGGTCTGGGATGGGCAGCGCTGGGATCTCTCTGCAGTCATAGTGGTGGACCTGCCCCTGCCGACTGTTGTGCGAGCGATGGTTGGCAGTGACAGGGACTGGACAGCGTGCACCGCCTTCTGCGAGGCTATCGTCTCGCGGAATGAGGTGGCTTTGTCGGCTTAATCGAAGATTGCCCGCCGTCCGCTAAAGCCCAAAGTTGTAATGCTCACGTGCGCGGTGCGTCGCACGAGAGAGGGTGCTCGAAAGGGTTACCGCCTGCGAATCGTGGTCAATACGATGCGGTACCCGTGATCCATCGTTGCAGATTTTTTTCGTAAATATGTTAAATGTACAGACACCGCCCTATTACAACTTTATAATACTTAGGATTGGTGACCAACAAGCATAGCCTAGCAGCAATAGTAAGCGGTTACCGTACCCTATACATAGGCAGGGTATTTGGGCCTTCGGCGTTCTCACTTACCATACGAATTACAACGACAGAAGTACCTACCGTTATTTCACGCCGATCTTCTATTAGAGGGTGGTACTACCCCAATTGAGCTAATCCTGATTTTATCAGTAAGTAAAAAAAAATTGACGTCGCAGGACATCTGCCAGATGTAAAAACATCGAAATTATTTTGCTGAAATAATCATCATAACTTTTCCATTGTATGCTTTTATAAAATTATGATATGTGTAAAATAACGGAAATGGACATAAATCATCATCATCAGGCCCTGGATATCGTCTAGGACCGAAGTTCTTGTCAAAACAAATCAAACGATTCCAAAGTTGATGGGAGTGCAGCGTTTTATACCATAGTGCCCATGGCCATCCGGCTCCATCATCAGACCCTGAATATCATCTAGGACTATGGTATTATTCAATATAACTCAAACTAGCCCTAAATCGATGGGCTGCGACGTTTAATTACTGAGTACCCATGGCCACCTTCCAAATCCATCATCAGACTCTGGATACTATTTAGAGACAAAGTACTCGTCAAGTCGAATCAAACAATTATTAGCTCGATGGGGTTGCGTCGTTTCATTACAGAGTTTCTGTGGCCACCTTCCAGCTCCATCATCAGACTCTGGATACCATCAAGAGACAAAGGACTCCGCAAGATGAATCATACGACCCCAAACTTGATAGGAATATGTCGTTTTATATTGGAGGTTCTATCGCTACCTTCTAGCTCCCTCATCAGACCCTGTATACCATCTATAGACAAAGTACTCGTCAAGGTTCACCTTCTCTTGAACCACCACCTTTCTTTTGAATCAAACGAGTCCAAACTTGATAGGGTTACGCCGTTTCATTATAGAGTTCTATGTCCACCTTCCAGCTCCATAATCAGATCAGCTCTATGTCATCATAATATTGCAATGGCACGTGATATACATATGCGTGTATAATTTCAGATCAGTCGGAACCCAGGAAGCGTGTCAAATTTAAATTGCAAAAGTTGAACGGGACAAGTAAAATAAAAGCGTCGCCATGCTAACAGCCGGGTTTATCGTCCCTCCGCATTAGATGTTTCACATCGAAAGTAGGTGTGTTGGTGATGATATAGCATAGCATCACGCCTGTTTTCCCCGAAGGGGTAGGCAGAGGTGTATTATACACCCACGACTCGCCAGCTATGTTTACGTCCCACGTAATAGGGGGCGAGCCTATTGACGTCTACCGGGCACATTTCCAAACTCTGGGCTGCTACTGAGAATTTTTCTTATTTTTTTTTTACGAAAAATCTCAATAGCTCTGGCCGACCCGGGGATCGAACTCGAGACCTCATGATCAGCAGTCGCTTACACTACCGCTGCACCACGGAGGCAGTTAATAATAATAATCGTAGGATATATTTTAGAGCAAAAGATAAGCTTATTAAATTGAAATACTTACCAAAATAAAAATATATGTTGCTAGTCGCTACCACTTCACAAGATCGAAATCAGATAGCGAGCTGCAACGCGACCTTTATATTTAGAGAATACGACTGTACGATATCACGTGTTTTTCTTTTTTCTACCCCCCCTCGTCTGCGTGGACTTCAGAATATAAATTTATTATTTTACGGTCCACAAATTATTATACATTTATATTATCTTTAAAGTTATCTATAGGTACTATTATAAAGCTGTAATAGAGCTGTGTCTGTATATTTAAGATCTTTGAGAAAAAAATGACTGAATTAAGGCTACATAGGTGTGTCTAAACACAAAACGTTTTTTTTTAGATTTTTTGTCTGTTTGTCTGTTTATCTGTTTGTCTGTTTGTTTGTTCGCGCATCGCGATTTTGATGCAACTTTTTTTGTTTGATAGCTCTTGATTAGACTTAACAACTGGTATACATTTTATCCCGCTACTATATCGGGAACCTCAGATATAACCAAAAGAATAGCTTTTGGCTGCGGCGGAGCTATTTTTTAAGAGCGAAAGTACTTATACTTTAATAATTTTCATTGCAAAACATTAACAAAAAAAATATGGCGGTAAGAAGTTCGCCGGGTGAGCTAGTATAATATATAACATTCAATTCTTGATTTAATAGCGTTGTTAGACTTATTGACACAACATTGCCAATGTCCGGTGGAAGATTCAGATATACCATCAAACGGAGGAGATTGTTCGTTGAAAAATCAATAGGCTGGTGATTATGAGTCTAACTACTGTGATGAGCAGGTACACTGAAACAAACAACATAATACTTGCTACAAAATAAGTAATTAATCATAAACATCAAATTTACAAAAAAAAAAATCTGGCATAAATATGAGGAGATTATAAATATGATCGATTAATGAGAATATTATTAACAATAGACAATAGCTGAGTAAGTTTCTCACGAAAACTTGTTGTTAATTCAAAGTAGCTATAAGAGTAGCACAAATAGGTTTTCTTTAGGTTTATCTGAAATAACGTTTCCATTAGAGAGACAGGATGTCGGAAATCCAAAAATGGTCTGATGGGCTCGCCTGTTTAAACCTGAACTTGATGCTTGGGAAATGGAAAGCTGGGGTATTAAAATGATTTTCCTCTAAGAGATACTATTTTAGAAGAACGTGCACTACACCCTTTTTTTATTTTGTTTTGGCGGGAAAAAATGTACCTAACCGCACACCCCATCGTTCGAGGCAATGAACAGGCTAGTGTGGGGCCTTCTCCCACTAAATAAACCAGCCGTGTGCCTGTGTTGACGGACCACTGGTACTGTGTTGGATTACTTCAGTAGTCCGCCGGCGGCTTCCCTTTTCGGGTACCCTCTGCTGAGCGACGCATCTGCACACGGAGCGTCGCACCTTTGCGGGAGCCTTGTGGGGGGCGGACGCTTCCCGGTCCATCCACCCGCAGCCTCAGCTAGGGCGGCATGAGGTGCGTGTACCTGCGCCTGCGCCGCCCCAGTCGCTGGCGGCTGCTTGGGTCAGCGGAAGAATCCTCCTCCCTAACCCTCTCCGCCGCTTCCTTCCGCGAGATAACCTCCTCGCAGAAGGCAGCGACCGCGGCCCAATTCCTATCACTGCCGAGCATCGCTCTGACGACGCTTGGTAGCGAGAGGTCTTCCCCTTTTGCCGCGACGAGTTCACGGCGCTGCTCAGCCCAAGCCGGGCACGACTCGAGCGTGACGTGCACCACACCCTGACACATTATTAACTCCAACTCCACTAAAATAGTAGCATCGGTCAACAGTCGACCCATCACGCACTTCTCTAGTGACACATTTAAGTTATCTCAATTTTATAAATAAAGTTTTACATAAGTTTTTACAAATATTTACATTATTAGTTAGTAAAATATAAGTTATAAATTTGCCGTGTGGGGCCGGCTTTAGAATTGTCCCACCCCTCTACCCACGGGAGTCATAAGAGCCGACTGAGTGAATAGCGGGAGAGTGGGCAGCAGCACTCCCTCGAATATTAAAAACATCCACTGCGATCGCGAACCCACCTGCCAAGCGTGGCGATTACGGCTTTATCCCCCATGACGGGAACGCTCGTTGTGGCGTTCTCTTGGGGAGGCCTATGTCCAGCAGTGGACGTTGAAAGGCTGATGGATAGATGGATGGAAGTTGTAACTTGTTTAATACTGTGGAGTCCCTATATGTCACATACCACTTAAATTTAAAACACCCGCCTTCTGACCACTTCGACACAGATTCACTACACAAAATATAGTAACATGGCACAGCTTACTGATATTCAGTCTGCACAGAGAAGTCAAGAAGAGAGTTTCACAAGGAAAATTAATTAATTACAGTTGCAGATGCGGTCTGGTAGTGCAGCTAAGGACACGGTTGCTAAAATGGCAGGTTAGAAAACTCATGTACATATATGCTGCGCTTGCTTAGGAAGTAAATTGCAGAGTTTAAGACTGTGCTGCCACTGTAAGGCATATATATATATATATATATATATATATATATATATATATATATATATATATATATATATATATATATATATATATATATATATATATATATATATATATATATATACTCTAAGGCAGGGGCATTGGGCTTAAACACCATACCATCGCTCTGTCCAGCGCCGAAGCACAGTATTTGTCCTTATCTTCTGCAACCCAAGAAGAACTTTGGTTAAGACAGCTGGAACAAGAGTTCTGGCCGAATCTAAAAGGTATACCCAGATTTTATTATTTATTGCGATAATCAGAGTGTAATTATTCTTTCAGGGAACTCCATGTATCACGCTCGCAGCAAGCACATAGACATCCGTTACCATTTCGTACGTAAGAAAAGTGCTGATAATCAAATAGCTGTACAATATTGCTGAACCAGGGACATGGTTGCCGATGATCTGACGAAGGGACTCCACAAACCGATGCATGGCGAATTTGCTGCTTCAATGGGTATGTTTAAGAAACGTTTGCGTCCAGAAGAGCATGATGAAAATAAGGAACGCCTAACGTTTATACCATAGTAAATTATAAACTGTTGCAATTGCTCTTCCTCCACCTCTCAGGCTCTCTTTTGCGTCTACTATAGCTATCATTTTGTATTGTGTTTTATATTAAATTCGTTTCTACTCCTGTTAAACAATTATCATAATAAAAATCATGATTTTATCATGACATTCCTTCGCTTACTGTATCAAGCACTTTGTACTTAAGAATGGATCAGTACTTGACCCTTAATTAACAATATTTAGTTGTAATCATAATACGCTGAGAGGTTTACTCTCATCGTCTCGCCATAAAATTAAATGTAGATGGCGTTGTGAACTGTCAATCATAGTGTGACGATGTAACGATACATTTTTTGTATGTCACCATGTCACCAGACAAAACAAAATTATGTTCTCTAAAGCGAATTAAAATGTCTAAAAATCATTCTGTATCACAGATCCCACGCACTGAATATCGTTTAGTGATTTTTCAGAAGTAGTCTTAGCGAGAGGCAGTTAATTCATTCGTCCAGACACATTTAGTTATGCTTCTGTTTCCAACTAATGTGCCCAACAGTAAGCGTATCCACAGAGTGAATAAATGTCAACAACAAGAGCATTCTACTATTGATGTTTACCGTCAAAAATGGAAACGTGGTTTCCAACATTTGTTTACAATTTTTGTTGCCAACACAAGGTAATTATAGAAATGTGTGGCATCAATACGTGTTTACTGTGTTGACAAGTTGGCAATTTTTCTTTGGTGGATACGCAGCTTTAGCACTACAGTCAAAGATGACCCTAATTTTTGTGATTTCGCTAGCCTCAAGAAATGTAACGTGGTGTAGCATAAAGTAGTCAAAATCTGTTTTTTCTACTCTATTCAAGTGCCCCAATTGCTCGTATTCATTTATGAAATCACAGTATTGTTCTTTAAATAATTAGATTTTTATTTAATTTACTCTCAAGATGAAAACGTTTTAGCAGTGAAAAGGGAATCCCCGAGTAAAGTTTCAGGTGGTTCACGAAAAGGGATTTTTATACAAAATCTACCATTATCTAAATTTTTTGTGTTTGTACTAAAATTTATCTCACAAATATTATCATCTTCTGAGTAACAAGCATTTGAAGAAGGATGTTCTTCTAGATGCCAAAATAAACCTTTACTACTTTTCTTTGAAGAGTTGCAATGAAATGTGTTTTCTTTATTGTGATTGAAACTGCATACTGGTTCAGCGGCTAACCAACCTAATTTAGAGCCATGAAATATGCGTTAGGGGCTAATTTTATTTTATTTGAAGTAATAAAATTATTTCAAAGATGATGTCAGCAACGAGTAATAAATCTACCTCAGAAGAACGATGAAAACCGGGAGCAGTCAGCTGGATATTATGAGGTAAGTAACCTGTAATTTTAGGTATATCTAAGCATTTTAATTTTGTTTTAAGCAAACTTGTTAATGACATTAAGATAAGTTCACAACAATCTGTAACATTTAACTGTACATTACTTATGTCAGATACACAGACAGAGTTTTTGTTTGTATATATACACCCTTACTTCCTTTTTATGTTTTCAGTCAAAAAGGGCACTGACTCCCTGCGTCCAGTAAAACGCGGGCAAGGTAATATCCCAGTCGGTAATCTCATGAGCAAATTTTTTATTTGTTTTTCTTTTTCTGATTTCAAATAAAAGTAATCTAAATTTAGTTGTTCAGGTATAAGTGTTGATAGCATGTTGCAAAGATTTATAATTATAATTAACAAGAAATAATCAAAAAATAATTACAAACGATTTGACGGGCCTCGTGGCGTAGCCGGTAGTGTAGCCGACTTCCGTGCACGAGGTCGTGGGTTCGATTCCCACTCGGCATAATTATATGTGTGATCAACACAGATATTTGTACTGCGTCTGGGTGTTTTCTATCTATTATATGTATGTATTTACAAAAAAAAAAAGTGCATATGTATTATATCCGTAATCTGGTACCCATAGCACAAGCGTTAAGCTTAGTTTGGGACCAGAGGACGTTGTGTGAAAAATCTCCATGAATATTTATTTATTTTAATTGTAGTAAGTACAGTGTAGGTATTGCATGTGTAAGTGTAAGGTAACATTTTCCACAGACTTGACAATATTTTTATAATAATAAGCATTAGATAATCAACGTTTTTAGATTTAGTATAAAACATAGCTGTTAAGAATAGTTATTTATCTTGGTAAATTAGACGCAACTTATTTATGTCTGTTTCAATATTTATTTAATATTTAAATAACAAATTATTTGTGAATGTGGAAAAAGATAACTTTACTGCGAGCGGGATTGTGAGCGAACCTGCGTCCTTTCCAATCCGGGGAAGTGCTGTAGACCGCTAAGCCATCGCAGTGACCGATGAACATTCCCAATCTTCATATCACATTTGTCTTAACGACCCACGGCACCTGTAGGATGCATTTACATGCATTATTCCAAGCGCACGGTATGTTGTGTGAGTGAGGGCCCCACACTACCCTGTTCATTGTCCCAACGACGGGGTATGCGGGGCACTTAGCTGACAGTTTTGATAGTTTAATGTTTTTGTTTATAAAGTTTGTATGTGTAATAGGTTTACACGACTTCGTTGGTCGTCTAGCGGTAGTGTATGCGACTGCAGATCATGAGGTTTCACGTTTAAATCCCGGGTCAGGCTAGAAAAAATGATATTGTTATTTTAGAAATTCTCAATAGTAGCTCGGAATTCGAAGGTATTTCATTGCCGTACCTCGGTAAGCAGGAAAAGCTGTTGGTCCTGCGGCTGATCTCATTTCAAGATCGTGTTAGAATGCCGTTCCATCGGATTATAAGGGTGAAGGAACAGAGTGTGCACTTTTGCTTGCGTGTGTGCGAGTGTGTACTTGTGAACTATATAATATTGACTATAGACTATTTTTTGCACTGCCCTGCACTAAGGCAAAATACTTGTGTTGCGGCATAAATCGGCCGGCTCGATCGCAAAAGTACCAATCACCCTCTCCCTGAAGATCGTCGTGAAACAACCTTGGGTACATCTACAATTGTGTTTCGTATGCTGAGTGAGAGCGCCGGAAGCCCAAATCCATTCATATCCTCTCCTTATTATCTTTCCTAACCTCTTCTTATTATTCTTCCTATCCCTTTCCTTGGAGATAGCAACGTGCAAGTGATGCGTCTCGTAACTATGGTAACCGCTTATCATCAGGTGGGCCGTATGCTTGTTTACCACCCACGTTGTATAAAAAGACCTAAAATTTCATGGACACAAAGTACACCCATACTCAGAACAACCATTTACACAAAGACTTGGCCTGTGTGGAAATCAAATCCACAACACTCGGGCATATCTAAATATCGGGTCCATATCTAAACCACTTCTGCCATCTGTGCAGTTTAGTTTATCTCCTGCATATATGGTTTGTCTGAAGATCAACAATTTAGAAAATCTAGAAGGTAGTTTCTGTGTTCATCGTGTTGAATATAATAAATCTAACATATAAAATTCTCGTGTCACAATGTTTCTCGCCATTCTCCTCCGAAACGGCTTGAAGAGCGATTCTTATGAAATTTTATGTGTATATTCAGTAGGTCTGAGAATAGGATGTAAATTATTGTTCATACCCCTAAGTGATAAGGGTGGTCCAACCCAAAAATATCTTTTTATTTTTAGAACATTATTTTTTATTTAAGCCCCTATTTTTTAATTGCGATATTAGAATTGTTATTTTTATAATCCGCCATCGTTCACAGCGCTCCATGCCTCTTTCACTCATATTCCACATCCTCACACACTTACAATAAGTTAGCTATTTTTTCTACGCTAGAAATTCCCTAAAAATGCTCTAGAACTGCTGGGTCAGCTAGTTATATTATAAAAAAACTAAAATAACACAACAGCTTTAATAGGTAGTTGAACTCAAAAGTAGTAGGTACATATATTATTATAATAAACTAGTTTTAATGTTATATCTCAGGTTTTCGATATAGTAGCGGGTTAAAATGTATACCAGATTTTAACTCTAATCACGAGCTATCAAATAAAAAAAGTTGCATCAAAATCCATCCAGTAGTTTTTGCGTGATGCGCGAATAGACAAACAGACAATCAGACAAAAAATCGTTTTGTGTTTAGACACGCCTATATAGCCTATAATAATTCAGTATTTTTTTCTCAGGTATCTTAAATGTACAGACATAGCTCTGTTACAGCTTTATAATAGTAGGTATAAATAATGATTATAAAAAGGGTGAGGTGCTTTATACTATATCAATGAACTTGTTGTGATAGTTGAGGTCAAGCACTCTACGCTTTTTTACAATCTTTATCTATTATTTATATATTTCTTGTGTTTATGAGTTAATTAATCATTGAACTCCTCCTGAAAACTTCTTTTATCCGTGTGGTGACGGACTAAGAATAGAAGTAGAATAGAAGGTATTTGCCGAAGCAACCATGCCCCGACAAAACCTGCACCAACCGGAAGGTGAGGACCCCGTTCTGCCGCCCTGCCCATTGTTCCAAGATCAGCTGGAGCGCCCCCACGGTCCAGAGACCAGCCCGGGGCGTCTCCAGCCGAGACTTCCACTTTAGGACGGCGGTGCGGCGGGCATCTTCCCGCCACGATGACATTGCGCTCGGCGAGGGGCAGCTGCCCCCCGCCCGCACCGTCGACGTCCGCCGATAGACGTCGGCGAGCACCTCCGCCTCCAGATCCCACGGGGGGGTTCCGGCCAACGCGCAGGCTGCATTGGTCGAGACCGTGCGGTACCCGCGTATTGCCCTGACCGCTACGACCCTCTGTGGACGCCACAGAAGGGCCCTATTGCGAGCGGCCAGGGACTCCGCCCACACGGGCGCACCGTACAGTGCCATCGACCGTACTACCCCCGCGTAGAGTCGTCGACACGCGAGACTCGGTCCGCCCAAATTCGGCATCAGTCGCCCGAGGGCGGACGCCGTGTTGACGAGCCTTGGCGCAAGACGGCGGAAGTGCTCGTCAAAGTGCCACCATCCATCCAACACCAGGCCCAGATATTTGATGTGGGCCTGGATTGGGAAGCCCACACCGTTGACCGACATCGAGGCGCAGGCGGGCGGGCCCCGTCGGCGCCCATGGAAGAGTAGGGCCTCCGACTTTTCAAGGACCACCCTAAGCCCCAGCGCTTTGATCCGCCTGATCACCTCCGCGGTACCTGAGGTGGCCAGCGTTGCTGCCTCCTAGAGGGTCCAGCCCCGGGCTGACGAGCGTATCGTCTGCGTAGCAAATTATGCCCAGCCCGGGGGGGAGCCGGCCACGGAGGACCCAGTCGTAGCCGATGTCCCACAGGAGCGGCCCAAGAACTGAACCCTGCGGGACGCCGCATGACATAGCCCTCCTTACAACACCGAAATCCAAACTGGGCGTCGGACAGGTCGGGGCCGACCGCTCCTAGGTGCCGGACGATGCGGGCAGCGACTACCTGCTCGAGGAGTTTGCCCACCTCGTCCAGCAACACGATGGGCCTGAAGGCCGAGACTGTATTCGGAGGCCGTCCCGGCTTCGGCAGGAGCATGAGCTTCCCCTCCTTCCAGCAGTCAGGGAACCGTCCGGACACCAGGCAAGCGCCGAACAGTCCCCCGGGGCGGGGCTCAAGGTGGTCGAGGACCAGGGCCAGCACTCGGGCGGGAACCCCGTCCGGCCCGGGGGCAGCGCCTCTCCGCATACGCGCTGCCGCCGCCCCCAATTCCGTCGTAGTCACGGGCGGTACCTCCCCGTCGTCGGCCTCCCGGTCATCATCTGGCGGAGCCATGACCGGGGGCGTGTGCACCGCCCGTGAAGGGAAAAGTCCCTCGACCACCTCAGAGAGGAAGCCCGGCTGGAGGGTCTCCGTAAGGGGGGGGGCCTGCGCGCGGAGCCTGTTAAGCGCCGCGCGGTACGGGCGTCCCCAGGGATCACGCTCGAGACCCTCCAGCATCTCCTGCCTTTTCGCATCTTTGGAGCGACAGATGGCCGCTAGCCGCTGCGGGTATTTTTGGGAGAGGTATCTCTGCCGAGCTCAGGTCGGACTCCGAGGCAGCGCCCCCCTGAGGCAGGGTGCGCTTGCGCCAAAAACGCGACTCCAACACCACCTCTGCCAGCCGCGATAGCTGACTCTCGGCAGCCTCAGTCAGGCCACCCTCACCCTCCCGCAGACATCTCGGCAGCTGTTGTGCAGGCCGAGCTGCCCGTCATCGAGTCGTCCCTTGAAGACTGGGGGGACGCTCCTTTGGACGTATTTTGGACGTATTTTTGCCCTTGCGGGACTTTCTGCCGCCGCGCCTTTTACGCGCAGCTGCACTAGTACGCATTTATATCGGCTGAGGCGTCGGGATTTTCACCCAACTCTGTCAATTTTGTGTTTTTTAACAAATTATCCATGTTGTTCCCACGAATATGGGAGAAAGGAGGTCCACCCGGGCAGAGCTCCCTGTACCCGGGTAAGCGTACATTTGTAACCCAACAGGGTCCGCAGGTACCCTGGCTGGGGCAGCGCTCGCTTTCAGACTATTACTTCAATTTATTCTCACCTAAAAACAAGTTATGAAAATAATCCGCTAAAATAAATGACTCCTTATATGATGACTCTATTATACGGGTTCGCGCAGCAAGGTTTTTAAAAAAAACTATTATTACGGCTAGAATTAAAATTATATTGAATAAAATACACGATTTAATACACTTGATTTAGAAATAGAATAAGAGTACACTTTGATTTGGAAAATAGGAAAAGACTTGCGACCCGTACTGAGATTTAGAATAACTGACTGAACTGCCCCACTGCGTAGTCCTTAAGTAGGCTTTTAATGTTAACGTTGCTATTCGTATGGTGCAGTGGTTAGCTAGATGCCTTGCATGGGAAGGGTATAACAACCCCCCCCATAAGATGAAATTTCGGGGTTAAAACGAAATTTAGAAAATAGAGTCTCTTAATCGCGGAGCGGGTATTGGTGATTCATTTCGTTGCAGTTCAACCTCTTGGATATTGTTAAGCTCATTATTGGTCGAAGTTAACTTAAATCTAGGGATAACATTATAAATCTTAAGGATAATTATAACTATAGTGATTAATACAATTAGGATTATGATAGTATTAGATATGAAATAGTGTATTCCGTATTTCACCACAGCGGGTTCCTTTGGGATAATGTCATTTAGATTTGAAATTATATTTTCATTTTCTTTATTAAGTTTTAATTCGTCAAGATCAATGTTTTGCAGTGAAATAGGAGACACGATGTTCTTTACATCATTTGTCTTAGAGTCTAGCTTACAGCACGAATCGTTGACAATAGTAAAATCTAACCTAGGAACAGGAATACTTATATTTACGGCGTTGTCTGACGATATTAGTCTTGTGCTTTTAGTATACACCATACACTTTTCCGGGGTTTGTAATATACCTATTTCCGACACTATCACTTCGCGTATTTCGGACACATAACAGTCGATGTATATTTTGTTTGGGCGAGATTGAACATAGATCCACCGATTGTTTTTAATTGGTTGCGAAATGTCAAGCTCACCGGACACCGTTTTGGTTTTACACTCAACTGGGATATCATTGATTGTCTTTGTTAAGAGTTCACTTTCACACGTGGGGTTTTCACCGGTTAATAGTATCGTGGAAACTTTACAGAGAAAGAGCTCAGACTTTACCGTTTGACACGTGTTTAGGTTATCTAAGTTACAATAACTAATTTTATCATTAGAAATAGCTGTATATAAACTAGAGGGTTGTATCATACTATAGGTTTTTGGATTGCCCACGCCGTGAGGGGTGGGTAATGCTAAGTTATGGTACAGGTTAAAGTCATCGTTTATGACGAGAGGAATTTGTAGAACAAATACAAGTTTTTCCTTAAAGTAATAACAAGCTACATTAGATATACTTAAGATTAAGTGGATATTATCTATGTGTTTAGGTTATCTAAGTTACAATAACTAATTTTATCATTAGAAATAGCTGTATATAAACTAGAGGGTTGTATCATACTATAGGTTTTTGGATTGCCCACGCCGTGAGGGGTGGGTAATGCTAAGTTATGGTACAGGTTAAAGTCATCGTTTATGACGAGAGGAATTTGTAGAACAAATACAAGTTTTTCCTTAAAATAATAACAAGCTACATTAGATATACTTAAGATTAAGTGGATATTATCTAGACTTAATAAAATTGGAATTCTAGAGCCTCTGGGAAGGTGCCTATCGTTGTCAGCAAGCTCTTGGTATAATTGAGCTGGGGCAAGTATGCTTGGATGCAGTATATTTTGTTTAGTTAGTATAATAGCGTTAATTAAATCTTCCAGTTGAAAGGAGAGTGTCATTAATGAACTTTCGAGATTATTAAGTATTGAGAGAGATTTAGTTTCAGCTATTAAAGTGTTTGAGACATTTGTAACGTTATTTGTTAGAATTAGAAGGTGATTTAGTGTGTTAGTTAAAAATTGTTCATTTTCGTTCAGCTTGTGTAAGTTTTCTTTAAAAGATTTTAGTGTGGATGTAGTAATTAAGATGTTTTCTTTAACCAATTGTGCTATATTTTTCTGATCGTTTTGAACAGAGTCAATTGCTGAATCATATTTCAATGCGTCGTCTTCATCAAGTGTGCCGAAGATATGTTTGAATATATTGCCTATTCCGCCGAACCATGCAGATCGTCGATTGCGTTTAGAAAGCAAGTGAGACATGGATTCGTATTCGCGCGTGATATCATTGTACCTAACCGTTAACGGGGAAAGAGTATCTGTGCATTGTTGGAACTCTAATTTTTGACAGGCGAATCTAGTAGTACCTATAACTTCATTTAGATTAACAAGATGCGGATTAATGAATGATATATCTACATGACTGATAACGTTTAACTGTCCGTTGATTATTTTCAGTTTTCCTAGTCCATCAAAGTAGATGCCGGAACTGGAAGAAAGTGGCTGTACTACATCTGGCTGTGCACCGAACGAGACGCTGAAACGAGGTAAAGTAGTAAAATGAGATTGAAATATTGTGATGTTTCCAGGTTATAAGGGTTGTGTGACTGTTGCTGGTTTGAGCTGATCGAAATGGTGAGTGACATGACGTCTGTTGATCAGTAGTGTAGCTGTGTGATTATTGTGGACCCTTATAATCTTATATGGTCCCTTCCAAAGGGGTGATAAGGCTTTGCGGAGTCTCAAATGATTTTTGAGGTAAACATAGTCTCATATACTATATCATAGTCTCATAATGTTGTAGGTTAGCATGGCAGTATAAACGTAAGTAGGCCAATTATCTTGATTTTCATTAATAAACGATTTTAGGTATTCCTTTAAAGTAGAATGGCTGCGCTCTAAGGCACCTTGAGTCTGTGGATGGTATGGCGACGACCAAAGTTGTTTAATCTTCAAGAACTGGCAAGTAGTTTTAAACAAATCTGACGTGAAATTGGTACCTTGGTCGCTCAAGATTGATTTGGGAATGCCAAACAGTGATATGAAGTGGATAAGGCAATCACTAGTTTCCTTTGCTGTCGTACTACGTATAGGATAGGCTAATGAATATTTGGTGAGGTCATCCTGCAGGGTAAGTATGTACTTGAGTTTACCAGGTCCAGACTCTGGTAAAGGACCAACAATGTCTAAGGCTACGCGTTGAAATGGGGTAGTGGATGTAGTGGTAATTTCCATAGGAGCTCTATTTAATTTTCTTAAAGCTTTATTCTCCTGGCATAGTTTACATTTCTTAACATAATCTTCTATGTCACTCCTCATCCCCTTCCAGTAAAATTATTCTTGTATTCTATTGTACATACGCGTTGAACCTAAATGACCGGCAATTGGAAGATCGTGGTTTTCACGAAGTATTTTAGTTCTTTCACTAAGGGTAGGATAGATAATTTTATTAAGGTAAATATGTATATTAATTTTTGTATTATGAAATATATAAGTTAGTATATTGTAGATTTTAGTATAAGAGTGTTGATCAAAAGGATTTCTGAAATCAGATATTGCAATGTCTACGGGGTTTTCAAGTTTCATGATTTCATCCCTTATTCTTATTAGAGTTGAATATATAGCTGGATATGACGATTCATCAAAGTGATGGACTTTAGTAAAGATAAAGTAGATTGTTTTATTGTTATGTTTTATTTGTTGGAAAGAGTATAATTCCTTTTCGCCGTTAAGGATATCATTTTGATTTTCAGTATTGGATAAGATTTCTAATATGTATGGATTCGATTCATCCATTTCTATTGATGTAGGTATGAGTATGATGTTGTAAGGGGATTTTAGAAGGTTCTCGTTATGTTCTTTCAGGTGAGTGTTACAGGTGAAATCTTTATTGGCTATTTGTTTTACAAATTTAGAGTAATCATTATCGTGTAAGTTTTGATTAGCGTCATCTTCGTTAGGGGAGGGGATTTGCAAAGAATCAAAATCGACATTAAGATCAACACTTTTCGGGCTAGTGTCAATTGCTGCCCAGTCTGTGGGGTCTAATTGAGGGATCATGCAGTCTTGTTCTTGGTTTAGTAAAGGGATTTGTGTTTCAGGGTTGGAGTCGGTGTTTGGATTTACAAGATCTTCGTTGTCATAAGAAAATGAAATATGTTCAGGTAGTTCTAATAAAGGATCTTGTAGCGGAATGTCGAGTTCGTCATCTGAGTTTGGCAGTTCGAGGTTAGGAAGTAATGGTGAATTATCTACAGGATTGACGGGAAATCGCGATAGTGCGTCGGCGTTAGTGTTAGTCTTACCCTTTTTATGAACAATAATGTAATCGAATTCCTCTAGTTTGAGGCGCCAACGAACTAATCTGGATCCTGGGTCTTTGCAATTGAACAACCATTGGAGAGGTTTGTGATCTGTGACTATAGTAAACTGTCGTCCATAAAGATATGGGCGGAAAGCTTTTGTGCCAAAGACTATAGCGAGACATTCTTTCTCAGTTACACTATAGTTACACTCGGCTTTATTAAGTGTGCGAGAAGAGTAGGCAATAGGGCGATCTCTTCCTATCGGACCTTGGGATAAGATGGCAGATACAGCGAAGTTCGAAGCATCGCATGTGAGTATGAATGGTTTTGAGAAGTCAGGGTAAGCTAAGACTGGTGTGGTAGTTAGTTTATTTTGTAACCTTTCAAAGGCTAGTTGTTGTTCGTTCTTCCAGTTGAAAGGTATGTCCTTTTTGAGGAGAGATGTTAAGGGTTTAGCGAGTTTTGAAAAATCTGGGATGAATCTCCTATAATAGGAGACGAGGCCAAGGAAGCTTTTTATATCCTTAGGGGATCTTGGAACTGGAAATTCAGTGACGGCTTTGATCTTATCGGGGTTGGGCTTAACACCGTCACTATTGATAAGATGACCTAAGTATGCGACATCTTTGCACATGAACTCACATTTATCTGGTTGGAGTTTGAGGTTGTAGTTTCTGAGTCTTTCGAATATAGCGATTAGATTTTGGATATGGGAAGGTAGATCTGGGGAGTAGGAAACGACATCATCGAGATATACGAAGCACCTGGAGCCCTGGAGTCCTGACAAACATGTATTCATCAGTTTTTGAAAAGTGGAAGGCGCATTTTTAAGGCCAAATGGCATCCTATTGAACTGGAAATGCCCTTGAGGCACAGAAAAGGCGGTTTTGGCAGCGTCTTCCGGTGCCATTGGAATCTGATGGAATCCAGAAGCCAGGTCTAATGTTGTGAAGTATTGGCTCTTACTTAATTGATCTAAAATTTCTGTGATTTGTGAAATAGGGTATGTTTCGCCAATAGTGATGTTATTTAGTTTCCTATAATCTATCACAACTCTCCATTTGCATTGTCCTGAAGCGTCCGCTTTCTTTGGAACTACCCAGATTGGTGATGACCAAGGTGAGTTAGAAGGCGTAACTATACTTTGTTCTAGCATTTTGTTTAATTGGGTCTCAACTTCTTTTTTATGGCATTCTGGGAATCTGTAGGATTTTGTCTGAATTGGGACATCAGTGTTGGTTCGGATTCTGTGTTCAATGGCTGTTGTGTGTGAGAGTGGATCATCTGGCAAATGAAAAATGTCTGAGTAGTTAGAGCATATGTGAAGTAGAGCGTCTTTTTCTTCACTGTTGAGGTGTGATGTTCTCAATAGGTTGAGGACTTTCTGAGTTCTAGTTGATATTTTAGACGGTGGAATGCAAGGCGATGAATGCCACTGAGCTTCAAATGGTTGTATATCCAGGTTAAGGTTAGAATTAATCGTTATGGGATTATCAGAAGTGTTGACGACAGTGACGTTTACGCGCCCGTTCTCTTTTATTTTAACGATGCAGTTAGAGACTAACAAACAATCGGATATATGTTGATCGATGATAAGACCTTCTTGAATATTTGTGTTTTTTACGGAGCATTCGATCACGGTTTCGGTACGAGGGGGTATTGTGTATTTAGGAGCAGAGAATATTAATTCAATGGTCTCATTGCCAATTTGTAATGCACTTCGGCTATAATCTATTTGGCATTTTAAACTTTTAAAAAGGTCATTACCAATTATTCCGTCTTGGCTTAAAGTAATATCTTCAACTACATGAAATTCGTGGAAATACGGTTTATTTTGTTTATTAAATATTTGCATCTGGAAACTACCTAAGGTAGTTGTAAACTCATCACCAGCATCGATACCTTTTAGTGCGATTATATTATTACTTAGAGTTGGAATTTCAGACATAGAGCTCGATTTTAGTAAGCAGATGCAAGAGCCAGTATCGACTAAAAAGGATAGTGGTCGTGAAGCGACTGAAGTTTGGATTTTGATATAAGGTAAGTATCTTTTCTCTGTGTTATTAAGGTTATAGATTTTTACATTTTCTTTGTTTGTTTTCAGGTATGGCGAATGCAGTAAGACGTGATCTGGAGCAGATGTAAGAGGAGGAGTACAGTTCATGGGTTTAGAGGATCTACGATTTGGGTTTTTACATGGTTCAAGATCAGGTTCAATGGTTTCGGAGGTAGATACAGAGGGTTTAGCATAAGATTCAGGGAGTTTAAGGCACGATTCGGGGTTTTTAAAGTAGGGTGCAGAGGGTTTGGTGTATGTATCAGAGGATTTAGAATGTAAGTTAAAAGGATTAGAGTTCGACCTAGAAAATTTGGAGAGAGATGATGGTATCTTATGGTGCGAGTCAGACGATACAGAGGATTGCAGGTATGATTCAGAGGGCTTATAACGCGATGCAGTGGATTTAGAAAATGATACAGAGGATTTGAGATTTGAAACAGAGTGTTTAGAATATGATTCAGAGGATTTAGAACTCGACTTAGTAGATTCAGAGGAATTGGAATTGACACTCAACGGAGTGGTGTTTACGCTATTATGTTGGGGCTGGTTACCCTGGTTGTTAGCGGTGTAATGAGTATCGGCTTTTGGTTTAAGCGGGTAATTTCCCGGGCGATAGCTTCCGGGAAATTTTAATAGTTTAAATCATAGCACTCGTCCTCAGAGGGGTGTTCTTCGACCTTGTTACTAGCAAAGTTGGCACGAGATGTACTTGGCATTGGGTTTGGTTGTGTATTATTTTGTCGACCCTGTGAAGGTTGAATATAGGCTTAATTTCTGTTATTATTATATTGCCTCTTACGACAATATTCGATAGTGTGCCCTACGTTTTTACAATAGCGACACACTAGCTTATTAGTATTGATTTTCTTAAATTGGTCCACGTGGACCTTGTGGGATAGGAAAACGATATGTGTGGGGTTGATATTCGCGGCGAGGTTGGAATCTGTGTTTATCTGTATTGTTAGTAAATGGTTGTGGGTATTTTTTAGTAATGCTGCTGAGGATCTTTTCCTCAGCGACCGCGAAATTTACTGCAGAATTTAGTGAATCGGGGTCGCGGCATCTCACGATTTGCGAGAGTCGTGGGTGCAGTCCCACAACGAATGTGTGCACGGCAAGGTCCTGCATTGCTGTGACACGACCTGCTAATTCCGTCTTTTTTCTAGTCGGTATAGAAATATTTATTTCCGTCAAGAGTTTAGACAGACACGTCTCTATCTTGAGAGCAAACTGGTTAACGGACTCAGATGGTCCTTGTTTGCATTCTTGTAACTCTGAAAGGAGGTGTGTGTAATGTTTCTTTTCGCCAAATTGTTGTTTAAGAAATTCTATAAATTGCTCAAATGTGTCAAATTCCTTAATATTGCATGTGGATTCGGCTCTACCTTCCAACTGGCTAATAATATATTTCAAAAGAATAGGTTTCTGAGTTTTATTCGCTAAATTATAGGCGTTTGTTGTATTAGAGATAAATGAGTTTAATTTCTCCCTTGACCCATCGAAGGGTTTTATAAATTTTAAGAGGACGCTTAATTCTATTTTATCCTCAGATTCTGTGCGGATTGGAGTACTCCTAGAGGCGCTAGCATTATCGTCTTTGGTTTCATATTTGGAAGTCATTTTTAAATATAATTAGAAAACACAACACAATAGAATAAAATAAACAGACAAAAGTAGTTACAAAATATAGGTGTATAGGATAATAAAATAAAAGTTGATCTTATTTCTAAGTTACCTGGTAGTTGCACCGGTTGTTTAGACTGCGAGCTTATCAGTTCGCAGTACGGATGTTAAAATATAAACAAACGTCGTCTCGAACGACTTATGTTTTAGCGATAAATTACAAGTAGGAACTTTGTATGAACTTATGACTAAAATGTAATACGATTAAATTAGAAACATTTTTTTTTTTTACACAGTAGTTATGGATGAATATATAAAGTGTAAACGGGACTCTGAGCACTATTCTGTATTGGCGACTTAGAGTTATGATTTTAAGTACGATCTATCACTCACGATAACACTGCCACAACTGCTACCAGGACTGCTGGAATCATCACGACAGTAGCACCACTCGACCAGCGGTAGATTCAACCGAAAGCTGTTACCACAGCCCTCTCTCCTTCTCGGGAACAGTAGGTGTAGGAAAATTGTTTGACCACGATCAAACAGCACAATACGGTGTATTGACTTTTACACACACAATTTTTATTTTATGGTTATTAAGATTAACTTTTATTTAAAAGTTCACTTGGTTTATTGAGTTAGATTCGGAAACGTATTCGGGTAGGGGATTTTCGTATCCCACCGCTGCCACCAAATATTACACGGGTTCACGCCGCAAGGTTTTTAAAAAAAAACTATTATTACGGCTAGAATTAAAATTATATTGAATAAAATACATGATTTAATACACTTGAATTAGAAATAGAATAAGAGTACACTTTGATTTGGAAAATAGGAAAAGACTTGCGACCCGTACTGAGATTTAGAATAACTGACTGAACTGCCCCACTGCGTAGTCCTTAAGTAGGCTTTTAATGTTAACGTTGCTATTCGTATGGTGCAGTGGTTAGCTAGATGCCTTGCATGGGAAGGGTATAACAACTCCATACCAGCTCAATGCTCTATACAAACAAAACGTTAATGTTTAGACAGGACAACGTCTGTCAGGTCCGCTAGTCTATTATATAATAGACTAGCCTTTGCCCGCGGCTTCGCCGAGTTTTTGGCTTATTAGGGTATCTCAGGTTCCCGATATCGTAGCAGGATAAAATGTATACCAGTTTTTAAGTCTAATCAAGGCCTTTCAAACAAAATAAGTTGCATCAAAATCCGTTCAGTAGTTTTTGCATGATGCGCGAACAAACAAACAGACAAACAGACAAAAATTCTAAAAAAAACGTTTTGTGTTTAGACACGCCTATATAGTCTATTTCTATTACACTAATTTTTTCTCAAATATCTTAAATGTACAGACACACTTAAAGTACTTTAAGAGTAGCTGAGCATGTCAAGTGCTAAAATATAGATCAAAATGTACAGACACAGTTCTGTTACAATTTTATAATAGTATAGATATAGATATGTATTATATTTCTTGAGTCCGTATTTTAGTCATTGAACTTCTCCTAAGCCGTTGAAACGATCTTGACGAAATTTTTTGTGTATGTTTTTGTAAGTACCGGGATAGTGATTTTGGACCTAGGAGGTAGGTGGCGCCACGTGAGGATTTCAGGATTTTTTCTTTACGGTAGGACGGATATCGATGATTTTTTTTGTGTATGTTTGAGTAAGTATCGGAATGGTTTAGATGGTTTAGATTCATATTTGGACCCGGTAGGAGGCGCCACGTTAGGATTTCAGGACTTTTTCTTCACAGTAGGACGGATTCCGATGAAAAATTTTGTGTATGTATGTGTGTACCGCGGGATGGTGTGGATTCACATTTGGACCCGGTAGGTGGCGCCACGTTAGGATTTCAGGATATTTTCTTCAATTTATTGTAATGCAAAAACATATACCTACCTAGCAACAAAATTCCCACACCAGCAACCCCATTTTGTTTATGAAAATAATCCTTAAGTAGATAGCTAACATAAATAACTCCATCCAAACGAAACGTTAATGTTCGGCCAGGACAACGTCTATTGCGTCCGCTAGTCTATTATATACAAGGTCTGTCGTAAATAATGGATACAAGAAAATCGACTTTTTATTTTACGATTGCCATCGGTGTGAAAACGGTAGACAATATTGTATTGTTTTTTAATTTTCCTTCTTTGCAAGATTTTGAAGATAATGGGCAGCTATAGCATAGTACATATTTTTTTCACAATCAATGTTAAAATTTTGACATAGTACATACTTTTTTCACAGTCAATGTTAAAATTTTGACTGCTAATCATGAAGTCTCGGGATCAATCCCCGGGTCGGGCAATGTTATTGAGCTTTTTCCTAAAAAGAAAAATTCTCTGTAGCAGCCCGGAGTTTGGAAATACGCTCGGTAGACGACAATAGACTCGCCCCCTATTACGTGAGACTTACACGTAGCTGGCGAACCGTGGGTGTGTTATACACCTCTGCCTACCCCTTCGGGGATACAGGCGTGATGCTATGTTTATATTTATTCTAATGTAAAAACATACTTCCCTACCAAACAACCTAATTTCCCACACCAACAACCCTGTGTGGGGTTGTTTTTATCCCCATTTATTTTATGATATTATTTTCATAAAAACAAAATGGAATTGTTGGTGTGGGAAATTTTTGTTGGCGTGGGAAATTGTTTTTGGTGTGGAAGGATTATTCCTTAGTAGCTAAAATAAATGACTCAATTCCAACGAAACGCCAACGTTCGGACAAGACAACGTCTGTCGGGTCCGCTAGTTTATTATAATTTTTAGTACCTACTACTTTTTAGTTCAACTAGCAATTAAAGCTTGTTATTTTAGATTTTCAAACTATAATTTATTTATTTTTTGTAGTCTCAAAAAATAGTATCAAAGGTACTTTTATTTAAAAGAAATAAAGCCAAGCTGTGAAAATTTTCCTTTTATATTTTCGTCATAATATAATGAATTGTTTCACATATACAAAAACAATCACTTAGCTGGGTCACTTGATTCTAACAACAAATATAAGCACACTTTTAAGCTTAATATTTCACAAACGGATTCCTTATTCGAAAAAAATTTTTTACAAACCCACAATATTTTTGAAAAACCTAGCCAACGACACCGTAAGGTGTCGATTTTTTTTCCTCGTCTATGGGATAGACGAGGAAAAAAAATATCACCACTCTTAAATATATATTTTTAAAAACGAATAAACTTCTAAAATTATTGCAGTCATCGGTCCTCACGTCACGTTCGAAGATTCCATAACATAGGTATACATTTATTACATATACATACCAAGCTAATTATAAGCGTGTTAATAAAATACAAACAAGTCTTAAGACATTTATATAACCAAACGTGTCAATTGCTTAAAAATACTTAAAAATAATAACATATTTGTTGCAATAATTTTGACATTAATAATTTAGTCGTTTTTTATTTCCATAATGATTACAATTACCTATAGACATTGACGACCCCCATTGTAATAAAACTATTAACCTAATCGGATTTGGTTAGTATTCATTACTCAGTATATATAAGTTTCTTTATAGTATTTATTTTTTGTGGCATAATGGTAATCATTTAACATACTTAAACATAAAACAAAAATGACAAGGTCATACTATTTTAATTTTGTTTTAAAATCTGCCGTTTTTTTATTTTTTTGCTGTTACTACAATAAAAAAAACGACAAACTGCCTCATACAGAAGCTAGTTTAATTAATTCTTAAACAAAGATAATCCTGTATAACTATATAAACAATTAGTTTTGAACATTAGAATAAAAACAAGTTAATCGGTTTTAATAAAATACAAGATAAATAAATAATATATATACATTGAATAAACAATTACATACAAGTTAATCGCATTTCTTTTTCTGGATATAAAATCTGAACTTTTTCTTTGGTTTCCTTACTTATATCTTTGTCATCCCAACCCCAGATATTTGTACCATCCCCAGTTCTATTGGCTCTTTGAGTAATCACATTTTTAGGTACAGTCTTCAAGTCATACGCCCAACCGATTGCTGCAAAGAAATCTATGAATTTTGTTGCCATGTTCAGACAGTTATTTCCCAATTCTCCTGCTTTATAATCCCAAGGGAAAACATGATGATAATTATGAAAACCATCACCAAGAGTAACAACAGAAACTGTTATATTTTGTGTTGGGAATATATTTTTGTCGTAAGGTTTTCCGCCCCACATGTGAGCAGCGCTGTTAATCATGAATGTTGCATTGAGACTGAGAATATATCGAAAGATGTTAACGTAATAAGCACTTCGCCAAGTTTCTCCCCAATAGTACACCGGGATGATTGTTGGCAAAACGAAGCAGACAGTACTTATCAAGGGTATGGCGTACCTGTAAACATATAAATTGGATAATAGAAATAATAATACCCAAGCTCAGTACAAAATTAGAACACGGCTACATAAAGTATTGTAGCGGCAGTTAAGGCCTATATATTTGTACTAGCTTTTGTCCAGTTTACTAGTTATTTGGTTATATCTCAGGTACCTACCCGATATAGTAGCAAGATAAAATGTATACTATAGTCTAAACAAGAGCTATGAAAGTTGTATCAAAATCCGTTCAGTAGTTTTTGCTTGATGCGCGAACAAACAAACAGGCAGACAAATCCATACATCCATCCATCAGCCTTTCACCGTCCACTGCTGGACTTAGGCCTCCCCAAGAGGACGCCACAACGAGCGGTCCCGTCATGGGGGATAATGCCGTAATCGCCACGCTTGGCAGGCGGGTTGGCAATCGCAGTGGATGTTGTTAATACTCGAGGGAGTGCTGCTGCCCACTCCCCCGGTATCCTCAGTCGCCTCTTACGACTCCCGTGGGTAGAGAGGGGTGGGACAATTCTAAAGCCGGCCCCACACGGCACAGCTTCTGCCCAGTTTACTAGTTATTTGGTTATATCTCAGGTACCTACCCAGACAAATAATTAAAATAAAATGTTTTGTTTTCAGAAACGCCTATATAGCTTAATTCAGTATTTTTTTCTTAAATATCTTAAATTTGCAGAATTTGCTTTTACAGATTTATAATAGTTACGATTAACATAGTTACTCATAGTCATTACAGATGTGACTGATTAGTAATTGGATCTAAAACTTTCTTTTATCTGGAAGCTTTATTTTTACGAAAGTTATCATAGCGACATACGAATTATATAATAGGTACTTACTTCGAAGAACAAATTATTTGTGGATAATGAAAAACAGAAGTTTAGTGCGAGTGGGATTCAAACCTGCGTCGCTTCCAATCCGATTCACAGATAATTTGTTCTTTAAAGTAGCTGAGCATGTCAAGTGCTAAAAATACAGATTAATAAGTACTTACTTCATTTGGAACTTTAACACAGGGTTGTTTAAAATGTCAGAGATATCAATATTTTTTCCATATGTCTTAACATCAGGGTGTTTCTTTGTTAATATCCATCCAATGTGAGAGTAAAAGAAACCTCGACTAGCATTATATGGGTCTGCGTCGGTATCACTACATTTATGGTGTAATCGGTGGTCTCTGACCCACTCTTTCACGGTGCTTTGACAAGCGATACTTTGCATAAGCATTAGAAGTATCTGTAATGGTAAATTTGCCTTGTACGCTTTATGCGTCCAAAGACGGTGTGCTCCAGCTGTGACTCCTATTTGCCCCACCATATATAAAATTAACGCTGAAAAAGAATACTATGCATAAAAATGGTATTTAAACTCTTATCAGTAATCAATATTACCAAGGCAAAGAGATTGTAAAACCTAACATAACATCATGAACTAATTACACATTTTTTTTTCATAGACACATACCAAAACCGATCGTTTTCCATTTTGCCTCTGTAAAACACAAGTATAGCCCATAAGGTGCTATCAAGTGCCAATAAGTAAAAATTAATAAGTTGAAGTACACTATTTTATACTCTCTAGGTTTTAGTGGATCTGAAGATAATCGAACGGATTTTTCTTCATCTTTTCTTGGAACATCATTAGGAGTCTCGTGTGTGCTAGACATATTTTACATCTGTAATTACAATATAAAAGAATCTTAATCATTTAATTATAAAGCTGTAACAGAGCTG
Organism: Leucoma salicis; assembly: GCA_948253155.1. Lineage (NCBI taxonomy): Eukaryota > Metazoa > Arthropoda > Insecta > Lepidoptera > Erebidae > Leucoma > Leucoma salicis. The sequence goes on from OX411815.1 coordinate 9,202,637, forward strand.
TGTCTGTACATTTAAGATATTTGAGAAAATAATGAATGTGTTAGGTTATTTAAGCGTCTTGAACACTAAGCATTTTTTTTTATAAAGTTTGTTTCTTTGTTATTTTGGCCTTCACGCATGAAACTTTTTTGTTTGACTTTCCGATATATTCTCAGTCTCATAATATATTGAGATGCAAATACGGCCTGTACAAATAAGATGGTCCCACATAAAAAGCAGTCGATGCATCTCTGCAGGATGTAAAATATCTACATTATGCTAGCTCCTCATTTAGTCCATTATTGCACGCCCCATAAGCGAAGCGTTGGGGTGGGTACGTACTATTTTGGGGTGCTAATTTGTCCGGTTTACCTCCTAGTGGTGCACCCCGGGCAACGTCGGCAGTCGCCGGCGGCTAAAATTCCGGACAGGACGGGTCTCCGCGTGTCCCTCTGACTGAGCAGAGGGCACAGCGGATAGACCAGGCGTCGGAGTCGGTGGGGCCAGACTGGCTCACCGGGCTCTGGAGAGGGGGGACAGTGGGGCCACAGCGGCCCCCTCCATCCCAAATCGTAAACCTGAGTGCGTGTCTGTGGTTACGTCTCGCGGGCATACAGGAACGAGGGTCTTGGCTTAATCGCCCGGACCGCGAGGAAGACAACCTCTATAAAAAATTACCCCGAATCTCAAGCTCTGGCGCGCGGCGAGGAGATGCATGGCTGATGGGTAGTTCAGTCTCGAGCGCGGCCCCAGCCAGGGTACCTGCGGACCCCCTGTGTTGGGTTAAAAATGTACGCTTACCCGGGTAATGGGAGCTCTGCCCGGGCGGACCTCTTTTCTCCCACACTCCTGGGAATCATATGGATTTGTTAAATTTAAAACCAACCACTTCGACGGAGTCGGGTAAGTCACCTGACGCCCCAGCTGTAAGGGGTCCGGCTGCAAAAGCGGCCCCTACTAGTGCAGCTGCGCGTAAAACGCGCGGCGCCAAAAAGTCCCGCAAGGGCAAGAAGAAGACGACGGAGGGAGCGTCCCAGTCGTCAAGGGACGGCTCGATAACGAGCAGCTCGGCCGGCACTTCAGCCGCCGAGATGTCCGCCGCTGAAGAGGGTGGCCCGACTGAGGCTCCTGAGATTCAGCCATCGCGGTCGACAGAGGTGGTGTCGGAGTCGCGGTTCTGGCGCAAGCGCACCCTATCTCAGGGGGGCGCTGCCTCAGACTCCGACCTGAGCTCGGCTGAGATGCCTCCCCCAAAAATACCCGCAGCGGTTAGGGGTCGAGGCATCAGCCGACCTGGGACACCGATCCCGCGTGCCGCCTCAGCGGCTGAGACGCGATGCTTGAAGAGGGTTGAGACGGTGCAACACTCAGAGGAGCGCTTGGCGCTCCTGTCTGAGAAGCTCCGTCTCCCTATCGACAGCGGCGGGCCGCCCACTGCGGCAAAATTCGCAGAAAGAGCCGCGGACAGCGTGGCCATAATCACGACGGTGGCCATGGGCTCGAAGAACCTAAAAGGTAGCTTCGTCCGGGGCCTCAAAATCGCCGCCACGGAACTGTCCGACGTGGTGGAGCGGCTTGTGTCGGAGGTGGCCGACCTCGGAGCAAGAAACCAGCGCCTGGAGGCAACGGTCGAGGAGCTGCACCGGGGCATGGCCAATATGAGGGTCGAGCTTGGGCTCCCTGAGGCCACCCCAAGTGCATCGGCTTCCGTGGTGCGGGTCGAGCCTGCTCTCCCCGCGACCGCCTCGCCGCAGCAGCCGCGCCTCCGCCCCACCTCGGCGACCGCCTCGGCTCCGTCTGCCGCTCAGTCGAGCCCTGTCACTGGGCTCGACGACAGAATGCTGCGCGCGGTTATCGACCGCATGGATGCGGTCTTTGGCCCGCGGTTTGAGGCCCTAGCCGCAAGATTGCCGCCGGAGCCCCGACTTCGGCCGCCGCTTGCGGCTGATAAAAGAAGTGCCGCATCGTCCTCGGCACCGACACCTCTGCCGTGCCAGGGAGGGCATGTTTCTTTTGCCGCGACGGCGGCCAAACCACCGGCGGCGAAACCTTCGCCGGCTCCTTTAGACCAAGGAAAGGGCCAAAAAACAAAGTCCAGGAAAAAGGACAAGGCGGGACAAGCCCCGAGGGGTCAGCCCCGAGAGGAGTTCCCGCCTCTGCCAAGCGCCGCTGCGCCTCCGCGTCCTGCTGCGCCGAGACAAACGGTCGCACCCTCACGGGCTGCGGCGGTCGCACCCCGAGCTCCTGCCCCCGCCCCTGCCACTGCTACGTCCTCAGACGGGGACTGGCAGGTGGTTGGGCCCCGGCGATCCCGGGCCAAGGGTCGCGGCGCTGCCTCGGAGCGTGAGGCGGCGCCTGTATCTCAAAGGGGAGAGGCCCCGAAGGCGCCGCAAAACAAGCGGAAGAGGTCGCGCAAGCTAAAAGTGCCGAAGGCAGCAGCGGTGGTCATCACCCTGCTGCCCGAGGCCAAGGAAAAGGGCCTGACTTATGAGGCCGTCTTAAAACGTGCCCGGCGGGAAATAAACGTCTCCGACCTCGGGGACGTTTCCGCTCGCTCTCGCCAAGCCCGGACAGGTGCTCGAATTTTCGAGTACCTGGGGCCAGAGGGCAACAAGACGGCCGACGCAATGGCCGCGAGGCTGCTGGGCCTGTTCCCAGAGGAGAGTGGTGTCCGGGTCGCCAGACCCGTGAAATGCGCCGAACTGCGCATTTCCGGGCTGGACGATTCCGTGACGGCGGAAGAGATCCGGGAGGCGATCGTCTCGAAAACCGGGTCTCCCAGCAGCGCCGTCCGGGTGGGCACCATTCGCCCAGGTCCAGGTGGTGTGGGTGCCGTCTGGGTCTCGTGCCCTGTCGCGGCGGCCAAGGATTTGGTCGCCGCTGGTAGACTTCTGGTGGGCTGGAGCGCCGCGCGGGTAATCGCGCTGGAGCCCCGGCCTGCCAGGTGCTATAAGTGCATGGCGGTCGGTCACACCCGGCCGCTGTGCACTAACTGCTTCGACTGCAGCGGGCTCTGTTTCCGCTGCGGTCAGGCAGGGCACCAGGCGGCTGCCTGTTCTGCCACCCCACACTGCCCCGCGTGCGCGGCGGGCAATCGCCCCGCCAACCACTGTATGGGGCGGGTGGGGTGCAGGCCTCCGGCCAAGTCAGGCCCTAAGAGGGGGGTGGGCAGCCAATCGGCCCCGGCTGCCCAACCCGGCGCGGCTGGACCGCCGCAGCGCATGGAGGAGGATATCGTGGTCCAATAACGGATCACGACGCTATCCTCCTCCAAGGGAATCTCGGCCGTTCCGCCAGGGCGCAGGACCTCTTCCTGCAATCCATGGCGGAGCGGTCGATCGGTGTTGCCGTAGCCGCGGAGCCCTACATAGTCCCGGATCGCCCCAATTGGGCGGGTAGCGGGGATGGCTCCGTGGCGGTCGTCGGTTCGGCGGCGCCGCATTCCCCGCCCTTGTCACTCAAAGACCAGGGCACGGGATATGTGGCGGCTGAATGGGGAGGGGTCACGCTGTATGGCGTGTACTTCTCCCCTAGTCGTAGTCTGGCGGCTTTCGAGGTCCTTCTGCACAATCTGGAGACCTCGATACGGCGTATAGCACCGAGCCCTGTGCTCGTGCTGGGGGACTTCAACGCCAAATCAACGGCGTGGGGGTCCCCCGGGACGGACGCCCGAGGTGCGGCGGTCGAAGAGTGGGCGGCAGCGGCGGACCTCGTGTTGCTAAACCGAGGGTCCGCCCTAACGTGCGTGCGGCGCGGGGGCGGGTCGATAGTGGACCTTTCGTTCGCTAGCCCCGGTGTCGCCGCACGCGTAAGGAGCTGGCGAGTTCTGGAGGAGGTCGAGACCCTATCTGACCACAGATACATTCAGATAGAGGTCTCCCGGACCCTTCAGGGCGCCAGCAGGGGTCACGCGGCGGACAGAACTCCCGCTTTTCCGCGATGGGCTGTGGGTAGGCTCGACCGGGACCTGCTAGTGGAGGCGGCCATTTTTCAATCCTGGCTGCCTCCCCCCCTGACGGAAGACGTGGGCGCCGAGGCTGGCCGCATTCGCGGCATGCTTACGCAGATCTGCGATGCGGCCATGCCCCGCGTGCGGCGCCCGCCTCGACGGAAGGGGGTTTACTGGTGGTCCCCGGAGCTGGCGGACCTCCGTGCGGCCTGTATTCGTGCCCGGAGGTCCTACACCCGCAGCAGACGTCGCCGAATCCGCGACGAAGAGCGGGAGGACCAGCTGTATGCGGCGTATAGCAGTGCGCGCGCCGCGTTAAAGCTGGCCATCTGTCGCGCCAAAGACGCAAAAAGGCAGGAGATGCTGGAGGGTCTCGAGCGTGACCCCTGGGGACGCCCGTACCGCGCGGCGCTCAACAAGCTCCGCGCCCAGGGCCCCCCCCTTACGGAGACCCTCCAGCCGGGCTTCCTCTCTGAGGTGGTCGAGGGACTTTTCCCCTCACGGGCGGTGCACACGCCCCCGGTCATGGCTCCGCCAGATGGTGACCGGGAGGCCGACGATGGGGAGGTACCGCCCGTGACGACAACGGAAATGGGGGCGGCGGCTGCGCGTATGCGGAGAGGCGCCGCCCCCGGGCCGGACGGGGTTCCCGCCCGAGTGCTGGCCCTGGTCCTCGACCACCTTGAGCCCCGCCTCGGGGAGCTGTTCGGCGCTTGCATGGTGTCCGGACGGTTCCCTGACTGCTGGAAGGAGGGGAAGCTCGTGCTCCTGCCGAAGCCGGGACGGCCTCCAAATACGGTCTCGGCCTTCAGGCCCATCGTGTTGCTGGACGAGGCGGGAAAACTTCTCGAGCGGGTAGTCGCTGCCCGCATCGTCCGGCACCTAGGAGCGGTCGGCCCCGACCTGTCCGACGCCCAGTTTGGATATCGGGCGGGTCGGTCTACGGTCGACGCCATTCTGCGCCTGAAGGCCGCGGCTGCGGAGGCCGTCGCCTCGAGGGAAGTGCTGTTGGCGGTGTCACTCGACGTCGCCAACGCCTTCAATAGTCTGCCATTCGGCTGCATCAAGGAGGCACTCCGGTACCATGGAGTGCCCCTCTACCTAAGGCGGCTGGTGGCAGACTACCTGGACGGCCGCAGCGTCCTCTTCGTGGACCGGGAAGGGGACGTTGTAAGGAGGGCTATGTCGTGCGGCGTCCCGCAGGGTTCGGTTCTTGGGCCGCTCCTGTGGGACATCGGCTACGACTGGGTCCTCCGTGGCCGGCTCCCCCCCGGGCTGGGCGTAATTTGCTACGCAGACGATACGCTCGTCACAGCCCGGGGCAGGACCCTCGAGGAGGCGGCAACGCTGGCCACCTCAGGTACCGCGGAGGTGGTCAGGCGGATCGAGGCGCTGGGGCTTAGGGTGGCCCTTGAAAAGTCGGAGGCCCTACTCTTCCATGGGCGCCGACGGGGCCCGCCCGCCAGCGCCTCGATAACGGTCAACGGTGTGGGCTTCCCAATCCAGGCCCACATCAAATATCTGGGCCTGGTATTGGATGGACGGTGGCACTTTGACGAGCACTTCCGCCGTCTTGCGCCAAGGCTCGTCAACACGGCGTCCGCCCTCGGGCGAGCCGAATTTGGGCGGACCGAGTCTTGCGTGTCGACGACTCTACGCGGGGGTAGTACGGTCGATGGCGCTGTACGGCGCGCCCGTGTGGGCGGAGTCCCTGGCCGCTCGCAATAGGGCCCTTCTGTGGCGTCCACAGAGGGTCGTAGCGGTCAGGGCAATACGCGGGTACCGCACGGTCTCGACCGATGCAGCCTGCGCGTTGGCCGGAACCCCCCCGTGGGATCTGGAGACGGAGGTGCTCGCTCACGTCTATCGGCGGGCGTCGACGGCGCGGGCGGGGGGCAGCCGCCCCTCGCCGAGCGCAATGTCATCGTGGCGGGAAGATGCCCGCCGCGCCACCGTCCTAAAGTGGAAGTCTCGGCTGGAGACGCCCCGGGCCGGTCTCTGGACCGTGGGGGCGCTCCGACCGATCTTGGAAGAATGGGCAGGGCGGCAGCACGGGGTCCTCACCTTCCGGTTGGTGCAGGTTTTGTCGGGGCATGGTTGCTTCGGCAAATACCTGCACACGATCGCAAGGAGGGAGACGACCCCAGGCTGTCACCACTGCGACTGCGACGAGGACTCGGCGCAGCACACGCTCGAGTCGTGCCCGGCCTGGGATGTGCAGCGCCGGGAACTCGTTGCAGTCATAGGCGTGGACCTGTCGCTGCCGGCCGTTGCGCGAGCGATGGTTGGCAGTGACAGGGCCTGGACCGCGGTCGCCACCTTCTGCGAGGCTGTCATCTCGCGGAAGGAGGTGGCGGAGAGGGCCCGTGAGGAATCCTCCTTCGCGGACCCGATTCGCCGCCGGCGCGAGGGGCGGCGTGCGCGCGCTTATCTGCGCCTGATGCCGCCCTAGCCGAGGCTGCGGACGGTGGGGTCGGGGAGTACCCTGCCGTCCGCGGAAGCCTACCGCGAAGGTGCGACGCCCAAGTGCGCGAGGCGTCGCTCAAGAGAGGGTGCCCGTAGGGGCTGCCGCCTGCGGATCGCGGTCGTAACTGACGCGGTACCCGTGATCCGCCGTAGCAAGGGCGGGTGGAGGCGCACGGTGGGTTTTTAGTGGGTGAGAGCCCCATTCACCCCGTTGTCTCCCCGGGCAGCGGGGTGTGCGGTAGGACATTTTTGCCCACCTAAAATAAAAAAAAAATAAAAAAGGGTACGTACTATTGTCGCTTCACACAGAACAACTGTTTTTTCAAAGTTAAAATGTCTCTCTTTATCATATATTGCACTTGTAAAATAATATATACACACACATATCAAGAAAAAACACTATTTTTAACACTCATGATATTACTTTCTAACATTTACGCGAATTTCACACATTTTGAAATAAAACTACGTTTACGGAGTTATAAAACTGTTTAAAAATATTTAGATATTTTTTTATATATATTTTTTAGCATTTGACATGCTTAGCACTATACATTAAACACAAAGTGAAAAATGTGAAATCGAAAATAACAGTCAGGAGCAGGATTTGAACCTGCATCTTCTGGATACCGTCCAGATGCTTTACCAATTCAGCCATCCTGACAATTGCTCCTGACTGATAATTTCGATAACACATCATACTTAACGTCTTTGGGTGACGCCTGCGCCATCTGTCGGACGTATTTTCATACATTATACCGACCAGGTAAACTTAATTTTACAATTAAGATTTTACCTAATAATGACGCAAACCCTTTAAATATTTAGATATTTTTTTTTATATATATTTTTTAGCATTTGACATGCTTAGCACTATACATTAAACACAAAGTGAAAAATGTGAAATCGAAAATAACAGTCAGGAGCAGGATTTGAACCTGCATCTTCTGGATACCGTCCAGATGCTTTACCAATTCAGCTGAATTGGCGCAGGCGTCACCCAAAGACGTTAAGTATGATGTGTTATCGAAATTATCAGTCAGGAGCAATTGTCAGGATGGCTGAATTGGTAAAGCATCTGGACAGTTTCCAGAAGATGCAGGTTCAAATCCTGCTCCTGACTGTTATTTTCGATTTCACATTTTTCACTTTGTGTTTACTGTTTAAAAATGTTCTGCCTTGGACGTCCGTTTGTTGTAGGTAATGTATGTTAACACGATAACGACCGAAATACTTTACTAATCGAGTATTTTATTTTTTTGATGTGAAACATCTAATGCGGAGGAAGGGTAAAATCGGCTGTTAGAGTGGCGACGCTTTTAAATGTCCCGTTCAAATCTTGCAAGTTAAATTTGACACACTTCCCGGTTTCCGATTGTGTCGAAATTTTACAGGCATATGTATGTCGCGTGACAATGCAATATTATGATGACATGGATCTAATCTGATGATGGAGCTGGAAGGTGGACATAGGAACTCTATAATGAAACGGCGCAACCCCATCGAGTTTGGGCTTGTGTGATTCATCTTGCGAGTACTTTATCTCTAGATGGTATCCATGGTCTGATGATGAAGCTGGAGGATGGCCACAGTAACTCTATAATTAAACGACGCAACCCCATCGAGTTTGGACTTGTTTGATTGGTCTGGATGAGTACAATGTCTTTAGATGGTATCCAAGGTCTGATGATGGAGCTGGAAGGTGGCCATGTGAAACTCTGTAATTAAATGGTGCAACTCCCTCGAGTTAGGGATCCTTTAAAATGTCTTGACTAGTACTCCAGTCCTAGATGATATCGAGGGTCTGATGATGGAGATGATAGGTGGCCACAGTAACTCTGTAATGAAATGACGCAACCCCATCGAGTTTGGAATCGTTTAATTTGTCTTGACAAAAACTTTGTCTAAAGATGGTATACAGGTTCTGATGATGGAACTAGAAGGTGGCCATAGGAACTCAGTTATAAAACGACATAATTCCATCGAGTTTGGGCTCGTATGATTCGTCTTAACGAGTACTTTGTCTCTAGATGGTATCCAGGGTCTGATAATTGAGCTGTGTGTGAGGTGGCCACAGTAACTCTGTAATGAAACGACCCAAACCCATCGAGTTTATACTCGTTTGATTCGTATTAAGAAGTACTTTGTCAAGTTATGATCATTTTATTTCTACAAAATAATGTCGATGTTTTCACATCTGGTAGAGGTCCCGCGACGTCTAGTTTTTTTTTAATAATGTGAATTAATTTAAATTATGATATACTACACACACGTAAGCATAAGCATGTAACATTTTAAACAGTACATATTCAACTTGCCCTGGCGCAGGCCGAATACTTTACACGAGGTTCATTGTTGACAGTAAAGTACTAACAATGATATTGCTAAGTTATTCATTATTATCCCTACAATAAACATCGATCTATAAAATTATATGGACGTCAGCTATTTTAATGTTGTTCATGTATATTTGGCGGATAAATGTCACTGAGAAGGAAAAAATTCTAGAATTAGTCCGTGTGGAGTTCAATATTGAGTCAATATAATAGCAAAAACAGCTACTCCCTTGTCCTTGACCGTCCATTATGGCCGGATAAAAAGTAATATAATGTTCTTTGTGTGCTCTGGACTCTATAGGTATACGATGATGGTCGGTTACAACGTGAAAGTGTAAAAAAATAAATACCCTTTCTCATTATAATATTAGAGTATTGCAACAAAAGGACCGATCGACAATTGCTGAACTAGAAAGGGCTTAGATAGAAAAAAAAACAAAGCAAAGGCGAGAAGGACGCCTGCCTGTTAGCCAGTCTGATAACCTAAAAAATGCGATGAGAGTAGACTGGATACGGAATGCGGAGAATCGCACGTTTTTATTGTAATTGGTGGAGGACGAGCAAGCGGCCCACCGATAGTAAGTGGTAACAGCATCTCATGGACTTTGGCAACAACAGCTAAGCCGCCCTTTACATAAACTTCACCCAAAGACGTTAGGTGTGATGTGTTATCGAAATTAGCAGTCAGGAGCAATTGTCAGGATGGCTGAATTGGTAAAGCATCTGGACGGTATCCAGGAGATGCAGGTTCAAATCTTGCTCCTGACTGTTATTTTCGATTTCACATTTTTCACTTTGTGTTTAATAAACTTCACTCTTCAATGCCCTTCTTAAACCTAATTTAAAACAGGACATGTCGTAGCGCTAATTCCAGAGCTTACATGTACGCGGTAGAAAATGGCGCTGAAAACGAACCGTTTCGGACGAAAACAGAGACGAAGAACCCCTAATGCGAGGTCGCGTGATTCGGTGGTAAAAAGGCGATGTCGGTTGAAACTAAGGTTGAGGAACACCTCAAACAGCACTTCAGAGCATTCTCCATTGAAGAGCACGCAGAAAAACTACTTTTTTTTTTACTTTTACGAATTCTATCGCATTTAGTAATTTTTTTACTATCCTGAGGTTTCGTATATTTTAACATTCATGATCACGGGAGTACACCTGACCTTAACCTTAAACGCGACAGATAGATCCGTTAAGATTTATTTTAAAATATGTCATATTTGCGTAAATATAAGAAAGTATTTTAAAAATTCATCGTTTTAGTATGGTATTTCATTGAATACTTACACATATACACATATGGTTTTATGATAGATACAAGAACCTATAATAAAAGTTATGAACAAAATGATCATTTTCTGCGTACCTATATAAGTAATGTGTTTGTTATAAATTTCCCAGTTCGTATTCTAATATTCAAACGTTCGGCACAGTATGATTCTTCCTCAATATACACAGGAAAGTGTCATACAAACCATAAGCAGTTTCCTTTGTAAACTTATATGGGCGTATACAGTATACTACTAGTACTGTATACAGGTTTCCTTATAAAGTTTTCCTTCAAAAGACTGATAAAATTTGTGATTAAATAGGCCTATTACTTTGAAAGGTTTCAAGGTCCTTGCGAAAACGAGATCGCAGTAGATATACCTTTATCTTACTACTGCCACTATAATTATTTTAATAAAGCCCATACTTAATAGGGCTATAAACGTTTTATGTGCTGTATACAAAAGTAATTTTTGAAACAACTTGAATTAATATTGAGAGTTTTCTTCTTTTAGCTTCTACCAAGACTTCGTCTTCATGGATTTAAAAGATTCGTCTATAGATAAAATAAATATAAGTATTCACAGACATTTCACACAAAAAAAATCTAGTTTAAATAATTTAAAATAAATTCTAAAAAAAATCTAGTTTATATTTAAAATAAATTCTAAAAAAAATCTAGTTTAAATAATTTTCTAGTTTTTCGGTTATATCTCAGGTTTCCAATATCGGAGCGAGATGAAATGTATACCAGTTTTTAAGTCAAATCAAGTCCTTTCAAATAAAAAAAGTTGCATCAAAATCCGTTCAGTAGTTTTTGTGTGATGCGCGAACAAACAAACAGATAAACAGACAAAAAATCTAAAAAAAAATGTTTTGTGTTTAGACACGCCTATATAGCCTATAACAGTCATTTTTTCTCAAATATCTTGAATGAACAGACACAGCTCTGTTACAGTTTTATAATAGTATATAGATAAAATAAATAAATAAATATTCACGGATATTTTTCCCATAACGCCCTCTGGTCCCAAACTAAGCTTAACGCTTGTACTATGGGTACCAGATTACGAAAAAAATAAAGTAATACACATATATGTATTACTTTTTTTTGTAAATACATACGTATAATAGATAAAAAGTACCCAGACGCAGTACAAATATCTGTGTTCATCACACAAATAATTGTCCTGAGTGGGAATCGAACCCACGACCTTGTGCACGGAAGTTGGTTACACTACCGACCACGCCACGAGGCCCGTCATTTATTTATTTATTTAGAATAATAGTATTCTGCTACAATATTAGTATACTGAAGATATCATTAGGTAAGTCTAAGTATAAACTTCATCACCTTGTCGCAGGAAAATAGAGCAACGATTCACTGATGTTAGACTTATAAAGGTGGATGCTTTAAATATCTTCCCTCGTGGCCAAATTAACATAACTATAACTACTTAGAATATATAAAAAGTCTAACTAACCAAACTAACAATACTAACCTCATTGACTACTTGCATGTATTAACCATTACTTGTATCGTAGCACAGAATACTTAAACCGTACTTAGTACAATGTCTATAATCATTCCGATGTGATTTTTTAACGGACGCTTCACTATCTTAGAATTTGGACTCAATTAACCATACAAAATAATGCTTAAAACATCGTGAGCAACATAAAAAATTAAATAGTTTAAAACACAAAATAAATACGCTTTTAATTTAAGTCCGTATGCTTGTTTGCAATTCACATGGTATCAAAAAAACCGGCCAAGTGCGAGTCGGACTCGCGCACGAAGGGTTCCGTACCATTAACTAGGTAAACAACATTACACTATTGTAACTCTCTGTAACCATGGTGTTTGGCTGTTACCAAATTTTGCAAGTAAAAGGAGAATGCCGATATTTCTATTAGAGTTGGGCTATTGTTGCGTCTTAACCAAATTAACTGTAGAACATTGTAAATGTACTCAGGGTCTTTAAATAAAAATATCATTGAGATATCTGGTGGGAGTTTAGAGAAATCTGACTTTTAATTTTTAGTATATAGGTTATATATTATGCGTTGAAATCCATATCTTTTATTCTATTATAGTATAAAATGTAGTATCAATAGTATTTTAGAGTACCTATGTAAGAAATATAGATAGGATATAATGATACGGCTAACTACTCTGGATCTAGATTACATTCTAAGAGTCCTGGTCTTAGTACCACTAAAAATTCTATCTCACACGACGTCACGCTCTTTTTTTTAATTACTCAACGGAGAATTTGCTGAACTCAACGTTAAAGTAAACACTGAACAATAATAAAAAAACCACTGCTTTTCCACAAATGAAGCAATCAACACAAACGTACATAACACCTTCTCGGCAATACAAATGTCAAATCATGACAAATTGTCAATTAAATTGAAATCAATAAGAGTTGCTAGTAAAATAACAGTATATATCCTAAGATATTTTTAGAAATAGATAATAAATGTTATTATATGTTTTAAAGTACAAATTATTAGTGAATAAAGAAAAAGAGATTTTTAGTAGGAGCGGGAAACGAACCCACATCTTTTCCAGTCTGGGGAAGTGCTCTCACTTCCCGCTCTTACTAAAAATCTCGTTTTCTTTATTCACAGATAATTTGTACTTTAAAAAGTAGCGGAGCATGTCAATTGCTAAAAGAAATAGATCTAAAATGTTATTATATTTTTAATTTAAAAAAAAACTTTATAATTATGATTTCTTAAAATAATCCTCGACTAATACTAAGTATTATAATAGGAGCTCATGTGGGTTTTCTTTTATTTATTTCATATCAATTTATTCTTACTTTTTGGCTTTAAAAATGGGTATAGTAATAAACTGGCGACATTGACTATCCAAGCCTTCAAATAAATATGGCAGTTCCGCTTATATCGAATTTAATAATATGTATATCTTTTTTTTATAACTTTGAAACCCCACTTCGCTTATGACTAAAATAAATACAAATAACATCATTATTCAAAAGACGATTTTTTATGTTTAGATAGTTAAGACGCACGACGGGCACAAAATAGCCTGGTTTTCGGCATTCCCTTTTGACTTTTGACTTTTTGTTTTCAACTTAGACTTAGATGCGCAACGAGTAAAAAATCACGTTTGTTGTATTGTAATATTATATTGTTAAATATTTTTTTTTTTTTGTTTTTAGTATTTGTTGTTATAGCGGCAACAGAATACATCATTTGTGAAAATTTCAACTGTCTAGCTATCGCCGTTCTTGAGATACAGCCTGGTGACAGAGGGACGGACAGACAGACAGACAGACAGCGAAGTTTAGTAATAGGGTCCCGTTTTGACCCTGGGGGAACCCTAAAAATGCCGTTTGAGAAATTACAACACTAGCTTTTTAAGACCATTACATATTCTTCTTTGAAGTAAATTATAATTCATATGAAAAATAATTCATTCAAAATTCTTAAAAAAATACATCATAAAGGTATCAATCAAAAGTATTATCCTATAATTATAAAGCTGTAACAGATCTGGGTCTGTATATAAGGTATTTGAGAACAAAATTACTGTATTGGGCTATATAGGCGTGTCTAAACACAAAACGTTTTTTTTTTTTAGATTTTTTGTCTGTTTGTTTGTTCGCGCATCACGCAAAAATTGCTGAACAGATTTTGATACAACTTTTTTATTTGATAGATCGCGATTAGACTTAACAACTGGTATGAATTTTATCCCGGTACTATATCGGGAACCTGCGATAAAACCTAAATACTAGCTTTTGGCTGCCGCAGAGCCGCAAGCAAAGGCTAGTTATGTATGAAAGTAAAATTTTATATATATAACACGTGGGGCGTAGTAATAACGCGATCGAATCTCGAAACATATTCAAATACATAACCGAGACAACCAAATTGTTTTTATTAGTGAAATAGATATAATATGTTTGTTGATGACGATGTGTGGTACGGACTAAGTATACAAGTGTCACCACCCCATTCTTTCCCATGGATGTCGTACGATGCGACTAAGGGAAGTAAGCAATTATCACCCATTGCATTACAGGTAGTAGGGCTGGGTACAAGTGAAAGTACTCATTTGCTACTGGGCCCGAGCGGGTTGGTACCACCATCTCCCGTGTGATGTGTGTGATGAAACACATTGGTGTGTTTTGGTTGTAGCAGGATAGCCGTTTAATTAGATCATTTCATATAAATATTCCTAGACATTTTTCAGACAATGTCCTTTGGTCCCAAACTAAGCTTAACGCTTGTGCTATGGGTACCAGATTACGGATATAATACATTATATTACATTTTTTGTAAATACATACATATAACTAATACATAGAAAACACCCAGACGCAGTACAAATATCTGTGTTTATCACACGAATAATCGTACTGAGTGGGAATCGAACCCACTACCTCGTAAAAGGAAATCGGTTACAATACTGACTACGCTACGAGTCCCGTCATATACTCGTATCTGTGAAATGAAATGGTGAGCAGCGGCTTGACAATACTCTCGGTATATTTGAGTCCATGAGCGATGGTTACCATTTTCCATCAGGTGGGCCGTGGCTCGTCTGCCAACATATGCAATAAAAAAAATGGTACTCGTAGAACATATTTTACAGCAAAAGATAAGCTTAATAATAAAATATTTGTCCAACTTACCAAAACAAAAACCAATATGTTGCTATATACACGACAAAACGAAAAATGAGACAACGAGCTGCAATGCTGCCTTTATATTCCGAAATACGACTGTACGATGTCTCCACTGACGTATTTTTTTAAATTGATTACTAGATTCTGTGTCCACGCACACAGTGTCAAATGCCTTCGTCAGATCAAGGAATACTTCAATACATTTATTTTCCTTCGATTAACCACTCTAAATCCAAATTGGTTTTGGGATAATAGTTTATAGTTTTCAATATATGAAATCTCTTATTGAGAACTTTTTCTAAGATTTTAGACAGCACAGATATTACTGAGATAGGGCGTTAACTTTTAAGGCAGTCTCCTGTCTCCTGTCTTATAGATGGGGTGAACAACAGATGTTTTAAATACATCAGGAAACTGACTTGTCTGTATAGAAAGTATACTACTAGCCTTTGCTTGCGGCTCCGCCGCAACCAAAAGCTAGTTTTTCGGGTATATCTCAGGTTCTCGATATAGTAGCGGGATAAAATGTATAGCAGTTTTAAGTCTAATCGAGATCTATCAAATAAAAAAAGTTGCATTAAAATCTATTCAGTAGTTTTACGTGATACGCGAACAAACAAACAGATAAACAGACAAAAAATCTAAAAAGAATGTTTTGTGCTGAGAAAAGAAAAGTTAAAAAAAAGTCTAAAAATAATGATTTGTGTCGCCTATAAAGCCTATTACAGTATTTTTTTCTCAAATATCTTAAATGTACAGACACAGCTCTGTTACAGTTTTATAATAGTACCACTGAAGAGAATACACGCAGTACCAGTAGCCCTCTAAATACGGGCGCGTATTTAGAGGGCTACGGCGGGTCAGAGTGGGTGAAAGCTCCACACTATAACGATGTCTTCCCGAACAACGGGGTGTGCGGTAGGTATATTATAGCTCGCCTGAAAATAAAGTGTTAAAGCGTATTTTTTTTAGTTTTTTAACTACAATTTATTCATTTACGGTGATTTGTCTTTCTAAAAAGACAAATTACCAGATTTGAAGATTTATTTTATCCGTAAAAAAAACAAATAGCCATAATTAAAGACCATAAATATTATTACCCAATGAATTAGAAACACATGGATATTACAAAAAAGGATTCTTATGCAATTAGGTACGCAATTTGATATTATTTATTTTAATAATTAAGTGCTTTTCACAGGTTCTATTCTATTCTATTTAAGAACCAATGTTGGTTAATAAATTATAATTAAATTAATTGAAATGCATTCAAAATTGGTTTAATGAAAACCCTTTTTAATAAAAACTCAGTTCTTATATGCTGTCGTTCATTAATGCGCGGTGATTTCATTAAATATCATGAGATTGATCAAGGATGTATCACATTGGGGTGCTAATTTGTCCGGTTTACCTCCTAGTGGTGCACCCCGGGCAACGTCGGCAGTCGCCGGCGGCTAAAATTCCGGACAGGACGGGTCTCCGCGTGTCCCTCTGACTCAGCAGAGGGCACAGCGGATAGACTAGGCGTCGGAGTCGGTGGGGCCAGACTGGCTCACCGGGCTCTGGAGAGGGGGGACAGTGGGGCCACAGCGGCCCCCTCCATCCCAAATCGTAAACCTGAGCGCGTGTCTGTGGTTACGTCTCGCGGGCATACAGGAACGAGGGTCTTGGCTTAATCGCCCGGACCGCGAGGAAGACAACCTCTATAAAAAATTACCCCGAATCTCAAGCTCTGGCGCGCGGCGAGGAGATGCATGGCTGATGGGTAGTTCAGTCTCGAGCGCGGCCCCAGCCAGGGTACCTGCGGACCCCCTGTGTTGGGTTACAAATGTACGCTTACCCGGGTAATGGGAGCTCTGCCCGGGTGGACCTCTTTTCTCCCACACTCGTGGGAATCAAATGGATTTGCAAAATTTAAAAAACAATTCGACGGAGTCGGGTAATGCACCTGACGCCTCAGCCGTAAGGGGTCCGGCTGTAAATGCGGCCCCTACTAGTGCAGCTGCGCGTAAAACGCGCGGCGGCAGGAAGTCCCGCAAGGGCAATAAGAAGACGACCAAGGGAGCGTCCCAGTCGTCAAGGGACGGCTCGATAACGAGCAGCTCGGCCGGCACTTCAGCCGCCGAGATGTCCGCAGCTGAAGAGGGTGGCCTGACTGAGGCTGCCGAGAGTCAGCCATCGCGGTCGGCAGAGGTGGTGTCGGAGTCGCGGTTCTGGCGCAAGCGCACCCTATCTCAGGGGGGCGCTGCCTCGGACTCCGACCTGAGCTCGGCTGAGATGCCTCCCCCAAAAATACCCGCAGCGGTTAGGGGTCGAGGCATCGGCCGACCCAGGACACCAATCCCGCGTGCCGCCTCAGCGGCTGAGACGCGATGCCTGAAGAGGGTTGAGACGGTGCAACACTCAGAGGAGCGCTTGGCGCTCCTGTCTGAGAAGCTCCGTCTCCCTATCGACAGCGGCGGGCCGCCCACTGCGGCCAAATTTGCAGAGAGAGCCGCGGACAGCGTGGCCATAATCACGACGGTGGCCATGGGCTCGAAGAACCTAAAAGGTAGCTTCGTCCGGGGCCTCAAAATCGCCGCCACGGAGCTGTCCAACGTGGTAGAGCGGCTTGTGTCGGAGGTGGCCGACCTTGGAGCACGTAACCAGCGCCTGGAGGCGACGGTCGAGGAGCTGCACCGGGGCATGGCCAATATGAGGGTCGAGCTTGGGCTCCCTGAGGCCACCCCAAGTGCATCGGCCTCCGTAATGCGGGTCGAGCCTGCTCTCCCCGCGACCGCCTCGCCGCAGCCGCTGCGCCTCCGCCCCACCTCCGCCCCACCTCCGCGACCGCCTCGGCTCCGTCTGCCGCTCAGTCGGGCCCTGTCACTGGGCTCGACGATGGAATGCTCCGCGCGGTCATCGACCGCATGGATGCGGTCTTTGGCCCGCGGTTTGAGGCCCTAGCCGCAAGATTGCCGCCGGAGCCCCGACTTCGGCCGCCGCTGGCGGCTGATAAAAGAAGTGCCGCATTGTCCTCGGCACCGACACCCCTGCCGTGCCAGGGTGGTCAAGTGTCCTTTGCCGCTAAGGCGGCCAAAACACCGAGCCGGAAGAGTGCGCCGCTAGCGGAGGCGCAAACGACGAAAAAGGGCAAGAAAAAGGGCCAGGTGGGACAAGCCTCGAGGGGCCAACCCCGAGAGGAGTTCCCACCTCTGCCAAGTGCCGCAGCGCCTCCACGTGCTACAGAACCGCGACAAAAGGCCACACCCTCGCGAGCTACGGTGGTTACGCCCCAGGATTCTGCTCCTGGCAATAAGGCTCCTACGTCCTCAGACGGGGGCTGGCAACTGGTGGGGCCCCGGCGATCCCGTGCCAAGGGTCGTGGTGCTGCCGCGGAACGCGAAGCAGCGCCAATGTCGCAAAGAGGGGCGCAAACGGGGGAGACCCAAAAGGCGCCTAAAAGAAAAAGGTCGCGTAAGCTCAAAGTGCCGAAGGCAGCAGCGGTGGTCATCACCCTGCTGCCCGAGGCCAAGGAAAAGGGCCTGACTTACGAGGCCGTCTTGAAGCGTGCCCGGCGGGATATAAACGTCTCAGACCTCGGAGACGTTTCCGCTCGATCCCGCCAAGCCCGGACAGGTGCTCGAATCTTCGAGTACCTGGGGCCAGAGGGCGCCAAGACGGCCGACGCAATGGCCGCGAGGCTGCTGGGCCTGTTCCCAGAAGAGAGTGGTGTCCGGGTCGCCAGACCCGTGAAGTGCGCCGAACTGCGCATTTCCGGGCTGGACGATTCCGTGACGGCGGAAGAGATCCGGGAGGCGATTGTCTCGAAAACCTGGTCTCCCAGCAGCGCCGTCCGGGTGGGCACCATTCGCCCAGGTCCAGGTGGTGTGGGTGCCGTCTGGGTCTCATGCCCTGTCGCGGCGGCCAAGGATTTGGTCGCCGCCGGTAGACTTCTGGTGGGCTGGAGCGCCGCGCGGGTAATCGCGCTGGAGCCCCGGCCTGCCAGGTGCTATAAGTGCATGGCGGTCGGTCACACCCGGCCGCTGTAAACTAACTGCTTCGACTGCAGCGGGCTCTGTTTCCGCTGCGGTCAGGCAGGGCACCAGGCGGCTGCCTGTTCTGCCACCCCACACTGCCCCACGTGCGCGGCGGGCAATCGCCCCGCCAACCACTGTATGGGGCGGGTGGGGTGCAGGCCTCCGGCCAAGTCAGGCCCTAAGAGGGGGGTGGGCAGCCAATCGGCCCCGGCTGCCCAACCCGGCGCGGCTGGACCGCCGCAGTGCATGGAGGAGGATATCGTGGTCCAATAACGGATCACGACGCTATCCTCCTCCAAGGGAATCTCGGCCGTTCCGCCAGGGCGCAGGACCTCTTCCTGCAATCCATGGCGGAGCGGTCGATCGGTGTTGCCGTAGCCGCGGAGCCCTACATAGTCCCGGATCGCCCCAATTGGGCGGGTAGCGGGGATGGCTCCGTGGCGGTCGTCGGTTCGGCGGCGCCGCATTCCCCGCCCTTGTCACTCAAAGACCAGGGCACGGGATATGTGGCGGCTGAATGGGGAGGGGTCACGCTGTATGGCGTGTACTTCTCCCCTAGTCGTAGTCTGGCGGCTTTCGAGGTCCTCCTGCACAATCTGGAGACCTCGATACGGCGTATAGCACCGAGCCCTGTGCTCGTGCTGGGGGACTTCAACGCCAAATCAACGGCGTGGGGGTCCCCCGGGACGGACGCCCGAGGTGCGGCGGTCGAAGAGTGGGCGGCAGCGGCGGACCTCGTGTTGCTAAACCGAGGGTCCGCCCTAACGTGCGTGCGGCGCGGGGGCGGGTCGATAGTGGACCTTTCGTTCGCTAGCCCCGGTGTCGCCGCACGCGTAAGGAGCTGGCGAGTCCTGGAGGAGGTCGAGACCCTATCTGACCACAGATACATTCAGATAGAGGTCTCCCGGACCCTTCAGGGCGCCAGCAGGGGTCACGCGGCGGACAGAACTCCCGCTTTTCCGCGATGGGCTGTGGGTAGGCTCGACCGGGACCTGCTAGTGGAGGCGGCCATTTTTCAATCTTGGCTGCCTCCCCCCCTGACGGATGACGTGGGCGCCGAGGCTGGCCGCATTCGCGGCATGCTTACGCAGATCTGCGATGCGGCCATGCCCCGCGTGCGGCGCCCGCCTCGACGGAAGGGGGTCTACTGGTGGTCCCCGGAGCTGGCGGACCTCCGTGCGGCCTGTATTCGTGCCCGGAGGTCCTACACCCGCAGCCGACGTCGCCGAATCCGCGACGAAGAGCGGGAGGGCCAGCTGTATGCGGCGTACTGCAGTGCGCGCGCCGCGTTAAAGCTGGCCATCTGTCGCGCCAAAGACGCGAAAAGGCAGGAGATGCTGGAGGGTCTCGAGCGTGACCCCTGGGGACGCCCGTACCGCGCGGCGCTTAACAAGCTCCGCGCCCAGGGCCCCCCCCTTACGGAGACCCTCCGGCCGGGCTTCCTCTCTGAGGTGGTCGAGGGACTTTTCCCCTCACGGGCGGTGCACACGCCCCCGGTCATGGCTCCGCCAGATGGTGACCGGGAGGCCGACGACGGGGAGGTACCGCCCGTGACGACGACGGAAATGGGGGCGGCGGCTGCGCGTATGCGGAGAGGCGCCGCCCCCGGGCCGGACGGGGTTCCCGCCCGAGTGCTGGCCCTGGTCCTCGACCACCTTGAGCCCCGCCTCGGGGAGCTGTTCGGCGCTTGCCTGGTGTCCGGACGGTTCCCTGACTGCTGGAAGGAGGGGAAGCTCGTGCTCCTGCCGAAGCCGGGACGGCCTCCGAATACGGTCTCGGCCTTCAGGCCCATCGTGTTGCTGGACGAGGCGGGCAAACTTCTCGAGCGGGTAGTCGCTGCCCGCATCGTCCGGCACCTAGGAGCGGTCGGCCCCGACCTGTCCGACGCCCAGTTTGGATATCGGGCGGGTCGGTCTACGGTCGACGCCATTCTGCGCCTGAAGGCCGCGGCTGCGGAGGCCGTCGCCTCGAGGGAAGTGCTGTTGGCGGTGTCGCTCGACGTCGCCAACGCCTTCAATAGTCTGCCATTCGGCTGCATCAAGGAGGCACTCCGGTACCATGGAGTGCCCCTCTACCTAAGGCGGCTGGTGGCAGACTACCTGGACGGCCGCAGCGTCCTCTTCGTGGACCGGGAAGGGGACGTTGTAAGGAGGGCTATGTCGTGCGGCGTCCCGCAGGGTTCGGTTCTTGGGCCGCTCCTGTGGGACATCGGCTACGACTGGGTCCTCCGTGGCCGGCTCCCCCCCGGGCTGGGCGTAATTTGCTACGCAGACGATACGCTCGTCACAGCCCGGGGCAGGACCCTCGAGGAGGCGGCAACGCTGGCCACCTCAGGTACCGCGGAGGTGGTCAGGCGGATCGAGGCGCTGGGGCTTAGGGTGGCCCTTGAAAAGTCGGAGGCCCTACTTTTCCATGGGCGCCGACGGGGCCCGCCCGCCAGCGCCTCGATAACGGTCAACGGTGTGGGCTTCCCAATCCAGGCCCACATCAAATATCTGGGCCTGGTATTGGATGGACGGTGGCACTTTGACGAGCACTTCCGCCGTCTTGCGCCAAGGCCGTGTTGACGAGCCGTCCGCCCTCGGGCGACTTATGCCGAATTTGGGCGGACCGAGTCTTGCGTGTCGACGACTCTACGCGGGGGTAGTGCGGTCAATGGCACTGTACGGCGCGCCCGTGTGGGCGGAGTCCCTGGCCGCTCGCAATAGGGCCCTTCTGTGGCATCCACAGAGGGTCGTAGTGGTCAGGGCAATACGCGGGTACCGCACGGTCTCGACCGATGCAGCCTGCGCGTTGGCCGGAACCCCCCCGTGGGATCTGGAGGCGGAGGTGCTCGCCGACGTCTATCGGCGGGCGTCGACGGCGCGGGCGGGGGGCAGCTGCCCCTCGCCGAGCGCAATGTCATCGTGGCGGGAAGATGCCTGCCGCGCCACCGTCCTAAAGTGGAAGTCTCGGCTGGAGACGCCCCGGGCCGGTCTCTGGACCGTGGGGGCGCTCCGGCCGATCTTGGAAGAATGGGCAGGGCGGCAGCACGGGGTCCTCACCTTCCGGTTGGTGCAGGTTTTGTCGGGGCATGGTTGCTTCGGCAAATACCTGCACACGATCGCAAGGAGGGAGACGACCCCAGGCTGTCACCACTGCGACTGCGACGAGGACTCGGCGCAGCACACGCTCGAGTCGTGCCCGGCCTGGGATGTGCAGCGCCGGGAACTCGTTGCAGTCATAGGCGTGGACCTGTCGCTGCCGGCCGTTGCGCGAGCGATGGTTGGCAGTGACAGGGCCTGGACCGCGGTCGCCACCTTCTGCGAGGCTGTCATCTCGCGGAAGGAGGTGGCGGAGAGGGCCCGTGAGGAATCCTCCTTCGCGGACCCGATTCGCCGCCGGCGCGAGGGGCGGCGTGCGCGCGCTTACTTGCGCCTGATGCCGCCCTAGCCGAGGCTGCGGGTGGTGGGGTCGGGGAGTACCCTGCCGTCCGCGGAAGCCTACCGCGAAGGTGCGACGCCCAAGTGCGCGAGGCGTCGCTCAAGAGAGGGTGCCCGTAGGGGCTGCCGCCTGCGGATCGCGGTCGTAACGACGCGGTACCCGTGATCCGCCGTAGCAAGGGCGGGTGGAGGCGCACGGTGGGTTTTTAGTGGGTGAGAGCCCCATTCACCCCGTTGTCTCCCCGGGCAGCGGGGTGTGCGGGAGGACATTTTTGCCCACCTAATTAAAAAAAAAAAAAAAAAAAAAAAAAGGATGTATCACATTCTCACCGAAGATCATCGTGAAATAACGGTAGCTATTCCTATGGTTGAGGCTGCGGATGGATGTACTGAGGTATGTACGCGACCCGCAAAACCTCCCACGAAGGTGCGACGCTCCGTATGTAGATGCATCGCTTAGTAGAGGGTATCTGAAAGGGTAAGTCGCCGGCTGACCACAGAAGTAATGTCACACAATTCCAATGGTCCACCAATACAAACGGATAGACGCCGGGTTTATTTAGTAGGTGAAGGCCTCACACTACCCTGTCCTGTGCCCTGAACGACGATGAGTACATTTTTCCCACCTTAACAAAAAAAGGGATTGCTATGGTTGTTTCGTATGGCTCCTTATTATCCTTCCTCCATCCTCCATTCGTCCATCAGCCCTTCGACGTCCACTGCTGGACATAGGCCTCCCCATGAGAACGCCACAACGAGCGGTCCTGTGCCGACCGCATCCACGGCTCCCCCGCAGCTTTGACTAGATCATCGGTCCATCTGGTGGGGGGCCGTCCTACGCTGCGCCGTCCGATACGTGGTCGCCACTCGAGAACCTTTCTTCCCCAACGGTGGTCGTTTAGTCGAGCGATGTGGCCTGCCCATTGCCACTTCAGCATGGCAACCCAGCGGGCTATGTCGGTCACTCTCGTTCTCCTACGGATCTCCGTATTACGGATTCGATCACGTAGGGAAATACCAAGAATAGCCCGCTCCATGGCCCGCTGAGCGACTTTGAGCCTTGACACAAGCCCAACATTCAGAGACCACGTCTCTGTTCCAAATGTCATCGCTGGTAATACACACTGGTCGTAGACCTTCGTTTTCAGACACTGCGGAATATTGGACGAGGAGATCTTCCTTAGCTTCCCGAACGCTGCCCAGCCGAGTTGGATTCGTCGATTGACCTCTTTCTCGAAGTTGTGCCTACAAACTGGACTGTTTGTCACAGGTAGACATTTTTGGTTTATAAAGTTTGTTACTTAAATTTAACACAAAGTGAAAAATGTGATATCGAAAATAACAGTCACGAGCAGGATTTGAACCTGCATTTCCTGGATACCGTCCAGATGCTTTGCCAATTCAGCCATCGTGACAATTGCTCCTGACTGCTAATTTCGATAACTCATTCATACTTAACGTCTTTGGGTGACACCTGCGCCATCTGTCGGAAATATTTTATACATTATACCGTCCAGGTAAACTTAATTTTACAATTAAGATTTTTACGTAATAATGACGTAAACCCTATAAATATTTAGATATAGAGTAATTGTCATGATAGCTGATTAGGTACCTGCTAAGGTACATTTTTTAAATAATTAATTAGGTATTTAAGATATCGTTATTTACTCAAATAACTTGAAGCGTCTTATATAATAAACTTTCCCACTGCTGGACACAAGCTTTGAAATTGAAGTAAAGAACCAATTTTTATTTTTATTTTATTTAAATAACAAATATGTAGCTACCTATAGGTACTTTACATATACATATTTATAGACCTTACATATAATTATAGGTGTACAGCAGCAGACAAGCAGGTTCACCGCTTGTGTCTCGCCTATGTGCTTTTCTAATGAAGTGAAATAAAAGTGACAATTATATAACTACATAGGTAGTATAGATACATATTCCTTACGAACTCATTAGAAAATAAAGGTAAGCAGATAAATAAACAATACAGGTACTCGATTGATTAGAGCATAATTATAATAGGTACCATTCTATATGGTGGAACTATGAGGTTATATATATACTATTGGTTATTTCAAAGAAACCACATTTTTTATACAGGTATATTTTAATCCTCTTCGATTATTGAGTTGATGTGTAGTTGTAGGCACACGTTGAGGTGTAGTAGACATAGGTTGAGGCACAACTTCAAGCAACTTAAAAATTCTTATTTCCCGTGGAGAATTATTTTACAGTCGGTGAGTGATATGTTGTGAAGCCAATGAACGTCCACAACGGAAACAAACACTGGAGTGGCCTGCTGCTCTTTGTTCTATGCATCGTTTTCCTAAGACTACTTCTTGCAAGTCCCAGCAGGCCTGACATAAATGGTCATTGCTGTTTACCTAAAACACAAGAAATATTTTATAAATCAATAATAAAAGGGTCACAAGTCAGGTCTAGGAGTTGTGATGTGCCAAGAGAAGAACACTGAGATTTGACGGCTTATTCAATAAGATTGATAAATAAATAAACATTTAGTACTTACAGGTTAAGGTGCACATCATCCACGGATCCACAGACAGTATTACTTGGTCATGTAAAACTCGTTTTACTATTGTATTGAGCGACCAGTCGCTATATTGCAATTAATGTAACTATCCATATTGTCAGTATCCAATCTATAAGCGTAGTATCGTTTTCCAAAATAACAAGGCCAGATCCGTCGTGTAGGCGAAATTCTCAGTATCCAGCAGTAACAAAGCTAGGGTGAAAAAATTATTTACAGCTCAATGCAAAAAATAAGCGAAAATAAGCAATCTTGACTTGACTTGACTTCTCTGGTTTTTGGCTTTAGCGTCCCAAAGACAGACGCAATTCCGCCAGTGTCCGTGATAATGTTAGTGTCTTAAATCAGAGAAGGATATAGCAAGTAATTATAAATTTGACCGGTTATATTAATTCTTATTCTGATGCAATCCAGAATGATAAACAAATAGACCGTAATATCTCATTGTATTGTACTATATTGTGACTAAAAAGTCTAAAAACCATAGACAAGGACAACATTTATAATATATGACTATTCACAACTAACTAAAGTTTAATATTATTTGTATTTATAAATTTACATAAGGAGTTTTTTGCAGAATAAGATAAAATGAGGGAGAGTAGACATTTGAAAGAGGTAGGACGAGGAATTTCAGAAGGGAGGATGTCATAGAGAGAGTAGCGTAAATTAGGGCACGAAAAGGTATCTGCACCCAATTTTTTGCTGTTAGAATTTGTTTTATCTTATTACATTTTATATTTATATATTATTTATTTAGTTTATATATTATATTTTATGCTTTTTTCTGACTATGATTCTTCCTTTCACTCTGTTAATAGTTCTATTACTTCTCTTGACAGCTATGGCTCAACAACGGAACCCCTCTGTGACACCATCTGTAAAATATTTAATACACCGGGTAGTCGGCTGCTAAATATCTGTCACATTAATGCACAGAGCATTCCTAGCCATCATAGCGACTTGTTTGATTTATTTAATGGTGCAAACGTTCATGCCATCTTGGTCTCAGAGAGCTGGCTCAAACCTCACCTACCTTCTATCTTATATCCCCTTCCAGGTTTTGTCTTAATTCGTAATGATCGGACTGTTAGAAGAGGAGGAGGGGTAGCCATCTATCTTCGCAGTGATTTCTCCTATAAAATCATTTCTTCTTCACTCACTCATCAATCCAATTCTGCAGAGTTTCTTTTCCTTGAGGTTTGTGTCCAAGGGGTCAAAATGGTTATGGGAGTAGTTTATTGTCCTCCTTCTATTGACTATTTCACTGACTTAGAAGCAGTATTGGGCTGTGAGTACACACATCATGTCATAATGGGTGACTTCAATACCGACCTCCTTGCTTCCTCTTCCTCTCGTTCTGTTAAACTCCTCCATATTATCCGATCTTCCGGTCTCCATGTGTTACCCCTTCAAGCTACTCACCACAATACCACTGGGGATGACACTTGGCTTGACATAATGCTCACATCCTCTCCTTCACTCGTCTCCTCTCACGGCCAGTTTCCTGCTCCTTGTTTCTCCCATCATGACCTTATTTTCCTCTCCTATAACCTAAAACCTCCCAAACCAAAGCCCAAGGTGTTGTATTTACGCAATTTTGCTCGCATGGATATTGGCCAACTGTGTATTCAAGCGTCGGCTCTCAATTGGCAACCTCTGCTTGAAGCAAGGTCTGTGGATGACAAGATCAGCATTTTTAATAAAACTATTATCGATCTCTACGACACTTATGCCCCAGCAGTGAAGATTAAGCTGAAGCATCCACCTGCTTCGTGGATGTCAGAGGCGATCCGCAAAGCGATGCGAAGTAGAGACGCTGCTTTCCGCAAACACAAAAAACAGCGTTGTGATATCAACTGGGTACTTTATAAGGCTGCTAGGAATCGGTGTAACCAAATGATACGTAACGCTAAACGCCGATATATCTTTAACAATATCTGTTCTTCTCCTTCTGAGATTTGGAAGTTTCTCGGGAAACTTGGTATTGGCAAAACACGGGATACAGACATTCCTAGTACTGTCGATCTGGATGATCTGAATTGCTTTTTTAGCGATACAGTTCCTTTAGATATTGTTACCCTATGTCAAACTCTAGACTACATTGCTAATTTACCACGTCCCGATATTATTCCTTTCAACTTTTCTCCAGTGACATCAGATGAGGTTAAAAAGATTTCCCTGTCCATTAAATCAAAGGCGATTGGCTGCGATGAAGTCAGTCGGCGAATGATTGTAACCATCCTTGACCATTTGCTCCTTCCTATATCGCATATGCTGAACTTCTCTCTCAACTCGGGTGTGTTTCCGGCTCTATGGCGTAAGGCATATGTCTATCCCTTGTCCAAAATCTCTAATCCTTGCCTTCCTAATCATTATCGTCCTATCTCTATCCTTCCATTTCTTTCCAAGGTTTTCGAACGCTGTGTCCACAAACAGATTTGCAATTACGTGCACTCTAGTAATCCCCTAAGTGCGTTTCAGTCGGGATTCAGGCCCGGATACAGTACGGTTTCTGCACTTCTGAAAGTAACTGGTGACATCAGAACGGGCATGGAGGATACACGAATCACAGTACTGGTTCTTGTAGACTTCACAAACGCTTTTAATGTCATCAGTCATGACATTCTGTTATCGATCCTCTCCTATCTTATGAACTCATCAGATGCCCTGGAATGGTTTTCCTCATATCTTCAGGGGCGCCAGCAATCTGTCCGCGTTGGCGATTTATCGTCCGGATGGCGTGACTTGAGTTCTAGTGTCCCTCAAGGCGGCATATTCTCTCCTCTTCTTTTTTCTCTTTTCATTAATTTTATAACTCTTGACCTTCGTTGTGCGTATCATTTGTATGCTGATGACTTGCAGATATATACACAAACTAAGATGTGTGACCTTCAATCTGTTATTGCTGATATTAACAGTGACCTTGCTAAAATCAGTGACTGGTCTACGAGGTTTGGCCTAAGCATAAACCCTAACAAATGCCAATCAATATTAATCGGAAGCCCTCGCATACTTAGCGGTATTAACATAAGTAGTCTTCCACCAATACTTTACAAAGTTTTGTCGTACCATTTAGCAGTGATGTCAAGAATCTTGGGCTATTTCTTGATGGTACGCTCCAGTGGAGAACCCAAGTCACGAACATCTGCCTGAGAGTAACGGGTACCCTTCGTTCGCTTTATCGTTTGAAAAACTTTCTGCCAGTTAGACGAAGGCTACGTTGATGCAAACCTTGGTTTTCCCTGTTATCGATTATGCTGATGTGTGCTATCTCGACCTGAATGCAGATCTCCTCAACAAACTTGACCGGCTTCTCAACAATTGCATTCGATTCGTTTTCAACCTCCGGAAATTTGACCACATTTCAAAATTTCGGGTTAAACTAAACTGGTTGCCCATTCGGCAAAGGCGCAGCTTACGAGCTCTCTCCCTATTATACTCTATTTTGAATTCCCCTAATGCGCCTATTTATCCAAAATCTCATTTTCAATTTCTTTCTGCCACCCATGACCGACCGATGTCTCCGTTCTTCTAATAATCTTCTACTTCACTGTCCATCTCACGCTTCTAGTCTTGTGCATTCTTCTTTCCATATCCAAGCTATCCTGTTGTGGAATGCGTTGCCTCTGGAGATCAGGATGGCTACAAGTCGCGAATCCTTTAAAGCCAGAGTACGTCAATTATATTTACGCCTTTTAGCAGAGTCTTAGCCCTTCCAATCCCTTGCGTACCGAGCTCGGCACGCTCAAGATGGCCGCCGCTATTTCACGCCATTCTCCTCGCTCCCAGCGTGCCGAGCTCGGCACGCAAAACCCATATTTTATTTTATTTTTCATATTTTTTTGGTGAAACTTACATGGTCAAGGTTTTTTCCTAAAAAAGTAAAACAATTGTTTATGGTATTGCAACTCTTACATTTCTATGGTTCCGATGTAAACACAGATAAAAAAATTGAACAAAGTGAGCTCTGCCTTTTAGTTTTGACGTCATTTTTTTGCGCATGCGTGAAGGTCAAGTGACTCAAGTGCCGTAAAAAGGTTTGTTTATCTTTCTAAAAGTTTTGTGATTGTATTGTTATAGTGTTTTGTTTAATATAAACGATACGATAAAGGTGTTTACATAAGTGGATTTGTGATTATAGTTTTAGTTGTTGTGTAGTGAAGTGTAATGGATTTGTCAAGGATTGGCGCCATTTTCGTCCAATGTACCAAACAATTCAACATTTCGGTAAGTAATGTATAATTATATTCTAATTAGAATCTGTTATAGTTATACCCACATAATGTATTACAAATATGATATATGGCTGTATGTGGGTATTTCTATACATTATATTAGTAATTTGACACTAAACATATACCCACTTTCGTAAATAAAAAAAAAGATGCCAAATTCAAGTCATTATTTTATTTTTTCATTGTAATATACAAGATTAATATTGAAATATGGACACTAGACTCTGCTTATGCATTTGAACCAATTTTTGATGTAATATCTATATAACATTTATAGAATATTGCTTTGACAATTCTTGTGGTCAAGGTCATTGCACGAGTATTTACGTCGTACGTTCGTACTTCGTATTGTTTATTTTTTTATAGGCGTAAAGTGCAGACACTTTACTTCTGTACATAAAGGAACAATTCATAAAGCCGATACCTTATACAGAACTAAGATAAGTGGTCTAGTTTTTTTTTTATACCAGTTTACCTAGAAATAAAAAAAATACGGCCCGCTTTTCCGGGCCCCTGGATTAAAAAAAAAAAGGATTTTTGAACAAATTTTTTTATATATGCATTCGTAGGTATAAGACTCCCGGGAGTCTAGGGGTATTAGCTTTTATTCAAATCAATTTGTTATATATTTATTAATATATATATTTATATTATATTATATATATATTTTATTATATATATGTATTATCATTTCTTTAGGTATACTGTACAAAATATTAGTTTATTACATATTTTTGGTAGCACCTACCACAATATATCTCTGCTCCACCCTGGGTCGACTGGGAGAGAATGCCTTAGGCATTAAGTCCGCCTTGTACACTTTAATTGTGCAAAAGTTATAAATAAATAAAAGAAAATTTGGTTCACGTCTCCGTCGTCTAGTCCACATTCACATAGCGCAGTATTCCTAATCTTGAGCTTGGCCAGGAAGACCGGGGTACATGAGTGGCCAAGTCTTAAGAGGCAGATAGTGGAGATAGTAGACTTAGAATTGTTGCGAAATTTTAAAAACCATGGAATTCGAGGGATATCGGGTTGAACATCTGCGTAATGTTTACCCTTTAGGGCTTTCGAGAAGCATTAGCAGATATACTTAAATCATGAGTATAGGTGTGAAAGTGTTCTAGAGTGCCTTGTCTAGTAGCCAATTTAGCACAAGCGTCTGCTGTTTCATTGCCAGGAATTCCTGAATGACCAGGAATCCAGGCTACAACCACTTTGATGTTCAGGTTATGAAATTCTAGGAGGACTTCTCTGATTTTAAATATTAAGGGAAACCGAGAGGTAGAGTGGAGTTTTTAGTAACTACAACTGTGGCACTTTTAGATGGAGAAATGGTTAAACCATGATCATCTAGCCAAGCACTGAGGTATCTCAAGGCATCATTGAGACGGCGGGTTACTTCATCTATTGAAGGGGATGCAATTCTACAGACTGTTCAAGGTCATATGTGTAAAGGCTATAAAGAAGAGGGCTAAGAACTGAGCCTTGAGGCAAACCTTTCCAGATGGTTCTAGGAGGGAGGGCACCAGAATCAGACCTGACAGTGACAGATCTTTCAACCAATAGATTGAGAATGAAACGTTCCAACTTCTCAGGAATTCTCAGATGCGTGAGTTTCCTCCTGAGAACTGGAAGTAGGACGTTGTCATAGGCCACTGCGATGTCAAGAAATACCCCTACTAGATATTTTTTCTTCTTGTATGCAATTTGGACGTCTGTAGTCAGAAGGCTAAGACTATCCAGTGTAGACATACCTTTCCTGAATCCAAATTGAGATCTGACTAATAAGGACTTGTTTTCAGATAGCCACTCAAGGCGCAATTTGATTATGTGTTCCATGATTTTAGTAGTTGTTGGGCATAAAGCTATGGGTCTATGGCTGTTAGGCTCAAGTGGATCTTTACCGGGTTTAGGGATAGGAATAACAATTTGAGATTTCCATTGGTCCGGAATAATACCAAAATCCAAAAAGGAATTTATGAGACTCAGGAGAAGGTTTTTGGATTTGTAAGAAGATTTTGTCAAAAAAGAGTAAGGGATGCCATCAATACCAGGGGATGACTCAGTGAGCCTATCAAGTACGAGTGACAATTCTGAAAAAGCAAATGGGCTATCAAAACGGTTTTGAGAAGATAGATAGAATGGGGATAGAAGGGTCGATAACGAGCAAGGAACATATGGAGGGGCGAATTTGTCAACACCGAGGGGTCATAGGCTGAAATATTTTTAATATCGCAGGATCCTATATATCGCCTAATCTGCTTCCAAATAAGTGAAGCTGGAGTTCTGGGAGACTAGTTTTCACAGAAACTCACCCAACTCTTACGTTGTTTTTTTTTATAACCAGTTTCTTAAATTTGGCTGCGGCACGCTTATAATTTAAGAAATTTTCTGAAGTCATAGATCGACAGTAAGATCTTTCCATCGCCCGCCTTTCAGAAACTGCTGCTGTGCACTCTGAATCCCACCACGGAGGAGAGACTCTGAAGCCTTTAGATGGCTTTTTAGTAGGAATGAGACTGTCAGCGCTGGAAGTAACACTGTCAATATAAGTGTTGTAACATGAAAGAGGAGCGTCTGATATATCCCATTGAATGGAGTCCAGTTTCAGATCTAAGGCAGCTGAGTATAGGGACCAATCTACTCCGCTAAGTCTGTACTTAAGAAGGGGGGAAGGGTTTTGATGAGGAATAACCCTAGTTGAAAGGAAGATAGATAAAATAAGAGGGAAATGGTCACTTCCGTAGGAATATTGAAGAATATTCCACGAAATTATAGGAAACAGAGAAGAAGAACAGATAGTAAGATCTACGGCACTTTTTGGGTTTTGCGAAGGAAGGACTCTACGTGTAGAGGAACCATCGTTAAGAATACACAGACCGATTTCATCAAAGAGATCTAATAAGGAATGACCAAACAAATCGGAATGGCTATGACCCCATATGGTGTTGTGGCCGTTGAAATCGCCCATTACAACCATAGGGGATGGGATGCTAGATAAAATATGTAGTATATCAGGGATTAGCGAAGAATTAGGATGAGGAATGTAAATACAAAAGAGATACCTAAGGAACGGACACTAACAATGTTAATGCCAGGAGGATGAGGAGGAAGAGGAATTTGGGAGAAGTGTAGAGAGCGACTTATTAATAAGGCACTCCCCGCATGGCCATTCGCATTATCATCTCGGAGGCATAAGAAGCCCGGGATACCGAAACGCATACCTGGTCTCAGCCATGTCTCTGAGACAGCAACGATCAATGAATGATACTGATTGATTAGATTAGTCAGTTCATGCCTTTTTGTTTGCACGCTCCGACTGTTCCATTGAAGCAGTATTAGTAGATCCATTAAAAATAGATGAAATTTGTGACAGTTTAGAGGCAACGTGGGACGGTAAGTTTTGAGGATTAAGTAGAATGTAGTAATCAAATAGTAAGGAAATAAGACTTTCTAACATATTATCATTTTGTATTAACGGATGGTTATTACTTATAGCACTGCCATTAGGCATTGATGATATAGGATTAGATACAATTTTATTATGGGTAGCCTTGTCATAGGTTTTACCCAGAGAAGCTCTGGGTCGGGGGAAGAGTATACCGTTTTGACATACGAGCGGTTTAGTTGTGGCTGGTGTGTATGGGATGGAGTTGCAGAAGATGAATTATGAGGTATTTTGGTGAGAATAGGTTGAGAGAACAGTTCTCTAGCAACCTCTGCATAGGATTTTGATACAGGTGGAAATTGGGCACTGGCTTCGTCATAAAACACACATTCTTGAGCCATAACTGTTTTAATAGACTTTTGTCTCTCCAGTTCAGGGCAATACTTGCTTGTAGCAAAGTGCCGTTCAAAGCAGTGGATACAGGAAGCATCTGTCTCAGGAATCTCACAACTGTCTCCAGTATGTTCCTGTGAACAGTGGAAACACCTCGGCTTTGAACGACACTGTGCCTTGGTGTGACCGTATCTGCAACAGGAGTGGCACTAGATTGTGGGATATAAATACAACTCTACTGGGAGGGATGTGTAACATAAAAAAACTCGAGAGGGAAGCACTTGGAAGGTAACAACCACTGATTGAGTAGGAATCCAAGAAACCTTACCATCGTCAATGTTTTTTTGATTAAGCTGGCGAGCCTTTAACACAATACCGCATCCAGGTGGATTATGTCTTTGGCAAAGTCTTCCATTGAAATATCAGTGGGGACTTGTCTTACCAAGCCCATTCTCGTAACATTAAAAGATGGTATAGTAGCAGAGTACTTGCAGAGGGATAGAATCGTAGAAGCAGTAAAGTCGTTTGCATCCTTTGCCGAAGCAAATTCCACAGATAATTTATTTCGTCTTACTTTTTTAATGCCATCTGACACAATATTTTTTATTTTATTGGTAGTTAGTAGTTGACCAAATGTAATCGCTCTAATAGAGGGACCTGCTGCAGGATCAGGATAACTGCGCGTAACATGAGTAATAAAAGGACCTTTGTCCTCTGCAGAGTAGATATTCGTCGCACCTACTACATATGACGGATGGGTATACACAGTTTGGATAGAAGCTACCGCCAACTCTGGGGATGTTATTAACTTTTTGGCTGGATTATTATCATCCGTAGACTTACGCCTTTTTAACCCTGAGCCAGAAGGACTCGGATCCATATTCATAGTAATAGGATTCGAAGGATCGGGAGGATCAGGGTCCGGTGGCGACCCCTCAAGATTATCACCTTGCACGTTTGAGGTAAACCTCAAAACACGCAAGAGTGATTCACTTACCTTCACCAAACCCTCAAATATCACTCACCAACATCACATATAAATACAGTAGTAGGTACAATACAATGAATCAAACTGGATCGAAAAGATAAATCAATTCTTCAATATTATTCTAAAAATTTAGGCTAAAATCCTACAACCGTTTAATCGCTAACCCTGTTATCCAGACATCTATTACTCACAAACCAACCGACTAAAGTTCTTAGTTTGAGTCATGATGGAAATGAAGGAAAGGAAAGCAAATGTCAATCAAAAATAAGCAATCAATAGATAGAAGTTGAACTGTCAAGCTGTCAAGTGTAGTCATAGTCATAGTTTGTAGTGTTTTGGCGAAATTGTGCTCACACTGCCACAACAAGAGCCATTAAACAAGAAGATAAGATAGTTTGTAGTGTTGCCGTATAGCGTTCAGAAATGAGGTTTCACTAGTGCATCCATATAATAATATTATGTCATTCGATATGGTAACATAAAAAAATGTTCTATGTTATTTTTCCGGGAATAATATCTTTATATTAATTTATTCTTTCAAAGAAATTATTAATAATGAAAGTAAACATTTAGTTTTATTTTCATTTTTATTTTTTAATACAAATTACCACTTATTCGATTGGATTGATTATAGTAATCGATTTCTATAATTATTTCCTTTTTAAATGTATATTTCGCATTCCAGAATGAAAAATAAGCTAGCTTTTTGTGTTTTACATTACAAAAATATGGCAAATTTTTTAAAGAATATTTCAACTTGTTAACTTCAGGCCCAAAAATACTATTCTCCTTTGGTGCTTCTTACTTTAAAAATGATGAACTTCCCATATAAACTTTCAACCCCTAATCAACCACCTTGGGAGCATTTTTTTTTTAATTCCACTATACATGTACATTTATTGCTAATCAGAAACAGGTAAATGTATAAAATTTCGTGCTTCTTACTTTCAAACTGACAGAGTTCTATACAAACGTTTATACATTATTTTACCCTCTTAGGGGTGAAATTTTCAAAAATCCTTTCTTAGTGGATCTCTACAATAAATAAATTATAAATATATAAATTCACGCTTTTTTACAATATTTATTTATTGTAATATTATTTACTACTTTTTAGTTCAACTAGCTATTTAAAGCGTGTTATTTTAGTATTTTAAACTATAATTTATTTTCTTCTTTTTAGTCTCAAAATGGTATCAAAAGTACTGTTATTTAAGTTAACTGCACCGGCTCATTGCGTTTACTCAAAATTGCGCCATGGCGCAACAAAATGACACATTTTTTCCCGAAAAAAAAAGGTATAACTCCATTTACATTTCACGGAGTTGCAGTTTATAACAATAATATTTGAATTTCCCGGTCCTGGGCTATGCGCCAACTCATTTTTAAGAAGTGAGTTAGTATTAACTGGGTGTATACCCAGCTTAGTGAACTGAGTTAGCGCAACTACGCAGCGCAGCGCAGTGTTACACATCTCTACTACGGAACCCTAAAGACCGATAAATACCGAATAATTTTATCAAATTAGTGTATTTTCATCGGTCCTCGATAAATCTAATAAGTGTAAACGAAATCTGGCCGCTCAAAGTGGGTCAAAATCGCGCCCAAAGGAGTCGTTACAAACATACAAATATACAAACATACAGGTGAAGCTAATAAAAAGCGTGTAAAAAGGCATCAACTAACAAGTCAGTCGGTACAAGCAATTATATAAATATATAGAAAAGCTAATGAATCTTTAAACAACTGGATAAATCGATATAAAAATTAGCTAAAGGATAGTAATAGATATGATGACATACGTGTACTGTTATCCGGACCCTTTCAGTTTACGTTTTAAAAAAAACTATTTTACTGAACACTGGAATATATATTTATTTAGGATTAAACTTTCACAATAGAATTAGGGTCTGAGAATAAACGTATGAGATGTAAGCGCAGACTGACTCGCGGCGGGCTCTGGCATAGTTTCATATGTTTACATAATGCCGAGTCCGCAAAGTAGATACCTGGCTTTAGGGCTGGTAGGGTGAAGGGTTGACTATTGCATTATATCTAACATAAGAGGGATATAACACCTCCTCCTTTAAAATGAACTTTGGGGTTGAATTTCCAAAGTTCATATTAGGAAAATACGGAATCTAAACGTTAATTCTATAGTTTACCATAGAAGTTTCATCTACGGTTGAGTTAGGTCTTGAAATATTAGTACCCTGCCGTCCGCGGAAGCCTACTGCGAAGGTGTGACGCCCAAGTGCGCGGGGCGCCGCACAAGAGAGGGTGCCCAAAGGGGCCGCCGCCTGCGGATCGCGGTGAAACGACGCGGTTCCCGTGATCCGCCGTAGCAAGGGCGGGTGAGGGCGCACGGTGGGTTTTTAGTGGGTGAGAGCCCCACACTACCCGTTGTCTCCCCGGGCAGCGGGGTGTGCGGTAGGACATTTTTGGCAACCTAAAAAAAAAAAAAAAAGGTCTTGAAATATTATTTATAGTATTATCTGTTGGGTTGTCTGTATCGTCAGGCAAAGATTGGTTTTAGAAGTGCAAAAGTGTATGTGTTTATTTTCGGACTTACAATAAAGAAACAGTTTATAGATTAAGAAACATAAAAGAATAAAAAGCATGAATAAACTTAAATTAATAAAATGTGTCCCGTATTTGACAATGTTAGGTGTATATATTATCTTATCTAAATTTTTGACAGAGTTTTCCAAAATTTCCTTATATTTATTAATATAATCTAAATCAATATTTTGTAGTTTTACGGGATACACACTTTCCTTAAATCTAATGAACTTATCTATATTACAGCATGAATCGTTAATGATATTAAATTCTGACAGTATCACCGGAGATGTTATATTTATTAAATTATTGACAGAGGTTAAGATTGCACTTTTACAGTAACCTGTACAACCATTCGGAATAGTGAGTACTCCTGTACCCAATACATTTATTTCTGCAGATTGTGGGTTATGGCAGTCTATTGAACTTTATTGGGTTCTGACTGAACAAATAACCAACGGTTATCTGAGAGTAATTTCCATATATCTAATTTTCCGTATATTAAAGTAGCTTTACACTGTTTTGGTATTTCACTGATCACTTTTGATATTAATTCACTTTCACATGATGGTCTTGCTTCACTTGTATATACACTGGTTATTTCACAGATACAAGAACCGGTACTGACGGTTTGGCACATGTTTAGGTTTTCTAAGGTACAATACTGCGTTTTGTCTTTGGTCATTGCAATATATTTAGTATCTGGTATAATTAAACTAAAAGAGTCTGGTTTCTTATGGTTATGGGGTACAGGTAAGGCTATTACATGAGACAGTATGAATTCGTTGACAGAAACTAAAGGTATTTGTAATACAAATATAATTTTTCAATCTGTAAAGTAGGATGCTATTTTAGAAACGTTTAACAGGGTATGGATATGGCTTAATTCTAAAGGTACAGGAAATTCAAGATCTTTAGGCAAATAACTCTAGTTGAGAAGATAAAGTGAATATAGAGGTTGAAAGACTGTTTGTAATAGTATTAATGTAGGTTTCTGATTGCAATTCATTGACTGTGGCTGTTAATTTAATGAATTTATCCGAGAGGTTGTCGATAGCCTCTAACAATATGGCTTCGTTAATTTTTATTTTATTCAGGATTTCATTGTAAGATGAATTCACTGAAGTTGTTACCAAAATATTTTCCTTCATCAAAGAAGCTAATTTAATTTCATTGTTTTGCAGGGATTCTATGGCTTTATTATATTTTAAACCGTCATTTTCATCTAGGTTTTCGAATATAGTTTTGACAACTGTGCCGATTCCACCTATCCAGGCGCGTCTGAATCGGTTTTCTAACAGGTAAGAGATAGATGTAAATTCCCTTTTCAGGTCATGGTGTCGTGCAATTAGTGGTTCTAGTGTATGCTGTTGTATGGTGTTATTGTGTAGGTGAATGTTATTAAATAGCCGTTTTGATGCGGCAGATGCAATAATATTAATGTGATCGCTGAGGTTAGAGATTTCTAATGGCATCAGGACGTTTAACTGGTTGCGGTATATTTTTAGAATGCCTAAGTGGTCGAAGTAGAGACCTGAGCTTGATGTGGTGAATCTCTTGACATCTTGTGGGTGAACTGTAAATAATAGTTATCCTAATTAAACTAATGTTAATATATAACTAATATGGTTATATATTTTATTTAATATATATGTACTTATATCTATTTTTAAGTTTTATTTAATATATATACTAATGTTTATTTATTTTCTTGTTTTATTTAGTAAGTATATGTATTTATATCTATTTTAAATTTTAATTTTAATATAAGTATCTAAATCTATTTTGTATTTAATTTTAATTGTTTACTTATTAACTAATTGTATTTGTTTGTTACAGATTATGGGGTATATCGGCTAGTTTGATTTCGTCGTAGTGGTGACGAACGTGGCGTCGGTTTATGAGTAAAGATAAAGTGTTATTACCGTGTACTTTTACCACTTGGTATGGGCCTTTCCAGATGGGTGCTAATGCTTTGCCCAATCTGAGGTAATTTTTCAGGTATACATAATCACTGGTTTTATATTGTATTAAGCGGCTATGGGAATCATAATAATTTTTGGAGTTATGTTTAGATCGTTGAATATATTCGCGAGCTATTTCATGGGAGCGTTTTAGACGGTTTTGGAGCATCTTAATATACTAAGGGTAAGTAGCGTTTGTGTCTTCGTTAAATGTTGAGTTAGGTATGAAAGGTTTATGACCAAACATGAGTTCGTATGGAGCGTAGTGTGTAGTGGAGTGTACGGCTGAGTTGTATGCTAGCATGGCAGTGTATACATAACGGGGCCAGTTAGTCTGGTCCTTATTGACATATGATTTTAAGTATTCTTTTAACGTGGAATGGCTCCTCTCGAGAGCTCCTTGAGTTTGAGAATGGTATGGTAAAGACCAGAGTTGTTTTATTTTTAAAAATTCGCAGGTTTTCTTATATAGATCGGCGGTGATGTTGGTGCCCTGATCGGTGAGTATGATTTTAGGAATGCCAAAGATTGATATGAAATGAAGTAAACATTCACTGGTTTCTTCTGTAGTAGTTATTTTGTAAGATCATCTTTGACAGTTAATATATATTTTAATTTGGCAGGGCCAGCTTCCAGGGATAGGGCCTACGACATCTAAGAAGACACGTTGGCATGGAGCTGTTAAGGTACTGGTTATCTGCATAGGGCTGCGGTTGACTTTTCTAAGGACTTTATTTTCTTGACAAGATTTACATTGTTTAACATAGGATTCGATATCGCTTCGCATGCCCTTCCAGTAATAGGATCCCTTTATTCTATTATACATTCTGTTTGAACCTAAATGTCCTGCGATTGGAATGTCATGATTGTCATGCAGAATTTTCTTTATTTCCGTAGGGGATGGATAAGTAATGTTATTATGGTAAATATTTATTTTAATAGATGTATTGTGGAATAGGTAATTTAAGATGTTATAGATATTAATAAAATAATGTTTTTCAAATGGATTCTTTAGATCGGATATGGCTATCTCAGAGTTATTATTATTTATGATTTCATTTCTGGCACATTTAAGAGTTTTAAAGATTTCAGGATAGGATGCTTCGTCAAAGTGATGGACTTTAGTGAATAATAAGTAGAACGTTTTACTATTTGTTACGATTTGTTGAAAGGAATATAGTAGTTATTCTTTATCTAAAATATCTGTGCTGTTTTCAGGGTTACTTAGGATTTCATGGACATAAGGATTCGACTCATCGAGGTCGATTGATGTCGGAACGAGGATAATATTACATGAAGATTTTAAAAGGCTCTCGTTGTGTTCTAAGATGTCAGTGTTATATGTAGTGTTAGTGTTAGCTATTGATTTCAGGAAGGTGTTGTAATCGTCGGGTAACGTTTCAGGATTAGAGTTAGGATTGATTTCAGGGGATCCGGAGTTGGAGATAGGACTGGTACTAGGAATTTCTGGTGCAGAAGGAGGTGAGTAATCATCTACAGGATGATTGATAATAACGTTCGGGAGTAACGGATTATCCGATGGTGAGCTAGTGTTATCTATAGGAGTGTTACTAGAATTATTTTCAGAAGGTTGCAAAGGTTCAGGTGTTTCTTGAAAGAGGATCTGGTTGAAAGTCCTGATCGATACCTAGTTCGTCAGGGTTAAATGGGGTTATTTCGTCAAGATAGAAAGAGGAAGGTGAGAGAAGGAGGTCCATCAGATCTTTATCTTCATCATATGGACGTTGGATTGGTTCTGAAGTGTTAGGATTGTCTGTTAGTTGGATCGGATTAACTGGAAATCTAGATAGTGCATCTGCATTTGAGTTAATTTTTCCCTTTTTATATTGGATTTCATAATCGAACTCTTCGACTTTGAGGCGCCATCTTACGAGCCTCGAGCCAGGATCTTTACAATTGAAAAGCCACTGTAATGGCTTGTGATCTGTGATGATTTTAAATTGGTTCCCGTATAAGTAAGGACGAAAGACTTTAGTGCCGAAGACAATGGCTAAGCATTCCTTTTCGGTAACGCTATAATTGCACTCTGCTTTATTTAGAGTACGGGATGCAAATGCGATTGGGCGGTCTTTACCGACAGGACCTTGGGCGTAGTTGGATGCATCACAGGTAAGAATAAATGGTTGTATGAAGTCTGGATATATTAGGATAATAATTTTTGTTTAAGAGATTCGAATGCGAACTGTTATTCGTTCTGCCAGAGGAACGGGATGTCCTTTTTAAGGAGATTTGTGAGAGGCTTGCTTATTTTGGAGAAGTTGGGAATGAACCTTCTATAATATGAGACTAGTCCTAGGAAAAATTTGATATCCTTAGATGATTTAGGAACTGGGAAATCTGCTACTGCTTTTAGCTTTTCAGGATTAGGTTTTACACCTTCGTCACTTATTATGTGACCGAGATAACCAACTTCTTTATGAAGGAACTCGCATTTATCTGGCTATAGTTTGAGATTAAAGGATCTGAGCCTGTGGAAAACGGATAATAGATTTTCTATATGGGATTCTAGATCAGCTGAGTAAATTACAACGTCGTCAAGATATTCAACAGCGGAGGGCTTGTAGCCCCGAAAGACAAGTATTCATTAGTTTTTGAAAAGTAGATGGTGCATTTTTCAGACCAAATGGCATACAATTGAATTGGAAATGGCCTTGTGGCACAGAGAACGCCGTCTTCGTGGCGTCTTCAGGAGAAATGCGGACTTGATGGAACCCTGATGTGAGATCGATGGTTGAGAAATAGCGACTCTTTCCTAATTGGTCAAGGATCTCTGAAATTTGTGGGATAGGATAAACTTCACCGATGGTGATGTTGGTGAGTTTACGGATTACGACTCGCCACTTACGTACCCCTGAGGCGTCAGCCTTCTTAGGGACTACCCATATGGGTGATGACCATGGTGACGCGGATGGCTCGATTATACCCTTGTCGAGCATTTTATCTACTTGGGATGCCACTTCTTTCTTGTGGCATTCGGGGAAACGATAGGATTTAGTGTGAATAGGTATGGATGATGATGTACGGACTTCGTGTTTAATGGCATTAGTATAGGACAGATTGTCGTCAGGAAGATGGAATATATCGGAGTATTCTGAACAGATTTCAAAGAGTGCTGATCTTTCCTCTTGGTTGAGGTGTGATATTCTAAGTGAGTTTAATATTGTTTTAGTGCGATTAGAATTTTTTTGTTGAGTGTAGGATATTGGTGTGATAGGAATAGTGTTGTTGTCTATAGGCGCTCGTTTAAGTTTTAGGTTCGAGTTAACTATGACTGATTCTTCGGATGTGTTGATAACTGTGGTGTTAATTCTGTGATTATTTTTGACTAGGTTTATGCAGTTCGCTATGAAGACTTTATCGGATATGTGTTGATCTAGTACTATGCCTTCTTTTATTTCAGGATTATCAACTGTGGATTCTATTACCATTTCGGTACGAGGTGGAATAATGTAAAAAGGATCGGTAAAATGTAATTTAATGTTTAGAGTGTTGAGTTTGAGTGTGTCGTCGTTATAATCAATATAACAGTTGAAGTAAGTGAAGAAATCGGAGCCAATTATGCCGTCGTATGGCAGGTTTATATTTTTGATTACGTGAAATTTGTGGATTAAATCTTTATGTCCGCGGAATTTTATATTTAAATTGAAATAACCGAGAGTTGGAGTTGAATGTGTCTGCGGAATTGATACCTTTTATGTTTATTGGTTTCGCGGTTAGGTTTGGATACTTTGTAAGTGAGGATTATTTTAATAGGCATATAGCAGATCCAGAATCTACGAGGAACGATAAAGGTTTATTGGATACAGGAGTTTACAATATTATATGAGGTAGTGATCTTTTGGATGTGTCGATACTGATTTCGAATATATTTGTTTGATGATTCAGTGGTGTAGAAACGGTGTTAGAGTTTCCTTTTTGGGACTGGTTACCCTGTCGTGTAACTCTACTGGATTAAATTGGCTTAGAAGCGTCGAACGGGTTTCCTTTTTGGGGCTGGTTACCCTGTCGTATAACCTCATTCGAGTTGGATGCATAGGTATCGGTAGAATTTCCTTTTTGGGGCTGGTTACCCTGTCGTGTAATTATACTTGATGATATAGAACTAGGAGCGTCGAATGGGTTTCCTTTTTGGGGCTGGTTACCCTGTCGTGTAACCTCATTCGAGTTGGATGCATAGGTATCGGTAGAATTTCCTTTTTGGGGCTGGTTACCCTGTCGTGTAGTTCTACTCGATGATATAGAACTAGGAGCGTCGAATGGGTTTCCTTTTTGGGGCTGGTTACCCTGTCGTGTAACCTCATTCGAGTTGGATGCATAGGTATCGGTAGGATTTCCTTTTTGGGGCTGGTTACCCTGTCGTGTAACCCTACTCGATATGAATTTAGGAGCGTCGAACGGGTTTCCTTTTTGGGGCTGGTTACCCTGTCGTGTAACCTCGTTCGAGTTGGAAACATAGGTATCGGTAGGATTTCCTTTTTGGGGCTGGTTATCCTATCGTGTAACCCTACTCGATATGGATTTGGATTTAGAAAGTTTGGTGTCGACTTTTGGTTTTGGTCTCGTGCGACACCCTAACGAGACCCTTACGCGTTTAAATTTGATTGATCGGCCTCAGTAGTATCGACTTCATCGTGACCTTCGTCGTCACATGGATTTTCAGTCGCGAAATTTACGCGGGGTTGGTTTCGATTGTTATTAGGATAATTAGATTTAAAGGATATTGGATTGGATTTTTGGAAGCGATTATTATTATATTTGCGTCTTTTACAGTCTTGGATATCGTGACCGTAGAATTTACAATATCTGCATAGAAGGTTTGGATTGCCGCTTATTTGTTGCGAGAATGATTGGTTATATGGGGGATGGAATTGTCGAGCCGGTTGGAAAGATCTTTGAATTGGTCGCGGTTGACTGGGTTTAGGTTTAGATTCTATATTATTATTATTTCGCCCGTATAGACTACGTTGGATGCGTTCTTCAGATATCGCGATGTTTATAGCTTCGTTAAGATTTTTAGGTGATTTACACCGGACAATATTAGAGATGCGAGGAATGAGACCCATGAGAAAATTATGGAGGGCTAGGTCCTCCATAGCCGCGGTTCGGCCAGGGATTTCTTTAACTTTTATGTTGGATAATGATATTTCGGTGAGTATTTGTGATAAACAGGTCTCTACGCGTAGCGCATATTGCCAAACGTTTTCGGAGTGGTTTTGTTTGCTTTCTTGAAGCTCCATTAGGAGATGTGAATAATGTTATCTTTCGCTAAACTGTGTTTTCAAAAATTCTTTTAACTGTTCCCAATTTGTAAAATCTTTGATGGAGCAAGCTATTTTGGATTTACCCTGTGACATAGGATGTATTTAAATAGAATAGGTTTCTGTGTCTCTGAGGTTAATATAATATTTAAATCTAAATTTCCAATTACTATTTGTCGAGACTTTGAAGATTTATCAGGTAAAGAGGCAGAAGGCGATTGGACTTTTTCCATAGTCGCGGGAGCTTCTAAATTAAGTTTTACTTCTTCTTTGTTTGATCTAGACATTTTTACAATAATAAAATAACACACAAGATTGAATGGCAAAAGAAATGGAAATAATTAAAACAACAGGCACTTGATTAAGTGAGGCAACAGGAAATAATATGAACTGATTTGTAACTTTTTAAAAACGAATCGTATTAAACTATAATATAAACAAGTGACTGTATGAATACAATAACCAAAGACTTACAAAGTTGCGTAGGCGATGACGATTGCGACGAATTCTAGGAGGTATCGCATTTCGGGGCGATAACGGCGATGCAGGAAACAGTTGGCGCGACGGAGAATATCGGCTTGTGCTACCTGGCTGCGGTAACAGGAATTGAACCTCGGGTTTCGGGGTTCACGGTTCGTACAATATGGATTTTATTTCAGGACTTGGTGTACCGGTGAATAGCAGTTTAGCAGGATACTGAGTGATACACAGGCCCGGCACACTTCATGCACTTTCGCGAGATTTATATGTAAGTATAGTTGATTTGATTTGATTTATTTATTTTCAGGATGCGGCGGAGTTAGTATTGGAATTTATTATATTATTTTGAATGTCAGTCTGCACTTCGTGGTTTCACTGTGAACGTGTTGGATTTTTAAACGG
Source organism: Leucoma salicis (assembly GCA_948253155.1). Classification (NCBI taxonomy): domain Eukaryota; kingdom Metazoa; phylum Arthropoda; class Insecta; order Lepidoptera; family Erebidae; genus Leucoma; species Leucoma salicis. Next base: position 9,247,007 of record OX411815.1, read on the forward strand.
ATACGGCTTGAATATTATTACTTAAATTTTTTTTTAATAAAAACACTTCACTTTATTACCGCGGGAAAGCAACTGGGAATTTTCCGGATCCCACCGCTGCCACCAAATGTTATACGGACTCTTACAGTTTACGTTTAATCATAGCGCTAATTTCAAAAATAATACTAATGTGGTTCTCATGTCTTATACGCCATCTAGCGCTTATTTTAAGAAGTTTTTTTTTGTTGCTTATAGTGGCACACGAGCCACGGCCCATCTGATGGTAGATGGTAATCGTTGCTCATGGACTCAACTATACCGAGAGTATTGTCAAGCCGCTGCTCACCATTTCATTTCACAGATATGAAATGAAAGAATAAACGGCTATCTCCTGCTACAGCCAAAACGCAACAATGTGCTTCATGGCCGGTCACACGGGAGATGGTGGTACCAACCCGCTCGAACCCGATACCAAGTGAGTACTCCAACTTGGTACCCAGGCACTACCACCAGTCATGCAATGGATGATAATTGATGATAATTACTTCACCTAAGTCGCCTCTTACGACACCCGTGGGAAAGAATGGGGTGGTGACACTTGTATTCTTAGTTCGTCACCACACGGATTACTAAGTAAGTAAGTAAGTACTTCTATATTGGTCTATAGAAGTAGCTCTCACGAGTAAGGTATAGCGCTGGTTTTAGTGTCGAGTCGAGTGTAAATATTCAGAATTTTTTTTGTTTATTTAATAACAATTAAACCACGTCGAATCAGATCGTGTAAAGTGATATCTCTATTCGTAATAATTATACTGAAGCGTAAAAGAAAAAAAAAGACTCGATTAGTAAAGTATCCGTTCCGTCGTTATCGTGTTAACATACCTTACCTACAACACACGGACGTCCAAGACAGAACTTTTTTAGACAGTCTAAACAGTTTTTGATGTGAAACATCTAATGCGGAGGGAGGGTAAAATCGACTGTTAGCGTGGCTACGCTTTTATTTTACTTGTGCCATTCAAATCTTGTAAGTTAAATTTGACACACTTCCCAGTTTCCTATTCAGCTGAAATTTTACACGCATATGTATATCGCGTAACAATGTAATATTATGATGACATGGAGCTGATCTGATGATGGAGCTGGAAGGTGGACATAGGAACTCTATAATGAAATGACACAACCCCATCGAGTTTGGACTCGTTTGATTCATCTTGATGAGTACTTTGTCTTTAGATGGTATCCAGGGTCTGATAATGGAGCTGGAAGGTGACCATAGGAACTCCGTTATGAAACAACATAACTCCATTGAGTTTTGGCTCGTATGATTTTTCTTGACGAGTACTTTGTTTCTAGATGGTATCCAAGGTCTGATGATGGAGCTGGAAGGTGGCCACAGTAACTCTGATTTTAAACAACGCAACCCTATCGAGTTTATACTCGTTTGAGTCGTCTTGAGGAGTACTTTGTCAAGTTATGATCATTTTATTTCTACAAAATAATTTCAATGTTTCACATCTGGTAAACGTCCCACGACGTCTAGGTTTTTTTGAACTAGTTTAAATAACAAAAATATCATCAAAAATATCATGAGTGTTAAAAATAGTGTTTTTTTTTTATATGTGTGTATATATTATTTTACAAGTGCAATATATGATAAATAGAGACATTTTAAGTTTGAAAACTCAGTTGTTCTGCGGGAAGCGAGAGTAGTACCCACCTCAACGCGTCGCTTATGAGGTGTGCAATACATATAGCGTAATTGAATTGAAAAATATAATTTTCTGATATAATTGATCATTACTAATATTATAAGTGCGAAAGTGAGTTTACGTATTTGTTTGTTTAAAACTTACCTAGTGCTGGCTGGAAGGCTTCACAAGCCATCAAGAAAGTCTCTTAGGTTTACAGGCTCACAAATAATCGCTCCACCACATATACTGGGAGTATTGTCAAGCCGCTGCTCACCATTTTATTTCAGATATGATATGAAAAGATTAACGGCTATCTCCTGCTACGACCAAAACACACCGATGTGCTTCATGGTCGACACGGGAGATGGTGGTACCAACCCGCTGGGGTGCTATAGCAAGCACTTGGCCCATGAGTTTCTTGTCAGGTTCTTCTCATGAAAGGCTTTACTACGGAATCCGGCCGCTTGTGGCGATTGCAATCGCCACTTTGTTATTGCGGATGCACTCGCCTGAGGCGCTCGTGTTAATTATTTTAATTATAAGTGTATTATTGACGATTTTAAGTGCTACTTAAACAGGCCTATGAAATAAAGATATTTTTGAATTTGAATTTGACTCCCACTTGTTACCTAGCCCTACCACCAGTAATGCAATGAGTGACAACTGCTTATTTTCCTTAGACGTCTCGTACGATACCCTTCGGAAAGAATGGGGTAGTGACATCTGTATTATTAGTCTGTCACCACACTGAAACTAGCTAATAACGCGATAATAACCAAAATAAGGCGTTATTCCTGATCCCGTGCTAATAATGGGATAAAAAGTATCCTACGTATGTGTGCCAAATACTACTCAAAGCCATCTTGCGTGATTGAGTAATGAACAAATAAGCACTTATAGATTAGTAGGATTTAGTTTAACAACATCAATTTAAATTAAAAATATTTATTTTTAAATATCAATTTCATAGAAATTACATGTTTCAATAATTTTGGAAGTGCGGACTCATCCAAAAATACTTTGCGCTTGAGTTTTGCAAAAGAAGTGACGCTCAAAGTGCTTTGAAGAAGTGCGTGTGCGGATTTCTACCGCGTAACTTAGCCGCCCAGTAGCTAGCTCGTCTTTATCCATAGGTTGGGCACTTTCTCATCTTTAGAGAACCTGAAAAATACACAATGAACTGTTGTAAAATAAATTTCTTCACAAAAATGGGTAATAGGTATAATTTATCCTTAACCGTTATGCATAAAATTCTGGATAAATTGCCTAAATTGAAGACAGCCAACTCCATTAGTCAGTTAATACTATAAAAAATAGCAATCAATTATATGATTTATTCTCAAAAAATTAGCTATCAATTACTTATTTTACGAGGAATTAAAGACATCATCTCGTATACTTTTGTACTAAGAATTAAATTATTTCCCCACATAGATGGGTAATATAATTCGTCTTAACCGGTATCCCTAAAATACTAGATAACCAGGCTAAATTGAATTTACGTACGAACTAGCCGCCTACCTTGACTTTCGACGACAAACTTCATATTAATGAAGTTTTAACCATTAGGGTTAATACTATTAAAATTTTGCATTTAAATATATGATTTCATCAATATTTAGCGTAAATTTTGCACACCATTTAATATAATTAACTGTTTCTAATATTTTATTACCTTATTATTTTGATAAAACAATACTTTATTGTACTTACGTGTGAAAGGTAATGTTTTCATATTTTCGTTCGCTGCGGATTTTACAGCCGAAAACAACACGATACCATTATTTATGAAGTTTGTGCGAGTGGAAATAGACAAAATATTTCAATTAGCTCACTAATTTTAATCGAAACCACAATATTTTCAGCAATAACACAAAATCCGCTTTTCTCACTGCTTGGCACTTATGACAACTGTCAGACAAACAAAAAGCATATACGATGACAAGGACAAAAGGCACTATACCTATCTATATCGCACTTAGAGAAACTTTGAATCTTCTTATCTTCTTGTCCTGGACCTATCATACAACAGGACTGTGCGCTTTGTATTTCTGTGTATATAAAAATACACTTTATTCTCAATAGAGCAGATTTATATTTCAAATGAAAAGATCAGCGAGCCAAGTGAGATCGCTAGTACGGAGTGACGGTGTCCCTTTCCTTTGACCCACGAATTCTTAGGCTTAGCACACACTGCAAATTTTATTGACGCGATTTATCCACAAATTTCTGTGACATTAATGGAAATTTTATGAATCTGCACGCACTTTCGAAAATAAAATGGTGCGAGAATAATTTCAAAATAAATCTGTGTTTCGCGGTAATGTTTTGTAAAAAAAAACTAGTAGGATTATTACTTACTATATGTAAGTAAGTTATCGAATGTTTTTATAGTCATTCTAAAATACCCGAAAAACTTTTTGTTATATTCTCGCAAGGCTTGGTATTTTACATAGAAAAATCCTTTCATGGATTTTAATGCCGTAAAAGGGTGAATCCAGTATTGGTGTAATCTTTTGACGTGCCTTTTACGCCGTAATAAATATTAAATCAAGATTTTTGTTCAGATGTTCATTTAGGTGCGTGCGTCTCGGCTGAGGACTTGGTTGAAACATAAAAAAATCACTAGAAATTTTATACTCAGTGCATTCTAGTTATGATTCTGTACGCGGATTATAAACCGCCAGAACAAAAAATCGCAGTGCATGCTAAGCCTTACTATAGAACAATTAGGGTGACAATAAGTTTCTTTTTCCAGTTCATTCAAATCTAAGACTTAGTTAAGGTTTTTAAACTCAGAAGGGCTAGTCAGTTCACGAAAACAAAATTAACAAAAAAAACTGTCAGTCACAATAAAGTAAACTTCCTCAAATGTAAGATTTTTATTATTTTCAGACATAACTATAGTTCAGTTGGTAGGCTTTTTTGTTTGCATGAGCCGAGAAATACATCTGATCGGCATCTTTGAATGTAGCGGAGGCCTATGTTCTATTCATACTTATATATTAGCATTTTTTTAAGGTTCAGCTTCTTTAAGAACTGAATCAAATTTTATCAAAATCGGTTCACGCTTCATGTATACCGTGAGAGCAAAACCAACAAAAAATAGTTAAACCGATAATAACAAAAATTTAAAAAAATTAAAAATTTCTATTTGTTTTCAAACATATGGTCACCCGAATAAAGTGATCTCACTTTTACCTCGAATTGACCTCGTACCTACTATTTCACTAGGACCGTTTTTGGTAGCAGTGCGTATTCCAGTTGTATACATTTTACTTCCATGCTTCTTGTTTAATGGCTCTTTTTGTGTATCTCGTTCATTCCTGGTTTTGTTATTAGTATTTCATATCTAAGTATTACTATCCTTTATCTTAGATTTAAATATAATGATAATGTGAGTACAATCGGAGATGATAAAAAACTGTCAAAGTCGAATATTGTTGTAAAAATAGATACTGGCTAGATGATTAATGTTATTTCTAAGACAGAATATGCAAACTTCAAATTTGAAGCAACATAACGATTACTGTTTGCGTAAACGTCACGTAATTACATTCAACGGTACCCACACACGATCAAATAATGATACAAGTAAAAACATTTTCCCCAAAAAATGAGGAAAATGGCACACTATTCCAGTTTTGCCAAACCAAGATACTCGTATAATACTAGTTTTCTGATAGAAAATTGTAATAAATAGTAGATTTGTATGGAAAAAGGACGGGATATGTAAGTAGAAACACGGAACTTAGTCAAAATTTGTAATTTATTTATAATGCAACTGTAGGTAATGGAACTTAAAATACCATTTTTCTGTGTGGTGACGGGCTAAGAATAAAAGTGTTACCACCCCATCCTTCCCGCGGGTGTCGTACAAGGCTACTAAGGGAAGTAAGCAATTACCACCCATTGCACTACTGGTGGTATGGCTGGGTACCAAGTGAAAGAGCTTACTTGCTATCAAGCCCAAACGGGTCGGTGCCACCGTCTCCTGTGAAGTATTCGAAACGTCGGGATATTATAAAAATCAAGTAAACGCGATAGATTCCGTAAACGTAGTTTTATTTCAAAATGTGTAAAATTCGCGTAAATGTTGGAAAGTATTATACAATTTTATTTTCTGTTTAGATGAATGTATTACTGAAAATTATTAATTATCAAAGAGTACTTATGAGTGAAATGTAATCTTCCTATCATTATTGTGGCTATGAGATGCGTTGTGACATCCTTTCACGGTGCAGTAAGTCATTTTTAAATAAAATTATGCGAGATATTTACAATGACACTTTATTATGGACACTGACAGAAGAAGCAACGCAGTTAGCCTTTTAAGTTGAAAGTGCTTCACTCTGTTTGGACCTACTCGGGTTCTAAGCGTTATTATTCTAAGGAATAAGTATTATTTGCTATTTGTTGTTACTGATTTAAATTGCCAGAATGTATTCGGTTTGGACGGCTCTATCGCTTTAGGATTAGTTAACAATGTTAATGCAATAAATATTGATGAATATTATGATTTATTTAAAGGATTAGGGAAGTTGTCCGGCTAATATTAAATCGTACTGGATAAATTGTAAAGCCGATCGTTTGTCCGACACGAAAAGTTTCCTTAGGTCTTAAATATAAGTTATTACAAGACCTGCGTAGAATGGAAGGGTTAGATGTTCTAAGTAAGGTCACCCATCCGACCGATTGGGTCAACGCAATCGTTTTAGTAGCGAAAAGAGATGACAGCATTCGTGTATGTATAAATCCGCGACCTTTGAACTATGATGAGTGAGCTGGCGCCGCGTGTGCATGGCACGTGCGTGTTCAACGTGCTAGACGCGCGCTGCGGCTTCTGGATGGTGACCATCGACGACGACAGCGCTGACTTGTGTAAGTTCAGCACACCGTTTGGCCGCTATCAGTTTTTACGCTGTACGGGATAAACTGTGCGCCCGAAGTATTCTATGCTAGGCTTAGACAACACTTGGAAGATCTAGACTGTGTGAAGTCGTTTATCGATGAAGTGATCCCCCACACGATCACAGGAAGAACACGGGACGAGGAACGTTAGAATTGTGTTATTTTAATCACAATTTTATGAAGTAATAATAAGTAAGTCAAATTAGCTTAGTCTGTGAACTGATATTAAAGACACGTTGACTCCTATGATTATTGAAAGGAAGGGGGTAATCATTTCACTATATAAGGCGTTACAGCGCCAATTTGAGCGACTCTGAGAGTAAGATACTTTTCGGTAACAGCAAGTTTAGTGGTCAAACAGTGTCCTGCGAGTGGCAGTACTTAAGATACCTAAGTGTTTAATCATATTCTTAATTTTATAATATTCTTAGCAAATAAATGTAGTTTTGCATAATGATATTGTGTTAATAGTACGTAGTACCTTTATGATCAAAGCTGCTGTCCATGGTTATGTTATGGGTATTAATAAACTACCTTAGTAAATGCTTCCTGTAAGGAAGTAGATACTTTAATATTATACTAAATAAAATGTATTAAAAGATGTACCTACTGTAATTTTTTACAAGTACCTACATTATATTTTATGTGCAAGTAATCACAGTAGAGTATTTGAATATAAATTGATAATTGAAGTATTTATTTATCATTTAGAGTATTCATAACGTGTTTTAATCTATTTCTGAATTACTAGAATACTATAATTTTCTTAAATTAAATTTTCTTCTAATTTTTACAGTACAAGTAAATGTGTGACTACCTACAATACTCTTTTGGTTTCTTTAGTGGGTGAGGGCCCCACACTACCCTGTTCGACGACGTGTGCGTGTTGACGGGGTGTGCGATTAGGAACATTTTTTCCAGCCTCAACAAAAAAAAAAAAAAAAAAAAAGGCGTTGGAGTGTCTCTTACGTCGAGCTACAGACGTAGGTATAAAATTCAATCGTGCGAAATGTAAATTCGGCGTACCAAAAAAAACGTATTTAGGTCACAAATTGAACGCGAATGGAATCCAAGCACACGATTCAAAAGTGAAGGCCATTGTGGAGTGCCGTACCGACCTGGAGAGATTCTTTGGTATGGTTAATTATTTGTCTAAATTTATTCCCAATTACTCTGATAGCGTGAACATGTTAAGGTCACTATTGAAAAAGGATTCGGTGTGGCTATGGGATTCGCAACGCTGTGAGGCTGTGGATAAGCTGAAGAACGCGGTGAGTAGCACGCCGGTATTAGCGCAGTACAGCGCGAGGGAGCCGCTGGTGGTGTCGGTGGACGCGTCGAGCACGGCGTCACTGCAGGCTGGCTGCCCTGTCGAGTTCGCGTCACTCACGCTCAGAGACACACAGGCGCGGTACACACAGATCGAGAAGGAGATACTGGCTATTATGATTGAAGTCGATCGTTTTAGGCAGTACATTTATGATAAGTCCGATGTCACGATGCACACCGACCATAAGGCGCTCGAGAGTTTATTTCGGAAGCCGCTAGTATCAGTTCTGGCTAGGTTGCAAAGGATGATGAGTGGAGTACAAGGATACGATTTTAAAGTCGTATATACCCGTACTCCGGGAAAATATATGTACATTGCGGATACGTTGTCGCGAGCTCCTTTAAGTGAAGTCATGCCAGACTGTGCCTCGGCTGAGGTCGGGGTGCAGACGTGTTTTATGATACAACGCGTATCGTACAGTGATCATAAATTAGGTAGGTATTATCAAAAAATTCATAGCAGTCTAAGGACTGCTGACAGAAGTGAAAACTTGAAACTATAGACAAACAGTTGTTATTTTTAAATATCCAAAGTAATTGTTCGATCTTAAATAAAAACTTGTAAATCAAAATTATACATTCAGGCATTTAAAAAAAAAATATCATAACTTGACAAAGTACTCCTTAAGACGAATTAAACAAATACAAACTTGATGGATTCGGTTCGTTTCATTACATAGTTACTGTGGCCTCCTTCCAGCTCCATATTAGACCCTGGATACCATCTAGAGACAAAGTACTCGTCAAGACGAATCATACGAGCCTAAACTCGATGGTGTTATGTCGTTTTATAATGGAGTTCCTATGGCCACCTTCTAGCTCCATCATCAGACCCTGGATACCATCTTAAGACAAATTACTCATCAAGACGAATCAAACGATTCCAAACTCGATGAGGTTGCGTCATTTCATTACAGAGTTACTGTGGCCACCTTCCTGCTCCATCATCAGACCCTGGATATCATCTAGGACTGGAGTACTAGTCAAGACATTTCAAACGAGCCCTAACTCGATTGATTTGCGCCATTTAATTACAGTTTCGCATGCCCACCTTCCAGCTGCATCATCAGACTCTGGATACCATCTTAAGACAAAGTACTCATCAAGACGAATCAAAGAAGTTCAAACTCGATGGGGTTGCGTCGTTTCATTATAAAAGTTACTGTGGCCACCTTCCAGCTTCATCCTCGGAACCTGGATACCATCTAAAGACAAACTACTCCTCAAGACGAATCATACAAGCCCAAATTCGATGGGGTTGCGCCGTTTCATTATAGAGTTCCTAGGTACACCTTCCAGCTCCATCATCAGATCAGCTCCATGTCATCATAATATTGCATTGTCACGCGATATACATATAGGGTGTAAAATGCAGCTCAATCGGAAACCGGGAAGTGTGTCAAATTTATTTTCCAATGCACACAATATAGCTGCGTCTCGTAATGGTGTCGCGAGTCCAGAGATTTTATCTCATGTAAAAATATGCGTACCACGCTAAAAGAAGTTTTCACTTCAAAAAGAAGCTGATTCGGATTACGATTGTAAGGTGCTAGTTATCCATTGTCCTAGGTGAGCGACGCAACGTGAACCGATGCGACGTATTGCGGGTAATACTTTATCTGCTTTACGTCGCATTCATATTAGGCGACAACGTAGACCATAAGTACATACAACCTCTATTTGATATTTTTGTGTCGTGTCGCGTCGCGTCGAATTAACGCGTTTGTCGTTAACCTAGGGCAACGGGTAAGATATTTTTCAAAGAGCATCGTGTGTTCATTCCGCGTTCTCTGCGCGAGAGTATGTTGGCACAGGTGGACGAGGGCCGCCTCGGCATAAAGAGATGCAAGCGGCGTACCCGTGCCGTGATGTTCTGAGCGCGGACGTCGTGAACGCGGTGCGCACGTGCGCGGCGTGCGCGATGCACGCGATCCGCGCGTGCCGCCTGCTGCTGTTGCAGCACAGCCAGCTTGCCCGAGCTGCCCTGGCGTTTTTCGTTAAGTAATAGGGCAACTTTAATAACTAATAGTGTTAGAAAACTTGTTTTTATTGTAGCCCACGCATCTCAATCTCGATCCTATATTGTAGAAGACGAACAGGGTAGTCGTTTTCGTCGTACTCAAATTCATCTAGTTGTGAGAAAAACGGAGTTTTCACTGAGGCCAGGCGAGCGAGGTCTTATCAAGGATTCCGTTATAAACGCCGATATACAAGAAGTGTACGTAGGCGTAAACCATACAGTTCGGCAAGATGTTATTATAAATAACGAAAGCAACTTGTCGCATTTGCAGCGGCTGGCTACTAGCCCTCAACAGGGGAATGCGGCCTGCAGTGATGAACCTGTGTTATTGGACAGCAGTGATAGTTTTGAAAGTTCTCGTAGCGGCAGCGATGTATCTATCACATCCTCGTCACCTGCTGTTTCTATTACAAGGTCTAAGGAAAGAACTGCATGAATGTTGACCAAATTAGTTTTTGATTAAGTTAAAATTCTCAATACCTATTCATACATTGCAACCTTTATTTTAAGAAAATAAATAATGTAAGAACAGATATTTATTTTTGAAATATGGATGTCTAATTTTAAAAATACAAATACCTTCAAACTTGAAATGTGTATTATGTATGTATTTTATCAGTTTTCTTCTTATAATAATTGCTGATATTTACACGAATGTTACACATTTTGAAATAAAACTACGTTTACGGAATCTATCGCGTTTACTTGATTTTACTACTATCCCGACGTTTCAAATACTTTACAGCATTCATGATCACGGGTGGACTTAGATGATAGACGTCCAAGGCTATCAGCCTATAGATAGATTCCGTAAACGTAGTTTTATTTCAAAAAGGTTTCTTCTTCTTTTTATTTTTGTTTTCTTTTGAATGAAGGAAGATGTAGTATATTGAAGGTAAAATGTAATTGTAAGTAGCTAGATTATCTGAGGGTACAAAAATAATAAATCAGTATCAAACCAACTTGTGTGTGTTTCACTACAACGTCGAAGGTTAAAAAATAATTTAAAATTTTGTCAGAGCATATTTATTACGATAAACACAATACATAATACTAGCAAAACAAGGTTGCAGATTTCTTTGGGATGTTGTGAATTAGTAATCCATTCGGAATAGCTGCCCACACGCATGTGTAAGTTAGGCAAGCCTAGATTTATTCTAGATGTTACACCAACTATAATTCCTTGATGTATGTTCACTTCTGCAGGATCACCCGTCTGATAGCATATAAGACCACCACCTTCAGTCGCCTATAATAATACAATTAAATGAGTTATTATAAAGCAGTTTCTTATGGCATTAACATCTGTGCCTCCTGTGAAAGGTGATACAAGTCAAACATCAACACTTTGCAGGAGTACAGAAACAAAATTTTAAAAAATCTAGTTCGCGATCTAAGTGGGTGGGGGAAGGTTAAACTGGAGTACTTTCTTTTGTAGATAAAATCATTCACTTTTATTGAAATGCAATTTATTTCATAAATATTATTGTTGGAATTCAGATGGACGACTTGAGGGTTAACTCTTTACTATATGCCGACGATGCGATCCTATTTACAGTCAGCGAGTGACCTGCAAATCCTAGTCTACGTAATGACAGCAGATTGTAAGAAAACATATAGGCCATGTGAATGTGAGCAAAACCAAAATAATGGTCTTTGAAATACGAAAAGCTAGAACAGATGTTACAGCAACAATAGGCAATGGCATGCTAAAACAAGTAGATGAATATGTATATCTTGGATGTACATTCAGTCGGAGTGGAAGGTACACCACTGATATAGAGAGAAGAGTAAATGCGGGATATAAGAGTGATTGGAGCTTCGGGACAACTTTTTTGCAGGCATCACCTCATCAAGAAGGTACGTGTCACAATACATAATGCAGTGCTTTTCTCAATATTATAATATGGAATCGAGAGTTAGGTATGTATAAACATTATTAAATGGAATCGAGATTAAAATCAATGCGGTCGGAATGCGATCTCTGTGTAAAACCTGTGACGACGATGTAAGAGAGCGAGTAGGTATGAAAGAGAGTATAGGTGTAAAGGTACGAAAGGGCATACTCTCGATGTTTCGGACATGTGGAAAGAATGCCAGACGAGCGATTGGTTAAGAAGATATAACTAAAATGCGCAAGTAGAAGGATGAAGGTGCAGGGGGAGACCGAGACTAACCTACCGAGACCGAATCGGTCATTTATTGAAGGAAGGTGGAGTCAGGAGTCTCCGAAAGCGGCAAGCGTGTATGAAGACAATCATGGATGTTGACGAAGCGAGAGATATATGCAAGAATAGAGCCTTTTGGCACTCTGTTCCTCTGCCTACCCTGCAAGGGAGATGGCGTGTTGCTAAGTAAATAAGCTTTACCTTGTTTTCACATATATTCAATATCCTTGAATTTGTTTTTGTAAGAATAGCAAGAATGATTTTCTTTTGTATACAAAAGAGTCACACCACATAAAAACTTTTCATTCCCTGTATTGTATCTTTCAAAGAGGAAAAAATTGTTTTGCAAAAATGTTGAAATCATTAAACATATCGCAAGTCTTTTCAATAACAATATTTTTTGCTGTTTTATTAGAAGCTGTATGCAATAGTTGGTACTAATCTCTTAGCAACAACTGAATATCCATACTAGTGTACTTCTTCTTATACAAAATTAATGCATGGTCAGTGGCTGCCTCCATATTATGAGTATGACTGTGTACGGCAATTTGATGTTCGATTGTAATTGTATGTTAACATTGTTGTAACAATCGATTTTTTGTTTTTACCGGGACAAGCATCAGAGTACCTACATAATCAGCTTCTTGGCGTTTGGGCTTAAATGCAGCAGTTGACTTGTGATAAAATCGTACAGACATGAAGCTATATCGTTCGCGCCTCTATTCCTTTCACACTCCGGCCACATGTAACAGAAGGCTTCTTTTGTTTTTAAATCATGTATGCTCAAATTGTAATAATACACACACGTACCCCCGCCACCCTCATTATGTGCGCACTTGTATCATTTAGCACGTATATTGTTCTTCATACATTTTTTTAGGTTTGGTTTGAGTTTTAGATACCATTCAATTTATGTTCCTTTATAACTTACATAAAAGTTAATTTGTACAAAATGTTGTAAGTCAAGATGTATCACTGATCACAAATTTGGCATAAATTTAGATTCGGATTAGTAGGTATATGTTGAATTACACCCTAACCGGTATTGAGAAAAATCTATTCAAAGTGATATAACTCTAATGACATCCACATTCACGATAAATTTACTGAAAAATAATATGTGAAAATTAATATAACCGCACTTATACCGCACTATACGAAGCACGAAACATAATATGTACAGCAATTACTTATAGAGGTTACAACTTGAAATATATGTATATAGTCCAGTCAAGATAGGTTTTAACCTTGCAAAAATTCCGTTCTCGTTTTTTTTTTTGTTTAATCGTTGGGGGGTCACTGGGAGTCCTCAACCCAAAAGTCGGCCAAATCGGCCCATTGCTATCGCCGCCATCTTGAATTTTATGAAAAATGTTTTTTTTAATAACTCGGCCATTTTCAATTTTAACGAAAGACAAAAGTTGTAGGAAACTCAATTTCCTACAACTTTGGTTCTAAAATTTTTTTTTCAAAAAATGGATATTTTTCGAATTAAACCTAAAAATTAAATTTCCTACAACTTTTATCTTTACCATTTTTCGTTAAAATTGGAAATTGTCAAGTTATTCAAGAAAAACTATTTTTCATAAAATTCAAGATGGTGGCGATAGCAATGGGCCGATTTGGTCGACTTTTGGGTTGAGGACTTCCAGTGACCCCCCCCAACGATTAAACAAAAAAAACGAAAACGGATTTTTTGCTAGGTCAGCTTGATTTTTTGCTTATAATAGACTGGCCTAATACTCACTATATTTTTGCAAAAATCATTATTTATGTCATTGATTTATTCATTTTTTTTTCATTCATTCATCAGCCTTTTAACGTCCACTGCTGGACATAGGCCTCTCCAAGAATGGGGGATAGTTCCGTAATCGCCACGCTTGGCAAGCGGGTTGGCGATCGCAGTGGATATTGTTAATACTCGAAGGAGTGCTGCTGCCCACTCCCCCCGTTTTCCTCAGGTGGCTATTACGACTCCCATGGGTGGAGAGGGGTGGGACAATTCTAAAGCCGGCCCTATACGGAAATTTATTTGTTATCATTTTAAATTCAGTTTATAAACGCATGTATACGTTAGGACTGCGTGACGGAAATTGTGCTAATAGGGATGGATTCATTTATCCCAAACACCAAGTACCCGTCTGTGGTTGTAGCCATCCCTGGTTTAACAGTATCTGCAGGGAGAGGCTGCACGTCTGTAGCAGTTCTCCTATTTGGCCTGGAATAAGGCCAGGAAGTGTCAGGACCATAACGCAAAAGAGGAGAAACGAAAGTATAACGCCGCTTAATAGGAAAGTTATTGCCTATATTACAGGTGCATACGACACCACGTGATCTTGATACACATTGACAAACGGCATTTTGTTGCGCTATCTCTGTTACTCTCGCAGCGGTTTGTACCTGATTAGGATCTTTCACTTCATCGCTTCGTTGGTCTTTTGAGTGTAGCGAAAAAATCCTACTATATTGTATCATTACGTCTATGCCTAATACTGATTATCTATACTCTGTCAAGAAAGTACCGGGAAAAGATCAATAATACACAAAAATTTTATTATTCATCCAAATTTATTTTATCACCTTCAAAGTATGCTCCTTCAGAAACGATAGACTTACGCCAACGAATGGGTAATCCAATCATCAAAATATTTTTTAAACGCTGTTTCCGGAATTGAGTTCAGTTCTCGCCGCGAATTCTCCTTTACGTCTTCTACCGATTGAAAACTGGTGCCACGAAGTGGTAATTTGAGTTTAGGAAAAAGAAAGAAGTCGGCTGGAGCCATATCTGGTGAATATGGTGGTTGCTCGATGGTATTTGTTGAGTGTTTGGACAAAAATTCATTCACAATAATGGCCTTGTGCTAAGGCGCATTATCGTGGTGCAAAATCCAAGAATTTTCTTTCGACAAATCTGGCCTCTTTCGTCAAATTTGCTCTCTTAAACGCTGCATAACGCTCAAATAATATTCTTTATTTACCGTTTGACCTTCTGGCAAGAATTCCGAGTGCACAACACCGCGATAGTCAAAGAAAACAGTCAACATGATTTTGACTTTTGATCGACTTTGGCGTGTTTTATTCGGTTACGGTTCACTTTGAAGTCGCCACTCCGAAGCTTGTTGACTAGTTTTCATGTCAAACTCGTAAACCCACGTTTCGTCACCAGTAACAATGCGTTTCATGAATGTTGGGTCGGAATTGACTCGTTCTAGCATGTCCTCAGCGACTCTCATGCGATTGAGTTATTGGAGAAAATTCAGGTCTTTTGGGACTTTTCATACCCAAGTGATTATTTAAAATGGTATGGATCGACTCGTGAGACACAGAAAGTTTGGCGACTATCTCTCTCAAAGTTGAATGAGGATTTTCAGTCACTTTTCCTTCTCTTTTGCTTTTTGTTGATGGCCTACCAGAGCGAGGCAAATCTTCTATCAAATCTCGACCGCATTTAAACGCTTTGTACCACTCATAAGCACGTGTTTTCGATAAAGTCAATTCACCGTAAGTCTTCTGTGTAACATTTTCAGTGCACATTCCATTGGCGGTGCAAAATTTAAGACAAATTTTTTGTTCGATGTTTTTGTCCATTATGAAATTCGCAATACACACTAGATATGATATAACTAAAAATAGCATTGTATTTAATATAAATAACAGATGCAACTCAAACTCCGCGCCAAAATGGATATCAGTTGTGTCAATCCAACAAAAACAAAAAAAAACAAAAATTTGAATTTGGAGCCATAAACAAATCATCCATTCCCAATACTTTCTTGACTGAATGTATAAACTATGCGGTCTAGCCATATTAAGACATATAGAATGTTCTGGAACAAATTGTTTTGCTTGTAACGTCGTAGTGGTGAAAAGACAAACTAAATTAATTAAAAATTTCCTCTATTACGCTGAAAAGTACGTTTTACCGCTAGATGGGTTTTGATCTAGGGGTGGAGTATCGTTGTACTTCGTCGCCCGAACACCCGCATTTAGCGACGCATCGTTCTAAAGAGATTTTGCCTTGAAACACCTCCGCTCTTTTTCTGGATATATCACAGAACCCGTAATGTCAATATCTGGTACTTGCATAGACATCAAAATACAACTAATTCATTTGAAAGTTAGTATACATTTATGTTAAATTACGTACTGCAGATGCAAATCTCTTAACAGTCTCGGGGGCCGTACAAAGGTAATGTCTGCAACTTCGTTGTAAGATTGCCTCACATGTTTTTCTTGTAATCATCTCGACTTCATCCGCATATACGTATTTAATCATCGACCAACTCTAAAGAAATAGAAATAAGGATTTTAATGAGACTTTTAATATTCCAAGCAATTAAATAAAAGCTTGTCCATGTGGTGACGGAATAAGAATACAAGTGTCACCACCCCATCCTTCCCGCGCGTGTCGTACAAGGCGACTAAGGAAAATAAGTCACGAATTGCATTTCTGGTGGTAGGTAGGTACCAAGTGAGAATACTCACTTGCTATCGGGCTCGAAGGGGTCGGTACCACCGCTTCTTGTGTGACCAGTCATGAAGAACGTCAGTGTGTTTTGGCTGGGGCAGAAGATAGCCGTTTATTCTTTCAGGTCATATCTGAGAAATGAAATGGTGCGTAGCGGCTTGACAATACTCTTGGTATAGGCAATTGAGTCCATGAGCAACGGTTACCACTTACCATCAGGTAGGCCGAAAGAAACGTTTATCTACATCTGTTTCATCTCTGAGGATTCCATAGATTCCATTTATTTACTATTGAACATTGGCTTCGTTAAGATAACACCACAGTAAGCGGTCTTGCGATATAATATATTAAACGGTTCCTATAATATCCATTGTATGTGCGCTGTGTATCCATCGTCTAAGTCGTGGTTCCCATCTGAGAACCTTCTATCGTCCATTTGGCCTAATGCTAGTAGCTCAGGTTTTTCTTTGAATACTACGTGGGTGGCAAACAAGCATACAGCCGACTTGATAGGAAGCAGTTACCTTTTTTTTTATTTTTTTTTATTGCATGTAGTGGCAGACGAACCACGGGCCATCTGATGGTAAATGGTAACCGTTGCCCATGGACTCAACTATACCAAGAGTATTGTCAACCCGCTGCTCACCAATTCAATTTACAGATATGAAATAAAATATAAACGGCTATCTCCTGCTACAGCCAAAACGCAACAATGTGCTTCATGGCCGGAGATGGTTACCAACCCGCTCGGGCCCGATACCAAGTGAGTACTCCCACTTAATACTCAGCCCTACCATCAGTGATGCAATAATTGCTTACTTCCCTTAGTCACCTCATACGATACTTGTGGGAAAGAATGAGGTGGTGACACTTGTATTCTTAGTCCGTCACCACACGGACAATACGCCATATTCTATATACGCCAGCAACAGCAGAGGCATAACTCACGCGTCGTCATCTCAAAGGAAAGGAGTAGGGGGTGGATAGAAAGGACATTAAGGAGAGAATAGGTAGGATAATAAGGAGAGGTTTGGGTCTCCGGCACTCTCACTCACCATACGAAACATGACGGTAGGAACTAGTACCCTTGTTTTACGCTGATCTTTTGTGAGAGGGTGGTACTACACTGATCGAGTCGGCCCATTCATGCTGGGATGAGCAAGCCCTACCACTAAAAAGGTTATATTAATACTACTACCATAATTGCATATTCACTCTAATGCTCACCTTGGTAGCTCTGACTCCAGTAACCATACAAATGCCATCAAAATCGTGGTAAGTCGATTCAAAAGGAATTTTGTTTACGTAGACATTAAATTTCCAAGGTGTATTCAAAGTCTGAAAGTAGTACAAGAAATAAACACACTCGGAGCAAATGAATACTTATTGCTTGCACCAGTAATGCAATGGGTGATAATTGCTTACTTCCCTTAGTTGACGTATAAGGCGTCGTATAAGACCCGCAGGAAAGGATGGGATGGTGACACTTGTATTCTGTCCATCACCATACGAAGAAAACTTATTACAATAATATTGGAAGAAAATACATTGTTATAACTAACATAAAATATTATTTGTTTTAACCCAATATTCTCCCACTGCTGGGCCTAGTGATAGGGATTTAGGCGGTGGACTATCACATGTTCAAGCCCAGTTGGCAAACTTCACAGGCCGTCAAAAGAATCCCTCATGCCTACAAGTTTCGTGACAATATTTTCCTTCATAGTGCTGTGATAATTGTTAAAAATGTATAATATAAACATATAGCATCACGCCTGTATTCCCCAAGGGGTAGGCAGAGGTGTATTACACACCCACGTCTCGCCAGCTATGTTTAAGTCCCACGTAATAGGGGGCGAGTCTATTGACGTCTACCGGGCACATTTCCAAACTCCGGGCTGCTACTGAGAATTTATCTTATTTTTTTTTACAAAAAATCTCAATAACACTGGCCGACCCGGGGATCAAACCCGAGACCTCATGATCTGCAGTCGCTTATACTACCGCTGCAACACAGAGGCAGTTAAAAATGTATACACATAATTAAAAATAACCTCTAATAGTGAGAGATGTTTACCATCCGATGGGACTGGGAATTGGAGTATCGCTGAAAGTGCTACACATAAAAGTAACTTAGAATAACATTAGTGTAAGTAATAAAAGTATTATAGGTAGATACGATAGGTATACATGTTGTTAATTTTTCATGTTAGTGTAATGAGAGGCTTTTAATAAAATGTTTTGAACTACATTATATTAACTGCTCCGCTGTAGACCAAAGCTAATTTTTACCTCGGGTTCTCAATTTAATAGAGCGATAAAACCACCATACCAGTTTTTAAGACAAGTGTAATCAAAAGCTATCAAAGTTGCATCAAAATAGTTTTTTGCGTAATGTGCGAACCAACAAACAAAAAAAATATAAAATACAAAATCTCTGAAAAACATATTTGTGTTCAGAGTCGCTTCAAATACATTGGTTTTTATATATCTTAAATATACAGACATAACTCTCTGTTACAGCTTTAAAATTCTGTTACAAAAAAATGCACCATGGTCACGTCCGATGCCATACGCACAACCTAAAATATTTCATAAGTTGGTATCATAAAACGCATTATGTCTATCGCCCCGGCGGTGCAGCGGTAGTGTAAGCAACTGCTGATCATGAGGTCTCGGGTTCGATCCCCGGGTAGGGCGGTGCTATTGAGCTTTCTCGTAAAATGAAAAATTCTCAGTAGCAGCCTGGAGTTTGGAAATGTTCCCGGTAGATGGCAATAAGCTCGCCCTCTATTACGTGGGACTTAAAAATAGCTGGCGAACCATGGGTGTGTAATACACCTCTGCCTACCCCTTCGGGGAATACAAGCGTGATACTATAGTTCTGTGCACCAGATGTGCAGCAGTTTAATGTTTCTTAGTGGGGTACGAGATTCCTTCTGAATGGAAGGGAGTTCGACAAACTGGAAAGTTAGACGCTTGCCAGAAGGATGGACATCCTTTTGGTTTTATACTGGATTTTTGCTTGCTTGTGCTATTGCTGCTGTAAGACTATGTGCGGCCGTTACTTTCATCAGATCAGTTTGCCAATTTGCTCTCATTCTATGAGCATAATACATATAAATAATAAAACGTTTCTTTGTAATGCATTCTCATTACCAATACAGCAAGGTTGTAAGCTGGAAACCTATAAAACCTCTGCGAATCAACTTTAGTTATGATTCTCCATTGTTGGATATTAGACTCATTATTCTTTTTTATTATAGTTTGCGTGACTGCAGCCACCACTCTTATTGCACCATAGTCGTGTCGAGGGCTGAAATGTTAATAATATTAAATATGCAAAAGGTTTGATTTTGAATACTCTTGTAAGGTTTCAAAATTTAATACATTGAAAATACATACGCTTTTCTATTGGTTAGAAAACAATTTGCGGATGATAGTACTTTATTTTGTCCAATGATACTCCCGGCACAAATAGCTCGATACAACTGGTTTTCAGCGTCGAACATCTTAAAGACAAGCACCTAGAAATTTTTAAATAATTAATATTTTTTTCCAAAAGAGTTAGTGGGCTGGTCAGTTGATTTTGTTTTTCGGTGTTGACCGACGTAACCAAAATATGGTCAAGAGGCCATTGTTTATTTATGTTTTTTCTTTTTAGGGTTCCGTACCCAAAGGGTCAAAACGGGACCCTATTACTAAGACTTCGCTGTCTGTCTGTCCGTCCGTCTGTCACCAGGCTGTATCTCAAGAACGACGATAGCTTGACAGTTGAAATTTTCACAAATGATGTATTTCTGTTGCCGCTATAACAACAAATACTAAAACAAAAAAATAATAATATTTAAGGGGGGGCTCCCATACAACGTCTGTCTGTCCGTGCGTCTGTCACCAGGCTGCATCTCAAGAACGGCGATAGCTAGACAGTTGCAATTTTCACAAATGATGTATTTCGGTTGCCGCTATAACAACAAATACTAAAAACAAAAAAAATAATATTTAAGGGGGGCTCCCACACAACGTATGTCTGTCCGTCCGTCTGTCACCAGGCTGTATCTCAAGAACGACGATAGCTAGACAGTTGAAATTTTCACAAATGATGTATTTCTGTTGCCGCTATAACAACAAATACTAAAAACAAAAAAATAATAATATTTAAGGGGGGCTCCCATACAACGCATGTCTGTCCGTCCGTCTGTCACCAGGCTGTATCTCAAGAACGACGATAGCTAGACAGTTGAAATTTTCACAAATGATGTATTTCTGTTGCCGCTATAACAACAAATACTAAAAACAAAGAAAAAACAATATTTAAGGGGGGCTCCCATACAACGTATGTCTGTCCGTCCGTCTGTCACCAGGCTGTATATCAAGAACGGCGATAGCTAGACAGTTGAAATTTTCACAAATGATGTATTTCGGTTGCCGCTATGACAACAAATACTAAAAACAAAAAAATTATAATATTTAAGGGGGGGCTCCCATACAACGTCTGTCTGTCCGTCAGTCTGTCACCAGGCTGCATTTCAAGAACGGCGATAGCTAGACAGTTGCAATTTTCACAAATGATGTATTTCGGTTGCCGCTAATAACAACAAATACTAAAAACAAAAAAAAAATATTTAAGGGGGGCTCCCATACAACGTGTCTGTCCGTCCGTCTGTCACCAGGCTGTATCTCAAGAACGACGATAGCTAGACAGTTGAAATTTTCACAAATGATGTATTTCTGTTGCCGCTATAACAACAAATACTAAAAACAAAGAAAAAACAACATTTAAGGGGGGCTCCCATACAACAAACGTGATGTTTTGCCCTTTTTTGCTCCCTATTGATAACGGGTAGACGCTTGAAATGTTCACAACAAGTAGACGCTTGAAATATTCACAACAAGTAGACGCTTGAAATATTCACAGAATATTTAGTCATATTTTCACTTTAAAAATAAATAATTAATTTAAAATAAAACAAATATTTAAGGGGGCCTCTCATACACAAACTGTCTGAAAAGTAAGTAGATAGGTACTTAATTGAAAATCATAAACAAAAATGGGCGGTTCTTCTACCTACATACCTACCTATCAAGTAATTGTTAACACCACTTTCTTTATAGGTATTTACTTACCTAATTCTTACGCCCTTACAAATAATAATAAAAGTTTAAAAAGCTGATGGAATTAACACTATAAAAAATCATCCACGACTAGAGAGAACACTATAAAAAATCATCTACTTTAGAGTCATCCGTGGCAAATGTGCGCAGTGGGTAAAAGTGCGCAAACCCATTCATTTTAGTCCTAAATATGTGGGATTACGCACGCTTACCCACTGCGCACAGTCACCTCGAATGACTCTAATGGTAACATAATTCCTTACATTTAAAACTGTTTCGTTATGCGCATCTAAGTATATGTTGAAAACCACGAAATCAGTCAAATTTTACTTGCAAAATTTGGTAACAGCCAAACACCTTGGTTACAGAGAGTTACAATAGTGTAATGTTGTTTACCTAATCAATGGTACGGAACACTTCGTGTGCGAGTCCGACCCGCACGTGGCCGGTTTTTTTAAATATAAAACCCTGCACTAAAGAATAATCCTTGTATCGCGGGGGACTTTACAAACATACAAATCCACGGACACAAAGTACACCTAGACTCAGAACAACCATTTAAGGATCACAGAGTTGTCCTGTGTGGGAATCGAACCCACAACACTCGGGCGGGAGGTATCTAAACCACTCAGCCACCTGTGCAGTCAAATTGATTTATTTAAATAATAAATATTTACATGATGCGGCAGATCTCCAGGGTTGATTTTTGTACCAAATTTTCCCGAAACAGGTCGTAACTGAAACAAACATATAGTTTGAAGATATATACTTATCTATTTTAAAATAAAATCCATTATTAATGTACACAAAGCATACAACTTTCATTAAAATGAATTATCTACCGAAATTAAAAATGTTTGACCTTAGATTGTACGTTATGCAAATTAAGATTTGAATTTGAATATTGTTATTTGCATTAATAGTCCGTATTTAAACAATACTGATATAAGTTTAGTTATATCCATAAACATAATAAAACAGAGATGGCAAATTAATGCGAATAAGTCACACTCATCTTAATTCCTATGGTACCTAACCTTATGTTGAAGACTTTCGAGTCTTGATGCTTCTTCGGCTATAGAATGTAAACATAATTATTAAGCTAATTGTAATTACGTCAGCAATTATCTGTTTAACATAATATCTCCCCTGAATCCTATAATTGTCTTTAACACAATCATTCTCAATAAACTTAATGGTCGGTGGCAACACACACACAACATTCTAGGCATTATTTAATTTAATACTTTTTAGATCTATTTCTTTCACCAATTGACATGCTCCGCTACATTTTAAAGTACAAATTATTTGTGAATAAAGAAAAAGAGATTTTTAGTAGGGGCGGGAATCGAACCACGCATCTTTTCCACTCCGGGGAAGTGCTCTAAACCACTGAGCTACCCAACTGATCCTTCGATCATCCCAAATTCTTAATCACATTTGTCTAACGACTAACGCCGTCTACCGGCAAGCATTACATGCATCCAATATAGTAAGTTTCATTTTGCAATTAAAATTCATACTATTTGATAGCGCGATTTTTTCAAACATTTTAGATCTATCTCTTTTAGCAATTGACATGCTCCGTTACTTTTTAAAGTACAAATTATTTGTGAATAAAGAAAAAGATATTTTTAGTAGGGGCGGGAATCGAACCAGGCATCTTTTCCAATCCGGGGAAGTGCTCTAAACCACTGAGCTACCCTACTGATCCTTCGATTATCCCAAATTCTTAATCACATTTGTCTAACGACTAACGCCATCTACCGGCAAGCATTACATGCATCCAATATAGTAAGTTTAATTTTGCAATTAAAATTCATACTATTTAATGGCGCGATTTTTTCAAACATTTTAGATATATTTCTTTTAGCAATTGACATGCTCCGCTACTTTTTAAAGTACAAATTATTTGTGAATAAAGAAAAAGATATTTTTAGTAGGGGCGGGAATCGAACCAGGCATCTTTTCCAATCCGGGGAAGTGCTCTAAACCACTGAGCTACCCTACTGATCCTTCGATTATCCCAAATTCTTAATCACATTTGTCTTACGACTAACGCCATCTACCGGCAAGCATTACATGCATCCAATATAGTAAGTTTAATTTTGCAATTAAAATTCTTAGTATTTGATGGCGCGTTATTTTCAAACATTTATTTCTTTTATATTCTATTTCTTTTAGCAATTGACATGCTCCGCTACTTTTTAAAGTACAAATTATTTGTGAATACAGTGGTTTAGAGCACTTCCCCGGATTGGAAAAAATGCGTGGTTCGATTCCCGCCCCTACTAAAAATCTATTTTATGTTTTATGTTGCGTGATGAGCGAGCAAACAAACAGATAAACAGAAAAAATCTAAAAAGAAACGTTTTGTGTTTAGACACGCCTATATAGCCTTATTCAGACATTTTTTCCCAAATATCTTAAATTTACAGACACAGCTCTATTACAGCTTTATAATAATAGTTACTAAATTATGTAAATAAAAATATATTCTTACCCTTAGACTCGCTGAAAAATATGGTAAGCTTTTACTCTGTTCATAGGCCTGGAAATCATAGGTTTAATATGTATTGTTATCTTTTTATTTTTCCGTATGACTACAATTACCATAATATAGTGAATTATTTCACCATCGCATTTAATACCATAAGTATTGTAAGCAATCTAAAGAAATATTATTCAATAGATAATATTGGAATATAGCCAGTAAACTACTACAGAAAAAACCCGATATAAAGCAGGATTTTGATACAAGCCAACCTTTTTTGCTATTGGGATATAACAGACTAGTATTCTTCCTACCAAATAGTGAAAAGAATGAATATTATCCATTACTACTCTTCTCAGAAGAGTTGATTTAAACCAAAAAACTGATTTATTATAATGATTTTTTTTATTATTATTAATTGTACTGAATTTCATTCCAATCTAATTTGTTACATTATCTGAACTCATCATAGTGCACAAAACGGTCAAAATTCATCTAATGGTAGCTCAGAGACTTGCTTATTCCAGCATGAATGGGCCTTATCGTGAAAGTAATAATAAATATTCACGGACATTTCACACAACGTCCTCTGGTCCCAAACTAAGCTTAACGCATGTGCTATGGGTACCAGATTACGGATATAATACAATATTACCTTTTTATGTAATTACATACCTACATATAATTGGCCGTGTGAGGCCGGCTTTAGAATTGTCCCACCCCTCTCTACCCACGGGAGTCGTAAGAGCCGACTGAGGGAATACCGGGAGAGTGGGCAGCAGCACTCCCTCGAGTATTAACAACATCCACTGCGATCGCCAACCCACCTACCAAGCGTGGCGATTACGGCGTTATCCCCCGTGACGGGACCGCTCGTTGTGGCGTTCTCTTGGGGAGGCCTATGTCCAGCAGTGGACGTTGAAAGGCTGATGGATGTATGGATAATAGATAAAAAACACCCAGACGCAGTACAAATATCTGTGTTCATCACACTAATAATTGTCCTGAGTGGGAATCGAACCCACGACCTTGTGCACGGAAGTCGGTTACACTACCGACTACTAGCACCTTCTCACAGATCAGAGTGATACAACGGTCGGCACTCTTGCCGTTGTGATTCGTATGATTAGTGAGAGTCCCGGGGACTCAAACCTTCTCCCTATCCTCTCCTTGTTAACCTTCCTATCTCCTCCTTAATAGTTTTCCTATTTTCTCCACCTTCTATCCCTTTCCTCGAATATTGCAGTGCCCGAGTGATGCCTCTGATGTTGCTAGCATCTTTAGGCTACGATAAACATAATTACGTAATTTTAACGCAGGAATGCAATGTTGTTTCATTTAATCTAGACGATGAAATACATGTAAAAACTTCAAAGGAGAATTTAAAAAAGAAATAGTATAATTTTGATGAAATTAAAAATAGTACCTTTTCCCATGTTGGACTTTCAGGATATCCTACAGTTAAAATAGTACATGCTAGAAAGATTTGTAAATATTGTTTACAAATATATACATTTCGTGATTTTATTGTTGCTATCAAAAGAGAGAAATGTAAATAATAATATCTGCATTGCGGCTTTCTTCTGTAATCTCTTACAAAAGCTAAAAAATAAATAAATTAACAAATATATTTATTGTCAGTTTTGGCAGTTATGTCCAGTTATGTCATGTTAGCTATGACGGTAAACATGACATGGTCTAAATAATATGTATGCAGCGAAGAAGAACAAGGAGACCCATCATTATTTAGGTGACCGTTGTCAGACAGTATAGTATAGATATAGTTCTACAACCTCAGACTAATAGTACTTAGTCTGAGTCTACGACAGTTCACATATCTTCAAGTATTCCGTAAGGGTACCATCTCAGACTAAGAACTTAATAGATGGAGCCACGGCGTGGCCACACTTGAAACAGCAATATTTTTTTTAAACCTTTTATTCATCCAATCATCAGTTTTTAAACATCCACTGCTGGACATTGGCCTCCCCAAGAGAGCACCAGAACTAGCGGGCTTGTGCTGACTGCATCCACGGCTCCCTGCAGCTTTGACCATATATTTGGTCAATCTGGTGGGAGGCCATATTACGCTGCGCTGTCCGATACGTGGTCACAACTCGAAAGCCTTTTTCCCCAACGGTTGTCAGTTCGTCGAGCGATATGGCCTGCCCATTGCCACTTCAGCATGCAAACCCGGCGGGTAATTCGGATATTCACGTTCTATGGATCTCCATAATAAGAATTCGATCACGTAGGGAAATACCAAGACTTTGAGCCTTGATGTAAGGTAAGTATTGCTGCTCCATAAATTGCCGTTCTGTTCGATATCTCATCTGGTAAATAATATCAAGTTACCTATATTTAATAAAATAATAGTACACAAGAATACAATTAAATTATCTTTTCTTTCTTTTCAGGATCAAATAATTTTTTTTTTTAGATATTTTTATATATATTTTTAGCATTTGACATGCTTAGCCCTATACATTAAACACAGAGTGAAAAATGTGAAATCGAAAATAACAGTCAGGAGCAGGATTTGAACCTGCATCTTCTGGATACCGTCCAGATGCTTTACCAATTCAGCCATCCTGACAATTACTCCTGACTGCTAATTTCGATAACACATCATACTTAACGTCTTTGGGTGACGTCAAATAAGAAAATAATTATCATCCTTCTAGCGCCGATTTAATTAATTGAATAAGAACTTAGAGCAAATCAGTTTCTCTGAATTCTAGATTATGACTACAGTGGTAGTCATAATCTAGAATTGAGATTTACTTACAAAGATGAAGTTACAACTGCCTCTGTGGTGCAGTGGTAGTGTAAGCGACTGCTGGTCATGAGGTCTAAGGATCAATCCCCGGGTCGGGCAATGCTATTGAGATTTTTCGTAACAAAAAAAAATTGTCAGTAGCAGCCCTGAGTTGAAATGTGGCCGGTAGACGTCAATAGGCTCGCCCCCTATTACGTGGGACTTAAACATAGCTGGCGAGTCGTGGGTGTGTAATACACCTCTGCCTACCCCTTCGGGGAATACAGGCGTGATGCTATGTGTTTTGAAGTTACAAAGACTTTAAAAGTTATACTTACATGAATATATTCACTGGCAATGATTTTGCTCCCAACGTTATTATTTAACGTATGTATAATGAAACATCAACAAAATATCGTGTAATATATTTTGGGTATTTCGTGGGTTGCCTCGTTTTCCCGTAGCATCCACCCATTTCGATCTCGCATTTGGATTAGAGGGAAACCTAAAATAGTAAATATTTATCATCATCTCATAAATTACATATAAATTATATGACTTTATAGCATTCAATCATTAAATTATTTCATTTTCGACTACTTACGCATGAAATGTTATACCGGTGTTTTTTCGCTCGCTGTAGCTTTTGTAGCCTAGTACACTATTTTACAAGCACTATTATCACGTAGTCTTTGTCTCAAAACTGAATAACACGTAATGTCACTGAATAATATGTAAAACCCGTATTTTTATACAAATGTTCGATTATGTCAGTTGGATCGTGACAGACAAAGCATTTTGACATCGTGACACATACCATAAACTGACCACGGCGACAAAGACAAAAATCTATGACTTTGTCTGTTTTTTGCACCAGTAAATTGTATCTTATGTTCTCGCTCATACATGTCAAAGAATTTTCTTCGCTCTGTCTAGATGTATTTAGTCTGAGGGTACCATTTTACACTCATAGAAATTATTCTCTATGGTGTATTATAATATAATATATGTCCCATTTCAAGTGTAAATGACTGCCATAGCCTTTAGCATGCTATGAACGAGTTGGAGAGGTATTTCCTTCTCAATAAGCTTGATCTCAATGTTTCCAAATGCTTGACTAATAGCTACACTCGTAAATAGTGTCCACACGTATGTGTATCTACCCGTATGAACTTTATAACACTGTCTTAAAGCGTACCAATATCATCAGAAACTTGGGTGTCATCCTGTACTCCGTGGTGTCATCACACTAAGTTACTCTTCGATGCCCATATTGAATCTTTACTATTTTATAGCCGTAACAGAGCCATGTCTGTACATTAAAGATATTTAAAATTACTAAACTGATTTTGGTGCAACTTTTTTTGTTTGAGAGCTATTGATTAGACTTAACAACTGGCATATATGGTATCCCGCTACTATATCGGTAACCTGAGATATAACCAAAAAACGATAGCAATAGCTCAGTGAGCACTCCCCGGATTGGATGGGACGCAGGTTCGGTTCCCGCTCGCACTAAAGTTCTCTTTTTCCTCATTCACAAATAATAATTTGTACTTTAAAGTATCTGAGCATGTCAAGTGCTAAAAAAATACAGATCAAAATGACGTCAATTATGTTTATTGTCTCTTTCGTTAGAGACTTTAACTTTAGATCTAATGTGGTCAACGTTAGATCTAAAGTGTATGATAGATATTTACGGCTTACGGATTTTATGAAAAATAAGTGAAAACATAGGATACGAATATATTATATAGAACTTATTTTATAGTAAGCAGCAGTAAGCTGCCCGCGTTGGGAAAAAAAAATCTCTACCAAATTACTTGAGTTTCTGAAGACATAGGATTGTAACTAGTGTGCTGTCAGTGATAACTCGTGGCACAGAGACGTGTTCGTTGTACTATGGGCCTCATAAAAAAGCTCAAGGTCTCTCAGCGGGCAATATTGAGATATATGGAGTTTCGCTACGTGATATAATCATAAATGAGGAGATCCAATGAATTATATTAACAGATATGAAAAAAATTCCAAAGTGTGGAAGTTATTGAGGGATGCTTATGTCCAGCGGTGGACATCTTTCAGCTGATGGGCGGTTGGATAGATTTTATAGTAGATAATGAAAAACAGAAATATGGTAAATCATTTATTTAAATTCATAATATTTATTAAATACATAGAATGGAGCAGCACTATTTAGAAGGTTTCTAGGGGGGTTAGAATGTTTCTCACTCGATCATATCGACATGTCATCGTGTCATTGTAATTGGTTGAGACATCACCGTGATTAGCCGAGAGATTATTGCGACATCACGCGTTGGTTTCTCTACCAATCACAAGCGAGACCTCTGGTTTAAAATGTAGGCTGCATATTTTGGGTAATAATAAAATTGACCCTATATTGTTATAATGGATAACCAAGTGTTTCTCTTTTCAACATCTTTCTGGAACCTGAAATATTAATAATATTTCAAAACAAGGAAGAATTTAGTGGTATGTTGCTTTTTATACCTAACCATAATTATTATTATAAATATAACTGTCATTAATGCTTTATTTAGATACAAAATCTGAGTCTGGTTTACTTAATACTAAATATATAAAACTGCAAATGAAGTAGATTGAAACCTTTTTTTTTAAGGTGGGCAAAAATGTCCTACTGCACATCCTACTGCCCGGGGAGCCAACGGGGTAGTGTGGGTCCTCACCCACTAAATAAACCCGCCGTGTGCCGTCTCTCGGCCTTTATTGGCGGGCCACCGAAACCATACTATATTCCACCTTTTTTTTTTTGTTAAGGCGGTACAAAATGTTCCTAACCGCACACCACGTCGTTCGGAACAACGAACAGGGTAGTGTGGGGCCGTCACCCACTAAAAACACCCGCTGTGTGCCGTATCTCCGCCTTTATTGGCGGACCACCGGAACCATATTACATTCCTTCAGTGGTCCATTATATTCCACCCTACTTACGTAAATAGTTTATTTAAAAATTAATGAATATAGTACACAATAAAATAGATACCTATGTCATTAATCTGTCGCCTCACGACACTAAAATTAATTGTAATTGACTTTTTACAGATTCGAGCGTAAAAATGTATTATTAAGGTTAGATACGGTTATTAGCGTAAAAATATACTAACATGTGAAACTTAATATCAGAATTTGGTTCCCAAACACTTCGGCAATTTGAAGCAACACAAAACATTGTTTGATTGCAAATATTAGGAGATTTCATTTTTATTTAATCTTTTTTTTGTTTCTATTTTTTTTAGAGGCTTGTATGCACCTTTATGCCCCGTTCCTATATTCAACGAATCGTCATTGTTAACAGCTACCCATCCGTTAGTTGCAAAATGTCAGTCAATTCACTTACGACTCGTATTTTATAGGAACAGATTATACTTACGCCTGGTAGAATATTCTACCAATCGTAAGTAAAACGATCCGTTTTATTATTATAGGACTTTAGTAACTATGTCAGCCTCATGGGTTTACTGATGGGATGTATTTTACGACAGCTGTATGTTGTTACCTGACTGAAGAGCTTGTTTAATAAGCGTAAACATTTTAGCTGCTACTTTAGTCAAAGGCTGAGATAACACGATATTCACTGTGCTACCCTGCAAGTTCAACCTCTTAGTGCTCTCTATTCGATCACATTTCGCCAATAAATGCATTATATCCTCTATTTTATCACATGATTCGCAGACGGGAGAAGCCCGTCTACCAATCATGTTATAAAATTTGTTTGTTGGAATGTGACCTGTGCTTACCCTGAACGCTATTCAAGGTGTCTCGCGGTAGGTGACTTGCGTAAAACCAGGGTCTGATGGCTGGCACCCGATTTAGGGTTCTGTACCATAAACATAATATAACATAATAACAGCCGGTTTTCCCCTTCCTCCGCATTAGATGTTTTCATATCAATAAAAAGCCCATGTCTATCTGTGTACTCTGGACTACTAAAATAAATACATTACTGGTGGTAGGGCTGGGTACCAAGTGAGAGTACTCATTAGTAATCGGGCCCGAACGGGTCGGTACCACCGTCTTCTGTGTAACCGGCCATGAAGCACGTCAGTGTGTTTTGGCTGTAGCAGAAGATAGCCCTTTATGAACTAAAACTACGAACGGCTCCGCCGCAACCAAAAGCCGCAAACAAAAGCTAGTTTTTAGGTTATATATCCCGTTCCCGATATATTATCGAGATAAAATGTACACTAGTATTTTTAGTCTAATCGAGATCTATCAAATGAAAAAGTTGCATTAAAATCCGTTCAGTAGTTTTTGTGTGATGCACGAACAAACAAACAGATAAACAGACAAAAATCTAAAAAAAATCGTTTTGTGTTCAGATACGTCTATGTAGCCTAATACAGAATTTTTTTCTCAAATATCTTAAATGTACAGACACAGCTCTGTTACAACTTTATAATAGTATAGATAGATAGGCGTGTCTAAACAAAAAATAATTTGTCTGGTATACATTTTATCCCGCTACTATTTCGGGAACTTGAGATATGGCCTAAAAACTAGCTTTTGGCTGCGGTGGAGCCGCGGGCAAATGTTAGTTAGGCTATATAGGCGTGTCTAAACACAAAACGATATTTTTAGATTTTTTGTCTGTTTGTTCGTTCACGCATGTTTGGCCTGGTAAACATTCCTATTCATGTCACAAAGCATAACTTTACTAGTTGGCGAGCGCCGAGTGGCTGAGTGTCACGTCGAGGTAACTTCGCGAGTAGTGTAGTGGAGGCTATACACGTAGTTGTAAGCGAAAGTGAAAGAATAGTGCTTTTCAAGGACGGCTGTCACTCCAGCCATTTTCCGCGATGTTACTACGCCGATTTGCACTTTGGACTTTAAATTTGAAACGGTATTTCTTATATGTTTTTTTTTTAAATCAACACGATGATTACATATTGCCGTTATTAAGTTAATAACTATTCCAAACTATATAACATTAGCTATGAATTGATGTAAAGTTTATGAAGAAACATCTCGTTTTAAATTTTGAAACCAAACAAATGTCTGGTGAAAAAGTTCTTTGAACCTAACACAAAGTGTGAAAATGTGAAATCGAAAACAACAGTCACGAGCAGGATTTGAACATGTATCTCCTGGATATTGTCCAGATAATTTGCCAATTCAGACATCGTGACAATTGCTCAGGACTGCTAACTTTGATAACACATTCATACTTAACGTCTTGGGTGACACTTGCGCCATCTGTCGAAAGTATTACATACACTTTGTGTTAATTTATATGGCTAAGCATTTCAAATGCTAAAAAAGATATATAAAAAATATTCTTTGGACTTCTTCATCTTGAACATGCTGCGTCCACATACACAACATAATGTGGGTTCCATACTACGCAGCAGTACTCTAGTTAGCTACGAACCCTGGCATTATATAGGTATAATATAATTATAATCCTACTTTTACTTTAAAGTTTCTGGTGGTAGAGACTTGCTTGTACGTATGAGCCGGATCGATCATGGAAGTACCACCCTCTCACAAAAAATCTGCGTATAACAACGGTAGTTACTCCTACCGTTGTGGTTCGTATGGTGAGTGGGAGTAACGGAGGGCCAAACCGCCTCCCTATCCTCTCCTTATTATTGTTCTTATTATCGCCTTAGTATTCTACCTGATCCATCCATCAGCCTTTCAACATCTACTGCTGCACATAGGCCTGCGCCGATAGCGTCCAACGGCTCCCCGCAGCTTTGACCAGAGGATCTGTCGGCAGTCCTTATGACTGGCCATGTTATTTATGCTGCTCACCATTTCATTTCACAGATATATATAAAATGAAACAATTAACGCTACAATCAATACAAACCAGTGTGATTCATGGCCGATCATACGGGATGTGATGGTACAAACCCGGTCGGACCTGATAACCATTGAACACTCCCACTTGGTACCCAGCCCTACCACCAGTAATGCGGTGGGTGATAATTGCTTACTTCCCTCAGTCACCTCGTACGACACCCGTGGAAAAGAATAGGGTTGATGACACTTGTACTCGTATTTTTAGTCTATCACCACACGAAATGTCTTTGTCTTACAGACTTGCTGCACAAATATGAGTGGCGATGCTCGCTAAAATGTTACATGAAGATTGAGAGCGTATCAAAGATAGAGGACCGAGGAATTGTTAGGAGACTAAAACCAATGCTACGTATAACGTACTTGCAACAGAATAAAAAACTTATAAAAATAGCTCTGAAAAAAGGATGCCCGTTCAAAGTTTCATCGGACTTTAATTAGGCTCAAAAATTTAATTTTTAATATTTACCCTACCTACTCAAATATCAAGTCAACATTTCGACGGATAAAAATCTGATAATTATGAAGTAATTTACCTAATTTGATCGTTCTGTTATACCCTTCCCATGCAAGGCATCTAGCTAACCACTGCACTGTTCATGGAAACTGTCCAAGCGGTCGGGTCAACCTTTTTTTTTAAGACCAGTCACGTCATTGGAAACAAAAGCTTTCGGACCAAACTCTTAAGCTCATGGCGAGAAGGACAGAAATGGCGGTGCAGTCTTCGGCTGATATTAAATTGTAATAAATTGGCAATTTAAAAAGTGGCCCATGAGTTTCTTGCCGGGTTCTTCTCATGAAAGGCTTTACTACGGAATCCAGCCACTTGTGGCAATTACAATCGCCACTTTGTTATTGCGGATGCACTCGCCTCAGGCGCTCGAGTTAATTATTTTAATTATTAGTGTATAATTGACGATTTTAAGTGCTACTTAATAGGCCTATGAAATAAAGATATTTTTGAATTTGAATTTGATTTGGTCCATCAGAGGTGACCAAACAGGCAGATCTCCAAGTCTATGCGACGAGACATTCGCCGATTTAATACCTTGCATATTAAAGAGGCGATAGAGCGGAACCAAGGTTCCAAAGTGTTCGCAAGAGATCTGTCTGTTGGGAAAAGCCAGCTGACCAAGCTGAAGACCAATGATGGCACTGTTGTTTCTTCCAAAGATGAGATATTAAGAGAGGTCCACGAGTTCTATGGATACAGATCCCAGAAAGGTGGTCAGTCAGGAGTCACCAGGTGACAGAACTAACTTGAAGAATTACAGACCCATCTCGCTCTTGAGCCATGTCTATAAGTTGTTCTCGAAGGTCATTACTAATCGACTCACGTGCAGGCTAGACGACTTCCAGCCTCCCAAACAAGCCAGTTTCCGAAAAGGTTATAGTACCGTAGATATCCATACGCTGCGCCAGATTATACAGAAAACCGAGGAGTATAATCGGCCTCTGTGTCTAGCGTTTGTGGACTACGAGAAAGCCTTCGATTCGATCGAAACTTGGGCGGTACTGCAGTCCCTTCATCGGTGCCAAATTGACTATCGATACATCAAAGTGTTGAAGTGTTTGTATAGAAACGCCACTATGTCTGTCCGAGTTCTGGACAAGAGCACAAAACCGATCCAACTGCAGAAAGGTGTTAGACAGGGAGACGTCATGTCCCCGAAACTCTTCACTACTGCATTGGAAGATGTTTTCAAGCTCTTGGACTGGACCGGATTCCGCATCAACATAAATGGCGAATACTTCACTCACCTTCAATTTGCAGATGATATCGTGGTCATGGCAGAATCGCTGGAGGACCTTGGTACCATGCTCAACGACCTCAGCCGTTTTTCCCGACTAGTGGGTCTAAAAATGGACAAGACGAAAGTCGTGTCTTATGTCCATGTCATTTCAGCACCGGTCCTGGTCGGGAGTGCGCTTCTCGAAGTTGTCGACCACTATGTATACCTGGGACAAACTGTCCAGTTAGGTAGACACAACTTCGAAAAAGAGGTCAATCGACGAATCCAGCTCGGCTGAGCAGCGTTCGGGAAGCTGAGAGAGATCTTCTTGTCCAATATTCCACAGTGTCTGAAGACGAAGGTCTACGACCAGTGTGTGTTCCCAGTGATGACTTACGGCACAGAGGCGTGGTCTCTGAATGTTGGCCTTATATCAAGGCTTAAAGTCGCTCAGCGTGCTATGGAGTGGGCTATGCTTGAGATCTGTCTACGTGATAAGATCCGTAATACGGAAATCCGTAGGAGAACGGGAGTGACCAACATAGCTCGCCGGGTCAGCATGCTGAAGTGGCAATGGCCAGGCCACATCTCTGGACGAACCGACATCCGTTGGGGAAGAAAGGTTCTCAAGTGGCGACCGTTTAACGGACGGCGCAGTGTAGGACGGCCTCCCACCAGGTGGACCGATGACCTGGTCAAAATCGCAGGCAGTCGTTGGATGCAGGCGGCACAGGACCGTTCGCTGTGGCGTTCTCTTGGGGAAGCCTGTGTCCAGCAATGGACGATGAAAGGCTGATAGATGGATCGTTCGAATGTAATAGTGGGCGAGCCTATTGGCATCTATCGGGAACATCAAAACTAGCAAATACATTCAAAAACATTGTAATTGTACTTCTTTTCTTTAAAGTGTTAAGTATTGATGTGAAAACATCTAATGCTGAGGGAGGGTAAAACAGGCTTTTGGTTAATGCACGCCTCATAAGCGAAGCGTTGAGGTGGGTACTACTCCCGTTTTACACGGAACAACTGATTTTTCAAACTTAAAATGTCTCTGTTTATCATATATTGCACTTGTAAAATAATATATACACACACATATCAAGAAAAAACACTATTTTTAACACTCATGATATTTTTTATGTCATTTTTGTTATTTAAACTAGTTAAAAAACTGTTTAAAAAAATTCTGTCTTGGACGTCCGTTTGTTGTAGGTAATGTATTATACACAAATATTAATGTATCGGGTCTTAATCGCGTATATAATGTTGAGGTTGAATACCTTAATTTCCCGACGTTTCGACCGTATTGCATCGGCCGTGGTCACGGGTTGACTGGTGTAGTTCAGCGTTGCCTCCGTGAAGCGCGAGTGTCTGTAACTACCCTCGCCTCGTTTATATTTTGATCTCCGAAACTGTCGGTACTTCGACACACCACACTAACGACATCCTCACACTGGCGCGTAATGTTTGTTCGGCGATATGTACACTTACTGATGACAGGATTCCATGATGTTGACAAACGGTATCCATCTTCTCGGTTAAAATTAGCATGTTTTTTTATTTCAACCGCTTCCCACGCCATCCTGGAGTAATAGTGACGGTCGGTGGAGAGGACCTGTGGTTTATGCAGTTCAATCCAGTGGTTGGATCCCGCCTCCAGCAAGTGTTCCGCTATAGCTGACTTTTGTGTATGTCGGTGTTTTACAGCTGCGATATGTTCTTTAACCCTTTCCGCAATTGTACGTTTGGTTTGTCCGATGTAAGAACTACCACAGCTGCAATCCACTTTGTAAACGCCAGGTGTCTGCAGAGGGATTAAATCTTTTGGAGTACGTAGGTAATGTGATACTTTAGAATGCGGACTATATACAGTCTTAATGGAGTATTTCTGTAGTACTGTTCCAACTTTGTCCGTTACTCCTTTAATATATGGTAAAAAGGCTGGTGCCCTGTCTACCCCAGTTCGTGCCTCCTTCTTCCGCAGTCGTCGTGTGCTACCCCTAAATCCGTTTCGTTTAAGTACCTTCTGAACATCAGCTCACTATTTAATTGTTCAGGGTCACAAATGTCGTATGCTCTATTGGTCAAAGATGCTAATACGGATTGCAGGTGTCGTGGATGGTGGTGCGAGTCAGCATGCAAGTATCTGTCAGTATGCGTGGGTTTTCTGTACACAGTATGTGATAAGGCACCGTTTGCTTTGACCCTTAGTTTTACATCAAGACATGCTAACGATCTGTCCATCTCTATTTCAAAAGTAAACCTGATGTTGGGATGTACGGAGTTCAAATCCTTAGCAAATGTTTCCACTTCTTGTCTGCCGCCCTTCATAATGCAGAATACGTCATCAACGTATCTCTTCCACAGTTTAACCTGCGACAGTTTCGGCTTGAGCATTTCTTCGATATGTTCCATCACCTCTACCATTTTTAGGTAATGTACGTTAACACGATAACGACCGAAATACTTTACTAATCGAGTCTTTTTTTGTTTCACTTGAGTATAACTACGAATAGAGCCCTATTACTTTCACGATCTGATTCGATGTGGTTTAATTGTTATTAAATAAACAAAAAAATAGTGAATATTTACGCTCGACTCAATGGCACAGTGACCAACACTAAAACCAGCGCCATACCGGCTATACCTTATTTCGTGAGAACTACTTCTATAGACCAATATATTAATAAGTACTTCTTAAAATTAGCGCTGGATGGCGTATAAGACATGAAAAACTCATTAGTATTTTTGAAATTAGCGCTATCTCTGTGATTTATTGAAAAATACTTAGTAAGACTAGTTACTTATCAAATAATCAATTTTATTGTGAAAAATCTATGTTTTCACCTTAACGAGACGTCCCAAGAAGGCTCATTTTTGTCACATTAAGTAAATACCTATAAGAAAATACTTGATGAAAACGCAAAATATTTGTATAATTCTAGGTACAAACACGTAAAATATAAACTAATTTGATGAACTTCATTAGTCTTTTCTCGAAAATCCGGCAAAGTAGGGATATTGTATTATATCAGGCCCAGATTAAGTATCTGGGCTGCCGGACGGGCGGTGGCGCTTTCGCGAGCACTTCCGTCAACTGTCCCCGAGCCTCGTCGGTGCGGCGTCCGCTCTTGCACGGCTCATGCCGAATATGGGCGAACCCAACAATGCGTGCCGACGGCTTTACGCGGGGGTGGTCCAGTCGATGGCGCTGTACGGCGCACCCGTGTGGGCGGAGTCTCTGGACGCACTGAACAGGGCTCTCCTGTGGAGGCTACAGAGAGTCATCGCGTCCAGAGTCATACGTGGATACCGCACGGTGTCGATGGAGGCGGCCTGCGCGTTGGCCGGAATCCCTCCGTGGGACTTGGAGGCGGAGGTGCTTGCCGAGATGTATCGGCGGGCGTCGCAAGAGCGGGAGGGGGGTGGACGTCCCCCACCCAGCTTGGTGGCCAGGTGGCAGGGCGATGCCCGACGAGCTGGCATGGCCAGCTGGAAGGCGCGGCTGGAGACGCCCCAGGCCGGTTTTCGGACCGTAGGGGCGCTCCAGCTGGTGCTGGAAAAGTGGGCAGGGTGACGGCACGGAGTCCAGACCTTCCGACTGGTGCAGGTGCTGTCGGGGTACGGTTGCTTCAGCAGATATCTGCACATTGTCGCAAGGAGGGAAGCGACTCCGGCCTGTCACCATTGCGGCTGCGACGACTACATGGCGCAGCACACGCTCGAGTCGTGGTCGGCTTGGGCCGAGCAGCGTCGTGAACTCGTCGTGGCAATAGGGGGGGACCTCTCGCTGCCGAGCGTCATTAGAGCGATACTTGGCAGCGACAGGAATTGGGCCGCGGTCGATGCCTTCTTCGAGGAGGTCATCTCGTGGTAGGAAGCGGCGGAGAGGGCCAGGGAGGCTGATCCTTCCACAGACCCGAATCGCCGCCAGCGACTGGGGTGGCGCAGGTGTGAATATTTGCGCCTAATGCCGCCCTAGCTGAGGCTGCGGATGGATGGACCGGGGAACGTCCTCCACCCGCAAGGCCTCCCGCGAAGGTGCGACGCTCCGTGTGCGGATGCGTCGCTAAGTTGAGGGTACCCGAAAGGGTAAGCCGCCGGCGAACCACCGAAGGAATGTAACATAGTTCCAGTGGCCTGCCAACAAAGGCGGAGAGACGGCACACGGCGGGTTTCTTTAGTAGGTGAAGGCCCCACACTACCCTGTTCGTTGCCCCGAACGACGGGGTGTGCGGTTAGCGACATTTTTTCCCGCCTTAACAAAAGAAAAGAATGGGGTATTGTATTATATACACATAAAACACTATAAATTAAGGTAAGTTTCAACATGATATAATATGTAACCAAAGCCCGTACATTTGTGGGCAATCTCTTTTTAACCCCCGACGCAAAAAGAGGGGCGGCTGCGGTCCCACAACGCGATGAATTTTTTTTAGAATCATTATACTCGTACATACTTAGGTACTTTAAGATTGAGTTTCTTTCATAATTTTTTACTGGGAACTCAGTTTTTTGTCGGTGGTTTTTTAAATTTTAAATTTAATTTTTATTAATAGATAAAACTAATCATTATCTATCGCATAATTTTCAACTCATTAGGGTTTTACAGCAGGGCACGTAACATAAGCGTTGATTATTACTGCTAATGTATACAAATTACGCTATTAGCATAAATGAAAATGCTAAAACATGCTATATTTTTTCAAGGTTTGCTACTCTTTTCCTTTCTAATATTTTATGAATCACAGAGGGTATCCATTCCTGGAGCATTTTCTCCACATTTACACGTCAACAACAAGACAAGTGTGTAGATATAGTTTTATTACACGCTTTTTATTAGCTTCACCTGTTTGTTTGTATGTTTGTATATTTTTATGTTTTTATGTTTGTAACCGACTCCTTTGGACGCGATTTTCACCCACTTTAAACGGCCAGATTTCGTTCAAACTTTGTAGATTTATCGAAGACCGATGACATTACACTAATTTGATAAAATTATTCGGTATTTATCGGTTTTTAGGGTTCCGTAGTTGTTGAACGTGTAAGTTTCTGAATCGCGATATTAAGATGTGGACCGGCGTTGTCCGATGTTTCTGAATCGCGATATGAGTGTTTGCGAAATAAGAATTTTTTGCTTTTATTTTAGTTTTTAGTATAGTTATTTATCTATGTTCTACTTTCATGTAGTATTACTTTTACTTTACTCTTCTCTTTGCTTCGTACTTTTGAAGTTTTGATACTATTTTGAGACTAAAAAGAAGAAAATAAATTATAGTATAAAAAACTAAAATAACACGCTTTAAATAGCTAGTTGAACTAAAAAGTAGTAAATAATAGATATTACAATAAATAATTATTGTAAAAAAGCGTGGGGTGCTTTTTACTATGTAGGTGAACTATTTGTAACATTTTGATTATGCACCTAACGCTTTTTTACAATCATTATTTATTGTAATATTATTATTACTACTTTTTAGTTCAACTAGCTATTTAAAGCGTGTTATTTTAGTTTATTAAACTATAAGTTATTTTAACTTGAGGAAAAATATCACAGATAACGAAAAAATAATATTTTTCTTTGGAATTACTACAAAAGGTTATTATGAATATCAGACATACCAATATGTTTGCCATATAACTTAACATCGGCATGTTTCCTCGTCAGTAAACATGCAATGTGAGAGAAAAAGAACCCGCTGCTAGCAGCGGGTTCTTTTTCTATCATGTTCTATTCTATCATGGCGCTAGCGCCATGCAAATCGGCTTCTGTGTCACTGTACTTGTAGTGCATACGATGACTCAACCAAATCTTTAGCGGTCAAATGCGATAGAGCTTATGAGCATTAGAAATATTGTAAAGGTAAAATTGCTTTATATGTCGGGGGTGTCCAAAGACGGTGTGCTCCAGCTGTAACTCCTATATCTGATAGTACCTATCAGTAGAACCTATTGTGCAAAGTAATACATTGTCCGAGTCTTTAAAGAGTGCCAAATAAACTTAATAAAAAGCAAAGGCTGATGAATGATAATATTCAATATTAAAACACTAATTCAAGCCATGTGATCATTAATCCATCCATCAGCACTTTACGTCCTCTGCTGAACATAGGCCTCCTGAATGAGCATTCCTGTACTGACTGATCAATATCAGCTTATGTACAGACAATCCTTACTAAATTAGTATTATGACTGTGAAAGTTTGTTTCTTTATAAAGTTTTTTGTATAAAAACAGACCGCAGATGTTAGTCTCTGAAAAGCAGTAGGATTTTTCTGTCAAAAAATTCTCAAGAGCAGGTCGGTGTAAGGAAACGTTTTTCCCGCGCTTCCAAAAGAAGTTAAAGCTGTTTCTCCCGCGCCAGATTTATCTTTTTTAATAATGGATTATCATTTCGTTGTGAATATGAGAGAATAGGGAGTGCATTTGTATTTGGGCACACACTCGTGTATATTATCTCCTGCGTAAATGGCTTATTATTATCTATTGATACTAGCCGCCATGATATTACGGTCTGAAGATCGTTTTGGTCAAGTTCCCACCTAATAGACCAATGGCGCTTTTTAATTGCTTTTCTCGTCTTTTTTATTTAATAGGTATTTTTCCTTAGGTTTTTGTTTAGAAGGACGTACAGGCTTTAGCTTTGGCAAAGTAGAAGCATCACACTGCGCGGAAAGTACAGCAAAGTAAGATGCCTATGCTCCTCTGTCCAGCACAGATCAAAAAGACACAATTTGTACCCAACAATGTACACTATTCTAAGCTGTAATAAATCTGCGTCTGATAAGATATATAATATCTTCTCGATATTTTCGAAGAATATCGATAAATCAGAGGTATGTACCGTGACCTTGGACTACGGATCAAACTCGATAATATGGTCCTTGCAATCCTAGGTTTTACCGCTAGTCTATAACTGTTTAGACTATTAATTT
The DNA here is from genome assembly GCA_948253155.1 of Leucoma salicis. Taxonomy (NCBI): domain Eukaryota; kingdom Metazoa; phylum Arthropoda; class Insecta; order Lepidoptera; family Erebidae; genus Leucoma; species Leucoma salicis. The sequence goes on from OX411815.1 coordinate 9,288,451, forward strand.
ATAGCTGTTTAGTTTGTTTGTTTGTTAGCACATCAAATGAATCTCCGAAATGTATATACGCGCATAACTAAACGTAGTGATTATATTTTCTTTGCGCATAACTTCTAACTATAATTATACCTACATGTCACTTCTAAAAATATGGCAGTACGAAGTCTCTTATATTAGTATATTATCTATGGTACGAAGTTCGCCGGGTCAGCTAGTTCAATATGTAAAAGATTGCGCGGCAGTATATTTTTCTGAGTCAACTTTCGCTTGGTCCAGGATTTGGCGAGTTCACCTGGGTTCAACCATTGTGATGAGCATTTGCGATTATCCACAGGATCCATTTTTCATCACAAGTAACGATACGATTCAAAATCCCCTCGTTATGATGACGGTTGATTAATGTAATGCAGCACTCAACTTGTGGTTGTTGATTTGCTTCAATCGATTTACGCGGTACCCATTTTTCGAGCTTTATCACTTTTCTATTTGTTTGAAGTAATTTAAAATCGTTTTATCACTCACATTAAAGCCTACCGCCAACTCTGACGTGGTTTGCGATGGATCCGCTTCCCCGATCACTTTTAATTCTTCATTGTCAACTAGGGTCTTCGGCCGTCCACGGGGTTTGTTCTGTAGGTAAAAATTTCCAGAAAGAAAACGTTGGAACCAAAAACGTACAGTATTTTCTTTTACGGTAGCTTCCCTATACACATCATTAATCCTTCGCATTGGTTCTGCGGCGCTGGTGCGGTGGAATACTTGTTCGTAAATAACGCGATATTCTATATCAAAGAAAAATAAAATGGCGCAAAAATAAATGTATTCTCAGATTGAATGGTAATTGTGTAACGTTGCAAATTTAGCAGTATGTCTCCCTACCTGTCGGCATACGCATGAAGCTTCGCTCGGTGTTTGGATCTCTAAAGATATAGATGTCGTTGCAATAGATGGCGTACTTTCAAGTCTTAATTGATTAATAAAGTTGTGGAAGTGGTTCAAACAGATGGCGTATTTGGTGCTCTTAATTAATAAAGATATAGATTTTTTAATATGTATATGGTTTGGGATTTGTGATAGTGATAGTCTTTAGCTCCAGTAAAAGATGCTGTGATTAGTCAATCCAAAATTCTAGTAAGTCCTACCCAGGTTAGGATATATATATGGGTGCGGGAGCGGGCTTTTTCATTAGCGTCGTTGGCTTGTTGTTTCCCTGATCAATGGAGACCTAAGTAAATGTTTAACCGGATACTAAAGGGGTGTGAGAGCGCCGGGAGCCATGTTGTTCTTAGCAGTGGAAGATGCCCGTCTAGTCTTGACTTGAGTTGAGGGAGGTATGGCGGTTTTATTCCGCCTAGAGAGGAGGGAATTTTCAAAAATTTATACACCTATGAAATTTAGGCACCCTTGAAATTTGTACATATACAAAATTAATGAATCTTTGAAAATTAGCCCATCTATAACTACATTTATGTATCCATATGACATAGACCGTTTTCTTGCGGCATGATCCTGGGTTGAGGAAGATTCGCAGCTCTATCCGCGACAACGCCAAAGTTATCCCATCACGCTGGCCTACGCCCACAATGGTGGGTCGAGGCTGGTTTGCTACGCACTATACTCAACCTAGATTATAGTACCTACTTAACTTGACGAAACCCGTGAAAGGAGGCACTTGAGATATATTGGTTTAGCAACTAATAGTTTTCTCATGCTTGTTATAATAAACCGCTGATAGCCCATGTAATTTCAAGAGACCAACCTTTTTCTTTTTTTGTTAAGGCGGGAAAAAATGTTCCTAACCGCATACCCTGTCGTTTGGGGCAACGAACAGGGTAGCGTGGGGCCCTCGCCCACTAAAATAACCCGCCGTGTGCCATCTCTTCGCCTTCTAAGTTTAGCCTTTTTTTGTATATTTTATTTTAACTTATAATTTATGTATAATACACATGAATAAACTGTTTACGTTCAATTATACAACATTGTTTAATTTTCTCCAACTTAGCACAGTCTTTGGGTTTGAGTGTGGGTAAGCCCAATAACACAGTAAATATATAAGCTAAAGCAGTAGTGAAACTAGGCCCATTCGATGAAATCTTAGAGTATAAATAAATCTAAGGTTGAAATAATTACCTACGCTTCGTTGGAGCGTTAGGGTTGTCCCCGTAAGTTCATACAAATTAGCACCCGACCACACATGTTGTTGTGGTTCGTGTGAAACAATGTTTACGTTTATCCTAATAACTAAATCTGTATTTAGATATTTTTATATATATTTTTAGCATTTGACATGCTTAGCAACTTTGTGTTGTTTCACTTTGTGTTTAACTAAATCTGTAACAGAGCTATGTCTGTACATCGAAGATAGTAAATGTGACTATATTAGTATATTTATGCGTGTCTTTTTTTTTATCTTCTTTCTGCGTTTCATCCTCCATCCATCCATCCATCAGCCTTTCAACGTCTACTGCTGGACATAGACCTCCCCAAGAGAACGCCACAACGAGCGGTTCCATCATGGGGGATAATGCCGTAATCGCCACGCTTGGCAGGCGGGTTGGCGATCGCAGAGGATGTTGTTAATACTCGAGGGAGTGCTGCTGCCCACTCCCTCGGTATTCCCTCAGTCGGCTTTTACGATTCCCATGGGTAGAGAGGGGTGGGACAATTCTAAAGCCGGCCCCACACGGTCTTTCATTCTGCTACTACTATATTGAGATATAACTTAATAAACTAGCTTTTGTCTGAGCCGAAAGCCGCAAACAAAAGCTTTTAATGTTTATAAAATTGGAAAGTGTTTTATTATATACCAGCGGCCCGCCCTGCTTCGCAAGGGCATTTATTTTTTTAACATTTTGGGATAAAAATAAAGTAATTATGTATCATTATGGCAGATTTTTTTTTCAAATTAATATTTATAGTAATAATGTAGCCCGTTATTTGTATACTTACAAAATTAAAATCATTCCTTTTTATAATATTAGTAATAAATTTATTACGATTCATAGAACAACTCAAATAACGCATGACACAACCACTCATACCGACGCGACACCTGATACTTTCAGCACTGCCAGGGGTGCTTAGATTCTCGTAGATGCGCGCGTCTGTGTGAGTGTGCCGTTTCTAACGATTTGTTCCTAGTTTCCGTACTGGTTTATATATTTACTGTGACAATAATCTTCTACACGCGCGCCGGCCGGCCTTGGGTAGGCGGACATTTGTTTATAAAATATTTTCATGATAACAATAGGTAAAGGTAAGTAATATTTCAATTTTTTATTTTATGCAAAGAAGCTTAGAACAATGCACAATCATTTATAAATGTATATTTAAAAGGGGCAGCCATCATCTGTAATATTATTTATACAAATAAATACATATACATACATACAAATAAATAAAATTGAAGTGTCTGTTTGTAATGTCTAAATAACAAATTTTTACTGAGAGTATAATATACTTACGCCACAGAATAGATACTAGTCCTACGGACAGAAATATCACTTACGTTAAAATTTAAAAAGATTGGTTCGAGTTACGCCATCTTTTTTTGGATAAATATGAAATATTTAAACATTTTAAACAAAGTATATATTAATTATACAATCTTAGTAGCGTGTATTTAGATTTACCGCCCTCGCGGTTCTAGTTAGTTCTGAGGTTTCGACCCAGATGGCGCAGGTCGGTAAGAAAAAATGTCCTCAAAAAAAATGTATCAAACCGTCATTCTTCTCGCAGAGTAAAAATGTTTTGTGCTATAAACAGACTTTTTGGTTTGTAGAACGATGCTGACAGGGCCTGCCTTTGTCCGTTGTATCGTGGGATTCGTGGGCGATACGCGAAGCGTTAGGCATTTAACTCGGGGCCTTTCTTCGGGGGCTTTTCCTGTCTGTTTGTTCCCGCTAATCTCTGGAACGTCTGGGCTGATTTGGACGGGACTTTCACTATCAGATAGCTGTTGTTACAAGGAGTAATTTAGGCTACTTTTATTTTGGAATAATAAATTGGGTTCCGCGTAAAATAAAAACCCATAAAATTGTGAATGAATATCACTCCGGAACGGCATCACTGATTTGGACGGGGCTTTTACTGGCAGATAGCTGTTGTTTTAATATTGGTGACTTTGTATTGGTATTTAGCTAACACACAATACAATGGCAGCTATTGTCATACTTATCAAAATCCAAATCATAGACGATGAAGATTGATCAGGATTGATAATCGCTGATACTCGTACAATAAATTGTAGGTGATATGAAGTTCATCATGTCATCTAGTATTAAATAAAATAAACAATAATGCTCTGAAATTAGGACAAGTTTAATAAAATACATTTTTTTGTAATAAAACTAATTAATTAATTATATTTTATTAAAAAAGGAGAGGGACCGTCTCCTACTCTATATTTTTTTCTGTATATAACGTATCTGCTTTTTAATTGAAACAATGGCTTATGCTCTTTTCTCCCGACCCCAAAGGTTGCTGCCATCACCAGTTTTACTCGCTCTTTGTTTGATCATATCATCAGAAACAGTCTTCAAGTCATACGCCCAACCAATTGCCGCAAAAAAAATCAATAAAGTTTGTTGTTAAGTTTAAATAATTATTTCCTAATTCAGCCGTACGATAATCCCAGGGAAAAACATGATGATAATTATGAAAACCTTCGCCTAATGTAAAAAATGAAACTGTTACATTTTGAGCTGGTATTATTTTCTTGTCGTAAGGTTTGGTGCCCCAAATGTGAGCGGCGCTCTTCACTAAAAAAGTTACATGAAGATTAAGAGCGTATCGAAGAAGGGCGATGTACCAAGCACTTCGCCACGTTTCTCCCCAGCACTACTGCTGTCAGTCTACACTGGGATGATTGTTGGAAGACCAAAACAGACGACACTTACTAATGGTATAGCGTACCTGTAACATAACAAATTTATATCTTTTAAAGGACACTGCTCAAATCGGCATATGAATCAACAACCACCCTTTTATTTTTTATTTACGCGGGAAAATGTACCTAAGCGCACACCCCGTCGTTCCGGGCAACGAACAGGTTAGTGTGAGACCCACTAAATAAACCCGCCGTGTGCCGTCTCTCCGCCTTTATTGGCGTGCCACTGGAACTATGTTACATTGCTCCTAACAATAATAATAGTTGGTAAGAATAATTGGTAAACTACTTAATTATCCAGATTATTTAAATTAGCTGGATCTGATAGTAATAGTATAGATTACTCACATCATCACACGATCTATAAGCGTTGGTCATTATTACATATTTATTAATATATTGACCCTATTCCATCCATCCATCCATCAGCCTTTCGACGTCCACTGCTGGACATAGGCCTCCCCAAGAGAACGCCACAACGAGCGGTCCCGTCATGGGGGATAATGCCGTAATCACCAAGTACAAATCAATGGTACAAATACCACAATGAAAAGTAAAATGAACAAAAGTAAAAGTTAAAACATAAGGGACTTGTGATACGCCTATCCGACATATTTTATGTGTATTGTGTATAGATTTTAGATACTATAGGTACAAATAATCCAATGAATCCGTGTAAACAAAACAAAAATGGCATGCATGCATTGATAAAATAAACAAAGATTATAAGTTTACCGAACTACTGAAAACACGTTACGGCACTAATTTTTACGCGATATTGCTCTCGTACCGCTGACCGCAGACAGAGAACCTCCTGGCGCTTTGGGGTATTTCTCAATGAGCAGGTTAAGCTCGTCCATGGTGGAAAATTTGCGACGACTTTCATCGGCAGTTTTAACCACGATTACCCCGTCTAGGGTCCAGCATGATCGCATTCCAAAGTGCTGTCGAGCTCTGCTAAAAACGGCTTGTCGTGGTCTGGTCAGGAACTCTTTCATGGAAATAGCTGTACCTTTCAATTTTGACTTAACTCTCCAAACCGAAGCTCTAATATTCGGATTTGTAAACCAAACAAGAATTGGTCGGATGCGGTCCTTGCTGGGGGTTCCAATCCTATGACAAGAAGTGATACTGGAGATTGAGATGTCGTGCAGTGATAGCTTTGTTCGGATTATATCCTGAACAACAGCAGTGCAGTTCTCCTTTTCACTTTCAGCAGCTCCCAAGAATATAAGGGCCTTCCTATGGTGTCTAGTCTCCATAGTGTCGATGGTTTTTGAGCATTCAGAAATTTGTTGCCGAATTACCTTAAGCATTGAGAACATGAGCTCCCGAAATGTGCGGAATTCTTCTCCGAGTCTTGCTACAGTATCTTTGCTGGGTACGCCAAGTTGAAGTTGTGATTCAAGCTCAGCCATTCTCTTAGAGAAGGACTCTTCCAAGTTGTTTTGTGCAGCTCCAATAGCTTCTAGTTGTGACATTGTTTAGTTTGATGAACAATAATGACAAAATTAAACACGTAAGAGAGAATTCAATACAAGCTAGCGGGTGGTGGTGCGGTTTTTTAACTAGGCTTACATGAATAGTGTCACAAATGTAAGTTCTGTTTATTTATACTAATTTGCATTAATTGTAGTCCAAAAGTTTAAACATATACTGTAAAAATTAATATATTTGAAATAGGAGAATCGAAAAACTTGTCAATGTTCCTAAAACCTACCCACGAAGAAAAAAGAAGAACTATTTTAATTTGAACACCGCTCCGCTAAACCCGCCAAAACCCACCACACCAGAGAAGAAGAGTCTTTAAGAGAGCCAATTCGACGAAAAAGGCCAGATTTGTGGAAAGAAAATTCTTGGATTTTGCACCACGATAATGCGCCTTCGCATAAGGCCGTCATTGTGAATAAATTTTTGTCCAAAGACTCAACAAATACCATCGAGCAACCACCATATTCACCAGATATAGCTACAGCCGACTTCTTTCTTTTTCCTAAACTCAAATTACCACTTCGTGGCACCCGTTTTCAATCGATAGAAGACATAAAGGAGAATTCGCGGCGAGAACTGAACTCAACTCCGGAAACAGCGTTTAAAAAATGTTTGGATGATTGGATTATTCGTTGGCATAAGTCTATCATTTCTGAAGGAGCATACTTTGAAGGTGATAAAATAAATTTGGATGAATAACAAAAATGTTGTGTATTATTGATCTTTTCCCGGTACTTTCTTGAAAGAGACAGCAGTGGACTTTAAAAGGATGGATGGATGGATGGAGCCTCATCCTGCACTCCAGTAAAAATATTTAAACATCTTGCTAATAATCGTCTAGAATGGTTCCTAGAAAAACTAAATATACTCCCAAGAAGCCAGTTTTGTTTTACTTGACTAGAGAAAATATATATATTTAAGTAAATTAAGGCTATCCGATTACGTCGATCGGTTCGGTGTGTATCGCGCTGCGCACTCGCCCTAATGATGAGCATCGGGTATGGCCCTATAGTCTATTAAGCCCAATGGATGATGTTTCACTAGTCCGTGAAAAAAAATCACAGACATGCAGGTATTATAAAATAATGACATCCATATTTCCAATAAATAAAATAAACACAAACTTACAAAGACAACAATGTAAGGTGTAAATAGAACAGATAGCATCTGTTCTTTCGATGCGTGCACACAATAAAAATTAATCAGCAAGCTGCAATGCCGTATTTATAAAACAGATATCACTGTAACAAAAAATAAGACATGTTCAACCTTACTAATCCTTACTAATATCATAAATAGAAAAGTGGGTTTGTTTGTTTGTCGGCTACGGCCTAAAAATATACCGCATTTCTTAAATTTGAGATTTAAAATCATCCAAGAAGTGGCCCTTTAATGGATGCGTCCATTTTTCGGTACATATCGGATTCAATAAATATATTTCGGAATTATACATATTGCAGAACCCCGCACGGGTCGACTAGATTTTACTTAATCGAATATCATAAAAATTGTTTTGTAAAAAATAACCTGCAAACTAATAATTATAGAGGCGAATACGGTAAACAATAACAGTCTTTACTTGGGAAATGTGTAAAATCCGCTATTGCACAACTGATATACATAATTATCAAATAAATTACTTGCTTTATTTCACATGTCATTTGTGTGCGTAATATGCATTACGAATAATAAATGCTAATTATTTTTCTTATTTGTTGTAGTAAAAGAACATCTAGGTTCTTTTTTATTTTGGTGAAAGGTTTTGTTCGTTTGGTGACGGACTAAGAATACAAATGTCACCGCCGCATCCATCATTTGAAGTTAGCAATTATCACCCATTACATTACTGGTGGTAGGGCTGAGTACCAAGTGAGAGTACTCACTTGCTATCGGGCCCGAACGGGTCGGTACCACTGTTTCCTGTGTGACCGGTCATGAAGCACGTCAGTGTGTTTTGAATGTAGCGTTTATTCTTTCATTTCATATCTGAGAAATGAAATGGTACGCAGCGGTTTGACAGCACTCTCGGTATAGTTGAATCCATGAGCGACGGTTACCACTTACCATCAGGTGAGCTGTGGCTCGTCTGCCATCATTAGGAATAAATAAAAAGAAAACACTACCTAAATATTGTTATTTTATAATACAAATGAAACATTAAATCGATTCGTACCTAATTGTTTTTCGCCGTTAATCTTAGATTGCAAGCAAAGCTGGATTTTTGCGTTTTACATTACAAATATATTGCCATTTTTTTAAAGAATATTTCAACTAAATTTATTTAAGCCACGGGTCGGGGACCCGGGGATCGAACCCGAGACCTGATGATCAGCAGTAAATTATAAATGAGAAGAAAAATAGTGAGGGTTTTGATTCTTTATTTGTTTGTTGCGGTTACAGGCTGTAACAATGTTTATTAAATTTTGCACATATAATAGTCTGGAGCGCAGAAAAGGACACGAGACTTTTTATCTCGGAAAAAAATATAGTTCTTATGGAATAGCACAGTGTAATTAGTGTGCCTTAGAATGAGGTATTTATTTACTAAAGTGAAAAAAAAACACTCGAATAGAGTCGCCGGCAGAATCTAGTAATAATATATTCTGTAAAGGAGGAGGCCCGTATGACTGTGGAGTTTAGTTTGTTGTGCCAAAATGAATAGCACTTGTATGTGTAGAAACGTATATATATATTTCAAGGAAAATAAAAATTATTCACATTTTTTTCGGATTCTTTAAAAATTGATTGGTAAACTTTATTAGTCCCATTATTAAAAAACATCGTTTTTGTTTGGATAATAGATAAAAAAAGACTTAAAAAAATCATGGTTCTTCTAAATAGGTATAACATATGGTCTAGAATGTCCAACATTCTGTATTATTTCAATAAATTAAGTTTTGTCAACTACTGATTTATCTTGTGTTCTACTGTAATAATGATAAAAGGACATTTTTAAATAAAACTACGTTTACGGAATCTATCACGTTTACTTGATTTTCTACTATCCCGACGAATACTTTACAGCATACATGATCACGGGTGGACTTAGATGGCGACGTCCAAGGCTGATATCAAGTAAACGCGATAGATTCCGTAAATGTGTAACATACGCGTAAATAGCAGAAAGTATTATGATAAAAGTAATTACCACAGACCAATCAAGGTTGTTGGGTGAATGTTTAAGGAAGAAGAAGTTGTTCTTGATCATTGAGTTGACCAAAAGAGATAACTTTCAAAATTCTACTACTACTACTAACTAAAAATCTCTATTGGTGACATAATTTTAAGGCCAGATTATAAGTTATAAAATCTACAAGATACCTGTGTAGTGTACTAATTACTCAATCACAATATTAAATTAATTAAAACATAATGGTCTGAAACTCGTACACGTTTAAAAAAACTAATTAATTATACTTTATTAACAACAAGGACAAGGACAGAGACCATATTTTATCAATATTTCTTTCTGTATATAACGTTTCTGTTTTTTATTTGATACTGGCTTGTGCTCTTTTCTCCTGACCCCAAAGTTTGCTGCCATCACCAGTTCTAATCGCTCTTTGTTTGATCATATCTTCAGAAACAGTCTTCAAGTCATATGCCCAACCAATTGCCGCAAAAAAATCTATAAACTTTGTTGTTACGTTTAAATAATTATTTCCCAATTCAGCTGTACGATAATCCCAAGGAAAAACATGATGATAATTATGAAAACCTTCGCCTAATGTAAAAAATGAAACTGTTACATTTTGAGCTGGTATTATTTTTTTGTCATAAGGTTTGGTGCCCCAAATGTGAGCGGCGCTGTTCACTAAAAAAGTTACATGAAGATTAAGAGCGTATCGAAGAAGAGCGATGTACCAAGCACTTCGCCAAGTTTCACCCCAACAGTAGACTGGGATGATAGTCGGGAGACCAAAACAAATGATACTTATTAAGGGTATAGCGTACCTGCAACAGAAAAAAAGAACTTCTGAATAATGTTATCTATTTTCAACTCATTATTGTTTCACAGCAGGGCACGTACTATAAACGTTGGTCATTTTAGCCGATGTATACAAATAACCCAATTAACATAAATTATAATTATAATAATGACGATTTATTGTCACAGAATACTCACATACATTATACTATGTATATTTACAAATAAACTATGATCACTAGCACCTAAAGTAGGCTAAGCCTGTTAAGTCCGTAGGACTAGTACCTATTCTGTGGTTAGGTGCTAATTTATTTCAGTGACACTATAATAATTTTAACTATGGCCACAGTCTAAGAACCTCTGCGACTGTGCTGGCTTAGAAATATAACACATTATAGGTAAATGTGATTCAAACATTTTGACTCATAATTACTTCTCCACATACCTACAATTTCAATACAGAGTAGGATGTAAAATAGAAAACAAAAAATAAGCAACCACTGTGAATAAGTATAACCTTATAATATGATTTTGAAGAAATTTATTATTATATTATTTTATTTTTGTGCGTGTGTGACGGAATAAGGTCGGCGGTAAGGCTTACTGGTCACTCATTCTGGTGACTCACCATCACTCTCATTCTGGTGGCTCACCATCCCATCCTTTTCGCGGGTGTCGTACAAGGCGACTAAGGGAAGTAAGCAATTATCATCCATTGCATTACTGGTGGTATGGCTGGATACCAAGTGAAAGTACTCACTTGCTATCGGGCCCGAACCGTCTCCTGTGTTACCGGTCATGCATGAAGTGCGTCAGTGTGTTTTGGCTGTAGCAGAATATAGCCGTTTATTCTTTAATTTCATATCTGAGAAATGAAATGGTGCGCAGCGGCTTGACAATACTCTTGGTATAGTTGAGTCCATGAGCGACGGTTACCACTTACCATCAGGTGGACCGTGGCTCATCTACCATCATTAGCCCAAAAAATATATGATTATGTTACCTCAAAATATTATTCTGCAGTTGTAAATAGAATTGTTTTTCAAAAAGATTTTAACCAGGTTTTCAATATCTTTTTACATCCTAATTATTATAAATCTGTAACAGAGCTGTGTCTATACATTTAAGATATTTGAGAAAAAAATACTGTATTTATATATATTTTTAGCATTTGACATGCTTAGCATTATACACTAAACACTTTGTGTGAAAAAAAAATACTGTATTAGGCTAATAGGCGTTTTCTTTAATGTATGCAAATACTTCCGACAGATAGCGCAGGCGTCACCAAAGACGTTAAGAATGAATGTGTTATCGAAATTAGCAGTCCCGAGCAATAGTCACGTTCGCTGAATTGGCAAATCATCTGGACGGTATCCAGGATATACAGATTCAAATTCTGCTCGTAACTGTTATTTTTGACTTCATATTTTCAGACTTTGTGTTAATTTATATGGCTAAGAATGTCAAATGCTAAAAGAATATCAAAATATTATATTAATATGTACGAGTAAAACTCAAATCGTATTTTTAATAGTTATGCAGGAATTGTCTTACTACTCAATCTTACTGTTTTCTAATAGTTTACGACTTATATCAACACAGGGATTGTCATACCTACATTTTCACCACACTTGCCAACAACAACAATAATATATATAGTTTTATTTCAACCAGAGCAAGGAAATGCATATGCACAGACGACAAACGTACAATTTTTTACTCAAAAAGTAACGTATAATTATTGTACTTACTTTCTCTGGAACTTCAACACAGGGTTATTAAGAACGTCAGACATATCAATATTTTTGCCATATTTCTTAACATCGGGATGTTTTCTCGTCAGTAACCATCCAATGTGAGAGTAAAAGAACCCGCGACTGGCATTATGTGGATCGGCGTCTGTGTCGCTGTATTTGTGGTGCATGCGATGATCTCTAACCCAATCTGTAGCGGTGTTTTGAAATGCGAGAGAGTTCATGAGCATGAGAAGAATTTCTAAAGGTAACTTTGCCTTGTACGTCTTGTGTGTCCAAAGACGGTGTGCTCCAGCTGTGATTCCTATTTCTGAAAGTATTAGTAGTATCCATTCTGCAAAGTGATACATTGTCTGAGTGTTAAATCATTTCTATATTATTTCAATAGAATAAATGAAAGACTAATTGACATATCAACGCACAGCTCTTCAAACTCTTGGAGTTAGGACCGTGAAACAAATCATATCTAAAATGGATTTTTCATCTATCATCATAAAACACATAAATTATTATTAAATAAAAATAATATGGGTACTCCAACTAAACTGCCTCGGTGGTGCAGCGGTAGTCTGTGCGACTGCTGATCATAAGGTCTCGGGTTCGATCCCCGGGTCGGGCAGTGTTATTGAAAAAATCTCAGTAGCATCCCGGAGTTTGGAAATGTGCCCGGTAGACGGCAATAGGCTCGCCCCCTATTACGTGGGACTTAAACATAGCTGGCGAACCGTGGGTATGTAATACACCTCTGCCTACCCCTTCGGGGATACAGGGGTGATGCTATGCCAACTAAACGCACTGCTCCAATGAGCCAGAATGATTTCGAAGTAAACGAAAAAATATCATCGATCTATGAACGTCAGTTTTTTAGATTTTTATTAAATATTTAAAAACCGCTCATCCGATTTTGATAAAATTTCAATGGGACTACCTCTAATGTAGAACCTACCAAACAAAAATCATTGAAATTAATTCATCATTGGCGGAATAATCGCGTAACAAACACACAAAAAAAAACATACAGCCGAATTGAGAACCTCCTCCTTTTCGATGTCGGTTGATAATAAGTAAAACACATAATCAGTTGATTCTAACGAAGCTGCGGGTAATGTGCTAGTATACCAATAGCAGTGCACAATAATCTAAATAAAAATGGCTGCACGAAGTGAAGTGAAGTGAACGGAACCTTGGAGCAACTTATTGGCAGCCACCACCTCAGTCAGAAGGCACGGGCCGCAATACACAACGCAGTGCTTGTCCCAACGTTATTATATGGAAGCGAAAATTGGGTATGAAATAAGAAATATGAGAGTAAAATCAATGCGGTCGAAATGCGATCTCTGCGGAGAATCTAAGGAGTGAGGCTGACTGACCGCATTCGTAACAACGACGTAAGAGAGCAAGTAGGTATCAAAGAGAGTATTGGTGTAAAGATGCGAAAGGGAAAATCTTATTCTTTTTTATGTTTTATTATTCAGGTAAGGTTTCAATCGAGTCTACCGTACCAAGGGGACCGAATTATTAATATAGAAGGTATAGTTTGGAGCGCAAAATAGGACACAGACTTTTAATCCGTCTTTTTATCCCGGTAAAATGGATACACTATTTCTGCCCCCTGAGGCAGAATGTCATATTTCACGTGTCGACCGTATCGAGATCACTGTGATTGGTTGAGAAACCGACGCGTGATGTCACAATAATCTGTTGGCCAATCACGGTGATCGTACAAGCGAGACGATACGATCGACATGTGAGATATGAGATTCTGCCTAACCCCCCTGTATAGAGATAATTAGTGTACTTTAGAGTGACGTATTTACACCGAAGCCGTTTTGGGCATGATAAAGTTCATAAAAGTTGCATAATTATTGATCAAGAAGCAAATAGATATGTTATTTTACTTTGACGCAGTGTGTTATTTAATGAGTATAATTTTAATGAAAGCTATCAATTAATCTCTTATAAATTGTTATGATTAAATAACATAAATTAGTCAACGATTTCTAGAACTGCTTAAATTAGAGAATTTGTACTATTTTTATACGGTCCTGTTAATACGACTTATTGATAATCTCAATTTATATCTCATAATACTTTATCTCATAGACTTTACAGACAACCATATAGTAATTTTTTGTTTTTCGGAAGTTACTAGTATTTTAAATAAAAATAACTTAATATTAAAATTTAATTTCACATTTTGTATTCAATGACTAAAACGTCACACAATTACTTATGAATAGGTGGTACCCGTATGCGTTTCAGTTTTTTCTTGTGTGTCTGCAATGCACCTGTATGTCTTTGGTTAAGGTTTGAATAAAGTTGAAGTTGATCATAGTACCTTGAGATGTGATACTTTTAAACTGACGGCGGTTTGTGTGCTGATTTTGGCTGTGACTTAAGACGTACGTTTTTAGTATTACCGTAAATTATTTATTTTTGATTATTTAATCATTTTTAGTCCTATTACTATTATAATACAATAATTTACAGTAACTAATAATAATTTGGATAAATAAAATAATTGTAAAGTTACCAAAGTTAATGTTGCGTTCAGTGGCAATTTATGAATGATTTAAATATTGAATGGAATTATAAATCAGCAATAGTTTGTAACTCAGCTGCTGAGGTCAGCTTATTTATAAATTTATTTATTAAAAAAAGATGTTTCACGATATTACCACTGAATCAATAATTATGAAACTGCATACATAATGTCCAGAAAATGACATAGGCTGCTTTTCATCCTGGAAAAGTGAATGGTTCCTGTGTGATAGCCATTTTTACAGAGAGTTAATTAGTGTGCCTTAGGGCCACTTGCGCGGAAATTTAAAGATAATGAAATACCTTTGGGTTTACTAGCTCAGGTTACACAAATAACCATCTAATTCAAAATTTCTCTTGCACGTAAGAAAAATCACGCCGGTTTTACTAACCTCATTCCGCGTACATCTAGCCAAATACAAAAGGGATGAATGATGAACGACACAAGTATTCTTCCCTCTCTCACACAACAGTTACTTGCATAAGTCTTTGTTTAATGTCAGATTTGAATTGACGCCATGTGTTTTTGGTAGTTTATATTGAATGACGGTATGTCATTATGTCAAATTATTGTTTGTTTACTATCTCGATTGTATTTTGTGACAATATATGTGTATTATTTTGTGAAATGTGAAGGAAATCCTCTTCCTCCCCTATTTTAACAGGTGGGAGCAGTTTACTTCTTTGTGATATACCTAATAACCAAATATAGGTAAACATGTTATTGGTGGCAATAAATAAGAAACTTCTGGTGCTATCCTGAACTGACCGGGCCCTGTAGATAAGTGGCATCATAGACTGATAATGCACCTACCTACTATAATATATGTAGCGAAGTGGCATAAATGCTAGTAGAACAGAATGAAATAGAAGAATAATACTTTTTTCACCATGTGCTAACGCTCCGTATGCGTTTAGCGTTTTTTTTTTCGTACTTTTAACTATATTTTGTATTAATATTTTAATTACCAATACTATAAGAAGCCAAAATATTGGTCTGAGACTTTTTTTTTACAAGCATGGGCATGGAATGATGGTTTAGTAATGACTTGTTCTATATAGATATGGGGCTTGCGTAGAATTGTGTGCAATGCACATTGACATGAGTGCAATACAAACTGACTTAAAAAGATTGAATTTTATTGCTGCACCCATGTAAAGTAAATGTCATTCTTGTAATTTACGAGAGAGTTATGGACGGACCTCATAGAGGGGGACGGCGCGTACGCAGTCCCCACTACCAAAAATTACGCATCCGAGTTATCCACATTAGGGATAAAGCTTGGAACATTTCACAAGTAGCATGTGAAATTTCATATGAAAAGAATTTTCATACTTCGCATCTGCTACCACTCTTCATTTGGCCTGTGAAACGTCACACTCAATGAAATCGCGGGAACGAGCGAGTAGCGACTTAGCGAGCAACGAATCGCACCCACTAGGTAGGTATATAGTTTGTTCGTTCTATCACGCTCACTGTTGGCGTGATAGAAAGAACAAACTATATTTAGATGATTCGTCGCCGGCGCGTAGCACCACGCATGCGGCGTTTTAGTACTATATGCCTCAGTTTTGACCTTGAGTATCCTAAAAGAGTATTTTAAATATAGACTTTAAATTAAGTGCCTTAAAGTATTAATTTCCTTGGAATCATTTGTCGCAGATCTCAAAATCACATGTTTGTTTACATGAATGAAATGAAATGAAATTTCATTATTATCACAGACCACAGCTCAGTCCACAGAACAATATTACTCAAGAGGCTCAGTCAGTCGAGTGTGTCTTCGATGATTGTTTGCGATTTACTTACTTTCATTGTACATCAGTCAGTACATAGTTTATTGTTATTATATAGGTATAGATTATTATTTTTTATTTAGTAAGTCAGTATATGTATATGTATAGCGTTAATATACATATGTTAGATTAGTGTAAATGAGACCAATAGATAGATAAAATAAACCTTAGTTAGGAGTATTCATACAAAACTTCCTACTTCATTTTATGCTAGCATACGAAACGTATGACGTGGGATGAAAAATCACTGTCAATGAAATTTCACATGTGAAATCATATGATTTTTTTTTTAATTTCACCCAATGAAAATGATATAAAAGTAGCAATCATTTCCATATCTATTAGGGATAATCGCAGGCGTCAACCCAACCGCAGTGCAATGGAAAGGCCTCGCCCTGGGGTAACCGCCTTCTTGATCACGGTGTCCCCTATGCCAGGTAAGTATGCCTAAATGAGGACTGTGCGGGCCCCGTCATTCAGAGTAAGAGAATCTTAACACTGGCTTTTAATATTGCTTCTAGTGACATGAAGAAAATATGACATGACGTCAGTGCTCAGTAACGACATCTAGTACGTATTAGAATAAATACTTAAAACATATAGGTAGCATTTAAATATAAGTAAACCTTTTTTATTTGTAAGCGGGAAAAAATGTACCTAACCGCACTCCCGTCATTCGAGGCAACGAAAAGGGTAGTGTGCGGCTCTTACCCACTAAATATAAGACAACCTGGGGCATTGGGAAAACCAAAAGACATGGACACTGTTATGCAAACTAGAAACAACCTACATCTCGAGTGTACTAGTTACATAAATATTTTAATTACATCTAACCTTGCTTTGCCTTGCTTAAAACTTCCTCAGAAAATATTCTAGCCAAAGAAATGTGTATTCTATTCTGTGGTAATGCTGACTAAATCATTTGAACGACAAAGTGATTTCTTACAAAAAAAAATATTTGTGAATGTGGAAAAAGAGATGTTTAGTGCGAGCGGTATTCGAACCTGCATCCTTTCCAATCCAGGGAAGTGCTCTAGAACGCTAAACCATCGCACTGACTTTCGGCCATACCCAATCTCCACATCACATTTGTCTTTACGACCCACACCACCTATCGGATCCATTAATCCAACATAGTAGGTATGTTTAATTTTGCAATTAACAATTACAAAATAGGCAAAAACAGCTTATCTGTAAAAATATAATATGGGTTTAATTTGTCTATTAGGTACACATACCAAATGCGATCGTTTTCCATTTTGCCTCTGTGAAACATAAGTATAACCCGTAAAGTGCTGCAAAGTGAAAATAACTAAAAGTTATTATATTGCGATAGACAATTTTGTACTCTCTAGGTGGTTGTGGCGCTGATTTCAGATCTTCATCTTCTCTTAAAATATTAGTGGTGCTCTGGTATGTGCTGGACATGTCTAAATCTGTAATTACAAAAAAAATGGATAATGTAATAATCCTCCCCCATTTTGATCAAATCATCTTAACTATTATAAAGATCTAACAGAGCTGTGTCTGTATATTTAAGATGTTGGAGAAACAATTACTGTATAACCCTATGTCCTAATTGCCAAAGTTGTTGGACGACAAAATCGGTCGTTCGCTTTGCCGTACAAAAGTTGGTCGTACCACAACGCCGTTCTGTCTAAACCGCGAAATGTCGTCAGTCGTAGAAGATGGCGTTGTCAAAGACCAATGTGCTTTACCTAAGTGAAAATTGTTACTTATTTAAAATATTTATTAGCGAAGAAACAAAATTCCAAACGTGAACGAATACGACAGACGATACGACTCTATAGATAGGATGAAATTTGGTAAATTTCAAAGAGTAAAATGTACATAAAAGATTACAAATTTTAAGAAACCCATTTCTATAGAAGAAAGACCTTCCTTGTATTTCTGTTAACAAAAAATCAATGAAATGATTCATTTTTGTAAACAAACAAACACATAGGACATAGGGTTAGGCTATGTAGGCGAGGGGTGTGGTGCCGGTTTCCTCCTAGTGGTGCACCCCGGGCAACGTCGGCAGTCGACGGCGGCTAATCTTCCGGACAGGACGGGTCTCCGCGTGTCCCTCTGACTCAGCAGAGGGCACGGCGGATAGACCAGGCGTCGGAGTCGGTGGGGCCAGACAGTCTCCCCGGGCTCTGGAGAGGGGGGACAGTGGGGCCACAGCGCCCCGGCTTCGTCCACTGCCCAGTCAGGCGCTGGACCCGAACTAGAGGACGAATCGCTCCGCGTGATCATTGACCGCATTGCTGCGGTCTTTGGTCCGCCGTTCGATGCTCTAGCCGCAAGATTGCCGCCGGAGCCCCGACTTCGGCCGCCACTTGCGGCTGACAAAAGAAATGCGGCAGCGTCCTCAGCACTGACAGCCCTGCCGTGCCAGGGGGGGCATGTCTCTTTTGCCACTGCGGCCAAACCACCGGCGGCCAATCCACCAGCGGCCAAACCTTCGCTTGCGGCTCCTGTAGTCCAGGGAAAGGGCCAAAAAAAGTCCAAGAAAAAGGACAAGGTGGGACAAGCCCCGAGGGGTCAGCCCCGAGAGGAGTTTCCGCCTTTGCCAAGCGCCGTTGTGCTTCCGGGTTCTGCTGCGCTGCGACAAACGGTCGCACGCTCACGGGCTGCAGCGGTCGCGTCCCGAGCTCCTGCCCCCACCCCTGCCACTGCTACGTCTTCAGACGGGGACTGACAGGTGGTTGGGCCCCGGCGATCCCGGGCTAAGGGTCGCGGTGTTGCCTCGGAGCGCGAGACGGCGTAAATCAGAGAGGGGAAGCCCCGAAGCGGAGAAAGAAGTCGCGGAAACTGAAGGTTCCGAAGGCAGCTGCAGTGGTGATTACCGTGGTGCCTGAGGGTAAAGAAAAGGGCCTGACTTACGAGGCCGTCTTGAAGCGTGCCCGGCGGGAGATAAACGTCTCCGATCTCGGGGACGTTTCCGCTTGCTCCCGCCAAGCCCGGACAGCAGCTCGGATTTTCGAGTACCTGGGGCCAGAGGGCGACATGTTCCCGGCTGAGAATGGTGTCCGAGTCGCCAGACACGTGAAGTGCGCCAAACTTCGCATTTCCGGGCTGGACGATTCCGTGACGGCGGAAGAGATCCGGGAGGCAATCATCTCGAAAACCGCGTCTCCCAGCAGCGCCGTCCGGGTGGGCGCCATTCGCCCAGGTCCAGGTGGTGTGGGTGCCGATTGTGTCTCGTGCCCTGTCGCAGCGGCCAAGGATTTGGTCGCCGCTGGTAGACTTCTGGTGGGCTGGAGCACCGCGCGGGTAATCGCGTTGGAGCCCACGCCTGCCAGGTGCTACAAGTGCATGGCGGTCGGTCACACCCGGCCTCTGTGCATCAACTGCTTTGACTGCAGCGGGCTTTGCTTCCGCTGCTGCCAGGCAGGGCACCAGGCGGCTGCCTGTACTGCCACCCCACACTGCCCCGCGTGTGCAGCGGGCGATCGCTTCGCCAACCACTGTATGGGGCGGGAAGGGCGCAGGCCTCCGGCCAAGTCAGGCCCTAAGAGGGGGGTGGGCAGCCAATCGGCCCCGGCTACCCAACCCGGCGCGGCTGGACCGCCGCAGCGCATGGAGGAGGATATCGTGGTCTAATAACGGACCGCGACGCTATCCTCTTCCAAGGGAATCTCGGCCATTCCCCAGGGCGCAGGACCTCTTCCTGCAATCCATCGAGTGGTCGATCGATGTTGCCGTAGCCGCGGAGCCCTACTTAGTCCCCGATCGCCCCAATTGGGCGGGTAGCGGGGACGGCGCCGTGGCGGTCGTCGGTGGCGCCGCATTCCCCGCCCTTGTCAGCCAAAAACCAGGGCACGGGATATGTGGCGGCTAAATGGGTCACACTGTATGACGTGTACTTCTCCCCTAGTCGTAGTCTGGCGGCTTTCGAGGTCTTCCCGCACAGCCTGGAGACCTCGACACGGCGTATAGCACCGAGCCCTGTGCTCGTGCTGGGGGACTTTAACGCCAAATCAACGGCGTGGGGACCCCCGGGACGGACGCACGAGGTGCGGCGGTCCAAGAGTGGGCGGCAGTGGCGGACCTCGTGTTGCGCTCAACTGAGGGTCCGCCCAAACGTGCGTGCGACGCTGGGGCGGGTCGATAGTGGACCTTTCGTTCGCTAGTCCCAGTGTCGCCACACGCGTAAGGAGCTGGCGAGTCCTGGAGGAGGTCGAGACCCTATCTGACCACAGATACATTCAGATAGAGGTCTCCCGGACCCTTCAGGGCACCAGCAGGGGTCACGAGGTGGACAGAACTCCCGCTTTTCCGCGATGGGCTGTGGACAGGCTCGACCAGGACCTGCTAGTGGAGGAGGCCATTTTTCAATCTTGGCTGCCTCCCCCCCTGTCTTTATGCAGCGTGCAGCAGTGCGCGCGCCGCGTTTGAGCTGGCCATCTGTCACGCCAAAGACGCGAAAAGGCAGGAGATACTGGAGGGTCTCGAGCGTGACCCCTGGGGACGCCCGTACCGCGCGGCGCTTAACATGCTCCGCGTCCAGGACGGGGAAGTACCGCCCGTGACGACGACGGAAATGGGGGCGGTGGCAGCGCGTATGCGGAGAAGGGCGCGTATCAGGGGACTGTTCGGCGTTTGCCTGGTGTCCGGACGGTTCCCTGACTGCTGGAAGGCCCCTCCTTCCAGCAGTCAGGGAAGCTCGTGCTCCTGCCGAAGTCTCCGAATACAGTCGCGGCCTTCAGGCCCATTATGTTGCTGGACGAGGCGGGCAAACTCCTCGAGCGGGCAGTCGCTGCCCGCATCATCCGGCACCTAGGAGCGGTCGGCCCCGACCTGCCCGACGCCCAGTTTGGATTTCGGGCGGGTCGGTCTACGGTCGACGCCATTCTGCGCTTGAAGGCCACGGCTGCGGAGGCCGTCACCTCGAGGGAAGTGCTGTTGGCGGTGTCGCTCGACATCGCCAACGCCTTCAATAGTCTGCCATTCGGCTGCATCAAGGAGGCACTCCGGTACCATGGAGTGCCCCTCTATCTACGGCGGCTGGTGGCAGACTACCTTGACGGCCGCAGCGTCCTCTTCGTTGACCGTGAAGGGGACGTTGTCAGGAGGGCTATGTCGTGCGGCGTCCCGCAGGGTTCGGTTCTTGGGCCACTCCTGTAGGACATCGGCTACGACTGGGTCCTCCGTGACCGGCTCCCCCCTGGGCTGGGCGTAATTTGCTACGCAGACGATACACTCGTCACAGTCCGGGGCGGGACCCTCGAGGAGGCGGCAATGCTGGCCACCTCAGGTACCGCGGAGGTGGTCAGGCGGATCGAGGCGCTGGAGCTTAGGGTGGCCCTTTGAAAAGTTGGAGGCCCTACTCTTCCATGGGCGCCGACGTGGCCCGCCCACCAGCGCCTGGATAACGGTCTATGGTGTGGGCTTCCCAATCCAGGCCAGCATCAATATCTGGTCTTGGTATAAGATGGACGGTGGCACTTTGACGAGCGCTTCCGCCGTCTTGCGCCAAAGCTCGTCGGCACGGCGTCCGCCCTCGGGCGACTGATGCCGAATTTGGGCGTACCGAGCCCCACGTGTCGACGACTCTAGTACGGTCAATGGCACTGTACGGCGCGCCCGTGTGGGCAAAGTCCCTGGCCGCTCGCAACAGGGCCCTTCTGTGGCGTCCACAGAGGGTCATAGCTATCAGGGCAATACGCGGGTACCGCACGGTCTCGTGCGATGCAGCCTGCGCATTGGCCGGAACCCCCCGTGGGATCTGGAGGCGAGGTGCTTGCCGGCGTCTAATCGCCAAAGAATGGGCAAGGCAGCAGCACGGGGTCCGCACCTTCCGGTTGGTGCAGGTTTTGTCAGGGCATGGTTGCTTCGGCAAATACCTGCACATGATCGCTAGGAGGGAGACGACCCCAGGCTGTCACCACTGCGCCTGCAGCGAGGATTCGGCGCAGCACACGCTCGAGTCGTGCCGGGCTTGGGATGTGCAGCGCCGGGAACTCGTTGCAGTCATAGGCGTGAACCTGTCGCTGCCGGCCGTTCCGCGAACGATGGTTGGTAGTGACAGGGCCTGGACCGCGGTCGCCGCCTTCTGTGAGGCTGTCATCTCGCAGAAGGAGGTAGTGGAGTGGGCCCGGGAGGAATTCTCCTTCCCAGACCCGATTCGCCGCCGGCGCATGGGGCGGCGTGCGCGCGCTTACCTGCACCTGATGCCGCCCTAGCGGAGGCTGCGGACGGTGGGGTCGGGGAGTACCCTGCTGTCCGCAGAAGCCTACCGCGAAGGTGTGACGCTCAAGTGCGCGTGGCGTCGCACAAGAGAGTGTGCCCGAAGGGGCGGCTGCCTGCGGATCACGGTGAAACGACGCGGTACCCGTGATCCGCCGTAGTAAGTGCGGGTGAGGGCGCACGGTGGGTTTTTAGTGGGTGGGAGCCCCACACTACCCTGTTGTCTCCCGGGGCAGCGGGGTGTGCGGTAGGATATTTTTGCCCACCTAAAATAAATCAAAAATATGTAGGCGACTCTAAACACAAAACAATATTTTTTTAATTTTTTGTCTGTTTATGTGTTTATCTGTTTATCTATATGGTGAACCTAAGATTTATTATAACCCTAAAACGAGACATAAAGATAATCACTTGTCAAGCAAATTAACCTTAACAACCATGGTAGATTTCGTTCATCCTGCTTTGCTCTAAGGACAATGGCTGAAAAATTGTTCTGAATAAGTTGTAAACCCCTTTAAAGGATTTTGAGTGGATAGAGAAAAATAGATAGCATGCATTTGCTTAAAATGTGAGTCACTTTAATAGATATGAAAAAACTTATTTTTAAATAAAAAAAAACACCTTCAAAAGTCACCCAGGAACTAAAAAGTAAAAAATAATTGGTACCTATATACATAAGATTTCCGTGCTAGACACCTACTGATGTGTTTGAAGTCGGTGCCAAAAACGATGTTAACTTATCGATTTTGTTACTATACGACTATAAGTATTGCTTTTGTTATTTTTGGACTAGGCTTGGGTGCATTTCGTATGAGAAAGCGTAGAGCACAGGAAACTGAAAATGACACAGATTTAAGCGCTAAAACGCAGTAGAGAATGAAATACTTTGGAAAATCCAAAAGTGCAAGCCTTAAAATCTTCATTTTTCACAATAAAATTGATTATTTGATAAGTAACTAATAATGTTATATCTTACTAAGTAGTTTTCAGTAAATCACATAGATAGCACTAATTTCAAAAAATATTAATGTGGTTCTCATGTCTTATACGCCATCTAGCGCTAATTTTAAGAAGTACTAATATATTGGCCTGTAGCAGAACGTGACATTTTTCCGTGTGATGACGAACTAAGAATACAAGTGTCACCATCCCATTCTCTCCCACGGGTGTCGTATGAGGTGACTAAGGGAAGTAAGCAATTATCATCCATTGCATGACTGGTAGTAGGGCTGAGTACCGAGTGGCAGTACTCACTTGGTATCGGGCCCGAGCGGGTTGGTACCACCATCTCCAGTGTGACCGGCCATGAAGCACAACGTTGCGTTTTGGCTGTAGCAGGGGATAGCCGTTTATTCTTTCATTTCATATTGAGGTAATTAAATGGTGAGCAGCGGCTTGACAATACTCTCAGTATAGTTGAGTCCATGAGCGACGGTTACCATTTACCATCAGATTGGCTGTGGCTCGTCTGCCACTACAAGCAATAGAAAATAGAAAAAAAAATAAGGTATAGCGCTGGTTTTAGTGTACCACTGTGCCATCGAGTTTAGCCTCATTATTTACTATTTTTTTGTTTATTTAATAACAATTAAACCACATCGAATCAGACCGTGAAAAGTGATAGGGCTCTATTCGTAATTATACTGAACTGTAAGACAAAAAAAAGACTGGATTAGTAAAGTATTTCAGTCGTTGTCGTGTTATATTATACATTATCCGAACATACCTATAACACACGGACGTCCAAGAGAGAACGTTTTTTAACAGTTTTTTAACTTGTTTAAATAACAAAAATGGCATCGAAAATATCATGAGTATTAAAAATAGTGTTTTTTCTTTATATGTGTGTGTATATATTATTTTACAAGTGCAATATATGATGAATAGAGACATTTTAAGTTTGAAAAATCAGTTGTAATTCGCACTGCTCCAATGAGACAGAGGTTTCGTACATTTTTTCACTAACTAACTTATCATCTCGCCATTTCCGCCATTTTGCGGGGTAGGCAGAGAGAACAGAGTGCCAAGAGGCTCTATTCTTGCATACATCTCTCGCTTCCTCAACATTCATAACTCTCTTCATACACGCTCGCCGGTTTCGAAGACTCCTGACTCCACCTTCCTTCAATACATGACCAATTTGGTCTAGGTAGGTAAGCCTCGGTCTCCCTTTGTACCTACCTACATCCTTCCATTTTCGCATTGTATATCTTCTTAACCAGTCGCTCATCCGGCATTCTTTCCACATGTCCAACCATCGGAGCATTCCCTTTCGCATCTTTACACCAATACTCTCTTTCATACCTACTCGCTCTCTTACGTCAATTTTTAATTTTTATTATTGATTTTTTAAAAACCTCCTAACTGATTTTGATAAAATTTTAATGGGAGCACTTTTGAAGTAGAAGTTATCAAATATTAAAAGAATCATTGAAATTGATTCATAATTGGCGGAATAATCGCGTTACATAAAAAAAAACATACAGTACAATTGAGAACCTTCTCCTTTTTGAAGTCGGTAGAAAAAAGTTAAATAATAATTACAATCAGGGAAAAATACGATTACATAGTAACACATAGGTTATTAAAATTTAGGAAATGTTTTATTTATTACAAAATGGTTTTATATCTCACTTTTATAGTTAAACAAAGGCATTATGTTTCCAAATAACAAATCATATAAATAACAATATAAAATTTATTGCAAAAAATTGCATATACGTATGAATGAAAGGATAACCCTGTAGTTTTCCGCTCATTATCACTTTACAATTAGTTACAGTACACAGCACAACTATTAGCACTAACACAATAAAATATCTATATTTGCAAAAACTATACGTAATCTAACAATGTTATAAAACTCACAAAATTATTATACACATAATAACACTAAATACATTTTTAAATAATATAGTATAAAACATAAAGCAAAATATAAAAAGTATCTAGATCCACTGGCAACGGGTACAGGGGCCAAACTGCTAGTGGCTAGGGTCCCAGAGACAGGAACTTCCGAACAAATGCGTGCTGTTACGATATAACCGAACAAATTACTATATAAATTACAAAGACGCATATTCAATTGATACCGGATACCATATCCGCAAATTTAAAATACGCGCGGTTGCCTAGACTCCCTACCCAGTTAGATTATCGCCAATAGATCGCATGAATCCACTCCTACAAAGGCCAGAATCAAATATTATTACCATATATGGCCAGCATGCGATCCCGGATGCGAGCAGAGTACGCCGGGGTTCGAGAACGTTCGATGGCTACTTCAATCGCAAGCATATGGATAGGGAATGTTCTAGAACAAAAAACTATCCACCAATGAGTAAGTCGGGGCAACAACGCTAGAAAGAGAGGGCAAGTATAATCATAGAAGGGGGTATTATTAGGGAAATAATATAAAAAGATAGAGGAGGTAGATTCTTTTTTTTTCTCTGACTCTGAATTATCGTGTGTGTCAAGGCCGACAACGCTGCCCAAAAGAATACTGTAAATTAATTTATATTAAGTCCATCCATCAGCCTTTCAACGTCCACTGCTGGACATAGGCCTCCCCAAGAGAACGCCACAACGAGCGGTCCTGTGCCGATCGCATCCAACGGCTCCCCGCAGCTTTGACCAGATCGTCGGTCCATCTGGTGGGGGGCCGTCCTACGCTGCGCCGTCCGATACGTGGTCGCCACTCGACAACATTTCGTCCCCAACGGTTATCGGTTCGTCAAGCGATGTCATCTGCCCATTGCCACTTCAGCATGGCAACCCGGCGGGCTATGTCGGTCACTCTCGTTCTCCTACGGATCTCCGTATTACGGATTCGATCACGTAGGGAAATACCAAGCATAGCCCGCTCCATGGCCCGCTGAGCGACTTTGAGCCTTGATATGAGGCCAACATTCACAGACCACGTCTCTGTTCCGTATGTCATCACTGGTAACACACACTGGTCGTAACCTTTGTTTTCAGACAGTGCGGAATATTGGACGAGAAGATCTTCCTTAGCTTCCCGAACGCTGCCCAGCCGAGTTGGATTCGTCGATTGACCTCTTTCTCGAAGTTGTGCCTACCTAACTGGACTGTTTGTCCCAGGTAGACATAATGGTCGACAACTTTGAGAAGCGCACTCCCGACTAGGACTGGTGCTGAAATGACATGGACATTAGACATGACTTTCGTCTTGTCCATGTTCATTTTGAGACCCACTAGTCGGGTAACCCTGCTGAGATCATCGAGCATGGTGCCAAGGTCCTCCAGCGATTCTGCCATGACTACGATGTCGTCGGCATATTGAAGGTGAGTGATGTATTCGCCATTGATATTGATGCCGAATCCGGTCCAGTCCAAGAGCTTGAAGACATCTTCCAATGCAGCGGTGAAGAGTTTCGGGGATATAACGTCTCCCTGTCTAACACCTCTCTGCAGTTGGATCGGTTTCGTACTCCTATCCTGAACACGGACTGACATGGTGGCGTTTTTATACAAGTACTTCGATGTACCGATTGTCAATTTGGCACCGCTGAAGGGACTGCAGCACCGCCCAAGTTTCGATCGAATCAAAGGCTTTCTCATAGTCCACAAACGCCAGACACAGAGGCCGATTGTACTCCTCGGTTTTCTCTATAATCTGGCGTAGCGTGTGGATGTGGTCTATGGTACTATAGCCTTTTCGGAAACCGGCTTGTTCGGGAGGCTGGAAGTCGTCAAGCCTGCGCGTGAGTCGATTTGTAATGACCCTCGAAAACAACTTATAGACGTAGCTCAAGAGCGAGATGGGTCTATAGTTCTTCAAGAGGGTTCTGTCACCTTTCTTGAAGAACAGCACCACCACGCTTCTGGTCTATGACTCTGGAACGTCGCCCCCAAGAACGACGGAATTGAACAGCCTCTGAAGAGCTTTTAAGAGCGGCTTTCCGCCTGCTCTCAGAAGGTCTGTGGTGATTCCGTCGTCTCCCGGTGCCTTTCCGTTCTTTAGTTGTTTGAGAGCCATTCTGATCTCGTACAGGCTGGCTTAAGTGTATTAAGCAAAATAATAACATTCAAACAAATAAGTGCGTGACTTAGAAAACCCCAAAGGTACGTTTTATAATCATTTCTATTGTAGGACTGATTTTCCTTCGTTTACTTTATTGGTATAACCATATTTGAAAAGTAGATTTTTACGTGTAACTGTTCTATAAAATTCGTTCTAACGAGATTTATTAGTATAATCATATTTGAGAAGTAGATTTTACGTTAAGTAACTGTTCTATAAAGTTGTTCTAACAAGAGGATTGGACGTATCGTATAATACATACCTGCCAATCACTTGTTTCAAGGGTACATAATTATCAAAAAACATCATACTGTTCGTACAGAGATTATTACCATTTATTTATTACTACACAATATTTCATACCCACCATACATTTTTTAATTCGTTAACGCCACCAGGTCATAAAGTTAAAGAAAAAAAAGTAGAATTCCGAAAAGTTTTGACACAATACTTTCCCTCCAGAACCGAGCGGAAGGGAGCGCCGGTCTTAAATATACCGCCCCCCATATTTAGTCAATAACACCCGAATAAAAGGTAACGTACATTTCTTTTACAATTCGAAATTAACCTCTAAAATAGATCATGTCTGTTGCACAATTTCGTGTGTGTTCAGATTCTTATGGAGGAATATTTCACCCTTTGGCACATATATTTTTTATTGTAACTACTCGTCCTTTTATTACGTTACATAATTTTATATTACATATCAAAATTTTTTACACTAATTTAGTTGACCAAAGCTCCTCCAATAGTATTCTTATTATAATATCTATACCTTTAAATTCTTTGCAAAATACCTTGTAATACTCATAACATAGTTGTCATTCCATAGAATTTTTATTCCGAATTTGTTAATACTAATTATTTAAGATTGTAACATACAACTGCATTTAGAATTTTATTCGCTTCTACCTGTAAAATATAATAGTTCGCATACAGTATATAATTTAAGAGTATTGCTTTTTACTACTTACTACTTAACATCACGCCGTCGCCCTTATGGGGCAGACAGGCATTTTAAAACAATTTTCTGTTAGATGTTATATATCTTCACGCCGTCGCCTTATGGGGCAGACAGGCATTTTAAAAACAGTTTTATCATTAGATGTTACTTGCCATCTAGACTATTATGCAACTGTTTTTTTGTTTAATTGTAGTTAAAAATTATTCTGTTTGTATGTTGCTATACCATCTCACCGCCACCCTTAGGGGGCGGTCATTTATTAGGTAGCTATTTTTTTTTCGGTATTAATGCTTTATACTTGCAGAATGTAGGGGGGTTCTAATTTATTTATTTTTTTTATTAAACTTTAAACTCTCCATGTTTTATATGTTCGATCGTTCCACATTCTGCGAGGATTTGTTTTTTATTAATATTTAAATATGGACACTGTAATGGTCGGCCGACACCCTCGGTCCTGAACCTAGTTTGGGTACGGGGGCTCGGCGGGAAGAACCAGAACAGTGTCCCCAGGAGTTGAGACGTTCCGCCCTGTGTTTTCCAGCCCCTGGGGTTTTCCAGTCAGAATTTTAAGTCAAGACTTCGAGTCAAGAAGTTCAAGTACCGTTCCTGGCTGCGCTCGAGATCCGGGCCACGGCCTACCGGGTTGCGGCTGCCGCTACGGGTCCGGTTCCAGCGCCGGTTGCGCCGGCGTCACCAGCCCTCCGGCATACATCTGCGCGCCTCTCCCCGCAGTTGAGTGCCCGTAGGTGACGGTCTTGGGGACAATCCCCTGAGTTGCGAACCACCCCCTGATTCCTCATTGCTCGCTTCTTTTTTGAATAAATTCGGAATCCTTCTATTTTCTTAAATAATTAATTCATTTTGTTATACCTTTTTTTTTTTAAATTAAATTGTAAATTTTGAATATTATTTTTGTTTCATTGTTAGGGATTTCCCCGTAACAGTGCCGTGTCGAGAAGTACCGCTTTCTGCATCAGACCCCTGACCCAGCCATCCAACTTGAGCCTCTTAAGATGTTGGTCGAGGCTCTTGGCTATCAGTTCTTTGACTGAAACGACTATCGGTACAATGATCGCCGAATCCACATTCCACATGTCACAAATCTCATGAGCCAAGTCCAGATATTTCATCTGTTTCTCCTTCTCGGCCTTCACGAGATTCTCGTCATGTGGGATGGTGATATCAACAATCATTGCCCGGCGCTTAGGTCAATCAACCACCACAATATCAGATTTGTTGGCTGCAACAGTTATGTCTGTGATGATTGATCGATCCCAGTACAGTGTGATAGTTTCATTTTCGAGAACTGACATAACTATAGTACGCGACCTCGACTTCCACGAGCTTGTATTTTAGAGCAAGCTGTTGGTGAATAATCCTAGCTACTTGATTATGTCTGTGCAAATAGTCACCGTTAGCCAGACGAGAACAACCCGGGACTATATGCCTAAGGGACTCACCTGGACGGTGACAGGCACGACAGATGTCTGCTGTCCCGTCCCTCAGGATATCTCTCTGGTAGTTGTTCGTCTTGCCGTGTGGGGCCGACTTTAGAATTGTCCCACCCCTCTCTACCCACGAGAGTCATAAGAACCGACTGAGGGAATACCGGAGGAGTGGGCTGCTGCCCACTCCCTCGAGTATTAACAACATCCACTGCGATCGTCAACCCGCCTGCCAAGCGTGGCGATTACGGCACTATCCCCCATTTCTTGGGGAGGCCTATGTCCAGCAGTAGACGTTAAAAGGCTGATGGATGGATGGAGTTGTTCGTCATGACAACTTCGTCAGTTATTGCACAAAACCTTCGGTTTCCCCAAAGAGGTTGCCGAAACATAGCCAGGCCTCGGAAGCTAAAATGTCTAATGTTATAGAACCTTCCGTGGAGCTCCTTGCTCTGTCATACACTTGCGGTCGTCAGTACTGAGTATTACAGGTCTGCGCCAGTTCTCCTTAGCCAAGGAGAGTGGGGCGAGTCCGGATTCTACAGCGACCACATCCCGATGCATAACCCCATCAGCACAGAGAAAATATTCCCTAAGTTTGCACACCTCGCGATTGAACAAGGTCTTGGCATTCAGGAATCCTCGACCTCCACACTTTCGCGGGATGCACAACCTCATTACTGAAGAACGAGGGTGATGCATACGATATGTGGTCATGAGACTGCGGACCCTCCTATCCAAGGCATCGAGTTCAGTCTGAGTCCACCTGAGTATGCCTAAAGAGTACATAAGAAGTGGCATGACCCAACCGTTGCAGGCTCGCACCTTGTTGCAACCTGATAAAAGACTACTTAGTACTTTTTTCAGGCGGCCAAAGAAACGTTCCCGCAGCAATTGTTTCATATCCACCTCATGTACCCAGATCATGGACTTAATAAAAAGAGCGGACTGAGCCTTGCTAACAAAAGATTGTGTCACTCAGAGTCGGCCAATTCGCTGTATGTACATGCCGACACGCACACGTTCACACCTTGTCGGCCATTGCGCGAGTAAACGTTATCACAGTCGGTACGTCTACGCTGCAAAAAAATATCAAATAAAGCATATCTTGTGTGGTGAAATGGTGAAAAACCGTAGTGACCGAAAGAAAAAAATCCAGGAGTTACGTTTCATAGGTAAATGAATAATTTAATCACTTAGTTCCCGATTTTATACATTTAAATTTATATTAATTCACCAGAACAAAATAATTCATCACAATGCCAGTATTGCTCATATTCGCTAGTGAAAATTACCCGAAATATGGGAATTTTATAGTTTATATTTATGAGGTACTATTTGTTTAGGTTAAATTACTATACTTTGATTTTTTATTTTGTAAACTAAAATGGTATTTGATTGCCACGTATCATTAATAGTGTTGTTGTAGTCTGAGTTATCGAAAATACATAATTCATATTTTTTTTTTTATTATAATAAATTTTCTGATGGTTTATTAATTTGAATTTGCGTTGATCAGTAGTATAAGTAGCATGAATTTATTATTGTAGCATTTACAAAATCTAAATTAAAGTAATCATACCTATTTTAATATGTTTTCTATTATGAAGCTGTGACATAGCTGTCTGTGCATTTAAAATATTTAAGAAAAAATTGCTGTAATAGACTATATAAGCGTACTGATCTATATTTTTTAGCATTTGACATGCTCCGCCACTTTTTAAAGTACAAATCATTTTTGAATAAGGAAAAAGATATTTTTGTACTAGCGGGAATCGAACCCGCGTCTTTTACAATCCGGGGAAGTGCTCTAAGCCACTGAGCCATAGACAGTATCGGTCGTCGTCGTATCTGTACTTATTATCAAAAAATGTAGTTGTCGAGTTCTCAACTACATTTTTTGATAATAAGTCTTTACTTTTGTAATGATTTACAGTAATTCTGCTTCAATCAGTGTATTAAATTATTAATTGTTTACATTCTTTGAGTTTAGCCACTTTTGGCCTTACGCCACCCTGTAGTGGCAGTTTTATTCTATCTTATGGGAGTGGTAAGAAGCGTTATCTAATACCAAAACAAAATCATCAAAATTACCTTTAGCCACTCCTCAAAATATTCTATTT
This sequence comes from Leucoma salicis, assembly GCA_948253155.1. Lineage (NCBI taxonomy): Eukaryota > Metazoa > Arthropoda > Insecta > Lepidoptera > Erebidae > Leucoma > Leucoma salicis. The sequence goes on from OX411815.1 coordinate 9,320,618, forward strand.
TAGTAATAATATAATATATCTGCTTCCAATTAGAAACTGTAGCGGCCCATATAGATAACATAAAACTGTTTAAAACAACAAGCTTTGTGTATTCCGCTCACCTCAAAAAAGAGCAATAGTTTCCTAGAATTCTGTGAACCCCATCTGCGCTAGAACAATAACTCTACCGATTACAACTGCATCGCATTCCTCGGAAACACATTAATTGTCAAAGCAGTAAAGACACCTTGGCCACTGTAGTCCCAACAAACATGCAAGTTAATCCCGTTTTATCGACATAATTATGTTATCCTTTATTACTTACCCATTATCTGCCGATGATTTATTTTAAGTTTTAAATAAATACAGTAAAATAGTGTTTTTTGCACTATTAACCTTTTGAAATAGTACGGTATATTTCATATACATTTCCAATAAATTTATCTGCCAACCTGTTTTTTTAATATGTATAATAAAAAGGGTAAATTTGGCTAACATGGCAATCCTAAATTCATTCACACATAGATAGCCGCCGCCATTACGTATCCTCAATTTTGTCTTAGCGAGGCGCTGTCCGTTCCTTTAATACGTCCATGACCCAGATATTTATAGGTTTTAGTTAAGAGAAGTGGTTGTAAATTAGTATTGTTATTATATAAAACTCGCAAAATTATTATTTTTAGCAAATGTCAAACGTGTTTAGCACAAACTGTGAACTTTGTGAACCCTTTAGGGACAATATTGGGTAAGATCCTTAATTTTAATAATCACGCTTGCCTTTTATTTCAAAATACATCCAACAGATGACTCTGGCGTTACCCAAGATGGTAAGAAAAAATGTGATACAGAAATTGATGACTCTGAGCGAATGTAGTAATAGATCAATTTGGCAGTGCGTTTGGAGATGTAGTCCAGAAGACGCAAACTTAAGCACCGTTCGTGGTTGTCATTTTCTACTTCACTTTTGGCACTTTGTGTTCTGGTATATAGAGCTTAATAAATTTTAACGAAATATCAAGTACGAGTACCTACCTAAAGTATGCAAAAAGGAGCATGAGAGTAAAATTAATGCGGTCGAAATGCGATCTCTGCGGAGAATCTATGGAGTGAGGCTGACTGACCGCATTTGTAACGACGACGTAAGAAAACGAGTAGGTATGAAAGAGAGTATTGGTGTAAAGATGCGAAAGGGAATGCTCCGATGGTTCGGGCTAGTGGAAAGAATGCCGGACGAGCGACTGGTTAAGAAGATATACAACGCGAAAGTGGAAGGATGTAGGTACAGGGGGAGGCCGAGACTCACATACCTAGAGCAAATCAGTCATGTATTGAAGAAAGGTGGAGTCAGAAGTCTCCAAAACCGGCGAGCGTGTATGAAGAGAATTATGAATGTTGAGGAAGCGAGAGATGTATGCAAGAATAGAGCCTCTTGGCACTCTGTTCTCTCTGCCTACCCCGCAAGGGAGATGGCGTAATGGTAAGTAAATAAGTACCTACCTATATATATCTGTCTGTGTGGTGACGGACTAAGAATGCAAGTGTCACCACCCCATTCTTTCCCACAGGTGTCGTATGAGGCGACTAAGGGAAGTAAGCAATTATCATCCATTGCATGACTGGTGGTAGGGCTAGGTACCAAGTGGGAGTACTCACTTGGTATCGGGCCCGAGCGGGTTGGTATCACCATCTCCCGTCTGACCGGCCATGAAGCACATCGTTGCGTTTTGTCTGTAGCAGGAGATAGCCGTTTATTCTTTCATTTCATATCGGTGAAATAAAATGCCGAGCAGCGGCTTGACAATCCTTTCGGTATAGTTGAGTCCATGAGCGACGGTTACCATTTACCATCAGATGGGCCGTGGCTCGTCTGCCACAACATGCAATAAAAAAAAAATTAAAAAAAAATGTCATTATGTGTAATTTTGAATTCAAAAACTTTTATTATGTAACTCGTCTTATTTTTAATCATGGATTTACCTACTTCCTCAATCCCCCTGAAGTAAGTCAACCAGACCATAACTTCATTTCATCATAAAATAGTTCACAAAGTAACAAGTCCAAGTTAAGATTTTTCCTAAGCACCTTTATTGTTATTGCTTATGGTGGCAGACGAGCCAGAGCCCACCTGGTAAATGGCAACCGTCACTCATGGATTCAACTATACCGAGAGTATTGTCAAGCTGCCATTTCATTTCCCAGATATGAAATGAAATAATAAACGGCTATCTCCTGCTACAACCAAAACACACCGATGTGCTTCATGGCCGGTCACACAGAAGATGGTGGTACCAACCCGCTCGGTACCGATAGCAAGTCAGTACCTACCTACTCCTACTAGGTACCCAGCCCTACCACCAGTAATGCAATGGGTGATAATTGCTTACTTCCCTTAGTCGCCTCGCGTACGACACCCGTGAAAAAAATGGGGTGGTGACACTTGTATTCTTAGTCCGTCACCTCACGGATTGAGAACGGAGATGAGGAATTAAACTTAACGTTAAATAAAAATTTAATAATCTAATAATAAATAAAAAAAAAATATAATTGTCCGTATGGTGTATGGAGTAATAATTTATCCGTGTGGACTAAGAATACAGGTGTCACCACCCCATCCTTCACGCGGGTGTCTGAGATTGTCAAAGAAATAAAATGGTGTGCAGCGTTTTGACAATACTCTCGGTACAGTTGAGTCCATGAGCGACGGTTACCTTTTACTATCATGTGGACCATGGTCGTCTGGCATCATAAGCAATAAAAAATATATAATATTTCGGTATCCTATTGGGCTCAAGTCTTAAAATGAAAGGGGTATGGCTCTATAATCCATACAAGCGCAATACATATTGCTTCACAATTTCACAATCTTTTACTCTCGTAATTATAAAATAATTACATCCTTATTACTAATAAATAAAATTAATACAAACTTACCAATAGGAAAATGTAACGAGTAAAGCGACTACCTGTTCTTTCAATGCAAACGATATAAATGAATGATCACGCAACAATGCCGTCTTTATAAATTAAGATACAAAAAAAAATAAACTGCATTATTCTTACTAATCCTTATTATCTATACTATAATATAAAGCTGTAACAGAGCTGTGTTTATACATTTAAGATATTTGAGTAAAAATGACTGAATTAGGCTTCATAGGCGTGTCTAAACGCAAAGCGTTTTTTTTAGATTGTCTGTTTGTCTGTTTAGTTGTTCGCGCATCACGTACTGAATGGATTTTGATGCAACTTATTTTGTTTGATAGCTCTTTATTAGGCTTAACAACTGGTATACATTTTATCCCGCTACTATATCGGGAGCTTGAGATATAACCAAAAAGGCTAGTTATAAATATGAAGATGATTTTCCTTCTTTGTTTATTACTTACCAGAGGATACTTGAGTACTTTGGCCATATAGCAAGAAAGGAAGGTGATAACCTGGAGAAACTTATGGTCACAGGAAAGGAAAGAGATCCCGAGGTCGCAGCTCGATGCGTTGGTCGGATTAGATCCACACCATACTCGACACTCCAGTCCACAAAGTCGGAAAGCATTTACATGCATTAAACCAATATAGTAAGTACTTTAAAAAGTGTCGGAGCATGTCAAATGCTAAAAAATATAGATCAAACATGTTTAAAAAATCGCGCCATCAAATAGTATGAATTTTAATTGCAAAATTAAACTTACTATATTGGTTTAATGCATGTAAATGCATTCCAATAGATGGCGTTCATCGTAAAGACAAATGTGATAAGGAGATTGGAATGATCGAAAGATCTGTACGATAGCTCAGTGGCTTAGAGCACTTCCCCGGATTGGAAAAGACGGTTTCGATTCCCGCTCGTACAAAAAATCTCTTTTTCCTTATTCATAAATAATTTGTACTTTAAAAAGTGGCGCGGCATATCAAATGCTAAAATATAATGCTTTTTGCGTGATGCGCGAACAAACAAACAGACAAAAATGGACTGGACGCACTGAACAAGGCTCTTTTGTGGAGACCACAGAGAGTCGTTGCGTCCAGGGTTATACGCGGATAACGCACGGTGTCGACGGAGGCAGCCTGCGCGTTGGCCGGAATCCCACCGTGGGATTTGGAGGCGGAGGTGCTCGCCAAGGTGTATTGGTTGGTGCCGCAAGAGCGGGAGGGGGGCTGACGCCCCTTACCCAAGGAGGTGGCCAGGTGGCAGGGTGACGCCCGCCGAGCTACTATGGCCTGGTGGATGGCACGGTTGGAGGCGCCCCGGGCCGGTCTTTGGACCGTAGGGGCGCTCCAGCCGGTGCTGGAGGAGTGGGCGGGGCGACGGCATGGAGTCCTTACCTTTCGACTGGTGCAGGTGCTGTCAGGCCACGGTTGCTTCGGCAGATACCTGCACATAGTCGCAAGGAGGGAAGCGACTCCGGCCTGTCACCACTGCGGCTGTGACGAGGACACGGCGCGGCACACGCTCGAGTCGTGCCCGGCTTGGGCCGAGCAGCGCCGTGAACTCGTTGCGGAAATAGGGGGGGACCTCACGCTGCCGAGCGTCGTCAGAGCGATGCTTGGTAGCGACAGGAACTGGGCCGCGGTCGCTGCCTTCTGCGAGGAGGTTATCTCGCGGAAAGAAGCGGCGGAGAGAACCAGGGAGGAGGATTCTTCCGCTGACCCGAACCACCGCCAGCGACCGGGGCGGCGCAGGCGCAGGTACTTGCGCCTCATGCCGCCCTAGCTGAGGCTGCAGGTGGATGGACCGGGGAACGTCCGCCACCTACAAGGCCTCCCGAGAAGGTGGGACGCTCCGTGCACGGATGCGTCGCTCAGTAGAGGGTACCCGAAAGGGTAAGACGCCGGCGGACCACAGTAGGAATGTAACATAGTTCCAGTGGTCCGCCAATAAAGGCGGAGAAACGGCACACGGCGGTTTTCTTTAGTGGGTGCAGGTCTCACACTACCCTGTTTGTTGCCCCAAACGACGGGGTGTGCGGATAGGAACATTTTTTCCCGCCTTAACAAAAAAAGGGATAGATATCAATAAACTATTTGTAAAATTTGACGTCAAGAAACCTTTTTTTTATAATGCGGGAGAAAATGTACCTAACCGCTTCGAGTCGCCTCCCTCCTCGCGGCTATGTGCAGATATCTGCCGAAGCAACTGTGCCCCGACAGCACCTGCACCAGCCGGAACGTAAGGACTTCGTGACGTCGCTCTGCCCACTCCTCCAGCACCGGCTGGAGTGCCCCTACGGTCCAAAGACCAATCATTATTATTTTCTACATTTTAGCTCAAATATATATTAATTCTTTATAATCTTAAAACAGCATCAAATTAGATATTTACTTCAATTTAAAAGAAAAAAAACCGGTTGTCGTCTAAATTAATAATTCGGTCAAGAGGTACGGTAGACTCGATTGAAACCTTACCTGACTAATAAAACATTAAAAAAATATGATTTCAAGTCGACAACATATATCCGCCATATGGCAGTCGCCATATTGGCCTGACTCCGATGCCATCTTGAGTTTGTTGGCCGATTTACACGTACCTACATTTTGTAAAAGATTGTGTACCTATTATGTATGAGTCATACAGGACCGCTCGTTGTGGCGTTCTCTTGGGGAGGCCTATGTCCAGCAGTGGACGTTGAAAGGCTGATGGATGGATGGATTATGAGTCACATTTCACCCGAGCGAAGCCGGGTTTTCATCTAGTATATAATATACTACTACTGTGAATATTTCACATAATCCAACTCTGCTGGCTCACTTGACTATGAAACTTTTACTTTGTGTAATGTTTGTGATGTTTAACTTTTACTCACTTTATAATTTGCTTTGAATTTGTCTTCGTGCATTGCAAACATTATACATATCTCGCATTTTACTAATATTGTATTGCAAATATCGTCTCTCGTGTTTAACACTTTTTTTGGTCGATTTATTTACAATGTGGTACATTATTGCTAATCTTGGCCTCTTCAAACTTGTAAATTAATTAGTTTTGTGTTAAGTGTTTATATTCCTAAGCATTTCAAATAACTACTCAAAAAAATATAAAAATATCAGAATAAATAATTGACCTTAAATATATTTTATCTTTTTTTATTATGAAAAGAAAACTAAAAGAGAAGACACGTTGCTTTTTATCGTAGGATCCATAGATATATATACTAACGTATAGATCACCTGACAGCTCGGTAACGCGTGACCTCAGACTAACTAGACGGAGCCACGGCGTGGCCGCACTTGAAACAGCAATATTTTTTTTAAATGTTGCCAGGTTGACAAATATTTGACCATATTTGGGCAAAATAAACGATAGTTAGAATGAGGTCTGTAACTTGATCGTAAATAAGAAACTCTTCGTAACAAATATTTAATTGAAAATCACAGCGTTTTTAAAGTACAAATTATTTGTGAATAAGGAAAAAGAGATTTTTTGTACTAGCGGGAATCGAACCCGCGCCCTTTCCAATCCGGGGAACTGCTCTGAGCCACTGAGCTATAGTACAGATCTTTCGATCATCCCAATCTACTTATCACATTTTGTCTTTACGACCAACGCCATCTATCGGAAGCATTTACATGCATGAAACCAATATAGTAAGTTTACTTTTGCAATTAAAATTCATAATATTTGATGGCGTGATTTTCTAAACATTTTTGATCTAATATAATCTAATATATAAAGATATAGATATTTGATGGCGTGATTTTCTAAACATTTTTGATCTAATATAATCTAATATATAAAGATATAGATCAAAAATGTTTAGAAAATCACGCCATCAAATAGTATGAATTTTAATTGCAAAATTAAACTTACTATATTGGTTTAATGCATGTAAATGCTTCCGATAGATGGCGTTGGTCATAAAGACAAAATGTGATAAGTAGATTGGGATGATCGAAAGATCTGTACTATAGCTCAGTGGCTCAGAGCACTTCCCCGGATTGGAAAAGGTGCGGGTTCGATTCACACTAGTACAAAAAATCTCTTTTTCCTTATTCACAAATAATTTGTACTTTAAAAAGTGGCAGAGCATGTCAAATGCTAAAAAAATATAGATCAAAAATGATCACAGCGTTTATCAAAATAATTATTTAAAAGTAAATCTACCACCCCTTCTATTCATCCAACTATCAGTCTTCTGACTGCACTGCTGGACATTGGCCTCCCCAAGAGAGCACCAGAATTAGCGGGCTTGTGCTGACTGCATCCAACGGCTCCCTGCAGCTTAGACCATATATTTGGTCCATCTGGTGGGAGGCCATATTACGCTGCGCTGCCCAATACGTAATCGCAACTCGAAAACCTTTTTCCCCAACGGTTGTCAGCTCGTCGAGCGATATGGCCTGCCCATTGCCACTTCAGCATGCAAACCTGGCAGGCTATGTCGGATATTCACGTTCTACGGATCTCCGTAATAAAAATTCGATCACGTAGGGAAATACCAAGACTTTGAACCTTGATGCAAGGTAAGTATTGCTGCTCCATAAATTGCAGTTCTGTTCGATATCTCATCTGGTAAATAATAATAAGTTATATTTAATAAAATAATAGTACACAAGAATATAATGAAATTATCTTTTCTTTCTTTTCTGGGTCAAATAAGAAAATAATTATCTTCCTTCCAGCGCTGATTTAACTAATTGAATAAGAACTTAGAGCAAATTAGTTTCTCTGAATTCTAGATTATGACTACAGCGGTAGTCATAATCTTGAATTGAGATTTACTTACAAAGATGAAATTACAACTGCCTCTGTGGTGCAGTGGTAGTGTAAGCGACTGCTGTACATGAGGTCTCGGGTTTGATCCCTGGGTCGGGCAGCGTTATTGAGATTATTCAAAACAAAAAAAAATCTCTGTAGCAGCCTGGAGTTTGTAAATGTCCCCGGCATACATAGCTGGTGAGTCGTGGGTGTGTAATACACCTCTGCCTACCCCTTCGGGGAATACAGGCGTGATGCTATGTTTTTTGAAGTTACAAAGACTACAAAAGCTATACTTAAATGAACATATTCACTGGCAATGATTTTGATCCCAACGTTACTATTTTCTTATTATGTATAATGAAACATCAACAAAATGTCGTGGAACATATTTTGGATACTTCGTGGGTTGCCTCGTTTTCCCGTAGCATACACCCATTTCGATCTCGCATCTGGATTAGAGGGAAACCTAAAATAGTAAATATTTATCATCATCTCATAAATTACATATAAATTTTAGTAAAGTGAAAACTGGGCAAATTAAATTCGCAATAAGGCAACACTGAAACAATTCTCAGTAATAGAAAGTTAGCTAGAAAACGTGTTTTGCGAGTGTTTCTTAGTAGCAATTATTAATGTTGAGTAAAAAAGCCCATTTTATATCACTTTATAGCATTCAATCATTAATTTTTTTCATTTTCGACTACATATGAATGAAATGTTATACCTGTATTTTTTCGCTCGCTGTAGCTTTTGTAGCATAGTACACTATTTTACAACCACTATTATCACGTAGTCTTCTTCCCAAAACACTCATTAACACAAATTAACATTAAATTTTAATTAAAACCCGAATTTCTATACAAATTTTCGATTATGTCAGTTGAATCGTGACAGACTAAGCATTTTGACATCGTGGCAATACAAAAAACTGGCCACGGCGACAAAGACAAAAATCTATGACTGTTTGTTTTTTGCAGCAGTAAATTATATCTTACGTTCTCGCTCATACATGTCAAAGAATTTTCTTCGCTCTGTCTAGGACGTATTTAGTCTGAGCGCGTGACCAATTTTGATTTGTCAATGTGTGCATTGGATAGTGATGTAAGTTTTAAGACTTAGACTAACTATCGATAAAATGATAAAACAAATCAGTTTCTTCAACGAACTCGCTCATTCAAATAATGATCTTCAATTAAATAAAACAACAGACCTAATAAATTAAAACAATCATAATTAATTCGTTTTTATTTATTGCACCAGTAACGTGAGTCAACGATATTATGCATTTTATAACACAATTATACACTCAGTTTTTCACTTCTGTTGCTGAGAAATGAATTCAAATTGAAAATGATATTGTAAATATCTCTTTACAAGTAAATTAATCTTAACCATTTTCCTCTAATTATAGAATCAATAGGGAATCTGTCGATAAAAATGGCAAAATTAAGTTAAGCTCTTTAGACTAGGTATAACATTAGTTGAAAATATATTTTTAGCATTTGACATGCTTAGCACTATACATTAAACACAAAGTGAAATAGCGGGCGTCACCCAAAGACGTTAAGTATGAATGTGTTATCGAAATTAGCAGTCAGGAGTAATTGTCACGATGGCTGAATTGGCAAAGCATCTGGACGGTATCCAGGAGATGCAGGCTCAAATCCTGCTCGTGACTGTTATTTTCGATTTCACATTTTTCACTTTATGTTTAATGTATCGACAATATATTTACCTTGTCGTTAAAGTCAAGCCCTAGTGTATATGTAGATACCTAAAAACTTTTCTACTAAAATTTTGCAAATATGTAACAACGTGACATAATATATTATTTCTATGTAAAATATAAATAGTAACAATGGGATTGAAATTAATCTGTAATCGAAACAGAAAATATTAGTAATTATAAGCCCTTATATCCAGCGGTGGATTTACACTAGGGGCAGTCGGGGCGAGTGCCCAGGGCGGCGAATTTTTAAGGCGGCAAAATTTTGAAAGTGAAAAAATTTTTTTTGAGTATAATCAAGATTGCTCAATATAATTAATTAATTCTATTAACCCTTAATTGGGCGCGCCTTAAAAGTAGCATAAGTGGTCGCGTGGGATGTTGAGCACCCTTCAACTAGTTTATTAAAATAAAATCAGAAATCAATGCAAAATCAGACTTCAATTAATGAAAATATTTGAATTGCATATTAATCAACATTTAAACCGCTTTTTAATATAATTAATATATTTTTAAATAATAAAGAATAATTTTTATAAATTCTTGTTTAGATTCATTCTACAACGTTACAATTTTGGCAGACTACAATCATATGATCATTACACACGTGTTTAGACACTTAGAGCATTCAATTTTAAAGACACCTAAAACAAAGTGAAGTGGATATTAGGTGTCACTATTAGGTGACTGCGATAGCTTAGCGGTTAAGAGCACTTCCCCTGATTGGATGGAATGTAGGTTTGAATCCTGCTCGCAGTAAAGCTCTCTTTTTCCACTTTCACAAATAATTTGTCCATCCAGTCTTTGTTTTAGACCATAAATAACAAAGTTAACAATTATTCACCTACCGGGAAATTTAGTCTACACAAACAGTCACCTGGGGTGTCGTGCACCCCAAACATGCTCTCTAAGCCCCATAGTTAACGATCTACACCGTTCACGACTAAATTGTAAACATCAAACGTGCTTACGAAGCTACCTAGAAGACCAACGCCCTAAATTAAGATTTTAAGAAATTAGCCTAGAAACTTGCGTTGGGGTGTATGATACCTCTCGCGGAAGGAGGCGGCGGAGAGGGCCCGGGAAGAATCCTCCTTCGTGGACCCGATTCGCCGCCGGCGTGCGGTGCGGCGTGCGCGCGCTTACCTGTGCCTGATGCCGCCCTAGCCGAGGCTGCGGACGGTGGGGTTGGGGATTGCCCTGCCGTCCGCGGAAGCCTACCGCGAAGGTGTGACGTCCTCGTGCGCGGGGCACCGCACAAGAGAGAGTGCCCGAAGGGGCTGCCGCATGCGGATCGCGGTCCTTTTTAGGGTTCCGTACCCGAAGGGTCAAAACGGGACCCTATCCAACACCATCTCTCAAACCATGTATGATATTTTCAGCAAGAATCAGCACTGGGTCATAAAGCTCGGTATTTGTTTACAAATTATCACTGTTCGGTGATGTACAAACAAACAAACAGATAAATAGCCACTTTAACCAAAGACTCGTGAAGCTTTTCATTTGTTTTTTCTGGGAGACCGGCAAGGCTTTTGTCCTCATTGCCGTTTCATGCCTATCTAAGCCAAGGATTAGTAATTAAATTTGTGTCTGCATTTTTGACAAAGTTTGCCAGACGTACGATTTCAATTATTATTTTTTTCTCACTAGATGATGAGGTGAGATCGGTGTGAGGTGAGAGCCTGATGCAATTCTCTGTAGTTTTTCATCATATTGACTCATTCTGGACTCAAAGAGCTTCTCTAGGTCCTCCAGACTACTGCTAGCTTCAGATCCATTTCGTTGAAACAATTGTGAGTGTGAAATAGCTTGCATATAGTATTTTTTCAATGTGTGCTTGCATAAAATTATGACATGTTTAAAATAGCGGAAATGGACATAAATCATCATCATAAAGCCCTGGAAATCATCTACGATCAAAGTACTTGTCAAGACGAAACAAACAATTCCAAACTCGATAAGGTTGAGTCGTTTCATTACAGAGTTACTATGGCCACCTTCCAGCTCCATCATTAGACCCTGCTGGATACTATCTAGAGACAAAGCACTCGTCAAGACTAATTAAACGAGTATAAACACGATGAGGTTGCGTCGTTTCATTACAGAGTTACTGTGGCCATCTTTTAGCTCCATCGTCAGACCCTGGATACTATCTAGAGACAAAGTACTCGTCAAGACTAATTAAACGAGTATAAACACGATGAGCTTGCGTCGTTTCATTACAGAGTTACTGTGGCCATCTTTTAGCTCCATCGTCAGACCCTGGATACTATCTAGAGACAAAGTACTCGTTAAGATGAATCATACGAGCCCAAACTCGATGGAGTTATGTCATTTTATGACGGAGTTCCTATGGCCACCTTATAGCTCTATCATCAGACCCTGGATACCATCAAAACACGAAGTACTCATCAAGACGAATCAAACGAGTCCAAACTTAATGGGGTTGCATCGTTTCATTATGGAGTTACTGTGGATACCTTCCAGCTTCATCATCAGACCCTGGATACCATCTAGAGACAAAGTACTTGCCAAGACGAATCATACGAGCCCAAACTCGATGGATAAAATTTCAGCTCAATAGGAAATCGGGAAGTGTGTCTAACTTAACTTGCAAGATTTGAACGGAACAAGTAAAAAAGCGTCGCCACGCTAACAGCCGATTTTACCTTCCCTCCGCATTAGATGTTTCAAAAAGGAACACCAAAGAAAGGAAAGCCAAACTGTACTAGGTACATCCTTTTCACGTAGACTATTGACCCAAGGAGGTGAAAAGAGCTTATTTCTGTAATTTGGATATTTGGAGCCAAAGAGTTAAATTTAGAGAAAGCTAATATTTTGTCTATATTATCATTAAAAAATACTTCACAATTTGAAGTTAAAGTGAGTGAATGCTGAAAATTATTAATGTGAAACATCTAATGCGGAGAGAGGATAAAATCGGCTGTTAGCGTGGCGACGCTTTTATTGTACTTGTCCCGTTCAAATCCTGTAACTTAAATTTGACACACTTCCTGGTTTTCGATTGAGCTGAAATATTACACGCATATGTATATCGCGTGACAATGCAATATTATGATGATATGGAGCTGATCTGATGATGGAGCTGGAAGGTGGACATAGGAACTCTATAAAGAAACGGCGCAACCCCATCGAGTTTGAGCTTGTATGATTCATCTTGACGAGTACTTTTTCTTTAAGTGGTATCCAGGGTCTAATGATGAAGCTGGAAGGTGGTCACAGTAACTCTATAAGGAAACATTGCAACCCCATCGAGTTTGGAATCGTTTGATTCATCTTGATTGGAGCTGGAAGGTGGCCATGCGAAACTCTGTAATAACCTAAATGGCGCAAATTCATCGAGTTAGGGCTCGTGTGAAATATCTTGACTATTACTCCAGTCCTAGAGGATATCCAGTGTGTGATGATGGAGCTGGAAGGTGGCCATAGTAACTCTATAATAAAACGACGCAACCCCATCGAGTTTGGAATCGTTTGATTCGTCTTGACGAGTACTTTGTCTTTAGATGGTATCCAGGGTCGGGTGATGGAGCTAGAAGGTGACCATAAGAACTCCGTTATAAAACGTCATAACTCCATTGAGTTTGTATGATTCGTCTTGACGAGTACTTTGTCTCTAGATGGTATCCAAGGTCTGATGATGGAGCTGGAAGGCGGCCACAGTAACTCTGTAATGAAACAACGCAACCCTATCGAGTTTATACTCTTTTGATTTGTCTTGAGGAGTATTTTGTCAAGTTATGATCATTTTATTTCTACAAAATAATTTCGTTGTTTCCCATCTGGTAGACGTCCCACGACGTCTAGTTTTTTTTTTATATCAAGGGACGAATTTTGAGTGATGTGTAAATGAGTTGATATGAAAACATGACGTGAGAAAGGTTCCTTCAGCTTGGTAAACATGACTCCGGGCGTTGGAAGCCTGCCTTCCAACCAATAAATAACAGGGATGTAGGCGCTAAGATGTACATACAGGAAGAGGACTTATGTTGCTAAATGCTCTTATGGCGATGCTGTGTCCCGTTTTGATGTCAGCAACTCGGTTTATTCCATTGGCTCTAGGATAAACGGCAATACCACGCCCAAGACGCCACTTAAATGGTGGTTATCTTCCTTCAAGACAACAAGCTAAATTAACTTAAGAGTGTTGTTATTTGTTAGCCATTTAGTCCTTTGCTGTAGCTCAGCAACATATTCTTTACTCCAGCGTATCCAGAAATGCTCTTTAAGTTGCTGGAAACGCTTCAAGTGATTAAATGAATGGTCTTTGTAGCTATTATCTGGTAATGCCCAATTAAAAAAACTAGATGTCACGGAACGTCTACCAGATGTGAAAACATCAAAATTATTTTGTAGAAATAAAATGATCATAATATCTTGACAAAGTACTCCTTAAGACGAATCAAACGAGTATAAACTTGATGCGTTTGGGTCGTTTCATTACAGAGTTACTGTGGCCACCCTCCAGCTCCATCATTAGACCCTGGATACCATCTAGAGACAAAGTACTCGTCAAGAAGAATCATACGAGCCCAAACTCGATGGAGCTATGTCGTTTTATAACGGAGTTTCTATGGCCACCTTCTAGCTCCATCGTCAGACCCTGGATATCATCTAAAGACAAAGTACTTGTCAAGATGAATTAAAAGATTCCAAACTCGATGGGGTTGCGTCATTTCATTACAGAGTTACTGTGGCTACCTTCCAGCTCTATTATCTACCCTGGATACCATCTAGAAACAAAGTACTCGTCAAGACGAATCATACAAGCCCAAACTCGATGGGGTTGCGCCTTTTCATTATAGAGTTCCTATGTCTACCTTCCAGCTCCATCATCAGATCAGCTCCATATCATCATAATATTGCATGGTCACGTGATATACATATGCGTGTAAAATTTCAACGGGAAGTATGTCAAATTTAACTAACAAGATTTGAACAGGACAAGTAAAATAAAAGCGTCGCCACGCTAACAGCCGATTTTACCCTCCTTCCGCATTAGATGTTTCACATCAAAAATGGCCAGGAGTGAGATGATTCATATCTTCACGGTCTGAAGATATCGGAGTAAGCGGTCTTGAATTTAATACTGCTTCTATTTGAATGAGCGTTGTATTGAGTTCTTCATAAGTAAAATGACAATTGCCGAGTACTCTCAATAAGTCATATTTCATCGACCTGCTTTTCAGAGTCCTCTAAAAATGCGGTGCGGGGATGCGGTAATGGGCCAATAGTTTTCCCTAAAAGAAGCTAAAAGCAATTGAGGACTAGCATGCATTAAACTCAAATGTTAATAATTAAATAATCTTTGTAAAGCGATGAACGGACTGTAACATTATTGGATGCTTTTTATCATAACAATTTTTTTTTTGACAATCGACCTCCAACATGCATAATATTATTTTCATCAAGGAAGACTCAAAATTTGAGTAGTGGGCTCTTGTTAGGAGTCGTTTTTTAGGGTTCCGTACCCGAAGGGTCAAAACGGGACCCTATTACTAAGACTTCGCTGTCTGTCTGTCCGTCCGTCTGTCGCCAGGCTGTATCTCAAGAACGGCGATAGCTAGAGAGTTGAAATTTTCACAAATTATGTATTTCTGTTGCCGCTATAATAAATTAATACTGAAAAAATAATAATATTTAAGGGGGGTTCCCATTACAACGTCTGTCTGTCCGTCCATCTGTCGCCAGGCTGTATCTCAAGAACGGCGATAGCTAGACAGTTGCAATTTTCACAAATGATGTATTTCTGTTGCCGCTATAACAACAAATACTAAAAACAAAAAAAATATTTAAGGGGGCTCCCATACAACGTCTGTCTGTCCGTCCGTCTGTCGCCAGGCTGTATCTCAAGAACGGCGATAGCTAGACAGTTGCAATTTTCACAAATGATGTATTTCTGTTGCCGCTATAACAACAAATACTAAAAACAAAAAAATAATTTTTTTGTTCGCTATTGATAACGGCAACATGTAGAAGCTTGAAATATTCACAGAATATTTAGTTATATATTCCCTTTAAAAATAAATAATTAAATTAAAATAAAACAAATATTTAAGGGAGGCTCCCATACACAAACGTGTTTCTTTACTCGTTGCGCATCTATCTAAGTCTAAGTTGAAAACCAAACAGTCTAATTTGAACCTTTATAACCTAAATTATGTATGCAGGGGTACAAAGAAAAACACTTTCGTTCTCTGCTTCTTTGACTCTCGATAGAGAGTAATAGGTATTATAATAGATGCTCGGTGCCAACAAAAACAATGTTTTCATAAGCTTTGTCGCTTTGTGCACATTTGGTTCTTTTAAATCTTATAACCTCGGCTTATTACTTATAACCTAAAGATCGTATGACGTGTCATTGCGCACGTCATGTCACACAGTCCAAAATCCATAGTACTTCGATACGTGTTCTCCACAGACAAATAATCAATAAAATACTTTGACAAGGTATGATAATTATAGACTCGCTACTAGTTTGACACTAAGCATGAAGAAAAGTATGCACATATTAGGTTTTAGCAAGAGTGAGAGAGACACATGTATAAGTATTTTATCACTTTCGCGTATGCGTTATTTTTATTTGGACCCAATTATTGTAGTGCTTAGTTTAGTTGTAATTATTGTTATTATGTATTTACCACATAATTGTTAATTATCATCATCTGTGACGCCATCGTAAACCTACGCACCAAAGGAAGATCAGCGCAGGTTTATTTAATCTGCATCATGCTGAGTTGGTGGCGTTTTGTAACGAAACAATTTTATAATTTATTTAGTTTATAAAAACCTTATTTTGTTTCTTTTTTCCGTGCTGTTTTGTCGCAATAAACGTTTTTTCTTTCTTTCTTTCAAAACCACGAAATGAGTCAAATTTTACTTGCAAAATTTGGTAACAGCCAAACACCATGGTTACAGAGACTTACAATAGTGTAATGTTGTTTACCTAGTCAATGTTACGGAACCCTTCGTGCGCGAGTCCGACTCGCACTTGGCCGGTTTTTATTAAACAGCAAACTATATTCAGGAAACGAATTATGTTGTGAAATTCTAATAATTAAATTTAATATTTGGATATTTTTATACCTATATATTTTTAGCATTGGACATGTTTAGCACTATACATTAAACACAAAGTGAAAAATGTGAAATCGAAAATAACAGTCACGAGCAGGATTTGAACCTGCATCTCCTGGATACCGTCCAGATGCTTTGCCAATTCAGCCATCGTGACAATTGCTCCTGACTGCTAATTTCGATAACACATTCATACTTAACGTCTTTGGGTGACGCCTGCGCCATCTGTGGGAAGTATTTTCATACATTATACCGACCAGGTAAACTTAATTTTACAATTAAGATTTTTACCTAATAATGACGCAAACCCTATAAATATTTAGATATTTTTATAGATACTTTTAGCATTTGACATGCTTAGCATTATACATTAAAGACAAAGTGAAAAATGTGAAATCGAAAAAAATAGTCACGAGCAGGATTTGAACCTGCATCTCTTGGATACCGTCCAGATGCTTTGCCAATTCAGCAGGGTTCAGGGTTACATTTCTAAAGCCGGCCCCACACGGCACTATATATCTTACATATATTTTTTTAAATGTTCTATTTCCTGTGATAAGACATCGATGTTTGGTAAAATTTCAACAGTTTATCAACGATTTTTCACATTTTTGTATACAGACTCTAGTGGTTTCTCACACCATCATGTAGTGCCGGTCCTGCACGCAGATACCCCACTTGGGGGATTTCACATTTTCCGGAGCTGTG
The DNA here is from genome assembly GCA_948253155.1 of Leucoma salicis. NCBI lineage: Eukaryota > Metazoa > Arthropoda > Insecta > Lepidoptera > Erebidae > Leucoma > Leucoma salicis. The sequence continues at coordinate 9,337,825 of OX411815.1, forward strand.
TGGTCAGCTCCATACAACTACATACCTACTATATGATTGATAGGCACCGCCCACCATCTGGAAAAATACGAACGTCCGGAGAAACCAGAGCATCCATTTGGTACTAGGCGAAATTCGGGATTCGGGGGAGATGGCCCTGGTTCCTATGTAATTAATGCAGAAAAAATTCAAATGATTGCTTGAGACTCATTGGGGCTTGTCTGGGGCCGTTTTTTTCGGGTCTGAAGGATTCCAGATGCATCTAGTCCGATCCTAATCTGTTTGTCGCCCAGAACGGAGTCTGCGGTTATGTACATTTTCCGACCTTAACAAAAGAAGCCCCTTTTGGTTTTGCTATCATCTGTAGGCTACAATTTAATTAATCTGTACAAATAAATAAAGTATCTGTTTGTGATGTCTAAATAACAGCTTTTTACTAATAGATATAAATGCATATTATGAGGGTATAACATTTTTGCTTGTTCGTCCGGAAAGGGTGTAGAAATTTGGACTGTACTTTCACTGACAAATGCTGGTGTTATAGAGTAACTTACTTTTATTTTGAAAAAATAATTAGGATTCGTCACAAAAAAATATAATAACTTACTTCCACGCGACAATTCGCGGATTACAGCTAGTTAGTAATAAGCATAGTGGTGGACTGTCAAGGGCCGGAGGTCCTACACCCGCAGCAGACGTCGCCGAATCCGCGACGAAGAGCGGGAGGACCAGCTGTATGCGGCGTATAGCAGTGCGCGCGCCGCGTTAAAGCTGGCCATCTGTCGCGCCAAAGACGCAAAAAGGCAGGAGATGCTGGAGGGTCTCGAGCGTGACCCCTGGGGACGCCCGTACCGCGCGGCGCTTAACAAGCTCCGCGCCCAGGGCCCCCCCCCTTACGGAGACCCTCCAGCCGGGCTTCCTCTCTGAGGTGGTCGAGGGACTTTTCCCCTCACGGGCGGTGCACACGCCCCCGGTCATGGCTCCGCCAGATGGGGACCGGAAGGCCGACGACGGGGAGGTACCGCCCGTGACGACGACGGAAATGGGGGCTGCGGCTGCGCGTATGCGGAGAGGCGCCGCCCCCGGGCCGGACGGGGTTCCCGCCCGAGTGCTGGCCCTGGTCCTCGACCACCTTGAGCCCCGCCTCGGGGAGCTGTTCGGCGCTTGCCTGGTGTCCGGACGGTTCCCTGACTGCTGGAAGGAGGGGAAGCTCGTGCTCCTGCCGAAGCCGGGACGGCCTCCGAATACGGTCTCGGCCTTCAGGCCCATCGTGTTGCTGGACGAGGCGGGCAAACTCCTCGAGCGGGTAGTCGCTGCCCGCATCGTCCGGCACCTAGGAGCGGTTGGCCCCGACCTGTCCGACGCCCAGTTTGGATATCGGGCGGGTCGGTCTACGGTCGACGCCATTCTGCGCCTGAAGGCCGCGGCTGCGGAGGCCGTCACCTCGAGGGAAGTGCTGTTGGCGGTGTCGCTCGACGTCGCCAACGCCTTCAACAGTCTGCCATTCGGCTGCATCAAGGAGGCACTCCGGTACCATGGAGTGCCCCTCTACCTAAGGCGGCTGGTGGCAGACTACCTGGACGACCGCAGCGTCCTCTTCGTGGACCGGGAAGGGGACGTTGTAAGGAGGGCTATGTCGTGCGGCGTCCCGCAGGGATCGGTTCTTGGGCCGCTCCTGTGGGACATCGGCTACGACTGGGTCCTCCGTGGCCGGCTCCCCCCCGGGCTGGGCGTAATTTGCTACGCAGACGATACGCTCGTCACAGCCCGGGGCAGGACCCTCGAGGAGGCGGCAACGCTGGCCACCTCAGGTACCGCGGAGGTGGTCAGGCGGATCGAGGAACTGGGGCTTAGGGTGGCCCTTGAAAAGTCGGAGGCCCTACTCTTCCATGGGCGCCGACGGGGCCCGCCCGCCAGCGCCTCGATAACGGTCAACGGTGTGGGCTTCCCAATCCAGGCCCACATCAAATATCTGGGCCTGGTATTGGATGGACGGTGGCACTTTGACGAGCACTTTCGCCGTCTTGCGCCAAGGCTCGTCAACACGGCGTCCGCCCTCGGGCGACTTATGCCGAATTTGGGCGGACCGAGTCTTGCGTGTCGACGACTCTACGCGGGGGTAGTACGGTCGATGGCGCTGTACGGCGCGCCTGTGTGGGCGGAGTCCCTGGCCGCTCGCAATAGGGCCCTTCTGTGGCGCCCACAGAGGGTCGTAGCGGTCAGGGCAATACGCGGGTACCGCACGGTCTCGACCGATGCAGCCTGCGCGTTGGCCGGAACCCCCCCGTGGGATCTGGAGGCGGAGGTGCTCGCCGACGTCTATCGGCGGGCGTCGACGGCGCGGGCGGGGGGCAGCCGCCTCTCGCCGAGCGCAATGTCATCGTGGCGGGAAGATGCCCGCCGCGCCACCGTCTTTAAGTGGAAGTCTCGGCTGGAGACGCCCCGGGCCGGTCTTTGGACCGTGGGGGCGCTCCGGCCGATCTTGGAAGAATGGGCAGGGTGGCAGCACGGGGTCCTCACCTTCCGATTGGTGCAGGTTTTGTCGGGGCATGGTTGCTTCGGCAAATACCTGCACACGATCGCAAGGAGGGAGACGACCCCAGGCTGTCACCACTGCGACTGCGACGAGGACTCGGCGCAGCACACGCTCGAGTCGTGCCCGGCCTGGGATGTGCAGCGCCGGGAACTCGTTGCAGTCATAGGCGTGGACCTGTCGCTGCCGGCCGTTGCGCGAGCGATGGTTGGCAGTGACAGGGCCTGGACCGCGGTCGCCGCCTTCTGCGAGGCTGTCATCTCGCGGAAGGAGGTGGCGGAGAGGGCCCGTGAGGAATCCTCCTTCGCGGACCCGATTCGCCGCCGGCGCGAGGGGCGGCGTGCGCGCGCTTACTTGCGCCTGATGCCGCCCTAGCCGAGGCTGCGGGCGGTGGGGTCGGGGAGTACCCTGCCGTCCGCGGAAGCCTACCGCGAAGGTGCGACGCCCAAGTGCGCGAGGCGTCGCTCAAGAGAGGGTGCCCGAAGGGGCAGCCGCCTGCGGATCGCGGTCGTAACGACGCGGTACCCGTGATCCGCCGTAGCAAGGGCGGGTGGAGGCGCACGGTGGGTTTTTAGTGGGTGAGAGCCCCATTCACCCCGTTGTCTCCCCGGGCAGCGGGGTGTGCGGTAGGACATTTTTGCCCACCTAAAATAAAAAAAAATAAAAAATAAAAAAAATAAAAATGGACTGTCAAGGGCAGCAAAATCTGGTTGGTGCTCTTCGTATTCCATAAACAGGAGATATCACTTACCAACACAAGTTTGACTCACCATAGTTAGACATAATTTAGCGTTAAAATAAACTATTTTCTAAGTATTCGAAATAATTAAAAGAAATTTCACAATAAAACAAGATTATACCGTATAAATGACAATTTAATTTAATAAAAGTAAATGTATTTTGTTACAAATACCCTGATTATTAGTATCACTAATGAATTTGTTAAAGTTGAAATCTGTGTTAAAGTTGAATTTTTCTTTCTGCATTCAATAGTAGCTACGTATTCTTAATCTATAATAGTTTTGTTTGTGTATGTGAACATTCTTTGGTGTCCTTATCAATACATCCCCAGAGGTTGCTGCCATCACCAGTTCTACTCGCTCTTTGTTTGATCATATCTTCTGAAACAGTCTTCAAGTCATACGCCCAACCAATTGCCGCAAATAAATCTATGAACTTTGTTGTTAAGTTCAAATAATTATTTCCCAATTCAGCTGTACGATAATCCCAGGGAAAAACATGATGATAATTATGAAAACCTTCACCAAATGTAAAAAATGAAACTGTTACATTTTGAGCTGGCAATATATCTTTGCTGTAAGGTTTTTTGCCCCAAATGTGAGCAGCGCTGTTAACTAAAAAAGTTACATTAAGATTGAGGACGTATCGAAGAACAGTAATGTTCCAAGCACTTCGCCACGTTTCGCCCCAGCAGTAGACAGGGATGATTGTTGGAAGACCAAAGCAAACGATACTTATCAAGAGTACGGCGTATCTGTAGAAAAAAATATGTAGGTACCTATATTACCTGCACTTGTAGCCAAGTTGCATTCTATGATCGCTAACGCTAATAGAAAACTATTAAAATGTATGGGAATTTGACATCTTTAACCATAGATAAAGAACCTATATTTATCTAAATCTTTAACAATATCTATAACGCTAATTAACGTGACTTAACATTAGAGATGTCAAATTTCCATAAATTTTAATAGTTTTCTATTAGCGTTAGCGATCATAGAATGCATCTTGGCTAGACCCACTGACCTTTCTTCTACACCTAAATTAGAATTAGCAGTTAGATAGATTAAGATGGATCTGCTATTACCTACTTAATCTTCAATCCATTATTGATTAATATCGCTAATGTGTATTTACACTAAGATGACAAATTAATACAAAAATACAGCTAATAAACATACATAGCATCACGCCTGTATTCCTCGAAGAGGTAGGCAGAGGTGTATTACACACCCACGATTCGCCAGCTATGTTTAAGTCCCACGTAATAGGGGGCGAGCCTATTGCCGTCTACCGGGCACATTTCCAAACTCCGAGCTGCTACTGAGAATTTTTCTTTTTACGAAAAAGCTCAATAACACTGCCTGACACGGGGATCGAACCCGAAACCTCATGTTCAGCAGTCGCTTACACTACCGCTGCACCACCGAGGCAGTCTATAACTTACTTACTGCTAATACTACTACTAGTAATTCCTCAAATTTCTATAAGCAAATGGTTGTTCATATTAAAATTCCTCTTTGCTTTCGTTCCAATTTTTTTCATGCATTTAGTGCAAGTATGGGTATCTAGTAGTATCCAATTGTATGAGTATGATTAAAAAAATATTTTTTTTCTTTTTGGCCTTTCACTAATTAAGATAGTTATTAGTACCAAATTGCTTACAAAATGCTAGTTAGTTATAAGAAATAATTATGTAAAATGCATGGGGTTTTTTTTACTAGATAAATCAATGAACTATATATTTTGTAACATTTGATGACAAGTACTCCACGATTATTACAATCAATATTTATTATAATATTACTTTTAAGTTCAACTAGCTATAAAAATGTGTTTTTAAAGTGAAACTTTGATTAGATCGTCTCAAACTTTTTGGTCTGTGTGTTGCATGTCGCGTGACGGTCGGCCGCGGAGTAGGGATAAAGTGAAAGGTGCTCGCCAGAGCAGCCAAGGCCAATATGGCGGCGCCTATAGTTCGCAGCAACTGACCGTGCAGTGTATAGACTATTACTTAATGGAATATTATTCCAAAAATTTTTAGTTAAATGTCTATAATGTGAAAAAAAGTTTCACTTTTACTGTGGTTTCATAAAACCACACAATTTGCTTTTTTTTTAAGTTATACTTCTTTTGGCCGTTAGGGAAAAATGATGAGAGTAAATTTTTACGATGCCCGCGCACACCGTCACGATAAACCGACACCCTAAAGTTAGCTATAGTCAACATATTTTTAGTTTTTTTTTGTGATATTTAAATAAACTTTATTTAACTAGATAATGCGTTATAATAAAACTTTCAATGTATTAAATACCTTTTTTCTATTGTTAATGTCGTTTTTTCTACGTAGAATAAGGCGAAAGATAAAATTTTTGAAAAGATTTTTATCTTGTTACGCCAAAGAAGTATAACTTCTAACTCATGTACATAAGTACACATACACTTTTTTAGTTTTTTAAACTATAATTTTTCCATTTTTGATCTATATTTTTTAGCATTTGAAATGCTCCGCTACTTTTTAAAGTACAAATTATTTGTGAATAAGGAAAAAGAGATTTTTATACGAGCGGGATTGAAGACAAATGTGATGAGGAAATTGGTATGACCAAATAGGTCTGTACGATAGCCAGTGGCTTAGAGCACTTCCCCGGATTGGAAAAGACGTGGGCTCGTTTACCGCTCGTACAAAAGATTTATTTTCCTTATTCACAAATAATTTGTATTTTATAATTTTTCCATTTTAACGTTTTAAAAATATAATTCGGACAGAAATTATCACTTGAGATCAACAGAACTGTATATACCTATTATAGTTTTAAATTAAGTAGGAACTACGTTGCAATCACAACGCCAGCTTATGCTTTTCACTTAAATTTAACTAAATTTTGCCTGTCCAAACGTGTCAAGTGATTAGCCACGCCCACCAACTTAACCGAAAAATAGACAAAATTCTATTCTACCTTGTTTACATGCAACTAAATTATAACTTGCAACTTCTTACTAAATTCACTGTTTACACGGGTTAAGTCACTTAAAATTAAGTTAAAATTTAGTAAATTTTTAGTCAACTTGATACGTGTAAATCAGCCTTTATATCAACAGGAGGAACTATACCATGCGTATGTAGGTACAAAGGAGGAATGCAAACAAATTTTTGCTCAAAAATAAAGTATTTTTATACTTACTTTCTCTGAAACTTCAACACAGGGTTATTAAGAACGTCAGACATATCAATATTTTTGCCATATTTCTTAACATCGGGATGTTTCCTCGTCAATAACCATCCAATGTGAGAGTAAAAGAACCCGCGACTGGCATTATGTGGATCGGCGTCTGTATCGCTGTATTTGTGGTGCATGCGATGATCTCTAACCCAATCTGTAGCGGTGTTTTGAAATGCGAGAGAGTTCATGAGCATCAGAAGAATTTGTAAAGGTAACTTCGCCTTGTATGTCTTGTGTGTCCAAAGACGGTGTGCTCCAGCTGTAATTCCTATTTCTGCTAACGTAAATAGAATCCACCCTACAAAACAATATATTGCATAAAATTTGTAGGTACCTACATTATATTATATCTATTCTAATATTGGAAACAGGTAAGTAATATTTTTTAGTTTGAATTTCGGGGGCTTAGATTAATAATAGAAAAAACGCAGCATCATGCCTATATTCCCCGAAAGAGTAGGCAGATATGTATTACATACACGGTTCGCCAGTTATGTTTAATACCCACGTAAATGCTTGGGAGTTGTGACCGCATACAAAATAATAGAGGTGAACAGTACATCCAATATTGATATCCAAAAATAAAAACAGTATCTAACATAATTATATACCTAATTATTATCGTTTTTAATGGATTCGGAATTATTAAAATACAAGATTTGCTGCTCGTGACTGTTATTTGCGATTTCACATTTTCACATTTTATGTTTAATGTATATGACTAAGCATGTCAAATGCTAAAAATATATATAAAAATACTTTGGAAAATCTTCATTTGTCACAATAAAATTGATTATTTGATAAGTAACTAATAATGTATTGGTCTTACTAAGTAGTTTTCAATAAATCACATAGATAGCGCTAATTTCAAAAAATGCTAATGTGTTTCTCATGTCTTATACGCCATCTAGCCCTAATTTTAAGAAGTACTAATATATTGGTCTATAGAAGTAGTTCTACGAAATAAGGTATAGGCTATAGCGCTGGTTTTAGTGTATCACTGTGTCATCGAGTCGAGCGAAAATATTCACTATTTTTCTGTTAATTTAATAACAATTAAACCACATCGAATCAGACCGTGAAAATTAATTGGGCTTTATTCGTAATTGTACTGAAGTTAATAAGAAAAAAAAGACTCGATTAGTAAAGTATTACGGTTGTTATCGTGCTAACATACATTACCTACAACAAACGGACGTCCAAGACAGAACTTTTTTAAACAGTTTTTTAATTAGTTTAAATAACAAAAATGGCATAAAAAATATCATGAGTACAAATTATTTGTGAATAAAGAAAAAGAGATTCGAGAGAAATCTCTTTTTCTTTATACACAAATAATTTGTACTTGTAAGATAGCGGAGCATGTCAATTGCTAAAAGAAAAATGTTTGAATATCATGAGTGTCAAAAATAGTGTTTTTTCTTGATATGTGTGTGTATATATTGTTTTACAAGTGCAATATATGATAAATAGAGACATTTTAACCTTGAAAAATCAGTTTCAGTCAATTGCTATTGGTCATATTATTATTTATTTTAATGATGACGACTGCTTAGATTTTGTTTGTAGTAAGTTTATCAGTATCGTGGGCTTGTATTCGTGTTGAGCCAACGTGCTGAATTCAATACGGGGAGCTAGGGCAATGGCCCTATCTCTCCAAACCTCATTCTCATACAACCTGCCTGCTCATAGTCTAAAATGACTGATCGCAGACTAAAAGGAAACGAAAAAAAAAAAAAAACTTTTTAAGTTGTTGTTTGTTTAAGGCATTGGCAGAACCGTGTGCGGATGCGTCGCTCAGTTGAGGGTACCCGAAAGGGTAAGCTGCCGGCGGACCACTGAAGGAATGTAACATAGTTCCAGTGGCCCGCCAATAAAGGCGGAGAGACGGCACACGGCGGGTTTCTTTAGTGGGTGAAGGCCCTACACTACCCTATTCGTTGCCCCGAACGACGGGGGGTGCGGTTCCATCAGCCTTTCATCGTCCACTGCTGGACATAAGCCTCCCCAAAATGGGGACTTTACCATAATCGCCACGCTTTTCAGGCGGGTTGACGATCGCATTGGATGTTTTTAGTACATAGCGGAACGCTGCTGCCCGGTCCCCCGGTAATCCCTTAGTCGGCTTTTACGACTACTATAGGAAGAGACGGGGTGGAGCTATTCTCGGTGCCGGCCCGGTTAGGAACATTTTTTCCCGCCTAAACAAAAAAAAAGTGTGACGTCTACCAGATGTGAAACATCGAAATTATTTTGTAGAAATAAAATGATCATAACTTGAAAAAGTACTCCTGAAGACGAATCAAACGAGTATGAACTGGATAGGGTTGCGTTGTTTCATTACAGAGTTACTGTAGCCTCCTTCCAGCTCCATCAGCAGACTCTGGATACCATTTAGAGACAAAGTACTCGTCAAGACGAATTATACGAGCCCAAACTCAGTGGAGTTATGTCGTTTTATAACGGAGTTCCTATGGTCACCTTCTAGCTCCATCACCAGACCCTGGGTACCATCTAAAAACAAAATACTCGTCAAGACGAATCAAACGATTCCAAACTCGATGGGGTTGCGTCGTTTCATTACAGAGTTACTGTGGCCACCTTCCAGCTCCATCATCAGACCTTGGATACCATCTAGAGATAAAGTACTCGTCAAGGCGAATCATACGAGCCCAAATTCAATGAAGTAATTTCGTTTTATAACGAAGTTCCTATGGTCACCTTCTAGCTTCATCACCAGACCCAGGATACCATCTAAAGATAAAGTACTCATCAAGATGAATCAAACGAGTCCAAACTCGATGGGGTTGCGGCGTTTCATTATAGAGTTACTGTGGCCACCTTCCAGCTTCATCATCAGATCCTGGATACCACCTAGAGACAAAGTAATCGTCAAGATGAATCATACGAGCCCAAACTCGATGGGATAGCGCCGTTTCATAATAGGTTCCTATGTCCACCTTCCAGCTCCATCATCAGAGTAGCTCCATGTCATCATAATATTGCATTGTCACGCGATATACATATGTGTGTAAAATTTCAGCTCTATCAGAAACCGGGAAGTGTTTCAAATTTAACTTACAAGATTTGAACAGGACAAGTAAAATAAAAGCGTCGCCACGCTAACAGCCGATTTTACCCGCATTAGATGGTTCACATCAAAAAAAAGTTAGAACCATCAACCTAACAGTTACTTATAAACATCGTTATTCTCTGATCACAGGTAAGTTTAAATTCATCAAACAAGTCGTAGTTGAAATCAGTCATATAAAGCCAGTCAAGTCAAAGACCCGCTCCAGTAAAACGATGGCGACCTTACTGAAGGAAACAATAGCAAAAACATGTTATGTCACATTACATCACTTGCCAACACATTATGCACATACATAAATAGTTAATAAGCAAAAGGCTACCACTTTTACACATTAATACTTGAAATAACACAAGTTTAGGAAAATAATGCAGAGCGACGACATGATCTTCTTCGTGTTCCCGCCAAAACTGTTATGCGATCAGAGCCGCGGGCACAGCTAATGATTTATAATAGCTATAGATATAATAGTGTTCCAGGAGCTGGCGGACCTTCGTGCGGCGTGCATTCGTGCCCGTAGGTCGCCTTAACAAAAAAAAAAGAAAAAAAAGGTATAATAGTGTTACCGCTGATGAAAGGCCAACGCTGGCTAAATCTTAATCAAAATAGACTATACTATTATGAAGCTGTAACAGAGCTGTGTCTATACATTAAAGATATTTGAGAAAAAAATGTCTGAATTATATACACGTGTCTAAACACAATATCGGGAACCTGGGATAATTATAACCGAAAAACTAGCTTTTGGCTGCGCGGGCAAAAAACATTAAATATAAAATACAAGTGCACACCGGGAGCCCACTGCGCACTCGCCCTGATGATGAATATCAGATATGTTCGAAACCCAGGTTGAGTTAATCGATTTTAAACGTGAATTATTTGCCGGTATAACATATTTAATATCTAATAGACGTACCAAATGCAACAGTTTTCCATTTTGCCTCTGTGAAACATAAGTATAATCCGTAAAGTGCTGCAAGGTGCCAATAACCAAAAGTTATTATATTGCGATAGACAATTTTGTACTCTCTAGGCGCTAGAAACTCGGAAACCACTGAATTTTCTTCAGTTTTTCTTAAAACAGTAGTCGTAGTCTGGCGAGCGTTGGACATGCTGCAGTTCTGCAACTATGATAAAAACAAGTAATGAATATAAATAAATAAAATTGAAATATCTATTTGTAATGTCTAAATAACAGCTTTTTACTCATATGAAAGTTTATACGTTCATCCATCCATCAGCCTTTTAAAGTCCACTGCTGGATAAAGGCCTCCCCAAGAATGGGGGATAGTGCCGTAATCGCCACGCTTGGCAGGCAGGTTGGCGATCGCAGTGGATGTAGTTAATACTCGAAGGAGTGCTGTTGCCCACTCCCCCGGTATTCCCTCAGTTGGCTTTTACGACTCCCATGGGTGGAGAGGGGTGGAACAATTCTAAAGCCGGCCCCACACGGCATACGTTACCTATAGCAAAACACAAATTTTTAATGATTTTGTGTTTCTCGGATAATCTTCAAAACGCCTGGACAGATTTAGACGGCACTTTTCACTGGCAGATAGCTAACGTTATAAGAAGTAACTTCGACTACTTTTATTTTGGAAAAATAAATATGGTTCCGCACAGAAAATATCTATATTACATTTAATTCTGATGAATATGTTTACAAATATGTCAACGTTTCTCTCTCCCGTGTGTCAGCGAATGGCCCTACCAGACTGCTACGGATTTGACTTCGTGCCACATTATAAAGTCATCTACGATACAGCAGACACGTGCAACTTTACCTATAACATTTACTGAGCTATCAAACCTTTAGGTAAATACCTATGTAAGAATATCGCATGACATTAATTACTGGCGTGTTAGACATTATAATAATATTAAAAACATTCATCTAGTTATTTCAATGTTAAAAACCTAATATTAATGGTTACCTGCTTACTAATATTATAAATGCGATAGTGTGTCTGTTTATTTGGTTGTTTTACAGAATTACATACTTACATAAACAAAAACCGATATAAGTAGCTGGCGAGATTCAACACAAAAGATGAAATAAAATCGCTGAGAAGCATCAACGCCTTTATAAACGGACACGGTACTGTAGTAAAAAATAACAATTTGAGTAGGTACTTAAAGATGGAACCGATATATTCATATCCATTAAGATATCAGTGATATTGGAGGTATTCATGTATCAGTAATCCGACTCAATCTGATATGCTAATACGGGCGTATTGCTAATGTGCCATATTCACTATATCGTGAACATGAACAGTGACCACTGAACATGGGTGTGTTGCTATATCCATAGATTAGATAGAATCGCATATCGGTGAGAACATCGTACGAATCATATCGGTCAGAACATCGTACGTATCATTGTAATAAAAATGGTGGTAGCTATTATAGAGTGTCGAAGTAAGGAGGACCGTCTTTTATATGGGATAAGTTGAAAAAAAGTGTCCACCTATAAATAGCAAGTTATTATGGCGCTATTCTTAAAATCTTTCCACTTGCTACTGTGGTGCCACATTCATATGTTTTTATATACTCTGTTTTCGTACAAAAAAAATGTTCCATATTCAACACATTATTTTATTTTTTGATTGTAATATAAATCATTGTGATTGAAATATGAAAAATAGACTCTACTTATGTATTTGAACTAATTTTTGATATAATAGATATAAAATTTCTTAAAAAATATTTCTTATGAAATGCTTCAAAATGCAATTTGGTCACTCCTGTGGACAAAGTGCGTATTTACGTGGTCTATTGTTTATTTTATCTTCTGCACTATACGCCTATAAAACAAAGGAACAATTCACAAAGCCATATACTTTTTGCTGATACCTTTTACAGAACTAAGATAAGTGGTTTAATTATTTTGTTTATAGCAGTTTCCCTAATAGTTAAAGACGTCGCGGGACGTCTACCAGATGTGAAAACATGGAAATTATTTTGTAGAAATAAAATGATCACCATCTAGAGACAAAGTACTCGTCAAGACGAATCATACAAGCTCAAACTCGATGGGCTTGCGTCGATTCATTATAGAGTTCCTAGGTCCACCTTCCAGCTCCATCATCAGATCAGCTGTATGTCATCATAATATTGCATTGTCACGCAATATACATATGCGAGTAAAATTGCAGGTCTATCGGAGACCGGGAAGTGTGTCAAATTTAACTTGCAAGATTTGAACGGGACAAGTAAAATAAAAGCGTCGCCACGCTAACAACCGATTTTACCCTCCCTCCGCATTAGATGTTTCACATAAAAAAAAAATAACAATGGAACATAAAGCCCCTGCGCCCGCGGGGCAAATATTTCACTTTCCTTAGTTTTGGCTTTTTATTTGATATTTCCAGCGATTATTATTATTAGCAACGCGTGGGTGTTCAAGGATTAATTGGCTCCCGTTAAAAAATATGCAGTATTTAAATTCAACTATTTACGTAGTCAAATATAATTAAGTAAATATAAAATGCACGTTAACAAAGTGGAGTAGTATCCTACTCAAATAGTTAAAGGCGCTGTTTTTAAAATCTTTCCACTTGTTACAGTGACGCCACCTTAATTGGCTCCCTTTCAGCGGACACTTTTTAATATACTGAGTTAGTCCTCCTTACTTCTACACTCCATAGTATCTATCAATGCTTTTACATCAGTGAGAACATCGTACATATGGGCTGATATACATAACAATGCTATATATGTCTATAACAAAAGTTGAATTATAATAAATACATTTCTAAAAGAAATAATGACAACTCCAGACATATATTTTACATCACATTAATATCTGTTTTTTTTTTATTTTTCTTTTGGCTAACGTAGTTTGCGTATTAGCCACGAACAAAAGGTAAGGAAACAGTGGGACAATAAAAGGATTTTGGGATCGAGGATTTCATTTTGGAAAGAGATCAGTAGGAATGAGTTCTATGTACTACATTATATCTACTGTAATATATATTACACAAAAACATACACTTACATAAATACATTATACCAGAATATTTTTTTTATTTATTATACTTACTTATCATCACGCCATTTCCCTTGCGGGGTAGGCAGAGAGAACAGAGTGCCAAGAGGTTCTATTCTTGCATACATCTCTCGCTTCCTCAACATTCATAACTCTCTTCATACACGCTCGCCGGTTTCAGAGACTCCTGAGTCCATCTTCCTTCAATACATGACCGATTTGGTCTAGGTAGGTGAGTCTCGGTCTCCCTCTGTACCTACATCCTTCCACTTTCGCATTGTATATCTTCTTAACCAGTCGCTCGTCCGGCATTCTTTCCACATGTCCGAACCATCGGAGCATTCCCTTTCGCATCTTTACACCAATACTCTCTTTCATACCTACTCGCTCTCTTACGTCATCGTTACAAATGCGGTCAGTCAGCCTCACTCCACAGATTCTCCGCAGAGATCGCATTTCGACCGCATTGATTTTACTCTCATGCTCCTTTTTGCATACCCAACTCTCGCTTCCATACAATAACGTTGGGACAAGCACTGCGTTGTGTATTGCGACACGTGCCTTCTGGCTGAGGTGATGACTGCCGAGAAGTTGTCCCAATGCTCCGTTCACTCTATTTCCCGCATTCACTCTTCTCTCTACATCAATGGTGTACCTTCCATCCCGACTGAATCCACATCCAAGATATACAAATTCATCCACTTGTTCTAGCACACCATTTCCTATTGCTACTCTAACATCTGTTCTGGCTTCTTCTCTTTGAAAAACCATTATTTTGGTTTTGTTCACATTCACACGTAGGCCCCTTTTCTTACAATCTTCTGCCATTACGTCGACTAGGGTTTGCAGGTCAGCCGCGGACTGCGCTAATAAAACCGCATCGTCTGCATATAGCAGAGACCTAACCACTGAGTCGCCCATCTGAACTCCCACATTCATTTCATTCAACCTTTGTAGACATTTATCCAGATATACGAGTATGATAAATAGTCTGGCTGATAGAACGCAGCCCTGTTTAACGGTCTACGGGTAAGCTCTGCAGTCCATGTAGTTGGACTGCACCGCTTGTAGCAGTCTACCGTTAATACCATATTCCGGCAAAATGTCCCAAAGTTCCTTTCGTACAACCGTGTCAAATGCTTTCTCCAAATCCACAAAACTGCAGAAAACCCTCTGGCTTACAGCCAGATGCTTCTCCACAATGTTGCGAAGAGAAAACACTTGATCCATGCATCCCCTTCCATACCTGAAACCTCCTTGTGCCTCACACAAAAATTCATCAGACACCATTCTCATTCTCCTTTCAATAATCTTACCATACACTTTGGCTGCCAAACTGGTCAAGCTTATGGCTTTGTAGTTTGCACAGTCATAACGTGAACCCTTGTTTTTAAACAAGGGCACGATGACTGCGCTTCTCCAGTCCTTGGGAACCATTCCTGAGCTCCAACATAAATTGAGAAGCATCAGGAAGAATTCCCAGACACATGAGCCTTCAAGCTTGATCAGCTCAGCAGACACCATATCAATACCCGCTGCCTTACCATTTTTCAAACTTCTAATCGCCCATCCAACTTCATCCATACTAATGTCATCAGAGGATGCCGGTACCGAATGCTGATCTGTTAGACCACATGTGGCACCGGCATCACCCTGAACATCCGCATACATATCTCCAAAATATTCACTCCATCGGCTTAACACATCTTGTGTTTGCGTAAGAATGTCTCCACCTTTAGACCTTATTTTATTCATTCTGAAAGCTGACCAACCACTCCGAGATTTCTTCACCTCCCTCCAGAAAAGTTTGGTGTTGCTCTCGAAGTTTTTGGTCAACCTTTCTTCTGGAATCATATTTGCTCTATCACGCTTCTCTTTCACTAAGGCTTTGGTGTCATTCTTACGTTGCCGGTATATTTCTTTCTTCTGTTCTTTCATACTTGCTCTCAGGTTCAAAGATGATACATAGTCCAGCCACGCTTTCTTCTTTTGGTCTACGGAAGCTGCTACTTCCGTGTCCCACCATGCATCACCTTTCACTTTCCTATGCTTCTTTGAGCATCCACATACTTCTTTCACTGAATCTACCATACTTTCTTTCAATACTCTCCAGCATTCTTCC
This sequence comes from Leucoma salicis, assembly GCA_948253155.1. NCBI lineage: Eukaryota > Metazoa > Arthropoda > Insecta > Lepidoptera > Erebidae > Leucoma > Leucoma salicis. The sequence continues at coordinate 9,353,506 of OX411815.1, forward strand.
ATGTCAGATTCCGGCTGACTTGCCATTGTCAGCCGTTCACGGACACCCTCTGCATACTTTGCTCTTACACTCTTCTTGCAACTATTCTTTCAAGCCATCCGAAGTGGACACCCTCTCGCCAGTGTCTCCACTTACTGAACAGACCACTAAATTTCGCAATAACGAGATAGGGGTCCGTGTCGACAGTGGGACCCCTGTAGGCTCTTGTATCCAGAAGTTTACTTCGGAGGCGACTGTCTACCAGAATTAGATCTTTCATACTTCTCTGTTCATTCCTTCTAAGCTCGTGTAACTTACCTTCCACACCACCTCTTACATTCCACGTGCTTACTCGACGCTGCTCCCTACTACTACTCTGACTCGCCAAACTGGGCAAGGCGTGATGGATGGCGGCCCCCATCGCCGCATCTGCCATTGTTCGTACCGACGGGGGCGGGTCGGTACGCATCGCCTCTGGGGCACGCCCTAACCCGCACTGCGGTACGCATTCGAGCCGGATTGCAGCCTGTGGATTGCAGGCTGGCAGGGATCGCGACGAGCACGCTCCGGACTATGATCACCCTAAAATTATTATTAATTTATTATAATATCTGTTTAATATTGTTATTTGTTTTAATAATGCTATAGAATACTTAAAGCAAGTATTAATATTAAACAGATATTAATGTGAATATAATGATAGTTAGATATTATTATGAAACGAATAGCACAAACTAATTGATATGCATACTTGATATGATATACAGCATATTATCTCTATATCCTCGGTATTAAATATTAGTGATATTCATATATTAGTTTACATATTATGATATTACTTGACGAATATATTCATATCAGCTGATATTGATAAATATCTGTATTAACCCATCTTTAGGTACTATCATGATCTGATTGTAATTAACAAAATCACGCTGTTCAGTACGCACTGTAAATACTTACTTGGTAATATTGGCTAGGCACGAGAGCAAATCGGTTGCCAACAGTGGCTCACTTGATCTTGAGTAATAACTCGCGTTTTGATTTCGGATAATAATAGCTTAGAGTATAAATAAACTAAATAATACACTTGCATTATTGATCTATAAATCTGAAACTAAATTGCGCATTTGTCTTGTTTTTTTTAAATTGATGGGTGGTAAACAAGCATACCTGATGGTAAGCGGTTACCGTAGCCGTATAGACGCTAGCAACACCAATACCAGAGGCATCTCTAGCGCGTCACCATCTCCAAAGATAGGAAATGGATAATAATAGAAAGGATAATAAGGAGAGGATAGGTTCCTCTCCTCCACCTTCCGCCCTTAGAATCCTTACTAAGGAGAGGAAATGAAGGGTAATAATGAGAGGATAGGGAGGGGGTTTAGGCCTTTGGTGCACTCACTTATTATACGAAATACAACGGTAGGAGTAACTACCGTTTTTAAACGTTAATGTTTTGTGACAGGGTGGTACTTCCCCCATACTTGCGGGTGTATGGACCGGGGAATGTATGCCACCCTCAAGGCCTCCCGCGAAGGTGCGACGCTCCATGTGTGGATGCGTCGCTCATTAGAGGGTACCCGAAAGGGTAAGCCGCCGGCTGACCACAGAAGTAATGCACATAGTACCAGTGGCCCGCCAACACAGGCGGAGAGATGGCACAAGGCGGGTTTATTTAGTGGGTGAGGGCCCCACACTACCCTATTCGTTACCCCGACCGACGGGGTGTTAGGTACATTTTTTCCAGCCTTAAAAAAAGGGGTGATACTTCCCCGATCGAGTCGGCCCATTCATGCTGCAGTAAACAAGGCTCTATCACTAGATGCTCGAACGCGAGTGTAATAATTTTATTATAATTTGTTGTTGAGAACATAAACTCAAGACTATAAGGTAACATTACGTGTCGGTGACCTTCGCGTTCTACTCGCATCCGGTGGTCTCAGGTACCTACCCATCCAGCCACGATAAGTATCTCCAATTATCTGACAGTTCGCCAATCTACGATATTTGGTTAGATTACTGATTACTTAAGGCTTGGTAGACTTTGACCACTGAAGGAATGTAATATAGTTCTAACGGCCCGCTAACAAAGGTATTTGAATTTCCTGGTCCTGGGCTATGCACCAACTTATTTTTAAGAAGTGTGTTAAAACACCCAGCGCAGTGAACTGAGTTAGCGCAACTGCGCGGCGCAGCGCATTGTTACACGTCTCTACTACGGAACCCTAAAAACCGATAAATACCGAATAATTTTATCAAATTAGTGTATTGTCATCGGTCCTCGGTAAATCTACAAAGTTTGAAAGAAATCTGGCCGTTAAAAGTAGGTCAAAATCGCGCCCAAAGGAGTCGGTTACAAACATACAGGTGAAGCTAATGAAAATCGTGTAAACATGTTCTGTGTGCTGTGCTGTGGTAACACAACACTGCGCTGATTTTCATTGTGAAAGTAAAGTCACCGTGATACAGGGATTATTCTCTGATGTACAGAGTTGTCTTTAAAAAACTTCCAAACTCTCTGAAGAATAAGTTCTGAGATACAAATAAATAGATTTAATGTGTTTATAATTGACCGACGATCTTGGTTATGATAGTTGTTCCACATAAATGCGCACAATCCTATCTGCACTTTAAATGTAAACAAATATCCAACTGAGCATTTTTTTTATTATTATAAAAGTAAACAGATTATCGTTTGCTTGCAGCATTGGCTGATTTTATCTATGATGGGTAAAAAATAATATAAGAAGAATTCTTTAAAGGATGCGGAATTCCGCACGGGTCGACTAGTATAGAAAAAACCGGCCAAGTGCGAGTCGGACTCGCGCACGAAGGGTTCCGTACCATTGACTAGGTAAACAACATTACACTATTGTAACTCTCTGTAACCAAGGTGTTTGGCTCTTACCAAGCCGTTCTTGAGATACGGCCTGGTGACAGACAGACAGACGTTGTACAGGAGCCCCCCTTAAATATTATTATTTTTTTTTTTGTTTTTAGTATTTGTTGTTATAATGGCAACAGAAATACATCATTTGTGAAAATTTCAACTGTCTAGCTATCGCCGTTCTTGAGATACAGCCTGGTGACAGACGGACGGACAGACAGACGTTGTATGGGAGTCCCCCTTAAATATTATTAGTTTTTTGGTTTTAGTATTTGTTGTTATAGCGGCAACAGAAATACATCGTTTGTGAAAATTTCAACTGTCTAGCTATCGCCGTTCTTGAGATACAGCCTGGTGACAGACGGATGGACAGACAGACAGACAGCGAAGTCTTAGTAACAGGGTCCCGTTTTGACCCTTCGGGTACGGAACCCTAAAAATTGGGTTCCCACATATTATAATCTATATCTCCTCTTATAAAACTGTAACAGAGCTATGTCTGTACATATAAGATATTTGAAAAAAAATGGCTGAATTAGGCTCATATAGGTGTGTTTAAACACAAAACTATTTTTTTAGATTTTTTGTCTGTTTGTTCGTGCATCACGCAAAAACTACTGAACGGATTTGATGCAACTTTTTTGTTAGATAGCTCTTGATTAGACTTAACAACTGGTATACATTTTATCCCGCTACTATATCAGAAACCTGAGATATTACCTGAAAACTAGCTTTTGGCTGCGGTGGAGCCGCGGGCAAAGGCTAGTATATGTATAATATTACGGGTGTTAATTTCCTGACTGACGTTCCACGCACAGCCAAAACTACTATATTTGGACCTGCAATTTGAAATTTAGATTTGTTTTATAACGCAATCATCTGCTAAGAAAGAAATTTAGGAATACTTATTCCAACTTTAAGAGAGGGAAATGGGAGGAAGGACTTTGTATAAAAGTCTTTGTTTTTTTTAAGATAAACTTGCTTATATGGGCTTCCTGCTTATATGGGCGTTTCAAGACTTGAAAATTGTAATTTTATCTAAGTATTTATCAAAAAATAAAATATTAAAATGTTTCTGTTTAGGGATTTTCAAAATTTTAAGGAGAAAAAAAATTGTGATAGCGTTTTATATGAGAGTGTCGGTTTTGTATTATGAACTAAAATGTGTAATTCAGTTAAATTTTGTTGCCAAAATCAATTTTTTTCAGTCAATTAAATCACATGTGCGGTGCGATGCTGCTGAACTGTAAAACTAAGGACTGCAATAAATGGTATCAAGTTGGATCCCCTATTCAAGGCCAATGCACGGCACACCTCAAACTTTTCGAGATTTTTCGATGTTGCCTGCATGCCTGAGAAATTCAATGGACCAGCGCCCTATAATTCCTTACCAAACAACAAAATTAACCTTTTGGCAATTTCGTAGTAGTTACAAGTTATGTACCTACATAGTCCGATTTTATAGGTAAGAATCTAGGATCCTGTGTTATCTCCTAAAGATCATAAGTACCTGTTCAAAAAGTTATAGCAATTTGGGAGTTTCGTATCGAAAGGAATATAATAGGTGCCTACTTCAGGCAACTGTGTGTAAATTTTATGACTGCATTTTAGGTACCTAGTTGCCGTTATTTTCGTTCTACTCTTGTCATAAGATCTTTTTAGCAAAATTTGTGTCTAAGTAGCTCTGATCTGCACAAATAAAAGCTGAGCACTCCTTTAAGACTTTCTGAATAAACTTCAAATTCCTATTAGCAATTCACGTAACTCCCCAAAAAACTCCGCAAAATATTCTAGCCAAAGAAAACTATAAGGATCGTACCAAGAAAACGAGTATACCTTTGGACTATATGTTTATTACTGAATAATATTCCTAATACAGTGGATTATATATCTTATTAACTAAACACATGCGTATATATTAGACTATACTACAAAACCAAAAACACAAATTAAATAAACCTACATTACATAGCCATTATATAGCATACTTAGCAAGTTCGCATGAGATTCAATGATAACCTATTAAAGTTAAGAAAAAAAAAGAAAAAGAGCTCGAAAATAAAAGATTTTTATAGGTTTTATATTTTTTTGTTAAGAGATGGCGTTGTAAAGGGTATGTATACGTACAATTATACATACCAGCGCCAACCTGAAAGGGTTTTGGTGACTGATTCTTAACACTAATTGACAATAGATGTCGTTAGTATTATCAATATCAATAGGGACCCACGGGCAAAGCTGAGTGCAGATGGTGCTATCGGCGAGATGGCCACTATAAAATTGTAGTTGCTCTGCTTTTTGCCTGAGAATTTTTTGCTATTTTTCGTGTTTTAATACGGTTTATCAGCGATATTGTTAAAATGTACCTATAGTTCCTGGAAGATTTAATGGTATGAAAGACGCTATGCTGTGTAGCCACGTTGCAACATTTCCCACTTTTTTAATGTTGAACCTTTGGGAAATAAATGTACACCGGGGTTATTATATTTTGGTACAGCACACAGAAAATTATAACGAGAAAATTTAAATTTACCAAATTACAGGTTACCTACCACGGAGTACGTTTCCGTACTCCGTGTTAGGAACGTTTCCGTACTCCGTGTTACCTACCTATAAATACCATGCCGTGTGGGGCCGGCTTTAGAATTGACTTTGATTAAACAAAAAAATAGTGAATATTTACGTTCCACTCGACACTAACACCAGCGCTACGCTATACCTTATTTCGTGAGAACTTCTTGAACTATTTCTATACACCAATATAGAAGTACTTTTTAAAAATTGGCGCTAGATGGCGTATAAGACATGAAAACCTCATTAGTACTTTTTGAAATTAGCGCATCATGTGATTTATTGAAAACTACTTAGTAAGACCAATACATTATTAGTTACTTTCAAATAATCAATTTTATTATGAAATATGAAGATTATGAAGCGTGCACTTTTGGATTTTCCAAAGTATTTTTATATGTGTTGTTACGGGGAAAATCCCTAACAATTAAAATAAAAGAAGAATTTCAAAATTACAATATAATTTGATAAAAAAAATATTTGACAAAAATAATAAAATAATTAATCAATAAATTAGAAAGAGACAGAGAAATGAGAACTCAGGGGGTGGTTCGCAACTCAGGGGGTTTCCCCAAGACCGTCACCTATGGGTACTCAACTGCGGGCCGGCTGTAATTGGGCCGAAGGGCAGGCCCTCGTCCTTCGGCGTGCGCAGATATATGCCGGAGGGCGGGTGAAGCCGGCGCAACCGGCGCCGGAACCAGAACCCGTATGGCAGCCGCAACCCGGAAGGTCGTAACCCGGAACTCGATTGCAGCCAGGAACAGTCGTAGCCAGGAACTTGATCGTAGCCAGGAACTTGATCGTAGCCGGAACTAGGAACTTGGAACCCCAGGAGCTTTTATTCGGGTTTTAGTTATTTATTTTGGGGCGCGGTATATTTAAGACACGACGCTCGCTACAGCTCAGTTCTTTGGGGTTTCCTAGTCACACACTTTTACTTTCAAATACCCTAGGCAAAAAAAAAAATATATATATATATATATAATTTACACGCAGCGTTATATTTCTGCCGCGACAATAACACGCACACAATAATTCAGAGTCAGAGAAAAAAGATCTACCCGCTCTCATCTCTTAAATTTTTTCTGATAGTACCCCTTTGTAAGATTATTCTTGCCATCTCTCTTGCGCATTGCGTCCGGCCTGCTCATTGGTAGATATTTTTTTGTTCTAGAACTTTTCCTATCTATACGCTTGCGACAGGAGTAGTCATAGAACGTTCTCGAACCCTGGCGTACTCTGCTCGCATCCGGGATCGCATGCTGGCCATATATGGTAATATAATGAGATTCTGGCCTTTGTGGGAGTGGAATCATGCGACCCATTGGCGATAATCTAACTGGGTAGGGGACCTAAGCAACCGCGCGTATTTTAAATTTGCGGATATCGTATCCGGTATCAATTGAATATGCAACTTTATAATTTATTTAGTAACTCAGAATACAGTGAGTTTAGTAATTTGTTCGGTTACATCGTAACAGTGTTTCAAACACTTGAGAAGCTGAAATAGAAGATGATAACTACGAGCGGGGATCAAACCCGCATCTTCTAGAAATGTGAAATAAAAGATGATAACTACGAGCGGGGATCAAACCCGCATCTTCTGGAAATGTGAAATAGAAGATGATAACTACGGGCGGGGATCAAACCCGCATCTTCTAGAAATGTTAAATAGAAGATGATACCTACGAGTGGAGATCAAACTGGAAATGTGAAATAGAAGATGATAGATGCGAGCGGGGATTACACCCACATCTTCTGGAAATGTGAAATAGAATATAATAGCTGCGAGCGGGGATCAAAGTCGCATTTTCTGGAAATGTGAAATAGCTGCGAGCGGGGATCATGCCCGCATCTTCTGGAAATGTGAAATAGAAGATGATAGCTGTGAGCGGGGATCAAACCCGCATCTTCTGGAAGTGTGAAATATTTAAAAGATGATAACTGCGAGCCGGGATCAAACCCGCATCTACTGGAAATGTGAAATAGAATATAATAGCTGCCGGCGGGGATCACTCGCATTTTCTGGAAATGTGAAATAGAAGATGATAGCTGTGAGCGGGGATCAAACCTGCATCTTCTGGAAATGTGAAATATTTAAAAGATGATAACTGCGAGCCGGGATCAAACCCGCATCTTCTGGAAATGTGAAATAGAATATAATAGCTGTGAGCGGGGATCAAACCCGCATCTTCTGGAAATGTGAAATATTTAAAAGATGATAACTACGAGCGGGGATCAAACCCGCACCTTCTGCAAATGTGAAATAGAATATAATAGCTGCCGGCGGGGATCACTAGCATTTTCTGGAAATGTGAAATAGCTGCGAGCGGGGATCATGCCCGCATCTTCTGGAAATGTGAAATAGAAGATGATAGCTGTGAGCGGGGATCAAACCTGCATCTTCTGGAAATGTGAAATATTTAAAAGATGATAACTGCGAGCCGGGATCAAACTCGCATCTTCTGGAAATGTGAAATAGAATATAATAGCTGTGAGCGGGGATCAAACCCGCATCTTCTGGAAATGTGAAATATTTAAAAGATGATAACTACGAGCCGGGATCAAACCCGCACCTTCTGCAAATGTGAAATAGAAGATGATAGCTGCGAGCGGGGATTACACCCGCATCTTCTGGAAATGTGAAATAGAATATAATAGCTGCGAGCGGGGATCATACTCGCATTTTCTGGAAATGTGAAATAGCTGCGAGCGGGGATCATGCCCGCATCTTCTGGAAATGTGAAATAGAAGATGATAGCTGTGAGCGGGGATCAAACCCGCATCTTCTGGAAATGTGAAATATTTAGAAGATGTTAACTGCGAGCCGGGATCAAACCCGCATCTTCTGGAAATGTGAAATAGAATATAATAGCTGCGAGGGCGGATCAAATTCGCATCTTCTGGAAATGTGAAATAGAAAATGATAACTGTGAGCGGGGATCAAACCCGCATCTTCTGGAATGCCGGTTCACACAATTTATACTAATTTTTTATGCCGTGTGAGACCGGCTTTAGAATTGTCCCACCCCTCTCCACCCATGGGAGTCGTAAGAGCCGACTGAGGGCATACCGGCGTAGTGGGCAGCAGCACTCCTTCGAGTATTAACAACATCCACTGCGATCGCCAACCCGCCTGCCAAGCGTGGCGATATACGGCACTATCCCCCATTCTTGGGGAGGCCTATGTCCAGCAGTGGACGTTAAAGGGCTGATGGATGGATACTGATTTTATATTTCTGTATAAATGCTCATTTGAATAATAACAATTATTCGTTGCTATCAATTTGTACTTACTACAGCTTAAGATATTCACGAAAAAACGTCTGTGGTGAGACTGGCTATGTGGGTGTTTCTGAAGCCATAAAAATACCTATTGCACGCCTCATAAGCGAAGCGTTGAGGTGGGTACTGTTCTCGTTTTACGCAGAACAACTGATTTTTCAAACTTAAAATGTCTCTATTAATCATATATTGCACTTGTAAAACAATATATACACACAAGAAAAAACACTATTTCTAACACTCATGATATTTTTATGCCATTTTTGTTATTTAAAGTATTAGTTAGGTTAGTACTTACTTATCAAATAATCAATTTTATTGTGAAAAAGGAAGATTATGAGGTGTGCAGTTTTGGATTTTCTAAAGTATTTTAGAATTTTTGTAAGTAACATATTTTATTCCACTACTACTTATGTCAAGAACCAGAGATATAGCCTAAATTAAATATATTTGAAGAAAATAAGGAGGAGGTTTGGGGCTCTAGCGCTCTCACTCACCATGCGAAACACAACGGTCAGAAAAACTGCCGTTGTTACACGCTGATCTTAATATGTGAGAGGGTGGTACTTCCACGATCGAGCCGGTCCATTCCTGCTAGCATACATAATACATAAGCAAGGCACTACAACTAGAAAATTGCCAAAGCATGTGGATAGGATTTTGTGTAAAATCCTTTCTTCCCAGGAGTATGGGCTTTGCGTTATGTCAGTCCGCCAGTCAGTTATTCTTTTATATTATATAGATTACAGTTTACACTTAACTGGCTCCCTGACAAGAAGAAGCAAGCTCCGTGTAGGCAACTGTGAATAGCTGGTTTACTTTAATTTACTTCATAACAAGTTTGTAGCGGCCATGGAGAGTACGCGTGTATTATCGCTCTTCGTTATAACTCGTAAGTAGAATATTTATAAAACTTTTTCATTTGTAAAACAAGGAATATTTTGTATATTTATATTAAAGTTTTGTTTGCGATGTTATTCTAGTGTTTTATATAATTTTGTAAATAACTGAGAGCTGTACTACCTAATGTAGTCCTTTTTTTTTTGTTAAGGCGGGTAAAAATGTTCCTAACCGCACACCCCGTCGTTCGGGATAACGAACAGGATAGTATGGGGCACTCACCCACTAAAGAAATCCGGCGTGTGCCTTCTCTCCGCCTTTATTGGCGGGCCACCGGAACTATATTACATTCCTTCAGTGGTTACCGAATGTAGTCCTAGTGGTTCTAAAAACTTAATTGTAATTCGACACGAATGTCCCTTTTCCATGTTTTAGTATATAGAGTTGTTACTCTTACTAGTTTTGTTCATTGAAATTTGAGGATAACATATTATAAATGTATTTCCAACATGTATTTCCGATTTTTGATTGATGTTGAAGCTCAGATTATAGACATATACCTATACTAGCCTTTTACCAGTTTTTAAGTCTAGGTAATCAAGAGTTATCAAATAAAAAAGTTGCATTATAATCCGTTTAGTAGTTTTTATGTGATGCGCGAACAAACAAACAGACACCAAAATCTAAAAAAAATTGTTGTGTATTTAGACACGCCTATATAGCCTAATAAAGTCATTTTTTCATAAATGTATTAAATGTACAGACACAGCTATCTGTTATAGTTACTTTATAATAGTATAGATACATACCTACAGCTCGTTAGTAGTTATAGGTACTTATTAAAAGAAAAAAACGGTTGAAAAACAGAGGAAAAAACTAAGCTGGTTTGTCTTCCCCTAGTTATACCTATAGCAATATTTAACAATTGTATTTGAGTTGTAAAATTAAACTTTGTTTCCTGTGAAAGTTTATTAATCGATTCAAATATACAAATTAAGTTTAATCATTAAGAAGTATTGACAAAACGGACATTGTATACAATTTTTTTGTTGATTGATAAAATTTCACAGATATCGGTGAGGATTAGATACTTACCGACCTCGATTGTGGGTGTTGTGGGTTCGTTTACCACACGAGGCCCTATGTGATCCACAAATGGTTGTTTTATTGTCTGGGTGGTAGGATTGTGACTGACAACTATTGTATATTTGCAAAGTTTCCCGCAATATAGATATATTGTTTCCTATTGTAGGGTGCGACTACGGTTTTTTTTTAAATAAACGGTGTAAGAGTTTAAATATAAGATATTGTGTCAAAATAACGACGGGCGAATTTTGTATTATATTTCTTTCCAAATTATAACCAAAAAACAATGTAGATACAGCGTGTTTGATTCGTCTTCTGGCCATATATATATTGCATATTTAAAAAAGTAGATAAACTTTCTCTTAATAAAGCCAATTCATAATTCCTTATATAACACGTTTTTCTGTTTCTTTTACCGCACTCGTAATTTACGAAGTAGCAAATGTTGTTATATAAATTTTGTTATTAGATTTACTACTATTAAATCATTCGATCAACAAATTAATGATCGAAGATTAAATCTCCAAATCAAACAGTCAATTAATAATTTAAGCTTTTAAATATCTAGAATAATTTTGCGATATTTTTAGTGTTAACCAGATTTATATTTTTAGTGTTAGACATAATATACCTACTCAAATTAATTATCTGCTAAGGAGGTCTTTTCTGTAATATCAACATTGCATGATATAGGTGACATCAACTAGAAAGAAATCATTCAAATTTTACGAGGTATTCCTAACAAGTCTTGTTTCCGTTCGTTCTTGCATATTTCTTCAAACTTGACTTTAGTACTGGTTTGTTGTAGAATGATTGACCACATATATTATCTGACATGAATGCAAACATACTTTTATCTTACTCCAGTAATAAATAGGAATAGAGAAATTAGAAAAATATATTATGGAATAGAAGAATTCAAAAAAAAAGACGCGGGTCCGTTTCCCGCTAGTCCAAAAAATCTCTTTTTCCTTATTCACAAATAATTTGTACTTTAAAAAGTAGGTAAGTATATATTTTTTAAATTTGTTCATGTAGGTAGGTACTATCTATACCTACTGTATTATTGTCAATAGTAGGCAGCTACGTACAATACCTAGTGAAAACTTCAGCGCGAATAAAAATACTGTAGAACGTGTGTTTCAGTTTTTAATCTTTGTGTCTTTAAAGGAAGGTAATAACGCACTACAAATGTTGGTAAGTACCTATGTGCACAAATATAATCTAATGGCATTGTATTGAACTAAAACAAATAAGAGAAGTAAAATTTTCTTCATATCGTAAATACCTATAACATAGCTATACTTAATTGTTTTTCGATGCAGTCTTACATAAACGCGAACTTATAACAACACTTAAATATAAATTCCTAATACCCAGTGAAGTTGTTACGGTCAGCTCAGTTATATTCGGATTATCATACTACGTTACATTATCATAACGTAACGGCGCATTTTTCATGGAAGGATGTAGACGTAGACTACATACAGATATTTAATTAATCATTTTAAATAGTACGTGACTGGTACAAATTCAAAATTCTGGTACAAAGTATTTTTTTTAATCTTGTAGTATTTGTCTTACAGGTACCTAAGCTACAAGGTTTTTCAAAGAATTTCTCTCAAAAGCGTTTAGGTATCGGACTCTTTAAGATTAGAAGGATTCTATCTATATTATTGTTTTATACTAGCCAAACTCGCACCGACACTAAATACTAACACGAAAATAATACAATTTACAAAAACAAATGATATCTACGAGCGGGGTTCGTACCCGTGGCTTGTGGTCTACGTTAAGCTCCCGCAACTTTTAACCGCAGAAATCACTTTCAAATATTAAATCGTACATACCTAATTATGTGAGTCTCCTGCGCTATCTCACTTGGGATGGCTTAGAAATGAAACTCTATTGAGGTAGTATTAATTAATCAATCAGCCAAATGCCACTGTTGGACATAATACCTACTCTCCCAATTATATGCCACAATATCCATCTTTCTTTGCCCGTGTGGGGCCGGCTTTAGAATTGTCCCACCCCTCTCCACCCATGGGAGTCGTAAGAGCCGACTGAGGGAATACCAGGGAAGTGGGCAGCAGCACTCCCTCGAGTATTAACAACATCCACTGCGATCGCCAACCCGCTTGCAAAGCGTGGCGATTACGGCACTATCCCCCCATATATGAGCGCACGGGACCGCTCGTTGTGGCGTTTTCTTGGGTAGGCCTATGTTCAGCAGTGGACGTCGAATGGCTGATGGATGGATGGATGGATTCATCTTCCCACATGCTGCAACTGGTATAACTTTGTAGATATAATAGTAACGTTATTTATTTAATTTCTACTAACATATTGTATGAGTGTTAGATACTTAATAAATAAAATCTCGACTCTATTCTACGACAGCAGTGATAGCCTAGCGGTAAAACCAAGGACTGCAAAAACAGTGGTATCGAGTTCGATCCCAGTCGAATGTTCAGACCTCGTATGGTACACACCTCTGACTTTTCGAACTTATGCGTGTTTAGAAATCGTTGCGCCTCGGTGAAGGAAAAGCCTCATAGGCCTCCCCAAGAGTACGAAACAAGGAGCGGTCCTGTGCTGACTGCATCCAACAACTCCCTTTGAGCTCTCGCTCTCTGCTCTCTGCTTTGACCAGATCGTCAGTCCATCTGGAGAGGTCGTCCTACATACAGACTGCGACTTTCGTTATAAGTAGTAAAAATATACTAACATACTAAAATAAACTATAAAAAAGTGATCCTAATAAATATTACATTTACCAATTACGACGACGCAACCGAATTCGCAACTAGTATTACTTTACTGCGCAAAATAATGAAACACTAAGTTGTTGTTATTTTTTAACCACTTATGTACTAACTTAACAAAAAACTACATTGGAGTCAATCACGCATGTAAAACGAACGTAAGTAGGTAATACAGGCTTCAAATTACATATTTTCGTTGGAAACATGGAGCAACATATAAAACTATCATTAGAAAATTATCCGATCATTTCTACTCGGCGAAATTTGTTTCGTTGAATCAAATATTAGGTAGGGCCACGCCGTTCATAATCGTCACCATTAGTCGCATAGTAGCACTAGGTCAACGGCCGCCTTGGTACGCAATATAATGTCGGTGTACGTGACTTTGGCTACTAGTGTAACAAGTAACAATCACTTTATCTGTATTATTCTGTAAAGTTCCGGATAGCCACTATGGGAATGACGGCATATAAGCGATATACCCATACAATATGGTGTAGGGATGACATTATGGAGCCTGGAAACGTAAGAGAGCAGATTATTATGACCTTCTTGTGAATACACGTCTTGCTACCTTTGGATACGACTCTGTGTTTCATCTAGGAGTCCCTTTTTGTGCGAATTGCATACCGAAAACACTTGATGTGATAGATTATAATATTCACATTCACTACCTACCTATAGTCAATGATTTAACAGAGCAGCCAGAAGTCTGCCTGCGTTCCTATAGCATTTTGGCCTGGAATATATAGCCTGTACACACAATGAGATGCGATAATTCAACGGAAATAAATAGAAAGTATGAATGGAATTCTCTCTGCCTATCCAAGGGAGATGGCGTGATGATAAGTAAGTAAGGAATAGATTTTAATCAAATTTCTGCAGTCCACCTTCGCATATAGAACCAGCTACTAGCTGAAGGATCAACTTCAGGGTGTTATTTAATAATTCAGCAATACATAAGAATAATTACGCATTAAATAGTTTGACCCACTGCAGTTGAGTTAAAAAAAGTTCTATCCCGAAAGGTGTTTGACCGCTCTGGAGTCAGTTTTGCGAAAAGTAAATCTTGAAACTGGTTTGTGTAACCAACTGTTATGAAAAATACTTGCACTCAAACTTAAACATTGATAATGGACTCTACGTGTCCGTTCTGTGATATTATATTCATATCAATTAAGTTTTTATTTTTGTTTAGAATGTGTGATGAGCAACAACTAAAAAAGGCCTACCTGTAGGCTTTAATGGACAAATTATTTTGTGAAATAAATCCAGCTTTTAGCTAGTTATGTAACTCCCTAATTGACGCATATATCTATATTATTTACGTAATCTCAGTAGGTAGAAATAATAAAAAATAAGTCGTTGTTCCGTCACTTAGGTACTTCTAAAAAACCACGTATTTTTTTACCTTCTATCGTTTAGTTATTTTTATAAGGAAGATGTTTATCTCAATAAACTTATATATAGGCGAAATATTCGCTCATCATCTCCAAAACTATAAGTACCTACCTACACAAAAAAAGCTCCTTGTAATAACAAAATCTGACATCTAATCAATATAATCTATTATTTTCAGTGTTACAACTATGCCGAGCGGGAATATCGAATAAAATAACAGAAGCTTGGTATTCGGCAAATGTAATCAACGATGGCCTCCAACCCCAATCGATATCAAACCAGCACTTCTCTTCAAGAAATCCAATTGTTGTTTTACCGACATCAACATCCATGCCAGAGAAAATACCGTCATCTTCTTTACGACCACTCAGTTCAATTTATGAAGAATACCCAATATCATCTATACCTTCGTCTACACTATTCCCTCCAGTGAGGTCTACAATACCACCGCAGATATCACCAGAATATTCATCGCCATTTCCCCCGCAGTCTCCTAATGTAGAGATCACCCAGTTCACAGAACAAACTCGACCACCATCACAATTATTACATGAAACTAAATCTGAATTACAAAAAACTACGTCATCATTAACATCCACAACAGAACAGCAAAGTACACAGGCACCGCCATATTCATATCAAGCCCAATTTTTGATACCGTTACAGAATATTCCCGATTACCTGCCTACACATCAACATTTATCACCGACAACACCAGGACAATTGCCCTATTTTCTTATCTATCAGCAATCTCCTTCTGGACTGGAATTCTTACCACAAGGAGGAGTATTTGGCGTTTCGGTCCCGAAACAAAATACTACCTCACCTCACCCAGGTTCAATCGTTGTCATACAACCCTCTACAACTGCATCTCCTCTAAACACCCCACTTACATCAAGTAGTCCACATTTGTCTAAAGTATCATCTTCATCTCCAAGATCATCTAGAATGTCATCATCGCCATATTTACCGTCAACATATGAACCATCTACATTTCGACCAATTACACAGTCTGTACAGTCAACTCGTCCATATCAGAACACAACACATCTAACTAATATTGGAAATCTTCCCTTAAAAATTCGAGTGGTGGCACCTAAAGGATCTATCACACATGTTAATATAAACCCACCTTCTCCAATAAACCCTAAAGCTTCACATCTTTACACGGCAACTAATAAACCTACAACTCGTAGAACACCTAAGCCTAAGAAGAATACGTATGAGGCGTGCATAGGCGGTTGCAAAGCAAAAAGAGATCCAATATGTGCAACTCCATTATCAACTGCTTCGATAGATCCAGAACAGTTAAAAGGATTCCCATCTATCTGTCATATGGCTTGCTTCAACTCCTATAAGAAGGAAGGTAAGTCAACAATCACTATTCTTTTGTTTTTTGTTAAGGCGGGAAAAATGTGCCTAATCACACACCCATTCGTTCGGGGCAACGAACAGCGTAGTGAGGCCCTCATCCACTAAATAAACCCGCAGTGTGCCGTCTCTCCGCCTGTACGGGCAGACCACTAGAAATGTGTAACATTACTTCAGTGGTGTGTAAGTATAATCCTACCACGTGAAAGCCAGAAGCATCGACTGACTTCAATCCCACGTCTCGTGTGTTGTGTAATATTGCATTACTGGTAATAGGTACCTACTACTTATAATTTTAAATGATAGGATCACTTTCAACGTTGTATCGGTTAATCAATCGTTTGGAATTCAATTTTACCAACAAATGATGTGCTGATGAATATCAATCAACAAACGAATCAGGGCATAACCACATACATAAATCATTATTTTTATAAAAAGTAGACACATATTTGTTAATTGTGTATCGTGAATTACCTAATAAAGGTTTGGCTGTAGCTAAATCTACTTAGAATGAGTCTTACAATACACTGATAGTGATAAGTGATTTTTTGACTGTATCCGTATTTTTTTCTAGTAGGTACTTGCCTACCTACCCAAATATAGCCCAAGTTATCATTGTTTAGTCCTTAGATAAAAACAATTCTATGTATCAAACCAATATAATTATGCAAATACATCATTCTGATAGGTGGTGTCCGGGTATCCTACCACCCGTCTCACAATAAGAATGTGATACGTCAATTAATCACTGTGTATCTCATATTGAATACTACTCGCAGTAATTCACAAGAAAATTATCAATAATTTTAGGAATGTTTCCTTTTTTTTAGCGTATGAAAAGATTTTGGATGGGCGATGCAGCAGGCTGAGAACACGCATACATACATTTGACTCGAAGACCAAGATTAAACGTGAGGAACTACAAAAGGCTCAATATGTGATAGACGATGGAGACAAGACAATTGTCGAAGTTTCGCCGTTACGTCAAAAACGTGGCGATTTAATGAGGGAATAAGAATACTTTCACAAGTTTACACGTGAAGTGGGCCAGTATGAATTGGTTAAATAAATTACTATCGAACGTCTGATAGCGACCTAACTGTCAAAATCATTGAGTTATATAACTAAATAGATGGTCAAAATAGTAGTAATAAGGGAATACTGAAAGAGTAAGTAGTCATTATGTGCCAGAAAATTTGACAGATGCATTTTTTATCCTGTTTTGGAGATGTTGACTGCCATCATTTCACGGCAGATGGCGTATTATCTTATCTTCTTGTTTAATGCCTTCTTATTTAATGGCTCTTGTTGTGACAGATGGCGTATTATAGACATGGCCATTGAAAACTGTCATTTCCATACAATTTGTAATCTGTGATTTGGTAAATTTTAATTTTCTTAAAAAGTGGGAAAAATCGCTAATAAAAGCGTCTATCAGTTCTTTAATCTTCTAGGTACTATATACACATTAATATATATATACATTTTAATAATATAGCTGATCAACTGAATTAAAACACAAAAAATAGTGAATAATTCTCAGGCAAACAAAACAACATTTTGACAGTGGCCATCTCGCCGATAGCACCATCTGCGCTCAGCTTTGCGCGTGGATCCCCATTAAATACATCTGCAAGTACGTCATCTTAAGAAATCGGATTAATCATAAATAGTAGATGATTATATTATAAATAAAATTGGCACATTATGGCTAAAAAAATAAATATATATAATACCCAACGAATCTTTGTAAATTAAATTAAATAAAAAAACAACGTTTGTTGAATAGCTATAGTGCTCTATTAATACCTACTCCAATAATAATAATGCAGTTCGTTTGTTATAAATAATATTACGCATGTGTATGTGAATGAAATTTCTTATAATTATCTAGGAAAACTAATTATTATTATAATCGTTTTGCTTACCTAAATATTGGCATTGTAGTATATTTGAACTAGTGATTTTGTATTGCATCCATTAGAATTAAAATATTTTAAACTGATAAGTCCTTATCTTGTTATTAAATCATTTTAATGAAAAAATATTTTTACTTAGTAACTTTATTATTGAATTACCTTACAAAATGTATGACAATTATACTTTGTTTATAATTATTTACAGATCGTTACACTTATTATTTATTTATACAAGTTCATACCTACACAATATTAATTATTATATACATAAACAGAAATATCACAAACAGACAGCAGGAGGGTATCAAAAGAAAATGTTAAAATTTAAATGTAATAAAATATAGGTATACAAAACAAAGTCGGATTAGTTACACCATTTATAACTCGAGAACGGCTGGACTGATTTGTATGATTTTTGATTTGTTGGATTTGTCTCCACCCGGACTATCAAAACAATGGATAAATTCGGGAACAAAATAGGTACGGTAGGTATATTTTAACTCCGCCGGCGGGCCACTGAAGTAATCCAACACAGTACCAGTGGCCCGTCAACACAGGCGGAGAGACGGCACTTCTTTAGTGGGTGCGGGCCCCACCCTATCCTGTTCGTTGCCCCCGAACGACGGGGTGTGCGGTTATGTAAATTTTTTCCCGCCTAAAAAAAAGGTGTATTTTAACTAACAACTTAAAACAACATTTCTTGATTCTGAGGCGATACGAAGTTCACTAAGTCAGCTGGTTAGTATACCACATTTTATGAACAAAAGTAACAAATATTTATTCTCTAACAGACAAAATTAAATAAGCACATTTAAGACCCTTAACTATATTAAAAATTATGTAATTTTTTTTGAATGCCATTTTTATAGATAATTCAAAGTTCATAATACCAACATCACAAAATAATTATAAAAACTATTATATTAACCTGCACATACCCCAAATTTAAATTATAATCTATTAGATTATAATTTAAATTTTTAGTAATAGGGAAATATAGTCTATCATAAAATAGTCTGGCATTATTAGCAAAAAAAAACCTACAATTAATCATGCCAATATGTAGGTACCTACTGCATAAAATTTATTTTGAGAAAATTACATTTCAATATGTGTTTTCTATACATAGTGCCTAAATACAACCAAGTTGTTTTTTATGTCAAATGTGTATAGATCAAGGGCTGTTTTGGCTAAATGGTAATGTGCCACACCCTGATTTTCAACCCTTTTTCTGTCCAACTATTGGGCACGGGTCTCTTCTCATGGTGAGATGGATTAGGCCACAGTCCACCACACCGGCTCAATTCGGGTTCGCAGATTTCACAAGCCATACCGAGGAAATCTTGCATGCAGGTTTCCTCACCATGTTTTCCTTCACCGAGCAGTGATAAATTGTAAACAAATACATGCATAATTTCGGAAAGACACGTCAGAGGTGTGTGCCATACCGAGGTCTCAACCTTGGACACGGGATCGAACTCGATACCACTGTCTTTGCAGCCCTTGGTTTTACCGCTTGCCTACCATTGTTATTTACAAGAGACATCCTGATTAATTTGATGTTAATAAATCATTTTTGATCTATATTTTTTAGCATTTGACATGCTCCGCCACTAGTATCGTACAGATCTTTCGATCATCCCAATCTCCTTATCACATTTGTCTTTTTGATCTGCACGATAGCTGTGGCTTTTAGCACTTCCCCGGATTGGAAAAGACGCGGGTTCGTTCCCGCTCGTACAAAAAATCTCTTTTTCCTTATTCACAAATAATTTGTACGTTAATAAATCACTGGGCCAATTTGTCGGTTAATACAATTTGGCATAACTGTCGTATTGCAACCTACAAACCTGAACAAAAGCAGCATGTATGTCGAAGTTAACAGGTTTAAGGCCTCATCTGTGTGTTATTCAGAAAAAAAAAAATATTATCATTCATATGCAATTATATTCAAAAACAAATCCAAGCAATCAATGTTTTGTAATATTATAATATTAATAGTATTATTATACAATTTTAACTAAACACTTCTTTATATCTGTTGATAGTGTAAGTTTTTAGATAATTGTTACATTTATCAAAATACATAATATCAGTCTTATTTAAAATTCCATATAGGTCCATGCCATGTGCTATACCTATAGGCTCTATAAATCTAAACATCATCATTAATCAAGAATTGAAATGAATTACAATCTGTAAAAATAAGACAATGTTGTTCCACCAGACTGCTTGCAAAGGGCATTTTTTTTTTTCAACCCATTTTTGCCTCTCTACTGGACATAATTTCCTCTCAATGTGAGTGGGATCCTGGCTACCATGTTGTCAAACCAACTAGGGCCAATGACTTAAGTTCCATAACAAAAAACTCCAGCAGGCTTCACTACGGAGGTGGTCAGTAACAATTACTGATTTATACTCTAATCCATAGATTTAGACTCCAAATCATGTTAAAACAAATCAACAATTTTATAAACCCGTTTTGAGTTCAAAATTTAGAAAAGCTTTATACAAAAACTACGAGAAGATATCAGATGAAAGACAAGTGTACTAATGGCGAAGTGGTTTAGGTTTTTACCGACCTCCAATGCCTGTTGTGGTGTCCCCACCCAAGACAACTGTCTACGTGACCCAGAAATGGTTGTTCTTAGTCTAGGTGTAAGTAAATGTGTTCGTGAAGTTGTATGTTTGTAAAGTCCACCACGATACTGGGATTATATTCCTTAGTGCTGTGTTGTGTGCCTTTTTAAAAGACAAGAAAACATCATTATTACTAAGATAGTACGCATACAGGATTTGTATACTACTAGTACATTCCCCGCGGCTTTACTCGCGTCATAGTATTGTCGATGAAAAATCAATTTCGGATAGGATTCCTAGAATTAGGTACCCTCCCTCCGCATTGTTGATGTTTCACATCAAAAATATAGGGTTCGGATAAGTAATCACCAACATATCATTTACTAAAACCTCCGAAACACGCTGCATCTTATGGTATAAGTATTATGCCGATCGGTTCAGTAGTTTTCGCAGTATAAGTGAACAAAAAAAAACGGCTCTCCATTTATTAGTATAGATATGGTACATTATGTTACAAAATCATTACTTCCCACAAATGGGTAACATATTGATTAAAATTACAAAACAATTAAAAAAAATCCATGGACGTATGTCCATTTGTCAATTTTAACACCGCCTAAGAGTCAAAATTGTTACTGTTCCTTATATATAGTAACAATTTTGACTTGATATATGATGTAAAAAAACCTAAAGCCAAATTACCGATATAAGGCTTTAAGAGACAGCACACAAGAAAAGGGTTCTAATTTAGATACAGTTATAATTTGATTGTGATTTTTAGCACGACATTTACCTATTTAGAACAAAATGTTCATAAAAGTAGAAAAAGATCAATTTTATAGATAAAGAGCAGGACAGGCACAAAATGTGAATCACGCAACTATTTGGTATGAATGAAATAATTAAAATAACTATATCGAAATAGAATGTATGCAAATACATCCAGTAGTAGGCATGGTTCTTATAAAACAAAATGTGAATCAAAACTTTAAGCCAGCTTCCCTGTGACATTTATTTTATTTTTAAATTTTGATTAATATGTCACGAAGTAAATAAGTTACCGTACATGCCGGATTAAATAAAATAAATTTAGTTCAGAATCGTTGTTGAAAATTTCCTTGTTGTTGCGAGTTGCCACCCTGTTGTTGACCACCAAACATCATCTGTTGTTGTTGATGGAACTCTTGTTGACCGCCACCCGTAGCATTGTTACCTTGATTTGGACCTGAAAAGTACAACAAATTAAATAGTTGCTTTACTCAGTTTACGTTCTACTTTAACATGTAACATATTTTATCACAACACATTAGTATCCCACTGTTGGGCACCGGTGACCGGTGTCCTCTCAGAGTGAGAGCGATTATACTGGCCCTGTTAAGACTGAAAAACTTCACAAGTTATCAAGATTTTTTTTTCAACAAGTGTAAATAGTCGCTTTTGACCGGCGGGTTGATTACGTAAAAAAATTAGCAGACAGCAACCGCCACGCGACAGCTACTGTGCAGTATACGCGCAACCGCTCGCAAAATTTCAAAAAAAAAACGTATCACGTAAGCCATCAGCGTCTTTTAAATTATTCATTAGATTACAATGGCGACGAATGCATTTTTAGTTTATCAGTGTAGTAGGAGCAGCACTGACGATCGCCGGTTGTCTGCTACTACATTATACGAAACTGACATTTGACAGCAGCTATTGAACAATTTTCGGCTGTTGCCGTCATCTTTTCGAATCGTCTGCAAGATACGTAATCCAGGTGCCGAAAACAAAGCCTTGGGATCAATCTGCATAAGAACCACTTGACAGAACTCTGATATGCCATCACTGCTATATTGTGTGCTAGCGGACCTGACAGGACTTGACAGAAGTTCTCCTGCTCGAACGATGGTTTGCTTGCTAACTAGTAAGGTCTGGTTTGGATTGTAATGAAATTCATAAAGGAGTAAAGCAAAACTCATCAAATAAATGGAAATCCGTTAGTCATTACGCAGAACTACCTTTTTTCTGAAGTTTTACTTCTAATGCGACTTACAAAAGGTTGCGTTAAAACGTTTGACGCTACCATGGAGGGGGTATGAAAGCACTTAAACTCCTAACATCGACTTATAAGAAATTTCAAAATTTTACTAACGCCATCTACTGACATTAGACATAATTAGTTTATCGAACAAGGTATAAAACATAACTGTGACAAGTTTTGCAGTTACGAATTTAATAATTACTTTATTTATTAATGATGCCAAAGAAGTGTAACTACCCACGCGCGTACATAAGTACACGCATTTTTTGTTAGGGCGGGTAAAATGTACCTAACCTCACGGCCTGTCGTTCGGGGCAACGAACAGGGGGCCCTCGCCCACTAAATAAACATTGGCGGACCACTGGAACTGTGTTACATTACTTCAGTGATATTCCAGAACCGAGTCCAAATGTAGGAACCGAATTTTTCGGTATTAAGTATTTACCTGACATTCTCATCCTCTTCGCATTATTTGCTCCATGGTCATGACTATTAGCCTGTACTTGATTCTGTTGTGTCTGTAAAACGTATTTCAGGATAATAACCCATAAATTTTACACAAAATTATAACTACAAATAAAATGATACATTAGAATTGTTACATTACATAGGACGCACAAAATTTTAAAATAAAAATAGAATTGAAAACAAAATAATAATAAAAATTAATATTATACAGTAACTTTTGTTTCAGTAGTAAATCAACCGAATTTATTTATGAAACAAATCTATATCTCAATGTGATTAAGGTTCAATGTACTAATTAATGTATAGATTATATTAAGTACAGAACTATTGTTGTATTTTTGTATGTTCTGTACTCAAATTTTATAATTGTATACTATATCACTTTGCACTGAAAACAACTTTTACCGACACATTAGTGAATAGAAACCTGTTACTATTGTTTCGTGTTATTCCAGATTCGAGTGCTCACTTGGTCCTATTCACATTGTTTGAACACTATTCACTATTCGCTAATATAGCGGGTTCGATTCGTTTTCACTGCAGTGTGACACAGACGTTTAAATCTCACCCCGTAATCCATGCCACCATCTGTTTGTCTTCCCGCAGCCTTCTAAAATCTAAACCGTGTAACCTAAAAATTTAAACTTTGCATATTTATAGAGTTTGATGGTCTGACTCTATAGGCCGAATAAAAGAATGATCAAATTAAATGAAATTAAAAAAAAAAAATTGCCGCAAATTCTGTTCAACAATCTAATTTCAAATAATCATCACACAAATCTTACATTCGTTTGTTGCTGTTGTTGATTTTGTCGTGCCTTCGATTCACTTTTATCTTCTTGGTCGTCATCGGTCAAGAACTCCCTCTTCGGGTAAGGGATTGTACACCCAGCAAAAACATCCTGAAATCAAATATTGATTAATTTAGACTGTTGGCAGTGGAACACTTTAACAAATGTATATAGACATCAGCGTGGGAGTCCACTCCACCTCAAAAGGATTGTACCTACATTATACTTTTGCCCACAAACCATAAGACATCTGATCCAAGGAAAACGTTTGGCTAGAAGAAAATGGCAACAAACACGACATCCTGACGATAAGAAGAGATTAGATTACCTCATAGCAAAAATTTTAAAAACTGCTAATTGACCACAAAAACGTAGATATTGAAAAATATATGACGGATCTTTAAGCTTCACCCTCAACAGATTACTCTCTGTGGAAAGTATTAAAAAATTTAAGCAATCAAACTTTTACCTAGAAAAGGCTAAAGCATTTGCCTCGTACTTGAAAGAGGTATTCAAGCCTAACTCCAATTACAGGTCTATAGATATAACTGAAAATATATCAAGGACCTTAGCAGAAACTATCCAAATTGATCCGCCTATTAGAAAGTTTACCATAGATGAAGTGCGTAAAGCTATATACAAGTTAAATCAACACAAAGCACCAGGCTATGATTTAATATCTGCCAAAATTCTGAGAGAGCTGCCTGAAGAGGGTGTATAAATAATGCTATACTATGGAGGAATTGTGTTCCAACACAGTGGATCCTTTCTCAAATAATAATGGTTTTAAAACGGGAGAAAAATGGCCAAGATCGGAAATCCTATCGGCCAATAAGCTTACTACCCATACATTCTATAGAGTTCTAGAAGCTCTTTTCTTGTACAGAATGAGCCCTATACTAGAAGAAAGGGAACCGATTCCAAATCATTTATTTGAATTTAGGCAGGGGTCGAGGCACATATGAGCGAATCCACGGACTCGTTGACAGCATCTATACTTGTTTTGAAATTAAAGAGTATTGCGCTTTTAGATATATCTGCCTGGCACGAGGGTCTCCTATATAAAATAAAGATAATGCTCATATCAAACTACTGTTCCTAAAAATATATTTACGCAAACGTTATTTCTTTGTAAAATATGGCGAAGATTCTTTTGATATGCAGATAACACTTGCCGGGGTTCCTCGGGGTAGTGTAATGGATCCTACCTGCTATTGCTTATATTATACACAGCGGACCTACCAATAACTGATAGTGTGAATATGAGCACATTTGCTGAAGACACTTCTTGCAATTAACAAATGCGCATCTAAAGCTTCTGCTTGATTAGAAACAAGTCTTGACAGCATATCATTATAGCTCAAGAAATGATGGCCCATGTGGGCGGAGTCCCTGGCCGCTCGTAATAGGGCCCTTCTGTGGCGTCCACAGAGAGTCGTAGCGGTCAGGGCAATACGCGGGTACTGCACGGTCTCGACCGATGCAGCCTGCGCATTGGCCGTTGGATTTGGAAGCAGAAGTGCTCGACGGCGCGGGTAGGGGTCAGTCGCCCCTCGCCGAGTGCGATCTCTTCGTGACAGGAAGATGCCCGCCGCGCCACCGTCTTAAAGTGGAGGGCACGGCTGGACACGCCCCGGGCTGGTCTCTGGACCATAGGGGCGCTCCGGCCTATCTTGTCTGAATGGGCAGTGCCGCAGCATGGGGTCCTAACCTTCCGGTTGGTGCAGGTTTTATCGGGGCATGGTTGCTTCGGCAAATACCTGCACACGATCGCTAGGAGGGAGACGACCCCAGGCTGTCCCCACTGCGACTGCAGCGAGGACTCACTCGCAGCACACGCTCGAGTCCTGCCCGGCCTGGGATGAGCAGCGCCGGAAACTCGCTGCAATCATTGGCGTGGACCTGTCGCTGCCGGCCGTTGCGCGAGTGGTAATCGGTGACAGGGCCTGGACCGCGGTTGCCGCCTTCTGCGAGGCTGTCATCTCGCGGAAGGAGGCGGCAGAGAGGGCCCGGGAGGAATGCTTCGCGGACCCGGTGATAATTCATTATATCATTGATTTAAATAGAAAATGACAACTAGGTTAAAGATATAATTTAGTGAAAATTATATATTCAATGTAATAATACCTTTTTTTTTTGTTTAGGCGGAAAAAAATATACCTAACCGCACACCCCGTCGTTCGGGACAATGAACACGGTAGTGTGGGGCCCTCACCCACTGTGTTGGACTACATAAGTGGCCCGCCGGCGATGTTACCCAATACCTAAAGCTTTCTTTCTAAAAACATTAAAGGCAGAGAAAATAGAACAGATTTTGGCCTTTTCAGTATCATATTATCTTATATTTATGTCATATTACATGTTAATCCAGTTTCTTAACTATTTACTGGGCTGGTAACTAACAAACAAGTTGAACCAAACTTCCTTGAGGTCCAGCAAGGAACGAGAGCCCTCACTCTGTACAACTCTATGAATGTTTTTTATTTCTCTAGCAATTGTACTATTTTCTTAAGACGCAAATAAATGTAGTCAGCGCTTATGACACCCGCGACAAAGAATATCCTGATAACTTTCTATTTATTGTCCGTCCCCACATACCTGTGTAGGCAGTGGATCTTCGGTGAAGTATGGATCTTGCATAGCCTGTTCAGATGTTATTCTCCTGTTAGGGTCCATCAATAGAAGCCTCTGTAATAAACTGAAGGCTTTGCTGTCTGGTTTTATTTTGTGCCTGTCCATATATTTACTGAGAGAACAATTTTGATAGCTACAACAATAAATAAACTTTACTCAATACTGTAATAAAACTACTTTTATGTGATCTATCACGTTTTGTTTATTTCACATTACCCCGATACAATACGTTTCAAATACTTAACAGCATTCCTGATCACGGATGGACAAAGAGCTTCATCTACCCACAATTATAATTATTTTAAAAACTGTAATATTATACATTTAAATATTACATTCATAAACGCACAATGCATGTTATTTTATTTCTGTTTCCGAAGAAATACTAGGTGGTTTAGAACCAAAAACTTACAATTAGATATTTTGCTTGACTCAGCTTGAATGGGCTGGCTCGTTTAGGGAAGTTGTGGTACCTCCTCTCACAGATGAACAATATAGAACAACAGGATGTCCCCCTACTTTTGTATTTTGTATCATCCCTATCACCTCCTATCCCTTTCCTTAAAGTTGGCGATGCGCGAGTGCTGCTAGCATCTATTAGGCTACGGTTACTGCTTAACATCACGTGGGCCGTATGCTTGTTTGTCACCCAATAAAATATTACTTACTTTGATCTTTTAAAATCTTTAACTAAAGTAGCATGTTCAGGCATCTTTCTAATGTCTTCCCAATCTTTCTCCTGAGGAAAACCCATTACATTGAATATCCTGTCCAGTTGATCATGATGGTAAGGGTTGCTCGTCTTGATATCCTCTTGTCGACAGTGGAATATAGGTTCTGAAGTCAACAGCTCTGCAAATATGCAACCTATAGCCCATATATCTGAAATATTATGCATATAATTTAGATTTTAACAACTGATACATTAATAGCTAACACATATATATAATGTTCGAGGGATAGTTCCGGGGTTTAATATGGAATCTTAAAAACATAATAATATGCACTTATATTACTTACTTCCTTGAAGTTTAGGTTAATATACTGTACTTAGCCTGATCTCATCAATCTGTTCATAAACATGAATTCCAATGTAATATTTAGATATTTTTATATATATTTTTAGCATTTGACATGCTAAGCAACATACATTAAACACAAATTGAAAAATGTGACATCGAAAATAACAGTCACGAGCAGGATTCGAACCTGCATCTCCTGGATACCGTCCAGATGCTTTGCCAATTCAGCCATTGTGACCCTTGCTCCTGACTGCTAATTTCGATAACACATTGTGTTTAATTCTAATGTAATGTTTGTGCAGGGTCCATCCATCAGCCTTTCAAAGTCCACTGCTGGACATAGGCCTCCCCAAGAGAACGCCACAAACGAGCAGTCCCGTCATGAGGGATAATGTCACAATTGCCACGCTTGGCAGGCAGGTTGGCGATCGCAGTGGTTGTTGTTAATACTCGAGAGAGTGCAACTGCCCACTGCCTCAGTATTCCCTCAGTCGGCTCTTACGACTCCCGTGGGTAGAGAGGGGTGGGACAATTCTAAAGCCGGCCTCACACGACCAACGGCTTTGTGCAGGGTATGCCAAAAATTTATGGCAGATATTGGAATAATATAGCAGTAATAAAATGGACAGCCATGTAATGAAATTAATTGATATAAAACTTAGAGTTAAATAGTACCAATAGCTTTAGTGTAATGCCTTGCACCCAGTAGTAGCTCAGGAGCCCTATACCAAAATGTCACCACCACTGGATCCAAATCAGCCAATGGTTTTAAAGGAGCATTGAACAACCTTGCAAAACCCATATCAGCAATTTTGACTCTGCCTCTTTCTGGACCTTCTCCCATTACTAGGATGTTAGCAGGTTTCTGGAAAATAGCATTTCATAAGCACATACCAAATATGATTACTTTGTTGTAAGATTATAATATCTTACCAAATCTCTGTGTAACACCCAATTGGAATGTAAATAATGTATTCCATCCAATATTTGATATAAAAGGCTCTTCACCATTCCTTTGGGCACCATTACAGCCTTTTTATTCGCTTTGGCAGCCCTATGAAACTTAATGATATGCCATAGATCATGTTCTGCATAATCAAATAATAACCAGACTTTACGGTCAGTGTGTGATAAGAACACTCTGATCAAATTTATTACATTGGAATGTTTTAACTCTCTGAGAAGCTGAAAGGAAAGGGAACATTTTGTATTAGGAATGTTAGCAGTAGTTCAGTCTTTAAGTGTCACAGTGGCAGTAAACTACTACTATGATTATTATCTCTTTTATCGACTTTTAAAAGGGGTTAGCATTACCGCTATTTCTCTGCAGGCCGACATGGAGAGGCCTGTGCCTTCAATTTGTTTTAGAGCATAATCTTTGGTGTCAGATCCATCCTTGCGTCTAGCTTTATAAACATGACCATAAGTGCCACGACCAACTTTACATCCCTCGAAATCAAACAAATCCTCTACTTTGGAGCGTTCTGTTTGTGTTTTCAATTTGAAATCGTAATCCATCATTACAGGAGCCATAGTTTTATTATTTTGGAAATTGTCACCCATCATAAAAATTATACAATACACACGTGAAACTTCTAAAAATTAACTTCAGATCAGCCGACTATAAAACGTAAACATTTCCACTACACGACTACGGCTACACGACTTAATATTAGACAAATCAAACTTTTTTTATTATATATCTTCTGTTTTGTTCTGTATTATATATCTTCACAGTTCATTTCATAAAATTTAGCTTGATCGCCTTGATCACTGCGAGCAAAGCAAAGACCGGAGTAGAATAATCTAAAAAAAGAGAGCAAGCAAAGGCTGCGAGTGCCAAAGAGCATATAACACCACTCTTCAGTATATACTCTTTAGTCTTTGAACTTACTATCCTTTATCTAAGCTTTGAACACTACGCGAGTGCGAGCACAAAACATTTTTACTCTACGAGTGACTACGAGTGTCAGGTAACAGTCGAGTAGTATCATAGTATGACTGCTGCATACATTTTTTAAGGACATTTTTTCTTACCGACCTGCGCCATCTGGGTCGTAACCTCAGAACTAAGTAGGACCGCGAGGGCAATACACGCTACTAAGATTGTATAATTGTTATACTTTGTATAAATATTTCATATTTATCCAAAAAGATGGCGTAACTTGAATCAATCGACGTCGCTAGTTTCCAAGTGTAAAATCGCAATAATGCGGCTGTAAGGGCCTGGCTGCGAGTGAGTGCTGCGGGGGCAGATGCAGGCTCAGGCCCTGTCAGCTTCGTTCTACATACTGTTTATAGGCGGGTTTCATATTAGTAAGAGACAATGCTATTAAAAAGGGACAATAATATCAATGTAAAATATACATCCGCTATCGGCACCGGAACGCGGCAACAGTCATTATTATATGTGGCCCTAGATGTCGCTAGTGGCAATTTTAAATGCCGCTATCATTGTTTGCAGTTAGCTGTTTATAATATACAGCCACATTATTGCAATTTTATACTTGGAAAGTAGCGACGTCGATTGATTCGAGTTATGCCATCTTTTTTGGATAAATGTGAAATATTTAAACAAAATATATTAATTATACAATCTTAGTAGCATGTATTTACCACTCTCGCGGTTTTAGTTAGTTCTAAGGTTTCGACCCAGATGGCACCGGTCGGTAAGAAAAAATGTCCTCAAATAAAATGTATGAAGCCGTCATTCTTCTAGTAGAGTAAAAATGTTCTGTGTGCAGGCTGTGCCTGTCAGCTTTGTTCTATAACTGTTTATAGGTGGGTATCGTTATTAGTTAGAGACAAACAGTCACTAACATATGCAGCCCTAGATGTCGCTAGTGGCAATTTTAAATGTTGCTATCATTGTACGCAGTTGCTGTTTATTAGACACAGCCTTTGAATAATTACACCTAGAACGACAGTTCCCTTCAAAGCGGTCCGTTAAAAGTGAGGCAAGAATATTATCTATGTGCGCGTAAGGTACTTGTTTTTACACTTGACGAAACGCACAGTGAAAAAAATAATGTGGATAATACATTAAATTTTCCCTAAAAATAGGAAAGTTGAAAGTATTTCACACTTATAGTTGTCGAAACAAATGTGATTATTAGATTACACCTTTTATTTATTTGGAACTCATCAATTCTTACTGCTGAATTGATGACAAAGGCCATAGATCCCATATAGAAATATAAGTGCAATTCGTCAACCGAAACTAATAGGTAGTGACCCGTTTTGTTTACATCCTAAACAGTCTAACGTACTTATTTACCAGAATACACGAATATTGCCTGCATGATGCACTAAAAAGAGTGAAATAAAAATAATCAGAGGGAAACCTAAAACCAAACCAAAACATAAAATTACATATTATTATTATAAGTACGTGACGCGGAAGTACGCGAACCTGTTGTTTTTTTGTCTCAGTTTCCTTATTAATCAATTTAATTTAATCAAAAAGAAAAAACCGGCCAAGTGCGAGTCGGACTCGCGCACGAAGGTTTCCGTACCATTGACTAGGTAAACAACATTACACTATCTCCGTTCTTAGATAGGTACAGCCTGGTGACAGACGGACGGACAGACAAAGCAAAAACGAGTAAAGAAACACGTTTGTGCATGGGAGGTCCCCTTAAGATATTTTTTGGAAATATTTAATGAAATAATGCGCCTCTTTACAGAAAAGCGCCATCTATATTATTTTCTAGATACTAAACTGCTAAGTTAGTACTGTTCCTGCACCACCAGACAGCGCAAAATAACACACTATTTTTGGTGAGCCAATGTAGTGTACGGCAGTGGAACCCCCCTGAGGCCCTGAGTAGAATAATCTGTTCTGTACGTAGACGAAGGATATTATTATTATTCTTCGTCTAAGGTTCTGTAGCTGTGGGTGGGCGTATTGAATTTATTAATGATTATTGATTGAAGATAAGATAACGAATAGGTTTACTTAAATACTTATCGTAGTGTCGTGCAGTGAATTAGTACGTGCACTTACTTTCATACTTTGGATTGCTGTGTGGATATACAAAGTTACGTTTATTGTGTTACAAGTCTACAAGTTTCTGTGTAACCATGGAGTATCTAGAAGATAATGATTTTACAAGTGTTGTTGACAATTTAGTTAGTATGTTTGGTAATGCATTATCTAAAGAAGTTATATCTACGGTAGTGGAGAGCTGCGAGGGAGACTGTAAGTACAGTTTTATCGTCTCTTGTAGTCTCTAGTACCTATCGTTCACGATTTAGTTATTGAATGCTAAATATTTAGATAAGTACCCATACAAGTACTTCTAAACTGAGCAGCGTTATGCGAAACAGGGATGCCAAATACCTATATAGGTACTTTTCGCAAAATCGATAATTCGGAGGGTGAGGAGTTGATAGGCTGCGACCCTACCAATTTTCTTTGTGTGACTCTCATATAAATAAAAAAGGAATGGGTTAATATTGCTTATTTTTGTCAATATCCGTAAGTAGTATTAACTTATGTAGCCTTTTACAATTGATAAGTATATAAAGTTTGATAAAGGATGACTGACCATTGTTTATTGAAGTACACAGATAATGCAATGTTGTTTGCAGTAATAAGATGTACCAGTATCTTAACTAAGAAATACATGCGTTTAATTTAATACTTATCACTAAGTACCTCTTAATAGTCTTTTTATCATTACCTAATTGGGTACTAATGCTTATGAATATTTATTATTTATAATATAAAAGACTTGAGTAATAACATTTTGTATACCTAACATTTGTATTGTGTTTACCTATCCTCTCTTTGCTGCCCCTCCCCATTTCCTGATAAAATCAATACAGCAATCTATTTTTAACTTCAGATTCCTTTGTACTAGTATGGTATAGGTATAATGTCATCAATGTTTACGAGGGGAGGTCCAAAAGTTTGTGCAAAGAAATGGTTTTAAATAAAGTAAAACAATAAATCTATTTTTCCTTTTTAACATAATTACCCTTATGCTGAATACATTTATTAGATTTATGAATTATTTATTCTAAACTATTGTAAAAATATTGTTTAATCTTTCGCTTCAAAATGAGCCAAAATTGCCTCCTTTATCTCATTGTCGTCAGAAAATTTTCTTCCCTTTAAGGCTTTTTTTTTAAATTGGGGAACAAATAAAAATCACTAGGGGCCAGATCTAGATTGTAGGGTGGGTGGACTAGTGATTTGAAGCCATGGCCATGAAGCATTGCAACTCTGCTCTTGTGAACCGGTGCATTGTCTTCCAAGAGCAACACACCCTTGCTCAATTTTCTTCGACATTTTACCTTGATGGCCTCCTTAAATTTTTCTAGTATTGTTGCATAGTATTCTCCGCTAATGGTCTTTCCCTTTTCTTTGTAATCAATCAGTATTACCCCCTCACAATCCCAAAAAACAGTAGCCATCAACATTACAGCCGACTCCTACACTTTTAATTTCTTTGGTGGTAGTGTCCCTCTTTTATGCCATTGTTTCATCTCCGGTAACAATCGAGGGGTCATTTTCAATCGACTTCTGACTATTTTTAAAAAGACCATGCCACTTATAAATCATAAACGTTTCCATTTCATTCAAAATGGTTTGACAATAAAAAGATTTTAGTTTAAAAGATTTAAATGTTTATAAAGTGTATTTATGCAGACATTAGAAAGTTTTCGTGTTAGTTAGCTGTGCTAGTAAATGTGCAAAATTACTAATCACTAAATAGCCGCGATATTATTGATAATAATATTATCAATAATATCGCGCGTCACGGCTTTTCGGCATCGTTAAATAAATGAAAAATGATTAATTAATAAGTTAATTTTCTAAGTATTAAAGATAGGATTTGAAGGGAATTCTGTCAAAATATAATGTTTTTTTTGCATTTTCTGAGAAAATTTTCCATAGTAATGTATATTTTTTTTATACCATTAAAAAGTAGAGATTTCAACGTATAAAAAGCACACCGATTTTTTTCAAAAAGCAGATATTTTGACGTGAGAATTTTTGATTGAAAATTAGGGGGATTTTTCGATATTTAATCAAAATAAGGGGAAAGAATAAATATTTTGCATCAAAAAAATATTACAATGTGTTTGAGATATAAAAAGGTAAGTTATCACCAAAATTTCGCGAAATAATATTATTTTTTGTGGAAGTTAAAAGTAAAAAACCAAAAAGTCGGTTTTTATATTTTTCACATAAATTTTGAGGTTATGTGAAAAAAGTGTTAATACAAAAGTTGTAGATCTTTTTATTGCCTACAATTTTGCCATTGAACTTTTTCAATGGGACTTAGTTTTGCCGGAAATCGTGATAAACCGATTTTTACCCTTAAAAGCTCCCCCCTACCCCCTTCCCTACCTCAAATCGCCCGTAAATTATTTTTTCTTTTGTTTTTGTTATATTTTCTTACTTTTCCAATGGGTTTCATCCGACTATTATTTTTTTTTAACTTTTTACCATTTTCAAAGGCTTCGGCACTGGCCTATAGGTACTGTAGTATAAACAGAAATTACATATAACATAACACAAGTATTGTTTATACATTGTTTTAGAATAATAGAGTTAAAATGCAAATATTATTACTTAGTTTTTATTTTTGTATTTTTATTACATCTCAGAAATCTCCCCAAATCACCTTTCCCAGGGTGGACAACCCACCACTGAAGGAATGTAACATGGTTCCAGTGGCCCGCCAATATAGGCGGAGAGACGGCACACGGCGGGTTTATTTAGTGGGTACACACTACCCTGTTCGTTGCCCCGAGGCTTAATTGTAATGAAAACATGTTCAAAGAGGCGGAGACAAATTGGCGCGCTTTCCGGCTTCAACGATGGGTCGACTAGGTACGACCATACGATGCGCGGTGCGGGCAGCGAGATGCAAGTTTACTTCATTCGCGTCGATTCCACGTTCATTCTTGTGGGTGCATTTTATTATCGTTGTGGATAATTTGTTGTTTCAGTTAATTTCTTAACTGTTTATTTTGGATTATGGCATCAAGTAGCAATTCGTTCAAAACGTTTATCGTTGTTCGTCGAGCAATCATTCGTGGAGAAAGTGCCGATATTGGAGTCTGATGAGGAAAATACAGACACTGATGAAGGCACCATACCAAAGAAGAAACGGTCGCAAAACAAGGTTTGGATTTTCGTTAAAAAAAAAGAGAGTATTCGTGTAAAGATGCGAAAGGGAATGCTCCGATGGTTCGGACATGTGGAAAGAATGCCGGACGAGCGACTGGCTAAGAAGATATACAATGCGAAAGTGGAAGGATGTAGGTACAGGGGGAGACCGAGACTTACCTACCTAGACCAAATTGGTCATGTATTGAAGGAAGGTGGAGTCAGGAGTCTCCGAAACCGGCGAGCGTGTATGAAGAGAGTTATGAATGTTGAGGAAGCGAGAGATGTATGCTAGAATAGAGCCTCTTGGCACTTTGCTCTCTCTGCCTACCCTTCAAGGGAAATGGCGTGATGATAAGTAAGTAAGTTAAAAAATTTGAAGACAAACACAGTGCTGAGGAGTACATAAATGCTGAAAAAACTTGGTCTTTTCTACGGACGCATGATGTAGAGTAAGGTAGAAAAAAGTTCTTTAGATGCAATAAAGTGGTGCGGAAGTGACCACAATGTTCAGCTCAGTTGTAATTACTCATGTATTCATCCTCGGATGGAGTATTGCTGTTTCGGACAGATTCTGATCGTGACCACGATTCAAAAACGCTCCCTTGTTATGGGCTTAGTGACAGAGTAAAGGAAGAAATAAACAAATTATATGACTTACATCTCAAACCAAAAGCTATACTTGCAAATTTAGTTAAAATTGATGGTATTAAAGTGCCAAAAATGTCCCAACTAAGGACTTATTTAATTGACAGACGCATATTGTAAGAGTTTCATTTTAGTTACACTGAAATAAATAATTACCTATTATAATGTGGTTTTAATATACACAGTACAGCCCCTTATCACATTCAACAGTCACATGCCCTGCTAAACAAAAACATTCCCTGGCGCATTAACAGAAAAAAATTGCTGAAGTCTTCAAATATAAAAATAAATCCATTTGACCCCATTTTTTTTTTGTTTTTTTTTTTTTTTAAGAGACCTTGCTCTAAGGATAATACCTTGTATCGCGGGAGACTTTTACAAACATACAATTTCACGGACACAAAATACTCTCTTTATGGGTATAAAGAGTTGTCCTGTGTAATAAAGCACATCAGTCTGTTTATTTGTAGCACGAGATTTATTCCGCCGTTTAATCTTTCATTTCATATCTGTGAAATTAAATGTTGAGCAGCGGCTTGACAATACTCCCGGTATAATTGATTCCATGAGCGATGGTTACCATTTATCATCAGGTGGGCCATAGCTCGTCTGCCACCATACTTACGTAATAAAAAAAAAATTTACATCTAATATTTTTTTCTTGTTCATTAGTAAACCTCTCCATGGATGCAATCATGAATCTTACCAATGATGGCAACATAATGTTACCGAAAGAGAATGAAGACACATCGATAAAAGAAAATTCAAATCTTACAGAACCAGCACAACAAAGTCAAGGGCCATCTTATGCAGCTCAATGTGCTCAAAGTAGAGGTGCAATCCCAAAAAAAATCAAAGACACAAAGTCACCTGCACCCATTTATTGGACAGATCAGTTTCGTCAAATAATTACACATCATAATATGGGCACCCGTATTATAATATTTATGAGGGGTCTACCTGGAAGTGGAAAGTCATATTTA
This sequence comes from Leucoma salicis, assembly GCA_948253155.1. Lineage (NCBI taxonomy): Eukaryota > Metazoa > Arthropoda > Insecta > Lepidoptera > Erebidae > Leucoma > Leucoma salicis. The sequence goes on from OX411815.1 coordinate 9,389,894, forward strand.
GCACTATCATTAGTAGAAAGTATGGTTAGTACTAACCCTAAACATCACATTTTCTGCACTGATGATTATTTTATGTGTAGAGGCCAGTATAAATTTGACCAGCGTAACTTGTCCTTTGCACACTCTTGGAATCAAGAAAGAGTAAAATATGCATGTGAGCAAGGGTTAAGCCCTATTATAGTGGACAACACTAATATCGTACCATGGGAAATGCAACCATATTTGATAGAGGGCATTAAAAATGGGTATGTTATTGAGGTAATTGAAATGAACACTCCATGGGCCAAAAAAGCTCATCAACTGTTTAAAAAAAATAAACATGGTGTCCCTTTCGGCACTATTAAAAAGAAGCTAGAAATGTATACTGAAGGTATAACTGGTGAAAGTTTGATACATACTTATAGATTATCTTATCCTTCAAATATGATACCACCTGTTAAACGTCTGCTACCTCCATTAAATGAGGATAAAATAGATACACAAGAACCTACCATTTCTTTGCATTCTCAACTCAACAAGATTGATAGTTCTGATAATAATATGCCCAACAGTGATTTTCAACATTCTCCTAAACTGGTTGATAAAATTCAAACACAAATAGCTAATGTGACAATTCAGCCAAATCAGTCAATGGATGAAGTGCAAGCTACTAATAGTTTTGTAGAGCCTTTGCTGTGCTCTAATGAAGAAAATGAATCAGTTAGCAATAGTAACGTTATTGATGACCTAACACAAGAAGAATTAGCAAAACAAAAATTCGTTTTGGAAGCACAAAAAAGATTGGAAGAGATATCCAAATTTGAAGAGGAATGGGAAAATGGCGAAAAATGGGATGAGCAGGCAAGTGTCAGTACTACGACAGTATTAGAAGATAATAATAAAATTGACACAAACACAGCTACCAATTCTATTATTGTTACCTCTTCTACTGATTCTGTTGATAACACATTAGCTTGTCCTTTGATTGCCAACTTAGAATCAAAGCCACCAAGGAAAGAAAAGAATGTTATTGTACAAGATTATAAATCTGAAAGCTTAATTCAACCAGTTAACGACCACCAGGATTGGCGTAGTATACTTATGCCGCCATGGGCTACTCCTGATGAACAGTCATATATGCCTCCCAAAGAAAAGATTTTTATTGAAACAATAAGCAGTGGCACATGTGTGGAAATAAACGATACAAGTTTGTCTGGAAATCATAAAATTGTTACTGCTACTTCACGAGACATCAATGAATTTTATGTAGCGCCTGAGAGGGAAAAAATTCCGGAAAAACGAATGTTTGATAAAAGCACCATGACTAATGATGACATATTAATGTCCTTTTTCTGTCCACAAAAAGAAAAACATTTTGTTGTTTTTAGAAAGCTATTTAAGCACATTGAACGAGAATCTTTAAGAGATATTTTTGATAATTGTTGTGGGGACGCTAATTGGGCAGTGGAAAGTATACTTGGAGGAGGTGTTAATTATACTCTGAAAAACTCTGATGATAAAGAATCAGATTTAGAAGAAGAATTTGATTCAAGTGATGGATTATCATGTACCTGCTTGGCTAAATATAACATTATGCCAGATATACATGAGGCTGATCCACAGCAAGTTAACGAAAAAGAGAAAGCACAAGAAGCTCCTGCATGTAATTTGCCTCGTAATGAGAAAAAAAAACGAGACGTCTCTAGTTCGGATGAAAATATAAAACTAAAAAGACAAATAGAGCAAAATGTTGTTATTCCAGACAGTCATTATTCAGAACACTGCCTTAAAATAAGAAAATTACGTAGAGGAGAACCTACTAATACAGACTTACAAACTGTTTCTGAACAACCTGCTACATCTGGAACAGTTGACACAGCTTCAGCACTTGAGCCTAGCAATGCTATTGACAACACTAGCGATGAAGATGATGATGATGATGATAGCAACAGTTATGTTAGTGATAAGCCCAGCGACAAAATAGTAAATGTTAATGTTGGGAGACCATTTATTGAACAGTTAGATGAAATGTTTGACAGAAGAGATATGGATTACCCAGATAACATAAAGTTCAACATTAGCATCCCCACTTCCTTATTGAATGAACTCAATGCACTATGGATAGAATCAATTATGTACCAACTTGATGAATATGCAAAAAAGTCAGCAGAAATGATAAAGAAAGATGAAGAATTTGCAAGGTAAGCTTTTAATATCCAGCTTATTAGAGTATAAGTAAATGTATGCATTGCTCATAGATATTAATATATATTCTATTATAATATATTATAATTATATTATTACAATATAAATTATATCCTATTTTATAGACAAATTGCCTTGAAGGAAACGGAACTATTACTCGCTGACAAAAAACCCGAGGTGCCAGAGCTTAAAGAAATCATGGATTTAGAGCTTGCTACTTCTATATACTTAAAAGATATGTCAAAATGGCGAGAAAAAATACCTACAGATCTAGCTGCAAAGATGACCCACGAAAAGCTTTTTAATTTATTTCCTGAGATTGAAAAAGACATACTTTTAGAAATGCTCATGGCTCATGATAACAACTTCAAAGCTACAGTTGAGGTAAAAATTGGTATAAAACTAGTCAAAATATTAAATTGTCAGACATGTTTAATACTACTAATTCATTTTATTCTAATGAGTCTCTTAACCCATACTTGTCTGAGTACAATATGATCAAAAATTATTTTTTTACATTTATATTACTATCCAGATATTATAATTTGTTTATAGATTATCCATCCATCCATCAGCCTTTCATAGTCCACTGCTGGACATAGGGCTCCCCAAAATGGGGGTTTTACCATAATCGCCACGCTTGGCAGGCGGGTTGGCGATCGCAGTGGATGTTTTTAGAATACAGGGGAACGCTGCTGCCCGGTCCCCCGGTAATCCCTTATTCGGCTTTTACGACTCCCATAGGAAGAGACGGGGTGGAGCTATTCTTGGTGCCGGCCCCACACGGCAGTTTATAGATTGTTATCATTATAATCATATTCTTTTGTCTGGTAATGTACTAAGAATATCATCCCAAAGAGCTAAGAGATAACATAGGGAAATAAAAGCATGTTAAGCAGGAGTTATCTGCCAGAGAAAACATGAAACATACCACTACAAACCTGTCTAGTATACTAATGCTTGTAGGCTAACTTCACCTTCCAATGGACAGAAGACTTGGACCCAGTAATGGTTCATAGTAATTATTTTTAAACAGATAAATATATATGTTATCAACTTGTAAACAAATATGCTCGTTATCTGATCTTTCTATTCTTGAATTCAGTCTATTATTTTTTTTATAATCTATAATGCATAGCCTAAATAAACATGTTTGATAATGTAGATACTACTAAATGATTATTTCTCATCAGTATTTTGATTTTAGGTTCTTTTAATGTCTATGGGTCGTAATGATCTCTTGGAAACGGAAAATGGTGTAGATAAATATGTTATGGATAAAGAGTTAGAACGCCAAGAACAGCTGCTAGAAGAACATCGAAAGGTCAGTATTGAATAAGTCTAATAAAAATACCAAAATACATCAAAGCTACAAGTTATTTAGACTATATTTTATAATAATAATAATATTAGATCTTTATTTCAAGTACCAAGACTCATAGTTTTGTTAGTAACAATTTGCTATTATATCTGTTAGTAGGTACATACATTTTTAACTACCGCAGGATTACCGGACTCGTGGGTCCGGCCGATACCCTACAGCAGTGAGTAATATACTCGAATTTTAGTTCACTCGCTCTCATATTTAATATACTGTTGGGGTTGACTCGAACCCTACGAACCAAATATGCGCATCGCTTACGCTTGACCGCAAAGAATCGGTCCACATTTGCAGTCGAGTCGTGAATATCTCCCGTTGCGTTGCAGTAGCAGGTCAACCCCATCGGCATCCTAAAGGCATTATTTAATTAGACTCCAAGAGCGCTACATACTTTTTGTGTAAAATGACTGCAGTTGTAAAAAGAGGTGCTGTAAACTCTAAATAATGTTTGTTTAATCTATTTAGGGCGGATTCGACCAAACAAGAATACATTTTATTCCTAGAATAAATCGCTACTTACTCGAGAATAAATCAATTTTACATTTTACCAACAACAATTCGAAGAATGGCGAGCCTATTTGGGAATGGTCACTATACCACCGATAAGCATCGAATAAGGAGTTAATCCAAGAATTTAAAAAAAGGCGTCATCTTTTTTGTGCTGTCATTTTTCGAAACCAATATCGGTTTCGGGCGCGTGACAGCTACTTTCTCAAGCTATAATACGACTAATAAGAGTTGAGATGAGTTAAGCTATACACTGTCTGTCTGTTTAACAATTTCTTTTTGCTGGGTATTACATTCACTTCGCTATTCGCGAATAGCTATTCCAAGTATAAGCAATACGTCAGATAAACGAAAAGCGACTGTTGATTATCTAAGAGAATAAAATCCTGGAATAGATTATTCTCGGTAAGTTATAGTTATTCTTGTATATATTCGAGTTTGGTCGAATCCACTCTTAGAGGCCCAAGCAAATCTGTGGGCAATCATATATTTGCTCTAACAGATAGTGCCCTCCGCTCCCTGTCAATAAATAAATATTCACGGACATTTCACACAACGTCCTCTGGTCCCAAACTAAGCTTAACGCTTTAAAATATCTGTGTTCATCACACAAATAATTGTCCTGAGTGGGAATCGAACCCACGACCTCTTGCACTGAAGTCGGTTACACTACCGACTACGCCGACGAGGCCCTTCATTTTAACAGCAAGAAAGAAAAAAAAATGTAACACGCTTTTACTTGAAAACTTGACACTGTAATGAGCGCATAAAGGTTTATTTTTAATATTTTTTCCATCTTTTATCGTCCACTGCTAGACGTAGGCCTCCCCAAGAGTTACCACCGAAGGAATGTAACAGTTCCAGTGGCCCGCCAATAAAGGCGGAGAGACGGCACACGGCGGGTTTCTTTATTGGGTGCAGGCCCCACACTACCCTGTTCGTTGCCCCGAACGACGGGGTGTGCGGTTAGAAACATTTTTTTCCCGCCTTAACAAAAAAAAAGGCCTCTCCAAGAGAACGCCATAACGAACGGTCCTATGCCGTCTGCATCTGCCTTTGACCAGGTCATCGGCCCACCTGGGAGGCCGCCCTATACTGCGCCGTCTGATACGTGGTCGCCGTTCGAGAACCTTTCTTCCCCAACGATGACCGTTCGTCGAGCGATGTGCTGACCCGGCAGGCTATGTCGGTCACTCCTGATCTTATACGGATTTCCGTATTACGGGTTCTGTCACGTAGAGAGATCTCAAGCATAGCCTGCTCCATGGCACGCTAAGCGAAATTAAGCCTTGGCCAACATTCAGAGATCACACCTCTATAGACCCTCGTCTTTAGGCAATGTGGAATATTGAGCAAGAAGATCTTCCTAAGCTTCCGGAAGGCTGCCCAGCCGAGCTAGATTTGATGATTGACCTGTTTCTCGAAGTTGTATCTACCTAATTGGACAGTTTGTCCCAAGTATACATAGTGGTCTATAACTTCGAGAATCGTTTTCCTGACGAGGACCGGTGCTGACATAACATGGTAATTGTACATGACTTTAGTCTTGCCCGTGTTCTGAAAATGAACGGTTACTGAGGAAGCCCTGCTGAGGTTGTTGAGCATGGTACCAAGGTCCTTCAGCGATTCTGCCATGACCATAACATCATCTGCAAATCTAAGCTCAGTGATGTATTCGCCATTGATGTTGATGCTAACGCAGAGTTTCAGGGACATGACGTCTAACTGTGTAACACCAACACGTTTCTGCAGATTGATCGATTTTGTGCTCTTGTCCTGAACTCAGACTGACATGGTTGCGTTTCCATACAAGCACTTCAACACTTCGATGTACCGATAGTCAACTTGGCAACGCTGACAGGACTGCAGCACCGCTCAAGTTTTGATCAAATCGAAGGTTTTCTCATAGTCTACAAACTCAACTCATATATTGAAGGGTATTTTCTTTTCTTTAGCCAATATAGCAGCAAGTTTCGAGACTAATATGGAAATGAAGTATCACGTAAAGCAAATAATATTGAATTTTTACCTGTTTACAAATTTAATGTAGATATACCTATTGTCTCTGATGGACAAAGTGAGAAATAGCCTGATACGAGAATGCTGTGGTATGAGAGAAGATGTAGTGACAAAAATAGTGAAAGGAATGCTTAGGTGGTTCGGACACATAGAGAGGATGGATAAAGGAAGATTAACGAAACAGATAAACAGGGCGACTGTAAAAGGGCAAGTTGGCAGACGTCGACCTAGGCGAACGTGTTTTGACCAGATCGGAGACGTTCAAGGACCGGTGCTGGAAGGCCAGGTTAAGAGTACTCGTTAGCGTTACTAACGAGTATGCATAAATGCGCTGATGAAAGTAGATGAAGCGAAAGGTGTGCCAGGATCGTAGCAAGTGGAGAGAAGTGGTTACATGTATGCATGTGCATGTATACCTAGATCAGCGTAGGTCTTTCAATTGTATGTCGTAGTTAGATTATTGTTTAGTTGTTCGCCAGATTATTATATTAGTGGACTTTTTGCTTTATATTGACTCACATAATAGCTAGGTAACAAATTATAAAATGTCGATTACTAGTATAATTTACTAACAAAATTTACTATTTCAGTCACTCTATTTCAATAGCATTATGATCAGGGGGTTGCTAATTGTAAAATAGTTTAAGTAGCCCGTACATATTACTACGCAGTTATACAACGACAATATTAATTGTTGTTCATCAAAACAGATTTATCAAATGATAGGTACAATCAATAAATCAAGGCATGTGTAGGACGAGGGTTGCGGGGTAATGCATAATATGCGCCAGTTTTGTACAGGCTCATTGCGCAAGTGCGCAGCTGCTCGTCCTTGTACCGCGGTGGTTGTTACGCCGGCCCGCATCCTCATTTCTACTGCGAATTTATCCCTAATTAGACGCGATATATCGCGTTATAACTTTCCTTGATTTTATCAATGTAAAATTATTGTTATTGAGAGTGAATCCATATCATCAACAAATTTGCAACAATTAAACTTTGTAAGAGAAGAGTGCGCGCATTCCCGCCTAAAAATATGGTGATGTTGTTTTCAAAACTGTTGCATGTTTGTTTCTGTAATAGTATTGCTCGCTAAGACATAGGATTTTAATGTTGATTGTTTTTAGATAGTTATTTATTATTGATATACGCGTTATCGTCGGTGTAGTTTTGGATTTTGAATAAATATATCTCCAAAGTGATATCATGAGATAAAAAGTATGCGATTGTATACTAACTGCGCAATATTTATTGAACTGTCAATAAGCTAATAACTAGTAGCTGCTCATAAATTGTTATTATTTATTTTTATTAAATGAAATTAATGTGTATTTTTTTTAATAAATAATAAATATTTTTTAAAAGAAAAATAGTGTTGTAGCAATACATAAGTAAATAACAATATTGTGCTTTGTATATCCCGTATAAGGTCGAAACTTCAACTGCGCGTTAAAGACGCTTTCCGAAGTCTTTGTTTTTAATATTTTATGAATTGTGCCTTTTTTATAATTTTGGGATATAGCGTAATATAGGTAAAAAGGTTTATAATGCATTAACACACATTTTCGTCTATTGTTTTACTAAAATGTAAAAATAGAAAAGGGCTCCCAGATAAATTGCGCCACAAAAATCTGCGCAGATTTTTGTGACGCAGCAACGAATTCCCCATCTCCCTGTTTTAGGCGCGGGCTAGAAGGCAATTTCGGAAGCGTGGGGAAAATTTACCGAAGTGAAATATATGTAGCCATGTTAAATCAAAGGCAGCTTTTGATTATGACACACACGTGACAACAAGGAACTAAAATATTTTGAAGTACATAACATCTTCGACCGTACTGACAGTGAAAACTGAAACCCGCTTTTGAAGTGCGATGGTATTTAGCGTTATTTTATTGTAACGCGTAGAATAGTGAATTACTTAACGGTTATAGTAATCACTACCGAACTAAGATAGCCATGTATATTGTTCTCAACTTTCGACTTGTTTGTGTTTGATGTAACTACTATTCGGGTATTGTGACCGACAAATTGTCCTTCCTTACTTCCATATATTTTGAAACTGCCACTGGTGGTTCAGCTGTAGTGTATGGAACTGCGGATCATGTGGTCTTGGAGTATGATTCTCGGGTCAGGACAACAAAAAATATTTTTTTTTTGCGTAGCGCGACATCAGAGGCATTACTCGCGCGTCACCATTTCTAAAGAAAGGATAGGCAGGATAATAAGGAAAGGAATAGGTAGGATACTAAGGAGAGGATAGGGAAGGGGCCCGGGCCTTCGGCGCTCTCACTGACCATACAACACAATGGTACACCTCTCGCTCTTTCACGCCGATCTTTTGTGAGAGGGTGGTACTTACTCGATCGAGTCGACCCATTCATGGTGGGATAAGCAAAGTACTCTCACTTTTTCGTTTAGAAATTCTCAATAACTGTTTGGAGTTTAGAAGTTGGCGGTGTTCACCTCATGTTCGTCGTGTCAGAATGCCATACCATCGGACTATGCCAGCCAATAAAGGGTGCACATGTGTTGCGTACACACTCGTGAACTAAAGTGAAAAGTGAAAAGTGGTCTTGGAGTATGATTCTCGGGTCAGGACAACAAAAAATATTTTTTTTTTGCGTAGCGCGACATCAGAGGCATTACTCGCGCGTCACCATTTCTAAAGAAAGGATAGGCAGGATAATAAGGAAAGGAATAGGTAGGATACTAAGGAGAGGATAGGGAAGGGGCCCGGGCCTTCGGCGCTCTCACTTAAATATCTCCTGCGTACATGGCTAGTGTTTTTGACACTGGCCGCCTTGATTGACACATTACGGTCTGAATATATTCTATTTTGAGAAAAAAAAAAACAATTGGTAATAACTCCTTTTTGAATTTTTCAGGCTGTTGTTAAAATGGAATGGCCACTATTGCAAGATGAAGAAATAAGTATAGATACTATAGAAGGCTATCGTGAAGAGGCATCGCAACATTTGAATTACATTAATGTGTATGTATGTCTTTGTTATTAAAATATTTTTTTAATATTAGTGGACCCGGCAGACATTGTCGTCTTGCCGTAACATTAGTTTGCCTACTATGAACGATTCCAGATTTTTGAAGTGAAACTTCTAATGCGACTTCCAACAAGATTGCATTAAATATGTAACGCTACCATGGAAAGCACCGTTGCATGAAACGTTCAACGCTCCTGGGGAGGGGGAATAGAAAGAGACAGAGCGAGAGTGAATGCGTGGCACTAGAACGCATGCGCGTAGTATACCTATACCTTTTGAAGTGAAACTGCCAATGGGACTTCCAACAAGGTTGCTTTAAACGTTTAACGCTACCATGGAGGGGGTATGGAAACACTGTTGCGTTAAGCGTTCAACGCTCCTGGGGAGGGGGAATAGAAAGAGACAGAGTGAATGCGTGGCACTCGAACGCATGCGCGTAGTATACAGGCCAGCGCGAGCGTTAGCAACGAGTAGCGTCCAATTTCCACATTACGAAGTTTTACTTCTTCCGCGCGGAGGGACTCCACGCACTATTATTTTTTTTATTCGATATTTGAGTAGGTTTTCGATAAGGGCGATGTAGTTTTTTTTTTAAAACAAACGATCGCAATGCCTATTTTGTATCGAAGCCATTCACGGACACAATAAAAATCTAATTATTTTCGGTCTACCCTTTTAGAAGGAATTTGTTTATATGCGCGCCTACAGAAGAATATATTTGTTGAACACTTGAATTTTAAGTGTAAATAAATATAATATGTAGTAGGCTTATTTTAATTTTATTATCCTTTAAAGGTAGGGATGGTTAATAATCTTTATCCTTTTGTTTTTTCCACCCTGGAAATTTGTATGTAATGACATATATCTTTATCTGGAGCAAAAATGAGATAGTGTAGGCCCTTATTCACTAAATGACGTGCCACGCCGTCGGCCTTCTGATTCGCACCTACTGGATCAACGGGTATGGCGTTATAATTCGCATTGTGAACCCCGCGCGGTGGCTTGCTCTACGGGATATGTAATCTTGCGTCACCTCCCCTTTGATCACTTGAGATATTATATTTACCTTTAGTGTGGTAAGAGACAGTCGTCCCGCGAGCTATTGGCGCATGGGGATCTAGGAGACTTTTCTCTTTGATCTTCTACAGCTTTCCTTCCGCGTGCGATTAAATAAAGCGTAGTGGCGCATGGAATTATTTCCTTGTACCGATATTTGCAAGTGTCCTGTCAAATTCTGCATCAGCCGGACGGAGCATAAGGATTCCATGCTGTCGTCCTGCCCATTCCTCCAGTACTTGCTGGAGTTACAAGCACTCCAGTACTTGCTGGAGTTACAAACACTAGAGGGCTTATAGGTATCAAAAATTATTATCTGCTACTTCAGCATGTGGACCCGGCGGGCTATGTCGGTCACTCCTGATCTCTTACAGATTTTATCACGTAGAGAAATCCCAAGCATAGCGCACTCCATGGTGCGCTGAGCCAATTTGATCCTTGATATAAGGCCAATATTCAGAGACCACGCCTCTGTTCCGTAAGTCATCATCGGTAACACACACGACGTAGACCTTCGTCTTCAAACACTGTGGAATCTGAGACAAGACCTTCCTCAGCTTCCCGAACGCTGCCCAGCCGAGCTGGATATGTCAATTGACCTCTTTCTAGAATTGTGTCTACCTAACTGGACAGTTTGTCCCAGGTATACGAGTACTTAGTGTCGACAACTTGGAGAGTCGCTTTCCCGACTAGGACCGGTGCTGAAATGACATGTTTGTTGTGCATGACTTTTGTCTTGTCCATGTTAATTTTTAGGCCTATTAGTCGTGAAAACCTGCTGAGATCTTTGAGCGTGGCACCAAGGTTCTCCAGCGACCACGATATCATCTACAAATCGAAGGTGAATGATGTACTCACCATTGATGTTGATGCTGAATACGGTCCAGTCCAAGAGCTTGAAAACATCTGCCAATGCAGTGGTGAAGGAGTTTCGGGGACGTGACGTCTCCCTGTGTAACGCCTTTCTGCAGATGGATTGGTTTTGTGATCTTGTCCTAAACTCGGACAGACTTAGTGGCGTTTCTATACAAGCACTTCAACACTTGATGTACCGATAGTTAATTTGGCACCGCTGAAGGGACTGCAGCACGGCGCAAGTTTTGATCGAATCGAAGGCTTTCTCATAGTCCACAAACGCTAAGACACAGAGGCCGATTATACTCCTCGGTCTTCTGTATCATGTGGCACAGCGTATGTCTGTGGTCTATGTCACTATAGCTTCTTTAGAAACCGGATTGTTCGGGAGGCTGGAAGTTACCGAGCCTGCGCGTGAGTTGATTTCTAATGACCTTCGAAAACAACTTACGTGGGTCACACTGAAAGTTTTTTAAAATAGGCCAGTAAGAAAAGCAGCCTATGACAAATGTATTTAAATTTCCAATAAGGAAGTCTTTGGGAGACTGTAAGTGTGTAATGAATTCATATGTCATTTGCTTTCATAAATTGTCGGCAATTTCAAAATTGTCTGTAGTGCGTCGATTTGGATTTGACTAGAGAAAATTTTCGCTCAATGATTTATTACGAATTTCGTTGCGGTGTGAGTAAGCTCAACAACAATGTTACAAGAAATCCCTAAAGAAGAGTGGGCTCACTGCTTCAATCAATGGTTCCATTGCATGCGACGGCTTTGAAAAGCAATGAATATATTAACAGGCTTTTACATCAATCCGTTTTTTATTTTCTAAGAACTTTCAGTATGATCCCCGTATAAACGTGGCTCAAGAACGAGATGATTCTATAACTCTTCAAGAGGGTTCTGTCACCTTTCTTGAAGAACAGCGCCACTACGTTCCTGGTCCATGACTCTGGAACGACGCTCACGAGAACGACGGAATTGAATAGCCTCTGGAGGGCTTTGAGGACCGGCTTTCCGCTTGCCCTCAGAAGCTCTATAATAATTCCGTCCTCCCCCGGTGCCTTTTTAAATAATTGTCTATAGTACTTATGGACCTCGCCCATCTCTTCTTTAGATGAAATATACAGTGCCATCGTCTTTAACTTAGTCAGCTTCGCTTTTTCCTACATACAGATGTCTTGCGAACACTTTGGAATCCTGGTTCTGCTCTATCACCTCTTATAATATGCAGGTTATCAAATCGGCGAATGTCCTGTCGCATAGACTTGTAAATCTGCTTGTTTAGTCGCCTGTGATTGGACGAATCATGTGAAGACTGCACCGTCAATTCTGTCCGTCTATAATACCTTCTATTATACATATAATACGGTTTCACGAAAAGTCCTAGCAGCGATAAATGAATTAAAATTAATCCGTTTTGTTATTCCACGTTACAGAAACAAGCAAAAAGCTGAAGAATACATTCGTCGTGGCATGCCTGAGGTGGCTAGCTATTTTTCTGAGGTCGCAAACTTCCACAAAACAAAGCAAGATCAAGCAAACAGCATGGCCGTAGCTTCATTGATACAAGTAAATGTTAAATTATGTACTTTATAAACTTTAAACGTAAATAATTTTGTCTTCGGTTTGTAGAGCCTTGCTTGTCCAAGCATGAACGGGCCTTGACCGGGGAAGTACCACCTTCTTACAGAAGATCAAGATGAAACAACTGTAGGTACTCTTAACAGTTGTGTTTCGTATGATGAGTGAGAGCGCCGTAGGCCATACCCTCTCCTCATCATATCTTTATTATCCTTCCTCTCCACTTCCTATCCCTTTCATGCGCGAGTGATGCCTCTGGTGTTGCTAGCGTCTAAAGGCTGCGGTAACTACTTACCATCTCGTAGTAAAAAAATGTGCATGTCAGTTGATTAAATTGATGATAAAAATTGGATGCTCAGACAAGTATTTCATTGAAAGTATTCTATGGACTATTTACTACTAATACTAATTCTCATTTATTAAGAACTAGATGACCCGGTGAACTTCGTATCACCTTCAAGTTATTTTATCAGCGATTTTCAATCCTTATTAATTTGCATCTTCTAAGTTTTGAATTTTGAAACTTGCAGAAAGAATGACAGTAGCTGTCATTTTGTCGTCTGTTAGCGAAATACCCATGCAAAGTTACAATACAGAATTTTTAATTTTTTCTCCTTTATTTATATGGTTCACCTTTTTTTCTTTACGTTTAAACCATCCCTGTATTAGAGCGAACAAAAACACTAAAACAATTATTCAAATCGGTCAAGCCAGTTTTGCGTTTTAGCGAGACTAACGAACAGCAATTGATTTTTATTATATAGATAGGATGCATGCGGGTTTTGCTGAATGGCATTTGACTAAAGGGTTTTTTTTCAGTATCATTCCAAAAACAACACTGACTCCGAGACCGTCGATCTACATTATTTTCGTGTGAGGGAAGCTAGAGAAGCAATGGATGTATTCATAGACACCCATATACAAAAAATCCGGGAAGTAAACAAGCCAAGCGTGATGCTGTTCTTCATTACTGGCCGTGGATTGCACAGCCCTGGTCGCCCACGAGTGAAGCCTGCGTGCATTAGGCGTCTTCGAGAGCGTGGATTGCGGTAAATATGTACATTTTTATGAGGCTTATAATTAACTTGAATTAATAAATGTATTGAAATCATAAACATGGAGTTGATGTTCGCACCAAAGTAGAACTGATGACGTCAGTAATACATGGTAGATTTGTTTTTTTTTTTTATTAATGTCCCGCTGTTGGACAACGGTCCCTCCCCATTTGCTCCATACATCATGATTTTGAGCCATCTCTCGCCAGTTAACTAACAATCTGTTCAGTTCATGACGCCAACATCAACAACAAACGCTTAATTCAATATGAAATATGCACCAAATAAGTTTAAAATACATAGTTTTCTCTTGAATTAAACTTTTATCATTAGTTATAGGGGAGTGTCCTAATTATATTTAAATAATCAGAATAGATAAGACGATTATACATATTATTATGCGCGTAAATTGGTTAAGTCTACACAAACAACGTCGGTGCCTCCGCGCAAAGACGTTACGACGCCTCCAGAAGAAGTGAAGTTTTCATAGTAAGATCGAACAATTTGTAAACGGGATAGCGCGCGGCGCAGGGGTGCGGACTGAGTGTAAAAATGAGCCTTATTTATTATAATTGTTTTAAACTTCAGGAATCATAGAATATTTATGACAGTTTATATGACAATGATCTATTTATCTAGGTTGGTGATCGACTCTTATAGACAAAAAAAAAATCATGTTATATAGAAACGTTTCTGAAAACTTATAGTTTTTAACAAAAGTGCAATCTGCTATGAGAGCTGTGCTGCTTATATCTATAAAATGTAAAATGCATTATGCTTATAGAAATTCGTAGCTTATTAATGCTTTGTTATTTTTTTCAGTTATGCCGAATCCAACCCTGGACTGCTTCGCGTGCGAGTTTCTTGCAACGACAAATTAACGTTCCAGGTCACATAGGAATTACCCGAAGACGATGATGTGTTTCTAGAAGAACCACATCACGTCCCATCACTTAGCGATGGCAACCATCGTGACGCGAGCCTACCACCCAGTTTCATCCGACCCCATATTCACGAATTCGTGTTTTATAAACCCATTGAACTAAACATGGGTACTTACTACATGTGTGGCTCGCTTTGCCGACATGACATAAGGGTTGTAACGGATGTGCTCGTTCAGCCTGTAAATTCTCACACGATGACTTTTACGCCATTGGGCACTTACACTGAAATATCCAGTACCATTTTACATCCTGCTTTCACAGGGATGCCATATTACAGGATATTTTAACGCACCATTTTCGAGATATAAACGTCGTACCTCACGTACGCGTAGCCCAAGGCAAATTTCATATATTTTTGATTATAAAAGATGGGAACTTAAACATCATGCTAAGGCATTATTTCATGAGCCAATGATTTGAAAAATGATTGCTCTTTAAAGTTGGTACATATTACTACAATTTTAAGGATATTGGACTCCTTGTTACTACAGGTAAAAAATATAGTGTGTACTGTATTATAATGTCATCGAGTAAAATTATCGGCGGTGAATTTCACATAAAAATAGTTGCTCAAAATAACTGTCCTTAGTTTCAACGCCAAAATAGTGTCATTTAATGATATTTTGCACAAAACTTATTTTAAGCTTTTCTTAGTATATTTTGTCGGGCAATATACATTGTACCTGGTGTTTTCTATAGTAGATGTTCGTGTACATAGGAAATTTAATTTTATATCGGTATTGTTTATAATATTATGTAATTTTTGTAAAATATCTGGATATAATAATGATTTATATTCATTTATATGTTTAGTATAGCGACATGATATAATATAACTGGAATAAATGGTTTGGTTTCGTGATAGCCTGTTGGGAAGACCACTGACTACCAAAATAAGTATCAAGTTCGATCCCCACTCGCCTGCGGTCGAGGTTAGCAAGGCACCTTTGAAATTTCTTAATCAATATAATGTTATTTCATCATTTAAATACACTTGATAATAATTACGCTACTATCTATTACTGACGTCAAACCACAAGATAGAAAATACACCACAGTTACAAGTGATTCTGTAACAGTATTATATTTCGCGTTGGGACAGCAGTTAAAAAAAATATTCTGCAGTGTCAAAGTTGTTAATTATTTTATAACTAAAGTATATTATACGATTTTTTCACCATATACCTTACTACCAAATTAATCATTTACAGATTCAGAAATTAATACAAGTTGATTTTAATATTAGTGTTGTGTACCTATTTACATTCCTGTAGTCTATGATAACCGTGGTGGGGAGTCACTACATCTGGTCTATTTTTAGGAGACGATCGATCCGTAGAAAGGCTCGTAGTTTGGTATCTAGTATTTACTAGGAGCCAACTCGTCTGGCGTCGCGTCCCGTGGCGAGTTGTGCGTTTTTTCCTTCTTTGGACAAGCGAAGAAAACAAAACGCTTGTGATGACGCTTGTACATGAATGTACTCATACATCACCATATGTTTGATTTAAAAGCGCGACGCGACGCCAGACTCGCCACGCAATGCCCGCGTGTCCGTAAACGAGGCCTTATTTAAGAGCCTGCTACACAATTGTAAACCAAATCCAAACAGAGGTCACCTTTGGGTATATAGATTACAACCGTGTAGACAGTGGTTTGCAACCAAATTTCGTTCGATATTGAAATGTCCTTGGTTATGAGAGCTACGCTAACGACAAAAGTCGTTTGAATGGTGTTATGATGGCACCTGACCGTGTAGACGGCGGTTTATAACCGCCAGTACCGCAATCGCTGTGAGTCGTCGCACCGTACGCACGTACTATACATGTTTTCGTAAACAACTTGTGCATTTATAGTCGATAAAATTGAAAACACAAATAAATTATAAAGGAATAGAGCAACATTCAAGTAAATTCATTATATTAAAATGGCTTTATGTTTTTCTTTGTTTGCGTCATCGCTTTATCCAGTCTTCTTTTATTTTCGTCACTAGAAGGCATTAAAGCCAAATTATTCTTTCAGAAGAATTTAAGTTAAATTCAGCTCAATGACAAATCCTTCTGCTCGAATATCACATGACATAATGCTGTTAATCCGTGGTTAGCAACTACAGTTGGCAACCATGTAGTTGAAAACAGATGATCGGCCCTAACCAAGGTCACCTCTTTTAGGGCGTTGGTTTACAACCGTGTAGCAGGCTCTTTATATAAAAGCCACACAAGAAATTTTTCAAGTGCCATCGGCTAAATTTGGTTTTAGTCTGTCTCAAATACATTATGCTCTTGCAAGGTTAGCTCAAATTAAAGGATACTTATGAGCACTTATTCAATACCCACTGTGTCTTAGGTCATGACAACCAGGATTCTTTCGCGTCTATTCTGAAGCATGGGGTAAGCGCATAATTTCTAAGTGAGGTATGCGCATAGTGATGATCGAACTCGATATCTGCGTAGAAGACAGCGTCTTAAGACAGCGATATCTAAGATATCGCTGTCTTAAGTACACCATTTAAAAATGAAACTTACCCTTAATTGTAATTTTAAAAGAAACATACCACGACCACGATATACACGCTTTAAATTTGAAGTTACTTAAACACAACAAAAAAATATTAAACCGAATTTAAAAGGCATATAGTTTAGATAAAGTAATCCCCGTTTATTAGTTTATAATCCCTCGTTATATTAGTTTTTATCTGTGATTTGTACAGGGTGTTGTATTATTCATATTTTATGGCAATTCTACCTAATCCGGCATTAAAGATTTATGGTTCATCTCTATATCCAAATAATAGTTTGAATATAAATTTCAATTGTCTTTGAACCTTGGATAGGCATGTTGCCTTCTGCACTTTCTAGATTTAAGTTAGATTTTAATTTTAAATTATAAAAGATCCGTCTATCGGTGTGCTTTTGAATAAAAGGTACTCTCGGAGCTTAACCTATAATACTATTATTATATGTAACAGTGTACTGAAGAATAACTCATAGTATACTAATCTTATTAAAGTTTATTATGTCCATATTTGGAGTCTAACCCTGCAGATTTATGATGTAAGGCGAGAATATTTCATAAATTAAAATACAATTTTAAAACAAACGCGGATAATGTTTCGATTGGGAGCGGTGTGGGTCTCATTTGTAAAATCCTTCATGGAATTTGATGGAGATTATAAAAAAGATTTATAATTTTTACATTATTTTCAAACACATTCCTATCATGTAAAGCTTGATTTTTTATATTAGAGGTTTACCATGGTTTTGGTGAACCATGGAAAACACACCATAACTTAAAATAAATCGCTATTTCTTGGTTGAAAATCTAATGTCCAAGGGGTGCGTCTTTAGTGTTTAATAAAAGTTAAATTTAATATCAGTTAGTAATGTGTTACTTATCGATAAAAATCAGAACCATTGTAATATGACGTATTTGAACGTGTTCTTGTACCTGTCATTTGCAGATAAGCGTTAAAGCTTTGTAAGTAATATATAATTTATTTTTTAAAAAAGAAAACTGCCTTCAAATAACGCCCAAGAACTAAAAAACAAAAAAATATTGGTATTTACATACTAATTCCGTGCTAGACACCTACCGATCTGTTTATGAGTTATGCCCGAAACACATAAAAAAAAATAAACATCCGAATTTATAGCCTCCTCTTTTTTTTGAAGTTGGTTAAAAACTCCGTTAACGCTCTCAACTATTTTGTGTAAGTACGTACGTACCTAATTTATACAAAAACGTGGGTGAAACTTTAGCAGCGTACACTGCATTGTAGGCCGTCGGTGATGAGCCGGAGCGTAATCGCACTAACGGGTCAAAGGGTAAAAAAGCTTACAATAGGGATTTAGTAACTAACGTTATAAAAGTTTATTTAAGAGATGTGTCAATATCTGTTGCAGTAGTAAGTCGCATTGCTTAGTAACTAAATAACGCTGACATAGTGAACGTTATGTTTGAAAGCAAAGAGGCTGTGCTATAAGCCTAGGAAGATGTTGGAAAAGTCTGACGTTAGTGTATAGGTATTCATAAATCAATTTTGGAGGCTTTTTGGCCGAAGTTAAACAACGATATTTGGAATTTTAATACTGCACATGATTAGCAGTTTTTGTCACTTTGGAAAGCTCTACGAGGTTCCTATTGAGAATAATGATTCTTGACGTTTATATAAACGATCGGACATTTTATCTAAGTGTTTTGATGTTTGATGTTTTAAAAATCTAAATGTTCAATGTTAGCCAATTTTCTCTGTGGGTAGCCGTGAATTTAGAATTATAATTACCTATAAATCTTATCCTTAATCGTTTAAAATGAATGTTAAATGTTGTCAATTCAATGTACAATGTATTTAGAATTATATTGAATGTAATAAATGTGTAGTAGATATTATAATCATAATGTGGGCAACGAATTCGACAAAAGGACTCCCAAGTATTTTACTATGCAGCCAATGTTAAAGGCCTTTGAAATCATACGTTGTCCTTTGCCCCGTATCATTTTTAATTTACCCATAATCCGTACATAGTACTTATACTGGGAACAGGGTAAGAAAATATCCTTTTTTTTATTACTAACGCCTGTGTGCAGAGTTATATTTTCTACCCATTTATGAATCTTATAAAAGATAATTAGGAAGTTCTATAATATTTTAAATGAACTTGGCGTATTTTTATACCCTATTGTCTTCTGAAGGGACCTTTCTAAAGTTTAATATATACATGATACATTTGTTACAATAGGGATCACATTTTTGGCGCACTAAAGAAATTGTTAATTATCATATAACTATGCAATTTCATATACATTCACTAGCAGTGTTTTTAAAATAACATTCGTGTATTTGACGGTAGAGAATAGATGTTGTATGTCGTCTTTTACGTGTTTTTGTCGTAGTTACATTAAAATGATTTAATAACGTAGATGGTTGATTTGAAATGCGAACAGTCACTCTATTATATCAAGATCCGACTTTATGATGTCGGTACACGCCCAGTCTAAATATGGACGGAAGTACTTTATGATTTATTTTTTGTAAAGAATTTCATTGACATGTTTTCGCGTGAATTATCATTTATTTCAAAGAAAAATATCTTAAAAGCTTGAGGCGCCATTTCTCAATCGGTTGCAACCCCTCAGAATCCACTTCTAAACGTAAAAACAGGAATTACTCCGTAGAAGATATACGCACATAACGTATTTTAATAAATTATATATCAAATGAAAGATAATTATTTTCTTTACAAAACAACGGGCGTAGACGTAGACATCATGCAGTCATTATCTCGAAATACATAAATCGTTTATATTTTCAGAAGTACAATATTGTCCTATGTTTTAGTCGTGTCTTCAAAGAATGAAAATGTAGCTGCGCTTAAGTAAAAAATCCATGATAGATATTTAGTATTATGTTACTGACGAAATTATAAATACTCTTAGTATATTTTAGTTTATGTGGTGCCAATATTTATAAGAAAAGTATTCCGTAGAAGAGACAATGCTTGGATGCATTCGACTCTGTGTCAAATCATTGACAACTTTCCAAGATGTTTGGTTTTTCGGGTAGATACTTACATGTATTAACAAGTAGACAGTGTTAGACATTAAATAATTAATTATAAATGTTGTTGATGGTCGTTTTTAAATTTTCTTGTTATTGTTCGTATTGTACTACGGCTCTTAGAGTCAGTTTAATGTGTAGTAAATAGATTGTAGTAGAAAAATGTCTGTAGATCTAGATGTTAAAAGTAGTTTTTCATATTATAATTGTGATACTATTAAGACTACTACTATTTTTTATTCTAAGATTTTCATTTGCGTTCTAAACGCGTTTACGCTACGTCCAATTTTGGAATGTAGGTAGATAATGAGCCACAAAGAAAGAGGTGTGTTTGTTTATGGATTTGTATAATAGCTTTCAGCCATGTTTGGCAGTCCCCTGACTTTACTCATAAAGTAGTTTCTCGTTACCAGTAAGTAATCTTAAGACTTAATAAATAATGTAATTAGTACGCGTAGTTAAATTCATTTGACGCGATTAATAAATTAAAGAAGTTAAATATTCTACTGCGTTATCAAGTGCACACTTGAAAGACGGCTTCAATAGCCGAACACGCGAAAGTATCAATTCCAGTCCTAATAAAACAGTCAAAATATTCAAAACCAAAGACAGCATATTTTAATGTAGGTATATTAAAAGTTAAAGAAACAGTTTATATTGAAATAATGCAACTATTTATCAAGGTGGTTAACGTAAAAGGGGCCTATCAATTCTGCAAAGACTACGATATCGATCATTATGTATATTGTTTATTTTCAATATATCTATAATAATACATTTAGAGTATACTGTTGTAGTTATCAAAAGTCTATAAAATCAATAATTTGTTAGTTTACAATCTAGCATCAATAAACAGTATACGCTAAAGTTGTATTGTAAATTTGCGATGTTATGTCGTTAAACGATAACTTAGTAATTTGAAAACGTAAATGAAGGCTGTAAGATTAGGCAACGCATTATGGTACCTAACGAATTGAGTATCTACCAATTTTTGATAAACGTTTGTAAAAGTTGATATTTTTTCAAAATACAAATTATCTCGTTGATAAATAAAATTGTTAACAAGTTGTGGCTACGAGCTATAATATAATGAAATGAGAGTCACAGAAACCTGAATTAAGAAATTGTGTAGATTGATATTTGATTTCATTTGAAATTATCTAATGTTAAGTACCAGCAATCGTGGCGAGACGGTCGATCTTTTGGGACGTAGGTTGTATTATAAGTTATAGGTACTATTAATTGGTTATGGTTCTATTTAGATTTTGCCAATATGTTATCTTAATTGATTGTGTACTCGAGTTATGTTTTGAGTGTTTTATTTTTGATTTTATTTATGCAACCAACATGTTATTGTAATGTAAGTAGCCGTGACTACAGAGTGGTTGATAAAATATTGGTGAGTTCTTCGAGACTGATGATGTGGAGCCACAGTTTGCATTTTTAAATCGATTTTGAGCAAGTGCTGTAGTTGCGGCTTTATTTATTAAGTAAATGTGTATTTCAATTAAAGACAATTAAAGTTATTGATGTCAAGGTCCTGTTTCATTTTATTATTTTTTGATTGAGGTTTAGGAAGCCGTAAAGTTCGATTTGTGTGTGTCTGTTAAGTTCGATTTTTGCAATTATTTTGGACTAGTTTCTAGAAGAATAAAATTACATAATTGTAGAATAGCAAATCCAAATGGATTAAATAACACTTCCCGTTAATCTCTAGTTAGAAAAAACAAAAGTTTATCCGGATTGGCATCAACATCAATGGCAAATACATCACTCACCTTCGATTTGCTGACGATATCGTAATCATTACAGAATCGCTGTAGGACTTTGGTGGCATGCTCAATTGCCTCAGCAGGGTTTTCGACTAGTGGGTCTAAAAATGAAAGACAAGACGAAAGTCGTGTGAATTATCCATTTCAGCACCGGTCCTAGTCGGGAATGCGCTTCTTGAAGTTTTCGACCACTATATCTACCTGGGATAAACGGTCCAGTCAGATATAACTTAAAAAACTCCCCCAACATTCCGCATGTCTAAAAACTAAGGTCTACGACCAGTGTGTATTACCGATGATGACTTCCGTAATAGAAGCGTGGTCCTTAAAAATGTCGGCCTTCTAAATGAGCTCAAAGCCGCACAGCGTGCCTTGGACAGTATAATATATGCTCAGTATTTCTCTACGCGATAAAATCGGCAACACTGAAATCAGCAGGTGTACTAGAGTGACACACAATTATTTTGATATGGTTTTCATTATCACACATCGCACCTTTAGAATTATAGGTACTTAATACGAAATTTTAGGATTTTAACTTTAAATCGTAAAAGGACCTAAAACGACTGTCTTCATCGCCTCGTAATCAAAGAAAGGCCAAAAACAGCTTAGAAAGGGCCAAACTTATACTTCGGTCACTTTCATTCTAGTCCTTTCTACCACGTCTCTTTAGTTCAAGAGAGGCACAGACATTAATGTGCTGTTTGTATCATGACTAGATTGTAACGTTTTCATTATTGTGGCGACTTAAACCAATATATTAGGCCAGTACGAGAATGAACATTAAGATATGTGGATGTTACTATTTTTAATAAAGTAAAGACTTGTTTTGTGATTGGGTCTATCTCATACTAAACTTGCTACAGGCAGCTGTGACTTATTTATCATTAAGACATTCTTTGACTGAAAATATGTTTAAATTAAAGACAATTATTAATAGGCTTATGTCATTCCGAAATAATATTTTTTATAGAAACTTATTAATGATTGCGCCCATTTTATAATAAATACGATTCTATCTGCACTGACTTTTTTAGGTATGAGTCTGTCTAAACTTTTTATTGACTTGTTAAATAGGTCATTTAGATATTTTTATATATATTTTTAGCATTTGACATGCTTAGCACTTTACATTAAACACAAAGTGAAAAATGTGAAATCGAAAAATCCTGCTCGTGACTGTTATTTATAGGGCTTGCGTCATTATTAGGTAAAAATCTTAATTGTAAAATTAAGTTTACCTGGTCCGTATAATTTATGAAAATACTTCCGACAGATGGCGCAGGCGTCACCCAAAGACGTTAAGTATGAATGTGTTATCGAAATTAGCAGTCAGGAGTAATTGTCACGATGGCTGAATTGGCAAAGCATCTGGACGGTATCCAGGAGATGCAGGTTCAAATCCTGCTCGTGACTGTTATTTTCGATTTCACATTTTTCACTTTGTGTTTAAAACATTTTATGAGTTGCTATTATTATGAAAAAATGAAAAAATCACAGAATTTATTAAATTGATTAAATAACTAAAGTGCCAACTGTAAGACGAGTGATGATTAGCATCGAATATTCTCGAAACCCGGGTCGACAAAATCGATCCACAACGTGAGTTATTTCCGGTGATATATTTCTAATATGTATATGTCACGATAGTTTCAATACGAAAACGCCAAGCCATAATGCTATATACTTATAGCTTAAAATAATTCGTCCAAGTAGGTTCATCATAACGTGGAGATACGTTAAGCATAGCTCGACATTGCCCACTGAGTGACTGATCTTTTTATAAAGCCTCACCACCAGTAGGTGCCTAGCACGAAAATCGTATGTAAATACCAATTATTATTTTCTTTTTAGTTCCTGGAAATATTTTGAATGCGGTTTCCTTTAAACATTTTAGATCTATTTCTTTTAGCAATTGACATGCTCCGCTACTTTTCCTTTTTAAAAAACAATATTTCTTTTTTGTTCTAATGAAAATGACATGGTTACAACGTACCTAACTGTAAAGAACTTTCCAATTTATTTTAATTAATATTGTTAACATTTTTGATCTATATTTTTTTAGCATTTGACCTGCTCCGGTACTGTTTAAAGTAAAATTATTTGTGAATAAGGAAAAAGAGATTTTTAGTACAAGCTGGAATCGAACCCGTGTCTTTTCCAATCCGGGGAAGTGCTCTCCACTAAGCTATCGTACAGACCTATTTGGTCATCTCAATTTCCTCATCATATTTGTCTTTACGACCAACGCCATCTATCGGACTGCATTTACATGCAACAATTCAATATAGTAAGTTAAATTAACATTAGTTTGTAAGTTTAATTAAGCAATTAAAATTCATACTATTTGATGGCGCGATTTTTTAAACATTTTATTGGTCGTAATAAGTCAAATGTGATGAGCAAATCGGGATGACCAAATAGATCTGTACGATAGCTCAGTGGAGAGCACTTCTCCGGATTGGAAACGACGCGGGTTCGTACAAAAAAAACTTTTTCCTAATTCCCAAATAGTTTTATTTTAAAAAGTAGCGGAGCATGTCAAATGCTAAAAAATATTGAAAAAAATGTCCAATATAGTAACTTTAATTTTGCAATTAAAAATCATAATATATAAAAAAAATCACGTCATCCAATAGTATCATTTTTATTTTTCCTATTTTCACAAATAATTTGTAATATTGTTAATTCTAGTAATGTGATCTGATCTGGTCTATCTATTATATAACATTTGAGACTGATTAATTGTGATAAAGAAATATAAAAAAACTTACCACAGCGTTTTTGGTTGTTACCTCTGGCCCGAAACTCATATGTTTCCCTTACCCCAAATTTCATTTATATTCATTATTTCTATTATTACCTGTATTTGAATGGAAGTGAGTTCATATTTGACAGAAGTAATTTTATCTAATGAATTGGTATAAAACTAAAATACATAGACTAATATCTATAGATAAATATATCGACTGTTCCTCTTACCCCAACAACCGGGGTAAGAGGAACACTTGGACTAACCTTAAGATTTGGCATTTTTAGTTATAAAATATCAAAGCTACCGTAAAAAATCAACTCTCTCAAAAAGCT
The DNA here is from genome assembly GCA_948253155.1 of Leucoma salicis. Classification (NCBI taxonomy): domain Eukaryota; kingdom Metazoa; phylum Arthropoda; class Insecta; order Lepidoptera; family Erebidae; genus Leucoma; species Leucoma salicis. The sequence continues at coordinate 9,414,889 of OX411815.1, forward strand.
GACACACAGAGCTATAGTTCCCGTTCATCAAACCACTTTAGATCATATCATTTAGTAGCTAGATGTTAAAATTAAAATTAGAAAAATAAAGTATGTTCCCCTTACCCCATCTGACTCTACTTAATTAAGTAGTATTTGATTTCATAACTAATCGAAAATTAACTATTACTTATCATCATGTCATCTCCATTGCGGGGTAGGCAGAGAGAACAAAGTGACAAAAGGTTCTATTCTTGCATACATCGCCCGCTTCCTCAACATTCATAATTCTCTTCATACACGCTCGCCGGTTTCGTAGACTCCTGACTGCACCTTTCTTCAATACATGACCGATTTGGTCTAGGTTGGTGTCTCGGTCTCCCCCTGTACCTACATCCTTTCACTTTCGAATTGACTGATTCTTCTCAATCAATCGCTCGTCCGGCATTCTTTCCATATGTCCGAACCATCGAAGCATTCCTTTTAGCATCTTTACACCAATACTCTCTTTCATACTACTCGCTCTCTTACATCGTCGTTACAAATGCGGTCAGTCAGCTTCACTCCACAGATTCTCCGCAGAGATCGCATTTCGACCACATTGATTTTATTCTGATGCTCCTTTTTGCATACCCAACTCTCGCTTCCATACAATATCGTTGGGACAAGCACTGCGTTGTATATTGCGATACGTGCTTTCTGGCTGAGGTGATGACTGCCGAGAAGTTGCTCCAATGCTCCATTTACTCGTTCGTTTTACAGTAAACTAGAGCGACATTCCATCATCAAGTCGCACGCAAGCTCTGCAATCCATATACTTGGAATGCATAGCTTGCAGCAGTCTACCGTTAATACCATACTCCGGCAAAATGTCCCAAAGTTCCTTTCATACAACCGTGTCACATGCTGTCTCCAAATCCCCAAAACTGCATAAAACCCTCTGGCCTGTAGCCAGATGCTTCGTCATAATGTTGAAAAGTTATCTTATATTAACTCCAAATTAATTATAACATTATATTTAGATAAAAACGATATACCTAGGATTTACCGAAGAGTCATTTTACTACTACTAATACTGAACTTCATTGCAAGATATAACGAGAACTTCTTGTTTACTTAAAATTACACCACTACACAAATACGTTTGAAATATTAAAAGAAATTGTTAATTTGAATAAAAAAAATAGCATTCCTATAATAAAAGATTTCTCCATATAAACACTTTTCCTTCTCTGGTGTCCCCATATACCCCAATAGGTTATGGGCCCAGACAAGGAAAGTAGAGGCGAGTAGAAAGACAAAGTGGATTCGAGTAAGTCGCGGTGCAGCAAAGGTTGGAGTCCTGCGTGGCAACGTGGTTCGAGGAAATTTGGTGGCGAGAGCGGCGTTTACGTCTTACTTCATACTTGCGAGGTGTGTTGATTAAGCAGCGTGCAATATGTCGAGTTCAGAGTTAAATAAGTCGACGATTCTTTTAAATGGTCGCAACTGGCAGGCGTGGCGTTTTCAAACGCAGATTGTTCTTCGTTCGAAGAAACTACTAGAGATTGTTTTGGGCAAAGAGGTGAGGCCTAAAGAAGAGAGTAAAACACAAGAATCATGGGATGACAGAGAGATAAAAGCCCAGGAGGTGATTGTCACCAGGGTGGAAGAGACAGTTATGAGATATTTGATTTCTTGTACCAGTAGTGCAGATATGTGGAAGAAGTTGGTGACCATATATGAACCATCTTCAAAGGTGGGTGTTCATCTACTTCAACAGAAGTTTTTCAACTTGGCCTTCGAAGAACCAGTCGCTGTATTCATGGCGAACGTGGAGGAGTGCATGACCCAGCTTCAAGCAGCCGGTGAGAAAGTTTCGGAGAAGATGGCCATAACAAAGATACTGATGTCCCTACCAGAGAAATACAAGCATTTTATATCTGCATGGGAGAGCATGCCAGAAGAGAAGCAGAGCTTGCAGGCGCTGACCAGGCGGTTGTTGGTCGAAGAGGAGCGTAGTGGAAGTACAGCCAGCACAGCACCTCAAGACTCAGCGTTAGTGGTGGGTATGCGGCATCCTATTAAATGCTATGAGTGTGGTAAAGTAGGTCATAAGATAAGTGAATGTAGGTATAGAAAGTGTTTTAATTGTCAGAAAAGAGGTCATTTAATTAAAGATTGTTTATTGCTAAAGAGTAAGTCATATGAAAAGAGTAAGTGTAATGAGAAAAATAATTTAAGTGCTAAGAATAAGCCTAAAGAGAGAAGTAAGAGTTAAAAATATGAATCTTTTGTATGCCATTCTACTAGGGAAATGGAGTGTAATTATTCTTTTGATTCAAAATGTTTCTTTTTAGATTCCGGTGCTAGTGACCACATGTGTTTTATTAAAGAGTATTTTACAGAGTTATGTGAGTTAAATGCTAAGAGATTTGTGACAATAGGAGATGGTACTAAGCTAGAGGTTTTAGGAACAGGAAAGGTTATTGTGTGGGCCTTTGATGGTTCTAGTTATGTTTCCCGTATGTTGGAGAATGTTCTGTATGTACCTAACCTTAAAGTAAACTTATTCTCTTTAGCATCAGCTGTTAATAAAGGTCACACAATGGTATCAGATTCTAATGGATGTAAGTTGTATAAAAATAATTCAGTAACAGCCATAGCTGACAAGTTTAACAACATGTATATAATGAGATTTAAATTAAATAATGTAGCTTTGGTAACTTTAACAGATTGGCATATTAAGTTTGCACACCAGAATTATAAGTATGTAAAAGAGTTTTTAGATTTAAGAGGTATTAAATATGAAGGGCAGATTGATCAGTGCTTACCATGTATCCAAGGAAAACAGCATAGGTTACCGTTTAGTCAGAGTAATAGTAGGTCAGTTAAACCAGGTGAACTTATACATATGGATTTGTGCGGACCGATGGAGGTAGTATCTGTGGGTGGTTCCTCATATTTCCTTCTGTTTAAAGATGATTATAGCAGTTTTAGGTTTGTTTATTTTATAAATAGTAAGTATGAAACTAAAGAGAAAATTGAAGAATTTCTAGAGATGTTTGAAAATGAGTTTACATGTAAAATAAAGCGTTTTCGTTCAGATAATGGCACAGAGTTTGTTAATAGAGCAGTAGAGAATTTATTTAAAAGGAGAGGCATAATACATGAGTTAACAGTAAGTTACACACCTGAGCAAAATGGCAAAATAGAACGAGAAATGCGTACAATTGTAGAATCTGCAAGAACATTAATTATTCAGTCAGGTCTAGGAAAGGAACTTTGGGCTGAAGCTGTGTTTACAGCGGTATTTACAATAAATCGTACAGGTAAAAGTAAAGTTAGAGACAAAACCCCATATGAGTTGTTGTATAACAAGAGTTTTGATGTTACACTGTTAAGAGATTTTGGTGCTACTGTATGTACACATGTACCAAAACAACACAGATTGAAGTGGGACCCAAAGGGAAAATTAGGATTTTTTGTGGGATATGGTTTACATACCAAAGGGTACAGAGTATGGTATCCAGACACAAGAAGAGTACAAACTCATAGGGATATTGTATTTGTTAAGAAGAAAGTAGAAGTAAAGAAGAATAACTCAGGCAATGCAATAATAGAGAATGAGGATGAAATAGAGAATGAAGAATTGATAGAAAATGTTAGAGAAGAAAAAGAAGAGGACGAGACAAGAAGCATTGCAGAAGATACTGTATCAAGTGAAATAGACATGATGGAAGAGTATTTAGATGAAGAATTTTTAGATGCAGAAGAAGATATTCTTGAAGATAAAGAAAAGAAGAATTCTAGAAGTAAGAGACAAGTGAAAAAGCCGGCGTGGACTAAAGATTATGATTTAGCAATGATAGCGCAAGGAGAAGAAGAACAGTTGACTTATGAAGAGGCAATGAATGGAAAATATAAAGAAGAATGGCTAAAAGCAATACAAGCAGAGCTAGAAGCATTATGTAAAAATGAAACATGGAAAGAGGTTAGTTTACCAGTCGGGAAGAAGTTAATAGACAGCAAGTGGGTTTTCAAGATTAAGAAAGAAGGTAATAAAAATATTTATAAAGCCAGACTAGTTGCAAGAGGCTTTAAGCAAGAAGATAAATTTGATCATTCAGAGATCTATTCCCCAGTGGCTAAACTACCTACACTGCGTATATTATTAGCAATAGCCAGTAAATACAACTTGGATATTCAACAGATGGATGTCAAGAGTGCATTCCTATATGGGAACATAGAGGAGGAGGTGTTTATGGAAAAGCCAAAAGGAATGAAAGAAGACGGTAAAGTCTTAAAATTACAGCGCTCTCTATATGGTTTGAAGAAATCTCCACGATATTGGAATGAGAAGTTTAATCAATTTATGATTAAGGAAGGGTTTGAAAGAAGTAAATGTGACTACTGTCTATATTATAAAAAGGATAAGAAGTTTTATGTTCTATTATACGTTGATGATTTGATCTTAATTTGTGAAGACAAGCAAAAGATAAATAAATTAAAAGAAGCCTTACAAAGAAGATTTGAAATGAAAGAATTAGGGGGTGATAATATAAAATATCTGGGAATAAATATTACTAGGAAGAAAGATGTCATTGAGTTAAACCAAGAGCAGTATTTAAAAGATTTGTTAAAGAAATATAAGATGGAAGAATGTAAATCTGTGTCAACACCTATAGAACAAGGCTTAGTGTTACATAAAGAAGAATCTTTAAATAAAGAATTAATTAAAAGATGCAGACAGTTAATAGGAAGTCTCATGTATGCAATGTTAGGAACACGTCCTGATTTATGTTATGCATTGAGAAGTCGTTTCCAAAGTTGTGGTAATGAGAGTTTATGGAAAGCATTAAAGAGAGTTTTAAGGTATATTAAGGGAACAGTAGGATTAAAATTAGTTTATAGAAATGGTATAAATGTGCAGTTTTCTAACTGGGTATACAGACGCTGATTGGGCAGGGGATCAAGGTGATAGGAAATCTACATCGGGGTATGTCATGAAAGTTTTTGGTAATACAGTGTCTTGGTCCTCAAACAAACAACAGTGTGTATCTTTATCAAGTACAGAATCGGAGTATATAGCATTGGCAAAGGGAATAGCAGAGGGTTGTTGGATAAGGAATTTATTAAAAGAAATAAGAGTTGATTGTAAAAGTTTTATTATTAACATTGATAATCAATCTGCAATTCATGTTGCCAAGAACCCAGAGTATCACAAGCGCCTGAAACATATAGATATTAAGTATCATTTTGTAAGACAGCAGGTTGAATATAAAATAGTATGTTTGAAGTATGTACCATCAGGAGATCAGCTTGCTGATATGTGTACTAAGAGTCTAGGCAGAGTTGTTTTTGTGAAGTTAAGAGAAATGTTATTTTCTTAAATGTTTCTTTTGTAACTATTAGTTTTGAAAGTTAAAAAGGGAGCAGCTTTGTTTTTAGTTTTTGATTGAGTGATGTACACATTGAGGAAGGGTGTAAGAGTGCAATGTGCACATCGCTTAAAAATGCCTAGTTTGTCTATGGCTGTCTGTAGTCTATACTCGTCGTAACATTTTCTACTGTACTGAGTTAACTTTACTAAGATGGCGAAATAAGCTTGTAGTATTGAGAGCGTGTAGCATTCCTATAATAAAAGATTTCTCCATATAAACACTTTTCCTTCTCTGGTGTCCCCATATACCCCAATACAAACTTTAGTTATTTAATTATTATATTACCGATTACAAACTTTAGTTATAATTAAAGTTTCTAATCGCCTATGCATGCTGATAATAATATTGTTGAGCTTCTCTTGAGGTAAACTCTGCCATTCTTCAACACGGCGATACTCAGTTCACACTCATTGACTGGAGCTGGGATTCTTGAACACAAATCCCAGATATGCTCTATAGGGTTCATATTTAGGTGTCTCGCTGGCCACTCCATCACTGTGATGTTCACTTCATTAAGGTACGCTTGAGTTGAGCGAGCGGTACGTGGCATGTGGCCGAGCATTATCTTGCATCAATATGAAGCCATCACCGATAAAGGGGTAAACGGTACCATATTTTCTCCCAAAATGTTTGTCATGTAACGATCTGCAGTAAGGTATCCTCCATCAATCATCACTAAGTCCGTACAAGCTCCCAAACATATCCCTCCCTATACCATTACGGAACCCCCACCATATGACAGTTTTGAAATTTGGCTACAACTCCTCTAGATCTATGTATACTTTGACTTCCAACGGCTTGATTTACAAGAATTCTGCATTCATCGTTGAATAACTTTTTTCCATTGGTCAGCGTTCTAATATTGATGTTCCCTGGGGAAAGCCAACCAGTTTCTGCGATGATATACCTCAAGTTTTGCAGGATACGAATGAACTTAAATCAGATTCTTGAAGTCTTTTTTCGTACTGTACCTACGCTCACTTACTGCCACACCTGGAACTTCTTTAAGCTCATATCTAGCTTGGACAACCGTTATACGTTACATAGGGTTTCTGCGGATGAGAAGCTGAACAAAACGGTCATCTCTGCTCATAGTACGCCGTTTTCTGCCCTGTCCTGGACTTCTCACAAAAGAACTTGTCTCCATATACCGTTTGATACTGCGATAAACTGTGGAAACAGGTCTACCAAGAATTCTAGAAATCTTTTTGAAGCTTTGTCCATTTCTGCGTATCTGAAGAGCCCTCACAGTATCAGTAAAGGCCAAATCAAGCATAATAAGGACTTAAATTTTCAAAATTTTTCAAGAAATATGAAAAAACAATTGAAATTTAAAATGTCATCAAATTTTACAATTATTTAAATTATGAAATAACTTGAGAGGGAATTTTGTTTAAAAGGTAATGTGCAACTATAAACAAAACAGAAAACTATGTAATAAACAGTGACTTTAAATTGTTATAATATATTAATGAGGACTAAAATACATAAAACTTCTTATACGTAATATTATTTTTGAAATTATTATTCAAGATTTATAGTTTTCTTTTAAGACTTACTGTGCTGTACAGTTATATGATGACTTGCGATTATTGTGATTTAACATATCTGTCATAAAGAAATCGCCACTTTATTATATATTATTTGTACTACCTAAGCATAAAATGTCCCTCAAACAATTTGATTTTTACCGTGAAAATGGCTTATTTAGGAATAAAACAAGATTTTAATATAATTTCAGAATTGGATAGATTAAAATAATAAAATGTCTTTTTAAAAATCTATGGTTTCAGTCATATATAGACCTAACTAGCAACTGTTTAAAATAAATTAAAAAAAACTTATTGGTAATAATTTTTATTTACTTTTTTAGTTTAGATCGCGTACATAAATAAATGGACTATGGCATTACATGTTCAATCCAGATCACAATCCAAGCAAGGTGACGGATAGTAGTAGATTGACGAATCTTGGTGTGGCTGGTCGCGACATTAGACGGTCAATCCAGATCATATCAGTCCACTGTTCGATACCGTCAAATGCACACGCATTTACAACCACTAAATGGATCTGAATAAGAAAAAAGCTTGTGCAGTAATAATTATTGCTTGTTCTCTGAAGAAACGCGTGAAGAGGAAACGTTGGGTTAAACCATGGCTACTAAAGAGGAACATCTATACATATTTGAACTTGTTAGATGAAATTCATAGTACTGAAGAGGAGAAGGATTACGCATTTCTTACTGCATTTATTTATTAATTTTTTTACTGCAAATTTTATCCCATAATTCTGGCAGTTTCGAGAGTTAAGATAAAATCTTCATCTGGAGAAATATCCGGCGTTTTCGATGTTGATGGCACTGGCGGCCGGGCCGGCATATCGTCGTTGTTGTCGACTGACTCCATCGCAGTGCGCATCTGGATCGCGATCAATGGATCGAGATCATTGATTTCAAAAAATCTAGATATTTTCTGATCAGAATTCACGATCCGTCAATCAAATACCTTACACAGTCAATCTGGATTGAGATCAATGATCACGATCGAGGATCACAATCTAGATTGAGTGTATAATGGCTGCCTTAGATATAAAATTAAAATACTACGAATTTTTTTAATATACATTTGCTTTCTTTCTAAATTTATCAATATAATTATGTTACGCAAACTTTATTCGACGTTTTCCAAAAACTACTTTTTCTAGTTAGGTCTCTATAATTCTAAAGGTGCGACATTTTAGCAAGATTTATACTTAGGTACCTACATCTGAATTGAACTTTTTTACGAAAATAATGTAAGAGGGAGTTGTCAGTAGAGAACAAAGTGGTCAATTTTTGCTGGGCCCATTAGAAAACGTTGCGTTTAATGATGGCATTATACTCTAAAATAATAGCTCGTTTTTTAATGTGTTTTTCCAAAAGTTGAAGTATAAATGAAACCGGAATATGAAATCTATAAAAAATTGTAATAGTATTGATTTTAAATAAACCATATTAAATCTATGAAATAAACTAATCTTCCATATAAAAGGTTACACGCATAAATAATTAGCGTAAAGGAAAATCAGGGTAGTTCAAATTGAAAAAAAATCATATTCAAATACGCATGTAGTAAATAAATAATATTGCCATAAAAGATTATTTAATATTATAAATTAATGAAACTGAATTTAACTGTATCTAAAATATTTGAATTACATTTTTGAGAATGTTTTTGTTATGATAATAAATATAATGATCACAGTAGAATGAAACGCAATCCTATTGACACTGACAGCAATGACTGTTTCTTTCAAAAAAACCTTTGAAATCAGCTCCTTTTCCAGTAAATCGTTGTGTGAATTTAGAACAAGCTTCTAGGGGAAGAAATGTATTACAATACAAATCCGGATTGCTTAAATCGGCTTAGGGATTTTCTATATTGGTAGAGTGAAAGATTCGTGTATTTTGGTAAAATATTACAAGGATTATTTGTCTGACTGTCATAATATATTGTTACTTGTTGTTTGGTGGCTAATAAACTTGAGTTTTGAGAATTTACTCATCTAATACACAATTTACACCTAACAAAGATGGATGTCGAGCCTCCTGACCCTGGCGGCGGATCTTTTCAATCACGGTCGCGGTCAAGATCGCCTCCGTATGATCTCGCACAAGATATCCCCCGTTTAGTGTCACCACGACTCCGTCAACCGTTACCAAATACAATAGATTTTGAAAATGTCACTAATTCCAGCTCGGCAAGTCGCAAGCGTAGCAATGAGCTTAAAAACGTGACCTCATACCCTCCTACTAAGAAAAATATATCTAATCCATCCATCGCCACGCCGTCGATTCAGAATACATATACTCACCCGGATTTTGAGTCAAGTAAGCGTATCTATTCTAATACTGATGTAGCTCCGTTTGTGGTACATGTAAGTAGACCCTTTGACGACAATTCATCAGGTGTATCTTTACACCCTATGAAATTTGGTCACTTTTTACATCGAAATAATTTTAAAAATATAGTTCGCGGTGGCGTAAAACGTATTGGCAGAAATAGAATTGCTGTCGAGTTCGAATCCGCCGTAGATGCTAATGTGTTCCTTTCTCAACCTGCCCTTGCTACTGCGAAATATGAAACGATGATTCCTTCCTACAATATAACACGAATGGGTATAGTAAGGGATGTACCTGTGGAGTGGTCTCTAGAAGATTTTGTAGCGTCCGTAGAGGTTCCTTCCGATTTTGGAAAAGTTATAAAAGCGCGTAGACTGAGCAGAAGAATTAATTCTGAGAGTACTGTTACCTGGACCCCTACTCAAACGGTGGTTTTGACATTTTTAGGACAAAAACTACCTTCACATATTTATAGCTTTTATACCTCGATGCCTGTAGAGGCATACGTATTACCATCAATACAATGTTTTAAGTGTTGCCGATTTGGTCACGTGACCACGCAGTGTAGATCCAAACCACGTTGTTTTGTCTGCTCCAAAGGCCACGAAGGAGACTCCTGTTCGGAACAAAACCCATCCTGCTTATTCTGTTCAGGTGATCATCTAGCTAAGGATACGAGATGCCCCGAACACTCCCGTCAAAAAACTATTAAGTTAGTAATGTCACAGGAAAATATATCATATTTTGAAGCCTCTGCGAGATTTCCACATGTTAGGAAAACCTTTGCAGATACCACAAAAACGTCTATAGCAACATTATCAAATAATTCCTACATTTCAAACTCAATGTCTCAGCCTTCTTGTAATGTTCCACATTCGCCCATAACATCTTACAAAAAAACTGTACTTATCCCTCGACGTCCCCCTTCTCCAGCATCTGGCCCAGGCTATGATACCCGTGCTCATCAGATGATAGTAGGGACTCCTGCTTCCTCTCTATCTAATGGCTGTGCAATTTCTGACTCTCCAAACGATAATTTATGTGAGTTACTTCTTTCTACTCTCATAAATATACTTTCCAAATTCAGTGATTCTGAATTTCCTTCTAGTACTCGTCAAAAACTTACTAAGCTTATTTCATTGATTAATAATGTTCCCAGTAATCCTACAATGGAACTGTAGAAGTATCCGTCACAAAAAAGCTGATCTCATATTTTTGATTAACAAATACAAACCTGTTGTTCTTGCTATTCAGGAGACATGGCTACGACCTGGCACCTACTTTAGAGTACCAGGCTTCTCATGTCTCCGGGATGACAGGAGCGACGGACGTGCTGGCTCTTCTATTCTCATTTCAAGATCAACTATTTTTTCTCAAATTAATCTCCCTATTCACCCAGACACCTTTCATATTGTTGCTATACGTGCTTTAAATATCACATTTGTTTCCATTTACATTCCTGATCCCAATATATCAATTTTAAATCGTATTTTTAATATGATATCTTCCCTTCCCTCTCCTATTATGATACTCGGAGATTTTAATATACATCACACTTCATGGGGTTCACAACAATGTGACGGACTTTCGCAAACGTTTTTAGAATTAATTGACAACTTAAACTTATGTATCCTCAATGATGGAACTCCCACGCGTCGAGTGTCTCCCATGCAAAATTTAAATAGTGCCGTAGATCTATCTATTTGTTCCCCTAGTATTACCTCGTCAATCTCGTGGTCGACATTAGTTAATTCCTTTGGGAGCGACCATTATCCTATTCTCTTATCCATTATATCATCCCACATTAATATTCCGACAACCCAGTGCAATCCCAGATTAAAATATAATACTGCTAAAGCTGATTGGTCTAAATTTTCTGCTTGCCTTGATGCTAATTCATCTCTACTTCCTTCAGTTGACCAAAGCAATATTCATCAAATATATACACTATTGAAAAATATTATAATTTCATCTGCTGACAGTACTATCCCCTATAAAAAACCACATAGTAAGTATATTTCTTCTCCAGCCTGGTGGGATCAGGACTGCACTTCAGCTGTCAAAAAAAGAAAGGCTGCTGAGCGAGTTTATTCTTCGAATATGACATTAGAGAATTATTTAAAATATAAAAACGTTGCAGCAACAACTGTAAAATTGCTCTCAGATAAAAAGAAATCAGGATGGCGAAAATTTCGTGAGTCTCTCTCACCCGGCTCGAGACGATCTATGGTTTGGCAAAATGTTAGGAAGTTCCGGAACGCTATGCATGACTGGAATATCTCGTCCAATGATTCCTCAGAATGGATTGAACAATTTGCACAAAAATTGGCTCCAGACACAGTTATGTCTTTTGAGGAATCTTGTATATTTACTAATAACCCTCAGGTCACGAACACATTTGATTCACCATTTACAAAACAGGAATTTAATATGGTTTTAGAAAACTTACATGATTCCTCCCCGGGAATAGATAGAATTCCGTATTCTTTTGTAGTCAACAGTAGGCCTAATACTAAAGATATCATTTTACAAATTCTTAACAATATATTTATTTCTGGGATTCCTCCTGAAGAGTGGAAATCATATATAGTGATCCCCATTTTAAAACCTGGTAAAGCAGCTTCAGATCCTACAGCATACCGGCCAATAGCCTTATCTTGTACTCTGGCAAAAATATTAGAACACTTAATTAAAAATCGTTTAGAGTGGTTTTTGGAAAGTAGAGGTACGCTGCCTAAAAGCCAATTTGGTTTTAGAAGAGGATTAAGTACAATAGATAGTCTGAGCATTCTCGTCACAGATATACGGATAGCTTTTTCTAAAAATAATTATCTGGTTGGAGTTTTCCTCGATATTGCTTCAGCCTATGACAATGTACTCCTGCCTATACTTAGGCAGAAAATGCTTCGACTAGGCATTCCAGGTAGAATAGTTAACTATATCTCAAATTACTTTTCGATTAGGTCCATTATAATCAATGTACAAAATTTATCATATCCTCCTAGAATTGTATCTAGAGGGTTGCCACAAGGTTCAGTGCTTAGTCCTCTCTTATATAATATTTACACATATGATTTAGACCTTTCTGTAAATTGCTTTTGTGAGGTACTTCAATATGCAGACGATCTAGCGTTATATGTAACTGCAGATAATATTTCTGCGGCAACCAATCGTCTTAATTCTGCTATATCATATCTGCAAGATTGGTTACACAACCATGGATTATCAATATCAGTGCCAAAAAGTAATGTAGTTGTTTTTTCGCGGCGTAGGATAACACCAGATATTGAGATTTCTTTTGATGGTCAAATTTTTCCGGTTATTAATAAGGTAAAATTTTTAGGTATCATTCTAGATTCTAAATTAACTGGTAGCCATCATATCAATCACATAATTACAAAGTGTGAAAAAAACATAAATATACTCCGAGCCTTGTCGGGAGCATGGTGGGGTTCTCATCCATTCTGTCAGAAGCTTATTTATAATGCCCTTATTCGAAGTCATTTAGATTACGGATCATTCCTTTTAGAGCCGTGTAATAAATCTGCATTAAATTCTTTAAATAAAATACAATCTAAATGTCTACGTATTATAATTGGCGCAATGAAATCTACCCCAATTAACGCTCTACAAGTGGAATGTGTAGACCCTCCCCTTAGGCTAAGAAGGCAATATCTGTCTGACCGATTTATTTTTAAGGCCCTTCAAATTTCAACGCATCCTATTATTCCAAAATTACACCAACTATCTGAATTTATTTCTTCTTGCGATTACTGGGCTCGTAAAGAATCCCCCTGCATATTTAAAAGCTTTATCTCACTTCTTCGAATACCTTGCCCAGTTTTTCAATGCAGATTGAATCCTCTCTTCGGAACTTCATATGAATCGCTTATTTACCAACCAAATATCGTTGATTTAGGTATGTCGAAAAACATGGTGGACGCAGAACAGTATTTTAGATGGACTATTGAACAGAACTGGAGCGATTATTTAGCTATGTACACTGATGCGTCCAAAATTTCCAATGAAAGTTATGTTGGCGTTGCAGTTTGGATACCTAAATATAAAATCATTCTTAGTTTTAAGTGTCCCGTTGAATGTTCTGTATTTACCGGAGAATCTATAGCTATTCTTCAGGCTATTTTATATGCTGAATCACACAACATTCATAAAACAATTATTTTCACAGACTCCCTTAGTTCTTTGAGTTCCATTAGGTCTAATTCATTTCGTTCAAAATCGCGAACACCAATTATTCTTAAAATAAAACAGGCTCTTTTTAGATGCCACTCCAAGGGAATCCTAATATATCTTGCTTGGGTTCCAGGACACAATGGCATTGATGGTAACGAAGTAGTAGATCATTGCGCAAAACAAGCCGCTCATACCGGTTGTTTATCAGAATTCACGACATATTCACTAGACCTCATGTTATTAGCTAAAAATAATCTATATATCAGTTGGAACAGATCTTGGATCGAGTCTTCTTACATAAAAGGAAAATATTATAAATCGATTCAAGAAGTAATTCCGACAAAACCATGGTTTTCAAAATATCATAAAATTACTAAACGAGCTACTTCAGTAATTTGTCGCTTACGCCTTGGACATTCATGTACTCCTGTTCATCTGGCCAAAATACGGGTTAGAGATTCATCATTGTGCGAATGTGGACTGGACGAAGGAACACCCGACCATATTTTTTTTAACTGCCCTAATAATTCTCATTCTCTTTATGATCTTCTTCCTTCATCTATTCCTCTTCCTTCTGACTTCAAATCTCTTTTACGTTATGTTGACTCTCCGTTTATACATACACTCAGCGATTTTATTATCAACAGTAACATTAAATTATGATCTTCTTTTCTACGTCTGCATTTTCGATTTATTCATGATCTTTCACAAAGCCAAAGTTTAAAGAAAAAAAAATATATTTATCAATTCAATAAAAATTTAAAAAAAAAAAAAAAAAAAACCTGACATTGGCGAAATCATCGGGACCGCCAGAATGAAGAATTGAATTGAATTGAATTGTGTGAATTGTGTTTCAACGTAATGTACAAAGACAAATACTTTCTGAATCAACTGAAAATGTGTGCCAACTTGTTTGCGAGTGGATTTGTAGCGAGGTGAGTTTTAAAGCTTGAAAACAATATTGCAACCCTATTATATACTACATATTTTTAAATGTACCTGTTTTAATTTCAGCTAAATCCACAAGAGGCAGTTTGTAAAAAGTGCTTAGTAATATTACACCGTACACAAACTTCTCAGACAACAAGAAGATTCGGGTACCGGAATATCTACAATTCATGTGGTTCTCCGTTTTTAAGAGCACAAAAAAAACTGTTTCTGATGTCTGTGCAGAAAAAAACATCATTTTGTCGTGGATACCACCACATCAAGTAAAAAAGTACTAATATTAGTAGATAATATGTTTATATTTCCTTTTTTTATATAGAAAACAACCTGCAATAAGAAATAATCCTTTTATCGCGGGGACTTTACAAACATACAATTTCTCGGACACAGAATATACCCAGACTCGGAACAAACATTTGTGATTCACACGAAGAGTTGTCCTATGTGGGAATAGAACCCACAACACTCGGGTGGGAGGCTGGTATCTAAACCACTACGCCATCTGTGCAGTCATATACAATGCAATGGCGATAATAAATCATATTTTTTTATTTATTGTTATAAACTTTAAAATTGGTTTAAGTAGCCTGCATGAATTATATATTAGGACAATCAACTATTATAATTTTTATATTTAAATAGGTGGAATGCTTAGAAAAAGTTTGTATGACTTGCTGGTTGAAAGCTCTTCGCGCTGCACAGCAGACACAGACTGCAAGATCATACTCTTAATAGACCTGAAGTGCCAGAGATTGCAGACAGCAGTAACATCCCACAACCATCGCCTGTATCTGCACCCGTTCAGCCCCCTATTTCTAGAACAGTGCCACACATTACTTTGTTTAATTACAAGCATGCTGCTTCTACTTCACGTCACTGTATTTTTAGATAATGTGAAAACACATCTCGATTTTTGGTACCTACACTGTTAAAAGAAAGATTACCTCATGGATGATATGGAAATCTCCCAGAAATCTCCCAATAGACAGTACCTCATGGATGATATGGAAATCTCCCAATAGACAGTACCTCATGGATGATATGGAAATCTTCCAATAGACAGTACCTCATGGATGATATATGGTAATCTGTGTGTGACAAGATTCACTGACTGGCACTATATTTCCTGACTTAATTGAAAAAAATTACATTAATTCAAAATTAGACATTTTTTCACTAAAAGAAGTCTAGCTTCACATTTAAATTGATAGTGTGCCTTGGTGTGCCTAGCGAAGCAGGCGGGTATCAGCTAGTGGCATAATATAATAATAATGAGATGTATAAGAAAATCCTAAAACTCTTAATAATATAGAACCACAGAGGCACAGACTAGTAGTGTACTAAAGTACTTAGAACAAAGTATAAAATTATAAGGCAACCAAGTTAGGAAGATGAGAAATGGTTTAGAGATTTCTTGTTGAACTCATTGATTTTTAAATAAGTCGTATAATATTGTCCAAAGTTGCAATTTTCTAATGATAGATGTCGCTGTTTTAAAGTAAAAGAGATATTGACAAATGCAGCCCTAGATGTCGCTAGTGGCAATTTTAGATGTCGATATCATTGTATTCAGTTACTGTTGTATATATAGACTATAGAGCCACAATATTGCTTTTTTTGTAAGGAAACTAGCGACGTCTTTTTGTTTTCTTAAATTGTTTTTGTTTACAGTTTAATAAATTATTTAATTTTACATGTTTATAACTTTATATATATGCAGTGCACAAATGCAGGTATATTTATGTTAACCCTCAACTCATGGATTGTTGTTCTTACTAATAGCGCCATCTATGTGATTTATTGAAAACTACTTAGTAAGACCAATACATTATTAGTTACTTATCAAATAATCAATTTTATTGTGAAAAATGAAAATTATGAGGCGTGCAGTTTTGGATTTTCCAAATTTTTTACAATTAATGCTTATTGAAGAGTCTGTAAAACCTTAGATTAATGGATATATATTTAATCTAAGGGTAAACCATTAATCCAGGTCTAGTAATTGTCAGTTAACATAATATATTAATTATAATACGGAATGTGTGCAGATTTGAATATGTCCTCAGACAAGGAACTAAGAACCAAAACTGACAACGAATGTTATTGTTACCAATTATTACGCGTTAACAAGTTCATTATTATCTTATTACATTTTTGTTTCAGCGTTAAGAAAGACTAAAACTATGTAGACAGGTGTGCTGAAATATTGCCACATCAAAACACACACAGGTTATGTGAACTGATCTACTAAGGTCATCTAATTTGAATAATAATAAAATTTTATTTATAGTACCTACCTATACCTACAGCCAATCTAGTATTATGTTTCTTTCTTTAGATATCTGCGGTTTTTGCATTTGCCATTTTTATTGGAGGTGCAATAGATAAGGATATAACCGAACACCGATTAGTTTGTAGCGTTTTTATTGAAAGGTCGAATATTTGGCAGAACTTAGGCATTCCCTGCATATAAAACATAAATAACAATTTTTTTGTGGAGAACTCGGCGACCTTTGAAGAAACTAGGTGTCTATGTAAACAAAAACTAGACGTCGCGGGACTTCTAGCAGATGTGAAAACATCGGAATTATTTTGTAGAAATAAAATGATCATAACTTGACAAAGTGGAGGACTTTTTCAAGACGAATCAAACTAGTATAAACTCGATAGGGTTGCGTCGTTTCATTACAGAGTTACTGTGGTCACCTTCCAGCTCCATCGTCACACTCTGGATACCATCTAGAGACAGTACTCGTCAAGACAAATCATACGAGTCCAAACTCGATGGAGTTAAGTATGTCGTTTTATAACGGAGTTCCTATGGCTACCTTCCAGCTCCATCATCAGCCCCTGGATACCATCTAGACACAAAGTACTCGGCAAGACGAATCATACGAGCCCAAACTCAACGTGGTTGCGCCGTTTCATTATAGAGTTACTATGTCCACCTTCCAGCTTCATCATTAGATCAGCTTCATGGCATCATAATGTTGCATTGTCACGCGATATACACATGCATGTAAAATTTCAGCTCAATCGGAAACCGGGACGTGTGTCAAATTTAACTTGCAAAATTTGAACCGGACAAGTAAAATAAAAGCGTCGCCACTCCCTCTCACTCCCTCCGCATTAGATGTTTCACATCAAAAATGACGTCCTGGGATGTCTACCAGATGTGAAAACATCGACATTATTTTGTAGAAATAATGAGTAGAAATAAAATTATCATAACCGTTTCAATATGTGCTTGTATAACATTATGACGTGGGTAAAATAACGGACATGGATATAAATCATCATCATCAGACCCTGGATACCATCTAGAGATAAAGTACTTACTCGTCAAGACGAATCATACGGGCCTAAACTGGATGGGGCTATGTCGTTTTTTAATGGAGTCCTATGGCCACCTTCCAGCTCCATCATCAGACCCTGGATATCATCAAGGACCGGAGTACTAGTCAAGACAATTCAAAGAGCCCTGACTCGACGGAGTTGCACCTTTTAATTACAGAGTTTATATGGCCACCTTCCAGCTCCATCATAAGACCCTGGATACCATCTAAAGACAAAGTACTTATCAAGACGAATCAAACGAGTCCAAACTAGGTGAGGTTGCATCGTTTCATTATAGTGTTACCGTGGCCACCTTCCAGCTTCATCATCAGACCTTGGATACCATCTAGAGACAAAGTACTCGTCAAGACGAATCATACGAGCCCAAACTCGATGGGTTTATGTCGTTTTGTGTTGGAGTTCCTATGGCTACCTTCTAGCTCCATCATCAGACCCTGGATATCATCTAAAGACAAAGTACACAATAAGACAAATCAAACGAGTCTAAACTAGATAGGGTTGCGCTGTTTCATTATGGAGTTGCTATGGCCACCTTCCAGCTCCATCATCAGATCATTAGATTGCACTCCTTGACTACTCATCGGAGAGATCATTCAATTACGAATTATGACTAAGGAAGTAAAATTAAACAGCCTACACCATTTTTTTTTAAATATGTCCCTAAGCGCACTTTGTTCGGGGCAACGAACAGGGTAGTGTAGGGCCCTCACCCACTAAAAAATATATAAGTTATCGTGTTAACATACAATATCGGAACATACCTACAGACACACGGACGTCCAAGACAGAACTTCTTTAAACAGTTTTTTAACTAGTTTAAATAACAAAAATGGAATCAAAAATATCATGAGTGTTAAAAATAGTGTTTATTCTTGATATGTGTGTGTATATACGAGGAGGGATCAAAAAGTAGTGAGAATGAGATAGAATATAATGGCTGTTGAATATGTACTTAATAATTTATTTTTCTACATAGTCAGGGGGAGGTCTCTCCCCCTCGAGGAGGCGGCAACGCTGGCCACCTCAGGTACCGCGGAGGTTGTCAGGCGGATCGAGGCGCTGGGGCTTAGGGTGGCCCTTGAAAAGTCGGAGGCCCTACTCTTCCATGGGCGCCGACGGGGCCCGCCCGCCAGCGCCTCGATAACGGTCAACGGTGTGGGCTTCCCAATCCAGGCCCACATCAAATATCTGGGCCTGGTATTGGATGGACGGTGGCACTTTGACGAGCACTTCCGCCGTCTTGCGCCAAGGCTTGTCAACACGGCGTCCGCCCTCGGGCGACTTATGCCGAATTGGGCGGACCGAGTCTTGCGTGTCGACGACTCTACGCGGGGGTAGTACGGTCGATGGCGCTGTACGGCGCGCCCGTGTGGGCGGAGTCCCTGGCCGCTCGCAATAGGGCCCTTCTGTGGCGTCCACAGAGGGTCGTAGCGGTCAGGGCAATACGCGGGTACCGCACGGTCTCGACCGATGCAGCCTGCGCGTTGGCCGGAACCCCCCCGTGGGATCTGGAGGCGGAGGTGCTCGCCGACGTCTATCGGCGGGCGTCGACGGCGCGGGCGGGGGGCAGCCGCCCCTCGCCGAGCGCAATGTCATCGTGGCGGGAAGAAGCCCGCCGCGCCACTGTCCTAAAGTGGAAGTCTCGGCTGGAGACGCCCCGGGCCGGTCTCTGGACCGTGGGGGCGCTCCGGCTGATCTTGGAAGAATGGGCAGGGCGGCAGCACGGGGTCCTTACCTTCCGGTTGGTGCAGGTTTTGTCGGGGCATGATTGCTTCGGCAAATACCTGCACACGATCTCAAGGAGGGAGACGACCCCAGGCTGTCACCACTGCGACTGCGACGAGGACTCGGCGCAGCACACGCTCGAGTCGTGCCCGGCCTGGGATGTACAGCGCCGGGAACTCGTTGCAGTCATAGGCGTGGACCTGTCGCTGCCGGCCGTTGCGCGAGCGATGGTTGGCAGTGACAGGGCCTGGACCGCGGTCGCCGCCTTCTGCGAGGCTGTCATCTCGCGGAAGGAAGTGACGGAGAGGGCCCGTGAGGAATCCTCCTTCGCGGACCCGATTCGCCGCCGGCGCGAGGGGCGGCGTGCGCGCGCTTACTTGCGCCTGATGCCGCCCTGGCCGAGGCTGCGGACGGTGGGGTCGGGGAGTACCCTGCCGTCCGCGGAAGCCTACCGCGAAGGTGCGACGCCCAAGTGCGTGAGGCGTCGCTCAAGAGAGGGTGCCCGTAGGGGCTGCCGCCTGCGGATCGCGGTCGTAACGACGCGGTACCCGTGATCCGACGTAGCAATGGCGGGTGGAGGTGCACGGTGGGTTTTTAGTGGGTGAGAGCCCCATTCACCCCGTTGTCTCCCCGGGCAGCGGGGTGTGCGGTAGGACATTTTTGCCCACCTAAAATAAAATAAAAAAAAGGGGGAGGTCTCTCTGCACACCGAGTCCAGCTCTTTTCTAAGGCTTCAATCCCTTTCAAAAAAAAGTTTTGTCTTGGTCCTGCAAAAAGCTCTCCACGGCATCCATCACCTCGTTATCGTCTTCGTACTGTTTCCCCTTAAGTATTCTTTCAATTTGGGGAACAGATAAAAATCGCATCAACCAATTCGAAGCCAGCTTGCTGAATGGCAGCCATCGCAACTGCTGACCTGTGCGCGAGTGCGTTGTCGTGATGAAACAGCACGCCACTTCGAAGTTTCCCTCTGTTTTTCTCTTTGATGGCATTCCTCAACTTGGGAACTAAACCTGCATAATATTGGCCTGTAATAGTGGTTCCACGCTCCAGGTAATCAATCAACAATATCCCTTCTGTGTCCCAAAATATTGAGGCCATAACCTTGCCAGCCGATGCCACGGCACGAAACTTCTTCGGGGTCGGTCATGATGGCCGTTTCCATTGCGAAGTTTGCTGTTTTGTCTCGGTATCAATATGATGGACCCATGTTTCGTCCATTGTTACGAAACGAGACAAAAAGTTTTTAGAATCTTCTTGAAACTTGTCCAACAGTATCTTCAAAATGTCAAGTCGATTTTGTTTCTGACTGTCGGTTAACATTCTCGGCACCCATCTTGCGGAGACTTTTCTCATATTCAAAGATTGTTTCAATATGGATTGAATACTTCTATATGAAATACCCGTTTCTTGAATTAAGTAATGGATGGTAACTCTTCGATCGCTCAATACAATTTTCTTGACTCGCAACATTTTCTTGGGTGACTGACGTCGATGGACGGCCGCAACGATGTTCGTCTTCCGTGCTCGTTCTCCCTACTCGAAATTGAGAAGCCCACAACAGTGGAATACGGCGGAGAAGACTCTCCTAATGTTGCCTCCAAATCGCAATAAATCTCTTGCGTCGTTAACTTTTTTAAACAGAGGTATTTAATAACGGCTCGCACTTAGTTTTTCTCTATTTTCGAGAAAACGTTCCGACACGAAGCAAACAAATGACTATATTCATGAAAAAACAAAAGAGAATCGAATATTTTTTTCTTTTTTAATATTACAAATATGTATCTGAGCTATGCCTGCCAGTATTTATTTTTTTTCTTACCAAGGAGTATGTCGTTCTCGCTACTTTTTGATCCCTCCTCGTATTATTTTACAAGTGCAATATATGATAAATAGAGACATTTTAAGTTTGAAAAATCAGTTGTTCAGTGTGAAGCGAGAGTAGTACAAAAGAAATAGCAGGCGTAACAGTGTTGAAGTCGCAAGTAAGAGCTATTTCTGTGTGTCTATTATTTCAACGATTAATGTTTCATGTCTATTATTTCAACGATTAATGATTAATGTTTAATAATCACCGACCGTCTACGGTCGGTGATTATTAATCGTGTCTACACAATATCCTTTAAATTACAGATATTTCAAAGTCATAATCCTTAGGTTACTAACATTATAAACGCGAAAGTGTTGTTATTTCTTACGCTTTTACGCCGCCTGGAGCCCAGAAAAGGACATACGAGCTACTTTATATCCCGGAAAAACTTATAAAAAAACTAAATTTGCAATAACTAAGGACATACAAAATCATGAGTCAATAAATTAAATGCTTTTCTTATGCTATTGATGCCTTCGAGAAAAAGGGGCATTCATGCTGGGATAAGCGATCGAGGGTCTTCCACTAGAACTTATTTATCCAACTACAACTACAGCTCGGTATATATCTTTACTCCGTGGTATATAGACATCAACAAAAGTTTGAGATCACTAGCTAAAAATGCTGTATTTTTTAAATTTCCCCCTACAAAAGAAAAGTGCTTACGTGATATCTTTTTTAAAAAGAAAAAGAAAATAACTTTATTGAAACTAATATATTAACTATTTTTAATTATTTTACAAACAAAAATTTTAATGCAATTGTGACTAAGAAATAAATGAAACAAAACGAAGAATTAACAAACATTATTAAGAATTTATTACGGAATTGACTTTATTTACAAGATAACTCCTCCCCTAGCTCGAACGCAAGCAGCAAGCCTCCTGAGAACCAAGGGCATGCTGAGAATCAAGTTATTCAGGATTTCTTGCGGTAAACTGTCCCATTCTTCAATAGCAGCTTCCCTGATCTCTGGCACTGTCTGGGGAGGTGGCTGACGGTTTCAAACAGCTCGCTTTGGAGCATCCCAAGCGTGCTCGATCGGCTTCCAGTCAGGCGAACTGGCAGCCCAGTCTAACCTGGCAATGTTGTGATCACGGAGAGCAGCATTGACTTGAGCTCGATGTGCGGGTGCATTATCATCAACCAATACGAAATGGTGGCCATGATTCATTCTAAATGGTCTGACGATTCCTTCGATAACAACATTTTGGTACAAAGCTGCAGTCATCGAGCCCCGACTCGGGATTAACGACGCTCTAGCTCCTATCATTATTCCGCTCCAAAACGACATTTCCCGCCTTGCTGAACAATACCAGTGGCAGTTCTTTGTTTCTCTGCATCCCCACGTCTTCTTCAGACACGGAAACTTCGGTTGTCTGGATGAGTCCGTGTGGTGAGGGACTAAGAATACAAGTGTCAACACCCCAATCTTTCCCACGAGTGTCGTATGAGGCGACTAAGGGAGGTAAGCAATTATCATCCATTGCATGACTGGTGGTAGGGCTGGATAGCAAGTGGAAATATCCACTTGGTATCCCCGGCCCGAGCGGGTTGGCACCACCATCTCCCGTGTGACCCGCCATGAAGCAAATCATTGCGTTTTGGCTGTAGCGGGAGATAGCCGTCGATTCTTTTATTTCAAATCGGTGAAATGAAATGGTGAACAGCGGCTTGACAATATTCTGGGTATAGTTGAGTCCATGAGCGATGGTTGCCATTTACCATCAGATGGGCCGCGGCGAGTCTGCCACCAAATGCAATAAAAAAAAAATGAGTGCTTATTAATTCTTGTCTCATCAACGAAGTGCCAAATGTTTTCCTCGTCATCATCTTCATTTTGGCGGAGCCTAGCCCACTGCAATCTGCGTTGCTGTCGTTGCCGTGAGTTCAGAGGTGCTCGCCAGAATCTCCTTGCTCGTAATCCAGCCTGGTGTAAGCAATTCCTGATGGTCTGAGTGCTTACTTCTAGTCCAGTGGCAGCCCGCAACTCAGCTCTTATTTTATTGATTGTTGAATCGCGGGCAGTCAGGAGTCTGATGTAACGTTTCTGGGCACCAGTAAAAATAGTTGCGCGACCACTACGAGGTTGATCAGGAAAGTTATTAATTTCTTAATCTTAATGTCTTCAGCCGATTAGTCCTGCCTGAGGTGGTTAAACAGACAGATCTCCAAGGCTGTGCGAAACGATATTCGCCAATTTAATGCTATCCGCATTAAAGAGGCGATAGAGCGGAACCAAGGCTCGAAAGTGCTCGCAAGAGATCTGTCTGTCGGCCAAAGCCAGTTGACTAAGCTGAGGACGAACGATGGGCACTGTCATTTCATCCCGAGATGAGATCTTGAGAGAGGGCCACCAGTTCTCTGGACAGTTGTTTAGATCCCAGAGTCCTGTTGTCGGCTTGGTCCAAGATCCCAGATCCAAGTTAACTCGGCACTTTACCGAAGATATCCCGGACGTCAGCCTGTACGAGGTTAGAATGGCTCTCAAACAACTAAAGAACGGAAAGGCACCGGGAGACGACGGAATCACCACAGAGGTTCTGAGAGCAGGCGGAAAGCCGGTCTTAAAAGCTCTTCAGAGGCTGTTCAATTCCGTCGTTCTCGGGGGCGACGTTCCAGAGTCGTGGACCAGAAGCGTGGTGGTGCTGTTCTTCAAGAAAGGTGGCAGAACCCTCTTAAAAAACTATAGACCCATCTCGCTCTTGAGCCACGTCTATAAGTTGTTTTCGAGGGTCATTACAAATCGACTCACGCGCAGGCTTAACGACTTCCAGCCTCCCGAACAAGCCGGTTTCCGAAAAGACTACAGGTGCCATAGACCACATCCACACGCTACGCCAGATTATACAGAAAACCGAGGAATACAATCGGCCTCTGTGTCTGGCGTTTGTGGACTATGAGAAAGCCTTCGATTCGATCGAAACTTGGGCGGTGCTGTAGTCCCTTCAGCGGTGCCAAATTGACTATCGCAACATCGACGTGCTGAAGTGCTTGTATAGAAACGCCACCATGTCAGTCCGTGTTCAGGACAGGAGTACGAAACCGATCCAACTGCAGAGAGGTGTTGACAGAGAGACGTTATGACCCCGAAACTCTTCACCGCTGCATTGGAAATTGACTTCAAGCTCTTGGACTGGACCGGATTTGGCATCAACATCAATGGCGAATACATCACTCACCTTCGATATGCCAACGCCATCGTAGTTGTGGCAGAATCGCTGGAGGACCTTGGCACCATGCTCATTGATCTCAGCAGGGTTTCCCGACTAGTGGGTCTCAAAATGAACATGGAAAAGACGAAAGTCATGTCTAATGTCCATGTCATTTCAGCACCGGTCCTAGTCAGGAGTGCGCTTCTCGAAGTTGTCGACCACTATGTCTACCTGGGACAAACAGTCCAGTTAGGTAGGCACAACTTCGAGAAAGAGGTCAATGGACAAATCCAACTCGGCTGCGCAGCGTTCGGGAAGCTAAGGAAGATCTTCTCGTCCAATATTCCGCAGTGTCTAAAAACGAAGGTCTACGACCAGTGTGTGTTACCAGTGATGACACATGGAACAGAGACGTGGTCTCTGAATGTTGGCCTTGTATCAAGGCTCAAAGTCGCTCAGCGGGCCATGGAGCGGGCTATGCTTGGTATTTCCCTACGCGATTGAATCCGTAATACGGAGATCCGTAGGAGAACGAGAGTGAACGACATAGCCCGCCGGGTTGCCATGCTGAAGTGGCAATGGGCAGGCCACATCGCTCGACGAACCGACAACCGTTGGGGAAGAAATGTTCTCGAGTGGCGACCACGTATCGGACGACGCAGCGTAGGACGGCCCCGCACCGGATGGACCGACGATCTGGTCAAAGCTGCAGGGAGCCGTTGGATGCGGTCGGCACAGGACCACTCGTTGTGGCGTTCTCTTAGTGAGGCCTATGTCCAGCAGTGGACTTTGGAAGGCTGATGGATGGATGGATGGACCTTGAGATATAGGCATTTAAAATACTGTAGGTACCTGTTTGTTCGCGCATCACGCAAAAACTACAGAACGGATTATAATGCAACTTTTTTGTTTGATAGCTCTTGATAAGACTTAATAACTGATATACATTTTATCCCGCTACTATATCGAGAACCTGTGATATAACTAAAATAAATATAGTTTAAAAAAACTAAAAAAACACGCTTTTATAGCACATCGAACTAAAAAGTGAAAAATAATTCTTAATATACAAAGTTCTAAATTAAATCTGTCCGTTCAAAGTGGGTCAAAATCGCGCTCAAAAGAGCGCACAAACATACAAACATACAAGTGAAGCTAATAAAAAGCGTGTAAAAACTAGTTTTTGGCTGCGCCGTTGGCAAAGGCCAGTTATTCATATGGCTAAATGCGGATTGATAACGAGTCATATCAAATGTTGATGTTTGATTTTTTGTTAGACAGGCCAGCTATAATGCCAGATTTATATAATAGGGAAAGAAATAAATTAATTTTAAATAAAGAGAAAACGCCTTCAAAATACACCCAGGAACTAAAAAGCAAAAAATAATTGATATTTACATACGATTTCAGTTCTAAACACCTACTGATGTGTTTGATATCGTTAGGTTAGAGTCGGTGGTACATATCGGGAGACCTTCCTTGGGTGCATCTTGTATGAAAGCGTCGAGCACAAGAGTCTAAAAATGACAAAGATGAGCGCCTAAAGCGCAGTAGCGAAAGAAATAGAGTACCTACAGCGTCTCGAAGAGTCTTTTTAAGACCGTGAAGAAAGGCTTTAAATATACTTAATATGGGTACGATAACTAAACGCACTGCTCCAATTATGAGTCAGAGAGATTTCGAAGTAAATGAAAACGTATTAGACTTTTGTTTATTTATTAAAAACCGCTCGACTGATTTTTAAAATTTAAATGGGACCGCTGAAGTAGACCGGGCCGAGAGTCACGGTAGGATTAGTCCGGAAGTTTTAAGTCATTCATTGAGCTTTGAAAGAGCTATGCTTAGCGTGTCTGCGAGTATCTGCGAGAACATATCCGGAACGAATCAACGAAGTAATTCATCAGAGAACGAAGGTCGCCGACATAGCTTAATGCATTAGTAACTAACCGTGTGGGGCCGGCTTTAGAATTGTCCCACCCCTCTCTACTCACGGGAGTCATAAGAGCCGACTGAGGGATACCGGGACAGTTATGATGACAGAACAAGTTGCGTAGGAGAACAGGCCTGTAATATTGTACAGGAAGTCTTTCCAATCAGAGTGATAAATTTGGCGGGAATTCTCAGCTGATTGAGCTCTTTCCTGAGAACCTGTATTCCTTTATTATTTAATAGATATTCTTATCCTTTATCTTAGGAGAGCACCTTACCTCTAAAACGCCGGTGCTCACATTATAAAATGGTGACCATTTATGACGTCATATACATATACGCCTTGCCGTGTGGGGGCGGTTAGAATTGTCTCACCCCTCTCTACCCACGGGAGTCGTAAGAGCGAACTGAGGAATACCGGGAGAGTGGGCAGCAGCACTCCCTCGAGTATTAACAACATCCACTGCGATCGCCAACCCGCCTGCCAAGCGTGGCGATTACGGTATTATCCCCCATGACGGGACCGCTCGTTGTGGCGTTCTCTTGGGGAGGCCTATGTCCAGCAGTGGACGTTGAAAAACTGATGGCTGATTAGTACCTAAGCTGAAGTAGCAGTGGGCTCATTATGTACGCCGCAGAACTGCCAACCGATAGGGTAGACAAGTCTGTCCACTGAAGTAATGTAACATGGTTCCAGGGCCCGCCAATGCAGGCGGAGAGACGGCGAACGGCGGGTTTACTTAGTGGGTGAGAGCCCCACACTACCCTGTTCGTTGCCCCGAACGACGGGGTGTGCGGTTAGATTTTTCCGCCTTAAGAAAAAAAAGGTAAATACTTGTTGCTATATAATATATAATATAATATGGTCTCACAACTGTGCATGAACTTACTTCATAGAACGCTGGCCAGAAAACTTGGAATAGAGTTTTATTTCCAGCTTTCATCTTTTTTTTATTGCTATTGATGGCAGATAAGCCACGGCCCACCTGATGGTAAGTGGTAACCATCGCTCATAGACTCAACCTCTCTCTCAGTAGCTTGACAATACTCTTGGTATACCAAGAGTGACTTGACAATACTCTTGGTATACCAAGAGTATTGTCAAGCCACTGAGCACCATTTCATTTCTTAGATATGAAATAAAAGAATATACGGCTATCTTCTGCTACAGCCAAAAGAGACGGTGGTACCGACCCGTTCGGGCCCGATAGCAAGTGAGTACTCTCACTGCGTACTTAGCCCTACCACCAGTAATGCAATGGATGATAATTGCTTACTTCCCTTAGTCACCTTGTACCTACGACACCCGCGGAAAAGGATGGGGTGGTGACATTGTATTCTTAGTCCGTCACCACGCAAACAACACAAATCTCATCATCTATTGCAGTTTTTTCTCTACCCATTACTACTAACTCCACTTTTGGGCGTGGATCTCCACTCAGAATGAGATGGACTTAGATCATAAGTCACCACGCTGGTAGGCAGTGTTTACAAGTTGTCGAGAAAATCTTCAGGCTTGCCACTTTCCCCCTGATGATTTCCCCATTTCTTTGGCATGTCCTTTGCAGTAAGTACCTAATATAAATTGATTTCTTTCTTGCTTGATTTTACGATGCCCGTGGAATGGGGTAGTGACACTATTTAAATTCTTAGTCACCACGCGGACATGCAAACAAAAGTGTATATACTTATATTTATTCTGTATTCTGAGCTTATATCATAAGTTCCAGTTTTTACGTCATACGTCCGGCGTTGTAACGGCCTTCGTTATTAATTATAATGTTAAACCAACAAAAAAGGGTAGCGGCAGTAGGAACATAATCCAGTTTGCCTCGTCCAGAGGCTTCTTTCACTTATTATAGTCCTTAGTTTTAAGGTGACAGGCTACTTCTTGCAGTGCTGCATCAATCAGGTTCTTTTTAAGTATTGCTATAGTGATTTCGTCTCTTATAAAGTAATAATTCGCTTTTCTTGTATTCCAAATAACCTGTGCAAAAATCATTACTTATAAACTTTTAATAATTCGTTCATCTAGTCGACGCATAGGTACCTAAATCTAAAATTGTAATTTCATTGCCATTCATTATGGCAATTGAAATTACATGGTAATGGTATTTTGATCTATATTTTAGCATTTGACATGCTCAGCTACTCTGAAAGTACAAATTATAAATTTCGAATAAGGAAAAAAAGTATTTTAGTACAGGTGGGAATCGAACCTGCGCCCCTTCCTATCCGGAGAAGTGCTCTAATCCACTGAGCTAGAGTACTATTTTTTAGACATACCCAAACTCCTTATCACATAGAGATTATAAAGGATAGAGATTATAGATCAAAATGTTTGAAAAAATCACGCCTTCAATGGTAAGCAAATTTTTTTATCACTTTTATCTCTTAAATACCTAACAAATGCGAGCCGATTTCATTAAAGAAATTCGTAATTGAAGATAGAGCTGCTGCTTAGGGAGTCTTTGAAGTAGGTATCTAAACCAGGATTGTCATATTTAAAACAGTTATAAAATACTTTGGAAAATCCAAAACTGCACGCCTCATAATCTTCATTTTTCACAATAAAATTGATTATTTGATAAGTAACTAATAATGTATTGGTTTTACTAAGTAGTTTTCCATAAATCACATAGATAGCGCTAATTTCAAAAAGTACTAATGTGGGTTTCATGTCTTATACGCCATCTAGAATACATCTAAAATTGCCACTTGTGACATCTAGGGCTGAATTTGTCAATATCTCTTTTACTTTAAAACAGCGACATCTAACAAAAGAAAATTGCAACTTTGGACAATATTATACGAATTATTTAAAAATCAATGAGTCCAACAAGAAATCTCTAAACCATTTATCTTCCTAACTTGGTTGCCTTATAATTTTATACTTATACTTTGTTCTAAGTTCTAAGTGAAAACACCGTGACGCCAAGGCCACGCAAAAAAAATTGTGGAATGTAAAATATGTTTTTTTTCGTGTTTTATAACGTTGGTGTGTTATTATTTACGTGTGTTTAGTGTTTTTAATTATTGTTATGGATAAAATAGTTATTATACTTGACAAATATCATCAGTTCGTCAAGCAAAGGTAAAAACATTCTTTAAACAAAAAACAATGTACCGGCCGGGCGAACGGCGTTCTGTTCTGTTGACGATAGTAAAACCACCGGTGGCTATGTGTACGTAAAAAGGTAAGGTAGTTCTCATGCAAGGCGCTGGTTTTAGTGTCGCGTCGAGCGTAAATGCCGTAAATATTCAGTATTTTTTTGTTTATTTAATAACAATTAAACCACATCGAATCAGAACGTGAAAAGTAATAGGGCTCTATTCCTAGTCATAATAATTCGTAAACGAAAAAAAAAGACTCGATTAATTAAGTATTTTGGTCGTTATCGTGTTCATACATTACCTACAACTCACGGACGTCCAAGCCAGATTTTTTTCAAACAGTTTTTTAAATAGTTTAAATAAAAATGGCATCAAAAATATCATGAGTGTTAAAAATAGTGTTTGTTCTTTATATGTGTGTGTAGATATTATTTTACAAGTGCAATATATGATAAATAGAGACATTTTAAGTTTGAAAAATCAGCTGTGCCGTGTCAACCGGGAGTAGAACACACCTCAACGCTTCGCTTATGAGGCGTGCAATAAGTACCTAGGTGTTAAACCCTTTTTTGTAAATATGAAAGCGCTGTTAAGCAGGCGTGATGCTATGTGTTTTATGTAGAAAGTGTTGCAAGCAATATCCAGTAAAATTATTGGATATTTATGGATATAAAAAGCTTCTTATTCATTACGTTATTAAAAAATATTCAATTAGGTACCTATTTATTAAAATACTTACTTAGATAATTATAACACACTTGTTATTAATATATAACATTATTTTTTTTTATATGTCCATCATAAGGGGAATCTCAGAAATACCTAGGTACTATACTATATTATGTAAGATTATTGTATTATTGAAATGTTTTACGACTATACTTGTAGGTATTAAAGTTAGGCTGCTTATACTCGTAGACAGTAGGTATCTAGTTAGAATACTCCTTGCTGTACACCAAAAGAGACTTAGGAATTTATACAACTAACTATGACTTTAACAAACTTGAAACTATAGCATGTAAAATGGATTCAATAACAATAGATGTGCCCTATTTGCTTGAAAGGATCTCTGCCGTAATAGGTCTATTATTGATTAACTCTTGGGAGGCCATTCGGTTAAAAGTAAGAATAATACCTGGATATATAAAAAAAAAAGGCCAAAGCTCAGGACACGTGAAATATGACCCCCCGGCCGCGGGGGGCTTTTTGATCTATTTTTGTTTATTTATCTTTTTTTTATAATTATTAGAGAAACTGGCTATAAACAAATAATTAAACCACTTAACTTAGTTCTGTAAAAGGTATCGGCTTTGTGAATTTTTCCTTTATTTTATATATTTTTATATAAAAGCATGGACTTATAAAAAATATATACGTCCATGATTAAAAGTAGGTATAATAGTAAAGTGGCAGCTTTTACTTTAACATGACGGTCATTATAGGTACCTACTGTAGGACATTAAGCATTCCACTCCGCCCTATCTCAAGCTTTACGCCTACAACCACTGCCGATCGGCTGTCCTTTAGATACAACAAAATAGGTAAGCCTGAGAATAGCCAGACATAGGTATATATTTTATCCGTATAATAATTTTCGCATCGACGTATAATACATTATATTCCTGTACACTGATATTGAGGAAGTGAGCCACAAACTGTCCTTGATTGTCGGCATTATTGTGTTTCGCCAATATCAATTCGCACGAATTTATGTTGTACATTTTGTGTTGCGTATATTATTTCCGGTAACTAAAGAAACTAATATTGTGTAGGAGTGCAATCTGACAAAGCACAATTCTATAATGAATAGATAGGTACCTAGTAATCGTTTATACATTTAGTACTTACCTACGCGTGCAAACTAACAGGGATGTAGTTCAAACCCATGCAGTTTTATTATACCGATTACCGATATAACCCGTCTGTCAGTTTATCTAAACACAATAATCTCAAAAACTACCGAATGGTTTTTTATTTAGTTTTCATTATGTGATGGCGTAATTCATATTGGAAGGGTAAGGTGTACTCAAAATTCATTTTGATATTGCAACTTCAGTAAATTGGTAACTTCAGTATTATTACGAATAGAGCCCTATTACGACTCGATGGCACAATGCTACACTAAGACCAGCGCTAAACCTTATTTCGTGAGAACTATTTGAACTACTTCTATAGACTCATATATAAACACTTCTTAAAATTAGCGCCGGATGGCGTATAAGACATGAGAGCCACGTTAGTATTTTTGAAGTTAGCGCTATCTATGTGATTTATTGAAAACTACTTAGTAAGACCAATACATTATTAGTTACTTATTAAATAATCAATTTTATTGTGAAAAATGAAGATTATAAGGCGTGCACTTTTGGATTTTCCAAAGTATTTAAAAAATCGGGTCATGACTTCCCCTATCCCAGAAAAAGGAATTCCAAAAACAGTTGACTAAGAAATCGGTGAACATAGGTGTACATAAATAATTCTAATTGTAAAAATTACTCCTAGGTACTTACGTGATTGGAATACTTAATTTATAGTCAGTAAATACATTCGATGGATAATGTGTGGTCCCTCCATGTTATCTGCAGTATCTAAGTGATTACGCGGTAGGTTAATATTGCATGCCTTATAAGCGAAGCGTTTAGGTGGGTATTACTCTCGTTTCACGTAGAACAACTGATTTTTAAAATTTAACTTAGCCACATCGAATCATTCCGTGAAAAGTGATAGGGCTCTATTCGTAATCACAATAATTCGTAAACGAAAAAAAAGACTCGATTAGTAAAGTTTTTTGGGTGTTATCGTGTTAACATACATTACCTACAACAAACGGGCGTCC
Organism: Leucoma salicis; assembly: GCA_948253155.1. Classification (NCBI taxonomy): domain Eukaryota; kingdom Metazoa; phylum Arthropoda; class Insecta; order Lepidoptera; family Erebidae; genus Leucoma; species Leucoma salicis. The sequence goes on from OX411815.1 coordinate 9,447,299, forward strand.
AAGCCATAACTTTTTTAAACAGTTTTATAACTAGTTTAAATAACAAAAATGGCACAAAAAATATCATGAGTGTTAAAAATAGTGTTTTTTCTTGATATGTGTGTGTATATATTATTTTACAAGTGCAATATATGATAAATAGAGGCATTTTAAGTTTGATAAATCTGTTGTTCTACGTAAAACGAGAGCAGTACCCACCTCAACGCTTCTCTGATGAGGCGTGCAATAGTGAATATTTACGCTCGACGCAACACTAAAACCAGTGCTATCCTTATTTCGTGAGAACTATTTCTATAGACCAATATAGAAGTACTTCTTAAAATTAGCGCTAGATGGCCTATAAGACATGAAAACCTCATTAGTACTTTTTGAAATTAGCGCTATCTATGTGATTTATTGAAAACGACTTAGTAAGACCAATACATTATTAGTTACTTATTAAATAATCAATTTTATTGTGAAAAATGAAGATTATAAGGCGTGCACTTTTGGATTTTCCAAACTAATTTATTTTATTACTAATTATTTTTTAAAGGAAATGCCTTCCTTTTTTTCTATAAAATACTTTTATTGCAGATAACAGCAAACTACTTTAAGGGAATAATCCTTGTAATATTAGATAATACTATAAATGCGAAAGTTTGTAATAATGGTTGAGTGCATGAAGAGATTTGAATGAAATTGCGAAGGTATATAGGTACAATTGAGAGATGAGGCGCTGGATTAACATTTAGGATAGGTACTTTTTATCCCGAAAAGTGAATATCCGCAATATACCTACATAGACCTAAGAAATTAACGACGTTTTTCTCAGCAAGAATATTCTGTGAGATACGCTGTAATGTCTTTGGATGTGAATTTTGACTACCTACCACGCAAACAAAATCGCGGGCAGAAACTAGTGTCAAACAATAACCAGCTTAGCTAAAGCAAATTTCACCATTAATACCTATTGACTGGTGTAATTTTGTTTTATGATACATGTTTTTAATGATTACTAGCTTTGCCCGCGGCTCCGCCGCAGCCAAAAGATAGTTTTTGGGTTATATCTCAGGTTCCCCGTATAGTAGCGGGATAAAATTTATACCAGTTAAAGAAGAATAAGATAAGAATAAGATATCAAATAAAAAAAGTTGCATCAAAATCCGTTCAGTAGTTTTTGCGTGATGCGCGAACTAACAAACAGATAAACAGACAAAAAATCTAAAAAAATTGTTTTGTGTTTAGACATGCCCATATATAGCCTAATAAACTATTTTTTTTTCCTCAAATATCTTAAATGTAGCTCTGTTACAGCTTTATAATAGTATAAGAAGGTGGGTGCTCTAATTACACTGACATTTAAGTAATATAATGGTCAATGTTTAAATCAATATTCTTGTTACAATATATCACAGACGAGGACGAACAAGCAGCTTTTTGTACAAGGCTGAGCTCGCCCTGGGCTTCTGTAAGTGCAAACGGAACAAATGAAATTGAAAGGCTATCTCTGAGTCACAGGCGTAGGACTACCAGCCCATTGCGCTCGATCACCTTGACAATGAAAGTGAATTGGACAATGTGGACGCGATCTATTCGTATAAAAACCAGAGCACTCCCAGTCAAAATTATTCAGTTACCAACATTTGCAGCATAAACATGTACGCCAAGGTGGGTTCAGATAAAGATTTATTTCCTATTATTACATTAGTTTACTAGCTATAACTAAATATAAAACACAAATGTCTTAAACAACCCATAAGTGCAATGGACTTCCGTGATATATAAGCTTTTGTTTATTAAAAAGTGCCTTATGTATTCGAATAGCAATATCTTGTGCTTTAGACTTTTCTTTTTTGTATAAGTTCGTAATCTTTATGTGTGAACGTTTATTTAAGTCAGTAAAACAATGTAGTGAAAACAAAGTGTGAAAGCCCCGATCAATCGTCACGATGGCAGAATTGACAAAGCGTTTGCGATGGTTTTCCTGGAGATGAAGGTTCGAATCCTGCTCGTGACTGTTATTTTCGATTTCATATTTTTGAACTTTGTATTTATTTATAGGGATAAGTATGTCAAATATTTATAAAAATATATAAATGTCTTTGTGAAATTACAGTTGATCATCGCTCTCTGCGCTGTGGGTGTGGCCCGCGCTGGTGGCCTATATCACGCTGCTCCTCTGGCGTACAGTGCTGTTGCTGGCCCCGCTATTGTGACCAAGACCATCACTCCCGCCGTCTCCTCCATCTCATCTTACTCCACCCACCAGGCTCACGGTAGCCCCGTAGCCACGTACGCTGCTGCTCCCATTGTAGCCAAGACCATCGCCGCTCCTGCCATTGCTGCGTACGCTGCACCCGCAGTCACTACTTACGCGGCTGCCCCTGCCGTGGTTACCAAGACCATAACTCCCGCTGTGAGCTCCATCTCCTCTTACTCTACCCAAACCGCGCACGGTTCTCCTGTAGCCACCTACGCGGCTGCCCCAGCGTACGCCTCATATGCTGCTCCCGCTGCGTACGCCTCATATGCTGCTCCCGCTGCGTACGCCTCATACGCTGCTCCCGCTGCGTACAGTGCATACGCCGCTCCCGCCGTCGCCGTGACTAAGACCATCGCTCCCGCCGTGTCTTCCGTGTCCTCTTACTCAACCCACACCGCTCACGGCACCGCATATGCTGCCCCTGCAGTCGCTGCGTACTCCGCCCCAGCTGTAGCCGCGTACTCCACTCCCTTGGTTGCTAAGTCTTACGCCGCTGGTCCCATCACTACATACGCCGCTGCCGCCCCCATCCTCAAGTCTGCTGTCGCGTACTCCGCTGCCCCCGCCGTGTCTCACATCGCTTACAGCGGTCACGGTGCCAACTATGCTTGGTAAATGAATCCGATTGTTGTTGTACATAGACAATATAAAAATTAAACGAAATGCCATAAACTAGTATTGTTGTTTTCCTTTAGCCCAAAAAAAATATTTTCAATAAGTAGTTGAATCCTATATATTTATGAGTTACTAGCCTTTGCCAGCGGCTTCGCCGCAGCCGATCAAAATGGCTCTAAGCGGACAAAACTTATTTATGCAAGACCTTTACGCCATATTGAATATTATAATATTCAATATTAGTGGATAATTTTATTTTTAAAGTATATAATATTTTATGCTACGTATAAGTGTGTTATAGTAATGATACAAATGTACAAGCTTGTAAATACGTTTAGATATTTCGATGCTTGTCTGTCGGTAAAGCTTAAATAACAAAATTAATTTGAATGACATTTGCTAATATGATAAAGTATGAATTTTTATTGCTTATAGTGGCAGACGAGCTCCGGCCCACCTCAAGGTAAGTGCTAACCGTCACTCATGGGCTTAATTATGAGTATAGGTACTAAAAGTACTGTCAAACCGCTGCTGATCATTTCAATTCCCACACAGGACAACTCTTTGTGTGATAAACAAATGGTTGTTCTGAGTCTGGATGTACTTCGTGTCCCTGAAGTTATATGTTGGTAAAGTCCACCGCGATACAAGGATTATTCCATAAAGCAGGGTGTTCCCTTTAAAAAAAAAACTAATGACTGATCACAGCACATCTAGACGAACAAAAATTGATAAATTGCGGTATCTGGGAGGATTGAAGCTAGTGGTATTTATAAGTATTTAGGCAGGCGCTAAAATAGGAAAAAGTTATAAGTAATATAGATTAGTTACGAAAAGTGATAAATTTATAAATCACCTTTTTTTTTGTTAAGGCGGGAAAAAATGTTCCTAACCGCACACCCTATCGTTCGGGGCAACGACCAGGGTAGTGTGGGGCCTGCACCCACTAAAGAAACCCACCGTGTGCCGTCTCTCCGCCTTTATTGGCGGGTCACTGGAACTATGTTACATTCCTTCGGTGGTCCGCCGGCGGCTTACCCTTTTGGGTATCCTCTACTGAGCGAAGCATCCGCACACGGGGCGTCGCATCTTCACGGGAGGCCTTGCGGGTGGCGGACGTTCCCCGGTCCATCCACCCGCAGCCTCAGCTAGGGCAGCATGAGGCGCAAGTACCTGCGCCCGCGCCGCCCCGGTCGCTGGCGGCGGTTTGGGTCAGCGGAAGAATCCACCTCCCTGGCCCTCTCCGCCGCTTCCTTCCGCGAGATGACCTCCTCGCAGAAGGCAGCGACCACGGCCCAATTCCTGTTACTGCCAAGCATCGCTCTGACGAGGCTCGGCAGCGAGAGGTCTCCCCTTATTTCCGCGACGAGTTCACGGCGCTGCTCAGCCCAAGCCGGGCACGACTCGAGCGTGAGCTGCGCCGTGTCCTCGTCGCAGCCGCAATGGTGACAGCCCGGAGTCGCTTCCCTCTTACTATATCCCCCCTACTTTATCACCATACTCTAACCACAGTCTACACTATAACATATACGAGATTCATTAAGTCAAAATCAAAAGTATCAGAGTGCAATGCCAATATTGTATCAATTAAGTTATTAATTCAATGCCTTAACTTTTTAATGTGTTCATCTTTAAGGTCACTTTCGTAACTACTTATTTATTTAATTTAATTCGCATAAAATATTCTCTATTTAATCTTCTAAAATACTGGTTTAACAAGATAGTATAAAAGTGCATGCATTTAAATTTTACGTTAATTTGTCGTCAACCTTATTAGAAGATGCTTCGAAAGGTATATTACGTGTTGTCTTTATAGATGATATTATAAGAATTAATACTCTTATTTATAATAATATCTAATCTTATTTCAGTTTGCGGTATTTTTGTGCCTTCTAAGCTTTGGAACTGCTGGCAAAGTATATCGTACTTTTCCAGGTGTTGCAACGTACACAAGTGAACCAGAGATAGATATTTCAAACGTACAATATAATGTCCCTCTTGAAGCGAAAGTATTAGAATATCAACAGGCAATTAATGATAATAGCTCATCAGCAATATATACAAGTCAAAAAGGGAATGTTCAGTATTCAGAAGAGTCTGGTGCATATGAGAATCCTGAAAATTTAAACTTGAGGTATGCTATCAGTCCTGCTGCGGCAGAAATTACATCGGCAATAATGCCAGTACCTATCACTGCAAAGAAGGTAACTATCAAAGCTCCTTACCAGGCATTTGATAACTATATAAACCCTTCTATAGTACAATATGAGACGGTTCCACTAGAATATCCACATGTAAATTATGGTGGAGTTCAAGGAAAAACGAATGTTCCTGAAACTGGAAAATTTCGTTACCTCCCTGATGGTTATTTAAAGTCGCTTCAAAACCCAATAAGCAATCTTCAAGCAGCTGTTTTACATCCAACTCCCCAGTACATCACCATCCCAGCATCTCAAAATGAAAATGCAAAACAAGCTATCCTCCTAGAATCGAAAAAGCGCACTATTGATGGTAAGTCACCAGTTACTGAAGATCTAACAAATTCAGGTTATGTGACTTCAAAAGGCCTTGTTCCATTTAATAATATTCGACCTGTAGTCCAATACACCTCCGTTCCAGCTACATATCCTGTAACTTCTTCTATTGCTGACATATCTCGATCCCAATATGCAATGGCTAATCCACTTGTAACTAAACCAATTTTAGTTCCCGTTATATTTAATGCTGAAGATGCTGTAAAGCCTCGATATGTTGCAATAAGTAATCCTGAGTTAACTACAAACATTAACAGATATAAAACTCCCGCAACAGTATCTCAATCTACCCCTGTTTTAGAAATATATCCACGAAATAAAGCCTTTAACCAATACAAATTGCCGACTCCTTTGGGATATTCAAAATCAATTGATTATTCTCTTAGGAATCCCTTACCTCTTCGCTCTATTCCTAGGTATAATACTTATTCGAGAGCTGTGAGATACTCCCCAGCCTCGGCCGTTTCTAGCGTGCGCTTTAACGGCTTAGGAGTAAGTTATGGTTGGTGAGCATTATGTTCATATCTTGATTAAAGCGAGTTCAGCTTAGCTTAATTCTATACTTTATTGGTTTATTATATGCATTGTTTTTGTTATTATTCTATAAATAAATGTTAATATATCTGAAGGTGTTTTAATTTGACATTTGAAAATTATTTTAATTCATTCTGTCATATTTAAATATAATATATATAGAGAACTATAACTAAGAACACGAAAGCAACATTAGCGGCGAGTGAGTGATATACGAGTATATACAATCGGATAGATAACATGAAACTTTTCAAGGTAATATGACGATTAAGAAATCTCTGTGAGTGCTGATCTCTGTGATTAGGAAATCTCTGTGAGTGCTATTCCCGGGTGCTAGTATAGTAGGTAAGAGCAGTTAGAAGGAATACCCAAAAAATTGCGGGTTCAGATATCAAAAGGGGGTGTTTTTTTTTTGTTTTTATTCCAATGACCCACCAGATCATGTATATAAATATAACAACGTTCCTGTTATTTACAGTTGTGCTGGTTAACTTCTTAGTTAAATGATGTTCTACACTTGAAATAAATATACGGCTTTAACGTAAATTCACGTCATCATAATCACTGGATTTTGCTGCATTTGTTTTTGTAAACTTGAACTATTTTGTTAATGCGATACTTCTTTTCATTTATTCAACCGAAATAAAACAAAAATTAATATAAATAATTTAAATTTTTATTTAGCCATTATTAGACTAACAATAAATTAATACCAACTGATAGATTACCAACCGTAGTTAACACCGAGTCCAGAGTAGGTGACGTGAGAGACGGCTGGGGCGGCTGAGTATGTGACGGCGGACTTAAGGACGGGGGCTCCAGCGTATGTGGTGATGCCAGGAGAAGCAATAGTTTTGGTGATGACAGGGCTTCCAGCGTATGTGACTGGTGATCCGTGAGCGATGGAAGAGTAAGCCAGAGCAGGTGCAACAGGAGCGGAGTAGGATGCTACTGCGGGAGCGAAGACGGATGCAGGTGCGCCGTAAGACAGAGGAGCGGAGTGAGAGACAGATGAGTAGGACACAGCGGGAGCGATAGATTTTGTAATCACTGGTGCTGCACCGTAAGTGGTAACGGCAGGTGCGGAGGCGTATGTGCCGTAAGTATTGTACGCCAAAGGTGCAGCCCCTAGTAGATTTCCTGCAGAGGCGATACCCGCAGCGCACAGGAAGAATATTACCTATAATGTAAAAAAAATATTTTTTTTTATTTATTCAAGGCAAAGATAAGACGAGACATGAATGTTAAAGCAGATGTGTGGTCTCACGAAATCGATTAAAATGAGTTATAAGTAATTAGTAAAGTGAATCTATTAGAGTAATGAATTAAAATAGGTGGCTATAAGTGCGACCATTTTTTATTTCACGATTTGTCCTTTTAAATAGCCCAATCAAATGCTATATGAGCATGTGTAAGGAGGTAATTAATGTTTGTAAATTTACATGTAGGTCGTCTCCGAAAATACACATTCGATTTCGAAAATTCCTTAGCTAATACATATGGCAGACTTTGAGGATTGTCATAGAACGGTGCCATATTAGACCGACAAAATAAAAGGTAGAGAAATAGAGGGGGTTTTTTGGAGACCAATTTTGCAATAAAAATCGATTAGAAAACCAAAAAATGACCATGGGAATGTAGTTTTGGTGGCAAGAGATATTTACGAGTAAATGCTATCTATAGAAAAGTTTTAGTATTCAAACAATCTATAAATTAATGTGTAGTCCACGCGTACGGGGCAGCGGGTACAAGTAGTTATTAATAACTTAGAAAATGATAATTTATAGTAGTTCCGACAGTCCATGTCAGAGGATGATCTAAAAATGAAGTGTGAAACAGAATATGGTCACAAATGAGAAACCCGAAATACCAGAAGTATGTGAAAGAGAAGGCACATGGATAAGGAATTAGGTTGTGAATAGCAACTTAATTAAATTATTATTAAATTTTGGATTTAATTACTAAATTACTATATACCTTGGTGTACATGTTGATATTACAGATGATTATCAAATAATGATTTTGGATCACTTACTGTTGCTTTTATATTGAGCATGCGAACCGGTATTAGCATTGAATATCAATATGACATCGCCTAGAGCTGTTTTGTTTCGTCAATTTAGAATCGTTCAAGACCGAATGTGACTCATAGGTGGTAATTATGCAAATAGTTATTAGAACTATAATATGCTCTGATATTTAACACGAAAGTTTTACAGCTATGAATGTCTGAACGGAAATATTATGGCATATCCTTTCGAGGTTTAGGGCTATGCTCCTTGTGTAACTAAAGTCTATGAGCAGTTGTTACCACCATTAGGTGGGCTAGCTCGTCTGCAGGCAAAAATCTTTTTTGTTTCGAGCATACTAGCTTAGCCGTGTGGAGCCGGCTTTAGAATTGTCCCACCCCTCTCCACCCATGGGAGTCGTAAGAGCCGACTGAGGGGATACCGGGGGAGTGGGCAGCAGCACTCCTTCGAGTATTAACAACATCCACTGCGATCGCCAACCCGCCTGCCAAGCGTGGCGATTACGGCATTATCCCCCATTCTTGGGGAGGTATATGCCCAGCAGTGGACTTTACTTTTAAAGAACAAATTATGAGCAGTATCAAGTGCTAAAATACAAATTAAAATGTTTAAAAAATCGCGCCATCAAATAGTATGAATTTTAATTAAAAAATTAAATTTACTATATTGGATTATTGCATGTAAATGCATCCGATAGGTGGCGTGGGTCGTAAAGACAAATGTGACGTAGAGATTGGAAATGGCCATTGATCAGTGCGATGGCTTAGCGGTTAGAGCACTTCCCCGGATTGGAAGGGACGCAGGTTCCAATCTCGCTCGCACTGAAGTTCTCTTTTTCCACATTTATAAATAATTTGTTTTTTTATAAAATAGGTATGAAGAACCTAATATATGACATCCTTGGACTTAATAAGTATAAAATAATGAAGGAGTTAAGATCTCCATTAATCATTATTATTTCTTTTTAATAACTCATAATTATGTATCCCATTGTCATAATTATGTATCCTATTGCATGGGCCTTATATATCAGAGAGAATTTGCCTATCTATGCGACACCAACCAAGATTGGTTTTAGCTTTGTTTTACTATTTATTATATTTCTTTAGCAGTGATAATAACTATTATACATCATTTTCTTCTTGCTTATTGCTTTAGTTTTCACACGAGCAGGCTGTGGGGGAGTAAGTAATTTACTTAGAAAGTATACAGTGTCCTTCATATCTACTAGAACAATACCTGGATGTTGGTAGAGTCGACGTGTTAATTGCATACGTGAAGGTGTACAAATACGGCGAGAACACGATACTTAGTCGGCTGATCTGAGACTGAGTGCGACTCTTCGATCTAGAGGAGATAAAGGCAGACACAAGATATTAGTCATGTACCTTTTAGTGCATGAGCCTATTTATTATGATAATTTGATTTTCCAGTCTAAAGCCAGTGAAGTCGGGGGCGCAGCTAGTAAGAAATATGTTAATGATCAAGTACCTAAATGTATAATATTCAAGATTTCAAATACAAGGCCGTCATCATTGTTAAACGGCCGATATTAATTACTACTTCCTGTAAATATTGGCTATTAAAAATGTTTATAGCAGACTATTTATGTAGGTAGGTACTACTAAGGACCACTGTAGTAATGTTCCAGTGTTCTGCCAATACAGGCGGAGAAACAGCACGCGGCGGGTTTATTTAGTGGGTGTGGGCCCCATAGTACTCTGTTCGTTGCCCCGAACGACGGGGTGTGCCTTTAGGTACATTTTTTCCCGCCTGGTATCTTCATGATGAACGTTACACTATGTAGCATAGTCCCCGTAATGATGATTCTATTGCTGTCTACCAGGGGATAACTAACGTCTCCATGACGTCAAAAATTTTTACATTAGATTCCAGGTACCTCGCGCTTTATAGTTGCCGATAATGTTATGAGCGCCATTATTGCGGTAAGAATGGCAGCAGTTCAAGAGATTTTGGTTACAATTAATTCCATCCATCAGCCTTTTAACGTCTACTGCTGGACATAGGCCTCCCCAAGAAATGGGGGATAGTGCCGTAATCGCCACGCTTGGCAGGCGGGTTGGCGATCGCAGTGGATGCTGTTAATACTCGAGTGAGTGCTGCTGCCCACTCCCCCGGTATTCCCTCAGTCGGCTCTTACGACTCCCGTTGGTAGAGAGGTGTGGTGATTCGATAATGTATTGAGATGATTGTAATGAGCCTCGTTTATCCCAGCATTAAAGGGCCCGCTCGATCCGACACGCTATCACAGAACCACAACCCTACCTGTCCTTGTGTTATGTATGGTGAGTGAGAGCGCTGGAGGCCGATACCCCCGCCCTAAGGAGAGGTCCTTATTATCTTTCTTATCCTATTTTTATTATCCTTTCTATATTTTCTTTATTATACTTCTCTCCTTAGAATTATTCCTATCCTCTCATTACTGTCCTTCCTCTCCAACTGCTATCCCTTTTCTTGGAGATGGTGATGCGCGAGTGATGCCTCTACTGTTACTAGCGTCTATAGGCTACGGTAAAACCACTTACCATCAGATGGACCGTATGCTGGTTTACCACCTACGTAGTATAATAAAACCCGAATGTAGGGTGTTAACTTTAAAAAAAAAATGAGAATTTATTGATAGTAAGTTTTAAAGATTCGCGAATTACTTATACACATATTTAAAGTAACATAAACAGGCCTTTTTCACGTATAAAATAGGTAAAGGTGCGGACAACTTCCGTGACCACGGCTGCTGCTACTCATTGAAACGTCGGGTTAAAAATCTTTTTTAAACGCTAAACAAGATCCGTTTATTTTACTTTAAATATGAAGTTATTGGTATTTTCTATTTGCTGCTGTTATCACATTTACTATATACATTTAATATTGTAATACGTGAACCGAGAAAAAGAAACGACAAGCTGTGACAGGATCGCTTTAATTAAAAGAACGAGGTTTCTTCGATCCCGTGGGAACGCAAGGGAACCTTTTATTAACAATCATCAGAATGGCGGCTACGTAGTTCGTCACGTTTTATTCCCATGGGGGTGAAAAGTGGACAGCGGAAGACCGCTTCATAATAAGTGGTAATCCGTTGTCTCTGCCTACCCCTCTAGGAAATAGGCGTGAGTCCTATGTATGTATGTTATTACAGTTGACTAGACAATCTAATATAGTATAGATATTCTAACTGCCTGTTAAGTGCAGCGGTAGTATGAGTGACCGGTTTTTCGTAAAAAGAAAAGTTTTCAGTATCAGCCCGGAGTTTGGAAATGTACCCGGTAGACGGCAATAGGCTCGCCCCCTATTACGTGGGACTTAAACATTACTGTCGAATCGTGGGTGTGTAATACGCCTCTGCCTACTCCTTCGGAGAATACAGGCGTGATGTAATGTAATATTCTCAATATTTTTTTTGTCAACCCATGATTGTCGTGCTATTGGGCACGGGTCTCTTCTCAGAAGCCTCAGCCTGGCCTGAGGTTCCGTTGTACTTTAAGTTTTTTTTATATAACATGTCCAACAATCAATATTGGATTTAAAACTTAATTTAGTGAGTGCAAACTTTTTCGCCTACAAACTGTGTCACAGTGTGGCGATATATGGTCTTATTCATAATAACTTATCGGAGGTTTAAAAGCTCGCTAAAAGTAGATTGTCAAAAAGTGTTATTCATAATCGTTCGATAACGCTAAAACGTTCATTAACTCTCCGATATAGTCTTTTTTGATTTATACAAGCTAGTAGCCTACTATAAACCTCCGATAAGCATATATTAGCAAAAAACATGGCTGATTTTGGTCAGCTGATTATATGATGTTTATTATTGATTTCTAATAAGTACATCCGACACGCATAATTTCATTTTTATTGTTATAAGAAGTTTACGTTTACGATTTTACGTTAATTTTCTTAAATATGCAAGCTTTACAAACCCTGCAAAGTATTGCAGTGATTGAAAATCATGTCATCAATCGGCGCAGAAAAGTTTACCGGCAAAGTAGCAATCCTTTTTCTTTAGGGGATGAGAAATTCCGGGGTGCGGGTCGAGATACCTCCGCGTTGGGGCACCCCGGGCAGCGCCGTGAACTCGTCGCGGCAACAGATGCCTTCTGCGAGGAGGTTATCTCGTGGAAGGAAGTGGCGGAGAGGGCCAGGGATGAGGATTCTTCCACTGACCCAAACCGCCACCAGTGACTGGGGCGGCGCAGGCGCGAGTATTTGCGGCTCATGCCGCCCTAGCTGAGGCTGCGGGATGGACTGGGGAACGTTCGCGGTCAGCCGCAAGGCCTCCCGCGAAGGTGCGGCGCTCCGTGTGCGGATGCGTCGCACCTTTGCCGCTCAGTAGAGGGTACCAGAAAGGGTAAGCCGCCGGCGGGCCACTGAAGCAATCCAACACAGTACCAGTGGTCCGTCAACACGGGCGGAGGGACGGCACACGGCGGGTTTCTTTAGTGGGTGCGGGCCCCACACTACCCTGTTCGTTGTCCCGAACGACGGGGTGTGCGGTTAAATTTAGTTCGCAAAGACTTGCAGCTTTTAATATTATCATTTATTTTAATATAATTTTAAATAATAAATCGTAATAATTTTATCTTCTTGTTAGTTGTTTATGTATCTTCTTATCTTCTTGTTCAATGGCTTTTATTTTGGCAGTGTGAGCACAATTTCGCTGTTGTTTATGTAATAATTTTATTATTTTTGTTAATGTGACACAATCAAAAATTTGTGTTTAATGTTTAAGTTTTTCACTTTGTGTTTAATGTTTGTTGCTAAGCATGTCAAATGCTAGAAATATATATAAAAATATCTAAATATTCTTTTTGATGCCACATTTGTTATTTAAACTAATTAAATCTGTCATGGACGTTCGTGTGTCTATATGTACGGATGATGTATGTTATCACGATAACGACCATTGTTACCCCAGGGATGAAAGCAACAAACAACAAGTAAATAAGTCGTTATCCCGAGGTAAACACTGTGCTTTTCATTACGAATACGAGGAAACTAAAAATAAAAATCATGAATTAGCTAAAGACAAAATGGGAGACTAAAAAATTTGGAATTGCTGTTTTCCCGCCGATTTTGTTTTTTTTTTCTGTGGCCTGTCAGCTATTCAGCTATTATTTTTCATTTTAATCATTGAAAAATATAAATCTTCGTTATTTTAAAGATATAGTTGCAACTATATTAAAATAAAGTCATATAAAAAACAAAGTCTTTAATAAATACTTAATTTTATGTTATTTCAATTTTACATCGCGCTGTAATTGACTGGCTGTACAGAAAATAGAACTGTATTTTTTTATAATTACTCAGCTGTCAGTTGAAAGTAATTCTCTCTAGGGCTGAAAAGTATTGCTTTCAACCCGCTCCTCAGGCAACTTCAGGCCTAATTACAGAATATGAGTAATGAAAAATACTTTACTAATCGAGTTTTTTTATTTTTCTCTTACGTTTCAGTATAATTAGGAATAGAACCCTATCACTTTTCACGCTCTGATTTGATGTGGTATAATTGTTATTAAATAAAAAAAATAGTTTGAATATGTATGGTCGATTCGATCGTACACTAAAACCAGCACTATCTACCCTATTTAGTGAGAACTACTTCTATAGACACAATATAGTAGTACTTCTTAAAATTAGCGTCATCTACATGTATAAGACATGAGAATCACATTAGTACTTTTTGAAATTAGCGCTATCTATGTGATTTATTGAAAACTACTTAGTAAGACCAATACATTAGTTACTTATTCATTTTAAATTACCACCCAATTCAACAGTACCTTGAAAGATCTTGTAATCAATTTTATTGTGTAAAATGAAATTATGAGGGATCCCTTTTGGATGATCCCTTTTGGATTTTCTAAATTTTTGTTATCTGTATTCCTTTATTAATCTATAGTATTATAAAACTGTAACAGAGCTGTGTCTGTATATTCAAGATATTTGAGAAAAAATGACTGTAATAGGCTATATAGGCGTGTCTAAACACAAACAAATTTTTTTTAGAATTTTTGTCTGTTTGTCTGTTTGTACTACTGAACGGATTTTGATGCAACTTTTTTTATTTGAAAGGCCTTGATTAGACTTAAAAACTGGTATACATTTTATCCCGCTACTATATCGGGAACCTGAGATATATACGAAAAAACTAGAAAATTATGTAAACTAGAATTTTTTGTAGAATTTATTTAAAAGAACTACTGGATGGATTTTGATGCACCTTTTGTATTTGAAAGGCCTTGATTTGACTTAAAAACTGGTAGACATTTTATCCCGCTACTATATCGGGAACCTGAGATATAACCGAAAAACTAGCTTTTGTATGCGGCGAAGCCGCTGGCAAAGGCTAGAAATAAATAATAATAAAAAATAATAAATTTATCTATCTGTCATCCAAACCAACGTAGCCCTTTAGGCGTAATGATAATATGCATTGTGATTTTCATTAACAATATCGTGACAAAACGAAATTGTTAATGAAAATCACAATACACATTAACAAAGTCGTGCATACTTTTGGAAATCTGAATTACGGATATAGGTACATAAGTATTTATGGTCGTTCTTTGATTCGCTATTTATAACAAATATATCGTCGACTGCACAGATGGCGAGATTGGTTTAGATACCGACCTCCCGTGTTGAGTATTGCCGTGTGGAGCCAGCTTTAGAATTGTCCCACCCCTCTCCACCCATGGGAGTCTTAAGAGCCGACTGAGGGAACAGGAAAAGAGAATAAAATGGCATTTAAACAGATCTAAGTTTTTGGTTCATTAGTATATTATTATAACATTCATATTTATGCATTACTTTTCAAATATTCTCACGAATTTATATTTTCCTATATATCTCAATCCCTTATTACCACACGATTGGGCATTGGTCATCTCTCAGAGTAAAAGGGATGGATATAGGCCATAGTCATCCTTACTTGATGGGTCTCGTGGCGTAGTCGGTAGTGTAACCGATTTTCGTGCACGAGGTCGTGGGTTCGATTCCCACTAAGGACAATTATTTGTGGGATGAACACAGATATTTGTACTGCGTCTGGGTGTTTTCTACGTATTATATGTATGTATTTACAAAAACAAAGTGATATATGTATTATATCCGTAACCTGGTACCCATAACACAAGCGTTAAGCTTAGTTTGGGAACAGAGGACGTTGTGTGAAATGTCTGTGAATATATATTATTATTCTCCTCATTTATTAACATAACATAACTACATACATTTCACACTAGATACATTGTTATTATTATTTCCTTATTTATGTGTGAAAGTGAGATTGTTTATTGCTTGTTACCTCTCGAAGCTGTTACTAGTTCGATTGGATCATCACGTTTGACATACAAACTATTCAGAGTACCGAGAAGAACATAGACTAGCATTAACCTAAAAAAAACTATTTGAGTGTCGTGTAATTTAAGAAGAATTGTGGGAC
Source organism: Leucoma salicis (assembly GCA_948253155.1). NCBI lineage: Eukaryota > Metazoa > Arthropoda > Insecta > Lepidoptera > Erebidae > Leucoma > Leucoma salicis. The sequence continues at coordinate 9,462,719 of OX411815.1, forward strand.
AATATTGCTTATGTTTTGATGTGAAATGAAAATAGAAATATTTTTATAATTTTATTTGTTTCTACCTTTTTTACATTAAATATGTACAGTTGATTAATTTTTAGAAATAAATATCAACCTACAGTTATTTACCATCCGTAGTTGGCTCCAAGTCCTGCATATGTCACGTGAGAGACGGCAGGGGCGGCTGAGTATGCGACGGCGGACTTGACAACTGGGGCGGTGGCGTAAGTAGTGATGGCAGGAGAGGCGTAGGTCTTGGTGAGGACTGGGCTTGCAGCGTACGTGACTGGTGCTGCGTGAGCGACGGATGAGTACGACACAGCAGGTGAGATGGTCTTAGTTACCACGGGGGTGGAGTAGGAAGTGATAGCGGGGGCAGCGTAAGTCTTGGTGATGACTGGAGCAGCCGCGGCGTAAGACAAAGGAGCAGAGTGAGAGATAGATGAGTAAGACACAGCGGGGGCGACAGACTTCGTATACACTGGTGCTGTGGAGTAAGTAGCAACAGCTGGGGCAGCATAAGTGGCGACAGCGGGAGCGGATTGCCTGGAGATGGACTGGTAAGAGACGGCGGGAGCGTAGGACTTGGCTAAGACAGGGCCTGCAGCGTAGGTAGTGACGGCGGGCGCGGCGTAAGTCTTGGCAACTACGGGTGCGGCGGCATAGGTGGTTACGGCGGGAGAGCTGTATGTCCTATAAGTCGCGACGGGTGCGGTGTGTGATGAGAAGGACACAGAAGATACTGCTGGTGCTGAGCTGTATGCGATGGGTGTGCTGTACGCCACAGGTGCTGCGGCATGCAGGAAGTTTCCAGCTGAGGCGATGCCCGCCGCGCACAAGAAGATTACAACCTGTAACAATTATATATTATGAGTCCAGAGAAAAGCAGTATAATATTATTTAGTTTAATGTGGATCGACTAGTTTTACTGGCTACTACTAAAAGAGCTAAGAGCTTTATCTCTGATTACTGAGACTTATTACTGATGACTCATCTATCCGAGTGATCTATCTTCAGAGTACGAGCACACTCGTAGACTGTAAATCCTTTTTGCCTGCTCAGGTATTTTTAGGAAAGTGTTCCGCTGAGCAACACGATTTGATTCCAACATCTGTTTGCACTACACTCTGTAATCCGTAGACATGCTGAACACCATATACTCACAATAATCCATCATTTCACACGTAAAGTTATAATGTAATGTTTATCATAATTATAATGAGCGCAAATATTTGTTGGAGCCCTTGATTTCAGATAAGCACAAAATGCTAATTGTAAGTGCATATTTGTATCTACTAGGGAAGCGTAGTTCACCTTTGACACCATTCTGCTTTAATATTAGAAGATAAATTGGCCAAAAGCATTATAAAATTTAAAAAAGCGAGTATTTAGTATATTATAGAAATAAATATTTATTAATATTAAACATTGTTCTCTTCGTACCTTGGTGTACATGTTGGTATTGGACGTGATTGTTGTAAGTGATAATATTGGAGCACTTGCTTTCGCTTTTATATGAGTGTATGCAAACTGGTTTTAGCATTGAATTGCCAAAATTGTATCGCCCAGAGCTATTAAATCCATGAAGTTCAACCGGCCAAGTGCAAGAGTGATGTACGAATTGATACGCTATGTATAATAAAATCAGTTATTTGCATAAATTCTCGTGTAAAATACGCCTTAGTTTATTGGTGCTATAAATTTTCGAATATTTCATTTAGAATTTTCTGAAGCTCTTTAGTAATTGATTGCTGGTCTAGTCCCTATAATAAATTAAGTAGACCAGAACGTACAAGTCAGCAAGTCATGCTGTGATGTTGAGGTGTTCTTGAGATAGGAAGGATCACAACAAAAAATAAATAGCAATAAGTGACGATAGATATCTATCGTCAGTAATACATGAGATTATATTTGACTATATTCTGCATGCGAGTTTATCTTGGAGGATTTAATTCATATAATTACGGTACCTATATTCATTAATTCGATGTAAAAATAACTATGCCACAGGAATCATCCCTTCTGTAGTTATGGCGTGGAAGTGTAACAAAAAAACTCACTTTCGGGTTTATTCTATTACTGGTATTTTCTCGCCACTCCGCCTCAAAAATAAACTGGTTTTTAGGTTCAAGTTCCCAACATAGTAGCGGGATCAAACGTATAACAGTTTTCAATACAATCTATCAAACAAAATATTTCATCAAACCGTTCAGTAGTTTTTTGTAAGGCGCTAACAAATAAACAGATAGTAATTAAATTTAAAGATACCTTAGTGAAATGTATGAAAATACTACCGACAGATGGCGCAGGCGTCACCCAAACACGTTAAGTATGAATGTGTTATCGAAATTAGCAGTCAGGAGCAACTGTCACGATGGCTGAATTGGCAAAGCATCTGGACGGTATCCAGGAGATGCAGGTTCAAATCCTGCTCGTGACTGTTATTTTCGATTTCACATTTTTCACTTTGTGTTTAATGTATAGTGCTAAGCATGTCAAATGCTAAAAATATATATAAAAAGATCTAAATATGAATTTCAAAAAGTCCATTTTATGGTATATGCCGTTATAAATGTTTCATACTCAGACAATTAAAAAAAAATAATAGACGTCGCGGGACGTCTACCAGATGTGAAACATCGAAATAAATTTGTAGGAATAATGAGTAGCCCCTCTCCACCCATGGGAGTCGTAAGAGCCGACTGAGAGAATACCGAGGGAGTGGGCAGCAGCACTCCCTCGAGTATTAACAACATCCACTACGATCGCCAACCCGCCTGCCAAGCGTGGCGATTACGGCACTATTCTCCCATATGAGCGCACAGGACCGCTCGTTGTCGCGTTCTCTTGGGGAGGCCTATGTCCAGCAGTGGACGTCAAAAGGCTGATGGAATGAGTAGTAATATAATATCATAACTTTTTCAATGTGTGCTTGCATAAAATTATGAGACCTTGGGTACCATCTAGAGACAAAGTACTCGTCAAGACTAATCAAACGAGTATAAACACGATGGCATTGCGTCGTTTCATTACAGAGTTACTGTGTCCATCTTCTATCTCCATCGTCAGACCCTGCATAATATCTAGACAGACAAAGTACTCGTCAAGACGAATCATACGAGCCCAAACTCGATGGAGTTATGTCATTTTATGACGGAGTTCCTATGGCCACCTTCTAGCTCCATCATCAGACCCTGGATACCATCAAAAGACAAAGTACTCATCAAGACGAATCGAACGAGTCCAAACTCAATGGGGTTGCGTTGTTTCATTATGGAGTTACTGTGGCCACCTTCCAGCTTCATCACCAGACCCTGGATACCATCTAGAGACAAAATATTCGTCAATACGAATAATACGAGCCCAAACTCGATGGGGTTATGTCGTTTTACATTGGAGTTCCTATGGCCACCTTCTAGCTCCATTATCAGATCCTGGATACTATCTAAAGACAAAGTACTTGTCAAGACGAATCAAACAAGTCCAAACTCGATAGTGTTGCGCCGTTTCATTATGAAGTTCCTATATCCACCTTCCAGCTCCATCATCAGATCAGCTCCATGTCATCACAATATAGCATTATTAAGCAATATACATATGCTTATAAAATTTCAGATCAATAGGAAATCGGGAAGTGTGTCTAATTTAACTTGCAAGATTTGAACGGAACAAGTAAAAAAGCGTCGCCACGCCAACAGCTGATTTTACCCTCCCTCCGCATTAGATGTTTCACATCAATAACAATTTCTTTAACATGATACTGATGATAACATGTAAATTTTGCCATGATAGAGTATTCATTGCGTAGGTATATATATACTCGTATTAAGAACTATTGAAAACCCATGCATTTTTGGTATGTCATTTCAGATATGATGCTACTGCTACTATTTTTTTATTGCTAAGGGTGGCAGACGAACCACGGCCCACCTGATGGTAAGTGGTAACCATCGCCCATAGACTCAACTATTGTCAAGCCGATGCGCACCAGTTCATTTCTCAGATATGAAATGAAATAATAAACGGCTATCTTCTGCTACACCCAAAACACACTGACGTGCTTCATGACCGGTCGCACAGGAGACGGTGGTACCGACCCGTTAGAGCCCGATAGCAAGTGAGTACTCTCGCTTGGTATCCAGCCCTACCACCAGTAATGCAATGGGTGATAATTGCCTGCTTCCCATAGTCGCCTTGTACGACACCCGCGGGAAAGGATGGGGTGGTGATACTTGTATTCTTAGTCCGTCACCACACGGATAACTTCACAACATTTTACATAACATAGCATCACGCCTATAATCCCCGAAGGGGTAGGCAGAGGTGTATTACACACCCACGACTCGCCAGCTATGTTTAAGTCCCACGTAATAGGGGGCGAGCCTATTGACGTCTACCGGGCACATTTCCAAACTCCGGGCTGCTACTGAGAATTTTTCTTTTTAGGAAAAAGCTCAATAACATTGCCCGACCTGGGAATCGAACCCGAGACCTCATGATTAGCAGTCGCATACACTACCGCTACACCACCGAGGCAGTAGTTTTATGTAAGCACAGACTATACTTCCAGGCCTTATGTATGCTAGGTGAGCTTCTTATAAAAGCTAGACGAGTGACATGCAGCCATCGTAACCACGTACATTAACTAATTAATTCTTCTTTCAGCTCCATCTCATCATAATATTGCATTATTAAGCAATATACATATACTTGTAAAATTTCAGATCAATAGGAAATCGGTAAGTGTGTCTAATTTAACTTGCAAGATTTGAACGGAACAAGTAAAAAAGCGTCGCCACGCTAACAGCTGATTTTACCCTCCCTCCGCATTAGATGTTTCACATCAAAAGTGTTGTACGTAAGTGTGTCCTTCGGTCTCCGATTGAAATGATAAATATAAATCTTTTCCTTCATTGGTGACGGAGCTTGCCAGTAAAGGGCAGTACTATCTTTTATATGACGAAGTCTTGGCTAGAGAGGTGCGGGAAGAGATAGTTGCTCATGTAGCCACTCACTGAGATGATTTTTCTATCATGTCCCATGATGCTGACGGTATTAACCATAATAGTTCCGATGAATACTTTGTTGATATGTCAGTATTTTATACATATGGAGATTTATGTGAATTAGTAGCAACCGGACAAATACATCTGATATTGCAAGTATATTACAGTTATGAGAAATTTTGCATAGAAGGGAACCCCGTAGAAAGCTTCGGTTTAGTTCAATACAAAACCAATCCCAATGAAATTTTGATGTATATTTGCCTTAGTATGGATCTCGTATCTTCAATCAGAAATCTCTGATATAGTACACATTTATAAGGAGAATCGTACAAAACTTCGCACAAGATTTACAAGCGCTACTGGAAAGGTACAGCTCAAAAAAACTTATACTAAATATAAAAAAGGAATTCACAGAGCTACATTAATTAATAATCAATAAAACCATCTACAGGTACACAGAATACTTGTAATTAATTACCTGAATTACCACCCGGATGTTCACAAAGCAGCCGTTTATAGGTAAGAAGATAATCATCCAGAAAGGCTATCGAAAAGACGATTGCTTGCGTGAAAGGATACAGCATTTTCTGGTGGCCGTAAAGTATCCTAGAATCATACTTCATGTTCTAGGATACTTTACGAAACGTATAGACATCTAAAAGCAATTAGGACGTGGAGAATGGGAGTTGCCTTCGGTGACTGCGATGGTTTAGCGATCTAGAGCACTTCCCCAGATTCCCCGGAAGGGACGCAGGTTCGAATCCCGCTCGCAGTGAAGTTCTCTTTTTACACTTTCACTAATAATTTGTTATTTAAAGTACCTATCTGAGCATGTCAAATGCTAAAATATATATCAAAATACTTTACGAAAAAGATAAATCCGTTTTGCAGAGCACAATAAGTTAGAAGTACGTAAACTGTAACGCCCTTTAATTTAAAAAAAGAAGCGCCTGGTATTTTGTTAGTGACTGTGTTTCTTACTGGAAACTCACTCTTAAATTTGGATCACCAGTAATGTTATTAAAGAAATCTTAAATCACTTAAATTCTGCAGTGGGACAAAGATCCAAATCAAAGCTCTTTATAAAAACTTCGTCGGAACCACAGTAATTACCGAACGTGGTGAACGAAATGTTTTCATTCCACGAATACCGTTAATTTCATCAGAGTATCCTGAACAAATTAAAATAATATAAAAGAATACAGATCCCTCTTAATGTGTGCTTTGCCATAACAATTAACAAGTCCCTAGGCCAGTCACTGAAAATGACTGGTATCGATTTAAGTAAGGACTGCTTTTCACACGGAGAGATTTACGTTGCATGCTCCAGAGTGAGTTTTAGGCGCAAAAGGAAACACTGCAAACGTCGTTTACAAAGAGGTACTTACTATAGTATGCTAATAGTTTAATTTCATTTAGATACAGTATTTATTATTAACAAAGTCATTCCTATTTCAATATTCATTTATTTGCGCTAGCGAAGCCGCGGGAAACAGCATGCAGCATGATTTTTAGCATTTGACATGCTCAGCTATTCACTGTAACAAGGTTTTGTGATTGAATCACAATAAAATTATTCTATGAATCACGCTATCATTTATTCTATAAACAAATTATTTGTGAATATGGAAAAAGAGAAGTTATGTGCTCGCACTAAGCTTCTCTTATTCCACATTCACAAATAATCTGTTCTTTAAAGTAGCTGAGCATGTCAAGTGCTAAAATACTGATCAAAATTATTCTTAATTGTAATAATTAAGCTTTTAGCTAGCTGATCGGAACAAAATGTATGCCAATACAGATTTTGTTTTATAAGATCCGTGTCATCAGAGAGCCGTAGATTGTAAGACAAAATTTGAGGTGGAGATTGGGAGTTGTAAGTAGGTTTCTACGGTAGCGGTCTGAAGCATTTCCGGATTGAAAAGCAAATTCGAAACCTGCTCGTAAAAAAATCTCTTTTTTCACAATAACAAAAATGTTTTACCAGTTGTAATATTATAAAATTTTAGTCCATCTTTTCCTAGTTCTGATGACTGTCCGTGTAGTGACAGACTAAGAATACAAGTGTCACCACCCCATTCTATCCCACGGGTGTCGTATGAGGCGACTAAGGGAAATAGGCAATTATCATCGATTGCATGACTGGTGGTAGAACTGGGTACCAACTCACTTGGTATCGGGCTCGAGCGGGTTGGTAATACCATCTCCCGTGTGACCGGCTATGAAGCACATCGTCGCGTTTTGGCTGTAGCAGGAGATAGCGGTTTATTCTTTCATTTCATATCGGTGAAATGAAATGGTGAGTAGCGGCTTGACAATACTAGTTGAGTCCATGAGCGACGGTTACCATTTACCATCAGATGGGCCGTGGCTCGTCTGCCACTACAAGCAATAAAAAATAAAGTAGGTATATATTTGTGCGAATACATGTATGAAATGGGTAATATAAGTTTAGTGTGTAGAAATAAATGTAAATAGGTAGGTATATTATTTCATTATGGATTCTATCTAAATAAGACATCATAGAAACGTTATCATGTTTTAAGCATTTACCATTAATATACATATATATACATGTGTGGATAAGTTAAATATCCTACTTACTTACTTATCATCACGCCATTTCCCTTGCGGGGTGGGCAGAGAGAACAGAGTGCCAAGAGGCTCTAATCTTGCATACATCTCTCGCTTCCTCAACATTCATAACTCTCTTCATACACGCTCGCCGGTTTCGAAGACTCCTGACTCCACCTTCCTTCAATACATGACCGATTTGGTCAAGGTAGGTGAGTCTCGGTCTCCCCCTGTACCTACATCCTTCCACTTTCGCATACATTATATTTCTTCTTAACCAGACGCTCTTCCGGCATTCTTTCCACATGTCCCAACCATCGGAACATTCCCTTTCGCATCTTTAGACCAATAGTCTCTTTCATACCTACTCGCTCTCTTACGTCATCGTTACGAATGCGCTTAGTCAGCCTCACTGCACAGATTCTCCGCAGAGACCGTATTTCGACCGCATTGATTTTGCTCTCATGCTCCTTTTTACATACCCAACTCTCACTTCCATATAATAACGTTGGGACAAGCACTGCGTTGTGTATTGCGCCACGTGCCTTCTGGCTGAGGTGGTGGCTGCCGAGAAGTTGTCCCAATGCTCCGTTCACTCTATTTCCCGCATTCACTCTTCTTTCTCCATCAGTGGTGTACCTTCCATCCCGACTGAATCCACATCCAAGATATACAAATTCATCCACTTGTTCTAGCACACCATTTCCTATTGCTACTCTAACATCTGTTCTGGCTTCTTCTCTTTCAAAAACCATTACTTTGGTTTTGCTCACATTTACACGTAGGCCCCTTTTCTTACAATCTTCTGCCATTACGTCGCCTAGGGTTTGCAGGTCAGTCGCAGACTGCGCTAATAGGACCGCATCGTCTGCATATAGCAGCGAGTTAACCACTGAGTCACCCATCTGAACTCCCACATTCATTTCATTCAACCTTTGTAGAAATTTATCCAGATATATGATAAACAGTCTGGCTGATAGAACGCAGCCCTGTTTAACGCCGATATTGACGTCAAACCAGGGTGACATTCCATCATCCAGCCGCACACAAGCTCTGTAGTCCATGTAGTTGGACTGCACCACTTGTAGCAGCCTACCGCTAATACCATGCTCCGGCAAAATGTCCTAAAGTTCCTTTCGTACAACAGTGTCAAATGCTTTCTCCAAATCCACAAAACTGCAGAAAACCCTCTGGCCTACAGCCAGATGCTTCTCCACAATGTTGCGCAGAGAAAACACTTGATCCATGCATCCTCGTCCACACCTGAAACCTCCTTGTGCCTCACACAAAAATTCATCAGACACCATCGTCATTCTCCTTTCAACAATTTTACCATACACTTTGGCTGCCAAACTGGTCAAGCTTATGGCTCTGTAGTTTGCACAGTCATAACGTGAACCCTTGTTTTTAAACAAGGGCACGATGACTGCGCTTCTCCAGTCCTTGGGAACCATTCCTGAGCTCCAACATAAATTGAGAAGCATCAGGAAGGATTCCCAGACACATAAGCCTCCAAGCTTAATCATCTCAGCAGATACCATATCAATACCCACTGCCTTACCATTTTTCAATCTTCTAATCGCCCATTCAACTTCATCCATACTAAAGTCATCAGAGGATGCCGGTACCGAATGCTGATCTGTTAGATCACATATGGCACCAGCATCACCCTGAATATCCGCATTCATATCTCCAAAATATTCACTCCGTCGGAGTAACTTAACACATCTTTTTAGATATTTTTATACATATTTTTAGCATTTGACATGCTTAGCACTATACATTAAAATCCTGCTCCTGACTGTTATTTTCGATTTCACATTTTTCGCTTTATGTTTCTAACACATCTTGTGTTTGCGTAAGAATCTCTCCACTTTTAGACCTTATTTTATTCATTCTGAAAGCTGACCAACCACTCCGAGATTTCTTCACCTCCTTCCAGAAAAGTTTGGTGTTGCTCTCGAAGTTTTTGGTCAACCTTTCTTCTGCAATCATATTTGCTCTATCACGCTTCTCTTTCACTAAGGATTTGGTGTCATTCTTACGTTGCCGGTATATTTATTTCTTCTGTTCTTTCATACTTGCACTCTGGTTCAAAGAAGATACATAGTCCAGCCACGCTTTCTTCTTTTGGTCTACGGAAGCTGCTACTTTCGTATCCCACCATGCATCACCTTTCACTTTCCTATGCTTCTTTGAGTATCCACATACTTCTTTCGCTGTATCTACCATACTATCTTTCAATACTCTCCAGCATTCTTCTATGTCAGATCCCGGCTGACTTGCCATTGTCAGCCGTTCACGGACACCCTCTGCATACTTTGCTCTTATACTTTCTTCTTGCAACTTTTCAATCTTTATTCTTTCAAGCCCTCCGAAGTGGACACGCTCTACAGACCACTAAATCTCGCAATAACGATAGTGGTCCGTGTCGACAGTGGGACCCCTCTTGTATCCAGAATTTTACTTCGGAGGCGACTGTCTACCAGAATTAAATCTATAATACTTCTCTGTTCATTCCTTCTCCATGTATACATATGGATGTCCTTATGTTGAAAAAATGTGTTTGAAACAATAAGGTTTCTCTCTATACATACATCCGCAATGAGCCTACCTGCATCATTCACTCTCTTATCACCAAATGAATCAAGCACGTCCTCGAAGTCTGGACGCTTGGTCCAAATCCATCCATTCAAGTCTCCGCATACGATCACGCGTTCACTAGCTTCTGCTTAATCCAGAACTTCCCTAACATTATCCCAGAACTTATCTAGATTCGATGCCACCGAAGAGCCTATGGGAGCATAAGCTGCGACCATGAAGACACTGGTGACACCTAGTTTTATTCGGACCCATAGAAGTCTGGGATCAAACATTCCGTAGTCTTTCACACCTGAGGCCAAGCGAGCGGACAGCAACACCCCCACTCCCATGCTGGCCCGATCGCTCTGCGGTACACCAGACCACAGAGCTAACCTACAACCAGGAAGATCACAGGCGTCGCTACCCTTTCGCTTGGTCTCTGTTACACAGAGCACATCAAGTTATCTGTCCGACATGACGGTTACCAGCTCGTGTAACTTATCTTCCACACCACCTCTTACATTCCACGTGCCTACTCGACACTCTGCTCCCCTCGACTCGCCAAACTCGGCAAGGCGTGATGGGTGGCGGCCCCCACGCCGCATCTGCCGTTGTTCGTACCGACGGGGGGCGGGTCGGTACGCGTTGCCTCTGGGGCACGCCCGAACCCACACTGCGGTAAGCATTCGAGCTGGATTGCAGCCTGTGGATTACAGGCTGGCAGGGATCGCGACGAGCACGCTTCGGACTATGATCACCCAAATATCCTACTAATATCATAAACCTATACTATTATAACGCTGTAGCTGTGTCTGTATATTTAAGATATTTAAGAAAAAATGTATAGGCGTGTCTGAACACAAAACAATTATTTTTAGATTTTTTGTCTGTTTGTTCGTTGGCGCATCACGCAAAAACTACTGAACGGATTTTGATGCAACTTTTTTATTTGATAGCTCTTAATTAGACTTAAAAACTGGTACATTTTATCCCGCACCTATATCGGGAACTTTATATAAAAAAATGTTCCGATAGGATAGATATTGTTGCTATATAGACCTTATGGGTAACAGATTGGAACGAAATTTGGTGTACATATATTGTCAGCATAGAATAGCTTTTAATTCTCAGCAGGAGCTTCTATGAGATACGGTTTGTTGGATTTGAATTTCGAAGTTCAGGCTGACAATAAATAAACACACACATAACATTACGCCTATGTTCCCCGTAGGGGTGGGCAGAGGTGCATTACACACCCACGATTCGCCAGCTATGGTTAAATTCCACGTAATAGGGGGCGAGCCTATTGCCGTCTACCACAAACACAATAAATAAAAGGTCAAGTATTATTTTATATCCTTTATTTTAAAGATATTATATATAATTGATTTAATAAATATCATTAAGTATCTATAAGCAATGGTTTACCAACCATAGCTGGCACCAAGGCCGGTGTATGTGACGTGAGAGACGGCGGGGGCGGCCGAGTATGTGTAGGCGGATTTAACAACTGGAGCAGCGGCGTAAGTAGTGATGGCAGGAGAGGCATAAGTTTTGGTGAGGATTGGGCTTGCAGCGTACGTGACTGGTGCAGCGTGAGCGACCGACGAGTATGACACAGCAGGTGAGATGGTCTTTGTTACCACAGGGGTAGAGTAGGAAGTGATAGCGGGGGCAGCGTAAGTCTTGGTGATGACTGGAGCAGCCGCGGCGTAAGACAAAGGAGCAGAGTGAGAGATAGATGAGTAAGACACAGCGGGAGCAACAGACTTGGCGAACACTGGTGATGCGGCGTAAGTAGAGAGAGCTGGGGCTGCGTAAGTAGCAACGGCAGGCGCAGAGTGACTGGAGATAGACTGATAGGAGACGGCAGGAGCATAAGATTTGGCTAAAACAGGGGCAGCTGCGTAAGTGGTGACGGCGGGCGCGGCGTAGGTCTTGGCGACGACCGGGCCGGTGGCGTAAGTTGCAACAGGCGCATGAGCGGTGTGTGAGGAGAAGGACACTGAGGATACTGCTGGTGCCGAACTGTATGCGATGGGTGCACCGTACGCTACAGGTGCAGCGGCATGCAGGAGGTTTCCTGCTGAGGCGATGCCTGCTGCACACATGAAAATAACTACCTGTAAGACACAAAACAAATGCACATTATAGAAAAATCAATGTGGTATATTTTTGGACATGGAACTAATATGTATATCCAAGTTGTATGATATTGGGTCCATGTTTTTGGATTTACGAAATGTGAAAATATTTGACACGCTACGTAGGTACTTTTATGGATATTTGACATTTGCGGGCTTGTAATTTTCAATTGACAATATTTTTTTTAAAAGGCAACGCTACACTAGGATATAATCCATGTATCGCGGGCCTTTATGAACATATAATAAATTGATGGACACACAATACAACCTGCTAGACTCAGAACAACTATTTGTGGATCATACAAATAATTGTTCTGTGAAATAATTATAACTTTTGTCACTGCACTATGGGGGAGTTAATAATAACTTAAATTTGAATCAAATTCTCTATGTTAAAGGCATAGATAGAAGATAATAGTGCACTTGCAACAAACAATAATGCACTCGAATAATTCTACCTTAACCTATATTATATATTAAAGATGTACCTTGGTGTACATGTCTGTATTGAACGTTGTTGTCGTGTGTATTTTTGGAGCACTTGCTTTCGCTTTTATATCTGTGCTGCAAACTGGTATTGGTATTGGGCCTCTATGGCAGATCAGCCACGGGCACTTTCGATTTCAGTGTCAAGGCTGGGCTCCACCCGCGAAAATATATTGTGTAATAACATAAACACAAGTAGGTTGAAGGTACTTTTGAATACGCTATAGCTCTGCTTTGAATGTATAACACATTTCAGTAGTGTGAAGATTTAGTTTAGCACTGTAAAATGAATATTCATTATATTGTTTATTGAAAATAAGTAAATGCCAAATTCAGTTGGACGTTAATGAAGGTCTTGTTTTAATATTAATATAAGGAGAATGTTAGTGTTTACTTTTATTTCTTAAATTCTTCTAGCTCGAGGTTCTTTAATTTTTATAATTAAGTTAATTGGTGATTTTAGAATTTTGGCATGAGGCGTCCGTCAGTTGGTCGATAATAGTTTTAGATCGCTTAGGTGCCAATCGGGTTGATTGTGGAAGAGCGTAGAAAGTACATTTTTATAGAAGAGAATGATGAAAATTTTATCGTTACTAAGAAGAAAATTTCCGTAGTTAAAATTGGTTCGTTCTTGAATTAGTAGAAATGCTAGTTCCTAAATGCACGTTTGGTGTCAACCACCCTCCCCGTATGTCATGTTTGTCGTGTGATTTGCACTTTCTAGTATTTGAATTGCTTAGCTATTTACTAGAACATTTTGATCTATATTTTAGCACTTGACATGCTCCGCTACTCTTAAAGTACAAATCATAATTTGTGAATAAGGAAAAAGAGTATTTTAGTACAGGCGGGAAACGAACCTGCGTCCCTTCCTATCCGGGGAAGTGCTCTAATCCACTGAGCTACAGTACTATCTTTTAGACATACCCAATCTCCTTATCACATTTGTCTTAACGACCAACGCCCTCTATCGGAACGCATTTACATGCATCCAATATAGTAAGTTTAATTTTGCAATTAAACCTTTCCCGCCTGTACTAAAATACTCTTTTTCCTTATTCGCAAATTATGATTTGTACTTTATTTACTAAAACTAATATTTTGGTGAAAAAAGATTGTCTGTGGCTAGGATTTGAATTTATGTCTTACCTACATTCATAGATAAAGACTTTAGCCGCTAAGCTATCACAAACCTTGTTCAAAGACTAAATTCCACATCTATATCTTATTACCATCCTCGTGTCCTCTTAAGTTAAGTACCTCATAGTAGTTACTACTACAAGCTATATGTAATTGTAGATCTATTTCGACTATTTTATTTAGAATTCATATATTATGATTTTCGTAACTGTAATAATTTACAAGACAAGCACATCGTAATTTGGTATCAAATTTTATTTTATCACATTTATGATTGTAGTTCTGGAGATATTATATGGAAATTATGCGTAAGCTCTGTTGGGGTATCCTCCATAGGGACCGTGTCCACCAAATGCACCATTGCCGTAGCCGCCGAAGCCGTATCCACCATAGCTGGGGTATCCGTTGTAACCGTAGCCGAAACCATTGTAACCATATGATCCGTAACCTGCGCCATTGGGAAATCCATTGTAGGCTCCGCCATAGTATCCTCCATAGGCGCCAGGGAAACCACCGTTGAAACCTGGGCCCGCGGCGGGAGCATTGTTAGCTGAGGCGTAGGGTGTAGCTGGTCCATTAGCTCCATAGCCGGCGTAATTGCTATAGCCGGGGCCATAGCTGGGGCCATAGCTGGGGCCATAGCCGGAGCCATAGCTGGGGCTATAGCCGGGGCCATAGCTGGGGCCATAGCCGGGGCCATAGCCGGGGCCATAGCCGGGGCCATAGCCGGGGCCATAGCCTGCGCCATAGCCGGGGCCATAGCCGGGGCCATAGCCTGCGCCATAGCCAGCGCCATAGCCACCGTAATTAGCGACACCGTTGTAGAGGCCATTGGCACTGGCCAGGCCGAAGAGGCATACAGCAATGGCAAAGATCTATTAACAAAAAATACAATACATTTTAGTGCGCCCAAAATATTCCTAATATTGAGTAATGGTGTTTATATCTACCATATTTTATTTTATTAATTTCGTAAATACTTACTTTGGAGAACATGTTGATGTTTCTTCAAATGTGATGAATTGAATGTTTAATAAGTTAATATTCCACGCTTTTATATCTAACCAGAAAGGAATAAAAGTTATACATCAAGGTTCTGTTTGATTTTTGAGGAAAAACGAAGCGTGACGGTTATTAATTAGACACACGTTAAATACAACTAAATAATTCGTTTTTAATCTAGATGTGGGAATATAAGCCTTCCCGTAGTATATTGAGGGCTTGATGTAAAAAATTAAGGGAAAAGATTTGACGTTTGAATTTGTGTTGAGATAAATACAATAATTAGAGATTTGGCCTTATTTACTGCTAAATATTTGCTGGATGAAACGTATGCTATGTATGTATAAGAGCAGTAAAAGATAGTATCATAGCTCTTTATCAGGAACAAAATACCGAGATATCAAGTTTGACCTTTACTACTGTAAATTTAGAATTTAGTCATATTCAAGACGCATTTATAAATATTTTGATGTTAAGTTTTTTGCGTTAAATAACTATCTGATTCAAAAGGTGATAGAAAACATCACCGGCAGGGGGCAGAGAGATCTTCATAATCAATGTGTTATCAAGTCAATCAAGTCTGACATTTTGCATTAGACTACTCTCTTACTCATCCTGATTGACCCGTATTTGTTTTGTGCCAAATTAGTGACAGTAACGGGTCGATGAACAACATATTTTATTTATTATACAAGTTTATCCGTATGGTGATGGACAAAGTTGCAGTGTGGGGCCGGCTTTAGAAATCTCCCACCCCTCTCCACCCATGGGAGTCGTAAGAGCCGACTGAGGGAATGCCGAGGGAGTGGGAAGCAGCACTCCTTCGAGTATTAACAACATCCACTGCGATCGCCAACCCGCCTGTCAAGCGTGGCGATTACGGCATTATCCCCCATTTTTGGGGAGGCCTATGTCCAGCAGTGGACTTTAAAAGGCTGATGGATGGATGGATGGATGGACAAAGAATACATGTTTCACTACCCCATTCTTTTCCGGTGACTAAGAAATATAGGTCATAGTTCGGAGCGTGCGCGTCGCGATCCCTGCCAGCCTAGCACAGGCTGCAATCAGGCTCAAATGCGTACCGCAGTGCGGGTTAGGGTGTGCCCCAGAGGCGACGCGTACCGATCCGCCCCTGTTGGTACGAACAATGGCAAATGCGGTGATGGGGGCCGCCACCCATCACGCCTTGCCCAGTTTGGCGAGTCGAGGGGAGCAGAGTGTCAAGTAGGCACGTGGAATGTAAGAGGTGGTGTGGAAGGTAAGTTTTACGAGCTGGTAACCGTTATATCGGACAGACAACTTGATGTGCTCTGTGTAACAGAGACCAAGCGAAAGGACAGCGACGCTTGTGATCTTCCTAGTGGCGGGATCGCTCTGTGGTCCGGTGTGCCGCAGAGCGATCGGGCCAGCATGGGAGTGGGAGTGTTGCTGTCCGCTCGCTTGGCCTCAGGTGTAAAAGACTGCGGAATGTTCGAGCCCAGACTTGTATGGGTCCGGATAAACCACCAGGGTCTTCATGGTCGCAGCTTATGCTCCCATAGGCTCTTCGGTGGCATTGGATCTAGAGAAGTTCTGGGATAATGTTAAGGAAGTTCTGGATTTGGCAGAAGCTAGTGAACGCGTGATCGTATGCGGAGACTTGAATGGATGGGTTGGGACCAAGCGTCCAGACTTCGAGGACGTGCTTGGTTCATTTGGTGATAAGAGAGTGAATGATACAGGTAGGCTCATTGTGAATGGAGATAATATGGAGAGAAACCTTATTGTGTCAAAACACATTTTTTCAACATAAGGAAATCCATATGTATACACTAGCCTTTACCCGCGGCTTCGCCGCAGCCAAAAGCTAGTTTTTAGGCTATATCTCAGGTTACCGATATAGTAGGGGGATAAAATGTTTACCAGTTGTCAAGTCTAATCAAGAGCTACCAAATAAAAAAAGTTGCTTCAAAATCCGTTCAGTAGTTTTTGCGTGATGCGCGAACAAACAAACAGACAAACAGATAGACAAAAAATAAAAAAAGTGCGTTTTGTGTTTAGAGACGCCTATATAGTCTAATAAAGTAAATTTTTCTCAAATATATGAAATATACAGACACAGCTCTGTTACAGCTTAATAATAGTATAGATGGAGAAGGAATGAACAGAGAAGTATGATACAATTAATTCTAGTAGACAGTCGCCTCCGAAGTAAAATTCTGGATACAAGAGCCTACAGGGGCCCCACTGTCGACACGGACCACTATCTCATTATTGCGCGATGAAGTGGTCTGTTCAGAAAGTGGAGACACTGGCGAGAGCGTGTCCACTTCGGAGGGCTTGAAAGAATTAAGACTGAAAAGTTGAAAGAGACTCTCTGTATAAGAGCAAAGTATGTAGAGGGTGTCCGTGAACGGCTGACAATGGTAAGTCAGCCGGAATCTAACATAGAAGAATGCTGGAGAGTATTGAAAGATAGTTTAGTAGATACAGCGAAAGAAGTATGTGGATGCTCAAAGAAGCATAGGAAAGTGAAAGGTGATGCATGGTGGGTCAAGGAAGTAGCAGCTTCCGTAGACCAAAAGAAGAAAGCGTGGCTAGACTATATGTCTTCTTTGAATCTGAGTTCAAGTATGAACGAACAAAAGAAAGAAATATACCGGCAAAGTAAGAATGACACCAAAGCCTTAGTGAAAGAGAAGCGTGATAGAGCAAATATGATTACAGAAGAAATGCTAACCAAAAACTTCGAGAGCAACACCAAACTTTTCAGGAGGAAGGTAAAGAAATCTCGGAGTGGTTGGTCAGCTTTCAGAATGAATAAAATAAGGTCTAAAGGTGGAGACATTCTTACGCAAACACAAGATATGTTAAGCCGATGGAGTGAATATTTTGGAGATGTGTATGCGGATGTTCAGGGAAAAATGGTAAGGCAGCGAGTATTGATATGGTGTCTGCTGAGACAAGCTCGGAGGCTCAGGTGTCTGGGGATCCTTCCTGGTGCTTCTTAATTTATGTTGGAACTCAGGAATGGTTTCCAAGGACTGTAAAAGCGCAGTCATCGTGCCCTTGTTTAAAATCAAGGGTCCACGCTATGACTGTGCAAACTACAGAGCCATAAGCTAGACCAGTTTGGCAGCTAAATTGGATGGAAAGAATGCCGGACGAGCAACTGGTTAAGAAGATATACAATGCGAAAGTTGAAAGATGTAGGTACAGGGAGAGACCGAGATTCAACTACCTGGACCAAATCGGTCATGTATTGAAGGAAGGTGGAGTCAGGAGTCTCCGAAACCGGCGAGCGTGTATGAAGATAATTATGAATGATGAGGATGCGACGGATGTATGCATGAATAGAGCGTCTTGGCACTCTGTTTTCTCTGCCTACCCCGCAAGGGAAATCGCGTGATGATAAGTTAGTCAAGAAATAAGCAGATATCACCCATTCCATTACTAGTGGCAGGGTTCAGTACCAAATAAAATAAATAAATATTCTTGGACATTTCACACAACGTCCTTTGATCCTAAACTAAGCTTAACGCTTGTGCTATGGGTACCAGATCACGGATATAATATATAATATTACTTTTTTTTGGGGACTATATTTCTTGTCACCAAAATTTATATTTGTCATCAAGTTGTATCACCCAATAAATAGATCTATCGTCACGAAATATTTTCGTTCTCAGATAAAATAAAGTGTTCCCAGGTATGAATTATCAAATTAATGTTATTATAGGTGTAAAATAAGAGATGGATTACCAATAAAATTGTAGTGCATTAGATGAATATAAACTTCGTTCTTATAATAATAGTTGTATTACTTAAATAATAGCTTTGTGCTCAGAATGGTAGATCTGTCACCAAATAAATCGATTATCGATCCGTTACATTAGTTACATTTTATTTCGTTCCGTTACTAAAATAATAGTATTCGTTACCAATTTAATACATAAATTTATAATTTTAAGAAAAATATGTTCAAAGAGGCGGAGCCAAAATTGGCGCGCTTATTTTGGATTATGGCATCAAGTAGTGGTGAAGGTAATGCAATTAATTCAAAAAGTTTATTTAAATATATTGATACTACTTGTGGAAACTAAGATCCTTGGGGGAGGCATATGTCCAGTTAAGTAGTAGACTCTTTTGGTTGACGCGATGATGACGACAACCCCACATTTTTTTTTTAACTTTATGAAATTTTCTAGTGACGTAATATATGATTTATTGGTGATCTCTTTAAATTAGTTTGCTTAAATACTTATTAGGACAAACCTATTATAATACATATAAAAACATTTATTTGGTACTAGACCCTATATATCCATGATTTTAGGTGATTTATTGTGAAATTGATTTTATATTGTTTGGTGACTACATTTTGGTGACAAATCCACTATTTTGCGGACAAACCCTATTATTTAAGAAACACATAATTAATTAAATCAGAAAAAGCTTAAACGATACCCCTTTTTTTTGTAAATATATACATATAATAGATAGAAAACACCCAAAGGCAGTACAAATATATGTGTTCATCACACAAATAATTGTCCTGAGTGGGAATCGAACCCACGACCTCGTGCACGGAAGTCGGTTACGCTACCGACTACGCCATGAGGCCCGTCTGCTGTGGGACCCACTATGAAGCTCCTTGGTGTGTTTTGGTTGTAGTGGAAGATAGCTGTCCATTCATTCACTACCACTTGTTATTATACGGACCCTGGCTCGTCTGCCACTGTAAGCAATAAAAAAAGCAGTCATGAGGTCTGCCGACAGAAGTGAACACTTAAAACGTAGTTAATATTAGTTAGTTTTTGAATTAGTAGAAAATAATGCTAGTTCCTAAATGCACGTTCGGTGTCAACCACCCTCCTTATGTCATGTTTGTCAGGTATGACTTTGTGATTTGCACTTTCTAGTATTTGAATTGCTTAGCTATTTACTAGAAACTAATATTTTGGTGAAAAAAGTTTGTCTGTGGCTAGGATTTGAATTTATGTCTTACATACATTCACACGAGGATGGTAATAAGATATAAATCATGATCATCGTCTAGCAGATGTGAAATTATTTTGTAGAGATAAAATGATCATAACTTGACAAAGTACTCATCAAGACGAATCAAACGTGTCCAAACTCGACGGGGTTGCGTCATTTCATTATAGAGTTTCTGTGGCCACCTTCCAGCTTCATCATCAGCCCCTGGATACCATCTAGACACAAAGTACTCGACAAGACGAATCATACGAGCCCAAAATCAATGGGTTGCGCCGTTTCATTATAGAATTCCTATGTCCACCGTCCAGCTCCGTCATTAGATCAGCTCAATGTCATTATAATATTGCATTGTCATGTGATATACACCTGTGTGTAAAATTTCAGCTCAATCGGAAACCGGGAAGTGTGTAAAATTTAACTTGCAAGATTTGAATGGGACAAGTACAATAAAAGCGTCGCCACGCTAACAGCCGATTTTACCCTCCCTCCGCATTAGATGTTTCACATCAAAAGTAGTGAATATTTACGCTCGACTCGACACAAAAACCAGCGCTATACCTTATTTCGTGAGGACTACTTCTACAGACCACTATAGAAGTACTTCTTAAAATTAGCGCTAGATGGCGTATAAGACATGAAAACCACATTATTACTTTTTGAAATCACCGCTATCTATGTGATTTATAGAAAACTACTTAGTAGACCAATACATTATTAGTTACTTATCAAATAATCAATTTTATTGTAAAAAATTAAGATTATGAGGCGTGCACTTTTGGATTTTCCAAATTATATGTAATTGTAGCTTATTGATGCTGATTCTCTTTCGGCTATTTTATATAGAATTCATATAATATGATTTTCGTAACTGTCATAATTTACAAGAAAAGAACATCGTAATCTGGTAAAAAAATTTATTTTATCACATTCATTATTGTAGTTCTGGAGATATTATATGAAAATTATGCGTAAGCTCTGTTGGGGTATCCTCCATAGGGACCGTATCCGCCAAATGCACCATTGCCGTAGCCGCCGAAGCCGTATCCACCATAGCTAGGGTATCCGTTGTAACCGTAGCCGAAACCATTGTAACCGTATGATCCGTAACCTGCGCCATTGGGAAATCCATTGTAGGCTCCGCCATAGTATCCTCCATAGGCGCCAGGGTAACCACCGTTGAAACCTGGGCCCGCGGCGGGAGCATTGTTAGCTGAGGCGTAGGGTGTAGCTGGTCCATTAGCTCCATAGCCGGCGTAATTGCTATAGCCGGGGCCATAGCTGGGGCCATAGCTGGGGCCATAGCCGGGGCCATAGCTGGGGCCATAGCCTGCGCCATAGCCTGCGCCATAGCCGGGGCCATAGCCTGCGCCATAGCCAGCACCATAGCCACCGTAATTAGTGACACCGTTGTAGAAGCCATTGGCACTGGCCAGGCCGAAGAGGCATACAGCAATGGCAAAGATCTATTGACAAAAATTACAATACATTTTAGTGCGCCCAAAATATTCCTAATATTGAGTATTGAGTGATGGTGTTTATATCTACCATATTTTATTTTATTAATTTTGTAAATACTTACTTTGGAGAACATGTTGATGTTTCTTCAAATGTGATGAATTGAATGTTTAATAAGTTAATATTCCACGCTTTTATATCTAACCAGAAAGGAATAAAAGTTATACATCAAGGTTCTGTTTGATTTTTGAGGAAAAACGAAGCGTGACGGGTATTAATTAGACACACGTTAAATACAATTAACTAATTTATTTTTTATCTAGATGCGGGAACATAAGCCTTCCCGTTGTATATTGAGGGCTTGATGTAAAAAATTAAGGGAAAAGATGAACAACGTTTGAATTTGTGTTGAGATAAAGACAATAATTAGAGATTTGGCCTTATTTACGGCTAAATATTTGCTGGATGAAACGTATGCTATGTATGTACGAGGAGGGATCAAAAAGTAGTGGGAATAAGATAGAATATAATGACTATTGATTAATTTATTTTTCTACAGTCTCCGAGTCTCTCTACACACCGAGTCCAGCGATTTTCCAAGGCTTCAACCCCTTTCAAAAAAAAAGTTTTGTCTTGGTCCTGCAAAAAGCTCTCCACGGCATCCATCACCTCGTTATCGTCTTCGTACCTGTTTCCCCTTAAGTATTCTTTCAATTTGGGGAACAGATAAAAATTGCTAGGCGCCAGATCTGGTGAACAAGGGGGGTGGTCAACTAATTTGAAGCCAACTTGCTGAATGGCAGCCATCGCAACTGCCGACCTGTGCGCGGGTGCGTTGTCGTGATGAAACAGCACGCCCCTTCGAAGTTTCCCTCTCCTTTTCTCTTTGATGGCATTCCTCAACTTGCGAACTAAAGCTGCATAATATTGGCCTGTAATAGTGGTTCCACGCTCTAGGTAATCAATCAACAATATCCCTTCTGAGTCCCAAAATATTGAGGCCATAACCTTGCCAGCCGATGCCACGGCACGAAATTTCTTCGGGGTCGGTGATGATGGTCGTTTCCATGCGAAGATTGCTGTTTTGTCTCGGGATCAAAATGATGGAGCCATGTTTCGTCCATTGTTACGAAACGAGACAAAAAGTTTTCAGAATCTTCTTGAAACTTGTCCAACAATATCTTCGAAATGTCAAGTCGATTTTGTTTCTGACTATCGGTTAACATTCTCGGCACCCATCTTGCGGAGACTTTTCTCATATTCAAAGATTGTTTCAATATGGATTGAATACTTCCATATGAAATGCCCGTTTCTTGAATTAAGTATCGGATGGTAACTCTTCGATCGCTCAATACAATTTTCTCGACTTTCGCAACATTTTCTCGGATGACTGACGTCGATGGACGGCCGCAACGATGTTCGCCTTCCGTGCTCGTTCTCCCTATTCGAAATTGAGAAGCCCACCTTGCAACAGTGGAATACGGCGGAGCAGACTCTCCTAATGTTGCCTCCAAATCGCAATTAATTTCTTGCGTCATTATCTTTTTTAAACAGAGGTATTTAATAACGGCTCGTACTTCGCTTTCTCCATTTTCGAGAACACGTTCCGACACGAAGCAAACAAATGACTACATTCAGAAAAAAACAAAAAAGAATCGAAGATTTTTTTCTTTATTACAAATATGTATCTGAGCTATGCCTGGCAGTATTTTTTTATTTCTTACCAAGGAGTATGTCGTTCTCACTACTTTTTGATCACTCCTCGTATAAGAGCACTAAAAGATGGTATCATAGCTCTTTATCAGCAACAAAATACTGAGATATCAAGCTTGACCTCCACAGTATTTTAAGTTTAGAATTTTGTCATATTCAAGACGCATTTCTAATTATTTAGTGTTAAGTTTTTTGCGTTAAATAAATATCTAAATCAAAAGGTGATAGAAAACATCACCAGCAGAGGGCAGAGAGATTTTCATAATCAATGTATCATCAAGTCAATCAAGTTTGACATTTTGCATTAGATTACTACTCATCCTGATTGACCCGTATTTGTTCTGTGCCAAATTAGTGACAGTAACGGGTCGATGAATAACATATTTTATTTATTAAACAAGTTTATCCGTGTGATGATGGATAAAGAATACAATAGGTACATGTTTCACCACTCCTTTTTTTTTGTATATACATACATATTTTATATAGAAAACAGCCAGAGGCAGTACAAATGTCTGTGTTCATCACACAAATAATTGTCTTGAGTGGGAATCGAACCCACGACCTCGCACACGGAAGTCGGTTACACTACCGACTACGCCACGAGGCCCGTCTGCTGTGTGACCCACTGTGAAGCTTCTTGGTGTGTTTTGGTTGTAGTGGAAGATAGCCGTCCATTCTTTCACTACCACTTGCCATCATACGGACCCTGGCTCGTCTGCACTGTAAGCAGTCCTCATGACTGCTTTTTACACTGTAAGCAATAAAAAAAAGCAGTCATTATGACTGGTTAATAAGATATGTATTGGGATATGTCGTGTGCATGACTTGTCGACATGTGTTATGTGTACTGGCTGCGCGCGTACCACTGATATAGTGTTATAGTTAACACGTCACGTGACGATGTCGACGACGGGTTACACGAATTTACTCCCTATCCAAACCTTCCTATAGAAGTTTTCATTTCAGAAACAAAAGGTAGTTTAAACTGAGTATGTTTCACCGTAATTATAACTGTAGTAGGGTATATTTGATCTGAAAATCTTGTGACAATAGCGGTAAAAGATTTACCTAAATCATTAGCGTGACATTAGACGAAATGTAAACTAGAAATAAGTAGTAGTAACTACTTATTTCTAGTTTGCATTTCGTCTAATGTCACGCTGTATTACCTCTATCAATTAGAATGTTGCCAAGCACCAAAATGTTTAGATGGTAATAAACTATTAAGCTATTGTAAACTTCTTCAAAAATTTCTGTATTTTAAAAAGCTGCATCTATACAAATAAATAAAATTGAAGTATCTGCCTGTAATTTCTAAATAACAGCTTTTTACTAAACTACTACTACTAGTTTTTAGGATATATCTCAGGTTCCCGATATACATAGTAGCGGGATAAAATGTATACCAGTTTTTAAGTCTAATCAAGAGCTACCAAATAATGAAAGTTGCATCAAACATTTTTGTGTGATGCGTGAACGAACAAACAGATAAACAGACAAAATCTAAAAAAAATGTTTTGTGTTTAGGTACGCCTGTATAGCGTTAGTTAAATGTACAGACATAGCACTGTTACAGCTTTATAATAGTATAGATGTAGCCCCGGCACACGGCGGGTTTATTTAGTGGGTGAGGGCCCCACACTACCCTGAACGTTGCCCCGAACGATGGGGCGTGCGGTTAGGTACATTTTGTCCTGCGTAAATAAAAAAAGGTATATGAAAGTACCTATAACAACCCACCTATAACAAAATATTTTTTTTAAAAGTTTTGTCTAATCATAATTTCCAGAATTGCTGAATTGGACAGGGCTTTTACTGACACCACTGAAGGAATGTAATATGGTTCCAGTGGTTCGCCAATAAAGACGGAGAGACGGCACACGGCGGGTTTCTTTAGTGGGTGAGGGCCCCACACTACCCTGTTCGTTGCCCCGAACGACGGGGTGTGCGGATAGGAACATTTTTTAAAAAAGCTGGTATGATACGGAGTAACGGCTTCTTTTATTTTGCAAAAATACACAAAACAAGAAATTAACTAATTTCACGCTATAGAAGTCACAGGTAGCAAGTCATACACACACACACACACACACACACACACACACACACACACACACACACAGGCAGCTAGTAGGTATATAATAAAACATTAGAATAGGGTTTATCTTTAAAAAAATATTTTTTTGAAATGGAGAGGGGACGATAAAAGAAAGGAAAAAGCTAAACGATAATTTTAATTTTTAAGTCTGTTTGTTTGTTTGAGCATCTCTCTAAAATTTCTGAACGGATAAATAGGCCAGGCCTTATTTAATTTATTGGATATCAGGAAAAAGGTTATCTTCATTAACGCAAATGAAGTCACGTGCGTATGTAATACTATCTAGTCTTCTACTAATCTAGTAGGCAGCTGAATAACATTTTTCATGCAGTACCTATAGTATATTAGAGTAAGATAAGGTGATCACACACTTCTCCGTACGAAACGCGCCGAAATTCTCCCAAAAATCTAATTTTCGAAGTACATTTTGTACAAGTAGATGTGAAGCCCTATAACGCTCTGCACACTTATCCGCACCAAATTGGATCAATTGTCCTTAGAATTCGGAAGGTTTCCAAATCCCAGAAGAATTAAGATGACGTCATCAGATTTGTAGAGGGTAAGGTTAATTACACGGGTATTCCTTGCCAACTTAACTATGTTAGCACTTTTGTATATCGTCATTTAAATTCAGAGGGAATTTTCACGGTTTAAATAATTGTTTAAAACGCATATTATACGCGTAATTCTATGGGAGTCGTGAACGCCGACTAAGGGATTACCGGGGGACCGGACAGCAGCGTTCCCCAGTGTACTAAAAACATTCACTGCGATCGCCAACTCGCCTGCCACGCGTGGTGATTATGGTAAAACCTAAAGGAGGCCTAAGTCCAGCAGTGGACGATGAAAGGCTGATGGATGGATGGAATATATTTTTGAGTAGTGGCTGATTTGAGAAAGGCTTAGCGGTTAGAGCACTTCCCCGGGTTGGAAGGGTCGCAGGTTTGATTCCCGCTCGCACTAGTTCTATTTTTCCACATTTCACAAATAATTTGTTTACTAAAGTAGTTGAGCATGTCAAGTGCTAAAACACAGATTAAAAATGTTGAGAAAGGGTGCTGAAGAATAGTTTCAAAAATTATTTTTAAATTTGTTTCTCGTTCTATATTTAAGAAGATAGTACCTAACATCATCTTGACCTTGACCCCGATGTAGTAATGTCTTATAAGTTACACCTATCATCCATCCATCCATCAGCCTTTCAGCGTCCACTGCTGGACATAGGCCTCCCCAAGGGGAACGCCACAACGAGCGGTCCCGTCATGGGGGATACTGCCGTAATCACCACGCTTGGCAGGCGGGTTGGCGATCGCAGTTGATGTTGTTAATACTCGAGGGAGTGCTGCTGCCCACTGCTCCGGTATTCCCTCAGTCGGCTCTTACGACTCCCGTGGGTAGAGAGGGGTGGGATAACTCTAAAGCTGGCCCCACACGGCCAAGTTACACCTATATCGCTTAATAAACAGGCAGTTACTTAAATTATATAAGAAACAGAATCATTTTCCTTGAGATTCAGTAATTATTTCTATTATATTTAAGTCACATTTTTAAGAAATTACTGTAAAAATTAGGACAGTAAACTATTTTAGCCACGTTGGCTGCAAAAATGAACGCTTTTTTCACAATAGTATGTACGTTATTATGATAACGTAATTAGTTTTATTGATTACAGTAATTATTGTTTTATAAATAATTGGTTAATTAAAATTATTATAACAAAATTCAAAAAGTTTTGCATTAAATACATGGTAATGAAGGACAGTGATTTCAGACTTCCGTATTTACTTAATATAAAAATGTTCCTAGATGTTAAATAATAGTTAAATAATATTTACGCTCTTGATACAGGACGCATTAATTCGATAGGTGGTGACAATATATATATATATCTGCAGCTATATATCATCATTATAATTTTTTTTATGCGTATGATGGCAGACGATCCATGGCCCACCTGATGGTAAATGGTAACCGTTGCTCATGCACTCAACTATACCGATAGTATTGTCAAGCCGCTGCTCACCATTACATCTCACAATATGAAATGAATTAATAAACGTCTGTCTGCTGCTACAACCAAAACACATCGCAACAAAACCTGGTCCTGTTTCATTTAAATCCAGTGACAAACCTTGAGATACTCCAGTACTTAATTTTTATTCCTTATAGTGGCAAACGAGCCACGGCCCACCTGATGGTCAGCGGTAAACGTTGATCATGGTCGTAATTATTATAATATATATATATATATAAAAAAAAAATTATAATATATATATAAAAAATATCTAAATATTTAAAGGGTTTGCGTCATTATTAGGTAAAATCTTAATTGTAAAATTAAGTTTAACTGGTCGGTATAATGTATGAAAATACGTCCGACAGACGGCGCAGGCGTCACCCAAAGACGTTAAGTATGATGTGTTATCGAGATTAGCAGTCAGGAGCAATTGTCAGGATGGCTGAATTGGTAAAGCATCTGGACGGTATACCGAAGATGCAGGTTCAAATCCTGCTCCTGACTGTTATTTTCGATTTCACATTTTTCACTTTGTGTTTAATGTATAGTGCTAAGCATGTCAAATGCTAAAAATATATATAAAAATATCTAAAATATTTAAAGGGTTTGCGTCATTATTAGGTAAAATCTCAATTGTAAAATTAAGTTTACCTGGTCGGTATAATGTATGAAAATACGTCCGACAGATGGCGCAGGCGTCACCCAAAGACGTTAAGTATGATGTGTTATCGAAATTAGCAGTCATGAGCAATTGTCAGGATGGCTGAATTGGTAAAAGCATCTGGACGGTATCCAGAAGATGCAGGTTCAAATCCTGCTCCTGACTGTTATTTTCGATTTCACATTTTTCACTTTGTGTTTAATGTATAGTGCTAAGCATGTCAAATGCTAAAAATATATATAAAAATATCTAAAATATTTAAAGGGTTTGCGTCATTATTAGGTAAAATCTTAATTGTAAAATTAAGTTTACCTGGTCGGTATAATGTATGAAAATACGTCCGACAGATGGCGCAGGCGTCACCCAAAGACGTTAAGTATGATGTGTTATCGAAATTAGCAGTCAGGAGCAATTGTCAGGATGGCTGAATTGGTAAAAGCATCTGGACGGTATCCAGAAGATGCAGGTTCAAATCCTGCTCCTGACTGTTATTTTCGATTTCACATTTTTCACTTTGTGTTTAATGTATAGTGCTAAGCATGTCAAATGCTAAAAATATATATAAAAATATCTAAAATATTTGTAAAATTAAGTTTACCTGGTCGGTATAATGTATGAAAATACGTCCGACAGATGGCGCAGGCGTCACCCAAAGACGTTAAGTATGATGTGTTATCGAGATTAGCAGTCAGGAGCAATTGTCAGGATGGCTGAATTGGTAAAGCATCTGGACGGTATCCAGAAGATGCAGGTTCAAATCCTGCTCCTGACTGTTATTTTCGATTTCACATTTTTCACTTTGTGTTTAAAAATTTCACAATTTAAAGAGGAGTATTAT
Source organism: Leucoma salicis (assembly GCA_948253155.1). Lineage (NCBI taxonomy): Eukaryota > Metazoa > Arthropoda > Insecta > Lepidoptera > Erebidae > Leucoma > Leucoma salicis. Next base: position 9,491,428 of record OX411815.1, read on the forward strand.
ACTGATTTTAATATACTAATTTAAAGTCTCATACATTGTAAGCATAAAAATTTGAAGTAGATATTTTCACTGTGTTTCTAAACGAATATTAGGTGGGTTAAAATAAACTAACCAAAAATTTTGTAAAATCATATACTGTGGGTAGATAAAACCGTTATTTCAACGGTTCGTATCAGCCGTAGACGTCTATCATCTAAGTCCACCCGTGATCATGAATGCTGTAAAGTATTTGAAACGTCGGGATAGTAGTAAAATCAAGTAAACGCGATAGATTCCGTAAACGTAGTTTTATTTCAAAATGTCTTTTGAATTTATAGAAAAAAATCGACGGTATTACGGGAATTCGTGGTATAAATACGTCTCAACTTTTCCACATCCGGATATTAAAAGTCCTTTTAGAACATTTCCTTGCAATGATACTACTCGCAATCTAGTACAATTAAAAAGTTGCGATGGGTTTAAATTACGAAGTAGTATGAGCGGTACGCCAATCTTAAGTTCTAGTTTGTGAGGGGGTAGATCAGGCACATTTACCTATAGTGTTTAAAACTTCTATTGGATAATTAACAGCTTCATTCAGATTGCAAACTGAATTGATGGAAAGATATGTTTGTGATTCACCAGGAAGTTTATACACTACTTTAGTTCATCCATCCATCCATCAGCCTTTTGACGCCCACTGCTGGACATAGGCCTCCCCAAGAATGGGGGATAGTGCCGTAATCGCCACGGTTGGCAGGCGGGTTGGCGATCGCAGTGGATGTTGTTAATACTCGAAGAAGTGCTGCTGCCCACTCCCTCGATATTCCCTCCCGAAAAGAGTCGCGGATAACAGCTACTCAATTAATTCATCATCGTCATTAGCCTCTCCTGGTGCATAACTGCACATAGGCCTCTCCCAATTTCTTCCAGGTCACTCTGTCTGCTGCTTGATTTATCCAGTCATGGAATGCATGTCATTGGATGTCGTCTATCCATCGCTTAGGTGGGCAACCACGTTGAAAATTGTGTAACCAATATTGTGACACAGTTGGAAAAACGGGACCCTTAACTGAAGGCCACACCATCTGTAATCTGAAGTTGAAAGCAACTATTATTATATTATTGGATGAGTAAGATTCTAATATCTTTAAACGAGCAATTCTTGTATATCTATACTATTATAAAGCTGTAACAGAGCTATGTCTGTACATTTAAGATATTTAAGAAAAAATGACTGTAATAGGCTATATAGCCGAGTCTAAACACAAAACTATTTTTTTTTAGAATTTTATTCTGTTTGTCTGTTTGTTTGTTCACGCATCACGCAAAAACTACTGAACGGATTTTCATGTAATTTTTTTATTTGATAGATCTTGATTAGACTACCAAACTGGTATACATTTTATTCCGCTACTTTATCGGGAATCTGAGATATAACCCAAAATCTAGCTTTTGGCTGCGGCGAAAACGCGGGCAAAGGCTAGTAATAATATAAAAGACAATTTAATTAGAATCAATGGTTTTATTATTATTATTATGTAATCAATTATTTATTATTTCATTGACTTACTAGTTGAATTTAATTATTCTGAATATTGACCATTGATTTATTATTTTACATTGTTATTATTGACTATATTGATTAGATTTGACTACTTTGCCTATTGGGCTGTATATAGAGTTTTAAATTATTCCGTCCAACATTGTTAACTCATACCCACATAGTACATCTTTCATCAACACACCAGTCACAACTGCCATGGCGAAGCCCTTTACTGCGCAGTCCATCCATCCATCCATCCATCAGCCTTTTAACGTCCACTGCTGGACATAGGCCTCCCCAAGAGAACGTCACAACGAGCGGTCCTGTGCCGACCGCATCCAACGGCTCCCCGCAGCTTTGACCAGATCATCGGTCCATCTGGTGGGGGGCCGTCCTACACTGCGCCGTCCGATACGTGGTCGCCACTCGAGAACCATTCGTCCCCAATGGTTATCGGTTCATCGAGCGATGTGGCCTGCCCATTGCCACTTCAGCATGGCAACCCGGCGGGCTATGTTGGTCACTCTCGTTCTCCTACGGATCTCCGTATTACGGATTCGATCACGTAGGGAAATACCAAGCATAGCCCGCTCCATGGCCCGCTGAGCGACTTTGAGCCTTGATATGAGGCCAACATTCAGAGACCACGTCTCTGTTCCGTATGTCATCACTGGTAACACACACTGGTCGTAGACCTTCGTTTTTAGACACTGCGGAATATTGGACGAGAAGTTCTTCCATAGCTTCCCGAACGCTGCCCAGCCGAGTTGGATTCGTCGATTGACCTCTTTCTCGAAGTTGTGCCTACCTAACTGGACTGTTTGTCCCAGGTAGACATAATGGTCGACAACTTCGAGAAGCGCACTCCCGACTAGGACCGGTGCTGAAATGACATGGGCATTAGACATGACTTTGGTCTTGTCCATGTTCATTTTGAGACCCACTAGTCGGGAAACCCTGCTGAGATCATTGAGCATGGTGCCAAGGTCCTCCAGAGATTCTGCCATGACTACGATGTCGTCGGCATATCGAAGGTGAGTGATGTATTCGCCATTGATGTTGATGCCGAATCCGGTCCAGTCCAAGAGCTTGAAGACATCTTCCAATGCAGCGGTGAAGAGTTTCGGGGACATAACGTCTCCCTGTCTAACACCTCTCTGCAGTTGGATCGGTCCCGTACTCTTGTCCTGAACACGGACTGACATGGTGGCGTTTCTATACAAGCACTTCAGCACTTCGATGTACTGATTGTCAATTTGGCACCGCTGAAGGGACTGCAGCACCGCCCAAGTTTCGATCGAATTGAAGGCTTTCTCATAGTCCACAAACGCCAGACACAGAGGCCGATTGTAGTCCTCGGTTTTCTGTATAATCTGGCGTAGCGTGTGAATGTGGTCTATGGTACTATAGCCTTTTCGGAAACCGGCTTGTTCGGGAGGCTGGAAGTTGTCAAGCCTGCGCATGAGTCGATTTGTAATGACCCTCGAAAACAACTTATAGACGTGGCTCAAGAGCGAGATGGGTCTATAGTTCTTCAAGAGGGTTCTGTCACCTTTCTTGAAGAACAGCACCACCACGCTTCTGGTCCACGACTCTGGAACGTCGCCCCCGTCGATAAGGAATGTCGCAGAACGACGGAATTGAACAGCCTCTGAAGAACTTTTAAGACCGGCTTTCCGCCTGCTCTCAGAAGCTCTGTGGTGATTCCGTCGTCTCCCGGTGTCTTTCCGTTCTTTAGTTGTTTGAGAGCCATTCTGATCTCGTACAGGCTCGTTAAGCGCAGAGCTTTTGTTAATGGTGGGATGGAAGACTACATCCAAAAGTGCCAGGGCTTGCTAGGTGACGTTAAAAACATCTTATTGCATTGAATAAACATTAATAAAGTACATACTTAAAAATGCAGCCTTAACAGCAGCTGAACAAATAAAAAAGTTGCTAGAACAGTTAAAAATGGTTACGAACATGAGCCAATCGACAACTGGGTTTTCCCAGTCGGGTAAGCAGGTTACAGAAAGTACACCAATTAACATACAGGCATAGAAAGAAGTGTCTGAGAAAGAGAAGACAAATCAAAACGACCTCATAAAAGGTATGGAGTACTTTAGTATCCAAATCAAGCGCCATGAAGACTTCATGAAGGACATAAATAGGGTATTGAAATCGAGAGAATAGGGTGATGGGAAAGATAAGGAATGCAGCAATGAAAAACTCATACAAAATATAAATAGACACACAGAAACATCTCCTTCAAGACGTGCAACATGATAATGCCAGGATGAGATATTCAGCTGAAGAAATAAGGTAAAGTTATTCGAATTCTATAGATAATTTTAGCATGCATGTAAATAAATAAAGATAAGATGATATTTGTGTAATACTATAGTTAAGATGATATTTGTGTATGTGTTAATGCAAGTATTTCAATACATTATCATAAAGACCAAATTAGCAGATATTTTGCTACTATTATTTATAAGAGGTGATCCATTTCGAGGTTCTCTACTTTTTTAAAGAAAAAAACAGAAAATTCAAATTAAATGGAGAATGTTTATCAAATGATAATAAACATTCTCCATTAAATTTGAATTTTCTGTTTTTTTCTTTAAAAAAGTAAGGTACCTCGAAATGGATCACCTCTTACTATTGAAAAATAACCAAGATGACGCTATATCCTATAGTCTTTGTTACTCAGACGGGTTGTTTTATGTTACCTACCTGTTAACTGAATAGATATCTAGAGATGGTATCTGAGGAAGGATGAGTACATAGTATTCAAATAAAAACTGGAGGAGTTGTACTGAGATATGAAATTGTGTGTTAGCTTTTAGGGATAGGAACATTTTGTTTTACCTTTATCTTAGAATAAATGTGTTTCAATACTTACTTATTATCACGCCATCCCTCTTGTGGGGTAGGCAGAAAGAACAAAGTGCCATACGGAGCTATTCTTGCATACATCTCTCGCTTCCTCGACATTCATAATTCTTTTCATAAACGCTCACCGGTTTCGGAGACTCCTGATCCACCATCCTTCAATACATAACCGATTTGGTCTAAGTAGGTCAGTCTCGCTCTCCCCCTGTACCTACATCCTTATACTTTCGCATTACATATCTTCTTAACCAATCGCTCGTCCAGCATTACTTTCACATGTCCGGACCATCGGAGCATTCCCTTTCGCATTTTTACACTATACTCTCTTTCAGACCGACTCGCTCTCTTACGTTGTCGTTGCGTATGCAATCAGGTTTTTCGCAAAGATTTACTAACTCGTATCTCAAGGGCGTAGAATAGGGAATTGAAAACGTAAAAAAATTATCACTTTTTTATTGCATATGGTGGAAGACGAGCCACGGCCCACCTGATGCTAAATGATGCACTGTCAAGCCGCTGCTCCCCATTTAATTTCACAGATATGAAATGAAAGAAGTAACGGCTATCTGCTGCTACAACCACACAGGAGATGGTGGTACTAACCCGCTCGGGCCCGATAGCTAAGTGAGTACTCCCACTTGGTACCCAGCCCTACCACCAGTAATGCAATGGGTGATAATTGCTTACTTTCCTTAGTCGCCTCGTACGACATCTCTAAGGAATGAATGGGATGGAGGCAGTTGTATTCTTAGTCCCTCACCACCTGACGTAGTCGCGGGCAACTGCTAGTAGTTACTATGTTTAAATGTATAATCAAACATTATATTATACTTTATGAAGAGTTCTACCACAACAAGATACAACCAGCATTACAAATAATAGAAAAATTTCGAAGAACTACTTTCACAGCTGTATCAGCAAATATTTTTTTTAAGAAAAGATTTAGCATACTTTTGAATTCAAATTTATTTAAAGTAAATATCCTCCTGACTCACGACACGAAACTGGAAATTAACCGACGATTCTGTTGCCGTAGCCAAGTCCTCCATAGGCACCGTTGCCGAGTCCACCGTAACCAGCGTATCCGAGACCGTTGTAACCTAATGAGCCATAGCCGAGGCCATTGTAGGCATTAGCGCCATAGGCAAGTCCGTTAAGGCCAGCACCCGAGTATCCTCCGAGGGCGCCAGCGTAGCCACCAAGGTAGCCAGCGCCAGTAGTGGGAGCTACTCTGGTTACTGAAGTGTAGGAGGTAGCGGGACCATAACCGCCATAACCGGCGTATCCACCGTAGCCACCGTAGTTACCGATGCCATTGTAAAGTCCGCTTGCACGGGCCAGGCCAAAAAGGCAGACGGTCAGAGCGAAAATCTATTAAAAAGAAATAATAATTATTAATATTTAGTATGGAAATAAAATTGATATTTAAAACAGTAAAATTATAAAAGTTCTTACTTTGGAGAACATGTTCTTGTTTCTTCAAATGTGATGATTCGAATGTTGGGGTTGCTATTGTTACACGCTTTTATACAAAACAAGTTAGGAATAAAATTTATTTGCCAAGGTTCTGTTTGATTTGGAGAAAATCGGAGCGTGACGAGTTTAATTAGTCACTTTGAAATAGATTATTTATTAACTAATGTTGCCAAAACATAATTATGTGAAAACTAGAACCTTACAGCAAACTATGCATAAAACACTGCGGTAGTGATCAAAGGTTAAGATTAATATCAGCTATATCATAACAACTAAATTATGCTGCTATTATCATAATTAACAAGGACTACAATGGCTAGTGTTATCTACAAAATATGAAGTAATTAGGTAATTAAGTTTTTGATGAGACTGTATCTTGATCCATATTTATGATTGTTATCTATGATCTAGATGAATTCAGATTCTTTTATTTAAATGAAGTATTTAAGAATTCTTGTCTGTAATTAACTCACCTAAATGTTTAATTATTTCTTTTTATAGAAACTGTATCGGATATAATAATTGAAGTTAATTCTTCCAAGCGCAATGAAATTATAATATGTTTAACATAATTAAGATGTTTATGTAAAACATCAGGTACGTGAACAAGTTCTTTACTTTGTTATTACTTAAGATTATTATGAATGAAATGGTAGTATTTAATTAAGTATTAATATATTCAAATCCAAGTGATTATAATTCAAATGAGGAACAAATCTAATTTATGAAGTTAGGTGATTGTGTGACACATTTTGTGAATTTGCTTATTCACTTACGAGTATATATAACAGCAAAAACAGTTTGATAACTGTTAATTATTTTGTACATGAAGACAAATGAAACGAGTCTACAATGGTTCTGTACGATGGGCTTTATAATTGACCTCATAATGCCATACATGCATTTTGAACCATTAGAATTATTAATTACTCTTAGGATTATTAATTACTCTTTATCCACTAATATGCTTGGACTAATTAAGACAGTTGTATGTAAACATAAAGTTGTGTTACTGTTGAATATCTACTTATAATTCTGTAGTGAAAAAAATAATATATACTATTATAAAGCTGTAACAGAGCTGTGTCTCTACATTCAAGATATTTAAGAAAAAATAACTGTAATATATAGGTGTGTCTAAACCCAAAACAATTTTATTTAGAATTTTTCTCTTGTTTGTCTGTTTATCTGTTTGTCTGTTTGTTTGTTCGCGCATCACACAAAAAATACTTAACAGATTTAGATGCAACGTTTTTTTTTTGAAATTTGAATTTGAAAGGCCTTGATTAGACTTAAAAACTGGTATACATTTTATCCCGCTACTATATCGGGAACCTGAGATATAACTGAAAAACAAGAAAATTATTTAAACTAGATTTTATTTTAGAATTTATTTAAAAGAACTACTAGATGGATTTTGATACAACTTTTTTATTTGAAAGGCCTTGTTTTGATTTAATAAACTGGTAGATATTTTATCCCGCTACTATATCGGGAGCCTGAGATATAACCGAAAAACTAGCTTTTGGCTGCGGCGAAGCCGCTGGCAAAGGCTAATTTATTATACACCGAGATTAAATCTGGTAATCAATCTCTTTGTTTGTCGTCAGTAGTATGCAACCTTCGTGCATTTCTATGATATAATATTCGGCACTCTACTTTATCTATATATGCTTACTTTTTTCTCTAGACCGTGTGCTAGGTAAGACATGTCTTACCTTCCAGGAGGTATGATATTAATATATATATATTTCATGACCTATGTTTTGGTTCATAACCTCCTATAGTTACGTAATCTGTTTACTATTCTAGGAATAAAGGCGTGAGCCTGTATGAACTATTCTTATTTTGATAATTGAAGCTCATACAGTATACTAATATAGCTGTAAAAATGCTCATTAGTAGATTGTAAATTTATATTTTTTATGACAATTATTCGCTCTATCTAGGTGAAGCTTTACTTATTTCAAGAACATGAATATCCTCACTAGTACTCGTATAATATTATAAATGTAATAGTGTTTGTTACTATTTAACGCCGTAACAATATACTTAACCGATAATTTTAAATATTTTATCATTTTTATATAATTTTAAGCACTAGATATGCTCGGTTGTTTATCAGAATTCAAAATGCGAAAATGTTAAATAGATAATGATAGCTATAAGCAGGATTTGAACTTGCGTCTCTTGCATTGCCGTTGCATTATCTCTACATACTAAGATATCTCTGAAACGGTAGATAATAGGAAAAGCAGGTTCAAATCCTGTTCATGCCTGTCATATTCGCAGTTGGTGTTCCGATTATCACAAAATTTCGCATCCATAGACTGCAGATTAGGAAGTAGGTTATTTATACCAGAAAAATGAAGAGTTCCTGTGGAATGACAATTTTTGTATAGAGATTAGGTATTAAATGTTTCAGATGGTAACGTACGTAATAGCTAACTGCTCCTGTATTATATAGTATAGGATATATATTATTAGTAGGCTCAATATGTTTAGTTTAATTGCATTTATTTGTAGATAATTAGGTACTACTTGTTATTAATTGGGGATAAGAATTTTCACTTACAACATTTTTATTTTATTAGCTCATATGATTCCTAAGCGGAAAGCTAAATATATCTCGTTAATGGCACGTTATCACATGGGTCTGTCATGACAATGGGTGTGCTGCAGGGGTCCATGTTGGGACCATTTATGTTCTTAGTCTATATTAACGACCTACCATACTACGTAGGAGATAATCGAAATATTGTGTTGTTCGCAGATGATACATCTTTATTATTTAAAATAAGAAGGCAACAACTTAATTATGACGATGTGAACAACACACTATCTAAAGTTGTTCATTGGTTCAATACTAATAACCTAGTTTTAAGTGAAAATAAAACTAAATGTATAAAATTTACTACACCCAATGTAAGGCATGTAGAAACCAATGTACAATTGAATGGCGTCGAACTGGACCTTGTGGAGTCCACGGTTTTCCTAGGTATCACTATAGATAACAAACTCCAATGGCGCCCCCATATTAAAAAATTGTCAGGTAGGCTTAGCTCAGCGGCATATGCGGTAAAAAAAATTAGATTATTGACTGATGATTGATGTTGAAACGGCTAGAATAGTTTATTTCAGTTACTTTCATAGTATTATGTAATATGGCATACTGCTATGGGGATGCTCCGCCGATTTAAATTCTATATTTGTACTTCAGAAAAGGGCCGTTCGTGCAATCTATAATCTGGGCCCGAGAGTTTCCCTTAGACAGAAATTTAAAGAAATAAATATTCTAACTGTCGTGTCTCAATTTATATATGAAAATCTGTTGTATGTCAAGAAAAACATCAGAAGCTTTGATAAGTATAGCGACGTTCATCACATTAATACAAGGAACAAAGGCAATCTTGTTGCTCACAGTACTCGTCTCCACAGAATCAGTAGATCTTTCATGGGGCAATGTATATGCTTCTACAATAAAATTCCTGAAAATGTCCGAAACATGCCACTAAATAAGTTTAAGAAAGCCATAAAAATTAGACTTTGTAATCAAGGTTATTACACTGTTTCGGATTATCTTGAGGATAAAACTAAATGGGCTTGAGCTGCTCCTCATTCATTAATTTTCAAAGTTGTTTTATAAGAAATAATGTAATGTTATAAAGATTATATTAAATTGTAATAAATTTGCAATTTAAAAAAGTGGCCCATGAGTTTCTTGCCGGGTTCTTCTCATGAAAGGCTTTACTACGGAATCCGGCCGCTTGTGGCGATTGCAATCGCCTCTTTGTTATTGCGGTTGCACTCGCCTCAGGCGCTCGTGTTAATTATTTTAATTATTAGTGTATTATTGACGATTTTAAGTGCTACTTAATAGGCCTACGAAATAAAGATATTTTTGAATTTGAATATTTTTGAAATATTGTTTTATAAAACGAGCAATATAGTCTGGGCACTTAACCGCAAAATTAACCCACCATGTGCCTTCTCCCCGCCTGTATTGGCGGATTACTGAGAGTTTGACATTCCTCCAGTGGTCTTTGAGTTTAAGCCTTAAACTAAGGTTGAGACTTCTCATATCGATGTGATGAAAATTCTTAATACGTAACTGTTTCACTTAATTCCACCCTCATTTTGGAGGATATTGCAGGGAAAAATAATAATGCCAGTAAAATAAAAATTGTCTGCTTGAGTAAAATAGGCTTATTAGTCTTTGACGAAGCTTATTATTTACATGTAGGCACATGTACCAGCAAAAGATCTAACTAGCTACACAAGTAGCATACAGCTAGTTAAGTTATTTATTTGTCAGTGGCAAAAATAAAAAGTGACTTTGGACTTTCCAGTCATTGAAATTGATCCAAAATTGATTCATAAGATATATAGGTTCATAAATAGAAAAATCATGAAGGACTTATAGTCGACGAATTGAGAATCCTCTCATGTTTGATTTCGGTTAAAGACACTAGGAACCTATTATCAACACATATCAAGGGTATCATAATATCGTAGCCTACAAGCCATTAAACTAGTAATGGTAAGCTAAACTCTACGATAAGTTGTATAGTCCCCATTCTTGAATTTAAAGCTATACATTTGCCACCACTGTTATGTAATAAACAAGTGACGTCACATCGTTTACCCCTTCCCACGTTCAGTAAATCAAGCGAACAATATAGTGTTCAATATTATCACTGTCCAAGGCGTACATAATCATTAGTGATTTAGTAATTTCGCATAACATCTGATAGAAGAGCACTGTAATTTATAAATCTAGCTTTAAAAGTTGATTATCTTATTAAATCTAATTTTTTTGGAAAATTTGTAAAGTGTAAGGAAGCAATAATAATATTAATATATGGAATAAAGAGATACATATGTTTTATAATATTTATTTATCATACTATGAGTGAAATTATGCGATGATTCTGTTGGTGTAGCCATGGGCACCGTTGCCGTAAGCACCAACGCCCCATCCACCGTAGCCCGCGTTTCCAAGACCGTTGTAACCTAATGAGCCATATCCGAGGCCGTTGTAGGCGTTAGCGCCATAGGCAAGTCCGTTGTAGGCGTTAGCGCCATAGGCGAGTCCGTTGTAGCCTGCACCCGAGTATCCTCCGAGGGCGCCAGCGTAGCCACCGAGGTAGCCGGCGCCAGTAGTGGGGACTCTGGTTACTGAAGTGTAGGATGTAGCGGAACCATAACCGCCATAACCGGCGTATCCACCGTAGCCACCGTAGTTAGCGATGCCATTGTAGAGACCACTTGCACTAGCCAGGCCGAAAAGGCAGACAGCGATGGCAACAATCTGTAAAATAAATTAAATATATTCAAATGTTCTCTGAAACTAAATGATGTTATATTATACTGCGAAATCTACCAACCCACACCGGGTAAACGTGGTGGTTTATGGCCTACATCCCTCTCACTCTGAGTGCCCAGCAATGGTATATGGATGTTTTGTGAAACAAAAATATCTTTTTCAAGTAGTAATAACTATTTAGGTGTTTTTATATATTACTAGCAAAAGCTAGTTTTACAGTTATACCTCAGGTTCCCGATATAGTAGCGGGATAAAATTTCTACCAGTTTTTAAGTCAAATCAAGGTCTTTCAAATAAAAAAAGTTGCATCAAATCCATCCAGTAGTACTTTTAAATAAATTCTAAAAAAATTCTAGTTTAAATAATTTTCTGGTTTTTGGGTTATATCTCAGGTCCCCAATATAGTAGCGGGATAAAATATATACCAGTTTTTAAGTCTAATCAAGGCCTTTCAAATAAAAAAGTTACATTAAAATCCGTTCAGTAGTTTTTGTGTGATGCGCGAACAAACAAACAGATAAACAGACAAACAGACAAAAATTAAAAAAAAAATGTTTTGTGTTATAGCCTATTACAGTCATTGTTTTCTCAAATATCTGAAATGTACAGGCACACCTCTGTTACAGCTTTATAATAGTGTAGATTTTAGCATCTGACACACTTTTTTCACATATAAATAAATACAAAGTGTGAAAATGTGAATGTGGTCGTTATATTGTATGGAAATACTTCCGACCGATGGCACAGGCGTCACGTTAAGAATGAATGTGTTGCCGAAATTAGCAGTCAGCAGCAATTGTCACGATGGCTGAATTGGCAAAGCATCTGGACGGTATCCAGGAGATGCAGGTTCAAATCCTGCTCGTGACTGTTATTTTCGATTTCAGATTTTCACACTTTGTGTTTAAAATAACTATTGCCATTATCGTGTTACGGCAATTCTCTGAACTGGTTACTCACTTTGGTGAACATGTTGGTATCTCTTCAAATGTGATGATTTGAATGCGTTTGAAGCTATTGTTACATGTTTATATATTAAATCACGCAGGAAATAAAGTACTTTCTCAAGGCTCTGTTTGATTTGGGGAAAACGGAGCGTGACGAGTTTTAATTAAACACACGTTGACACATTTTCTTGAATTGCATGGTCAATTATATATAATAACAAATTATATTTAATAGCGATTAACTACTCTAATTATAAAAAAAATTGAACTAGACTATACACTGCGATTGGTTGAGAAACCGACGCGTGATGTCACAATAATGCGTTGGCCAATCACGGTGATCTCTCAACCAATCACAGTGATCTCGATACGGTCGACACGTGACATATGACATTCTGCCTAACCCCCCAGGTTTTATATTATATTATGCCAGACTTGACTTCAGTACCATGAGCTTTACTTTTAACCTTATAATGCTAATTATGTGTGTTTTAACCATTAGGATTTGATAATAAGCTCACCCACTCTGTTTGGGGACCAACATACATAGTGTTGTGTAATCTTAAGTGGTATATACGTTGTTTACTACTACAGGGATAGAGACGAGACTATGTACGAACTGTTTTTATTTTGATTTTTGCAGCTCATGTAAAAGAATGAGTGCAGCGTTGATAGATTCATTGTTGATTACTAAATTAACAACATTTATAAATATTGTTCACTAAGTATATTAAATTTTTAGAAGTCGTATAATATCCTTCCTAATATTGATGTAACAATAATGTGAAAGTGTATGTTACTTCGTGATGCCGTAACTACTTAACAGATCATCTAGAATATTTGGTTACTTTTATATATTTTTAAGCCCTTTTTTTTTTCTTTTTTTGTTGCTTACGGTGGCAGACGAGCAACGGCCCACCTGATGGTAAGTGGTAACCGTCACTCATTGAATCAACTATACCGAGAGTATTGTCAAGCCGCAGCTCATTATTTAATTTTACAAATATAATTATATGAAGTGAAAGAGTTAACGGCTATCTCCAGCTACAACCAAACCGGGAGATGGTGCTACCAACCTATCCGGGCCCGATAGCAATTAAGAACTCCCACTTGGTACCCAACCTTACCACCAGTCATGCAATGGATGATAATTGCTTACTTCCCTTAGTCGCCTCATACGACACCCGTGGGAAAGAATGGGGTGGTGACACTTGTATTCTTAGTCCGTCACCACTCGGAAAAAATGATGTTACTACAGTAGTATTATACACTGCTCTTTAGCTGTTGTTACAAGGAGTAACTTAGGCTACCTACTTTTATTTTTTAATAATAATTAAGGCTCCATGTAAAAAAAAGACCCATGAAATTGTGAATGAATTACTAACCCCGGGACGGCTGGACCGTATTGAACGGGATTTTCACTTGCAGAGCTGCAGTAAATATTTTAAATTGTGACAGCTCTGTTACAGCTTTATAATAGTATAGATTAGTTACATAGGTATTATAGATACACCTCTACTTTAGAAAATCCTACCTACTTAGTTATAGGTAAATACTCCCGCGCCGTGTGCAGTAGTTATGATCCCTACTCTCCTCTGCACGCCCTGCCACGATGCGCGCCAATTATACACAGTATAGTAAACGGGCGTACTATGCTGTGTAGAATTTTCGAAGCCCTACTTTAATGATTTTGGGAAAACTGTATAACAGTTTACCAAAAAAAAAGAAAACTTTAACAACAACTTAAACTATATAACAGTTTTTCCAAACGCTCGTGAGCTAAAAAGTATCAAACAAAAATTTAACCCTCTATTTCACCCTCTCAGGGGAGGAATTGCAAAAAATCCCGTACTTAGTGGATACCTACTCTACGTAAAGAACACACCCTCAAACTTCATATCTTAAAGACCAGCGATTGTGTCAGTTAGGGATTAGAGCTTTATGTATTTATTTAATTTGTGAAACATATTAGTTTTCTGTTATTATTACTTACACTTTTTATTTTCGATTTCACATTTTTCACTTTGTGTTTAATGTATAGTGCTAAGCATGTCAAATGCTAAAAATATATATAAATATTTATAGGGTTTGCGTCATTATTAGGTAAAAATCTTAATTGTAAAATTAAGTTTACCTGGTCGGTATAATGTATGAAAATACTTCCAACAGATGGCACAGGCGTCACCCAAAGACGTTAAGTATGAATGTGTTATCGAAATTAGCAGTCAGGAGCAATTGTCACGATGGCCGAATTGGCAAAGCATCTGGACGGTATCCAGGAGATGCAGGTTCAAATCCTGCTCGTGACTGTTATTTTCGATTTCACATTTTTCACTTTGTGTTTAATTTTATTTATTTACTTAAATTAATTAATGAAACTAGGTAACTAATGTAGTCTATAAACTTCCTGGTGAATCACAAGCATAAATTTCCATAAACACAGCTTGCAATCTGGATGAAGCTGTTAATTATCCAATAGAATTTTTAAACAGCATAAATGTGACTGGTCTGCCCCCTTAAAAATCAGTATTTAATCTTGGCTTGGCATCATAATACTCCGTAATTTAAACCAACCGAAACTGCAATGATACTAAATTACGAGTAGTATCATTGCAAGGAAACGTTATAAAAGGAAGTATAATATCCGGATGCGGAAATGGTGAGGCGATATTTATACTACGAATTCCCATAATACCATCGAATTTTCCCTTTAAATTCAAAAGAGTGCAATTTCCTGTCAATGTCAACTTTGTTATAACAATCAATAAATCACAAAGGCAAACGTTTAGCAAAGCTGGCATAGATTTAACTAAGGGTTGCTTTAAAGATGGGCAACGATACGTGTAATATTCTCGTGCGAAGGATGCACAAGTGTTGTTTTTTAGGTCCAAGAAAATAGGCCTCCAATTTTTAAAGTAAATTAAAACAAAACAACAATATATAATAATAACAAAAAAAAAGATAAACAGGAACAATAAAAAAAATAAAAAATACGAAGCATTGACTCGGAAAGAAATTTGTTTTATGCTATGTCGGTGGCAAATAAGCATAAGGCCTGATGGTAAGCGATTACCGTAGCCTACAGACGCTAGCAATAACAGAGGCATCATTCACGCGTTCATCTCCAAGAAAGGGATAGAGGGTGGAGAGGATGGATAATAGGGAGAGGATAGGAAGGATACTAAGGAGAGTATAGGGAGAATAATAAGGAAAGGAGGTGGTTTGGGCCTCCGGTGCTCCCACTCACCATACGAAATAGGTAGGAGTACCTACCATTGCTTTACGCTGATCTTCTATGAGAGGCTGGTGCTTCCCTAATCGAGCCTGCAATTCATGCTGCGATAAGCAAGGCTCTACTACTTCAAAATGAATGCGATTAAACTTATACAAGGAAAGTAATTCTGTATTAAACTAGCTGATCAAAATATAAAATCCAATATAAATTATTTCTAGAAAAAAATAGGTGTTGGCAGTAGAAGGGTGAAAATTTAGGGTTGTATGTATTTTTTAATGCCGAATCATAAAAATATTAAAATAACAACTTTCGTCCACCAAATAAAAAAAAAAATTTCCTCGCGTTGTATGGCTGAGTCAAGGGTTTGATGCAGAAGGCAGTATTCTGGATACGGCACGCATTGTTCGTAAGTTCCTATCTTTGGGGCCCTAGCCACTGGTAGTTTGTTCCCTGTTGCCAGTGGGTCTACACACTTTTTATATTTTTAAATGTTGTGTTATTTTTTTATCATATACTAATAAAATGTATCTAGTGAATTTATGTTAATAAATGAGTAGTATAATAATAATATATTAAATAAAAAGAAACATTTGTTTTATAATATTTATTTATCATACTATGAGTGAAATTACGCGATGATTCTGTTGGTGTAACCATAGGCACCGTTGCCGTAAGCACCAACGCCCCATCCACCGTAGCCGGCGTTTCCAAGACCGTTGTAACCCAATGAGCCATATCCGAGTCCGTTGTAGGCGTTAGCGCCATAGGCGAGTCCGTTGTAGACGTTAGCGCCATAGGCGAGTCCGTTGTAGGCGTTAGCGCCGTATGCAAGTCCGTTAAGGCCAGCACCCGAGTATCCTCCGAGGGCGCCAGCGTAGCCACCGAGGTAGCCGGCGCCGTTAGTGGGAACTCTGGTTACTGAAGCGTAGGATGTAGCGGCACCATAACCGCCATGACCGGCGTATCCACCGTAGCCACCGTAGTTAGCGATGCCATTGTAGAGACCACTTGCACTGGCCAGGCCGAAAAGGCAGACAGCGATGGCAACAATCTGTAAAAGAAATTAAATGTAAAATGTATTCAAATGTTTTCTGAAACTAAATGATCTTATATTATACTGCAAAATATACCAATCCACACCGGGTAAGCGTGGTAGTTTATAGCCTGGATCCCTCTCACTTGGAGTGCCCAATAGGGCACACACAGGGAGGTTTGTAAAATAAAAAAATAAAATAAAATAACTATTTTAAAGTACAAATTATTATTTGTGAATTAGCTTAAAGTAGTTGAGCATGTCAAGTGCTAAAAATACAGATCAAAATATTTTAAATAACTATTGCCAACATCATGTAATAAATGCTATGCAGAAGTACGGGTGATGCGCGATATACCGGCCATCAGAAAGTCCCTCGGAACATGCTGGAGGAGAGGCGGATCCAACTTGTGTCTGAAGTCGAGCGCTCTCTAGGGCGGGCCTCGGAATGGGGAGAAAAGAACTTGGTTCAATTCAACCCTACTAAGACACAGGTTTGCGCGTTCACAGCAAAGAAGGACGCATTTGTCGTGACGCCCCAGTTCCAAGGGGTAACTCTCCCGGTCTCCGAGAGTATTGGAATCCTTGGCATCGACATATCTAGTAAAGTCCAGTTCGGGAGTCATTTGGAGGACAAAGCCAATTTGGAGAGCAAGAAACTGGGTGTCCTGAACAGAGCCACTCGGTACTTCACACCGCGGCAGCGACTTGTGCTGTATAAAGCACAAGTCCGCCCTCACGTGGAGTACTGTTCACATCTCTGGGCAGGCGCACCAAAATACCAGCTCGACCCACTTGACTCCCTGCAAAGACGCGCTGTTCGAATTGTCGATGATCCCAATCTCAAGGATGAGCTGGACTGGGGCGGCGGAGGGACTTTGGGGCTCTCTGTGTACTCTATCGACTCTTCAACGGGGAGTACTCTGAGGAACTGTTTGAGGTGGTACCAACATCGCCGTTTTACCACTGGACCACGAGACGCCGTACTAGGGTTCATCCATACCACCTGGAAACAATCTCGTCCAAGATGGTTCGTTTTCAGCGTTCTTTTCTACCACGTACGTGCAAGATCTGGAATGAACTTCCTGCTGGGGTGTTTCCCCAGCGTTATGACTTGTCCCTCTTTAAACGAGGTTTGAGAAGAGTACTTTACTCACGGTAGGCGGCGACTAGGCTGTGCCCCTGGTGTTGCCATAGTCCATGGGCGGCGGTTACTACTTACCATCAGGTAGGCCGTTTGCTCATCTGCCATAGTTGGCAATACAAAAAAAAATCTCTGAACAGCGGGTCTAGCCAAGTTGCATTCTATGATCGCTAACGCTAATAGAAAACTATTAAAATATATGGAAATTAGACATCTCTAACATCAAGTCACGTGACTTAGCGTTATAGATATATAGATATTGTTAAAGACTTAGATAAATATAGGTTCTTTATCTATGAAATAGAATAGAATGCAACTTGGCTAAGCCCACAGGTTACTACTCACTTTGGTGAACATGTTGGTATCTCTTCAAATGCTATGATTCGAATGTTTTTGAAGCTATTGTTACATGCTTATATATTAATCACGCAGGAAATTATGTACTTTCTCAAGGATCTATTTGATTTTAGGAAAAAACGGAGCGTGACGAGTTTTAATTAATCACACGTTGACACAATTTTAATTTACATAGTCAATTGCAATAGCAAATAATATTTAATAATGTCTAATTAATCTGAATATGAAGAAAAACGAAACCGAGCAGGATTAGAACTGTCGCTCCTAGCTCCTGCGTACCAGACGCTCTGCTAACTGAGCCATCTTCACATTTTCTCAGGACTATTGTGTTGAAAGACTATTCGGGAGACGTGGGTTAAAATCATGTTAGTGGCTTATAATCGTAAACATAAAAAACATATCTTATAATCGTAAATTGAGAAAATTACAAGTTAACTATTAATTTTTGTTAAATTTATAACTCATGTTAAAAATGATATATATATATGTACCTTCAGAATTTATAAATTGTCCATATATGTTCGTTATTTTTGGCATGTGTATTTAATTATTTTATACAATTTTAATAGCATAAAATTGTTATTCCTTTCTTTTTTGAATTAAATATGATCACACAATATAATTCATTAGGGGTGTTTTAGAATATAGTAATGCAAGCACTCCACTAAAAGTTACAATTAAATAAGTATGGCAAGTTTTTACCTTAATGTTTTGAAAAGGCATCTTAGATTAAGACCTATATAAAACTTAATTATTTAATTTGGTTAATTTTTACGGCGCGGCGTTAGTTTTACATGGCTATTCCAAGAAAAAATGTTTACATATTAAGCTACTAATTATTATTAGTTCTTAGTACTTCCGGTTTAGCCATTTGTAAAGAATGATGTAAAATCTCTTGCTACAGAAAAAATGCAGTACTTATTTATTTTAAAATATTTTTGTTAAAAGTGTTAAAAATAATTAATTCTTTACCTGTAGATAATAAAATAATGCATTGTTCGTTAAACTGTAAGATAAATTGAGTGCAGTAATAAAATAAAATATAGTAATTCCTTTTTACTGACTCCACTCATTGAATAGTAATGACAACGCAAGTAAGTACTATACGTAGTACTTATTACTTCCATGTAAATATGTAACATTTAGGTTTTTTATTATTTGTACGACCATTACATGCATCTATCCATGAGTAAAATAATTAAGGCTAGTGTCAGTTACTTCTTACAAATATTGTTAGTTTGTGACGATGTTTGTTAGTCTTTCACGCAAAAACTACTGAATGGATTTTGATGAATCTTTACAACAATATAGCTTATACATAAGAATAACACATAGGCTATAATTTCTAAAGATATTTTTTTTTATTGCCAACGGTGGCAGACGAATCTCCGAAATGGCTGGACTGATTTGGACGGGACTTCCACTAGCAGATAACTGTTGTTACAGCGCATAACTTAGGATTCTTTTATTTTAGAAAAACAATTAGGGTTCCATAAAAAAGAACCCGCGAAATCGTGAATGAACAAAATCTCCAGAATGGCTAGACCGATTTGGACGGGACTTTCACTAGCAGATAGCTGTTGTTATAAGGAGTAACTTAGGTTACTTTAATTTTGGAAAAATAATTAGGGTTCCTCACAAAAACAATAAAACCGTTGTCAAGATGGCTGAATTGGCAAAGCATCTGGACGGTATCCAGCAGATGCGGGTTCAAATCCTGCTCGTGACTGTTATTTTCGATTTCACATTTTCACACTTTGTGTTGATCTAAATGGCTAAGCATGTCAAATGCTAAAAAAAAATAGACGTCATGGGACGTCTGGCAGATGTGAAAACATCGAAATTATTCTGTAGAAATAAAATGATCATAACTTTTTTTTTCTTTTTTTTTGGCAACAGACAGTCGTACAGAAAAAGTAATCCATTTAAATAATTAACAGTAAAAGACATTGAGTGCCGAAAATCTTACAATTAACCTATATAATAATAGTAGGAGCAATGAAACCACAATAATAATTAATAATACCTAAGTTACCTTAATAATTTAACTACATTACTCTTAAATGTTGACAATGTAGTGTTAAACGGGTCTAACTCGAAAAATGTGCTATTATATAATCCTATGCAACGAGATAAGCCGTGTGGGGCCGGCTGTAGAATTGTCCCACCCCTCTCCACCCATGGGAGTCGTAAGAGCCGACTGAGGGAATATCGGGGGAGTGGGCAGCAGCACTCCCTCGAGTATTAACAACATCCACTGCGATCGCCAACCCGCCTGCCAAGCGTGGCGATTACGGCACTATCCCCCATTCCTTGGGGAGGCCTATGTCCAGCAGTGGACGTCGAAAGGCTGATGGATGGATGGATGGATGCAACGAGATATAAAGCAATTGTTTGTATAATTCTTCTTCATGCGAGGCGGCACAAGCAAATTGTTATTAGGACGTGAGAGGCAAACGGGTCTACGTCTCTGCGCATTAGATAATGTAGATATAAGGGAGAGAGAATCAATCTTATTATTAAGCAATTTGTACAAAAACAGCATGTCAAACTGTTTGCGACGATTTTCAAGTATAAGCATATTGTAATGGTTAAGGGATATATTATAGTTTTCATAGAGTTTGTTCTGGCGATAATTTAAAGTGTTAATGAATTTTTTTTTAACTTTTTCAATCCTGTGAACATGAATTTTATAGTGGGGACACCAAACTGTACAACCAAAGTCCAATATAGATCTTACGAACACAAAATATAAAATTTCATATGTTGTAATCATGGACTTCATTCATACGTCCATGGTTGTAACTTTTGAAAAAACTTTGCTTACGCGATTTTTGAAACCAAGGTTCCTGAAGGCTCTGAATTATTGAGTCTAAATGTAAATTCAATGTTAATTTTTCATCTATAACAATACCAAGGTCTCGAATACTTTTTACTCGCTTTAAGCGAGTATTGCCTATAGTGTAATGATTAATTAGAGGCTTGGTCTTTCGTGTGTATGTAATAATGTGATACTTGTCACTATTGAGAAATAATTGATTTTTGGTGCAGTATTCTAGTAATGATACCAGATCCATCTGGAGATCGTTACAGTCCTGTTCAGATTTAATAATTTTATACAGTTTGGTGTCATCCGCATATAGTAAATAATTAGTATTTTTAAAGACATGGTTGATATTATTAATGTATAGTGAAAACAGCAAAGGGCCAATATGGGATCCCTGTGGAATTCCTGAGGGAATAATTAAAAATTTAGATTGATAACCTTTAAGACAAACAGCCTGACTGCGGTTGCTAATGTATGATTCTATCCATCTTAGAAGGTTGCCGTGTATACCGAGCCTTAAAAGTTTATCCAAAAGTATATTATGGTTTATTTTATCAAATGCCTTTGAAAAGTCGGTATATACGACATCGACCTGACAGTTACTATCCATAGCTCTTAATAAAAAAAATGTGAAAGATATCATATTTGTTTGGACACCCCGTGATTTTATAAAACCATGTTGATGTTCGGAAATGTGGTTACGAGCTACTTCTAGCATTTGAGACGTTACAATTTTTTCTAAAATTTTGCCTAACACACATCATTTGGAGATAATATGATAGGGTCTATACTGAGTTATAAGATCTCTCATGTTATTTTTTGGGATGGGAGTAATTAGTGTTTTTTTCCATGGACGAGGAAAGGTATTTATTGAAGTTTGGAAGATGTATCGAACTGGTTTTAATAATTCCTTTGCGCATTTACTTATAAATACCGGATGGATACCGTCTGATCCTGCTCCCTTGTGTATATTAATGTGTTTGAGTTCTTTTTTAACTATATTTTCATGCAAATGAACAGAATACATGTCAATTGTGGAATTAGTAGTGCTATCACTGTGGAAAATTTCGTTAATCGACTCATTATTGTTGTTGTGTGACGAAAACAGAGTGGAAGTAGTTATTGAAAGCTTCGCATACATCCGTACCGTTGGTTAATTGGCAGCCATTATATAACATTTTATGGGGTATATCACCAAACAGTTTTTTGATTTTACAAAAGTCCAAAAATATTTATAATTCTTCTCAATATTTTTTTCACATGTTTCAATATAAAGTAATATATAGCTCGATAGATGGTATTATGCATGTTTTCTGATTCGGGCTATTGTTTTGTTATGGCGCTTATAATTATTATATAACGAGATAACGTTAAACAAACCGTATGTTGTACGTAAGTGACCACTGAAGGAATGTTACACTGTTCCAATAGTCTGCCAATGCAAACGGAGAGTCAGCACACGGCGGGTTTATTTAGGCAATGAGCGCTTAGATACCCACCTTTACAAAAAAAAGTGTTGTACGCAAGTGTGATTGGAGTACCTCCATCGGCTTCCGATTGAAATGCTAAATATAAATCTTTTCCCTCATTGGTGAATATTTCAATTTCATTTAGAGACAGTATTTTTTAACAAAATTGTTCCTATTTTAATATTCATTTATTGGCGCGAGCGAAGCCGCGGGAAATAGCTAGTAAGTAGTTAATGCCATATTATAAAATAAAAATGTGAACATGATTTTTTTAGTGGCTTCCTATTAAAAAAAAGTCCTATGTTATGTAATCCCTATCGTTTTAGCATTATTTCAGACACCACGAATGGATTTCAGATAAAATGTTGTCTAAAAAGCTGTCTATGTTCTTTGCAAAATATGAATTATAAAAAGCTTGACTTTCAGTAATATAAAGATGTGTTCATTTACCCTCATTTACTAATACATATATTTTATACTCGTTCGTAAGGAGTAAACTCCAGTCGTGCGTCAGAGCTGCCACACACAAAACAATTTTTTTCTTGGGGATTTAACTTTTCACTTACAATTTTTTTATTTTATTAGCTCGTCCGACTCCTTAGCGGAAAGCTTTTTTATAATAATTTAATAATTAGCTAAACATTTCATTGGAATATTGTTTTAAGCAACAGGCAATGCGGTGTGGCGACGTCACACACTAAAACGGACGGACCACAGGGAGTGTTTGACATTTCTCCAGTAGTCATCGAATTTGACACCTGAACTGAGGTTGAGACTTCTCATATCAATGTCATATAATAATAATAAGTGTTAATGGTACCAACAATATTTTTACAATGTTGAGTCTTATTAGGTTACAAATATTTCACACTAAATACTAAATCTGTAATATCGATGTGATGAAGATTCCTAATACGTTACATTTTATTCCACCGTCATTGTGGAGGATATTGAAGGAAAAACAATGATGCCAGAAAAATAAAAAAAATGTCTGCTCGAGTAAAATAGGCTTTTCGAAATAAAACTATATCATATTAGCCTTGGACGTCTACCATCTAAGTCCATCCGTGACCATGAATGCTGTAAAGTATTCGAAACGTCGGGATAGTAGAAAATTAAGTAAACGCGATAGATTCCGTAAACGTGGTGTAGTCGGTAGTGTAACCGACATGTGGTCGTGGGTTTGATTCCCACTCAGGACAATTATTTGTGTGATGAACACAGATAATTATTTTTACTGCGTCTGGGTGTTTTCTATATATTATATGTATGTATTTACAAAAAAAAACAACATATATGTATTATATACGTAATCTGGTCCCCATAGCACAATCGTTAAGCTTAGTTTGGGATCAGAGGAAGTTTAATGAAATGTCCGTGAATATTTATTTATTTATTTAATAAAATATAGTAAATAATAAAATTACTATTATTTTTATTGTAGTAATATTACACAAGAAACACGAAACAAACACGTATCACATTGTTAGTTGACAGATTTATTAAAAGGTTACCTTGAATGCACACGCGTAAATACTATTTATTATTTTGTTATAATTAATTTTATTATTGATAACTGCTTTTGTATTACGGATCATCATCCATGCATCCATCATCCATCAGCCTTTCAAAGTCCACTGTTGGACATACGCCTCCCCAGAAGAACGCCACAACGAGCGGTCTCGTCATGGGGAATAATGCCGTAATCGCCACGCTTGGCAGGCGGGTTGGCGATCGCAGTGGATGTTGTTAATACTCGAGGGAGTGCTGCTGCCCACTCCCCCGGTATTCCCTCAGTCAGCTCTTACGACTCCCGTGGGTACAGAGGGGTGGGGCAATTCTAAAGCCGGCCACACACGGTCATCATTAAATATTAATATGGATCTATAAGTAAACTAGTGATATAATATGCATCACCTACTGATAGAATAAAGGCAAAAGTGAGTTTTTTTGTTTATTTTTTTGTTACGCTTTCACGCCGTTACTACTGAACCGATCATCATGAAATTTCATATGCATATAGTCTATACTTTTTGTCCAGGATTAATGTAAAGTTCCTGTACGATAACTGCCCCTCCATAGAGTCGATTTGTGTGCCGTTAAGTGACGTATTTATATTCTTTCGTCCATGCAGACGAAGTCGCGGGCAGAATGCAGTTCAATTTGTTTTTTTTATAGTAATGATAACATCAAGGGCTGCAATGACAGTGGTATCGAGTACCTCTGACTTCTGACTTTTCAAAATCATGTTTTTTTACAATTTTATCACAGCTTGGTAAAGGAAAACATCGTGAGGAAACCCGCATGCCTGAGAGATTTTCTCGATGGCTTCTGAAGTCTGCCAATCCGCACTGGACCAGCGTGGTGGCTTATGGTCTAATACCTCACACATGAGTAGGGACATGTGCCGAATAGTGCGACAGAGAATTTATTTTAATTCAGAATGACATTTTAAGTTTGTCTTATATTAATAATAAAAATAGGTCTAAAAGCAGTGACATCTATTAACAAACTCTAATATTGATAATAAAAATAAGTTAAACACAAAGTGAAATCCTGCTCCTGACTGTTATTTTCAATTTCACATTTTTCACTTTGTGTTTAATGTATAGTGCTAAGCATGTCAAATGCTAAAAATATATATAAAAATATCTAAATATAAAAATAAGTCTTATAAAAGCACGGACATCGTCCGTGTGGTGACGGACTAAGAATACAAGTGTCACCACCCCATCCTTTCCCACGGGTGTCGTATGAGGCGGCTAAGGGAAGTAAGCAATTATCACCCATTGCATGACTGGTGGTAGGGCTGAGTACCAAGTGGGAGTACTCACTTGGCATCGGGCCCGAGCGGGTTGGTACCACCATCTCCCGTGTGACCGGCCATGAAATAAATCGTTGCGTTTTGGCTGTAGCAGGAGATGTAGCAGGAGAGCCGTTTATTCTTTCATTTCGTATCGGTGAAATGAAATGGTGAGCAGCAGCTTAACAATACTCTCGGTTTAGTTGAGTCCATGAGCGACCGTTACCATTTACCATCAGATGGGCCGTGGTCTGCCACTATATGCAAAAAAAAAAAACTATTAACAAAATTTATTGACAAAACCAATTGTGGGATCAAAAAGCTTTTAATAAAAGAAAACTTCTGGTTTTTGTCTAGATTTATTATAATGTAACTTATAATATTAGAACTGATCTTGATTTTTCATTGTGAAATTTTACCCACAATTTCTGAATCAATTCCAAAAGTGTAATTCAGATTTAAAAATAACCTAACAATGCTATAAAAAAAAAGCGGTTGTATTGACTTCAGGTAAACATGTCAGATAAATAGTCCTTTCGAATACTTTTTTTCTTCATTATGACATGGAGCTAGTCTGTGTTAAATGGAAATATGCAATTTGTATTATAAAAATATACTAATAATTATCATAGCCCCGATGCTACTATCGTACAGGGCGAAAAATAGCATTGTCCTTTGCATGAAGTAAGGAGGGAATAAAATTATCTACTATTTGTAATAAAAAGATATAGGTAGATGTTTTATATTGTTTTTATTGATCACAGACATCATTCTTACTTGCAATATATGTACTATGAGTGAAATTATGCGATGATTCTGTTGGTGTAGCCATAGCCGTTGCCGTAAGCACCAACGCCGTATCCACCGTAACCGGCATATCCAAGACCGTTATAACCTAATGAGCCATGTCCGAGGCCGTTGTAGGCGTTAGCGCCATAGGCGAGTCCGTTGTAGGCGTTAGCGCCATAGGCAAGTCCGTTAAGGCCAGCACCCGAGTATCCTCCTAGGGCACCAGCGTAGCCACCAAGGTAGCCAGCACCGGTAGTGGGAGCTACTCTGGTAACTGAGGTGTAAGATGTAGCGGGACCATAACCGCCATAACCGGCGTATCCACCGTAGCCGCCATTATAGAGACCACTTGCACTGGCCAGGCCGAAAAGGCAGACAGCGATCGCAACAATCTGTAAAACAAATTATACGTATTCAAATGATTTCTGTAACTTTGGTATAATCATATATTTATTATACTGCGAAATCTGCCAGGTCAACTTCAGTGAGCTTGGTTACACAATGGCCTATGTCCCCGTACTCTGAAAGGATACTAAAGGTGCCCACCAGTCGAGTAATGGGTTGTGAAAAAAGCATATATGGAACTGTGAGTGGTCCAATATAGTGATATAACTATTGTCAATATCGTCTTATGGTAATTCTTTAAACTGGTTACTCACTTTGGTGAACATGTTGGTATCTCTTCAAATGTTATGATTTGAATGTTTTTGAAACTATTGTTACACACTTATATATTAACCCCGCAGGAAATAAATTACTTTGTCAAGGCTCTATTTGATTTTGAGTAAAACGGAGCGTGACGAGTTTTAATTAAACACAGGGTAAATTGCAATATTTACTAAAATGTTGATAGAGGAATAACCAATGTACTGTAGTGAAATAATAATGACGATAGGGTTGAGACCCTTAAAAAATGTTCTGTTCCTTTTATTATCCTTGAATTTTTTTTGAGGAATATTGGATTTCATAACTTAAGAAAGACCTAGAGCAACTTTAATTATCGAAGTTGGTGAATAAAGTATTGTATTAGTTCATTATTTTTTGTCTGTAGTCAATTGAATGACTGTAACATTTAAAGTAGTGTGGTGACGGATTAATCTTATGATGTGTCATCTTCTGAATCCTTCTTTGGGGTGTCATACGAAGAGACTTATATAAGTAAACACATAATTGTGGAACATCCAAGGAATGAGACTCGGAAAATATTCTTTAATAATTATTTGGTACTGGATGACAGTTTTCATTTAGTTTTTTTTTTATTGCCAACGGTGGCAGACGAGCGATTGGCCTACCTGATGGTAAGTAGTAACCGCCGCCCATGGACTATGGCAACACCAGGGGCATAGCCAAGTCGCCGTTTACCGTGAGTAAAGTACTCTTCTCAAACCTCGTTTAAAGAGGGACAAGTGGTAACGCTGGGGAAACACCGCAGCAGGAAGTTCATTCCAGATCTTACACGTACGTGGTAGAAAAGAACGCTGAAAACGAACCGTCTTGGACGAGATCGTTTCCAGTTGGTATGGATGAACCCTAGTACGGAGTCTCGTGGTCCGGTGGTAAAACGGCGATAATGGTACTACCTCAAACAGTTCCTCAGAGCACTCCCTGTTGAAGAGTCGATAGAGCACACAGAGAGCCCCAAAGTCCCTCCGCCGCCCCAACAGCACCAGCTCATCCGTGAGATTGGGATCATCGACAATTCGAATAGCGCGTCTTTGCAGGGAGTCAAGTGGGTCGAGCTGGTAAGCCGTATTGGCGATCACTGATCAGCTGGTGATCCTCAAGGTACTGCAGAAGTCGGCGGTTGATGACTCTCTCCAGAACCTTGGAGAGCAGGGATGTTATCGCGATTGGCCTGTAATTCGACGGGTCCGACCGATCACTCCTTTTGGGAATAGGGTGAATATGGGCTACCTTCCACGAAGTAGGAATCCTGCCGGTACTGTATGAAAGGCAGAACAGGCGCGTAAGGACGGGGGTCAACTCAGGGGCGCACGTTAGAAGAACCACCGCAGGGATGCCATCCGGCCCACTCGACTTACGGACGTCCAGTAGCAGCAGCTCCCGCCTGACCGCACGTTGCGTAATGCGGATTTCAGGTATGGAGCTTTCACACCGAGGGATGGTGGGTGGTGTGGCCACTCCGGCGTCCAAAGTCGAGTTTGAGGCAAAGAGTTGGCCCAAAAGATCGGCTTTCTCTTTGGCACTATGGGCCAAATTGCCGTCCAGTTTCCGCAGTGGTGGGAGACTAGACCGGCAGAAGTTGCCCTGTACTACCTTGGCGAGCGACCAGAAAGCTCGGCTCCCATTGGGATAGCTTGCAAGTCGCTCGACAATTCTGGCAATGTGTTCTGCCTTGGTTTCGGCAATAGCCCTCTTGTTGGACCTGGAAGCAGCATTAAATTTCCGCTTCTCCTCTTTGGCGGTCGGATCTCGACTTTTCCTGGCCCTATTCTAGGCCAGGTATGCGGACTGCTTCTGGCGTGCAGCCGTTCTACAGGTTTTGCTAAACCATGGACGGCTGCGACCGCCAACCGGTATTTTGGTGCTGGGGATAAATAATTCCATCCCCATATTCACCGTTGCCGTGATGCAGTCAGCACAGACGTCGGGGTCCCTAGAGGAGAAGCATAGCTGCTTCCAAGGGTAGGACGCGAAGAACTCGCGTAGTCCATCCCAATCTGCTGACTTATACTGCCAGACTCTACGAGACCCATTCGCTGGAAAGCGATTGGTTCTCGCAACAGGGGCAGTGCAGCGGACCAGGCAGTGATCGGATGATCCTAAAGGAGCACCAACCACCACCCGGTATCCGTGTGGATTTGAAGTCAGCAGAAGGTCCCACAAGGAGGGCTCATGACTCTCAATATCTGGGACACGGGTAGGCTGTGTTACCAGTTGAGAGAGACCATAGGCCGAAGCCATATTGAAGAGCTGCCGACCTGGAAGGTCAGTGGTCCGGGACCCAAGCCACTCTATGTGGTGAGCATTGAAGTCACCAAGGACCACCACCTCCGCAGATGGAAACTGCTACAATATTTAGTCTATCCCCCGTTCGACGTTCTCGAAAAGATGAGTTGACCCCAAATCACTGCCATGGGATCTGTAAAGGCACGCGTAAGATGTAGTCTGTTCCACCATATTCTACGCGTAGCCATAAAATAGACAGTTCGCCATGTTCAAGGCCCCG
Source organism: Leucoma salicis (assembly GCA_948253155.1). NCBI lineage: Eukaryota > Metazoa > Arthropoda > Insecta > Lepidoptera > Erebidae > Leucoma > Leucoma salicis. Next base: position 9,520,423 of record OX411815.1, read on the forward strand.
AAGGCGGTTACAGCAGACACACGAACGAATACGCACACCTCGGCTTTATGATGGAAGGAATACTCCAGTTCGTAGCCGGGGTATTTAAGGTACGCAATGTCGTCCGGAGCGCCTATCTGCGTCTCCGTCAAAAAGAGCAAGGCAGGCCGCGCCGTCTCGAGATGGTGATGGACGGCGTCGAGATTACTGTGAAGACCCCTGATGTTGCAAAACTCCACTGATGATGTGGATAGGGAGTCCGCCATAAAACACTTACTCTTTTAATTTTTCTTTATGGCCATGATTTGTGAAGAGTTTGGCGGATATGGGCACGCACACAATGGGTACCGGTGACACTCGGAAAAAATGGGTGGTGACACTTGGCGCATGGCTAGACAATGGGTTTTGTGAGGAGCTGACACGAAACACGGAAGGGCCCCCGGGTGCCCCCCCATGAGTCACTGTCGGGTCCACACCGGTCTCCTACTCCGGCACGACGGCAACTCCACGGGATTTTCGCCGGTTGGCGGGACAGCCTCCTGAAGTAGGATTTCCCCGGGTTTTGATCCCCTACTGACCGGCAGGTGGCCGGCGAACCATTCCCACCGGGTCTCCCTGTACCCCGCTTCAGCTCCTCACGCCCAACGCACAAGCCATGAACCTTATCAATGCCCGTTCCGAGCATCACCGAAACCCATCACACGCTCAGGAAGGGAAAATGGACAGGGGCGGCAATCTGCCGCTACAACCAAAACACACCTAAGTGCTTCATGGCCGGTCACACGGGAGACACTGGTACTGACCCGCTTAGGCCCGATGCCAAATAAATAACCCCACTTGGAATCACACCCTACCACCAGTAATGCAGAAAGGTGATAATTGCTTACTTCCCTTAGTCGCCTTTTACGACTCCCGCGGGAAAGAATGGGGTGGCGACATCTGTATTCTTAATCCATCACCACACGGAAGAGAAGTAGTTTCTTAGCCTTCTCATCTGAATAACGTGGCAAATCTTCTTGACAGGCAGCAGTTTGATGGTGAAATGAGTTCACCATCAAGCAATTGAAACTATTCAAGCAGTCAGTGAAAGTTCACAATAAAAAAATTACAAGTTGTGCCTGTACCCGTCATATTGCACTCAGTGTACCTACTGTTGAGGCTTTGTGCGTCAAATAATGTGCTAACTGTCAAAATATTATTTAAGTAGTAAGTTCATTTACAAAGTGCATGGTGGAAGATTTCTGTTACAGGATATGTACCATCCATATAGCCGTGGTACCAATAATGATGCAATTTATGTTGCGGTCGAACAGCTTTTAGCACCTAATGGTAAATTGCTTCTCGCTTTCGGGCGAAATATAATATAGAGTAAAATTCTAAATAAATGTTCCATTGCCTTTCGAGAAACGCATAAAAGTAGCTATTTGTTATGTGTAAAAAAGTCATTAAGTTTATGCGCATTTATAAAATTATAAAACCTAAACATAAATTGCATATATATATAAATCTAATAATGGGTTACACCTTCATCCCAGAGTAAAGGCCTTTGGAAATCACTGGTTAATTTTGAAAAAGAACAATTGTTTTTTAAATAGGTATGCTTACTAATTTTATAAATGTGAAAGATTGTTTGGTTGTTACGCATTCAAGTTGTAGGTAACTAGTTAGCCGAGAAAAGGACGAAGATACATATCGATATAAATACATGCCAAATTTTAATAATTTGTAGGTCCTCTTTATTTGGGACATTCAAATCGGAGCTTAGTCAGCCTAGATTGAAGGAATTTCATGTTTATGTTAAAGTCCCCTGCGATGCATGGATTATTCCTTAACGCAGGGTGCTGTTTTTAAAAAGCGAATACAAATAATACTATATGGTGTTTACTGTTTAATAAACATCATTAATTGAATGAGGCGACACTTAGCGGAAGTCCATTGTTACTATTATAGAATGGATATTTTAGGACGAGAGCCCACCACTCACCCACGGATTGTCAATCCCGGTTATCTTTGGACAGAATAACCTGAGATTGCCAATCCGCACTCTCACAGATAGAGGAGAATGTGATAATAGCAAAGTAGCATGCACGATAATGACAAAAAACACACCAACACGACACAACCATGCAATACGGTAGAACTCTCAGAACCACAATATTGCAATAAACCTTTAAATATAACTAATTTTACACAATATGTTATGTAATTGTAGAGCTTTGCTTGTTCCACAATGAATGGACTAGCTTGATTGGGGAAGTACCACTCTATCATAGACGAGCAGCATGAAACAACGGTTGATACGCCTATGGTTATCGAATATAGTAATCTAATAAAATAATACAAGTATCCAGAAGTCAGATACAAAAAAAAGTATATAAAAATAAGTTATTTTGTTAAAATGGTGACCGAATGAATGAGCAAAGAAGTAAAATTAAAAAAAAAGATACCAATATGTATACCATTTTCACACCGTTGGCAATCCTAAAATAAAAAGTCGATTTTGATGCAGCTTGACATCAGGGCTATCTCCAATTGACGGGTTATCCATTATTTACGACAGACCCTGTATATATATAATACAACTCGGGTGGCAAAGGAGCACACGGTTGTAAGCAGTAAAGGGAAATGAGGTGGACAGACAGGGTGGAATAAGGACTACACTACCCTGTTCGTTGCCCCGAACGACGGGGTGTGCGGTTAGGTACATTTATTCCCGCCTAAAAAAATTAAACACAACCATAGGAGTATCAACCGCTGTTTCACGCTGATCTTTTACGAGTATGATAGAGTGGAAAATAAACTTTTTGTCTGTTTGTTCGTTCGCGCATAGCGCAAAAACTACAAAACAGATTTAGTTGCAACTTATTTATTTGATAGCTTTTGATTAGACTTAAAAACTGATATTATATATTTTATCCCGTTACTATATCGAGAACCTGAGATATAACCTTAAAAGCAGCTTTTGGCTGCGGTGGAGCCGCGGGCAAATGCTACTATATAAAAACTTGTCGCGAGATTCAATACTTGAGCGTTAAAACCTGGCGGGCTATGTCGCGAATGTCTGCGAATTTCCGTGTTGCGGATTTTATTGCGTAGAGAAATACCGAACATAGCCCTTTCCATGGCACGCTGTGTGACTTTGAGCTTGTTTAGGAGGCCGACATTTAAGGACCACGCCTATGTTCCATATGTCGTCACTGGTAACACACACTGGTCGTAGGACCTAGTTTTGTTAGTACTTATTATATACTATTTTATTGCAGGATTCTAGTTTGATGGTAAAGCCAATGGTAGAAGAGAGAGAGAGAGAGAGAGAGAGAGAGAGAGAGAACCTTGCTTGACCCAGCATGAATAAATAAATAATATTTAATTCACGGACATTTCACACTACGTCCTCTGGTCCCAAACTAAGCTTAATACCATATGTAGTGCTGAGTGGAAATCAAACCCATGACCTCGTGCACGGAAGTCGGTTACACTACCGGCTACGCCACGAGGCCCGTCGAATGGGCCATCTCGATCGGAGAAGTGTGTAATATTGTATGTACTCTAACTTTTGTGTTTTGTATGGTATGTGAGAGCGCCGGAGGCTTACACCTCTTCCTACATTTTCTCCTTATTATCCTCACTCGCCATCTCCTAGCCTCTGGTGTTGCTAGCATCTGTAGGCTACAGTAACCGCTTATCATCAGATGTACGAGTATGCTTGTTTGCGACCCGTGTGCCAAACACGTATACATAAGTGAGCTCTAAATTTTGGCTTTGTATCAAGGCTTAAAGTCGCTCAGCGTGCCATGGAGCGGGCTATGCTTGGTATTTTCTTAATATACGTGATCAAATTCGTAATATTGAGATCTGTAGGAGAACAGGAGTGACCGACATAGCCCGATGGGTTTGCATGCTGAAGTGGCAATAGGCAGGCCACACCGCTCGATGAATCGACAACCGTTGGGGAAAAAAGGTTATCGAGTGGTGATCACGTATCGGACGGCGCAGTGTACCACGGCCCCCCACCCGATGGACCGACGATCGTATCAAAGTCGCGGGGAGCCGTTGGATGCGGTCGGCTCAGGACCGCTCTTTGTGGCGTCCTCTTGGAGAGGCCTATGTCCGGCAGAGGATGCTGAAAGGTTGATGGATGGATGGTAGTTAAAAAAAACCATCTGTCTTCTTTATGTCACTAGAGATGTTTCCTAAGTTCAATAGCTTCACTTATCATTCTAAGATCGTTTTTTTTATTTGTTAAACCTTTTTTGTTAAGGCGGGAAAAAAACTACCTAACTGCACTCCCCGTCGTTAGGGGCCACGAACAGGGCAGTGTGGGGCCCGCACCCACTAAAATAATAAACCCGCCGTGTGCCGTGTCTCAACCTGTATTGGCGGGCCACTGGAACTGTGTTACTTTGTTTCAGTGGTCCGCTGGCTGTTATTTGATAAACCTATTATAAAGGTGAATGTGATTGAAAAACGCGATAGATTCCATAATGTAGTTTTATTTCATAATATATCCTGATATTTAATCAGGATTTATTATTTAGATATTTATATATATATTTTTAGCATTTGACATGGTTAGCACTATACATTAAACACAAAGTGAAAAATGTGAAATCGAAAATAACAGTCAGGAGCAGGATTTGAACCTGCATCTCCTGGATACCGTCCAGATGCTACCAATTCAGCCATCCTGACAACTTTTTCACTTTGTGTTTAATGTATAGTGCTAACCATGTTAAATGCTAAAAATATATATATAAATATCTAAATATTTATAGGGTTTGCGTCATTATTAGGTAAAATCTTAATTGTAAAATTAAGTTTACCTGGTCGGTATAATGTATGAAAATACTTCCGACAGATGGTGCAGGCGTCACCCAAAGACGTTAAGTATGAATGTGTTATCGAAATTAGCAGTCAGGAGCAATTGTCAGGATGGCTGAATTGGTAGCATCTGGACGGTATCCAGGAGATGCAGGTTCAAATCCTGCTCCTGACTGTTATTTTCGATTTCACATTTTTCACTTTGTGTTTAATGTACAGGATTTATTAGATTAACGAAGTTACACCCGAATATTTTCGTGTAATCTAATTTGCGTTCATGCGCTTTCTGAATGTAGACAAAAAATATTTAAAAACAGAACATAGTGTTTTTGAAATGAAACCATATTTTAAGTAAACAGTTAAGTATATTTGCTATTAAGGTATACATATAATAGGAAACATAGCAAAAGAAAAAATAAGTATAAATCAAAAACAGTTTGTATATCACAAAAATATCTATAAATTTGTACATATCTTCTGATACAAACACCTTCAATGAACACTATGCCAACTATAATTAGTTTTGTTCTTTAATATCCTTAAAATTCATTACACACATAATCGTATTGTTTCAATAAATTAAATAGTTTATTACAGAAAGATTCCGATATTTTATTGTATGAGTTTAAAAGAACTATGGCGGTCATTACAGCATTGTGTTAATTGAAGACAGATAATGTTTGGAATCTACCACAGGTATTTGGATCCATAACCACCATACCCATAACCAGAATAGCCACCGAGGTAGTCAGAGCTGTAACCAACGCCGCTGATACCATGGTCATAAGTGGCACCGTAAGGCGAGTATGAATATGAAACAGGTGTGACGTAGGACTTAACAACGGGTGCTTGTACATAGGACTTCACTACCGGTGAAGAATGAACTTGGTAACGAGAGACGCTAGAAACTGCTTGAGCGTAAGGTGCATAGGAGTATGCAGGTGCAACCGGCTTAGTGACTACAGGTGCTGTAACAATAGGGGCTGTGTATGAAGCAGGAACGTAACTGGAGTAGCCGCCTAGGCCATAGCCGATACTTGATGCATATCCGAGGCCGGAGTAATCACCTTCCCAGCCACTACCATGGACGATTCCGAAGAGGCAGATGAGGGTAGCGACCTGAAATAAAATTAAGTGCATTTATTGATCAATTGAAAATATGTATGATCGCAATGATATGATTGTACAATTTAGAAGGCATCTTAAGCGACGCGTCTCAAATCGTTAATAATTCTCAGAATCCTGAATAAATTCTGATTCCGATCTTGATCTGAAATCATCAGTTATCCCTTTTATTCTGTCCTGGAGATCAGATTCGTAGTAGCTCGGTGTAAATATTGGTTATCAGCTAGGAATATAAAGAACTTTTTTCTTTGAAGATCTCTATTATATCGTTGAGATTTATAGTATCTTATACCGAGATTTTCAATTTCTATTACTGGTACACTTGGTTTTGATTTGATTAATAGGTAAAATATATTGTTTTAGTAATTAACTTGCCTTAGCCCGCGACTTCGTCGCAGCCAAAAGCTAGTTTTTCGGTTATCTCTCAGGTTCCCGATATAGTAGCGGGATAAAATGTATACCATTTTTAATCTATATTTTTTAGCATTTGACGTGATGCGCTAACAAACAAACTGATAAATAGACAAACAGACAAAAGTTCTAAAAAAAATGTTCTGTGTTTAGAAAAGCCTATATAGCCTATTACAGACATTTTTTCTGAAATATCTTGAATGTCCAGACACGGCTCTGCTAGGCTATTCTGTAAGTTTTCACTGGCAAACTCACTTCTGAATTCGCAGTGAAAATACTATTCGCAGGGGCCGGACAATGCCGAACTTCACGTATGGTTCCAGTTTATTACAATATTATATATATACTATATTATATAAATTATACTATAATACCTAGACATTGTGCTATAGTATGTACGCCAACTAGTAAGTTAAAGAACAAAATTTATAACAGTGACCTCTACATCAGTTTAGGATACCAAATGCTCTTTTATTTACGCGGGTTGTTTATAAGATGGCGACTTAATTCTGTCTTAATTGTCAATTAAATAATTAATTAACGATGGACAATGCAAATCTACAGCGAATCCAGTCTCCTTAAACTTATTATAGAAAGATCACCAACACAATGGGTACTAATATACAAAGTGGCACAACGTATTATATTGCAAAGGTTAAAACTTAAAAAGCTTACGATTAGTTTCATTAAAATTTTAGAGAATAATTTGCTATTTAAAGTTATCTTGATTATAATTTTGCTTAAGTAATATCAATGACTTCAAAGTTTTTGCAAAATAAATGACGTTACAAAATGTTAATTTATTACATTTAATTAATCTAGTGTAATCTATTTTATTAAGTCTATTACTACGTTCCAGAAACCACTAGTGCTTATTATAAGATTTGTATAATTTATTCGATTTTGCTCTTGCAAAATGGTATATGTATAGAACAGCATAGTGTAAGAACAGCTTATATCCATAATATTAAACAAGTACACACTTCAATGCGGTCGAAATGCGATCTCTGCGGAGATTCTGTGGAGTGAGGCTGACTGACCGCATTCGTAACAATGACGTAAGAGAGCGAGTAGGTATGGAAGAGAGTATTGGTGTAAAGATGCGAAAGGAAATGCTCCGATGGTTCGGACATGTGGAAAGAATGCCGGACGAGCGACTGGCTAAGAAGATATATAATGCGAAAGTGGAAGGATGTAGGTACAGGGGGAGACCGAGACTTACCTACCTAGACCAAATTGGTCATGTATTGAAGGAAGGTGGAGTCAGGAGTCTCCGAAACCGGCGAGCGTGTATGAAGAGAGTTATGAATGTTGAGGAAGCGAGAGATGTATGCAAGAATAGAGCCTCTTGGCACTCTGTTCTCTCTGCCTACCCCGCAAGGGAAATGGCGTGATGATAAGTAAGTAAGTGAGTACACACCACTTTAAAGTATTCCAATTAAGAGCTTCCATCCATCCATCCATCAGCCTTTCAACGTCCACTGCTGGACATAGGCCTCCCCAAAAGAACGCCACAACGAGTGGTCCCGTCATGGGGGATAATTCCGTAATCACCACGCTTGGCAGGTGCGTTGGCGATCGCAATGGATGTTGTTAATACTCGAGGGAGTGCTGCTGCCCACTCCCCCGGTATTCCCTCAGTCAGCTCTTACAACTCCCGTGGGAAGAGAGGGGTGGGACAATTCTAAAGCCGGCCCCACACGGCCTATATATATAAGAGCTTAATCATTATGTAAATATTATGTTTATTGTAAAACTTATCATGCCAAGAATTTATTGAAATTAATTTAAAAAATTAAGCCAATTGCGAGTCGGATTCGCCCATGAAGGGTTCCGTAGCAGCAAGTAACATAATATAAAAGTTCTCGTAGTTCGTTGTAACTTTGATCGATGTTTTAATAATAGTGTATTTTTTTAAATAAGGTTATTGATAAGTAAACATTATAATTAGGAACCTAAATGATGGGATTCAGATCTAACTATATGCGAGCCCATATAGGCTTGTGATAACTAAACAATTCAATCAACTCAAACCCAAAAATTAAATGTTTTTTTTTTAATTTTTATATTTGAGTTGATTGAATGAAAGGTAAATTGCGGTTTACAATTTATGACGTATTAAAATAAAAACTACTTACTAGATCTCGTTCAAACCAATTTTCGGTGGAAGTTCACATTGTAATGTACATCATATATTTTTTTTTGTTTTATAATTTTCTTATTTTAGAAGTTGCAGGGGGGGGGGGGGACACATTTTACCACTTTGGAAGTGTCTCTCGCGTAAACTATTCAGTTTAGAAAAAAATGATATTAGAAACCTCAATATCATTTTTGAAGACCTATCCATAGATAACCCCTCCCCACACATATGGGTTGGATGAAAAAAAATTTTGTGTTTCAGTTCTAAGTAGGTATGGGGAACCCCCAAAATTTATTGTTTTTTTTTCTATTTTTGTGTGAAGATCCTAATGCGGTTCACAGAATACATCTACTTACCAAGTTTTGACAGCATAGTTCTTATAGTTTCGGAAAAGAGTGGTTGTGACATACGGACGGATAGACAGACAGACATGACGAATCCATAAGGGTTCCGTTTTTTGCCATTTGGCTACGGAACCCTAAAAACTTGTGTTTGTACCTCACAATAGTAGCAACAATTGCCTCTGACAATAGTAGTTGTTAGTCTGGTTGAAACCGTTTAAAACATTAACATCTAGTAAAGATATCTTTAGAATCTGATAATTATATAATCCAGAACAAATATTGACTGCATAGATGGCAGAGTGGTTTTGATAACGCCCGTCCGAGTTGTTTGGGATTGATTAGAACAACTCTTTTTGCGATCCACAAATGGTTGTTCTGAGTCTGGACGTACTTTGTGTCTGTGAAATTGTATGTTTGTAAGGTCCCCCGCATTAAGGATCATTCCTTAGTGCAGGGAGCTGTTTTTAATAAAGTAAAAAAACATCAAAAAGAAATAAAGAATAAAATTCAACGAATTCTATTTCAAATACTCAAATATCACAAAGGTAAATATCATTCAATAGGATTTATAATATCAATGATTAATGATCCAGTCGATTGCACACATGTGACAGTTATTATGAAAGCTGTCTCTGATGGCAGAGATTTAAAACCAGTATTGATTGATTTGTATAAAGGCCGCAAGTTACCTAATGAGAACAGGGTTAGTGAAGTCCTTGAGTAGGTTTAGAATAATAGCAGATCGGCTGGTGTAATTGAAATCCAGAAACCGGTCAAGTGCGACAAACTGTCTATATCTAGCCAACCCACTGCCATTCGCCAATAAAATATGCGACATACTTAAAGCTGTAATGTTGCTGTTAAAAGATCATAGGTGCATATTACTTATAACCTTTAGTATGAGCACTTACAGATGATTCCTAGAAAAATGCCATTGGGAATGTTAATGACTATCAAAAAGGTGCATTAGCCACTAGTGATTATGAGATTAGTGAGTATCGCGGACGATTTAACTAACTAAAGGATAGTAATTTGTTAGAAAACAATGTCAATTTACTAAACATAGTCAGTAGACTATTAGTTGAGTAAATAAAAGGTTAGTCGAACTTCTCGATTTATATTACGATATTGGCAATATAACCCGCCTGATTGTAAGCAGTTACCGGAAGAAGTAAGGTTCTACTACTAGTTACTATAAATACAACAAAACTAGGTACATGTTTATTTTCTACCTTGAATGGGATTTTACAATTGTATTTAATACAATATATAATATGTTCCATTACTTAATAATTATAAAAGAGTATAATATCGTTGAGTAAAGCGCTAAAGTTTAATAGATGCATAATAAATAATGCATATATTATAAAGTGAAACTACTGTTACTCCGAAAGCACTAGTTTGGTAAAGGAGGATTAGTTTAGATGAATCATTTTAATTTATCTCGATTTAAGAATATAAATGAAAGTCAAACCTTTATACACATTAGATGCTTGCACTATATGCTTGATAAATAACTTATTTTGCACTAAACACCTTATAATCTCCTTCCACAAACATTTATCTCTTGTAGGAAATAAGTACTCGTATTTACTCGTTTATAGGTAACATGTGCACATTCACACTCAATAAATACGCAATTACTCTTAAAAGATTATACAAAATATCCTTACGCTGTGAATGTCACTATTCTTACCTTAGCGATCATCTTCATGTGTTTTGTTTGGATTTGACGTGAAGAATGTTAGCCAATTCAAACATGTCAGCTTATATAGTTAAGCAAATCTCAGGAAACATAGCGACCTCGCCATTGTCCAGTTTCTAGATGATTTTAGTAAAATAGCATATAATTGTATCACAAATGTTGTTCATAAGGTCTTTTTTAATAATAAAACGTAATTTTATATAATAATAACGAAAAGTGAACTGAAGGTGAGCTAATTTGCCTTCCAAATGCCTTTTAAATTAGGAAGTTACATTTGGATGCACTGTTCATTCAACTTATTTAGTAAACGTTACATAATATTTACCAGCTCCTAACGGTTAGTAAAAGTTCATGTTTACTAAAGGTGGTTATATCGATAGGCTCTAATTTATTTTAATTGACAATTATCTACATGACAAAATCGTTCTAAAATTGCTTATTCCAGGTGAGACTCGAAATTCGAAATCATGATGTTGCTAGCTTTATATCATTTTATTGACGTCGCTAGTCTCTCTGTTCAGTGGCAAATTGGCTACAATTTGCTTTCTATGGTCGCTAACTCTGTAGAAAACTATTCATATGTACGGGAATTTGATAACCTTTAACGATATCTATAACGTCAAGTCAGATGGTTTGACGTTAGAGATGTCAAATTTCAATACATTTTAAAAGTTTTCTATAGCGTTAGCGATAATAGAATGCAACTTAGCTAGGCCAACAGATTTTACTGATAGGTCTATATGACATCCAGTAACCAAGTAGCAGAACAACTGGCTACTTCAGAATAAGATAGGATTCTGATTGTTGTTATTCAAGGTTTTGATAAGCTTTATCCATCCATCCATCCATTAGCCCTTTAAAGTCCACTGCTGGACATAGGTCTCCCCAAAAATGGGGGATAGTGCCGTAATTGCCACAGATTGGGGATCGCAGTGGATATTGTTAATACTCGAAGGAGTGCTGCTGCCCACACCCCGGTATTCCCTCAGTCAGCTCTTACAACTCCCATGGGTGGAAAGGGGTAGGACAATTCTAAAGCCGGCCCCACACGGCTAAAAAAACCTTATCATCAGTTATCAATTTGACAGATGTAGCACACTGCTTAGTATACCTTTTGAAGCAAGGAGAATAATTGTTCACGAATAAGTGGCACATTTGGTTACCCATCTAATGCCAGCCGTGTAAGTGTCACTTAATGTGTGCACTACTAGGCTACAAACGATAATATTTTAAATCGATATGAACTAGTATCCTTTGTAGCGTGTTTAAGCCGTGAGTGTAATAAATATAATGTTGTTGATAAATCCCTGTAAAGTTCAACCATTTCGTGACTATTTGTTTTATTAATATTCTGTACATTAAACACAAAGTGAAAAATGTGAAATCGAAAATAACAGTCAGGAGCAGGATTTGAACCTGCATCTTCTGAATACCGTCCAGATGCTTTACCAATTAAGCCATCCTGACAATTGCTCCTGACTGCTAATTTCGATAACACATCATACTTAACGTCTTTGGGTGACGCCTGCGCCATCTGTCGGAAGTATTTTCATACATTATACCGACCAGGTAAACTTAATTTTACAATTAAGATTTTACCTAATAATGACGCAAACCCTTTAAATATTTAGATATTTTTATATATATTTTTAGCATTTGACATGCTTAGCACTATACATTAAACACAAAGTGAAAAATGTGAAATCGAAAACTTTCACTTTGTGTTTAATGTATAGTGCTAAGCATGTCAAATGCTAAAAATATATATAAAAATATCTTAATATTCTGTAGTTCCAACAATCACACGTTTATGCAAAGCTTAAGTTCTCATGTATTACGTCACAAGTGCGCGCCTTCGAGTTTAATATAATTCCTCAAATTGTCACGCTTAGCCTGAAATGTGTGTAGATATTAGTGGTTTTATTAGTTGCGTAGTGGCATACCTGCTATGATAGATTACATTTCATATTACCTACGATATTTTTTATGACAACATATCTTTAAATATAAGCTTGTAAAAGTATAGAACACCTGTCTCTGTATGTATATTTCTCTGCTTACTTCCTCAAGACTAAGCAATGGATAATATACATATTTTTTTTAACAACACGCTGGCACACTAATCGGTAGTCATTGTATCGCTGGGGATTTACAAACATACAATTTCACGGACACTAAGTACAACCATTTGTGGATCACACAAAGACTTGTCCTGTGTGGGAATCGAACCCACAACACTTCCGAGTGTGGGGGAGGCCGGTATCTAAACCACCGCGTCTCCTGTGCAGTCTACAATTTTCATTGTAATCTAAATGTTATCATAATAAACGTTTGTGTATATAATAATACATACTCTAATGAAACTATTATTACAATCGTCTGTTATTGAGTCGTAGATAATTTTTTTTGGGTGCATTATTAAAGATTACGCATGTGATTTATAGTTTAGAATGATAGAATATCTACCATGCAATAGCAGTCTAGCCTCTGCACAAAATATCCTTCTATAGAATACTGGAAGAGTGGCCAGTCTGCGTCAGTTCTCGAAGTTTTAAAGATTTCATCTACTTAGCTAGTTCAATAATTAAAGTAAAATATCAAGGATATACATAATATACTGAAATGCATACATAATGTACATAATTTCTAGGTTAAATCAAAAATGTATTCAATGATATTGAGATATTATATAGTGCACAGGTCATTGATTTGATGGACTATATACATGGTATATACATATAACTAGGTACCAAGCCCTACCACCAGTCATGCAATGGGTGGCAATTGCTTACTTCCCTTAGTCGCCTCGTAAGACTCCCGTGGGAAAGAATGGGTTAGTGACACTTTGTATTCTTAGTCCGTCAGCACATGGAAATATAGCATCTCCTTACAAGCTTATAAAAAATAATTTGATAGTCCACTGTTGGGTACGCGTAACAATGAGAAAGAAGCACTGCTCTAGTAATGGCAACCCTTGCAACACCCAATCGGGAAATTCATCTCCCCAGCGGTTAATATGAATTGTATGTAATCCAATATGAAGACCAAACCCGCAATATTGCTGTCGTCCCAATAGCTACACTATTGTTTTAAGATAATATTAAATTAGTCGTATCCTAGTTGCGCATTTGAAAATGTAGTTATTACCAAAGTTAATTAACTAGCCCGGACTGCAATTAGGTGGGTGACCAAAAGTGACATATATCTCTCATCTATCTATGCCATTATAAAGCTGTAACCGATATATTTATGTACATTATGGATATTAAGAAAAAAAAATGTATTAGGCTTATTTAGGCGTCTCACGTTGAGAGACGTGGAGACGTGGTCTCTGAATCTTGGCCTCATATCAAGGCTCAAAGTCGCTCAGCGGGCCATGGAGCGGGCTATACTTGGTGTTTCCCTACGTGATCGAATCCGTAATACGGGGATCCGTAGGAGAACGAGAGTGACCGACATAGCCCGCCGGGTTGCCATGCTGAAGTGGCAATGGGCAGGCCACATCGCTCGACGAACCGATAACAGTTGGGGACGAAAGGTACTCGAGTGGCGACCACGTATCGGACGGCGCAGCGGCCCCTCACCAGATGGACCGATGATCTGGTCAAAGCTGCGGGGAGCCGTTGGATGCGGTCGGCGCAGGACCGCTCGTTGTGGCGTTCTCTTGGGGAGGCCTATGTCCAGCAGTGGACGTTGAAAGGCTGATGGATGGATGGAGGCGTCTCACACAAAACAATTTTTTTTAGAATTTTTGTCTGTTCTGTTTGTCTGTTTATTTGTTCGGGATTCACTCATAAACTACTGAATGGGTTATGATGACACTTTTTGTCCCATAGTTCCTTATAAGACTTAAAAACTGGTAAACATTTTATCCCGTTACAATATCGGGAACCTGAGCCATAACCCGTAAACTAGCCTTTGGCTGCAGCGGAGCCGCGGCCAAAGCCATGTCATATATTTGTGAAAACTTAATCTCCTCTGTAGAGTAAGCAATGGAACCTAACTCTCAAATAGCATACCTGCAGATGTTACAGGTTGTGTGAAACTTGACTAAAAATCTAACTTTTACCTTCTAAGTAGTTGGAGCTGGGTCAACGAGGTCAGATAAGCAATCCATGGCATTAGTTAAAACTAAACAGTTCGGAAACCGACGCCAACAAAGCTTGAGATTATACAAGGAAGATAAAGATGAGCCTGCACTAGGCAATCACCCTGTATTGGAGACAATTATTTGTATAGAGGCTGGGTGTTAATTATTGTGTGCATTAAATTGTACCGTGTGGGGCTGGCTTTAGAATTGTCCCACCCCTCACTACCCACGGGAGTCGTAAAAGTCGACTGAGGGAATTCCGTGGGAGCGGGCAGCAGCACTCCTTCGAGTGTTAACAACATCCACTGCGATCGCCAAGCCGCGACTGCTCATTGTGGCGTTCTCTTGGGGAGGCCTATGTCGAGGAGTGGATGTTGAAAGGCTGATGGATGATGGATGGATTAAATTCTATGGTTGTAAAATCCCCGCGAAACAAGGAGGCCTTAGTATAAAAAAAAAACATTTAACGGATATAAGTTACCACCAGACTCAAAACAAAAATTTGTGGCCTATACAGATAAATATCCTATATGAGAATCAAAACTACAACGCTCGAGATGATAGGTCGGAATCTAATCTTCTGCTAATACTCGAGATATGAACCTTGACATCCGTAAGAGTTCATTCAACCCTTCGATCAAGATTCAACCTCATTTGTACTAATCCTATAAATTGAATATAATAGGTATTGTTACTTGATTTGTGTTAACTAATATAGTATTGTATTGCAAAGACAAAAGTTACACAAAGTTCGTTGACCCGAAATATAATCAGCTAACAGGTCACGACATAACCGCCTATGTATACTTACATTAGTTTCGCAAGTAAAGCCTGTCAGTGCAATGATAGTAATTTTTCATATAAAGTCTACGTGACTAACGATCTCGTATGGTAATTAGATGTACCTGTTGGTGGTTATTATTACTGTAGCAAGGTTATTAATTTAATTTGATGGTTGATTGATTGGTTTTATGTTTATTTAATAGCGATGATGGTTCATAGTTTTTGTTCATTAATTGGTGTGCAAAAACGAGAATCATGAAAACTTGTTTTGCTAATTGTTGAATGGATAATTTACATAGTTTAGTATAAATCTATAGCGATATAATTAAGCTGAAAAGCCTTAGAGTGAACCCATTGTGGTGGTCCAGTAATTACGGGCGGAGAGACGGTGGCACGGTGGGTTATTTAGTACGCCAGAGCATCGCAGTATCCCGTTACCTCCCTCTTTTTTATGCGGGAAAAAATGTACCTAATCGCACACTCTGTCATTCGGCGTAACGAACAGGGTAGTGTGGGGCCCTCAGCCCTCTAAATAAACCCACCATGTACCGTCTCTCCGCCTGTATTGGTGGATCACTGGAACTGCGTTACATTACTTCAGTAGTATCCCGTTGTCTCACTAACCGGAGTGGAGTTCAAAAAGAAAATAGTGACCACGGTAGTTTACTCTAAAACGTTAAACTCAAATCGCTCGGTACGTGTGTACTTAATTTATTACGGCTTATAGCCTATCTATAACTACTATAACATTCAGCAGTGAATCAATTAATATCCTATATAGGTAGGTGCGGGTAGGTAGAAAAGTATCGAACTATGAATATTATAATATGTATTTTAGCACTTGACATGCTCAGCTACTTTAAAGAACAAAATATTTGTGAAAGCACAAAAAAGAGCTTTACTGCGAGCAGGATTCGAAGTGAGATACTTTCCCGGGATTGGAAGGGTTCAAATCCCGCTCACAGTAAGGCTCTATTTTTCCACTTTCACAAATATTTTTTACTTTATAAATAATTGTTATCTATCAGTAAATGAGCACTTAAAAAAAAAACAATTGTGTGTACTTATGTACACGCGTTAGAAGTTATACTTCTTTGGCGTAACAAGATAAAAATCTTTTCAAAAATTTTATCTTTCGCCTTATTCTATTTTTGTAGAAAAAACGACACTAACAATAGGTAAAAGGTATTTAATACATTGAAAGTTTTATTATAACGCATTATCTAGTTAAATAAAGTTTATTTATATATCACAAAAAAACTAAAATGTTGACTATAGCTAACTTCAGGGTGTCGGTTTTTAGTGACGGTGTGCGCGCGCATCATAAAAATTTACTCTCATAATTTTTCCCTAACGCGCCAAAAAAGTAAGACTTATTTTTCTGGGATATAGCAGCTATATGTGTAGTAAGTGGGTGGTACATGAGAGAAGCATCTCAATATGCCTACAGCATAGTTATAACTTTTTTTTTTTCGCGAGGAAATCCTTTATGGATGCCTTCTGCCGCGCGGGCAGAGAGGTTATGCCGGAATCCCAATTTTTTACAATTGGTATACCTGCTAAAACCCCGCGGTGTTCCTTCTGACTTCCTGTGGCGAGGGGCGAGGTATACGCTCTTCGCATGATTTCCTCCACCCCTGGCAGGTATGGGCCTCCAGTGCTGGTGGCCCCATCTGGTTTAGAGGGCCTGGCCCTCCCTCGTCGAGAGGCGCTCGCGGAACACGTGCGCCGCCATCTCGGGCCTGCTTCTGTTAGGGTGGTGGACTGCCCTGGGTCCATCACCCTCAGGCCAGCGCTTATGGGGGCCGGAGGTCGACAAGCGCACTTCGGCGCCCAGTGCGTCTTCTGCGGTGTGGGAGATGGCTTGTAATCTCCCGCTCACGCTCCACCGCCTCCTTTGCGCGCATCACCTGCTCGCAAAAGGAGACGGCGGCGTCCCACCCACTCTCGCTCCGGACCATGGCCTTAACCACGGCTGGGAGCGAAAGTATTTCCATCCTGACTGCCGCGGCGAGTTCGCGGCGCTGATCTGCCCAAGCTGAGCAGTCCACTAGCGTGTGCAGCGCCGTGTCCTCAGGGCAGTCCCCGCAGTGATGGCACCAGGCTGTCTCCTCTCGGCCAATGCGACACAGGTACTTTCCAAAGCAACCATGCCCGGAAAGCACCTGCGTCAGTCGGAAAGAGAGGGCGCCGTGTCGTCTCTCCAGCCACTCGTCCATTATGGGACTTATCGCCTCTATGGAGGCGTGCCCAGCGCTTGGTCGCACAAGTCGTTCTTTCCACTCCACCAGTAGGATCCTGTGGAGCTCAGACCGATACGTCATGAGTTCACGAGGCAATAGCTCCAGCCCGCGCTCTCGTGTCTCTCCACGCCAGCGATGCAGGGATGCGAGAGACCTCGCCACCAGATCCCACGGCGGAGTTCCAGCAAGGAGACTTGCCGCCTCATAGGAAATCGTGCGGTATCCCCTAATAACCCTGACGGCCATCATCCTTTGCGGTTGCCGCAAAATAGCAGCATTGCGGGCCGTCAGAGCACCCGCCCATATTGGGGCGCCGTACAAGGCCATGGACCGCACGATTCCCACTTAGAGCCTTCTGCAGGAGGTGTCGGATCCTCCCAAATTCGGTAGCAGCCGCGAAAGTGCGCCCGCCACGCGAGTCCGCTTGGGGACCAGCCCTCGGAGATGAGGTCCGAAGGTCCATCGGCTATCGAGAACCAGGCCAAGATATTTCATAGTTGCTGCGATGCCGATGCGAACACCTCCTACAACAACGCGCGACCCTGTTGGCGGCTTCTTCCGAGGCCTGTGGAAACAAAGAGCCTCGGATTTGTGCAGAGCCACCTCTAAGTCCAGCCGCTGGATCCTTGAGACGACCTTTGCGACCCCGACTAGGTCAGCGGCGTGCCGGTGCGTCGTCCCCCGCCCTGCGACCAACGTGTCGTCGGCATAATACGTCGCGGTCACACCGCGAGGGAGCACACCGCGCAACACCCAGTCGTAGCCGATGTTCCACAGAAGTAGTCCTAAGACCGAGCCCTGTGGAACACTGCACGACATTACCCGCCGACTCCAGCCATTGTGACCCGGGTAGATCACTGCCCTCTCTGATAAATAAGCCCTGACAATACGGTAGAGGTAGCTTGGCACCCTATGATAAAAGAGTGCCTCCCTAATACAACTCCAGGGTAAGGTATTAAAAGCGTTAGCAATGCAAATTAATAAAATGCATTACTGCATCTATGGTGGAGCGCCCTCGACGGAACCCGAATTGGGTTGCCGAAAGATTTGGCCCCGCCCCTTCTAGGTGTGCGACGAGGCGGTTAGCAATTACTCGCTCAAACAGCTTGGCCATCTCGTCAAGAAGCACCAAAGGGCGGTAAGCAGATGGCGAGTCTGCAGGGCGCCCCTCCTTTTTGATCAGGACCAATTTTCCCGTCTTCCACTGCTTCGGGAACTGGCCCCGCTCAAAGCATGCGCTGAAGAGTCCTCGTAGTCGAAGTTCGAGGGCCTCTAGGGCAAGGACCCACGCCCGGCCTGGTATGCCATCGGGGCCCGGAGCGGTATTCTTAGCCTGAAGGCGTTGTACCGCTCTCTTAAGGTCCACCCGAGTAACTTCGGGAATGTCGTCTCCGTGTACCACGCTGGGCACCATTTCGGAAGGCGGAGCCATGGCCGGTGGCGTGTGTTCCGTCCTTTCGGGGAACAGAGCACCCACAACCCTTTCAAGTAGCTCTGGCTGGAGACTCTGTGTCAGAGGGGGAGCCTATGGACGCAGTTTGCCGCGTACCAAGCGGTATGGGCGTCCCCAAGGATCATTATCCAGAGTTTGGATTAGCTCCTGGTGGGCATGGACTTTAGCCTTCCAGATCGCTGCTCTTAAAATCCTTCTTGCTACTCTGTACCCCTCGTAAAGCTCCGCCTCCCTGGTTGTCGCATTCAAATCCGCGTGGCTGCGATGCCTCCTGCGGTGCCTGGCATACTGGCGACGCGCCACAATGCATGAATGCCGCAGTGCTGCTATTTCTGGCGACCACCAGTACACCTGACGTTTAGGAGTTCTGGGATGAACTCGAGGCATCGCTGCATTGTAGATATGCGACAACGCACCCTGGAACCATTTCGCCTCCACTTCAACACTGGCAGGCCTGTCTGGCACTGTAGCCCAGGCTTGCACGGTGGCGACTTCCAGAAGGACTTCCTGATTGAGGCATTTTAATGACCAGCGCGGCATGTCCCCGACCAGGACACTGTGAGCCGGCGAGTCTGAGGTATGGGCAGAGAAGTCGAACCGTCTCCACCCCCTCAACAACACGCCAGCCTTGTGTGCGGCGTGCTATAGCAGGGCTAGCAAATGTAATATCAACAATGGAACCACCCCGCTGCCGCACGCATGTTTGGACTGTGCCTCGGTTAAGGATGAGTAGGCCCGTCGAAAGCGCCCATTGTTCCAGCACCCGTCCCCTGACATTCGGGGAACCCCAAGCAGCAGATTTAGCATTGAAATCCCCGAGGACGATTACGGGGCAAGGATGGCTGCGACCAACAACGGATCCTAACTCCACCAGCCATTCCTCGAAATCGGCGAGAGGCCGGTTCGGCGAGAAATAGACACCAATGACAACGGCATTCCCGATACGAGCCGCCGCTATACCCCGACCACTGGAAGCGTTCTCCGGAGTCGGAGCACCAGTGGCAGCTCTTACAGTTAGTGCCACGGAACCGCTGGCATAGTTATACCTGTATTTACGAGATTGAAACCCATTCCTTTAGTAACCTCGAACGACACTCTCGTCAGAGAGAATGGGGTGCTATAATATGTTGTCAATGTACACACCTATTTTATACTACATTAGTTTTTGCCCCTAATTTAGTACGATATTTTAAATGTAATTAAGAGCAATCACCAAAAAAAGTTTCTTCAAAATCTGTTCATATGTTAGTTGCTTTTTAGGTTATATCTCGGGTTCCCGATATAGTAGCGGGATAAAACGTATAGATACCAAATTTTAAGTATAGGATTACCTTACCTTACCTTTGAGATTACTCAAAAGCAATCAAACAAAAAAGTTTCATCCGTTTATAATATAATGATAAACATTTTTCGTGATGCGCATACAAATATACAGAGAGACACTTATATAATTTTTTTTTTATATCTGCAATGTACACACATCGGCTTATTATAATTTTATTATATGTATAGATAAATGTGTATGTATACACTTCCAATTTTTAGCTAACCATATCCCACTTTTATTCAATCAAATATATACATGCTGAATTTATGATATTTATTTATTCAGAGAGATGAATGTTTTGTACACGGAGGCCATTTTTATAAGTTCCTGTTTGTATATTTGCAATGCAAATACACACGTCTTGCTTTCTTAGAAGTTTCACACAAATATATACAGGCAATGTTCCAAATATATTTTTTCTGCTTACTTGAATAACTTTTTATTCGTTGCGGAAATTTTCAGCGATAAATATAGATCTGAGAACTTTGTTTCATATTTGATTAGGAGGAGACCGTAGCTTGGTTATGCATTTGCAGTTCGAACGATCGCCATTGTTAAGTATGTTTCGTTCGGCTGGCATTGGATGGGTGATCAAAAAGTGACACCTATTTGAGGACACCTGACCTCCTCCGTGTTTCGTAAGGCTCACTAAGCAGTGCGTCTTGACTGTTGAATAACATCTCAGTTGTCGGTCAATACATGTTGTCAGAGTCTTGAACAAAAATGTAACTCCGGTCTTGTTACAAGGTTCCCTTAGTTGTCCCCTGAATAAGCCAAATAGTCAGTCACAGTAAAACCATCCGATTAAGTACTACAAAAAAATGTTAACTTCAAAGAACAAATTATTTGTGAATGTGGAAAAAAAGAAGTTTAGTGCGAGCGAGTTTCGAACCTGCATCCAATCCGGAGAAGTGCTCTAGACCACTAAGCCATCGCACTATAGATGTTAACTGCGAACAGAATCTGAACTTGTCTTTCCCTATCCAAGAATTGTTTATAACGCTAGAAACGCAAAATATATTTACACATTTTTAAATGTCTTTTTATATCCTTGCTGTGTTTCATAAGACACGTTAAAAATAAGGTCCCAGTTATCAAATAGCTAATAATATTATGCCGTGTGGGGCCGGCTTTAGAATTGTCCCACCCCTCTCCACCCATGGGAGTCGTAAGAGCCGACTGAGGGAATATGGGGGCAGTGGGCAGCAGCACTCCCTCGAGTATTAACAACATCCACTGCGATCGCCAACCCGCCTGCCAAGCGTGGCAATTACGGCATTATTCCCGATGACGGGACCGCTCGTTGTGGCGTTCTTCTGGGGAGGCGTATTTCCAACAGTGGACTTTGAAAGGCTGATGGATGATGGATGCATGGATGATGATCCGTAATACAAAAGCAGTTATCAATAATAAAATTAATTATAACAAAATAATAAATAGTATTTTGTGCATTCAAGGTAACCTTTTAATAAATCTGTCAACTAACAATGTGATACGTGTTTGTTTCGTGTTTCTTGTGTAATATTACTACAATAAAAATAATAGTAATTTTACTATTTACTATATTTTATTATATATAGTCCCTCATTTTGGGGAGGCCTATGTCCAGCAGTGGACGTCGAAAGGCTGATGGATATCAAATAGCATCCTAGCAGTCATTACAGGTTGTCAGAGTTCTGAACAAAAATCTGACTAAGTGCTTGTTGTTAGGTTGCCACTGAAGGAATGTAAAATAGTTCCAGTGGTCCGCCAACACAGGCGGAGAGACGGCATACGGCAGGTTTATTTAGTGGGTAAGAGCCCCACACTACCCTGTTCGTTGCCCCGAACGACGGGGTGTGCGGTTAGGTACATTTATTCTCACCTTAACAAAAAAAAATGTCTTGTTGTAAGGTTGCTGGTTATCCCCCTAGTTGGATCGTGGACAGATAGGCAGTCGCTCTGTGTAAATAATAATAATTATCATTATAATTTATTTATTTTTTTCCCACACATTACATAGGTATTGACATTAATGACAAAAACATGCATGTACTCAGTTTCAGATCTTAAAACAGTATTGTGCGAGACTGGTACCTAAACTAGACTTATGGCCTGTATTTCAGGTAGCCAGGCTCCACCCTTGCGTTAACATTTAAATTCAAATTCTCATACTGTCATTATTTAATAAGTTCCTTTTGTTACCTTAATCTTATTAATATATTTTTAGTTATGTTATTAGTAAAATTAGTATGTATATCAGTGTATGTTTATGTATATATATAATGTGTATGTGTGTGTGTATGTGTGAATAAGGTGAGTAGTCACAATATGTCCAATGTATTTTGTTATCCTCTCCGTAGCAATATCTAGGTATAATACCTATGTCACAAGAATTTAAGAAAACTAATCACAACGTACGTCCTGCCCCAGAAATACATGATAACTTTTGAGAAATTACATTAATCTACAGTAGCGTATTTGTCACTCTAGGAGGTCAGCAACCGTCCAATTATGTATCCAAAAAATATAAGTCTTATGCCGGTACTTCCAAAAGATTTTCAGTATCCGTATAGTTTAGGTTTTGAAGCCAACTCGTTAGTTTCATTTTACATTTAGTTTTATTACATTCATAGATCGGCAGTATCCTATTTGTTTTATTGTATAGATAAGGACCAAGGTGACAAAAGAATCGCATTGAGAAATTCGTTAAGAGCTTATTACGAAAACAGTCTACGGGATTGAAACGCCTTTTGCCACATGAAAGCGACGGATTGTATCTAAGAAGATAATGTTGCTTTAAGATAATTTTTTGTATAAACAACTGTCGCACAGTCAGTACTTTAAATTTATTAAACAGCAGCGTAGTAGGATATCGAAAAGGTAAACGTAAGGACACCTTAAGGATATCTCTCTGAGCCCTCTCCAACTCAATTAAGGTACACTTTAAAGCACCACTCCAGGAAGAGATGCAATAAGTAATAACTGATTGTGCTAAGGCACAGTATACAGATTTTAATATGTCGACGTCAGCCACATTTCTCAAGGTTTTAAAAATATAAATCAATTTAGGCAACCTGTTGCTAATGCGATTTATGTGACCGTGAAATTTTAAAGTACTATTAACCATTATGCCTAAGTATTTGGCACTATCAGTTTTCTGGAGTCGTGTGCAGTCGCAGGATCCACAATGTGGTTCCTCACAAGTATATGCCACGATCGAGTAGGTATCTGTTGACAATATTGGAGTCGTGTTGCTAAGTTTTAGGGAGAAGCTAACATAATTTGTTTTAGAGACATTTAGTGTAAGAACATTATTTATTAGCCACTCTGATACCATATTTAGTCCTTGTTGTGCATAATCATAAACTTCTCTCCACGTATTAGCATCAAATAACAATACTGTATCATCCGCAAATGTGATAATTTTACCTTTAGGTAATACCAACGAACCCAGGTCATTCAAGTAAATAAGGAATAGCGTTGGACCTAATACACTGCCCTGAGGAACGCCGTGGATAACTAGTTGCTCATCACTTATATGCTCATTCACTTTAACTACTTGCAGCCGATGAAATACTGGTAGATGAGCTGAAATCGAACAGATTGAAAGCTAATATCGACCAAGTTATAAGAAAAGACTAACGAGTGGTGCAGCGGAAGCATGAGCAACTGCTGCTCATGAGGGTCTGATCCCCGGGTCGGGCAGTGCTATTAAGATTTTTCGTAAAAAGAAAAATTGTCATTAGTAGCTCGGAGTTCGGAAATGTGTCCGGTAGACAGCAATAGTATACGCGTCAGGCTTCTCTTGATAATTAGATCTCATGTTCTTAATATTTACATGAGTGGTCTTGCAAAGGTTGCATTCTTTAATAAGTTATAAATTTCTCCGATTGATTCAAAAGAGATTAAGAGCCCCCGCGCATTGAGCCACTAGAGGCGACCACACTAGAACGACTAGTGGCCGGCACAAGTTGCGGATGCGTTTCTCCATACATTTTGTTTAACATCGGCGCACACCGAGCGTTTGAGTGGCCGCGTGATATTTGTACTGCGTCTGGGTGTGTTCCATCTATTATATGTATGTATTTACAAAAAAAAAGTAATATTGTATTATATCCGTAATCTGGTACCCATAGCACAAGCGTTAAGCTTAGTTTGGGACCAGAGGACGTTGTGTGAAATGTCCGTGAATATTTATTTATTTATTTATATAGCTCGTCGCCATAACATAACAATATATTATTTAAACTTAATAATAGCGCATTTGATATTATTATTTAGGGCATAAATACCGGCACTGGCATTAAATAAGCTTAATTATACAGAAAGACTTATTCAACATGAACTTTAATAGACCAAGAGTGTGGTCTGTAGGACACGCACAAGAACCTATTAAAATGTAATCTATGTCAAGTGAGTAATATTGCACAATTTATCATTTTGATCCTAGTATACACTATAACGTGCAACGTCACATAGCGTGATAAGTATCAAGGTGTTTCCACATTTATGAGATCGTTATGGCCTTGGTGAGACAGTATGTTGATGTTAATGATATTTTATATCACTAAATATAATCGTTGTGCTGTTGATGGGTCGCTAAAGATCCCGGATTGAACAATAAAACAACTAATATTCCATAGGTAACTAAAATCTATCTCCATGTTTAATCAAATAAATGTTTAATTATTAAAAAAAAAACTTTATCTCCTGGCACTATCAACAGACCCTCATTACTAAACCCAATCTATTGTGTGTGCTTGTGAATGTGAGTGACTGATATGAGCCTAAACTCGAGGGGTTTACTAGTAGCCACTGAAGAGTTTCACTATGCATCTCCCAGCGCCATCTTCCTGATCAGCGCCGAAATACCAAATTATAGTATTGTCATCCAAACTACATACACATACAAAGTATCATATCGATGCGATGATTAGAAGTAGATTAAAATTGACTTGCAAGATTTGTTTATATTATTAGTTTAAGTCTAGCTAATACAAACTTGTTAAAAACAGAATTCAATTAGATTAGAATAGCCACATAACATTATTTTTTTACATACTTCAAAAATATATATGTGTTTATGATTCAGAAATATATTTGACGGGCCTCGTGGCGTAGTCGGTAGTGTAACCGACTTCCATGCACGAGGCCGTGGGTTCGATTCCCACTCAGGATAATTATTTGTGTGATAAACTTGATTGAACTGATGTTTTCTATCTATTATATGTATGTATTTACAAAAAAAAAGTAATATATGTATTATATCCGTAATCTGGTAAGCACAAGCGTTAAGCTTAGTTTGGGACCAGAGGACGTTGTGTAATATGTCCGTGAATATTATATTATTATTATAATATTATTATGATTTAAATCTAAGTAACAAACTACTTAAGTAATAATTAAGCTAAGAATTATTAACAAATCGCTTTAATTATTTTCGTGCATGTAACCAAGTTTATTTACTTAGCTCTAAAAACATATAGAATATAATATATTTGGTTGTAAATGAACTCTTGTAAAAAAAGCTATGCCTTTTGGGAAAAAAATATAAGCTGCAATATTTATAAAAATAGCTTTTTTTTAGTAAGTAGGTATATGTACTAAGTAAGTAATACAGCATGATTCGTCCGTGTGGTGACGGACTAAGAATACAAGTGTCACCACCCCATTCGTTCCCACGGGTGTCGTATAAGGCGACTAAGGAAGTAAGCAGTTATCATCCATTGCATGACTGGTGGTAAGGCTGGACACCAAGTGGGAGTACTCACTTGGTATTGGGCCCGAGCGGGTTGGTACCACCATCTCCCGTGTGATCCGCCATGAAGCACATCGTTGCGTTTTGGTTGTAGCAGGAGATAGCCGTTTATATTTCATTTCATATCTGTGAAATGAATTGGTGAGCAGCGGCTTTACAATACTCTCGGTAGTCCATGGGCGACGGTTACCATTTACCATCAGATGGACCGTGGCTCGTCTGCCACTAAAAGCAATAAAAAAAAATTATTTCCAATAAAGTAAAATCTGTAATATTGTGTAAAGTCGAAAGCTTATAAAATTAAAAGTTTAACGATTTTTCTCATATTACGTCATAAATTATTCGATATTGGTTAAACGTTTCTTTAAAGCAGGCAGGTTCCACTTAAAGACGAGATAGTATTTTCTCGTACAGCTTATGAGACTAAGACTACAACTTTGCTCATCAACTTGAGGAGTAAATTATATTTATAGTTGAAATAGGCGGTAATTTTTACCAAATCTTTATAAGAAATGGTTAGTCTCCTAGTACAGTAAGGTATTACTATGATACCTTGTTTTGGTAGAGGTGGCCTACGCAGATACCCTTTTTTTGTCTAGGCGGGGAAAAATCCTCCTAACCGCACACCCCGTCGTTCGGGGCAATGTTTTAATTATACGCCATATGTCAAGGTAAACGAAAATAACAGACATTATATATTATAATATTTTATAAATTTAATCTCATTGTATAAAAGTCGTATTATATACAAAACATAAACAATTATTTTAAAAATCTTTTTTTAGGTGATCACCAGCCGTAGTTGGCCGCAAGACCGTTGTATGACACGTGAGAAACGGCGGGAGCAGCAGAATAAGTTAAAGCAGACTTAAGCACTGGAGCAGCGGCGTATGTGGTCAATGGGGCGGCGTGGGCAGCGTATGTGGCGACCGGGGCAGCGGCGTATGACGCGACAGGAGCAATGGTCTTGGTGACAAGAGGAGCTGAAGCATAGGACACGGCGGGGGCTGCGATGGTCTTAGTCACGTAGGACGCAGGTGCGGCGTAGGCTGCTACTGGAGCGTGAGCGGCGTAAGTGGCAACTGGGGCAGCGGCGTAGGTGGCAACGGGAGCAGCGTGAGCTGTGTGAGTGGAGTAGGAAGATACCGAAGACACTGCAGGAGCAACGGTCTTAACTACTGGAGCTGAGTACGCTACAGGGGCTGAGTACGCGGAGTACGCGGGTGCAGAGTACGCAGAGTACGCAGGTGCAGAGTACGCGGCATACGCTGGTGCAGAGTACGCGGAATACGCTGGTGCAGAGTACGCGGAATACGCTGGTGCAGAATACGCGGAGTACGCAGGTGCAGCGTATGCAGAGTACGCTGGTGCTGCATAGCTTTTGATCACTGGTGCCGATGCGTATGTGGTGAGGGGAGCGGCGGAGTATAAACCGCCAGCACGGGCAGCCACCACGGCGCACAGGAAAACAAGTAACTGCAAAAAAAGTTAATATCATTTGATATTGGACAGATGTTTTTCTGCTATTTTTATACACCTATATATATTTTGAGCACTTGACATGCTTGGCTTTGTCCGGAACATAAAGTGCGAAAATGTAGAATAGACATAATGTGAAATAAATATAATGAAAACACACAGTGGGGTTTTAAATTCCATAAGTCCACACTCTAGTAAAAGATTTAGGCACTAAAATGGTAAATAAAATATTAGTATATAATATCCTGTTTCAACACACCTAGAAATAACTTAATGTAGGAAGGTACATGGGATAAGAATCGTTTTTATCATCATCACACGAGTTCATTGTACTCTAATGACATGTAATCCATTTATACTGTAAAAGTTTAAAGTCTGTACAATTGACTTAGGCGTGTTTGAACCCTAAACCATTTATTTAGAATTTATGTTTGTGTCTGTTTGTTTGACCGTATATCACACAGAAAATTCTAAACAGATTTTGATGAAACTTTCTTGTTTGACAGCTCATGATTAGACATTGCTGGTATACGTTTAATTTCTTTACTATATAACTGGTGGTAACTGGAGATATAACATAAAATCTAGGTTAAGCCTGCGACGGAACCGAGAGTAAAGTTAGTATATAGCTAGTATTATACTAGCTGGCGTCAGTATTTGATTTAGAC
This sequence comes from Leucoma salicis, assembly GCA_948253155.1. Lineage (NCBI taxonomy): Eukaryota > Metazoa > Arthropoda > Insecta > Lepidoptera > Erebidae > Leucoma > Leucoma salicis. Next base: position 9,548,731 of record OX411815.1, read on the forward strand.
AAAAAAAATGTTCTAGAATAAATGTCATAAATATTTGACTGACTAACGACATTTAATTTTTTTTTGTTAAAAAAACAGGTTTTCACATGTTTTTCTATCTATTAAAGAAAGAAAGACTTTCACACAAAGTTCCCCTCCCATTCCTTCATTTCCCCCTGTAAAGTAAGAATTTCCAAAAATCCTTTCTTAGCAAATGCTTATGCTATAATCTAAACTTATATTTCAAATTTCTCTTAATTATTTAATCTGTCTTAGTAGTTCAGGCTGTGCATTGATTGTCAGTCAGGACAAGCAATTTCACGTATAATTGCCTGAATTATCACACAAACATTTCTTAAAATATTTACTAAAAGTTTAGAAATACCTATTCGTTCTTTTAATTATATTTTTTTTAATAAAATTATTTTATAAAGGTTATTTTTTTCTAATACACATAAAATACTCGCACTAAATCACTATAAAACAAGTACCTTAGCTGCCATTTTGTTGTATAAAATCCACTACGGCAAGTGATGCTGTGTAAGAACACACAAGCACTTTTATACTATAGTCGTTACCCCCGCGCCAGCCTTAAGAGTAAACTACTAAATGTAGTTCAACTTGTTAGAGCCCTGTCACAAAGTATCCGCCCAAAATACATGCCGCGAATAGACATGTTACATATTCGTTTTTGAGAAACTCCAATTAGGAACATATTGCGAATTTAAGCATATGCTCGTAGACTTACAGTAAAGAGGCAAAGTATTAAACCTTTAATCAAAATTACGTAAGCTGATTTCGTAAAAAAGTTAGTAATTGTGTTAATTATGTATAAAATGAATTATAGAAAACATTTCTCTAGAAAATTCTTCCAATAGTTTTGAGGATTTCTTTTGGTGAGTAAACAACTTAAATGATTCTAAGCCCTGACTCAACAGAAACGGTTTTACAAGTTCAATATTTATTTGTCTGTGTCGTTATGACTTCTAAACAGTTGAATAGATTGTGAATTATATTTTGATACTTTTAAAAAGAATTGAATATGATAGTTTAAGAAAATGTATTTGAAGAATATCATCAACGATAACCACCATTCTGTTACATCAATGTCATTACAAAAACATAGCAATCTTGAAATGTTGCTGTAAAATTACCTGGAATATGCAAGATATCAAACTCCCACATCAACTTAGGTATACTAGACATATTTGGACTCCTTGCTATGATCTCAAAGAATATGTTGTACTGTGATCATGGTTAGATGATGGAATAGTGTAGAAGGAAGATAGGGAGTCGGTAGGTTATGTATTTTTTTAAATTTAACACTTGTTATAAATATCAGTACACAGATGTCTTTAGCCTTTATGCAATCTCGTATACAATTAAATTTAACGTTTGATTGGAGCTGAAGAGGGTTTTTTTTGTCCTTATATTTTTATTTTATGTAATTTATTTAGTTAACTTAATGCAAAACAAGAAATCTCTTCATCGTATAATTCCTAACAATAAATACCTATTACAGATTTTAACATGCATACTCAAAGAACAATTTATTTTGAAAGTGAAAAAAGAGAGCTTTAATGCGAGTGGGATACGAACCTGTGTCCCTTCTAATCCTAGGGATAATGCTCTAGACCGCATAGCCAACGGCTACCCCCAATTTTCACTTCAGAATTGCTTCTTAGATGTCTTTTCGACTATATAATATGACTATATACTCTTATATACTATACTCATATAGTTTTTTCAGAAACTTGGGATAGATATTCCGCAGAGATTTTTCCTCTGGGAATTTTGTATTCCAAACATTCTCATTCACTATGCGATACATAAAAGGGCTTTTATAACATGAAAAGCACTTTAAGATCACAAATAAAACCAATACACACCTAATAGAAAATGATGTAGGTACGCGATGCCGTGACAGGTCGTGGAATAATATAATCCCATAAACAAATTTTGTTGTTAAAAGCTTGAAAATGCTCAATTATGTATCTTTTAGTTGTTTTCTGTGCTAACAACAGTATTCCAATGTTAATTGAAAGTGTTAGCTGAGTAATTTTGATGAATATTTTAAAGATATTGGTGTAAAATGCTTAAAAGTGATTTAAATCCTAATAATATTAAAGTTTGTGAATATGTTTAGATGTTTGGATATTCGTCCGTGAATCACACCGAAATGACTACATGGTTTTGGATGATAATTACATAAATAATTTATCCTGACCAAATTGATGAAAGATGCTAATACATTTTACAGATAGCGTGGACGTCACCCAAGACGGTAAGAAGAAATGTGATTTTGCACACATAGATTATGTATTATCCCGGATATTGTCCTGGTAGCTCAGTTGGCATATTTTCACACTTTGTGTTTGTATGAAACGTCTTTTCTGCGGCGTATGAATTCTACTACTCCGTAATGAATCTGGGTATTTTATGGTCTAACTTTAGAACAGAACAAGTAAATTCATCTGATGGGGAATAGAACAGTATTCCTTTCTTTTTTGTTTAGGCGGGGAAAAATGTACCTAACCGCACACCCCGTCGTTCAGGGCAACGAACAGGGTAGTGTGGGGCCCTCACCCACTAAAGAAACCCGCCGTGTGCCGTCTCTCCGTCTTTATTGGCGGGCCACTGGAACTATGTTACATTCCTTCGGTGGTATAGAACAGTATTCCTGGGTTTATAATGCGCATAATCTCACAGTTGACGCCTGTTAATTATGAATACCTACACAATTATAAATACATGCGAATAAACGTGATGTAACAATAATTAAATTATTGGTTACGCTTATTATAAACCATTTGTTTTGTTAGAGTAAGTGGTATGTCCTACAATTAAAAGTATCATAGCAGAATGCATATCCTTATAATATTATGAATGCCAAAGTGCGTTTGTTAGTTTGTTGCTATTACGGCATAACCCGATCACCATTTAACATACGTATAGTCCAGAAACCAGAAAATGATATGACGTCTACCGGGCCGCACACCCCGTCGTTCGGGGGCAACGAACAGTGTAGTGTGGGGCCCTCATCCACTAAATAAACCCGCCGTATGCCGTCTCTCCGCCTGTATTGGCGGACCACTGGAACTGTGTTACATTACTTCAGTGGTACCTATTTGTACCCTGAAGTGCACGCAAACAAAGGCGCAGAAGTATCTACTCATTAATAAAGATCCTAAATACTACATGTACTTTTTATACTATATGGATGGCAAACAAGCATACGGGTCACCTTATGGTAAGTGGCTACCGTAGCCTATAGACGCTAGCAACTCCAGAGGCATCACCTGCGCATAGCCATCACCAAATAAAGGGATAGGAGGTGAATAGGCAGAGGATAATAAGGAGAGGATAAGTAGGATACTAAGCAGAGGATATGGAGGGGGTTTGGACCTCCGGCACTCTCACTCACTATACACAACACAACAGTAGGAGGACCTACCGTTGTTTAGCGCTAATCTTTTGTGAGAGGGTGGTACTTCCCCAATCGAGCCGGCCCATTCATGTTGGGATAAGCTAGGCTCTACTACTGGAACTAATGAAATACGTAATTTTTTTATTACTAAGCGCTTTAATTTATAAAAAGGGTTTCATTCCATGATACTAATTACATCTAGTTATTGTCCTGCTTTATGTTGCAATTTTATTCTATAGCTCTGCTCTCGCTAAGTTAATTAATTTGTCAATTTATTAGAAGTGAGCAGCGACAAGAGTGTCGTTATCTTAAATCTCGATAATGCAACAACTGAAGTAACAACTTAGTGTAATCGCTACAAAGATAGAACTAGATAGTGTCATTAATATTGTCATATGCTATTAGAAGCACTTTTGATTAGACATGATGTAAAAGGGGAAGTTAAATATCCTTATATCTAGTGTTCGTAACACTATACCGGTTTTAAAAAGATTTTAAAGACATTTGCGATCAGCTGCAATGTAATTACACATCCTGATTGTGTCAAATTTAGATCTAGAAACACACTAAAAAGACATATAATTCTACTTTTTATTGTGAAGTGACGATATAGGGCAATCTATAGTAAGAATCAGTTGTTTTATTATGTACGTAACAAACATCTAAGATAAACAAACAAAATGCGTAAAAATTACATATAAGAATTCAAACATAAAGAAACAAATTATTATTTACGGAGACCTCATTATCCCAAATTGTATCGAGGACGGTTTTGTAGATCAAACGAATTCAGCAGAATATCATATTCAGGCGTGCTTGCATTCGATCTCCGCAACCCAAAGGGATAACCATATTCTAAAGTTGGATATCTTGATATTATTGATTGATATTAAGATATTTTGGAGGGACTAACTCCTTATACTGTGATTGTCGACGATAGTTAGATAGTTGAGTAGGCGATAATTACAAAATTATGCGCACACATTTGAAATTGCCCCGGCTGCACCGCACCGGGCATATGTTGAACCAGCGTGGGTCGTAAAGAAAGATAATGTCATGTGGAGATTGGGAATTCCCATCGGTCACTGCGATCGCTTAGCGGTCTAAAGCGCTTCCCCGGGTTGGAAGGGACGCAGGTTCGAATCCCGCTCGCATTGAAGTTCTGTTTTTCCTTATTCACAAATAAAATTTGTTCTTTAAATGAGCTGAGCATGTCAAGTGCTAAAATACAGATCAAAATGCTTACTGCCTTAGTCATGGGCATCCTCACTAAGCTATCTTTGGCCACCAACAATTCTTAAGATGCATAACGCTACTTCGTTAACATTGACCTAAATATATGAGTAGGAACAGTATTTCTACTTGATATCTTAGTTGGCAAAATGTTTTATAAATTCAGCCCATTGAGCGCCTTGTCTATGGGCAATATACTGGTATCTTATAGGTACAGTTAGCACATAAATATGTTTCTAGATTTATATCACTAAAACGACTTACATTATAAATGTATTTATTTAATTTATTACTAAAAATGCAGTATATTACTAAATCGTATAACTTAGTATCTTATAGAGTAAGTGAGACTGAGTTGAAAAGATTTTTTAGTGCTTACATGAATGATGTGTTAGGAAGGTGCGAAATATATGGTGATAAGTTACTCCATTAATATTAATACTATTCTAACATTTATTTTTGAGTAGTTTTTTTTGGATATCGCTTAGGTATACCAACATATTTATACATATTAGATATATCAACATATTTATATGTATAAATATGTTGATATACCTAGTTATATTATAACTATTTCAGGCCTGTAATAGTCTTATACACGCAAATTATTCTAATGTATAGTTAAAGTAATTTTACTTTCAAGGATGGTAACACTTGTACTTCTAGAATAACATTTTTTTTTATTAATACCCTGCTCTAATGAATAATCCTTGTATCGTGGGGGACTTTACAAACATACAATTTCAGGGACGCAAGGTACACCCAGACCCAGAACAACCATTTTTGGATCACACAAAGGGTTGTGCTGTGTGGGAATCGAACCCATAACACTCGGGCGGGATGCCGGTATCTAAACCACACCGCTATTTGTGCAGTCAGAGTAATAAAGCTAGAGTTGGATAAAAGATGACATCCATCCATCCATCAGCCTTTTAACGTCCACTGCTGGACATAGGTCTCCCCAAGAATGGGAGAGAGTGCCGTAATCGCCACGCTTGGCAGGCGGGTTGGCGATCGCAGTGGATGTTGTTAATATTCGAAGGAGTGCTGCTACCCACTCCCCCGGTATTCCCTCAGTCGGCTCTTACGACTCCCATGGGTGGAGAGAGGTGGGGCAATTCTAAAGCCGGACCCACACGGCCTAAGCCGGACCCACACGACCTAGCCGGACCCACACGGCCTAAAGATGACAATAGGCTCATAATACAATTTATTCTTTAAAATTAACAAACAGTTCCATCGTTTACAATGTATTCTTGTGCTACAACATGTTACGTTGTGCTTTATTAAAAGTCATGCACATCCAATCATGTTAATTTGATAACATAACTGAGCTATGATTTCCGCCATCATCCTTTATCCGATGATGAAGTGCTAGATCCAGGAAATCCATCGGAAACTGAGCAGATTTCCTTGATCCAGCACTTCCTCAAATATATTTCTTGATAGTTAAAAGGGCCAAACTTTTATGGGCTTACAAGTAATTAAAAGTGTATTCAATTTATATGTCCGCAATAGTAAATCAAAGCTGTTTGCCATCAATAATAGTCATTAAGTAAACTAATTTATATATTAATATGTCTAAATACATAAAACCATATAATCAAGGCTGTGTTTTTTACATCACATTTTAAAGACAACCATTGTGTGTGAACCAGTATGACGTATGATATTAAAACATATAATATGTGCTTGTAGATATTTATACTATACACAGTTATGTTAGTTATCCTTTTTTTTGTTAAGGCGGGAAAAAATGTAATGTGGGGCTGTCACCCACTAAAGAAACCCGCTGTGTACCGTCTTTCCGCCTTTATTGGCGGACCACCGGAACCATATTACATTCCTTCAATGGTATGTTAATTATCCTAATGTCAAAGTTTAAAAGAATAACCCCGTATTTGGAAGCATTCTGTGTCTTGACATCCAAATTACATTTAAAATTACGATTTCCAAAAAAATATCTATCTATATATATATAAAACATCAATTTGTGTGATTTAGTCTCGCAAAACCTCGAAACGGCTAGATTGAGATTGATGAATTTTTTATGCGTATTTGAGTGGGTCAAATGGATGATTTAGATCCACAATTGATAGATGGTACTACGATCATGTACCAATATTTTTTAATATAAATTGTTTGTTTGAAGTTTCTGTGAAACTTTTTATTCTTTAGGTCGATTATTTTGAACATTATTCCCCGCCTAGAAAAAAAAACATGGTTGTCTGTAAAGTCGGTTTACGGACGATAATTTTACGTGATAACGTCATATAATGTCGATAGATGCGTCACAAGCCGAACGCTTAGGCCGATCGTGGCTCTCTATCGCTTGTTCGAGAAATTATTTTGAAAATTGATACACATACTCTTTAATTAAGGTTATGAGACACGAGTATCATAGTTTTGTTAGTTTTTGCGGATCACTGAAGTACGCATAGTTACAGTAGTCCAAAAGTAGATAGAAAGACGGCACACGATGAGTTTATTTGATGGATAAGCACTACCCTGTTCGTTGCAGCAAAGGACGAGGTGTGCGTATAACTAAGATTTTTTTAACCGCCTTAAAAAATGGTTCGACAACTTATTTAAATTCTCTGTGGTGTAGCACTGCACGTGTAAGCGACTGCTGATCATGAGGTCTGGGGTTTGATCCCCGGGTCAGGCAGTATTATTGAGCTCTTTCGTAAAAAGAAAAAATCTCAGTAGCAGCCCGGAGTTTGGAAATGGTAGACGGCAATAGGCTCGCCCCCTATTACGTGGGACTTAAACATAGCTAGCGAACTGTGAGTGTGTAATACACCTCTGCCTAGCCATTCAAGGAATACAAGCGTGATGCTATGTTTTTTAAATTCTCTGCAGCGTCAACACATACGTTGCTCGTCTAATAAAATGGGATATTGATAATTTGTTTTATACACTCTTGTGCGCGATAGGTATATAGATAATGTATATAGGTGTACACATAACAGCGTACAAAACTGAAACGGGACTGGAGGTTTAAACCGGGGGCTGGCGCCTGATGGTCTCATTGCGTTATTCATAATAACATCATGATTTTTCATTCACTCACAACAGCATTCCTTTAAAAATTACATTAAAGGTTTAAAATTAATTTTGTTACAATACTTGTACCACTTTTGTAACGACGACGTAAGAGAGCTTGTAGGTATCAAAGAGAGTATTGGTGTAAAGATGCGAAAGGGAATGCTCCGATGGTTCGGACATGTAGAAAAAATGCCGGACGAGCGACTAGTTAAGAAGATATACAATGCGAAAGTGGAAGGATGTAGGTACAGGTGGAGATCGAGGCTCACCTACCTAGACCAAATCGGTCATGTACTGAATAAAGAGTCAGGAGTCTCAAAAACCAGCGAGCGTGTATGAACAGAATTATGAATATTGAGGAAGCGAGAGATGTATGCAAGAATATGGCCTCTTGGCACTTTGTTCTCTCTGCCTATCTGGCAATGGAAATAGCGTGATGATAAGCAAGTAAGTAAGTGCTTGTACCACTTTAGTATCTCATTTCCAAGTAATTACAATTAAAATTATACCTATTATATAATTTTATAACAGTATTTCATTATCAAGACCGTGGAAGGCGTAACGTGATTAAAGCCTTAAATAATGTTAATTATGCCTCTCCATTACTTGGCCAACGCATCTTGATAAATTGTTTCGACCACTACTATGTCAATTAACCATTCAAATTCATTACGGGAATTTATAGCAGGTCGTACTTAAAGCTATTGTGTTGCTTTATAGTAAGTTCGTCAGTAAAATAACACATTGGCAGCCATTATAGATTATCAGAATCCTGATAAAAAATATATTTTTTTATTGCCAACGGTGGCAGACGAGCAAGCGGTCCACCTGATGGTAAGTGGTAACCGCCGCTCATGGACTTTAGCAACACCAGGGGTACAGCCAAGCCGCCGCCTACCGCAACTTAAGTGCTCCTTTCAAATCTCGTTTAAAGAGGGACATGTCGTAGCACCGGGAAAACACCGTAGCAGGTAGTTCATTCCAGAGCTTACACGTACGTGGTAAAAAAGAACGTTGAAAACGAACTGTCTTTGACGAAATCGTTTCCAGGTGGTGTTGATGAACCCTACCATGACGTCTCGTGGTTCGGTGGTAAAATGGTGATGTTGGTACCACCACAAACAGCTCCTCCGAGCACTCCCCATTGTAGAGCTGATAGAGTACACACAGGGACCAGAAGTCTCTCCGCCACTCCAACGGCTCCCCTCCGTGAGATCGGGATCATCGACAATTCGAATAGCACGCCTTTACAGGGAGTCAAGTGGGTCGGTAATGCAATAGGTAATAATTGCTTACTTCCCTTAGTAGCTTTGTACGACACCCGCGGGGAAGGATGGGGTGGTGACACTTGTATTCTTAGTCCGTCACCACACGGACAACAGTCCGTGTGATGTTCTATTAAAAATAGTGAACAGCTAAACTGGACAGATTGGAAACCGACTAGGCCGAGAGACTAGGTAGAGCCTTGCTTATCTCAGCGTGAATGTCCCGCTAACCGGGGAAGTACAAAATCACAAAAGATCAGCGTGTAACAACGGTAGTTATTCCTACCGTTGTATTTCATATGGTGAGCGAGTGTGCTGGAGACCCCAGCCCTCTCCCTATCCTCTTCTTATTATCCATACTAACTAACTTATCATCACGCCATATCCCTTGCAGGGTAGGCAAAGAGAACAGAGTGCCAAGAGGCTCTATTCTTGCATACATCTCTCGCTTCCTCAACATTCACAATTCTCTTCATATACGCTCGCTGGTTTTTGAGACTCCTGACTCTTTATTCAGTACATGACCGATCTGGTCTAGGTAGGTGAGTCTCGGTCTCCCACTGTACCTACATTCTTCCACTTTCGCATTGTATATCTTCTTAACCAGTCGCTCGTCCAGTATTCTTTCCACAAGCCCGAACCATTGGAGCATTCCCTTTCGCATCTTTACACCAATACTCTCTTTCATACCTACTCGCTCTCTTACGTCGTCGTTACGAATGCGGTCAGTCAGCCTCACTCCACAGATTCTCCGCAGAGATCGCATTTCGACCGCATTGATTTTACTCTCATGCTCCTTTATCCATACTTTCCTCTACTTAGTATCCTACCTATCGTCTCTTTATTATTCTCAGGTCGCAAGCGTGTGTGCCAGCCACGTAGTAAAATCCACGTAAAAAAGGCGGCCATGTGGCTTGGTGCTCATGGACAGTCTCTACTCTGGAATTCATAAGATTATTTTACTATGTCTCGCTTAATGTTCTTTTGAGAATCAAAATTGTGGTATAATTATAAGAGGTGATCTTTGTCGAGGTTCCCTACTTTTTTAAAGAAAAAAACACAGAAAATTCAAATTTAATGGAGAATGTTTATTATCATTTGAAAGAACATTCTTTGGAATTTATTTTTTGAAGATTATGTCTATCAAATATTGGGCGTTGCTACGTCGCAGATGGTCCATCCGTTGAGTGCAATTTTCGATGACTCGTTCGAGCATTTCGACTGGTAACTGGCGAATGACACGCGTGATGTTTTCCTCCAAGGCCTGAATCGAAGCGGGTTTGTCCGCATAAACTTTAGACTTTACATATCCCCACAGGAAAAAGTCTAACGGTGTGATATCACACGATCTTGGTGGCCAATCGGCCGGCCCAAAACGTGAAATTATGTGCTCACCGAAATGTTCTCTCAATAAACCCATTGATTGATGCGATGTGTGGGAAGTGGCGCCGTCTTGCTGAAACCAAATGTCGCTGATATCACGAGCTTCAATTTCAGGCATCAAATAGTCGGTTATCATGGCACGATAACGGTCGCCCTTTACGGTTACATTCGCACCGGCATCATTTTTAAAGAAATATGGACCGATGATTCCACCGACCCACAAACCACACCAAACCGTTGTTCAGTGAGTGCAGTTCTTGAATCTCTTTAGGTTGCTCTTCGTCCCAAATGCGGCAATTTTGTTTGTTTACATACCCATTGAGCCAGAAATGGGCCACATTACTTTATTGTTACCAGTCGAAATGCTCGAATGAGTCATCGAAAATTGGACTCAACGGATAGATCATCTGCGACGTAGCAACGGCCAACATTTGTTAAACATAATCTTCAAAAAATAAATGCCAAAGAATGTTCTTTCAAATGATAATAAACATTCTGCATTAAATTTGAATTTTCTGTGTTTTTTTCTTTAAAAAAGTAGGGCTTTATATTGCCTTTTAAAATGTCTTTCAGGGCTTTATATTTCTTTGTAGTTGTACTTGGTATTTCAGAAAAAGGAGCGCTTAAATTAATCTTAAGTAACTATGACCTTTTCACAAAATAAGAGCTTGAAAAGGTATATTTGGATTGTAATATTACCTAAGTACTTACACATATAATTATTTTGATCTGTATTTTAGCACTTGACATGCTTAGCTATTACAAAGAACAATTCATTTGTGAAAGCGGAAATAGAGAGATTTACTGCGGACAGGATTCGAATCTGCGTCTCATCCAATCCGGGGAAGTGCTCTAGACCGCTAAGCTATCGCAGTCACCCACTGATGACACACAATGCCCACTTCACATTTGTTTTAGATATCTTTGAGACTCCCACCATCTATTGGATGCAGTTACATACATTTAATTCCAATATAGTAAGTATAATTTTGAAATTAATATTAGTACTAATAGATGGAGCGATTTTTTAAATATTTTTGATCTGTATCGGCTACTGGCCGTGTGGGACCAGCTTTAGAGTTGTCCCACCCCTCTCTACCCACGGGAGTCGTAAGAGCCGACTGAGGGTGTACCGGGGGAGTGGACAGCAGCACTCCCTTGAGTATTAACAACATCTACTGCGATCGCCAGCCCGCCTGCCAAGCGTGGCGATTACGGCATTGTACTCCATGACGGGACCGCTAGTTGTAGCGTTCTCTTGGGGAGGCCTATGTCCAGCAGTGGACGTTGAAAGGCTGATGGATGGATGGATGTATCAGCTACTGATTTGTACTTCAAATAAATCATTTGTGAAAGCGGAAAAAGAAAACTTTGGGAAAGAGCCCTGCACCGCTAAGCTATCGCAGTCACCTAATGGTGACACCCAATCTTCACATCACATTTATTTTTAGTACATTTAGAGCTAAATTATATTAGTTGGAATGAATAAGTTCATAGATTATAAAATACAGATCCTTAAAATTATTAGAATCTTGTTCCATTTGCTTAGATTTTTCCACATACTCGAATGGGGTATTAATATATTGCTATTACATGTAATGTATCATGTTAAAATGGACAGCAGGAAGGATCTGTTGTTTCTCAAGAGTGAGTTTATTACAAAGGTAGGTATATAAGTATGTTTATTGTTCATAAAGATTATTTAATATGATAATTATGTATTCTATTGGTATCAAAATCTAATGAAAATACGAGTATGTTGTGTTTATTTTTGATCGACCTAGAATTAGTTTTGTAGTTTCACAATTCGATCCTGTACTTATACATTTTTTGTATATTAATTTGTTTAGTGATGATAATATGAGAATATTTTTTAGTATAAGGAAATCAAACTTCGTTATTTTTTTATTTACACCTGCTAGATTCTGCCCGCGACCTCGTCCAAGTGAACTTCGAAATATAATGGCCCACAATCGATGAAGAAATCGGTGACCACACATGAAAGGAATAAATATCAACATTCACTTGACCACACTTCTTCTTTCTTTATTGAAGCCAGTATTAAATAATGATAAGTAGATTAACTATCTCTGTGGTGCAGCGGTAGTGTGAGCGACTGCTGATCATGAGGTCTCGGATCGAACGGAGCTATTGAGCTTTTCGTAAAATTAAAAATTCTCTGTAGCAGCTCGGAGTTTGGAAATGTGCCCAGTAGACGGCAATAGGCTTGCCCCCTATTTTAAACTATTATTTTATAAAACTTCAATTTATTTGGTTATAGGTGTATATTTAGGTTTATTATATCTACGAGTATGTTAAATATAAGTAAAACAAAATAGATTTTATTAAAACATTTAAGGTTTTCGATTCAAACCTTTGTGTAATTAAACCACCTTTGGGTTATATTGCTCTTTGGACGTTAAATATCATCAAGTGTTATTTTTGCTGTGCTTTCCATTCTCGCATGGATAAATACATTTATGATTACATGAAATTTGTTTGGATTTCATTTATAAAGCTCTTATGCATAGCTCGATATAGATCTCGCAGGGCTTTGATGTTTTAGAATAATTAGGGATTTTTTTTCTCAAAATAGCTTCTGGTAGCGGCTCTGATGTAGGCACACCCAAGGTCATCTACACTAAATTTGAACCCGTCGTGTTTTGATAATCCCTACAATCTAACATTGGCTGGGATAAAAAAAAACATTCAAATCTGCTTGATTGAGTCTAAACATGCAATCTTTACATTTATAATTTTAAGTAGTACGATCACCACTGCCTGTCGCCGATAAAGGCGGAGAGACGGCACACGGCAGGTTTATTTAGTGGGTAAGGGCCCCACACAACCCCTTTTCGTTGCCCTAAGCGACAGGGTGTACAGTTAGGTATTTTATTACCATTTTAATAACAAAAAAGGATCACCACCGCCAGTTCAAAGAAAACATCGCGTTTTTCACGATGTTTTCTTTCTTGACGTCATGTGAAATCATCCAATCAGCTATGGCCAGCGTGGGAAAATATGACTGAAACTTCTTTTATTTTTAAGCCATATCTAACATGAGAACATAATCGTTAACGCATAAAAATATATCTGTCATTCAGAAATGTTTGACTGCAAAAACCTTTCCAAAAATATCTTAAATATTTCTGATTTGAGAAAATGTTACAAAATCTTTTAGAACTAGATCGAAACACAATTTATACTCATAGTATCCATGTGCACCGTATCTAACTAACCTAAGATAATGTCGCAATTTTGAACAGGTCAGTCGTGCGGGCTCAAGCAAGTCGAGTGTGTAAAGCAAGTATACAATACATCTTTATCAATAACGTGTGGTGACCAGTCAGCGATTGGTCCCGCCTGTGGTGTGGTAATAGTTTAGACTGCACGTGTGGAATTGTAACAGGATACTTTAACATAACCCTTAGTGATAATATTATAAATGCGAAAGTGAGTTTGTTTGTTTGTTAGTAACGCTTTCACGCAGTAAATGGTGCACCAATCATCATGAACTTTTGCATACATATTAACTGGGGCCCAGAAAAGGACATAGGCTTTTAGCTATTTTTACGTTGAGATAATAAATGTGCGCAGAGTGACAAAATTGTATTTCGAAGTTGCACGCAGAATCTAGTATACTGAGCCTCTGGCGCACTCACTCACCATACGAAACACAACCTGTAGGAGTTGCTACCTTTGATTTACGCTGACCTTGTGTAAGGGGGTACTAATTCCACGAATGAGCCGTCCTATTCATTCGGGAATAAGCAAGGCTATAGAGCCTGGTAGCACTAGACTCGCCCCAATCAAACGGAGCTGCCAAGAGTCTCGGCCAAACGCTGCTAGAAGTGGAGAAACTAGTATATTGCATTTGTAAGGGTTTCCTTGCGTTTACTTGCGTTAAAAAGAGGTCAAATTGATCTTTATACAGTATACACTCTATGATCTTGACCTACTATGTACATAAAAAAGCATCTTCAAGGTTACGAGCTGTTAACGCAATCATTATGAGTAGTTGAAGGATCACCGTGATTGGCTGAGCGATTATTGCAGCATGCATCGGTGTCTCTACCAATCAGAATGAGACGATGCGATGTCCATACGATTTTGTGTTTCACATTCTAAGGAGGTATCTGGAATAGGTATATATCGAGTTCGCCTAGTAGGGTTTTCTTTTCCTTTATCTATATACTTTTATTTTAGCTTTTGCCAGCGGCTTCGCCGCAGCCTAAAGCTAGTTTTTCGGTTATATCTCAGGTTACCGATATAGTAGCGGGATAAAATGTCTACCAGCTTTTAAATCAAATCAAGGCCTTTCAAATAAAAAAGGTTGCATCAAAATCCATCTAGTAGGTCTTTTAAATAAATTCTAAAAAAAATCTTGTTTAAATAATTTTCTAGTTTTTCGGTTACATCTCAGGTTCCCGATATAGTAGCGGCATAAAATGTATACCAGTTTTTAAGTCTAATCAAGGCCTTTCAAATAAAAAAAGTTGCATAAAAATCCGTTCAGTAGTTTTTGTGTGATGCGCGAACAGACAAACAGACAAAAATTCTAAAAAAAATTGTTTTGTGGTTAGACACGCCTATTAGCCTATTACAGTATTTTTTCTCAAATATCTTAAATGTACAGACACATCTCTGTTACAGCTTTATAATAGTATAGATAAAGCTGTAACAGAGCTATGTTTGTACATTTAAGATATTTGAGAAAAAATGACTGTATTATGCTATATAGGCGTGTCTAAACACAAAACAATTTTTTTTAGAATTTTTGTCTGTCTGTTTATCTGTGTCTGTTTGTTTGTTCGCGCATCACGCAAAAACTACTGAACGGATTTCGATGCAACTTTTTCTATTTGATAGATCTCGATTAGACTTAAAAACTGGTATACATTTTATCCGGCTATTATATCGGGAACCTGAGATATAACCGAAAAACTACAAAATTAATTAAACTAGATTTTTTTGGTCACGTGGGGCCGACTTTAGAATTGTCCCACCCCTCTCCACCAATGGGAGTCGTAAGAGCCGACTGAGCGAATACCGAAGGGAATGGGCAGCAGCACTCCCTCGAGTATTAACAACATCCACTGCGATCGCCAACCCGCCTGCCAAGCGTGGCGATTACGGCACTATACCCCCAATTTGAGCCGTCGAAAGGCTGATGGATGGATGGAGATGTTTTTAGAATTTATTTAAAAAGAAACTACTGGACGGATTTTGATGCAACTTTTTTATTTGAAAGGCCTTGATTAGGCTTGAAACTGGTATTTATTTAATCCCACTACTATATCGGGAACCTCAGATATAACCGAAAAACTAGCTTTTGGCTGCGGCGAAGCCGCGGGCAATGGCTAGTACAGTTATAAAAATGTAGTTCTCTTTATATTACTTTCTTGTAGGAAGAGGAAGCTGCGCTCAAGAGAGGACATCAATGATGAGGTGTCACTACAAAACATGTTCGTGTTTGCTTATAAAAACCTTATTTCCCCTCATAACTATTTAAAGAACAACATTTTTGTTGACTATTTATTTGTTTTATTACTGGCATTGTTATAGTGGTGACAGGAATAATATTCAACTTTCTAACACATAACGAAAACTTAAGCAATCACTAAATCTCATAAATATTGTATAGCAACGAGATTTGAAAACTTTGTCTATTCTGTTCTAGACACCTCTGTATTTAAATTTTCATACCTTATTCTTATTTTAAAACAAGTTCGAATATAATATATAGGTACATTACATACTGATTGTCACATCCAAAATTATATAGCTGACAGGAAATGAAACGGCTGAAAATATTTTATAATATAAATATTTATATATGTAAAGAACAAATTATTTGTGAAATGTGGAAAAAGAGAACTTTAGTGCGAGCGGAAATCGAACCTGCGTCCACATTTCACAAATAATTTGTTCTTTAAAGTATCTGAGCATGTCAAGTGCTAAAATACAGATTAAAAATAAATATATTTATGTATGGAGTCTTTGCCTTTCATTTATTTAAATTCAATCAAACTAAATCATTTTGCCAGCTGACCAAGCTAAAGACCAATGATGACACTTATTTTATCGAAAGATGAGATATTAAGAGAGGTCCATGGGTTCTATGGACAGTTATATAGATCCCAGAATCCTGTTGTCAGCATGAATCCAGCTCGGCTGGACGTAAGGAACAGACAGGTCTCTGAATTTTGGCCTTATATCAAGGCTCAAAGTCGCAAAAAAAAACAAAAAATGTCGTATCATGGAGCAGGCTATGCTTGGGATACATGACAAAACCTGTAATACGCAAAACCATAGCAGAACAGGAGTGACCGACTCAGCATGGAGAAGCGGCAATGGGCAGGTCACATCACTCGACGAACCGACAACCGTTGGGGAAGAAAGATTCTCGATTGCTGACCACCTATCGGAGGGTGCAGTGTAGGCAGGCCCTCCCACCAGGTGGACCGATGACCTAATCAAAGTAGCAGGCAGTTGATGGATGTAAGTGGCACAGGACCGTTTGCTGTCTCTTGAGGAGGCCTATGCTCATCAGCCGTCGATGATAAGCTGATGGATTCCAATCTCATTTGTATAATAAATGCTGTTGTTTAAAAAAGTCTGATTAATTTATTTGTTAGACTGAATAAGTATTTACATACCTTTCTTTTACTTTACATACTTTGCTTTTTTACCTATATAAATTCTTCTCAATATTCATTATTGTCTCGTCCTGTCGTTAATTATCCGCTCTCTTTCCATAACTTTGAAGTAGACAGATTGTCTGAGGAATCAAGGTCGTCTTAAACACTGTGCGGGCACAGTTTATTAATAAAGGTGTAGAGGCATTGATTTTTTTTTTGTCAAAAAACCCACGTCTCGTAAATCAATAAACACATATTTAGATTTAATAATTTCTGCATCGCCTCTGTTTAATATATAAAGATAATTAACAAAGCGTATTCCTATCATCAAATAAATTATGATTCAACTGTTTTTTTTTTCAGAATTGCTGTCCCGTTATTGGATCACCTCTTACAGTGAGACGCCACGCTGGCAGACTTCATAAGCTTTTGAAAAAATCTCTGAAGCTTGCGTTTCATCACGATGTTTTCCTTAACCAAGCACTGATAATTTAACAAATAAATACACAAAATAATTGAGTATAACACTAATTATGTAAAAGAAGTAATTTAATAATTATTAAATAATTTAAGTTAAGTTATTTAATGTTACACATAAATTATACATTATAGGCAATTAAAATGTCAGTTACGCATACAACATGAAGGGCAATTCTTGCTTATTTACCAAGCATAACATACCAGGCCACTGAATATGACGTGAAACGCTATAGGAGTTTCAGACTATGTCATAGTAATATAAGCTTAGACTGCCATTCAAATACGAGAATAGCCCAGCAGCTTTAATTTTATTCTTAGAAATAGGTTGAAGAGCAGCACAATAATTTGTTTGACCAAAGGAACATCGTGATAGGTATAGTTTTTGGTGAAAACATTGATTAGAATAATATTGGTCCTATATTATAGTGATATAAACCAGGTAGTATATACTATGAATTTACTGAAAGAGAATTATGGAGGGGGGGAGTGATTGTACCTATAATATATAAGTTAGTGAAGAAGATTTTAACAAATTGCGTCCATCCGATTTATGAAATGGTGAGCTTGGCAGTATTATAATTGTTGTATTTCTGATTTCGAAAAAATACTGCATAAACTAAAAGATGAGTAATAGTGGTAATATTTAGATATTATTATATATATTTTTAGCATTTGACATGATTAGCACTATACATTAAACACAAAGTGAAAAATGTGAAGCAGGATCCTGCTCGTGACTGTTATTTTCAATTTCACATTTTTCACTTTGTGTTTAATAATAGCGGTAATTCCTTAGTGATGCAATCTGTAATTAGAGTGTAAGTCGCAGTTAGAAAAAAATCGTGGAACATTATTAACGCACAACATGATTAATTCGACTAAACTGAATTCAAATTTTTTTCACATTCAAGTACTGTGTATTCGAATGTGAAAAAAGTCAAGGAACATTGGCCAAGGAGTTTGAAAATACTAAATACTCTCAACCATCTTGTATTTTTTATAGTTTATAATCGATTTAATATACTGTATGTTTGTAAAGTCCCATACAAGGAATACACATAGATGCAGGGTGTTGTCTTTAAAAAAAAAATGATACGTCACAGTTGTTCAAAAGTTTTCCACGTTTGTAAGCCAAATGATTTAATAATTTCTCCCTTGTTAATCAGCTTAATAAACGCCATGCATCACTGCAAAGCAGCTGCGAAATTAGTTCGCGGCCTTAAACCTTGGCTCACCTTTGACTTTAATAACACTCCATTAACTTGGAATAAGAGACCGTTCATTATGTAAGACTGCCACGAATTCATTGCTTTATACCATAATTTCGTTATCCTTATTCTTAAGAATATTATAAATGCGAAAGTGAGTTGGTTTGTTTGTTTATTTGTTACATTTTCGCACCGTAATTGCTGAACCAATCATCATGAAATTTTGTACACATATAGTCTAGAGCCCAGAATAGGACATACCTAGGTTATTTTTTTTTTTTTGCTATTTTTTCAAAAACATAATAGTGTGCCGTAGTATGACGTATTTATGTACTTTCATTTGACTTGTGACAAAAATATTCTAAGCCGGCTCCAAAAATGATGGTAATGTTAATTAAGTATATATAAATATATTGTTTTTGTTACTTTTGGACTAGGCACCGTTTTCAGACACACTTCAGTAGGTGACTAGCACGGAAATCGTATGTCCATCCATCCATCCATCAGCCTTTTAAAGTCCACTGCTGGACATAGGCCTCCCCAAGAATGGGAAATGGGATAGTGCCGTAATCGCCACGCTTGGCAGGCGGGTTGGCGATCGCAGTGGATGTTGTTAATACTCGAAGGAGTGCTGCTGCCCCCTCCCTCGGTATTTCCTCAGTCGGCTCTTACGACTCCCATGGGTGGAGAGGGGAGGGACAATTCTGAAGCCGGCCCCACACGGCAATCGTATGTAAATACCAATTATTTATTGCTTTTTAGTTCCTGGGTGATTATCAAAGGCGGTTTTCTTTTTTTTCTTAAATAGTTTAGATTTAGTTTTGTGTTTTGCTTATTAGTGACTTTTTATAAAATAGGTGCGTAGGTTACGGTAGGTGGTACATGACGGTGAGGCCTCCATGTCATACGAGAAAGCGTCGAGCAATGCGAGTGAGTCTGAAAATGACAAAAATGAACGCCTAGAGTGCAATAGAGAAAGAAATAGAGGACAGTCTCGGAGAGTCTTCCAAAGACCGTGAAAAAAAGCCTTTATGTATAATATGGTACTCAACTAAATACATTGCTTCAATGAGACAGTGAGGTTTCACAGTAAACAAAAAATATCAGCAATGTATACAATTTTTTAGACTTCTGTTGATTTTTTAAAAACCGCTGCACCGATTTTGATAAAATTTAAATTACCATTTTGGAATAAACCTCTTTCGAACAAAAATAGAATTTTGCAAATCCGTCTATATACACAAAAAAATAAACATCCGAATTGAGAACAGGAAGATCCATGTTTGTGAAGGCGATTAAAATTTTGTATGAATCTTAATCTGTCATTGGTAATCTTTTTTGAGATCATTATGTTTTACCTGCTTTTCGAATAGTTTAAATTTACTGGTGTACTTAAAACAAGAAAACAGAGAGTAACTTACCTTCAGAGGAACTCGGAGAGGAGTTGGAGACTCAACGAAAATTAACACATTGAACACCCTCTATGCTCTAGAAGTTGCAGATCTACGAAAGGCATGTGTAAAACGAGACCCGAACTATTGTGTTGCATTTACGCTTATAGGAAAGATATAGGCTTCGGCAAATCAGGCTGCCAAAACTGGAAACATCCTTTTTTTTTTGTTTAGGCGGGAAAAAATGTTCCTAACCGCACACCCCGTCGTTCGGGGCAACGAACAGGGTAGTGTGGGGCCTTCACCCACTAAAGAAACCCGCCGTGTGCCATCTCTCCGCTTTTATTGGCGGACCACTGGAACTATGTTACATTCCTTCGGTGGTCCGCCGGGAACTGGAAATATCCTAGTAGTTGATTTACACAGTTTCTCGCAGATTCTTCTAGAGACTTATGATGATGTTATTTTAATTTTTTTGATGTGAAACATCTAATGCGGAGGGAGGGTAAAATCGGCTGTTAGCGTGGCGACGCTTTTATTTTACTTGTCCCGTTCAAATTTTGCATATTAAATTTGACACACTTCCCAGTTTCCGATTGAGCTGAAATTTTACACGCATGTGTAGATCGCGTGACAATGCAATATTATGATGACATGGAGCTGATCTGATTATAGAGCTGGAAGGTGGACATAGGAACTCTATAATGAAACGGCGCAACCACATCGATTTTGGGCTCGTATGATTTGTCTTGCCGATTACTTTGTGTCTAGATGGTATCCAGGGTCTGATGATGCAGCTGGAAGGTGACCACAGTCACTCTGTAATGAAACAACGCAACCCCATCGAGTTCATTAAATGAGAGAGATCATTTAATTCATCTTGACGAGTACTTTGTCTTTAGATGGTATTCAGGGTCTGATGATGGAGCTAGAAGGTGGCCATAGGAACTCCGTTATAAAACGACATAACTCCATCGAGTTTGGGCTCGTATGATTTGTCTTGACGAGTACTTTGTCTCTAGATGGTATCCAGAGCCTGACGATGGAGCTGGAAGGTGGCCACAGTAACTCTGTAGTGAAACGACGCAACTATATCGAGTTTATACTTGTTTGATTCGTTTTGAGGAGTACTTTGTCAAGTTATGATCATTTTATTTCTACAAAATTATTCTGATGTTTTCACATCTGCTAGACGTCCCGTGACGTCTAGTCTATTTTTTACACTACCTGGGTAACTTACAAGCTTACGGCCCATCTGATGGTTAGCGGTCACCGTAGCCTATAGACGCTAGCAATACCAACACCGGAAGCGTCACTTGCGTGTCACCATCTCCAAGGAAAGGTATAGGAGGTGGATAGTAAGAATAATAAAGAGAACATAGATGGAATATTAAGGAGATGATAGGAAGGATAATAAGGAGAGTATAAAGAGGGGCTTTGGACCTCCGGCGCTCACTCGCCATACGAAACACAATGGTAGAAGTAACTAGAAGTACTTCTGCAAGGCTCGACCAATAGAACAAAAAGGTACTCTTAATATTTACTCTATGGTCATAGTATTGGCCTATATAAGTTCACACACAGATGCACGGATGGTGGTTTAGGTTTAGATACCGGCTTTCCGTCCGAGTGTTGTGGGTTCGATTCCCACATAGGACAACTCTTTGTGTGATACAGATCCACAAATGGTTGTTCTGAGTCTGGGTGTACGGTCCGTTGTGTTTGTAAAGTCCCCCGCGATACAAGAAGTATTCCTTAGTGCAATGTGTTGTTTAAAACACAGTGTAATAAAAATAATATCAAGTTATCTATATGGCCTTTTTTCCTTTGAGTAATTTATTAATATTTATATGTGCTGTTTTCAGTTTCCTTTTATAGTAGCAGTGGCACTTTAATGCCTTACATTGTAGTCATTTAACCTAGAACGTACTTATTGCATAAATTAAACCACTGATATTATAGACATGCTGGTTGATTAAAAATTAAAGCCAAATAAACTGCTATATCCTGCGACAGCCAAAACGCAACGATGTACTTCATGGCCAGTCACACGGGAGATGGTGGCACCAACCCGCTTGGGCCCGCTACCAAGTGAGTACTCCCATTTGGTACCCAGCCCTACCACCAGTCATGCCATGGATGATAATTGCTTACTTCCCTAAGTTGCCTCATACGACACCCGTGGGAAAGAATGATGTGGTCTTTTGTATTCTTAGTCCGTCACCACAAGGATTAACATAGGTTAGCAAGTTTAAAGTTTGTCTTAAGTTCTATACTGGACTGAGTTAGGCTGTATAGATATCTCTAATAGAGCTCAGGGATTGAAGTGAATGTATTGTTCAATAGACAGTCGAAGGCTTTGAGTCTCTAAATTATGAAATTGATCTATATAACTATTGGATGATTAATAAATCTGTTATAAATTATTAGTATTTAGATATTTGTATATGTTTTTTAGCATTTGAAATGCTTAGCTACATAAATCAACATAAAGTGTGAAAATGTGAAATCTAAAATAACAATCACGAGCAGGATTTTGAACCTGCATCTCCTGGATACTGCTGAAATTATTAGTATTTATTTTGATTCATTTTAACGTAGGAAAAGTTTTAAACAAAACTTAGTACTTATTTATGAATAGGTACATCAAAGATACTACAAAGTCTACAAACGTATCATGTATTTACCAAGCTTGGTTATATCAAATATGAGCGATGAGAATGTCGAGCAATAAAATCGCGAGAGTTTTTATGATCACAAATGGCCTTACTCACCGAATTTATTTTTCATTTCAATATCTGGTACGAAAATGTAGTTCAGATGACATTGCTACCCTTTTCTATTTTAGAGCTGATCTTAGGCTGGATGGCTGGAGGTGGATAGTGGATTCAGTAGTACTTACGTACTTCACTAGTATATCTCTCGAGTTAAAGGTAAATTGATTCGATTTGAAGAGTCCAATAGATATGGATTGGTAATGAGAATCTGATAATGGAGCCAGGAGCTGGAGAGTGAATGTTTACAGTGGTATTCTATACCAATAACAAGTATCTTAAAGTTACATTAAGAAAAAGGGAAAAATTACCTAAAAATACGTCCTACGTATAATTTATCTACGATGCATTCAATTCGATACATTATCTACGATAAATTGAATTCGATACACTCGCCACGTTGGAGGCAATTACTGCTCTCATACCTAACACGGATGTTCAATGATAAAGCAATGAAATTTTAATGGCTATGCCTTAAATGGCGCATCAATAAAACATAGGGTGGTAAGTGGGAACCCCTGTCAAACCACTATGTATGAGAGACACGCCCTGCGGTCTTTTTTCAAATCTCTTTTATTACTTACTTTTTTCGGATCGGTGAATAGGGTGCCAGTCTTTGTCTATCAGCTGAGAACAGTGCCAGACTTCACGCTATTGAGAATTTAATTTAAAATTCAAAAGACCAAGGAAACGAATACTAAAGAAATTCGGCAGTTTATATACAGCGTGTAAATGATATCGTACCGATAATTGATACTATGGGTTCAGTACTCGATTCTGAACCTCTAGATCATGGGTCGGTAACTTTTTGACTACCAGGAGTCACAGGGGGGCTATATAAAGGAAAGCGGGCCACACTTGTCATATTATTTAAAATTTAAAGACATTTTATTTTAATTTGATTAAGAGAAGTTACGAAAAAAAAACTTAAAAAAAAATGCAAATTTATCTTTATCATCGGTATCATAATGGCGTTTCACGTTATACTCTTTTTGTATAGCAAGGATTTTTTGGCATATTAAACGTTTTCCCATTACAATTAAGTACCATAATTAATTACGTTATAATTACTTATTATTATTATTTATCTAGGTATGGATGCCGTGTGGGGCCGGCTTTAGAATTGTCCCACCCCTCTCCACCCAGGGGAGTCATAAGAGCCGACTGAGGGAATACCGGAGGAGTGGGCAGCAGCACTCCTTCGAGTATTAACATCATCTGCGATCGCCAACCCGCCTGCCAAGCGTGGCGATTACGGCGCTATACCCCATTCGTGGGGAGGCCTATGTCCAGCAGTGGACTTTAAAAGGCTGATGGATGTATGAATGGATGATTTAGGTATATAAATTAAAATGCTAAAAAATACAATCCCGGGCTGCAAGAGGGTATCTCGCGAGCCGCATGTGGTCCGCGGGCCGCGGGTTGCCGACCGCTGCCCTAGATGATAGAAATTTGCATCGGTCTTTTCATGAAAATTGCAATTTCTTTTTCTTTTTTTGATGTGAAACATCTAATGCGGAGGGAGGGTAAAATGGGCTGATAGTGTGGTGACGCTTTTATTTTACTTGACCCGTTAAAATCTAGCAAGTTAAATTTGACACACTTCCCGGTTTCCGAATAAGCTGAAATTTTACACACATGTGTATATCGCGTGATAATGCAATACTATGATAACATGGAGCTGATCTGATGATGGAGCTGGAAGGTGGACATAGGAACTCTATAATGAAATGGCGCAACCTCATCGAGTTTGGGCTCGTATAATTCGTCTTGCCGAGTACTTTGTATCTAGATAATATCCAGGGGCTGATGGTGAAGCTGGTAGGTGGCTACAGTAACTCTATAATGAAACGACGCAATCCCGTCGAGTTTGGACATGCTTGTTCGTCTTGATGAGTACTTTGTCTTTAGATGGGATCCAGGGTCTGATGATGGAGCTAGAAGGTGGCCATGGGAACTCCGTTATAAAACGACATAACTCCATCGAGTTTGGGCTCGTATGATTTGTCTTGACGAGTACTTTGTCTCTAGATGGTATCCAGGGTCTGACAATAGAGCTGGAAGGTGGCCACAGTAACTCTGTAATGAAACGACGCGGCCCTATCGAGTGTTTACGCGTTTGATTCGTCTTGGAGAGTAATTTGTCAAATTATGATAATTTTATTTCTACAAAATAATTTCGATGTTTTCACGTCTGCTAGACGTCCTGCGACGTCTAGTTTTTTTTTAAATTAAAACTACAATGATTGAAACCTTCCTCATGTTTTTTTAGTAGAAGTTTGTTAATGATTAGATGGCGGCCATGGACTTAATAAAAAGACCGGACTGAGCCTTGCTAACAAAAGATTGTGTCACTTAGAGTCGGCCAGTTCGCTGTACGTACATGCCGACACGCACACATTCACACCTTAGTCGGCCATTGCGCGAGTAAACGTTATCACAGTCGGTACGTCTACGCTGCAAAAAAATATCAAAATACAGCATATCTTGTGTAGTAAAATGGTGAAAAACCGAAGTGACAGAAAGAAAAAAATCCAGGAGTCACGTTTCATAGGTAAATGAATAATTTAATCACTTAGTTCCCGATTTTATACATTAAAATTTATATTAATTCACCAGAACAAAATAATTCGTCACAATGCCAGTATTGCTCATATTCGCTAGTGGAAATTACCCGAAATATGTGAATTTTATAGTTTATATTTATGAGGCACTATTTGTCTAGGTTAAATTACTATACTTTGATTTTTTATTTTGTAGACTAAAATGATATTTGATTGCCACGTATCATTAATAGTGTTGTTGTAGTCTGAGTATATCGAAAATACATAATTAATATATTTTTTTTATTATAATAAATTTTCTGATGGTTTATTAATTTGAATTTGCGTTGATCAGCAGTATAAGTAGCATGAATTTATTATTGTAGCATTTACAAAATCTAAATTAAAGTAAGCATACCTATTTTAATATGTTTTCTATACCTACTATTATAAAGCTGTAACATAGCTGTGTCTGTAAATTTAAGATATTTTAGAAAAAATGTCTCTAATAGACTATATAAATGTATCTAAACACAAAACGATTTTTTTAATTTTTTGTCTGTTTATCTGTTTGTTTGTTCGCGCATCACGCAAAAACTGCTGAACGGATTTTGATACAACTTTTTACTTGATAGCTCTTGATTACACTTAACAACTGGTATACACGCTACTTTATCGGGAAGCTGAGATATAACCCAAAAACTAACTTTTGGCTGCGGCGGAGCTGCGAGGAAAGGCTAGTAACGTAATAAAATTGCATTTGCGAGTGTTATTTATGTTCATAAGAAAATCGCATTTAACGAAAGCGACTTAAAATAAGGTGATAGATGCCCACCGTAAATGCCTATTTGTCTGCTTATTATCATTTTAGTCAAAATGGAAAAAATAAATGCCGAACTTTCTTAATCACAATTTACTTCTGAAATATTACTTTCAGAATCTACATTTACTAAGAATCTTTCTGTTACATTACCAATAAGGTGAACGAGTAGCATCATTTTATTTCGTTACTTTAAGTATAATAACATACTCGACATATCTCAACTACCATTGCAGTGTCAACAAATTTAGCCCTCAGTAAATTTCAAAAATTTCAGTGATTTTAAAACATTTATTATTTCTTGCGACACGCACCTTTACCTGTGCCCATACTAGTTATATGGGATTTGATTTACAGTGCTAAGGAAGTCTTTTGAGATGTTGACACCATACTCAAGAGTGAACTCCTCTACTACATTTTTTGATAATAAGTTTTTTCTTTTGTAATGATTTACAATAATTCTGCTTTAATCAGTGTATTCATTTATTAATTGTTTACATTCTTTGAGTATAGGCACTTTTGAACTGGGCCTTACGCCACCCTGTAGTGGCAGTTTTATTATACCTTATGGGAGTGGTAAGAAGCGTTATCTAATACCAAAACGAAATCATCAAAATTACCTTTAGCCACTCTTCAAAATATTCTATTTTAATAATAATATATCTGCTTACAATTAGAAACTGTAGCGGCCCATATAGATAACATAAAACTGTTTAAAACAATAAGCTTTGTGTATTCCGCTCACCTCAAAAAAGAGCAATAGTTTCCTAGAATTCTGTGAACCCCACCTGCTCTAGAACAATAACTCTACCGATTACAACTGCATCGGATTCCTTGGAAACACATTAATTGTCAAAGCAGTAAAGACACCTTGGCTACTGTAGTCCGGACAAACATGCAAGTTGTAGGGACGCACACACATACACTCTATGTAAGTGCACGTACACGGATGTGTGGGTGAGGTGTCATCTATACAATTTCCCCCTGTTCGTCAGTTCGGTATAATATAGTAACCCATGAACACGTAACTTGTAATTAGAGTGAGTTAATTATTGTGGCCCTGAAATAATAAGTGAAGTCTCCCAAATTGAGCGTTTTATTTACCAGGACTTAGTAGAGCGTTACCCAACCGGACTCAGTTAGGTCATATACATCCTAAAGTGGTGACCCCGACGTGATTGTTTGGGCCACAGTGATTCGTGTAGGAACTTTGAACTTATATCTAAAAAGTGCCTTTATCGGGGAAAATGAACACCAGTGCGCCAAGTGTTCCACAAATACCAACTGCAGATATCATGGCCGTCACAATAGCATCGCGTATTCCCGAATTTTGGGTGGACCAGCCACGCGTTTGGTTCATCCGGGTAGAAGCCATACTGGCTCCCCAGAAGTTGAGTGACGATGCCAAGTTTGATTTGATCGTCGCAAAGTTACCTAAAGATGTCATCGTGCAGCTATCGGATTTTTTGGCTAAACCACCAGATTCAGGTAAATTCATAGCGCTAAAGATGAAGATGTTGTCGCTTTTTGAAGACTCCACAAATAGGCAAATCGAGAAACTCATCGGTGAGATGGAGCTGGGTGACCAGAAGCCCTCACAACTCCTCCACCGAATGAGAGACTTAGCACGCGACAAGATTCCGGATGACACATTAAGGGTGCTGTGGCAAGGTCATCTTCCGACGACAGTACGGGCCGTATTGGCCGTTTCAGACACAAAACTACTTGATAATTTGGCAGTGATCGCGGACAACGTAGCCGAGGCCACAAGGGTTTCCCAAATTTCCGAAGTGACCCTGAAGAGTCAGCTAGCTAAAGAGCAACCCAGGGATACTTCGGCTATAGAGCAGCTGACGGCGGAGATTGCCAAAATTAACGCCAAATTATCGAATCTAGAGCGCAACAGATCGAGATCGCGTTACAAATCGCGTAGCCCGAGGCGTTTTTCAAGATCTGCATCAAGACATCGTACTCCAGGTTCCCCTGATTGGCTTTGTAGCTATCATTTCCGCTACCGCCATCGAGCCCACAAGTGCGTACAGCCTTGTGCGTGGAAGCCCAGGGAGGGTGCCAAAAAGGAAAATGCCAAACAGTCGCGGTCGGAAAACTAGTTGGAGAGGCACAGCCTTCGGCGGAGGCCTGTGCCGTGGTACCCTGCAGCCGCCTATTAGTCACTGACTACAATTCTGGAGCGCGTTTTCTCGTTGACACAGGAGCCAACGTGTCTATTATACCGGTAAATAAAAGGTTTTTAAAAAATGTGACTTAGTAGAGCGTTACCCAACCGGACTCAGTTAGGTCATACACATCCTAAACAAGTTAATCCCATTTTATCGACATAATTATGTTATCCTTTATTACCCATTATCTGCCGATGATTTATTTTAAGTTTTAAATAAATACAGTAAAATTGTGTTTTTTTTCAAATAGTACGGTATATTTCATATACATTTCCAATAAATTTATCTGCCAACCTGTTTTTTTTTCAATATGTATAATAAAAAGGACAAATTTGGCTAACATGGCAACCCTAAATTCATTCACATATAGATAGCCGCCGCCATTACGTATCTTCAATTTTGTCTTAGCGAGGCGCTGTCCTTTCCTTTTATACATCCATGATGGCGGCTAAAAAATTGCTAATTTTGTAACTCGTCCTTGACGATGAAAATGGTATATTATTAAAGTACAAATTATAATTTGAGAATAAGGAAAAAGAGTATTTTAGTATCATCACATTTGTCTTAACGACCAACGCCATCTATCGGCAATGCATTTACATGCATTCATCCAATGTAGTAAGTTTAATTTTGCAATTAAAATTCTTACTATTTGATGGCGTAATTTTTTAAATATTTTGATGTATATTTTAGCACTTGACATGCTCAGCTACTCTTAAAGTAAAAATTATAATTTGTGAATAAGGAAAAAGAGTGTTTTAAAATTCATACTATTTGATGGCGTGATTTTTTTAATATAAATTAGAGCACTTCCCCGGAAAGGAAGGGATGCAGGTTCGGTTCCCGCTCGTATTAAAATACTCTAGTATAGATCAAAATTGTATATTATTACTGTTATTTGGTGGCATTTTTGCCCGGAATTGCTGGTATGATGTCATTTACACCCGGTATAACTACTAAATTTCCTTATAATATCTTGAGCTTAGTTATTTACGATAGATTTTCACGGTGGTAGTGGTTTAGTTGTTTTACTAAGTTTAGCACCAGGTGGACAGCCATTTATGCAGATAAATGGCTGTCTACCTGGTGGTAAACTAACTATAAATAAAAAAGATAGAGGACAGAATGCAGACACGATTTTTCACTGGAGTTGAATAGAATACTAATATAAATAGACTTGCACATCCTCGTTTTATTAATTGTTGCTAAAATCATACTTGATCACGAATCAAATACAAACAAAAAATGTATCTTTGTTGATATGGCAGAATAACGCAGTTGAAATACAAACAAAAGGTAAGAATATTAAAACGAGCTTCAGAAATATCTCAGACGAGATGTGCCGTATGCCAGCTGTTGCCTACGAGTAAGCCGAGCGACTAAAATATGTATTTATTCATTCGAAATAATTTACTTATAAGTAACGTTTAAGCCTCGTGGTCAGCCTGGGGTTTTATTTTACGAATTTTTGCGATATAACGAAACATAATCGACGTTTGCATTATTTCGATTTCTAAACGCAACCTTATGTTACATTGAATATAGTTACTTTGGTGTTTGTCACCTAAATAAATTGCGATTTTAAACTTTAATAGATTACCCCCCTTATCCCTGAGATCTTTAGTCTTAAACCTCACCACTTATCACCAGGGGGGAGGGAGGATTAAAAATAATGTAGAGGCCAGCACCCTCCTATGCATAGCCAGTCGTGTCTTTTTTGACACTTTCTGTGCGTTTGTAACGCGTACAAAATCGTATCCGGGACGTTCTAAGGATTACTATAAAACTAAATGCCATACGGACGAAATCAAGAGCAACTTAGTGTGGAACTAAATAATTATATTAATAAACAGCTCTTGAAGTACCTATAAATTGAACTAATTGTTCAGGAGATCTATCTCAAAGTTGAATCATGAAGCAATTACTCGTACTTTATTTAATTTTGGCTTTATCAGAATTCACGATCACTGATCTATTCGATAACCTTGTAAAAATGTATGCACTCATTTGGCTCTGTAGTAATCATATCAAAGTGTTCGATAAATTCTAGATAGCAAGTTATACGCAATAGGACAAAATCGTGATTATGACCTAAGCTAATTTTTTTAGATTTTACCGTGCACTAAGGGATGATCCTTGTATCGCGGGGGGCTTACAAACATACAATTTCACGGACACAAAGTATACACCCAGACTCAAGACAACCACGGCCTCGTGGCGAAGTCGGTAATATAACCGACTTCCGTGCACGAGGTCGTGGGTTCGATTCCCACTCAGGACAATTATTTGTGTGATGAACACAGATATTTGTATTGCGTCTGGGTGTTTTCTATGTATTATATGTATGTATTTACAAAAAAAAAGTAGTATATGTATTTTATCCGTAATCTGGTACCCATAGCACAAGCATTAAGCTTAGTTTGGGACCAGAGGACGTTGTGTGAAAAATGTCTGTGAATATTTATTTATTTACTTATTTGTAGATCACACAAAGATTTGTCCTGTGTGAGAATCGAACCTACAACACTCAGACGGGAGGGTGGTATCTAAGCCACTCCGCCATCTGTGCAGTCGTGATTAAACAATGATATCAATATTTGTGATTTAACGCCAAGTTGTAAACTGAACGCTATTATACATTTGTTAGTTTAAGTTATTCTTTTCAATGCCTTGATCAATAATACATTATATTTATTTAATTTAAATATTAAAACTTAATGATATAATACTTTCTAACATTTACGCGAATTTTACACATTTTCAAATAAAACTACGTTTACGGAATCTATCGCGTTTACTTGATTTTTATACTATCCCGACGTTTCGAATACTTTACAGCATTCATGATCACGGGTGGACTTAGATGGTAGATGTCCAAAGCTGATATGTTGTTTCAACGGTTTCAATCTACCCACAGTAATATGATTTTACAAATTTTTGGTTTATTTATTTTAACCCACTACAATAATCCATAACAAGTTGTTGCCTACTGAGTTTTCTGGCCGGATCTTTCTCAGTCAGGCCGCGGTCCGATCCGGTGGTAGCTTTTTAGGGTTAGCTTCTATTAAAATCAATATATTTAATAATAGAAACTAATAATCATCCGACAGCCTTTCATCGTCCACTGCTGGACATCGGCCTCCCCGAAATGGGGATTTTACCATAATCGCCACGCTTGGCAGGCGGGTTGGCGATCGCAGTGGATGTTTTTAGTACACAGGGGAACGCTGCTGCCCGGTCCCCTGGTAATCCCTTAGTCGGCTTTTACGACCCCCATAGGAAGAGACAGGGTGGAGCTATTCTTGGTGCCGACCCCACACGGCAGACGAGAGAGAACTAATAATCAATAGAAGCTAACCCTAAAAAGCTACCACCGGATCCGAACACGGCCTGACTGAGAAAGATCCGGCCAGAAAACTCAGTAGGCAACAACTTGTTATGGATTATTGTAGTGTATTATAGTAAAAATTTGTAAAATCATATTACTGTGGGTAGATGAAACCGTTGAAACAACATATCAGCTTTGGACATCTACCATCTAAGTCCACCCGTGATCATGAATGCTGTAAGGTATTCGAAACGTCGGGAAAGTATAAAAATCAAGTAAACACGATAGATTCCGTAAACGTAGTTTTATTTCAAAATTTAATGATATATTTATTCATCGGTGACAATATAAGCTTATTATATGTATAACCGCAAATGAAATTGTAAAGTTCGGATTCGCTATTGATGGACTAAATTCCTGTTGAAAGCTTTTAACTAAGCTAGTGACATATGTTAATGGCAAATTTTTGCATGAAATAATGTTTGTTTCTACCCTTATACCTACCATAAATAAATCCCTCGTTTGAACTTTTACTGAGATTTGTCGGCTCAACGCTATTTTAGGAGGTAAGGTGTGGGTGCGCTAAGCCCGGGCTTATGAAAGTTCGTGGTGAGTGTTTTGTTTATTGATTTTACCAGGTACAACAACACGATGTTGTCGCAAGTGAAGAACTTAAGTATACAGGGTCTGTCGTAAATAATGGAAAACCCGTTAATCGTAGATAGCCCTGATGTCAAGCTACAAGAAAATCAACTTTTTATTTAAAAAAAAAACATAAACATAGCGTTACGCCTGTATTCCCCGAAGGGGTAGGCAGAGGTGTATTACGCACCCACGACTCGCCAGCTAAGTTTAAGTCCCACGTAATAGGGGGCGAGCCTATTGACGTCTACCGGGCACATTTCCAAACTCCGGGCTGCTACTGAGAATTTTTCTTTTTAGGAAAAAGTTCAATAACATTGCCCGACCCGGGGATCGAACCCGAGACCTCATGATTAGCAGTCGCATATACTACCGCTACACCACCGAGGCAGTTAGTTACAGTTTTATTTTAAGATTACCATTACTGTGAAAACGGTAGATAATTTTGTATTTTTTTTAATTTTCCTGTTTTGCTCATTCATTTGGTCACAATTTCAACAAAGTAACTTATTTTAATGTATTTTTTTTGTATCTAACTCCTGGATACTTGTATATATTATATAAGATTACTATATTAGACAGTATTAATGTAAAATACGGTCAAATTTTACATTTTAAGTACTTTGTAAGTCATTTTTAGGGTTCCGTACCCGAAGGGTCAAAACGGGACCCTATTACTAAGACTTAGCTGCCTGTCTGTCTGTCCGTCCGTCTGTCTGTCACCAGGCTGTATCTCAAGAACGGCGATAGCTAGACAGTTGAAATTTTCACAAATGATGTATTTATTTTGCCGCTATAACAACAAATACTAAAAACAAAAAATAATAATATTTAAGGAGGGCTCCCATACAACGTCTGTATGTCCGTCCATCTGTCACCAGGCTGTATCTCAAGAACGGCGATAGCTAGACAGTTGAAATTTTCAAACATTGTGTATTTCTGTTACCGCTATAACAACAAATACTAAAAACAAAAAAAAATATATTTAAGGGCTCCCATACAACAAACGTGATTTTTTTTGCCCTTTTTTGCTATTGATGATATATATGATGCGCTATTAATAACGGCAACAGACGCCTGAAATATTCACAGAATATTTAGTTATATATTCACTTTAAAAATAAATAATTAAATTAAAATAGAACAAATAGATATTTAAGGGGGCCTCCCATACACAAACCTGTTTCTTTACTCGTTTTTGCTCTGTCTGTCCGTCCGTCTGTCACCAGGCTGTATCTCAAGAACGGCAATAGCTAGACAGTTGAAATTTTCTGTTGCCGCTATATTTTACTTGCAAAATTAAGTAACAGCCAAACACCATGGTTACAGAGAATTACAATAGTGTAATGTTGTTTACCTAGTCAATGGTACGCAACCCTTCGTGCGCGAGTCCGACTCGCACTTGGCCGGTTTTTTCAAACAACAACAACGGACCAACAACGGACATCAATGGATGAAATGGTGACGAATGAATGAACAAAGAAGGAAAATTTAAAAACAATACAAAATTGTCTAGCGTTTTCACACTGATCGCAATCTTAAAATAAAAAAAAGCTTGACATCAGGGCTATCTCCGATTAACGGGTTATCCATTATTTACGACAGACCCTGTATAAGTGAAGAACTTAAGTTTAAGAAATGGTTTCCAAAACCTAAAATATTTTTTGTACTTCATAACTTTTATTTTTATTCTTATACTCATTATGTTGATAAGGTTTGTTTGTCATTTTATTAATAGTTAGACGTTGATTATACCAGTGGCTTACTTGCTTAATGTGTATAATTACATAAATGTACATCGCTGGAACGTTATTGCCGACCTTGCATGTAAATGTTAGACACTATATTAAGTAGGTATAGTTGGAAAAGTTGTTCAACGAATTTTATGCTCTTGGTATTTTTATTGTATATTAGGTACTTAGTCATAGTCAAAAGAGATAGGTAGCTTTAGTCTGTAAAAACATCTAATTTATCAATACTTCTCTAGTAAATAAATGTAAATAAAATCATAAAACCATTATCGTCGTAGGTGTAATTTTCACGATTATGCAGTTTTTACAATTTTTATTCCTCTTTAAACCTAATTTGAACCATTTTTTCGTTAATGTTCAAATAAGTTTTATGGAAAAGAAAATACATTTCCCTAACCTAAAATACTAATAATTTTCGGCTGGGCCAGTGTGATACAGTTGTTATGTAAGAAATAGATTTTTTTTATTAGTTTTGCAATTGTTTTTTTTTTCGAATAATAAATTCAAATAATGTAATAATATTAGCAATCGCAATTTTAAATTTACACTCGATAATATTATGAACAAGCGAGTTTTGCATATTATTTCTTTTGCTAACTGTACTTTTTAGTTCCGTTTTCTCAGTGGACCAGTTTACCACACGTGTACTAGAAGCTGAGCAGGTATGGTCGGTATTTTCGTAATTTGACTGTTAAATAATATAAATATGATAATGTACGACCTTGAGACACGGCCTACATTCTGTTTTTGCGGAAAAGTCAATTAATTATGTATGTGTTTATTAGGAAGTTACGATTTACATTTTTAAATTTCATTATTATGAAATGATTTTCTACTACAATAAAATTGTGAATAAACCATCTCTATTCATTACATTTAGAGTTACCTACCGCATTTATTGTTTTTTAGACCTAGTGCCGTGATTGAGTCACAGGTGTAAAATGTGTTATTAGGTTTTATATCAAGAAATACTCAGTAGCAGCACAGAATCCTGAAAAGTATCCGGCAGATAGTGTAACATACAATGACTTTGTTTAATGCTTACGATAAAGTCTTTATAAAAAAGGTCACTCAGTTGGTTACGCGTAATGTACGTTGTGATTTTTAACAGCAAAAATAACTTTAAATAGATAAGCGTTATCTACTGGAAATTCAAGTATAAATTGACTTGAGAGGCATGTGATCATGTGACCGACCGTAAAACCGAGTTCTGGAACCATCTACGTAATAAAATGGTGAGCAGTGGCTTGGTAACTTAGTAATGTTGAGCTAATCAGCGGCGGTTACCCTGAGGCCGTCCATTAATCACGTGATGTTTATTTTAGTATTTGTAACCGCCCTCCCCCTTGGTGATACGTGGTGAGGTTTAACACTAACAAAAAATCACGTGTATTTTTTAGTACCTACCTAAAAAGAATCTTATTTTTTTATATTATCTTTAAATACAGCTATAAAGTATTATCTAATTTTATTCTATAAAATTAAGGACCATGATAAAAATGTCTAGACAGAAAGGTTGCAGTTTTTTTTTTTTGGCTGGCATAAAAATAATATTATAGGAATATGTGCTTATAAGGTGTAATCATGCGATGCGGTTTAGAAATCGCGCGTTGAAGAAAAAAATATATACACGATATCTTACTACATCCTCCTCTCCCCTTGTGATTTTGTATATACGTGATTTTTGCCGACCCCATATCGAGCCTCCCGTGATGAATGGACGCGCTCTTAAATTCTGGTGAATACCGTCTACTACACATACTCTTTTGTATTTTTATATTAGTAAGGATATTTTTTTTTATATTCTCTACAAAAAAAAGTCTAAATCTAAGTGAATTGTTAAAATTAGACATCGTGTTTATAAAATAATTACTTATTAATGCCTAGAAGTGATGTAAAAACATACATCACTTTGCCATAAACTACTTGTAACCTAGTTCAAAGGACCCATGTAATGTATATTTATTATTTACTTAGTAGTAAGTATGAGAACTATTACACATACGTTAGATAATATTATACAACATTGTTGATCACTTGTACAAGGTTGAATGTTTAATCTCGCTTAAAGGGCATGAGAGATGTGTTTAAAATCATATTAACTTACAATAAAAAGTACTCGTACTTAATAATGTACGTAAATAGCGAGTATATTTATTGCAGTCTCTATTCAAAATTGTGATAATATTTCTAATTAAAATTATGGTAATGTTTGCTTTGTTATAGTTTCATAATAGTTGTGTACAATTGCGTATATATTACATATTCAAATTCATTTATTGTGGGCATAGGTAAAATACATAAAGGTGTACAAGATAATATATAAAGATCTCACTATGTCCTGCTATTTAAGCATACAATATTAATTAAATATTTTATATTAAACTTATATTTAAACATTATATTAATTTAAAAAGTCATCAATCGTATAATATGTCTTATCGATTAAAAAGTTTTGTAATTTATTTTTAAAACTATTCAATTCTATTGTCATTAAAATATGTGGAGCTAATTTATGAAAAAGTTTTTACGCCGTTCCAAAGAAGCCTTTATCAAAAATGGCAGTTCTGTGTGGCATAGTAGGTATTTTTAATAATTAATTTATATCTCTTGGAATTTAGTTCACCAAATAGACATTTATTCGTCTTAACAAATACTGCTATCTCATATATATAAATTGAAGCTAATGTCAAGATCTTAAATTGCTTAAAATATGGCTTAAATGACTGTGGAATATGTATGTTTGCTATAGTGCGTACACATTTTTTTGCGCTTTAAACAATAAATGTCTGTTTGTAGCATTCCCCCAGAATATAATTCCATACCTCAATGTTGACGTTACATAAGCATGGTAGGCTGTTAGCACAAATGACCTATCCACGATCTTTGCAAGATTGTACAGAGCATATGAGTACTGATTCAACTTATTACAAGCTACGTTAATGTGTGTTTGCCACGTGATATCATTATCTATCCATATTCCTAAAAAAATTATAGAATTAACCTCGTCTATTTTTGTTGAATTATAAATATATATGTAAGTTTAAAGTGTTTTTAATATTTTTAGAGTAACTAAATATTTTCGTTTTATTTAAATTAATAACCAAATTATTAGATATCATCCATTTTATAATTAAATTCAAAGTTTCATTAATGTCAGTTTCAAAAGTGTCCACATTACGTCCAGTTTTAATAGCAGTAAACAGGGTTGAAATAAATAAACCAAAAATTTGTAAAATCATATTACTGTGGGTAGATGAAACCTTTGAAACAACATATCAGTTTTGGACATCTACCATCTAAGTCCACCCGTGATCATGAATGCTGTAAAGTATTCGAAACGTCGGTATAGTATAAAAATCAAGTAAACGCGATAGTTTCCGTAAACGTAGTTTTATGTCAAAAAGCAGTACAATCGTCAGCAAATAGAATCATTGGATATTTTAGGTGTGCCGTGGCTCGTCTGTCACCAAACGCAATAAAAAAAATAAACTTAAGAATGTTGTGATAATATGTAAAAAGTCAGTAATGAAGAAATTTCTACACCTCTGCCTACCCTTTCGGGGAATATAGGCGTAATGCTATAGTGTGTGTGTGTGTGTGTGTGTGTGTGTGTGTGTGTGTGTGTGTGTGTGTGTGTGTGTGTGTTTGTATTATTGTTATTTTAATGTTGTAAGCATTTTTTCAGTTGCATCATATGACAATTTCTTTAACCAGGGTTTTAGCGCTTTCTTTAAGTTTTGTAAAGCTGTAAATAGGTAAAAAGGAATTAATTTTATTGTATAAGTAAGGCCAAGAAAACAACAAAACCTACAAGAAAGACTTTATTTCTAAGTACTGGTACTTAATATTGAAATACGATGAAAATAATTAAGTGGCCTACGATTTATCATTATTACAGTTGCTTAATGAAATCCATTACGTACTTACCATTAAAAGCGTGTGTATGTCTAAGATTATCGGACTAATAAAATTAAGCTATCTTCAAATTTTGTAACATGAATACTTTTCAATTTGAACACAAAGTGCGAAATTGTGAAATCAAAAATAATAACCACGAGCAGAATTTGAACGTGCATCTCCAGGATAAACGTTACAAACGACGCAGTAGTTCAGTAGTATCAGCTTTGAGTTTTGTTCATTTAAATGCTTAAAATATATTTGAAAATAACAAAATACTTTTTCTACTACACTACTACTAAATTGTAAACAATAATTTCATGCTAAATTTCATCCATCCATCCATCAGCCTTTTAAAGTCCACTGCTGGACATAGGCCTCCCCAAGAATAGGGGATAGTGCCGTAATCGCCACGCTTAGCAGGCAGGTTGGGAATCGCAGTGGATGTTGTTCAATACTCGAAAGAGTGCTGCTGCCCACTCCCTCGGTATTCCCTCAGTCGGCTCTTACGACTCCCATGGGTGGAGAGGGATGGGAAAATTCTAAAGCCGGCCCCACACGGCATGTTAAATTTAGTAATATCATAAGTGCATAAATTCATTTGAAATTATTTTATTAAATATATTTGCACGCCAATGAAGGCTTTTGACTAAACGCAGTTATTATATACTTTAATTACAGTAATAAGGCTACCGTTTTTATTAGGAGCACAGTTAGCTAGATATTTCGTAACGGTTAAGGTTTAAATATATTATGTATGTAGAAGGTGTATCTACGTCCTGTTGTTGCATATAGTATAACTTCATTAGTTTCGCAATGTTAACGAAGTTGCAGTTCTTCGAAATCTGCTTATGTATTTGCGGAGAATAATACATTTAGAAAATTTATTTGATCATCAGTTATTATTTTTCTAAAACAAATATGTTTTCCCTTTTTATAGCTTTTAGTGGCCAACGAACCTGACAGTACTATTGGCATAATAAGTGTCAAGCCGTTAGTAAGTGTCAAGCCGTTAGTAAGTGTCAAGCCGTTACACATTTCATTTCTTCAATAGGAAATAAATTTATGGATGGCTATGTTTTTCTACAACCAAAACACGCTAAGGTACATCATTGTTGGTCATAGGGGAGATGGTGTTACCGATCCGCTTGGGTTCGATAACAAGTGAGTACTCTCACTTGGTATACAAGCCGTTTTTTTTTATTGCCACCGGAACCATATTGCATTACTTCAGTGGTTTAGTATACAACCCTACCACCAGTAATGCAATGGATGAAAAATATCAATAAAATCTATGGTGTCACTTGATCACAAATATGTTACCACCTTCCGTGACGAGTTTTCGAGGGTTCAATTCTAATAAGGGACAAATAGTTCTGTAATGCAGAAGAACGAATAACATACTAATAACTGCTATGAAGTTTTTAAGAGTTTGTTGTTCCACTATTCAGTTTAAATTACATGCTAATGCTTATGCTACTGAGCCAACGGTTATGGCCATTACTTTTACAAAAACTGATGTAAAATATAGCCACCTTTGCATAATAATCGCAGATAGTTTGGCTGGCAGCCTAACCTGCGTGCTGTCCTTGCCAATATTATGGAGTAGGTGACATTTAACCGCATTAATTGGCCTCTCAAGCTCAGATGTTGCTTGGATGGAAGCCAAGGGCAATTTTTGGGCTGATAGCGATATTACCTTGGCAATTCTAATTAATAATTTCCTTTTTAAAACGAGGACAAAAAGCAGAGCTCAGGGTTCAATTGAAATTTTTAATGACTGCATTATTTTCTAATTAAATTTGCTTTTTTTGCAGTTTATTAACTGTAGTCAGTTTTAGTTGCTTAATATTACATTAAATAAAACAGATTAATGTCTCATTAAAATGCAGTGCTTAAAAGTATTATGAAGTTAATGAGATATATTGTTACGTAGATGGAATTAAATATCCATTATTAAATCCCTACATTAAACAAATTGCAGGACAGCTTTGTAAGATTACGTACTCGCAAAAGATAAAATAAAATTTTATAGGGTATTTACCTAATATAAAGACGAATAAATAGAGCGTCGTACTCGTTCCTTGTAAATCGACATCTACGGTTTTCGTCATCAAGATTTTTTTATGCTACGCGTGTGGCAAATCAAGTAATCGGCCCATATGGTAAGCGGGTTTGGTAAGTGTTTAGACTCGTGCGTCACTAACTCTAAGGAGGTTCCATAGGAGGTAGATAGGAAGGATAATAAGAAGAAGATAAGGAAGAGGTTTGGACCGGCGCTCTCACTCACCACACGTAACACGATGTAGCGTAACGGGGAAGCCGTCAACGCCACAATTATTTAGAACCTACCTAAGGGTCTTAAAAGAAATTAAATAGGAAACAGATTGAAACAAATTTTAATAAATAACAAAACACGTTAATTAGGAATGAATTTTGTATGCACTAAGTACTAGTTGAATTATTACTGTCTTTACCTAGGGATTTATTCACAGCAACACTTGGATACCTCAAAAGACGTTCTTGTACAAAGGTAGTCCCTTTAGCATTCCGTACATGTACAAAGGTTCACTCCCTTTAGCATTCCGTACAATCTCTTCCGTTCTAGAAGGCCAGACCCGGTCCCAGAACCAGACCTTGAGGTCCAACAGATCACACCTGAAATATCTGAAACGGTCTCCAGTGAAGAATCAAACTTCAAGACAATCTTCAGAAGAGTCTTGACAACTTTTCAAGAAACTTTAAGACAATTCGCAGCTTTGACAGCTATCTCAATAGGACCACGTCCGAATCCAGAATCTAGAGTTGTTTACAGGACCATGCCCGAGTCTAGAATGAATCAGAATGCCCTCCGCAACGTCTATCTTCCAGTTCTTCGAACTTGACTGTTCGAGGTTCAGACTTTTTGAATTTTATAATAAATGTTTTCTTTATTTGAGGCCTATTATTTGTAATCTATTTAGAAAAGAGGATTTAGATTAATATTACAACAACAGTAGGAGTACCTTTGTTTTACCTGATCTTCTGTGAGAGGGTGGTACTTCCATGATCGAGACAGCTGATTCATGTTAGGGCAAGCGAAGCACTACCATTAGCAAAATATAATTATTCAGTTGTTATTAAACTACTTGGCTTGGCTGTACCCCTGGTGTTGTCAAAGTCCATGAGCGACGGTTACCACTTACCATCATCGGTAGGCCGTCTGCTCGCCTGCCACCGTTAGCAATAAAAAAATAAACTTTATTACTGAGGAAATTATAAACAAATGAGTTTTAATGTCTAAGTACACACCTCTTCTTTCTAATTCCCTTATTCTTAACGTCGTAACGTCGACTTTGACTGCCACACGCTAGCTTAAATAAATATATGTAGGTACCTATTTTTCACATACTACTTACACTCAGATATATATCCGTACTTCCTTATAGATAACTAATGACTACCCAGAGGGAATTTTTATCAAAGGGCAGCGTGTGGGCGGCGTAACGACCAGTAGTTACTATAAGTTACAATGATGAGAAAACTTGATGTCACACTTGGTAAGCAGGCAGGGCAGATCTTCATAATTTCTGTTGCAAGTACAGTTATAGGTATACACACAAGAGTCGAAACTGCCTAACCTCTTAATGTTATACATAATCAATCATCATGAAAATTGGCACACAAATAATTTGTCCTGAGTGGGAATCGAACCCACGACCTCGTGCACGGAAGTCAGTTACACTACTGACTACGTCACGAGGCCCGTCGCATATATAAATATTATAACACTCCTCGGCTAATATTAAATGCGATTTGCTCTTATCAAATTATGCCTACTTGCTAAAGGTGAACTAAATTGTTTGTTTCCACAACTTTATAATTTAATAGCTGTGGAATTATTGGTTTAATTATCATAGTAAAAAAAATACCAAACCATGAAGATAAATACAGAATTATGCTAACAGAAAATTCAGCGTAAATGTACGCATTTAAAAGGCGCGAGAATTCTTATTGCTTAATAGATCATTACTAAAAAGTCACATGGGAATCGTTTTATGTTAATTCAAAGCCAGCTTTATTGGCCTTAGATATTAAAGTCATAAACGATGGACTAATAAATTTAAATAAAGTGTTAATAAAATTGATAATTGTCTTTATATTATAAGTTTCTTTAAAAAAATATTATGTTATTTAAAAAAATCGTGTCTTGGAATGGAATAACCTAACCATAAGATTTCAGTGGCAGCAGCTTAAACTATTAAAATATAACTGCGACACCAGAGTCACTCGTACGTCGCTAATTCCAAGGAAAAGAGATAGAGAGGATAATTAGGAGAGCATGGAGGATAAGTACCTGCTCCTTATACAAGAAGAGATAGTATCACAAATGAGTATATGAAGGGAATAGTGACAGAGAAAGTAAAAAGCAATGGGAATACAAATAAAACATAACATCACGCCTGTATACCCGGAAGGAGTAGGCAGAGGTGCATTATACACCCACGATTCGCCAGCTATGTTTAAGTCCCACGTAATAGGGGGCGAACCTAGTGCCGTCTACTAGGCACATTTCTAAACATCGGGCTCGTACTTACAACTTGAGAATGGGAGCAATAGGTAGGGTAAACGTAAAGAACTGGCATCGACTATCTTTAACTCAGTACGGTACTATTATATGTTCAACTAAAGGAACTGTTGATTAAAACTTGCATAAGTTGCATTGCTAAATTTAGTCGAGTTGCATATCTATATTTTTTTTTTTGAAGAGAGAGTGTTGAACTTGTATGGAAAACCAAAACATTATGAATTTAATATGATAAATTTAAAGACACGGCAAATCACAACAAAGTTAATCATGACAGGATTAAGAATTCATATTTACTC
Organism: Leucoma salicis; assembly: GCA_948253155.1. Classification (NCBI taxonomy): domain Eukaryota; kingdom Metazoa; phylum Arthropoda; class Insecta; order Lepidoptera; family Erebidae; genus Leucoma; species Leucoma salicis. Next base: position 9,591,590 of record OX411815.1, read on the forward strand.
GAAACCCCTAAATTATCCGACTCATTGAACCTTTTAATCGATCATATAATCCTATTAAATTATATTGGTGTTTAACGTAGTTTTATAATTTTGCACCGCGCACAGGTGCTCTGATTCTCATCACAAAGGTCCGGTTGACATTTATTCGGCCTTCCGGCTAGTGGGTCAATGTAAATTGAACGTGTAATTTTATTTTCAAAAGTCAAAACTATTTCAAGTGGGGAATAATCGGGTTATGTGAATATCATATATATGATAATATGGAGGGTGTGGTGTATATTAAATTGGAGTCTAATTGGAATTGTAATTATAAAATGTTGATGATTTTAAAGTGTTACTACGATAGTTTTTATTAGATTATACATAGATAAGTGGAGCTGCAACTAAGGAAATTTATATTATAGCAAGGCTAATTAACGTTGCCAAGTATGTCCATGTTCTATTACCTCGAAAAGAGCGTAGATTGGCTGATTCAAATAAGATCTCTAAGTACGTTATAAATTTATCTTCGTGTACAAATATTTTACCTATCTACATGTTTTAATTGTTGGATGTCAAAATGTTTAAAGAAATAGGTATCTTGAAAAAGAATTAGGATCAGCACTTCTTCGGCCCAAAAAAATTTAAAATTTAGGCCCACAAATTACAATAAAATTAATTGCTATTATCAACATCTTCTCACATTAATATTACAAAAAAGAAATTTAACTTTACGAAAAACTTGTGACATATTCTGTCGTAACTATTACGATAGCATTCTAGTGTAAACATCAGGTAGTATATGGACCAGTGCTGCAATTACAAAAGAATTTCGGTATTTAAAATATCTCAACAACAAGCCTGCAAGATTTTCAACATCGTTAAATTTCTTGAAGAGATGCTGTCATCGTGATTTCGTTCCTATTTTAAAAGTTCTAAGAAGGAGATACGAATAAACGCTATAATATTAAACCAGGAAAGAAAGAAAAACTATATGGTTGTCTGTAAAGACGGTGTACAGATGATAATTTTACGTGATAACGTCATTATTTTATGTTTTCTGAGAGTTTCACAAACAATGCATCGGTCGCCATACATTTTTCGTAACGAGACCTTTTTCGTGCATGCAGCCGGCGTTCGTCGATTTATAAGACGTTACGTCCAAAAAACGCTAACCCAAAGGAACAATAAAGAAAAAGAAATACGATAAGTACTATTGAGAGACAATCATTAATATCAATTTCGTTTCATAATTATTTATTTAAGTAGCCAATTAGAATTATTCGGAGCTAAATTAATTAGTGTTAAAACCATGTTTACACTCTTGCAACAGCTTATCGTAGCTATAACCGAGTATTTTCGCATCAAAGGTTAAGCCTGTGAAGGAGCCACGTACTAAAGAAATGAATAATTAAATTTATTCTTGATTGGTTGAATAATGACGAGGTTGTTTATTTCATTTACGAAATCACAAATCATAATTGCACTGGGCTAAAGTAATGAACTCATTAATTTTAGTCGGTATAATATATCATACATAAGTTTAATTTTATATTTACTAGGTCATTGCTTAAATCACAGTTAGCACAACTTACTCCTTTTCTTTCCTGCTTCTAGATAAGATTTTCAAATATGATGCTTAATGAAGTGAGCTTGGACAGGAAAAGGCTGAACATCGAAAGAGCACAGTGCCTAATAACAAAGTAATTTTACCTTTTACTTATGGAAATATTTCGTCGTCTTTATACATGGTTTCGAGGACGGGCCTCATGACGTAGTCGGTAGTGTAACCGACTTCCGTGCACGAGGTCGTGGGTTCGATTCCCACTCAGGACAATTATTTGTGTGATGAACACAGATATTTGTACTGCGTTTGGGTGTTTTATATATATTATATGTATGTATTTACAAAAAAAAGTAATATGTGTGGTGACGGACTAAGAATACATGTGTCGCCACCCCATTCTTTCCCACGGGTGTCGTATGAGGCGACTAAGGGAAGTAAGCAATTATCATCCATTGCATGACTGGTGGTGGGGCTGGGTACCAAGTGGGGGTACTCCCTTGGTATCGGGGCCGAGCGGGCTGGTACCACCATCTCCCTTGTGACCGGAATTGAAGCACATCGTTGCATTTTGGCTACAGCAGGAGATAGCCGTTTATTCTTTCATTTCATATCGGTGAAGTGAAATGGTGAGCAGCGGCTTGACAATACTCTCGGTATAGTTAAGTCCATGAGCGACGGTTATCATTTACCATCAGACGGGCCGTGGCAAGTCTGTCACTACTGCAATAACAAAAATTTTTATAATATCCGTAATCTGGTAACCATAGCACAAGTATTAAGCTTAGCTTGGGATCAGATGACGTTGTGTGAAAATGTCCGTGAATATTAATTTATTTTATTTTTTATGGTTTGATATTATTTTACTGCCACGTGGGTGGCAAACAAGCCTACGGCTAACCTGATGGTAAGACGTTACCGTAGCGTATAGACGCTAGTAACACTAGAGGCGACATCAGCGTGTCGTCGCCTCCAAGGAAAGGGATCGGAGATGGAGAGGAAAGATAATTAATAATAAAGAGAGCATAGGTAGGACAATAAGAAAAGGATAGGGAGGGATTTTGGGCCTCCGGCACTCTCATTCACCATATGAAACATAATGGCAGGAGGTACTCCTATTGTTGTTTCACGCTGGTATTCCGTAAGAAGGTGCTACTTCCCCGATCGATCTGACCCATTCGTGATGGGATAAGCAAGGCTCTATCACTATGTATACTTCTACTAATATTATACAAGTTATGGGACATTTCAATTCGAAAGCATTTTTAAATTGCGCGTATTAAATCTTAAACTTGTCTTTGCGTCTAGATTTTGTATACACGTCCATCCCTACTTGTTCTACTGGATATGGCTTCTATAATATAACACTACAACTAGCTAGTATCATTAAACACAAAGTGAAAAATGTGAAATCGAAAATAACAGTCAGGAACAGGATTTGAACCTGCATCTTCTGGATACCGTCCAGATGCTTTACCAATTCAGCCATCCTGACAATTGCTCCTGACTGCTAATTTCGATAACACATCATACTTAACGTGTTTGGGTGACGCCTGCGCCATCTGTCGGAAGTATTTTCATACATTATACCGACCAGGTAAACTTAATTTTACAATTAAGATTTTACCTAATAATGACGCAAACCCTTTAAATATTTAGATAAAAATATATATAAAAATATCTAAATATTTAAAAAATATATATATAAAAATATCTAAATATTTAAAGGGTTTGCGTCATTATTAGGTAAAATCTTAATTGTAAAATTAAGTTTACCTGGTCGGTATAATGTATGAAACTACTTCCAACAGATGGCGCAGGCGTCACCCAAAGACGTTAAGTATGATGTGTTATCGAAATTAGCAGTCAGGAGCAATTGTCAGGATGGCTGAATTGGGGTGCGGGTCGGGATACCTCCGCGCGGTGCACCCCGGGCAACGTCGGCACTCTAGTGCCGGCGGCTGAATCCCGGCAGGGAACGGGTCTCCGCGTGTCCCTCTGATTAGCAGAGGGCACAGTGGATAGGCCGAACGTCCGCCGTGGAGGGTCAGCGGGGCCATAGGTGGCCCCCCCGACTCTGGGAGGGGGACAGCAGGGTCACAGTGACCCTCCCGTCCTCGGAGACAGAGCTTCTCAGCCTGAGGGGTGACCGGCTCACCGCTTGCTTCTGCGATCGGTTGACTGGATGTCTGCCGTGGAGGGCCAGCGGGGCCAGAGTGGGCCCCCCCGGCTCTGGGAAGAGAAGGGGCTTTAGAGCCCGAGGGGCGACGGGCTCATCGCTTGCTGCTGCGAGTGGTGGTCACGGTCTAGTACAGACCTCCGTTCGGCCCGACCCGTAATCCTGAACGGACCGGGGGTCTTCGGACCGCGGGGAAGAAAACCCCTATAAAAAATAACCCTAATCCAAGCTTTGCCACCCGGCGAGGGATGAATGGCTGGAGGGGAGTCCAGTCGTGAGGGTGTGCACAATAGTCGAAGGACTCTAAACTCATCATGGCGGAAAGTAAAAACACAAAGATTCCTCAGGAGGGTACCGGGTGCAACGCGCCTGGAGAATCCCTCACAGAGCCGAGTAACAAGACCGGCTCTGTCAGCCCCGTGTATCTGAGGGGGGCAACCAACGCCAAAAACAAAAAGGAGGAGAAGAAGGAAGAGAGGGTGGAGAGGAAGGTGGAGAAGAAAGGAGCGAGGGGGAGTATCCGCGGCAGGATACCAACACCTGCAGCAAGTTTGACGGGAGGCAGTGGCTCCACCACCGATGCGACGGAGATGGAGACGGATGGCAGCGAGAACGTAGATGCGGCCCGATCTCCAAAACCAAGGGTATCCCAACCAATCGAAGCTGGATCGGCGAAGCAGCCTTCACGGCTTCGAAAACGCTCAATTGCGCCGGAGGGGAATGCGTCAGAGACGGAGGGCAGCTCCAATGAGATGCCTCCGCCAGGAAAGCCGGGAAGACCGGCGAAGAGGGGCAGAGGCGCCAACAGGCGCAGAGTGCCGCGCGCGCCTTGTCCAAGGCGGACGAGGCCGCTATTGAAGATTTAGGAGCGGAGCTCTCGGTGGAGGAGCGGGTAACCCTCCTCACATCGAGGCTCCAAGAGGAGCCCCTGGAGAAGGACGTTCCGCCTACAGCGGATCAGATTGCCCGGAAGGTTTCCGATGCCCTAGCCATCGTTTCTGCGGTGGCTAATGGCTCGCGGAGCCTTCAGGGCAACTTCGCGGGGGCCCTTAGGAAGGCCTCCGAAGTAGTAAACTCCGGCGTAACCTGGCGGCGGAGGGGACCGGGAAGCTGGAGGCGCACTGCCGCTGCAAACGCCTCGAGGCTGAGGTGGCGGAGCTCCGGAGGGAGCTCGCCAGCCAGGGAGCCAAGCTCGCCAATGCCGGACCGGGAGCCTCCGCTTCGGCGGCCGGCGCGGAGCCACCGGCCCCTGGTCTCCTGACGGAGGAGCAGCTGCGCCAAGTCATGGATCGCGTCAACGCGGTCTATGACACGCGCATGGACTCCTTAAGCGCTAGGCTGCCGCCGGAGCCTAGGCTCCGCCCAGTATTGACCGCGGACAGGAAGGTCGCGCCGTCTTCGGGCCCAACGCCGCTGCCCTGCCAGGGTGGCTGCGTGGCCAGTTACTCCGCGGCCGCGGCTGCTGCTGCGCCGCCCAAGGCTACAGGGTCTGTTTGGTGAGGGGAGTGGAGTCCGCGTCACCAGACCGGTAAAGTGCGCTGAATTGCGCATTTTGCGGTCTGGATGATTCAGTGACGGCAGACGACGTCCGGGAGGCTATTGCCTCGAAAACCGGATGCTCGAATGCCGTCAGAGTGGGCTCTATTCGGACCGGTCCCGGCGGTGTAGGTGCCGTCTGGGTGAGTTGCCCTGTCGCGGCGGCCAAAACCTTGGCCGACGCAGGCAGGCTCCTCGTGGGCTGGAGTTCCGCGCGGGTCACCGTGCTGGTGCCTCGGCCCGCGAGGTGTTTTAAGTGCATGGCGGTCGGAGACACCCGGCCGACGTGCACTAACTGTTTTGATTGCAGCGGTCTTTGTTTCCGCTGCGGTCAGGCAGGGCACCGGGCGGCAACCTGCACCGCCGCCCTTCACTGCCCCGCGTGCGCGGCAGGCAACAGGCCTGCCAAGCACTTCATGGGGCGGGAGGGATGCAGACCCCCGACGACAGGCCAAAATAAGGGAGGGACCAGCCAATCGGCCCAGGCTGCCCCCCCTAGCGTGGCTTCGCCACCGTCGCGGGTGGAGGAGGATATGGTTACGGCTTAAAATTCAATCGTGACACTATCCTCCTTCAGGCGAATCTCAACCACGCCGCCGGGGCGCAGGATTTACTCCTGCAAACCATGGTGGGGCGGTTGATTGGTGTAGCCGTAGCCGCGGAGCCTTACTGCGTTCCTGACCGCCCTCATTGGGCGGGCAGCTGTGATGGCTCCGTGGCAATCGTCAGCTCTACAGCGCTTCGTTCCCCGCCCTTATTGATCAGAGACAGGGGCACGGGATACGTCGCGGCCGACTGGGGGGGGTTACGCTGTATGGCGTATACTTCTCCCCTAACCGGGGGCTGGCTGATTTCGGGGTCTGGCTCAACAGCCTAGAGACCTCGATACAGCGACTGCAACCTAGCCACGTTCTGGTCTTGGGGGACTTCAACGCCAAATCCACGGCGTGGGGGTCCCCTGCGACGAACGCCCGTGGAGCGGCGGTGGTAGAGTGGGCGGCGTCGACGGGCCTCTGTCTGCTTAACAGAGGCTTCGTCAACACGTGCGTGCGGCAACGGGGCGGGTCGATAGTGGACCTTTCGTTCGCTAGCTCCGACGTCGCAGCGCGAGTAAGGAACTGGTGTGTCCTGGAGGAGGTTGAGACCTTGTCCGATCATCGGTACATCCGGATTGAGGTCTCCCGGTCCCTTCAGGGCCCCAGTAGGGGTCACGCGGCGCGCAGAACTCCCGCGTTCCCGCGGTGGGCTGTGGGCAGGCTAGATAAGGACCTACTGGAGGAGTCAGCCATCGTTCAATCGTGGCTGTCGTCACCGGCCCTGACCGAGGGGGTGGACGTTGAGGCTGGCCGATTTCGCGCTGCGATTACGCAGGTGTGCGACTCGGCCATGCCCCGTGTGCGACGTCCTCCTCCAAGGAAGGGGCTCTACTGGTGGTCCCAGGAGCTGGCGGACCTCCGTGCGGCGTGCATTCGCGCCTGGAGGTCCTACACCCGCAGTCGGCGGCGCAACCGCAATGGGGAGCGGGAGGGCCAGCTGTACGAGGCATACCGCACTTCGCGGGCCGCGTTCAAGTTGGCCATCTGCCGCGCCAAAACGGAGAAAAGGCAGGAGATGCTGGACGGTCTCAACCGTGACCCCTGGGGTCGCCCGTATCGTATGGCGCTGAAGAAGCTCCGCACTCAGGGCCCCCCCCTCACAGAGGCCCTTCAGCCCAGCCTCCTCACCGAGGTGGTTGAGGGCCTATTCCCACGACGGGCGGAGCACACGCCCCCGGTCATGGCACAGCCGGGCAGCGACCGGGAGGCTGACCTCAGTGTACCGCCCGTCACTGCGTCGGAAATGGGGACGGCTGTTACGTGGATTCGTTCCAAGAACACCGCCCCCGGTCCGGACGGGATACCCGCCTGGGTGCTGGCCCTGGCTCTGGACCACCTAGAGCCCCACCTCAGGGGACTGCTCGACGTGTGCCTGGCGTCCGGACGGTTCCCTGACTGCTGGAAGGAGGGGAGGAGGAGGGGGAGGGGGAGGCTGGTACTCCTCCCGAAGCCGGGGCGAACGCCGGATTCGGTCGGAGCCTTCAGGCCCATCGTGCTGCTGGACGAGGCGGGTAAGCTGTTGGAGAGAATCCTCGCTGCCCGCATCGCCCAGCACCTGCGCGACGTTGGACCCGACTTGTCGGACGCCCAGTCTGGTTTTCGAGCTGGTCGTTCGACGGTCGGCGCGATTATGCGCCTGAGGGCCGCGGCCGCGGCAGTCGTCGCCGGCGGTGGAGTGCTGTTGGCGGTGTCGATTGACATAGCCAACGCATTCAACAGTCTGCCATTCAGCTGCATCAGGGAGGCGCTCCGGTATCACAGGGTGCCTGCATACCTGAGGCGGCTAGTGGCAGACTATCTTGAGGGCCGCAGCGTTCTTTATGAGAGCCGCATAGGGGACGTTGTGAGGAGACCCATGTCGTGCGGTGTCCCGCAGGGTTCGGTTCTTGGGCCGCTCCTGTGGGACATCGGTTACGACTGGGTGCTACGCTGTTGGCTCCCCCCTGAGCTTGCGGTCATCTGCTATGCGGATGACACGCTGGTCGTGGCCCGGGGTGGAAACTTCGAGGAAGTGGCGTTCCTGGCCACCTTAGGGACCTCGGAGGTGGTCAGGAGGATCGGGGCGCTGGGGCTTATGGTGGCCCTGGACAAGTCGGAGGCCCTGCTTTTCCATGGGCCCCGACGTCGGCTACCTGCTGGCGCCACGATCACTGTGGACGGGGTCCAAATTGGGGTGCAGGCCCAGATTAAGTATCTGGGCCTGGTGCTGGACGGGCGGTGGCGCTTTCGCGAGCACTTCCGTCAACTGTCCCCGAGGCTCGTCGGTGCGGCGTCCGCCCTTGCACGGCTCATGCCGAATATGGGCGGACCCAACAATGCGTGCCGATGGCTTTACGCGGGGGTGGTCCGGTCGATGGCGCTTTACGGCGCACCCGTGTGGGCGGAGTCCCTGGACGCACTGAACAGGGCTCTTCTGTGGAGGCCACAGAGAGTAGTCGCATCCAGGGTCATACGAGGGTACCGCACGGTGTCGACGGAGGCAGCCTGCGCGTTGGCCGGAATCCCTCCGTGGGACTTGGAGGCGGAGGTGCTCACCGAGGTGTATCGGCGGGCGTCGCAAGAGCGAGAGGGGGGCGGACGCCCCCTACTCAGGGAGGGGGCCAGGTGGCAGGGCGACGCCCGCCGAGCTGCCATGGTCAGATGGAGGGCACGGTTGGAGGCGCCTCGGGCCGGTCTTTGGACTGTAGGGGCACTCCAGCCGGTGCTGGAGGAGTGGGTGGAGCGACAGCACGGAGTCCTTACCTTCCGACTGGTGCAGGTGCTGTCGGGGCACGGTTGCTTCGGCAGATATCTGCACAAAGTCGCAAGGAGGGAAGCGACTCCGGGCTGTCACCACTGCGGCTGTGACGAGGACACGGCGCGCCACACGCTCGAGTCCTGCCCGGCTTGGGCCGAGCAGCGCCGTGAACTCGTCGTCGAAATAGGGGGGACCTCTCGCTGCTAAGCGTCGTCAGAGCGATGCTTGACAGCGACAGGAATTGGGCCGCGGTCGCTGCCTTCTGCGAGGAGGTTATCTCGCGGAAGGAAGCGGCGGAGAGGGCTAGGGAGGAGGATTCTTCCGCTGACCCAAGCCGCCGCCAGCGACCGGGGCGGCGTAGGCGCAGGTACTTGCGCCTCATGCCGCCCTAGCTGAGGCTGCGGGTGGATGGACCGGGGAACGTCCGCCACCCGCAAGGCCTCCCGCGAAGGTGCGACGCTCCTCTGCGGATGCGTCGCTCAGTAGAGGGTACCCGAAAGGGTAAACCGCCGGCGGACCACCGAAGGAATGTAACACAGTTCCAGTGGCCCGCCAATAAAGGCGGAGAGACGGCACACGGCGGGTTTCTTTAGTGGGTGCAGGCCCCACACTACCCTGTTCGTTGCCCCGAACGACGGGGTGTGCGGTTAGGAACATTTTTTTCCCGACTTAACAAAAAAAAAAAAAGGATGGCTGAATTGGTAAAGCTTCTGGACGGTATCCAGAAGATGCAGGTTCAAATCCTGTTCCTGACTGTTATTTTCGATTTCACATTTTTCACTTCGTGTTTAATGTATAGTGCTAAGCATGTCAAATGCTAAAAATATATATAAAAATATCTAAATAGCTGGTATCAAATTGGCTCTTGGAGCTTTAAAAAAGAGATTTACAACTACTCTGGAGTTGGCTGGAGGTGGACAATATTTTATAGTACTATATCGGAATGACATTACCAGGCTTACCAATTGCAAAGTAGCCCATCTTGTACCCAAAACTAAGAATTTCTGTGGTCAAAGCGACCTCAAAAGCATTATTTCGGGCCGTTGCACCCTGGCAAATGATAAATAAGATTACCTTACTAATGTACGGTAATGAAATGTCTTTGAATGGCAACCTCAGTGAAATTAGGATATTTTGTTCTTGTTTAAGGTCATTATAATTAATTTAGATCGAAGAAACTATATGGAGCAAGGACTCATTTATAGTTACTCTATAAATGAGCCCTTGCCCGATATAGTTTCTATAGGTTATTGGGATCTCACTTACTTACTAGGTGGGAAACTTTTAGTTATAACTTTAATAAAACTAACATTTGAATTAGAAAAAAAAACAATTTTTAAAGAAACGGCAAAATGTATATATGTATACATTTTTTGCCTTATATTTATGATTTATTTATCTGCTTAGTTAATTAATGAGAATTATATCAATGAGGTCATCTATTTTCCCGTCATTAAAGTAAGGCTACCTATATGTATTTATGTAATAAATTATCTATAGAATAATTACCTAGTTAAACTCAAGAACATCGTTGTTCTATTGGCTTAATTTTGTGGAAGTTCTAGCTGAGAGGTCACTGGTTAAAATCCTGGGTTGAGCAAAAAGTCTTATTGGGATTTTCGATAGCAAAATTGACGCGAATTCATAAGATTTTAGCCATCTAAAATTCGTTAGACATGCTATTTTTATTACAATACTAGTTTCTGCATGTTATATATGCATGGATTTCTTAAATCCAAGTACGTATGCCACAGAAATTTGTATTTGGAGTGAAAATATTTTAATCCTATTTATCCAAGCCACAATTTTTTATTCTTTTCGTTCACAATTGTTTAGTTTTAGGAATATAATACGTCAAAAATAACTAAGATACAGGAACTAATTATTTTTGGGATAAAACGTATCCTATATATTAATCCATACTGGATTAATTTACAATTTTTTTTGTAGTGATTTACAAACGAACATTCAAATAGGTATCTTAAAAATCAGTTTTTATTTTAATAAGTAGGATTGATAACGTAAAGTTCTTAAAAGCATCAGGTGGTTAGTTTGGCATAATAAATATAATTAATGGTATGCCTTACAAAATTACTTTGTTCATACATCATTTATTATGTACTGTCGAGAACAAAGGTGGCAGGAATCTTCAGAGGTTGGAACCTGACGTTAAATTTAGATGTTAGTTAATATAAAATCATTTATCAATAATAATGCAATGACAGTACCCCATATATCTTTTATCAATAAACATCTCTCTTTAATTTAACGCAGTTCGGACTTTATAAGGCGTCCTTTCAATTTATGGTTAGCGTTCTAGCTTAGTACCTATTGCATAATGTCTAATTATAGTGTTTCATTCAGTTGGAAATTGACAGAAGTACATGTCCTCATTGTATCAAAGAAATGAGTACTTCTATTTGAAATCTAGCCATACCACCAGTAATGCGATGGATGATAATTGCTAACTTCTTTTAGTCGCGTCGTACGACACCAGCTAGAAAGTGTGGAGCGGTGACTTTTATATTCTTAGTCGGTCGTTGAACTGACTAGGACAGTAGTTATCTGCTGTGAAGTCAAATAATAGCTAAGCCTAATCAATTTTTGAATTCCTAATTATTATTGTTTTATTATTAAAATTAGAGTGAAAACACATTTCTATGCACCTGTACCTCGTACATCTTAAGTAGTACAATGTGGTTAAACTACTGACTGGCGTCTCGCCTTGATCTATATTTTTAAGAATGAGCGTCGTAGGCGATATTAATATTTTGTCGTGTAGATACGTGTATATATGATGTAGTTTCAGACTTGATAAAGGTCAAAACAACCTTTTGGTTTGCCACGCACAATAAATCCATACTACATACTACGTGTAACAATAATCTAGTCCAAAAGAAGGAGAAGTCTACTCGTCCACTACTTGGAGGTATTAATTTTAAAGTGGCAATTACTTATAGACAAATTCTTAGCGATTTTATAAGAAACTAACCATTGCCCGCGGGTCCGCCGTAGCCAAAAGCTAGTTTTTAGGTTATGTAGCGAGATAAAATGTATACCAGTCTGTCAAGTCTAATCAAAATATATCCAATAAAAAACGTTGCATCAAAATCCGTAGAGAAGTTTTGGCATGATGTGCAAACAAACAAACAAAAAACCTATAAATACATTAAACACAAAGTGAAAAATGTGAAATCGAAAATAACAGTCAGGAGCAGGATTTGAACCTGCATCTTCTGGATACCGTCCAGATGCTTTACCAATTCAGCCATCCTGACAATTGCTCCTGACTGCTAATTTCGATAACACATCATACTTAACGTCTTTGGGTGACGCCTGCGCCATCTGTCAGAAGTATTTTCATACATTATACCGACCAGGTAAACTTAATTTTACAATTAAGATTTTACCTAATAATGACGCAAAACCTTTAAATATTTAGATATTTTTATATATATTTTTAGCATTTGACATGCTTAGCGCTATATATTAAACACAAAGTGAAAAATGTGAAATCGAAAATAACAGTCAGGAGCAGGATTTGAACCTGCATCTTCTGGATACCGTCCAGATGCTTTACCAATTCAGCCATCCTGACAATTGCTCCTGACTGCTAATTTCGATAACACATCATACTTAACGTCTTTGGGTGACGCCTGCGCCATCTGTCAGAAGTATTTTCATACATTATACCGACCAGGTAAACTTAATTTTACAATTAAGATTTTACCTAATAATGACGCAAACCCTTTAAATATTTAGATATTTTTATATATATTTTTAGCATTTGACATGCTTAGCACTATACATTAAACACAAAGTGAAAAATGTGAAATCGAAAATAACAGTCAGGAGCAGGATTTGAACCTGCATCTTCTGGATACCGTCCAGATGCTTTACCAATTCAGCCATCCTGACAATTGCTCCTGACTGCTAATTTCGATAACACATCATACTTAACGTCTTTGGGTGACGCCTGCGCCATCTGTCAGAAGTATTTTCATACATTATACCGACCAGGTAAACTTAATTTTACAATTAAGATTTTACCTAATAATGACGCAAACCCTTTAAATATTTAGATATTTTTATATATATTTTTAGCATTTGACATGCTTAGCACTATACATTAAACACAAAGTGAAAAATGTGAAATCGAAAATAACAGTCAGGAGCAGGATTTGAACCTGCATCTTCTGGATACCGTCCAGATGCTTTACCAATTCAGCCATCCTGACAATTGCTCCTGACTGCTAATTTCGATAACACATCATACTTAACGTCTTTGGGTGACGCCTGCGCCATCTGTCAGAAGTATTTTCATACATTATACCGACCAGGTAAACTTAATTTTACAATTAAGATTTTACCTAATAATGACGCAAACCCTTTAAATATTTAGATATTTTTATATATATTTTTAGCATTTGACATGCTTAGCACTATACATTAAACACAAAGTGAAAAATGTGAAATCGAAAAAAACAGTCAGGAGCAGGATTTGAACCTGCATATTCTGGATACCGTCCAGATGCTTTACCAATTCAGCCATCCTGACAGTTGCTCCTGACTGCTAATTTCGATAACACATCATACTTAACGTCTTTGGGTGACGCCTGCGCCATCTGCCAGAAGTATTTTCATACATTATACCGACCAGGTAAACTTAATTTTACAATTAAGATTTTACCTAATAATGACGCAAACCCTTTAAATATTTAGATATTTTTATATATATTTTTAGCATTTGACATGCTTAGCACTATACATTAAACACAAAGTGAAAAATGTGAAATCGAAAATAACAGTCAGGAGCAGGATTTGAACCTGCATCTTCTGGATACCGTCCAGATGCTTTACCAATTCAGCAGTTTTGTGTTTAATGTATAGTGCTAAGCATGTTAAATGCTAAAAATATATATAAAAATATCTAAATATTTATAGGGTTTGCGTCATTATTAGGTAAAATCTTAATTGTAAAATTAAGTTTACCTGGTCGGTATAATGTATGAAAATACTTCTGACAGATGGCGCAGGCGTCACCCAAAGACGTTAAGTATGATGTGTTATCGAAATTAGCAGTCAGGAGCAATTGTCAGGATGGCTGAATTGGTAAAGCATCTGGACGGTATCCAGAAGATGCAGGTTCAAATCCTGCTCCTGACTGTTATTTTCGATTTCACATTTTTCACTTTGTGTTTAATGTATAGTGCTAAGCATGTCAAATGCTAAAAATATATATAAAAATATCTAACTATAAATACATGTTTTGTGTTCAGGCACGCCTATATAGCAAATACAGCATTTCGTTTTCGCAAATATCTTAAATGTCAAACACAGTTTTGTCACAGCATAGGGGGCCAGGCTATTGTCGTCTACCACATTTCCAAACTCCGGGCACCGGACTCCGTCAATATTACCCGACCCGGGGGTTGAACACAAGACCTCATGATCAGCAGTCGCACACACTACCGTTGCACCACCGAGGCAGTTGTAATATTTATCTTTATAACAGAAATTATTTAAATACAATATCGGCCAAGAAATACAGCATCAATTATGTAATCATTTTATCACGAATTAACGGATCAATGAATAATATTAATGAACGACAACAAAAGCGATAAAGGCTGTAGTTATAAAGTTTTAAATGCTAAATGTTCAATGAAAACTCAACAATGTAAATCTTTCTTCATTAAAAGTTCTGATAAAGAAAATGCAAATTTTAAGCTATTTAACGATTCATGTTTCACTTTTGATCTGGCTAACGTTTCCTTTTATTAATTACTCAGTAATTACTTTAATTAGTTAGTAATTGAATATAATCCTCTATTTATTTAGATTGTACGTTTATTTATGTTGCCTCATTGTTAGTAATTTTAATGCACTTGATATGTAGTTAAGTGTTTAAGTTAAACAAGAATTTAATAGGTGACGTTTTAAGTCTACTGCCATTGGGAATAGTTGTTCTCAATCTTTTCAACATAGTATATGCGGTTTGGTCTACAAATAAACTATTTGGCTTCGTAAAGTAATATTCTTTAAATCACATGTATTCGTGATTTAATTACATTATAATATAGTTTTAGTTATTTTTTCAACGCTTTTGTCTCGTTATTGGACATGGGTCTCCTTTCAGAGGGATTAGGCCATAGTAACATGCCGTGTGGGGCCGGCCATGCCGTGTGGGGCCGGCTTTAGAATTGTCCCACCCCTCTCTACCCACGGGAGTCGTAAGAGCCGACTGAGGGAATACCGGGGGATTGGGCAGCAGCACTCTCGAGTATTAACAACATCCAGTGCGATCGCCAACCCGCCTGCTAAGCGTGGCGATTACGGCATTATCCCCCATCACGGGACCGCTCGTTGTGGCGTTCTCTTGGGGAGGCCTATATCCAGCAGTGGACGTTGAAAGGCTGATTATGATTATTATTATGAGGCCATAGTCAACCACGCTTACCCAATGCGGGATAGTAGACTTCACAAGCCACGGTGATAGAAGGCGTGCAGTTTCGTGATGTTTTCCTTCACCAAGCAGTGATATTAACAAATACACTAATCATTTCGAAAATTCTCGAAAGTGTGAGCGTACGAGTATTGGACCTCGAACTGGTGATCGAACTCGACACCACTGTGTTTGCAGTCCTTTTTTTTTGTTAAGGCGGGAAGAAATGTTCCTAACCGCACACCCCGTCGTTCGGGTTAACGAACAGGGTAGTGTGGGGCCTCCACCAACTAAAGAATCCCACCGTGTGCCGTCTCTCCGCTATTTTTGGTGGGCCATTAGAACAATCTTATATTCCTTCGGTGGTACTGTTTTTGCAGTCCTTGGTTTTACTATTCGGCTATTACTGCTTTTTCACTTACAAGAACATATATTTTTTTTTGTTAAAGGGGGATTAAATGTAACTAAACGCACACCCTTGATTCGTCGAACAGGGTAGTGTCCCTTACCCACTAAATAAACCCGGCGGAGCACTGTGTGAAATTTCTTTAGTGGTACAAGAAGATTAAGTAAGTAAGAATTAAATTTGGTTAGAAAATTTATTGTTAAAATGTATAATTTTTCAACAGGTATATTTTGAAATAAACAAAAAATCTCTTCATGCATTTATTAAGCTATTGCTTCTATATATTGCGTGAACCAGGTCCATATTACTAATTACAATATAAAACGGTTATTTGTCATTTAAACACAAGAATACCTAGTTTTAGCACTATTCGTCATTCTTACAAAATCTTCTTACAATTGGTAAAGAAAAATTACGGCAATTAACATCGTGATTCACTAGGCGATTTCTTTATAAGGATTTGTGACTGTGAGAAGCAACAGACTTAGCTACGCCTTTTTTTTTGTTTAGGCGGGAAAAAATGTACCTAGCCGCACACCCCGTCGTTCGGGGCAACGAACAGGGTAGTGTGGGGCCTTCACCCACTAAAGAAACCCGCCGTGTACCATCTCTCCGCCTGTGTTGACGGGCCACTGGTACTGTTTGGATTACTTCAGTGGTCCGCCGGCGACTTACCCGTTCGGGTACTCTCTCCTGAGCGACGCATCCGCACACGGAGCGTCGCAACTTCGCGGGAGGCCTTGCGGGTGGCGGACGTTCCCCGGTCCATCCACCCGCAGCCTCAGCTAGGGCGGCATGAGGCGCAAGTACTCGCGCCTGCGCCGCCCTAGTCGCTAGCGACGGTTTGGGTCAGCGGAAGAGTCCTCCTCCCTGGCCCTTTTCGCCGCTTCCTTCCGCGAGATGAGACTTAGCTACGCCTAGATTTTGCGTTCAAGAAATTAATTTTAGAGATTTTAGATTACTCGCAAACTATTTCAAGATACCTATCATGTACAGACTGATCAAGATTTCAGTGAGTAACACCAGGAAAAAGTGCCCTCTATATATTTTCATATCGCAGTCCGGATTTAGTCAGATGGTGATTATTGGATTTTCATCATTTTTTCTTAGGCCCTATGAGTTTTACGTTAAAATTATAGAACTTAAGTACTTCTATATTTTTTTAAGAACTAGGCCAAGAACCTTGGGTGATTTTGAATTAAGTACGGGTGAAATTTGATTTTTTTTTTAATTCTTTAATGATCTGGTACTTTCATGTATAGATCTGGCAATGAATGAGATCTCTTACTTAGTACGCACCAGCGAAATCTAATGTAGATATGTATTTTTTTTTCTAACGTGTGCTATTAACTAAAAATAAAATTACAAAGGAAGGTCTTTGGCACTTTCGAAACGTGCAAAATGTTAAATAAACAAGGTCCGTTTTTGGTCTAACTCATTGCACAGTGCCCTCTTTAGGCGTACCACGTGAATTGTGTACATAAAATTGCCTGAGTCATTCAAAAAGTTGTTTCGTACCATATTAGGTTTGCATAACAAGCCATGGGTATTACACGAATGTAGAGTTCTGAGTATGGTATTTCATATGAACGACATTTAAATTAATTACGCATTTTTACTGTGATATTAGATGCATATATTGAATTACTGATTTCATCCATCCATCCATCCATCAGCCTTTCAACGTCCACTGCTGGACATAGGCCTCTCCAAGAGAACGCCACAACGAGCGGTCCTACGCTGACCGCATCCAACGGCTTCCCTCGGCTTTGACCGGATCGTCGGTCCATCTGGTGGGGGGCTGTCGTACGCTGCGCCGTCCGATACGTGGTCGCCACTCGAGAACCTTTCTTACCCAACGGTTATCGGTTTGTCGAGCGATGTGGCCTGCCCATTGCCACTTCACATGCCAACGCGGCGGGCTATGTCGGTCACTCCCGTTCTCCTGCGGATCTCCCTATTACGGATTCGATCACGTAGGGAAATACCAAGCATAGCTCGCTCCATGGCCCGCTGAGCGACTTTGAGCCTTGATACGAGGCCAACATTCATAGACCAATTACTGATATAATTAAATTTAAGAGTAAATGTGTGAAATAGAGTGAACGGAGCATTGGGAAAACTTCTCTGCAGCCATCACCTCAGTCAGAAGGCATGTGTCGCAATACACAACGCAGTGTTTGTCTCAACGTTATTATATGGAAGCGAGAGTTGGGTACGTAAAAAGGAGCTGAAAGTAAAACTATGCGGTCGAAATGCGATTTTTGCGGAGAATCTGTGGTGTGAGGCTGACTGGCTGCATTCGTAACGACAACGTAAGAGAGCGACTAGGTATGAAAGAGAGTATTGGTGTAAGGATGCGAAAGGGAACGCTCCGATGGTTCGGACATGTGGATAGAATGCCAGTCGAGCGACTGGTTAAGAAGATATACAATGCGAAAGTGGAAGGATGTAGGTACAGGGGAGACTGAGACTCACCTACCTAGACCAAATCGGTCATGTATTGAAGGAAGACAGAGTCAGGAGTCTCCGAAACCGGCGAGCGTGTATGAAGAGAACTATGAATGTTGAGGAGGCGAGAGATGTATGCAAAAATAGAGTCTTCTAGCACTCTGATCGCTCTGCCTACCCTGCAAGGGAGATAGCGTGATAATAAGTAAGTAAGTATTAAATTTACTAATTAATTAACTTAGCATCAATCTTTCGAATGGTGGTAACGTGATTCACCATCAGTCACGTCTCGTTCACACAAGAGTGAAAAGTTGATAGCGGAAGGAAAATACGCCAATTGCTAACCCGTTGTATCTAATTATCCTCCTCCATCCTATAATAAAGAGGCATGAGTCTATTATGTATGTATGAAATTCATACATAATAGATTCATACTATGAATATATTGAATTATATTCGACTATGCATGCGATAGTTCTTATAACAGCCTCCTATGCCGATAGTGGGTAGTAGTATAATAAACATGAATAAGGATGTATCTTCAAAATAAAAATGTGTGGATGTCAGACAATAAAATTTTTTTAACTAGATGAACTGTTGTGTATATTTTCAGTTGTACTGAACGTATTAAAAACGTTGTTGCTTTATGTTTTTTTTGATATTGCCCAATATTGTTTGTGATATGATACTATCTATGTAAACTTTAATATTGAATTTGCAACGTGCATATTGCAACTTGAAGCCAACGTGAAACACTATAAAATATAAAATGTTCAAAAACGACGTCAGGGTCCGCTTAAATGCATGCTGCAAAATTTCAACAGAAATGTTTGAGGGCGTGCCCATAAGCTTAACGTAATAATCTATAATCTTGCAACCTATTTTAGCTCAAGTAATATTGATAGAAACAAACATATTTAGTTTTAAAACGAAGTTTTCATAATATAATTTCATTAATTTTTAAAGTCCCCTCAGACCAAATTGCGGACAGAAACTAATATTTAATTAGTAATGTTACTGTGGCGTTCATTCAACGAATAACCCAGAACCTTTTAGTAGAATGCACAACAGACGTACGCACCGCGATAACATCAGAAATTTCTAGAACGCCTTATTACCAATATATTTTGAAAAGCGTTTGAGATTCAACAATATGTTACTGTTTCACGTTTACTTTGATCTCCAGACCGATTTCAGTCACAGCAGTTAGGGTCATCGAACACTAGCCAACTACACAAAAGATATAATAGTACACGAGTATATTTTTTTTAAACTACATGCGTGGCGAACATGCATACGGCCCACCTGATGATAAGCGGTTAACATAGCCTATAGACGCTAGCAACACTAGAGACGTTACTCATACGACGCCATATCCAAGAAAAGGGATAGGAGGTGGAAAGGAAGGATAATAAGAAGAGGATAGGGGTGGGTTTGGGCCTCAAAACACAGAGGTAGGAGTAACTACCGTTGTTACACGCTGATCTTTTGTGAGAGGATGTTACTTTCCCGATCGAGCCGGCCCATTCGTGCTGGGATAAGCAAGGTTCTAATATAGGTAAACAAACAAACATAGCATCACGCCTGTATACCCCGAAGGGGTAGGCATAGGTGTATTACACACCCACGATTTGCCAGCTATGTTTAAGTCTCACGTAATAGGCGTCGAGCCTATTGCCGTCTACCGGGCACATTTCCAAACACTGCTACTGAGAATTTTTCTTTTTACGAAAAAGCCCAACAACACTGCCCGACCCGGGAATCAAACCCGAGACCTCATGGTCAGCAGTCGCTTACACTACCGCTGCACCACAGAGGCAGTTAGTGACACCCGTGGGAAAGAATGGGGTGGTGACACTTGTATTCTTAGTCCGTCACCACACGGACAAAAGTATCAATAATACACAATTGTGACCACCTTAATATGATAAATAGATACATTATTCAATCGGTTAGCTTACTGCGATGTACTTGCACTTAGTAACACACGTACCTATTCATACTTGAAAGTTACTACATCGTTCTCGTATAAATCATTTCGCCTATGACTAGGTGGTTATGTTACCACACGTTGCCAAATCGACGTAGTGAGTTTAAAGGCATTGCAAGCCGTGTGCTAATTATAAATCTAGAACAAACGCAATGTATAGTGTTCCAGTGATATTTATTTCTAAGTCCGGATTAATGTTTTCGTAAGACGGGCAACACGAATATACTAATCATATCTTTTCTTTACGTACCTATTTGTGAGTTAATATGATTGTTTATTGCCTGAGTTTAGTTTTGGAAACTAGCTGAGGTACTTATCTATCTATATCTACTATTATAAAGCTGCAGCAGAGCTGTATCTATAAGTTTTTTAAATTTTTTTATTTGATACATCAAATAACAGACGAGTGGAAGACGAGCCACGGCCTATCTGATGGTAAATGGCTTATGGACTCAATCATACCGAAAGCATTGTCAAGCCCCTGCTCACCATTTCACTTCACCGATATGAAATGAAAGAATAAACTACCATCTCCTGCCACAGCCAAAACGCAACGATGTGCTTCATGGCCGGTCACACGGGAGATGGTGGTACCAACCCGCTCGGGCCCGACACCAAGTGAACACTCCTACTTGGTACCCAGCCCTACCACCAGTCATGCAATGGGTGATAATTGCTTACTTCCCTTAGTCGCCTCATACGACACCCGTGGGAAAGAATGGGGTGGTGACACTTATGTTCTTAGTCCGTCAACACACGGACGTTTAAGATATTTGAGAAAAAATGACAGAATCAGGCTATATAGGCGTGTCTAAACACAAAACGATTTTTTTTAGATTTTTTGTCTGTTTATCTGTTTGTTTGTTCGCGTATCACGCAAAAAGTACTGACCAGATTTTGATGCAACATTTTTATTTGATAGCTCTTGATTAGACTTACAAACTGGTATACATTTTATCCCGCTACTTTATTGGGAACCTGAGATATAACCTAAAAACTAGCTTATGTATGCGGCGGAGCCGCAGGCAAAGGCTAGGTAAATTATAAAATTGCTTAAATGTTACATCTTTTCAGTCTATTGACAAATGTACGTCTGTGTATGATAATAATTATATGTAGTATATAATAGTGGCAATGTGCTATTACATCTTGCATCGTAAGACGTTATTATATTCTTCATATCATCATATATTCTTATGACTGAGGATCATGACCAGTGATAATGTTCCTCCATTCAACACGATCAACGGCTACAAGTTTTACTAGGTGGCGTGATCAACGAAGTAGAAGTAAGCAGAAAATACTTTGGAAAATCCAGAACTGCACTCCTCATAATCTTCATTTTTCACAACATAATTGATTATTTGATAAGTAACTAATAATGTATTAGTTTTACTAAGTAGTTTTCAATAAGTCATAGATAGCGCTAATTTAAAAAAGTACTAATGTGGGTTTCATGTCTTATACGCCATCTAGCGCTAATTTTAAGAAGTACTTCTATATTGGTCTACCTCTGCCATTTTGCAAGGCGCCATCTGGCAATTAGTAAGAACAACAATCCATGAGTTTACATATATACCTGCATAAGTGCATATAATATATATAAACATGTAAAATTTAATAATTTATTAAACTGTAAACAAAAACAATTTAAGAAAACAAAAAGACATCGCTAGTTTCCTTACAAAAAAACAATATTGTGGTTCTATATATACAACAGCAACTGAATACAATGACATCGATATCTAAAATTGCCACAAGCGACATCTAGGGCTGCATTTGTCAATATCTCTTTTACTATAAAACAGCGATATCTATCAATAGAAAATTGCAACTTTGGACAATATTATACGACTTATTTAAAAATCAATGGGTTCAACAAGAAATCTCTAAACCATTTATCTTCCTAACTTGGTTGCTTTATAATTTTATACTTTGTTCTAAGTGAAAACACCGTAACGCCAAGGCCACGCAAAAAAATTGTGGAATGTAAAATATGTTTTTTTCGTGTTTTATAACGTTTGTGTGTTATTATTTACGTGTGTTTAGTGTTTTTACAAATTGTAATGGAAAAAATAGTTATTATACTTGACAAATATCATCAGTTCGTCAAGCAAAGGTAAAAAACTTTCTTTTAACAAAAAAACAATGTACCGGCCGGGCGAACGGCGTTCTGTTCTGTTGACGATAGTAAGACCACCGGTGGCTATGCGTACGTAAAAAGGTAGGACGTTCTCATGAAAGGCGCTGGTTTTAGTGTCGCGTCGAGCGTAAATGCCGTAAATATTCAGTATTTTTTTGTTTATTTAATAACAATTAAACCAAATCGAATCAGAACGTGAAAAATAATAGGGCTCTATTCCTAGTCATAATAATTCGTAAACGAAAAAAAAGACTCGTTTAATTAAGTATTTTGGTCGTTATCGTGTTAACATACATTACCTACAACTCACGGACGTCCAAGCCAGATTTCTTTCAAACAGTTTTTTTAACTAGTTTAAATAACAAAAATGGCATCAAAAATAAGATGTGTGTTAAAAATAGTGTTTGTTATTTATATGTGTGTGTAGATATTATTTTACAAGTGCAATATATTATAAAGAGAGACATTTTAAGTTTGAAAAATCAGCTGTGCTGTATCAACCGGGAGTAGAACACACCTCAACGCTTCGCTTATGAGGCGTGCAATACTACCGTAAGAATCTAGTAGATCTCCAAATAACTATAGCAAGTCTAGAGGAGAACTGTCTGGAGGAGAACGCTCTGGAGGAGACTTTTGTCTAAAAATGGGACTTGTTTATCCATATAATATCCTATAATGAAAAATGGTTACTTATATAATAGTCGGCGGCCTCGTGGCCTAGTCAGTAGTGTAACCGACTTCCTTACAAGAGGTCGTGGGTTCGATTCCCACTCAGGACAATTATTTGTGTGATGAACACAGACATTTGTACTGCGTCAATCTATTAGTGTATGTATTTACAAAAAAAAAATAATATATGTATTTTGTCCGTAATCTGGTACAAATTAGTCCAGGTAATGTTTAGTTATTTGTCTCAATAAGAATATTAACAAATACAGCCTTAATAATATTTAATTCAACGCACCTAGGTACTTAATTTGAAATTTAAAAAACATCTTAGAACAATCTTCCTGCATTTATAGCCTATTTAACCAGGGAGGCTTTCATATAATACCTTTATGAGCGTAGCAATTAGCGAGTAAATGGAAGCAAGCAGAGAAATCCGAACTATGAATACCTACTAATGGTTTTTATCAGTAAGTATAAAAAATAATTGAAATACAGAGGTAATTTTATTAGTTGCATTACCAGTGGCAAACAAGCGCACAGTTTACCTGATGGTAAGCAGTTACGATATCATATAGAAGCTAGCAACACCAGTCTAGTGTCACTTACCGAACGAAACACGACAGTATAGGAATACCTTATTTATATCATCGATGCGACATAATGATTGACCAAACAAAAAAAAAACATAGCATCACGCCTGTATTCCCCGAAGAGATAGGCAGAGGTGTATTGCACACCCACGATTTCTTTAGCTATGTTAAGTCCCACGTAATAGGGAGCGAGCCTATTGCCGTCTACCGGGCACATTTCCACAGTGAATTTTTCTTTTTACGAAAAGCTTAATAAGACTGCCCAACCTGGGGAATGAACCCGAGACCACATGATCAGCAGTCGGTTACACTACCGCTACACCACAGAGGCAGTTGATGATGATTATATATTAATGATTGACCATCCCTGGCCGCTCGCAATAGGGCCCTTCTGTGGCGTCCACAGAGGGTCGTTGCGGTCAGGGCAATACGCGGGTACCGCACGGTCTCGACCGATGCAGCCTGCGCGTTGGCCGGAACCCCCCCGTGAGATCTGGAGGCGGAGGTGCTCGCCGACGTCTATCGGCGGGCGTCGACGGCGCGGTCGGGGGGCAGCCGCCCCTCGCTGAGCGCAATGTCATCGTGGCGGGAAGATGCCCGCCGCGCCACCGTCCTAAAGTGGAAGTCTCGGCTGGAGACGCCCCGGGCCGGTCTCTGGACCGTGGGGGCGCTCCGGCCGATCTTGGAAGAATGGGCAGGGCGGCAGCACGGGGTCCTCACTTTCCGGTTGGTGCAGGTTTTGTCGGGGCATGGTTGCTTCGGCAAATACCTGCACACGATCGCAAGGAGGGAGACGACCCCAGGCTGTCACCACTGCGACTGCGACGATGACTCGGCGCAGCACACGCTCGAGTCGTGCCCGGCCTGGGATGTGCAGCGCCGGGAACTCGTTGCAGTCATAGGCGTGGACCTGTCGCTGCCGGCCGTTGCGCGAGCAATGGTTGGCAGTGACAGGGCCTGGACCGCGGTCGCCACCTTCTGCGAGGCTGTCATCTCGCGGAAGGAGGTGGCGGAGAGGGCCCGTGAGGAATCCTCCTTCGCGGACCCGATTCGCCGCCGGCGCGAGGGGCGGCGTGCGCGCGCTTACTTGCGCCTGATGCCGCCCTAGCCGAGGCTGCGGACGGTGGGGTCGGGGAGTACCCTGCCGTCCGCGGAAGCCTACCGCGAAGGTGCGACGCCCAAGTGCGCGAGGCGTCGCTCAAGAGAGGGTGCCCGAAGGGGCAGCCGCCTGCGGATCGCGGTCGTAACGACGCGGTACCCGTGATCCGCCGTAGCAAGGGCGGGTGGAGGCGCACGGTGGGTTTTTAGTGGGTGAGAGCCCCATTCACCCCGTTGTCTCCCCGGGCAGCGGGGTGTGCGGTAGGACATTTTTGCCCACCTAAAATTAAAAAAAAAAAAAAAAAAAGTTAGAGAAAACCTGTGCATCGTAAATATATATATTATTTATTTGTGGATTTTGCCCATTGGTATAAAGCCACTATAATAAACTATAGTACCTTTTGTTATATCAATCAAACTAAAATGCGTGTTCATAAATACTGTGTGAATCTGAAACTTAGAATAGCCCATTCTTGTATACCTAAGTGTTGTGGGTTCGGTTCCCACACATGACAACACTTCATGTGATCCACAAATGGTTGTTAAGCTTGTGTTTGTGAAATCGTATGTTTGTAGAGACCCCCTGCGATATAAGGATATTATTGCGTTGAGCAGGGTGTCTTATAAACAAAATATGGCCTCATTTTTACTAAGATCATTATTCATAAAAATATGACACTGATTAAAAACACTGTTTAGGCTCACAGATGGTTTATCATTTTCTGTCAAGTTTTCATTGTACCTACTTTGTTGAAAAGGGATATAACAGCTATAGATCTGTGTTAGTCTTTTATGAATAAGAGGGTTACAATCACCCTACAGTATTGTAGGTATAAAGATATTATTATAAAGAAAACATAGTATTACACACAACTAAGATTAAAACCAATAAAATGATACCGTGATACAGGTAGGTAGCCAAAAATAAGTAAGGCTTTTATCAAGATACTAGAAGCTAAGTCGTGATTAGATAGATACCTATGTCTTAACATCGATGCAAAATTTCGTAAGATATAAATGTATACGCATTTATATAGTAGCGAATCTAGATTCTAGACCAGTTACTTTTGTGGTGAAAGGTCAGATGGCGTTGAGTACATTACTCAATACATCCTGTAGTGAAATGAATATGACTTTATTTATAGTATGTATGTATTTATAAGGAATTCACCAAGTGTTTTCTGTGTATCCGTACATTATTTTATATTGGCCATTTTATATAAAAACAAAATTAAATATTATCTACCTTCTAAACATTTACGTTAGAGAGAGATCATATTCGAAAGATTAAATCAAATTGAGAAAAAAATCTACACTGCATCCTAGCTTTATTTGATTAAAATATAGTCTATATTTGTGCTGACTGTGTTACCCAGTCCGACAACCTTAACACTACAGACTATTTATCAAAATATTACAAAAGTATAATTGTGTAATTATCATATATAAAACCAAATTCTTCTGCTTACCACATACCTAATAATTTTTTTATTCGTGGACTTCAATTTCACGATATTTAAGAGTTATAAAACAATCGCTATTCCGAGCAATAAATTTGTTATATAATTCCATTCATATGTTTTCTTGATCTTGTTATGATATGAAGTCTGTACTCATTCATAAGTGACGTAAGCAGTAAAGTAGGATGCGCCCGAGTTGATCACACGATTACTACACTAGACTTGACCTTGTTTACTCCGGGCTACAGACTCGTCGTCATTCATTGTACATTAAAATAGTAGTAGTGCTCATCAATCTACAAATAACAGATGTGGTATTTATCAATCTTCTGATGAACTTCGAGACTATTTATCCAACCTCACGTTTTTTTAACTGCCTCGGTGGTGTAGCGGTAGTGTATGCGACTGCTAATCATGAGGTCTCGGGTTCGATCCCCGGGCCGGGCAATGTTATTGAGCTTTTTCCTAAAAAGAAAAATTCTCAGTAGCAGCCCGGAGTTTGGAAATGTGCCCGGTAGACGTCAATAGGCTCGCCCCCTATTACGTGGGACTCAAACATAGCTGGCGAGTCGTGGGTGTATAATACACCTCTGCCTACCCCTTCGGGGAATACAGGCGTGATGCTATGTGTTTTTTTTACGGCATACTCCCTTTTCTTTTTTATTGCTTGTAGTGGCAGACGAGCCACGGCCCATCTCATGGTAAATGGTAACCGTCGCTTAAGGACTCAACTATACCGAGAGTATTATACAGCCGCAGCTCACCATTTCATTTCACCAATTTGAAATGAAAGTATAAACGGCTATCTCCTGCTACAACCAAAACGTATCGATGTGCTTCATGGCCGGTCACACTGGAGATGGTGGTACCAACCCGCTCGGGCCCGATACCAAGTGAGTACTCCCACTCAGTACCACCAGTCATGCAATGGATGATAATTGATTACTTCCCTTAGTCGTCTCATACGACACGCTTGGGAAAGAATGGGGTGGTGACACTTGTATTCTTAGTCCGTCACCACACGGAAAAAATATATATTCCCTTTTTTATTGTTTATTATTATATTTTGAGTTACGTGTGTCAGAGCAACGCGTGCCCGGGTCTGCTAGTACTAGGTATAGTAAAACTGTAATAGCCTGATGTTTGTACTTTTAATATCAGGGGTCTTCATACCAGCAACATAAGTAATATCAATCATTTTCTGAATTTTTGTTTGTATGTCTGTACCTATGTTTTTTCGCACATCATGCAAAATGAACTGAATTGATTTTATAGAAAGGTGTTATGTTTGGTTAGCACTTGATTTGTCTTAAAAGTGGTATATATTTTATTTCATTACTATATTTGAAACTGGAGATTTAACCAAAAAAATTTAAGAAGAGATTATACAATGCAAAAATGGAAGGATGTAGGTGTAGGGGGAGACCGAGACTCACCTAACTAGACCAAATCGGTCATGTATTGAAGGAAGGTGGTATCAGGAGTCCCCGAAACCGGCGAGCGTGCATGAAGAGAATTATGAATGTTGAGGAGAGATGTATGCAAGAATACAGGCCTCTTGGCACTCTGTTCTCTCTGCCTACTCCACAAAGGAAATGTCGTGATGATAAGTTAGTTAGTTAGAGGTGGCTGGCTTATTGCCGCAACAGAACCACGAGCATAAGCTAGTTATTATATATTTCACCAGCCTTTGCTTGCGGCGCCAACAGCAACCAAAAGCTAGTTTTTAGATTGTATCCAAGTCCCCGATATAGTAGCGCGGTAAAATGTATACCAGTTTTTGAGTGTAATCGTGATCTATCAAATAAAAAAAAGTTGCATTAAAATCCGTTCAGTAGTTTTTGCGTGATGCGCGAACAAACAAACAGATAAACAGACAAAAAATCTGAAAAGAATTGTTTTGTGTTCAGACACGTCTATATAGCCTAATACAGTAATTTTTTCTCAAATATCTTAAATGTACAGACACAGCTCTGTTACAACTTTATAATAGTATATAGATAAAAAGAACTAATTATAAGAATATTAGTAATAGGCTAGCGGTCTAAGGACGTTTAATATTGTTTACTTCGCTTTACTTGTACGTCAGTAAGTTCCTTGTGTGATTCATTACATTGCACAAGAAAGAGTATTAATACCATATCTACTAAGAGTTTGATTATGCTTCATGCGACGTACGGCAGACGAGTCTGCCCATCACTGTCTTATGAGTCAATAAGGCATTAGTTCAAGGCTTTTTGAATCATCTTTGTTATTGTTTTAATTTTTACTCTCGGACGTTGATCTCTCGTTTATTTAATTTATTACATACTTTGCAGCTTGCAGTAAATTAACTTCAACGTTTTTACTTAAACGCTGCCTACATACAGCAGTATATGTAATGTTTTCGTTTATCGATGTAATAGTGTCCTACAGGCAGTAATCATGCTGTTTAGGCGTGAAATTAATTTTGTATCTACATTATTATAATTGCTTACATTACTAAATTTGTAGTTACGTACTAGTAAGTGATGATTTTTGTCTACACTACGTGAGCGGCAAACAGGCATACGGCCCACCTAATGGTAAGTGGTTACCATCAGGTGGTGTGAGGTAGCCTATATACGCTAGGAACACCAGATGCATCATTAGCGCTTCTCTAGGGAAAGAGATAGGAGGTGGAGAGGAAGGATAGTAAGGAGGGGATAGGAAGGGCAATAAGGATAGATTAGGGAGGGAGTTTGGGCCACCGCCACTCTCACTTACCATAACAAAAACACAACGGCTCGTATTGCATGTATTTTAAGTATAGTTTTTTTTTTGTTGTTGCATGTATTGGCAGACTGGCCACGGCCCATCTGATGGTAAATGGTAACCGTGGCTCATGGACTCAACTATACCGAGAGTATTATCAAGCCGCTGCTCACCATTTCATTTCACCGATATGATATGAAAGAATAAACGGCGATCTCCTGCTACAGCCAAAACGCAACGATGTGCTTCATGGTCGGTCACACGGGAGATGGTGGTACTAACCCGCTTGGACTCGATACCAAGTGAGTACTCCCACTATGGGTGATAATTGCTTATTTCCCTTAGTCCCCTCATACGACACCCGTGGGAAAGAATGGGGTGGTGATACTTGTATTCTTAGTCCGTCACCACACGGATATCTTTCTATTCTTTGACTTCTTCCATTTTAACCCACGTGTATTCTATTTTTGGATACAAGCCACAATAGGAGGGAAATATCATAACATAACACAATGGGGGTTTATTTTGAGATTCGCTCGTATCGCGATGTAGTATGCTTAATTTTATTTCCTTAGCCGACGTTGAGGTAGGAATCGAATAGAGTGCTTTTATGGCGCATATGTACTGAAAATCTATGTATTACTTAGTCTGTCACCGTACGTAGAATCCATAACACAAATATATTTTATACTAGCATTTGCTTGCGGCTCCGCTGCAACTAAAAACTAGTTTTTAGGTTGTATCTCAGGTTCCGGATATAGTAGCGGGATAAAATGTATGACAGTTTTTTTAAGTCAAATCGAAATCTATCAAATAAAAATAGTTGCATCAAAATCCGTTCAGTAGATTTTCGTGATGCTTGAACAAACAAACAGATAAACAGACAAACAGACAAAAAATCTAAAAAAAAAATTGTTTTGTGTTTAGATACACCTATATAACCTACATCGAGAAAGAGGTCAATCGATGAATCCAACGGCTGAGCAGCGTTCGGGAAGCTAAGGAAGATCTTCTCGCCCAATATTCCGCAGTGTCTGAAAATGAAGGTCTACGACCAGTGTGTGTTACCAGTGATGACATATGGAACAGAGACGTGGTCTCTGAATATTAGCCTCGTATCAAGGCTCAAAGTCGCTCAGCGGGCCATGGAGCGGGCTATGCTTGGTATTTCCCTACGTGATCGAATTCGTAATACGGAGATCCGTAGGAGAACGAGAGTGACCGGCATACCCCGCTGGGTTGCCATGCTGAAGTAGAAATGGGCAGGCCACATCGCTCGACGAACCGGCAACCGTTGGGGAAGAAAGGTTCTCGAGTGGCGACCACGTATCGGACGGCGCAGCGTAGGACGGCCCCCCACAAGATGGACCGACGATGTCAAAGCTGCGGGGAGCCGTTAGATGCAGTCGGCACAGGACCGCTTGTTGTGGCGTTCTCTTGGGGAGGCCTATGTCCAAAAATGGACTTTGAAAGGCTGATGGATGGATGGATGGATATTGCCTATTAGTCATTTTTTATAAAATTATCTTAAATGTACAGACATAGCTATACTACAGCTTTATAATAGTATAGATAGATTAGGATCAACGTTTCGATAACAATTACCGTGTAGGGCCAGGTTTAGAATTGTCCCACCCCTCTCCACCTATGGGAGTCGTTAGAGCCGACTGAGGGATTACCAGGGGAGTGGGCAGCAGCACTCCCTCGAGTATTAACAACATCCACTGCGATCGCCAACCTGTCTGCCAAGCGTGGCGATTACGGCACTATCCCTCATTTTGGGGAGGCCTATGTCCAGCAGTGGACGTCGAAAGTCTGATGGATGGCTGGATGGATGGATGCCGTGTAGACTATAGATTACGGACTAGTTAATAATATACTTACTTACCATATATACTTTATATGCAGTAATAACCTAACGATACAACACTACAAAGACAGTGGCATAGAGTTCGATCCCCAATCTGAGGTCCATACCTCACACTGCATACACCTATGGTTGTTCTGAGTCCTTGTGTAGGTACTCTGTGTCCGTGAAATTGTATGTTTGTAAAGTTCCCCGCAATACAAAGATTATTCCTTAGTGAACACTGTTGTCTTTGAAAAAAAATACAAATTATCACCGCTTGGTATAGTAAAGCGTTATGACAAAACCTGCATGCCTGAGAGATTTACTCGATGGCTTGTGTGCTCCGTGCCCAATAGTGGGAACTGTAAAAGGCGAAAAAAAATTACATATAGGTAAATAATATGCATTTTTGAGACAAAAATGTGTAGGTGTTATTAAATATAAAAACAACACGATGCACTCTCTAATTAACTATTGTAAAAATTCTGTGCCAAGGCGAGATGGTCGGCCTATTGCGAAAACTTGAACTTTAGTTGCGTTGTGAACGAAATTATAAAAGTGACATATGGCTGCGACAAAATTGAGGCGACCGTGGACAGATGACGTGTCAATATTAGTTTTTAAAGTACCATATCTTTGAAGAATTGATTTGTTACATCCAAATTTTTCTAGGACAATTGTTGATTGTCGACAATGGTTGATTTGTCCGTGTAGTGACGGACTAAGAATACAAGTGTCACCACCCCATTCTTTCCCACGGGTGTCGTACAAGGCGACTAAGGGAAGTAAGCAATTATCATTCATTGCATGACTGGTGGTAGGGCTGGGTACCAAGTGGGAGTACTCACTTGGTAGCGGGCCCGAGCGGGTTGGTACCACCATCTCCCGTGTGACCGGCCATGAAGCACATCGTTGTGTTTTGGCTGTAGCAGGAGATAGCCGTTTATTCTTTCATTTCATATCGGTGAAATGAAATGGTGAGCAGCGGCTTGACAAATCTTGGTATAGTTGAGTCCATGAGCGTCGCCATTTACCATCAGATGGGCAGTGGCTCGTCTGCCACTAGACGAAAAAAAAAATATTACGTGACCTTAACTTTGAAGGTTATGTTATTTTACATTGTAACTGCTGCCGGGTCAGTTACAACTGTATTTATAAAATAACTGGAATAAGTTAGTTTTTACATTATATCTCATGTTCCAGATATATAAAATTATTGGGACTCGGCATTCAAAGATTTATAACAAAACTTTTTAAGAAGAAATAATTATATCTTTATGTTAGATAATAATATTTATATTATATGTTAAATGTTTTAAGCAAATTTCATTATTTAAGATACAAATATATTGTTGCGGTTATAAGATCGATAACCATCTAGAATGTGAAGCGCTTTTTAGTTAACAAAAACGTTGTATTATACACATATTACACTTTGTGCCTAAATACAGGTCATAGCTGGTTAACAATCACGTGTGGGAGTTAAGTGGTAGTTTAGCTCTTGTTACATACAAATACAATGGGTATTATTTATCCTTGGGTATTATAAAGCTGCCAGTGAGTCAGCTAGTTATTATGGATACAGCTCGATATAAAACGTAGGTTGATTTATTTTTAAGTAAATGCTCGTTAAGTACAAATTATTTGTGAATAAGGAAAAAGAGATTTTTTGTACGAGCGGAAATCGAACCAGCGTCTTCTCCAATCCGGGGAAGTGCTCTAAGCCACTGATCATACACTGAATCGTACAGACCTATTCGGCCATCCCAATTACCTGATCACATTTATCTTTACGACTCGCTCGTACAAAAAATCTATTTTTCGTTATTCACAAATAATTTGTACTTTAAAAAGTAGCGGAGCATGTCAAATGCTAAAATATATAGATCAAACATGCTCGTTTAGTGTTGGTTAATACCGATTATTTGAATTAAATTGTGTTTATTTATATCAATATATTTGTGTATTGTGATTTATTTAATTATAATGAATTAATTACATTAGAATCCTTGAAAATAATAACATTCTAATTTTAAAATACTCATATGTCCAGATAATTTATGAGTAAAATTTAATAATCATAATTGGCTTAGTAATGGCGTTAAAGTGAAACAAATAAACAAATTCAGTTTTGCATTTATAGGTAATATCAGTAAGATTTTTTGTTTTGCTGACTATACGCGCCAACAATCCATCACGCGAAACTACTAAACGGATTTTGATGAAACTATTTTGTTTGAAAGTTCTTAGTTAGATTGAAAAACTGGTATAAGGGCATTTTATCTACTACGTATACATAATATTATGTATTATATCCCGCTACTATACACGAAACCGGAGATATACCAACATTTAGATTGGCGGAGTATATAATATATATTAACTACTAGTATTATTTCAAACACTTTATTTTGGCATGGTGTATCCATAGTATTATATGTCGCACGTGTATATCGCGATGGCCATGATAGTCACGATATTCAGAGATATTAGTCTTAATCTCCACTGATCTATATGTTATGAAAAGGTTGAGTTAATATATTACCTTGTGTACTGAATATATCGAGTGTGATTAACATACAAACATATTTATTTAGTACACAACTCAAGTGTCAGATATTTAAAACAAGTGGCTTATTATATTCCCTAGAAATAATGACTTCATGTAGTCTGCTAGTCGTAAAGCAACACTAATAAAGAGCTTAGGATAACATTAGGAGATCAAAGAAGAAATGAAGAAAGGATTCAGCTATTATATAATTATGATACCTATATCTATATAAAACCTAATTCTTCCTAGCCTTATCTTTGATAGGGTCAACTTCCAACCTGTTTAGTGTCAGATGATTAATGAGTATTTACGTGTCTGCCTATCTGACCTTCACGACCCAACTGGTGACCTTAGAACAAGACCAGAGTCACATTTTTTATTCAGGAATCTGATAACCATTAACGACTGCCACCAGGATGGTATTTGAAACTCGGGACCTACTGATCAACGTGCCTTTCAAAGCACGAAGGAGGTCAGGTGTCCACAAATAAGTGTCACTTTAAAGAACAAATTATTTTTGAAATTGGAAAGAGAGACTTTTACTGCGAGCATGATTCGAACCTGCATGCTGAGCATCACGAAAGCTGCTTAACTTTGCCGATCGTTCGAACTTCAAGTGCACAGTATTTGACCTATATGTATATATCTATATACAATTACACAGCCAAAATGTGTTCTAACCAGGAGAAAGCTGGTCTATTTTACAAGGTCCCATCATAAAAGGACTAGCTCGACCAGGAAATTAACCAGTTTGAGATTCAAAGTATTTTATAATGTTGTGTTGAGTGAGATCTGTTATCATTATTCATTACTTACCATTCTCCCTTTCCACCTAAACTAATATCATCATTCTGGAGATAAACGACGCGTAAGAGATGGATCTGATGCTGCCAGCTTCTATAGACTGCGGTGACTGCTTACATCAACAGATATAGCATCCTTGTCATACTTACGTAACTTGTTTATAGAATCCGATGAAAATTAATCTAGAAGATTCTTACTAATATTATATATGTGAAAGTTTGTATGTTTGTAACTCAATCACGCAAAAATAGCTGAATAGATTTGGATGAAACTTCGTACTCGTGTAGTTTATGACCTGGATTAACATATTTATCCGGAAAAGGGTTTGGTTTCTGTGGTAAAGGTATATTTATAGAGATAATGAATGTTTCATACAGTGACGTAGCAATCATAGAGTGAACCTACCTACTTATATTGATCCCATTCTGATGCTCACACAAACGAAGACGCGGGAAGCAGCTAGTGTATAATACAGAAAACTTTATTTGTTGCTTACAATTTAAGAAAAGAAACTCGTTACAGCGTAATAATCATCAACGCCTTGTTACTAGCAAGATAGTGACAGTTTTATCAAATTAAAAATCTAAGTTAATGATTTGTCACCATTAGTAACTATTAATTATAATTAACATACGCCTAGTCGACCATGAATGATGCCGACGGCTTAAATTGTTAAGTTAGTAATTAACAAGACTCTATAAATGATTTCGCCATATATAGTATGACAATCTGAATGGTAATGACTGTTTGATATTTATGAGGGTCATGGGCCCGTATCCATATATTACAAAGAAATCTTAATAAACATAAAAGGCTTTTAGTAAAAATATTGAAACAATTTGGATAAATCCTTACTACTATAAACAAGCCTTTGGGCTATGACTCACTAGTATTTAGGTTATATTGCAAGTTCCGACATAGTAGCAACATAACGTTTATCAGTTTTAAGGTTAATTAAGACCTATTTAATACAATAGATGCAATCCTTTTTTCTCAAATATCTTTAATGTATTAGATAGAGTGTTTAGTTAAGGCTTTGTTTAGGTTATTTGTTTATTTATTTACACTTTATTTTACACCATATGTTATAATATTTAAGTACAAAGCGATGAAAGAAAAAAAGAAATGTTAAAACCCATAAGTGGTACAATGGGCAGCCTTATTACTAAAAGTAATTTCTTCCAGGCAACCTTTGGATGAACACAACTTTTAATTGGACAATGGTAGTTGTAGGTGTTGATACCTATATAGGCAAGAAAAAAATTATAAATAAAATATAATACATACACTTACATGCATGTGCAACAGTGGACGTTGAAAGGCGGATGGATGGATGGACTTACATGCAAATACACCTATATAAAATTATACATACATATAATTATTACACAAAAAATACATAAATATTTATAAAAAATAAAAAATATATTAATTTTAATTGTTTATTATGCTTTTACGCAGTAACTATGCTAATAATAAGTTATGCATAGTATATTACATTCCGGAGCTTAGATAGCTGTTTATTAAACACAGAATAATAATATTAATATACCGCAGAGTACTTCATCCGTGTGGTGACGGACTAAGAATACAAGTGTCACCACCTCATTCTTTTCCATGGGTGTCGTATGAGGCGACTAAGGGAAGTAAGCAATTATCATCCATTGCATGACTGATGGTAGGGCTGGATACCAAGTGGAAGTACTCACTTGGTATCGGGCCCGAGCGGGTTGGTACCACCATCTCCCGTGTAACCGGCCATGAAGCAAATCGTTGCGTTTTGGCTGTAGCAGGAGTCGTTTAATTTTTTCATTTCATATTTGTGAAATGAAATGGTGAGCAGCGGCTTGACAATAATACCGAGAGGTATAGTTGAGTCCATGAGCGACGGTTACCATTTACCATCAGATGGGCCGTGGCTCGTCAGCCACTAAATGCAATAAAAAAAAAATGTTTTTTATTATAATGAAAAGAAACCTTCATTAATCACGTTATACCTATACGCTAATGTTACACGTTCTAATACATTTTAAGCAAAATATAAGCATTACTGCAATTTCTTTTGACCTGTCATTCTTGTATCCAGCTAAAACAGGTAGTACATTTTTAGTCAACAAAGTTGTAATCATAGTTATCTTTTAAATTATTCCGGTAGTATACTTAGTCTAAGTTATAATGACACATTTCTGGACTACACGCAAATTATGCCACAGACAGTATATAACTATACCCTTCGATATGTGAGCATTATTGTCTATTACCATTTAATCTACCCTACTTAGATTAACTGGTAATAGACAATATCGCTCGTAGTAGTAGGCTCTAAAAAAGTCACCTGGAGCATAAGAATATCTACATCATATTTAAGTTACTTAGTCAAAATTTTCTCTAGGGTGTTGCCATAGACGTTAAGTCCATGGGTGTTGCTTTGTTTTTTCCTCAAAGGTTGCTAGTATAAATATGTCAGTAGTGTTATAATATCTCTACCCCCACCAACAAGTTGAGATCTCTATCCTGCATACTGTCGCAACACATAAGGCCACTCGAAATGTTAATCGGTCTGTAGTTGTTTGATGGATCATGACATCCGATTGCCTTGTTGCTTGCGAAACATACCTAATTGTACATATTTGCATGTTGAATTTAATCCTTAAGTATTCTGATTGATTCTGTTTGCTTAATAGTAGAGGTATTATTATTTTGTGACTAGCTATATAACATATTAGCCTTCTTCCGCAGCTCATGTATCCCTAAGCTGTTTTTTTCATATCTCAGGTTTTTGATATAGTAGCGAGATAAAATAATTAAGAGCTATTAATCAAAATTAGTAGTTTTTGCGTGATATGCAAACAAGCAAAAAAAAAACAAAAAAGGCAAAATTTTAAAACAAATTGTTTTGTGTTCAGAGACGACTAAATAGCCCAAAACACATATTTTATTCATAAATATATTAAACATATATACTTAGCTTGGTTACAGCTTAATAAATAGTACACCTAAATGAAGGTAATGACAAATTATGACATTTTGATGGCAATTTTTACACCAAGTACTCAGTTCAATGGGCGTCATTTATTGCTTCCTTGCAGTTAGAATGTTGAGGTCAGCAGTAAGGTATAGCCTTAATTGATTAAGCAGCAGCTGAGAGATAAAACCATTTATTGCAACTTGGTTTAAAGTAATATGTATATGTGTCGGTGTCACTATGTCAGTGCATTTGCGATTTGGAAAATAATGTGCATCACGGCTATTTTCTTTAGAGGTAGCCAGAGAGAAGGAATTCCTGCTTGTCATATATCGGCCTTCCACTCTCCACAATCAGCCCCTGTGCCCAAAACGAGACCTGACAGACACAAACCACGCCATTCGGATATGATTGTTAAAAATCTCCATAGCGTTCCCTTGAATAAATATGAATAGTAGTTTGGATCCAAAGCATCACAACCTGTAATACAATGCGCTGTTGGATACAGAGTATAATCTATTATATATAATTCCTGTGTCACGATGTTTGTCCGGGATGAACTCCGAAACTACTGAACCGATTTTAAATTTTACTTTTGATGTGAAACATCTAATGCGGAGGGAGGGTAAAATCGGATGTTAGCGTGTCGACGCTTTTATTTTACTTATCCCGTTAAAATTTTGCAAGTTAAATTTGACACACTTCCCGGTTTCCGATCGAATTTGGGCTCGTATGATTCGTCTTTTCGAGTACTTTGTGTCTAGATGATATCCAGGGTCTGATGATGGAGCTGGAAGGTGGCCATAGGAACTCCGTTATAAAAGGACATAACTCCATCGAGTTTGGGCTCGTATGATTTGTCTTGACGAGTACTTTGTCTCTAGATGATATCCAGAGCCTGACGATGGAGCTGGAAGGTGGCCACAGTAACTCTGTAATGAAACGACGCAACCATATCGAGTTTATACTCATTTGATTCGTACTTTGTCAAGTTGTGATCATTTTATTTCTATAAAATAATTCCGATGTTTTCACATCTGCTAGACGTCCCGCGACGACTAGTTTTTTTTAAAATGTGTGTTTTGTTCCAACTTAAGAGATAGGATACTTTATATCTCAATTTATAATTGCAATATTTATTCATGAATTATGGCGGTACGAAGTTCGCTGGGTCAGCTAGTACTTTATAAGGAAGCATAAAATTGTTCTCTTACAAGTACTACATCACGCTAGTGATATGTAATGATACAAGATTAGTTCTTAGGTTATCCTTCTACTGTCGAGAGTCCCGTTATTGTTAATATTTTCCTTACGGAACCTTTTTGGAACAATTTTTTTTTCAACGCACCTGCCCATCTTTTGGCTACGGGTCTCTCAGGATAACCTGTGGAAGTACACATAATTTCGAAAATGTTTGAATAGTAAGTGGAGCCGTGCGAGGTCTAGTTGAACTGGGGATCAAACTCAATACTCTTTTTATCCACTAGGATAGGTATCACTGAACAAAATGCGTTAGTGTTATTAAGTACATTTAATCTTTTAAGTTGCTTAATATACAAACATGCGATAATTAAAATTATTTTATTATTTGATATTTTACTTACGAAAAATGCGCTCTATGATAAACAAAACAATTTATTGCCATGCCATAATATTTGGCGTAGAGGGAAAAATATACCAAGCGCATGACTTTTGAATAAAAACAATCGCACCCGGAACTAGGGGTACTGTATTTCACGTTTCTATTTTTCAACTATGTATTTTCAATAACAGGAGTCTGTACTTACTTAAATGCTTATATGTTATAGGTAACATACAACAATCGCTACAATAGTTTTGTAAATTATAGACTAGCCTTTGCCCCAAACCTAAATTTTAGGTTATATCTCACGTTTCCGATATAGTAGCGGGATACAATTTATACCAGTTTTTCAAGAGTAGTAGTAAAAGTCTAATCAAGAGCTACCAAATAAAAAAGTTGCATCAAAATCCGTTCAGTTCTTTTTGCGTGATGCAAGAACAAACAAATTGACAAAATATCTAAAAAAAAAAGTGAGTGTGTACTTATGTACACGCGTTAGAAGTTATACTTCTTTAGCAAAAAGGTATTTAATACATTGAAAGTTTTATTATAACGCATTATCTAGTAAAATAAAGTTATTTCCATCCATCCATCAGCCTTCCAACGTCCACTGCTGGACATAGGCTTCCCCAAGAGAACGCCACAATGAGCGGTCCCGTCATGGGGGATAATGCCGTAATCGCCACGCTTGGCAGGCGAGTTGGCGATCGCAGTTGATGTTGTTAATACTCGACAGAGGGAGTGCTGCTGCCCACTCCCTCGGTATTCCCTCAGTCGGTTCTTACGACTCCCGTGGGTTGAAAGGGGTGGGAAAATTCTAAAGCCGGCCCTACACACCACAAAGTTTATTTAAATATCACAAAAAAACTAAAATGTTGACTATAGCTAACTTCAGGGTGTCTAACTTCAGGGTGTCGGTTATTCATGACGGTGTGCGCGCGCATCGTAAAAATTTACTCTTATCATTTTTCCCTAACGCGCCAAAAGAAGTATAACTTCAAAAATAGTTTTGTGCTTAGACACGCCTATATACTCGTAGTAGCCTAATAAAGTATTTTCTTTTCTCAAATATCTTAAATGTACAGGCACAGCTCTGTTACAGCTTTATATTATAGATTCTTGTGCATGTATATTTGCGAAGTCGAAGCACTATCATCTTAAAGTGCACAATTTTAAGGAATCAGTACTTTTTACACTGGTTACGTTAGTCAGCGTTTGGTGAATAGAGAGAGAAGAAAAGAAAACGAAATTAGCCATCTACTAAAGTAGTAGTAAGTAGACCATGGTGCTAATACTGGGTAATGAATCCTGTATATATTGTATGCTTCATACCATTGCGTTATCATAGATACACTACTATTATTGCAAGCAGTGCTTGCTGTAGTTAGTTTGTGGTATTTATAATAATAATTAATAAATATTCACGGACATTTCATACAACGTCCTCTGGTCCCAAACTAAGCTTAACGCTTGTGCTATGGGTACCAGATTACGGATATAATACATATATTACTTTTTTTGGCCGTGTGGGGCCGGCTTTAGAATTGTCCCACCCCTCTCTACCCATGGGAATCGTAAGAGCCGACTGAGAGAATACCGGGGGAGTGGGCAGCAGCACTCCCTCAAGTATTAACAACATCCACTGCGGTCGCCAACCGCCTGCCAAGCGTGGCGATTCCGGCATTATCCCCCATGACGGGACCACGCGTTGTGGCCTTGGCCCTAGGCCCTAGGCCTACGTCCAGCAGTGGACGTTTAAAGGCTGATGAATGATGGATGAAAAATTACTTTTTTTTGTAAATAAATACATAGAATATATAGAAAACACCCAGACGCAGTAC
The DNA here is from genome assembly GCA_948253155.1 of Leucoma salicis. Lineage (NCBI taxonomy): Eukaryota > Metazoa > Arthropoda > Insecta > Lepidoptera > Erebidae > Leucoma > Leucoma salicis. The sequence goes on from OX411815.1 coordinate 9,631,758, forward strand.
AAATATTTGTGTTCATCACATAATTAATTGTCCTGAGTGGGAATCGAACCGACGACCTCGTGCACGGAAATCGGTTACAATACCAACTACGCCACGAGGCCCGTCAAATATGTGTATGTGACTGTTTACAGCTCAGTGGTATGTGACAATAACTCGCTTGGTTCGTCAATGCTATTTTAAGGGTTTGCGCCATACACGTTGTCGTGTTTGTAATAAATTGTGTTGATAGTAATTTTCACTTTTATTCAAACATTGCGTTTATTTATATAGGTTTTTACATTTTGTTAGCAACGACATGGAAATACACTATATTATATTGTGTTATGGTATTGTATATTCATATATACCAGGCATTTAAATATTTATTCGGAAGGTCAGCCTAGTAGAACATCTTTTATAGTTGTAAATTATATCTTGTGCAATTGGCACAGAAATAGGACCATCAAATTCTGAAAGCTAATTAATAAACTGACATGTTTTTGTAAAATAAATTAATGTGAAATTGAAATTTTACTCGAAGTTATTTGACTTTTTGTTAACAAGAATACTAAGATAGAATAAGTTTAGTTAATTTATTAATTATTTGAATTCGGAAACAGCTTTGCAGACCTTTTAAAATCTGCTACAATATATCTTTAAGATTGTGCATATACTAGCTAGTATCCTCCTAGATTAGTATCCTCCTAGATTGGTAAAATGAAAAGTATCCTAAAATGCAGTATTCTTGGTGCACTGTAAAGTTTAGATATTTGAGACAAAATAAGGCGTCTCTGAATACTATTTTTTTTTAGAATTTTTGTCTGTTTGTTTGTTCAGGCTTCACGCAAAAACTACTGAACAGATTTTCATGAAACTTATTCTGTTTGATAGCTCTTGATAATATTTAAGAACTGGTATACATTTTACCCCGCTAATGTAGCGGAAACCTGAGCTACAACCTAAAAACTAACTTTTGACTGCTGCGGAGCCGCGGCCAGTGACTATTTATTACATATTAGTACATTGTTACCCTAGGGATGAAAGCAACTAACGAACTATTGGAGCCCTCGCTACGCTCGGGCGCCAAACGCCGTCTTGGGACTAAATAAGTCTTTATCCCGAGGTAAACACTGTGCTTTTCATTACGAATACGAGGAAACTAAAAATAAAAATTATGAATTAGCTAAAGAAAAAATGGGAGACTTTAAAAAATTGAATTTGGAATCGCCGATTTTTTTTTTCTGTGGCCTGTCAGCTATTCAGCCACTATTTTTCATTTTAATCATTGAAAAAATATAAATCTTCGTTATTTTAAAGATATAGTTGCAACTATATTAAAATAAAGTCATATAAAAAACTAATTCTTTAATAAATACTAATAAATAATAATAACTTTATGTTATTTCAATTTTACATCGCGCTGTAATTGACTGGCTGCACAGAAAATAGAACTGTTTTTTTTTATAATTAATCAGCTGTCAGTTGAAAGTAATTCTCCCTAAGGCTGAAAAGTATTACTTTCAACCCGCTCCTCAGGCAACTTCAGGCCTAATTTCAGAGTATGAGTTATGAAAAATACTTTTTATTGCGAAAAGATGATAGATTTCTGTGGCATAACTATTTTTGCATAGAGATATTATCTCTATGCAAAAATAATGTACCTAGCAGTAACGTATTTTTATTATATTGACCTAATTCTTAAGTCCAGGCAGCCGACGTCATAGGCAGCAGCTAGTTATTATTATTATATTTAAAGCGAGTCGTTGTCGTGTTATCTATATCATACATATATCCTCGCATACAATGGAAACTGATGTAAGCTCGCAATTAATAATTTCTTTATCCTGTGATTAATCAAGGTATATTGAGCATGAACAGACACTGTAAATATATAAATCACGTCAATGTACTGTCTCGTATTGTATGCGAAAGGGGTTTTTGTAGCAAAGATTGATGGTTAATATAATTTATATTTTTGAGCTATTATTTTTATGTGAAATATAAAATATATTTATAGATTATTTGCCATAAATGACATGGCTGTACAGTAGGTTAACTGAAATTAATATTTAAAGCTTATATCTATGTAGTTATATCCATCTACATCTTGATCATTCAGAAAGGATTATCTGTAAAGAAATTGATCGTCGAACTAATGGAATTCATTGCATTTATTTTAGTTTTTTCTAATATATCAGTATCCCTTAGATATTACTCTACTACTAGCCGGGAACGCTAAAGTAATCAGCTTAGGGAAAGTTACTTAACTTTGCCGATCGTTCGTAATAAGGATTACATTTCCTAGAAATTATGACGTCACGTAGTCTGCTGGACGCACAGCAACATTGACGTAGAGCCTAGGATAAGGACAGGATATTAAAAAAGAAAGAATGAGAGGAACTATCTATTATGTACCTACATATGATATCTTTATATATAAAAATGCCATGTCATGTTGTTTGTCCGCGATGGACTCCTAAACTAATAAACCTTATATAACTAAATTTTGCACACTGTGCGCAGAGTGGTCCAACTTAAGAGACAGGATGGTTTTCATCCCGACTAGCACTAAATATAAACAAAAAATTTTAAAACTTAAAGGAGTATTTTACTAATTTTATTACACTAGCTTAAAATCTCATACATTGTAAGCATAAATCTTAAAGTAGATATTTTTAATTGTGTTTCTAAATGAATATTATGTGGGTTGAAATAAATAAACCAAAAATTTGTAAAATCATATTACTGTGGGTAGATGAAACCGTTGAAACAACATATCAGCTTTGGACATCTACCATCTAAGTCCACCCGTGATCATTCCGTAAACGTAGTTTTATTTCAAAAAGCAGTACTAGGTAAATTATGATACTTAAGAATCATACTAAATTATGTTGCAGCCCTATTAATTACATTGCCTCGGTGGTGTAGCGGTAGTGTATCCATCCATCCATCCATCCATCCATTAGCCTATTAACGTCCACTGATGGACATAGGCCTCCCCAAGAGAACGCCACAACGAGCGGTCCTGTGCCGACCGCATCCAACGGCTCCCCGCAGACTTTGACCAGATTATCGGTCCATCTGGTGGGGGGCCGTCCTACGCTGCGCCGTCCGATACGTGGTCGCCACTCGAGAACCTTTCGTCCCCAACGGTTATCGGTTCGTCGAGCGATGTGGCCTGCCCATTGCCACTTCAGCATGGCAACCCGGCGGGCTATGTCGGTCACTCTCGTTCTCCTACGGATCTCCGTATTACGGATTCGATCACGTAGGGAAATACCAAGCATAGCCCGCTCCATGGCCCGCTGAGCGACTTTGAGCCTTGATACGAGGCCAACATTCAGAGACCACGTCTCTGTTCCGTATGTCATCACTGGTAACACACACTAGTCGTAGACCTTCGTTTTCAGACACTGCGGAATATTGGACGAGAAGATCTTCCATAGCTTCCCGAACGCTGCCCAGCCGAGTTGGATTCGTCGATTGACCTCTTTCTCGAAGTTGTGCCTACCTAACTGGACTGTTTGTCCCAGGTAGACATAATGGTCGACAATTTCGAGAAGCGCACTCCCGACTAGGACCGGTGCTGAAATGACATGGGCATTAGACATGACTTTCGTCTTGTCCATGTTCATTTTGAGACCCACTAGTCGGGAAACCCTATTGAGATCATTGAGCATGGTGCCAAGGTCCTCCAGAGATTCTGCCATGACTACGATGTCGTCGGCATATCGAAGGTGAGTGATGTATTCGCCATTGATTTTGATGCCGAATCCGGTCCAGTCCAAGAGCTTGAAGACATCTTCCAATGCAGCGGTAAAGAGTTTCGGGGACATGACGTCTCCCTGTCTAACACCTCTCTGCAGTTGGATCGGTCCCGTACTCTTGTCCTGAACACGGACTGACATGGTTGCGTTTCTATACAAGCACTTCAGCACTTCGATGTACCGAATGTCAATTTGGCACCGCTGAAGGGACTGCAGCACCGCCCAAGTTTCGATCGAATCGAAGGCTTTCTCATAGTCCACAAACGCCAGACACAGAGGCCGATTGTATTCCTCGGTTTTCTGTATAATCTGGCATAGCGTGTGAATGTGGTCTATGGTACTATAGCCTTTTCGGAAACCGGCTTGTTCGGGAGGCTGGAAGTCGTCAAGCCTGCGCGTGAGTCGATTTGTAATGACCCTCGAAAACAACTTATAGACGTGGCTCAAGAGCGAGATGGGTCTATAGTTCTTCAAGAGGGTTCTGTCACCTTTCTTGAAGAACAGCACCACCACGCTTCTGGTCCATGACTCTGGAACGTCGCCCCCGAGAACGACGGAATTGAAGAGCCTCTGAAGAGCTTTTAAGACCGGCTTTCCGCCTGCTCTCAGAAGCTCTGTGGCGATTCCATCGTCTCCCGGTGCCTTCCCGTTCTTTAGTTGTTTGAGAGCCATTCTGATCTCGTACAGGCTGACGTCCGGGATATCTTTGGTAAAGTGCCGAGCTAGCTTCGATCTGGGGTCTTGGACCAAGCCAATAGCAGGGCTCTGGGATCTGTACAACTATCCATAGAACTGCTGGACCTCTCCCAAGATCTAGATTCTAGATTGAGAAGAAATGATAGTGCCGTTGTTGGTCCTCAGTTTAGTCAACTGACTTTGGCCAACAGACAGATCTCTTGCGAACACTTTCGAGCCTTGGTTCCGCTCTATCGTCTCTTTAATACGGGTAGTATTAAATTGGCGAATATCGTGCCCCACAACCTTGGAAATCTGTCTGTGTAATCTGTTGTGTTTAACCGCCTTAGGCAGGACCAATCGGCTGAGGACTGGACTATCAATTCTTTTCTCCTCTCCATGAGTTTGAGAGTATGGTCCGAGAGTTTACGATTCCTACTGACGCGACGGGCCTTGAAGTAAGTCGACCCGATCGCGTGGACAGTTTGCACGAACCTGCTGTTCATATCGCTCACTGATTCACACTCATCTAGACATTGGAAGCGATTTTGTAGTTCGAGCTGAAAGCTCTCGAGGTTCTGGTATTGGGCAGGTGTTGGTCGGAGCGTAGACTTCATCAAACGCGACCTCTCGACTTTTGTTCTAATATTCAAGATGCCCCTGACTAGTCGGTGATCACTCCCAGTTTTAATCCTGCTGATCACTGAGACATCATTGAATATGTGTCGTTTGTCAGACAGGATGAAGTCAAGTCAAGTTTTCACTGAACCATCAGGGCTAATCCAGGTCCATTTTCGCTGGGGCTGCTTCCTGAAGAAGGAATTTATCATGAAGAGGCCTTCCTTCTCCAGAAAATCAGCCAGCATCTGGCCCCTGTGGTTCCTCTTCCCAAATCCATAGTGCCCCACCTTCAGCTCATCGTCTGTCCTTTTGCCTAGTTTCGCTTTAAAGTCTCCCATAACCACCGTGAAATAGGTTTTAGACAAGTGAATGGCCTTCGAGATGTCCTCATATAGGGCCTCCACCTCGTCATCGGAGTGTGTCGAGGTCGGTGCGTAAACCTGTATGACCTTCAACGAATACCGTTTGGTTATTCTGAGTATAAGGTACGCTACACTACTCGACACACTTTCAATCCTCTCCACGTTGCCTACGAGAGACCTGCGAACGATAAACCCGACACCCCCTTGGGACTGGTGGTCGTCCGCCCGGTGGAAGAGCAAGTTCCCGGACTGGAGGATTGTCGTGCCCTCACCCTCTCTTCGGACTTCTGACAACCCTATAATGTCCCAGTGGATCTTGCTCAATTCCTCTTCCAGCTCGGTGATTCTCTCGTCGGTCCGAAGTGTCCGAACGTTGTGCGTTACCAGGGCCAGAGGTCGTTGTTTATGGTAGCCTATCCGCGACCGGAGATTCTTCGCACCCCCTATAGTACTGTACTGTAGTGTATGCGACTGCTAAATCATGAGGTCACGGTTTTTTTAAAATAAAACTACGTTTACGGAATCTATCGCGTTTACTTGATTTTTATGCTATTAAAATGCTATATAGATGGTAGGCGTGGAAGGCATATCAGCCTTGGACGCCTACCGTCTAAGTCCACCCGTGATCATGAATGCTGTAAAGTATTCGAAACGTCGGGATAGTATAAAAATCAAGTAAACGCGATAAATTCCGTACGTAGCTTTATTTCAAAATGTGTAAAATTCGCGTAAATGTTAGAAAATAATCTATGTGTCATTACTTCAGAGGTCGCTATTTGGATACCTTCCTTTCTTAAATGCATTGTGCAATTATTTAGGAATTGCTAAAAGTTAGGCATGTCTGCCAGATTGTCTATATATCTGTAAACATACCGCAAAGTATTACGGAAGATAAAAAATAGTTGGAATATTCGTGTTTTTGGATATAGCCTTGTGATATTTATCTTAACCTTGTCTAATTAAGCTGTACGTGATTTCTATAAATTTGATATTTATGTGTATCTACTTGTTATTCACTTGTTTACAATGTTTTAAGTTCATGTTTAGCTTAACTCTTAAATAAGTATTTACCTATGTTTTTACTACAAGTTTTTAGAATTCCGTAAAAGCTGCCATCACTTTTTGTGTGCCGCCGTTAAGACATTATTTATATTAATCTATCGAGTTCTCGTAGTCAACTACTGCACATGAACAGGCTATGCCATAAAGCTTAAAATTGACAGAAATTGAGCAATAAAGAGTTACTTTATTAACTACTTATAGGCTATGATTAGATATCATACCAAATTTATACATTTAAAAATCAATTGCTGTGTGTTAGTCTCGCTAAAACTCAATACTGGCTTGATCGATTTAAATAATTGTTATTTTTGTTTAGTTCGCTCTAATACAGGGTTAGAATTAAAAAAGTTTGCCTTTATATACAAAAAAGGGGAAAAATTTAAAAAGTAGAAATATTGGATGTTTGTCGTACTAGTAGAGATCTTAATTATATTCTAGATGTATTCTTCCCATCTAATTTTTATATCCAGAAAAAATTCGATATCAGACGTCAAAGTCTCTAAATCAAATACATCAGTAACATTTATATTTTCCTGTTTATATCACATAACTCTGGTTTAAATTAGTCATGCAAATATTTACGCTATGTTGAAAGCGAGTGAAATAAACAGAGATATACATGATTATTTGAGCGTGGAAACAACACAACGTAATATGCAAAGACTCATCAAGCCATTATTCCCGAACGTTGAGTGGTGAGCTAAACAACAATGAGTATTTGAAGAACATAATTTTTTTTTGGAACAACTTCTATTATGTCTTCTGCAACCTTAAAAGCTAACGATATTCCAATGTTAGACTGTTTTGCATTAGGGCAGAATATTTACTCCCCATAACAACTGTCACAATTGTGTTAACATATTTATAGTAGTATTTTTTTTCTATTGCTTATGATGGCAGAGGAGCCACGGCTCAACTGATGGTAAAAGGTAACCGTCGCTCATGAACTGAACTATACCCAGAATATTGTCAAGCCGCTGCGCACTATTTCACTTCTCAGATATGAAAAATGAAAGAACAAACGACTATCTTCTGCTACAGCCAAAACAAATGGACGTGCTTCATGACCGGTCATTGAGACGGTGGTACCGATCCGTTCGGACCCGATAGCAAGTGAGTACTCTCACATGGTACCTAGGCCTACCACCAGTAACGCAATTCGTTATAATTGCTTACTTCCCTTAGTCGCCTTGTATGACATCCGCGGGAAAGAATGGGATGGTGACACTTATTTTCTTAGTCCGTCACCACACAGACAGTATGAGGTAGGTGATAATTTATTTACACATTCCAAGGTTCATGATTTTTTTATATTTCTTAAAGCAAACGAACCCTCGTGATAACATCGTTAATGGAACAAGTTATAATTGATTTCCAATATGGACGTATTATCAGGGTTTGTGTGTAAAGTTAAACTTTATGGAAATCAAGCATTTTAGGTCACGCATCATTAGGCTGCACCAAAACATTCACTTGCTTTATGGTAAACACTGATATGTTAATTAACATAACCCATATACGCACACATCATGTAATACTAGTTATAGCAATAATGTATCTGGAATGTGTTATTATTATGTACGTATAGATTACTAAACACAAAGAAAGAATTAATATTCCATTTCCATGGTTCAATATAAATTGGTTAATATTGATTTGAGATTATAGAAAGGAGTATTATTCCAGTAATTAGCAAACACAACTACTAGCTGTCAGTCTTAGATAAAGGATAGTAACTGTCAGTGGATAGATAAAGTCAGATAAAGTCAGTATCTTATCTTATCTTCTTGTTTAATGGCTCTTGTTGTGGCAGTGTGAGCACATTTTCTCGAACTGTATTGATATTAGTCAGGCGTCAATAAGTCATTGTTGGAAAAACTCTCAAGGAGTTATTATGTGTTAAAGGGAGTACGTTATGTGTTAAAATTAAAAGTAAAAAATCTTTTTAAAAACAAGCTTTTATCTAAATGCGCTAAAAGGACAAAAATAAACTTTAACTTTAAAACTTTTACTATCAACTTATAACGTCATTACACAATTTATATGTTATAAAAGCTTATCGAGAGATTTAAGTACTCGTATTTACTTAGTTTGCAAAATTCACCTCAGTCCAATGCTGTAAAGTATTCGAAACGTTGGGATAGTAGAAAATCAAGTAAACGCGATATATTCCGAAAACGTAGTTTTATTTCATACCGACCTTTGCACGCGGCTCCGCTGCAGCCAAAATCTAGTTTTTAAATTATATCTCAGGCTCACGATATAGTAGCGGGATAAAATGCATACCAGTTTTTAAGTCTAATCAAGAGCTATCAAATAAAAAAGTTGCATCAAAATCCGTTTAGTAGTTTTTACGTGATGCGCGAATGAACAAACAGACAAACTGATAAACATACAAAAATAAAAAAAATGTTTTGTGTTCAGAGACGCCTATATAGCCTAATACAGTATTTTTTTCTCAAATATCTTAAATGTACAGTCACAGCTCTATTAAAGTAATAGTATAGAATAGTCTTCTGATGTTAGGTAGCCTATAGATTTTCTGGATAGAGAGGCTATAACATTAAAAACTTCACCAAAGTGAATGATCGATCTAGATGTTAGCTGATTTATTAGTATTTACACGGAGTGGTTGCCTATCTGACCTCCTAGTCCCAACTAAGAAGACAACTGGCGACCTAAAACAAGACCGAAGTTAGATTTTTTGTTCAGCACGGACAACCTGTAACGGCTGCCAGGATGTTATTTACCACTGTTATAATTATATTTTCCGGCACAAGTAATCCATTTTATGTTATGCATGTTATTTGTATGTATGAAACCTGTTCTCATTATATACATAGTCTTGCTATAAATATTGTTACATGAAAAAAAAAAACTTTTGTTATATTGTATGAAACATTTATTACTGTAGTGTGCGTTAGCTTATAAATTAAAATACTAACATTCAAAATGATCTCCTTTTTCCTTATAGGTACAATCCTTTAAATGTTGAGGCCCGTTATCAATTCTAACACGCACTTTCTCTTTGGGAGAGTTCTTCACTGCTAATCTTATGGATTGCTTAAGGAAGTCCAAATTATCATAGCGTTTAAAGCATGCAATGTTCTTAAAAATTGACCATATATCATAACCCAAGTGACTAAGATCGAGACTAGGTGACGACCAGTCTTCAGCTCTGGTGAAGTCAGAAACGTTCGTTTTCAACCACGTATGTGTGGATCGAGCTTTTTCACCCGGTGCTGTGTCTTGTTGAAAGTGTTATTCTAGATTTTGGAACATGTTGTTAAAAAGCTTAAGAAGAAGGTGGTTCTTAAGAACCGTATCTGGACACATCTGTACCCAAGTTTTGACGCCATTTTCAAAAGCATTCCTTGATAACTTACTCCCCACTAAACCATCACGGAAGTCGAATAATAACCACGTTGTACAGTGTTGACTAATTTAGATGCTTTTATAGAGCTTTGTGCATAAACTCGGTCATTCAGCATGTTATAATATTACACGATAGTAAAAAAAATCTCGTCGACGCTCCTGCTACAGTCAAAACACGTAGAGGTGCTTCATGGCTGGTCACACAGGGGATGGTGGTATCTACCCACTCGAGCCTGATACTAAGTAGAAGTGACTTGGTATTCAATACTAATATCAGTAATACGATGGGTAATAAATTATTACATACTTTCCTTATTCACCTCATATACCTTTTTTTTTATCAAATATCTTAATAGGTATAGATATCAACTTTGCATGCTAAGTTTCATTTCTACAAAGGCTTATCAATGACTTATAGAATCCACACATTTTAATTGATGTTCTGAGACTAGATTTATTATTAATTGATTGGTTTATTTATCGAATACCTGTGACACAGGGATTATTTTTAGAGCAAGGTATTGTCTATATAAATAATTAAAGAGCACGGCTTAACCGCTTTACAATAATAAAGCGCCTTGTCAATAAATAATATTTATACGTATTTATCAGCTCTAATCTTAACTTAGAAGGCGTCTTTGCAGTATATATTTTATTTTAAAATGGCGTACCAATTATAAATACTGAAATGGTGCATTGAGTAATAAATAAAAAAATATCAATGAATATAAAATAATTTAACTTTAATAATCTACCATTATATAATCAATTTTAATTAAAACGTAAGTTGAAAATATATTTTTTTTATCATTTTTAGCTCATTTAATGTCCCAATGCTGCGCAGTAACAATGAATTACGTACCTTTCAATTATCTATTTCTATCTACAAAACTAACAAGCTTTTTATAAGACTTTTTGGAATTTCTCTACTTCGTATATTAAAACATCTCGACTTTTGTAGTCTTAAAGCGTCGCTTGTCCCAGGATGAAATAGCCGGCTCGACCGGAGAAGTACCACCCTCTCACAGAAGATCGGGGTGAAACAACTGTAGGTACTCATACTGTAACTCTGATATCGCTAGCGTCTATCTAAAGGTTACGGTAACCGTTTACGAACAAGTGGGCTGGTATGCTTTTTTGCCACCTTCGTATTATAAAAAACAAAATAATATTCTGCGCTAAACTGCTTTTTACATCGAAAATGCTAATCTGTTTCACCAGCTATCGTTTCTTGGTGGCGGGGCCGGAGGCCTAAAAATGTATAAGAAGAATGTTACTATAACAGAAATATTTCACTCTCAGATAATCAATTTGGAGGAAATATCATGAAGATAAGCACATAAACTTGATATAAAACTGATGTTAGCGTTTGGTAGCAAGTGACAGTTGTCATTGCCGCACCCGAACCGGTACCTACCGTTTGGGTTCTTATCTATTTTAAGTATTTCACTTGTATCTACAAGCATGATTTTCTGATATGAGTAGTGGATACGAAGCCAAGTCAATACTTGCACTGCTAGATTCATGAGCGGTCTCCGCTTACCACCAGAACGCGGCTCGATTTTTTTCAACCCATTACTAGCCAAGGACAGGCTGATTATTATCTCACTACAGCTGTGAAATTAAATGAGATGTTGACACAATGTAAGAAGTTATTTTTAATTCATCACTAAACGGACAATAAAAGCACATTTCTGAAGACAGATGGCCGAATTCCCGTACACAATAAAGATATAACTTTTGCAATTCAAATTGTGGTACAATTGAAACCGACACTTCCTCAAGTTTGATTAAAAGCCGACTTCTTGATCACTACGGTTGGAAATTCAATATTTAATCTTTTAATAACTTACATATTGATCATTTCATTCTTTTCTTGAATACATTTTGTACTTTACAAAAGATATTATTGTAAGATTAAGTGTTAATGTTGTGTAGTTATATACGGTAGAACTTACCCAGGTGTATTCCAATTACTACTGTCGCACAATGCAGTCGTAGGTGTTTCTCGTTGACTGCAAAAATGTAAATTGAAGAATGCAATAGAATATAATAGTATGTAATAAATGATCTACTCATTTAGGATTAGAAGGACTTTAAAGTATTATTGTAATAAATTACTACTTATATTAGCAGCAAAAGATTAAACTTAATGTAGGTATTTCTAGTGAGAGAGTAGTAGAGAGAGCCTTGCTTATTCTAGTGTACGCGGGTGTACGTGTGCTCTCTAACTGTGGAGTGCGTACTATCTCTGCCTATACCCCGCAGTCTCTATGTGTGATTATACTGTAAGATGCCTCACGTCACAACCTAGTTCCTAATAACCTACGTATGTGACGTGGAATGTAATGTGCGTGTTCTCCTGACTGTAATGAGCGTAGGGATCCTAATTGCACTGTGAGCTACCGCACCTGGCCCTACGCGAATAAAGAAAACCAATAAGTCCTCTAAAAACGAACCAACTAAAAAACCAGTAAATTATTAATTAAATTCCCCAAATCTAACACACAAGTTTACGGGCTGGCCAGTGCGCAGTAACTGGCCGAGCGCCTAACATACTTCTCGCTTGCACGCTAAACTGCTGATATGACTAACCTCATTCGTACTTACAAGGTCCCTACACTAGCATGAATAGGCCAGCTCGATCAGGAAAGTACCACCCTCACAGAAAATCAACGTGAAATATAGGTAGGGACTCCTGCCATTGTGTTTCGGATGGTGGGTTCTCGAGGCCCATACCCCCTCCCTATCCTATACGTATTATCTTTTGGAAGAAGGAGGTCTTATTCCTCTCCTTATTATACTTCCTATCGTCTCCTTAGTATCCTTCCTATACTCTCCGTATCTTCTCCTAAGTATCCTTTCTATCCTCCTATTATTATTCTTCCTCTCCATTTCCTTAGAGATGGCGACGCTTGAAGGTTGTCTCTGGTGTTGTTAGTGTCTGTAGGCTACGGTAACCGCTTACCATCACGTGGGTCATATGCTTGCTTGCCTCCGAAGTAGTACAAAAATAAAGAATCAGGAATACCAGAGTTAGAACACATACTTACTTATCATCATGCCATTTCCCTTGCAGGGTCGGCAGAGAGAGCAGAGTGCCAAGAGGCTCTATTCTTGCATACATCTCTCGCTTTCTCAACATTCATAACTCTCTTCAGGCACGCTCGCCGGTTTCGGAGACTCCTGACTCCAGTTTCCTTCAATACATGACCGATATGGTCTAGGTAGGTGAGTCTCGGTCTCCCCCTGTACCTACATCCTTCCACTTTCGCATTGTATATCTTATTAACCAGTCGCTCGTCTGGCATTCTTTCCAAATGTCCGAACCATCGGAGCATTCCCTTTCGCATCTTTACACCAATATTCTCTTTCATACCTACTCGCTCTCTTACATCGTCATGCGGTCAGTTAGCCTCACTCCACAGATTCTCCGCAGAGATCGCATTACATACTCCTTTTTGCATAACCAACTCTCGCTTTCATATAATAACGTTGGGACAAGCACTGCGTTATGTATTGCGACACATGCCCTCTGGCTGAGGTGATGACTGCCGAGAAGTTGTCCCAATGCTCCGTTCACTCTATTTCCCGCATTCACTCTTCTCTCTACATCAGTGTTGTACCTTCCATCCCGACTGAATCCACATCCAAGATATACAAATTCATCCACTTGTTCTAGCACACCATTTCTTATTGCTACTCTAACATCTGTCCTGGCTTCTTCACTTTCAAAAACCATTATTTTGGTTTTGCTCACATTCACACGTAGGCCCCTTTTCTTACAATCTTCTGCAATTACGTCGTTAGAACACATACTATCTCTTAATGGTAGATCCTTACTACTCGTGTGATTATTAATGCAAAAGTGCGTTTGTTTGGTTGTTTGTTTATTACTACTCAACCGATTATCAAGAAATTTAGCATACATATAGTCCAGAAGCCAGAAAAGTTATACTTGAAAAAATGGAGAGTTCTTATACGAGGGATATTTTTGTATCGAGGTTATGTGTATAAGGACGTATTTATATTACAGCTAGGCATAAACTAGTATCTATTGTTATATTTAGTATTTTGAAGTATAGCTACACTCACCCGGGGCCGAAGTTGGCTAGTGTCATCGCCTCTTGTGCTCTAATTTTCCTTCGGTACACGCGCCAAAGTTTGACACAGAGTGGAGTTAGGGAGGAACACCACGATAGGCCGAGGAAGAATCCACACACCCACCAGCCGTGCTACAAAACAATATTTTAATTGGTCTTTTTATCACATCATTACAGGTCTCATAGTATGAGATGGTTAGGCCATGGTCGTACTTGCGTGTTCAAAACGGATTGTTATTATTAAGCCGTCAAGAAAACAATATCAGATTGCAGGTTTCTTTACAGCGTTTTTCAACGGACATTGATGATTTGTAAACAAAACACGCACATCATTTTACAAGTCTAAGGCGTGTGCGTTGCGAGGTTTCCACTGACACTAAGCTATTATTGCGTACAGAAAGAAAGAGAGAAGAAAGTGTGGTTTTTGCCCTCTTCGTATATTTTAGGGATGTTCTCGTGTTACATAATTCCCTATCATTTGTTACTGCCACGTTTATAACATTAGACATTATTTAAGTAATCTATATATTTTTTTATTTTTTTTAGACAAGCCACGGTCCACCTGATGTAAGTGGTAACCGTCGCTCATGGACTCAACTAGACCGAGAGTATTTTCATGCCGCTGCGCACCATTTCATTTCTTAACAGCTATCTTCTGCTACAGTCAAAACACACTGACGTGTTTCATGACCAGTCACATAAAAGACGGTGGTACCGACCCGTTCGGGCCCGATAGCAAGTAAGTACTCTCACTTGGTACCCAGACCTATCACCAGTAATGTAATGGGTGATAATTGCTTACTTCCCTTAGTCGCCTTGTACGACACCCGAGGGAAGGGATGGGGTGGTGACGCTTGTATTCTTAATCCGTCACCACACGGACAAAAATTTAACATTTTAAAATTTTATAACATTTTCAAAAACGTCAATTTTTATAAACGCGTGCACATAGAGTTGGTAAATGATTTTATTAGAAGTTAATGAGCACCTAAAATAATCAATGACAAAGCTAATGTATTTTCTCAGGACCGTATTGCTAATTACAACCAAATGAAACATTGTCAAGCAATTGAGTCTTTGGAGAAAAATTAACAATGAAGACTAGAAAAAGATACATAATAGACAGACGATTTCTTTTCAGGAAAAGTGGTAGTATTAATGTTAATATTAAAAAATAACACCTCAATACCTAGACTAAAATGCAACTTGCATTTTAAAATGATACATTAGTATGAAGTGATTTAGGAATATGCATTTTAAGATTATTTTTGATTATTACCAAAGACGCAACATATCTAGAGCAAAATAATGATCTTGCGGCAGCATATACTGAATACAGCGGTCGACAGCGTGCAGCGTGTTTCCCCGTTGAAATTAGAACGTGTGTCCTCCATCCAGCCGCATGTGAAATCAGGCGTGATATGTACATAGAAACTTTCTGTAAACAATATGCCAAATCAAATATATTTGTGATGTTTTGTCCTGGTTTATTATAAAGACAAATAACGCGAGGAAATCTTAAATCTGAGGTATTATATTTATGGCTGAGGGCGACTTCACCAAAGTTTGCTCAAACGCGTTCGGCTAGCTTGGTAGTAAAATAAGTAAATATAACAATATAAGCAAGAAAACTCTGTGACTAACCCCTCTATACATGTATATAAACTTAATGGATTAACAACAGTTTTATTGGAGGTTTTTCGACTTTTAGCACTTACTTACTTACGAACATATTTAAGATATTTCAAAAAATGTCTGTATTGTCTAAACCCAAAACATATTTTTAGATTTTTTGTCTGTTTGTTTGATTGCGTATCACTCAAAAACTTCCGAATGGAATTTGATGCACTTGTTTTATTTGATAGCTGTTAATTAGCCTTAACAACTGGTATACTTTATATCCTGCTACTATACCGGGAACCGGCGATATAACGCGGGCACAGGCTAGTCCTAACTGTTATAAAATTGTAACAGAGCTTTGTCTGTACATTCAAGATATTTGAGAAGAAAATGACTGTGTTCTGTATTTGGCTATACAGGCGCGTGTGAACACAAAACTTTGTGTTTAGTTTTTGTCTGTTTGTTTGTTTGCGCATCACGTAAAAACTACTGAATGAATTTTGATGCAATTAGACTTAAAAGCTTGTATGCTTTATATCCCGCTACTACATCGGGAACTGGAGATATAACTTAAAAACTAGTTTTTATTTGCGACGGAGCCACGGGTAAGGCTATAAATAAAATATTTTATTTTCTTCTTAATTTCTTTGCCAAAGAAGTAATAAAGCTGTTGACACGCTCTAGCACTATGCTATAGATTATAAAATTCCAGTCTTAAACTCAGAATTTAAGCAATTTCACAAAAATACATTAATCATTGAACAGCGCCAACATTACTTAAGACACTTCTGTAACTAATGAAAATTTTAGCTTTGTAATTTCATTTTCCAATATCTGTTAAACTCGACGCTTTTCTCTTGTTATATCAAAGGTTTTTCAGTTATGAATGTAATTTAAATATAATATTATTATCATTATTACAAAGTTTAAACAGCTAATTTAGAAATATTATAATTACGATTGTTTTAATTAAACCGTCATTAAAATATCAATAGCAATTATTCGTCCAGGTGCTTAGAAAGAGTTCAGTAGTAAGTACAGGTATACATAAATCTACTTTACAGGATGGATATCAGCGACAGGGCTGGAAATGATCTCAGCTGTGTAGATTAATAGAACTAGAACTGTCTAGAGAACATAAACAACTAAAATTATACAAAACATATAAAAAGTTTCCATGCATCTCTCTTTTAGAAAATATAAGTTCGTGTAAATTAATTAGACTTTGTGTATGTTGTGGTGTAATATAATTATACAAACCGACTTTTACTTTAATTAATGGGTTATTGTTTGTGTTTCAATTATTAATTGATTAAAACGAAATTTGTAGGCTGCTCATGAACTGTAAACTTAATTATCTGCTCAATAACTTATTAATCGGTCGATGCGAGGTCCCATATGTGTGTGTGTATTCTAAGTCAAAAATGCTACAAAAATGCTTACAGGTTTTTTGGTACTCACTAAAATAGTCTGGAGTCTGGAGAAAATTCGAAACAGATTAACTTACCCAGAGTTTTGCTGCAAAAATGTCCTTAAATTCTAATATTTTTTACACATTTATTTTCAACTCTTTTCCGTCCTACTATTGGGTACGGGATTAATGATAAGAGGGATCAGGCCAGTCCACCACGCAGATTGGCAGACTTAACAGCCCATTGAGAAAATCTTTTAGCCATGCAGGTTTCCTCGCAATATTTTCCTTCACCGAGTAGTGATAAATTGTAAACAAATAAACACATAAATTTAAAAAATCTCAAAATGTCAGAGGTGTGTGCCGTACGAGGTGTGAACCTGGGACTGGGGAATGAACTCAATACCACCGTCCTTGCAGTCCTTGGTTTTTCCGCTAGGCTATCACTGCACCTAACCACTGAAGGAATGTAATATAGTTCCGGTGGCCCATCAGTAAAGGCGGAGAGACGGCACACGGCGGGTTTCTTTAGTGGGTGAAGGCCCAACACTACCCTGTTCGTTTCCCCGAACGACGGGGTATGCGGTTAGGGACATTTTCCCCGCATTAACAAAACAAAAATAAATATCTCTATCACTGCACCATCACGCTACGTCACACTTAGTATTTCTATGTAAAAATAGCTATACCGCACGGGAACCATTGATTTTTTCGGCTTAAAATAGCTTCCTTAGTCCTTTTCGGGGTTCTTTTTTTTTATTGCATGTAGTGGCAGACGAGTCACGGTCCATCTGATGGTAAATGATAACCGTCGCCCATGGACTCGACTATACTGAGAGTATTGTCAAACCGCAGCTCAACAATTCATTTCACAGATATGAAATGAAATATAAACGGCTATCTCCTGCTACAGCCAAAACTCAACGATGTGTTTCATGCCCGGTAACACAGATGAGATGGTGGTACCAACCCACTCGGGTCCGATACCAAGTGAGTACTCCCAGCAGCCTTTTAACGTCCACTGCTGGACATAGGCCTCCCCAAAAATGGAGGATAGTGCTGTAATCGCCACGCTTGGCAGGCGGGTTGGCGATCGCAGTGAATGTTGTTAATACTCGAAGGAGTGCTGCTGCCCACTCCCTTGGTATCCCTCAGTTAGCTCTTACAACTTCCATGGGTGGAGAGGGGTCCAGTTATTCAATGAATGTTAATTGCTTACTTCCCTTAGTCGCCTCATACGACATCCGTGGGAAAAAACAATTAGTTCAGTAATTACAGCGTAAAAAGTAACAAACAAACCCTTTTTCACTTTATTAATATGATAGTAAGGATAAGGATTTAAAATCTTCTTACCTTTTGGGCAATAACATCCCCCTGGTTATTTATATAGAACTGTGCGGTATGTATGTGGCTGAGAGAAATGTTAAGTTTTCTTCTAAACGGTAATAACTGAAGTTCCAGCTCTGTAAGTTTAAATACTACATCTGCCCGCAGTTGTTCCAAAGGCTTTATGCTAGTGAGATATAATCTTTGAGTTCTTGATGCTGGAAAACAACACATTGAAAATTGTAATGTAGAATATATTTAAAAATATGTTTTCATTTATAGTACTTACATCCCAGACAATGAGTTTATTTATTATGTGAGTAAATTATTTGTGAATGTGGAAAAAGAGAATTAAATTATGTGAATGTGATGTGGAGATAAGGAATGGTCGTCGGTCAGTGCGATGGCTAAGCGGTCTAGAACACTTCCCCTAATTGGATAGGACGCAGATTCAAATCCCACTCGCACTAAAATTAGCTTTTTCCACTTTCACAAATAATTTGTTGTTTAAAGTAGCTGACTATGTCAAGGGCAAAATACAGATCAAAATGTATATGTGCATAACAATAAAAAAAATGTTTCACTCAGTAGTTAAGCAAGCGAATCTTATTAGGTAGGTACTTATGAATAGGTAAATATATGGGATGCATATATAAAATTTATGGGATTCATCTTTAACTTTTGAAATCTGTTCAGCTTGAAGCTTTTTTCACCAACTTACCGTAGTATTATCGTGTTCGGTTTTTTAAAATGATCTCACTGAAAACATTATAATTAGACAGTGAACAGGGTCTGATTATGGAGCATATTACTCTTGTAAATTATTTGGTACAAAATATAAATATAATAGTAAATTAATTACTCGTAGTTTGTGAAAGTTAGTTTATATGGCTAAGCATGTCAAATGCTAAAAAAATATATAAAAATATCAAAATATTGAAATTATGGTTCATACCTAAGGTCTCCAATCTTCCCGCCGTCGTTAAATCGGTTATCTGAGCTGCTACATTTTCTAATTGATCTACAAGAGAAGGCAGGTCCTTACCAACTACCGGAACGTTGTAATCCATCCTACGTATAAAAATATTGTTTTTATAATAAAGTGTAAATTAAAATAATTTCACTTACTCGTAAGATTTAACAGTTAGGTACTGTGCTAAGTTTTATATACTTGTTCAAAATTTGAACTAGGTATATTTGAAATTAATTATCAGGTAATAAATAATATACGAGCTTAATATCTACCCTACTGGGAAACAGACGTGAATGTACGTATGTCTATACTTATTATAAAGCTGTAACAGAGCTATCTGTATAAATTTGAGATATTTGAGAAAAAACGTTAGTTTGATTTTGATGAAATTTCTTTTGTTTGATAGTGCTTGGCCAGATTTAAACATTTTATCCACTACCATATCAGGAGCCAGAGATACAACCAAAAAACTAGCTTTTGGCTGCGGCGGAGCTACGGGCAAAAGTCCTTGTGAAATATAATTGTAATAATTTGTTATCCACCAAGGTATTGTAGCAAGGTGGTTTAATTTAACCTCACAATTATTAAAAGATGAGACACTTATTGATTGTTACATCGAAAAAAAATCAATACTAGTGCAAATTTTACATATCTTTGACTATGTTTGACAAAAACTGCCTCTGTGGTGCAGCGGTAAGGTAAGCGACTTCTGATCATGAGGTCTCGGGTTCGATCCCCGAGTCGGGCAGTGTTATTGAAATTTTTCGTAAAAAAAAATTCTCAATAGCAGCCCGGGGATTGGAAATGCGCCCGGTAGACGTCAATAGGCTCGCCCCGTATTACGTGGCACTTAAACATAGCTGGTGACTCGTGGGTGTGTAATACACCTCTGCCTACCCCTTAGGGGAATACAGGCGTGACGCTATGTTTGTTTGTCTTTGACAATTTTATTATGGGTCGCTTATCAAAATTCATTAATTTTATTAGCCATAGTGTGTAATATATAATAAAGTCTTTGTATTGTATATAAATGTCTGTCTGCCGTGTGGGGCCGGCTTTAGAATTGTCCCACCCCTCTCCACCAATGGGAGTCGTAAGAGCCGACTGAGGGAATACCGGGGGAGTGGGCAGCATCACTCCTTCGATTATTAACAACATCCACTGCGATCGCCAACCCGCCTGCCAAGCGTGGCGATTACGGCACTATCCCCCATTCTTGGGGAGGCCTATGTCCAGCAGTGGACGTTATATAAGGCTGATGGATGGATTGTATATAATAACGTATTTTTATTGTATATAATAACGTCTTTGTATTGTAAATTGATCAGACGACCCGTCAGTAGTTAAGTTAAATAACAATGATAATAATTTATAGTTCTTCTTACCTATATTTGGCAATATTAACATTAGAAACGGCCAACATTGCATTTAACAGTTTATTTATATTGACTGTAATAGTTTTTAATAAACCCACATCTATAATTGAAGATAGTTTTCTGAAATCTTTCTGTAGCTCTTCCCATTCAAAGTAAGAAGTTTCTTTGTTCACATCTAGTATTTTATCTAGTTGGAATACTATGTAGGCTGGTCGGTCTTTTTCACATTCCCTGAAAAAATAAGATATAGGTACATGAATATATAATATCCCGATCCAGATTAAGCAAGAGGTCTAATATTAGAATTCTTTTTTCATGATACGTGCGTGGCAAATAAGCCCAGGGTCCACCTGATGGTAAGCGGTTACCGTAGATTATAGACGCTAGCAACACCAGAGGCATCATTTTTCCAAAGAAAGGGAAAGGAGGTGGAGAGGACGAATAATGAGGAGAGGATAGGAAAGATACTAAGGAGAGGATATAAGAAAGGATAATAAATAGGGGAGAGGGAGGGGAATAGGGCCTCCGGCACTCTCACTTACCATACGAAACATAACGGCAGCATTAACTGCCATTGTTTCACGCTGAATTTCTGTGAGAAATCGGTAGGTACTTCTCCGATGGAGCCGGCTCATTCATGCTGGGATTAACAAGGGTCTACCTCTAGGCAATTTGGGAATACGTCAAGTAGGTACATGATTATCGTTTGAATTACCAACTCATGGAAGACCTTGAAATGAAATCCGTATCTTAGAACAATATCGTTTTTGTTTTGTTAAGGTGGGATAAAATACCTAACCGCACACCTCGTCGTACGGGCCAACGAACAGGATAGTGTGGGACCCTCACCCACTAAAGAAATCCGCTGTTTCTCTGCCTGCATAGACCACTGGAACTATGAGACATTACTTCAGTGGTTAGAGCAATACTCCAAACATGGGTGTCCATTGTTATGAAAACCTATAAAAATCGTTATGGAGGGCTGGTATTGTCAAACTTTTAATCTAAGATTGGAAGCAGCGTCAGAATAAAAAAAAAGATAATAATATTCAATAATAACCTCAGCACATCCTTCACAGATACATCAATGGTTATATTTTCAAGTTCTCTAAACATGGCGTCGAAGATGCCTTCGTTATTCGTCAGAAGAGGCGAGGGACGGTCTAGCAGTGCCGTGAGGGTTTCGTACTGTGGAGACTCCCATAAAGCGTGGCATACATAAATCTAAAAAGGGTTTTGATCTATATTTTAGCACTTGACATGCTCAGCTACTCAAGTACAAATCATAATTTGTGAATAAGGAAAAAGAGTATTTTAGTACAGGCGGGAATCGAACCTGCGTCCCTTCCTATCCGGGGAAGTGCTCTAATCCACTGATCTGCAGTACTATCTTTTAGACATACCCAATCTCTTGATCACATTTGTTGTTCCGATAGAGGGCGTTGGTCGTTAAGACAGATGTGATTAGGAGATTGGGTATGTCTAAAAGATAGTACTGTAGCTCAGTGGATTAGAGCACTTCCCCGGATGGGAAGGGACGCAGGTTCGATGCCCGCCTATACTAAAATACTCTTTTTCCTTATTCACAAATTATAATTTGTACTCTAAAATAGTTTGTTAAAACGGTGTCAATTCTTTTTGGAATTAGTATAAAAAGAAGAACAAAAACAGAAGAAAAAAAATATGTTAAATAATTAGGTTATAGGTAGACTAGAAGATTGGAAATTGAAAATTAAACCAGCATTTATTACAGTAAATTCAGAATTCTGAATTTACTGTAATAAATTGCAAATAAGCCTTTATTATCTTTAACCAGTAATAGCCTAGAGGTGAACCAAGTACTGCACAGATAGTGGAATCAAGTTCGATTCCCGGTCCCAGAATGGCTCAAAACTATGACTTTTCGAGATTTTTTGAAATTATACCTGTACTTGTTTACAATAATATCACTGCTCGGTGAAGAAAAATACTGTGTGGAACCCTGAATTCCCGAGAGATTTACTCGATGGCTTGTAAAGTCTGCTAACCCGCACTGGGCCAGCGTGGTGGACTATTGCTTAATCCCTCTCACCATGAGAGGAGACCCCCTTCTTTTTTGTTTAGGCGGGAAGACATGTACCTAACCGCACACCCGTCGTTCGGGGCAACAAAGTCTGTGTGGTGACGGACTAAGAATACAAGTGTCACTAACCCATTCTTTCCCACGAGTGTCGTATGGGGCTAAGGGAAGTAAGCAATTATCATCCATTGCATGACTGGTGGTAGGGCTGGGTACCAAGTGGGAGTACTCACTAGTGGGAGTACCTACTCACTTGGTATCGGGCCCGAGTGGGTTGGTATCACCATCTCCCGTGTGACCGGCCATGAAGCACATCGTTGTGTTTTGGCTGTAGCAGGAGATAGCGGTTTATATTTCATTTCATATTTGTGAAATGAAATGGTGAGCAGCGGCGTGACAATACTCTTGGTATAATCGAGTCCATGGGCGACGGTTACCATTTACCATCAGATGGACCGTGACTCGTCTGCCACTACATGCAATAAAAAAAAAACAGGGTAGTGTGGGGCCCTCACCCACTAAATAAACCGCCGTGTGCCGTCTCTCCGCCTTTATTGGCGGGCCACTGGAACCATGTTAAATTCGTTCAGTGGTCTAAACTATCAACCCTACCAAGGGCAAGGGCCTACCAGTAGTTTGTACTAGACTGTTTGTCCCAGGTAGAAATAGTGATCGACAACTTGAGAGGAGACCCTTGCCCAATAGTGGGACAGAGAAAGGGTTGAATAAAAAGAAAGCCTTTATTTATCAATTTCCCTATATAAACTTTAAAACCAGCTTATGTCAAAAGAATGAGTGCTCATTCATACTGTGAGTATAATTTGTTCTCAACATTTAAAACACCTTCAAAGAAACACTTAGTTATACACACGAACGCAGTTTTACATCTCAAAGAACAAAGGGGTTTTAAAGTGAGTTTTCTTGCTGTGATTATACACATGTCATCGTTGTGTGGCATTTTTTAAATTTATTGTTAAACTTACTTCTGCATGACCTGATATTAAAAATACGCCCGCCACTGTAACCCAAAGCAAAAGAGATGCTAGGCATAACCAAACTGCTGATCTGTAAAAAAATATTTATTAATTTAGCACACCAACAGTATAACCACTACACAATATGATACAGCATTTTACATAATATAAGTTGTTGTAATTATACCAATGATAGGTATGCATGACATTGTTTTTTTTTTTTGTATTTTATATTATAGACTAAGACAAAACAATAATAATAATAAAACATTTTAGATCTATTTCTTTTAGCAATTGACATGCTCTGCTACTTTTTAAAGTACAAATTATTTATGAATAAAGAAAAAGAGATTTTTAGTAGGAGCGGGAATTGAACCCGCATCTTTTCCAATCCGGGTAACTGCTCTACACCACTAAGCTATCCTACTGATTCATACTGTTTGATGGCGCAATTTTTTTTAAACATTTTAGATCTATTTCTTTTAGCAATTGACATGCTCCGCTACTTTTTAAAGTACAAATTATTTGTGAATACAGAAAAAGAGATTTTTAGTAGGAACGGGAATCGAACCCGCATCTTTTCCAACCCTCTTTTTGCTCTAAACGACTAAGCTATATGAATCAAACTGAATTATTATCAATTAGCCCGTTGAGTCATTGCTTAAGAAAAATATAAGCTAAGATGTAAAATAAGCCATTAAGGAACAAAAGCAAATATTTTGGGGTCTGTATTTATATTATAGTTATATTTTTTGATAGCAGACGAGTTACGGCCCACCTGATGGTAAGTGGTAACCATCGCTCATGGACTCAACTATACCGAGAGTATAGTCAAGCTGCTGAGCACCATTTAATTTCACAGATATGAAATGAAAGAATAGTATTTTATATGTAAAGGCTGTATGTATGTGATTATCAGCCTTGGACGTCTATCATCTAAATCCACCCGTGATCATGAATGCTGTAAAGTATTCGAAACATCGGGATAGTAGTAAAATCAAGTAAACGCGATAGATTCCGTAAACGTAGTTTTATTCCTTATTCGATGCTTATCGGTGGTATAGTGACTATTCCCAAATAGGCTTGCCATTCTTCGAATTGTTGTTGGTAAAATGTAAAATTGATTTATTCTCAAGTAAGTAGCGATTTATTCTAGGAATAAAATGTATTCTTGTTTGGTCGAATCCGCCCTTAGTCGCTTTTTACGATATCCGCGGGAAAGGATGGGGTGGTTAAACTTGTATTCTTAGTCCGTCATCACAGTGTGGCAAGATATATGGTATATTATGGTATACTGGTGGTAGATCTTTGCTCTTGTATCCCAGTATGACTGGGCTGCCTCAATCGTAGACCACCCTCTCACAGAAGATCAGCGTGAAAGAAAGGTACACCTCTGGGAAAAAGGCGTGAGTCTATAAATAAATAAATTTAAAATAATTAAGCTGTAAGACATAGGTAATAAATAGTTCTAAGATATTTACCGTGGTTTTAGCATATATATATACTTACACTTTTAATGTCCTCTTTCCATGATTTTTGGCATGACCACATCCACAAAGCACGGCCATTATTATAAGGATCAGTACTAGTCCGAAAATAATAATGCTTGCTGTAAATTAACATACTTCTTATATAGACTAACTATAGATATACCTAATACTGATATTTATATCCAGCGAGAGAGTTACATTTTCTTTTTTTTATGAATATTAATTATCATAATAAAGTTTTTATTTTCATAACTTATTAACCCATTGTCTGGCATAGGTCTTCACCAAACAAACGGGAGAAAATTTCTTATGCATGCAGGTTTCCTCATGTTGTTTTTCTTCACTGAACAGTGACAATTTATCTACAAATCCGTATGCATAAAACTTCGAAAATTCTGAGGAGTTTTGGAGCTTACGGTAAACTATGTAGTAATCAAAGAAAGCTTACCAAGCATAAGAATCCAACGTCCAAAATCATATTTCTGTATTCTTTCAAGACCCAATTCTAATTGTCTTGCAACTGTGTGCAGTCCTGAAGTAAGGTGGCGCACTATATCACTTAAAATTTTCGCAGAACTGTGCACGGCCTGCTTGCGAAATTCTACGTCTCGAAGGATATCTAGAATAAAATAAAATTAAAAATATTTATACAGGATTTAGGACTCACTTACAGAGTGATGATATGCTTAGAGTTGCAAGTTACATATTATATAGGAGTAACCACCGCTTATTGCTTCGTAAGAAACCTATGGTCAGGTCATAATGTACTAGAGCATTGCCACATGGACAGTGATAGCCAAATATTTGAATTTTACTTGCGAGTATTGCAGCCCGTGTGGGTCCGGATTTAGAATTGTCCCACCCCTCTCTACACACGGGAGTCGTAAGAGCCGACTGAGGGAATACCGGGGAGTGGGCAGCAGCACTCCCTCGAGTATTAAAAACATACACTGTGACCGCCAACCCGCATGCCAAGCGTGGCAATTACGGCATTATCCCCCATGACGGGACCGCTCGCTGTGACGTTCTCTTGGGGAGGCCAATGTCCAGCAGTGGATGTTGAAAGGCTGATGGATGGATGGATGGATTGCAGTGTCGCAACCGTAAAATAGCTTTATGTATTCATTGAAAGGGGCCTTAAGTCTGGTAATTAGTAAGTCTGGTCTTTGGTATGACTATAATTACCAGATTTAAGGCTGTGTAAGAGTCACAGATGAATGTCAAGTTGTGGTGGCATGGTTTATTAAACTAAATCTATGATTCTATACACACAAGTATGTTGTTATCATTTGTGGTGCAAATAATGAGTGACGTCACACAAAAACATTATAATACCTTCTCTAACATGAATCGTTTGCGTCAATATTGCTGATGGCAATGTTTTAAATTCTTGTCGCGCTGTTGTTATAGCTCGAGTTAGATTATCAACTCCCAGACTACGTAGTTCCAAAAGTTGATGCTCGTGAAGAATCTGAAATTCAATTATTTATATCTTTTGAATAAGTTTGTTCATCAAAAACAAGAATTCCTGTTACAAGATTATATGTTTAGATATTTTTATACATATTTTTAGCATTTGACATGCTTAGCACTATACATTAAACACAAAGTGAAAAATGTGAAATCGAAAATAACAGTCAGGGGCAGGATTTGAACCTGCATCTTCTGGATACCGTCCAGATGCTTAACCAATTCAAAATACGTCCGACAGATGGCGCAGGCGTCACCCAAAGACGTTAAGTATGATGTGTTATCGAAATTAGCAGTCAGGAGCAATTGTCAGGATTGCTGAATTGGTAAAGCGTCTGGACGGTATCCAAAAGATGCAGGATCAAATCCTGCTCCTGACTGTTATTTTCGATTTGACATTTTTCACTTTGTGTTTAATGTATAGTGCTAAGCATGTCAAATGCTGAAAATATATATAAAAATATCTAAATATTTAAAGGGTTTGTGTCATTATTAGGTAAAATCTTAATGGTAAAATTAAGTTTACCTGGTCGGTATAATGTATGAAAATACGTCCGACAGATGGCGCAGGCGTCACCCAAAGACGTTAAGTATGATGTGTTATCGAAATCAGCAGTCAGGAGCAATTGTCAGGATTGCTGAATTGGTAAAGCATCTGGACGGTATCCAGAAGATGCAGGTTCAAATCCTGCTCCTGACTGTTACTTTCGACTTCACATTTTTCACTTTGTGTTTAATAAGATTATATGTATAATGTTTTACTTAGTTACATACTCAGTGATTAATTTTCTCTAGTTAACGTAATGTATTTTTCTATGCTTATGGCGTTCACGAAGCTTCTATGTCACGTTGGACTACTAATAACAAATTAATTGTTGGATTTTTAAAAAATGCATTGATATGCTTACAGTAATATTATTAAATTATTTGTTAGATTTACAAGTGACATATATAACATGATCTCGCTCGGTAGAAAAACATTAGGAGCTAAAAGATAAAAGTTGAAATATATAATTACAAGATCAAACTTCATTTTCAGCTCCAGAGAATGAGTGTTGATTGTATCACATAGAGGCGTATCTTTCATACTACAATGTTTTTTCAAACTATCTAGCTGATGAACTAAGTCTTTTAATCTGTCGGATGCGGCAGATGCTAACTCTCCAGCTCTAACGCTAACATCCCTCAGTGAAGATATTTTCGATGAGAGATCTTCACTTTCTGAAATGATACAAAATATAATTTATAACAAAAAAAAAAACATAGCACCACGTCTGTATTCGAGCATTGGTAGGCAGAGGTTTATACACCCACGATTCGCCAGCTATGTTTAAGTCCCACGTAATAGGGGCCGAGCCTATTGACGTCTACCGGCACATTTCCAAACTCCGGGCTGCTACTGACGATTTTTCTTTTTAGGTAAAAGCTCAATAACATTGCCCGACTCGGGGATCGAACCCGAGACCTCATGTGGAAAGAATTCCGGACGAGCGACTTGTTACAAAAAGGTACAATGCGGAAGTGGAAGAATGTAGGTACAGGGGGAGATCGAGACGGGCCTCGTGGCGTAGTCGGTAGTGCAACCGACTTCCGTGCACGAGGTCATGAGTTCGATTCCCACTCAGGGCAATTATTTGTGTGATGATCACTGATATTGGTACTTCGTCTGGGTGTTTTCTATCTATTACATGTATGTATTTACAAAAAAAAAGTAATATATGTATTATATCCGTAATCTGGTACCCATAGCACAAGCGTTAAGCTTAGTTTGGGACCAGAGGACGTTGTGTGAAAAGGTCCGTGAATATTTATTTATTTACCTACCTAGACCAAATCAGTCATGTATTTGAAGGAAGGTGGAGTCAGGAGTCTCCGAAACCGGCGAGCGTGTATGAAGAGAATTATGAATGCAAGAGATGTATGCAAGAATACAGCCTTTTGGCACTCTGTTCTCGCTGCCTACCCTACAAGGGAGATAGCGTGATGAAAAGTAAATAAGTACACCACCTTTTTATATTTGAAATGGATACTTCTACAGGCTCGTTTGGCAAAGTTTAGATGGGTGATATTTTAAGAGTTAAAGTCACCAACATGCTGTGCAACTCCATCACCACTAAAGGAATGTAATATGGTTCTGGTGGCCCTCCAATAAAGGCGGAGAGATGGCACACGGCGGATTTCCTTCGTGGGTGAAGGCCCCACACTACCCTGTTCGTTGGCCCGAACGACGGGGTGTGCGGTTAGGAACATTAATACAAAGAGGTACAACTCCATCTATCGAAAAAATACTGTCCGTCCATAATACCAATTTATAAGTTACAACAATGTAGATATGAGACCTATTTAGATTCATCAAAACTATTATGATTTAGGAATATTTTTTTTATCGTAAGTTTTATACTGTTGGGCATCCTCATAACTGCCTAAGTTATTGTTTTTTACATGATTTCACTATAAAATAAAAATTAACCTACATTGTCTTTGCGCGAGTAGATTCTTTACAGTGAGGAAGCCCGTTAGTCCTAACCATCTTGTGGACACTGTGTTGTATATAGTGTGTAAAATCCAGCGGTCTGCTGAGTATGGATGGATTGGAATATATTACCTTCCCATTGCCGTTTCAATTTTTATCATTTAAAAACTTACCTGATATAATATCCGCCAGAGAATCAAATACTAAGTCGATACCGCTTTCCGAAGATATAGCCTGTTGAATGGGCTCGCCCAACAACGTCTCTACATCTAAAAGGGAATGAGTAGTAATATTAATCAATAATGCTATTATGCGGATATTAATTTTTATTTTTAACCGAAAATCCTTGAATAAAATTATATAGAGATTATATCTCGTCTTTGTATTAAAAACCAAGGTCGATAACAAAAAAAAACGTTAATATCAAAATATCCTTTATAAAATATAATATCTTTTAGAAATATAATATACTTTATTTATATACCTATTATTATTATCCTACGGCAAAGACAGCGGTATCGATTTCGATCTCCAGTTCTGTGTCCCTGATTTTTCGAGATATTTCGAAATTTTGTGTGTATTAATTTACAATTTATCACCGCTCGGAGAAGAAAACCTGCAAGCCCGTTTTCTCAACAGCTTGTGTAGTCTGCCAACCCCCATTGGGCCCCATTTGGGCATGAGAGGAGACCCGTGCCCAATAGCGTGACAGAAAAGGTGTTGAAAAAGAAAATCATATCTACCTAACTATTATGAAAATTATGAATAATATAGAACGTTTTAAAACTTTTTTAGTACATAAAGTGAAAAATGTTTTTTTTAAAGAAGCCTCCATTAAGGAATAGTTCTTGTTTTTTTTATAATATGCGGGTAGCAAACAAGGATAAAGCCCACCTGACGGTAAGCGGTAACCATAGCCTATAGACGCTAGTAACACACATACAAGTGTCAAGCAAACATACAATATAACGTCCAAAGTACACCTAAGAATCATAAGTAGATCACACAACAAATTGTCCTGAGTGGGAATCGATTCTGTAGAATCGGTTGTAACAGTCGGTATTTAAATGACTCCGATATCTGTGCCGTGTGGGGCCGGCTTTAGAATTGTCCCACCCCTCTCCACCCATGGGAGTCGTAAGAGCCGACTAAGGGAATGCCGGGGGAGTGGGCAGCAGCACACCTTCGAGTATTAACAACATCCACTGCGATCGCCAACCCGCCTGCCAAGCGTGGCGATTACGGCGCTATCCCCCATTCTTGGGGAGGCCTATGTCCAGCAGTGGACGTTAAAAGGCTGATGGATGGATGGATATCTGTGCAATGCAGAATTCAGTTTAATTTATAAATTAACTATGCATTTTAAGGCATATTATATAAATTGACTCAATCTTTATTAAGAAATCTTTTCATTATTTCTAAAAAAATAAATCAAAATACACAATTAAAACATGTTGGACGAGTAGGTAAATGTGCGTATCCTAATTTATTATGAAATGCTATTAAGTTGGCTAACCTCGGTTCTATCAGCTAAATCTACTCGTGGCTACGGCTGATGCAATTCATAATCATTAGGTATATACGCGATAGACATTAAATTATTTTATATTAAGTGAAAAACGATGGACCGGCGATCTGGTCAAAGCTGCGGGGAGCCGTTGGATGTGTAGTCGGCACAGGACCGCTCGTTGTGGCGTTCTCTCGGGGAGGCCTATGTCCAGCAGTGGACGTTGAAAGGCTGAAGGATGGATGGATAGATGGAAGTGAAAAAAGGCTTTAATAATTTTATAAATTGAAAAATTTTAAGTAACATACTCGTATAGCATCACGCCTGTATTCCCCGAAGTGGTAGGCAGAGGTGTATTACACACCCACGACTCGCCAGCTATGTTTAAGTCCCACGTAATAGGGGGCGAGCCTATTGACGTCTACCGGGCACAAAAGTACAGTATACCGTCTACTTAAGTAACCCTCGACATTAAAATCGGTCCATTCGTTGAGGAGCTCTGATACCACAGACAGACACACAGAGACGTCAAACTTATAAACACCCCTCTTTTTGCATCGGGGCTTAAAAATTGCATAATATTACAAACTATTCGATTTTGTTGAAACTTACTCGTATGATATTTACTAGTAGTATGAGGTTACTAACTTTTTAAATCTTGTTTATAAGCATGGAGTACTAAGTCCACCGGAGGGACTAAACTGTGGTGCAATTCGCGAGCTGCCGCTGACAGCCATGACGCAATGTCGGCGCATGCGCAGCTGACTACATTGCGACCCTCTGAGGCTGCTGCGCGTGCCTGCTCGTTGCTTACCACCATACCTGCTATTAGGGCACTAAAACGACACAAGGCTTTTAGGATATAACTCTCGCATACAAATAGGCAATGGGACTTACGCCTTGTAGTGACGCTTTAAGAGTAAAGGTATCACCACCCCATTCTTTCCCATGGGTGTTGTACGGGGCGACTAAGGAAAGTAAGTGGTTATCACCTATTGTATTACCGGTGGTAGGGTTTCACACCAAGTTGGAGTACTCAGTTGCTATTTGGCTTGAGCGGGTCGTACCACCTTTTTCCGTATATGCGACTGTGCAACATTTCAGTGTGTTTTGGTTGTAGCAGAAGATAACCGTCCATTTATTTAATTACCATATGATAAATTAAAGGGTGAGCAGCAGGTGGCCAGTACTCTTAGTATTGCTTAGTCCATGAGCGGTGGCTACCACTTACCATCAGGCCGTGGCTCGTCTACCACCATGTACAAGAAAAATTAGTGTAGGTAGAATTTGATTTTTACAACTATTTATGTTCGGATTAGGAACTGTACACTTATGATTAGGAACTGATATGTATCATATAAACAGTTTCAAGAATACCAGACGTATTTAACTTTCTCCCCTTTATCTTAATTAATTAATTGAACGGGGCGATACTTAGAAAATGAAAAAAAAATGTCCATGTTATTATGGAACAAATATTTTAGGAGAAGAATCCACCACTTCTTCACAGTCTTTGATTATTGCGTGCGAGATAGCCAGGATTGAAAATCCGTGGGTGAGTGATTTCCTCCTAAAATATCCATTTTATAATTACTCCTTTAGGATATTAATATATATATTTTTTAAATTATCTTAGAAGAGACGCAGAGACAGGAAGTATAATTATTTATTATAATATATCATGAATAAAATCTTGTTTTTAGCGATTACTACAAGTTACATAATATATAGCCAGACCTTAACAAAAAATTTTAAACATGGAAAAATCCATCCATAACAACGTAATTAATGATTATGTTAAGAGAATTATATTAATACTCCGAACTGTTATTTTTTACGTATTATTATAATGAATACCTACAGTTTTAAAATAAACTCTATAATGATGGTATATTCCAATCTCAATTACATAATTGTATTTATGACTAGCCTTAGCCAAAATCTTTATAAACACATTTTTAACTCATTTCAGAAAAAGGTTAAATTTTTTTATGTAGGTATATTCAAATATATGTTTGTGGACTATGAGAAAGCCTTCGATTCAATCGAAACTTGGGCGGTGCTGCAGCCTCGTTAGCGGTGCCAAATTGACTATCGGTACATCGAAGTGCTGAAGTGCTTGTATGGAAACGCCACCATGTCAGTCCGTGTTCAGGACAGGAGTACGAATCCGGCCGAACTGCAGAGAGGTATTAGACAGGGAGGCGTTATGTCCCCGAAACTCTTCACCGCTGCATTGGAAGATGTCTTCAATCTCTTGGACTGGACCGGATTCGGCATCAACATCAATGGCGAATACATCACTCACCTTCGATATGCCGACGATATCATAGTCATGGCAGAATCGCTGGAAGACCTTGGCACCATACTCAATGATCTCAGCAGGGTTTCCCGACTAGTGGGTCTCAAAATGAACATGGACAAAATGAAGAATGAAGAGTCATGTCTAATGTCCATGTAATTTACCGCACCGCACCAGTCCTAGTCGGGAGTGCGCTTCTCAAGTTGTCGACCACTATGTCTACCTGGGACAAACAGTTCAGTTAGGTAGGCACAACTTCGAGAAAGAGGTCAATCGATGAATTCAACTCGGATGGACAGCATTAGGGAAGCTAAGGAAGATCTTCTCATCCAATATTCCGCAGTGTCTGAAAACGAAGGGCTACGACCAGTGTGTGTTACCAGTGATGACATATAGAACAGAGACGTGGTCTCTGAATGTTGGCCTTGTATCAAGGCTCAAAGTCGCTCAGCGGGCCATGGAGCGGGCTATGCTTGGTATTTCCCTACGTGATCGAATCCGTAATACGGAGATCCTTAGGAGAACGAGAGTGACCGACATAGCCCGCCGGGTTGCCACACTGAAGTGGCAATGGGCAGGCTATATCGCTCGACGAACCGACAACCGTTGGGGAAGAAAGGTTCTCGAGTGGCGACCACGTATCGGACAGCGCAGCGTAGGACGGCCCCCTACCAGGTCGGCCGACGATCTGGTCAAAGCCGCGGGGAGCCGTTGGATGCGGTCGGCACAGGACCGCTCGTTGTGGCGTTCTCTTGACTATGTCCAGCAGTGGACGTCGAAAGGCTGATGAATGGGTGGATTTAATTATAATTCTTAACTAGCCTTTGCCTGCGGCTCCGCCGCAGCCATAAGCTAGTTTTTAGGTTATATTCCCGATCTAGTAGCGGGATAAAGTGTATACCAGTTTCCATATAAAGTCTAATCAAGAGCTATCAAATAAAATAGTTGCGAAATCTGTTCAGTAGTTTTTGCGTGATGCGCGAACGAACAAACAGATAAACAGACAAAAAGACAAAAAACAACATCCACTGCGATTGCCAACCCGCCTGCCAAGCGTGGCGATTACGGCACTATCCCTCATTTTGGGGAGGCCTATGTCCAGCAGTGGACGTCGAAAGGCTGATGGATGGATGGATGGAAACTAAATATCGTTTAAGAGTTAAGTTTATGTTGAGTCTACCTATTTTATGTTAATAGAACTGTTAAAGTATTCTTGATTGTTTCTATTGAAGACATCAATAAGCACATTTTGAACTAATAATCATGGACCTATCATACAATAGGACTGTGCGCTTTGTATTTCTGTGTATACAAAAATAAAGTGTATTCTCATTAGAGAAGGTTTATATTTCAATTGAAAAGATCAGCGAGCCAGGTGAGACCGTTAGTACGGAGTGCCGGTGTCCCTTTCCTTTGACACATGAATTCTTAGGCTTAGCACACACTGCGAATTTTATTGACGCGATTTATCCACAAAATTCTGTGACATTAATGGAAATTGTATGAAGCTACACGCACTTGCGAAAATAAAATAGTGCGAGAATAATTTCAAAATAAATCTGTGTTTCGTGGTAATGTTTTGTGGAATGAAAGTGTATATCTCTGATCGCACTACGGAAAAAAATTGCATTGGTTGGCCGCTCAGTCGCGTGCTGTCGCGTGCCACTATTGAGATAGCGAAGGGCAGGAAACAAATATATTGAGGAGTTTGTATGAGTTACTCAATGTACGAAT
This sequence comes from Leucoma salicis, assembly GCA_948253155.1. NCBI lineage: Eukaryota > Metazoa > Arthropoda > Insecta > Lepidoptera > Erebidae > Leucoma > Leucoma salicis. The sequence continues at coordinate 9,666,417 of OX411815.1, forward strand.
TGAGGTGTTCCACCTAATTTGAGGTGTGTGACAATGTATCATGATACCATCTGATGGCTCATTTGTGCTTCGTACCTTACAATACACGAGGTTGTGTGCTCAGATATGAGGTGAACGTGTCAATTCTTTACGAAATACATTGCATTGATTGTATAAGCGCAAGGTAAGATTGGAATCAGACAATAACTTTACAAGAATAATTTCATGTTATTCTTCTTTTCGGTTTTGCTTTGGATGAGTTTTTATTTCTGACTTCATTTTTAATGTAATGTAAACATATAAATATATATTTTTTAATTCGTGTTATTTTATTAACATCAGTTTTTTGTAAAAATCCATGGAAGTAATAAGTACGTAGTACGTAGTACTGGCTCCTAGCAATAAAGTAATGATTTGAATGACAGTCTTCACCCGCACTAAACTACAATGTAAATATTATAAGTGTTTTTTGCAAAATGGTGAAAAGGTGTTGCGTGAAGGGCTGCGGGAATGAATCAACTGTTGGTTGTTATATTTATTTTCATAGGTGAGATATAATTTCATGAAAGTTACACCAACTTTTACTATGGAACAACTAGGGTTACAAAAAATTTCCTTTTCCATGGAATTTATCTCTATCCATCCATCCATCAGCCTTTCAACGTTCACTGCTGGACATAGGCCTCCCCAAGAGAACGCCACTACGAGCAGTCCTGCGCCGACCGCATCCAAATGCTCCCCGCGGCTTTGAACAGATCATCGGTCCATCTGGTGGGGGGCCGTCCTACGCTGTATCGTCCGATACGTCCACTCGAGAACCTTTATTCCCCAGCGGTTGTTGGTTCGATATATTATCACGCTCACGCAAAGTTAAAGTCTATGGCTTGCATAGGAAACCGTATTGGCATGCGCCAAAAATTACACTAAAGAATCCTATTCAGCAATATATAATCCTGTTTTATATAATGTATTAGTTATTTTTAATGTAAAACAATAAAATATTATTATGAACTATTGCCTTTATTTATCGGCACCTATTTTCTGGCATCCCCGCCAGATTCCTAAGTAGAATCTTACGCTGATGAAACCACAAACATCCAACGCGTTATCGTTAATCTAGTCCGTTACTTATTACATAATCATGTAGGCAAATATTCCTGTTGAATTTTGTAAAATAAAATTGCCTAGGTTCAAACTTATGTCAACTTATGCTTACGCGGGTGATATTGGTAAGTACCTACGATTTATCTACGCTACTGTTTCGGGAACCTGAGATATAACCTAAAAACTAGTTAGACTATAATATAGTATTATTATCGAATGTTTTTATAATAATTCTAAAATACCCGAAAACTTTTTGTTATATTCTCGCAAGGCTTGGTATTTTACATAGAAAAATCCTTTCATGGGTTTTAATGCCGTAAAAGGGTTAATTCAGTATTGGTGACATCTTTTGACATGCCTTTTACGCCGTAATAAATATCAAATCAGGATTTTTGTTTAGATGTCCATTTGGGTGCGTGTGTCTCGGCTGAGGACTTGGTAGAAACGTACAAAAATCGTTAAGAATTTTATACGCAGTGCATTCTAGTTATGATTCTGTACGCGGATTGTATACCGTCAGAATAAAAAATCGAGCGGGGTGATTTCGCAGTGCGTGCTAAGCCTTACTATTGAACAATTAGGGTAACAATAAATTTTCTTTTCCGGTTCATTCAAATCTAAGCCTTAGTAAAGGTTTTTAAACTCACAATGGCTAGTCAGTTCACGAAAACAAAATTAACAAAAAAACTGTCAGTCACAATAAAGTAAACTTCCCCAAATGTAAGATTTTTATTATTTGTTTACTTCTAACTATAGTTCAGTTGGTAGGTTTTTTTTTTGTTTGCATGAGCCAAAAAATACGTCTGATCGGCATCTTTTAATGTAGGGGAGGCCTAGTTTTTAGTCATGCTTATATATTAGTATTTTTTCAAGCTTTAGTTTCTTTAAGAACTGGATCAAATATCATCAAAATCGGTTCACTACATGAAGCGTGAGAGCAAAACCAACAAAAAATTGTTTAACCGATAATAACAAAAAGAAAAAAAAATCTATTTGTTTTCAAACATGGTCACCCGAATAGAGTGAGATAAATTGGCCTCGTACCTACTATCTCACTAGGACCGTTTTTTGGTAGCAGTGCGCATTCCAGTTGTATACATGTTACTTCCATGCTAATAATAGAAAAAAGTGTCAATTTTTATGTAGGTATGTCAATATTCAATTATAATTCTTAATCATGTAAACAATGTTTGACGATCATTCCTATCATAGAAGGTGATACGTCATCTGACATACTGGGTTTATTTATCTATACTATATAAAATTGTAACAGAGCTGTGTCTGTACATTCAAGATATTTGAGAAAAAAATACTGTAATAGGCTATATAGGCGTGTCTAAACACAAAACAATTCTTTTTAGAATTTTTGTCTGTTTGTCTGTTTGTTTGTTCGCGCATCACACAAAAACTACTGAACTGGAACTGAACTGGATTTTGATGCAACTTTTTTATTTGAAAGGCCTTGATTATACTTAAAAACTGGTATACATTTTATCCCGCTACTATATCGGAAACTTGAGATATAACCGAAAAACTAGTAAATTATTTAAACTAGATTTTTTTGTAGAATTTATTTAAAAGAAATACTAGATGGATTTTGATGCAACTTTTTTTATTTGAAAGGCCTTGATTTGACTTAAAAATTGGTAAACATTTTATCCCGCTACTATATCGGGAACCTGAGATATAACCGAAAAACTAGCTTTTGGCTGCGGCGAACCCGCTGGCAAAGGCTAGTTAGTATTAAATGTATTTAAGTATACATAATCGTAAGTATTTTTTCTCTGTAGTGATGAACTGGGCAAAAATAATGTCACCACCTACCCTACTTAATCTTACAGACGTTTAGGCAATCGAATTGTTTGGAAAACGATAAAATTTTACTTTCCGTTTAAGTTTCTTATAAGTAAGTTTCGATACCTATGGTTTCAACATTAATATCTTACTCACCAGCATAGCAGTACAATAAACAACGTGACAACAGCCAGTGCTCTGTCATTGCAATTAGAATTTTCGGATTCAGGAAATAAAGCCCCAGTTTCCATTTCATCATTACACCTGGACCTTGAAAATAAGGACAATATTCCTAAGACAAGAAGATAGACGGGTATCACGAGGGCGATGCAAGAAAATGCGATGATGAATGCCAGGAACGTTGATTCCACTTTGATTGACTGAAACAAAATTAATTGCTATTTTAGAAAATCCCTTAATGGTTAATTGCTTGAGAAGTTGAAAGTAAGGAGATTTTATTATATAAAATTACCATCCAAATTGTCACAGGTGTCGTAAGATTTGAAATGAAGTCAAATTAAGGAGACAATGTCAATGAAGGGGAACGCTCAGCAAATTTTTTTAAGTGACATAGGTAGTTTTTTTTTAACTTTTTTATCTTCTCATCTATGCTATTATAAAGCTGAAACAGAGCCGTGTCTGTACATTTAAGATATTTGAGAAAAAATGACTGTATTAGGCTATATAGGCTTGTCAGAACACATAACATTTTTTTTTAGATTTTTTGTCTGTTTGTCTGTTTGTTCGTTCGCGCTTAACTGAGCTGATTTTGATACAACTTTTTTTTGATAGCCCTTGATTAGACTTAAAAGCTGGTATATTTTTTATCCCGCTATATCGGGAACCTGAGATCTAACCTAAAAAATAGCTTTGACTGCAGTGGAGCCGCGGTTAAAGGTTAGTTTTCAATAAATTTTATATTAGATTTGAATTTTGTCAAGTATTTTTTTAGTTAAATCATAGAGCAACAAAAAATATATTGGTTGGGGCATTTCATCTGCTTATTTTGACTACATGTTCAGTTTTCCATACAAAATCATCGTAACTCATATACTCGTATTTAAATTAAGTAATTTTCGTAAGAAGCATTGAGTTTCACTTGAATTGATTTTAAGCACCTTTATCTCCAGAAACAATAATAACAATACCGATAAAAAAAAATTGGCTACGACGGCCAGTATCAATAGACACTAGTCGTGTACGCAGGAGATATTATAGTGCACACACACACATAAGTGCACTCTCTGCTTCCTCGCTCTCATAGTCAGATGAGATCGCTATCAGATACGACTGGAGCGAGATCAGGAGGCATGGGGATGTAATATCGCCAACTTCCTAACTCCGAGATGCTACTGAGAATTTTTCGACGGAAAAAACTCAATAAATTTTTGTTAGCCTGACTTTGGGTTAGAACCTCATTATCCGCAGTCGCATAGACTACCTTAGCGGTAGGTATTACCGATGTACCACCGAAGGAATTTAACATAGTTCCAGTGGCCCGCCAATAAAGGCGGAGAAATGGCACTGAGAGATTTTATAAAATCTTAAATTAAGTTAAAGATAAGATTTTATAAAATCTTAATTGTAAAATTAAGTTTACCTGGTCGGTATAATGTATGAAAATACTTCCGACAGATGGCGCAGGCGTCACCCAAAGACGTTAAGTATGATGTGTTAAAAAATCTTAATTGTAAAATTAAGTTTACCTGGTCGGTATAATGTATGAAAATACTTCCGACAGATGGCGCAGGCGTCACCCAAAGATGTTAAGTATGATGTGTTATCGAAATTAGCAGTCAGGAGCAATTGTCAGGATGGCTGAATTGGTAAAGCATCTATCTGGACGGTATCCAGAAGATGCAGGTTCAAATCCTGCTCCTGACTGTTATTTTCAATTTTACATTTTTCACTTTGTGTTTAATGTATTTTAATTGTGTCTCTAAACGAATATTAGGTGGGTTAAAATAAATAAACCTTGAACTAAAAAGTAGATATAATATTACAATAAATAATGATTGTGAAAAAGCGTGGGATGCTTATAAGTGAATTATTTGTAACATTTGATTTCAAGTATACCCCACGATTTTTTACATTTTAAAAACTATAATAAGTTTTATAAAAGAAATAAAACCTACTAATCTGTGATAATTTGCCTTTAAGCTTCATTGAGCGGACGGACATGGAAAAACTATAAGAGTTTTTTATTGGCTACGGAACCCTAAAAACGGATACACTTCTCAAAGATTGCATTGTCATCGGTCCTTGATAAGTGTGCAAAGTTTAAAATCAATCCGACGTTTTGAAGAGGTTGGAAATCACGTTTGAAGATTCCATTACGTACGAGTACATACTAACATACGTATGAAGCTAATAAAAGCGTGTTAATAACACAATACCTATTCTGTTTCAATTTACCTTGTAACCAAATGTAAATAAAGTTTAGCAAATATTTTTCTCTTCTCAGAATTTAATAAATAAAGAGAGAGTAAACGCGATAAATTGGTGTGTTAGGTGACGCATTATCGTCTTCGAGTTGAGTGTTCTAGGGCTATCATGTTGCAGGAAACGACGCTTTTAAAATGTCGGTCTTTTTGGCGAACGAAAAGGTGAATGACGTAGATGTATAAAAAACCGGACAAGTGCGAGTTAAACTCGCGTAGACAGTGTTCCATACATGATAATCTAACATACATAATTTTATTAGACAACGATAAAAGGATAATTTTCGCCAATTTCTTAAATAACTTTATAACCATTTTCATAAAATTATAAAGAATGTTTTTCTATAACAAGCCATTTCATTTCATATGTCACACTTGTTAGTAAACTTATTTACTTTCTTTCTTTCTTTCATATATGTAGTTTGCAAACCTTTTTGAATATTTTGATCTGTATTTAGCACTTGACATACTCAGCCACTATAAAGAATATTTATTTTTCGGAAAGTGTAAAAATAGAGCTTTACTGCTAGCAGGATTCGAACTTGCGTCCCGTCTAATCCTAAAAAGTGCTCTGGACTGTTAAGCTATTGCAGTCACCCAACGGTGATCGCGCAGATATCTAAAACAAATGTGAAGTGGAGATTTGGAGCCGGAGTTAGAAAGTTGGCAGTGTTTCACCCCGTACCTCGGAAGACAGGTAAAGACGCTAATCACTCTCTAGTTGTTTAAGAATGCTGTCCCATCGGACTATGAAAATAAGGGAACAGAGAGTATACTTGTGTTCGCGCAAATAATTCGTGCACTATAATATCTCCTGCATTGTTATTATAATTATTTATATGATCATAAAAAATATTATGATTACATAAATATATTTATATTTTGGCCGTGGGGGGCTGGCTTTAGAATTGTCCCACCCCTGTCTACCCACGGGAGTCATAAGAGCCGACTGAGGGAATACCGGGGGAGTGGGCAGCAGCACTCCCTCGAGTATTAACAACATCCACTGCGATCGCCAACCCGCCTACCAAGCGTGGCGATTATGGCATTATCCCCCATGACGGGACCGCTCGTTGTGGCGTTCTCCATGGGAGGCCTATGTCCAGTAGTGGACGTTGAAAGGCTGATGGATGATGTGATCATTATCAAAGTATAATGTTGTTTCTTAACAATAATATTTCCGTATCAAAAAGCTCCTAGCCGAGCGTTGTGAGTCCGATTCCCACACAGGACAACTCTTTGTGTGATCCACAAATGGTTGTTCTCAGTCTGGGTGTACTATGTGTCCGTGAAATGAAGAAAAGTAGTTTAAAGTCCCCTGCGATACAATGGTTATTTCTTTGTGCAGAGTCTTGTACTTTAAAAATAAAAATATTAAAATAGAGAATAGACTGGCTCAACTAGGGAAGTACTACCCTCTCACATAGTACCATCGTGAAGAAAACGTAGGTCTTCCTACTTATATATTTAGTTCGTTGCTTATTACAAAGTCATATGGTTCATAAGATATTTAAATTCCTTAATTTGATTTATCTTCTAATATGTCCTCGTTAGCTCATACTTCCCTGTGAAATGACCTACTCACAAAACCGGTCACATGAAATGTAATTTCCGTGATTCTTAATAACAAATGAATAATACTCCGATAACTTTAGGTTACTTAATGAATATATATCAGTATATATCAATGGGTCATGAGTGATAAACGAATTTAGATTCCAATTTGTGTGTGCGTAGATAAACTAATTTCTGTGATAATGTATAAGTTTATAATTTCTTCCTGCATCTTATTGAGTTTAAATTACTGTTATGGTAGAGTGTCCCGTGAGTATCCCTTATTATTTAGATATATGTAAACACTTGGCGATTCCAACGAATCAGTTTAATAAATATTTCAAGCTACTTACTTATTTTCGAGCTAAATAATTATACTTGCTTTAGTAAACGCCTCTTGACATTTATTGGGTGTATATATATATATATATATATATAAATATATATTCGTATAGATTTAATAAGAAGATTTTATTAATGTTCCGTAAAGCCTATTTACATTATTTGACCCGATTTTGAAGTCCACTCCGACGAACACGACGTCATAGATGGAATCAAGTAGATTGTAAATATTAGAAATCAATAACGGAATATTATTTTAGCCTCGTACTTGACGCCATGTCCAGGACTGAAGTCTGATTGTCTAAAGAAGGCTGTGGAAGACGCTCTACCTCACTTTTCAAAAGGTATTCCAGAATTGGGTTTGCCTCCAATTGATCCTTTGGAGGAGGACCACATTGTTTTGTCCCTCCCTGGGGGCTTAAACATTGAGCTCAACAATGGTAGTATGTCTGGATTGCGGAAATGTCACATAGATTCTGTATCGTAAGTTTATAAGTCATATTATTATAGTCTTATTCGATATTTAGATATTCTTATATATATTTTTAGCATTTGACATGCTTAGCACTATACATTTTCACTTTGTGTTTAATGTCTTATTCGATGTTTAAAATATTACCATTTTTGATGTATTACGAATAAATATTGTATTCATCAGCAACTAAGGTGAGCATAGCAATTATATTCTATGCTATAAATAATTATAGATAGATAATTATATGAATATCTATGATTTTAGATACAAAAATCATGAAGCTGATTTGAAGATGCACTGTAACTTCACTACTAAAGGGATATACAAAGCACAGGGGAACATATTGATTGTCTCCGTTAATGGTGACGGGATTGCGAAAATTAAAACAAGTAAGTTATTTAAAGCTGACATGTTTTTTTTAAATACTGTTAGAGGCCATGTTATCGTGGATGGCCACAACAAACTACTATAAAATTGTTAACTTATCAATCATATTATTTTTCTAATAACCTTGTACAATCATCCATCCATCAGCCTTTAAATGTCCACTGCTGGACATAGGCCTCCCCAAGGATGGGGGATAGTGCCGTAATCGCCACGCTTGGCAGGTGGGTTGGCGATCGCAGTGGATGTTGTTAATACTCGAAGGAGTGCTGCTGCCCACTCCCTCGGTATTCCCTCAGTCGGTTCTTACGACTCCCATGGGTGAAGAGGGGTGGGACAATTCTAAAGCCGGCCCCACACGGCGAATTCATACAACAATACTTATAGAATGTTATTATAAACACGTAATACACCATTCCATTCCATAAGTAGCGTAACACAATTAGGTTGTTAAGGTGTACTTTTAAACCGCAGAAAAATATGATAATAAAATAAAAAATAGCAATTTATATTTTTAATAATTTCTATTCTAATATTTTTTATTTTAGAGAATGCTTTTCTAAATATCAAGATGAGATTCGAAGACAAAGTTCGCAACGGAATAATCTACTACGAAGTGAAAGATTTCGATAGCCATTATGATTTTGGAGATAGAGTCTCATTTGAGTTAACAGATTTGTTTAAAGGAAACGCTGAATTGAGTGAGTACTTATTTCATTTTTTTTTGATTTCGAAATGTTAGTAGTAAGTGCACATTTACAAAATACTTTATATTTTTTTAAGTCACATCAACCAGTATCACAGCTAAATACATATTGTAATCATAAGTTGTATTTTTCAGGTAATGTCATATTGAAGTTTCTGAATGACAATTGGAAAGTAATAGCTGAAGAGTTCGGCAAACCTATATTCGATAAATTTACTGTTTCAGTAATCAATATTATTAAAAAGTTCTTTGAAATTGTACCTAAAGATGAACTAATAATTGAATAGTTTTTACAGTTATCGAGCTGTTTTATTTTCTAGAAATGATTTATGATTTTATTATGTTGTTCTTGGACCAAAAATAATTTTCATTTTTGTTAAGGAGTATCTAAATCTATTTTTATTAATGAGGTTTTAAGTCAGTTCTTTGTTATTATTATAGAATGGATATTTTATGCCATGTGGGGCCGGCTTTAGAATTGTCCCACCCCTCTCCACCCATGGGAGTCGTAAGAGCCGACCTAGGGAATACCGGAGTGGGCAGCAGCACTCCTTCGAGTATTAACAACATCTACTGCGATCGCCAACCCGCCTGCCAAGCGTGGCGATTACGGCACTATCCCTCATTTTTGAGGAGGCCTATGTCCAGCAGTGGATGTTAAAAGTCTGATGGATGGATGGATGGATGGATGGATATTTTAGGAGGACAGTCCACCACTCACCCACGGTTTGTCAATCCCGGTTATCTTTGGAAAAATAACCTAAATTGCAAATCCGCACTCTCACAGATGGAGAAGAATGTGATAATAGCAAAGTAGCATGCACGATAATGACAAGAAAACTTACTAACGCGACATAACCATGTGATACGACAGGACTCTCCAAACCACAACGTTACAATATTCCGCAAAAATTCGAACACAAATTCGACACGTGTTTCACTTCTGAATGAGGCATCCTTAGGAACGCTCGGCAACAAAGCGTTCCTGAGGTTCCTGATTCTGAGAGTCCTGCCGTATTGCATGGTTGTGTCACGTTGGTGAATATTTTATGGATTTCTGCCAAGTGTCACCTCATTCAATCAATTAACAGTTCTTTGTATTAAATTGTTTTGTTTATCTTCTAAAAAGCAAATTTTCATCTATGCTACAAAAATAATGTCTATAAAGTACTAAGTACAATTTTATTACATTAACAACTTTTTAAGCAAATATGAGAATTTATAATATTTTTTTTTTAATAAATTAGTTATATTGTTAACATACCTGCAGAAATGAGAATGGAAATGTAAATATTCCCCATACAATGTCCTTAATGAGACCTAAAAAAATAAATAGCTTTATGTTTCTTACTTTACAAATCTTAATGCATACTATTATAACACTGTAACAGAGCTATCTGAACATTGAAGCTATTAAAAAAACACTATTAGGCTATTCAAGTAGCCCATAATATATATTTTGGAATCTTATCTTTTGTTTGTTTTTGTTTATGTAAAAAAGTCTGAAAGGATATTTATGAAACTTCTTTGTTTGGGTAGCCCTAAATTACATTATAAAATGGGTATACATTTTATCTTACCATTATGTCGGGAACTTAAGATATAATAAGCAAAAAACTAGTTTTTGCCTATCACGAATCTACGCAAATGCTATACTATGGAATGAATCTACTTGTAAGAGCATTTATCGCGTTCAATCGTTTGTCTATTATTATAATTCTGAAGGATAGAAAAGAAAATAATTATGAATATGTTTACGTGAATATTGGAATACTACAAGATCAGAAAATAAATTTTCTCTATAATTGTTCTTTCGTGACTTTTTCAATTTATCTTTTTTTTTAATTATTTATCAAAAATAAAATACAAATCGAACAAATTTCATATCATAAAAAACGGTCTAGAGGTTCTTGAGTAAGAAATGGTGTAACTGACCTGACTTTGTTTTATATTATATACTAGCACATTATACGTGGCTTTGCTCGCGTCATAGTGATAAATCGATTTTGGATAAGGTTTGCGTAAAATCTTTTCTTAGCTCACTTACAGCACTACTGAAGGAATGTAATATGGTTCCGGTGCCCCGCCAATAAAGGCGGAGAGACGGCACACGGCGTGTTTCTTTAGTGAGTGAAGGCACACTACCCTGTTCGTTGCTCCAAGCGATGGGGTGTGCGGTTAGGAACATTTTTCCCGCCTTGACAAAAAAAAAACAGTCCTAGCCCCAGAAGTCTTTAAGATATAACTTTACATGTTGGGTTCATAAATATATATATATATATAGTGAAAGAAAATATTATTAATAGCCCGTCTTTTAATAATTATTATATTTATATCGTTACGTAATAAAGCGTGTAAAAATAAAATAAGAAAGTCGATTGCCAATCATGTATTTTTTTTTGTATTCGCCTATTTACATAAATATAAAATATATCAAGTTTAGAGTTAAGAATTTGTTAAAGTAAGCCAATTCTAAAATCATCTCGCAAAAATGTGTTTAGCAATTTTTGTTCACTTCAGTTATAGAATAGTTTGAAATAGTATCATCACTGTGCATATTTATGTTATATGTATTAGTTTAAGCAATTAGCGTAACGAGATCATTTACGCGACCTCATTGTATACGCGAAGCCTTTTGAGGTTGTATCAGCCCAGGCTGTGTTGTGTGTTACCTTTGCAGCTTTGATTATAGATACTGAACGTTTATTTCGTTGGTAAACAAGAATTTATTCTAGTAAAAATTTGTTTTTGCTGTTCTGATAAAATTGAAATAGGATAATTCAGATAATATGTACCTATTTAAAATGTTATTTCGTTTATGTAACATTTTAATATAAAATACATTTTACTGTCTTTATAATTTAATATAATATTTAAGTTTACAGTTTAGTATAATTTTGATATAATTTTTGACGTAGTAAATATGATATATTCTCAACCAGTCACATTTAATTAAGGAAAATATAATTTAGTATTCTATATTGTTTTGCACGAATACGTGTGAATCCATAAATCAGTCAATTTTGTGATGAATTGACACGTCCTCGTACAAAACAATTACTATGCTATAATAAAGTAGCTTACCGACTGGGAAATCAAACGGGTATATCAGATAGAAAAATTTTGACATAAAACCAAAAGGGTGAAATCCTTCGTCAAGTCTTAATGATGGCAATAAATAAGTTTCTTTTTGAGGTAAACTACCAAATCTTATTTTGCTGCTATCCTTTTCTTCAAACCAATCTTCTGTGTAAGTCTTTATATCATTCTCAGTAACCATTTCTTGTGTTGTGTTAAATAAATTAATTGATTCATCAAACATGTCTCTTGTTATTGGTATAATTGGAATAGTAGTTGTTCCTATAGTGACTAATGTGCTAATGGGGGATTTAGTAGGTTTTTTGGTTGGTGTTAAATCTATTTTTTGTAGCCGTCTTTCCTCTGACTTAGCTTTTAACAGATTGTTATATTTTTCTAACCATATCTTCCTGGCTGTTGAATTCAAATTACCAGCGTCCCGTTTTCGCCATAAACCAATTTCTTTATTGCCTTGAATATTGGTATTATAATCATGGTTATCATTTTGTTTATCTCGAGTTTCTATACGGTTTACTGAACTATCCATAATGTTTGTTTCCATGCAATTATCCCACACTAAAGCCTCGGCTTGATTTATAACAGACCTTTCTAAATTACTTGCTACAACATTTTCATCTAAAAGTAATTGATAATCTCCGTCACCGTCATACTTTTTACCATTCGATTTCTTGTTTTCCAACGAATGAAGTGCGAAGATTGCTTGGAAATTCTGTTCTGGTTCAGCTAATGCAGTCAACTTGGTGTCGCTAATGTCATTTGGATTGTTTCCGGCAGAGTCCGCAGGCGATGTTTCCGAAGTCGTTTGAATTTGTTGGATTTGCGTCGGAAAAATATTGGTAAATCCTAGCTTGTCAAGTAAAATGTTTATTTCGTTTTCTGTGTTTAACTTGTTTGAAGATGTTTGCAGGTTAACTTGATTTATTAGAATTGCAAATATTATTACGAACGTTGCCATAACGGAATCATTATTTTTATTTATTTTATATCTAATGGAAGCAGCACGACTATGAACAGTAAATGTTAGCGGTTAACTGAAATATGGGGTGAGGAATATTGGACGAGGGATTTGTAGCACTTAGTAGTCTGCCCAACGACGTTGCACAATTGTATCGTGACACTTCTATTGTTATTTTACTGGATTATACGAAGTGTAGCTTCGCTTTCGTTACCCATACCTATACAATTTTTTGTTTGTTGGAATTTGAGTGAAATGATGTTGATAATTTTTTGATTCCCAAAACAGTTATGTAAAAGTGTAATTAATTTATATTTTTATGAATCGTAGTCTCAATATTATTCTGACAGAAAAACTTAGTAATTTTTGCATAATTTAGGATTAATTCATTCATTCAAGAATTTTGTTAGTAAAATACACCTTGTTAACAGTTAACACATAGTATCGGTTGAGTAATTATGGCGTGAAAGAGTTACAAACAAACACACTTTGAAATGTGTAATATTAGTGAGGATAACAGGATTTAGCTAACCTTAGAGAAAGTAGAGGATGAGCTTTAGATTATTATGGAAACTCAAGTTACCATACTTACGAGTGCGTCATTAAAATACTGACTAGGCTGCGTCAACAAGAACAGATCTTCTATTGCTTGAATTTGGAAAAAATATTCTACTTATGTATTTCCTCAAAGTCCTGAGAAAAAGGTTAGAGCCTTACTTATTCCAGCAAAATGGGCCGGTTTGATCGGGGACTTGCCACCCTCTGAGTCGCAGTGAAACAACCGTAGGTAGTCCTCATGTTGTGTTTCGTATAGTGAGGGAGAGTGATGCATGCCCAGACACCCACCCTAATCCTCTCCTTAATGTACTCCCTATCCACCTCCTATCCCTTTCCTTGGAGATGACGATGCGCGAGTGATGCCTCTGGTGTTGCTAGCATTTTTAGGCATCTTTAGGCTACAGTAAGCGTTACCTTACCATCAAGTGGGCTGTAAGCTTTTTAGCCACCCACGTAGTAGGCATAAAAATATTTAATGTAACATAATTTTATCAAAATTTGTATATTTGGTACAAAATATAATTTTCCTTCCTAGATTTGATTAGAGGTGGCTTATTGGTGAGCTAATTTGGTTCAAATCAGTTTTTAGAACTAAAATCATTTGCACATAAGTATTAGCCTCTCGATTATCTAACGAAAATACTTTAAGTGTCCCCAAGGATAGCACGATTAGTGTTTTTCATTATTGTTTGATTAGCTGAATGCTTCCAACAATATGTTGTAGACGTTTTTCATATTAGATATGTATGGCAAAATAATATCAAATAATGCATCAGTTTTTCTTGATGTAGCTACTAGAGTGACAAATTAAATTTTGTTTTCAATAACTCGTTAGTTCTATGCGCCTAAAACGTCCTTACTATCCCGTGGTTCCAAACAACTCTGCCCGTATTGCTATGTGTTTGTTAGTAAAAACTCGTTGAACAGTTGCTGCCGCTGCTCGTCTACCTATATTAAGATTATATCATGGCTATCAGCACTACATGTTTATTCGAGTGGGCCGCTACAAACTTTAAGGTCCTTTAAGTTGATAATGTTTATTACCGTATACCGAGATTTGTTCTCTCCGTTTTGTTGTGGAAACCCAACAAAACATTAAACCCGTTAGAAGCAGTATAGTTAAGCCACCTAATGTAATACGAGGTGCGTTTAGTTATTTTAGTAAATGTTTCTGCTCACGGATTTGTTCATAACATGTACTTCAAAATGGGGTTTAAAATGATAGAATAAAAAATCCCTATTATCTATTTAGATAAAAATAGCTACGGTATAAGAAATCTTGTTATAAACTTAACGAATAAATCGGTTATTTCATGACCTGAAATGAATTCCAGTTTTTAAGTCTAATTAAATACTAACAAACAAAAAATGCATCAAAATACATTCAGTAGTTTTTGCGTCATGTGCGAACAAACAAACAAAATTTAGACAACATTTCTACAAATAACTGATTTGTGTTCAGAGCCTAATAAAGTTACTTTTCTCAAATATCTTTTATGTATAGGCTCTGTTACAGCTTTATAATAGCTGGATTAGGATTGATAAATTGTAATATCCTATATTATAAATAGTGTTGTTTCAGAAGTGTGATTTCTGTTCGTGTCTTAAGCGCTTGGAAGCCTTTCTTGTGCACAACTTGTGTGAGGCTTCCCGCAGCTTAACAACACTTTCAAATATTAGCAACTGTCCTAGATGTTCGGTTAGCTTGACCTTATATAATAGTTTAACATTTTTATAGCTTTTGGTGGCAGACAAGCCAACCTGATGGTAAGTAGTAATCGACACTAATGGACTTATCAATACTAAGAAGCCTCTGCTCACCATTTCATTTCGCGGGTGAGGAGTTAATGACTGGACTGCTATCTCCTACTATACCTAACCAAAACACGCCGAGATCCTTCATAGTCGGTAACACGGCAGACGCTGATACCAACCCGCGCAAGCCCGATAAGAAGTGAGTACTCCTAATTAGCACCTAATCCTACCACTACCCACTAGAATAGCCATGGGTGGTAACTGATTACTTCGCTTAGTCGCCTCAAGAGATACCCGTGAGAAATAATGGCTATGGCTTAGTCCATCACTACAAGGAATTTATGGAAATTTGCTCTTTCTTTACCCAACATCTCGATTAGAAATAAACCATAGATATAATAATCTTATTAAGAAGAAGAACTGTATTTAATGCAAGAGTGTGTTAATATAAATTTAATGCAATACGTCTCTGTTAAGAGCTACAATATAGTAATAATAAATATTCACGGACATTTCACACAACGCCCTCTAGTCCCAAACTAAGCTTAACGCTTGTGCTATGGGTACCAGATTACGGATATAATACATATACTACTTTTTTTTTGTAAATACATACATATATAATAGATAACAAACACCCAGACGCAGTACAAATATCTGTGTTCATCACACAAATAATGGTCCTGAGTGGGAATCGAACTCACGACCTCGTGCACGTAAGTCAATTACACTACCAACTACGCCACGAGGCCCGGTTAAAATAACTAGCTATCACTATAACAAGTGCTTAACATAATTTTAATATTTTTTTTTTGTATTATTTATTTAGATATTTTTAGCATTTGACATGCTTAGCAACATACATTAATAATGACGCAAACCCTATAAATATTTAGATATTTTTATATATATTTTTAGCATTTGATTAGGTAAAATCTTAATTGTAAAATTAAGTTTACCTGGTCGGTATAATGTATGAAAATACTTCCGACAGATGGTGCAGGCGTCAACCAAAGACGTTGAGTATGAATGTGTTATCGAAAATAGCAGTCAGGAGCAAGGGTCACGATGGCTGAATTGGCAGGGCATCTGGACGGTATCCAGGAGATGCAGCTTCGAATTCTGCTCGTGACTGTTATTTTCGATTTCACATTTTTCACTTTGTGTTTAATTTTTTTGTATTGTTAGAATAATTAATAGAGTACAAATATTAGTTTTTAATTAGCGAGAACGATTAAGCATCCTCACGTATGTAGTTCTAAATATAAATAAAAAGAAATGAACCGATCTTTATAATACATTTCCGTGTTTTACCTAATACGTACGGGATCTAAAGCAAATGCCCAGTCAATTATGAATCTAAACTTAAAAACTCTATGGTTCAGTTTTGAAGTATGTCTACTTGTATTTTTTTTTATTGCATGTAGTGGCAGACGAGCCACAGCCCATCTGATGGTAAATGGTAACCTTCGCTCATGGACTCAACTATACCGAGAGTATTGTCAAGCCGCTGCTCACCATTTCATTTCACAGATATGAAATGGAAGAATAACAAAGCTCCTCCTACATCTCCTGCTACAGCCAAAACGCAACGATGTGCTTCATGGCCGGTTACACGGGAGATGGTGGTACCAACCCGCTCGGGCCAGATACCAAGTGAGTACTCCCACTTGGTACCCAGCTCTACCACCAGTCATGCAATGGATGATAATTGCTTACTTCCCTTTGTCGCCTCATAAGACACCCGGGGGAAAGAATGGGGTGGTGACACTTGTATTCTTAGTCCGTCCGGACAATCGTATCCAAACATAATATTAGTACTTATGAATGTTATTATATTTCTTTTCCTATGCGCTAGTAATTTGTGCAAAAAACCCATGTAGTTCTCCAAGAGCTATCTCGAGGCAATGTGCAGCAGTTGAAGAGACACTCGTGTCTAAAAACTCTCGTATAAAATGCATGCGATGTCACCTAACCCACATCGTTATTAACAGTGAAGTGAGTGTACCTAGCCTTATTACAGTGTACCTACGTTAATTGGATATCTGATGTTCGTATTTTCACATGTACGTGTATTCATTTGCCAGGATTAAAGATTGTCAAGAAATTCTCACTGCTCCGGTGATAAAAAATTCAAATGACTGAGATAATTTTGGAAATTGGGAAACTTTTGCTTATTTTAAAGAAGCTAAAGGACACCCGTCTAGTGGGTGCTATCGATTATTTCGAAGAATATCTTTTAATTTTTTATATAGGTACTTAGTGCTCTAAATTTGCACCAATTCAAACCTTAGAGCGTCCCTGATCCGATTCTATTGAGCACACCTACCTTTTTTTTGTTAAGGTGGGAAAATATGTTCCTAACCGCACACCCTATCGTTCGGGGCAACGACCAGGGTAGTGTGGGGCCCGCACCCACTAAAGAAACCCGCCGTGTGCCGTCTCTCCGCCTTTATTGGCGGGCCACTGGAACTATGTTACATTCCTTCGGTGACATATTGCTCTCGTGGCGTAATGGTACCCCAAATGCAGTCTGTCCGACACAGTTATAGACATGTGCCTGCTACACGGTTGTGAACTAATCCCCTAACAGAAGTGACCTTGCTAGATTACAACCGTGTAGACAGAAGTTTGCAACCAAATATAAAACAGACAATCGGCCGCCAACCTAGGTCACCTGTCTTATGGCGTTCGTTTACAACCGTTTAGCAGGCTCTAAGTGATCCCACCTCAGACTAACAAAATAATAAAGACACCGCAATGTCAACCCAAAAGTGAAGCCACTCTTTTAAAGATGTGCGTGTGTAAGTGTTGTAGCCGAAAACAAAAAACCTCTATAATTTGGGTAAATTTTTAAAAGTTTTATATTTAAAACATAAATGACGGGCCTCGTGGCGTAGTCGGTAGTGTAACCGACTTCCGTGCACGAGGTCGTGGATTCGATTCCCACTCAGGACAATTATTTGTGTAATGAACACAGAGATTTGTACTGCGTCTGGGTGTTTTCTGTCTATTATATTGTGCATGTATTTACAAAAAAAAGTAATATATGTATTATATCCGTAATCTGGTACCTATTGCACAAGCGTTAAGCTTAGTTTGGGACCAGAGGACGTTGTGTGAAATGTCCGTGAATATTTATTTATTTATAAAGGAAGTAGTATAAAGTAAGTTTACAGCAAATCATATAGGGGATATTATGGCGCTACGTATTCATGTACGTAACGTAACGTACGTAAGAAATCGTCGAGTGATTTGAGGTAGTTTTAAATCATACTCTAACTTAACTGGTGACATTCGTGGTTTATGACACTTCGTTTTGGCATAGTTTTGTTCGCATTTGTGTGCGTGAGCGCGTGTAATTACTTGTATGGCATGGTTTTATATGGCTTCACTGGATTGTTCGTAATGCTATGTCTATATTTTTTTCTTGATCTGAGAATCCACTAATAATAGCATAGAAAAATAGCATCACGCCTGTATTCCCCGAAGGGGTAGGCAGAGGTGTATTACACACCCACGACTCGCCAGCTATGTTTAAGTCCCACGTAATAGAGGGCGAGCCTATTGACGTCTACCGGGCACATTTCCAAACTCCGGGCTGCTACTGAGAATTTTTTTTTTTAGGGAAAGGCTCAATAACATTGCCCGACGCGGGGATCGAACCCGAGACCTCATGATTAGCAGTCGCATACACTACCGCTACACCACCAAGGCAGTTAAAATACTAATAATAGCCTGAGAGAAAAATTTACATCTAATATATAAAATTTCCATGTCACAATGTTAGTTACCGTACTCCTCCGAAACGGCTGGACCGATTTGTATGAAATTTTGTGTGCGTATTGGATAGGTCTGAGAATCGGCCAACATCTATTTTTCATACCCCTAAATGATAAGGGTGACCCACCCCTAAATATTTTATTTTATTTTTTGGACAACATGTTCTATTTTTATTTTAGTATGATTCAGCATTAAAAAATACATGCAACCCTAAATTTTCACCCTTCTACTGCCGATGTAGAAATAATTTATATGGCAAAACAACGTTTGCTGGGTCAGCTAGTATTATATAATTATGACTTACTTAACGACTTACAAAGCAGAGATCTCATGGTTCGAAGCAATGTACCGATTCTACTATAACAAAAGGGTGAGTATCTTTTAACCCCATGTTTAACCCGAACTTAATATTCCTCTCCTTATTATCCTACCCATCCTCTCTTTATTATCTTTCCTATCCAGGTAGATATAGGGATATGAGGTCCCATCTCTTTCTGTAGAAAAAGTTCAATTTTTCAGTGGGACTAAGAAGAGAAGAGCAAAATGCGAAAACGTCAAATTTCAAGCTTTATATATCGCTTGTAGAGCGCCCCCAGTGTCCGGTGGCAGCAACAGCCTTCTAGAACATTCTATAAATTCGAATCTATACTATTATAAAGCTGTGTCTGTACATTTAAGATATTTGAGAAAAAATGACTGTAATAGGCTATATAGGCATGTCTAAACACAAAACAATTTTTTTAGAATTTTTGTCTGTTTATCTGTTTGTTTGTTCGCGCATCACACAAAAACTTCTGAACGGATTTTGATGCAACTTTTTATTTGAAAGGCCTTGATTTGACTTAAAAACTGGTAGACATTTTATCCCGCTACTATATCGGGAACCTGAGATATAACCGAAAAGCTAGCTTTTGGCTGCGACGAAGCCGCTGGCAAAGGCTAGTAATATAATAACAATATCGTTATGTATTCTAGAAGGTCTGGTGCTACCTGTCGCCAGATGGCGCTGTTAATGTACTTAACACATATTTAACACTTTCCTTAGAGATGGCGACGCGGAAGTAATGCCTCTGGTGTTGGCGTTGCTATTAGCGTCTATAGGCTATGGTAACGGCTTACCATCAGGCCATATAGTTCGCCACTCATGTAGTTTAAAAAAAACATAATTATTTGATGATAAGCAACTCCTATTTATTGATGGAGGAACTCAAACTTGGTATATATTCAGTTTAGTTTCTAAAAAAAATTATAGGTAGTCTCAAGTCTGACATTTATATACCTTATAAATGTCAGACTTGAGACTACCTATAAATTTTTTTCATTGTCCCTATCCTCCATTGATTTATTATCCCTCTAATTTATTTCTGGTGTTCAAAACTTGCGCCACAAGCTTTCGTGCTTGCCTGCTAGATGATAGGTACAAGTGGTAATGATATAGCGCAAAAACTAAGGAATACTCACAACTAAGATAGTAAATGCCAACGTAACTACTATCCAAACTAGAAAAAGTCTTAAAACATATTGTTTCAAAGATTAAACTGGCTTGGTTAATTTACTTTCCAAAGTGGTATGTATTCCATTAATATTGTGATGCAAAAATTGAGCTCAAATTAAAGACCACGAAACATTAATGAGCTGGTTGACCGCAGAACACCCACTTACAAAAGGTCAGTGAAAGTCTTTCGTATGCTTAGTGAGTGCTGCAGGCCTAAACATCCTTTTCTATTTTCTTTTTATTATTGTATCTCTCCATCACCTATCCCTTTCCTTGGAGTTGGCAATGCAGTTGTGATGTCTCTGGTGTTGTGACTAGTGTCTATAGGCTACGGTAAACACTGATCATCAGGCTGGCCGTATGCCTGTTTGCCACTCTCCCACACATTTATTTTGTTTTTGGGGTCTCCAACAATACAAGGATTAGTACTGCGTGGCCATGACTTCAAGGGATTGAAGTGTTGGAGGTCTGCGTAAATGCGAACGATTTTTGGAAGTTGTTTTGATTTTACGCTCTGTAGGTGTTAACTTTGGGAGTTTTGGATAATCGTGGGTAGACAAGCATACGACTTACCTGATAGTAAGCGGTTACTGCAGCCTATAGAAGCTCACCAGGGGTATCACTCGCACGTCGCCAATAAAGGGATAAAGAGAGAGTGATAGGAAGTGTAGATAGGGGATTATAAAAAAAAGATAAGCAGAGGGTTTGGGCCTCCATGTTTGTATGTCCTTTGCATAGAATTCATGAAGCTAACGATTTTAATGGCAGAGTATGGTGAAGTTGACCAGATGAGTTATTGAGTGGTGACCAGTGACAAAGGTGCCTTCATCCAAGGGGCCTTTCTATACGTGTTCTAGTGACTACACCAATACTAACGTTAATGGAGGCTGCTCATATAGCTATCTCAGTCTTTCATAGGCAAAGGCCAGATTTGAGAAAACAGAGTCAAACATGGTAAAGTTTTCCAGAAGATGATAAATATCTTGAGTTTAGGTTTAGAGATGGGCAAATAGTGTTAATAAGTTTTATGTTAGGCCATTCTTAACGAATAAAATCTGGTAATGTTCTCGACAGATGGGTAATAATGGACGATATGCTTCAGGCTATCATCGGTGAAATCGTATTACACATCTTCTTACGTCTGTAGGTATAAAACTATAAAGAAAAACTTACTAGTCAATATAAAAACTCTTAAAGCAGTTACCGATCAAATCTCTTTTACAAATACGGGGAATGAATACTGAGACTAGTTTGAATTATTCATAGGGACTTGTGCCCCGACTCGAGGTATATTTGTGATGCAATCGTGCATTATGCACACGTTTGCGAGTGTTTGCACTTATGAAAACGGATTTATGTTATGGAATTTGAGTTCTTAGTGTTTATGTACTTAAACGGAGTGGAAGCACTATCTTTTTCTCATCATCGCAACAAAGATGTTCAACCTATAAGGCAAGGTGAAAATCTATTATTAATATTTTTTCTCTATATCGTCGCGGTACATGCAATAGGTCGAATGTCACTTAATTACCTTACAGGAAGGACTACAAACTGTTTCTTTTTTACATTGTTAATGAAATATGATTTGTCATAATGAACTCTGTATTACAGTTGGGCATGAAATTATAACATATTACAATAACGTTGTCAAAGCATGTTTTCAACACTTACATATTAAAAAGGATGATTTTGTCCGTGTGGTGACGGATTAAGAATACAGGTGTCGCCAACCCATTCTTTCCCGCGGGTGTCGTAAAAGGCGACTAAGGTAAGTAAGCAACTATCACCTGTTTGCATTACTGGTGGTGATGCCAAGTGGGGTTACTTATTTGGCATCGGGCCCGAGCGGGTCAGTACCACCGTCTCTCGTGTGACCGGCCATGAAACATTTAGGTGTGTTTTAGTTGTAGCGGGAGATTGCCGCCCCTGTCCTTTTTCCCTTCCTGAGCTCGTGTTGGGTTCCGGTGATGCTTGGAACGGGCATTGATAAGGGTCATGGCTTGTTCGTTGGGCCTGAGGGGCTGACGCGGGGTACAGGGAGCCCCGGTGGGAATGGTTCGCCAGCCACCTGCCGGTAAGTAGCCCCGAAACCGGGGACATCCTACCTCGGGAGGCTGTCACGCCAACCGGCGAAAATCCCGTGGAGTTGCCGTCGTGCCGGAGTAGGAGACTGGTGTGGACCCGACGGTTACTCACGGGGGGGGCAACGGGGGCCCTTCCGTGTTTTGTGTCAGCTCCTCACAAAACCCATTGTCTGACCGTGCGCCAAGTGTCACCACACTTTTTTTTCCGAGTGTCACCGGTACCCACTGTGCTCAAGCCCATATCCCCCAAACTCTTTGCAAACTATGATGGCCAAAAGGAAAAAAAGCAAGTGTTTTACGGCGGACTCCCTATCCACATCATCAGTGGAGTTTTGCAACATCAGGGGTCTTCACAGTAATCTCGACGCCGTAAATCACCATCTCGAGACGGCGCGGCCTGCCTTGCTCTTTTTGACGGAGACGCAGATAGGCGCTCCGGACGACATTTGGTACCTTAAATACCCCGGCTACGAACTGGAGCTTTCCATCCAGCGTAAAGCCGGGGTGTGCCTATTCATTCGGAGTGATGTCTGCTGTAACCGCCTTCGGGGCCTCGAATATGGCGAAGTGTCCATTTTATGGCTACGCGTAGAATATGGTGGAACAGACCGCATCTACGCGTGCCTTTACAGATCCCATGGCAGTGATTTGGGGTCAACTCACCTTTTCGAGAACGTCGAACGGGGGATAGACAAAGTATTGGAGCAGGTTCCATCTGAGGAGGTGGTGGTCCTTGGTGACTTCAATGCTCACCACAAAGAGTGGCTTGGGTCCCGGACCAGGTCTACAACTCTTCAATATGACTTCGGCCTATGGTATCTCTCAACTGGTAACACAGCCTACCCGTGTCCCAGATATTGAGAGTAATGAGTGCTCCTTGTTGGATCTTCTGCTGACTACAAATCCACACGGATACCGGGTGGTCGTTGGTGCTCCTTTAGGATCATCCGATCACTGCCTGGTCTACTGCGCCGCCCCTGTTGCGAGAGCCAATCGTTTTCCAGCGAATGGGTCTCGTAGAGTCTGGTAGTATAAGTCAGCAGATTGGGATGGACTTCGCGAGATCTTCGCGTCCTACCCTTGGAAGTGGCTATGCTTCTCCTCTAAAGACCCTGACGTCTGTGCGGACTGCATCATGGAAACGGTGATTATGGGGATGGAATCATTCATCCCCAGCACCAAAATACTGGTTGGCGGTCGCAGCCGTTCATGGTTTAACAAAGCCTGTAGGACGGCTGCATGCCAGAAACAGTCCGCATACCTGGCCTGGAACAGGGCCAGGAAAAGTCAGGATCCGAGCACCAAAGAGGAGAAGCGGAAATTTAATGCTGCTTCCAGGTCCAACAAGAGGGCTATTGCCGAAGCTAAGGCAGAACACGTTGCCAGAATTGGCGAGCGGCTTGCAAGCTATCCCACTGGGAGTCGAGCTTTCTGGTCGCTCGCCAAGGTAGTGCAGGGCAACTTCTGCCAGTCTAGTCTTCCACCACTGCGGAAACTGGACGGCAATTTGGCCCATAGTGCAAAAGAGAAAGCTGATCTTTTGGGCCAACTATTTGTCTCAAACTTGACTTTGGACGCCGGAGCGGCCACACCACCCACCATCCCTCGGTGTGAAAGCTCCATGCCTGAAATACGCATTGCACAACGTGCGGTCAGGCGGGAGCTGCTGCTGCTGGACATCCATAAGTCGAGTGGGCTGGATGGCATCCCTGTGGTGGTTCTTCGAACGTGCGCCCCTAAGTTGACCCCCGTCCTTACGCACCTGTTTCACCTTTCATACAGTACCGGCAGGATTTCTACTTCGTGGAAGGTAGCCCATATTCACCCGATTCCCAAAAGGGGTGATCGGGTTGACCCGTCGAATTACAGGCCAATCGCGATAACATCTCTGCTCTCCAAGGTACTAGAGAGAGTTATTAACCGCCGACTTCTGCAGTACCTTGAGGATCACCAGCTGATCAGTGATCGCCAATACGGCTTTCGTCAAGGTCGATCTGCTGGTGATCTTCTCGTGTACCTCACTCATCGCTGGGCAGAGGCCTTGGAGGGTGGGTGTGTAGCTTTGGCGTTCAGCCTGGACATGGCGAAGGCGTTCGACAGGGTCTGGTATAGGGGCCTTCTATCGAAGCTTCCATCGTATGGAATCCCCGAGGGGCTCTGCAGCGGATCGCCAGCTTCCTCCATGGTCGCAGCATCAAAGTCGTTGTAGACGGATGCTGCTCTGATACCATGGAGATTAATGCTGGCGTTCCTCAAGGCTCGGTGCTCTCCCCAACGTTGTTCATCTTGCATATCAATGACTTGCACTCAACAGAGAGTATACATTGCTATGCGGATGACAGTATGGGTGATGCACGATATACAGGCCATCAGAAAGTCCCTCGGAACATGCTGGAGGAGAGACGGACCCAACTTGTGTCTGAAGTCAAGCGCTCTCTAGGGCGGGCCTCGGAATGGGGAGAAAAGAACTTGGTTCAATGCAACCCTACGAAGACACAGGTTTGCGCGTTCACTGCAAAGAATGACGCATTTGTCGTGACGCCCCAGTTCCAAGGGGTAACTCTCCCGGTCTCCGAGAGTATTGGGATCCTCGGCATTGACATATCTTGTAAGGCCCAGTTCGGGAGTCATTTGCAGGACAAAGCCAAATTGGCGAGCATGAAACTGGGCGTTCTGAACAGAGCTAAGCGGTACTTCACACCGAGGCAGCGACTTGTGCTGTATAAAGCACAAGTCCGCCCTCACGTGGAGTACTGCTCACATCTCTGGGCAGGCGTACCAAAATACCAGCTCAACCCACTTGACTCCCTGCAAAGACGAGCTGTTCGGATTGTCGATGATCCCAATCTCACGGATGAGCTGGAGTCGTTGGGGCGGCGGAGGGACTTTGGGGCTTTCTGTGTGCTCTATCGACTCTTCAACGGGGAGTGCTCTGTGGAACTGTTTGAGGTGGTACCAACATCGCCGTTTTACCACCGGGCCACGAGACGCCTTACTAGGGTTCATCCATACCACCTGGAAACGATCTTGTCCAAGACGGTTCGTTTTCACCGTTCTTTTCTACCACGTACGTGTAAGATCTGGAATGAACTTCCTGCTGCGGTGTTTCCCCAGCGTTACGACTTGTCCCTCTTTAAACGCGGTGTGAGAAGAGCACTTTACTTACGGTAGGCGGCGACTGGGCTGTGCCCCTGGTGTTGCCATAGTCCATGGGCGGCGGTTACTACTTACCATCAGATGGGCCGTCTGCTCGTCTGCAACCGTTGGCAATAGAAAAAAAAGGAAAAATTGCATTATGGTAAAATTGCAGTTTGTTCACATTCGACCTTTTGCATGTACCATGACGATATAATATATTAGAATTTTATAATAAAAATCTCGAAGTGATTTGATCCAAATGCTCGAACCTTAAAAACTTTACTGTCAAATTCAATGCCCATTACAATTGGTAGGTACTGCACCTGATGTCGTATTCAAAAGACCTTTGCCAACAAAAGATTCTTTGCTATTCGTTCATGAATAAAATATACTTTATCGTACCTTGTAAAACACGTGCACGAAACGAATTCGCTGTCTGATAGTGCATTTCGTATCGAAGAATAATGTCTTGTTATGGTATCCTAAATGGTATTTCAGGGCCAATGAGAATAGCCCAGACGGCTAGTCTCAATAAATGGATTTCCACATCGTTAACAAAAAAAAAAAAATACCAGCTAATACTAAAAACTATTAACAACACTAAAAATCCAATTACAGTTTTTGGACCAAATCATTATTCGAAGCCGAACTATTGCGGGTAGAAGTTGCATACATGTACCCAACTAATTCACAAAAGCAATTAAGTTCTAGAAGCTTATAGGTAAACAATATAAATAGTAGTTTATAAAAATAAATAGAATAAAAATAATTATCACAAAATACATACTCCTAAGTAGGCTGTTTAATATTAAGAGAAAATAGCGCAACGATTGAACCTCTAAATCCCACTGTAATATAAATTTAAAGACAGTAAACATTGCGCCTTAGGGCTCAACCATTCCTAAGCGTTCTTCCGAAAAACACCAGAAGTACTGCTCAAAACTTCAAAGTAATATACACTCTAAAAGCAAAGTTATGAAAAGAGTTAAGTCGCATTTTCCGTGACTGAAAAAGTGGGGCACGCGGCGTTACTATAGGCATGTGTCTTGAGTCAACAGACTGCTTTTATTTCAAGCCGAGGTTTGCCCGAGATTTTTTAAGGGTAAATTGACTAGTCGCAGGTGGTTGAAGGGAAACGGGTCAGCGGGTCTCGGTGGCATGTCATGTTCATGTGTCACCAGGGTCGGATTGGAACATATATAGGATTAAGAAATTTGGTTCAAAATCATTTAGGACACCACAGGAAAACTTTATTGGGGTAAAAGAATATAGTTAGTTATCTTTATACAAATATCAAACAAATTTGTTTAGTTTTTAGATCTGTTGCAAAATACCTATCTCTAGGAAGTACTAATTTTTTCTAGTGTCTCATCTATCTATCTTCAAAAATTCATCTAATTCCGCAGTGAAAAAAAACCTATTATATATATTTTTTTTATTTATATACAATTTAAAGCATTCGACGCGCTCAGTTACCTGTCGTGCTATTCTGTAAAAATCATTCTCGAACTCGAATTGACATGTCGAATTCACTCTCATTTCGACAGTCACTTTCAGTGCGAAAATTTTGGTATTCTGTAACTTGACACAACGTCGAGTGAAGTAAAGTGAGCTTCTAAATCTCTGGTGAGATCGTCTGATGAAACTAGTGTCAGCCTCTCTAGGTTACGGTTTTGGTCAACATTAACGTTAAAGTAATCATAAATAAATTTAGGCTGAATACAGCATACCTTTGCCTAACTCGAAGTTTGCTTTATAAATATTTACGTGGCGTAACCATGACGACCTTAGATTATTGATGCTATTGGTTGTCAGTAGAATACTTCAATATTATATTGTATTATGATTCCTTATATATTTTTGTAATTTTCAGTAAATAAATAAATTTACTTGGAGTACATGGCAGGTTTTCAACCGCTCGCCATGACGTCCCGCGAAAAACCCATGAAGATCTCAGAAGTGCTATTCAAAACAAACTTTGTTTGTTTTCGGTTGTTTATCTTCGTTCGCTAGTTATTCTTCGTTATGTGACTATAGAAATGTACAGTGAATAATAGTTATAATGGAATAAGTGTTCTATTAATTTATTGTTGACTTATGACGTAAAAAATACGTAGAAGGACTGAATTTTATTTTAATAAATATTGCGAACTCCTAATAGATTTATTTTATTATAATACTTACTTGTAATTTTTGCAAGCTGCAAGCCAGCAAGCTGTGTGGTATTTAAGTGCCTGCTAATCTAAATACTACCATGCAGGCCTGCACCTTGTTGTAAGCCCTCTCCTCTGCCGTTTATTTGTTACTAACAAAGTATTTAGTTCATTCTCCATATCTTGGATCAAGTTTTCCGTAATTCTATAACTATTGACGAATTCATCACTGCGACTGGTAAATTTCTTATAATTTGGGCTTATCGACGGCTGCTATTCACTTTTAAATCGTGGCCTCTTTCAGTATAGGTACCTAACAAAATAAATGACCTAGCCATCTACAAACAAAGATAATTTTAACTGTAGTATAGGAAAGGAATTCTAAAATAATATAATTTTACACGCAACTTCTCAGAAAGAAAATTCTTTATTCCCTTTTAAATTAACAAAATCACTACTTATTTAGTTTTCACTTCGATCTCGTACGTAAATTATTAACTTTTAATTTGACATAAAAAATCGAGGTGAGATTCGTAGTGAATATTGAAATCTTTGGTACAGAATTCTAATTAACGTCAAATACATAAAGATATCATTTGAGAATAGTTCGCTTCACCTACATTCTCATCATGTGGCGCTACTGTAGATTTCACTAATGTTACAGAATGCCTAACAGCCAATTCAGAAGTAAGCTCGCTAGTGAAATCTTACAGAATATCCTAGCAGGACAAAAAAATAATACCAAAGAGTTAATGTAGACTGCCGATAAAAGTGAAAACTCAAAAGAAAAAAAACATTCCTAAGGCATACATAATAGTTTTTACACGCTTTTTATTAGCTTCACCTGCATGTTTGTTTGAATGTTTGTAACCGACTCCTTTGGGCGCGATTTTGACCTACTTTAAACGATCAGATTTTATTCTAACTTTGTAGATTTATCGAGGATCGATGACAATACACTAATTTGATATTTTTTTTATTAATTTCACTTGTATGTTTGTTTGTTTGTAACCACTTCTTTGACTTCTTTGATTTGATTTTGACTCATTTTCGATTTCGTTCAAACTTTGTAGACTTATCGAGAGTCGATGGCAAATTAACAATTCGATAAGATTATCTCATTATCCTAATTAGGATCGTCAGGATTAATTATAATGGAATCTTTGAATGTGATTTTCAACCACTTCAAAATGTCGGATTGATTTGAAACTTGGCACTTATGAAGGATCAATGACAATACAATAATTTGAGTTATCGAGTATATCGGTTTTTAGGGTTCCGTAGCCAATAAAGAAACCTTATAGTTTAGCCATGTCCGTCTGTTCAATGAAGTTTAAAGGCAAATAGGTTATATAGATCACGGCATAAGTAGGTTTTATTTCTTTTATATAACAGTACTTTTGATACTATTTTGAGATTAAAAACAGAAGAAAATAAATTTACAGTTTATAAAACTAAAATAACACGCTTAGAATAGCTAGTTGAACTAAAAAGTAGTAAATAATATTACAATAACTAACTAACTAACTTATCATCACGCCATTTCCCTTGCGGGGTAGGCAGAGAGAACAGAGTGCCAAGAGGCTCTATTCTTGCATCATCTCTCGCTTCCTCAACATTCATAACTCTCTTCATACACGCTCGCCAGTTTTGGAGACTCCTGACTCCACTTTCCTTCAATACATGACCAATTTGGTCTAGGTAGGTAAGTCTTGGTCTCCCCCTGTACCTACATCCTTCCACTTTCGCATTGTATACCTTCTTAGCCAGTCGCTCGTCCGGCATTCTTTCCACATGTCCGAACCATCGGAGCATTCCTTGCCTGCGCTTCTCCAGTCCTTGGGAACCATTCCTGAGCTCCAACATAAATTGAGAAGCATCAGGAAGGATTCCCAGACACATGAGCCTCCAAGCTTGATCATCTTAGCAGACACCATATCAAAACCTTACCGTTTTTCAATTTTCTAATCACCCATTCAACTTCATCCATACTAATGTCATCAGAGGATGCCGGTACCGAATGCTGATCTGTTAGATCACATGTAGCACCAGCATCACCCTGAACATCCGCATACATATCTCCAAAATATTCACTCCATCGGCTTAACACATCTTGTGTTTGCGTAAGAATGTCTCCACCTTTAGACCTTATTTTATTCATTCTGAAAGCTGACCAACCACTCCGAGATTTCTTCACCTCCCTTCAGAAAAGTTTGGTGTTGCTCTCAAAGTTTTTGGTCAGTCTTTCTTTTGCAATCATATTTGCTCTATCACACTTCTCTTTCACTAAGGCTTTGGTGTCATTCTTACGTTGCCGGTATATTTCTTTCTTTTGTTCTTTCATACTTGCACTCAGGTTCAAAGAAGATACATAGTCCAGCCACGCTTTCTTCTTTTGGTCTACGGAAGCTGCTACTTCCGTATCCCACCATGCATCACCTTTCACTTTCCTATGCTTCTTTGAAGTATGTGCATCATACTTCTTTCGCTGTATCTACCATACTATCTTTCAATACTCTCCAGCATTCTTCTGTGTCAGATCCCGGCTGACTTGCCATTGTAAGCCGTTCACGGATACCCTCTACATAATTTGCTCTTACACTCTCTTCTTGCAACTTTTCAATCTTTATTCTTTCAAGCCCTCCGAAGTGGACACGCTCTCGCCAGTGTCTCCACTTTCTGAACAGACCACTAAATCTCGTACTGGTTATGTAATTTTTGTCTATCTAATTCTATACTCTTATAAAGCTGTAACATAGCTATATAGCTGTATACAGGCGTGATGCTATGTTTAACATAGCTATGTCTGAAGATATTTGAGGAAAAATGACTGTAATAGCTATATAGGCGTGAAATGAATGAACGAATGAAACAATTTTTTAATAGAATTTTTGTCTGTGTTTCTGTTTATCTGTTTGTTTGATCGCGCATCACGCTAAAAATCCGTTCAGAAGTGAACGGATTTTGATGCAACATGTTTTATTCGAGAGCTATTGATAAGACTTAAAATCTGGTATACATTTTATCTCGCTACTATATCGGTAACTTGAAATGTAAACTAAAAACTAGCTTTTGACTGCGGCGAAGCCACGGCCAAGGCTAGTACCTTATAAATTCGTATTATGGATTAAAAATATTTAGTAAAAATTGTTTCAATAAATGACGTTGCATACATATACCAGAAATGACGGTGTTAGGAATTTCATGTGTGTCGGTAAAACGAACTTGTAAGATTTTCCCATCTAAAATTCGCCAATCGTGGCTGTAGAGAGAATTTTCCACTTCAAAAATGACGTCTGAAATATAAAAAGCAGGCGGGGAGGTTTTGAACGCATACCTAATGAATCATAGGTTCGCATACTCTGTCAGTAATCCCATTTTAATATGAGGAACGTGACGTAATCGCTC
Source organism: Leucoma salicis (assembly GCA_948253155.1). NCBI lineage: Eukaryota > Metazoa > Arthropoda > Insecta > Lepidoptera > Erebidae > Leucoma > Leucoma salicis. The sequence goes on from OX411815.1 coordinate 9,697,624, forward strand.
TCTTTAGTAAGTAAAAAAGTAATCCCTTTATTTAATCTAACATCATAACATGAGATGATTAAATTGCGTGCTTATGCTCATATGAATTCAATCATTCGATGGATCAAACGATATAATATCTTTGAAAAAAGAATAAATCGCTATTGGAGATATATCTGTGGGTTAACCAATAGATACGAGTACTTCAGATGTCCTTTAACGTTTTCATCTTTTATGTAACTATGAAGTCTGAAGTGAGGGCCTCATCCAATTTGATGAGTCAAGTGCATGCTTTTTCAAGAATCTGTTTATTTTGTGCTTGAAATAAAATTGTATCATATTTTTATGAATACAGTGTTTTAGTTTGTGCGCCACTTACTCTGTCTATTCTCAAAATGATACATTTTTAGGTCACCTAAATATAAATCACACTGTAAAGACAAATGTGATGAGGAAATTGGGTATGGCCGAAAGGTCTGTGCGGCAGCTCAGTGGCTTAGAGCACTTCCCCGGATTGGAAGGCACGCGGGTTCGATTCCCGCTTGCATTGAAGTTCTCTTTTTCCTCATTCACAAATAATTTGTACTTTAAAAAGTAACTGAGCGTGTCAAATGCTAAAAAATATAGATCAAAATTAATCCTTTTATCCTTGCAGATTGTAAATAATTATTTTTAACTATAGTGTAGGTAAATAAATGAATGTTTAAAAAATCGCGCCATCAAATAGTATGAATTTTAATTGCAAAATTAAGCTTACTATATTGGATGCATGTAATTGCTCTTCGATAGTTGGCGTTGGTCGTAAGACAAATGTGATAAGGAAATTGGGATGATCGAGAGATCGGTAGGATAGCTCAGTGGATTAGAGCACTTCCCCGGATTGGAAAAGACGCGGGTTTGATTCCCGCTCCTGCTAAAAAACTCTTTTTCCTTATTCATAAATAATTTATACTTTAAAAAATAGCGGAGCATGTCAAATGCTAAAAAATATAGATCTAAAACATTACACATGTGTTATGAAATGAAACTACTTCTACAAAATCTATTGCAGGTGGACTCCACTCGTGACGACGAATGCTGTAAAGTATTTGAAACGTCAGCATAGTAGAAAGTCAAGTAAATGTGATAGATTCCGTAAATGTAGCTTTAATTCATAATATGTATCATTTACGTAAATGTCAGAAAGTATATCTACGTCTTAAACAATTTCAATTGATTTTTAAAATAATGTTGCTATAATTGTGTTAAATGAGCATTGTTTTTTATTTTACTAAAACGCTTTAATTGTTTTTGAATCTATATGCGAATTTTTTTATGGATGAGTCCGGCCCTGTTGTAACATATTTCTATTAATTACCGTGTCAACTGGGGCGCGCGTCCTATCTCCGAGAAAGCTAACACTTTGCAGCATCGTGTTTTTATTACACGTTTTATTAGGATTTTAGATAGGTATTCGTAATTACATATTAATTTTTATATAATGTTTATATAGAGATTAAAAAAAATTAGAGCATGTGAAATAAATTTTCACTCGGCCGACATGGGTGACCAAAAATTTAGACCTATTTGTGGACACCTGGCCTCCTCTGTGCTCAGAAAAGCACATGGTGAACCATATAAAATATCAGAAAGTTATAAAATCGCATAAAATACCAGAAAGTATTTTTCATCTTTTGTAGATCATTCGAAATAGGACATACTTTATATTGGCTACCGTATAGTAGTCAATTTAAACATTGGATGAAAAAATATACTGTACCTTTTTTATTTATTTATGATGGCAGACGAGCCAACGTCCACTTGATGGTAAGCAGTAACCGCTGCTCATAGACTCAATAATACTAAGAATACTGATAAGCCACTGCTCACTATTACTGTCTATTTCATCAATATATTACGTGCTTCGCTGATAAACTGTCTCAATTTTTTTTGTTTTTTTCAAGAACAAAAAGTGAGAAATTGCGGCTTAGAATGTGAATCACAAAATCGTACTAACATCGTATTGTCTCATTGTAGTTGGTAGAGACACTGACACGATGTCGCAATAACTATTAACCCAATCACGGGTATGGTTTTTGCCAACAATATCGTTTGCGTGACTTCAAAATTTGATCTTTTTGGGCATATAAATAATAATATATAAAACTCCTCATCGGGGTAGTAGTCTCCAAACACAGCATCGACATTACTAGCAGTTTCTGCTGCGATAGTCACGTTGGAACTGCTATTCGAACATTACTCTGATTTTAGTTGTATCTAAGTACAGTGGAATCCGTTTATAATGACATCGCAGGGACATAACAAACACGTCATACTTAGCGGACGTCATACAAAGCATTTTGTAGAAAATAAACAATCTCCTATTTTAGTTAGTATGTATTTATTTTATTAGAAAGAATCAAAATCAATGAAGAGAAATCAAAAAAGGCCATGCACGCGCCGAACGTCGTCGGGTATCACGCGACTCTCCCGAACACTGCCGAAGGTGTTAGGAATCATGCCGGTCACTATAACTGGACGCAATTTTGACTTTGGAAAATCCAAAATGCACGCCTCATAATCTTCATTTTTCACTATAAAATTGATTATTTGATAAGTAACTTATAATTGGCTTTACTAAGTAGTTTTCAATAAATCACATAGATAGCGCTAATTTCGAGAAGTACTTCTATATTGGTCTACCTCTCAGTAATTTTGCAAGGCGCCATCTGGCAATTAGTAAGAACAACAATGCATGAGTTTACATATATACCTGCATAAGTGCATGTGCATGTATATTAAACATGTAAAATTAAATAATGTGTTAAACTGTAAACAAAAAAAATTAAGAAAACAAAAAGACATAGCTAGTTTCCTTACAAAACAAGCAATATTGTGGCTCTATATACCAACAGCAACTGAATACAATGATATCGACATCTAAAATTGCCACTAGCGACATCTAGGGCTGCATTTGTCAATATCTCTTATACTTTAAAACAGCGACATCTATCAATAGAAAATTGCAACTTTGGACAATATTATACGACTTATTTAAAAATCAATGAGTTCAACAAGAAATCTCTAAACCATTTATCTTCCTAACTTGGTTGCCTAATAATTTTATACTTTGTTCTAAGTGAAAACACCGTGACGCCAAGGCCACGCAAAAAAGTTGTGGAATGTAAAATATGTTTTTTTCGTGTTTTATAACGTTGGTGTGTTATTGTTTACGTGTGTTTAGTGTTTTTACTTATTGTTATGGATAAAATAGTTATTATACTTGACAAATATCATCAGGTCGTCAAGCAAAGGTAAAAACTTTCTTTTAACAAAAAACAATGTACCGGCCGGGCGAACGGCGTTCTGTTCTGTTCACTGTTGACGATAGTAAAACCACCGGTGGCTATGCATACGTAAAAAGGTAGGTAGTTCTCATGAAAGGCGCTGGTTTTAGTGTTGCGTCGAGCGTAAATGCCGTAAATATTCAGTATGTTTTTGTTTATTTAATAACAATTAAACCACATCGAATAAGAACATGAAAAGTAATAGGGCTCTATTCATAGTCATAATAATTTGTAAACGAAAAAAAAGACTAGATCAATTAAGTATTTTGGTCGTTATCGTGTTAACATACATTACCTACAACTCACGGACGTCCAAGCCAGATTTTTTTCAAACAGTTTTAAGTTTTCTAGTTTAAATAACAAAAATGGCATCAAAAATATCATGAGTGTTAAAAATAGTGTTTGTTGTTATATTTGTGTGTAGAGTACAAATCATAATTTGTGAATAAGGAAAAAGAGTATTTTAGTACAGGCGGGAATCGAATCTGCGTCCCTTCCAATCCGGGGAAGTGCTCTAATCCACTGAGCTACAGTACTATCTTTTAGACATACCCAATCTCCTTATCACATTTGTCTTGACGACCAACGCCCTCTATCGGAACGCATTTACATGCATCCAATATAGTAAGTTTAATTTTGCAATTAAAATTCATACTATTTGATGGCGTGATTTTTTAAACATTTTCCGCCTGTACTAAAATACTCTTTTTCCTTATTCACACATTATGATTTGTACTTTAAGAGTAGTGGAGCATGTCAAGTGCTAAAATATAGATCAAAATGTTTGTGTAGATATTATTTTACAAGTGCAATATATGATAAATAGAGACATTTTAAGTTTGAAAAATCAGCTGTGCCGTGTCAACCGGGAGTAGAACACAGAGGCGTGCAAAATGGGTCACAATAAGCGACATGTCACTATATGCGAATTCATTATATCCGACTTAGTTATAAAGAATTTTATATGAAAACCAAAGTTCGCTGTGTAATTACGTCATAATAAGCGGTTGGTCAATATAGGCGGAGTCATAATAAACGAATTCTACTGTATGCTATCATTAAAAGCTGAATTTAAAAACAATTGAAAGACAAGCATCACATTTAATACCTTTTTAAAAATTTTGAATGTCATGGTTTTCGTTGGAAAAGAGTTTCACTCTATATTCTGGCACAATGCAGGTTTAATTTTTTGTCAGTGGTCAGTGCGTTAAAATGGTCCTCTATTGTTGAGTAGGATAATTTGTTGTCATGGAAATATTTAATTAGCTTTAGGTTTTAGGTAATTAACCTACACTAGCTGCGGTTATTAAGATTGAGGGTCTTCTGATATGAATAAATAACTAGTTATTTGCAGGTAAGTATTTTTGAAACAGTTAATTTGCGATATAAATAACCTTGCATTGTATAGGCGGGAAAGGAGTTATTCTATAATTATAATATGAGTACCTACTTATAAACATAATGATTTTTAACAAACTCCCTATGCGCAAAGTATTTCATAAATAATTAGGATTAGATAAGTTAGTATGTTACCTTAATATAAAGATTTAGATAGGAACTACAGTGATGGTGGAATTTATGACTGCATACTCCATATCCTCTCGAGATGTGCTCGTACCACGATATAAAATCGCATGCGGGACGCTAAGGTTTATATTGTACCCGCAGCTTGCAGCATATTCGAGAGTTTAAGATATTTGCGGTTAATCTCGTGAAGAATCACCATCTATGATCTTCTTGATTGACCAACTAAGTGAATATTTTCCTTAATATATAAAGTACAAAACAGAAAATATACTAAATAGAAATTATAACAGGAGAGGCGACGCAAGTTACGTAGGTTGTTGAAAGGCTTCCTAATACAGCTTTATACACATTTGGGAGTATCTATTCGACTGTTAATCCTCAAGGTTATTTGCTCGATCTACTAAAACATACTAAATTGTATTATTGAAATAAAATAACGTACTCAATGAAGCAAAATAGCCGAGAGCGTTTTAAATGAATACGTTAAAAAAATACGTTTAAAGATATTATTTTGTTTAGTAGAGCAGTGCAAGTCTCAGCATAAATCGATCAGGGATGTACCTCTCTCTCACAGAAGATTAGCATGAAACAATGGTAGGTACTCCTACAATTGTATTTCGTATGGTAATGTAGAACATCGGAGGCCCATTACCACCTGGAAATGATCTCATCCAAGACAGTTTGTTTTCAGCTTTCTTTTCTATTACGTAAATGAATGAACTTCCTGCTGCGCTGTTTCTCCTGCTTTTCTTTACACAGTGTTTGAGAAGAGCATTTCATTCACGGTAGGTGGCGGTGTGGCGTTGCCCCTGGTTTTTCCAAAGTCCATGAGCGATGGTTACTACTTACCACCAGGTGCGCCCTCTGCCATCGTTGGCAATAAAATAAGCGCTATTTCTTGGCTCTAAAACGCCATATTTATAAGGCTAATTATCACACTTCTAGCCTTTTTATCTAACCGCAGCTTCTGCTAAATAGTGGAAGGGACACTATCCTCCTCTTACTCCATTCTTACCGGAGTCTGACAAGGCTCCGTCCTCTCACTCCTCCTATTCCAGGTGTACATCAGTGACTCACTGTGTCATCGGCTAGTGCAACAATACTTTGCAGAAGATACAGCCGTTTACAGTGTCTAAGAAACTCCAATCCGCGACCACCACCCTCAATAAATTGTTTAACAAATGGAGAATAGAGACAAAAACCTCGAGAAGAGCCAGGCAATTATGTTACACAGGAGACTTAATCGACTGTATCCTCCGGAGGAGGTCGAACAGGTTAGGATATTTAGCAACACTATTCCTTGGCAAGTTAAGTAAATAGGTGTAATTCTTGGTGATAGACAAACATTCGCTCGTCATATTCCAAAAAAATTTAGCCCTTGTTATTTCTAATTGTACTGGGCTCGAATTCAATTGTACCTATATAAATTTTTCAATGCAGCGGTTGTAATATGAACTCGTAAGGCCAAAGGGATAATAAGATTCTAAAGTTACACCAGCTCAGGATATTTGATGATATTGAGTATAAATAACGACTATCATAGAATATTCGTGACAACCATGTACGACCCTTAACGTATTTTACCAGACAAGAGCCAAAAAATAATTTACCTTCAAGTAGGTTGGTATGTGGTGTCGTAGCGAAGTATGTTTAAGACACTTATCAATGAAGAATACATTAAAACCCGTATTCAAGAACAATACTATGAAGTCTCACAGTGCATGCGAACGCATAGGGCCTGTAAATCCGATTTTTAAATAATACTTAAGCGGTTTGCAATGCTATGCGTTCATTTGGAAGGTTACTTACGTAAAGTAGCGAAACAGCTATTTTAACCAACGCATAGTGTAGCTTTAGTCCCAAATGAGGTTATATTCAGCGATAAATTTTTCTATGTTTGAAATTTTGTATGTATTCTTATCATAGATTGCGATATTTTATGCTATTATTCATATAAATCAGACCAGATGAGGTTGCAGAAGGCAGGCAGTGGGCCTTCGCCTGTGTGTCACATATAATTGGACTCCTGGAAAAGCTCCTTCTTTCTCTGGAATTTAATATTCTCCCAGCATCTCTTTAACTGCACAGTTTTCCTTTGAGACACGTCCGGTTGTGCATTGAAGACCACAGCTGTTTTTTATACTACATGGGGTGGTGAACAAGCATACAGCTCACCTGATCGTAAGCGGTTATCGTAGCCTATAGACGCTACTAGCAACCCTAGAAGGCATCACTCGCCTCCGGCGTTCTCACTCATCATGCGAAATACAACGGTAGGAGTAACTACCGTTGTTACACGCTGATCTTCTGTGAGAGGGTGTGCGATTGAACCGGCCCATTCATGCTGGGATAAGCAAGACTTTACGAACTAGCCAATCAAATATCTATAATCGGCACCGTGCGTTTGCTTAGTAAAGTATCGCATGAGTATTGTTTGTAAATGAAATGGCTTGCCCTTTTTTTTTTTTTGTTATGGCGGGAAAAAATGTTCCTAACCGCACACCCTATCGTTCGGGGCAACGACCAGGGTAGTGTGGGGCCTGCACCCACTAAAGAAACCCGCCGTGTGCCGTCTCTCCGCCTTTATTGGCGGGCCACTGGAACCATGTTACATTCCTTCGGTGGTCCGCCGGCGGCTTACCCTTTCGGGTACCCTCTACTGAGCGACGCATCCGCACGCGGAACGTCGCACCTTCGCGAGAGGCCTTGCGGGTGGCGGACGTTCCCCGGTCCATCCACCCGCAGCCTCAGCTAGGGCGGCATGAGGCGAAATGGCTTGCCCTGATGAACGCAGTGAGAAATGCCTTACTTAGCATAGTGTTGCTTGCTACCTTACCTAAGTATCGTTCTTGAATACGGGTGGTATTCTTCTTCTTCCGTCATTTAAGAAATTAGTTTAAATATTTAAGAGTTTTAAAGCATATTTATACCTTTACTAATTAACACGCTTTCATTATTAAACACAAAGTGAAAAATGTGAAATCGAAAATAACAGTCAGGAGCAGGATTTGAACCTGCATCTCCTGGATACCGTCCAGATGCTTTACCAATTCAACCATCCTGACAATTGCTCCCGACTGCTAATTTCGATAACACATCACACTTAACGTCTTTGGGTGACGTTAAGTGATGGACGGTATCCAGGAGATGCAGGTTCAAATCCTGCTCCTGACTGTTATTTTCGATTTCACATTTTTCACTTTGTGTTTAATGTATAGTGCTAAGCATGTCAAATGCTAAAAATATATATAAAAATATCTAAATACGCTTTTATTAGTTTGGTATATATGTTTGTTTGTATGTAATGGAATTTTTGAAAGTGATTTTGATCCACTTTTAAGTGTCGGATTAAATCGAAACTTTGCACACTTATCAAAGATGGATTACAATACAATAATTTGAGAAGATTATCTGTTCGGTTTGATAGCCACCAAGGAATCCTTATAGTTTTGCCATGTCAGTCCGTTCGCTGTTGGCAGCTTAGCTTAGAGACTGAGAGTACCTATTAGAAAACTGTAATTTGGCATAAGTATACATTATTGTCTAAAAATTGTAAAATAAAATCTTGAAAAACATATAAGGGACTCTACACGTAAAGTAGGGATGTTTTTTTTTTCTCGTCTAGCCCAATAGTGTGGGGTGTTGTAGAAAGGCCTTTCAAAAATATTGTAATTTGTTTTTAAAATAAAAATAAACCTTATTGCGCTAATTTTTGTAATAGCCAAGAGGACCAGTTACATGGTTGTTTTTGGATATTATAAATGTGTTAAAATGTACGGTACTTACTTAATATTTAATAGGACGAGGTTAAAAGGCTGTATTTTTAAATTGACGTACTTTTGATGCTGTTTTGAGACTAAAACAAAGAAAATAAATTTAATATAAAAGCTAGTTGAACTAAAATAAAAATTATTATAATAAATAATGGTTATATAAAAGCGTGGAATTATTAACATCAAATGTTACAAATAGTTCATTGATATAGTAAAAATTGATACAAGAAAAAATTACTTCTAAAAAATATTTTAAATAATAGTTCAAAAACACAAAAAAGACACGCTTTAATAATAAATAATGATTATAAAAAAAACGTGGGGTGGTTAACATCAAATGTTACAAATAGTTCATTGATAATGGTAAAAAGCAGCCCACGCTTTTTTACAATCATTATTAATGTTGGTTATAATATTATTTTCTGATTTGCAGTGGAACTAGCTATTAGAGTGTGTTTTTCATAGTTTTATCTATAGTAAAAGTTTTTAAAACTATAATTTTATCTATGGTATACATAAAACCAGCTGATACAAACGACTTCATTATTAATTCTATCATCGTAAAGTCACGCTTTGATCACCGAGTCGTAACAGATCCAATCTACCGGGAACACCAAAGCACACTTTGGTTAAGTGAATTATCTCCACTTATGTACGGTATCTATAGGTGTCACAGTTTAAATTCAGTTTCCTATCCAATCTTATCTGGGAAGTTTCGATAGGGTTTCTGCTATCGATAGAGTGACGTTTCGTCAAGATGACCGAAGATTTATGTTCAATATTCTTTAGTGAATTGTATCTCCTTTAATTTTAAGATTGGGTTGGTAGAGTTTTCCATTGCTCAATTTAAATATACATCGAATGCTGTGAAATTTCCTACTTTATATTCAGTAGAAATTTATATTCTATTTAATTTAATCTTTTTGCATGTTTCAACCTTTTTTACGCATATTTAAAATACATTTATACGGGTTTATTCGGTGTTATGAGCACACCTACCTAGTGTTCATCGTCATACTGCGCTCGGGCAGAAATTCACTATTAGAATATATAACTTTAATCATTTAACTCCTAAAACAGTTAACATTGTTACAAAAATCATGAAATACACAATTATAATACCACAAAAAAATATTCAAACTTTATGTTTGAAGATTTTTATCTTTAATTAAATTTAATTAAGATCCTATGATAGAATCCGGAAAATATTAACCTCTTAGCGAATCTCAATTCTATTATTCGTAAAAACAATTTAGTTCTCTGGTAAACACATAAAATACTTTATAACTTACAATGTGTGAGGGTTGCAACTTAAATTCTAAATATTTATAATACGAAACTACTACTAACACTAGCAATGAAATTTTGATTTGTTTTGATATAACTTTTTGATTCATATTTATTTGACATGCTCTGCTAGTTCTACTGAGGCAACCTGCACCTTGGACAGAGACCCCTCATGGGACGAAGAAGTTGAGGTCCTTACTGAAGTGTATTGGTGGGCAATCGCCTCCTGTCCAGCAAGGTGGGCCAGGCGACAGATCTGCCATAGCCTGATGGAGATCCTGACTGGGACATCTCACTGCCCAGCGTATTAAGAGTGATGCTCGGCAGCGACAGAAATTGGGCTATGGTCGCTGCGTTCTGCGAGGACTTTCGGGTTTTCACTTTTGTCAATATTTATTCGGTCTGATAGTCTCTATGATTAAAGTGTGTTATATAACAAGTTTATACTTATAAGTGTTGTAGTTTTAAATTGCCTACCAAGTTCAGCCATGTGCTAATAAAATTGTAACAAACTAGTTTTGAAGGACAAACAGTGATTATGTCAAGGTTATATTTTTTAAGGTAGGCTCAAACTAACTAGGTAGCGATCAGTTAAGTGTACCTGAACTTGTAATGATGCGTTCAAACCAAACGCGTTCTGCGGCTGGACGCGGCGATCAGGCGTTAGCATGCGCGATCATCGAGCGGCCGCGATCATTTGATATCGGCACAAATTAAAGTACTTTTGATGCTGTTTTGAGACTAAAATTAAGAAAATAAATTGAATATAATAGGTAGTTGAACTAAAATGAAAATAATTATAATAAATAATGGTTGTATGGCCGTATCGGGCCGGCTATAGAATTGTCCCACCCCTCTCTAACCACGGGAGTCGTAAGAGCCAACTGAGGGAATATCACTTGATGCTTCTCTTCGGACTGCGAAAGTGATTAGTCATGTCTATCCCGTACATATTTTATTTGATTATTAATTTAAATATTTAGATATTTTTATATATATTTTTAGCATTTGACATGCTTAGCACTATACATTAAACACAAAGTGAAAAATATGAAATCGAAAATAACAGTCAGGAGCAGGATTTGAACCTGCATCTTCTGGATACCGTCCAGATTGCTGAATTGGTAAAGCATCTGGACGGTATCCAGAAGATGCAGGTTCAAATCCTGCTCCTGACTGTTATTTTCGATTTCATATTTTTCACTTTGTGTTTAATGTATAGTGCTAAGCATGTCAAATGCTAAAAATATATATAAAAATATCTAAATATTTATAGGGTTTGCGTCATTATTAGGTAAAATCTTAATTGTAAAATTAAGTTTACCTGGTCAGTATAATGTATGAAAATACTTCCGACAGATGGTGCAGGCGTCACCCAAAGACGTTAAATATGATGTGTTATCGAAATTAGCAGTCAGGAGTAATTGTCAGGATGGCTGAATTGGTAAAGCATCTGGACGGTATCCAGAAGATGCAGGTTCAAATCCTGCTCCTGACTGTTATTTTCGATTTCATATTTTTCACTTTGTGTTTAATATTAATTTAAATATTGAAATAAAGTATAATATACAATCGTGAAGTACTAGGCGCACACGCGGCGTAGGAGTTGCTTAGTGTCAGCGTTAGAAAGTGATGGCAACAGAGAGGGCGGAGCGCGCATCGTAAGCTTACGTAACGTCACATCGTGCAACTATCTGAGTCTTGCCTTGATTCACGAGCGATAGCGTGTAGCTGATATTCGTAAGCCAATTTTTATTTGATTCTTATCAAAATATGCTACGTGTACAGCGTTCTCCACCTCATGCACGAGCTAAAACAGCTATTCTTCGATGATTTCTCCAGTAAAACACAAAAGGAGGAAAGAAAACGACGTCGCCTATCAAATGAAGACCATGACGACTTAACGGCTTTCAAATTAGAAATGCAGGAAATGTTTGAACAATTCTCTAACGATCAAAAAGAAGAAATGGACTTAATAAAAAAATTTATTAATGAAGTGAAATTCTCATCAAAAATTATTTCTAATGAATATAAAGATATTGTTAAAACATTCACTTTGTTTCTGAACAGATTTCGGGTATAAAGAACGTCACTCGCTCAAAACTAGCTTAGAAATACGTAATGTTCCTAGGTCTAAAAATGAGAACAAACAGATATTATTTGAAATGGTTGGAAAATTAGGTAAATCTATTCACACCAACTTAGTAAGTGGCGACATTCGAGATGTATATCGCATCACTGACAGGAAAGACAAAAAATCTGGTACTTTGATTGTAGATTTGTCAAATACGGTAGTAAAGCAGGACTTTGTAGCTAAGGCAAGAAAATAAAACAAAAAAGTCTTCTAGTGAACTATGCGCATCCCAAATGGGGCTAGAGGAAAACAATAATCCTATTTATTTATCAGAATGCCTTACTGCACGAGGAAGACGTCTTTTCTTCTTGGCCAGGGATTTGCTTGAACTTGGAAGTATAATTATTGTTGGATTTCTAATGGACGAGTATTTTTGCGAGAAAAGGAAGGTCTACCATATATCCTTGTTAAAAGTGAAGATTAACTAAAATCCTTGGCAAAAAATAAGTGACTAGTCTTAGTAACGCTGCTGATAATGTTTGTAAAATCGGCTATCATGTGCTTAACTTATATCTATAAAATTAATAAGGTTATATCGACACTTTTACATACACAAATACTTATACACTTATACATTATAAATATACATGCAAATTTCAACCAACAAAAATCATTTTACACCTTGCAGAAAAGCTTATATGTGCGATTGATAATGTTCGTCTGGATAAAATACGATATATATTTACATAAAACCTATACAGATTCCAACATAAGCAGTGGTGACGCTGTTTATGCTGTAGATACTAATTTTGCGTTGCTCCTAGTATATAATATTGCTATAGTCAATGGATATTACAAATATAATTGATGATATTGATAATAATTTTGTGTCTAAAGCACTCATGTGCTCACCGGAAAATTAATTTAAATATAACAAAAAAATCTTTTAAAGTACTTCACACCAATATTAGAAGTATTAGCTGTAACTATAGTTCTCTTGTTATTCTTCTGTCACGAATGAATGTACAGTGTGATGTCATAATTTTAAGTGAGTGCTGGCTTGGATTTCTAAGTTTCCTATACTTGATGGATATACCTCATATAAATCACACCATGCAAACCAGAACGATGGAGTTATAATTTATGTAAAATCAAATATCATTCATACAACTAAGGCACCTAGTGTGCAGGATGCAAACTGTTTAATAATGAACCTAGGTACGGATATAGCTATTGTGGCTGCTTACCGCTCACGACAAAAATATCAACAAATTTGTTGATAGTTTGGACCTAACTCTAGATTCGTCATATAGAACAGTTGTATTAATTGGTGACCTAAATATTAATTTAAATGACAATGATTTAAACACTGACACATATTTAAATATTCTGGCATCTTATGGACTGTTAGCCGCTCATACTATCCCCACGCGTGGCAAAGCTTGTCTCGACCACGTTATATTAAGGACAGATAAAAGTTCTACTACTATAATACTAGACTCTCCTATAACTGACCACACTCCAGTACTTTTTTGCTCTGATATGGTAGTTCGATTCCAAAGGCAAAACGACTCCATAACTTGAATCAATATTCCAGCTGTATTAAAAGCTTTATCAGTAATGGACTATTTTCCAATACTTTCAGCTACTAATGCAGACTTTGCGGCAAATAAAGTTGTATCTATGATATCTAACGCGGTGAACACAAACTTGAATGTAGCTAAAATTCCAAATCGAAAAAGGTGTCTTAAGCCCTGGATAACACCAGGACTACTTAGGTGTATTAAAAATCGTGATAATTTGCACAAAAAAGTAAACTAGAGCCGAGTGATACTTTCGTAAGATTAACATACTCCAGATACCGTAACTTCTATCTTTTAAAAAAACTAAGAGCATCTTACTACTGTCAAGAATTCGAAAAGAATAAAAATAATACAAAAAGTACTTGGAAGGTAGTAATAAATATTGCAAATTTAAATAAAGTACTCTCACCTCCTATAGAACTTCTTAGGCTTAAAGAAAATGACATGATTTCTGCTGATTTTGTTAATAACTTTTTTTCTGATACTTGTGCTAATCTAGCCTCCGCTATCCATGGCGGTATTATTAACAAAATTCTAATTCTTAATAAATATCCTCCTAAATCGTCTATGACCATATTAAACACAGATGAAAGCGAAGTTGAAAATATAATACACGGTCTCAAGAGTAAATGTGCCATTGGATCTGATAATATTCCAGCTCTGATACTTAAAGCAGCTCGTCATATCCTTGTTCGTCCTATAACTGTTTTGTGTAATCTATGTCTATCCAAGGGTGTATTTCCAGATATTATTAAAAAAGTTTTGGCTAGTCCTATTTATAAAGGTAGGGGACAGACACAGTGTTAATAATTATAGAACAATATCAGTTCTCACATCAATGTCAATAATTCTTGAAAAAATATTGAACAAGAGACTTGTTACCTATCTGGATAAAACATAATGATTGCCGATAATCAGTACGGGTTTCGTGGATCAAGATCCACAGATGATGCGATTCTTGATCTTATTGAAAAGATCGTCAGGCTTCTTGATAATAAAACAAAAGTGGTGGAGATATTTCTTGACTTAGCTAAAGCGTTTGACACTGTGTCTGTTCCTCTACTATTACGTGAAATGGAGAGCCTAGGAGTTAGAGGTATTGTGCTCAATATTTTTGTAGCTATTTGTCTAACCGTATACAAACAGTAAAAATAGGAAATATAAGAAGCAATTCTGCAAGTCTCACCTTTGGCGTACCTCAAGGTAGTGTGTTGGGTCCGACGCTTTTCCTTATCCATATAAATAATTTGTGTTTAGCTGAAATACCTAATTGCAATATAGTTTCTTATGCAGATGATACGGTACTAATAGTACATGGCTCGGATTGGTATTGTGTCCGTCTTACAGCTGAAAATGCTCTCTTTTCTGTTATGGCGTGGTTCAAAAATAATCTTTTAATACATAATGTTTCCAAAAGCAAATATATAACGTTTTCTCATAGAGTCCATACACAACCAACAAATACCTTTGACATCCGGGCACACGTCTGTGACGCACCAACACAAAACTGTAACTGTTTATCTCTTATAAGAACCAACGATATAAAATATTTAGGAATTATGATTGATAGCACGTTTACATGGCACACACAAATAAATAGCTTAGTAGGACGAATAAGAAAATTACTACCTATTTTTAAAATACTAAGAACCTGCGCCAATCCTAATATTATAACTGTGGTGTATTCAGCACTGGCACAATCACTTTTTCTTTATTGTATTGCAACATGGGGTGGTACTGACGCCACATCTATGCTCCGACTAGAACGCGCGCAAAGAGCTATCTTAAAGATAATGACTTGGAAACCGCGAAGGTATTCTACTACGGAACTATACAACGAAACTAAAATATTGACAGTAAGGCAACTTTATATCTTAAAATTCACATTAAAGGTGCATTCTTCTTTGGTATTTGATCCGAGGGTATTGGTTGGTAGGAGAATAAAGGTTTGCCCTATAACAGCGCACCGAACTACGTTAGCGAGGCGTCAGTTCTATGTGACGGCCCCAAGCCTGTATAACAAAATTAAGAGATTAAAACACATATACATTCTCTCCTTTCATTCTTGTAAAAATATATTAAAATTTTGGCTACTTACTCTTACTTATGATGATACCGAATCCCTACTAAAGTAAACGCACACACGGCTGCACACATCACGCGCACTCGCACACACACACACACATACACACACACATACACACATGTACACACTATACACAATAATTGTTAAACTTATTTTAGTTTTTTTTTTCTAATATGTATTTCATTTTTAAATTGCTATACCTCTGTTATGCTTTTATTTAAGTTTCTGTAAATCGCTTATAACTTTTGTCTTAATACCTGTGACACAGTCAAGAGAAGACACTGGCTTCTGTAATACAGTATATCAATACTAGTATAGTAGTCAGTGCAATTATATAAATATGTGTACATTATTATGACAATAAAATTATTATTATTATTATTATTATCACGGGAGTAGTCAGCAGCACTCCCTTGAGTATTAACAACATCCACTGCGATCGCCAACCCGCCTGCCAAGCGTGGCGATTACGGCATTATCCTCCATGCGGGACCGCTCGTTGTGGCATTCTCTTGGGGAGGCCTATGTCCAGCAGTGGACGTTGAAAGTCTGATGGATGGATGGATGGAATGGTTGTATAAAAGCGTGGAATTTTTAACATCAAATGTTACAAATAGTCATTGATATAGTAAAAATTGATACAAGAAAAATATCTCTTTTAAATAATAGTTCAAAAACACAAAAAAAACATGCTTTAATAATAAAAAATGATTATAAAAAAAACGTGGGGTGGTTAACATCAAATGTTACAAATAGTTCATTGATAATGGTAAAAAGCACCCTACGCTTTTTTACAATCATTATTTGTCGGATATAATATTATTTTCTGCTTTGTAGTTGAACTAGCTATTAGAGTGTGTTTTTCATAGTTTTCTCTATGGTAACAGTTTTTAAAACTATAATTTTATCTATGGTATACATAAAACCAGCTGATACAAACGACTTCATTATTAATTCTATCAACGTAAAGTCACGCTTTGATCACCGAGTCGTAACAGATCCAATCTACTGGGAACACCAAAGCACACTTTGGTTAAGTGAATTATCTCCACTTATGTACGGTATCTATAGGTGTCACAGTTTAAATTCAGTTTCCTATCCAATCTTATCTGGGAAGTTTCGATAGGGTTTCTGCTATCGATAGAGTGACGTTTCGTCAAGATGACCGAAGATTTATGTTCAATATTCTTTAGTGAATTGTATCTCCTTTAATTTTAAGATTGCGTTTGTAGAGTTTTCCATTGCTCAATTTAAATATACATCAAATGCCGTGAAATTTCCTACTTTATATTCAGTAGAAATTGATATTCTATTTAATTTAATCTTTTTGCATGTTTCAACCTTTTTTTACGCATATTAAAAATACATTTATACGGGTTTATTCCGTGTTATGAGCACACCTACCTAGTGTTCATCGTCATACTGCGCTCGGGCAGAAACTCACTATTAGAATATATAACTTTAATCATTTAACTCCTAAAACAGTTAACATTGTTACAAAAATCATGAAATACACAATTATAATACCACAAAAAAATATTCAAACTTTATGTTTGAAGATTTTTATCTTTTATTAAATTTAATTAAGATCCTATGATAGAATCCGGAAAATATTAACCTCTTAGCGAATCTCAATTCTATTATTCGTAAAAATAATTTAGTTCTCTGTTAATCACATAAAATACTTTATAACTTACAATGTGTGAGGGTTGCAACTCAAATTCTAAATATTTATGTTACTAAACTATTGCTAACACTTACTAGCAATGAAATTTTGATTTGTTTTGATATACAATTTTTGATTCATATTTTAGTATTTGGTATGCTCTGCTAGTTCTACTGAGACAATCTGCACCTTGGCCAGAAATGGGACGAGGAAGCTGAGGTGCTTACTGAAGTGTATTGGAGGGCATCGCAACAGTGGGTAGGGGGCAATCGCCTCATGTCCAGCGAGGTGGGCCAGGTGACAGAGCTGCCATAGCCTGATGGAGATCCTGACTGGGACCTCTCGCTGCCCAGCGTATTAAGAATGATACTCGCCCGCGACGGAAATTGGGCTATGGTCGCTGCCTTCTGCGAGGACTTTCGGGTTTTCACTTTTGTCAATATTTATTCGGTCTGATAGTCTCTATGATTAAAGTGTGTTATATAACAAGTTTATACTTATAAATATTGTAGTTTTAAATTGCCTACCAAGTTCAGCCATGTGCTAATAAAATTGTAACAAACTAGTTTTGAAGGACAAACAGTGATTATATCAAGGTTATATTTTTTAAGGTAGGCTCAAACTAAGTAGGTAGCGATCAGTTAAGTGTACCTGAACTTGTAATGATGCGTTCAAACCAAACGCGTCCTGCGGCTGGACGCGGCGATCAGTACAGCGTTAGCACGCGCGATCTACGAGCGGCCGCGATCATTTGATATCGGCACAACCCGCACACTGCACGCGAATAATTTCTACATCAAACTTATATTAATAAGTTTATTTTTAATCAAATCCAAAAGTTGGTCATAAAACTCTCTAGTTATTCGAATGTATATGCAAAACCGTTCATCACAAGTAGTTTCCGATGCAACGTGTGAAATTCACCTTCTAAATCTCTGTGGTTAATACAAATCCTTGTAATTTTTCTGAAACAATAAATAAATAACTTAGTGCACGATGACAAAATGTTTTATTCCAGATAAACAAAATACCTACCTTGATTTAACTTCTTCATTTTAAATGATAGCTGCTAAAAGAAGTATTTCGCCTTCGATGTCATTGTGTTCCATAATATCAGCTGTGTTATCACAAAAGCAGTAACTTGCAAATATATTACAATAAAATTGTAGGTACTTGTAGCGTTCTCTTATATTAGTTTAATAATCAGAAGTAGATTGAACGCGTAGATCACGTAGTCGCTGTGTGAATGACTACCGTGCACGCCACCACGATCGCAAGCTGAACGCGTTGGTGTGAGCGCACATTTACTGTTTTAAATTCAAATTAATACTGTGTGTAATCAATAATCACACTAGCAATTATCAACGAGTATGAAACGATTACGTACAATTTTTTTTATGTATATTGTTTATATTTTATTTTATATAATTGTACATTGCAATGGCTAATAATGAACTATTCGTACAATTTATAAGTTAAGTTTGTTGTTTTACAAATAAAATAATTAAGTTTATTTTTTGTCTATTAGGCAATTACAACAGGTAACAATCATAAAAGACACAGACTTACTTAGATATAGGATACATGCAGACTGATATCCTAGCGTAATCGCACATAGTGAAAATAAACATCAAACAATTACAAAGATACAGAGAAGGCATCATCACTGTTTACGTTTTTAAGTCTATATTTACTTTGTAATAAGTATTTCAATTGTTTTCCTGAAAACGGCAACTCGTGAATCGAAGATATCAATATCCGTGGTGTGGGTACCATTTTTTTTTGTTGAGGCGGGAAAAAAAATCCTAACCGCACACCCTATCGTTCGGGGCAACGACCAGGGTAGTGTGGGGCCTACACCCACTAAAGAAACCCGCCGTGTGCCGTCTCTCCGCCTTTATTGGCGGGCCACTGGAACCATCTTACATTCCTTCGGTGGTGTGGTACGCACCCTTTTTTTTTTTTTTTTTTTTGTTATGGCGGGAAAAAATTTTCCTAACCGCACACCCCGTCGTTCGCGGCAACGAACAGGGTAGTGTGGGGCCCTCACCCACTAAAGAAACCCGCCGTGTGCCGTCTCTCCGCCTTTGTTGGCGGGCCACTGGAACTATGTTACATTGCTTCGGTGGTCCGCCGGCGGCTTACCCTTTCGGGTACCCTCTACTGAGCGACGCATCCGCACATGGAGCGTCGCACCTTCGCGGGAGGCCTTGCGGGTGGCGGACGTTCCCCGGTCCATCCACCCGCAGCCTCAGCTAGGGCGGCATGAGGCGCAAGTATCTGCGCCTGCGCCGCCCCGGTCGCTGGCGGCGGTTTGGGTCAGCGGAAGAATCCTCCTCCCTAGCCCTCTCCGCCGCTTCCTTCCGCGAGCTAACCTCCTCGCAGAAGGCAGCGACCGCGGCCCAATTCCTGTCACTGCCAAGCATCGCTCAGACGACGCTCGGCAGCGAGAGGTCCCTCCCTATTTCCGCGACGAGTTCACGGCGCTGCTCGGCCCAAGCCGGGCACGACTCGAGCGTGTGCCGCGCCGTGTCCTCGTCACAGCCGCAGTGGTGACAGCCCGGAGTCGCTTCCCTCCTTGCGACTATGTGCAGATATCTGCCGAAGCAACCATGCCCCGACAGCATCTGCACGAGTCGGAAGGTAAGGACTCCATGCCGTCGCCCCGCCCACTCCTCCAGCACTGGCTGGAGCGCCCCTACAGTCCAAAGACCGGCCCGGGGCGCCTCCAACCGTGCCCTCCATCTCGCCATGGCAGCTCGGCGGGCGTCGCCCTGCCACCTGGCCACCTCTCTGGGTAGGGGGCGTCCGCCCCCCTCCCGCTCTTGTGACGCCCGCCGATACACTTCAGCGAGCACCTCCGCCTCCAAGTCCCACGGGGGGATTCCGGCCAACGCGCAGGCCGCCTCCGTCGACACCGTGCGGTATCCACGTATGACCCTGGACGCAACGACTCTCTGTGGTCTCCACAGAAGAGCCCTGTTCAGTGCGTCCAGGGACCCCGCCCACACGGGTGCGCCGTACAGCGCCATAGACCGGACCAACCCCGCGTAAAGCCGTCGGCACGCATTGTTGGGTCCGCCCATATTCGGCATGAGCCGTGCAAGGGCGGACGCTGCGCCGATTAGCCTCGGGGACAGTTGGCGGAAGTGCTCGCGAAAGCGCCACCGCCCGTCCAGCACCAGGCCCAGATACTTAATCTGGGCCTGCACCCCAATCTGGACCCCGTCCACTGTGATTGAGGCGCCAGCAGGTGGCCGACGTCGGGGCCCATGGAAAAGTAGGGCCTCCGACTTGTCCAGGGCCACCCTAAGCCCCAGCGCCCCGATCCTCCTGACCACCTCCGAGGTCCCTAAGGTGGCTAGGAACGCCGCTTCCTCGAAGTTTCCACCCCGGGCCACGACCAGCGTGTCATCCGCATAGCAGATGACCGCCAGCCCGGGGGGGAGCCGACAGCGCAACACCCAGTCGTAACCGATGTCCCACAGGAGCGGCCCCAGGACCGAACCCTGTGAGACACCGCACGACATGGGTCTCCTCACAACGTCCCCTATGCGGCTCTCATAGACGACGCTGCGGCCCTCTAGATAGTCCGCCACCAGCCGCCTCAGGTATACAGGCACCCCGTGATACCGGAGCGCCTCCCTGATGCAGCTGAATGGCAGACTATTAAATGCGTTGGCGATGTCAAGCGACACCGCCAACAGCATTTCTCCGCCGTTGACGACCGCCGCGGCCACGGCCCTCAGACGCATGATCGCGCTGACTGTCGAACGACCAGCTCGAAAACCGAACTGGGCGTCCGACAAGTCGGGCCCGACGTCGCGCAGGTGCTGGACAATGCGGGCAGCGAGGATTCTCTCCAGCATCTTACCCTCCTCATCCAGCAGCACGATGGGCCTGAAGGCCCCGACCGAATCCGGCGTTCGTCCCGGCTTCGGCAGGAGTACCAGCCTCACCTCCTTCCAGTAGTCAGGGAACCGTCCGGACACCAGGCACGCGTCGAACAGTCCCCTGAAGCGAGGCTCCAGGTGGTCCAGAGCCAGGGCCAGAGCCCGGGCAGGTATCCCGTCCGGGCCGGGGGCGGTGTTCTTGGAACGAATTCGCGCAACAGCCGCCCCCATTTCCGACGCAGTGACGGGTGGTACACTTAAGTCAGCCTCCCGGTCGCTATCTGGCGGTGCCATGACCGGGGGCGCGTGCTCCACCCGTCGTGGGAATAAGCCCTCGACCACCTCGGTGACGAGGCCGGGCTGAAGGGTCTCTGTGAGGGGAGGGCCCTGGGTGCGGAGCTTGTTCAGCGCCGCACGGTACGGGCGACCCCAGGGGTCACGATTGAGACCGTCCAGCATCTCCTGCCTTTTCTCTGTTTTGGCGCGACAGATGGCCAGCTTGAACTCGGCCCGCGAAGTGCGGTATGCCTCGTACAGCTGGTCCTCCCGCTCCCCATAGCGGTTGCGCCGCCGACTGCGGGTGTAGGACCTCCGGGCACGAATGCACGCTGCACGGAGGTCCGCCAGCTCCTGGGACCACCAGTAGAGCCCTTTCCTCGGAGGAGGACGTCGCACACGGGGCATGGCCGAGTCGCACACCTGCGTGACCGCAGCGCGAAATCGGTAAGCCTCAACGTCTACCTCCTCAGTCCGGGCCGGTGAGGACAGCCACGATTGAACGATGGCTGCCTCCGCCAGTAGGTCCCTATCCAGCCTACCCACAGCCCACCGCGGGAACGCGGAAGTTCTGCGCGCCGCGTGACCCCTACTGGGGCCCTGGAGGGACCGGGAGACCTCAATCCGGATATACCGATGGTCGGACAAGGTCTCAACCTCCTCCAGAACATACCAGTTCCCCACACGTGCTGCGACGTCAGGGCTAGCGAACGAAAGGTCCACTATCGACCCGCCCCGTCGCCGCACGCACGTGTTGACGGAGCCTCTGTTTAATAAACAGAGGCCCGTCGACGCCGCCCACTCAACAACCGCCGCCCCGCGAGCATTGGTCGCAGGGGACCCCCACGCCGTGGATTTGGCGTTGAAGTCCCCCACAACCAGGACGCGGCTAGGTGCCAAGCGCCGCAACGAGGTCTCTAGGCTGTTAAGCCAGACCCCGAAATCAGCCAGACTCCGATTGGGGGAGAAGTACACGCCGTACAGCGTAACTGCCCCCCAGTCGACCGCGACGTATCCGGTACCCCTGTCTCTGATCGACAAGGGCGGGGAACGAAGCGCCGTGGAGCTGATGATTGCCACGGAGCCATCGCAGCTGCCCGCCCAGTTAGGGCGGTCAGGAACGCAATAAGGCTCCGCAACTACGGCTACACCAATCAACCGCTCCACCATGGTTTGCAGGAGAAGATCCTGCGCCCTGGCGGAGTGGTTGAGATTCGCCTGGAGGAGGACAGCGTTACGGTTGAACGTTAAGCCGTAACCATATCCTCCTCCACCCGGGACGGCGGCGAAGCCGCGCTAGGAGGGACAGCCGGGGCCGATTGGCTGTTCCCCCCCTTTTTTGGCCCTGTGGTGGCTGGAGGTCTACACCCCTCCCGCCCCATGTAGTGCTTCGCAGGTCTATTGCCTGCAGCACACGCGGGGCAGTGAGGGGGGGCGGTGCAAGTTGCCGCCTTATGCCCTGCCTGACCGCAGCGGAAACAAAGACCGCCGCAATCAAAGCAGTTAGTGCACGTCGGTCGGGTGTGTCCAACCGCCATGCACTTATAGCACCTCGCAGGTCG
The DNA here is from genome assembly GCA_948253155.1 of Leucoma salicis. Taxonomy (NCBI): domain Eukaryota; kingdom Metazoa; phylum Arthropoda; class Insecta; order Lepidoptera; family Erebidae; genus Leucoma; species Leucoma salicis. Next base: position 9,720,656 of record OX411815.1, read on the forward strand.
GGGCTCCAGCACGGCAACCCGCGCGGAACTCCAGCCCACGAGGAGCCTGCCTGCGTCAGCCAAGATTTTAGCCGACGCGACAGGGCAACTCACCCAGACGGTACCCACACCGCCGGGCCCGGTCCTAATGGAGCCCACTCTGACGGCATCCGAGCATCCGGTTTTCGAGGCAATAGCCTCCCGGACGTCCTCAGCCGTCACCGAGTCGTCTAGACCGGAAATGCGCAGTTCAGCGCACTTCACCGGTCTGGCAATGCGGACTCCACTGCCTTCACCGAACAGACCTCGCAGCCTCGTGGCTATCGTGTCGGCCATTTTGGGACCCTCCACGCCAGGGAACTCGAGGATTCGAGCCCCTGTCCGGGCTTGGCGGGTCCGAGCGGCAACGCCTCCGAGGTCGGAGACGTCGATTTCCGCCCGGGCCTTCCTCAAAATGGCCTGGTAGCTCAGGCCTGCTTCCGCCTCCGGCAGCATGGTGATCACCACCGCTGCCGTTTTCGGCGTCTGAAGCTTGCGCTTACGCGGCTTCTTTTTGGAGCCGGGCTTGTCCCCCGGCACGGCTATAGGCTCCTGGGCTTGGGCAGCAGCCCCAGCCGCAGATCCCCTCTTCTTTTTACCCCGGGACTTCTTCCTCCCGCCGTCCACAGTCTGCCAGCCCTCGTCAGAGGGTGCAGGGCCGGACGTGGCGGGTGGTGGGACTTGAGAATCCCGGGATATGTTTGCTTGAGCCCGAGAGGGCTGGTCAGCACGCGGAAGGGGAGGGAACTGCTCCTTGGGCTGGCCTTTGGAGCGTTGCCCAGCCTTCTGCGCCGTCTTAGGCCTGCTTGCCTTGGCGGCTTTGCCCTGCCCCTTGGGCGGCGTAGCAGCCGCAGCCGCGGAATAAGTGCCCACGCGGCCACCCTGGCAGGGAAGCGGCGTTGGGGCCGAAGGCGGCGCGGCCTTCTTGTCCGCGGCCAGAGCTGGACGGAGTCTTGGCTCCGGCGGCACCCTAGTGCTCAAGGAGTCGATGCGCGGGTCATAGATGGCACTAATGCGATCGATGACTGGGCGCATCTGCTCCTCTGTAAGGAGACCAGGGGCGGGAGGCCCCATGCCCGCCGTTGAGGCAGAGGTTTCCGGCCCGGCCTTGGCGAGGCTTGGCTTGACTCGCCGGCCGGTGAGCTCCTTACGGGGCTCTGCCACCTCCGCTTCGAGGCACCTGCAGCGGCAGGGCGCCTCCAGCTTCCCAGTCTCCCCCGGCACCGAGTACCGCCGGAGAGACTCCATCGCTCCATAGGCTACTTTCGTAGCGCTATTGAGGGCCTCCGCGAGACTGCCCCGAAGGCTCCGCGACCCATTAGCCACCGTTAGAACGACGGCCAGGGCATCCGAAACCTTCTGGGCAATCTGGTCCACCGTGGGCGGACCATCCGTCTCCGGAGGATCTTCACGGAGCTTCGATGTGAGGAGGGTTACCTTCTCCTCCACCGAAAGCCCCACTCCCAAACCCTGCAGTATGGCCTCATCCGCTAGGGTTGAGGCTCGGGTTGCCATACGCCTGGTAGCGCCTCGGCCCCTCTTGGCCGACCTTCCCGGCCTTCCCGGCGGGGGCATCTCTGTAGAGCTGCCCTCCGACTCAGATGACGCGCTCCTCTTCTCCGAAATCGGGCGCTTCCGGAGACGCGCTGGCTGCTCGACCGATGCAGCTGGCTGCTTCGTCGACTCGGCTGGTTGATCTTTCGGTGTCGCCGGGCCCTGCTTAGGCTTCGAAGGCTTCGGCACGCAGGCGCTCGGCACTTTGGCAGACGTGTTGCCACCGTCGGACGAATCCATGTCGGCGGTAGAGCCGCCACCCATGGCAGCACTACCCGCAGGTGTGGGTTTCTTCCCACGGGTCTTCCCCTTCTTCTTCCTCCTCCCTTCCATCTCCTTATCTTCGGCGTTGGTTCCCCCCCTCCGATACGCGGGGCTGACAGGGCCGGTCTTGGTACTCGGCCCTGTGAGGGATTCTCCGGACGCGTTGCGTCCGGTACCCTCCGGAGGTATACTGGTGTTTTTAACGTCCGCCATATTTAAGTTTTGAGTCCTTCGACTATAGGGTGTCACCCTCGCGACTGGATACCCTCCAGCCATTCATCCCTCGCCGGGCAGCAGAGCTTAGATTGGGGTAATTTTTTATAGGGGTTTTCTTCCCCGCGGTCTGAAGACCCCCGGTCCTGTCCGTTCAGGATTACGGGTCGGGCCGAACGGTGGTCTGCATCAGACCGTGCCCACCGCTTGCAAAGCAAGCAGTGAGCCCGTCGCCCCTCAGGCTGAAAAGCCCCGTCTCCGTCTCCCAGGGCCGGGAGGGCCACTATGGCCCCGCTAGCCCTCCACGGCAGACGTTCGGCCCACTGCAAGCAGTGAGCCCGTCGCCACTTGGGCTGAAAGCCCCGCCTCCGGGGACGGGGGGGGGTCACTTTGACCCCGCTGTCCCCACCCCAGGGTCGGGGGGGCCACTGTGGTCCCGCCGACCCTCCACGGCGGACGTATGGCCTATCCACTGTGCCCTCTGCTAATCAGAGGGACACGCGGAGACCCGTCCCCTGCCGGGATTCAGCCGCCGGCGTGGTACGCACCCTAGAGATTTTATTATAAAGACGGCACATTCTGATGATTGGATTGTAATAATTATTCTTGTATATTTGGAGTGTACAAAGTAACGTGGGAGAGTCCAGAGCTGAGTAGAATTTTGCATAAGTTTATGAGGTCTTGCTGCTTGCGCCGTTCACTCAGCGGCAATAAACTAAATTTTGTGAGTCTTTAGCATATCCACTTTAGACACTTTCTTTGAACACATTCGATCCTGTCTGAGTGTACTAAATAACAGGGTGACCATACCACCGAACAATATTCCAAAATACTCCTATAAAGTCTTTTGTACAGAAGTAGAAAATTCAAACTAAGTATGAAACTAGCGATCTAATTGCGAGTGAAAAAAATATAGTTGTTGGTTTCAAGTGGTTTATTTTAGAGTGCCAATAATTTGCTGTTCTAGGGGCATACCCTGATCGAATTAACTTGCAGTGGATGGCCAATACAGGGGGAGACGGAAACTCTTGTCTACCCTGCTCTTTTCCCCGGATGATAAGGTGTTCGGTTAGGTACACTTTTTTTTTAACTTGTCTGTACAAGCTACGGCAAACTTACAATTCAAGACTATTTTGCGCTACAACCAAAATGCACCGCGGTATTTCACGGTCAGTCACGCGTAAGGCGATGATACCAACTCGCTTAGGTCCAATGATAAAATAAGCACAATCCCACGAGTAATCATTTCTTAATTACCTCGTACTACACCTGCCAGAAGAATGGGATGATGACCCTTGTAATCTAAGTCCGTTACTACAAAGACAACAAAAAAGCGATTATTATCCAATAGTCCATTGCCACGTGCCCATTGCAGGCAGGATTTAAATGAAGGGTAAAAATTAAAATAATTTAGATGAGGCTATTTTGTCCGTGTGGTGACGGATTAAGAATACAAGTGTCACCACCCCATTGTTTCCCACGGGTGTCGTATGAGGCGACTAAGGGAAGTAAGCAATTATCATCCATTGCATGACTGGTGGTAGGGCTGGGTACCAAGTGGGAGCGCTCACTTGGTATCCGGCCCAAGCGGGTTGGTACCACCATCTCCCGTATGACCGGCCATGAAGCACATCGTTGCGTTTTGGCTGTAGCAGGAGATAGCCGTTTATATTTCCTTTCATCTGTGAAATGAATTGGTGAGCAGCGGCTTGACAATACTCTCGGTATAGTCGAGTCCATGGGCCACGGTTACCATTTACCATCAGATGGACCGTGGCTCGTCTGCCACTACATGCAATAAAAAAAAAAATAATGAGGCTATTTCGGAGAAAAAACAGTCTTGAAAGGCTCGATCTTTATTGAAGTCGTATAAAACAATATCATTTGAGGTCCAGACAATATTCTTCTCTGTAAATAGGGAGACAAAACATCAACTCATGTCCCAATTTAAATGTACTCTCTTCTTAAAGACAATTTAGGGCTTGATTTTTAGAATTTTTTGAGCCTTAGAATTGCATGGCATGAGTATAAGTAGTTAGCAGTAGTAGCCGTGTGGGGCCGGCTTTAGAATTGTAATTGGGAGTCGTAAGAGCCGACTTAGGGAATACCGTGGGAGCGGGCAGCAGTACTCCTTCGAGTATTAACAACATCCACTGCGATCGCCAACTCACCTGCCAAGCGTGGCGATTACGGCATTATCCCCCACTCTTGGGGAGGCCTATGTCCAGCAGTGGACGTTAAAAGGCTGATGGATGGATGGAAGTAGTTTTGTAACTTTAATTTGTAAATTAATACTTGCGAACTTACTTTGAAATGGTACGGCCGTATAGCCTGTATGCCTAAAATTAAAGTGCTCAGAATACTAACAGAGTTATTTTCATGCTCAACGATACTAACAACATTAAATTAGCTCCGATGTTTAAACGACAAACCTTGTAATAGAAATCCAATCACCGCATTTCCTATTTATGACAGTTATATTTACGTTACGAGTGAATGGTTCCTTTGAGATATCCTATGATTGTGAAGTCTTTAAATAGTTTCCAATGCAATATTGATTACCGGTTATATTGCTTAGTACATTATTAAAAAGATATAAAGAAACCAACCTGGCCGACTGGGTTGTGATGCGCGATACATGTTTAAAGAACCGATAATCGTTGTAAAAAAAAGATTCATTGGTGGCGACCGCCTATTCGACAACGCAGTGTAGTATGGTCTTCTACCAGGAAGACTTACGCCCTTAATTGCACGCGCCACAAAACCACTCGTAGTGGTGCTCTCATGGGGACGTCATCCAAAAATACTAGAATAAAAGTTAAAGCCTGGATACATTGTTATAAACCTTCATATTTTTAACAAAATATAAATATTTTGACTGACTGTAGGTATCTACTATGAAATACACGTAACAAATCACTAAAAGTGTTTTATTATAAAAAAAAAATGGGGCCAGTATGTCATTGTAACACTTCTTTTACGAAAAGGCAGTTTGAAAATGTTTTTTAAACAATTTTAGGTATAGGTGGCAGAATGAACGTGAACATCTTTGTTAACAGCATTAGAATTTTACTTAAATATGTTTTTTTAACTTTCAAACTCTACTGAACCTGCAGATATTTATTTAACAACTTCGCTGATCTTAGATGTAGGCCACATTTCACCATGCTGGTCTAATGCGGATTGGCAGACTCCATAATTCTTTATTTTTATATTTCAGATATGCACCTTTCTCGACTTATGGTAGAGTAATATTAATTAAAAAAAACATATTTTCGAAATATCGGAGTCGTTAGTTTTTAAATCAAATCAAGATATGTCAAACAAAAAGGTTTATCAAAATTCGTTCATTAGTTTTTGGTTGACATGCGAACTAACAAACAGATAAAGATTCTAAAAAATATATTTATTAGTTCACACACACATAGCTCTGTTACAGTTTTATAGTAGTAGAACATATAGATATATAAACATAAATTATTTAGATTGCACTAAACCTAATTAAAAGTTCAATAACATTGAACAAAATAAATATTCGCATAATCGAGTTATAATGTCAAGGGTAGATAAGTTTCTCAATTTCATTTAATAAAAGCAGGTTACATTCATCAAGCTCGTAGTAATTCATAATAATAGAGCTGTTATGCATAATCAACGGACTGAGTGAATATTTCAAGGTTTTTTTTTAAATATTCTATTTAATATCATATTATATTTAATATCATATTATATTTAATATCATGGACTCATATATAACCCTAAGAAAAGTGTTGTTATGGTATTTGGAGCTGGTGGAAAATACCCGGAAACGGTGCTACCAGTTGTATTAAATGATGTACTATTATCTAGGGTGTACAAATTTAAGTACCATCCACTAGTTATTTTTTCACTTTGTGTTTAATGTATAGTGCTAAGCATGTCAAATGCTAAAAATATATATAAAAATATCTAAATATTTAGAGGGAATGCGTCATTATTAGGTAAAAATCTTAATTGTAAAATTAAGTTTACCTGGTCGGTATGATGTATGAAAATACTGTCGACAGATGGCACAGGCGTCACCCAAAGACGTTAAGTATGAATGTGTTATCGAAATTAGCAGTCAGGAGCAATTTTGTCACGGTGGTTGAATTGGCAAAGCATCTGGACGTTATCCAGGAGATACAGGTTCAAATCCTGCTCGTGACTGTTATTTTAGATTTCACATTTTTCACTTTGTGTTTAATGTATAGTGCTAAGCATGTCAAATGCTAAAAATATAAATAAATAAGGATAGCAGATTTTATTGTCACGTCGAGCGTAAATATTCATTGCTTTATTGTTTATTTAATAACAATTAAACCACATCGAATCAGACATAGGTTATCATAATAATTCGTAAACGAAAAAAAAAAGACTCGATTAGTAAAGTATTTTGGGCGTTATCGTGTTACACATACATTACCTACAACAAACGGACGTCCAAGATAGAACGTGTTTAAACAGTTTTTTAACTAGTTTATATAACAAAAATGGCACAAAAAATATGATGAGTGTTAAAAATAGTGTTTTTTTCTTGATATGTGTGTGTATATATTATTTTACAAGTGCAATATATGGTAAATAGAGACATTTTAAGTTTGAAAAATCAGTTATTCTACGTAAAACGAGAGCAGTACCCACCTCAACGCTTCGCTTATGAGGCGTGCAATATAGATTGTTTTTACTCAATTATGAGAAAAAAATGTGCATCATTGGTGCGCAGGATGCGGGGCGGATCCAATAAGCTATTGTGCATGATGGTCAAGAGACTTGATTACGTTATTACAAATCGTTGTTCCAGGCTATCGGCCGGAATGCTGAGGCAATGATGCCCTTGATGTTCTTAATAAACATAGCATCACGCCTGTATTCCCCGAAGGGGTAGGCAGAGGTGTATTACACACCAACGACTCGCCAGCTATGTTTAAGTCCCACGTAATAGGGGGCGAGCCTATTGACGTCTACCGGGCACAACATTTCCAAACTCCGGGCTGCTACTGAGAATTTTTCTTTTAGGAAAAAGCTCAATAACATTGCCCGACCCGGGGATCGAACCCGAGAGTGGAGAGAGGTAGTTATAACAAAAAAAAAATATATATATATATATATATAAGGACTTACATAATATATCAATAAGTTTTAATTTTAAAATTAAATTCTATTTGCGCTTACCTAAATTTATATAAAATATTAGAAGAGATTTATAAGTATAATTGTTACTAACATAAATATGAGTCTTGGCTACTTGAAATAATAATTATTTATTATATGTGTTTATTTCAGGTACAACAGTCCCATAGTTACAATAAAATAAAAAAAATCCAAAACTGCCTCATAATCTTCATTTTTCACAATCAAATTGATTATTTGATAAGTAGTAAATAATAATGTATTGGTTTTACTAACTAGTTTTCAATAAATCACATAGATGGCGCTAATTTCAAAAAGTACTAATGTGGGGTGGGGTTTCATGTCTTATATATTATATATATATATTATATTATATATATGATATTTCTCTGGAGATGCTTAAGAGGACTCTACCGCAAAGTCTCCCTGCAATTACTGCAATTATAAATAGGTCTATAACATCTTCAACCTTACCAGACCTGTGGAAAACTGCTATAGTGAAACCTATACCCAAGCTTCCTAATCCTATGTATGCTAAAGACCTTAGACCAATCAATATTCTTCCTTGTCTTTCAAAGATTCTGGAGAGGATTATTTATAATCAGCTGAGGAGTTAACTTGAAAAATATAATATTTTACCTCCAATGCAGTCCGGATTTAGACAAGGCCATAGTACCACTACTGCGCTTTTAGATGTAGTGGATGACATATTAGAGGCTAGGGACCATGGTATAGGTACTATCCTGGTTCTACTTGATTTTTCACGTGCTTTTGAGTCTCTTAATATTCCTCTCCTTCTTTCCAAACTCTCTTACTATGGTTTCGACTCCGCCACAGTAAAGTGGTTTCACAGTTATTTATGCAGCAGACTTCAATATGTACAATTAGACAATATTGGTTCTAGGTCATCCAACAGGGAAGTAACCAGGGGAGTTCCTCAGGGATCCATACTCGGCCCTCTCCTCTTTATTTTATATAGTGCTGATCTCATAAAGCATATACACAACTCTAAATTTCACCTCTATGCAGACGATCTCCAAGTTTATACCTCTTTTAAACCTTACGACTGCCATCAATCTGTAAATAAATTAAATGAAGATCTGGACAGTATCGCCGGTTGGGCTAAGTTAAACTCATTGGTAATAAGCCCGGATAAATCTAAATTCTTAATATTAGGATCAGAAACTTGTACAAATATAATAGTTACTTTGAATCCATCGATAAGTATACAGGGCTGCCTAATTGAGCAGGTATCGGAGGCTCGTAACCTGGGCGTAATTTTCGACAGTCAACTGCACTTTGAGACGCATGTGCTGGAATCCGTGCGAAACTGTTTTTACCGTCTCAAACTTTTATATCGAATACGGCCATATCTTTCTGTAGATTTGCGTTTAATGTTGTGTGAATCGCTCGTTTTGTCTAAACTGAATTATGCTGACAGTATTTACGGTTCGTGTATATTAGGTAGAACAGAGAAGATTGTGCAACGGGTGCAGAATGCATGTGCTCGGTTTTGTTATGACGTCTCTCCACGGTCACATGTTACCCCTTTTTTAAATGCTGGCAATCTCTTAAAGATGTCTGCTCGCAGAAAGCTCCACCTGACGACTTTGTTGTTTGGTATTATAAGAGATGAGAAACCAAGCTATCTCTACAACAAATTGTCGTGGTCTCAGGAGAGACATCAATACAAAACCAGGGCATCCTCTTACCTTCTGCTTACTAATAAACACCGCACAGCTGCTTTTCGGGGAAGTTTCAAGTTTGCTGCCACACGGTGCTGGAATGTACTTAAATCCCCTCTGCTTTCTTTGAAAACATCGCGTACATTTAAAATTAAATTAAAAGAAATTTTGCTAAGTGAACAAAAACTCATACCATAGCATTACTCGTATTTGTGCCTCTTATAATGTGTGTTACAGTATTGCAGTCTACTACCGGTACGTAAGTGCTCATAATCTACTCCTCGGTCTTCCAATATAAAATATAGTAATTTATAATTAATTTCAGTTTCACTATTTTCTAATCAGATTAGCCTATTAGTTGCATTTCTATGTTCATATGCCACCTGTGATTATCGTTTTCTGTTTCACGCTGTGTTTGTGTAAATGGCCCAGCGTGTCTAATGTTGTGGATGTTTATATGACATATTTATTGCTCTTGCTTGACTGCTATTTTCTGTTGTTCTTACTAAGTACCTACTTATATTCCTATTATGTACCTACCTATATATTTACATTATTTCGTAAGTATATATTTACATTATTTCTTACTACTCATTTATTTTATTTATATATATTTTGATTCATTTTATGTTAATATACATTATTATTAGATTTAATTGATGTAAGAATATAAATCCTGTATAGGTACATACTTGGGTATTGGCTAAGGCATAGCTACGTGCTTGGCATTCGTTACCCTATCGTGGGCCCATCAGAATATCAGCGCTGGAGCATCAAGGTGTTGCAGCACAAGCTGAGATGGGTACCTTATTTTTGTCCTCACACATTTACTAATTGATTTGTTCTGCTTACATAATTTTACATAACTTGTCGTGTGTGATCAAAAATAAAATATATTTTCTTTCTTTCTTTCTTTCTTTCTTTCTTATACGCCATCTAGCGCTAATTTTAAGAAGTTGGTGTATTTTAAGTTATATTTCAAATTACTCAAGCCAATATAAACTGTATCCTTGTGAAAACAAGTTGTAAAATCGCTTGCGCCCGGCCGTCAAAATGAACCGAAACGTCATCACGTCAAGGTTGACATTTCAGTGTCGTAAAAACTGTGGAACGTAAAATATGTTTTTTTTTTGTGTTTTATAACGATGGTGTGTTATTATTTACGTGTGTTTAGTGTTTTTAATTATTGTTATGGATAAAATAGTTATTATACTTGGCAAATATCATCAGTTCGTCAAGCAAAGGTAAGAAAATTCTTTTAACAAAAAACAATGTACTGGCCGGTCGAACGGCGTTCTGTTGAAGATAGTAAAACCACCGGTGGCTATGCGTACGTAAAATGGTAGTTTTCATTAAAGGCGCTGGTTTTAATGTCGCGTTGAGCGTAAATATTCACTATTTTTTTTGTTTTTTTTTAATAACAATTAAACCACATCGAATCAGATCGTGAAAAGAATAGGGCTCTATTCCTAATCATAATAATTCGTAAACGAAAAAAAAGACTCATTTAGTAAAGTATTTTAGTCGTTATCGTGTAACATACATTACCTACAACTCACGGACGTCCAAGCCAGATTTTTTTCAAACAGTTTTTTAACTAGTTTAAATAACAAAAATATCATGAGTGTTAAAAATAGTGTAGTAATTATATGTGTGTGTAGATATTATATTAAAAGTGCAATATATGGTAAATAGAGACATTTTAAGTTTAAAAAATCAGTTGTTCCGTGAAAAACGGGAGTAGAACCCACCTCAACGCTTCGCTTATGAGGCGTGCAATAATTATTAAGTACAATACACTGTAATGGGGTGTCAAGTAATAAATAAGATAAATTGATAAAAAGAATTAAAATACATATTTAAAAAAAACACACTTATAAGAAATACACATTACACAAATGTGTTGAGTCACTTTTTGTTTCGATCCATGTGAGTAGACACTCAGTGTTTAAACAAAGGGCTACTGAAATCATCAGAAACAGCCACAAGTATTTTGTTGGCAGAACGGCGCAATAGTCGCCAAAACGACGCAGTACGCGATCTAATAATGGCAAAAAAGTCAGGGACCCTTGCCTCAGTGAACATATTCGACGCACTACAGTAACGCGGCAGCTTCATAAGAGTACGGAACGCATCATTGTACTGCACTCTTATACTGCTCATTACTTTTTGGGTGTACTTTACTCATAACTGGCAGGTATACATGCCTAAGCGGTAGGTTTTAAACAAAGTGGTCTTATATCATCACTGCACTTAGCGAATCGACGATCAAGCATGTTGCCTCTCACTGCAAGGGCCCTGCGCTCTCGCTCGATGTCACTGTCATCCTGGAGCCGTTCTGTCAACACGTGCCCTAAGTACTTGAACTGCTTAACAACATCAACTACTGTGCCATTCAAATATACCATAGGTACCCTTTCTGGACCTCGTCCTGCCGCATACACCATCACTTTTGTTTTAGAAACATTGACCCATGAGCATGGCAATAATGTTCTGACTAAAAGCAGCTTCGTCAACCCCTTGATTGAGGGACTGAGAAGCACCATATCGTCCGCATAACTCAGATTGTTAACACACACGTTACCCAAATGACATCCGATTTTAGTGCTCCTCAGCTCCTCGTCAGACCGTTCACATACAGGTTAAATAGATCAGGAGAAGTAACCCCACCTTGACGGACACCACACTCTAGCTTATACTTTCTAGAAGTTGCGTCGCCCCACTTAACATAGCTAGTTTGGTTCCCGTACTAGAATTTGGCCGTGTGGGGCCGGCTTTAGAATTGTCCCACCCCTCTGGGGTAGCCATGGGAGTCGCAAGAGCCGACTGAGGGAATACCGAGGTAGTGGGCAGCAGCACTCCTTCGAGTATTAACAACATCCACTGCGATCGCCAACCCGCCTGACAAGCGTGGCGATTACGGCACTATCCCCCATTTATGGGGAGGCCTATGTCCAGCAGTGAACTTTAAAAGGCTGATGGATGGATGGATGACTAGAATTTCAGCAGATTGACCACTCTTCTAGACACTTTTGATGTTAGTAGCTTGGCCCAGAGGATGTCATAATTTACTAAATCAAATGCGCTGCTAAGATCTAGAAAGCAAGCGTATATAGTAGTATTACCAGCTGTATAATAGCTGACAGTGCCTTTTAGACTAACAATTGCGGCATCCGTCGAAAGTCCGCTACGGAAACCAAACTGTGCATCATCAATTTTAATATTTTTAAGCAGCTCAGGATGAAGCAGACGTTCTAAAATTTTACCCAGTATCGTTCCTTACGAAATATGTAGGTAATTAGACGCGGCACCAAGGTCACCAGTTTTATTTTTATGATAGGAACTACTGTCGTTCTCATCAGAGGCTCAGGCAAATATCCAAACTTTATGCACAAATTATAGAAATTACATAGATGTTTATAAATTTTATCGCTAGTGAAGAGTATGTGCTCAATACCAAGCCCATCATGTCCCGGCGATTTACCACGTTTCATACTTAGTATGACTCTAGAAATATCTTTACAAGTAAATTCTATGACATCATCATTATTAGAAGCTTGGGTATCACGCACACACTCTGCGGCTAGCGGGCTAACTTTGAACCAACGGCAGAATAGCTCAGCAATGTCAGACGTTTGCTAGCAACCTTCCACTGCTGGCAAGCTTTGCTTGTAATTTAACTTTTTAGTTGCATTCCAAAATTTAATAAAGTTTTTGTTTTTTCTCTGTGTAGCCAAAATATTCATTTTAATACTCTCTTCATTTCTCTGACACCATTTTGATTTGTTTTTGAATACCGTACGGCTATTACGCATGTTATCATAATCTGTCCCATTACACGGTTTACCAGCCTGCGTCTAATCTAAAATAAAGTCTAGCTTTTTCATGGCTGTCTCTGACGTGATAATTCCAGCCAGGCACCTTCTTATGACACCGTCTTTTCTCACATGAACCAGAGCTTACAACAGCTGCATTCTGCAATACATCTGTTATATGCATATAATATCAATCTATATAATTAAAGTTATCCTGTATATGACTACAGTTATGAGTATTACCACAATCACATAAATTTATTAAAGAAAACAAATCTAAATTATCATAACAGAATTCCTTAGAGGAATTAGCCTGATTAATGAATAAAGAGTTTATTATATTATTATTTTTATTCACCTGTCTATTCTTCTATAACATAAAGCTGTAACAGAGCTATATCTGTACATTTAAGATATTTCACAAAAAACACTGTATTAGGTTCTTTAGGTGTTTTAGAACGTTAAACTTTTCTTTAGAATTGTTGGCTAAAGGTTAAGTGATATCTCAGGTTTCTGATATAATAGCGGGATAAAATGTATTAAGTCTACTCAAAAGCTATCAAATAAAAAAAGTTGCATCAAAAGCCGTTCAGTAGTTTTTGTGTAATACACGCCTATATAGCCTGCCTATTACAGTATTTCTTTCTCAAATATCTTAAATGTACAGACAGCTCAGTTACAGCTTTATAATAGTCAGGATGATGTTGAAATGAATTTGGTTCTGAATGAACGTAGTATTTGTATTCAAATGAAATCACGTTTCACTAAATGAAAACCATTCCCAGAAACGGAACGCAATAAAAATATTTCATTGTAATAAATTAGAGAATTATTCGCCAATTTTAACCGAACAAGTACAGTTGGTTGTTAAAGTTAGCATCAATTTGTTATAAATCACCAGTGATTAACGTCCCTGTTTGATTGGATTTGAATACGTAGATCACCTCTATGAACGTTAGCAAGCTGAATATTCACTTCATTTGAATATTACAGCAATGTTTTGAATTTATGATTTACTGTAGACATATATTCTAGTAATACGTGCTTATACATGCTATGTAACATTAATAAAAGATTGCCACCCTACAACTAAAACGCATCGAAATGCTTCACAGTTGGTCAGAATGGGTACGGTCGTGCCCTCTAGGGCACGACTACAACTAAATACTCATACTTAGTAGCCATACCACCAGTAATATAACGGGAGATAACTGCTTATTCCCCTTAGGTATCGCGTACGACAGTCGCTGTATAGAATAGAGTGGTGGTAGTACTCTTAATCCACCACGACACACCAAAATTGAGAGCAGCAGCGCTCCTTCCACCCATATTACATGCAAGCTCTAGAACGATCTTCTACTATGACAAGTCTTTCTTCAATCGAGGCTTGCTAAAAGAAATTTTCTCATGGCAGACCTACGCCCATTCCATCGTCTGCCATCTTAGATATTAAATAATTGCAACCATTTTTAAATTTTATATTCCAATTACATACTTGTTTTATTTACAAAAAAAATCAATAATTTTATCTGACGAACTTGGAAACTTAAGCTGTGTTTACATTGCTTATAAAGGGTAAAACTTTTTCTGACTGCTTAACCCAATCCTTCTCACAAACGAGAACTAATTTAATTATCCCCAAACCCAATGAAAGCAAAGTTAGAAGAACAATAAAATAATGTTTGGTCAGCCGGGACGGTCAACTCGGGGTGTACTTGCCACAACAACTCTGTAAACTTGTGAACTAGTTGCGACTTGTTCCACGTTTCCCTACGACAGTATTGTTACTGAAAATAGAATTCACTGTACTCGGCTATCTCTTGAGTTGCTCGGCATTTAATTAGGAGTTCTGACTTGTGGGTACATTGTAACGTCTTTGCACTACTTCGTTTTCTCTAGGCAAAAAATATTTTGAAAATAGAAGGTGTTTTTGCCCAAATTGAAAAAAAACATGTTCGAAATGCGTCTAAACACATGTTTTTTCTTTACTTTAATAGGGTTTTTTAGTCATGAACTGGTTTTCCATATACTATATAGATATTGGACTTTGTATATGATGGCAGTGATAGCCTAGCGTTAAAAACAAGGACTGCAATGACAGTGGTATCTACTTTGATCCCGAGTCCAAGGTTCAGACCTCATATGGCACAGACGTCTGACTTTACGATATCTTACTATATTATTATTATAAAACTGTAAGATGTTTGTCTATGTGTTTATTTGCATCACATTAAAAATATTGCATTGATATTGACGAAAAATTTTTAAACAGATTTTGACAGCAAAATGTATAACAGTTTTTAAATAATTATACAGTACAAATTATTTGTGAATAAGGAAAAAGAGATTTTTTGTACTAGCGGGAATCTAACCCGCGTCTTTTTTATTCCGGGGAAGTGCTCTAAGTCACTGAGCTATAGTACAGACCTTTCGACCATCCCAATCTCCATATCACATTTGTCTTTACGACCAACGCCATCTATCGGAAGCATTTCATCCATCCATCAGCCTTTCAACGTCCACTGCTGGACATAGGCCTCTCCAAGAGAACGCCACAACGAGCGGTCCTGTGCTGACCGCATCCAACGGCTCTCCGCGGCTTTGACCAGACCGTCGGTCCACTGGTGGGGGGCCGTCCTACACTGCACCGTCCGATACGTGGTCGCCACTCGAGAACCTTTCTTCCCCAACGGTTGTCGGTTCGTCGAGCGATGTGGCCAGCCCATTGCCATTTCAGCATGGCAACCCGGCGGGCTATGTCGGTCACTCTCGTTCTCCTACGGATCTCCGTATTACGGATTCGATCACGTAGGGAAATACCAAGCATAGCCCGCTCCATAGCCCGCTGAGCGACTTTGAGCCTTGAAACGAGGCCAACATTCAGAGACCACGTCTCTGTTCCGTATGTCATCACTGGTAACACACACTGGTCGTAGGCCTTCGTTTTCAGATACTGCGGAATATTGGACGAGAAGATCTTCCTTAGCTTCCCTAACGCTGTCCATCCGAGTTGAATTCGTCGATTGACCTCTTCTCATAGTCCACAAACGCCAGACACAGAGGCCGATTATATTCCTCAGTTTTCTGTATAATCTGGCGTAGCGTATGGATGTGGTCTATGGTACTATAGCCTTTTCCGGCTTGTTCGGGAGGCTGGAAGTCGTCAAGCCTGCACGTGAGTCGATTTGTAAAAACCTCGAAAACAAATTATAGACGTGGCTCAAGAGCGAGATGGGTCTATAGTTCTTCAGGGATCTTGGACCAAGCCGACAACAGGACTCTGGAATCTGTACAACTGTCCATAGAACTGGTGGACCTCTCTCAAAATCTCATCTCGGGATGAAATGACAGTGCCATCGTTGGTCCTCAGCTTAGTCAACTGGCTTTGGCCGACAGACAGATCTCTTGCAAACACTTTCGAGCCTTGGTTCCGCTCTATCGCCTCTTTAATGGGGACAGCATTAAATTGGCGAATATCATGTCGCACGGCCTTGGAGATCTGTCTGTTTAACCGCCTCAGGCAGGACCAATCGGCTGAAGACTGGACTATCATTTCTTTTCTCCTTTCCATGAGCTTGAGAGTATGGTCCGAGAGTTCTCGAGTCCTGCTAACGCGACGGGCCTTGACCTCCTCATTTGCTATAAGGGAGAGATGCAGTTTCAAATCCTGCTCGTGACTGTTATTTTCGATTTCACATTTTTTACTTTGTGTTTAATGTATAGTGCTAAATGCATGTCAAATGCTAAAAATATCTAAATATTTATAGGGTTTGCGTCATTATTAGGTAAAAACCTTAATTGTAAAATTAAGTTTACCTGGTCGGTATAATGTATGAAAACACTACCGACAGATGGCGCAGACTTTGTGTTTAATGTATAGTGCTAAGCATGTCAAATGCTAAAAATATCTAAATATTTATAGGGTTTGCGTCATTATTAGGTAAAATTCTTAATTGTAAAATTAAGTTTACCTGGTCGGTATAATGTATGAAAATACTTCCGACAGATGGCGCAGGCGTCACCCAAAGACGTTAAGTATGAATGTGTTATCGAAATTAGCAGTCAGGAGCAATTGTCACGATGGCTGAATTAGCAAAGCACCTGGACGGTATCCAGGAGATGCAGGTTCAAATCCTGCTCGTGACTGTTATTTTCGATTTCACATTTTTTACTTTGTGTTTAATGTATAGTGCTAAATGCATATCAAATGCTAAAAATATCTAAATATTTATAGGGTTTGCGTCATTATTAGGTAAAAACCTTAATTGTAAAATTAAGTTTACCTGGTCGGTATAATGTATGAAAACACTACCGACAGATGGCGCAGACTTTGTGTTTAATGTATAGTACTAAGCATGTCAAATGCTAAAAATATCTAAATATTTCATATCAATCTGGGAAATGAAATGGTGACCAGCGGCTTGACAATACTCTCGGTATATTGAGTCCATGAGCGACGGTTACCACTTACCATCAGGTGGACCGTGGCTCGTTTGCCACCAAATGCAATAAAATTTTAAAAAGTACTGGTAGTATTAAAATCGGTAGAGTCACAAGTCAAATAACTACAAGTATGTAATAATATTCAAGCTAAATAATAGCAGAGTTGAAATAATCATACGTAATATAACTACATTCCATTCATAATTATAATGACTTGTATCACATGTTTAAAATACTGCCTCGGTGGTGTAGCGGTCGAGTATGCGACTGCTAATCATGAGGTCTCGGGTTCGAGCCCCGGGTCAGGCAACGTTATTGAGCTTTTTCCTAAAAAGAAAAATTCTCAGTAGCAGCACGGACTTTGGAAATGTGCCCGGTAGACGTCAATAGGCTCGCCCCCTATTACGTGGGACTTAACATAGCTGGCGAGTCGTGGGTGTGTAATACAGTTCTGCCTACCCCTTCGGGGAATACAGGCGTGATGCTATGTTTTTTTTTGTATCACATATTTAAAATTACTATATAATACATATGTGTCTCTTTTCATACCTCGTAAGAGACATATTATGAGTTTTGGGAAACACCGCAGAAGGAAGTAATAATAATAATAATAAATAAATATTCACGGACATTTCACAGAACGTCCGTAATCTGGTCCTAAACTAAGATTAACGCTTGTGCTATGGGTACCATGTTACGCATATATTACTTTTTTTTTTAATACATTCATATAATAGATACAGAACACCCAGACACAGTACAAATATCTATGTTCATCACACAAACAATTGTCCTGAGTGGGAATCGAACCCACGATCTCGAGCTCGGAAGTCTACACTATCTATTACGCCACGAGGCCCGTCAAGTTCATTCCAGAGATAAAAATAAATGCTGAAAAGCAACTGTTGTCGGGAGGCTGCTTTAAACCACTAAGTTATCATAGAAATCTGCTTGCAATTTTTTATCTTAACCTCACATTTGGTATTATAAGACTCACGCCGTTTTTTGTTTATATTTGCATATGTTAATATTAAAGTAGGATTATTATACGATGGCAATAAAAAGATCTAATGGTTAGTAATTGTAAATTATATTGTCTTTTTATTTTATACCCATTTAGATCCAGGAAAATCCTCAATTTAAACTCAATTTTTTTACTAAATTTGAAATTACAATGTATAATTATTTATGGAGATGATCATTAATGATATTCGTTCCTTAACCTCGTTGAGATAATTAAAGACAATTTAGTCGTACGTGTATGTACACGTTTTTGCATATAGGCAGTTAAGATGCCGTAACTACCTGTATAAATTATTTTTTCTAATATATCGACATAGCTCTGTTACTTATTTATAATAGTACAGCTAATAATAAATAATAATAATGAATTAATACAAAGTGTGAAAATGTGAAATCGAAATTAACAGTCACGAGCAAGATTCTAACCTGCATCTTCTGGAATACCGTCCTAGATGCTTGGCCAAATCAGGCATCATGACAATTCGGACTGCAAATTTCGATTACACATTCATTCTTAATGTCTTGGGTGACACCTGCGCCATTTATCAGAAATATTTGCATACCAGGTAAGCTTAATTTTACAATTAAGATTCATACCAAATAATGACGATGGAGTCGGGTGTCTCCGAAACTGGCGAGTGTGTATGAAGAGAATTATTCATTTTGAGCAAGTGAGAGATGTATGCAAGAATAGAGGCACTCCGTTTTCTCTGCTTACCCCACAAGGAAGATTGCGTGATGATAAGTAAGTATCAAAATAATAATGAAATTAAAAATCACAACAGGAAACCATGCCCCACAGATATCGTTTTATTTTTTTTATTACCATTGCGCTTTTGTTAGTATGTAGTAGGAGTAGGAGAAGGAAGTATTAAAAAAATCAAAGATATAATTATTCTAACTATTGTGTCACATGTAATATATATGAGAATTTGTTATATGTCAAGAAAAATATCAATAGCTTTGATAATAAGTATAGTGACATTCATCATATTAATACTAGGAACAAAGGCAACCTTATTACACATAGTAATCCTCTCCACATAATTAGTAAATTCTTCATAGGGCAAACTATACGCTTATTCAATAACATTTCTGAAAATATCTGAGACATGCCTATAAATAAGTTTAAGATAGCTGTAAAACTCAGACTTAGTAGTAAAGATTATTATACAATTTCGGATTATTTGGAAGATAAAACAAAATCGACTTGAACTGCTCCTCGTTTCGAAACACTGCTTTAAATAAGCACATACCCCATTTTTGGAAATTAGAAGATTAAAAAAAGTGGCTTATGAGTTTCTTGACTGGTTCTTCTCATGAAAGGCCTTACTACGGAATCCGACCGCTTGTGGCGATTGCAACTACGACATTGCGGATGCACTTGCCTCAAACGCTTGTGTTAAGTGCTATATTATACATAGCATCACGCCTGTATTCATCGAAGGGGTAGGCAGCGGTGTATTATACACCCACGATTCGCCAGCTATATTTATGGGGGTGAGCCTATTGCCGTCTACCGAGCACATTTCCAAACTCCGATCTGCTACTGAGAATTTTTCTTTATACGAAAAAGCTCAATAACACTGGTCGACCCGAGGATCGAACCCGAAGCCTCATTATCAGCAGTCGTTCACACTACCGCTGCACCACAGGAGGCAGTTTAGCTATATTATAAGGCTATGAAATAAATACATTTTTGAATTTGAATCGTGCCTAGCAATAACAATGTCCTTCTAACTGAATTTTGTCTAGTAACCAGTGAGATTTGCCTTTACCATTTTTCACACGCATCTGATCAATTAAAATAATAGTAAAACTTCTGTCATCAGGGAGCTTAGCCAAATGAATGGACTTTGTTCCCATGGGTGACGTACGAGGCGACTCAAGTAAGAGTAAGTAAGCAGTTATAACACGGCATCACTGGTGATGATAGGGTTGGGTAAAAAGAGAGTATTCAGTTTTATCTGGACGGACCCTTATCCACTTGTTACTTATCTGGTCAGCCGTGTGACTGTGACGCACTTCGGTGTTTTAGTTGTAGCAGAAAATATCTGATCATTCATTCTTTTCCCATCCCGGAAATTAAATAGTAAGCAGCAGTTTGACAGCATTCTTAGTATAGTTGTTTCCATGAGGCGGTTACTACTTACCATCCGGTGAGCCGTGGCTCATCTGCCACTATATTTAAGAAACAAAGTAAAAACATATTTACACTTACCTTAAAGATACTCACTGTGTACTGGAATGGAATTCGAGTCGTTAAAATATACAAGATGACTCGAATCATATCTTTACTAATATTATAACTACTCAACCGATCATAATGAAATTTGTTTCACCATTGCCGTATGTATCTAGTCTGAAATTCAGAAAAGAACAGGAGCTTTATCGGAGCTTTATTCCCGAAAAATAGAAGGTTTCTGTAGGATAGCAATATTTGCATTGAGTTAATTAATGTGGCGTATAGTGACGTTCATTATATTATTTTGAAGTCCATACGTTTCAAACTCCAAGTGCCACTATTATAGAATAATATTTGTGCTTAGATTCTGTTAACGCTGATCAACGAGCACTAATTGAATACCATTCACTGAACTAATAACAAAAAAACAAGACTCAGGACGGCAAGCTGACTTTATATATACTGATCTCAGCAAAGCTTTCGACAAAGTCTCCAACAAAATACTAATATCCAAATTACAGGCTTATGGTATCTTCGGCTCCTTGCTTCGTTTGTTTGACTCATATTTGATTGATAGGTACTTTTTCGTTGTAATCAATTTCCGGTCAAACTTACTAGAAATTACTTCCGGGGAACCGCAAGGCTCAGATTTGGACCCCGACCTATTCAACTTTTTTAAAAATGTCATTTTTCACTGTTTTCTCCATTCAGAGTTATATATGCATAACTTAAATTTCGCAAGAATAGTCGAGTCAGATGAAAATAGTAAACTTCTTCAGAGTGATCTCGATAGGCTTGTGCGATGGTGTGAGGACAATAGAATTAACCTAAATACACAAAAAAAGTTACAATATATAATTTACAAGAAACCAAAAAATTATATCATTCGATTACCATATTGATAATGACAAAGTAGGTGAAGTAGATACTATTCGTGATCTTGGTGTTATAAACGATAAAAAGTTAACTTTTATACCACACTTAGACAATGTTATAAAAAATGATCTAAAGCGCTGGGATTTTTACTAAGTAATTGTAGATCCTTTCGTTACAATAAAACAAAAATATTAATTTATAACAGCCTTGTTCGGACAATCTTAGAATATTGTAGTGTGGTCTGACGGCCTTGGTGGTATAGCGGTAGTGTATGCGACTGCTAATCATGAGGTCTCGGGTTCGATCCCTGAGTCGAGCAATGTTATTGAGATTTTTCCTGACAAGAAAAATTCTCAGTAGCAGCCCGGAGTTTGGAAATGTGCCCAGTAGACGTCAATAGGCTTACCCCCTATTACGTGGAACTTAAACATAGCTGGCGAATCGTGGGTGTGTAATACACCTCTGCTTACCCCTTTGGGGAATACAGGCGTGAAGCTATATATATAAAAAAACGCTGACGTACGATCTATAAAAGATCATGTTATTGAAACTACAAATGAGGAATTTCTATATAATACTAGTCCACCCCTTTTGAAAGAGAGTACAGAACCTAACCTAGTTATAGAAAACTATAATTGGTTTACATTGGCAGGACCCAAAAAATCCAAGTGACTTATAATTGGATGCTGTAAGTAGGAAAATAATTATAAAAAAAATTTGAAATTTAAGGAAATGTAAAAGTTAGGTCTGTTTTGATCCGATTATGAGGAACTACGAAGAACCAAATCGGTTGTGTATTAAAGGTAGGTGGATTCAGGAGTCTCCGAAACTGGCGAACGTGTATGAAGAGAATTGTGAATGTTGAGGAAGCGAGAGATGTATCTATGCAAGAGTAGAGCTTTTTTAGAGAGAACAAATTGCCATATTCTCTCTGCGTACCTCACAAGGGAGACGGTGTGATGATAAGTAAGTAGGTAAGTACTACGGCGAGAGACTCTTTTTATTTTAATCCGTAAATATGTATATATATTTGGCTTTAAACAAATCATCATCATCTCCCTAGTCTTATATCCCATCCCAATCCTTTTGTTGGAGTCGGCTTCTGACCTGTTTGGTTTTGACTGATCTACCAGCATTTATACAGAGCGACCGTCTATCTGACTTCCACGATCCAACCAAGAGGACAACTGACCTGGACTGACTGAACAAGACCGGAGTAAGATTGTTTATTCAGGGCTGACAACCTGGAGCGACTGCCAGGATGACATTTTTTAGCCAGACCCACTGTTTAACGTGCTTATCGAAGCAAGGAGGAGGTCAGGAGTCCACAACTAGGTGTCACTTTTTGATCAATCATCTTACTATCAGCTGAGCGACAGTTGCTTAACCTAATCGATCGTTTAAACTGCACAACTAGGCTATGACCTCCTCTCTCAGTATTATAGACAAATAAGGCATTGTAAAAAGCGTCTTGATAATCCACTAGTTATAGGGTATGTAACGTCAAGCTATCCAGAATAGCGCCTTCTAGAGGACATCAAGTGGATAAACAAATTATTTTGGCATCTTGGTGCTAAAAAAGGCCTCATTAGCACACTTCTAGTACTTAGATATATGAATACAATTTCCAGGGTGTATAATTATTATGTAGTTAAGTATATATATCATTTTTAATTTTTATAACTTTCAACTCAGTACCGATGCGTGGAAATCTATTGGTTTTGCCAATAAGAATAGGTACAATGTGGCGTACCCACGTGTAAATAAAAAATACAAATGGATTCATAACTATCAATTTATTATAATTGTCTTACAAATATGTAATACTTATATCTAGTACTATTATAGTAGTGAAGGTATTCCTTCACTTCACATTGTATTCAATAATGTACTATATTATTATAGTGGTATGGGAACATTAATCAGTTCCTCATAGGGTACTGCTAAAAAGAACTTTTCAACAGTTGTCATTGCTAATTCTACTGCGTAGTCTACAATAGGTTTTCCAAACTCTTCGGATACCGTTTTCCAATTTTCATTTAGAAATTGAAGGACTGTAGCGCCTGTAAATAGAAATATTATTGTTATTAGTTAGTAGTAGGTGCAAATATATAGTCTGCTAACCCGCGTTAGCCAGCGTGTTGGACTATTGCCCTCACACAATGAGAGGAGCACCCGTGCCCAATAGTGGGACAGAAAAGTGTTGTAAAAAAGCTAGTATTTAGATTATATCTCAGGTTCCCGATATAGTAGCGGGATAAAATGTATACCAGTTTTTAGGTCTAGTTTAGAGCTAACAAATAAAAAAAATGGTTGCCTGTAAAGTCGGTTTACGGACGATAATTTTACGTGATAACGTCATATATATTATGTTTTCTGAGAGTTTGACAAACAATGCATTGCCATAATTTTTTCGGAACGTGACACTTTTTCGTGCGTACAGCTGGCGTTCATCGATTTATAAGCCGTTATCACGTCAAAAAGGTGTAAATATAATAATAGTAATTTGTTTAAAAGTCATTGTTAATGTTGTTTTATAAATTACTAGCTTCTACATTTACCATTTTTTCTCTAGTAACTCCAATGTACAGACACAGCTCTGTTACAATTTTATAACAGTAATAGTATTTGCCTGCGGCGCAGCCAAAAGCTAGTTTTTGGCTTTTAAGCCAGATAGATATATCCCAGGTTCCCGATATAGTAGCGGGATAAAATGTATACCAGTTTTTAAGTCTAGTCAAGAGCTATCCAAAAATAAAAGTTGCATCAAAATCCGTCCAAGTAGTTATTGCGTGATGCGCGAACATACAAACAGATAAACAGACAAACAGACAAAAAAATCTAAAAAAAAAATGTTTTGTGTTTAGACACGCCTATATAGCCTAAATTCTGTATTTTTTTCTCGAATATCTTAAATGTACAGACTTAGCTCTGTTACAGCTTTATAATAAAAATAGTATACAGTAAACAATATTTAGTTTTAGGTTATATATCAGGTTCCTAATGTAATAGCAGGTTAAAACGTATATCAGTTTTTTAAATAATATCAAGAGCTATCAAACAAAAAAGTTTATGAAAAACAAACAGAATGGATTGGTCACACTTGTATTCTTAGTCCATCATTGCACGGAGTAAGAATACAAGTATCAATATTTATCGTTTTATAAAAACGAATTTGCCAATTAATATTTAAAATTCATTAAATGTTTTAAATTCTTCGTTATGCTTATTTAAAAAGTTTATAACAAAACTAATATCAAAATATAGGTTTTATGGAACAATCTTACTGCAATTATTAATGAAATACCCTTTCAGAATAGCTATGGAACGCATCAGTTCGATATTTAAATTTGATGTTAATGTTCATACTTACTAAGTTCCTTAGATGCTTTGAAAATGTCCTGAAGATCAAAAGAGACGCGGTCCCCGTAGTCAAAAGTATACTTGTAATTTTTAATACCAAAGTAATTGAGATTGTTTGCATCTTTTATGTATTTCGTGTTGATGTCAAGTTTCATCCTGAGATTGGCTGTAATAGAGTTCTTAGTTTAGTTTAAACTCTTTATTTTGTGTTAGACTATTGGCAAAACCAATAGATTTCAATGCATCGGTCCCGAGTTCGATGTTATTTAATTGTAAATAATCATCAGCTTCTAAATAAAATAATTCGGTGAAGAAAAATATTGTAAGGAAACCTGCATGCCTGAGAAATTTTCTGCCAACTAACATTGGGCCAGCGTGGTGGACTGTTGCCTAAATCCCTCTCACTACATAAGGAATCTATGCCCAACAATTGGAAAGGAAAAGGATTAAAAAACCCTTCAAACACCCTGAATTGGTCTAGTGCTTATAATTAATTTGAATTACGAAAGGCAGATGTATGTATCAGGCCATAGTAAAATTGATATTCCGCCAAATTTTAGTTCAAAATGAATACAATAATATAATATAAAAATAATAAGCATGCATTGTTATCGTCATAGCATGGACCACTAGCTTATCTAAGTATCTAAGTAAAGTAATGAAAAATTTCAATTATATTAATTTCAAATTAATTGCTGAATTGGAGTTTTTTTTTTTGTTTAAACGCACTATCAGTCCAAATGAGAAGTAGTTAGAGTGAGCAAGCGGGAGTGGAAGGAAGCCCGCATTTTTAGTTTTTACTCATCACTCTCCAACTGATGAGTGCGGGCTTAAGGATATATATTTATATAGTTCAATTATGGGCTAAGGGCATGAGTATTTTTTTTTTATACGGAATGGGTGGCAAGCGAACATATGGCCCACCTTATGATAAGCGGTTGCTGTAATCTGTAGACGCTAGCAACATCAGAGGCATCACACGAGCATCGCCATCCCCAAGAAAAAACATAGTAGGTGGAGAGGAAGCGTAATAAAGTAAGAATAAAATGGATACTAAGAGAGTACAGGAAGAATAATCAGAAGAATACTATAAGTATAGTAAAGAGAGGATAACAAGGATAATTAGAAGGGGAAAGGAAGGGGATTTGGGCTTCCACTGCTCTCACTTAACATACGAAACACAACGGTATGAGTACCTGCCATTGTTTCACCACGATCTGCTGTGAAGGGGTAATTATGGGGTATTTTATTCTATATTCTACACTAACTAAAAAATAAAGACACTGCATTGTCAAATAAAAAATGAAGCCACTTTTTGAAAGACGTTTGCGTGAAAATTTTGGCACCAGAAAGAAATAATCTCTATAATATGGGTAAATATTTAAAAAAAATATGTTTAGAACATAATGGAAGTAAAATTATAAAGTAAGCTTGCAGAAAATCATATAGAGAATATTATGGCGCTGACGATGTATTAATGTACTTAACAAACAAACGAAATTGTCGAGACATTTGGGGTAATTTTAAATCATACTCTGGTAACACTACTTATGACACTTCGTTTTGGTACAGTTTTGTTTGCATTTGTGTGCGTGTTATTACAATGGTTTTAAGTGGCTTCACTGGATTGTTCGTAATTCTCCATCTATATTTTTAGCTAGTCTGAGGTACAATCTTAAGATATTACTAACTATAAGATTACGTTATTAAGTAGGCAATATTTACTTACTTAGCTTGATTTTGGCGTTACCACCACCGTCGATGTTGAACAGGAGGATTTTACCCTTGGCTTCGTAAGTGCCTTTGATTGTTAGATTACAATGAAAAGCCAATAGAAACTTGCGCTTCTCCAAATTTGATCTAAAACAAAGTAGAACTTACATTATAGTGTTTTTATATCATATTACACATCAAATTATTATTAATATTATTATAGTGGGATCAATCTGTATTTGATCCCTGAAAGTCTATGAAACTGAGATTATAAAATCATCATTAGAGTACAAATTATTTGTGAATGATGGAAATCGAACCTGCGTCCCTTCCAATCCGGGGAAGTGCTCTAAGGCACTGAGCTACCGCATTGACCTTTCAGCCATACCCAATCTCCTCATCACATTTGTCTTTACGACCAACGCCACCTATCGCATGCATTTACATGCATAAATCCAATATAGTAAGTTTAATTTTGCAATTATTTTTCTTATAAATACATTTGTCCTTTCAAGTAAAGATTGTAAATACTAACATTTGCAATTATATATTTTTTAAACTAAACTAAAATATTAATTTTCATGTCCTTATAAATTATGGGTTTGATCACTAATTGTTATATCTTTTATGAGGATGCAATCCATTTCTTTCGCAAAACTTTATCGTAATTTGTATAGGAGTATAAACGCCATGCACCTGTTTTACTTTTGTTCCATTATGACGCTTTGGAACGTGTGTGATTTTATCCCTCGAAACTATTTGTCTTCGTTTGTTTTACGATAGCTTACAAAAATCAGTTTTTGGCTATATACCAGCTATTAACACTAGTATATAGTGTTAATAATTTATTTAAATATGGATTGAAAAACTTCCAACTTAGTAATTAGCCCAACACAACGATAAATTAAATTTCTTAAAATAGGTATACTTAGTGGCTGTATAACTTACTTACTGTGTTTAATTTTTATATTTTTATTACAGTAATTAATATTTTCAAACTACAGTTTAATTTTGTTATTTAACTTATATTGCAGTAATTAATATTATCATACAATACTATAATTATACATGTGAGTTTACCCAGGAAACGCAGGAATCTCGATCTCTTTAGGTAATAATTATAAAATAAATTATAATAGCGACACGTAATTAAAATAACATACGAGTATAAGGAGTCTTAACTGACCTTTGTATGTTGTAACTTGTGAAAGTCCCGATATTATGTACCGTTGGTAAAATTACCAATAATTTTAGTAAATACACATCTGTGTGTCATTAGTAGATGGCGGAGTTAAAAAAATCTAAGGCAAATAGTGTAAAAGAAATAACAAGCCCCAAGCGTAGAGTGCCACGCACTTTAACATTATAAATATGAGCCTTAATTCACTATGAATTAGTTGTGACATATTATGCTGTACACATTCGAAACTGGGCTGATAAGTTTCATGTTTATAGTGCCATAGTATTTCACGGGCTCAACTGAAAGAGCCGTTGATTTAATCTATAATACAAATTGAAGCATCTGTTTGTCTAAATAATAGGTTTTTCTAAATGTATTTGAAAGTATATACTGTTACCTATAACAAAATACTATTATTATTTTTTGATCGTCTGTTTATTTGTTTCGGCTAATCTCCAGAATGGCTGGACTGGACCTTCACTGACTAATATATGATGTTATGGGGTTCCGCACAAAAAGGAAAACAACTAAATTCCAGCAGCTAGTTCTACATATTAAACTTTATTTTTTAAAGATGCTAGGTTACTAGCCCTGCTAGTGCCTAGCTGGTAACGTATCACTTTCGGTACGCTTAACTTATTTCTTTTTGTATTTCCAATATATCAAATCTTGTTTTAATCAAGTATTTTTACTTAAAAAGAAAACTAATGAAGATATGAGGTTTTGTAGATTCGTAGAAGAAAAATAAACATAAACACATCAAAAAAAGTTTGAGATCACTTTGAAATTACGAAAAGCTTTTGTTGGCAGTATGGTGAAACTTTTTTTATTTTATGTCTATGATTCTTCAATAATGTTATATTTAATCAAAAAACAATATCAAAAACATGTTAAAAACAATTGTTTTTCCTTATAAAAAGAAATTCAATTTTGTATTACGCTTATTCAGAAATCTGACCGAAAAGATTCAAGCATATTTTTTAAATTTTTCGTGTAAAAAGTTTATTTTTTAACAATTTTTTTGCAAGAGTTGTTACTTTGAGGGAAGAAGGATATTCTATAAGAAAAATAGCTCGCCGAGTTGCTGTTTCCCAATCCTGTGTCGTGAACACGTTGCGGAGGTATCGCGGCATAGATAACTTTGCTGATCAACATCGCAGTGGTCGTCCAACTGTTCTTACTGCTGCCCAGAAACGTTACATCAGACTGCTGACTGCCCGCGACCCAACAATCAATGTTACTAAAATAAGAGCTGAGTTGCGGACTGCCACTGGACTAGAAATAAGCACTCAGACCATCAGGGATTGCTTACACCAGGCTGGATCCTGGCGAGCACCTCTGAACTCACGACAATGACAGCAACGCAGATTGTAGTGAACTAGGCTCCGCCAAAATGAAGATAATGACGAGGAAAACATTTGGCAAAATGGCTTCTTCGTTGATGAAACAAGAATAAGTGTCTGGAGAAGACGTGAGGAGAGACAAAGAACTGCCACTGGTACTGTTCAACAAGGCGGGAAATCGGTGTCCTTTTGGAGCGGAATAATGATTGGAGCCAGAGCGCCGGCAATCCCGTATCGGGGCTCGATGACTGCAGCTTTGTACCAAAATGTTGTTTTCGAAGGGATTGTCAGACCATTTAGAATAAATCATGGTCATCAATTCGTATTGGTTGATGATAATGCACTCGCACATCGAGTTCAATGAGTCAATGCTGCTCTCCGTGTACACAAAATTGCCAGGTTAGACTTGCCAGGTTCCTGTACTAAATAAAAACAATTCCGTTATAAATTCTTAATAATGTTTCTTATTTCGTAGTTTTCTTTCATATTTATTTCTTAGTCACAATTACATTAAAATTTACAAAATCAAATTTTTATTTGAATAGTAATTAATATTTTAGTTTCAATAAAGTTATTTTTTTTTTTTAATATATCAAGCACTTTTCTTTTGTAGGGTGAAGTTTAAAAAATACAATATTTTTTGCTAGTGATCTCAAACTTTTTTGATGTTTATATTATTTTACAATGAGAATTTGGTAAAAGGCCAAGGATAGTAGCTTTATTTAATAAAAGTTTACTAAACATACTATTATATCAAATCATATGAACATAATATTTAGAGCATTCATTCACAAATAGATTCCATAATCCCATAGAGAATATTGGATCAAGCGATAGATGGACATTGTAGCCTCGCGCTACTTTCAAAGTATTCCGTGAAATGAGACAACTTTTATTACCGCTCAAAGCGCGAGGTACAACTACTATAAATAGGTGGATATTAGTCGCTTTTTTATTTAACGAGGTCACATAGCTTATTTCTACAGATACATAATTCATTTGCTGATAATGATTGAATGTTTTTAACGCTCATCTTTAATCCTTAGATTTACGAAAAAGACTTAAATTACTATTTTATTTAGATATTTTATATATATATTTAGCATTTGACATGCTTAGCACTATACATTTAAAAAAAAGTGAACAATGTGCAAATAACAGTCACGATGTTATTTTCGATTTCACATTTTTCATTTTGTGTTTAATGACTATTTTATTATAAAACTGTAATAGAGCTGTGTCTGTTCATTTAAGATATTTGAGAAAATATTACTGTATTTGTCTGCGTGGCATGTGTCTAAACAAAAAATATAGTGCTAGTACATAATATTTTTATTATGCTCCTTAAAGCTGTAGTGAACTATCAGCCAAACAATAATCAAAACTGTAACGCAATAAAAGAAATACTATAAGATATTAACTACCTACTATACGACCACATGCACCATGGAAATTCTTCGCATCAGTCACCAAGCTAAATATATAATAATAATCAATAAATATTCACCGACATTTCACACAACGTCCTCTGGTCCCAAACTAAGCTTAACGCTTGTGCTATAGGTACGGATATAATAAATATTATATTACTTTTTTTTTGTAAATACCTACATATAATAGATAGAAAATACCCAGACGCAGTACAAATATCTGAGTTCATCACACAAATCATTGTCCTGAGTGGGAATCGAACCCACGAACTCGTACACGGAAGTCGGTTACACTACTGACTACGCCACGAGGCCATTGTATGACGATACGATCACGATATAGAATCTTAGTGCTCATAGTTACGATTGGTAAGAAGCAATTTTCTCATTTCAATGAGTCACAAGTATATCATAGGCAAAAACTTCGAGATTATTGAATGCAGGTTTCCTCACGATGTTTTCCTTCACCGAGCAGTGTTAATTTGTAAATAAACACAAATATTCTCGAGAAACCTCGAAAAGTAAGGTGTGTGTGCCATGACCATGCCATGATGAACTGGGGATTAAATTGCCTACGCTGGTCTTGATTTTACATTGGGTTAGGCATATATTTATAGAGATGCTTAAAATGTATATAATTATGTTTCAATATTAGGTTATTTTTTGTGTTAAAGTATTAAAATTTTATTTGACTTTGATTTGATAAACTGTTTTAAATTAGATTTTTAGTCGTCATTATATTCTTACGTAATATTTATTAGCTTAAGTATGTAGGTATACAATTAATTAGGACTTAATTGGCTCAAATAATATGCACATCACAAAAAATAATTGCTAATTAATTATCCATCTTCTAACTAGTGATATTCTTTGCGATAATACAATTTGGTAAACATCTTGCATTGCCGTAGGTTGAATTAATGTTGAGCGTGAGAGAAAATCTATAATATTTCTAAATAATAATTTATGTTATAATTGACATGTGGAAATTATTTTTTTTTTAGATTGCTAATGATGGCATATGAGCCACGGCCCACGCGATGGTAAGTGGTAACCGTCGCTCATGGACTCAACTATACGGAGAGTATACATTCTCAAGCCGCTGCGCACCATTTCATTTCTTAAATATGAAATAAAAATATCTTCTGCTACAGGCTATCTTCAGCTACAGTCAAAACAACTGACTGGTCTCACACAGGAGACGGTGGTACCGCGGGAAAAGATGTGGTGGTGACACTTGTATTCTTAGTCACGGACGAAATTCCTTTTAATTTAAGAAACGAAATAATTTAAATTACACATGTAATTAATATAATAAACTACTATATTGCTTATATTCAAATTATGATTATGATCAATTAATTGACATCAAACGCGATTCCACTCAGGGGTCATTAATGTCTCACTGTTACTATGTACAATTAGGTATAAGGCAAATAGTAAATACAAGCGTACATACATAAAGAGAATTACTTTATGGCGATAATTTTAATGTAATTTTCATTGACCGATTTCTTTGGTAGTATTGCGTAAGTAATGTTGGCAATAGACATTGCTACATGTTATACGGTAAGCAGTTTTCGATGAATTGAGTTTGCTCTTGG
Source organism: Leucoma salicis (assembly GCA_948253155.1). Classification (NCBI taxonomy): domain Eukaryota; kingdom Metazoa; phylum Arthropoda; class Insecta; order Lepidoptera; family Erebidae; genus Leucoma; species Leucoma salicis. The sequence continues at coordinate 9,752,516 of OX411815.1, forward strand.
TTCAAAGGTAATATTTTACCGAAAGCTAAATCGTCTGATAAAATCTTAGCATAATTTAAAGTCACCATCGTCTGTCCCTTCACTTTCGATTATATGTATTATATATTCTAATTTTTGTTTTTTTTCTGTTTTGTTAATTTATATATTTAAAGATTTAAAGTATTTATTTTTGTTACACAACATTAGTAAGAAATAAGAAAAACTAAACAGAAAAAAATATTAAAAGTGTAACAAAGGCAGCCAGCTCAGTTTTTGTTGTGCTAAGTGCACAACACTGATTTTCAGCTGGCCCCCCAACATTATATTAAACATAAAAATGTACTTTATTGACGCGTAGGTACTCATGTAACAAACAAAAAAAATATATATATAAGACACACTGTTCTGCTATTGATTTTTTTGATGATTAAGAAGTTCTTTACGCAAATATCTTTTGAAAGTTAATAGGGACATACTTTTTCGTAGGGGTGGAGGTAACTCGTTCACTATCTTTGTAGCAGAATATTTAAATCCACCTTTGTATTGAGCTGTTCTGTAAACTGGAATCACCATTTTATTCGCTTCTTTTCTGCGAGTAATCCTAACTTGGACATCTTTCATCCATTCCAGCTTATCATATAGATATATAGGTCTTTTTTTAAAAACTATTTTATGCACTAAACATGTTTAATGAATTTTCCTACGTGCTTCCATTTTCAAAGAGCCTATGTCATTTGAAAATGGATTAATGTGAGAGCGCTTCGGCATATAAAAGCAATAGCGGATACATTCATTTTGAACTCTCTGTATAGCCTTCTTAGTTTTTTCATATAGTCTAGGTCCATAAACAGTATCACAGTAATTAAATTGTGATAATATAATTGATTCTACAAGTATTTTCCTAAGTGGCTCAGAGATATACTTCCTAATTTTATTTAAAGATTTTAACCTATAAAACGCATTTCTGATCTTGCTATTAATATGTTCACAGAATCTAAGTTCTCTGTGCATTACTAAACCTAAGTTAATAGCACTATCTACTCGTTGTAATATCTGTCCCTCAATTTTTAATTGAAGTGACTGAATAATGGATTTACTACAGTGTATTTTATTTCCCAAAAGCATATATTTGGTTTTAGTTGTATTTAATGTTAACATATTATTATTTGCCCACTTTGAAATACTATTTAAATCTTCTTAATCAAATCTTCTGAGAGTTTTGTATGCTCAGGTTTGAAAGATAAATATAATTGAGTGTCGTCTGCATATAAGTGCATTTTACAGTGATTTATATATTTGGGAAGATCTGCAGTATAGATAATGAAGAGTAATGGACTTAAAATAGATCCTTGTGGCGTTCCTTTGCTTATTTTACAGATTTTAGATTTTAATAATTTACTTTGTTCTGACTCTATTTTAATAAACTGACTACGGTTACTTAAGAAAGATTGAAACCAGTCACATGACTTATCTGTAATACCACAGTAGGAGAGTTTCGTTAGAAGTAAATCTATATTTAAGCAGTCGAACGCCCTTGAAAAGTCCAACAACACAAGCACACTGCACATTTCAACGTCTGAGGCAGCCACAATATCATCAGTAACATGTGAAAGCGCAGTCGAGGTCCCAATGCCATTACGGAATCCCGATTGTATGTCAGGAAGTATATTTTCATTTTCTTGGAATTTGGTTAGCTGATTAGATATTACTTTTTCTACAAATTTAGACAAGATCGGTAGGATGCTAATTGGTCTCAAGTCTTTTAGTTCTTCAACTTTTGAACCTTTGGGAATAGGTTTTATTTTAACAATATTCCAAGATTCTGGGAATTGCTTAGATCGAATACAATTATTAATGATTTCAGTAATGGCTGGTAAGGTCATAGAAAATGTTAATCGTATCATATCTATGGAGATATTATCATGACCACAAGCGCTAGTGTTAATATTATAGATTAGTTTTGATACCTCTTCAGGTGTGATCGTTTCTATGATAAACTCATTGTTTGAAAATTTATTTTCTTTGAAAAACTGTAAAGTTTGAAGTTCAGAAATACCTTTGGCTGGGACATCTAGGAAAAAATTGTTAATTTTGTTAGGTTCACAAAGGTGATGAGGTACTATAATTGGGCCTTTTCTATTGTTTCCAAGTGGACAAATGTTTTTTAATCTATTCCACCACTGTTTAGGTTTATCTATGTTATTATTTATATAAAAGTCAAAAAACGCTCTTTTCTCTCTTTCAATGGCTCCTGTAATATAACTATGTTAGAAACTTCTAAGGCTTTTATAATATATATATCTTATAGGCTTTTATAATATATATATATCAAAGTGAGTTTTTTTCTTCGACAAGTGTGCTCTATAAAGAGCTTTATCACGGAGAGACATCATCATTTTAATATTGTCAGTAATCCAGGGCGTAGGATGTGTAAATAGTTTAAGGCGTTTTATTGGTGCATGTTTATTAAAAAGCTTTAATAACTTTTCATTGAAGCACTTAACTTGAACTATATCAAATCTATTAAAACAATTATCGCTACATAGTTGCATAAGACTTGTGTATGTATAATTTAAGTACATATTTAAATTCCTACGTGCGGAAAAAACGTTAATAATTACAATGAGTGATAAAGGTATAATACAGTTTAACGATGCAAGAAACATAGTAAAACATGGAATTTATAAAAGAGTTAAATTATATTTGTATGTGTGAACTACAAAATGGGTCAGTATAATATAAGCTAGTCTTCGGCACATTGTCTCTATACAAACATAGCTGTCCCGCAGTAACCTTAAATTTTTATTCGAGATACAAATCATAACCTGTCTTTTTCTGGGTTCCGAACTATTGCGTACTTATTTTTTTGTTTTGTTAAAAAAAAGACAGCACCCTGTACTTAGAAATAACCCTTGTATCGCGGGGGACTTTACAAACATACAATTTCACGGACACAAAGTACACTCAGACTCAGAACAACCATTTGTGGATCACACAAAAAGTTGTCCTTGTGTGAGAATTGAATCCACTCGGGCGAGAGGCCGATTCTATGCCACTGGCTATCTGTGTAGTCAAGATCGGTCATGTAGTTACGGAGTGAAAGCGTAACGAACAAATAAACAAACAAACTCACCTATAAATATATAATATTTGAAATTTAATATAAATAGTAGATATGTCTATTATACAGTAAACATAAAAAGTTTTGACACCTGAACGCAAACTTAGATTTAGTTTGGATTCATAAATACAATAGTAGGTACTACGATTGGTTTATTTTATTATGCTCATATGTTGCATATTTTAACCGATATTGTATTTATTAGCTGTGTTTAGATTGATTTTGGAAAAAAGAAATTTTATTGTACTTCGTTGTAGACAGATACCGTATAGTCACTCCTTGGACTGATATTTCACAAAGTAATTTCGTTGTTTAATAAGAGTTAAATGATCTAATAAATTAAATTTGAATATTATAGGTATAATCAACCTTGACTGTTTCCCTCGTAAAAATTCATTAAATATTTAATTATTATCGTCGTAATCTTGGTCAGTAGATAACTTCTTTACGGACTGCTAACGACTATATCATTTTACGAGTAAGTTAGCAGATAAGTTTAATTATAAATTAATTACAGTTTAATAACATAACATTTTTATAATGTAGGAAGGAATATATGAGTAGTAGGTATTTTTATAATATATTAAAAGTGCGATAGATTCGGCAAAGATTCTTGGGTACTTAAAAGATATTGCACCAAATCTTGAAATTATCTATTTACAGGAGAAATGTTGATATAAATTAACACAAAGTGTGAAAATGTGAAATCGAAAATAACAGTCCCGAGCAGGATTTGAACCTGCATCTCCTGAAATACCGTCCCAGATGCTTTGCCAATTAATTTATACGGCATATCAACATAAAAAAAAACTAAAACAATATTAAAAATATCAAAATAAATATTGATATTTTAGCAGTGACAGCCCAGTGTTAAATTTAAGACTACAAATACAGTGGTATCAAGTTACATCTTTAGTCCAATATCCAGACCCCACACGACACACCTCTGACTATTCGATTTTTTCCAAATTAAGTATGTATTTGTTTACAATTTATCACTAATCTACTAACTCATCTAGCCAATGTGTCAGTAATGGTAGATAGTAGTGCTTATTCATATTCTGCCCTTTTTTTTTGTTTAGGCGGGAAAAAATGTTCCTAACCGCACACCCCGTCGTTCAGAGCAACGAACAGAGTAGTGTGGGGCCTTCACCCACTAAAGAAATCCGCCGTGTGCCGACTCCCCGCCTTTTTGGCGGGCCACTGGAACTATGTTACATTCCTTCGGTGGTGCTTATTCTGCCCGCATATTTTATTTTATTTTAAGCTAAGTATTTTCATGCCGAGGTAATACCTCACACAAGCCTGTGTTACGAACTACCTTAGAAACATACCGATAAAGGATACAAGTTACATCCAGAATATTTATGGTTAGAACAAATACCTAAGTTGTATTTACTTACTTACTTACTTATCGTCACGCCATCTCCCTTGCGGGCTAGGTAGAGGTAGTGTGAGCGACTGCTGATCATGAGGTCTCGAGTTCAATCCCCAATCGGGCAGTGTTATTGAGCTTTTTCGTAAAAAGAAAAATTCTCAGTAGCAGTCCGGAGTTTGCAAATGTGACCGGTAGACGGCAATAGGCTCGCTCCCTATTACGTGGGACTTAAACATAGCTGGCGATCAGTGGGTGTGTAAACTACCCTTTCGAAGAATAAAGACGTGATTCTATGTATGCACGATATATATTTTCAATGTGATCGTATCAACGATATTCAGCATAAAAGATAAGAGCGCTTATACTCTACAAAATGCGTTTAAATAAAATAATGTTGGGACGCAAATTATAACACAAACTAAATTTATCAGATCTGATATAGGTACCTACAATTTATACCTAAAGTTAGTGTAATCATGACTGTAAAACGAAGGTTGTTTGTGAATAAAAGGACGATACTATAGCTGGTAATAATTAGAAGATCAAAGCAACAATGTTAAACGATTAATATCACTTACCCGACATCATCGACGATGCAGTTTCTGAAGCCAGATACTCTTCCGTTGTTAAAGGTAAATGTTATTCCAGAAAGTGGAATAGACAATTTTTCTATGTAGAAAGGATCTAGGACAGGAACACCTAGTTCTGGAATACCTTTAACGAATCCGGGAATGGCATCTTGTGTTGCCTTTACTAAGCACTCTCTGGATGTATCGTTACAAGGGACGATGTAATCAGCTGTAAAGAAGAGAGAATTTGTTAAAAAATTATAAAAGAATCGTGAAATGATAGTCTAGTGGTAGAATCACACCCCCAATATTTACATCTCCAGTCTAAAGTTACAAATTTATCATCGAACCTGTCCATTCATGCTAGGAAATGCACGACACTACTTCGTTATCTACGTAAGTCGAAATTTTAGCAAATTGTTTTTTTTGTTTTATTCTTTTGTTATGGTCTATTCAAATAAAACTTTCTTGAGAAATATAAATATTAAACACAAAGTGAAAAATGTGAAATCGAAAATAACAGTCACGAGCAGGATTTGAACCTGCATCTCCTGGATACCGTCCAGATGCTTTACCAATTCAGCCATCGTGACAATGGCTCCTGACTGCTAATTTCGATAACACATTCATACTTAACGTCTTTGGGTGACGCAGGTGCCATCTGTCGGAAGTATTTTCATACATTTTACCGACCAGGTAAACTTAATTTTACAATTAAGATAATAATAATGACCTAATAATGACGCAAACCCTATAAATATTTAGATATTTTTATATATATTTTTAGCATTTGACATGCTTAGCACTATACATTAAACACAAAGTGAAAGAATCCAGGAGATGCAGGTTCAAATCCTGCCCGTGACTGTTATTTTCGATTTCACATTTTTCACTTTGTGTTTAATGTACAGTGCTAAGCATGTCAAATGATAAAAATATGTATAAAAATATCTAAATAAATACAAATATCAATAAACCTTGGTCTTTAATATGCAATAAACGATTATTATTACTAGTTCAATCACTTAGCTTAAATATACTTTTATTTTCAATCATTTTCAGTATAGTTTGAAACTTCAATAAACTAACTAAATTTTAACTTTCAATAAACTTTGGTTATGATTCAATTCAATAAAAAATAGGCAATATCGGTTACAATTGCGAGTTCAAAACTAAGTAACAAACCATGACGTAGTTTAATGTTCAATTAAATTAAGAAAATACGTTGTATAACTATTCCTTTGTAGTTTTGTATCCGATCTTAATATAAATTAATGAAAATATTTATTAATGTATTTAATAAATACCTTGAGACGTTTGAAAGCAAACTAGCATTTATATTAATATATACAATGTAAAGATGTGTACAAGGTTTTTGGTTGCGTAATTTTTTTATCACATAATTTGAATTGAATTCTTGTAGATTCTTCACGACAGCTTATGTTTTATCTTCTATCTATCTATATATATAAATTAATCCCTATTTCCGTTGGTCACGCCATCACGCGTGAACAGCTGGACCAATTTCGCTAATTCTTTTTTTGTTGTATTTGTTATTGTTAGGAGAAGGTTCTTATAAAAGAAAAAAATAAGAAAATTGCGCAGAAAATTAGAAAATGTAAGGATATTTAACCACCATATAAAATTATTTCTAATCTAACCTTAGCGCTTTGGCTGGAAACTTTTTTAATTTAACCTTATGACGTTTGACAAATAGAATTGACAGAATGCGTGCTGCAAATATCGTCAAAGAGTGCCTCCAACTAACCATCTGTCATTGGCAGAATTGCCGTCATGTTTACGGCACAGCTTGCCAAAAGAAATATTGAATTGAATTGAATTGAATTGTCAAACAGATGTAAAAAACTATATCTTTTAAAACAGATGATTCGGTCGGAGTTATTTTATTGATAAAATACATGTAAAATAATTAATTTATTATTTCTTACAAAAAGTATGTAAGAACACTGAACTTTTTAGAGCACATCTCGGTTAGTTCAGAGCCATCACGCCTAATATTAAAAGTTCAATTTTATATGGAGTTTTGGTAAGTTCGGATAGACTAACATATACGTTACTAACATAACAAGTAATATACTTGGTTATAAAGAAGAATACAATAGTTTTCTTTAATTTACCGTTGACTTTCGTTTTTGAAAATGCCCGCAATTAGACGTACAAACTTAAGTCGCAGAACTCGAAATGCTGCGAGTCAAATATATATAAGAGCAAATCAAACTGACGCGCAACGAAGTTGAACGGAATCGATGAAATCGAAATCAACAACATGTGTGAAATGTTGCGTTTATCGATCGAGCTGCATTCAATTATAACGTGGAAATCGATTACAGTTCACAACAAATCGTTGCTATTGTACCAATGAACGTTTTGTGCCAATATTGCAAGGCATTTAAGTTTAAAAATGAAGCTCCTGGATCGAAAATTTAGAAAACCGAGATATTGTTTTAAATCGGCGTACCAATCAACTGCAGCGTGTGTTCGAAACACATCGATCATATGATGCAATACAATATCCTATCTTATTTTGGCAAGGTGAAGATGGATATCATTTTTCAGTGAAGATGATAAATCCAGTTACAGTTTAGTTCAATTAATTATTATTCATAAAGACTGATGGTTCGGGAAAATGAGGACAATCATATCATAAAATGTCGGCGTTTCTTCCACCAATATGCTGCGGATATGTAGGTGAAAGTTGAAACTGAGCGATTGAAATTTATTAGGTTGAACCAGGCAAAACTGCGTTCTGGACAATACATTCATCTAAAGGATGCCATCAATGCTGATGGAAATGCACAGAATGTAGGTAGAACAACTATTCTCCCAGCAAAATACGTCGGAAGTCCGCGACATATGCATGAATACGCTCAGGATGCTATGTCGATTGTACGTCATTATGGCACACCAGATTTATTTATAACGTTCACATGCAATCCACAGTGGACAGAAATTCGACAAGAATTATTTCTTGGCCAATCACCCATTGATCGCCACGACATTACCGCAAGGGTGTTTAAAAGAAAGTTAAAATCACTCATGGACTTCATTGTTAAGCATCGCATATTCGGTGAGACGCGCTGTTAGATGTACTCAGTCGAGTGGCAAAAACGCGGATTGCCACATGCACACATTCTCATTTGGTTGGTAGAGAGGATAAGACCGAATGAAATCGACAATGTGATATTATATCTGCGGAAACTCCCTCTACTAACTCTCCTTGAAAGGCCTTGATTAGTCTTAAAAACTGGTATACATTTTATCCCGCTATTATAGGTATCGGAAACCTGAGATATAACCGAAAAAACTAGAAAATTATTTAAACAAGATTTTTTTAGAATATATTAAAAAAAACTACTTGACGGATTTTTATGAAACTTTTTTTATTTGAAATACCTTGATTAGAATTAAAAACTGGTATACATTTTATCCCGCTACTATATCGGTAACTTGAGATATAACGGAAAAACTAGCTTTTGGCTGCGGCGAAGCCGCGGCGCAAAGGCTAGTTTATGTATAAAATAGTTTGTACTGTGGACTTCAAAATATAAATACGTCATTCTGCAACAATGGGATCTCTATGCAAAAATTGCTATCCCAGTTGCCCTGGTTCCCAGTCACATGTTTATATACTAAGTGGGTGACGAACCAGCATAGGTAAATGATGCCACCTGATGTTAAGTGGCTACCGTAGCCAATAGACGATAGAAACACTAGAGGTGTAACTCGCGCGTCACTATCTCCAAGGAAAAAGGATTGGAGGTGGATAGGCATAGAATAATATTGAGAGATTAGGCAGGGGGCCTCCGGCGCTCTCACTCACCACATGCGATCAAACGGTAGCAGTACCTACCGTTGTTTTACGCTGATCTTTTGTAAGAGGCTGGTACTCTCTCGAACGAGCCGGCCCATTCATGCTGAGATAAAAAGTATGTGTATACCTATGGTATTTTCTAGGTTTTATACTATATGTAGATATAAAAAATTGTATGATTATCGGTTAAGTAGTTATCGAGTGAAAGTGTAGCAAGTAAACGCACTTTCGCATCTATAGTATCAGTAAGTATAAGGATCATCTGAGACATGGATATTTATGAAGTTAAACGTTGAACTTATTTTTATTTACTCTTTTATATAATTTGTTTCCTAAATATTTTATATATATAGGTTATGTTATCTTTATTAATCCATCCATCCATCCATCAGCCTTTCAACGTTCACTGCTGGACCTCCCCAAGAGAACGCCACAACGAGCGGTCCCGTCATGGGGGATAATGCCGTAATCGCCACCCTTGGCAGGCGGGTTGGCGATCGCAGTGGATGTTGTTAATACTCGAGGGAGTGCGCGAACCAATAATGAGATAAATATCGTTTTTTATAAATCTGCACAAATTTACATAAGACATCATAATATTATTTAATATCAAGGTTAAATAATATTATATCTTATGCACATTTGTATGATATAGATTACTGTACTGTACGACTTTACATTAAATTTGCACAGTGCACAGATTTATAAATTCGAATATATATGTAAGTACAAAACCATTATATCACAATCCATTATTTAAAAACCAAAAAATTATGAATGATTTACTGGTAGACAATAGGTAAAACATATATATGTACTTGGAAAATACAGGTAAAGCTGACCAGCAAGCAAAAGACAATCATTGATGTTGTTATTTTTATAAGTTTTAATTAATTGATATACCGTCTGCTGTATGACCGATCATGAAATGTTTTGGCTGTAGCTTGACAATACTCTCGGTATAGTTGAGTCCATAAGCGACGGTTACCACTTACCATCAGGTGGACCGTGGCTAGTCTGCCATCATAAGCAATAAAAAAAAATGCTCGGCCATAGAAAACACAAAGTGCGTAAATATAAAAACGCATTTTTAAATACTACGGGTGGCAACCAGGGATATGGACCGTCTAATGTTAAGTGGTTACCGTAGACTATAGAGGCTATTGACACCGGTGGCATCACTCGCGTGTTGCCCATGGAAAGAGATAGAAGATGTAAGAGGAGATGATAGACACGAGATGAGACAGTGAATATCTCGGCCTATTTTCGATTTTAAAATTTCTAACAATGTATTCAAGTGATCAAAGAGTTTGAAAAAGATAATGCGATAAATGCATTGGTACAAAAATGGTCAAGATAAAGCCATTGTTGCAAGTTTATAATAAATATACCATTATAATTTGTAGGTGTTTCAGACACTCATGGTATACAGGCATCTTAGTCTTACAAATTAAAGTCTATTAAAATGTAGCCTATGTTACTCGGGCCATAATAATCAATCGATTGTCACCTTATGCATCCAAATCGAACAAAGAGTTCAGGCGCTACGGCGGAACATATGAAAATACATACATACATAGACTGATCACGACCCTTCCTTTTTGCTTTGTCATAATCAGGTAAAAAAGAGTCAAGATTACATTTTTTTTGTTCTGTTGCAGAGTGGTAATATAAAGCCTTACCTAGAGTAAGGTAAAGGTAATGTCAATTATAGGTTAGGTAAAAGGCTTAAGGTCTTGCTACCCAGCACTTTTTAAAGTCTACTCAAAATATTAGATAATAAATATTGATTTTGACATTGAACTTCCTGCAGAGCGGTTAGATATAAATAATGTTAAAACATCTATGTTTTATATATAATTTGAGTGCATTTTTCTTTTTGTAACATTCATTACAATAAAGAAACAATTAAAATGTTAATTTTTATAATTATATTATCTAGACAAATGGTAATAAATATATCCTAATTATACTTCTGCCTAGAAATATAGGTAAGTATCATGAGATAGTGAAAATAATAAAAAAGTTTAAAATTTACACAAATAATATATAATTTACACTTTTTGTTAAAATATGCAATTTCCTTATAGTATGTTTTTAAAACAATACACTATACACTAGGCTATAAACCCCGTATTGACCAAAATTTTATAAATTAACGAACACAAATAACATATAGACTCTTACAATTACTTACATTTGGGGATCGTACAAATTGTCCTGTGTGGGAATCGAACCCACAGCAACTGCAACTCTGTATTATTAATTTTACAATCCAGAGTGAACTCTTTTTTTAATACGCGACTTCTCTCAGAGTGAAGATGATTTATGCCATAGACTACCACGTTGGCCCAGTCTGAATATACAGACTGAACAAACGCACGATTTAAGAAAATATTTTCTTGGTAGAAGGTCTGAGGAACCTTTATTGACAAATAAATACAAACATCATTTAAAAAAAAATAAAGTACTAACCTCTTGGTGATTAGATGTGCAGTATGATTAATAAAGGTTTATTTTGAAACCATTAGTTGTGTCCTTATAAACTAAGTTACTATACTTAGGGAGCAAACTGTTAACTCACGTGCTAATCTTGCGTTTCCATTACTGCAGAAAAATATTACTAAACTTAGGAAAACACTGCTGAGCGCTCCTTGAAAATTCATTTTTGGGCCAACTATGTTTAACAATTAAAGTCACTTCTGCAACTGGATTGGTGCCGCTGTGTAGTACTACTATATATGAACTAAACGGAAAGATTATTATGAGACCTTCAAGTGCCGACGTTTTAAGCGGACGACCGGTCCTAAGAAGAACCTCAATATCAAATTAGCGCATCGACTTCACAGTATGCTGGTTAATGAGTATGGTTTATGTAATTAAAAGTTATTTTACATGGTTGGTTTAGAATCTTCTTTTAATAACAATGTACACTTAGATGTAGTACATCTACACCACTATATTAAAATATTAAGCTTTAAAATAAACTACTTGAATAACAGAAACACACGAGAGTTTGGTTCATGTGGTGACGGACTAAGAATATAAGTATCACCACCCCACCCTTTCACGCGGGTGTCGTACAAGGTGACTACGGGAAGGAAACAGTTATCACCCATTGCATTACTGGTGGTAGGGCTGGGTACCAAGATTACGAACTTGATATTGGGCCTGAACGGGTTGGTACCGTCTTCCGTGCGATCGGTCATGAATCACATCAGTATGTACCAGAAGATTTTGGCTGTACCAGAAGATAGTTGTTTATTCTTTTAATTCATATCTGAGAAAAGAAATGGTGCACAGCGGTTTGACAGTACTCTCGGTATAGTTGAGTCCTTGAGCGACGGTTACCACTTACCATCAGGTAGGCCGTGACTAGTCTGCCATCATTAACAATAAAAAAACAATAAAAAATAACTTTATAATGATAATAATAATTCTATTCTTCAGAAAGCACATTAACGGTTGTCAAAGTCCTAGGGTTGCCCGATCTCCCCTTAGTTTGGCCGTGGAGGTCAGATTGGCAGTCGCTCCATGTAAATACCTAATTTTAGATCATATAACCGAATAGGTCGGAAGCCAACCCCAGCAAAGTTTGAGATAAGGCTAGGGAGATGATCTACAAATATTAAATTGCAGCTACAGTCATGCGTTGAAGTATATAAATATAGACAGGTCATTGTGTTGATTTTTAAGTAAATTAAAGGAAGCCTACCTGCCAGATATAGAGTGCAGAGTTCGATCGGATAATCCCTGTGAGATAACCATTAGCTTTTGCCTATGGTGGAGCTGCGGGCATAGACATTCTATTCTCATATTTTCATGATATAAGCTAAATAAACTTTTCATTGGCGATTTTGTTCGCTTTGTAGCCTTAAAGGACTACATAGTTATCCATTTCTAATACCCTCTTCGTTATTAAACATAAAACTGTTTATTTATATCATTATATACCTTATCACTCAACATTGTACTATCATTGACAACGATATTCCACGGGACTTAGAAAAAAGAAAAGACCGGCCAAGTGCGAGTCGGACTCGCGCACGAAGGGTTCCGTACCATTGACTAGGTAAACAACATTACACTATTGTAACTCTCTGTAACCATGGTGTTTGGCTGTTACCAAATTTTGCAAGTAAAATTTATCTCTCTCTCTTTGGGTTTTCAACTTAGACCTAGATGCGCAACGAGTAAAGAAACACGTTTGTGTATGGGAGCCCCCTTAAATATTTGTTTTATTTTAATTTAATTATTTATTTTTAAAGTGAATATACTTAACTAAATATTCTGTAAATATTTCAAGCATTTAACTGTTGCCGTTATCAATATCGAGCTAAAACGAGTAAAAAAAATAACGTTTGTTGTATGGGGGCCCTCCCTTAAATATTAATTTTATTTTCATTTAATTATTTATTTTTAAAGTTAATATATAACTAAATGTTCTGTAAACATTTCAAGCGTCTACCTGTTGTCGTTATCAACAGCGAGAAGAAAGGCCAATAAAATTACGTTTGTTGTATGTGAGCCCCCCTTAAATATTTTTTTATTTTAGTTTTAGTATTTGTTGTTATAGCGGCAACAGAAATACATCATTTTTGAACATTTCAACTGTCTAGCTATCGCAGTTCTTGACATACAGCCTGGTGGCAGACGGACGGACAGATAGAGCAAAAACGAGCAAAGAAACACGTTTGTGTATGATAGGCCCCCTTAAATATTAGCTTTTTTTAAATTTAATTATTTATTTTTAATGTGAATATATAACTAAATATTCTGTGAATGTTTCAAGCGTCTACCTGTTGCCGTTATCAATAGCGAGCAAAAAAGGGCAAAAAAAAATCACGTTTGTTGTATGGGATCCCCCTTAAATGTTATTATTTTTTGTTTTTAGTACTTATTGTTATAGCGACAACAGAAAAACATCATTTGTGAAAATTTCAACTGTCTAGCTATCGCCGTTCTTGAGATACAGCCTGGCGACAGACGGACGGACAGACAGACAGCGAAGTCTTAGTAATAGGGTCCCGTTTTGACCCTTCGGGTACGGAACCCTTAAAAGGGCTATTATTTTCTATTCAACCTGGGTGCGGTGCATTGTTAGTGTCCTTAATAAATAACATAATCGCCTCTGTAGTAATGTAAGTTCAATAAATTTATTCCTACCGAACTACTAAACATACGTAATAATCAAACCGTTAAACTTTAATATCATAATCTTACAATATAAACATACATTCCAATGCCGGGATGCCGCGCAATTATTATTGTTTTACCTAACTTTGTTACTCTATCTATCTCCTTTATACTTACATATTTATAATTTCTTGTACCGACTGACTAACGATCAACGCAGAACCTAAGCCGCTGGGGCTGCAAAACTTGAAATTTTGGTTGTTGATGCCTTTTTTGTTGTAGAGATCCAACTAAGAAAGGATTTTTGAAAATTTAATTCCTAGGAGGGTAAAATAAGGTATAAACGGTTGTATGGAACTCTGTCAGCTTGAAAGTAAGAAGCACGAAATTTTATATATCTGTTTCTGATCAGCAATAAATGTACAATACTACAAGATGGTTATTTAGGAGTTGAAAGTTTGTATGGGAAATTCGACATTTTTAAAGTAAGAAGCACCAAATTACATAGAAGCACCAAGTTTCTGGTTAAAAATAAAGGAACACGTATATCAGCGATTTTATAATTTTTACCCCTAAGAGGGTCGAAAGTTTGCATCTCCTGGATACCGTCCAGATGCTTTGCCAATTCCACTTTGTGTTTAATGTAGGTATATAGCTAAGCATGTAAATGCTAAAAATATATATAAAAATATCTAAATATTTATAGGGCTGCGTCATTATTAGGTAAAAAAAAAATCTTAATTGTAAAATTAAGTTTACCTGGTCGGTATAATGTATGAGAATACGTCCGACAGATGGCGCAGGCATCACCCAAGACGTTAAATATGAATGTGTTATCGAAATTAGCAGTCAGGAGCAATTGTCACGATGGCTGAATTGGCAAAGCTTCTGGACGGTATCCAGGAGGTGCAGGTTCAAGTCCTGCTCGTGACTATTATTTTCGATTTCACATTTTCCATTTTGTGTTTAATAATCGTTCCTAATTTAAAAAAATAATAATAATATTTATTTGCGCGAATCTTAAAAAAGTCTGAATAATAAATAAATAATAAAATAATATTCACAGACATTTTTCACACAACGTCCTCTGGTCCCAAACTAAGCTTAACGCTTGTGCTATGGGTATCAGATTAAGGATATAATACATATACTACAATTTTTTTTGTAAATACATACATAATATAATAGCAAACACGCAGTACAAATATCTATGTTCATCACACAAATAATTGTCCTGAGTGGGAATCGAACCCACGACCTAGTGAGCGGAAGTCGGTTACACTACCGACTACGCCACGAGGCCCGTCAATTGAATGCAAGCAATTACGGGAAGAAGAATGCAAAAGTATAGATATTAGAGATTTAATTAAATCTAGAGATATGTACTTATAAGATGCGTAGTTTTATGATTATTAGACAAATATTTTCAAATAATTTGATTGGCCTAAAATTCGACGGTCGCCTTTTTGGGAATTGGGTGAACTCTACCGGTAATGTATGAGAGACGGTACAGGCGCGTAAAGTCATCTCAGGGGCACATGTTTGAAGAACCACCGCAGGAAGGCAATCACAGCTTCCACCTGACCACCTGCTGGGTATGTACGGATTACTGCCAAGGAGCGTTCATACCGCCAGATGAAAGATGATGTGCCACTGCGGCTTTAAAAATGGAATTAGGGGCAAAGAGTTGGCCCAGTAGGTAGGTTTCTTTTTTGCACTGTGGACCTTATTGCCATCCTGTTACTGTAGTGGTGAGAGACTAGACTGGCAAAAGATGGCCTTTGCTGCCTTGGTGAGTAACGAAAAGCACGACTCCTAATGGGATAGCTCCCAAGCCGCTCGCCAACTCTGGCAGTGTGTTCTGCCTTGGCTTCAGCAATGGTCTTCCTGTTGTACCTGAAGCAGCATTAAATTTTTGCTTCTCCTTTTTGACGTTTGTTCCTGCCCCTATTCAAGACCAGGTGCCATGCGGACAGCTTCTGGCGTGCGGCAGCCCTACAGGCTTTATTACACCAGGGATGGCAGCGATCACCGACCGGTATTTTGGTGTTGGGGATGAATCATTACATCTCAATAATCCGTGCAGACGTCAGGGTCCTTAGAGATGAAGTCTAGCCGCTGCCAAGGACTTGGATAACTCAAGTACGTAACCATTACGATTATTCAAAATATATAGTTTTTAACACGATTTGATTAGCTTCATATGTATGATTCTAAACGTTTTTACGGGATTTATACCATGTAATTTTTTACTTACGAGTTTTCGATATTTCGGCACTGTTGCAAGCGCACGATCACGGAGCAACTGAAGTCCTTGCGGGTGTGTAAATTTACACAATCCTCAGATACTTACGACAGAAAGCCACTATATACCATGATTGGTGAGAGAAGCCATTGAAATCACGAAATACAAAAATTTTATTAAGTGATGAAAATTTGAAATTCTATATTTCATACGTATGTTTGTTTCGAACGTGATTTTCCCCTTCAAAACTTCGGATTTATTTGAAACTTTGCACACTTATCAAGGACCGATGATAATGCAATAATTTGTGAAGTTTATCCGTTTTTAGGGTTCCGTAGCCAATAAAGAACCCTTATAGTTTCGCCATGTCCGTCTGTCCAATGACGCTTAAAGGCAAATTGTCACAGCTTAGTAGGTTTTATTTATTTTAAATAACTGTATACTATTTTATATACTATTATAAGACTAAAAAGAAGAAAATAAATTATAGTTTAAAAAAACTAAAATAACACGCTTTATGATACAATATTATGTTATATAATGTATGATATTATATCTAATTTTAATTTCTAAACTTCACAATGTATAAATTTATTAACCTAGTATATATTAATCTGAGTATATTTTAACATTAAAAATTAATGGATTGAGATCCATGATTAGATATGAATGCTGGTAATTTTTTGCCACGAAAAGTTTTTTGGTTTATACACACAATTTTTTAAGTCTAATCAAGTACTATCAAAAAAAATATTTAATCAAAATTCATTCTGTAGTTTTGTCGTGATGCCCAAACAAAGAAACAGACAACAATGAAAAAACTGTTTTGTGTTCAGAGACGCCAAATACATTATTTTTTCCCCAAATATCTTAAATGCACAGGCATAGCTCTGTTACAGCGTTATCTTAAGATATACTCGTATAAATATTATTCTGTCCATGTTTTACGTACATTGATGAACTCTTCTTAAATGGTTGGACCGATTTCGAATACTTTTTTTATATACTCGTATGTTCTAGTGGATTCAAGGATGATTTGGATACACAATTGGACCCGGTAGGTGGCGCCGCGATAGGGTTTTAGGATTTTTTATTCAATTTATTTTAATGTAAAATCATATATTAGACGGAAATCAAACCAATACATATGATAATTAATTGAATGGGGTGACACTTGGCGGAAGTCCATTGTTATTATTATAGAATGGATATTTTAGGAGGAGGAGAGCCCACCGCTTACCCACGGTTTGTTAATCCCGGTTATCTTTGGACAAACACAAAATAAACAGGTAACAAATGAGCTCATTTGTTACCGAGCGGTCCTGAAGATGCCTTGTGTAGAGGTGAAACAATTGTCAAATTTATGATCGAATTTTTGTGGAGTATTGCAACTTTGTGGTTCTGAGAGTCCTGCCGTATGGTTGCATCGTATTGGTGAGATTTTTTTCATTATTGTGCATGCTACTTTGCTGCTATAATCACATTCTCCTCTATATATGAGAGTACAGATTGGCAATCTTATTACTTTGTGTGTGTCCAAAGATAACCGAGATTGCCAATCTGTGGGTGAGCAGTGGACTCTCCTTATCCTAAAATATCCATTCTATAATAATAAAAAAATATTTAGTAGCTCAAATAAATGACTTCATCTACACAGAATGCCAATGTTCGGGCAGGGGAATGCCTGCCAGGTCCAGTAGCCCTACTGATAGTAATAGTATAGATTAGTAATCTGTGTATTTTTAAGTTATTTTCCAACCCAATGTAGCAGGCAAGTACAAATAAATAAATAAAAAAAACAATGGTTACTATCAATTTATTCTATGTTCTTACAAATATATAACATATGTATTACTTATAGTGCTATTACAGTAGTAAAGAAATACAGTAACTGTGTGTATATGATTACTGTGGTATGGGAACATTAATCAGTTCCTCATAGGGTACAACTAAAAAGAACTTCTCGATCGTTTTCATTGCTAATTCTACTGAATAGTCTACAATAGGTTTACCAAATTCTTCGGCTACCGTTTTCCAATTATCATTTAGAAATTGAAGGACTGTAGCGCCTGTAAATAAAAATAATTTTATTACTAATTATCTTAAATATTAAAAGGACAATTTGTTTAATTGTTTCTTTCCGTGGTGTATATTTTGTTTTATTATAAAAAAATAATTGTACACCTAGAAAAAAAATTGTAAATATATTCATTATTTTTGATCTATATTTTTTAGTATTTGACATGCTCAGCTACTTTTAAAGTACAAATTATTTGTGAATGAGGAAAAAGAGAACTTTAGTGCGAGCGAGAATCTAACATTATTGCTAGTTTTATGCTGAAAACTGCTCATCTCTGGAACTACCAGTTATATTTGAAAAATTATAATATGTTATTTAAAAATTCATCTTAAAATAATAATTTTTTGATAATGAAGAGACTTTTTTTGTTTGTGTGCAGTGTGCACTACTCCGAAATCATTGAACAGATTTTTATACGTACAAATTATTTGTGAATAAGGAAAAAAAGATTTTTTTTAGAGATAGATTTCAAAGGTTTTTATACGGTTGTCGCTCTCAGACAGAAAATAGATTTCAGCAAAATATATCTAGGCTTAACTTAATATAAAGTATTTTAAAATTTTGGAGTAAAACTTAGTCCATTGAGACGAAATAAAGGGTAGCAGCTAGTATTTAAATATAATTTGATAAGCAATTTTTACCATTTTTATTGAAACTACGTCCATCCATCCATCCATCCATCAGCCTTTTAACGTCCACTGCTGGACATAGGCCTCCCCAAGAATGGGGGATAGTGCCGTAATCGCCACGCTTGGCAGGCGGGTTGGCGATCGCAGTGGATGTTGTTAATACTCGAAGGAGTGCTGCTGCCCACTCCTCCTGGTATTCCCTCAGTCGGCTCTTACGACTCCCATAACAATTCTAAAGCCGGCCCCAAACGGCTAAAAACGTATTTGAATAATAAACTACGTATTTGAATTAATATTTATATTACTTTGTTTTGTTATATATTTACGTTTAGTGCAAAAGGTAGATAAAAAAAAGTTTATTATCCTTTCAATAATTACAAAACTTCATAACAATATCAGAACTTGGATTTTATGGAACGCAATTATTTCTCAAATACCTTTGATCAAAAATGCAATAGATTTCGCGTCGACCTGAAAAATACGTCTCGGTAAATAAGAGCGCATTTGAGAAATGAGCGCTTATTTTGTTTAGTTCAAAAAGTACTTTCCATCCATCCATCCATCAGCCTTTCAACGTCCACTGCTGGACATAGGCCTCCCCAAGAGAACGCCACAACGAGCGGTTTTGTGCCGACCACATCCAACGGCTTCTCGCAGCTTTGACCAGATTGTCGGTCCATCTGGTGGGGGGCCGTCCTACGCTGCGCCGTCCGATACGTGGTCGCCACTCGTGAACCTTTCTTCCCCAACGGTTGTCGGTTCGTCGAGCGATGTGGCCTGTCCATTACCACTTCAGCATGGCAACCCGGCAGGCCATGCCGGTCACTCTCGTTCTCCTACGGATCTCCGTATTATGGATACGATCACGTAGGGAAATACCAAGCATAGCCCGCTCCATGGCCCGCTGAGTGACTTTGAGCCTTGATACGAGGCCAACATTCAGAGACCACGTCTCTGTTCCATATGTCATCACTGGTAACACACACTGGTCGTAGACCTTCGTTTTCAGACACTGCGGAATATTGGACGAGAAGATCTTCCTTAGCTTTCCCAACGCTGCCCAGCCTTAAAAAGTACTTTATTTGTTGCTATTTAAGCTTGATTTTATAGTAAATGTTACCTGTCTTTTTACTTTTAAGTGGCAGTAATAAATTATTGCTTTGCTCGTTTTTTGTGACGAATGACCGTAAATGTAAGATAATATTTTAAAGATTTCTGCTGTTAGTATTGATGATCGAAGTTAAATACACTTTTTTTTTTCGCGTGGAAATCCTTTATGGATACCCGTCCGCCGGGCTGACGGAGGGGTTATGCCGGACTCCCAGTGGAACTGGTCTACCTGTTAAAACCACGCGGTGTTCCTTCAGATGATCTTTAGCCAGGGGTGAGGTATACGCTCTACGCATGAGTTCCTCCACCCCTAGTAGATGTGGGCCTCCATTTCTGGTGGCCCCATCTGTTTTGGAGGGCAAGGCCCTCCTTCATCGAGAGGCGCTCGCAGAACACGTGCGCCGCCGTCTCAGGCCTGCTTCTGCTAGGGTGACAGGCTGCCCTAGACCCGTCACCCTCAGGCCAGCACCTATGGGGGCCGCAGATCGTTAAGCGCCCTCTGGTGCCCAGTGCGTCTTCTGCGGGAAGGGCGACTGCGCGTCTCCTTTGCGTACATCACCTCCTCGCAAAAGGAGACGGCAGCGTTCCACCCACTCTCGCTCCGAAGCATGGTCTGCACCATAGCCGAGAGCGAGAGGTCAACCACGCCAACTGCCGCGACGAGTTCACGGCGCTGCTCTGTCCATGCCGGACAGTTCACCAGCGTGTGCAGCGCCGTATCCTCAGGGCAGTCCCCGCAGTGATGGCACCGGGCTAACTCTTTCCGACCTATGCGACACAGGTACTTCCCAAAACAACCATGCCCAGAAAGCACCTGCGTCAGCCGGTAAGAGAGAGCGCCATGTCGTCTCTCCAGCCACTTATCCATAACGGGACTTATCGCCGTAATCATGGCGTGCCCTGTGCTCGGTCGCACAAGCCGTTCCCTCCATTCCGCCAGTAGGGTATGGTAGAGCTCTGCTCGGTGCTCCTTAATTTCGCGGGTCACCGGTTCAGTTCCTCACTCTCGAGCCTCTCTACGCCAGTGGTATAGGGAAGCAAGGCATCTTGCCTCCAGATCCCACGGCGGATTTCCAGCGAGGAGGCTTGTTGCCTCATAGGAGATCGTACGGTACCCTCTGATGACCCTGGCGGCCATTATCCTTTGTGGCTGCCGCAGGATTGCAGCATTTCGGGCCGTCAGGGATCTTGCCCAAACTGGAGCCCCATAGAGTGCCATGGACTGCACGATCCCTACGTAGAGCCTCCTGCAGGAGGTGTCGGGTCCCCCCAGGTTTGGCAGTAGACGCGAAAGTGCAGCAGCGCTGCGTATTAGTCTGGGGACCAACCCTCGCAGATGAGGTCCGAAGGTCCATCGGCTATCAAGAACTAGGCCGAGATATTTCATGGTCTTTCCGATACCGATGCGAACATTCCACACTGTGATGCTGGACCCTGCCGGTGGCCTCTTCCGGGGCCCATGGGAACACAGGGCCTCGGGTTTATGTAAGGCTACCTCTAAGCCCAGCTGCTGAATTTTTTCGACGACTTGTGCGACCCCAGCCGCAGCTAAATCTGCTGTTTGCAGGTGTGTATTCCCTTGCGCCGTTACCAGCGTGTCGTCGGCGTAACATATCACAGCGATACCGTGAGGGAGCATACCGCGTAGAACCCAGTCGTATCCGATGTTCCACAGAATCGGCCTCAGGACCGAACCATGTGGAACACCGCACGACATCTCCCGCCGACTCCTACTATTGTGACTCGGGTAGATCACGGCCCTATCTGACAGATAAGCCCCGACAATACGGCGGAGGTAGGCTGGCATCTATGGTAAAGGAGTGCCTCCTTAATGCATCCCCAGGGCAAGGTATTAAAAGCGTTGGCGATATCAAGAGATACCGCCAAGACAACCTCTCCCTGTGAAACTGCACCCTCCGCCAGGGCTCTCACGCGCATGATTGCATCTATGGTAGAGCGCCCTCAACGAAACCCGAATTGGGAATCAGCCAAACTTGGCCCTACCCCTTCTAGGTGTGCGACGAGGCGGTCAGCCATCACTCGTTCGAATAATTTGGCCACCTCGTCAAGCAACACAATGGGGCGGTAGGCAGATGGTGAGTCCGAAGGGCGCCCCTCCTTCCTGATTAGGACCAGTTTCCCTGTTTTCCACAGTTTCGGAAACTGGCCCCGTTCAATGCATGCATTGTAGAGCCCTCTTAGCCGGGGCTCGAGGGCTTTCAGGCATAACCCAGGCTTGGCCTGGTATGCCGTCAGGTCCTGGGGCGGTGTTTTTCGCCTGGAGACGTTGCACCGCCGCCCCGAGTTCCACCCGAGTCACTTCGGGAATATCGTTGTCAAATACCGCGCTGGACACAGTTCCTGAGGGCAGAGTCATGGACGGAGATGAGTGCTCTTCCCTATCGGGGAATAAAGTGCTTACCACCTCCTCGAGAAGCTCCGGCCGGAGGCTCTGCGTTAAAGGAGGCGCCCATGGACGCAGTTTACCACTTACTAAGCGGTATGGGCGCCCCCACGGGTTGTCTTCTAGAGCCTCTGTTAACTCTTGGCGGGCTTGGGCTCTGGCCCGCCAGATTGCTGCTCTAAGGATTCTCCTAGCCACTCTATACCCCTCGTACAACTCCGCCTCCCTGGCCGTCGCATCCACATCTGCGACGCCACGACGCCTCCTGCGATGCCTAGCGTACTAGCGGCGCGCCGCGATATATGCGTATCGCAGCGCTGCTATTTCCTGTGACTACCAGTACACCTGACGTTTGGCAGTCCTGGGACGAACCCGAGGCATTGCTGTATCGCAGATATCTGACAGCGCCTCCCGGAACCTTACTTCCTCCAAATCTACATTTTCAGGCTTTTCCGGCGCCGTTACCCAGGCCCGGACAATGGCGCTTTCCAGGAGTTGACCAGCGCGGTTTGTCCCCCCCCCCCGAGACAGTATGAGCAGGCGGGTTGAAGGTCTGGGTGGAGACATCAAACCGAATGTAGCGATGATCGGACAACGTCTCCACCCCCTCGACAACCCGCCAGCCTTGTACGCGTTGTACTACAGCAGGGCTAGCAAACGTGATGTCCACGATGGAACCACCTCGCTGCCTCACACACGTTAGAACCGTGCCTCGGTTAAGGACAAGTAGGCCCATCGAAAGCGCCGACCCCTCCAATACCCGACCCCTGACATCCGTCACAGGGGAACCCCAAGCAGCTGACTTGGCATTGAAGTCCCCAAAAGTGAAATACCCTACCAGAACAGCTAAAGGACACATTGAATTGTTGAAATATTAACTTGACTTTCATTTTCGTACTTACTAAGTTCCTTAGATGCCTTGAAAATATCTTGAATATCAAAAGAGACGCGGTCCCCGTAGTCAAAAGTGTACTTGTAATTTTTAATAGCAAAGTGATTGACGTCTTTTGTGTCTTTTATGTATTTCGTGTTGATGTCAAGCTTCATCCTAAGATTGGCTGTAATAGAAATGGTAGTTTTTAAAAACTTTCTATTGTATTAAGGATGGGCCTCATGACGTGGTCGGTAGTGTGACTTCCGTGCACGAGGTCGTGGGTTCAATTTCCACTCAGGACAATTATTTGTGTGATGAACATAGATATTTGTACTGCGTATGGGTGTTTTCTATATATTATATGTATGTATTTACAAAATACCTGCCGTGTGGGGCTGGCTTTAGTATTGTCCCACCCTTCTCCACCCATGGGAGTCGTAATAGCCGACTGAGGGAATATCGGGGGAGTGGGCAGCAGCACTCCTTCGAGTATTAACAACATCCACTGCGATCGCCAACCCGCCTGCCAAGCGTGGAGATTACGGCACTATCCCCCATTCTTGGGAAGGCCTATGTCCAGCAGTGGACGTTAAAAGGCTGATGGATGGATGGATGGAGTTAGAAAAAAAAAGTAATATAATAATATGTATTATATCCGTAATCTGGTACCCATAACATAAGTTCGTTTCATGCGGCACCTATCTCTAACTTTTTGAGTATTTAGGTATTTGTTAATTATCATTTGATTCTACTCAAGGACTATACGTTCAAACATAGGTAATTATCATAAACATTACGTTCAGTCCCTCGAATACCCTGAATCTGTCTAGTCCAGTAGTCACGGAGGAAAATCGAATTGATAATTCTCATTTACCTCGTGCGCACACACCTTTGAATTTTCGAGATATTTCGAAATTATGTGTGCATTTGTTTACAATTTATTACTGCTCAGTGAAGGAAAACATTGTGAGGAAGCTGGAATTTTTTTTTAAAACCTATGATTGATGAGCGGGTTGGTACCACCATCTCCCATGTGACCGGCCATGAAGTACATCGTTGCATTTTGGCTGTAGCAGGAGATAGCCGTTTATATTTCATTTCATCTGTGAAATGAATTGGTGAGCAGCGGCTTGACAATACTCTCGGTAGAGTCCATGGGCGACGGTTACCATTTACCATCAGATGGACCGTGGCTCGTATGCCACTACTTGCAGTAAAAAAAAAACTCAACGGCTTGTAAAGTCTGCCAACCCGCGCTGCGCCGGCGTGGACTATGGAATAAACCCTCTCACCATGAAAGAAGGACCGTGCCCAATAGCGGGACAATGTGGGGTTGAAAAAAAATACATAACTTGGAATGGTTATATGCTGTGCGAGGTCTGGTCTTCCAACTGGGGAATGAACCTGATATCACGGTTTTTTGAGTCCTTAATTTGTTAATGCAAATATGATTTTCTCTTGAATAAAACTCAGTTTATGTACACGTATTACAGCTTATTAAAGTTTTAAGGTAGAACCTGGGGACCTTATGAGGTATACGATTACGGTAATGTTTACTTACTTAGCTTGATTTTGGCGTTACCACCACCGTCGATGTTGAACAGGAGGATTTTGCCCTTGGCGTCGTAAGTGCCTTTGATTGTTAGATTACAGTGAAAAGCCAATAGAAACTTGCGCTTCTCCAAATATGATCTGAAACAAAGAGTAATTTACACTTTGTGTTTTTTCTTCATATCTCTAAAGTGTTTCCTTGTCACATCAAATTTTTACAATAGATGTAATAGTGATTAGTCATAGGACCTATAATATGTATCTAATCACGGAATGCTCCTGAGAGTGAAAGCATTAAGTCATTTTTAGTCTTAATTTATCTTGAATAATTATATATTAGGTTACGTCAGAAAAAGATACAAAAAAAAATTCTCTTTGATGAAAATATAACAGAGAATTTGAGAGTAGCGCTCCCTCATAATGTTCCTAGCTTTATTAATTAATTAATTGAAAGAGAAAACAGAAGTGGGCAAATAATGCCGCCTTGAAGAACACCTGCTACTACCCTACCGAGCTACTTCTTTAAAATATCATCGGCGTGAATAGACTGCTGGCGGCCCCAACGTAGGAGGAAAAGCATACCAGTGCCTCTGGTTAAGTCAAAACGTAACAGAGGATAGAAATATGAATATCGTGGCTTACTGCGTTAAAAGCGTTATGTTCGTTATTAGTGTCCTCAATTGCTGCCCTCAGGTCTCCTGTTATTTAGAGCAATGCCGAAATAATGCTGTACCCAGATCTAAATAGCTGATTAGTTTTGGCACATTAAATTATTATTTTGGTGCTAGAAATTGATCCACTGTGTGTGTCAATGGTGTCAATAGTGATCATGCAAGGACTGATGTTGGCACATTATATTGTCTTATATAGAACACGGATCAACCAACCTCAAACTAGTGTGACTCTATCCCTTAAAATATATATTTACCCTTGTTTATTCTATAAAAGTATTAGCTTACAGAAACACGGTATAAAATGAATGTGGGAATGAAATGAAATGAATGTGGGAGTTCAAATGGGTGACTTAGTGGTCAACTAATTGCTACATATGCAGACGATGCAGTCTTATTAGCGCAGTCTGCGACTGACCTGCAAACTCTAGTCGACGTAATGACAGAAGATTGTAAGAAAAGGGGCCTACGTGTGAATGTCAGCAAAGCCAAAATTATGGTCTTTGAAAGAGGTGAAGCCAGAACAGATGTCAGAGTATCGGTTGGCTAGAATAAGTGGATGAACTTGAATATCTTGGATGTAGATTCATTCAGGATGGAAGATACACCACTGGTATAGAGATAAGAGTAAATGCGGGAAATTGAGTAAACGGAGCATTGGGATAACTTCTCGGCAGCCACCACCACAGCGAGAAGGCACGGGTCACAATACACAATGCAGTGCTTGTCCCAACGTTACTATATGGAAGCGGGAATTGGGTATGCATAAAGGAATATGAGAGTAAAGTCAATCCGGTCGAAATGCAATCTCTGCGAAGAATCTGCGGAGTGAGGTATCTTAAAAATACGTCTAGTACAGGTTACGATCGCATATCTACTATGATTCTAAAAAAATGTATCGTCCATAATATCAATCGTACTAAGTCATATATTTATTCAATGCATTATTAATGGAGTTTTTCCTGATAATTTAAAGATTTCCATAATAAAACCTATATTTAAGAAAAATTACATTCTATGACATGCTACCATCCAATAGCTTTAATTCCAACATTCTCAAAAATATTTGAAAAGCCTTTTCATAAGCGATTATATACATTTTGTGAGAATGCTAATATATTTGCGGAACAAGTAGGGTTTAGAAAATATAAATCCATAAATATAGCTATATTCAATCTTATACAAAAGGTATTAATTAATGTGGATAAAAAAAGAACAGTATGTGCGTTATATACAGACCTTAAAAAAGCATATGATTATTAGACCACAATATATTATTAGATAAATTATATACGTATGGCATAAGGGGTAATGTGCTAGATATTATTAAAACCTATCTTACAAATAGAAAGCAAGGTGCTCAGATAATACACATATGTCCTAATAGCAAAAAAGAAAGAATATTCTCATCAGAATACAGAGGAATTAACCTTGGCGTCCCGCAGGGAAGTGTCCTAGGACCTATTTTATTTAATATATATATTAATGAATTTCCAAAGGTAACGAATAGACTAACAATTTTGTTTGCAGATGATGCTACGATAGTTTTTGAAGGTACTGATAATGAAGCTTTAGCATTAGACATAAATAATACTTTACTGAAGGTAAAGAAGTGGTTGGCATCGCAAAATCTGATTTTAAACATAGAAAAGACTTATTTAATGATATTTAAAAATAGACAACCTGGGGTTACTGAAAATCTTAAAGCAGACTACATGGGGACTAACATTAGCATGATAGAAACTACCAATTTTCTAGGTTTAACGATAAACAATGGTCTTACTTGGAAGTTACATATGGAAAATCTTCGTTTAAAGTTAGATCAGCAGTCTTATGCATTGTATATGATCTCTAAAGTCGTTAGTCAGTCAGTTGTTATAACAGCCTACCACGGATATGTAATGTCCCAGCTAAGATATGGGATTATATTTTGGGGATACTCAACTGATAGCGAACATATATTTAAAGCACAGAAAAAGTGCATAAGAGCAATATGCGGGTTACAACAGACTAATAGTTGTAAACCATTTTTCAAAAAACTTAAATTATTGACAATGCCCTGTTTGTATATATATGAAATAATAAAGTTTGTAAGAGATAACTTAAATATGTATACTAAACTTAGTAGTGAACGACACAAATTTAAAATTTCTTGTCCATCACATAAAACCGCAATATTCAATAAAAGTATACTATGTATGTGACTAATTATTTATAAATATCTACCGAAAACACTGCTAATAACAAGCAATCGTAAAGAATTTGATGGAAAAATAAAAAGATATTAGTTGAGAGGGCTTATTATAGAGTCAATGAGTATTTATGTTATAAGTTATTATAGTAACAATTATAATTGTATCTTAGTAATTAAAATATTGACATGAGTATCATAATCTTACCAAATCATATCTGTATTGACTTAATAATTGACATATTATTATTATTGACATATTATTATTATTTACAGTATTTTTAAATGAACTGTTTTAAATATCAGTTTTAAATTGTTTTTTATGCTAATATTGCATGCTTTTAGCAGAATATGGCGAGGCTATGATTTCTTTATAACACCAATGTATAAATACCTATATTCGCAATAAATGAATTTGAATTTGAGGCTGACTGACCGCATTCGTAACGACGACGTAAGAGAGCGAGTAGGTATGAAAGAGACTATTGGTGTAAAGATGCGAAAGGGAATGCTCCGATGGTTAGGACATGTGGAAAGAATGCCGGATGAGCGACTGGTTAAGAAGATAAACAATGCGAAAGTGAAAGGATGTAGGTACAGGGGGAGACCGAGACTCACCTACCTAGACCAAATCGGTCATGTATTGAAGGAAAGTGGAGTCAGGAGTCTCCGAAACCGGCGAGCGTGTATGAAGAGAGTTATGAATGTTGAAGAAGCGAGAGATGTATGCAAGAATAGAGCCCCTTAGCACTCTGTTCTCTCTGCCTACCCCGCAAGGGAAATGGCGTGATGATAACTAAACACGGTATACATACCATTTATTTAAATATGAATTGGGAAACAAAGCAAATATAATGTAATCATGGCTGTCAAATAAAGGTTGTTTGTACATAAAAGGATGTTGTTACAGTTATTAAAAAATGACAAGGCCTAAGCAATAATATAACACGATTAACATCACTTACCTGATATCATCTACGATACAGTTTCTGAAGCCAGATACTCTTCCATTATAAAAGGTGAATGTTACCCCAGTAAGCGGAATGGACAATTTTTCTATGTAAAATGGATCTAAGACAGGAATATCTAGCTCTGGAATACCTTTAACGAATCCGGGGATGGCATCTTGTGTTGCCTTTACTAGGCAATCTCTAGATGTATCATTGCAAGGAACGATGTATTCCGCTGTAAAGAATAAATAATTGTTTCAATTATAAAAAGGTTATTTGCCTCAAATTGGAATGCTAGCCTAGTAGTAAAACCAAGGATACAAACATTCATATTTATTATAATACATCAATACAGTAGAATTTGTATCAAGTAGGTACTTAAAATAATATTATGGGTATCGTAAAATGTAGTATTTATACTGATCAATAATAACTGCATGTAAACAACGCTTTAAAACCTACCAGGACCTTCACAGGTCATAACATATAAAGGTCAGTTAGATTCCTTGATTGTTGTTAATCACATATTGCTATTTATTTTATAATAACCGTAGGCATTCATCGGCTCAAAGAATCAATACAATTATTACCACAGGCGTTATCTCAAAAAGTCTACCATTCTATTATATATTTCTACCATTTGTCGGGTAATCTCACAAAATATCTAATTATTTTAATTATAAATTAGTCGCGTAAAATTTTAATTAGAAAAATATGCAGTAGAGTGGTAGAGACTTCCTTTTAGTACTAGAACTCGGTCATAGAAGATCAGCGTAGAACAACGTTACCCACTTCTACTGCTGTGTTGCGTATAGTGAGTGAGAGGTCACTACCCTATCATAAAATTAATGAAATTTTGAATTTAACAAACACACACACACACACACACACACACACGCACGCGTACAAGAACAGAAGCAGTCAGTTGCTCCGTGATCATGGCGCTTGCAACAGTGCCGAAATACGGAAACTCGTAAGTAAAAATGTGCATGGTATAAATCCCGTAAAAACGTTTAGGATGATAAGTGACCATGAAAGTTTGAAATTCTATAAGAACAGAAGCGTCTCTCAAACTCATATTGTAATTATTATTTCTTTTGTAGATATGCATTGTAACTTAGCTGTATAAGTAAGTGGTGGAGGTCAACTAAATGCAACATCCCTCCTGTATATATCGCTTCCCTATGTGACCTAAGGAAGCGTGGGGCATCTGAAAACCAGCTCTTTCTAGAGACATAAGTCTTAGGTCGGCA
Organism: Leucoma salicis; assembly: GCA_948253155.1. Classification (NCBI taxonomy): domain Eukaryota; kingdom Metazoa; phylum Arthropoda; class Insecta; order Lepidoptera; family Erebidae; genus Leucoma; species Leucoma salicis. The sequence continues at coordinate 9,782,489 of OX411815.1, forward strand.
TCAGCTCTACCACCGAAGGAATGTAACACAGTTCCAGTGGCCCGCCAATAAAGGCGGAGAGACGGCACACGGCGGGTTTCTTTAGTGGGTGCAGGCCCCACACTACCCTGTTCGTTGCCCCGAATGGCGGGGTGTGTGGTTAGGAACATTTTTTCCCACCTTAACAAAAAAAAAATAAGATCGGCATCAGCTGAGATGTTTCGCATTGCTACTTATAGCCCTACATTTTTATAATTATGTAACTCATTATTAATAAGTAGGTAAGTTAAATTTAATATCTTACCATAATATTTAGAAATTTATTTTATCGTTATTATGTTAGACTAATTTCTGGAAGGTTTTCTCTTATCAATATAACTAAATTCAGATAGTCATAGCTTTTTATTAAAGTTATGTCTTCTTTATTGGTAACGATCACAAACATGACTACTGGCTTTTTACGAATATAATGTCAATCTCTATTATAGGAATATAACCAAAAGCGGAATACTTAATAAAAACCACTAGTAAGTCCGTGATTAACTTTCATATTGATCAGAATCATAGGTCACAATGAAATTCAGTTATATTCTTTGATAAAAGAACAGTTTGAATCAACAATCAACAATTATGATTTTTAATAAATAGTATAAATCTCACTTTTCAAAAATATTACACCATTATGGAATACAGTATTCCAAATAAAAATAAAAAATACCAACATTAACGCTGTAAGCAAAAATCGTAATTAAAATCCGAAAACTTAGTTTCCGAATATAAAACGTGGCACCATTGCCTGTAGGCATTTACCTATGTAATTCAGTACATTGCACCATCCACTCTTCGTCTTTTTGATCCTTGCTAAAGTAATTAATACAGTACATGCATACAGTATCTGCTTCCGGGTCGTTAGGTTGAAGAACAGGTGACCACTAGATAAAGATATTGTATCACTATCCGTAGATAAAGACTCTTACAAGGGTTTTTTCCTACACTTGTTTTTCTGATGGAAACTTGTTGAAGGTTGTGGTACGGTACTAATAAATTTATTTCTTCTTTTGACGATGTTTCAAAGACTTTGAAGAAGATAAGCTAAGCTTTATTAAACTTTATTAGGAGAAAGCTGTAATTTTGTATCCTTTTCTGTCTTTTTGTAATTGATGGTAAAAAGAAATCACTTCGGGACTTATAAGCATTTCCCTAGAAATATTCTCATTCTCATTAGGAGTGTTTGAATACTGCGACTTCTAATAAATTGCTAATTTAAAAAAGTGGACCATGAGTTACTTGCCGGGTTCTTATCGTGAAAGGATTTACAGGGATCCGGCTGCTTATGGTAATTGCAATTGCCACTTTGTTATTGAGGATGATTTTATTTGCAAATTTGGGTGAAATATTTTCTATCTGGTAAAACTTGTTGCTTTTAACTCATTTAATGCTAAATCTAAATTCTGAATTTTTAAACAAGCTTTGAATGTTAAGTTCAAAGTAAGAACAATTTTAGCTAATACCTTTGGTTTTAATGTATATCTAATATCTTTGGTGTCTTTGATTGAAGAATGTTAAGTTCAAAGTAAGAACAATGTTACATCCTGTTCGGTGGACAATTTATATGTTCAAAATTATTTTCGAATAAATCAAAAAGGATTGGACACTTTTTCTAGTAAAACCTTTAGTAAGAGCATACATTTCCAGTGGGTTTTAAAGAAAATTGAACGGTTGTGGTCGTTGAGGATGGAAAAAAAATGAATCAGCAGCGGGCCGAGATATATGTCAGCTTAAATATTCTGGTCTGTAGTTTGTATTTCATACTGAGGTACATTTTTAGGTCTCACCATAGTTTAATAGCTTGTTGTGAACTATAGAATTAAAAAGGGCATTGTAAAATAGATGATTCAATAAAAATAAGTAATTATCATCTGCAAACTGCTATCTATGTATAACAATATAGAAATATTGTGATCATATAATTTACATACAATAAGTAAGTAAACTTATCATCATGCCATCTCCCTGTCATGCTCGTTTTTGCATAACCCACTCTCGCTTTCATATAATAACGTTAGGACAAGCACTGCATTGTGTATTATGACACGTGCCTTCGGGCTGAGATGGTGGCTGCCAAGAAGTTGTCCCAATACTCCGTTCACTCTATTTTCCGCATTTACTCTTCTCTCTATATCAGTGGTATACCTTCCATCCCGACTGAGTCTACATCCAAGAAATAGGTATTCATCCACTTGCTCTAGTACACCATTGCCTATTGTTACTCTAACATCTGTTCTGGATTCTTCTTTTTCAAAGACCATTATTTTGATTTTGCTCACATTCACACGTAGGCCCTTTTTCTTGCAATCTTCTGTTATAACATTGACTAGGGTTTACAGGTCAGTCGCTGGCTGCGCTATTAGGTCGATATTTACATTAAACCGGGCCAGAATATGTAATCGACCACACACCGCACGTTTTGTTTTGTTCCGTGGGTAATAGAAAGATCCTAGACTGCTGGATCTTACTACTTCAGCTAGAAGTACCACTCTCTCACAGAAAATCAGCGTTAAACAACGGCAGGTACACATACCGTTGTGTTTTATATGGTGAGTGAGAGTTCCGGAAACTCCTACCTATTCTCTACTTATTATCCATCATATTCTCTCTTTATTATAGCCCCTTTCCACTTCCTATCCCTTTTCTTGGAATTGGCGTCGCGCAATTGATGCCTCGTTGCTGGCGTCTATAGGCTACCGTAACTGCTTACCAAGGCTGTATGTCACTCGCGTAGTATAAAAATAAATTACATAACAAAATGAAGTCAAAGTATTTAATTCAAAAAATCATTCTTGTTTTCCGCAAAATTGGTAAAAAAATATGTCACTACCGTTCTGAATTGTGTCGATATCAACGGACATTTGTTATTGTTTACGAGCTTTAGTTTTTGTACTTACTGTTTATTTTTAGCTTGAGTTTGACCTTGCTCTTGCTGTTATTTATGATCAAGTATATTTATCACTGGATCTGTTACTAAAATAATTTTGTGATCCCTGGCACTGACAGTCCAATTTAAAAAACCTGTCATAAAGCGTTGTTTGGAATAAAAACTTCTTTCATAAAAAGGGCCATGAATGATTAAAAAAATAGAACAACTAAAACTTTTCTAAATTATTATTATTCCACTAGCTTTTTTTAGCAACTTTCTTATTTTTTTCTGTCATAAGAACCTTTTTTTTTGTTAAGGCGGGTAAAACTGTTCCTATCCGCACACCCTGTCGTTCGGGGCTACGACCAGGGTAGTGTTGGGCCTGCACCCACTAAAGAAACCCGCCGTGTGCCATCTCTACGCCTTTGTTGGTGGGCCACTGGAACTACGTTACTTTCCTTCGGTGGTCTGTCGTAAGAACCTTCTCCTGACAATAATAAATACAACAAAAAAAGATTTAGCGAAATAGAGATTCATTTTTATATATACACTTGCTGTGATAAGAAACACTATGGTTTTATTTTAAAAATAATTTTAAGGTGGTTGTAGGTGGACAACCACCTGTAGGTGGTTAGTGAGATTAACCTTGATTATTTGTCACATGTCATAGATACGTGTATACTATAAAAACCTAAATAAATAATATTAGTATACTATGCTAGCATTTGGAAAGGCTAAGCATGCCTCACACGAGTTATGTGTTGGCTCATAACTATTAATGGTATTTACAACAAAGACAACAAAAAACATAGCATCACGCTTGTATCCCCGAAACGGTAGGCAGAGGTGTATTACACACCCACGGTTCGCCAGCATGTTTAAGCACAGATTACTAAATAGTTACTACGGTTTAAGTCTTACGTAATAGGGAGCGAGCCTATTGCCCTCTACCGGACACATCTTTAAACTCCGGAAAATTTTCTTTTTACGAAAAAGCTCAATAGCCACCGCCCGACCCGGGAATCGAATGCGAGACCTCATGATCAGCAGTCGCTCACACTACCGTTGCACCACCGAGGCAGATAAATAAAACATAAAAGGTGTTTAACAGTAAGAATTTGGAATTAGATGTGAAACACAATCAATAAAGGTTTCTTTAAAACCATTAGTTGTGTCTTTATAAACTGCGTTACGAGTACTACATTTATGGCCACTTGCGCGGAAATTGTGAGATAACTAATTACCTTTGCGTTTACTAACTTAAACTAAGTTACTATACTTAGGGAGCAAACTGTTAACTCACGTGCTAATCTCGCGTTTCCATTACTGCAGAAAAATATTACTAAACTTATGAAAACACTGCTGAGTACCACTTGCAAATTCATTTTTGGGCCAATTGTGTTAAATAAATAAAGGCACTCCTGCAACTGGATTGGTGCCGCTGTGTAGTACTATTATATATCGACTAAATAGAAAGATTATTACAAGGCCTTCAAATGCAGACGTTTTAAGCGAAAGACCGGTCCTCAAACCAACCTCAATATCATGTTAGCCCATCAACAACACAGAATACTAGTTAGCAACCATGGTTTATATCATTAGAAATAAGCTAACATTGATTCGGAATTTTCATTTAATTATACCATTCATGTAGATGTACATATTTCAGTTACATTGAAATATAAAGTTTTAAAAAATTATAAAAACATCTCATTTTATACAGGACAAGCTGCTACCCGCAAGTTTATCCGCGTGGAATTTTGTTAAGTAGGTAGGCATTTTCTTTTTTGTTCGGAACTTTAATTATTTTTTTATTATAAAAGTAGCCTTAAAAACTCTTTATAACATTAGCTATCTGACAGCGAAAGGTTCAGAGATTAGTAGAAACAAACAGACCGACAAAACTTAAGAAATTCGTAAGTACCTATTTTGTAATAGGTAACGTTTATATACGATTACATTCATGCATATTATGCATTTAATAAAAAGCTGTTGTTTTGTTATTATAAACAGATATTTAATTTTTTATATATATTTAGATATTATTTACTATCTAATATTATAAAGTAGATGAGCATGTCAACTGCTAATATACAGATCAAAATGTACTAATATTATATTATTAAGTTTTCCGGCTATAGCTGTTGTATACAACTAAAGACAACGAGGTAGTGAAGGGGCTACCACTAAACAAACCGCCTATGTAAATTTATATAGTGTTAATTATATCTTGTTATCTTTGCTAGCATTATTTATTTAGGCGTTTTTTCTGATTTATAATCTACGAGTTACATGCGCTTTTTTCGCACGATTACAATTTTGTATGCGATAAATCTCCTATATTTTTGAATATAGGTCGAGACATAAGAAGTCTTACACCTTGGATCTTACAAAATAATATTGTGTATGTGTTGACAAAATTATTTATCGCTGCTCAGTGAAATAAAACATCGTGAGGATACCAGCAAGCCTGAGAGTTTCTATTCACCTAGTGTGCCAATCCGCATTTTGGTTCCAGCGTGATGAACTATGGCTCTCATTCTGAGAGGAGAACAGTGACCCACAGTGAAGCAGTAACGAGTTCTGGATGTATGCTAATATGCACGTAAGTATCTTTCAATATTTAGCCGGCTTATACTAATCAATTTGTAGTAATATTAAAATTGTTTACTTTTGAAGCTTTCATAAGGATTTGCATGTAAGGTAAGAAAGGTTTGCATGTACAATGCAATTTCTTAAAAATATAAACGATAGTATATAACGTGTTAATGTAAAACGTATCTAATAGGCCCGTGTGGCGACGGATTAAGAATATATTATGTGTCACCATCTTTTAAAGTACAAATTATTACTTGTGAATGAGGAAAAAGAGAACTTTAGTACGAGCGGGAATCGAACCTGCGTCCCTTGCTTTCCGGGGAAGTGCTCTAATTCACTGAGCTATCGTACTCCCTTGCGGTCGTACCCAATTTCCTCATCACATTTGACCACCAACACGACATGACCAACGCCATCTATCGGAACGCATTTACATGCATTAATCTAACATAGTAAGTTCACTATGTGATGTCGTGATTTTTTTAAACATTTTGATCTATATTTTTAGCATGTCAATCAAAATGTCACCATCTTTCTTACGAGTTGACTAAGGAAAGAAAGCAATTATCACCCATTGCATTACTGGTGGTAGGGCTGGGTACCAAGTGGGAGTACTCACTTAGTATCGGGCCTGAGCGAGTTGGTACCACCATCTCCATGAAGCACGTCGGTGTGCTTTGGTTGTAGCAGGAGATAGCCGTTAATTCTTTCATTTCTTAACTGTGAAATGAAATGGTGAGCAGCGGCTGAGCAATAGGTACTCTTGGTATAGTGAGTCCATGAGCTAGAGTTACCATTTGCCATCAGATGGGCCTTGGCTTGTCAACCACCACATGCAATAAAAAAAAATTACTTGCTTTGAAGAAGTAAGCGGTCACACTGACAGACCTGGAAAAGAACATTGCCTTACATTATTTAGAGATTATACTTTACAAAGGAAATACCTAAATTTAAGATAAAAGGCTGTCCTGTCATAAGTACCTACTTGTGATAGTTCATAATTATGGCCCAAGTACTGACAAAAAAACCTAATCTAAAGGCCGGCGCTCACTTGATGGGATGGCGCGGGATGGCACTGAAAAGTATCATTGGAGTTAATTGTGTATTAGAAAATTATAAAAGGGGATTCAATGGTAATAGCAGTAGCTCACTGAAAAGGAAGAGAAAAAATACGTGCTGAAATAAATAGAAAAAAGTTCTGGGTACATAAACTATGGAGATAAAGATGTGAAAAGGGTGAATTTAGCTTTATTTTTATTAATTATGATGTGTATGACCCGCCTTCCGCACCGCTTTACCTGCGCTCGCATCTGTATATACCTTCCAAGGCGTTCTGAAGCCCGCCGGGGAGTACTGAGGCCCGCCGTGGCGTCCTGAAGCCTACCGTGGCATGCCAAAGTATGCCGCGGCAGCTTGTGTGTTATGCGTCTCGCGTTATTCCGCGGCATCCCGTGGTATGCTCTGTCTGCTTGTAACGATATCAACGAAATTTGTGTGCAAATAGTATTATAATAAGATTCAAATTCATTTCCTCTTACAAAAATCCTTTGCCGTGCCATCCCGCGCCATCCCGTCTAGTGAGCGCCGGCCTTTATATATGTAGTATATAAAGGCCGGCGCTCTCTTCTTTAGTTTACGGGGCGTAGTCTGCTTAGAAAATTTTATGCTTGATTGCCGTATGATGACATGCTTGGCTTGACAGAAGTTTATCATACACATGTACATGGTATCACAATATTAAAGCAAAATATTTAATAATCATTTATTTTGACATGTGCTTATGTATCCATGATCATAATGAGATGTTTTTATAGCAACAATTATCATGATGGAATCGACGTAATGGGTGGCGACTTGGCCCGTGGCTCTGCCGCAGCCAAAAGCTAGTTATTAGGTTATATCTCTGGTTTCCGATATAGTAGCGGAATAAAATGTATACTGCAGTTCTTAAGTCTAATCAAGAACTATGAAATAAAAAAGTTGGATCAAAAGCCGTTTGGTAGTTTTTGTGTGATGTGCGAACGAACAAACAGATAAACAGACAAAAAATCTAAAATAGATTAATTTGTAAGCTAAATAAAGGCAATGGTGTGCTAGAACAATTGGACGAATATGTTTATCTTGAATGTGGATTCAGTCAGGATGGAACACCACTGATATAGAGAGAAGAGTAAATGCGGGAAATAGAGTGAACGGCGGGTTGGCACAACTTCTCAGCAGCCATCATCTCAACAAAAAGGCAGGTGTCATAATACATAACGTGCTTTATTATATGGAAGCGAGAGTTGGGTATGCCAAAAGGAGCACGAGAGTAAAATTAATGCGTTCGAAATGCGATCTCTGCGGAAAATCTGTGGAGTTAGGTTGACTGACCACATTCGTAACGACGACGCAAGAGAGTGTGTAGGTATGAAAGATTATTAACATCAGTTTTAGCAGTGATTTTGTATAAAAACAGTTAGTACAATACGTTAGAGCATTTTGAACAATTGATGTAAATTAATGAAAAACATTGATACAAGTGGGATTGAAAACCTCGTGCTCAAGTGTATCTAAAAATGTCTATGGTAAGGCTATGAACCTAGAATTGTTTTTTCTAGGTTCATGGGCAAGGCCGATAAATAAAAAGTTAATCCTAAATAACATCGGTTACTTCAATCATTTCCCAAACATGAGATGGAATCACAGAACAATTACGAGTACATATATTACTCAAGAGATGGATGGAATGATGAGCAGCGGCTTTGTAATGTTAAAAAATGTAGATATAATTCGAGCACCTTGCTAATCTTGTGTTATTTTAGTGCTAATATATTATGATACCAATATATTATAGGTACTTTAGTAACAACGTGCCGTGTTCGTTCGCTACAATGTTCATAAAGTATAATTTTCCTATTATTATAATTGTACCCACAGTCGAAGAACCATATTCTTCGATTGTGATTGTACCTCACAATTACAATATACGTAGTTTAATATGAAATGAGGTAGGTATAATTACACATAATAAAATGAATATAAAATGTTTTATAATAAGTATAAAACCAAACAACATTGCTATGTAACGCATGAAAAATCAACTAGCCTTTACTAGACTTTGTTACGCAAGTTTATGAAGGTTAAAATGGTGATCAGTGACTGCATAGTTGGTGCAATAGCTTGGATAACGACCTTCTACGTTCAATTCTAGAGTATACTGAGTATTTCCGGAGGGAAAAGCTCAATTTCCCTGTTTACCCAACTAAAGATTCGATTATATTTTTATACCAGTAGACCGCTGGTGCAGCTTAATTATTTCTAGTCAATATTTGTATAAGAATGTGTATTTCTAATATGAATTGATCCTGTTAGGAACTAAGTTACTTGACACTTTCTAATATTTGCGTGAACGTTACACGTTATTAAATAAAACAATTTTTACTTAATTTATCACGTTTACATATTTGATTTTCTAATATTCTGAGGTTTTATATATCTACTTTACAGCATTCATGACCAAAGACCCGTAAAAATAGTTTTATTTCATGAGGTACCAACTAAGTTAATTTAATATCGGCTACCTATATCACACAAAATTCAAATCAATTAGGCGTATCACACAAATATAATTTATAATGTAGGTATCTGTATTTTTTTTATATTTATTTGATGAGTTCCTAATATGGAGGGTAGAAGTAAGGAGGACAGAACTTACTGTTTTAAAAAGTGTCCGCTGAGAGGGAGCCAATTAAAGTGGCGTCACAGTAGCAAGTGGAAAGATTTTAAAACAGCGCCGTATTAAGAATAGGATACTAAATTAAGAGGGAAACTTCCGCTGTGTTACCGCGCATTTTATATTTACTAAATTACACTTGACTACGTAAATAGTTGAGATTTTAAATACTGCATATTTTTGGTTGCACCACAGTAGCAAGTGGAAATATTTTAAAAACAGCGCCATAATAACTTGCAGTTTACAGGTGGACACTTTTTTAGCTTATCCCTTATACAAGACTGTCCTCCTTACTTCTACCCTCCATAGTTCGTAATAACAATTATTTTCATGTACCTTACCGTATTTATATTATGTATTTCACAAGTAATTTCTTCATTTACCCACTTCTTTTGAGTCGTCGGGTTGTGAACTGTACCAGCGCTAGATGATCACGTCTGGCTTATGCTAAGCTGGCAACCCATTTCCATAGAAGCTTGTTGTCGTAGACTTATATAAATTGGATCCCTTTTTTATCTACTGTTTTAACCCGCGACTTCGTCCGCGAGGAATTCAAGACAAATGTCTCTTCTGTTTGCAGAATTTAAAAAAATATTGTACATTACAGGATAATACAAAATTATTAACTTTCATTTAAAAGATGCTGCTGCCCGAGCTGAGTTTAATCGCATTCGTATTTCTTTTATTGCATGTAATGGCAGACGAGTCATGGCCCATCTGGTGGTAAATGGTAACCATCGCTCATGGACTCAATTATACCGAGAGTATTGTCAAGCCGCTGCTCACCATTTCATTTCACCGATATGAAATGAAAGAATTAACGACTATCTCCTGCTACAGCCAAAACGCAACGATGTGCTTTATGGCCGGTCACACGAGAGATGGTGGTACCAACCTGCTTGGGCTTGATACCAAGTGAGTACTCCCACTTGGTACCCAGCCCTACCAACCAGTCATGCAATGGATGTTAATTGCTTACTTCCCTTAGTAGCCTCATACGACACCCGTGGGAAAGAATGGGGTGGTGACACTTGTATTCTTAGTCCATCACCACACGGACAAAAAAATAGCGTTTCTTGCGTCAATGGCTCGTATTTTTCTTAATTCTTTCCAACTTTTCTAACTTATTAAGTCTCTGTAAAAATATCTTTATATACAATGTTTGGAGTATTTGTTTTGTTCTTGGATTAAAACAACAACGCTAGTGGCATCCTTCACACGTTAACATGCCATGTATAGTTGTCCAATGCAACCCTCAGTAAAATCTATGCCAGCTCTGCTAAGCGTTTGCCCTTGTGACTTGTTGATTGGCATAGAAAATCTTTTGAAATTGCAGTCTTTAGAATTTAAAGGGAAATTTCACTGGTATTATGGGAATTCGTAGTATAAATACCGTATCACCTTGTCCGCATTGTAATTTATTATACGGCCTTTTAGAATAATACTACTTGCAATCGAGTACCATTGCAAAGTTTCGGTGGGTTTAAATTACGGAGATACTACGGAGTAGTATTGTGGGTACGCCAAATCTTAAGTTCTAGACTGTGAAGAGGTAGACCAGGCACATTTATAGATACCAGGAATGAAGCTATTTAAACTAATATCATAAAGTAGAATGATTTGTTAGTTTGGCTATCATCCATCCATCCATCAGCCTTTCGAAGTCCACTGCTGGACATAGGCCTCCCCAAGAGAACGCCACAACATGTGTTTTGCTCATATGGGGGATAGTGCTGTAATCATCACGCTTGGCAGGTGGGTTGCTGATCGCAGTGGATGTTGTTAATACTCGAGGGAGTGCTGCTGCCCACTCCCCCGGTATTCCCTCAGTCGGCTCTTATGACTCCCGTGGGTGGAGAGGGGTGGGACAATTCTAAAGCCGGCCCCACACGGCATGGCACATTTATATTGTTTATAAATTCTATTTGATAATTAACAGTTTCTTTCAGATTGCAAACTGTAGTAATCAAAAGATATGTTTGTAATTCACCGGGAAGTTTATATAATACTTCAGTTAAGTACTTAAGTTAAATTAATTTAAGGAAATAAAATATTGTCTGCTTATAGCATTGATCTATATATTATTTATAATATAAACAGACAATTTTTTACAATATTATTGTTTAAATAACATTTTTTTACTAGATGCACATGAAATTATATAAGTACGGTAAGTAATTATAACAAAAAGCTATTAAACATTTTTGATCTATATTTTAGCACTTGACATGCTCAGCTACTATTAAAGTACAAATTATAATTTGTGATAAGAAGATTGGATATGTCTTAAAGATAGTACTGTGGCTCAGTGGATTAGAGCACTTCCCCGGATAGGAAGGGACGCAGGTTCGATTTCCGCCTGAACTGAAATACCCTTTTTCCTTATTAACAAATTATAATTTGTACTTTAAGAGTAGCTGAGCATGTCAAGTGCTAAAATATAGATCAAAAATGTTTAAAAAAAATCACTCAATCAAATAGTATGAATTTTAATTGCAAAATTAAACATACTATATTGTATAATGCATGTAAATGCGTTCTGATAGAGGGCGTTGGTCGTTAAGACAATTTTGATAAGGAGATTGGGTATGTCTAAAAGATAGTACTGTAGCTCAGTGGATTAGAGCACTTCCCCAGATAGGAAGGGACGCAGGTTCGATTCCCGCCTGTACTAAAATACTTTTTTCCTTATTCACAAATTATAATTTGTACTTTATAAAGCTATTAAGTTTTTTCTCACGATGTTTTCCTTCACCGTCATATAGATTTAGTAAAGTTACTAATAAACACCATTTTTATAATGTCGAGGTAATCTGAGACTCATATTTTAATAGGAACCGAGTTAGATATCTAGTAAAGAAAAAGCTTTTTCATAATAATATAATTAATATACATACTCGTATAATTATATAGGCAGTAGGGTCGGCAACCAAATTTAATGAAGTCTATTAGAAATTAATGTAACGAATGATATGAAGTTCCAAATACGAAAAGGAACAAGAGATTAAGATGACAATAACGTGAGAAGGGAGGACTATGTTCCATATTTTACAAAGATAAATTAATAAATGTCACAAAATAATAATACGAAGTTCCAAATACTTGTTTCTAGACCTTAAATCATTGTAATACGAATCACTTTAGTTTAGTTGAATCTGTATTGTGTTGATAAGTGTAACCAATATAATGGAATAGAGATAATTTGTTAAACTTTGTTATTTTGAGTGCTATACAAGTCTTAATTCTGTATGTGACGAGGAAGTTTATACAAATAGAAATTACCTCTATTGCATAGTCTACGATTGGTTTCCCAAATTCTTTAGCTATATCTTTTCAGTTTTCATTAAAGAATAAATAACAACGTCTTTCATCGAAAAGATTAATAATAAGATCAAAATAGTTTTATACAACCAACAATAAAATGATACAGTGCAGACTGTCGATGACCTTAGGTCCATTAAATAAACTAATTTCTAAGCCTATTGAAATATGTAAATTGACTTGCCTCGTTGTTCCTTTTTTTTTTGTTTAGGCAGGAAAAAATGTTCCTAACCGCACACCCCATCGTTCGGGGCAACGAACAGGGTAGTGTGGGGCCTGCACCCACTAAAGAATCACGCCGCGTGCCGTCTCTCCGCCTTTATTGGCGGGCCACTGGAACTATCTTACAATCCTTCTGTGGTTGCCTCGTTGTACCTAATCTTGTGTAATTGCAGCGAGATTTCACGGGATCTTTTCGTGTTTTGTGATTCCAAAAACATGTTCTATATGTATAAGACCTATTTCAGCTACACGTTTACGAAAATAAGAACATTCAAAATGTATACTAAGAAATATTTAACTCAATAAACCTTCTTTTTCAAAATCCCGAGGTACTCGTACGTTTATCTTTGAAGCACTATGAATTGCATAGAACCTGGAAAGTAGATTTAATATAAACAAGCTTCAATTCATTGAATTTTAATTGGATACTGCCAACAAATAAAACTAAAAACAAGTAGAGTAACTACCTACTAAGTCACTACCCTTACTTTGCCATAGGTAGGTACAGTGTCATTATAAGTTTCTTGTGCAGTAGTTTTGTCTCTATAACTTTTTTCTTTGAGAAACCCCTATGACGCCCATAGAAAAAATATTGCAGTGAGTTTTATTTTATGTCTGGGAATTTTAATTTGGTGACTTGAACCTATACTCAAACTGTATGATCTCGTTTGTATTTAGTTAAAATGTACATAAGTAGTTCCTTATTCTGCTTGAAAATATATTGAAAATTAATAATAATATGGTTACCGTAATCAAAGTTATAATTACTGTTTATGACAACATTATTCATCCTTATTAAATTGTGAAATCGAAAATAATAATCACGAGCAGGATTTGTACCTGCATCTCCTGGATACCATCCAGATGATTGGCAAAGCATTGCAATTGCAAAGTTTTGCAGTACGGGCCATTTCAAATCAAATAAATATTTTTTGTTTAGCTAAGAATTCGAATTCCAAATTAATTTTATTTTAAAAACATGGAAATATTTTTCCAAAAGCAGTCACTTGTTTATTAATTAGTGTTATGTTTTCATCATATTGGAATTTATTTCGTCATCATGGATACGTTAAAAATTCGAGTAATTATGGAATATGAGTACCCTCGAGGCAGCAACGCGGCACAAGCGGCACGCAACATAAACGACGTTTACGGCGCTAACACTACAAACGATCGCACCACCTGTCATTGGTTTGCCGGCTTCCGTTCTGGAAATTTCAACCTGAAAAATTAACCTCGTGATCATCCGAAAATTTTTGGTCGAGAATGACGAATTAAAGGCGATTATGGAAGCTGATGATACGCAATTTACGACTGAATTAGCAAGATTAAGACTGAAGCTTTCGACGTTAGCATCAAAACAAGATATGGGTCCATTTGCGTCAAATTGCTAAGGTAAAACAGCTTGACAAATGGGTTCCTACGAACTCAATGATCACCAGCGCGAGATGCGCGTGAGACGTGATTTGCACTGCTCACATACAAACGAAGGAATTTCGAACCGCATTGTTACCTGCGACGAAAAATGGATTCTGTATTACGATCGCAAGCGCTCAGTAAGTTGGTTGGATCATGGTTCAGCACCTAAGCAATGCCCTAAACGAAAACTTACCCCTACGAAAGTGATGGTCACTGTTTGGTTGTCTAGCGCCAGTGTGATTCATCACAGCTTCTTACCAAACGGGATGAGCCTTACTGCAGATATGTACTGTGAAGAAATGAACACAATTATGGAGAAGCTCGCACATTTCCAACCAATTTTGGTTAATCGTTCGTCTCCGCTGCTCCTGCACGATAACGCGCAACCTCATACTGCACAGCAGACAGTACACAGTACAGTTTGGAAATGTGCCCGGTAGACGACAATAGGCTCGCCCCCTACTATGTGGGACTTAAACGTAGTTGGCGAACCGTGGATGTGTAGTACACCTTTGCTTACCCCTTTGGGGAATACAGGCGTACTACTAAGTTATTACATTGAGGGATATTAATGGAAATAAATTGGCAAATAAAATAAACAAGATACCGTAATCTGGTGGGGTGGATGACTTTCAGTCAAAATATTAGTGAGAAGCATAATGAGCACAATAAAACAGATTTCTATGTTTTACATATTATAACTAACAAAATTAAGATACAATTTATTATATTTACAATACTTATTAATATTTTGGTATAGGCACGTGTAAAAGTTCATCATATGGAACAGCATCAAAGAATTTTTTTGCTGTGGTGACTGTCACATTGAGAGCGTAGTCCACGACTGGCTTTCCAAATTCTTCTGTCACTATTCTCCAGTTTTCGTTCAAAAATTGTAGCACGGTGTTACCTGTTATTTTCAGAGTAAACATTAGAAAAAGTACAATTACGGGAATATAACTTTCATATTTATTCTTTTAAATTTTGATATACCTTAATTTGCAGTATAAACTAACTTAAGGCTCTATTCTTGCATACATCGCTCGCTTCTTCAACATTCATAATTTTCTTCATACACGCTTGCCGGTTTTGGAGACTCCTTATTCACCTTCCTTCAATACATGACCGATTTGGTCTAGATAGGTGAGTCTCGGTCTCTCTCGCACGTCCAGGATTCTTTCGACATGTTCGAATGGAGCAATCCTTTCGAATCTTTACACCAATATTCTCTTTCACACTCTCTTAAGTGGTCGTAAACGATTTTTTTAAACTTGAATATTACAAGTGCAGATAATAATTAGTACCTAATATAGTTATTTAATTTCATTTAGACCAGGGACAATATTCGTTGTATAGTTCATTTTATATATTGCAAATCTTAATCTATTTGATAAAAAAAGGACTATAATTATCGTAAATTTTTACATATATACTCACTAAGTTCTGGATTGCCTTTGAATAGATTGGTTATAGTGTAGACGATTCTCTCACCATAATCAAAGGTGTACTTGTAGTTTTTAATACCAAAGTGATCACGACCTTCAGCATCCTTGAAGTATTTAGTCTTAATGTTAAGCTTTATGACTGAGTTGACTGAAAGCAAAAAAAAAAATTCGTTACAACATCGTATTACAAAGCTTATTTCGTTGCTCTATACCACATTGTGCTAGTTTGAGCCCTTGTATACCTGTCTATACTATTATTTATATAGATATTTTTATATTAGATATTTTTATATATATTTTTAGCATTTGGCATGCTTAGCACTATACATTAAACACAAAGTGAAAAATGTGAAATCGAAAATAACAGTCACGAGCAGGATTTGAACCTGCATCTCCCGGATACCGTCCTGATGCTTTGCCAATTCAGCAATCGCGACAATTGCTCCTGACTGCTAATCTCGATAACACATTCATACGTCTTTGGGTGACGCATGCGCCATCTGTCGGCAGTATTTTCATACATTATACCGACCAGGTAAACTTAATTTTACAATTAAGATTTTACCTAATAATGACGCAAACCCTATAAATATTTAGATATTTTATATATATTTTTAGCATTTGACATGCTTAGCACTATACATTAAACACAAAGTGAAAAATGTGAAATGAAATTTCGTGTTCGGAGTCACTAAAAATGTTACAGAAGGCTTACGGTGAATCGACTTTATCAAAAACACGTGCTTATGAGTGGTACAAAGCGTTTAAAAGCGTTCAAGATGTGATGGAAGATTTGCCTCGCTCTGGTAGGCCATCAACGTCTGCAACTGAAGTTAATATTGCAAAAGTGAAGGAAATAGTGACTGAAAATCCTCATTCAACTTTGAGAGAGATAGCCGCCGAACTTTCTGTGTCACACAAGTCGATCTGTACCATTTTAAATAATCACTTGGATATGAAACATGTTTCCGCTCGGCTAGTCCCAAAAGACCTGAATTTTCTCCAAAAACTCAATCGCATGAGTGTCGCTGAGAACATGCTAGAACGAGTCAATTCCGACCCAAAATTCATGAAACGCATTGTTTCTGGTAACGAGACGTGGGTTTACGAGTTTGACATGCAAACTAGTCAACAAGCTTCGAAGTGGCAACTTCCAACTGAACCGAAACCATGGACCTATAATACAAGAGGACTGTGCGCTTTGTATTTATTTGTATACAAAAATACACTTTATGCTTAATAGAGAAGGTTTATATTTCAAATGAAAAGATCAGCGAGCCAGATGAGACCGTTAGTACGGAGTGACGGTATCCCTTTCCTTTGACACACAAATTCTTAGGCTTAGCACATACTACAAATTTTACTGACGCGATTTGTCCACAAAATTCTGTGACAATGGAAATTGTATGAAGCTGCACGAAAATAAAATTGTGCAAGAATAATTTCAAAATAAATCTGTGTTTCGCGGTAATGTTTTGTGGAATGTAATGTATACCTCTGATCGCACTGCGAAAAAAAGTTTGGGCCGCTCAGTCACGTTCTGTCGCGTCTCACTATTGGGATAGCGAAGGGCAGGAAAAATATATATGGAGGAGTTTGTATGAGTTACTCAATATACGAATTGAGGTGTTCCACCTCATTTGAGATGTGTGACAATGTATCAATGTGATGGTATCATCTGATGGCTCATTTGTGCTTCGTACGTTATTATAATATACGAGGTTGTATGCTCAGATATGAGGTGAACGTGTCAATTGTTCACGAAATAAATACTTCCGACAGATGGTGCAGGCGTCACCCAAAGACGTTAAGTATGAATGTGTTATCGAAATTAGCAGTCAGGAGCAAGGGTCACGATGGCTGAATTGGCAAAGCATCTGGACGGTATTCAGGAGATGCAGGTTCAAATCCTGCTCGTGACTGTTATTTTCGATTTTCACATTTTTCACTTTGTGTTTAATATATGTTGCTAAACATGTCAAATGCTATAAATATATATAAAAATATATAAATATATATTTTTTAATCGTGTTATTTTATATATCTACATCAATTTTTAAAAAAATCGCGCGGCGAGGTTTGCTTTTACTACTCTTTGGTGCTTTTCCGGTTCATTCAAATAAGCCTTAAGGTTTTCAAACTCAGAAGGGCTAATCAGTTCATGAAAACAAATTAACAAAAAAACTGTCAGTTACAATAAAGTAAACTTCCTCAAATATAATATTTTTATTATTTTCAGACTTCTAACTATTTAGGTTCAGTTGGTAGGTTTTTTTGTTTGCATGAGCTAAGAAATACGTCTGATCGTCATCTTTGATGAAGGGGAGGCCTATGTTCTAGTCGTGCTTATATTTTAGTATTTTTTTAAAGTTTAGCTTCTCTAAGAACTGGATCAAACTTCATCAAAATCGGTTTACTACAAGAAGCGTGATAGCAAAACTAACAAAAATTAGGTTAACCGATACTAAAAAAATGAAAATTTCTATTTGTTTTCAAACATGGTCACCCGAATAGAGTGAGATAAATTGACCTCGTACCTACTATCTCACTAGGACCGCTTTTTGGTAACAGTGCGCATTCCAGTTGTATACATGTTACTTCCATGACCGAAACCGAAAAAACCACGCCAAAGTCAATCAAAAGTCAAAGTCATATTGATTGTTTTCTTTGACTATCGCGATGTTGTGCACTCGGAATTCTTCCAAGAAGGTCAAACGGTAAATAAAGAATATTATTTGAGCGTTATGCGGCGTTTAAGAGAGCAAATTCGACGAAAAAGGCCAGACTTGTGGAAAGAAAATTCTTGGATTTTGCACCACGATAATGTGCCTTCGCACAAGGCCATCATTGTGAATGAATTTTTGTCCAAACACTCAACAAATACCATCGAGCAACCACCATATTCACCAGATATGGCTCCAGCCGACTTCTTTCTTCTTCCTTAACTCAAATTACCACTGTTGGCGTAAGTCTATCATTTCGTTTTATCTATACTATCATAAAGTTGTAACAGAGCTGTGCCTGTCCATTTAAGATATTTACGAAAAAAATACTGTATTAGGCTATACCAGGCCACGCAGAAAGTTTTGCGAAAAAAACTTTTTTGTATAAGGCACTACCCACTTATTTTAAAAAATTTGTCAATCACGGTGATCTCTCAACCAATCACAGTGAGCACGATGCGATCGACATGTGAGATATGAGATTCTGCCTAACCCCCCAGATGAGTAATTTGATCGACTTCAAATGGCTTTTATGGATGAAGGACCTTCAAAAGCAACCATCTACCGTTGGCACAGCGAGTTCAAGCGCCTTTTTTGTTGGTTGCCTTACTTTGGGCAATGAACAAAGGAGTGGTCGTCCTACTAAGGCTGTCACGAAAGAAAGTGTGCTAGCAGTAAAAAAATTAATTCGCGAAAACAGGCAAATTACATACGAAGAGATTCAGCATACACTGCAGATTGGTTCAGGAAACGTTGACAAGATTCTACACGAGCACCTTCGCGTGAGGAGGATAGTTTCGCGCTGGGTGCCACACAACCTCGCCGAAGCTCAGAAGTAGGCCTGTGTGGAGTGGTGCCGTGATATGATTCTAAAATTTGAAGCAGGCTCATCTCGGCACGTTTACGATATTGCGACAGGTAACCAATCCTGGATTTATCAATACGATCCAGAAAGAAAGCGTCAGTCAACAGTTTGGCTGTTTCAAAACGAACCAACGCCTATGAAAGTGAAGCGATCGAGAAACGCAGGGACAATTTTGATCGCTAGTTTCTTTACTTTGACGAGGTATCTGGTTTTAATTTCATTACGAGACCAAAGCAGCATCAACGCAGAATGGTATACCACAGAATGCCTACCAGAAGTTTTTGTCTTCTCCTTACAGTCTTAATCTGGCACAGTGTGACTTCTTTTTATTCCCTAAAATAAAAAATCAGCTGAAAGGGATACAGTTTGCATCGCCGGAAGACGCGCTAGCAGCGTTCGAGAAGGCCATTGAAAAGGTGTCTGCGGCGGACTGGAAAAAATGCTTCGAAAATTGGTCCAGACGTATGAAACTTTGTATAATAATAATAATAATTGATGTGAAACATCTAATGCGGAGGGAGGGTAAAATCGGCTGTTAGCGGGGCGACGCTTTTATTGTACTTGTCCCGTTCAAATCTCGCAAGTTAAATTTGACATACTTCCCGGTTTCCGATTGAGCTGAAATTTTACACGCATGTGTATATCACGTGACAATGCAATATTATGATGACATGGAGCTGATCTGATGATGGAGCTGGAAGGTGGACATAGGAACTCTTTAATGAAACGGCGCAACCCCATCGAGTTTGGGCTCGTATGATTTGTCTTGCTGAGTACTTTGTGTCTAGATGGTATCCAGGGGCTGATGATGAAGCTGGAAGGTGGCCACAGTAACTCTATAATGAAATGACGCAACCCCGTCGAGTTTGGACATGTTTGATTCGTCTTGATGAGTACTTTGTCTTTAGAGGGGTAGTTAGAGGGGTATCTAGGGTCTGATGATGGAGCTGGAAGGTGGCCATGCGAAACTCTGTAATTAAACGGCGCAACTCCATTGAGTTAGGGCTCGTTTGAAATGTCCTGACTAGAACTTCAGTCATAGATGGTACCCAGGGTCTGATGATGGAGCTGAAAGGTGACCACAGTAACTCTGTATTGAAACGACGCAACCCCGTCAAGTTTGGAATCATTTGATTCGTCTTGACGAGTACTTTGTCTTTAGTTGTTATCCAGGGTCTGATGATGGAGCTTGAAGGTGGCCATAAGAACTCCGTTATAAAACGCCATAGCTCCATTGAGTTTGGGCTCGTATGATTCGTCTTGACGAGTACTTTGTCTCTAGATGATATCCAGGGTTTGATGATGGAGCTGGAACGTAACTCTGTTATGAAACGACCCAAACTTATCGAGTTTATACTCGTTTGATTCGTCTTAAGGAGTACTTTGTCAAGTTATGATCATTTTATTTCTACAAAATAATTCCGATGTTTTCACATCTGCTAGACGTCCCACGAGGTCTAGTTTTTTTTTATTTATTTCAGACCTTGTCCATATATTTGTTAGTAACAATGTTCTTAGTCTAGTATTGTAAAGGTAAAAGTAAAAGGACACGTTTCTAATCAGGCGTTTGCTCTAGCGTGTAGGCCTAACCAGCGCGCCATCAGTACCGAGTCCCATTGGTCGCCACACGCGGCCAGGATGGCGTATAGAGGCTGGTGGAGAGTTCTTTGAAAAGATTTGAAAAGATTTAATTAAAATATTTTATCCATAAAAGTTAGTTTTTAGTTTCTCAAAACTTTCTGAGCGAATCTGTGGGCCTAGCCAACTTGCATTCTATGATCGCTAACGCTATAGAAAATTATATAATGTATGAAAATACTTCCGACAGATGGCGCAGGCGTCGCCCAAGATGTTAAGTATGGATGTGTTATCGAAACTAGCAAAGTATCTAGACAGTATCCAGGAGATACAGGTTCGAATCCTGCTCGTGACTGTTATTTTCGATTTCATATTTTCACACTTTGTGTTGATTTATATGGCTAAGCATGTCAAATACTAAATATAATATATAAATTATCTAAATAGTAGGTACTTAATTTCTTTCAGGTATTCCTTTAATCTTCATTATTGTAATGTGACTGCTTCACCGTTATACTACATTCATAATTATTTGTTATCGCTGTGGAAATATATTTACGCATTAGTTTCGATCTTAATTGCGCCCAGAATATTCTCTAAAACAAAAACGGCCCCGTCCATTTCTATCACCCGCACCAGAGGGTAGTTTTTTAACATTCTCCTCCGATGGCTTGGGTGGGTGATCTATTGGCCATCTCTTGTTGTCATCGAGGCTGTGGGAGGAGGTGAGCGTAGCGCCAATTACCGTCCTTCATACCGCGTCACGAGCTTTGTTAGACTCCTTGCGGAGATTTCCTCGCTCCTAACCCGTGCTCCACTTTATGGTGAACCCTAACTCCTCCTCGAGAGTCATAATAGCTTAATTTTCCTTTCTGTCATATAAGAGGCTCTCCTGCTTAATAACAGGTTGTGGTGTTTCTAACGAAAATATTGCTAAAATATTACACAAAGGCGCTTAAGTTGGAATATATAAATTAAATAGACATGTTCTTTAAATTGTTACTCTGTATGTCGGACTATATATATCTCAGCTACCGGTTATAAATAAGGTTTCCGATATAGTAGCGGTATAAATTGAATACCTACCAGTTTTTAAGTCTAGTAAATTAAAAATTAGCATTTGTCCACGGTAAAGCTGCGGTATTGATTATCTCCGGTTCAGAGTATAATAGCGAAAAAGAACGAAAAAGAATATCAGTTGTGAAATTAAGACCTTTACAAAAAAGTTTCACCAAAATTTGTCGCTTTTGTGTGATACACCAAACAAATATGAAATAATAATAATAATAAAGCCTTTAATTCGGACAACAAATATACAATTATGTTATACACAATGAAAATTATTATACATTAAACACAAAGTGAAAAATGTGAAATCGAAAATAACAGTCAGGAGCAGGATTTGAACTTGCATCTCCTGGATACCGTCCAGATGCTTTGCATTTTTCACTTTGTGTTTAATGTATAGTGCTAAGCATGTCAAATGCTAAAAATATATATAAATAATTATTATACATCTGGTGCTTCTTTACTTTCTGTAAGTCCGTTTGCCAGTTAGCAAAGGCCTCCTCCAGCTGCCAAATAAATATACCGATAGACAAATTAAATTAGTATCGCATAGTTTTAAAAAATCTAATACATCTTTTTATATTTCTTTATTTGCTTCAGACCTTTAATTTTATTTTTTAGTTAGAATTCCGTTGTTGCGTGCGTAGCTGTTTCTGTTGCAATTCATTACACAAAAATGTTAGTCAATTGAATGACTTTTCGCGAACATAATTACCTATCTACTAAGTACTCTAGTAACGGCATTTTTAGAGCATGTTACTACTGAATTTGTTACGTCTCGTCCTATTTTCGTTACATGTTAAGAAAATACAATGTATGCTCAGAGGTTGCAAGTTATTATTATGAACTGCTAAAAAGTGTCATATTTTAATAATTTTCGTGGGACACTCCAATAACTCAAGTATTTTTTTTGTGGTAACACTGAAGAAATGTAGCATTTAACCGCTAATTAGCGAAAGAGCGGGATTTTATTAATTTATGAGTCATATATATTTGGGAGGAAAATTGACAGATATGCTTAAATATTAACTTCTGCATAATTCCGTGGCCGTGTGGGCCAGCATTAGAATTGTCCCACCCCTTCTCCATCCTTGGGAGTCGTAAGAGCCGACTGAGGGAATACCGAGAGAGTCGGCAGCAGCACTCCCTCGAGTATTAACAACATCCACTGCGATCGCCAATCCGCCTGCCAAGCGTGGCGATTACGGCACTATCCCCCATATGAGCGAAGCAGCACAGGGCCGCTCGTTGTGGCGTTCTCTTGAGGAGGCCTTTGTCCAGCAGTGGACGTCGAAAGGCTGATGGATAATAACTACATCCATATATACCTATCTATAGTTGTCATAAAGTAGCAAGTACAATTTAAAGTTGCCATATGCGTGTCTGTGCTCGGTTGGTCAAAATTAATGTGCAATAACACTTAAGGGTTTCAGATTATTGTTCAAGAAATTCTTAAAATTCTGGAGTTGTGCCTATTGGTTGACACAGTTACATAGACGATTTGATTGTCCTACAAAATCTGCTACCATCGATGATAAGCTTCCTAACATTTTTTTAACCACATAATATATAATATATCATATTTTTAAGGTCAATAGGTTTTTTGACTCACCCTCCCCCCGCTCGCTCGCACTGCTGTTGCACCCTCTGTGGTGCAACGGTAGTGTGAGCGACTGCTGATCATGAGGTCTCGGGTTCGATCCCCGGGTCGGCCAGTATTATTGAGGTTTTCGTAAAAAAAAAATTCTCGGTAGCAGTCCGGAGTTTGGAGATATGCCCGGTAGACAGCAATAGGCTCGCCACCTATTACGTTGGACTTAAACATATCTGGCTAACCGTGGGTGTGTAATACACCTCTGCCTACCCCTTTGGGAACACAGGCGTGATGCTGATGTTAGTTTTTATGTTTAGATATTTGTTAAGCAATTAAACAAAAACAGCTGTATAGATTTAGCATATATATAGTTTATTAGCTAGATTAACATATAGGACTTCTTATTTCTGCAAAATATTAGGTTACTGTTGACACCCGCGAGAAAGGATGGGGTGATGACACTTGTATTCTTAGTCCGTCACCACACGGATGCTATGTAAGTTTCAATGTCATAATATCTTCAGGCCAGTACTAGATTTCTTCATGAGTATGGGATACTCGCTTACTTTAGCAGACTAAATATTACCACCAGTAATGCAATGGGTGATAATTGTTTACTTCCCTTAGTCGCCTTGTACGACACCCGCGAGAAAGGATGGGGTGGTGACACTTGTATTCTTAGTCTGTCACCACACGGACGATTATTTCCTCCACGTAGGCTTGCTAGGAACGGATTTCGAGCAAATTTTATTCAAACCTTTTATCTTACTGGGAAATCGATAATAGGTATCCATTAATTGAGACAACGTTGCGTTCAAAAGTCGATATTAGTATATATTATCTGTGTTTCTAATAGAGATTATGATATCACTTTATATGCGTTCGGCTATTTTTACCGTTGTTGTGAGCATTCGTGTCAAGGGTTTGGACTTGATAATACTTATGCACGCAAGATAGTGCATGAGCAGTGTGGGTTAATTCTACGTTAGCATTTATTTCTTTCAATTAAAACTTCCAACACCTGGTGGTACCTACTTGATGGAAATTTTTTCACGTCAATATTTTAAGTTAGTACAGACGCATCCCTAAAATTGCAAATTGACTAAAGCATTGCTGAATTTGTACTACGCACGCAGTTCTATATTAGAAAGGGATGAAGAAGTATCGTAAATACATCACCGTCTGATAGATTGGTTGCAGCTTTTACGACCTCGACTCTCCTTCGCTAAGACTGAACGTAGCTACGACTAAGAAGATAACATTGCTTCGCATCAGGAACATCCACTATTCAATTAATATTATATAATATGTGAGTTTACATATGTTTATGATATAAAAGAGACAAAACTATAGTTACTCACTTATTTTAATTTTGCAGTCTCCTTCACCGTTTATGGGAAATAACAGAAGGCGTCCAACAGCAGTGTATTTGCCCTTGATTGTGATGTTACAACGCACCTCCAGTATAAAAACATTTTGCTCTAAGTAAGCCCTGAAATACGACGAATAAATATTGTATTATTAGTATTAAGCTAGTTTCCCAAGCCGAAGTCCACTCCTTCGTATGAGACACACGTCTGACTTTTTGATTTTTTTTTTTACAATTTATAACTGCTTGGTAAAAATAAAATTAATCTAATTTTGAGTGAAATTGTGAGAGTGAGATGAGACCCGTGCCTAATAGTGGGACATTCAAATAGTTGATAATAAGTTATATGAGCTTATAACTAAAAGAATGTACAATTTAAAAAACATTCATTTCTTTGTACGCCTTAATTTCCCACTATGGGGCATTAACTTAATCCTAAATGGGTATGGGCGAACTACTAGAACAATGTAGAATGTCCTTCTACATTGTTCTAGTAGTTCACCCATACAGGCGGAGAGCCGGCACACGACGGGCTTATTTAGTGGGTGAGGGCCCCAAACTACCCTGTCCGTTGCCCAAAACGAAGGGGTTTGAGGTTGGTACATTAAAAAAATATACTACGCTGACTAGGTGGATTGTCATAGATAAATAAGATGCTACTTTAAAAAAATCATATTAACTTCCAATAACGGTTAAACCTATACTTATGCTGTTGGTAGCTCTAGATCATTTCTAATAGCATTTCATTATGTATTATTTCACTGATAGTGCCAAGACTCGAGGAGCTCAATTATATATTTTTATAAGTCCTATAACAAGGAGAAGTGTTAGAGTATTCTCTCAAGAATTAATAACAACTATAGCGATCACTACTTCAAATTAGTTGGAGCCATTTTAAGTCATAGCGCGATAGTCGGATGACATTTATTTCACTTAAATAAAAAATACTTCCTCTTTTTTGAAGCTTTTGTTTTATTACATTAAATTCAGAAACTTATGACAAGCATTTTTATTTAAAAAAAAAAATGTATTAATCTGCTAAGTAACCGATGTTCTACGTATTTTTTTATGAATTTCAAAACTAAAAATAGATTTAGGTATTCTAAAGTTCCAAAAATGTCAATTGCCTTTAGTCTTGCACTCGTCGATATTTAGAATATTACTAAAAGAGATTTTCATCGCGACAAAAGCGTACTTATTTAAGATACTTGCCATAGCTAAATGTTATGGGATAAACTGACCTTGTGACATTAATATAACAATATGGTGACAAGGTTCATTTAAGAATCGTGTTCCATAACTTGACGGAAAACGAAAAAGATGTTGGCCGTGACCTCATTTTGCGAGCTGCAACATTTTTTGGCTACTTTTAACGAATTATTATCATGCCATTTTTAATCCATATAATATACGAGTATGTAATCTTTGTTTTACATGCAGTATTGCACACAGCTCAATGTAATTGTATTATTGTATTGTAATACAATAGAGATTAGATCGTATATGAATGCACTGTACTGTAAATACTCGTAACTGGCAGGCTATAAAAAAAATACCTTTAATTTTAAAGCCAATCTCTCTAGAAAACCTGACGGTTTCCTTCACGAACCAGTAATAATTGGTATACAAATAAACACATCAATTAGATTATTTTAAATTTTGAAGTGTGTGCCATGTGCGGTCTGGACCTCTGGGATCGAACTCGATATTCTTTTAACATCTTTGCAGTCCTTGCTTTACCACTAGGCAATCACAGCTATTTTCCCGCCTTAAAAAGAAAGGCTATCACTGCTTTAGCAATCAATGTATGCGTTAAATTAATATTAATATTTACAACAGCCACATTCAGGGATAACTTATGAAATATATATATAATATTGCATAAATTTAGTGCAATTGTGGAAAACTGAATAATAAACATAAAAAAACTGATAATTGTAAAGTATTATCATACGAGTTGCTTGTTGCGCGACTTTATATTTTTGTTATAAAATGAAGTCTTCAATCAATAAACCGTACTTAATTAAACGCCCAGCCTAAAAAAATTTAAGCAACTCATTTACGAAACTTTTTATCAAAGAGACGGAATTATTTGATCCACGCACTTTGATCTCATGAATTTGGTACAACTTCAAATAAGTGAGGTGCAAACAGACGATGTTTCTGTGAATGTGACACCACAAATAAAGGCATTTGACTTCGAAAAGACAGTTTAACTAAGGGTTGAAAATTAATTGACTTTAGGAGACAAATTGCTACTTGAAGGATATATATTTAGGTTTATAACTAATTAACCCTATTTGACGATCCCTGAAAACTATGACTTATGAGAATTGTTATCTATTACTTCGTTAAAGGTATTTTGATGTGAGATTAAATTAATATGAGAGGAAAATAAATAATCCTCCCATCTCATCCATTATCATCTCGTAGTTAGGAATTGCACACTTAAGCCTCGCTAGGTAAAGCCGCTAAAATTCTAGTACAACACTCAGTAAACAAATATTGGTCAGATGATTTACAATAACATTTATACATTCACAATATAATGAACGGCATAATAGTTGATAACTGATATCTATTAAGATTGACCTTTATGTTTCACAGTAATGGCTCACTGTATTGCCTTTTGTTTTAATATATTATTATGTCACACGGCATTGAGATTGTATGTATTTATCATAACAATATCAAACTATGATTATCATTATATACTTCTACATAGGTTTAAGTACTTGAGTACAGTAAAACACAAAAGGTTTCGTCAACACAACGTGAGAATAGAACCGCATTATTGCGATGTGGCAAGGCTCTTGTAATCGTTGTCGCGTTAGGTAAGTACAACTATTATGTGCCTTTAAATTGCTATGGCTAAGGTAGAGACAAATCTAAATATTTTAGCTCAACGGTTTTTTTTTAATATACATATTCTATGATTTTGCAGGGGATTCCCAAGCAAGGGGATTGCAAGTCTGCAAAAGCCATTATATAAAAACTTAATATTAATAAACAAGTACAGGGATGTCAGTCTCGATTTAGATGACGATGTCGCAGATTAGAAAATTGGTCAAATTTATTGTTGTATGTAATAGGTATTGATGTTTATTTTATAGGGCTTCAATCAAACGGGCCACTTAATGAGGCTTATTGCTTTGATATGAGATGATAGGATCAAAGTTACCAAAAATACAATATCTAGTCTGAAATTATATCGGGTTGACAGGAAAAGGCCTGACTTATTAGGCTGAAACTAAGTTACATATTAAAATAATTAAGATAACAGTGATAGCTTAGTGGTATAACCAAGGATTTCAAGGCAGTGGTATCGAGTTTACTCCCCAGTCAGAGACCCAGACCTCCAACGTCACCTATCTCTGACTTCAACATTTTTCGAAATTATGCGCATATTTGTTTACAAACTGTCACCGTGTCGGTGAAGAAAAACATCGTAAGAAACCCTGCAGGCCTGAGAGATTTTCTCGACGGCTTGTGAAATCTGCTCGCGTGATGGATCACGGCATAAATAGACAGTTCAATATACCAAAGTAGTAGTAGGGATAAGAAGTATCTTATATTATAATATATTATGTTAACTCAGAATTACCTTAGCAAAATCTGTACAGTCGTTTAGGCGAGATAAGCTCACCAAGATTTTGTGTGAAAATAAGACTTATATAATCAAATCTTGTTGTTATTAAGGATACTATTATGTTAAACACAAAGTGGAAAATGTGAAATCGAATATAACAGTCACGAGCAGGATTTGAACCTGCATCTCCGGGATACCGTCCAGATGCTTTGCCAATTCAGCCATCGAGACAATTGCTCCTGACTGCTTATCTCGATAACACATGCATACTTAACGGCTTGGGTGACGTTTGCGCCATCTGTCAGAAGTATTTTCATACATTATACCGAGCAGGTAAACTTAATTTTACAATTAAGATTTTTACCTAATAATGAAGCAGCCCTATAAATATTTAGATATTTTTATTTATTTATTTTATTTATTTAAAACTTTTGCACTTATATAAGGTACAAGGCGGACTTAATGCCTTAGGCATTCTCTTACAGTTGACCTGGGGTGGAGCAGAAATTAACGATGGTAAATGCAATAGACAAATAAATGTCAATACATAATAATATATACATAATACATATAACTAATACTTTGATAAATCATAAGAAGTATCATTAAGGGGACTCTGCCGAACGACAGAGATTCAGTTCACGTACACGGGCTTTAAATATGTCACGACTTGTAGCCATCTTGATCTCCAGAGGCAACGCATTCCAAAGAAGGATAGCCTGTACATTAAAAGAAGAATGCACAAGACTAGAAGAATGAGATGGACAGTGTAGAAGAAGGTTATTAGATGAGCGAAGATTTCGGTCATGGTTGGTAGATAGAAATTCAAAATGAGGCTTTAAGTAAGTAGGAATGTTAGGGGAGTATAAGAGAGAATATAAAAGTGAGAGCGTCCGATAACTACGCCTTTGCCGGACGGGCAACCAATTTAGTTGAGAGCGAAATTTGGAAATATGATCGAATTTACGAAGATTAAAAACGAATCGAATGCAATTGTTGAGAAGTCGGTCAAGTTTATTGAGCAGATCTGCATTTAGGTCGAGGTAGCACACATCAGCATAGTCGATGATAGGGAAAACCAAGGTCTGAATTAGCATTGCCTTGGTCTCAATGGGAAGAAAATTCTTAAGTCAATAAAGAGAGCGAAGAATTCCCGTAACTGACTGATATTTATAATTTGAGTCCTCCACTCTAGCTTACTGTCCACAAATAGACCAAGGTTCTTGACGAATTTACTGTATGGAATGATAGATGCATTGTAGAAAATTGATGGCAGACTGGTAACATTAGATCTGCTCAGTATACGAGAGTTACCGATTAATATGGACTGGAATTTGTGCGGATTTATATTCAAGCCAAACCTTACGGTTCAATCCTTAATCGCTGCAAGGTCACGGTTAATTGCAGCAATTGCCTGGTGGGGATCTCCTGACTTGGCTTGAGTGTATATTTGCAGGTCATCGGCATATAAATGATACGAGCATTGAAGGTCATGGTTGATAAAAACACAAAGTGGAAAATGTGAAATTGGAAATAACAGTCACGGGCAGGATTTGAACCAGCAGCTCCTGGATACCGTCTAGATGCTTTTAATGTATATAGCTAAGCATTTCAAATGCATAGCAAAAATATCTGGAAGATAATAATTATGGTTATAAAGATCATAATTAACTTACTGAACGTTCAATACTTCGCATTTCTTCAATCCCGCAGCTTTGCCATTGTAAAAAGTAACTTTGATGCCAGGGAGTTGTATTGGCAGTTCATCGATAACAAAAGGATCTAGTGATGGTACTCCAAGGTCAGGTAAACCTTTCGAAAATTCTGGTATAGCATCCTTTGTAGCTTGTATCAGGCAAGCAGGTTCCGTATTGTTGCAAGGGTGAATGTAATCAGCTGTGAAAACAGGGAAGTTTACATTAATGA
This sequence comes from Leucoma salicis, assembly GCA_948253155.1. Lineage (NCBI taxonomy): Eukaryota > Metazoa > Arthropoda > Insecta > Lepidoptera > Erebidae > Leucoma > Leucoma salicis. Next base: position 9,812,817 of record OX411815.1, read on the forward strand.
TGACAATCACAAATTAAACGGTAAATATTCTTAAGCTATGTGGAGGCAAATTAAAAATAAATGCAGCCAGAAGAGTCAGAGAAAGAACTGGAAACATAAGCCGCTACTAACCTATCTTGACAACATGATTTAGTACGTCAATATCCATCCTATATGGACGGGAAGGGATTTGTAGTCGTGGTACGAATAATAAGGTGTAAAGAAATTAAAATTTATAAAGTGACCACGAGTTTGTACAGGAGTCTGACTCGTCCCTCGTGAGTATTGTTTTAATTTTACTCAACTCGGTTGTACAAAATTACTGTTCGATATGCTGGTCGATCGTGCCCGGCGAGTCATGAGTAGAACCGTCATTCCTAAAACCACGGCTTACGGCATCTTCATTGACTGCCGGTATTAGAGATTTGAAAAGCCATTCATATACATTATTTATCTTTTTTCTTTATTTTACTATTAGTGCCTGCAATGGCAAACGAGCAACCGGTTCCCCTTATGGCAAGTGGTAAATAGACTTTGATAACACCAAGGGCATAGTCGAGCTGCCGCTCAACATTAAATGTATGATTTAAATACAACCAGTATTTATTATATATATATATATATATATATATATATATATATATATATATATATATATATATATATATATATATATATATATATATATAGGTATGCACAGAATTTATTTATTCAATTAAATAAATTATCTAATGATCACAATTCAAGGAAGGTATAAAGCTATATTTATTAAAAATATGATTACTAACTTAAAATATAGAATATCTACTCATCTATATATCTTTTGTGAAATTTTAATAATATTGGTAGTATCAGTCAAAATTTGAATATGAAAATAAACACCAACAGTACGTAGTAGGTAAGTGTATATAGCTAGAAATAAATAATTTTATATTTCGATGCCGCTTTCGTTTCCATAGTGAAGATACTTATTCCGCGTAATATTCTCTACCAGTCTACTAATTTCAGTTTGAAAAGTCATGCACGTTCTTGAAAATTTCTGTCAAAAGAAAACTTCTTGCTCGAGCAAAGAGTCATAATCGGCAAATTCTGCACATGTCTATACCAAATGGAAATCACATTTAGCCACGATTTCTTTAATAAATTACATACTCAGAGACTTTTATGTTCATTTATTCCTTATTTTGTCCTATAAATTAAACTTTTTTATACTACGCAGGTGGCAGACAAGTATAGGCCCCACATCCAAGTAGTTACCGTAGCCTATAGACGCTAGCAACATTAGAGACATCACTCGCTCGTCACCAATGGAAAGGGATAGGAGATGTAAAGGAAGGATAATAAGGAACATAAGATGATAAGTAGGGTGATTTTTTGGGATTCTGGCGCTCTCACTCACCATATGAAACACAACAGTAAGATTACCTACTGTTATTTCACATTGATGTTATGCAATCGAGTTGGCCCATTTATTGTGGGATAAGCAAGGCTCTACTATTAGATAAAGAATAATGTTGTATATTATTTATTAACTATAATATCGTTTTCGTAAACGGAAGGAACTCTGACCGAACTGTTTATTATTTTGTTTATGGTCATAATAACATTTGTTAGTTTGTTTTATCAATGTTTTTTCCGCAATGTTGTATCCAATATGTAGAAGTTAAGTATCTATCTTTCAAATATTGTTCTGTTACTCGTAGTTATATTAAATTGCTATTCCTATAAATGTGCAATCATTTCTAAATTACGTATTGCTGTTTTATAATACCTATATACTTAAACTAGATAACCCGGTGAACTTCATATATTATCAGCTACAGTTTATTTTATCAACGTTATCAATTCTTATCAATCTGCATCGTCTAAGATTTGGATTATGATGGGATATTAAATGAAGCTTGCTTGTAATGTAAATGAATTAAAAAGAATTACAGTATAGCTGTCATTTTGTCGTGTATTAACCAAAGAAATACCCATACAAAGGTATGTACGAATATTGTTTTTTTTATAAGGTTCCTCTTTTTTACTTTTAAACTACCCTGGTAATAGAGCGAACGAAACAAAAAAAAAAATTATTCATATCGGTCAAGCCAGTTTTGACTTTTACGAGACTAACGAACAGCAAATAAATGATTTTGATCTGTATTTTTAGCACTTGACATGCTCTCTTGAAATTAGTTACTGTAGTGGATTAGAGCACTTCCCCGGATTGGAAGTGACGCAGGTTCGATTCCCGCTCGCACTGAAGTTCTCTTTTTCCTCATTCACAAATAATAATTTGTACTTTAAAGCAAATAAATGATTTTTATATACCTACTAGCTGACCCGTCAGACCTTCTCCTGTCCTAACTATGAATATTGAATTCGTTTAATTAATAATAAAAAAAATCGGCGTCGCGGGAAGTCTGCCAGATGTGAACACATCGAAATTATTTTGTAGAAATAATGAGTCATAACTTTTTAATGTATGCTTGTATAAAACTAACTAACTAACTTAACTAACTTATCATCACGCCATTTCCCTTGCGGGGTAGGCAGAGAGAACAGAGTGCCAAGAGGCTCTATTCTTGCATACATCTCTTGCTTCCTCAACATTCATAACTCTCTTCATACACGCTCGCCTGTTTCGGAGACTCCTGACTCCACCTTCCTTCAATACATGACCAATTTGGTCTAGGTAGGTAAAGACTTACCGGTCTCCCCCTGTACCTACATCCTTCCACTTTTTTTTTTGTATATCTTCTTAGCCAGTCGCTCGTCCGGAATTCTTTCCACACGATGAACACAGATATTTGTACTGCGTCTGGGTGTTTTCTATCTATTATATGTATGTATTTACAAAAAAAATGTAGTATATGTATAATTATATCCGTAATCTGGTACCCATAGCAGAAGCGTTAAGCTTAGTTTGGGACCAGAGGACGTTGTGTGAAAATGTCCGTGAATATTTATATTTATATATTATCATAAGATCAGCTCCATGTCATCATAATATTGCATTGTCACGCGATAATTATACATACGCGTGTAAAATTTCAGCTCAATCGGAAACCGGGACAAGTAAAATAAAAGCGTCGCTATGCTAACAGCCGGTTTTACCCTCCCTCCGCATTAGATGTTTCACATCAAAAATATAATTCAAAAATTAATATTGCCATTAAGTTTTCTTGAATTTTTTAATTTTCCGGCCCGATAACTGATCAATTATCAACCGCCGAGAGAAGAAAATTATTAAAGTATATGACTATTAAAAAATATGGGTTGGGAGTAGAAGGGTGGAAATGTAGGGTTGTATTATATTTAATGCCAAATCATAAAAAAAAATTAAATAAAAAAATTCTCCAATAAATAAAATAAAAAAATTAAACCCACCCTACCACCACCCTACTACCACCTTAGGGTATGAAAAATAGTTTACATCCTATTCTCAGACCTACTGAATATAGACACAAAATTTCATAAGAATCGGTCAAGCCGTTTCGGAGGAGAACACTGATACGAGAACTTTATATCTATACTAATTTAAAGCTGTAACAGAGCTGTCTTTAAATTTAAGATATTTGAGAAAAAATACAGAATTAGGCTATATGGCTAAACACGAAATAATTTTTTTTAGAGTTTTTGTCTGTTTGTGTGTTTGTTTGTTCATGCTTCACGCAAAAACTACTGAACGGATTTGGATGCAACTTTTGAAGTTATACTTCTTTTGGCGCGTTAGGGAAAAATAATGAGAGTAAATTTTTACAATGCGCGCGCACACCGTCACGAAAAACCGACATCCTGAAGTTAGCCATAGTCAACATTTTAGTTTTTTTGTGATGTGTTATTTAAAATAAAGAATAATAAGAAGTATAACTTCTACTTCTTGCCGTGTGGGGCCGGCTTTACAATTATCCCACCCCTCTCCACCCATGGGAGGAGGGAATACCGGGGGAGTGGGCAGCAGCACTCCTTCGATTATTAACAACATCCACTGCGACCGCCAGCCCGCCTGCGAAGCGTGGCTATTACGGCACTATCCCCCATTCTTGGGGAGGCCTATGTCCAGCAGTGGACGTTAAAAGGCTGATGGATGGATGGATGGATGATAACTTCTAATGCGTGTACATAAGTACACACAATTTTTTTTTGTTTGATAACTCTTGATTAGACTTAATAACTGGTATACATTTTATCCCGCTACTATATCGAAAACCGGAGATATGATCTAAAAACTAGCTTTTGGCTGCGGTGGAGCCACGGGCAAAGGCTAGTATTAGATATAAATATTTTTTTTCATATACATAACATATAAACCATCTTTGTTAACGTAGTAACGATAAATGTAATAAATAGTTTTTAATAATAAATAATTATTCATATACATGAGATTACATTTATTTCAATTATGATAATTATACCAATGTGTTAAAAATACATAAAATAGGTAAAAAATGATTCTTTAATGTATGCACATTTTCATTTTTCTTACGATTTAGCCATTGTAAGCGTTTTTATAAATGAGCGAATAAAGTACCTAACCGTACACCCTGTCAACAGATAACAAACAGGCTATTAGGCTATGTTGCCCTTGCTACTATATTGGGAACCTAACATTATACCTAGATACCTATAAACAGCATAAAGCAAACTGGTAACCCCATGACTACGAAACGTGGGGAATAAATAAGGTATTTCACCTACGCATATGTACGCGTGACCCGTTTAATTGTTTATGTCACACAAAATGTTCATTATTGTGTATAAAAAAATATTCGTATGGTATACTTTGCACACCAGGTCAGGGTTTAAAAAACAAACTTCACATACGTAAACAGCCAAGGTTTTCATTGTTTTTCTCAGAGTTCAGGTATGACTTGTGATATAAGTACACAGTATTAGGTAGATGTGGATACAAAATAATGTTTACTAATGTACGCCTGACTAAACTTATTTTAGAATAAAATGTAGATAATGTATTTTATTATGATCTAACATTGATATAACATGATCCGTGTGGTAGGCTAACTGGCCAAGAATGCAATTGCCACCACGCCAATATGTACATTCCTTTCCGCGGGTGTCATACGAAGCGAAAAAGATAGCAACAGTAAACAACTATTTAATAGCCATTGTATTACTGATGGTAGGCTTAGGTACCTAGTGGGGTTTTATCACTTGTTTTGGGCCCTAACGGGTTGGTATTACCGTCTACCGGGTGACCGACCGTAAACCGCCTCGGTTTATTTTGGTTGTAATGAAAGATAGCCGTCTATTCCCGTTTCCCGTTTGCGACATCAAATTGTGAGCAGCGGCTTGGCAGTGTTCTTGATATTGTTAAGTCCAAGAGCGGTGGTTAATAGCAAATCTATTAGAACGCAATGTGTAAGACCAAGTAATTTCAACCATATTTTTATTTTTTTGTAATCTGTATATGACTCACTTACTGAGCCTAGTTTTTCTCAAGAAGAACTATCCTTTGCCGCTTTAACTACGAATATATTCTAACAGTTTTTAGCAGGCCATCGGATTAACATCGAATACTTACAATAATTCGATAATAAAAATTGATTTTTTTGGTTAAACAAAACAAAAGAAAACACAAATAAGTGCTAGACATAGCTATTTTTCATTATGTTTTAAAAATAGCACTCATAAGTAAAGCTGGCACTAAAACTTAGTTATATAAAACTACTTAGTTACATAGGTGAATGATTTTTGACGTGCCTATTTTATTCAATCAGAGCGCTTTACTACCTTTATACGTCCATGATTACCACCTACGTAAAAAGATAAGTTTTATCAGAAGATTTACTGATATTGGTTACTTAAAACTAGCAACTCCGCCCTTCAAAGCCAGACTTGTCTGGCGACATTTTATGGGCAAAGGAGAGAGAAGATACGAGTAAACATCATAATGACACACTTGGCCTACATTTAAAACTTAACTTTGCTTTATTTCTTGTTAAAGTGATCGCTCGCTTTGTAAAGAAACATGAAGTAATGTTAAACAAATGTATAATAGCGGTCATGGATAACTTGATGCAACATAAAAATAAAAATTTCCACTTAATGTTTCACACTCAGGCTCTAGCAGCGTATAGAATACGAGTAAACAATATAATAATTATAAACGTTTATGAAAACTTCGTAAGCAGTGATCGCCTAGCGGTAATACCAAGTGCTGCAAAGACAGTGGTATCAATTTTGATCCCGAGTCCAAGGTGAAGAGCCCGTACGGTTCGAGGTTTTTATAAATTTTGTTTGTTTAGCTTTACACTTTATCACTGCTCGGTGAAAGTAAACATCGCGAGGAAACCAAAAGAAAATAGTAAAAAAAGGCATACAGCCTGAGAGATTTTCTTTTCTTCCTTTCTCTGAAAATACTAGACCGGTTAAGTTGAAATTTCGTACACATAATATGTAAATCGGTGACCCAAACTCAGACATGTAACGTAGGTAAATAAATGCATTTTAAGCATGGGGGCCACTATTATTGAAGAATTCAAAAAAAAGTTTTGAAAACTATGCGTGACATACCAATAAAAGGACTCGTTGTGAGAATTTCAAATATATATTTTTTATAATTTTAAGATAAATAGTTATTTAAGAAAATTAACCATTGCCTTCCGAAACTACTGTCCGTAAAATTAAAAAGAAATGTAGAATACTGTTTTTTGTCTATATATTACAAGTAAACCTATAAGAAATCTACGGTATATAAAGTAACATAGGAAAACAATAAAATTAAGTCAGATTTTAAAAAAACTTATGGAACATAGATACCTAATTACTTATATGGAACCCTCTCCACGCGAGTACAATTTTCCGGATTTTTTTCAAATATCTTCAATGTACACCTCCAACTATGACACGCGTTTATGACAGTATAGATTATTTGGTCTGTATCCGTAGAATGCAGACTAAATAATCTATACTGTAAACGATAATTGCCACTCATGGACTTAGTAAAACTAAAAGTGCTTTGATATTTTTACATATTTTTCAAGCATTTGATAGTCTTGGCCATATAAATTAACAAAAAGTACGAAAATGTGAAATCGAAAATAACAGCCAATGTCCCAGACGCTTTGGCAATTCAGCAAAGTAAATTCAGCGGGACCATGACTCGGGCAAATTTCGTTATCGCATTCCTTCTTAATGTGGTGATGCTGCATCTGGGACTGTATTCCAGACATTCTGGGATTGTTGTTCACATTATTTCACTTTGCTTTAACTAAGACTACTTCCAAGTCGGCATTATAATGACTGGACATTTATCTCCCGCTACGACCGAATCACACCAAGGTGTTTTACGGTCAGACACTGTTTTATTCTTTATAAGAGGTGATCCATTTCGATGTTCGCTACTTTTTTAAAGAAAAAAACACAGAAAATTCGACGAGTCATCGAAAATTGGACTCAACGGATGGACCATCTGCGACGTAGCAACGGCCAACATTTGATAGACATAATCTTCAAAAAATAAATGCAAAAAAATGTTCTTTCAAATGATAATAAACATTTTCCATTAAATTTGAAATTTCGGTGATTTTTTTCTTTAAAAAAGTAGTGAACCTCGAAATGGATCACCTCTTATATGTATAGCACTCTACCAGCACGAATGGGCCGGCTGTAACCGGGAAGAACCACACTTTCACAAAAAATTTACGTGTAATAACGGTAGTTACGCCTACCGTTTTGTTTCGTATGGTGAGTAAGAGTGCCAGAGGCCTAAACCCCTCCCTATCCTCTCTTATTATCCTTCCTATCGATATTCAAAAGGGATAGGTGTCCTATCCCTTTCCTTGTAGATGGCGACGCGCCAGTGATACCTCTGGTGTTGCTAGCGTCTATAGGCTATGTAACCGCTTACCATTGGTGTATCATACGGGCCGTATGCTTGTTTGCCACCCATGTAGTATAAAGAAAATAACTAGCGTATTACCCACGGCTTTGCTCGCGTCATAGTGATGTCCTATTATGTGTTTTTTATTTATTTGATGGTAGATGAAAAATCTGAAATGATTTTTGATGGGATTTACTTTAATCCTCTCTTAGTACTCACCTACAATACCAAAAAAAAAACATGTGTAGCCCCAGGCGTTTAGGCTGTTCTTTGACATGTCCGTCAGTCAGTCAATTATTTATATTATGTCGTAGCCAGATAATAGAATTGGGCACATAATAATGTGGAGCATTTCATAAAACTTAATTTAACAAAGTGTAACTATTTCATGAAATGGTTGGGCCACAACATGAAATGACTAATTCTAAAATATCCCCACAATATATATTTATGAAATGAATAATTCTAAAATATCCCCACAATATGATTTATGGATGTTTACTTGCGACAAGAAGTAATACTAAAATATATTTACGATGTGCATGTTACAGAAGCAAATTAACAATACAATACAATTTTTATAAAATATTTGAGCATTAATATTATCTAATATTTATTACTGACTTGAAGGTTGAGCAATAAGATAAAAAAATAAAGAAATTTCTCTGCCAAAACGATTTCATTCTCGTACAAGGTCAACAGCGTAAGATACGATTCTATTGTGTTGTGACTTAGAAGGTACATAAATACTGATTAAATTAGTACTTCGTTTTAACGTAGTTGTCTAAATCTTAGTGTTAAACTAAATAGATACCTATAACCTAGGAATAAGAGCTTACATTTTATTGCACAGATGGCGCAGTGGTTCATATCATCGTGCCGAGAGTTATGGGTTTGATTATAATTATTACAAATATAATATCAGCCTATTGAAGAATGAAACATTAGGCAGATAGCACCACTGTTAGAAAAGGTCAAATGCATGCAAAAATTCAACTCTTCTCTAGTCAGTTGCTAAATAAGAGTAGCCTAAATTTCCTTTCATTATGTAGGAGAAATGAGGTTATTAGTGGGACCTATGATTAGTGTATATGAATTAAATATTTTTTTCTAATATAAATTGATCAAAACTAAAACTATACTTTAGCAGCAATCCGTTGAAAACAAAAACAAAAACTCACGTGCTAACTTCCCATAGCAGACACTGAAGAAAGGCGTCGCTGATAATAGAGCAGTAACCAAAACATATCTATGACACATCCTCAACACACACTCGATCGAAAACCTACTATTATGCGAAAACGTGATCACGATACAAACGAATACACTGACGTGACCCTTGTAAGATTTATCGTGTGCGTATGTAAATTCAAACAAGTTCTTTCTAATTTGGGTTGCATAAAATTAGCTAGCTCTTTGCCAATATGAAGCCTGATTTTCACGCAACGCTGCCCGTTAATCCGTTCCACAAATTGTTGGTAGCCGAATGCGCCGGCTCGTGTGCGCTTGCGATTGTATTCTGGGATATTGCATCGCGATTGGCCCGTCGCAGTGTTGTTGCGTTTTGGAAAAGTTGATTCAAGTGCGAAGGTCACGAATTTATTGCAAAATTAGCAAATACTAGCCTTTGCCCGCGGCTCCGCCGCAGCTAAAAGCTAGTTCCCAATACGAGTATAGTAGTGGGGTAAAAAGTATACCAGTTTTTAAGTCTAATCGAGAGCTATGAAATAAAAAAGGCGCATTAAAATCCGTTCAGTATTTTTTGCGTGATGCACGGACGAACAAACCGACAACAAATCTAAAAAAAAATAGTTTTGTGTTTAGACACGCCTATATAGCCTAATACAGTCATTTTTTCTCAAATATATGTACAGACATAGCTCTGTTACAGCTTTATAATTCGTAAATATTTATGGAGTAGTTTTAGCACATCACAAAGAAAATTTTATTTCTCTCAATATTTCACCGTCAGTTGAACATATTGACGAGTTTTATAATAGGTATACATATATGTATCTAAAACGTTAGCCGTGCAGTTATCTATACTACTATAAAGCTGTAACAGAGTTGTGTCTGTACATTTAAGATATTTGAGAAAAAAATTACTGTAATAGGCTATATAGGCGTGTCTAAACAAAAAACAATGTTTTTTAGAATTTTTGTCTGTTTATCTGTTTGTTTGTTCGAGCATCACACAAAAACTACTAAACGGATTATGATGCATCTTTTTTTATTTGAAAGGCCTTGATTAGACTTAAAAACTGGTATACATTTTATCCCGCTACTATATCGGGAACCTGAGATGTAACCGAAAACTAGAAAATTATTTAAACTAGAATTCTTTTTAGAATTTATTTAAAAGAATTTAAGATGGATTTTGATGCAACTTTTTTTATTTGAAAGGGGATAAAATTTCTGCCAGTTTTTAAGTCAAATCTTGATTTGACTTAAAAACATTTTATCCCGCTATTATATCGGGAACCTGAGATATAACCGAAAAACTAGCTTTTGGCTGCGGTGAAGCCGCTGGCAAAGGCTAGTCTATCTATATATATATATATAAAAATAATGTTTGTCTGTATGTCCTTTATAGAATCGTAAACTATGCATTTTATCATGTGATGACCTTCAGCAAAGTATTGTGCATGAGCCCACGAAGGTTCCTGAGTTGGTACGACCAATCTTCGACAGATGGCGCAACTACCATTACACTATTATATTTATATTTCTTTTGTTCATGTGTTAGTAATTTCCATCCATCAGCCTTTTAAAGTCCACTGCAGGACATAGGCCTCCCCAAGAATAGTGCCGTAATCGCCACGCTTGGCAGGCGGGTTGGCGATCGCAGTGGATTTTGTTAATACTCGAAGAAGTGCTGCTGCCTACTCCCCTGGTATTCCCTCAGTCGGCTCTTATGACTCCCATGGGTGGAGAGGGGTGGGACAATTTTAAAACCGGCCCCACACGGCAGAGTTAGTAATTTAGCTCCTCCTAAACCGTCGAACCGATATTGACGAATTTTTTTGTGTATGTTTGAGTAAGTACCGGAATGGTTTAGATACACATTTGGACCCGGTAGGTGGCGCAACAATAGGACTTCAGGATTTTTTCTTCAATTTATTCTAATATAAAATTCTTTGTGTTTGTTTGAGTAAGTACCGGGATGGTTTAGATTCACATTTGGGCCCGGTAGGTGGCACCACGATAGGATTTCAGGATTATTTCTTCAATTTATTCTAAGCTAAAAACATATTATGAAAATAATCCTCTAAAATAAATGACTTCATACAAACGAAACGCCAATGATTAGACAGGACAACGTCTGTCGGGTCCGCTAGTAATATAACAAAATTGTAACAGGTTAAGGTATCCGATGTTTATACTTGAGGTCAAAACGGTATTTAGAACAGCAACAGCAGCCATAATAGAGGAGTGCCAGTGAATCTCTTTAAGAGCTATCTTTCTGGACGAAGACAGTGTCTGCGGATAGGTAATTACACGAGTAAGGACTTACTGGTCAAGTATGGCGTGCGGCAAGGTAGTATCCTAGGCCCAACCCTGTTTCTCGTTTTTATCAACGACCTCAGTAACTTTAATCTTCCCCAAAGGAAACTCATTTCCTCCGCAGACGATACTGTGCTCCTTTTCTCGGCCAATACATGAAGGGATGTATTTGCAAATACCCAAAATGGTTTCAATATAGTTGCGAAGTGGCTGAGTCACAATTTATCAACAATAAATAGTGATAAAACTAAGTATATTATCTTTTGTTCTCGCATTCAGAGTGTTCTGCTTAAGCAACATCAAGATATACCTTATGATAAATCCATTTTATTAAAACGAAGATATCACATAGTTTGCAAAGCTTATGCACCCAAAACCACATTTATATAAAGAATCTATGTTTTTATTGGCCCATTTATACAATAAGTTCAATTGTAAATCAAAAATATACGAATACCTACCTACTAGGCCTCTCTTATGAAAAAGCTGAAAATCTTATAAAATCACCTTAGTTAATTGTCTTCTCATACTACTTACCACCGTCACTACACAGTACCCATTACCACATAGCTTCCATAACTGCACAACATCTATTACTCTCAACCAATCACCACCATATAAATAACACCATATAAATATAAAAATATTGACATTTTCACCATCTCACTTTTCACACGCCCGGATGCACGCAAGTATGCACACACGCACAAACACACACACACCACACACTCAAACACACAAACACACACACACACACACACACACCACACACACACACACACACACACACATACACCACATACTAGATAATCATGGCACTAAAATAAATAAGATCTATTTTACAATTTGGCTGAACTAATAGCTACCTAATAATAATCGTATGATAATGAGGGGACAAACTACGCTCCGAGACACAGGTTCACACCTAGTTCGGATGTAGAAGATTCCTTATTATCTAGTATGTTCACCTATCCTAGTAATTATAAGAAATTAAATAATAATTTTTAGGATTTTCTGTTTGTAGGTATATTTGTTCGCGCATCATGCTAAAACTACTTAAAGGATTATGATGAATCATTTTGTTTGATAGTTCTTGATTTAAATCAAAAACTGGTATACTTGTTATTTTACTACAATCCCAGACTGGAGATATTACCAAAAAATAGCTTTTGATGGCAGCGGAGCCGAGGTCAAAAGCTGGTTACTGATAAGTTAAGTTATGAATTATATCTAATAATACATTACAAACTTTATTACAAGTAAAAAATACAACTTCCCGGCTCTTGCCAATTTCTAGGTACTGAATTAGGTAAAAGTGACAACCCTGAGATAGGCAAATATGGTAGGTAATTATATCGCGGAATGGGCCGGAGATAGCCTACTTCCCCACTCTTTCTACTATGCTGTCACTAAGCCAAGTTAGAAATTCCCAATGTTGGCCCCATATACCAAAGGATTGCATCGTACTGTCAAAACTTTAACTAAGTCTAATGGCACAGTAGTACTTACCTTTTGTCGTCCTTGTGTCGTTGCACACTATCACTAAGCCAAGCTAGAAATTCCCAGTATTGACCCAATCTACCAAAGGATTGCGTCGTATACTGTCAAGGTATGGCGTCCCAGGTGGGCGTATGTATTGTGGTCCTATCACTCCAAGCAAAATCATTGTATTCAAATTTTGTAATAGAATATGTAGCAAATACAGTAGTATTGACTTAGGTTCAAACCTCATACCACGGTACAAACCTCTTTTTGATAGTTTTCTAAATCGAAATTCGAAACATTGTGAATAAACTTGGATGAGTAAGAAAATTTCTAGTTATCTTATGAAACCTGGCACTCTATACTGGGCCAGTATGGTGGACTGCGGCTGATACATCTCTGACTCTGAGAAGAGATAGAGCGACAGTAATAAGTTTAGAAATAAAATCTACCTTCAGATTTCTATCTATACCTATTCGATCACTTCGGAGCTAGTTAACTTGTTAACTGAAAATTCTAATAATATTATCTGTCATAGAGCAATTGTTAAAATTTTAATTCGCTTTTTTTTAAACATAATATGCTAAAGTTTGATAACTTCCTCACGGATACTATCATATTAATTGCAGACAGACCGATATTTACAGACTTTAGATAACATTTCTGTAAAATAAGTCCTAAGACATTAAAAAAAACAAGACAATTTGAATATTTAGTTTATATTGAAAAAAATTTCGACAAATATGTTTCAGTATAACTGAATAATTTATTCTTTCTATTATCACTATAATTATATTTTATGCCGAGTGGAGCCGGCTTTAGAATTGTAATGGGAGTCGTAAGAGCCGACTGAGGGAACGCCGGGAGAGTGGCCAGCAGCACTCCCTCGAGTATTAATAACATCCACTGCGATCGCCAACCCGCCTGCAAAGAGTGGCGATTACGGCACTATCCCCCAAAAATGAGCACCCAACAAAACATGGCCACCAGTCACGGCAGCTCCGCTATTACGTGGCCTAACGGTTTCGGGCCCGGTAACGGCGGAGCAGGGGGTGCGAAGAATCTCCTGTCGCAGCCAGGCTAACGGCTGGTAACGCACAACGTTCGGACACTTCGGACCGACAAGAGAATCACAGAGCTGGAAGAGGAATTGAGCAAGATTCGCTGGGACATTATAGGGTTGTCAGAAATCTGTAGAAAGGGTGAGGGCACGACAATCCTCCAGTCCGGGAACTTGCTCTTCCACCGGGAGGGCGACCACCAGTCCCAAGGAGGTGTCGGGTTTATCGTTCGCAGGTCTCTCGTAGACAACGTGGAGAGGATTGAAAGTGTGTCGAGTAGGGTAGCGTACCTTATACTCAGAATATCCAAGCGGCATTTGCTGAAGGTCATACAGGTTTACGTACCGACCTCGACACACTCCGATGACGAGGTGAAGGCCCTTTATGAGGACATCTCGAAGGCCATCCACTTGTCTAAAACCTATTTCACGGTGGTTATGGGAGACTTTAACGCGAAACTAGGCAAAAGGACAGACGATGAGCTGAAGGTGGGGCACTATGGATTTGGGCAGAGAAACCACAGGGGCCAGATGCTGGCTGATTTTCTGGAGAAGGAAGGCCTCTTCATGATGAATTCCTTCTTCAGGAAGCAGCCCCAGCGGAAATGGACCTGGATTAGCCCTGATGGTTCAGTAAAAAACGAGATTGACTTCATCTTGTCGGACAAACGACACATATTCAATGATGTCTCAGTGATCAGCAGGATTTAAACTGGGAGTGATCACCGACTAGTCAGGGGCAACTTGAATATTAGAACAAAAGTCGAGAGGTCACGCTTGATGAAGTCTACGCTCCGACCAACACCTGCCCAATACCAGAACCCCGCGAGCTTTCAGCTCGAACTACAAAATCGCTTCCAATGGCTAGATGAGGGTGAATCAGCGAGCGATATAAACAGCAGGTTCGTGCAAACTGTCCACGCGGTCGGGTCGACCTACTTCAAGGCCCGTCGCGTCAGTAAGGCTCGTAAACTCTTGGACCATACCCTCAAACTCATGGAGAGGAGAAAAGAAATGACAGTCCAGTCCTCAGCCGATTGGTCCTGCCTAAGGCGGTTAAACAGACAGATCTCCAAGGCTGTGCGACACGATATTCGCCAATTTAATACTACCCGTATTAAAGAGGCGATAGAGCGGAACCAAGGCTCGAAAGTGTTTGCAAGAGATCTGTCTGTTGGTTAAAGCCAGTTAACTAAACTGAAGACCAACGACGGCACTGTCATTTCATCTCGAGATGAGATCTTGGGAGAGGTCCAGCAGTTCTATGGACAGTTGTACAGATCCCAGAGCCCTGCTGTTGGCTTGGTCCACGACCCCAGATCCAAGCTAACTCGGCACTTTACCGAAGATATCCCGGACGTCAGCCTGTACGAGATCAGAACCTTGTCAGTCCGTGTTCAGGACAGGAGTACGAAACCGATCTAACTGACGTTATGTCCCCGAAACTCTTCACCTCTGCATTGGAAGATGTCTTCAAGCTCTTGGACTGGACCGGATTTGGCATCAACATCAATGGCGAATACATCACTCATCTTCGATATGCCAACGACATCGTAGTCATGGCAGAATCGCTGGAGGACCTTGGTACCATGCTCAATGATCTTAGCAGGCTTTCCCGACTAGTGGGTCTCAAAATGAACACGGACAAGACGAAAGTCATGTCTAATGTCCATGTCATTTCAGCACCGGTCCTAGTCGGAAGTGCGCTTCTCGAAGTTGTTGACCACCATGTCTACCTGTGACAAACAGTCCAGTTAGGTAGGCACAACTTCGAGAAAGAGGTCAATCGACGAATCCAACTCGGCTGGGCAGCGTTCGGGAAGCTAAGAAAGATCTTCTCGTCCAATATTCCGCAGTGTCTGAAAACGAAGGTCCAAAGTCCAAGAAGGACCAGTGTGTGTTACCAGTGATGACATATGGAACAGAGACGTGATCTCTGAATGTTGGCCTCGTATCAAGGCTCAACGTCGCTCAGCGGGCCATGGAGCGGGCTATGCTTGGTATTTCCCTACGTGATCGAATCCGTAATACGAAGATCCGTAGGAGAACGAGAGTGACCGACATAGCCCGCCAGGTTGCCATGCTGAAGTGGCAATGGGCAGGCCACATCGCTCGACGAACCGACAACCGTTGGGGAAGAAGGGTTCTCGAGTGGCGACCACGTATCGGACGGCGCAGCGTAGGGCGGCCCCCCACCAGATGCACCAGATGGACCGATGATCTGGTCAAAGTTGCGGGGAGCCGTTGGATGCGGTCGGCACAGGACCGCTCATTGTGGCGTTCTCTTGGGGATGCCTATGTCCAGCAGTGTACGTCAAAAGGCTGATGGATGGATTATCACTAAGGAATAATCCTTGTTTTTTGACTTAAAAAACTTACAAAATTGTAAACACAAAGCACATCCAGACTCAGAAAAACCATTATTTTGTGAATCACACATCGGTTTGTCCTGTGTGGGAATTGAACCCACAGGTACTCGGGTCTCCCGCCGGTATATAAACCTCTCGACCATCTGTGCAGTATTTCACCAAAATGTGCGTGTTTCTTGTATAATTATTTACTTGTATGCACAAATCAAATCAACTCAAGGTAACCATTGGGAATCCAGTACTAGTATGTTAAGCGAATACTATGTCGAAAGCGCTAGTATTTACCGGTATGATTCATAGGTACAATAATGTACACTGTAATGAATGTAGGTACCAGTTTTAAAAAGTAAATGACGATATAATATTGCGCAATAATACATACACCTACGAAAATCCGTGACCATGATTCCTGTAAAGTATTCGAAACATCGAGATAGTAAAAAATCAAGTAAATAAGTACAATAGATTCCGTAAATGTAGTTTCATTTCACAATTTGTAACATTCGCTTAATTATCAGAAAGTATCAATGTAAAAGGGAGTTTGTTTGTTACACTTTCAAGACAAAATACTTGACCAATAATCATAAAAAAAATGCATGGGTATATAATATTATTTTGTATACAGTACGCAGTACAGATAAAAACACAGACTTAATATAGGTAGCATTAGATTGGCTATTCCTGTAGGATATTATTTTGTTTTTGCATAGAGATTAACATTATGTCGTAGAATGGTGTCAATATATTTTCATTACTCATACTCTGAAAGTGAGCCTGAAGTTGCCTGAGGAGCGGGTTGAAAGTAATACTTTTCAGCCCTAGGGAGAATTACTTTCAACTGACAGCTGAGTAATTATGAAAAAAAAACTGTTCTATTTTCTGTACAGCCAGTCAATTACAGCGCGATGTAAAATTGAAAAAATATAAAGTTAAGTATTTATTAAAAAAATTGTTTTTTATATGACTTTATTTTAATATAGTTGCAACTATGTATATCTTTATAATAACGAAGATTTATATTTTTTCAATTATTAAAATGAAAAATAATGGCTGAATAGCTGACAGGCCACAGAAAAAAAACAAAATCGGCGGGAAAACGGCGATTTCAAATTAATTTTTTTAAAGTCAGAGTCAGGAGATATTATAGGTGTGGTTATGTGGGCAAACACAACTGCATCTCTCGTATAATCCAATAGGACGGCGTTCACGCATAAGACCAAACTGCTTAACATGCATTTTGAAGCATTGGGGTGACAACATCGACAAATTCCTAACTCGGATGGAGTTATATCTATTGAACATTCCTTTACAGATACACCCAATATTTTTTTTACTAGCCCGTTCTGATCAAACCCCAGTCTTAGTGTACAGTACATTACACCATTGGATTACTAAGGCAATATTACTAAGTAATATTATTACACTTATTGTAGTTTGGGAACTTCTAATCATTTCAATAACGATATAGTTACTAAATGATTTGTATTTTAGGATTTGACTTACTTAGCTATTTTACTAAAAGAAATATACTTTAAGCCGGATTCTAACTTACATCCCTCTCTACCTATCTGGGGGAGTGCTCTGGACCGCTAAGCTATTGTAGTAACCTAATAGTGTCCCTAAAATCTCTACTTCACACTTTTGTTTTTAGAGGTCTTAAATCCTGAGCAGAAAATCTCTCATTTTCCACTTTCACAACTTACCGTTGTAAATATATTGTTAGTTAAAAAATAATGGCAATAAAACAAACAAAATAGAGTTTTTTTTAGAAATCGTCGTAAACCAAGAGAAACCTGTAGGCTTGGTGTGCGTGCGTGTAATAGTAATTAGGTGAAGGTTATTATATTAGCTATGCCACATCGTGATACACATCGCTGGTAACTGTCTGTTACTGACAATATATAATTGTTTTGATAATATATATTTTATTTTCATCTCTTTTATTTTGCTAGTATGCTGTTTCTTTTAAGGAATAAATTGCAGATTTTAAGTGAGAAAGGTTTAAAAAATGATATAAGTATTTTCCATTAATTGATCGAACTGTACATTATGCTCAGAAATTAGATTGTAGCTTAGTAGGTATATCTACCTAAAGTAAAAATACATCGACCATCAGCAGTTCTTTTGCTCTGATAATTCTAATATAGTTCATTTTTATGGTTTCATGTGTCAGTTCGTCGTATTATCAACAAGGTTCCTATTAATTAATTTTTATTCCGAGGAAAAATATTACGATACAAAAAGTAATCATACTTACTAAGCACTAAATAAAATTCAAAGCTCTTTATATATTTATCCACACTAGTGTGGCTTCCACCACGAAGTTATTTTATCATAGCGGTAATTTTCTGCTAGGTAATTCTGCCCTAATCTCTCCTCATGTAATTTTGACAGGAAACGATTAACGGTTCTTTTAAATATTAGTTATTACTTTTGAATAATATATTTATCAATTCATATTGTCATTATTAAATTTGTGAAGATCTACGGGCTAGTTATATTAATAAAGCAGTTTAGTGGTGGATGATGATTGTGATGGTGTCCTAGGCCGATTCTACCATGCCACCTTTTTAATAACAAAATATGCCTACACTGTTGAGTTTTGATAATGATGTACTTAATTACCGAACTCTGAACTTGACAACAAGATTTTGTGGATGTTATCGTAATATCGACTTTATAGGGACCAGGATACATTTTGGACGCCTTTATATTTAGTAATTATTATAATATTTAGACTGCTAAAGTAAGCCAGTGTCCTATACTCATTAAGAAATCTAGTACTGGCCTGAAGATATTATGACATTGAAACTTACTTAAGATCTAAAAAAATCCTTACGTAATAATACGAATGCGAAGTGTTTCTGTTTATTACGCTTCCACGATGTTATCACTTAATTGATAATCGATTATCATTGAATTTTGCGTACGTATAGTTCAGAACTCAGGAAAGGATATGGGCTTTTTGTGTGATAGCATTTGTTGCATAGAGATCATTAGTGTGCCGTATAGTGATGTAGTCATACTTTCGAAGTCAGCGCAAACGAAGTCGCGTCGCGAAGACCTACCGTCTGTATTTTTTTTGCTTTACAATCTGTAATACTGTTATCCCAGCATGAATGGGCCGGCTTGATCGGGAAAGTAAAGAACCCTTTCACAAAAGCTCAACGTGAAAGAAAGGTTCTCCTATCGTTGTGTTTCGTAGGGTGAGTGAGAGCACCAAAGGCCCAAAACCTGGCCCTTTCCTCTCCTTATTACCCTCTCCCTAAAATCCGTCCATCCACCTCCTGCCCCTTTCCCCCGAGGTGGCGACGCGTGGATGATGCCTCTTGTGTTGATAGCGTCTATAGGCTGCAGTAACCGCTTACCATCAGGTGGGCCATATGTTTTTTTGCTATACACACGTATTATAAAAAACATGGGTTTGAATACGTTACTGGTTTAAATTTTACTTCCCTTGCAGTAGTTTGTTACTCTTTTTAAATTTACTTCATTATTCCACTCGTACTCTGATAGCTATGGAATGGAATTGAACCTCGTCACTTATTAGTTACAGACCTGGTACTATTTCTTCATCCCCATACGCATAGACATGCGGATTTGGACCCGTGAATTCCCTTGAAACAATTTAAAACAACAGCGGTAGGGATTTTCTAATTTTATTAGTCATAGTACCACTCTAAAGTCATTGACCGGTTAAAGGCCACTCCGCTAGACCTATGTACGTATACCTATTACCTTCGTTGCCCTAGTGCCCCAGTAAGAAGCTGTAAGTATACTTAATGTGTTACGCAAAAATAATTGACTGGCAGATTTTTGCAGAGATATAGAAATATTTCCATAAAAAGCATAAAACATAAACAAAATTTCATTATTTCTTAAATTACGTGTCCAAATACCATGCTTTAAAGAGCTAAGTTTATCTTCATAAAATTATCTTGTTCTTGATAATGAAGAACTTTTGTTTGTTAGGGTTAATGTACCATGTCTATCTAATAATAGGTACCACGCATAAATCTTTTTCTAATTTCCAATATTTTTGTTTGTCATAAAATACCTTTTTGTAGCTTATGTATATCTAAAAAAAATTTGGAAAATCCAAAAGTGCACGCCTCATAATTTCATTTTTCACAATAAAATTGATTATTTGTAAAAGTGTATATATGATATAAGTATGTAAATACACTTGTACTGTCTCAAGATCTTTCAAGGTGTCACTTATGTTGCATTGAGTGGTAATTTAAATTGAATAATTAACTGATAATGTATTGGTATTACTAAGCAGTTTTCAATAAATCACATTGCGCTAATTTCAAAAAGTACTAATGTGGTTCTCATGTCTTATATAGATGGCGCTAATTTTAAGACGTACTACTACATTGGTTCTATAGAAGTAGTTCTCACTAAATAAGGTAGATAGCGCTGGTTTTAGTGAACGATCGAATCAACCATACATATTCAAACTTTATTTGTTTATTTAATAACAATTAAACCACATCAAATCAGACCGTGAAAAGTGATAGGGTTTTATTCCTAATTATACTGAAGCGTAAGAGAAAAAAAAAAAAGACTCGATTAATAAAGTGTTTTGGTCGTTATCGTGATAATATACAGGATCCGCACATACAGACACACGGACGTCCAAGACAAAACTTTTTTAAGCAGTTTTTTAACTAGTTTAAATAACAAAAATGCCATCAAAATATCATGAGTGTTAAAAATAGTGTTTTTTTTTATATGTGTGTGTATGTTATTTTACAAGTGCATATATATATATATATATATATTGAAAATATATATATATATATATATTTTTAAGCAGTTTTTTAACTAGTTTAAATAACAAAAATGCCATCAAAATATCATGAGTGTTAAAAATAGTGTTTTTTTTTATATGTGTGTGTATGTTATTTTACAAGTGCATATATATATATATATATATATATATATATATATATGCCTATATATATATATATATGATAAATAGAGACATTTTAAGTTTGAAAAATCAGTTGTTTTGTGTGAAGTGACAGTAGTACCCACCTCAACGCTACGCTTATGAGGCGTGCAATAGGCATTACGATATCATATATTTTTTAGGTGCAGAAGATTAGAGCTGTAACTTTTAACTAAAACACATAGAGTGCATTAATAAGTACACTTAATAAGTACGCTAGAAGTGTATAAACGACAACATAAGTTATTATTTAATTAAAATAGGCCTATGAACAGACCAGACACCGCATTGCTGTGGGACACATAATTTTGTTCGTTAATTTTGCAAAAACAGGAAATTATCGGGATAAAAACTATTCTATCATTTAAGTTTGAGAGTTCATCGTTGACAAAAAAGTGACATTAAATTTTTATTTATACAGATTAGCTGCATTAAATTCACAAGGTAATTCGGAACACAACTTGATCTGTTTAGCGTCCCAAATTGTTTTATCCCGAGGCAAGGTTCAAGTAAATGGTTTCTTCGCGTTTGTAATAGCAATTTGAGGTTCGTTCATTCAAAACATCTGTAGCAATTTTACAGAATTAATAACTTATTACATTATTATGTTAACATTTACAAGTGTGAGTCGTGCTATTTAAATTTAAAAAGGCAGTACTAGTTTTCTTTGGGATGGCTCTAAATGGTTAGATGAAAAATAAACATTATATTAAAGGAATCAATCGCGCATTGCCAACCCTAAGGAAAGACATAAGAGACGGAGAGTAGGGAGGTTAGAGAGGAAATGAGAAGTATGACAGTAAGGATAATAGGGAGAGGATGAGTAAGGAGTTTGAGAATCCAGCGCTCTCACTCGCCATACGAAACGCAACAGTAGGCGTAACTACCATTGCTTTACGTCGACATTCTGTGAGAGGGTGGTACTTCCCTATTAAAACAAAAAGAATAAATAAATTAGTTGTTTGATCAAAAATTGAAAATTAATTATTTATTATTTTTAGTATACATTATTATTTTTTTATTTGAATCTCATTTATAAAGGTCTATACATTTTTTTAGAAATAGCAACATGATCTAATTTTAATTTACAAGTTGAGCATTTATGCTGGGAGAAGCAAAGCTAAAAAAAATGTAGTACCTACCTAAAGTTACACTAAGCTACTTTTTGTCCATTAAATATATTATTCAGTTATAAGGATGAAACTTTTTGGGTTATATTCATGTAGTTTTGGGTTTTTATAATGTTTAATTTTATACGGCTTACTTTCCCAAGTTATTTCGATGAAGTTGACGCCTGTTATTGCTGAATTGCAACAGCTTTTGCGCTAAGACTGACATCGAGTAGTACTTAGCTGTTAGCTACATCGTAGTATGACAATATAATTACACTGTTGATCCTCTTTTCATGTACAGTGACGTTAATTAATAATTAGGTATGTATTCGTGTATAATGACGTAAATTAATAATTATTAACTAACTAACAAATGTGATGAAAAAATTGGGATGACCAAATAGATCTGTACGATAGCTCAGTGGCTTAGAGCACTTCCCCGGATTGGAAAAAAACGCAGGTTCGATTCCCGCTCGCTCAAAAAATATTTTTTTCCTTATTCACAAATAAATTATTAACTAACTTCACTTTACATGAAAAGATGCAACGATTATCCCTGATCGGCGTGGAAATCGATGATGTAGTTGTATTCAACGGTATTAGTCATTCTTCAGGTTCAGTATCAGTGTAGGTGATAAACAATTACTAATTTAAACGAATTTAAATAAATTGTTTATCACTTTACTTTATTTAACTGCCTCGGTGGGTTCAGCGGTAATGTTATCGATATATTATATATATATATATATATATATATATATATATATATATATATATATATATATATATATATATTATATTATATATATATATATATATATATATATTATATTATATATATATATATATATTATATATATATATATATGTATTAACAACATCCACTGCGATCACCAGCCCACCTGCCAAGCGTGGCGATTACGGCATTACGGCATTATCCCCCATGACAGGACCGCTCGTTGTGGCGTTCTCTTGGGGAGGCCTATGTCCAGCAGTGGACGTTGAAAGGCTGATGGATGGATTCATCAAAATTTTAATTTTGATTACTATAGTAAGTACCTCTTTGTAAACGATATTTGCAGTGTTTCCTTTTGCGTCTACAACTCACTCTGGAGCATGCAACATAAATCTCTCTGTGTGAAAAGCAGTCCTTATTTAAATCGATGCTGAAAATGACTAGTGACTGGCCTTGGGACTTCCATGCAAGCAATCTCCTTTTCGATCGTCTTCCTGAATAATTCTATATTGGTTCCCTTCTATGCAAAATTTCTCATAATCTCTAGTTCTATGTTTAAAACATAAAGGAATAGTAAAAGTATAAAGTAAGTTTATAGAAAATGATATAGAGACTACGAGTATTATGGCGCTGGCCATACGTAACGTACGTACGATATTGTCGAGTCAATTGGGGGTAATTTTAAATCATACTCTGGTAACTCTTGTGGTTTATGTCACTTCGTTTTAGCATGGTTTTGTCTGTATGTGTGTGCGTGAGCGCGTGTAATACTAGTTTGCCATGGTTTTATAAGGCTTCGCTCATCTCTGGCCATTAACATTTGCATACTTATTCACCACCGAATGTTCAAATTATTTAAAAGGATTCGATTTAGAAAATCATTGCTAAGAACTTGTTCTGCTTGTTGTTTTATCAGATCTAATAACATGCCTTAACTATGACTGCTACTGATAATACTGCACCAATGACAAATATTGACCATATTGTGAACATCCAATATGCTCTTTCTCTGTTATGAATAATCCACACTGTCAATTAACCATAATGATTACCTATTCAGTTGATCAATATCTATGACTTGGTACGTAACGGAGATTATGAGTCCTGTGTCATGAGAGTCCCTTATTAATTCTCTCTCTAATTAAATATCTGCCCAGGGTTGTCTTTAGCCTACCACTGAAGTAATACAAGTGCAAAAAAGTAGTGCCAGTGGCCCGCCCACACAGGCAAAGAGACGGCACACGGCAGGTTTATTTAGTAGGTAAAGGCCCCACACTACCCTGCTTGTTACCCGAGCGACGGGGTGTGCGGTTAGGTACATTTTTCCCACCCTTTAAAAAAGTATGTATGTGGCCTAAATGTTAATTACAACCTACTCTCGTGACTCCATAAGGAAAAAAAATATAAGCGAGGGTCGGTAAATGTGACACTCTTGATTGTCATAGAGTGTGAGTTTTTGTGCTTGTCAACAAAGTTATTATGGAAATCTAATTGTACAATTCGTCAAAGGCAGAGTGAAATGGTGTGTGCCTAATTGTTGCTTTGAGTAGTGACCATGAAGACAATGGCTCATGTGAATGGACTTATCTCAATGTTTTCCTTGCAAAAAATGCTTGGAAATATTAAGGATAATTGCGTATTACGCAAATGGAGTTACATTTAAGGAGCGTTATTATTTAAAATATTAAACACACAAAAGAATTGCATAAGCAATTATTTATCTCATACAAGAAGGTATACTTATAATACAAGTAAATGATTAAAAATAGAAAAGTTTTCCTGAAACTTCTTTTCCTTGAAATATTTACTACTAGCAGCACCTCTATATATACATTTTATAACATTTATTTTGAAAAAAAAAATCTTTTGACATTTTCTATCAATATTCTGTAAAAATATGGTATGTTGGTCTATCAAATTTCAACTAAACAAAGTCAGGCGTAGTGGTGAGTGTGGTTAGCTAGGTTCCTGCTCAACCTGCATATATAGTGAGATCCCAGTCACACCAGACTTACGTGATTTTAGGAACGATGAAATTTTTAGGTCTACTGTATAACATAAACATAGAAAGGTATGGATACTTTCTAAGCTGAAAGCGGGGCCGTTTTATAGGTAGCAGGTGTCAAAGGGGGAAAAAACCATGCATGACTGGGTACCAAGTGGGAGTAGGTACTCACTTGGTAGCGGGCCCAAGCTGGTTGGTACCACCATCTCCCGTGTGACCGGCCATGAAGCACATCGCTGCGTTTTGGCTGTAGCAGGAGATAGCCATTTATTCTTTCATTTCGTATAGGTGAAATGAAATGGTGAGCAGCGGCTTGACAATACTCTCGGTATAGTGGAGTCCATGAGCAACAGTTACCATTTACCATCAGATGAGCCGGAGGTCGTCTGCCACTATACGCAATAAAAAACAAAAAAAAATTCAGCCTTCCTAAAATTAAAAACCAAAATTTTTTTACGACTTTTAAAAAGTCTATCAAAAGTTATGGCCCACAGGAAGTGTCTGAAAACTGTATATGTTTGTATTTAGATATTTTTAGCATTTGACATGCTTAGCACTATACATCAAACACAAAGTGATGGCGCAGGCGTCACCCAAATACGTTAAGTATGAATGTATTATCGAAATTAGCAGTCAGGAGCAATTGTTACGATGGCTGAATTGGCAAAGCATCTGGACGGTATCCAGGAGATGCAGGTTCAAATCCTGCTCGTGACTGTTATTTTCGTTTTCACATTTTTTACTTTGTGTTTGATATATAGTGCTAAGCATGTCAAATGCTAAATATATATATATAAAAATATCTAAATATTTATAGGGTTTGCGTCATTATTAGGTAAAATCTTAATTGTAAAATTAAGTTTACCTGGTCGGTATAATGTATGAAAATACTTCCTACAGATGGCGCAGGCGTCACCCAATGACGTTAAGTATGAATGTGTTATCGAAATACGGACGGTATCCAGGAGATGCAGGTTCAAATCCTGCTCGTGACTGTTATTTTCTATTTCACATTTTTCACTTTGTTTTTCATGTACCTATATGTTTGTTTATAATTATATTTTCATAGCTCCATTTTTCAGATATAGTATTACCATGTAGTTTCCCTGACGTACTAGGTAGTGTCGCACTTTTAGATTTATATCGATTGTTCTTACTCGATTTATAATTTATACCGTCGTGTATCGTCTACGCATAACCACCACTCCAGCAATATGCTCATTCCTTTTTTGTGCGCGGTAGTGAACGCACGTCCCTACAAATATGCCAAAACGAAAGTCTGAGGATAAAATAAGGCGTTACAAAGAAAAAATCAAACGTTTGGAACAAAAACAAAAAGTGCATAAATGTCGACGAAATATTGTACTTTCCGACTCAGATCCTGATATCGAAAACCAGGGTAAGTAAATATTTTGTTCACGAATGTTAACGGGTTAGTAATACGAAATAAATGTGTGCAATACAGCGTCTATAAGTCTGCCTGGAGGGTAACCGCGAGTTATACACGACGGTTAGACATGACGCAAAAATCTAAGCCTGGGGATTGACCGAGAGTCATACACGAAGGCAAAATACACGTACCTAGAAACTATGTAAGCATTTAAAGAATTTAAAAAATGAATGTTTAATATAAATGTAATGTAAAACTTTCGCATTCACAATAAAATCCACATTGGTGATATTCTCTTTGGTATTCCAACTAACTTATAAAAAAAAAAACTGTATTTTTAGCTTTTACTTTCATATGTCCAAATACCCGAAAATTATAATATTGAGGACGTTGAGATTATGCACCATGATCACCCTAATATACAGGATGAATCATTACTGACGATACCGGCGGACATACCGTTATCGAGTACATCAGCTATATGCGACCCATTGCTGTCGCAAACATGTATGGACGAAGATCCTAAAAATTATTGCGAATCATCCCAAGCTCTAAATCCTCCACTAGAGCAAATTAATACGGTTCCAGAAACCTCAAATGAAGTACCTATAGAAGTTGATCCAGATATACGTCTTGATTGGGGGATCCTATTGAAGACAGTCCTAAATATGGAGCCAATATTCACAACGACTTGGCACAGCGCTGGTTGCCTATACTAAAGTAAGGCTTGACCAAAGATGTTAAAGAAAACTTGCTGAAGGTACACCATATTCCAGATAACTGTAAATTATTAAAATCACCTAGTTTAAGCCCCAAGATAGCCGCTGCTGTTGTAGAAGCAGTTCGAAGTAGAGACAAAAAGATGGAAGTTAAACAAAATCAATTAGGATTAGGAATCACTGCTATTTCAAGAGCTATAGAAATAATAATTAATGATGGAAGTAAAATTGAAACTATAAAGTATCTTTCTGAAGGTTGTAGAATATTGACAGATCTTCATTATACAGAAACACAAATTCGTACTAAATGCATTACTCCGTGTCTCGATAAATCTATACTGAACAAAATTCAGGAAGAGGAACGAGATGAATTCTTATTTGGCAGTCGATTATCAGAAAAAATAAAGGCTGCCAAAGCCATAGAAAAACAAGGTTCGCAAATCAAAAGAAATATACCACAAAAATAATCAAAATCAGTCGCAATCAAAAGGCAGGTTCACGGGAAACTGGACTCCCTCCTCGATATCCCTAGTCTTCAAGCAGGGGGGGGGGGGCGTATCATATATAACGAGCAGACTACATCCGAACAGACAATTTCGCCCTCAAGCACCGCAGCTGTCGCCGCCGGCAGCGCAGTCACTGGCGAGGGTAGCCACAGTTTACAAACATCGTGCCCAAACACGTCAATAGTTCAGGTACATGCAGGTCTCTTAGCTTTTTATTATGATTGTTGGATAAACATCACTAAAAGTAAAACTGTGCTAGATTATATTATAAATGGCTATCGTATACCATTAATAAATGATGTCACACGGCCACATATACCAAATAAATCTTTATCATATAAAGAGAAACAAAAAATGCAACTTGCTATTAACAACCTTCTTGACTTGGGAGCTATTTCAATTAAAATTTCTGTCACCATATTTTTTGGCCCCAAAACCCAATGTGACAGATATGTTTATTTTAAATTTAAAATATTTTAATGGATTTGTAGGTAATGAACATTTTAAAATGGAGATTACAGAAGTGTATGTTCTTTATTATCAAAAATAGTTACATGGCTAGTATTGATCTAAAAGAGTCCTACTTATTAGTTCCTATACACCCAGAACATAAAAAGTATTTAAGGTTTCCAATTGAAGACGATTCACAAAAGTTAATTACGTATGAATTTAACGCACTCCCCTATTATGGCTTAACATCAGCACCAAGAACATTTACAAAAATAATGAAGGAAGTGATAAGGTACTTAAGAAAACGTGGTTTTACTTCGGTAACATATTTAGACGATACCTTGTGTATCGAGAATTCTTATAAAAAATGTCTTTTGAACGTAAATGAAACTGTCAGAATTCTCGAATGTTTAGGTTTAATCATAAATTTCAAAAAAAGCTCATTGGAGCCAAAACGAACATCCAAATTTACCCGAAAACAAACAAACTCGTATATTACATTTGGTGAAAAAATTCAAAACATTACAAAAATGTACCATTCGAGAATTCTCTCAATTTATAGGCGTTTTAACAGCTGCATGCCCGGCAATAAAATACAGTTGGTTGAAATTTGAAAGGGAAAAGTATCTCGCCCTGAAAAAATGTAACAACAATTACGATGCAATTATGAAATAACATTTTTAAATAAATTGGTGGGAAAGAAATATCTTAATTTAAAAAAAAAATATTTCACCTCCAATACACCAATTGGAAATTTTCACAGATGTGTCAAGGTCAGGCTGGGGTGCTGTCTGCAACAATATGCGCACTAATGGCCACTGGAAAGAAAGTGAGCTAAAGTATCACATTAATTATTTAGAGCTTCGAGCAGCATTTTTTGGCCTTAAATGCTTTGCCCGAGATGTTACAAATTGCGCTATATTGATGCGAATAGACAACACCACGGCCATCAGTTATATCAATAGAATGGGCGGTATACAATTCCCACACTTAAATGAATTAACGAAATCCATCTGGCAGTGGTGCGAAGAACGTAATTTGTGGTTATTTGCATCTTATATCAACCCCAAAGAAAATAATGAAGCTGACACGGAATTGCGCAGAGTTAATCCCGATACCGAAATAGAACTATGTTCAAATGCTTTTCAAAATATTATCAATAAACTAGGTAAAATTGATATAGTTTGTTTTGTTTGCATCTCGCACCAATACCAAATGCAAGGTATACATATCCTGGAAGCCAGACCCGGATGCGCTTGCAGTAGATGTTTTTACGATATCATGGTCAAAATATTATTTTTATTGTTTTCCTCCATTTGCAACAATTCAAAAATGTTTACAAAAAATTGTCAGCGAACAGTCAACAGGAATTATTGTTTTTCAAAAACGCAATTCGGTCGGATTACAGGATACATCTACCCGCGCAGACTATCCTGGCAGCAGCGCTCAGCTATATCACCACTTATAGGCAATAATATAGGTTCTGATGAACAAGTGTCACGGTTACTAAAAGGTGTCTTCAAATGTAGACCTAGTATACCTAAATATAATACCATATGGGATCCACAGGTAACTTTAGACTTCATGGATAAATGGTTCCCGGATAAAAATTTATCATTATGTCAATTATCAAAAAAGTTGGCCACACTTTTAGCTCTTTGTACAGCGCATCGCGTACAAACATTATCCTTAATAAAAACAAATAGTATTGTAGTCTTTCAAGTTCAAATCATTATAACTTCAAATTTAATTAAAACCTCGGCAATCAATTGTGAGCAACCAACCTTAGTTATACCCTATCTTACTGACAAACCTAGTATCTGTCCTGCAAAATATTTGGAGTATTACTTAGAAATTACAAAAAATATTAGAAATGACTCTTTTAACTTATTTCTTCTCCACATAAGCCGGTGACGTCACAAACCATCAGTCGATGGATTAAAAAAATCATTTCAATTGATACCGAATACCATATCCGCAAATTTAAAATACGCGCGGTTGCCTGGGCCTCCCGCCCAGTTAGATTATCGCCAATGGGTCGCATGATTTCACTCCCACAAAGACCAGAATCAAATATTATTACCATATATGGCCAGCATGCGATCCCGGATGCGAGCAAAGTACGCCGAGGTTCGAGAACGTTCTATGGCTACTCCAATCGCAAGCGTATGGATAGGAAAAGTTCTAGAACAAAAAACTATCCACCAGTGAGTAAGTCGGGGGCAACAAGCGCTAAAATGAGATAGCAATAATAGAAATATAGAAGGGGGTATTATTAGTGTAAAAATATAAATATGGAATAGGAGATAGATTGTTTTTTCTCGGACTCTGAATTATCGTGTGTGTCAAGGCAGATAACACTGCTTAAATTAATATAGTAATTAATTAAAATATTTTTGCCTAGGGCATTTAAAAGTAAAAGTGTGTGACTAGGAAACCCCCAAAAGTACGTTTTATAATCATTTCTATTGTAGGACTCATTTTCCTTCGTTTAATTTATTAGTATAATCATAATTGAAAATTAGATTTTACGTTAAGTAACTGTTCTATTAAGTTTTTTCTAACGAGATGATTAGACGTATTGTATAATACATACCTACCAATCATTTGTTTCAAAGGTACATAATTATCAAAAAACATCATACTGTTCGTACAGAGATTCATCCATCCATCCATCAGCCTTTCGACGTCCACTGCTGGACATAGGCGTCTCCAAATTGGGGGTGTAGTGCCGTAATCGCCACGCTTGGCAGGCGGGTTGGCGATAGCAGTGGATGTTGTTAATACTCGAGGGAGTGCTGCTGCCCACTCCCCCCGGTATTCCCTCAGTCGGCTCTTACGACTCCCATGGGTGGACAGTATCGGTCTTTGTTATCGCTGCGGCAAGCCCGGTCACACTGCTGGCTCGTGCAGTGCAACACCACACTGCGT
The DNA here is from genome assembly GCA_948253155.1 of Leucoma salicis. Taxonomy (NCBI): domain Eukaryota; kingdom Metazoa; phylum Arthropoda; class Insecta; order Lepidoptera; family Erebidae; genus Leucoma; species Leucoma salicis. The sequence goes on from OX411815.1 coordinate 9,843,848, forward strand.
GCTTGTGCGGCGACGGGAAAGCCGGTGGAGTACCAGGCTGGCACCAAAGCATGTGCTGCGTCTGATAAAGGGGGTCCGAGGCAAGAGTGGGCCAGGCATAGGCCGACTCCTGGTGGTTCAGCAGCAAAAGCGCCGCAGAATCGTCAGGCGGAGGTGGAGATGGACACTCATTAATGTCTGCACGCCTCCGCTTCTTACAAGCCAACATCAACCACTGCGCTGCTGCTCAGGATCTTCTGCATCAGACCATGGCGCAGTGGTTGATAAATGTTGCGGTGGTCGCCGAACCATACTTCGTCCCCCCCAGAGACGACTGGGTGGGTGACGCGGGCGGTTCGGTAGCCTTAATTGTGAGACCCGTCACTGGTACTCCGTGCCTGGAGAATGTCACCAGGGGACGGGGATGCGTAGCGGCGCAGATCGGGAATGTCGTCGTCGTCGGATGCTATTTCTCTCCGAACCGGTCCCTCGCTGAATTTGAGCGATGGTTGATGGAAGTAGGCTCCATCGTCAGTCGTGGCAGCCCTCACCCTGTTGTCGTCCTTGGGGACTTCAATGCAAAATCTAGTGATTGGGGTTCCCCATTTACGGACGCCAGGGGTGAGGAGTTGGAGGAGTGGTCGCTGTCGATGGGCCTGCTTGTCCTCAATCGCGGCACCATCAACACGTGTGTGCGGCATCGGGGCGGATCCATAGTAGACGTATCATTCGCTAGCCCTGCTGTTGCGCGCCGCGTGCACGGCTGGTGCGTCGTTGAGGGGGTGGAGACACTTTCTGACCACCGGTATATCCGGTTTGATGTCTACGCTCAGACCTGCGACTCACCGGCCCGTGTTGCCCCGGTTGGGGGCTGTCCGCGTTGGGCACTGAAAAGCCTCAATAGGGAGGCCCTTTTGGAGGCCGCCATCGTCCAGGCCTGGGCATCAGTGCCAGATAGGCCGGACGATATAGAAGAAGAGGCTAGATGGTTTCAGGTCGGGCTGTCGCACATCTGCGACGCGGCGATGCCCAGGATTCGTTCTACGAACCCGAAGCGACGGGTGTACTGGTGGTCGGCGGGAATTGCAGAACTGAGACGTGCGTGTATCGCTGCTCGCCGCCGGTACGCCAGGCACCGTGGAAGGCGTCGCCGCTACGACCATGATGCGACAAGTGCGAGCGGTATGAGGGGTACAGAGTAGCGAGAAAAACGCTGCGGGTAGCGATCTGGCGGGCGAAATCCCAGGCCCGCCGGGAGTTGATGGAGGCTCTGGACAACGATCCGTGGGGGCACTCGTACCGTCTGGTGCGTGGTAAGTTGCGCCCATGGGTGCCCCCACTGACCCAGACCCTCCGACCGGAGCTAGTAGAGAGCGTGGTAAGCACTCTGTTCCCCTACTAGGGCGGAGTTTACGCCACCGCCCATGACTCTGCCTCCCTTAGCAGTGCCTAGCGCGGAAATCGACGACGACGTTCCCGAGGTGACTCGGGTGGATCTAGCGCGGGCGGTGCAGCGTCTTAAATCTAAAAGCACCGCCCCGGGACCTGACGGCATTCCGGGCCGAGCGTGGGTTCTAGCCCTGAAAGTCCTAGGGCCCCGGCTAGAGGGGCTCTTAAGCGCATGTCTCGAGCGGGGCCAGTTTCCGAAGATTTGGAAGACGGGAAAACTGGTCCTTATCAGGAAGGTGGGGCGCCCAGTGAACTCACCATCTGCGTACCGGCCCATAGTGCTGTTGGACGAGGTGGCCAAGCTGTTCGAGCAAGTGATCGCTGACCGCCTCGTCGCGCACTTAAATGGGCCAGGTCCAAATCTAGCCGAAATCCAATATGGATTTCGACGCGGGCGCTCCACCGTGGATGCGATCATGCGCGTGAGAGCCCAGGCGGAGGAAGTAGTTTCCCAGGGTGAGGCAGTTTTGGCGGTGTCCCTAGACATCGCCAACGCCTTCAACACCTTGCCCTGGGCTTGCATTAGGGAAGCACTCGTTTTTCACCGAGTGCCGAACTACCTCCGTCGAATAGTCGGGGCCTATCTTTCGGAGAGGGCTGTAGTCTACCCGAGCCACAGTGGCTGGAGTCGGCGACAAGTGTCGTGCGGTGTTCCCCAGGGGTCGGTCCTAGGGCCGCTCCTGTGGAACATCGGATACGACTGGGTGTTGCGAAGGTGCTCTCCCCTGCGGTGTCTCCGTGACGTGTTACGCCAACGACACGTTAGTCATGGCGCGGGGGATGACGCACCGGCAGGCAACCGAGCTTGCCATGGTCGGGGTTGCACGAGTCGTGGAGAAAATCAGGCTGCTGGGCCTTCAGGTGGCTCTGGACAAAACCCAGGCTCTCTGTTTTCATGGGAAGAGGCCACCGCTTGGATCCGGCATGATGGTGGGGGGTGTTCGCATCGGGATCAAGCCGACCATGAAATATCTAGGTCTGGTCCTTGATAGCCGGTGGACCTTCGGGCCTCATCTCCGAGGGTTGGTCCCCAAATTGATGCGGGCAGCAGCTGCACTCTCGCGATTACTGCCCAACCTGGGGGGACCCGACACCTCCTGCAGGAGGCTCTACGTGGGGATCGTGCGGTCTATGGCCCTTTATGGGGCTCCAGTGTGGGCGGATGGCCTGACGGCCAGAAATGCTGCTGTATTGCACCAACCGCAGAGAGCGATGGCCGTCAGGTTCATCAGGGAATACCGTACGGTCTCCTACGAAGCTGCGAGCCTCCTTGCTGGAACTCCGCCGTGGGATCTAGAGGCGAGGGCCCTCGCGTTACTTTACCGGTGGCGCGGGGAGGCGCTGGAGCGGGGATTACGGCCGGCGCCTCGAGACTTTGAGGCGCGCCGGTTGGAACTTCGCCGGATCCTACTGGCGGACTGGAGTGCACGGCTCGTGCGACCGAGCGCAGGGCACGCCGTGATCGCGGCGGTAAGTCCCATCATGGAAGAGTGGCTGGAGAGGCGTCATGGCGTCCTGTCATACCGGCTGACACAGGTACTAACTGGACACGGTTGCTTCGGGAAGTACCTGTGTCGAATAGGCAGGGAAGAGTCGGCCCGGTGCCATCACTGCGGAGGTTGCCCGGAGGACACGGCGCTGCATACGTTGGTGGAGTGCCCAGCGTGGGCAGTGCAGCGCCGTGATCTGATCGTGGCAACAGACGTGGGAGAGCTCTCGCTACCGACCTTGCTCCTGTCCATGGTCCGGAGCGAGAGTGCATGGGAGTCCACCGCCTCATTTTGCGAGGAGGTGATGTACGCCAAAGAGGCGGCGGAAAGGGAACGGGAGGCTTCCACCAACCTCCCGACCCGCAGAAGACGCACCGGGCGCCGGAGGGCGCTGAACGATCTCCGGCCTCCATGAGCGCTGGCCTGAGGGCAATGGATGTAGGGCCGTCCGTTGCCCTAGCAGAAGCAGGCCCGAGAAGGTGGGGCGCCCGTGTTCCACGTGCGCCTCTCAAAGGAGGGAGGGCTATTCCCTCCAAAACAGGCGGGGCCGCCTAGGAATGGAGCAAGGCGGCCAAGACCTGCCCGGGGGGGAATGAGGAATACGATGAGTGTGACCCTCCTCCCTGGGCTACAGGTAGTCTGAAGGAACACTGTCAGGTTTTAGTCGGTATACGGCGTGGCATTGCACTAGGCATCTCCATTTGCCAATCGCCGCGTCCGGATTCCGACATAATCTCCCCGTCGCCCCGGCGGGGGGATACCTATAAAAGGTTTCCTGACAATAAAAAAAAAAAAAAAAAAAAAGGTTTGAGAGCTGCGTGTCAAGCGGATAGCGATTTTATAAGCGCCGCGGAATTTACGTTGGGGCATTGTTTGAGGTTACCTAGTGAGTTTTGCAGCGAGAATAGCACTACAATAGATAATCCACAAGCGTACATAGGTACTTAGGCTTAAGGATACGTTAGATAGAATTAGACCTAAGTAGGGACAGTCGTAGTAATAATAATATGTTTGTACATGCTGATTTAAATTCCTGTTCACATGTGTTCCTGAGAATAGACGCTGTGAGAATACCCTTGCGCGTAATAGCGATTTGAATCAGCATAAGAATGTTAATGTAAACACGCTCTTAATAAAAAAAAAACGCAAAGTGGCAGAATTGTTAAAAGGCCCGCAAGGTTTATTGATTTGCAATAAGGTAATAAGTAGGTAAATGCAAAGTTAGCAAATAATATTCCATCCATCAGCCTTTTAAAGTCCACTGCTGGACATAGGCCTCCCCAAGAATGGGGGATAGTGCCGTAATCGCCACGCTTGGCAGGCGGGTTGGCGATCGCAGTGGATGTTGTTAATACTCGAAGGAGTGCTGCTGCCCACTCCCCCGGTATCCCTCAGTCGGCTCTTACGACTCCCATTGGTAGAGAGGGGTGGGACAATTCTAAAGCCGGCCCCACACGGCAAAGCAAAATAATATTATTGTGTATAAATTGTGTTAGTAGTAATACGGTCATGGCATTTTTTTGGTTTTGTTATATTTTGTGATGGTTAATGATAGTAAACATTTTTTTATTAGAAGGGAGTGTATGTGGGGATTCTGCGAATTGCATATTGTAATGTCGCAATCACTTAGGTATATAAGCAGGCTAGTATGTAAGGAGGTCAGTCGGACAGAACGCAATGTAGTTAATATACGAATATATCCAGTGCTCACCGACGTTTCATTATCATCCCCACGAGGAGCACCACAATCTCAAGCTTTTGACCGGATCTTGATAGATTACTGTTCAAAATAAAACCATCACCGCCACATTACTTATATATGATAATCAGACCCTTCTTATTGGATCGCAACTTTATGATTCAGTGTGGAAATGCATTGACCACGCTTTAACCAATATCAGCCGGCGTTCCTCAGTGAAGTGTAATCGGCCCAATACTTTACCTATTGTACACAGCGGACCTGCCTACATGTACAATCATAACCACCGGTACATTAATGGATGCCACGGCTACTTTAGCCAGCCACAACCAACCAGTAATGGCCACAGAGCTCTTGCAAGATGGACTAAACAATGTTGCTGCCTGGCTAACAAATAAAGGCAAATGAAAGCAAATCCGTCAATGTTACATTTACACTTAAAAGGGTTCTTGTCCGCCTGTCAAATTGCTGTGCTTGGGGGACTTCCACATTATTCATGTGGAAGTCCCCCAAGCACCACGTGCGATACCTGGGTTTGCACTTAGATAAACGCCTTAATTGGCAGAAGCACATTTTTACTAAACGAAAATGGCTTGGTCTCCTTCTAAGAAAAATCTACTTGCTTATTGGCCGAAGCTCACAACTTTACTTAGAGAATAAACTCTTACTGTACAAGGCTACTCTTAAGCCTGTGTGGACCTACGGCATTCAACTATGGGGAACAGCCTCCCACTCTAACATAGAGATAGTCCAAAGATATCAAAATAAAATACTACGGATAATAACAAACGACCCATGGTTTATGACTAACGAACAGATACATGATGATCTAAAAGTGCCTACTGCCAGAGAAGATATAGTCAGGTACACTAAGACATACAGAGATAGGATCACAAACCACTCAAACATACTGGCTCAAACTCTAATGGAATACAGATCGCCTAAACGTCGACTTAAACACAAAATCCCACAAGATGTGCTACAGTAAAAGCACATAAGCACTAATCAAAATGCAATACTAGTTGTTGTTGAATATTATGATTATATCGACACATCAACTATTCAATGTCCTTTACATAGAGACAAATCGCAGTCTAAAAAATACCAAAAAAAATGTTTTATTCTTAATTATTTGTTTTATTTAACAATAATAGTTATTTATGATTATATTTAAAAGTCGTAACAGTTACTTTAAAACTATGTCAGTTGGATTTAAAGAAGTAACAACAACAATTATTACTATTATAATAGTTGTTTTTAATACATACATAACAGAAAAAAAATATCCGACATACCCTACATTGGTTCAGTATAGAGAGAGAGAAGATAATACAACTTTAGAAATCCCTTTCGTTCAATTTAAATTTTAATATAATCATTAATATCTTCTATGATCACATCTTAAATCGAGATCTTTTCTAGGAGCTTATTGGCGTTTGTTACAATAATTGCTACACTAGCGTCAAGTAGGCCGTCCCAAAAAGTTTAGACATAAAATGCTTGCCCTCGTTAAAAGTCTTTTCTAATACACCACCTGTAAATATAAATATTTTATTTAAAAATTCAGTTTTAACTTTATATTATTCAACATCTTACGAGTAGTTCACCTTAATAGAACTTTTTATATTTAAATAATTTTAAGTATACATGCTTGGCCATTTACCATAACACAAGGTACGAAAATGTTGAAAAGAAAATTATAGCCAGGAGCAGGATTTGAACCTGCGTCTCCTGGATTACTAGACGCACTGCCAACTGAGCTATCCTGACATTTACTCGGGGCTATCATTTTCTTTAACAGATTATCTCTTACCATCTTGGGCAATGCCAGCGCCTTCTGCCGAAAGTATTGCAGACATTGTTCCAACCAGGTTTATTAATACAATTAAGAATTACGTATACCAAATGATGATGTGTCCTTTTATAAGGTCGGTAAAAAAAATTGCTTGTAGCCAGGAAATATTAAGGCACAAAATATTGCGTCCATGGTAACCATGGCGTCTATCTTTATCTCTGCGTATAAAGAACAAGGCAAGCCATGCCATCTTAAAAAATTGATGGACGACGTCGAGATAACTATGTCTTTGCTAAATTCTTATGTAAATGTTGATGTGGTGTCTACCATAGAAAGCCTGTTTTTTATTCATTGTTTTGGCAGGTCTTTTAAAGTTAAAGGATAGCAGAAAATGCCTAATGGGGTGTGACACTATTCCAAAAAAAATACGGGCCGGACTCAGTGCACTACTACACGGTGGATTTTCTAAGGAGCTAACATGATCTACATAAGAGTTTCCGGTGTCTCTCCAGCGAAGCAACCGTGTCCCGCTTCGGCACGACGACTATTAGACGGGATTTTCTAAGCCTGGAGTAACGTATCTATAAGTTCGGGTCTGCTGCTGATCGACGGTGGCAAGTGAAACCATTCCGAACGAATCTAACTTAACCCCGTACCAGCTCTTAAACCGAGACCCACCCGTTTCAAGAACTCGAACTCACCACGCGCTCAGGATGGGGAATAGGACAGGGACCAGTATCTTCAGCTACAGCAAAATACACCGAGGTCTTTTTCAGCCGGTCACGCGACTGACCATGAATTAAGTTAAATCGAGTTTGTTAAATAGCAATGGTTATTCATCACAAAAAATATTAAGTACTCACTGATATCCATATTTGCTAAGTAAATATTTTCAACATCTAGAGCTGCCGTTGTGGCACCTTGAGAGGTGTACACAACTCGATCAGGTATTATCAAAGCATGTAATTCGCCATCATCTAGTTTTTTTATCTCATAATATAAATCAAGCAAAATTAGTATTTTCTCTGAAACAAATTTACATTAAATACTATTGTGAATAAAATTTACAGATGGTATATTTAAGAATATGGATTTAAATAATTTCTAGTTACAAATAATACTTTGACAATCACAAGAATATGTGACATATTAAGGCGTACCTTTTTCTTACGCCAGGAACTTTATGAAAAGCTAGCAAAAAAACAGACGACTCTCATAAATATAACGTATGCTTGCGTATTTATTTACTTATCATAATAAAAGTATAATCATTACACAGTATGGTACAACAATTTAACACCATATATTTTAATGCAATTATACCACTGATTTGCACGCCATTCTTTATAGGATCTAATATCAATAATAATAATATATTAGAGACTAAGAAGAACGAAAACATTTAGATATTTTTATATATATTTTTAGCATTTGACATGCTTAGCACTATACATTAAACACAAAGTGAAAAATGTGAAATCGAAAATAATAGTCAGGAGCAGGATTTGAACCTGCATCTTCTGGATACCGTCCAGATGCTTTACCAATTCAGCCATCCTGACAATTGCTCCTGACTGCTAATTTCGATAACACATCATACTTAACGTCTTTGGGTGACGCCTGCGCCATCTGTCGGACGTATTTTAATACATTGTACCGACCAGGTAAACTTAATTTTACAATTAAGATTTTACCTAATAATGACGCAAACCCTTTAAATATTTAGATATTTTTATATATATTTTTAGCATTTGACATGCTTAGCACTATACATTAAACACAAAGTGAAAAATGTGAAATCGAAAATAACAGTCAGGAGCAGGATTTGAACCTGCATCTTCTGGATACCGTCCAGATGCTTTACCAATTCAGCCATCCTGACAATTGCTCCTGACTGCTAATTTCGATAACACATCATACTTAACGTCTTTGGGTGACGCCTGCGCCATCTGTCGGACGTATTTTAATACATTGTACCGACCAGGTAAACTTAATTTTACAATTAAGATTTTACCTAATAATGACGCAAACCCTTTAAATATTTAGATATTTTTATATATTATAAAATCTTAATTGTAAAATTAAGTTTACCTGGTCGGTACAATGTATTAAAATACGTCCGACAGATGGCGCAGGCGTCACCCAAAGACGTTAAGTATGATGTGTTATCGAAATTAGCAGTCAGGAGCAATTGTCAGGATGGCTGAATTGGTAAAGCATCTGGACGGTATCCAGAAGATGCAGGTTCAAATCCTGCTCCTGACTGTTATTTTCGATTTCACATTTTTCACTTTGTGTTTAATGTATAGTGCTAAGCATGTCAAATGCTAAAAATATATATAAAAATATCTAAATATTTAAAGGGTTAGCGTCATTATTAGGTAAAATCTTAATTGTAAAATTAAGTTTACCTGGTCGGTACAATGTATTAAAATACGTCCGACAGATGGCGCAGGCGTCACCCAAAGACGTTAAGTATGATGTGTTATCGAAATTAGCAGTCAGGAGCAATTGTCAGGATGGCTGAATTGGTAAAGCATCTGGACGGTATCCAGAAGATGCAGGTTCAAATCCTGCTCCTGACTGTTATTTTCGATTTCACATTTTTCACTTTGTGTTTAATGTATAGTGCTAAGCATGTCAAATGCTAAAAATATATATAAAAATATCTAAATATTTAAAGGGTTTGCGTCATTATTAGGTAAAATCTTAATTGTAAAATTAAGTTTACCTGGTCGGTACAATGTATTAAAATACGTCCGACAGATGGCGCAGGCGTCACCCAAAGACGTTAAGTATGATGTGTTATCGAAATTAGCAGTCAGGAGCAATTGTCAGGATGGCTGAATTGGTAAAGCATCTGGACGGTATCCAGAAGATGCAGGTTCAAATCCTGCTCCTGACTGTTATTTTCGATTTCACATTTTTCACTTTGTGTTTAATGTATAGTGCTAAGCATGTCAAATGCTAAAAATATATATAAAAATATCTAAATATTTAAAGGGTTTGCGTCATTATTAGGTAAAATCTTAATTGTAAAATTAAGTTTACCTGGTCGGTACAATGTATTAAAATACGTCCGACAAATGGCGCAGGCGTCACCCAAAGACGTTAAGTATGATGTGTTATCGAAATTAGCAGTCAGGAGCAATTGTCAGGATGGCTGAATTGGTAAAGCATCTGGACGGTATCCAGAAGATGCAGGTTCAAATCCTGCTCCTGACTGTTATTTTCGATTTCACATTTTTCACTTTGTGTTTAATGTATAGTGCTAAGCATGTCAAATGCTAAAAATATATATAAAAATATCTAAATATTTAAAGGGTTTGCGTCATTATTAGGTAAAATCTTAATTGTAAAATTAAGTTTACCTGGTCGGTACAATGTATTAAAATACGTCCGACAGATGGCGCAGGCGTCACCCAAAGACGTTAAGTATGATGTGTTATCGAAATTAGCAGTCAGGAGCAATTGTCAGGATGGCTGAATTGGTAAAGCATCTGGACGGTATCCAGAAGATGCAGGTTCAAATCCTGCTCCTGACTGTTATTTTCGATTTCACATTTTTCACTTTGTGTTTAATAAGAACGAAAACAATTAAACACGTGAAGACATATTCACCCATGTTTCTGATAATAATTATAATAATATACAAGATAGACAGCTATATAATTATAAGAAACAGTATCAATTGTGAAGCCTGTGTTTAAACAATTCCTTAAAAACGAATAAGAAAGAGACTATTGCGATATGTCTAATAGGCGGAGTCTATAAATGGCAAAAGCACGGAGTACAGTAAAAGAGTACAAGGAGTACGGAAAAAGAGTATTCTTTTTCCGTACTCTGTGGGCGAATGTCATTGAGAAGATATATAGAGAAGCATATTCTATAGTAGACCTTTGATAATATAATAATAGCCTCGCCATTCGTTTTAGAGGGCAATTAAAAAATGTATTATTTAGAGTTAATTTTGGGATATCAAAAATACAAGGATAGCGCATTATACTTATCCTGAGCCTAAAATTATCTAATAAGTATGCATCAATGTGACTATTTATAATTTTATCCATCCATCCATCCATCAACCTTTTAAAGTCCACTGCTGGACATAGGCCTCCCCAAGAATGGGAGATAGTGCCGTAATCGCCACGCTTGGCAGGCGGGTTGGCGATCGCAGTGGATGTTGTTAATACTCAAAGGAGTGCTGCTTCCCACTCCCTCGGTATTCCCTCAGTCGGCTCTTATGACTCCCATGGGTGGAGAGGGATGGGATAATTGTAAAGCCGGCCCCACACGGCAAATATATATAATTTTATATAATAGTATTAAGTCACAGTTATTTCGAATTTACTTTAAGCTCATCATTTTAGTTATCGTTATATTCTAGATTAACCTTACGGATACCTTTTTGATATATCACAAAGTGAGCCTGAATTGATTGCACCTTTTCAATGTATTTGGGACACCATTACACTATAGTAGAGCAATATTCTAGTGACTGCTGTAATCCCGCAGTTACCTTTCAGACAACCTGTGTACTTCAAACAGGTCTTAGCTGCTATTTTGGCTTCTTTTTTAATATGGGGGGCCTAGTCAGACCTTATTGACAGGCATTTCCATGAGCTATAAGTGTGTTACCATTTCGGTTCATCAGTGTAGCGTTAATGACACTTTAGATAGTTTAGTATCTCGCGCCTAATATTTCTTCTGTAGAATGGAACATCATGGTATGCTGAATAACTTACTATATAAGTTAGTCATATCGCGCCTTAGACAAAGGATTTTATAGACAAGCTATCAGCGTATGCAGTGTCGAGATAGCAACAGTTTTACATAATAATGATAACCGGAATATTTTTAAAAAATAACTATGATTATAATTTTGTTGACTAAAAATGTATCTACTACCTATTTTAGCTGGATACAAGTAATTGCAGTATTAGCAGCTTATATTTTGCTTAAAATGTATTAGAACGTGAAAGATTAGCGTATATAACGTGATTAATGAAGATTTTTTTTACGTAAATAGAAAAACAAGCACCGTACATACCGATGATGGGTACCTTATTGTTGAGACCCAGTTGATTGGGTCCAAATAAAAATTCGTGAAAAAGATAAAATACTTCTACGTGTGTCTCTCTCACTCTTGCTAAACCCTAATATGTGCATTCTTTTCTTCATCCTTAGTGTCAAAATAGTAGCGAGTCTATATTAAACTTCGTCTAATTATCGCGCTCTCCATAGTGATGGTACCAACTTCGCACGGTTGCCACTTACTAATAAAGATTGACCTCTAGGCTTTTTTTAAGAACTACAACAATTCTTTAGTACAGCACTTAGTAATAGGTACATAGTGCGCCAAGCATTATATATGGAATTATGTGCTCATAACGCAGTACAATATCAGATTGAGGACGCTGTAAAGTTTAAACTGTGAAAGTGAAATAGATAACATAAAAACGGATGACACATGAACAAATTTAATTAGGATGACATCCAAAATAATATTTAAACAACAATGGAAAGTCTATCAATATCTCTTGGGTTGCTTATACTCGTAAGATTACTTCTTAGCGGAGATACATATAGAAATGAACAGTGACTTTGTTTTATAAAATTTACACTATACTGAATACTTACCAAATTTAATGCTACCTTGGCCTTCTCCGTGTAATTTTATACCTCCCGATAAAGCTTCAAAAAGAGGTGTTGATTGGACACTGTATTTGCCTTCAATTGTATAAAAATCACATTCAAGTTCAAAATTTAGACTGAGTGAATTCCACACTAGAGCTGAAATTGTTAAAAAATGTTAGTCTTTTGTGTTCATAATGTTTGTTTTCTTTCATTTATTTTCTCTTTATTGGATGTTACCATGAGCATGTCGTTACTTATATCATGCTGGTTAGACGGGCTGGCTCCGAGTTTTGATTAATACGATCTTTTGTTTGCAGTCATGTTGCCTGCTTAACTTTACTTTTTTACTCATCCTTGACCACACCCAAAGAGTTAAATGATGCAGTGATAATATGAATATTCAATTAGTCACTACACCTACTGCTAAATAGTAATAAGTATAAACATCAAAAAAGTTTGAGATCACTAGCAATAAATGCTGAATTTTTTTGAAGATAAAAGCATATCTTTTGAAATGATCATCAACATTTTGAAATTATCGTCCGTGAACCTGATATTTTCAATGTGGAAATTATGATAGATGTTTATTTTTCCTAGAAATCGATGTATGTGTTTTCTTGTTTCTGGAATGGGAATGTGTTTTGACAGCGGTTCATAATCGTTTCAAACTCCAACTGAATTATTTTCTATTATTTAAACATAGCGAGATAGTGATTTGGCATAATTATTTGTAAAAGAACATTTGAAAAATTTTAATCGATACCTTCCCTTTAATACTACCTCAAGTAAGTAATAGTGATGTTAAAAAATATTTGACAAAAATAAGATGTCGTCTATAAAACTACCTACAAAACTAGAGAGTTTGTGTTTGCTAATGATTATTGCTTAGTATTATTTGTGGAATTGCTGGAGAAGTACCCGAAAGGGAGGTATATCGATTGGAAATGACCTTGTATTACAAATGTAGTCTCGTATATAATTGAATTTTGAAAGGGATTGACCAAAATGCTGGATTTATGTTGAAAGTAGAAAAATACTTACGAAAAAAATACTTGAAATACGTAAGAAAACTGAAGCGCATCTTTATTTACATAACGTATAGTATAAATATTTATACTCGATATCCGTATAAGAAAATATCAAAGACTTTCATACAAAGTTTCCCATCCAATTTCCGCCCTTATAGTTGGAATTTCAAAAAATCCTTTGTTAGCGGATGCTTACATAAAATAAACGTACGTTGATCGTTAGTCAGGACAAGCAAGTTTATATATATTTTCATTACTTAATTTATCAATAAAAGAGAATTCTTAGAACTAAAGTATAAAATCAAAATCAAATGCTGCTACTTACCTACTTATAATACTAACTACACTTTTAAAAAACGTAATATTTTGATGAGGTGAAGTATGTTTAGATGTAGGGAATAATCTCAGAAACTGCTGATGTGGATATAAAAATTTAAGTAACTAATGATAAGCTACATTATCCTATAGACAACGTAATACACGGTCAAGCTATTATTCCTAAAAGCTAGGAGATTAATTATTATGATTCCCTAAAAATCAAAGTATCCATCCATCCATCCATCCATCAGCCTTTTAAAGTCCACTTCTGGACATAGGCCTCCCCAAAAATGGGGGATAGTGCCGTAATCACCACGCTTGGCAGGCGGGTTGGCGATTGCAGTAGATGTTGTTAATACTCGAAAGAGTGCTGCTGCCCACTCCCCCGGTATTCCCTCAGTAGGCTTTTACGACTCCCATGGGTAGAAAGGGGTGGGATAATTCTAAAGCCGGCCCCACACGGCCTAATAATCAAAGTATATCGGATCGATTATTTATGGGATCCGACTACCATAGACCAAATACATTCACTGCGCCAAATTATTCAGTATGCTATGAAAGTAGTAACCCATATTACTCAATTCACTAATAACAAGTAACCCGAGATAAGACGGTAAAATTTTCATATAGATGTAGATGAATTGGCTCATTGAAAACAGAAGAAATAAAACAATTTATTTCGATTAAATCCTCATTTATTTAAAAGTATCTGGATAAATACACATTTTTTATTCGATGTGGCTGAGATCATCCGAATACAAATTCTTCGCGGGTAAATTTCGCAGAACATTACCTGTAAATGCCTTGAAAAATACCTTGATTTGGTCTAGCACTGGTTTCATAAGATTCAGTTCATCTGCTTTTCCCTGAAGGTAGTTAGATATTTTCTCCTCTGCAAAATGAAATATCAATAAAGTTATATAATGTAGCCACACTAAACTTAACTATAATATCACACAATAATGACGGACTAAGAATACAGGTGTCACCACCCCATTATTTCCCACGGGTGTCGTATGAGGCGACTAAGGGAAGTAAGCAATTATCATCCATTGCATGACTGGCGGTAGGGCTGGGTACCAAGTGGGAGTACTCACTTGGTATCGGGCCCGAGCGGGTTGGTACCACCATCTCCCATGTGATCGGCCATGAAGCACATCGTTGCGTTTTAGCTGTAGCAGGAAATACGAGTAGTCGTTTATTCTTTCACTTCATATCGGTGAAATGAAATTGTGAGCAGCGGCTTGACAATACTCTCGGTATAGATGAGTCTATGAGTGACGGTTACCATTTACCATCAGATGGGCAGTGGCTGGTCTACCACTACATGCAATAAAAAAAAATTGACAGTATGTTTAAAGTATCAGTCACACAAAATATTTGTTAATTGAGATAGCATTCAATATAATATATTTGGTAATATAAATTTAATAAAAAAATTAAAGAACAAAACTTTTAGATATGACAAATATTTTTTTTTTTTATACAGACAATCCCTGCACTAAGGAACAATCCTATTATCGCGAGGGACTTTACAAACATATAAATTCACGGACACAAAGCACACCCAGACTCAGAACAACCATTTGTGGATCACGCAAAGAGTTGTCTTGTGTGGGCATCGAACCCACAACACTCGGGCGGGAGGCCGGCACCTAAACCACTCCACCATCTGTACAGTCAATATATAAAATATTAACCCTTTATGGTTAATATAAGTAAAATATTTAAATTTAATCCTCGTTGCGTCGGGGGAACGCCCTGTACATAAAATGCAAACAGAATACTTTTTAAAATAACAAAGTATGAAATTTAAATGCAAGAAAATTTGCGAGGCAACGTGAGAAAATATTAAAATAAGAATATGAAATTGTCGAGTCTTAGTCATAATGATTCCCCGTAGGATAGCTATTATTAAATAAAGATAATTAGTGTGCCGTAAGGTGACATATTTATATTCTTAAGTCTACGTGGGTGGAGTCGTGAGCAAGATCATGTTTGTTAATAAGAATACTCGTTTGACTGCCTCGGTGGTGTAGCGGTAGTGTATGCGACTGCTAATCATGAGGTCTCGGGTTCAATCCCCGGGTCGGACAATGTTATTGAGTTTTTTCCTAAAAAGAAAAATTCGCAGTAGCAGCCCGGAGTTTGGAAAAATGTGCCCGGTAGACGTCAATAGGCTCGCCCCTTTTTTTTTTTTTTTTGTTTAGGCGGGAAATAATGTTCCTAACCGCACACCCTGTCGCACGGGGCAACGAACAGGGTAGTGTGGGGCCCTCACCCACTAAAGAAACCCGCCGTGTGCCGTCTCTCCGCCTTTATTGACAGGCCACTGGAACTATGTTGCATTCCTTCGGTGGTAATAGGCTCGCCCCCTATTACGTGGGACTCAAACATAGCAGGCGAGTCGTGGGTGTGTAAAATACACCTCTGCCTACTCCTTCGGGAAATACAGGCATGTTGCTATGTTTGTGTGTGTATAGATATTTATTAGCTCCTAAAAATAACTTGAAATTATTACTGAGTTGGGCATTACTAAGAACCTTATCCTTGTCCTTTAGTGCGTACTAAGTGAGAAATATGTTAATATTCATGCTGCATATTATTCGAACTGAAGCATGACGAATATGCCAATGTATAATTTGCAATCTGTTGTATTATAAAACTGCAAAAGCGCTGTAATTAAGGTATTTAAGAAATAATTACTGTATATATTTTGGCGTCTCTGAACACAGAACTTGTTTTTTAGAATTCATGACTGTTTGTTTATTCGTACATCACGCTAAAACTACTGAATGGATTTTAATGAAACATGTGTTTGTATGTTGCTGTGTTTGATAGCAATTAATTATACTTAAAAACTGGTATACGATTGATCCCACTCGTAATCATAATAAAATTATCCTAAAATTCTGTTAGGTATACTTCTAACGCATTAATATATCTCAAACATATGCGAGATTTAGTAAACAATGTGGACCTTACTTAAAAATATTGTATACAACGTTTAATAGTAAGGCAGTGTACATATTACGTATTTTATTCGTGCGATGACAGACCAGTGTCACCACCCCCTTTTTTCCTGCAGGTATCGCACCTACAAGGCGACTATGGAAAGTAATCAATGACCATAAGGGTTGGGTACCGAGTGGTAGTAGTTACTTGCTATCTAGTCCAAGCTGCTCGGTGTCACCGTCTTCCGTGTGGCTAACCGTGAAATAACTCAGTGTGTTTTGGGAGATAGCGTCAACTCATCTGTTTTCCATGCGTGATGAAATGGACATCTTAAGTCACTAATCAACAGTGGCGTAAGAGAGCGAATAGGTATGAAAGAAAGTATTGGTGTAAAGATGCGAAAGGGAATGCTCCGATGGTTCGGACATATTGAAAGAATGCTGGACGAGTGACTGATTAAGAAGATTCTATATACAATGCGAAAGTGGAAGGATGTAGGTATAGGGGAAGACCGAGACTCACCTACCTAAACCAAATAGGTTATGTATTGAAGGAAGGTGGAGCCAGGAGTCTCCGAAATCGGCGAGCGTGTATGAAGAGAATTATGAATGTTGAGGAAGCGAGAGATGTATGCAAGAATAGAGCCTCTTAGCACTCTGTTCTCTCTGCCTACCCTGCAAGGGAAATGGCGTGATGATAAGTAAGTAAGTGAGTAAGTATCCGTTCGAGCCCGCAAATAGTTATTGGGTTTTAACGTCAAGAAATTATCAATAGCAGCTCAGGGTTAGGAAGGTGGTGGTGTTTCGACCCAGTGACTTCGAAAGCACGTAAAGCTGTTGATTTTGCGCCTGATCTCTTACTGGGAGCACACGTCATACTCTAGAGATCATCATTACCAGTATAATTATATGTTACACCGAAGAAGCCTCTTATTATATATTATAAATGTATAATGCTTTTAAGCTTACCATTGACTTTATTACCCACATCCAAATCATAAACAGAAAATGTGATTGTTTCTGGGGTATGCTCAATATAAATATCTTTAATGTGCATGTAAACATCTTTGTCTTTCCATTCAAATTCAAAAGGAAAGTCCAAATTAATATGTAGTTTTTCTGAAAGTGTAAATATTTCATCATTTTAGATATAAGTATCAAAAGCTTTTAATTTAATTACGACACTAATTTTATATTTTTTAAAACTTTAATCATAATTATGTAGTTAGTTAAACGAAGAAAAAGTTATCTCTTTCTTCCTCTTTCTCCTTAGGTATAGAATGTGGTATTAAAACTGACTTCACTATAATACGGATTTTTGTTGTCTACGTACGTATAGTAGATTTTCCTTTTCCGACTCCAGTAATCACTTCAGTAGCCGTGTCTTCTCCACCGATTTCTAGCAGTACAGACTTGGGTACCTCCACTGTATATTTGCCTTTTATTTCTATGTCGCATGTCAAATTCCATGTAGAGTGGAATGTTGGTTCGTTGAGGTAGGTCCTATAAATAATGAAACACATTTTTGTCAATTATTTGGAAAAATTATGAAAATTATGTAATGTTCATAATAATTATACTAAGGTTAATATATAAAAATATCTAAATATTTATAGGGTTTGCGTCATTATTAGGTAAAATCTTAATTGTAAAATTAAGTCTACCTGGTCGTTATAATGTATGAAAATACTTCCGACAGATGGTGCAGGCGTCACCCAAACACGTTAAGTATGAATGTGTTATCAAAATTAGCAGTTAGGAGCAAGGGTCACGATGGCTGAATCGGCAAAGCATCTGGACGGTATCCAGGAGATGCAGGTTCGAATCCTGCTCGTGATTGTTATTTTTCGATTTCACATTTTTCACTTTGTGTTTACCGAGTATATTATATTAAATGTTACTTCATTTCTTGAGTATTCCGTTCAGTAGTTTTTGCGTGATGCGCGAACGAACAAACAGGCAAAAAATCTAAAAAAAGATGTTTTGTGTTCAGACATTCTTTCTTAAATATCTTAAATGTACAGACACAGCTCTCTTACAGCTTTATAATTTATAGTGGGTATATATAAAACCCTGGAAACGCTATGGGATTATTTGTAACAATCATCTAAATGTAGGACATGGTTCGCCATCCATCATGTCTCGTTCCCACGAGGGCAAAAATGTGGCAATGTGGGCAGCGGAAGGCCATTTTATGACAAAGTAGCTGACACATGCTACTTCGTCTGCATTATTTATTATATTAACATAAAATACACATCGCTGAACACATAGTTAGTATTATTTTTTTTGAAAAGACAACACACTGCATTATACAATAATCCTTGTATCGCTTGGACTTTACAAACATACAATTTCACGGACTCAAAGTAATCCCAGACTCAGATTAACCATTTGTGGATCACACAAAGAAACTACTCTTTGATCGCACAACACTAGGGTGGGAGGCCGGTATCTAAACTACTGGATAGACTTAATGACGCCACCTGTATAGTCAAATCTATATAATAGCTTTTTCCGCCATGTGCGCCGACGGCAGAACTCTATTATTTTTTTTTTATATAGAAGAACACGGAAGACAACGGGTTGCCCGTCTCTGTTAGTACACAATTAAATCTCACTACGCGTATCAAACAATGCATTTTTGGGTTTTACATAAATTTTACACTGTAATAAAATTTAAAGAATCATTAAAAAAATAAAGAATTATACTATCACATTTTACTTACTTCATTTCACCGTAAGCACAATCTTTGAAGCCTGTAGCCACGCCTTCATTCAACGTGAGTTTTACTGAATTGGATAATGTAAGTATTGCGTTATCCAAATTCATGGGATCCGCTTTAGGAACGTTCATACTTGGTATACCGTCTATTCCTTGTTTAACTAATGCCTGATACATTTGGTTTTTACAGACACCATCTTTTACAGAGCATTTCTTGGGTACGTTCACTAGAACAAAAAACTATACGTATAATCGCAACTTTATGTGGTTACACAAATATCATATATGATTATTAACCTATCTCAGCGGCTACAAGAGATTAAAGCTAGCATCGAAGAAGAAGCGTCAAAATCAGGCCCATCAACCTCCTTTGCTGAAATGGTTAAAAAGGGATCCAGTAAATTTGTTCAGCCTTCAAACGTAAGTGCAGTGGCCATTTACCCTCAGGACAAATTAAAGACCAGCGAAGAAACGAAGACTCTGGTATAGCAAATTATCCGGCCTGAACAGATGCAACTACATGTAAGGGGTTTGCGGAAGACCGAGAATAGCGGCGTCATCATCAGCACTGATAGGAAGGATGACATTGAAAAGCTGAAGCAGTTTGAACAATTAAAGAGTTCGGGTCTCACAGTTGACGAGCCTCATAAAAGAAAACCACGGGTTGTAATCATTGGTGTGCCCTCGGAAATGCAGGAAAAAGAGGTGTTGACATGTGTGTACCGACAAAATCTTACCGATGACCTTCAGAACTCAACGTTAGAATCGTTCCTCTCAACCGTCAAACTTAGTCATAAGTCTGGCAGGAGAGATGCTGATACCTGCAACTACATTATAGAAGTTCCAGCAGTGATTCACAAGGCTCTCATAAAGAAAGAAAGAGTCTTTATAAATTGGTCATCTTGCCCTGTCAGGGACTACACTATGGTTACTCGGTGCTACAAGTGCCAGCAATATGGCCACGCGGCCAAGTCTTGCCGTGAAACAACCAGCATCTGTGGATACTGTGGAGAACAAGGCCATACGATAAAAGAATGCCCAAAGAAATCTGAGGAAGCCAGATGTGCTACTTGCATGCACTATAAAAAGCCACATAATCACTCTACGGATGCTCCAGATTGTCCAGCTAAACTAATGGCTGAAAACAGGTACATCAATTCCACAGATTATGAAGGCGCCTAAGAGCGCCAGAAACATAGATTTGGTGGGACCTAAGTTTATTTTCATTTCTTTCTTTCTTTCTTTCTTATTAATATTATTTAGTTTGTATGAATACTTTAATAGATAACTTAGATAACTTCTCTGTATCTGAACATAGAATATGCGACGTAGAAAACTGCAAACAATATCTATGCGTTTATAACAATCCCTTCACAATACTAAACCAAAATATACGCAGTGTTTTTAAAATTTTTAACAATTTCTGTGTATTTCGACAACGGCTAAATATAACCTGTGATATTATTATATTAACAAAATGCTGGCTTGCTAAGCAATATAACATACCACATATGGAGGGGTACAGCATGTATAGTACTAAGGTGAATTATAACCAAAACGATGGATTAGTAATCTATGCAGGAAATCATCTTAATATATCTATTGAGGAACTGAATATTCTTGAATGTAATTGTTTGCTAATTAAGATTGGACTAGGATTCGCAATTTTAGCAATTTACAGACCACCTTCTTTTAGGAATATAACCACGTTCCTTAACTCTCTGAATGATAACTTGGATAAATTAGCATCTTTCAAAAACATAAAAACATAATATTAACGGGAGACATCAATATTAAACCTGGAAAATTTGGACACTTCGGCTATGGAATATCTCAACCTGTGCTCATTCCATGGCTTGCTCTTAGCTCACACACTTCCTACACACCAGAGTGGTTCATGTCTAGACCATTTTATTATAAAATCGAACTTCCCCTCACTTGCACTGGTTATTAACTCAACAATTACTGATCATAAAGCTGTCCTATTAACTGTAAACTGTAAAGTACCTAAATTAGAGAACACGCGTATAACTTCAAAACTAAATACAAATAAACTTGAAGAATGCTTACACAACATTGACTTTGACCCAGTTTACGAATGCGCTGATCCACAGTTCTGTATGTTATATTTAATAGAGCATTTACAACAGGTTATTAACAACAGTACAATTACTTTTATGCGCAGTAACAAAAATTTTAACATAAAATCATGGATCACACCGGGCCTCATTCGTTCCATGAGACACAGAGACAAACTGCACATGAAAGCAAAATCTAATTCTAGTAATTTAACCTTGCAATCAACGTACAAAAGCTATCGAAATTTTTGCAATAATCTTTTGAGAAAAGTTAAGACCAACTATGACAGTATTACGCTAGAAAAAGCTGGGTCAAATTCTAAGAAAATATGGGAACATATTAAAAATGTAACACATTTAACAAAGTCCCATGACATATCTTCAAGTTTACTACATACTAATTCATCTCCGTTGGAAGCAGCTAATATCGTAAACAATTACTTTGTCAATGTTGGGCGGAGCCTAGCGGAAAAACTCAGAGTCTCCCTCAAGATTAAACTACTATCTTCTTCTATAAAAGCACTTCCCTAACTTCTTTTGTCATGTTAGTCATCAATTAACATGAGGTACAAAGTATAATCATGGCTTTAAAGAATGATTGTGCAGTAGGATGGGACAACATATCGAATAAAATTTTAAAGCAATTCCAACTCATTTCAATACCGCCACTAACCTGTATATTTCAAAAATGTATAGCACTAGGACAGTTTCCCAAGTGTCTAAAAAAAGCAATTGTCGTGCCTGTTTATAAAAGCGGCAGTAAAGATCAACTAAAAAACTACAGATCAATCTCTATACTGTCCTCTATATCAAAAATTTTAGAAAAACTCATCAACAATAGGTTAATTAATTATCTCGTGAATAGATCGTTAATATCCGGAAAACAATTTAGTTTTAGACAAAAAATGTCCACTGCGGATGCAGTACATTATGTGACTAATTATTTAGCTCAATCCCTGGACAACTGTAACTGTTTAACATTAAATGCTGATAAGACGACCTACATAAAGTCTGCAATGCGAAAACAAAGTGTAAGTCAGATTAACGCAACACTCTTTGCTCATCACTGTCAAGATACCATTGATTACACATGCAACTGCCCCAGCATTCATATCACAAACAAAGCTAAATACCTGGAAGTTATATTGGATGAAACCCTGTCCTTTTGATACCATATCCAAGCTTTAAATAATAGACTCCGAAAACTTATATATATTTTTAAAAAATACGTCATATTGCCGACTCTAAAGTAATCAGGCAAGTTTATTTTGCACTCTGCCAATCGTTACTAACTTACTGTATTAGCTCCTGGGGAGGTGTGGGTAAAACACTACAGTCGAAAGGGCTCAGCGAGCGGTTCTTAAAGTAGCAACGTGTCGCTCTTTTCTATTTCCCACTCAGCTCCTCTACCAAGTTTGTAAAGTATTAACAGTCCGACAATTATTTATATTAAGCACAGTATTGAGACAGCACGCTGCCCTTCCATTCAGCACTGATTATACTAATAAAAGGCGTAAAGATATTGTTTGCCAGCAAATTAAAAGATCGAAACATGCATTTACGACTAAATTCTACTTGTTCTTGGGTCCTCTTCTGTACAATAGAATAAATGCAATTTCTACCATCTATCCTTGCAATTACAACCAATGTAAAATTATTGTTAAAAATGCACTTCAAGAAATGTCGTACGCAGATACTGAGAAACTATTATTTGTGTTAAAGTAATTATAAGATTGTATGTGAATTATTCACTTTCCAATATCCAAATTACCGTTATAGTTATAGTTAAGGATTTATCATTATTTTATCTTAATTTACGCTCAATTTACGTACACTGTTTGCATTTTCATTTATTTAGATTAAATCTTGTACATGCTAAGTATACCTAGGTATTAAATATTTTAATTTAATATAGTATAATACCAGCCATTCTTGCCTGAAACACAGGATCACCTAGTTCAGGTACAACTCTACTTCTGTACTAATTTAAGAACATCCCTCTATGTATTTAGATATTTTTATATATATTTTTAGCATTTGACATGCTTAGCACTATACATTTTTCACTTTGTGTTTAATCCCTCTATGTACACAATATTGTAACAAATGATTTGATTTAATAAAATTAATATTATTATTATTCTCTATATTTTACACATTTTTAAAGATATTATAAAAATACACAAACACTCACACAAACAAAAAATACAAACAAAAATACAATCAGCTAAATATAATAAATTTAAAAATGAATAGAATAGGAGGCCACCGACATCGGGTGCAGGGACCAAGCTGCTAGTGGTTAGGGCTCCAGAAACAGGAACCTCCTCACAATTCGTACCGTGTCGAGGAGTACTGCCTTCTGCATCAAGCCCTTGATCCAGCTATCTAACGAGAGTATCTTTAGATGTTGGTCGAGACTCTTGGGGATCAGCCCATTGACTGATAAGACTATCGGGACAATAATTGTCGAGTCAACATCCCACATGTCGGCAATCTCATGAGCCAAATCCAAATATTTAATTTGTTTTTCTTTTTCAGCTTTCACGAGATGCTCGTCATGTGGAATAGTGACATCGACAATTAGTGCACGGCGCTCTGATCGGTCTATCACCACTATATCAGGTTTATTAGCAGCAATAATCCTGTCAGTAATGATAGACCGATCCCAGTACAACGTTGCACGGTTATTTTCGAGAACTGTGTCGGGCACATATCTATAGTACGGCACTTCTACTTCCACCAAATTGTAATTAAGAGCAAGTTGCTGATGGACAATCCTGGCTACTTGGTTGTGCCTATGCAAATAATCGCCGTTTGCAAGACTAGTGCAGCCAGAAACAATATGCCTGAGAATCTCTCCGGGTCGGTGGCATGCTCGACAGATGTCAACCGTACCATCTTTCAGAATATATTTTCGGTAGTTATTCATCATTACAACTTCATCTATTATTGCAAAGACAAAACCTTCAGTTTCTCCGAAGAGATCACTGAATTGCAGCCAGGAAACAGATGCTGCAAAGTTAATATCGGGCCCGTGTAAGGCCCGATAAAAACGTCCATGCAGCTCCTTGCTCCTCCATACCTCCCGGCGGTCCTCAATGCTAAGTATTATAGATTTGTGCCAGTTTTCTTTAGCCAATGCAAGCGGGGTAAGTCCTTGATCCACTCTGACCACTTCTCGATGCACGTCCGTGTCAGCATTGAGAAAATATTCTCGGAGGTTGTATACCTCGCGGTTATGAAGGGTTTTGGTGTTTAAAAAAGCCACGACCCCCACATTTCCGCGGGATATACAGCCTCATTACCGACGAACGTGGGTGGTGCATTCGATATGTAGTCAGGAGTGTACGAACCTTTCTATCAATGATAATAAGTTCAGTCTGAGTCCATCTGAGTATGCCAAAGGAATATCAAGACTGGCATGACCCAACTGTTACAGGCACGCACCTTGTTGCCGCCGGAAAGTAAGTTATTCAGCACTTTTCTTAAACGGCAAAAGAAGCGATCCTGCAACTTTTGCTTCATGCTTGCCTCAGCGATGCATAACGCCTGTGATATACTCAGACATTTGTAGGGCTCTGTAGCAGACAGAGATCGGATATGTGTGAAATCTGAAAGTTGTATTCCTTCAAATTCCACTATCCCACCCCGTTTCACATGTAAGACTGCACATTTATCCACACCAAACTCCATTCTGATAGACTTAATGCCATCAGTTGGGGCCTGGTGGGGGCAAATAGCTTTAAGTTATCCATGTAAAGGAGAAGGGATAGACACCGACTTTCTCTCCACAACTGATAGCCTAGGCCTGAATTCTCCAGTAAAGTACTAAGAGGATACAGGGTCAGGCAAAACCACAATGAACTCAAACTGTCCCCCTGAAATATGCCCCACTCAACTTTTAACGGTATGCCGTCAACGTGGCCCCGGGGACTGCCTGGATAGTAAAGGGCCCTTCTCCATTGCTTCATACATGCCTTCAAGAAAACACATAGAGTTGTATCTATTTTATACAACTCCAGCCCCCTCAAGAGCCATGTATGAGGAACAGAGTCATAGGCTTTCTTGTATTCTATCCAGGCAGTCACCAGTTCTTTCCGGCCGCAACGAACCTGTTGGCTAATGACCGTGTCAATAATAAGGAGCTCTTTAGTTCCACGTGCCCCGCTCCTACATCCATTTTGATATATGGCCAAAATTGAGTTATTTTTAATATGTAAAGAAATTTTTACTGTCAAAATGGATGTGAGAAGCTTATACAGTGTTGGTAAACATGTTATAGGTCTGTAATTTTTGGGGTCCGCAGAACTACCACACTTGTAGATAAGGCAGGTCGTATCGGTAGTTAAAAACTGTGGTAACGATCCCGATGTTAAAGATAACTGAAATTGAGATGCTAAACGATCATGTGAACTGCGTAACCACTTTAGCCAAAAATTCTGCAGTCCGTCCGGTCCCGCTGTTTTCCAGTTGGATAACGAGCGAACTGCACTGGTTACATCATTAGTTGTTATTGTTACTTGCTCCATAGGAGGAATATGTTCACATGATCGTTCAATATCCCGAATCCAGTCATCCTCCTCATGAATGACAGGCTTCGACCAGATGTTTTGCCAAAACGTCTTAGTAGCATTAACACCCGGAAGATACCTGACATTCAGAGCTTCATCGGGTCTTTCCCAGTTACGATAGACCTGCCTCTCATCCCTTTGAAATGTGCGATTGATCATATATCAACCTACTCTCCTTTTGTAGCGCCTAACGCGATTTGCCCATGCATAAACTTTCTGTTACAGGAAGTCAATGCGCTCCGTGACGCGAGACAAATATTTTCGCGGACTTATTCCAGTCCCCGAGAATGCTCTACTCATAAAGCGCATCACCTTCGGACGGGTGTTACCCAACCTGAAGCAGATAATCTTACCAATGAGCACCCTGGTTTCAGCTATACGTCACTCAATCCTATATTGCCAAGCTGGTACTGCTGTATTAGGTCGAGTAACGGGATCTTCTTCAATAATTTTAATCCTAGTCACTCAACATGCTGCAACAGCTGTACAATATAGAATTGAGTGCGTATCCGCCAAATTTTTGCTGCGTTCCATATAGGAAGACAACAGCGAATCCAGGGCTCTTACTAGCGCTATATTTTTTTTATGCATGAGCAGACGGGGTAAGCCTTGTCTACGCTCAGGAGATATAGATCGGTATTATTGCAAAGTACATTCCAAAGCACTCCTTAATTGATCGTTGTACTCGGTACTTACGGCTAAGTTTCCATTGTCCTCCACTTCCTCAACGGAATCCAACTGCGGTGCTGGCATATCCCTAGGTATACACTTAGCAGTGTAAGGAAATGGGGGTAACAATATTACTCCGTACGTCTGAGTTCAAGTACGGTATCATCCAATAGATGACAACGCTGGATGGCCCGTACTTGATCCGATAATCTTTGTGCCGTGACGTTGACAGCCGGCTCAAGCTCCTGAAACAAAGACAGCATACGATCACGATACGCTGTGAGGTTGCTTCCTCCCTCTGTAGCTACATAATATGCCCGCATGACATTTTCATTCATTTTTTGAGACCATCTCATGCGGCGCACATCACAACCGGCAGCGGGGGCCCTATTTGAGTCCTGTTGGTCTCGGGGTCCCAAGCACGTCGGTGGCCGGCCTCTCCTCTTCCTCCGTACAGGTAACGGCGACGTGGGCGGGGAGAAATACTCGCCACTCGATGACAAGCTCGACGCCTCAACAGGAACCGATGTCGCTGACATCGGTTTTAGTAGCTGTAAGGCGGAGCTGAGCGACGAGTCCGGGGTCGGTGTTTGTGCTATAGCTAGAAGCCTGGCTTTAGCTCGAGTCAACATATTTTGTCTTCAATTACATTTATTTTGGATAATAGTTGGTATTTTTGCAATTATATTGTATATTTTTTTTGTCTTGACATCTGTCATTTTTCTAGTCTTATGTTTATGATTTTTTCGTGAATGTACTTCGGGTAATGTGTGTTTTCATAAATTTAAATATGTTCTATTGTCAAGTTTCTAAATAGTATTCAAAAATTAATATAAAAAGCAATCTGAACTAGTAATTAAATAAATTTTAGAATAATAAGATTATTATTATTATCACTGTCTGTCTTAAAGTTGTTTTATTTTGATAAACTGCATGAAATTTTATAATAATTGTTTTTGAAACAAGCTGTCCCTCTTTTAATTTAATAAATAAGTAAAGTTATTTTAATTTTATTTTCGTTAGCTTTAGACCAGAAAAAAAAATTTTTACATTTAACATAGCATCACGCCTGTTTTCCCCGAAGGGGTAGGCAGAGGTGTATTACACACCCACGACTCGCCAGCTATGTTTAAGTCCCACGTAATAGGGAGTGAGCCTATTGACGTCTACCGGGCACATTTCCATGAATGGGGCGGCTCGATCGGGGAAGTACCACCCTCTCTCAAAAGATCAGCATGAACCAACAGTAGTGGTACCTACCGTTCTATCTTCTCCTTGTTATCCTTCCTATCCTCTCGTTAATATACTTCCTATCCACCTCCTATCCCTTTCCTTGAAGATGGCGACGCGCGAGCGATGCCTCTGGTGTTGCTAGTATATAGGCTACGGTAACCGCTTAGCACCAGGTGGGTATTATATAAATCAATAACGTTACATTATAATATCTAATTTTAAATAGAAAGTTATTCATTTATGTATACTAGGTGTTATAAATAGAAATAGTTAGAAATATTATGTGTTATTCTGTAATTTATTCCAATTCAATAGTTTTACATAGTTTCTCTTTTAACAGAAATAACCTCACAAGGGAGATATCTCGGCGTATTCAACTTTGGCAAGTTCGAAAATATATCGAAGTCATGAAAAATACCGCATTGCCTGAAACCCAATCTTTTTGACAACATTAACTTATGGCGTTGAAACAACACACTACGTTAGGCATACACCTCGTAGATAAAATCAGAAAGACAGAAATTCGTAGCCGAACTAAAGTCTTAGACGTTAGTATCCGGATCATGAGAACTGGGGAGATAGACGGGGCACGCCTCATAGGTAAAATCGGGATGACAGAAATTCGTAGACGAACTTAATGTCTTAGACGTTAGTATCCGGATCATGAGAACTGGAGATGGACGGGGCACTTGACGAGGTGATGGTAGGTAGAGTAGGGCTTTAAGTAGATTCGCAATGGAACGCAGACCTGACAGACTACCTGCTTGACGAGATGACGATATCGCTAAGATTGCTAACAAGACTTAAATGTTACCTACCCAGTAATTAAATGAGTGCCGTACGTTAGAGAAATACAGGCCCAGCTGTGGGATGACACGAGCTGATAATGATGACAATTATTGAAATGAATATACAAATTCATAATAAAAAACATCCACGTAATCACTTGTACGCGATTACCAAGCTGCAACAAAAATTTCTTAATTCATCAATCCCATGTCGTTGTAGTGCATCTAAAAACGAGATTATGAAGGAACCTTTCTCGTACTCTATGTATGTATCTACACATATCAGCATAATTCTTTATGTATAGATACATAATATATGTGTGTTACAAAGCAAACATAATTAGAGTGCTATATAAGAATTTTGTAAACTGCAGTTCATCAAATCTTGATTTTTTTGTGATCCACCATACATTTTTTTGTGAAACCCATTCTAATAAAGAAAAAGCCCGATTACTTACGCGAAATTCCATTGGTTATGCAAATGATAAAACAAATACTAAAAATTATTACTTTGAACATTTTAAAGTAAAACGTTTACTAAAAAAATGAAGCGTTTTGTTTAAGCACTGAAATACTTATGCTATAATAGAGAGATTTCTGCTTCTTATATTAGGTGATCTGTGAAAATTCTCACCATTGAAAAAATCATCCGTGCGATAAATCATAGATTTTTACAAAAAAAAAATAACATTCTAACGCCTTATATGTACGTCATACATGGTTATATACAATACATATTTAAATTAAATATTTATAAGTAAAACTAGATTCTACCCGCGACTTCAATTGTTTTCAATAAATAATCTTTCTTTCTTTTCTTTCTTTTTCTTCAGAATTGGGACGAATAATACAGGTAAATACGTTACTCTACGCCAGGTTAATTAGCTCTATGTAAAAATTGCTAACCCATAGGATCCATCCATTTTCCAGGATAAAAAATAGCCCACACCTTTTCTGGGTTTGTAAAATTTCATTATGATCGATTATTGCATAAAAGCGTATCAAAGAAACAAACGCACTTTAGCATTTATAATATTTGAGAGGATTACCTGCCAACCAGTAATTAGTTAGTGCTGGGTCCTGTTTAGACTAGGCGTGGTTCTTCATGTTGTAGAGAGACGGTATAAGCCACACTATAAGATTTAAAAAAAATTTG
This sequence comes from Leucoma salicis, assembly GCA_948253155.1. Lineage (NCBI taxonomy): Eukaryota > Metazoa > Arthropoda > Insecta > Lepidoptera > Erebidae > Leucoma > Leucoma salicis. Next base: position 9,873,420 of record OX411815.1, read on the forward strand.
AATACAGATGCGGTATTATTGTTAGCATTAAAACAACAAGTAATAGTAACAACATAATAATTAGTTTTACTTTTTGAATGAATTACTTATTTTAATTAAAAAGTGCATTGGATGCCGAACTAAGTATTTGTAGAGTTTTTGAGATTCTTCCTTTTGCATAAATTTTAACTGATTCTTATAATCTATATCTATACTATTATAAAGCTGTAACAAAGCTATCTCGGTACATTTAAAATATTAGAAAAAAATGACTATATTAGGCTATATAGGCGTGTCTAAACACAAAACAATTTTCTGTAGATTTTTTTATCTGTTTGTTCGTTCGCCCATCACGCAAAAACGGATTTTGATGCAACTTTTTTTATTTGATTGTACTTAAAAAGCGGTATACATTTTTTATCCCGCTACTATATCGGTAACCTGAGATATAACCTAAAAAGTAGCTGTTGGATGCGGCCGAGCCGCAGGTAAAAAAAATAATTATAATAATCTCCAGACCTTAATTTCGGCCAGTTTCCCACAGCGGCCAGTATCCACAGACACTAGCCATATAATGCAGGAGAAATTACAGTGTACAAGTATGTGTAAAACTATCTGATCCCTCACTCTCATAGTCCAATGAGACGGCATTCCGACACGACAAAGATCAGTCACAGGACCATCGGATTTACTGAGGATGAGATTTGCTTTCTGAGGTACGACGGTAACACCACTTAGTTCCAACTGCAGGCTGTATTGAGAAACCATTGAAGTAATGTAATACATTAAACACAAAGTGAAAAATGTGAAATCGAAAATAACAGTCACGAGCAGGATTCGAATCTGCATCTCCTGGATACCGTCCAGATGCTTTTCCAATTCAGCCATCGTGACTCTTGCTCCCGACTGCTAATCTCGATAACACATTCATACTTAACGTCTTTGGGTGATGCCTGCACCATCTGTCGGAAGTATTTTCATACATTATACCGACCAGGTAAACTTAATTTTACAATTAAAATTCCTGCTCGTGACTGTTATTTTCGATTTCACATTTTTCACTTTGTGTTTAATGTATGTTGCTAAGCATGTCAAATGCTAAAAATGTATATACAAATATCTAAATATTTATAGGGTTTGCGTCATTATTAGGTAAAATCTTAATTGTAAAATTCATTCCACACTATCCTATTCATTACCCCAAACGACGGGATGTGCGGTAAGGTGCATTTTTATATCGCCTAAACAAAAAAAAAGGCTTTGGGTTTTTGGGATCTTCTGTCGAGAAATTCACTTCTTCTATTCCCAAAAAAATTTTGCTGGCCCGACCTGGGAATCGAACCGGAGACCTCATGATCATGAGTATTGCTTTATTAAATGTCTATATTTGAATAAGTTATTTCTCGTTTTGGTGGAGCCTTTAGCAGCTGGTACTGACACCTGTTTTTACGAGCAGTTTATGCTTTTCTTAAAATTATCTTTTCTGTTTTAGATCACTTGCAGAGCCAAGGAAGCACCTAAGTAGAGGCTTTGTTCCTTGAATAGTAAACGGTTACCTTTAAGTAAGTCCGCGATTATGAATGGATTGAAGAAACTTAACACACGGACTTTCTAAGGCGATCAACTTGATGAACTTTAGTTCTAACCCTATACAATCATACCTAAAAGAAATCTTTACTTACTACTTATTTGTCATAACGACATCTCTCTTGCATAATAGACAGAGAGAACAGAGTGCCAAAAGGCTCTATTCTTACATACATCTCTCGCTTCCTCAACATTCAACAACTCCTTATATCTTTATGGTAAATAATAGGAATTACTTCATTTAATGCTGCGCAGCAACTCGATAATACTCTGGGAATGTTGAGTTCATGAGCGACAGTTGCCACTTACCATCAGGTAGGTCGTGGCGTCATCATAAGCTATAAAAAAAATCGTTATTATCTCAAACTGTTTAAAAATTTCACACAATTATTCATTGTGATTACATCTAGCTTAGCACATCTGATAATAAATAGAAACATATAACTTAAAGAGCCATTGTATTTTGTTTACTCACGAATTGGATAATTTACCAACACCTTTACGTGTCATGATAACGATCAACACATTTTTTTTATTGCTTGTTAATAAAAGAGCAGCCTAGGGGTAAAACTAATGGCCACTAAAGGAATGTAATATGGTTTCGGTGGCCCGCCAACGAAGGCGGAGAGATGGCACACGGCGGATTTCTTTAGTGGGTGAGGGCCCCACCCTACCCTGTACGTTGCCCCGAACGACGGGCCTGCGGTTAGGTACATATTTTCCCGCCTTGACAATTAAAAAGGGGGTAAAACCAAGGAGTTCGAAAAAATAGTGGTGTCGAGTTAGTTTCTCAGTCCAAGGTCACAGAACACACATTTCGAGATTTTTCAAATATATCTGTTTTTTTATACAATGTGCGTGGCAAACAGGCATACAGCCCACTTGTTGCTAAAAGGTTACCGTAGCCAACAGACGCTAGCAACACCAGAGGCATCACTAGTACGTCGCCATCTCCAAGGTAAGACATAGGTAGTAGATGGGAAGAATAATAAAGAGAGGATAGGATGGCGGTTTGGGTCTCCGGCGCTTTCACTCACCATATGAAATACAACTGTAGGACTATCTCCATCCATCCATCAGCCTTTCATCGTCCACTGCTGAACATAGGCTTCCCCAAAATGGGGGTTTTACCATAATCACCACGCTTGGCAGGCAGGTTGGCGATCGCAGTGGATGTTTTTAGTACACAGGGGAACGCTGCTGCCCGGTCCTCCGGTAATCCCTTAGTCGGTTTTTACGACTCCCATAGGAAGAGACGGAGTGGAGCTATTCTTGGTGCCAGCCCCACACGGCAGCCTCTACCATTAGTATAAAGCAAGGTCTACCATTGTATTTGACGGGCCTCGTGGCGTAGTCGATAGTGTAACCGACTTCCGTGCACGAGGTTGTGGGCTCGATTCCCACTCAGGATAATTAATTGTGTGATGAACACGGATAATTGTACTGTGTCTGGGTCTTTGCTATTATTGTATGTATGTATTTACAAAAAAAAATATATGTATTATATCTGTTATCTGGTCCCATAGCACAGGCGTTAAGCTTGGGACCAGAGGACGTTGTGTGAAAATGTCCGTGAATATTTATTTATTAAAAATTTATTAAAAATTCTCACTGTTCGGTGAAGGAAAACATCGTGAGAAACTGTCTGAGAGATTTTAACGACTGGTGAAAAAACCTGCCAACTCACACTAGGACTACGGCACAGCCTAAGCTTTCAGATAAAAGCATGGTACATTTTAAAAGAAAGAGCACAAAGGTATTATAGCTTTATATTTATTTTAAAATTTTAAGTTCTTTTTTATTTTTATACTACTGAAATTTCTAGTTCCCGATAGATTAGAGAGATAAAATGTAAACCATTAAGTTAAGATTAATCAATAAAAGTTATCAAACAAAAAAGGCTCATTAAAATTAGTACAGTAATTTTATCATGATGCGTGGACAAACAAACTGATAAATAGACAAAAAAAATATTTCAGAGATCTAATAGAGTAGATTTTTGAAGTGAAAACTTCTTTAGGAAGATTTGGATAGGGAGTAAATTCATGTAAGTCGTCATCGACATGGTCACGTGATGTGTTAACGATAACATTATATATGTTCCTATTGTATGACTTATTGCACTGGGCCAGCTGTGCATGAAGAAATGAATAATTCTAAATAATATTTTTTTTTAATGAATGAATGAATAATTTTGATTTACCAGTTTAGTTTTAATTTAAGATCAAACAATTAATTTGGATATCCAAAAATAACAACTGTTTGTTTATAGTCTTAAGTTTTCACTTCTGTCGGCAGTCCTTATGACTGCCATAGATAAATAACTATACTGGGAAATGACTGCTTTGAATGTATTTTTTTTTCTTAAATAATATTTAATGGTTCTGAAAGAAAACCAGCACCTAACACTTTAGCCTAGCAAAAGCTTAGTTAGGAAACTTTTTCGCGAAGGCGCGAGACGTAATAATAATATATTATTTAAAATTAGCCTAAGATTGTATTATATATTTTGTGTTTCAAAGGACATAGAGCACTTAAACGACTGCCCTAAACATTTATACAAATTTCTCACTACGTCGTCCAATTTAAATATGTTTTAATTAATATTACGGCTGTATTATTCTTCTAGAACTTGTGTAAACTAATTAAGATGTAAGTAGCTTATAGACCGACGGTAAACACGTAATCGGTTTATAATGACTTGGTTCCGTGGTACTTCCTGATTTATGGAACAAATGAGTAATGCCAGTCGTCATAAAATCTGACAACGTCATCGATTCTAAGACCAATTGGAACTGAGAAGCCAAACAAGCATGTGAACTGCGTAGCCATTTAAGCCAAAAATTGTGCAGTCCGTCCGACCTTGGAGATTTCCAGTTTGATAATAAACGGACTGCACATGCTGCGTTTTTATGGTCTATTAAAGTATTATCCATTGGGGTAATATTCTTACATGCTCGTTCAACATCCCCGATCCAATTACCCTCAGAGTGTTTGATGGGCACTGACCAGATGCTGCGTCAAAATTTATATGTAGCTTCAGCATCCGGTAACCGCGCATCACACACAACTTCCCGAGATCATTCCCAGCTTCTATAGACTGAATTCTCATTTCTTTGAAACATGCTATTCACTGTACCTATATCGATCCATTTGTTTTTTGTATCTACGAATTCGATTAGCCCATCACTTTGAGCGGAAACTCCCCCCGCTCGCACTAAAGTTCTCTTTTTCCTCATTTACAAATAATAATTTGTACTTTAAAGTGAGGGACTTTAAAGTGCCGGAGCATGTCAAATGCTAAGAAATATAGACCAAAAATTTTTAAAAAATCGCGCCAACAAATAATATGCATTTTAATTGCAAAATTAAACTTAATAAATTGGTTTAATGCATGTATATGCATTCCGATAGATGGCGTTGGTCGTAAAGACAAATGTGATAAAGAGATTGGGATGATCGAAAGATCTGTACGATAGCTCAGTGGATTAGAGCACTTCCCCGGATTGAAAAAGACGTGGGTTCGGTTCCCGCTCGTACAAAAAACCTCTTTTTCCTTATTCACAAATAATTTGTACTTTAAAAAGTTACTGATAATTTCAGCATACGCAGATATCTTTAAAAGTAGGTTTATTGTACACATCTTCGGAATTCACGGATTCGAACGGAATATTTTCTCTATTCTTCTTGTCAAATAAAAAACATGAAAACTTTTCATTATTTAATTAGTTTACACAAGTTCTAGAAGAATAATACAGCCGTAATATTAATTAATGCATATTTAAATTGGACGACCTAGTGAGAAATTTGTATAAATGTTTAGGGCAGTCGTTTAACCACCGAAGGAATGTAACATGGTTCCAGTGGCCCGCCAATAAAGGCGGAGAGACGGCACACGGCGGGTTTCTTTAGTGGGTGCAGGCCCCACACTACCCTGGTCGTTGCCCCGAACGATAGGGTGTGCGGTTAGGAACATTTTTTCCCGCCATAACAAAAAAAAAAAAAAGGGCAGTCGTTTAAGTGCTCTATGTCCTTTGAAACACAAAATATATAATACAATCTAACGCTAATTTTAAATAATATATTATTATTATGTCTCGCGCCTTCGCTAAAAAGTTTCCTAACTAAGCTTTTGCTAGGCTAAAGTGTTAGGTGCTGGTTTTCTTTCAGAACCATTAAATAACCAGTATAGTTATTTATCTATGGCAGTCATAAGGACTGCCGACAGAAGTGAAAACTTAAAACTATAAACAAACAGTTGTTATTTTTGGATATCCAAATTAATTGTTTGATCTTAAATTAAAACTTGTAAATCAAAATTATTCATTCATTAAGTTAAGACTAATCAATTTACGACCAACGCCATCGGCAACGCCATCGCCATCGGAATGCATATACATGCATTAAACCAATATAGTAAGTTTAATTTTGCAATTGAAATTCATACTTTTTGATGGGCGCGATTTATTAAACATGTTTGGTCTATATTTTTTAAACACAAAGAAGTTGTTGTTTAATATGTAGTGCTATGGTACGATGTAACCGAACAAATTACTATATAAATTATAAAGTCGCATATTCAATTGATACCGGATACCATATCCGCAAATTTAAAATACGCGCGGTTGCCTAGGCTCCCTACCCAGTTAGATTATCGCCAATGGATCGCATGAATCCACTCCCACAAAGGCCAGAATCAAATATTTTTACCATATATGGCCAACATGCGATCCCGGATGCGAGCAGAGTACGCCAGGGTTCCAGAACGTTCTATGGCTACTCCAATAGCAAGCGTATGGTTAGGCAAAGTTCTAGAACAACAAACTATCCACCAATGAGTAAGTCGAGGCAACAGCGCTAAAAAGAGATGGCAAGTATAATCTTAGAAGGGGGTATTATTAGAGTAAAAATATAAATATGGAGCAGGAGGTAGTTTTTTTTCTTCGGACTCTAAATTATCGTGTGTGTCAAGGCAGATAACACTGCGTAAATTATCATAAAATATTATTTTTGCCTAGGTTATTTAAAAGTGTGTGACTTAGAAAACCCCAAAGGTACGTTTTATAATCATTTCTATTGTAGGACTCATTTTCCTTCGTTTTCTTTATTGGTATAACCATATTTGAAAAGTAAATTTTTACGTGTAACTGTTCTATAAAACTCGTTCTAACGAGATTTATTAGTATAATCATATTTGAGAAGTAGATTTTACGTGTAAGTAACTGTTCTATAAAGTTTGTTCTAACGAGACGATTAGAAGCATTGTATAATATATACCTACCAATAATTTGTTTCAAAGGTACATAATTATCAAAAAACATCAAACTGTTCGTACAGAGATTATTACCTATTTATTTAGTACTACACAATATTTCGTACCCACCATATAATTTTTAATTTGTTAACGCCACCAGGTCATAAATTTAAATAATAAGTAGAATTCCTAAAAGTTTTAACACAATACTTACCCTCCAGAACTGAGCGGAAGGGAGCGCCGGTCTTAAATATACCACCCCCCATATTAAGTCACTAACACCCGAATAAAAGGTAACGTACATTTCTTTTACAATTCGAAATTAACCTCTAAAATAGCCCATGTCTGTTGCACAATTTCGTGTGTGTTAAGATTCTTATGGAGGAATATTTCACCCTTTGGTACATATATTTTTTATTGTTACTACTCGACATTTTATTACGTTAGATAATTTTATTTTACATATCTAAATTTTTTACACTAATTTAGTTGACCGAAACTCCTCCAAAAGAATTCTTATTATAATATCTATACCTTTAAATTCTTTGCAAAATACCTTGTAATACTCATAACATAGTTGTCATTCCATAGAATTTTTATTCCAAATTTGTTAATACTAATTATTTAAGATTGTAACATACAACTGCATTTAGAATTTTATTCGCTTCTACCTGTAAAATATAATAGTTTGCATACTGTATATAATTTAAGAATATTGCTTTTTACTACTTACTACTTAACATCACGCCATCTCCCTTATGGAGCAGACAGGCATTTTAAAACTATTTTTTTTTTGTTAAATGTTATACATCATCACGCCGTCTCCCTTATGGGGCAGACAGGCATTTTAAAAAACAGTTTTATCATTAGATGTTACTTATCATTTAGACTATTATGCAACTGGTTTTTTTTTAAATGTAGTCAAAAATTATTCTGTCTGTATGTTGCTATATCATCTCACCGCCACCCTTACGGGGCAGTCATTTATTAGGTAGCTATTTTTTTCGGTATCAATGCTTTATACCTGCAGAATGTAGTGGTAGTATGTGTGGTTCTGATTTATTTTATTTTTTATTAAACTTTAACTTTCTCCATGTTTTATATTTTGGATGAATTCTGTGAGGATTGTTTTTATTAATAATTATCCTGCGACATAACACTAGATTTGTTCTCATGCACAGAGAGCAGGTTCATGCGTGTCGTAGACCGATATATTGAGACGAAAGCCATTAGTAGCAGTATTTGTTATCTTTACTACTTTATACCTATTAACTCTGAACTCAAAAAAGGTTCTATCTCTATTGTATAAATACAAAATCATGGTCTAATCTTATTTTGTAAGGAAAATACTGTTAACAATAAGTATATAAATAAATAAATAAATATATATATAAATATGGACACTGTAATGGTCGGCCGACACCCTCTGGCTCGGCGGGAGGAACCAGAACAGTGTCCCCAGGAGTTGACACGTTCCGCACGTTCCTGTGTTTTCCAGGTCCTGGGATTTCAATCAGAATCAAGGCAGATATCTGCGAGCGCCGAAGGACGAGGGCCTGCCCTTCGCCCCATTAATTGTAAAATTAAGTTTACTTTATCGGTGTAATGTATCAAAATACTTCCGACAGATGGCACAGGCGTCACCCAAAGACGTTAAGTATGAATGTGTTATCGAAATTAGCAGTCAGGAGCAATCGTCACGATGGCTGAATTGGCAAGGCATCTAGACGCTATCCAGGAGATGCAGGTTCAAATCCTGCTCGTGACTGTTATTTTCGATTTCACATTTTTCACTTTGTGTTTAATGTATGCACTATACATCAAAATGCTAAAAATATATATAAAAATATGTAATTATTTATTCTAAACAAATATGGGCAGGTAAAATAAAAATTGGCGGATAAAAAAAACAAAATTATATAAACTTAAAACAATGAGAAAAAGTTATTCAATAATAGTCAATAAAGACAAAAATTGTTGAAATGTTGAACTTTGTAAACAAACGCCTAGCTAAAGTTCATAGCAAAATATTTTTATTTTACAAGTGTATATATGTATTGACGTAGGAATTTCTACGGTTTTATGTTCAAGATTGTAAGAATATGAAAAGTTCATGATACAGTTTTTAATACGAAATACTAATATTCAGCTATTCAGCATTACATATTTTAATAGGTACAATATTTATTCCTTGCTAGGGCAGTCGCCCATACTGTACATAGCCATGTTCTTTGTAAGCTAAATAAATCTGTTTTTCCTTTCTTTTATAATGTACAGGCATATTCATAATAGTAAATATTTATATTAAGCAAGTTCAGTATTTTTATTTAAGCAATTAAGGCTGAGTAGTTTGACAAAGGTATTAAAAGACAGGATTATCGAGTTCGAACCCAGTCCGATGTCGACACCTCGCACGGCAAAGCTTTATCTTTGACTTTACGATGTTATGTTATTAATACTGTAGCGAAGTAGTTTAGATACCGGCCTCTTGCCTGAGCGTTGTGGCTTCGATGCATAAAAAAATAATATAATACAAATTACTACCTGGCAAACCCCTATTACTTTTTTTATACTACATGGGTAGCAAACAAGCCTACGGCTCACCTGATAGTAAGCGATTACCGTAGCCTATTATTAGACGCTAGCAACACCAGAGGCATCACTCGCGCGTTGCCATCTCCAAGGAAACTGACAGGAGGTGGATGAGAAGGATTATAAGGAGAGGATAGGAAGGGGGTTTGGACCTCCAGAACTCTCACTCACCATACGAAACGCAACGATAGGATTAATTACCGTAGTTTCACGCTGATCTTTTGTGAGAGGGTGGTACTTCCCCGATCGAGACGGCCCAATCATGCTGAATTGCAATGAGACTCATGCCATATAAAAAAGGATTTTTTATATGAACTACAAAACTTAAAAACGAATTCATAAACCAAGTCATTTATTGCAATAACATTTACATACAATACGTGCGTTAATATTTAAAATAGCACCTGATTACCTTTTTCCTGTATTCATCAGTATTCAGGTAATTATTAACATGATGAGTCATCACAACATTATGTCTGAATATTTAATTTGATCGAAAAAAATATATAACATAATAATTTCTGATTCCTTTACATACGACGAAAGAGTATTTATGTATAATGACTATTTATACTAAACTTGAGAGATTCTATCAAGAAAAGGTGTAAGCTGCCAACACTCATAAATTATAGTCTACGTAGTGCTCTACGATCAAAATTCTATTAAGTTAACAAGTCCAATTGTGGTCATGAGTCCACTCTCACTCACAATTGAAATATTTATAATAGGTTAACGATGATCAACATGACGAATTTGTTATGAGGAGAAGCTAAAATGAACTAAATTATTATGTTCACTCCCAACGCCTAACGACGACGTTATGACTTACGGACAATTAGCGTTGGACCTTTTAATTACGAATAATATTGTAAAGGCGCTTCTACACTAAGGGCCCGTTAAAATAATTAGGCTCAGACGTCGATTCATTACGAACAAAAGAGGTAATGGCGCGGAAGTCCGTGCAGTGATTTCACAAAGTTTGTGCTAAATGATCAGCTTCATCATTTCTTTCCTAAAATCTATAAAATATACAAAAATAAAAGACTTTTTAATTTGCAAAGAAAAACTGCTACAAGTTGATCGATAAATTATAAACAAATATTTTTATATTCATCATTTTTCTTAATAATTGACAATTTAATTAAAACCGTAGTTAATATTTGCTATTTTTCTTTAAAATCGGGGATAACATATGAATTATCAATAAATATTACAGTCACCCAAGTCCATACATCAGATGTCGTAAAAGGTGAACAAGCAGTAAAATGGATGCATCAAAAGCGGCACTGATTTGAAGAATTTATTAGTATATATGATTGCATCCTTATACCTGATTTGAAGAATTTATTAGTATATATGATTGCATCCTTAGTATATATGATTGCATCCTTATGATAGTTTACCTTGTGCCTATAGGATGGTTTTAATTTACAACTAGACTTGATAGGTGGTGCTGCAATTTATGCTCGAGGATTATTATTTTAATATTTTCGTAATTTTTGTTTTGCTTCTATTTTCGCATTTTAGTTTACATAACTTAAAAATTTTACCCCACATCGCCACCACCACCCTTATTGAAAACACTATCAAAAAACAGAAACATTACGAAGCAACTAATAGGAGGCAATTAATTTTATTAATTAATCATACAAAAATAATATTATACCCTTATAAACCACACATTTTAAATACCTCTACTAATTAGCTAAATCGTATAGCTGATATAAACCAAGCTAACGTTTTAAATTCAACTTATTATGCTATGATATAGAAAATCATCGTTAATCTATATTAAGTAAACATATCAGACAATGTTTCATGTGCTAATCAAATAAAATTATTAAGGGGGACTGCTGCAAATAATTTGTTAGCGTTCTCTACAAATATATCGAGAATTTTCTCCATTATCATATTTCCAAATATAGATTTGATTAATATCTTCCAGTTTTCATTAAAAATATTGATGAATACAGTACCTGGAAAATAGGAATAAATTAGAAGTAATATAAACATCTAGTGTGGTAGACTCTTAGCTAAGCCCATATGATGATAACAGTAGAACAATAATGGATTGCGCAAAAATAAAAAAAACACAGTCGCAGCATCAAATTCATACGATCTTCGCCGCTCTGAGTATGATGGCTAATGCTCCATAACTATGAGTGACTTGTTAATGCTGGAGCACTACAAGACTCAGTGCTCTCCCCAACACTGTTTATCACAAATGTGAATGATATGCTCTCAATAGAGAATTTGTTATGTGAATAACAGTAATTGGTGAATCGCTATATACTAGTATTTAGAAAGTCCCTCAAAGTATGCTAGAGTAGAAACAGACCCAACTAATGAACCAACGGCACGAGCCTATAAAATAGTTTGAAAATAACTTAGTTCAAATGCCCTTGTGAAGGCACAGATTTGCACGTTTCCTACAAAGTAGAGTACATTGGCGGTGGCGTTTCAGTTTCAATGAGTATATATGGAAGGAGTAAGTTACTCCTTGAATCTCAAAGAATATTGGGATCCTCATCATAATCATCTCACGCAAAGTCCAGTTTGTGAGTTATGTACTAGACAAAGGCTAATTGGATAGCAATAAGTTGGGTATACTAAACAGAGCCGAGAGAGCTAAGAAACTTTAGGTCCCTCTGCATACTCTACAGACTCTTTCATGCTCTCTCTTTAAAGCACTGCTAGACGTGGTTGTATCTTCACCTTTTTAGCACATCATCTAAAGAAACGATCTCGTCTAAGACAGTTTGTTTTCAGCACTCTTTTCTACCACTTACAAGGGCGTGTACCATCTGCAATGTACTTCCTGCTGCGGTGTTTCCCCGGCGCTATAGCATTTTTTTTTAAAGACAACATCCTGCACTAATAATCCTTGTATCGCGGAGGTCTCTACAAACATACAATTTTATGGACACAAAGTACACCCAGACTCAAAAAAACCACTTGTTGCTCAAACAAAGAGTTGTCCTGTATGGGAATCGAAAGAACAACACTCGAGTGGGAGGCCGGTATAGAAACCACTCCGCCATCCGTGCAGAGTATAGAATTCTTTTAAAGGAAATTTGATGAGAATGCTGTAATTATGATAGTTAGTGGCTTGACTGTGCCCTTAGTATTGTGCACTTTATGTGCTGCAGCTTGACTTGAGACAGTGATACATCTTCCCTGAAATAATTGTTCTCTAACATTAACTCTTAGCTCTTTACTTTAATTCTTGACTTACCGTATCAACTGCCAGAGATATTGATAATCAGCACCAAAGCTTTATTTTCTTTAACTATATGTATAGGTATGTGACATTTTCCTTTACAGCTAAATTATAAGATATTAATTAACCTATATATAGAGTGTTGAGTAAGATTTTCTAGATTTAAGATTATGGCACACGTACACGTGGTACTCCGCATATCCATCTATATTGTTAACAAATTTCAAATATTACTTACTGACTTCTTGACTACCAATGTAAAAATTATCAGCCTTTGCAATAACGTCTGCACCTATGAATGTTAGTTTGACCTTATTTCGTACGATAACAATGTGTAACTCCCCGTCATCCAACTTTTTAGTTTCAAAAGGCACTTCCCAAGCCACTCGCTTTTTTTCTGAAAATAATTAAACTAAATGAATATGTTATAACATCATTTGAAAACAAAAACATGAAATATAAAATGTGAAATGCCATTGAACTTGCAGGTGAAGCCGACATGCGTAAAATTAATGCTTGAGTAATTTATAATGTAACTAAAATTAAACATAGTAATGATGAAAAAGAGCATGCTATAACACAAATTAAGATTATAAAAGCAATAAGAATAATAGAACATCAAATAAATTAATTGGTGTAAATTAATTAGTTCCAGTAATTACCTAATTATAATACATTCAATTTAGTACAACATTTTTGAAAAATGTTACCTGTCGCGCTCATTTGTCTATTTTCTTTCCTGTTGGGTGGCGAAAATGTAAACTAAGGTATCCAAATTATGGTATCGAATAAAACGAGTGAAATTTAATTAATTTAAAAACCAAACTACTTAATTATTTTAACAATACCTTAGTTGCTAACGGGAATCCAAGACAGTTAAGTTGTAAATAATAAATTTTAGTAAATAAGTACTTACTGATAATGAGGCTTGCATTTCCTTCTCCGTGAACGTTTAGATTACCAATTAAACCATCAAGAATGTGCGTTTTTTCACATACATATTGTGCTTCATATGTACACACGTCACATTCACTTTCTGTGAAAGCAATTTTCTTGTCCATATCTAAGCTGCAATGTAAATAAAGGTTTTTTCATTGGCTAGATATTGTGGCGTCAACTTGTTATTTTATTTTGTTTATTATTTTGTACTACTCACCGGAAACTATTGAAATGGCAATTTTTTAGACCTTTGGCGACGAATTTTACTAACGTAGCTTTGATGAAACCAAAATCTAGAATGATATTATCCTTGATTTCATAAGGATCAAGTGGAGGTATACCAATATCTGGGATACCTTTGTCTGCCGCTTTATCGATGAAACTTTTAAAGTTTAGCATTTGACAATTAAAATCATTTCTGCTACATTTTTGAATACCGTGGGCTAAAATATGCATAAATACATTTTATTGTTTAATATTATAATGATAACGATGACATATTTAGAGTAATATTAAGAGGTGGCTAAAGTTTTGGAGTATGTAGTAATTTTAGCACTTGACATGCTCAGCTACTTTAAAGACCAATTATTTGCACAAACGTGGAAAAAGAGGAATTTAGTTCTAGCGGGAATCGAATCAGCGTCCCTTCCAATCCGCTAAGCGGTTAAAGCATTTCCCCGGATTGGAAAGAATCCACATTTTCAGGTCTAGTTTAGTTTTCAAGTGCAAAATAATAATATCAAAAGGAGAAGACTTTTACTATAAAGTAATAGAAGATATAGGGTACCTTACTATAATATAATTTATATAATACGAATAAGAAGCCTTCACTTTTTGTAATCCTTATAATTTCAATGCCAGGAACAAAGGTTTTAATATTTTAAGAAAAAGAATGTCGTATTACTATTTTGGTACAAGTGATAAGAAGAAGAGTGCTTTTAGTAATTCTAATAATTATAACTCACCTATGTAGCTTGACTCGCAATACACCAAAATAAGACTTAAAATAAATATCACTTTTGTCATGTACATCCTTCGATTGTTATGACGCTTGAAAATATAAGTAAAATTAAACAATGCAGTTCTTATTTATAACACTTGTTGGGTTGTATCAGAAGATTCAATCTTATATGAATAAATTTGAATACTAGCTGTTACCCGCGGCTTCGCTCCCGTAAATAAATGAATATGAAAATGGGAAAGATTTTGTTAAACAATAAAATAAAACTATTAGTATTCATCAAAATTTTAGGTTTAATTACTATGGGGTGTGAGTTGAGAGCACGCGGAGGTACCGCGTGGTGCGCCCCGGGAAACGTCGGCATTCTAGTGCCGGCGGCTGAATCCCGGCAGGGGACGGTTCTCCACGTGTCCCTCTGATTAGCAGAGGGCACATGGGATAGACTGGACGTCTGCTGTGGAGGGTCAGTGGGGCCATAGTGGTTCCCACGACTCTGGGAGGAGGACAGTAGGGTCACAGCGACCCCACGTCCCTGCAGACGGGTCTCTCAGCCCGAGTGGTGACGGGCTCACTGCTTGCAGCAGTGGGCCGAACGTCTGCCATTTAGGGCCAGCGGGGCCATAGTAGCTCTCTCGGCCTTGAGAGATCGAGACGGGGCTTTTAGCCTGAGGGGCGACGGGCTCACCGTTTGCTTTGCGAGCGATGGGCACGGTCTGATGCAGACCACCGTTCGGTCTGACCCGTAATTTTGAACGGACAGGACTGGGGTTCTTCGGACCACGGGGAAGAAAACCCCTATAAAAATTACCCCAATCCAAGCTCGGTCACCCGGCGAGGGATGAATGGCTGGAGGGTATCCAGTTGCGAGGGTGGCATAACAGTCGTAGCACTTAAAACTCAAAACAAACAATAGCGAAGACTAAAAATACAATAAGTCCCCAGGAGCGTCCCGGGTGCAACGCACCTGGGAAATCCCTCACAGAATCAAGCGTCAAAACCGGCTCTGTCAGCTCCATGTATATGGGGGAAGCAATCGACGCCAAGGCTGAAAAAAAAAGGAGGGGGTGGGTACAGGGGAAGAGTAGGATCCGCGGAAGGAAACCTAAACCCGCAGGAAGTGCTGTGTATAGCGGCCGCAAGCGAATCTCCATCTTTTTTTTTATTGCATGTAGTGGCAGATGAGCCACGGTCCATCTGGTCGTAAATGGTAACCGTCGCTCATGGTCTCGACGATACCGAGAGTATTGTGAAGCCGCTGTTCACCAATTCATTTTACAAATATGAAATTAAATATAAACGCATCTCCTGCCACAACGCAACGATGTGCTTCATGGCCGGTCACAGGGGAGAACGTGGTACCAACCCGCTCAGGCCCGATACCAAGTTAGTACTCCTACTTTGTACCCAGCCATACCACCAGTCATGCAATGGATTGATTGAAAGTACAATGAATTTGTACTTTAAGAGTAGCTGAGCATGTCAAGTGCTAAAATATAGATCAAAATGTATGACATTCCTTCAGTGGTCGCTTACTTACTACCTACGGTGTGTTTAACGTTATCTAATATAGTAGTATACTATTATAAAGCTGTAACAGAGCTGTGTCTGTACATTTAAGATATTTGAGAAAAAATGACTGTAATAGGCTATATAAGAGTGTCTAAATACAAAACAATTTTTTTTAGATTTTTTGTCTGTTTGTCTGTTTATCTGTTTGGCTGTTTGTCTGTTTGTCTGTTAGTTTGTTCGCGCATCACACAGAAACTACTGAACGGATTTTGATGCAACTTTTTTTATTTAAAAGGCCTCGATTTGACTTAAAACCTAGTATACATTTTACCCCGCTACTATATCGGGAACCTGAGATATAACCGAAAAACTAGCTTTTGGCTGCGACGAAGCTGCTGGCAAAGGCTAGTCTCGTCATATAATCATAATAATAAGCGGCATAACGAAACAATAGCCCGATTCAGAAAACAGTACATAACGCCATCTATCGCGCGTAAACGTATTTATAACGCAAACTATGAATTTCAGTAATAAAAAACTTATCTGTCGAAATATTTGTTTGCAACGTTCAAATAACTAATTTTACTAAATGCATATGAGAGTAATAATTTTCATTTTTATAAGTTTTTGTCTGACTGTTTGTTTTGGCTAATATTCATAACGGCTGAACAAATTTAAGTAGGACTTTCACTAGCATATAGCAGCTTTTACAAGGAGTAAATATCGATACTATTATTTTAGAAAAATAATTATGGAACCACAAAAAAATTAAAAAAAAACAAAATTTTACGTGAATGAAGTCACAGGTTGCACTTAATTTTTGACAGGGGGATTCCCCGTGAGACTTGGAGGCGGAGGTGCTCGCCGAGGTGAGAGCGGGCGGGGCGACGGCACGGAGTCCTTACCTTCCGACTGGTGCAGGTGCTGTCGGGGCACGGTTGCTTCGGTAGATATATGCACATAGTCGCTAGGAGAAAAGCGATTCCGGGCTGTTACCACTGCAACTGTGACGAGGACACGACGCGTCACACGCTCGAGTCGTGCCCGGCTTGGGCCGAGCAGCGCCGCGAACTCGTCGCGGAACTCTCGCTGCCCAGCGTCGTCAGAACGATGCTTGGCAGCGACAGGAATTGGGCTGCGGTCGCTGCCTTCTGCGAGGACGTTATCTCACGGAAGGATGTGGCGGAGAGGGCTAGGGAGGAGGATTCTTCCGCTGACCCAAACCGCCGCCAGCGACCGGGGCGGCGCAGGCGCAGGTACTTGCGCCTCATGCCGCCCTAGCTGAGGCTGCGGGTGGATGGACCGGGAAACGTCCGCCACCCGCAAGGCCTCCCTCCCGCAAAGGTGCGACGTTCCTCTGCGGATGCGTTGCTGAGTAGAGTACCCGAAAGTAGTAGATACCCGAAAGGGTAAGCCGCCGGCGGACGACCGAAGGAATGTAACACAGATTAAACACAAAGTGAAAAATGTGAAATCGAAAATGACAGTCACGAGCAGGATTCCAGCATCTGGACGGTATCCAGGAGATGCAGGTTCGAATCCTGCTCGTGACTTATTTTCGATTTCACATTTTTCACTTTGTATTTAATGTATGTTGCTAAGCATGTCAAATGCAAAATATATATATAAAAATATCTAAATATTTATAGGGTTTGCGTCATTATTAGGTAAAATCTTAATTGTAAAATTAAGTTTACCTGGTCGGTATAATGTATGAAAATACTTCCGACAGATGGTGCAAGCGTCACCCAAAGACGTTAAGTATGAATGTGTTATCGAGATTAGCAGTCGGGAGCAAGGGTCACGATGGCTGAATTGGCAAAGCATCTGGACTGTATCCAGGAGATGCAGGTTCGAATCCTGCTCGTGACTGTTATTTTCGATTTCACATTTTTCACTTTGTGTTTAATGTATGTTGCTAAGCATGTCAAATGCAAAAAATATATATAAAAATATCTAAATGTAACACAGTTCCAGTGGCCCGCCAATAAAGGCGGAGAGGCGGCACACGGCGGGTTTCTTTAGTGGGTGCAGGCCCCACACTACCCTGTTCATTGCTCCGAACGACGGGGTGTGTGGTTAGGAACATTTTTTCCTGCCTTAACAAAAAAACAAAAGGTTGCACTTAATTTATAAAGTTTGTTACTTAAAATTTATATAAGATGTTTCAATAATTAATTTTATGCTTCTTCTTTTAAAAATAACAAACTTATTGTATTATTACAAAAAAACAAAATTTTGACCCCTAATTAACCCTCTTAGGGGTAATAATTATAAAATCGCTGATATACGTATTCATTTATTTTTATCCAGAAACTGGTATTTGAAATTTTGTGCTTCTTACTTCAAAAGTGACGAACCTCCCATATAAACTTTCAACCCCTCATTTACCATCTTAGGAATATTTTTTTTTAATATTCCACTATACATGTACATTTAATTCTAATCAGAAACAGGTATTTGAAATTTCGTGCTTCTTAGTTTAAATATAACAGAGTTCCATACAACTGTTTATACCTTATGTTAGTGAAGAAATTTTCAAAAATCCTTTCTTAGTGGATCCTTAAAACAAAAGAGGCAACAAGTCTGATTACTTACTTTGCTCCTGACTTTTTGTATTTTTCTTATGTTTAGGATACTTTTCTCCATAGCTCTTTGTGTTGTTGTGATCCTTTGCTTTGCTTTTGTCGTGTATATCCAAGTTTGGTAGCCATACAGTAGACATGGCAGTATACAGGTGTCTAATACCGTTTTCTTAAGGTTTATCGAGTAGTCTCCTTTTAGAATTTCTTTGAGTGACTAAAATTTCTTCCAGGCTATGTTTGTTCTTCTTTCAATTTAATATTGATTATGCCTTTTCAAAAATGATATTTGTTTGCCTTGGTAGATGTAAATTTTCGTTTAATGTTTACAGTTTGTTCAATTATGTATGGTCAAAATGAATACACGACACCAAGTTATTTATTTTGGTAACTGAGAACTTACTTTTAAAATTTTTCAATTTCACATTTTTCGCTTTGTGTTTAATGTATGTTGCTAAGCATGTCAAATGCTAAAAATATATATAAAATATCTAAATATTTATAGGGTTTACGTCATTATTAGGTAAAATCTTAATTGTAAAATTAAGTTTACCTGGTCGGTATAATGTATGAAAATACTTCCGACAGATGGTGCAGGCATCACCCAAAGACGTTAAGTATGAATGTGTTATCGAAATTAGCAGTCAGGAGCAAGGGTCACGATGGCTGAATTGGCAAAGCATCTGGACGGTATCAAGGAGATGCAGGTTCAAATCCTGCTCCTGACTGTTATTTTCGATTTCACATTTTTCACTTTGTGTTTAATATATAGTGCTAAGCATGTCAAATGCTAAAAATATATGTAAACACAAGATTTATTAGATAGTTAGGGTATTTAATTCTGCATGCATTTTTTCAATTCTGTATGTTCAGAACAATTTGGTTTGTTTCTTGTCGTATAGAAAGAAAGAAAGTATTTATTTCTACATTAATAAATAAAGCTAAGCTAAGCTGTAAGGACAAAATACAATTTACGTTTAAAACTAAATCACTAATGTAGAAAGAGGACGAATTGCTCAGCTAATGTTGCATTTGATCATAGCTACGCTGATTTTCAGCAATTTCCTGTTGACGTTCGACGTGTATTTACAAGATAACATTGGTACTTGAATGATAAAGTGTACAACATAAAACAAAAACCAAAGTAATTACTACAAAAAAAAATAGTAGAATGATAAAAATATACAGGTAACATGAACTACTAACTTTCAAAAATATTTCTGTATTTTGGGCATCGGCCATAACTCGTCGGAATAATGGTGGAAAACATACATGGGCCAAAGATATACTTTTGTAAAAAATAGACAAATAAGGTAACTAAAAATATTCTAAAATAATATTTATTTATTTGATCTTATTACATTTATTGTCATCAACTCATATTGAGTTTATGATGAATAAGATAATTTACATTTAAGTCATAATAAAATCTTTAGCGGGATACGCTGCCAGGATTTTGTTAGCTGTTTCAGCAAATACTCCTTTACTTTTCCCAATTACCGTATTTGCAATGAAGCTATTAGTAAATATCTTCCAATTCTCATTGAAAATATTTACTAATAGAGCACCTAGAAAATAAGAAACATATTAGTTAAGCTAACTAGTAATATTGTAACGTATCGCAATATAAAATTTCTATCTTTGATATCAATATTCAACATTTATAAATATCGTAGCCACAAATATTTCCAATTGTATTACTCTACTCCCTATATCAAACGACTGAGACTACCAAGAAAAATTGTCATAGCAGATTAAGAAAGTTAAATTAAGTGGATTTTATTCTTAGGTAAAGTATACTCAGATCAGAATACAATTTTTAATCTATTAAATCAGTATGTTTATAAAAGGCTAATGTCACTTTTATTTTTAAAGGTATGGATGTGTAACTATAAGATTTATATTCATTTTACAAGAAGTAAAGAGAGTATTTAGATCAGATTGGATGTCTAAATAGGACTTTCAAAGCGACTATTATCTGACTTCACCAACCTGAAGCTATAACGATATTATAATAGTAGATCAGACACGGATTTATGCAGTGTTTGCTGATACACGTGTATCTACTGTCAGAGACCTTGATCAATTACTTAAAGTATATTTCACTGTTTTTCTTTGCCATTTATATAATTAACAGTTGGTAGAGTTGGAAAATTAATTAGGTAGACTCAAATCTCTTTAACTCTTTCGCAATGTTTGTGAATATAGTAAAAAAAGTACTCACTGACTTCCTGGCTCCCAATATAGAAATTATCAGCAGTTACTCTAACATTATCTGCGCCTAAAAATGTGGCTTTGACCTTATCAGGTATGATTACAACATGCAGTTCTCCGTCGTCCAGCTTTTTAGTTTCAAAACCCATTTCCCAAAAAGTTCTCGTTTTGTCTGAAAATATTTAACGAATTTTAGAATTAATTAGGTATTGATTTACAAGAATGAATTATCTTGGTTTCGAAACCATCGAATTAATTTTTTGTGCATAGAAAACTAATTTATATATATTATAAGCAATGTATCTTAGCAAAAAAAAAAAAGGAAAAGCCAACTAAGGGATTACTGGGGGACCGGGCAGCAGCGTTACCCTGTGTACTAAAACATTCCACTGCGATCGCCAACCCGCCTGCCAAGCGTGTTGATTATGGTAAAACCCCCGTTTTGGGGAGGCCTATGTCCAGCAGTGGACGATGAAAGGCTGATGGATGGATGGATGATCTTAGCAAAAGCTTACCAAATGTGATGCTTGTTTGTCCTTCTCCGTGAATGTTAAGATCTCCAATCATACTATCAAGAACCTGTGATTTCTCGAGTTTATAGTGTCCTTCAATTGAAAACATGTCACAAGTAATATCTGTAAATGCAGTATTCTTATCCATGTCTAAGCTAAAATAAAATAAAATGGGGATGTTATTGGCAATTGTCAAACTATTAAACCTATATTACTATTTTTCTCACTGTTTATAATATTTGATTACTTACCGGAAGCTATCCAAATTGCAAGTTTTTATTCCTTTTAGAGTGCCTTCCAGTAATGTATATTTGATGATACCAAAATCTAGTTCGAGATTCTTGATTTCATACGGATCCAAAATAGGTACACCATGACTTGGCAAACCTTCATCCGCTATCTTATTCATGATATCTTTATAAAATAGCTTTTGACAATCATAATCATTTCCTGCACATTTTTTGTTACCGTGGTCTAAAATAAATATATTAATTATTATTATGAAAATATATTTTGATAAAAAGGTTTATTATGCTAGTTTTTGCCCTTGACTTGATCTGCATGGACCCTAAAATCAATTTCATTATATATGTCGTTTAGGCGTATACGGTCCCATATCTGGATAAAAAAATCTATAATATATGTTAATCAAGGCCATAATTAAACTGTGTACCAAATTTTCTTGAAGTCCATAAAATTTTGCAAATGTTTGACATTTAAATTTTTGGGTGTTTGTCCGCCAATCACACCTAAAGATACCTTTTTGAGAATACTTTTATGCTGAAAAAATACAAATCTCGTTGTTATTCTTGTACTTTTCATAAGAATAAGCGGATTTAAATTAACACATAAAATATGTATAATAATATAATTTTTATTTATCTCTTAGACCTTTGTAATCCCCGTTATAATCGACAGAATCTAGCTTATAATATAAAAAGGATAAACAGACGATGTAGCACATTACTTTAATACATTAAAGGTAATCAGTTTGAAATCATCTTCTGTTATATTCCATGATAATTAGTGTGCTTGCTTTCACATGCAGAAATAAAGTTTTGTAATCCTAATAAAATTATGATAGTGAAACTTTGTAAAAATATTTAAAGGGGAGAGGATAAGTGCGTCATTAGATTAACGTATAAGATACCTTTTACCCAAAAACGATAATGTTTCCCTTAGAATAGCTATTTTTTGCAAATGACTTAATAACTAAACAGAGTATTAAGAAATTTGGGATACAGGTATTGATAACACATATTATTTTTAAGCCAATAAAGAGTTCTTATAGGACTCTTTGGACCAAATTTTGAAGTCCACGTAGACGTAATCGTGGGCAGAAGCTATATTAAATTAAACAGAATATTATCATATATTGTTAATTTTAAAAAGTGGATAAAAATAATTCATTTAAGTGACTCTTATAATAATATAACCCACCTATGTAGCTTGATTCACCATACACCAGTATAGTGCTCAAAATAAATATCACTTTTGCTGTGTACATCTTCTTTCGCTTCCTGTGATAACTGATAGTTTGATCCTGAAGTAGCTCTCATTTATATAAAACCTGAATGCTGAAAAACTTATATCTGAATGTTCAATCTTCAATAATTTATGCAATTCATGAACAGGGTTCAGTACAAATTGTCTGATTTTAAGTTTTATAAGTGTCTATCTTGTTTTCTATCCCAATCCCAACCCAAATCCGAAATTTGAAAATAAAATACGTAATAAATCTAGGGGTGACAATTTAAGGGTTAAATATCCTATTCTAAGGAATAATCCTAATATCAAGGGGCACCTTACAATCATATAAAAAAAAATATCCTGACTAAGAACCCATGGCACTCCGCACGGAAGGTCAATATCTAAAACACTCCACCGTTTGTGGAGTCAAAACATTACGATGCAGACCATGCGGTCCTATTAGCGCAGTCTGCTACTGACCTGCACACCCTACGACCTTCGACGTAATGGCAGAAGATTGTAAGTAAAGGGGCCTACGTGTGAATGTGAGCAAAACCAAAGTAATGGTTTTTGAAAGAGAAGAAGCCAGAACAGATGTTAGAGTAGCAATAGGAAATGGTGTGCTAGAACAAGTGGATGAATTTGTATATCTTGGATGTGGATTCAGTCGGGATGGAAGGTACACCACTGATGTAGAGAGAAGAGTGAATGCGGGAAATAGAGTGACAGTGAGTGGAGCATTGGGACCACTTCTCGGCAGCCACCACCTCAGCCAGAACGCACGTGTCGCAATACACAACGCAGTGCTTGTCCCAACGTTATTATATGGAAGCGAGAGTTGGGTATGCAAAAAGGAGCATGAGAGTAAAATCAATGCGGTCGACATGCGATCTCTGCGGAGAATCTGTGGAGTGAGGCTGACTGACTGCATTCGTAACAATTACGTAAGAGAGCGAGTAGGTATGAGAGAGAGAATTGGTATAAAGATGCGAAAGGGAATGCTCCGTTGGTTCGGACATGTGGAAAGAATGCCGGACGAGCGACTGGCTAAGAAGATATACAATGCGAAAGTGGAAGAATGTAGGTACAGGGGAGACCAAGACTTACCTACCTAGACCAAATTGGTCATGTATTGAAAGAAGGTGAAGTCAGGAGCCTCCGAAACCGGCGAGCGTGTATGAAGAGAGTTACGAATGTTGAGGAAGCGAGAGATGTATGCAAGAATAGAGCCTCTTGGCACTCTGTTCTCTCTGCCTACCCCGCAAGGGAAATGGTGGTGATGATAATTAAAACATTATGTTCAGAAAATGTGAAATTGAAAATAATAGTCATGAGCAGGATATTTTTGATTTCAAATTTTCGAGTTTTGTGTTTATTTATATGGCTAAATGCTTCAAAAATATATATAAAAAATATCAAAACATTTGTCTTTTATCAAAAAAAGAAAAGACACAGGGAGGTAGGGAGAGAAAATTATAACAAGTATATGAGTAAAAGAAAAAGCATGATATACGAGAGAGGATGAACGAATAAATAGAAAGGACGAGAAGTTATGATAGAGGGAAGATGAGAAGAGGTCCAGTGCTCTCACATTGCTTCACAGCTATATTTTTTGAGAGGTCAAATCATTCTTTCTAGGATAAGCAAGGCTCAACCACCATGAGACGAAGCTCTGTTTAGTAAACCTTCACTACAATGTATTGACAAACATAATTTGGCTCTCATTGCGGCATTAACATACTAATCGATATGTGAGAAATAAGAATTACTTACTACATTATGAAGTACCAAAAATATTTTTGGGATAAGCAAAGATGTAGATACCGATCTCCCATAATGAGTATTGTAGGTTTGATTCTAACACCTAACATTTCTTTGTGCAATCCACAAGTAATTGTTATTTATTTCTGGTTGTGCTTTGTGTTCGTCAAATTATGTGGGACGAAGTTGCACAAAATTTTTATTTTTGTGTTCCACGGATCTTTAAAAAATATTCAAATCTCATTCATTTTTTGCGCTCTGAAGGCTATCTTCGTAAATACATAATTGTAATTTGATTAACCTTCATATTTATAATTGTATAAATAAAATAAAAAGGTAAAGAAAAAGATTATACAGAAACCTGCGTGCTTTTTGTGGGAAAAAATGTACCTAACCGCACATCCCGTCGTTTGGGGCACCTAACAGCTACCCTGTTAGTTAGGTTAGTGGAGCCCTCATCTATCACTAAATAAACCCTCTGTGTGCCATCTGTCCGCCTGTATTGGCGGACCACTGGAAATGTTTTACATTACTTCAGTGGTTATGTATACATATATACCTACCAGTTAGTTTTTTGATGTGAAACATATAATGCGGAGGGAGGGTAAAATCGGCTGTTAGCGTGGCGACGATTTTATTTAACTTGTCCCGTTCAAATCTTGCAAGTTAAATTTGACTCACTTCCCGGTTTCCGATTGAGCTGAAATTTTACAAGCATGTGTATATCATGTGACAATTCAATGTTATGATAACATGGAGCTGATCTCATGATGGAGCTGGAAGGTAGACATAGGAACTCTATAATGAAACGGCGCAACCCCATCGAATTTGGGCTCGTATGATTCGTCTTTCTGAGTACTTTGTGTCTAGATGGTATCCAAGGGCTGATGATGAAGAGTGGCCACAGGAACTCTATAATGAAATGACGCAACCCCGTCGAGTTTGGATACATTTTATTCGTCTTGATGAGTACTTTGTCTTTAGATGGTATCCAGGGTCTGATGAGCTCGAAGGTGGACATTGGAACTCTGTAATTAAATGGTGCAACTCCATCGAGTTAGGGCTCGTTTGAAATGTCTTGACACGCGGTTGCCTCGGCCCCTACCCAGTTAGATTATCGCCAATGGACCGCATGAATCCATTGCCACAAAGGCCAGAATCAAATATTATTACCATATAGGGCCAGCATGCCATCCCGAATGCGAGCAGAGTACGCCAGGGTTCGAGAACGTTCTATGGCTACTCCAATCGCAAGCGTATGGATAGGAAAAGTTCTAGAACAAAAAACTATCCACCAATGAGTAAGTCGAGGCAACAGCGCTATAAAGAGATGGCAAGTATAATCTTAGAAGTATTATTAGAGTAAAAATATAAATATAGGACAGGAGGTAGATTTTTTTTTCTCGGACTCGGAATTATCGTGTGTGTCAAGGCAGATAACACTGCGTAAATTATCATAAAATATTATTTTTTCCTACGGCTTTTTAAAGTGTGTGACTTAGAAAACCCCAAAGGTACGTTTAAAATCATTTCTATTGTAGGACTCATTTTCTTTCGTTTACTTTATTGGTATAACCATATTTGAAAAGTAGATTTTTACGTGTAACTGTTCTATAAAGTTTGATCTAACGAGATTTATTAGTATAATCATAATTGAAAAGTAGATTTTACGTTAAGTAACTGTTCTACAAAGTTTGTTCTAACAAGAGGATTAGACGTATTGTATAATACATACCTAACAATCATTTGTTTCAAAGGTACATAATTATCAAAAAACATCATACTGTTCCTACAGAGATTATTACCTATTTATTTTGTACTACACAATATTTCGTACCCACCTTATAATTTTTAATTTGTTAACGCCACCAAGTCATACAGTTAAAAAAAAAGATGAAGTCCTAAAAGTTTTGACACAATACTTTCCCTCCAGAACTGAGCGGAAGGGGGAAGGGGCGCCGGTCTTAAATATACCGCCCCCCATATTTAGTCACTAACACCCGAATAAAAGGTAACGTACATTTCTTTTACAATTTCCAAATTAACCTTGAAAAATAGCCCAAGCCTGCTGCGCAATTTCGTGTGTTTTAATAATTCTTATGGAGGAATATTTCACCCTTTGGCACATTCCTCATTCATCTCAAGATCGGGATATTATCCTTGTATTTGTGCCACAGGTTAGATGGGTTTGATGGAAAGCATGTCGATATGATGATAAAAAATAATGTGCGTATCTGACTTGGCGATGCAGAGATAATTGCTTCAACGATTGTCGTATCCCAGTGGGTATCGTTTTCTAGTAAATTGAGTTCTTCACATGCAGCACGATTTGTTGGGAAAATTGTACTATTAACAGTCCGTAGTGACACGAACGACGTTGGCCCACGCACATGTCAGTTGCGTTTTGCTATACCACGTTTTATGTCACGTTCCACGGGACTGGACTGCCTCGGTGGTGTAGCGGTAGTGTATGCGACTGCTAATCATGATGTCTCGGGTTCGATCCCCGAGTCGGGCAAAAAGTTATTGAGCTTTTTCCTAAAAAGAAAAATTCTCAGTAGTAGCCCGGAGTTTGGAAATGTGCCCGGTAGACGTCAATAGGCTCGCCCCCTATTACGTGGGACTCAAACATAGCTGGCGAGTCGTGGGTGTATAATACACCTCTGCCTACCCCTTCGGGGAATACAGGCGTGATGCTATGTTTGTTGTTTTGTGTTCCACGGGAACGGGATAAAAAACAAAACATAAATCCTCTGTCCTTCTCCTGGTTCTAAGATACCTCCCTAACAATTTTCAGCCAAATCGGTTCAACATTTCTTGAGTTATAAATAGTGTAACTAACACGACTTTCTTTTATATATATAGATTATTTTAAACTCAATTTATTATATTTTCATCGGTCCTTGATAATATTTAGATATTTTTATATATATTTTTAGCATTTGACATGCTTAGCACTATGCATTAAACACAAACCAAAAAGTCACCCAAAGACGTTAAGTATGAATGTGTTATCGAAATTAGCGGTCAGGAGCAATTGTCACGATGGCTGAATTGGCAAAGCATCTGGACGGTATCCAGGAGATGCAGGTTCAAATCCTGCTCGTGACTGTTATTTTCGATTTCACATTTTTTACTTTGTGTTTAATGTATGGTCCTTGATAATTGTGCCAAAGAAGCCCGGCGAAAATTCATAGAAAGTTGGGCTTGATGTTACAGTATTCATTGCTGCATTATTTGATTTATAAATTAATAGCCGTCTATCATCTAAGTCCACCCGTGATCATGAATGCTGTAAAGTATTCGAAACGTCGGGATAGGAGTAAAATCAAGTAAACGCGATAGATTCCTTAAACGTAGTTTTATTTCAAAATGTGTAACATTCGCGTAAATATCAGAAAGTATTAATTAATAGCATTTTTAAAATTTAAAAAGTTCGTGACTGAAATATTGCATAAATAAAATATAGGTCTTAAAAATATATATCTTTAGGCACATAATCATCGTCATTTTAGTGACAATGAACTCTCACATTGTATTTACTTAAAAATACACACATTATAGGTGCCAAACAACTGCATTGTACTTACTTATCATAACACCTAAGATAATAGAAATAAAGAAAGGGGCACTCTGGGTAACTTTGACAGATTACAGCGATATTTTTCACGGTATTTTAAATGTTTTAACATTTAAATGACAATATTATACTTTGTTAGTGTCCTCAGAATATTTTTTATCTATATACAATAGTGAAAGACCATTCCTAGTCCATAGTCCATTAATTATAGAGAAAAATCTATTTTTGTAGTGTGTCAAAGTTACCACGCACAAAAGTGTAACTTTGACACACTTTAAATCCGTCACATAAATGAGGTGGTAATATTTGATTATTAAATTACTTTGGGTAGCATCCCCCGTGGGATCTGGAGGCGGAGGTGCTCGCCGACGTCTATCGGCGGGCGTCGACGGCGCGGGCGGGGGGCAGCCGCCCCTCGCCGAGCGCAATGTCATCGTGGCGGGAAGATGCCTGCCGCGCCACCGTCCTAAAGTGGAAGTCTCGGCTGGAGACGCCCCGGGCCGGTCTCTGGACCGTGGGGGCGCTCCGGCCGATCTTGGAAGAATGGGCAGGGCGGCAGCACGGGGTCCTCACCTTCTGGTTGGTGCAGGTTTTGTCGGGGCATGGTTGTTTCGGCAAATACCTGCACACGATCGCAAGGAGGGAGACGACCCCAGGCTGTCACCACTGCGACTGCGACGAGGACTCGGCGCAGCACACGCTCGAGTCGTGCCCAGCCTGGGATGTGCAGCGCCGGGAACTCGTTGCAGTCATAGGCGTGGACCTGTCGCTGCCGGCCGTTGCGCGAGCGATGGTTGGCAGTGACAGGGCCTGGACCGCGGTCGGCGCCTTCTGCGAGGCTGTCATCTCGCGGAAGGAGGTGGCGGAGAGGGCCCGTGAGGAATCCTCCTTCGCGGACCCGATTCGCCGCCGGCGCGAGGGGCGGCGTGCGCGCGCTTACTTGCGCCTGATGCCGCCCTAGCCGAGGCTGCGGACGGTGGGGTCGGGGAGTACCCTGCCGTCCGCGGAAGCCTACCGCGAAGGTGCGACGCCCAAGTGCGCGAGGCGTCGCTCAAGAGAGGGTGCCCGTAGGGGCTGCCGCCTGCGGATCGCGGTCATAACGACGCGGTACCCGTGATTCGCCGTAGCAAGGGCGGGTGGAGGCGCACGGTGGGTTTTTAGTGGGTGAGAGCCCCATTCACCCCGTTGTCTCCCCGGGCAGCGGGGTGTGCGGTAGGACATTTTTGCCTACCTAAAAAAAAAAAAAAAAAAAAAAAAAGTATGCAAGTTATCAAAGTCCATAGAGAAATGCATGGAACGTTCGTCAAAGCAATAACCGTCAGAATCCTTTTCACGTTTTCATTTTCAACTCACACAAAAAGAACAGAATTATCCACTTTTTTTTTAGGCGGGATAAAATGTAACCTACCGCACACCCCGCTGTCCGGAGAGACATCGGGGTAGTGTAGGGCTCTCACCCACTAAAACCCGCTGTGCACCCTCATCCACCCATACTCGGCGGACCACTGGTACTGCGTGTATTCTCTCTAGTGGTTTGTGCGATGGCTAGTCCCATCAAGCTCCCTCTCTGAGTGACGACCCCGCGCATCTGGGACGTTACACCTTCGCGGTAGGCTCAAGGCAGACGGTGGATAATCCCCGATCCAACTACCCGAGGCCTCGACTAAGGCGGCATTAGGTGCAGATAGTCGCGCACGCGCCGTCCCAGGCGCCGTCGGCGCGTCGGGCCAGACGAGAGATCGGCTTCCCTGGCCCTTTCCACCGCCTCCTTCTGCGTAATCACATCCTCGCAGAAGGCGACGAGCTCGGTCCAGTACCTATCGCTGCCGACCATAGCTCGCACAACAGCCGGCAGCGACAGGTCCTCTCCGATGACTGCAGTAAGATCTCGGCGCTGCCCAGCCCAGGCCGGCCACGACTCGAGCGTGTGCTGCGCCGAGTCCTCGCTGCAGTCACAGTAGTGGCAGCAGGGAGTCTCCTCCCTCCTAGCGACCGTGTACAGATACTTTCCGAAGCAGCCGTGCCCCGACAGTACCTCCACAAGTCGGAAAGGGAGGACTCCGTGCCGCCGCCCTATCCATTCCTCAAGTAGAGAGTAATACCACTTTTAAATCTTTTTCTCCTAATTTTTTGACGACTAATAACACAAATGTCACCACCCCATTCTTTCCCACGGGTATCGTATGAGCGACTAAGGGAAGTAAGCAATTATCATCCATCGCACGACTGGTTGTAGGGCTGGGTACCAAGTGGGAGTAATCAATTGGTATCTGGCCCGAGCGGGTTGGTACCACCATCTCCCGTGTGACCGGCCATGAAGCACATCGTTGCGTTTTGGCTGTAGCAGGAGATAGCCGTTTATATTTCATTTCATATCTATGAAATGAATTGGTGAGCAGCGGCTTGACAATACTCTCAGTATTGTTGAGTCCATGAGCGACGGTTACCATATATCATCAGATGGGCCCTAGCTCGTCTGCCACTACAACCAATAAAAAAAAAATGTCTTCACATCACAAACTTATATGTTTGGACTTAAAATGAACGTCTATACCCAGGATTACATTTATTTCTTTGTGCTTTTTACAACCCAAATCTGTTCAATAGATTGCTATGTCGTTATTATTTTTCTGTTTAAAAAGAAGGCATGCTTAATTGATCTTTCAACGACTAGCTCATATTACTGAATGGATTGGGTCGCAATTTGACACACATAACATGTATATTCATACAGGTAGGTAAAGGTTTTCGCAATTAAGAAAAATCTTTGTCCGGCCAAAAATTTATTGATCGCTAGAAGGACTGAAGTATCGATATAGATATTTTTATAAGCTTGCTAGGGAGCAATGTCCACCATTTTTTAGCTGTGACTTAGAAATGGCCCGGTTATTTCTCCTCCTTCTGTTTCTCTTAGCTTAGTGCGTGTTCGCCATGCATGCACTGACTGGCGTGTCGCGATGCGTGTGAATAGCTAGCTTGGCCTGGCGGCGCACGGAAAGCGGCGTGCTGAACTGCTTCCCAAGCTGCACTTCATGCCAATTAAATAAAAAGTTCCACAGATGGCGTAGTGGTACCAAACTTCCACCCGAGTGTTGTG
The DNA here is from genome assembly GCA_948253155.1 of Leucoma salicis. NCBI lineage: Eukaryota > Metazoa > Arthropoda > Insecta > Lepidoptera > Erebidae > Leucoma > Leucoma salicis. The sequence continues at coordinate 9,904,677 of OX411815.1, forward strand.
GGTTCGATTACCACATCACAAAAAACTCTTTGTGTGATTAACAATTGGTTGTTCTAAGTGTAGATGTCTGTCCGTTAAATTGTATGTTTGTAAAGTCCCCCGTGATAGAAGCATTATTCCGAGTGTAGGGTGATATATCTTTAAAAAATAACTAGCCTTTGCCCGCGGCTTCGCGCGGTTATATCTCAGGTTCCCGATATAGTAGCGGATAAAATGTATACTAGTTGTTAAGTCTAATCAAGAGCTACCAAATAAAAAAAATACATCAAAATCCGTTCAGTATTTTATGCGTGACGCGCGAACAAACAAACACACAAACAGACAAAAAATCTAAAAAACATCGTTTTGAGGTTGGACACCCCTATATAGCATAACAAAGTCATTTTTTCTCAAATAGCTTAAATGTACAGACACATCTCTGTTACAGCTTTATAATAGTATAGATAATGCGATAAATGTAATAAATAATAAATTTTATTTTTTCTTGACGTTCTAATAGAATGAAGATATTAGGAGCCTTGTACATTTTATAATATTAAGGCTATGGTAATTAGCACATTTTTATCAAGTCGGGGATAAGATACGGATTGTCATTAAATATTACTCTCCAATCAAGTCCATAGCTTCATGTCGTAAGAGGCGGACAAGCAGTAAAATGGATGGATCTAAAGCGGCACTGTTTTGAAGAAATTCGTGTTTGAATGTATCCCTGGATAGTTTACCTTGCACTTATAGGATAGTTTTGATTGCCAACTGGACTTGGTAGGTGGTGCTGCAATCGTGCTCGAGAATTTATATAATTTCATTTTTCGGACATTAGTTTCGCTTATTTTTTCGCATATCAGTGTATATAACCTTAAAATTTTAAAATAGGGGGACAGTAAATTGTTGGCAACAATGCGATCGAGTTGGATCTCGTTTGAATCGATAAGTACTCTGATACTGGATGATGTCCAGGGTATAATGATGGAGCTGGAAGGTGACCATGGGAACTGTACGTAAACGTCGCAGCCGATCTATTTTCATCTCGTTTGATTCGCTTTGGGAAGTACTTAGTTCCTAGATGATATCCAGGGTCTGATGATTGAGCCGAAAGGAGCCACCAGCGATTCAAAATCTCCACTTTACACTTGTTTTTGATGTCTTTACGACCCACGCCACCTATCGGATTTTAACATTTCAACAGCAAGAATGAAAAACTGAGCATGCTTTTATTTTAAACTTGAGACTGTGAGAAGAATACAAGATTTATTTATAATTTTTATAAATATAGAAAACATAGAGCCTGTATCCCCGAAGGAGTATGTAGAGGTGTATTACACACCCACGGTTTGCCAAGTATGTTTAAGTCCCACGTAATATGGAGCGAGCCTATTACCCTCTGTTGGGTTTTCTTCCCGTGAATTGATACAACTTTGATTTTGTTTAAATACTTTTATGATTGATGAGATTACAATGGATTATTTTTCTAGGCAAGACTAGGAGGGATCAAACTATACAATACAGATATATGCAAAAAATATTGAAGTGAATATGACACGTTAGCGTTGGTACGAAACGAGTAGAAGTATCAGTTTAGTTTCACAGGCCGACGTACGCTTTTTTTTATACGAATTGAATGCTTGGGCTTGTACAATCTCCCGCGCCTTGAAAGCTCCTTTCAAGAACCATATTTAACCATTCTACATAGGTAAAGTGAGAAACCCCTACTTTTATTTTGAAACGATATTTTGCAGACTTTACAGCTGCCTCGTAACCACTAAAATTTGGGGAGTATGCAGGTAAGAATTTAAATTTAATACCCTCCTCTACAAATGGATCTGACACAGAGTTACAGTTAGTCTTGAGAAAAGTTCCAATCTCGCGGCTAGCACCTACAAAGTTTGATCCATTATCACACCAGATCTTATGAGGCTTACCCCTTTTACTAATAAAATGGCGTACAGCCAAAATGAAAGCTTCAGAGCTCATATCGTGAACTAATTCTAGATGTACAGCTTTTACCTTGAAACATATGAATTCACATAAATAAAATTTAATTAATCTAGAGCCACGCCCTTTCCTATCATTAATTAAGAAAGAACCAGTCATGTCAGTACCAGTGACTTCGAATGGATATCCTGGATGTACCCTAGCAGATGGTAAGTTTCCCATTATTTGACTAGCACTGCTCCCATTGCTTTCCTACATAACATACAATTTCTGTACACTTTCCTAGCTAAAGCCTCTTAGGGGCCAATACTTCTCACGGATGAGGGACAGAAACAATTGCGGTCCAGCATGCATATACTTAATGTGATAGTAATTAAACAACAGCTTTGCAAAATTTTGATTGGGGTCAATAATTATAGGATGGTTCTTATCATGAGAGGAATTGGAGTTGTGCAACCTTCCTTCAACTCTTAGCAGCCCCATATCATCAACAAATGGGGTCAAACTCAACATACGGGACCATTGAGGTGGTTTGTCCCAATTTGGAAAACTGTCCCGTTGAGAAAGATAGGCTAGCTTGTGTTCAGATACTAATAATTCCTCTATAGTTAAACCTTGTCTAATTTTACTTAAACCGTAAAAATTTTACTAAAACCACCCAACAACGGGTCTCGTGGCGTAGTCGGTAGTGTAACCGACTTCCGTGCACGAGGTCGTGGGTTCAATTCCCACTCAGGACAATTATTTGTGTGATGAACACAGGTATTTGTACTGCGTCTGGGTGTTTTCTATCTATGATATGTATGTATTTACAAAAAAAAAGTAGTATATGTATTATATCCATAATCTGGTAGGAGCCTATAGTTATATTCTCGCACAAGCGCTTGCCAAGTGAAATTGCTTCACAGGTACCACCAGATTGGGGTATAGGCCTAACTAACAATAGCTGGACGAAAAAAGAAATTTTCTCTCAATATATAGAAAAAGTGTTACATCCACAGCTTGTGCGAAATCAAGTACCATTTCCGGTCATTTTATTTGTAGATGGACACAAAACTTACCTCATTTACGCCGTCAGTGAGCTTTGTTCCTCATTGGATATTGTGCTTATAGCACTTTATTCCAGTTGCACTCGATTGCTTCAGCCTGCAGATGTCTCAGATTTTAGACCTCTAAAAGCTGGTTGGCAGAAGACGGTATTAGAGTTGCGGCATGACAATCCATCCCAAGCTCTTACAAAAGTCGATTTTGTATTGTTATTGAAAAAGACTAATGATAAATGCGTAAAACCAGATACAATTATTAATGGTTTCCGGGCTACCCGTTTTTGTACGTGTGACTCAAATGCTATAGACTACTCGAAATGCTTGGGGAAGAATCTACAAGTTTTAAGGTTAGGTACCTACCTATTTCCTACTTTAACTAAGTGCCAATAATTAGACTAGTAAATGCCAACATTGAGAATTTCTATGCCAATAATAGGATTTTCTGTAGTCTTTCGGATTTAAGTGTAAAATATTTATTTAATACTATTCCATCACATAAAAATTATTATAAAAACAAAGATTAAAGTATTTTCTTTGATTCTGTCACGTGTTTTGTCTACTAGCTTTTGCAAATAAGATTTTATGGTAATTTAATTTCAGACCGACACGAAGCTCACTCTTAAAGTGCCAATGATTGGGTAGTTTACCCTATGCCACAATCCGCAGTAACTTTGAAAAGTTTGAATAAATAGAAAAATCAATTAAGGGTTTACTCAGTTGTGATGCATTTAAAAGAGTTATGTTTTTGCGTACTTCAGGCAATGTCGCATCTGTCAAGTTCAATCCTTGGCAAGGCCGATCCTCTTCTCCATGCTTTATTAATATAGGTCCCTCCCACCATAGTGACAATGAACTCAATTCGTTTGGGTATACTCCACGAGATCCTATGTCTGCAGGATTTTGAGATGTAGGGACATACAACCATTTACCATCATTACATAATTCATCTATTGCTGCTACTCTATTTGCTACAAAAGTTTGTAGTATATGCGAAGGTATGCCTAACCAACCAAGCACGATTTTCGAATCTGACCAAAAAATTTTATTTGCAATGTTGCAACGTATTGACTTACAGGGTTTATTGCACAAGCGAGCGACTAGCAGAGCACTACGCAACTCTAACCAAGGTATGCTAGTTGTCTTCAGTGGAGCTACCTTGGCCTTAGCTTACAACAGTTTAACAGTACATTTGCCTACAGTGTCGGTTGACTTTATATAAAACCAACCCGAATATGCCCACATATTTACATCAAAAAATTAATAAATCTCAACTTTTACAGGATTATTACAGCAAGCATGACGTGGTATATTCAACCTTTGCAAATAATATACATTCTCAATGAACCTTTGCCAAGATTTATTTATATCACTAGGTAGTTACCTAGCTTAAATAATCATTTATGTTGTTCACTGATATATCAATTCAATGTCAATGACACTTGACAGTGCTATCAGCAACGACAGCAAGCAGCAACATTCATTGAAGTTGTCACAATTTTGTAACTGAACACAGGTCTTTTGAGCCATAGTATTTTTTTTTCTTCTTTTACTTTATTATTATTTTACTATTTTTAGTTATAATTTCACTGGACTTTGTTTTTCTATGATGTTTTTAAGTTTAGTTGTTAAATTTAAAGTTCTAACAAGTTAGTTTATTACCTAATTAATAACTGGACAACTGGCAGGTGGTAATTAATTATTAGTTGCACAAATAAAATAGAAACGCTTTTTAAGTTTATTTTTAGTTTTATAGGTATTTATATATAATAAATATTATAGGTATTGTATTTTATTACATTTATTAAATCTTATGTCTAATAGCGATAATGATAGTGATAATGACAGTTATTATTCGGCTCATAGCGCGGTAGTTCCAATCACAGTTTCATTAGTGTACCGTCTCTGTCCGACAGTATTACATGCCAATTTGCTGATGTCCCTAAGCATTTTAATGTCGTTCATATCAATGCCCAAAGTGTTCCGGCACATTTCTCAGATATGCTGGCAAATTTTAACTGTAAGAATATTCATGCTATCCTTGTTTCTGAGTCTTGGTTAAAGCCATGTTTACCCTCAACATCATACTCCCTTCCTGGGTTCAAACTCATTAGAAACGATCGTGCCGTTGGAGCTGGAGGTGGTGTTGCCATTTATTTAAGATCATATATTAAATACAGGATCATACACCAATCTCCGCAACCTCCGCCCACGAACGCTGGCGAGCACCTATTTATTGAGCTTGAACTCAATTATACCAAACTCCTACTCGGCGTATATTATTGTCCCTCTTTACGTATAGATTTCTTCTCCTCTTTCGGAACCTTACTGGTAGATCTATTGCCGTCTTACAGTCACTCTATAATAATGGGCGATTTTAACACCTGCCTATTATAAAATGATTCCCGTTCCAAATCACACTTTTCTGTAACTGAATCCTGTAACCTGTCTATTCTTCCTCTTAATGCCACACATCACTTTCCTAACTCTAACCCTTCTCTTCTTGATCTAATGATGGTATCTTCAAGAGAGTGCGTCACTAGGTATGGCCAATGCCCAGCTGATGCGTTCTCCTACCATGATTTACTCTTTCTTTCTTATAAGCCAAGTCTAACCCTAAAGTCCTAAAACAGCGTAATTTTCGTGACATAAATCTCAGCAATGTGCGTGAAGATGCAAACGGTATCGACTGGACAGCGCTTATTAGTTCGAGATCGATAGATGACAAAATAAAAATATTTACAGATAATCTCGTCAAACTTTATGACAAACATGCACCGATCCGTCCAGTCAAAATTAAACATCCGCCTGCACCACGGCTCACTACTAGCATCAAACACTTGATTTCGCAAAAGGCTGCAGCTAAATTTAAATACAAAATTAAGCCTAATGAGTCAAATTTAAAGAAGTACGTTGCCATTAGAAATAACTGAAATAAGGTGTGTAGGGATGCTCAACGCCAGCATATTCATAACTCGGTTCAAAACGGAGACTCGGCAAAAGTAATAAAGTAAAGAGAATAAAGAAAATTCTAAAAATTAATCTACGAACACTAGATTAAAGATTAAGAATAAATCATCTCAAAAAAAAACATAAAACGCAACAACAACCAGAAAATTATAACTGAGGAATCGTCTGTCAACGAAAGTGTGTGACAATGGTTCTGAACCCTCAGAAGAGGAAAATTTTCTTCAAAATATGCTTTATTTTGTTTATTATTATGTTACGTTGATTACTTTATAGTTTTGAATTGTTTAAGTTCCTGTTCTGTGGATAAAAACAAGTTTAATCTTGTTTAATACTAGGTGATGGCTCTCATTACACATATGAAGGTTTTTTGGCTCTCATTACCCAATGTATGGGGTAATGGGAGCGAAAGTAACATCTATAAAAAACGTGATTTTAACTAGCTAAAGGAATATTTTTTTAATTTTTCTTAGGAATTACTGAAAGAAAGATAACTAAATTACTGATTAATGTTAAAAAAAATCAATCATTGTAACTTTAACTGGTATTTTTTTTACTTTTCCTTACATGGCTCCAATTCCTCCACTCTCCCCTACTTTAATGCATTAAAGGTAGGTTTGAAATTATCTCCTGTTTATTTGCCATGATAATAAGTGTGCTGGCTTTCACATGCAGAAAGAAAGTTTTGAAATCCTACTAATATTATGATAGTGAAAATTTGTAAATATATTTAGAGGGGAGAGTCTAAATGAGTATAAATGAGTCATTGGATTAACGTTTAAGATACTTTTTTCCCGAAAACAATAATGTTTCCCTTAAAATAGTTATTTTTTGCAAACTATTTAACTACTAAACATATTAGTATGACATTTGGTATACAGGTATATTTATAAACCAATAACGAGTTCCTATAGGAATCTTTGGACCAAATTTTGAAGTTAACGCTGACGTAATATTATATTGGTAGAATCTAAATTATAAGAATATGGTTAATTTGAAAAAAGTGGACAAAAAGGATACATTTAAACGACTCTTATAATAATACAAGCAATTATATATATGTATAAATAACCCACCTATGTAGCTTGATTCACCATACACCAGTATAGTGCTTAAAATAAATATCACTTTTGCCGTGTACATCTTCTTTCGATTCCTGTGATAACTGATAGTTTGATCCTGAAGTAGTTCTTATTTATATAAAACCTGAATGCCGAAAAACTTATATCTGAATGTGCAATCTTTAATAATTTATGCAATTCATGAAAGGTTTCAGTACACAAAACTTCTAATTTTAAGTTTCATAAGTGTCGTTTGATTACTTGTGCGTGAGTTCCTCTTTTGGTCCATATAAGGTAAGCACATGTTTCGCATATACGCATCACTCGCATGCTGCCAACTCCAGAGATAAGACTGGGATAGCTCCAGTGATCCGCTGTAGAGGTGGAGAAATATAAAATGGGGGATTATTTGGTGGTTAAGGACATCACACTAGACCGTTCGATCATGAAGGCCATTTATGAAAAATACATAGATTTAATTTTACGTTTTATTTAGTTTTGATCCTTCATATTATTGTATAAATAAAATAAAAAGGTAAAATAAAAATATCATACAGAAACCTGCATGCCTGAGTGATTTTCCGACGGTTTATAAAGTCTACCAGCCTTCACTGTGCCAGCGTAGTGGACTGCCGCCTGAATATCTCTCACACTGAGAGGAGACACGTATCCAATTGTGGGTCAGTATTAGGTTGAAAAAATATATTAAAGGCAAAAACATTATTATTATCCTATACTTATCCATTATCATTGTCCTGTCAGTACCTATCTTTAACAAATAATTATACTGAATTCAAGAGTAATATTTTTTTTACTTACTTACTTATCACGCCATCTCCCTTGCGGGGTAGGCAGAGAGAACAGAGTGCCAAGAGGCTCTATTGTTATATACATCTCTCGCTTCCTCAACATTCATAATTCTCTTCATACACGCTCGCTGGTTTCGGAGACTCCTGACTCCATCTTTCTTCAATACATGACTGATTTGGTCTAGGTAGGTCTCCCCCTGTACATACATCCTTCCACTTTCGCATTGTATATCTTCTTAACCAGTCACTCATCCGGCATTCTTTCCACATGTCCGAACCATTGGAGCATTCCTTTTCGCACCTTATATATATTTTTCCAATACTCTCTTTCGTACCTACTCGCTCTCTTACGTCGTCGTTACGAATGCGGTCAGTCAGCCTCACTCCACAGATTCTCCACAGAGATCACATTTGGACTGCATTAATTTTACTCTCATGCTCCTTTTTGCATACCCAACTCTCGCTTCCATATAATAACGTTGGGACAAGCACTGCGTTGTGTATATTTTTTAAAAGATTATAAATTTAAGCCATATTGTTTTTGCTTTGAATAATTAATTTAAATGATAAATTAACATTAAATTCGCACCGTATAGTTGAAAAACTGTATCAATTTTCCACTTTTAATATAAACTGACTTTTTTAAAAATGCTGCTAAACTAATTAAATTAGGCATTTTTACTACTGAAAGTGTTTATCACGAATACTAGATATAATGTTAGTTTGTTTGCGGTGATTTGTAGAGGCAGTGGAACTATATTTACGGAGAACACTTACAAGGACATACAGCTGACGAACTATTAGGTACTGCAATCCCAGTACAGCTATTTTGTTGGATGTCGGAAGGGTTAACGTGTCATAAGTATGGACCTCTGTACCCTCTCTATTGTTAAACAGTTTATTTTTGTGACACCCTCTCAGGCTGTTATGAAATATCCAATAACAGTTGGCAAAGGACATAATTAGCACATTATGAATTTAACGGAATCTATCAAGGACTTTAAGATATGAATAAATCAAATTGTTCTCATTGTAAGAGCATTGACTTATGTTTCTTCCATCGTTAACTCGCGTCGATACACACGCCTAAGTATTCGATAAAAACTAGCCAAGTCAGACCTTAGGCTTTAATATATTATCCTAAGATATAAGAAGAAATTATATTTTAAGATGTTATAAAATATTTTATGTTGTTATAAATAAATTTCAGGACTGTCCGTTGAACTTGGCACCCATTTAGATCTCACTTCGTTTGACGTTGAAATCAATAACCAAGGCATATATATCATAATATTGAACTTGGCTCTCATTTCACATTTATGTTTTTGATGGGATATCATTACTTTTTGTACAGAAATTATTAGTAAGTTCTTAATAAAATTATTACCAAATGGTTTTTGTTAATCTACTGTATTTTGCTACGTTTACGGGGTATAATTGTGTAGTAAAATTAAACCACTCCTACAATAACGCTAGAATATTTTCATCATTCCTACAACTTACCAGATAACCAGATATAATTATACTTATGTACTATAATTACTGTCTCCGTAATACATTATATCAACTAGATTAACATACGCCTGAACTCTATCAAGCGCTTACATCAACTGTCGTTTATTTTTTTTTTGTTATCCCTGTGGAAATGCATTTACGCATCCTCCCCGCCAGTGACAGACGGAGGGATATAGAGGGCTCGCTGGGCGCCATGATCTTGGTTGCGCCCGGAATACCCACTAAAACCGCAGCGACCCCTTCCACGCCTATTAGCGGGACGCCGGAGGGTCGTCTTTCGATATTCTACTCCGACGCCCCAGGCGGATGGCCTACTGGCCACTCCCTGGCGTCATCAAGGTGGTGGGAGGAGGTGGGCGTAGCGACGCCTTCTCCCCTCTGGCCGCCTCCGGTGGAGCGAGTCTGCGTGAGCTGATGCCTCGCGTTCCCGCTCCGCGGCCTCCTTCAATGCAATTACAGTCTCACAGAAGGAGGCCATGGACGACCAGCACCTGTCACCGCCAAGCATCTGAGAGATTACTCTTGGCAGCGACAGGTCTCTTCCAATTACCTCCGACAGGGCGTGGCGCTGTGGCCCCCAGGGGGAGCAGTCCTCCAGAGTGTGATGCGCGTCATCAACTAGCGCGCCGCACTCGTGGCATCCAGGGGCCCCTTCTATTCCAATACGATGCAGGTACTTACCGAAGCACCCATGTCCGGTAAGCACCTGCGTTAGCCTGAAACTCAGGTTGCCGTGCCGTCGATTTAACCAGCGATGGAGGTGCGGCGCAACTGCCTCTACAGTCCCCCGTCCTGCTCCGGGGGACTCCAACTCTTCCCTCCACCGCCGGATCATCGCCTTTCGGGCCGCTTCATTCCATTTTTCAATCTTGGCTGCCTCCCCCCCTGACAGAAGACGTGGACGCCGAGGCTGGCCGCATTCGCGGCATGCTTACGCAGATTTGCGATGCGGCCATGCCCCGCGTGCGGCGCCCGCCTCAAAGGAATGGGGTCTACTGGTGGTCCTCGGAGCTGGCGGACCTCCGTGCGGCCTGTATTCGTGCCCGGAGGTCCTACACCCGCAGCCGACGTCACCGAATCCGCGACGAAGAGTGGGAGGGCTGGCTGTATGCGGTGTACATCAGTGCGCGCGCCGCGTTAAAGCTGACTATCTGTCGCGCCAAAGATGCGAAATGGCAGGAGATGCTGGAGGGTCTCGAGCGTGACCCCTGGGAACGCCCGTACCGCGCGGCGCTTAACAAGCTCCACGCCCAGGCCCTCCCCCTTACGGAGACCCTCCAGCCGGGCTTCTTCTCTGAGGTGGGTGAGGGACTATTCCCTTTTCCGCTTTTCCGCGATGGGCTGTGGGTAGGCTCGACCTGGACCTGCTAGTGGAGGCGGCCATTTTTCAATCTTGGCTACCTCCCCCCCTGACGGAAGACGTGGGCGCCGAGGCTGGCCGCATTCGCGGCATGCTTACGCAGTTCTGCGATGTAGCCATGCCCCGCGTGTGGCGCCCGCCTCTACGGAAGGGGGTCTACTGGTGGTCCCCAGAGCTAGCGGACCTCCGTGCGGCCAGTATTCGTGCCCGGAGGTCCTACACCCGCAGCCGACGTCGCCGAATCCGCGATGAAGTGCGGGAGGGCCGGCTGTATGCGGCGTACAGCAGTGCGCGCGCTGCATTTAAGCTGGCCATCTGTCGCGCCAAGGACGCGAAAAGGCAGGAGATGCTGGAGGGTCTCGAGCGTGACCCCTTCTTTTTTTTTTGTTAAGGCGGGAAAAAATGTTCCTAACCGCACACCCCGTCGTTCGGGGCAACGAACAGGGTAGTGTGGGGCCCACACCCACTAAAGAAACCCGCCGTGTGCCGTCTCTCCGCCTTTGTTGGCGGGCCACTGGAACTATGATACATTCCTTCGGTGTTCCGCCGGCGGCTTACCCTTTCGGGTACCCTCTACTGAGCGACGCATCCGCAAATGGAGCGTCGCACCTTCGCGGGAGGCCTTGCGGGTGGCGGACGTTCCCCGGTCCATCCACCCGCAGCCTCAGCTAGGGCGGCATGAGGCGCAAGTATCTGCGCCTGCGCCGCCCCGGTCGCTGGCGGCGGTTTGGGTCAGCGGAAGAATCCTCCTCCCTAGCCCTCTCCGCCATTTCCTTCCGCGAGATAACCTCCTCGCAGAAGGCAGCGACCGCGGCCCAATTCCTGTCACTGCCAAGCATCGCTCTGACGACGCTCGGCAGCGAGAGGTCCCCCTCTATTTCCGCGACGAGTTCACGGCGCTGCTCGCCTAATGGCCTGGTATTGGATGGACGGTGGCACTTTGACGAGCACTTCCGCCGTCTTGCGCCAAAGCTCGTCAGCACGGCGTCCACCCTCAGGCGACTGATGCCGAATTTGGGCGGACCGAGTCTCGCGTGTCGACGACTCTACGCGGGGGTAGTACGGTTAATGGCACTGTACGGCGCGCTCGTGTGGGCGGAGTCCCTGGCTGCTCGCAATAGGGCCCTTCTGTGGCGTCCACAGAGGTTCGTAGCGGTTAGGGCAATGCGCGGGTACCGCACGGTCTCGTGCGGTGCAGCCTGCGCGTTGGCCGGAACCCCCCCGTGGGATCTGGAGGCGGAAGTGCTCGCCGACGTTTATCGGCGGGCGTCGACGGCGCGGGCGGGGGGCAGCCGTCCCTCGCCAAGCGCAATCTCAGCGTGGCGGGAAGATGCCCACCGCGCCACCGTCCTAAAGCGGAGGTCTCGGCTGGAGACGCCCCGGGCTGGTCTCTGGACTGTGGGGGCGCTCCAGCCAATCTTGGAAGAATGGGCAGGGCGGCAGCACGGGGTCCTCACCTTCCGGTTGGTGCAGGTTTTGTCGGGGCGCGGTTGCTTCGGCAAATACCTGCACACGATCGCTAGGAGGGAGACGACCCCAGGCTGTCACCACTGCGACTGCGGCGAGGACTGGGCGCAGCACACGCTCGAGTCGTGCCCGGCCTGGGAAGTGCAGCGCCGGGAACTCGCTGCAGTCATAGGCGTGGACCTGTCGCTGCCGGCCGTTGCGCGAGCGATGGTTGGCAGTGACAGGGCCTGGACCGGGGTCGCCGCCTTCTGCGAGGCTGTCATCTCGCGGAAGGAGGCGGCGGAGAGGGCCCGGGAGGAATCCTCCTTCGCGGACCCGATTCGCCGCCGGCACGCGGGGCGGCGAGCGCGCGCTTTCCTGCGCCTGATGCCGCCCTAGCCGAGGCTGCAGACGGTGGGGTCGGGGAGTACCCTGGCGTCCGCGGAAGCCTACCGCAAAGGTGTGACGCCCAAGTGCGCGGGGCGTCGCACAAGAGAGGGTGCCCGAAGGGGCTGCCACCTGCGGATCGCGGTGAAACGACGCGGTTCCCGTGATCTGCCGTAGCAAGGGCGGGTGAGGGCGCACGGTGGGTTTTTAGTGGGTGAGAGCCCCACACTACCCCGTTGTCTCCCCGGGCAGCGGGGTGTGCGGTAGGACATTTTTGCCCACCTAAACTAAACATAAAAAAAAGGCGTCACCCAAAGACGTTAAGTATGAATGTGTTATCGAGATTAGCAGTCAGGGGCAAGGGTCACGATGGCTGAATTGGCAAAAGCATCTGGACGGTAAATGCAGGTTCGAATCCTGCTTGTGACTGTTATTTCGATTTTACATTTTTTACTTTGTGTTTAATGTATGTTGCTAAGCATGTCAAATGCTAAAAATATATATAAATATATCTAAATATTTATAGGGTTTGCGTCATTATTAGGTAAAATCTTAATTGTAAAATTAAGTTTACCTGGTCGGTATAATGTATGAAAATACTTCCGACAGATGGTGCAGGCGTCACCCAAAGACGTTAAGTATGAATGTGTTATCGAGATTAGCAGTCAGGAGCAAGGGTCACGATGGCTGAATGGGCAAAAGCATCTGGACGGTATCCAGGAGATGCAGGTTCGAATCCTGCTCGTGACTGTTATTTTCGATTTCACGTTTTTGACTTTGTGTTTAATGTATGTTGCTAAGCATGTCAAATGCTAAAAATATATATAAAAATATCTAAATATTTATAGGGTTTGCGTCATTATTAGGTAAAATCTTAATTGTAAAATTAAGTTTACCTGGTCGGTATAATGTATGAAAATACTTACTAAAGATGGTGCAGGCGTCACCCAAAGACGTTAAGTATGAATGTGTTATCGAGATTAGCAGTCAGGAGCAAGGGTCACGATGGCTGAATTGGCAAAAGCATCGGGACGGTATCCAGGAGATGCAGGTTCGAATCCTGCTCGTGACTGTTATTTTCGATTTCACATTTTTCACTTTGTGTTTAATGTATGTTGCTAAGCATGTCAAATGCTAAAAATATATATAAAAATATCGAAAACAATGGAATTAAATCAGGTGAACTTGGATGCCACAAAATTGGCCTTAGACGCCCTATTCATCTTTCTGGATACGTGCTATTTAAATTTGCACGAACAGGTACAGCGTAATGCCTAATAAGTTTGTCTCAGCTCCTGGAGCACTTCTTTTAATAATTTGGGGAGATTATTTTGAAAGAACTCTAAATAACTTTGCCTTGTTAGATTACCCGGCAATTCAAATGGGCCAAACTAAAACCCAATGAATCTCATTCGTTTCTCGTCGTAGTATTCAATAAAGTAAAATAAGGCAAAAAAATATTGTTTTTTTTAATAATTATCTTAGGTACTAAGTATTATAGATTTTTTTTAGATTTTTTTTCTGAATGCCGTAAGTTCTACTATAAGCAATTTCAAGGTTTTACTGAACACCCGATATATATCAATGAAATTGAATAACAGCTAAAGAAAGGACTCTGCTAACAGGCGCAAATATAATTCACGTACTTTGGCTTCAAGCGATTCACGACTTATAGCCATCCTGATCTCCAGAGGCAACGCATTCCACAACAGGATACCTTGGATATGGAAAGAAGAATGCACTAGACTTGAAGTGTGAGGTGGACAGTGAAGTAGAATATTATTGACGGGCCTCGTTGCGTAGTCGGCTGTGTAACCGACTTCCGTGCACGAGGTCGTGGATTCGATTCCCACTCAGGACAACTATTTGTGTGATGAAAACAGATATTTGTTTTGCGTCTGGGTATTTTCTATCTATTATATGTATGTATTTACAAGAAAAAAGTAATAAATGTACTATATCCGTAATCTTGTACCCATAGCACAAGCATATAGCTTATTTTGGGACCAGAGGACGTTGTGTGAAAATGTCCGTGAATATTTATTTATTAGAAGAACGAAGATGTCGCTCATGGATGGCAGAAAGAAATTGGTAATGAGATTTTAGATAAGTAGGCGCATTGGGAGAATTTGAAAGAGAGTATAATAATAGTGATAGAGCTCGTAAGCTGCTCCTTTGCCGAATGGAAAACCAGTTTAGAATAGCACGAATTTTAGAAATGTGATCAAATTTCCGGCGGTTGAAAACGAATCGAATGCAATTGTTGAGAAACCGGTTAAGTTTGTTGAGGACATGAATCTGCATTTAGGTCGAGATAGCACACATCAGCATAATCGATGACAGGGAAAACCAAGGTTTGCATTAACGTTGCCTTTGTCTTTACTGGAAGAAGGTTTTTCATGCGATAAAGCGAACGCAGGGTACCCGTTACTCTCTGGCAGATGTTAGTGACTTGGGTTTTTCACTGGAGCGTACCATCAAAAAATAGCCTGAGATTCTTAACATTATTGCTAAATGGTACGACAAAACCATTGTAAACTACTGGTGGAAGACTGCATGTGTTTATTCCGCTAAGTATCCGAGGGGTGCCGATTAAGATGGATTGGCATTTATCAGGGTTCATACCTAGGCCAAACCTCGCAAACTAGTCATTGATTTTAGCAAGGTCAGTGTTTAAGTCAGCAATAGCAGATTGAAGGTCACACATCTTTGTTTGTATACATATCTGTAAGCCATCGGCATACAAATGATACGCACAGCGAATGAGTTGTAAAGTTAATGAAAAGTGAAAAAAGAAGAGAAGACAGTATGCCACCTTGAGGGACACCAGAACTCAACTCAGCCATCTGGACGTTAAATCGCCAAGATGAATAGCTTTCTGGCGTCTCTGAAGTTATGGAGAGAACCATTCCAGGGCATCTGATGAGATCATGAGATAAGAGAGGATCGATAACAGGATATCATGGTTGATGACATCAAAAATATTTGTGAAGTCTACTAAAACCAGCACTGTGATTCGTATATTTTCCATGCCCACCCTAATGTCACCAGTTACCTTCAGAAGTACAGAAACCATACTGTGTCCTGGCCTGAATCCCGATTGAAATGCACTTAAGAGACTAACCGAGTGAACGAAACTACAAATCTGTTTGAGGACACAGTGTTCGAAAACCTTGGAAAGGAATGGGAGGATAGAGATAGAACGGTAATGATTAGGAAGACAAGGATTAGAGATTTTAGACAAGGGAAGGACAATTATGTCTTACGCCATACGATAATAAGTGTGCTGGCTTTCACATGCAGAAAGAAAGTTTTGAAATCCTACTAATATTATGATAGTGAAATTTTGTAAAGATATTTAGATGGAAGAGGATTTAATAAGCGAGTCATTGGATTACATTATAAAATACTTTTTACCCCAAAACAATAATATTTTCTTAGAATAGCTATTTTTGGCAAATAACTTAATAAATAAATAGATGAGTATAAAATTTGGTATACATATATTTGGTGTCTGTATACCGTGTTTTCTCAATACCAAGTTTCCCGAGAAACTTCTAAATCTCAGAAGGAGAAGAAGAAGATATGTTCTTAAGGATATGTCGGCGTTTAGCGTTACGTATCATCTGGTTACACCGATTCCTAGCAGTTTTATAAAATGCCCAGTTGTTATCACAACGCTCTTTTTTGTGTTTGTGGAACGCAGCGCCTCTAATTCGCATCCCCTTACGTATCGCTTTCGACATCCACGATGCAGGGGGATGCTTCAGCTTAATCTTCACTGTTGTTGTTGTTGGGCATAAGAGTCGCAGAGATTGATAGTCCTAGCGTTTAGTAGTGGTTGCCAATTTCAGAGCCGATGCTTGAATACGTAGTTGGTCAATAAGGTATTAACGGTAGACTACTGCAAGCAGTGCAGTCCAACTACATAGACTGCAGGGCTTGTATGCGGCTGGATGATGGAATGTCTATATGTTCAATGTAAATATCGGCGTTAATAGGGCTGTTCTATCAGCCAGACTGTTTATCATATATCTGGATAAATGTCTCCAAAGAATAAACGAAATTAATGTGGAAGTTCAGATGGCCTACGTGTGAATGTGAGCCAAAATTATGCTCTTTGAAAGAGGTGAAGCCAGAACTGATATCAGAATTTGTATATCTTGGGTGTGGATTCAGTCGGGATGGAACACCACTGATATAGAGAGAAGAGTAAATGCGGGAAATAAAGTGAACGGAGCATTGGGACAACTTCTTGGCAGCCACCACTTCAGCCAGAAGGCACGGGTCGCAATACACAAGGCAGTGCTTGTCCCGACGTTACTATATGGAAGCGAGAGTTGGGTATGCAAAAAGAAGTATGAGAGTAACATCAATGCGGTCGAAATGCGATCTCTGCGAAGAATCTGTGGAGTGAGGCTGACTGACCGCATTCGTACCGACGACGTAAGCGAGCGAGCGAGTAGGTTGGAAAGAGGGTATCTTATCCTTACACCATAGAGATGCGAAAGGGAATGCTCCGATGGTTCGGACATGTGGAAAGAATGCCGGATGAGCGACTGGTTAAGAAGAAATACAATGAGAAAATGGTACAGGGGGAGACCGAGATTCACCTACCTAGACCAAATCGGCCATGTATTAAAGGAAGGTGGAGGCAGGAGTCTCCGAAACTGGCGAGTGTGTATGAAGAGAATTATGAATGTTGAAGAAGCTAGAGATGTATGTAAGAATATAGCCTCTTGGCACTCTGTTATCTCTGCCTGCCCTGCAAGGAAAATGGCGTGTTGATAAGTGAGTTCAAGTTAGTTATTTTTTCAATTCTACATGTTCAGAACAATTTGTTCTGTTTTTCGTCGTATCAACTACTAACTTTCAAATATATTTCTGTATTGTGGGCATCGGCCATAATTCGCAGGAATAATGGCGGAAAACTGACACATGGGCCGAAGATATTTTTGTAAATAATAGGACAGATTCAAATAAGGTAACTAAAAATATTTTAAAATAATGTTTATTTATGTGTTCTTATTACATTTATTATCATCAATTCATTGAGTTTATGATTTTATATAACGTAGTGTAAAGTGAAGATTTAAGTCATAATAAAATCTTTAGCGGGATACGCTGACAGGATTTTGTTAGCTGTTTCGGCAAATATTCCAACATTTTTCTTAATTAGCATATTTGCAACGAAGTTATTAGTAAATATTTTCCAATTCTCATTGAAAATATTTACTAATAGAGCACCTAGAAAAAAAGAAACATTAATTAAGCTAACTAGTAATATTGTAACGTAACGCAATATAAAATTTCTATCTTTGATATCAATATTAAACATTTATAAATATCGTAGCCACAAATATTTCCAATTGTATTGGTCTTCTCCCTATATTTAACGACTAAGACTAACAAGAAAAGTTGTCATAGAAGACTAAGAAAGTTAAATGAAGTGCATTTTATTCTTAGGTAAAGAATACTCAGATCAGAATACAATTTTTAACCTACTAAATCAGTATGTTTATAAAAGGCTAATGTCACTTATTTTTTAAAGGTATGTATGTCTAACTTTAAGATTTATATTTGTTTTACAAGAAGTAAAGAGATTATTTAGATTAGATTTTATGTCAAAATAGGACTTTCAAAGCGACTATTATCTGACTTCATCAACCTGAAGCTATAACGATATTATAATAGTAGATCAGACACGGATTTATGCAGTGTTTGCTGATACACGTGTATCTACTCTCAGAGACCTTGATCAATTACTTAAAGTGTATTTCACTGTTTTTCTTTGTCATTTATATAATTAACACATGGTAGAGTTGGCAAAATAATTAGGTGGATTCAAATCTCTTTAACTCTTTCACAATGTTTGTGAATATAGTAAAAAAAAGTACTCACTGACTTCCTGGCTCCCAATATAGAAATTATCAGCCGTTACTCTAACATTATCTGCACCTAAATATGTGGCTTTGACCTTATCAGGTATGATTACAACATGCAGTTCTCCGTCGTCCAGCTTTTTAGTTTCAAAACCCATTTCCCAAGAAGTTCTCTTCTTATCTGAAAATATTTAACGAATTTTAGAATTAATTAGCAGTTGATTTACTAGAATGAATTATCTTGTATTATGAATTATCATAGGAAACTAGTTTATATATATTATAAGCAATGTATCTCAGTAAAAGCTTACCAAACGTGATGCTTGTGTGTCCTTCTCCGTGAATGTTAAGATCTCCAATCATACTATCAAGGACCGGTGATCTGTCGAGTTTATAGTTTCCTTCAATTGAAAACTTGTCACAAGTAATATCTGTAAATGCAGTTTTCTTGTCCATGTCTAAGCTAAAATAAAATTAAGTGGAGATGTTATTGGCAATTGTCAATCTGTTAAACATAAATTACTAATTTTCTCACTGTTTATAATATTTGATTACTTACCGGAAACTATCCAAATTGCAAGTTTTTATTCCTTTTAGAGTACCTTCCAATAATGTATATTTAATGATACCCAAATCTAGTTCGAGATTCTTGATTTCATACGGATCCAAAATAGGTACACCATGACTTGGCAAACCTTCATTCGCTATCTTATTCATGATATCTTTATAAAGTAGCTTTTGACAATCATAATCATTTCCTGCACATTTTTTGTTACCGTGGTCTAAAATAAATATAATAATTATTATTATAAAAATATATTTTGTTAAAATTGTTTATTAAACTAGCTTCTGGCCGTGACTTGATCTGCATGGACCCTAAAATCAAATCAATTATATAAATATGTCGTTTAGGCGTATACCGCAGGGTCCCATATCCGGATAAAAAATCTACTATATATGTTTATCCAGGCCATAATTTAACTGTATACTTATTTTTTTTAGGTCTTTCTTATTATAATATTAATGCAATTAATGCAATTTGTGAAGATGTTTGTGGCATTTTAATTTTTAGATGTTTGTCCGCCAATAACATCTAAAGATACATTTTTGAGAAAAAATTTATGCTGAAAAAAATAAATCCCGTAGATTGTCGTACTTTTCTTGAGACTAAGCAGATTTAAATTAACACATAGAATATGTATCATAACATATTTTTACTTCTCTCTTAGACCTTTGCAAGCCCCATTATCATCGACAGAATCTAGTTTATAATATAAATAGGATTAACAGGCGGAGTTTCACATTACTTTAATGCATTAAAGGTAGGTTTGAAATCATCTTCTGTTTATTTGCCATGATAATAAATGTGCTGGATTTCACATACAGAAAGAAAGCTTTTAAGTAGGATTTTGGAGTAGGATACTAATATTATGATAGTGAAAATTTGTAAAGATATTTAGAGGGGAGAGGCTTTTATAAGTGAGTCATTGGATTAACGTTTAAGATACTTTTTACCCCAAAACAATAATGTTTCCCTTAGAATAGCTATTTTTTGCAAATTACTTTATGACTAAACAGATTAATACGAAATTTGGTATGCAGGTATATTTTTAAACCAATAACGAGTTCCTATAGGAATCATTGGACCAAATTTTGAAGTTAACGCAGACTTGATATTAGTAGAATCGTAGAGTATATTGGTAGAATCTAAATTATAAGAATATTGTTAATTTGAAAAAAGTGGACAAAAAGGATACATTTAAGTGACTCTTATAATTATACAAGCAATTATATATATGTATAAATAACCCACCTATGTAGCTTGATTCACCATACACCAGTATAGTGCTTAAAATAAATATCACTTTTGCCGTGTACATCTTCTTTTGATTCCTGTGATAACTGATAGTTTGATCCTGAAGTAGTTCTTATTTATATAAAACCTGAATGCCAAAAAACTTATATCTGAATGTGCAATCTTTAATAATTTATGCAATTCATGAAAGGGTTCAGTACACAAAACTTCTAATTTTAAGTTTCATAAGTGTCGTTTGATTACTTGTGCGTGAGTTCCTTTTTTGGTCCATACAAGGTAAGCACATGTTTCGCATATACGCATCACTCGCATGCTGCCAACTCCAGAGATAAGACTGGGATAGCTCCAGTGATCCGCTGTAGAGGTGGAGAAATATAACATAACGGGTTTATTTGGTGGTTAAGTACATCACACTAGACTGTTCGGTGTTCTAAATGACGAGGTGTGCAATTAAGTATATTTTAAAAACAATACCCTGATATTGGGATTTTTCCCAATATTAGGGCATTATTGTGGTGCTCTCACCTAGTTTTTCAGAAACATCAACCATATTTTGCAGGTCAAACAATTCTTTCTGGTACTAGCAAGCAACCATGAGGCGAGGCTCTTTCCCCTCTTTAATAAGCATCTACTACAATTTAGCTCTCATTGCGGCACAAGGTACTATACTAATCGACATGTGAGGAATAAGAACTACTTACTACATTATGAAGTACTAAAAATATTTTTGAGGTAAGCACGTATGGCGCACGATGGCGTAGTAGTAGATACTGATCTCCCGGTGCACATGACATTTTTTTGTGAGGTTCACAAATGTTAGTTATTTTTTTATGGGTGTGCTTTGTGTTCGTCTATGCATTGTGTGTGTCTATAAAGCTAATAAATACATTATGTGAAAATTTCAGTATATAAACTGATTGCACAAAATTTTAAATATTTAAGTTCCACGGATCTTTAAAAATTATTCAGATATCATTGTTTTTTTGTGCCATGAAGGCCATTTACGAAAAATACATAGATTTAATTTTACGTTTTATTCAGTTTTGATCCTTCATATTATTGTATAAATAAAATAAAAAGGTAAAATAATAATATCATACAGAAACCTGCATGCCTGAGTGATTTTCCCGACGGTTTATAAAGTCTACCAACCTTCACTGTGCCAGCGTAGTGGACTGCCGCCTGAATATCTCTCACACTGAGAGGAGACACGTATCCAATTGTGGGCCAGTATTAGGTTAAAAAAATATATTAAAGGCAAAAACATTATTATTATCCTATATCCAATATCATTGTCCTGTCAGTACCTATCTTCAACAAATAATTATAATGAATTCAAGAGTAATATATTTTTTTACTTACTTACTTATCACGTCATCTCCCTTGTGGGGTAGGCAGAGAGAACAGAGTGCCAAGAGGCTCTATTCTTGCATAGATCTCTCGCTTCCTCAACATTCATAATTCTCTTCATACACGCTCGCCGGTTTCGGAGACTCCTGACTCCATCTGTCTTCAAAACATGACCGATTTGGTCTAGGTAAGTGAATCTCAGTGTCCCCCTGTACATACATCCTTCCACTTTCGCATTGTATATCTTCTTAACCAGTCACTCATCCGGCATTCTTTCCACATGTCCGAACCATTGGAGCATTCCTTTTCGCACCTTATATATATTTTTCCAATACTCTCTTTCGTACCTACTCGCTCTCTTACGTCGTCGTTACGAATGCGGTCAGTCAGGCTCACTCCACAGATTCGCCGCAGAGATCACATTTGGACTGCATTTATTTTACTCTCATGCTCCTTTTTGCATACCCAACTCTCGCTTCCATATATAACGTTGGGACAAGCACTGCGTTGTGTATATTTTTTAAAAGATTATAAATTTAAACCATATTGTTTTTGCTTTGAATAATTAATTTAAATAATAAATTAACATTAAATTCGCACCGTATAGTTGAAAAACTGTATCAATATACCACTTTTAATATAAACTGTCTTTTTAAAAAATGCTGCTAAACTAAAAAGTAGGCATTTTTACTACTGAAAGTGTTTTTATCACGAATACTAGATAGAATGTTAGTCTGTTTGCGGTGATTTGTAGAGGCAGTGGAACTATATTTACGGAGAACACTTACAAGGACATACAGCTGACGAACTGTTAGAGTACTGCAATCACAGTACAGCTATTTTGTAGGATGTCGGAAGGGTTTACGTGTCATAAGTATGGACTTCTGTATCCTCTCTATTGTTAAAACGTTTATTTTTGTGACTCCCTCTCAGGCTTTTATGCAATATTCAATAACAGTTGGCAAATAGCATAATAAGCACTTTTAAGCACATTATGAATTTTACGGAATCTATCAAGGACTTTAAGATATGAATAAATCAAATTGTTCTCATTGTAAGAGCATTGACTTATGTTTCTTCCATCGTAAACTCGCGTCGATTGTGTATCGCCTAAGTATTTGATAAAAAATAGCCAAGTCAAATCTTAGGCTTCAATATATTATCCTAAGATATAAGAAGAAATTTATTTTTAGATGTTATAAAATATTATATGTTGTTATAAATAAATTTCAGGACTGTCCGTTGAACTTGGGACCCATTTAGACCGCACTTCTTTTGATGAATGGTAAGGCAGCTGTTATTGAAATGGTGTCTGCTGAGATGATCAAGCTTGTAGGCTCATGTCTCTGGGAATCCTTCCTGATGCTTATTAATTTAAGTTGGAGCTCAGGAATGGTTCCCAAGGACTGGAGAAGCGCAGTCATCGTGCCCTTGTTTAAAAACAAGGGTTCACGTTATGACTGTGCAAACTACAGAGCCATAAGCTTGACCAGTTTGGCAGCCAAAGTGTATGGTAAGATTATTAACAGGAGAATGAGGATGGTGTATGATAAATTTTTGTGTGAGGCACAAGGAGGCTTCAGGTGTGGAAGGGGATGCATGGATAAAGTGTTTTCTCTGCGCAACATTGTGGAGAAGCATCTGGCTGTAGGCCAGAGGGTTTTCTGCATTTTTGTAGATTTGGAGAAAGCATTTGACACGGTTGTACGAAAGGAACTTTGGGACATTTTACCGGAGTATAGTAGTAACGGTAGACTGCTACAAGCGGTGCAGTCCAACTACATGGACTGCAGACCTTGTGTGCAACTGGATGATGGAATTTTACCCTGGTTTGATGTCAATATCGGCGTTAAACAGGGCTGCGTTCTATCAGCCAGACTGTTTATCATATATTTGGATAAATGTCTACAAAGGTTGAAAGAAATGAATGTGGGAGTTCAGATGGGCGACTCAGTGGTTAACTGTCTTATATGCAGACGATGCGGTTTTATTAGCGCAGTCCGCGACTGACCTGCAAACCTTAGTCGACGTAATGGCAGAAGATTGTAAGAAAAGGGGCTTACGTATGAATGTGAGCAAAACCAAAATAATGGTTTCTGAAAGAGAAGAAGCCAGAACAGATGTTAGAGTAGCAATAGGAAATGGTGTGCTAGAACAAGTGGATGAATTTGCATGTCTTGCATGTGGATTCAGTCGGGATGGAAGGTACACCACTGATGTAGAGAGAAGAGTGAATGCGGGAAATAGAGTGAACGGAGCATTGGGACAACTTCTCGGCAGTCAACACCTCAGCCAGAGGGCACGTGTCGCAATATACAACGCAGCGCTTGTCCCAATGTTATTATATGGAAGCGAGTGTTGGGTATGCAAAAAGGAGCATGAGAGTAAAATCAATGCGGTCGAAATGCGATCTCTGCAGAGAATCTGTGGTGTGAGGCTGACTGACCGCATTCGTAACGACGACATAAGAGAGCGAGTAGGTAAAGATGCGAAAGGGAATGCTCCGATGGCTCGGACATGTGGAAAGAATGCCGGACGAGTGACTGATTAAGAAGATATATAATGCGAAAGTGGAAAGATGTAGGTACAGGGGGAGACAGAGACTCACCTACCTAGACCAAATCGGTCATGTATTGAAGGAAGGTGGAGTCAGGAGTCTCCGAAACTGGCGAGCGTATATGAAGAGAGTTATGAATGTTGAGGAAGCGAGAGATTTATGCAAGAATAGAGCCTCTTGGCACTCTGTTCTCTCTGCCTACCCCGCAAGGGAAATGGCGTGATGATAAGTTAGTTCTTTTGACATTATTTATCAACTAGATTAAACACACGTCTGAACTCTATCAAGTGCTTATTTTAACTGCTGAATCTTACATAATTATATTATTACAGGCACTATACGTAAGTGTTCCTAATAGAATCAATTAATTTAAAAATTATAATAAAATGATAAAAATTTACTAGTTTCTGATTTCATCATCCATCCATCCATCAGCCTTTCGACATCCACTGCTGGACATAGGCTATATTCTAGATTACTAGTTGTTTCAAGATTAAGGGGCAAAGAGATTTTTTTAACCATATTGATATTTTAATTAAATTAAAGCTAGTTTACTTGTTTAGTAATTTTGTTGTTACTGTCAAGGCTTACAATAACTATTTGTGTTAAATCAAGTGCTTCGTCTTCAGTCGATACTCCTGTAGGGCAACCGTATTGGTTATGAGAAATTAACTTATCCTTATATATAAAATCCTTCATATGGTTGTTGAGAACTCTCTGCTAAAGCTCCACTAATGACGTTAAAACTGAACTAGGTCTGGAACTGTTGAAACAGTTTATTTTTCTTCTCTTATTCTTTTGAATAAATAGCTCTTTTAAAATCTGGAACTACATCCATCCACACTACATGTAAACAACGTGATATTGATTAAAGTTGATATTAAAATATTTCATCAAAATTAATAATTGAGGGTGATATTTCTTCTCAGCCCATAGTATAGTCGTTTCGTAACGTAGAAAATAAGTTTCGATTTCATTTTTATCGACCTCCAGTAAAGCGAGAGTGTTACAAGGGAAGAGATGAGGATAGGCGTTGGGAGTCTATACACTCCGACAATTATTATTTGCCTTCTCACGCTTACTTTATCATAAGCAATTTTTAGTTTACAGAGCAAATTATTACAATATTTTGACAGCGTGTGTTAGTTATTTTGAGGATAAGATTATCTGGTGACTTTCAAGTCTGAGTGTGCAATTATTCACCATTTATAAAGCACTTCAAAAGCCCGGATGTTTTCCAAGACTTTATAATTCTTTGTTTCCTTGGGGTTTTGTTACTTCCTGTATATTTAATTATTACTGACGTTACTATAGTTATAAAGGTATTTATTAATATATTGGAGTCATCAATATTGTGTAGATTTAAAAAGCCTATGTTTTCCAATTCCTGCTTTTATTAAAAGCTAAGAGAAGCTATTAATGATCTGTAGGTCTGTTACAATATCATCGTTTTGGTAAGAGTTTCTTTTGTTAAAATATGATTTAAATCCCCGTAAAATTGATAAATTTCTTATCTTACAGAGCCAACATTCAATCGGTATTACTAGATCAAAGTCAATTTTAGAGTGTGTACATGGACTTGACTAAAATTTTTATTTAGGATGCGTATGTTTAAATGTAAAAAAAAAATATGCTAGTATCTTATGAGCTTATAAACTGTAAACAATATTCTGGATCACACTCATAAAAATGACAAAGTTCTACTGGTCTAATTCGCTGTTTATTTTATTTATAAAGCCATTGAAGTTGTAACAGATGACCATATTTTAGATTAAACATGTGGTCTACGTATTTTATTAAGAAAATACAAGTTTGGTAAACATTGCATAATATTTTGCTATTTTTTTATATTTAGTGAGCATTTGACATGCTTAGCCATATAAATTTCCAAGCATGTGGGACGGTATTCTAGGAGATGCATGCTCAAATCCTACTCGTGACTGTTATTTTCAATTTCACTTTTTCACACTTTTTGTTAGCATTGCATAATTTTGTTGGATAGTATATATTTTTAAATCACAAGAACAGTTTGTGTGTGTAAATATGAAATTATATTATGTGTGATTCAAGTTTTACAGACTGATAGGTGTAGCAGAGTGTGTGTGCTAGTAGTGCTAGATGTGTAGGTGACGCAATCCAGTAATTTAGTTCTCTCCAAGATTGCGCCACAAGAAGCGATCCTGTGCTGCTACTGAAATCTCTAAGTTCTACAATATTTTTCTCATCAGGTACTTAGTAACACACATCGTTTCGACAAGTTTCTTGCCTTGATAAGTCTAGACTTCAGACTGGGGTTTGACTTTGGTATTTGGTCTTGGCCCTGATTCTGTGTTTAAATATTAGGCCTTCTATGCAGTAAAAATATTAGATAGCATTGTCAAAATATATTCTTATAATAATCCATCCATCCATCAGCCTTTCGAAGTGCTGGACATAAGCCTCCCCAAGAGAACGCCACAACATGTGTTTCGCTCATATGGGGGATAGTGCCGTAATCGCCACGCTTGGCAGGCGGGTTGGCGATCGCAGTGGATGTTGTTAATACTCGAGGGAGTGCTGCTGCCCACTCCCCCGTTATTCCCTCAGTCGGCTCCTACGACTCCCATGGGTGGAGAGGGGTGGGTCAATTCTAAAGCCGGCCCCACACGGCACTTATAATAATAATTATGTTAATTTCGAAATGTTATATTAGTATAAAATTGAATTGAAATTATCTTACAACCCCAGCTGTACACACTCGTATATTTGTCTCGCGAACCTCTCGTCCACTCTCGTCTCGTTGAAGCTTGACACGAGCGCACACCATGTACACGCTCGTTGTATCAATGGAACTTCGGATGCCCGTCGCGATGGACGTGGAAAAAACAATTGCGGCGTTTATTTTTTTTATTAGTTATTGTAATTTTTTAATCATTTACCATAAAAAATATATTAAACCATGGTGAAAAGAACTTTTTAACTATTCAACAGAAATATATATTCTTTTTAAATCTTCCACGGGGATATCAAAATCGTTGCTTATCCGCAATCAAGCGTCGTGTAATAGTTGCTTATCCTTGTGCCTGACGTTCTTAGGATTGGCGATTTCCTTTGGTAGGCTTCTAAAAAGCTTTAGAATACATCATTGTCGCACGCAGAAAGCACGTCTTTACGCGAACGCAGTTGGCGGGCAACTAAGCAAACGAGTGTGTACAGGAGTGGTCTCGTTGTCATCGCGAGTCTCACCGAGACCCTTTGACTCGTGCACAAAAAACCGACACTCTTCCGAGACATAGCGAGAGCCCCGACACTACACGAGGCTACCATGTACACACTCGCCCTCGGCCTGTCTCGTTGTGTCTCGATGAGTGTGTACAGCCGCCGTAATATGATATATTGTGCATTTACCAAGAATCCGGTTAGTTGTTGGCAGGTCTGTCAATCCATCCATCCATCCATCAGCCTTTCAACGTCCGCTACTGGACATAGGCCTCCCCAAGAGAAGGCCACAACGAGCGGTCCCATCATGGGGGATAATGCAGTAATCGCCACGCTTGGCAGGTGGGTTGCAGTGGATGTTGTTAATACTCGAGAGAGTGCTGCTGCCCACTCCCTCGGTATTCCCTCAGTCGGCTCTTACGACTCCCGTGGGTAGAGAGGGGTGGGACAATTCTAAAGCCGGCCCCACACGGCCAATATAATTAATAAAAACAAATTAATCAATCAAATTACAATTTATTTCAACGTAAATAATTGTACTCGAGCGTAAGTACTACACACAGCGTTATCTCCAAGATTAGTCAATTGAGAGTAACAAAAGCCCCGCCAAGCGCACAGTGTTTGCTTTGGCAAAAGCCGCCATTTGTTTATATTAGTTTAAAATGTCGTTTTTGTTTAGATAATAGTAATATGTACTAACTATTAAGACTTCATAATTCACTTGTATTCGCTAGTATACTTCACAAGGAATCTTGTGATATACGCAACATAGTATATAATTATAAAAATAACGAGATATCGCCGTTTTTATAAATCTATATCCAGAAAAAACAGGTAAATGGGACGCTTATAGGGTTAACTAGACTTTGCCCCCGGCTCTGCTACAGCCAAAAGCTAGTTTTTTGGTTATATCTCAGGTTTCCGATATAGTAGCTGTATAATATGTATACCAGTTTTTAAGTCTCATTAAGAGCTATAAAATAAATACTTTGGAAAATCCAAAACTGCACACCTCACAATCTTCATTTTTCACAATAAAATTGATTATTTGACAAGTAGTAATTAATAATGTATTGGTTTTACTAACTAGTTTTCAATAAATCACATAGATGGCGCTAATTTCAAAAAGTACTAATGCGGGGTGGGGTTTCATGTCTTACACGCCATCTAGCGCTAATTTTAAGAAGTTGGTCTGTATTCTAGGTTATAGTTAAAATTACTCAAGCCAATATAAACTGTATCCTTGTAAAAACAAGTTGTAAAATCGCTGCGGCCGTCAAAATGAACCAAAACGTCATTACGTCAAGGTTGACATTTCAGTGTCGTAAAAATTGTGGAATGTAAAATATGTTATTTTCGTGTTTTATAACGTTGGTGTGTAATTATTTACGTGTTTTTAGTGTTTTTTGTTATTGTTATGGATAAAATAGTTATTATACTTGACAAATATCACCAGTTCGTCAAGCAAAGGTAAGAACTTTCTTTTAACAAAAAACAATGTACGGGCCGGGCGAATGTCGTTCTGTTGAAGATAGTAAAACCACCGGTGGCTATGCGTACGTGAAAAGGTAGTTCTCATGAAAGGCGCTGGTTTTAATGTCACGTCGAGCGTAAATATTCAGTATTTTTTTTGTTTATTTAATAACAATTAAACCACATAGAATCAGACCGTGAAAAGTAATAGGGCTCTATTTCTAATCATAATAATTCGTAAACGAAAAAAAAGGACTCAATTAGTAAAGTATTTTGGTCGTTATCGTGTTACATTACGCATTTGTTAGAGGAACTCACGGGTGCAGACGATGGCTGGATCATTGTGTAGTGTCATTATCTGCCTGGAAAATTGTTGTTCAGGTGCAAGTTATAGAGGATGTTTACATGTCGGATCACCTAACCTTACTTGTTAAATGTGATATAAGTGTTATAAGGCCTACAATAGTAACCAGAGACTGGCAGCGTAACTCCGTTATTTGGCATGAGAGAGTTAAAGCACAAATAATTATCTTTCATGAATTATGTCACAAAGGATTCCGTAACTTTGCTTTTCCCGCTGAGCTTACGGAGTGTAGTCGGGTCATGCAACTTGGGAGACCACAAAATGGTTCTAGACAATCTATACGAGAACATTGTACGAATCCTAAGTGATGCCGCTGTTAGGTCTAGCGGTAGGTGTGGTATTAAACAAAAGAAAAACAGGCACTTATGTAGCTGGAATAATCATGTTCGTGAAGCTTATAGGGCGGCCCGAGTTAAGTTTAAACTATGGGTAGAAAGCAAAAGGCCTACTACTGGCACGATTTATGAGGAAATGCGAGAGTCACGTAAAATTCATCTAAGAATAGATATTCTGGCTAAATACAGATTGGTAAAAGATTTCAGTAAATTTCAGGAAGGCTACGGGAAGACATGATATTAGGCCTGGCCTCCCTGTGAGCGTTAATGGGAAGAGCGAACCAGTGGATATTGCAAATATGTTTAGGGAATATTTTAAGGTACATTCCCCGCTGGGCCCTTCAGAGTTGTTCAATATTTTCGAGGGATGTAAGGGAGATGAGTATTGTCACGCTCGTGTACACTTTTCTGCCGGTCAAGTAAGAGACGTTTTAGGGAGAATGACAGGTGGTAAATCTCCCAGTCGCGATGGGCTCAGTGTTGAGCACTTGCGACATGCGGGGGTTCACCTGCCGGGGGTCCTGGCCATATTTTTCTAAATGTGCATAAATCATTCTTACTTGCCACATGACCTAATGAAAACCATCGTGGTGCCAATTGTGAAGAACAGGACTGGAGATCTCCCATAGGGGGAACTACCACCCGATATCTCTGACAACCACGATTGCTAAGGTGCTGGACAGTATGCTTGATTCTTGCTTGGATAAATAAATAAAACTACATGACGCGCAGTTCGGGTTTCGGCCCAGACTATTCACTGAAAGCACAATCATAAGTCTCAAGCATACTCTCCAATACTATACTGACCGTAAGATGTCTGTATATTCCTGTTTTCTTGACCTCTCCAGGGCTTTTGACCTCGTGTCGTACGATGTGCCCTGGAAAAAGTTGGGGGACTGGGGGGTACCGGCGTCCGTGTTCAACATATTGAAATATTGGTACAGCTGCCTCGTTTCTGTAGTGTGTCGAAGATGTTCGTGCTATATTGCACTGATGGTTTTCATGCCATCGTTCGTAAAAGAACCACATCCCTGATCTGCAGGGTGCTCGCCAGCCGCAACACGATCTTAAACACAATAGCGGACAGGATCTCGTCCCCATTTTGTTGCAACTCCTTTTTCTCTTCTCTCTGGTCTTCATTAGTCTTAACAAATGATATACATTTTATCCTGTTACTATGTCGGGGACCTGAGATATAACCGAAAAACTAGCTTTTGGCTGCGGCTAAGCCGCGGGCAAAGGCTAGTTTAATAAAAAGATTATTTAAAGTATAAATTATTTGAGAATAAAGAAAAAGAGATTTTTAGTAGGAGAGGGAATCGAACCCGCGTCTATCGGCAAGCATTACATGCATCCAATGCCGATAGATGGCGTTGGTCGTAAGACAAATGTGATTAGGAGATTGGGATGATCGAAAGATTAGTAGAATAGCTTAGTGGCTTAGAGCACTTCCCCGGATTGGAAAAGACGCGGATTCGATTCCCGCTCCTACTAAAAATCTCTTTTTCCTTATTCACAAAATAGTTTATACTTTAAAAAGTAGCGGAGCATGTCAATTGCTAAAAAAATAGACCTAAAACAAGATTATTTGTTTATTATGTATATATCAATAGACTTACCATTTCCTTTACTACCTACATGCAAATCATAAATAAATAATTCATCTGTTTCTAAGACGTCAGATATGTAGGAGCCTTTGCCCACGGCTCCGCCACAGCCAAAAGCTAGTTTTTAGGTAATATGTCAGATTTCCGATACAGTAGCGGGCTAAAATGTATACCAGCTGTTAAGTCTAATCAAGAGCTATCAAACAAAAAAAGTTGCATCCGGTCAGTATATATTTATAAATAGGCATATGGATGATCACAAATACGGCTTTAGCTAAAACAGTCGGCTGCTAGTCATCTTTAATACCTTACACACTATTTGGCAAGAACTCTGGAAAGCAGGAGTGTGGCTGTAACCTCTCAAATGAATGCCATGGTGTTTTACAGGGTTTGTTCACTTCCTTTATAATTATTAATTCTCCAAAAAACTCTGAAAATGAATCGCCGGTTTTGTGGATACTTGGACTATTAAACTTGTCGAAGACGACTGTTTCTCTGACATCTGATGATTTCTGATGATCAGCATCAATATTGGTGTAAAGATAATATAATATGATCTGTTTGAGAATACGCACATATTGCTATGTGAATGACAGTATAGGCAATTAGAAATATGCTGGTCATTAGAAGATGACTTTGAACAAAGGAGGCTAGGGAAAATATATAAATAAATGAAAATCTAATATAATAAAAGGGAAATAAAGGGCAATGCTTAGGAAACAGCATATAAGAAAAATACAAGCAATCTTGAACATTTTTTTTAAATTAGTTTCCGAAAATAAGCTATAAGTATAACAATCTTCTTATAATAATGAGAATATCTGTGCTAAGATAAGTCATTATTCTGCTTTAATACTATTAATACAAATTATAAATAGTGGGAAAATAATATAAATTTACACGAATTTTAAGTCTGGGTTCTGTTTGCCTGATTTTGTTTTGGTGATATCTAACTGATAAAAGAAAATTATTTTGATGTTTTTATATAATTTTTAGGATTTGACATGTTTAGCCATATAAATTAACACAAAGTGTGAAAACGTTAAATCGATCAACAGTCACGACCAGGATTTGAACCTGCATCTTCTTTTTTATAGAATGGATATTTTAGGAGGAGAGCCCACCACTCACTCACGGATTGTCAATCCCGGTTATCTTTGGACAGAATAACCTAAGATTGCCAATCCGCTCTCTCACAGATAGAGGAGAATGATATAATAGCAAAGTAGCATTCATGATAATGACAAAAAACTTACCAATGCGACACAACCATGCGATACGGTAGGACTCTCAGAACCACAATATTGCAATATTCCACAAAAATCCGAACACAAATTCGACGCTTGGCAGGCGGGTTGGCGATCGCAGTGGATGTTGTTGTTAATACTCGAGGGAGTGCTGCTGCCCACTCCCCCGGTATTCCCACAGTCGGCTCTTACGACTGCCATGGGTGGAGAGGGGTGGGATAATTCTAAAGCCGGCCCCACAGGCCACACAGGCAATACTGAGAATACCTACTGCTAAAGCCACTTCTCACCATGTTATTTCGCGTATGGGAAATGAATGAGAGAACGGCTATCTTCATAACTAAAACACACTGATGATTCACAGTCGGTTACATAGAACATGGTGGTATCGATCCGCTCGGGCCCGATAACAAGTGAGTAGGTAGTCGCATTTGATACCCAACCCTTTTTTTTTTGTTTAGGCGGGAAAAAATGTACCTAACCGCACACCCCGTCGCTCGGGGCGACGAACAGGGTAGTGTGGGGCCCTCACCCACTAAAGAAACCCGCCGTGTGCCGTCTCTCCGCCTTTATTGGCGGGCCACTGGAACTATGTTACATTCCTTCGGTGGTTTGATACCCAACCCTACCTATTGATGGTAACCAATAAACTTAAAAGTAGGTATTTATACTTACGCCATCTCCCTTGCGAGGTAGGCAAGAGAACCGAGTGCCAAAAGGCTTCCTCAACATTCATAATTAACTTCATAGACGCTCGCCGGTTTCGGAGACTCCTGACTCACCCTTCCTTCGATACCTACATGACCTATTTGGTCTAGGTGGGTGTGTTTAAGTCTCCCCCTGTACCTACATCATTCACTTTCGCATTGTATATCTTCTTAACCAGTCCACTCGTCCGGCATTCTTTTTCTTTCCACATATTATTATCAGAACCACCGGAGCATTTCCTTTCATATATTTACACCTCTCCTCTCTTTCTTACCTACTCGCTATCTTACGTACTGTAACAGAAATCTGATATATAACTATCAAAACTAGTTTTTGTCAACGACAAAGCTGCAAGCAAAATTCGGTTAGTAAAATAAATAGTCAGTACAATGCATATCTTTATTAAAATTCGTTATAAGTAAATTACCTATTAAATACGTTAAAAAATAACAAGGTAACACTAACATTTATAAGTGTTCTTCTATATGGTTTGCGTTAAAACAACTCAATTAGTAAACGAGTAATTAAAAAGAGAATTAGGAAGACATCCGTCAATGTCACGTACCTACTTATCGCTTACATTAAGTTTAATTGCACTGAGTTCGTTTTGATCCCTGTGCTGGGTTTTATTTGGTATATGTTTTCAAAAGGTTTGTTTAAAATATAGTTATAATTAAGTATTATATTGCTATGCCTTTTTCACAAGAGAAACATAGGTATCCATCAAAACTTTTCAACCAGTGAACAGTTTCTTTCACTGTTTCACTTACTACTTATCATCACGCTATTTTCCTTGCAGGGTAGGCAGAGAGAACAGAGTGCCGAGAGGGTCTATTCTTGCATATATCTCTCGCTTCCTCAACATTCATAATTCTCTTTGTACATGCTCGCCGGTTTCAGAGACTCCACCTTCCTTCAATACATGACCGATTTGGTAAAGGTAGGCGAGTCTCGGTCTCGTCCTTTTTTTTAGGTGGGCAAAAATGTACTAAGCGCACACCCCGCTGCCCAGGGAGACAACGGGGTAGTGTGGGGCTCTCACCCACTAAAACCCAACGTGCACCCTCACCCGCCTGTAGTCGGCGGACCACTGGCTCAGTGGTCCACACGGCGGCTAGCCCTGTTGGGCTTCCTCTCTGAGCGACGTCCCCAGGCACCTGGGGCGTCGTACCTACGCGGTAGACTTTACGCGGGCGGAGAATAATTCCCGGTCCAACCGCCCGCAGCCTCGTCTTGGGCGGCATTCGGCGCAGATATTCGCGCCCACGCCGCCCCACGCGCTGGTGGCGAGTTGGGCCAGAGGAGAGATCAGCCTCCCTAACCCTCTTCGCCACCTCCTTCCGCATGATGACATTCTCGCAAAAGGTGGCGACCGCGGTCCAGTATAGGTACTGGCCACCGACCATCGATCAGGCGATAGCCGGCAGCGACAGCTCCTCTCCGATGACTGTAGCAAGATCCCGGTGCTGCTCAGCCCAGGCCGGGCACGACTCGAGCGTGTGCTGTGCCGAGTCCACGCTGCAGTCGCAGTGATGGCAGCAGGGAGTCTCCTCCCTCCCAGCAACTGTGTACAGGTACTTTCTGAAGCATCCATGCCCCGACAGCACCTGCACCAGCCAGAAGGTGAGGACGCCATGCCGCCGAGCTACCCATTCCTCTAAAATCGGCTGAAGCGTCTCTATGGTCCGAAGGCTGGCCCGAGGCGTCTCCAGCAGAACCCACCAGCGGAGGATGATAGCGCAGCGGGCGTCTCATCTCCATGCATTTATTTGACTGAGCGGGAGGAGAACGCCTCCCGCACGAGCTTTTGACGCCCACCGATAAACTTCAGCGAGCACCTCCGCCTCCAGGTCCCACGAGGGGGTCGTAAACTAATATCTCTTCATCATTTGCCATGTTGGTTATTATTATATTGTTATAATTTTAATATTGTGGCTTATAGAAGTCCTTAACGGTTGGTTGCATCTTTTATAAACACAATTATCTGATAGTACGCTGACGTGCCACGGTAGAGCAATTGATAATAATAAAAAATACCTTCATGTTTAAAATAAAACCGCCAGAACACCACAATTCAATGATTGAGTGTAGAGCAGAGCATTTGTATTGGCTCATAAACAGTAAAATAGAACAATTTACGACGGAAAAGTTTCGCGTACGAGTAAACAAATTGCATATTTTGCTGTTTGTGAATCTACATGATTGGCAATCTTTTAAATTGTAATGGAAATTATTTTAATACAGAACAATTTTACACAACTGCCTTGAAAGTATGGCCATCTTATTATTTTTATAATTTATTTCGTTAAATGTGATTGCATAAGTCTATAATGCCAATAAACACAATATAATTTTTTTTTCCTGTTAGAAATCCTTAATATGATTATATCAGCTGAACCTCTAAACCATCGCACTGACCGATAGCCGTTCCCAATCTCCACATCACATTTGTCTTTACGACCTACACCACTTATTGGGTGCATTTACATGCATTAATCCAGTATAATAGTAAGTTTAATTTTGAAATTAAAATTCATACTATTTGATAGCGCGATTTTTTAAACATTTTGATCTGTATTTTAGCAATTGACCGTGTCGAAGCAGTGACGTTAAATTAACTTAATTTTCTTTTCTTATCTTTGGTCACAATTAAAACTTTAATTAGGTATATGCGTGCGCAAAGAGTATAATTATAATCACTTCATTGTAAGCGTTTGTGATACGAGCTGTCAATTGTAGAAAATGGTGGAGTTCCAAACCTAATTTATTAAAAAATCCTTTTTATTTAGGTTTTTTACATGAGGTTTTTCAATATTTCCATAGTTATTCTACTATTCGGGGTGAAGACAAATCTAAAAAGCAACGATTATTATTTGTCAATGAAAAAAAAGTTAAGTTAAGTTTAGTACGAGCGGGAAATTGGGTATGACCGCAAGGGAGTACGATAGCTCAGTGGATTAGAGGACTTCCCCGGAAAGTAAGGGACGCAGGGTCGTTTCCCGCTCGTAATAAAGATCTCTTTTTTCTCATTCACATATAATAATTTGTATTTTAAAAGTAGCTGAGCATGTAAAGTGCTAAAAGTATATTTCAAAATGCAAAGATTATAAAAAACAGTCCAGCAGTTCTTGAGTTATAAATGGTGTAACTAAACCGACTTTGTTTTATATATATAGATAAATTATTATATCCATTGCGATGTCCTAATCTATACTATTATAAAGCTGTAACAGGGCTATGTCTGTACATTTAAGATAATTGAGAAAAAATTACTGAATTAGTCTATCCTATATAGACTAATTCAGTAATTCGTGTCTGAACACAAAAAAAAATTCTTTTAGATTTTTTGTCTGTTTATCTGTTTGTTTGTTCGCGCATCACGCAAAAACTACTGAACAGTTTTGAAGCAACTTCTTTAACTTGGTAGGTCTTGATTAGACTTAACAACTGGTATATATTTTATCCCGCTAGTTTATCAGAAACCTGAGATACAACCCAAAAACCAGCTTTTAGCTGCGGCGGAGCCGCGGGCAAAGGCTAGTAATAAATAAATTTAAAAGAGACTATTTCCGAGTTTTAGTAAATAAGATTTAATTTGCTTTCCTTAACAACATAAAACATGTAGGGTGCAATTACTATAAAATAATGAAACCTTTTTTGATAATATTAGTATACAACATACCTATCATGTACAGGGTGAAAGTCTCCATCATAGACACAAAATATTTTATATTTATTATCCTTAGTCTCATCATGCATTTTGCTTCATAGAAACAAACCTGAGCAATATTATAATTTTATTTCAGGCTCACCCTGAAAACAATTTACAGGTAGTAGTACGGTTTTAACGAACTCTCGCATCTTTAGATTTCTATAAACAAAATAAATATATAAAATCACTTTTCGAATTTGCGCGCTCTTGCATGTACACGCATAGGAATTCAATCAAATTGTTTTGAATGAATTATGCTTAGTTCTGACCTTGGTGTTAGAAGAATTAGCGAGAATAAAACAGAAACTGAAGAAATTATCTCGCCAACGCCGCCACCGCTATCGCTTTCTTTATCAGTTCCGGTCCCGGCAGTCTGCTAGTTGCCGTACCCGATAGGTAACAAACCGATCGGCAAACCCCATGCAGTCTCACCATCAGAACAAATCCATGTCCCCTTTACCGCCTATGGAGGAACAACAAGACAAAAAAAAATGTCAGTAAGTGGTATTTCAAACTTGTTTTTAGGTTACGGAAAACGAAATTTCACTGCGAAATGCCTTTATTTACACACAAAAGGAAATAGAACCATGAAACAAAATTACAAAAAGGTTTCTTTGACCAGACGATGAATGATGAGCCTGAGAGTAATCTTGACCGTCGTCCGTGCCAGTACGAGATACTTCCGCACGAAGATCAGTTTTTGATGCGAGATATCAATTCTGGTGTACCCTATCACATGATAGGGAATATTGTGCCTGACACAGAGCTTGCAAAATGTTTCTATGTTCAGAATGATGAATCTGGAGTGACCTTGACCACTGTCCGTGCCAGTATGAGATACTTCCGCACGAAGATCAGTTTTTGATGCGAGATATCAATTCTGGTGTACCCTATCACATGATAGGGAATATTGTGCCTGACACAGAGCTTGCAAAATGTTTCTATGTTCAGAATGATGAATCTGGAGTGACCTTGACCACTGTCCGTGCCAGTATGAGATACTTCCGCACGAAGATCAGTTTTTGATACGAGATATCAATTTTGATATATACTGTCATATTGTACATGACACAATATGATGGTCATCATGGCCCTAACATATATAGGTACTTACCTACCTTGTCTTGCCTTGGTCAGGAGGTACTTGAGATCTTAAAATTGTTTAGTGATGGAACAAAGCTTTTGACATCTCTACATCATAATGAAACTAACATCAGGAAATTATGAGTGGTGCTGCTTCTGGATAGATCTTTTATTAAAATATCTGAATCAATTCCAAGAAACCAGTATTTATTAAAAATTGCAACAACAATAAAAAAATACGGAAATCTAACCCTGCTGCAATTAAATGTCTGGGAAACTGGAGTGACCCCACGTGCTAGAATACGCAGCAGAAGAACACAATGGGTGAAGGGCCTTAGCATCCACCAGTAACATAGTAACACAAAGCCATGTCACCCAAAAAGACACTGAAAGGAGCACCGGTCAACCAATCTCAGAGAGGTTATTAAGTGCTGGCCATTGTCGCTAATCCCACGATAGGTACAAAATCCTGGTACAGGTAATTACAATCACAGATGATAATATGGTTATACTGGTATGGATTTAACAATACCTAACCTAATACAAACCATTTAGTTCTTCAAACCAGAATACTCTTAATAATTTTATCTCTGAATTTGGGTAACTCTTCAAATATTAGGAGCTCAATTAACAATTTACTCCAGTTGGGTACTATAATACCCTGGTAGTCTGAAAACTGACAATAATTATATAATATATTATTGGTACCCAAGCTTATTGGTTAGGTATAGGTTAATTTTGAATCTAAAATCTCTTATTAATTTTGTCCACACATCTTACTTTAAGATGTAAAGTTTATGAACCTCTACATAAAGATTGTTTCATAATAACCATGATTTAAAAGAAGCATATCTGTTAGTCCCAATTGCTGTACAACACAGAAAATAGTTTATATACCAACTTTAACAGTTGTATGGATTTACACCACTTCTATAAATATGGTTTGTGTACAATACTTAGTGTGTTTACAAAATATTAAGACCTGTGATGTCATACATAAGGAGTACGGGTACACAACAGTGATTTGCTTCAATTGCATTTAACGATTAGAAACAACACATGTCATGATAAATGCCAATCTCAAACATGTCATATTATACAGATCTTAAATATTTAGGTTTTACACTAAACTATAAAAATAATAACTTAATCCTTAGTAGACAGTGTAAATTTCTTTGGTATATTATTAATTCCGACTAAGGCAAGTAAGAAATTGTCACCACTGGCATTACTGGTGATGGGGTTGGGTACCAGGTGGGAGTACTCACTTGCTGTCAGGCCAGATACCATGTGAGACTACTAACATACTCCCGTTAGACTGGCCGTGAAGCACATTGGTGTGTTTTGGTTGAAGCAGGATATGGCCATTCATTCTTTTATTTCATATCTGTCAAATGGATTGATAAGCAGTGGCCTGACGATACTCCTGGTATGGTTGCATCCACGAGCAACGGTTACCATTACCATCGGCTGAGCCGTGGCTCAGCTGCCACCATAAACAGAAATGAAAATGTGTCTTCAAATAGAAGACCCAATTGCCTATGACATGATAAAGTAACTATTCACATTAGATTATAGTCAAATTTTCCTTTATGGATTTTCCCCCCTTTCAGTAATGAAAGGGGAGAAAATCAATCAATCAATCTACTAAATGATAGAGAAAAATTAAGAAATTAACAAACTGATTTTTTTTTTTGTTTTTCACTGGTGGTCAGCACAGTCATGGTTTCCTTTTGCTCCTAGCATTCCCGTTAAGACTATTACTTCAAGCTTCCTTGGAGGTAACGCCCAGATACTTAGCTCCAGTTACAAATTATAATTTTTTCATACAAAAAATGGCCCTCCTGCCACACCAACAATATTAATAATTTTCAAGCGACTGTACCTCTGTGGTGCAGCGGTGGTGCGTGCGACTGCTGCTAGGTAACCAATATCCTGGGAACCTGCATTAGCAATAGAATTCTGAAATAACATGCTAAATATTTTGGATCTAAAAGACCTGTCCAAAAAATTAGTTCTGGCTACTGCCCATCTTATTAGCTCTGACTACTGCCCACTGAGTGAGAACATTAGTTTCAATTAAAACTAAAAATATTAATTTTACATCTGCTTATGTCATCATGAATATTGTCGTTTCCTCAAGTGTCTAGACTTCAAACTGGGGTTTGACTTTTGTATCTGGTCTTGGCCCAGATTCTAGACTTATTTCTCTTGTATGGTAATTAAATTCTGACATGGTACATGGAGATGAGTTGTTAAAATATTAGGCCTTCTATGCAGTAAAAATATTAGATAACATCTAGGAATATTTTAGCACATGACCATGCTCAGCTACATTTGAATGTACAAATTATTTGTGAAAGAGGAAAAAGAGAGCTTTAGTGCAAGCGGGAGACGAACCTGCATCCTTTCCAATCCGGGGAAGTGCTCTAAGCAACTGAGCTACCGCACTGACC
Source organism: Leucoma salicis (assembly GCA_948253155.1). Classification (NCBI taxonomy): domain Eukaryota; kingdom Metazoa; phylum Arthropoda; class Insecta; order Lepidoptera; family Erebidae; genus Leucoma; species Leucoma salicis. The sequence continues at coordinate 9,944,985 of OX411815.1, forward strand.
TTTTGGCCATACCTAAAAAACGTGGTCGTAAAGACAAATGTGATGAGGAGACTGGGTATGGCCATAAGGTCGTGCGGTAGCTCAGTGGATTAGAGCACTTGCCCGGATTGGAAGGGACACAGGTTAGATTCCCGCTCGCACTAAAGTTCTCTTTTTCCTCTTTCACAAATAATGTGTACTTTAGATACCATTATCAAAATATATTCTTATATGTTAATTTCGAAATATAATATTCAGTATAAAAATTGTAGCGTTCCTGGTGAATTATCTTTATATTGTACGTTTACGAAGAATGCAGTTAGTTGTTGGCTGGTCTGTCAATAAAAATAATAAAAACAAATGAACCAATAAAATTCCAATTTATTTCAATGTAAATAAATGTATATTTTTTGTTTCTATTCCACTTGATCAAGACTATTTAAGTAAAAATTCTTCGCTGCTAATTTCCTGATATAATTCCCTGTAAATGCTTGGAAAAAATCAAAAACTTTTTCTATAACAGGACTCAAAAGGTTCAATTCAGATGCGTGATAATTTAGGTACTTTAATATCTTCTATTCTGCAAAATAACATTATAGCTAATTACAAAGCGCAGTTTATAAACCTTACTTGAAACTATCATTATAGAGAAGTAAATCTATTGCTATAGTGAAGCTACATGCATACTTTTATATTTAACTAGACTTTGCCCATGGCTCCGCTACAGCCAAAAGCTAGTTTTTAGGTTATATCTCAGGTTCCCGAAATAGTAGCTTTATAAAATGTACACCAGTTTTTAAGTCTCATTAAGAGCTATAAAAAAAAATTTGGATTAATGCATGTAAATGCATTCCGATACATGGCCTTGGTGGTAAAGACAAATGTGATGAGGAGATTGGGATGATCGAAAGATCGGTACGATAGCTCAGTGGCTTAGAGCACTTCCCCGGATTGGAAAAGACGCGGGTTCGATTCCCGCTCGTACTAAAAATCTTTTTTTCCTTATTCACAATAATTTGTACTTAAAAAGTAACGAAGCATGGCAAATGCTAAAAAAATATACTTAGATCAAAATGTTTAAAAAATTGCGCTATCAAATAGTACCTATGAATTTTAATTGCAAAATTAAACACTATATTGGATTAATGCATGTAAATGCATTCCGATAGATGGCGTTGGTCGTAAAGACAAATGTGATGAGGAGATTGGGATGATCGAAAGATCGGTACGATAGATCAGTGGCTTAGAGCACTTCCCCGGATTGGAAAAGACGCGGGTTCGATTACCGCTCGTACTAAAAATCTCTTTTTCCTTATTCACAATAATCTGTACTTATCATTGATGAATTCTTAAGAACTAATTAGTATACTTACCTAAGTATTTATGTTATTTTCATAATATTTGTGTATCGTAATTTATTACGTACGTTATTACAGATATATGTATGTATATATTTAAATTATTTGTATGTAGTATATTTTTTATCTATTTATTTATATGTATTTAATATTTATATATGCAGGTATTTGTTATGTTACACAACAACTACCACTCTCTCTCTCTCAATCGTGTCCATCCAAAGGTTGCCTGGTAGAAATTAAGTAATAAGGATGCCCATTGTAGCACATTATGTAAGATTTGCATTGTCTGTAATCACTCCGAGTGTGCAGGACGTGTTTCATTAATCGCATCTAAAAAGTGTTTACGATACTGGAACCGGTTTATGACGGCGCGTTCGTGCGTTGCCAGTCGTTATCGCGTCAATTGATAGTGAACCGTACGCGATATGAGTGAAAGTGCAGGTCAAGATGACGAGGAAGTTGTTGACGACATTAGCATTCGAGAACATAGTATGGAAGAAGATGAGATGATAGGGAGTGATTTGCAACAATTCAACAATGAAGAGAACTTACACAATATGGAAGAACGCGGATTGAGTCAGGGGGAAAATTGGTCTATAGTGGGGAGAGGAAAAAGAAGGAAAACTGAAAAGATAAATATAAGTATTTCTAGTACAGAGACGTTACCAAAAAAGTAGTGCGTACGCACGACTACTAGACTCCGAAAAAATATTAGGTATTCATAATGTAAAATACGTAAATACTTTTAAAGTAATAGTCACGTTTGAAGAGGAAAAACACGCAGAAAATCTAATATCATGCCAAGATTTTAAAGAGAGAAAATGGAGAATTCAGAAGACTTTTGAAGTGAATGCGTCATACGGCATCATAAGAGATATAGATATAGGGTTATCCGATTCTGAATTACTGGAATGCGTTAAAAAGTGTAACGAACACGAGATCATATCTATCAAAAGGTTAAATCGAGAGAAATTCTGAGTCAGGATGGATACCAAGTGAAACCGTGCGTATATGTTTCAAGGGCAGTTCTCTTCCAGGATTCATAAAAATATTTAATTTAAGAGTTGCAGTGGAACCATTTGTTTCCCTGTAATGCAATGTTCGCGGTGCTGGCGTTTTAGGCACACGGTAAAAATATGTCCGTCTCTCAAAATAATTTGTCCTAAATGTGCTAAGAACCACGCAAATTGTGAGGCCACACACTTTAAATGTTAACACACTGCAGAGGTAATCGTATGTCCTTAGTAAAATCATGCCCAGCCTACTTAAAAGAAAAGAGAATCAGACAATTGATGGCAGATTTTAACTGTACCTATAGTCGAGCAATAACAATGTATGTTCCACCCTTTTTACCGTGCCCGGTAGATCAATACAGTGACATTAATATCACAATAAACAAACCCGTGCATCAACAAACCTCTTCACCGAACCTCACATCGTACGCATCAGCTGTAAACAGAAAAGCTACACAAACAATCGCCTCACGAAGCCAAGTCATACCAAGTGGATCTAGACAGGAGTCTACAAAGCGGAAACAGCGTAGTTCATCGGAAGAATTAGCTTACGAAGACGACGAATCAGTATCATCGGACCCACGATGTACGTTGGATATCCACAGGTCCGCGCCCGCTGGCGAGTCAATACGTACTGAAATCGCAGAGGATAACAGCAACAGCTGCCGCCGAGTTACTCTTACCACTACTAACAGACGCAACGATCGTAATACGAGCACTACGGACAGATACAATTCTTGAAACAATAACACCATTGACGAAATAGACGTAGGCGCTAGCCAATCAAATGCTGTGACGTGTGATACTAGTAAATCATTTCAGTCACTAATTGATAACATTATGCAGATTGTATTTACGAAGAGATATTTAATCAAAAAATTAAGATGATTATTTCGGTGATTATAAAATGGTGTGTGTCGTATGTAATAGAAAATCTTTCAGATATGTCAATGCTTAAAAGTCGTTAATATATTGCAATGGAACGCACAATGCTTAAGACCTAAACTAGTAGATTTTGAGCAATTACTTATACAAAATAAAATACATATAGCGGCAATAAGTGAGACCTGGTTGGATCCGACAAGCTGGCTTGTAATTAATAGTTATAATATATTTAGAAACGATCGCCATGATGGAATGGTGGCGTATGCATTCTTTTACACAAATCTATCAGAGCCCAAGTATGCAATATGGTCCACCCTAATGAAGACATACAATTATTATATATTAAGATTTTTAACTGAAATTACATTGAAAATTTAATTGTTGTGTACTGCCCACAATGGCTACAAACTAGGCGATCGGATTGGGACATTATTTTTTCACCATTAAATAGAAAAACTTTGGTTTTAGGAGATTTTAACGCTCACCATTTTACTTGGTCAAATCTGACGTTAGAGGGTCTCAAATTTATGATTGTATATATGAATGTAATTTGGTTTCTATAAACGATGGTAGCCACACCCGCATAAAGTTAGTAGCGGGAAACTTACAACAAAGTTCTCCAGATATCTCGTTTTGTTCTTCAGATATAGCGTGCCTATTTAATTGGAAAGTAACCAACGAATCTGTAGGAAGTGACCACCTTGTAATTATTATTACTTCTACTATTCCATGCAGGCCAAACTTTTTAATCAAACGCAATTTTAGCTTAGCAGACTGGACCGCTTATCAAACTCAACTCGCAGAAGCTTTTTCAAACTTTAAGATTTCGGGTGAACCACAGACTATATACGATAATTTTTTGTATCTCATTAATTCAGCCGCTGACAGTAATATTCCTGAAATTAAAATTAATTCAAACCAATCTAATAAATTCTCTCCCAAACCATATTGGACTCCTTCTCTTTCCCAGGCAGTCGCTAAAAGAAGATTAGCTTTATCGAGATTTAGGAAAAACCCTACTCCCACAAATCTGATGACTATCAAAGAGTATATTAGGGAGACGCAAAAACTTATACGAAAGGCTAAGTCAGATAGTTGGCACAAATTTTGTAGTTCTGTGGATGAAACTACATCCAGTAGTGTTTTATGGAGAAAGATGAAATGGTTAAAGGGCAATAAAATTCCAAACTTCTTCGTAGATAAGAAGAAATGTGAATATTTACTGAGTAACCTATGCCCAGCTTATATGTCTCCCCCTAAACCTTTATTTACTTCTGTTAACCCAACATTACAATATCCCATAGCCTTGCACGAATTAGAAACTTGTATTAAAATAAAGGACACATCCCCGGGTTGCGATAATATATCCTTTTCTATGATAAAAAGACTACCTAAAAACGGTAAAACTATATTACTCTCCCTATTTAATACCTTTCTATCAACCGGTTTTATACCTATACAATGGTGATACACATGGGTAGTCCCAATCCCTAAGCCTGGTCGCGATCCTTCACTATTGTCATCCATACATCCTCTTAGTTTAATGTCGTGCATTTGCAAAATATTCCACGCGATTATTAATAAGCGGCTTGAGTGGTATTTTGAGAACAAAGGATTTTTTTCAACTGAAATGGTGGGCTTTAGAAAGTCTAAATCATGTATAGATAGTTTGGTAAGATTGGTCACAAGGATCCAATCGGGTTTCTCTCAAGACTTGATAGCACTGGCATGTTTCCTGGACATCGATAATGCGTACAACAATTTGAATATAAGTTTACTTCTTGAAATTTTAGACAAGGCTGGGGTTGGTCTGTTTATATGTAAATACTTGTGGAACTTCTTAAGCTTCAGGATAATCAAAATTAAACAGGAACACAATTTTATTAATTGATCTACTAGTCTAGGTCTTGCTCAAGGTGACCCTTTATCACCCTTATTATTTAATGTTGCTACCCATCATATTTGTAATACCATACAAAATGTATTTGTGACCCAGTATGCCGATGATTTCGCTCTTTATGTCGTAGATAAGGATATCAACGTCGCACAAGGTTGCCTCCAAAATTCATTGGATCTTCTGGTTAGTCTATTGGAAAACCTGGGCCTAAATGTATCTCCTATAAAGAGTAAACTGTGTTTATTTAAAAAGAGCAATAACATAAACTATGTTAATATCTGCGTGAATGGTGCGCCATTGCAGCAGGTTGCTCACGTGAGGTATTTAGGTATGTGGCTCGATCAGTCTTTGAGATGAACAAAACATATTAATGAACTGTTTGAGAAGACGCAGAAGTCATTAAATATCTTAAAAGTATTGGCTGCCTCTGGGTGGGGCGTACACCCGAAATATCTAAGAAGGCTTTACATTGCTATTATTAGAAGTCGATTGGATTTTGGTAGTTTTTTATATAACAATAGTAGCAAATCAAATTTGTTCAAATTAGATAAATTACAAAACCAAGCTTTACGCATTATAGGAGGTTTTGTCAGAAGCACCCCATCCACGTGTTGGAGAGTGAACTTTGTCTGCAACGCTTACAAATACGTTTATTATTCCTAGGTGGAAAATATTTGTTGAGAGCTATGTCATTCTCTAATAACGTAACTATAAATGTAGTAAGCGAATTATATTCATCTGCTCACCAATTCATTTCACAGATATGAAATGAAATATAAACGGCTATCTCCTGCTACAGCCAAAACGCAACGATGTGCTTCATGGCCGGTCACACGGGAGATGGTGGTACCAACCCGCTCGGGCCCGATACCAAGTGAGCACTCCCACTTGGTACCCAGCCCTACCACGAGTCATGCAATGGATGATAATTGCTTACTTTCCTTAGTCGCCTCATCACCCGCGGGAAATACTTGTATTTTATCTGATTTACAAATAAATGATGACATCTTATACTTACTGCAAGCAGCAAAAGAGAGATTATTAGATAATCTCTCTTTTGCTGCTTGCAGTAAAATTCCCTTTTTCCACTTTCACAAATAATTTGTTCTTTGAAGTAGCCGAGTATGTCAAGTGCTAAAATACAGATCAAAATATTTTATTTGTAATTAATGTTTTTCTTCTGTAGTTTTCATAGCTTTGTTTGGTGATACTGATTACAATAAGGGCTCCGTATAAAAAAAAAGTAGTAATACAGGTGTGTCATTTCTTCAGAGATAAATACTGTCATTTTACAATTAACATAACCTAATACTATTATATCTTCAAACAATGTACGTAGATGGAATATGTTAAAATATTTACACGACAGTTATGAATTTTTAAATAAAAAAGCATCAACAAAACATGCTAAAGATAATATCTTAGTCGATGAAGTACCAATACCTCCTAAGTGCATGATTGTCTATTTTTCATTAGACGAAAAAATGATTGATTGCAAATTCTTATATTATTGAGATTATCTATTAATTCTAAAGTACTATTTATTAATAAAAGAAAACAATGGAATTAAATCAGGTGAACGTGGAGGCCACAAAATTGGCCTTAGACGCCCGATTCATCTGTCTGGATACGTGCTATTTAAATATGCACGAACAGGTACAGCATAATGCATAATAAGCTTGTTTCAGCTCCTGGGGCACTTTTTTTAATAAATTGGGGAGATTATTTTGAAGGAACTCAAAATAACTTTGCCCTGTTAGATTCCCCGGCAATTCAAATGGGCCAAATTAAAACCCAATGAATTTCATTCATTTCTCGTCGTAGTATTCAATAAAGTAAAATAAGGCAAAAAAAAATATTGTTTTTTTAATACTTATCTTAGGTACTAACTATTATAGATTTTTTTTATTTTTTTTCTGAATGGTCATAAGTTCTACTATAAGCCATTTCAAGGTTATCCATTAATTACTGGACACCCGATATATATAAATGAAATTGAATAACGGCTAAAGAAAGGACTCTGCTAACAGGCGCAAATATAATTCACGTACTCTGGCTTCAAACGATTCACGACTTGTAGCCATCCTGATCTCCAGAGACAACGCATTCCACAACAGGATACCTTGGATATGGAAAGAAGAATGCACTAGACTTGAAGTGTGAGGTGGACAGTGAAGTAGAAGTTATTGACGGGCCTCGTTGCGTAGTCGGCAGTGTAACCGACTTCCATGCACGAGGTCGTGGGTTCGATTCCCACTCGGACAACTATTTGTGTGATGAAAACAGATATTTGTTTTGAGTCTGGGTGTTTTCTATCTATTATATGTATGTATTTACAAAAAAAAAGTAATATATATATTATATCCGTAATCTGGTACCCATAGCACAAGCATTAAGCTTACTTTGGGACCAGTGGACGTTGTGTGAAAATGTCCGTGAATATTTATTTATTAGAAGAACGGAGATGTCGCTCATGGATGGCAGAAAGAAATTGGAAATGAGATTTTAGATAAGTAGGCGCATTGGGAGAATTTGAAAGAGAGTATAATAGTGATAGAGCTCGTAAGCTGCTCCTTTGCCGAATGGAAAACCAGTTTAGAATAGCACGAATTTTAGAAATGTGCTCAAATTTCCGGAGGTTGAAAACGAATCGAATGCAATTGTTGAGGAACCGGTCAAGTTTGTTGAGGACATGGATCTGCATTTAGGTCGAGATAGCACACATCAGCATAATCGATAACAGGGAAAACTAAGGTTTGCATTAACGTTGCCTTCGTCTTAACTGGAAGAAGATATTTCATGCGATAAGGCGAACGAAGGGTGCCCGTTACTCTCTGGCAGATGTAAGTGACTTGGGTTTTTCACTAAACCGTACCATCAAAAAATAGCCCGAGATTCTTTACATTATTGCTAAATGGTACGACAAAACCATTGTAAACTACTGGTAGAAGACTACATGTGTTTATTCCGCTAAGTATCCTAGGGGTGCCGATTAAGATGGATTGGCATTTATCAGGGTTTATACCTAGGCCAAGCCTCGCAAACCAGTCATTGATTTTAGCAAGGTCATTGTTTATATCAGCAATAGCAGATTGTAGGTCACACATCTTTGTTTGTATACATATCTGTAAGTCATCGGCATACAAATGATACGCACAGCGAATTTCATGAGTTGTAAAGTTAATGAAAAGTGAAAAAGAAGAGGAGAGAGTATGCTACCTTGAGGGACACCAGAACTCAACTCAGCCATCTGGACGATAAATCGCCAAGATGAATAGCTTTCCGGCGCCTCTGAAGTTATGAAGAGAACTGTTCCAGGGCATCTGATGAGATCATGAAATAGGAGAGGATCGATAACAGGATATCATGGTCGATGACATCAAAAGTGTTTGTGAAGTCTACTAAAACCAGCACTGTGATTCGTGTATCCATGCCCACACTAATGTCACCAGTTAGCTTCAGAAGTGCAGAAACCGTACTGTGTCCTGGCCTGAATCCCGATTGAAATGCACTTAAGAGACTATTCGAGTGCACGAAACTACAAATCTGTTTGTGGACACAGCGTTAGAAAACCTTGGAAAGGAATGGGAGGATAGAGATAGAACGGTAATGATTAGGAAGACAAGGATTAGAGATTTTAGACAAGGGAAGGACATATGTTTTACGCCATATGATAATAAGTGTGCTGGCTTTCACATGCAGAAAGAAAGTTTTGAAATCCTTAAAACACAAAGTGAAAAATGTGAAATCGAAAATAACAGTCATGAGCAGGATTTGAACCTGCATCTCCTGGATACCATCCAGATGCTTTGCCAATGCAGCGATCGTGACAATTGCTCCTGACTGCTAATTTCGATAACACATTCATACTTAACGTCTTTGGGTGACGCCTGTGCCATCTGTCGCAAGTATTTTCATACATTATACCGACCAGGTAAAGTTAATTTTACAATTTAGATTTTTACCTAATAATGAGGCAAACCCTATAAATATTTAGATATTTTTATATATATTTTTAGCACTTGACATGCTTAGCACTATACATTAAACACAAAGTAAAAAATAACTTTACTAAATATTTATAGGATTGGATAAAAATATCTAAATAGTTTGAAATCCTACTAATATTATGATAGTGAAATTTTTGTAAAGATATTTAGATGGAAGAGGATTTATTAAGCGAGTCATTGAATTAACTTATAAAATACTTTTTACTCCAAAACAATAATACTTTCTTACAATAGCTATTTTGAGCAAATAACTTAATAACTAAACAGATTAGTATATAATTTGGTATACATATATTTGGTGTCTGTACACCGTGTTTTCCCAATACTAAGTTACCCAAGAAACTTCCAAATCTCAGAAGCAGAAGAAGAAGATATATTCTTAAGGATGTGTCGGCGTTTAGCGTTACGTATCTGGTTACACCGATTCCTAGCAGTTTTATAAAATGCCTAGTTGTTATCACAACGCTCTTTTTGTGTTTGCGGAACACAGCGTCTCTAATTCGCATCCCCTTACGTATCGGTTCCGACATCCACGATGCAGGGGGATGCTTCTGCTTAATCTTCACTGTTGGGTCATAAGAGTCGTAGAGATTGATAGTCCTAGCATTTACTAGTGGTTGCCAATTTCAGAGCCGATGCTTGAATACGTAGTTGGTATTAACGGTAGACTACACAACACAGTGCAGTTCAACTATATAGACTGCTGGGCTTGTATGCGGCTGGATGATGGAATGTCTATATGGTTAATGTAAATATCGGCGTTAAATAGGGCTGTTCTATCAGCCAGACTGTTTATCATATATGTGGGTAAATGTCTCCAAAGGATAAACGAAATTAATGTGGGAGTTCAGATGGCCTACGTGTGAATGCGAGCCAAAATTATGCTCTTTGAAAGAGGTGAAGCCAGAACTGATATCAGAATTTGTATATCTTGGGTATGGATTCAGTCGGGATGGAACACCACTGATATAGAGAGAAGAGTAAATGCGGGAAATAAAGTGAACGGAGCATTGGGACAACTTCTTAGCAACCACCACTTCAGCCAGAAGGCACGGGTCGCAATACACAAGGCAGTGCTTGTCCCGACGTTACTATATGGAAGCGAGAGTTGGGTATGCAAAAAGGAGTATGAGAGTAAGATCAATGCGGTCGAAATGCGATCTCTGCGAAGAATCTGTGGAGTAAGGCTGACTGACCGCATTCGTACCGATGACGTAAGAGAGAGAGTAGGTTTGAAAGTGGGTATCTTATCTTTACACCATAGAGATGCGAAAGGGAATGCTCCGATGGTTCGGACATGTGGAAAGAATGCCGGATGAGCAACTGGTTAAGAAGAAATACAATGCGAAAGTGGTACAGGGGGAGACCGAGATTCACCTACCTAGACCAAATCGGCCATGTATTAAAGGAAGGTGGAGTCAGGAGTCTCCTAAACGGGCGAGCGTGTATGAAGAGAATTATGAATGTTGAAGAAGCAAGAGATGTATGCAAGAATATAGCCTCTTGGTACTCTGTTCTCTCTGCCTATCCTGCAAGAAAAATGGCGTGATGATAAGCGAGTTCAAGTTAGTTATTTTTTCAATTCTACATGTTCAAAACAATTTGTTCTGTATTTCGTCGTATGAACTACTAACTTTCAAATATATTTCTGTATCGTGGGCATCGTCCATAATTCGTAGGAATAATGGTGGTAAACTGACACATGGGTCAAAGATATTTTTGTAAATAATAGGACAGAGTCAAATAAGGTAACTAAAAATATTTTAAAATAATATTTATTTATGTGTTCTTATTACATTTATTATCATCAATTCATTGAGTTTATGATTTTATATAACGTAGTGTAAAGTGAAGATTTAAGTCATAATAAAATTTTTAGCGGGATACGCTGACAGGATTTTGTTAGCTGTTTCGGCAAATACTCCAACATTTTTCTTAATTAGCATATTTGCAACGAAGTTATTAGTAAATATTTTCCAATTCTCATTGAAAATATTTACTAATAGAGCACCTAGAAAAAAAGAAACATTAATTAAGCTAACTAGTAATATTGTAACGTAACGCAATATAAAATTTCTATCTTTGATATCAATATTCAACATTTATAAATATCGTAGCCACAAATATTTCCAATTGTATAGTCTTCTCCCTATATTTAACGACTAAGACTACCAAGAAAAGTTGTCATAGAAGATTAAGAAAGTTAAATGAAGTGCATTTTATTCTTAGGTAAAGAATACTCAGATCAGAATACAATTTTTAACAAAAAAAAAAGCGACTATTATCTGACTTCATCAAGCTGAAGCTATAACGATATTATAATAGTAGATCAGACACGGATTTATGCAGTGTTTGCTGATACACGTGTATCTACTGTCAGAGACCTTGATCAATTACTTAAAGTGTATTTCACTGTTTTTATTTGTCATTTATATAATTAACACATCGTAGAGTTGGCAAAATAATTAGGTGGATTCAAATCTCTTTAACTCTTTCACAATGTTTGTGAATATAGTAAAAAAAGTACTCACTGACTTCCTGGCTCCCAATATAGACGTTATCAGCCGTTACTCTAACATTATCTGCACCTAAATATGTGGCTTTGACCTTATCAGGTATGATTACAACATGCAGTTCTCCGTCGTCCAGCTTTTTAGTTTCAAAACCCATTTCCCAAGAAGTTCTCTTATTATCTAAAAATATTTTTACGAATTTTAGAATTAATTAGCAGTTGATTTACAAGAATGAATTATATTGTATTATGAATTATCATAGGAAACTAGTTTATATATATTCTAAAGCAATGTATCTCAGTAAAAGCTTACCAAACGTGATGCTTGTGTGTCCTTCTCCGTGAATGTTAAGATCTCCAATCATACTATCAAGGACCGGTGATTTGTCGAGTTTATAGTTTCCTTCAATTGAAAACTTGTCACAAGTAATATCTGTAAATGCAGTTTTCTTGTCCATGTCTAAGCTAAAATAAAATTAAATGGAGATGTTATTGGCAATTGTCAATCTGTTAAACCTAAATTACTAATTTTCTCACTGTTTATAATATTTGATTACTTACCGGAAACTATCCAAATTGCAAGTTTTTATTCCTTTTAGAGTGCCTTCCAATAATGTATATTTAATGATACCCAAATCTAGTTCGAGATTCTTGATTTCATACGGATCCAAAATAGGTACACCATGACTTGGCAAACCTTCATTCGCTATCTTATTCATGATATCTTTATAAAGTAGCTTTTGACAATCATAATCATTTCCTGCACATTTTTTGTTACCGTGGTCTAAAATAAATATAATAATAATTATTATGAAAATATATTTTGTTAAAAAGGTTTATTAAACTAGCTTCTGGCCGTGACTTGATCTGCATGGACCCTAAAATCAAATCAATTATATAAATATGTCGTTTAGGCGTATACCGCAGGGTCCTATATCCGGATAAAAAATCTATTATTTATGTTTATCCAGGCCATAATTTAACTGTATACTTAATTTTTTTAGGTCTTCCTTATAATAATATTAATGCAATTTGTGAAGATGTTTGTGGCATTTTAATTTTTAGATGTTTGTCCGCCAATAACATCTAAAGATACTTTATCCTGAAAAAAAAAATATCCCGTAGATTGTCGTACTTTTCTTGAGACTAAACCGATTTAAATTAATACATAGAATACGTATCATAACATATTTTTATTTCTCTCTTAGACCTTTGCAATCCCCATTATCATCGACAGTATCTAGTTTATAATATAAATAGGATTAACAGACGGAGTATCACATTACTTTAATGCATTAAAGGTAGGTTTGAAATCATTTTCTGTTTATCTGCCATGATAATAAATGTGCTTTCTTTCACATGCAGAAAGAAAGCTTTGAAATCCTACTAATATTATGATAGTGAAAATTTGTAAAGATATTTAGAGGGGAGAGGCTTTTATTAGTGAGTCATTGGATTACGTTTAAGATACTTTTTACCCCAAAACAACAATGTTTCCCTTAGAATAGCTATTTTTTGCAAATTACTTTATAACTAAACAGATTAGTACGAAATTTGGTATGCAGGTATATTTTTGAACCAATAACGAGTTCCTATAGGAATCTTTGGACCAAATTTTGAAGTTAACGCAGACGTAACAGTATATTGGTAGAATCTAAATTATAAGAATATTGTTAATTTGAATAAAAAACCGTTTAAGGGCGAGTCAGACTCGCGCACGAAGGGTTCTGTACCATTGACTAGGTAAACAACATTACACTATTGTAACTCTCTGCAACCATCGTGTTTGGCTGTTGCCAAATTTTGCAAGTAAAATTTGACTTATTTCGTGGTATTCAACTTAGACTTAGATGCGCATAACGAAACAGTTTTAAATGTAAGGAATTATGTTACTGTTGCCATTAGAGGTAACTGTGCGCAATGGGTAAGCGTGCGCAATGTCGCCGTTCTTGACATACAGCCTGGTGACAGACGGACGGACAGACAGAGCAAAAACGAGTAAAGAAACACGTTTGTGTATGGGAGGCCTCCTTAGATATCTATTTGTTCTATTTTAATTTAATTATTTATTTTTAAAGTGAATATATAACTAAATATTCAGTGAATTTCCAAGCGTCTACCTGTTGCCGTTATCAATAGCGAGCAAAAAAGGGCAAAAAAATCACGTTTGTTGTATGGGAGCCCCCCTTAAATATTGTTTTTTTTTATTGTTTTTAGTATTTGTTGTTATAGCGACAACAGAAATACATCATTTGTGAAAATTTAAACTGTCTAGCTATCGCCGTTCTTGAGATACAGCCTGGTGACAGACGGACGGGCAGACAGACGTTGTATGGGAGCCCCCGTTAATTATTATTTTTTTTTCTTTTTAGTATTTGTTGTTATAGCGGCAACAGAATTACATAATTTGTGAAAATTTCAACTATCTAGCTATCGCCGTTCTTGAGATACAGCCTGGTGACAGACGGACGGACAGACAGACAGACAGCGAAGTCTTAGTAATAGGGTCCCGTTTTGACCCTTCGGGTACGGAACCCTAAAAAGTGGACAAAAAGGATACATTTAAGTGACTCTTATAATAATACAAGCAATTATATATATGTATAAATAACCCACCTATGTAGCTTGACTCACCATACACCAGTATAGTGCTTAAAATAAATATCACTTTTGCCGTGTACATCTTCTTTTGATTCCTGTGATAACTGATAGTTTGATCCTGAAGTAGTTCTAATTTATATAAAACCTGAATGCCAAAAAACTTATATCTGAATGTGCAATCTTTAATAGTTTATGCAGTTCATGAAAGGGTTCAGTACACAAAACTTCTAATTTTAAGTTTCATAAGTGTCGTTTGATTACTTGTGCGTGAGTTCCTTTTTTGGTTCATACAAGGTAAGCACATATGTTTCGCATCGCATGCTGCCAACTCCAGAGATAAGACTGGGATAGCTGCAGTGATCTGCTGTAGATGTGGAGAAATATAACATAGCGGGTTTATTTGGTGGTTAAGGACATCACACTAGACCGATCGGTGTTCTAAATGACGGGGTGTGCAGTTAAGTATATTTTTAAAATGATATTGAGATTATTCCCAATATCAGGGCATTATTGTGGTGCTCTCACCTAGCTTTTCAGAAACATCAACCATATTTTGCAGGTCAAACAATTCTTTCTGGTACTAGCAAGGCTCAACCATGAGGCGAGGCTCTTTCCCTTCTTTAGTAAACCTCTACTACAATTTGGCTCTCATCGCGGCACTAGATACTATACTAATCGATATGTGAGGAATAAGAACTATTTAATACATTTTGAAGTACTAAAAATATTTTTGAGGTAAGCACGTATGGCGCACGATGGCGTAGTAGTAGATACTGATCTCTCGGTGTACATGACATTTTTTGTGAGATTCACAAATGTTAGTTATTTTTTTATGAGTGTGCTTTGTGTTCGTCTTTACATTGTGTGTGTCTATAAAGCTAATAAATACATAATGTGAAAATTTCAGTATATTAACTGATTGCACAAAATTTTAATTATTTAAATTCCACGGATCTTTAAAAATTATTTAGATCTCATTGTTTTTTTGCGCCATGAAGGCCATTTACGAAAAATACATAGATTTAATTTTACGTTTTATTTAGTTTTGATCCTTCATATTATTGTATAAATAAAATAAAAAGGTAAAATAAAAATATCATAAAGAACCTGCATGCCTGAGTGATTTTCCGACGGTTTATAAAGTCTACCAACCTTCACTGTGCCAGCGTAGTGGACTGCCGCCTGAATATCTCTCACACTGAGAGGAGACACGTATCCAATTGTGGGCCAGTATTAGGTTGAAAAAATATATTAAAGGCAAAAACATTATTATTATCCTATATCCATTATCATTGTCCTGTCAGTACCTATCTTCAACAAATAATTATAATGAATTCAAGAGTAATATATTTTTTTACTTACTTATCACGCCATCTCCCTTGCGGGGTAGGCAGAGAGAACAGAGTTCCAAGAGGCTCTATTCTTGCATACATCTCTAGCTTCCTCAACATTCACAATTCTCTTCATACACCCTCGCCGGTTTCGGAGACTCCTGACTCCATCTTTCTTCAATACATGACCGATTTGGTCTAGGTAGGTGAATCTCGGTCCTTCCACTTTCGCATTGTATATCTTCTTAACCAGTCACTCATCCGGCATTCTTTCCACATGTCCGAACCATTGGAGCATTCCTTTTCGCACCTTATATATATTTTTCCAATACTCTCTTTCGTACCTACTCACTCTCTTACGTCATCGTTACGAATGCGGTCAGTCAACCTCACTCCACAGATTCTCCGCAGAGAACACATTTGGACTGCATTAATTTTACTCTCATGCTCCTTTTTGCATACCCAACTCTCGCTTCCATATATGTAATAACGTTGGGACAAGCACAGCGTTGTGTATATTTTTTAAAAGATTATAAATTTAAGACATATTGTTTTTGCTTTGAATAATTAATTTAAATAATAAATTAACATTAAATTCGCGACGTATAGTTGGAAAACCTTATCAATATTCCAATTTTAAAACAAACTGACCTTTATAAAATGCTGCTAAACTAATTAAAGTAGGCATTTTTACTACTGAAAGTGTTTTTATCACGAATACTAGATATAATGTTAGTCTGTTTGCGGTGATTTGTAGAGGCAGTGGAACTATATTTACGGAGAACACTTACAAGGACATACAGCTGACGAACTATTAGGTACTGCAATCCCAGTACAGCTATTTTGTTGGATGTCGGAAGGATTTACGTGTCATAAGTATGGACCTCTGTACCCTCTCTATTGTTAAACGGTTTATTTTTGTGACACCCTCTCAGGCTGTTATGAAATATCCAATAACAGTTGGCAAAGGACATAATAAGCACATTATGAATTTTACGGAATCTATCAAGGACTTTAAGATATGAATAAATCAAATTGTTCTCATTGTAAGAGCATTGACTTATGTTGCTTCCATCGTTAATTCGCGTCGATACACACGCCTAAGTATTCGATAAAAACTAGCCAAGTCAGACCTTAGGCTTCAATATATTATCCTAAGATATAAGAAGAAATTATATTTTAAGATGTTATAAAATATTTTATGTTGTTATAAATAAATTTCAGGACTGTCCGTTGAACTTGGCACCCATTTAGATCTCACTTCTTTTGACGTTGAAATCAATAACCAAGGCATATATATCATAATATTGAACTTGGCTCTCATTTCACATTTATTTTTTTGATGGGATATCATTACTTTTTGTACAGAAATTATTAGTAGGTTCTTAATCAAATTATTACCAAATGGTTTTTGTTAATCTACTGTATTTTGCTACGTTTACGGGGTATAATTGTGTAGTAAAATTAAACCACTCCTACAATAACGCTAGAATATTTTCATCATTCCTACAACTAACCAGATAACCAGATATAATTATACTTATGTACTATAATTACTGGCTCCGTAATACATTATATCAACTAGATTAACATACGTCTGAACTCTATCAAGCGCTAACTTCAACTGCCTAAGGTAACCACCTCTTTTGAACAGTCAGATATAACTGCCATGTTATTTTTAAATTAATTACTAAAATCATGATATTTTCGACAGGAAACAGGATATAACAAATGTTGCAATTTTATTTTTAAATTAATTACTAAAATCATGATAATTGTCTTTTTTGTGTTATTTCCAATATTTTCTTGTACCTTTGAAAATGTGAAGACCTTAAAATCCACATAACGATCGGCTGTCATCAATTTTGATTGCTGATTCTTACATTACAGACACTATAAGGTCTTGCTGAATCTTACATACATTATTACAGATATATAAAAAAAAAATACGGAAGTCTAACCCTGCTGCAATTAAATGTCTGGGAAACTGGAGTGACCCCTCATGCTAGAATACGCAGCAGAAGAACACAATGGGTGAAGGGCCCTAGCATCCACCAGTAACATAGTAACACAAAGCCATGCCACCCAAAAAGACACTGAAAGGAGCAGCACCGGTCAACCAATCTCAGAGAGGTTATTAATATACTGGCTGTGTTTTGGTTGAAGCAGGATATGGCCATTTATTCTTTCATTTCATATCTGTCATATGGATTGATAAGCAGTGGCCTGACAATACTCCTGGTATGGTTGAATCCACGAGCAACGGTTACCATTACCATCGGGTGAGCCGTGGCTCAGCTGCCACCATAATAACTAGAAATGAAAATATGTCTTCAAATAGAAGACCCAATTGCCTATGACATGATAAAGTAACTATTCACATTAGATTATAGTCAAATTTTCCTTTATGGATTTTCCCCCCTTTCAGTAATAACTAAATGATAGAGAAAAATTAAGAAATTATCAAACTGAATTTTTATTCTTTTTGTTTTTCACTGGTGGTCAGCACAGTCATGGTTCCCTTTTGCTCCTAGCATTCCAGTTAAGACTATTACTTCAAGCTTCCTTGGAGGTAACGCCCAGATAGTTAGCTCCAGTTACAAATTATAATTGTTCATGCAAAAAATGGTCCTCCTGCCACACCAACAATATTAATTATTTTCAAGCGACTGTACCTCTGTGGTGCAGCGGTGGTGCGTGCGACTGCTGAGCACGGGGTCTCGGGTTCGATTCCCGGGCCGGGCAATGTTATTGAGTATTTGGAATTAAGAAAAATTCTCAGTAGCAGCCCAGAGGTTGAATGTGTGCCTAGTGGGCGGCGGTGGGCTCGCCCCCTTTTATGGGGATTTGGACATGGCTTGCGAGCCGTGGGTGTGTGGTGCAACTCTGCCTATCCCTTCGGGTAATACAGGCGTGATGCTATGTTTACTGTAACATATAATAATAAGCGTTTAAAAGCGTTTAATATTCACTGGTTGTGACTATTCTAAATTAAATACAATTTGCTCAGGGTTGTCTCTACAAGTAGTGTCCAAAAAATTAGTTCTGGCTATTGTCCACCTTATTAGCTCTGACTACTGCCCACTGTGTGAGAACATTAGTTTCAATTAATATTAAAAATATTAATTTTACATCTGCTTATGTCATCATGAATATTGTTGATATTATTTAGTTTTTTTTTTAGCATTTGACACGCTTTGCCACACACATTAAAAGTAATTGTCACCATGGCTGATTTGGCAAGGCATTTGAGACGGTATTTCCGGCAATGCAGGTTCACATCATGCCTGTGAACTGTTGTTTTCGATTCGCATTTTCACACTTTGTGTTAAAGTTTGATATTCTTAAAATATCCAATAAACTAAAAGAAACACCATTTTGTAGTTCCAGTAATATGAAAATGAGACAGTGTGTCCAGCTCATACCTTAAAAACATACATATACACGAGGGAAGTTCAAGGATATATACCTTACCTGTTAAATACCACTAGGATTCTCCTTGGAAAAAGCTACATCGCAAACAAAGCAGTTGGACCAAAAAATCTTTATATGCTTTGACACAATTTTATTTTTTCTTTCTCTGCATATAATAACAGAGACATGCTGCCTTAAAGGCAAAAATTACAGCTCTATCAATCAATTGCAGAGATGGCGTAGTGGTTTAGATACCAGCCTTCCACCTGACCGTTGTGGGTTCGATTCCCACAAGACAACTCTTTGTGTGATCCGCAAGTGGTTGTTCTGGGTCTGGATGTGCTGTGTCTGTGAAACTTTGTTTGTAAAGTCCCCTGCGATACAAGGATTATTTCCTAGTACAGGCAATTTTCAAAAATTTCTAAGTGACAGAAATGATCTTAATTTTGCAAATTCTATTTATTTATGATATCACTAATTACATTTTTCATGAATATTATTGCTATATATATATATTGCTATATATCCTGCAACCTATTGTCCGTCCACTATGGCGTTTTTTTACATATAATGTTACGTCCACCTGCTTTCGACGTCTGTATATGGACGCAAAAAGGGAGACAGCGTCTATCGCCTCCGCCTTTGTCCCCTGATCACAGAAATGTAAGAATTGTAATAACACTTTGGAAGTCAAAATAGTTTCAGTTTGACTATACTGAATATTTTCTTAGTTCCGCAGCGAAATACTGCCAAAAACGAGAGCGCCACCGTCGTTGGTGTAACTTACACATCAAGCCGTATTGTGCGTCCGCTTACGACATCAATGAAATGCGACGTTGCCGTTCCGTCTTTGATATTTACCTACATTGTTTATGATTTATCAAACGTTTCGTCTATTGAGTATTCGTGATATGACGTACATATTTTATTGTTTCATTAGGTGTAGTATTCAGCGTCCAATAGATATTAATACTTAATTCAAAAAATGGCGACTGAATACCGTCTAGTTTGAAAAGTGGATTTATTGTTTATAAAAAAAAAAAAATCTTCATATTGTTGCCGACATGGATGCCTTTTTTATTGCATATAAGTAGTGTTAGATGAGCTACGGTCCATCTGATGGTAAATGGTAACCTTCACCCATGGACTCGACTATACCGAGAGTACTGTCAAGCCGCTGCTCACCAATTCATTTCACAGATATGAAATGATATATAAACGGCTATCTCCTGCTATAGCCAAAACGCAACGATGTGCTTCATGGCCGGTCACACGGGAGATGGTGGTACCAACCCGCTCAGGCCCGATACCAAGTGAGTACTTCCACTTGGTACCCAGCCCTACCACCAGGTATGAAATGGATGATAATTGCTCACTTCCCTTAGTCGCCTCATACGACACCCGGGGGAAAGAATGGGGTGGTGACACTTGTATTCTTAGTCCATCACCACACGAACAAAAATGCCTACGAAAATGTTACTCTTTTTCGTGGTTGGACAGGATTTTGGTATCCTTGTTGTCAATTTCCTTGTACTCTAAGAGGAGATTATAATAACGATAAGTAATACATTTGCTACAAAATCAGGTTGTTCCAAAAATAATCTCTGGTACATAGTTATCTATTAAAAAATGGCCTATTAATGTATACTGGATTGGGCATTCACGCCAATAATATTACTTTAAGTAGTTTAATCCTAACTATGATTCGTTTACATTTATAAAACGGAATATGGACGTTGAATTGATATATACGATCCATATTACATAAAGAAGTATTAATGCGTCCTCACGTTGACAATTAATAAGTCATGTGGGGCCGGCATCAAGAATAGCTCCACCCCGTCTCTTCCTAGGGGAGTCGTAAAAGCCGACTAAGTGGTTACCAGCGGACCGGGCAGCAGCGTTCCCTTGTGTACTAAAAAACATGCACTGCGATCGCCAACCCGCCTGCCAAGCGTAGCGATTATGGCAATACCTCCCACATGAGTGCACACACACACATCGGCCCCCAGTTACGGCAGCTCCGCTATTCCGTGGCCTAACAGTAGCGGGCCCGGTAACGGCGGAACAGGGGGTGGTTAGAATCCCCAGTCGCGATCCGGTTACCATAAACGCCTTCTGGCCCTGGTAACACACAATGTCAGGACACTGAGAACTGACGAGAGGATCACCGCGCTGGAATTGAGCAAGATCCAATGGGACACTGTAGGATTATCAGAAGTGCGAAGACAGGGTGAGGGCACGATAATCCTCCAGTCCGGAAACTTGCTCTTCCACCGGGAGGGCGACTACCAGTCCCAAGGTGGTATGGGTTTATCGTTCGCAGGTCTCTCATAGGTAACGTGGAGAAGATTGAGAGTGTGTCGAGTAGGGTAGCGTACCTTATACTCAGAATAACCAAACGGTATTCGCTGAAGGTCATACAGGTTAACGCGCCGACCTCGATACATTCGGACGACGAAGTGGAGGCCCTCTACGAAGACATCTCGAAAGCCATTCACGAGTCTAAAAGTCACTTTATGGTGGTTATGGAAGACTTTAACGCAAAGCTAGACATAATAAGAGACGATGAGCTGAAGGTGGGGATCAATATGGATTTGGGCAGAGAAACCACAGGGGCCAAATATGAATTCCTTCTTCAGGAAGCAGCCCCAGCGAAAATGGACCTGGATCAACCTTGATGGTTCAGTGAAAAATGAGATTGACTTCATCTGATCGGACAAACGACACATATTCAATGATGTCTTAGTGATCAGCAGGATTAAAACTAGGAGTGAACACCGCTTAGTAAGAGGCTTACTATGAAAGTCGAGAGGTCACGCTTGATGAAGTCTCACCACCTATCAACACCTGCTCAATACCAGAACCCCGAAAACTTTCAGCTCGAACAACAAAATCGCTTCCAATGCGCAACCAAGGTTCCAAAGTGTTCACAAGAAATCTGTCTGTTGGGAAAAGCCAGCTGACCAAGCTGAAGACCAGTGATGGCATCCAAAGATGACATATTAATAGAGTTTCATAAGTTCTATGGACAGTTATATCCTTCTGGGATCTATATAACTGTCCCTGTTGTCAGCTTAGTCCAGCTAACTCGGCACTATATTGAAGATATCCCGGACGTCAGCCTGTACGAGATCAGAATGGCTCTCAAACAGCTAAAGGACGGAAAGGCACGTTCTCAAAGCCCTCCAGAGGTAATTCAATTCCGTAGTTCGGGGGCAACGTTCCAGAGTCGTGGAGCGAGGTGGTGCTGTTCTTCAAGAAAGGGGATGACCCTCTTGAAGAATTATAGACCCATCTCGCTCTTGAGTCATGTCTATAAGTTGTTCTCGAGGGTCATTACAAATCGACTCACGCACAGGCTCGACGACTTCCAGCCTCCAAACGAGCCGGTTCTCGAAAAGGCTATAGTACTATAGAGCACATAAATACGCTGCGCCAGATTATACAGAAGACCGAGGAGTAATCGGCCTCTGTGCCTGGCGTTTGTGGACTATGAGGATTCTATCGAAACTTGGGTGGTGCTGCAGTCCCTTCAGCGGTGCCAAATTGACTATCGGTACATCGAAGTGCTGAAGTGCTTGTATAGAAACGCCACCATGTCAGTCCGTGTTCAGGACGGGAGTACGAAACTGATCCAGCTGCAAAAAGGTGTTATACAGGGAGACGTTATGTCCCCGAAACTCTTCACCACTGAATTGGAAGATGTCTTCAAGCTCTTGGACTGGACCGGATTCGGCATCAACATCAACGGCGAATATATCACTCACCTTCGATATACCGACGACATCGTAGTCATGGCAGAATCGCTGGAGGACCTTGGCAGCATGCTCAATGATCTCAGCAGGGTTTCCCGACTAGTGAGTATCAAAATAAACATGCACAAGACGAAAGTCTAATGTCCATGTCATTTCAGCACCGGTCCTAATCGGGAGTGCGTTTCTCGATGTTGTCGACCACTATGTCTACCTGGGACAGACAGTCCAGTTAGGTAGACACAACTTCGAGAAAGAGGTCAATCGACGAATCCAGTTCGGCTGGGCAGCTTTCAGGCAGCTGTGGAAGATCTTCTTATTCAAAATTCCACAGTGTCTGAAGACGAAGGCTTACGACCAGTGTGTGTTACCGGTGATGACTTATCGAACAGAGAGAGATGAAGGTTGGCCTTATATCAAGGTTCAAAGTCGCTCAGCGTGCCATGGAGTGGGCTATGCTTGGGATTTCTCTACGTGATAAATCCGTAATACGGAAATCCGTAGGAGAACGGGAGAAACCGACATAGCCTACCGGGTCAGCATGCTGAAGTGGCAATGGGCAGGCCACTTCGCTTGATGAACCGACAACCGTTGGGGAACAAAGGTTCTCGAGTGGCGACCGTGTATTGGACGGCCCAGCGTAGGACGGCCTCCCAACAGGTGGATCAATGACCTGGTCAAGGTCGCAGGCATTCGTTGAATGCATGCGGCACAGGACCGTTCGCTGTGGCGTTCTCTTGGAGGAGGCATATGTCAAGCAGTGGACGATGAAAGGCTGATGGATGGGACGATGGACATTGACAATTTGTAATTATCCCTATTAAATACCTAAGTGCGAGGAAAACCTGCAAAATATGGTAATTTTAGAAAATAATAAATATACATTATATACGGTTGTCGATTGAGCATTTCATTATTCATATTGGATAACATTGGACGTCCATATACTATACATAGTTGTTACATTAAAAATTGTGTGAATTGATTACCTTTTTTAAAAACGATATTTAAGGACGTCGGTTGAACAAAAAACATTCATATTGTAAAAGATAGGACGTCCGTATATTGCGATATACGAACGCTTAATATCAAGCAATATTGAATTTCAAGTTGCGTGTGATACGCCTTTCCTTCCTCGCAGAAGGCAGCGACCGCGGCTTAATAAAACTTTGCGTTAAAGTCTCCCATAACCACCGTGAAGTGACTTTTAGGCGCGTGAACGGCTTTCGAGATGTCCTCGTAGAGGGCCTCCACTTCGACGTCGGAATGTGTCGAGGTCGGCGCGTAAACCTGTATGACCTTCAGCAAATACCGTTTGGTTATTCTGAGTGAGAGATAAAGTACGCTACCCTACTCGACACATTCTCAATCTTCTCCACGTTGCCTATGGGACACCTTTGAACGATAAGCCCGACACTACCCTGGGACTGGTGGTGGCCCTCCTGGTGGAAGAGCAAGTTTCCGGACAGGAGGATTATCGTGCCCTTTGCCTGTCTTCCCACTTCTGATAATCCTACAATGTCCTATCGGATCTTGCTCAATTCCTCTTCCAGCGCGGTGATCCTCTCGTCAGTTCTCAGTGTCCTGACATTGTGTGTTACCAGGGCCAGAAGTCGTTTATGGTAGCCGGATCGCAACCAGGGATATTTAGCACCCCCCGCTCCGTCGTTACCAGGCCCGCTACCGTTAGGCCACGGAATAGCAGAGCCGCCGTGACTGGGCAGGCGGGTTGGCGATCGCAGTGGATGTTTTTATTACACAGGGGAACGCAGCTGCCCGGTCCCCCGATAATCCCTTATTCGGCTTTAGCTATAGCCACACATGGCCGAATCATGAATTAATATATACGATTCATATTCCATAAAATTTGGCATCCGAACACAATTGTAATGCTGATCGATATAATCTTCTCGTATGTGGTATAATCTAGTGCAAAGACTGAAAATGATGTATTAGTGCGTCCTCACGTTAACAATTTTTAATGTCCCTATTAAATACCTAAGTGTGTTGTGACAAATAGATAGGGGTGTTTTAAAAAAAATTATAAATATACGTTATATACGGTTGTCCTTTGAGCATATCATTATACATATTGGATAACATTAGACGTCCGTATGCTATACATAGATGTTACATTAAAATTGTGTGAATTACCTTTTTTAAAAACGATATTTAAGGATGCTGGTTGAACATAAACCATTTATATTGTAAAAGATAGGACATCCGTATATTGCGATATAAGGACGTTTAACATCAAGCAATATTGAATTTCAAGTTGCGTGTGGCACGTCGCCGCGAGCGCACACAGATAACTACTAAGTCAGTATCTATGTATGTATGAGCTTATCAGCCGATTTAACAAAAAAATCCCATACATTCTAATATTGTAAAAGTACCTATAGTATGTGATAACTATACATATCTGGGTATGTCATTGATGGAGGAGTAGGCAGGGCGACGGCAGGTAACCCTTATGTTCCGAATGGTGCAGGTGCTGCCTCGGGGCATAATTGCTTCGGACGATACCTGCATATAGCCGCAAGGGGGGATGTTGTCACCATTGCGGCTGCAACGAAGACACGGCGTGGCACACGCTCAAGTCGTGCTCGGCTTGTCCGAGCTACGCCGTGTACTCGTCGCATCAATAGCTAGGAATCTCTCGCTGCAGAGCGTCATCAGAGAGATGCTTTGCATGGACAAGAATTGGGCCACGGTCTCGGCCTTCTGGGAGATTGTCATCTTGCAGGAGGAGGCGGAGGAGGGCCAGGGAAGTAAATCCCATCGCTGACCTGAACTCCGCCCGTAACTAGGACGGCACAGACACAACTGTACCTACCTACGCCTGATGCCACACTAGCTGAGGCTGCAGGTGGATGGGCCCAAAGACGTTAAGTATGAATGTGTTATCGAAATTAGCAGTCAGGAGCAATTGTCACGATGGCTGAATTGGCAAAGCGTCTGGATGGTATCCAGGAGATGCAGGTTCAAATCCTGCTCGTGACTGTTATTTTCGATTTCATATTTTTCACTTTGTATTTAATTTTCACACTGTGTAATTATGTGGCTAAGTATTTCAAATGCTCAAAAAGTTTATAAAAGTATAAAAATATTGATATTGTTTGAAATGTGAATGTCGTGTTTTGTGTCGAATATTGCTATATTTATGTTGAATAAATGACTGTAGATCTCGTACCCATTCATAGTAAAGCTGGCAACGTCGCATTTCAAAGGAAGTAGGATGATGCGAAGAGTAAACGTAATTTAATTGATATACACTGGAAGTCTGATGATCAGGAATCTGGAGGGGGTTTTAAATTGACAGCGATGTGCATGGCGATATGCGTATATTTGTAAATTTAATTATTCATATTAGGTATTAAATATTATTACATTGGTAGCTTCAAGGGTGGAAATTTATAAATTATGTATTTGTGATTCCAAAATATGGGTTGTAACCTATATTGGATTTCATTTTTCTCAATCCTATTAATAACACACAAGATGAGCCTAAAATAAAATTAGGAAATCAGACTAACTTACCTTAAGTGACGTCTGATGGTAATTTTATGATGGCTCATCCTGAAAACAATTAAGTTCCCTCCCTACCGGATACAAAATAGGTAGTATAATAGTGATCGGTTTCGCCCACACATCGAAAAATGGCATTGTTACTCTAAAAAAGTGATTTGACAGCTAATGTCACCCATGACAAGACTGTATAGCCGTGTACTATATATTTATTTTGTTTATAGAAATCTAAAGATGCGAGAGTTCGTGAAAACGGAACTACTACCTGTAAATTGTTTTCAGGATGAGCCATTCTAAAATTACCATCAGACGTCACTTAAGGTAAGTTAGTCTGATTTCCTAATCATATCCTTTTTTATTGTTAAGGCGGGAAAAAATTACTTAAACACACACCTTTTTTTTATTTTTTTTATTTATTATGTTGTTATTAAGGCGGAAAAAAATGTTCCTAACCGCACACCCCGTCACGTCACGAACAGGGTAGTGTGGGGCCTTCACCCGCTAAAGAAACTCGTCGTGTGTCACCTCTCCGCCTTTATTGGCGGGCCACTGTAACTATGTTACATTCCTTCGGTGATCCACCAGCGACTTAACCTTTCGGGTACCCTCTGCTGAGCGAGGCATCCACACACGGAGCGTCGCACCTTCACGGGAGGCCTTGCGGGTGGCGGACGTTCCCCAGCCCATCCACCCGCTGCCTCAGCTAGGCACAAATATTCACGCCTGCGCCGTCCCTGCGGAAGGATCAGCATCCCTGGCCCTCTTCGCCACTTCCTTCCGCGAGATGACCTCCTCGCAGAAGGCAGCGACCGCGGCCAAATTCCTGTCACTGCCAAGCATCGCTCTGACGACGCTCGGCAGCGAGAGGTCCTCCCCTATTGCCGCGACGAGTTCACGGCGCTGCTCAGCCCAAGCCGGGCACGACTCGTGCATGTACCGTCCTCGTCGCAGCCCCAGTGGTGACAGCCCAGAGTCGCTTCCCTCCTTGCGACTATGTGCAGATATCTGCCAAACCAACCGTGCCCCGACAGCACCTGCACCAATCGGAAGGTATCTAACCGCACACCCTGCAGTTCAGGGCAACGAACAGTGTAGTGTGGGGTCCTCACTAACTAAATATCTTAATCATATTATCCTGCTAATGTAATTTTAATGTAGTCACATAACTACAGGCTCCATTAATTTGTTAATAAGTACTTGTTTCACGACCTTCCGATAGTTGATGCCGTAATAATATGGAGAAATTAGATTAAAAATTGTTATACTATAAAAGGTAATTTTAATAAATGCTATAATATTGTAAATGAAATTTTATTATTATTCTTCATACTATAATAAAATAAAGTATATACCGATACACTCTGATCCTCTGATGGTTCTTAGATCCTGAGTAATATAATTTTAGTTTCATTTATATTTTTACTCATTTATTTTAAGTATACTTGTAGTATCTGTCACACTGAGAATTCTCTGTGTTTTTGGTCTCAGATGGAGACCCCCGTAGAATGTAACTCACTTAATCGTATCGACATCGCATCATGACATTATCATTGATTGAGAGATAACTGTGATTGGGTGAGCGATGATAGCGAAATCACGCGTGTTCTATGTTTCTACTAATCACAAATAAGACGATACGATGTCGATACAATTTTGTGAATGACATTCTAAGGGGCTGTGCTCAAAAATGGGCCATAATGAGTTCAAAAAAATTATAGTGGTTCAAATTTAGAGAAAACAATGTCTTTGTCCGACCCGCAACTTTTTGTAACAACCATACATTTTGTAAAAAAGCTGTTAAATTAATTGTTCAGCTACATCAACTGTATTTATTTGTGTAGGTAATAAAGGTGTGTTACGTAGAGGACATTGAAATGTCATATAAATTTTTGAATTAGCAACTTAGCTGAAGTTGGCTTTGTTAAATAAATTACAATTATTATTTTAACTAACTAACTTATCATCACGCCATTTCCCTTGCGGGTAGGCAGAGAGAACAGAGTGCCAAGAGGCTCTATTCTTGCATACATCTCTTGCTTCCTCAACATTCATAACTCTCTTCATACACGCTCGCCGGTTTCGGAGACTCCTGACTCCACCTTCCTTCAATACATGACCAATTTGGTCTAGGTAGGTAAGTCTCGGTCTCCCCCTGTACCTACATCCTTCCACTTTCGCATTGTATATCTTCTTAGCCAGTCGCTCGTCCAGCATTCTTTCCACATGTCCGAACCATCGGAGCATTTCCTTTCGCATCTTTACACCCATACTCTCTTTCATACCTACACGTTCTCTTACGTCATTGTTACGAATGCCTCACTCCACAGATTCACCGCAGAGATCTTATTTCGACCGCATTGATTTTACTCTCATGCTCCTTTTTACATACCCAACTCTCGCTTCCATATAATAACGTTGGGACAAGCACTGCGTTGTGTATTGCGACACGTGCCTTCTGGCTGAGGTGGTGGCTGCCGAGAAGTTGTCCCAATACTCCGTTCATTCTATTTCCCGCATTCACTCTTCTTTCTACATCAGTGGTGTACCTTCCATCCCGACTGAATCCACATCCAAGATATACAAATTCATCCACTTGTTCTAGCATACCATTTCCTGTTGCTATTCTAACATCTGTTCCTTCTTCTTCTTTTTCAAAAACCATTACTTTGGTTTAGCTCACATTCACACGTAGGCCTCTTTTCTTACAATCTTCTGCCATTACTTCGACTAGGGCTTGCAGGTCAGTCGCAGACTGCGATAATAGGACCGCATCGTCTGCATATAGCAGCGAGTTAACCACTGAGTCGCCCATCTGAACTCCCACTATCATTTCATTCAACCTTTGTAGACATTTATCCAGATATATGATAAACAGTGGCTGATAGAACGCAGCCCTGTTTAACGCCGATATTGATATCAAACCAGGGTGACATTCCATCATCCAGACGCAAACAAGCTCTACAGTCCATGTAGTTAGACTGCACCGCTTGTAGCAGTCTACCGCTAATACCATACTCCGGCAAAATGTCCCAAAGTTCCTTTCGTACAACAGTGTCAAATGCTTTCTCCAAATCCACAAAACTGCAGAAAACCCTCTGGCCTACAGCCAGATGCTTCTCCACAATGTTGCGCAGAGAAAACACTTGATCCATGCATCCTCGTCCACACCTGAAACCTCCTTGTGCCTCACACAAAAATTCATCAGACACCATCCTCATTCTCCTTTCAATTATCTTACCATACACTTTGGCTGCCAAACTGGTCAAGCTTATGGCCCTGTAGTTTACACAGTCATAATGTGAACTCTTGTTTTTAAACAAGGGCACAATGACTGCGCTTCTCCAGTCCTTGGGAACCATTCCTGAGCTCCAACATAAATTTAGAAGCATCAGGAAGGATTCCCAGACACATGAGCCTCCAAGCTTGATCATCTCAGCAGACACCATATCTATACCCGTTGCCTTACCATTTTTCAAATATCTAATCGTCCATGCAACTTCATCCATACTAATGTCATCAGAGGATGCTGAACCGAATGCTGATCTGTTAGACCACATGTGGCACCAGTATCACCCTGAACATCCGCATACATATCTCCAAAATATTCACTCCATCGGCTTAACAAATCTTGTGTTTGCGTAAAAATGTCTCCACCTTTAGACCTTAATTTATTCATTCTGAAAGCCAACCAACCACTCCGAGATTTCTTCACCTCCCTCCTGAAAAGTTTGGTGTTGCTCTCGAAGTTTTTGGTCAGCCTTTCTTCTGCAATCATATTTGCTCTATCACGTTTCTCTTTCACTAAGGCTTTGGTGTTATTCTTACGTTGCCGGTATATTTCTTTCTTCTGTTCTTTCATACTTGCACTCAGATTCAAAGAAGATTCATAGTCCAGCCACGCTTTCTTCTTTTGGTCTACGGAAGCTGCTACTTCCGTATCCCACCATGCATCACCTTTCACTTTCCTATGCTTCTTTGAGCATCCACATACTTCTTTCGCTGTATTTACCATACTATCTTTCAATACTCTCCAGCATTCTTCTATATCAGATCCCGGCTGACTTGCCATTGTCAGCCGTTCACGGAAACCCTCTACATACTTTGCTCTAACACTCTCTTCTTGCAACTTTTCAATCTTTATTCTTTCAAGCCCTCCGAAGTGGACACGCTCTCGCCAGTATCTCCACTTTCTGAACAGACCACTAAATCTCGCAATAACGAGATTGTGGTCCGTGTCGATAGTGGGA
The DNA here is from genome assembly GCA_948253155.1 of Leucoma salicis. Lineage (NCBI taxonomy): Eukaryota > Metazoa > Arthropoda > Insecta > Lepidoptera > Erebidae > Leucoma > Leucoma salicis. The sequence goes on from OX411815.1 coordinate 9,975,518, forward strand.
CCCTTGTAGGCTCTTGTATCCAGGATTTTACTTCGGAGGCGACTGTCTACCAGAATTAAATCTATCATACTTCTCTGTTCATTCCTTCTCCATGTATACATATGGATGTCCTTATGTTGAAAAAATGGTTTGACACAATAAGGTTTCTCTCCATACATACATCCGCAATGAGCCTACCTGCTTCATTCACTCTCTTATCACCAAATGAACCAAGCACGTACTCGAAGTCTGGACGCTTGGTCCCAACCCATCCATTTAAATCTCCGCATACTATCACGCGTTCACTAGCTTCTGCCATATCCAGAACTTCCATAACATTATCCCAGAACTTCTCTAGATCCGATGCCACCGAAGAGCCTATGGGAGCATAAGCTGTGACCATGAAGACCCTGGTGACACCTAGTTTTATTCGGACCCATAGAAGTCTGGGATCAAACAGTCCGTAATCTTTCACACCTGAGGCCAAGCGAGCGAACAGCAACAGCCCCACTCCCATGCTGGCCCGATCGCTCTGCGGTACACCAGACCACAGATCTAACCCGCCACCAGGAAGATCACAGGCGTCGCTACCCTTTCGCTTGGTCTCTGTTACATAGAGCACATCAAACCGTCTGTCCGACATGACAGTTACCAGCTCGTGTAACTTACCTTCCACACCACCTCCTACATTCCATGTGCCTTCTCGACACTTTGATCCCCTCGACTCGCCAAACTGGGTAAGGCGTGATGGGTGGCGGCCCCCATCGCCGCATCTGCCGTTGTTCGTACCGACGGGGGCGGGTCGGTACGCGTCGCCTCTGGGGCACGCCCTAACCCGCACTGCGGTACACATTCGATTATTATTTTAGGAAGCTAAATTTAAAGTTATTGAAATTTTTCATTAATAAAGGAATTTTAATAACGGGAGCCTAGCTAACCCCATCTAACTTATCAATCGTTACATTCAAGAGAAACCATCAAACACAAAAATACTTACCATAAAAAAACAGTCTCACGCCTGTATGTCCGAAGGGGTATGCAGTGGTGTATTAAATATGTGTAATTCCCACGTAATAGGGGGCGAGCCTGTTGTCGTTTACTGAGAGGTTAGGTAGGACAGTAAGGAGACGATAGGAAGGATAACAAAGAGAGGATAGGAAGGATAACTGTTAAAATAAATAATAAATTATGTAGGTATTTGTAGGTAATTGTATTGATTTTGCTTTTTTTTTGTTTTGTGTATTAATGGATATCGAGTTGTCTGATTAAATGAACAATATTATTATAAACTTTAATCAATCTTCGGGACCACACTCATAAGAATGACCTAAGTTAAGGCTCTAATTCGCTGTTTATGTTATTTATAAAGCTATTGAAGTTGTAACAAAAATTACCATTTAGGTATTAGATTCAACATGACATGTGATCTATGTATTTTATTAAGAAAATATTTTAATATAATTTGGGACGGTATTCCAGGAGATTCATGTTCAAATCCTGCTCGTGACTACTATTTTCGATTCCACATTTTCATACTTTGTGTTAACATTGCATAGTTTTGTTGGATAGTAGGTTTATTTGGTTTTACAAGAAGAGATTGTATGTGTGAGTATGAAATTAGACATAGTATGACGCCTGTATTCCCCGAAGGGTAGGCAGAGGTGTATTACACACCAAGTCCCACGTAATAGGGGGCGAGCCTATTGCCGTCTATCGGGCACATTTCCAAACGCCAGGCTACTACTAAGAATTTTAATTTTTAACGTAAAAGCTCAATAGCACTTGCCCGTAGCCATAATCGAACCCCTCTCTGACTGACCTCATGATCAGCAGTCACTCACGTTACCGCTGCACCACCGAGGCAGTTATGATATTATATTATGCGTAATTCAGATTTTAGAGACTGATATAGGTGTTTCGTGTGCCGTGTGGGGCCGGCTTTAGAATTATCCCACCCCTCTCTACCCATGAGAGTCATAAGAGCCGACTGAGGGAATACCGGAGGAGTGGGCAGCAACACTCCGTCGAGTATTAACAACATCCACTGCGATCGCCAACCCGCCTGCCAAGCGTGGTGATTACGGCATTATCCCCCATATGAGCGAAACACATGTTGTGGCGTTGTCTTGGGGAGGCCTATGTCCAGCAGTGGGCGTCAAAAGGCTGATGGATGGATGGATGGATATAGGTGTAGCAGTGTGTGTGTTAATGCTAGATGTGTAGGTGTCGCAGCTCTGTAATTTATTTATCCTTGGACATAGTTCTCCTAAAATTGCGCTATAACAAGTGGTCCTAAGCTACCTACTGAAACTTTTCAGGTCTCATCAGGTAGTGATACACATCGTTTCGTCAAGTGTCTAGACTTCAAACTGGGGTTTGACTTTGGTATCCTTGGTCCAGATTCTAGACTTATTTCTCTTGTATGGTAATTTAATTCTAACATGGTACATGGAGATGGGTTGTTAAAATATAAGGCCTTCTATGCAGTAAAAATATTAAATAACATCTAGGAATATTTTAACACTTGACATGCTCAGCTACTTTTTAAAGTACAAATTATTCGTGAAAGAAGAAAAAGAGACTTTGTGTTTAATGTATAGTGCTAAGCATGTCAAATGCTAAAAATATATATAAAAATATCTAAATATTTAAAGGGTTTGCGTCATTATTAGGTAAAAATCTTAATTGTAAAATTAAGTTTACCTGGTCGGTATAATGTATGAAAATACTCCCGACAGATGGCGCAGGCGTCACCCAAAGACGTTAAGTATGATGTGTTATCGAAATTAGCAGTCAGGAGCAATTGTCAGGATGGCTGAATTGGTAAAGCATCTGGACGGTATCCAGAAGATGCAGGTTCAAATCCTGCTCCTGACTGTTATTTTCGATTTCACATTTTTCACTTTGTGTTTAATGTATAGTGCTAAGCATGTCAAATGCTAAAAATATATATAAAAATATCTAAATAGAAAAAGAGAGCTTTAGTGCGAGCGGGAATCGAAACCTGCGTCCTTTCCAATCCGTGGAAGTGCTCTAAGCAACTGAACTACCGCACTGGCCTTTCGGCCATACCCAAAAAACATGGTCGTAAAGACAAATATGATGAGGAGATTGGGTATGGCCAAAAGGTGGTGCAGTAGCTCAGTGGATTAGAGCACTTCCCCGGATTGGAAGGGACACAGGTTCGATTCCCGCTCGCACTAAAGTTCTATTTTTCCTCTTTCACAAATAATTTGTACTTTAATTTGATAACATTATCAAAATATATTCTTATATGTTAATTTCGAAATGTAATATTCAGTATAAAAATTGTAGCGTTCCTGGTGAATTATTTTATATGATATATTGTGCGTTTACGAAGAATCCGGTTAGTTGTCGGCTGGTCTGTCAATAAAAATAATAAAAACAAATGAACCAAAAAAATTACAATTTATTTCAATGTAAATAAATGTATATTTTTTGTTTCTATTCCACTTGATCAAGACTATTTAAGTAAAAGTTCTTAGCTGCCAATTTCCTGATATAATTCCCTGTAAATGCTTGGAAAAAATCTAAAACTTTTTCTATAACAGGACCCATAAGGTTCAATTCAGATGCGTGATCATTTAGGTACTTTAACATCTTCTCTTCTGCAAAATAACATTATAGCTAATTTACTCATATTTAATCATAAAAATCTACTACTACTATACCTACCATATTTTATGGTAAGCGCAGTTTATAAAACTTACTTGACACAATCATTATAGAGAAGTAAATCTATTGCTATAGTGAAGCTGCATGCATACTTTTATATTTAACTAGACTTTGCCCATGGCTCCGCTACACTCAAAAGCTAGTTTTTAGGTTATATCTCAGGTTCCCGAAATAGTAGCTGTATAAAATAAAATTAAGTTGCATCAAAATTCGTTCAGTAGTTTTTTCGTGATGCTCGAACGAACAAACATACAGATAAACAGACAAAAAACCTAAAAAAATGTTGTGTGTTTAGACATGCCTATATGGCCTAATGCAGTAAAAATCCCCCCCAAATATCTTAAATGTACAGACACAGCTCGGCTGTCCAATTTCAAAACCTGTATCTGACAAATTTAAAAAAAGTGTGTTTTTGCATTTTTTGACCTTGTAGACCACTCTCCACATACTGGGATAGCAAAAACCCCCAAAAATTTCTAAAAAACGAAGTGCACAATGTCTGAAACCTAGTATCTACAGTAAACGTTTTTAAAATGCAAAAATTACAAGATTAAAAGATAGTATCTAACATCAACCATTTTAAAAACCTAGTAAGTGCTTGTAGTTACTTGGATTTAAAATGGTTCATGTAGATACTAAGTCAATGAAATGGTTGAAATAAACGTCAAAACTCTCGTGCAACTTTAGTAAGTGAGAAAGTCGTTGCATGTGCGTGTTTTTGTCTATAAAAATGAGTAAACATCAGTTTTATAGGTTGAAACTCGAAATTGATCTTGAGTGCTTTAAAAGAACAACATGGTGAAATGTAAGTACGCTTCAGTGTATAATATTATTGTCAAGGTTTTTTTGTTTTCCAAGGTTTTTTATGAATAAATCACAAGCATGTAAGATTTGTTGGTAACTGGCAAGATTTTGTTTTGTGTTTTGTTTTAATGAATATGTACATAATACATGGTATTTGCAAGTTTGATTTTTTTCAATAACTAAAGTTTAAAGATACCGAGAAGAGAAATAACGTTATCCATTCAAATACAATATTGAATGTTTAGAAACTGGGTATTACATCTTGCTTATGCACAAATATACTTAATTTCAATTCATTTTGCACAAAACATTTCCGTTATAGCTATGTTACGTACCTTAATCTGCTACCTACGGTTTCATACTTTTTTTGCAGCACGATGGTAATGATTAAATCACAGTTTCTACTGCAACCTACTACGACATATATTAACACATTATTATGCGCTCACGACCATTATCCCCGAGGGGTGGTCACTTTTGTGATTTCTTCTTTACTCTGGTATTATACAGGATGATTCAGAAGTGCGTGGTTATATTTATGGGTTGTGTTGAGTAGCTGATTAGAGAAATAATATTGACGTTTACTCAAATCCTTAAATATGACCACGCACTTCTAAAACACCCTGTGGATACCTAGTGCTACAACGAATGTTCTGTAAAGTTATCTCTATTTTCTTTGCTTTTTGTTTCCTACACACTAGCAACGTTTTGGTGACGGCATGGCTTTATAAAACATTTCATTTCAGATTAAATGAAAACACCTCAAGTTTGCCATCATCAGTTAGCAGTAATCAAATGCAAGAAAATAATGATGCTTACAACCCTCAGACCCTAACAACACCATCTTCAAATGCATTGCATAGTAATTTTTCACTCACTGATATACCCTGACTTTGAAATATCTAACTAAAGGTCACACCTTGATCCCATGAATAATATTTTGCTTAGTTCTTTGGTTGAAGTAAAGTTTGTAGATGGGTGCCGCAATATGTTTTATAAGAATGATTTTGAATCTCCGTATTCCGAATTGGATTTTCTTATTAAAAAACACAATCCTGTGACCATGCCAACCATAAAAAATATTCCAAGAGGCATTAAACAAAGTAAAAAGGAAGGCATAGTAACAACTTTATTACATAATACTTTCTGATATTTACGCGAATGTTACACATTTTGAAATAAAACTTCGTTTACGGAATCTATCGCGTTTACTTAATTTTACTACTATCCCGACGTTTCGAATACTTTACAGCATTCTAAATCACGGGTGGACTTAGATGATAGACGTCCAAAGCTGATAAAATTTATCAGCTGATAAAAATGTAAAGTATTCGAAACGTCGGGATAGTAGTAAAATTAAGTAAACGCGATAGATTCCGTAAACGAAGTTTTATTTCAAAAACTTTATTACAGCTTATGCCAATGAGCAGAAGGGGGTTTTGGCAAAGTTTACCGATTAATAATAATTCGGTTGATTTAGTTTCTGGTGGACAATTATTAATAAGCGAATAATTTATTTGACTGTTTTCAAATATTTTGAGTGATTATTTTTTGATTTTTTACTGTGAACAAATAGTATTTGGTTTCCGATTATCTGTTTTTTTTATCTTTTTCATTAAAACTGCTTATTCCTGTCCATATTTATGTTGTTTTATTCTGTTGTTTCTTACTAGGCTTATAAAATTGCATTTAGTTCCTACTCAGTAAATTCAGACCTAAATGAAAACAAAGCAAGTGATCTTACTAGGTCTATTAATTTGCGTTTAGTCCCCACTCAGTATATTTTAGAACTAGATGAAAACAAAGCAAGTGATCTTACTAGGTTTTAAAATTGTCACACTCAAAAAGTTTGGTCTAAGAAAACAATGTTTTTATTAGTAACTGCTTCTCTACGTACATATTATGTGATGGACGCATTAAATCTACTTTTTTATAAAGCCTGTTATGTACCTCAAATTTTGCAATCACTCCTAAGAAGGTACGACTAATATTATTGAAACGGCACGCTGTCAATGATATGAAATCATTTTTCGACTGTCCTGTAAAATTTACTGGGTTTTGATATTTCACAACCGAGCTCTGTTACAGCTTTATAATAGTTAGGATTTTAAAAAACAACAAACCAAGTGGCCTGAGTGAATTTGCTTGATGAGCATATATACAAATCTACATTAAGTACTTGATCTATGCCCCCATTAAAAATGTACACTGCGTGGGTTATCGGTGCCTGGTGCAACAAATTACGCAAGCAACATTCGGTAATTCTCAATTTTCAGATTCCGTCTTATATAGAATACCTAGCCAAAGTAACCAAGCAAATGTACATAATATATTTTAAAACCAAATACAAAATTAGTCTTCGCAGAAGGAGATGGCTGTGTGACAGGATTAGTGTTAAATATATTCAAGTTAAATGAAGAACTTCTTTTGCGTTCAAATCCAAAAGGGAAGTCAAAATTCACATGTACTCTCCCTGCAAGGGTTGATGTTTGATTAATATTTTAGTAGCAGTAAATTAAATAATTACCTACAGCTCTATTAATTTATTTATAACTTTTGCGTAATACAATTGAACTAGGCGGACTTAATGCCTAAGGCGTTCTCTTCCAGTCGACTCAGTGTGTCTAGCCAAGTTGCATTCAATGATCGCTAACGCTAATAGAAAACTATTTAAATGTTTGGGAAATTGACATCTTTAACCATAGATAAAGAACCTATATTTATCTAAGTCTTTAACAATATCTATATATCTATAACACTAAGTCACGTGACTTAACGTTAGAGATGTCAAATTTCCATACATTTTAATAGTTTTCTATAGTAGTATAGTATTTTAGACGTCAATAGGCTCGCCCCCTATTACGTGGGATTTAAACATAGCTGGCGAGTCGTGGGTGTGTAATAAACCTCTGCCTACCCCTTCGGGGAATACAGGCGTGATGCTATGTATTAACGTTAGCGATTATAGAATGCATCTTGGCTAGACCCACAGGGCCACTGAAGTAATATAACATGGTTCCAGTGGTCCTCAAATACAGGCGCGACGGCACTCGGTGGGTTTATTTAGTGGGTGAGCACCCCACACTACACTGTCTGTTGCCCCGAACGACGGGGTGTGCGGTTAGGTACATTATTTCCCACCGAAACAAAAAAAAAGGGTGGAGCAGACATACTGTACTATGGTTATTAAGCAATTATATAGATATAATCACGGTGTCACGGCCTCGGTGATATGTAGTGTGTGCGGCTGCGGATTATGAACTCTCGGCTTCAAACTCCGGGTCGGCTCAACTAGTTTACCGTAAAAAAATCTAAATAGCAATTCGGAGTTAGGAAACAGGCAATGTTTTATCACCCACGTGCCTCAAAAAGCATGTATGGCCGTTGGTCTTGCGCCTGATCTATTTCTGGTCGTGTCGGAATGCCGTCCTATCGGACTACGAGAGCGAGGATAAAGGGAGAGCACTTGTATTTACGCACACACTCGTGCACTAAAATATCTCCTGTCTATGTTTTCTGTTGACAGAGACCGAAATTACGGACTGAAGATTATCATTATTATTATAAGTAGGTGTAATCGCACAAGTGCTATCAAATACCGCAAAATTTCAGACATGTCTTTTGTTGTGTGCTTTTACAGTAGTTGTTAGTTCAATAATCCTTTATACTTGAAGAAGTAAATATTATTAGTATTATTTGCCATAATTAGCTATTTTTGCGACCCCACTGGACTTATTTTTTTTTAAATTGCGTATAGTGGCAGACGAGCCACTGTCCATCTGATGGTAAATGGTAACCGTCGCCCATGGACTCGACTATACCGAGAGTATTGTCAAGCCGCTGCTCACAGATATGAAATGAAATATAAACGGCTATCTCCTGCTACAGCCAAAACGCAACGATGTGCTTCATGGCATCGTTGGTACTAACCCGCTCGGGCCTGATACCAAGTGAGTACTCCCACTTGGTACCCAGCCCTACCATCAGTTATGCAATAGATGATAATTGCCCACTTCCCTTAGTCGCCTCGTACGACACCCTCGGGAAAAAATGGGGTGGTGACACTTGTATTCTTAGTCTGTCACCACACGGACTGTTTTAATCAGATAACGCTTTCTTACTTACGGTGGGGTAGAGTACCAAAAAAAATAAATTGTTCTCTTGCTCGAGCGGGTCGGTAGTATCGCCTGCCGTGTAACCGATCGTAAAATTCCTCAAAAAAGCTATAGAATTTCTCATTTATTGAATGATATGGTGAGCAATGGCTTGGTATATTCTCAGAATTACCAAGTGCATGCGCATACCTCTTACCATGATGATGCAAAGCAAAAAATATAATTTTAGGTTTTATAGCACTTATTACGGCAATTTAAACATGCTTGAACTCGATGGGCTGGGTGGGGCTGGCGATTTCCTTTTTACTTTCCATCTTAATTATCAGACACTGGACGTCATTTAAAACCAGAGTACTTAGCAAGACAAATTAAATAAACTCAAGTTTAATGGGGTCGTGCAATTCCGTGACAAAATTTAAATGGCCCCTTTAGGTTTTATCATCAGACATAATTTTTTCACATTGTCATCAGATTTATGTGTGTCCGCCAAATGTCAACTCAATCAGATAACGAGAAGTGGGTAAATATATGTCTTGCAAGATTTGACGTCACCAGCACATTTTATTCACCGTGAAATAAATGAGCTGGTTAAGTACCTACCTAAAATTCAGACAATAGCATTGCGGGTAAAGCAACACTTAAAACAAAACCAGCTTTTCCTGAAATAAAAGCTTTTCGTGACAATAAAGTCCAAAATTAGAAGTTGTTACACATGTAAAACAGTCTTTCCTTTTCCATCTCCACTAATAACATCAACAGCCATATCATCTCCTCCAATATCTAATAGCGCAGACTTTGGTATCTGTATTGTATATTTCCCGTTTATTTATATGTCACATGTTAAATTCATTGTAGTGTGGAATGGTTCCTTAAGATAAGACCTAAATATAAGAAAAACAGTTTACTAAAAAATATTTTAAATCAGTCCTATCAAAAATACAAGATAAGTTGTTGTACTTATCGTGGGGGACACGAAAAATTATTCTGTAAGGTAGTCGAACCCATAACAATCACCATGGGAAATGGGTATCTCAATCACTCCGTCATTCTTCTTTAATCTTTACAATTTTCGTTGAAAATCATGTAAAATTATTAATCAAAAGATAAGGATATTGAATGCCATACAAGATCCCAGGGATTATTAATGATAACAAAATGTAATAAAGATTTCATGCGTTGATTTATTTAAATCCTAAAAATTAAAGAATTGTAACGGTCTCATATTGTGTCTTGTAAAAAAGTAATAGGGTTGGTAGTCACCAAATAGTGTGAAAAATTTGCCATAAACAACCATCACACATAATAAATGGTGACAAACCAAACAAGCCTTTCCCTGTTTTTTTTAGGGTACGTTAAAAACTACATTCAGATAATGCATATTTTTTTGTAACAGTAAAACCTTTAAATTTATATCTATTTTGTTTACCTACTCAAATATATTTTACAACCCGGTCAGTTCTATTTTTAATTTTGTATTCGTCTACACGGCCCACTTCATAATCGTTATTGTTATACCTAGCACCAACCTCAAAATCCGATGATGATTAGTTAAACTAAGATAAATAAAAATTTGTAGTAAAAAGAATCTTTGGTCAGATATTATTTTAAGTTGTCATAAACTTACTAATATCTCAATCACTATACATTTCCAGTTAGATTTTGAGGAGTTTTCTTCAAAGTCTAAGGTCCAACGAGAATAACTTTAAAATGGGAGTGCTACATTGAGAGCATCTTTGTAATAACAAAATAATCATCTAAATTGATTTATAAACGATTTTTAAGGCGGTTAAAATAAAAAATACTTACTTGATTTGATCATATTCACAATCTTTGAACCTGTTGCAATACCTTCTTCCACCGTCAGTTCAACTGAATTACATAACGTATGCACATATTTATTTAAATTCATGGGATCCGCCTTTGGAATATTCATACTCGGTATGCCATCTATTGCTTACTTAATCAATATTTGATACATTTGTTTTTCGCAATCATCATCTTGTATATTGCACCGGTTGGGTATATCAACTAAATATTATACATACACATACATTACTAATTTGCAAATATTTATGGCTTTATAAATAGTTATAGGCTTATAGGTGATCATACAATGGCGTTAGTTAGCAACAATTGGCTGCTAGTCATCATAGTTAATACCTTACACACCATTTGGTATGAACTCTGGAAAGCGGAAGTGTGGCTGTAGCCTCTAAAGTGAATGCGAAGGTTTTTGACAGGGCTTGTTGCCCTTGTTGCTACCTTTATAATTATGAAATCCTCAAACAACTCTGAAAATGGATCGCTCGTTTTTTGGATACTTGGACCATTAGACTTGTTGAAGACGACTGTTTCTCTGACGTCTGATGATTTTAGATGATGATCAGCATGAATATTGGTGTAAATATAATATATGCTCTCTTTGATAATACGCACATATTTACCTATGTGTATAGGCCATGAGAAATATGGTGTTAATTAGAAGATGACTTTAAACAAAGGAAAAAGCTAGAGAAAATCTATAAATAAATGAAAATCCAATATATTATAACGAAAATACTCACGCGGTGCTCCAAGAGCAAATAAGAAAAATACAAGCAATCTTGAACATTTTCAAAATTAGTTTCCGAAAATAAACTGTACAGCAATCTTCTTATATGGGAATATCTGTGCTAAGATAAGTCATTATTCTGCTTTTATACCATTTATAGTGGGAAAATTGTATCGCAAATAATATAAATTTACACAAATTTCAAGTTTGGGTTCTGTATGCCTGATTTTGATCTCTGATATATTATATACTAATAAAAAAAAATAGTTTTGCATTGTGCAGTGATAGCATAGTACTGAAATCAAAAACTGTAAAGACGTAGTATCGAGTTTAATAACAATCATAAATTTATGTCATCCATGATCACCTCTGATTGGTAAATCCTACAGATTTTAAGTATTAGTATTAAAATAAAACAAAAACTTGAAAATTATGATATGGAGCAAGGACCACTTGATGCTCGGCGACAACCTGATAATATCAGGAACTCAGCTAAGTCGCTGTGTACCATGAGGTTCTACAATACGCTTAAAAAATGAGCGATAAATTCTCTAAATACTATGCCGACCTATCTGCTAGTGTGGCATAGCATGCCAATTTTCTCTCATTGTGAATGTGCGAGAAGCAACGGTGTTTTTCTTAGAGGTACCTGTTTACTGAAACATAAATTTCTTAAAAAACACAGGTTGCTAAAAATACCAAAAATTTACCTATATATTTCTGCCTAGCAACCTAACATAAGAGATGCGGGATACGGAGGGGCGGCAGCCAACTTTTTTTGAATATTGTATGTCGTATACTTTTCTATGAAATTTCTTTTCTATGAAATTTAGCATATGAATTTACCATAATAATAAAGACAATAGTGACAACCTCGCCGATACACACTCCATCTTGTATTGTGCAGCTGTTGCGGCTTGCCGCAAAGCTGGATTAAGGATACAAAATAAAGAACCCACTATGCGGCCATTAAATGCGAAACTGGCATGGCAGTACAGGATTGAGTGTCGTATCGCCGAGACAAGGGTACTAATCGGTAAGCTCAGTAGCTTCAGCATGGGCAACACACGCCCACGGGTGATGCGCTTCGTGAAGCGGGCTTTCTTGGGGACTGGAGTCAGGCCTCAAGACTATATGGCCAGAGTTACGGAGCGCATTGACCTACTGAAGCAAAAAGTCTATGCATGGGCAAATCGAATCCGCAGATACAAAAAACGAATGGATCGATTTACAGTGAATCGCATGTTTTAGAGAAATGAGAAGTCAGTCTAAAGAAGCTGGGAACGATCTCGTGAAGTTGTGTGTGATGTGCGGCTACCGGATGCTGAAGCTACAAATACGTTTTGGCGCAGCATTTGGTCGGTTCCCATCATACACTCTGAAGGTGATTGGATGGGGGTTGTTGAACGAGCATGTGAAAAAATCACTCCTATGGATAATATTGTAATCGATCATAAAGACGTAGCATGTGCAGTCCGTACGCTATCAAATTGGAAATCTCCAGGACCGGACGGACTGCACAACTTTTGGCTTAAATGGCTACGCAGTTCACATGCTCGTTTGGCTTCTCAGTTCCAATCGGCCTTAGAATCGGGGTCGTTGCCGGATTTTATGACGACTGGCATCACTCATTTGCTCCATAAATCAGGAAGTACCACGGAACCAAGTAATTATAGACCAATTACGTGTTTACCCACGATCTATAAGCTACTTACATCTATTCTGAGAAGCAAAATTGTCAAACATATTGAAACAAATTCGATCATATCTATATCTCAGAATGGATGTAGGAGCGGGAGCCGTGGTACAAAGGAGCTCCTCCTTATTGATACGGCCATCAGCCAACATGCTCGCCGTAACAAGAGGGATCTGATGACATGTTGGATAGACTATAAAAAAGCTTTTGATTCTGTGCCACATGCGTGGCTCTTGAGGGTGCTAAAGTTGTATAAAGTCAATGCTACTTTATGCGCCTTCTTGCAGTCATGCATGGGGCACTGGAGAACAGCTCTTAGCTATCCAGTATGTCGGCAGACCCCGGGTAATTGCGGTGAGCTCATAAGGATTGAGCGAGGTATATTTCAGGGTGACAGCCTGAGTCCTCTATGGTTTTGTTTAGCCATGAACCCTCTCAGTACACTGTTAGAGGGTTCAGGGCATGGCTACAGGTTACGAAGAGGTGGTCGGGAAATATCCCACCTGTATTATATGGATGATCTTAAGCTATTTGCTTCCACCAGATTGCAACTGATAGAGTTACTGAAATTAACTGAATCTTTTAGTAATTCTATCGGTATGAAGTTTGGTGTAGACAAATGTGCGGTCATGCATGTAAAACGGGGAAGGGTAGTGGAATCTGAGGGAATTCAGCTCACGGATTCTACTAATTTACGACCACTTCTCGTAACTGACACCTATAAATACCTGGGTATGTCGCAAGCCTTAGGCATAAATGAGGTGGATATGAAACAATTGCTGCGGGAACGTTTCTTTAGCCGCCTGAAAAAAGTACTAAGTAGTCTTTTATCAGGTGGCAACAAGGTGCGAGCCTGCAACGGTTGGGTCATGCCACTTCTTATGTACTCTTTCGGCATACTCAGGTGGACTCAGACTGAACTTGACGCCTTGGATAGAAGGGTCCGTAGTCTTTTGACCGCACATCGTATGCATCACCGTCGTTCGTCAGTAATGAGGTTGTACATTCCGCGAAAGTATGGAGGTCGAGGTTTCTTAAATGCTAAGACCTTGCACAATCGTGAGGTGTGCAACCTTAGGGAATATTTCCTGCATACTGATAGGGATATGCATCGTGATGTGGTCACTGTAGATTCCGGACTCACTCCACTCTCCTTGGCTAAGAAGAACTGGTGCAGACCAGTAGTGCTGAGTACTGATGAACGCAGGGCCGTATGGCAGAGCAAGGAGCTCCACGGAAGATTCTACCGGGCCCTACATGGGCCTGATGTAGACTTCTTAGCTTCCGTGTCCTGGCTACGTTTTGGTAACCTCTTTGGGGAAACCGAAGGTTTTGTCTGTGCAATTGCTGACGAAGTTATCATGACGAACAATTACCGGAGGCATATCCTTAGGGACGGTACTGCCGATATCTGCCGTGCCTGCCACCGTCCAGGTGAGTCCCTTAGGCATATTGTCTCGGGTTGTTCTCGTCTTGCTAACGGCAAGTACTTGCACAGACATAACCAAGTGGCCAGGATCATCCACCAACTACTTGCTCTGAAATACGGGCTTGTGCACGTTGAGGTACCTTACTACAGGTATACAGCTGAGCCAGTTCTCGAAAACGGTCGTATCACGCTGTACTAGGATTGATCAATCATCACAGACAGGACTGTTGTGGCCAACAAACCTGATATTGTGGTGATTGATCGATCTGAGCGCCGAGCAATGATTGTTGATATCACCATTCCGCATGACGAGAATCTCGTGAAGGCCGAAAAAGATAAACAGATGAAGTATCTGGACTTGGCGCACGAGATTGTTGACGTGTGGAATGTGGATTCGGCTATCATTGTACCGATAGTTGTTACAGTTAACGGACTGATAGCCAAGAGCCTCGATCAACATCTCAAGAGGCTCGCGTTAGGTGGCTGGGTTAAGGGTCTGATACAGAAGGTGGTACTTCTGGACACGGCACGCATCGTGAGGAAGTTCCTGTCTCTGGAACCCTAACCACTGGCAGTTTGGTCCTTGTACTCGCTGCCGGTGGGTCTACGCACTTTTTATATTTTTAAATATTATGTTAGTTTTTATAATATATTTATATTTAAAAATGTATTAAGTAGAAAAAGAATTAAAGGAATAATAATATGTTTACTTAGATTGGGCGATTGATCAATATTTTCGAATTAAGATGTTAGTGTTATACAAATTGAACATTTTGTGAAAATTATGATATTCGTAAGAGCATAACGGTATTCAAGGTTTACAGCATTCTATTAATGGTGTTGTACCTAATAACACATAGAATGTTTACGTTTCTCTCGCGTGTTACAACAAAAGGTATTATTTCATCTAAATATGAGATTATGCATTACTTGATATCAAAAAGTAAACACCATTAATACCACGTCATTGAGAAAAACTGTGCTACTACGAAATTAGTAGATTATTGATTATTGTAGACGGTATCATTCAGAAGGTGTACTTTTTATGAAGTATATACAGTTTTAGTTAGTTCCATGAATACTCGTTTGAAAATACATAATTATGTTTCTTTTTCGTTTATTATGGTTCATTAACACTATTACGATGGTTAACTTATTCTCTACAAAATATAATTTTTTCACTAATTAGGCGTAAGCCTATTCTACGATTGGAGGGAAATTAGTCTATATAACCTATACTGTACAGGCTGAACTAGTTAACATGAATATCCATGTGTTGATTCAGAATAAGTGTCATTTTCCTTTTCGACCTTGTCTTTTTGATGTGAAACATCTAATGCGGAGGGAGGGTAAAATCGGCTGTTAGCGTGGCGATGCTTTTATTGTACTTGTCCCGTTCAAATTTTGCAAGTTAAATTTGACACACTTCCCGGTTTCCGATTGAGCTGAAATTTCAAACGCATGTGTATATCACGTGACAATGCAATATTATGATGACATGGAGCTGATCTGATAATGGAGCTGGAAGGTGGACATAGGAACTCTATAATGAAACGGCGCAACCTCATCGAGTTTGGGCTCGTATGATTCTTCTTGCCGAGTACTTTGTGTCTAGATAGTATCCAGGGGCTGATAATGAAGCTGGAAGGTGGCCACAGTAACTCTATAATGAAATAACGCAACCCCATCGAGTTTGGAATCATTTGATTCGCCTTGCCGAGTACTTTGTCTTTAGATGGTATCCAGGATCTGATGATGGAGCTAGAAGCTGGCCTTAGGAACTCCGATATAAAACGACATAGCTCCATCGAGTTTGGGCTCGTATGATTTATTCGTATGGTGACGGACTAAGAATACAAGTGTCACCACCCCATTCTTTCCCGCGGGTGTCGTACGAGGCGACTAAGGTAAGTGGGCAATTATCATCTATTGCATGACTGGTGGTAGGGCTGGGTACCAAGTGGGAGTACTCACTTGGTATCAGGCCCGAGTGGGTTGGTACCATCATCTCCTGTGTGACAGGCCATGAAGCACATCGTTGCGTTTCGGCTGTAGCAGGAGATAGCTGTTTATATTTTATTTCATATCTGTGAAATGAATTGGTGAGCAGCGGCTTGACAATACTCTCGGTATAGTCGAGTCCATGGGCGACGGTTATCATTTACCATTAGATGATCGTGGCTCGTCTGCCACTACATGCAACAAAAAAAAAATATTGACGATTACTTTGTCTCTAGATGGTATCCAGGGTCTGACGATGGAGCTGGAAGGTGGCCACAGTAACTCTGTAATGAAACTACGCAACCCTATCGAGTTTATACTCATTTGATTCGAAAGTACTCCTTTGTCAAGTTATGATCATTTTATTTCTACTGAGTAATTTCGATGTTTTCACATATGCTAGACGTCCCGCAACGTCTAGTTTTTTTTATTGGTTATGGTGGCAAAGGAGCCACGTCCCATCTGATAGTAAATGGTAACCGTCGCTCATGGACTCAACTATACAGAGAGTACTGTCAAGCTGCTGCTCACCATTTCATTTCACATAATAAAAATTACGAATATCATAGGTCAGACTGAAAACGTCAGAGAAATTTAAAGTAACATAAACGGGTCTTTTTTCGCGTATAAAATAGGTGAAATTATGAACTACCTTTTACCCGACGTTTCAACTGCGTTGCAGCAGCCGTGGTCACGGGACAACTGGAGAGGCGAGCTACTTTATTTTTCCTCGACAGTTTGTAGGGTAGATTGATCTACACCGATGTTTGTCCGACACACAACACTCACTATATCGCGAGACGAATGTGAAGATATGTTAGGTAGTTTGCACTTATTAATCACTGGATTCCACGCTGATGATAGATTAAATCCGTCTCCTCTATTGAAATTTCTGTGTTTTTTGATTTCAATAGCTTCGCGCACTAACCGTTTGTAGTAGTGGCGGTCCTGAGATAGGATTATAGGTTGGTGAAGCTCAATCCAGTGATTAGCACCTGCTTCTAGGAGATGTTCAGCGATGGCAGATTTGTTTATCTGTCCTTTCCTGACTGCAGTTATGTGCTCCTTAACCCTTTCAGCAATCGATCGCTTGGTTTGGCCGATGTATGTATGTCATTTTGTAGCTACGATCGGCAATTTTAAACTGGAAGCTGAGGACATAATGGTCAGTTATGATGTTGAGTCTCTTTTCACCAATATTCCAGTGAAAGATTGTATACATCTGATCGAACAAAAACTGAGGGAAAATGGTATGTCAGGACACTATGTTGCTCTGCTAAAATCATGCATAGAGGGTAACTACTTCTTATACCAGAACCAATACTACCTACAGATAGATGGCGTTGCAATGGGCAGCCCATTGGCACCTGTTATGGCTAATATCTGGATGGAGTATTTTGAAGAATGGGCACTAAGAACTGGGCCTTTTAAAGTAAGGTTTTGGAAGCGGTACGTAGACGATATCTTCTGCATCATATCCGGAGGAATGCCTCAAGTGGAGCAATATCTGAACCACCTTAATTCTCTTCACCTAAAAATTAAATTCACATGTGAGGTGGAGACTGACAGATCAATTTCTTTTCTTGACGTGAAGTTGATGGCGAAACCTGACGGCACCCTTGGCCATACCGTCTACCGAAAACCGACACACACAAATAAGTACCTGCACGCCTCATCGCACCACCATCCGCGTCACCTACAGTCAGTCATAACTTCATTGACTACCAGAGCCATTGATATTTGTGACCCTGAACATCTACAACAGGAACTGCATAATGTTCAGGAGGTACTGAAACGAAATGGGTACAAAACTGGTCGTAGGCTTCAGCGGCGAACGCAAAGGGAAAGATATCCTGAAGTCAATAGACAACCGGCTTTCCTGCCATATATACGAGGAGTGACGGACAAAATTGGAACAGTACTTAGTAAATACTCCATGAAGACTGTATACATTCCGCACTGTAAGTTATCGAGTCAATTGCGTACACCAAAGGACATTATTCCCTTGCAATCAGCGGGAGTTTACAAAATAAACTGTAGCTGTGGGAGCGCTTACATCGGCCAAACCAAGCGATCGATTGCTGAAAGGGTTAAGGAGCACATAACTGCAGTCAGGAAAGGACAGATAAACAAATCTGCCATCGCTGAACATCTCCTAGAAGCAGGTGCTAATCACTGGATTGAGCTTCACCAACCTATAATCCTATCTCAGGACCGCCACTACTACAAACGGTTAGTGCGCGAAGCTATTGAAATCAAAAAACACAGAAATTTCAATAGAGGAGACGGATTTAATCTATCATCAGCGTGGAATCCAGTGATTAATAAGTGCAAACTACCTAACATATCTTCACATTCGTCTCGCGATATAGTGAGTGTTGTGTGTCGGACAAACATCGGTGTAGATCAATCTACCCTACAAACTGTCGAGGAAAAATAAAGTAGCTCGCCTCTCCAGTTGTCCCGTGACCACGGCTGCTGCAACGCAGTTGAAACGTCGGGTAAAAGGTAGTTCATAATTTCACCTATTTTATACGCGAAAAAAGACCCGTTTATGTTACTTTAAATATGTGTACAATTCGCGAATCTTTAAAAGTTACTACGTCAGAGAAATTCTGAAAAAAAAAAAAAAAAAATTTTTTTCGACAACGATAATCATCTAATCAACTGATTTTGACCGGACTGGCGGCGATCGACGTGGTTTTTTGATGTTAAGAGCTTATTAAATTTTGGAATCGATCGGTAAATCGTTTAAAAGTTATTAAATAAAAAACACATTTGATATTTTTTTTTTTGTAGTTTTTTTGAGATTTCTCAGGATCTACCGGCTCGAATCGGTCCTAATTCTATTCAAAATCTTAGTTTCGTCAAGTCCTTTCAAATGACGCCAACTCCGATGATATTGGTCTAGCCGTTCAAAAGACAAACAGATAAACAGACAAACAGACAAAATATCTGAAAAAAAAACGTTTTGTATTTAGACACGCCTATATAGCCTCATTCAGTCATTTTTTCTCAAATATCTTAAATGTACAGACATAGCTCTGTTACAGCTTTATAATAGTATAGATAATATACAGTTCTTTGCCGCATAGATTTCTGTTAGAAAATAAAATGCTCCTCAGAAAATGTTGATATAATTTAAAGGTACCAGACGTTATTTTATTTGAATAGAAATTATATTTTAATAAGTCGCATGTTAGTTAGTTCCTAAAAAAATATACTAATTTGAAAATTTGATTTTTAGCTTCTTATATAATCTCTTGTTCAAGAAGCGATCTGAATCTAAACAATTGCGCTTTAGAGCGCACATTGAGCCACTAGAGGCGACCACACTAGAACGACTAGTGGCCGCCACAAGTTGCGGACGCGTTTCTCGATACATTTTGTTTAGCATCGACGCACACCGAGCGTTTGAGTGGCCACGTCCGAGCCACAAGCTGCGGGAGTCGACCGCGCTCGCTACTTGTTTTGTCGTTCGACTCGCGCGCACACACAGCCACAGTCGCCGGCTTCTCCCTGCTTCCGCGTTTCAGTTTCGTTGTAAGCAGCGTACTCAATGCACGTACGCGATGTGTACGGATCCAATTCCTCATTTTTATGTTGATGTTTTTATTTGCGATATCGAAGAGCGTCCGGCTATTTAGGATTTAAAGTCAGAGTTGTATTGTGACCGGCAAAAAGCAATTTGCGTTGTCCATTTTTATTCCATCCATCCATCAGCCTTTTAAAGTCCACTGCTGGACATAGGCCTCCCCAAGAATGCCGTAATCGCCATGCTTGACAGGCGGGTTGGCGATCGCAGTGGATGTTGTTAATACTCGAAGGAGTGCTGCTGCCCACTCCTCCGGTATTCCCTCAGTCGGCTCTTACGACTCCCATGGGTGGACAATTCAAAAGCCGGCCCCACACGGCATGCCATTTTTATTACGTGAAGTTAAAATAGGATGAACCGCTCGAGTCGTGCCCGGCCTGGGATGTGCAGCGCCGGGAACTCGTTGCAGTCATAGGCGTGGACCTGTCGCTGCCGGCCGTTGCGCGAGCGATGGTTGGCAGTGACAGGGCCTGGACCGCGGTCGCCACCTTCTTCTTTCTTTCTAATACCTAGTGTTTTGATTGAAATTTGTGAAATAATTTTCTAGTACTTGCTAGTCGCATGCAATTTCTAACTATGAAAATAAAACAGTCCTGTAGCACAGTTCAACGTAAAATTGACAATATAGTGATAAAATAGCAAATTCTTTTTGAATAAAATCATATTAGGAGCCTAAATCATCGTGATTTGACACATTTCTTGAAACCAAAATGTTGACCTTGCTAAGTTATTTCGCTTGTGTAACTAATATTGCTTATAAAGTACGCATGTATAACACTTTTTTAGAATCTACATACACTAAACATGTTTTTAAGATAATGGGCAGCTATAGCATAGTACCATTTTTTTTCCACAGTTAATGTTAAAATTTTGACATAAAGAAAAAAAAATAACTTACAATGTGTTTAAAATGTAAAATTAGACAGTATTTTACATTCATAATGTGCAATATAGTAATCTAATATAATAATACCAGGGTATCCAGGAGTCAGATACAAAAAAAGTACATTAAAATAAGTTAATTTGTTGAAATGGTGACCGAATGAATGAGCAAAGAAGGAACATTAAAAAAAATACAAAATTGTCTACCGTTTTCACACCAATGGCAATCCTAAAATAAAACGTAAATTTTCTTGTAGCCTGACATCAGGGCTATCTCCGATTAATGGCTTATCCATTATTTACGACAGACCCTGTATATATAGGTATTTAACGAAAAGAATGTACTAAGAATAGATAATAAAAACTTTTTAATAAAAGTTTGCGTTTTAATAAAACTACCTTAAACATATTACCTACTATTTATGTTTATAACAATGAAATATTTACATTTGTTTAATTATAAATAGTCATGCTTCATGAATTTATGTAAACTTTTTATATGATATATTATTCTCTTATTCTAGTGCTGTTCACACTAGGAAATAAATAGCTGTATTGTTAAGTACATATATATAATCTGTATATTTTTATAATGGTGCGATGCGACATGATACCTACAAAGACTTATCTCGCCCAGAAAAAATCTCAACAAATGCTTTAATATACAACAAGGAGACAAAGAATCATTTATCTCACATTTCTATATAGATACTCTATCAACTAGGTACCTACCACGTAAATACGAAAAAGTCTGTGTTTCTCATACCAGAAGTAACTAGAACTGTCTCTGGAAAACTCTATAAAAACTTTTCAGAAAACGATCTCCTTCGCCTACGCTATTGGTACGAGCATGTGGAAGGACCGGATGGTAAAATTCATTGGAGAATATTTAAACACAACACTAAACACGAGGTTAAAAAGGCATCTTTTAGATTAAAAAATCTTTTGAACGATAAAAGTATACGTGAGTGTAGTCGTTGAAGTATTGATATTTATGAAGCTATCGAAATATGCTAAAGATATTATCATACACAAATACTATGTTCTAGGTCTTAACTACATAGATTTTTTAATATTTTATTTCCTGACGTTTCAACCGTATTGCAGCCGCCGTGGTCGCGGTTAAAACCCGGAACATAGTATTTGTGCATGATATTATGTACAATAAATAATAATAAATATTCACGGACATATTCACACAACGTCCTCTGGTACTAAACTAAGCTTACGCTTGTGCTATGGGTACCAGATTACTGATATAATACATATACTTCTTATTCACATATTTTTTTTAGCATTTGACATGCTTAGCACTATACATTAAACACAAAGTGAAAAATGTGAAATCGAAAATAACGGTCACGAGCAGGATATGAACCTGCATCTCCTGGATACCGTCCAGATGCTTTGCCAATTCAGCATCCTGCTCGTGACTGTTATTTTCGATTTCACATTTTTCACTTTGTGTTAAACATATACTTCTTTTTTATGTAAATACATACATATAATATATAGAAAACACCCAAACGTAGTACAAATATCTGAGTTCATCACACAAATAGTTGTTCCTGAATAGGAATCGAACCCACGACTTCGTGTACGGAAGTCGGTTACACTACCCACTACGCCACGAGGCCCGTCAAACAAATCGCAAAACTTTTAAAGTATTAATTGCTAAAGATAGTTTGATAGAAGAAAGTTCAGAACTAATGTTAGAAACAGCACAACATAGTTTTAGGCCAATATTTATGTTGACAAGATTGCAACTTTTTTATTTTTAATGGTAGGAGACGAGTAACGGCCTGCCTAATGGTAAGTGATAACCACAAATCATAGACTCATCAATACTGAGAATACTGCCAAAGCAACTTCTCACCCTGTTATTTCGCGTATGGGAAATGAATGAGAGAACGGCTATCTTCACAACTAAAACACATTGATAGTTCACAGTCGGTTACATAGAACATGGTGGTATTGATCCACTGGGGCCCGATAACAAGTGAGTAGGTACTCCATTTGATATCCAACCCTACCGATTAGTTAGCACCCTACTTATACTTATCATCACTCCATCTCCCTTGCGAGGTAGGCAAGAGAACCGAGTGCCAAAAGGCTTCCTCAACATTCGTAATTATCTTCGTAGACACTCGCCGGACATGACCGATTTGGTCTAGGTAGGTGTGTTTAAGTCTCTCCCTGTACCATATACATCCTTCCACTTTCGCATATATATGTAATATATCTTCTTAACCAGTCACTCGTCCGGCATTCTTTCCACATATCGGAACCATCGTGGCATTCCCTTTCGCTTCTTTACACCAATACTGTATTCCTTATCTACTTGCTTTCGTACAGAACGTAACAGAAATCTGAGTTATAACTACAAAAACTAGTTTTTGTAATACGACAAAGCTGCAAACAAAGGCCGGTTAATAAAATAGTCAGTATAATGCATATTTTTATTAAAATTTGTTAAAGGTAAACGACATATTAAATACGTTAAAAATTACGAGGTTAACACTTACATTCATAAGTGTTCTTTTATATGGTTTGCGTTAAAATGACTCAATTAATTAACGAGTAATTAAAAAAGAGAATTAAGAATACATCCGTCAATGTCACGTACCTACTTATCGCTTACATTAAGTTTAATTGCACTGAGTTCGTTTTGATCCCTGTGCTGGCTTTTATTTGTTATATGTTTTCAAAAGGTTTGTTAAAATATAGTTACAATTAAGTATTATATTGCTATGCCCTTTTCACAAGAGAAACATAGGTATCTAATAAATATTTTTCAATCAGTGAACGAGTTTTTGTTCACTGTTTGACTTACGACTTATCATCACGCTATTTTCCTTGTGGTGTAGGCAGAGAGAACAGAGTGCCAAGATGGTCTATTCTCGCATATATCTCCTGACTACACCTTCCTTCAATACATGACCGATTTGGTCAAGATAGGCGAGTCTCGGTCTCTTCCTTTTTTTTTTCAGGTAGGCTTAATTGTTACTTTTTTTCTTTCGTACCTTCTCGGTAGGCAGCATTAGGCGCAAATATTCGCACCCACGCCACCCCGCGCGCTGGTGGCGAGTCGGGCCAGAGAAGATATCAGCCTCCCTGGCCCTCTCCACCACCTCCATCCGCAAGACGGTATTCTCGCAAAAGTTGGCAACCGCGGTCCAGTACCTATCGCCACTAACCATCGATCGGGCGACAGCCGGCAGTGACAGGTCCTCGTCGATGACTGCAGCGAGATCCCGGCGCTGCTCAGCCCAGGCCAGACTCGAGCGTATGCTGCGCCGAGTCCTCGCTGCAGTGGTGGCAGCAAGGAGTCTCATCCCTCCTAGCAACTGTGTACAGGTACTTGCCAAAGCATCCATGCCTCGACAGAACCTGCACCAGCCGGAAGGTGAGAACTCCATGCCGCCGAGCCAACGATTCCTCTAAAATCGGCTGGAGCGCCCCTATGGTCTGAAGGCCGGCGCGAGGCGTCTCCAGCCGAACCCTCCAGCGGGTGATGATGGCGCAGCGGGCGTCCCGTCGCCATTCGTTTATTTTATTAGGCGGAAGGCGAAAGCCTCCCGCACGCGCTTCTGACGCCCGCCGATGAACTTCGGCGAGCACCTCCGCCTCCAGGTACCCGGGAGTATTCCGGCCAATGCGCACGCGGCCTCGCACGACACCGTGCGGTAGCCGTGGATTGCTCTAACCGCCATGATTCTCTGCGATCTCCATAGAAGAGCCCTATCGCGCTCGGTCAGAGACTCCGCCCACACGGGTGCACTGTAAAGTGCCATCGACCGGACCACCCCCGCATACAGCCGTCGGAACGCGATGATGGGTCCGCCCAGGTTTGGCAACAGACGCCCGAGGGAGGACGCTGTGCCAACCAGTCTTGACGCAAGCTGGCGGAAGTGCTACTGCCCGTCAAGGACCTGGATTCCTACCCCCACACCATTTACCGTAATCGAGGTGCTGGCGGGTGGACCGCGTCGGAGCCCGTGGTTAGTAGGGCCTCTGACTTGTTGAGGGCCACCCTAAGCCCCAGCGCCTCGACACGTCTGACCATCTCCGCGGTACTCGAGGTGGCCAGTCTCGCCGCCTCCTCGAAGGTCTCTCCCCAGGCCGTGACGAGGGTATCGTCAGCGTAACAAATTACGCCCGTCCCGGGGGGCAGCCAGCCACGTAGGACCCGGTCGTACCCGATGTCCCACAGGAGCGGCTCCAGGACAGATCCCTGTGGGACACCGTGTCGGTCTCCCCCTGTACCTACATCCTTCCACTTTCGCATTGTATATCTTCAGTCAACTATTAAAATGAAACTAAAATATAAAATATTTGATTCAATATTATAGGTACATTGTTGTCAGTGTCTACATGTATTCTTCAGTCGTAAACTAATATTTCTTCATCATTTGCCATGGGTATATAATATTGCGGCTGTTATAGAAAGAAGTCCTTAGCGTTTGGTTGTATCTTTTATAAACACAATTATCTGATAGTACGCTGACGTGCCACGGTAGAGCAATTGATAATAATAAAAAATACGTTCATGTTTAAAACAAAACCGCCAGAACACCACAATTCAATGATTGAGCGTAGAGCAGAGCATTTGTATTGGCTCACAAACAGTAAAATAGAACAATTTACGACGGAAAAGTTTCACGTACGAGAAAACAAATTGCATATTTTGCAGTTTGCGAATCTACATGATTGGCAATCTTTTAAATTGTAAAGTAAATTATTTTAATACAGAACAAACCACATTGTTCTGCATCCATACATAGTTTGCCCTAAAAAACCCTTAAAACTAGATCATGACAATGTGTTGTATTAAAACATTTTATTGAGTTCCCATAGAATTATAATTTAATAGCGGACTAGCTGGAAAATCATTATATTACAAATACTGTCTGATTAACAATGAAGCTGGAATGTAAATGGACCAGTTTACGAATGACAGTAGATTGGTGTTTCACTATCTCTTGTACTAGTTTTCAATTAATACACTTCCCCGGATTGGAAAAGACGCGGGTTCGTTTCCCGCTAGTACAAAAAATCTCTTTTTCCTTATTCGCAAATAATTTGTACTTTAAAAAGTGTCGGAGCATGTCAAATGCTAAAAAATATAGATCAAAAATGTTTAAAAAATCGCGGCATCAAATAGTATGAATTTTAATTGCAAAATTAAACTTACTATATCGGTTTAATGCATGTAAATGCTGCCGATAGATAGCATTGGTCGTAAAAGACAAATGTGATAAGGAGATTGGGATGGTCGAAACACCTGTACTATAGCTCAGTGGCTTAGAGCACTTCCCCGGATTGGAAAAGACGCGGGTTCGATTCCCGCTAGTACAAAAAATCTCTTTTTCCTTATTCGCAAATAATTGGTACTTTAAAAAGTGGCGGAGCATGTCAAATGCTAAAAAATATAGATCAAAAATGTTTGAAAAAATCGTGCCATCAAATAGTTTGAATTTTAATTGCAAAATTAAACTTACTATGTCGGTTTAATGCATATAAATGCTGCCGATAGATGGCGTTGGTCGTAAAAGGCAAATGTGATAAGGAGATTGGGATGGTCGAAACACCTGTGCTCAGCGGTTGGCTCAGTGGCTTAGAGCACTTCCCCGGATTGGAAAAGACGCGGGTTCTATTCCCGCTAGTACAAAAAATCTCTTTTTCCTTATTCGCAAATAATTGGTATTAGATTTAGAGCACTTCCCCGGAAAGGAAGGGACGCAGTTTCGATTCCCGCTCGTACTAAAATACTCTTTTTCCTTATTCAAAAATTATAATTTGTACTTTAAGTGTATCTGAGCATGTCAAGTGCTAAAATATAGATTTATGGTCGTTTATACTTCGTTCTATGTTAAAAATAACAAATTATAACCTATTTATAATTACAACAGCTACACACGAATTAATTAAAAAAAAAAACAATAACATAGCCCTATTATAATAAAATAATACTTAGCAGAACTAGCATTGCGGTTGTTATCAATAAGTTTCAACAGTTCTTCTTGATTCATCACAGCGCATTGTTGACTCGTTTTACCTAAATTCACTAACAATTTACGCCTCTCCATATATATTGTATTTTAGATTTATTTTGTTAACTATTATGATAACACTTTCGCAGAAACTTTAATAAAAAAAAAATATTAAATCAAACAATAATTATTTCGGCCAGCGAAGTGCATGCCATCTGACTGATAACACAATACGAGAGACCAAGCATCCCTTGTGCGCCCCGTGCAAATACGGCCAGCGGCAGTTATACTCATTGACATTGGGCAATTTTGTGGAACAGGCGTAGTTGTCTTCCTTTACGTAACAAAAGTGGATAAGATATGGTGATATTTGAAGCCTCGTTTTTGGTATGTTGTCCAACATGATAGTTTTAGTAACTTTCTGCAATATTTTAAAGCAGATAACTTTTTTTAATTTGCACCCGTCGATATTATTCTGCTTATGTAATTTTAATTTAGTCTCATAACTACAGACTCAAACATAACATCTCGCCTGTATTTTCCGAAGGGGTAGGCAGAGGTGTATTATACACTTACGATTCACCAGCTATGTTTAAGTCCCACGTAATAGGGAGCGAGCGTGTTACCGTCTACCGGGCACATTTCCAAACTCCGGGTTGCTACTGAGAATTTTTCTTTTTTCGAAAAAGCTCAATAACATTGCCCGACCTGGGGATTGAACCCGAAACAGGCTCCATTTTTTTAATAGGTACTTGTTTCACAACCCATCGGAACTTGTGAGCCCTTATTTCAAAGTTACACACTTATTCCACTGACTCAAAGATACATAACTAATATGAAATATTTGAATTTGGAATTGTTTATTTGCAGTTGATCAAATAAATAAGCTTCTGAATGAAATGTGGCGTGAAGTCGTAGCTGAAGTGGGCCCGTCGATTTGTCACTCCCTTGGTTCTGCTGTCCCAGATAATTTAGCCGTACTCCTGGAATAAGTTTCATACGATGAACTGATTTCACTTTGTGTTTAATTCATACGATGAGTTGATGCCGGAATATGGAGAAAATAGATTAAAATCTGTTAAACTATAAAATGTAATTTTAATTAATGCTATCTAAATTAAATCTTATTATTATTCTTCATACTTAAATGAAATAAAGTATAAGTACTCAATCATGAAATAAAGTATATACCGATACCCTCTGATCTTAAGCCTCTGATGGTTCTTAGATGCTGAGTAATATATTATTGTTTCATTTATATTTTTACTTGTTAATTTTGAATATACTGATAGTATCCTTGTATCCTTCACACTCTGAGACTCCTCTTTGTGTTTTTACATTCTATGAGACCATGTGGAGACCCTAACTCACTTAATCGTATCTACATCGCATCGTGTCACTGTCATTGATTGAGAGGTCACTGTGACTGGGTGAGCGATGATAGCGAAATCATGCGTCTATGTTTCTGCCAATCACAAATAATTTTTAGATATTTTTTATATATATTTTTAGCATTTGACATGCTTAGCACTATACATTAAACACAAAGTGAAAAATGTGAAATCGAAAATAACAGTCAGGAGCAGGATTTGAACCTGCATCTTCTGGATACCGTCCAGATGCTTTACCAATTCAGCCATCCTGACAATTGCTCCTGACTGCTAATTTCGATAACACATCATACTTAACGTCTTTGGGTGACGCCTGCGCCATCTGTCGATAGTATTTTCATTCATTATACCGACCAGGTAAACTTAATTTTACAATTAAGATTTTACCTAATAATGACGCAAACCCTTTAAATATTTAGATATTTTTTATATATATTTTTAGCATTTGACATGCTTTAGCACTATACATTAAACACAAAGTGAAAAATGTGAAATCGAAAATAACAGTCAGGAGCAGGATTTGAACCTGCATCTTCTGGATACCGTCCAGATGCTTTACCAATTCAGCCATCCTGACAATTGCTCCTGAATCACAAATAAGACAATACAATTTTGTGAATAACATTTTAAGGTGGTGGTGCTCAACAATGGGACATGTATACGAGTTAAAAAAAAATACAGAGGTTCAAATTTAGAGACCATAGTTTTCTTGTCCGATCTGCAACTTGTTGTTCTTGTCCTAAATATAATAACATAGGTAGCTACCATCTAGTTAGCTGCTACGCGCGACCCTGGTAATTAATCAAAAATAAAAGTGGTCTAAGTTACTCCTTATAACATCAGCTATCTGCCAGTGAAATTCTTACGAAAATCAGTCCAGCCGTTACGTAGATTAATAAAGAGAGAAAAATACATAAAAAAATAGTATTTTGCTGTAGGTAACGTAATTATTTGCATTTGTATTGTGTAAAAAGCTGTTAACTCAATCTTCAGAAACTTCTATCGCATTTGTGTAGATAATAAAGGTGTGTTACAAAGAGGACATTGGAATGTCACTTTAATTTTTGCCTTAGCAACTCAGCACGACAACGCGTTAGCCTTGTTTAATAAATTAAAATAATTATTTTAGGAATTAAAAACTGAATTTAAAGTAATTGAAATATTTCATTATTAAAGGAATTTGAATGTCAGGGGCCTAGCTTGCCCCACCCACCTAAATGATCAATCATTACATTCAGGAGGAACCATCAAACACACAAATACTTACTATAAAAGAACAGTCTCACACATGTATTTCCGAAGGGCATCCACTGCATAAGTGGTGTATGAACTATGTTTAAGTCCCACGTAATAGGGGGCGAGCCTATTAGCGTTTACCGGGTACATTTACCTACAAAATCTGGGATGCTACTGAGAATTTTTCTTTTTGCAAAAAAGCTCAATTACGCTGTCCGACCAGGGGATTGAACCCAAGACCTCGTGATCAGCAGTCGTTCACACTACCGCTGCACCACTGAGGCAGTTAAATACTTAGCAAGGGTACATATAAATATAACATGTGAAAGAATCTTGTAGAGTTTATCAAAATTGTTCATTCACATGAATGTAGCCATTTTCTTAAGTTTCTAAGCAGCGGACGTCAGCGAAGCTTGGAAGTATATATTTTGTTCAATAAGTACTGTACCACTTCCTTTCTCTCTCCACTCTTAATTAAATCTTTAGGCCAGAAATGAAACGCCCATATTAATATCAGGTTACCTATTAAATCCACGTTTATGTTGCATTAAATATTGAAATAGTTTTGGGCAACCTTACTAAGATAATTATTTTAATTTAAGGTGTAATTTAATATCGGAGTTCAAATAAGTGTTTTTTAGTTTTAAATAATTATTATCGGTATTTTATTTTACCTTAATAAGGGCGTCATGATCACTCCATGTATCTGCCGCTATTAGGATATTATGCCCTCTGGAGTTCCCAGAAGAGGTAAATCGACAGCTGCAAGGTTGTTGCACTTAGATATATTTCTTTAGATTGACTAGATTATAGTTGTAAAGATTAATAATTACATTGCATAGTTTATCTTTTAATTTTAGAAATATTCTAAAATATTACAATATACCTAGATATTAAAAGAAACAAGGATATAAGCGCTTTATAGGCATAATATTACCTACTGTCATAACAATTGCCTTAACAATGATGGCGTCTCTACTATTTGACGAACCTTAACACAGCAATGGTCCCTTGTACAAAGCAATTCATGATTTAATTAAATTTTAAGTTTACCCGTACAGAAACCACGAACAGCTTTGTTGATTATTATTATTTTGAAATGTGC
Organism: Leucoma salicis; assembly: GCA_948253155.1. Lineage (NCBI taxonomy): Eukaryota > Metazoa > Arthropoda > Insecta > Lepidoptera > Erebidae > Leucoma > Leucoma salicis. The sequence goes on from OX411815.1 coordinate 10,005,991, forward strand.
ATTGTGCAAGTATGTTACATTTATATCTATTAATACATATATATAATTATTTTTCGTACAGTAAATTATATATCGTTAATATCAAGTCCCTTATCTTCTCTTGAGTGCAAGTAAAATAAAATTATTTACATGCTGTAGTGAACATGCACGTAATGCATGCATGGTTTAGTAATATTTAGATATTTATTTATATTTTTACCATTTTACATACTTAGTTAGCACTATACATTAAACACAAAGTGAAAAATGTGAAATCGAAAATAACAGTGACGAGCAGGATATGAACCTACATCTCTTGGATACCGTCCAGATGCTTTGCCAATTCAGCCAATTGCTCCTGACTGCTAATTTCGATAACACATTCATACTTAACGTCTTTGGGTGACGCCTGCGCCATCTGTCGGAAGTATTTTCATACATTATACCGACCAGGTATAACATGCTTAGCACCATACATTAAACACAAAGTGTCCTGCTCATGACTGTTATTTTCGATTTCACATTTTTCACTTTGTGTTTAATAGTGTAGTAAGTTATTCCAATAGATTAAATAATTGTTATATATAAAAAATATATTATTGTGTTATTACACTTTCTTATTTAACTAAAAGTGATAATAAAATTAAACCAACATAATACTTATTGTGTTTGTAATTTTAATTATATTATATATACCTATTAAAGAACATTAAACGTATTTCTTTATTATATGTTATAAGCGTGTAACAAGATATATACTTATTGCATGTCAAATATACTTTTAATACCTTTTACGGATATTATAGCCAAAGAGATATATACATTTATATTAATATATGCAGTTTGTATAGCTAACAATCTCTCTCACGTTATTATTATTTTTGTTTCTTCTTTTACAGGTTTAGTCGATCTGGTTTCTTGCTAATTCTCTGTGATCGTCGTAGCCCAGACACAGGAGATGAATTTATGTCAATAGTTTCAACACTAGGTGTAGATTGATGTTTATGATCTAGTGAATATGTTGTCTTTTATGTACTTCTATCTCATAATGTAGTTTTGCTCTTCTCTTAATGATTTTTCAGAATTTCTATTTATTACTAATATACATTCTCATTTGTACTCTGTCTCCTCTCATAAATTTTATGATTGCTTCTGTATTCTCACTCTTAGGTTCCTTTACTATACTTTCTCTTTGCACTAGGTCAATTGTTCTATACATTTTCTTAAACATCATCTCAGCAGGGCTCAATCCTGTGGCACTATTTGGTAGTACCTCAGATCTTAATAATTTTCATCCATTTTCTGTACTACCGACACTAAATAAAGTATTTGAGAAGCCTATTTTCAAACCAATGATTAATTTTAACAATCATATTTTCTTCATATAAACCTGCATATATATATCTGCATCATAAAGAATCGCTCTACTATTGGTGCCAGTATAGAATTGTTTAAAAACATATTTAAAGCCTGGGAAGATTCGCACGATGCGTTAGGCGTATTTTGCGATTTGTCTAAGGCGTTTGACTGTGTAACTCTCATTAAAAACTTATACATTACGGAATCAGAAAGAAGGTTCTCAAGCTTTTGACTTCTTATTTGAATGATAAAATTCAAAGGATCGATGTTAACGGCACGTTATCAATTGGGTATGTCATGATAATGGGTGTGCCACATGGGTCCATTTTGGGGCCATTTCTGTTCCTGGTCTATATTAATGACCTACCATACTACGTAGGAGATAATCGAAAAAAATTGTTGTTCGCAGATGATACACCTTTATTATGCAATGTGAATAACGCACTATCCAAAAATTGTTTATTGGTTCAATAATAATAATCTAGTTTTAAGTGAAAATAACAATAAATGTACAAAATTTACTACACCCAATATAAGGCATATAGAAACCAATGTACAATTGAATGGCATCGAACTGGATCTTGTGGAGTCCACAGTTTTCATAGGTATCACCATAGATAACAAAATTCAATGAGGCCCCCATAATCAATAATAGATAAATTCCAAAGAGATATACTCTTACACTGCTGGACCGATATTAACCAAACATAGCTAAGAACCACCGCAAGGAAACTGGCTTTGAAATGAAAAAAACCTCATCGAAACCGGTCCTTCCGTTTGAGAGCTACGATGCCACAGACAGATACACCCACACAGATAGACAGACATCGACGTCAATCTTATAACACCCCTCTTTTTGCGTCGAGGGTTAAAATGGTCAGATAGGCTTAGCTCAGCAGCATGTTTGGTAAAAAAAATTAGATTATTGACTGATGTTGAAAAAGCTAGAATAGTTTGGTTCAGTTACTTTCACAGTATTACGATTATGTCCTATGGCAAACTGCTATAGGGATACTCCGCCGATTTAAATTCTGTATTTATACTATAGAAAAGTTCCGTTTATGCAATATTTATACATTGCACATATTTTTATTAAAGAAATAAATATTGTAACTGTTATGTCCCCATTTATCTATGAAAACTAGCTCACCCAGTGAACTTCAAACCGCCATTTTTTTTGTGTTTTTTTTTTTTAATCTTTTATTTGTCAAGGCTTTAGTGCCACAAGGCACTATGCAGGCCTCGTAAGGTTGCTCTACAATTAATGCCTATTTTTTTAACAATTACAATGAATTAGCAGTATTATTTCGGGATAGAAATGCCTGCTTAACATATTTATAAATAGCTATAGATTTATCTGAAACAGGTTGGCTCAAAATTATATTTATCATCTCACTATTTAGATATTTTTATATATATTTTTAGCATTTGACATGCTTAGCAACATACATTAATTAAACACAAAGTGAAAAATGTGAAATCGACTGTTCTGTCACACTGTCTGTGCTCGTGATTGTTATTTTCGATTTCACATTTTTCACTTTGTGTTTAATATCATCCCACTGTAAATATTTGAACCAATATGACGTTGTAACAGCGATTGTCTAATACTGGAAAGTAAACTGCATTCGATTAAAAGATGATATAGATCGTCGCAATGAAAATTGTTAAAGTACTAATATCACTATTAAAAATAGGGGTTGGCAATAGAAGGGTGAAAATTTAGGGTTGTATGTATTTTTTAATGCCAAATAATAAAAAAAAAAAAAATGTTGTCCACAAAATAAAAAAAAATTGGGATGAACCACCCTTATCACTAAGGAGTATGAAAAATAGTTTACATCCTATTCTCAGACCTACTGAATATACACACAAAATTTCATAAGAATCGGTCGAGCCGTTTTGGAGGAGAATGGCAACAAACACTGTTACACGAGAATTTTATATATTAGATTTGTTATACATCAAGAAAAATATCAGAAGCTATGATAAGTATAGCGACGTTTATCACATTTAATACTAGGAACAAAGGCAATCTTATTGCTTACAGAACTCGTCTCTATAGAATTAGTAGATCTTTCATGGAGCAATGTATATGCTTCTACAACAAAATTCCTGAAAATTACCGAAACATGCCATTAAATAAGTTTAAGAAAGCCATAAAAATTAGACTTCATAATAAAGGTTATTACACAGTTTCGGATTATCTTGAGGATAAAACAAAATGGCATTGAGCTGCTCCTCATTCATTAATTTTCAAAATTATTTTATGTGATTTTAGTATGTTATCTTGGTTTCAACATTTATTTCACGTAATTTTAGTTATAATAATTATATTAAACTGTAATAAATTGTCAACTTAAAAAAGTGGGGCCATGAGTTTCTTGACTGGTTCTTCTCATGAAAGGCTTTACTACAGAATCTGGTCATTTGTGGCCACTTTGTTATTGCGGATGCACTCACCTCAGGCACTCGTGTTAATTATATGGACGATTTTAAATGCTATATAATAGGCCTATAAAATTAAGATATTTTTGCATTTGAATTTGAACAAATAATGGGTTATTTTATAGGTAATGTTTAAAAAATGCAAGTACACGTCTTATGAGGCAAAACAAAGACAGCCGGCGCGGTGGTGAGTGAATATCAGGGGCTCCAACGTAATTTACCAGAGATAAAGGTAGACGGAGCCGTGGAACAATGTGCCCCGCTCATCGCCGACAACGCAGATGAGATTACCAGGAGTGAAAGCCGTAACATTGTTTGCGTTGGAGAAAACTTAAAATATAATGTTAAAAGTTTTTTGATGGCTTTTCTTTACACAATGAGGTAATAATAGGATATTATAATATCCATTCAGGTGGTGGGTCATGTGCTTGTTTGCTACCCTGTTAGTTTCAACATAATATAACAAGGTTCTGGCCACCGCTCCGCCGCAGGTGAAAGCTAGTTTTTTATTGGTATTTTAATGAGATGAAATGCACACCAAATTTTAACTTTATTCAATAGCTATCAACCAAAAAAAGTTATTAAAATTAGTTAGTAAAAATATGTTGTCGGGTCGAAGATGCCTAAATAGCTTATTTTTTATTGCTCATGGGGGCAGATGAACCACGGCCTGTCTGATAGATAGTAAGTGGTAACCGTCGTCTACGAACTCAACTATTACTAAGAGTACTGTCAAGCTACTGCACCACCATTTCACTCCGCTTATATGAAAAGAAAGAATGAATGACTATTTCCTGCTGCAACTAAAACACACTGAAGTGCTTCACGCCCGATTAGATGGCAGACGGTGGTACCGACTCCGATAACAAGTGAATACTCCCACTTGGTAACCGGGCTTACCTTAAATATTTTTAATTTTTTATACTATGTGATATGGTACTGGGATAAAAAATATACAATTTTTCAAGTCTAATCAAGAGCTATCAAACAAAAATTACATGAATTTCTATTACGTAGTTTTTGCGACATGTGCGAAGAAACAAAGTGTCAAACGGATAAACAGGCAGACATATTATATTATTCTAAAAAAATTGTTTTCGGTTCAGAGACATTAAGCGTCAAATGACTCGATTTGTACTTACGTTACGTACATGAATATGTCGTTAGCGCCATAATATTCCATCTATAATTTGCTGTAAACTTACTTTATACTTTTATTTCCTTTATTTTTTAAACATAAAACTTTTAAAATGTACCCAAATTATAGAGATTATTTCTTGCAGTCTTTATTTTTAGTTAGCCTGTGTATTCAATGTACAGACAGCTTTGTTACAGTACCTATATATACAGATTGTAGGTATATATATATACTAATTATGTGAATGTGACATAAATTAGAAATCTTATTTATAGAATTAAGGGCAAATATTGTATCCTGTGCCATGGGAAAAGCGTTCAACTGTAATGGTGGGCGGTCATTAATGTTTAAGAATGTGTCGTGAAAGGCAATTTGGCATAGAGTGTTAGTACCCACAAATATCATGTTTGGTTTTTGTTCATATTAGCCTTATATATTAGGATTGCGGAGGTCCGATGGCCAGGAAATTGATTGAAATGTTACCGAATTTGTTGAGATTATAAAATCGACTCCAATTCAACTGGAAGTAAGCATGATGAAATTATTATTAATATTACTCTGTTAATAAATCATATTATGCTGTATATTAAGAATATTTTAAGGATCATGACACATTTAAGACAGTAGATATGCAATATTATACACCGTTAGCAGTTTTATTCAACATAAACCTATCCGTAACATGCTACAATTCCGTCTTACTTCCTCTTTTGTTAAAAGCTTCTAGTTTCTTGAGTTTGTTAAAAGCCGTTAAAGCCAGTATGAATTGAGGCTTCACTGTGAACACAATAGGCTGAAAAGGCAACATTAAAACCAGATTTTAGTCTTAAGTAAAGGAATGACTTGAGATACGGTAATGTAAAGATCTCGGATTTATTTAGCAAACTTTATTATAACAAATACATATATTTTACACGCCATTTTGAATTTTAAAGTTTGTAACTCTATGTTGTAATATTTATTGTCGTAAATATCTTCTCTACAAATAAATTTTATTTTATCTACTTGCGCACCAGTTTGTAACAACAATAATTAATTGAAGTCTTAAGGAGAAAATATAGTGAGTCACAATTTGTTTCAATATTATTCTCAACTTCAAGAGCTTTTGGTAAGATTGGTTGAGTGATATGAAAAACTTAAAGTACATATCTATTTTTATTTGAATATAAATAAGTTATCGTCCTTAGATCTTCTTATAATTTGATTACATCCTACGAAGCTTTAATGGCACTCAGGTCAGGTGCCGGGAATAACTTGGAGAATTATCTGTTTATTCCTTCCATATGCTACGAGTCTTCATTATATATTATAAATATCAACGTGGTATAATACGTGATTTATTAAGACATGCTAGAGTTCCCAGAAAAAAATGTTAATGTGTGAATTATTCCAATGCTCTGCTTTGTATTACATATAAAATCATTTATGCATTTACTGTAGGACAGGAATGTCATCAATTTAGAAGTAATAATATTTTAAACATTTTTAGATCTATTTCTTTTAGCAATTGACATGCTCCGCTACTTTTTAAAGTACAAATTATTTGTGAATAAAGAAGAATATTTTAAGGATCATGACACATTTAAGACAGTAGATATGCAATATTATACACCGTTAGCAGTTTTATTCAACATAAACCTATCCGTAACATGCTACAATTCCGTCTTACTTCCTCTTTTGTTAAAAGCTTCTAGTTTCTTGAGTTTGTTAAAAGCCGTTAAAGCCAGTATGAATTGAGGCTTCACTGTGAACACAATAGGCTGAAAAGGCAACATTAAAACCAGATTTTAGTCTTAAGTAAAGGAATGACTTGAGATACGGTAATGTAAAGATCTCGGATTTATTTAGCAAACTTTATTATAACAAATACATATATTTTACACGCCATTTTGAATTTTAAAGTTTGTAACTCTATGTTGTAATATTTATTGTCGTAAATATCTTCTCTACAAATAAATTTTATTTTATCTACTTGCGCACCAGTTTGTAACAACAATAATTAATTGAAGTCTTAAGGAGAAAATATAGTGAGTCACAATTTGTTTCAATATTATTCTCAACTTCAAGAGCTTTTGGTAAGATTGGTTGAGTGATATGAAAAACTTAAAGTACATATCTATTTTTATTTGAATATAAATAAGTTATCGTCCTTAGATCTTCTTATAATTTGATTACATCCTACGAAGCTTTAATGGCACTCAGGTCAGGTGCCGGGAATAACTTGGAGAATTATCTGTTTATTCCTTCCATATGCTACGAGTCTTCATTATATATTATAAATATCAACGTGGTATAATACGTGATTTATTAAGACATGCTAGAGTTCCCAGAAAAAAATGTTAATGTGTGAATTATTCCAATGCTCTGCTTTGTATTACATATAAAATCATTTATGCATTTACTGTAGGACAGGAATGTCATCAATTTAGAAGTAATAATATTTTAAACATTTTTAGATCTATTTCTTTTAGCAATTGACATGCTCCGCTACTTTTTAAAGTACAAATTATTTGTGAATAAAGAAAAAGAGATTTTTAGTAGGAGCGGGAATCAAACCACGCATCTTTTCCAATCCGGGGAAGTGCTCTAAACCACTAAGCTATCCTACTGATCTTTCGATCATCCCAAATTCTTACGTTACGTTAATCACATTTGCCTGCGAATGCGTGGTTCGATTCCCGCTCCTCCTAAAAATCTCTTTTTCTTTATTCACAAATAATTTGTACTTTAATAATATTTTTTTAATATTAGGTTAGATCTCACCTTATATTATTATACTAAGTTGTATAAAATCAAAGCAATGATTTTGCCTTTCAAAATTTAAAAATAAAAAGGCCTTGTTACGGAAAGTGTTCATGACAAGATAGCGACTGTTTAGCATTACCCTTTCCCACTTGCCTTAGATGATGCAAACTGCCTAAGGGCACAAAAACAATTTACCTCTCTAAGACCAGTTCTATAACGGTAGCAGGATTTTGCAAAGAATCCTTCTCTTATACTTTTGATAGTCTATTTGCTTCACAAAGTCGTACCTGAGGCTAGGAAGAAGTAATATCGCACTCATTCATTGTAGTGATTATTAGAGCTTGGCCTTTAGTTTCTATAGTTCTCACGTTTTTCACTCAGACCTTAAGCCTTTTCTACAAAAGAAAGGTAATTTTCCTAATAATTTATGACGTTTGCATTTAACATATTTTAATAGTAGTGTAAATTGGCAATTTCAAATATCAGAATACGGCAAACAGCGATATGTAGGTATACCTTTTTGTACTCTATAAACTACTAGATTCACCCCGTGAATCCGCGTGTGCTTCAGTATTTAAGTAATAATAATAATAACTTTATTTCAATAAAAGAGTAAATAAAATACCATCAAAACGAGTACAATTCTTTCGATAGCATCGTCGTTGCCCATATCGAGATCTCACTCTCGCACTAGGAATTAACCTGTATTATAAGTAGTATGATTCGTAATGGTAACAACGTTACATTTCTTTATAAAGCTCTGTATACAGAAGTGGTATTTTGGAAATACAGAATCCCAAACTAGGCAAGACTGTTTTTATAGGGATCAGTAAATTATATGACAAAATATTGCCATTTTAAGCGAGAAACACGCATTCAATCCCTGTTTAACATTAGTTCTGTATTTGTGTAGTCTAGATTTTGAAGCCATCTTTTGGGTGTCATTTTACATTCAAATTTATTTAAAGTGTAAATGTTGATTGCTTTATTAATTTTTTCATATAATAAACCACAAATAATCTGGTTATGACGCTGAGCAAGCGTAGCTCTGTGCCGTATTATGGGACATACTTTATCTGACCGTCTTATATTCTCATATATTTTAGGTTCGAATGTAAGTATTGAATGTTTTTTTTTGTATTGTCTGATATATGAATAATTGTCTTACAGTTAAAACTGGCATCTCAACATATAATTGTGTAGTTGGAAAACGAGGTGGCCTTTTGCACATAACTTTTAGAACAGCTCTTTGTGCACGTTTCAAGGGCAGTAATATGGTTTTGGCTGCCCCACCCCAAGATGTTATGCAATATAGTAATAATGATTGTCCCAGTGCATAATATGTCGTTAAAAGAGTATTCATGTCAGCAGAATTACGAAGTAATTTAAATAAATATATGAGTTTTCTTATGCGTTTAACCATATTGCTTATGAACTTGCCATTTTTAGAATTGATCTTTATCGATCGACTTCAGTAGCACGGTTTATTGGGATACAGTCACAGTTAGGATAAGGAGTTTCTAAACTATGAGCTCTGATATAGAAAATGTGCTCAGGTGGAAGAATTAATTTGTTGTGAGCGAAGGTTAGGTTGTAAATTTTAGTGTCAAACGATTGTATGTTAGTCAGTTCATAACCTCTGTGAGAGCACTCTCAGAAAGTATTTTAACACTATCTCAGGTTTTCCCATGTATAAAATATAACAAGCGAATGCGAAAAGCTTACAATTGGCGAGCTGTAACTTACAAAGGTCATTTATATAGATTATAAACAAATTAAGGCCTAGAATACTCCCCTGTGTAACTCTATAATCCAAGACCTCCTCTGTGCTGATATAGTTACCAATTTTAACTGCTTGTCTTCTGTTGGACAAATAATCAATACACAAAGTAAGTGCTAGGCCTCTTACATCAATCCGTTCCAATTTTGTAATAAGATTGGGAATGTAGACGGTATCGAACGCCTTAGAAAGGCCTAAAAATATACCAAGGAATTTCTCTTTTTTATCTAAACTCTCAACTATGCAGTTATTCAGTGTTAATAAAGCGTCTTCTGTGGATAAACCTTTCCTGAAACCATATTGATTTGGTGAAATAATACTTGTTGGGGCCAAATAACCATCCAATCCATTATTTAAGACCGTTTCCTAGATTTTGAACATGGCTGTTAGGACTGACATAGGTCTGTAATTATTAAATATGTTTGTATTGCCACTCTTATAAATCGGGTGTGCTATTGCTTTTTAAGTTATCAATGAATAGAGCGGTGGAAAAACAAAGCTTACAAATATGCGCAATAAGCGGTACGAATACATCAGAGAGGAGTTTTGTAGAATAACATAGGCAATACCATCGTGTCCAATGGCACAATCCTTACGAAGCTCCATAATACATCATACTACAGTATATTAATTATTGCTATGTAAAAATAGGCATCCCACGGGACCCATTTAATTTTCTGGGACATAAAGTAGCCTATCTATGCGCGATTGTGATACCTCGAAAGCTCATATTTTTTTAAGCCCTACAAACTGCGCCTGACTTACGTACGTTGTTACCACGTGGTTATATACCTATGTTTTATTCACAATACCACTGCCCCACTGTTGTGAAAGGGATTGCACAAGCTGTCGAGAAAATCTCTTACGAATATAACAAAATATTATGTATACTCGTATATTCTTTATTACTTAAGCTATTCCTAGTAATTACAAGGAGACCAGGCAACGTATAGATATATAAGTATATTAAATATATTTTCCTTACAAAAGTGTACGGAAATATTATCTCACATAAGCGGGTTGCGTCTTTATTTGCATTTGGGTGTTCAGTATCAATCCGGTGATACCGGGGCTAAAAATGTCTATTGCAGACTGCTGGTTTAAATCTGACATGTGAATTTTGACTGCAATCCAGAGATTATTGGACACGTACTGCGAAATAAAATTGGCTATTTACCTAGGGATTATTATCTTTAGTAGTACAGCAGTTTCAATTAATTGATTATTTTTAAAACAATATTAGTAAAATGCGCCGTTTCTGCAGTAATATTTTTAAAAATAAAATACAGGCAAAGATTTGGTGTCACGTTTAAAACTTTTAAGGAACTAGCAAGGACTAAGAATACCTCCTAGTCACTGATAAATTAAGATAAGAAATTGAAGAACCCTTCTTTCCATTCCCACAAAATTCAATCAATACGGATGACGGTGGTGACGGACTAAGAATACAAGAGTTACCACCCCATTTCTTCCCACGGGTGTCGTACGAGGCGACTAATAATTGCTTACTTCCCGTAAGCAATTATCACCCATTGTATTATTGGTGGTAGGGTTGGGTACCAAGTAGGAGTACTCACTTGCTATCGGGCCCGAGTGGGTTGGTACCACGATCTCCCGTGTGACCGGCCATGAAACACATCGTTGTGTTTTGGTTGTAGCAGGAGATAGTCGTTAATTCTTTCATTTCATATCTGAGAAATGAAATGGCGAGCAGCGGCTTGGCACGACGTTCGCATGAACCTCAGAATACAAATACATTATATTACGACACACTAATATCAAAATATCTATGTAAAAATATCTATACCACGGGAACAATAGGGTTGAAAATCTTATGTAATTTTCTGGGCTCAAACCCGTATGTACGAGTATATAAAATTTCGTAATAATTATTTCAGTAGTTACAGCGTAAAATGGTAACAAACAATAAACAAAGTCATTTTCGCATTTATAATACCAACTATAGTAAGGATTTGTGAAGTCTTCCGCGATATATAGAATATGGACTAGTACAGGATATGCATTTGCAAGCAAAAAAAGCAAGAAATGATATTTCCAACTCAGTAAATTCATTTCTTATCAGAATTAAGTATCTATTTGAAACAAAAATGGTACTTCGTAAATATATTAGCAATAAACTTAAACTATCTTAAAATCATAAGTTTCTTGTGAGATTTATGAGACATTTTATATATTTAATCTAAAGCTACCGTAACTTAATACTTCACTGGAATATTGCACTTCGCTAGAATATTGGCCATTAAGTGCGAGCGTCTTGGGTAATGAAGAATGAGTATTAGTAGAGAGTAGGTAAGCCTTTCATCGGTAAAATACCTATAATTCACTTATAGACATCAGTACACATAAAGCCAGTAGATATATTATTTTATCATCGCTTGGTATCCAATATACTCGTAAAGCTAAGAAACGTCAATGACAAGTGTTCAACGAAGTCTACTAAAGTAATATAGCTACGTCTAAGGAGGTGGGACATGATCATTAATTAAAAGACAGCAGATGCTCTGAAGAAACTTGCAATTAGACGAACGAAATAAGTTAAGGCGGGAAAATAGGAGTCTGGAAGGTAATACTCCGTTTTATCGCCTACTATCGCGATTTGTGAGGACACAGTTCTACGTTAGTTGAGGTTACTGCTGTGTACATTTTGTTTTAAAGGAAAAAATGCAATTTATTGTTGTGAGATCTTAGATTGTTAAAATAAAAAAAAAATGTAATGTTTAAAAATGTAACACTTTTTTTTTATTATTTTGTAACGACATCAAACCACCTTATTTATAAAGATACGTACTAGATAGTAAACACCACTAAATAACCTATGAACTTAGCCAAGTTGCATTCTATGATCGCTAACGCTAATAGAAAACTATTTAAATGTATGGGAGTTTGACATCTTGAACCATAGATAAAGAACCTATATTTATCTAAGTCTTTAACAATATCTATAATGCTAAGTCACGTGACTTAACGTTAGAGATGTCAAATTTCCATACATTTTAATAGTTTTTTTTATTAGCGTTAGCGATTATAGAATGCAACTTGGCTAGAGCCACAGCTTATATATATGTATATTTTTTGTTTTCGCTTTGGAAATGCATTTACGCATCCCCTCAGTGACAAACAGGGGGTATGTAGAGCTCGCCGAGCGCTCGGATCTTAGTACGCCCGGAATACCCACTAAAACCACAGCGGCCCATTCCATGCCTATTAGCGGGGCGCCGGAGGGTCATCTTTCGATATTCTACTCCGACGCCCCAGGCGGATGGCCTACTAGCCACGCCCTGTCGTCATCAATGCGGTGGAAGGAGGTAAGCGTAGCGACGCCTCCTCCCCCCTGGTCTCCACCGGCGGAGCAAGTCGGCATGGGCCGATGCCTCGCGTTCTCGCTCCGCGGCCTCCTGCCGTGCAATTACAGCCTCACCAGCCTCACAGAAGGAGGCAACGGCCGACCAGAACCCGTCGCCGCCGAGCATTTTGCTTATTAAGACTGGCAGCGACCGGTCTCTTCCGATTGCCGCCGTCAGGGCGCGGCGCTGGGGCCCCCAGGTGGGGCATTCCTCCAGAGTGTGGCGCACGTCGTCGACTTGCGCGCAACACTCGTGACATCCGGGGGCCCCTTCTCTGCCAATTTGATGTAGGTACTTACCGAAGCATCCATGTCCGGTAAGTACCTGCGTCAACCTGAAGCTGAGGTTGCCGTGTCTTCGATTTAACCAGCGGTGGAGGTGCGGCCCAACCGCTTCTACAGTCCCCCTTCCTGCTCCAGGGGACTCCAGCTCTTCGCTCCACCGCCGGATCATCGTCCTTCGGGCCGCCTCGCGTGCTCTGCCCAGACTCCTTGTGGAGAATTCCTCTCCACTGGCCCGCACCGCGGCACAGAGCCAGTAGACCTCTGCCGCTGCCTCCGCTTGGAGAGCCCAAGGCCGGTCGTCTGCCAGCAGCGTCGCTGCGGCCCACGACACCGTACAATACTCCCAAATGGCCTTACCGCTATGACCCTCTGCAGTCATCGCAGAAGAGCCTTATTAGAAGTGGTAAGGGCGTCCGTCCAGATCGGGGCATGGAACAGGAGGGCCTTAGTTTTAGACAACGAGGCCCAACATACCGATCCGGTCAACGACGAGTGCTACTCCCATTTCCACCAATCAGGCAGCTTTCTCGAAGCCGGCCCCCCTCATGGTAACGAGGGTGTCATCTGCATAGCAAATGACCCCCATCCCGGGAAGGAGCCGGCTCCGCAGGACCCAGTCGAACCCAACGTTCCACAGGATTGGACCGAGGACGGATCCCTGTCCGCCGCGTCAGAACGACCTCCCTTCTGGCCACTGCCTCGGTGGCTAAGGTTTTCAGGGCAGCCAGCGCATCTATTGTGGAGCGGCCCACCCTGAACCCAAACTGCGATTCTGACAGCCCCGGCCTGACATCCTCGAGGGGCTGAACGAGCCGGTCCGCGAGCACCTTCTCGAACAGTTTGGCCGTCTCGTCCAGCAGCACCAACGGCCTATATGCTGAAGGAGAGTCAGGTGAGCGACCCTCCTTCCGCAGCAGACAAAGTCGTCCGCACTTCCACTGCTCCGGAAACCACCCGGACCTCAAATATAAGTTGGGCAGTTCCCGGAGCCCATCCTGAATGTACTCTGCAGCGATGCCGAGCACCAGCCCCGGAACGTCGTCCGGACTGGGCGCCTTCTTTCGCCCACGAAGGCGGGAGAGGGCCACCTCTAGTTCTGTGTCGGTGACGGGAGGGATTGGCGCTCACTCTTACGCCACCGACGGAGGTGCCACTGTAAAGGGGACATGTCCCGCAGACTGCAGGAATAAGCCCCCCACCAGCCCCGGCAGGAATCCTTGTTCCATCGATTCTATGATAGGGGCGCCAAGAGCGCGGAGCTTGTTCCGCGCCGGATGGTATGGGCGCCCCCATGGATCCCTCTCGAGGCCCACCAGTAACTCCTCACGGGCCCTCTCCTTTGCCCGGCTGATGGCCAGCTGCAATTCCTTTTTTCTTTTTCGGTATTCTGCCCACAGCTGGCCCTCAAGGATGGCGTCCCCGACATGCCTTCCTCGGCACTGGGCGTAAGCACGCCGCGCACGATTACAAGCCACCTGAAGATTTGCAATCTCGGGCGACCACCAGTAGACCTGCCGGCGCGGTGGCCTCCGCCGGGCCCTTGGCATCGCCGCGTCACACACTACCGTCAGAGCCTCCTTGATCTGGCCTGCGAGCTCCTCCACGTTGCCGCTGTCCTGCCTACCTGCAGAGCTCCAGCGCTGTACTATGGCAGCCTCCCGGGCCATTTCTGGATCAAATTGGCCTAATACCCATTTGGGGAACCTGCCGATCCTGCGCCGGAGCCCTGCTGGCCCCAGAGGGGGGGAGAGCCTGAACCGGATATATCAGTGGTCAGATAGCGTCTCCACCTCCTCTTCCACCCTCCAGTCGCTTACACCCTGCGCGATATCAGGGGTAGCGAACGATAAGACCACCACGGACCCCCTGCTGCCGCACGCAGGTATAGATTGGAGAGTAGGGACCACTCTTCGACGGTCCTACCTTTGGCATTCGTGGCAGGGTTCCCCCACACACGGGACTTCGCATTGAAGTCGCCAAGGACTATTGTAGGCCTCGGCAACTGTCTGCGGACCGCGCCTCCAACGGAGTCCAAGAATAATTCGAACTCCGCCAGGCCGCGGTTGGGGGAAAAGTAGATGCCTACTACAGCAAAGCCCCGCCACCCTGCCACAACGTATCCAGACCCCCTCTCGATAGCGCAGAGGGAAGGGCCGACATTTCCTCTCGACAGAACAGCGACATCCTCATTAAGGTCCTCCACCCAGTTGGGCTGATGGGGGACATAATATGGCTCGCAGGCCACCGCCAAGTCTATATTCCACTCCGCCATGGACTGCGTGACTACTGAGGAGTGGTTCAGATTCGCCTGGAGGAAACTGACTCTGTCAGCTATGATGACGACATGTCGGCCTCCCCCAGGCCCTGGTGGCTCCCCTCACTGGTGTGGGCAGCCCAAGGTCCTTGGGCCACCGGACCGATCAACACCGGCTGGGCACAACTGACTCGTGTGCCCCAGCGCCAGGCACCTGAAGCACCGCAGCGGCAGTGACTCCAGGGCTTGAACTCCTGCCGCACTCCTGCCACACTCCAGCCAACCAGGAGCCTCCCTACATCGGTGAGAGTCTTGGCCGCAACAACGGGACACCAAACCTAAGCCATGCCCATGCCCTCTTTAATGCCGAGGGTCGGGAGATCAATAGCCCGCTCCACACGCAATATAACATTGCCATACGTAACCCCCTTTTTCTCCGCCGCTGGCTGAAGCGTGGCAATCACTGCCGGTGGTGAGCATGGGGCGATGAGCGCTAATTTCTTTTTATTTTTCTTCCGCGCCTTTCTTTTGGGTGCGGCAGTAGCTGTGGAAACAGATGCGGCATCGGGGACAGCAGAAGGCATGGCAGATTTTGGGGGGGCAGGTTTTTCTTCCCCTTCCGCACTACAGTGGCCCAGGTTCCTCCAGGCATGACAGAGGAGGCACTGGCATTTGATGAACCAGTTGGGGCAGGCAAAGCCTGTACCGTCCCGTTCGAAGTGGCCTTTGGTGCCACTTTCCTCTTGTCGGCGGCGAGTGGTGCTTGGAGGGGTCGCTCGGGAGGCAGTCATGCCTCCATCGCTTCCAGGCGCGCACAGAACAAACGGCGCACGTCGTAAGATGCGAGATTAAACGCGCTGTCTCCTCCGGCAGGCCAGTGGAGGTCTGTTCAACGGCCGGGGCAACCACAGTGGACCGTGCAGCCGCCTCCATACGGGCTGGTTCAGTTGGTCCAACCCCCGCCAGCAGCATGGCCGCCTCAAGCTGCGTTAGTTTGGCCTCCAGTTCAGTCACCTGAGAATTGAGGCGGCCATTGTCCGCCCGCAGTTCAGCCACTTCTGCCGCGAGGCGGTCGTTAGCAGCCTGTAGCCGCAGTGACTCCTCATTGGTGGAGCGCCTGGCCAGCGCATCAACCACCTTCATGTTGTCGGCAACCGACTCCTTTGCGGCGTGCACGAAGGCGCCCTTGATATTTAGGGATTTTGTGGTCACCCTGTTAAGGATAGCCGCACGGTCCTGAGCTCTACTTTTTAGTTCCACGTCCGACAGGGAGTTCACGTCCTCCACTGACTCGCGGATCCTCAAAGAGAGCTGCTCAACCTCTTCCTCGGCCTGCAGCTCCCCTTTGGCGCGCCTCGCTCTGCGAGCAGCAGCCTCTGACACAATTGGCACTGGTGTCCCCGGGCGGTTGATGCCTCGACCCCTGCGCGAAGTTGTGATCTTCGGGGGAGGCATCTCCGTCGAGCTTCCTTCAGACTCCGGTGCAGCGCCCCCCTGCGACAGGGTGCGCTTACGCCAGAATCGTGATGTGAGCGGCTCCAGTATAACTGCGGCCTCCACCAGCCGCGGTGACTGACTTACGGTGGCCTCACTCATGCCACCCTCCTCGGTAGCAGACATTTCGGCAGTTGAGGTGCCTGCCGAGCTGCCCGCCGCTGAGCCGCTCCTTGGTAGCTGGGGCGTATTTATGCCTTTGCGGCATTTGCGCGTGTTGCGCGTTTTACACGCAGTTACGTTGGTAGGGACCCCTATCGGCTAAAGCATCGGGTGTCTCACCCAACTCCGTCGTATTTAAATTTATATCGAAGGTTTCCATATTAGACCCACGATTATGGGAGAAAGAAAAGACCACCCGGGCAGAGATCCCGGTACCCGGGTAAGCGTACATTTGTAACCCAGCACAGGGGGTCCGCAGGTACCCTGGCTGGGAGCGCGCTCGAGACTGAACTACCCATCAGCCATGCATCTCCTCGCCGCGCGCCAGAGCTTGAGATTTGGGGTAATTTTTTATAGAGGTTGTCTTCCTCGCGGTCGGGGCGATTAAGCCAAGACCCTCGTTCCTATGGGCCGCGAGCATAACCACGGATACCCAATCAGGTTTACGATTTGGGACGGGGGGGCCGCTGTAGCCCCGCTGTCCCCTTTCTCCAGAGTGCGGGGAGCTAGTCTGGCCCCGCCGACTCCGACGCCCTGGTCAATCCGCTGTGCCCTCTGCTGAGTCAGAGGGACACGCGGAGACCCATCCTGTCTGGAATTTTAGCCGCCGGCGACTGCCGACGTTGCCCGGGGTGCACCACTAGGAGGTAAACCGGCACCACACCCCACAGCTTATACATCACTCAACTTCAACTTGCATATTTTCGGTACCAAGCGTAGGTACATTTTAAAATTTGCGGGCTTAGTTTTGTACTATTTCGTATATAAGTAACTAGTGCATTCCCCGCGGCTTCGGTCGCGTCATAGTATTGTCGATGAAAAATCAATTTCGGATAGGATTCCTATTATTAGGTATAAGCGTCGCAACGCTAACAGCCGGTTTTACCTTCCTTCCACATTAGATGTTTTACATCAAAAACATAGGTTCCGAATAAGTAATCACGAACATATTATATACTAAAACCTTCTCCGAAACACGTTGCATCTTATGGTATACGTATTTTTGCGATCGGTTCAGTAGTTTTCGAACAAAAAACCGGCTCTCCATTAATTAGTGTTGATTTGAAATTGTCCCGCATTGATCATAATAAATTTAAATGTAGGTATTTCAACAATCACTACAGTCAACAGTGACTCAGCCAGCCTAAAAGGTCATATTGATTTGAGTAACACAAGTCGGCTTTTTGATTTGGGATAACATAGGTCCATTTTTGGATAATAAACTGTGAGATGAATGCGAGCACTACACATAGCAAATATCAAGGATCAAAACATTTTCTCTGCATGGAGTGAAAAACCATCAAAAGTTAGAGAAGAAAGTTTGTGTACCACCGTATACAGCAATACCTATATCAAGTATGGTATTAGAAACTTGTATAATTTATAAACGAATATACCTATAGCGAGTAGAACCTCTCATCCAAAAACAAGACGTCTTTGAAATTAATAATTTCAACTAAGAGTCACTACATTGTTATCACTTCTATTGTTTTCAGAAATGTCCACATATATTATATCTTCAAAATGACAATTAACTTAAATTATTTTTAGACGTTGAGTAGTTTAAATGTAACATTTAAAATAATCAACGTGTTTGTTACTTAATATTAACGTCAATGAACTGATTACAACTCAGACTAACTTACAAAAAAAAGACACCGCATTGTCAACTAAAAAGTAAAGCCACTTTTTGAAGGATGTGTGCGTCAAAATATTGTCACCGGAAATAAATAATCTCTATAATTTCGGTAAACTTTTAAAAATTTTATGTTTAAAACATAAAGGAAGTAAAAGTATAAAGTAAGTTTACAGCAAATTATATAGGGAATATTATGGCGCTGACGATGTATTCATGTACGTAACGTACGTACGAAATCGTCGAGTCATTTGGGTAATTTTAAATCATACTCTGGTAACACTCCTCGTATATGATAGTTCGTTTTGGCACGGTTTAGTTTTTATTTGTGTGCGTGGTACGTGTAATTACAAGTTTGGAATGGTTTTATTGATTCACTGGATTGTTAGTAATGTTTTTTTTTCACTGGATCGTTTTTAGTTAGTCTGAGGTTTACAATAAATTAAATACAAACTAACCATACAGTCATTCTGGGTAACTTTGACATTTGATTACAGCGATATTTTTCACGGTATTTTAAATGTTTTAACATTTAAATGACAATATCAAACTTTGTTAGTGTTCTCAGAATATTTTTTATCCATAGACAATAATGAAAGACTACAAAATCTATTTTTGTAGTATGTCAAAGTTACCACCCACAAAAGTGTAACTTTGACACACGTTAGATCCGTCACATAAGTGAGGTAATATTTGATTATTAAATTACTTTGGGTAACATTGGTTTATATTATTCTCAAATTAGGGATGTGGCTGTGGCAATAAAAATGTAAACTACTACATAAGTAGTATCTTATATATATTTGTAAAAAAAAGTCCATCAATCAAAATTTAGCAGTTACAAGTATATTTTTTTAATTGGCATCAAAACCTATAATGAACAAACCGTTAATCATATTAAAATGAAGACAAACTAAAATAATTAAAACAAACAAAAAATATGTAAACACTTGGGTTTGAAGTATTTATTTGCCCCACTCCATATAGAGTAAATTGTCATTCATACAATCACAGAATATCAAAAAAGTTATTCACTGTTTCATGAACTCAAATTCGCGCGCTAATTTCGGACAAAGTTTTGACATTAACTCTGTTTGACAACTTCGCTTTTATTTTAAGGTATGTTTTTGGAGCTTGTTTAAAAAATAAAATGTAAAGCAAGCATTAACAAAAAATATTGATTTCATAGGGAAAAAGCTTTAAATTTCTTATAGTCACACTGTCAATGTTACACCCAACCACATCCAAATTAATCAAAGTTACACCCAAATTAATCAAAGTTACCCAGATTGACTGTATTGTAGTTTACTATATTCTTCTCTGAGTCTGCGTGAATACATCTGTGTGGACTTCGGAATATAAATACGTAACTCTACGATGCATCAACGATCTCTGCGCAAAAATAACTATCCCAAAGGAATACCCCCTATTTCCGAAATAGAATTTTTTTTTTCTCGGTTGCAGTACGATACAGTTTCTTGATGATCGGTTTAGCAGTTATGGCGTGAAAGCGTATCAAACAAATAACAAATGAATTTTCACGTTTAGATTATTACTAGAGGTCACCTGGCTAGCAGGCCGAAGTTGCCATGGACAAGCTACATCTCACTGTGAACCGACCACCTGTATGAGGAAAAATGTTTCTTGAGCGGCAACCACGTATTAAACAGCGCAGTGTAGAATGGCTTCCAAATGAACCGATGATCTGATCAAAGAGTTAAGGAGCCATTGGATGCAGTCAACACAGGTCATGGGTATTGCCGGTTGTCCCACTAGCTGGGTTGAAAACGGTCAGATAGGTACTTACTCTGTGTAAATAGAGCTCTGCTAAATCCGAACCAATTGGAGTCCGACTCTTACAAAATATGGGATAAAATGATGACATGGAACATACTTCTACCATTAGAGATACAAATAAGTTTTTTATAAAATATCAAAACAGCCGCAAGTTTGTCAGGCCAAAGAAAGGAGACAAACGAAGCAACTTTTCAAGAACAAAGACTCAACCCGCGCCTCTGTGACGAATACAACGTAACATAGGTTTGCAGCACTAGTTGCTCTAAGTCCAAGTAAAAAGGTGTATTTTGAAAAACTTATCATAATACAAAATTTATGAATTGAGGAGCAAAATAGTGATGTGGTAAAATATGTGTCTTTTAGGATTGCATATGGTGCAAAAAATATGGCTATAGTGCAATTGAATTTCAAAACTTACGCTGTAATTAATACATTTCAAAACTGCATACAGTATATGAGTTCATATTGTATATTTAAAAATATTTCATTGAATTTCGTGAATTATATTGGAAAACGTTTAGGACCACGATCCGTAGAATGTAATTCACTAAATGGTATCGAGATCGCATCGTATCATTGACATTGGTTGAGAGATCTTTGTGATTGGGTGAGCGATTATTGTGATATCACGTGTCTATGTCTCTAGCAATCACAAAAAATATGATACGATGTTGATACGATTTTGTGAATCACATTCTAAGGGGGCAGGAATAGATACATATATGTACAATCTCTTTTTTCTCTCACTCTCATTACATTCCGCATAAATGCACGTCTGCTCTATTTAGATTAGAAAATGTTTCAACGGTCAGTATGTTACGAGTAGTAATAATAGGAAATGTTTAAACAAATGATAGGAACAAGTAAGATAATTTATAAGATTCAATTTCCCGTTTGTTCCAGTATTTTCCCTTTTTTACAACAAAATTGAATTGTTTTGGTATTGAGGCTTAAATTTTACACGGTTTATATGATGTATGGTATATACATTCAGTCAAGAAAGTATTGGGAATGGATGATTTGTTTATGGTTCCAAATTAAATTTTTTGTTTTTTGTTGTTGTTAGATTGGCACAACCGTTATCCATTTTGGCGCGGAGTTTGAGTGCATCTGTTATTTATATTAAATACAGGGATGTTTTTAGTTATATCATATCTAGTATGTATTGCGAATTTCATAATGGACAAAAACATCAAACAAAGAGTTTGTCTTAAATTTTGCATCTCCAATGGAATTTCGTGTTCGGAGTCACTAAAAATGTTACAGAAGGCTTACGGTGAATCGACTTTATCAAAAACACGTGCTTATGAGTGGTATAAAGCGTTTAAGATGTGGAGCGGTTGAGATGTGATGGAAGATTTGCCTCGCTCAGGTAGGCCATCAACGTCTGCAACTGAAGTTAACATTGCAAAAGTGAAGCAAATAGTGACTGAAAATCCTCATTCAACTTTGAGAGAGATAGCCGCCGAACTTTCTGTGTCTCACTAGTCGATCGATACCATTTTAAATAATCACTTGGGTATGAAACATGTTTCCGCTCGGCTAGTCCCAAAAGACCTGAATTTTCTCCAAAAACTCAATCGCATGAGAGTCGCTGAGGACATGCTAGAATTTCTATTTATAAAAACCTTGGCTTACGCTTTACGCTGACGCAAGAGCACGTAAGTTATGTTGATTTCATTATTGCGAGAGTATGCATGGATATCCGTTACTTAAGAGGCTTATGCCCGTATTCACCAATGATCCCTAAATTTTAAGTAACCCCTAAGGCAATTTAGCTAACACTTAGAGTAACACTTAGCGCTAGTTTTATTTTCACAGACATTTAGGTGACACCTAAAGTCTAAAGGGACCACTTATATTTAGGGGCCCAAATATTAAGCCCCTAACCTTTCCATAACTAAGTGGTTTGAAATAAAACTACGTTTACGGAATCTATCGCGTTTACTTGATTTTTATACTATCCCGACGTTTCGAATACTTCACAGCATTTGTGATCACGGGTGGACTTAGATGGTAGGCGTCCAAAGCTGATATGTTGTTTCAACGGTTTGTAACGGTCGGAACTGTGGGTAGATGAAAAATGTGTAAAATTCGCGTAAATGTTAGAAAGTAAGTGGTTTGACGTAAATCTCGTATTCTTGATTATTTCATTAAAATGAAAGATCTATTAAGTGAGTTTTTGGATAGTCTTGAAGCGATTGAGACTGTAGAGTTATTAGAAAACTCTAGATTATTATCTCGGCCACGTATTTTTCGTGAAACACCCGATTTTTTCATAAGCTATGACGAAGAAGAAATAGAAGAAATAGAATAGAAGAATAGAAAATCTCAATGCATACGGATACGATTAATTTTCTAACGCACTGCTTAAAAAACAACTATTTTTATTTTTATCTGTATTTTAGCACTTGATATGCTCAGCCACTTTAAAGAACAAATTTATTGTGAAAGTGGTAATGGCAACTTTACTGCGAGCCGGATTCGAAACTGCGCCCCGTCTAATTCGGGTAAGTGCTCTAGACCGCTAAACTATTGCAGTCACCCAATGGGATGCATTTACATACATACGTTATTCCAATATAGAGAGCACTTCCCCGGAATGGATGGAACGCAGGTTCTAATTCTACTTGCAGTACAGTTCCCTTTTTCCACTTTCACAAATAATTTGTTAACTACTATTTTGTTTCGTTTTCTTCCAACTTTTTTTGACTGCGTGTTCGGTCGTAGTACTTTGTACAACTATAATTTACAAATAAAAACCTCCTCATTCTCTAACATACCTCTTAACTTGTTCAATGAGGTCGTCCAAATGAGCCAAACATACTTCTGTAAGTTAGTGAAAAAAGCTGATAGTTAGTCTCGCTAATTAAAATTAAAAAATGGCTTGACCGAGTTGAATAATTGTTCGCTAGAATACAAGGATAGTTTAAATGATTAAAAAAATAGGAAAATTATCGCGATTTTGGATTATGGGACTGACAACACACGACAAAATGACACTTGCCTACTGTTATTATTTCTAATTAATTTGAATTACATGCACGTTACAGCCACAAAACAAGGAGAACAAGTACACGCACGCTTCCTTTAATAACCCATAGACAATGCAGATTGATTGAGATTGATATTGATAATCACTGATAAAATAAATTGTAGGTGATACAAAGTTCACCGGGACATCTAGTAATTAATAAAAGTCAACTCAAACATGCCCAATCCTGTAGACTGTGGGAGGGAGATTTCATAAAAATAAACATACCTATAATTTAACAAAAAAAAATCTAAATTCTTTCCATAGACAATGCAGATTGATTGGGATTTATATTTATAATCACTGATAAAATAAATTGTAGATGATACAAAGTTCACCGGTACATCTAGTAATTAATAAAAGTCGAAGCAAAACATTTCCAATCCTGTAGACTGTGGGAGGGAGGTGTCATAAAAGTAAACTTACTTACCTATAATTTAATAAAAAAACAGTCTCATGCTTGTATTCCCGAAGGGGTAGGCAGAGGTATATTACACACCCACGGTTTGCCAGCTATGTTTAAGTCCCACGTATTCCTTATCCTTATGGACGATATTTCCGAACTCTGGGGATAGAAATTACTACTAATTTTTAACCACAACTTTAAATTGAAGAATCACTTAAGCTGGTTTAGAGCAGGGTCTTTCAAAAATAATTATTTTTTTAAATTATCATGTGCTTACTAAATTGTATATTTTTTATTGTTAAGGTTAGCATACAAGCCACTGCCACTTAATAGTAAGTGGTAATCATTCACTCAGCAATACTCAGAACACTGCCAAGCCGCTGCTCATTTTTTGCTTGGCTGGGAAACGAATTATAAAAACATAGCATCACGCCTATATCCCCGAAGGGGTAGACAGAGCACGGTTCGCCAACTATGTTTAAGTCCCACGTAATAGGGGGCGAGCGTATTGCCGTCTACCGGGCACATTTCCAAACTCCGGGCTGTTACTGAAAATTTTTCTTTTTGCGTAAAAGTTCAATAGCAACGCCCGACCCAGGGATCGGACCTGAGTTCTTATGATCAGCAGTCGCTCACACTACTGCTGCGCCACCGAGGCAGTAGGAAATGAATTAATGGACGGCTATCTAGCCAAAATACACTGAGATGTTTCTCGGTCGATTACACAAAAGACGGTGATAGGGAATCACTCAATCCAAATTACAAGTGGGTGTTCCCAGTTGGTACCCAACCGCACCATTAATGCAATGGGTGACAATTGCTTATTTCCCTTAGTCGCCACGTACGACAGGCGTGGGAACAAATGGGGCGGTGACACTAATATTCTTAGTCCTTAAGTGCATTTAATGCATTTACAAAACCAATCGCCATCCCTTTTTTTGTCAAGACAAGAAAAAATGTAGCTAACCGCCCACCCCGTCGTTCAGGGTACAAACATGGTAGTGTGGGGCCCTCATAATGGGGCCTCAAATTACATAAACCCGCAGTGAGCCATCTCTACGCCTGTATTAGCGGACCACGGGCACTGTGTTACATTACATTACTTCAGTGGTCTATTCGCCATCCCTTTAATAATGTTTTTTTAGTAAAATTATCATTAGACATCTAAATTATAAATCGCATTGCCAAATAAAGTGTTTTCATCAGAATATATTTATTTTGTTCCAGAACCTTTTTTATTTTTTAATCTCACTGTGTAATAGATTAAAAAAAATCAACCTGTCAGTTTTTGATAACTTTAATATTTTGCTACATCTGAGTTTGACATTAAGTAGGTTGTCTCTTTAATTTAAAAATATTATGTCAAACATTTTAGATCTATTTCTTTTAGCAATTGACATGCTCCGCTACTTTTTAAAGTACAAATTATTTGTGAATAAAGAAAAAGAGATTTTTAGTTGGGGCGGGAATCGAACCACGCATCTTTTCCAATCCGGGGGAGTGCTCTAAGCCACTGAGCTACCCTACTGATCCTTCGATCATCCCAAATTCTTAATCACATTTGGCTTACGACTAACGCCATCTACCGGCAAGCATTACATGCATCCAATATAGTAAGTTTAATTTTCTTTATTATGCCAAAATTCTTTATCTTTTCAAGGAAAGGTATAGGAGGTGGAGAAAAAATATAATAAGGAGTGAATGGAGGATAAGAGGAGGGTTTGAGCCTCTGGCGTTCTCACTCACCATACATAACACAACAGTAGGAAAATCTACAGTTGTTTCACGCTGATCTTCGTCTTAGGAGGATGATACTTCCCTGATCGAGCCAGCTCATTAGTGCTGAGACAAACAAGGCTTTACCACTAGTACCTACCTTACATCTGTCACAGATAACCTACTCTGTAGGCAGGAAAGTGCTCTGGATCACTAAGCTATCGCAGTCACCTAATAGTGATACCCAGTCTCCAAACAGGTCCAACAAGTTGGAATAAAATGTATGCAAATAAAATATACTTACTCTTTGGCCAACGCACTCTCGCTATGCATTAGCGAATTAAAACTGTTTACTGATTTAGGTCATGCTTCCTTGTTATAATCCTTTCGTCTGCAGATGACGCCAAAAATAATCAAATAAATCAGCGTGGTGACTCATGCCGTGGCGAACATGAACATCCCCATAAGATCTTTCAGATCAAAATAATCCTTCAGATTGTTGATAGAATAGAAGAATGTCCCATAATATTATTTCGACCCATAAATAATATTATACTTACATGTGAAAGTGTGATTATTTGAAACCTCTTGATCCTGTAACTACTTAAGCAATCATCGCGAAATTTAGCATACGTAGTAGTCTGTAGTATGGAGAAGGCTGAACGTACACTATTTATTCCAGGATAACAGAGGGTTCCTGTGAGATAGCTATTTTTGTGTAGATTACTTTCGACCAGAGGGCAAACAATTTAGAATAGAAGTGCCTTTTTAAATTTAATTTTATTTATTTATTTAAAAACAAAAACATTGGTACTTTGGTTTAGGAACAAAATTAACTGCAGTAGTAAAAACTGTGGCGCAGCTAATAACGTCCCTCTTCGGAAAACTTATAAAAAGAATTATGAACAATAATTACAGCGCGTGATTATGTGTATGGGTTTAGTGTGAGTGTACGTGTCTATGAATAGGTGTGTGTAGGTGTGTGTTTGTGAGTACATGTGTGTGTGAGTATATGTGTGTGTGTATGTGCGTGAGTGTAGTGCCCGCGTGTGTTGCGTTCATATGTGATAGTGTTCGTGTATGAAGAGCAAGCGATATGTGTGTAAATAAATAAACACTAAAATTATTGCATTTAGTAATATAAAACTCAATGAAACAAACAAGATAATTTATGCACCAGATTTTGAACAGTTTCTGACGTCTAAAACCGCACTCAAAGCTAGATGAAACCCTTGATCTAATTAAAACTTTTGTTTAAAGTGCAAATGGCATTACTCTAGTAGCGGAATCAAGTGTTTAGTTGTTACAATTTATGTTAGAACTATGTTAAGTGTCTACGTCAACAGTTCTAGTTGAATATAAATTATCTATTTGTTCTTTATATTATATTTGGAAAATAATGTGATTCATTTATTTTATTCAATTAACACTGCATCCTTATTTCAATAAATACAGTATAAAATTATATAAATACTTTTTTTAATAACATAATTATATTCATATTAAAAATAAACGTAAGTTTTTATTTATTATGTATATCAACATTTATATTTTTGTAATTAAGAATAAAAAACATTACGATAACATCTTTGATAAATTGGGAAGTTGGGTTTGGCAAAAAATGCAGTTTGGATTGTGTTTATTTATAAGTATGCTTTATTAAATGAAACATAAGAAGTCCACGTATTTTTATACTTTTTGATAAAAATCATAAGAAAATCAGAGTAACTTCTTTTTAATATTAAAAAAGTATTAGATTCTTGGACGTTCGGGAGAGCATTAAGATATATTAAAGTTTTTAATATACTATAGTAATATTATAAATGTTAAACTGAGTTTGTTCCTTTGTTACGTTTTCATGCTGTAACTATTTGACTGGTCGATTTGCATAGGTACATAAAATGTGAAGCCAGCACAGAAAACATTGACGAAACAAAACGGTTCCTGTAGGACAGCTATTTTTGTATAAAGATGAAGTGACCTATATAGGCCGAAACCTGAAGTTTACGCGGATGAGGTTGCTGGCAAAATCTAATGTAACATTACTCTCTACAAAAACAGCTAACACAGAAGCCTTCCATTTTTACGGGAGAATAAGTAGAGGAATTGTCTTTTGTAGGTTCCATGTGTGTGCTAAATTTCATGATGATCAATCGATTTTTTAAACATTTTTGATGTATATTTTTATGTGTTTTATATTGGATTAATGCATGTAAATGCATTCCGATAGATGGCGTTGGTCGTTAAGACAAATGTGATGAGGAAATTGGGACAACCGAATAGGTCAGTACGATAACTCAGTGACTTAGAGCACTTCCCCGGATTGGAAAAGACGCTTGTTCGATTCCCGTTTCTACTAATTAATATTCACAAATAATTTGTACTTTAAAAAGTAGCGGAGTATGTCACATTCTAAACAAAAAAATATAGATCAAAAATGTCAGTTTTACATATTTATAACTATTATAAAGCTGTAACACAGGTATGTCTTAAGCATGTCTGCATACAAAACAATCCTTTTTAGATTTATTCCGTTTGTCAGTTCGCACATTACGCAAAAATTACTGAAAGGATTTTGATACAGCTTTTTTTTTTGCTAGATTCAATCTAGTAATAATTCCTAAACTACCTATTTCTACATTACATCCTTTCGGTCAATTGGAAGACATCTACGCGATCTATCAAATGTATTTATGTACCTAGGTAGGTACGTTATCCCGATCCGGTAAACCTAATTACTACAATTAGGATTCCTTTTTTATACTAATAGGGCGGAAAACAACCGCACGCCATATTGTAAACGGTTACCGTAACCTGTAGACACAGGTGTCACTCGCGCATCGTCAACCCCAAGGGGAGGGACAGGGGGTATAGAGCGAGGATGATATACAGAAGATAATATTGTGGGAAGATGTAAAAAGAAGGAGATTAAGAGGAGATTGTACTAAAATAAATTAAGGCAATTGTACTAAAATAAAAAAGGATTATTTTTGGTCTCCTATTTTCGCATTTCGCGTTAATTTATATGGCTAATCATGTCAAATGCTTAAACTAGCTTCTACTATTATTACTGACGTTACGTAATGTCTCCTATTTTACTAATAGATTTGTTTAGCACGACACTAATAATATATTATATATATGCCATTTTATTCATCTGACCAATTAAGTTAATTTTTTGAAAATAATTAAAATTTCATTATTTTTAAAAAAATATAATCATCTACATGTTCTCCTCAGTATAATGAATTAAATTTTGTCGTTTGCCAAGACTTTTATTTATTAATAAAGGGCAATAAGGCATAAAAGGTTCCAAAATAACCATGTTTGATTGTTAAGTCAAACATGGTTATTTTGGAACAAATTTACTTATAAGTACATACTAACTACTTTTATCTATTAACTGCTAGTAATATATGCTCAGTAACCCAAACTATTTATTATTAACATAGATGGAAGACATATTGTTACGATGTAACCGAACAAATTATTATATAAATTACAAAGACGCATATTCAATTGATACCGGATACCATATCCGCAAATTTAAAATACGCGCGGTTGCCTACACTCCCTATCCAGTTAGATTATCGCCAATGGATCGCATGAATCCACTCCCACAAAGGCCAGAATCAAATATTATTACGATATATGGCCAGCATGCGATCCCGGATGTGAGCAGAGTACGCCGGGGTTCGAGAACGTTCGATGGCTACTCTAATCGCAAGCGTATGGATAGGGAATGTTCTGGAACAAATAACTATCCACCAATGAGTAAGTCGGGGCAACAACGCTAGAATGAGATAGCAATAAAAGAAAGATAAGGAAATAATATAAAAAGGGAACTGGAGGTAGTTTTTTTTTTCTCTGACTGAATTATCGTGTGTGTCAAGGCCGATAACGCTGCTTAAATGAATAAAGTAAAGTAATTTATAGTAAGTATATTAAGTAAATTAATAACATTTAAAACAAAAAAGTGCGTGACTTAGAAAACCCCAAAGGTCATCCTAAAAGTTTTGACACAATACTTTCCCTCCAGAACTGAGCGGAAGGGAGCCCCGGTCTTAAATATACCGCTCCCCATAATTAGTCACTAACACCCGAATAAAAGCTCCTGGGGTTTCAAGTCAAGATTCAAGTCAAGAATTTGAAGTTCAAGTTTCGAGATACCGTTCCTGGCTACGCCAGAGATCCGGGTTACGACCTTCCGGGTTGCGGCTGCCTTACGGGTCTTGGTTCTGGCGTATTTTAAAATTCGAATTTTCTTTTATTTAAATTGTTAGGGATTCTTCCTGTAACAATATCCATCCATCCATCAGCCTTTCGACGACCACTGCTGGACATAGGCCTCCCCAAGAGAACGCCACAACGTGTGTTTCGCTCATATGAGAGATAGTGCCGTAATCGCCACGCTTGGCAGGCGGGTTGGCGATCGCAGTGGATGTTGTTAATACTCGAGGGAGTGCTGCTGCCCACTCCCTCGGTATTCCCTCAGTCGGCTCTTACGACTCCCATGGGTGGAGAGGGGTGGGACAATTCTGAAGCCGGCCCCACACGGCAAACAACAATATATAGGTACGTAATTATTTAGACAGAACTCAATAAGTATCAAAGAAAAAAGGGTCACATCAATACAATAAAAATTAACTTAAAATAAGATAAAAAATCTTCACAAAGCGTGAAAATGTGAAATCGAAAATAGCAGTCACGAGCAGGATTTGAACCTGCGTCTTCCGGATACCGTCCAGATGCTTTACCAATTCAGCCATCGTGACAATTGCTCATGACTGCTAATTTCGATAACACATTCATACTTAACGTCTTTGATGACGCCTGCGCCATCTGTCAGAAGTATTTACATACTGACCGTAAATACTTCCGACATCCGACAGATGGCGCAGGTGTAGGGCCCCCACCCACTAAATAAACCCGCCGTGTGCCATACTCTCCACCTGTATTGGTCACTGGAACTATGTTATATAATTCAGTGGTCAAATTTGGCACACCTAGATTATAATAGGTATAATTATGAGTTGTTGCATTTTTTCCTGGATGTCAGATGTGCTTATTTTCCCGTAGGATAGTCATTTTTGGATAGAGATAATGAATCTAATATAGGGTCACGTACTTGTATTGACATAATTCTGAAGACAACACGACCACGCGGATGAAGTTGCGGGCTGCGGCTAGTATATCAATATAAACTTATCATGAACATACTTCTACTCCCCAACATATTAATTGCCCAATTTGAATAAACATATGCGTTTATTTTAGCATTCGTTTTGTAATATTTCCGCTATTATATTAAGCTTTTTTATTATATTTAAAATGCTAGCTGCTATCTTAGACTTCGTCCACGTGGAATTTAATTATTTTCTTTATATGTGCGGAACCCTATTTATTTTATACTTTTATATGCATTTTTTTTGCCAATGATGGCAGACGAGCCACGACCCACATGATGGTAAGTGGTAACCGTCGCTCATGGACTCAACTATACTGAGAGTATTGTCAAACCGCTGCACACATTTAATTTCTCAGATATGAAATGAAAGAATAAACGGCTATCTCCAAACACACAAACAGCAAAACACACTGACGTGCTTCATGACCGGTCACACAGAAGACGGTGGTACCGACCCGTCCGGGCCCGCTAGCAAGTGAGTACTCTCACTTGGTACCCAGCCCTACCACAAGTAGTGCAATGGGTGATAATTGCTTACTTCCCTTAGTCACCTTGTACGACACCCGTGGGGAAGGATGGGGTGGTGACACTTGTATTCTTAGTCCGTCACCACATGGATTTGCATTTAGTAAAAGTTGTTATTGGGACATTACAAACAGACATTTTAATTGTATTTATTTGTGTAGATACAGACTAAATACGAATATATTATCGAGGTAGAATAGCGCGTTATATAGTAATTAAAATTGGCTTTAAAGTGGTCTGTGCATCAAATTGAGAGGCTTTGTAAAACCACGTCGAACAAGGTTCAACGTACTGTACGTTCTTGAAAATAAAATTGTCCGGGTTTTATTATTATCATCGTGTTTTTATTGTATTTTCGTCTAGTATACGTTTTTATTTAATAAAAATTATAATTTGTTAATGTTCTTATGTTTAACTATAAATGTTTATGTTAATCAGAAGAAATATTATTTGTTTAATATTACAATACAGTTGAAAACTCATATCATCCTTTTAAAATGTTTTGTTTTAATTATATACTTAAACTAAGTGCTACTTATGATTTCGTCTACGTGGAGATTAGTGAGTTTCTTCATTGTGCGGAAACCTAGTTAGTTTTCCAAAATAAAATTAGCAAAGTTACTACTTATAACATCAGCTATCGCCCAGTGAAAGCCCTTCCCAAATCAGTGCAGCCATTTGGGACATTAGCAAACAGACAGACAGACGGTCAGATAGACAAAAACTTTTCAAAATGTTGATATAGGTACTTCCTTATCCATATAGTAAAAAGTTTTTACAAACAGTCAACAGACCAGTGAGAGACATAAAGTGTATTATATAATTATCTATTCTACTTGTTTA
This sequence comes from Leucoma salicis, assembly GCA_948253155.1. Lineage (NCBI taxonomy): Eukaryota > Metazoa > Arthropoda > Insecta > Lepidoptera > Erebidae > Leucoma > Leucoma salicis. The sequence goes on from OX411815.1 coordinate 10,038,144, forward strand.
AGTATTGGATTATTAATAAAATTAATTTGATGTTAATATTGAACTTATTACAATCTAGGTACAAAAGTGATAAATATAATTTTAGGTTCTATATATTTGTCCAAATCATCATTGAACAAAACCTACTTCATTGTTTTAACTTAAAGGTTTTCTAATAAATAATAAATAAAACGGTTATTAGGATTTGTTCGGTAGTGGAACATAAAATAAATAGGCGACTCGCACAATGTACAATAGATGTATTAATTTTACTGATTAACACGAAAACTATTCGACACAGAAAATATATTTTAAAGTGGATAGGTAGGCGTACTATCGGCGAGTGTTGGTTCGTTGGTCGTATAGGCGCGGCGAGGGCCGTAAGTTGTAGAACCGGTTAGTCCCTCCCCGCGCTCCTGACGGACTTAGTATGTATCATCGTCGGCGCAGTGGAAGCGCCGACATCCTCCCGGCGCTGGAAAGCTTACTTGCCTTCCAGAACTTCTAGCTCCTCGGGCTTCGGTAGTAGCACTATTCTATTGAGAGCGCGTCGCACACTCCCTCGTGCAGTATCAATGTCTGCGACGCGCGTCACTCCGTCAGGTCCCGTGAATAAATTTCTCACACGCCCAAGGCGCCAGGACAGAGGAGGAGAACTCTCGTCTTTTATGAGAACTAAGTCGTCCATCTGAAGATTCTTCAGTTTTGTACGCCATTTTGTTCGCATTTTTAGTTCGGCAATGTACTCGCAACTCCAACGTTGCCAGAAATGCTGCTTGAACTGCTCAATCCGCTGGAATCTGTCGAGACGGTTAGCATTAGTTGATTGCAGACACGGAGATGGCAATGAATTCAGAGGTCTACCGATTAAAAAGTGCCCTGGAGTCAAGGGATAGTAGTCGTTAGGAGAAGAGCTCAAAGGACATAGAGGGCGACTATTTAGGATGCTTTCTATTTGAGTGAACAAAGAAGACAATTCCTCATATGTTAAATGCGTTGTCCCTAGTATCCTACTTATATGGAACTTGGCTGACTTTACCCCGGCCTCCATCAAGCCATTGAAGTGAGGAGCGTATGCAGGTGAAAAGCAAAATTCTACTCCTTCGACAGCGGCAAAATCAACAATAGGGTTAGAGTTATCAGCAAAGAATTCCCGGAGCTCTTTGGAAGCAGCAACAAAGTTTCCACCATTATCACAAAATATTTGCTTTGGTAGCCCTCTGCGAGCAACAAAACGTTTTAAAGATAAAATAAAGGCGTCTTTAGACAATTCGCTTACAGCTTCTAAATGAATACACTTAAATCTAAAACATATAAAAATACAAAGATAACATTTACTAATTTTACAACCACGACCCTTGCGATCTGTGATCATAAATGGTCCAGCAAAGTCCGTCCCTACGGTTACAAAGGGAAAGTCTGGCATCAGTCTTTGAGCAGGCAGGTTACCCATTATATTTGTCATAGAATGACCCTTAAAACGCCTACACACTGTGAAATTCATTACAACACGTCGCGCTATGCTTCTACCACTAATAGGCCAGAAACGCGTTCTTATAGATGCTAGTAAAGCCTGAGGACCTATGTGTAGGAGACGTAGGTGTTCTTGCTGGAATAAAAGCTTGGTAAATTTATGTCTGGGACATAATAACATAGGATGTTTCATATCGAAACTATATTCAGATGCCTGTATTCGACCACCAACTCTAATAATACCTTCGTGCAAAAATGGATTAAGTGCAGCAACACGTGATTTAGGGTTTAGTGATTTTCCTTTTTGTAACAAATCATATTCTTTAGGAAAAGACTCTAATTGAGATATATAAACTAATGAACAGAGCGCTTTATTTAGTTCTACAACCGTGAGAGAATCCTTGATTCTAGTTTTTGATTTTTTGCAATTATTTATAAATCTATGTACATAGCCTATGATATGTTGTAGTTTTGATAGCTTAGAATAATTATCAAAATTTATTATTGTAGACGGATTCAAAACAGTTATAGCCGGATGTGATTTTATTTCTGGTAAATCCTTCATCGTAACGATAGGCGGTGAGTACATAGAAGGCCATTCGGACATGGGCAACGACAAATATTTAGGCCCATGCCACCACAACTCACAAGCAGCAACTTGTGGAGGATTCACCCCACGTGATATAAGGTCCGCAGGATTATACTTAGTGGGAACATGGTGCCATGAATCGGTGTTAGTTAATTCTTTGATTGCGGCAACTCTGTTAGCAACGAATGCCTTCAGCGTGGATGAGGAGCCACTCCTCAACCAACCGAGTACCACACTGGAATCTGTCCAATATACATATCGTGATATGTTACGTCGCAGTGCTTGTGTTATTGAAGCGCTCAATTCAGCGGCAAGCAGCGCTCCTGAAAGTTCTAAACGAGGTATTGTCATAGGGCGAGATGCGGGCGCAACTCGAGACTTGGCACACAGAAGGTGAACGGCTACCCCTCCTTCTTGATCTGTTGACCGCAGATATACACAAGCACCATAGGCGTGTTGAGATGCGTCACAGAAACAATGAATCTCAACAGAACGAGGATCCGTTATTGACACCCATCTAGGGATGGATAGACAATTGATAGATTTAAGGCCTTCAACAAACGGCTTCCATATCCTAACAATATCATCGGGAGCAGGATCATCCCAGTCCAGTTTGAGCGACCATAAGGTTTGCAAGAGTATCTTGGGAATGATAGTGGACAAGGATAGGAGCCCCAAGGGATCAAAGATTTTAAACGTGGACGACAGAATGATACGCTTAGTCACAGCGTGAGATTGTTCCACAGCTACAGGGAAATGAAGACTGTCTGAAGAAGGATCGAGCGATCGAGCGACTCAGAGCTAAGTTGCCACACGATTGGATAGAGTTTGAAAATAATAAAGATGATGAGTTAGAGCGATATTTACGCAAATTAAAACTAGCCTTAGCAAGAGCCACATGTGTGGATTCCATGATTTTATGCAATTGATTTTCGTCGTCGCAAGAAGTCAAACAATCGTCAACGTATATATCCCTTTGTATGATTGTTTTAATTAATTCATCATTACATTCCTCACCTACTTGCCAGAGACATCTGGTGGCGAGGTAACTGGCACTAGTAAATCCATAAGTGACCGTATTAAGCTTCAGCGTTTTTAAAGGTTTATTCTCTGCATCCCGCCATATAATTAATTGCAAATCTCGGTCAGATTCGTCAACTAATATCTGTCTATATATTTTTTCGATGTCGGCTGAGAAGACATAGCGGTGTTGACGAAATCGGATTAAAATATTAAATAGGGATTCTTGAACGATTGGACCCGTCATAAGTATGTCATTTATAGACAATCCAGATGTGGTACGAGCTGATGCATCGAACACGACACGAAGACGTGTAGATTCACTATCTTCGCGTATGATAGGGTGATGCGGAACAAAATATGCATGCTCAGGTTGATCTTCCTCGCATACAGACAAGTGTCCCAAGTTATAATATTCGTTGATAAAATCAACATAGGCTGCTTTAAGCTCGGGCTGCTTGCGAAACCGGCGTTCTAAATTTAGGAATCGCCGTTTGGCTATAAAATACGAATTGCCTAGACAGTCTGGGACGTCAATAAGTGGAAGTTTGACACAAAAACGCCCTGACTCAGTACGCTTTGTGTGCTTTATAAAATGAAGTTCGCAAGCCCTTTCCTGGTCGGTATATAGAGGTTTTTGTGGTAAGCTTTCAAGCTCCCAAAACCTTTTCAAATCGATGTGAAGATTAGTTAGATTTTCGTTATCTGCTGCTCTAGTAAAATTACAATTTACATGGGAAATATAATTAGTACGGGGCATGGGACCCGCGATGAGCCATCCTAATTTGGAGTCATGTAAGATAGGATTGCCTGATCCTAAAGAGTGCTGTTTGGTACCTATAATATTCCAAAATAAGTCAGCACCGATTAGCAATCCTATATCAGACGGCTCATTAAAGCTGGGGTCTGCCAAGTTGAAGGCTTTTAAATTAATATAGGAAATGTTTATTAATGACTTAGGTATTTTTCCTGTTATTTGAGGTATAACTAAACACGATGTCGTTGCACTAAATGAACCTACCTTTGATTGTATAAGAATATTGCAACGTTTCAAATTAACATTAATGACAGTATTGCATATCCCTACAACGTTTTGTAAATGGGAATTAAAAGGAATTAAATTTATTTTTTCCCGTATTGCCTCAGTAATAAACGTGGATTGGCTGCCACTATCTAGCAACGCTTTGGTAGTAACGTAATCATTCGTATCAGGGTTATAAATATCAACCAACGCCGTACATAATAACGTCTCTGACGACGTTATTGAGATAGGCTCCGAATTAGAGTTAACTTCTGTCTCATTGTGTAAAAGGGTATTGTGACGCTTTTTACATATTTTGCACGTACCTGCGAGCTTACACACCCGCGCATTATGATCTTTACGTAAACAATTATGACATAATTTCAATTCGGAAATAACCGCAAGACGGCTATCAATAGATTTTGATAGAAATTGAGAGCATTCGTGATTGCGATGGTTTTTACTACAAAACATACATTTTACAAATTTTTGGGATGATGAGTCACCCTGCTCAGAACTAAAGAAAGACTTTGTGTGTGAAAATGAGTTTTGCTTGTTGCCCTGATTATAATTCGAGTTAGACTTTGTACCTTTATCCTGCCTGCTACGGTAGATAGACTCCAGAACGTCAGCGCGTCCCTTTATAAATGTCATGAAGTCCTCTAAACTAGGCATCTCTGAAGTACTAACACTTGCTTGTATATACTCTTCCCATTTAACACGCGTGTTACTGTCTAGCTTAGCTGAGACCATGTATATGATCAGGGTATCCCAGTATTCAGTAGGCTGTTTCAATGTATTCAAAGCGCGTAGATTTTTTGTAACGTGATCTACAATGAATCGTAGCGATTTATCTGACTCACGCAATGGCTCGATATTAAATAGTGACTTTAAATGGTTATTTATTAATTGACGATCATTATTGTAGCGCTCACAAAGAAGACACCACGCCACAGGATAGTTATTATCGGCAACTTCAAGATTGCAGATGACTCGAGCAGCTTCACCCTCTAGGTATGACATTAAATAGTGAAATTTGTGAATGTCTTTTATTTTGGAATTATTATGTATCAAAGAGCTAAAGGTATCACGAAATTCTAGCCACTTATTAAATGCACCGTCAAACTTATTGATCTTGATAATAGGTAACCTAAACCCAATGACCTCGTTGTCATCCTCATCAGCTGTAGTGAAGCTACTCTGCTCAACTGACGATTTTTTTGTAAAGCTATTTAATGCAATTATTTCCTGGGCCTTTGCGATCGAATTGTGGAAAGATTGTTCTATTACTTCTCTAGTGTCCAACTCTGAACTTAAGCTATTTTCGTCCAATCCCTCAATTTGATCCTGCACGCCTTCGAATTCGACAAATAATGCTTCTATTTTTACCAATCTTTGTGTCAACACATTAACTTCAGTAGGAGTTAGCTTTTTACCTTTTAATTCGTCTAATTGGTTATTAAACTTTGTAACACGGCCTCTAATTGAAGCGCGTTTTATGTTAAAAACTTTATACGTAGACTCCATATTTATAAAGTCAATGCGCTAACGATCAAAACAAAGTATTGGTTACCAAGTAAATAAATAATTTTGCATACGATACGCTCCTCGCTTCGTAGTCGCTTTGACGGAAACCGGTTCGGTAACAGCTGATTAGATGCACGGCGCAAGGTGAGGTGGGACGCTCGAAGCCATGCGCTCGCGCTGCAGAACCCGACTTGCGACGGCCGCAGTAGGCACGGGACTCGTCAGCTGATCAATGCACATACGCACAGCAACTGGAATCAATTGTTGTATGCCTTTTAATTATCTTAGTATTTCTAAAAACAGTAGGGAAGTGAAGGCTATATTATAGCGATAAGTAATTTAATAACTTATTTGGAGATATGAGATTGAAGCGAGTTTATAAGTTATTTGGCTAAAAAGATATGCAAAATAATTGTATTAGGTGCGTAAATAACTTAGTGAGTGAATAACAAGTGCGTTTACAAGGAAGTATAAGTAGCAATAAGTATTTCTTAGTGCTAGTGGTTTTTAAATACACAAGCTTGTTTATTTAAGTACGTAATAGGTTCAGCTATTAAGCGTTTGATTGTTGCTTATATGTGTAACTTAAATGAAAAGTTGTGGTTAAGACTTTCAAGTCGTAAATAAGCACAAAAATGCAAGTCATAGGCGGCAACTAATTTAAATCGTACTAAAGTTGGTATTTTAAATACTTATATACTCAATGTAGGTAGGCATAGGCATAAGCAATAGAACAGGTAAGTAGTATATAATATAGGTTTTAAACTATTTTCTTAGTTAGCCTAGTATAATTAGATATGTAGGTACTTTTAAACTAGGCAAGTAGGAAACGTTATACGTTATGTTTTGATTGATTGCGTTTAATAGCAATTAATTTGCAATAGTAATACTATAGTAATGAGATTGATCAGAGAAATCAAGACAAGAAATGATTTCTAGCTTCTCTGTTCACAAAAACGAAATTTATGGATGGGACTGGAGGTGAAACTAAAGGAACGGGCTCACTCTTTGGCCGGCAAAACCGCTGCTAAGACGTGTAGCATCCACTGGATCTCAGCTTGGCCGGTTGCGATGGCTGCAAACAGTGCTTGTCCCCGATGACCTTAGTGTCTCTGAAGGCTCTTGTCCGCTTCTTGACCGTTTTTTCGTCCGGAAGACGCCACAATCTTCACCTCGTAGATGATTTAGACAGTCCTACTGACTGAACTACGAAGGAGTGCGCTACGATGACGTGTCTCCGAGTTACGTTGGTGAAATCGGTTAGTCGACCGAAGCTTTGCGTAGTATTATTTTACACGGTCGCCACTTATGTTCGGTAGTGGAACATAAAATAAATAGGCGACTCGCACAATGTACAATAGATGTATTAATTTTACTAATTAACACGAAAACTATTCGACACAGAAAATATTATTTAAAGTGGATAGGTAGGCGTACTATCGGCGAGTGTTGGTTCGTTGGTCGTATAGGCGCGGCGAGGGCCGTAAGTTGTAGAACCGGTTAGTCCCTCCCCGCGCTCCTGACGGACTTAGTATGTATCATCGTCGGCGCAGTGGAAGCGCCGACAGGATTAATGCGTTATATATTTTTATCCAGTTTCTGCGTTTATTTAAAAAGAAAGAAAATAATAAATGAAGAAAGAAAACATGTTTCAGATAGTATACATTTTAATTGCAGAATTAAAATTACCATATTGGATTAATGCATGTAATGTATCCGACAGATAGCGTGGGTCAGTGCGATAGCTTAGTGGCTTAGAGCACTTCCCCGGATCGGAAGGGACGCAGGTTCGAACCCACTCGCACTAAATTTCTCTTTTTCCACAAATAACTTGTACTTTGAAACATGTTTTATTTGACACACATACAGTTTATATGGGGAATTACTTAATAGATATATCGATGACAATACAGCTGAAGTGGGTTTAATCTTATATATAATTATAAATGTACACAAACAATATAAAAAGCAACAAAGTCAGGACATCAAAAACTAATAAAATTAAAATAAACTATTTAGCGTGAACAGACAAGTTATAAAAAGACGGTACAGTTGCGCAACATCAAACCGTTTGATAATAGCCCAATAGACAGTTAAACAGTAGGTACAACGCTTTGAATGTTGATGGCGAACATTTTCCGCACGAGCGCACTTTCTGGCCACATTGCAATCTGAGTTCTCCTATAATCCCCGACGTGCTTTTTTAATTCCGGAGTTCTTTTTTCTAAAATAAGAATTTATCTCTCAAGAATATATTTAAAAAACTTAAAGTACAGATTTATCTTTTAAAATTGACGCATTCGTTATTAAAGAGAAATTCTTTGATAAATGAACCCTTTTATAAGACAACTGACATTTTGTGTTTATTTAACCCTTGGTATTTGTAATCCAATTTCCAACCCTGTATGTTAAACAAGGCACGCTTAAGCTTATTTTATATGACAGATTATCTTATCAGCCGGCAGTATACGTACCTTTTCCAACAAGATTATACTTTTTCCATACAAGGACTTCTTCATTTTGTTTTATCTGTGAATGAAAATTTAAATATTTTCCACTAGTGAACTGCTCTGGCTTTACACGTATGGAGTTTACTAATAAAAAAAGTAAGATCGAAGGATTTAAAAAGCTATATTTATTCGTTGCATTATCTTATTTAGTATAATGAAAGTGGATGTTTTGAGATTTGATTACAAAACTTTTAATTTCTTAAGTGTACATGCTATTTAAAAATCTATAACAGAAGTACCTGTATCTACCTGGCTCTTGAAGCGTGCCGGAACACAATTTTTTTTTTTTGGAATTTTGGTTTGTTTTATAGATCTTGATTAAATTCAAAAACTAGTATATTTTTAACCTACGAATATATAGAGAACTTGGCAAATACATCATCTAAAAAGGAGATTTTTAAAAATCTAAATACTACTTTAACCAATTAGCTAGATTTTAATGAAACTTTCAGGAAATGTCAAGATTAGCCTCATCAGTTTAAAATTTATTTTTTTGTTTTTAAAATGCCAATTGCCATAAATTTATATTTTCTATAAAAATAATAATAACTCGTATAAGCCCGGTGCTAATTTATTTATAAATCATATTTATTTCAAATAAAGTAAACATTTCAAACCTAACTTTGATGTCGCATTTTCAATTTTGTGTAGAAAAGAAGACCAAAACAGCAAGATAGGCTGCTATTTAATTAATTAAAACGGAACGTTGGCTAATCAATCTTGTGGACACAAACGGGGCCGTTCAAAATTGTTGTTAATTTGTTTCATATTGTGCTTTACCAATCAAGAACAGTGACGATGAAAATATTTTTTATTGAAAAAACATTGTTAGTTATGCTTCTCATGGGATTCAAAAATAGAACAATTTTAATCAATATAGCTACATTTTTGCCGTTTCTAAATTAACATGTATAAAGACAATGACTCTCTAAAAACATTGTACTATCAAAAAACCATAGATAGCCATTAAGAATAGAACAGTAGATACGACACACTTGATTGAAGAGGTAAGTAACCTAATTGGGATGGTTAGCCACACTTTCCAGCCACTTAAATACATAAAGCACAAAATCTATAGTGTGAATATTGCTCTGTAGATTATTTAGGGAAGCTGTGGATTGTACATTCAGTAATCAATTATTATATGTACCTCTAAATCTCTCGGTGTAATCTAGCAGTATACCTCTTTGAATATTAATCCAATATACGCCATTTTGTCTTTTAATTAGCATTTGCTACTAGTAGTTTGGAGAGGAGTAGGTATATTAGAAAACAAAGTTATGAATATTTTTAATTAGTACCTCTAATAAGCAATGAAATATCAATAGTAAGACAGTAGTAAAACCAAGGACAGCTAAAGACGAAGTATTGAGATCGATCCCTAGTACTTCGAGACCTTATAAAGAATTTCACCCTCTTAAAGCTGGAAAGCTGTTAAGGCTGGAAAAAATATCCCTAACTCTACACCCTGTCCCTCGGGCAATGACCAAGGATGGAGCAAGGCCCTTACTAATTACATAAATATATCGAGTGCTCTCTCCGCCTGTACGAACTCTCAAAATTATACTGGAAGGGTTGAAAGAAAACATTGTTACGACGAGTCGGCTTTCGAAATGTACCAACCCGTGTTGAGACGGTGTGGTGGATATTGTTTCTAGTGATAATAAGTGCCTCAGCCTCTGGTGTTACTCATGGAGAGCTTTGCTTATCCCAGTATGAATGGTCCGTCTCGATTGGGAAAGTACCACCCTCTTATAAAAGATCAGCATTAATAAAGGTAGAGAGATAGATACTCCTAACGTTGTGTTTTGTTTGGTGAGTGAGAGCGTCACAGGTCCAAACGCCCTCCTTATCCTCTCCTTATTATTCTTCTTATGCTCTTTTGTTATCCTTCCTATTCTCTCTTTATTATCCTTTCTGTCTAATTATTATCCCTTTCCTTTAAGATAGTGACGCGCGAGTGATGCCCCAGGTGTTGCTAGCTCTGTTATAAATCCTTATTCTCTGCTTAACTGGAAAATTCACGGAAAAACTGTCTTGAATATACTTGTACAATATGATTTCTTATCTGCTAGAACGCCTCATAATGGTTAAATTTGGTATTACATCTTAAATTAAAAAGCAGTACTTTATGTCAAACTCAGATGTAGAGAAATATTAAAGATATCAGAAACTGATAGGTTTATTTCTCAATTTTTTAATCTATTATACAATGAGATATTAGAATAAAAAGGTTCTGGAACAAAATAAATTTAAATGTCTAATGATGACGTTACTAAAAAACTAAGTACTAGCGTCTATAGGCTACGGTAACTGCTTACCATCAGGACCTTGCTTCGCTTGCTTCTTTGCCACCCACGTAGTATACAAAAAAAAAGCAACATTTTGTGTTAACAAATGAGTTTTATTTCTAACTAAATTGTCAAGCATTCCTTTCTAGTTATTTTGTGGTAATATTTAAAAAGTCTTAACGAATTACTACGTTACCATTATAACAATAGTATCAAAGTCTTATTATATTATTATTTAAGTAGGAATACACAGGTAATCTATACTAACAAATGGAGAGACGGATTTTTGGTCGCTTATACTGCGAAAACTACTAAACCGATCGGAATAATACTTATACCTTAAGATGCAGCGTGTTTCAGAAAAGGTTTTAGTATAATTATGATATGTTGGTGATTACTTATCCGGAAGTTCTTTATTTTTGATGTAAAACCGGCTGTTAGCGTGGCGACGCTTATATCTAATAATAGGAACCCTATGCGAAATTGATTTTTCATCGACAATAATATGACGCGAGCGAAGCGAACAAATGACTTGACTTGTTTCCGAGCGTTCTTGAGAATGCCTCGTTTAGAGGTGAAACATGTGTCGAATTTATGTTCGGATTTTTGCGGAATATTGCAATATTGTGGTTCTGAGAGTTCTACCGTATCGCATGGTTGTGTCGCGTTGGTGAGTTTTTTGTCATTATCGTGCATGCTACTTTGCTATTATCACATTCTCCTCTATCTGTGAGAGTGCGGATTGGCAATCTTAGGTTATTCTGTCCAAAGATAACCGGGATTGACAATCCGTGGGTGAGTGGTGGGCTCTCCTCCTAAAATCCATTCTATAATAGTAACAATGGACTTCCGCCAAGTGTCGCCTCATTCAATTAATTATAATAATTTGTAATTAAAACTATTTTTACAACATTAGCTTGTATGTTCACTTAAAGCTACTGTGCAATTACTTGAAACCTGAATTTTACTATGCACTGTAAGAATATTCCAGGACGGTAGATAATAGTCGATCAGACAAATGAAATTGAAGCGCAGACAGATTCAGTCCGTTGAATGCTGATCATAGATGTATTTTGCATGAATGCACTTGCTATCGACTTTCCGATTTGAATGTTAAAATTTCAAATGTGGGTATAATTTTAGTAATCTTATTATAATTTATTTATAAAAAAGCACGGGGGCTTCATATTAAATGTTAGAAACAGTTCATTGATACAGTAAAAAGCACCCCACGTTTTTTAACAATCTTTATTTATTATAATAATATTATTTTCTAATGTTTAGTAAGTACAACTATCTACTATTAAAGCGTATATAACTTTAGTTTTTTTATATAATTTATTTTAATATAAATTATTAAATGTATGAATAATATATCAAAGGGGAATGCTTACGGCAAAACTATAAAAGCTACAGAGGCATAACTTCAACGATCTTGGCAAGTTAGTTAGTTGAAGAATCAATAAATAATTCGATATGATTTGATTGAAAGACTTATGGAAGAAAACGATAGGAAAATATGGGATTTTCAAACCATAGTGACATACACACATCAAAAAAGTTTGTGATCACTTTGAAAATAAGAAAAATTTTTGTTGGCAGTATGGCGAAACTTTTTTTATTTTATGTCAATGATTCTTCATTTAAAAATGTGTTATTTGATCAAAAAACGATATCAAAAACATGTCAAAACAATTGTTTTTCTCTATAAAAAGAAATCCAATCTTTGATTACGCTTATTCATAAATCTGACCGACAAGATTTAAGCATATTTTTGGAAAACATTTGGCAAAATTGCTTCTTCGTTGACGAAACAAGAATAAGCACTCATCCAGACAACCGACGTATCCGTGTCTGAAGATGACGTGGGGATGCAGAGAGACAAATAACTGCCACTAGTACTGTTCAACAAGACGGAAATCGGTGTCCTTTTGGAGCGGTTTAATGATTGGAGCTAGAGCGCCGTTAATCCCATATCGGGGCTCAATGACTGCTGCTTTGTACCAAAATATTGTAATCGAAGGAATCGTCAGACTATTTAGAATAAATCATGGCTACCAATTCGTATTGGTTGATGATAATGCACCCGCACATCGAGCTCAATGAGTCAATGCTGCTCTTCGTGATCACAACATTGCCAGGTTAGACTGGCCTGCCGGTTCGCCTGACTTGAACCCGATCGAGCACACTTGGGATGCTCTAACGCGAGCTGTTTGGAACCGTCAGCCACCTCCCCAGACAGTGCAAGAGATCAAGGAAGCTGCTATTGAAGAATGGGACAGGTTACCGCAAGAAATACTGAATAACTTGATTCTCAACATGCCCAGGAAGATGGCTGCTAGAGTTGGAGCTAGGAGAGGAGTTATCTTGTACTAAATAAAGACAATTCCGTAATAAATTCTTAATAATGTTACTTATCTCGTCGATTTCTTTCATTTATTTCTTAGTCACAATAGCAGTAAAATTTTCAAATGAAATGTTTATTCGTAAAATATTTAAAAATAGTTTTAATATTTTAGTTTCAATAAATTATTTTATTTTTAAAAAATATATTGCGTAAGCACTTTTCTTTTAAAGCGTGAAATTTCAAAAATATAGCATCTTTTGCTAGTGATCTCAAACGTTTATGATGTGTATATAATTATGTTGAAGTCCTTGCGGCCAAACTCATCGGTAGAATCTAATATTGTATAAGACATAGTTCAGAATGTCATGACAGAACGCCTTCTGCACTGTTCCTTATATTTATTATTCATGAATCACCATCAGTATAAATAGGGACTAAGATAAGCGATAGCTATCACGAAAATAATTCAATAACTGAACTAAGTAGGTTTAATAGTTATAGAATTAAGGTAGGCCTTTGAGGATTTAGGACGTCTACAGATTTTTATTATTTTTTTTATTGCGTATGGTGACAGACGAGCCACGGCCCAACTGATGGTAAATGGTAACCATCGCTCACGGACTCAACTATACCGAGAGTATTGTCAATCCACTACTCACAGTTTCATTTCACAAATATGAAATGAATGAATTAAAGGAATTCGAAATATTCTAATATAATTAAGTCGTACATTTATTTACACACGTACAATCACGGTTTTATATATTAAATTAATTTGTTAAAATAACTAACAATAGTAAACACATAAAAAGTAATAAATGATTTAAATAATATTAATATGCACTAATAATTACAATTTAAAAAAATATCTCTTATGTAATTAAATTATAATAAAGTATATAATAAACATGATTAAAATATATAACATGCAATGATACATACATAAAAAATATACAGTGCTAATAATATTTAAAATGAACAATAAATTTTATATTAAAATAAACTAATATATAGCTATAAACAATACAAATAATTACCAAACATACCTTTTACGTCTTCCTCTTTCCTACTTTTCGCTGTGCCCAACATAAAAAAAAAAAACAAAAAAGACATAGCATCACGCCTGTATTCCCCGAAGGGGTAGGCAGAGGTGTATTTCACACCCACGACTCGCCAGCTATGTTTAAGTCCCACGCAATAGGGGGCGAGCCTATTGACGTCTACCGGGCACATTTCCAAACTCCGGGCTGCTATTGAGAATTTTTCTTTTTTGGAAAAAGCTCAATGACATTGCCCGACCCGGGGATCGAACCCGAGACCTCATGATTGGCAGTCGCATACATTACCGCTAAACCACCAAGGCAGTGTACCCAACATGGTCCATAATTGTTACTCTTTTATTTTTATGTTACCACCTACTATATACTTAAATTGTGGAATGCGAAAATAAATGAATGTGAATATTATATTTTTGTGAGTATTCATACTGCCCAGATGTGTTGGCAAATAAATCAAGATTTACCAATCTAAAGGTAATCTCAGCAACATGCATATCAACATTCATTCTACTGACCATTGAAACCCTAATCACATAATGCAGCTTCCTAATATAAATAAAAGTAAAACCTAAATAGCAAGCGAATAGAAACACAATTTTGGGTCACGAGGGCTACAGAAATCCGTCGGAGATGTGACGTTGACAGATGGTGTGGACATTAGAGCTGTACCATTAGTGACACTCTGCTTTGCTTTACTTGTAACGCAGATATATTAATGGTGTTTTATGCAACAACGACCCGTTTTTAGGTTGAAAGCATGTGTCATAAATCAAAGTAATAGGTCATAAAAGTTAGTTTCATTTTAAATGATACACTAACGACCGATCCACACAGTGTTTTTTTTATATTGTCATCATTCATTCTTAATAATTCACTGATTTGTTTGTCCCATACAAAGCAGTAGATTTACCTACATACTCCTATAATGGCTCCCTGCAGCTTGACTTAATCGCGGGTGACTTATTACGCAGCTCACGCTAAGGAATCGGATGCTTCGTTTCAAGTCAAAAACTATTCTAATGGATTTAATGAGTGATGTGGCGTGCCCTTCCTATTTCATTTTTCAACTTTCGTGTCAACATGCACCGTATAAAAACTGCCTAAAGTGCTGAGTCACAAAAGCCTAAATGGACAAGATTACCGTTATCTTGGGATATCATAAGTAATGATAAAAAAAGTCTAATATAATCTACTAGTTTTTAGGTTATATCTCAGGTTGCAGATATGGTATGAAGATAAAACACATACCAATTAATAAGTCTAATTAAGAGCTATCAAACATAAAAGTTTAATCGAAAGGCGTGTAGTAGTTTTTGCATGATATGCAAACAAATATACGGTCAAACTGACTAAAATTAAAAAAAAAATGTTTTGTCTTTAGAGACGCCTAAATAAAGTCATTTCTTCTCAAATATCTTTAAGCAAACGGATACAGCTCAGTTACAGCTTTATAATAGTATAGAGTTCATGATTAAATATTACCTTTAAGTTATATACGAAAAAGTAGTATTTGACCCATAGATTTAGGACTATTAGGTTATACTCCATAGATTGGCAATGTCAAATACCGAATGAAACCAAAAACCAATTATTCATGTGTGTGTGAGTTGTCAATGTGTGCATTGAAAGTACTGCGCATGAAGTTATGATTGTTATCGATATCGATAACAGTGTACGATACTAAAAATACTTTTAAAAAGGTTTTGAGAGTAACATGGAAAGCGAATAATATTCCCTGTGTATTTCCGTCAGTCTCACTGGTGTGACGATCGGGAATTGTTTTTTTTACCCGATCGTGTTGGTGAGACAAAAGGGATAATTTTATTTCAAGTCAACAATTTCAGATGTTTCTTCTAGCAACCTCCTACAGTTTCCTGCTACCATGGTACTTGAATGCGTAAGTCATAAGTATTTAAAAAGAAAGATGATTATTGATTAAACTACAAAAACTCCTGCAAGCCTCTGATGTCTTAGTACTATTTGCCTCTTTGCGTAGTGGGTAGTGTAACCGACTTCCGTGCACGAGGCCGTGGGTTCGATTCCCACTCACGACAATTATTTGTGTGATGAACATAGATATTTGTACTGTGTCCGGGTGTTTTCTATCTATTTATGTACCTATGTATTTACAAAAAAAATACTATGTATTATATCCGTAATCTGGTACCCATAGCACAAGCGTCAAGCTTAGTTTGGGACCAGAAGACGCTGTGTGAAATGTCCGTGAATATTTATTTATTTTATTTATTTAGATACATTTATTGTAGGTAGGTAGGTACATTAGATAAGCAGTAACTGGCAAGACCAGTAGTATAAACACAAACATCGAAGGAAATTGCATAAATTGCCACTTCGTAGCTTTTGCCTTTTTTTACCCCCTGTTGAAAAGCAGTGCTCGTGAAAGTGTTTACTGCATATTGTGGAATATTTGTGCGGACTCCAATTTTTTCTATTTAATATGCGCAACCATTTTTCTCTGAGATCTGGATTTAAAGCAAATCTGAATTTAATTCACAGTACCTAACTATAAAATGCAGGACCAATATACCTAATTGTATTATCTATGTTAATAATAGTTATTGTTGTTATCCGACTATCAAAGTCGATATCAACAAATAAATCAAGGCCGCATCACTAAAAATGAGGTCATAAATCTCTTCATATTAACGTATTTGTAATTTCTCAAATATTACTGTTTCGTGTACCCCAAATCATTTTAATAATAATAATAAACAATTTTCTCATAATATTTTTTCTAAATCTGATACATTTGCGTAACCGTTATTTTGAATTGAAGATAATAAACAAATAGTAAACTTACTGGTAAAATGAGTAATCCTGTGGATTATCATTCTTTGAAGAATTACAACCTGGTACTGCACACGTAACCATCATTACAGCGTTATTATAATACTGGTAAAGACTTTAATTACAATAAATAATCTCCAAATCACGCACGCGTAAACTTGACAAAGCCGCTACAGGCCGGTAACAAATAAATTTAGGTCTCGTTGACAGCATCACTCTCCCTCTCGTTCTAACACATCACAGTACCATTAGCTTCGGTGGTTCTTTTTTAGTCTTATAGCCGATTTATGGAGTATATCCTAAATCTATGATTTGACCTAATAAAGTGACAACATTTTGTAGTTGAATCTATAGATCACCCTTTAGACCCCTTCAAGAAATAGGACACATTACTTTTTATGTACTTACCGCGCAAATATTAATTAAAAACGGGCCTTAGGGTAGGCTCTAAGTAAAATTATTATTATAATTGTTTTTTTGTATCTGTTGTATATGAAGCGCTTGCTACTCAATAGCTAAGGTATAAAATCCATCTATAAGAACTACTTTGCCACTTAGATATAGGTATGCCGAAAAACCCAACGATTTCCCACTTCATACATTAATTACGGTAGTTCAGCTACTTTAATTAAATTTGTTTGGCGAGTGGTGTGATAAATAAATCAGATTCTGTCATTTGGTCAGATGCGGTTAAATCAATTCATTATTTTGTTTGGGAAATGGGATCTTTTTATTGGCAACTTTTGAACAATTGCACATAAATATAGCAAAATGGTTTATAAACCATCCTACCGAGTTGAAAGTTACGGGTTCAATTCTCACACAGAACAATTTTTTGTGTGATTCATGTATGGTTGGTCTGAGGTTAAGTCCCCCGTGCTACAAGGATTATTGACTAGCGCTGGGTGGTAGTGAGCTGCACTAATAAGCAGCGCGCCAAATAGAGAAAAGAGAATTAAGAGTGGTTGGATTGGATTGATTGGTTTATTGGTAGCAATTTATTGACGTGGGTACAGTATCAATTCAATATAATTTTAGAATTGAGTAGATTCAATTGATCGTATATTTGATCTCGTATTGACGTAACGTAGTATTTTATCCTTATGTATTATAAACTACTGAACCAATCATGATGTAATCTGCATAATAGACTGGAACCCAAAGTACATAGGCACTTTTTCATCCCGGTGGTTCTCGTGGCATAGCTATTTTACATAGAGATAATATTTTTTTAAAGTGCTCTATTTATATTTTGAAGTTCCCGCGAAAATTTCATTATATTTTTGAGTCCGATAGAAAAACTCTTGCTGAGTTTTCACTACGTTCACATGTATTTTGACGCATTGAAATATGTGTCCTGTTTGCAGGCTTTTTCATCTCATACTTGCCAACATTAATGAACACCAACTGGAGTAAAACTAGTAAGTCTAAGCTTGGATAGTAATAACTAACTTTGTGGAAAAATAGTGCATATACTCGTATTTCATAACTTTTGATTTATGTGATTGAAAGGTAACCATGCAAGGCACTATTACTAATTTTCGTTTTCCTTCGAAAGCGGTACATGCTATTATATATCTTAAACAATTTCTTTAGAAATATAAGAGACGTGTTGTAAAAAAAAACTTGTATGAAAATATGAAATGATAATTGATAACTACGATCGGCTCGAATTCACGTCCTCTGGAATGCATGTCATGACCATTCTGCCACTGATCCATCGCAGCAGTTATTCGACGCTTCCAATTTCTATATCACATTTTGTGTTAAATTACCAATCATACCAAATGATGACATGGTCCTTATGTATTAATATTTAAATTTTTATAAATACACAACTTACAAACATACAATTTCACGAACACAAAGTACGCTCAAATTCAGAACAGCCGTTTTTGGGTCACAAGAAGAGTGTGGGAATCAAAGTCACAATACTCGGGCAGGAGGCCAGTATCTTAACCACTCCGCCATCTGTGTACTCAGAACTTTACCCAAAATACACATATATTGAGCAATAAAATTAAATGTTACGTCAAAAAGTCTTACTAATGTTATTTTATTTCAATTGAATGGAATCATAACAAAAAAGTTTTTAAAGGTCTTAAATATGAACAAGTAAGTTGGTAAAAGCTTCTTGAATCGTAACAATTTGTACAAGTTTTTTACATTATTTCGACATCACTGTTCCGCCTTAGAGAAAATCGAGGAAACTAAGTAAAACATTTTACAAATAAGATATTAAAAAAACCCTGAAAATTTTTGTAATTTTGTTAACATAAATAAATATTCTCAACATATAGGATTCAGCTTTATGTGCACCTAACAACCAATCGTCAGCTAAACCCTAAAAAAACAACATTTTTTTCATTAATGTGCAGTTGCCAGCCCTGACCACTTTTTTTTTGAGGTTGAAATCTTCAAAAAGACACTAACACAGATGCAGATGAAGTGTGTTGGTGGTGTGGGATTTATACCCACTAAAAACCGCCTCTATGTATTATCTAATATCACGGGACCGCATTAGCATTACTTCGTGACACCAGTACCTACTCCTCCCACTCCCCGTCTTTAGTTTAGGTTCTCCTCCATCTTATTTATCCACAGCAGCTCACACATGAATCCATTTATGGCTGCCCAATTTCTCTCTCCAGTTAACATCCAAGAAACTGGACCAATCTCTGACACACCTTCGTTAAGATGTTGCCGTCGTAGATCTCGCCAGCAACGGCATTCTAAAAAAGTGTGCTCCGCGGTGTCCACTTCTTCCGGATAGTACGCGCAAAAAGGATCCTTTCGGATCCCCATGCGATGCAAATAGGCATTGAATTAGCCGTCATCGATTGGAATCACACCTGTGTTGACCAGTACTGCAGCCTCCGAAAACGTGCGGTAAACACAGGCAATTCAGAGTGTGAGTGAGAGTGCCCCGCGACGTTGTACCGATGCGAAACGCTTTCTATATTTCTCTACTTTGAGTGCATATGACCAGACTTCCATTCCGTAAAGCATAATCGAGTTTGATACACTCATGAGAACTCATCTCCGACTATTCCTTGGCCCTCCGACATTTGGCATTAGCCGAGATAAGTTCGCGACCATTTTTTCTACCTTCTGTGACGCACTCACAATCTGCTCAAAGAAAGTTAACTTTGAGTCGACCGTCACCCCCAGATATTTCACGGCCTCTCGACTCTCAATGTGTTGGTCCACAATGAACACACTAAAAGGCCTCGGAAACCTTTGGGCTGTGAGTACCACTACCTCCATCTTCGCTTTTACCAGCGCCAGACCGTGTTCTTCAAGCCAAGCATTGACTTTGGAAGAGACTAACTTTGCCAATCTCTGCGCTTTCTCAGGAGTCCGCGCAAGAATAAGTGCCGCCACATCGTCCAAAAAAACCCTCCAGCAACACCTCAATTGGTAGGCATAGGTGTAAAAGTCCATCATAGAGCACAGTCCAGAGCTCAGGTCCAAGGGCCAAGCCCTGGGCTACACCACAACTCAGGCGCGTCTTACACTCTCCCTCAGTGGTCTCATAAATCAAAACGCGATCGCGTAGGTCTATTATTCTAACGAGGTACAGCGGTATACCTAATTTCAGTAGGGCTTCTATAATGTCCGTCCAGCGCGCGGAATCCAACGCGTTTTTTTGACATCAAATGTCATCATGATGCATACTGGACGGCTCCTATGATTTCCTTGCCAGGCGGCTCGAGCAAAATCAAGCGCCTCCGAAATAGCACCAACTGTGCTGTGACCAGGCCGAAACTGTGTTGGTTCCTCGCCAGGCCTCCAGCATCTTTAACAGGCTTTCTAAATCTGTTTTGTATAAGACCCTCGAAGATCTTTCCAGCGACATCAAGCATGCAGAGTGGTCTGTAGGATGAAGGGGTCATTGGTAGACTCTTACTATTGTCTAACAAGACTAATCTCTGCGCTTTCCACTACTCCGGAAAAAACCCAACCGAGATACACAAATTGTAGGCATCAAGGAGTAGGTGAAAATGGTCTTTTTTAATAATTTTAAAGACCCGGGATGCCGTCGGCGGCCCTGACCACTGAAGTAATGTCCCCTAGTTCCAGTGGCCTGCCAATACACGCGAAGAGACGGCACACGGCGGGTTTATTTCGTGGATGAAGGCCCTACACTACGCTATTCATTACCCCGAATGACGAAGTGTGCGATTAGGTTTTTTTTTTCCCGCCTAAACAAAAAAAAAGACTTATCCAGCCCTTCTGGCCACGCTCTGTCTCCGTCAGACAATAAAAAGGGTATTTATGCATAGATGATAACAACTATTCTATATGTCTGCCAGTACGTTATAATATCCACTCAGAAACTTCGTAAATAAGTAAACCTGTTGTTTACTAAGCGGCAGCAGGACTCGTTGTGTGTCCACAAACATCATCTGTCAACGTCTATGCTTGTATTCACTTTGATTGTGTAAACACATTCCGAAAACTTTTACTATTAGGTAAAACCATAATAAATGGCAACTTTAGTGGCATGTTAATTAAATTTAATAATTTACACCGCAACCACTTTCATCCTCGAGATTGACGAGTCGATAAGTACCTAAACAGTACCCATGATCCGCCGCAGTAAGTGCGGGTGAGGGCGCACGGTGGGTTTTTAGTGGGTGAGATCCCCACACTACCCCGTTGTCTCCCCGGGCAGCAGGGTGTGCGGTAGGACATTTAAAAAAAAAAGACGGGACGTGAAAAAATGAGCTTAAGACCTTTGTTTTGTTAAAGGCGGAAATATTGTACCTAATTGCATACTCCGTTGTTTAGAGCAAAGAACAGTGGAAGTAGTGTGTGGCCTTCACCCACTAATTAAACCCACCGTGTGCCGTCTCTCCGCCTGTACTGGTGGACCACTGAAACTGGAAAACTTTACTTCAATGGTCCGAATAATGCTTAAGACCTGCGCAATATTATATAAATAAATATTCACGGACATATCACACAACGTCCTCTGGTCCCAAACTAAGTTTAACGCTTGTGCTATGGGTACCAAATTACGAATATAAGACATATTACTTTGTTTTTTTTTTTGTAAATACGTACATATTAGATAGAAAATACCCAGACGCAGTACAAATATCTGTGTTAATCACACAAATAATTGTCCTGAGTGGGAATTGAACCCACGACCTCGTGCTAGGAAGTTGGTTACACTTCCGACAATGCCACGAGGCCCGTCAAAATCTCACAGAAGGAAGCGGCGGAGAGGGCCAGGGAGGAAGATCTCTTCGCTAACTGAAAAACTCTATGCTAGTGAGATACATAATATTTCCTACCTTAATAAAAAAAGAGCAAGTTTTATTTAAGATGCAACCCTACGTTTATTTAAGTTCAACACGACTCTCGCTTGACTCTCATTAAGCGTCGGTTATGTACGACACGTAATCCACGAACAATGATGTTTAGTGTGTACGGAAGGTTTTGTTTGAAATAAATCAAAGAAATTGTGCTGTAAAAAATGTATTCAGTTTTAGCTGTGATTTTTTTAAAGTGTAAGTTTATTTGTGATGTATGAGTATGGTAGTTGTATTTAGAATAGTTAGATCTATAATTTTGAATAATTTTATATATAGAATATAAGAAGTTTTTCCGCAGTGTCGGCCTTAGAATTGTCCCACCCCTCTCCACGCATGGGAGTCGTAAGAGCCGACTGAGAGAATACCGGGGGGTGGGCAGCAGCACTCCCTCGAGTATTAACAACATCCACTGCGATTGCCAACCCGCCTGCAAAGCGTGGCGATTACGGCACTATCCCCCATATGAGCGCACAGGACCGCTCATTGTGGCGTTCTCTTGGGGAGGCCTATGTCCAGCAGTGTACGTCGAAAGGCTGATGGATGGATGGAAGAAGTTTTTAATAATGTACATTTTTTCAGTCATTTCATACAAGATATGCAATGTTACCTACTGAAAAGAACAAGAAAGTTAGTGTTGTTATTAAAAAAATGCTCACTGGATCTAAAAA
This sequence comes from Leucoma salicis, assembly GCA_948253155.1. NCBI lineage: Eukaryota > Metazoa > Arthropoda > Insecta > Lepidoptera > Erebidae > Leucoma > Leucoma salicis. Next base: position 10,060,759 of record OX411815.1, read on the forward strand.
AAAAGTAAATTTAACTCCAAAGACATTAAAATAGTAGCTATTAATTAAAACCTGACCTTATTTACGTGAATAGGAACGAACATGTATTAAGCAGTGGGTCCCAACTGTCAACAACGTCGTTAAAGTTTATTAGAATCGAGAATAAAAATCGGACTCTAACACATTAAATCGTATCGACATCGCATCGTGTCATTGTGATTAGTTGAGGGATTACATCGTGTCGATATTTTATCATTCACAATGAGATAATATATTGATGATACGATTTTGTGTATTACATTCTATGGGGGCAGGATCTTGCTTTCAGGTCGACAGTTGTCCCCTTAGTTAGGTCGTGGAGGTCTGAGACATAGTCACTCTGTGTAAATATGGTTGACTAATAATCTTTCTTTTTGAGGGTATAGTAGTGATGTGTAGGTAGACACAAAATATGCGAAATAGTAATATGCTTTGCACTTGTGAAAATTATAATAATTATATATAATTTAAGTTAGAATATTACACAAAGTTCACTTCAAAATCCAGTAATACCTTTAAATCAGAAATGTGGTAGTTTCTATTAAGATTACTATCAATAATTAATAATATTTAGAGCTTCCGAAATTTAATTGTAAACTTACACGCTGTGCTTGAAATGACAATTTAAACTTATAATTACTCAGTTAATTCTAGGATATTGACGATGTTTTGATTAGGATGGTATTACTACGTTTTTGTAAATATAAAATAATTAAACTATCCAAATAAAGCGCTGAATTGGTTTACTTTCATAGAAATAAGTTCGTGAAAAGAGGTGACACCAGTACTTTTATAATTTCTTATTTATTTATCTCAAATGTACAATATATTACACAACATATAATTTGATGGTAAAATTAAAAGAAAGTGGTTTTGATAGAAGGAGAGATACTACAGAATGTTTATAGCTAATGATGATAGTCCAGCTATTAACATTCACACATTAAAAATAAATAAATATTCACGAATATTTCACACAACGTCCTCTGGTCCCAAACTAAGCTTAACGCTTGTGCTATGGGTACCAGAATACGGATATAATACATATATTACTTTTTTTTTATAAATACATACATATAATAGGTAGAAAACACCCAGACGCAGTACAAATACCTATTTTCATCACACAAATGATTGTCCTGAGTGGGAATCGAACCCACGACCTCGTGCACGGAAGTTGGTTACACTACCGACTACGCCACGAGGCCCGTCAAACATTTCATTCAGTTATTTAATACATTAACACTAGCAATTACTCCAAAAAAATATTATTCTAGACGGGAAAATTATGTAATACAGTGAATTTAACAAAATCATAATAATGCTACATTAAAGAAAATATAGGGGTTCTGTTTTTTAAACTATTATTAAGGTCTATACACCTGTGAAAACTACAATAGAATCAGTTTAGTCATTTCGGACATGTGCGCTTACAAACGGACAGACTAACCCAAAAAAATAGCATTGTTGGTTTGTATTCATTTTCTCGTCGTCCTCTTTGGAGTTTTGATACTTACTTACCATCACGCCATTTCCCTTGCGGGGAAGGCAGAGAGAATCGAGTGCCAAGAGGCTCTATTCTTGCATACATCTCTCGCTTCCTCAACATTCATAACTCTCTTCATACACGCTCGCCGGTTTCGGAGACTCCTGACTCCACCTTCCTTCAATACATGACCGATTTTGTCTAGGTAGGTGAGTCTTGGTCTCCCCCTGTACCTACATCTTTCCACTTTCGCATTGCATATCTTCTTAACCAGTCGCTCGCCCGAAATTCTTTCCACATGTCCGAACCATCGGAGCATTCCCTTTGGCATCTTTATTCTCTTTCACACCTACTCACTCTCTTACGTCGTTGTTACGAATGCAGTCAGTCAGCCTCACTCCACAGATTCTCCGCAGAGATCGCATTTCAACCGCGCTTTTAATCTCATGCTCCGTTTTGCATACCCAACTCTCGCTTCCATATAATAACGTTGGGACAAGCACTGCGTTGTGTATTGCGACACGTGCCTTCTGGCTGAGGTGGTGGCTGCCGAGAAGTTGTCCCAATGCTCCGTTCACTCTATTTCCCGCGTTCACTCTTCTTTCTACATCAGTGGTGTACCTTCCATCCCGACTGAATCCACATCAAAGATTTACAAATTCATCCACTTGTTCTAGCACAACATTTCCTATTGCTACTCTAACATCTGTTCTGGCTTCTTCTCTTTCAAAAACCATTATTTTGGTTTTGCTCACATTTACACGTAGGCCCCTTTTCTTCCAATCTTCTGCCATTACAGCAGGGTTTGCATCTGCACTAATAAAACCGCATCGTCCTCATATAGCAGAGAGTTAAACACTAACTCCCACATTAATTTCATTCAATCTTTCTAGACATTTATCCAGATATATGATAAATAGTCTGGCTGATAGAACGCAGCTCTGTTTAACGCCGATATTGACATTAAGCCAGGGTGACATTCCCTCATCCATCCGCACACAAGCTCTGCAGTCCATGTAGTTGGACTGCACCGCTTGCAGCAGTCTGCCGTATATACCATACTCCGGCAAAATGTCCCAAAGTTCCTTTCGTACAACCGTTTCAAACGCTTTCTCCAAATCCACAAAACTGCAGAAAACCCTCTGGCCTACAGTCAGATGCTTCTTAACAATGTTGCGCAGAGAAAGCACTTAATCCATGCATCCCCTTCCACACCTGAAACCTCCTTATGCCTCGCACAAAAATTCATCAGACACCATCCTCATTCTCCTTTCAATAATCTTATCATATACTTTGGCTGCCAAACTGGTCAAGCTTATGGCTCTGTAGCTTTCACAATCATAACGTAAGCCCTTGTTTTTAAACAAGGGCACGATGACTGCACTTCTCCAGTCCTTGGGAACCATTCCTGAGCTCCAACATAAATTGAGAAGCATCAGGAAGGATTCCTAGATACATGAGCCTCCAAGCTTGATCATCTCAGCAGACGCAATATCAATACCCGCTGCCTTACCATTTTTCAAACTTTTAATCGCCCATTCAACTTCATCCATACTAATGTCATCAGAGGATGCCGGTACCGAATGCTGATCTGTTAGACCACATATGGCACCAGCATCACCCTGAACATACGCATACATATCTCCAAAATATTCACTCCATCGGCTTAACACATCTTGTGTTTGCGTAAGAATGTCTCCACCTTTAGACCTTACTTTATTCATTCTGAAAGCTGACCAACCACTCCAAGATTTCTCCAGAAAAGTTTGGTGTTGCTCTTGCATTTTTGGTCTTCTGCAATCATATTTGCTCTATCACGCTTCCCTTTCACTAAGGCTTTGGTGTCATTCTTACGTTGCCGGTATATTTCTTTCTTCTGTTCTTTCATACTTGCACTCAGGTTCAAAGAAGATACATAGTCCAGCCACGCTTTCTTCTTTTGGTCTACGGAAGCTGCTACTTCCGTATCCCACCATGCATCACCTTTCATTTTACTATGCTTCTTTGAGCACATACTTATTTCGCTGTATCTACCATACTATCTTTCAATACTCTCCAACATTCTATGTCAGATCCCGGCTGACTTGCCACTGTCAGCCGTTCACGGACACCCTTTGCATACTTTGCTCTTACACTCTCATCTTGCAACTTTTCAATCTTTATTCTTTCAAACACTCCGAAGTGGACACGCTCTCACCATTGTCTCGCAATAATGAGATAGTGGTCCGTGTCGACAGTAGGACCCCTGTAGGCTCTTGTATCCAGAATTTTACTTCGGAGGCGACTGTTTACCGGAATTAAATCTATCATACTTCTCTGTTCATTTCTTCTCCATGTATACATATGAATGTCCTTATCTTGAAAAAATGTGTTTGACACAATAAGATTTCTTTCCATAGATACATCCGCAATGAGCCTACCTGCATCGTTCACTCTCTTATCACCAAATGAACCAAGCACGTCCTCGAGGTCTGGATGCTTGGTCCCAACCCATCCATTCAAGTCTCCGCATACGAGCACGCGTTCACTAGCTTCTGCCAAATCCAGAACTTCCCTAAAATTATCCCAGAACTTCTCTAGATCCGATGCCACCGAAGAGCCTACGGGAGCATAAGCTGTGACCATGAAGACCCTGGACCTAGTTTTATTCGGACCCATAGAAGTCTGGGATCGAAAATTCCGTAGTCTTTCACACCTGAGGCCAAGCGAGTGGACAGCAACACCCCCACTCCTATACTGGCCCGATCGCTCTGCGGTACACCAGACCACAGAGCTATCCGGCTACCAGGAAGATCACAAGCGTCGCTACCCTTTCGCTTGGTCTCTGTTACACAGAGCACATCAAGCTGTCTGTCCGACATGACGGTTACCAGCTGGTGTAACGGACCTTCCACACCACCTCTTACATTCCACGTGCCTACTCGACACTTCACCCTGAGAAATTTCTCGACGGCTTGTGAAGTCTGCCAATCCATACTGGGCCAGCGTGGTGGGCTGTGGCCTTAATCTCCACATGCCCAATATTTGGACATTAATGAACTCATAAATAAAGTTTAGATACTTAAATATCCTGAAATTCAATATAATAAGAATAAACCAACAAAAAAATACTGCTTTAGAAAATAGGGGCATATAATATTGGTTGCTTATCTACTTGGGTTTCGTCGTAAGGGACAACTTGGCCGACATCTTTCGGGCGTGCCAGAATAGTCTAGATTATTCCCAAAGGCATGTTATATTCGCTTACATTGTCCTGATTACCACAAGACCTATATGTATAAGAAAACTGAATAGAGTGTAGATTACTGAATTGTAGTCTGACATATACTACTACTAGTAGCAGCTCTCTTTTATGTTTTTTAGATGACTGACGTTGAAAATAGAACAAAATTGTTTTTTTGTAAAAGTATATTCAATGACCACATAATAAATGGATTTGATAACAAACGATTTGCTTTAAAAATAATTACATCCTACTCATATTAAATAATAAAAATTTAAAGACATTCAGATATTTGATGAAATTTCATAGGTTGATAGATGGAACACTGGACTTAAATTATAGGGATGGCTTAAAAGCCCCCGTAAAAATGAATATAAGATCATAAATATGCAATAACGAAATGGTTTTCAATTAAAAAATGTGTGTATTGATATAAACTAGCTGTAACTCGTGACTTCAACTGCGTAAAAAAATATCTTTGATCGAGTGCCTTATGCAACAAATGATTTTAAGTCAAATCATATATCCATCCATCCATCAGCATTTTTAAGTCCACTGCTGGACATAGGCCTCCCCAAGAATGGGGGATAGTACCGTAATCGCCACGCTTGGCAAGCGGGTTGGCGATCGCAGTGGATGTTGTTAATACTCGAAGGAGTGCTGCTGCCCACTCCCCCGGTATTCCTTACGACTCCCATGGGTGGAGAGGGGTGGGAAAATTCTAAAGCCGGCCCCACACGTTAAGTCAAATCATTATAGAATGGATATTTTAGGAGGAGAGCCCACCCTCACCCTCGGATTGTCAATTCGGTTATCTTTGGACACACACAAAATAACCTCAGATTGTCAATCCGTACTCTCACAGATAGAGGAGAATGTAATAAAAAAATCTCACTAATGCGATACAACCATGCAATGCGGCAAGCAACGTTACAATATTCCGCAAAACTCCGAATAAAAACAAATTCTACACGTGTTTCACCTCTACACTAAGCATCCTCAGGACCGCTCGGCTACAAATGAGCAAATTGGCTCATATTGCATTTGCATAAATGTTTAATTCAATGTTTTGAATATACACCATGATACTATATTTCAATACTTTTAAAATCCAAAAGTGCACGCCTCATAATCTTCATTTTTCACAATAAAATTGATTATTTGATAAATAACTAATAATGTATTGGTCTTACCAAGTAGTTTTCAATAAATCGCATAGATACCGCTAATTTCAAAAAATACTAATATAGTTCTCATGTCTTATACGCCATCTACAAATCACATCGCAAAGGAGATGTACCAAATGCCCATACATTATCGGCCCGCAAAAGACATACATAAAACAATATGTGTTTTGAAGATAAATGACTACCCTATTGCCCTGTGTATTTCTTTTCACACTAAAACTTTTGGATGATGAGATAAAAGACATCTAAGATGGATATAATTTTGAAATTGAAATACCTCAAAATCGAATATATGATCAAAAATAACACCATAATTATAAATAAATTAAATAATATCTACATATATAAACAAATAATGAGGCTTAAAATCATTACACTCATAAAATCACAATACAATATTCACGATACACAATAAGTACACAATAACAACATTAGATGAGTAGAATGACATGACATTACAGATGTAAAATGTTTTGCCAATATTTTGAATTCTAATTGCTACTCTTGATTAGAAATAATATCAGTTTTCACCAAATAATTATAAAAAATATTTTCTTAAATAGTCATATTACTAACATTTTGATCTATATTTTAGCACTTGACATGCTCAGCTACTCTTAAAGTACAAATTATAATTTGTGAATAAGGAAAAGAGTATTTTAGTACGAGCGGGAATCGAACCTTGGTCGTTAAGACAAATGTGGTGAGGAAATTCGGTATTTCTAGAAATGTTACGATAACTCAATGGATTAGATCACTTCCCCGGAAAGGAAGGGACGCAGGTTCGATTCCCGCTCGTACTAAAATATTCATTTTCCTTATTCACAAATTATAATTTGTACTTTAAGAGTAACTGAGCATGTTAAGTGCTAAAATATAGATCAAAATGTTTGAACAAATCACGCCATTAAATAATATGAATTTTAATTGCAAAATTAAACTTACTACATTGGAGGAATGCATGTAAATGCATTGCCGATAGATGGCGTTGGTCGTTAAGACAAATGTGGTGAGAAAATTCGGTATTTCTAGAAATGGTACGATAGCTCAATGGATTAGAGCACTTCCCCGGAAAGGAAGGGACGCAGGTTCGATTCCCGCTCGTAATAAAATAGGTACTCTTTTTCCTTATTCACAAATTATAATTTGTTCTTTAAGAGTAGCTGAGCATGTCAAGTACTAAAATATAGATCAAAATGTTTGAAAAAATCACGCCATCAAATAGTATGAATTTTAATTGCAAAATTAAATTTACTACATTGGATGAATGCATGTAAATGCATTGCCGATAGATGGCGTTGGTTGTTAAGACAAATGTGGTGAGGAAATTCGGTATTTCTAGAAATGGTACGATAGCTCAATGGATTAGAGTACTTCCCCGGAAAGGAAGGGACGCAGGTTCTATTCCCGCTCGTACTAAAATACTCTTTTTCCTTATTCACAAATTATAATTTGTACTTTATTCATATTTCTGTTCTCACGAAATTATTTAAGAAATAACTACGTAATATTGTTTTGTAATATAATAGTACCGAAGTTTTTAATGTTGTCAATTCAGCGTAGCGGCAATATCCTATTTGATTGGCAACAGATAACAATAATTCACCAATAACCATTACGATAAAGTACAAATAATAGATTTTTAAACTATAATCTTTTTCTGAAGTTCTATAAAGAAAAGATAACCACTAACGGATTTTATAAATTATTAGTTTAATTTTAAATATTGAAAACATTATGGCCGCCACAGGCCGTAAATGGTACATGTCCTTTAAGAAGTACTAATATACTGGTATCGAGTCAAGCGTAAATATTCACTATTTTTTTATTTATTTAATAACAATTAAACCACATCGAATCAGACCGTGAAAAGTAATAGGGCTCTATTTGTTATTGTACTGAAGTTAATAAGAAAAAAAAGACTCGATTGGTAAAGTATTTCGGTTGTTATCGTGTTAACATACATTACCTACAATACACGGACGTCCAAGGCAGAACTTTTTTAAACAGTTTTTTAACTAGTTTAAATAACAAAAATGGCATAATAAATATCATGAGTGTTAAAAATAGTTTTTTTTTCTTGATATGTGTGTGTATAAATTATTTTACAATTGCAATATATGATAAATAGAAACATTTTAAGTTTGAAAAATCAGTTGTTCTGCGTAAAACGAGAGTAGTAGCAATTTGAGGTAGTACCTCAACGCTTCGCTTATGAGGTGTGCAATATTAGTTGCCAGTAGAAAAAATAAGGCATATGATTAAAAATGTTTAATAATTAATTAAACTATAGTAAAATACAAACATTCCGTGAAATGACATGTCTTGCCAATTGCTCAAATACGTTTATTAAGTAATTAGTAAGTACTAAACTTTATTGCTAGATGGCGTTGACTATTATAGCCACTAATTTTCTTTAACTTTACTAGCGATATTACAGAAAAGTTGTATTCCAATTCAAGGTTTTAGACAGTCACACATTTATTATCTAAAGAGAAATAATTCTGTAATCTATGCACACGATTCTAGGCAGAAGTTAAAGATGGAAAGTAAAAACATCATCCAAGAAGATCGAAAAAGAAGTAGTTACACATTTCTTAGGAAAGTCTACAACTTTAACGGACACATTTGAATGGTCGATTGAAATGAATTCGTTTAAAGCCAGAGTGCGTGAATTATATATTTAGATATTTTTATATATATTTTTAGCATTTGACATGCTTAGCAACATACATTAAACACAAAGTGAAAAATGTGAAAATCGAAAATAACAGCCACGAGCCGGATTCGAACCTGCATCTCCTGGATTCCGTCCAGATGCTTTGCCAATTCAACCATCGTGACCCTTGCTCCTGACTGCTAATCTCGATAACACATTCATACTCAACGTCTTTGGGTGACGCCTGCACCATTTCTGTCGGAAGTATTTTCATACATTATACTGACCAGGTAAACTTAATTTTACAATTAAGATTTTACCTAATAATGACGCAAACCCTATAAATATCGAACCTGCATGATGCAGGTTCGAATCCTGCTCGTGGCTGTTATTTTCGATTTTCACATTTTTCACTATGTGTTTAATGTATGTTGCTAAGCATGTCAAATGCTAAAAACGTCATTATTAGGTAAAATCTTACTTGTAAAATTAAGTTTACATGGTTGGTATAATGTATGAAAATACTTCCGAGAGATGATGCAGGCGTCACCCAAAGACGTTAAGTATGAATGTGTTATCGAGATTAGCATTCAGGAGCAAGGGTCACGATGGCTGAATTGGCAAAGCATCTGGACGGAATCCAGGAGATGCAGGTTCGAATCCTGCTCGTGGCTGTTATTTTCGATTTTCACATTTTTCACTTTGTGTTTAATGTATGTTGCTAAGCATGTCAAATGCTAAAAATATATATAAAAATATCAAATATTTATAGGGTTTGCGTCATTATTAGGTAAAATCTTAATTGTAAAATTAAGTTTACCTGGTCAGTATAATGTATGAAAATACTTCCGACAGAAATGGTGCAGGCGTCACCCAAAGACGTTAAGTATGAATGTGTTATCGAGATTAGCAGTCAGGAGCAAGGGTCACGATGGCTGAATTGGCAAATCATCTGGACGGAATCCAGGAGATGCAGGTTCGAATCCGGCTCGTGGCTGTTATTTTCGATTTTCACATTTTTCACTTTGTGTTTAATGTACGTGAATTATATTTACGCCTGTTAGCAGAGTCCTCTATTTAGCTGTTATTCAATTTAATTTGTTATATATTTATTTATATATGTATTTATGTATATGTACATATATATCTGGATATGTTTATGTATTAGTATTTGTTGATATCTTAAATGTAGTATATCTTTATTATATATAATTTATTTATATATACTGCACAAAATATTATTAATTTTTTTCAAGCATTTTGGTAGAAAATTTTTCAGTAGCACCTACCACAATATATCTCTGCTCCATCCTGGGTCGACTGGAAGAGAATGCCTTACTTAATGCCTACATTAAGCCCGCCTTGTACACTTATTGTGCAGAAGTTGTTAAATAAAATAAATAAAAATTTGACTAACACACTACATGTCTGCAAACGAAACCAATAAGGGACGCACTTCGACAAGTCGACGTCTCTGTTATCTACAGAAGGCGGCATAATGGAATGTTAATACTTACAGAACACGCCACGAAGTAACTTTAGTCGTAAATTAACTTGGCTTACGTCATACAATTAATTTGTTATTGCTTTTAGGCTTCGTTGTTAAGTCTTACAAATATATTGAAATTAAACAACAAATTCTCTGCGAAGAATCTGTGGAGTGAGGCTGACTGACCTCATTCATAACGATGACGCAAGAGAGCGAGTAGGTATGAAAGAGATTATTGGTGTAAAAGTGCGAAAGGGAATGCTCCGATGGTTTGGACATGTGGAAAGAAAGCTGGACGTGCGACTGGTTAAGAAGATATACAATACGAAAATGGAAGGACGTAGGTAGAGGGGGAGACCGAGACTCACCTACCTAGACTAAATCGGTTATGTATTGAAGGAAGGTGGAGTCAGGAGTCTCCGAAACCGGCGAGTGTGTATGAAGAAGATTATGAATGTTGAGGAAGCGAGCGATGTATGCAAGAATAGAGCCTTTTGGCACTCTGTTATCTCTGCCTACACCGCAAGGGAGATGGCCTGATCATAAGTACCTAAGTAAGTAAGTAAGAACAAATTATTTGTGAAAATGGAAAAAGGGAGCTTTACTGCGAGCGGGATACGAATCTGCGTCCTACGAATCCGGGAAAGTGCTCTGGACCATCTGATCCATCGCAGTCACCGACGGTCTCTCCCAGTCTCCACTTTGCAATCGCTTTTAGAAACTCTCTTTTTGCACTTTCATTAATAATTAGTTCTCTAAAGTAGCTGAGCATGTCAAGTGCTTAAAATATAGATCAAAATATTTAAATTTTTCAATGAATAAAACTTTATTTTTATTTAAGTCGATGTTGCTAGTCACATACAAAAATCCCCATCTTTGAGAAAGTAATATCAGTGCCCACAACGAGTCCTCATTGACTATAAGAGAAATAGTGGCTTTCTGCACTGACTTTTTCTAAGCCAGCAGGTCACCATGAAACTCAATGAAAATAACCGTTAAATGAACTCATATATCATAAGCACATAGGTACGAAAACCCTTTGTCAAGTAGTTGTCTCAAATATATTATCGCATAGTAAACTAAAAGAACTAAGTTTAGTTGTAAGGTAAATAAAATAAACACTAGAATATAAAAACCTCCTGTAAAGTACCTACACGCGTCCTATATATTCATGTGGGATTAAAGTTTGTACTACTGTTTTTGTACTTTATAGTTTTTTAGGTACAACTATTACATTTTGCGAACTATATTCAAGGGTCAGAGCGAGTCAGCTTAGTTTTTATATATAAACTAGCCTTTGCCCGCGGCTCCGCCGCAGCCAAGAGCTAGTTTTTAGGTGATATCTCAGGTTCCCATTATAATAGCAGGATAAAATGTATACTTACGAGTTTTTAAGTCTAATCAAGAGCTATCAAATAAAAAAAATTGCATCTAAATCCGTTCTGTATTTTTTTACGTGATGAGCGAACTAACAAATAGATAAACCGACAAACAGATAAACAGACAAAAAATGATAAAAAAAATCGTTTTGTGTTAAGACACGCCTAAATAGCCTAATACATTCATTTTTTCTCAAATATCTTGAATGTACAGACACAGCAGCTCTGTTACTGCTTTGTAATAGTATATATTATGAGATGAAATTGTGTTTCAATTATTAATACTTAAAATGGGTATACCCTCATTATTCAGAGAAACTTTACGATCGTCATATTTATCTTTAACTGCCTCTGTGGTGCAGCGGTAGTATAAGGGCCTGCTGATTATGAGGTCTCGTGTTCGATCCCTGGGTCGGGCGGTGTTATTGAGCTTTTTCGTAATGTAGCGGTGCGTAGCGGAAGCAGTGGTTATAGCAGAAAGAAAGAGTAGACTCCACAGTAGAATAGAAACAGTTTATTTACACACACAAGAGTTTATATAGAAGGAGTGGCAAGTATTCAGAAAGTAGAAACGAGTACACAGACGACAGATCACAGAATAGAATAGCGAAAGCAAGTTTTATAATACGCGAGGTTTAATAGGTAAGCGCGGACTAGGAACATGCGTGGCGGTCGCGTCGAGTAGCTATTACCGACTGACTGGAGCTGCGCCAGCGCTCGCCGATCGATACATGAATCTACACAATGGGCGGCAGCCGGCGAACCCGTTTGAATTCACTATATATAAACTACGGTTTGCATGTCCGCCTATACTTTTACACTGATATATATTATTAAAATTATTTATATACTTTTACATTTAACATTATATAAGTACGTATATTAAAATTGTTTATATACACTTATTATACCTTACAACTGTAACTAAGTTAGGACGCACTCCATAGTAAAAATAGTAATTCTCAGTAGCAGCCCGGAGTTTGGAAATGTGCCAGGTAGACGGCAATAGGCTCGCCCCCTATTACGTGGGACTTAAACATAGCAGGCCGTATGGGGATGGCTTTAGAATTGCCCCACTCCTTCTCCACCTATGGGAGTCGTAAGAGCCGACTGAGGGAATACCGGGGGAGTGGGCAGCAGCACTCTCTCGAGTATTAAGAACATCCACTGCGTTTGCCAACCCGCCTGGTAAGCGTGGCGATTACGGCACTATCCCCCATGTATGAGCGAAACAGCACAGGACCGCTCGTTGTGGCGTTCTCTTGGGGAGGCCTATGTACAGCAGTCGAAAGGCTGATGGATGGATGGATGGAAACATAGCTGGCGACCTGTGGGTGTGTAATACACCTCTGCCTACCCCTTCGCGGAATACAGGCGTGATGCTGTGTTTTGTAAATATTTATCGTTTTGATCTATGTTTTGAGCACTTGACATGCTCAGCTACTTTTAAAGTACAATAGCTCAGTGGATTAGAGCACTTCCGCGGAAAGGAAGGGACGCAGGTTCGTTTCCCACTTTTACTAAAGTTCTCTTTTTCCTCATTCACAAATAATAAATTGTATTTATCCTTTTTTAAGATAACGAAAAGTCATAAGCGAAAAATCTATACTTTACTGAACTTAGCAACACTCTCCAAACTTATCATATAAAATGTTTCACGGAATCTTCAGCGACAGATTCGTGTATGGATAAAGGATAGTTTATAAGGTAGATATATCATCATAGTATGTGTTTTCACGATGTTTTCAACTAGCATATTTTATAATGATTACTGTTTAGAATACGACGATAAAACCCTCAAAGTTTTATTATCCATTAAGTAATAAAAGTTTTAGAGGGAATCACTCTGACTCAATTTAACGAAAAAAATAACGATGGTCTAGTTATAATACATTTTATACATAATTAATGTACTATCACAAAACAAACTTTCTAACTTCCTATATAGTCCGATGGCTTAGTATATTAATACGTACAGAAACTTTGCAAATAAATAAACCTGCTGTTTGCGAAGCACTAGTACAGCTCCCGGAGTAAGTCCACAAACACCATCTGTCAACGTCACGGCTTCTCCTATTCACTTTATTAATGTAAACATATCCTTAGAACCTATTTAGTGACAGTGAAATCAAAACAGGCTAAGTAAAAAAAGGTTTCAAAGTCCTGCATATTTCCTTGGATATCTTTTACTACTTAACGTTCTTGCAATTTTACCAATTTATACTTCTATACTAATATTATAAAGAGAAAAGATTTGTAATTTTGTATGTTTGTAAAGAGTAAACTCAAAAACTACTGGACTGATTTCAAAAATTCTTTCACCATTAGAATCACTACATTATTCGTTTTTAAAGTGAAACTTTTATTAGATCATCTCAAACTTTTTGGTCTGTGTGTTGCATGTCGCGTGACGGTCGGCCGCGGAGTAGGGATAAAGTGAAAGGCGCTCGCCAGAGCAGCCAAGGCCAATATGGCGGCGTCTATAGTTCGCAGCAACTGACCGTGTAGTGTATAGACTATTACTTAATGGAATATTATTCCAAAAATTTTTAGTTATATGTCTATAATGTGAAAAAAAGTTTCACTTTTACCGTAGTTTCATAAAACCACACAATTTGCTATTTTTTGTTAAGGCAGGAAAAAATGTACCTAACCGCACACCCCGTCGTTTGGGGGCAACGAACAGGGTAGTATGGAGCCCTCACCCACTAAATAAACCCGCCGTGTGTCTCCGCCTTTATTGACGGACCACCGGCACCGTATTACATTCCTTCAGTGGCCACTACGTTATCCCTAAGCAACATAGGCTATATTTATTACTAATATTATAAAAAGGAAAGATTTGCATTTTTGTATGTATACAAATAACATAGGCTATAGGTATTTATTACTATATAAATATTTAATACTACTATAAATAGTGATTTGAAAAAAGAACTGTCAATGTCATGCATAAAGATACGTTTATTCCAAAATGTATAAATAATAAGTGTCCATCCGTGCAAAGCCGGCACATGCCGCTAGTTAATTATATATTTTCGTATATATTTTATCATGAGTTTGACTCATCCTCACTAATATAATAAATGCAAAAGTGAGTTTGTTTGTTACGCTTTTGCGCCATAATTACTTAGCCAATCACAATGAAACTTTGCATGCATATAGTCAGTTATTCAGTAAAGGACATAATGCTACTTTTCATCCCAGAAAAAGAGATACTTGTAGACTGATGTATTTATATTCTATAGTTCATGTGGACGTAGTAGCCAACATACAAAGCACCTAAAATTACCTCCACAGTATTAGTTCCATGTAATCTAGAAAACAAATTTTATTATTGGATAGTAGTGGGATTTTCGAGATCTCCGTATAAACCGACGATATATTTTGTTTATTTTTCAAGTGTCATACATGGCACGTTTACACTTGGAAGAATTTAGGAAATTCAATTTTGTTCCAGTATTTCAGAGCTCTTTAGAATTCAATATTTTATTACATTTAGCATTAATAAACTTTAAAATAGGACATAAGAGTTTTTTTATGTGCCCTAAAGTGATTTATGTGCTGACGTCCATGCACGCAAAGTCGCGGGCAGGACCTACTAGAGGTTTTATTATTTGACCTGATTCGGAAGCATGTCTTTTGCCATCAATGTGTATTTTTTTTATAATTTTGAAGATGAAATTCCTTAAAAACATATTGCAAATAAACATCATTAGGGGTACATACATAACCTATATAATTGTAAAAATTAAACATTTTGTAACCGTCGAACTTTGAGATTAAAGCCAGATGATGAGCTGTTAAAGTATAACTTTCGAAGATAGCATCATAGCATCACGCTTGTATTCCCCGAAGGGGTAGGCAGAGGTACACCTCTGTAATACATTACAGACCCACGATTCACCAGCTATGTTTAAGTCCCACGTAATAAGGGGCGAGCCTATTGACGTCTACCGGGCACATTTCCAAACTCTGAGCAGCTATTGAGAATTTTTCTTTTTTTCCTTTCCACCACAGAGGCAGATAGCAAATCCTTACTAATACCTAATATAAATGCAAAAGTGCGTTAGTTTGTTTGAAGTTTTGCTAAATATAGTCCAGAACTCAGAAAGGGCCTATGCCCTTTTTTTACCTACTTTTTATGTCGGAATAATGGATAGTTGCCTTGCCGTGTGGGGCCGGCTTTAGAATTGTCCCACCCCTTTCTACCCACGGGAGTCGTAAGAGCCGACTGAGGTAATACAGGGGCAGGGGGCAGCAGCACTCCCTCGAGTATTAACAACATGCACTGCGATCGCCAACCTGCCTGAGAAAGCGTGGCGATTACGGCACTATCCCCCATTTCTTGGGGAGGCATATGTGCACCAGTGGACGCTAAAAGGCTGATGGATGGATGGATGAATGGATAGTTCCTTTGGGATAGTAAATTTTGAATAAAAATAATTAATGTGTGGTAGTGTCGTTTTTTTTTATTGCTTGTAGTAGCAGACGAGCCATGGCCCATCTGATGGTAAATGGTAACCGTCACTCATGAACTCAACTATACCGAGAGTATTGTCAAGCCGCTGCTCACCATTTCATTTCACCGAAATGAAATGAAAGAATAAACGGCCTACTATCTCCTACTACAGCCAAAACGCAACTATGTGCTTCATAGCTGGTCACACAGGAGATGGTGGTACCAAACCGATCGAGCCCGATACCCCGATACCAAGTGAGTACTTCCACTTGGTACCCAGCCCTAGCACCAGTCATGCAATGGATGATAATTGCTCACTTACGTTAGTCGCCTCATACCATACCCGTGGGAAAGAATGGGGTGGTGACACTTGTATTCTTAGTCCGTCACCACACGGACAATCACAACACAGACAACAATGTCGTATTTAAGTTCTGAAGTCCGTGCCGACGATGTTGCGGGCAGGATCTAGTTTTCTATAGATATATTCGTATAATAAGCATTACTTAATAATCTATTCCTGTGATTCGCCTGCCAATGGCCGGATCCGCCGTCCAGCAATGCCAAAAGTGCATCTCATGCCCTGAGGCGCAGTGGAAGCCATTCGCCGGGAATAAATCCGTACCTGTAGCCTGGGATTGTGATGCGTGTCTAGCACGATCACTGTATGGTGTTTCGGTTGGGAATCAATCATGTACCTCTTGTACAACATGCGAGGTATGATTTACGGCCGGCCACAAAACTATAAAAATCTATGACATTTTATTTAATCAATGACATACATCATAAATCTTCATATTTTTTGATCTTTCGATTGTAAAAAAATATGACTATTTCTGCTCCTTTCTCAATATGTTGTGAGAGATCACACACACATAGTTGTATGTTGTCGTGGCTGTGGCTTTTGTATTTTTGAATCCATGATAGTTATATTTATTTGCTTATATAATACTAATTTCTGCACGCAATTTTGTCTGCGTGGGCTTTAAACATTTGTCCATACAGACATGCCAGTACATACTTAATTAAAAAACTACCCTGTAATATATTAATCCCCTCTCTACCCACGGGAGTCGTAAGAGCCGACCGAGAGAATACCGAGGAGTCCCACTCCTCGGTATTCTCTAGCAGCACTCCCTCAAGTATTAACAACATCCACTGCAATCGCCAACCCGCCTGCCAAGCGTGGCGATTACGGCAATTATCCCCCTTAATGAGTACACAAAAAAAACGATGCGGTTGGCACAGGACTGCTCGTTGTGGCGTTCTCTAGGGGAGGCCTATGTTTAACAGTGGACGTCGAAAGGCTGATGGATGGATGGATATTAATCCAGTGTATTTTTTATCCACCAACCAAATATCTACATCCGTTGTACGTGACTGACAGACAAACTAAAAATCTCTGTCATCTTTATATATTTTCACATTATAAGGACATACTCGTATCAACCTAATAATTTTGCTGAGTAAACTTTAAAAGTTAAGTAATAGTTTATAAAAGGAATAAAATTTGTAAGTAGCTCAACCCTAATAATATTTGGGCTTAACTTCAAAGTTTAGTTGGTACTCCAACTAGAAGTTTTGCCAATTTAAGCCTAATTTGTGTGTAAACTAGACCAGAAATAGTTATTGCTCAATTTATTTTTTTCTACATACGTTATTAAACTGCTCTACTTAGATGTAATTTAGTTCAATTTTTGCGTAATTTTGAAAAATTATTGGCCATTTCCATATTGTAATATGCTCTAATTTACTTCTAAATGTATTAGAGTCTGGGAAATGTCAATGAAGCAATGTAACTTGATTCCAGTGGCACGCCAATAAAGGCGGAGAGACGGCACATGCCGGGTTTATTTAGTGGGTGAGGGCCCCACACTGCCCTATACGTTGCCCCGAAGGAGGGGGTGTGCGGTTAGGTAAATTTTCCCCCGCTTAAGCGGGGGGGCTTGTTTAGACAAGGAATGCTTCTTCCTTTTAGATTTCTTAAGCATTGTCAGCCTTATCTTCCGTTATAACCAGAAACCGCAAAGAACATTTACATTATTTTGGTTTTGATATTTTTAAAATATTTTTTTAGCATATGACATGCTTAGGTATATATAGCAGGGTTTGAACCTGCATCTCCTGGAATACCGTCCCAGATGCTTCGCCAATTCAGCCATCGTGACCATTGGTCGAGACTGCGAATTAATTTGTATTGATTTGGTATTAATATACTATATGATGATCCCATAAGTTTATATATTAAGGAATTTTACCTTAACTCATTTTGCTAATGCGCGTACACACATAACATTTTAAAGCATTTGCTAAACCATAAAAAATCACTCTAGTGAATAAATAAAATAATTTACAAAACGTTATGAAATTGTTACTTCAAATCCACTGCCTACTGTGTTGTTTAAGTTCATCAACTTGTATTCCAATACCAAGTGAAACTATATTAAATTGCTTTGTGAAACCAAATTAAGCTGTTTGAATGTAAAAAAGTTGTGAACATTTTCATATTTATAGTATGTTTTTTTAAAGCTTACCATTCAAAAAGAAATCAAACTGAATCAGTAAATTGTTTGATTAAATAACTCGATTTTCATAACACTATTAAGATACTAGCTTTAATCTAGACACGCGGCAGCGTGTCAAGCCAAGTTCAAGCTAAATAATTGGCGAGCAGTACCGTGTCTAATATTACACGAACCATTTGGAAACTTTTGACCCCCTCATAACTCAAAAACTATTTCACATAAACACTCATATATTGAGACTTGCAAGTTACATACGAGGTGCTCCATATTTCATAAACATACCTCAAACGGTTATTTAGATATTAATGTCCAAAAATCGTCATTCACTATCACAGACTGACCTATAGATCAAAACTCTAACCCAGTTTCAGATGACCTAGAAAGTTCAAATTTGGCATCCAGATAGGTAGTTGGGTGAATACAAAGGAATAAATCAGAAACTAGCCAATTTTTATCATTTTAATATAATTTTTCAATTAATTCATTCTATTAGGAACACTTACTTATAGGTACCTACTAATAATTTCTGTACAAAAAGTAATGATATCCCATCAAAACCATAAATGTGAAATGAGAGCCAAGTCCAATATTAATACAAATATATATTAACACTAGCCTTTGCCCGCGGTGCCACCGCAGTCAAAAACAGTTTTAAGGTTATATCTCAGGTTTTTGATATAGTAGCGGGATAAAATGGACCTATACCAGTTTTTAAGTCTAATCAAGATCTATCAAATAAAAAATGTTGTAGATATCAAAATCCGTTCAGTAGTTTTTGCGTAATGCGTGAACGAACCAACAGATAAACAAACAGACAAAAGATCTATAAAAGGATGTTTTGTGTTCAGACACGCCTATATAGCCTAATATAGATTATTTTTCTCACATATCTTAAATGTATAGCACACAGCTCTATTACAGCTTTATAATAGTACTTGCCTTTGCCCGCGGCTTTGCTGCAACCAAAAGTTTTTAGGTTAAATCTCAGGTTACCGATATATTAGCGGGATAAAAAAATGTATACCAGTTTTTAAGTCTAACCAAGAACTATCAAATTAAAAAAGTTTGTTTAGTAGTTTTTGCGAACAAACAAACAGACAAACAGATAAAAAATCTAAAAAAAAGTTGTTTTGTGTTGAGACTTAGACACTCATATATAGCCATTTTTTCTCAAATATCTTAAATGTACAGACAGCTCTGTTACAGCTTAATAATAGTACCTATAAATAGATTTGTCAGTGGAAGTTTATAATAATTCGCTTAATGATTACAGTACGCGAAAATAAAAATTAACATCTGAACAAGCTGCCAAAAAATGATTTTGAATTGAAGTTAGTTGGCAATATCAACGTAACGTGGTATTAAACAATTATTAATAAGTCGTCATCACCCATAGAGGAATGGTTATTAAAGTTCATTAATAATGTGAAATAATAATATATTTCACTGATTTTTGTTAGGTAAAAACTATTTTTAAATAAATTAGAAAGTAGAGAATATTTACTCAAAGGACAACTAAAAGGGCTTCTGATAGCTTTATTGTAAACTTATTGTAGGCTGATTTCGTAGTAGTTTTTCAAGACATAGTATTACGGTAATTTAGTCGTGATAAAAATTTAAATGGCTCTCCTATTTAGAATATACCTACTTGTTCAATGGAAATTTACCATTAAATACAGACACAGCAGGCGATCTTCTCAGACATTAATTATAATACGTACTATAGGTATTTATAAGCCACCAGTGTAGTAACTAGACTGGATATTTTAAGAGTAGACAAAAAAATATTTTTAAGATTTAGCTATTGTTGTAAACAGAAAATCCCATCAAAAACATAAATGTGAAATGAGAGCCAAGTTCAATATTATGATATTATGCCTTGTTTGTTGACTTCAACGACAAAAGAAGTGAGATCTAAATGGGTGCCAAGTTCAATGGTCAGTCCTGAAATTTATTTATAACAACTAAAAATATTTTATAAACACAGCATCACGCCTGTATTCCCCGAAGTGGTAGGCAGAGGTGTATTACACACCCACGACTCGCCAGCTATGTTTAAGTCCCACGTAATAGGGGGCGAGCCTATTGACGTCTACCGGGCACATTTCCAAACTCCGGGCTGCTACTGAGAATTATTCTTTTTTTTTTTACGAAAAATCTCAATAACACTGCCCGACCCGGGGATCGAACCCGAGACCTCATGATCAGCAGTCGCTTACACTACCACTGCACCACAGAGGCAGTTAAAACAACTTAAAATATAATTTCTTCTTATAACTTAGGACAATATATTGAAGCCTAAGGTCTTGATTGGCTAGTTTTCATATATACTAATTATATTATAACCTTTGCAAGTTCTAAAGCTGTAAGTTCTTATTTCATTCTTCTGACAATTTGGCTAACTGGTAGAAACTAGCTTTTTTTTTGTTTTTTTATTTCTTTTTCTCTTTTTTTTTTGGACTTTTATTCATTTGGAATATGTTAGTCCGATTGTAACCTAAACATACAGAATTACAAATTTATTTTTACTTAAAAACTACTTACGTCTAAGAAATACGAAGAATAGCCAACCCACACAATCGCTTTGCAGCGTCCGGTGTTGGGTTGGCCAAGATAGTTTGAACAACGCCTACATCTATACGATTAATGTTAAGACTATCCATGACTAACTCACGTTCACGCTGTGGGCACATTCCACCAATAAATGCCAAACATCGTCAACAACACCGCATGTATCACAATTTGGTGAGTTCGATTTACCCATAAGGTAGGTAAGCAAATTTTTTTGATGCAAAATGTCCAGAGCGCAACCTATGAGCAATAACCATGTGTAATCTATTAAAATTACAATTGATAAACCAAGGTGTATGAGGAGGCTGATACTGCATTGTTTTATACCAAATTCCTTTTGATTTAGATATTTCTTCAAATTGATCTTTCCATTTTTGATGACAAATCTTCTTTAATTTATTAATTATTTCCGAAAAGTGAGGTTTTATATATGTATATAAACCCTGTTCTATAGCCAATTTTGCAAGTCTATCAGCCTCCTCATTACCGTGTATATCCACGTGCGACGGAACCCACTGCAATCTCAAAGTCCTATTAGTCGAACAGATTTCTCTCATTATTTTTAATTAATATCTCGTAGGCTATCGAAACACCTCTGGATCCAGAGACGCATCGAGCCAAGTCCTGCAGAGAGGATTTGCTATCAGTGAAGATTACAACTAGCTGCTCATTTAAATTTTGAATATAGGTTAACGCCTTTAAGATTGCAATTAGTTCCATCTTCATAATTGAAACGTCTACCTCTGTTTTGTACATGGCTCTAATTTCTGGATACTGACTATAGACGGCTGATCCTTGGCCATTTGGACTTTTTGATCCATCTGTGTAAAAATGATATTTTTCGCGTAACTCGTGATTGACCTCATGGAAAACTAAGGTTAAATTATTATTATTTTTAGCTCCTTTTATACAATTTAAATCTAATTTTATTATAGTATTTACGTCTATTATACACGTTGTCCAAACTTCTAAGCTAAACATATCTAGAACATTTGACGATTGAATTTCATAGTTTTTAATTTCATTATATGTTAATGGCAGAAGTGGTTTTTTTTATTCTGCCAATATTGTTTGTGAAAATAACCACTGAGATCAATTATGCACTTTACACTAAGATTATTTGCCCAAGACATACTTTTTATACAAAACTTATAAGCTAGATATAAACATCTTATATATAAAGGGACAATACACAGTTCAGATTCCATGACATGGATTGGTGAGCTTTTAATAAAACCTACAATTATTCTAAGGGCTTGATTCAGAATTTTGTCTAATTTAGTTACGTGTGTCTTTGCGCTTGTATCATATAAAAAACAAAGTCAAGTCTACTTCGTATTACTGTAATATATAGATGACGCAGATGTTTGGGATGTACCCCCCAGGAAGGGCCAGCCAATACTTTCAAAATATTTAAAATCTATATACTTTACTACTAATACTACTAGCTATTGGATATACTACTTATTACTATAACTATTAATATATTACTAGCTATTGAACATAGGGCTCTTCCATGACTGGTTTAGTAGGTAGGTACTTACATTTCTTGCATTGCATTTACTCTTTATTTCTAAATTGGGGATGAGCCACTGATAGTCGAAATACAGGCGCTGCCTAGTTCGGCTACAGAAGCTAAATTCATTTTATTATATCTTAGTTCTTAGAATATCTCACATTTATAAACTGGAATATGTATTAAGCTTTTTGAACAATAAAGAATTTGAATTTGAATGACAAATTCTTAAAAAAATGTATAAAAACATCAAAATAACTATTATTATACTATAACGAATCTAAACTTATCATAAAACAGTATTCACGACCTGTTAGGTTTTGCCAAAAGTAATTTGGAAGCAAACCACGCCTATAGTATGATAATAACTGCATTTGGCAAATGTACAATATGGCAATTTATATAACAAATACATTGAGTTAGCAAACTTTGTCCTGAGGTACACTCTCAACAGCTTTGCAAAATTTTCAATATTTCAACCTCCAAAGGAGCTGCTCCAAAGATTTACTGTGTTTACAGGCGACCTCTTTCTTGTAAGTACCTACTTGAGAAGGTTGTAGGTATTTCAGGGCGACGTTTCAAGATTAAAGATATTTCAGAAGCTGTTAGGCCTGAGACTGAACAAATTGAATCTGATTTTTTTACTTTTGATTTCTATCCGTGTGGTGATGGACTAAGAATATAAATGTCACCACCCCATTCTTTCCTGCGTATGCCATGCGAGGACCAAGGGAAGTAAGCAATTATTTCATATTGCATTAATGGTGGTGGGGCTGGGTACCAACTGGAGTACCCACTTATTATCGGGCTGATACTACTATATCCAGTATATCTGGCCATGAAATACCTGCGTGTGTTTTGGTTGTAGCGGGAGACGGCCGTTTGCCGTGTGGGGCCGGCTTTAGAAGTGTCCCACCCCTCTCCACCCATGGGAGTCGTAAGAGCCGACTGAGGGATTTCCAGGGCAGTGGGCAGCAGCACTCCTTCAAGTATTAATAACATCCACTGCGATCGCCAACCCGCCTGCCAAGCTTGGCGATTACGACACTATCCCCCATTCTTGGGGAGGCCTATGTACAGCAACGGACGTTAAAAGGCTGATGGATGGATGGATGTATGGATGGGAGACAGCCGTTCCTTCTATACTCGTGATCTTCATATCTTCATATCCGTGAAATAAATCGATGAACAGCGGCTTGAGTATATACTCTTAGTATTGTCGAGTCCATGAGCGACGGTTACTAGTAACCATCAGGTGAAACGTAGCTCATCCACCACCTTAAGCTTAAGAATATTTAGCTTTTTTAACAATTTCTCCCCAACTCCAAGGTTTCTACTCCAAAACTCTTTGTAAGACAGAGATTTTTATCAACTAAGCTACTTGAAGTTTATGCGTGTTGTTTAAGCGTATTTCAGCCGGGCTGAGGCTTGAAATATAATTATTACAATTTCAATATTATTATTAAAATTATTACGCTTTTCAAAATATTTACAATTAGCATCTAAAATATGTATTCGTATTCACAACACCCTCAAGAATACAAGTCGTTGATGATAGACGAAAACTTTTTCAAACGTTTAATTAGACATCGCGGTGCCATTTTGAAATTCGCGTGTTGTAAAAGCTCATCTACAGATGGGCAACGAGGTAGCATATTTTACCTTTCGATATTGATAACATTTGATTTTCTTCATAGATGTAAGGAAACAGATGTTTCTTATGTATATTCTTTCTAATACACTTGTGGTACGACATGTATTGAGGCAAGTAAAAGCAGGGCTTGAACAAGGATTCGTAGCGTTTAACATCTTTCCTAAACACGATCACGTATTTTTTAATGAGCATCTAATAGAGATAATTTGTATTGTTTACGGTGACAGTCGACTTATGAATTACCTACCACTACTTCTAAACTAAGTCTACCACTCATAGACTTGGTATTATACCGGTAGTATAGCCAAGCCACTGCTACCATGACGATCAACACGATTGAGAGGAGTTTAAATCGGAATAGATGTCTTTTGGAACTAAAAGCATCGAAATGCTCCATGGCTGTTACAAAAATCCAATTTGATTGTAAGTCTAATCTATTGAAACTTATATAATGAAAACTGGTCTGTATTATTAAATATAATTAAACAGTATACAACATTATTAAAGAGCTTGTATTTTGCATTGCTTAGGAGCTAATCACAGCACTCCTTCTACCTGTAATGTTGAAAGGAAGCAGTCCTTCCTTTTCAATATCCGTGCTACTTTACGAAGAAATACTGTGCCGCTTGTACTCGTATATATACACTAATATTAATAAGAATTCATTCAGCATTACTATTCCTTTTTGTTACTAAATTAAATTTACGAAATAGAAATATGTGGTGACACCTCTGCTATATTCATCTGCTATTTTTTTATATATGTAATGGCGTGAGATTTAAAAAGAATCTGTTAATCGTTTCCCACAAACAATTCTGCGTCACCATATTGCTGACCCAGAGAGACATAAATTTATCGCCCTTATTATAAATGAAGCAATATTAATTTGAGTAATTTGATATTGTTGGAAAATTGCCTTGCTATAATTAATATCAATGACCAGAACTCTTGGATTTAGATTAAGCAAATTCTCGTGACGGAGATTAAGGGAGAAAATTAATCCTTACTAATACTATATTAAAGCGAAATTGCATTTGTTTGGTTTCATGCCATGCCTATTCAACCGATCATTATAAAAATTAGGTACATATAGTTCAGCACCCGGAAAATGACATAGGTGTCTTTTTATCCCCGAATAATGGATAGTCTGTGGGATATGAAACAGAATTTTTTTGCTCAGAAATCATTAGTGTGCCGTAGAGCGATGAATTTATTTCTGAAGTTCATGCGTGGGAAGAATCTAGTTTTTTATAAACCATATTATATCTCAGGCGTAGAATCTTCGCCTTATTTGGATAGTGTTTGATTTCACGCACCCTCTTACTGCTGTGTGACTTATCTATACGGAGTCATATACAGTAAATCACACTAGAACCGAGCGTTAATCATTGGGTGTCTAGAACAAAGCTTAGCTGTAGGAATATATATGAAAACATTGGGCCAAAAGTAATATTAATATGGAATAGAGAAAATAAAATAATCGTCTCACTACCAACTGGCGAATGAGATATCAATTAATAATTTCA
The DNA here is from genome assembly GCA_948253155.1 of Leucoma salicis. Lineage (NCBI taxonomy): Eukaryota > Metazoa > Arthropoda > Insecta > Lepidoptera > Erebidae > Leucoma > Leucoma salicis. Next base: position 10,086,454 of record OX411815.1, read on the forward strand.
TTTTTCTTATACTTTAATAATTATTTATTTATTTTGTTGTAATTACTTAACAATACATATATATATGACATGACCCACAAAACCTTGATTGGCTTGACTGTGGGGTCTGAAAGTCTCTACAACAGATTGTTATTAGTTTTATATGCCTAAGTGTAAGCAGCACATGTAATTTGTAACTTAATTTTAAAGAGGTTTCTGTCTTTTTCGGCTTTTTTGTGCTGGTAGTGTATTGAATAGCTAAGGCCAAAATAAATTTCTTTTGGTCCAAGGTCAATAGGCGCGGTATACGTTTTTATGTATTCTGTTCCCAAAGTAGTTACTGGGTTTGAGCACATTGGATCTACCAGCAATTATATTATAGATTTTATATACATTTAGTAAAGCTATATGCTCTTGGCAGCCATGCATGGTTGTGTATTGTAAAAAATATGATTGAGTCTTATAAACTTTAGCATTTTTTAAATAACTTTTTGTAGTCACCTTTACAACTATTTACAATGTCTTTTGTTAACTTAAAGAACTTTTATTTTATTAATCATCCATCCGCCTTTCAACGTCCACTGCTGGACATAGGCCTTCCCAAAAGAACACCACAACAAGCGGCCCCACACGGCGGTCAATATTTGTTTTTAATTTTAGGATTTAGTAGTAAATAGCGTAGCTGATATTGATGTCATGTAAACACATCATAAATTATTAGTAAGAACTTTGTAATTTAAAAACGATAACTTTACGTTACGTACGTTACGTTACTGAAACTGATCTTCGATTATCATAAATCACGTCTACTACTGTATTATAGACGCGAGGGGTCAAAATCTAATCTATACTATTATAAAGCCATAACAGAGCTATGTCTGTACATTTAAGATATTTGAGAAAAATGACTGAATTAGGCTATATAGGCGTGTCTAAACACAAAACGATTTTTTAAGATTTTTTGTCAGTTTGCCTGTTTGTTTGTTCGCGCATCACGCAAATACTACTGAACGGATTTTGATGCAATTTTTTTGTTTGATAGGTCTTGATTAGGCTTAACAAGTGGTACTTATATTTTTTATGGCGATAATATATTGGGAACCAGAGATATAACCCAAAAACTAGCTTTTGGCTGCGGCGGAGCCGCAAGCAAAGGCTTAGTACTTTACGTACTTATTATAAAGCTGTAACAGAGCTGTGTCTGTATATTCAAGATACTTGGGAAAAAAATAGTGTAATAGGCTATATACGAGTGTCTAAACACAAAACAATTTATTTAGATTTTTTTTCTGTTTGTTTGTTCACGCATCACGCGAAAACTACTGAACGGATTTTAATGCAACTTTATTTTATTTGAAAGACCTTGATTAGACTTAAAAACTGTTATACATTTTATCCCGCTACTATATCGTGGACCTGAGATATAACCGAAAAACTAGCTTTTAGCTGCGGCTAAGCCGCAGGCAAGACCTAGTAATATGTAACGTAAGTATTCGTGAGTTACTAAATATGATTTAGGTGATATTAATAAATTAATATAATAATAGGTATGACTAGTTTATAAGTCAAAATTTAGTTCAACACAATTCCATTGTGACCATTTGACCACTGCATCTGTCTTGGTAGACTTAAGTATACGCGTGTTTCAATAACACACATGCACAGAAAGACGTCCGGAGCCTTGAGGAACGCGACACCGCACCACCACGCTCTAATTTAACGAGCCGCCTACCTTTGCAATACGAGCGCCAAGTGAGGTAGTCTTGAAACCAGCAGTTGAGAGACTCTAAAATATGCTATAAAACACATTACCTATGTGAATCTCCTAATAGCAAAAAATTAATTTACTGACAACTCTAATTTTCCATAGTAAGTATACGTATATACTTTCATTTATTTTCTGTATCTCGAGATGTTTCTACATGGCTTGGCTGAAAAGTCCTCGACGCTTTTATCCTTATGTTGAACCGTTTCATTCGCATCCATGCCTAGGCCACTGATGACTGCCCTCGGAAAGAACATTTCGAAAAAATACAAACATTGTCTCGATAAATTCTTTGCTCCTAATATCGTCATTATGGAAAGAAGGTTTTTGTCCCTTTGAGCCCCTAATTTTGCAAAAAGCCTACAGTTTTCTTATTGAGTAAAATATATGTTATAGGAAATTGTATTAGTAAAAGAATATAGATACAATAATACTCATTGTTTGACTTTATTATTATTATAGGACGTTGTGTGAAAATGTCCGTGAATATTTATTTATTTATTATTTATAGTAAGTTTAATTTTGCAATTAAAGTTCATACTATTTGATGGCGCAATTTTTTAAACAATATGTTAATCTGAGCCCGCCGCTCGCACTAAAGTTCTCGTTTTCCACATTCACAGATAATTTGTATTTTAAAGTAGCTAAGCATGTCAAGTGCTAAAATACAGATCAAAATGTTTATTATTAATTTAGGTTTTATGTCATTATAGCGGTTGTGATACGGTTAACTAAAAGACGATGTCAGAGTTATTACGGTGACCCGATTCCAACCCTCCAATGGATGATAAAATGAAATTTTTCAAGTCAACGTATCGTGGTTTATTATAGTAACTACATCGTTATCCTTTTTGCTTAGCTTCATATATCAATCTGAATGAAACACAGGCATGAATATATCAAATTACTCACTTATTGAAGTACCAGCATGTAAATTTCTAAATTCATAATTCGTGTTTTATTTTTAAATACTTAAAGATAAGATTTTAGTTAGCCTTTGGCAGCGAAGTAATCTGGATCATATATTTGGTTTACGTGTGTCTACATTAAAGGCATTTTCAAACAATTCGTGACATAATATTATTGCAAACAGACTGTTTAAATTGATGTAATGAACGTTATGTACACAAATTTTAAGTCAGTCTGAGGTTATGTCAGTCATAAATAAAGTTTTTACAACGCCTCGTGTAATATGTGGGTAGGTGTGCTCATAACGCGATACTAAACCGGATGAGGTATATGCTAAGGTTTAAAACTATTTTGTGCCCTACTCATTTACTTATATTTTTAATGTTTCAATTTACTGTTTACGTCTACATAGATATAACATTTATTGAATAGCGTTGAGTCACGTTTCGATAAAACGCGATAAAAATGTTTTTGCACTGAGAAGGCCCCGTAGAATGTAAGTCACTAAATCGCATTGAGATCGAATCGTGACATTGTCATTGGTTAAGAGATTATGAAGATTATCGTGATTGGTTGAGCCATTATTGTGATATCACGCATTTATATCTCTAACAATCACAATTAAGACAATGCGATGTCGATATGATTTAGGAATCACATCTAGAAGTGAAAACTAAGTAACATGTGAATTGTATCGTTGAGCTATGAGATTATTGGAAGTAAGTGCCTTACGGCAGGCTTGGAGGATATATAGGGATTTTGCTGCGCGACTGAACTGAAAAAAAATGTGAAGGCGGCTGTACACACTCGTCGAGACATAACGAGACAGGCCAAGGGCGAGTGTGTACATGGTAGCCTCGTCTACTCTCACGGCTCTCAATATGTCTCGGAAGCGTGTCGGTTTTTTGTGCACGAGTCAAAGGGTCTCGGTGAGTCTCGCGATGAAAACAAGAGCGTGCCTGTACACACTCGTCTGCTTAGTTGCCCACCAATTGCGTTCGCGTAAAGACGTGCTTTCTGCGTGCGACAACGATGTGGTCTAACGCTTTTTAGAAGCCTACCAAAGGCAAGCACTATTATGGAATCCTAAGAATGTCAGGCACAAGGATAAGCAACTATTTCACGACGCTTGGTTGCGCGATAAGCAACGAATTTGATAACCCCGTTGAAGAGTTAAAAAAAAAATATTTCCGTTAAATAGTAAAAACAGTTCTTGTTGACCATGGTTTAATATATTTTTTTTAAGGTAAATTATTAAAAAGTTACAATAACTAATAATTTACGTATCGGGTCTTAATCGCGTATATAATGTTGAGGTTGTATACCTTAATTTCCCGACGTTTCGACCGTATTGCATCGGCCGTGGTCATGGTTTGATTGGTGTAGTTCAGCGTTGCCTCCGTGAAGCGCGGGTGTCTGTAACTACCCTCGCCTCGTTTATATTTTGGTCTCCGAAACTGTCGGTACTTCGACACACCACACTAACGACATCCTCACACTGGCGCATAATGTTTGTTCGGCGATATGTACACTTACTGATGACAGGATTCCATGATGTTGACAAACGGTATCCATCTTCTCGGTTGAAATTAGCATGTTTTTTGATTTCAACCGCTTCCCGCCCCATCCTGGAGTAATAGTGACGTTCGGTGTACAGGACCTGTTGTTTATGCAGTTCAATCCAGTGTTTGGATCCCGCCTCCAGCAAGTGTTCCGCTATAGTTGACTTTTGTGTATGTCGGTGTTTTACAGCCGCGATATGTTCTTTAACCCTTTCCGCAATTGTACATTTGGTTTGTCCGATGTAAGAACTACCACAGCTGCAATCCACTTTGTAAACGCCAGGTGTCTGCAGAGGGATTATATCTTTTGGAGTACGTAGGTGATAGGATACTTTGGATTGCGGACTATATACAGTCTTAACGGAGTATTTCTGTAGTACTGTTCCAACTTTGTCTGTTACTCCTTTAATATACGGTAAAAAAGCTGGTGCCCTGTCTACCACAGTTCGTGCCTCCTTCTTCCGCAGTCGTCGTGTGCTACCCCTAAATCCGTTTCGTCTAAGTACCTCCTGAACATGTGTGAGCTCACTATTCAATAGTTCAGGGTCACAAATGTCGTATGCTCTATTGGTCAAAGATGCTACTACGGATTATGGTCAGCATGCAAGTATCTGTCAGTGTGCGTGGTTTATATAAAAAAAATCAAGAAAATATATACTAAAAAAACAATATAAAGATAAGCTAAAGGTAAGATAAGCAAATATAAAGATAAGCATTTATTTTTCTCTTTGCAAATTGTATTGCTTCTATATTATCCGAAGGAACTTCGTTGCTACCTGGTGTCCCATGACGCCACCTCTGTTTTTATTTTTGAATTATTTTTGATTTGTAAGTAAGAAGTGTTAATGACCAATTAATTGGTCCCCACCCACCACCAACTGAACCAGTTGCGGCGAAGCCACGGGAAAAGTGGTATAAATGCTAATAGAATAAATAAATAAATATTCACGGACATTTTCACACAACGTCCTCTGGTCCCAAACTAAGCTTAACGCTTGCCCTATGGGTACCAAATTACGGATATAATACATATACAACTTTTTTTTGTAAATACGTACATATAATAGATAGACAACACCTAGTCGCAGTAAAAATATCTGTGTTCATCACACAAATAATTGTCCTGAGTGGGAATCGAACCCACGACCACGTGCACGGAAGTCGGTTGCAATACCGACTATGCCAGGAGGCCTGTCAGAATAGAATAGAATTATCAATATATAAGATTGATAGTCGGTTAGTCGGGTCACTTGTCTAGGGGGGGCTAATAAGCTAAGCATGCTTTGTTTTCATAATACGGCAGCAGATAATCGTATAGGTGGTATATTTAGCAAGTATTTGTACATCGTGTACAATTGTTCTGTTACTATAAGTTAAGGCTATAGTTTTACGGCAGTTTTGTAGCCTAATATTAACACTTCTCGGGATCGGTTTGTTGTCTAGACGCTGGATATTATTAGCCCATGATAATAAAGTCCTAATCTACTTTTATGACACCCTCAAGCAGTATCATTTACTGACGTGAAAGTATACTGAAATAACATTCACGTTGTAATGACCGCACAAACGAGAGTTATACGGCTGAATATGTTATACATAACTTAAACTACGCTTATCTTTAATCTATACTACCTTTTACTGGCAAACCCGGCCACGCGTTGCCTTGGGTGCACATAATTTGTTCATTAAAGGAGATGTACCAAATGCCTATACATTCTCGGCCTGGAAAGGACATACATAAAACGATATGTTTTTTGAAGATAAATGACTACCTTATTGCCCTGTGTATTTCTTTTCACACTAAAACTTTTGGATGATGAGATAAAAGACATCTAAGATGGATATAATTTTGAAATTGAAATACCTCAAAATCGAATATTTGATCAAAAATAACACCATAATTATAAATAAATAACATAATATCTACATATATAAACAAATAATGAGGCTTAAAATCACTAAATACATAGCGTATACTTATAAAATCACAATACAATATTCACGATACACAATAACAACAGTACAAAGAGTAAAATAATATGCAACAGTAGACGCGTAGAATGACATGATATGACAGATGTAAAATGTTTTGCCAATATTTTGAATCATAATTGCTACTCTTGATTAGAAACAATATCAGTTTTCACCAAATAATTATAAAAAATATATTCATAAATGGTCATATTACTGTTCTTACGAAATTATTTAAAAAGTAACTACGTAATATTGTTTTGTAATATAATAGTACCAAAGTTTTTAATGTTGTCAATTCAGCGTAGTGGCAATATCCTATTTGATTGTCAACAGAAAACAATAATTCACAAATAACCATTACGATAAAGTACAAATTCAAAATAATAGCTTTTTAAACTATAATCTTTTTCTGAAGTTCTATCAAGAAAAGAAAACCACTGACGGATTTTATAAATTATTAGTTTAATTTTAAATATTGAAAACATTATCCGCCACAGGCCGTAAATGGTACATGTCCTTTGCATTAAAAAAGGAAATAATCGAGATAAAAGCTATTCCTATCTTTTGAGCTGAAACAAATCACATAATTTAAAAACAAAACGTTAAGATTCGAGTTTAACGCGTACAAACACTGTGAAGGGAATTTTTATATAATACATATAAAGATAAAAAAATATTGTGACTATACATTGAGATAAAAACTATTTAATCTCGCAAGTAGGACCAAACTGCACACAATGTACAAAATTTTATTAAAATTGGTTCACTAGTTTAGGTGTACATCACAAACAAACAACATAACACGTAATTTGTTTATATACGCCTACCTAAAGATAAAGCTGCAACAGAGCTATTTCTGTAAGTACAATTAATGTATTGAAAAAATTAATCCATTATATTTAGGCGTCTCTGAACACAAAACATTTATTTTAGAATTTCATCTGTTTGTTCGTTCAGGCAAAAACTACTAAACGGACTGATAAAACTATTTTTTTTTTTGTAGATTTAGAAACTGGTATACATTTGAAAAATGTGAAATCGAAAATAACAGTCACGAGCAGGATTCGAACCTGCATCTCCTGGATACCGTCCAGATGGTTTGCCAATTCAGCCATCGTGACCCTAGCTCCTGAATGCTAATTTCAATAACACATTCATACTTAACGTCTTTGGGTGATGCCTGCACCATCTGTCGGAAGTATTTTCATACATTATACCGATTATTTTCAATGGCATTTTCATGGCTGAATTGGCAAAGCATCTGGACGGTATCCAGGAGATGCAGGCTCGAATCCTGCTCGTGACTTTTATTTTTGATTTCACATTTTTCACTTTGTGTTTACTGTATGTTGCTAAGCATGTCAAATGCTAAAAATATATATAAAAATATCTAAATATTTATAGGGTTTGCGTCATTATTAGGTAAAATCTTAATTGTAAAATTAAGTTTACCTGGTCGGTATAATGTATGAAAATACTTCCGACAGATGGTGCAGGCGTCACCCAAAGACGTTAAGTATGAATGTGTTATTGAAATTAGCAGTCAGGAGCTAGGGTCACGATGGCTGAATTGGCAAACCATCTGGACGGTATCCAGGAGATGCAGGTTCGAATCCTGCTCGTGACTGTTATTTTCGATTTCACATTTTTCACTTTGTGTTTAATGTATGTTGCTAAGCATGTCAAATGTTAAAAATATATATAAAAATATCTAAATATGGTATACATTTTATCCGGCTATTCTTAAATCTAGCTTTTAGCTGTGGTGGAGCCACGGGCAAAGCCTAGTTATAAATACTTTTACATATCTTTTAATTTTTCCATTTAGAAGATCGTAAAAATGTCAACTAGGTAAATACTGAAACGTTAATCCAATCCGTCCCTTTAGTAAAGACCTTCTAAGTGCAAAATTACAAAATATATATATGGGACTTAATGTAATTAATGTCATGCTAATATAATTTATAGGTAATCTTTTAGTTTTTGCTTCAAAATTTACCTACTTTACAATAAAAATAAAATAGATTTAAAATACCACATTCATTTCTTTGCCTCAGTTCGGGGATTATATAGGGCTTTGATTCTAGATTTTTTAATTTGAAGTAGTTTTGTCTTGTTAATTTTATTTATCTAGAATAGCAGTTATATGATAGCAGTAATAACGTAATCGTAAAACTTGGGACTGCAAGATAAAACCAGCAACCCTGAAAGATTATCTCTACAGCTTCTGATGTCTTTAAGCCCGCAATGCGGCAATGTGCTGGAATATGGTCCAAAATCCTCTCACCGTGAGAGGAGATCGTGCCAAATAGTAACAGAGTAATGGTTTTTGAAAAAAGACGTTGATTTTTTTTATCCCAAACTAATCTTAACGCTTGTGCTATGGGTACCAGATTACGGATATAATACTCTATATATATATATATTGTAAATACATACATATTATAGGTAGAAAACGCCCAGATGCAGTACAAATATCTGTGTTCATCTCGCAAATAATTGTCCTGAGTGGCAATTGAACCCACGACCTCGTGCACGCAAGTCGGTTACACTACCGACTACGCCACGAGGCCCGTTTTACAACACTCATTCAGCGGAATATTTTAATTGACTATTGTACTTACTACTAACTAATATATACAATTTATGACTACACCAGAATGAAGCTTATAACTCCTTAAAACAATTTAGTTAATAAGAAAAAAAAAACATTGACAAAAATAAGAAATTTAAACCACCCATCGTTTATGATTATACCATATAGAAACACAAGTCACGTACCTTACATTCACTGTGACCGACTTCGGCCTTACATAAAATAATAATACCATTCCTATGTGCTATGTGTTGTAAAGTGATACGTCTTTCTGTTCACATTATTATAACCCCAGATAAATTTATAGATCGAACGTGTACGGACGTATATTCATAATATTCCAATCGTATTTTAATTTACGAGATGAATTTCAAGGATTTTTTTGTTTGCTAATGTGTTCAGGAACAGACCGCGTCGACTGGGGAAGTATTCTATCATCTCGCACAGCTCAACTTTTATACCTATTACCCCAGGAGTTGGCAGTGCAGGAGTGATGCCCCTGGTTTTGTAACGATTTTAGGTAGAGCAAGGAGGTTGACCACTGAAGAAATGTAACACAGTTCCAGTGGTCTGCCAATACAGACGGAGAGACGGCACACGGTGGGTTTATTTAGTAGGTGAGGGCCCCACACTACCCTGTTCGTAGCGCGAAACGACTGGGTGTACGGTTAGGTACATTTTTTCTTTCCTAAACAAAAAAAAAAATGAGCGAGGAGGTAAGCCGAATGCGTTTCTCATTCTTGTAATAAAAAAAAATAGGTAAACAAAATAGTTCGAGTTAGTTTAAATATATCTGATACATGTCTTGTTATTAAACTACAAAACTTTGACCTTACAGATTTTCTGGTTCATAGTATTTCTAAGAAATCATTTATAATTCTGGTTAAAAAAATAAAGCTTAGATAATCTACTTAAACAAGCTCAAGTCAGCCCGCGGCGTAGTCAGATAGCGTGGGGCACAACGCCACGGGGCGCAGTTAGTCTTAATACAACGACAATAAAACACCGTCGACATAATTCAAGCTAAAGATTTTCCCGTATCTTTGTGGCAACCATTTGTTATAATTTCCTGTCTAAATACGCTTCTATGAAAGCATAAAAAACAACCGCTTTGTAAATTGTGACAAATTATTATGTCTTCAACACAAAACACGGACGCAATTATAAATAATTTAAATTGGGTCTAAGATTTTCCTATTATAATTGGATATATTTTTATTTGAAGAACAATTTTCTACGAGATTAATTTATATTGACGACGTACCTACCATATATTTCTCAAGAACCTTTGTTTCCGATGTTTTAGAAAGATTTCAGATTTCTCAAACAGAAATTAAAAAATATGCATATTTATTATTATTAAATGGGCAAGTATGCTTGATATAGATACTGAACATAAAGATCTTGGGAATCTCCACTCGGCGAGGTCGATAGAAGGATTGCAATTTATAATTGCTATCTTGACACGCCCGTGAAGTCTATTTCTGCCAGTTGTATAATATGTTGTTTACATAATATATGCACTTAATGTTTTCAATGTATCGGAAGGCACTGCGTAGGACAATCTCCCACCATATATTATGTATAGATGATCTGATCAAAGCCGCGGACGGCTGATGGATTTAAGTAGTACAGGGCCGATCTTTGTAGCATTCTCTTGGAGTAACCTATGTCCAACAGTGGATGCTGAAAATAAGATTTAATTAACTAGATGCTAACCTTGACTTCTGTATCCTAGATTTTTGTCCCTCTCATCGAGGTACGACTGAACTACTTAAGGGTCATAATTATTCTACGAATATCGTAATAAAGTTCATTTTTGCCCCCGGGGCCGCGCGCGATTTTATTCGCGCCGTATAAAATTTTCTCTACTAGTAGACACTCCATATACTCGTACTTTACACTCCAAGCTTTATTTTTTTATACTACACGGGTGGCAAAATATCATACGGCCCTGATGGTAAACGGTTACCGTAGCCTATAGACAATAGCAACATCTGAGGCATCACTCGTGCGTCGCCAACTTCAAGAAAATGTATAGAAGTTAAAAAGAAAGGATAATAAGGAGAAATAAGAAACAACAGTAGGAGTAGGTTCTGTAGGAACTCGATGAACCCTAGTTCGGCTCCGGGTAGTTATGGAAACTCTGAAACATATTTTTAAAATTTCTTCTACATATAAAAAATGTCATACTTAGTGTCAATCGATGCAATTGTATTCTGTATTTCACTTTCGACAGCAAAACGCAATATATATTTTTTTATTTATATTTTAGGCTTAATTCCATTAGGTAGGCTTTGGTTTTATATTATATTAATTGTGATTACATAATATAATATTATAAATTTATTATTTATTAATTGATAATTATTTATTAATATTATAAATTTATTACAAAAATATATACTATACATTATAGATAAGCAATGATGATATGATGATGACAGTCACGGATTTAACATTTGTCTGTCAGTCGCGCGCGGTGCACAGGCCCGGTCAACTTTCTTTTACGAATATGCGGCATACCTAGGGGGTTCCTAATAATGATACTGTATAGAAAAAAGAATTAAATATATTATTTATTTTTCATTGGTGGCAATACTGACAAAACGTCACAGACTAAGGGTGTGTTCCGATATACACTGCAAGCACTGTAAGGTGTGACGTCAATTTAGTATACTGCAAAGTCGTTCCGTTATAGTTAGCAATACTGGTTACTGTTTATAACGGAACGCAGTCCAGTATACTAATCTGTTTTTACTTTAATTTCATGCAAAGTATTGGTTTCACACTGCAATAAACACAATTTCTTTAAATTTTCCTTGGTTCAGTATCTTTGAATAACAATATTCAATAACAATAATACTTTTTAATAGTGCAAGTGGTTAAAATTCTGGACTCTATTAATCACGTGATCAAACCATTGAGAGCACCTTACCTGGAAAACGCCAGTGCTCACACTGCTCACAGTACAAAAATGGTGGCGATTATGACGTCATATATTTCCCTAGAATACTGCGGCAGTAGAATACTCAATATATAACGGAATGATTTTTCTCCAGTAAGAGCACTGGACAGTGCTAGCAGTGTATATATCGGAACACAGCCTAATACATTATTTGTCATTTGTCAAATGTAAAAAAATGGCTCTCTGTCACTTGCAAATGCAGTTTACGAACTTGCTTATTGCTGTTTTGTAGTGTTAATAAGTAATTGTTTCGAGGTGGAATGAAGGAAAATCAGATAAAATGTTTTAAATGTTTTGGTGTAAAGAAAATATACAGTTCAGGATACTTTTCACAATAGCTAGTTAAAGTGATCAAAGTTAGTTGCGATTATGGAGTTCTGTGATTGTAAAATTTTATATTTTTTGTTAAATAAAAGTTTATTTTAATCTATTTTTATTTTCAATCATTTAAAATAAGAATCTTAATAAAACAACAAAAATAAGTGGTCGTATTTGAATTCCCTCTCTATATTAATTAAAGGGGGCGTTCAATAGGTGCTATATCTGTCAGAATTTGTCGCATTTTTTTTGTTCGAAGTTGCTATTCTTCTCGGGTAGAGTTTATGTTCCTTGGCGGTGCAGCATACCGGTTGCACGTATTACTGTTTATTGTTAATCCGCGCTTCACTAATTTATTACGCACCAGTGATCGTCTTATCTACAATAATGGGCGAAGCCCATTGTGATCGTCCGCCCGATATAAGTGATGTGATGAGTGAAGACGAAGTCCCAAATATCACTATTTACACACAAGCTGTAATAGAAAATGTAGGACAACGATGCAGCGTCGAATCGCCCGCTTCGGCGGTTATAAGTACGCCCCGCGGGGAGAAACGACAATACGCGGCAACGGATGAAAGCGGCGAAGCAGTAGATGAGGAAGGTTATACTTTGGTCATGAGAAAAACGAACCGCAATTTGATAAATAAACACCTGGCGTCTCTTAGAAATGACCTCATTAAAAATGATGTTTGCCTTTCATCATCAAAAATGCTTCCCAAACAAATAGGTTTGGCGCGATTATTTAAAACTGAAAATATTATTAATATGTCGAGAATTAAATACAAGAATGCATACAAGGTGATCATTCGTTTTGAAAATAGAGAAAATGCTTTGCATTTAATAAAAAATCAGAAAATTCAAGACCTTGGGTACCGTTGCCATTTCACAACGGAGGTGGATTTAAGCTATGGAGTTGTGAAGTACTTGGAGCTAGATATTAACGATGAAGAGCTTATGAAAACCTTTAGTGCTGATTGAAAAATCGTGTCGGTGAAGCGACAAAAGCGGCTATCTGATAAAGGCGAATGGGTGCTAGTGAGAGATTTGGTTTTAAAAGCCCGACGCTGCCAGCTTATATTCATGGATATGATTGTAGATTCAAGGTCAAATCATATACATACCCAGTATCACAATGTGGATTGTGTTGGAGATACGGACATACAACTCATACATGTCCAAGTGCCAAAAAAGTCTGTCCAAAATGTGGTGCAAATCACAGTAACTGTAGTACAACTATATATAGGCGTGTAAACTGTAAAGGTCGTCACGTATCATTCAGCAAAATGTGTCCTATGTTCTTGAAAGGAACAGAGATTCGAGAAATTATGTCTAAATTCAATGTGACGTACAAAATCGCCTTATCTTAGTACATAGAGAATGAGTATTACGAAGGAGACACAGAACCTAATGAAGCTCCGGTATACACTGAAGACAGGCGCCAAACAGGTAATATGGGCACGTCATACAGCGCCGCCTTGCAACAGCCAGCAAAGATCCCTAGAATGGGATCTGTGAGTTCAAGTGAAGTATATAAAACATAGAAGAGAACGGACACAAGAGTACACAGAAAAGTCGACCTATACATCACCCCCAGCAGCAGAGAAGAACGAAAAAGAAGAAAAACGGAGGAATTATTTTATTACAGTTTTATATAAACTTAAAGAAATAGTAGCATCTAATAGTAGTTTTGAAGAAAAAGTCCAGAATGTCTTAAAAGTAGTGTTTGATGAAGTTATATCATTTGTTGTGAAGTATTAATTATTAGTAATGGCGAAGTTTGGAGTAAATGGTTAGGCATCCTTAATTATGGATAGTCACAACTATGTAAATCACGCTATAAGGGCATCGGGCTCTGGGGCTTCTATTGCGCAATATATTCATATTGCGCAATGGAACTCACAGTCTGATGCCTAAACGACATGATCTCGAATTACTTTTGAGCCAGGAGAAAATCAGTATCGCCATATTGAGTGAGACATGGCTAGAACAAGATACTAATTTACGAGCCAATAATTATAACATTTATAGAGGGGATAGGTCTGATGGGTGGGGCGGGGTAGCTATTTACCTTCTCAAATCTTTAAAAGCTCACTTAGTACCACTTAATGGCATAAATAACGGAACTAATATAGATATTATATGTGTTAAAATTTTAAACTGTAGCTTTTTAGAACACATCATAGCAATCTACTGTCCACAAAGTCCACCTACTTCACAAAATATTTTGTATATGATATTTTCTAAATTTAACTCAAAAACCATTATAGCGGGCGATTTCAATGGTCATAATAGAAATTGGTCATACAAAAATTACTCTAGGGGGCGTCAACTATTAGATGCTTCCATTGATAATGGGTTTATGTCAATAAACAGTGGAGATTTTACAAGAGTTAAGCTAGTAAGTGGGAGATTGCGGCGATCATCTCCAGACATTACTTTTGTATCATCAGATTCGGTGATATATATGACATGGAAAGTGACGCGTGAATGTCTAAGCAGTGACCATTTGGTTATTAAGGTATCCTTACAATATCAAAATTCACGTAATTTTGTTATAGGACGCAATTTCAAATTGGCTAACTGGCAAATGTATCAAGAAATTTTGAAACCTAGAATTGATCCCGATTTAGTATTTAATTAAAATAACATTCAAACTGCATATAACTTGTTCATTGATGAAATCAATCAAGCTGCCAGTGAAAGCATCCCAATGATTAAAAACTGTACAAATCCGTCACAAAAATTTCGCCTAAACCGTATTGGTGCCCGAAAATATCATTAGCGATAGCGGAGCGTAGACTTGCAATGAAAAAATTTAGACGCAACCCTACTACAACAAATCTTGACGAATTCAATAAAAAAACTGCAGCTGCGCAACGAGTCCACAGGCATTACAAAACAATACATTGGCATTTACAGAATTTACTTATAGTTTAAAAAAGAAAGACACTGCTCCCGGGGACGATAAAATTACTTATTCGATGATCTACAATTTGCCACTTGAAGGAAAACTACAATTATTAAAAATATTTAATTCTATTTATAAATCAGGCTATGTACCAGATCAGCGGAGAAAGGTCAAAGTTATTCCGACACCTAAAGTAAATTTTAACCCCAATATCGCACCTAAATTTTAGACCTATATCTTTGATTTCGTGTATATGCAAAATATTTCACACCCTGATAGGCAAACGATTAGAATGGTATGTAGAAAGTAACAAAATTTTACCTTCCACCACCTTAGGCTTTAGGAAAAATCAGTCGTGTCTCGATTGTTTAGCGCGCCTAGTATCCAAAATACACATAGGATTAACAAATCGTATACCTACGTCAGCAGTATTTCTTGTTGTCGAAAACGCTTATAACAACGTTCTTATAGATCAACTTGTGATAATACTTAATAAATTAGGAGTAGCACATCACATGTGTCACTACCTATGGAGTTTTTTGAGTAAACGTATTTTAATGATCAAAAATGAATATGAAAGCGATGAAAAAAGAATGAGGTGGACTAGCAGAGGTTTAGGACAAGGAGACCCTATCTCTCCCCTTTTGTTTAAAATTATATAACATAGGATGTAGTATAAATAATGCAAGTATACTTCAATATGCATATGATTTAGTAATATTTACACAGATAAAGGATGGAAATTTGATCGAAATTTATTTACAAAACGCTGCAAATACAGCGGCTGATTAATTAGAACAGCTGGGTTTACAGATATTTCCTTCAAAAACACAAGTTTGCCAATTCAAGAGAGGGCGGGGTATATGTGAGCTAAAGTTGAAAGTAAATAATCATGATGTGGATTAATAAATCACTAACTTGGGGGAAACATAAGGATGGAAATTTGATCGAAATTTATTTACAAAATGCTGTAGATACAGCTGCTGATTCATTAGAACAGCTGGGCTTATAGATATTTCCTTCAAAAACAGAGGGCGGGGTATATGTGAGCTAAAGTTGAAAGTAAATAATCATGATGTAGGCACAGTCGATAATGTTAAATACTTAGGAATGTGGATTAATAAATCACTAACTTGGGGGAAACATATTAAAGAAACAGTTGATAAAGTGAGTAAAACTATTAACTTATTAAAAGTGTTAACGGGGACATCATGGGGACTTCACCCTAAACACCTACGGCGACTATACATTGCATTAGTACGAAGTTAAATTGATTTCGGTAGCTTTCTGCATGATACTGCATCTAAAACTAATTTATATGAATTGGACAAAATACAGAATAGAGCAATGCGTGTGATTGGTGGATTCATTAGGACTACACCCATACATGTTATGGAGAGTGAACTGTGCATTCAACCATTGTATTTAAGAAAGCAGTACCTTGCGAAGAAATATTGTTTAAAAGTTAACTATTCATATACCACTACTATAAATATCCTCAATGAGCTTTCAGATTTGATTGAAACAGATTATTGGACTAGAAAAAAGAAACTTCTTTTAGCAGTAGAACATTTAGAAACTAAATTCGAAAAAATTAAGATGCATAATACCTTAAACATGTTTTGAATGGACACGTGGATGTCTAATATTCAAATGAATTTCATTTGTACGGAGGTTGATGGAATCCAACAAGCTAAAGAGAAATATGACTCTAGAGTACTTAAATCTAATTCTCTATGTATGATAGATGTTAAATATGCAGGATGGTACAAACTTTTTACAGATGGGGCGAAAAGTCGTGAAGGCATGGGTGCCGCATATTATGATCCAAGAAATAATTTTAGCGAAGGGTATAAAATTGTGTCAGAATGCAATTCGATAATGACAGTGGAGTTACTAGCGGTCTCGAATGCACTATCATATGCAGGTAACGTAGGTGCTAAGAAGGTAGTAATATTTTCTGACAGAAAAAGTGTATTACAGCATATTGCTCGATGTGCCTCTAGTTCTAAAGGCGCCTCGATAGCGTATGAAATTTTATGAAAAATATTATTACTAATAAGTAGTGATGTGGATTTGAGACTGCAGTGGATCCCTTCACACGTCAATATTAAAGGAAACGATGAAGCTGACAAACGCGCTAAGGAAGCTGTGCTCACTGGGTCTGAAATTTATATGATGCCAGAAAATTCAGAAATTCTAACTAAATTTAAGAATAAAATATTAAAAAAATGGAAATCGCATTTTGACACCATTTCGTGCACAAAGGGTATTTGGTATAACAGTTTGCAGCAGGAACCTTCCAAAGTACCGTGGTCTACAAACTGTAAAATGAAAAGGCGTTTGATAGTGATGGCTCACAGACTGCGGTCTGGTCACATGCCATTAAATAACTTCAATTATTTTATGAAGTTAGCAGAATCCAATACCTGCGATATTTGTGGAATTGTGGAAGATGTGTATCACATGCTAGTCGAGTGCTCACTGACTCGGGCTGTGAGGTTGCACATGCTCACTCAGTATGGCTATGATTTTCGAGATGTCGGTGTGATTCAATGTGTTCTGTCTGCTCCATTGAGTGAAGCAGCCAGAGCACTATTTACTATGTTAAGTATTTTAATTAAGTAGCACATAAGAAAAGAGTACATTATGTACATAATGGAGCTGTCATAGTTGCTAAGCGACAAAAGCGCCTTAAAAACTAGATTAAAAAAAAAAGAAAACATTTTCCTGTAATGTACCTACATGGTAAAGGTGTCTGTACGTGTCTATGGAATTATGATCCTAATAAATACACTCATACGCTAGTACTTTTATTGGTGCTTTGTGTTAGTGAATATTTTTCGCTCATTTTTTTATAATTCACTACAGCCTTATCTAGGGAAGAATTCCAATATCGTGAAGGAATGTCTGCTTCTTTGCAGATTATAAAGGAAATAATTCAATTCAATAGAATAGAGTCCGCCGCTTAGATATTTTGTAATTATGATATACCAGTGCAAATTATTCAGTCAATTCTAAATACGTAAATAATAAAAATTGATTGGAAGGAAGTACATACAATCCACTTAAACATAATTATGTATATGAGCCTAGCTTCCTTCTTCGTCACAATTGGTTAAAAAGATAACGCCTGCGAAAATACCAAAAATGTTCTTTAAAGTGCATTGCATTGTTTTAATGCAATATATAACTGTTTTATCCCATGTTTTACGAAGTTTTTTATGTTTTTTTAAGGATAGATAGAGCAGAGTTATTTTGGATAGATTTGATGTCAGGAAAAAAGTTATGCTAATTTAAGTGTATTTTAGTATTACAATATTATAGTAATTCAGAAGTTTATTATTTTGATCATTTTGATCTGTACTGGGCCGTGTGGGGCCGGCTTTAGAATAGTCCCACCCCTCTCCACCCATGGGAGTCGTAAGAGCCGACTGAGGGAATACCGAGGGAGTGGGCAGCAGCACTCCCTCGAGTATTAACAACATCCACTGCGATCGCCAACCCGCCTACCAAGCGTGGTGATTACGGCACTATCCCCCATATGAGCGCACAGGACCACTCGTTGTGGCGTTCTCTTGGGGAGGCCTATGTCCAGCAGTGGACGTTGAAAAGCTGATGGATAGATGGATGATCTGTACTTTAGCACTTGACATGCTCAGCTATGCATTTATGCTGATAATGCATTAACATGCATTAAAACAATATAGTAAGTTTAATTTTGCAATTAAAATTCATACCATTCGATGGCGCGATTTTTTAAACATTTTGATCTGTATTTTAGCACTTGACATGCTCAGCTACTTTAAAGTACAAATTATTTGTGAATGAGGAAAAGGCAATCCGGGGAAGTGCTCTAAGCTGCTGAGCTACTGCACTGACCTCCGGCCATACCCAATCTCCTCATCACATTTAGAAGGGACGCAGGTTCGATTCCCGCTCGCACTAAAGTTCTCTTTTTCCTCATTCACAAATAATTTGTACTTTAAAGTTTATAATTTATTTTGATATTAATTATAAATAGAATAAGTAAATTAACTTCTTGATTTGTTAAATTTATTTCACTCCTCCCCCGTGTATCCTCCTTCCAGACAATCAATGTAGAAATACTAACAAAGTTTTCTTCTCTATTATTAGTTCACTAACACCCTGTCAAATACAACTTCAACTTTTGCCATTAGTGTTCAACTTAACGAAAATATTAGTGAGATAGACGATAAAGTTGCTGCCATGTTAAATAACATAGTAAAAGAGACGACGTCGAAGAAATTATTATTAAATATAAAGACTTCACTATACGGCATATTATAACCTCTATGCCGAAATCGATATCAAACATGCACTGTCTGTTTTTCTTTAAAATATTAGTAGATATGTATAATTCCACAACCTTATAACAATGACTAATTAAGTTGCTACCTGCCATTATATCACCAAACATCATGCATACATTAGCCTATTTTCGTCGAATTTCAAAATGAGCTCCTTGCGTCTGCAGCTTTGACCAGATCCTCGATGTACGAGTACTTTGTCCGATCGCGCTGTGTGGTCCGATACATGATGGCCAATTCAGAAACTGTATAATGTGGGTGTCATCGATCAGAAAACTTGAGTATCCAAAAACCTTTTCTAATAAGAGACCAAGATTTTATAAGGAATCAAATGTGTTCAACAATCAGTTATTAAGAATGTTCAATAACTCTTTTAATAATTATATTTATTTGAGCTATAATTACACCATTATTATGACATATATCTCATAAATAACGATTACGAAATACAAAAGATCTTTATTTATTCGAAGTACATCATAATATTCACTCAATTAGGTACTCATTTGATTTTATTTATGTAATGCTAGCCTTTGCCCGCGGCTCCGCCGCAGCCAAAAGCTTGTTGAAGTGAAAACTTCTTTTGGCGCACCACACACAGATTTTTTCGTAGGCTGTAAGTAAGACTGATCGGTCACGCTCTGAGGTGAAAGGCTCGATCGAATGAACTCGGGACCGCCGAGTGTACCCGAGCGAGAAGCACCGCACACACATTTTTCCATAGGCTGCAAGTGAGGCTGATCCGTCACGCTCTGAGGTGAAAAGCTCGAGGGACTGCCGAGTGTACCCGAGCGAGAAAGATACAGTCAGCTGCTCTTTACTGCTGTGTCGCTGTGTTTATTAGTGTATTAAATTTATATGTACTATTTGTTATTGTTAATTATTATCAATTATTCAATAGTTTTATAACTATTAAAAACTATAATAGTTATTATTGATATGTGATAATAATTATTTCAACCATCATTCAATTTGGTTTACATTGTGAGGTTAGTGTATGTAGTTAGTGGTTTCTCGTCCTAATATTATAATATATGTATCATAGATAAATAATTATACATTCAGTCAAGAAAGTATTGGAAATGGAAGATTTATTTATGGTTCTAAATTCAAATTTTGTTTTTTTTTTTGTTGTTGTTAGATTGGCACAACTGTTATCCATTTTGGTGCGGAGTTTGAGTTGCATCTGTTATTTATATTAAATACAGTGCTGTTTTTGTTATATCATATTTAGTGTGTATTGCGCATTTCATAATGGACAAAAATATCGAACAAAGAGTTTGTCTTAAATTTTGCATCGCCAATGGAAATTCGTGTTTTTTTTTCACTGAAAATGTTACAAACGGCTTACGGTGAATCGACTTTATCAAAAACACGTGCTTATGAGTGGTACAAAGTGTTTAAAAGCGGTCGAGATGTGATGGAAGATTTGCCTCGCTCTGGTAGGCCATCAACGTCTGCAACTGAAGTGTTAACTTCAGTTGCAAAAGTGAAGGAAATAGTGACTGAAAATCCTCATTCAACTTTGAGAGAGATAGCCGCCAAACTTTCTGTGTCTCACAAGTCGATCTGTACTATTTTAAATAATCACTTGGGTATGAAACATGTTTCCGCTCGGCTAGTCCCAAAAGACCTGAATTTTCTCCAAAAACTCAATCGCATGAGAGTCGCTGAGGACATGCTAGAACGAGTCAATTCCGACCCAACATTCATGAAACACATTGTTACTGATGACGAGACGTGGTTTTACGAGTTTGACATGCAAACTAGTCAACAAGCTTCGGAGTGGCGACTTCCAACTGAACCGAAACCGAAAAAACCACGCAAAAGTCGATCAAAAGTCAAAGTCATGTTGACTGTTTTCTTTGACTATCGCGGTCTTGTGCACTCGGAATTCTTGCCAGAAGGTCAAAGGGTAAATAAAGAATATTATTTGAGCGTTATGTGGCGTTTAAGAGAGCAAATTCGACGAAAAAGGCCAGATTTGTGGAAAGAAAATTCTTGGATTTTGCACCACGATAATGCGCCTTCGCACAAGGCCATCATTGTGAATGAATTTTTGTCCAAACATTCAACAAATACCACCATATTCACCAGATACAGCTACAGCCGACTTTTTTCTTTTTCCTAAACTCAAATTACCACTTCGTGGCACCCGTTTTCAATCGGTATAAGATGGATAATTCATAAAGGAGAATTCGCGGCGAGAACTGAACTCAATTCCGGAAACAGCGTTTAAAAAATGTTTTGATGATTGGATTATTCGTTGGCGTAAGTCTATCGTTTCTGAAGGAGCATACCTACTTTGAAGGTGAAAAAATAAATTTTGGATGAATAACATAAAAATTGTGTATTATTGATCTTTTCCCGGTACTTTCTTGACAGAGTAGTACATAATAAAACACAAACACATAACAAAAACATTTTCTAGAAATGTAAGAAAAAACAAATTCAATAGAAAGTATTTATTTCTTATTTTAGTTATCACAAACCCATTGTATCCTTTGTAGAAAGCGATATTACGAAAACGAAAATAAATAATTTGAACAAATCAAATCATAGTGTCCCTAATTTCCTAAGGGATCTTGATGTCAGGTTCTGACACCGCTCACCCGTGACTGGAACTCTTTATTTTTAATGTTAAATAACACACAAGGATATCGTGCACAATTTAATCAATATAGGGTAAACTATAGTATTGCTGGCACCCCCTAGTCATTGGTACTTTGGATTTTAAATGCAAATATTAAGAAGTGGTACCTATAGCAAAAAACATCTGTTCTACTTTTTTCATAATCTGCAATAGTAAAGTTGGTAGCAGACAAAAGGCCCGTCATCCGTCATTTACATAGATTAATCCAATATAGTAAGTTTAATTTTGCAATTAAAATTCCTACTACATAACATATTATGTATCATTTACTATACACATTTTTTTTTAGGTTACAAGTATCTCAGGTTCCCGGTATAGTAACGGGATAAAATGTATACCAGTTTTTAAGTCTAATCAAGAGCTATCAAACAAAAAAGTTGCGTCAAAATCCGTTAAGTAGTTTTTACGTGATGCGCGAATGAACAAACAGGCAAACAGACAAAAATTAAAAAAACAAAAGCATTTTGCTTTTAGACACGCTTATAGTCATTTTTACTCAAATATCTTAAACATATAACATAGTATAGATATAAAATCTATTTGCTCTGTACTAACATTACGAGGTGTGTTATAAAGAGTAATTATCAAGTTGTGTTAAACACAGTGTACTTTTATTAAAACAGAAAACATTTCGCTACAGACTATACGTTGTTTAGGTAAAGCTGTAAAGGTTATGATATTGGCCCACTAGATAAGCCAGTGTAGAGACCCAAACATCAACACGTTTATTATCGCTTAGACGAGCGCTTTATGCTGTAAACGAAGCCGAGAGCACATAAAAATAGCTGTAAACTGAACATATCATAGATTAACTAGTTTGTAACTATATTGCACCAGTACTGTAATACGGTTTATGAAATAATAACTTCAATAAACAAAGCAAACGCAAATTGGATGAGTTACCTTTTAAAGCGTTATTTACCAATAACTAGTTAAGACCATGCGTGTTATGTCAAAGAAAACTGTTACTCTAATAATAAGTTGAAAACCATCTGTCGAATTGGCATGTCAAATAAAGCCCTCAAGTCAAGTTTTCTCTTATTAATAATATAGTGGCAACTATGATATATTGCCGGGGCCGGCAGCAATAATAGCTTCACTCCGTCTCTTCCTATGGGAGTCATAAAAGCCGACTAAGGGATTACCGGGGGACCGGGCAGCAGCGTTCCCCTGTGTACTAAAAACATCCCATTTTGGGGAGGCCTATGTCCAGCAGTGGACGATGAAAGGCTGACGGATGCATGGATGGATGGAACTATGATATAAAAAATATTATCTTAACTATTATAAAGCTGTAACTGAGCTGGGTCTGCACATTTAAGATATTTGAGAAAAAATTACTATAAGACTAATAAAATGACTTTATAAATGTGCTATATAGGCGTGTCTGACAAAAAACATTTTTTTTCGATTTTTTTGGCTGTTTATTCGTTCGCACATCACGCAAAAACTACTGAGCGGACTTTGATGCTTTTTTATTTAACAGCTCTTGAGTAGACTTAAAAACTGGTATACATTTATTATCCTGCTACCTACTATACCGGGAAACTGAGATATAACCTAAAAACTAGTTTTTGGCTGCGGCGGAGCCACGGGCAAAGTCTAGTCCTACAATATTATAAATTAATCTAAAGTTTGTATGTTGATTGACCTTCATTTAGAATAATATTATTCTTTAAATATTTTTTGCTTGTGTAAATTATCACAAATGTTTGACAGTGAAAATTCCGGTTTACGAATACACAATCTAACTCTGTCTTAATCTGAAGAAATATCTGTCGATTAAACAATATTAAATGTCTCTACTTTATAATACCAGCAAGTCTTTATTAAGCATATTAAAACATACATTATACAATGTTAAATAAAATATTAAACAAGCAGTAAAATATGTTATACTATACTACTTTTAAATTGACCTAATATTGTTTTATAGGTACTGTTACTTTGTTAGTTATTACATTGACTCATTCGAGAAATATGCTCTTAAAAATATATCACATTTTGTGTAGGTATATATGTAATCTATAAGAGCTCTTTATATGTGATAAAATTATTCATTTAACGGAATATTATATGGAATAGATTCATAAATAAAACAATTCTTATATAATCAATTTATTTCCTTTTTCTTTGTTAACATTTATGTAGATATATTAACAAGATTTATACCATCAAATTATTTTATTTATTACATAGAAGAGAAGTATTGTGCGATCTGAATATTCAAATAGTTCCATCAAACAGTCTTATAATAAATTAAGTTTTCACTAATTACAATTAATTGAAATATACTTTAGGAAGATTAATTATCAAGAAGTACACAGAATCCATTTTTCTATTGTTATTATTTTACATTATAATTATGGTTAGGTACATAATTGTGGATCAACTATTACAAAAAATACAAAATGTTTGTTTTATCTCATTGATATTGCCTTGTCAATACTTGGCTACTTATACGTAATAATAATACGACATTATACAATACACTATTACAAAAAATATTTACAAGTTTTTATAAAACCTTTATTCTTAGAACGAGAAGGGAATAATATATTCCCTTCTCGTTCTAAGAAGAGACCCTTGTACATCAATAGGAGAATAATGGAACAATAATTGGTTACAAAAAAACATATCAACCACGCGTGCCCCCCAATGATATATCACCAAACACTAAAGTATATTAAAATATGACTCAATATTTATGATAAACATTGGCAAGTAACATTTACGCTCTATTTAACTTAAAACAAGACCCGAAACTACTGGTCCACATTTAAGTTCTTTTTTCTAGTCCATCAAACATCTAAGGAATCCTTTTAACCGGCATAATACACTTCACACAATTGTGTCTATGTTCCGAGGATATATCCAAATGAACAACATTAACCGCTTTATCAAACGTTACCCTCGGAAGTCATCGCGTTAACGTCACTTCAGTGTCACTCGAGCTCCTAGAGCTCTCCTTTATAACGTCTAGTTCTCTATTAGATAACGACGAGTTTCGAGAAAATTTATGACCACTATATTCACATTTATCGTCGAAATTTTCCTGACCACAACCGTTGTTGTAATCTTTAGTTTCATCTGAATCGTCTTCAACTATATCATTTACTTCCACTTCCAACAAATTATCATTTTCTTTTAACCCGTAACCATTGAAATTCCTCTCATGACTCAAACTTCGTATTCTATCTAGATTATGTTCAAGGTGTTGCATATCATCATTGCCACCGTCGGAGTCTTCAAACTTCCATTTAATGTTTGAATTAAAATGTTCCACTCCATGACACATACTAATACTATTACTTCTATGTCCGAATATTGGACAGTTTCGGAACTCTCACAATTCGGGGTGTCTGCCGTTACAGATTTTGTTGAAGTTTCCCTCATCTAAACTCAAATTAGAACGAGAACGACCACAGTCTAGGCCAGGAGTTGGTCTAAACAAGCAGATGTCTGAATTTTTCAGTCTACATTGCCGTGAACAAGATTCTACTGGAAAAGATGACCTATCAAGTTCTCTATAATCTGTAAGTCCATATCCATCAAAATATCTTGGGCCTTGCTTACAATTACTGGAGCAGCCTTTAAAAGATCCAGAGCATTTTAAAGGATCGCGTAAACATGCTTTTTGAATGGCATGAAGAGATGTCGAGGATACGGTGCGTTCTAATATTTCCCCCCAATATTTTTCACGGAGACCTTCAAATTCTCCTTTTGAGTTAAGTCCATCTGAAGTAACAGGGGAACCACAACAACCTGTTGTAGGTTTTTCGTAGCTTGGAAATGATTTAGATCTTCTACAGCAAACCTATAACAAAGATTGGTATTTAAATTACCTACTAAGTATAAAAAAAATACATACCCTGTTTGATTTATAGTTGCACATATCAAAACCCCATTGTTGTCCCCCTGTTAGGTACGGCTCTCCTCCCAGATTAAGAAGGATTGAGGCCACAGCCCAACACACTGTCTCTACAGTTCTTGTTTTTACGGCTAGGTTATACACATTGACACTGAAACTGGTAGACATTACACCAATTCCAGTGGTCTGTCAGTACAGGAGGAGAGAGGCCGTGTACCATACGGCATATTTTTTTAGTGGGCGAGGGTCCACCCTGTTCTTTGCCCCGAACGATGGGGTATACGGTAAAGAATTTCGCCTCAACAAAAAAAAAATAAAGGTTATATACAATAAACACAAAGTGAAAAATGTGAAATCGAAAATAACACTTTGTGTTTAATGTATAGTGCTAAGCATGTCAAATGCTAAAAATATATATAAAAATATCTAAATGGTTATATACAATTTAAGGTTAGTGAAGATAATGTTTGATTTTTCATCACTAAAAAAAGACATTTGAACAACTCAGAACGATAACGATTGAATAAAAAATTGCAGTTTTTGAATGTTATGGTAGTGGTAAAACTTCCAAATATTGAACGTTATAATAATAATAGTCGTGTAACTTACGTAATACTGGATTATCTCATTGCTTATTCTTCTAAAGTGACTGTTCAGCAGCCAATACAGGAAAGGGTTCCAAAAGCTGTTGCTTAATGCCAACCAGGTGACAATAAAGTCCAGAGACGGCGGTACCTTTATAAAAAAATAACTTCAGAAGGACTAAATAATTATTGTTCATATATTTTTAAGCCTTCAAATTAGACTAAGATATTATAATCTATAAAAATAATATCAATTCATTCACCTTAAGTTTATGTATTTGAAAGAAGTATAGATGTTTTTATTTGCAGTATATTTAAGCGTACTTTATAATAATATTTTTTGAAGCAATATTGCCGATGTAACGTCGCTCACGATTTTCTTCAATAAGATTCAAAATTACATTTCAACATCAACAAATATTTTACATTATACATGATATTGCGTATTTTAATGAGTTATTTTCTAAATTGTTTGAATTCTAAGAGAACAAAATTAAAAGCATAAAAATAGTGTTTTACTTCTAGATACTTCTGTATTTAAATTATAATAATCGCTTAGCATTTAACGCATCAACGCAATTCGTATTTAGCTATAAACCAAAACATTTAATGTTATGGAACCACGCTTATAAACAATTTATACTAACTATTTTATAAAATGTAATTATCAAATAAGTTATCGCTTATTCCATTTAAGTACCTAACCTCTTTTATAAATTACTACTTAGTCAATGATGAATTTGTTAACATAAAGTATTTATGAAGAATAATATTTACTTCAATAAACAATAAAAATAAATAAAAAGTCTTACCCGTTGTCCTAGGTGAGCGGACAAACGCGTCAATACTACGCGATGCGACGCGACATGAAAATATCAAATAGAGGTTGTATGTACTTATGGCCTACGTTGTCGCCTAATTTAAATGCAACGCAAATTGGTTACAATATTAGCCGCAATAAGTCGCATCGCGTCGCGTAGCTCACCCAGGACAACGGGTTATAAGCCAAAAATGTACCTTGCATCCAGTACATGCTGCTACAACTTCCTGAATAGTAGCTGGAGTAACCATAACGATGAATCCTAAAGACATGGCTGCCATGGTACGAGATGTACTTACACTGTGTGGTCGCACAGGCGCCTGTATGAAAACTTTGAATTAAATCCCTACTAATGTTATAAAGTTAAAATTGTGTTAGTTTGTTTGTTTTCTTTTTATTACTTATGGTGGCAGTCGAGCCAGGGCCCATCTGATGGTAAATGATAACCGTCGCTCATGGACTCAACTATACGTGGTGTGCCGTGTGGGGCCGGCATCAAGAATAGCTCCACCCCGTCTCTTCCTATGGGAGTCGTAAAAGCTGGCTAAGGGTTTACCGGGGGCAGCAGCATTCCTCTGTGTACTAAAAACATCCACTGCGATCGCCAACCCGCCTGCCAAGCGTGGCGATTATGGCAATTCTCCCCCTAGGGGAGGCTATGTCCAGCAGTGGACGATCAAAGGCTGATGGATGGATGGATGGATAGATTGTCAAGCCCACTGCTCACAATTTCATTTTACAGATATGAAATGAAAGAATAAACGGCTATCTTCTGCTATAACCAAAACACACCGATGTGTTTCATGGCCGGTCACACGGGAGATGGTAGTACCAACCCACTCGGGCTCAATAACAAGTGAGTACTCCCACTTGGTAGCCAGCCTTACCACCACTAATGCAATGGGTGATAATTGCTTACTTTCCTTAGTAGAGACGGACAATGTCCGTGTGGTAACGGACTAAGAATTCAATTGTCACCACCCCATTCTTTCCCACGAGTGTCGTATGAGGCGACTAACTTACTTTCCGTAAGCAATTATCATCCATTGCATGACTGGTGATAGGGCTGGGTGCCAAGTGGGAGTACTCACTTGGTATCGGGCCCGAGCGGGTTGGTACCACCATCTCCCGTGTGACCGGCCATGAAGCACATCGTTGCGTTTTGGTTATAGCAGAAGATAGCCGTTTATTCTTTCATTTCATATCTGTGAAATGAAATGGTGAGCAGCGGCTTGACAATACTCTCGGTATAGTTGAGTCCATGAGCGACGGTTACCGTTTACCATCAGATGGGCTCTGGCTCGCCTGCCACTACATGCAATAAAAAAAAACACATCTATACCGCAAAAATTGAAATATGACAATTTGAGCTTGAGTGCTTTTTCATCGACTTTTTTTATAAAAACCTCAAATAAACTACATCAAAGTTTTTAATTTATACTAGCTTTTGCCCGCGGCTCCGCCGCAGCTAAAAGCTAGTTTTTAGGTAATATCTCAAGTTCCCGATGTAGTAGCGGGATAAAATGTATACCAGTTGTTAAGTCTAATTAAGAGCTATCATAAAATAAAAGTTGCATGAAAATCCGTTTAGTAGTTTTTGCGTGATGCGCGAACAAACAAACAGACAAGCAGATTAACAGATAAAAATCTAAAAAAAATAGTTTTGTGTTTAGACACGACTATATGCCTAATTCAGTCATTTTTTCTCAAATATCTTAAATGCACAGACATAGCTCTGTTACAGCTTTATAATACTATAGATAACAGATAATTGGTGAGAAGTATTTTCTTATATTTATAACACCGAATAAAACAAATATACGAAAAAAAGAAAATATCACCTTACCACTATTTCATGGTCGCTGTGTGATGTTTTTGCACAAGGCTTGGGTACTCCATTGGGCCTTATAGGTTCCGGATCACATTTACTCCTCGTCTTGCTTACATGAAAACCGGATCCGTAGCAATACATAAGGGCCATAGTCGTAGGAAAGTAGTAAGCACAGCACGATAAGATCCTGTAACATACATTATAGTTATGACATACATACATATAAATACTCGGCATTAGAGTTCTTGAAAAATATAATATTATCTAAACATCGATCATAGTTATTATAGCCCACCTCAAACATTACTTACATTACATATTTCTCCTATCTACATAAATCTTTTCTTAGCGTATAGGTTTAGGAATTTGAAGGATTTTATTCCTTAAGAATAAAAATGAAAGGTCCAATATACTACTTCTACTTATCATCACGCTATTTTCCTGCAGGGTAGGCAGAGAGAACAGAGTACCAAGAGGCTCTATTCTTGCATACATCACTCGCTTCCTCAACATTCATAATTCTTTTCATACACGCTCGCCGGTTTCAGGGACTCCCGAATCCGCCTTCCTTCAATACATGACTGATTTGGTCCAGGTAGGTGAGTCTCGGTCTCCCCCTGTACCTATATCCTTCCACTGTCGCATTGTATATCTTCTTAATCAGTCGCTCGGCCGGCATTTTTCTCACATGTCCGATATACTATATTAGTGCTAACGTTGCTAATTCGCATTATGGCGTGCTTTAACTCCATTAATGAATATGCTATTGAAGAGGAAGAGCAAACAATTATCTGCACAGTATTTTTAAGTGATCCGTCTTTACCAAGAACTTTGTCGCTTGAGTTGTGTCATTATGTTTGTAATAAAAAAACAACCAACTTACCTAAAAGCAACTCTGCTGTGAAATACGTCACAAGCCATAAGCCCTGTTGAATTGAAGTAGTAACCAGATCTTGGTAACACCATGATAGCAAATAATGACACGGATAATATCCAAGTTATACTTATGACCAGCACACAGCCCTATATAAACAAAATCAAGCGTTATTGACACTGTACAACTAGGAAAGACATGTAGGTAAGTAGGTGTCCATCCATCCATCCATCCATCAGCCTTTCGACGTCCACTGCAGGACATAGGCCTCCCCAAGAGAACGCCACAATTAGCGGTCCTGTGCCGACCGCATCCTTTTTTTTGTGTGCTCATTATGGAGGATAATGCCGTAATCGCCACGCTTGGCAGGCGGGTTGGCGATCGCAGTGGATGTTGTTAATACTCGAGGGAGTGCTGCTGCCCACTCCCTCGGTAGTCTCTCAGTCGGCTCTTACGACTCCCGTGGATAGAGAGGGGTGGGACAATTCTAAAGCCGGCTCCACACGGCTGTATAATATAAGTAAGTAGGTGTATAATATATAAAAATAAAGAAAGTATTTTATTTATTCTAATAATTTACTACAACTATTTTATTAAAAGAAAATATAAAACAATTATATAAAATTTTAATCCATCCATCCATCCATCAGCCTTTCATCGTACACTGATGGACATAGGCCTCCCCAAAGAACACCGCAGGAAACAGTCCTGTGCCACCTGCATCCAAGGACTGCCTGCGATTTTACCGGTGTGGGAGGCCGTCCTACACTGTGCTGTCCGATACGTGGTCGCCACTCGAGATCCTTTGTTCCCCAACAATTGTCGGTGTGTCGGGCGACGTGGCCTGCCCATTGCCACTTAGTATTTTTAAATATTTATCTTGTTTCTTTAGATTCAAAAATATTAACAAATTATTAATGAACACTTAGTTGCTGATGAATTCGAGATATATATCTCGAATTCATCAGCAACTAAGTCACAAAATAAAAAAACTAATTACTTATAAGTTTCAAGTTATAAGCAATAGCAGTTTCCAAACGTCAAACAATTAGTGTTAATTATCATGTAGTAATTAGGTAAGACATAAATAAACAATTATTTACATAAATCAAATACCAAAATTTAAGGCATTACTTATTCTTGAACGTTTTTGTTGTAGATTCACAATAAACTTTGGTATAAAAGAAGGAAATTATACAAAACTTTTTATTTCAAGTCACGAAAGAGTTAATTTTAGGACGGGTTGAGCCACCCTTTATAGCTTAGTAAGCTTGGCCTCGATACTTAAAAGCTTGCTTAAGCTCCTTAAACTGATGTAAAGAGATTTTAGAGAAACACATTCATCAGCAAATGAACCTTTTTTGAGGTAGTTATTTGGTCTACTTTCTAAATAAAATAGCTTTTGGTAGAAAATAAACGGACATTGTATTGAATACCAGTTTAAGTAATGTTCCAGGGAATGTGAACAGTTTTAATAAATACTAGCCTTTGCGCGCGGCCCCGCCGTAGCCAACAGCTTAGTTTTAGGTTATATTTCAGGTTCCCGGTACAGTAGCGGAATAAAATATATACCAGTTTTTAAGTCTAATCAAGAGCTATCAAATAAAAGTTGCATCAAAATCCGTTCAGTAGTTTTTGCGTGATGCGCGAACGAACAAACAGACAAACAAACGAAATATATAAAAAAATGTTTTGTAATTACAAGACACCTTAAGTATTATGGTATGTGGACATTATTAATACTGTCATCTTTTCTCAAATATCTTACATGTACAAACATAGTTCTGTTACAGTTTTATAATAGTTAAGACACAAATATTTTATTAGAAAAGTGCTATATTTTATTATAAAAGTGCTATATTTTTCCAATACTACAGTGTGAATGTTGTTATTTGAAGCTGGAGTACTTACTTTTTTGCTGGAATGCTTATGGTATTTATCAGGATGGAGCAAGTATAAATATCTATCGATAGCCATGCACACCAATATGACTGCACTTTGTTGACTGACTGCGCCACGCAAGAGTGCCTAAAATAGAAATACTTGATATAATAAGACTAATACGTAATAATAATCATCGGAGTTAGTGTTGGATGCCAAGTGAAAGTTTTTTTTATATTCCGCGAGTGGCAAACGGGCATAATGACCCACCTAATGGTAAGCGGTAACTGTAGCCTATAGAAGCGCAGCACCAGAGGCATTATTCGTATGTAACTCCTATATAATATATAGGAGGTGGAAAGTTAGGATTATAAAGAGAGGATAATAATAGAGCCTTTTGGCACTCGGTTCTCTCTGCCAACCCCGCAAGGGAAATGGCGTGATGATAAGTAAGTATATAAAGAGGATAGGGAGCGGGCTTGGTTGTCGACGCTCTCACTCATTCAAAACACAACAGTAGGCCTATCGTTGTTTTACGCTTATCTCCTGTAAGAGAGTGATACTGCCCCTATCGATCCATTCATTCACGATGAGACGAGCAAAGCTCTGCTACTAGAATTTGTAGGTACTCATTTGTTAAGTATCGGACTCGAAAGCAGGTTGGTAACACCATCTTCTGTGTGAAATGGTTAGCAGTGGGATAGTGCTCTTAGTATAGTTGAGTCCATGAGCAGCGGTTACCAGTTACCATAAGGTAGCTCGTCTGCTACTATAGGCGATTAATAAAAGTTTTAAGAAAATTATTTGAATGATCAAAGTGAAACCACAATCTGAAACTGTAGCTGTAATAAATATAAGATCAAATAAACTTCAAGCAACATGCCTTAAAATCTGTGGCCTTGATTTACAAAACAAAGGCCACTTTGTAAAAGGAATAACGAGTTAGCGAGTCCACGGGTGTCTGGCGTGGGTTACGATGCTTAACTTCAGTGAAGCATTACATTGTGCTCGGTCACTATAAACCATTAGACGATACCGCATTCCGTGCTTCCACAGAAGTTTTAGGGATTTTATTGTTCACGAATCGCCGCTTCTCCGGAACGTTAATAATTACTCCCTTCCCAAGTTGTTCCCATATCCGTGAACGGAGGACCCTTCAGTGATCAGTCTCTTTATTGTAGGCTTTTGCAGATATTGTTGTTTAAAATTAAATATTCTTGTTTTTAACACAAGACCAATTAACTCTGAATATAATTTATGCTTTGATTTTTTTTTCTCAGCACCACTCACAGCACGGGTCTCCTTTCAAAGTAAGAGGGATTTAAGTCATAGACTGCTGCGTTAGTCTATTGCGAGTTGGTTGTTTCTATAATTTTTAATATAAAAATGTTTTATTTATGAGTAGGTATTATTAAAACTAAATTACATCTTAAAACCAATAACACACTAAATCTGGTAACTAGCGTGTAAAAAAGTCTTACTATCTTTGTCTACATAACTCTTATAGCATTGTTTAGAAAAAAAATATACAGAACAGATTTTTATGACGATAATTTTGTTAGTAATTTACTTAACCAGGCCTTGCCCACGGTTCCGTCGCAGATGAAAGCTAGGCTAGGTTTATATCTCGGGTTCCCGGCATGGTAGCGGGCTTAAACTTATACCATTTTTTAAGTCCAATCATGAGCTACCAAATGATATAGTTGCATCGGAATCTGTTGAATAGCATTTGCGTGATCTACTAACAAACCAAAATAATCCAACAAACAAACATTAACTCTAAAAAAACATTTTGTACTCAGCTACGCCTAAATACAAAATATGGTCACTTATTCTTAAAAAAAATAAATGATCTGCTCGGATACAGAATAGCAATTATGTACTAAATATTTATTAGAATGACAAGTAAAAAAACTATATAAACTTTCGTTAGAAGTTTATTTTCGAAGTCCAATGTTTAAAATCAAAGAAATAAATATGTGCCTACATATTGATACCTATATGCTCATGTAAGTATAATGTAGACAGTTCGTAAACAACAAAATATAAACGAACAAACATAAGACATCATATATATACAGATGAATTGAGAACCTACTTTATGATCCTGATTGTATATTCATTGAAGTTTTATTTCTCTTGGAACACATGAATTGAAACACTTACCTGAATTTGGCAAAATATCTCTCCGTAGGGCCAACACTTGTATAGAGCTGGGAGAAGTGCCACTGGAGCTATTAAGATCCCCGTGAACAAATCGTTTAAGGCGAGTGACGTCAGTAAGTACCTTGGCTGGAAAATAGTGAGATAACATGTAATTTTTTTATTGCCTTTGGTAACAAGCCACGGTCTACCTAATAGTAAATGGCAACCTTCGCTCATGAACTCAACTATACTAGGAGTATTAACAAGCAACCGCGCACCCTTTCATTTTGCAGATATGAAATTATACGGTAAACGGCTTCTCCTGCTATAACCAAAATACAGTGATGTTCTTCAAGGCTGATCACAGGGGGGACGGTGGTACCAACTCGCTCGGGCCTGATAGCAAGAGAGTACTCTCACTTGTTATGCAACCCTATCACCAGTGATGCAATGAGTTATAATTGCTTGCTTCCCTTAGTCGCCACGTACGACACCCGCGGAAAAAAAAATGGAGTGATGACATTTGTATTCTTAGTCCGGCACCACACGGACAAGAATGCGAATTTCTCGTAAAGAACTTGTGTAAAGAAGAATTTGCCTCTTTCTAAGCGGTAGAGAAAAATTGGCCTCTTTCAAAGTAGCAAAGAAAGGCCTACATCGCCTCCCTATTGAAATGAGTTGGCATTATGTTTTTTTTTTTCTATCGCACGAAGAAGAATAGGCACGTAACCAATAGTGACAAAATATTCAAATAAGAGGAAATTATTATCAATTAAGTATAATCAAATAGTACTAGATAATTATAATAAATTAGCATAATAAATAGATTTATTTACCTGATTATCAATGTATTTGATGTATCTACGATTATTTAACACGCATATCAAGACTAAGTTACCAAGTACAATTGCCATAGACAAAGCAAATATGAAGAAAGCTTTTAAGATGTCAGATGGGGCTGGCAGCGTCGAAGGCCAACCCTTGCCGTTTAGCCAACAGGAACTGTTGGACAAAGATGGCGCTACGAGTAGTGCGCCCTTGGTCGAGTCAAACATAGTCGGCGCCTGGAGGCCGCGCACTCTCCTTTTGAATAAGGCATTTAGATCATATTATATTGTCTCAGCTGTCACACTTTCATTTATATAAAATATTTAATTAAATCGCACTCGAAATGTTTCTAAAGTGAAAGCGTCAATTGAGTTACCATTGTGCCTTGTTTTAGGTTTTATACTCCTTTCTCTGTAAAGAAAAAAGTACCTATTAGTCAGAATAATTGTTTTAAACAGTATTTAAGGGATTTTTTTTAAATCTATCAGATAAGAAGCATTGTATGCAAACTTTTTCAATCTAATATTAGTATAGTATTGATCCTATTCTCTATTATATTATTCTTAAGCAAACCTCACTATTCCGCAATGTTTTAAGCAAAATCGTATAAATTTACAGGCATTAAACATAGTTTTATTATTTTTATTACGAGCCCCATGACTGTAAAAAGAAATCCAGTGATCCGCTCAAACACCTTACGACGTAAAAATACATTTATTATTACGAAAATTATGAAAAAACTACGAGAAAATTGTTCTTCTGAATTTTATAGAGATAGAAATAAAAAGGCACAAGAGTACATCGGAAAGTACGTATACGAGGAGCGTGCGTGACAAGTCTTGGAAATCGTTTTTTAAAGATATATTTTTTGAGCGGAACTTCCCCGCAGATTCTAGCAAAAGCACTGTCAATTTCCGGTAAAAATATCTCTATCTAAATAAATATATCTGAGGTAATTTAAGAGAACCTGCTGACGTCTATATTATTAGGAGTCCATCGGATTTGCTTATTTTATAAATTAAAGGTCAAGTTATACTCAAGTGCGATTTTCTGCTGTGCATTCTTAATATTTTCACCATCACGCTCTTTAATTTGAGCTATTTTGCCTATATAAATTGGTTGAGTTTGAGGGAAACTAGTTGTAAACATTTAACTTTACTTTCCCGTATTCTTTATTTCCCACGTTATTACTTAAGAATGACTTTACCGATTTCATTTTTTTTTAAGATTTCTATTCCCTAGTAGATGGTTCCTACGGAAAGAAAAATTAAGAAAATAGTGCTGAAAATAAGAACATTTCAGAAAATGTAAGGACTATTTTAACTTCCGCGGTGGTGTAGCGGTAGTGTATTCGACTCCTAATCATGAGGTCTCGGGTTCGATCCCCGGGTCGGGCAATGTTATTGAGCTATTTCCTAAAAAGAAAAATTCTCAGTAGCAGCCCAGTAGAGTTTGGAAATATGCCTGGTAGACGTCAATAGGTTCGCCTCCTATTACGTGGGACTTAAACATAGCTGGCGAGTCGTGGGTGTGTAATACACCTCTGCCTACCCCTTCGGGGAATACAGGCGTGACGCTATGTTTGTTTGTTTTTATTTTAACTTCGCGCGTTTGACAGTTTGCTACTAATTGAATATTCATAGATAAGACAGGACAACGTCTGTTGGGATAGGGAGCAATATTATATAGTTAGTAGAACAATAACACATATGAAGTTGTGCTGCATGTCACGTCATAATGCTTCGCATTGGATGGGCGCTAGTTTATTAAATAAACTTGTTCAAATATCTGTCGATATAAGTCTTTGTTATATTTATACTACCTACTGTTTTCCCTGGTCTTCTCTTAAAGTGAGAGGGATTTAGGCTGTAGTCTACCACGCTGGCCCAGTGCGGGTTAGAAACATCACACGCCACCGAGAAATTCTCTCAGACATACAGTTTGTGACCACTGAAACAATGTAACAAAGTTCCAGTGGCCCGCCAATAAGGGTGGAGAAACGGCACACGGCGGATTTATTTAGTCGGTGAAGACCCCACACTACCCTGTTCGTTGCCCCCAACGAAGGGGTGTGCGGTTTGGTACATTTAAACAAAAAAAAGGCATAGGTTTACTCACGTTGTATCCAGTGTTAATTTGTAATCAAATAGACACATAATTTCGAAAAAGTCAGAGCCATGTGCCGTGCAAGGACTTCAAATGGGCTTCAAACTTAATACCTTAGAGACATACCGTCTCTACAGTCCTTTACGATAACATCTTAATTTCGTAGAGGAAAGGTAAATGTTATTAAAAATATTTGCACGTAAATCCTCATGTTTACATGTTTATATACATAGGTATGTATGTATAATATTAATAATTTCAGTTATAATCAAAGATATAGTGCCGTAAACAAATGCGTACTTCATAAATATGCGTTTGTAGCTTCTGAATCCAATTTAATATAAGTAAGTATTTAAGATAAGTATAAGTAAGGCCATAACAATGGAATATTTCAATATGATTCAGTAACATAAACATAGCATCACGCCTGTATTTCCCGATGGGGTAGGCAGAGGTGTATAAAGATAGATAAACAACTTGTTTCATCTACTGTCAAGTCATTTAAGTGTTGATTTTAATTGTGTTCCTTGGTTATCCATCGTAAAGTTCTCAATAGGTATCAGTCTTAAAAGTCTGGAACAATGCGCAGTAGACAGTAATTGACTCATTACTTAAAGATGATTTATATTCATAAACTAGGACTAAGGACTTAACTTTTATCAGTTCGGAAGCCGACCTCAGTAAAGTTTTTGATAAGCCAAAGAAACGAAGATTTTAAATATCGAATAAATAAGAGACAGCACAAATTGTTGACAATCACGATATAAATCAAATGTATAATTTGTAACTGTGGAATCCAAAACAGACGCGACCCAGCCTACTAGCCAGACAGGTCGACGCCAAATGTGGCATTAAGTTTGTGGCTCTATGTCGGATAATATCACAACATTAAATACAGGATTTAACGTTGTGGGCGTTTTATTATTCTACGGGAAAAGTTCGATTGAAATTTCAAAGGTTTGTTTGTGCAACCGCCATTACGAGGAGGGATCAAAAAGTAGTGAGAACGACATACTCCTTGGTAAGAAAAAAAATAAATACTGGCAGGCATAGCTCAGATATATATTTGTAATATTAATAAAGAAAAAAATCTTCGAGTTTCTTTTGTTTTTTTCTGAATGTAGTCATTTGTTTGCTTCGTGTCGGAACGTGTTCTCGAAAATGGAGAAAAACGAAGCGCGAACCGTTATTAAATACCTCTGTTTAAAAAAGTTAACGACGCAAGAGATTCATTGCGATTTGGAGGCAACATTAGGAAAGTCTGCTCCACCGTATTCCACTGTTGTAAGCTGGGCTTCTCAATTTTTAGTAGGGAGAACGAGCACAGAAGACGAACATCGTTACGGTCGTCCATCGACGTCAGTCACCCAAGAAAATGTTGCGAAAGTCGAGAAAATTGTATTGAGCGATCAAAGAGTTACCATCCGATAGTCAATTCAAGAAACGGGCATTTCATATGGAAGTATTCAATCCATATTGAAACAATCTTTGAATATGAAAAAAGTCTCCGCAAGATGGGTGCCGAGAATGTTGACCGACAGTCAGAAACAAAATCGACTTGACATTTCGAAGATATTGTTGGACAAGTTTCAAGAAGATTCTGAAAACTTTTTGTCTCGTTTCGTAACAATGGATGAAACATGGGTCCATCATTTTGATCCCGAGACAAAACAGCAATCTTCGGAATGGAAACGGCCATCATCACCGACCCTGAAGAAGTTTCGTACCGTGGCATTGGCTGGCATGGTTATGGCCTCAATATTTTGGGACTCAGAAGGGATATTGTTGATTGATTACCTGGAGCGTGGAACCACTACTACAGGCCAATGTTATGCAGCTTTAGTTCCCAAGTTGAGGAATGCCATCAAAGAGAAAAGGAGAAGGAAACTTTGAAGGGGCGTGCTGTTTCATCGCGACACGCACCCGTTCACAGGTCGGCAGTTGCTATGGTTGCCATTCAGCAAGCTGGCTTCGAATTGGTTGACCCCTTACTCACCAGATCACGTACCTGTGTTTTTATCATTCGATATTGACAATCGAGTCCAAAGTCATTTTAATATAGCAATAATAATTTAATACTTCACAGAGCTGTCATGTCACCTGATCCATCACAACACAACAATTGAGTTGAATTACAAGAAAATATATTCTTCCTAGGATAGGTGCTTTTCTTACGATACTATACGCTAGTTTAGTTTGTACCTTCCCCCCGAACGGGTCGGTACCACCGACGGTCCTGTGTGACCTGTGGCCATGAAGAACGTCGGTGTGTTTTGGTTGTAGTAGGAGATAGCCATTACTTTTTTCATTTCATATATCAGAAATGAAATGGGGAGCAGTGGCTTGACAATACTCTCAGTATAGTTGAGTCCATGAGTGACGGTTACCATTCAAGTCAATCCAAGACATTTAAGAAGAAATGTGTTATCGAAATTCGCAGTCCCGAGCAATTGTCACGATAGTTGGATTGGCAACGCATCTGGGGCGGTACCTATTCTAGGAGATGCAGGTTCAAATCCTGCTCGTGACTATTATTATTGATTTCACATTTTCGCACTTTATGTTAATTTATATGGCTAACTATGTCAAATGAAAAAAATATATATATAAAAATATCAAAATGATTTACAAAGGTGGGGTCTTACCAACTGAAACAAGCAACATCCTACTACGGAGAGCTTGTGCGAGTAAATGGCACTTATTGCTATTTACCCGTAATACTAGGTCAAAATAATTATTTAATCAGAGCCAGAATCAAATCACAGCATGTAACAATAGAACTCACAATAGATGTCGCAATAGAACTTATTATTCTTATTTACTAATTAGTAAAGACTAAAAAAGCGATTTTGTTTAGAACATAACAGCTTACTATTTTAGTTATAGGGAAAGTGTGTGCACACTTCTAGGCCACCATAGGGACGGATGGATGGACCGGGG
The DNA here is from genome assembly GCA_948253155.1 of Leucoma salicis. Lineage (NCBI taxonomy): Eukaryota > Metazoa > Arthropoda > Insecta > Lepidoptera > Erebidae > Leucoma > Leucoma salicis. The sequence continues at coordinate 10,126,300 of OX411815.1, forward strand.
AACGTCCGCCACCTGTAAGCCCCCCTGCGAAGGTGCGACAATTCGGAGTGCGGACGCGTCGGTCAGTACAGGGTACCCAAAAGGTTAAACCGCTGGCGGACCACTGAAGTAATGTCACACAGACAAACTGTACCAATCAGTCCGCTCGTTTATTTAGTGGGTGAGGGCTCCACACGACGCTGTTCGTTGCCCCAAACAAGGGGTGTGTGATCAGGTATATTTTCTGTTTAAAGAAAAGGATGATGTGCACTCACTATGACTGTACTATCACTATGGTACCTAAGCTGGGGCCGCTTTAATGATGTAACTGTTCTATCTCGATGTTTAGACAATATCTTTGACGAACAAAATCAAATGTCATGAAGAGAGTTTTGGCGGGAACATGAAAGAAACATGTGGTAGCTTCACATTATTATCCAAAACTTGTGTAATATATTAATAGTCAATATATTAATGTGTAAAAGTGGTGGCATTTACTAATTAACTACTTGTATATGTGCATAAGTGTTGGCAAGTGACATAATGCGCTGTAACTTCTTTTTTCGTGTTTCTCCAAAACTCCAGAGAAGCTTCCAGTAAAGCCATCACCGCTTTACTGAGGTATGACTGACTTGACTATGACTAATTTTCTAGGAGTTTGACTTGTGTGACACATTAATTTTACTATACTTACTTGATGCAACGTGAAACTTGATACTAGCAACAAATGGATTAGGCTGATTGCCATCGCGAAGGTGCGACGCTCCGTGTGCGGATGCGTCGCTCAGTAGAAGGTCCCGACAGGGTAAGCCGCCGGCGGATCACCGAAGGAATGTAACATAGTTCCAGTGGCCCGCCAATAAAGGCGGAGAGACGGCACACGGCGGGTTTCTTTAGTGGGTGCAGGCCCCACACTACCCTGTTCGTTGCCTCGAACGACGGGGTGTGCGGTTAGGTACATTTTTTCCCGCCTTAACAAAAAAAAAGTCTGATTGCCATAATCAAAAAAGAAGAAGAATATTATAAAACTTTTAAAAATAAGCTTTTGTTCATTATTTATTACCATATCCTAAGCTTGAGATATTATTTAATTATTTATTCCTAAGCTTGAGATATTATTTTCTTCTTGTCTGTTCATTAGTATGCTCATAACATGGTTGTTTTTTTTTTATTTGTGGATAATTTGCTGCGTTCTATATTTTGCTAACTACCTCACGTGGTTTAAGCCGCGCCAACTTAGTTTACTTACTAATATAGCCTATGTAACCTTCCTCAATAAATAGGCTCTATCAGGATCTTTTTTTCAACTCTTTTTTATGTATTACTATTGAGCACGGGTCTCCTCTCACGGTGAGAGAGATTAGGCTATAGTCCACCAAGCTGGTCCAGTGCGGATTGGCAGACTTCACAAGCTGTTGAGAAAATCTCTCAGGCATTCAGGTTTTCTCAAGATATTTTCTTTCACCGAGCAATAATAAATAGTAAAAAAAAATTTGCCGTGTGGGGCCGGCATCAAGAATAGCTCCACCCCGCCTCATTATATGTGAGTCGTAAAAGCCGACTAAGGGATTACAAACTGCAAACATGCACGCGGTTATCAGCGCGCGTATATATTCTGCTCAGCACAAGGCTACTACAAGATTACCCCCATTTTTTTTAAGGCGCTATTATATATTCTTAACCACACACCCTGTTGTTTGGGGTAAAGAACAAGGAGGTAGTGTGGGGCTCCCACCCACTAAATAAACTTGTCATTTGACAGCCTGTATTGGCGGACCACTGGAACTGTATGCCATTACTTCAGTAGCCCACCGGCAGCTTACCCTCAGGTACCCTCTCTGAGTGACGCATCTGCAGACCTAAGGTAGTATCTGCCGTAGCATCCATGCCTGGACTGCACCTGCACCAGTTAGAATGTAAAGACTTGCCCACTCCTTCAGCATCGGCTGAAGCGCTCCTATGGTCCACACTACAAGACTCCTACTCCCATTGATGAATATTCTAGCCATTCTAACTAGGCATAGACTAGTTTTCAGGATAATAATTCCCTATAAAACATAGGTAACTAGGGAACCAACTTAAGTAGTAGTTTAGTCGTGGTTTCAGTCGGACTCCGAACTATTATTGATTAGTTTCCTGATTGAAATTATTGTTCTGAACAAATAAATCATAAATTCTAGATTTTTAAATAAATTCAAATTAAGGCATATTCATATAAATAAATTCAGTTTAAGGCGTATTATAACATCACTTTATTAAATGAAAACACGAATTTCTCTTTAACTCGGGTACCGAAATGAAAACTATTTATAGATTATGAAACTAGACATTTTTTTCTATTAGATTTATGAGAAATCAAGAAGGCACATGGATTATTGTACTGGGCCTAATCGCCTAACAAAATTGACATTCTCCTTTAACCAAATCTTCTTCTTTGTTACTGTGAAAACAGCATCAAAAATAGTTCTATATATATAATTCCAGTGTCACGATGTTTGTCCGGGATGAACTCCGAAACTACTGAACCGATTTTAACTTTTTTTCTTTTTAAATGTGTGTTTTGGTCAAACTTAAGAGATACTTTATATCTCAATTTATAACTGCAATATTTATTCATGAAAAAATATATGGCGGTACGAAGTTCGCCGGGTCAGCTAGTACTTCTATATAAAATATCAGCTATGTCTCTTTTTATCGTCGGTGTGACGATAGTACCAGTTTGTTATAAAAACAAAAAAAAACGAACAAACTTAATTTACTGTATTTTTTTTTATTGCATGTAGTGGCCGACGAGCCACGTCCCATTTGATGGTATATGGTAACCGTCGCTCATGGACTCATCTATACCGAGAGTATTGTCAAGCCGCTGCTCACGATATATGCTTCATCGCCGGTCACACGCGAGATGGTGGTACCAACCCGCTCGGGCCCGATACCAAGTGAGTACTCCCACTTGGTACCAAGCCCTACAACCAGTTATGCAATGGATGATAATTGCTTACTTCCCTTAGTCGCCTCATACGACACCCGTAGGAAAGAATGGAGTGGTGACACTTGTATTCTTAGTCTGTCACCACACGGTGAAAAGTCAGAGTTGTCATTAGTTCTCGATAAGTGTTCAAAGTTTCAATTTAATCTGAGGCTTAAAGTAGGTGAAAATCACGTTCAAAGTACCCTTTACATAAATACAGACGAAGGTAATTAATATAAACCATGTTAACAAAAGTATAAGGTAGAGCACCTTATACTTTTGTTAACATGGTAGCGGTATAGCGGTCTAGAGCAAAAAAAAGCCGGGGTAGTCCCGGGATTGGTTAGGAAGTAGGTTCGAACCCTGCACGCAGTAAAACTCTTTTTTTCCACTTTTACAAATAGTTTGTTATTTGAAGTAGCTAAGCATGTCAAGTGCTAAAATAAGGATCAAAATACAAATTATGCTTCAATACCGATAACCATTGCACATATATTATACTACGTACCTAAAATGTTTCTCTCCTTAAATCCTGTATAAACGTCGTCTTTGTAGATTTCATAATTGACTCAATTATGAAATCTACAAAGACGAAGTTTATACAGGATTTTATTATATGATAATTGCAGATCGAACAAATCAAAATGACCTATGGACGAAGCTATTTACTGGGCACGGTTCCAATAAACTATGATTTACAGCTATAGAATACGGTTTTCATTTCATTTTTATTGCTCGAATGGCTTTGAATCTTGGCTACTTTTGGTAAGTGAAATATATATTATAAAGATTTATAAATGGTCTAATAATAAAAAAGGCCAAGAACTTTTAACGCTCCGTCGGACAGCGATAATCCAATCAAAATTATATTATTTATATACATAGACATAGAAGTTTCCCAAAGGGGTCAGGGACAACGGATTTCTAATTTCCATGATCCTTGCTCACCTCATTCGCTCTCATTATACCCCTCATACATTCATGTCAGTTAAAGGGCACTCCTATCATAACCCTTCAAAGAACCTCTCTGATTTGTTCAGAGAACTTTAGACGAGGTCTACCCCTCCCAACTGCACCATTCATACTCCATATATATCATTTTTGTCATCTTTCTTTTATCCGCTGAACCCATCTTAGCATACATAACTTACCATATTTACCGATGTATTTTCTACCATGCAGGGACTTCCTCAAATACTTATTCCTGATCGAGAAGGTACACACATTCAAGCCTCAGCATTTTCTATGATTTTTTTACTTTTGCTTTTCAATTTTCACAACAGTTTTATAAAGAATGTATCCTTAATGAGTGTGTGTAATGTATGGGTAGTTTATAAACATTTATTTTCGCAACTTAGAGTGACAGTGCAACTATACATAAACCATTACGGTTTTCTTTCGCTGCTTTTTGTTTGTAAAATATTGTAAATTATATGTAATACTTATGAATAAATAATTATATAAAAAACAATATATTTCTCAATCTTTGCTCTACATCTTTTACACCATACGTTCTATGGTTACACTGTTTCTTATAAGTTACACCACACACACTTCTTAAAGCTGTCATATCTCAGTGGATATATAAATGCAAGAATAATGTATTAAAACTTCGTTTATTTGATCTTGAATAATGCGAAAGGTTACTCAATTCGTCTAATCGTATGAGGTGCTGTCATAGAAAGCCACAACTTCTATTTTCACTTTGATCTTTACTATCACCGAGGGATTAGTTCTACGGCAGTTAACTTTTGATACGAACCTCAAAGGAGTACTATTTACGTACCATTTATTTAAGCAAACTTTCTTAGTTAATTATTAAACTATAACATTATTTATATGTATTATACATAACACTATTTAGTATATTTTAGTTTGAACAACTAAGCAGCACTTAATAAAACAATAATTGGGCTATTCTTTAAAATATTAACATAAAGTACCTATTTATTTTGATATTCTTTAGAAAAGTAAATAAACAATATTATAGATAAACCTGAATGCTCTGATGCATGCATGAAACTTTATATAGTCCCTCCATCAGCCTTTCATCGCCCGCTGCTGGACATAGGCCTCCCCAAGCCTCTCTCTCGAAGTTGTACCTACCTAACTGGACTGTTTGTCCCAGATATACTTAGTACATAGTGATCGACAACTTCAAGATCCGCGTTCCCGACTAGGACTGGTGCTGAAATGACATGGTTATTGTGCATGACTTTTGTCTTGTCCATGTTCATTTTTAAAGTCATCTGTTTAATCGCCTCTGATTGGACCAATCATCCGAAGACTGCACCGTCATTTCTGTCCGCCTTGCCATGAGCTTAAGAGTTTGGTCTGAAGGTTTTTGAGTCCTATTGACACGACTGGTCTTAAAGAAGGTTGACCCAACCACGTGGACAGTTTCCACGAAACTGTTGTTCATGTCGCTCGCTGATTCACACTCGTCTAGGCATTGAATATATATATATATATATACATATATATATATTTAACATTTGACATGCTTAGCACAATGCATTAAACACAAAATGAAAAATGTGAAATCAAAAATAACACTCACGTGCAGGATTTGAACCTGCATCTCCTGGATATATCCAGGAGCGATTTTGTAGTTTGATCTGAAAGTTTTCGGGGTTCTGGTACTGAGCAGGTGTTGGTCGGAGCGTAGACTTCATCAAGCGTGACCTCTCGACTTTCATATTTAGATTCAATATTCCTCTAACTAAGCGGTGATCACTCCCAGTTTTAATCTTGCTGATCACTGAGACATCATTGAATATGTGCCGTTTGTCCGTTAAAATGAAGTCAAATCTCATTTTTCATTGAACCATCAGAGCTAATCCAGGTCCAGTTCCGCTGTGGCTGCTTCCTGAAGAAGGAATTCATCATGAAGAGGCCTTCCTTCTCCAGAAAATCAGATAGCATCTGGCCCCTGTGATTCCTCTGTCCAAATCCATATTGCCCCACCTTCAGCTCATCATCTCTACTTATGCCTAGTTTTGCGTTGAAATCTCCCATAACCACCGTGAAGTGACATTTAGACGCGTGAATGGCTTCCGAGATGTCCTCGTAGAGGGCCTCCACTTCGTCGTCGGAATGTGTCGAGGTAGGTGCGTAAGCCTGTATGACCTTCAGCGAATACCGTTTGGTTATTCTGAGTATAAGGTACGTATTGTTAAGGCGGGAAAAAATGTTCCTAACCGCTCACCCCGTTGTTCGGGGCAAGGAACAGGGTAGTGTGGGGCCCTCACCCACTAAAGGAACCCGCCGTATGTTACCCTTTCGGGTACCCTTTACTGAGCGACGCATTCGACACGGAGCACCTTCTCGGGAGGCCTTGCGGGTGGCGGACGTTCCCCGGTCCACCCACCCACAGCCTCAGCTAGGGCGGCATGAGGCGCAAGTACCTGCACCTGCGTCACCCCGGTCGCTGACGGTGGTTTGGGTCAGCGGAAAGATCCTCCTCCCTGGCCCTCTCCGCCGCTTCCTTCCGCGAGAAAGCCTACTCGCAGAAGGCAGTGACCGCGGCCTAATTCCTGTCACTGCCAAGCATCGCTCTGAGGACGCTCGGCAGCGAGAGGTCCCCCCTTATTTCAGCGACGAGTTCACGGCGCTTCTCGGCCCAAGTCGGGCACGACTCGAGCGTGTGCCGCGCCGTGTCCTCGTCACAGCCGCAGTGGTGACAGCCCGGAGTCGCTTCCCTCCTTGCGACTATGTGCAGATATCTGCCGAAGCAACCACAGCACCTGCACCAGTCGGAAGGTAAGGACTCCGTGCCGTCACCCCGCCCACTCCTCCAGCACCGGCTGGAGCACCTCTACGGTCCAAAGACCGGCCCGGAGCACCTCCAACCGTGCCCTCCACCTGGCCATGGCAGCTTGGCGGGCGTCGCCCTGCCACCTGGCTACCTCCCTGGGTAGGGGGCGTCCGCCCCCCTCCCGCTCTTATGACGCCCGCCGATACACTTCGGCGAGCACCACCGCCTCCAAGTCCCATGGGGGGATTCCGGCCAACGCGCAGGCCGCCTCCATCGACACCGTGCGGTATTCACGTATGACCCTGGACGCAACGACTCTCTGTGGTCTCCACAGTAGAGCCCTGTTCAATGCATCCAGGGACTCCGCCCACACGGGTGCAGCGTACAGCGCCATCGTCCGGACCACGCCCGCGTCAAGCCGTCGGCACGAATTGTTGGGTCCGCCCATATTCGGCATGAGCGGTGCAAGGGCGGACGCTGCGCCTACTAGCCTCGGGGACAGTTGGCGGAAGTGCTCGCGAAAGCGCCACCGCCCGTCCAGCACCAGGCCCAGATACCTAATCTGGGCCTCAGATACCTAATCTGGGCCTGCACCCCAATCTGGACCCCGTCCACTGTGATCGAGGCGCTAGCAGGTGGCCGATGTCGGGGCCCATGGAAAAGTAAGGCCTCCGTCTTGTCTAGGGCCACCCTAAGCCCCAGCGCCCCAATCCTCCTGACCACCTCCGAGGTCCCTAAGGTGGCCAGGAACGCCGCTTCCTCGAAGTTTCCACCCCGGGCCACGACCAGCGTGTCATATAGCAGATGACCGCCAGCCCGGGGGGGAGCCGGCATCGCAGCTTCCAGTCGTAACCGGTGTCCCACAGGAGCGGCCCCAGGACCGAACCCTGTGGGACACTGCACGACATGGGTCTCCTCACAACGTCCCCTATGCGGCTCTCATAGACGACGCTGCGGCCCTCTAGATAGTCCACCACTAGCCGCCTCAGGTATACAGGCACCCCGTGATACCGGAGCGCCTCCCTGATGCAGCTGAATGGCAGACTATTGAACAACCCGCAGACTTAACTATCACGTCAGTAAACTGCTTGCATACAGCGGACGCGGGCTTATCCCATCTCATACTGCCCATTCTCACATTGATTGTAGACTGAAACAGGTTCCAGTCTACCGACCGGTCCTGGTACCTCACCGGTCCACCGCAAAGGTCACCCGTAAGGGGCATCTGCTGCCTTATACACGACGATGTCACATTGTATGTTATCAGCCGATGATCACTGACGCTCCGACCTACATGGACTGTCCACCCTGAGCCTCTGGCACTTTTTTGGTGAGCGTTATGTCCACATTTGACTCCCCATTAGCCATTGAGAATGTGGGCGGTCGCCCTTACCTATTGACAATTGTTAAGCGGCGAGTGCTGATGAAATCCTCCATAAAGTTTCGTTTGTGGTCCTCCAATGGCCCGCGACCAATGTATTGGCGGGCCTCGCAGAACCAACGTGGAGAGTGAGCATTACAATCTGCGCCAATGATCACCGGCTGCCCAGATAAGCAGTCCAATACGTGGTCCAGGTGTGCCAGATGTCCGTCTATACTTTGGGAGTACTTGAAATACGCTGACACAAAGTACATACCCATTGCCCCCGTATTAATGTGGGCCACGACGCAGTAGTTTGTGCATAGATCAGTCATAATGAGACAGCTCCAGTCCGTTCTGGCGAGTTAAATACCCGCCTCCGCGCCAGACATCACCTTCAACACTCTGTCGTCATTGTATGGCTCCTGCACTAAGATCAGGTCTAGACCTTGTGAGGCTGCAAGGACCGGCAGCTCTCTTGTGGCATTTTGGACCCCTCCAGGTTGAGATGGCCGCACTTTATATTAGATATTGGTGTACTATCCATAATATGTAGTTTGGATAATGCGCTCTTCTGCGTGTTTGCGCGCAGGACATTCCACGCTCGATGTGCGATGGCCTTCCGCCCCCAGCTTGCCAAACTTGTGACAAGTGGCGCACCTTGCTGTGGACTCCTTAAAGTCTGACGATCTGTAGCCGCTCCCCCCGCATTTCCCGCAGACAACTGTATCCACTTTGCAGTGTTTCTCGATGTGCCCGTACTGCTGGCACTTCAAGCAGCAAGTTACTGCCACGTAGTCGAATGGACGTACTGCCTGCCAGTCAACGTAAAAAATTCTCTCCGCAGTAAGTCATCCAGTAGTCCACCAGAACCACCAGTAGAGCCCTCTCCTCGGAGGAAGACGTCGCACACGGGGCATGGCCGAGTCGCACACCTGCGTGATCGTATCGCGAAATCGGCCAGCCTCAACGTCCACCTCCTTAGTCAGGGCTGGTGAGGACAGTCACGATTGAACGATGGCTGCCTCCGCCAGTAGGTCCCTATCCAGCCTACCTACAGCCCACCGCGGGAACGCGGAAGTTCTGCGCGCCGCGTGACGCCTGCTGGGGTCCTGGAGGGACTGGGAGATCTCAATCCGGATATACCGATGGTCGGACAAGGTCTCAACCTCCTCCAGGACACACCAGTTCCTCACTCGTACTGCGAGGTCAGGGCTAGCGAACGAAAGGTCCACTATCGACCCGCCCCATCGCCGCACGTACGTGTTGACGCAGCCTCTATTTAATAGACAGAGGCCCGTCGACGCCGCCCACTCTAAAACCGCCAACCCGCGAGCATTGGTCGCAGGGGACCCCCACGCCGTGGATTTAGCATTGAAGTCCTCCGCGACCAGGACGTGGCTAGGTGCCAAGCGCCGCAACGAGGTCTCTAGGTATGGTCATAAGATACAGGTTGGCTTGTGTGAACCACCGCAGGAATGTTCCAGTGGCCCGCCAATAAAGGCGGAGAGACGGCACACGGCGGGTTTTTTTTGGTGGGTGAAGGCCCCACACTACCCTGGTCATTGCCTCGAACGACGGGGTATGCGGTTAGGAACATTAATTCCCACCTTAACCGAAAAAAAAACTAACTAACTAACTAACTTATCATCACGCCATTTCCCTTGCGGGATAGGCAGAGAGAACAGAGTGCCAAGAACCTCTATTCTTGCATACATCTCTCGCTTCCTTAACATTCAAAGCTCTCTTCATACACGCTCGCCGGTTTCAGAGACTCCTGACTCCACCTTCATTCAATACTAGACCAATTTTGTCTAGGTAGGTAAGTCTCGGTCTCCCCCTGTACCTACATCCTTCCACTTTCGCATTGTATATCTTTTTAGCCAGTCGCTCGTCCGGCATTCTTTCCACATGCCCGAACCATCGGGGCATTCCCTTTCGCATCTTTACACCAATACTCTCTTTCATACCTACTCGCTCTCTTACGTCATTGTTACAAATGCAGTCAGTAAGCCTCACTCCACAGATTTTCCGCAGCACTGCGTTGTGTACTGCAAAACGTGCCTTCTGGCTGCGGTGGTGGCTGCCGAGAAGTTGTCCCAATGCTCCGTTCACTCTATTTCCCGCATTCACTCTTCTCTCTACATCAGTGATCCACATCCAAGATATACAAATTCATCCACTTGTTGTAGCACATCTATTCCTATTGCTCCTCTAACATCTGTTCTGGCTTCTTCCCTTTCAAAAACCATTACTTTGGTTTTACTCACATTCACACGTTGACCCCTTTTCTTACAATCTTCTGCCATAACATCGACTAGGGTTTGCAGGTCAGTCGCAGACTGCGCTAATAGGACCGCATCGTCTGCATTTAGCAGCGAGTTAACCACTGAGTCGCCCATCTGAACTCCCACATTCATTTCATTCAACCTTTGTAGACATTTATCCAGATATATGATAAACAGTCTGGCTGATAGAACGTAGCCCTGTTTAACGCCGATATTGACATCAAACCAGGGTGACATTCCATCATCCAGCCGCACACAAGCTCTGCAGTCCATGTAGTTGGACTGCACCGCTTGTAGCAGTCTACCGTTAATACCATACTCTGGCAAAATCTCCCAAAGTTCCTTTCGTACAACAGTGTCAAATGCTTTCTCCAAATCCACAAAACTGCAGAAAACCCTCTGGCCTACACCCAGATGTTTCTCCACAATGTTGCGCAGAGAAAACACTTGATCCATGCATCCTCTTCCACACATGAAATCTCCTTCTGCCTCACACAAAAATTCATCAGACACCATCCTCATTATCCTTTCAATAATATTACCATACACTTTGGCTGCCAAACTGGTCAAGCTTATGGCTCTGTAGTTTGCACAGTCATAACGCGAACCCTTGTTTTCAAACAAGGGCACGATGACTGAGCTTCTTCAGTCCTTGGGAATCATTCCTGAGCTCCAAGATAAATTGAGAAGTATCAGGAAGGATTCCCAGACACATGAGCCTACAAGCTTGATCATCTCAGCAGACACCATATCAATACCCGCTGCCTTACCATTTTTAAAACTTCTAATCACCCATTCAACTTCATCCATACTAATGTCATCAGAGGATGCCGGTACCGAATGCTGATCTGTTAGATCAGCATCACCCGGAACAAAAGAAAATGTTATATGTCAGGTATTCAAATGGATATGTCCTTTTTTTTTTTTTTTTTTTTTTTTGTTATGGCGGGAAAAAATGTTCCTAACCGCACACCCTATCGTTCGGGGCAACGACCAGGGTAGTGTGGGGCCTGTACCCACTAAAGAAACCCGCCGTGTGCCGTCTCTCCGCCTTTATTGGCGGGCCACTGGAACCATGTTACATTCCTTCGGTGGTCCGCCGGCGGCTTACCCTTTCGGGTACCCTCTACTGAGCGACGCATCCGCACGCGGAGCGTCGCACCTTCGCGAGAGGCCTTGCGGGTGGCGGACGTTCCCCGGTCCATCCACCCGCAGCCTCAGCTAGGGCGGCATGAGGCGCAAGTATCTGCGCCTGCGCCGCCCCGGTCGCTGGCGGCGGTTTGGGTCAGCGGAAGAATCCTCCTCCCTGGCCCTCTCCGCCGCTTCCTTCCGCGAGATGACATCCTCGCAGAAGGCAGCGACCGCGGCCCAATTCCTGTCGCTGCCAAGCATCGCTCTGACGACGCTCGGCAGCGACAGGTCCCCCCCTATTGCCGCGACGAGTTTACGGCGCTGCTCGGCCCAAGCCGGGCACGACTCGAGCGTGTGCTGCGCCGTGTCTTCGCCGCAGCCGCAATGGTGACAGCCCGAAGTCGCTTCCCTCCCTGCCACAATGTGCAGATATCTGCCGAAGCAACCGTGCCCCGACAGCACCTGCACCAGTCGGAAGGTAAGGACTCCGTGCCGTCGCCCTGCCCACTCTTCCAGCACTGGCTGGAGCGCTCCTATGGTCCGAAGACCGGCCCGGGGCGCCTCCAGCCGCGCCCTCCAGCTGGCCATGGCAGCTCGGCGGGCGTCGCCCTGCCATCTGGCCACCACGCTGGGTGGGGGCCGACCACCCCCCTCCCGCTCTTGCGATGCCCGCCGATACACCTCGGCGAGCACCTCCGCCTCCAAGTCCCACGGAGGGGTTCCGGCCAACGCGCAGGCCGCCTCCGTCGACACCGTGTGGTATCCGCGTATGACTCTGGACGCGACGACTCTCTGTGGCCTCCACAGAAGAGCCCTGTTTAGTGCGTCCAGGGCCCCCGCCCACACAGGGGCGCCGTACAGCGCCATCGACCGGACCACCCCCGCGTAAAGCCGTCGGCACGCATTGTTGGGTCCGCCCATATTCGGCATGAGCCGTGCAAGGGCGGACGCCGCACCGACGAGCCTTGGGGACAGTTGACGGAAGTGCTCGCGAAAGCGCCACCGCCCGTCCAGCACTAGACCCAGATACTTTATCTGGGCCTGCACCCCAATTTGGACCCCGTCCACAGTGATCAAGGCGCCAGCAGGTGGCCGACGTCGGGGCCCATGGAAAAGCAGGGCCTCCGACTTGTCCAGGGCCACCCTAAGCCCCAGCGCCCCGATCCTCCTGACCACCTCCGAGGTTCCTAAGGTGGCCAGGAACGCCGCTTCCTCAAAGTTTCCACCCCGAGCCACGACCAGCGTGTCATCCGCATAGCAGATGACCGCCAGCCCGGGGGGGAGCCGACAGCGTAGCACCCAGTCGTAACCGATGTCCCACAGGAGCGGCCCTAGAACCGAACCCTGTGGGACACCGCACGACATGGGTCTCCTCAAAACGTCCCCTATGCGGCTCTCATAGAGAACGCTGCGGCCCTCAAGATAGTCTGCCACTAGCCGCCTCAGGTATACAGGCACCCCGTGATACCGGAGCGCCTCCCCGATGCAGCTGAATGGCAGACTGTTGAATGCGTTGGCGATGTCAAGCGACACCGCCAACAGCACTCCACCGCCGGCGACGACCGCCGCGGCTGCGGCCCTCAGGCGCATAATCGCGCCGACCGTCGAACGACCAGCTCGAAAACCAAACAGGGCGTCCGACAAGTCGGGTCCGACGTCGCGCAGGTGCTGGACAATGCGGGCAGCGAGGATTCTCTCCAACAGCTTACCCGCCTCGTCCAGCAGCACGATGGGCTTGAAGGCCCCGACCGAATCCGGCGTTCGCCCCGGCTTCGGCAGGAGTACCAGCCTCCCCTCCTTCCAGCAGTCAGGGAACCGTCCGGACGCCAGGCACGCGTCAAACAGTCCCCTGAGGCGGGGTTCCAGGTGGTCCAGAGCCAGGGCCAGCACCCGGGCGGTTATCCCGTCCGGGTCGGGGGCGGTGTTCTTGGAACGAATCCGCGAAACAGCCGCCCCCATTTCCGACGCGGTGACGGGTGGCACACTGAGGTCGGCCTCCCGGTCGCTATCTGGCTGTGCCATGACCGGGGGCGTGTGCTCCGCCCGTCGTGGGAATAGGCCTTCGACCACCTCGGTGAGGAGGCTGGGCTGAAGGGTCTCTGTGAGGGGGGGGCCCTGAGTGCGGAGCTTGTTCAGAGCCGCACGATACGGGCGACCCCAGGGGTCACGGTTGAGACCGTCCAGCATCTCCTGCCTTTTCTCCGTTTTGGCGCGGCAGATGGCCAACTTGAACGCGGCTCGCGAAGTGCGGTACGCCTCGTACAGCTGGCCCTCCCGCTCCTCATCGCGATTGCGCCGCCGACTGCGGGTGTAGGACCTCCGGGCACGAATGCACGCCGCACGGAGGTCCGCCAGCTCCTGGGACCACCAGTAGAGCCCCTTCCTTGGAGGAGGACGTCGCACACGGGGCATGGCCAAGTCGCACACCTGCGTAATCGCAGCGCGAAATTGGCCAGCCTCAACGTCCACCCCCTCAGTCAGGGCCGGTGAGGACAGCCACGATTGAACGATGGCTGCCTCCGCCAGTAGGTCCCTATCTAGCCTGCCCACAGCCCACCGTGGGAACGCGGGAGTTCTGCGCACCGCGTGACCCCTACTGGGGCCCTGAAGAGACCGGGAGACCTCAATCCGGATGTACCGATGATCGGACAAGGTCTCAACCTCCTCCAGGACACACCAGTTCCTCACTCGCGCTGCGACGTCGGGGCTAGCGAACGAAAGGTCCACTATCGACCCACCCCGTCGCCGCACGCACGTGTTGACGGAGCCTCTGTTAAGCAGACAGAGGCCCGTCGACGCCGCCCACTCTACCACCGCCGCTCCACGGGCGTTCGTCGCAGGGGACCCCCACGCCGTGGATTTGGCGTTGAAGTCCCCCACGACCAGAACGTGGCTAGGTGCCAGTCGCCGTATCGAGGTCTCTAGGCTGTTAAGCCAGACCCCGAAATCTGCCAGCCTCCGGTTAGGGGAGAAGTATACGCCATACAGCGTAACTCCCCCCCAGTCGGCCGCAACGTATCCCGTGCCCCTGTCTCTGATCAACAAGGGCGGGGAACGAAGCGCCGTAGAGCTGACGATTGCCACGGAGCCATCACAGCTGCCCGCCCAGTGAGGGCGGTCAGGAACGCAATAAGGCTCCGCGGCTACGGCTACACCAATCAACCGCTCCACCATGGTTTGCAGGAGTAAATCCTGCGCCCCGGCGGCGTGGTTGAGATTCGCCTGAAGGAGGATAGTGTCACGGTTGAATTTTAAGCCGTAACCATATCCTCCTCCACCCGCGACGGTGGCGAAGCCACGCTAGGGGGGGCAGCCTGGGCCGATTGGCTGGTCCCCCCCTTTTTTGGGCCTGTCATCGGGGGTCTGCATCCCCCCCCGCCCCATGCAGTGCTTGGCAGGCCTGTTGCCTGCAGCGCACGCGGGGCAGTAAGGGGCAGCGGTGCAGGTTGCCGCCCGGTGCCCTGCCTAACCGCAGCGGAAGCAAAGACCGCTGCAATCAAAGCAGTTAGTGCACGTTGGCCGGGTGTGTCCGACCGCCATGCACTTAAAGCACCTCGCGGGCCGAGGCTCCAGCACGGTGACCCGCGCGGAACTCCAGCCCACGAGGAGCCTGCCTGCGTCAGCCAAAGTTTTGGCCGCCGCGACAGGGCAACTCGCCCAGACGGCACCTACACCGCCGGGACCGGTCCGAATGGAGCCCACTCTGACGGCATTCGAGCATCCGGTTTTCGAGGCAATAGCCTCCCGGACGTCGTCCGCCGTCACTGAGTCATCCAGACCGGAAATGCGCAGTTCAGCGCACTTTACCGGTCTGGTGACACGGACTCCACTCCCCTCGCCAAACAGACCCAGTCAGCCTTTCGGCCACCGTGTCGGCCATCCTAGGGCCCTCCGCCCCAGGGAACTCGAGAATTCGAGCCCCTGTGCGGGCTAGGCGGGTCCGGGCGGCGACGATTCCGATGTCGGAGACGTCGATTTCCTCCCGGGCCTTCCTCAGGATGGCCTGATATGTCAGGCCCGCTTCCGCCTCCGGCAGCATGGTGATTACCACCGCTGCCGTTTTCGGCGCTTGAAGCTTGCGCGGCTTCTTAGGGCCGGGCTTGCTCCCTGGCGCAGCGGGATTCGCAGCTTGGGCAGCAGCCCCAGTCGCGGCTCCCTTTTCCCTTTTTCCCCGGGATTTCTTCCTCCCCCTGCTCACTACATGCCAGCCCTCATCAGAGGGTGCAGGGCCGGTTGGCGCGGGAGGTGGGACACGTGGATCCCGGGGATTGGCCACTGGGGCCCGCGAGGGATCGCCAGCACACGGAAGAGGAGGAAACTCCTCTCTGGGCTGGCCCTTGGGGCGCTGCCCAGCCTTCTGCGCCGCCTTCTGCGCCGCCTTCGCTTTGGGGGCTTTGCCCTGCCCCTTGGGCGACGCGGCCGCGGTCGCGGAGTAAGTGGCCACGCGGCCACCCTGACAGGGCAGCGGCGTTAGGCCTGAAGACGGCGCGGCCTTCTTCTTATCCGCGGCCAGCGGCGGCCGGAGTCGCGGCTCCGGCGGCACCCTGGCGCTTAGGGAGTCAAGGCGTGGGTCATAGATCGCACCAATGCGATCGATGACCTGGCGCATCTGCTCCTCGCTGAGGAGTTCAGGGGCCGGAGACCCCGCGCCCGCCACTGAAGATGAGGCTTTCGGCGCGGCCTTGGCGAGCCCTGGTTTGGCTCGCGGGCCACTGCGCTGATTGCGGAGTTCTGCCACCTCATCTTCGAGGCGCCTGCAGCGCGCCTCCAGCCTCCTATTCTCCTCAGACGCCGAGTGGTGCCGGAGGGACTCCAAACCTTCGAAGGCCACCTTGGTGGCCTTCTTGAGGGCCTCGGAGAAGGTGCCCCGAAGGTCCCCTGACCCATCCGCCACCATAAACACGATGGCCAGGGCATCAGAGACCTTCTGCGCAATCTGGTCTACTGACTGCAGATCGTCCCTCTCCAGAGGCTCCTCTTGGAGCCTCGATGTGAGGAACGTTAGCCGCTCCTCCACCGAGAGCCCCGCTCCCAAATTCTTGATTACCGCCTCGTCCGTCTTGGACAAGGCGCGTGGCACTGTGCGCCTGTTGGCGCCTCGGCCTCTCTTTGCCGACCTTCCGGGCTTCTCCGGCGGAGGCATCTCAGTGGAGCTGTCCTCTGACTCCGACGCATCCCCTTCTAGCGCAATGGAGCGCTTCAGGAGTCGTGAGGGCCGCTGTAACGAGCCAGCCATCCCCGGCTGAGACCCTGATGGGTTCGGGGCAAGCGCGCTTGCGGCCGTTACACCGCCGCCATCGCCGTCCGTCTCCATCTCCGACGTGGCAGCTGATCCGCTTCCTACAGTAGGACTGCCCGCGGGTGTGGATTTTCTCCCACGGGTTGCCCTCCTCTTCTTATTCCTCCCAGTCTTCCTCGCCTCTCCTTTCTCTTTGGCGTCAGTTGCTCCCCCCAAATACGTGGAGCTGACAGGGCCGGTATTGTTACTCGGCCCTGTGAGGGATTCTCCGGGGGCGTCGCTCCCGGTACCCTCTTGGGGAATCTTAGTATTTTTTCCTTTCGCCATTGTTGATGAAGTTTTACGTCCTCCGACGTGCCAACCCTCGCGACTGAGCTCCCCTCAGCCATGCATCCCCTGGCCGGGCGGCAGAGCACGAGATTGGGGTAATTTTTTATAGGGGTTTTCTTCCCCGCGGTCCGAAGACCCCCGGTCCTGTCCATTCAGGATTACGGGTCGGGCCGAACGGTGGTCTGCATCAGACCGTGCCCACCGCTCGCAAAGCAAACGGTGAGCCCGTCGCCCCTCGGGCTAAAAGCTCCGTCACAGTCTCCCAGGGCCGGGGGGGGCCACTATGGCCCCGCTGGCCCTCCACGGCAGACGTTCGGCCCACTGCAAGCAGTGAGCCCGTCGCCACTCGGGCTGAAAGCCCCGCCTCCAGGAACGGGGGGGTCACTGTGACCCCGCTGTCCCCACCCCAGGGTCGGGGGGGCCACTATGGTCCCGCCGACCCTCCACGGCGGACGTACGGCCTATCCACTGTGCCCTCTGCTAACCAGAGGGACACGCGGAGACCCGTCCCCTGCCGGGATTCAGCCGCCGGCACCGGAGTGCCGACGTTGCCCGGGGTGCACCAACGCGGAGGTATCCCGACCCGCACCCCAAATGGATATGTCCTAAAATTAATTTTTTGATCGTCGCACGGGAACCTAACATTTTTCCGAGATAAAAAGTATTCTATGTGTTAATTCAGGTTTAATTACTACCTGTTCAGCTGTTTTTACGTGATTGAGTGACATACATTCAAACATCTAAACATATTATAATAACCTAAGAATGGGGCTCGAACTTGATACTGCAGACCTGAGTTTTCTAGTAGGCTACCTCTGCAATTTCAAATACACATTAAATCTAATATATAAAATTCTCATGTCACAGTGTTTGTGCGCCATCTCCTCCGAAACGGCTTAACCGATTCTTATGAAATTTTGTGTGTATAATCAGTAGGTCTGAGAATAGGATCTAAATAATTTTTCATATACCTAAGTGATAAGGGTAGTCCACCCAATTCTTTTTTTGTATTTTAAGCACAATCTTTTTTTAATTTTTTTTTTTGTGATTCTGCATTAAAAAATACACAGGTAACCCTAAATTTTCACCCTTCTACTGCCAACCCCTATTTTTAATAGTGATATTATTATTATTTTTATAAAACGGCATCATTCACAGCGCTTCATGCCTCTTTCACTCATATACCACATCCTCAAACACTTAAATATGTTAGTTATTTTTTTCTACGCTAGAAATTCTCTAAAAATACTCTAGAAATAATTTATATGGCAAAACAACGTTTGCCGGGCCAGCTAATATGTATATAGATTTGTATACCTATACAAATACATCTATTCCAACTTGCTGTATCTGTTATTTTTTCGGAATACACCGAATATTTATTTTCCAAAGTTCTGAGGAAAAGTTGAATTATTTAAGAAAAAAATATAATCATACTTTGTACAGGGCGAAACTTTTAAAATTCTCAAAGTCATTTATGTCAAGGTATATTTCTTATTTGTAGAGACCTAATTCAGGGCCTACAGATTTAAATTTATATTTTAGGTAGAGATTTATTTCAATTTCATTAAAACTTCTCTAAATTCGAGAAATTCTAGTTTGTCGTTCCATTAAGTTAATCAGATTAAACAACTTCTCAGCAGCAAGCAGATTCCAATCACGTCAGGAAAGCCTTTTTATTTACACAACTATTTTACCTACTTCACTATAATATAATAAAATAATTTGGTTTTTATTTATTTTTAAGTACTCGTCATAGTCAGCTATTCACCACAACACAAAGTGTGAAAATATAAAATAGAGAATGATTTGAACCCTGTGTCTGTACATTTAAGATATTTGAGAAAAAGTACTTTATTAGGCTATATAGGCGTGCCTAAATACAAAACATTTTTTTTAGATTTTTTATCTGTTTATCTGTTTGTTCGTTCGCGCATCACGCAAAAACTACTGAACGGATTTTGATACATATTTATTTGGTTGCTCTTGATTAGAATTACAAACTGGTATATATTTTATCTCGCTACTATATCGGGAACACAAAATATAAGCTAAAAACTAGTTATAGGCTGCGGTTGAGCTGCGGACAAAGGCTAGTTAACAATACAATTTTACGCGAATTAATATTCCGGAACAATTGTTACAATAGATCAGTCAGCAGGGCAACGGTAATCCAGGTTCAAAACCTACTCGCAGCTATAATTTTCTATTTCACATATTCGCATTTTGATTTTTGATAAGAAAATATGTCAGTAAGTATGATTGTATGTGGTATGCTCATAGTTTACTATATTGGCTACAGCATAAATTCTAACTATACATTTTATATACATATAACTACCTCAACGTTTATGTGATGTGGTAAAACGAAATAATATGTCTGTGAAGCGCGTTATTTGCTCAGTCGCAATCGTAAAATCTGTCTTTAAAGCTCCACCGCAAAGCTTTACGGTGATAGCTTTGTAAAATTTGGAAGAAATAACTGTCTATACTACCTACAAAAAGAATATTGAACTCCGTTTTACTTAAAACCTTAAATTTTAGACAAACGAAGAATCCCATAAGTTTTATTTAGACAAGCTAATAACAATAGAATCTTTATTTTCGGGTTTTCTCCAGAAGCTAGAGATAGCTACATTAATTTGGCTTCGGTTGTATCCCCCGCTGAGAGAAATGCAACCATGTTACAATTCATTTAACGATTTTCTCTACACGAAATAAACCTCTCTTTTGTGTTATATTATATTTTTTATTTCATTATTTCATTTTCCCATTATGTAACATAGTTATAACTAAAGACATTCTTACAACTTTAAATAATATTTATATTTTTAGACAAATAGATTTATATTTAAAGAGCTGTAGTTTAGAATAAATGTTGGATATATGTATTAATAGCATGCAAATAGAATATATTCAAAGACAGCTAAATAACAACGTAGGTAAATTATTGTATGCTGGTATTTTAAAAGAGCTAAAATGTTTAACTATTATAATCAGATTTACAAAATATTGTAGGTACCAGAATCACAGGTTGATCTTTAAAATAAATAAAAGCATATTATAGTACCTAAAGGAAGTACGTTGTCGTCTAACAAACTTTAAACTGTGAACTACTCCTATTACTGTATATAACACCTTTAAAAATAGTGCCAACAGGTACATAAAACTGCAGTAGTTTAACTTGGAACTAGATCTTTTATTGTAGAAGTTTGACTAAAATACTGTTTTGTCCCTCTACATTAAAATACAATGCAAATATAAACTGATAAATCATTTATCAGCTTAAACAGTGTTTTAATCAGTAATATATTTTATGATTAATAGGTTAAGTGTCATTAGCTTAGTTTAGGTTTGAACTAAATTTTATAGGCCATTGCTGCTAAATAATTTAGATACTGACCTTCAATTCCGAGTGTTGTGGGTTCGAATTCCGCACAGAACAATAAAAATCTTTTTGTGTGAAAATTGGGGATTCTGGTTCTGGGTGTAGGTACTTTGTATCCGTTAGATTATAATATACCTACCTACCATAGTGTTTTAACTGTTTAACTATATCGCCATTTTGACACCAAATATAATTAATCACTTTTAGTACAAAAGGTAAAAGAGTCAGAATAATAATAAAATCAGAATCTAACAACTAAAGTACTACATAAAATCCACAGATTACATAAGTAAGCGGTAAGCTATTAAGGTCTTGAGAACAATATAGAACAAATAACATAACGCTAAAACCATTCTGCAACAAATTCGAGTAAGTGTCCCTAAAAATAAATGTATCACAAAAGGGGTCAGGGATATGCTGTCCCATTTGGCCGCAACATGAACTTGGCTACTTCGCCAAGACTAAAAACCGACCTAGGTTGTGTGCGGAAATTATTCTCTTCTCCCGGCGCTTTGTGTCCTCCTTTACATGTAGGCACTCGCTGTATAATAATAAACGTGGGTGGCGTTTGCTGATTAAAATCCTTTTGTCGTTTTATAAAATAGTATAAATCTAAATGGTTGCTGGTGTTATAAGTCAAGACTGCTTTTATTGAAATATTCGTCATACGTTTCCGCTGCCCCAAATATATAAAACTAATATTCCGCCCGCAATTTCAGAATATAAGAACATCACACTAATTATCTCAAAAATTGTTGTCCCAAAGACAATATCCCTTTTTCTGGGATATAAAGTTTTTTATTGCTTATGATGGCAGACGAGCCACGGCCCACCTGCTGGTAAGTGGTAACCGTCGCTCATGGACTTAACTATACTGCGAGTATAGTCAAGCCACTGCACATCATTTCATTTCTTATATGTGAAATGAAAGAATAAACGGCTATCTTCTGCTACAACCAAAAGACTCTGACGTGCTTCATGACTGGTCGGCACAGGAGATGGTGGTACCGACCCGTTCGGGCCGGATTGCAAGACTCTCACTTAGTACCCAGCCCTACCACCAGTAATGCAATGGGTGTTAATTGCTTACTTCTCTTAGTCACCTTATACGACACCCGTGGGAAAGGATGGGGTGGTAACACTTGTATTCTTTGTCCATCACCACACGAATCACTCAAAACAAAGTAGCTTTAGTATCCTTTTCTGAGTTCTGGACTATATAATATGCTATTTCATGATGATTGGTTGAGTAATTATGGCGTGAACGAGCACAAACAAATGCTGTTCATACTTCTCACTCCATCAACATATATTCAATACGCTTTCGACATCTCGCGACAAGAAATTAAACTAAACGTAACGCCATATCTTTTTCTATCGGTCGCGATTGGTTAAGTTTAAATAATTGTACCCGCACCCCCTCTCCTTGAGCTATGTACATTTTACTTAACCGACATTACATGCAATTTTGATTGTGAACTTAACGCATCTTTTATTTCTCAAACAACAATATCTTTGAAATTCTTCATCACCTTTCATCCATCATCTTGGGTTCATCAACCCCTCACCGCTGCCGCTACATTTTGGGCCTTCTTCGCCAAATAATTGAACAAAGTCGACGAGCGACCTGTGGATCGTGGATCTTTGCACGCGGCGGTTTGAGAAGAAAACGCAAATATCGCATATATTCGGACGAGTTTCGAAGAAATAAGCTGCCAAACGAACCAACGGAGGCCAAGCGCACTGGAACTGAAGTTTGTTGGCGTTTCATCGAAAATTACACGCAAATCGGTGGGGCCAATCCTTCTCTTTTCCATCACCTCCTGTTCTATTGGTGCTATATTGTGCCTGTGCTTTCAATTTCAGTGAATTGCTGCATCGTATTCTCGGAATATCGCAATTTCCAGTCTTACAAATCTGGTGACGTTGCTAGCATCAGTGTGGTCTGATTGGATCATAAAACCGTGAGTACTCCTCTTTTCACTGACCACCAAAATGCCTATTGAATCCGCTAAATCACGGGATAAATCTCCCATTTTGCTAGGTGTAGAAAGTAGTGAGGTAGTTCGTGATTTGGTTAGGAAACGTGGTATAATTAAGGGCAGGCTTACCAAATTTAATAATTATTTAGAGTCTATAAAGGATGATCAACATTTTCCCAATCAAAAACGCATTGATTTAAAGTTAAGAATTCAAGGATGTTCTAGTTTATTTTCTGAATTTAACGACATTCAAACGAAAATAGAGGAAAGGGTTTCCGATAGTGAGTTAGGTGAACAGTTAAATCAGCGAGAACTATTTGAAGATAATTATTATAGTTTAATATCTCGTGCCGAATTTATGCTCAATGCTGATGAGGTTACCGATTGCTCCAAGTCATGTCATAGTCATACTAATATTAAACTACCTACCATATCTATGCCTACGTTTGATGGATCGTATGAGCAATGGCTGGAGTTCAGAGACTCATTTACCTCACTCGTTCATAATTCTAAAGACATTTCTAACATTCAAAAGTTCCACTATCTCAAATCGTCCCTAAAAGGTAATGCCGAACTAGTCATACATTCCATAGAATTTTCGTCTAATAACTATCAGGTTGCATGGGAGTTGTTGCTCAACCGATATAATAATTGCAGACTTTTAGTCCACAATCACGTAAAAGCTTTGTTTACTGTACCCGCATTAACTAAAGAGTCACCTTCTTTGATCGGAACATTAATTGACACATTTCTAAAGAATGTACGTGCACTTAAGATCCTAGGTGAGCCTACGGATACCTGGGATACTCTGATTATTTTTATTATAGTGTCGAAGCTAGATAAAGTTACTGAAAGGGAATGGGAGACTCATAAATGCAGATTGTTCCCTAACCCGATTGATAACAATCCCACGCGATTAACAGTGGATGATTTAATTAATTTTCTTCGTAACCGAGCGGACATGCTGGAGGCATTGCAGCGTTCATGTTTTAAAGACGCACAAAACAGTAATAATCAAAAACAACACACAAAATCTCGCAACATGTCACACTGCAATGTATCCAGCGGGCTGCGTAAAACGAACGATAAACAACAACGCGGTAAGTTATCATGTGTAAAATGCAATGCAAATCACCCACTGTATACGTGCAAAAAGTTTATCGATAGTGATTTAGATTTAAAGCTTAAACTTGTACGCGAGCACAACTTATGTGAGAATTGTTTACAATCGGGACACTCGGTAAGTAACTGTAGGTATGGGCCGTGTAGACGTTGTAGTCAAAAACATAACTCATTACTACATAATGATAACGCAAATAGTTCAGTCGCATGCCATTCTACAACAAACACTGAGGTGTTGAGTGCGAATGCGAGTGATGCGCTTGCACCTCTCCCCGCGGCAAAACCAACCTCCTCGGGATCCGCCCTTCCTATCCAGGTAAACAAGGCACACATGCAAACACAGTCTACTAGATCTATAGGTGTGCAATCCGTGTTATTGTCAACAGCTATAATTGAGGTAGCCGATGTAAACGGTACATATCATAAAGCGCGTGCGCTCCTTGATAATGGAAGCCAGCGCTGTTTCATCTCTAAATCACTATGTCAATTATTAAAAGTACCATTATTACAGTCCACAAACGAAGTTCGAGGCGTAGGTGATTCGGTAGTACATTGTTTGCAAGCTTGTAACATCGATATCAAATCCTACACCAACAATTCATTCTCTACGCGCATTTATTGTTATGTTCTATCTAAGATCACGGCTTCGATGCCCGCTGTATGTAAACTAAGCGCGCAAGTCTATATTCCAGACAACATACGGCTGGCCGATCCGGAATTTTTAGAATATAAAACCATCGACATTTTAATTGGTGCAGATAGGTTCTGGGATCTGTTAGAAGACGGAAAGATTCGTTTGTCTAGTGGTCCATATCTACAAAACACAAAACTAGGCTGGATTATTTCCGGACCTATTGTTAATTATTCATGCAAAAATACGCCGATTCATTGTAATATTATTAATTCATTAGATACGCAACTTCGACTGTTCTGGGAGATTGAGGAGCTGCCTAAGGTCAGAGACGCGCAGACTGAGGAAGAACGTGCATGCGAGGATCATTTTATTGGCACCACTACACGCAATAGTGAGGGACGATTCTGCGTGCACATTCCACTTCGTCAGTCACCTGACACTTTGGGAGATTCTTATACCCAGGCAGAACGTCGATTTTTTGCATTAGAAAAACGATTGCAACGTTCGCCAGAATATAATCGTCTTTATGTTAATTTTATGCAAGAGTACATTAGTCTAGGCCATATGACACAGGTAGATTCTTTTCAATCCCCGTACTATTTTATGCCGCATCATGGCGTGTTCCGCGAGCTCAGCACCACCACCAAGTTGCGCGTGGTATTTGATGCAAGCGCACCATCGAGCTCCGGTAAGTCACTTAATGATTTGCAACTAGTTGGCCCTCCTATACAGGGTGATCTCGTTGCCATTCTTCTCCGCTTTAGGCAGCACAAGTACGTAGCATGCGCAGACGTGGAGAAGATGTACCGGCAATGCTTAGTAGATGAGGGTCAGCGTAGCTTGCAAATGATTCTGTGGCGTAATCATCCGTCAAAGCCGTTAGGTATTTATAAATTAAATACTGTGACGTACGGAACGGCTTCCGCGCCTTTTCTTAGTGTTAGGTGCCTAAAACAATTAGCGTCTGAATCTCCTAATCCTGATGTTTCTCGGGCCATAAACGAGGACTTTTACGTTGACGACTACATTACGGGTTTAGATGATAAAATTAAATTATTAGATTTATGTGATGAAACCCAGAAAACGTTACAATCAGGCTGTTTTCCACTCAGAAAATGGATATTTAATTTTAAACGCGATGATGACAGTCATTGTTTTAGTCAATTTAAACCATTAAGTTTAGATCAAAATGTTAGTTCTAAAACCTTAGGTATAAGCTGGCACAATGCAAACGACAACTTTTATTTTAATTCACATATTAATATTGATAAAAACAAACCAATTACTAAGAGGTCTATTTTATCAAGCATTTCGCAAATTTTTGACCCTCTCGGCTTGTTAAGTCCCGTCATAATTGTAGTCAAAGTACTTTTACAACAATTATGGTTATTAAAACTAGGTTGGGATGACAATGTACATGATAGCACGGCGCGCGCGTGGAACCAGTTTGTTATATCATTGCAAGCGCTGAACACAGTGCGTATTCCACGCCATGTTATAGGTACGCAGCCTATGTATATCGAACTGCATGTTTTTAGCGATGCATCTCAGTCGGCGTACGGCGCGTGCATTTATGTTCGCACAGTTAACACTGATCTAACGGTATCGGTTAGATTACTATTTTCAAAAACAAAGGTCGCGCCGTTGAAACCCGTAAGTATCCCACGTCTTGAACTTTGTGGGGGGTTATTAGGAGCTCGTCTGTATGACAAGGTACGTAACTCATTACGCTGTAAGTTTAATAACGTCGTATTTTGGACCGATTCCACGATAGTCTTAGGCTGGCTACACATGAGGCCGAACCAACTTAAAACGTTTGTCCAAAATAGAGTTGCGGAAATACATGATCTGACACCTGAGGTTCTGTGGCGTCACGTCAGTGGTGAAAATAATCCCGCTGACCTAGCATCACGGGGTGTTCGTTTAGAAGAACTTTCATCTTCTACCTTGTGGTGGGAGGGTCCTGAATTCCTTCGAAACCCTAATTTTTCAATAGACGATCACAGAAGTTCAGACTCATTCAAACATCGCGAGTTACCTGAGATTAAGTCATGCGTCACAGCGGTCATAGCTAAAGATTATAGTGAATTGTCTTTGTTCCCATTCCATCGGTTTTCCCAATTTAAGCGTATAAGGCGTGCAGCTGCCTTTATGTTGCGTTTCATTCATAATAGTCGATACAAAACAAATAAGCGTACAGGCGGCCTTAGTGTGGATGAGTTAGACTACGCTAATAAAACATTAACCCGATTATGCCAAATCGAATCTTATCCGACTGAATATAAGGCGTTGTCTGATAACGGGACTATTAAAAATAAAGGTTGTTTATCTAAATTAAATTTATTCCTAGATGACTACAAATTAATGCGCGTGGGTGGCCGTTTAGTTAATTCCAATGAATTCATTTACGGTAAAAAACATCCTATTTTAATTTCAAGTAAACATTATTTTGCTACTTTATTATTTCGCCATGAGCACACTCAGCTTCTCCATGCTGCTCCACAGGCATTACTTTTTCATTTACGCGAATCATGGTGGCCTGTGGGAGGCAGGAACTTAGCTCGCCAGGTAGTACACAGTTGTGTTACCTGTACACGCTTTAGAGGTAAGACGCTTACTCCTATGATGGGTAACTTACCTAGAGAAAGAGTTACACCTAGTCTTCCATTTATTAGGTGTGGGGTGGACTATGCTGGGCCAGTGCTCATTCTGAACCGCAAGGGTAGGGGAGCTAGACTTATTAAAAGCTACATCTGTTTATTTGTTTGCTTCGTGACACGCGCGATACACTTGGAACTAGTCAGTGACCTCTCCAGTGAAGCATATTTATTAACTTTAAAAAGATTCATTTCACGCCGCGGTAAACCTGCAGAGATTTATTCGGATAACGGTCGCAACTTTGTGGGACTTATGAAGGAATTTTCAAAATTTTTAAATACTTGTAGTTTAGATATTTTAGAATTCGCAACTAGTGAAAATATTAAATTTCTTTTTATTCCCCCTTATTCCCCGCATTTTGGTGGTCTGTGGGAGGCGGGAGTAAAGTCGAGTAAATACCATATCCGTCGTGTGATAGGGAACGCGCACCTTACGTTTGAAGAGTACAGCACAGTACTGGCTCAAATAGAAGCCGTATTAAATTCCCGACCTCTGTCCCCTCTTTCTTCCGATCCACAGGACTTTTCCCCGCTCACTCCAGGTCATTTCTTAATTGGCCGATCACTAACTGCCCCAGCCTGCGATGACCTGCGTGATGTTCCAGCGAGTCGTCTCCAGCGGTACCAGAGGGTGGAACAACTTCGCCAACATTTTTGGAACCGATGGGCGAAGGAATACATCTCAGAGCTGCAGGTACGGACAAAGTGGACGACGAATAAGGACGAGCTCAAGCCAAACTCCTTAGTGATTATTAAGGACAATAACCTCCCACCGTTGAAGTGGCATTTGGGTCGTGTCCTTCACACGATCCCAGGAAAGGATGGCATATCCCGGGTGGCCGATATACAGACGTCATCGGGCGTAGTGAGGCGCGCATTCGCCAAGATTTGTCCTCTTCTCCAAGATGTAGTCGACACTGATACACCGGCGGAAGACCATTGAAAGCCACTGCTTCCAAGGCCGGGGGCATGTTCATACTTCTCACTCCATCAACATATATTCAATACGCTTTCGACATCTCGCGACAAGAAATTAAACTAAACGTAACGCCATATCTTTTTCTATCGGTCGCGATTGGTTAAGTTTAAATAATTGTACCCGCACCCCCTCTCCTTGAGCTATGTACATTTTACTTAACCGACATTACATGCAATTTTGATTGTGAACTTAACGCATCTTTTATTTCTCAAACAACAATATCTTTGAAATTCTTCATCACCTTTCATCCATCATCTTGGGTTCATCAACCCCTCACCGCTGCCGCTACAAATGCACTATCGCTTTTATAATATTAGTAATGATAATATAATCTATTTATATTTATTGGTATTTTTTATTTTATTTGTCTCGGGTTCGATCCCCGGGTCGGGCAATGTTATTGAGCTTTTTCCTAAAAAGAAAAATTCTCAGTAACAGCCCGGAGTTTGGTATAACCCGTACTGGTGTTATAGTAAAGTAAAGCATTTTTGCTTTTATTTGAGGTGAATAAAAATATTAATTAATTAAAAATTCGCGATTTCTATAAAAACAGAAAATTTTCCAACAATACCATTAAAATCTCGAAGTCGATGTAAACTAGCCACAATGACCATTAATGGCCAGTTTTATCTCGTAGTAACTCCTTTTGCTATGTCGTTTATCTGACATTACATGGCCATAAAAAGCAAACTTCAGAACTGAACGGCGAAGTTAAGTCAGCTTATTTTTTGAAAGCATAACACAACGAAGTAAAAACGTTCAGAGTTCATTCTGAAATTGCAAGTCGCCGAGACGAAAACAACGTTCGACGCGGTCTGGTACACCCACGTTAAGGGTGAGCTCACATTTTTACGATAAGTTGTTCAGAATAGGATATTTATAAGAAACTTCTACCCGTGACTTTGTTTGCGTGGATTACAAAATTCGAATCCATTAAGTCGTTTAGGCTTATCCCACAAGGACGTGGATAAAAAAGATCCCTGCGTATCCAGGTCATCATTATTTGTATGTATATGTACCAAACGATTTAGTAGATGGACACACACATTATGCTAAAATAGCTGTTCTACTACTAACTTAACTACTAAACTAACTTTTCTACTTTTAACTTCTTTGTTACAAAATAATTATCATAACATTAATCCAGTGTTACGTCTATCTACTAAGCATTTTTTTCTCTGTCTGTTCACTCATTTAGGATTCACAGACGAACATTTAAACATCTTTACAAACTTTCACTACCTTACTAATATTATGAATGCGAAAGTAGTTAGAATATTTGTTTGTTTATATTCTTTAATTTAAAAATCTATCAAAATCACACGCTATTAGAAATATGTCTACCTACGTAAATATTTACCCTGTGTATATTAACTTTGCTATCTATTTATTTGCAAATCAATATGAACAATAATAATATTTACAAATAGGTTAATTCTAGGCATCAAAGAATTCCTCCGCGTCACCATCATTGGGTAACGTGCCCAGAAGGCTGGCAACATTGCCACGTTGTATGGCAATACTTATTCTTTGTGCAAAGTAAAGGCCAGCCCTCTGGTCACGCGAAAGTTCGACTAGTTTTTTGATATTTCGCTATATAACGAAAGTGCACTAGGACCCCATGACCCAAGCGTCTCAACTCCAAACGGCTCAAAAACATAATCTTCAATAATAAGATTAATAATTCTTGTAATTTAATTAATTTTATTATTATTTCTTTAATAAGAATTGTTTATTACCCATAACCTTTCACGCTGTAACTACAAAACTAATCATAAGGATATAGGCTTTTATTTCGGTATTGGATATAGATATATATAGATATTTTTGCAAAGGTAAAATCAGCGTGCCGGTTAGTGACGTATTTATCACGACACGAACAGTATCTAGTTTATAATATTAGTAGGACTAGTATTATTGTTATGCAAAGGTGACCTTGAAGAAAGACTTCGATAGAAATTATATCAATCCGCTGTAATTGATTTTGGGTCACATAAACTCTTGGTCCGAAGCATATAATTCAACAGGAAAATAGAATTTAATTATACTAACTTCAGAAACTTTCGTACGCAAATTTCCTTGCAAAAACAAATAAACATCCGATCAGGAAACGACAACCCAGTTTGGGTGGATATTTAAATTACAGCCTGGATAATGTCCTCCGCGTTTTTATGATCGCTTTCCAAGGAATTGCTGAATAAAGATAACAAAAGTGCTTTATATATATCACATATATTATATAGGTTTCTCGTAAATTGCGGTTATACAGCGATATCAAATCCCTAAAGGAAAATTCAGTGCTAGAAGCTAGTGGTAGTCTTGCTTATTCCAGCATGAATGGGCCGGCTTGACCGGGGAAGTACCTCCCTCTCACAAAATATCAGCGTCAAAAAACCATAGGTACCTATTCCTAACGTTGTGTTTCGTCGTTAGAGTGCCGGAGGCCCAACCCCTTATTATTCTTCCTATCCTCTCCTTAGTATACTACCTATCTTCTCCTAATCTCCTTATTATCCTTCCTATCCACGTACTATTTTATTTTCTTGGCAAAGAGACGCGCGGTAACCGCTTACCATCAGGTTGGCCGTATGCTTGTTTGTCACCCATTTATTCGTAGTATAAGAAAACGTCAGTGTACAATTTATCAACTCAAGTTAACCACTTGTACTTTGTTCACTGAATATCCTTTTTTTTTGTTAAGGCGGAAAAAAATGTACCCAACCGCACACCCCTTCGTTCGGGGCAACGAACAGGATAGTGTGGGGCCCTCACCCACTTAATAAACCTGCCGTGTGCCGTCTCTGCACCTGTGTTGGCGGGCCACTTGTACTATGTTACATTTCTTCAGTGGTTCACTGAATAGCGATAGTGAGATTGTTTTTTAGTAACTTTTAGTAACGTTTTAAAGCCGTAACTAATGAAACATTGAAAATAAATTTTGCATATATATAGTCTGGAGTCCAGAAAAGATATACTTACTTTCATCCCGTAAAAATGTACAGTTCTATTACGATAACTATTTTTACATAGAGATAAAAAATGTGCCGTACAACGTATTTATATTCTGAAATTAAGATTTCTCGTAGGATAGCTTGCAAGCTTTGGAATATAGACCTAACAATAACACAACGTACGACGTCTGGTAGATATAAACGTAAATTATGGCTTGGATTATATAATAGAATGTTTGTATCATTTGAATGGATGCGTTTAAATGACTTAGATTAGAATATGAAAGCCTATTTAGATGAAGTCGTCTATAGAAGCTAGTACTTAATATGTACAAAGGCGTAAGCGGTGGCTAAGTTATTGGTCGTCCTCATATTAAATGGTACATGGGATTAATAGCGCAAAATAATGTTTAGTTTGGTATTTGTGTTAAAAACGTACTCTATGAATCTTAATCTAATTGTCAAAATTAATTGGGTAGTTAAACACAAAGTGAAAAATATGAAATCTTAAATAACAGTCACGAGCAGGATTTGAACCTGCATCTCCTGGATACCGTCCAGATGCTTTGCCAATTCAGCCATCGTGACAATTGCTCCTGACTGCTAATTTTGATAACACATTCATACTTAACGTCTTTAGGTGACGCCAGCGCCATCTGTCGGAAGTATTTTCATACATTATACCGACCAGGTAAACTTAATTTTGCAATTAAGATTTTTACCTAATAATGACGCAAACCCTA
Organism: Leucoma salicis; assembly: GCA_948253155.1. Taxonomy (NCBI): domain Eukaryota; kingdom Metazoa; phylum Arthropoda; class Insecta; order Lepidoptera; family Erebidae; genus Leucoma; species Leucoma salicis. The sequence goes on from OX411815.1 coordinate 10,157,811, forward strand.
TAAATATTCAATTTAAATCCTGCTCGTGACTGTTATTTTCAATTGCACATTTTTCACTTTGTGTTTAATGTATAGTGCTAAGCATGTCAAATGCTAAAAGTATGTCTAAATATTAATGGGGTAAATCAAAATTTTTATATTGAGGTGTCCGATTGACCGTACTCGATTGACTTCACCAATAATAGTTTTTGGAACTATACTCTACCGCCAAACATTACGCTAAATATGAACGTCATGGCTAAGCGACCCTTCTCGCCTACCTCCTTACTACACTAAATCTAATTAGTAACTTATTATTTAACGATTACGTTTGTTCAGGGAATGTATATTCGCTATATTATACTTACATTGAAACATTTACGTATATTTATATAAATTCGTGTAGGACTATAATTATATAGTATAAATTCTTGTCTATTTATTAAGCTTCAGAGTATTCAAATTTTTAACATAGTTTCTTTTCTTAGTTATTTGATAAATTCCTGGATCTAGGTAGCATTTAAATCAAAGCGCGGTAGCTGTACATGTGCTGCGCAATAAGCGACGCTCTTACGTGCTGTGAAACTGCCACACAGTTGTATCTAACCAATCTCTTTTTTTTGTTTGGGCGGAAAAAAAAAATACCTAACCGCACACCCCGTCGTTTGGGGCAACGAACAGGGTAGTGTGGGGCCCTCACCCACTAAATAAGCCCGCCGTGTGCCCTCTCACCGCATTTATTGGTGGGCCACTGGAACTATATTACATTGCTCGTCGTCAGAGCGATGCTTGGCAGCGACAGGAATTGGGCCGCGGTCGCTGCCTTCTGCGAGGAGGTCATCTCGCGAAAGCGGCGGAGAGGGCCAGGAAGGCTGATCCTTCCGCAGACCCGAACCGCTGCCAGGGACTGGGACGACGCAGGCGTGAGTATTTGCGCCTAATGCCGCCCTAGCTGAGGCTGTGGGTGGATGGACCGGGGAACGTCCACCATCTGCAAGGCCTCCCGCGAAGGTGTGATGCTCCGTGTGTGGACGCGTCGCTCAGTAGAGGCTACCCGAAAGTATAAGCCGCTGGCGGACCACTGAAGGAATGTCATAGTTGTCATAGTTGCAGTGGCCCGCCAATAACGGCGGAGAGACGGCACACGGCGGGTTTATTTAGTTGGTGAGGGCCCCACACTACCCTGTTCGTTGCCCCGAATGACGAGGTGTGCGGTTAGGAATATTTTTTCCCGCCTTAAAAAAAAAGGTCTAGTATAACAGGAATCCGATTTTTAATGAAGTTAATTATAACATTGATCTAAACAACATAACAGGATGCATGGGCTATACTTTTAAAATTATGCATTAAATTATTTTATTGAAAATGGAAGCCCACACCAGCAAACGGACGAGACACGACTCACAACGAGAATCACACTAATGCAGCACATGCGTGGCACGTAGAGTATGGTATATTAAAATCTGTATTGCGTTTTAATAAATAAGTTGTGTATATAAGTTGTGTATGTTCAACACCGTTTGCCATGTGGGGCCGGTTTTAGAATTGTCCCACCCCTCTCCACCCATGGGAGTCGTAAAAGCCGACTGAGGGAATACCGAGAGAGTGGGCAGCAGCACTCCTTCGCGTATTAACAACATCCACTGCAATCGCCAACCCGCCTGCCAAGCGTGGCGATTACGGCACTATCCCCCATGTCGGGACCGTTCGTTGTGGCGTTCTCTTGGGGAGGCCTATGTCCAGCAGTGGACGATGAAGGGCGGATGAATGAATGAATGGAATGTTCAACACGAATATTGCTGGCTATCAATTAATTTTTTATTTTATACTGACAACGACCTTTCTAGTGTATAGTGTTTACTTGTAAATAATAATTAAACAATAAAGGAGAATGCCCATCATCCACACAAAAAATACCCGTAAAGTACAACAATGAAATATACTCTAAATTATACTACAAATCGCAGGAAATCCATTACAATAACAATAATTATGAAAAAACAAGGTAAAAGGCAGTCCTAAACATTTTTTTAAATATAGATTAAGTTAGGTTAAGGATTAATATGCAATAATGAATGATTTTTTTTGTTTCATTATTAAAAACAACTTACATCATCAAGAAACTGTGTAGGAGGATAGATATTGGATTGGTACCGCACTCATGCTAAGTACCATATTATTGACCAAAGAGTAGTACGTATCTATAACCAGAAATTATTGACATAGTAATGCAGTATATTAAACTGTTACTAAGGCAAAGGACATGACATGTATTTAATACCTACGATACGTTATCTATTTTGAAAATAATTTGATTATAATTGACACGTATTGACATGCATATATTATTTTAATTAGATTTACGGTACGTATAGGTCGAATTATATTAAAATAATAACAACTGTGGACTAAATATACCCTTTTTTTTTTTTTTTTTTGTTATGGCGGGTAAAAATGTTCCTAACCGCACACCCTGTCGTTCGGGTCAACGACCAGGTTAGTGTGGGGCCTGCACCCACTAAAGAAACCCGCCGTGTGCCATCTCTCCGCCTTTATTGGCGGGCCACTGGAACCATGTTACATTCCTTCGGTGGTGGACTAAATATACCCTACTCCAATAAACTATAACTTGACGGATATCAAGTTTAGCTTTTAATGATCGTTATATTTTTGTCCTATTCAAACAAACTTAATAATTGTTTCATTATACATATTTTATTCTAAATGCAATTAATATTTACTGTTCATTTCAGATATTTTTTAGGCATTTCCCTTTTGAGTGGCGTTCGTGAATATATAGTTTTATTACAAACGCTCACACATACACACAATACTTGCACAAATTCGAGTTATATCATGTATTTTAAAATTACTTGATTATAGTTAAGTTCTAGGTATACCTAGAACTTAACTATAATCAAGTAATTCGTACAACGGTCAATCGTATCTTTTTGATAGTCACGATACAAGTTACTATCACACTGAATATAATATACCTATATAGATATAACTTATATTATCTAAATAAACATTATCTTATCTCTTATTTTCTTAAGTCTGTCAACACAAATTAGCTATTTATCGATGTTGCTCTTAAAAAGCTTTCTAAGAACAAGTTCGACAAACGTATCATTCCCTACATAGTAACGTTTACGGATCCCGTTTATCTCCAAAATTGGTGTCCATTTCCCTATGGTAATCGTGTCGTTTATCTATAGGCATCACAAAGGAAGCATTGAAGAGTGAGAACGCAGACAAAGAACTAATGGCTTGTACTCAAATCGACATCACTTGCTTTTACACCGGCGATAATGCAAGCCACCATGATGTCGTCACACACATAGTAACACTGATTTCTACAGTATCATGGTATAGTCTTTTCTTTTTTTCTCTAAACTGCGTTCTCCTCAATTGAAGAGAAATTAGCCTTAGGAATTACCAGTGTCCAGTGTCACAAAAGATAGTTTTATTTAGTTTTTTCCGTTGACTATTATGATATATCGACTTACAGTCGGAGCCTTAACTAGGTGATACAGACAACCCCTTCTGCAGAGACTGCAAGGAGGCAGAAAAAACAATCACCTATGTCATCCTTGAAATCCCACGGGTGGAAAAATACCGGGCACATCACTCTACGGCACATGAATTATCTAAAATGGATCATTATCGCATGAGAACCATATATTTTTTCCGGATGACCTTTATTTCCTTTTCTGGGCTCCAGATTAGACGTATACAATGATGATTGGTTCAATAGTTACAGTGTGAACGCTTAACAAACAAACACGCTTACTTTCGCATTTATAATATTATATTAGTAAGGATATAAAAGATTAAAGTCTACAAAATGGTAACCTTCGATCTACTCCTGTTAATAGAATACGAGTAAATGTAACAATTCCATTAATTTAAGCTAACCTCTATAAATTGCTGATCCAATGAACAATAGCAATTCTATAGCTGTGAAGTCTTTATGTTGTCACTTAAGAAATGGCATAAAATTGCAGCCACTCTAACTAACAGCTCTAACTAAACTATACTAATTGGCCAAAGCTATTAGTTATGGAACGTACCAATGTTCATATTACTGAATAAGTTTCTAAGATATTTTGACAGGTTACAAGTTTTTCTTTGTGAGAAAATTTAAAAGATTTATGTGATGACATATGGCTTTCTTCTAAAAGGAACATTTTTCTTTAAAAAACATAATTTTACACAAAATAAAATACGACAACCCAAACACAATGTTGCAAATTTTTATTTCTTACACGAATCATTTTAAAGATACGTTGGAAACTTTTCCTTACATCGTAATTTTATGGTAACTTTTTTGGCACTCCTTCCGCAAAAAAAAGCTGTTCTGTACTTTCTTTATGAATATGGTTGCCTACATATAATATGCAACTTCCAATATAATCTCGAAATTTTTTTTTCCTTTAAAATTCGTACACCTTTTGAATTCGCAACGCTCTCCAGGTGTAAGGCTTTTGAATTGATTGATTATTGCATTGCACTGGATATAACCGTCTCCCAATCTATTCGATAATATCTCGCTCTCTTTATTTAGATATTTTTATACATATATATATTTAGCATTTTACATGCTTAGCACTATACATTAAATACAAAGTGAAAAATGTGAAATCGAAAATAACAGTTACGAGCAGGATCGCTCCCTTTATGTTATATAAAGTAAGATTATGGATTTTATTTCAGTAATACTCGTAATATCACATATCGGGAATGTATACTGCCCATTGCCACTTCTGCATGCCAACCTGGTAGGCTATTTGATCTGTGAAATACGGAGCTCAGTCCGCTCCATCGCACGCTGAGTCTGTTCCGAATTTTATCACTGGTAGGTATCTCATATTAGTCGTGGACTTTCATTTGCATCTACTGTGGCAATTTGGATTTGAAGACCTGCCATAGCTATCCGAACGATGCCCAGCCGATCTGGATTCGTCATGTGACTACTTTCGAAATTTTTTTTTTTGCCGACTGTAGCAGTCGAGCAAACGGCCTACCTGATGGTAAGTAGTAACCGCCGCCTATGGACTATGGCAACACCAGGGGCACAGCCAAGTCGCCGCCTACCGTGAGTAAAGTACTCTTCTCAAACCTCGTTTAAAGAGGGACAAGTCGTAATGCTGGGAAAACACCGCAGCAGGAAGTTCATTCCAGATCTTACACGTACGTGGTAGAAAAGAACGCTGAAAACGAACCGTCTTGCACGAGATCGTTTCCAGGTGGTATGGATGAACCCTAATACGGCGTCTCGTGGTCCGGTGGTAAAACGGCAATGTTGGTACCACCTCAAACAGTTCCTCAGAACACTCCCCGTTACAGAGTCGATAGAGCACGCAGAGTCGATAGAGCACGCCCAAAATATCTCCGCCGCCCCACCGACTCCAGCTCATCCGTGAGATTGGGATCATCGACAATACGAACAGCGCGTCTTTGCAGGAAGTCAAGTGGGTCGAGCTGGTATTTTGGTGCGCCTGCCCAGAGATGTGAACAGTACTCCACGTGAGGGCGGACTTGCGCTTTATACAGCACAAGTCGCTGCCTCGGTGTGAAGTACCGCTTGGCTCTGTTCAGAATGCCCAGTTTCTTGCTCGCCAATTTGGCTTTGTCCTCCAAATGACTCCCGAACTGGACTTTACTAGATATGTCGATGCCAAGGATCCCAATACTCTCGGAGACCGAGAGAGTTACCCCTTGGCACTGGGGCGTCACGACAAATGCGTCCTTCTTTACAGTGAACACGCAAACCGTTTTTGTAATTGGACTGTTTGTCCCAGGTTTGTTTTAAAAATCTAATTTTTAATTTGGAATTTTCGTATACCACCATAAAGGTCCAACTGCCAGCTATAAAATTATGTTATTTTTACATAGCTTTATTTTATTATCTTTTATGTTAAACTATCATAATAAAGACGGAAGTTTTTTTTATGAGAAGTTTATTATGAAATATAGGTCATCCCAAAGTAATATAAAAGTTTGCAGAAAAACACGATTACTCATTATTTTCAGACTAGACAAGATAGTATAATGTTAACTTAAATAAACTAAACTTCGATCAACAAGTATTGTTGATCAAAGGAACTAAAACTGAACAAAAACTAAACATTAACGCTTAACTTAAAGTTTTTTATTTCCTCGCTGAGCTTTTGTAACGTCTGCGGGCCACTTGGTAGTATTGCTGGATTCTGGTCTTAACCAGCATTTTGTGTCTGAAAGACTGCATCTAAGCCTGTAATCTATTCATAGAATCTACAAACGCTATGGGGAGATGGGCCGTCCAAGATCTGGTAGGAATCGGGTCACTTGTGAGTGAGATGAATGATATATTGTAACAGAGACTTTGTGAAATCGACGTCTTAACGCTTATCAACTGCAGCAACAGCTCCATGATATACGAAGAGTGGCTGACTCTACAATTAGAAGATGGTTGAAAGCAAATGGACCGAAATTAACAGCAGATCATCGAACTAAATTGATTCTGATCAATTTAGGTGTACGATGGTCAGATCAGTGGAGCAAGGTTCTCTTGTTTGACGGGTAGAAAATTATGATATTTGGTAACGACGGAAGGAACAAGGTGTACAGAATATTGCTGCATTGAATAAAAGGTTAACTATATTGGTGATTAGTGGACGGTTGGGGAAGGAATTGATATCAAAGGTAAGAGCTTGTCTTCGTATTTGAACCACCTCGGCTTGCACTGAACTGTCATTGTTACGTTTAACAATGCCTTGTGCCTGATGTGGCTTTTGTACAATTTATTGATGACGACTTCATATTCACGCACAATAATGCTAGGGATCACACTGCGGCCGTCGTGCGAGATTATAATACTAAAGTTGGTTTCTCTGTTATGGCATGGCCAGCAAGAAGCCCTGACTTCAGCCTTTAGAACATCTATGGAAGTAGAATGATGTATTTATATTCTGAAGATGACGTGGACGTGGACAGTCGCGGGCAGTATCTAGTATAATTATATAAGATATTGATAATTAAGCTATCATTGTATTAAATATCATTTTATGAATACCTGCTGATAAGATGCGGCCTGCAACTTTATCTGCGTGAACTTCAGAGTTAGTGTAATCTATACTATTATAAAGCTGTAATAGAGCTGTGTCTGTACATTTAAGATATTTGAGAAAAAATATCTGTATTAGGCTATATGCAGGCGGCACAGGAGCGTTCTCTGTGGCGTTCTCTTGGGAATGTCCAGCAGTGGACGATGAAAGGCTGATGGATGGATGGATGGATTAGGCTATATTTTTTACATAAAACATTTTATATTTTTTGTCTGTTTATCTGTTTGTTCGTTGGCACATCACGCATAAACTACTGAACGTATTTTGATGGAAATAAATAAAAAAATTTATTCGGTAGCTCTTGAATAGACTTAGAAACTAGTATACATTTTATTACGCTATTATAGTGAGAACGTGAGATCTCTTTTCTTTCTTTCTCTTTATTCTCTCTTTTGGCTGCGGCGGCGCCGCGGGCAAAGGTTAGGATAATATAAATACGCCACTTTACGATACATTCATTTTATTATTTTTATGAAAAATCAAGTATCCCACAAAACCATCAATTTTCTGGGTTAAGAAGTAGCCAATGTCCTTTTTTGGGCATTGGACTTTATGTCGATATGATAACGTTACGCCGTGAAAGCGTAACAAATAAACTCGCTTGTGCATTTATAATATTAGTATGGAAGTGAGAATTAAATAACCAATAATACATATATACGCGTTGTTCTTATATATTTTTAAGTTAACAATAGTTGATCACCAACTTACCGTATACTCCACCAATTTGTAATATTCTACCAAAGTAGTATACAAGCGTTAAATAAAGTATACCCGCAATAACTTGCAGCCTCTCATCAAATTTGAAAAGTTTGCAGGTTAGCTACATTGATGGAAAGTTAGATTATTTTATAAAAATGGAACATCATTTTATTAAAACTTTGGTGATCAGAAAAGTAGAAGCTTTCGGCGTAGGCGTCATAGATATTTCATTACAAGAAGAGTTTTTTGGACGAAATCCGATCGTGACACTTTTTAAAATTTCACGTAATACTTATATTCATTAGACATAAACAACCAGTTGTCCATAAACGACGGTAACTGCTTATCATCAGATGGAGCGTGACTGGTTCTGCTACCATATAAGCAATAGCATATTGCCAAGTGTGATGGGCGTATAGTCCTGTTGTATGTGTTACTAACCCGTTATATCAATTACTTTTGGCTGCGGCTGAGCCGCTAGTTAGTTTTTAGGTAATATCTCAGGTTCCCGATATAGTAGCTGGATAAAATGTATTATTAATATGTCATGTTTGGATGAAACAACGGTGCCATCACTGGTCTTCAGCTTGGTCAGCTGGCAACAGACAGATCTCTTGCGAACAATTTGGAACCTTCATTCCGCTCTATCGCCTCTTTAATACGCAGGGTATTAAATCGGCGAATATCTTGTCGCATAGACTTGGAGATCTTCCTGTTTAGTCGCCTCTGATTGGACCAATCAACCGAAGACTGCACCGTCATTTCTGTCCGTTTTGCCATGAGCTTAAGAGTTTGGTCCGAAAGCTTTTGAGTCCTATTACCGCGACTGGTCTCAAAGTAGGTTGACCCGACCGCGTCGATAGTTTCCACGAACCTGTTGTTCATATCACTCGCTGATTCGCACTCGTCTAGGCATTGGAAGCGAATTTGTTGTTCGAGCTGAAAGTTTTCGGGGTTCTGGTATTAAGAAGGTGTTGATAGGTGGTGAGACTTCATCAAGCGTTACCTCTCGACTTTCATATTATGCCTCTAATTAAGCGGTGATCACTCTTAGTTTTAATCCTGCTGATCACTGAGACATCATTGAATATGTGTCGTTTGTCCGATAAGATGAAGTCAATTTCATTTTTCACTGAACCATCAGAGCTGATCCAGGTCCATTTTCGTTGGGGCTGCTTCCTGAAGAAGGAATTCATTATAAAGCGGCCTTCCTTCTCCAGCAAATCAGACAGTATCTGGCCCCTGTGGTTTCTCTGCCCAAATCCATATTGATCCCCACCTTCAGCTCATTGCCTCTCATTACGCCTAGCTTTACGTTAAAGTCTCCCATAACCACTATGAAGTGACTTTTAGACTCGTGAATGGCTTTCGAGATGTCTTCATAGAGGGCCTCCACTTCGTTGCCCGAATGTATCGAGGTCGGCGCGTAAACTTGTATGACCTTCAGCGAATACCGTTTGGTTATTCTGAGTATAAGTTACGCTACCATACTCGACACACTCAATCTTCTTCACGTTATCTATGTGAGACCTGCGAACTATAAACCCATACCTCCCTGGGACTGGCAGTCCCAGTGGAAGAGCAAGTTTCCGGACTGGAGGATTATCGTGCCCTCACCTTGTCTTCGCACTCCTGATAATCCTACAATGTCCCATCGGATCTTGCTCAATTCTAGCGCGGTGATCCTCTCGTCAGTCCTCAGTGTCCTGACGTTGTGTGTTACCAGGCCCAGAAGTCGTTTATGGTAACCGGACCACGACTGGGGATTCTTAGCACCCCCTGTTCCGCCGTTACCGGGCCCGCTACCGTTAGGCCACGGAATAGCGGAGCTGCCGTGACTGGGGGCTGATGTGTGTGTGTGCACTCATGTGGAAGGTATTGCCATAGTCGCCACGCTTGGTAGGCAGGTTGGCGATCGCAGTGCATGTTTTTAAGTACACAAGGGAACGCTGCTGCCCGGTCCCCTGGTAATCCCTTAGTCGGTTTTTTGACTCCCCTAGGAAGAGACGGGGTGGAGCTATTCTTGATGCCGGCCCCACACGGCTTATTAACTGTCAACGTGAGGACGCATTAATACTTTATTTGCAGTGTTTGCACTACATTCTAGTGACTAGATTATATCACATATGAGATGATTATGTCGATCAGCATTACAATTGTCTTCGGACGCCCAATTTTATGTAATATAAAATCTAAATATCAATTCAACATCCATATACGCAGTTTTATAAATGTAAACGAATCATAGTTAGGATTAAACTACTTAAAGTAATATTATTGGCGTGAATGCCCAATCCAGTACACATTAATAGGCCATTTTGTAATAGATAATTATAATTATGTACTAGAGATTATTTTTGGAACAGCCTGATTTTGTAGAAAATGTATTACTATTTATCCATATTCTAATCTATATTAAATTTACGATTTTTATAAATTAAAGCAGTCACGTACATAAATTAACAATTTTTACACTTATCTAAAAACCAAATAATTATAATGTATTTAGTTCAAAATTATTCAGAATGTAGGTTAGGTAGGTACTCTTTCAGAGTTATTCGCAGTAAATGTAATCGTCCTCTTAAGAGTACAAGGAAATTGACAACAAGGATACCAAAATCCTGTCCAACCACGAAAAAGAGTAACATTTCCGAAGGCATTTTTGTCCGTGTGGTAACGGACTAAGAATACAAGTGTCACCACCCCATTTTTTGCCGTAGCAAAGCCGCCTCGTACGACACCCGTCATCTCCCGTGTGACCGGCCATGAAGCACATCGTTGCGTTTTGGCTATAGCAGGAGACAGCCGTTTATATATCATTTCATATCTGTGAAATGAATTGGTGAGCAGCGGCTTGACAGTACTCTCGGTATAGTCGAGTCCATGGGCGACGGTTACCATTTACCATCAGATGGACCGTGGCTCGTCTACCACTACTTATATGAAATAAGAAAAAGGCATCCATGTCGGCAACAATATGAAGATTTTTTTTTATTAACATAAATAATAATGCTGTGTGTGTAATTGTGTAATTTTTTTTTATTAACATAAGCCTACTGAGGGAATACCGGGGCAGTAGGCAGCAGTACTCCCTCGAATATTAACAACATCCACTGCGATCGCCAACCTGCCTGCCAAGCGTGGTGATTACGGCATTATCCCCTATATGAGCGATACACATGATGTGGCGTTCTCTTGGGGAGGCCTATGATGTCCAGCATTGGACTTCGAAAAACTGGTGGATGGAAACAATAAATCCACTATTGATACTAGATGGTATTCATTCGCCATTTTTTGAATTAAGTATTAATATCTATTGGACGCCGAATACTTCGCCTAATGACTATCGACTATCTTCTAAATACCCTAACCAATAACAAAATTAAACAAAACAGCGCCCCTTCAAAACTCTGCGTCAATTCACAAGAAGTTACAGATCCTACCGAGATATGTCTGATATTCAACAACTTTTTTGCTATCGTAGGACTACTTTTAGCGGATGAAATTCCTTCAGAATTTCATAATAATTATCTTCACGCACTACCAAAACAAACCTTGTCAAACTCTCAAAAATGAATAGCTTGGAACCGTGCACTGAAATAGAAATAGTTAATATTATCAAAAACCTTGACTCCAATAGTAGTAGCGGTCTAGATGGCACTAGCACAAAGGTAATAAAATGCGTAAAATATTTGATAAAAGATCATACATTATAACACCTGTATTTTTACACGTAAAACAATAAACAATAATGTCCACTCCGACCTACAATTTACCAAGCGGAAAGAAGTTGGGCGTACCTGCAGTCGACGCGCAAGCTATACAGTTTTAACTAAGATGCGGACTAAGTACGGTGCAACGACAGTAACATCCGAAGGCGCGCGCTTTTTTAATAAGATACCCTCGGACATCAAAAATGTTGAATCGTTTAACGTATTTAAGAAGAAGCTAGCAATACACCTATTGGAACTAAGTAATTCATTTTATAATACTTAATAATTGTGTTAGTTTTTAATTCTTTTTTCAATGTGTGTTAAAGTAGTTAATTTTGCTATATTGTTGCCGTTTTATGTTTTTGTCTTTTTGTATGACAACAAACAATTATATTTTTCGTTTAAATTTAAGTTCTCATGTAAGTGACGTATGTCTTAATGGCAATAAATGTCTTTAATCCTAAACCTAATGACGTACATATCACAAATACTCAATAGACGAAACGTTTGATAAATCACAAAGAATATAGGTAAATATCAAAGACGGAACGGCAACATCGCATTTCATTGATGTCCTAAGCGGACGTACAATACGGCTTAATATGTAAGTTACACCAACGACGGTGGCGCTCTCGTTTTTGGCAGTTTTTCGCTGCGGAACTACGAACATATTCTGTATAGTCAAACTGGAACTGTTTTGACTTCCAAAGTGTTTTTATAATTCTTACATTTCTGTGATCAGGGGACAAAGGCGGAGGCGATAGACACTGTCTCCCTTTTTGCGTCCATATACAGACGTCGAAAGCAATTTTCTCAATTATAGTTGTGTAAAGACGTCCAGCAAGACATTTTCAAAAATTTAAATGCTAAATCACATTAAAATTATTTAGCTTCATGCAAATACATCCGACATATGGCACGGGGCTTATAATCCAAAATATGAGTTGGAGATAAGGAATTGCAAGTAAGCGTCCATGATAGCTTAGCAGTCTAAAGCAGTCCCAGTCAGATTTGAAAGATGCAAGTTCGAATCCTGCATGTGGAACATTTATCTTATTTTCACTTTCACCAAAATTTGTTCTAATATAAACAAGTAATTACAGATTAAAATCTAAGATAAATGTTACTTCAGTTATTTACTTAAGGCTTAAATTGATTCTTTAGACGACTCAATTAAATTTTCGTCAATCTTAGGCATACATGAATATGCGAAAATTCAATACATTCGAGTGATGTTCAAATAACATGTAACATACTGAAGCTATATGTTCATATAAACTTATCTATTTTAAGTACCTACTTTGAAATATTTATCTTTATGTCTTTGTAAGTACACAACATATTATTTCACATCAAAATTGTATGTACTTAGTTATTATTATTCTTTAGACAACACAACTTTTTATATGTAATAATATGTTTTTTTAGCAATTGATTAGTTTGCTATTTACTAAATGAGAGTGAGCAGGGTCTATGGTTGCTTAAGGGCCTATAATTATCCTTCCCACCCTCTTCTTATTATTCCTTCTCTCCAGTTCCTTGAGTTGGCGATGCGAATGATGCCCCTGGTATTGATGATGTCTATAGGCTACGGTAACAGCTTACTATCAGGTGAGTCGTGTGCATGTTTGCCCCTCGCTTAGTATAAAAGAAATATGCCTTTTTTATTATTTGTACGATACACGTGGAATAAATCAAGTGGTGACACAGCATATTGCAAGTCACTCACCATGTAAATATCTTAGTTTATCATCACACGGACCAACAAAGCTATTTAGGCTTTAATATAACTTTATGTTACACAAAGCAAAAATTACTCATTGTTGAGAAAAGAGCCTGAATCCCCAGTATTGTCCATTGTTGCCAGATTTCAGCACAATAGGAAAACAATTCTAATACCTTTTAGTATGAAATATTATATCAGACGTAAAGTTCCATGCCGACTTAGGCGTAAACAATGCTTGTACTTACTATCGAATTCTTACTTTAGTATAATAGTAATTCTTAAATTTTACTGCTTCCTTACATTTTTCGTTTTATGAAATCATAATATTGTTCGAAAGCAAAAATAGTTTCTAATATCTTAGTCAGCGTGAACATTTAAATTAGCATAACTCTTTTCCAGCGCTCCTTCGGCAGCACTCCTTTCAACATCCACTGCGATCGCCAACCCGCCTGCCAAGCGTGGCGATTACGGCACTATCCCCCATTCTTGGGGAGGCCTATGTCCAGCAGTTGACGTTAAAAGGCTGATGGATGGATGGATGGATAACTCTTTTCCTATATTTTGCTCCAAGTCAGATTTTATCTACCTGTAAAATATTATGTTTAATAATTTCAGAGAAACAGCGAAATAATTTACAAAATTAAATTTCGTCATTTTCAAGTGCTGGCCTTCAGCCACCTTAAGCCTCGCCTCAGAGGGCTGTTCGACGCTTGCCTGGTGTCCGGACGGTTCCCTAACTGCTGGAAGGAGGGGAAGCTCGTGCTCCTGCCGAAGTCGGGACGGTCTCCAAGTTCAGTCGCGGCCTTCAGGCCGATCGTGTTGCTGGACGAGGCGGGCAAATTACTCGAGAGTGTAGACACTGCCTGTATCGTTCGGCACCTTGGAGCAGTCGGCACTGACCTGTCAGATGCCCAGTTTGGGTTCCAAGTTTGTCGGTCAACGGTCGGCGCTATTCTGCGCTTGAAAGTCGCGGCTGCGGAGCACAGGAGTCACCTTGAAGGAAGTGCAGTTGGCGGTGTCGCTCGACATCGCCAACGCCTTCAATAGTCTGCCATTCGGCTGCATCAAGGAGGCAGTCGGGTATCATGGAGTGCTCCTCTATCTAAAGTGGCTGGTGGCAGACTACCTCAACGGCCGCAGTGTCCTCTTCATGGACCGGGAAGGGGACGTTGTCATGAGGGCCATGTCGTGCGGCGTCCCGCAGGGTTCGGTTCTCATGCCGCTCCTGTGGGACATCGGCTACAACTGAGTCCTCCGTGGCCGGCTCCTCCCCAGGCTGGACGTAATTTTCTACGCCGACGACACACTCGTCACAGACCGGGGCGGAACCCTCGAGGAGGCAGCAGTGCTGGCCACCACGGTACCGCGGAGGTGGTCAGGCGAATCGAGGTGCTGGAGCTTAGGGTATCCCTTGAAAAGTTGGAGGCCCTACTCTTTCATGGGCCCCAACGTGGCCCACCCACCAGTGCCTCGATAACGGTTAATGGACTGGGTGTTCCAATCCAGGGCTATATTAAATATCTGGGCCTGGTGTTGGATGGACGGTGCCACTTCCATGAGCACTTTCGCCATCTTTCGCCAAGACTCATCGGCACGGCAACTGATCTCGGGCGTTTGATGCCAAATCTGGGCGGACCGAGTCTCGCATGTCGACGACTTTACGCGGGGGTAGTACGGCCGCTCGCGATAGGGCCCTTCTGTAGCGTCCACAGAAGGTTATAGCGGTCAGGGCAATATGCGGGTACCGCACGGTCTCGACCGATGCAGCCTGCACGATGACCGAAACCCCCACGTGGAGGCGGAAGTGCTCGCCGACGTTTATGGCGGGCGTCGACGGCGCGGGTGGGGGGCAGCCACCCCTCTCCAAGCGCAATCTCCTTGTGGCGGGAAGATGCCCGCCGCGCCACCATCCTAAAGAGGAGGTCTCGGCTGGAGACGCACTGGGCTGGTCTCTGGACCATAGGGGCGCTCCGGCTGATCTTGGACGAATAGGCAGGGCGGCAGCATGGGGTCCTCACCTTCCGGTTGGTACGGGTTTTAGGCCCCGAGCCTAGTTGCTTCGGCAAATACCTGCACACGATCACTAGGAGGGAGACGACCCTAGGCTGGCACCACTGCGACTGCGGCGAGGACTCGGTGCAGCACACGCTCGAGTCGTGCCTGGCCTGGAATGAGAAGCACCGGGAACTCGCTACAGTCATAGGCGTGGACCTGTCGCTGCCGGCCGTTGCGTGAGCGATGGTTGGCAGTGACAGGGCCTGGACCGCGTTCACCGCCTTCTGCGAGATTGTCATTTCGCGGAAGGAGGTGGCGGAGAGGGCCCGCCGTCACACAACAGAGGGTGCCCGAAGGGGCTGCCGCCTGCAGGTCGCGGTCGATACGACGCGGTACCCGTGATCCACCGTAGTAAGGGCGGGCGAGGATGCGTGGTGGGTTTTTTGTGGGTGAGAGCCCCATACTAACCGGTTGTCTCCCCGGTATTGCCCACCTAAAAAAAAGTTACTTATTTTTTAGACTAATGTCTAAACCTCTGTAGGAACCTACAGATATTAAGTTAATCACAAAAAAAACATATTTTGTAGGTTTGTTTGTTTGAAAATAAACGTATTTAAAGTTTAACTGAACTCGTAATAATTACAATTCTTAAAAATGATGATTATTTAATTTTATAGAAAGGCCTTCATGAATTGAGAATTGATAATACCAGAACTCAATCTTCTCTTTATTAACTTTATCTTTCTCATATTTACTTGATAAATCACAATTAGGAAAACATAACATTTTATTTTTTTCAAATTCAATATTTTGTTTTATTACAAATACAGCCTTTTTTACATTTTTTTTTTATAAATTCAACGTTAATGCAAGCCTTTACAGCTTTAATGTCATTCTTTAGTGAACTCTACATCAAATATCCCCTTATAATGATAATGGGGATTCATTAGATATTCTATTATATTAATGACTCAAAATAGTGAAGTAATAACGCTGTGATTACCAATGAATAGTTAATTCGAAATTAATATGGTATAAGTGAAAGGCTTATTAACTATAAAAACCTTCATATTTATATAAAACAACATGACTCTGGTTATAAAAAAAAGAGTAGTGCACAACGTAATACAGTATACGTTATAATTATTATCGTTGTTTTAACTTGAAATTGTAATTTTTAGATAATGATAATAATTATGCTTTATTTTGGTGGATATAAAATAGCACGCTATATCCATTCTTTAAGATGTATGCTGTAAATTATTTTAAATAAAGAAGGTATGTATGGGTACCAAGTGTACGCGTTCCCGATAACAAGTGAGTGCTCACTTGTTATCGGGATCGCATGGATCGGCACCACTGCCGCGTTTGAACGAATGTGAAGTATGTCAGTGTAACGGGACATAGTGATTCATTTTTCATTTTACATTTCTGTATAGTGAGCAGCAGTAAGACAGTACTCTTGGTATTGTTGAGCCCATAAACAGCTATTACCACTTACCATTAATTGGGACATGTCAAGCCTACCACCATAAGCAGTAAAATAAATAAAAAAAACAAGTAAACGTGATATATTCCGTAAAAAATAGTTTCATTTAAGAACAAATTATTTAAAGTACAAATTATAATTTGTGAATAAGGAAAAAGCGTATTTTAGTACAGGCGGGAATCGAACCTGCGACCCTTCCTATCCGGGGAAGTGCTCTAATCCACTGAGCTACAGTACTATCTTTTAGACATACCCAAACTCCTTATCACATTTGTCTTAACGACCAACGCCCTCTATCGGAACGCATTTACATGCATTAATCCAATATTACTATATAAAATCCAATATTACTATATTGGATTAATTACTAAGAGAAGAAGAGTAAGTTTAATTTTGCAATTAAAATCATACTATTTGATGGCGTGATTTTTTAAACGTTTTGATCTATATTTTAGCACTTGACATGCTCAGCTACTCTTAAAGTACAAATTATAATTTTTGAATAAGGAAAAAGAGTATTTTAATACAGGTGGGAATCGAACCTGCGTCCCTTCCTATCCGGGGAAGTGCTCTAATCCACTGAGCTACAGTACTATCTTTTAGACATACCCAAACTCCTTATCACATTTGTCTTAACGACCTACTTCCCCGGACAGGAAGGGACGCAGGTTCAATCCCGCCTGTACTAAAATACTCTTTTTCCTTATTCACAAATTATAATTTGTACTTTACGAGTAGCTGAGCATGTCAAGTGCTAAAATATAGATCAAAACAAATTATTTATAAAATGTGAATAAAGAGAACCTTAGTGCGAGCGCCTAAAGTTTTTTTTTTCCACATTTCACAAATAATTAAAATTTGGTCTTAGTAGCTGAGCATATCAAGTGCTAAAATACAGATCAAAAAAGTTTCATTTTGTTTCTTAAGGATTTCTTATTTTATCATCCTAGTGTGTTAACATTAATATGAACATTTTGATTCAATAATTATTTGACATTCTTACTTGCATTAATGTATTTCCGTGATGTTATGTATTCTATAGTAATAAAGTAATCACTCTAATGTAATTCATTGTCTTTATTACTCGTGCACAAACGGTTACAAGTGATACCGCGCTCAAATTCTAGTATATGTAGAGATAAGGAAAATGGATAACGGCGGTTTGGCGTCAGATTGTCCCTCCTACCACTTCACTAGCCATTGTGTGAAACGAATATCAAGAAGCAGTATTTGTAAGCAAATAAATAAATACCCTGCATTGTCAGTTTTTTTTATAGAGCTATAAAATACAATGAGAAGTGTCGTATGCATATATATAGTATATTTTTGCTGCGGTTTGTTTTTTCTACTTATTCCCAAAGGCGTAATGTAGCAATATTTCATTTAAACGTCCTAGTTCCGTTATGCGTCCGTTATTCCAGTAGCTGGGCTTGATCTTGACTGAATGGGCAGAATATATATAAGACTACAACAAATTACTTTTAAAAATGGAATAAGAGAGGATTTCGTGTGAGTTCTTTTTCCATTTTTACAAATATTTGTTTTTTCTTGTGATGTAGTGCATGTCATATGCTAAAAATACAAATCACATAAGTATAAATAATTTTAATCCATGTATGTATGTATTTCAAGGTTGTAGTACTTATAATGCGAAAGTGAGTTTGATTGTTTGTTACAAATTCACGCTATGTCGTAAAGTGACGTATTTATGTAGTGAAGTTTGCGCGGACGATGTCGCAGGCAGAATCTATTAAAAGATAACATTAATATAGTTTAATAGAATTTATAAACTTATTTTAACTTTTAATATAAATAAAATAAGTAGATAAAATGAACTTCCTGAAAATATAGTTAATATAATATGTAGGTACGTACTTTGTCTACTACGCTCGAGGTGTTAAGTATTATTCGTACCTTTTAAAGTTGCTTTTACCTCTTGTAATAATATTACCTAATCTTCGTTTCTAAATAGGTTACAAATGATAGGCCATGAAGAAATTAAACATTTATTTTAAAAATTTGTAGATTTCACTGCAAAGAAGGACGAATTTATCGTGGCGCCATAGTTCCAAGGAGTAACTCTCCCAATCTCCGATAGTATTGGGATCCTCGGCATCGATATTTCAAGCAAAGTCCAATTCGAGAGACATTTGGGGGACAAAGCCATATTGGCGAGTAAAAAACTGGGCGTCCTGAACAGAGCCGAGCGGTACTTCACACCGAGGCAGAGACTTGCACTTTATAAGGCACAAGTCCGGCTTCACGTGGAGTACTGCTCACATCTCTGGGCAAGCACACCTAAATACCAGCTCGACCCACTTGACTCCCTGCAAAGACAGGCTGTTCGATTTGTCGACGATCCTAATCTCACGGATGGACTGGAGTCGCTGGGGCGGCGGAGACACTTTGGGTCTCTTTGTGTACTCTATCGACTCTTCAATGGGGAGTGCTCTGAGGAACTGTTTGAGGTGGTACCAACATCCCCTTTTTACAACCGGACCACGAGACGTCGTAGTAGGGTTCATCCACACCACCTGGAAACGATCTCGTCCAAGACGGTTCGTTTCCAGCGCTCTTTTCTACCACGCGCGTATAGGCTCTGGAGTGAACTTCCTGTTGCGGTATTTCCCCAGTGCTATGACATGTCCTTCTTTAAACGAGGTTTGAGTAGAGCACTCTACTCACGGTAGGCGGCGGCTTGGCTGTACCCCTGGTGTTGCCAAACTTCATGAGGATTACCATCAGGTGGGCCGTTTGCTCGTATGCCACCGTTGGCAAAAAAAAAACTAACAATCAAGTCGGCACAGAGGTTGGAGGATCATTCTAGACTCTACGATAGTGCGAGAAAGATAATTGTCATAATTCTTTTTCGCTACACTATTAGCGTACGACTACGATAAAATGTTGGATTTATCTGAGATCCAAAGAGAAAAGAGAGCGATGAAGACCGAAACTCCCTCGTAATTCTCTCCTTATTATCCTTCCTTTCCACATCCTATACCTGTAATTGGAGTAGGCGACGCGCAAATCATACCTCTGGTGTTGCTAGCTTCTATAGGTTACGGTATCCGCTTAACATCAAATGTGCCGTGTGCTTGTTTGTCACCTGCGTAGTATAAAAAAAGTTCCTCCTGCTTTATCAAAGGTGTCATACTATTATCTTTCACCATTACAAGAGTTTTTCTTATACTACGTTGGTGGCGAACAAGTATACGGTCCATCTTATGGTAAGCGGTTACCGTAGCCTATAAACGCTAGCAAATACCAGCGGCATTACTCGCGCGTTGCCATCTCCAAGGAAAGGTATAGAAGGTGGATGGGAAGTATAAAGAAGAAAAAGAAAAGAAAAAGAAAAAACATTTTATTGGTTGCCAACAACGACATAAATACAGAACAGACAATAAAAATTAAGAATTTTAAAATAACACAAACAGCTGTCGATAGTATGCCGTTGATGGGCCAATGAAGTCTCCCCTCAGCATAAAGCGGCCGTACGTAACTTATACTGCCGCGCTGGTTTTCAGTGGAGCCTCAGTGTGGCTTGACACCCGTTATCGGTGTAGTTATTTGAAAATCTTAACTTATATATATACCATAAAAAAAAATTCTAATTAAAAAAAATATAAAAATTTAGTAAATAAATAAATATAACCTACCCACAAGTGACAGATTTTTATAGCTTACCTACCACTACAAAAAAGAAAAAAGTAAAGGTTCTCTAGAGATATAAGCTACATATTATGATTATCTAACATATAAAATACGACAAACAGTGTTTGTCTCCATACTCCTCGGAAACGGGTGGCCGATTCTTATGAAATTTTGTGTGCATATTCAGTAGGTCTGAGAACAGGATGTAAAAAATTTTTCATACCCTTAACATATAAATATTTATATTTTTTTTTGGACAAAGTTGTTACTTTTATTTTTTTATGAATTGGCATTAAAAATATATACACCCCTAAATTTTCACCCTTCTACTGCCAACGTAGAAATAATTTATATGGCAAAACAACGTTTGCTGGGTCAGCCAGTAATAACTATACAAGTTTCTGTTTGTGTGAAGCACTTGCAATCAGTCACCATACAATTATATAGCTGCGCAGTGAGCAAGCTGTGTACAATACTTATGCAATGTGTTATGTATTGGGATGCTACTCACTATCACCATTGGACATATCTTAAGGTATGTATAAATAAAATAATAAAATAAAAAATAATAAAAATTATACGTGAAGTAATGTATAAATATAATATAAAATTAATTGAATATTAAATTATTACCTATTGAATTGAAAATCTATTTAGCACCGCTGTGATTTAAAACTCGATGATCAACACTAAAAAATGTTGAACTCCTATATCTATTTAAAATTCTATTATTTAGATATTTTTATATATATTTTTAGCATTTGACATGCTTAGCACTATACATTAAACACAAAGTGAAAAAATTAAACACAAAGTGAAATTATTTTCGATTTCACATTTTTCACTTTGTGTTTAATGTATAGTGCTAAGCATGTCAAATGCTAAAAATATATATAAAAATATCTAAATATTTATAGGGTTTGCGTCATTATTAGGTAAAAATCTTAATTGTAAAATTAAGTTTACTTGGTCGGTATAATGTATGAAAATACTTCCGACAGATGGAGCAGGCGTCACCCAAAGACGTTGAGTATGATGTGTTATCGAAATTAGCAGTCAGGAGCAATTGTCAGGATGGCTGAATTGGCAAAGCATCTGGACGGTATCCAGGAGATACAGGTTCAAATCCTGCTCCTGACTGTTATTTGCGATTTCACATTTTTCACTTTGTGTTTAAAATTCTATTAGTTAATGTGACGAAATAATAGTGCGAGGCAGATACACGGTACAATGACATATATCAATCAACTTTATAAAATCATAACATACCGTATACATGACAACTTTATTGTTTTTAAGATTTTTTTTAATTATGTATTTTGTTTAGCAAGTAGATGTTGATTGTATGATTTTTTGAAATTTTGAATCGTTTTCAGGTCTCTCAAGGGTGGTGGAATATCATTCCACGTGTTAGTAGCTGCCCATTTGAAGCTTCCACGGAATGCAGCGGTGCGATGCTTCGACATACTAAGTGGTTTCGCTGAAATTCGCGCTGAATACATATAATGGTGGCACTTCCAACTCAATTTATCAAATAAATACTCAGGCTACTTTGTGTTAATGACACCAAATAATAGGCTTGCTAGGTGCAGCTTTCTTCTTGCAGACATTTTTAATAAATTGTATTTATTAAGAAATGGTGTCAAGTGTGCTCTTCGTGGTATATTGCAAATAAAACGAGCACACGCATTCTGAATACGTTGCACCTGGTATTCGGTTCTAGCAAGTAAACATGGGCCATAGACAACGTCACAATAATTTAAGTTAGATAGCACAACACTCTCTACTAATCTTCTGCGCATTGGGATGGTCAGGTATTGCCGTATCCTATAAAGGACTTTAAACATATAAAAGCATCGTCTCAAAATATGGCTTATATGCATCTCAAAGCGAAGGTCAGGTTCCATGGTCAGCCCAAGACTGCGCACCACTTCCAGTCTCTCAATATTCTCTTGTTTTATTTTAATTATCAGGTTTTTTGCGAGAATGGTGATAATCTGCTTTTTACTGCCCATTACCATAAATTTGTATTTTAATGGATTTAGTGTCAGTGAGTTGCTTTCTGACCATGTAACCATCCTATCCAAATCTTCATTAATTTTTTGAACAGATGATGCAGTATCTTCGCTCTTAAATGATTACCATCTGGATATCATCGGCATACATATGAAATTTGTAATTTCGAAAACAATTTATTATATCCGCGCTGTACAAAATGAAAAGGAGAGGTCCCAAAATTGATCCTTGTGGTACACCGCGTGTTATTGGCCGCGTTGACGAGGTACTGATGGAACCATTTACTCTACGCAGTTCAACAAACTGCGTTCTCGCATTCAAATAGCTGTCAAACCATTTCACTGTGTTTTTCTCAAAACCGTAGTATGATAGTTTTGATAACAACAATGTGCTATTTATCGTGTCAAAAGCCCTGGAAAAATCCAATAATGAAAGTATAGAGTCTTCGCCACGGTCTCGAGCCTCAAGAATATTACCAACCACATCAATCAAAGCTGTGGCAGTGCCTCGATCCTCCCTAAATCCTGATTGGAATGGTGGAAGAATTTCATTACTTTCTAAGTATTCTACAACCTGTATATATACAACCCGTTCCAATACCTTAGATAGACAGGGTAGGATACTTATAGGCCGCAAGTCTTCTATGTTTTGAGGGTCGCTGTTCTTTGGTAGAGGCCGAATGGTTGCGCTTTTCCACTGAGTAGGAAAGGTTTGAGTGCTGATAGATCTGTTGATCATAGCAGTTATTACCTGCAAGGAATCAGGTAGCGTGAGCATTATCATGTCCAAATTAATGCCGTCTTTTTATTGTGCATTAGTTTTTATACGATTGATTATTTTAGCCACAGTCTCCTGTTCAATCTGTTGTAACGAAAACCTATGTTTTCCATATTCGTGAAACTCAAAAAATGATAGTTGTGAAATACTGGATGCTACTACCAGGAACATTCAAAAAAACTTCATTAATTTGTTCGGGATTATCAAAATGTGGGGGCAGATCATACTGTTTAGAAGCTGGTAAAATGTGTATTTTCAAATGTTTCCATAATACTTTCGGGTTATCAATGTTGTCATTTATGTATTTTTCGAAAAAAGCCTTCTTTTCGTTATATAACGCTGTTTTAGTAAATTTCTTTAGGTCTAAATAGTATAAGTGGTGCCTCTCTAATTTTGTTTTACGATATTTAACCAAAGCTTCATTACGCAACTTGATCATTAAACGTATGTTATCAGTAATCCAGGGTTTAGGGCTTGTTTTGAAAATCTTATATCTAATAGGTGCCTGAATAATATTCAAAACAACCGTACAAATTGCTCACTAAAAATATCGACCAATTCATCGACTCCTGGTAATAGGCACATTTTATCCCAAGCGATGAGCTCTAAGTCAGTGAGAAATTTGTCTAGTGATAAAAAATAGGAAAATAGTAAATTTCAATATTCTAGTCGCAAAATATACCACACGCTATTAATAGTCTTAAGTTATTGTTTGTTTGAAGATCAGCTGATTACACAAAGTCAACAGAGGGTATTCAGAGATAGGAGTATTCACTATTTAGAGTTTAACACCATATAACATTATTTATTTGAGTTTACTACACTCCAGACACATATGTTTAAACTTAAACTTCAGTTTTTTTGCTGTTATAATAACAGAATAGTCCAACTTTTAATATTAAAACCAAATTACACACGAACTAATCACTACCGATTCGAACGTCAAACCACACTCCCACTTATTATAAAAGAAAGGATAGGAAGAGTAGCAAAGAGAGGATATGAAGGGGGTTCGGGTCTCCAGCACTCTCACTCACCATACAAAACACAACGGTCGGTACTACTATTGTTGGTTCACGTTGATCTTTTGTGAGAGGGTGGTACTTCCCCGATCGAGCCGTCCCATTCATGCTGGGATAAGCACGGCTCTACCACTTTATTGTGTGCGTACTGTTATAATATTATTATTGTGCTTACTGTTATAACTAAATATTACAAACTGATCTTTGTAAAATTGTGTTATTCTTTATCATGTGGAATTTTGAGAAATTTATAAATTGAGACGTAGAAAACTGAGACTTTAAATCGAAGGACTTAAATATTTCAACATTTATTTCTTGTGTATGTCGGTAAAGTCTTCGTGCACAACTAAACCGTAATAAAAGGCATGTTATCCTCGAAATATCGCGCCTGCTGATATACAAATGTGCTTACCGTTAAATTCGTTTCAATAAATTATTTGCTTATGTAAACTTCGTTGCCACGTTTTTTACTGCTATTTATTATTATTTAGCTGACCTGGTAAACTTCGTATCGCCTTAGAATCAATGAATTTTGTTTTAACTTATTAGCTGAAAACATTTCAGTTTTTTCATCAATAAAGCAGTTTCGCACAAAATGTATTCCAAAATTTTTTTTCTTCATTTTTAAGTGAATTTTAATTGCAATTCCGAGGATAAACAAATTTAAAAAATCATATTATATCAATAAAATTCTTAAGTTATAAATGGAGTAACTTAACCGATTTTATTTCATAAAAAAAACAGGTACAGCCAAATTGAGAACCCCCTCCTTTTCGAAGTCGTTTGATAAATAGATTTTGACCGCACAGATGGCGAAAAGGTTAGATACCTTTTTACAAAATAGCTTTATAACACTGCCCAACCCATGGATTGAACCCAAGACCTCATGATCAGCAGTCGCTCACACTACCACTGCACCATAGAGGCAGTTCCACTCCTTTAATATCTCACATATTTACTATTAAAAAGTACCAAGTTTTTATATACAGTGAACAAACCTGCAAGTAATGCTCCAAATTTTAATACAATAAAACCAATTTACTGATTCCTCGAGACATTCTCAATTAAAGTCAACCTCATCTTTAAATTATTCAAGTTTGTTTCTCTTTTGTTGTTGATTGCCTTCGTGATAAATTCTACGCGATGCAAACTTTCTAACTTGTCAAGAAAGATAAACTTCTATTGAGTCATTGGCATAACGGAATAAGTATCATAAATTTATCAAGCTGGCTAACAATATTGACATGAAAATTGCAAGTACTTAGTGAAATTATAAATTTGTAGATTCTGCTCGCGGCTTCGTGATTTTGTCATTGGGTTAGTCTATCTATCTATATTCCTATATGTATCTAATACTATAATATATAAATACTATACTATTATAAAGCTGTAACAGAGCGATGTCTGTACATTTAATATATAATACAAATAATTGACCGTATTCTATATTAAGGCGTTACTTTAACAGAGATACATTTTTTAATTTTTGTTTATGTTTGTTTGCACATCACACAAAAACTACTGCATATATTTTCATTAAACTTTTTTGTTATGTAACCCTTTATTAGACTTAACAACTAGTACGCGTTTTATCCTGGCATTACTATATTGGCAACCTGACTTATAAACTAAAAGTTACCTTCCTACTTTTCATCCAACCGTTGTCTTGAGAGCAACTTTCAACATTTTGATCTATTTTTTAGCACTTGACATGCTCCGCTACTCTTAAAGTACAAATTAAAATTTGTGAATAAGGAAAAAGAGTATTTTAGTACATGCGGGTATGCGCATGTAAATGCGTTCCGATAGAGGGCGTTGGTCGTTAAGACAAATGTGATAAGGAGATTGGGTATGTCTAAAAGATAGTACTGTAGCTCAGCGGATTAGAGCACTTCCCCGGATAGGAAGGGACGCAGGTTCGATTCCCGCCTGTACTTAAATACTCTTTTTCCTTATTCACAAATTTTAATTTGTACTTTAAGAGTAGCTGAACATGTCAAGTGCTAAAAATAGGTCAAAATGTTTAAAAAAATCACGCTATCAAATAGTATGAATTTTAATTGCAAAATTAAACTTACTATATTGGATTAATGCATGTAAATGCGTTCCGATAGAGGGCGTTGGTCGTTAAGACAAATGCGATAAGGAGATTGGGTATGTCTAAAAGATAGTACTGTAGCTCAGTGGATTAGAGCACTTCCCCGGATAGGAAGGGACGCAGGTTCGATTCCCGCCTGTACTAAAATACTCCTTTTCCTTATTCACAAATTTTAATTTGTACTTTAAGAGCAACTTTCAACTTTAAACTGTAAGGGACAGTGTAAATAAACTAGAATAAATAGTTTTTATTTAGGGTCTCCTATGTGTCAGCAATATATGGCAGACCTTGGCTAATTATCACAATATATACGTAGTATATAGCCCACTAGCTTCCACACGCTACTTCGCCTGCATCAACGTAGGTAGTGTAGTAGTAGGTGTCCTACATAATCTTACCAACTAGTATCTATTTTGTGATCTAACTAACTTTCGTTCAAATCTATACTATATGTTAATCCAGTGTCTCTTCTGTCTACCTACCAAATTACAGTCCATAAATCCGTTTAGTCGTCTAGGCGCGACTAACGGACAGGCATCTAAACATCGTTACGTACTTTTGCCTTTATAATATAAATAATAGAGTAGGCTTAGTAAGGTAAAAAGGCTTAGTAAAAGATTACCTTCTATAGATAATAAACTAACAAACCCTGAAATCCCTCTTTATAATATTATTATAATAGATAGACAATGAAGTTATATCAAATAATTTCAAATTATATTTGTAGTTTATTTTGATGATTACCAGGATTTAGTAACAACTGAGGATTCTCACTATCGTCGGAATCGAAATGAAAGGTACCACAACCCTCTAGTTTATTTCATGCAGTCATTAAACATTAAAGTATTTTGGTCTATCGGGTTGAATAGCCAATCCTATTTGCACTAAAATTATTTCGTAATTGAGTAAAATAGGGTGGGTTTGTGAATGTGGCACGTACAAGCCGGTACGTCCTCAAGAATCCGTTTCGCTTCTGCAGTTATTTCAGATATTCAAAAGGCCGCGTTTTAAGAATCTCATTATTGAGCTTCACTATGTTTTGACTTTGAATGGAGCAATAAAATTGATAGTGGTAGAGCCTTGCTTATCCCAGCTACATTCATGCTAGCCATGCATGCCAGCTCGATCTGGCAAATGCCACACTCTCACAAAACATCGGCGTAAAACAACGGTAGAAATCCCCCTCCCTATCCTCTCCTTATTATTCTTTCTATACACTCCTTAGTATCCTACCTATCCTCATATAAATATACTTCCTATCCCTATCCTAGAAGATGGCAACGCGTGAGTAATGCCTCTGGTGTTGTTAGCGTATATAGGCTACGGT
This sequence comes from Leucoma salicis, assembly GCA_948253155.1. Lineage (NCBI taxonomy): Eukaryota > Metazoa > Arthropoda > Insecta > Lepidoptera > Erebidae > Leucoma > Leucoma salicis. The sequence continues at coordinate 10,185,415 of OX411815.1, forward strand.
AACCGCTTACCATGAGGTGGGCCGTATGCTTGTTTGTATAAGAAAAAAAAAACATTAAAATTAATTATTTTAGTGGTTTTTCTTTCATTCTTTGTTTTTGCTTAAAATAACTTCGTTAAAGGAAAGCAATCTTTCTTTCTTTCTTACATTATTTAAATTATTAAACACAAAGTAAAAAATGTGAAATCGAAAATAACAGTCAGGAGCAGGATTTGAACCTGCATCTTCTGGATACCGTCCAGATGCTTTACCAATTCAGCCATCCTGACTAAAATCTTAATTGTAAAATTAAGTTTACCTGGTCGGTATAATGTATGAAAATACTTCCGACAGATGGCGCAGGCGTCACCCAAAGACGTTAAGTATGATGTGTTATCGAAATTAGCAGTCAGGAGCAATTGTCAGGATGGCTGAATTGGTAAAGCATCTGGACGGTATCCAGAAGATGCAGGTTCAAATCCTGCTCGTGACTGTTATTTTCGATTTCACATTTTTCATTTTGTGTTTAATGTATAGTGCTAAGCATGTCAAATGCTAAAAATATATATAAAAATATCTAATTATTTAAATTAAATAGGTATTTTTAACGATCGATTAGTGTTCCACTTTTTGGCACGAGACTTCTATCGTAGTGGGAAGAAATTAGGTCGTATTGTTTAATTAATTATTATAGAACAAGTAATCATGTATGTGTCAGTATAGCAATATAATATAATAATAGATAGCACATATAAGGGGGTAATATAAATAATATCAATATGCTAATTATTTTGACTAACATTGACTTTTTGGCAGAGTTACATTAGCCGTAGTCACGAGTGTCTACTTATCCTCCATCATCCTTTATTTTCAACCCATATTTTTTTCTAGCTTTGCAACGCGGAAATTAATGTCACGGTGTTGCTAACGTCAGCTACATTTAGCAACTTGACATCAAGCGGGCCATGTACTTGTTTGCCAAAAATCTAATCATGTGTCCTTATTTTTCGTGTACACGGACTCTAGAAGTGCGTCCGACACATATTATACGAACCCCTATTGTTTAGTTCTTAAGTTACATAGCCAAAAGAGAGGGTATAATACTGTTTGATATTTATGCGAATGTTATACATTATGAAAAAGAAAAACTACTTTTACGAATCTATTGCGTTTACTTGATTTTTTACTATCCCCTACCCTACTACTAGGTACTAATTTTGAATACTTGGTATGGTCACGGGGCGTACTAAGCCCACGTGTTATGAAGTTCGATATTTCGTAAAAAAAAACGTGTGCGTCTAAATCACTGACAAACATAAAAACAAAAGGGGATCGAGCAGCTCCTTCTTCATTTAATTTTCAAAATTGTTTTGTGTAGTATAATATGTCATCTTGGTTTCAGCATTTATTACGTGGCATTTAAGTTATAAGAATTAAATTAATCTGTAATAAAATGGCAATTTAAAAAAGTGGCCATGAGTGTTTTGCCGCGTTATTCTCATGAAAGGTGGCATCCGGCTTGTGGCAATTGTTGCAATTGTTACTTTGTTATTGCGGATGCACTCGCCTCAGGCGCTCGTGTTAATTATTAGTGTATTCTTGACAAAAGGGCTATGTAATAAGTCTATAACATAAATATATATTTGAATTTGAATTTGATTGGATCAGGTGTAAATTCACAATGGCAATCTTTCATATACTTAAACATTTTGACAAACTTTTGCACTTGAAATATTAGTAGTTTAGAAAACATAAAGGTTTACGTCCCCGTATGTCCCTTATGTCCCGTCGCCCTGTCCTTCGTGCCATTTTCTTAATTTGATAAGGGACCGCAGTTATACAACAACATGCTTTTAAAGGAGAATGACGAATTTTCTATGAGAGTTGGGCTATTGTTGCGTCTTAACCAAATTAACTGTAGAACATTGTAAATGTACTCAGGGTCTTTAAATAAAAATACCATTAAGATATCTGATGGGAGTTTAGAGAAATCTGACTTTTAATTTTTAGTATATAGGTTATATATTATGCGTTGAAATCCATATATTTTATTCTATTATAGTCTAAAATGTAGTATCAATAGTATTTTAGAGTACCTATGTAAGAAATATAGATAGGTCATAATGCTACGGCTAACTACTCTGGATCTAGATTACATTCTAAGAGTCCTGGTCTTAGTACCACTAAAAAGTCAATCCCATACGACGTCACGCTCTTTTTTTTAATTACTCAACGGAGAATTTGCTGAAATCAACGTTAAAGTAAACACTGAACAATAATAAAAAAAAACACTGCTTTTCCACAAATGAAGCAATCAACACATAAACGTAAATAAGACGTTATCGGCAATACAAATGCCAAATCATGACAAATTGTCAATCAAATTCAAATCAATAAGGGTTGCTAGTAAAATAACAATATATATCCTAAAATATTTTAGAAATAGATAATAAATGTTATTATATTTTTAATTTAAAAACAAAACTTCATAATTATGATTTCATAAAATTATCTTCGACTAATACTAAGTATTGTAATAGGAGCTCATGTGGGTTTTCTTTTATTTATTTCATATCAATATTCTGACTATTTGGCTTTAAAAATGGGTATAGTAATAAACTGGCGACATTGACTATCCAAGCCTTCCAATAAACATGGCAGTACCGCTTATATCGAATTTAATAATATTATGTATATCTTTTTTTTTTATAACTTTGAAACCCCACTTCGCTTATGACTAAAATAAATACAAATAACATCATTATTCAAAAGACGTTTTTTTATGTTTAGATAGTTAAGAAACACGACGGGCACAAAATAGCCCGGTTTTCGGCATTCTCTTTTCAATATAAAGTTTTAATATTGTCTGTGATACAATATTTATTTCTCCCAGTTTTTGTCCCCAAACAATAGGAAGATCAGCTAAACTATAAATTGCTTTCATTCTTTTTTGTTTAACACTCAAAAGTATGCAAACTATTTATAGTTTATTAAACTTTATGCATAGCACAAGCTTTATAATGAGGATTTTCCGTCACTAAGTTTGAAATGGCTGCTGAAAAGCGAAAGTGCACGGATTATAGACATAAATCGAAATATAGTGTGGAATGGCTAACATTTTTTTTAAGCTGATGGATGGATGGATGGAATCAATAAGTGTGGCTCTCAAGTAATGTTGAATGATACTCGTAAGTACAAAAAGATACCTATTGTAATCAATATGGAGCTTCGTTTGACAGCACTGTTAGTAATTCGCAAACACTTTGTAAGTAACACAAATACGATAAAACTATTACTAAAGGTGTAATAGACAAAATTGAAGCTCAATCAAAAAAAAAAACTTATTTAGGTGATAAATGAAAAGAGGAAAGTAACGCGCTCACATGGGATTCTCATTATTGCTCGTGTTCTCAATGTTAATATTACGAGAGGAATTCTGTCTTAATTAATGTTAAAATACTGCCACGTAAGCGGTGAAAATCTAGGACTGACCCTTACACATTTTGTTTATGAAATTCTTAGGGTAACCCTCAGCAATACCATAGCAATTAAATTACTTTACAGGGATAATTATATTTAGATCCTTTTGTGATAGAAGCTATGTTTTTTACATATATCGATATTTATAATCCATCCATCCATCCATCAGCCTTTCAACGTCCACTGCTGGACATAGGCCTCCCCAAGAGAACGCCACAACGAGCGGTCCCATCATGGGGGATAATGCCGTAATCGCCACGCTTGGCAGGCAGGTTGGCGATCGCAGTGGATGTTGGTAATACTCGAGGGAGTGCTGCTGCCCATTCCCCCGGTATTCCCTCAGTCGGCTCTTACGACTCCCGTCGGTAGAGAGGGGTGGGACAATTCTAAAGCCGGCCTTTACGGCACTTTCCCCCATATGCATATAAACACATGTTGTGGCATTTTCTTGGGGAGCCTTAGTCCAGCAGTGGACGTCGAAAGGCTGATGGATGGATGGATGGAACTATTTTAAAATACCAAAATAAACATTAGCGAACAAATATCCCCAAAGATTCTGTATTTTCTGGGGGGGTAAAACAATTAAATAAGAACTTTTAAACTATTTGAAAAACATAAAGCACACGGGGTATCGCTTTCATTGAATGAGTGCCAAATGTTACAAATCTCGCGACCGCAGAGGTAAATCGATACGTAGTAACATATTGCGTGATATTCAACAATGTCGAAAAATGCCTGCAGCCAGTTGCAATAACTACTCGTATTTTATTTCCACTATCGTAGTGTTAAAAGTGTCAAAGCACTTATGTTGATTGTCCCCTTTGCACGGACACTAACGAAGTTATGAACAAAGAGCCCATAACTTTGAAACATTCGCAACGTATAGATGTCAAAGTGTCATATTCTGTTAAATCTAATTTCAATAGCTATAGAAATGTTCTATTAAAGAATAACTAAAAAAATAAAATCTCTTTTTCCTCATTCGCAAATAATTTGTAGGTACTTTAAAAAGTGGCGGAGCATGTCAAATGCTAAAAAATATAGATCAAAATAAGATTTAGATATATATGAATCACTACACGAAAAGCGATTTCATTATTTACAATAATTATTATGAGTTATCTAGAAATGTATCATCCTTACGTTTGTACTGATAAATACATCATTTACATACGTTAAATCTTGTATAATTTCATTATTCTGACGGGGGAGACGTAAACTGTACAATTTCATTTATTATAACTATGATGTATTAAGGGTGAGCACACTTAGGCTTAATTAAAAGCGAGAATCTGTACACACCTTAGCGAAATCAACATGGATGTATTGTCACAAAGAGAAAGGACCGAGAAAGCAACGCCAAGTAATTTTCCTGTGTTATAACAATGTCATGCTAAATGAACGTGACTAACACATTAATTAATTCAGGTTTAATAAGTAAATGATATAAATTCTTAAAATAAATAAAGGTTATAGATTCATACTAAGACATAGCAATAGCTTAATACGTATAGTTTTAAATACAGGCGTGATGCTCTGTTTTAAATAACAAATTATTTGTGAACTTTACTGCAAGCAGGATTCGAACTTGCGTCCCATCCAATCCAGGGAAGTGCTCTAGACCGCTAAGTTATTGCAGTCGCCCAACGACGATCCCAATTCTTCACTTCACATTCGTTTTTAGGACCCACGCCACCTATCGGATGCATTTACATACATTATTCAAATATAGTTTAATTTTGTAATTAAAATTCATAAGTACTTTGATGAATTTTTAAAATATTTTTATCTGTATTTTAGCACTTGAAATGCTCGGCTAGTTAAAATACAAAGCAAAATATTAAAAAATCGCGTCATTAAATAGTAATCATTGCGTCATCATATATTAAGAAGTAGGTATACTTGTATAGATTAATTCGCTAGATTCAATAGAGATGATTCTAAACGTTTTTTCGGGATTTATACCATGTAAATTTTTTTTTTTTTTTTTTTTGAATGAAATTCTATATCAAGAAAAAATGAAATTCTATATCAATAGAGTTGATCAGAATATTTATATTCTACTTTTCTAAAAGCAAAATAAATGTTGCATATAAATCTCAAGATGACGGCTACTACACAAGGTAAATATATCAAAGTGAGGCGACGAGCCGTACTTACTTGTCACTTTGAAGTGCACAGGCTTGAAGTAGCAGAAACCAGACAGTTTGTTAAAGTTCACTCGTTCCTACATTAGAACTAAGGCAAGTCTACTACTAACTACAAGGCCTAAATTTAGGAGTTTTAGTATTCGCGAAGTGTGAAAATTTTCTAAGTACATTTTCAGTTTGATGTCTTAAAAAAATCATTAGCCTAACGTTTGACCTTAATGAATAGCCATATCTAAGTGAAACATAATTGATTTCAGCCTTATAAGGATTTTTTTTTATTATACGTGGTTGGCAAACAAGCATAATGGTCCACTTGATGGTAAGCGGTTATCGTACTACAGACGCAAACAACACCAAAGGCATCACTCACGCGCCACCATCTCTAAGGAAAGGGATAAGAAGTAGATAGAAGGGATATTATGGAAAGAATAGGTGGGATACTAAGGAGTAGATTGAAGGGATAATAAGAACATAAAGAGGGGGTATGGGCCTCCAGCTCTTACTCACCATACGAAAAACAACGATAGGGGTACCCAGCGTTGTTTCAAGCTGATCTTAAGTGAGAGAGAGGTACTTTCCCGATCGAGCCAGTTCATTCATGATGGGATAAGCAAGGCTCTACCATATTGTGTTACATGCGTAATACCATGAAGCAGACGTCATATTTAAATTGTCCATGTGCTGATGGACTATCAATACAAGGCTCCTATTTTTTCTTAGTGGTGTCGTATGAAGAGACTAAAAGAAGCAAGTGATTACTACCTATTGAATTACTGGTGGTAGAATAGGGTAACCTCCTACTTTGGTGTGTTTTGATGGCGGAAGATAGTCGTTCATTCTTTTATTTCACATCCGAAAAATTAAATGGTGGGGTGCTTTATAGCCAGTCACAAGGGAGGCGGTGGTACCGGCCTACTCGGGCCTGCCCTCGGGCAAGTGTAGTAGTAAGTACTTCCACTTGGTGTACAAGCCTACCACCAGTAATACAATGGGTGATAATTGCTTATTTCACACAGTCATCTCGTACAACACCGCGGGTCTCTCACCCGGGGACTCAGTCCGTCACCAAACGGACAAATTTTATGTAATTAGGCAGCAGTCTTACTAAAGTATATTATATTCTATTACGTAATTGCTTTCATTATACGCGTCAATCATAAAAGTTATTTTCAAAGCCGCCTATATAAAATATCTTTAGAAGCTAATTCACGTTCCTAGGTAAGTTATTTTTTAGCTTCTCTTTTACAAATAATCGTCTTTTTTGTAAGCAAGTTCGTTTAGCATTCCAAAAAAATTATTGACACATCAGCCACCTCTTATACATCAATGAAATGTTGAGGTTATCAATAATATTCCTTGTAGAAGGACGCTGACATTGACAAGTAGATTGACAGTCAATAGACGAGGGTTATGTGAAAATCCTGATGTAAGTAAGTAGTATTAAATATAATTTAAATTGCATTTTCAGTATTGAAATGAATGACTACAATTTATGTGTACTTTTCTTATAAAGAAATAGAAATTATGAAATATAGACTATTAAGTTCAAAGATACGATTAATAAAATTTTATTTAATGGGAATAAAACGGCAAGTAGACCATAATTTCATTGTTTTCTTGTTTTTCTTCTCTTTATTGCATTATATGAACTATTGTTCGTCCAACTACAGGAAACTACTTAACAAAAAGATGAAAATTAGCCACACATGACATGTTGGCCGAATTGTATAGCATTGGGTTTCCTTCATTGCCATCTCTTGCATTATATACTTAACTATTTTCTGGGTAGATTTACCTCCTCAATTTATTATTGCGGATACGTATACAACGGTATAAAGTGATTAAACTTTATATTAGTTCTGTAGGTTTAATGTTTAGTAAATTACATTGCCTTGGCCGTGTGGGGCCGGCTTTAGAATTTTCCCACCCCTCTCTACCCACGGGAGTCGTAAGAGCTGTCTGAGGGAATACCGGGGGAGTGGGCAGCAGCACTCCCTCGAGTATTAACAACATCCACTGCGATCGCCAACCCGCCTGACAAACGTGACGATTACGGCATTATTCCCCATGACGTGACCGCTCGCTGTGGCGTTCTCTCGGGGAGGCCTATGTCCAGCAGTGGACGTTTAAAGGCTGATGGATGGAAATTACATTGAATCCGTTGAAGACTATTTTAATAGTTCATAATAAACCTATTATAGTTGCATAATGTTGGTAGAATATGATAGCTTAGTAAAAAAACCAAGAACTACAAAGAGAGTGATGTTGAGTTTTACTTTCAGTGCAGTGCACACACCGTGAAACCGTGAAAGAAAAATTATATTTGGGAGAACATCGCGCATGAGATATCTTCTCAACGGCTTGTGAAGTATGCCAACCCGATCTGGGCCAGCGTATCTAAGGTGTAAATCCTTAACGCTCTGGATGAAGACTTGTTGCCAATATGGGACAATAAGGGCTTCGATAAAAAGTTAATACACGTACTTTATGCAAAGATGTCAGAATAAGTGCCAGAATAAAATTTGACACCTCAGAATTGCTAAACAAACGAACATAAATATATCTTCGTACGCAATCTTCGCATGTACTCACTCTTATCATCTCATCACCAGAAGACTAATATGTATGAGCATATGTAAGAATAATTAATAAGGAACTAGATAGGATAAGGATAACTTTATTGGAAACACAATAAAAAGTTTACAATCTTTGTGTACCTACATTAACAGCTACATTAGTTAAGAAAAAAAAACGGTGTTTTACTCGTAGCTATTAACGCTAATCTAATTAAATGAAAAAATCTTAAACCTAAATGAAAAATATTATTTAAATACTAGTAAGATAATAAATAATGAAATATTTTGTGTGTGTTGTGTGTGTGTGTGTGTGTGTGTGTGCGTGGCGCGTGTGTGTGTATGTGTGTGAGAGAGACTGATAGATAGAGAGAGTGAGTGTGTGAGTGCCTATGTGTTTTTTGAAGGTCTGAAATGGGGATGCCCGAGATTATGTTTTGATAAAATTTTCCATTTCTTCATAGCTTAAGGAACTGAGCCATTCATGCAAGACTGACCTACATTTACGAGAAGTAAGAGGATCAATTAGAAGTTTTTTATTAGGTCTGTTGTATAGAATAGGGCTTATACAATAGTATTGACGTCTTACTATTACAATATTAGCTGATTCTATTTGGCAAACTCTATCTGCTCTTCGTTTTTGTCTATTAATGTTAGGGTCAAATACAAGTTCTGCATGTTTGCGCGGAATTCTATTTAGAATAAAGGTATTGTATGTGCATATACTGGCTGATGTGGAATGAAATTCGATTTGATGCGAATACGTTTACTTGCAGTTACAAAGCTTTTGGGTACTTTATACAATTGCGAATATAACAGTGCGCGTCACGATCATTATGAAAATTTTCAAGTGAGTGTTTCGTTTAATTGTGAGTGGTGGCGCTCGTGTCGCTTGCGCGCCCTCCTCTCAGCTGTTGCGCGGTAGATTCAAACGCGTATACAGTTATTGCGCCAACAGGTATTTAGAACGTAGGTACTTTACAAAATGTGTATAATTGGTGTGTAGGGGTTATTATACAGTAGTTAATAATAGAGTGTACCAGGGCAAATTAAACTATTTTCAGAGTTGAGAATTATGCAAAAGATATAAAATTAAAGACGTTTAATATAAAAATGATAATATTTAATTTTATATCGTCTAGATATAAAATTAAATATTATCATATCGTAATTGTAATGCTAACAAGAAAGATATATCTAGACGAGAAATTATTACAATATAATAACCATTTAGTTTGCTTAAATGGTAAAATTTATACTAAGTAAATAGCTAGAGGACACTGAGTCTATTCACATTGTTGTCTTTGAAGCATGAGTGAATACAAAGCCAGAAGTGATTTACGAGGTTAGACTACATTGCCAATTATAATACCTACTAGAAACTTAGCTAGCTTCACATAGAACATAAGGAACCCTAGCTTCAAATGAACACAGTTCAATTCATTAGTGAAAAGAACTAAAGGATTTTTATGGAACTATAACTCTAGCACATTATTTTTATGTACCTACCTATATTTCAAAGTTTTAGCCATGGTGAAAATCAATTTTTTCGCAGCTTGTTTATAGAAATGTTTAAAACCGTTTTAGTACCCCAAAAAATATGCAGATAATTTGTTACAGAGATGGACAGCGCCTTAATTTTATGCATTTATTGGAGATCTGTTTTTTTTTGTTTTCGCTGTGGAAATGCCTTTACGCATACCCCGGTGAGAAACAGGGGGTATGTAGGACTTACTGGAAATCTGCCCTAACTTCGCACAATCTTACTGATGAAGAAAACTTTAGTATAATTTGTTTTATAAAACATTTAATTGATTTATTTAGAATGTAAAAACTTTTTTCGGAAAAATAAACGACAGTTAGAACTGTTTTGAATTTCGTTGAGTCGTTTAAGTCGACTAAGTGAAGAAACCGAGAAACGCTTCAACAGCGCCTTTCTATTATTCGTATATTATAATATAAAAATTACTTTGCATTATTTATGCATAATCTGAAGTCACAGTCGTGTAATAATATAAAAATCAGCTCAAATTTGGTGTTAAACCCTCCATGAAGCATTAATATAGCGAGGGATTATACAAAATGTTTGTAGATGTTCCCCGCTTCGCTTCAACCAAGCGGCTTATGGCTTCACATGTGATGTGGTAATAGATGCTAATACTTATCCTGGGATTATTCTCTTGTTGAAATCCAAAACCACATTGTAACAGTCTAGAAAATGCAATGGTTATAATAACTGTTAACGTATCGTCAGGCATGATGCTATGTTTTGTTTATGTTTACATCTATATTAAACATTTAAAACGTAAAAAATATTTTAAGTTATTTTAATGGTTAAAAAGTTATTTACGTATAAAATAGGAGTTTGAGTTACGTGATTAGCCGTAGAAAATTTTTAACTTCTTTAGTAAAAATAAAGAGAAAATTAAAAATAATGGTAGCTTGTTTGGTTTGATTTAATAATGAGTTATGAGTGTAAGTTCTAAATCCAGATAGTACTATCAAATACTACAATAAGATCGGTAGCCTTGAATTCTGCTTTATTTATATATACGCTTTCCGAATTATCCAACATTGATCGTTCTGAAATCAGTATCATAGCAGCTGGTCTGTGTAAACACTTGCATGAAGCGATTGCTATAATGTTATCTAAGCAATGAAATGTGACAATCGAGCGCTCTCATCCAATCGAATTTATGAAAGTCACAAATAAACATTTGTCATAAAAACATAGTTTCAGCATTTCAAATGGAAAATTATCAAAAATATTAATATAACTATTAAAAAATACACATGTCTATAATTTTGATTGCTTATGATGGCAGACGAGCCACGGCCCACCTGATGGTAAGTGGTAACCGTCGCTCATGGATTCAACTATATCGAAAATATAGTCAAGCCGCTGCGCACTAGTCACCTTATACGATACCCGCAGGAAAGGATGGGGTGGTGACACTTGTATTATACGTCCGTCACCACACGGACCAACATTTTTTATTGTAAGAGTGTGTTTAAAATTTCAGGATCATGTCTAGAAACATCCATTTCCATGTGTCCGACACAAACTAGAATGAAGTAAACAAAAGCGTGTTGGCTGTGTGAAGTAAAAAAATTGTTATTATATAAATTGCAATTCACATAAAAGTAAAATTACTCCCATAAGATGAAATCATTTGAAAAATGCAAATTCGTTACTCGCAGAACGTAAAAAGATTTCATGTTATTTTTAAGACCCATGCTGTTTTTTATCTGTTCTATTTGTACATGTTTTGTTTATAGGAAATTAATAACATAATTAGAAACAGAAGAGCAGAAAATAAAAAAAATATATACTTATATAATCTATACTATTAAAAAGCTGTAACAGTGCTGTGTCTGTACATTCAAGATTTGAGAAACAATGACTGTAATAGGCTATATAGGCGTATCTAAACACAAAACAATTTTTTTAGAATTTTTGTCTGTTTTTTCTGTTTATCTGTTTGTCTGTTTGTTTGTTCGCGCATCACGCAAAAACTACACGGATTTTGATGCAACTTTTTTTATTTGAAAGGTCTTGATTAGACTTAAAAACTGGTATACATTTTATCCCGCTACTATATCGGGAACCTGAGATATAACCGAAAAACTAGCTTATGGCTGCGGCGAAGCCGCGGGCAAAGGCTAGTAAAAAATATTTATAAAATAGCGTTTGCCCGCAGCTCCGCCGCAGATAAAAGCAAATTTTTAGGTTATATCACAGGTTCCTGATACAATAGCGGGATAATATGTATACCAGTTTTTAAGTCTAATCATGACCTACCAAATAAAAAAAGTTACATGGAAATCCGTTCAATAGTTTTTGCGTGATGCGCGAACAAACAGACAAAAAATTAAAATACTTTGGAAAATCCAAAACTGCACACCTCATAATCTTCATTTTTCACAATAAAATTGATTATTTGATAAGTAACTAATAATGTATTGGTCTTACTAAGTAGTTTTCAATAAATCACATAGATAGCGCTAATTTCATTAAGCACTGTGGTTTTACGCCATCTAGCGCTAATTTTAAGAAGTGTTTCTATATTGGTCTACCTCTCAGTTCTGGGCCGCGCGCGCGCCAAGGCACAGAACATTTTTACTGCGCCAAGGCCACACAAAAAAAGGGCCACCGCGCTGCTGAAAATATTCCGTTGGTGTGTTATTATTTACGTGTGTTTAGTGTTTTTAATAATTTTTATGGATAAAATAGTTATTATACTTGACAAATATCCTCAGTTCGTCAAGCAAAGGTAAGAACTTTCTTTTAACAAAAAACAGTGTACCCCGGCCGGTCGAATGGCGTCCTGTTGACGATAGTAAAACCACCGGTGGCTATGCGTACGTAAAAAGGTAGTTCTCACGAAAGGCGCTGGTTTTAGTGTCGCGTCGAGCGTAAATATTCAATATTTTTTTGTTTGTTTAATAACAATTAAACCACATCGAATCAGACCGTGAAAAGTAATAGGGCTCTATTCCTAATCAAAATAATTCGTAAACGAAAAAAAAGACTCAATTAGTAAAGTATTTTGGCCGTTATCGTGTAAACATATATTACCTACAACTCACGCACGTCCAAGCCAGATTTTTTTCAAACAGTTTTTTAACTTGTTTAAATACCAAAAATGACATCAAAAATATCATGATTGTTAAAAATAGTGTTTTTTCTTTATATGTGTGTGTAGATATTATTTTACAAGTGCAATATATGATAAATAGAGACATTTTAAGTTTGAAAAAGCAGTTGCTCCGTGTAAAGCGGGAGTAGAACCCACTTCAACGCTTTGCTTATGAGGCGTGCAATAAATATTGTTTTGGGTTTAGACATGCCTATATAGCATATTACAGTATTTTTTCTCTCAAATATCTTAAATGTACAGACACAGCTCTGTTACAGCTTTATAATAGTAAAGATAAGCTTAGGACTGTAAAGACTGTAAAGACTGGCAGAGCCTTATTTATCCCAGCACTAATGGGCCGGCTTGATCGGGGAATTACCACCCTGTCACAAAAAATCAGCGTGTAACAACGGTAGTTACGCCTACCGTTGTGTTTCGTATGGTCAGTGAGAGCGCCGGACGCCCAATCCCCCTCCCTATCCTCCTATCCTCTCCATATTATCCTTCCTATCCCAATTCCTTGGAGATAGCGACGTGCGAGTGATACCTTGGTGTTGCTAGCGTCTATAGACTACGATAACCGCTTACCATCAGGTGGGCCGTTTGCTAGTTAACCGCTCATGTAGTACCTATATAAAAAAATACAGTAGTAATGAGTTTAATCCTCATTTTGAGGTCCACACCACACGCCACATACCTCTGACTTCGAAAATTTTCACCACGCAGAATAATGTAGTTTTTGTTATGAGAAAAGTAAATATCAGATCAGCTCATCAAGACAGCTTAGATTAACCTCTTAAAGCTCTTTAAGTTGATCCTCCATAGTGTTCGGAATGCGTCATAAAAATTCTAATCGTCTTAGTATTTCACATTAAATATCACAAGCCGGGCATCTTTATACTGCATCTTATTCTGAAATTTACCATATTAAACAAATATACATACGATTATTCCTGCAAAATGTAAAACGGGAAAATTATACGTTTATATTTAGTATCACCCAAATATAATTTTAATTATGCCAAAATTCCTTGACTACATTATTCTTCCCTCTTTTTGATATTATACCGTAAAGAATGTACAGTAAAATTGTTAAATATACATATCATGTTATGATTTACGCTAATTATTATCCCTGAGGTAAAATTTACTTATGCTTTGATAACATTTTCTAGTACACTCTGATCATATTCTTTTATCTGTAAAAATTAGTTAAATGTGTCTACCTGAAATGCTCTACGCTATATTTTGCAGAGAATGATTATAATATTAGGTATGTGAATAATACATAGATTTACCCACTTACACACACACACTCTCTCTCTCTCTCTCACACACACACACACACACACACACACACACACACACACACACACACACACACACACACACACACACACACACACACGAGCGCGAGCGGGCGCGCGCATTTAATTCATACAAAATTTAACTATCGTTTCAGTACTAAATCTTCATGATCAATTTTAAACTTTACATTTAGGTGTGTACTTTATTCGTAATATCTTTGTTGGGAAAAAATAAATAGTTCCATTTGGTTATGGTTTAAATTTGTATTATATACCTTTTTTTTCTTAAGGCGGTAAAAGATGTACGTAACCGCACAACCCGTCGTTCGGGGCAACGAACATGGTAGTGTGTGGCCCTCACCCACTAAATAAACCCGCCGTGTGCCGTCTCTCCGCCTATATTGGCAGGCCACCGGAACCATATTACATTCCTTCAGTGGTTTGTATTACATACCTGCTTGAATATAAGTGAATAAAACGTAGTCTACCTTTTTGCTTATTTTGATACACTAGCAAAAACTTTCTATGAAAGATAATAATTCAAAAGATCAGCCGTCATAAAACTAACAATTTATGTCTGTGGTGAAAAAGAAATACGAAAAATCAAAGCCATAACTTTCATGAGATGTCAAACAATGAACTACTCTTCTATTTCCCTTAACCATATAATTTTATTGTTCACATTGCGTATCGTTTATATCCCATATCATCATGGAAACTATCCAACATTTTGATTCGTAAAATGGTCTTAGATATAACTAACACCGGTTCCTCTGAACTTCATTCCCGACATAGTAGGTAAGAAAGATTGTGCAGCGACCCTTAAAGCGATGTTTACGTATCCTACAACGTGATTTGTTGCTTTACTTTTATTGTCTTCATTTTATTTTTCTACCGCACAATACCGTACGGAGTTTAAAATTACAATGCCCTATACAAAAATTTCCGCTGTGCTGAGTTTTAATTGAGAAATGTATTTATTGTTTCTATATTCCCGCTTATTTTAGGTATTACTTTATTTTATTCTGGAATTTCCCAATTGTAATAGACCTGTCAGAATATAAATAAATGGATCCCATATATGTAGTAATCAAATAAATCTGGAAGTACACTGAGATAAATTCTAGTCTGTAAAACCATTAACTCTTAATAAAATTACAGGGAAAGTTAGACTCTAAAAGTGTAATTTAGACACTAATGACCAATGCTAGTTATTTCGAACTCATTAGAAAGTTTAGGTCTAAATAATATAAAAAAGCATAGTCTCGTGAGAAATTAAAGGTGAAGTTAATATAATCATGTTACATAGAACCTTTCCAAAGAGCAATTAGACTTATCGTCATACGACACCATCAATTCTGATGACATACACCATCAAAGATTCTATATACCACTAATCAAATAGAGAGGTAACTATTTAATGAGTAATAGATATACATCATTTATGTATTGCTTATTCTTATAGATTTTATAACATATTATGTATTGCTAGTAATTAGTACAACATCATAAAAAAAAAAAAAATTTTACATTAATGACAAATCCACACATCCACATTCACTTAGATATTATACTTAATTATGTTACATAATTATCATCAACCTATACAGTTCGAATAATAATGGCCAAAAGCGATTACCATAAGCCTAGTAAAATAGGATCAATCAAATAATGTGAACCTTACAAACAAAAGAAACTGCTGTTCTATAGATTTATTCGTTTCATCGTAATACCCTACTCCTAAATTTCCACTAATGAGAACCGCCCACGGAACGACGCTACAAATGATCGAGGTACCTTACTATAATAGTTGTGGTTAGTGGAATATGAGGGTTTCAGAGCTATCGTGATTATTAATGAAATGTTTTTTCTTTACATTATTAATTTGGCGTGAGTTGTAATTTTAAATTGAATTGTATTTATTTTAACTTGGTAGTTATTTTACTGTGCGATTTGCATTCGTAACGTTTTTCTTTCTTTTATAGTAAAAAAAAAAAAATTATCATTCCATAATATTTTTTTCAAACCGTTACTGTCTCACTATTGGGCATGTACCTCCTCTTACAATTAGAATAATTTAGGCCAACCCACACTGGGCCTACGGTGGCCCAATGTGGGTTGGCAGACTACACAAGCCATTGAGAAAATCTCCAATTCATGCAGATTTTTTGACTACGTTTTTCTTTACCAAAATGTGATATTTTGTATTTTTTTTAAATATTGTGTAATGGACACTATTAAAAAATGTTAAGTTAGAGGGGTGTGCCTCCTGAGGACCTCAGACTGGGAATCGAACTTAATACATAGTTTTTGCAGCCTTTGGTTTTACCGCTAGGCTAATCACTGTTTAATATTTTTATACTATCCCACATATTAACGATAAGATACTTTAATGGATAAGATAAGTAAGAAGTCCTATTTAGACTAACAAGACATGTTATGTACATAATATAATTAAAACAACATTATTTATAACAGGTAGGTATGACATATCGGTCTGTATGATTATACCATATACCATACATATATCTTTATTATATACTAGCCTTGGCCCGCGGCTTCGCCGCAGCCACAAGCTAGTTTTTCGGTTATATCTCAGGTTCCCGATATAGTAGCGGGATAAAATGTATACCAGTTTTTAAGTCAAATCAAGGCCATTCAAATAAAAAAAGTTGCATCAAAATCCATCTAGTAGTTCCATTAAATAAATAAAAAAAACTAGTTTAAATAATTTTATAGTATTTCGGTTATATCTCAGGTTTCCGATGTAGTAGCGGGATAAAGTGTATACCAGTTTTTAAGTCTAATCAAGGCCTTTAAAACAAAAGATATTTCATCAAAATCCGTTCAGTAGTTTTTGTGTGATGCGTGAACAAACAAACAGACAAAAATTCTAAAAAAAATTGTTTTGTGTATAGACACGCGTCTATAGCCTATTACAGTATTTTTTTTCTCAAATATCTTAAATGTACAGACACATCTCTGTTACATCTTTATAACAGTATATAGATATAGATATTATAGATAGAGATACAGTTTTAACCAAAACCAGAAAACCTCCTTACACAAGAGTGTAAGGAGGTTTTCATTGGATAATACTCTCTGTTCTACTTTTATATTTAGACGAAGGAAAATAATCAACGATAAATCAAGACTGTGGATATCAAATGAAAATAGGTAACGCAATTTGGTATAAGTAAGTACTCATACATTATTAAATTTATCCCTGTTTCGTTTTCGAATGTTATATATGAGTATTGTATTGAAAATAAAATAAAAGTATACAATTCTGTAATACCTTCAATAAAACAAGGTTTAAGTGAACTCATCCACTGTCTTTGGAGAACGTTTTATGATATTTTGGGACAGCAAATTGCTTTAAGGGGAGCCTTTCATCGGAAGCGGCAAACGCCAAAGAAAGGCTAAACCAATTATTTGCTTGTAGGAGAAAATATCAAAGTGTTATTATTATGGAATTGTAAATTGTATTACTAAGATTTTCTATCTGTATAATTTGGACGTCAGTTAACGAATAAAATACTGTCGGTGGAATCCAAAGAGAATTGTCTCCTTGGTAATGAAGTTATTTCTTCTCTATAATTGTTTCATTAGCAGATTCCGGTAAAGATATTCCTAATTAGCATTTACAAGAAATAAATACGGGTCTGATTACAATTATTAAACATACTAAATTAGGAACATAGGTGCTTACGTGTACGGTGTAAAATAATAAATTACAGCCACAAGCTATCATGTCTATTTCATATTTTTATACTAAATGTTCTAATAAAATGTATGTATTTTAAATATTATATCCAGGTGAGGTTGATTCAGGCCGAGTCGCCTTAAAATGTCTACTAAATTGAGTAAAAATACTGATCAAAGATATTTTCGTGAAATTACTTTATACCCCTTCATTTGTAAATGGAACAAGATAATTAATTTGATCAGTCAAAGGGCAAAGGAGATTTATAAAAAAGGCAAATTAAAATCTTGCTAACAAACGCCTCCATTGTCAGTACAGGGAGAAATATGAAGGAAAATTTCACTCTTTTAATCTTGAAATGTTACTTTGTAACGTTGACGAATCAGTCGGGTGTAAAGAACCCTTCTAAGGTAACTTCTAAGAAAGTTTTATTTCGTTATCTTTGTGAATGGAGCGCGTATTGTTCAATTGTTAAGTAAATTTGTTCTTTAAATAGTTAGCCTGGTTTATTTTTTATCTCTGCTACTTCCTAGAGCTATCTATGCTTTAAAAGAACACATGGCGTAATCGAGAATTTAAAGTTGCATAATTCTAATAACACAGCCTCAGGACAACTAGAATACAAAAGTATAAATTGAGCTATACATGTAATAAAACCACTAATTAGAGACATGAATGCTGTATAAATCACTATCTGCTCTTAAAACACTTACCACTTTTATCTGTCAACACCTTCAACATTCATTAGCTCGCACCCACACTTTAGACACAGAATTACCCAAAAAATATTTTTATAATAAAGCACAGTGTATATTATTCTGAAATCTGTTCTATAAAATTTATTCAAGCTAAGATTAGTTAGATTTGAATAATATATATTTTTCGTATGGAGTGCGCTTGGTGCTTAAAGATCGTGCACAGGTCTTACTGTCGCTGCGTCTCGGTGAGAACTGAATAAAAGTAGCGCTGAAAATCTGAAATAATGCACGATGCTTGCGGAAAGCTATTCGCTGCCGTGAAGATAAACTCCAGCAGTGCTTGCGCTAAACTGATTACTAAGCTTGCAGTGGATATTTCTATCCGTATTTTGAGTAAGTCTATTACAACCACAACTTTAAGCTTAAACAGTTTAAAAATGTTGTCTTATATTTGTTCCTAAAACAATATTATAATCAGTTTTCTCAAATATTTTGTGTCGATTTTAGGGACTTAATTATGTAGACATAAACAACTTTGTTCATACTTTATACCCATAATAACCAAGGTCAAATTAAAAAGCTTTTTACGTCAAGGCTGTTACATTGTAAAGCTCTTCTTAAAAACAATAGACGCTATTGAAATCGGCTCTTTCCATCGAGGGTGAGTCACTAAGAAAAGAATCTTGAGATAAACTAAGCAAGATATTGTTATAGAAATGTGATACCTTTTAAATTTTAAAATTACTATTAGTTATATTAAGAATATATACCCACCCGTGTTATTATTGGGGCACATTTTTATAATAACTGATACGATTATAATTTATGCAATTAAAACCTCGTACAACAGCCTACGTTTGATTACGGCGTGCGTTTAAAACTTAGGTACTATTATCATTTTTAATAATTATGACATGAATTATTATCCATATTTATCGGACGTATCTCAAAATCTAACCATTGCTACTTAGCATTCTTTTTTAAATACGTATTAATAATTTGTAGGTATAAAATCCTTTCTTGCTATTCATCCATCCATCAGCCTTTTAACGTCCACTGCTGGACATAGGCCTCCCCAAGAATGGGGGATAGTGTCATAATCGCCACGCTTGGCAGGCGGGTTGCCGATTGCAGTGGATGTTGTTAATACTCGAAAGAGTGCTGCTGCCCACTGCCCCGGTATTCCCTCAGTCGGTTGTTACGACTCCCATGGGTGGAGAGGGGTGGTAAAATTCTAAAGCCGGCCCCACACGGCAAGCGTTCTTGCTATATATGCAGTGAAATAATTGATATTAGTTTGAAACTTATGTTTTAAATTATCTATTTTAGTAAACAGAAGTATGTATTAATACGTTTTAAAAAAGAGTACTGTGTATCAGCGGTCAGATTTTAAGATACCCTCCATAATGTAATAATATAATGTCATAATCACCGAGCTTTATCACACACAGATGTTTGCGTAGGATTGATTATTACTACGTTGAGTAGGTAGTAACATTAATGCTTTGATCGAGATATCCACGAGCCTACTGATCACCGGAAACTTTAATGAGGCGAACACTATCGTTTTTATTTCATGACAAGAGCAAAGCTATTGCGAATTAGCTATAATATAGGTATAGGATCCATTTTCCCAGAGCAGTCCGTGTGGTGACGGACTAAGAATACAAGTTTCACCACCCTATTCTTTCCCACGGGTGTTGTATGAGGCGAATAAGGGAAGTAAGCAATTATCTCTCGTATCACCAGCAATTAAGCACATTGGTGTGTTTTGGTTGTAGCAGGAGAAAGTTGTTTATTCTTTCATGAGCAGCGGTACTTCCAGTATAGTTGAGTCCATGAGTGACGGTTACCATTTACCATCAGATGCCGTGGCTTGTCTGTCAACAAACGCAATAAAACTAAAAGACAGTAATTTCTGTCCGAATCTAGTTTAAGAAGAAGTACATCAGAAAAGCTATAAAACATAGAAATAATGAGACAATGAAACAATATAGAATTTTTTGCTGATTGAAACGAATGAAATTAGATAGCCAGGCAGTTATATAAAAGCGTTTTATAAGGGAACACCATTATACTTAGATAAATTAATCTAATTATATAATTGGATTAGACACTTTAAACGATAATTAACTTAGTCTACAGGCTTAAATAGTATTTGAAAAGAATTCTTACAAGACTTCCTATAACTGCTATGCTTCACAATATTATAGCCTAATATTTCTATATGTATAATTTTGAAATTATCATTCCATAAGGGCACAAAGGAGGCCGCAGGAGTAAACAGAGGTTTAACTTACCGAAATTCCGTTTTGTAAATCAATTACAATGTATTAACGAAACAATGCAGACTAAATGTTGCTTATAATTCCTACAAATAAACTCAATTTTAATATGTCAAACCTCTTCCCGATCCTTATTTTATTTTTATTTTTGATGTGAAACATATAATGCGGAGGGAGGGATAAATCGGCTGTTAGCGTGGCGACGCTTTTATTTTACTTGTCCCGTTCAAATCTTGCAAGTTAAATTTGACACACTTTCCTTAGCTAAATTTTACACACATACGTATATCGCGTGACAATGCAATATTATGATGACATGGAGCTGATCTGATGATGGAGCTGGAAGGTGGACATAGGAACTCCATAATGAAACGGCGCAACCCTATCGAGTTTGGACTCGTTTGATTCGTTTTGATGAGTACTTTGTTTTTAGATCATATCCAGGGTCTGATGATGGAGCTAGAAGGCGGCCAAAGGAACTCCGTTATAAAACGACATAACTACATCTAGTTTGGGCTTGAATGATTTGTCTTGACGAGTACTTTGTCTCTAGATAGTATCCAAGGTCTGATGATGGAGCTGGAAGATGGTCACAGTAACTCTGTAATGAAACGACGCAACCCTATCGAGTTTATACTCATTTGATTCGTCTTGTGGAGTATTTTGTCAAGTTTTGATCATTTTATTTCTACAAAATAATTTCGATGTCTTCACACCTGGTAGACGTCCCGCGATGTCTAATTTTTTATTATTGCATGTAGTGGCAGACGAGCCACGGCCCATCTGATGGCAAATGGTAACCGTCGTTCATGGAATCAATTATACCGAGAGTATTGTCAAACCGCTGCTCACCATTTCATTTCACAAATACGAAATGAAAGAATAAACGGCTATCTCCTGCTACAGCCAAAACGAAACAATATGTTTTATGGCCGGTCACACGGGAGATGGTGGTACCAACCCGCTCGGGCCCAATACCAAGTGAGCACTCCCACTTGGTACCCCACCAGTAATGCATTGGGTGATAAATTGCTTACTTCCCTTAGTCGCCTCATACGACACTCGTGGGAAAGAATGGGGGTGGGAACACTTGTATTCTTAGTCGTCACCACACGGACAAAAAAAAAATATTTCCTATACTCTCTTTGGTATCCTTTCTGTCATCTCCTTATTATCCTTCTTACCTACCTTCCAACCCTTTTCTTGGAGATGGAGACCTGCGAGTAATCCTTCACTTCTCCTCCTTTAACAAAGATTTAAAGCCATTTTGCCAGCGTCTATAGGATACGGTAGCTGATTGCTTACTTACCACCCATGTAGTATAAAAAAAATATGTGCACAAGTCAGGAATCGAATCCAAAATAGTTTTACACACGGAAAGAGCTTATAATTTTTAAAAACATAAGCAACTTTAACTTTTAGAACTTATCATCATGCACTTACTCGGCAATTGTTATGCACCTAAGGAATAACATTTATGGGCTAATAATTTTAAGATAGAGACATTTTTTTATTAGGTAAATTACGTAATTTAATCAAAGAAATAAATCTTTAGTTTTATGTCATTGATAGATAATGACTTGTTGTATTTGTGGTTAAGTTTATTACCATAACGAAGGCTCTTGTCTCTTTATCTATACGATAGCATATGCTTATGACATCCATTTTAAATGTCCGAGAAGCGTTCCTTGCCTGAAAATACCGGTGAAGCTCAACTTGTAAACTTGCCCTCGATCTCGCCAAGTCTACGACGGAAGGTTGACAATGGCCCTTCGTACACATTACGAATTAAATATCCGACCCAACTTTACCGATCCTTATCTGAACGACTTTAGTATATAAGCGACTATCACAATACAAATTCACAGAGGTTCGTACACGTGCGTGCGTCGCGGATTTAAGCATGTTCAACGCCGATGCCATCGCCAGTCCCGTGCTGCCGGTCGATTGAGATCGTCACTATTATGATTGAGGCGCACTCGCACGTCACTGTCTTCAAGGAAAGGGTTAGGGGTGGAGAAGAAAGATATTAAGGAGAGGATAGAATGCATACTAAGAAGAGGATATGAAGAATAATAAGGAGAGCGTAGGGAGGGAGTCACGCTTCCAGCGCTCTTACTCACCATACGAAACACAAACGCAGGAGAACCTACCATTAAACACAAAGTGAAAAATGTGAAATCAAAAATAACAGTCACAAGCAGGAGGAGGTTATTTTCGATTTCACATTTTTCACTTTGTGTTTAATGTATCTTGCTAAGCATTTCAAATGCTAAAAATATATTAAAAATATCTAAAAAGATATTATTATAGATATTCTATGAGAGGCTGATACTTCCCCGATCGAGCCGGCCCATTCATGCTGGGATAGGCAAGGCTGGGATATATATATATATATATATATATATATATTTATATATATATATATATTCAGACAAACCTAATAAATAAATCAATAGATGGACTATAAAACGCGATCGTAAACACCACCGATCATGTGAATAAAACAGAGGCAATGTAAAATTTGCCGCCTCGGTGAGCATTTTACATTTTCATTATTACAAATTTTCTGTTGAACTTTTTATGTCTACTACTGACAAGCAGAGTTTAAAACACGATGCCTCCATGAATAATAGCTAAAGTTGAAAGAGCTTAAAACTGAACTGTCTGTATTTCGGTTGAATATTAATTTTTGGAGTATAGGTGCCATTGATAAAATTAAGATTGGAAACAGATCTGAGTTACGTTTTTTCACAATTTCCAATATTAGTTGTAATTAGTCAACTTATTATTATTATTAGTTGTAATTAGTCAACTTATTATTTAATGGGAAAATCTGTGATCTAATCCAACAGTGAGATAGTAATTTGGTTCAAAAAATACCCATAATAGCTGGCTTAGATATATGGTACCCACGTAATGTACCCTAAATTTAATATTTATATAGTGTAATTATTTATATTCTATTGATTTATTATAATACATATTTTTTCTGTGTGGGGCCGGCTTTAGAATTTTAATAGGAGTCATAAGAGCCGACTGAGGGAATACCGGGGGAGTGGCACTATCCCCCATTCTTGGGGAGGCCTATGTCCAGCAGTGGACGTTAAAAGGCTGATGGATGACATATTTCTTTAGTTTTAATATATATATTTAATACTAGCTGTTACCCGCGACTTTGTCCGCGAGGAATTTCATAAAGATAAATAAAGCAACCCTTGAAATTGAAGTCTTTTCAATTTAAAGAGAAAATACGACGGCATTATGGGAATTCGTGGTATAAATACCGTCTCACCTTTTCCACATCCGGATAATAAAAGTCCTTTTAGAACGTTTCCTTGCAATAATACTACTCGCAATCTAGTACGATTGCAAAGTTTCGGTGGGTTTAAATTACGGAGTGAGTAGTATAATGGGTATGCCAATCTTAAATTATAGTTTGTGAGGGGGTAGATTTATAGTGTTTAAATTCTATTGGACAATTAACAGCTTCATTCAGGTTGCAAACTGAACTGATGGAAAGATAATTATGTTTGTTATTCACCAGAAAGTTTATACACTACTTTAGTTACCTACGTTAAATAATTAATTTAAGCAAATAATTAAAAATTAATTGTCTGTTTATAATGTTTAAATTACAACTTTTTACTATACCTATAAAAAGTATAATAGCAGTGGTAGCCTAATGGTAAAACCAAGGACTGCAAAGAATATCGAGTTCAATCCCGAGTCCAAGGTTGAGACCTCACCGCACACACCTCTAACTTTTTGAGATTTTCCGATATTATATTTGTTTACAAATTATCACAGCTCGATGAAGGAAAAAATCGTGAGGAAACCTGCATGCCTGAGAGATTTTCTCGGTGGCTTGTGAAGTCTGTCAACCCGCATTGGGCCAGCGTGGTGGGCTCCCTCTCACCATGAGAGGAGACTTTCATTTTGGAAAATAAATTAGAATTCCACGAAAATTCTAAAAGCCATGCGGAAAGAGTCGCGGGTAACAACTACTCAATTAATTTATCATCGTCATCAGCCTCTCTATGTGCACAACTGCACGTAGACCTCTCCCAATTTTTTCCAGGTCCAGTTCAGTTCCAGGGGTTTTTTCCAATTAAGCAGCAGGCAGAGTGCCTGCTGCTTAATTTATCCAGTCACGGTATGTATATCATCAGATGTTGTCTACCCATCGCTTAGGTGGGCAACCACGTTCTGGTGTTCGTCCACGGCCTACACTCTAAGACTTTCCATGTCCATCTATCTGTGCTCATTCGAGCAACATGAGGTCAGCCAGGTGCCCATGTCCACTTTTGCCGCGCGATGGTTTCTACTACATCTCTCACGTGTGTTTTCCGGCTAATCCACACATTTATTTTTCGGTCGCTCAATGAGACCCCGAGCATGGCTCTTTACATGGCCCACTGCGCAACTATGAATGATATATTTTTTTATCAGAAATAAATTTTATATATTATGTTATGTTAGTTATACATAGGTATTACAGATACACCTACAAATCCAAAAGAATTATTGATTAGTATAGGTATATTTACATTGTTTATATTGAATTCTTATATGTATTCATAAAATTAAAGATTACCTTACTCGAATGTTAAATCAACGTACAACCTAAACCACTGGTCTAAGAAGCTTGGCAAGTGTGTTCTTTGCATCCCGCGAAGGTGCGACGCTCTATGTGTGGATGCGTCGCTCAGTAGAGGGTACCTGAAAGGGTAAGCCGCCGGCAGACCACTGAAGTAATCCAACGCAGTACCAGTGGTCCGTCAACACAGGCGGAGAGACGGTACACGGCAGGTTTCTTTAGTGGGTGAGGGCCCCACAATACCCTGTTCGTTGCTCTGAACGACGGGGTGTGCGGTTAGGTACATTTTTCTCGCCTAAACAAAAAAAGGAGTGTTCTTTGCTTACCACTGAATGTAACACAGTTCGAGCAGAGATACGGCACACGACGGGTTTTTTAGTGGATGAGGGCCCTATATTATCGCGTCCGTTACCCTTAACGATGGGGTTAGCGGTTAGATGCTTTTTTTCCGCCTTAATAAACAAAAGTTCTTTGCTTAGTGTGGGTATCCATTTAAGAATGAGTTTCTAGAAATTCCTCCCCGAAGACGTTGAAATGGAGGGTTAAGTTTTGTATGATTCTTTTTAGCTCTTCAATTAACGAACGCAATAAGCGCACGGCGAGGTAGTATTTACCTAATAGTAGGTATGTAGGATTTGTAGGTGTATCGGTAATACCTATGTATAACTAACATTATGATGTTTGCGCCTGAAAAAATAATTCATTTATTATTTATATATATTTTTAGCATTTGACATGCTTAGCACTATATATTAAAAACAACAGCCACGAGCAGGACTTGAACCTGCATCTCCTGGATACCGTCCAGATGATTTGCCAATTCAGCCATCGTGACAATATAGTATAGTATTTTCGATTTCACATTTTTCACTTTGTGTTTAATGTTTAGTGCTAAGCATGTCAAATGCTAAAAATATATATAAATATTTATAGGGTTTGCGTCATTATTAGGTAAAAATCTTAATTGTAAAATTAAGTTTAACTGATAATGTATGATTACTGTATAATGTATGAAAATAATTCCGACAGATGGCGCAGGCGTCACCCAAAGACGTTAAGTATGATTGTGTTATCGAGATTAGCAGTCAGGAACAATTGTCACGATGGCTGAATTGGCAAAGCATCTGGACGGTATCCAGGAGATGCAGGTTCAAATCCTGCTCGTGGCTGTTATTTTCTATTTCACATTCACTTTGAGTTTAATGTAATTCATTTATTGCCTACAGGCCACATAGGTGAAAACGCGGGCAGAAGATAGTTAGAATATATCTATACTTAATATTATAAGAGGAATGATTTGATTGTTTGTTTGCATTGAATAGGCTCCGAAACTACCAAATCGATTTGAAAAATTCTTTCACCATTAGAATTCTACATTATCCCTGATGAACATAGGCTTAGAATGTTTTCAAAAAGTTAGGGACCCGTATGAAAACTTCAATAATGTAATCCAACGTGTGAAAAAATACCAAAAATAAACCCAATAACACATACGCTGCCTAAATTATTGGCAATAGAGCAGTGATGTACTAAAGTTTTATAGAGAACATCAATATCTACAAAAAAGTCCTGAATACTATTCATCTAACTATAACAGTTATGTCGTTAATCTATTCTAATATTCTAAAGAGGAAAGATTTGATTGTTTGTTTGAATTGAATAGCCTCCGAAACTGCTTGACCGATTTGAACAATTATTTCACCAATAGAATTTTTAATTACCTCTTATGGACATAGATGATAAAATATTTTCAAAGAAGTTAGGAATCCGTATGAAAACCTCAATCATGTAATCCAACGTGTAAAAAAAATACCCAACAAAATCCTTATATCGCGTACGCTGCATAAATTACTGACAATAGGGCAAAGTAATGTACTACAGTTTTATAGAAGACATTAATATCTACAATAAAGTCCTAAATATCGTACGTCTAACTATAATAATTATGTCACTATAAGTATTTTCTCATGTTAAAATATGCAACAGCATCTGCTGCTGTAGGCCAGAGGGTTTTCTGCAGTTTTGTGGATTTGGAGAAAGCATTTGACACTGTTGTACGAAAGGAACTTTGGGACATTTTGCCGGAATATGGTATTAGCGGTAGACTGCTACAAGCGGTGCAGTCCAACTACATGGACTGCAGAGCTTGTGTGCGGCTAGATGATGGAATGTCACCCTGGTTTGACTTCAATATCGGCGTTAAATAGGGCTGCGTTCTATCAGCCAGACTGTTTATCATATATCTGGATAAATGTCTACAAAGGTTGAATGAAATGAATGTGGGAGTTCAGATGGGTGACTCAGTGGTTAACTCGCTGCTATATGCAGACGATGCGGTCCTATTAGCGCAGTCTGCGACTGACCTGCAAACCCTAGTCGACGTAATGGCAGAAGGTTGTAAGAAAAGGGGCCTACGTGTGAATGTGAGCAAAACCAAAATAATGGTTTTTGAAAGAGAAGAAGCCAGAACAGATGTTAGAGTAGCAATAGGAAATGGTGTGCTAGAACAAGTGGATGAATTTGTATATCTTGGATGTGGATTCAGTCGGGATGGAAGGTACACCACTGATGTAGAAAGAAGAGTGAATGCGGGAAATAGTGTGAACGGAGCATTGGGACAACTTCTCGGCAGCCATCACCTCAGCCAGAAGGCACGTGTCGCAATACACAACGCAGTGCTTGTCCCAACGTGTATATATGGAATAATATAATATGGAAGCGAGAGCATGAGAGCAAAATCAATGCGGTCGAAATGCGATATCTGCGGAGAATCTGTGGAGTGAGGCTGACTGACCGCATTCGTAACAATGACGTAAGAGAGCGAGTAGGTATGAAACAGAGTATTGGTGTAAAGATGCGAAAGGGAATGCTCTGATGGTTCGGACATGTGGAAATAATGCCGGACAAGTGACTGGCTAAGAAGATATGCAATGCGAAAGTGGAAGGATGTAGGTACAGGGGGAGACCAAGACTTACCTACCTAGACCAAATTGGTCATGTATTGAAGGAAGGTGGAGTCAGGAGTCTCCGAAACTGGCGAGCGTGTATGAAGAGAGTTATGAATGTTGAGGAAGCGAGAGATGTATGCAAGAATAGAGCCTCTTGGCACTCTGTTCTCTCTGCCTACCCCGCAAGGGAAATAGCGTGATGATAAGTAAGTAAAATATGCAATAGTAATTCCAGTACAAACTAATATCCTAAAGAGGAAAGTTTTGTATTTCGTGTACGTATACAAATTACATAGGCTATATTTATTTATATAGATGTAGATGTCTTGCATAAAAGTACATTTACTTACTCTATGTTTATTCCAAAATGTTTAAAAATAAATGTCTACCCGCGCGAAGCCGGGACGGGCAGCTAGTTATGTATATTAGATGTATATTCGATGTATGTAGTTATCTATTTGAATCGGTATTTATTCATAATTTCAAATTTCATAGGTTTTTTTTTTCGCGGAACCCTAACTATTTTTCTAAAATTAAAGTAACCTAAGCTATTCCTTATAATAACAGCTATCTGCTATTTAGATATTTTTTACGTATATTTTTAGCATTTGACATGCTTAGCACTATACATTAAACACAAAGTGAAAAATGTGACATCGAAAATAACAGTCAGGAGCAGGATTTGAACCTGCATCTTCTGGATACCGTCCAGATGCTTTACCAATTCAGCCATCCTGACAATTGCTCCTGACTGCTAATTTCGATAACACATCATACTTAACGTCTTCCATCCATCCATCCATCAGCCTTTCATCGTCCACTGCTGGACATAGGCCTCCCTAATAGGACGCCACAGCGAACAGTCCGAGCTGAAAGTTTTCGATATTGAGCAGGTGTTGGTCGGTGCGTAGAATTCATCAAGCGTGACCTCTCGACTTTCATATTTAGATTCAATATGCCTCTAATTATTTGTACAATGTTTTTCTGGAACCTACTAGGATTACCTCTTCGAGCGCAACTTGTATAGATAATATATTTGCAAATACAAAACCTGTTGATAAATCTATCATAAACAAAATAGAATCTGACCATTGCAACAACTTGTGGTATTCCCTAGAACTAGCAGGTTTCAAAAAGAAAATATTACCTTTGTTCCAATGGACGCTAGCCGCTTAGAGCTATTTAAATGTAATCTGTCCAGAAAAGTACCACAGTTGCCTTTTCACAGTTGCCTTTTCACGACAACCCTAACAACTTTTATACTTCTTTATTCAATTTGATCAGTAATGAATTTGATAACATCTTTAAATCTAAAACTATAACTATTGGCTCTCGAGTGGGCTTTAGCGAATGGGCTACCAGTGGTATTTATAAAAGTAGACTGAGGTTATATGAACTTTATAACGAAAAATCTTATAACCATAACCCAGTATTTTTAGAATATGTAAAGAAATACTCCAAAATATTCAAACGAGCCTGTTCCTGTGCTAAATCATTATATTTGAGAAATAAAATCAAACAATCCGGAGATATTATTAAAACAACTTGGAAAGTGATAAACAGTGAGACCGGTAGGGAAACTGTGCGTAATAGAGACTTTAATTTAAAAATAGGTAATACATATGTAGGAACGAATCGAAAAGTGGCAACTGCATTTCAAAATTATTTTACAAATATCCCTATTTTGAAAACCAAACATCTGACGTTGTCCTCTACTTCAGCCGAATCGCTCCTTAAGCCATGTGTTCCGAAATGTAACACTTCCTTTGAATTTTTGTATGTCAATGTGAAGGATGTTTTAAATTCTTTTAGAAATCTTAATATTAAGAAAACGGCAGATTTATGGGGTATGTCTGTCAAGTTAGTCAGCTCTATAATAAATATTATTGCTCCACAATTGGCGTCCGTGTTTAATGGTTGTGTTGCTAAGGGTATGTTCCCTGATCTTATGAAACTTAGTAGAGTAATTCCTTTGTTTAAATCGGGTAGTACCTCAGATCTTAACAATTTTCGTCCAATTTCTGTGCTACCAACATTAAGTAAAGTATTTGAAAAACTTATACTCAAACAGATAATAAACCATTTTGATATCCATAAAATCTTTCATAAAAACCAGTTTGGGTTCACAAAGAATTGCTCTACTACTGATATATATATTATAGAAGTATAGAATTGCTAAAAACTATTTTTAAGGCCTGGGAAGATTTTTTAGTTAGGTGTATTTTGCGATTTATCGAAGGCATTTGACTGTGTACAACACGAAACCCTCATCAAAAAACTTTACCACTATGGAATCAGGAATAAGGCTCTCGAGCTTTTGACTTCTTATTTGAGCAATAGAATTCAAAGGGTCGATGTTAACGCCAGTCTATCACTGGGGTCTGTCATGACGATGGGTGTGCCACAGGGTTCCAGTTTGGGGCCATTTTTGTTTCTCGTTTATATTAATGACTTACCCTATTACGTAGGGGACAGTCACAATATTATAATGATACATCATTATTATT
The DNA here is from genome assembly GCA_948253155.1 of Leucoma salicis. Classification (NCBI taxonomy): domain Eukaryota; kingdom Metazoa; phylum Arthropoda; class Insecta; order Lepidoptera; family Erebidae; genus Leucoma; species Leucoma salicis. The sequence continues at coordinate 10,216,288 of OX411815.1, forward strand.
CAAAATTAGAACACAATTACTTAATTATGACAATGTGAACAATGCACTTTCTAAAGTTGTACATTGGTTTAATGCCAACAATTTAGTTTTAAATGAGAATAAAACGAAATGTATTAAGTTCACTACACCAAATGTAAGACTGATTGAGACTAATGTTCAATTAAATGGCGTAGAGTTGGACCTTGTGGAGTCTACAATTTTCCTGGGCATTACTATAGACAACAAACTCCAATGGGGCCCCATATTGGAAAATTGTCAAGTAGGCTTAGTTCAGCAGCATATGCGGTAAAAAAAATTAGATTATTGACAGATGTAGAAACGGCTAGAATTGTTTATTTCAGTTATTTTCATAGTATTATGTCATATGGCATACTGCTATGGGGATGATCCGCAGATTTAAATTCTATATTTGTACTCCAAAAAAAGGCTATTTGCGCAATATATAAATAAGGCCCAAGAGTTTCCCTTAGAGATAAATTCAAAAAATAAATATTGTAACTGTTGCGTCACAGTATATATATGAAAATTTGTTATATGTCAAGAAAAATATCTATAACTTTGATGTACTTATCACGTGACGTTCTTCATATTAATAGTAGGAACAAGGGCAATCTTATTGCACACAGTACTCGTCTCCACAGAATTAGTAGATGAAGGATGGGGTAATGTATACGCTTCTTCAATAAAATTCCCGAAAATGTCCGAAACATGCCTTTAAATAAGTTTAAGAAAACAGTAAAAGTTAGACTAATTAGTAAAGGTTATTATACAATTTCGGATTATCTGGAAGATAAAACAAAATGGTTTTGAACTGCTCCTCATTTTAAAATAAGCACATATCCCTTTTTATTTTATTATATTGTTCTTTCCACAATATTGTGTGTTCTGAAGAGCACCTACTTTAGTTAAGTATTAATTTAAATATTGTAAGAAATTTAAGATTTAAAAAAGTGGCTCATGAGTTTCTTGCCGGGTTCTTCTCATGAAAATCCTTACTATGGAATCCGGCCGCTTGTGGCGATTGCAATCGCTCCATTGCGGATGCACTTGCCTCAAGCGCTCGTGTTAGTTATTAGTAAGTAACTTTGACGATTTTAAGTGCTGTTATAAAAAGCCTACGAAATAAAGTTATTTTTGAATTTGAATCTAACTAAGCGGTGATCACTCCCAGTTTTAATCCTGCTGATCACTGAGACATCATTGAATATGTGTCGTTTGTCTGTTAAGATGAAGTCAATCTCATTTTTCACTGAACCATCAGGGCTAATCCAGGTCCATTTCCGCTGTGGCTTCCTGAAGAAGGAATTCATCTTGAAGAGAATTCATTATCCTTCTCCCGAAAATCAGACAGCATCTGGCCCCTGTGGTTCCTCTGCCCAAATCCATATTTCCCCACCTTCAGCTCATCGTCTCTCCTTATGCCTAGTTTAGCGTTGAAGTCTCCCATAACCACCGTGAAGTGACATTTAGGCTTCCGAGATGTCCTCGTAGAGGGCCTCCACTTCATCGTCGGAATGTGTCGAGTTAGGTGCGTAAACCTGTATGACCTTCAGCGAATACCGTTTGGGTATTCTGAGTATAAGGTACGCTACCCTACTCGACACACTCTCAATCCTCTCCACGTTACCTATGAGAGATTTGCGAACGATAAACCCGATACCACCCTGGGACTGGTGGTCGCCCTCCCGGTGGAAGAGCAAATTTCCGGACTGAAGGATTATCGTGCCCTCACCCTGTCTTCGCACTTCTGATAATCCTACAATGTCCCATCGGATCTTGCTCAATTCCTCTTCCAGCGCGGTGATCTTCTCGTCAGTCCTCAGTGGCCTGACGTTGTGTGTTACCAGGGCCAGAAGTCGTTTATGGTAGCCGGATCTCGATCGGGGATTCTTAGCACCCCCTGCTCCGCCGTTACCGGGCCCGCTACCGTAAGGCTACGGGATAGCGGAGCTGCCGTGACTGGGAGCCGATGTTTGTCTCTGTGCACTCATTTGGGGGTTTTTACCATAATCGCCACGCTTGGCAAGCGGATTGGCGATCGCAGTGGAAGTTTTTAGTACACAGGGAACCACTGCTGCCCAGTCCTCCGGTATTCCCCCAGTCAGCTTTTACGACTCCCATAGGAAGAGACGGGGTGGAGCTATTCTTGATGCCGGCCCCACTCAGCCAACTTACTACTTGCTCTCTTAAACGCCGCATAACGCTCAAATAATATTCTTTATTTACCGTTTGACCTTCTGGCAAGAATTCCGAGTGCACAACACCGCGATAGTCAAAGAAAACAGTCAACATGACTTTGACTTTTGATCGACTTTGGCGTGGTTTTTTCGGTTTCGGTTCAGTTGGAATTCGCCACTCCGAAGCTTTGACTAGTTTGCATGTCAAACTCGTAAACCCACGTCTCGTGACCAGTAACAATGCGTTTCATGAATGTTGGGTCGGAATTGACTCATTCTAGCATGTTCTCAGCGGCTCTCATGCGATAGAGTTTTTGGAAAAAATACAGGTCTTTTGGGACTAGCCGAGCGGAAACATGTTTCATACCCAAGTGATTATTTAAAATGGTATGGATCGACTCGTGAGACACAGAAAGTTCGGCGGCTATCTCTCTCAAAGTTGAATGAGGATTTTCAGTCACTATTTGCTTCACTTTTGCAATGTTAACTTCAGTTGCAGACGTTAATGGTCTACCAGAGCGAGGCAAATCTTCCATCTCATCTCGACCGCTTTTGAACGCTTTGTACTACTCATAAGCACGTGTTTTTGATAAAGTCGATTCACCGTAAGCCTTCTGTAACATTTTCAGTGACTCCGAACACGAAATTCCATTCCATCCATCCATCCATCAGCCTTTTGACGTCCACTGCTGGACATAGGCCTCCCCAAGAGAACGCCACAACGAGCAGTCCTCTGCTGTTTCGCTCATATGGGGGATAGTGCCGTTATGGCCATGCTTGGCAGGCGGGTTGGCGATCGCAGTTGATGTTGTTAATACTCGAGGTAGAGCTGCTGCCCACTCCCCCGATATTCTATGATATAACTAAAAACAGCACTGTATTTAATATAAATAACAGATGCAACTCAAACTACGCGCCAAAATGGATAACAGTTGTGCCAAACTAACAACAACAAAAAAAAAAATTGAATTTGGAACCATAACAAATCATCCATTCCCAATACTTTCTTGACTGAATGTATAAATTTATCCCAATTAAGTAAATATTTTGGAGAGGAATCGTAGCTATTAAGATTTTAAGTAGTACTTCTAGTAAACCTGTATAAAATCCCTATTATTCGAGGCTTTTATTTATGCAACAGTGGAAGTAAATTAAAAAAGTAGAATATTACTTAAATAACTTAACAATAACCAATAAGAATTATATTTCTAAGAAAGAAAACCATTACCATAATCTTATCTAAAATAGCATAACGAACGCTAATGAATATGTCACTTTTAATTAATAGCATTTGCATAATAATTTCGTAGAACCTATGTTTAGTATTCAGCCATAATGAGTGGGTCCTATGAGATATAATTAATAATTGTTTTATGCAAATAACCATCCCTTATCTTTGGTGAGATTACGTAAGCTTCTAAGGGAAGTCAAACGGGGATTCATTAATTGGATTTTGTAAAATTATGTTCAAATGCTTAATCATTGAAGTGTTATAACTAGTGTGTATGTGGTAGTGTGATATGTCTTATATTGAACGAACATTATGTTACATACAAAATACAGTGTAGAGTAGGTTTCTACTTAGAAACATATTATCTATAACGCAAAATCATTGATGTATCATGATGTGCAAGATACTTTACAAGATACTGTACTATATTGAAACTGAACACATTACTTTGTAAGATAGAACCACTGTTAACTTTGTTGATGATACAAATAATAACTACCATGTGTGGGAATACCACCTAGAACCCTGCATGGTACATCAATATCTAGACTGGTATATCATTTGTGCAGTCTTACTATGAACTATTTAGAATAATTTAAGTTTCGCCAAATATAGGAGATAGTGATGTGCGATGTAGGCTTTTCTCTTGTTTTTTATTGCCTATGGTGGCAGATGAGCCACGGCTCACCTGATGGTAAATGGTCACTGTCGCTCATGGACTCAACTATACCGAGAGTATTGTCAAGCCACTGCTCACCATTTTATTTCACAGATAGGTATGAAATGAAATAATAAACGGCTATCTTCTGCTACATCCAAAACACACTGACGTGCTTCATAGTCTATTGTAGTATACATTCATCCGTCACCACACGGACATAAAGGTGGCAGATATGTTAGTAGACCTGAAGTTTGGCAAGAAAACGAGTATTTATTATGTGAGTTTGAAGGAACACATTACAAGGCTAGGATTATTAACATTATGTCAGATCTCTATTTGCAATGTTTACAATATAATATTTAGTATGCAGGAAGCGTCTACTTTATTTTATGATATATTATACTATATCCTAGAAACAAGATTCCTCATTCAGTATCGGTAAAGGTAAAGTATTTTTTTTTTATCTATAGGTATAGGTACCTATTAGCACTTGACATGTTCAGCTACTTTAAAGAACAAATTATTAGTGAAAATGTAAAAAGAGAGCTTTGCTGTGAGCAGGATCGTAAAGACATTTAAAAGCGTGGGTCGGAAAAACATTTAAAATAAATGTGAAGTGGAAATTGGGTTCGGTGACTGCGATAGCTTAGCGGTCCAGAACACTTTCTTGGATTGGATGGGATGCAAGTTCGTATCCTGCTCGCAGTAAAGCTCTTGTTTTCTACTTTCACAAATTATAGTTTATTATTTATAGTAAATTATCAAAAAATATACAAATGTAGTTCAAAGAGAGTCTTGCTTACCAACATGAATGAGCTGACTTGATTGCGTGGGTACCTTCTCACAGCAGATTAGCGTGAATCATTAGTTGTTACTCCTACCGTTGTTTTGTATAGTGTGTGAGAGCTCTGGAGGCCAAAACCCCTCCTTTTCCTCTACTTATTATCCTTCTTCGCCACCTCTTGTCCCTTACCTTCATTTTGGCGACGCGTGAGCGATGCTTCTGGTGTAGCTAGCATCTGTAAAATACCATGACTGTTTACCATCAGGTAAGTCGTATGCTTGTTTGCCACCCGTGTATTATAAAAAAAAAATTAAGGCTTATACAATTGTACCAGCAAGAACCAATTATAAATTAAATATTAAAAAAAAACTTTTTTATAAAGACAAATATTTTAACAAATACTAATGAATCAAAAGTTAAAATTGTTAACTCTAAAATATTCAATCAATATCAAAAGAACAATAAAATCAAATGTAAAATATCAACAACGAAAATTGTCGTGGCATAGCGCCACTCATTCGATAAAGTTTATTTTAATAAACTTTTTGGTTTCTCTCTTATTGTGAATATATTTACACTACGCAATAATAGAGCACGTTTTTTTATACTGTATGGATGGCAAACAAACATATGGCCCACCTGATGGTAAGCGCTTACCATTTATAGACGCTAACAACACCAACACCATAGCCATCTCTCGCGCGTCGCCATCTTTAAGGAAAGAGATTGGAGGTGGATAGGAAGGATAACAAGGAGTGGATAGGGAGGGGGTTTGGGCCCCTAGAGTTCTTACTCACCATGCGAAACACAAAGGTAGGTAACTAGGTACCGTTAGTACATGCTGATCTTTTGGGAGCGGGTGGAACTTCCCCAATCGAGCCGGCCCATTCATGCTGAGATAAGCAAGTCTACCTATCTCTACTAGTAACCTGTCATAAAACAGTAAGTTATAATAAGTACAGCAGGCTTATCATGAACTCTTATTGCGATCCAGCTTAGGACCCAAACTGAACTGAATCGCAATTTTGTACCATGACGTGTCAAAGACGCAATCTTTTGTTTTTTGCCGAATCAGCACATAATCTGAAAACATGACATCTTTTTATTGAAATTCGTACCATGAACTTACTTGACAACCTAAACATGATCGCTCAATTAGACATCATGGTACAAAATAAAACAACACACTTATTTTGAATTGCGTCGGAATTGAATCGCTACAGTAGTTCATGGTAGGCCTGTAGATGTTAGTACAAAAGGTACCAAGTATCCCGTATGATCATGAAACACCTCGATGAGTTTTGTTTGCGGAAGTTAGCAGTTCATTCTTCAAATTTACGTTTGCGAAATGAAAAGATAAGAGTGGTCCACCCCTAATTTTTTTTTCGCCGGGTCAGACTATTCTATTATGTATAAAGCTGTAACAGAGCTGCGTATGTACATTTAAGATAATTAAAAAAAAAAATTGTATTAGGCTATTTAGGTGTGTATGAACTCAATTTCTTTTTTTTCTGTTTGTCTGTTTATCTGTTTGTTCGTTCGTGCATCACTCAAAAACTACTGAATGGATTTTGATGCAAATATTTAGTAGTATGTTTTTAAGTACCAGTTTTTAAGTCTAATCATAGCTCTTGATTAGACTTAAAAACTGGTACATTTTATCCCGCTACTATAACCGGAACCCGAGATACAACCTAAAAATAGCTTTTGGCTGTGGCAGAGCCGCGGGCAAAGGCTAGTACTATAATAAAGCTGTAACAGAGCTGTCTGAAATATTAAGATATTTGAAAAAAAGAGGTTAAGCTATATAAGCGTTTTTAGAATGTTTGTCTGTTTGTTTATCCGGGCTTCATGCAAAACCTACGAAACCGATTTTATTAAATTTTGTTTAATGTTTCATAGCTCTTGATTAGACTTAAAAACTGGTAGATATCAAAAGAAACCAGCTTTGGGCTGCGGCGGAGCCGCTGGCACATGCTAGTTAACTTTATATTTTAATAACGAGAAAGGAAATAAAACTAATTCTTAATTTATTAACCTGTTATTTGTTATTAAGTCAGTGAAGTAGGTATATGTATTTATATTGTATACTTATGATAGTCTGTACTCAATCTATTATACCTATGTATATTAACCTAAACCAATTAATACAATCCCTCAATATAACATCAGATAAAACAATATCTTGGACTAATTACTGACAAACGCCTTTGAAGTAAACGTGCCTATTATTAATCAATGCCAGTAACAACGATAGCATGCGGGCTCCTAATACTAACAAGAAGCTGTAATTATTATTTAGTAACTTTAATGTTTTATGATATTCATTTATCATTCTAATCAAGTAATAAGTTCCATATTTCAGCCTTTTTTTTTCTTTTTATTGCTTATGATGACAGACGAGCCACGGCCCACCTGATGGTAAGTGGTAACCGTCGCTCATGGACTCAACTATACTGAGAGTATTGTCAAGCCGCTGCGCATGATGCGCAGCGGCTTCATATCTCACATATGAAATTAAAGAATAAACGGCTATCTTCTGCTATAGCCAAAACACACTGACGTGCTTCTTGACCGGTCACACAGAAGACGGTGGTACCGACTTGTTCGGGCCCGATAACAAGTGAGTACTCTCACTTGGTACCCAGCCCTACCACCAGTATTGCAATGGGTGATTTTTTTTATTTTTTTTTTGTTTACTTCCCTTAGTCGCCTTGTACGACACCCGTGGGAAAGGATGGGGTGGTGACACGTGTATTCTTAGTCCGTCACCACACGGACTAAACCTTACCAATATTACTAATATTACTTGCAACTGCGTTAAATTTGTTTACGGCATTCAAGCCATAATCCATTTCAAGTCATCATCCGATCATCATGAAATTTATACACATATTAAAGAACAAATCATTTGTGAAATGTGGAAAAAGAGAACTTTAGTGCGAGCGGAAATCGAACCTGCGTCCTTTTCAATCTGGGGAAGTGCTCTAACCGCTTAGCCTAAAGTTCTCTTTTTCCACACTTTACAAATAATTTAGTTATTTAAAGTAGCTGAGCATGTCAAGTGCTAAAATACAGATCAAAAATGTTTATACATATTGTTATATAGTTAACTGCCTTCGTGGTGCAACGATAGTTTGTGCAACTGTTGATCATGAGGTCTTGGGTTCGATAAAAAGAAAAATTCTCAGACATCTCTGCCTACCACTGCGGGGATACAGGCGTGATGCTATGTGTGTGTGTGATAAATAGTTCAGAACCCATATAAACACATAGGCTTGTTTTTATACCGGGATAATGGATAGTTTCTGAGGTATTGCAAGTTTTGCATAGGGACAATTAATGTGCAGGTGTGATGTATTTACATTCTGAATTACGCACTGATGAAATCGCGGGATCAGAGTCTGCTATTATAATAATGTATGTTCAATAGAATACTTTTATTTACATTGGTAGTGGTACCCTACCGAACAATCCAAGTATATTTTAGACAGAAGAGCTGCGTGGTACACGTATACGACCAAATTTGAAAAAAAAAAACTCCCTTTTGTTTGAAAATATATGTCACGTTAGAGTGTTTATAACAAAATCACTAAAATAACATCTCTCTGGAAAACCAAAAACTAATATTACGGAATAAGGTTTCAAAATATATCTAGCATAGAAAAAACAACATCATGTTCTTAATGCAAATGCCGATAACAAAGCAGGGTCGCTCATATATAAAATGATATGAGGAAATTCATATTTAATAGAATCCTACAAATTCAGGACTAAACACGACGCTAAAAATATACGTACGTACAATGACAGTACAAACCAAAATTAATGCGAACATTGTGAGGAGCTTGTACCGCGACAAAAATAAAATATGTGGTTTTATGTTTAATACTACATGGTTGGCAAACAAGCATACGGCCCACCGATTGTGAAAAGTTACCGTAGCCTATAGACGCTAGCAACATCTGAGGCGTTACTCGCGAGACGCCAACTCCAAGGAAAGGATTAGGAGGTAGATAGGAAGGATATTAAGAAAAGGATAGGTAGGATACTAAGGAGACGATAGTAAGGTAAGATAAAGTTAACAAGGAGAAGTTAGGGAGAGGGTTGGACCCTGGCGCTCTCACTTACTATATATTTCACGCTGATGTTCTGTATGAGGGTGGTACTTCCCTTCCCTGATCGAACTGGCCCATTCATGCTAGGATAAGCAAGGCTCTACCACTACATACTTTTTATAGCGTTTAACTACCGTTGTGTTTCGTATGTGTGGAGTGAGAGCGCCGGAGACCAAACCCCCTCCATGTCATCTCCTTATATTATCCTTCCTATACTCTCCTTAACACCCTACCTATTCCTCTTCTGATTTTCCTTTCTATCCACCTCCTATCACTTTCCTTGGAGATGGCGACACGCGAGTGATGCCTCTGGTGTTGGTGTTGCTAGCGTCTATAGCCTATGATAACCACTTACCATCACGTAGACCATATGCCTGATCGCCACTCATGTCGTATAAAAACAGATTAAACTCACCTAATATTTGCAAAGAATTTGATTTAAGCTTAAGACTTTGTCCGTTAAAATTGTAGCAAAATGTTAATCAAAAAGTTGCGTGTGTTGTTTGATTTATAAGTATACAACGATACAGATAATATTTAACAAAGCCGACAGTAATATATACCCCTTTTTTTTTGTTTAGGCGGGAAAAAATGTACCTAACCGCACACCCCGTCGTTCGGGGCAACGAACAGGGTAGTGTGGGGCCCTCACCCACTAAAGAAACCCGCTGTGTGCCGTCTCTCCGCCTTTATTGGCGGGCCACTGGAACTATGTTACATTCCTTCGGTGGTCCGCCGGCGGCTTACCCTTTCGGGTACCCTCTGCAGAGCGACGCACCCACACACGGGGCGTCGCACCTTCGCGGGAGGCCTTGCGGGTGGCGGACGTTCCCCGGTCCATCCACCCGCAGCCTCAGCTAGGGTGGCATTAGGCGCAAATACTCACGCCTGCGCCGCCCCAGTCGCTGGCGGCGGTTCGGGTCTGCGGAAGGATCAGCCTCCTTGGCCCTCTCCGCCGCTTCCTTCCGCGAGATAAGGTAATATATACCCCTGGGTATCATTCCGTGTTATTTCTATATGCGTTAGAGCCAGTTCTGCAACCTGTTCATAATAGGTAAACAAGGTTTTAGCAATATCAGGGGCTAAGTTAATCCACTGGTTTACTGCATTGAGCTTACGTCGACAATTATCGGTTGAATGAGCTCTGTTCTGATGTATTTACGAGTAAGTGAAGTTTAGTGACTAATCTCCTTTGTTTGCAGTCGCCTAAATTTGTGTTTTCATTTTAAATATTAGCGTAACAATACGTACTTATAGTTTTTAGTGAATGGAACATTTTGTGTATGTTGTTAACTTAAATAAATCAATTATCAATGATTCAAGAAAATTAGTTGATGTGGTACCTTATCCGGGCTAATATAAATGGCATAATATAAATATTTATTTAATGTACATAGCATTACCTAATGTTATTCGTTCAGTGTGTAATAAATGTTTTTGAATAAAAGCTATTATATAACGAGTAAAAAGTAACAATAACATGAATCTACTTGTTGTAACTGTGTACAAACTGTATACAAAAAATAACGCCATCTATCAAACTAAGCCAGAACTATTATTAGCACGAAGACTGCAGTCATGCCAAAAAATAACGCTAAGCGAGTTAGTACCCATAAAATACATAGTATCTTTTCTTAATAATCATATTAATTAGTTCCTACTTAGATGGATGGGTTACATTGTAGAAGAATTAAATAAAATAACAGAAATGGCTACCAACCTATATTGTTTTTACTACTTATTGACCTAGAAAAAAATAGATATAGAACAGTCAGATCCCAAGTTCAAATCTCAAGTCGAGAAAAATGCAATTCAGTTTTTCTGTTCTGAAAATAGCAATGCAATCATTGAATAATAGGTGCATATCAATTTGGTAGTGATTCTCTTATAATATTTATTTATAATCATGACATGTTATTACAAAATCTGTCAATACTACTTATTATATTGATACTTATATTTGTGCTATTCCGAAAAGTTAACGAGTTTTGCAGTTGTGTTAACTCGGTATATAAAATTAATTAAAACATTCGAATGATCTCGATGTCAAATGTCAACCCCAAACCCCGGTTTTCCTATCGTAAACGGGACGTGACAACTTAATCGAAGTTTAATCTATTTATTTGTGAACCCGATGATTGACTAAAGCATAATTTCGCGCTTTACATTTATAAAGAACCATCAGCTCGATTTTTGTTCGCGATGATATATGAAGTGTGAGTTTGCCGACGCATGACTTTTATAGTACGAGTATACCTGAGTTTTGATAAAATACAATTTTCATACAAAAATAATGTTGTCTAACCTCCACAAAACAAAGGTTTTAATCATACTTATACTTCTTCGTTGGGTGCAAATGTGACTCCGCTAAAATAGTCGTGTTTTAATTTTATTCGTATTGAACTTTGGACTTATAAATTCAAAAGTAGGTACTAATTAATAAAGAACATAGAAAAAATATTAAATATCGCAGATATTTGTACTGTGTCTGGATGTTTTCTATCTATTATAGGTATTTATTTACAAAAAAAAAAGTAATATAATGTAGTATATCCGTAATCTGGTACCCATAGTACAAGCGTTATAAGCTTAGTTTGGGACCACAGGACGTTGTGTGAAAATGTCTGTGAATATTTATTTTAGTAATTATTATTATTTTAGGTTACCTGAAACCATTTCAATGTTTTTTTAACATATTACGAGGGGGGCCAACAAGCGCACGACATCAGTAGGAATACTTGCACTGCCAATCTTCTGTAAAAGAGTAGTTCTTTCCTAGCTAAGTTTAGTTCCCTAGTTTCTTCCTTCTCAGTTTATTCATGCTAGGAGCAGCACAACCAAAGAGTATTATAAAAAAAGTTACTTAGGATGTTAATAAGGCATTATTTTGATTTTACACTTATGTAGAGTATCTACTATAAACTTTTAAAATCCGAAACTTCGTTGTTTTTTTATGGGATTCATGGCATTTGTAAGGCTATTTAGACTTTTTTTTATTAAGATGGTAGGCTCAAATCCCACCTGTCGTACATTTTTATTCTATCTTTCCTTTTCCAAATATACGTACGGAGTTTTTTTATAAATTACTTATAAATTGGGCTTTCCCGGGTTGCTAACGCAGATTTCGTTTCATTCATATATACGATCAGTTATAATAAAATATTCATACAATGCGTGAATGGGTGTCAGGTGCTGCGAAAACCGTCCTTATAATAAAAAAAGGCTCTAAAAATACGAGTAAAGGTTCAGCATAAAGTAATTATGATTGATGTCAGTGGGGTGTCTTAATTGGATGAAGACTTTATTAAGAACGACAAGACATGACATAACAATACACACACAATTGTGTACGACATTTTCGCTTTATAATAAGTACATAATTTAGGACAAAAAGCCGGTTTTAATAAATATTTGTCATGTTCATCATTTTTGAAATCCTGTCGCGACTTTTATTTTCTATTTCAATTTTTTGCATTTTGTGTTCATTTATAATGGCTAAGCATGTCAAATGCTTAAAAAATATACAAAATACTAGCGGATCTGACAGACGTTGCCCTGTCCGAGCATTGTCGTTTCGTTTGGATGAATATGTTTATGTAGTTACTACGGATTTTATTTCTTAAAAAAAAATGTGTGTGAAATTTTGTTGTTTTAATGCTTATAGATCTGATGCATTTGCAGCATTGTTTAAAAACAATAAAAAGTTGTTATTATTTAATCCAAAATCAACAAGTATTTCCACAGATCAGGGTATTGAAAAAAAACTTTTCATTTGTATTGTAAAAGTTTTTGTTCAATTTCTACATTTATTTTTATTTGCCTTACTATGAAAGTGAATATTGAAAGTTGAAATCTGCGTGAAGTTTATTTTAGAGCCGATCAATAGATGTCACTGATTGGTTTGATTTCATACTATCGCGTTTAGCATCAAAATAGGAAGTCGAGTCACGGGTAAACACATACAATCACTTTTACTATTTTAAATAAATTTTGTCAATGCCGGCGATTATTCAATGGCGTTATGTTTTTGTTAAAAAAACATTACGTTGTGTTAAAGTAGTCAGTCCAACCTTTTATTTAATAATCAAATTGTTAACGAATACGGATTGAATTTCTTAAAAAGTTAAATATTGCTGAAATATAAATTATTAATGAAGAAATTTTATTCGATTTCATTTAACATACATTTAATTGATATTTTATTTTTGCTTAACGTTTTGTATAATATTTTGATCTATTCTACCAATAGCTATGCACCTAAATGAATCCGATAGTTGCGGTGGGTCTTAAAGACATCTAAACTAAAACAAATTTGGAGTGAAAATCGGGTGACACATTAGGTGACTGCGACAGCTTAGCGTCCCAGAGCACTTCACCGGCTTGGATGAAACGCAGGTTGGAATCCTGCTCGCAGTAGAACTCTGTTTTTCCACTTTCATAAATTTGTTATTTAAAGTAACTGAGCATGTCAAGTCTTAAAATACAGATCCAGATATTTAAAAAATGCGCCGTCGATTATTATAGATTTTGATTGCAAAATTAAACCTACTTACAATATTATGTTATTGGAATAAATGAACATTTAAAATCCTGAAACGCTACCGCGGCGCCACCTACCAAGTCCAATTGTGAATCTAAACCATCCTTGAATCCACTTGAATATACCTACACAAAAAAAAAATCATAGAAGATTTAGAATAATATAGGTAGGTAGGTACTTACATATAAAGATATCAAAATATTTATAGTGCTGCATCGTTATTTGGTATAAATCATAATTGTAATAATTAAGCTTACCTGGTAGGAATAATGTATGCAAATACATCAGACAGATGGCGCAACCGTCTCCCAAGACAATAAGAGGGAATGTGTTATGGAAATTCATAGTCCCGGACAATTGTCACAAGAATATGTTGTATTCTGGTATCGGACTAAATATGGGCTTAATATCTCTATAGCTAGAGTAAGTATTTATGGCGTATCAAACAAACACAAAAACGTATTTTCGTATTTATATTATTAAAAAACTTCCAATAAACATACCTCAATTTATTACAGATACGTTCAAAAACGTAATAAATTTTCATATCGATCCGTCCGCTTCGATGTACCAGCAAGCACAGATCTAATAAATCGAGATATTCAATAAAACGAAGGTACTCTACGTTTAGCATCATATTACGTATTTCCATTAAAGATCGTGCACTCATACAATATTAAATATTGAGGATAATTGAAATCAGATATTATTGTTATTACCCTACCCTAGTAATTGTGAATCAATGTTTCCGTTTCTACTTAAAGAAATAAAATCACACTGTATGATGTTATTAAGATTTTTGTTGTTGACTAGCCTTTGCCAGCGGCTCCGCCGCAACCTAAAGCTAGTTTTAGTTTTTAGGTTATATTTATTTCAGGTTCCCGATATAGTAGCGAGAAAATGAAAAAAAATTGTGTACCTACCAGTTTTTACGTCTAATGAACAGCTATCAAATAAAAAAACCGGCCAAATGCGAGTCAGACTCACGCACGAAGGGTTCCGTACCATTGACTAGGTAAATAACATTACACTATTGTAACTCTCTGTAACCATGGTGTTTGGCTGTTACCAAATTTTGCAAGTAAAATTTGACTGAATTCGTGGTTTTCAACTTAGACTTAGCTGCGCATAACGAAACAGTTTTAAATGTAAGGAATTATGTTACCATTAGAGTCATTCGAGGTAACTGTGTGCAGTGGGTAAGCATACGCAATATCGCCGTTCTTGAGATACAGCCTGGTGACAGACAGACGGACAGACAGAGCAAAAACGAGTAAAGAAACACGTTTGTGTATGGGAGGCCCCCTTAAATACTTGTTTTATTTTAATTAAATTATTTAAGTGAATATATAACTAAATATTCTGTAAATATTTCAAGCGTCTACCTGTTGCCGTTATCAATAGCGAGCAAAAAAGGGCAAAAAAATCACGTTTATTGTATGGGAGCCCCCCTTAAATCTTGTTTTTTTTCAACAGAAATACATCATTTGTGAAAATTTCAACTGTCTAGATATCGCCGTTCTTAAGATACAGCATGGTGACAGACGGACGAACAGACAGACGCTGTATGGGAGCCCCCCATAAATATTAATATTTTTTTGTTTTTAGTATTTGTTCTTATAGCGGCAACGGAAATACATCATTTGTGAAAATTTCAACTGTCGCCGTTCTTGAGATACAGCCGTACAGACGGACGGACAGACAGACAGACAGCGAAGTCTTAATAATAGGGTCCCGTTTTGACCCTTTGGGTACGGAACCCTAAAAAGTTGCATCAAAATTTGTTCAGTATTGTTCGGAAGTATTTTCATACATTATACCGACCACAGATGACGCAGGCGTCACCCAAAGACGTTAAGCATGATGTGTTATCGAGATTAGCAGTCAGGAGCAATTGTCAGGATGGCTGAATTGGTAAAGCATCTGGACGGTATCCAGAAGATGCAGGTTCAAATCCTGCTCCTGACTGTTATTTTCGATTTCACATTTTTCACTTTGTGTTTAATGTATAGTGCTAAGCATGTCAAATGCTAAAAATATATATAAAAATATGTAAATATTTAAAGGATTTGCGTCATTATTAGGTAAAATCTTAATTGTAAAATTAAGTTTACCTGGTCGGTATAATGTATGAAAATACTTCCGACAGATGGCGCAGGCGTCACCCAAAGACGTTAAGCATGATGTGTTATCGAGATTAGCAGTCAGGAGCAATTGTCAGGATGGCTGAATTGGTAAAGCATCTGGACGGTATCCAGAAGATGCAGGTTCAAATCCTGCTCCTGACTGTTATTTTCGATTTCACATTTTTCACTTTGTGTTTAATGTATAGTGCTAAGCATGTCAAATGCTAAAAATATATATAAAAATATGTAAATATTTAAAGGGTTTGCGTCATTATTAGGTAAAATCTTAATTGTAAAATTAAGTTTACCTGGTCGGTATAATGTATGAAAATACTTCCGACAGATGGCGCAGGCGTCACCCAAAGACGTTAAGCATGATGTGTTATCGAGATTAGCAGTCAGGAGCAATTGTCAGGATGGCTGAATTGGTAAAGCATCTGGACGGTATCCAGAAGATGCAGGTTCAAATCCTGCTCCTGACTGTTATTTTCGATTTCACATTTTTCACTTTGTGTTTAATGTATAGTGCTAAGCATGTCAAATGCTAAAAACATATATAAAAATATGTAAATATTTAAAGGGTTTGCGTCATTATTAGGTAAAATCTTAATTGTAAAATTAAGTTTACCTGGTCGGTATAATGTATGAAAATACTTCCGACAGATGGCGCAGGCGTCACCCAAAGACGTTAAGCATGATGTGTTATCGAGATTAGCAGTCAGGAGCAATTGTCAGGATGGCTGAATTGGTAAAGCATCTGGACGGTATCCAGAAGATGCAGGTTCAAATCCTGCTCCTGACTGTTATTTTCGATTTCACATTTTTCACTTTGTGTTTAATGTATAGTGCTAAGCATGTCAAATGCTAAAAATATATATAAAAATATGTAAATATTTAAAGGGTTTGCGTCATTATTAGGTAAAATCTCAATTGTAAAATTAAGTTTAACTGGTCGGTATAATGTATGAAAATACTTCCGACAGATGGCGCAGGCGTCACCCAAAGACGTTAAGCATGATGTGTTATCGAGATTAGCAGTCAGGAGCAATTGTCAGGATGGCTGAATTGGTAAAGCATCTGGACGGTATCCAGAAGATGCAGGTTCAAATCCTGCTCCTGACTGTTATTTTCGATTTCACATTTTTCACTTTGTGTTTAATAAGATAAACAGACAGAAAAGCTTTAAAAATTTTTAAATATGATGAATGATTTTTATACTATCCCGACGTTTTACAGCATTCATGATCACGGGTGGACTCAGATGGTAGATGTCCAAAGCTGATATGTTGTTTCAACGGTTTCATCTACCCACAGTAATATGTAAATTTTTTGGTTTATTTATTTCAACCCACATAATATTCGTTTAGAAACACAATTAAAAATATCTACTCTAAGATTTATGCTTACAATGTATGAGATTTTAAGCTAGTGTAATAAAATTAGTATAATACTAATTTAAGTATTAAACATTTTTGTTTATATTTAGTGCTTAAAAATTCTACCACAAACTACCAATTAAAATTTTAAATAATCAAAAAAGCTATTATTAAGAAGACAATATTAATTATTAGTTTTTATTATTAAATATATTGATTTTAAATAGAAGCTAACACTAAAAAGCTACCACCGAATCGGAACGCGGCCTGACTGAGAAAGATCCGGCCAGAAAACTCAGTAGGCAACAACTTGTTATGGATTATTAAATTTATGCGAAAATACTAACTAATCACTACTGTGGGTTTTATCTACACAATAAGCGCTAACTGTGTCTTGCAATCTTGTGGTGTGCCTTCTTGTATTATGTTTGGTGAGGCCTATCACAGGATTGCAGCTTGATGGTAAGACCCAGCCGTCTACTCTATTGAAATTTGGATGTTTCTTAATTTCAATAGCCTCACGTATCATTCTAGGACGATATTGATGTTCTTTTGCGAGGATTTGAGGTTTGTCAAACCTGATGTAACCTGATATGTAACAACGTTAAATTTCTTGATGAGATGTCGTAACCACAATCTCATTCCTACGTGTGTCAAAATTTCCACCAAGAAGAACATACGAGGAAGCGCTAAGATATTAAACCAAGCCAGCAAAAAGTTGTTAGTAGCGGTTATTCGTAAAAATAGATTCGATCTACACAATATTGACCAACAGATTGAGACAATATCTAATAAAATTAAGATTGTTTTGATGACAGCTGATTTCAAAAATTGCATTGAAAACTTAAAGAAGCGCAAAACACATAGCTATAATGAATGCAAAACTAAACACCTTATCAAATTTGAAAAACTGTTGCAAAAATCAAATGATTTTACTGGAACGCAACATGGCATCTGTGGAAACGTAACGCGCCCGTCAACCATAGACTCATACGCAGATCCAGATCTAGCTGTCATAAATTTGTCAAAACAATCTTTAGATGAATCTTAAATTCAGGTACTAAATAAAGGCTTAAATTTTGCTGTAGCGCCAAACTGAATCCCCTATGAGGAAATTATCTGTACTGTTGAGGACGTGCTGGCCAAAAATGTTATGAAACCAGACGACATGGAGGCTATTCGCCAAGACGTATCTTCACTGTTACGTCAAAGTAAATGGCCAAATTTGTCCAAATCACAATATTTGGCGTTGAAAAACCTACGCAACAGACCAGACATCGTCATCCTGCGCGCAGATAAGGGTAACGCTACTGTGGTGATGAATACGTTAGATTATAGTGCCAAAATTGAACACCTTTTATCGGATGAGTCTACTAAAGGTTAAAACTGACCCGACCAACTGTACACTAAATAATATGAAAAAGTTACTCAACCAGCACTCCGGAGCGAACCGTTAATCGAGCCGGACGCGCATTGATGTTGAGTTCGTATCGATTTAATACAGCGATCTATTGTATATATTGTGCCTCTCGCTCAGGCTTGCGGCAGCTACAGCTGTTTGCTACCTGAGCGGCGACCCGTGATATGCGTAAACAATATGGAGGACGCGCCACAGAGGAATGAAACAACAACTACGGATTGAAATGCTATATAAAGAGGAGACATTATACAATCAGAAGAAATGAATATTGATAACCAAACTAGTAATGACGAACACTTACGTAAACGGAAAAATAACATGGAAGATTCAGAGATATGGCATGTAGTCACCAGGCCTAAACGTATTGCCCGTAATATAAGCAATAATCAAAATATGACAGACGAAAAAGTAGAACTTTCAATTACATATAAAGACCCCCTACCTAAGCAATTTCAATTGGCGAAATTATTAAAAAGTAATAATATTAATTACATTAAAA
Source organism: Leucoma salicis (assembly GCA_948253155.1). Lineage (NCBI taxonomy): Eukaryota > Metazoa > Arthropoda > Insecta > Lepidoptera > Erebidae > Leucoma > Leucoma salicis. The sequence continues at coordinate 10,235,220 of OX411815.1, forward strand.
AAATCAAATATATTAACCCATATAAAATATTTATACAATTTGAGAATGAATCGAGCTTACAGAAATTACTTACCTGCACAGTATTTATTGATAAAGGCTGGAACATGCAAAAGACCTTTGAAGTAGGTATTACCTACGGCATTATTAAGAACATGGATCTAAGTGACAGTGACGATGAGATACGAGAAAGTATCACATGTGATACTGAGCTAATTGCTATAAAACGGTTAAGTCGCCGTAAAGATGATGGTATAGGATGGACAGAAAGTGAAACCATCAGGTTATGTTTTAAGGGCCCGTCATTACCACCGTATATCTATATTCATGGAGTTAGAACACACGTGGAACCTTATGTATTCCCTGTAACACAATGCTCCAACTGTTGAAAATTTGGACATTCTAGAAAAATGTGTCCATATAGAAAAGTAGTCTGTCCGAAATGTTGTAGCAAAAATCATGCCAACTGTGAATCTACAACATATAAATGTGTTAACTGCTACGGAGATCACATGGCTTTAGATAAGATTTGTCCAGTTTTTATTAAAGAAAGAAAGATCAGGAACGTCATGGCGGAATTTAACTGCACCTACAAACAAGCTTTTGCAATGTATTTCCCTCCATCCACCTCTGAAATAAATTATCCAGTTAGAGCAGACAACACACATTTTGATACTCATACCACCAATAGTAATAGACCACAGGCAAAGACACCACACCCCGAACAAGTGACCTCAATGGCAAGCTCCTGGGCTAACCCTGCGGATAGAATAGATGCGAGGGACGGGGAACCCAGTACATCAGCTATAATTAACACCCCTTCTATTACCAAAACCAAAAAGAAAAAGTCTAGAAAAACTAATAGTTTTCATAGTCACGAAATAGATAACATGCCCTTTCCGTGTGAATATTATTGCTCCGATTCAGACTGTCACTCGTTTAGAAAAGAAAACACGAATGACTGCAATAATAGAGAAACAAAAAATGGAACAAACGATTCGTTTAAGGAAAAATTGGATAAGTTAATTAAGAAACTAAAATAAATAATCAAACAAAAATCTAGTTTATCAGAGAAGATAAAGATGTATGCCCAAAATACCGTTGAGTGGATTATATCCTTATTTATTGATAATATTCTCCAGTTGCCGTGTTTAAATTTTTTCTTTACGGATTATAACGGATAATAATTGCAATCGCCTAAATATTATACAGTGGAATTGCCAAAGCTTACGAAATAAGGTACCTCAGTTTGAAGCACTATTAAGTACATATTGCAGCTCTTAGTGAAACCTGGCTTGAACCTGAATTCAATTTAAGGATTAGCAGCTATAATGTTTTTCGAAGGGACAGAGGGGATGGTTATGGAGGGGTGGCAGTAATTACTCATTACTCGATTAAAGCCCAGGTACGTCAAATTCAGTAAATCCAATATGGATTTCGACGCAGGCGCTCCACCGTGGATGCGATCATGCGCGTGAGAGCCCAGGTGGAGGAAGCAGTTTCCCGGGGTGAGGCTGTTTTGGCGGTGTCCTTAGACATCGCCAACGCCTTCAACACCTTGCCCTGGGTTGCATTAGGGAAGCACTCATTTTTCACCAAGTGCCGAACTACCTCCGTCGAATAGTCGGGGCCTATCTTTCGGAGAGGGCTGTGGTCTACCCGAGCCACAGTGGCTGGAGTCGGCGACAAGTGTCGTGCGGTGTTCCCCAGGGGTCGGTCCTAGGGCCGCTCCTGTGGAACATCGGATACGACTGGGTGTTGCGAGGTGCTCTCCCCTGCGGTGTCTCCGTGACGTGTTAAGCCGACGACACGTTAGTCATGGCGCGGGAGATGACGCACCGGCAGGCAACCGAGCTTGCCATGGTCGGGGTTGCACGAGTCATGGAGAAAATCCGGCTGCTGGGCCTTCAGGTAGCTCTGGACAAAACCGAGGCTCTCTGTTTTCATGGGCTTCGGAAGGGGCCACCACTTGGGTCCGGCATGGTGGTGGGGGGTGTTCGCATCGGGATCAAGCTGACCATAAAATATCTAGGTCTGGTCCTTGATAGGCGGTGGACCTTCGGGCCTCGTCTCCGAGGGTTGGTCCCCAAATTGATGCGGGCGGCAGCTGCACTTTCGCGATTACTGCCCAACCTGGGGGGACCCGACACCTCTTGCAGGAGGCTCTACGTGGGGATCGTGCGGTCTATAGCCCTTTATGGGGCTCCAGTGTGGGTGGATGGCCTGACGGCCAGAAATGCTGCTGTATTGCACCAACCGCAGAGAGCGATGGCCGTCAGGGTCATCAGGGGATATCGTACGGTCTCCTACGAGGCTGCGAGCCTCCTTGCTGGAACTCCGCCGTGAGATCTAGAGGCGAGGGCCCTCGCGTCACTTTACCGGTGGCGCGGGGAGGCGCTGGAGCGGGGATTACGGCTGGCGCCTCGAGACTTTGAGGCGCGCCGGTTGGAACTTTGCCGGATCCTACTGGCGGACTGGAGTGCACGGCTCGTGCGGCCGAGCGCAGGGCACGCCGTGATCGCGGCGGTAAGTCCCATCATGTAAGAGTGGCTGGAGAGGCGTCATGGCGTCCTTTCATACCGGCTGACACAGGTACTAACTGGACACGGTTGCTTCGGGAAGTACCTGTGTCGAATAGGCAAGGAAGAGTCGGCCCGGTGCCATCAATGCGGTTGCCCGGAGGACACGGCGCTGCATACGTTGGTGGAGTGCCCAGCGTGGGCAGTGCAGCGCCATGATCTGATCGTGGCAACAGACGTGGGAGTGCTCTCGCTACCGACCTTGCTCCTGTCCATGGTCCGGAGTGAGAGTGCATGGGAGTCCGCTGAGGTGATGTACGCCAAAGAGGCGGCGGAAAGGGAACGGGAGGCTACCACCAACCTCCCGACCCGCAGAAGACGCACCGGGCGCCGGAGGGCGCTGAACGATCTCCGGCCCCCATGAGCGCTGGCCTGAGGGCAATGGACGTAGGGCCGTCCGTTGCCCTAGCAGAAGCAGGCCCGAGAAGGTGGCGCGCCCGTGTTCCGCTTGCGCCTCTCAATGGAGGGGGGGCTAGTCCCTCCAAAACAGGCGGGGCCGCCTAGGAATGGAACAAGGCGGCCAAGACCTGCCCGGGGGGAATGAGGAATACGATGAGTGTGACCCTCCTCCCTGGGCTACAGGTAGTCTGAAGGAGCACTGTCAGGTTTAGTCGGTATACGGCGTGGCATTGCACTAGGCATCTCCATTTGCCAATCGCCGCGTCCGGATTCCAACATAATCTCTTCGTCGCCCTGGCGGGGGGATACCTATAAAAGGTTTCCTGACAAAAAAAAAACAAAAAAGTTATGTCATATTCAGTCCCTTAACCCCGGTATAGAACTGATATGGGTTAAAGTTTTTAACTGTCCATCCCTTAGTAATGTAGTATCTGTCTATTGCCCCTTGCATAATGACGGGGGACAATAGACGTGCCAACAGGACTGGGATCATATTTTTGCTATGTTTGACACAAACACTCTGATTCTGGGAGATGTAAATGGACACCATAGTACCTAGTCTTGCAAAAATGATATAAGAGGCAACCAAATATTCGACTCTTTGATCAATCATAACTTCTTTACCATGAACAATGGGTCCCCAACTAGAGTGAAACTGGTTGACGGCGCACTGCAACAGTCCTCACCTGATATCTCTATTATTACTACGGATATTGCTATAAACTACACCTGGACTACCACGTGCGAATCCCTAGGGAGTGACCACCTTGTCATTAAAATTTTTACAGAAAGTTTTCCTCAACAATGCCAATATAAGAAAAGGGATTTCAAAAAAGCAGACTGGCCAAATTATTGCTTGGACATGGAAACCAAACTGGCTGATTTCCAATATCTAATAACTTGCAAGATTCTTACGATTGTTTCATAAACACTATCAATAAAGTTGCAGAAGCTCACATTCCCACCCGAAAAGTTAATCACAACCCATCGAGCAACTTCCGACCTAAGAAATATTGGACAGCAGAACTGTCCAAGGTAGTGGCACAACGTCGATTAGCGTTAACTCGGTTCAGGAAAAACCCCACACTTGAAAATCTTAATACCTAACAAGCAAAAATCAAAGAAACCCAGAAACAGATCCGTCAAGCAAAGGCTAGCTCATGGCGAGAATTTTGTTCATCCATTGATCGTACAACATCTTGCAGCAATATGTGGAAACAGATGAAATGGATTAAGGGTTAGGGTAACTCTAAAAATATTTATGTGGATAAAGATCGAGCTACAGTACTTTTACGCACTTTAGCCCCAGACTATGTGATTAAGAAGCCGCCTTCCGGTTATGTTTGTGATGTGATTTATTTTTCAATAATCTCTAATTATTTAGATATATTTTTAGCATTTTACATGCTTAGCACTATACATTAAACACTAAGTGAAAAATGTATAATGTATGAAAATACTTCCGGCAAATGGCGCAGGCGTCACCCAGAGACATTAAGTTTGAATGTGTTATCGATATTAGCAGTCAGGAGTAATTGTTACGATGGCTGAATTGGCAAAGCATCTGGACGGTATCCAGGAGATGCAGGTTCAAATCCTGCTCGTGACTGTTATTTTCGATTTCACATTTTTCGCTTTGTGTTTAATGTAATCTCTCATTATTATTAATAATAAGGGTAGTTAATAGGAGGGGACCTCTCGCTGCCGAGCGTCGTCAGAGCGATGCTTGGCAGCGACACGAATTGGGCCGCGGTCGCTGCCTTCTGAGAGGTGGTAATCTCGCGGAAGGAAGCGGCGGAGAGGGCCAGGGAGGCTGATCCTTCCACAGACCCGAACCGCCGCCAGCGACTGGGGTGGCGCAGGCGCGAGTATTTGCGCCTAATGCCACCCTAGCTAAGGCTGCGGGTGGATGGACCGGGGAACGTTCGCCACCCGCAAGGCCTTCCGCGAAGGTGCGACGCACCGTATGCAGACGCGTCGCTCAGTTGAGGGTACCCGTAAGGGTAAGCCGCCGGCGGACCACTGAAGGAATGTAATATGGTTCCGGTGGCCCGCCAAAAAAAGGTCGAGAGACGGCACACAGCGGGTTTCTTTAGTGGGTGAGGGTCCCACACTACCCTGTTCGTTGCCCCGAGCGACGGTGTGTGCGGTTAGGAACATTTGTTCCCGCCTAAACAAAAGGACACAAGAAAAAAGTATGAGCATGTTGATATTAAACTAAGGCACCTCCAAAGTCAGCTTTCTTAAGTCTCTTTACGTGGCAGAGAGTACATTGATAATCGGCTAAAAATAAGATGTGAACAAAGAAAATACTTTAATCACTTTGTTACAGTTAAATGTAATCTATGTGTTACATCAGGTCCTGTAGTAGTCCGACGCCCAGTTCGGGTTTCGGGATTCGGGTGGGTCGGTCTACGGTCGACGCCATTCTGCGCTTAAAGGCCGCGGCTGCGGAGGCGGTCACCTCGAGTGAAGTGCTGTTGGCGGTGTCGCTCGACGACCCCATGCTGTTACCACTGCGACTGCAGGGAGGACTCGGCACAGCACACAATCGAGTCGTGCCCAGCCTGGGATAAGCAGCGCCGTGAACTCGCTGCAGTCATAGGTGTGGACCTGTCGCTGCCGGCCGCTACGCGAGCGATGGTTGGCATTGTCAGGGTCTGGACCGCGGTCGCCGCCTTCTGCGAGGCTGTCATCTCGCTGAAGGAGGCGGCGCAGAGGGACCGGGAGGAATCTTCCTTCGTGGACCCGATTCACCGCCGGCGTGCAGGGTGGCGTGCGTGCGCTTACCTGCGCCTGATGTCGCCCTAGCCGAGGCTGCGGACGGTGGGGTCGGGGATTGTTTCTTACTGTTAGGTCTCATACAAGGCAACTAAAGGAATTACGGAATTTTCATCTTTTGTTATATTTTTTTGGGTACCGAGTCGGAGTACTGGCTTGATATCGAGTTGGAGCGGTTCGGTACCGTCTTGTGTGTGACCGACTGTAGCACATCTCGGCGTATTTTCGTCTGCGTAATATTTTCTTGAAAATATTACTTATTTAAACAAATATTCACGGACATTTCACACAACATCGTCTGGTTCTTAACTAAGCTTAACGCTTGTGCTATGGGTACCAGGTTACGGATATACTCGTAATACATATATTATCTTTTTTCAACAGACTTCCAAAAAGGAGGAGGTTCTCAATTCGGCTGTATGTATTTTTTAATTTTTTTTTGTGTTTTTGTTACACAATTATTCCGCGAACTATGAATCGATTTCAATGATTCTTTATTGTTTCGTAGGTTCTATATCAGAAGTGATCCCATTTAAATTTTATCAAAATCGGTCCTACAGTTTTTAAAAAACAACAAAAATCTAAAAAATTGCATCTGGACATACATCGATGATATTTTCAACCGACTCTCTGGCTCATTGGAGCAGTGCGTTTAGTTGGCATAGCATCACGCCTGTATGCTCGAAGGGGTAGGCAGAGGTGTATTACACACCCACGGTTCGCCAGCTATGTTTAAGTCTCACGTAATAGGGGACGAGCCTATTGCCGTACATTGCCTAGAATTTTTCTTTTTACGAAAAAGCTCAATAACGCTGCCCGGCCCGGGGACCGAAGCCGATACATCATGGTCAGCAGTCGCACATACTACTGCTGCATCACCGAGGCAGTTTAGCTGGCTTACCCATATTATATGTATATGGTACGCCAATCTTTCTTCACGGTCTTCGTCAGACTCTCGCTGTTTTCTACTGCACGCCTCATAAGCGAAGCTTTGAGGTGGGTACTACTCTCATTTGTCTCTATTTATCATATATTGCACTTGTAAAATAATATATACACACACATATAAAAAAAACACTATTTTTAACACTCATGCCATTTTTGTTATTTAAACTAGTTAAAAAACTGTTTAAAAAAATTCTGTATTGAACGTCCGTGTGTTGTAGGTAATATAATATGTTAACACGATAACGACCGAAATACTTTACTAATTGAGTCTTTTTTTTTCTTTTACGATTCAGTATAATTACGAATAGAAGCCCTATCACTTTTCACGGTCTGATTAGGTGTGGTTTAATTTTTATTAAATAAACAAAAAAATAGTGAATATTTACGCTCGACTCGACACTAAAACCAGCGCTATATCTTATTTCGTTAGAACTACTTCTATAGCCCAATATAGAAGTACTTCTTAAAATTAGCTCTAGATGGCGTGTAAGACATGAGAACCACATCAGTACTTTTTGAAATTAGCGCTATCTATGTGATTTAACTACTTAGTAAGACCAATACGTTATTAGTAACTTATCAAATAATTAATTTTATTATGAAAAATGAACATTATGAAGCGTGCACATTTGAATTTTTTTGTTTCTCTACTGCGCTTTAGGCGCTCATATTTATAATTTTCAGACTCCCATGCTCCGAGGAATGCCTCCCCATCATGTACCATCTACTCTAACCTACGCACCTATTTTATAAATAACCACTAAAAAGAAAAAAAGTAAATTATTTTTAAATAAAAAAAAAACCGTCTTCAACCTTGAACTAAAAACCAAAAAATAATTTAGTATTTACATACCATTTCCGTGCTAGACACCTACTGATCAATACATCAGTATTCATTATTTATTTAAAAATAATTTATTTGTATATACAGCATACATCCATTCATCCATCAGCCTTTCAACGTCCACTGCTGGACATAGGCCTCCCCAAGAAATGGGGGATAGTGCCGTAATCGCCACGCTTGGCAGGCGGGTTGGCGATCGTAGTGGACGTTGTTAATACTCGAGAGCGTGCCGCTGCCCACTCCCCCGGTATTCCCTCAGTCGGCTCTTACGACTCCCGTGGGTAGAAAGGGGGTGGGACAATTTGAAAGCCGTGGGGCCGGCTTTCAAATTGCAAAAAGTACACAGTAAATACATACATATACCTAATAGATAGAAAACGCCCAGACGCAGTACAAATATCTGTGTTCATCACACAAATAATTATCCTGAGTGAAAATCGAACCCACTACCTTGTGCACGGAAGTCTGTTACACTACCGACTACGCCACGAGGGGTGTGTTGTAAAAATAAACACGACGTTGTATTTTTTATTGCTGATGTTGGCAGACGAGCCATGGCCTACCTGATGCTAAATGGTAACCGTCGCTCATGGACTCAACTATACCGAGAGTATTGTCAAGCCGCTGCTCACCATTTCATTTCATGGAAAGAAAATGAAAGAATAAACGGCTATCTCCTTCTATAACCAATACACACCTACGTGCTTCATGGCCGGTCACATAGGAGATGGTGGCACCAACCCGCTGGGTCCGGTAGCAAGCGAGTACTCTCACTAGGTACCCAGTCCTACCACTAGTAATGCAATGAATGATAATTGCTTACTTCCTTTAGTTGCCTCGTACGACACCCGAAGGAAAGAATGGTGTGGTGATACTTGTATACTTGGTCCGACGTTTATTTCCCTTTGTGATTTAAATAGTTTATCCATATTAACGATATGAACCACAAATCAAAACAACACAGCCAGAGTCAAACATCACGTCATTTCTGGCGTGGTTTCTACTATGTTTATTAGCTGCGGTAATCATCACACTGTAATATATGCTAGCACTATAATACATTGTGTATTAAATTGTATCTAATAAACCTAAATCTAACCAAGGTGTAGTCAAAATCCTTGCAATATCACAGTAGATTTAAGTGTTTAATTAAGTGTAACAACATAGACTTAATTATAATTAATATTAAGTTGCAATTAATTAGCGAAAGGATACTGTCTTTTTATGGGTAGCACATAAGCTTAAGATTCCGACAGAGAGTAAGTTTGTTAATGTAGTGACAGATTATAACTTATGCTGTGTATGACTACGTGAATAAATAAATTATTTGTATATTTACACGTTTTATATTTGAGTCATAAAATAGAAAATCCAGATGTACCTAACAAATATAAAAGGGCATTTTTGTATTCGTTGGTTGCTTTAACGTAATACAAGCTTGTCAAGGACGGGAATTTTCATTCTACCTACTTGATTTTTGTAACCTTGAAACTGTTAAGTTGTTATACGTGAACACTTAAAACTCAGAATCTTGTGAACGATTCCCGAACCAATCTGCAGTATATGCTGAATCTCTTCGATGTAATTCGCCTGTTTTGGCCAGTGCCTTATACAAACTTTACTTATCATTACGCCATTTCCCTTGCGGGGTAGGCAGAGAGAACAGAGTGCCACGAGGCTCTATTCTTGCATATCTCTCGTTGCCTCAACATTCATAACTTTGGGTTTCGGAGACTCTTTACTCCACCTTCCTTCAACACATGACCGATTTGGTCTAGGTAGGTGAGTCTCGATCTCCCCCTGTACCTACATCCTTCCACTTTCGCATTGTATATCTTCTTAACTCGTCGCTCGTCCGGCATTCTTTCCACATGTCCGAACCATCGGAGCATTCCCTTTCGCATCTTTACACAAATACTCTCTTTCATACTTACTCGCTCTGTTACGTCGTCTTTACGAATGCGGTCAGTCAGCCTCACTCCAAAGTTTCTCAGCAGAGATCGCATTTCGACTGCATTGATTTTAGTCTCATACTCCTCTTTGAATACCCAACTCTCGCTTCCATATAATAACGTTGGGACAAGCACCGCATTGTGTATTGTGACACGTGCCCTCTGGCTGAGGTGATGAATGCCGAGAAGTTGTCCCAATGCTTCGTTCACTCTATTTCTCGCATTCACTCTTGTCTCTACATCAGTGGTGTACCTTCCATCCCGACTATATCCACATCCAAGATATACAAATTCATCCACTTGTTCTAGCACACCATTTCCTATTGCTACTCTAACATCTGTTCTGGCTTCTTTTCTTTCAAAACTGTAAGGATTTGCTCACATTCACACGTAGGCCCCTTTTCTCATAATATTCTGCCATTACGTCGACTAGGGTTTGCAGGTCAGACGCGGACTGCGCTAATAAGACCGCATCGTCTGCATATAGTAGCGAGTTAACCACTGAGTCGCCCGTCTGAACTCCCACATTAATTTCATTCAACCTTTGTTGACATTTAACCAGATATATGATAAACAGTCTGGCTGAAAGAACGCAGCCCTGTTTAACGCCGATATTGTCATCAAATCAGGGCGACATTCCATCATCCAGCCGCACACAAGCTCTGCACTCCATGTAGTTGCACCGCTTGTAGCAGTCTACCGTTAATATCATACTCCGGCAAAATATCCCAAAGTTCCTTTCGTACAATCGTGTCAAATGCTTTCTCCAAATCCACAAAACTGCAGAAAACCCTCTGGCCTATAGCCAGATGCTTCTTCACAATGTTCCGCAGAGAAAAAACTTGATCCATGCATCCTCTTCCATACCTGAAACCTCCTTGTGCCTCACACAAAAAATTATCAGACACCATCCTCATTCTCCATTCAATAATCTAACCATGCACTTTGGCTGCCAAACTGGTCAAGCTTATGGCTCTGTAGTTTGCACAGTCATAACGTGAACCCTTGTTTTTAAATAAGCGCACGATGACTGCGCTTCTCCAGTCCTTTGGAACCATTCCTGAGCTCCAACATAAATTGAGAAGCATCAGGAAGGATTCCCAGACACATGAGCCTCCAAGCTTGATCATCTCAGCAGACACCATATCAATACCCGCTACCTTACCATTTTTCAAACTTCTAATCGCCCATTCAACTTCATCCATACTAATATCATCAGAGGATGCCGGCACCGAATACTGATCTGTTAGACCATATGTGGCATCGGCATCACCCTGAATATCCGCATACATATCTCCAAAATATTCACTCCATCGGCTTAACACATCTTGTGTTTGCGTAAGTATGTCTCCACCTTTAGACCTTATTTTATTCATTCTGAAAGCTGACTAACTACTCCGAGATTTCTTCACCTCCCTCCAGAAAAGTTTGGTGTTGCTCTCGAAGTTTTTGGTCAGCCTTTTCTCTGCAATCATATTTGCTCTATCACGCTTCTCTTTCAATAAGGCTTTGGTGTCATTCTTACGTTGCTGGTATATTTATTTCTTCTGTTCTTCCTACTTGCACTCAGATTCAAAGAAGATACATAGTCCAGCCACGCTTTATTCTTTTGGTCTATGGAAGCTGCTACTTCCTTATCCTACCATGCATCATTTCACTTTCCTGTGCTTCTTTGAGCATCCACATACTTCTTTCGCTGTATCTACCATACTATCTTTCAATACTCTCTAGCATTCTTCTATGTCAGATTCCGGCTGACTTGCCATTGTCAGCCGTTCACGGACACCCTATGCATACTTTGCTCTTACACTCTCTTCTTGCAAATTTCCAATCTTTATTCTTTCAAGCCCTCCGAAGTGGACACGCTCTCGCCAGTGTCTCCACTTTTTGAACAGACCACTAAATCTTGCAATAACGAGATAGTGGTCCGTGTCGACAATGGGACCCCTGTAGGCTCTTGTATCCAGAATTTTACTTCGGAGGCGACTGTCTACCAGAATTAAATCTATCATACTTCTTTGTTCATTCCTTCTCCATGTATACACAATAGATGTCCTTATGTTGAAAAAATGTGTTTGACACAATAAGGTTTCTCTCCAGACATACATCCGCAATGAGCCTACCTGTATCGTTTACTCTGTTATCATAAAATGAACCGAGCACGTCCTCGAAGTCTGGACGCTTGGTCCCAACCTATCCATACAAGTTTCCGCATACGATCACGTGTTCACTAGCTTCTGCGAAATCCAGAACTTCCCTAACATTATCCTAGAACTTCTCTAGATCCGATGCCACCAAAGAGCCTATGAGAGCATAAGCTGCGACCATGAAGACCCTGGTGACACCTAGTTTTATTCGAACCCATAGAAGTCTGGGATCGAACATTCCGTAGTCTTTCACACCTGAGGCCAAGCGAGCCGACAGCAACACCCTTACTCCCATGCTGGCCCTATCGCTCTGCGGTACACCAGACCACAGAGCTATCCCGCCACCAGGAAGATCAGAGGCATCGCTGCCCTTTCGCTCTGTCTCTATTACACAGAGCACATCAAGCTGTCTGTCCGACATGACGGTTCATGTAAGTTACCTTCCACACCACCTCTTACATTCCACGTGCCTACTCGACACTCTGCTCCCCTCGACTCGCCAAACTGGGCAAGGCGTGATGGTTGGCGGCTCCCATCGCCGCATCTGCCATTGTTCGTACCGACGGGGGCAGGCAAACAAGCATAAGGCTCCACCGGATGGTAAGCAGTTACCGCAGCATATAGACACCAGCAACACCAGAAGCATTACTTGCGCGTCGTATTCTCCAAGGAAGGGTACACGAGGTTGGAGAGAAATTACAATAAGAAGCTCCTCAGTTTCCTTCCTACCTAGCCCCTAGACTCCCGGGAGTCTTATACCTACGAATGCATATATAAAAAAATTTGTTCAAAAATCCTTTTTTTTTTTAATCCAGGGGCCCGGAAATGCGGGCCGGATTTTTTTTATTTCTAGGTAAACTGGTATAAAAAAATAACTAGACCACTTATCTTAGTTCTGTATAAGGTATCGGCTTTATGAATTGTTCCTTTATGTACAGAAGTAAAGTGTCTGCACTTTACGCCTATAAAAAAATAAACAATACGAAGTACGAACGTACGACGCAAATACTCGTGCAATGACCTTGACCACAAGAATTGTCAAAGCAATATTCTATAAATGTTATATAGATATTACATCAAAAATTGGTTCAAATGCATAAGCAGAGTCTAGTGTCCATATTTCAATATTAATCTTGTATATTACAATGAAAAAATAAAATAATGACTTGAATTTGGCATATTTTTTTTTATTTACGAAAGCGGGTATATGTTTAGTGTCAAATTACTAATATAATGTATAGAAATACCCACATACAGCCATATATCATATTTGTAATACATTCTGTGGGTATAACTATAACAGATTCTAATTAGAATATAATTATACATTACTTACCGAAATGTTGAATTGTTTGGTACATTGGACGAAAATGGCGCCAATCCTTGACAAATCCATTACACTTCACTACACAACAACTAAAACTATAATCACAAATCCACTTATGTAAACACCTTTATCGTATCGTTTATATTAAACAAAACACTATTACAATACAATCACAAAACTTTTAGAAAGATAAACAAACCTTTTTACGGCACTTGAGTCACTTGACCTTCACGCATGCGCAAAAAAATGACGTCAAAACTAAAAGGAAGAGCTCACTTTGTTCAATTTTTTTATCTGTGTTTACATCGGAACCATAGAAATGTAAGAGTTGCAATACCATAAACAATTGTTTTACTTTTTTAGGAAAAAACCTTGACCATGTAAGTTTCACCAAAAAAATATGAAAAATAAAATAAAATATGGGTTTTGCGTGCCGAGCTCGGCACGCTGGGAGCGAGGAGAATGGCGTGAAATAGCGGCGGCCATCTTGAGCGTGCCGAGCTCGGTACGCAAGGGATTGGAAGGGCTAGGGTAGGTTGAGGATATAAAGGATAAGAAATAGAGGACAGGAAGGATAATCCCCTCCCTATCCTGTCCTTATAATAGTATAAGGATAGGATAGGGCGGGAGTTTGGGCCCTTGGCGCTCTCCCTTAACATACGATGTATACGTAGGAGTGCCTACCGTGGTTTTACGCTAATCCTCTGTGAGAGAGTGGTACTTCCCCGATCGAGCCGGCCTGTTAATGTCGGGATTAGCAAGGCTCTATCTCTAAACAATAGCATTTAATCACAAGGCTGGCTTTTTCTAATGGATTCCAGATATAGCTTCGTTTTTTATTTTTTCTGCACGTAGTGGCAGACAAGCCACGGTTCATCTGATGGTAAATGGTAACCGTCGCCTATGGACTCAACTATACCGAGAGTATTGTCAAGCCGCTGCTCACCAATTCATTTCACAAATGAAATTAATTATAAACGGCTATATCCTGCTACAGCCAAAACGCAACAATGTGCTTCATGGCCAGTCACACGCGAGATGGTGGTACCAACCCGCTCGGGCCGGATACCAAGTGAGTACTCCCACTTGGTACCCAGCCCTACCACCAGTCGTGCAATGGATGATAATTGCTTACTTCCCTTAGTCGCCTCATATGACACCCGTGGAAAAAATGGGGTGGTGACACTTGTATTCTTAATCCATCACCACACGGATAATTTTATTCGTAATTTTATTATTTTATTCGTGGGTTCGATTCCCACTCAGGACAATTTTATTATTTGTGTATTTGTACTGCATCTGGGTATTTTCTATCTATTATATGTATGTTTTTACAAGAAAAGGAATATAATTATGTATTATATCCGGTACTCATAGCACAATCATTAAGCTTAGTTTGGGACCAGAGGACGTTGTGTAAAATGTCTGTGAATATTTATTTATTATTTACCTACGTAGCAAAGGAACACTATTAGGTATTATAGTATCAAGACTGCCAACACAACGATAATATTTGATTACTGTGTTCTACTTATAGAAATCAGGTAAAAATCTACCTAAAGCTTATTTTGTTCTTATTTAGGGAGATTCGTCAACATTAGTACGTCACTCTACACTGATTAGGTATACTAACTATAATAGTTACCTATTTATTAAAAATAAAAATAATAACGTAGCTCTATGAAATGAATTGATATTTATCAACTAATTATAAGTATGACAAATGTATGAGAAACTGTTATATTTAAGTGATTATATTCGCGTATACATTTTTTTGTTTATATTACAAGGGAGGCAAACAAGCATACGTCCCACCTGATTTTAATCGGTTAGCGTAGTCTATAGATATAGACGATATCAACACCAAACGTATCACTCGCGGGTCTCGAAGGAAAGGGATAGGAGCTGGATAGGAAGAATAATAAGGAGAGATTAGGTAGGAAACTAAGGAGAGGATAGGAATGATAATAAGGTGAGGATAGAGGGGGAGGGTGATACCCCGGTCGAGCCAGCCAATTCATGATGGGATAAGCAAAGCTCGATTATAAAGTGAATCACAAAGTAATGTATTTAATAAACCATAAGCAAAATTCTAAATGTTGTTTTAGCTTTACAATCATTTTTTGCCCTTTAATTGTTATAATCCATCAGAAATGTCTTCAATGGGTAGTTTCTGGAATAAATTGTCTATGCTATTAACTATTTGCTTTGCGGCGACATCTACCATTGGTCTACCAAATTCGAGCGAGATTTGTTTCCAATTTTCATTCAAGAATGTCAACATCGCATCACCTGAAAAGCAATAAATAAAATTATAATTTACGTTATAGTATCGTATTCAGTATCGTGAAACGATACGATAAAGGTATCTTTGTGGTGACATATTAGGGCCACTTTCACTTGACTACAAAATGGATATCAAATTGAAGATCTTGACGAGCACTTTCCAAAACTTATATAAATTATTCACATAAATTTTACGTGTACAAGCAATAAAAAATATGGAACTTTGGATGCAAACTATTTAATCAGACTTTACTACAGCTACGAATATTTAAACGAGTAAATGCTAGCTAAAACTTATAAAATAAAAATATGCAAATAGACATGACAGATAGCGCGGGTGGCACTCAACATATAAAAGAACGTGTTATAGAAATTGATAGTCCCGAACAAATGTCAAAATGTTGAAATCCTGTTCTTGACCATCATCTTTTATTTGACATTTTCGTTATTTGTGTTCTGGTAAACAAATGACCGAGTCTGTCAAGTGCTTAAATATATACAAATAACAAAAAAGTTGTATATTACTAAACATACGAATTGTTCAAGTTATAGTAAAGCACAAGTACCATTGTAAAAAATATCTTACTTTTAATAGTAATGTTATGACATAACTAACCTTGGCTAAACCAGTTCGAAGTAACAACATACATAATTTAAATTTAAATATATATATAAAATTCTAGTTCTATTCTAATGTTAGTACGTAAAGACAGGGTTTTCTCTATCACCACCAACTCCACTCAACTTCCCGTTGTGGTGGTAAATACCCCTTGGTCTCCAGGTGGGAGTAAGAGAGTTTGGTCGAGGTAGGTGGAAGTGGGTGGTTTTGGGTGGCGAAAATGTGAAAAAATATATTTCTGTCATTTTCTAACTCATGAGGACTTCTGGAAAGATGTCAAAATTTCTGGAATGATCTAGAAAGTTCCAAAATGTGTAAAATTGTTAGTATCGATCTGGAATGTTCTAGAAAGATCTAACAATTTCTGGAATAATCTAGAAAAATCTAAAATGTGTAAGAGTGTTATAATTGATCTAAAAGACCTAAATATATAAATCAAAATTCAGTTAAACATGTGATGTATTTTAACCCGAGCAACGCCGGGTTTTGCTGCTAGTTATATATATAAGTACTAAGAGATTACTTACTTAGTTCCTTGTTCCCATTGAAGAGATTAGTAAGATTGTAATTAGCATTGTCCTTGACAACGAAATCGAAGTCGTATTTAGTAACCTTGATATGATCCTTGCCTTCTTTTTTTACTATATCATAATGGATGAAAATTGTAGATTGCATGTTTTCTGTAAATAAGAAAAAGAGGCTGAAGATGTCTAAATCACGATAAAATATTCATTTATATAAAAAAGCATCGTGACTCAACACAACATATCTATATATCTTAGTAATCATGTGGTTTTTTTATTGATATAATAAATTATTTGGAGTGTAATCTGTTTACATTTGTACAGTGAATAATGGCTACTGTCGCTGATAAATCACAGTTTATCACAGCGGTTAAATCTGTAATTTATTGATCATAGCTAGATCACAAATATTGCAGCTAATAGTGAGATCTTGTGCAGTAAAAACTGCTTTGTGGTATAAAATATAACTTGCACTGCTGAGGGTTCGATTCACACCAAGACAATTATCAGTATGCTCTAAAACATATGAATTTTGACGATTTTATGTGCCTTTAATTGCTTGCCTGCCTTAGGGCCTATGTTTGTATATTATATACCTATATGTTTTAAATTTGAATACAAAAATGTTAGTCTGATTGTGGGCATATATCTTGTCTGTTGTAAACATGCGTAAAGTTTTTAAGATTGCTGGAGCGGTGAAATACTTACTAAATTTCATCTTCGCTTGGCCATCACCAGTTATTGGTAGAACGAGAATTTGTCCCGCGGCAATATAGTGACCTTTTACAGAAGTATCTGTGTGAAATTTGATGGAGAAAATTTTCTTTTCCGTATTCCAACTGAAATCCGTAATGATAAGTTATTATTTATGGAAGTATATTACAATATCTTCACGTTTATACGTACACGTTTATTTTAACAATATATAAACCATAGATAGTATATCTATGATATAAACATATTATGGTATTATACATTATGTAACAACAAAATAACAATTTTTATTATATTACTAATATTTATGTAATTCCTTTGAGAAACGATACCTAACATAATAACATAGTCTTGGATAAATATGAGGGATTCTGCATTATATTATTATAACAAGAACTAGATGTAAGTACATCCTGAAAAAAAAACAATAATTATAATAACGAATAACAAAAAAACATTCTTATGACGCCATCTCATGGATCTTTAAGTAACATATTGGTACGTCAACACATAACGAGATGGGGTTAAAAGTAACTTTCTGGTTTTTAGTATCTTTTTCGAAAAAACAAAAGTAGTAGTGTGTGGTGGATGGTCATAATATATTGTCATTACAGGTGCGTACAATTTTTTTTAAAGTTAAAATATAATTAAAAACTTACTCGAAATCATCAATAACAGTATTTTTGAGGCCTTTCAGCGTACCACCAGTCAGGCTAAATTTTAAACCAGACAAATCGAATCTCACGTCAGTCATTGCCAGCGGATCTAATATTTCAACATTATATTCAGGCATTCCCGCCATGAAAATAGGAAGCATCTTTTGTGCGGCGGGGATCATACAAGCTTTGTCTGTCAGCTTACATTTTTCTACAGGTAAAACTAAAACAAAACGGCAATATCCAATATAATTAAACCCACTGTCCTGTAAATTAACCTAGTAAAAATATAAAAAAATTCGATTAAATCGAAACCGAAACTATTTATCCGATATTTAGATATTTTTATATATATTTATAGCATTTGACATGCTTAGCACTATACATTAAACACAAAGTGAAAAATGTGAAATCGAAAATAACAGTCACGAGCAGAATTTGAAGCTGCATCACCTGGATACCGTCCAGATGCTTTGCTTTGTTTTTCGAAATGAGATTTAATGTTTTGTTATATTGATTTCCACCCAGGACAATTATTTGTGTGATGAACACAGATAATTGTACTGCGTCTGGGTGTTTTCTATCTATGATATGTATGTATTTACAAAAAAAAGTAGTAGGTACCTATATGTATTATATCCGCAATCTGGTACCCATAGCACAAGCGTTAAGCTTAGTTTGGGACCAGAGGACGTTGTGTGAAAATGACCGTGAATATTTATTTATTATTGAGCGGGTGACAAACTAGTGTACGGCTCGTAAGCTAGCAACCGCAAACCGTTGCCAACTCCAAGGAAAGGGATAGGAGGTTGAGAGGAAGGATAATAAGGAAGGATGGTGGATAAGGAAGGGTTTGGGTCTTCGGCACTTGCACCTACCATATGAAACACAACTGTAGGAGTATCTACTATGGCTTTACACTGATTTTCTGTGAGTGGATGGGAGTGGATGGGTGGACTCACGATCGGCCCATTCATGTTAGCAAAAACAAGGCTCTGCCACTATGTATAATATAATTGAGATGACAATACTATGACTTAGTATGTGTCTTGAAGCTGATATAATTTGTTTTAAAGAATCCTTGGCTTGATAACGAGGGTTCGATAATAGAGCAAGGATGTGAATATGTAATTTATTTGGGGCTAATAATAAAGCTCTGAAGTTTGCGGTCACGAGACTTGTTTTAATGAGTCGAATATATTGAGTTTGGTAGCGAAGCTTTAATAATTAGCCCAGGAGACGTAGTGTGCAAATCCTCAGTGGCTAGTAGAAAGAAGTTTTGTCTGTGTGGTGACGGACTAAGAATACAAGTGTCATCACCCCATTCTTTCCCACGGGTATCGTGTGAGGCGACTAACGGAAGTAAGCAATTATCATCCATTGCTTGACTGGTGGTAGGGCTGGGTACCAAGTGGGAGTACTCACTTGGTATCGGGCCCGAGCGGGTTGGTACCACCATCTCCCGTGTGACCGGCCATGAAGCACATCGTTGCGTTTTGGCTGTAGCAGGAGATAGCCGTTTATTCTTTCATTTCATATCGGTGAAATGAAATGGTGAGCAGCGGCTTGACAATTCTCTTGGTATAGTTGAGTCCATGAGCGACGGTTACCATTTATCATCACACGAGCCGTGGCTCGTCAGCCAATATAGGTAAAAAAAAAACATTGTAATAAATTTTGCTTGGTAACAATGAACTGAGGAGGTGGATAATATTCTCTGAGGCAACCTTATTTTTTATTGTAAAAGGTAAAAAATTTACATAACCGCACATCCCGTCGTTCCGGGGCAACGAAAATGGTAATGTAGGGTCCTCACCCACTAACGAAACTCGCCGTGTGTCGTCTTTCCGCCTAAACTAGCAGACCACTGGAACTAGTCTCTGTGGCTAACTTCGAGTGGATTCGATACCAGTAATAAATATGGTTTACTTTTAAAGATTAAAAGTTAAATAGGTACACTAAAACAAGGTACTTTCATTTTAATTATTGCAAGAAGTAGTGGCGTGACAAAAGCGTATTTTAGTAAATATTTTTTAAATAACCTTACATGTTTTAGACAAATATTTCTTTTTTCGTATTGAATAGTTTCATTTCGTGCCCGCCGGGAACTCGTTGACACCGCTGCGCGCTCGCCCTAATGATGAGCATCGAATATGCTCGAAACCTGGGTCGACTAAATCGATCCTCAACGTGAGTGATATATTTCTAATAAATATTTCTTTTTTGTTGATTAAAAATTAAGGTATTCCATCCATCCATCAGCCTTTCATCGTCCACTGCTGGACATAGGTCTCCCCAAGGGAACGCCACAGCGAACGGTCCTGTGCCGCCTGCATCCAACGAATGCCTGTGACTTTGACCAGGTCATCGGTCCACCTGGTGGGAGGCCGTCATACACTGCACCGTCCGATGCGCGGTCGCCACTCGAGAACCTTTCTTCCCCAACGGTTGTCGGCTCGTCGAGCGATGTGGCCTGCCCATTGCCACTTCAGCATTCTGACCCGGCGGGCTATGTCGGTTACTCCCGTTTTCCTACGGATTTCCGTATTACGGATCTTATCACGTAGAGAGATCCCAAGTATAGCCCGCTCCATGGCACGCTGAGCGACTTTGAGCCTTGATATAAAGCCAACATTTAGAGACCACGCCTCTGTTCCGTAAGTCATCAACGGTAACACACACTGGTCGTAGACCTTCGTCTTCAGACACTGTGGAATATTGGACAAGAAGATCTTCCTCAGCTTCCCGAACGCTGCCCAGCCGAGCTGGATTCGTCGATTGACCTCTTTCTCGAAGTTGTGCCTACCTAACTGGACTGTTTGTCCCAGCTATACATAGTGATCGACAACTTCGATATCCGCGTTCCCGACTAGGACCGGTGCTGAAATGACATGGTTATTGTGCATGACTTTCGTCTTGTCCATGTTCATTTTTAGACCCACTAGTCGGGAGACACTGTTGAGGTCATTGAGCATGGTACCAAGGTCCTCCAGCGATTCTTGCCATGACCACGATATCATCTGCAAATCGAAGGTAAGTGATGTATTGGCCATTTATATTGATGCCGAATCCATTCCAGTCCAAGAGCTTGAAAACATCTTCCAATGCAGTGGTGAAGAGTTTCGGGGACATGACGTCTCCCTGTCTTACGCCTTTCTGCAGTTGGATAGGTTTTTGTGCTCTTGTCCTGAACTCGGACAGACATAGTGGCGTTTCTCTACAAACACTTCAACACTTCGATGTACCGATAGTCAATTTGGCACCGCTGAAGGGACTGCAGCACCGTCCAAGTTTCGATCGAATCGAAGGCTTTGTCATAGTCCACAAACGCTAGACACAGAGGCCGATTGTACTCCTCGGTCTTCTGTATAATCTGGCGGAGCGTATGTATGTGGTCTATGGTACTATAACCTTTTCCGGAAACCGGCTTGTTCGGGAGGCTGGAAGTCGTCGAGCCTGCGCGTGAGTCGATTTATAATGACTCTCGAAAACAACTTATAGAAGTGGCTCAAGAGCGAGATGGGTCTATAATTCTTCAAGAGGGTTCTGTCGCCTTTCTTGAAGAACAGCACCACCACACTCCACGGGGTCCACGATTCTGGAACGTCACCCCCGAAAATGACAGAATTGAATAGCCTCTGGAGGGCTTTGAGGCTTTCCGCCTGCCCTCAGAAGCTCTATAGTAATTCCGTCTTCTCCTGGTGCCTTTCCGTTCTTTAGTTGTTTGAGAGCCATTCTGATCTCATACAGGCTGACGTCCGGGATATCTTCGGTAAAATGCCGAGTTAATTCGGATCTGGGCTCATGTACCAAGCTGAAAACAGGGTTCTGGGATGTGTATAACTTTCCATAGAACTCATGGACCTCTCTTAATATCTCATCTTTGGATGAAACAACAGTGCCATAATTGGTCTTCAGCTTGGTCAGCTGGCTTTTTCCAACAGACAGATCTCTCGCGAACACTTTGGAACCTCGGTTCCGCTCTATCACGTCTTTAATACGCAAGGTATTAAATCGGCGAATGTCTTGTCGCATAGACTTGGAGATCTGCCTGCTTAGTCGCCTCTGATTGGACCAATCAGCCGAAGACTGCACCGTCATTTCTGTCCGTCTTGCCATGAGCTTAAGAGTTTGGTCCGAAAATGTTTGAGTCCTATTGACGCGACTGGTCTTAAAGAAGGTCGACCCGACCGCGTGGACAGTTTTCACGAACCTGTTGTTCATATCACTCGCTGATTCGCACTCGTCTAGGCATTGAAAGCGATTTTGTAGTTTGAGCTGAAAGTTTTTGGGGTTCTGGTATTGAGCAGGTGTTTGTCGGAGCGTAGACTTCATCAAGCGTGACCTTTCGACTTTCATATTTAGATTCAATATGCCTCTAACTAAGCGGTGATCACTCCCAGTTTTAATCCTGCTGATCACTGAGACATTATTGAATATATGCCGTTTGTCCGTTAAGATGAAGTAAATCTCATTGTTCACAGAACTATCAGGGCTAATCCAGGTCCATTTCCGCTGTGGCTGCTTTCTAAAGAAAGAATTCATCATAAAGAGGCCTTCCTTCTCCAGAAAATCAGACAGAATCTGACCCCTGTGGTTCCTCTGCCCAAATCCATATTGCCCCACCCTCAGCTCATCGTCTCTCCTTATGCCTAGTTTTGCGTTGAAGTCTCCCATAACCACCGTGAAGTGACATTTAGACGCGTGAATAGCTTCCGAGATGTCCTCGTAAAGGGCCTCCACTTCGTCGTCAGAATGTGCCGAGGTAGGTGCGTAAACCTGTATGACCTTCAGCGAATACCGTTTGGTTATTCTGAGTATAAGGTACGCTACCCTACTCGACACACTCTCAATCCTCTCCACGTTACCTAAGAGAGACTTGCGAATGATAAACCCGACACCACCCTGGGACTGGTCGTCGCCCTCCCGGTGGAAGAGCAAATTTCCGGACTGGACGATTATCGTGCCCTCACCCTGTCTTCGCACTTCTGATAATCCTACAATGTCCCATCGGATCTTGCTCAATTCCTCTTCCAGCGCGGTGATCTTCTCGTCAGTCCTCAGTGTCTGGTAGTTGGATCGCGACCGGGGATTCTTAGCACCCCCTGCTCCGCCGTTACCTGGCCCGCTACCGTTAGGCCATGGGATAGCGGAGCTGCCGTGACTGGGGGCCGATGTTTGTATCTGTGCACTCATTTGAGGGTTTTTACCATAATCGCCACACTTGGCAGGCGGGTTGGCGATCGCATTGGAAGTTTTTAGTACACAGGGAACCGCTGCTGCCCGGTCCCCCGGTAATCCCATAGGAAGAGACGGGATATTAAGGTATTATTAAAATAAAATAAAATGGTTTCTTAATCCAACTGTATTATTTTTTCATTGGAGCTTGTTACCAAACAGAATAAAATAGGGTCTCCGTTTACATTAACCATGATGTGTTTCTATATATTTTTTTAAGACAAAAAAATTTCACTAAGGAGTAATCCTTTAACCATTTTTGGTTCACACACACAGAGTTGTCTTGTGTGGAGATCGAACCCACAAAACACGGGCGGGGGACCAGTATCTAAACCAATCCGCTATCTGTGCAGTCAGTTAGTCTCCTGCCTACATGACTCCAGCATATCTAGCACTGGCCACTGTGATTGAAATTATGGTCTTTGAGATCATTTTTATTACAAGCAGAGTAGACACTGTCTGATAACTGATTTACTTTCCACCGTAAGAAATCCATCCATCCATCCATCCATCCATCAGCCTTTCAACGTCCACTGCTGGACATAGGCCTCCCCAAGAGGACGCCACAACGAGCGGTCCCATCATGGGGGATAATGCCGTAATCGCCACGCTTGGCAGGCGGGTTGGTGATCGCAGTGGATGTTGTTAATACTCGAGGGAGTGCTGCTGTCCATTCCCTCAGTCGGCTCTTACGACTCCCGTAAGTAGAGAGGGGTGGGACAATTCTAAAGCCGGCCCCACACGGCCAAAATAAATAAAATAGTTTTTTTTTTATTGCATGTAGAGGCAGTCGAGCTATGGCCCATCTGATGGTAAATGGTAACCGTCGCTAATGAACTCAATTATACCAAGAATATTGTCAAGCCGTTGCTCACCATTTCATTTCAGAATTATGAAATGAAAGAAAAAACGGCTATCTCCTGCTACAGCTAAAACGCAACGATGTGCTTCATGGCTGGTCACACCGGAGATGATGGTACCAACCCGCTTGGGCCCAATACCAAGTGAGTACTCCCACTTGGTGTCCAGCTCTACCAC
Organism: Leucoma salicis; assembly: GCA_948253155.1. Lineage (NCBI taxonomy): Eukaryota > Metazoa > Arthropoda > Insecta > Lepidoptera > Erebidae > Leucoma > Leucoma salicis. The sequence continues at coordinate 10,259,269 of OX411815.1, forward strand.
CAGTCATGTAATGGATGATAATTGCTTACTTCCCTCGTACGACACCCGTGGGAAAGAATGGGGTGGTGACACTTGTATTCTTAGTCCGTCACCACACGGACAAAAGGACAAAGTGTCTTCACTTTATGGTATAACTTTAAATTATATTCTGTATTGACTGGCATACCATTAATTCTATTATAGTAATGGTACATTAGATCATACATTTTATTTTAATGTATTTATAATCGTCTAGAATAAGTGTTGTGATTGGTATCAATTACAACTGTTATTATATGCTCATAACGAGTTAATATCTACTAACAAGGTTCATAGCTCAACTAAATAGGAAGTACGATTATATAAATTATGCTTCTATTATTATCATAATGACTGATTGGTTACATGACCAGTTTGAGAGAGCAAATATTATAATAATTTAGTTATATTTTTAGAGGTCAATATTATAATTATCTAACCCTTGCTCGCAGCCCAGCAAGAGAAGAGCAAAAGCCAATTTTTGATTAGGTATATCTCAGGTTCCCGATATAGTAGCGGGACAACATATTACCTTTTTTGTTGTTTGGCGGGAAAAAAAAATCGTAACCGCACACTCCGTCGTTCGGGGCAACGAATAGGGTAGTGTAGGGCCCTCACGCACTAAAGAAACCGGCCGTGTGCCATCTCTCCGCCTTTATTGGCGGGCCACCGGAACCATATTACATTCCTTCAGTGGTATATTATTATTATATAGGTACCTACCCGTTATTAAGTCTAATCAAGATCTACAAATTGTTCATCATCTGTTAATAAAACTGTTCAGTATTCTCGGGGGTAATGTATCTCACTCAATCGTATCGACATCGCATCGTGTCATTGTGATTGGTTAACAGATCACTGTGATTGGTCGAGGGATTATTGCGACATCACGGGTCGGTTTCTCAACCAATCACAAGCGAGACGATACGATATCGATACGATTTAGTGAGTTACATTCTACGGGCCCTGTACTGATGACTAAAGACGCTAGTGTTTTGGTTGATTTGCCATTCTTTAACGCTTCAAACGTATTATTGGATCGATATAATATTATAAGAAAAGCCGTTGTCCTAGGTGAGTGACGGTAGGCGACACGTAACGACGCGACGCGACGCGACGTAATGCGACGAATACTTTAATCGCGTATCATCGCATTCGTATTAGGCGACAACGTAGGCCATAAGTACATACAACCTCTATTTCATATTTTCGAATCGCGTCGTATTACTGCCTTTGCCTAGATAAAAAAAAGTTATCGGTAGGATATATATATTTTATTGCCTATGGTGGCAGACGAGCTATGGGCCCACCTGATGGTAAATGGTAACCGTCGTTCATGAACTCAACAATGCCGAGCCACTATTTCATGTCACAGATATGAAATTAAAGAATTAACGGCTATCTACAGCCAAAAGACACCGATGTGCGTCATGGCCGGTCACACAGGAGATGGTGGTAACAACCCGCTCGGGCCCGATAGCAAGTGAGTACTCCTATTTGGCACCCAGCTCTACCGCTAATGCAATGGATGATAATTGTTTACTTGCCCTATTCGCCTCGTACGACGACCGTGGGAAAGAATGGGGTGGTGACACTTGTATTCTTAGTCCGTCGCCACACCGACATCATTTATTTTTTGGAAGGTTTCTGCTTAAATATCTTTTTGGCGGTGCAGGTACAAATACCTGGGCCCTGCAGGCCTCCCAAAACGTGCGACGCTCTGTTGTTAGGAAGCTTTGCTCAGTAGAGTTACCCAAAACTGCTGGCGGACCACCAGTTCTAGTGGTCTGCCAGTAGGTACGGAAAGAGAGATGGCACACGATGGGTTACCCTGAACGACATGGTGTGTGGTAAAGTAAATTTTTTCAACGTTCAAAAGGGATATACTTGGAATAATATTCTTTTATTACCGTAGATTTATGATGTACATATAGACTATATACCAATGAAGTAGAAATTCGAATCGCTAGATAAGCATACAAACCATTTTTTTTTTTATATTATTTTGTTGCATTTCTAGCCCTGAGTTACTCTTTGACGATATACGAGGCTGTTAATATGGCTGACTGTACAGAAGCTATATTCCTTATACATATACTCGTATAGGTAATATTACGAGTATTATATTTTATTACAGCCTTATCTCCTAATCTCTTGCTTTATTCTGCGCGGAACTTGAATACTTGTCCAAAATAGCAAAGTAGCCTGAATTACTTTGACTAGCAATTTGCCAGTGAAATTCCCGTTCAAATTGGTCCAGCTGTTTTGGGGATTAGCCAGGACAAACATACAACAAAAACAAATACTTTCCTACTCTTAGTAAAAAGCTGTTATTTAATATATACAAGTATGTGTATAGATATCTTCGCCGTGTGGGGCCGGCTTTAGAATTGTCCTTTAAGAGCCGACTGAGGGAATACCGGGGGAGTGGGCAGCAGCACTCCTTCGAGTATTAACAACGTCCACTGCGATCGCCAACCCGCCTGCCAAGCGTGACGATTAGGGCACTATCCCCCATTCTTGTGGAGGCCTATGTCCAGCAGTGGACGTTAAAAGGCTGATGGATGGATGGATGGTATAGATATCAGCTATCGTTTCGTTTTGAATTATATATATTTTTTTAGGTATAAAAATATGACTTACACACGATTCCCAATTCCTCTCACATACCTACACTAGCAGGTAGTATTAATAACTAAAATTGGATCATCTACCAGGTGAATGTGAAATAGACCTTTTAAGCTCAAACAGTTAACCTATAGTCATCGTATTGCCTCGTTGGTATCCATAATATAGTTTGCTCACATGATATTCTAGCTTTGAAACGTGAATCTTGCTATAAGCGTTAGCTTAATAGATTCAACAATTCCGTACCTGAAGTACTATAGATTGTACTATGAATAATAGACACAAGTTTTGGCCATGACTTTTTCATTAGCGGTTGTGCAATATTTCTAACAGCCATTGTTTCCTTATTTTTAATATTCATATCACTGTTATTGCGTTTAAGTTCTAAAATAATATTTTATCACTGCATCTGTCCTACTGCAGACCCATCAGTCTAACACTTACTAAACTGATTTTGATACAACTTTATTGTTTTATAGCTCATAATTAGACTTAAAATCACGTTCTATCCCGATACTGTATCGAGAACTTGAGGTATAGGTACCCTTAAATCAGCTGCAGACAAATGGTTAATTAATTAAAATTTTAATATTACTATTAGTTTTTAACTTATTTGAAAATATTTAACTACAGAAATTTACTTAAGTTTTAAGTCATTTAAGATTAAAAGAAATATAAACAAATTATTTTACGTTACGGAAGCGTGAGGTACGATTGATGACAATAAATTAATTTTCTTTGTATAATTGAGCGTATTGATGCACTCATATTTAGTTATTTCATTTATCCCCATATTTTTGCAGCAAATTTTACTGAGTTCTACAGGTACAAAAATCTTATAAATTAAATTATTCATACCTGAGGATTGGACACAGCCGAAGACCAAAAAAACAAAATAACAAATTTTTGTTGCAGCTTCCATAACGAGATGCGCTTTTGTGATGTCTACAGGCAAATGTACACTGTCAATACCATTCGTCTGTTATTATACCAAGCGACAAGCAACTACGGCAGGTAAAAAACTAATAATTACGGTAGATAAAAACTGTGACAAGAAAAACAAATATGATGCCGGGCAGAGATTACGTTATCATATGAAATCAATCTATACATAAGGTGAAACATTTTACGATCATACATTAAAAAAAAATCAAAAATCCTAATTGTTTAGTGACCATTTCTGATCTGTGACCTTATATAATACATAAATATAGAAGTCAGGACAAAGTGGCTCCAAATTAAATACTAATGAATCGTCTTTTGTATACAGAGACAACGGAATGCCTCCCCTTTTTTTTTATTGCATGTAGTGGCAGGCGAACCACCGTGGCTCGCCTGCCTTCTGATGGTAAATGGTAACCGTCGCCGATGGACTCGACTATACCGAGAGTATTGTCAAGCCGCTGCTCACCAATTCATTTCACAGATATGAAATAAAATATAAACGGCTATCTCCTGCTACAGCCAAAACGCAACGATGTGCTTCATGGCCGGTCACACGGGAAATGGTGATACCAACCCGCTCGGGCCCGATACCAAGTGAGTACTTCCACTTGGTACCGAGCCCTACCACCAGTCATGCAATGGATGATAATTGCTTACTTCCCTTAGTCGCCTCATACGACACCCGTGGGAAAGAATGGGGTGGTGACACTTGTATTCTTAGTCCGTCAACACACGGACACTTGTCATAAAATGGCCTATGGCAACGTACTTTTTGCCCTCACAGGAACGAGCGCGACGGGTGGCAAACCCCGTCACTGCCATTCGGATGATTCTTATAAATATATTACATTTGCAAATTATATAATACGATGGCAATAAAGCAGTTTTTTACATATACACGTAATTTCTGGGATTAAGAGGGGTAACATTTTTTATGAGGTTATCGGTTTTATGGTTATACACCCTATGAGTAAACACACACACAGGCCCTCAGTCACGGTAGTTCAGCTATTCCATGACCTAACGATAGCGGGCCCGGTAACGGTGGAGCCGGGGCTCTAAGTATCCGGTCCCCGGTCACGATTCGTTTACCATAAACTACTTCTAGCTATGGTAACACAACGTTGGCCGGCCATCAGTCCCAGGATGCTGTCGGGTTGATCATTCACAGGTCTCTCAAAGGCAACGCGGAGAGAACTGAGAGTATGTCGAATAGGGTAGCATATCTTTTTTTTTTAAGGTGGGAAAAAATGTTCCTAACCGCACACCCCGTCGTTCGAGGCAACGAACAGGGTAGTGTGGGGCCCTCACCCACTAAAGAAACCCGCCATGTGCCATCTCTCCGCTTTTATTGGCGGGCCACTGGAACCATGTTACATTCCTTCGGTGGTCCGCCGGCGGAGGGTAGCATACCTTATACTGAGAATAACCAAATGATATTCGCTGAAGGTCTTATAGGTTTACAAGAACAAAATAAGCATTTTGAAAATCCGTCTATATATGACGGAGTCATGCCACGAACATACATAAAAAAAATATAAACATCCGAATTGAGAAACTCTATAGGTACATTGATAAATTATAATAATTTGACATGTAATCTTTTGTCTCTTGAACTTGTAGCACAACATAATATAACTTTTTGTATGACACAGCGTTTATTTTTTCTATATTATGTATAAGAAGTTCATTATTATTAGATAGATAATATTTATATATAGTGCATTGGGGTAATTCCGATAGATTCTTTGATGAGATAGGGTAGTTCTACTGTTTGGTTAATTATTAGAAGTAGCTTTACATTTTAGCGTTTTGTGTCTCTGTACTAATAGGAAATAATTACGACATTTATAAGATAATCTTAAAATATGTACAAGATTTTTAGTTTATTTCTGACGGATTCTTTATTTACATAAATTTAAGTTCTATTACAAAGTTTTAAAAAATACTTAAAATAAAAAGAAACAACTTAAAAATTAAAAATATTTACCTTCAATTATAATAATTACCTTCAATTATATTTCCATCGTCTGAGGGTCGCTACTAATGCAGCAGCAGCACTAGAATAGCCAGAGGTGCTTAGAAGAAGTAAAACAAGTGTGTATTTTTTAAATTGAACATTTGAAATATTAAGTCATGAATTTTTGGCAATTATTATAATCTATCTTGTGATAATATCAAAACTATTCCAGAGTCAATTCTACCATAATTTAAAAGGAGGAAAGTTCAAATGAAAATTATGAACTTTGTTAATAGCAACTATAGTCTCATTTCAAAATCACTCTAAAAAACTGATTCTCAATCTTTCAATAGTTTACTTAATCTTAAAAGAGTTCTATGGGGCAGTCAGGCTGAATAGATTTTTGGGGTGGAGCGGAATAGAGATTTTCATCCGTGTCTTTGTAATTTTACAAATTCAAAATGAGAATCAGGCAAACAAAAAATTTAAGCACGTTGCTGATAGTAAAATATCAGTTGAATGAGTTTTAGTCCTCTTGGTCTTAGGTTCGTTCAAGTGATCATAGTATTTTTTTATATTTCATTTTATTATAGCAAGATTAGTTTAGTTTATATCTCCTTATTTATTTATGTAGAAGAACAAAAATGTTTAGTAAACACAAAGTGAAAAATGTGAAATCGAAAATAACAGTCACGAGCAGGATTTGAACCTGCATCTCCTGGATACCGTCCAGATGCTTTGCTAATTCAGCCATCGTGACCCTTGCTCCTGACTGCTAATCTCGATAACACATCACACAAACAAACACAAAACTAAGTTCAAACCATTGAAATACCTTATAATTTTTTAACAGATAAACAGAATTTACAAAGGCTTAGAGTAAACAAAAACTGTTTTCAAAAAAATACTTTGGTAAATCCAAAATTGCACACCATGAGGTGAAAAATGAAGATTATGAATTCTTAATTTTGAGGTTAAAAATGAAGATTATGAATTCTTAATTTTTTACAATAAAAATGATTATTTGATAAGTAACTGGTCTTACTAAGTATTTTTTTTTTAATAAATCACATAGCGCTAATTTCAAAAAGTACTAATGTGGTTATATGCCATCTAGCGCTAATTTTAAGAAGTATTACTAAATTGGTCTATAGAAGTAGTTCTCATGAACTAAGGTATAACGCTGGTTTTAGTGTACCACTGTGCCATCGAGTCGAGCATAAAATACTTTGGAAAATCCAAAACTGCACGCCTCATAATCTTCATTTTTCACAATAAAATTGATTATTTGATAAGTAACTAATATGTATTGGTTTTACTAAGTAGTTTTCAATAAATCACATAGATAGCGCTAATTTAAAAAGTACTAATGTGGGTTTCATGTCTTATACGCCATCTAGCGCTAATTTTAGGAAGTACTTCTATATTTGTCTACCTCTGTCATTTTGCAAGGCGCCATCTGGCAATTAGTAAGAACAACAATCCATGAGTTTACATATATACCGGCATAAGTGCATATAATATATAAGCATGTAAAATTGAATAATTTATTAAACTGTGAACAAAAACAAAACAAAAAGACATCGCTAGTTTCCTTACAAAAAAAGCAATATTGTGGTTCTATATACGAGTGTACAACAGCAACTGAATACATCTAAAATTGCCACTTGCTACATCTAGGGCTGCTTTTGTCAATATCTCTTTTACTTTAAAACAGCGACATCTATCAATAGAAAATTGCAACTTTGGACAATATTATACGACTTATTTAAAAATCAATGAGTTCAACAAGAAATCTCTAAACCATTTATCTTCCTAACTTGGTTGCCTAATAATTTTATACTTTGTTCTAAGAGAAAACACCGTGACGCCAAGGTTACGCAAAAAAAATGTGGAATGTAAAATATGTTTTTTTCGTGTTTTATAACGTTGGTGTGTTATTATTTACGCGTGTTTAGTGTTTTTACTTATTTTTATGGATAAAATAGTTATTATACTTGACAAATATCATCAGTTCGTCAAGCAAAGGTAAAAACTTTCAAAAAACAATGTACCGGCCGGGCGAACGGCGTTTTGTTCTGTTAACGACAGTAAAACCACCGGTGGTTCTGGCTATGCGGTCATAAAAAGGTACGTATTTCTCATGAAAGGCGCTGGTTTTAGTGTCGCGTCGAGCGTAAATGCCGTAAATATTCAGTATTTTTTTGTTTATTTAATAACAATTAAACCACATCGAATCAGAACGTGAAAAGTAATAGGGCTCTATTCCTAGTCATAATAATTCGTAAACGAAAAGAAAAGACTCGATTAGTAAAGTATTTTGGTCATTATCGTGTTAACATACATTACCTACAACTCACGGACGTCCAAGCCAGATTTTTTTCAAACAGTTTTTTTAACTAGTTTAAATAACAAAAATGGCATCAAAAATATCATGAGTGTTAAAAATAGTGTTTGTTCTTTATATGTGTGTGTAGATATTATTTTACAAGTGCAATATATGATAAATAGAGACATTTTAAGTTTGAAAAATCAGCTGTGCCGTGTCAACCGGGAGTAGAACACACCTCAACGCTTCGCTTATTAGACAATTATTATTCATTAGCAAGACAGAACTTTTTTAAACAGTTTTTTAACTAGTTTAAATAACAAAAATGGCATCAAAATATAATGAGTGTTAAAAATAGTGTTTGTTCTTTATATGTGTGTGTAGATATTATTTTACAAGTGCAATATATGATAAATAGAGACATTTTAAGTTTGAAAAATCAGCTGTGCCGTGTCAACCGGGAGTAGAACACACCTCAACGCTTCGCTTATTAGACAATTATTATTCATTAGCAAGACAGAACTTTTTTAAACAGTTTTTTAACTAGTTTAAATAACAAAAATGGCATCAAAAATATCATGAGTGTTAAAAATAGTGTTTTTTATTGATATGTGTGTGTATATATTATTTTACAAGTGCAATATAACTATGATAAATAGAGACATTTTAAGTTTGAAAAATCAATTGTTCGGCGTGAAGCGAGAGTAATACCCACCTCAACGCTTCGCTTATGAAGCGTGCAATATCAGTAATATGGTTACGCTAACTAAGCACACTGCTCCAATGAGCCTGATTTTCGAAGTAAATGAAAAAATATCATTGTTATATACAAACTTTTTTTTCGTTCCTCAAAAACAATTTTGATAAAATTGAAATGAAACCAACCTACCAATCAAAAAAATAATCATTGGAATCAATTCATAATTGGCGGAATAATCGCGTAACAAACACACAAAAAAACATAGAGCCGAATTGAGAACCTCCTCCTTTTCGAAATTGGTTGCAAATCCCTCGAAATAAATTCTATCTTTATCATTGCATAAGTACCTAGTAGAAGTAGAAGGTACCTAGTGTTCTTTATCAGTTAAACCTTTTTTAATATATGTCTTTCTTTATTATTAATGACTCGGAAACTTTAAAACACTTTTCTTTTGGTCGTTAATTTAGCTGCTGCTACAGTTCCATAGTTTGTTAGAGAGCTAATAGAAAAGTATATAATTCTTCTTTACTATTGTTTCTTCTATAAAGTCAAATATTGAAGGAAGGTGCAGTTAGGAGTTACCAAAACCGGCGAGCATGTATAAAGAGAATTATGAATGTTGAGGAAGCGAGAGTTATACCTATGCAAGAATTAAATAAAGCCTTTTGGCACTCTGTTCTATGTGCCTACCCCGCAAGGGAGATGGCGTGATGTTAAGTAAGTATGAATCCAATATAACACTTCCATATTACCTATATTCCAAGAAGCACTGATCCGTTTTATTTTATATTTTTCTTTCCTGGCAAGCTCTTCTTTTTATGTTTCTTCTTAAAGGTTCGCGTCCATTTATCCGCGCCGTACGCAACGCAGGCTGCGTGTCTGCGTTGCAATTTTTGTTCGCTTTGTATGAATTTGTATAGCACTGCGTATACTCATCAGCAAGCACTCACCGCACGCAGGCATATACTAGCTATCTGGTTAACTGCGGATGACGTCATCCGCATTTTTCGCTTAGGTTCACCTAGGGTTGTCGTTGTTCTGATATCCAGATGGATTTTTGATATGAAACATCTAATGCGGAGGGAGGGTAAAATCGGCTGCTAGTGTGGCGACGCTGTTGTGTTGTGTGGCGTACTTGTTCCATTCAAACAGTCGTCCAACAATCGTCAGAACGACGGAGCTAGAAGATAGCCACAGTAACTCTGTAATGAAATGACGCAACCCCATCGTGTTTGTACTCGTTTGATTAGTCTTGATGAGTATTTTGTCTCTAGATAGTATCTGGGTCTGATGATGGGGCTGGAAGGTGGACACAGTAACTCTGTAATGAAATGACTCAACCTTATCGAGTTTGGAATTATTTGTTTCGTCTTGATGAGTACTTTGATCCTAGATTTCCAGGGCCTGATGATGATGATTTATGTCCATTTCCGCTATTTTACACATGTCATAATTTTATGCAAGCACACATTGAAAAAGTTAAGATCATTTTATTTCTACTCATTATTCCTAGAAAATAATTTCGATGTTTCACATCTGGTAAACGTCCCGCGACGTCTATTTTTTTAAATTTATCTATCTCAATGACATAGTACATATTGTAAGCTTCAATGTACTCTCCAAACTTTAACGTTTAATGGTAAGACGCGCCCATAAACTTAATAATTAGTTTATAATCTAGGCCATGGGTCGGCTACCTTTTGGCCTACAGGGGGACTATATAAAGGGAAGTGGGCCGCATTTGTCATATTATTTTAAATTTAAAGACAGTTTATTGTAATTTTATTATGAGAAATGACGAAAAATAACAAGAACCTTAAAGAAATAAAAAAAAATGCAGATTTAATTTTATGCTTTTTTTTTGTTTTTTCTTTGCATTTAAGTGGCAGACGAGCCATGGTCCATCTGATGGTAAATGGTAACTGTCGCCCATAGACTCGACTATACCCAGAGTATTGTCAAGCCTCTGCTCACCAATTCATTTCACAAATATTAAATGAAATATAAACGGCAATCTCCTGCTACAGCCAAAACGCAACGATGTGCTTCATGGCCAGTCACACGGGAGATGGTGGTACCAACCCGCTCGGGCCCGATACCAAGTGAGTACTCCCACTTGGTACCCAGCCCTACCACCAGTCATGCAATGGATGATAATTGCTTACTTTACTATACCCTTAGTCGCCTCATACGACACCCGTGGGAAAGAATGGGGTGGTGACACTTGTATTCTTAGTCCGTCACCACACGGCCAAAATGCTTGGTATCATAATGGCGTTTTACGTTATACTCTTTTTGTATAGCAAGGGCTTATTGACATATTAAGCTGGTTTCCCATTACAATTAAAGTACCATAACAATTTAAACATTATAAGAAAGGAAAATGGGATTTTTGGCCCCTTTTTTTTTGTTAAGGCAGGGGAACTACACACCCCCTCCTAACCACACACCCCGTCGTATGGGGTAACGAACAGGGTAGTGTGGGTCATCACCCACTAAATAAACTCACCGTGTGCTGTCTCTACGCCTTATTGGCAGGCCACTGGAACTATGTTACATTCCTGCAGTGGTGGGCTTTTTGGGCCTGAAGTTAACAAGTTGTAATATTCTTTAAAAAAATAGCTATATTTTTCTAGAGTAAAATTCAAAAAACTGGCTCGGTTTTTAACTGGACTTCTCAGTGTCTCTGTCTTGCCTATACGATGGTCCTGGCCTTGTTATTTTCGAATAATCTTTCAGCTTGACGACGGTTCTTTTACTTGAAATTCAAAGAAGTTTGTGTCCAGCAGTGGGATAGTTTATTAAATAAGACTCATAGTGCTATTTTAGTACATAATACTACCAACCATAAATACTTACTTAATTATTTGGTAAATGTACCTAAGAAAGGTACTACCTTTTATATACTACGTGGGTGGCAAACAAGCATACTGGTAAGCAGTTACCGTGGCCTACAAACGCTAGCAACACCAGAGTCATCGCTTGCGCGTCGCCATTTCCAAGAAAAGGAGTAGGAGGTGCAGAGGAAGGATAATAGGAAGAGTATTCTCTTAAAGGATACGCCATCTTCTATTCAGGTCGGTTGTAAAATTGCTCCGCTGTTTTATTTTTCACATTGTGCAACAAACTAGTTTTAAATACAGTCCACTATCTATAAATTACATTTATTTCATGGTCCATCGACCATCCTTTAGTTGCCAGTAATTTATGTGGAAAATACAAATTAGAGAGACCGTCAACGACCAACACGCCGCTATTTACCTACGTCGTGAGGTGAACTATCCACTTCCAAAGGCGTGTGTTTGCTGTCGCCGTCTGGTGCCGTACTGTGTACGGTTTTCAGCGCGAAATACGTGTATCGCTTTTTCGTCGAACAGTTATTTGCGCACCACCTAGCGTCACAGCCCCGCGTCGCGTCACCGCCATTTTGTTTCATCGTGTGTGCAGGCACTGACTGCCACAAAAACATGGATTGCAAGACGATTCAACGTAAAAGAGTCGCTTTGAAAGGCTCCATCACAAAAATCACAAACTTCCTTATGGATGGGAGTAGAGGAGTAGCTGGTCGAAGCAGAATCTTATCTTAAAAGAAGAAAGGTTACGCGAAACATTCAAGAAGTACGAGGACCTGTCTCTTGAGCTCTCTGCCTTGGAAGCTGAGGACGACGAGGAATTTCTACTAATTGAAGAGAAGTATCTTCATAGTTTGGAAACCATCAAAGATTTTGTGACGAAACTTGATACTGAATCTCACAGCTATAGTGTATCTAAGTGTAAATTTCCAACAAAGTTACCTCAAATAATCGTGCCGATATTCACTGGTAAATATTCAGACTTTACAACATTTATAAATATATTCGATTCTCTCATTCATAAAAACGATAACCTCGAAAATGTTCAGAAATTATTTTATTTGCAAACATTCTTACAAGGGGAACCTCTGGATCTAATAAAAACTTAAATATGTGTAATGAAAGTTATTTAGAGGCCACAAATATTTTACTTGAGAGGTATAACAATAAATATAAAATCACGAATGAGCATTATTAGATATTCCACCGATTGTCAAATCAACAGCCAATAACATTCGTTGTTTTGTATCTACTGTTAAATAGCAACTAGCCGCATTAAGAAATTTAGGACATTCTGTTGTACAATGAAATCCTCTTGTACTTTGCATTCTGACACGAAAGCTGGACGTATTGTGTAGTAGGAAATTTCAGCTATCTAGGGATCAGGAACCTAAGGTTTTACAATTAATTGAATTCTTAGAAAAGCGTGCCCTTGCCCTCGAAAATGCTGAGTATCAAGCGATAAAGACTCCAATGAAGAGTGTCCATCTGGCAGAAGTAAGACGAGCACTGCCCGAGGGTAAAATAAAGAAGTCAGCCGAGCCTACAACATACTGCTCACTATGTAAGTTAAAACACAAACTCTTTATATGCCCACAATTTAAATTGATGCCTGCAAAGGAAATAATTAAATATATAACAGTCAATAATTAAAATGTGTGTACTTATGTACACGCGTTAGAAGTTATACTTCTTTGGCGTATGGAAAAAAAATAACTAAAATGCAGTAGTGATTAACGATAAATATTAACATTAATGAAAAAGATTTTATTTAAATAAAAAAGGTTTTATTAACGTAAAAATATGACAACACAGTAAAAATATACAATCATTTATCATTAAGGCAATGAATCAAATATATTAATAAATATTTCAAATAAACTATTTTACAATCGTAGATTCTTCTCGTAGTGACTATTCAGTCACTACGAGAAGAATCCTATATATCCCTATTCAGGCACGTGAGTAACAAGAGATTTGTGGTAGCTAAAATATGATATAAATGGTCTCGTTGAAACTGTAGATAAGTATCTTGTGAATACACCATCAATAGTAGTGCCATGCCGTGTTGTTGAAACTGAAGAGTCATTATTAATTAATAGATTTAAATCGTCATTAAAAAAATAATTGAAATATCAATAAATCAAATTTTAACAAATAGTTAAGATCAAAGATAAAATAAACATTCAGCATTTAAGGTTATAAACAAGTATAGAAAATTTATTATTTTTTTATTTATGCATAAAATTTGTTAATATACCAGAAATAAAACAAAACGAAAAAAATAATATTTTTTAGATAATAATGTAATCATTTTTAATTAACGATGTAAATAAATTATACATACCGACAATTAACCTCAAATCTATAAATGCACTCAAAACAGTTTATTCAACTCAGTTTTGTCACTAATATTCAATATATATAGATATACTAATAAATAATAAATTATTAGTATCACCGTCGTATATGAAATTGATTTAATAAAAACACCAAAATAATATTTATTTATTCACACTGTTTAATTGTACTCTTACGAAACACGTGTTCTAAATATAAAAATACTAGAATATACAACTTGAACATAGTTATCAATTTTCATGCATGCCACCTAGAACTAACTACACGATGTAGAATTTAGGTGTCGGTGTGCGCGCGCATCGTAAAAATTCACTCTCATCATTTTTCTCTATCGCGCCAAAAGAAGTATAACTTCAATAATATATGTAAAATATGTTTAAATAGTCATAATCAGAAATGCAGGTATAGCTTTAAGTGCTAAGTTTGTAAACAAAGGCACAACATACTCCTCCATGAAGACAAATCTCCATCACCAGTCACATTGATGTCTGATGTTGCCTCTGAACAAGTATTATTGCCTACAGCAGAGCTAAAGCTCATAGCGAGTAACGGTACAGAATTTCATGTAAAGGCTCTCCTCGATACAGGGTCACAAGCTTCATTTGTCACCAAGGAGTTAGTGGAATTGTTACAATTACAAATTAAACCTGCTAATACACCTATATGTGGCATATTCAATAATTTTAACAATTTGAAAGAAAAGGTTAACTTAAAGCTTCATTCTTTCACTCAAAACTTTCAAATCACTGTTACTTGTTTTGTATTAAACAAAATAACTACCAAGCTACCTCAGAGGGGTTTCAACTTTAAAGATTTCAGAGTACCACCAAATATAGCTTTGGCGGATAAAAGGTTCAATGAACCTAGTAACATACACATCCTCTTAGGTGCTGAAATTGTGTTTCAGATACTGCTGCCATCTGTGCTTCAACCAACAATTGAACTACAACCTGGGGAAGACTGTACCCGCATTTCCCGGCCCACACAACCATTATTAAATACAAGGTTTGGCCATATAATTGCAGGTAACATTCATGCATATCACACCCAGCCAGTTGTAACACTGCTTTGTAATACATGTAATTCTGATCTGAAAGAATCCTTATCTAATTTTTTTAAGTCTGAAAGTGTACCAGAAGCTTTTTCAGAGGCAGTCTGAACATGACTTATGTGAACAAATTTTTGGTGAAAATATTCAGATTGACACTTTAAATAAAAAAAATCAGGTTGTCTTACCACTTAAGTTGCCACTAAATGCTATAAACAATAGCTTAGGTGATTCATTCAATTTTGCTTTAAAAAGGTTTTAAAACTTAGAAGCTAGACTTACTAAGGACCCTAAACTATACATACTTTACAAACAATTCATTCATGATTATTTAGCACTGGGTCATGGTACAGTTATTGACATAAATCAATACGATTTAACAACTGACCTAGCATATTTTTTACCTCACCATCCAGTACTTAGGCTTGATAAAAAGACAACTAAGTGTCGGGTTGTATTTGAAGGGTCAATGAAGACCAGTACAAAAATTTCTTTAAATAACTTGTTGCTAAATGGATCCGTAATACAAAAGGAACTTATAGATGTTTTGTTACAATTCAGAATAGATAATTATTTCTTTATAACAGATATAAAAAATATGTTTCGTAATATTCTATTGCATCCTAATTATAGGTGTCTACAAAATATTCTGTGGAGAGATACTCCCAATGAAAGTGTTAAATGCATTCAACTAAACACTATTACATATGGTTTAAAGAGCTCTTCATACTTGGCAACCAAATGTTTAAAATTTTTAGCAGATTTATATAGAGAGGAGTTTCCTATTGCTTCCTTTATTATTAATAATTTAACCTATGTCGACGACATCCTTTATTCTGATAAATGCCCATACAATTTAATAAAAGCCAGACATCAGCTATGCAACTTACTGATTCTAGGTAGTTTTCAATTACATAAATGGGTTTCTAACTCAAAGGAACTTTTACAAGAAATAACACTGGATCAAAAGTATTTTGATGAAATTGATCTAGAGAAAAACAATTTTGCATTAAAAACCTTAGGTATGAATTACAATGCTAATTCAGATTCATTTATTGTTTCTAGATCTAAGGCTATGGAAAGTATGCCGAAATCTAAACATGAAATACTTAGTTTTATAAGTAAATTTTGTGACCCTTTAGGCATTGTAGGTCCTATTGTGGTTACTGCAAAAATTATCATGCAAAAGTTATGGCTTGCTAAGCTGAACTGTGATTCAATACCCAGTGAAGAGTTGTTACTATGTTGGCATAAGTTTTATTATAGTTTGCTTGCAATGAAACCAATATGTATAAGGCGTTATACGGGATTGCTGAATACTTGCTATGCTCAAATAATAGGATTTGCTGATACTTCAAGCACCACCGCTTATGGTTGTTGTATCTATCTGAGGATAGGTGATACAGCAGGCAACATTAAAATCTCATTGCTTTGTTCTAAATCAAGAATAAATCCAATTACACCAAATTTGTCCGTCCCTAGGCTGGAACTTAATGCTGCACTACTGCTTGCTAAGCTTTCTAACAGAGTCCATAGCACTCTGTTTAATAAAATACACATACATGATGTTATTCTTTATTCTGATGCACAAATTGTTCTTGCATGGCTTAACACCAATATACCTAACCACTCTTAAGGCATATGTTGCTAACCGTGTCAAAACAATATTACAACTTACAAATTCATTTACATGGTCATACGTTAGCTCTACGGAGAATCCTGCTGATTGTTTTAGAGAGTTATGCCGGACGAGTTAAATGGTAATCAACTGTGGTGGAAGGCCCACCATTTCTTAATTCAAGTGAATATAGACCAAATACAAAGTTTAGCTATCCAGAAAGCCTGCCCGAGGTCAGGGACACCTTAGCATGCTTAAGTACAATATCCTGCACCTCCTATCAGCAGACACAAACCTTATGTTTTGATTTCCTACAATGATTCTCGAATATTAATTAACTACAAAGAGTCTTAGCATATGTCCTACGATTTTGTCAGAATGCAAGGAATAAGGGCAACAAAAATAAACTTAATTATATAACAAGTGAAGAACTTGAGTATTCAATGTTGTTAATTGTAAAACATGAACAGCAAAATTACTTATCAGATGTAATTCATGCTTTAAAATGTAATAAAGCTATTTCTAAAAGTAATTTAAAATCTCTTTACCCTTTTATAGATGGCAAAGGCTTAGTTCGTGTTGGTGGTCGTTTACAAAATGCTTCTATTCCATACACACAAAAACATCCCATAATTTTACCAAATGATTCACATATAGCTGATTTAATTATTGTTAGTGAACATTATAAAAAAATCCATGCAGGACCTACGCTTGTTTTGTCATCTATTAAAAAAAAACAAATAATATTGGATTGTACATGCATTAAGAAAAGTTAAAAAAGTTCTACATAAATGTACTATTTGCTTTAGGTTAAAAGCAGAGGCATCAAAACAGCTGATGGGTTCTTTACCCTACGATAGGATTAATATTAGCCGTCCCTTTCAAAAGGTTGGTTTGGACTTTGCTGGACCAATCCCGCTCAAACTGGCTAGAATTAGAAAGTCAATAATTACAAAGGGCTACATATGCATATTTGTATGCTTCGTAACTAAGGTCATACATATAGAATTAGCTTCAGATTTAAAAACTGAGACTTTTATAGCTTGTCTAATTAGATTTATATCCCGCAAGGGAATGCCTACAGATATTAACAGCGATAATGCTTCTACCTTTAAGTGTGCTCGCACCCAATTAAATGAAATGAATAAATTACACAACTCAACAAGTATGCCAGTTTGCATATAAATTTTAATTTTTTGTCTTGCTATTCTCCTGTCTTTGCTAGATTGGCTGAAGCTGGTGTTAAAAGTTTAAAATACCATTTAAAAAGGATATTGTTAAAATCCATTCTTAACTATGAAGAACTATATACTGTTTTGTGTCAAATTGAAACTACACTTAATAGCAGACCTCTTATGCCATTATCAAATGACATCACTGACTATTCATGTATAACTCCGGGTAATTTTTTGATAGGTACGACTTTGAACTCTTATCCAGATTCAAATGTCAATGTAATTACTAGATCAAAATTTTGGAAAATTTGTAATGATATGAGATCATCATTTTGGAAGATTTGGAGTAAAAATTATTTAAATTCATTGCAGTCGCGCCCTAAGTGGCAAGACCCAAAACCTAATATTCAAATAGGATTACTTGTAATTTTAAATGATGATAATTGTTCACCTTTATACTGGCCCATGGCTATAGTAATCAACATATACCCAGGCAAGGATGGTAAGGTCAGGGTAGTGGAAGTTAAGACTTCAAATGGTCATACCCACAGAAGGTCTGTGATGAAAGTATATGTATTGCCTATGGAAGGCACGAATAAATAATTAAATATTTTAAATACATAACATTTTACTTTCTCTATTGTTATTAAGTAATAATAGTACATAAGTATATCAGACCTTGTCATTCATTATAAGTTATTATATTTTATAGATTTAGTAGCTGAAACAATGTTATACTTTATAAACTTATTATTTGCCCCGCAACATGTTGACAACTCCAACATTATATTATTTTTTTGTATTCGGGAAACACTAACAAACTCTCTTCCGGCTACGCCATCTTCTATTTAGGTCAGTTGTAAAATTGCTCCGCAGTTATATTTTTCAGTTTTTTTTAGTGCAACAAACCAGTTTTAAATACAGTCCACTAGCTATAAATTACATTTATTTTCACTCACCTTTTTTTTACTTTAGGCGGGAAAAAATGTACCTAACCGCACACCCCGTCGTTTGGGGCAATGAACAGGATAGTGTGGGGCCTTCACCCCTAAAGGAACCCGCCGTGTGCTCTCTCCACCTGTGTTGACCACTGGTACTGTGTAGATTACTTCAGTGGCCCGCTGGCGGCTTACCCTTTCGGGTACCCTCTACTGAGCGACCCATCCGCACACGGAGCGTCGCACCTCCGCAGGAGGCCTTGCGGATGGCGGACGTTCCCCGGTTCACCCACCCACAGCCTCAGCTAGGGCGGCATGAGGCGCAAGTACTTGCACCTGCGCCGCCCCAGCTAACACTCACCTAGCCAAACGAACTATTGTAATAATATTACCTAAATAATCTTTTCTAATATTACCTTAATCCTTCTTTTCTAAATAGATTATAAATGATAGGCCTCAAATAAAGAAAATAAACATTTATTTTAAAATTCAAAAGTCTGAACCTCGAACAGTCAAGTTCGAAGAAAAAGCTATATAAGCTGGAACATAAAAAAAGAAAAAAAAAGAACCAAAGACGTTGCAGATTTATTCTAGATTTGGGCATGGTCCTGTAAACAATACTCTAGATTCTGGATTCGGACGTGGTCTTATTAAGATAGCTGTCAAAGCTCAGAATTGTCTTAAAGTTTCTTGAAAAGTTGTCATAACTATTCTGAAGATTGTCTTCAAGTTGGATTCGAAGATATTTCAGGTGTGATCTCAACGACATATTACTGTTGGACCTGAAGGTCTGGTCCTAAGACCGGGTCGGTAAAAAAAGTAAACCTTCGTACAAGAACATAGGTAGGTAGATAGGTAGATAGAGGTAGGATAGGTAGGTAGGTAGGTAGAGGTATCTGTGTTGCTGTGAATAAAATCTCGAGGTAAAGACATTAATAACTCTAACTAAACTTGGTTCATACAAAATTTCTGTTTGCTCCTAATTAACGTGTTTTTGTATATTTATTAAAATTTGTTTCAATCTGATTTCTTATTTAATTTCTTAAGACCTCTAGGTAGGTCCTAAATAATTGTGGCGTGACGGCTTCACCGTTACGCTACACTATATGTATAACTACTTTAAATGTATGGCTTTCAAATGTTATGATGACACTTAGTGGGTGTAGTTTGATACTTAACCTCACTTTTATATCGACGCTTGAAAGGCAATAATTACCAAGCGACATATAGTCAACTTTACACTAGAGCATTTTAGTTTCAGTTTTCGGAAAAAAAATCGTAAAAAATCTATTAATTGTCATAACTATTTGATTCCAACGAATTTTAAATGCAATTTTAAGGGCTAATAATGTGGCATTTAAAAATTATGTGTTTTTTTATATTTTATGAAATAGTGTCGGTTAGTAATATTTTTTTAAAAACACAGACAGGTAAATGTTCCTTACCGACAACAAAATTTAATTATAAAACAAGTAATGTTAACTAAGCCTCATTATTTTATAATTTTGTGTGAAGAAAAATGACGCTTCCGGAGGAGCGCATTTTTCACACACGTGTAAAATTATCTAAATATAAAACAAAAATCTTTTCTGCCAGCCATTTTTTAACATAGCTCAAATTAAATAAGGTCAATGTATGATTGTTTTGAACAAGTAGCAATAAACTTTATGTTTGGTACAAAAAAATCAAAGACTTTCGGGCAAAGGTTTTTGACGGATGCCGTCATGATCAGCATTATTAATGCCCTTGTAGTAATTTAGCATACTCGACCATGCTGTGGGTTGGCGGGGGTTGTAGACCATTGACTAACCCTATGTTAAGGACGTCTCTAGATCTCTATTATAGGAATATTGCAGTCAAGTCTCTCACAACGTGGATAGCTGATCTTACAAAAAATGTGGACTGTCCTTAAATAGTTACGATAGCTGAAATCAATTGTTCCCAAAAATTAATTTTAACAAATAAAGTATTGATTTTTTTAGATATTTATTAGTAATTTCAAAATCAGTACAAATAGGTAGCACGCAATTTTAACTAAGAATAAAATTAACCTAATTTAAATCAACCTATTAACATTAAGTCTAAGTTTCAGATCGTCCATTTTTAGCAGTCTTACATTACTATTACTTATAAGGCATATTAGGTAAGCTTATCGATAACATTTTAACACAACACAATGTAATAGCACATAAGAAACTTTGTACTATATTACATACATACATTTTGCCACGCCTTTTTCCCATAGCGTTAGGCAGAGATTACTTCTCTCTCTCTTGCTACGATCCTGGCACACATCTTTCGCTTCAACTACTTTCATCAGCGTTTTCACCCTCGTTGGTTACGAGAACTCTTAACCTGCCCTTAAGAGCGTCTCCGATCTGGTCAATATTCGTTTGCCTAAATCCACCTCTACCAACTTGCCCATTCACAGTCACCTTGTTTATTTGTTTCGTTAATCTTGTTTCATCCATCCTCTCTAAGTGTCCAAACCACCTAATCATTCCTTTCTCTATTTTTTTCACTACATCTTTTATTACACCACAGCTTTCTTGTATCACACTATTTCTCACTTTGTCCATCAGGGTCACTCCGGCTATGCTTCTCAGACTTCTCTTCTCCACAGCATTTATCATACTCTCATGTTTTTTCTGCCATTCCCAACATTCACTACCATATATAAGAGCAGGGACCAGCAAGTGCTGTCAAAAAACGCACGACTGGCAGTGCATATGGAAGTCCATATGCACTGCCAGTCGTGCGTTTTTAACAACCCGCTCTGGCCCGATAGCAAGTGAGTACCCAGCCCTACCACCGGTAATGCAATGGGTGATAATAAAATTGCTTACTTCCCTTAGTCGCCTCATACGACACCCGTGGGAAAGAATGGGGTGGTGACACATGTATTCTTAGTCCGTCACCACACTGACATGTTTTTACGTAACTTTTACACCTGATACCTGGAAATTGGGTATGATCGGTCTAGTCTATTGGATATGTGTACATTATCACAAGAAAATTCTAAAAAGGTTTGATGTCCTGATATTTTGGACTATAAGATTATGTCACAGAATAGATACTAGTTCTACGGACAGAAAAGTCACTTCCATTAAAACTTGTCCAAAATCTCTCTATAATAGCACAAACTCTTAATAATAATAACAATTGTTAGAAGCGAGAAGAAATGTACCTTACATACACAGAAATACAGTTGAAATTGTTTTTTGACACTTTTTGGTTGTTCATAAAGCCATGCAGTGCCCCATTCACTTTATTTCCAGCTTTTGCTCGCCGCTCAATATCACAATCATACTTTCATCTCTCGTAAACTTTGAACCCAGGTAAAGGTATATAAATTCTTTCACTAGTTTCACTTTTTCTTCTTGCAATCAGAATCTTGCAATTTGTCATAAAATATTTGTTAACGTAGTTATACTAAATTTAAAGCAAAGTATCAATGAACGAGGTAAATTTAGTTTGCAAACTTTACAAATTAAGATTTTTATCGATTTTAAAAATCACATAATTAGATTTTCGAATGCCCGTACACATAAAGAGAACGAGTATCTGTAGCAGCCGTCAGACCGGCCATGACATACGGAGCCCAATGCTAGCCACTCAAAAAGCAGCACGACAATCAATTACACTGCGCAGAGATGAAGATGCTCAGGTGGGCAGGTGGTGTAACTAGGCTGGATCATTTCAGAAACACACACATAAGAGGCACCTGCAAAGTGACACCTATACCAGATAAACTACAGGAGCGCCGTCTGCGGTGGTACAGACACGTTATGAGGTGACCATCCGACCACATGACCAGAAAAGTGCTAGATATCGAAACTAAACCCCGAGTACGAGGAAGACTCCGAATCACATGGATGTCCGTAGTAAATAAGGACCTCAAAGAAGCCCAAGTCAACAAATTGACGACCCAGGACCGAGCTGACTGGAGACGCATGATACGGAGGGCCAACCCCAAGTAAAATAGGATAGGGCCAGGCAAAGAAGAAGACATAATAAGATTTTCTTAAAATTATAAACATACTGATCTCCTGCCCTCCTCTTCATTAAAATTAAAACTAAAAACTAGCCGAGCGATTTCCCGAATCAAGCCGCTTCAACTTTATCTCTTCTTTTTGTGTTGTACTTACTAATCAATAAAGATTATATTCAATTGTAATAAATTGGCTATTTAAAAAAGTGGCCCATAAGTTTTTTGCCGGGTTGTTCTCATGAAAGGTGCTTGTGGCGATTGCAATCGCCACTCTGTTATTGCGGATGCACTCGCCTCAGGTGCTTGTTTTAATTATTAGTGTATTATTGACGATTTTAAGTGCTATTTAATAGGCCTATGAAATAAAGATATTTTTGAATTTTAATCAATCTCTGAAGATTTCCAAATATTCCCCAGAAATTATTAAATATCTTCGGTCTTTTATCAGTATCAATATATATTCCCAGTTATTTCCACGTTGTTTTAATAATGAACGGGTTAGGTGGTGGTTTAGATTCGAGATGTTCCAGTGGAACAGATTTAGATTCGATGATCACTGCACATATTCTTGTCCAGCAATTCTTTTTTGTGGCCGTTCTTTTAATAAGTTTATTCTTTTATTTCTCAAGCCTTTTTTATTTCTCCAATTATATTTTCATTGATGTTATTTATATTTCTATTTTTATTTAAGATTATTTCTTTTTTAACTTTTTGTTTTTGCTAAATCTTAAACTACTTCATCGCTATTAGAAGAAGAAGTAGATACTAACCATTCATCTTAAATTACAGCTTTATCACAATGGATAATGGTTGAGTACTCTTCATATAAATAATCAATGTACATGTTTATTTCTCCAATTATATTTTCATTAATGTTATTTATATTTGTATTTTTCGTTTAGATTATTTCTTTTGTAACTTTTTGTTTTTGCTAAATCTTAAACTATTTCATCGCCATTCAAAGAAGAAGTAGGTGCTAACCATTCATTTTCCGATTACTACATATTTATGATTATAATATTTTTTCGTCGGTTCGTAGTAGAATGTTTCCTTTGTTAGATTATCTTTTAAAATTCTCGATTCTTCAATACTTTGGTTTTCTTTTCTTTCTTCGCTTTTTCTGCTTCTTAGGGTGCTCATTCTGGTTCGTTGATTTTGTAAACGTGCTTCGTGCTCTTCTTCCGTTTCATTTCTTCGATATTCTTTTTGTTTCCGCCGTTTCGCTGCAGAACTGGCAAGATCTCCTCCTCTTTTACGTATAGGCATTGTATTCAGTAAAATATAAATTAAATAAACATTTTATAGACAAATATATTGTTACGTAAACATGGGGTACGTTGAACAAAAAAAGAAATTTAACCTTCAAGCGGTCGCGCGATATTTTGTTTACGGCCAAAAGTATATAGAAGGCATCGATTCAACGTCGCGCGACTGCTTGAAGGTTAAGGATATTACAATTAAAAGAAAAGTGAAAAAGCATTATAATAAATAAATAAAGGCTCACAGATAACTCATTTTCTTTTCGTTTCGAAATCGCTTGTTTCGCTGTTCAAATCGAACTAACTCTGGCGGGCGACACCAGGCTCTTATATATTCAGAGAGCTAGGCTCTAAGATATTCGAGAAAGTGTGAGAATATTTTCTTTCTCACACCTTCTAATATTCTCTTGTTTTGAATGTTCTCGACATTACCGTCCGCCGTAACAATAGGTTCTGCAGCTGTAGCATACATAGTAAAGGCGCGAAAACAAAAACTGAAATTTTAAAATGTTTTCAGAACTAATTTGAATAAATAAAATTATGTCCTTTAACTCCAAAGTATAAGTTAGCTACTGCTGTATAAATACACAAAATTTAATAACTTTAATATAGTAACAAATATAATTTAAGACTTTATTGAAATTGAAATTTTAAATTTCGCGCCATTACTACACATGCTGTAATTGCTCGCAGCGCCTTTCGAAATGCAACCCAAATAATCGGTGTTCTGAATGAAGTTCAAATACTTTCCAACAGATGGTGCTACTACACTTAATTTCCAAGTTGAGGGGTTGGAAAAGCCCTTATATCTTTAAAAACACGCCCTTTAGGTTAAAACGGGAAATTTCTTGTTCGAGGGGGGATAGCCTGCTTATATACATAAGTGATTGCGACATTACAATATGCAATTCGCAGAATCCCCACAGGGCTATCACACTATACTATAAGTCCCTTTATCGTGCCGGGACTCCTTTTTAAGTTTTATCGGCACGCACATTTTATCAACTTAGTTTTATTATATATAATGATAATGATAATGATTTGTATAAGCAACTTTGGGTTTTCTAGTTGAGGCTGGGTAAGATGTGCAAACACTTTACGCCGCATTATATCACTCGCTAATACGGATGCACATACATAAATACATATTTAATTAGTAAATGTGTAAAAATCACCACTTTTACGCATTAATATTTAAATTACATGTTTATTTCCATGTATGTTGCCAGCATAACTCCTAGAGTTAGTTCAAAAAGCTGAAATGAAAACTCCTGAAATATTAACAAAGCTAATTTAATAAGATAATGACAAAATAAAAATTTTTAACTTTAAAATTCACAAAATGATACTTGCCATTAATTTGCATTTTCTATATATTATCATGTCTAGGAAATAAAACAGTACTGTTACAAGGTTAAACGTGGAGGATACTTTAATAACCTCCTTGGTCATAAGTTTTACCACATAATAAAAACAAAGGCTGTGAGTGTTACGACGAATTTTAATAAAGAAAATAAATAAGTTTGCCACAAACTTTAATTAGATTCTTTATCTTATATTTTTCTCTCAGGTGATCAAGAGTATAACTATAATTTACAGTAAAAAATGTTCTGGCCTAGGTTTGTGAGAAGAGTTAAGTTCATTTGGTTTGTAAAAAAGAAGGGGAAAGAGAAAGCGCATAGTGGGATACGATAATACCATGGAAAAAACAGCAGCAAATAGAGTACGAATTAAATAATAATAAAAAATTATCTCCAGACCGACAGTCACAACCCGTGTCAAGTGCCCTCTTTGTTCCTCTCTCTCGTAGTCCGATGGGACGTCATTCCGGTACGACCGGAAAAACATCCAACGGGCCATCGGACTTACGTGCTTTCTGATACAAAGGCATAAAACATCGCAGGCTTCCTAACTCTAGGCTGCTATGGAGAATTTCTTTATGATAAAACCCAATAATATTTTGTTGTCCCAACCCGGCGGGCGGATTACGTAGAAATTAGCAGACAGAAACCACTACGCGGCTGCCGTGCAGCTTATACGGACAACCGGTCACAAAATGTAAAAAAAAAACGCATCACGTAAGCCATCAGCGTCTTGTTAAATTTATTCACGTACGTATACGTGGGTAGCAAACAAGCATACGGCCCTTGTGATGGTAAGCGGTTACCGTAGCCTATAGACGCTAGCAACACCAGAGGCATCACTCGCACGTCGCCATTTCCAAGGAAAGGGATCGGTGGTGACGGACTAAAAATACAAGTGTCACAACCCCATTCTTTCCCACGGGCGTCGTACGAGGCGACTAAGGTAAGTTAGCAATTATCACCCATTGCATTACTGGTGATAGGGCTGGGTACCGAGTGGGAGTACTCACTTGTTATCGGGCCCGAGTGGGTTGGTATCACCATCTTCCGTGTGACCGGCCATGAAGCACAGATGTGTTTTGGTTGTAGCAGGAGATAGCCGTTATTTCTTTAATTTCATAGCTGTGAAATGAAATGTTGAGCAGCGTCTGGACAATACTCTCAATATAGTTGAGTCCAAGAGCGACAGTTACCATTTAACATCAAGTGGGCCGTGGCTCGCCTGCCACCATACGCAATAAAAAAAATTACCATTGCGACGAATGCATTTTTAGTTTATCAGTTGATGCAGCAGCACTGTCGATCACTGGTTGTTTGCTATTGCTTGATGCGAAACTGACATTTGACAGGCGCTATTAGGTACACAAGTTTTGGCTGTTGCTAAACGTCTGCAAGATAAGCAATCTGGGTGCGGGAATCGAACCTGAGACCTCATGATCTGCAGTCGCATAATCTACCAGCTAGATCACCAAGACAGTTAATTAAACCAAAAGTAAAATAAAAAATCCGAAATTAGTACAAGAATAGACAATAGGATTTATGAGGGGTTGATACGGAACACCGAAGGTCCAAGCGAGCTGTCGTCAACAGTCTCCCGCTCCAGCATGATAGCGACATTTTTCTTTTATTGGTAGGGCAGCATCCCGGGGCTGACACCGGATTTTGGGTTCCCTACTGAGGGGCAGGTGCCCAGCGAACTATTCCTACCGGGTCTCCCTGAACCCGCGCGGGCTCAATAACAAGTGATTACTCTTACTTGATTCCCAATCCGTATGCTGCAATAGATGGGATTTACTTACTTCCCTTAGTCACCTCGTACGATACCCGCAGCAAAGAATGAGGTGCTTACACGTGCATATTTTATCTACCATCACACGGAAACCGCTTGCCGGTAACGGCAACGGTAGTAATCCATACAACAATTTATTTAAATTCCTAAACCAGATTTATGCAATATAATTTTTTCATCGTCCGTGATTTAAACGAAAAAATTTTATGTGTAGCACATAACCTTATAAAATTATGTTAAAAGCATTTATGCGCTAATCACATGCTTCGTATGTATGTATATGTGCGTATATATGTATATGTGCGTATATATATAAATATGTTATTTAGTAATTAAAGATCATATATTTAATTAAAGATTAAGATTGATATTTACTAGCCTTTACCCGCGGCTCGGCTGCAGTCAAAATATAGTTTTCAGGTTATATTTTAGGTACCTGATATAGAAGCGGGATATAATGTATACCAGTTTTGAAGCCTAATCAATAGCTACGAAATATAAAAAAAGTTATTTGTGTGTATATTAGTGTACACACGTAAGAAGCGAACCACGTGTCCATCTTCCAACTCCATCATCAGTCCCGGATATCATCTAGATACCAAGTACTCGTCCAGACGAATCATACGAGCCCAAACTCCATGGGGTTATGTCATTATATATTGAAGTTCCTATGGCCACATTCTAGCTCCATCATATGCCTTATATATTTATAGTCTTGTAACCCATATTAAAAAAAATCATATAAAATAAATATGGCGCGTAAGGGAAAAATGTGACTTAGAAATAAAGACGGCGCGTAACAGAAAAACGTTACATTGAAAATTTCTTCCATACGTCGATAAAGAAGTTTCCCTTCAAAAAGTTGCATCAAAATCCGTTTAGTAGTTTTGTGTGATGCGGGAACGAATTAGCAAGCAGACAAAAAATAAAAAACAATTGTTTTGTGTTTTTTTTTTTTTTTTTTTTTTTTTTTAATTGTTGGTCCGGTGGTTGTTTACCATTATAAGTTTTTGACTAGTTTTTATTTCTAAGTTTTAATTCACAGCACAGCTTTTATCATTTTTATACATTATATTAATTTTTATATACAAATTTTTTCTATTTAAAATTAGTTTATCTAGCACATATCATGTTCATCATTTGCATTATCCTTATTTCGTATTCTTTAAATTTTTAAATGAAAATATAAATGTATTTATGTAAGCATTATAATTTTTGGTTGTTTCCTAGTTTTTATTGTTTTTTATAACCTTTTCTGCTATTTTATGGCAATATTTTAAAAAGACCTTTCTTTTGGCATCATCATTGAAAATTTCATTTACTCTTTCCTTCTTTATATCACTTTGTATTTCTCTTTCTGTGTTATATCTTAATTTACCAAACAGCGGGCACTCGAAAAGAATGTGTGGCACAGATTCCTCCACCTCGCTGTCACAAGTACATGATGGGCTCTCCTTACACTTAAACCGATGCAAGTATTGAGAGAACCCACCATGCCCCGATAACACCTGTGTCTGCACACTGTTGATCTCCATTGTCTTTATAATTCTATATGCCTTAAGGGCGTCTGGGAAAAATATTTTTAAACACAAAGTGAAAAATGTGAAATCGAAAATAACAGTCAGGAGCAGGATTTGAACCTGCATCTTCTGGATACCGTCCAGATGCTTTACCAATTCAGCCATCCTGACAATTGCTCCTGACTGCTAATTTCGATAACACATCATACTTAACGTCTTTGGGTGACGCCTGCGCCATCTGTCGGACGTATTTTCATACATTATACCGACCAGGTAAACTTAATTTTACAATTAAGATTTTTACCTAATAATGACGCAAACCCTATAAATATTTATATATATTTGTAGCATTTGACATGCTTAGCACTATACATTAAACACAAAGTGAAAAATGTGAAATCGAAAATAACAGTCAGGAGCAGGATTTGAACCTGCATCTTCTGGATACCGTCCAGATGCTTTACCAATTCAGCCATCCTGACAATTGCTCCTGACTGCTAATTTCGATAACACATCATACTTAACGTCTTTGGGTGACGCCTGCGCCATCTGTCGGACGTATTTTCATACATTATACCGACCAGGTAAACTTAATTTTACAATTAAGATTTTTACCTAATAATGACGCAAACCCTATAAATATTTATATATATTTGTAGCATTTGACATGCTTAGCACTATACATTAAACACAAAGTGAAAAATGTGAAATCGAAAATAACAGTCAGGAGCAGGATTTGAACCTGCATCTTCTGGATACCGTCCAGATGCTTTACCAATTCAGCCATCCTGACAATTGCTCCTGACTGCTAATTTCGATAACACATCATACTTAACGTCTTTGGGTGACGCCTGCGCCATCTGTCGGACGTATTTTCATACATTATACCGACCAGGTAAACTTAATTTTACAATTAAGATTTTTACCTAATAATGACGCAAACCCTATAAATATTTATATATATTTGTAGCATTTGACATGCTTAGCACTATACATTAAACACAAAGTGAAAAATGTGAAATCGAAAATAACAGTCAGGAGCAGGATTTGAACCTGCATCTTCTGGATACCGTCCAGATGCTTTACCAATTCAGCCATCCTGACAATTGCTCCTGACTGCTAATTTCGATAACACATCATACTTAACGTCTTTGGGTGACGCCTGCGCCATCTGTCGGACGTATTTTCATACATTATACCGACCAGGTAAACTTAATTTTACAATTAAGATTTTTACCTAATAATGACGCAAACCCTATAAATATTTATATATATTTGTAGCATTTGACATGCTTAGCACTATACATTAAACACAAAGTGAAAAATGTGAAATCGAAAATAACAGTCAGGAGCAGGATTTGAACCTGCATCTTCTGGATACCGTCCAGATGCTTTACCAATTCAGCCATCCTGACAATTGCTCCTGACTGCTAATTTCGATAACACATCATACTTAACGTCTTTGGGTGACGCCTGCGCCATCTGTCGGACGTATTTTCATACATTATACCGACCAGGTAAACTTAATTTTACAATTAAGATTTTTACCTAATAATGACGCAAACCCTATAAATATTTATATATATTTGTAGCATTTGACATGCTTAGCACTATACATTAAACACAAAGTGAAAAATGTGAAATCGAAAATAACAGTCAGGAGCAGGATTTGAACCTGCATCTTCTGGATACCGTCCAGATGCTTTACCAATTCAGCCATCCTGACAATTGCTCCTGACTGCTAATTTCGATAACACATCATACTTAACGTCTTTGGGTGACGCCTGCGCCATCTGTCGGACGTATTTTCATACATTATACCGACCAGGTAAACTTAATTTTACAATTAAGATTTTTACCTAATAATGACGCAAACCCTATAAATATTTATATATATTTGTAGCATTTGACATGCTTAGCACTATACATTAAACACAAAGTGAAAAATGTGAAATCGAAAATAACAGTCAGGAGCAGGATTTGAACCTGCATCTTCTGGATACCGTCCAGATGCTTTACCAATTCAGCCATCCTGACAATTGCTCCTGACTGCTAATTTCGATAACACATCATACTTAACGTCTTTGGGTGACGCCTGCGCCATCTGTCGGACGTATTTTCATACATTATACCGACCAGGTAAACTTAATTTTACAATTAAGATTTTTACCTAATAATGACGCAAACCCTATAAATATTTATATATATTTGTAGCATTTGACATGCTTAGCACTATACATTAAACACAAAGTGAAAAATGTGAAATCGAAAATAACAGTCAGGAGCAGGATTTGAACCTGCATCTTCTGGATACCGTCCAGATGCTTTACCAATTCAGCCATCCTGACAATTGCTCCTGACTGCTAATTTCGATAACACATCATACTTAACGTCTTTGGGTGACGCCTGCGCCATCTGTCGGACGTATTTTCATACATTATACCGACCAGGTAAACTTAATTTTACAATTAAGATTTTTACCTAATAATGACGCAAACCCTATAAATATTTATATATATTTGTAGCATTTGACATGCTTAGCACTATACATTAAACACAAAGTGAAAAATGTGAAATCGAAAATAACAGTCAGGAGCAGGATTTGAACCTGCATCTTCTGGATACCGTCCAGATGCTTTACCAATTCAGCCATCCTGACAATTGCTCCTGACTGCTAATTTCGATAACACATCATACTTAACGTCTTTGGGTGACGCCTGCGCCATCTGTCGGACGTATTTTCATACATTATACCGACCAGGTAAACTTAATTTTACAATTAAGATTTTTACCTAATAATGACGCAAACCCTATAAATATTTATATATATTTGTAGCATTTGACATGCTTAGCACTATACATTAAACACAAAGTGAAAAATGTGAAATCGAAAATAACAGTCAGGAGCAGGATTTGAACCTGCATCTTCTGGATACCGTCCAGATGCTTTACCAATTCAGCCATCCTGACAATTGCTCCTGACTGCTAATTTCGATAACACATCATACTTAACGTCTTTGGGTGACGCCTGCGCCATCTGTCGGACGTATTTTCATACATTATACCGACCAGGTAAACTTAATTTTACAATTAAGATTTTTACCTAATAATGACGCAAACCCTATAAATATTTATATATATTTGTAGCATTTGACATGCTTAGCACTATACATTAAACACAAAGTGAAAAATGTGAAATCGAAAATAACAGTCAGGAGCAGGATTTGAACCTGCATCTTCTGGATACCGTCCAGATGCTTTACCAATTCAGCCATCCTGACAATTGCTCCTGACTGCTAATTTCGATAACACATCATACTTAACGTCTTTGGGTGACGCCTGCGCCATCTGTCGGACGTATTTTCATACATTATACCGACCAGGTAAACTTAATTTTACAATTAAGATTTTTACCTAATAATGACGCAAACCCTATAAATATTTATATATATTTGTAGCATTTGACATGCTTAGCACTATACATTAAACACAAAGTGAAAAATGTGAAATCGAAAATAACAGTCAGGAGCAGGATTTGAACCTGCATCTTCTGGATACCGTCCAGATGCTTTACCAATTCAGCCATCCTGACAATTGCTCCTGACTGCTAATTTCGATAACACATCATACTTAACGTCTTTGGGTGACGCCTGCGCCATCTGTCGGACGTATTTTCATACATTATACCGACCAGGTAAACTTAATTTTACAATTAAGATTTTTACCTAATAATGACGCAAACCCTATAAATATTTATATATATTTGTAGCATTTGACATGCTTAGCACTATACATTAAACACAAAGTGAAAAATGTGAAATCGAAAATAACAGTCAGGAGCAGGATTTGAACCTGCATCTTCTGGATACCGTCCAGATGCTTTACCAATTCAGCCATCCTGACGATTGCTCCTGACTGCTAATTTCGATAACACATCATACTTAACGTCTTTGGGTGACGCCTGCGCCATCTGTCGGACGTATTTTCATACATTATACCGACCAGGTAAACTTAATTTTACAATTAAGATTTTTACCTAATAATGACGCAAACCCTATAAATATTTATATATATTTGTAGCATTTGACATGCTTAGCACTATACATTAAACACAAAGTGAAAGTTTCGATTTCACATTTTTCACTTTGTGTTTAATGTATAGTGCTAAGCATGTCAAATGCTACAAATATATATAAATATTTATAGGGTTTGCGTCATTATTAGGTAAAAATCTTAATTGTAAAATTAAGTTTACCTGGTCGGTATAATGTATGAAAATACGTCCGACAGATGGCGCAGGCGTCACCCAAAGACGTTAAGTATGATGTGTTATCGAAATTAGCAGTCAGGAGCAATCGTCAGGATGGCTGAATTGGTAAAGCATCTGGACGGTATCCAGAAGATGCAGGTTCAAATCCTGCTCCTGACTGTTATTTTCGATTTCACATTTTTCACTTTGTGTTTAATGTATAGTGCTAAGCATGTCAAATGCTACAAATATATATAAATATTTATAGGGTTTGCGTCATTATTAGGTAAAAATCTTAATTGTAAAATTAAGTTTACCTGGTCGGTATAATGTATGAAAATACGTCCGACAGATGGCGCAGGCGTCACCCAAAGACGTTAAGTATGATGTGTTATCGAAATTAGCAGTCAGGAGCAATTGTCAGGATGGCTGAATTGGTAAAGCATCTGGACGGTATCCAGAAGATGCAGGTTCAAATCCTGCTCCTGACTGTTATTTTCGATTTCACATTTTTCACTTTGTGTTTAATGTATAGTGCTAAGCATGTCAAATGCTACAAATATATATAAATATTTATAGGGTTTGCGTCATTATTAGGTAAAAATCTTAATTGTAAAATTAAGTTTACCTGGTCGGTATAATGTATGAAAATACGTCCGACAGATGGCGCAGGCGTCACCCAAAGACGTTAAGTATGATGTGTTATCGAAATTAGCAGTCAGGAGCAATTGTCAGGATGGCTGAATTGGTAAAGCATCTGGACGGTATCCAGAAGATGCAGGTTCAAATCCTGCTCCTGACTGTTATTTTCGATTTCACATTTTTCACTTTGTGTTTAATGTATAGTGCTAAGCATGTCAAATGCTACAAATATATATAAATATTTATAGGGTTTGCGTCATTATTAGGTAAAAATCTTAATTGTAAAATTAAGTTTACCTGGTCGGTATAATGTATGAAAATACGTCCGACAGATGGCGCAGGCGTCACCCAAAGACGTTAAGTATGATGTGTTATCGAAATTAGCAGTCAGGAGCAATTGTCAGGATGGCTGAATTGGTAAAGCATCTGGACGGTATCCAGAAGATGCAGGTTCAAATCCTGCTCCTGACTGTTATTTTCGATTTCACATTTTTCACTTTGTGTTTAATGTATAGTGCTAAGCATGTCAAATGCTACAAATATATATAAATATTTATAGGGTTTGCGTCATTATTAGGTAAAAATCTTAATTGTAAAATTAAGTTTACCTGGTCGGTATAATGTATGAAAATACGTCCGACAGATGGCGCAGGCGTCACCCAAAGACGTTAAGTATGATGTGTTATCGAAATTAGCAGTCAGGAGCAATTGTCAGGATGGCTGAATTGGTAAAGCATCTGGACGGTATCCAGAAGATGCAGGTTCAAATCCTGCTCCTGACTGTTATTTTCGATTTCACATTTTTCACTTTGTGTTTAATGTATAGTGCTAAGCATGTCAAATGCTACAAATATATATAAATATTTATAGGGTTTGCGTCATTATTAGGTAAAAATCTTAATTGTAAAATTAAGTTTACCTGGTCGGTATAATGTATGAAAATACGTCCGACAGATGGCGCAGGCGTCACCCAAAGACGTTAAGTATGATGTGTTATCGAAATTAGCAGTCAGGAGCAATTGTCAGGATGGCTGAATTGGTAAAGCATCTGGACGGTATCCAGAAGATGCAGGTTCAAATCCTGCTCCTGACTGTTATTTTCGATTTCACATTTTTCACTTTGTGTTTAATGTATAGTGCTAAGCATGTCAAATGCTACAAATATATATAAATATTTATAGGGTTTGCGTCATTATTAGGTAAAAATCTTAATTGTAAAATTAAGTTTACCTGGTCGGTATAATGTATGAAAATACGTCCGACAGATGGCGCAGGCGTCACCCAAAGACGTTAAGTATGATGTGTTATCGAAATTAGCAGTCAGGAGCAATTGTCAGGATGGCTGAATTGGTAAAGCATCTGGACGGTATCCAGAAGATGCAGGTTCAAATCCTGCTCCTGACTGTTATTTTCGATTTCACATTTTTCACTTTGTGTTTAATGTATAGTGCTAAGCATGTCAAATGCTACAAATATATATAAATATTTATAGGGTTTGCGTCATTATTAGGTAAAAATCTTAATTGTAAAATTAAGTTTACCTGGTCGGTATAATGTATGAAAATACGTCCGACAGATGGCGCAGGCGTCACCCAAAGACGTTAAGTATGATGTGTTATCGAAATTAGCAGTCAGGAGCAATTGTCAGGATGGCTGAATTGGTAAAGCATCTGGACGGTATCCAGAAGATGCAGGTTCAAATCCTGCTCCTGACTGTTATTTTCGATTTCACATTTTTCACTTTGTGTTTAATGTATAGTGCTAAGCATGTCAAATGCTACAAATATATATAAATATTTATAGGGTTTGCGTCATTATTAGGTAAAAATCTTAATTGTAAAATTAAGTTTACCTGGTCGGTATAATGTATGAAAATACGTCCGACAGATGGCGCAGGCGTCACCCAAAGACGTTAAGTATGATGTGTTATCGAAATTAGCAGTCAGGAGCAATTGTCAGGATGGCTGAATTGGTAAAGCATCTGGACGGTATCCAGAAGATGCAGGTTCAAATCCTGCTCCTGACTGTTATTTTCGATTTCACATTTTTCACTTTGTGTTTAATGTATAGTGCTAAGCATGTCAAATGCTACAAATATATATAAATATTTATAGGGTTTGCGTCATTATTAGGTAAAAATCTTAATTGTAAAATTAAGTTTACCTGGTCGGTATAATGTATGAAAATACGTCCGACAGATGGCGCAGGCGTCACCCAAAGACGTTAAGTATGATGTGTTATCGAAATTAGCAGTCAGGAGCAATTGTCAGGATGGCTGAATTGGTAAAGCATCTGGACGGTATCCAGAAGATGCAGGTTCAAATCCTGCTCCTGACTGTTATTTTCGATTTCACATTTTTCACTTTGTGTTTAATGTATAGTGCTAAGCATGTCAAATGCTACAAATATATATAAATATAAAAATATTTTTGTTATTCCCGCTGTTTCTCCTTCCAAGTATCTCTTGTTCCACTCCTGTAGCGTTTGGTTCCGAATCTGCTTTTTTTTGAAAGAAACTGGGCATTTATCGTAATGCGGGATAGTCTTTATATGCAACGCTGCTTCCTTAGCCAGATGATCGGCTCTTTCGTTTCCCTCCACCCCCACGTGGGCCTTAATCCAGCACATTTTTAAGGACTTACCTTGGTTCTCAATGTCATATATTAATTTTCTGGTTTTTACTGCGAGAGGGTGAAGGGATTCGTTGTTTATAATAGTGTATAGTGCCGCTCTCGAGTCGCTGATAATTGCGGATTTCATACATGAATTCCGCCGTGCCTCCTCAGCCGCCTTACATATCGCTAGCATTTCCGCCTGATATACTGAGCAGTAGGATGCAAGTTTTAGTTTTATCTTTTTGCTTTCGACGCCATTCCTCCACACAGATATTGCAGCACCAACTTTTCCTTCTATTTTGCTTCCATCTGTGTAGATTTGCAGTTCGTCTTGAAGCTGGTCTTGCACCTCCTCCTGCGTTGTCAAACACATGAAATTCCTGCTGGTATGTTTGGCTGGATGCGGTTTTTTAGTGTATAACACTGGTCTTTCGATTTCTCTGTCACCTGGTACCAGCCGTGAGACCCCCCTCTTGGCATCGTACAGGGAAGCATTTTCCCTTATACGCATGTCCAGGGGGAGTATCCCGGCTAGCACCAGGGCAGCATTGAGCGACACTGTTCTGTAGGACTTGGAGATTCTCTGCGCGAACAACCTTTGCACCACATTAAGTTGCTTCTGGATTTTCACCTTTCTAGTTTCGGAGGCCCATACGCCGGCAGCATAAGTTATTATGGGTTCCACAGCAGCATGGTAAATGGTCCTGGTGATCTCTGGATGGAGGCCCCAACTGACCCTGGCGGCTTTCGACAACTGCTTATAGACGCCCAATGCCTTGCCACAAACATTTGCGGCATGAGCATTGAACGTCAACCTGCAGTCAATCGTTAGCCCCAGGATCTTAATCTCCTTGGCCATTGCAATGCCGACCCCTCCCATGGTCAGCCGTGGGGTGTCGTACTTGAGTTTATTGGTTAGCACCATCGCACACGTTTTATGTGGTGCGAACCTCAACTTATTGTCAACGCCCCACCGCTGAACATGTTCGAGGGCGGCATTACACTGACCCTCAACATCCGCCGCTGTATCCCCCGAGAAGACGAGGACCACGTCATCGGCAAATGCCTGACAATAGTCTCCCCTCCTCGCGAGATCTTTCAGCAGCGGGTCCAGAAGGAGATTCCATAGTATGGGACCCCCTATGGATCCCTGAACACACCCTTTACTGGTCTCCGTGCTGTGCTCACTGCCCGCATATCTTATTGTTACCATACGGTCTTCGAGATAGCTGGCCATTATTCTCCTCAACTCTATGGGGCAGTTTTCCTCTACCAATCTTTTCTTAATGGCTGGCCACCAAGCGTT
Source organism: Leucoma salicis (assembly GCA_948253155.1). Classification (NCBI taxonomy): domain Eukaryota; kingdom Metazoa; phylum Arthropoda; class Insecta; order Lepidoptera; family Erebidae; genus Leucoma; species Leucoma salicis. The sequence goes on from OX411815.1 coordinate 10,296,576, forward strand.
GTCGAAGGCTCCCTCTATGTCCAGTGACACCATAGTAATGAGCTTCCTTTTACGGAGTTCACCCCTCAGGTAGGCCACCAGGTCATAGAGGGAGTCCTCGGTACTTCGCTGGGGCGTGAAGCCATATTGTCGAACGCTAAGTTGAGGTGCCAAATGCCACATCATTCGCCTGACCATCAACTTTTCTAACACCTTCCCCATTACTGGCAACAATCCGATCGGCCTATAGGACTTAGAACTTGAATAGTCCGCTTTCCCGGGTTTCCGAAGGGCGACAACTATGGCTCTTTTCCAAATTTTTGGGAAATAACCCAATTGCCAACATTTGTTGTAGAGTGTTTTATGTAACTCTAAGTCTCCATTTATAAGTTGGGAGCAGATATCTGCCGTGAGGCCATCTGCTCCTGGAGCTTTTTTCGGATTAAAACTTGCCATCGTTGACCTGACTTCTTCTATTGTAAATTCCGGCTCACATTGTTCATAATGCGTCGGGTTATTTAACACCGTACAGGATCTGACTTGGCGATGGTACAAGTTATCCTCCTGTGGGTCATCTTTTTGGAAAAACACTTCTGCCAATTCTTTTGCCGATTCTTCACCACTCAGCTGTCTTCCCTCCTTGACCAACGGTAAATCCTCTGTCCTTTTCCCTGTTAGTTTAATAACTCTGTAAATACTCTCCCAGACCCCCTCCTTGGTTTGCCTTCCACAGAAGCTCTTCCAGCTGTTTATCTGGGCTACTTTTGCCTCCTTTTCGTATTCTTCTTTTGCTTCAAGATAGGCTTTGACTACTCCAGGTCTTCTGGCTGGCGCCGCGCAGCGGATTCGTCTCCTTTTAGTGTTCACTCCTCTTTTCAGTGCCTCCAGCTCCTCGGTCCACCATGGTACGCTGAGTTTTTGTATGTGTTTCTTTTTAGGTATTGTAGTGTCACATGCCTCTGTTACTATTTGTGTATATTTGTGTATGTATGTGTCAAGTTCTTGTGTTGTTGTAGTTGTATGTATGTCCATATGTACAAAATTGGGTTCCTGCTTTAATTGGTCCAATTTTGAATGAAATTGGGTCCAATTCGCCTTTTTGCTATTATATTTACGTGTTGTTCTGTGTACAATTGTGCCAGATGTTCTCTGTGTTTTTATATTAAAGAATATGCTGTTGTGGTCCGAGTTAATTATGCCTTCGGCAACTGTCCAGTCTTCTACCAGTCCTAAAAGAGCTTCACTGCAAGCAGTGACATCCACGTGACTTGTGTACCTTTGTCCACCCCTGATTGTATCAAATGTGGGCACGTTACCGTTATTGAGCACGTGGAGTCCCAGCTCCCCAAGCACTCCCACCATTGTCTCTCCTCTTCGATCGACTCTGTTACCCCCCCACCATGTACTTTTGGCGTTGGCATCGCCTCCGATAATTATTTTGGGAAGTCTTGTTTCCTGGCAAATTTTTGAGAGGTGTTCGAGGTACGGATCGATGGGGAGGTCCGGCTCAAAGTAGTACGAGACGACAAGGATGCTCCAGGTACCAATTTGTAGTTCCACCACAACAATATTATTAGTTGTAAGGTGGCTGCGAAGTGTGACAGCGATGCTTGCATCGAATACCACTATCGCAGCCTTAACCGTACCTTCTCCGGGTGATGGGTTCTGGAACACCCTCGCCCCCCCGCATGAGTTCATATCCTTTTTTCCTCCCACATACGGTTCTTGTAAGAGAGCAAATGCTATTTTCCGCTGTTTTGCCTCGATCACCAATTCAGCTGTCGCCAATTTGCTTCTTTGGAGGTTCGCCTGTATAACTCTATAGGACATATTATCCGTCGCCCGTGAGACGCCCAGGGTGCCCTTAACAATAGGAAATCATCTCTCGCGCTATTGTGTCCCATTTTCTACGCAACGGGCATGTTTGACTATACACCAGGTGTTCAGTGTCGGCATTTTTAGACTTTTTACAGTTTATGCAGGTGGGTGGTTTTTCTGCTTCTTCAATCGGACATTGGGCTCGCATGTGTAGGCCTCCGCAATAATTGCAGAGGTCCTCTTTTTCTGCACAGTATTTCCTGCCATGTCCGTAACCTAAACATCTGGTGCACTGGATTAGGGGGGTCTGATCTTCGACCCTAACATGTGTAATGTCTATATATAGTTTCCCTACAGTAGTCATCCGTTGCCACAGCTTAGGAGACACTCTTAGGACTACGTGGCACTCATGGCTGTTTCTAGCTCTCCTTCTATATCTCACGTCAATCTTAGATTCATTGACTGCTAGATCTTTAAGCAGGTGTTTGTTTTGTGTCTTAATCGCTTGTTGAATATCTTCATCTTTGTATGACTTTAAGACGTTTCTTAATATAACAAGCGGGTCCTTATTTTTAGCTTCTTCAACCTTGAGCTCCTCGTTAGTTTTCAGTTGTTTCATCGCTTTCTCCATTTCCGGCTTGCTATTTTATAATAATATTATAATTGTTTTGTGTTTAGACACGCCTATGATATAGTTGTTTTTTCTCAAATATCTGAAATGTACAAACACAGCTCTGTTCCAGCTTTATAATGGTAGGTATAGAATATAGACTCAATCAGAAAAGATAACGGCTTAAATAATGTAATGTAATAAAATTAGATATGTATTTTTTCCGTGTGGTGACGTATTAAGAATACAATTGTCACCACCCCATTCTTTCCCATGGGTGTATGAGTATGAGGCAACTAAGGGAAATAAGCAATTGTCATCCATTGCATGACTGGTGGTAGGGCTGGGTACCGAGTGGGAGTACTCACTTGGTTTCGGGCCCGAGCAGATTGGTACCACTATCTCCAGTGTGACCGGCCATGAGGCACATCGTTGCGTTTTAGCTGTAGCAGGAGATAGCCGTTTATTCTTTCATTTCATATTGGTGAAATGAAATCGCGAGGAGCGGCTTGACAATACTCTCAGTATAGTTGAGTCCATGAGCGACGGTTACCATTTACCATCAGATGGGCCGTGGCTCGTCAGCCTCTACAAGCAATAAAACATAAAATTATGTATGTATATACTTTAAGTTATAAAACTTCCAACATACAAATAACTAGCTTGAATAACACATATTAATAAAGTTCATATAAACACAACATAACGCTGAGCGAACAAATATTATATGTGGTGACGGACTAAGAATACAAGATTCACCGTTATTTCCCGAGGGTGTCATAAGAGACTAAAGGAAGTAAGCAATTATCACCCATTACTGGTACCACCACCCCATTACTGGACCAGTAAACGACCCTACCAGGTTGGGCCCAAGTGGCTCGGTACCATCGATCTGACTGAACGATCCTTGGTGTATTTTGGTTATAGCGGGAGATAGCCGTTCATTCGACTGCAAAGGTAGATAATATAACTAGTTTTTCGGTTATATCTCAGGTCCCCGAAACAGTAGTGATATAAAATGTATACCAGTTTTAAGTCTAATTAAGAGCTCTCAAATAAAAAATGTGCATCAAAATCCGTTCAGTAGTTTTTGCAGACAAAAAATCTAACCATAGGGAAAAAGTAGGTAACTATCACAGTAAGAGCACAGTCTAAGACAGTCGACTGTGGTATAGGTAGAATTTTTGTAACATAGCATGTCCCATCCATCCATCAGCCTATCGACGTTCACTGTCTCCCCATAAGAATACTACAACGTGTCCCCAGCTGCCTGCATCCAATGGCCAGATGGTCGGTTGACCTGGAGATAAAGCACCGATACTAACATGTCGGTGCCTTGTTTTTGTTCCTTGTCGTATATCATATACAATGAAAAATGCACACACTTCAAAGGAATTAATTTGTTTATTAAAAGTTATTTAGGAGAAGTATTCGATTGTCAAAATTTACAAGCAAATTCACTTTATTATCGCTGTTTTTTTATTTATTGTACCAAAGCAATATCTTCAATAGAAAATTCGTCAAGAAATTTCTTTATATTATTAGATAATTTCTTCAGGGCAGCATTCACTATTGGTTTGCCATATACCACCGAAACTTCTTTCCAGGCTCCATTTAAGAAATTTAACATTCCGTCACCTAAAAGAAAGTTTTTTTCATTAGAATACTTCCTGATATTTACGCTAATATTACACTTTATGGAATAAAACTACGTTTACGGAATCTATCGCGTTTACTTGATTTTCTACTATCCCGACGTTTCGAATACTTTACAGCATTCATGATCACTGGGCTGGTGGACTTAGATGTTAGACGATGTTTATTGCCTTGGACGTCGATTACTATGTTACTGACTTATAAACATACTAGATTCTGCACGTGACTTCTACCGTGTGGACTTCTAGAAATGTGTCACTCTACGGTACATTAATTATCTCTGCAAAAATAGTTATCGCACTGGTACTATCCAGATTCTTCGGAATAAAAAGTACCTTTACGGATTTTCCAGGCAATATGTTTGCAAAATCTCATGGTGATTAGTTTAGTAGTTGCGTGAAAGTGTAACAAGCAAACTCTCATATTTATAATATTAGTAAGGATTCCAAATCTAAATATCCATCCATCAGCCTTTTATCGTCCACTGCTGGACATAGGCCTCCCGAAGAGAACGCTACAGCGAACGGTCCTGTGCCGCTTGCATCCAACGACTGCCTGTGACTTTGACCAGGTCATCAGTCCATCTGGTGGGAGGCCGTCCTACACTGCACCTTCCGATGCGCGGTCGCCACTCGAGAACCTTTCTTCCCCAACGGTTGTCGGTTCATCGAGTGAGGATATGTCGGTCACTCCCGTTCTCCTACGGATTTCCATATTATGGATCTTATCACGTAGAGAGATCCCAAGCATAGCCCGCTCCATAGCACGCTGAGCGACTTTGAGCCAACATTCAGTGACCACGCCTTTGTGCCGTAAGTCATTACTAGTAACACACACTGGTCGTAGACCTTCGACTTCAGACACTGAGGAATATTAGACACGAAGATCTCCCTCAGCTTCCCGAACACTGCCCATCCGAGCTAGATTCATCGATCAACCTCTTTCTCGAAGTTGTGTCTGCCTAACTGGACAGTTTGTCCCAGGTATACATAGTGGTCGACAACTACGAGAAGCGCACTCCCGACCAGGACCGGTGCTGAAATGACATGGAAATTAGACATGACTTTCGTCTTGTCCAAGTTCATTTTTAGTCCCACTAGTCGGGAAACGCTGCTGAGGTCGTTGAGCATGGTTCCAAGGTCCTCCAGCGATTCTGCGATGACCACGATATCATGTTGATGCCGAATCCGGTCCAGTCAAAGGGCTTGAAAACGTCTTCCAATGCAGTGGTGAAGAAATTCGGGGACATGATGTCTTCCTGTCTAACACCTTTCTGCAGTTGGATCGGTTTTATGCTCTTGTTCTAAACTCGGACAGATATAGTGACTTTTCTATACAGACACTTCAACACTTTGTTACAATGTAACCGAACAAATTACTATATAAATTATAAAGTCGCATATTCATTTGATACCGGATACCATATTCGCAAATTTAAAATACGCGCGGTTGCCTAGGCTCCTACCCAGTTAGATTATCGCCAGTGGGTCGCATGATTCCACTCCCACAATAGCCAGAATCAAATATTATTACCATATATGGCCAGCATGCGATCCCGGATGCGAGCAGAGTACGCCAGGGTTCGAGAACGTTCTATGGCTACTCTAATCGCAAGCGTATGGATAGGAAAAGTTCTAGAACAAAAAACTATCGACCAATGAGTAAGTCGTGGTAACAGCGCTAAAATGCGATAGTAATAATAGAAAGATAGAAAGATATTATCAGGGAAAAAATATAAAAAGATAACAGGAGGTAGATTATTTTTTTTCTCTGACTGAATTATCGTGTGTGTCAAGGCAGATAACACTGCGTAAATTACCGTAGTAATTAAAGTACTAATTTTGCCTAGGGCATTTGAACGTAAAAATGTGTGACTAGAAAACCCCAAAGAACTGCTGTTAGTGCGTCCCCAAATTTAAATTAAGATCTGAATAAAAACTCCTGGGGTTTCAAGCTCAAGTTCAAGTTTCAAGTTCAAGGTTCAAGTTCAAGTTCAAGTTCAAGTTTCAAGTTCAAGTTCAAGCTTCAATTTCATGTTTCAAGTTCCGAGTTCCAAGTTTCAAGTTTCAAGTTCCAAGTTACTGTTCCTGGCTACGCTTGAGATCCGGGTTACGACTTCCGGGTTGCGGCTGCCCGGTCCTGTTTCCGGCGCCGGTTGCGCCGGCTTCACCCGCCTACCGGCAGATATCTGCACGCGCCGAAGGACGAGGGCCTGCCCTTCGGCCCAGTTACAGCCTCTCCCCGTAGTTGAGTACCCGTAGGTGACGGTCTTGGGGACAATCCCCTGAGTTGCGAACCTCCCCCCTGAGTTCTCATTTCTCTGTCTTGTTTATCGTTAAATTTTTAAATAATTAATTATTTTGTAATATTTTTTTTTAATTAAATTGTTAATTTCGAATTTGTCTTTTATTTAAATTGTTAGGGTTTTCCCCGTAACAACTTCGATGTATCGATAGTCAATTTGGCACCGCTGAAGGGTCTGCAGCACCGTCCAAGTTTCGATCGAATCGAAGGCTTTCTCGTAGTCCACAAACGCTAGACACAGAGGCAAATTATACTCCTCGGTCTTCTGTATAATCTGAGGTAGCGTATGTATGTGGTCTACGGTACTATGGCCTTTTCGGAAACCGGCTTGTTCGGGAGGCTGGAAGTCGTCGAGCCTGTGCGTGAGTCGATTTGTAATGACCCTCGAGAACAACTTATAGACATGGCTCAAGAGCGAGATGAGTCTGTAATTCTTCAAGAGGGTTCTGTCATCTTTCTTGAAGAACAGCACACTCCTGGTCCACGACTCTGGAACGTCGCCCCCGAGAAAAAATGAAATCTAAACATATAGGTATGTATTTAAATAAAAGGACCGAATTTTTTATTTGTGACTACTGGATAGGTTTAATTAAGTTTTGTACGTTTCATTTTAAAAATATGTATACTATAATATCTTCATCCTAACTATTATAAAGCTGTAACAGTGTAGTGTGGATATTTTAGGAAAAAATGTCTGTATTAGGCTATATAGGGACGTCCGAATACAAAACAATTTATTTTTAGTTTTTCTATCTGTTTGCCTATTTGTCTGTTTGTTTGTTCGTGCATCACGCAAAACCTATTGAACAGATTTTAAGTTGCTTATCCGTTTAGTCATTTTGAGTAATGTGCGAACATACAAACATAAAACAAGTGCAAAATCAATAGTTTTGTTTTTAAAGAGGCCTAAATTGTCTAATCATTTAAAAAAATGTACAGATGTAGCTGTAGCTATTTAATAGTATAGATTAGATTTTTACTTAACATAAATTACCATACATGAAAAGCTTGACGTTTTTACGCAGGCAAACCAGTTTGTAGAAAAGCGATGTGGTGACATAAAAAAATAACATAAAAAAGTACTGTGTACTTACTAAGCTCTTTGTTTCCATTGAATAAATTAGTAAGTTCGAAGCTAGCGTTGTCCTTGACTTCAAATTCGAAGTCGTACTTTGTGACCTTAAAATGATCTTTTCCATTCTTCTTTATAATGTCATAATATGGGGTGAACATCACTTGCATATTCTCTACAAGAATCATACTTAATTAGCAGTACCTATATAAATTTAAATTAATAAAAAAAAATAGTAAATTTCTTTGTCGTCTATATTCAATAAATTCATAAGTTATTTCTCTTCTTCTCATTTTATCCTATAGTCTTTCTATCCCATTATTTGGCATAGGCTTCTCCGCTATCTTGGATACATAATTCTGCTTTCGTAGATTTTCTACTCTTACGACATTTTGTTAATGTAAAAGGTATACGTTCTCTATTTTATTGTATTTTAGCCCATTATCAACTATGTAAAATGAAATTAGTTATCTACTTACTGAAATCTATTTTTATTTGTCCATCACCGGTTATTGGTAAACGCAACACTTCTCCTCCAGCTTGGTAGTGACCCTTTAAAATAGCATCTACGTGCAAATTAAAGCTAAACTTTTTTTTTTCCAAATCCCATCTGAAATTTAAATAACCTTATAAATATTTTAATAGATTTTACTATGGTATATATCGCATTATTTGTTCTCATAAAGTGGTATTTAAAGTGTAATTTACATAAATAAATCGTGAATAAATATTTATAACATTTAAAGTAGGTCTTAATTGCAATAAAAACATTGACTTACTCGACGTCATCATTTTTGATTTGTTTTAGCCCTATCAACGTAATATCAGATAAACTGAGTTGTAGACCAGCTAAATCAAATTTCAAGTCATTCATTGCCATTGGATCTAATACTTCAACATTATATTTAGGCATTCCGTCCATAAATATAGGTATCATCTTTTGCACAGCGGGGATCATGCAGGCTTTGTCTGTGAGTTTGCATTTCTCTACAGGTAAAACTAAAACAAAAATATTAAACACAATGAGTAAAACGAGTAAATTAGAAAACATACACACACACATATATGCACACACACATATTTATACACACATACACATTATAATATACCTTGCACACTATGAAGCTCTATTTGACGAGATAAAAAATACTGTCTTAGCGTCTGAATTGATTAGTGTAATTATAATAATTCTAGAATTTAAGAAGATATACAATTTTAAAGTGGAAGGATGTATGTACAGGGGAGACCGAGACTCACCTACCTAGACCAAATCGTTAATGTATTGAAGGAAGGTAGAGTCAGTTGTCCCCGAAACCAGCGTGAGTGTATAAAGAGAATTATGAATGTTGAGGAAGCGAGACATCTATACAAAAATAGAGCCTTTTAGCATTCTGTTCTCTCTGCCTATCCTGCAAGAGAGATAGTGCGATGATAGGTAAGTAATAATTCTAGATTTCAATAATTCATACCTGAACATTGGGCAAGGCCAAAGACGAGCAAAATCAAACTTATAATATTACGTATTGCTTTCATGTTGCTTGATACAAGTTATTACGAGTTCTGTAGCTAAAATGAGCGCTAACATGCATTTACTCTGTTAATATAGTAACCTCACTGTGAATAAATATAGGGTTGGTAAAAATATGTAATGGAAATTAATTTTTATATGATTTTTGTATGTCAGAACATAATTATAAACATGAAAATGTAGGTGCAAGGCCGTTATCGTACAGCATTTTATAAGGAAAAAGGGTCGCAGCAAGACTGAGAGAACTACCAAGGCATTAGCTTGCTCAGCGTCGTCAGCAAACTACATGCAAAAATTTTGGTTAACATACATGATACAAGCAACTGAAAAAAAATATGACCCGTGCAAGCGGGACTTAGGAACGAAAGAGGATGCATAGATCAGATCTTTTCCTCAGGAACATAAGCCGAAAAATTCTTGGCTAAAAGTCAGGTCTATTGTGCTATCGCAAACTTAGAAAAAGCTTATGACAGAGTAATAAGAAAGGAATTTATGGTCGTCATTGTGTACCTAAAATGAAAGTGGCTTGATTCGAGCACTGAAATCACTATACAAGGATTCCAGTGATTGTATCAGGATAAATGGGGCTTTCACAACTGGTTTAATATCGGAAAAAGTGTTAGACAGGGATGTGAAGCCTCACCAATCGTTGTTTAACTTATACATAGACAATTGTTTGAAAGATTTGAAAGAGAACTCGTATGGATTGAGAATGTATAATTTAATTATTAAATGCCTGCTATACGCTATTTATCAGGTCAACTTAGCACCATCAGAGGAGTTGCAGGCGATGATTAACATAATGCATGAAGCTTTGAAAGTAAAAGGGATGTCAGTGAATATCAGCTAGGCGAAAATACCTAATAGTTTTTGACAGGGAAGATAATATGACAAATTACAAGATTCCGATTGCAGGAGAACGAGTGGAACAAGTGAAAGAATTTGGGTTCAAAGTTTACGAGAAGCGAAAAGTATGACTGTGATATTGAGTGGAGAGCGATGGCTGGCAATAAAATGAATGGGGAACTACATGGCTTTATGAACAGACAGAAAGTGTCAAAAAAGGCACGACTGGCATGTGCGTAAGGGGTGCTGGTCCCTACACTTATGTATGGTAGTGAATGATGGGCATGGTAGAAGAAACATGAGAGTAGATAAATGCTGTGGAGATGAGATGTCTGAGAAGCATATCCGGAGTGACTCTGATGGATAGGGTGAGAAATAGTATGATACGAGAATGTTGTGGTGTGAAAGAAGATGTAGTGATAAAAATAGAGAAAGGAATGCTTAGGTGATTAGGATACGTAGAGAGGATGAAACAAGATTAACGAAATAGACATAAATCGCGACTGTTAATGGGCATGTTGGTAGAGGTTGCCCGAGGCAAACGTGTTTTTACCAGATCGGAGCCGATGAAGCGAAACATATATGTCAGGATCATAGCAAGTGGAGTGCGGTAGGCACGTAAGGGTAGCTTACGGGAAAAAGGCGTGACAATATATGTACGTATGTACAATTTAAAAAAAATTAAACCCGAGACATTGTCATCAGCAGTCGCACACATTACCGCTTACACTCAAACTCAAGAAGAACGAAAAAGCCTTGAAAGGCACCCAATAAGCGATTTTAGACCGTCTAAAAGGAATGGGAACAGTGCTAAAAATTAAAATTTGGCTTCGTAAGATCTCACTAGGATATGTTAAATGCATTAACATATAAATAAACAATATTAACGTGCAAATAACTACTTCAAAGGAAAACTTGGATGACTTTTTTGCATCGCATAGTGACGAAGGACGACTAGTGGTTTTACTATGACAACTCAAAGCATAGGAATCCGTATAATTTTTTATGAATGATAAAAAGCTTATGATTAATATTATTATCTGGTGGAATCAGTTTGGGAGTACTCTTCTGCAAGCTAATATAGTCTAACGAAACTATCATAGAGATACGTTACTAAAAAGAATTGATGCAACTAGGTCAAAAATTGAAGTTCAAATGCCCAAAATACGAGTATTTATGTCAAAAGATAAGAAAAAGTGATATTCCAACAGGATAATGTTCATTATAAAGGCACGTTTCCGCCGAAATTGTTGGCAACTACTGTGTTTTCAACTATTTGAAAACTGCAATGGTGTCTTCACCATATTAAAATAAATCAACAACAATTTGAGAAACATTTTAAATGACAACTAGGTGTCTCCACCAGTATTGTTGGCAAAATGTCTTCAATGATAGCAGTTTTTCTTTGGTGGATACGCAGCTTGACTGGTTTATACGCGCATTAAACTTTTCAAAATACTATTATTTTGACTAATCTCGACATTTCGGCTGAGTTATGAAAGTGGCTGAGGGCTCCACAGTTCCTGTTCGTTGCCCCTAACTGTGGGATGTGATGATACATACATTTTTTCCGATAAACTTTTCACTATAAAAACTGGGTATACCACATGAAAATACTGTGAAATAAAGGAACTGTTATTTAAATCTTACAACCTATGCGTTGTGTGTTTGTATATGCTATGGACGTCTACAGGTGTGGCGGGTTATGGCAAAACCTTTTAAAACAAAACTACTTTTACGAAATTAATCTTGTTTATCTTATAGCCACGGAATGCTATAAGATATTAAAAAAGTCGAATAATTAAAGAAACAACCAAATACAAAAGATCCATAAAAGTACAAATTGACATGCTTAGCACTATACATTAAACACAAATTGAAAAATGTGAAATTGAAAATAAAGCGGCAAATGCTAAAAATATATATAAATATTTATAGGGTTTGCGTCATTATTATGTAAAATCTTAATTGTAAAATTAAGTTTACCTGGTCGGTATAATGTATGAAAATACTTCCGACAGATGGCGCAGGCGTCACCCAAAGACGTTAAGTATGAATGTGTTATCGAAATTAGCAGTCAGAAACAATTGTCACGATGGCTGAATTAGCAAAGCATCTGGACGGTATCCAGGAGATGCAGATTCAAATCCTGCTCATAACTGTTATTTTCGATTTCACATTTTTCACTTTGTGTTTATTCAATTTTACATGTTTATATATATGCACTTATGCAGATATCTATGTAAACTCATGGATTGTTGTTCTTACACTTCTTACTAATTTCCAGATGGCGCCTTGCAAAATGACTGAGAGGTAGCAGGTAGACCAATATGGAAGTACTTCTTGAAATTAGCCATAGATAGCGTATAAGACATGAAGCCCACATTAGTACTTTTTGAAATTAGCGCTATCTATGTGATTTATTGAAAACTACTTAGTAAGACCAATACATCATTAGTTACTTATCAAATAATCAATTTTGTTGTGAAATGAAGATTATGGGGCGTGCTGTTTTGGATTTTCCAAAGTATTTATCATAAATTGCACTTGTAAAATAATATATACACACACATATCAAGAATAAACACAATTTTTAACACTCATGATACTTTTGATGCCTTTTTTGTTATTTAAACTAGTTAAAAAACTGTTTAAAGAGTTTTGTCTTGGACGTCCGTATCCGTGTGCTGTAGGTATGTTCGGATAATGTATGTTAACACGATAACGACCGAAATACTTTACTAATCGAGTATTTTTTTTTTTTAACGATTCAGTATAATTACGAATAGAGCCCTATCACTTTTCATGGTCTGATTCAATATAGTTTAATTGTTATTATATAAACAAAAAAATTGCGAATATTTACGCTCGACTGTACACTAAAACCAGCGCTATCTTTATATCGTGAGAACTACTTCTATAGACCAATATAGAAGTACTTCTTAAAATTAGCGCTAGATGGCGTATAAGACATGAAAACCACAGTACTTTTTTAAATTAGCGCTATCTATGTGATTTATTGAAAACTACTTCGTAAGACCAATACATTATTAGTTATTTATCAAATAATCAATTTTATTGTGAAAAATGAAGTTTATGAGGCCTGCACTTATGTTACGGACGGAGTTGGGTTACGGACGGTATACGGCATTAAACAGCTGATCGATTTAAAACTTAAAAGTATATAAAAGTTCATAATAATCGTATAAAAACTTTAAATAAACAATATTTTGGCTAAAATTTATGTCTGTGAACGTTTTCAGTTATAAATAAACTTGTTTAAACCTAAAAAAACTGTCTAAATAAGTACATCTTTGCATATTTTTAATATTAATACCCACACCAATAAAAAGTGTTAATTGGCAAACAAGTACCTAATACAAACAATAGTGTCATTTGTTTTCAATATCTTAATCTCCTCTTGAGCTATCAAATATATATTTTAATGGCAAAGTGTGCGGCCTGTGGGAAGTTCCTTGCAGCCAAAGCAGGTGCTGTGTGTTCTAATAATCCGTGCGCAAATATATATCATTATACTTGTTTATTATTACCAGAAACCACGCAAATGAGTAGCAACTGGAAGTGCCCGGTGTTGTTAACTGGCCGTTCGCATTCGACTAAGACACCTGATAAAATTGCAGAAATGCTCGAGGCATACGCGGGCCCGTCAGCCGAGTCTCCTCTAACTTTCCGTGATGAAATAAATCTATTTCGTTCTGAGCAGCGGGAGGTTCGATCAGAGTTGCGGGAGTTCCGCCGGGAAATAGGCGAGCTTCACTTCTCGTTCGGCGATTGCGTTAAACGGGTCGACTGTCTGGAGGCCAGGATCGAGACTCTAGAAAATAACCGAGCGTCTGTTTCCTTGGAGGACACTACGGTAAATCGGCTTCAGCTCACAATTTCACAACTGCAACAAGAACTGAACGATAGGGACCAAGAACTGCTCAGCTCTGATCTCGAGATTTCTAACCTGCCCTAGATCCCGGGCGAAAACGTAGTTCACACTATCACTACTGTCGCGGCGAAGCTCGGAGTTACTCTAGATGAGCGGGACATAGTGTTCGCACAGCGGGTGGGAGGCCGCATGGAGAGGACGCACCATGTCGTCGCAAGTGGCGCGCCGCGCCAGCCACACCACGACTCGCCGTGAGCGCGCCTCGCCCCCTCCCGCCTCACGCTCCATGCGGGCACCACGGCTGAGCTGGGGCTGCCTGAGCCAGCGCGCCGCTTCTATGTCAATGAGCGGCTCACACGCGCCAACAAGCAGCTGTTCTACCGTGTGCGCGCCGCTGCCGCCCGCCTTGGTTGGCGATACACATGGACGAATTACGGCCGTATCCTCGCGAAACATGCTGATGGAAAAGTGACCCACCGGATACGTACGGATGAAGATTTTGTCCGGGTTTTTGGCCTCGAGGCTTCTCCAAATAACAACGGCTAATATGCCATATTTATATAAAACTATTCATCCTTATATAATTTGTCAAATCATTACTTATTTTATTTATCTCTGGATCTCTAACCTCATCTGTAAAACAGACCTATGCTTAAAATTTGAAAAGTATGCTATATTACCATTGTCTGATTCCTGGGTTGACTCTGATGATACTCATCATATTTTGTCCTTATATTTTACATTTTTAGACTTTAAAGCACAATGTTTATTTATCATAACTAACACAAGTATCTATACTATAATTCTCAATACATACATACAACGATATCTAATTATACATTATTGTGTTTATATTATACAAAGATCATTCCTCTTAAAATATGAATATACTACATCGAATAAACAGTATACAGAGATTTGTGCTTTTGTTTATCTTTGCGATAACAATGATTAAAACAAAAAAAAATAGAGTTGGCTTATTCAATGCGGGATCTCTTGGTACACATCACGAAGAATTCACCGTAGCCATGGAGAACCTCAACTTCGATATACTAGCGATCAATGAGACGTGGCTCAGAGAGGGCGAGGAGGGCCGTGCGCCCGTTGTGTCCGGGTACCTCCTGCGTCACGTGCCCCGCGTATGCGACGTGCGCGGCGGGCACGGCGGTGGCGTCGGATTCTACGTGCGGAGCGAGCTCCGCGCGCGCACTGTGCCGCATCCACACGCGCCGGGTGTCGAGCAAATGTGGCTCCAACTGAAGGTCATGGTCATCATCACTGAAGGAATGCGTGTCAGGGCTGTCAGATGAAAAAAAGCTGTGATCGTATGCCAACTACAAAAAAATCGTATTTCAAGGATATTTTGAAATTAAAAGATCGTACAACTTATAAGTAGCAAGTTTTTATTAAAAATCACTGAAATTAGTTTAATTTTTGTGCTAAGCATGTCAAATGCTAAAAATATATATAAAAATATCTAAATATTTAAAGGGTTTGCGTCATTATTAGGTAAAATCTTAATTGTAAAATTAAGTTTACCTGGTCGGTATAATGTATGAAAATACGTCCGACAGATGGCGCAGGCGTCACCCAAAGACGTTAAGTATGATGTGTTATCGAAATTAGCAGTCAGGAGCAATTGTCAGGATGGCTGAATTGGTAAAGCATCTGGACGGTATCCAGAAGATGCAGGTTCAAATCCTGCTCCTGACTGTTATTTTCGATTTCACATTTTTCACTTTGTGTTTAATGTATAGTGCTAAGCATGTCAAATGGTAAAAATATATATAAAAATATCTAAATATTTAAAGGGTTTGCGTCATTATTAGGTAAAATCTTAATTGTAAAATTAAGTTTACCTGGTCGGTATAATGTATGAAAATACGTCCGGCAGATGGCGCAGGCGTCACCCAAAGACGTTAAGTATGATGTGTTATCGAAATTAGCAGTCAGGAGCAATTGTCAGGATGGCTGAATTGGTAAAGCATCTGGACGGTATCCAGAAGATGCAGGTTCAAATCCTGCTCCTGACTGTTATTTTCGATTTCACATTTTTCACTTTGTGTTTAATGTATAGTGCTAAGCATGTCAAATGCTAAAAATATATATAAAAATATCTAAATAATCAGTTAATTGTTTTAAAAATAAATATAAAAAATTCCTGCTCGATAGACAAAAGGCAGTAAACTAAGCTTAGGTGGCAACGGGTCAGTCTGCTCTGCTATAAAATTTAATTAACAGTTACCTACTATTTATAATATATATATTTCTTATCACTCCTATCTAATTCCTATACACTAATACATAGTCTGCATCAGATTTAATTTGGTCTTGCTCCTGTGGATTGGGAAATTCTAACCTATACTCACAGCTACATGTTGGCACATTTGGCACATATAATTGGCATAATATTTATTCGTATGTCAACACTACATTAATGTGATATTACAATATTTTTTTTCTAATTAATTATTGAACTATAGTCGTGTGTCGTGTCGGGCACAACTAAGGTTTTTTCTGAAAACCAGCGCTGAAGCCGGTTTAGTTAGTGTGTTTAATAGTTAACTTGAAGAGTTGGTGAACTAGTGGAGACCAGCTACTGTGCAGTTGAACGCTTTCCTGCAATCATGTCGAAGACCATTAAATTGCTTGATATCTATGAGACAGAATGTAATAGTGAAATGTTGTAACTAATCGCAACCGTATAATACCAACAGTATAAAAAAAATTGTTTTTTTTTTGTTGTGTGTAGTGGCAGACGAGCCACGGTCCATCTGATGATAAATGGTAACCATCGCCCATGGACTCAACTACACCGAGAGTATTGTCAAGCCGCTGCTCACCAATTCATTTCACAGATATGAAACGAAATATAAACGGCTATCTCCTGCTACAGCTAAAACGCAACGATGTGCTTCATGGCCGGTCACACGGGAGATGGTGGTACCAACCCGCTCGGGCCCGATACCAAGTGAGTACTCCCACTTGGTACCCAGCCCTACCATCAGACATGCAATGGATGATAATTGCTTACTTCCCTTAGTCGCCTCATACAACACCCGTGGGTAAGAAATGGGGTGGTAACACTTGTATTCTTAGTCCGTCACACGGACAGTTTTTTGTATTAGTGCGAAAACTCCTCAATACTCATAAGTTTTTTTCTGATCTATATTTTAGCACTTGACATGCTCAGTTACTTTAAAGAACAAATTATTTGTGAAAGCGAAAACAGAAACTTTTACTGCAAGCGGGATTTGAACCTGCATCCCTTCCATCCGGGGCAGTACTCTTTAAGCTATTAAATTATAGTGAAATTATACTATTTAATGTTTAAAATATCGTGACCAGACTTTTCTTATCAGAACAGCTAGATATCGCTTTTTCTTTTTGGTGTAGTCTCGGGGGCTACAGGGAATCTCATATCTCACAATCGACATCGTATCGTCTCACTTGTTATTGGTAGAGAATCACAGTGATCACGATATGATGTCGATTGTGAGATATGAGATTCCGTCTAACCCCCCTGGGCATATTCGTAGTGACGATTACAAAATATAATATTGGATATTAGTGATAAACTCGATATTATTATTATTATTAAATATTTAGTGTATTTATTATTGGTATTATTCTTAATTAAAAATAATATTTAACATTCTGAATATACGATGCCAAAATTATTAAAGTTACTACCTATTGTAATTTATTTCAATCGGGTTTCAGTTGGGTGCTCAAGCGATACTTTTATGGTAACTATAAAATTTGTGTTAATATTAAACATTTAATTAACCGTATTTTTTATTAAGACGGAAAAAAAATACTCATCCGGGCCACAAAGACTATATATTATAGGATTGTGTTAGACCCACACCCACTTAATAAACCCGCTGTGAGCCGACTCTCTCTTCACCGGTTTAGTCACCCGGGGCTTAGCTAATGCGGCATTAAGTGCATGTACTGGCACCTGCGCCACGCCAGTCGCCTGCCGATAGACCTTGGCGAGCACCTCCAAATTTCTAATAGTAGGGTCCGGCCAGCACTCAAACCACCTCGGTCGATCACATGTGGTATCCGCGTGCGACCCTGTACGTCATAACTCTATGTGATCTCGTTTGAAGATCTCTAAACAGTTCAGTTACCAAGTAATTCGGAAATACAGCGATACAAGTTTAGATTTACATATTACTGGCTCATCAAGACATCACGTGTCACAATTTGTTATATTTAAATACTCATATACATAAAATATTATTTCCGCCCTTTTTTTATTTTATTTTAGGTGGGCAAAAATGTCCTACCGCACACCCCGCTGCCCGGGAGACAACGGGGTAGTGTGGGG
The DNA here is from genome assembly GCA_948253155.1 of Leucoma salicis. Taxonomy (NCBI): domain Eukaryota; kingdom Metazoa; phylum Arthropoda; class Insecta; order Lepidoptera; family Erebidae; genus Leucoma; species Leucoma salicis. The sequence goes on from OX411815.1 coordinate 10,314,623, forward strand.
CTCTCATCCACTAAGAACCCACCGAGCGCCCTCACCCGCCCTTACTACGGCGGATCACAGGTACCGCGTCGTTTCACCGCGATCCGCAGGCGGCAGCCCCTTCGGGCACCCTCTCTTGTGCGACGCCCCACGCAATTGGGCGTCACGCCTTCGCGGTAGGCTTCTGCGGACGGCAGGGTACTCCCCGACCCCACCGTCCGCAGCCTCGGCTAGGGCGGCATCAGGCGCATGCTACTTACGCGTGCGTGGACACTGGAGCTAACGAACGAAAGGTCCACTATCGACTCGCCCCAGCGCCGCACGCACATTAGGGCGGACCCTTGGTTTAGCAACACAAGGTCCGCCGCTTCCGCCCACTCTTGGACCGCCGCACCTCGGGCGTCCGTCCTGGGGGACCCCCACGCCGTTGATTTGGCGTTAAAGTCCCCCAGCACGAGCACAGGGCTCGGTACCATACGCCGTATCGAGGTCTCCAGGCTATGCAAGAAGACCTCGAAAGCCGCCAGACTACGATTGGGGGAGAAATACACGCATTACAGCGTGACCCTTCCCCATTCAGCTGCCACATATCCCGTGCCCTTGTCTTTGACTGACAAGGGCGGGGAATGCGGGCCGCCACCGACCAGACGACCGCCACGGAGCCATCCCCGCTACCCGCCCAATTGGGGCGATTGGGGATTTTGTAGGGCTCCGCGGCTACGGCAACACCGATCGACCGCTCCGCTATGGATTGCAGGAAGAGGTCCTGCGCCCTGGCGGAACGGCCGAGATTCCCTTGGAGGAGGATAGAGTCGTGGTCCATAAACTAGACCACGATGGAGCCTCTCCCCTCTGAGACATGGGCGCTGCCTCGCGCTCCGCAGCAACGCCGCGACGTTTGGCCCGGGATCGCCGGGGCTCCACCACCTGCCAGTCTCCGACTGAGGACGTAGCAACGGCAGACCCGGCAGCAGAAGCCAGTCTGTCGTGGCACCGCAGCTAGCAGAGGCGCAGCGGCGCTTGATAGAGGCGGGAACTCCTCTCGGGGCTGACCCCTCGAGGCTTGTCCCGCCTTGCCTTTCTTTCTGTCCCGTTTTTTTTGGACTGCAGGAGTCGGTGCTCCTGCTGGTGGTTTTGCCGCTGCTGCAGCGAAAGACACATGGCCCTCTTGGCACGGCAGGGCTGTTGGTGCCGAGGCCATCGTGCCGTTCCTCTTATCTGCCGCTAGCGGTGGCCGCAGCCGTGGCTCCGGAGGCAGCCTCGCGGCTAGAGCGTCAAACCGCGGACCAAAGACCGCAGCAACGCGGTCAATGATCACGCGGAACGCCTCGTCCTCTAGCTCCGGTCCGACGCTTGGCTGGGCGGTGGATGGACCCAGGGTAGACGCGGGGAGCCCAAGCTCAACCCGAAACTGGCTTGTCCCTGCTCCAACTCCGCCATCCGTGCCTTGAGGCAGCGGTTAGCTTCGTCAAGGCGCTGATTCTGCGCCTCCAGACGAGCGTTCTGAGCCTCGAGGCGCTTGTTCTGCTCCGCCAAGCGCCGGACCGATAGCGAGATCTCGTGCGCGGCGTCTTTTAGGCCACGCACGAAGTTACCTTTTAAGTTCCGCGAACCAGCAGCCACCGTCTCTACTATGGCCACGCTGTTTACGGCCCTCTCCTCAACCTGGGCCGTCCCTAAATGGCCCTCGTCTGGGAGGCGGAGTTTTTCCGTTAAAAGCGCCAGGCGCTCCTCGGGATTCTGCTCCGCCTCCAGCCTTTTGAGACTTAGGGTTTCTGCCCTAATGGCAGATGTGGCACGAGGCGCAGATGCCACAGGACGGCTCATGTCTCGATCCTTAACGCTATACTGCGCTTTCGGGGGAGGCGTCTAAGTAGGGCAGTCCTCTGATTCGGGCGCCCCACCACCCTGGGACATGGTGCGCTTCCGCGACGGATGATCAACATCCATCTGCCCCGCACTTATGTCCGCCGCAGCTATTGTGCTGCCCGCCCTTCTGATATTTGCCCTTAGGGCGCAATTACTTTCTTTAGCAGCGGACATCTCGGAAGCCGATGCTTAATACAAAAATTTGTGAATAATATTTTGGTGATCAGCCGAAGATACGTTTGAAATACGGAATAAAAAAGAAATTTATTTTTTGAAGAATTATACAATAATAAATTAATATTTCATACAACCGTGTTGTCCGTGTGGTGACGGACTAAGAATACAATTGTTACCACCCCATTCTTTCCCACGGGTGTCGTATGAGGCGACTAAGGGAATTAGGCAATTATCATCCATTGCATGGCTGGTGGTAGGGCTGGGTACCAAGTGGGAGTACTCACTTGGTATCGGGCCCCAGCGGGATGGTACCACCATCTCGCGTGTGACCGAACATGAAGCACATCGTTGCGTTTTGGCTGTAGCAAGAGATAGCCGTTTATTCTTTAATTTCATATCTGCGAAATGAAATGGTGAGCTGCGGCTTGACAATAGTCTCGGTATAGTGGAGTCCATGAGCGACGGTTACCATTTACCATCAGATGGGTCGTGGCTAGTAACGTATACAATATTTTTTATTTCGCCACAATAATACTTGTTCCTGAAGGATACTACTTTTTGCACATTGCCTAACAGCTGAACGGATTTGTATGAAATTTGTTATTAAAGTAAATTATAATACATAGAATATTTTTAATCCAGTATAGAGTTGCCGTGGGATATTCCTAAAAGACTTTATAGTCCAAATTTTGAGCTACACGCAGACGACATCGCGTGCAAAAGCTAGCTTATTGCATAATCTTAAAAAAAAATAGTAGATATGATAAGCCTGCCTGTCCTTACTATTATCCAACGCTAGCTCCGCCGCAGCCAAATGATAGTGTTGAATAAATGCTAGTATTTAGATTATATCTAAGGTTCCCAATATAGTAGCGGCATAAAATGTAAACCAGTTTTTAAATATAATCAAGAGGTATCAAACTAAAAGTTATATCAAAATCCATCAGTAGTTTTTGCGTGATGCGCGAACAAACAGACAAACACAAAAATCTAAAAAATAATACTCTGTGTTCAGACACGCCTGTACAGCCTAATAAAGTATTTTTTTTTTTCTCAAATATCTTAAATATGCAGACACAGCTCTGTTACAGCTTTATAATAGTTATTAGGATATGTGAGTCGACAGATTGGAGTTGGAAGCAAAAACACAAACCAATACGACAAGAGCATACAAACTGGATGTATAGCGAATCTTGCCTTCAATCGTAACTGCTTATGTTAGACCTCATAATTTTACAGAAATGTTTAAAGGAGATCAGTCTAAAATTATTACTATGATCGATATCTCCAGGAAAAAAGATTTATAAGATCAATGCAGCGTCAGTCTGTGAGGCCATAGATGAATGTGTCTCTTAAGTTTTACATGATCGCTGTCTTTTTTTTTGTGATTTCGCTATCCTATAAATACCTAAACCTATACAATTAAATATTATTATCGTAAAATTATATCATTGAGAATAACGTCTAATTCCCTTAATCGGCTCTTACGACTCCCGTGGGTAGAGAGGGGTGGGACAATTCTAAAGCCGGCCCCACGCGGGCAACATAGGTATATGATCAACAAAAAAAGAAATAATCCGACTTGAAAATAATATTTAAATTTATATAAAACTTAATCAAATAGAAGCTACTAGAAAACGAATTTTTTTACAATTACACACACACAATACACAATTAGCCTTTGCCCGCGGCTTCGCCGCAGCCTAAAGCTGGTTTTTAGGTTATATCTCAGGTTCCCGATATAGTAGCGGGATAATTAATGTATAAGTACCAGATTTTAATTCTAATCAAAAGCTACCGAAACAAAGAAGTTGCATCAAAATCCGTTTAGTAGTTTTTGCGGGATGCGCGAACGAACAAACAGATAAACAGACAAAACATCTAAAAAAATCGTTTTGTGTTTAGACACGCCAATATAGCCTAACATTAAACACAAAGTGAAAAATGTGAAATCGAAAATAACAGCCAGGAGCAGGATTTGAACCTGCATCTTCTGGATACCGTTCAGATGCTTTACCAATTCAGCTATATATATAATTCAGTATAGTGCTAAGCATGTCAAATGCTAAAAATATATATAAAAATATCTAAATATAGCCTAATTTTAATTTTTTCTCAAATATCTTAGATGTTCAGACATAGCTCTCTTACAGCTTTATATATATATAGTATAGTTAAGCATCACTTTCGCGTCGCTATTCATTTTTTGTTAGGGAGTGAAAAATATTCATAAATAAATATAAATATTCACGGACATTTTCACACAAAGTTCTCTGGTCCCAAACTAAGCTTAATGCTTGTGCTATGGGTATCAGATTACGGATATAATACATATATATTAAGTACTTATTTTTTTGTAAATACATACATATAATAGTTAGAAAACACCCAGACGCAGTACAAATATCTGTGTTCATCACACAATTATTTGTCCTGCGTGGGAATCGAACCCACGACCATTATAAATATCAGTAGGCGTCTAACGCGGATATCGTATGTAATTTATTTTTTGCTTTTTAGTGTTTTCTATAAAAAAGGTCAAAGTAGGTGGTGCACGATAGGGAGGAATTCCTTGGGTGCATCTCGTATAAGAAAGCATCGAGTACAGGATCGCAGTAGAGAAAGAAATAAAGCACAGTAAAAAAAACATACAGTCGAATTGAAAGCCTCCTTCTTTTTGAAGTCGGTTGATAATATTAAAGTAGAGCATCTTCTTAGTTGACCGTATAGCTCTGTCGTGATTTTGTTAATTCATCGATGTGTGCGTGCGTAATATGCAATTCGCTGAAGCGATACACACTTGCATTATAAGTAATTAGAAAAAAGAGTGGGGCGCGTCTTCGTGGATGGCACTATCTTGGTGAATACACATACATCTCTTATATACATACATGTAAGAGGCAATAGTTTGCATTTTTTAAATAAAGGTTTATAACTGTCAAGGAACCACCAGATCATAGGCTTAAATAATATTATGCTAAGTTATAAGAATAAATTATATTTTAAGTTTTTGATCTGTATTTTTAGCACTTGACATGCTCAGCTACTTTAGAATACGAATCATTATTTGTGAATGAGGAAAAAAAGAGAACTTTAGTGTGAAAGTGAACCAAACCTTTTTTTTTTTTAAGGTAGTATGGTAGATACAGCTAAAGAAGTATGTGGATGCTCAAAGAAGCATAGGAAAGTGAAAGGTAATGCATAGTAAGATACGGAAGTAGCAGCTTCCGTAGACCAAAAATAGAAAGCGTGGCTGGACTATGTATCTTCTTTGAACCTGAGTGCAAGTATGAAAGAACAGAAGGAAGAAATATACCGGCAACGTAAGAATGACACCAAAGCCTTAGTGAAAGAGAAGCGAGATAGAGCAAATATGATTACAGAAGAAAGGCTGACCAAAAACTTCCAGAGCAACACCAAACTTTTCTGCAGGGAAGTGAAGAAATCTCGGAGTGGTTGGTCTGCTTTCAGAATGAATAAATTAAGGTCTAAAGGTGGAGACATTCTTACGCGAACACAAGATGTGTTAAGCCAATGGAGTGAATATTTTGGAGATATGTATGTGGATGTTCAGAGTGATGCTGGTGCCACATGTGGTCTTACAGATCAGCATTCGGTACCGGCATCCTCTGATGACATTAGTATGGATGAAGTTAAATGGGCGATTAGAAGTTTGAAAATGGTAAGGCGGTGGGTATTGATATGGTGTCTGCTGAGATGATCAAGCTTGGAGGCTCATGTGTCTAGAAATCCTTCCTGATGCTTCTCAATTTATTTTGGAGCTCAGAAATAGTTCCCAAGGACTGGAGAAGCGCAGTTATCGTGCCTTTGTATAAAAACAAGGGTTCACGTTATGACTGTGCAAACTACAGAGCTATGGCTCGGTAGTTTGCACAATCATAGCTTATGAGCTTGACCAGTTTGGCAGCCAAAGTGTATGGTAGGATTATTGAAAGGAGAATGAGGATGGTGTCTGATGATTTTTTGTGTGAGGCACAAGGAGGTTTCAGGTGTGGAAGAGAATGTATGGATCAAGTGTTTTCTTTACGCAACATTGTGGAGAAGCATCTGGCTGTAGGCCAGAAGGTTTTCTGCAGTTTTGTGGATTTGGAGAAATCATTTGACACTGTTGTACGAAAGGAACTTTGGGACATTTTGCCGGAGTATGGTATTGACGGTAGGCTGCAAGCGGTGCAGTCCAACTACATGGACTGCAGAGCTTGTGTGTGGCTGGATGATGGAATGTCACCCTGGTTTGACGTCAATATCGATGTTAAACAGGGCTGCGTTCTATCAGGCAGACTGTTTATCATATATCTAGATAAATGTCTACAAAGGTTGAAAGAAATGAATGTGGGAGTTCAGATGGGCGACTCAGTGGTTAACTCGCTGCTATATGCAGACGATGCGGTCCTATTAGCGCAGTCTGCGACTGACCTGCAAACCCTAGTCGATGTAATGGCAGAAAATTGTAAGAAAAGGGGCCTACGTGTGAATGTGAGCAAAACCAAAGTAATGGTTTTTGAAAGAGAAGAAGCTAGAACAGATGTTAGAGTAGCAATAGGAAATGGTGTGCTAGAACAAGTGGATGAATTTGTATATCTTGGATGTGGATTCAGTCGGGATGGAAGGTACACCACTGATGTAGAAAGAAGAGCGAATGCGGAAAATAGAGTGAACGGAGCACTGGGACAACATCTCGGCAGCCACCACCTCAGCCAGAAGGCACGTGTCGCGATACACAACGCAGTGCTTGTCCCAACGTTATTATATGGAAGCGAGAGTTTGGTATGTAAAAAGGAGCATGAGAGCAAAATCAATGCGGTCGAAATGCGATCTCTGCGGAGAATCTGTAGAGTAAGGTTGACTGACCGCATTCGTAACAATGATGTAAGAGAACGAGTAGATATGAAAGAGAGTATTGGTGTAAAGATGCGAAAGGGAATGCTCCGATGGTTCAGACATGTGGAAAGAATGCCGGACGAGCGACTGGCTAAGAGGATATACAATGCGAAAGTGGAAGGATGTAGGTACAGGGGGAGACCGAGACTTACCTATCTAGACCAAATTGGTCATGTATTGAAGGAAGGTGGAGTCAGGTCTCCGAAACCGGCGGGCGTGTATGAAGAGAGTTATGAATGTTGAGGAAGCGAGAGATGTATGCAAGAATAGAGCCTCTTGGCACTCTGTTCTCTCTGCCTACCCCGCAAGGGAAATGGCGTGAAGTTAATTAGTTAGTTACATGCTCAGCTACTTTAAAATACGAATTATTATTTGTGAATGAGGAAAACAAGAGAAATTTAGGGCGAGCGGGAATCAAACCCTTTTGTTTGTTTTTTTTTTTAGGCGGGACGAAAATGTACCTAACCGCACGCCCCTTCATTCGGGGCAACGAACAGGGTAGTGTGGGGCCCGCATTCACTAAAGAAACCCGCAGTGTGCCGTCTCTCCACCTGTGTTGACGGACCACTGGTACTGTGTTGGATTACTTCAGTGGCCCGCCGGCGGCTTACCCTTTCGGGTACCCTCTTCTAAGCGACGCATCCGCACACGGAGCGTCGCACCTTCGCGGGAGGCCTTGCGGGTGGCGGACGTTCCCCAGAACATTCACCCACAGCATCACCCCCGTCCACCGTGATCGAGGCGCCAGCAGGTGGCCGACGTCGGAGCCCAAGGAAAAGTAGAGCCTCCGATTTATCCAGGGCCACACTAAGCTCCAACGCCCCGATCCTCCTGACCACCTCCGAGGTCCCTAAGTTGGCCAGGAACGCCGCTTTCTCGAAGTTTCCACCCCGGGCCACGACCAGCGTGTTGTCCGCATAGCAGATGACTGCCAGCCCGGGGGGGAGCCGACAGCGTAGCACCCAGTCGTAATCGATGTCCCACAGGAGCGGCCCTAGAACTGAACCCTGTGGGACACCGCACGACATGGGTCTTCTCACAACGTCACCTGAGAGAGAGTTTTGTCAAGCCGCTGCTCACCATTTCATTTCACCGCTAAGAAATGAAAGAATAAACGGCTATCTCCTGCTACAGCCAAAACGCAACGATGTGCTTCATGGCCGGTCACATGGGAGATGGTGGTACCAACCCGCTCGGGCCCGATACCAAGTGAGTACTCCCACTTGGTACCTAGCCCTACCACCAGTCATGCAATGGATGATAATTGCTTACTTTCCTTAGTCGCCTCATACGACACCCATGAGAAATAATGGGGTGGTGACACTTGTATTCTTAGTCCGTCACCACACGGACAAGCCAAAGCTGACAGCTGATGACGCCTACCATCTAAGTCTACCTGTGATCATGAATGCTGTAAAGTATTCGAAACGTCGGGATAGCATAAAAATCAAGTAAACGCGATAGATTCCGTAACCGTAGTTTTATTTCAAAATGTGTAAAATTCGCGTAAATGTTAGAAAGTATTATACACGGTACTCACTTAGGTATAATTAAAACTAAAAGAAGAAGTAGATGATAAAGAAGAGTAGGATGTGGTGGCCCGGCATCGACGGTGACATCGAGCGATGGATAGGATCGTGTACGACGTGCGCGAGCGTGCGCGCCGCGCCGCCGCATGAGCCGCCCGCGCCCTGGCCCGCCGCGGCCGGCGCCTGGCAGCGCGTGCACGACGACTATATGCCCATAGGCCAAAGAACATAATCTCGTTGTTGTAGATTCGTATAGTAAATGGCTGGAATGTCTATACATGCATAATGGAACTTCAACTAAGGCTCTAATTGCGAAGTTAAAAGTAATATTTTCAACCTTTGGTATTCCGAATGTTTTAGTCTCAGATAATGATGTCAAAATTAATTCAGTCGAGTTCAAGACATTCTGTAACTCTAATGGTATTAAATATATGACGTCACCTATTTACCACCCGTGTAGTAACGGCCAAGCAGAGAACTAACTCTGTTAGATGTTGTAAAAAAATGTTGAAATGTATTTTACAGGATAGCTTACCAGTGTGTCAAATTCACGATGTGTTGTTAGGATATTTATTTGATTATAGAAACACCGTGCACTGTACCACTGGGGAAACGCCAGCCAAACTGATGGTTGGTAGGAATTTACGTTCACGTCGCGATTTAATTATACCTACGAAAACAAATCACAGTGATACTGCAACATCGCACGGGAAGAGGCAGTTTACTATCGGTGATCTTGTTTGGACCCGATGGTACAGCGCACGTAAGGAATCGTGGGAATTAGGGATAATAAGAAGTAAAATAGGTAACAAGATGTATAATATTTTTATAGAAAACTTAAATCTCTTATGTATTAGACACGTTGATCAGATAATTAAATACAGCGGAAATAGTCTGCCGACAATTTCAAGCACTGCTGAGAGAGTGTCACAGCAGTTCCAATCGCTTCCTACTTCCTTCGGAAGGAGTTCTGAGTTAGAAGGAGCCATTATGGCCCCAATAGAAACTGAAATTAGTAAACCTGTAGTTTCAGATGAAACAAATGTCGCAGACTATGACGATGGGGAAGTATGGGACGATTGTGAAGCGACCGAGGGTGAAGGTTTGACCGTGGATAAACAACCGTCACCGGCAGTAGAATTTCCGACCCAACCATGTGGGTCTGTAGAATCTGAGGTGGAGCTGCCCGTAGTCCCACCGGTCTCACCTTTACGCTCGAAATGCCACAGACCAGTGGTTGATTATAAGAAATATTTTTAAGTTTATTGATATTTTATTAGTTGTTATTTTTTTATTGTCGTATTTACTTGTTATTACCAAAGTACATTTATATAATTACATTGTCACCAAGTTTGAAAAACTAAGTGTGAAGGAATGATGTATACATATATAATATGTATGTACCTCCTTGCATAGCGAGTTGCCACTGGCAGCACGCGTCTCGATAGTTATGTCACTCATTATAAAATGGTCATTGAGTAATAAACAGTGTTGAACGTGTGAATTCATTTAATTATCTTCCATACATATCAGAAAGTCCCATCCAAATCAGTCCAGCCGTTCCGGAGTGGTATTCATTTAAAATGTCATGGATTTTATTTTTTTACGCGGAACCCTAATTATTTTTTCTAAATTAAAGTAGCCTCAGTGAAAGTCGCGTTCAAATCGGTCTGGTCGTTCCCGATATTAGCCAGCACAAACCGATAGACAAACATAAATTTTAAAATTGGTAATTTGTATACTCTCTTATACATTTAGTAAAAAGCTGTTATTTAAACATTACAAACACACTTCATCAATAAAATTTATATGTATAAATTATAAAGACTCGTGTCCTGCGTTATTAAAAAAATTAACAAATTATCTCTCCTGGACGTTTACCTATGCTCCTCAACAAAATAATCAGGATTCTGCTATTCTTGTCTTAATCTTATGCAATCATCGCATCGTTGATACTTCCTGTATGCACAGGTGAAAAAATAAGTGCAATAAATCCAAATTACCTACATGGTAAATATTTTGGCTTTCCAAACATTTTGGCAAAGTTTTCGACCAACGACTGTTACTAAAGAGGAAAAATCTCTATATAAATTATCAAATGGCACAATGTGCACATTTAGGACGCTAGTGCTGGTGATCGTAGCAGTCGCATGAAAAGTAGAAGGAAAAGTGTTATCCATCGTCATCCGTCAAACAGCCTTTCGTTAGGCCTCCCGGGTGCCACAACGAGCGGTCCTGTGCTGACTGCGACCAACGGCCCAACCAAAGTTTACCAAGTAGATATAGGATAGATGATTTTCTTACATTAAAACTTTCGTCAGCTTCAGTTTATTTCATGTCACGTTTGGTCGAGCATTGTCGCTCGATTCCTATGGGACTGGATGTTTTTTATATCGTTTAATTGTGTGTTATTAGGGTCTTCCGTGTGGCAGAGATTGTTCGCTGGTGCAAAGCTTAAACCCTACTAAAGGCTATCATTTTCTATTTTATATTTTCACACATTGTGTTCTGGTGAATGGCTAAGCATGAGAAATGCCTAAATTATATACCACATACATAACTGAAACTCAATTAAGAGTGTCATTATCAAATATCTTTATAAACGAGGCGCCTACTTAAATTATAATAGCAACTATAACGACTAATTCATTGTCTGCTTTTGTAAATTAACGATGTTGCCCAGGCGCAGCGGTAACAACCTTACAATTATTCCGATATCCGTTTAGCCACTAGTAAATTACTTACTTTCCCAAAATTTGTGATCCATTCCATTCAACTTTATTTGTTTGTTCGCACATCACGCAAAAAATACTGAACGGATAACGGATATTTATGAAACTTGTATTTGTTTGATAACTCCTGATTAGCCTTAAAAGCTTTACTATGTCGGAAACCTGAGATATAATCATATCCTAAAAATATACGTTACTATGTTGGAAACCTGAGATAATCATATCCTAAAAACTAAATTTTGACTGTGGCGGAACCTTATATTTTTTTGAAGTCTTTATTTTTTTTTAAATTACGTGTACCTATTAAAACCGTTTTTTCTGGAACACCAGTCCAAATGCTATCACTTGCACTATCATAGCAGTTGCTCGGAGCTACTGATTTCTATGTAACATTATTTTTACCGTCTTGGGTGAGTGCAAACTACAGTAAGGCCTAAAAAATGTCCCACATGGTTGAAGTGTTGACCGTCACTCATGAACTTAACTAGGTATATGGAGAGTAGGTACTGTCAAACCACTGCTCGCTACTTCATATCACAGATATAAAATGAAAGACTACAAAATACACTGACTGCTTCATGACAGTTAATATGGGACACAGTGGTGCTACTCTGACTTACCCACCCCTACCACCAGTAATGCAATGGGAGATAATTGCCTACTTCCTTTAGTCGCCTCGTACGATAGCTACGGAAACGAATGAGGTGATGACACTTCATTTTTCAGGCCGTCTCCACACACTATATTATTGGTTTTGACGAGTCCCATAAATTAGGCAATTAGAACGAGAGTCTTATGTTGGTATCAGGAGGTGGATAGTTATATTATTCAGTGGCTAGTAGAAAAGGTCTCGAGTGCACAAGGTAATAATGAGTTTATGTTGAGAGTGTTATGAAGTGAAGAGACGGAATGTTCCCTATAATGTATTCTATACCAACGAGCTCAGTCCGAAAATGTGAAATCGGAAGTTACAATTGCCAATTGGCAAAGCATTTTTATTTATACAGCTAAGCATGTCAAATGTTTAAAAAATATGATAAAACAAAATATTCTTATACCAGTTAGACCAATAAAATAAAAATACCTATGTAGTTTAAAAAGCGCATTTTTTTTTTTCCAAAAAAAAAATACTTCCTGCACTAAGTAATAATCCTTGTGTCGCGGGGGACTTTACGAATATATGATATTTCATAGACACAAAGTACACCTTTTTTTTTTATTAAGGCTTTATAATATGTACCTAACCACACACCCCGTCGTTCAGGGCAACAAACAAGGTAGTGTGGGGTCTTAACCCACTAAAGAAACCCGCCGTGTGCCGTCTCTCCGCCTGTGTTGACGGACCACTGGTACTGTGTGGATTACTTCAGTGGCCCGCCGGCGGCTTACCCTTTCGGGTACCCTCTACTGAGCGACGCATCTGAACACGGAGTGTCGCACCTTCGCGGGAGGCCTTGCGGGTGGCGGACGTTCCCCGGTCCATCCAACCGCAACCTCAGCTAGGGCGGCATGAGGCGCAATTACTCGCGCCTGCGCCGCCCCAGTCACTGGCAGTGGTTTGGGTCAGCGGAAGAATCTTCCTCCCTGGCCGTTTTCGCCACTTCCTTCCGCGAGATGACGTCCTCGCAGAAGGCCACGTCCCAATTTTTGTCACTGCCGAGTATCGCTCCGACAACGCTCGGCAGCGAGAGGTCTCCCCCTATTGCCGCGACGAGTTCACGGCGCTGCTCGGCCCAAGCCGGGCACGACTCGAGCGTGTGCCGGGCCGTGTCCTCGTCGTAGCCGCAATGGTGACAGCCCGGAGTCGCTTCCCTCCTTGCGACTATGTGCAGATATCTGCCGAAGCAACCGTTCCCCGACAGCACCCGCACCAGTCGGAAGGTAAGGACTCCACGCTGTCGCCCTGCCCACTCCTCCAGCACAGGCTGGAGTGCTCATGCGGTCCAGAAACTGGCCCGAGGCGTCTCCAACTGCACCCTCCAGCTGACCATGGCAGCTCGGCGGGCGTCGCCCTGCCACCTTGCCACGTCGCTGGGCAGGAGACGATCGCCCCTAGCCCGCTCTTGCGACGCCCGCCAATACAACTCGGCGAGCACCTCCGCCTCCAAGTCTCATGGGGGTTTCCGGCCAACGCGCAAGCCGCCTCGGTCGACACCGTGCGGTATCCGCGTATAAGCCTGGACGCGACGACTCTTTGTAGTCTTCATAGAAGAGCCCTATTCGGCGCGTCCAGGGACTTCGCCCACACAGGTGTGCCGTACAGCGCCATCGACCGGACCACCTCCGCATAAAGCCACGGGCATGCATTGTTGGGTCCGCCTATATTCGGCACGAGCCGTGCAAAGGCGGACGCTGTGACACCTGCCTGGGGTTTAAGGGTTACAAAATAAAACCCAGGAGTAAAACAAAATTACATATATTAACACCCCAGATGGTAGGTGGCAACACAAATGTATAAGGTCGTGGCATTTGTCCTATAGCTAACTTTGCCACATGTAGTAGTACTCTCCTGCCAGCCGTCCTGTAGACGATGGGACAGCTTGTCCTCAAGAGTTGTGCGACTCCTGGGGACTCGAGCCGCAAGCTGTTCCTTGGCTGGTCCCTGAGACCGCCGGACCTCTGTTGAGACGAGCCGTATGCACGGTTCCGCTGGTATTCGTTTTTTTTTTCTTCTTTTTTTTGTGAAACGGAGTACCCTGGAAGTGTCAGAATTTATTTCATTGAATTCCGCTCTGGCTGACCAATGACATCACGAGGAGAGTATGCACTTCCTAGCTATGGAAGCGAGGTTGTCGTGGTGCTGGGTAACCAGAACGGAGTTTACACATTTAATAAGCTTTGTGCTGGCTGGCACACGGCTGAGCTCAACATAAAAGAAATAGTGGGTAGAAAAGCAGTGAAATTATAATCTGCATTTAGAAAGCAATTATTACATTATAAGATGGCTAAAACGCAATCCGATCTAGCGTAGGTACTTCCCTACATCAATATAGTATGAACTAATTGGTTTTAGATAGGTATTATTCTAAAGTACCTAATTGTCTAAAATAGGTACCTAATTTATGTGCCATTCAAAACTTACCCTAAATCGAGGTCAATCCGGATCAGTTAACGTTGTATTACTTTTCGCATAATATGTTGTATTACATAACTATACTATTGTTGCGATATTTAGTCTTCCGCTATACGTGGAACGTAAATTTATCACTGTAAAATTGCGTAAAGTGGCATGTCCCGTCCCAAGATGTAGCTAGTGCGTAACTGTCGAGCGGGCCGCAGCCGCCTTTGCTCCCCTCACCTCACTCGAGTCTCCCCGAACCGGCTGGGTCGATCGACGATCCATAAAGTACCGCTAGTAACATAACAATTGTCTTGCAATTATTATATATAATTTAGCTTAATTTATTGACGTTTGCGCAGCAGTGGAGCAGTATTAATTAAATTGACATAAGACCGACTAGTGCGGTCATGTCACGTTTCGTTACATTACCCAAAATTAGGGATAAAATCCTAATGTAGCCCCGGACATTAGGATTTTATCCCTAATTTAACATAAAATCCGAATAACTCCTATGATTCTATTTAACTATACTATTATAAAGCTTTAAAAGAGTCATATCTATGACTGACTTTATAGGCATGTCTAAACACAAAACGTTTTTTTTAATATTTTTTTTTGTGTGTTTGTTTGCTTGCGCATCATCGGGAACCTGAGATGTAAGCCAAAGCCACGGACAAAGTCCAGTATATGTATAAGTACGAAAGTTATTATATAGGTAGACGAAGACATTGGATTAATATATCGTACACTCTTTATCCCTGAAGAAAAATATGAGCCTCCTCAGGGTAGCTACTTTTGGCAGATAACATATAAAACTAAACGACAACAAAATTAGGTAAGTATAGATACAGTTAAACGGAGGCTTGGAAAACCGGACAAAATATTAATATCCTGTTAAGTAGTCTCCTTTGTTTTACGCAAAAATGACAATGGAATTAGGTGTTTTGATCTACGTCACGTCAGAAGCTAATGACATATAACTAAAAGTATTTATTCCTTGTTGTGACCTATCATTTTCAAATCCTTAATATGCCATGTGCCTAAATCTTTTCCGGACATGTTTTCTAAAACGTACACGAGCGGAGAAAGCTTCTATGTGACGCGATATTTAATGAACTTGGGTGCTAGCTTTTTACAAAAGTATTTATTCTTGTCACTTAATACATAAGCACGCTTAAATACAATATCGCCAACTTCAAACTCAAACGCTTTCCGTCGCAAGTTGTAATGAGAAGTATTTTTTACGTGCACATGGTATAAGGATTTTTGTACTTGACCAAATATCGACCGTAAGCTCCCAAGATTTTCAGCGTATATTTCGCGTGGCAAAAATAGAACCTCGTCTCCCAAATCAGTATCCGTATAATGTGATCCGCAAGATACAAGCTCTCTCCCATAAACTAAAAATGATGGTGTGAACCCAGTTGCTTCGTTTACGGAGTTGTTGATTGTGAACTGTACTTTTGGGATAAATATATCCCAAGTTCGATGGTCATTGTCAACGAAAGTGGAGAGGCAAATTATAATTGTTTTGTTATAGCGCTCGACTGTATTGATTTGAGGTGTGTATTTGGGTGTGTAGAACATATTGGGTATTTTATATTTTTCGAATAAGGCTTTAGTCTGCGCGCTTATAAATTGGCTGCCATTGTCCATAAAAACGGTCTGTGGGATACCGTGAATTTTTATAACGACGTCAGAAGTGGCTTTTTTTATGGCAAAAATATGGCAAAATTTTTAAAAACAACAGGTTACTACCAGAATTAAGCTGTTCTTGTTACGCGTTACAGGCAGGGGGCCCATCAAATCTATAGAGATCATCTGGGAAGGTCGCGAGCATTGTTTAGGGCGTCCTATTTCTCCAAGTGTTGCATGGTTTTGGCTTTTATACGAAAGTGGAGCAGGAACTAACAAACTTTGCTATATCACCGTGCATATTGGGCCAGTAGTACCTGAGTGCAATACGTCTATAGGTCTTAAAAATGCCCATGTGACCAGCTGTGGGCTCACTATGGTTGTCTGCTATAACTTTCTCCCGAAGGTTAAACGGGACAACTTCTTTCCATGAAAATTCATTAGTGAGTTGGTGTTTGTTTTTACTAAGCCGAAACAGGGTATTGTTTTTAATTTAGAAATTTAGATAATTTTCTGGCTCTTTAAGGCAGCCATTGTAAATTTTTATATACCAGTCATCACTAGTAGACGTGATAGAATTGGCAGTTGTGATTGAAGAATTAGGGAACGCTCTAGACAATGCATCCTGAATTACATTATCTACACCTCGACAGTGTTTCAATACGAAATTAAAAGATGATAAGCGAACACCCCAACGAGCTAATCTCCCTGTCGGATTATCTAAAGATAGAAACCATTTCAATGCACTGTGATCAGAATAAACTATAAAAATTTTCCCATTCTCAAAATAGCAATGCCAATGCTCTAACGCTATGAGTATAGCCAATGTCTCCCTTTCAGTGATGCTATAATTATTTTCTGCTCCAGTTAGTGATCTGCTCATGTAAGCTATAGGGTGCTCCTTTCCATTAATGTTCTGAGTAAGCCTACCCCCGACGCCAAAGTTACTCGCATCGGTGTGGACTTCAAAAGGAAGATCACATTAAACATAAAGTGAAAAATGTGAAATCGAAAATAACAGTCAGGAGCAGGATTTGAACCTGCATATTCTGGATACCGTCCAGATGCTTTACCAATTCAGCCATCCTGACAATTGCTCCTGACTGCTAATTTCAATAACACATCATACTTAACGTCTTTGGGTGACGCCTGCGCCATCTGTCGGAAGTATTTTCATACATAATACCGACCAGGTAAACTTAATTTTACAATTAAGATTTTACCTAATAATGACGCAAACCCTTTAAATATTTAGATATTTTTTATATATATTATTAGCATTTGACATGCTTAGCACTATACATTAAACACAAAGTGAAAAATGTGAAATCGAAAATAACAGTCAGGAGCAGGGTTTGAACCTGCATCTTCTGGATACCGTCCAGATGCTTTACCAATTCAGCCATCCTGACAAGGCGCAGAAACCAAACATTCTTTTTAGTTAGTTTTTTAAAAGCAGCATCAGCCACTTCAGTCCACAAGAAAGGGAGAGTAGGTTTTTTATTAGAAGTCAACTTATTCATCGGCCCGGCAATAGTGCTAAAATTCGGAACGAACCGTCTATACCAAGTTGCAGTGCCAAGAAAACGTTTTAAGTCTTTACAGCACGTGGGCGTTGGGTAATTTAAAATCACGGCCACTTTGTCTGGAGCAGTGCGCAAACCGTTTGCATCGACCACATAGCCTAAATATGTGAGGTGACTTCCGAAAAATTTGCATTTAATGAAGTTTATTGTGAGATTGGCATCACTTAAATCGCAGTTTTCCTCGACCTGGAACGTAAAATGCCGTCTTGTCTCTGTCTTCTGGAGCTATAAGAATTTGCCAGAAGGCCTTTGACAGGTCGATGCTGCTAAGAAAATGTGCGTTCCGCAGATTGTCTAGGATTTCTGATATGTACGGAAGGTTATGTGCATCGCGTTTTGTGACAGAGTTCAATTTCCTACTGTCTAACCGAAATCGTGGCTGGCCGTTTTTCTTTGTTACTAATAATACTGGTGATTGGAAGCACTTTCACAAGGCTCAACTACATCAAGTTCTAACATTTCGTCAACCTGTTAGATTAAGATTCTTTGTTTCTCTGGTGAAAGCCTGTAATAACGCTGCCTCACAGGAGAAGAATCACCTGTATCGATGTGGTGAGTAATAAGATTTGTACGACCTAGACCTTTGAGTTCAAAAGAAATCTCCCTAAATTGATCGATAATATTATCAGCCATGTTCTTCTGAGATTCGTCTAAGTTGTCATATGATTGAATGAAATTATTTGGGTCACTTCTGTTTAAATCAGCTAAATGGGTGTTTAATAAACTAATAGTGCCTAAATATTTCGGTAAAATTTTAAAAGCGCGCCAGAAGTCTTTACCTAATATGAGTGATGATTGTACTTCTGGAACGACGTGTGTTTGAATTATGTGGAACTGGTTTAAAATAGACTGGCATATTAATGTAGCCTATGCTTTCCAGATGTTGACCACCAGCAGCCACAATTGTTAACTTATCATCCGTGAGTAACTCCAGACCGCGATTAACTAATGCAATATGTGCGTTCTGCCCTAAAATAGTAACGGCCGAGCCCGAATCTAGAAGGCCTGAAGCTGTCAAATCATTTATTTTGATATTGATGTAGGGGCGGTTATCATTCAGAGGTTTTAAATGCAGAATTGTATCAAGCCTGTAACTGTTAAAAAATAAGCGAATTGTTTTAACCAATTGTTCCACTCCATGTTACTCGTGCGGTTATTATTCGTCAGCTTTAATGAATTTAGTCTGACACAATTCTGCTCCTTTAGTTTTTTGGAACCTGAGAGCTAGTACTACTGGTACATATCGGACATTCCGGCTTCCTGACACCTTTACGACCACATTTAAAACACATAACTTCTGTATTTGTACATTCCCTTAAACTGTGCGTGTTATTGCGGCATCGAGGACAATATGACATTTTTTTATTGCATTTGGAGTTTTTCTCAATGCTATGTAAGTATTTATCATTAAGGTTAGTGCTATGATTAAGTGATTTGTTAGTTTTTAAAGTACAAATTATTTGTGAATAAAGAAAAAGAGATTTTTAGTAGGGGCGGGAATCGAACCACGCATCTTTTCCAATCCGGGGAAGTGCTCTAAGCCACTGAGCTACCCTACTGACCTTTCGATCATCCCAAATTCTTAATTACATTTGTCTTACGACTAACGCCATCTACCGGCAAGCATAACATGCATCCAATATAGTAAGTTTAATTTTGCAATTAAAATTCATACTATTTGATGGCGCTAATATTTGATTCACAAATAATTTGTACTTTAAAAAGTAGCGGAGCATGTCAATTGCTAAAAGAAATAGATCTAAAATGTTTGAAAAAATCGCGCCATCAAATAGTATGAATTTTAATTGCAAAATTAAACTTACTATATTGGATGCATGTAATGCTTGCCGGTAGATGGCGTTAGTCGTAAGACAAATGTGATTAAGAATTTGGGATGATCGAAACGTCAGTAGGGTAGCTCAGTGGCTTAGCACACTTCCCCGGATTGGAAAAGATGCGTGGTTCGATTCCCGCCCCTATTAAAAATCTCTTTTTCTTTATTCACAAATAATTTGTACTTTAAAAAGTAGTGGAGCATGTCAATTGCTAAAAGAAATAGATCTAAAATGATTTGTTAGTGTTAGGTTTATAGTCATAAGTAGGTTTTGATTTAGTGAAACATTTACATGCAAATTCTGGTGCTAATGTATCAGAAGTAGCTGTTGAGGGCTCGCAAAAGTGGGCAAGCCGAGACTGGACATTTTCGTAATTCCTGCATAATGTTTTTACTTGATCAATATCACATATTTCTGTTGCGGGTGCTAAAGTGCTTTCGTAACAGGGACGAATATTGTGGAGCACTATCTCGAGCTTGTCCTCCTTTGGTACTGGTTTAGAAAGTCGTGCAAACATGCCCGGCAGAATAGATAGATATATTGTAATGTTTTCGGTTTTCCCTTGAGTTCTAGCACGAATCTTTGAAAGTAACCGGTAATCATAGTCAGTTTTATAAAAATCCTGTTTCAGTAGGACCATGAGGTCTTCCCAAATATGATACTAGGTCCTTTACGCTCCTAAACCAGTGCAATGCATCATCTTGGAATATTTCAGAAGCGTATGATACAAGTTTTGTATCGGAAATGTTGCGTGCGTCGCTAAATTCACTTACACGTTGAATAAAAGATAACGCACGACCTTCCATCAAACCTCAGCCTACTTAGCTCCGAAGTTATGCTTTTTTCACAGCTTACTAAAACGTTTATCGGCACCTGACCACTAGGAGTTGAGCCAGGCAGATCAGCTGTGAGGACGTCCACTGATTTCTTACTAAGACTCAGAAATATTCCGTAACATTTAAAAAAAAAACACTGCAGGCAGTAAGAGTGTCTTTGGCAACTTCAGGCTCAATTCGGTTTATTCTGTGATAAAGGTGATTAAATAAATTCTCTATACGTGCCAACGTACTTTTGTCGGTTGGGTTTAACTCGAGAGTTGTGTTTACTTTACGCAATAGCTCCATAATGGCGTTAAGATCATTTAACGGTTCAAGGTGAGAACAAGCTATGTCTTCAGAGGGAAACAATTGACTCAGCTTACTAATTTGTTTCCTAAGATCGGCCACCGTAGCACCCAGGGTTTCTCCACGCAACGCAACCTCATATTCCAACTCACTTTTTTCTAACGATAGAAATTTTATGGGGAATGCCATATTGAGACTTACGATTAATTTTAAATAGCACACAAATAAAAAAATAAAATAAAAAACAAAAGTATTGAGAAGCGAATAAAAAAATACTCCGTTCTGTTACAAATATACCTAACGAACGTTTTGGTAACCTTAAAAACAAATAATAAAAAAATAGGCTATGTAACAAAAAGAAAAAAGAAAAGTTACTAAAATTATTGTGTATTTGTTTTTTTTTATATTATGTAGGAATACTTACTTATAACTGTACTGTATACAATCTAGACTTACCTATATAAAAAATAATTAGATAAAAATAACAATGCAATTTTGTTGTTGACTGTACTTTTGGGGAGATACAACTTTTTACCTATATTGCATATTCAACGTACATAAGTTTACAATATTAAATTAAAGTAAATAAACACATATATGCAACAACTCACTTATTACGAAAAACACAAGACGTTTTACAACATGCACACCAACGAACAACCCGCAACCACTGCCAAAGTGGCAAAGTCAGCAAAACCACGTTGGGCGCCAGTGTGACACCTGCCTGGGATTTAAGGGTTACAAAATAAAACCCAGGAGTAAAACAAAATTACATATATTCACACCCCAGATGGTAGGTGGCAACACAAATTTATAGGGTCGTGGCATTCGTCCTATAGCTAACTTTGCCACATGTAGTAGTACTCTCCTGCCAGCCGTCCTGTAGACGATGGGACAGCTTGCCCTCAAGAGTTGTGCAACTCCTGGGGAGTCGAGCCGCAAGCTGTTCCTTGGCTGGTCCCTGAGACCGCCAGACCTCTGTAGAGACGAGCCATATGCACGGTTCCGCTGGTATTCGTTTTTTTCTTCTTCTTTTTTTTTTGTGAAACAGAGGACCCTGGAAGTGTCAGAATTCATTCCATTGAATTCCGCTCTAGCTGACCAACGACATCACGAGGAGAGTATGTACTTCCTAGCTATGGAAGCGAGGTTGTCGTGGTGCTGGGCAACCAGAACGGAGTTTACACATTTAATAAGCTTTGTGCTGGCTGGCACACGGCTGAGCTCAACATAAAATAAATAGTGGGTAGAAAAGCAGTGAAATTATAAAAATTTGAAATTATCTGCATTTAGAAAGCAATTATTACATTATAAGATGGCTAAAACGCAATCCGATCTAGCGTAGGTACTTCCCTACATGAATATAATATGAACTAATTGGTTAATTAATCTGGAGTATTGTATTGTATGGTTGCGAAACATGGACTATGACGCAAAGAGACAGACAGCAGCTAGAAGCTTTTGAAATGTGGTGTTGGCGAAGAATGGAGAGAGTAAGCTGGACAGAGAGAAGGACAAACGAAGAGGTGCTAAATATGGTAGAAGAGAAAAGGTGCATCCTTAATACCATCGACAACAGAAGAGGCCAAATGCTGGGCCATTTGATACGACACGATGATCTAGTCAAAACCATCTTAGAGGGAAAGATTGAGGCAAAGAGGAAGCTAGGAAGACTAAGAAGGACATTTATACAGCAAGTGAAGGAAAGTCTGGATGTCGTGTCGTATCAGGAAATTAAGGAAAATACACTATGCAGAGAGAGCTGGAGGATGCTCCACCGACAAGAGCTAAGCTCTTAAATGAGATGATGAGATGATGGTTTTAAATAGGTATTATTCTAAAGTAGCTAATTGTCTATAATAGGTACCTAATTTATGTGCCATTAAAAACTTACCCTAAATCGAGGTCAATCAGGATCAGTTAACGTTGTATTACTCTTCGCATAATATGTTGTATTACATAACTATACTATTGTTGCGATAGTTAGTCTTCCGCTATACGTGGAACGTAAATTTATCACTGTAAAATTGCGTAAAGTGGCATGGTGATACATTTACAACGCCGCACCGACGAGCCTCGGGGAGTTGGCAGAGGTGCTCGCGAAATCGCCACCGCCCGTCCAGCACCAGGCCCAGATATTCTCTAGGCGTTCACCTCAATTTGGACCCCGTCCACCGTGATCGAGATGCCAGCAGGTGGCCGACGTCGGGGCCCATGGAAAAGTAGGGCCTCTGACTTATCCAGGGCTACCCTAAGCCCCGGCATCCCGATCCTCCTGACCATTTCCGAGGTCCCTAAGGTGGCCAGGAACGCCGCTTCCTTGAATTTTCGCCCTGAGCCACGACCAGCGTATCATCCGCATAGCAGATGACTGCCAGTCCGGGGGGGAGCCGACAGCGTAGCACCCAGTCGTAACCGATGTCCCACAGGAGCGGCACTAGGACCGAACCCTGCGGTACACCGCACGACATGGGTCTTCTCACAACGTCCCCTATGCGGCTCTTATAGAGAACGCTGCGGCCCTCCAGATAGTCTGCCACTAGCCGCCTCAGGTATGCAGGCACCTCGTGATACCGGAGCGGACACAAAGTACACCTAGACTCAGAATAACGATTTGCGGATCACACAAAGAGCGTGTGGGAATCGAAGTCACAACACTCGGGCGGGAGGCCGGTATCTAAACCACGCCATGTATGCAGCCCAAATTAAAAGAGAGCAATATACACTTTTTGGTTGTGTACTTTTAATTTAGTTATTTTATATTTTTTTTAATTATGTGTAACATTTCACATTCTACTTATTTATTATATTTATTTTTTATAGATGAACAAAGGAAAATCGATACATACTAAAGTAAAACAAGAATAGAAGGTTAATATTCTTATAATTATTATACAGTATGATATTAAGTTTTATCCAAATTTAATTAGAAATTAAACCAAATATGTATCAATTGGGTAATGTCTTAAGTACTTGTCAATACCACCAAATATTTGTTTCGAAGCCATGTCTACTAATGGTCCACCGAATGTATTAGCAAGCTCTTTCCAGTTATCATTTGCAAATGTCAAAAAAGTTTTACCTGGACAAAAAATAATATTAGCCACACATTACTTTGATAATCACACATGTTGTTTTAGTTGCAGCACCTTTCATGCTCTCCATGCACTTTAGTTATAATTAATCCAATAAAACTAAATCTCTCTTAAACAAAGCTTATACAAAGCTTATAAAAATAAGAACAAAAAAGAAAAGAAATAAGTTAAAATTATGCATCATAAAATTCATTCGCATCACTGATATCATGACATCCAATAAAACTGTATTAATTCGGTGATTTAAATAATTGAGTTATTACTTTCTTGCAGAGTTCTTTTCAAGAAAAGCCTTACTATAGAATCCGGCCGTTTGTGGTGACTGTAAAGGCGACATTAGTGCTGCAGATGCACCTGGCTCAAGCAATTGTGCTAGTTATATATATTAAACATTTTACGATTTTAAGTATCAATAATAATGTGAATTTTAATTTAATAAATCTAATTAGCGCTACAATATAGTATAATCGTAATTGGGTAACTTACTAAGTTCTTCGTTTCCATCGAACAGATTAGTGAGGTCGTATTTAGCGTTGTCTTTGACATCAAAGGTATAGTCAAACTTCTTAAACTTGATGTAGTCCTTACCATCTTTGTTTACTATATCGAGCTGGACGTCAATTGTAAAATGGATATTTTCTAAAAAAGAACACACCTAGTCATATTTAGATATTTTTATATATATTTTTAGCATTTGACATGCTTAGCACTATACATTGAACACAAAGTGAAAAATGTGAAATCAAAAATAACAGTCACGAGCAGGATTTGAATCTGCATCTCCTGGATACCGTCCAGATGCTTTGCCAATTCAGCCATCGTAACAATTGCTCCTGACTGCTAATTTCGATAACACATTCATACTTAACGTCTTTGGGTGACGCCTGCACCATCTGTCAGAAGTATTTTCATACATTATACCGACCAGGTAAACTTAATTTTACAATTAAGATTTTTACCTAATAATGACGCAAACCCTATAAATATTTAGATATTTATATATACTCGTATATATTTAGCATTTGACATGCTAAGCACTATACATTGAATACAAAGTGAAAAATGTGAAATCGAAAATAACAGTCATGAGCAGGATTTGAACCTGCATCTCCTGGATACCGTCCAGATGCAGGAGTAGGAGGACTGTAGCAGTCAGGAGCAATTGTCACGATTGCTGAATTGGCAAAGCATCTGGACGGTATCCAGGAGATGCAGGTTCAAATCCCGCTCGTGACTGTTATTTTCGAATTCACATTTTTCACTTTGTATTCAATGTATAGTGCTAAGCATGTCAAATGCTAAAAATATATATAAAAATATCTAAATATTTATAGGGTTTGCGTCATTATTAGGTAAAAATCTTAATTGTAAAATTAAGTTTACCTGGTCGGTATAATGTATGAAAATACTTCCTACAGATGGCGCAGGCGTCACCCAAAGACGTTAAGTATGAATGTGTTATCGAAATTAGCAGTCAGGAGCAATGGTCATGAAGGCTGAATTGGCAAAGCATCTGGACGGTATCGAGGAGATGCAGGTTCAAATCCTGCTTGTGACTGTTATTTTCGATTTCATATTTTTCACTTTGTGTTCAACACCTAGTCATATTCAAAATATGATAAAAGCAACAATAATACTTTCAGAAAATTAACAGGACAGAAAAATGAGTATCATTTTTACCTAACTTAGGACCTTAATATTAGCTATTGGACCAAGCTGGTAGGTGCTACCAGCTTTTAGTAGCTACTTCCAAAGTACATACTGAAAATACGCAAACCAATCAGTTTGTTATCTCAGAAAATAAGTACATGATATGGTCTGGCACCTCTTGTTATAATATACTTACTCAGTTCAACTTCGATTTCACCGTCACC
This sequence comes from Leucoma salicis, assembly GCA_948253155.1. Taxonomy (NCBI): domain Eukaryota; kingdom Metazoa; phylum Arthropoda; class Insecta; order Lepidoptera; family Erebidae; genus Leucoma; species Leucoma salicis. The sequence goes on from OX411815.1 coordinate 10,340,021, forward strand.
AGTTATGGGTACGCCTAGTACATTTCCTGATGCAACATAGTGTCCCTTTAGAGATATGTCTGTATGAAATTTATAGTTTGCAACTTTTTTTTCCAAATCCCAACTGAAATTTGAAGATTTTTATGTAGTTTATGTATGATATCTATATATACGATCACATCAAATAAGCGTCATGTTTCAAGTGAATGCGTCGTTTTTTTTACTCATTTTTTATTACATCACTTTTGTGAAGAAATAGGATTGCACACGCGGTGGTAGATTTCGATATGCAATGCGCTTAAAATATAATATTTTTGGTTGTTAAAATATAAGATTCTCGATTGACTCAGAATCGAGTTCGCTGATTTCATTTTGGCCATCCATAATATAGCAACAAGGCCATAAGTATCGTCTCCAATCAATATTGTGTTTTAATTTTGCATTTAAAAGAAGAACTTATGAACATAATTATTAGTTAGATACTTCATGAGGATATTTTGGGAGTTACGTACAGGACATCGTCGTAAACTATATCTTTTGCTCCTTTCACTATAGCATCAGATAAGCTGAACTGAAGACCAGATGATTTAAATTTCACATCCTTCAATGCCAATGGGTCCAAAGGTTCAATATCATATTCTGGTATACCTGGCATGAGAGCAGTTAGTAAATTTTTAGAAGCATTTATTAAGCAGGGTTTATCCGTGGACGCACATTTATCATGTGCAACTGAAACAAAATAACAATATATAGAATAACTAATATTATTCAGAGTGAAAATAACAAATATCCTACTAATATTAAAATTTTATTATGTTTAGATGTTTTCATTTTTGTTACTCAATAATGCAAAAACGACCGGTTCTTTATAAAATTTGGTTACGGATATTTTAAAACTTGGATTATCACATGTTTTATCCCGGTAGCCATATTACTTTCCAGCTGTTATCTTTTTATGATTAAACTAGGAAAAGCTAGTAAAAAAATACTATATTAATTTTGATCTATATATTTTAGCAATTGACATGCTCAGCTACTTTTAAAGTACAAATTATTATTTGTGAATGAGGAAACAGAAAACTTTAGTACAAGCGGGAATCGAACCTGCGTCCCTTACTTTCCGGGGAAGTGCTCTAATTCACTGAGCTATAAGTCTATGCCTAAGACTTGATTTTTCCCTGCGATATCGATTGCATGACCTTATATTATAATATAGTACCTAGGCGACCGAGCTTCGCTTTGCGTTTTTAAGCTACGCAGAAGATACCTATTCTTTTAATTTTAAAATAACATAGCATCACGCCTGTATTCCCCGAAGGGGTTGGCAGAGGTGTATTACACACCCCACGACTCGCCAGCTATGTTTAAGTCCCACGTAATAGGGGACGAGCCTATTGACGTCTACCGGGCACATTTCCAAACTCCGAGCTGCTACTGAGAATTTTTTTTTTTTATGAAAAATCTCAATAACTCTGCCCGAATTAATTAGTAACGGGGAAAATGTTTTTTTTGTCTAAATTACTATAACTGCTTAAGCTAATTCCGAGTAGCGTAAATAACGCTAATACACTGAATAATATTTTACAAATTTATAGTAAATTTAAATTAAATATTAGTATCTAAATTATATTTCTTAAATATGATAGAATTCTAGAATAAGTATTAAGATAATAAATATTCTTACACATAGACTGAGTGAAGCCGAAGAGAAACAGAACCAAACATATGGTTTCTTTTGCCATTTTAATTTTCCTATACACCTGCTTCTTTGAGGATAATAGCTAACTGCGCGAATCATTTAAAATCACTTTGTAATTATACTAAGTTCTTGTAATAAAAACTTGGGCCTACAATAATTATAATACAAGTTTAGTGTAACATAGCAAGGGTTGTCAAATATAATAAGTATATTTTTCAAAGTTACTACTATATTACTTATTTACAATCACGCCAGCTCTCTTGCGGGGTAGGCAGTTTTTTGATATAGAGTGCCAAAAGGCTCTATTCTTGCATACATCTCTAGCTTTCTCATAGTTCTCTTCATACATGCTCGCCGGTTTCGGAGACTCCTGACTCCACCTTCGTTCAATGTATGACCGATTTGGTCTAGATAGATCAGTCTCAGTCTCCCCATGTTCCTACATACTTCAAATTTCGCATTGTATACCTTCTTAAACAATCGCTCATTCAGTATTCCCTCCACATATCCGAACCATCGGAGTATTCCCTTTCGCATCTTTACACCGATATTCTCTTTCAGACTCACTCGCTCTCTTACATCACCATTACGAATGCGTTCAGTCAGCCCAACCCCTCAGATTATGAGCGGAGATCGCATTTCGACCGCATTGATTTTACTCTCTTGCTCCTTGGCTGCCAAGAAGTTGTACCGAGACTCCGTGCACTCGATTTACCGCATTTACTCTTCTCTCTAGATCAGTGGTATACCATTACCACATCCCGACTGAATCCACATTCAATATACTCGTATTATACGTATTCATCTACTTATTCTAGCACACCATTGCATATTGTAACTCTAAAATCTGTTCTGACTTCTCCTCTTTCAAAAACCATTATTTTGGTCTTGCTTACATTCACATGTAAATGTTTATAGAGCCTAAAAATAATAGCTTAATAATATACTTAGCGAGAGATTAATTGTAATTCTAGCAAAGCATCGAATATGTGACATTACAATTCAAAAGGCAGACGATATTAAAATGTCGGGGTGCATGCCATTGGGGGCGGCTGTTTCACGAATGCGTTCCAACGCTGCCTCCAATTTGGACGGAATACTGCCTGCCCTGGATCAAGACCACCTGTTCACTATTTGCTGGTAGGAGGGGAAACTGGTACTCCTGCCAAAGCCGGGACGAGAGCTGAATTCGATCGGGGCCTTCGGGCCCATCGTGCTGCTGGAGCTGCTAGAGAGAACCCTAGTTACCCGCATTGTCCAACATCTGCATTGGTCGGACGCCCAGTTCGATTATCGGACTGGCTGTTGATAGTCAGCCCAAACATGCGCCTGAGTGCCGCGGCCGCGACGGTCGTCACAGATGGTGGAGTGCTGTTGGTGGTGTCTGACATCCCAACGCTCTTAAAAGTCTGTCATTCAGTTGCATCAGAAAGGCGCTCCGGTATCACGGGGTGCCGGCATTCCCGGAGTCCTTACCTCAAAAGCAATGCAGGTGATGTTGGAGTACGGGAAATATTTTATATTAGTTTTAATACTGTTTGGAGAATAAATCAATTAAACAAGTAACAGACTTTTTAAGCTTTATCTAACCACACACAAAACTAGTGACTTTCTCAAAATCAATCAGTTATAATTAACTCGTTAATGTTAGAATTTTGAGAGCTAAGCAAAATTAAAAAGTCACAACAAAATATGTACACATAACAGTTAGATGTAAAGGAGATGTACCAAATGCCTATACATTCTCGGCCAGGAAAGGACATACATAAAAAAATATGTTTTTCGAAGCTAAATGACTACCCTATTGCCCTGTGTATTTCTGTTCACACTAAAACTTTTTGATGATGAGATAAAATACATCTAAGATGGATATAATTTTGAAATTGAAATACCTCAAAAATATTCGAATTTTTTATTAAAAATAACACCATAATTATTAATAAATAAAATAATATCTACATATACAAACAAATAATGAGACTTAAAATCACTAAATATATAACTTACACTCATAAAATCACAATACAATATTCACGATACACAATACACAATAACTTATCTTATCTTCTTGTTTAATGGCTCTTGTTGTGGCAGTGTGAGCACAATTTCACAATAACAATAGTAAACGAGTAGAATGACATGACATGACAGATGTAAAATGTTTTGCCAATATTTTGAATCATAATTGCTACTCTTGATTAGAAATAATATCAGTTATCACCAAATAATTATACAAAATATTTTCTTAAATAGTCATATTACTGTTCTCACGAAATTATTTAAGAAATAACTACGTAATATTGTTTTGTAATATAATAGTACCAACGTTTTTAATGTTGTCAATTCAGCGTAGTGGCAATATCCTATTTGATTGTCAACAGATAACAATAATTCACCAATAACCATTACGATAAATTACAAATTCAAAATAATAGCTTTTTAAACTATAATCTTTTTCTGAAGTTCTATCAAGAAAAGAAAACCACTGACGGATTTTATAAATTATTACTTTAATTTTCACAGGCCGTAAATGGTACATGTCCTAATGTCAGTTGTCGATCAATTTAAAATTTCAAATAAATTGCTATAGGCGAAATTGTGCTCACACTGCCACAACAAGAGCCATTAAACAAGAAGATAAATTGCTATAAAAAATCCCTCCATAAGTAGTTTTATAGATATGGCAACAAAATTATAATTGTTCCCCGTAGGTATTATCTATCTATATACATATAATTGCTTGTACCGACTGACTGACGATCAACACAGAGCCTAAATCACTGAACAGGGTATCGGGCGGCAACTTGCACCGCTGCCCCTGCCTGCGCCGCATGCGCGGCAGGCAATAGGCCTGCCAAGCACTGCATGGGGTGGGAGAGGTGCATGCCCCCGACGACAGGCCCAAAAAAGGGGAGGACCAGTCAATAGGCCCAGGCTGCCCCCCTTAGGGTGGCTTCGTCACTATACTCCTCTAGGTGAATCTCAACCACTCCGCCAGGGCGCAGGATCTTCTCCTGCAAACCATGGTGGAGTTGATTGGTGTAGCCGTAGCTGCGGGGCCTTATTGCGTTCCTGACCGCCCACATTGGGTGGGCAGCCGCGATGGCTCTGTGGCAATCGTCAGCTCCACGGTGCTGCGGTCCCCGCCCTTGTCGATCAGAGACAGGGGCACGGGAAGCAGCCGGCTGGGGGGGCTACGCTATACGGCGTGTACGAGTCTCCCCCAACTGGAGTCTGGCTGATTTCGGGGTCTGGTTTAAGAGCCTGGAGACCTCAATACGGCGACTGGCACCTAGCCACGTCCTGACACCTAGTTGTGGGGGACTTTAACGCCGAATCCACGGCGTGGCAGTCCCCTGCAATGGATGCCCGTGGACCGGCGGCTGTTGAGTGGGTGGCGTCGATGGGCCTCTGTTTGTTGAACAGAAGTTCCGTCAACACGTGCGTGCGGCGACGGGGCGGGTCGATAGTGGACCTTTCGTTCTTTAGCCCCAACATCGCAGCACGAGTGAAGAACTGGTGTGTCCTGGAGGAGGATGAGACCTTGTCCGATCATCGGTATATCTGGATTGAGGTCTCTCGGTCCCTTCAAGGACTCAGTAGGGGTCATACGGCGAGCAGAGCTCCCCCGTTCCCACGGTGGGCTGTGGGCAGGCTGGATAAGGACCTATTGGCGGAGGCAGCCATCGTTTAGTCGTGGCTGTCCTCACCGACACTGACCGAGGTGGTGGGCGTCGAGGCTGACTGATTTCGCGATGCGATTACGCAGGTATGCGACTTGGCCATACCCCGCGTGCGACGCCCTCCTCCGAGGAAAGGCCTCTATTTTTTTCGTTCCAAGAACACTGCCCCTGGCGAAAACGGGATACCCGCCCGGGTGCTGGCCCTGGCTTTGGACCACTTAGAGCCCCGCTTCAGGGGACTGTTCTACGCATGCCCGGCGTCCGGACGGTTCCCTGACTGCTAGAAGGAGGGGAGGCTGGTACTCCTGCCGAAGCCGGGGCGGACGCCGCATTCGGTCGGGGCCTTCAGGCCCATCGTGCTGCTTGACGAGGTGGGTAAGCTGCTGGAAAGAATCCTCGCTGCCCGCATCGTCCAGCACTTGCGCGACATCGGGCCCGACTTGTCGGACGCTCAGTCCGGTTTTCGAGCTGGTAGTTCGACAGTTAGCGCGATCATGCGTCTGAGGGCCGCGGCCGATGCGGTCGTCGCTGGCGGTGGAGTGCTGTTGGCGGTGTCGCTTGACATCGGCCCCGACGTCGGCCACCAGTTGGTGCCTCGATCACAGTGGACGGGGTCCAAATTGAGGTGAAGGCCCAGATCAAGTATCTGGGCCTGGTGCTGGACGGGCGGTGGCGCTTTCGCGAGCACTTCTGCCAACTGTCCCCAAGGCTCGTCGGCGTGGCGTCCACCCTTGCACGGCTCATGCTGAATATGGGCGGACCCAACAATGCGTGCCGACAGCTTTACATGGGGGTGGTCCGGTCGATGGCGCTGTGATGGCACCTGTGTGGGCGGAGTCCTTGGACGCGCCAAACAGGGCTCTTCTGTGGAGACCACAAAGAGTCGTCACGTCCAGGCTCATACGCGGATACCGCACGGTGTCTACCGAGGCGGCCTGCGCATTGGCTGGAACCCCCTCGTGGGAATTGGAGGCGGAGGTGCTCGCCGAGGTATATTGGCGGGCGTCGCAAGAGCGGGCGAGGCACGGTCGTCTCCTGCCCAGCGAGGTGGCCAGGTGGCAGGGTGACGCCCGATGAGCTGCCATGGCCAGTTGGAGGGCGTGGTTGGAGACGCCCCGGGCCAGTCTCTGGACCGTAGAGGTGCTCCAGCCTGTGATGGAGGAGTGGGTGGGGCGACAGCATGGAGTCCTTACCTTCCGACTGATGCAGGTGCTGTCGGTACACGGTTGCTTCGGCAGATATCTGCACATAGTCGCAAGGAGGGAAGCGACCCCGGGCTGCTACCATTGCGGCTGCGACGAGGATACGGGACCGCACACGCTCGAGTCGTGCTCGGCTTGGGCCGAGCAGCGCCATGAACTCGTCGCGGCAATAGGGGGAGACCTGTCGCTGCCGAGCGTCATCAAAGCGATGCTCGGCAGTGACAGGAATTGGGCCGCGGTCGCTGCCTTCTGCGAGGAGGTTATCTCGCGGAAGGAAGTGGTGGAAAGGGCTAGGGGGGAGGACTCTTCCGCTGACCCAAACCGTCGCCAGCGACTGGGGCGGCGCAGGCGCGAGTACTTGCGCCTCATGCCACCCTAGCTGAGGCTGCGGGTGGATGGACTGGGGAACGTCCGCCACCCGCAAGGCCTCCCGCGAAGGAGACGCTCCATGTGCGGATGCGTCGCTCAGTAGAGGGTATCCAAATGGGTAAGCCGCCGGCGGATTACTGAAGTAATCCAACACAGTACCAGTGGCCCGTCAACACAGGCGGAAAGACGGCACACGGCGGGTTTCTTCAGGGGGTGAAGGCCCCACACTACCCTGTTCGTTGCCCCGAACGATGGGGTGTGCGGTTAGGTACATTTCTTCCCGCCTAAACAAACAAAAAAAAAATACGTGTCTTTTTCCTAGGCTAAGCAGATGGTTCGGGCAGAGCTATGCTTGTATAATATAAAGGAAAAAAAGTTATTCATTGTTGGAAGCGTCTGATCATTGCTGTGTCCTGATTGTCTAAATTTTCCTTTCACTCTGGAAGCTTTCAAGGACAGAGGTTATAAATAGTGTAAGGAAGCCGTTTTTTTTCTTTTATAATCCGCTCATGGTATTTGGAAACCGAAAACTATGGTGAATCAAGCGGTAATAATGCCGTAGTCCGTCTAGCTAATTATGAAGGGTTGTGGTTGAATAAGCTGTGTTTTGTCCTGGAGGTTATTATACTGTTGATAGGCGAATGTAATATTGTTGGTAGTCAGAATCATCTCAGGATTTACATCTTTTGTTCCAGGTGGTATTATATGATATCATGTTCATTAATATTTTAGGGACTTTGTAAAGATTTTATATTTCTGTATTGGTCGTTATATTGTCCCTTTCGACCGACCGATCAGTGGCGGTTTCGTGACCGCAAGTCGGGCTAGATTTGTCTGATATTTAATTTGGTTTCCGGGCTGGTCGTTTGACGATCAGTGAGATGCATGTATGGGCCACGGCGTTCCCATAGGGAATGGTGTTGGTGGTGTCTTTTGACATTGCCAACGCATTAAATAGCCTGTCTTTCAGCTGGAATAAAATAAAAACTCGCACTAAAAAGCGTAATTATAATAATATAAATATAAAGGTACATCGTTATACAAATAAATAAATTTGAAGTGTCTGTTTGTAATGACTATAGAAAACAGCTTCTTACAAAATGGATATGGCGTTAATTACGTTACCTATATCAAAATACCAATTTTTAAGTATTTTCTGTTTATCTAGCGTACTTTTATTTTAGAAAAATAATTATAAATACGAACTAAATTCCACGACGACGCAACGTAGTCGCAGGTAGCAGCTAGTTTACATAATAAATTCACAAAACTATAAAATTATCTCGATAAAAAAATCTTATTACGTACCTATATATTGTGTAGATTAAGCAGTACACCTGACAAGCACAATTTTAATTATAATACCAAAATTACCCGTGTACGGCGGCGCCTATACGTCACATCTCGTTCCAACGGGATGAAAAGGGAATAGCGAAAAGTTGTTTCATGGCAAGTGGCAATCCGTTGTATCAGCCGTCTCCTCTGGCAAACAGGCGTAATTCTTTGTATATAAAATATTCTATTTATATAGAAATTCAATAAAATTCGTGAAACTTCAAACTAAAATATTAACATTTTTAATTATTTTAATAAAAATTTGATCTGAATATTTGAATTCAATTGTGACTAAGAAATAAATGAAAGAAAACTACGAAATAAGAAACATTATTAAGAATTTATTACGGAATTGTTTTTATTTAGTACAAGATAACTGCTGCCCTAGCTCGAACACAAGCAGCAATCCGCTTGGGCATGCTGAGAATCAAGTTATTCAGGATTTCTTGTGGTAACCTGTCCCGTTGTTCAATAGCAGCTTCCCTGATCTATGGCACTGTCTGGGGAGGTGGCTGACGGTGGGGAGCTCGCTTTAGAGCATAATATTTCATATTATTGATGTTATTATCTTCAAAATACTCTTTAGTGCTGTAGTAACGTTTGTTTATTAAAATATTGCGCAATTCTTTTTTAAATTTTTGAAGCTGCAGCACTCTAAATGTTTGTGGAAGGTGGTTAAATATTTTTTTATAGCCATACAAAATGAGTTTCGACTGAATATTTCTAATTTTATAGCTGGTAATTTTAATTTATATTTGTGTCTAGATGTCTCCTTAAATAATACAAATAGGTTTGCGTGTTTTTTTACAAAAATGCATATTTCATAAATATATAAACATGGCACTGGTAACAGATTGTGTTTTAAAAATTTATTTGATGTCTATGCTTCTTCATTTAAAAATGTGATATTTGATCAATTTTTTATTTTTATTTTATTTATTTTAGGCTTTGGCAGTGCCATCAGCCTAAACGAATCTTAAAAGATATTTGATCAAAAAACCATATCATAAACAATTTATTGTTTTTCTTTATAAAAAGATATCCAATCTTGATGTGTCTATGTCTGTATTGTGTATCTGTGTGTCTGTCTATGTCAACATATCTCCTGAATGAATGAACCGAATTTGATTTTGTTTTTATTTTTTTAAATATATTTATTTGTACCTATACATTTAGGAAATTTAAATATGGTGCTTCAAAAAAGCAACAGAAGCTATAAAATAACAATTTTTAGAATTTTTGTTTTTTTTATATTTAGATATTTTTATATATATTTTTAGCATTATTTTGACATGCTTAGCCATATACATTAAACACAAAGTGGAGCAGGATTTGAACCTGCATCTCTTGGATACCGTCCAGATGCTTTGCCAATTCAGGTCCCCAGGTTGTCCCAAACTAAGCTTAACGCTTACTTGTGCTATGGGTACCAGATTACGGATATAATACATATATTACTTTTTTTTGTAAATACATACATATAATAGATAAAAAACACACAGTCGCAGTAAATAACTGTGTTCATCACACAAATAATTGTTCGGAGTGGGAATCGAACCCACGACCTCGTGCACGGAAGTCGGTTACACTACGCCACGATTGGATGTACACATACCAAAACAAAAAATTGAAATTAAAAGCAATCCACAGAAACGCTGGCTAACTATGTAGAGGTGTGGGGCGAGCGATTATGTAGTACCTATATTCAGAAGTACACGCCGAGGGAATTCGAATGTCAGACCTTCACTGTATAGTATATTGATATCTTTATTACATTATTATCTGCTGCTTCTATACAATAACATCAAAATAGTAAACAGTAAATCAAAATGTAAACAGTTAAGTTTGTAAAAAATAAGTAGTTTTTATTATTAGAATACTAGTAACCTTGAGCTTTATCTTAATGTTACTGTTTATCAAACCGTAATTGACTCTTATGTAACTTAATCAGTTTTTATTAAACACTCACGCGGGTCCCCTGAAAATGAGAATTGTGCTATGATAGGAGAGTTGTATGGACGCAAAGTCACATCCTTTAGGCCGATTTCCGAGCGAATGCTGGTATAAAAAGTAGCATATATCCTATTCTGGGCACCCGACTATATGTATGCAAAATTTCATTATGATTTCTTCTACAGTTAAGGCGTGAAAATATATATGTATAACATTTCAAAGATATTAAACATTTTATCAAGTTTGATATTATCTAACGAACTTTACTCTAAAAATAAAAAAGCTGAAAGCTTTATGCTAAAAATACAAAAAAAAAACGTAACATAAACAAACACTAGGCAAATAATTAATTTTTATCACAAATCTACTAAATTATAAAAACGGAATTTTTTATATAGGTATATTTACATAAGTGTGTATAATGCAGTTCAAACATGTATTCATCTTACCGGAAAAATTTTAATTGTCCAATTACACAAAATTTTCCATATAACTACTATTATAGACGAGAATGTGCCGCACCGGCGCTTTTAACTTATCCTTAAAAAAAAACTACTTTGGTTATAATTAGAAGTTATAGCCTTGGTTGTTTACGGCAATACTAGAGATTAAAATATGAAAGTCCTCAAGTGATCTCCAGATGAGATAATATTTGATACAGGAGTTGCAGAATCAGTACACTGAAGTCAACTCCATAAGTGTGCCATGTTTTTTTTTTATGACGAGCCACGGCCTATCTGATGGTAAATGGTAACCGTCGCTCATACATCCAAATATACCAGGAGTAATGTCAAGAGAAATGCTGTAGGAGTAATCTGTGTGTGGCACGCGGAGAATCGGACCTATTGCGTGCTACAATTGGCTATTTCATTAAATTTATTATTTCATATTCAGATATTTTATATATTTTGTAAGCATTTGACATGCTTAACTATATAAAGAAACACAAAGAGCGAAAATGTGAAATTGAAATTAACAGTTATGAGCAGGATTTAAAGAATATACACTATTTATATATATTTTTAGCATTTGACATGCTTAGCACTATACATTAAACACAAAGTGAAAAATGTGAAATCGAAAATAACAGTCACGAGCAGGATTTGAACCTGCATCTCCTGGATACCGTCCAGATGCTTTGCCAATTCAGCCATAGTGACAATTGCTTGGGACTGCGAATTTCGATAACATATTATTCATTCTTAACGTCTTGGGTGCCGCCTGCGCCATCTGTCGGAGTTATTTGAGTACATTATACCGACGGGGTAAACATAATTTTACAGTAAAGATTATTTTATACCTAATAATGACGCAGCCCTATAAATAGTTTGATATTCTTATATATTATTTTGCAAAAATTTGTGTTAATTTATATAGGTAAACATGTCAAATGCTAACAAAAATATTATTATATTTTTTATTGCGTATGGTGGCAGACAAGCCACGGCCCACCTGATTTTAAATGGTAACCGTCGCTCATGGACTCAACTGTACCGACAGTATTGTCAAACCGCTGCTCACCATTTCATCTCACATATATGAAATGAAAGAATTAACGGCTAATAAAACTTTTTTTAAAACAGTCATACGTATAGGAATATTGGAGATGTAATAACAAAATATACTTAGTTAGGCAGTAAGCAGAGCACTAGTCCAGTGTTAGAATTATAATAACCGACTTCTTAAATTGTTCGGGTAAAAGAGCGAATATATTATTATGAATATTCGACAACTGTGTTATACGTTTATAAGAGGCGACATAGAGGAGCTCGTGCACCGGCGTTGGTTCTACGCTTAGCAGTGTGGAAGAACCGCGGCACGTGCGCCTCACGCTGAATTACTGTTCTAGGCACCACTAACATATCTGATTTGTAATACCACTACAATCAAATTTATTATTACATAATATATATATACCATGTAACACCATAGACATAAAAAGTTTGCGTCTAGACTCCAAATTCAATAAATTATATTCTTTAAGTAAATTTTTGTATGAATATTTAGGAAGATACAACTTATAGTGAATTGTACGTAAAAACTTCTGAACCGGTTTAAGTCTATCTACTTACAAGGGCAAATTCTAACTGGGACCTTACAAAACTCTTTTTCAACATTAAAAAAGTAGAGGGACGTTTAAAGCCTTTTGAAAACCTCATAACGAATCCATACATTGTAGGGCTTTAGTTGTTACATTATCGATAATGCAAGTCCGTGTGGTGACAGACTAAGAATACAAGTGTCACCACCCCATCCATTCCCGCGGGTGTCGTACAAGGCGACTAAGGGAAGTAAGCAATTATCACCCATTGCATTACTGGTGGTAGGGCTGGGTACCAAGTGGAAGTACCTACCTAGGGCGAGCGACGACTGCAGTTGTGGTACTGGCAGCACTTGGTGGATAATGCTCCGACGCACCAGGATTGCCAATCCCCGATAAGCAATCCCTGATGGTAAGATGTTGTCCTCCCGGTAGACATAGTATCCGGAAACCTTCAACCAGTCTACTAGTCTGAGGTGGGTCTCGTTGATTAGGCCGATATCTACGCGACGCTGAGACAGCAGCAGTTTTAGGAGGCGGGTCTTCTGAGCAGAGATCCCGTCGGCATTCCAAAAGACGATTCGGAGCTCATGCACGTCCAGAGTCGCAGAGCTCAACGATGCATCTGAGGATCAGTGGGATGGGATCTCGCTGCTCCTGAATCGCCTCTAGCACCTGCTGCAAGGTGCCGATGACGCTGGTCAATCTGGGGTCCAAGGGTCCACGCGACGGCTGGGCTGCCGGCTGCGACGGAGACACTCGCTTCGCCTTCATCCCCCAGGAGGGGGCAGCGACCACGGTGGGCTTGGACACAGGCGCCTTTGTTGGCGCAGGGGGCGCCGCAGGCTGAGCAGCGGACGCAGGTCGTGCGGCGGAAGGCTTGCGCTTGTTGTGCTTCCTTCGACGCCTCTTGCCGGGCTGCTGCTGTGGCTGGTTGGCGGCAGCCATGAGCGAGCCTGGGGCGTCCTTCTCCACTGGGGTGGTAGCATGCGCGGTGGTACGGGCAACAGTGTCAGCCCTCTTGTACCGGACTTCCCTCCGGAACACTGGACAATGGGCATTATTGGCCGTATGTGCCTCTCCACGGTTGGCGCAGGTGGGTGGGTCCTCCAGAGGACGGGGGCAATCTCTAGCGGCGTGCTTCTCGCCGCACCGAACACAGGCAATAGGCCTGTGACAGTTGCGCGACGAGTGCCGGAACTGCTGGCAGCGATGGCATTGCACAGGTCTTCAGCGTCCTCTCCACGCTTCGATGGTGACCCCGGGCATACACAGAAGCTCGTGGACTTCGTATATACTCGGGGTGGTATCGGCAGTTCGCTGTAGTTGGGCAAACATCAGGCAGCCCGGCCTACCAGGCGCGCGGGGATCGCTCGCACGTGCTCGGGGACATACCCGAGTTCGCGCAACTCTGCCTCGATGGCTGCTGGGTCTGTGTTCGCTGGCAGCCCCCGGATAGCCACTTTGAGGCTCCGTTCGGCAGGTAGCGAATAACAGAACCAGGAGATTCCGGCATCCTTCTCCAGCTGCGTAAGGTAGCGCTGGATCGCACGGAACTCCTGTTCCGATCGCGGGATAAATGCACACCTTTACCGAATGGACGTCCATTGGGCGCGTGTCCAAGGGTGCGCTTCAGCTCCCGGAAATGAGTGGGCCAGTCTGGTAACACCTTCACAATAAGCGGCGGGTATCGGCTGGCTTATTTCGACTTGGTGTAAGTGTCAGCAGCCACTGGTGTGGTGGCAGTGGTGACGGCATCGGTGGTGATTGCCGTTGAGGTGGCAGGAAATAAAGGCGACTACGTGGAAGTGGAAGCCACCGCAGTCGCGGCTATGTTGGCCCACGATGGGCCGGCGATAGCAGCTCCCAAGAGGGTAGGGGCTAGAAGTGGGCGATACAAAACGTATAAAGATACGAAATCTGATATTGGTACAATATCTAAAAATCGCTTACTGGCTCTTTCGAAATCTAAGTATTACAATATCAGATTTGCGATGTACTGAATACTCGCTCACTCCTCTGTACGCATCGGCCGCATACGTGCGACAAAGCGCGTAAGATACAAATATTGCACTAGTTAGAGCGGTACAGCAATATTACAATATCAGATTTGCGATGTACTGAATACTCGCTCACTCGTCTGTACCTACGCGATACGATACGCATCGGCCACATGCGTGCGACAAAGCGCGTGAGATACAAAAGCGGTACAGTAATATCACAATATCAGATTTTTGAACAGATTTTATAGAAATATTATAAACTAGCTGTTACCCACGACTTCGTCCGTGAGTAATTTCATAAAAATAAAGAAACCCTTGAAATTGTCGGTAATACAGTGCAACGGTATTACAGTACTCGGGGTTGGAACTTCATTACTGAAATGCTAGATGGCGTTGAAGTTGCTAGATTTTGAGATTTTGTGACAAACAATTTTTTTTATTTTTCGTATTTTTTTTAATAAAAAGTATCCTATGTTACTTCTAATACCTCCGAGAATATGTGTACAAAGTTTCATGATGATCGGTTAAGTAGTTTTCACGTGAAAGCGTAACAAACAAACTTACATTCACATTTATAATATTATAGTATAGTATGATAAGTAATTTTAAATCTTAATTCTATGCAAATAAAGCTTACTTTCTGTTAAGTACTAATCATGATATCAATGATGTCTAAAATTTTAATTATTTAGCCTTGAACTTGAGCGAATTTTGGTACTTATGGACTATTATGCACATTATAGTTTTATTAGGTACTTATTGTTTTATTATGTCCGAATAGTTGCGGAAGAAAGTTGCATTTCTTTTAATTTCCTTCGCGTTCTAAAATTTAGAAAGATTTGTGTATTATGGACGTTGGGGATTGTTTTAATGGATGTTTTAATTAATATGTAGGTAGGTCCACATCCTCACACACTTACAATAAGTTAGTTATATTTTTCTATGCTAGAAATTCCCTAAAAATACTCTAGATAATAATTTATACGGCAAAACGTTTGCCGGGTCAGTTAGTGATAAATAAATACCGAATTAAACATCTATTATATAAGTACGAGTATATCTACAATACCGAATTATATTGAAATCTATGATATTTTCGTATCTTATTTAAAGATGCGCATTGGATTTGATTTCTGAAATCTGAATCTACTCGTATGACAGGTACGCGTCTACGCGAACGTAAAATATCTAGATATTAAAATATAAGATTTTGAAATCTGAAACGAAATCTGATTTCCGATTCAGATACGATTATCAGAAAAAGCGATATGATTCACGCCTAGTAGGGGCCAAGCTGGCGATCGGGACAGTTGATGCTGTTTGACATGCATTTACATGTTTGACCTTATATTTAACTAACGTAGACGAAACCATACCGCGATTCAATTCGATACCTACGCCATCTATCGAGCATTGACTATATCAAATTAATCGATTTAACTTTGAAAAGTACTAAATAAAAACAATTCCGCAATAAATTCTTAATAATGTTTCTTATTTCATCGTTTTCTTTCATTTATTTCTTAGTCACAATTTCATTAAAATTTCAAATCAAATTTTTATTTGTAAAATAATTAAAAAAAGTTAATATTTTAGTTTCAATAAAGTAATTTTCTTTTTAAAAAGATATCACGTAAACACTTTTCTTTTATAGGATGAAATTTAAAAAATACAGCATTTTTTGCTAGTGATCTCAACCTTTTTGTGATGTGTATATTCGCCTGCCAAAACAAACATCATGAAGTTGCTTCGACCTTCAGCACCACTAAATATATTAAAAACAGTGTTTTTTCAATAACTCATTCCTTAATACCTCCTGTATAAGCTGCTGAAGAAGTGCTGCTACAACTTTCATGTTACAGATTAAAAGAGCTCAGGGATGTGTTCTTAAAACCATAAAGTACAAATTATTATTTTGAATGAGATACAAATTATTATTTATTTTGAATGAGATGCAAA
Organism: Leucoma salicis; assembly: GCA_948253155.1. Classification (NCBI taxonomy): domain Eukaryota; kingdom Metazoa; phylum Arthropoda; class Insecta; order Lepidoptera; family Erebidae; genus Leucoma; species Leucoma salicis. The sequence goes on from OX411815.1 coordinate 10,356,244, forward strand.
TTATTATTTTGATGATAAAGAGAACTTTAGTGCGAACGGGAATCGAACCTGCGTCCCTTCCAATCCGGGGAAGTGCTCTAATCCACTGAGCTATCGCATTACCTACTAAAGGGACGCAGGTTTGATTCCCGCTTGCACTCAAGTTCTCTTTTTCCTCATTCACAAATAATAATTTGTACTTTAAAGTAGCTGAGCATGTCAAGTGCTAAAAATACAGATCAAAATTATTAAAACCATGCTTAAAAAATCTTCTCTACAGTGATAGTATGTACTTAACGTTTGTCAGACCTTTATATAGAAATCATCTATAAAAGTATAAAGTAGTTTGAATTTTTAAAATGCCGTGTACTTATACAAAATCAATGCACCTAACATCAAAACATCGTTTCCATTTATATTTAGATAATATTTAAATTTAATTATTAATTATCTGCATTACCTATATTGTTGTAAATTTCGTGATGTATTCTATTAATAAGTCAATTGATGTCGACCAAGTCAATATTGAAATGGTACGTAGATATTGTAAATCGTAACAAGAACCCACAGGAAAGGCTTGTCTACCACTAAAGTAATCCAACACAGTACTAGTGGTCCGTCAACACAGGCGGAGAGATGGCACACGGCGGGTTTATTTAGTGGTTGAGAGCCCCACACTACCCTGTTCGTTACCCCGAACGATGGGGAGTGCGGTTAGACACATTTTTTCCCGCCTAAACAAAAAAATAACAGGCTTGTCTAGTTTGGGACCAACGGATATAAACATTTTGCAATGTTTCATGGTCAATAAATAATATTTTGATTAGGTACGCTACTTATTTCATTTAATACGCCAGTGTAGTTAAAAAGTCTTATCATCGCTTATAACCTACATTGCATTATGTTAGTCACATATAAATATTCAACTCCCGTCATTTCACCTATGGTATGGATGTTTTTAACATAAATTAAAATGTGTGAATTTTTTGTTTATTAAAATAATATTATAAAAAATATATAAACAGAAAGAACATTCACAGTTTCCGCATTATTTGACCAAAATTACCAGAAATGCTTCAAGACGATGTTTTATCATTATGTCGCTCACTTGGATGCATTACAAAAGGATTTTACTAAGAGGTTTAAGGATATCTTAAATTTACTAATTCCCCAATAAACAAAAAATCCGTTCAATAGCAATGGAAGAAGCCAATGTTATTATGGAAGAAGAGTTGATTAACATCAACACAGACGAGGAGCTTAAGCAGAAGTATAACCAAGGCTATCAGAAGTTCTGGTTGCAACGCAACATTGAAACACAGTGTCCTGCATTATCCATATATGTCCTGCATTGCTGAGTAATACATTATCACTTTTTTATCATCATACCTAGTCAAAAAAGCCTTCAGTGTAGTTACAAAACATTTTGACAAAACAAAGAAAGTTTGAAAATCAACGAACGCGGTGATTTAAGGCTGCAACTTATCAATATAAAACCGGGTTTAGCTGGATTGGTAGAAAGTCACCAAGTTTATCCATCACACTGAAATTTTATTATGTTAAATTTTTATGAGTAAATGATGTCAAGTATAATACTCACGTAAAGTTTTTAAATTGGTAAGTATTTAGTATCAATAGGAAAAAAGTAGAAAGTAGATATTAGCGTAAGATAGGATTTTTAAAGTAATTTAGCTATGGGGGTCTGAGGTATCAATTCATTTTGGAAAAGTCTCTTGCCCATAATAAATTGAGAATCCCTGACATAGCCTGTATTATACAGACGCTACAGAAACTAAAGGCTATTGAAGTGATCAAATGAAATAGGATTCAAAGATTTCGAAAAATGTATTAATTCTTATTTTAATTATACGCAAATATTAATATATCGGGTCTTAATCGCGTATATAATGTTGAGGTTGAATACCTTAATTTCCCGACGTTTCGACAGTATTGCATCGGCCGTGGTCACGGGTTGACTGGTGTAGTTCAGCGTTGCCTCCGTGAAGCGCGAGTGTCTGTAACTACCCTCGCCTCGTTTACATTTTGATCTCCGAAACTGTCGGTACTTCGACACACCACACTAACGACATCCTCACACTGGCGCGTAATGTTTGTTCGGCGAACACATTTGCTAAGGATTTGAACTCCGTACATCCCAACATCAGGTTTACTTTTGAAATGAAGATGCACAGATCGTTAGCATTTCTTGATGTAAAACTAAGGGTCAAAGCAAACGGTACCTTATCACATACTGTGTACAGAAAACCAACGCACACTGACAGATACTTGCATGCTGACTCGCACCACCATCCACGACACCTGCAATTCGTAGTAGCATCTTTGACAAATAGAGCATACGACATTTGTGACCCTGAACAATTGAATAGTGAGCTCATACATGTTCAGGAGGTACTTAAACGAAACGGATTTAGGGGTAGCACACGACGACTGCGGAAGAAGGAGGCACGAACTGGGGTCTACAGGGCACCAGCCTTTTTACCGTATATTAAAGGAGTAACGGACAAAGTTGGAACAGTACTACAGAAATACTCCATTAAGACTGTATATAGTCCGCATTCCAAAGTATCACATCACCTACGTACTCCAAAAGATATAATCCCTCTGCAGACACCTGGCGTTTACAAAGTGGATTGCAGCTGTGGTAGTTCTTATATCGGACAAACCAAACGTACAATTGCGGAAAGGGTTAAAGAACATATCGCGGCTGTAAAACACCGACATACACAAAAGTCAGCTATAGCGGAACACTTGCTGGAGGCGGGATCCAACCACTGGATTGAACTGCATAACCCACAGGTCCTCTCCACCGACCGTCACTATTACTCCAGGATGGCGCGGGAAGCGGTTGAAATCAAAAAACATGCTAATTTCAACCGAGAAGATGGATACCGTTTGTTAACATCATGGAATCCTGTCATCAGTAAGTGTACATATCGCCGAACAAACATTACGCGCCAGTGTGAGGATGTCGTTAGTGTGGTGTGTCGAAGTACCGACAGTTTCGGAGATCAAAATATAAACGAGGCGAGGGTAGTTACAGACACTCGCGCTTCACGGAGGCAACGCTGAACTACACCAGTCAACCCATGACCACGGCCGATGCAATACGGTCGAAACGTCGGGAAATTAAGGTATTCAACCTCAACATTATATACGCGATTAAGACCCGATATATTAATATTTGTGTATAATGTGTACAAATCGCGAAAGTTTAAAAGTCTTATTTTAATCGCAATATTAATAATATATTTTTGATAAGAAAAACCTACAAAATACAACAATCCGCCATGATACCTTAAACACCAAACAGAGCGAATGACGTCACGTCTTAGTAAATGTTATTGTAGTGTTTTAAATTCTCTTTGACTTATATTTACTGTTGCCGTGCTGAGGCGTGACGTCATGACAGACGGAATGATATCGGCGTGCGTTTTGACTTGAGCTTAAAACTTAAAATTTAAATACCATTATATTGCATATAAAACCATTATTTTGACAGAAATATGATCTATTTTTCACTTATTAGATACTTTTGAATATATCATTCAATAGATTTTGAAAAACAGTCATCATACCTATTACTTTGCCTAACCCAGCAAAGAGGTGGAGAGAAAGGATGATAGAGAAGAAATGATGAGTAAGGTTTTTAGAGGGGTGAGTCGTTTGGACCTTCAGGACTCTTACTCTACATACTAAACAAGCTTAACGTTTTTATTTTCATAATTTATTTAAAATGGTTGTCTTGCTTCTTTTAGGAATTACACTAAATATGTGTCCACTGGGTAGTGTCCTAAGTATTTATCAATGCTTTCAATCAATTGTTTCGCTGCTGCATCTATCACAGGTTTGCCTGTAGCATCTACGACTTGTTTCCAGTTCTCGTTTAAAAACTTCAATAAAGGTTTACCTGGACAAAACATACAAAACATTATAGAATTAGCGCCATTGACTGAGAAAACAGATTAATTCTTGACACAATCAATATAAGACAATATTTTTGTATCTAACACTGTACTATCAAGTGTTGGTATTATTGGTGAACTAAGTTACCAAGTGAGGTGGATTCAGCTCCCATGCAATACATAGTTACAGACGTTATACGTGCCTGCTTTGTCTACTTTCTTTTACTAAACAAATTTTGAAACGGTTTTCACTGTCGTTAAAATTATATATATACTATTATAAAGCTGTAACAGAGCTGTGGCTATACATTTAAGATATTTGAGAATTAATGATTGTAATCTATACTATAATAAAGCTGTAACAGAGCTGTGTCTGTACATTTAAGATAATTGAGAAAAAATGTCTGTAATAGACTATATAGGCGTGTCTAAACACAAAACTTTTTTTTTATCTGTTTGTCTATTTATCTGTTCATTTGTTCGCGCATCACGCAAAAACTACTGGACGGATTTTGATACAACATTTTGATAGCTCTTGATTTGACTTAACTGGTATACAATTTATTCCGCTACTGTATCGGGAACCTGAGATATAACCCAAAGCCGCGGGCAAACGCTAGTAGGCTATAAAGGCGTGTCTAAAAACAAAACAATATTTTTTTGGAATTTTTGTCTGTTTGTCTGTTTATCTGTTTGTCTGTTTGTCCATACGCGCATCACGAAATAACTACTTAACGGATTTTGAAGCAACTATTTTTATTGAAGAGTTCTTGATAAGACTTAAAAACTGGTATACATTTTATCCCGCTACTATATCGGGAAACTGAGATATAACATTAGTATTAGCAGTAGTGTATGGACTGCTTATAATGAGGTCTCGGGTTTGAACTTTGGGACGAGCCAGCAAAGAGATATTGAGGCTTTATCAGGTCAATCACGTGGCTAAACGGCTGAACAGATTTTGGTAGATAAATACTTGAACGACTGGATGTATCCATCCATTATTAGGACTCATTTTTATAAAAGATAACACCTAGTTACAAGGAATAATTCTTGTATTGCAGGGAAGTTTAGAAACAATTTAACGGAAACATACATACATTAGGACTCAGTAAAACTATTTGCAGATCACATTTGACACGGGAGGTAAGTATCCAAAACCACTCGCTTTTGTTCCCGAATAAGAAAGAATACTCGCGTGATCTTTTCTGTACTCTAATACATTTCATTTCTCTAAGGACCCTTCTCTAAGGAGGTTTTGAAGTCTACATAAAACCTACTAAAAATATGTTACACTATTGTATTTCTATAACTACTTACTCAATTCTTCGTTTCCTCCAAACAAATTAGTGAACTCGTAATTAGCGTTCTCTTTGACGTCATAAGTGTAGTCAAGCTTCGTAAACTTTATGTAATCCTTGTCACCTTTCTTTACTAAATCAAACTGAATATGAGCTGATAATTGGACATTTTCTAAAAAAACACAGTAACATTATTAAATTAAATAGATCTACGATGAAGACAACTGAACTAGTACCTACTTATAACAAAAAAAGTTAGCGACACACTCTGACTTTCCTTTTTAATACATCGCATATCATTGAAAAATTTCCACAACACAGGGATCCTCTTTTTTTTGTTGAGGCGGGAAAAAGAATACCAAACCGCACACCCCGTCGTTTGGGGCAACGAACAGGGTAGTGTGGGGCCCTCACCCACTAAAGACACCCACCATGTGCCGTCTCTCCGCCTGTGTTGGCGGGCCACAACACGGGGATCCTAGTGTGGGTCTAGTGCTAGTAAACTGCGTAAGGTATAATTTAACAATAAATAATTTTTGAAAATCTATAAACAGTTTTTTTTAATGAAACTCATTTTAATACATTTTTACTGTCTCTAAGAGATAATTTTAGGGAAGTTTTTTATCTACAGTAATTACACCGGATGTGTTTAAAACTTTACAGTAGAATATAATTATTCTATAAACAAGCCGATCAAGCGATGAAATTAATTTCCACAGCTTACGTTGGCTGAACTTGTAACAGAAAATTTGTAATTTTTCGAAAAATCAAAAATATTCTTTACTACACGCATTGTGAGGAAAGTCGGGTCACTGGTGATAGCAATACAAAATAGAAAATATATTGTTAAAGTATACGTTGATGTATGAATTCAATTATAGAATTAATGTTATGCTCATCTTTTCCCCCGCCATTTTGTCAGTTTATGAAATATTTTCTTCCATCCTATTAATATTATGAATGTGAAATTTTGTATTTTGGGATTGCTGTTATTTAACACGCACGCAAGAAATGTTTTGAATAATTATTTTTATGCGTGACCGTGTGGCTTTAGAATTGTCCCACCCTTTTCTACCCACGGGAGTCGTAAGAGCCGACTGAGGGAATACTGTCGCAGTGGGCAGCAGCACTCCCTTGAGTATTAACAACATCCACTGCGATCGCCAACCCGCCTGCCAAGCGTGGCGATTACGGCATTATCCCCCATGACGGGACCGCTCGTTGTGGCGTTCTCTTGGGGAGGCCTATGTCCAGCAGTAGACGTTGAAAGGCTAATGGATGGATGGATGGATTTTTATGCCTAAAGTTCAAGGTAAGTTTATAATTTTACTATCAATCGTGCACAGTAAAACTTAATCTATACACATAATAGTACCTACATCAGTTTTTATGTATTAGATAAAATTAACACTTACTCAATGAAACTTTCATTTCACCGTCGCCAGCTATTGACATACCTAGTAAGTCTCCTGAAGCAACGTAGTGGCTCTTTAGTAAAACGTCTGTATGCAATTTCAATAGAAAAACTTTTTTTTCCAAATCCCACCTGAAATTTGGAGCAAATTTCTTATTATGATGCTGCGGTAGTGTGAGCAACTGCTGATCATGAGGTCTCGGTTTCAATCCCCGGGTTGGGCAGTATTATTGAGCTTTTTCGTAAAAAGAAAAATTCTCAGTAGCAGCCCGGTGTTTGGAATTGTGCTCGGTAGACGGCAATAGGCTCGCCCCCTATTACGTGGGACTTAAACATAGCTGGCGAAACGAGGGTGTGTAGGTAAATACACATCTGCTTACCCTTTCGGGAAATACAGGCGGGTGTTTTGTGTAATGTTACTATATCATCAGTCTATTTTTCCTATTCATATGTCAGGAAAGTTAAAATACATGTGTTGTCCTGCGGTCTAAACAAATTCTGTATATATAATACTTTCTAATATTTACGCGAATGTTACACATTTTGAAATAAAACTTCGTTTACGGAATTTATCGCGTTTACTTGATTTTTACTATCCTGACGTTTCGAATGCTTTACAGCATTCATGATCACGGGTGGACTTAGATGGTAGACGTCCAAGGCCTTGGACTTCTACCATCTAGTTTTATTTCAAAATGTGTAACTCTGTATACTTGTGATTTTACTAAGCTGTGTATATTAGATTGTAAAAAATCGGGGGCCTAGTACCCTGTAGAGCTCTTTAAATCAGCTGTAAACTAATTTAAAGAGCTCTACAGGGTACTAGGCCCCCAATTGAGTAAACTAGTTAGTTCATCTAACTAGTTTTATGGCGTTTTGATTTCCTCAGATGGGTTGCCATCTAAGCTATTCATAGATTAAACATTGACATGCTTAATATAATACTTTTATAACATGACGGAGGTCCAACAACAAGGCCGCAAGCACTTCCGAATTTCTTATTTAATCTTCTTTATGTAGACCTTGAGACTGTTGACCAAACTAATCCATTTCGTATTAGGTGTCGTAACTTGCAACAAGATTATTTGTGTACATACACTGTCAACATTTTGGTTTAATTATGTTTTATAATCACAATATTTAGAACATTATAGTACTTAATTTATAATCATATTTTGAAAATTACTTACTCAACATCATCAATAACTATATCTTTTACTCCGTCCAAGATACCACCAGTCAATTTTAAATTAAAACCAGATTTAATATCCACGTCTTTCATAGCTAGAGGGTCCAACGGCTCAATGTTATACTCAGGTACTCCTGGCAATATACCAGTAAGTACCTTTTTAATAGAACGGGTCCAGCAGGCTTTGTCCGTAGACGCACATTTATCGAATACAGCTGAAACAAAATAATATTGCAACTTTATTTTGGTACCGAAACGACAATATTAGGAAGTAACATTCTTTTTATCCCGGAAGAAATAATAAACATAAACATAACATCACGCCTGTATACCCCAAAGGGGTAGGCAGAGGTGTATTACACACCCACGATTCGCCAACTATGGTTAATTTCACGTAATAGGGGGCAAGCCTATTAACGTCTACCGGACAAATTTCCAAACTCCAGGCTGCTACTGAGATTGTTTTCTTTTTTACGAAAAATCTCTATAACACTGCCCGACCCGGGGATTGAACCTCAGACCTAATAATCAGTAGTCGCTTACACTACCGCTACACCACAGAGGCAGAGAAGAAATAATAATGCCCGTATATTATATTACTATAACTATTTTTCGCAAATGACCTAACGTTTAAACTTCATCATTTCCCTAGCTTTCTTCCAAACTTTGGGTAGGCAGTCGGTCCATGTAGCGACTGCCTACATGACCTCCACGACCCACCTAAAAGGAAACAATTGAAGATCTTAGAACAAGATTTTTTTATCCAGGACTCTGACAACCTATAACGACTGCAAGAAGTAATTTAACAGCTGGGACCCACTTCTTGACGTGCCTTCCAAAGCACGGAGAAGGTCAGGTGTTCCTACACAGATTGATTTTGGTCACACAAATACTTTTTGGTCACATCCTTTCTATCCCAATCGTTATAAAGCCTTATATTTTCTTTAAAAAATACTTAAACTTTTACTTTTTGTTTTTAAAATCACGTTAATACTAAATTAATGCATATTCTAAATACAAAATTCAAACCCTAATCTTTGGCACCCTTTCTGAGTTACAAGAAATATGTATATGAATTGTGTCCTTCTTAAGATATAAGATTAAGCTAATACTATGTGACACTCCTTGTCACAAATAATCATTAAAAAAAGCTCGTTTGTTCATAAATTATATTATCATTGCTTAGTGAAGAGAAATATTGTGGAGTGGTCCTGAATACCCGAAAGATGTTCTCGAAGGATTGTCAAGTCTGCTAACCAATATTGAGCGAGTATAGTCAATGATGACCTAAATCCCTTTTAAACTGACAGAATGCCTGTCACAATCAATGGCATAAAATAAACTATTAGTCTAATTCCTATATTTAATTACAGAAATATTATATTTCTTACTTAGATAATAAATAAATCCTAATTTGAATTATTCTTACCAACAGACTGAGTGAGTCCGAAGAACAGGAAAATAAGATACATAGTTTTCATTGCAGCTTCCATTTTCCTGAACACTCGCTACTTAAGTTTAGTTAACTAATACATTGCGTGTAAAATCACTCCTTTATATTACTAAGCTAATGTAATAAAAAATATCCATCTAATTATAGCAAGGGTTGTCTATTGATTTTTTTTTTAGTTTTATAATATTTGTAATAATTTTATATTAAATAAATATAATAACTATACTTGTATTAGTTTGCAATGAAGTATAGGGATAAAATGCAATATTTAATTATATATACTTGTTTTAAAGTCTAACTAAGAACTAATTATTTGTGAACATGTCAAAAAAGAGAATTTTACTGCGAGCGGGATTCGAACCTGCGTCCCTTCCAATCCGTGGAAGTGCTCTAGACCGCTAAGCCATCGCAGTGACCGATGGTCATACCCAATCGTCATATCACAGTTGTCTTTAAGACCCACGCCACCTTTTTTTATTTTTGTTAAGGCGGGAAAAAATGTTCCTCATCGCACACCCTGTCGTTCGTGGCAACGACCAGGGTAGTGTGGGGCCTGCACCCACTATAGAAACCCGCCGTGTGCCGTCTCTCCACCTTTATTGGCGGGCAACTGGAACTATGTTACATTCCTTCGGTGGTCCGCCGTCGGCTTACTCTTTCGGGTACCCTCTAAAGACCCGCGCCACCTATCGGATGCATTTAGATTCATTATTCCAATTTAGTAAGTTTATTTTTCTAAGTGCGATTTTTAAATATTTTGATTATATTATTATTTTAGCACTTAGCATACTCAGCTACTTTGATGAACAAATTATTTTTGAAAATGTGGAAACGTACTCCAAGCGGGAACGAACCTGCGTCCCTTCCAATCCCGGGAAGAATAACAGACGATAACCGCGATAAAAATTGAGTGATATTATGTGTGTTCTTAGTCCGCCATCACATGAATATGGTTATATTAGGTCCTTAGATAGGTATAAAATTGGCGTTTTGTCAAACTGGCCACTTTGATCTCAAATATCTGGCGTTTGGTTAGGAATTCCTAATTAAAATTTATTTCAAATTTAGGTTTGGATATTTGTGTTTCCAATTTAGCAATTCATTTGTTTTCATGCTATTTGATTTGTCTTTGTACAATATGGAAAACTTAAAATATCCGGATATTTACCAATACGAGTTCCACCATGGCACCAGCACCACAGAAACACCTCGAATGATTAAAGATGATTATGGGGACGCTACCGTAAAAGAAAACACGGTACGTTTTTGGTTCCAACATTTTCGTTCCGGAAATTTTGACCTACAGAACAAACCCCGTGGACGGCCGGCGACTCTAGTTGACAACGAAGAATCGTGATCGTGGAAGCTGATTCATCGCCACTCACGTTAGTGTTAGCAGCAGGCTTCAGTGTGAGTGATAAAACAATTTTAATTCACTTGAAATAAATTGGATAAGTGAAAAAGCTCGAAAAATGGATGCCGCATGTATTAAGTGAAGCAAACCAACAAACATGAGTCGAAAGCTGCGTTACATTAACTCAACCGTCACAATAACGAGGGGATTTTGAATCATATCATTACTTGTGATGAAAATGTATAATCGGAAATGCTCATCACAATCAAATGGATCAACCACCCAGGGGAACCGACCAAATCCTGCCCCAAGAGAAAGTTGACTCAGAAAAAGGTACTTGTAAGTATCTGGTGGACCAGTGCTGGTGTCATCCACTAGAGCTTCCTAAGATCTGCCCAGACGATTACGATACATCTATATTGTCAACAATTGCAAACCACGATGGAAACGATAGCCATTAAACTACTGAGACTGGGCAATTGCTCTCCCAGTGCTGCTTCACGAAAACGCTATACCACACTACACAAAAGACGGTCGCTAATTTGGAGGAGCTACAATAATTGGAATGTTTCCAACACCCACCATACCCTCCAGAATTTTCTCCAACGGATTACCCCTTTTCCGGAATTTTGATAACTTCTTGCAAAGACAAAAAATCAATTTCGATGAGGCTGTCAAAACTGCCTTCAAAGATTTTATTTTATTGACTCTTGCTCCCACATTTTTTAGCAAAGATATCAATGAACAAGCGATAAAATGGTTAAAGTGCATAGATAACAATGGTAGGTACATAATTTGATTGATTAATGAAGATAATTTCATTTTAAAAAAATCGTTTCCTTTTTTCATATATAACGCCAATTTCATATTATGTAAGGGCCTATAAAATCACTGATTTTCTCAACTAAATTCACCAGAAGTCACTGTAGAAAGAGACAGATCTGACTATTAGTTACTAGCTGCTACTCGCGACTTCGTCGTGGAGTTTAGGTATTTAATTTTTTGTGCGGACTATTTATAAGTAGCCTTAGTTACTGCCTATATCATTAACTATCTGTCACTGAAAGTCCCGTCCATATTGAGCTGTTATCGAGATGTTATGTTTGGAGATGAACCAAAACAAACAATCAGACAGACAATATCTTTAAAATTGGTATTTCGTTATAGGTGACGTATATACTTCTATATGCATTTAGCTAAAAGCTGTTATTTAGACATTACAAATAGACACTTCAATTTTACTTATTTTTATAGATTATAACAGTATTATAAAGACAACTTATGAGTATAATTGACTTTTGTCAACCCTAATTCACACACGCAATTTACACATAGGTAGTAGTGTTGCTATGTGTAAATAAATTGTGAAACCAAAAAAAGGTTTTAATGACGCACTTAGTTTTAGAAATAATATCTTAAAAACAATTAAAAGCTTCAAAAGCTAACAAAAAGTCGGTCTAATCAATTCTTATGACGCTAACGTCCAACAATTGACTAACTAACTAACTTATCATCACGCCATTTTCCTTGCGGGGTAGGCAAAGAGAACAGAGTGCCAAGAGGCTCTATTCTTGCATACATCTTTCCCTTCCTCAACATTCATAATTCTCTTCAAACAATTGCCAGCTGGCAAAAGGCATAATTTACTGACTTCTGGTAAAATCTGTCCTCTTGCCAGTTTTATTCCAATCGGGAACTGATTCCCCTGGAGACTATCATACATGCCGTAATTATCTGGATCGCTAACGTTAAGTACTTTCAAAGAGGTACAGGATGGGTGATATATTCGCAACTAAATAGGTAAGGGATATAACCTTTAGACCCCCGTGTACTCTATTTTATTTTAATAAAACTGCTTCAAATAATAACCCTTACATCGCGAGGGACGTTATAAGCACACTATTTATTGCATACAATCAGCCAGACACAGAACAACCCCACCTCGTTCGTTCTCGGAAAGCACGTTTAGATGTGGGTTGCGTCTGTGAAATAACATCGTGGCAGTCATTTACCTATTGCAAAATAACAGTAGTGTTCGAAGAGTTGTTATGAACATAAAGTCACATCATCTCGACCAAGCACCAAGCTGATATTTGAGAACCGTATAATTAAAGAAATATTGATATTTGAGAAACATTCATTTAAAAATTGGTGAGGGCCTGAATCTTTATCCTTACTTTTTATATTATAAATGTCAAATGGACTTTGTTTTCTTTATTTCTATTAAAAAAATAATCATGAATTTTGAATAAATTACTCAGTTATTGTCTAAACATAGGCTTTTCATTCCGAAAAATAAATGGTTCTTACGGGATAGCTGTTTTTAAATCGTGATAATTTAAATGTGCGGTAGAGTGCTGTATTTATATTCTGAAGTCCTGACGGACAAAGTCGAGGGCAGAATCTAGTAAAAATATATAATTATTCAGAATAGAAAAAATAAATTATCAAGAATCACTACTTTATTATAAAAACAACAAAAATAACTCTTAATTTAAACCACAATAAAACAAAAATTAGGCAAATCAGTCATCAATCTACATAATAAATATACCAAAATAGACTTTTATAACATATAATGACATCATATATATGCAGTTCACATAATATATGTATACTTTATACCAACATAATTTTAATTATTAACCACACAATATAATTCTTATGACTATTACATAGATGTAGAGTCTCGTTACTCTAGTATGAATGGGCCGCCTAGATCGGGGAAGTACCACCCTCTCACAGAAGATCACAGTAAAATAATAGTCTCGTATGGTCGTAATCATATGGTAAGTGAGAGCGACGGGCGACCCACATTATCTACCTATCCGCTCCTTATTATCCTTTCCATACTCTCTATACTATCCTTCCTATCCTCTCCTTATTATCCTTCTTATTCAAATTATTTTTTTTTTAAATACAAATTTATTTATTGCGTATATTATACATTGGTGTTATAAAGAAATCATAGCCTCGCCATATTCTGTTAAAAGTATGCAATATTAGCATAAAAAACAATTAAAAAAAGATATTTAAAACAGTTCATCTAAAAATACTGTAAATAATAATAATATGTCATTAATATGGAAATAATAATAATATTATGTCAATTATTAAGTTAATACAGATATGATTTGGTAAGATTATGATACTTATGTCAATATTTTAATTACTAAGACAATTATAATACAATTAAATGCTCAATCAATAATTACTTACTATAATAACTTATCACATAAATACTCATTAACACTATAATAAGCCCTCTCAACTAATATCTATTTATTTTTCCATCAAATTCTTTACGATTGCTTGTTATTAGCGAAGATTTTCTATATGTAACTTCCAAGTAAGACCATTGCCTATCTTTAAACCTAAAAACTTAGTAGTTTCTATCATGCTAATGTTAGTCCCCATGCAGTGCTTTAAGATTTTTAGTAAACCCAGGTTGTCTATTTTTAAATAACTGCCTCGGTGTTGTACCGGTAGTGTATGCGACTGCTAATCATGAGGTCTCGGGTTCGATTCCCGGGTCGGGCAATGTTATTGAGCTTTTTCCTAAAAAGAAAAATTCTCAGTAGTAGCCCGGAGTTTGGAAATGTGTCCGGTAGACGTCAATAGGCTCGCCCCCTATTACGTGGGATTTAAACATAGCTGGCGATTCGTGGGTATGTAATTCACCTCTGCCTACCCCTTTGGGGAATACAGGCGTGATTAGCATCACGCCTGTTGTATGTATGTTATTAAAAAAGTATTTTCTATGTATAAAATCAGATTTTGCGATGTCAACCACTTCTTTACCTTCAGTAAAGTATTATTAATGTCTAATGCTAAAGCTTCATTATCATTACCTTCAAAAACTATCGTAGCATCATCTGCAAACAAAATTGTTGGTCTATTCGTTACCTTTGGAAATTCATTAATATATATATTAAACAAAATAGGTCCTAGGACACTTCCCTGCGGGACGCCAAGGTGAATTCCTCTGTATTCTGATAAGAATATTCTTTCTTTATTGTGATTAGGACACATGCGTATTATCTGAGTACATTGCTTTCTATTTGTAAGATAGGGTTTAATAATATCTAGCACATTACCCCTTATGCGATACGTATATAATTAATCTAATAATATATTGTGATCCACATAATAATATGCTTTTTTAAGGTCCATATATAACGTACATACTGGTCTTTTTTTATCCACATTAATTAATACCTTTTGTATAAGATTGAATATAGCTATATTTATGGATTTATTTTTTCTAAACCCTACTTGTTTATCGGCAAATATTTTAGCATTCTCATAAAATGAATATAATCGCTTATGTAAAAGCTTATCAAATATTTTCGAGAATGTTGGAATTAAAGCTATTGGACGGTAGCATGTCATAGAATGTCTGTAATTTTTCTTAAATATAGGTTTTATTATGGAAATCTTTAATTTATCAGGAAAAAAATCCAATAATAATGCATTGATTAAATATATGACTTAGTACGATTGATATTATGGACGATACTTTTTTAGAATCATAGTAGATATGTGATCGTAACCTGTACTAGATGTATTTTTAAGATTATTTATTATTTCATTTATTTCTCCAGGAAAAGTCTCTCATTAAGACAGAATTAGGACACTTTGAAATATAAGTTGTATCGTTTACAATAGCTTCTAGTTTTTTCACTTGGTCAACAAAAAAATTGGTGAAAGTACCTGCGATAATTTGTGGATCACTAATAGTTACATGATTATCAAAATTAATTTAATCTACATTAAACACAAAGTGAAAAATGTGAAATCGAAAATAACAGTCACGAGCAGGATTCGAACCTGCATCTCCTGGATACTGTCCAGATGCTTTGCCAATTCAGCAATCGTGACCCTTGCTCCCGACTGCTAATCTCGATAACACATTCATACTTAACGTCTTTGGGTGACGCCTGCACCATCCGTCGGAAGTATTTTCACACATTATACCGACCAGGTAAACTTAATTTTACAATTCAGATTTTACCTAATAATGACGCAAACCCTATAAATATTTAGATATTTTTATATATATTTTTAGCATTTGACATGCTTAGCAACATACATTAAACACAAAATGAAAAATGTGAAATCGAAAATACCATCTGGACGGTATCCAGGAGATGCAGGTTTGAATCCTGCTCGTGACTGTTATTTTCGATTTCACATTTTTCACTTTGTGTTTAATGTATGTTGCTAAGCATGTCAAATGCTAAAAATATATATAAAAATATCTAAATATTAATTTAATCTATTTCATTCCTAGGCATATTAGATCGTGTACTATTAATTACTTTCCAAGTTGCTTAACCTTTGTTATGAGCTGATTATATAAAATTATCGTTATGAGCTATTTTGGTTAATTTTACAATTCGGTTAAGCTTAGCAGATAGGGTTTTAAAATCAGATTTATTTGCATCTGTCGAATTTTTTCGGTATCGCCATAACATTTTTCTCTTACATTTACAGCATATCCTAATGCCCTTTGATATCCACTTTAACCGCTTTTGCGAATATATCTTGATCTTAACCAACGGAAAGCAAAGGTAATAAAATAATTTAAAAATGGAATGAAAACTGTTATCCTCTCTTTACGATCCTTCCTATACTCTCCTCGTTATCCTTTTCATCCTCTCCTTATTATTCTTCCTATACTCTCCTTATTATCCTTCTTATCCTCTCCTTATTATCATTCCTATCCTCTCCTTATTATCTTTCCTGTCCTTTCCTTAGTATTATTTCTATTATCTCCTTATTATCCTACCTCTTTACATCCTATCCGGTTCTTTGGAAAAACCGTCAAAAAGCAAGTGATGCTTTTGGTGATGCTAGCGTCTATAGGCTACGGTAACTGCTTGTCATCAGGAGTTTAATTTATATAGATATTTTTATCATTTATCTTCGATCATATTGGCGATTAACGAAAATCAAAATATGAAAAAGTTTTTAAAATTTGACATTATATATATGATTTAAAAATTGAATTCAATTTAATTAAATATTCGTTTGGTTATAATATCGTAAGGCTCAACACAAAATCTGAAAACGTGAAATCCAAAATAACAGTCACGACCAGGATTTGAACCTGCATCTCTTGGATACCGTCCAGATGCTTTGCTAATTAAGCCATTGTGACAATTGCTCATGACTGCTAATTTCGATAACAAATTCATAATTAACGTTTTGGGCGACGCCTGCGCCATCTGTCGGAAGTATTTTCATTAGTGGGTGAGAGCCCCACACTACCCCGATGATTCCCAGGACAGCGGTGTGTGTGGTAGGTACGTTTTATCCCGCCTAAAAAAAATTACAAATAATGGCTTTTGTTGCGTCGTGATAGTACACACGCACACGTTTTTTCTGACAGATTATGAGATTTTTTTATAGTTAGTTTTAATTACTTACTACATTAAAAGTTAATTTCCTGTTTGGAATGAAATTGAATGTTCTGAACCTATAAATATTCAACTCTTCTCTTCTTCTTCTTTCACCTATGGTAATTATGTTTTTAACATAGATATGGTATATTATATACCTACTGAATTTATGGTTTTTAACACCAATTAAAATGTGTAAGCTTTTTAGTTTATTCAAATAAATTAATTTCTATTTTTATAGAGGATACATTTTTGAAATGACATGTTTGTGAAATGTCTGGTTTGATAAACGTGTTTTGAGGCGTAATTAACATTATTTTCACAGCTTTTTTCAAGAGTTGAATTATGTTACCTAAGAAGCAGTAGCAATCCATCTACGATGTTTTTCGGTTAGTACAAACGAGGCTTCGATCAAGTGTGTGAGTAGTTTATCGAATAAATGAGGAACCATTTTGTTGAGTAAAGAATCTAAGTGTGTCTAGTGCAAAATGCCAGTATAAGCTGACCAATTGACGCTATTCGTTTACCACGATAACTATTTACACTAGCAGTGTAAATCTGCGCGTCGTATGGCCGTGTCATCCTAAATTATTGCATTTTCTTGCACAGAAAAACTTGCTAGAATGTTTATAAAAAAAAACTATTACTTATTAGTGCATTTCTTAGCAATTGTGCATAAAGTTTTGTGATCAATAAATATACGTTAGACGGTATTTCACTTTTGTTTAGATAATAATCTTCATAGAATTATTATAAAACTAGCTGTTACCCGCGACTTCGTACACGTGGAATTTCATTGATGGAAAGATATGTTTGTGATTCACCAGGAACTTTATACACTACTTTGGTTACCTACGTTAAATAATTTATTTAAGCAAATAAATAAAAATTATGTGTCTGTTTATAATGTTTAAATAACAACTTTTTACTACCCGCATGTAAAAATATAATAGCAGTGATAGCCTAGCCGTAAAACCAAGGATTTCAAAGACAGTGGTATCGAGTTCAATCCCGAGTCCAAGGTTGAGACCTCGCCGCACACACCTCTGACTTTTTGAGCTTTTCCAATATTATATGTGTGTTTGTTTACAATTCGATGAAGGAAAATATCGTGAGGAAAATTACATGCTTCAGAGAGTTTCTCGATGACCTGTGAAGTCTCCCAACCTACAGTGGGCCAGCGTGGTGGACTCCCTCTCACCATGAGAGGAGACCCGGCAGGTAGCTGATGTTAGAAAAAATAACTTAGGCTACTTTCATTTGGGAAAAAAAAAATAGAATATCACGAAAAATCTAAATGTCACGTGGAAAGAGTCACGGGTAACAGCTAGTCAATTAATTCATCATCGTTATCAGCCACTCCTGGGTGCATAACTGCACATGGGCCACTCCCAATTTCTTCCAGGACACTCTGTCTGCTGCTTGATTTATCCAGTCACGGCATGCAGTCTACCCATCGCTTAGGTGGGCAACCACGTTGTCTAGTGGTCATCCACGGCGTCCACTCTAGGGCTTTCCATGATCTATCTGTGCTCGTCCGAGCAATATGATCCATGTATAATTTAGCTGCACGATGGTTTCCACCACATCTCTCACGTGTCTTTTCCGGCTAATCCACACATTTAGTCTTTAGTCGCGCAAGGAGACCCTGAGCAAGGCTCTCTTCATGGCCCTCTGCGCAACTCTGAAGTAATATATTTTCTCAGTAACAAACATTATATATTATGTTAGTTATACATAGGTATTACAGATACACCTTCAAATCCAAATGAATTATCGATTAGTATAGGTGTATAGGTATATTTACATTGTATCTGTATTCATAAAATTTACCTTACTCGAATGATATATCAACGCACAACCTAAGCCACTGGTCTAATAAGTTTGGCAGGTATGTTCTTTGCTTGTTCCTGGCCACCTTAGGAACCTCGGAAGTGGTCAGGAGGATCGGGGCGCTGGGGTTTAGGGTGGCCCTAGATAATTCGGAGGCCCTACTTTTCCATGGGCCCCGACGCCGGACACGATCACGGTGAACGGGGTCCAAATTGAGGTGAAGGCCCAGATCAAGTATCCTTAGTGCTGGACGAGCAGTGGCGCTTTCGCCAACTGTCTCCGAAGCTCGTTGGCGCGGCGCCCACCCTTGCACGGCTCATGCCGAATATGGGCGGACCCAACAATGCGTGCCGACGGCTTAACGCGGGGTTGGTCCGGTCGATGACGCTGTACGGCGCACCCGCGTGGGCGGGATCCCTGGACGCGCCTAACAGGGCTCTCCTGTGGAGACCACAAATAATTGTCGCGTCCAGGCTCATACGCGGATACCGCACGGTGTCAACCGAGGCGGCTTGCGCGTTGGCCGGAACCCCCCCGTGGGACTTGGAGGCAGAGCTGCTCGCTGAGATGTATTGGCGGGCGCCGCAAGAGCTGGCTAGAGGCGCTCGTCTTCTGAGCAGTGAGCTGGCCAGGTGGTAGGGCGACGCACGCCGAGCCGCCATGGCCAGGTGGAGGGTGTGGCTGGAGACGCCCCGGACTGGTCTCTGGACCGGAGGGGCGCTTCAGCCTGTGCTGGAGGAGTGGGCAGGGCGACAGCACGGAGTCCTAACCTTCTGACTGCTGCAGGTGCTGTCGGGGCACGGTTGCTTTGGCAGATATCTGCACATAATTGCAAGGAGGGAAGCGACTCCGAGACTCACCATTGCTGTTGCGACGAGGACACGGCGCAGCAAACGCTCGAATCATGCCCGGCTTGGGCCGGCAGCGCCGTGAACTCGTCGTGGCAACAGGGGGAGACCTCTTATTGCTGAGCGTCGTCAGAGCGATGCTCGGCAGTAAAAGGAATTGGGCCGCGGTCGCTGCCTTCTGCGAGGAGATTATCTCGCAGAAGCAAGCGGCGGAGAGAGCCAGGGAGGATGATTCTTCCGCTGACCCAAACCGCTGCCAGCGACTGGGGCGGCGCAGGCGCGAGTACTTGCGCCTCATGCCGCCCTAGCTGAGGCTGCGGGTGGATGGACTGGGGAACGTCCTCCACCCACAAGGCCTCCCGAGAAGGTGCGACGCTCCATGTGCGGATGCGTCGCTCAGCAGAGGGTACCCGAAAGGATTAGCCGCCGGCGGGCCACTGAAGTAATCCACAGTACTAGTGGTCCGTCAACACAGGCGCAGAGACGGCACACGGCGGGTTTCTTTAGTGGGTGAGGGCCCCACAGTACCCTGTTCATTGCCCCGAACAACGGGGTGTGCGGTTAGGTACATTTATTGCCGCCTAAACAAAAAAAAGGTATGTTGTTTGCTTACCACTGAAAGTAACACAGTTCAGACGAAGAGATGGCACACAGCGGGTTTCTTTAGTGGTGCCTCACACTGCCCTGCCCGCTGCCCCAAACGACGGGGTTAGCAGTTAGGTACATTTTTCTCTCCTTAACAAAAAAAAGGTGTGTTCTTTGTAGGTATCTATTTAAGAGACCGTTACTCGAAATTCCTCCTCGAAGACGGTGAAAGGAGGATTGGTTTTAAAAAAAAAAGAAGAAGACAGCATTACGCCTGTATTCCCCGAAGGGGTAGGCAGAGGTGTATTACACACCCACGACTCGCCAGCTATGTTTAAGTCTCACGTAATAGGGGGCGAGCCTATTGACGTCTACCGGGCACATTTCCAAACTCCGGGCTGCTACTGAGAATTTTTCTTTTTAGGAAAAAGCTCAATAACATTGACTGACCCGGGGATCGAACCCGAGACCTCATGATTAGCAGTTGCATACACTACTGCTACACAACCGAGGCAGTTGAGATTGAGTTTTCTATGATTCTTTTTAGCTCTTCAATTAACGCACGCATTAAGCGGACGGCGACGGAGTACCTATTTACCTAAGTAGGTAGGATTTGTAGGTGTATCGGTAATACCTGCGTATAACTAACATATAATGTTTGTTTCTAAAAAAATATGTCTTTTATTGCCTGCAGGCCACGTAGATGAAACTGCAGGCAGAAACAATATTATGTATATTGGATGTATATTCGATTTATAGTATCTATTTGAATCTGTATTCAATTATTCATTCACAATTTCAAATCTCACGGGGCTTTGTTTATTTGCGCGGCCCCCTAATTATTTTTCCTAAATTAAAGTAATGTCCGTGTGGTGGTGGACTAAAAATACAAGTGTCACCACCCCATTCTTTCCCACAGGTGTCGCATACGACATGTGCACACGCATGGCGACTAAGGTAAGTAAGCAATTATCATCCATTGCATGACTGGTGGTAAGTCTGGGTACCAAGTGGGAGCACTCACTTGGTATCAGGCCCGAGTGGTTTGGTACCACTACCTCCCTTTGTGACCGGTTATGAAGCACATCGTTGCGTTTTGACTGTAGCGGGAGCTATTTATTCTTTAATTTCATATCTGTGAAATGAAATGGTGAGCAGCGGATTGACAATAGTCTCGGTATAGTTGAGTCCATTAGCGTCGGTTACTATTTACCAGTAGATGGGCCGTGGCACTAAATGTAATAAAAAAACCTAAGTAACTCCTTATAACAACGCGCAAGCTATCTGCTTGTGAAAGTCCCGTCCAAATCAGTCTAGCCACTCAGGAGATTTTATTAACTCACGATTTCATGGTTTTTTTTCACTGAACCGTAATTATTTTTCCAAGATAAAAGTAGACTTAGTTACGCGATGTAACAAAAGCTATCTGCTAGTGAAAGTCCCGTCCAAATCAGTCCAGCCGTTCCGGAGATTAGCCGGAACAAACAGTCACACAGACAGACAAAAACTTAAAAAAAATAGTATTTTGTTATAGGTAGCGTAATACTCTTGTATACATATAAGCTTGCAAGATTGCAGCGTTTCTTCCTCGCCTATGGCTTGAGTCTGTGTTAATGGACTGTTCCACTAGCTCTTCTGTAGTGGGCTCGTTGTCCTTCATCACATATGCCTCATTACGTGCAATTACAATATTGTGCAAAACTGCAAGTGCCACGACAGTTGTTTTTACATTGCCAAATTTGATTGGCATTCCATGGCGCAGGCATTGAAAGCGCTGTTTCCATACACCAAAACAGCATTCTACAACATTCCTTGTTGCAATATGTGCCTCATTATAATTTTCTTCTGCATGGCTATTTGGATGTAATATTGGTGTAAACAAATATGGCTCTAGCCTGTATCCGGAGTCACCTAGCAGTCTTCCTCTAAACTCCCCTGCTTCAAAGCGTTCTTTAAGGGTGGATTCGTTAAATATCCGTGCATCATGAGTGTTGCTGGCAACACAAGCATAACAATAATCTGCGGTGTTTTATACCAATCTGTACTATAGTAATAAGGCAGAATGTAATGTCATATGTGTCAACACACGACTTCCCTTTTTTTTGTACCGTAACGTAAGTCACATGTGCGATAATAAAAGTTTTAATTGCTACAATAAAACGAGTTTTAAATCAGCCAAAGATCTACTCCAGAATCCAAAACAACCATACAGTCCACTAAGCTCCTAACATTGGTCCGTCGAGCGTTTATCGTGCAGCGGGAGTAAATCAAGATCAAGACTCGAGAGGCGCAGGGTGAGCTTACGCGAGCTACAGTGCAAACGAGGCGGGAAGGACACAAAAACGTGTCCAAAGTCATCCACTCCGTCATCAAAAGGCTAGAAACCGTAGAACAGGACTCCTAAGAAAAAGTCTACAAATTTGGTATCAGTCAGCGGAAATACATATCGCTTCGCTTCGCTTCATTTGGCTAAGGAGTGAAGAGTACCGTGAACAACCGTGAGTAACATTTGCCGTGAGGTAGAAAGAGATAGCACGAGTCTGCGTGCTGCACTGAAAAACGCTGCTGCTGCGCTGTAGAGGGCGCAAGCGACGACAACGCCACGACCGACGTGTCGTGACACGTGACACCGCGCCCGCGACGAACGCCGTGTGAAAACCCCGAATCGGCCATTTTGTCTTGTCACCATTACTTATAGTGTGCTCCTGATATTTTGTTATAATTTAAAAATTTACACAATATTTGTTATAAGTGCCTATTGTATTATAAGCGTATTTAGGTGCCGTGTAAATTTAACGATAAGATGGAGGAAAGCATTAAAAAACTGGATGCATGCCGAGGATACGTTAAAGGTACGCTAACTAGGTTACATGCGTTTGCCTCCAATTAGGAGTGTTCGTTATATTAAATAACTAATAAAATCACTTGCTATTTATAAATTATCTATAGCCCCGTTATTTATTTCACCAGGCAAGCGTTATTTTCGATTATTTTCATTATATAAGCGCTACCAAAACCGCTATACCACGACGTTGACGACACACTACAAAACATCACAGTCACATGCACACTTGAACAGTCCACTTCAGTCAGTCATGCCGCGAAAGAAAGGGACAGAATGGAATGACCCTGACCCGTTCATATCATTGTCACATGCGAAATTATGCTCTTATTTTACCACTTATGAACTATATACTATTTCTGTCAATTATAAAAAATAACGTGCAAAATAATCTAAGTATCTAAAACATCGTTTGGTTATTTGATTTTATTTCGTTATATTTTTGAACGACAATATAATCAATCAGTACGGATAACTCGCTTAAGCTGGAATAACGTATGATTATCCTGAGTTTTTGAGCGGTTGCCGCGCGTTATTTGTTTAGTACTTATAGTTTTTGATTTTAAAGTATTCGTGGTGTTGGTTTGTTGTGTCTGTTTGTTTAGTGTATTATAAAACTGTAAATAAAATTTTGTTGTAGTATAGTGTAAATAATTTTCGGTTAGATATATCTTTAAAAGTCTGCTTAAATTTAATCAAAAATGTCATTGGGTCAGTAGTTATAGACATTTTAGTATATAAAGTGTATTAGTAAGGATTGACCCAATTTTGAAGTCCACGCAGACGAAGCCATGGGCAGAATCTAAATACATATATCTTAGATCATAATTTCAATTCACTTAGTAGACAGTAATCTATTGATAAGATTGTTAACTGCTCAACGCGCGTACATAGCTATATTAAATAACGTAGCCTCAAATAGCGCACGATGCGCTATACGACGATAATCAAAAGATATCGTTTAATATATTAAAGCGTAAAAAATAATAGGCGTTTTAAAAATAGCACATCGTTATTCAACGTTTTTAATAAATAGCCGTTGCGAACACTCCTACCTCCAATGAGAATGACGTGAAGTTAAGCTCATTGGAAGCACTTATTGCGAAACGCGGTAAATTGCTATCTAGTTTTAAAGAATACGAGCAGTATAACATGGATATTTTGGTGACAAATTCAAATGACACTGAAAATGTCAACGAGGCAGAGACCAAGTACTTTCATTGTTTTTTTCCGTATTTAACGAAAATATTAAATTAATGAGTAGTTCTAACCAAGAACAGAAACTCCCGGAGCAAGGTAGCAGTGGTGTTTTTAGGACAAAGTTACCTACGATAAACATACCAAGCTTTTCGGGCGAATTCTCACAATACATTACATTTATTGAAATTTTCAAATCCGTGGTGCATCATGATAAAAGCCTCGGTAATGTTCAAAAGCTATAGTATTTAAGGTCGTTTTTAAAAGATGAGCCATACGATTTAATAAAAAATCTTCCTCTCACGAGTGAGAGCTATGAAAAGGCATTGAGTCTTTTAGAGAAACGGTATTACAATAAGTTTAGGATAACAACAGAGCACGTTAACACACTGTTAGACATAAAAAAATTACCTAAATATGCCAATGCTAATGATATTATGGATTTGTTTCAGTAATCAGGCAAACTCTAGCGGCACTCAAAAATTTAGGTGTGGCAGTTGGAGGATGGGATCCAATATTGCTTAGCATCCTCACACGTAAGCTATATACATATAGTGCACGTTCTTACCAGCTTGATCGAGACCAGGATAAAGAGCCAACTGTGGATAACTTCTTGGACTATATGGACAAGCGAGCCTTAGCATTAAAGAACACAGATCGACGCTCAAACCGGTCTGAATTGAAGCAGCAGTCAGGCATGGCAACAAAAACTAAGGTAGCATTGGCAACAGCAGCAAAGCCACTGCCAGCATGCATATATTGTAAGTGTTCTGACCATACATTATATTCTTGTAACAAATTTAAATTATTGCCATCTGTAGATATAATTTGCTTTGCTAATGATAAAAAATTATGTAGTATATGCCTAAATCCCCATAATAGTTAACGTAAATTTCATTTTAAGTGTGGTCAATGTAAAAGGAACTACCACTCATTGCTGCATTTTGAGGGAGCTAGCAAGCAAAGTCCAGTTGTGCTTTTTTCTAGCCGCTTCCCTGAAAATCACAATAATGTTTTGATCCCTACAGCACGTGTTAAAACTTATACTAAGGATGGAAAAGAAGTGCACATAAAGTGTATCCTAGACAGTGGCTCTCAGGTTTCTTTAATTACTGCCAAGGCCGTTGAGATCTTAGGTTTTACACCTGAGCGAATATGATATAAACCTCATTGGTGTGACAGAGAGCAAAAATAAAATCAGTTATTGTATCCCATTACACATACATTCCCTTACATCCTCATTTAACATGCTGGCCAATTGCCATGTGGTTGAAAGGATTACGTGTGATTTGCCGTGTGGGGCCGGCTTTAGAATTGTCCCACCCCCTCTCCACCCATGGGAGTCGTAAGAGCCGATACCGGGGGAGTGGGCAGCAGCACTTTCTCGAGTATTAATAACATCCACTGCGATCACCAACCCGCCTGCCAAGCGTGGCGATTACGGCAATATCACCCAAAAAATTAGCACTCAACAAAAAACGGCCCTCAGTCACGGCAGCTCCGCTATTCCGTGGCCTAACGGTAGCGGGCCCGGTAACGGCGGAGCAGGGGGTGCGAAGAATCTCCGGTCGCGGATAGGCTACCATAAACAACGACCTCTGGCCTTGGTAACGCACAACGTTCGGACACTTCGGACCGACGAGAGAATCACCGAGCTGGAAGAGGAATTGAGCAAGATCCACTGAGACATTATAGGGTTGTCAGAAGTCCGAAGAGAGGGTGAGGGCACGACAATCCTCCAGTCCGGGAACTTGCTCTTCCACCGGGAGGGCGACCACCAGTCCCAAGGGGGTGTCGGGTTTATCGTTCGCAGGTCTCTCGTAGGCAACGTGGAGAGGATTGAAAGTGTGTCGAGTAGGGTAGCGTACCTTATACTCAGAATAACCAAACGGTATTCGTTGAAGGTCATACAGGTTTACGCACCGACCTCGACACACTCCGATGACGAGGTGGGATAGGGCCTTCCTATATGAGGACATCTAGAAGGCCATCCACTTGTCTAAACCTATTTCACGGTGGTTATGGGAGACTTTAACGCGAAACTAGGCAAAAGGACAGACGATGAGCTGAAGGTGGGGCACTATGGATTTGGGCAGAGGAACCACAGGGGCCAGATGCTGGCTGATTTTCTGGACAAGGAAGGCCTCTTCATGATGAATTCCTTCTTCAGGAAGCAGCCCCAGCGAAAATGGACCTGGATTAGCCCTGATGGTTCAGTGAAAAACGAGATTGACTTCATCCTGTCGGACAAACGACACATATTCAATGATGTCTCAGTGATCAGCAGGATTAAAACTGGGAGTGATCACCGACTAGTCAGGGGCATCTTGAATATTAGAATAAAAGTCGAGAGGTCGCGTTTGATGAAGTCTACGCTCAACCAACACCTGCCCAATACCAGAACCCCGAGAGCTTTCAGCTCGAACTACAAAATCGCTTCCAATGTCTAGATGAGTGTGAATCAGCGAGCAATATGTACAGCAGGTTCGTGCAAACTGTCCACGCGGTCGGGTCGACTTACTTCAAGGCCCGTCGCGTCAGTAGGAACCGTAAACTCTCGGACCATACTCTCAAACTCATGGAGAGGAGAAAAGAAATGATAGTCCAGTCCTCAGCCGATTGGTCCTGCCTAAGGCGGTTAAACAGACAGATCTCCAAGGCTGTGCGGCACGATATTCGCCAATTTAATACTACCCGTATTAAAGAAGCGATAGAGCGGAACCAAGGCTCGAAAGTGTTCGCAAGAGATCTGTCTGTTGGCCAAAGTCAGTTGACTAAACTGAGGACCAACAACGGCACTATCATTTCTTCTCGAGATGAGATCTTGGGAGAGGTCCAGCAGTTCTATAGACAGTTGTACAGATCCCAGAGCCCTGCTGTTGGCTTGGTCCAAGACCCCAGATCCAAGCTAACTCGGCACTTTACCGAAGATATCCCGGACGTCAGCCTGTACGAGATCAGAATGGCTCTCAAACAACTAAAGAACGGAAAGGCACCGGGAGACGACGGGATCACCACAGAACTTCTGAGAGCAGGCGGAAAGCCGGTCTTAAAAGCTCTTCAGAGGCTGTTCAATTCCGTCGTTCTTGGGGGCGACGTTCCAGAGTCGTGGACCAGAAGCGTGGTGGTGCTGTTCTTCAAGAAAGGTGACAGAACCCTCTTGAAGAACTATAGACCCATCTCGCTCTTGAGCCACGTCTATAAGTTGTTTTCGAGGGTCATTACAAATCGACTCACGCGCAGGCTTGACGACTTCCAGCCTCCCGAACAAGCCGGTTTCCGAAAAGGCTATAGTACCATAGACCACATTCACACGCTACGCCAGATTATACAGAAAACCGAAGAATACAATCGGCCTCTGTGTCTGGCGTTTGTGGACTATGAGAAAGCCTTCGATTCGATCGAAACTTGGGCGGTGCTGCAGTCCCTTCAGCGGTGCCAAATTGACAATCGGTACATCGAAGTGCTGAAGTGCTTGTATAGAAACGCCACCATGTCAGTCCGTGTTCAGGACAAGAGTACGGGACCGATCCAACTGCAAAGAGGTGTTAGACAGGGAGACGTTATGTCCCCGAAACACTTCACCGCTGCATTGGAAGTCTTCAAGCTCTTGGACTGGACTGGATTCGGCATCAACATCAATGGCGAATACATCACTCACCTTCGATATGCCGATGACATCGTAGTCATGGCAGAATCTCTGGAGGACCTTGGCACCATGCTCAATGATCTCAGCAGGGTTTCCCGACTAGTGGGTCTCAAAATGAACATGGACAAGACGAAAGTCATGTCTAATGTCCATGTCATTTCAGCACCGGTCCTAGTCGGGAGTGCGCTTCTCGAAGTTGTCGACCATTATGTCTACCTGGGACAAACAGTCCAGTTAGG
The DNA here is from genome assembly GCA_948253155.1 of Leucoma salicis. Classification (NCBI taxonomy): domain Eukaryota; kingdom Metazoa; phylum Arthropoda; class Insecta; order Lepidoptera; family Erebidae; genus Leucoma; species Leucoma salicis. The sequence continues at coordinate 10,384,454 of OX411815.1, forward strand.
TAGGCACAACTTCGAGAAAGAGGTCAATCGACGAATCCAACTCGGCTGGGCAGCGTTCGGGAAGCTAAGGAAGATCTTCTCGTCCAATATTCCGCAGTGTCTGAAAACGAAGGTCTACGACCAGTGTGTGTTACCAGTGATGACATACGGAACAAAGACGTGGTCTCTGAATGTTGGCCTCATATCAAGGCTCAAAGTCACTCAGCGGGCCATGGAGCGGGCTATGCTTGGTATTTCCCTACGTGATCGAATCCGTAATACGGAGATCCGTAGGAGAACGAGAGTGACCGACATAGCCCGCCGGGTTGCCATGCTGAAGTGGCAATGGGCAGGCCACATCGCTCGACGAACCGATAACCGTTGGGGATGAAAGGTTCTCGAGTGGCGACCATGTATCGAACGGCGCAGCGTAGGACGGCCCCCCACCAGATGGACCGATGATCTGGTCAAAGCTGCGGGGAGCCGTTGGATGCGGTCAGCACAGGACCGCTAGTTGTGGCGTTCTCTTGGGGAGGCCTATGTCCAGCAGTGGACGTTAAAAGGCTGATGGATGGATGATGATAAATAACAACAATCTAAACATACCTCCTGGTATTACACTCTCTGACCCAAGCTTTAACATACCGTCAGAGATAAATATGCTAATTGGATCTGATATATTTTTTCAGCTGCTGCTGCCGCCTGAAGGAGCTTCTAGCTCAGATGCCTGCAAACACAAAAAAAAAGTTTTTGAAGCTAAAGAACAATTGCGTCAGTTGCTAGGCTATGCTAGCTTTGGTTTGCACAAATGGGCTTCTAACACCCCTGACATTTTGTTTGATATACTGAAGCCGAGCAGCAATTCACTGAGCTTGACTTGCAAAAGGATAGTTTATGTATGAAGGCATTAGGGCTTACATTTGATATTAAAAAAAAACTGTTTCACTATCAACAGTCCGATAACTTACTTACTTACTTACTTACTTATCATCACGCCATTTCCCTTGCGGGGTAGGCAGAGAGAACAGAGTGCCAAAAGGCTCTATTCTTGCATACATCTCTCGCTTCCTCAACATTCATAACTCTCTTCATACGCACTCGCCGGTTTCGGAGACTCCTGTCTCCACCTTCCTTCAATACATGACCAATTTGGTCTAGGTAGGTAAATATCGGTCTCCCCCTGTACCTACATCCTTCCACTTTCGCATTGTATATCTTCTTAGCCAGTCGCTCGTCCGGCATTCTTTCCACATGTCCGAACCATCGGAGCATTCCCTTTCGTATCTTTACACCAATACTCTCTTTCATACCAACTCGCTCTCTTATGTCATTGTTAAGAATGCCTGACCGTCAGCCTCACTCCACAGATTCTCCGCAGAGATCGCATTTCGACCGCATTGATTTTACTCTCATGCTCCTTTTTACATACCCAACTCTCGCTGCCATATAATAACGTTGGTACAAGCACTACGTTGTGTATTGCGACACGTGCCTTCTGGCTGAGGTGGTGGCTGCCGAGAAGTTGTCCCAATGCTCCGTTCACTCTATTTCCCGCATTCACTCTTCTTTCTACATCAGTGGTGTACCTTCCATCCCGACTGAATCCACATCCAAGATATACAAATTCATCCACTTGTTCTAGCACATCATTTCCTATTGCTACTCTAACATCTGTTCTGGCTTCTTCTCTTTCAAAAACCATTACTTTGGTTTTGCTCACATTCACACGTAGGCCCCTTTTCTTACAATCTTCTGCCATTACGTCGTCTAGGGTTTGCAGGTTAGTTGCAGACTGCGCTAATAGGACCGCATCGTCTGCATATAGCAGTGAGTTAACCACTGAGTCGCCCATCAGTCCGATAACCTTTAATAAAAATATAATCACTAAAAGAGAGGTGCTAAGTTACATTTCAAAATTCTATGATCCAATGGGATTTGCTAGTCCTATTATTATAAAGGCAAAAAGTATCATGCAAAGATTATGGTACCTAGGATGGGACTCGTGCTTGCCTAACAATATAGCTGACGAATGGTTAGAATTTACTAATAGCTTAGCTGTCATGGAGCCTATCTATTTAGGACGGCAGGTCCCAACATGTGAGGCAGCTAATGTGCAGCTGTTAGGTTTTGCTGATGCTTCAAGTTCGATAGGATAGGCTGTTGCATTTACTTACGCGTGGTCGACAAGGCAGGTAAGGTAAATTACACCTGCTCTGCTCTAAATCACGAGTCAATCCACGTGCAAATCCATTAAGCATACCCAGATTAGAGCTCAATGCTGCATTGATTTTATCTACGGTAATTGAAAGAGTGTATGGTACTTTATTCAAAACCATTAAAATTTATAATGTATACTTATTCACGGACTCAAAAATAGTTTTAGCTTGGATAAATAGTGAACTAACTAAACTACAGGCTTATGTTTCAAACAGGGTTAGTGTAATTCGCCAAAAAACTGTCAATTGGACGTGGCTGTATGTACCATCGTTAGACAATCCTGCAGACATTATTAGTCGCGGAATAAGCCCCCAGGATCTACCCAATTGTGATCTCTGGTGGAAGGGGCCGAGATTTGTAAATACGACTTTCAAAATAAAATGTTAGTAGACGTCCCGATTTCTTTGAAATACTAGATAGGTACTCTGATATAGGAAAAATTACACGAGTGCTGGGCTACATTCTTAGGTTCTGTCATAACATAAAAGGTGGTATAAAAAATAGAAATGAGTTACTCAGTCCCGATAAGTTAGAGCATGCCTTACATATGATAAGAAAGAACGAACAATACATACATTTTAAAGATGAAATAGGATTATTACAAAGGGCAGCTGTGTGGGAGGCCCACTGAAATTTCTACATCCCTTTTTAGATCAAAAGGGACTGCTTAGAGTAGGTGGACGATTAGATAATTTGGATATACCACTACCACAAAAATATCCTATTATTTTAGCCAAAAAATCTAGAATAACAGAGCTTATAATATTAAATGAACACATGAGGTTATTACATGCTGGGCCAAAATCGCTTTTAGCTAATTTAAACCAAAAATATTGGTTAATAAATGGAATAAGAGAAGTTAAAAAGGTCACTCATAAATGCTTGGTGTGTTTTAGGTTCAAAGCTGGTGCAGCGAAGCAGCTGATGGGATCCTTGCCTCATGACCGGGTCACAGCATGCAGACCGTTTCAAAGGGTGGCCATAGATTTCGCTGGGCCAGTCCAAGTAAAGAATTCAAGAGTGCGGAAAGCCATTGTAGGGACCATGTAAGTACGAATGAGGTTAGTCATGTCAGCAGTTTAGCGTGCAAGCGAGAAGTATGTTAGGCGCTCGGCCAGTTACTGCGCACTGGCCAGCCCGTAAACTTGTGTGTTAGATTTGGGGAATTTAATTAATAAGTTACTGAATAAATTAGTTGGTTTTTTGGGACTTATTGGTTTTCTTTATTCGCGTAGGGCCAGGTGCAGTAGCTCACAGTGCAATTAGGATCCCCACGCTCACTACAGTCAGGAGAACACGCACATTACATTCCACGTCACATACGTAGGTTATTAGGAACTAGGTTGTGACGTGAAGCATCTTACAGTATAATCACACATAGAGACTGCGGGGTATAGGCAGAGATAGTACGCACCCCACAGTTAGAGAGCACACGTACCCCCGCGTACAGTGGTGACCCGCGTTTTTAAGTAAGGCTGTTTTGAGTGCGGAGATTGCTAGGACAGTTGCACTGGTTAAATTAAGGAGTAATTTAAGTGGTGAATAAGGACGCTAAGTGTTTATTTATAGTGATGTTCCAAACGCCGCAAAAAGTAAATATAAGTGATTTGACATCGTCGGCTGCAGGTATGTCTAATCATAGTGTAGAATTGGCTGCAATTAGTGTGCATTCGCGTCTACCGGACATATGCGCGGAAAGGCAGTTCCAGAAATTAGTGAGTGAGATGGAATTGGGAACGCAAAAACCATCTCAGCTTCTGCGGCGGATGCGTGACCTGGGGAGGAACGCACAGATATCCGAGCAGACTCTGCACAACTTGTGGCTCGCCCGTTTGCCAGCATCAGTCAGATCGGTGCTGCTTGTCAGCCAAGACCAGACGCTGGAAAATTTGGCCAATATAGCGGATAAAATCATCGAGAATATCCCGGGAGGTGAAGTAGCAGAGGTCAGCACGGCGGCGGCCAGTGGTACCCAACTGCCAGTGAGCGAGATGTTGGTGCAGATGCACAAGCTGAGCCTCGAAGTAGCGGCACTGCGCGAGGAGGTTAGTGAGCAGCGTCGCAGCGCTTCCCGGGGCCGAGGCCGTACACCATCAAGAGGGCGCTCGAGAACAAGATCAAGAACATCGGCGGACCCGGACTGGCTATGCAGGTGGCATTTTCGATACCGGTCTAGAGCGACAAAGTGTGAGAAACCCTGCGCATGGAAGACGGAAAACTAGACGCGGTACAAAATACGGCGGCGGTCAGTTTTGTGCCGGGGATTAATCACCGTCTCAGCGTTTATGATAGAGAAAATGGTTTTAAATTTTTGGTGGATACAGGCGCGAACATATCAGTTATTCCTGCCACGAAGAAGCAGAAGTTATCAGCAGCACATACGGACTATAAGTTATTTGCGGCAAATAGTAGTGAAATTAAAACTTACGGTTCAAAAACATTACATGTAAATTTAGGCCTACGGCGGCCATATAGGTGGACTTTTGTGGTCGCAGACGTTAACCAACCGATATTAGGTGCGGATTTTTTGGAGCATCACACCTTAGTAGTAGATCTAAGTGCGCGTAAATTAGTCGATAAGGAGACGAATTCTAGATATTAATAAAGCGTATTATTTTGTCAAAATTGCACCTGAAGACATTGAGAAAACTGCGGCAATAACACCTTTTGGACTCTTTGAATTTTTAAGATTAAATTTTGGTTTAAGAAGAGCTAGTCAAACCTTTCAGAGATTTATGAGTAACACGGTTCTGGAAGGCCTAGATTTTTTATTTAATTTTATAGATGACGTCATCATTGCGAGTGACTCAATGGATAGCCACAGAATGCATTTACGAAAAGTATTTGAACGATTTTCAAAGTTTGGTATAACGATAAATTTAGCGAAGTGTGAATTTGGTAAAGAAAATATAGAGTTTCTAGGATATCAGGTTTCGACCGACGGCATACGACCACTTGACCATAAGGTCAAGGCTATAACAGAGTACCCTCGGCCAGAAACCATTGAACAGCTCCGAAGATTTTTAGGGATGATAAATTTTTACAGGGCTAGTATACCCCATGCAGCAGAACATCAATCACTATTAAACGAATTTTTAAAAGGTGCAAAGAAAAGAGATAAAACCAAAATCGCATGGACATCAGAGTCGATTAAAGCTTTTGAACAGTGTAAGATGAAATTGAAAGCTGTAATGTTATCTCACCCAGTTAGTAACGTACCCCTATCGCTGTTTTCAGATGCTTCTGACAACTTTGCCGGGGCGGCATTGCACCAATTGGTAGATGGTAAGTGGTTACCTTTAGGATACTTTTCGAAGAAGTTTACCAAAGCTCAACAAAAGTATTCTACATATGACAGAGAGCTTACGGCAATATTTTTGGCTATGAAACATTTTAGGTACATGTATGAGGGAAGAGAATTAATAGTTTTTACGGATCATAAACCCTTGACTTTTGCATTCAATAAAATTGAAACAAGTAGCGAAACGCCAAGGCGCACTAGACAGTTATTATTCATCAGTGAATTCACAACGGACATTCGATATGTTAAGGCGGATAGCAATACAGTAGCAGATGCACTTTCGAGAATTGAAACCATACACAGCCCTACAGTAATTGATTACGCGGAATTAGCTTCAGCTCAGGAATGTGATAGCGAGTTAGCAGAATTATTAAACGGGAACAATAATGATATTTCTTTACAGAAAGTTTTTATGCCGAATTATGATAAACCAATTTATTGTGAAAATAGGTTAAATATTTGTAGACCGTATTTACCTAAAAGTTTCAGGCAAATAGGTTTTCATTCAGTTCATGATGTAAGTCACCCAGGTACTAGATCAACGCGAAAATTAATGGCAAAGCGATTCTTTTGGCCAGGTTTAAATCGCGACGTTGGCCAATGGGTGAAAACATGTATTAAGTGCCAGAAAGCGAAAGTAGGTAGACACACAGTATCAGAGTTACAACAATTTCCGAATGCAGAACGATTAAGCCATGTGCATATAGATATTGTAGGCCCGCTACAGACTTGTAAAGATGGGCATAGGTACTTAGTCACGATGATAGATCGATTTACGAGGTGGCCAGAAGCTGTACCAGTGACGGAAATAACAGCAGAGGTAGTTGCTAAGGTATTCTATGAGTCGTGGATATGTAGATTTGGGAACTCTTTCAAAATAACCACCGACCAAGGGAGACAGTTTGAAAGTAATATTTTTGAGCAACTATTAAAGTTAATGGGTATAAAAAGGATACGCTGTTGTTCGCACCATCCACAATCTAATGGTATCCTGGAACGCTGGCATAGATCCTTAAAACAGGCATTAATGGCACGTCTAGAGAAAAACGGCACATGGTGTGACGAACTACCAACAGTTTTGTTAGGACTACGTACGGCAGGTAGGAGCGATAATGGCGTGAGTCCCGCGGAATATATGTACGGTCAAGCAATTCGCTTACCTGGAGACTTTTATGACGTCTCAGATAAGCGATTGAGCGAAGGAAATGCGTTTTTGGAGCAGTTAAGATACAATATAGAAAAGTTGAAACCAGTATCGGCAGTACCACGGAGCTCACGCGCATTATTTGTTCACCGTGAATTATCTAAGTGCGAACAGGTATTTATTCGTAATGACGCAGTTCGTAAACCGCTAGTACCGCCCTATGAAGGTCCTTATCGTGTTATAAATAGGAGAAATAAAGTGTATACAATTCAATTGCCCAATAGAACAGTAAATGTGTCGATTGACAGGTTAAAACCAGCTTTTCTTATTAATGACGATAGTGTCGATGATAAAAACAGTGGACATGACGCCAGCGTTGGTAAAAATACGTCTTTAGAAAGTAAGTCTAAGGATTCGTGTGTTAAGACAACCAAGAGTAGCCGGGTTCTTAAGCCACCAGTTAGATTTAATTTGTAGAATTATATGTTATGGTAATCAATAGATTAACGACGGTTAGGATATGGTGCAACCGTGTTTTGTTCAGCTCAAAATAATTTGCATAACTGTAACATGTTAAGTTAAACAGCAGATTAACATTGGTTAATGTATGGTATAACCGTGCCTTAGTCTATTCAATATAATGTTTACAGAATATTATTTTGCTAGATTGCAAAAGTATATGAATTCAGCTCTAAGCATTGCAACATAATTGTTTTGCTAAACTGCAGATAATAAATATTTGTAATTAATAATGAACAACCTACTTTTGGATTGTGTAATTGCAAAAGCGCATTTTGTTATTGTGATGTAAAAGTAAGAAGTTTAGGTATGGTCACATTCTATCATTACATCTCAATTGAGTATAAAATATAGGTAATTTTTTTTAGTATAACTTGTAATAAAATTCAATCAAGATTATTGTAACAATGGGAAAATCATATAGTAAAGATAAAGAGATTGTAATAGCTCAGAATGGTGCGAATTAAATGGATTTTTCGAATATTGAAAGTCACATGAAATGTATCGAATATTGTTGTTAATTATTGGTTTACTACTTTTGGTAATGATCGTGAGTAGCTAGCCATGACGCCTGTCGCCATCCACGCGACGACATCGCGGCTACCTACGACGAGCTAGATGTAATAGGATACGCGAGAATTTTGTTGATAGTGATTGCTTCGGTGTAATCAGTAGTTTGTATTAAATATTGTTTATACGTATGTAATGATAGGGTGACCATAAGTTTTGTGCAAATGAAACTTACATGTAGTAATAATTATTTTTGAAATTTTTGTAAAAATTTGGGGGGTGTAGTGTAGGGACCATGTAAGTACGAATGAGGTTAGTCATGTCAGCAGTTTAGCGTGCAAGCGAGAAGTATGTTAGGCGCTCGGCCAGTTACTGCGCACTGGCCAGCCCGTAAACTTGTGTGTTAGATTTGGGGAATTTAATTAATAAGTTACTGAATAAATTAGTTGGTTTTTTGGGACTTATTGGTTTTCTTTATTCGCGTAGGGCCAGGTGCAGTAGCTCACAGTGCAATTAGGATCCCCACGCTCACTACAGTCAGGAGAACACGCACATTACATTCCACGTCACATACGTAGGTTATTAGGAACTAGGTTGTGACGTGAAGCATCTTACAGTATAATCACACATAGAGACTGCGGGGTATAGGCAGAGATAGTACGCACCCCACAGTTAGAGAGCACACGTACCCCCGCGTACACCATTATCTCAAAGGGCTATGTGTGCGTATATGTTTGCTTTGTCACTTAGGCAATTCATCTAGAATTAACTTCAGATCTTGCTACAGAAGCTTTTCTAGCGAGCTTTAAGCGGTTTGAGTAGGAGAGGCTTGCCCAGCGACGTATATTGCGACAATGGCGGATGTTTCCGTGGGGCAAGGAACCAACTAGCTGAGCTGTATGAATTGTTAAACTCTGCTGATCACCAGACGCCTGTGCAAGCTTATACAGCCAAAGAAGGCATTAAATTTCACTTTACACCGAGTTATGCGCCAATATTCGCTGGGCTTGCTGAGGCGTCTGTGAAAAGTATGAAATTTCATCTAAAAAGAATTATATTAGATGCTCAGTTAACTTACGAGCAATACGCCTTATGACAAATTGCGGCAGTCCTCAACTCGCGCCCTATTTTACCTCTCTCTGAGGATGTAAATGACTACTTCTATCTTACTCCTGGGCATTTCTTGGTAGAATTGAAAAGGAAGCCTTAACAATGTATCCACAGACAGATATAACTGAAACTAGAGCTAATAGGATAAGTTTCTGGCAACAATGTGTGCAATTGAAACAAAGATTTTGGAAGGCTTGGTACAAATATTATTTAAATACTTTGCAAAATAGAAATAAATGGTGTAAATCTATGCCTAATGTAACTGTAGGGTCGTTAGTGCTCATGAGGGAGTCGAATGTTCCACCGTTAGTGTGGCCCATGGCACGAGTGGTGAAGGTATTTCCCGGTCAACTTAAAACAGCTGATGAAAAGTTGTATACCAGGTCATTGCAAAGCATAAGTGAACTATTGATAATAAATAATAGTTTTCAATGATTTATATATTTTTTGTTTGGTGAAACGATACCGTTTGCGGAATTCCTCATCCCCTGAAGAAAAAGGATTGCTTCTTTGCCGATACACTTTTCTGCGCCGATTCATGACATTATTTTCAATCACCGCTATACTTTGCAGGGTTTGTAAAGCTTGCATATGTAAGACAATTAACGTACTTACTATGATGATTAAATACTCTGAAACAAACAACATTAGCTAACTACATATCATACTAATATCTATTCTTATGTACAGTGCTAAAGTAATTATCCCTCTAAAATTTATTTACAATTTAATCTTATTTACCTTTACGAATTTACAAAGAATGAAAATAAATGGAGTAAATACAAGTGATAAAAGTGATTTAAATGAGGTAAGACGGGGAATTTCATGAGGTAAAATATCATACAATGAGTAGCGAAGTTTGGTGCAGCTAAAAAAAATATGGTCCACATTTCCTTGAGCTAGTCCACATTCACAAATAGAGCTATCCCTAATCCTAAGTTTGGCCAGTAAAACTGGGGTACAAGAATGGTTCAAACTTAAACGACAGATGGTAGAAGTGGTTGTCTTATCAGCCTTTTGGAATTTAGAAAACCAGGGTTTATGCGGAATATCAACTTGAATATCACCATAAAATTTTCCTTTTAAAGTTTAAGACACTGTCCAATCTTTAGTCCACTGCTAGAACAAGACTGTCTTTCAGGATGCACAAATGTCATGGGAATATAATTTCGAATGGTCTAGGGAGCCTACAACCGCTGCAGATCTGGCGCATGAGTCAGCAGTTTCATTCCCTAAGATACCTGTGTGTCCAGGAATCCAAGACAAAATAATGTTAATACCAAGTTTTTTACACTTTGACAATTCCTCTCTAATTTTAAGGGAAATAGGAAATCTTGTTTTAGATCTAAAAGGGTTTGATAAGATGGATTGAAGACAACTTTTAGAATCCGAAAATATTATAGAGTTATTCAAATTGTGTGATCTCACAAATAAAATAGCTTCTAAAATAGCTATTGATTCGCCGGTAAATATTGAAGTAGCAGGTGGACATTTATAAGATAATACGATTCTGGTAAAGGGAATCCACACAGCTACGCCTACGGCGCTATCGGCTGATTTAGAAGCATCTGTGTATAAAGTAAACCAATTCTTATATTCACTTTGAATTTTATTATGAAATACGGTATTAGCTTCAATTGTATACTTATCAATGCCAAAGTTAAGGATTACTTTTGGTTGGAAAGTTAATGCTTCATAATCTGTAGAGTGTAGTGGCAGTATGGGTGTCTGATAAAACATATTAGATACTTGATTAAACTTAAGAAAACTCCAGAGAATACAAGGAAATTTGTCTGATGATGACTGAAAGTCATGAGCGTTATAAAGAGCAGCCAAATAGTTTAATTTTAGGATGAGAGGATGATCACAATTTTGAATTAGTTAAAAAAAAATCTGTAGGAGAGGAATTGCCTACGCAATGAAAGAGGAGGTTTGACACACTCTACTTGCATTGCGTTAATAGGCGATGATTTCATTGTTCCAAGAATAATACGTAGGCATTTAGATTGGATTTTATCCAATTTTTTAAGGGCAGATTTAGTACAAGGATCTAAAAGGAAGGAACCATAGTCCATATGACTGGGAATAATAGCATTATATAAGATTTTTTGGGTGAAAGGATGTGCCCCCCACCATACAACAGAAAGAGAACGAAGAATATTAATGTTTCTCTCACATTTCTGGGTCACATAGTCAAAATGAACAGTACCTGTCAATCTGGAGTCTAACCACACTCCCAAAAACTTAATTTTATTTTCTTGTGGAATTATACAGTCATTAAAACTAATTGTAATATTGGGAATGGTTCTTTTTTTGGTGAAAATGACAACACTACTTTTCGAAGGTGAAATGGATAAACTATGCCTGAGAAGCCAATCTGATAAGTAACTAAGAGCAGAGTTTAACCGGCTCTCTGCTTCTTCCAAAGACTTGGTAGCAATATAGATAACTAGATCATCAGCATATTTCAATATTTGTCAGAATGGTTGAACTGTAGTGTCTAAGTCACTAGTATATAGACTGTACAATAAAGGACTAAGCACTGAACCTTGGGGTAAACCCTTCCAGACAGTTCTAGGTGGATAACAGGAATTTTGAACTTTAATAGAAATAGATCTTTCCATAAGTAAATTACATATAAAACGGGTCATTTTTATGGGAATGTTCAGATAAAGTAATTTATTTTGAAGTACTGGTAATAACCCATTATCATACGCTGATTCAATGTCTATAAAAACACCAACTAGATATTCTTTTTTAAGAAAGGAAATGCGTATATCGGAGGTAAGAATACTAAGGCTATCCATAGTACTCATACATTTTCTGAAACCGAATTGAGTTTTAGCTAATAAGTTTCTATTTTCTACTAACCACTCCAAACGGTGTTTAATCATGTCTTCTGTAATTTTACTTAAAACTAAGGCAAGGGCTATTGGTTTATAGTTATTAGGATTAGCTGCAGACTTTCCTGGTTTGAGGATAGGGATAATTATTTGCTTTTTCATTTCCTGAGATATGATTCCATATTCAAAGGAGTTGTTAATTAGTTTCAAATAGATATGTTTAGAATTTTTCGAAACATGTTTTAAAAAAGAATATGGAATGCCATCTGGGCCAGTTGAAGTATCCACCAGCCCTTCAAGAGCAAGACTAAGTTCAGAAAAGGTGAAATGGGAGTCAAAATGGTTTAAAGACGGGAGGGAATTTGGAAGAGAGGGAATTGCATCTTTAGTTGGAACAAAAGGTGGAGACAATTTATCAAAAAACTCCTCAAGCCATAAAGAAGGATCATTAGATGTGATGTTACTATTGTAACATGTCCTCTAAATTTTTTAATTTGTTTCCAAACTAAACTGGATGGAGTTTTGGGAGAAAGCTGTTTACAAAATTGTATCCATCCAAGCTTCTTTTTCTTTTTTAAAGTTCTAGTTTCTTGAGAAGCTATCTTTTTATATGCCAAAAAGTTTTGTAAAGTCATATTTGATATGTAGCATTTTTCAGCTGCCTTTCTTTTCTTAATAATGTCTGAACATTCAGTGTCCCACCATGGGGGAGAAATTTTGAATTTGGAAGATTTTTTAAGGGGAAAGCAATATCATCACTTGAAATAATAGATTTATCAAATTTTGTGTATATATCAGAAATATTGTGGCCGGAAAATGAAGGGAGTTATAATAATTTATTATCAAGGGAGTTAGAATATGATGACCAGTCAGTATTATGGTTTAGTCTGTATTTTATAGAAGGGCAAAAGTTAAAAACTGGAGTAGATCTTTTACAGATGTTAATTTGAATGGGGAAGTGATCACTACCATAAGTGTGTTCCAAGACACACCATGATAGAGTTGGTGCAAGGGATGGAGTACACACAGTGAGATCAACAACACTTTTCGGATTCTGTGAAGGGAACACCCTACGTGTAGGAGTACCATTATTAATTACGCATAAGTTACCATCAAAAATTTCTTAAAGGGCGCGACCAAATGAGTTATCATGACCAGAGCCCCATGAAGTGTGGCGAGCATTAAAATCACCCATCAAAATAATGGGAGGTGGATCAGATGAAATTATATATAAAATATCTGAGACTAGTAAAGGATTGGGATGAGGAATATATATAGATACAAAAGATATATTACACATATTTACAGCAATAACATTGATGTCAGGTGATACGGGTGGAAGTGAAATTTGTGAAAATGAGCAAGAACGCCTAACAAGTAAGGCAGTTCCAGCATAACCATCTGCTCTGTCATCCCGAAGACAGGAGTAACCTGGAATCCAAAAATGGGTACCAGGCACTAACCATGTCTCAGAGATAGCAAAAACAGATGGCTGAAATTTAGTGACTAAATGTAGAAGTTCATGTTTTTTATGACGAATGCTTTTTATGTTCCACTGGAGAGCTGATATGGGAGCCATGATCAGAATTTGATGGAATGAAACGAAGAAGAGTCTTGGCAACGTGGGACGGTATGCTAGTATTTGATTTAGAGAGTAAACTAATGACCATAGAAAGTAGAGCTTCCAGGACACTGTCATCCTGGGTTATTTGAGGAAGGTTAGAAGAATTTGATACAGAGTTCAAAGCACATCCATTTGACAATAATGATGATGGAGTAGCAATCATATTTCGATGAGAGACCTGATCATATGATTTCCCCAGTGGAGCATGTAGACGTGGGGTGGAGAAAACAGTTTTGCGATATGATGTATGAGAAGGAGAATTAGCAGGTTGGCTCTGAAGATTGGATGATTGTGATGGATTTACAGATGAGCTCAAAAATGTTTTACCCTGTGATACTTCAGCATATGGTTTAAATGATTTTGGGTGGAGGCGAGATGCTTCATAATAGGAGATATTCTCATTTGCCATTACAAACTTTATAGATTTTTGTCTGCCCTGTTCAGTACAATTCCAATAATAAAAACAAATTAAGAAGTTACATGAAACACAGTTACATTAAATACATTATTAGGTCGAAGGTTAGCATATATTTGTTTACGATACGTATACTTGGCCTATTTTTTTCTACGCTTATAATAAATTTCACAAAACACTGGTAAGTAACTGCACAGTCCATGGGAATTGGTACACAAATAACTGATCGCCAACTACGCTCTTTTCACATATAACCTGCAACGGGCGCTCCAGTCGTTGCGGTGGCAGGCTGCTGCGGTACAGCCTGTACTCGCACCACGGGCGGGTTCGCCACGCCTAAGTTCAATGCTAACATCTCGCGGCGAAACCAACGTTTGGCGCGACGATGGCACTGCAGTCTGATGCAGTATATGATTACAACGATCACAAAAACAGCCATAACTATTAAAATTATGCCGAGTGAGTTGAGTTTCTGACTCAACTCTCCTATATTAACATGAGCCTCGGCTATTGCTACATTATCTTGGGAAGAAATATTACCCATAATGCAGCGTGAAAAATAATAACTTAGGCCACGATAAACGATGACAGAGTAAGTTATATTTTACATGACTAGTAAACTTATATACCTTATAAATATGATTGCATCACCCTTGCTTATTCCTAATAATATATTTGCAATAAATCAATACCTACGTAGCTAAAAATTTTTACAAAGTACAAAATATATACGCCAATATGTAGAATACAATAAAATGTAGATGGGCGATTTGAGTTATAACTATACAAACAATATAAAACTTAATTATCTATAACTATCTTAGACTATTGAAAACCCGTGAAATATTTTGGTATTTGATCCCATATGCGACTACATAACTTTCCTGCGTGGCCCTAAATGATCTTACTGTGTAACTAAATTATTCCTAACTACGCATAGTATTAATTGTATATCTACGTACTATTAACTATTTTAAATAAAGTCCTATATTGTATATACTCCTATACTGTATGTATCCTATATTGTATATATAACCTATACTCTAACGTGTATACTATAACAATTAAATAATCATTGACAGTAGCTTTGTAAAAAGATACATAGTAATAATGATAATACACCTATAATTTATATTCATACTAACATCAATAATCATAACACATAATTAATAGTGCTGCGAATCTTTTCGACTAAACTATACGGGTCACTAGTATTTTTGTCACTTGAGCGTTCATAAAATTCACCCGGTAAACGTATGGTTTTACCAAAAGCTAACTGCGCGGCACTCACTCCGCTATCCGTGCGCATAGCTGCGCGGAGACCCAACATTACGGTAGCCAACTCGTCAACCCATGTAGTGCTATCGTGCAAACGTGCCATAAGGGCGGCTTTCAGAGATCGGTGCCACCTTTCTACGGCACCGTTACTCTGAGGGTGGTATGGTGTGGTTCTAAATTTATAAATGCCTAAAAATTGCATTAAATTTTTAAATAAATACGACTCGAATTGCCGACCCTGATCGGTCGTTATCCTGATGGGACAGCCATACCTTACTATCCACCCTTCATAAATCTTTTTCGCAACAATATCGGCAGTTATCTCCTGTACCGGAAAAGCTTCTGGCCAGCGGGTACACCTGTCTATAACAGTAACTAAATACCTATATCCACACGGAGATGTTGGTAACGGTCCAACAATATCTACGTGGATATGTTCAAAGCGACCAGCCTGAGTGAATTCTCCCACGCCTGACATTACGTGCCGGTTAACTTTCGATCTCCGACATTGCAAACAGGCTTTGGCCCAGAGACCCACGTCCTTATTCATATTAGGCCAAAAGAAATGTTTTGCAACCATCTTTCGCGTAGTGCGAACACCTGGATGGCTCAACTTATGTACGCTATCGAAAGCGATCTTCCTAAAATTTTCTGTTAAATACGGCCTTACAAAATCTGTAGAAACCTCGCAATAAATTGGTTTGTTACACTCTGTTAACATAATACGTTTATATGTAACATTATTTTCATTATTCGAACATTTCGAAACATGTGATAACTGCTCGTCTTTCAATTGTGCGTCAGCGAGTGCATTGTAATCTAGTACAGTCGGGCACAAAATCGTTTCTACACGCGACAAAGTATCTGCAACTATATTGTCTTTACCACTAATGTGTTGAATATCGACTGTAAATTCGCTAATAAAAAGAAGATGACGCGTCCTTCGAGGAATTTCGTTATCTTCTTTACCTATTTTAGAAAACGCGTGACATAACGGTTTGTGGTCTGTGAACACTGTCAGAGGCCGACCTTCGAACAATCTACGGAAGTATTTGATAGATCTATATATTGCCAACAACTCGCGATCGTAAGTGGAATACTTTTGCTCAGATGAGGTAAACTTTTTTGAAAAATAGCCAAGGGGGCTCTAAGCAGCGTTTATTTTTTGCTGTAAGACGGCATCCATAGCAGTATTAGAAGCGTCGGTCATTAACGCGAGAGGAACATCTGGTGATGGATGTGACAACGTAACGGCTTTTTCAAGTCCCGTTTTACATTGAACAAACGCATTTTCGGAAACATCAGTCCAACAAATTTTAGTTTTGTCATTCTTTTTAGAGTTCACTAAATACCTATTGTAAACGCGGGCTATTTTCCGCAACTCGACGTCGTATGTGCGCCTATTTTGCGTGATAAATACCTATTAAGTTCACACTGATACGAAGCTATATTTGGCAAATGGGGCCTATAAAAATTTAACATGCCCAAAAATCTTCTTAAATCTGCTACGGTTTCGGGCTTGGGAAAATTCACTATTGCCTGAACCTTTTCATTAAGTGGCCTAATGCCGTCTGTACTTACCTCGTGCCCTAAAAACTCTATGCTCGACTGTCCGAAACAACACTTGTTTAAGTTCATAGTTATACCGTAAGTATTAAAGCGTTCGAAAACTAACCTTAAGTGTTTCTTATGTAAGTCTATATTCGGACTGGCTATAATGACGTCATCTAAATAATTAAATAGAAAGTCTAGGCCCTGTAAAACAGTATTATTCATAAATCGCTGGAATGTTTGTGCCGCATTTCGTAAACCAAACGTCATTCGGGGAAATTCGAAAAGTCCGAAAGGAGTAATAATCGCGGTTTTTTCTATGTCCTCGGGAGCTACGCAAATACAATGATAGGCTCTATTTATATCTAATTTTGAAAATACACTTTTATTTGCCAAAACGTAAGTAAAATCATGTAGCCTTGGAATGGGGTATCTGTCAGGTTTCGTAATCGCGTTTAAGCGACGATAATCACCGCAGGGCCTTAACTCACCGTTTTTCTTTGGGACTATATGCAGTGGACTGGCCCAAGCACTTTTAGAAGGCCTACAGATACCCAATTCTTGCATAACTTGGAATTCTGCTTTAACTTTATTATACCTATCGGGTGGTAACGGACGCGCGCGAGCGTGGACGGGAGGTCCCGTCATCTCGATGTAATGCAATACATTATGCGTAGGCGTTTCCCTGAATGACGCTGGTTTCGTAATATCGGGATACATAGACAATAAATCGTAATACGAGTGGTTTTCAATAATAGAATTAATTGTTGAATGTTCTACCTTAACTATGGATGCATTAATATTTAAGTCGGTTGCTTGATCTATAAGCTTACGTCGGCTTACATCTACTAATATTTTATGGTACGCTAAAAAATCAGCACCCAGAATGGGTTATTTAATATCCGCTATTATAAACTCCCAACGGTACGGCCTACGAAGTTTTAAGTCTAAAACAAGCGACTTTACGCCATAAGTAGCAATCTCTGTACCGTTGGCAGCTTATAACTTATAGTCCGCGCACTTCACATTTTTTAAAAACCTTTTATTTACCGGTATAATAGACACGTTGGCTCCTGTGTCAACGAGAAAACGCGCTCCAGAATTGTAGTCAGTGACTAATAGGCGGCTGCAGGGTACCACGGCACAGGCCTCCGCCGAAGGCTGTACCACTTCAACTAGTTTTCCGACCGCGACTATTTGGCATTTTCCTTTTTGGCACCCTCCCTGGGCTTCCACGCACAAGGCTGTACGCACTTGTGGGCTCGATGGCGGTAGCGGAAATGATAGCTACAAAGCCAATCAGGGGAACCTGGAGTACGATGTCTTGACGCAGATCTTGCAAAACGCCTCGGGCTACGCGATTTGTAACGCGATCTCGATCTGTTGCGCTCTAGATTCGATAATTTGGCGTTAATTTTGGCAATCTCCGCCGTCAGCTGCTCTATAGCCGAAGTATCCCTGGGTTGCTCCTTAGCTAGCTGACTCTTCTGGGTCACTTCGGAAATTTGGGAAACCCTTGTGGCCTCGGCTACGTTGTCCGCGATCACTGCCAAATTATCAAGTAGTTTTGTGTCTGAAACGGCCAATACGGCCCGTACTGTCGTCGGAAGATGACCTTGCCACAGCACCCTTAATGTGTCATCCGGAATCTTGTCACGTGCTAAGTCTCTCATTCGGTGGAGGAGTTGTGAGGGCTTCTGGTCACCCAGCTCCATCTCACCGATGAGTTTCTCGATTTGCCTATTTGTGGAGTCTTCAAAAAGCGACAACATCTTCGTCTTTAGCGCTATGAATTTACCTGAATCTGGTTTAGCCAAAAAATCCGATAGCTGCACTATGACATCTTTAAGTAACTTTGCGACGATCAAATCAAACTTGGCATCGTCACTCAACTTCTGGGGAGCCAGTATGGCTTCTACCCGGATGAACCAAACGCGTGGCTGGTCCACCCAAAATTCGGGAATACGCAATGCTATTGTGACGGCCATGATATCTGCAGGTGGTATTTGTGGAACGCTTGGCGCACTGGTGTTCATTTTCCCTGATAAAATCACTTTTTTAGATATAAGTTCAAAGTTCCTACACGAATCACTGTGGCCCAAACAATCACGTCGGGGTCACCACTTTAGGATGTGTGTGACCTAACTGAGTCCGGCTGATTAACACTCTACTAAGTCCTGGTAAATAAAACGCACAATTTGGGAGACTTCACTTATTATTTCAGGGCCACAATAATTAACTTACTCTAATTACAAGTTACGTGTTCATGGGTTACTATATTATACCGAACTGACGAACAGGGGGAAATTGTATAGATGACATCTCACCCACACATCCGTGTACGTGCACTTACATAGAGTGTATGTCTGTGCGTCCCTACACACACAACAATTCTAGGGTGAACATATAAATTTTGAATTGAAGCAGTAGCTAGCTCCTGATCTATAATAGTTTTCTTTGCTTTACTGCTATCATTTTCATTTTGGGCGGATTGCAAACGACGCTTACTTCCTGATTGTACATACAAACTAGGGGAAGTCGCTCCTTTTCGAATGTCTGGGGGTTCAGGAGGATCAGGGGGTTTAGGGTCCATCGGATCCATCCACACTTCCTTCTCCAGACTTATAAAACAAAATATAAAAAATCTCTGCTGGAAAAAAAAACAAATGAATGAATAAAATGACAATCGTACTATGGAAATTTGTACATACCCAATTATATTATATTATATTATTTACTATAAACTAATTAGCAGGAGATTGGAATTTAGAGATTTTTGAATTTAAAACCAACAAATTATTATAATTTGAACAAAATCTCTCTGACACGTGTGACAACCATCTATCTCTCCAAAAGTCCAAAACCAGCCCTCCTATTAGAAATCAATGCCAATACATAATAAATTGTCATTTCAAACATCATAATCAGCTGACCAAAATCAGCCATGTTTTTTTGCTAATATATGCTTATCGAAGGTTTATAGTAGGCTACTAGCTTGTATAAATAAAAGAGACTATATCGGAGCGTTAATGAACGTTTTAGCGTTATCGAACGATTATGAATAACACTTTTTGACAATCTACTTTTAGCAAGCTTTTAAGCCTCCGATAAGTTATTATGAATAAGACCATTAGTAAAAACCTGTTATTTAGACATTACAAATAGACACTTCAATTTTATTATATGTAGGTAATTATATAATAGAAGATATCTGTAACAGAGCTGTGTATATAAGTACATTTTAGATACACACAGTTTAGATAGGTATAAGTTTTTTCGGAGGCTGTATATTTGTAATCTGTGTGGTGACAGACCACTCCACCCATTCTTTACCGCGGGTGTCGTGCGAGACCTATGAGGGAAGTTAGCAATTATCACACATTGCATTACTAGTGGTAAGTTTGGATACCATGTGGGTGTACTCACTTGTTATTGGGCCCGAGCAGGTTGGTACCACCTTCTCCCTTTTTGAACGGCCATGAAGCAGCCCTAAGTTACATATTTTATTATTTTGTTATTTCATATCCTTAAAATGAAATGGTAGCAGTAGCTTGACAGTAAGTTGAGTCCATGAGCAGTTGTTACCACTTACCATCATTTGGGCTGTAGCTCGTCTGACCACCATAAGCAATAAAAAAATAGGAAAAACTACTATATTAGACTATTTAGAAGTGTCTAAACTCGCTGAACCATTTTTTTATTGAACCGCCATTTTAAGTACGTATTTGGAATAATAACCTAGGTAAGTAAGACTTTCGTATTGCTTATAAGAAAAGGTTGTTTCATTATAAGTACCAATACCTAGGTAGGTACAGCACCCACAGAAGGAATGTAATACAGTTCCGGTGGCCCGCCAATAAAGGCGGAGAGACGGCGCGCGGCGGGTTTCTTTAATGGGTGAGGGCCTCGCACTACCCTGTTCGTTGCCCCGCTGAACATTTTTTCCCGCCTTAACAAAAAACAGGTAGGTACAGTACAACATCTTACAATAGTAACTAGATTTTTTTTTTTGTAATATCTGTTTTCCGATATAGTAGCGGGATAAAATATATACCAAACAAACAGATAAACAGACAAACAGACAAATATTCTAAAAAAAAAATGTTTTGTGTTTAGACACGCCTGTAAAGCCTATTACAGTCATTTTTTCTCAAATATCTTAAATGTACAGACATAGCTATGTTACAGTTTTATAATAGTATAGATAGATAGATGTAAATCAAACTTCTTAAGTACGTTTACTTTTAAACACTTCTTTGCCTCAAATATCTTAAATGCAGATAAAATATTAGAGTGGCCTTTATAAGTACGAAATTCCATAAAATTAGTTTTAGTTAAGTTGACTGTTAAGTTATTTTGTCGTAACCAGCCCAACATTGGTTAGGGCCTTATTGACATCTTTCTCAGAAGTCAATTTATTTTCAAATTTAATTATTAGTGTGGTATCATCAGCAAACAAGAGACACTGATGATTTGTATCATTGGGTAAGTCATTAACATATAACATAAATAATAGGGGTCCTAAAACATTTCATTTATTAAACATAACACTCATTTATTTATTTATATCTACCTGTAACAAACAGTTACAAAATTTTGAAAAAGAGGTCGATAGACGAATCTGGACAGCGTTCATGAAACTAAGGAAGATCTTCTTGCTCAATATTCTGCAGTGTCTGAAAACGAAGGTCTACCAACAGTGTCTGCTATCAGTGATGGAGGTAATAGGATAGGCTAGTTCAGTAACTGGGCGGACCCAGCATCGCGTGCCGACGGTTGTACGCAGGGGTGGTTCGGTCGATGGCGTTTTACGGCGCACCCGTGTGGGCGGAGTCTCTGACCGCCCGCAATAGGGCCCTTCTGTGGAGACCGCAGAGAGTCGTGGCGGTCAGAGTAATCCGTGGCTACCGCATGGTGTCCTGCGAGGCCGTGTGCGCATTGGCCGGAACCCCCCCGTGGGACCTGGAGGTGGAAGTGCTCGCTGAAGTTTATCAGCAGGCGTCAGCAGCGCGTGCGGGAGGCATTCGCCTCCTGTCTCGTCAAATGAGCGCATGGCGGAGCAGCGCTCATTGCGCTATCATCGCCCGTTGGAGGGATCGGCTAGAGACGCCTCGGGCCGGTCTTCGGATCGTAGAGGCGCTCCAGCCAATTTTGGAGGAATGGATAGGGCGGCGGCACGGAGTCCTCTCCTACCGACTGGTGCAGGTGCTGTCGGGCCACGGCTGCTTCGGCAAGTACCTGTACACGGTCGCTAGGAGGGAGGAGACTCCCTGCTGCCACCATTGCGACTGCAGCGAGGACTCGGCCCAACACACGCTCGAGTCATGTCCGGCCTGGGCTGGGCAGCGCCGAGATTTCACTGCAGTCATCGGAGAGGACCTGTCGCTGCCGGCTGTTATGCAAGCTATGGTCGGCGGCTATAGGTACTGGACCGCGGTCGCTGCCTTCTGCGAGGATGTCATCTCGCGGAAGGAGGCGGCGGAAAGGGCCAGGGAGGCTGATGATCTGGCCCGACCCGCCGCCGGCGCGCGGGGCGGCGTGTGCGCGACTATCTGAGCCTAATGCCGCCCTAGCCGAGGCTGCGGGCGGTTGGATCGGGGATTACCCGCCGCCCGCATTGAGATTACCGCGAAGGTGTGACGTCCAAGGTGCGCGGGGACGTCACTCAGAGAGGGAGCTCGACGGGGCTAGCCACCGCGCGGACCACTGCAGAGAATACACGCGGTACCAGTGGTCCGCCGAGTACGGGTGGATGAGGGCGCACGGCGGGTTTCAGTGGGTGAGAGCCCCACACTACCCCGATGTCTCCCCGGACAGCGGGGTATGCGGTAGGTACATTTTATCCCGCCTAAAAAAAAAGGTTAGTATTAAAATAAATATTATGTTAATATACCTACGTATGGATATTTTTATACTACAAGGGTAGCAAAGAAATATGATGTCCACTTATTGGTAAGCGGATACCATAGCCTGTATAATGCAGACGCAAGAAACCAACGAAAGGAGAGAAAGGATGACAGATAGGAGATGGTGAGTAAGGTTTTTAGGAGAGTGATTTGGGCGTACAGCACTCTCACTCAACATACTAAAAAAAATAACCTTTTTATTATCATAATTTATTTTAAATGGTTGTCTGATTCCTTTAAGAATTACATTAAATATGTGTCCATTGAGTAGTGTCCTAAGTATTTATCAATGCTACTGATCAATTGTTTCGCTGCGACATCTATCAAAGGTCTGCCAAATGTATCGGCGATCTGTTTCCAGTTCTCGTTCGCGAACTTCACTACAGGTTTACCTGGATAAGACAAATACAACATTATTTCTTGACAGAATCAAAAGAAGATGTGTTTATGCATCTATCACTATACTATCACTTTCTGGTATTATTGTTGAAGTAGTGAGGGATGTTACCAAGTGATGTGGATTCAGCTCCCATGCAATACATTATTATAGTTACGGATGCTATTCGTTCTTGCTTGATTGCCCGTTATCTTTTTCTAAACAAACTTTTAAATGGTTTTTACTGCCGTTTAGATTGTTTTTCAGGGATGTTCATGTGTAAAATATAATTATATACGCAGCAAGTAATGTATGCAACTGCTGGCTATGAGGTCTTGGGTTTGAACCCCGGGTGCCAGCAAATGTTTTTGAGGCTATATCAGGTCAATCAGGTGGCTAAGCGGCTGAACAAATATGGACGTTTTGTTACGTAAATAGTTGAAGCACTGGATCGATAAATAGGAATTCTTTTTATAAAAGACAACTCCTAGTACCTACCTACAAAAGAATAATCCCTGCATTTAATTACAAAAACATATCATTTAACAGACACACAGTTCATCCAGACTCCGAACAGCCATTTGTAGTTCACATTTGGCACGGGAGGTAAGTATCTAAGCCACTCGATTTTGTTCCCGAATAAGGAATAGTACTCGCGTGAGGTTTTTGATATAATATAGTGATACTTTTCATTTCTCTAAGGGTCCAGTTTCGAAACCCACGCAGAATTTACTGATAATATGTTACACTATTGTATTTCTATAGATACTTACTCAATTCTTCGTTTCCTCCAAATAAATTAGTGAAATCGTACTTAGCGTTATCTTTAATGTCATAAGTGTAGTCAAACTTCAAAAACTTTATATAATCCTTATCACCTTTCTTTATTATATCAAACTGAACGGTAGTTGATATTTGGACGTTTTCTAAAAAAAATCAACAGCTATTTAATTAACCAGATCCACGATGAACACTGTTAAATTAGTACTTATAATAAAAAAAACGGTTTTATAAATAGTTGTTCTAAATGAAACTGATTTTATTATAGTTTTTCCTAATACACATTTTTAGGGAAGGTTGCGTACAGTCATTACACAGGTTGTGTTTAAAACCTTACATTACTTACTTATCGTCACACCCTTGTGGGGTAGGCTAAGAGATTTAAAAAAACTTATAAAACTTTACTTTAAATAGAACAAGCTAATCAAATGATGAAATTAGTTTCCATAGCTTACGTTGGCTAAAGATGCAACAGGTGTAATTCTTCGAAAAATCAAAAATATTTTTCATTACTCGTATTGTAAGTAATGCAAGGGTCACTAGCACTAGCAATACAAGATAAGAAATAGGTATGTTGTTAATGTATACATTAACTTGTGAATTAAAATTATATTGACACTTTAAAAATATCTTTTTATTTTTAAAGTATCAATAGTCCTGCTCTCCCCGCCATTTTGTCAATTTATGAAATATTTTCTGTATTACTCTAAAACTTAGGTACATAATCTATTATATTTTTTATTTCATTTAAGGCTAGTAAATATTAGTAACTGAATCATAATAAGAATAATCATCTTAATCTATACACATAAAAGTACATAATTTTTTATGTATAGAATAATAATACTCACTCAATGTAATTTTCATTTCACCGTCACCGGCTACTGGCATACCTAGTAAGTCTCCTGAACTAACATAATGGCTTTTTAGTAAAACGTCTGTATGAAAACTGTAAACAATATTTTTTTTGTCCAAATCCCACCTGAAATTTGAAGATATATATTTTATATATGGAACATATTTTACTACATCATCGGTCGGTCTGTCCCATTGATATGTCAAGATTGTTAGAATACATGTAGTCTCGTGGTCAAACTAGCTCTGTATACCTGTAATTTTACTGAGCTGTGTATACAATATTAGATTGTAAAAATCGCTGGCCTCGTACCCTTTAGAGTTCTGGAAATCAGCTTTAATGAACCTCTTTAACAGCCGTCATGGGGTATGAATTTTCCTAAATATGTTGCTATCCATGGAAAACAATACGTAATTAATAATCATATTTTAGTTACGTACACGATGTCGTCAATAACTAGATCTTTTACTCCATACAATACAGCACCACTCAATTTTAAATTGAGACCAGATTTGTTAAATTCAAAATCTTTCATATTCAGAGGGTCCAACGGTTCAATGTTATACTCCGGTACTCCTGGCACTATAGCATTTAGTACCTTTTGAATAGATCTTGTCCAGCAGGTTTTGTCCGTAGATGCACATTTATCGAGTACAGCTGAAACGAAATAATATTACAACTTTATTTACGGTAACGACATTACTATATAGCAGGTAAAATTCAAGTATCTGGGTCACTGGGTGACCGAGGACCTGTGTTATAATGACGACATTGAAAGGAAGCGCAGGGCGCTATCTGTTCGCTGTAACATGTTGGCCCGCAGGTTCGCACGATGTACTAAAACAAGTAAAGGTAAGTCTGTTCAGAACATACTGTCAATCCTTCTACACGTGCAGCCTGTGGACGAAGTAGACGCAGCGGGCATTTAGCGCTCTGCGCGTTTAATACAACAACGCGTTCAGGATTCTGTTGAGGCATCCACGATTTTGTAGTGCGTCTACTATGTTTGCGCGGACTGACGATTTCTACGCAATCATAAGAAAGCGAAGCGCTTCTCTACTAAGTAAAGTGCTGGACAGCACGAACGGATTCCTGCACTTGTTGTCCGAGCGGTGGAACTCGCCCATATTGAAGAGATGGATGCAGCTACATTTCAGCGCATATCCTTATCTTTTATAAAGGTTGCTCCCCTTTGTCCCTCACAAATAGAGATGATTATTTTATTATATTAGATTATTATTTGCATTTTATTGAATTGTGTTTTATTTTTTATTGATTTCTTGTTTTATTTTATTTTAATTTTATGATTATGTTGGAATTTTAATTATTGTC
Source organism: Leucoma salicis (assembly GCA_948253155.1). NCBI lineage: Eukaryota > Metazoa > Arthropoda > Insecta > Lepidoptera > Erebidae > Leucoma > Leucoma salicis. The sequence continues at coordinate 10,410,195 of OX411815.1, forward strand.
AAATTTTATAATTTTAATTTATGTACTATGGACCATGTCTGAAATAAATAAAATTGCATATAGTATTTTACTATACCGTAAAAAATAATAATTTCCATCTATCTTATCACAGTTATTTTTCGCAAATGACCTAACAAATAAACATCATCGTCTCTCTAGCTTTTTCCCAAACTTCCTTGGGGTTGATTTAGACGGAGCGACTGTCTTCCACCGCATGGGGGTCAGACGGACGCCCGTGGAGTGGCGGTCGAAAAATGGGCGGGAATGGCCTTACGGAGACGCTCCACCGAGCTTCCACGGTGGTCGGGGGTCTTTTCCTACGGTGGGCGACGCACACGCCTACGGTCGTGGTTCTGCCTGATGCCGCCCGTCTCTGAGACGGAAATAAGGGCGGCGGTGTCACGCATGCGGAAGAGCACCGCTCCCAGGCCGGATGGGGTTCCCCACCGAGTTCTGGCCCTGGTCCTCGACCATCTAGAGCCCCGCCTCAGGAGACTGTTCAACGCGAGCCTGGCGTCCGAACGGTTACCTGACTGCTGGAAGGAGGGGAAGCTCGTGCTCCTGCCGAAACCGAGACGGCCCCCGGTATCGATCGCGGCCTTTAGACCTATCGTGCTGCTCGACAATGCGGGTAAGCTACTCGAGAGGGTTATCGCCACCCGTATCGTCCGGCACCTTGTAGAGGGGTGAGCCCTGATATGTCGGACTCTCAGTTCAGTTTTTGTTTGGGGCGCTTGACGGTCGGCAGAGGCCGTTGCTCAGCGAAGGGTGCTGTGAGCGGTGTCGTTGGACATCGCTAACGCATTTAACAGTCTGCCATTCAGCTGCATCAGGGAGGCACTCCGATTTCACGTGGTGCCCGCCTACCTGAGGTGGCTGGTGGCGGACTACCTCGAAGGCCGCAGCGTCCTCTTCGTGAGCTGGGAAGGAGACGCTGTGAGGAGGCCCATGTCGTGCTGTGTCCCGCAGAGATCTGTCTTAGGGCCGCTCCTGTGGGGCACGACTGGGTCGTACGTGGCCAGCTTCCCCCCGGGCTAGGCGTAATTCGTTACGCCGATGATACTCTCGTCATGGCCTAGGGAGGAAACTTCGAGGAGGTGTTGCGAAATTTGTATCGTTGACGATTGATGTCAGGTTCATACAGGTCCATAGCGTATATTATAGTGATCTCGTCTATCTATCTCACTCTAACATACGCATATACTATGTTCCTACTCTTTTGCATCGCTGATCTATCTTATATAAAATCTATGATATAGGCAGAGTTAAATATATTTTATTAGTCATTTGGTTTTAATACTTTATTATTGTAGTAACTCAGTTATAATTATTGCTGTTGAATTATTTAGCATATTATTGTTATTATGTTTAATATGATCAGCATCTGTGACGCCATCATATACATATGTACCAATGGAATATCAGCGCAGTTTTATACCTGCATCATGCAGAATTGGTTACGTTTTGTGATTTTTTTTTTCATGTAATCTGTTTACTGTTTGTTTATAAAACTATAAAACTATATTGTTCTTTTTCTGTTTTGTTTCATCGCAATAAACGGTTTTTCTTTCTTTATTCTATATTTGTAAGTCCAACACATTGTTGGCGATTTCTTAGATATTTGTTAATCCAACTTAACGCAGTACCCCTAATTCCATAAATCTCAACATTCAATCAATTCAATCAAACATTTATTGAGCAGAGTATCGTGATTTACACAATCAAACGCTTTAGTCATATTAAAAAATACGACTACTATTTGATTGGTCTTGTTGTCTAAATAACCTGTTATACTTTTAATAAAATTATATTATCTATAAGCCCGCTAAAGCAGTAAACTTATTGACGGGCCTCGTGGCGTAGTCGATAGTGTAACCGACTTTCATGCACGAGGTCGTGGGTTCGATTCCCACTCAGAACAACTCTTTGTGTGATGAACACAGATATTTGTACTGCCTCTGGGTGCTTTCTAACTATTTATGTATTTATTTACAAAAAAAAAGTAATATATGTATTATATTCGTAATCTGGTACCCATAGCACAAGCATTAAGCTTAGTTTGGGACCAGAGAACGTTGTGTGAAAATGTCCACGAAATTTGGTGAAAACTTACCTTTTTATATCTCAAACACATTGTAATTTTTTTTTGCGTATATTAATTTTTTCCTCTTATTTTGATTAAATATCGAAAAATCACCCTAATTTTCAATCGAAAATTCTCACGTCAAAATACGATTAACAATAAGGTATTTCGCTTTTTTGAATTTTCTGAGAAAATTTTCCATAGTAATGTATACTTTTTATACCATAAGAAACTAGAGATTTTACCAAATAAAAAGCACACCGATTTTTTCAAAAAGCATATATTTTGCTGTGAAATTAGGCTGATTTTTCGATATTTAATCAAATTAAGAGGGAAAAATTAATATACGTAAAAAAAAATTACAATGTGTTTGAGATATAAATATATTTTTGTGGCAGTTAAAAGTATTAAACCAAAAATTCGATTTTTTGGTTTGTTCGCATAAATTTTGAGGTTATGTGAAAAAAGTGATACAAGAGTTGCAGATCTTTTTATTACACATAATTTTGCCATGTATCTTTTTTCGATTGGACTCTTAGTTTTGCTGGAAATCGTGATAAACCGTTTTTCACCCTTAAAAGCTCACACCCACCCCTTTCCCGACCTCAAATCGCCCGTAAATGATTAAAAATAATATTATTAAGCATCAAAAAAAATAATCTGTTTGAAATATAAAAAGGCAAGTTGTCACCAAATTTAGTGAAAAATTATTTATTTTTGTGGCAGTTAAAAAGTAAAAGACCAAAAATTCGGATTTTTGTTTTTTTTCGCATAAATCTAAAGGTTATGTGAAAAACGTGTTGGTAGAAAATTTGTAGGTCTACTTACCTACCTAATTTTGCCATTTAACTTTTTTCCACAGGACTCTTAGTTTTGCCGGAAATTGTGATAAACCATTTTTCACCCTTAGAAGCTCAACCCCACCCCGTTCCCGACCTTAAATCGCCCGTAAATTATTTTTCTTTTAATTATGGTTCTATTTTCTTACTTTTCCAATGGGTATCATCCTGTTCTAATATTTTTTGGTCGCGAAAATTATCGACACTTGCCTACTGGGTGAATCATGTGTAAATAATTCATTGATTGAATGTGCCAATATTGGGACCAAGGCATTTTTTCAAAACAATTGTAGAATCAGAATGAAATCCAACAGCTTTGGTGCTGTTTAATTTTTACTTTTTTTACTATATAAGTGAACTATTTGTAACATTTGATTTCAAGCACCTCACGCTTTTTTACAATCATTATGTATTGTAACATTATTTACTACTTTTTAGTTCAACTAGCTATTTAAAGCGTGTTATTTTAGTTTTATTAACTACAATTTATTTTCTTCTTTTTATTCTCAAAATAGTATCAAAAGTACTGTTATTTAAAATAAATAAAACCTAATAAGCTGTGATAATTTGCCTTTAAACTTCATCGGACGGACGGAAATGGCGACACTATAAGGGTTCTTTATTGGCTACGGAACCACAAAAATTATTGCATTGACATCGGTCTTTGATAAGTGTGCAAAGTTTCAAATCAATCCGACGTTTTGAAGTGGTTGAAAATCACGTTCGAGATTTCGTTACATACATACTAACATAGTATGAATGTACAGAGATAGCTCTGTTACAGCTTCATAATCTACACTATATAATATATAATAATATTATAAAGAGGAAAACTTTGTTTGTTTGGTTGTAATGAATAGGCTCAAAAACTACTGGACCGTTTTTAAAAATTCTTTCACCATTCGAAAGCTAAATTATCCACGAGTAACATAGGCTAAATTTTATTTTAGAAAAATATAGGGTTCCGTAAGATATTTGGGTTTTTTCGGACACAAGGTGTAAAAAATCAACCAGAAAAGTTACTTATTTTGCGTACGCTGCCTAAACTATAAAAGATAGAACCATAAAATGTTCTAATTAATTGTAGATCTTATAAATATCTACAAAAAGTCCGCGCCACACTATCTATGTCGAGTGAGGCCCAACAACTATTTTTTTATTTAAAAATCTTAAATTTTTTTTGACTACATTTAAGCGCATTTATTTTACTCATGCTATTAATCCTTATCAAAATAAATTAATTCATCATTAAGTACAGTTTATGTAGATAATATTTGGTCTTTGAATGATTAAAATTGGACATTTGGTTTTGAAGTTATGGCGAAATTAAAATATTACGATTTTGCTGCACGGCCCGTTGCGAAGTGAGCGTCACCAAGGCGGGGGAGCGCATGCGGGAGGGGAGTTTAGATCTATGAGTAAGGTACCCGCGCGGCTCAGACGCGAGGTCGGCTCCCTACGCAGCGGTCGTGCGCGACGTCTAATAATTTTCGTGCGATTTTATTTAGATTTCTTTCTTAAAGGTGTACCTACGCAATAGTTCTTCTCAGAGCTAAACAACAGTTCTTCTCAGAGCTAATCAACAGTTCTTTTCAGGGCCAACCAACAGTTTTTTTCAAGGGCTAAACAATAGTTCTTTTCAGAGCTAGAATATTACACGCTATTAGCATTTTCTTAAACATTTGAAAATGCCCAAGAGAGCCAGGTCTCAACTTTCTAAATATAGTTCTCAAGCACGGGCAACAAGAATACGTCGTATGGGAGAATCTTCACCTGAACGTTCACAACGCCTTGCTGAACAAAATCAGAGAAACTCTCAGGTACGCGCACGAGAGTCGAGTGTCGAAGTTCGCAACGCCTTCCACAACAAAATCTGAGAACCTCGGAGTTACGTGCACGAGAGTCGAGGCTGGAGCGTTCCCAACGTCTTCATGAACAAAATATAAGGACCTCTCAGTTGCGCGAAAGAGAGCCGAGTGTCAAGCGTTTGCAACGACTTAGAGCTCAGGCAGAGAGACAGCAGTTGTCCAGAAATAGAGTTCGCAATCGAATTTTAGCTATCAGCAACAGACTGGCTTTCAGATATGATCCGCAGGTTGATTATGCACAACAAGCGTCCGTCCAAATCGGAGTCATGAATAAGATCTGCTCTAACTGCTCTGCCGAGAAATGGGCGGATGAACCTAATGGTATGTGCTGTGCTACAGGTAAAGTTTGTCTTCCTAACCTTCAGGAGCCGCCACAACCAATAAAAAATCTTTTAACTAATAACCATCCATTATCTGGTCATTTTTTAACAAATATACGTAAATACAATAGTCTTTTTCAAATGACTTCTTTTGGCGCAAAAGAAATCAGGAAAGGTAATTTTATGCCCACTTTTAAAATTGAAGGACAGGTGTATCATCTCATTGGTAGCCTTTTACCACCATCAGGCCAAAACCCACAGTTCTTGCAAATATATTTTATTTCGGATGCAGACCAGTTATCGTTGCGATCAAGCATCGCACCAACCTTAAAAATGGATTTAATTCGCGAATTACAGACCGCTCTGAATAATCATAACGTGTATATACGAAGTTTTAAACAAAACTTAGAACTCAACTCCTCAGATAATTTAAAGTTAATTATTCATTCAGATCGCACTCCACAGACAGCACACAGAGGCAGATATAATGCTCCTACTGTAAACGATGTAGCCGTTCTCTTGGTCGATGAAGACAAAGGTCCCAGGGATATAGTCTTACACGGTAGAACAAAGACTGAGGGCTGATGACTACATTCATCTCAGAGATGCCTTAAATCATGACGCAAATGTTGATCCATCGAATATCGGTCAACATGTCATATTGTCATCGTCATTTACGGGTTCTCCGCGTTTCATGCACGAGAAAACGCAGGACGCGATGACGTACGTCCGAAATTATAGTAGACATGACTTATTTGTCACTTTTACATGTAACCCCGAATGGCCTGAAATTAAGGCGGAGCTGCTACCAGGACAATGGTCTTTCAACCGTCATGACATAATTTCACGTGTATTTCATTTAAAGATGAAGAAATTCATCAAATTATTTGTCAAAGAACAGATATTCGGTAAAGTAAAATGTTATATGGCAAGTGTGGAGTGGCAAAAGCGCGGTTTACCTCATTGTCATTTGCTGTTCTGGCTAGAAACTAAAATACAACCAGATGAGATCGACAGTGTCATAGTTGCGGCGCTACCCGATCAAGAAATTGATCCGGTACTACACGACATTATAACTAAAAATATATGTTTCATGAACGATACCCAGACCGGAGAGGATGGGTATCCAGTTTATCGTAGGCGCGATACAGGAAATGGCAGTCGGAGCACTACGCTACAAATCAGGGGCAACATGGTGACGATAGATAATAGGTGGATTGTTCCATACTCCCCGCTACTATGTAAGACTTTTAACGCTCATATAAACGTGGCGTATTGCCACTTGCCACTCTGTCCCAGCCATTAAATATATATGTAAGTATATAAATAAAGGTTCAGATCAGGCAACTTTTAGCCTTAGAAACCCACACGATGAGGTCGAAAACTATTAAAATGGCAGGTACATAAGCACATCTGAAGCTGTCTGGCGCTTATTAGAATTTCCCATTCACGACCGGCATCCTACTGTAGTGCATTTGGCCGTTCATCTAGAGAACGGTCAAAGGGTGTATTATACACCAGGGACAGCTCATCAAGTTGTCCAAGCCCCCCCCCCCTATCCGAAGATAAAAAAATATGCCGCTTTAGGTAGAGTCTACGGGATACATCCATCGCAATCAGAGTGTTTTTATCTTAGGCTTCTACTGCACCACGTACGCGGTCCGACCTCATTTGCATACCTTAAAACTGTAAACGTTATTGTCAAAGAGACGTATCAAGCAGCTTGCCGTGACCGAGGTTTACTTGAAAACCATGACCATTGGGGTAACACTTTAAGCGAAGCTTCGTTATCACAAAATTGTCCAAAAAAACTAAGGGAGTTGTTCGTAGTCATACTTTTATTTTGTCAACCATCGGAACCATTGAAGTTATGGGATACTTTCAAAGCTCAGTTCTGTGAAGATATTAGACATCGTATCAGACAACAAAATCAGGATAACACTTTACCCTTCACTGAAGTCATTTATAATGAAGGATTAATTGTAATAGAAAACAAACTACTAGAATTAAACGACAAAAATTTAAGTGATTTTGGATTACTTTCTCCCGTTCGTACCCAGAATACTATTGACACAATGGTACAACAGTATAACAGAAATGATTTAACAGCATTTGTAAATGACAATGTGCCAAAATTAGTACCAGATCAAAGACATGCTTATGAGACTATTGTGGATAGCGTGAACAATAACATAGGGAGATTATTTTTTTGGACGCACCAGAAGGCACTGGAAAGACTTTTCTAGCAAATTTGATACTTGCTAAGATACGGCAATCAGGGAAGATAGCGATTGCAGTTGCTTCGTCAGGAATTGCTGCAACTCTCTTGAACGAAGGAAAAACTGCTCACTCTACGTTTAAGCTCCCGCTATCCGTATCTTTAGATCAACGGTCTACGTGCTCTATTCGGAAAAATGGGCCTCTTGGTAAGTTACTGCAAGACGCGTCGTTGGTAATATGGGATGAATGCACCATGAGTCATAGAGCTCATGTGGAGGCCGTAGACCGTACTTTAAAAGACCTCCGAAGCTCTGCTAATGTTATGGGTGGTATCACTTTTGTATTTGCTGGAGATTTCCGACAAACGCTTCCAGTCGTCAACAGAGGTACGCGAGCAGATATTATGAAGGCATGTTTAAAATCGTCTCAACTTTGGACATCTGTTCAACATTTGAATTTGCGCACCAATATGAGAGCTCATTTACATGGAAATACGCATAGCAATTTTCCACAACAGCTGCTGAAACTTGGAAAAGGAATTTTTCCGTCTTTAAATTTGGGCACCGATTATGCAGTTACTTTGGATGAGTCTCTAGGCCAAATAGTCCATAATTTAGATGGTCTGATAGATGTTATATATCCTGACATCGAAAACTTACATCAAAATGATTTTCGTTGGCTATGTTGTAGAGCAATAGTTTCTCCCAGGAATGAAACAGTCAACGAAATAAACAATTTAATTATGCAGAAAGTACCGGGTGAAGTAAAGTGCTATAAATCCATAGACACCGTCACTAACATCGAGGACGCAGTGCACTACCCCCAGGAATTTTTAAATTCTCTGAACCCCGCTGGGCTACCACCTCATGAACTGTCGTTAAAAGTTGGCACGCCGATAATGCTTCTCAGAAATTTAAGCCCCCCGAACATGTGTAATGGCACGAGACTTCTTATAAAGGAGCTAAAAGATAATTTAATAGTAGCGAAGATTATCATCGGCCCTGCAGCTGGTGAATTAGCTCATATACCAAGAATACCCATGATTCCTATTGATTTGCCTATACCCTTCAAAAGGCTCCAATTTCCAGTAAAAATTTCTTTCGCACTAACGATAAACAAATCCCAGGGCCAAACATTCAAATTAGTAGGAATTGATTTACGAAAAGAATGTTTTACGCATGGGCAACTTTACGTTGCCCTATCACGGGTCGGGGCTCCCGACCATCAGTATATTTTGTTACCTGAAAATAATTTAACGTCAAATGTTGTTTATAGAGAAGCACTACAATAATCACTTTAGTTATCTATCCTAAAACAACAGGTTTCACTCCGGGACTGCCGGCAGAAGTGAAAACTTAGTATTAATTACATTTAAATATTTTCATCATTAACAACTTTAACATCCTCATAAAGACAATCTATGCAGCCTGCGGATAATGACTGCGTCGTCGATGTTAGTGTCGGTGTCTGTGAATTGACCTGGGAATCATTTTGCTGACCGTGTCTTTCCTGGGAAGGCTTTTTGCAGCGGTAACCGACATCCACGCGGCGGAGCCGCGGGCGACCGCTATGTTAGCTAAAGATGGGCTAACAAAAAATATTGTTCACGCTATAGCATTAAGAGACTGATATTGTTTGTTAGTGTTACTGTCGTAATTAATTAGTGATATGTAATTTTAAGAAATAACCTACAATAACTTAAAAATAATAATATTTGGCGTTTGTTATTTTTATATTCTCTCATCGTTCACAGCGCTCCATCCCTATTTCACGCATATACCACATCCTTACACACTTACAATAAGTCAGTTATTTTTGTCTACACTAGAAATTACCTAGAAATAATAATTTATATGGCAAAACAACGTTTGCCGGGTCATCTAGTAGTATAGATATAGATAACTCCCAATTCTTACCGACAGACTGAGCGAACCCGAAGAGTAGCAGAACCAGATACATAGTTTTCATAGCCGCTTCCATTTTTCTGAATACTATTGCTTCTATTAAGTTTGTAGTAAATGAAAATTGCGTGTAAAATCACTTCTTTATATTAGTACCTAATGCAATAAAAAAATATACATACAATTATAGCAAGGGTTGTCAATTTGCAGTTTTTTAGCTATAGAATTGTTAATCGTTTTTTGGTACATAATACTCGTATTTAGGGTTTCCGATAAAGTATATAGATAATAATGATGATGATTTGAAGATGCATCTACAGTATTAAACTCTAACCATGACTTATAAATCATACATTTCGCTGGCAGACAAGCGATGGCCCTTCTGATGGTAAGTAGAAACCCCTACTCATGGATTCAACAGTACTAAGAATAATACCACATTCACTAAAGGAAAAATATGAATGGACGCTATAATATATGTTTCATGGTGAGTTCTACGGGAGTCGGTGGCACTGATCCATTCGGGCCCAAGAACAAGTAGTTATTTCGACTTGAAACTAACGTTATGAACAGGCAATGGGTGATAATGGATTACTGCCCTTATTTGCCTTGTACGACACCCGCGGGAAAATAGGGGTTTATGATTTAGTCCACCACCACATGAATGTGTTTATAAAATATTGTTTGTTTTCATCTTAAAACATATAATTAGGATTGTATGTACAATTTTCCAAGATAAAATATCTTAGTGACAGTGAAAGTTGTATTAAAATATCTCTTATTAGCTTATTAGCTGCTACCCGCGACTTCGTCCACGTGGAATTTAGTTATTTTCTTTTTTGTGGGGATACCTAATTATTTTCTATAATAATCTATCCATCCACTAGCCTTTCAAAGTCCACTGCTGGACATAGGCCTCCCCAAGAGAACGCCACAACGAGCGATCCCGTCATGGGGGGATAATGCTGTAATCGCCACGCTTGTCAGGCGGGTTGGCGATCGCAGTGGATGTTGTTAATATTCGAGGAAGTGCTGCTGCTGCATTCTAAAACCGGCCCCACACGGCCAATTCTATAATAAAAGTAACTTTTAATACATTTTATAAGTTTATCTATCTGTCAGTGAAAGTTCCGGCCAAACCGGTCCAGAAAGGACAGTGTTCAGCTGCCATACATTGTTAGCCCAAGAACCAGCATCCACAAAAAATACTTTTTGTGTGGTTAATAACGACTATATTTGATCGAAATTAAATTAGAGTCACGGACACTTCCGAAAATTGCATAATAACCAATATGGTTACCCATTTTGAGGTTATAATTTGTTTTCAGTAGACGTACATCTACATAGCATGGCATCGCGAGTTCATAAATGTTTTAGCGCTTTCACATAAAAATGAATCTAGAATTATAATTATTATTATAATTACCTATAGATCCACAACTGAAATTTAATAAAATAGATTTAGTAGCTAGGTAGGTAATTCGCTGGTTTCATGATTTTTAACTAGGTAGGTTCGTTGTTATTATTTTAACATAAGTATTTACTTAATTGATTTATGTCTAGATAACTATAGATAGGTACCCATCTGTTTGGGTGTGTAACACTACGTTGCATTCGAGCAATCTTTGCTATATGACTACATTGCGTCAGCTTAATCAGAAAATAGGTAACGTTTAACGTTATAAACCTACCTATGGCTCCAAAGGTTTCAAAAGGAATCGACGCTTCTATGCGATTCAAAAATGAAGTTTATCATCGAGCGGCTATTTGTATTTACGAAATTGCCTTTGATCATTTAGGTACCTAGTACCTATGTGAGTTTACAATAAGTACGAATATGTGGTACTTATCATTTAAGCTAGAATGCATGGGTAAAAAGAGATCTTATATTAAAAAAGGAAAGAACAATAAAAGTATGTTGTTTCAAATACATTTATTATCAAATAGGTATATACAATACGTAAGCATTAACAGAAACTATTAATTCATATCTGGAGGGTCGTCTATATTTTCAACGAAAATATCATTTAGAAACTGTGCAGGAGGGTCGATGATAGAAGTTTGATATCTTGCCCAGCTTATATACCATATGATTGTCATAACATGGGCGCAGCAACCGATAGTTCTGCATCCTACAATGCAATTACAACAGTAATAATAATAATTATTTATTTATTTTATTCTCACACATTACATAGGTATTGACATTAATGACAAAAACATGCATGTACTCAGTTTCAGATCTTAAAACAGTATTGTGCGAGACTGGCCTAAACTAGACTTATGGCCTGTATTTCAGGTAACCAGGCTCCACCCTTGCGTTAACATTTAAATTCAAATTCTCCTACTGTCATTATTTAATATGTTCCTTCTGTTACCTTAATCTTATTAATATATTTTTAGTTATGTTATTAGTAAAATTAGTATGTATGTGAGTGTATGTTTATGCATATATATAATGTGTATGTGTGTGTGTGTGTGTGTGTGAATTAGGTGAGTAGTCACAATATGTCCAATGTATTTTGTTTTCCTCTCCGTAGCAATATCTAGGTATAATACCTATGTCACAAGAATTTAAGAAAACTAATCACAACGTACGCCCTGCCCCAGAAATACATGATAACTTTTGAGAAATTACATTAGTCTACAATAGCAATTTTGTCACTAGGAGTTTAGCAACCGTCCAATTATGTATCCAAAAAATATAAGTCTTATGCCGGTACTTCCAAAAGCTTTTCAGTATCCGTATAGTTTAGGTTTTGAAGCCAACTCGTTAGTTTCATTTTACATTTAGTTTTATTACATTCATAGATCGGCAGAATCTTATTTGTTTTATTGTATAGATAAGGACCAAGGTGACAAAAGAATCGCCTTGAGAACTTCGTTAAGAGCTTATTACGAAAACAGTCTACGGGGTTGAAATGCCTTTTGCCACGTAAAAGCGACGGATTGTATCTAAGAAGATAATGTTGCTTTAAGATATTTTTTTCTATAAACAACTGTCGCACAGTCAGTACTTTAAATTTATTAAAAAGCAGCGTAAAAGGTAGACGTAAGGACACCTTAAGGATAGCTCTCTGAGCCCTCTCCAACTCAATTAAGGTGCACTTTGAAGCACCAGCCCAGGAAGAGATGCAATAAGTAATAACTGGTTGTGCTATGATAGGCACAGTATACAGATTTTAATATGTCGACGTCAGCCACATTTCTCAAGGTTTTAAAAATATAAATCAATTTACGCAACCTGTTGCTAGTTCGATTTATGTGATCGTGAAATTTTAAAGTACCATCAACCATTATGCCTAAGTATTTGACACTATCAGTTTTCTGGAGTCGTGTGTAGTCGCAGGATCCACAATGTGGTTCCTCACAAGTATGTGCCACGATCGAGTAAGTATCGGTTGACAATATTGGAGTCGTGTTGCTAAGTTTTAGGGAGAAACTAACATAATTTGTTTTAGAGACATTTAGTGTAAGAACATTATTTATTAGCCACTCTGATACCATATTTAGTCCTTGTTGTGCATAATCATAAACTTCTCTCCACGTATTAGCATCAAATAACAATGCTGTATCATCCGCAAATGTGATAATTTTACCTTTAGGTAATACAAGCGAACCCAGGTCATTCAAGTAAATGAGGAATAGCGTTGGACCTAATACACTGCCCTGAGGAACGCCGTGGATAACTAGTTGCTCATCACTTATATGCTCATTCACTTTAACCACTTGCAGCCGATCGCTCAGGCAGCTTTTAAACAATTTTAACTGTCTATCTCTGATTCCGAGTCGTTCCATCTTTTGAAGTAGTATTGGTACTGATATTGTATCAAAGGCCTTAGCAATGTCTAAAAAGATACCCACGACCTTCCGGCCACAATCCAAGTTTGTGACGACATGGTTAATTAAGTAGTACAGTACTGCCTTATTGCATTTCTGCGAATTTGGGTATTATCTACCAAAATGTAAATTAAATATAATATCTTTTTACTAATATGACGACAATCTATTTTACCTCGTACCAGCCATGTATTTGTATTACTTAGTTCTAATACTTGTGATAACTCTTCATCGACCTCTCTGCATACTTCAATAATATATGATCCATCTTGTCTCATGTGTTCACCATAGTATGACCGAGCCTGCTTAATTTGATATATTCCTAGTGATATTAAAATTAAGTCTTTTTATTGCATTTGTGGAAAATCTCCAGTATTGCCGTTTTCCACAGTGATACTATGAAATTGTGCCCGTCTCCTATTTAAATTATTCTGTTCCACAAAATCAGCCAATGAGTTATTAGAGAACATATTTAGCTGTATAATGGATACTATTTCCAATGCATCCTCTTTATCAACTAAAAAAGGGTGAAATCTGTTAATTAAAGCTGCTGCTACCTGAAAATCTCCCATTAAATGCTTTGAAGCTTTATTAAAATATTCTTGTCCCAGCAACTTAAAATCCCGCTTAAAGCGCCCATTCACCACTACTACTACTCAACGACATAAGGTAACTTTGCGGGATTCATTTGCATTTGTAGTAATCATCTGAGATTCACCCTGTTGAAGTGACAATGGGCAATGTACCGAATAATTTAAACTCTCTAATAGGGAAATACTATCTCGAAAACTTCTGTCCAAAATAAAAACATCACCTTCTCTAAAATATTGTCTCAGTACATTAGTGGAGTCACCAAACTCATTTTTTTAAATATCAGCATCTGATTTTGTGGCAGGATACGGGCCTAATACATTGATTATGTAGCCATCGCAACATACTATGAGAAATGGTTTGACAAGATTTCTATATTTATGAAGAGAATAAGCTTTTTTTTTGATATGAATAGTTACTGCTCTTTCGGCGTCTCTATCTTCCATTGTGCTGCCAGGATTTCCAAACAATGAGTTAGGAATACATAAATTTGTGTATTATATATATATATACATATTGTTTATACCACACCAAATGGTCATCTATGCCCTCAATATTTTCAAAATCTAAGCTGTTTTTGTCATGTTTCAAAAGCTCACAAAACTCTTCTGTATGAGAAGCTGTAAAATCGTGATGCATATTTTCAGCCTCAAATAAAAGTGACCACGGTTGGGTTTCCAAATGAAAATGACATATACGACAGCAGGGTGGTATATAATGTTTGTGGTCACTAAATAACCTTATTCTTAAGGCATATGGCACTAAGTGCTGTAAAGTGTTGTTGCAAGCTGGGAATATGCATCGCGAATGTGTGTCAGCTGATCTTGAGTAGTTTGGTAGATGAATCGTTTCAGACTGTAGTGCTACAGGGCTATTGGCAGTAAGTACATCTGCACTAAGAGCTGCTTCTGCTCATTGGAAGCATCTATGGCAAATGACATCTAATGCATGTACCTAAAATATACAATAATTGTTATGTGTTGATATATAGTTAGGCATGCAGTAGCCCTGACTGGCCCTTGGGTCAGGTTAAATAAATTCATGTAATGCAGTTTAAGGAGCCTTAGGCTTCTTAAGCTGCTATAGAAGCAGATAGGTAGGTTTGAACTACATATATTAATTCAAATAAAAAAAAACATACTTATGTCATGTGTTCCAATCAAGTTATAAAACATAAAAGTAAGTAATAAAAGAGTGTTGATTTAATTATTAAACATAAATATATCAAACCATGACATAGATAAATAATTGACTAAAGTAAGCTCAGTCCACCGTTTAATCTATATTATGACTCAGTATTACTAGTATTACTCGGCTATTATTGATGAAATTATCCAATTCTATATTTTTAAAATATTTCAGCCAGGACTCGGACGTCAGCAATAGATCATATGGTTTGAACCATTTAAATGAATTTATTAATGACATGTATAGGTATGCACTGATGATAGCTTCTGGGTGATCATAGTCCGGAGCGTGCTCGTCGCGATCCCTGCCAGCCTGTAATCCATAGGCTGCAATCCGGCTCGAATGTGTACCGCAGTGCGGGTTAGGGCGTGCCCCAGAGGCGACGCGTACCGACCCGCCCCCGTCGGTACGAACAACGGCAGACGCGGCGATGGGGGCCGGCCACCCATCACGCCTTGCCCAGTTTGGCGAGTCGAGGGGAGCAGAGTGTCGAGTAGGCACGTGGAATGTAAGAGGTGGTGTGGAAGGTAAGTTACACGAGCTGGTAACCGTCATGTCAGACAGACAGCTTGATGTGCTCTGTGTAACAGTAATCAAGCGAAAGGGTAGCGACGCCGGTGACCTTCCTGGTGGCGGGTTAGCTCTGTGGTCTGGTGTACCGCAGAACGATCGGGCCAGCATGGGAGAGGGGTGTTGCTGTCCGCTCGCTTGGCCTCAGGTGTGAAAGATTACGGAATGTTTGATACCAGACTTCTATGGGTCCGAATAAAACTAGGTGTCACCAGGGTCTTCATGGTCGTAGTAAGCTACTCCCGTAGGCTCTTCGGTGGCATTGGATCTAGAGAAGTTCTGGGATAATGTTAGGGAAGTTCTGGATTAAGCAGAAGCTAGTGAACGCGTGATCGTATGCGGAGACTTGAATGGATGGGTTGGGACCAAGCGTCCAGACTTCGAGGACGTGCGTGGTTCATTTGGTGATAAGAGAGTGAATGATGCAGGTAGGCTCATTGCGGATGTATGTATGGAGAGAAACCTTATTGTGTCAAACACATTTTTTCATCATAAGAACATCCATATGTATACATGGAGAAGGAATGAACAGAGAAGTATGATAGATTTAATTCTGGTAGACAGTCGCCTCCGAAGTATAATTCTGGATACAACAGCCTAGAGGGGTCCCCCTGTCGACACGCACCACTATCTTGTTATTGCGAGATTTAGTGGTCTGTTCAGAAAGTGGAGACACTGGCGAGAGCGTGTCCACTTCGGCTTGAAAGAATAAAGATTGAAAGTTGCAAGAAGAGAGTGTAAGAGCAAAGTATGTAAAAGGTGTCCGTGAACGGCTGACAATGGCAAGTCAGCATAGATCTGACATAGAAGAATGCTGTAGAGTATTGAAAGATAGTATGGTAAATACAGCGAAAGGAGTATGTGGATGCTCAAAGAAGCATAGGAAAGTGAAAGGTTATGCATGGTGAGATACGGAAGTAGCAGCTTCCATAGACCAAAAGAAGAAAGCGTGGCTGGACTATGTATCTTCTTTGAAAGTGCAAGTATGAAAGAACAGAAGAAAGAAATATACCGGCAACGTAAGAATGACACCAAAGCCTTATTGAAAGAGAAGCGTGATAGAGCAAATATGATTGCAGAAGAAAGGCTGACCAAAAACTTAGAGAGCAACACCTAACTTTTCTGGAGGGAGGTGAATAAATCTCGGAGTGGTTGGTCAGCTTTCAGAATGAATAAAATAAGGTCTAATGGTGGAGACATTCTTACGCAAACACAAGATGTGTTAAGCCGATGGAGTGAACATTTTGGAGATATGTATGCGGATGTTCAGGGTGATGCTGGTGCCACATGTGGTCTTACAGATCAACATTCGGTACCGGCATCCTCTGATGACATTAGTATGGATGAAGTTGAATGGGCGATTAGAAGTTTGAAAAATGGTTAGGGGTATTGATATGGTGTCTGCTGAGATGATCAAGCTTGGAGGCTCATGTGTCTGGGAATCCTTCCTGATGCTTCTCAATTTATGTTGGAGCTCAGGAATGGTTCCCAAGGTCTGGAAAAGCGCAGTCATCGTTCCCTTGTTTAAAAACAAGCGTTCACTTTATGACTGTGCAAACTACAGGGCCATAAGCTTGACCGGTTTGGCAGCCAAAGTGTATGGTAAGATTATTGAAAGGAGAATGAGGATGGTGTCTGATGAATTTTTGTGTAAGGCACAAGGAGGTTTCAGGTGTGGATGAAGATGCATGGATCAAGTGTTTCCTCTGCGCAACATTATGGAGAAGCATCTGGCTGTAGGCCAGAGGGTTTTCTGCAGTTTTGTGGATTTGGAGAAAGCATTTGACACTGTTGTACGAAAGGAACTTTGGGACATTTTGCCGGAGTATGGTATTAACGGTAGACTGCTACTAGCGGTGCAGTCCAACTATATGGACTGGATGATGGATGTCACCCTGGTTTGATGTCAATATCGGCGTTAAACAGGGCTGCGTTCTATCAGCCAGACTGTTTATCATATATCACCTAGAATATAATTATTTAATCATATTGATGTGGTAAATTAAATACTTCCTCCCTTATTTATTAAATAATAATGTAACAATCGCACACCATTCGGACTATAATATGTGAACACTCACCACTTGTGGTGCCACCTGTGTCTGTACTTGCAGTAGAATTCTAACATTATTTAAAATGTGGCGTCTCATCCTAGTTACACCAATTCCACAATTCACACATTTTATTTGAGAGGTGGTACTTGAAATAGCCATTGAAGTTGATGGAGTTGAATAATGCTTAGCTGCACAATCAGCTCTTTGCCAGCAAGGATGGCAAATGAAAATAATCATGCACGAACCTAAAATTAGAAAACAATAATTTTATTAAAACTACTAGCCTTTTCCCACGGCTCTGCCGCAGTAGTATTTGCTTGTGTGTGAACAAACAGACAAAAAGTTAATATTTTGTGTTTAGACATGCCTATATAGCCTAATTCAGTATTTTTTTCTCAAATATGTATCTTAAATGTACAGTCACAGCTCTGTTACAGCTTTATAATAATATAGTGTCATGCACAAACCTAAAAGCAAAAAACAATAATTTTATTAAAACTGAAACTTGTTTTACAAAGTACTATTAAATAGCTACCTCTGATGGAGTAAGTCTTTCCACGATAATATTTTTAATATTCATATAATGTTAGATATCTGTTCTCAGTGCAATTACTCGATGTGAACGAGCCCGATGTGGCAATGTCACTTGACAAAGAGCACAGCTTTGGCCCGCATGAGAACTATTTACTGTTGTGGATCTGGCCTCCGTCCAACATACTGTGCAGAGAAAATCATGCGCTTGAACCTGAAAAAGAATTTAAATTACTAAGCCATTAGAGTAAAAGTTCATATATAAGTGTTAAAAGGTAACTTTATCCGGCAAGTACTACAGCTAATACAATCTAATAGCTATAATGATTCTTTTTTCATATTAGAAGGTGATAAAATAACTAAGTAGTCAATATTGATTACTCTCCAGCTTCCCTAAGATAAATAATAGGGATTGTTTAAAAGCTAGCTAAAATTACCACGCCTTCACCGTGGTGTGAGAACAACTTACCAACCGCGGAGTGATCCATTGCTGTATGCAGAGAAGAATCCGCTCGTCTTCTAACGTCATGCAACCAGAAGCAGAGCCGCATTTGACACAAAATACACCTTCCAATTCCATATTAGCTCGTAGGTCCGTACGTATTGCCAAGTTGTCGATTTCAGTAGTCAAGTAGATCCGTTAATCACAGCCAGATATCAATATTCGAAGAAAAAATCAGAGTCCGTAGTTCAAGCCAAGTCGTTAATAAAATCTTCAGTTAATAATTCCACAATAATAACAAAACAAACAGAAATCGCAAATACACAGCGCAGATGCAGTGTTGCCATACTGTAGGAACTAAAACTCCGTACATCTGACAGCCAAAATCCGTACAAAATCCGTACGTGCAATAAATCTAAAACTCCATACGAAATAAAACCACTATTCTTTAAAACTGCAACCTACGTGCTTTCTTTGTATATCTACTCATAACTACATAAATAAAGTGGTTTCTCAACACAAATAATCCACAAAAATACTCAACGTCACAAGTTCAAAATGGAAACCAAAGAGAAATGCGTATAAACAGAAACATGGAAACAAACAATGCGTATTGCACACAGAGTAAGGAAACTTATATGTGAAGGAAACAGTTTCTTACTATGAGGTATTGTGCAGCCCTATAAATATTTAGTTTTTTTTTATGAATTGTATCAAGGAGATGCAGGTTCAAATCCTGCTCGTGACTGTTATTTTCAATTTCACATTTTCCACTTTGTGTTTAAGGTTTTGTGCAATTGAGCAAAGAATTAAATTGGTCACTATCATTCATCCATTATTACAAACACAATAAAGCGTAATATATTATTTTATCTCTTTCATTTACTACTGTAATCAACGTCAACCATATAATATGCCATCGTTGTCAGTCAGTCATAGAGGAAAGATATGATCTTAATCCTCGTCATAGACAATCACGTATGTTCTTTATTTTTTTAATACAATTCTAAAGGGATGTCAAGAGCGAAAAAAATATTGATGCAATGATGGTTTGGGGCTATCTATAATAATTGATTTCTAATATATATATATTCAATTCTGTGGTTTTAGGGAATTTTGGGTGTTGTATTTGAAAACGTGTACGTTTCATGTATTATTGGAAATATGTACACATATCCGTACGCAATACTCCAATTTCCGTACCTGTATGGACAAATCCGTACATATGGCAGCAATGCGCGGATGTGATATGTGATAACTGTACTGATGACTTGTCAGTGCTGTCATTTTTTCTTTTTCTGCTTTTGGGTTAGTATTGCCAGCTATATGCTAAAGAAACCCTTAGAAAACTGAGATTGCTGTATGATCTTGTTCATCTTATCTTAGATATTATTATGTATTTTTTACGAAGTTGAATACATTTATACGTCAGAAAATATTATTGATCTGATGCGTGCGCCAACCACTGACGTGGTGCAAAAGTTGCGATAACGCTCAAAAACAGGAGCGTACTTGTTGTCGCAATAGTAACACTTACTTAACAGTACTTGTTAACTTCATAAAATAACTGCATAAATAAATAAAGGGCACAATATATAAACAATGACGACTTATAAAAAAACCGTACATTTATTACTAAAACTATAAGTATTGCAACATTGACCATCAATGGATGCCGATATATTTATTGGTTGTGATGATACTTTTTAAATTGTTTACGAGATTCTGAAGTGTCCGTGAGATTTTAATAATTGATTTCTAAGATATAAAATAAACTAGTAATTCTTGTTAGGATGGCATGCTTGTTGATTCATAGGCCGATTTGAGCAATGTCATTTTGGAGATCAGCCAAAACAAACAGTCACACAGACATATAAAAACTTTAAAAATCGTATTTCGTTACAACAACAACGATATAACAATATACTTATATGCATTTAGGAAAAATCTATTATTTTGACATTACAAATAGACACTTCAATTTTACTTATTTGTATTAGGTTATAGTAATAAATAAGCCGTGTGGGGCCGGCTTTAGAATTGTTTCACCCCTCTCCACCCATGGGAGTCGTAAGAGCCGACTGAGGGAATATCGGGGAAGTGGGCAGCAGCACTCCTTCGAGTATTAACAACATCCACTGCGATCGCCAACCCGCCTGCCAAGCGTGGCGATAACGGGACTATCCCCCATTCTTGGGGAGGCCTATGTTCAGCAGTGGCCTTTAAAAGGCTGATGGATGGATGGATGGATAGTAATAAATAAGGCAACTTTTGGGTACATTTGACTTTTGTCAACCCTAGTTCACGCTCAGAACACTTCAGGGCCGCAAGCAGGCGGATCGGGTGCTATGCATAAATTACAAAAAACAACAAAAGTTTAAATGACGCACTATTGTTATAACTAGGTATAAGTAGTTTATAAACAAAATTAATAGCTTCAAAAAGTAGGACCGTCTAATTCATTCTTGTGGCGCTAACGGCATGTTTACGCACTTCTGGTGAAATGTGTCTCCTCGTCCGCTTTTTTCCAATTGGGAACTAAATCCCTACGTTTATATTAGGAGGACCTAAAGTATTTTCATAGAGATACGGGGCAAACGATAAATTTACTACTAGATAGGTATGCAGATAATAATTCAAAGACACGCGTCGCACAGTTTGATTTTCAAACCTCTATATGTTCAAAAATTTTTATTTATTTTAATAAGACGCACTGCTCCAACATGTCCACTGACACGGAAAAGATTTTTACTGCAAGCCCTTTTTTTTTATTGGTTATGGTGGAATACGAGCCACCAAAACACACCGATGTGCATCACGGGACGGGAGATGGTGCTAATAACCCGCTCGGGTCCGATAGCAAGCCAGTACTCCCACTTGGTACCCAGCTCTACCACCAGTAATGCAATGGATGATAATTGCCTACTTCTCTTAGTTGCCTCGTATGATAACCGTGGGAAAGTATGCGGTGGTGACACTTGTATACTTAGTCCGTCACCACACAGACAGATTGGTTTATATTGGTTCTTCTCCTCTCCACATTGGCGGGCAGGCAGCCTAACATCAAAATAATAAAAAAAAGTAATGTCTATTATTAACATACTAGTAACCTTGAGTTTCGTCTTAATGTTATTGTTTAGGGTAAAACCGGGATAGATGCCCCACTTTTTGAAATAGCCTCCTAATTTTAAAAATATTAATTTTATACGAATAATTTCTATTAAAGTAGCTAGCTCAATCCTTCATGTTGAATTATTATTATTTTATTTTAACCTATCAAATACAGATTTTGCAGAAATTAGCTTTTCGTGAAACATTTTTTTTGAGGATAGATGCCTACCTGTATGGATAGTTGCCCCACCATGAAAATACTGAGAAGGATAGATGCCTGCAGTGCAGGATAGATGCCCTTTGTACCTTGTAAACGAAAAACCTAAACCAAATATTAGGTAGTTATACTCCTAAAACAGCAATTGTCTCCAAGAAACATGGGTCATAATAATAAAAAACATTTTGTGTTTTTTAATCTTTTAATTGTTATCATTAGAAGATAATGAATATCATAACCTAATATCACAATCTAATATTTAAAAAAATCTAATATTCATAATCTAATATCACAATCTAATATTCATAATCTAATATCACACAAATTACCATAATTAAATTTTTAAAGCGTTTGTTTAACTAAAATATAAATTCTTAAGTTTCAACATGCATAATCATATTTTTTGTTAAATTAAATTTTATAAGCATTTATTCAACAGAAATATAAATTCTTAATTGTTGTTATAAAATATTCACTTTAAGTGTCAATATGCACATTGCACCATCATACTTTTTTAAATTAAAATAACACAATAAAGATATTTTCATTATTTTATCCAATTTAATTGAAGTTTAGCTGGATAGTGCTTTTAATTTTCCACATCTAGAGCAATAATTTCTGAATAGTGTACATGTTTCATGTAGCCAGTTCTGACACATTACACATTGAAGTCGGATTGCGACTTCGTGTTTTTATAGTTTTCAAGACATTCAATGCAGTTATTTTTACTTGTATCTTTAGGGTTATCCTGTCCATTTCTCTTAGATTTCTTTACGGGTAAACCTTTAGTTTTCTTTCCTTTAATTTTATAGTTTGGTGGATTGTCTTCATCTTCGCTGCTTGAACTGTAAATAATTTGCCTTTTTAGTGATGCTCGGTCTTGGTATAGCTTTAAATAATTATCGTTTTCTTTATCAAATACATTAAAAATATAACAGAAACTAACTTCATATATGGTGTATGGAGGGATAGATGCCCTTAAGGGCACCTATACCTCGAAAAATCAGGGCAACTATCCTTTGTGATAGGGATAGATGCCCAATTTTTTTTAAAATAAATTATAAATAAAATAGCTTCTATTTATACCTAGATGCAGACTCAATGAACCAGTATATTGAGGTAATAAAAAATATAACGGAATTTATTACTAATTATAAAGTTATACAACGCAAAATACTAACCTTTAAATCTTTGACGTGTTTGTGAATTTTGCCGCGGAAATAATTACACACACGAGCAAAACGCGTCCTCACCGCACGACTGTCCGTGGTTAATTGAGGTACGGGGTGACTGCGGCTCCTATTTATACAATTAATTCCTAGTCGCGAGTTTGGGAGCTTAGGTTTTTAGAATATGAGGCATCTATCCCGCTGCGGCATCTATCCCGGTTTTACCCTATATAATCATAATTAAAATTAATTTTATTTCATTTGTTTTTGGTACTGTAGAATCACAAGCCATTTGTTGCAATATTACAGTTGTGGTATGTTCGGAGAACTGTTATGGACGCTAAGTCATAATCATCTCGACCAAGCATCGAGCTGATATTTGAGAACCATACAACATTATGCATTTATAAATTGATAAAAACTCTTTAGCCTCACTTTTTATTTATGTTACAAATACAAAAATGACTTTGATTTATTGACGGGCCTCGTGGCGTAGTCGGTTGTGTAACCGACTTCCGTGCACGTGCGTGTCGTGGGTTCGATTCCCACTCAGGACAATTATTTGTGTGATGAACACAGAAATTTGTACTGCGTCGGGGTGTTTTCTATCTATTATATGTATATATTTACAATAAAAGTAGTAGATATATTATATTCGTAATCTGGTTCCCATAACACAAGCGTTAAGCTTAGTTTGGGACCATTGGACGTTGTGTGAAAATGTCCGTGAATATTTATTTATTTATTTGTTTGTTGTTACGCTTTCACGCCGTAACTACGGAATCAATCATAATGAAATTAATTTTGATACATATAGTCTGTAGCCCACAAAAGGACATAGGCTTATTTTTATCCCAAAAAATAAATGGTTTCCGTGGGACATAATGTGCTGTAAAATGATTCGTTTTTATTCTAAAATCTATGCGGACACAGTCGCGGTCAAATATACCAAAAAAAAATATTCGGAATAGAAAAAATCAATTATCTAGATTCACTACTACTTTATTATGTATATAATAGTAGCTAGCAATTAAAACCGCTATAGAACAAAAAATAGGGAAATCATTAATTAATCTACATAATAAATTTAACAAATTAGATTTTTATAATAATATATACCTAATAACAAGCCTTTGCCCGCGGCTCCGCCGCAGCCAAAAGCTAGTTTTGGGTTACATCTCAGGTTCCCGATATAGTAGCGGGATAAAATACAGTTTTTAAGTCTTATCAAGAGCTTTCAAATAAAAACAAATTGGATTATATCAGCCTTGGACGTCTATCATCTATGTCCACCCGTGATCATGAATGCTGTAAAGTATTCGAAATGTCGGGATAGTAGAAAAATCAAGTAAACGCGATAGATTCCGTAAATGTAGTTTTATTTCAAAATGTGTACACATTCGCGTAAATATCAGAAAGTATTAAAGTGCATTAAAATCCATTCAGTAGTTTTTGCGTGATGCGCAAACGAACAAACAGACATAAAGACGAACAGATAAGATAAGATATTTATTCGCTGAGAATATGGTACAAAAAGTTATTACAATAATTGACAGACCGACATATTATCTTATATAATAGGCATGCGAATATTTAAATAGATAATAACAATTAGAACATATTATGTTATGCAAACATATATTAACGAAAATCAGGATAATTGGCACCGTTACGTATATACTGCCATCCTAACTTATTCATTGCACGACAAATTACACGCCCTACGAACTCGTATATGGTCACAAACCTTTTATCCCTAACTCTATTTATGATTGTTGTTCTAACGCCTCTTACCCAGAATACCTGAAAATGCTATGTCACCGCCTTAAATTATCTAGAGATAAAGCAGTTGATAACATTCAAAGGTCAAAGGAAAAATCTAAAACTTATTATGATAATCATACGAGGCCTGTAAAATACAGAGCAGGAGACTTAGTCTACCTAAAAAATCACCTGCGCCTAAGGAAAGCCTTATCACCCTTATGGAAAGGTCCCTATAAAATCTTAGAAGTACATGACAACAATACGGCGACCCTACTAATAAATAGAAAACACGTAAGACACCATTTTGACCAAATTAAACCAGCCATTCCTAACTCTATCTAAATTTATTTACATATCTTCTATGACCTCTATTCTATCTTTTCAGAATTATACTGCCAATACAATTACTCGTTGCAACACCACAGGAATTCATCCAACCAGTCAACAACAGCCCTGGCATTCTATTCGATCCCTCTGGAACAGTAAAAATCATAAAAGACTATACTCACGTAATTGTCCCAATAGATATTTCCTTTGCAACACCTCACATCGAAAATACAAAAAGCGTGTTTGGTACTATACGCTACCTGTGTCAACAGAGTGAAATAATTAACAATATTGAATGTAATAACATGATACAACCACTTGACGCTTTATTTAACGACATTATTCTCGATTACAATTCTATTTCACATCTAATACCTACTCATTGTAAAAGATCCGCTTGGTTCTCGGTTGTCGGGACCGTCTTTAGACCCATATTCGGGACTTTAGACGAAAAAGATGCTTATAAATATAATAAAGCAATTAAGAAACTACAGACCTCTGATAAAGTACTAGCTACCAGTCTCACTCGAAATATTTTTGTTTCTAAAATAGCATTCTCAAATTTTAATTCGTCAATTTTGGAGTTAAACAAAAATCAGTTCTTTTTGAAAGATGCGATGGTAAAGGTATCCTTTGCTATAAAAAATATATCTGAAATTACTAATTCCATTAGTTTTAGACAAAATGTAAACGAAATTCTTAATGTACTACAAGCCAATTTGTTAACGTTATCCTATAAGATTAAAGATATTGTAAACAGCATTTTATTCGCAAAAAGTAACACTTTGCACCCATCAATTCTCACACCGAATCAACTGTTCCAAGAAATAGTATCCAATTTTAAAAATTTACCTAAGTATAAAGAATTCCCCGTAGAATTAAACCTAGAAAATATTTACCTGCTGATCAATTTATCGGATATGTTAACATACTATCTCGATAACAAACTGATCTTTAAGTACAAATTATAATTTGTGAATAAGGAAAAAGAGTATTTTAATACGAGCGGGAAACGAACCTGCGTCCCTTCCTTTCCGGGGAAGTGCTCTAATCCACTGAGCTATCGTACCATTTCTAGAAATACCGAATTTCCTCATCACATTTGTCTTAACGACCAACGCCATCTATCGGCAATGCATTTACATGCATTTCTAGAAATGGTACGATAGCTCAGTGGATTAGAGCACTTCCCCGGAAAGGAAGGGACGCAGGTTCGTTTCCCGCTCGTACTAAAATACTCTTTTTCCTTATTCACAAATTATAATTTGTACTTTAAGAGTAGCCGAGCATGTCAAGTGCTAAAATATAGATCAAAAAACTGATCTTTGTTTTGAAGATACCTATGGTGGACTTAACTAGTTATACTCTGTACAAAAGCGTATCTATACCGGTTCCTCATGATAAGAATATGCCAAATTCTTTTGCGCTGATGATTCCTCACAAACCTTATATCGGTCTAAGCGAAGACAGGAAAGCTTATTTTAGTATAGATAGTCTAGATATTTGTAAGATAAGTAAACATTTTATTTGTAAGCCTATTGATGTATACGACGTTGCTACTAATCCTAGCTGTGAAATTGATATAATGACAAAAACTGTAGATGTCTTTCCAGATAATTGTGAACCTAATTTTATCGTTGGTACTATTGATATTTGGCATAGATTGAATGGTAATAGATGGATTTTTATACAGTCAAACCCTGTCAGATTAACAATTCAATGTAACTCTAATGTAACAGAAAATGTCATTTCAGGAACTGGTATTCTTACATTAAAGCCAAACTGTATTGCCTTTTGCAGAAAAATTAAACTAGAAGCAAAAGATAATTACAAAATCTTCGCTAACCCTGTTACCTTGAATTTTAACATTATAAACAATACTTGCTGCAACATAAAAAAATTCTCGCGATTAAAATTCAATGTAAGTTCTTCTAACATCAAAAACGTAAACCTTGATAGCCTTAATTTTCTCAATCAATTACCCGATCAGATTTCCATTAAGGACAATATTCCAGTTCCTGATAACATTATCAACTACACAAGTTTTTCCTTTAGTGTAATTACTATTATCTTAATCATAAGCTTAAGTTTATATTATTTTAAGATTAAGTATTCCTTATGTAATAAGCTTAGTCGTAATCAACCGGCTCCCGAAGACATCCCTATTTCAGCCCCGAATACTCCACCTCAATCACGCATTAACTGAGATTCAGTAATCAGTCAGTAAAATTAGTATCTTCATATCAACCCCCTTTTCAAGCAAACTCACTTTAACCGTGAGTTTTCTTCTGTTGGGGAAGGTGTTATAACTGTCACTCCTCCCTGTTTCTCTTAGCTTTCCCTTTTCTACCGCTTTTCTGCTATGTCAGCTTTTCCAGACCCTTCTCTCCCACACACCTCACACACTCACCAGTCAGTCTTCTTCCAAATCCTAACCGCGCCGGTCGTATAACATCTACCATTTCGATTATTACCAAATTATTGTGTCCTCTAAAAAATTAAGTGCATATAATTAAAATTATTTTAGGCTAAAAATAAATATCTTTTTTTTTTAAAGCGTTTTACCGTATCCCGGATAACAGATCAAAACTTGGACTACCGCCAGTACAGATGGACAGACGGCACACAGTGGGTTATAAAGTGAGGGACCCCAAACTAGCCGGTTCGTCCGTTACGTAATTTTTTTGTCGTCTTAGCGAAAAATGGTTATGTCTTTGGTGCGTGAACCCACAATTATTCTTACTTATATATTGGCGCAGGCGTCAGACCCAAGACATTAAGAATGAATGTGTTATGGAAATTCGCAAATCTGAGCATTTGTCACGATAGCGGAATTGGCAAAACATCTGGACGGTATTCAGGAGAAGCAGGTTCAAATCCTGCTCCTAACTGTTATTTTATTTCACATTTTTCACTTTGTGTTTAATGTATAGTGCTAAGCGTGTCAAATGCTAAAAATATATAAAAAATATCTAAATATTTATAGGGTTTGCGTCATTATTAGGTAAAATCTTAATTATTTTGTACAATTAAGTTTACCTGGTCGGTATAATGTATGAAAATACTGCCGACAGCTGGCGCAGGCGTCACCCAAAGACGTTAAATATGAATGTGTTATCGAAATTAGCAGTCAGGAGCAATTGTCACGATGGCTGAAATGGCAAAGCATCTGGACGGTATCCAGGAGATGCAGGTTCAAATCCTGCTCGTGACTGTTATTTTCGACTTCACATTTTTCACTTTGTGTTTAATATCACACTGTGTAATTATGTGGCTAAGTAATTCAAATGCTCAAAAAATATATAAAAGTATAAAAATATTGATATTGTTTAAAATGTGAATGTCGTGTATTGTGTCGAATATTGCAATAAAAAAAAAGATGTCACCAGTTCGATTATTATTTTTCCCTATTTTTTTTAAATTCTTTCTTTACTTAATAACCATATTTTAACAGTTACGTACACGATGTCGTCAATAACTAGATCTTTTACTCCATTCAATACTCCACTCAATTTTAAATTGAGATCAGATTTATTAAATTCAAAATCTTTCATATTTAGAGGGTCCAACGTCTCAATGTTATACTCTGGTACTCCTGGCAATATAGCAGTTAGTACCTTTTGAATAGATCTGGTCCAGCAGGTTTTGTCCGAAGACGCACATTTATCGAGTACAGCTGAAACGAAATATTATTACAACTTTATTTACGGTAACGACATACCAGATTAGTTTAGGTACTCCTTAAGTGTATAGTGACTACGTTCTAAGACTCCTTGAGTTTGTGGATGGTAAGGAGATGCCCATACATCCATCCATCAGCGTTTGATCGTCCACTGCTGGACATAGGCCTCCCCTAGGGGGGGTATTACCATAATCGCCACGCTTGGCAGGTGGATTGGCGATCGCAGTGGATGTTTTTAGTACAGAGGGGAACGCTGCTGCCTAGTCCCCCGGCAATCCCTTAGTCAGCTTTTACGACTCCCATAAGAAGATATGGGGTGGAGCTATTCTTGATGCCGGCCCCACACGGCGAAGACGGAGATGCCCATAGTTGTTGGATTTTCAGGAATTGACAAGTACTCTTGAATAGTTCAGATGTAAAGTTGGTGCCTTGATCCGTTAAAATTGATTTGGGAATTCCAAATAGAGAAATAAAATGAACCAAGCAATCACTTGTTTCTTCAGCTGTTTTGCTGTGTATGGGATAGGCTACAGAATATGATATATATGATGACTGAGGGTTCACGGTATCTATCCTGCATTTAGGCCTAACTTTTCGCTTAAAAATCTTTGTAACGGTAAAGATAGTATTGATAAATGTAAAAAGTCTTGTGTATATAAATTGGAATGTCAAATATGTAATAATGTTGATATAGGACAAACCGGCCGTAATTTTGAAACTCGTTATAAAGAACATATAGCTGCGTATAGGCATAATTAACCTGAAAAGTCACATTTTGCGAAACATTTATTAGATTGTAACCATTAATTGGATAATAGTCATACATTCGAGCCCTGCAAGGGCATTTGTGATAAAAATATTAGACTGCCCGTTTTAGAACAATTAGAAATAATTAAGGTCAATAGTAAATTGTTGTTGAATGAACAAACCAGCTGTAGTTCCCCACTACTAAACTTGTTTTCATTTCGTTCGAGCGATACGTCATAACTGTTGTGTAATGGAAGGGGTATAAAAGCAAGGTACACGAGTAAGCTTGGCTCATTTGTTGCCGAGCGTTCTTGAGAATGAAAAACGAAACACGTGTCGAATTTATGTTCGGATTTTTGCGGAATATTGCAATATTGTGGTTCTGAGAGTTCTACCGTATCGCATGGTTGTGTCGCGCTGTTGAGTTTTTTTTTTGTCATTATCGTGCATACTACTTTGCTATTATCACATTCTCCTCTATCTGCGAGAGTGCGTATTGGCAATCTTAGGTTATTCTCTCCAAAGATAACCGGGATTGACAATCCGTGGGTGAGGGGTGGGCTCTCCTCCTAAAATATCCATTCTATAATAGTACAGAATATTTGGTAAGATCGTCTTGTAGTGTAAGAATGTACTTAAGATTAGCGGTGCAGCCTTCTGGTAACGGTCCCACAATGTCTAGAGCAACGCGTTGGAATGGTGCCGTAGTTGTTGTTGTTATTTCCATGGGGGCTCTATTGAGTTTTCTTAACGCCTTATTTTCTTGGCATAATTTGCATTTCTTGACGTAATTTTCTATATCTGTTCCCATGCCTTTCAAGTAAAATTTTTCAAAAAAAATTTTCGGACGTGTGGTGACGGATTAAGAATACAAGTGTCACCACCCCATTCTTTCCCACGGGTGTCGTATGAGGCGACTAAGGGAAGTAAGCAATTATCATCCATTGCATGACTGGTGGTAGGGCTGGGTACCAAGTGGGAGTACTCTCTTGGTACCCGGCCCGAGCGAGTTGGTACCACCATCTCCTGTGTGACCGGCCATGAAGCACATCGTTACGTTTTGGCTGTAGCAGGAGATAGCCGTTTATATTACATTTCATCTGTGAAATGAATTGGTGAGCAGCGGCTTGACAATACTCTCGGTATAGTCGAGTCCATGGGCGACGGTTACCATCTAACATCAGATGGACCGTGGCTCGTCTGCCACAACTTGCAATAAAAAAATAAAAATTGTTCGTGTATTCGGTTGTACATACGTGTTGATCCCAGATGTCCTGCTATGGGAATATTGTGGTTCTCTCAGCCATCGTCACAATTGCTCCTGACTGCTAATTTCGATAACACATTCATACTTAACGTCTTTGGGTGACGCCAGCGCCATCTGTCGGAAGTATTTTCATACATTAGTATTAGTAGTTGTAGTCGATGGCGAAAGAGAGTTCCGGAGAGTACAAAAATTATTGTGAAAGATACGCTATAGAAATTCACTCTATAGCTCCAGGAGTAAGCAGAGGCACGCCCTATCAATGATAAGGAATTACGAAACTCCCGACTGGTACACAGCATTGGATAGTGTTCAACTTGCACTCAACTACACTAAACATCAAACAACGGGTGTAGCTCCGCTCACATTACTCACAAAACGTCAAAATTGTGTACCTCCGGAGCTACTTAACTTAGTCCAATTGGAAGAAATGACAATTGATTTTGAAGTTCTAGAACAACATGTGCGACGTAGAATGACCGAAGCAGCAGTCAAAGATAAACAAAGATTTGACTCCCGGAAAGCTAAGATTAGAAGATTCCAGAGAGGAGTGTTTGTGTTGATCAAAAATAATCCCCGCAATCAGACTTCCTTAGATCCCAAATTTAGAGCACCTTATGAAATACATAAGGTGCTTGACAACGACCGCTACCTCATCAAACCAGTAGTTGGTCGTGGTCGCCCGAAAAAGGTGGCCCATGATCAACTACGTTGGGCACCGCAGCCGGGTAAACAGGTGGCCGTGTCGCCGGCACTCGGACAACCAGGTGATGAAGACTTGTGGACAGTCGACCAGCAGACGACTATCCAGGTCACTCTACTACACAAAAGGACAACTAATTACCTATTTAGTGAGCAGTTTTCACATTATTACCTCTTTCGCTTCATACATGATGTATTCCATGTATGGGAATTACATATAGACGTGGAGGCAACTATCACACATTAAATCTCATACATGATGTATTCCATGTATGGGAGTCACATATAGCCGTGGAGGCAACTATCACACATTAAAATCCCATACATGATGTATTCCATGTATGGGAGTCACATATAGCCGTGGAGGCAACTATTACACATTAAATCTCATACATAATGTATTCCATGTATGAAAGTCACATAGTATAGCCGTGGAGGCAACGACTATGAAACTCTCTTGTTATCCTGCTGGGTCCACGGCGTACAGAATTTCATACCTTATGTTCCATCAAATCAAAGACTTTGTGTCTATTACAGAGCGGTGTTCTTGATCCCATCCTTTGATCCTGTCAAGTCAAAGAGTTTGTGTCTATCACAGAGCATTACCATCACGAGAGAATGAAACCAAACAGCTAACAGCTGAACAAAATAAAACATAAGAAAACAAAACATCACGCATGTTTACTAACGTCAATAACCTATTGGTAAATCAAACCATATTAAGCCTGTCATATGATTGATGAAACAAACAATCGTCTGCCACACATTATTAATTCTATTCCAGATATCAACTAATGACATCAGCAGACGGGCATTATCGGCAGTTGCAGAGCACGCACCGCCAATCAGAATGACCGTGTCGCCGCGGGAGCATTTAGTTCCTTGGGTATAAATTGTTCTGTGATTTAGTTGCTCAATTATAACATTGAATATTTTATTAATACTTATATTAACAAATGATTTTAATCATAGGCCTATGAATACCATCCTTAACGATTTCGTTTCTTTACTAGCAGCGCCATCTAGTACTTGGTTTAAATAATAATCAATACTGGCGAAGCTTACAATAATAGTTTTTTCTTTGGAATTGAACGTGGGAATCCTATAAATATAGTTGATTTGAGTCTTTGGGAGAACGTAGCCGATCTTAGTGCTGATCTTTTCAATAATTTGGAACAAATTTATACTTTTTCTGTGGCACACCTTTAATTTCAATATTATTGAAACGTGATCTTTGCTCAGCATTAATGACTTGAGATTGAATTCCTACCAATGTTGCATCAAATAATACCTGTTTTTGCTGTACTTCAGCGATGTTAATTTCCAGGGTATTTAATTTACTGCTGTATTCTTCTAGGCGTGCACAAGTAAATTTGTATGATGTTTTAAGGTTTAGAAATTCCTCCTTGATGCACTTGATCTCTTCTAAAAGTGTGGGAAGTTTTACTAAAGCGAGTTTGATTTCCCGGATTTCCTTAAAGATATTTTCAAGGGATGTATGATCCTTAGTAGTTGATGGTTCTGGTGAAGTAGATTTACAAGATGTGCATTTCCATGCTGACCTGCGTTCTACACATAACTTCCACCAGCCCGATTCAGAAATACCCGCGCAACTGAAGTCCAGATGTTTACGACGCGCGGAGCATTGTACACCATCATTAAACTTGGAGTCACACGTGACACACTTATTCATGGTAAATTGATTAAAATTTACAAAAAAACTCTGATTTGTTTTTTGTAATAATTGTGGTCAAGAAATACGTGCTGCTTTGATAGCTACCCACTTGAGAATGACATTGACGACATTCAACACGGACTAGCTCCATGTCATAATGAAGAAAAAAGTATTCGAATGGACTATTTGTAGGTACATCCGATGCGCTGCCATGTTTACCTGAAGTACAATCATCAATCAATACAATCGTTCTTTAATTTTTCTAAAAGCATTGTTAGTTTATTTTTAAATCTAAATTAAACTTTTAGAATTGATTTAGAAATTGTTTGTAAAATTAATAAATCTAGACAAAAATCAGAAGTTTTGTTTTGTTAAAAGCTTTTGGATCTCACAATTTGTTTTATCAATAAATTTTGTTAATAGATGTCCCTGCTTTTATAAGACTTATTTTTATTATCAATATTAGAGTTTTTCAATAGATGTCACTGCTTTTAATACATATTTTTTTTTGTATTATTATTACATATTTTATTTATTGTTATTTTTTTTAATGTTTTAGTTTAGTATATTATTACAATAAATAAGGTAATACAAACTAAACTTATCCTAATATAATACAAATAAATGTAAATAAAAAATTACTTGAATGAACCTTAGACCAAGAGGACTAAAACTCATTCAAGTGACACAAAGTGAAAAATGTGAAATCGAAAATAACAGTCAGGAGCAGGATTTGAACCTGCATCTTCTGGATACCGTCCAGATGCTTTACCAATTCAGCAATCCTGACAATTGCTCCTGACTGCTAATTTCGATACCACATCATACTTAACGTCTTTGGGTGACGCCTGCGCCATCTGTCGGACGTATTTTCATACATTATACCGACCAGGTAAACTTAATTTTACAATTAAGATTTTACCTAATAATGACGCAAACCCTTTAAATATTTTAGATATTTTTATATATATTTTTAGCATTTGACATGCTTAGCACTATACATTAAACACAAAGTGAAAAATGTGAAATCGAAAATAACAGTCAGGAGCAGGATTTGAACCTGCATCTTCTGGATACCGTCCAGATGCTTTACCAATTCATTCATTTTTCACTTTGTGTTTAATGTATAGTGCTAAGCATGTCAAATGCTAAAAATATATATAAAAATATCTAAAATATCATTCAAGTGACATTCTACAATCAGTAACGTGCCCAAAATAGAATATAGCGGCATTACCTCGCTGGATAGCAAGGCTAATCCTTTGGCCAAGTTAAAAACCAGCATTTTGGTCACGTGTTGCCTCTACAAGCTTCCCCGCTAAATCTTTATAGATTTTAAAAGCACCAGGTCCCCAGGGGCCCATGGTCTCTACTCCGAACGGCACAAATAAGCAACCTCTATCAAGGTTAGAATATTTACGCCGTTGGTGTGATTCAGCCGTCATAGCACCACTACCAGCACTCCGAGAAGTCTCTGGAAGATGAGACGATGCCAAAGTATCCACACAGGTGGCATCCCATACTAATGGCCGTCTCATCTTCCAGGGAATAAGTGTCGACCCATCAGGCCTTTTACCATCGTCCCGTAAAAGGCCGGATGGCTCCAAGTTTGCCGGGATATTCGCGGTTCCAAAAGCCCGACGGATGACATCGTTTAAAGTACCATGACGAGCTAAACGGCCAGCGCTTCTGATACATGATAGCCCGTGGTGACCCAAGCTATCTACACTTTCGCTGCATATGCATCAGTTTGGAACGACGCATGGAGCACCGATACGTAGTGAAATGGCTATACGGAATGTGCTGTTGTCTAACAGCGTGCCTAATGCATTTGATGGTAGAGCTTTTTACCAAAGACCAGACTTCCAACGAGAAACAGCTAGGAGACGAGCACGCTCTGTGAGGCCATTGCACGTTTGCAAAAGATTATTCTGTACCAGCTCACATAGTGGCTCGTCCCACTGCTTCTCTGAGGACGGGTCCCTAGGTAGGCTACCATCTGGGCAAGCTATTCTCCAGGCATCCATAGCTTCAGTTAGATAAGAAATTTAAATATTGCTTAAACTAGGTGATTAATTTTTATTATTAATATAAGACAAACTTAAAATGTCATTCTGAATTAAAATAATAAAGTAATCTAATCTTTATTGTATATAGAAAATGAATAGCTAAAATATTTTTTGAAACACGTAAAAAATTAATAGAGTTCCATCTAGCGTTGGAAATACGCAACTCTAGGATTATAATCCAACTGAATTGAAAACTATTACAAGAGGTAGTGAAACATCAATCTACGTATACGTAAACTGGTCCATTTACATTCCAGCTTCATTGTTATTTAGACAGTATTTGTAATAATAATGATTTTCCAGCTAGTCCGCTATTAAATTATAATTCTATGGGAATTCAGTAATATGTTTTATTACAACACATGATCTAGTTTTAAGGTTTTTTCAGGGCAAACTATGTATGGACGCAGAGCAATGTATTTTTAAATTTTAAAAGGATTTATTAGGTATCTTTAATAAATAATGATTAGCTAAGTGAAAATTAAATAAACGGTTTAAAAATTAACACGTATTTATTAATACATCCTGATATTTATGAGAATGCTACACATTATGAAATAAAACTACGTTTTTTTATAAACCCTTTTTGAAAATGAGTAAAATGTTAATATTTGCCAGCTATGGGTAATAAAACTATTGAAATAGTAAGTAGGAAAGGGGCAAAAAGGAGCAAAAAAAACTATGGAACTGGCAGCAAAAAAAAATTGATAGACCAAAGCAGTGGTATTAAGTTTACAATCATTATATACAAGCTGTAGTCTACCTATTGCTACAGCAAAATATAATGATCTTAAACGTTTATGTAAAAATGAGTCAATCCCAAAACGTACGTATAATTAATAATAAATACGCTATGAAATAAAACTAAGTTTACGAAATCTATCGCGTTTACTTAATTTTCTATTATCCCGACGTTTCGATTGTTTTACAGTATTCATGATCACAGGTAGACTTAGATGTTAGACGTACAATGGTTAAAAGTCCACCCGTGATCATGTTGCTCTAAAGTATTCGAAACGTCGGGATACTGGAAAATCAAGAACGCGATAGATTCCGCAAACGTAGTTTTATTTCATACTGTGTAACATTAGCATAAATATCAGGATGTATTAATAAATACATGTTGATTTTTAACCGTTTATTTATTTTTTACTTAGTTATTCATTATGTATTAAGATACCTAATAAATCCTTTTAAGATTTAAAATGTATTGCTCATAGAGTCATTGCATTCATATTATTAACAGGATGTATTTACATATTTTGCAAAATGAAAGTTCTTTACAACTATAAAAATGACCCTTGTATGTACTTAACTGGTTTTTACTGCAGACGTTTATTGTCAGGCTATAAAATTATGGGTTGTAATTGCATTTTTTTTTTTCAGGTTTTCAGGGGTGTCACTCCATTCTAACTTCTTTAATTACTATTGTACATACTTGTAATTAAATGAGGCAAAGGACCGCCAACATTTAAGAGCTTTCTTCCTGGAACTCATTTTTATGACTACAAACAAAAGAGTTATGTAAGAAAGATTTTTTTTTAGTTTTTTGCTCATTGCGGAAAGTATGAGATTTGGAGATACGCCCTTTGTAGCGGAAAGGGTCAATATTGAATTTAAACAATAACTTTGGGAATAACCATTTGCTTAGCGTAAGTAAAACCGCTGTGTATTTTTTTCCCTGTAGAACATCCTGTATCCAACTTTGTACCGCGTTACAAGTGTACTGAGGCGTGAATAGCGCTCGAAGAATTAATTAAAGCGTGAGTTCTGAAAATCTAATTTTACTAATTAATTTCCTGTAAAATTTCAAGAACACCGTGTTAATGTATGCAATAATGTAAGCGATAATTAGTATAATGGAATATCAAGGTTTTATTTTTAAATTGATAAGTTCTTTATTATAGACACAGGACAACTCTTTGTGTTGTTGTCCACAAATGGTTGTTCTGAGTCTGGGTGTATTTTTGTGTCCGTGAAAATTAATGTTTGTGAAAGTTCCCCGCGATACAAGGATTACTACTTAGTGCAGGGTGTTGTCTTTTTTTTCGCTTCGATAATGTTTAATGGTGTGGGGGTGCCCATCCATATACCCGGCCCTTATTAAATATCTGGGCCTGGTATTGGATGGAGCCAAGCAAGATGGAGATGGAGCCAGCGAGCGATGGTTGGCTGTGACAGGACCTAGACCACGGTCGCCGCCTTCTGCGAGACTGTCATCCTGCGGAAGGAGGAGGCGGGGAGGGCCCGGGAGGAATCCTCCTCCGCGGCCCCGATTCGCGGGGCAGCGTGGGCGCGCTTATCTGCGCGTGATGCCGCCCTAGCCCTGCCATCCGCGAAAACCTACCGCGAAGGTGTGATGCCCAAGTGTAGAGTTTTTGTCTGTTTATCTGTTTGTTTGTTCGCGCATCACGCAAAAACAAACTGAACGGATTTTGATGCAACTTTTTTTGTTTGATATCTCTTGCTTAGACTTAACAACTGGTATATATTTTATCCCGCTGCTATATCGGGAACCTGAGATATTACCTAAAAACTAGCTTTTGGATGCGGCGGAGCGGATATATGTATGTGTGCTACATTTAGTTAAGAGTGCAATTTAACAGTTCAATTTTAATAAGTAATTTCCTGTTGTATATTATTGGTTAAATTAATTTTGTACCTTTTTTTTTTATTTTTGGTGGGCAAAAATGTCCTACCGCACACCCCGCTGCCCGGGGAGACAACGGGGTAGTGTGGGGCTCTCACCCACTAAAAACCCAACGTGCGCCCTCACTCGCCCTTGCTACGGCGGATCACGGGAACCGCGTCGTTTCTCCGCGATCCGCAGGCGGCAGCTCCTTCGGGCACCCTCTCTTGTGCGACGCCCCGCGCACTTGGGCGTCACACCTTCGCGGTAGGCTTCCGCGGACTGCAGGGTACTCCCCGACCCCACCGTCCGCAGCCTCGGCTAGGGCGGCATCAGGCGCAGGTAAGCGCGCGCACGCCGCCACGCGCGCCGGCGGCGAATCGGGTCCGCGAAGGAGGATTCCTCCCGGGCCCTCTCCGCCGCCTCCTTCCGCGAGATGACAGCCTCGCAGAAGGTGGCGACCGCGGTCCAGGCCCTGTCACTGCCAACCATCGCTCGCGCAACGGCCGGCAGCGACAGGTCCACGCCTATGACTGAAGCGAGTTCCCGGCGCTGCACATCCCAGGCCGGGCACGACTCGAGCGTGTGCTGCGCCAAGTCCTCGCCGCAGTCGCAGTGGTGACAGCCTGGGGTCGTCTCCCTCCTAGCGATCGTGTGCAGGTATTTGCCGAAGCAACCGTGCCCCGACAAAACCTGCACCAACCGGAAGGTGAGGACCCCATGCTGCCGCCCTGCCCATTCTTCCAAGATCGGCTGGAGCGCCCCCACGGTCCAGAGACCAGCCCGGGGCGTCTCCAGCCGAGACCTCCACTTTAGGACGGTGGCGCGGCGGGCATCTTCCCGCCACGCTGAGATTGCGCTTGGCGAGGGGCGGCTGCCCTCCGCCCGCGCCGTCGACGCCCGCCGATAAACGTTGGCGAGCACTTCCGCCTCCAGATCCCACGGGGGGGTTCCGGCCAACGCGCAGGCTGCATCGCACGAGACCGTGCGGTACCCGCGTATTGCCCTGACCGCTACGACCCTCTGTGGACGCCACAGAAGGGCCCTATTGCGATCGGCCAGGGACTCCACCCACACGGGCGCACCGTACAGTGCCATTGACCGTACTACCCCCGCGTAGAGTCGTCGACACGCGAGACTCGGTCCGCCCAAATTCGGCATCAGTCGCCCGAGGGCGGACACCGTGCCGACGAGGTTTGGCGCAAGACGGCGGAAGCGCTCGTCAAAGTGCCACCGTCCATCCAATACCAGGCCCAGGTACTTGATGTGGGCCTGGATTGGAAAGCCCACACCGTTGACCGTTATCGAGGCGCTGGCGGGTGGGCCGCGTCGGGGCCCATGGAAGAGTAGGGCCTCCGACTTTTCAAGGGCCACCCTAAGCCCCAGTGCCTCGATCCGCCTGACCACCTCCGCGGTTCCTGAGGTGGCCAGCGTTGCCGCCTCCTCGAGGGTCCCGCTTCGGGCTGTGACGAGCGTATCGTCTGCGTAGCAAATTACGCCCAGCCCGGGGGGGAGCCGGCCACGGAGGACCCAGTCGTAGCCGATGTCTCACAGGAGCGGCCCTAGAACCGAACCCTGCGGGACGCCGCACGACATAGCCCTCCTTACAACGTCCCCTTCCCGGTCCACGAAGAGGACGTTGCGGCCGTCGAGGTAGTCCGCCACCAGCCGTCTTAGGTAGAGGAGCACTCCATGGTACCGGAGTGCCTCCTTGATGCAGCCGAATGGCAGACTATTGAAGGCGTTGGCGATGTCGAGCGACACCGCCAACAGCACTTCCCTCGAGGTGACGGCCTCCGCAGCCGCGGCCTTCAAGCGCAGGATGGCGTCGACCGTAGACGACCCGCCCGAAATCCGAACTGGGCATCAAACAGGTCGGGGCCGACCGCACCAAGGTGCCGGACGATGCGGGCAGCGACTACCCGCTCGAGCAGTTTGCCCGCCTCGTCCAGCAACACGATGGGCCTGAAGGCCGCGACTGTATTCGGAGACCGTCCCGGCTTCGGCAGGAGCACGAGCTTCCCCTCCTTCCAGCAGTCAGGGAACCGTCCGGACACCAGGCAAGCGTTGAACAGTCCCCTGAGGCGGGGATCTAGGTGGTCGAGGACCAGGGCCAGCACTCGGGCAGGAACCCCGTCCGGCCCGGGGGCGGCGCTTCTCCGCATACGCGCTGCCGCCGCCCACATTTCCGTCGTCGTCACGGGCGGTACCTCCCCGTCGTCGGCCTCCCGGTCATCATTTGGCGGAGCCATGACCGGGGGCGTGTGCACCGCCCGTGAAGGGAATAGTCCCTCAACCACCTCAGAGAGGAAGCCCGACTGGAAGGTCTCCGTAAGGGGGGGGGCCCTGGGCGCGGAGCTTGTTAAGCGCCGCGCGGTACGGGCGTCCCCAGGGGTCACGCTCGAGACCCTCCAGCATCTCCTGCCTTTTCGCGTCTTTGGCGCGATAGATGGCCAGCTTTAACGCGGCGCGCGCACTGCTGTACGCCGCATACAGCCGGCCCTCCCGCTCTTCGTCGCGGATTCGGCGACGGCAGCTGCGGGTGTAGGACCTCCGGGCACGAATACAGGCCGCACGGAGGTCCGCCAGCTCCGGGGACCACCAGTAGACACCCTTCCGTCGGGGTGGGCGCCGCACGCGGGGCATGGCCGCATCGCAGATCTGCGTAAGCATGCCGCGTTTGCGGCCAGCCTCGGCGCCCTCGTCTTCCGTCTGGGGGGGAGGCAGCCAAGATTGAAAGATGGCCGCCTCCACCAGCAGCTCCCGGTCGAGCCTACCCACAGCCCATCGCGGAAAAGCGGGAGTTCTGTCCGCCACGTGACCCCTGCTGGCGCCCTGAAGGGTCCGGGAGACCTCTATCTGAATGTATCTGTGGTCAGATAGGGTCTCGACCTCCTCCAGGACTCGCCAGCTCCTTACACGTGCGGCGACACTGGGGCTAGCGAACGAAAGGTCCACTATCGACCCGCCCCCGCGCCGCACGCACGTTAGGGCGGACCCTCGGTTTAGCAACACGAGGTCCGCCGCTTCCGCCCACTCTTGGACCGCCACACCTCGGGCGTCCGTCCTGGGGGACCCCCACGCCGTTCATTTGGCGTTGAAGTCCCCCAGC
This sequence comes from Leucoma salicis, assembly GCA_948253155.1. NCBI lineage: Eukaryota > Metazoa > Arthropoda > Insecta > Lepidoptera > Erebidae > Leucoma > Leucoma salicis. Next base: position 10,451,110 of record OX411815.1, read on the forward strand.
ATCAGCACAGGGCTCGGTGCCATACGCCGTATCGAGATCTCCAGGCTGTGCAGGAAGACCTCGAAAGCCGCCAGACTACGATTGGGGGAGAAGGTCACGCCATACAGCGTGACCCCTCCCCATTCAGCCGCCACATATCCCGTGCCCTTGTCTTTGACTGACAAGGGCGGGGAATGCGGCGCCGCCGACCCGACGACCGCCACGGAGCCATCCCCGCTACCCGCCCAATTTGGGCGATCGGGGACTATGTAGGGCTCCGCGGCTATTGCAACACCGATCGACCGCTCCGCCATGGATTGCAGGAAGAGGTCCTGCGCCCTGGCGGAGCGGCCGAGATTCCCGTGGAGGAGGATAGAGTCGTGCTCCATAAACTAGACCACGATATCCTCCTCCATGCGCTGCGGCGGTCTAGCCGCGCTGGGTTGGGCAGCCGGGGCCGATTGGCTGCCCACCCCCCTATGGCCCTTTTGGCATGGCAGGGCTGTTGGTGCCGAGGCCGTTGTGCCGTTCCTCATATCTGCTGCTAGCGGCGGCCGCAGTCGTGGCTCCGGTGGCAGCCTCGCGCCCAAAGCGTCGAACCGCGGACCAAAGACCGCAGCAATGCGGTCAATGATCACGCGGAGCGCTTCGTCTTCCAGCTCCGGTCCAGAGCCTGACTGGGCAGTGGACGAAGCCGGGGCAGCCGCGGGAACCCGAGCTCAACCCGTAACCCGGCCTGACCCTGCTCCAATTCTGCCATCCGCACCTCGAGGCAGCGGTTAGCCTCGTCGAGGCGCTGGTTTTGCGCCTCCAGACGAGCGTTCTGAGCCTCGAGGCGCTTGTTTTGCTCCGCCAAGTGCCGGACCGATAGCGAGATCTCGTGCGCGGCGTCTTTAAGGCCACGCACGAAGTTCCCCTTGAGGTTCCGCGAACCAGCCGCCACCGTCTCCACTATGGCCACACTGTTCAGGGCCCTCTCCTCAGCCTGGGCCGTCCCAATATGGCCCTCGTCTGGAAGGCGGAGTTTTTCCGTGAAAAGCGCCAGGCGCTACTCGGCGTTTTGCTCCGCCTCCAGCCTTTTTAGGCTTAGGGTTTCTGCCCTACTGGCAGATGTGGCACGAGGCGCAGGTGCCACAGGACGGCTCATGCCTCGACCCCTAACGCTATACTGCGCTTTCGGGGGAGGCGTCTCAGTAGGGCAGTCCTCCGATTCGGGCGCCCCACCACCCTGGGACATGGTGCGCTTCCGCGACGGATGATCAACATCCATCTGCCCCGCACTCACGTCCGCCGCGGCTATTGTGCTGCCCGCCCTTCTGATATTTGCCCTTAGGGCGCAATCACTTTCTTCAGCAGCGGACATCTCGGAAGCCGAATTAGCGGCCGAGCTGTCCGTTGCCGAAGCTCCTCCTTTTCTTTTTCCGCGTCCCTTACGGGACTGAAACTTGCCTTTCGCGTTACGTAGTAACGCTTGTGGCGCGACTGATGTTGATGTGGAGGCCGTGTTTAAAGCCGGACCTCCATCGGCTGAGGCATCGTGTGTTGCACCCGATTCCGTCGAGTTAAAATTATTTTTATTTGAACTATTTACCATTTTGTTCCCACGAGTGTGGGAGAAAGGAAGTCCACCCGGGCAGAGCTCCCATTACCCGGGTAAGCGTACATTTGTAACCCAACACAGGGGGACCGCAGGTAACCTGGCTGGGGGCGCGCTCGAGACTGAACTACCCATCAGCCATGCATCTCCTCGCCGCGCGCCAGAACTTGAGATTCGGGGTAATTTTTTATAGAGGTTGTCTTCCTCGCAGCCCGGGTGATTAAGCCAAGACCCTCGTTCCTGTATGCCCGCGAGACATAACCACAGACACGCGCTCAGGTTTACGATTTGGGATGGGGGGGGCCGCTGTGGCCCCACTGTCCCCCCTCTCCAGAGCCCGGTGAGCCAGTCTGGACCCACCGACTCCGACGCCTGGTCTATCCGCTGTGCCCTCTGCTGAGTCAGAAGGACCCGCGGAGACCCGTCCTGTCCGGAATTTTAGCCGCCGGCGACTGCCGACGTTGCCCGGGGTGCACCACTAGGAGGTAAACCGGACAAATTAGCACCCCAATTATCCGAGTCAGGATTCTAATGGTACCTGTAAAAATCACAGGCACCCATAACATAGGCTTGGCTACAGTGGGGCCACCGGATCATTCTGCAATGTTTAATTGTAAATAAATATTATTTTGATTTAATATTTTGCACGCCTCATAAGCGAAGCGTTTGAGGTGTGTTCTACTCCCGTTTTACACGGAACAACTGATGTTTCAAACTTAAAATGTCTCTATTTATCATATATTGCACTTGTAAAATAATATCTACTCACACATATACAGGACAAACTAGTTAAAAAACTGTTTGAAAAAAATCTGGCTTGGACGTCAGTGAGTTGTAGGTAATGTATGTTAACACGATAACGACCAGAATACTTTACTAATCGAGTCTTTTTTTTTCGTTTACGAATTATTATGATTAGGAATAGAGGCCTATTACTTTTCACGTTCTGATTCAGTGTGGTTTAATTGTTATTAAATAAACAAAAAAATACTGAATATTTACGCTTGACGCGACACTAAAACCAGCGCCTTTCATGAGAACTACCTTTTTACGTACGCATAGCCACCGGTGGTTTTACTATCGTCAACAGAACGCCGTTCGCCCGGCCGGTACACTGTTTTTTGTTAAGAAAGTTCTTACCTTTGCTTGACGAACTGATGATATTTGTAAAGTATAATAACTAATACTTTCTAACATTTAAGTACGCGAATTTTACACATTTTGAAATAAAACTACGTTTACGGAATCTATCGCGTTTACTTGATTTTTATACTATCCCGACGTTTCGAATACTTTACAGCATTCACGATCACGGGTGGACTTAGATGGTAGATGTCCAAAGCTGATATGTTGTTTCAACGGTTTCATCTACCCAAAGTAATATGATTTTACAAATTTTTTGGTTTATTTTTTCAACCCACATAATATTCGTTAAGAAACACAATTAAAAATATCTACTCTAAGATTTATGCTTACAATGTATGAGATTTTAAGCTAGTGTAACAAAATTAGTATAATACTCCTTTACGTTTTAAAATTTTTGTTTATATTTAGTGCTTAAAAATTCTACCACAAACTACCAATTAAAATTTTTAAGTAATCAAAAAACTACCATTAAGAGGACAATATTGATTATTAGTTTCTATTATTAAATATATTGATTTTAATAGAAGCTAAGACTAAAAAAGCTACCACCAGATCGGAACGCGGCCTGACTGAGAAAGATCCGGCCAGAAAACTCAGTAGGCAACAACTTATTATGGATTATTAAAGGAGATGTACCAAATGCCCATACATTCTCGGCCTGGAAAGGACATAAATAAAACAATATGTTTTTTGAAGATAAATGACTACCCTATTGCCCTGTGTATTTCTTTTCACACTAAAACTTTTAGATGATGAGATAAAAGACATCTAAGATGGATATAATTTTGAAATTGAAATACCTCAAAATCGAATAGTTGATCAAAAATAACACCATAATTGTAAATAAATAAAATAATATCTACATATATAAACAAATATTGAGGCTTAAAATCACTAAATAAATAGCTTATACTCATAAAATCACAATACAATATTCACGATACACAATAACAACAGTAGACGAGTAGAATGACATGATATGACAGATGTAAAATGTTTTGCCAATATTTTGAATCATAATTGCTACTCTTGATTAGAAATAATATCAGTTTTCACCAAATAATTATAAAAAATATTTTCCTAAATAGTCATATTACTGTTCTTACGAAATTATTTACGAAGTAACTACGTAATATTGTTTTGTAATAGGTATAATAGTACCAAAGTTTTTAATGTTGTCAATTCAGCGTAGCGCGGCAATATCCTAATCAACTAGTCAACAGATAACAATAATTCACCAATAACCATGACGATACAGTACAAATTCAAAATAATAGCTTTTCAAACTATAATTTTTTTCTGAAGTTCTATTAAGAAAAGAAAACCACTGACGGATTATATAAATTATTAGTTTAATTGTAAATATTGAAAACATTATGGCCGCCACAGGCCGTAAATGGTACCCATCACGCCTTGCCCAGTTTGGCGAGTCGAGGGAGAGCTTGATGTGCTCTGTGTAACAGAGACCAAGCGAAAGGGTAGCGAAGCCTGTGATATTCCTGGTGGTGGGTAAGCTCTGTGGTCTGGTGTACCGCAGAGCGATCGGGCCAGCATGGGAGTGGGGGTGTTGCTGTCCGCTCGCTTGGCCTCAGGTGTGAAAGACTACGGAATGTTTGATCTCAGACTTCTATGGGTCCGAATAAAACTAGGTGTCACCAGTGTCTTCATGGTCGCAGCTTATGCTCCCATAGGATCTTCGGTGGCATCAGATCTAGAGAAGTTCTGGGATAATGTTGGGGAAGTTCTGGATTTGGCAGAAGCTAGTGAACGCGTGATCGTATGCGGAGACTTGAATGGATGGGTTGGGATCAAGCGTCCAGACTTCGGGGACGTGCTTGGTTCATTTGGTGATAAGAGAGTGAATGATGCAGGTAGGCTCATTGCGGATGTATGTATGAAGAGAAACCTTATTGTGTCAAACACATTTTTTCAACATAAGGACATCCATATGTATACATGGAGAAGGAGTGAACAGAGAAGTATGATAGATTTAATTCTGGTAGACAGTCGCCTCCGAAGTAAAATTCTGGATACAAGCCTGCCTACAGGGGTCCCACTGTCGACACGGACCACTATCTCGTTATTGCGAGATATAGTGATCCGTTCAGAAAGTGGAGACACTGGCGAGAGCGTGTCCACATCGGAGGGCTTGAAAGAATAAAGATTGAAAAGTTGCAAGAAGAGAGTGTAAGAGCAAAGTATGCAGAGGGTGTCCGTGAACGGCTGACAAGTCAGCCAGGATCTGACATAGAAGAATGCTGGAGAGTATTGAAAGATAGTATGGTAGATACAGCGAAAGAAGTATGTGGATGCTCAAAGAAGCATAGGAAAGTGAAAGGTGATGCATGGTGGAATACGGAAGCAGCAGCTTCGGTAGACCAAAAGAAGAAAGCGTGGCTGGACTATGTATCTTCTTTGAACCTGAGTGCAAGTATGAAAGAACAGAAAAAAGAAATATACCGGCAACGTAAGAATGACACCAAAGCCTTAGTGAAAGAGAAGCGTGATAGAGCAAATATGATTGCAGAAGAAAGGCTGACGAAAAACTTCGAGAGCAACACCAAACTTTTCTGGAAGGAGGTGAAGAAATCTCTGAGTGTTTGGTCAGCTTTCAGAATGAATAAAATAAGGTCTAAAGGTGGAGACATTCTTACGCAAACACAATATTGAATGATGATGAAGTGAATATTTTGGAGATATGTATGCGGATGTTCAGGGTGATACTGGTGCCAAATGTGATCTAACAGATCAGCATTCGGTACCGGCATCCTCTGATGACATTAGTATGGATGAAGTTGAATGGGCGATTAGAAGTTTGAAAAATGGTAAGGCAGCGGGTGTTGATATGGTGTCTGCTGAGATGATTAAGCTTGGAGGCTCTGCGAAGCTTGGAGGTGTCTGGGAATCATTCCTGATGCTTCTCAATTTATGTTGGAGCTCAGGAATCGTTCCCAAGGACTGGAGAAGCGCAGTCATCGTGCCCTTGTTTAAAAACAAGGGTTCACGTTATGACCGTGCGAACTACAGAGCCATAAGCTTGACCAGTTTGGCAGCCGAAGCGTATGGTAAGATTGTTGAAAGGAGAATGAGGATGGTGTATGATGAATTTTTGTGTGAGGCACAAGGAGGTTTCAGGTGTGGACGAGGATGCATGGAACAAGTGTTTTCTCTGCGCAACATTGTGGAGAAGCATCTGGCTGTAGGCCAGAGGGTTTTCTGCAGTTTTGTGGATTTGGAGAAAGCATTTGACACTGTTGTACGAAAGGAAATTTGGGACATTTTGCCGAAGTATGGTATTAGCGGTAGACTGCTACAAGCGGTGCAGTCCAACTACATGGACTGCAGAGCTTGTGTGCGGCTGGATGATGGAATGTCACCCTGGTTTGACGTCAATATCGGCGTTAAACAGGGCTGCGTTCTATCAGCCAGACTGTTTATCATATATCTGGATAAATGTCTACAAAGGTTGAATGAAATGAATGTGGGAGTTCAGATGGCCGACTCAGTGGTTAACTCGCTGCTATATGCATACGAAGCGGTCCTATTAGCGCAGTCTGTGACTGACCTACAAACCCTAGTCGACGTAATGGCAGAAGATTGTAAGAAAAGGGGCCTACGTGTGAATTTGAGCAAAACCAAAGTAATGGTTTTTGAAAGAGAAGAAGCCAGAACAGATGTTAGAGTAGCAATAGGAAATGGTGTGCTAGAACAAGTGGATGAATTTGTATATCTTGGATGTGGATTCAGTCGGGATGGAAGGTACACCACTGATGTAGAAAGAAGAGTGAATGCGGGGAATAGAGTGAACGGAGCATTGGGGCAACTTTTCAGCAGCCATCACCTCAGCCAGAAGGCACGTGTCGCAATACACAACGCTGTGCTTGTCCCAACGTTATTATATGGAAGCGAGAGTTGGGTATGTAAAAAGGAGCATGAGAGTAAAATCAATGCGGTCGAAATGGGATCTCTGCGGAGAATCTGTGGAGTGAGGCTGACTGACCGCATTCGTAACAATGACGTAAGAGAGCGAGTAGTTATGAAAGAGAGTATTGGTGTAAAGATGCGAAAGGGAATGCTCCGATGGTTCGGACATTTGGAAAGAATGCCGGACGAGCGACTGGCTAAGAAGATATACAATGCGAAAGTGAAAGGATGTAGGTACAGGGGGAGACCGAGACTTACCTACCTAGACCAAATTGGTTATGTATTGAAGGAAGGTGGAGTCAGGAGTCTCCGAAACCGGCGAGCGTGAATGAAGAGAGTTATGAATGTTGAGGAAGCGAGAGATGTATGCAAGAAAAGAGCCTCTTGGCACTCTGTTCTCTCTGCCTACCCCGCAAGGGAAATGGCGTGATGATAAGTAAGTAAGTATGTACTAACTAATCACTACTGTGGGTTTTATCTACACAATAAGCGCTAACTGTGTCTTCCAATCTTGTGGTGTGCCTTCTTGTATTATGTTCGGTGAGGCCTATCACAGGATTCCAGCTTGATGGTTAGACCCAGCCGTCTTCTCTATTGAAATTGGGATGTTTTTTTAATTTCAATAGCCTCACGTATCATTCTAGGACGATATCGATGTTCTTTTGCGAGGATTTGAGGTTTGTCAAACCTGATATAATGGCGGGTGTGGTCCTGTGTGTGCTCACAAATTGCAGACTTTGTATAGCGACGGTGCTTCACATCAGCTATGTGTTCTTTTATCTGAGTTCTTATGGATCTCTTTGTTTGCCCGATGTAGGAAAGACCACAATCACAATCCAGCTTGTACACTCCTGCATCCTGTAAGGGTATATGGCACTTGAGTTGTGGTAAAACTGGTGGTCTTTGTTTCAGAGAGCACAAGGAATCTGTGATAAAGAACACCTATCTGAGGAGTTGCAGCATGTAAAGAAAACACATGCTAATAAGCTGCAGGTTCCGCGCCGCCGTCACAGAAACCGAGTGAAACCACCCAAAGTTGAGCGCCTCCCTGCAGTCCTGCCCTTTGTTAAAGGAGTCACTGACAAGACTGGCTACATTCTCAAGAAAGCTTCAATTAAAACCTACTATAACCCACTCAAAACAATAAGTCAATTTTTACCACCAGTCAAGCGCCATATACCCTTACAGGATGCAGGAGTGTACAACCTGGATTGTGATTGTGGTCTCTCTTACATTGGGCAAACAAAGAGATCCATAAGAACTCGGATCAAAGAACACATAGCTGATGTCAAGCACCGTCGCTATACAAAGTCTGCAATTTGTGAGCACACACAGGACCACACCCGCCATTACACCAGGTTTGACAAACCTCAAATCCTCGCAAAAGAACATCGATATAATCCTAGAATGATACGTTAGGCTATTGAAATTAAGAAAGATCCCAATTTCAATAGAGAAGACGGCTGGGTCTTACTATCAAGCTGGAATCCTGTGATAGGCCTCACCAAACATAATACAAGAAGGCACACCACAAGATTGCAAGACACAGTTAGCGCTTATTGTGTAGATAAAACCCACAGAAGTGATTAGTTAGTATTTCCGCATAAATTTAATAATCCATAACAAGTTGTTGCCTACTGAGTTTTCTGACCGGATCTTTCTCAGTCAGGCCGCGTTCCAATCTGGTAGTAGCTTTTTTAGTCTTAGCTTCTATTAAAATCAATATATTTAATAATAGAAACTAATAATCAATATTGTCTTATTAATGGTAGTTTCTTGATTACTTAAAAATTTCAATTGGCAGTTTGTGGTAGAATTTTTAAGCACTAAATATAAACAAAAATTTTAAAACTTAAAGGAGTATTATACTAATTTTATTACACTAGTTTAAAATCACATACATTGTAAGCATAAATCTTAGAGTAGATTATAGTATTATGTGGGTTGAAATAAATAAACCAAAAAAAATTGTAAAATCATATTACTGTGGGTAGATGAAACCGTTGAAACAACATATATCAGCTTTGGACATCTACCATCTAAGTCCACCCGTGATCATGAATGCTGTAAAGTATTCGAAACGTGGGGATAGTATAAAAATCAAGTAAACGCGATAGATTCCGTAAACGTAGTTTTATTTCAAAATGTATAATAACTATTTTATCCATAACAATAATTAAAAACACTAAACACCTGTAAATAATAACACACCAACGTTATAAATCACGAAAAAAAAACATATTTTACATTCCACAATTTTTACGACACTGAAATGTCAACCTTGACGTAATGACTTTTCAGTTCATTTTGACGACGGGGCGCAAGGGATTTTACAACTTGTTTTTACAAGGATACAGTTTATATTGGCTCGAGTAATTTTAACTATAACCTAGAATACAGACTAATAAAATTTAAAAAGACATTGACCTCTAACGAAATTTTAAGTGCGAATATTTTTAGCGACGCGGGGGCCCTTTTTTTGCATGGCCTTGGCGTGCGCGCGGCCTGGAACTGAGAGGTAGACCAATATAGAAGTACTTCTTAAAATTAGGGCTAGATGGCGTATAAGACATGAAACCCACATTAGTACTTTTTCAAATTAGCGCTATCTATGTGATTTATTGAAAATTACTTAGTAAGACCAATACATTAATAAATTTTATTGTGAAAAATGAAGATTATGAGGCGTGCAGTTTTGGATTTTCCAAAGTATTTGAACACTATTAATATTTCAAACTACTTTAAACACAAAGTGAAAAATGTGAAATCGAAAATAACAGTCCCGTGACTGCATGTCAAATGCTAAAATATATATAAAAAATTAACAATAAAAAATTTCAATCTACTGTTTACTGTACCTACTAGAATTAGCACATCCTGGCCGGTAGAATGCATTTATATAAATAGCCGCATATTTTGCGTGATCTAATAGTGAACGGGTGTACGAGCTAATAGTCTTTATTAGTAGCAACGTACATTTGTCTTTATGTTCTAAAGTATTCAAAATGTTATTGTGGTTTTTGCTTCTGGTCTTTGTGATCTGGATACAGACTTTCTGGTATCGAAGAAGGCATTTTTATAATTTGGCTGCAAAGATACCGGATGTTGATAGTCACCTGCCTCTTTTAGGCGTGGCTCATAAGCTTGTTGGGGATACTGAGTGTAAGTTTTTTTTTTATTGTATATGGTGGCAGACGAACCATAACACAGATTACGGTATATGGTAACCGTCGCTCATGAACTCTACTATGCCGAGAGTATTGTCAAGCCGCTACTTGCCATTTCATTTCACAGATATGAAATGAAAGAATTAACGGCTATCTCCTGCTACAACCAAAACACACCGATATGCTTCATGGCCGGTCACACGGGAGATGGTGTTACCAACCCGCTCGGTTCCGATAGCAAGTGAGTACTCTCACTTGGCACCCAGCCCTACTACCACTAATCGAATGGGTGATAATTGCTTGCATCCCTTTGTCGCCGCATATGACACCTATGGGAAAGAATAGGGTGGTGATACTTGTATTCTTAGTCCGTCACCACACGGACAAATGTACTTATTTATAATTTAATTAAAAAGAAAACTTAAATTGTATTTAGATGTTACCGTACAGTTATCGTGTACGCAGTTTTTTACAATACAATAAAATCCCGACCAAGTCTTTACTTTTTTTCCACTTCGAAAAATGTAACATTCTAGTTGAATTATGGAAGTCAAATAGGCAGTTGTTCCATGTAATACTGTTCAACAGCCAAAACCGAATAGATCGGAAGCCGACCCCTAACCACCGAAGGAATGTAACATGGTTCCAGTGGCCAGCCAATAAAGGCAGAGAGATGGCACACAGTGGGTTTCTTTAGTGGGTGAGGGCCCCACACTATCCTGTTCGTTGCCTCGAACGACGGGGTGTGCGGTTAGGAACATTTTTTCCCACCTTAACAAAAAAAAGCCGACCCCTATAAAGTGTGAGCTACCCCACTGGCCTATCCCAGGAGGATGAGGTTAACCATAAATTAAGTATACTTTGATGATTTTCAGCTATAATGTCATCACTGAAAAATTTTTGTTATTCATGTATGAAACACGATGGCCTCGCAAAACTCTGGATTGGCCCTATACTTCTCTTCAGTATGTATATAATTTACGTATTAATTATCATTACATTACATTCTGATGTAGGATTAATGTTATTTTTGTCTTTATTTTTTCAACATCATATTTTGTAATTTTTAAATAGAAAAAAATACAAAATATGCAAACTCACACACAAAATACACTATTACGAAATAAACACACAACAAAATATAATCATTTTAAAAATATATAAAATAGTGGACCACCGACATTAGGTGCAGGGACCAAGCTGCCAGTGGTTAGGGCTCCAGAGAAGAGAACCTCCTCACAATACGTGCCATGTAGCAGTCTGTACTCCTCGAGAGTACAGACTGCCTTTTGTGTCAAGCCCTTTTTACAGCTGTCTAACGAGAGTTTCTTTGGTCGTTGGTCGAGACTCTTGATGAAAATAAATTATATTATTATTATAATATAATCATCCATCGATTCATCAGCCTTTCGAAGTCCACTGCTGGAAAACTTTTTTTTTAATAATATAATACTAGCTTATAATACTAATTTTAGGTTATATCTCGGGTTCCCGATATAGTAGAGGGATAAAATGTATACCAGTTTTTAAGTCTAATCAAAAGCTTTGAACACAAAGTGAAAAATGTGAAATCGAAAACAACAGTCAGGAGCAGGATTTGAACCTGCATCTTCTGGATACCGTCCAGATGCTTTACCAATTCAGCCATCCTGACAATTGCTCCTGACTGCTAATTTCGATAACACATCATACTTAACGTCTTTGGGTGACGCCTGCCCCATCGGTCGGAAGTATTTTCATACATTATACCGACCAGGTAAACTTAATTTTACAATTAAGATTTTACCTAATAATGACGCAAACCCGTTAAATATTTAGATATTTTTATATATATTTTTAGCATTTGACATGCTTAGCACTATACATTGAACACAAAGTGAAAAATGTGAAATCGAAAACAACCCATTAAATATTTAACGGGTTTGCGTCATTATTAGGTAAAATCTTAATTGTAAAATTAAGTTTACCTGGTCGGTATAATGTATGAAAATACTTCCGACCGATGGGGCAGGCGTCACCCAAAGACGTTAAGTATGATGTGTTATCGAAATTAGCAGTCAGGAGCAATTGTCAGGATGGCTGAATTGGTAAAGCATCTGGACGGTATCCAGAAGATGCAGGTTCAAATCCTGCTCCTGACTGTTGTTTTCGATTTCACATTTTTCACTTTGTGTTCAATGTATAGTGCTAAGCATGTCAAATGCTAAAAATATATATAAAAATATCTAAATACTAATCAAAAGCTATCAAATAAAAAAGTTGCATCCAAATCCGTTGAGTAGGTTTTGAGTGATGTGCGAACGAATAAACAGACAATCAGACAAAAAATCTAAAAAATATTATGATGTGTTCAGACACACCTATATTGCCTAATACAGTATTTTTCTCAAATATCTTAAATGTACAGACATAGCTCTGTTACAGCTTTATAATAGTACTAGCCTTTGGCCGCGGCTTCGCCGCAGTCAAAAGCTAGTTTTAGGCTATATCTCAGGTTCCCGATTTATTATCGGGATAAAATGTGTATCAGTTGTTAAGTCTAATCAAGAGCTATCAAACAAAAAACGTTGCGTCACAATCCGTTTAGCAGTTTTTGCGTGATGCGCGAACAAACAAAAAGATAAACAGACAAAAAATCTAAAAAAAATCGTTTGGTGTTCAGACACTTCTATATAGCCTAAATCAGTCATTTTTTCTCAAATATCTTAAATGTACAGACACAGCTCTGTTACAACTTTATAATAGTATAGATAGATAATATATTATAAAAAATAACACATCCATCCATCCAGCCTTTCAACGTCCACTGCTGGACATAGGCCTCCCTAAGAAATGGGGGATAGTGCCGTAATCGCCACGCTTGGCAGGCGGGTTAGCGATTGCAGTGAATGTTGTTAATACTCGAGGGAGTGCTGCTGCCCACTCCTCCGGTATCCTCCCTCAGTCGGCTCTTACGACTCCCGTGGGTAGAGAGGGGTGGGACAATTCTAAAGCCGGCCCTACACGTCATGCACACAACACAAAAATATTATTATTATTTATTATCTACTTATTACTAGAGATAAAGCCTTCCTTTTCCCAGTATGAATCCGGCTCGATCGAGGAAGAACCGCCCCTTTCAACGTGAATCAACTTTATGTTCCTAATGTCGTGTTTCATGATGATTGAGAGCGCCTGAGGCCAAAACCCTCATCTTATTAGCCTTCACCACCATCTCCAATCCCTTTCCTAACCCTTCGGGGAATACACGCAGTTATTGAGATTATACTTTAAAAAAATAAAGAGAAAAATTTCTCAGTATCAGTCCGGAGTTTGGAAATGTGCCCGGTAGACGTCAATAGGCTCGCCCTCTATTACGTGGGACTTCAACATAGCTGGCGAATCGTGGGTGTGTAATACACCTCTTCCTATCCCTTCGGGGAATACAGGCTTGATGTGATGATGATGACTATGTATATAGTAACTTTAATTTTAAAATTAAAAGTCATACTATTTGATGGCGCGATTTGGCAAATAGTTGATGTTATAAAGAGTAGCTTAGGTTTTTGGAAACATGGCACTGTACGGCGCACCTGTGTGGGCGGTGTCTCTGGACGTACTGAACAGGGCTCTTCTGTGGAAACCACAGAGAGTCATCGCATCCAGGATCTTACTCGGATATCGCACGGTGTCAACCGAGGCGGCCTGCTCGTTGGCTGGAACCGCCCCGTGGGACTTGCAGGCGAAGGTGCTAGTCGAGGTGTATCGGAGGGCGCCGCAAGAGCGGGCGGGGCGCGGTCGCCTCTTACCCAGCGAGGTGACCAGGTGGCAGGGCGACGCCCACCGAGCTACCATGGCCAGTTGGAGAGCATGGCTGTAGGTGCTCCGGGCTGGTCATTGGACCATAGGGGCGCTCCAGCCGGTGCTGGAAGAGTGGGCAGGGCGACGGCACGGAGTCCTTACCTTCTGACTGGTGCAGGTGCTATCGGGACACGGTTACTTCGGCAGATAGCACATAGTCGCGAGGAGGGAGGCGATACGGCGGATACGCTCGAGTCATGTCCGGCTTGAGCCGAGCAGCGCCGTGAACTCGTTGCGGCAATATGGGGGGGAGGGTCCTCTCACTGCCGAGCGTCATCAGAGCGATGCTTCGCAGCGACAGGAGAGGAGGTCATCTCGCAGAAGTAATACTTATTTATGAATACTTACAAATAATCAGTAAAAATGACATAAGAGACAAACACAGATCATGCAACTAGACAGCTTGTGAAAACACTATTCAGTGAAATGAAAAGAAAAATATAGATAATTTAAATAACATTTATTTTAAATTTAATTTTTAAGGTTTAGTAAATCCTGTGGACGTGGATCATGTTCTTAAGACATGTCTAGAAAAAGATGATCTTCATAGATTTGTTAGAGATTTTACCGGCAATGGTGGCATATTTGCACCAGGTAAGAATCAATATTAGTGTTTTAATTTTTTATAAAACATGCATCACTCACATAGTGTACTTATAGTCTATAATTATACAAAAATCAATTGCTGTTCGTTAGTCTTGCTAAAACTCAAAACTGGCTTGACCGATCTTAATAATTGTTTTTGTATTTGGGTCGCTCTAATACAGGGGTAGTTTTAAACTAAAAAATAAAATTGAAAAAATCAGTTGCAGATTTTATATGGGTATCTGTTTAATAGACGACAAAATGACAGCTACTGTCATTTTTTCTAATTCATTTGCATTACAAGTAAGTTTCATTTCATGACCGCAAAATCCAAATCTTAGACGATGAAGATTGATTAGGATTGATAATCGCTAATAAAATAAATTATAGATCATACGACGTTCACCAGGATATGTGGTTTAAAGAACAAGTTAACTTCATCTTTATATTTAATGTAGATATGGCAATGTTTTTTTTTAGATAATGGCATAGTATCTAAGAAACAAAAAATTTATTACTTATGTAATTGAAATCTATTCCGTGATGCGCGCCCAACAGCAGTCCTTCATTATTTTATTGTAAATCAATTTTTAATAGTTATTCAACTTACCAGTATTAGTATACCAACAAATGGCACGGGCATCACCCAAGACAATAAAAAACAAAATCTGAGGATACTTAATTTATTTAAGGAAACTCTATAGCTTTTTGGAGGGGATACATGCTATTTGTACTAAAACAATAATACAGTAGTAAGCCAACTATAAATAAAGTTAACATAAGCATTACCAATACTTTGACATCTTAATAATTCTCTTTTGTTATTTCTTATCAGTTTCCATTTGGAGACGACGTCGGAAGATAATGGTGCCTGTCTTCAGCCCAAAGATTATTGAAAATTTTGTAGAGGTTTTCTCTGAACAGAGTCAAAAGCTGGCCAAATATTTATTAAACAATACGGGTAAAGGAAAAATACATATGTGGCCGTTTTTAACCGCTTATACATTGGATTCCGTTTCAGGTGGGTTATTTTAATATATCATTTTTATACTCCTGTACGCCATTTTCTACCACGTACGTATAAGTTATAGAATGAACTCCCTGCTCCGGTATTTCCTCGCTTACCATTAGGTAGGCTGGAGAGACAGCACACGGCGGGTTTATTTACCAGCAGTGTTTGTGATATATAAAAATGTATTGATCTTTACGTCTAACGTTGTCTAGATGCTCGATAGATGGCGTTAGTGTCAGTATTGAATGCCACTATCGTTTCGTTACCAGCGAATTCATCCGATAGGAATTTCATAATACTTTTGAATTTAAAGAGAAAATTCGACGGTAAATTGTGGGAATTCAAGGTATAAATACCGTATCACCACTATCACCTTTTCCACTTCCGGATATTAAAAGAAAAGTTCTTTTAGAACGTTTACTTGTAATGATACTACTACTTGTAGTATTATGGGTATGCCAATCTTAAGTTCTAGTTTGTGAGGGGGTAGATCAGGCACATTTATAGTGTTTAAAACTTCTATCTAGGCCGTGTGGGACCGGCTTTAGAATTGTCCCTCCCCTTCTCCACCCATGGGAGTCGTAAGAGCCGACTGAGGGAATACCGCTTTAAAGTGTTTGGTCAACATTAGTTTTATTACAATTATACTGTTAGTAAAATGATACGGTGGAACTTTCCAGTGACTGGGCCATCTATAGTACATGATTCTAATCATAGTGTTTACGCAACAATCATTCAATTATAGTTTCTTCTTTACTATTTTTTTTCTATGTTTAAATACACTGGTCGAAGGCATAGATAATTAGTGATCTGTGATATCATTCCCGCTCCTACCCGCATCCTTCCTCATTCTATTCATTCCCGAATAAGAGTGAAGCCGCAGTACGTAACAAAGATGATCATTATCAACTTTATTTTTGTCCAAAGTTTAAAATGCTTAACGCTCAATCACGTTTAGAAGTAACTAAAAACAAACGCGTATGTGTAAACTGCCTTAGTTTGACGCATACCACATCTAAATGCAAATCAAAATACAATTGTAATATATGTAACAAGCGTCATCATACCCTTTTACATTTCAATAACACAGATGACATTACACGGGAGTCAAACCCGCAACCATTAACTAGTAGACAACATCAGGCGAACATGTCATCCCCTGCACCACTCATGCAAGCGAGACGGGCGCAGTGGCGTTCTCGCAACCGCGCGTAATATCTCTGTGTGCGCGCTCGAGCGACTATAACAAACCGATTTCTCGTACAACCGTGTTGTTAGCTACTTGTTACCGATAAATACAAGCGATTTTTGTCTGTAAGATGTTTAATAGATAACGCATCACAAAATAATCTTATTAGTAAACAATGTTGTAATCAACTTAAATATTACACCGCTTTCGAATTCCTTTTTTTTTATTGTAGGTGGGCAAAAATGTCGTACCGCTCACCCCGCTGCCCGGGGAGACAACGGGGTAGTGTGGGGCTCTCACCCACTAAAAACCCACCGTGCGCCTCGACCCGCCCTTGCTACGGCGGATCACGAATACCGCGTCGTTTCGACCGCGATCCGCAGGCGGCAGCCCCTTCGGGCACCCTCTCTTGAGCGACGCCTCGCGCACTTGGGCGTCGCACCTTCGCGCGCCGGAGGCGAATCGGGTCCGCGAAGGAGGATTCCTCCCGGGCCCTTTCCGCCACCTCCTTCCGCGAGATGACAACCTCGCAGAATGCGGCGACCGCAGTCCAGGCCCTGTCACTGCCAACCATCGCTCGCGCAACGGCCGGCAGCGACAAGTCCACGCCTATGACTGCAACGAGTTCCCGGCGCTGCACATCCCAGGTCGGGCACGACTCGAGCGTGTGCTGCGCCGAGTCCTCGTCGCAGCCGCAGTGGTGACAGCCTGGGGTCGTCTCCCTCCTAGCAATCATGTGCAAGTATTTGCCGAAGCAACCATGCCCCGACAAAACCTGCACCAACCGGAAGGTGAGGACCCCGTGCTGCCGCCCTGCCCATTCTTCCAAGATCGGCTGGAGCGCCCCCACGGTCCAGAGACCAGCCCAGGGCGTCTCCAGCCGAGACTTCCACTTTAGACGGTGGCGCGGCGGGCATCTTCCCGCCACGATGACATTGCGCTCGGCGAGGGGCCGCTGCCCCCCACCCGCGCTGTCGACGCCCGCAGATAGACGTCGGCGAGCACCTCCGCTTCCAGATCCCACGGGGGGGTTCCGGCCAACGTACAGGCTGCATCGGTCGAGACCGTGCGGTACCCGCGTATTGCCCTGACCGCTACGACCCTCTGTGGGCGCCACAGAACTGCCCTATTGCGAGTGGCCAGGGACTCCGCCCACACGGGCGCGCCGTACAGTGCCATCGACCGTACTACCCCCGCGTAGAGTCGTCGACACGCGAGACTCGGTCCGCCCAAATTCGGCATCAGTCGCCCGAGGGCGGACGCCGTGCCGACGAGCTTTGGCGCAAGATGGCGGAAGTGCTCGTCAAAGTGCCACCGTCCATCCAATACCAGGCCCAGATATTTGATGTGGGCCTGGATTGGCAAGCCCACACCGTTAACCGTTATCGAGGCGCTGGAGGGCGGGCCCCGTCGGTGTCCATGAAAGAGTAGGGCCTACGACTTTTCAAGGGCCACCCTAAGCCCCAGCGCCTCGATCCGCCTGACCACCTCCGCGGTACCTGAGGTGGCCAGCGTTGCTGCCTCCTCGAGGGTCCAGCCCCGGGCTGTGACGAGCGTATCATCTGCGTAGCAAATTACGCCCAGCCCGGGGGGGAGCCGGCCACGGAGGACCCAGTCGTAGCCGATGTCCCACAGGAGCGGCCCAAGAACCGAACCCTGCGGGACGCCGCACGACATAGCCCTCCTTACAACGTCCCCTTCCCGGTCCACGAAGAGGACGCTGCGGCCGTCCAGGTAGTCTGCCACCAGCCGCCTTAGGTAGAGGGGCACTCCATGGTACCGGAGTGCCTCCGTGATGCAGCAGAATGGCGTCGACCGTAGACCGACCCGCCCGAAATCCAAACTGGGCGTCGGACAGGTCGGGGCCGACCGCTCCTAGGTGCCGGACGATGCGGGCAGCGACTACCCGCTCGAGGAGTTTGCCCACCTCGTCCAGCAACACGATGGGCCTGAAGGCCGAGACTGTATTCGGAGGCCGTCCCGGCTTCGGCAGGAGCACGAGCTTCCCCTCCTTCCAGCAGTCAGGGAACCGTCCGAACACCAGGCAAGCGCCGAACACTCCCCCGAGGCTGGGCTCAAGGTGGTCGAGGACCAGGGCCAGCACTCGGGCAGGAACCCCGTCCGACCCGTGTGCACCGCCCGTGGAGGGAAAAGCTCCTCGACCACCTCAGAGAGGAAGCCCGGCTGGAGGGTCACCGTAAGGAGGGGGCCTTGGGAATTTTAGCTGCCAGCGACTGCCGACGTTGCCCGGGGTGCACCAATAGGAGGTAAACCGGACAAATTAGCACCCCAACCGCTATCGAATTCCTTTATTAAGGGAGTTGGTTCGATATCTCGCCCTATTGAAGGATACGTTCAATTAACGATTACCGCAAAAGATAAATATAATTCATATAACATTACCGCACTCGTTGTAGGCTACATAACTGATCCATTGCCGACTAATTACGTTGATACTTCTGTAGTTCAGCATTTGATAGGGTTACCGCTGGCCGACCCACTATGGTATGTACCGGGGGAGGTCGAATTACTTTTAGGAGTAAATCTGTTCCCGCATTTATTATTAACTAATAAAATAATATCGCCCCAGGGTCCTTGTGCCATTGAAACTGTATTCGGTTATATTTTAATGGGTGATATTCACGCCAATTCATCTATTGATTCTAAATGCAATACCACGCTGTTCTCTTACTTAAATGTTGAGAACCATTGTTTTCTGACATTGGATGATTCCCTTAATAAATTCTGGACAATCGAGGAGGTTCCTTCTAAGGTTTTCATGAGCCCAGTGGAAATAGAATGTGAACAACAGTATTCCGCATCAGTGTCATGGTACTCCTCCGGTAGGTACTATGTGTCTTTGCCATTTTGAAAGGAATCGAATCTATTAGGGAATTCACGCGTTGCCGCTTATCAGCGTTTGGTACAATTAGAAAACTATAAGCTACGCGACCCCGCACTCCGTGCCAGTTATAGTAAAATTATTAAAGAATATATCGCTAATGATTATTTAACTGGAATAACTTATAATTCTACTGCTGATCAGCATAATGGTTATTATATTCCGCATCATCCTGTTATTAGCAATGATAAGAACACAACTAAAGTTCGTATAGTATTGGACGCCAGCGCTAGAACTCATAATGGAGTGGCACTTAACGATATTTTACATACCGGGCCGAATCTACAGGCCGACATATTCACGCTATTATTAAATTTCCGCTTGTTTCCTATCGCTTTCATAGCTGATATAAAACAAATGTACCTCCGCATTTCTGTCACAGACGAACACAGAAAATATCAGAAAATGTTAAACCACTTTACTACCGCTGAACCAATCCGCGAATTCCAGTTTAACCGGGTTGCATTTGGTCTCAAATGCAGTCCATACATGGCCATGCGAACTGTGCGACAGTTGGCAGCAGACGAGAAACACCGCTTTCCACGAGCCGCTTTGATTGCTGCTCGAGAATTATATATGGACGATCTAACGAGTTCTGCTTCTTCTTTGGAAGAAGCTAAGGAGATATCGAGTGAACTCATCGCACTATTTAAAGCGGGGGGTTTTGACCTCACTAAATGGGCAAGTCATTCCTTAGAGTTGATGATATCTGTGCCGCAATCTAACCGCCCTTCTATTAACTTTTCTGACAGGGAGAATCTAAAAATTCTTGGCTTACAATGGATTCCGTCAGACGATAGTTTCTCTTTTACTCAAATTCAAATTCAAAAATATCTTTATTTCATAGGCCTATTAAGTAGCACTTAAAATCGTCAATAATACACTAATAATTAAAATAATTAACACGAGCGCCTGAGGCGAGTGCAACCGCAATAACAAAGTGGCGATTGCAATCGCCACAAGCAGCCGGATTCCGTAGTAAAGCCTTTCATGAGAAGAACCCGGCAAGAAGCTCATGGGCCACTTTTACTACTTCTGAACTTGATGACAGTTGTACTAAGAGATCTATACTGTCTGCTGTGGCCCGCTTGTGGGATATTCTCAGTTTCGCTTTCCCAGTAGTACTATTTGCTAAGCTACTCATAAAGGAATTATGGAAGTTACATTCCGATTGGGATGATACTCCTCCTGAGTCCATTGTAATTCTATATAAGAAGTTTAAAGAGCAACTTCCTCTTCTTTCGTCTCTAAAAATCCCGCGTCATGTGGCCGTTATAATGGATTGCACGACAAATCTTGTTGGCTTTTCTGACGCCAGCATGAAAGCATATGGCTGCGTCATATATGCGCATATAACAGATTTACATGGTAATACACACGTACGTTTGGTGTGTGCGAAATCAAAAGATGCACCTGTTAAGGTTGTATCTCTGGCCCGCCTTGAGTTGTGCGCCGCACTTCTTATGTTAAAATAATTTAAATTAATTTATGATACTTACATTTCCCGCACTTCTATAAATAAAATATATGGCCTTTCCGATTCTAAAATTACACTTTCATGGATACACTCTTCACCGCATAAATGGAACGTTTTTGTTAGTAACCGCGTCGCTAAGTGTCAAGAAAACCTTGACCCTAAATGTTTTTATCATGTTAGTGGAAAAGAAAACCCTAGCGATTGCTTGTCACGAGGGCTTTTACCTGAGCAATTAATATCACATGACTTGTGGTGGCAAGGCCCAGCCTGGCTGCAACGCACTACAGGTTGGCCTATCACTTCATTCACCACTCTTTGCGAAGGAGAGATGCCCGAGTATAATAATAAAACCTTAACATTCTTAACGATCGCTTCTCGGGAAACTAATATAATTTACGATATTTCTCAAAAATTTACTTCGTGGAATAAAATACTACGCATAATAGTTTATGTTCTTAGATTTTTACGCATTATTCGTTGCGATAAGGGGCATACGAATATAACAGTTCCCGAATTAATAGTAGCAGAGAGATATTTACTATATTGCATCCAACAATATCATTTTTCGCAAATCTATAATGATATTAAAAATTATAAATTACGAACACCGCTTAAACGCCTTTGTCTTTTTATAGATAATAATAAAATAATTAGAATCGGAGGCAGATTATCAAACTCTAATATTCCTTATGAAGCTAGGCATCCTGCCTTATTACCTAAGCATGATAATATTACTCATTTATTAATTAATTATTATCACCGCATCCATTGTCATACTGGAGCGAATCTACTTAGCTCATTGATACGACAAAAGTATTGGATACTTTCATCTAGGAGTGTCATTAGACACAGGATACATCGATGTAATATTTGTTTTAAAGCCGCTCCCTCTAGTCTTTGTCCTAAAATGGCTGATATGCCACCATGTCGCGTGCAGGAGACTAAAGCGTTCGTACATACGGGTGTTGACTATGCAGGGCCCATTATTCAATTTCATATTTTCCTATGACCTTGAACATCTCCTATGTGTGTCATGAAGGCAGGGACTTAAAACGTTATCCATAAAAGAATTTGTAACGATATAATAACGTTATAATGATATCGATACCTCGGCAGACATATCGTTTTCAATATTTTGTATAACGTTTTACGAGTAACAGAACGAAAATTATAACAGCATGAAATCGTTAATATAACGATAAATACGTGACGTTGCCAAACCTATTTGCTTGCAAAAGCGTGCGAATCCGCGCGACTGGCGAGCTGGAACCAATTGGTCTACCTAATAGAAAATTAGGGCGGAGAGATATCAGCAACGCACGCGCTCCAGAAGAAACGTTGTCAAGCAAATGGACATTTTGGAACATCAAATCAATCCTCTCAAAAAAAAAATCTGGAAAACGGTTGACCCTAAAGGCCATCCCTGCAACTTCCCGCTAATTTTATACTTAGCGCTCAAAATGGCACTTATTACGTTTTTGAGCTCAAAGTGCAGTTTTGAGCTCTTCGACCTCAAAAGTATAATTTTCAAGTCATTTTGAGCTCTCCGAGCTCAAAGATATAACTGTTTTATGCTTTTGAGCTCTTTGAGCTTCTGATAGAGATTTAATAAAACACACTAGCTGAACTCCGAACAATAATAGTTTCATCATTCGTCACCCTCCGTATTCGCCAGACCTTGCTCCAACGGACTGCCATTTTTTCATGATATGGACAATTTTCTACGTGATAAAAAGTTTTCTTGCCATAAGGCAGTACAAAATGCTTTCACACAGTTTGTAGAATCTAGATCACCAGAGTTCTATCGCAAAGGCATAAAATAAATGACCTTCCTATTAGACGGCAGCAATGTATAGATAATAATGGTAGATATTTTGATTAAATATGTTAAATGAAATAAAAACTAATTTCAATTTTTCAGTACAAATCGGCAATTTCATACTTTAACCCCTAATACATACCCACGAATCATTTGTTTCAAAGGTATATAATTATCAAAAAACATCATACTGTTCGTACAGAGATTATTACCTATTTATTTAGTGCTATACAATATAATTCTATATGTTTAATTGGTTAACGCCACCAGGTCATAAAGTTTAAAAAAGTAGAATTCCTAAAAGTTTTGACATTGTACTTTCCTTGCAGAACTGAGCTATAGCGAGTGTCGTGTCTTAAATATACCGCATAAAAGGTAACGTACATTTTTTTACAATTCCAAATTAACCTTTAAAAATAGCCCATGTCTGCTGCACAATTTCGTGTGTTTTAAAGATTTTTATGGGGGAATATTTCACCCTTGGGCACATATATTTTTTTATTGTTACTACTCGTCATTTATTTACGTTAGATAATTTTATTTTACAAAATGCCTAGTAATACTCATAAAATAGTAGTCATTCCAAAGAATTTGATCCCAAATTTTTCAATACTAATTATTTAAGATTGTAACATACAACTGCATTAAGAATTTTATTCGCTTCTTCCTTTAAAATATAATAGTTCGCATACAGAATATAAATTAAGAATATTGCTTTTTGCTACTTGCTACTTAAAACATCACGCCGTCTCCCCTAAGGGGCAGACAGGCACTTTTAAAACAGTTTTTTCATAAATGTTATACATCATCACGTCGTCTCCCTTATGGGGCAGACAGGCATTTTAAAACTATTTTTTGTTAAATGTTATATATCTTCACACCGTCGCCCTTATGGGGCAGACAGGCATTTTAAAACAGTTTTATCGTTAGATGTTACTTATCATCTAGACGTCACACGGCAGCCATATTTATGCAACTGGTTTTTTTGTTTAAATGTAGTCATATAATAATTCTGTTTGTATGTTGCTATATCATCTCACCAACACCCTTAGGGGGCGGTCATATATTATGCAACTATATTTTTGTTTTATTGTAGTTAAAAATTATTATTGTAGTTAAAAATTATTAATCACCGACACTCCTATGGCCTGTTTACCCTTGCGGGACTTTCGGCCACCGCGCGTTTCACGCGCAACTTTGATGTTAGGATCCGCATTTGCAGCAGGATCCCTTTCGACTAACACATCAGGTGCTACACCCGACTCCTTCCCAGTTTTATTGAAGTGGTATTTAAGCCCCTGTATGAAGGAATTCAAAACGACCTTTGACATAGGAAGAAAATGGAGGGTTAAACAGTACATAATAATAGTAAAGAAAGAATATGAATATTCCGGCGAAGTCGTATACTACTGTATACTACGGTAACCACTTAAGCAGAGATAGAAATTGTGAAACATGATCATACTTGCGAACACCAAATATGAACCTTATATAGAAATTTTTGAGGCGCTCAAGTTTATCTAGTTTGTTTACGGTGACATCAGGATAGCTGATATCAGCGTAGTCAAGGATAGGCAGAAGCAGTGAAGTTGCAAACGTAATTTTGCTGGATGTATGGAGAAAATTGCGTTGTCTCTTAAGAGACCGAGCAGAAGCAAATAATTTTCAACTAACCTCTTGCAGCTGTGCATTCCAAGTAAAATTGGAGTCAATTGTTAGACCCAAGTTCTTAACTCTATCACTAAAAGGAATTTTACCACTTTTAAAAATGTCCTGTGGTGTGCCCAAGCAATTATTGAGATAAGTCTAGAGATGCCTACAATTGTGACCTGTGTTTTTAAAAGATTTACAGTAAGGCCGTGAGATTTACTCCACGCACTAATTTTGTCAAAATCGTCATTGAGTAGTTCCATAGTTTTCGGTAGTTATGTTAATGGTACTTGTAAGTAAATTTGTAGATCATCTGCCAGAAGGTGGTAGGTAGAAAGTAGGTTATTTGAGATGAAATTTATAAAAATTCCGAAAAGTAGCGGGGATAAAACGCCACCCTGGGGTACGCCATTCATGGGTTTTATTGTTTTTGCGCGGAACCCTAATTATTTTTCCAAAATTAAAGTAACCTAAGTTACTCCTTGTAACAACAGTTATCTGTTAGTGAAAATCCCGTCCTAATCGGTCCACCCATTCCGGAGATATTATTCATTGACGATTTCATGGTTTTTTTTTCACGGAACCCTAATTGTTTTTCCAAAATAAAAGTATCCTAAGTTACGCGCTGTAACAATAGCTATCTGATAGTGAAAGTACCGTCCAAATCGGTCCAGCCGTTCCGGAGATTAGCCGGAACAAACAGGCGGACAGACAGACAGACAAACACTTTAAAAATTGGTAATTTGTTATAGGTAACGTATATACTCTCGTTTTTATTTTATTTTTCGTAAAAATTTGTTATTTAGACTGTAAAAACAGACACTTCAATTTAATTTATTAGTGTAAATGTAAATATCCGTTTCGAAGGAGTTAAATTTACTTAATGTTTTTTCTTTTTGGTCACAATGAAAATATATGCATGCGCAAAGAGTATAATTAATCAATACATTTTAAACGTGCGTGAAATGAGCTGCCTTTTGCAAAACATGGCGGAATTCTGAACCTAATTTATTAAAAAAACCTTTTTATTTAGAAATAAAAAGTTGAGCACCTCCCTGCAGTCCTGCCCTGTGTTAAAGGAGTCACTGACAAGATTGGCTACATTCTCAAGAAAGCTTCAATTAAAAAATACTATAAGATACTATATATAATTTTTCCACCAGTCAAGTGCCATATACCCTTACAGGATGCAGGAGTGTACAAGCTGGATTGTGATTGTAGTCTCTCCTACATTGGGCAAACAAAGAGATCCATAAGAACTCGGATCAAAGAACACATAGCTGATGTGAAGCACCGTCGCTATACAAAGTCTGCAATTTGTGAGCACACACAGGACCACTCCCGCCATTACATCAGGTTTGACAAACCTCAAATCCTCGCAAAAGAACATCGATATCGTCCTAGAATGATACGTGAGGCTATTGAAATTAAGAAACATCCCAATTTCAATAGAGAAGACGGCTGAGTCTTACCATCAAGCTGGAATCCTATGATAGGCCTCACCAAACATAATACTAGAAGGCACACCACAAGATTGCAAGACACAGTTAGAGCTTATTGTGTGGATAAAACCCAGAGTAGTGATTAGTTAGTATTTCCGCATAAATTTAATAATCCATAACATGTTGATGCCTACTGAGTTTTCTGGCCGGATCTTTCTCAGTCAGCCCGCGTTCCGATCCGTTGGTAGCTTTTTAGTTTTAGCTTCTATTAAAATCAATATATTTAATAATATAAACTAATAATCAATATTGTCTTCTTACTGGTAGTATTTTGATCACTTAAAAATTTTAATTGGTAGTTTGTAGTAGAATTTTTAAGCACTAAATTTAAACAAAAATTTTAAAACTTAAACATAGCATCACGCCTGTATTCCCCGAAGGGGTAGGCAGAGGTGTATTACACATCCACGACTCGCCAGCTATGTTTGAGTCCCACGTAATAGGGGGCGTGCCTATTGGCGTCTACCGTGCACATTTCCAAACTCCGGGCTGCTACTGAGAATTGAAAAATCTCAATAGCACTGGCCGACCCGATCAGCAGTCGCTTACACTACCGCTGCATCACAGAGGCAGTTAAAACTTAAAGAAGAGTATTATACTAATTTTATTATACTAGCTTAAAACTTCTCCAAACCAAAAATTTGTAAAATCATATTACTGCGGGTAGGTCAAACCGTTGAAACAGCATATCAGCTTTGGACATCTACTAGTCCACCCTTGATCATTAATGTTATAAAGTATTCGAAACGTCGGGATAGTATAAAAATCAAGTAAACGCGATAGATTCCGTAAACGTAATTTTATTTTAAAATGTGTAAAATTCGCGTAAATGTTAGAAAGTATTACTTTTTATTTAGGTTTTTGATATGATTTTTTTTCGATATTTTCTTTGTTATTCTGCTATTTGGGGTGAAGACAAATCTAAAAAATTAAAGATTGTAAAAATCAGTTTAGCCGTTCTTGAGTTATTAATGGTATAACTAAACGTAGAATCATGCCTGTATTCCCCGAAGGGGTAGGCAAAGGTGTATTACACACCCACAGTTCGCCAGCTATGTTTAATTCTCACGTAATAGGGGGCGAGCCTATTGACGTCTACCGGGAACATTTCCAAACTCCGTGCTGCTACTGAGAATTTTTCTTTTTAGGAAAAAGCTCAATTACATTGCCCGACCCGGGGATCGAACCCAAGACTTCATGTATAACTAAACCGACAATGTTTATATATAGATGTTCAACTATTCTCGAGATACACATCACCAAATACGTAATTAAGCAGGTATGAAATCTTTAGGTCTGATTTTTAGGTATTTAACCTTTATGTGTCATTAATTTCAGAGATCTAGCTTAAAAAATATTATAGTTATAGTAACTTAGCCACTGTAAATGCTTCTTGTAAAGATACAACTGTTGTACTTAGCTTCTAGCAGCTTCTGGCGTAGTAGGCCAGTGCCGAAGCCTTTGACATGGTAAAAAGTGAAAAAAAATAATAGTAGGATGAAACCCATTGTAAAAGTAAGAAAATATAACAAAAATAAAAGGAAAAATAATTTACGGGCGATTTGAGGTCGGGAAGGGGGTGGGGGTGAGCTTTTAAGGGTAAAAATCGGTTTATCATGATTTCCGGCAAAATTAAGAGTCCTATCGAAAAAAGATAAATAGCAAAATTGTAGGCAATAAAAAGATCTACAACTTTTGTATTAACACTTTTTTCACATAACCTCAAAATTTATGTGAAAAATCTAAAAAACCAACTTCCACAAAAAATTTTTTTTTTCGCGAAATTTGGAGTAAACTTACCTTTTTATATCTCAATCCATCAGCCTTTTAACGTCCACTGCTGGACATAGGCCTCCCCAAGAGAACGC
Source organism: Leucoma salicis (assembly GCA_948253155.1). Lineage (NCBI taxonomy): Eukaryota > Metazoa > Arthropoda > Insecta > Lepidoptera > Erebidae > Leucoma > Leucoma salicis. The sequence continues at coordinate 10,478,767 of OX411815.1, forward strand.
CACAACGAGCGGTCCTGTGCTGACCGCATCCAACGGCTCCCCGCAGCTTTGACCAGATCATCGGTCCAGCTGGTGGGGGGCCGTCCTACGCTGCGCCGTCCGATACGTGGTCGCCACTCGAGAACCTTTCGTCCCCAACGGTTATCGGTTCGTCGAGCGATGTGGCCTGCCCATTGCCACTTCAGCATGGCAACCCGGCGGGCTATGTCGGTCACTCTCGTTCTCCTACGGATCTCCGTATTACGGATTCGATAACGTAGGGAAATACCAAGCATAGCCCGCTCCATGGCCCGCTGAGTAACTTTGAGCCTTGATATGAGGCCAACATTCAGAGACCACGTCTCTGTTCCGTATGTCATCACTGGTAACACACACTGGTCGTAGACCTTCGTTTTCAGACACTGCGGAATATTGGACGAGAAGATCTTCCTTAGCTTCCCGAACGCTGCCCAGCCGAGTTGGATTCGTCGATTGACCTCTTTCTCGAAGTTGTGCCTACCTAACTGGACTGTTTGTCCCAGGTAGACATAATGATCGACAACTTCGAGAAGCGCACTCCCGACTAGGACCGGTGCTGAAATGACATGGACATTAGACATGACTTTCGTCTTTTCCATGTTCATTTTGAGACCCACTAGTCGGGAAACCCTGCTGAGATCATTGAGCATGGTGCCAAGGTCCTCCAGAGATTCTGCCATGACTACGATGTCGTCGGCATATCGAAGGTGAGTGATGTATTCGCCATTGATGTTGATGCCGAATCCGGTCCAGTCCAAGAGCTTGAAGACATCTTCCAATGCAGCGGTGAAGAGTTTCGGGGACATAACGTCTCCCTGTCTAACACCTCTCTGCAGTTGGATCGGTCCCGTACTCTTGTCCTGAACACGGACTGACATGGTGGCGTTTCTATACAAGCACTTCAGCACTTCGATGTACCGATTGTCAATTTGGCACCGCTGAAGGGACTGCAGCACCGCCCAAGTTTCGATCGAATTGAAGGCTTTTTCATAGTCCACAAACGCCAGACACAGAGGCCAATTGTATTCTTCGGTTTTCTGTATAATCTGGCGTAGCGTGTGAATGTGGTCTATGGTACTATAGCCTTTTCGGAAACCGGCTTGTTCGAGAGGCTGGAACTCGTCAAGCCTGCGCGTGAGTCGATTTGTAATGACCCTCGAAAACAACTTATAGACGTGGCTCAAGAGCGAGATGGGTATATAGTTCTTCAAGAGGGTTCTGTCACCTTTCTTGAAGAACAGCACCACCACGCTTCTGGTCCACGACTCTGGAACGTCGCCCCCGAGAACGACGGAATTGAACAGCCTCTGAAGAGCTTTTAAGACCGGCTTTCCGCCTGCTCTCAGAAGCTCTGTGGTGATTCCGTCGTCTCCCGGTGCCTTTCCGTTCTTTAGTTGTTTGAGAGCCATTCTGATCTCGTACATGCTGACGTCCGGGATATCTTCGGTAAAGTGCCGAGTTAGCTTGGATCTGGGGTCTTGGACCAAGTCAACAGCAGGGCTCTGGGATCTGTACAACTGTCCATAGAACTGCTGGACCTCTCCCAAGATCTCATCTCGAGAAGAAATGATAGTGCCGTTGTTGGTCCTCAGTTTAGTCAACTGACTTTCGCCAACAGACAGATCTCTTGCGAACACTTTCGAGCCTTGGTTCCGCTCTATCGCCTCTTTAATACGGGTAGTATTAAATTGGCAAATATCGTGCCGCACAGCCTTGGAGATCTGTCTGTTTAACCGCCTTAGGCAGGACCAATCGGCTGAGGACTGGACTATCATTTCTTTTCTCCTCTCCATGAGTTTGAGAGTATGGTCCGAGAGTTTACGGTTCCTACTGACGCGACGGGCCTTGAAGTAAGTCGACCCGACCGCAAGGGCAGTTTGCACGAACCTGCTGTACATATTGCTCGCTGATTCACACTCATCTAGACATTGGAAGCGATTTTGTAGTTCGAGCTGAAAGCTCTCGGGGTTCTGGTATTGGGCAGGTGTTGGTTGAGCGTAGACTTCATCAAACGCGACCTCTCGACTTTTATTCTAATATTCAAGATGCCCCTGACTAGTCGGTGATCACTCCCAGTTTTAATCCTGCTGATCACTGAGACATCATTGAATATGTGTCGTTTGTCCGACAGGATGAAGTCAATCTCGTTTTTCACTGAACCATCAGGGCTAATCCAGGTCCATTTTCGCTGGGGCTGCTTCCTGAAGAAGGAATTCATCATGAAGAGGCCTTCCTTCTCCAGAAAATCAGCCAGCATCTGGCCCCTGTGGTTCCTCTGCCCAAATCCATAGTGCCCCACCTTCAGCTCATCGTCTGTCCTTTTGCCTAGTTTCGCGTTAAAGTCTCCCATAACCACCGTGAAATAGGTTTTAGACAAGTGGATGGCCTTCGAGATGTCCTCATATAGGGCCTCCACCTAGTCATCGGAGTGTGTCGAGGTCGGTGCGTAATGAATAAAACCTGTATGACCTTCAACGAATACCGTTTGGTTATTCTGAGTATGAGGTACGCTACCCTACTCGACACACTTTCAATCCTCTCCACGTTGCCTACGAGAGACCTGCGAACGATAAACCCGACACCCCCTTGGGACTGGTGGTCGCCCTCCCGGTGGAAGAGCAAGTTCCCGGACTGGAGGATTGTCGTGCCCTCACCCTCTCTTCGGACTTCTGACAACCCTACAATGTCCCAGTGGATCTTGCTCAATTCCTCTTCCAGCTCGGTGATTCTCTCGTCGGTCCGAAGTGTCCGAACGTTGTGCGTTACCAGGGCCAGAGGTCGTTGTTTATGGTAGCCTATCCGCGACCGGAGATTCTTCGCACCCCCTGCTCCGCCGTTACCGGGCCCGCTACCGTTAGGCCACGGAATAGCGGAGCTGCCGTGACTGAGGGCCGTTTTTTGTTGGGTGCTCATTTTTTGGGGGATATTGCCGTAATCGCCGCGCTTGGCAGGCGGGTTGGCGATCGCAGTGGATGTTATTAATACTCGAGGAAGTGCGGCTGCCCACTCCCCCGGTATTCCCTCAGTCGGCTCTTACGACTCCCATGGGTGGAGAGGGGGTGGGACAATTCTAATGCCGGCCCCACACGGTATATCTCAAACACTGTGATTTTTTTTAATGCAAAATATTTATTTTTTCCTCTCATAAAGATTTCAACGTATAAAAAGCACACCGACTTTTTTCAAAAAGCAGATATTAAACACAAAGTGAAAAATGTGAAATCGAAAATAACAGTCACGAGCAGGATTCAAACCTGCATCTCCTGGATACCGTCCAGATGCTTTGCCAATTCAGCCATCGTGACCCTTGCTCCTGACTGCTAATCTCGATAACACATTCATACTTAACGTCTTTGGGTGACGCCTGCATCATCTGTCGGAAGAATTTTCATACATTATACCGACCAGGTAAACTTAATTTTACAATTAAGATTTTACCTAATAATGACGCAAACCCTATAAATATTTAGATATTTTATATATATTTTTAGCATTTGACATGCTTAGCAACATACATTAAACACAAAGTGAAAAATGTGAAATCGAAAATAACAGTCAGGAGCAGGATTTGAACCTGCATCTTCTGGATACCGTCCAGATGCTTTACCAATTCAGCCATCGTGACCCTTGCTCCTGACTGCTAATCTCGATAGCACATTCATACTTAACGTCTTTGGGTGACGCCTGCATCATCTGTCGGAAGAATTTTCATACATTATACCGACCAGGTAAACTTAATTTTACAATTAAGATTTTACCTAATAATGACGCAAACCCTATAAATATTTAGATATTTTTATATATATTTTTAGCATTTGACATGCTTAGCAACATACATTAAACACAAAGTGAAAAATGTGAAATCGAAAATAACAGTCACAAGCAGGATTCGAACCTGCATCTTCGATTTCACATTTTTCACTTTGTGTTTAATGTATGTTGCTAAGCATGTCAAATGCTAAAAATATATATAAAAAAAATATCTAAAAAGCAGATATTTTGAGGTGAGAATTTTTGATTGAAAATTAGGGTGATTTTTCGATATTTCATATGGTTTCATCCTACTATTATTTTTCTAGTGTATAGAGGTGTACATACCCATGGTTCGCCAACAATATTTAAGTCCCACGTCATAAGGGGCGACCCTGTTGTCGTCTACCGGGCAGATTTTCACTTTTTACGAAAAAGCTCAATAACACTGCCCGACCCGGGGATTAAACTCGAGACTTCATGATCAGCAGTCACTCACATTACCACTGCACCACCGAGGCAGTTATCTTGTAATAAAAATGTATAAAATATAGTTTATCTTGTAATAAATATAGGTAATTAAGCACTGTTAATGATGTTGTTTTAATTTCAGAAACCACAATGGGGGTAAAATTAAACGCGCAAGATAATTCGGGCTTGGGGTTTGTCTACGCTTTGGGTCACGTGTTCAACCTGATCAGCCAAAGAATATTCCACCTTTGGTTGCATCCTGATTGGTTGCACAGTTTGTTTCCACGATACAAAGAATATCAGAGATGTAAAAGTGTGGTACACGCCTTCATTGATGAGGTACATATCTTTGTTTTAACTATATTTTACTACCTCGTTGGTATAGTGGCGTAAATATGCAAATTCAAACGACGAGATCCTGTGGGCTTAGCCAAGTTGCATTCTATGATTGCTAACGCTATAGAAAACTATTTAAATGTGAGGGAATTTGACATTTTTAACCATAGATAAAGAACCTATATTTATCTTAGTCTTTAACAATATCTAAAACGCTAAGTCACGTGACTTAACGTTAGAGATGTCAAATTTCCATACATTTTAGTAGTTTTCTATTAGCGTTAGCAATCATAGAATGCAACTTGGCTAGACCCACTGGGCTGCCTAAAAAATGAGGCAATAAGAATTCGCAAAGATCGTCTTCGCGATACGCAAATATCACGCTAAATTGTTGGTTGTGGCATTAAAGGACATGGCAAAATAAAGTGTGGGCGATGACTTCAATACATACACAGAGTTGATAAAAAAACATTATTATTTACACACACTGGTCGTAGACCTTCGTTTTCAGACACTGCGGAATATTGGACGAGATCTTCCTTAGCTTCCCGAACGCTACCCAGCCGAGTTGGATTCGTCGATTGACCTCTTTCTCGAAGTTGTGCCTAACTGGACTGTTTGTCCCAGGTAGACATAGTGGTTGAAAACTTCGAGAAGCGCACTCCCGACTAGGACCAGTGCTGAAATGACATGGACATTAGACATGACTTTCGTCTTGTCCATGTTCATTTTGAGACCCACTAGTCGGGAAACCCTGCTGAGATCATTGAGCATGGTGCCAAGGTCCTCCAGCGATTCTGCCATGACTACGATGTCGTCGGCATATCGAAGGTGAGTGATGTATTCGCCATTGATGTTGATGCCGAATACAGTCCAGTTCAAGAGCTTGAAGACATCTTTCAATGCAGCGTTGAAGAGTTTCGGGGACATAACGTCTCCCTGTCTAACACCTCTCTGCAGTTGGATCGGTTTCGTACTCCTGTCCTGAACATGGAGTGACATGGTGGCGTTTCTATACAAGCACTTCAGCACTTCGATGTACCGATAGTCAATTTGGCACCGCTGAAGGGATTGCAGCACCGCTCAAGTTTCGATCGAAATGTTTGAGAGCCATTCTGATCTCGTACAGGCTGACGTCCGGGATATCTTCGGTAAAGTGCCGAGTTAGCTTGGATCTGGGATCTTGGACCAATCCGACAACAAGACTCCAGAGTCTTGTTGTCGGATTGATCTGTACAACTGTCCATAGAACTGGTGGACCTCCCTTAAGATCTCATCTCGGGATGAAATGACAGTGCCGTCGTTGGTCCTCAGCTTAGTCATTTGACTTTGGCCGACAGACAGATCTCTTGCGAACACTTTCGGGCATTGGTTGGCGAATATCATGTCGCACGGCTTGGAGATCTGTCTGTTTAACTGCCTCAGGCAGGACCAATCGGCTGAGGACTGGACTGTCATTTTTTTCTCCTTTCCATGAGCTTGAGAGTATGGCCCGAGAGTTCACGAGTCCTACTAACGCGATGGGCCTTGAAGTAGGTCAACCCGATCGCTTGGACAGTTTGCACGAACCTGCTGTTCAAATCGCTCGCTGATTCGCACTTATCTAGACATTGGAAGCGATTTTGTAGTTCGAGCTGAAAGCTCTCGCGGTTCTGGTATTGGGCACGTGTTGTTCGGAACGTAGACTTCATCAATTGTGGACCTCTCGACTTTCGAGATAATATTCAAGATGCCCCTGACTAGTCGGTGATCACTCCCAGTTTTAATCCTGCTGATCACTGAGACATCATTGAATATGTGTCGTTTGTCCGACAAGATGAAGTCAATCTCGTTTTTACTGAACCATCAGGGCTGATCCAGGTCCATTTCCGCTGGGGCTGTTTCCTGAAGAAGGAATTCATTATGTAGAGGCCTACCTTCTCCAGAAAATCAGTCAGCATCTGGCCCCTGTGATTCTTCTGCCCGAAACCATAGTGCCCCACTTTCAGCTCATCGTCTGTCCTTCTGCCTAGTTTCGCGTTAAAGTCTCCCATAATCACCGTGAAGTAGGTTTTAGACGAGTGGATGGCCTTCGAGATATCATCATATAGGGCCTCCACCTCGTCGTTGGAGTGTGTCGAGTTTGGTGCATAAACCTGTATGACCTTCAATGAATACTTTTTGGTTATTCTGAGTTTAAGGTACGCTACCCTACTCGACACACTCTCAATCCTCTCCACGTTGCCTACGAGAGACCTGCGAACGATAAACCCGACATCTTCTTGAGACTGGTGGTCGCCCTCCCGGTGGAAGAGCAAGTTCCTGGACTGGAGGATTGTCGTGCCCTCACCCTCTCTTCGGACTTCTGACAACCCTATAATGTCCCAGCGGATCTTGCTCAATTCCTCTTCCAGCTCGGTAATTCTCTCGTCGGTCCGAAGTGTCCGAACGTTGTGCGTTACCAGGGCCAGAGGTCGTTTTTTGAGGTAACCTTTCCGCGACCGGAGATTCTTCGTACCCCCTGCTCTGCCGTTACCGGGCCCGCTACCGTTAGGCCACGGAATAGCAGCGCTGCCGTGACTGGGGGCCATTTTATGTTGTGTGCTTGTCATGGGGGATAATGCCGTAATCGCCACGGTTGGCAGGCGGGTTGGCGATCATAGTGGATGTTGTTAATACTCGAGGGAGTGCTGCTGCCCACTCCCCCGGTATTTTCTCAGTCAGCTCTTACGACTCCCGTGGGTAGAAAGGGGTGGGACAATTCTAAAGCCGGCCCCACACGGCAAGTAAATGTTTACTTTGGATATATGGATTAATTCAAACATTTAATACAAACCAGTTTAAATAGTATAATGATGAACAAAAATTACTATGTGCCTAACTCTCTAAAATATTATATAACTATTTTTTTTTGGGGGTGACTGAGACTGCAGAGATTTGAGATCTCAGGATATTTTAGATCTATTTTTTTAGCAATTGACATGCTCCGCTACTTTTTAAAGTATAAATTATTTGTGAATAAGGAAAAAGAGATTTTTAGTAGGAGCGTGAATCGAACCCGCGTCTTTTCCAATCCGGGGAAGTGCTCTAAGCCACTGTCCTATTCTACTGATCTTTCGATCATCCCAATTTCCTAATCACATTTGTCTTATGACCAACGCCATCTATCGGCAAGCATTACATGCATCCAATATAGTAAGTTTAATTTTGCAATTAAAATTCATACTATTTGATGGCGTGATTTTTTTAAACATTTTAGATCTAATACTTTCTAACATTTACGCGAATTTCACACATTTTGAAATAAAACTACGTTTACGGAATCTATCGCGTTTACTTGATTTTTATGCTATCCCGACGTTTCGAATACTTTACAGCATTCATGATTACGGGTGGGCTTAGATCGTAGATGTCCAAAACTGATATGTTGTTTCAACGGTTTCATCTACCCACAGTATTATGATTTTACAAATCTTACCATCAAACTGGAATCCTGTGATAGGCCTCACCAAACATAATACAAGAAGGCACACCACAAGATTGCAAGACACGGTTAGCGCTTATTGTGTAGATAAAACCCACAGTAGTGATTAGTTAGTATTTTCCGCAAAAATTTAATAATCCATAACAAGTTGTTGCCTATTGAGTTTTCTGGCCGGATCTTTCTCAGTCAGGCCACGTTCCGATTCGGTGGTAGCTTTTTAGTCTTAGCTAAAATTAAAATCAATATATTCAATAATAGAAACTAATAATCAATATTGTCTTTCTTAATGATAGTTTTTGATTACTTAAAAATTTGAATTGGTAGTTTGTGGTAGAATTTTTAAGCACTAAATATAAACAAAAATTTTAATACTTAACCCCTTGAGCGTCCCGAACCTGCATCTTCTGGATACCGTCCAGATGCTTTACCAATACATGATGCTCCTGACTGTTATTTTCGATTTCACATTTTTCACTTTGTGTTTACTGTATAGTGCTAAGCATGTCAAATGCTAAAATATATATAAAAATATGTAAAGTTTTATTGCTTGTAAAATTGTTAATAATTATTTAACAACGTTTGAAAATAATAGTTTCGTATTGTAAGTGATTTCTAAAAAATCAGTTTCATTTTGACTACTCGACCGTAAGTACTATACACAGCGTTATCTCCAAGATTAGTCAATTGAAAGTAACAAAGCGCCCGCCAAGCGCACAGTGTTTGCTTTGGCAAAAGCCGCCATTTGTTTATATTAGTGTTAAATGTCGTTTTTGTTTAGATAATAGTAATGTGTACGTGAAGTGAAATATTAAAGTGATTGACAATGAAGTGTGCTAGCTAATACAATAATTGAAATTACAAAATTTCAATGGAAAAATACAAAACTGTTTCAAATAATTCGGCAGATCGTGAGAAATTATGTAAGTACTAGATTTAAATAGATTTTTTGTAGTTTAGAAAAAAATTAAGACTTCATAATTCACTTGTATTCGCTAGTATACTTCACAAGGATATTGTGATATACGCAACATAGTATATAATTATAAAAATAACGAGATATCGCCGTTTTTATAAATCGATATCCAGAAAAAACAGGTAAATGGGACGCTTAAAGGGTTAAAGGAGTATTATACTTATTTTATTATACTAGCTTAAAATCTCATACATTGTAAGCATAAATCTTAGAGTAGATATTTTTAATTGTGAGATATGTGATGTGGTGGAGGACGTGCATCATTTTTAGTGGAGTATGATAGGAACCGGAGTCATAGGGAAGCGTTGCTAAGAGTGTTCGGTCCTTGCAAGCTCAGTGGAGGGTACAGTCTTGAGTTGACGGTCGATAGTCAACGACGGGTCGGTACGCGTTGCGTGTGATTTAAGCGCTCCTGTTCGATCGTAGGCTGAACATTTCGTCTTGAGAAACCCTTTGGAACCGTCTTATAGTGTCTGGTGCTGCGAGCTGTGATACGCAGGTGGAATATAGTGAAGCTGACTGCGCGGTCCAGTGATACGACTACGACGACTGCTGCCCTGGCCGGGCGTGGATGAAAGGTTGATAGAGTATTCCTTATCTGCTACTTCACGGCTTGCGGGGATAGAAAAATTCGTACCTCACCTGGTCTCTTAGGTGCACCTCTATACAGTCCACTGCATACTTATTGTGCGAATACCGTACAATCATTTCTGGTCCTTCGAGCCGGATACAGTTCGTGGCCAGTCAGCCAAGAATACTATCCTACGGTCTTATACATCTCCTTTGAATTCGTAATTTTCAGGTATTTAGATAGTACAGACGTTCTGTAACTATTATTTCTGACCGTGTCAGATTACCTCCCTAATAATTATTTTTAACATAATTATATGCTAAGACGTTCTTAAACATATATATTATTTACTATTGGCCATGCCAATCACCTCCAGTTTCCCCATTAAACTGGTAAATCTTTAAAATTTCATTGTATAGACGTTCTATACACACCTCATAAATTGTTTTCTAAATTACATTATTTATATATTAGATACATAAAATATTGTCGTACAATTATTTATTTATGTATTGTATGAAATTTATTTGCATTAATAGTAACGAGAATTAGTAAATACATTTTAAAATTATATTACACTCATCGAGTGTTGTTTCACAAAATGACGCCGCCGAAGGCAAAAGTCACCAGTGATGACGAGAAAGAAATGCCTAAAGAATTAACCGTGTTAATTCAACGAAAGCAGCGCATGTTTGAGCAAATGCAATTAGTTTATGATATGTCCCACGATTTATCTACTTTGGAAACAAAACAATTGTTTTTAATGCACGTGTCTGAGATTAGTGACTTACGTAGTTCATTCGAAAAAATATTTTTCGACATATTCGATAAAGAACTAAGTTTTAATTCTAAAGCGATGCTTCCATCCATCCAGCCTTTTAACGTCCACTGCTGGACATAGGCCTCCCCAAGAATGGGAGGATAGTGCCGTAATCGCCACGCTTGGCAGGCGGGTTGGCGATCGCAGTGGATGTTGTTAATACTCGAAGGATTGCTGTAAGATTGCTGCCCCTTCTAAGATTATTCTTGCCATCTCTCTCTTGCGCATTGCGTCCGGCCTGCTCATTGGTAGAAATGTTTTTGTTCTAGAACTTTTCCTATCCATACGCTTGCGATTGGAGTAGCCATAGAACGTTATCGAACCCTGGCGTACTCTGCTCGCATCCGGGATCGCATGCTGGCCATATATGGTAATAATATTTTATTCTGGCCTTTGTGGGAGTGGAATCATGCGACCCATTGGCGATAATCTAACTGGGTAGGGGGCCTAGGCAACAATTTATCGTTGTGATCAATTTCGTAAATTATCAAACGAACATCGCATTCGCCGTGCGAATGAATTAAAGTTGTGCCACAATTGTTTAAAACAAAATCATACTGTTAGGACTTGTAAAAGTAATTTTAAATGCTTAATATGATGCGGTGAATTACTCACCGCTCACCGCATCATGTTTTGTTACATCGCGAAGTGAGCGTTAATGAAAATAACAAACCGGTTTCTAATCAACTGATACCTATCCCCTGCGCCCGCTCCTGTGCCGTGCAAAGGAGACGGACAAACTGCAATCAGTACAGTGTGTCACGTAACATCTACGCATACCTATAAATATGCAGTAATATTAGGAACAGCTGTTGTGCATGTTTTAGACGCTTTTAATAAATATCAGCCGTGCCGCGTATTAGTTGATTCTGGCGCGCAGAGTAATTTATATCCATTAATTGTTTTAAACGTTTGGGACTATCAGCTTATAAATTTCCGTATAATACCTATTTACGGAATAGGTGGTGAATATGTTAAAACCATGGAATGGTATCTTGTGCCATTCAACCGCGTCATTGTTCGACGCCTGTGTTCAATATTACTATTTAACGTACTAATTCCGGATAAACTTATTAATGAGTATAAAGGATTTAAAATTAGCTGATCCGTACTTATTCAAAAAATCGCCGATTGAAATAATTTTATCGGGTGACATGTTTCCGTATATCTTATAACGGAACAAAATTTATAATAAATAGTGATATTCCGGTCGCGTTAGGGATTGTAATTAGGTTATGTAATAACTGGAAGACTAGGGGTGAATGACTCCTCTAGCAATAGCAACCTGGATGTTGTACCATTTTTTTTTATTTTTTATTTTAGGTGGGCAAAAATGTCCTACCGCACACCCCGCTGCCCGGGGAGACAACGGGGTGAATGGGGCTCTCACCCACTAAAAACCCACCGTGCGCCTCCACCCGCCCTGCTATGGCGGATCACGGGTACCGCGTCGTTACGACCGCGATCCGCAGGCGGCAGCCACTACGGGCACCCTCTCTTGAGCGACGCCTCGCGCACTTGGGCGTCGCACCTTCGCGGTAGGCTTCCGCGGACGGCAGGGTACTCCCCGACCCCACCGTCCGCAGCCTCGGCTAGGGCGGCATCAGGCGCAAGTAAGCGCGCGCACGCCGCCCCTCGCGCCGGCGGCGAATCGGGTCCGCGAAGGAGGATTCCTCACGGGCCCTCTCCGCCACCTCCTTCCGCGAGATGACAGCCTCGCAGAAGGCGGCGACCGCGGTCCAGGCCCTGTCACTGCCAACTATCGCTCGCGCAACGGCCGGCAGCGACAGGTCCACGCCTATGACTGCAACGAGTTCCCGGCGCTGCACATCCCAGGCCGGGCAGGACTCGAGCGTGTGCTGCGCCGAGTCCTCGTCGCAGTCGCAGTGGTGACAGCCTGGGGTCGTCTCCCTCCTTGCGATCGTGTGCAGGTATTTGCCGAAGCAACCATGCCCCGACAAAACCTGCACCAACCGGAAGGTGAGGACCCCGTGCTGCCGCCCTGCCCATTCTTCCAAGATCGGCCGGAGCGCCCCAACGGTCCAGAGACCGGCCCGGGGCGTCTCCAGCCGAGACTTCCACTTTAGGACAGTGGCGCGGCGGGCATCTTCGCGCCACGATGACATTGCGCTCGGCGAGGGGCGGCTGCCCCCCGCCCGCGCCGTCGACGCCCGCCGATAGACGTCGGCGAGCACCTCCGCCTCCAGATCCCACGGGGGGGTTCCGGCCAACGCGCAGGCTGCATCGGTCGAGACCGTGCGGTACCCGCGTATTGCCCTGACCGCTACGACCCTCTGTGGACGCCACAGAAGGGCCCTATTGCGAGCAGCCAGGGACTCCGCCCACACGGGCGCGCCGTACAGTGCCATCGACCGTACTACCCCCGCGTAGAGTCGTCGACACGCAAGACTCGGTCCGCCCAAATTCGGCATAAGTCGCCCGAGGGCGGACGCCGTGTTGACGAGCCTTGGCGCAAGACGGCGGAAGTGCTCGTCAAAGTGCCACCGTCCATCCAATACCAGGCCCAGATATTTGATGTGGGCCTGGATTGGGAAGCCCACACCATTGACCGTTATCGAGGCGCTGGCGGGCGGGCCCCGTCGGCGCCCATGGAAGAGTAGGGCCTCCGACTTTTCAAGGGCCACCCTAAGCCCCAGCGCCTCGATCCGCCTGACCACCTCCGCGGTACCTGAGGTGGCCAGCGTTGCCGCCTCCTCGAGGGTCCTGCCCCGGGCTGTGACGAGCGTATCGTCTGCGTAGCAAATTACGCCCAGCCCGGGGGGGAGCCGGCCACGGAGGACCCAGTCGTAGCCGATGTCCCACAGGAGCGGCCCAAGAACCGAACCCTGCGGGACGCCGCACGACATAGCCCTCCTTACAACGTCCCCTTCCCGGTCCACGAAGAGGACGCTGCGGCCGTCCAGGTAGTCTGCCACCAGCCGCCTTAGGTAGAGGGGCACTCCATGGTACCGGAGTGCCTCCTTGATGCAGCCGAATGGCAGACTATTGAAGGCGTTGGCGACGTCGAGCGACACCGCCAACAGCACTTCCCTCGAGGTGACGGCCTCCGCAGCCGCGGCCTTCAGGCGCAGAATGGCGTCGACCGTAGACCGACCCGCCCGATATCCAAACTGGGCGTCGGACAGGTCGGGGCCAACCGCTCCTAGGTGCCGGACGATGCGGGCAGCGACTATCCGCTCGAGGAGTTTGCCCGCCTCGTCCAGCAACACGATGGGCCTGAAGGCCGAGACCGTATTCGGAGGCCGTCCCGGCTTCGGCAGGAGCACGAGCTTCCCCTCCTTCCAGCAGTCAGGGAACCGTCCGGACACCAGGCAAGCGCCGAACAGCTCCCCGAGGCGGGGCTCAAGGTGGTCGAGGACCAGGGCCAGCACTCGGGCGGGAACCCCGTCCGGCCCGGGGGCGGCGCCTCTCCGCGTACGCGCAGCCGCCGCCCCCATTTCCGTCGTCGTCACGGGCGGTACCTCCCCGTCGTCGGCCTCCCGGTCACCATCTGGCGGAGCCATGACCGGGGGCGTGTGCACCGCCCGTGAGGGGAAAAGTCCCTCGACCACCTCAGAGAGGAAGCCCGGCTGGAGGGTCTCCGTAAGGGGGGGGTCCTGGGCGCGGAGCTTGTTAAGCGCCGCGCGGTACGGGCGTCCCCAGGGGTCACGCTCGAGACCCTCCAGCATCTCCTGCCTTTTTGCGTCTTTGGCGCGACAGATGGCCAGCTTTAACGCGGCGCGCGCACTGCTATACGCCGCATACAGCTGGTCCTCCCGCTCTTCGTCGCGGATTCGGCGACGTCTGCTGCGGGTGTAGGACCTCCGGGCACGAATACAGGCCGCACGGGGGTCCGCCAGCTCCGGGGACCACCAGTAAACCCCCTTCCGTCGAGTCCGGCGCCGCACGCGGGGCATGGCCGCATCGCAGATCTGCGTAAGCATGCCGCGAATGCGGCCAGCCTCGGCGCCCACGTCTTCCGTCAGGGGGGGAGGCAGCCAAGATTGAAAAATGGCCGCCTCCACTAGCAGGTCCCGGTCGAGCCTACCCACAGCCCATCGCGGAAAAGCGGGAGTTCTGTCCGCCGCGTGACCCCTGCTGGCGCCCTGAAGGGTCCGGGAGACCTCTATCTGAATGTATCTGTGGTCAGATAGGGTCTCGACCTCCTCCAGGACTCGCCAGCTCCCTACGCGTGCGGCGACACCGGGGCTAGCGAACGAAAGGTCCACTATCGACCCGCCCCCGCGCCGCACGCACGTTAGGGCGGACCCTCGGTTTAGCAACACGAGGTCCGCCGCTGCCGCCCACTCTTCAACCGCCGCACCTCGGGCGTCCGTCCCGGGGGACCCCCACGCCGTTGATTTGGCGTTGAAGTCCCCCAGCACGAGCACAGGGCTCGGTGCTATACGCCGTATCGAGGTCTCCAGATTGTGCAGGAGGACCTCGAAAGCCGCCAGACTACGACTAGGGGAGAAGTACACGCCATACAGCGTGACCCCTCCCCATTCAGCCGCCACATATCCCGTGCCCTGGTCTTTGAGTGACAAGGGCGGGGAATGCGGCGCCGCCGAACCGACGACCGCCACGGAGCCATCCCCGCTACCCGCCCAATTGGGGCGATCCGGGACTATGTAGGGCTCCGCGGCTACGGCAACACCGATCGACCGCTCCGCCATGGATTGCAGGAAGAGGTCCTGCGCCCTGGCGGAACGGCCGAGATTCCCTTGGAGGAGGATAGCGTCGTGATCCGTTATTGGACCACGATATCCTCCTCCATGCGCTGCGGCGGTCCAGCCGCGCCGGGTTGGGCAGCCGGGGCCGATGGGCTGCCCACCCCCCTCTTAGGGCCTGACTTGGCCGGAGGCCTGCACCCCACTCGCCCCATACAGTGGTTGGCGGGGCGATTGCCCGCCGCGCACGCGGGGCAGTGTGGGGTGGCAGAACAGGCAGCCGCCTGGTGCCCTGCCTGACCGCAGCGGAAACAGAGCCCGCTGCAGTCGAAGCAGTTAGTGCACAGCGGCCGGGTGTGACCGACCGCCATGCACTTATAGCACCTGGCAGGCCGGGGCTCCAGCGCGATTACCCGCGCGGCGCTCCAGCCCACCAGAAGTCTACCGGCGGCGACCAAATCCTTGGCCGCCGCGACAGGGCACGAGACCCAGACGGCACCCACACCACCTGGACCTGGGCGAATGGTGCCCACCCGAACGGCGCTGCTGGGAGACCCGGTTTTCGAGACGATCGCCTCCCGGATCTCTTCCGCCGTCACGGAATCGTCCAGCCCGGAAATGCGCAGTTCGGCGCACTTCACGGGTCTGGCGACCCGGACACCACTCTCTTCTGGGAACAGGCCCAGCAGCCTCGCGGCCATTGCGTCGGCCGTCTTGGCGCCCTCTGGCCCCAGGTACTCGAAGATTCGAGCACCTGTCCGGGCTTGGCGGGATCGAGCGGAAACGTCTCCGAGGTCTGAGACGTTTATATCCCGCCGGGCACGCTTCAAGACGGCCTCGTAAGTCAGGCCCTTTTCCTTGGCCTCGGGCAGCAGGGTGATGACCACCGCTGCTGCCTTCGGCACTTTGAGCTTGCGCGACCTTTTTCTTTTAGGCGCCTTTGGGGTCTCCCCCGTTTGCGCCCCTCTTAGCGACATTGGCGCCGCTTCGCGTTCCGCGGTAGCACCATGACCCTTGGCCCGGGATCGCCGGGGCCCCACCACTTGCCAGCCCCCGTCTGAGGACTTTGGAGCATGCTGGGGCGTAACCACCGCAGCTCGCGAGGCTGTGGTCTTTTGTGGCGGTTTAGCAGCACGTGGAGGTGCTGCGGCACTTGGCAGGGGCGGGAACTCCTCCCGGGGCCGGCCCCTCGAGGCTTGTCCCACCTGGCCCTTTTTCGCGCCCTTTTTCGTCATTTGCGCCTCCGCTGGCGGCGCACTCTTCCGGCTCGGTGCTTTGGCCGCCTTAGCAGCAAAGGACACTTGACCATCCTGGCACGGCAGGGGTGTCGGTGCCGAGGACGATGCGGCACTTCTCTTATCAGCCGCAAGCGGCGGCCGAAGTCGGGGCTCCGGCGGCAATCTTGCGGCTAGGGCCTCAAACCGCGGGCCAAAGACCGCATCCATGCGGTCGATAACCGCACGGAGCATTCCGTCGTCAAGCCCAGTGACAGGGCCCGACTGAGCGGCAGACGGAGCCGAGGCGGTCGCCGAGGTGGGGCGGAGGCGCGGCGGCTGCGGCGAGGCAGTCGCGGGGAGAGCAGGCTCGACCCGCACTACGGAAGCCGATGCACTTGGGGTGGCCTCAGGGAGCCCAAGCTCGACCCTCATACTGGCCATCCCTCGGTGCAGCTCCTTGACCGTTGCCTCCAGGCGCTGGTTACGCGCTCCGAGGTCGGCCACCTCCGCCACAAGCCGCTCCACCACGTTGGACAGTTCCGTGGCGGCGATTTTGAGGCCCCGGACGAAGCTACCTTTCAGGTTCTTCGAGCCCATGGCCACCGTCGTGATTATGGCCACGCTGTCCGCGGCTCTTTCTGCGAATTTGGCCGCAGTGGGCGGCCCGCCGCTGTCGATGGGGAGACGGAGCTTCTCAGACAGGAGCGCCAAGCGCTCCTCTGAGTGTTGCACCGTCTCAACCCTCTTGAGGCATCGCGTCTCAGCCGCTGAGGCGGCACGCGGGATCGGTGTCCCGGGTCGGCCGATGCCTCGACCCCTAACCGCTGCGGGTATTTTTGGGGGAGGCATCTCAGCCGAGCTCAGGTCGGAGTCCGAGGCAGCGCCCCCCTGAGATAGGGTGCGCTTGCGCCAGAACCGCGACTCCGACACCACTTCTGCCGACCGCGATGGCTGACTCTCGGCAGCCTCAGTCAGGCCACCCTCTTCAGCAGCGGACATCTCGGCGGCTGAAGTGCCGGCCGAGCTGCTCGTTATCGAGCCGTCCCTTGACGACTGGGACGCTCCCTTGGTCGTCTTCTTGCCCTTGCGGGACTTCTTGCCGCCGCGCGTTTTACGCGCAGCTGCATTAGTAGGGGCCGCTTTTGCAGCCGGACCCCTTACAGCTGAGGCGTCAGGTGAATTACCCGACTCCGTCGAAGTGGTTGATTTTAAATTTAACAAATCCATATGATTCCCACGAGTGTGGGAGAAAAGAGGTCCGCCCGGGCAGAGCTCCCATTACCCGGGTAAGCGTACATTTTTAACCCAACACAGGGGGTCCGCAGGTACCCTGGCTGGGGCCGCGCTCGAGACTGAACTACCCATCAGCCATGCATCTCCTCGCCACGCGCCAGAGCTTGAGATTCGGGGTAATTTTTTATAGAGGTTGTCTTCCTCGCGGTCCGGGCGATTAAGCCAAGACCCTCGTTCCTGTATGCCCGCGAGACGTAACCACAGACACGCGCTCAGGTTTACGATTTGGGATGGAGGGGGCCGCTGTGGCCCCACTGTCCCCCCTCTCCAGAGCCCGGTGAGCCAGTCTGGCCCCACTGACTCCGACGCCTGGTCTATCCGCTGTGCCCTCTGCTCAGTCAGAGGGACACGCGGAGACCCGTCCTGTCCGGAATTTTAGCCGCCGGCGACTGCCGACGTTGCCCGGGGTGCACCACTAGGAGGTAAACCGGACAAATTAGCACCCCACCTGGATGTTGTACCATGTGCAACATCACTAGTGTCGTACACTACTGAAAATAATCATTTAAATGATGAAATGGTGTGGACCCGACGGTTACTCACCACCGGGCACCGGGGGCCCTTTCGTGTTTCGTGTCAGCTCCTCACAAAACACATTGTCTGGCCGTGCGCCAAGTGTCACCACCCTTTTTTTTTCCGAGTGTCACCGGTACCCACTGTGCGCAAGCCCATATCCCCCAAACTCTTCGCAAACTTTGATGGCCAAAAGGAAAAAGAGCAAGTGTTTTACGGCGGACTCCCTATCCACATCATAAGTGGAGTTTTGCAACATCAGGGGTCTTCACAGTAATCTCGACGCCGTCCGTCACTATCTCGAGACGGCGCGGTCTTCCTTGCTCTTTTTGACGGAGACGCAGATAGGCGCTCCGGACGACATTTCGTACCTTAAATACCCCGGCTACGAACTGGAGCATTCCTTCCATCGTAAAGCCGGGGTGTGCGTATTCGTTCGGAGTGATGTCTGTTGTAACCGCCTTCGGGGCCTCGAACATGGCGAACTGTCCATTTTATGCTATTGGAGCAGTTTCCATCTGCGGAGGTGGTGTTCCTTGGTGACTTCAACGCTCGCCACAAAGAGTGGCTTGGGTCCAGAACCACTGACCTCCCGGGTCGACAACTCTTCAATATGGCTTGGGCCTATGGTCTCCCTCAACTGGTAACGCAGCCTACCCGTGTCTCAGATATTGAGAGTCATGAGCCCTCCTTGTTGGACCTTCTGTTGACTACAAATCCACACAGATACCGGGTGGTGGTTGGTGCTCCTTTAGGATCATCCGATCATTGCCTGGTCCGCTGCACCGCCCCTGTTGCGAGAACCAATCGTTTTCCAGCGAATGGGTCTCGTAGAGTCTGGCAGTATAAGTCATCAGATTGGGATGGACTTCACGAGTTCTTCGCGTCCTACCCTTGGAAGCAGCTATGCTTCTCCTCTAGGGACCATGACATCTGTGCGGACTGCATCACGGAAACGGTGGTTATGGGGATGGAATCATTCATCCCCAGCACCAAAATACCGGTTGGCGGTCGCAGACGTCCATGGTTTAAGCCTGTAGGACGGATGCACGCCAGAAACAGTCTGCATACCTGGCCTGGAATAGGGCCAGGAAAAGTCAGGATCCGAGCGCCAAAGAGGAAAAGCGGAAATTTAATGCTGCTTCCAGGTCCAACAAGATGGCTATTGCCGAAGCCAAGGCAGAACACGTTTCCAGAATTGGCGAGCGACTTGCAAGCTATCCCACTGGGAGTCGAGCTTTCTGGTCGCTCGCCAAGGTAGTGCAGGGCAAGTTCTGCTAGTCTAGTCTTCCACCACTGCGGAAACTGGACGGCAATTTCCCCATAGTGCAAAAGAGAAAGCCGATGTTTTGGGCCAACTCTTTGCCTCAAACTCGACTTTGTACGCCGGAGCGGCCACACCACCCACCATCCCTCGGTGTGAAAGCTCCATGCCTGAAATACGCATTACACAACAAGCGGGCAGGCGGGAGCTGCTGCTGCAGGACGTCCATAAGTCGAGTGGGTTGGATGGCATTCCTGCGGTGGTTCTTCGAACGTGCGCCCCTGAGTTGACCCCCGTCCTTACGCGCCTTTTCCGCCTTTCATACAATACCGGCAGGATTCCTACTTCGTGGAAGGTAGCCCATATTCACCCGATTCCCAAAAGGGGTGATCGGTCGGACCCGTCGAATTACAGGCCAATCGCGATAACATCCCTGCTCTCTAGGGTACTATAGAGGGTTATTAACCGCTGACTTCTGCAGTACCTTGAGGATCACCAGCTGATCAGTGATCGCCAATACGGCTTTCGCCAAGGTCGATCTGCTGGTGATCTTCTCGTGTACCTCACTCATCGCTGGGCAGAGGCCTTGGAGGGTGGGGGTGAAGCTTTGGCGTTCAGCCTGGACATCGCGAAGGCGTTCGACAGGGTCTGGTAACCATGGTGTTTGGCTGTGACCAAATTTTGCAAGTAAAATTTTACTCATTTCGTGGTTTTCAACTTAGACTTAGATGGGCAACGAGTAAAGAAACACGTTTGTGTATGGGAGCCCCCCTTAAATATTTGTTTTATTTTAATTTAATTATTTATTTTTAACGTGAATATATACTTAACTAAATATTCTGTGAATATTTCAAGCGTTTAACTGTTGCCGTTATCAATATGGAGCAAAAACGAGTAAAAAAAATCACGTTTGTTGTATGGGAGCCCCCCCTTAAATTTTAATTGTATTTTTATTGAATTATTTAATTTTATAGTTAATATATAACTAAATGTTCTGTAAACATTTCAAGCGTCTACCTGTTGCCGTTATCAATAGCGAGCAAAAAAAGGGCCATAAAATTACGTTTGTTGTATGGGAGCCCCCCTTAAATATTTTATTTTTAGTATTTGTTGTTATAGCGGCAACAGAAATACATCATTTGTGAACATTTCAACTGTCTAGCTATCGCCGTTCCTGAGATACAGCCTGGTGACAGACAGAAGGACAGACAGAGCAAAAACGAGCAAAGAAACACATTTGTGTATGGGAGGCCCCCTTAAATATTTGTATTATTTTAATTTAATGATTTATTTTTAAAGTGAATATATAACTAAATATTCTGTGAATATTTCAAGCGTCTACCTGTTGCCATTATCAAAAGCGAGCAAAAAACGACAAAAAGAATTACCTTTGTTGTATGGGAAATAAATATTAATAATACTTAAATATTATTTCTTTTTGTTTTTAGTATCTGTTGTAATAGTGGCAGCAGAAATACATCATTTGTGAAAATTTCAACTGTCTTAACTATCCGTTACCGTTCTTGAGAACAACAGCCTGGAGACAGACGGACGGACAGACTGAGGTTGTATGGGAGCCCCCCTTAAATATTATTATTTTTTTGATTTTAGTATTTGTTGTTATAGCGGTAACAGAAATACATAATTTTTGAAAATTTCAACTGTCTAGCTACCGCCGTTCTTGAGATTCAGCCTGGCGACAGATGGACGGACAGACAGACGTTGTATGGGAGCCCCCTTAAATAGTTTTTTTTGTTTTTAGTATTTGTTATTATAGCGGCAACAGAAACACATCATTTGTGAAAATTTCAACTGTCTGGCTATCGCCGTTCTTGCAATACAGCCTGGCGACAGACGGACGGACAGACAGACGTTGTATGGGAGCCCCCCTTAATTTTTTTTTAATTTGTTTTTAGTATTTGTTGCTATAGCGGCAATAGAAATACATAATTTGTGAAAATTTCAACTGTCTAGCTACCGCCGATCTTGAGATACAGCCTGGCGACAGATGGACGGACAGACAGACAGCGAAGTCTTAGTAATAGGGTCCCGTTTTGACTCTTGGGGTACGGAACCCTGAAAACGAAGAAACATACAAACAAGGTTAGGAAAAATATTGAACAAAAAACAGAATTACAACGAACCACTGAAATGTTTTAATAAATTTAGCTTAAAAGTATGCAAGGTATCGCGAAAGATTTCAGTCGAGTTACTAAAAATGGCGTTGTACGCTGCACAAGACCGCGCCAGAGTGGAATTGCGACCAACATTAGTCCTATATAACGGAATGTGGAACGTTTTTGTGATTGGATACCGTGGAATTTTACTAGGAACAGCAAACTTAATATTATCTAGTAGATAACTACAATCTATGCTACTGTGGATAATCTTGTACAGGAAAACCAAATCAGGGATCACACGCCGGTGCCTAAGAGTGCTCATTTTAAGAAATTCAAGCCTTTCGTCATAAAAAACTCTATGTGAAATTCCTGGTGATATAAAAGCTAAATGCCTGGTAAACATTCGTTGAATACGTTCTAAGCGCTGTGAATGAATTGTATAAAATGGATTCCAAACAACAGAAGCATAGGTACTCTAAGTGACTACGCACGTATAAAAGAACTTTCAATCGTAAACGGCGAAACTCTTTGGTGATTCTTTTAATGAAGCCCATAATTTGAGCAGCCTTTTTAACTATTCCATTAATATGATGATTAAAATTTAGCTTGCTATCCAAGATTACGCCTAGGTCTTTGATTTCAGTAACCTCCTCAATATTTGTGCCATTAATGTAGTGGATAGTATAGTTGGATTTTTAACTTAAACAATAATAATTTAGTATGTTCAATTGTCGCTCTTAGCGACTCAAAGAATTATACATACTCAACCGTATATGTTAAAGACATTTGTAGCTAACCCTGCTAGTCGTATAATTGCTGCGGTTCCACCCAATTGTTGGTATCACGTAAAAGGCTCGCCTTTTTTTCGTTAATAACGCTGCAGACATATGCTCTCGTAGCGTTCTGCCTGCCCGCTTCGTAGAGGAAGCCGCGCAGTGGATTCAAGGTCCTAAATGGTTATATGAGAACCAACTGAATTGGCCTATATGGCCTTATATAATAAATAAGTCATTTAAGATTCCCGAGCTTAAATAAAACAATGCAACGTTTGCATTTAATTCTTACCTAAATAAAAATTTGTGTAAAAATGACCTCGAGGAGACTTTCAATAAGTTTTCTTCGTTTAGTAAATTACAGCGTGTAATTTCATGGTGTCTTAGATTTATTAACAATCTTCGTTATAAAAAATCAGAACGATCTGTAGGACCTCTGAACAGCTCTGAGCTGCGACAAGCTCACGTCACAATTGTCCGTGTTATTCAATTTAATAATTTCGAGTCGGAAATATTAGCCTTAAAAAATGGTAAATTTGTAGTTTCCTTACGTAAACTATCGCCCTTTGTTGAACATGAAGTACTCAGGGTGGGGGGTCGGATCTCACAGTCTGATCTTTCTTACAATACGACCACGTAGGTACAGATATAGGCGGTCCGTTTCTCGTAAAGGAAAGTAATCGTCGTAACGCGAAACTTTATAAGGCCTATCTATGCCTATTTATATGCTTTTCTACAAAGGCAGTGCACTGCGAGGTGCTAACAGATTTATCAACTGAATGTTTTCTAGCCGCATATGATCGTTTTGTAGCTCGTCGAGGGTTAAGCTCTTGCTTATATTCCGATTGCGGGACTAATTTTGTATCAGCGGGTAAGCATTTAAAAGAGGTAACTAAATTCTTATATAGTAAAAGGAATCAGGATGCGATTATTATGGGGTGAACAACTCGCCAAGTTGAATGGCAAACAAATCCTCCTAATGCAGCTTCCATGGGTGGACTATGGGAAGCTGGAATTAAAAGTGCGAAGCACATTTTACAGTATATTCTAGGCGTGAGAACTCTCACTTTAGAAGAGTTATCTACCGTGTTTTGTAGGATAGAAGCCGTTTTAAACTCGCGGCCTTTGTGCACATTGTCTGACAACTCAAACAAATTCGATGTATTGACCGCAGGCCACTTTCTGATAGGTCAAAGTCTAGTAGCTGTGCCAGAATATAATTTAGAGGACGTTCCTCAACATAGGTTAGCAATTTATTTAAAAAATATCGCAGTCATTCTGGAAACGCTGGTCGGGTGATTACCTTCACACTCTGCAGCAAAGAGCAAAGTGGTTCTCTTCACCTCCTAACGTAAAGGTCGGTGACTTAGTCTTACTAAAGTCGAATCTAAACCGCCCGCTGCAATGGCCTCTTGGTAGGGTTGAAACAACACATGAAGGAGTTAATAGAATCGTTCGCGTTGTAACTTTGCGCACAAAAAATGGTCTATTAAAAAGACCAGTGAACAAAATTTGTCCAATACTGTATGCAAAAAAATTAATAACATAATTATAAACATAGCATCACGCCTGTATTCCCCGAAGGGGTAGTGTATTACACACCCACGACTTGCCAGCTATGTTTAAGTCCCACGTAATAGGGGGCGAGCCTATGGACGTCTACCGGGCACATTTCCAAACTGAAACTGAGAATTTTTCTGTTTAGGCAAAAGCTCAATAACATTACCAGACCCGGGGATCGAACCCGAGCTTTCCGTGTGGTGACGGACTAAGAATACAAGTGTCACCATCCCAATCTTTCCCACGGATGTCGTATGAGGCGACTAAGGGAAGTAAGCAATTGTCATCCATTGCATGACTGGTGGTAGGGTTGGGTACCAAGTGAGAGTACTCACTTGATATCAGGCCCGAGCGGGTTGGTACCACCATCTTCCGTGTGACCGGCCATGAAGCACATCGTTGCGTTTTGGCTATAGCAGGAAATAGCCGTTTATATTTCATTTTATATCTGTGAAATGAATTGGTGAGCAGGGTCTTGCAAATACTCTCGATATAGTCGAGTCCATGGGCGACGGTTACCATTTACCATCAGATGGACCGTTGCCACAACATGCAATAATAAAAAAACATGATTAGCAGTCGCATACACTACCGCTACATATATGGCACATAATTATATGTTTAATAAATCGTATCTTATATTATTTATGTTAGTTATATACCTCTTAAAAATATTTATTTTGTACATCTTTTACCTATTCATTGTAGGTTTACTTAGCATAGAACTTTGTAAGTCTATTTAATAACTTTGTATTTATTATTATGGATTGTATATCCTTCACCTTCCCTCCTTTTTAATGGGGAATTCATCATGTTGAATTCGGTGGAGGTTATGTTCGGTCCTTGCAAGCTCAGTGGGGTAGTTATTTAGTTAACTTCATTGACGCTTGTAGTCTGCAACCGTTTCGGTGTGCAGTTACAGTCTTGAGTTGACGGTCGATAGTCAACGACGGGTCGGTACGCGTTGCGTGTAATGTAAGCGCTCCTGTTTGATCCTAGGCTGAACATTTCGTCTTGAGAAACTCTTTGGAACCATCTTATAGTGTCTGGCGCTGCGAACTGTGATACGCAGGTGGAATATAGTGAAGCTGACTGCGCGGTCCAGCGATGCGACCACGACGACTGCTGCCCTAGCCGGGCGTGGAAGAAAGGTTGGTGGAGTATTCCTTATCTGCTACTTCATGGCTTGCGGGGACAGAAAAATCCGTTCCTCACCTGGTTTCTTAGACACACCTCTATACTCTACACAAAGGTTGAATGAAATGAATGTGGGAGTTCTGATGGGCGACTCAATGGTTAACTCGCTGCTATATGCAGACGATGCGGTCCTATTAGCGCAGTCTGTGACTGACCTGCAAACCCTAGTCGACGTAATGGCAGAAGATTGTAAGAAAAGGGGCCTACGTGTGAATGTGAGCAAAACCAAAGTAATGGTTTTTGAAAGAGAAGAAGCCAGAACAGATGTTAGAGTAGCAATAGGAAATGGTGTGCTAGAACAAGTGGATGAATTTGTATATCTTGGATGTGGATTCAGTCGAAAGAAGAGTGAATGCGGGAGATAGAGTGAACGGAGCATTGGGGCAACTTCTCGGCAGCCATCACCTCAGCCAGAAGGCACGTGTCGCAATACACAACGCAGTGCTTGTCCCAACGTTATTATATGGAAGCGAGAGTTGGGTATGTAAAAAGGAGCATGAGAGTAAAATCAATGCGGTCGAAATGCGATCTCTGCGGAGAATCTGTGGAGTGAGGCTGACTGACCGCATTCGTAACAATGACGTAAGAGAGCGTGTAGGTATGAAAGAGAGTATTGGTGTAAAGATGCGAAAGGGAATACTCCGATGGTTCGGACATGTGGAAAGAATGGCGGACGAGCGACTGGCTAAGAAGATATACAATGCGAAAGTGGAAAGATGTAGGTACAGGGGGAGACCGAGACTTACCTACCTAGACCAAATTGGTCATGTATTGAAGGAAGGTGGAGTCAGGAGTCTCCGAAACCGGCGAGCGTGTATGAAGAGAGTTATGAATGTTGAGGAAGCAAGAGATGTATGCAAGAATAGAGCCTCTTGGCACTCTGTTCTCTCTGCCTACCCCGCAAGGGAAATGCCGTGATGATAAGTGTGAGTGTGGGCCGTGGCTGGTCTGCCACTACATGCAATAAAAAAAAGAAAATAATTAGGGTACTACAAAAAAATTAACCACTAAATAATTCCACGTGAATGAAGTCGCGGGTTGCACTTAGTTTATAAAGTTTGTTACTTAAACTTTATATAAGATGCTTCAATATTTGAGTTCATGTTTCTTTTTTTAAAATAACAAACACTTTATGTAAATTTTCGACCCCTAATTCACCTTCTTAGGGGTAAAAATTATAAAATCGCTAATATACGTGTTCATTTATTTTTAATCAGAAACAGTGTTACGATGTAACCAACAATAAAAAAATAAATTGTAAAGTTGAATATTCTATTATACCGGATACGATATCCGTAATTTAAAAAAGCACGCGCTCGATAGCCATATCCCTATCTATGCGAGGAATTATTACTTGCTCGCTTGATTACGCTCCCATAAAAGGCAAGAAGACCTTTTCATTACCATATATGGTAAGCAAACAAGACCGGGTAAGCACAGAATATGGGAAAGTTCCAGAAATTTCAAATTATCCAACAGTAGTAGCGTTTAGATACGGTAACGCGACAGAGATAGCATTATATTGTATTAGCTAGGAGGTAGATGATTAAAATATAATAGGATAGGACGGGTAGAATCATTCTTTTCACTCGTCATTTTTATGTGCGTCGCACGGAGCTAACATTGCCGTTGCTAGTATACGAGTAAATTATAATAACTTTAAAAAAAATGTATTTCACACCAGGTGTTGTTTAATAAAGAGTAAATTTACATATTCTTTTTGTGAGTGTTCAAGGAAACCCCAGATGTATGTAGTATATAATTAATTCTAATGTAGAACTCATTTTCTTTCTCTTTACTTGATTATTTAGAACTATATTTGAAAAGTAGATTTTACGTGTATCAGTTTCTATAAAATATGTTCTAACGAGACGGTAGTTGTATTGTGTCACAGGATTCGTGAGATCGGTATAATAATAAATAATATTATATAACTGCCTCGGTGGTGTAGCGTTAGTGTATGTGACTGCTAATCATGAGGTCTCGGGTTCGATCCCTGGGTCGAGCAATGTTATTGAGCTTTTGCCTAAAAAGAAAAATTCTCAGTAGCAGCCCGGAGTTTGGAAATGTGTCCGGTATACGTCAATAGGCTCGCCCCCTATTACGTGGAACTTAAAACATAGCTGGTGAATCGTGGGTGTGTAATACACCTCTGCCTACTCTTTCGGGGAATACAGGCGTGATGCTATGTTTTTTTTGACGCTATAAATAATATTCGTAGCGATACGCACCCAAATTATATATTTTTTTTAATTAATTAACTCTGCCAAATGATAATACGCGTAGTAGCTTAAAAAGTAGGCATTTTATGACCACGGATAAATTGTGACAAAAATCCTTTCACTGCAGAACTGCAGTAGCGAGCGGCGGTCTCTGTATATACAGCGTTCGCACAAATAACAAGACCTAACACTCTTGTTAACGTATATTCCTTTTACATTTCCAAATAATGCTTTAATACTTTTCCACGTCCTTGTGCTGCATAATTTCGTGTGTATGATAAAAGTTATTTTTAGAGGATGTTTCACCCTTTGGCATATTTTTAATTGTTACTACTCATAAATTTTTTTACGTTGGATACTTTTACAAATCAAAATTTTTTCATTAATTTAGTTGACCGAAACTCCTCCAAAATAATTCTTATTATAATATCTATACCTATTAATATTTTACAGAATACCTAGTAATATTTATAACATAGTTAGTCTATAAAACATTCTTCCAAATTGTCAATACTTTTTTATCACTAATATATTAATTCGTTAGAACCATTTGGCCTACAGATTCCTAAATAGTTATCTACGATTGTCACTTATAACTGTATTAAGAATTTTATTCACATACCTACAATTTTATTCACCATAAATTATATTCAATCAGCATAAATTATATTTTAAAACTATTCTTTTTGCTACTTGTTACTTAACATTGCGCCGTCTCCCTTATGGGGTAAACATGTAGTTTAGAACAATTTTTGATAAATGTTGCTTACCATCACGCCGTCGCCCTTATGGGGTGGCCATGTATTATGAAACTATTTTTTTTACACGTTACTTATCATCACACCGTCACCCTTTTTTTTTTTTTTTTTTTTTTATTTTAGGTGGGCAAAAATGTCCTGCCGCACACCCCGCTGCCCGGGGAGACAACGGGGTGAATGGGGCTCTCACCCACTATAAACCCACCGTGCGCCTCCACCCGCCCTTGCTACGGCGGATCACGGGTACCGCGTCGTTACGACCGCGATCCGCAGGCGGCAGCCCCTACGGGCACCCTCTCTTGAGCGACGCCTCGCGCACTTGGGCGTCGCACCTTCGCGGTAGGCTTCCGCGGACGGCAGGGTACTCCCCGACCCCACCGTCCGCAGCCTCGGCTAGGGCGGCATCAGGCGCAAGTAAGCGCGCGCACGCCGCCCCTCGCGCCGGCGGCGAATCGGGTCCGCGAAGGAGGATTCCTCACGGGCCCTCTCCGCCACCTCCTTCCGCGAGATGACAACCTCGCAGAAGGCGGCGACCGCGGTCCAGGCCCTGTCACTGCCAACCATCGCTCGCGCAACGGCCGGCAGCGACAGGTCCACGCCTATGACTGCAACGAGTTCCCGGCGCTGCACATCCCATGCCGGGCACGACTCGAGCGTGTGCTGCGCCGAGTCCTCGTCGCAGTCGCAGTGGTGACAGCCTGGGGTCGTCTCCCTCCTTGCGATCGTGTGCAGGTATTTGCCGAAGCAACCATGCCCCGACAAAACCTGCACCAACCGGAAGGTGAGGATCCCGTGCTGCCGCCCTGCCCATTCTTCCAAGATCGGCCGGAGCGCCCCCACGGTCCAGAGACCGGCTCGGGGCGTCTCCAGCCGAGACTTCCACTTTAGGACGGTGGCGCGGCGGGCATCTTCCCGCCACGATGACATTACGCTCAGCGAGGGGCGGCTGCCCCCCGCCCGCGCCGTCGACGCCCGCCGATAGACGTCGGCGAGCACCTCCGCCTCCAGATCCCACGGGGGGGTTCCGGCCAACGCGCAGGCTGCATCGGTCGAGACCGTGCGGTACCCGCGTATTGCCCTGACCGCTACGACCCTCTGTGGACGCCACAGAAGGGCCCTATTGCGAGCGGCCAGGGACTCCGCCCACACGGGCGCGCCGTACAGCGCCATCGACCGTACTACCCCCGCGTAGAGTCGTCGACACGCAAGACTCGGTCCGCCCAAATTCGGCATCAGTCGCCCGAGGGCGGACGCCGTGTTGACGAGCCTTGGCGCAAGACGGCGGAAGTGCTCGTCAAAGTGCCACCGTCCATCCAATACCAGGCCCAGATATTTGATGTGGGCCTGGATTGGCAAGCCCACCCCATTGACCGTTATCGAGGCGCTGGAGGGCGGGCCCCGTCGGCGCCCATGGAACAGTAGGGCCTCCGACTTTTCAAGGGCCACCCTAAGCCCCAGCGCCTCAATTCGCCTGACCACCTCCGCGGTACCTGAGGTGGCCAGCGTTGCCGCCTCCTCGAGGGTCCAGCCCCGGGCTGTGACAAGCGTGTCGTCTGCGTAGCAAATTACGGCCAGCCCGGGGGGGAGCCGGCCACGGAGGACCCAGTCGTAGCCGATGTCCTACAGGAGCGGCCCAAGAACCGAACCCTGCGGGACGCCGCACGACATAGCCCTCCTTACAACGTCCCCTTCCCGGTCCACGAAGAGGACGCTGCGGCCGTCGAGGTAGTCCGCCACCAGCCGCCTTAGGTAGAGGGGCACTCCATGGTACCGGAGTGCCTCCTTGATGCAGCCGAATGGCAGACTATTGAAGGCGTTGGCGATGTCAAGCGACACCGCCAACAGCACATCCCTCGAGGTGACGGCCTCCGCAGCCGCGGCCTTCAGGCGCAGGATGGCGTCGACCGTAGACCGACCCGCCCGAAATCCAAACTGGGCGTCGGACAGGTCGGGGCCGACCGCTCCTAGGTGCCGGACGATGCGGGCAGCGACTACCCGCTCGAGGAGTTTGCCCACCTCGTCCAGCAACACGATGGGCCTGAAGGCCGAGACTGTGTTCGGAAACCGTCCCGGCTTCGGCAGGAGCACGAGCTTCCCCTCCTTCCAGCAGTCAGGGAACCGTCCGGAGGTCACACCGTCACCCTTATGGAGTAGATATAATAGGGGTTAAAGTATGAAATTGCTGTTTTATTGTAATAGGTACTTCGAATTGACATAGAACCTTCATGATTTGAGATTTTTAAGTGAAACTTTTTTCAAATGGTACCTATGAGGCTCTTTAAAAAAATGTGCAACATTCGATTATCGACTTTCAGTTGTTTTTTTTTTATTCAGCTTAGACAAGAGAGATGGATACTTCGAAAATTCGAGTGATTTTTGAATAGGAGTTCCGACGCAGAACTAACGCTGCAGAAACAGCTCACAATATCAATGTTGTGTTTGGAGAGGGGACTGCTAATTAACGCACCGTGTGATTTTGATTTCAACGCTTTCGTGATGGAAATTTTATTTGAAGAACGAACCACGTGGAAGGCTGTCCACAAATGTGAATAACAATGAATTGAAAGAGATGGTGGTAGCCGATTCGAGCCAAACTACGCAGGAATTAGCAACATGGTTTAACGTTACCTTACCAACAATATTGACTCATTTGCGTCAAATCAATAAAATAAAAAATATGAAAAAAGGGTGCCTCAAGATTTGACTGATCTGCAGAAAGAAACGCGTGTTGAAACTTGTGTTGCCTTGTTGAATCGATACAGAAATGAAGGAATATTGAATCGAATTGTGACATGTAATGAAAAGTGGATTCTTTACGATAACCGTAAGCGAAAAATGCAATCTGGTCAAGCAATAACGGCAGATGTCTACTGTGCCCAACTCCGAACAATGATAGCAAAACTTGCAGTGAAACAGCCCCGACTCCTGAATCGATCTTCACTATTATTGCTCCATGATAACGCAAGACCTCATACAGCACGATAAACCGTTTTAACTCTACAGGAACTGGAATTAGAAACCATTCGTTACCCTCCGTATTCGCGAGACCTTGCCCCAACGGATTACCATTTTTTTCGTGATTTGGACAATTTTCTACGTTATAAAAGGTTTTATTCCCAGGAGGCAGTACAAAATTTCCATTTTTCAGTACAAATCGGCAATTTCATTTAACCCCTAATATATTATAAAATATTTTTTTTAAATGTTGTTTATCATCACATTTTAAAACTGTTCCTAAGATAAATATATAAAAAAAAACAATATGTTTTTTGTCTTATTTTACTTACTATTTTATTGAACACCACCACGAGAAATGAATGAAATTCATCGGTCTTTAGTGTTTTAATATTATACACCTCAGACTAAGAACTACTAGACGGAGCCACGGCGTGGCCGCACTTGAAACAGCAATATTTTTTTTAAATGTTGCCAGGTTGACAAATATTTAACCATATCTGGGCAAATTAAACGATAGTTAGAATGAGGTCTGTAACTAGGTCATAAATAAGAAACTCTTCGTAACAAATATTTTATTGAAAATCGCAACGTTTATCAAAATGATTATTTAAAAGTAAATCTGCCACCCCTTCTATTCATCCAACCATCAGTCTTTAAACGTCCATTGTTGGACATTAGCCTCCCCAAAGAGAAAAATAGAACTAGCGGGCTTGTGCTGACTGCATCCAACGGCTCCCTGCCGCTTTGACCATATATTTGGTCCATCTGGTGGGACGCGGTGTTACGCTGCGCTGTCCGATACGTGGTCGCCACTCGAGAACCTTTTTCCCCCAACGGTTGTCAATTCGTCGAGCGATATGGCCTGCCCATTGCCACTTCAGCATGCAAACTCGGCGGGCTATGTCGGATATTCACGTTCTACCTCCGTATCCGTAATAAGAATTCGATCACGTAGAGAAACACCAAGACTTTGAGCCTTGATGCAAGATAAATATTGCTTCTCCATATATTGCCGTTCTGTTCGATATCTCATCTGGTAAATAATAATAAGTTATATTTAATAAAATAATAGTACACAAGAATACAATTAAATTATCTTTTCTTTCATTTCTGGGTCAAATAAGTAAAGAATTATCATCCTTCCAGCGCTGATTTAATTAATTGAATAAGAAGTTTTTTTTATTGCATTTAGCGGCAGACGAGCCACGGCCCATCTGATAGTAAATGTCAGTTAATGTCAACTGTCGCTCATGGACTCAACTATACTAAGAGTATTGTCAAGCCGCTGCTCACCATTTCATTTCCCCGATATATAATGAAAGAATAAACGGCTATCTCCTGCTACGACCAAAACGCAACGATGTGCTTCATGGCCGATCCCACGGGAGAGAGAGTACTATATATAAGTGGTGAAGTTAGCTATAGGACGAATACCACGACCTTATAAATTTGTGATGCCACCTACCATTTGGAGTGTGAATATATCTTATTTAATTTTGTTTTATTCCTGGGTTTTATTTTGAAACCCTTAAATCGCAGACAGGTGTCACAAAAGAGAGCAAATTAGTTTCTCTGAATTCTAGATTATGACTACAGCGGTAGTCATAATCTAGAATTGGGAATTAGTTACAAAGTTGAAGTACAAAGACTTTAAAGCTATACTTACATGAACATATTCATGGCAATGATTTTGCTCCCAACGTTACTATTTTCTTATTATGTATAATGAAACATCAACAAAATATCGTGAAGCATATTTTGGGTATTTCGTGGGTTGCCTCGTTTTCCCGTAGCATCAACGCATTTCGATCTCGCATTTGGATTAGAGGAAAACCTAAAATGGTAATTTTTTATCATCATCTCATAAATGACATATAAATTTGTTAGTAAAGTGAAAAATGGGCAAATTAAATTCGCAATAAGGCAACACCGAAACAATTCAAAGTAATAGAAATTTAGCTAGAAAACGTGTTTTGCGAGTGTATGTTAGTAGCAATTATTAATTTCGAGTAAAAAAAGCCCATTTTATATCACTTTATAGCATTCAATCATTAAATTATTTCATTTTCGACTACATATGAATGAAATGTTATACCTGTATTTTTTCGCTCGCTGTAGCTTTTGTAGCATAGTACACTATTTTACAAGCACTATTATCACGTAGTCTTTTTCTCAAAACACTCATTAACACAAATTAACATTAAATTTTTATTAAAACCCGAATTTTTATACATAATGTTCGATTATGTCAGTTGGATCGTGACAGACAAAGCATTTTGACATCGTGACAATACCGAAAACTGGCCACGGCGACAAAGACAAAAATCTATGGCTTTGTCTGTTTTTTGCACCAGTAAATTGTATCTTGTTTTCTCGCTCATACATGTCAAAGAATTTTCTTCGCTCTGTCTAGATAGTCTGAGTTATACACACTATTCTGATAGATAGATAGTAAATCTAGTTATTGTATTTTTTTTTTTCATTTATTTTGGAAAATTAGCATAAAGTTTAAACATCTCGGGTAAAAAAAATTATGAATACATGAGTGACCACTAATTTAAAAATAATGTCGGTTTCAAGTAGATTTGATAATTGTACAATTCATAATTATAATACCTGTCTTAAATAGTGAATTATTGCTATTAATGTAGAAAAGGAGAAAAAATTACAAAAGCAAAAAAAGTAATAGCTGTTTTTTTAATTCAGTTTTACCTAACTATTGGGGGTTAATAAAAACAACATTTAACATTAAGAATACTTTATTTTACACTCATTTACAACAAATGTTCAAATTTTTGCCCCCCCATTCTTATGCAGACCCTAAATCTACGGATGAATTCTCTTCTGAGCAATCTTGTGCACCGTCGACCACTTATTTTTGATGCGGCTGCTCTGACACGGCTTCCAAAGAACGTACAGGTTTCCTGTACACCTCATCATTGAGGCAGCCCCAATAAAAAAATCCAATGGATTTAAATCAGGTGAACGTGAAGGCCACAAAATAGGCCCTAGACGATCCATCTATCTGCATATGTGCTATTTATATATTTATTTTTCTTTTGGATGAGTTTCGGTCAACTAAATTAATGAAAAAATTTTGATTTGCAAAAGTATCTAACGAAACAATTAAAAATATGCCAAAGAGTGAAACAACCTCTAAAAAGAACTTTTATTACACACGAAATTATGCAGCACAACGTCATAGAAAAGTATTAAAGCATTATTTGGAAATGTAAAAGGAATATACGTTACCTCTTTTAGGTCTTTTATTTGTGCGAACGCGGTATATTATAGAACAAGCCGCTCGCTAATGCAGTTCTGCAGGAAAAGGATTTTTGTCACAATTGTCCGTGGTCATAAAATGCCTACTTTTTAAGCTACTATTATTACTTGGCGGAGTTAACAAATTAAAAAATATATATATATGTTGGGTGCGTATCGCTACCAATATTATGTAGTACTGATTAGGTAATAATCTCTAAATGAACAGTATAATGTCTGAACAAATACTGGGGTCCGTAGGGCGAGGAATAATACACTCACACTAGGTATATGCGTATATTCGCTTATGAACGATTCACACGATTCACACATCATATTCTTAATCCTACGTATTTAAATTAACAACGTGAAGCATCTAGGGCGTGAAATAAAAGCAACAAACAATAAATCAATATAAATATCTGGCCATACCGCCCACCAAGGACATAATGCAGTATGTCCTTCAAAATCTTATAAACTAAATTAAAACCTTAGTTACAATTTTAATCTTACTTTGCTACTGGTAAAACACATAAATTTTTAGTTGCTCGTTTTATACGAGATTTTTGGTTCTTTAACGTAACAACTCGCGTAATTCCGTCAGGTCCTGGGTGTTTTTGTTCGATTTTACCTAACAACCACTTGCCAGGTGGCATATCGTCCTCCTTGACTAACACTATGTCCCCTATCGATGGTTCCGGGGTTTTATAGGACCATTTATACTGCTGAAGGAATTGGTGAAGGTAATCATGAGACCACCGTCTCCAAAAATCCTGCATCATTCTCTGATGGGTTTGCCAGCGTTTTAAGCTAGAGACATTCGACTTCTCATAATTAATGTTAGGAACAACGACAAGTGGCTCACCTACCAGAAAATGACCTGGAGTTAAAATTGCTGTGTTCTCATTATCCTCTATGTAACCCAACGTTCTAGAATTTAAACAAGCCTCGATTTGAGCCAACACAGTAATCATCTCCTCGTATGTCAACGTACCTATAACTCTTTTAAGATGAAACTTTGTGGACTTGATTCCGGCTTCCCAATGACCGCCAAAATTTGGAGCATGAGGAGGAATAAAGTACCACTCCGTGCCATTATTGAGGAGATACTCGGCTATTTCTGCATTTAATCCCGATCTTTGGCTGTTAAACAGGTAAAGCAACTCTCGCGCTGCTCCGACAAAGTTTGTAGCATTGTCGCTGTATAACTCAGCGAGTCTACCACGTCTAGCTACAAATCTTTTAAACGCAGTAAGAAAACCTCGGGTAGTCAGGTCACTCACGTCTTCCAAATGGACTGCCCTAGTACACGTGCATATAAACAGGGCGATATAAGCCATGTAGGACTTATTGCCGCGACCCTTAGACACTCTAATATTTATAGGACCGGCATAATCCACACCACTACTTAAAAACGGCTTATTTTGAGTGACTCGAACCGAAGGTACTTGTCCCATAAGCTGCGTTCTTATCTTCGCCGCATATCTAACGCATCGGATACAAGACCTTACATATTTCATAGTCAATATCTTGGCTCCCACAATCCAATATTTAGATCTCAAAAATGTTGTCATTAATTGTGGGCCACCATGCATAGTTTTTTCATGAGCATCTGCGATCAATATGTTTGTAAGAAATGATTCTTTAGGGATTAGAATGGGGTGCTTGGCATCAAACCCCAATTCGGACATTTCTAGCCTCCCACCGACTCTTATTACACCCTTAGCATCTAAAAATAGGTTCAGTGAATTCAACCTTTTCTTCTTAATCAAATATCCCTTACTTCTTAGTTCCACTAATTCTTCTGACAACCCTTCTTCTTGACATTTTCTTATACAGAGCTCCATGGAATTATCAATTTCTTGTTTTGTCAATTGTTGGCTAGTATGTTTTGTTACAGAATCCTTTCTAATATGCAGAAATCTACGACAGTAAGCAACGACGCGCACAAGTCTGGACAAAGAAGAAAATCTTTGCCAAAGCGTAATGTCTGAGACCGATGTACCTTTTCCAGATTTGTAACTAAGTGTTTTGGTCTTTTGTAGTCAATAACCTTTTCTCTCAATAAAGTGGGACCATTAAACCATACCAATGCCGTGAAAAGCTCTGATGGAGAGATACCGTGAGACGCACAGTCAGCTGGATTTTTCTTGGATGATATATGGGCCCAGTGCTGCGTGTCTAGTGCTTAAAATCTCTGAGACTCTATTGCCTACAAATGTTTTCCAGTGGCTTGGAAGATGATTTAACCAAGCCAGAACTACTCTGTCAGTATAAGCATGGAGATTAGTTTTAGGTATTTCCAAGACCTCGGCCACTTCTACCATTAACTTAGCTAATAGAACTGCTCCGCAAAGTTCGAGTCTAGGGATGGAAACTTGTTTAATAGGAGCCACTTTTGTTTTTGATGTCACCAATGAAACGTGTATGTTTCCCATTTCATCCTCCACTCTCAGGTATACAACTGCAGCGTATGCTAATTTAGACGTGTCTGAGAAACCATGCATTTCAGGGTGGACGGATTTATTGTATGTGCGTAACCACCGTGGGATTCTGACATTCACAAAAGATGGTAAGTTCTGTCGATATGTTACCCATTCCTTTAATAAATTGCTTGGCACTTCTTGATCCCAATCAACTCCAGCTAACCATAGCTTTTGAATTAATATTTTAGCTACTTACTATACACGGGGCTAACCAGCCAAGAGGATCAAATAACCGTGAAATGTCGGAAATAATTTTTCTTTTCGTTGCAGGTTCAGTTAGTGGCACAAGATCGACAGAGTATTGGAAGACATCTTCGCGTGGATTCCAGGTAAGTCCTAAAATTCTTGTCATATCATCTACCTTTATCCTTAACCTTTCATCCTGTCCTTTGTTTTCATTCCTTATCATATCTAATAACTTCCTGCTATTACTAACCCATTTTTGCAATAGAAACCCTCCTTTAGCCAATGCCTTCGTCAGTTCCATGTAAATATTAAAACATCTCTCTTCAGTTTCAGCTCCCGTCCTGAGATCGTCCATATAGAAGTCATTTAAAATTATATTTGATATTTCAGAATTATTCTGACACTCATCATAAGCCACCTGTTGCAGTGCCCGCACAGCCAGATATGGCGCAGAAGCCGTGCCGAATATCACTGTAAGAAGCTCGTATTCTCTTTCAGGACTCTCTCTCCAGAGCATACGTTGATATGGAGTATCTCTTCTATTTACAAGCACCTGCCGATACATTTTTATTATATCGGCGACTAGGCATATTTTATTCCTTCTCCAACGCATAATAGTATGGCGGAGTTCCGCTTGCAGGGACGGCCCAATCATCAAATTATCATTAAGGGACCTGCCATTTATCCCTTTACAGGAAGCGTCAAACACGACTCTGACCTTGGTCGTGTCCTTGTCCTCCCGGACTACCGCGTGGTGAAGAAAGTAGACAGCTTCTTTATTTTCTTTATTATTATTGCTCACTTTTATCATATAATTTAGTTGTAAGTACTCCTTTAGAAATCTTGTATAGTCTGTTTTTAGTTTAATATTTTTACTTAGTTTAGTTTATAGTCCTTTTAATCTTTTTTCAGCTATCTTCCTTGACTCCCCATATTTGCAGTCCGGGTCAGCATCACGAAACGGTAACCGTAAATATAGCGCCCTTGACCATCCCGTTTCGTAGTAGCTGTGAAATACTTCTCACATCTTATCTCTTCTTCTGTGAGCCTCTTCTTAATTTCAGATGATTCGGCTTCGAGCTCCCAGAAATTTTTTAACAATTTGTTAGTCTCTAAGTTGTCTGACATCACTATGATGTGAGAATGAATAATTGTCGAATGGTTATCTACCTCCACAACGCCAGACAATATCCAACCAAAAACCGTATCCTGCGCTAAGAGACGGATGGCTGACTGGGATTCCGTTTAATGCCGTCCTTGATGACCTGACTGTATACCTCAGCACCTAGTAAAATATCTATTTTATTAGGTCTGTGATACTCAGGATCAGCCAAGTCACCAACCAGCACGCTTACCCATTCTGCTCCAGTTACTTTCGTAACTGGGAGAAGGGAAGTGACAGATTTCAACACGTAGGCCCTCACTTTAATTTGGAACCGTGGTTTAAGTCTCGACCTTATATTAATATGGACTGTGAACTTTGAAGTTACACTTTTGTCCCCACCATAGGTGTCTATTATGGTGTGCTTTGCCGCGATTTTTTTTAAACCTAAATACTGAGCTGTGCCTTCAGTCACAAAAGATCCTTGCGAACCTTGATCCAACAAACTTTTCGCTTAAAACTATCACAAGTCTAAAACACAATTTTTAAAGTCAGGAACTACTGCAACTTTACTTCTCAAAGTCTTCAAGTTTAAATCAAATTACTTTTTACTTTAATGAAGTTAGCTATAAGCACTGTATTAAGGTTGAAAATGTACTCACAATTTCGCACCGCACTCACTGTTACAACTCGGGAACAACTTCCGAATCCGGTGGCCCGTCGTAACCGCAACTCTGCTGCAGCAACCTACCTCGCACGTCTACACTTCCGGGGTCTTCCTCCCGGCACCTCCAAAAGCAATCAACACCAGCTTGCTGATGGGATGTCCTGAACAGCGATCCACTGTCCGGCTTGACGTAGGGTGTGTGGCAGCCACTCACCAGTTGACCTGTGTGCACCACCAATCTTCCGACTCGCAAGGACCATGAACAAGGGGGGTCCGTAGGGCGAGGAATAATACACTCACACTAGGTATATGCGTATATTCGCTTATGAACGGTTCACACGATTCACACATCATATTCTTAATCCTAAGTATTTAAATTAACAACGAGAAGCAAACGATATCGCGATACAGAAAAAGCCAATAACGCCATCTAGGGCGTGAAATAAAAGCCACAAACAATAAATCAATATAAATATCTGGATAATGTCTCTTCTCTCTTTTCATCAATCTTATAACTCATGAACTTCGATGTGCGTATCATTTGTATGCTGATGACCTATAAATATATACTCAAGCCAGGGTGAGTGATCTTCAGTCAGCAATTGCTGCTATAAATAATGATTTAGTAGCAATTAAAAACTGGTCTGCAAAATTTGGTCTATGTATAAACACAGAAAAATGTCAGTCCATCTTACTTGGTAGTTCTCGTTTACTCAGTGTTACCAATATAACCAGTCTGCCACGAATAGTCTACGACGGTATTGTCATAACATACAGTAATTCTGTTAAGGACCTTGGCCTATTTGTAGACAGTACGCTTGAGTGGAAAACGCAGGTTACTTATATTAGTCGGAAAGTTACAGGATCACTTCGCTCACTCTATCGTTTTAAGAACTTTCTTCCAATCGCGACCAAAGCAACGTTGATGCGGACCTTAATTTTCCCTATCATCGATTATGCTGATGTGTGTTATCTCGACCTGAATGCAGATCTGCTCAATAAACTTGACCGACTTCTCAACAATTGCATTCGCTTTGTTTTTAATCTTCGTAAATTTGATCATGTTTCAAAATTTCGCACAGAACTAATCTGGTTACCCATTCGGCAAAGGCGCAGTTTACACGCTGTGTCATTGTTATATTCTATCTTAAATTCTCCTAATGCTCCCATTTACTTAAAGTCCCATTTCCAATTTCTCTTTGCTACTCATGACCGACTCCTTCGCTCTTCTAGCAATCTTCTTCTTCACTGTGTCTCTCACACCTCTAGCCTTGTTTATTCTTCCTTCAATGTACAAGCTATTCTACTCTGGAATGCGTTGCCATTAGAGCTCAGAATGGCTACAAGTCGTGTAACATTCAAATCCAGGGTGCGGGAGTTATATTCCCGTATTTTGACTGAGTCGTCTCCAATTAAATAACTCACATCTATTCGATTTGTTATAAAATATTTATGTAAGTATATTGTATTTATATATGTTTACATCAGCATATATTATTAAATATATATATATATATATATATATATATATATATATATATATATATATATATATATATATATATATATATATATATATATTTATATATATGAATGTATATTTATGGTTATTTTATATTATTTGTCATATAAGTAAGTGTATTATAGTATTCGTTTATATGTCTCGTTTTCTCGTCTTTCAACCCAAGCACCTACCACAACACATAAATCTCTGTTCTGCCCCAGGTTGACTGGTAGAGAATGCCTACGGCATTAAGTCCGCCTTGTACCAATTGTTTGTGCTAAAGTTATGAATAAATAAATAAATAATGTTTTTTGATAATTATATATCTTTAAAGCAAATGATTTGTGGGTCATCACAACTTCATTCATTATTGCAAAGACAAAACCTTCAGTTTCTCCGAAGAGATCATTCAGTTGCAGGCAGGAAACACATGCTGCAAAGTCAATATCAGGCCCATGTAAGGCCCGATAAAAATGTCCATGCAGCTCCTTTGCTCCTCCATACCTCCCGGCGATCCTCAACGCCAAGTACCATAGCCTTGTGCCAGTTCTCTTTAGCCAAAGCAAGCGGGGTGAATCCTTTATCCACTCTAACTACATCACGATGCACGTCCGTATCAGTATTGAGAAAATATTCTCTAAGGTTGCATACCTCGCGGTTATGAAGGGTTTTGATGTTTAAAAAACCACGACCCCCACATCTCCGCGGGATATACAACCTCATTACTGATGAACGCGGATGGTGCATTTGGTATGTAGTGTGGGGACCTTTCCGTCAAGGATATCAAGTTCAGCGTGAGTCCATGTGAGTATGCCAAAGGAATACAGGCACGACCCAACTGTTACAGGCACACACCTTGCTGCCACCAGAAAGTAGAGTATTAAGCACTTTTCTTAAGCGGTAAAAGAAGCGCTCCTGCAACATTTTTGTTTCATGCCTGCCTCAGAGATGCATAAGGCCTGTGACATACCCAGATATTTGTAGGTCTCAGTAGCTGACAGAGATCGGAGTTGCGTGAAATCTGAAAGTTGCATTCCTTCAGATTCCACGACCACACCTCGCTTTACATATAAGACTGCACATTTATCCACACCAAACTCCATTCTGATAGACTTACTAAAGGTTTCAGTTACCTTAAGTAATGCCATCAGTTGGGGTCTGGTGGGGGCAAATAACTTTAAGTCATCCATGTAAAGGAGGTGGGATAGACCCTGTCTCTCTTTCCGCATCTGATAGCCTAGGCCTGAATTCTCTAGTAAAGTACTAAGAGGATTCAGGGCTAGGCAAAACCACAATGGACTGAGGCTGTCCCCCTGAAATATACCCCGCTCAATTTTGATTGGTGCGTCATTTACCCAGAGCCAGCAACGATCAGGATAGCAAAGGGCCGTTTTCCATTGCCCCATACATGTTTTCAAGAAGGCACGTAGACTTGCATCTATTTTATACAACTCCAGTACCCTCAAGAGCCATGCATAGGGAACAGAGTCATAGGCTTTATTATAGCCTATCCAGGCCGTCACCAGCTCTTTCCGGCCGCGGAGAACCTGTTGGCTTATGACCGTGTCAATAATAAGGAGCTCTTTAGTTCCACGTGCCCCGCTCCTACATCCATTTTGATATTTGGCCAAAATAGAATTTTTGCACAATATGTCAAGAAATTTTTAACTGTCAAAATGGATGTAAGGAGCTTATATATTGTAGGTAGGCAAGTAATAGGCCTGTAATTTTTAGGGTCCGCGGAACTACCACTCTTATAAAGAAGGTAGGTCGTACCGACAGTTAAAAAATGTGGTAACGACCTCGATATCAAATACAACTGAATGAGATGCCAAACGAACATGTGAACTGCGTAACCATTTGAGCCAAAAATTGTGCAGTCCGTCCGGTCCCGCTGTTTTCCAATTGGGTAACGAACAGACTGCACTGGTTACATCATTTGTTGTTATTAATACTGCTTCCATGTCAGTAATATGTTCACATGGTCGTTTGACATCTCGCATCCAGTTCTTCATGAATGACAGGCCTCGACCAGATGTTTTGCCAAAACGTAGTAGTGGCAGAAACATCTGGAAGATGCCTGACATACAGATCTACATCGGGTCGTTCCCAATTACGGTAGACCTGTCTCTCGTCTCTCTGGAATGTACGGTTCACAGTGAATCGACCTACTCTCCGTTTGTAGTGCCTAACGCGATTTGCCCACGCATAAATTTTCTACTTCAGGAAGTCTATGTGTTCTGTGACGTGGGACATATATTCTCGGGGATTTATGTTAGTCCCCGAGAAAGCCCGATTTACAAAACGCATGACTTTCGGACGGGTGTTGCCTGACCTGAAGCAGATAAGCTTACCGATGATTACCCTGGTTTCGGCTATACATTGCTCAATCCTGGATTGCCAAGCCGGTACGGCTGTACGCGGTCGAGTAACAGGACTTTCTTCAGAGATTTTAATTCCTGCTACTCGATATGCCGCAACGGCTGCACAATACAAAATTGAGTGTGTATCCGGCAAATTTTCGCTGCTTTCTATATAAACAGATAACAGGACTACTGGGTACTTACGGTTAAGGTTCCATTGGCCTCCACTTCCTCAGCTGAGTTCAGCTGCAGTATATCTTTAGATATATGCTCCACAGTTTGCGAGAAAATGGGGGATACAATGTTACTCCGTACGTCCGAGTGAAGCCGTTCAAGTACGGTTTCATCCAACAATTGACAACGTTGAATGGCCCGCACTTGATCCGACAATCTCTATGCTGTGACATTGACAGCCGGCTCAAGCTCCTGAAACAAAGGCAGCATACGATCACGGTACGCTGTAAGGTTACGTCCTCCCTCTGTAGCCACATAATATGCCCGCATGACATTTTCTTTAATCTTTTGAGACCATTTCATGCGGCGCACATTACCACCGGCAGCGGCCCTATTTGAGACCTGTTGGTCTCTGGGTCCCAAGCGTGTTGGCGGCCGGCCTCTCCTCTTCCTGCGTACTAGTGGCGGCGACGTAGGCGGGGAGAGTACTCGTCGCTTGATGTTGAGCTCAACACCTCAGCAGTAACCGCTGTCACTGAAACTGGATTCGGTAGTTGCGAGATGGAGCTGAGCGACGAGTCCGGAGTTGTCTCTAGTGCAGCCAGCGAGTCTGGCTTTTGCCCGAGTTAACATTTTCTTTCCGTATAAATCATTTTGCTATTACACATTTTATTTCTTGACATCTGTCATTTTTCTCATATAGGTAGATATTTATGAATTTATTGTAGTTGCGTTGTTTATTTTTTCCATTTATTTTTTTGAGGTTTTCTATTGCACAGTTTGTATATATTGTTGTAAAGTTATTATAAAAAGCAATGTGAACTGATATTTGAATTAATTTTGGAAAGTATAAGAAAATGTGACTCTTGGCGTGTAGTGTTGCCATTGACGTAGTGTTATATGCTCTTTGTTTATTATTATTATTACATACATCTGGGGTTTCCTTGAAAACTCACAAAAAGATTTTATAAATTTACTCTTTATTAAACAACACCTGGTGTATAATACATTTTTTTAATGTAAGTAATTATATTTACTCGTATACTAGCTCGTATACTACGGCAATAACATTGCCGTTGCTAGTATACGAGTAGCTCAGCGTGACGTACGTAAAGAATGGCGAGTGAAAAGAATTATTCTACCCCTCCTATCCTATTATATTCTAATCATCTAACTCCTAGCTATTACAATATAATGCTATCTCTATCGTGTTACCGTATCTAAACGCTACTATTGTTGAATAATTAGAAATTTCTGGAACTTTCCCATATTATGTGCGTATTCGG
The DNA here is from genome assembly GCA_948253155.1 of Leucoma salicis. Taxonomy (NCBI): domain Eukaryota; kingdom Metazoa; phylum Arthropoda; class Insecta; order Lepidoptera; family Erebidae; genus Leucoma; species Leucoma salicis. The sequence goes on from OX411815.1 coordinate 10,522,743, forward strand.
TCCCGTTTGCTTACCATATATGGTAATGAAAAGGTCTTCTTGCCTTTTATGGGAGCGTAATCAAGCGAGCAAGTAATAATTCCTCGCATAGGTAGGGATATGGCTATCGAGCGCGCGCTTTTTTAAATTACGGATATCGTATCCGGTATAATAGAATATTCAACTTTACAATTTATTCTTTTAGTGTTGGTTACATCGTAACTACAGGTATATGAAATTTGCTGCTTCTTGCTTTAAAAATGTCGAACTTTCCATATAAACTTTCAACCCCTAATTAACCACCTTGAGAGTATTTTCTTTTTAAATTCCACTATACGTGTTCATATATTGCTGATCAGAAACAAGTATATAAAATTTCGTGCTTCTTACTTTCAAGCTGACAGAGTCCCATACAACCGCTTATACATTATTTTACCCTCTTAGGGGTGACATTTTCCTTCCGCTGACCCAAACCGCCGCCATCGACCGGGGCGGCGCAGGCGCAGGTACTTGCGCCTCATGCCGCCCTAGCCGAGGCCGCGGGTGGATGGACCGGGGAACGTCCGCCACCCGCAAGGCCTCCCGCGAAGTTGCGACGCTCCGCGTGCGGATGCGTCGTTCAGTAGAGGGTACCCGAAAGGGTAAGCCGCCGGCGGACCACCGAAGGAATGTGACATAGTTCCAGTGGCCCGCCAAGAAAGGCGGAGAGACGGCACACGGCGGGTTTCTTTAGTGGGTGAAGGCCCCACACTACCTTGTTCGTTGCCCCGAACGACGGGGTGTGCGGTTAGGAACATTTTTTCCCGCCTTAACAAAAAAAAAAAGGGGTGGCATTTACAAAAATCCTTCCATAGTGGATCTCTGCAATAAAAAAGGCATCAACTACCAAAATTTCTAGTTTGCAGCCCAGCGGCTTAGGCTCAGCGTTGATCGTCAGTCAGACGGTACCAGCTATTATACTATATGCCACGGTATATAGAAGTACCTTAAATGACACGCCATGTTTTTTCGTATGTTCTCCTTGTCAAACAAAAAATATGAAAACACTTTTAACTATTTATTAGTGCATCTTTTATAAATATATAGTTAAAAGTGTTTTCATATTTTTTTTTTCTAGAAGAATAATAAAACCGTAATAATTCATTATTGAATATTTAAATTTGACAAGCTGGTGAGAATTTTTTATTTTTGGCTTCACCCTTCCTCCCAAAAGGCCACCCTGAAGGTCAATGTCACTTTACTGGGGTAAGGAGACAGATCTTCTCCTCCCCTCCTTCCCTTCACTATGCCAGTAATCTCAAGAAAAAGGGCTTCAGGGATGTGATCCGCGCACAGTTCTCCTGCTTGTTCTCAAATAGTATAGCCGTCTCGTCCAGCAGCGCCAACGGCCTTATACGAAATTTGATTCAGGTGGGCAACCATCCTTCTGTAGCAGACAAAGCCGTCCTCTCTTCCATTGCACCAAGAACCGCCCAAACCTCGTACATGCATTGATCAAGTTCCTGGAGTCCATTCTTAATATGGCAATAGAGGGACACTTCCAATTACATGTCGGAGACGGGAAGAACCAGTGCCCCCTCTTCTGCTCCCAAAGGAGGAGCTATTTATTGCTGCGGATCGCAGAAACATACTTTTGCGAGCGCCCTAACAGGAGATCTCGTTCCATCGACTCAACGAAGGGAGCGCCGTGGGCGCGCAGTTTTTCTTGTTCTGCGCTCGTTGGTCTGGGTGCTACGGATTCCTCTAAAGGCGTGCTAATAGCTCCTTACAGGCTCTTTTGTCCCGCTGATGGCCAGCTGAATCTTCTTTTTTTATTGTGATATTCTGTCTGCAGCTAGCCCTCAAGGGTCTGCAGTGTCCCTAGCAATCTTCCTTTGGCACCGGACTTAAACACGCCACTACTTAATGCCCGTTCGGAGATATGCAAGTTTGGGCGAGGATCGATAGACCTGTGGGCGATGGTCTCCGCCGAGCCCTCAGTATCGCTGCGTTGCACTGTACCACCATGAGCATTTTCTTCATTTGTCCTGTGAGCTCTATCGCGTTGCTGCTGCCCTATCTGCCAACAAACCTGGGGCACAGCGCAGGCTCTCAAGTTGTTTCGGGGTCTGAACAAAACTGGCCCAAAGCTCTTTGCTTCTTCTCTTGCTCTTGCGGAACCCGCCAATTCTATGCTGGATCTCCGGTGGCTTCAGAGTAGCGGTGAGGCTGGTTGGTGATCTGATAGCGTCTACACCGCCTCATCCACTCTCATCTCTCACTTAGTCACCTGACGTGATGTACAGAGTGGTGAACGATAGGTCGACTACGCTCTCACCCCCCCTACGCTGCCACGATATTACGTACTGATATGGACGTTCCGTCTGTCAATTAGATCAAAGAGTAGGGACCACTCTTCGATGGCCTTACCTTTCGTATTGGTGGCAGGCTTCACTCACGACTACGCCTTGGCATTGCAGTCTCCGAAGACAATAGTAGACCGCGGCATATACGGAGCCCAATAATGATTCACAAAGCGGTTAAGGGGAAAGTAGGCACCTACTACCGTGAAGCCCAGCCACCTTACACTTCCTCTGAATACGATATCCTCATTAAGGTCCACCTAATATGATTGTATAAGAACTTATCTTGTGATGGTATATACCTACTACTATCGATCCATGCTATCCAGTAGTAGGTATATACCTGCTATCGTAACAAGGTTTTTTTAGATAATTAGAAACAAAAGACAGGAAATAAAAGACAAGAGTGAGTCTAAAACGGAAGTCGCTGACGAATATGGTAAGCAAATGTCACGAATGAATACAGTGTGCTTATTCACTTTTGTTATTTTTTAGTAGCTATGCACCTTTATATTGAAGTTTTAATAAGAAAATTAAAGAACAGTATAGCTTTGTGTATTAAAATAAATGTTAGTATAATTATTATTATGCAAACATTACTGATTTGTTTTTTTCTATTTAGACTTAGATACATACAAGAGTACCACGTTCTTAAATTTATTAATGAAGTTATCTGGTGGACAAAAAGGTTACACTAATTTAGAACTAAGAGAAGAAATATTAACACTGACTGCAGCTGGTACAGATACCTCAGCTGTTGCGATTGGATACACTCTTCAACTGATGGCCAAGTATCCTGAGATACAAGAGAGAGTATATCAAGAGTAAGTGTTTTGACCGCAACTTGATCTGCATAGTCAGTTTGCCCGGAAAAAAATTAAAAATATTATGTGTGTACTTATATCAAAAAATATTAGGATAAAAAATATGGCTGATATTTGCATGTTATTGAATATAAAATTGGTGATACTAGTAATGGTCGGTTCTAGTCAGGTTGGTTTCAAAGATTTTTGGTATAATTATAATAAGTTTAAGACGCTTTGTAGAGGCATCTGTATTTAATGACTTGAGATACGTGTAGCATAGACTTCGAGATCATTATTCATCATCATATCAGTCACCTGATTGGAGCAAAAAAACTGAAGATTGGACTGTCATGTCTATCCACCTTTTCATGAGACTGAAAGTCTAGTGAAAGAATTTTTGATGCCATTTTTTTCTTAAACTACATGGGCGGCAAAGAAGCATAAGGCTCTTCTAATGCTAACGAGACATCACCCACGCGTTGCCAACTCCAAAGAAAGCGTTTGGAGGTGGAAAGGAAACATAATAAGGACGGGATAAAGAATGGGTTTTGGCATCCGGCGCTCTCAATCATCGTATAAAACAACAGTAGGAGTACATATTATTATTTTCCACTGATTTTATGTGAGAGGGGGTACTTTTGTAATTGAGCCAGCCCATTGTTGCTGGCAGTCAAAGTTTACCCGACCGTGGCTCTAACTAATCGGTGATTAATCCCAGTTTTTATGCTGCTGATCACACAGAATCATCGGGTTTAATCCAAGTTCATTTCCTCTGTAGCTGTCTGTAGTAAGAAATATATATTTAATTTCAAACCACATACAAGTAAGTAAAAACTAAGAACTAAACACTAACAATACAACAAATGGGTTACAAAAACTAACGAGAAAAAAAAGAAAAATTATGAAGTGGCAGAAAAAAGACTAACTTCACAGTATTCCATCATTTCCGACTGTGGATGTTTCGCGGATTCGTTCCAAGAACACCGCCGCCGGCCCGGATGAGATACCCGCCCGTACTATCCCTGGCTCTGGTCCACGCGAAGCCCCACCTCAGGAGACTATTCCATACATGCCTGGCACCCAGACGGTTTCCTGACTGCTAGAAGGAAAGAAGGCTGGTTCTCCTACCGAATCCGGGTCAAGCACCGGAATCAGGTGCCTCTAATGACGGGGTGTGTGGTTAGGTACATTGCGTCCCGCCATAACAAAGATGGCTATTTGGTGAAGGTGGGTCCATAATATTATAGATAATGGATAAGTTAATAATGATATGTATATAGGATTCCCGAGTCGAGCAGTGTCATTGAGCGTTTTCGTAAAAAGAAAAATTCCCAGTAGCAGCAAGGAGTTTAGAAATGTGCTCGGTAGACGGCAATAGGCTCGCCCTCTATTACTTGGAACTTAAATATAACTGGTGAACCCCTTCGGAGAATACGGGCGTGATGCTATGTTTTTTTTTATGATATTTGTTTGGAATACTTTTAACAGGCTGTACGATGTATTTGGAGGCTCCGATCGCCCGCTGGTGAAGGATGACTTAAAGAATTTAAAATATTTGGAACGAGTGATAAAAGAGTCGCTTAGACTGTTTCCACCTGTGCCGTTCATCGTCAGAAAAATTGTAGAAGACACTAAACTTCGTGAGTGAACTCAACAATTTATTTTTGAATTCTTTTCACTAATTAAATGATTGCCTAGTTCCTAACGTTATACAAAATGTAATTATAATATCGTAGAATTATTTATTAGCATACGAGTGCATATTGAAACAAAAGATTTTTTTTTTTAATTTATATTTATTTTCAGCTTCAGGCCGGATATTACCAACTGGTTCAGGAGTTGCATGTTCGATATGGGGCATCCATCGAGACCCCAAGTATTGGGGTCCAGACGCGGAGGTATTTGATCCCGACAGATTTCTTCCTGAACGATTTAATTTGAAACACGCTTGCAGTTATATGCCATTCAGTAGCGGACCCAGGAACTGCTTAGGTATTTTTTTTATCTTTACTGTAAATATATAAAAAGTTGCCATAAAGGTTTATCTGCCTGTTAACTTGATAGTAGACACGTACTACTACCATACCGTTGAGTAGGTACGTTTGCTAGTAATACTCGGCTTGGCTCTCGGCACTCTTACCCACCAGACAAAACACTATAGTACCTAATTATAGATTTTTTGTGATGATGACCTTTCGCTATTACCTATTCATCAGAATGTGGGTTATTATCGCAAGAATCAACAAGGATTTAGCAATAAATAAAATTTTCGGTTCGGTTGATACTTATGGCTCTATAAGTGCACAAAAGCCAGTCCAGCGGTGTCATCACTTAGCATGTCACTACAGACCTCAACTTTATACTTACGGTAGTTACGTTGTATTTAGGGTGGCCCTCAACATGTCGGAGGTCCTGCATTTTCACAGGCCCCGACGCGGTCCACCCGCCGGCACCTCGATAGTGGTGAATGGGGTAGGAGTCCAAATCCAGGCCCAGATTAAGTATCTGAGCCTGGATTTGGCCTGATAGGTGGTGGCACTATGACGAGCACTTCCGCCAGCTCGCGCTGAGACTTTTCGGTACGGTGTCCGCCCTTGGGCGTTTGATGCCAAACCTGGGTGGACCCTGCATCGCTGGAGCCTTATGGCGCACCCGTGTGGGCGGAGTTTCTGACGGCCCGCAATAGGGCTCTTCTGTGGAGACCACAGAGAGTCGTGGCGATCAGAGCAATCCGCGGCTTCCGTACGGTGTCGTGCGAAGCCGCACGCGCATTGGCTGCAACTCCCCCGTAGGACCTGGAGGCGGAGGTGCTCGCCTAAGTTTATCGACGGGCGTCAGCAGCGCGTGCGGAATTGTTCATCGCCCGCGTTGAGCCTACCGCGAAGGTGTGATGTCTCAGGAGTGCGGGGACGTCACTCAGAGAGGGAGCCTGATGAGGCTAGCCACCGCGTGGACCACTGAAGAGAATACACGTGGCACCAGTGGTCCACCGAGTACGGGCGGGTGAGGGCGCATGGCGGGTTTTAGTGGGTTAGAGCCCCACACTACCCTGTTGTCTCCCCGGATAGCAGGGTGTGCGGTAGGTACATTTTACATGGCCTAAAAAAGTACTTTGTATTTTCTAACATTATCAGAGTATATCTTTAGGGATGGGTGATTAAGAACAATGCTGACTTGGTCTTGCATTCTCAGTACTGATTTTGATCTTGATCCTGGTATTGCTGCGACGATGCGTACGTGAACCGCTTTCCTTCATAACAATTTATTTTAATTAATAATTATAATTATATATATTTGCATGCAGCGCTCCCCCAATCGCAGCCCTTGAGGTGAATTCAGCAGTACACAAGAGAAGGAGAAGTGCCAACGTCATACCTTTATGGTGTAGTGAGTCAATTTCGTTTCTAGGGTAGAAAAGGATGGGCTTTCTTGCCCAACTGTAAAGTAAAAAGAAGGAAATCATAATATTTTTTTTTTCCTCTAAACCTACCTGTAAGAAACTTACTGAAGCATTAATTCCTAATACTTATATATGGAATAAGTATTAGGGATTAATCCTCATTGTAATCAAATATGATACAGCCATTTTAAAATGCATTTTTTCAACAGGATACCAGTACGCTATGATGTCAATAAAGACAGCTTTGTCCACGATTTTGCGACAGTGTAAAGTCGTAGAAGACAGAGAAAATGGACCAGTGCCTCACATTAGAGTCAAATTTGACATCATGATGAAGCCAGTCGATGGCTTCCAAGTGGTTTTAGAGAAAAGAGTAACTATGAACTCGGAGTGCGCACGTGAAATGACACAAGATTAGTTCTATATGATATCTAAACCTTTTCTCACTGACCTCGGTACTTGCTTAACTTCTGATCTATAAATAAAAATAAATGTTAACATGAAAGAATACCTTAAATCTTTTGTACATGAAAATCAAAATGAACTTTTATTTTTTTACTGTAATTTTAGCTTACTCACACACCGCATTCTTCTAATAGTTTTACTCTCTAGAAATTTTTAAATAATTATTATGCGGCTATAAATCTAGTATCCCTTCGTTATATGTGACTAATAATAGTACTACTTACAACAATTATATTCATGCTTTACTATATTGAATGAGTTTTAGTCGCAATAATAAATCAAAACAATATTATTACGATACTAATTCTCGTCAAACTGTTAGTAGTCGGGGACTTAGTTTAATTAAAACATCACCAACGACTCAGGAAAGCCTTATCTCATATATGGAATTGCGCACATAAAATACTGTAAGTACATAATAATCATAATGTTACTTTACAAGATCGCAAGCACATAAGATACCACACGAATGAAATCAAACCAGCGATAAATATTTTTTTAGGACCTGAAAATAAATTAAATTTAGAAATTAACACTATGAATTAAATATTTTCTTAAATAACTAAAACAGGCACTTTACTTCTTAATGTATCTAGAATACATAATTTACTAAGCATTATTGAAAGATTTTTACTATCTATTTCTAATTTACTAGACACTACGTTAAATGTTATTTTATTTTCTAAGGTCATGTCTTACATTCTAGTGATAATAAGTGAGAATTGTTTGAGCATATCATATTTATCAGATAAATAAAAAAATTTGAACTACCAGTTTAATGAAACATTCGTAATATTCATTATATATTATTCATTCTAAATGTTTGTCGATGTGAATGGTATGATATTGAATGCAACCAAGTGATTTTCGATTAGATTTACGACGAAAAAACAAAGTGTTAGTCATAAATATAATATTAAAAAAGATTATTTAGTTGAAGTTGATTATATAAAGGATCTAGCAGTTTTACTCGATAGTAAGCTACGATTGAATAGGCACATAGACAGCATATGCTCTAAAGCTTTCAAAAGTCTCGGTTTCATGCTACGCAATTGCAAAGATTTAATAAATTCCAACATAAAGATTCTGTTATACAACCCCATTGTGCGAAGTACCTTGGAATATTGTAGTGTTGCCTGGAATCCTTTCTATGACATCTATGTAAAAAGATTTGAAAGTGTTCAAAAGAGATTCTTATGGCACTTGCTTTACTCTTGTAATATGGGTAAAACAAAAATATCAGTTGTTACAATGATAGGCTTTCTCAATTCAAGATGTACTCACTCTCGGATCGAAGACATATGTTTGATATGATGTTCCTATATAAGCTTGCGTTTGCAAGCTTTGGGAGCTAAGGTTTACTAGATACGCCTAAATTACTACTAAACTTATAATTTTCAGCACCTTCTAAGCTACCTAGAATTTCTAGGTTCTTTTTTTTTATTGCATATAGTGGCAGACACGCCACGGTCCATCTGACGGTTACCAAACCGTCGCCCATAAACTCGACTATATCGAGAGTATTGTCAAGCCACTGCTCACCAATTCATTTCACAAATATGAAATGAAATATAAACGGCTATCTCCTGCTACAGCCAAAACGCAACGATGTGCTTCATGGCCGGTTACACGGGAGATGGTGGTACCAACCCGCTCGGGCCCGATACCAAGTGAGTACTCCCACTTGGTACCCAGCCCTACCACCAGTCATGCAATGGATGATAATTGCTTACTTCCCTTAGTCGCCTCATACGACACCCGTGGGAAAGAATGGGGTGGTGACACTTGTATTTCTAGTCCGTCACCACCCGACTTGGGCTGCCAGACGTCAGCCATCGCGGCCAGCAGAGGTCGCAGTGTTATTGGAGGCGCTCCCGCCGCGATTCTGGCGCAAGCGCACTCTGCCTCAGGGTGGCGCAGTGTCTGAGTCCGACGGGAGCTCGACAGATATGCTTCCCCCTAAAATACCGACAGCAGTTAGGGGTCGAGGAACCAGCCAGCCTGGGACACCAATTCCACGTAACGTCTGAGCCAAAAAGGCTGATACAATGAATATGAAGCGGGTGGAGGCGGAACAAACAGCGGAGGAACGCCTGGCGGTCCTCTCTGATAAGCTCCACCTCCCGATAGACGAGAATATAGAGATAGAGATGGCCAATATGAGAGCCGAATTGGGGCTTCCTGAGGCGGTCTCGAGGACCTCGGCTGCCACTCTGAGCGCTTCTGCGCCACCGGTAGATGCGTCGGAGGAGCTGTTTTCCCAGGTAATCGACCGCGCCGCAGCGGTTTATAACCCGCAGATCAGTGCCCTCAAGGCCCAGCTCCCACCTGACCTGCGCGTTTGTCCGCCGCTCGCCGCAGATAAGAGGAGAGCTGCGGCACCCTCGGCGCCAGTGCCGCTCCCTAGTCGCGTGGCATCATACTCTGCGGCAGTGGCGGTGCCGCCGCCGGAACGCGCCCCGAAAGGGAGAAAGGGCGCCAAGGTTGGGCCAGCAACGGCCTAGCCTAAAAAGTCTCAGTGTCGGGAAGAGTACCCGGCCCTACCTAGCGCTGCTGGGCCCTTGCAGGCTCAAACAGCAGCGCCCCGGATGCTCCCGCTGCTGTGTCCGCTGATGAGGGCTGTCGATCTGTGGATGGTGGGCGAAAGTCCCGGGGTAAGAAGCGCAAGGATGCCGCAGCCCGAGATGCGGCGCCTAATGCACCCTTAAGACCCGGCCTGCCAGGTGCTATTGCATGGCGGTCGGTCACACCCTCCGCTGTGCACCAACTGCTACGACTGCAGCGGGCTTTGCTTTCGCTGCGGTCAGGCAGGGCACCCGGCGTCCACCTGTACTGCCACCCCACACTGCCCCGCATGCACGGCGGGTAATCACCCTGCCAACCACTGCATGGGGCGGGTGGGTGCAGGCCTCCAGCCAAGTCAGGCCCTAAGAGGGAGGTGGGCAGCCAATCGGCCCCCTGTTACCCAACCCTGCGCGGCTGGACCGCCGCAGCGAATGGAGGATGTCATGGTCTAATTTATGGACCACGAATTTATCCTCCTCCAAGTGAATCTTGGCCGTTCCGCCAGGGCGCAGGACCTCTTTCTGCAATCCATGGCGGAGCGGTCGATCGGTGTTGCCGTAGCCGCGGAGCCCTACATAATCCCCGATCGCTCCGATTGGGCAGGTAGCGGGGATAGCTCCGTAGCGGTCATTCGCCGCCCTTGTTAGTCAAAGACAAGGGCACGGGATATGTGGCGGCTGAATGGAGAGAGGTCACGCTGTATGGCGTGTACTTCTCCCCCAATCGTAGTCTGGCGGCTTTTGAGGTCTTCCTGCACAGCCTGGAGACCTCGATACGGCGTATGGCACCGAGCCCTGTGCTCGTCCTAGGGAACTTTAACGCCTAATCAACGGCGTGGGGGTCCCCCAGGACGGACGCCCGAGATGCGGCGGTCCAAGAGTGGGCGGAAGCGGCGGACCTCGTGTTGCTAAACCGAGGGTCCGCCCTAACGTGCGTGCGGCGCTGGGGCGGGTCGATAGTGGACCTTTCGATGGGCTGAGGGTAGGCTCGACCGGGAGCTGCTAGTGGAGGCGGCCATTTTTCAATTTTGGTTGCCTCCCCCCCCTGATGGAAGACGTAGGCGCCGAGGCTGGCCTCATTCACGGCATGCTTACGCAGATCTGCGATGTGGTCATGCCCCGCGTGCGGCGCCCGCCTCGGCGAAAGGGGGTCTACTGGTGGTCCCAGGAGCTGGCGGACCTCCGTGTGGCCTGTATTCGTGCCCGCAGGTCCTACACCCGCAGCCGACGTCGCCGAATACGCGATGAAGAGCGGGAGGGCCAGCTGTATGCGGCGCATAGCAGTGACGCGCTGCATTTAAGCTGGCCATCTGTTGCGCCAAGGACGCAAAAAGGCAGGCGATGCTAGAGGGTCTCGAGCGTGACCCCTGGGGACGCCCGTACCGCGCGGCGCTTTACAAGCTGTCTCTCGACATCGCCAACGCCTTTAATAGTCTGCCATTCGGTTGCATCAAGGAGGCAATCCGGTATTCAATACGGAGTGCCCCTCTACCTAAGGCGGCTGGTGACAGACTACTTGACGGCCGCAGCGTCCTCTTCCTGGACCAGGAAGGGGACGTTGTAAGGAGGGCCATGTCGTGCTGCGTCCCACAGGGTTCGGTTCTAGGGCCGCTCCTATCGGCTACGACTGGGTCCTCCGTGGCCGGCTACCCCCCGGGCTGGGCGTAATTTGCTACGCAGACTATACGCTCGTCTCAGCCTGGAGCGGGACCCTCGAAGAGGCAGCAACGCTGGCCACCTCAGGTAATACGGAGGTGGTCAGGCGGATCGAGGCGCTGGGGCTTAGGGTGGCCCTTGAAAAGTCGGAGGCCCTACTCTTCCATGGTCCCCGACGTGACCCACCCGCCAGCGCCTCGATTACGGTCAATGGTGTGGGCTTTCCAATCCAGGCCCATATCAAATATCTGGGCCTGGTATTGGATGGACGGTGGCACTTTGACGAGTACTTTCGCCGTCTTGCGCTAAAGCTCGTTGGCCGCCCTCGGGCGACTGATGCAGAATTTGGGCGGACCGAGTCTCGCGTGTCGACGACTCTACGCGGTGGTAGTACGGTCAATGACACTGTACGGCGCGCCCGTGTGGACGGAGTACCTGGCCACTCGCAATAGGCGTTCTGTGGAGTCCACAGAGGGTCGTAGTGGTCAGGGCAATACGTGGGTACCGCACGGTCTTGTGCGATGCAGCCTGCGCGTTGGCCGGAACCCCCCCCCCCCCCCCCGTGAGATCTGGAGGCAGAAGTGCTCGCCAACGTTTATCGGCGGGCGTCGACGGCGCGGGCGGGGGGCAGCGGCCCCTCGCCGAGCGCAATCGCATCGTGGCGGGAATATGCCGGCCGCGCCACCGTCCTAAAGTGGAGGTCTCGGCTGGAGACGCCCGGGGCTGGTCTCTGGACCGTGGGGGCGCTCCAGCCGATCTTGGAAGAAAGAGCAGGGCGGCAGAACGGGGTTCTCACCTTCCGGTTGGTGCAGGTTTTGTCGGGGCATGGTTGCTTCGGCAAATATCTAGTGGGTGAGAGCCCCACACTACTTCGTTGTCTCCCTGGGCAGCGGGTGTACGGTAGGACATTTATGCATAACTTTTTCTTTTTTTTTATTGCTTGTAGTGGCAGACGAGCCACGTAAACGGTAACCGTCGCTCATGAACTCAACTAAAATGAGATTATAGTCAAGCCGCTGCTCACCATTTCATTTCATCAATATGAAATGAAAGAATAAACGGCTATCTCCTGCTATAGCCAAAACGCAATGATGTGTTTCATGGCCGGTCACACTGGAGATGGTGGTACCAACCCGCTCGGGCCCGATACCAAGTGAGTACTCCTACTCAGTACCCGGCCCTACCACCAGTCATGCAGTGGGTAATAATTGCTTACTTCCCTTTGTCGCCTTATACGACACCCGTGGGAAAGAATGGGGTGGTGACACTTTGAACACAAAGTGAAAAATGTGAAATCGAAAACACACTTGTTGTGACACTTGTCGCCACCTAAAATAAAAATAAAAAGGCTCGCCACTATACTATTACGTGGGACTTAAGAATAGCTGCCGAATCGTGGATATATAATACACATCTGCCTACTCTGAATACCGGTGGGATCCATATTATATTACCTTTTTCTTACCGTCTCGTCTACATTTTTGGTACATACCTTGAATGTAAACACACACGGCATTTTACTGTTCTATTAAAATTATATAATTGTGAATAATCTATATGACGAACAAATAACTTGTGAAAGTCGATAAAGGAACTTTACTGCAAGCAGGATTAGAACCTACGTCGCATCCTATCCGATCCAATCCCTTTTTGAAGTAAATACTTCTTTCCGCACACTTGACTTGGGGAATAAGCTGGTGAATGCGTTACGGAAGTGGTTGATCGGGCGAGATGAACGGAAGTTGAGAGGGTATAACTTAGTGAAGATAGAAAGAGAAAGAGTTACGTTTCGTAAATCACTGTAGGGGCAAAAGAGAGAGGTGCGAGCACACATTTTTTTTTTCACTCTTTCTCATTATTTTTTATATATTATTATATTTTTTTATGCTTTCAATATAAAATTTTGCGGAAAAACATTGCATTCAATGTTGATTTTTTTTAGGCGAGATAAAATGTACCTACCGCACACCTCACTATCCGGAGAGACAACGAGGTAGTGGGGCTCTCACCTACTGAAACCCGCCGTGCGCCCTCACCCGCCCGTAATCTGCGGACCACTAGTACCGCGTATATTCTCTTCAGTGGTCCGGGCGGCGGCTAGCCCCATCAGGCTCCTTCTTTGAGTGACGTCCACGCGCACCTGGCACGTCAGACCTTCACGGTATGCTCAACGTGGGTGGTGGATAATCCCCGACCCATTTGCCCGCGACCTCCCTAGCCCTTTCTGCCACCTCTTTCCACGAGATGATAACCTCGCAGAAGGTGGCGACCGTGGTCCAGTACCTATCGCTGCCAACCATGGCACGAACAACAGCCGGCAGCGACAGGTTCCCTCCAAGTGGCAGCAGGGAGTCTCCTTCCTCTTAGCGACCGTGTACAGGTACTTGCTGAAGCAGCCGTACCCCGACAGCACCTGCATCAGTCGGAAGGTGAGGACTCCATGCTGCCACCCCAACCATTCCTCTAAAATTGGCTGGAGCGCCCCTACAATCCGAAGACCGACCTGAGGCGTCTCCAACCGAACCCTCCAACGGGCGATGATGGCGCGGCGAGCGTCGTTTCGCCATGCGCTTATTTGACTTGGCGGGAGGCCGGTGCCTCCATCATCATCGGCGTAACAGATTAACCCTAGCTCGGGGGGGAGCTGGCTGCGCAGGACCCAGTCGTACCCGATATCCCACAGGAGCGGCCCTAGGACAGATCCCTGCGACACACGGCACGACATGGTCCTCCTCACAGCATCCCCCTCCCGGCTTATAAAGAGGACTCTGCAACCTTCGAGGTAGTCTACCACTAGCCACCTCAGGCACTCCGTAGAATCGGAATGCCTTCTTGATTCAGCTGAATGGCAGACTGTTAAATGCGTTATTGACGGCCTCCGTAGCCGCGGCCTTCAGACGCAGTATGATCAAGTGCTAAAATACAGATTAACAAAAAAGACTGACATTATAAGTTATTTCACAAAGAAACCTCGAGTCCACACATTATACAAAATTTACATTATACAAAGGCCGATCATTAAACTAGAATCACTGAAGAGTATAAAAATGTATAAAAATATAAGATTTAATTACAATGACCTCAATGTGCATACATTTAGTTTTATTTAATTTACCTGAATCACCCTAATTATTGCTATGCTGTTTTTTTATTTGATGAATGTTCGTATGTATAAGATTATATTATAAAGATTTGTGCCTTTATTACTAAGGCCCATCGTACATAAAGCTACGCAAATCTTCAATACTTACCCGACGATTTTGATCTCAGAGTGACTACCGCAATACAAATTCATAGAGATTCATACACAGGTACGCGTCAACATTTTGTTCATTCTTCACCGACATCAATCTCACGCTAATTGCTGGCTGAGATCGTCGCTACAAACGTCGCTGCGATTCTCAAGATGGAGGAACAATTATAGAATACTAAATTTGTTTCAGAGGTTGAATAACATCCTTGTTTGTATAATTACAAGTTAAAAGAATATTCTAAAAATGCATAGGTGCATAGTAACTAATTAATGTCAAAGCACTTTCTAGTAGATGTTAATTTTTAGGGCAGTGTTATTGAGATTTTTCGTATAAAAAAATAAAAAAAAATTCTCAATAGCAGCCCGGAGTTTGGAAATGTGCCCGGTAGACGTCAATAGGCTCGCCCGCTATTACTTGGGAGTTAAACATAGCTGGCGATTCATGGGTGTGTAATACTCCTCTGCCTACCCCTTCGGGGAATACAGGCGTGATGCTATGTTATTTTTTGTTATAATGGTGGGTATATCAGTAAAATAAGTTAGGTTCGGTACGTGTATAATTAGCACTCATAGAATCATTTTATTAATAAAACCACCAACTGGCCGTGTGGGGCCGGCTCGGCCGTGTGGGGCCGGCTTTAGAATTGTCCCACCCCTCTATACCCACGGGAGTAGTAAGAGCCGACTGAGGCAATACCGGGGGAGTGGGCAGCAGCACTTCCTCGAGTATTAACAACATCCACTGCGATCGCCAATCCCAAGCGTGGCGATTACGTCACTATCCCCCCATTTCTTGGGGAGGCTTATCTCCAGCAGTGGACGTTGAAAGGCTGATGGATGGATGGATGAATAAAACCAACTATTCATCGTCACTTATGTCAGACATTTTGTAAACTAAGGCCCTTAGTACACATTATGACGCAAATCTCCGATAGATACACGACAACTTTAATATCTAAGCGACTATCACAATACAAATTCACAGAGGTTCGTACACGTGCATACGTCGCGGATATTTCGTTAGTTCAATGCCGATGCTAGTCGCGCGTTACCGGTTTATTGAGATCGTTGCTACATTTGTAGCGGAGACCTTCAACAGCTGTATATATCTGACTACTTGAAAACAATATAAAAAAATACTCTACTCTCTTTGGATATTCTATAAAATGCTAAGGATTTTGCATCTATTTGTTGCAACTTTTTGTTTCACAAATAGTCTCAGCTCATATTATTTACAAGATATGGATAAATCCAATATTTTCTGTTACGATTTTTTTTCCTTCGGTATAAATAGTAAGCAAAGACAACAAAAGCCTGCAATGGTTGAATATGGCAAATCGCGTCTCGCGACTGAATACCGTGTGTACCAATCACGTGTTACAAATTCTTCGCAACCTAAATATACGACGTAAGTACTAAAAATTTGCATTGCCTTATGTACGAAGGGCCTAAATTCGTGTGAGCCGTGTACCAGCTACGCCTACAGCGGCAGAATAGACAACTCGCCTCTTACGGTTCAATGTCGTGTGTACGGACCATGGGCTAGCAGATATTCGCGACATAAGCTTACAACATCAGTATTGAAGATTCGCGTAGCCTTGTGTACGAAGAGCCTAAGGCATCGTTCACGAATTCAGTGGGAGCGGGGCGGCCGTAAACAGATGTAGCTGTATATAAATATTCACACGGACAATATTTAACTTTGATTTTGTACGTGACCTAGACACCCGGTCACTTGGTATTGTTGATCAAAGTAAATAGTGTCCAAAATGTTATTGTTGTTTTTGCTCCTGGTCTCTGTGATCTGGATACAGAGTTTCTGGTATCGAAGAAGGCATTTGTATAATTTGGCCGCAAAGATACCGGGAGTAGATAGGCACTTGCCTCTTTTAGGCATGGCTCATAAGCTTGTTGGGGATACTGAGTGTAAGTATATATAAATATACATATTATTAATTTAAATTACCCATTTGTAATTGAAATGGTTTAGCTTCATACGTGCACATCTCATACAGGCATGCACCGCATGTTTGGCTAAATTACGTCTATTATCGTGCTGTTATATACACCCCTTGTTAGTAGACAGGCTGACCACCACAAACCCCCTGATGTGTCAGCAGTATATTATAATATATAAGGAGTCCATCCCAGAGGGCAGGCAGTCAGACTTCAATCTCGATACTCGCGTTACGTAGCTACTAGGCTACCCGCGAATCCTACTATTTCTCTATGTTATATTAGTTACTATATCTTCTATATCTTGTGAAAGTTATTTTAAGTTTAAATTGAATAAATATTAGTGTGTGTAATTAAATAGTTTTTTTTAAAAAACTCTAAAGCCGAATCTCGTATAACATTTTGGTGGCAGCGGTGGGATACGAAAATCCCTGCATACCCGAATACGTCTCCGAAAATCGGCGATTAAGTGTAGTTGTGCAGTAGAAAATCCTAAAAGTGTAGTGAAAATAAAAGTGTTAATAAAACCCCTGTGTCGCTACCGCCGTTGGGTAAAGCCCCAAAGTACACCACGTTGATCGCAAGCTCATATCGAACCAAACCAAGGCTTGATCATCACGATGCTGACTTCTACCACCGTCTCGCTGATCGGACTGATGCTGCTACTGTGAGTCAAAACGTTCTATACCATTATTGATAGTACCAAAGCGCAAAAGAACTCTACTACTACTAGTACATATTCACTATATTACTGCATACTATTTTTTCTAATATTTCTGTATTTTGTGTACCAATAACTATAAGATACTTTTACTTACTAATTATAAGATAATATTATTCGTGTAACCTGTAATTGTAACACCATACTTGTTTATAATCATACTCGTGACTCGCCCCGGACGCTGCAGCGATAAGCTATTGTTATCACGCTACCGTCATACGCTATATTAATGTGGATAAGGCTTCTATAAATAATATCCTATTTCTTTTACAAACATTTACCTATTAACTTACCTTTATATACAATAAATTAACTTATCACCATGGCAACTAGCAAATTTGATCAAAAGGAGGAAACCCTTACCACCAGAAGTGCAGCTTCCCGAGTAGAAACTGAGGAAAAAGTAGAACTCAACGTTTTGTTAAAATTTATAAATCCTTTTGACGGGTCAAGAGAAAAACTAAATCCATTTATCTCGTTTGTTTTTTTAATTGCCAAAGCGCCTATAATCTAGCAGACAAAAATCAAAAACCTATATTATTTAAATACATTTTGTGCCAATTGACGGGTCGCGCCGAAACTACATACAGTATAAAAGAATTTGAATCTTTCGATCAGTTTATAGATTTCTTAAAACAACAATTCGGGGAAAGAAAACACTATACTCACCTACTTACTGAACTACAAGAATGTAGACAAGGTTCTATAGAAGGCGTAAATCAATTTGCACTCAGAATCGAAACGTGTCTAGCAAAACTTCTCACTGAAATAAAAATCTCAATCCCCACAAAAAAAAAAACGGAAGTAGCCGGTCGCGTTGCGGCTATGGAAGACCTTGCCCTCCACACCTTTATGGTGGGGCTGCAACCTCGATTGTCACAAGTAGTTAGGTGCCGCAACCCCGATTCTCTAAACGCTGCAGTCAATTTCGCGGTTGCAGAAGAGAAGCTACTCTCTGGCATACACAAAAGAACGACTCAATCACACACCGGTTACTCCGACAGAACTAGATTCCCACCTCGTCGCGAATTCCAACCCTTCTCACATAGACCACCAGTCCCACAAGGCAATGATGCTCCTAGAAATATCAATACAAGTGAATTAATTTGTCGCTATTGTAAGAACATAGGGCACACCATAGAATACTGCCGTAAAAGGCAATATAATAACAACAAAAACCAAAGTAACCCCTCGACGTCTTATGGGCGCCCTAACAATCCTCCTCAAAATACTAATCCAAACGCACCCCGGAGGACTTTCGCTGTTACTCAACCATACGAATACGACCAGGGTGTCGATGAAGTCGATAACGGTCATTTAAACGAATAAAATTTCTCGACCGGTATCGCTCGAGAAATTATTCTTACAAAATCAAAGACGATACCACAAACATCACTTTGCCCACTGCATCTACAAGTACTAAAAATACTCTGAATCCTCTGCATCCTCTGAAATCAAAGGAACCGCTGAATCCTCTGTATCCACTGAATCCTTCAAAACCTCCGAATCCTCTGCATCAATCTAATTCTCTGAATCCACTGTATCCTCTGTATCCACTGAATCCTCTGAATCAATCTAATTCTCTGAATCCAATGAATCCTCCGAACCGATTAATATCTCCAAACCCACTGACCCCTCTGAATCTACCATATTCCCCGAATCAAAAACCCACTGATTCACTTACTAAATCTAACAAGCCACTGAACCTACTAAATCATACTAATCATCCAAAATCCGCGCCAAACCTTACCTTGTCTCGATCTCTAATCACCACCGTTGATCCTTCACTGAATCTGAAACATAAAAATAATAATGATAATGAAATGAAAATTTATGAAATAAATAAAAATACAGAAAAGAGATACTTACCATATATCATGATACAAACCCCCTGTCTCCGATCACCCGCTGTCTTTCTTAGTAGACACTGGGTCCTGTGTATGCCTTATGAAACTAGATTCTATGTCCAAGATCCCAAAACTAAGTAATGTAATAATAACACTTAAAGGCATTGACTCCGGCGACGATGTGACACCAACCCTGGGTAGTTTTTACGTGCCAGTCTTCCAAAATCCTTACAAACCGTGTAAACACGAATTCCATGTGGTAGACGACGAAGACATTAGTTTAATTCACGATGGAATTATAGGTAATGACTTCCTGAAAAAATTTGGATGTCAAGTTGATTACGACAAAGGCGTTTTACGTATGGATAACGACACCATCAAACTAAATTTTTTCGAACCACATTATACTATTTTTCCCCGCACAGAAACGGTCATAGAATGCACTGTTGCTAATCCCGAAATTCAAATAGGTGCAATTTTAGATCAACACATCTCCGAATCGCTGTTAGTGGCTAACTGTATCGTGAAAGTGAAAGAAAATAACCGAATTAATATCACGGTAGTTAATACATCGGAAAAACCCGTTAAACTCCATTCCAATCTTAAACTTTCGCTGGAACCAATAGATGTTCAATCCTGTACGTTCTCTGATTCTCCCACCTCCAACAACACCCTGAGTAGAACCAAGGAAGTAACCAAACACCTCCGAATCTCACATCTGAACGACGAAGTGAAGGACGCTTTACTACAAGTCTGCACTAACTATTCTGATATTTTCCACTTACCCGGGGATCAACTCACTTACACCACTGCTACTAAACATAATATCGTAACAAACACACAAGTGCCTATCCAAACCAAATCATATAGATTCCCTGAATGTCACAAACAAGAAGTCCAGAAACAAATAGACAAGATGCTGGAACAAAAAATCATAACACCTTCGATCTCACCGTGGTCCTCACCAATCTGGGTTGTCCCTAAAAAGCAAGACGCGTCCGGAGAACGTAAATGGAGAGTCGTAATCGACTACAGAAAACTCAATGATATCACCATAGGCGAAACATATCCTATTCCTCAAATAACAGAGATTCTAGATCAACTAGGGAAAAGTCAATACTTCACAACACTCGATTTAGCCTCAGGATTCCACCAAATTCGAATGTCGCAAGAAGACGCACCTAAAACTGCATTCTCTGTACCACAGGGACACTCCCAATTCACAAGGATGCCATTTGGACTTAAAAACGCACCTTCTACCTTCCAAAAATTTATGAACACCTGTCTATCTGGCCTCCAAGGATCAAGATGTTTTGGACATCTTGATGATATCGTAGTGCACTCGCCAGACTTGTCAAGCCACATACAAAACCTAACTTCCGTTTTCAACAGACTCAGAAACTATAATTTAAAACTACAACCAGATAAGTGTGAATTTCTATGCAAGGAGGTCGCATATCTCGGCCATGTTATAAATCGCGATGGAGTTAAGCCTAACCCGGATAAATTACAAGCTGTTACTGAATTTCCAATCCCTAAATGCCCCAAAGACATAAAATCTTTTCTCGGCCTCGTCTCTCGGCAGACGGTTCATACCAGACTTCTCTAAATTAGCAAAGCCTCTTACTCTTCTAAAAAAGGACGTACCCTTCGTTTGGAATAACGAACAACAACTAGGTTTCGAAAGCCTAAAGAATAAACTTACTATATCGCCTGTCCTAGCTTACCCAGACTTCACGAAACCATTTATACTAACATGCGATGCGTCAAACTATGCGAT
Organism: Leucoma salicis; assembly: GCA_948253155.1. Classification (NCBI taxonomy): domain Eukaryota; kingdom Metazoa; phylum Arthropoda; class Insecta; order Lepidoptera; family Erebidae; genus Leucoma; species Leucoma salicis. Next base: position 10,543,512 of record OX411815.1, read on the forward strand.
ATCGGCTATTTTGTCCCAGGGGCAAATAGGAAAAGATCGCCCCATTGCTTACGCCTCTCGTACTCTCAACAAGGCAGAGTGCAATTACAGTGTAACAGAGAAAGAATGCCTCGCTACAGTCTTCGGAACCAAAGCCTTTCGCCCCTATCTTTATGGACGTCGATTCACAATAGTTACCGACCACAAACCATTGCAATGGCTGTTTAACTGCAAAGACCCAGGCTCAAGATTGGTAAGGTGGCGTCTCAAACTAGAAGAATTCGAGTACGACATCATTCATAAGAAGGGCAAAATCAACACCAACGCCGATGCACTATCACGATTCCCTGTGAACGCTATATGCAATGAAGAGCCGCCATCACCCGATCTCAATGCCGAATACAATGACTCATTGGAAGACTCTCTCGTAGACTTACCTTCTCCTATACCCTTCTCATACAACAACGAAGAACTCCTACATCAAAACATTAACGACGGCACCAACCCTGAAACGATTCCGAATATACCGGATAACTTACCTGTGCAGGATGAACTGCCTATCAACTCTCCAACCTCTTTCGACTTAGGACCACTGGAACTAAGCCCTAGAAGTGAAGATCTAAATATTGACTTCGAGAATCTCCAAATCCCTTCGCCAACAGAAACAGTAACACAACCAGAATTAAACATAAATAACGACGACTATTCTAGTTTTTTGAAAAAAACTACAAATAAGGAAACTCTTATAAATACTGTGTTGAAAGAACACAAAGAACACCTCGCAAAAACTCCACATAAAATAATCGTAATACATCAATACATCGTTACTACATCAATAGACCTAGACGAATCAAACCCTTACATATCAGAAATACTTACAAACACCGTAAACAAAGATGAAATTGTCGATTCTGAAAAGGAACTATACTCATTCCTGAAAATAAACCATGAAAATAAAACCATTTATCTTATTTTCACCAGAGTACACTATTTCGATGAATCAAACTATGCTGCCATATACAATGCCCTGAAAAATGTAAGAAATGAAATCATGCAACACGAACGACCTACAGATATTGCTATATCAGATTTTAGAAACCCTTTCGATAAACACGGTTACACTAAAATCTATAATATCATCACATATCTCTTTCACAATACCAAATTCAATATACATGTCTATTTAAATAAAATAATCTACCCGACATTAAGCGAAAGACAGAAAATTATGCGAGAGAACCACGATATTCCCATAGCAGGACATCTGGGATCAACACGTATGTACAACCGAATTCATGAACAATTTTACTGGAAAGGCATGAGAACAGATATAGAAAACTACGTCAATAAATGCAAATTATGCCAAGAAAATAAAGCATTAAGAAAACTCAATAGAGCCCCCATGGAAATAACAACAACATCCACAGCACCATTCCAACGCGTCGCTCTAGACATTGTGGGACCGTTACCAGAAGCCAGCACCGCTAAACTTAAGTACATTCTTACACTACAAGACGATCTTACCAAATATTCTGTAGCCTATCCCATACGCAGCACAACAGCTGAAGAAACAAGTGATTGCTTGGTCCATTTCATTTCCCTATTTGGAATTCCCAAATCAATTTTAACGGATCAAGGCACCAACTTTACATCTGAACTATTTAAGAGTACTTGTCAATTCCTAAAAATCAAACAACTATGTGCATCTCCTTACCATCCACAAACTCAAGGAGCCTTAGAACGTAGTCACTCTACACTTAAGGAGTACTTAAAATCATTCACCAACGAGGACCAAGACAATTGGCCTAAATATGTCTACACTGCCATACTTACATACAACACTACTATACACTCTACAACCAAGTTCACTCCGTATGAACTCTTATTTGGACATAAACCATACATACCCAACTCCTTATACGAAAATGAACCCAATACAACCTACTCAGATTACGCTAAAATGTTGCAACACAAACTCAGACAGTCACGACAAAAAGCGTTTGAGAACATCTTACAATCCAAGGAATCCTCCAAATCCTATTATGATTCGCGAACCAAACAACCACCGAAATATAAAGTTGGCGATTACGTGTACCTAAAAAATCACTTACGACTAAGAAAAGCTCTGTCCCCGATTTGGAAGGGCCCATACAAAATAATACAAATCCACAACAACCACACAGTCACACTCCTCATAAACAGACGACATGTCACTCACCACTTTGATGAAATTAAACCCGCAGAAATCAATTAGATAACGACAATCCATTTCTATTTCAGCTCTCCAACACACGCCCAACCAGATTTCTTCAAGCCATACCCTAACAGCCCCGGTATCTATTTCGAAGCTTTAGGAAAACTTAAAATCATCAGCGGTCAACTGAATGTTGTTAGTTATGTAGACATTTCCTATATTAGCTCACACCTCCTAAACATAAACGAAGTCCTGGGCACAGTGAGATTTGCGTGCCAACAGTCTTCTGATTACCACTGTGCAAGCATATTATCCCCTTTAACTGTTAGGTATAAGGATGTTCAAAGAGAATATGAATCTATTTCCCATCTAATTTCTATACGTAGCAAACGATCCGCATGGTTTGGTGGAATAGGTACCGCATTTAAACACGTGTTCGGCACACTCGACGAAGATGATGCAGTAAAATACGATTCCGCATTACGATCTGTTCAGAACAACGCGAAAAAGATCGCGCTACTAATGAAAGAAAATATACTAGTAACTACATCGACATTAGAATCATATAAACAAACTATAAACAAATTAAAAATAAACGAAGAAACTCTAAATAAAGCATTAAACTCATTAGTAAAACAAATAAATAATATCACAGAAATTTCAAATAATTTAATCACAGAAACAAAAGTCCATTCCATATTGACTAGCCTCGAAAGTTCGTTACTTACATTGTCATTCCAATTAGAAGATCTGACTAACGCCATTTTGCTGTCTAGCCAAAACATCCTGCATCCTAACATACTGACTCCAAGCCAGCTGTTCCAAGAACTCGCCGATAACCATCGACACCTACCTCGAGACTCCGAAATCCCTGTATCTATAAGTTTAGATAATATTCATTTAATACTAAGTATATCTAGTGTAGCAACTTACTATTTCAATAATAAATTAGTATTTGTCTTACAAATACCTCTAGCCTCTAACGACGAATTCAACCTGTACCATAACTTGGCTCTGCCTACACCCCATGGGACAATTAATGTTAATACTTTTAGTCTAATATTACCTTCTAGTTCATATACCGCTATTTCTAAGGATAAGTTAAGCTTTTGTAATTTAGATAACCTCGATAAATGTAAGACGATAAACTCTGAGTTCTATCTGTGCGCCGTATCTATGGTACTACTCTCGGGAAGCAACCCTACGTGTGAGAGTGAACTATTGACCAAAACTATCAGTGTTATCCCAGTGCAATGCGAAACTAAAACTATAGTTGGCGACTTAGACATTTGGAAACCCCTAATGAACAATTAGTGGATTTTCGTGCAATCGCGCCCGACTAAAATAACGATTGACTGCAGTGATTCCGAATTACGGGAAACAGTAGTGTCCGGTGTCGGTATATTAAACCTCACGAACCAGTGCACAGTGTACACCAAGAGCACAAGACTCATATCATCCCTTGATTCATTAAACATAAGCATTTTGTACGCCAAACCTAGATTTTAATATTATAAATGATTCATGTTGTAAATTAGATTCTAATTCGAATAGTTTAAGTACTGTATCCCCCATTTTACTCCAAAATATAGACTTAACTGAACTAACCACAAATAGCCAAAATTCCAGATTGCTTTCAGAACTAAATAAAACCATAGACGAAGAGCCGATACTCATAAAATATGGGACACACTACGTTGTATTTTCTTCATTAATATATCTAGCTATAATCACTTTTATAATTTTTAAGCTTTGGAAATTGTTTTCTAGATATAAGACTAAGTTTAATGTACCAAAGCTAAACCCGAAGAGTACCGATATTGAAAATGACACCGTTGAAATCTCTCTAGACCCCAGCCAAGGCTGAGGGAAATTGTTTAATTAAAAATTATCTCCTGAAGTTCAGCTTTTCCCGAACTTCCGTCTTCTGCGGGGGGTTGTTATATACACCCCTTGTTAGTAGACAGGCTGACCACCACAAACCCCCTGATGTGTCAGCAGTATATTATAATATATAAGGAGCCCATTCCAGAGGGCAGGCAGTCAGACTTCAATCTCGATACTCGCGTTACGTAGCCACTAGGCTACCCGCGAATCCTACTATTTCTCTATGTTATATTAGTTACTATATCTTCTATATCTTGTGAAAGTTATTTTAAGTTTAAATTGAATAAATATTAGTGTGTGTAATTAAATAGTTTTTTTTTTTAAACTCTAAAGCCGAATCTCGTATAACAGTGCGCAATAATAATTGTGGTCCTGCGTGTAATAAAACCTTATTATGTTGATGACGAAACAGTAACCTCGTAAACGTATGTTTGGAACACAATAACAAAGATGTTTTTTATCATAGGCAATAATGAATTATTTAATCTGCCTCCTACCCTGATTATATAATGATTATCTAAAAATATATTCAACAAATAAATATTACGTGGGGGATTTTTGATGATGCAATTACACTGTATTTTGTTACGGCAATTACTAATGAGCAGTAAAATATATGCGTATCATACGCGTATAGGAGGAAAAACGCTCTAACGGAAAAACATACTGAATTTTAAGACTCACCAACGTTGTCGTGATCAACTTTCGTTCAGATAAACTATCGTAATCAACATCCTGAACGTTAAGTACATAGTCACAATTATAAGAGTGCAAAAACTGAGGTCCTTCACACCACAATTTACATGTCCTAAGTGTATTTAACTGCATTCCGCGCTATAAGAAATCAGCTAAATTTTGATTGTCAGCGACGTGATACCACTGTTTACCTCCCGTATGTTCATTTATTTCAACTACATGATTTTGCACGAAATTTTTCAATAAGTTTGGTGACATTCTTATCCAACCCAACACTATTGTTGATTCTGACCAAAAATACTCTTTATTTAACTTTAATCTTAACGAATGTAAGATTTTAGTATATAATTTTGCACCTAACAATGCGGCACACAGTTCTAAACGAGGTATACTTACTAATTGGTTTGATGGCCTTAGGTACTCTTCGCACATAATAAACGCATAAATACACTTGGTACTCAGCCCTACCACCAGTCATGAAATGGATGATAATTGCTTACTTCCCTTAGTTGCCTCATACGACACCCGTGAGAAAGAATGGGGTGGTGACACTTGTATTCTTAGTCTGTCACCACACGGACAAAATGTGGTGTGTGTGTGTTATATTTTGTTAATAGTTCATTTTTAATTAGTAATTACCTGCATTATATTATTGGTTAATTCCATTATGTAATCTGAGTCAAGATTCTGATGGTAAATTACATGCACCCATGGCACAGGCTTGCCTACTGTGGGGCCACCAAATATAAATATTCTGCAATGTTTAATTGTCAAAAAATAATATTACGATTTAATTTTTTTTAACTCTATTAACATTTCAACCTGCTATTTACTGTATTAGAATTAGTGCATCCTGGCCCATAGAACGCATCTCATATACTACATCAATGACGCATCTATATAAAAAGCTGCATCGTTTGTATGAACTAATAGTGAACGGGTATATGAGCTAATAGTCTTTATTAGTAGCGACGTACATCAAACTTCCTGAAAATGTTTTTTGGAGCGCAGTATAGTCGGAATTATTTACATTTGTATTTATGTTCTAAAAAGTAAATAAAAATATTATTGTGGTTTTTGTGATCTGGATACAGTTTCTGGTATCGAAGAAGGCATTTGTATAATTTGGCTGCAAAGATACCAGATGTTGGCACCTGCCTCTTTCAGGCGTGGCTCATAAGCTGGTTGGGAATACTGAGTGTATTTTTTTTTATTGTATATGGTGGCAGACGAACGACGGCACAGATAATGGTATATTGTAACCGTCTCTCATGAACTCAACTATACCGAGAGTATTTTCAAGCCGCTACTTGCCATTTCATTTCATAGATATGAAATGAAAGAATTAACGGCTATCTCCTGCTACAACCAAAACACACCGATATGCTTTATGGTCGGTCACACGGGAGATGGTGTTACCAACCCGCTCGGTCCCGATAACAAGTGAGTATTCTCAGTTGGCACCCAGCCCTACTACCACTAATCCAATGGGTGTTATTTGCTTGCAGGATGTAACTAATCCAATGGGTGATAATTGCTTGCGGAGGGCGGATTCGACCAAACAAGAATACATTTTATTCCTAGAATAAATCGCTACTTACTCGAGAATAAATCTATTTTACATTTTACCAACAACAATTCGAAGATTTGCGAGCCTATTTTGGAATAGTCACTATACCACCGATAAGCATCGAATAAGGAGTTAATCCAAGATTTAAAAAAATGGCGTCATCTTTTTTGTGATGTCATTTTTCGAAACCAATATCGGTTTAGGGCGCGTGACAGCTACTTTCTCACGCTATAATACGACAAATAAGAGTTGAGATGAGTTAAGCTATACACTGTCCCGTTTGTAGAACAATTTCTTTTTGCTGGGTATTACATTCACTTCGCTATTCGCGAATAGCTATTTCAAGTATAAGCGATACGTCAGATGGCGTGGAAAAACGACTGTTGATTATCTAAGACAATAAAATCGTGGAATAGACTATTCTCGGTATAGTTATCCTTGTATATATTCGAGTTTGGTCGAATCCACTTGGGAAATAATAGGGCGGTGATACTTGTATTCTTAGTCCGTCACTACGCGGATAAATGTTAACGGATAATTTAATTAAAAAGAAAACTGAAATTGTATTTAGATGATATCGTACAGTTATTGTGTACGCAGTTTTTTACAATACAATTAAATATTGTTCTGTTTTAAGTTAGAGTTTTAGCTAAATCTAGTTTTAATATCTAGCATTCAATTTGAAAAACACGATTAATCAACTGTCGCCATTTTCACATAGGACCTGATATAATTTTAAAAACTTCACTCTTGAACTTGCTATTATTGATACTATAAATACGACTGTAGTCAAATGCAAAAAAAGTATTCTTCATTCCTTTAATAGATAATTTTCGTACAAATTAGGTCGTAGTCGTGCATTGTACAGTGTATCGCTGCAATAGCAATTTTGATGTGACTAAAATATAAAACCTATTTGTGAACATGTAACGTTCTAGTTGGATCATGGAAGTCAGATCGGCAGTTGTTCCATGTAATACTGTTGAACAGCCAAAACTGAATAGATCGAAAGCTGACCCCTATAAAGTATGAGCTATCCCACTGCCCTATCCCAGGAGGATGAGGTTAACCATAAATTAAGTATAGTACTTTGATGATTTTCAGCTATAATGTCATCACTGAAAAATTTTAGTTATTCATGTATGAAACACGATGGCCTCGCAAAACTCTGGATTGGCCCTATACTCCTTTCTGGTATGTATATAATTTGCTTATTAATTATTATTACATTACTTTCTGATGTAGGATTAATATTATTATTCTCTTTATTTTTTCATAATTATATTTTATAATTTTTAAATAGATTACAAAATACACAAACTCACACACAAAATACACTATTACAAAAAAAACACAACAAAATATAATCAATTTAAAAATATATAAAATAGTGGACCACCGACATTAGGTGCAGGGACCAAGCTGCCGGTGGTTAGGGTTCCAGAGAAGAGAACCTCCTCACAATACGTGCCATGTCGAGGAGACAGACTGCCTTTTATATCAGGCCCTTAATACAGCTGTCCATCCAAATCCATTCAGCAGTTTTTGCGTGATGTGCGAACGAATAAATAGACAAACAGACAAAAAATCTAAAAAATATTATTTCGTGTTCAGACACGCCTATATATAAATAGCCTATAACAGTATTTTTTCTCAAATATTTTAAATGTACAGACATAGCTCCGTTACAGCTTTATAATAGTATAGACAGATTATTTCCTTTATTAACTTAACTGATCAACACTATAATTATACATATAATTAATCAACACTATAATATAATATTTTTAAATAATAATATTATAAAAAATAACCCAAAATTTAAATATTATTATTATTTATTATATACTTATTACTAGAGATAAAGCCTTCCTTTTCCCAGCATGAATGGGCCGGCTCGATCGAGGAAGAACCGCCCCTTTCATAGAGGACCAACGTGAATCAATGTTAGGTTCCTAATGTCATGTTTCATATGATGAGTGAGAGCGCCTGAGGCCCAAACCCTCATCTTGTTAGCCTTCACATCCATCTCCTATCCCTTTCTGTCTCTGGTATTACAAGCTATATTGTACCCAGTATATATATATGTATATATATATATATAAGTTAATCTATGCTACATTGTATTGATATCTATATGCTACGCCAACCACTTACCGTCAGGTTGGCCGTTTGCTTGTTCGCCTCCCGCGTAGTTTAAAAATAATCCACGCGCAAAAACAGCGAATCCATAATAACCAGGTAAATGTCAATTTTGCCGAAATAAATCCTAAATACTTCTCTGAGCTCTGAACTACGTGTACACCAAACATTTAAGCAGTTACAGATTGAAAGTGAAAATATAAACCTTTTTAATTTTGTGATAATAATGCATATAAATTTGACCTGGGGAACTTCATCAAACTTATCTATTGATAGAAATGCAGAACAAATTATTTGTGAATGAGGAAAAAGAGAAGTTTACCGCGAACGGGATTCCAACCTGCGTCCCTTGCAATCCAGGTAACTGTTTTAGACCGCTAAGCCATCGCAATGATTGATGGCCATTCCCAATATTCACATCACATTTGTCTTTACATCCCACGCCACCTATCGGATGTATTTACATGTATTAATCCAATATAGTAACTTTAAGTTTACAACTAAAACTCATACTATTTGATGGCGCGATTTCGCAAATAGTTGATGTTATATTGGCCGTGTAGGGCTGGCTTTAGAATTGTCCCACCCCTCTCTACCCACGAGAGTCGTAAGAGCCAACTGAGGAAATACTAGAGGAGTGGGCAGCAGCACTCCCTTGAGTATTAACAACATCCACTGCGATCGCCAACCCGCCTGCCAAGCGTGGCGATTACGTCATGGGGGCATGACGGGACCGCTCGTTGTGGCGTTCTCTTGGAGAGGTGTATGTCCAGTAGTGGACGTAAACAGGCTGATGTATGGATGGATGGATGATGTTATAATCGCTGCTAAGCGTCATAGAGCGATGCTTGGCAGTGACAGAAATTGGACTGCGGTCGCTGCCTTCTACTAGGAGGTCATCTCGCAGAAGGAAGTGGCGGAAAGGGCAAGGGAGGCCTATCCTTCCGCTGACCCGAACCGAAGCCAGCGACTGGGGTGGCGCAGACGTGATTACTTACGCCTAATGCCACCCTAGGTGAGGCTGCGGGTGGATGGATCGGGGAACGCCCGCCACCCGCAAGACCTCCCGCGAAGGTGCAACGCTCCGCGTCGCTCATTAGAGAGTAACCGAAGTGGTTAGCCGCCGGCGGACCACTGAAGAAATATAACGCAGTTCCAGTGGCCCGCTAATATAGGCGGAGAGACGGCGCATGGTGGGTTAATTTAGTGGGTCAGGGCCCCACTCTACCCTGTTCGTTACCCCGAACGACCGGGTGTGCGGTTAGGTAAATTTACTCACGCCTAAACAAAAAAAAACAAAAAAAAAATATAAAGCTTTTGGAAACATAATGAGGATTCCGAACAAGAAAAATAAATAATAAAATTACACGCGGACAAAGTACACTTTTACACAATAAACGAATAGCATCAACATAAACACAGCACTACGGCTGTATCTCCGAAGGGGTAGGCAGAGGTGTATTACAGACACACGATTCGCCAGCTGCCCGGGAATCGAACCCAAGACCTCATGATCAACAGTCGCACACACGACTACTACACCAATGAGGCAGTTAGCAATTGTTTGGCAACGTATATACATTCAGTCAAGAAAGTATTGGGAATGGATGATTTGTTTATGGTTCCAAATAAAAATTTTTGTTTTTTGTTGTTGTTAGATTGGCACAACTGCTATCCATTTTGGCGCGGAGTTTGAGTTTTATCTGTTATTTATATTAAATACAGTGCTGTGTTTAGTTATATCATATCTAGTGTGTATTGCGAATTTCATAATGGACAAAAACATCGAACAAAGAGTTTGTCTTAAATTTTGCATCGCCAATGTAATTTCGTGTTCGGAGTCATTTTCACTGGAAAATGTTACAGAAGGCTTACGGTGAATCGAGTTTATCAAAAACACGTGCTTATGAATGGTACAAAGCATTTAAAAGCGGTCTAATGTGATGGAAGATTTGCCTCGCTCTGGTAGGCCATCAATGTCCGCAACTGAAGTTAACATAGCAAAAGTGAAGGAAATAGTGACTGAAAATCCTCATTCAACTTTGAGAGAGATAGCCGCCGAACTTTCTGTGTCTCACGAGTCGATCCGTACCATTTTAAATAATCACTTGGGTATGAAACGTGTTTCCGCTCGGCTAGTCCCAAAAGACCTGAATTTTCTCCAAAAACTCAATCGCATGAGAGTCGCTGAGGACATGCTAGAACAAGTCAATTCCGACCCAACATTCATGAAACGCATTGTTACTGGTGACGAAACGTGGCTTTACTAATTTGACATGCAATCTAGTCAACAAGCTTCGGAGTGGCGACTTCCAACTGAACCGAAACCGAAAAAACCACTCCAAAGTCGATCAAAAGTCAAAGTCATGTTGATGTTGTTTTTATGTAATAATCTTTTTCTTTGACTATCGCGGTGTTGTGCACTCGGAATTCTTGCCAGAAGGTCAAACGGTACATAAAGAATATTATTTGAGCGTTATGCGGCATTTAAGAGAGCAAATTCGACGAAAAAGGTCAGATTTGTGGAAAGAAAATTCTTGGATTTTGCACCACGAAAATGCGCCTTCGCACAAGGCCGTCATTGTGAATGAATTTTTGTCCAAACACTCAACAAATACCATCGAGCAACCACCATATTCACCAGATATGGCTCCAGCCGACTTCTTTCTTTTTCCTGAACTCAAGTTACCACTTCGTGGCACCCGTTTTCAATCGGTAGAAGACATAAAAGGAGAATTCGCGGCGAGAACTGAACTCAATTCCGGAATTGAATTCAGAAGCAGCATTTAAAAAATGTTTTGATAATTGGATTATTCGTTGGCGTAAGTCTATAGTTTCTGAAAGAGCATACTTTGAAGGTGATAAAATAAATATGGATGAATAACAAAATTTTTGTGTATTATTGATCTTTTCCCGGTACTTTCTTGACAGAGTAGTATATTAAATAAATAAATGTAGGGATCGAGGTAGCAAAACTACTTTTGGCTCGGTTTATTATTATATTTTGTAAAAAAAACATGTACAAACGTTTTAAATAGAAAATAGAAATAACGTCTTAATATAGGTACGTCCTCTCTCACGTCTTAACTTCCTCCGAATCCCTCCACTCAGAACATTTCTTGTCTTTCATACACATAACTCGCTCATTCAGTCATCTCACGTTCCGTCTCACGTTCACATCAAACTTTCTTACTACCATAACATATGAACAATACTTTTCATAAACATAAAAAGAAATATAGCCCACAACTCGGCCATTCTGCATTGTAGTCTGACCCCAGACTACTCTTATACTTAGTGAAACTGAACTAATCACAATATTAAGAAATTGATAATACTATACTTTGGAAAATTTTACTCACTTTAACACAGCTACAGTCTACACAGTAATAATATAGAATGGAATAAATATTTTAAGTTTACACAGCATTAAGCTACTTCATAACAACTTATAGTAACTTTGATATTACAAGAAAAAAAACAAATAACTTATTTTATTTTTAATCTCAACAAAACTTATTTTATTTAACTATCATCTTTAGTCTTACATAGTACATTTACCACTAACAACTTTAATTTGATAGTATTATTACAGAACTACAAATCAATATAAGTTTGTAAACTACAACAATAATTTTGGTTACTCACCACAAGTAACTGGTTAGGTTTGTTACCTACCAATATCATCTTTAACTTTAAACAGTGGTTAGAATCACTATTACTACACATACATTGTGAATTAAATTTAAACAAAAATTCAAAGTATACCTACTTATACAATTAATAGATAAGTATATCAAACATAATGTTGACACATCATTATGAGAAGTCTTCATTTAGGATATGCATTCTTAACAAGTCCACCTAGCACATTCTATTTACACAAAATAAGATGAGTAAGCGGTTGTCTTGCCCAACAAGAAATACAGAACAGACTCATGGCCACAACTTCATACAGTCTGCCCCAGTTGAAGTGTCTACTGGTCCTTCTGCATTAAGAGCCACCTTCACCACATGATACCTTCCCTTTCCTGATTTCTTTACTACTTTGTATGGACCTAAAAACTTGGGTTTGAGTTTCATTGCATGTGCAAATTGAGTTCTTCGAATAGCAACTAGATCTCCTACTTGATATTGTTGTTCTTCCTTTCTTTTCTTATTAAACGACTTTGTTTTCTTCTTGTATCTTTAAAATTTGTGCTTTAGCTTCCTGTCTCAAATGATGACGTCTTTCAATAAAATCTGGTCGACATTCTTCTTCTATTAAATCTAAAAGGTGAATATCCTCTTTCCGTTTTATTTTAGTGCCAATAAATAAATAAAAAGGTGAAGTATTAATTGACCTATGATAAGTACTATTTATTGCCCTTTGCACTCGACTTACATGCTTGTACCAGTGAGTGGGTTCTTCTACACACAACTTGGTTAGCACGGAAAAATCACCCTGTGAATAAGCTCCACTTGTCCATTGCCCCTCGGAATGGCTGTAGTGACAGTATGGTGCTGGATGCCTTCTTCCTCACAATAATCTTTAAAATCTTTTCCTGTAAAAGCTGTCCCTTTTTGTGTAATTATTCTTGAGGGATTAACATAATCTTTTTGGTGCAACTTCAGTTTATCTACTGTCTCTTTAGCTGTAACAGTCTTTGTAGGATATATCCACACAAATTTGGTATAGGCATCAACAACAGTTCAGATGTATTTAAATATTTTTATATATATTTTTAGCATTTGACATGCTTAGCACTATACATTAAACACAAAGTGAAAAATGTGAAATCGAAAATAACAGTCAGGAACAGGATTTGAACCTGCATCTTCTGGATACCGTCCAGATGCTTTACCAATTCAGCCATCCTGACAATTGCTCCTGACTGCTAATTTCGATAACACATCATACTTAGCGTCTTTGGGTGACGCCTGCGCCATCTGTCGGCAGTATTTTCATACATTATACCGACCAGGTAAACTTAATTTTACAATTAAGATTTTACCTAATAATGACGCAAACCCTTTAAATATTTAGATATTTTTTATATATTTTTAGCATTTGACATGCTTAGCACTATACATTAAACACAAAGTGAAAAATGTGAAATCGAAAATAACAGTCAGGAACAGGATTTGAACCTGCATCTTCTGGATACCGTCCAGATGCTTTACCAATTCAGCCATCCTGACAATTGCTCCTGACTGCTAATTTCGATAACACATCATACTTAACGTCTTTGGGTGACGCCTGCGCCATCTGTCGGCAGTATTTTCATGCATTATACCGACCAGGTAAACTTAATTTTACAATTAAGATTTTACCTTGGGGACTTCTACTTAGTGAATCAGCATGGACCATCTTTTTACCAACACGATGCACTATCTCATAATCAAAATCTTGAAGAAATAGAAACTATCTTGCAACTTTTGCTGATACATCATTCTTATACAATGTTTTCTGAAATTCTGCACAGTCTGTCACAATCTTGAAATGGTTTCCAAATAAGTACTTCCTAAATTTCTTTACACCTTCTACTACTGCCAATGCTTCCAACTCGTAGCTATGATAATTTTGTTTAGTGGCACTGGTCTTCTTACTCATGAAATTAACAGGATGTAATGCTCCGTCGCTGCTGTCCTTTTGCAAGAGAATCGCTCCAATTCCATACTTTGATGTGTCTGTATGTATTTCTATATCCAAACCACCTTTAAAAAATTTTAATACAGGTTCACTGTATAGTTTAGCCTTTAATGTTTCAAATGACTTTCTCTCTTCTTCTCCAAAATAAAATGACTGATTTTTCTTTAGTAATTCTGTTAAGGGTCTTGCTATTACTGAATAATTTTCAATGTACTTGCGAAAATAGGAAGTCAGTCCTACAAAACTATGAACTTGTTTGGTTGATCTCGGTTCAGGAAAGTTTGCAATAGCCTCAGTCTTACTCGGTGATGGTTTAATAGTACCATTTTCAACAACATGACCCAAATATTCCACTTTTCTTTGCAATAACTGACATTTTTTCTAATTAATCTCTAAGCCATATTCTAAAGCTAATTTTAAAACTAAATTGAGGTGTTCTAGAGCCTTCCGTCTCATCTTTAGACAAAACAACAATATCGTCGATGAATATTAAAATTATTCCACTATTAATCAAGTCCCTGAAAATTATATTAATAAACCTGCTGAAATACTTTGGACAAATAGACAAACCAAAAGATGCTCTTAAAAACTCAAATTGACCTTCCGGACTACTAGTAACAAAAGCAGTATACTTTACCGAGTCTTCATGTACAGGTAAATGAAAAAATCTATTTTTTAAATCCAGTGTACTGTACACTTTTGACTTGCTAAGCTTATCTATATGGTCTTCTATAACTGGCAAGGGGAATTCATCTTTAATCATCTTTTGATTCACTTTTCTATAATCCACACAAACTCTAAACGTACCATCTTTCTTCTTTACAAGTACTAAGGGGCTGGCATATTCTGAGTAACTGGGTCTTATTATTCCTTTGTCTAACCACTCATCAATCTGGCGTCTAACTACTTCTTCTTCTTTGATTGCCAACCTTCTTGGGCGTTGCGAAATAGGAATGTCATCTTTCATATTAATTTTCAATTTGATGGGTTGCCTCCTTCGTCTTCATCGGCCTATAGTTGTCAATAAGTTTCTGAACTGCCGGTATCTGAGAGATAGGCTCCTCAGATGCGATTGGTAAACTCAACATACACAAACTGTAATCATTTTGTGGCATAAGTCTGACTGCACCTCTATCTAATAAAACCGTAGCATTCCCTAAGAAAGATTGACCTAATATAAGTTGATATGGAATAACACCTGTAGGAACAATATAGAAACAAGTTTCAAAACTATTATTATCGACCTCAATATAGATAGTGAACTTACCCAGAGTGCATACCTTTGCTGTTCCCAACCCTGTTAATATAACTTTATCTCTTACATATACGACATTGTCAAGCTGAAAAAACAATTGTGAAGTTATTAAATTATAATCACAACCCGTATCAATAAGTGTATCGACCGTAACACCACACATTTTCATTGATTTTATAGATTTATTTTTATTCACTGACACTGTATTGTTTACATTGAAAACGACCGAGTGAACTGAACCGTTTTGAAAACTATCAGTTCTATCCCTATAAGTATCACCATTTGTTACTCGCGATCCGTCATTCGTTAGTTCTGAACTTATCTGTTTCGTATCGCCACTTGCGCAATCTGTCACATGCAGCGAATGACCGGTCCGGCTCCCGCTCTTCGTGATTGATCTTAGGAATGATTTGTCGGAAACATGGCTGCTTTCGCAATCCTTGCTTATGTGGCCAAATTTATTACAGCGAAAACACTTCACACCGTTAGGACACCGATTTGCCGTATGATCCTTTTCACCGCAGTTAAAACATACTCTACTCGACGTTATAGGTGATTGCTTCTGGCTTGATGTAATAGTTTTCTGCTTATCGCCTTGTTTACTCGTGCTAACACCGCTTCTTCGTTCTTTGTTCATCTTAGATTTTATAACTTCGAAAATCGCAAGTTTTTCCCTCAACCCGCTGTATGTCGTAATGCCATATAACATAGATTTATTGCTCTTGTAATCCATTATGCCGTCTACTATGTACTGTATGGCAATATAATCTGGGAATTTTGCTCTTTTACCCAACTCACGCATAATTAACATATACTGGTATACCGTTTCATCTTTTCTTTTTTTTCGACCTGCCGTTAGCTCATGCATTTCTTTAGAATTTAGTACATCAGGAAATTCCTTCAAGAGAGCCGCCTTTAATTCCTCGTATGATTTAAATGTCTTTTCTGACCTAAGCCATAACTCCGCCGTTCCGACGAGTGATCGTCGAGCTATTATTAATTTCTGCTGTGCGCTCCACCCAAATATTTCCGCATTGTCTTCGATATCAACTGCCCATTTAGTCGAAGAATAAATAGGCTTTATCTTCGCCACTAAATTTAACCACACCGTAAGAATAAGTTGGATTCAACGACATGGCCGCTGTGCCCGCCGTTGCTGCTGTAATACCGTCGTCTTTATTGCCAAACATCGTCTTTGCTGGCGTAAATCGTCTTTGAATATTTAACAGCGTGTATAAATGATAACATATACCTCGTCTTCCTCGTACTTATATTGCGTTGCCCTTGCGCAGGCCACGCAATGCGGGCGCGTCGTCGTCGATGCAAAATGAATCTTCATTAATCCCAGTCGATCCCGGGACGAGCCTCCAAATTTTGTAGGGATCGAGGTAGCAAAACTACTTTTGCCTCGGTTTATGATTATATTTTGTAAAAAAACATGTACAAACTTTTTAAATAGAAAATAGAAATAGCGTCTTAATATAGGTACTCAGGTCTCTCACGTCTTAACTTCCTCCGAAT
Organism: Leucoma salicis; assembly: GCA_948253155.1. Classification (NCBI taxonomy): domain Eukaryota; kingdom Metazoa; phylum Arthropoda; class Insecta; order Lepidoptera; family Erebidae; genus Leucoma; species Leucoma salicis. The sequence goes on from OX411815.1 coordinate 10,560,388, forward strand.
ACCTCCACTCAGAACATTTCTTGTCTTTCATACACATAGCTCGTTTATTCAGTCATCTCACGTTCCGTCTCACGTTCACATCAAACTTTCTTACTACCATAACTTATGAACAATACTTTTCATAAACATAAAAAGAAATATAGCCCACATAAATATGCATTTTTTATTCTGGACACGATTTTTCGAGAGCAAATAACAAATTAGTATGTGAGATATCGACTAATAGATCGAATTTGAAATATATTATCGCTAAGTGAAATATCACGGACTCTAGATGAGTAAAAAATAACTATTTCAAACAAATTTAGTTTTGGAAATGCAACAGCATGTTAGCTTGACAAATTCCAATGTAAAAATATTTAAAAAAATGATGTACCTCATACATATTTATGAACACTTACAAATTATCAGTAAAAACGACACGAGAGACAAATACAGATCACGCACCTAGACAGATATTGTGAAGAGTGAAATGAAATAATTTAAAAATCAATTTACATAAAATCTCTTTTAAAGTATAAATTATTTGTGAATAAGGAAAAAGATTTTAGTAGGAGTGGGAATCAAACCCGCGTCTTTTCCAATCGTCTCTAAGCCACTGAGCTATCCTACCGATCTTTCGATCAAATCTCATCATCACATTTGTCTTACGACCAACGCCATCTATCGGCATGTCAAATGCTAAAAAATATAGATCTCGATAGATATCGAGCATGTCAAATACTAAAAAATATAGATCTAAAATCTCTTTTAATTTAAATTTTTAAGTTTTAGTGAATCCTGTGGACGTGGATCATGTTCTTAGGACATGTCTGGAAAAAGATGATCTTCATAGATTTATTAGAGATGCTACCGGCAATGGTAGCATATTTGCACCAGGTAAGAATAAAAATATTAGTATGTTAATTTTTCCAAAACATACATTACTTACATTGCGCTTAGGCTATTCTCTATTTATATATATTATATTTTTTGAGTCCATGTGTTAGTCATTGAACTCCTCCTAAGCTCTTGGACCGATTTTTATGATTTTTTTTGTATGTGTTTGAGTAAGTACCGGGATGGTTTAAATTCACATTGGACCCGGTAGATTGAATTTCAGGATATTTTCTTCGTCTTTTTCTATATAAAAAATAAATAATCCTTAGTAACTAAAATAAATAACTCCATCCAAACGAAACGCCAATGTTCGGACAGGACAATGTCTGTCAGTTCCGCCAGTAATTATATAAAAATCAATTGCTGTTCGTTAGTCTCGCTAAAACTCAAAACTGGCTTGACCGATCTTAATAATTGTTTTTGTGTTTGGTTCGCTCTAATACATGAGTGATTTAAAGGTAAAGCTGGAGGAACTTTATATGGGTATTTGGCTAACAGATGACAAAATAATAGCTACTGATATTTTTTCTAATTCATTTGCATTACAAGCAAGTTTCATTTATTAACCTATTAAAATCCAAATCTAAGACGATGCAGATTGATTAGGATTGATAATTACTAATAAATTGTAGATGATACGAAATTCACCAGGATATGTGGCTTAAAGAACAAATTATTGTGAAAGCGGAAAAAGAGAACTTTACTGTGAGCGGGCCCCAAGAGGATCCCGCTCGCAGTAAAGCTCTCTTTTTTAAAGTAGCTGAGCATGTGAAGTGCTAAAATACAGATCAAATTAAGTCATCTAGTTGCTTATAAAAATCGTTGTTAACATTATTAACTTCATAATAAAACCATATTAAATGTAGATATCGCAATGTTTTTTTAGATAATGGCATAGTATCTAAGAAATAAAAAACAGATTACCTATGTAATTGAAATCTATCCAGTAGTATTTCCATGAAGCGCGCCCAACGGCAGACCTTCATTGTTTTATTGATAATCTAATCTTAATAGAAATTATGAAGCTTACCTCACCAGTATTATGTAGATAATAAAAATCACATCTAACTAATAACGTTATTATATTTGCCTGACTTTTATAATAACGTTTTAAGATTACTAATAATTATATTTGAGTATAGTTACTGTCTGCTCGCTATCCAACATAGCAAGAGCAACTAGATCTTATCCATGCGACTTGACTCCACTGGACCTGAAGTCCGACTCTGTCGTTTTCTGAGACCTTAGTTTGTCATTTAGGAATCCCCCCCCCCCCCCAGCTCAGACTAAATACATCTAGACAGAGCGAATAAAAGTCTTTGAAATGTATGAGCAAGAACATAAGATACAATTTACTGGTACAAAAAAACAGACGAAGTCATAGATTTTTGTCTTTGTCACCGTGGCCAGTTTTTGGTATTTCACTTTGTGTTTAATTTGTCACGATGTCAAAATGCGTTGTTTGTCACGATTCAACTGATATAATCGAACATTTGTACAAAAATTCGGGTTTTACAGATATTTAGGTGTTATTCAGTGTTTTGAGACAAAGACTACATGATAATAGTGCTTGTAAAATAGTGTACTATGCTACAAAAGCTACAGCGAGCGAAAAAATACCGGTAAGTACATTTCATTCATATTATGTAGACGAAAATTAAATTATTTAATGATTGAATGCTTTAAAGTGATATAAAATGGGCTTTTTTACTCGAAATTTATAATTGTTACTAATATACTATTACACTAGCAAAACCGTTTTCTAGCTAAATTTCTATTATTGAGAATTTTTTGGGTGTTGCCTTATTGCGAATTTAATTTGCCCAGTTTTCACCTTACACTAATAAATTTATATGTAATTTATGAGATGATGATAAAAATTTACCATTTAAGGTTTTCCTCTAATCCAGATGCGAGATCGAAATGGGTAGATGCTACGGGACAACGAGGCAACCAACGAAATACCCAAAATATGTTTCACGATATTTTGTTGATGTTTCATTATACATAATAATAAAGTAACATTGGTAGCAAAATCCTTGCCAATGAATATGTTCATGTAAGTATCTATACTATTATAAAGCTGTAACAGAGCTGTATCTGTACAGTCAAGATATTTGAGAAAAAATGGCTGTAATAGCTTATATAGGCGTGTCTTAACCCAAAACAATTTCTTTTAGGAATTTGTCTGTTTGTCTGTTTATCTGTTTGTTTTTCGCGCATCACGCGAATACTACTGGACGGATTTTGATACAACTTGTTTTATTTGAAAGGCCTTGATTAAAAACTGGTGTACATTTTATCTAGCTACTATATTGGGACATCGTATAACAACTACAGCTGGACCCTCTACCCACCTCCAATCTCCCAAAACGGCTGGTCACCGGCCTGTGCGAGGTCCGCCGACTGGGAGAAAATATTATCGAAGACGATGATTGTGTTATGTACTACCTACCTGGTAAAGCCAAAGGCCAATTGAGTGTGGGTTTTCTGGTTAAGAAAAAGTACAAAGCATACATACCTTCATCGGAATATCAGATAGTGTGTATATTAGAAATTATTCTGAAAAAATATTTTGCCATTATACAAGCGCATGCACCATACTGAAGGCTCATCGCAGGAAGATATTGACACATAGATGAAGATCTTGCTAAAGCTCACGACTCTATCTCGACCGATAACATAATCTCCATGGGCGACTTCAACGCTCATATTGGGAGACTGAAACAGCACGAACACACAGTGTCTGGGCAAGATGGCCATGGAACCAGAAGCATTCGTGGAGAGAGACTGATTCAGTATGCGTACGAAAACAATTTGAAAATCATAAACACCATGTTCAATTTGAAGATACATAGGAGATGGAGATGGATATCTCCTGACAAAAATACAAAAAATGAAATCGATTTTATCATGACAACTAAACCAAAACTTATTTCCAAGTACGAGGTCCTGTCATCGGTTCCTTTCGGTTCAGACCACAGAATGCTGCGAGCTACATTAAACTTGAACGTAATAAAAAGAAATAGACGTAACTTTTCCAACCCATCACTCACACTGAAAACATTGAAACAGCAAGATACTTACCTCGTAAATCTGAAAAGTTATATACCTGAACTTATATCAACATGCACTAACTACAAAACCAAAGCAAACTGAAGCCAACGAATACTGTAAGAAGATCGAACACTCTATATTGAACAGCGTTAAAAATATAAAAACAAACAAAAAATATAAAATATTATCTGATAAAGCACTAGAACTAATGAAAGAACGAAACGAATTACAAAGCAAACCAAAATTAAACAAGAATGACAAAGAAAAATTGAAAATGCTCTACAAAACTACAAACAAACAAATAAAGAGATGTTACGATACGTACAGAGAAAATACTATAAAGAGACACATTGAAAAGTCAAGATCAGCAAAAAAGGCGTATAAAGATTTAAACAAAACAAAGAACTGGATCACATGTCTCCATTCGTACTCGAAGAAAGCTACTACCCGGATGGACATAATAACTGTTGCTACGGATTTTTATGCGAACCTCTACAGCCAGTCTAATCGTATACACCATAGGAAAATCACCAACCAAACCAAGAATACATCCCCAACTCTCGAATTTACTGAACGTGAAATCTTAATTCAAATTACAAAGCTCAAAGCTAAAAAAAGCCCAGGTCAAGATGGAACCTCTAACGAATACATTAAAATTGCAAGAACCCTATTATTGAAGCCTATAACTATATTATTTAATAAAATATTAGACGAGGAAGCCGTGCCACATTCATGGACAGAATCAGAAATAATATTGTTGTATAAAAAAGGAGGCCCAATGGATATAGGAAATTAGCCGATAGAACAAGCCGGCTTCAGATCAGGCTTCGGCACACATGACTACATCCAAGTTCTAGACCAGGTAATCGAAAAGTATTTAGAATTCCATGGACCTCTATGTGTAGCATTTATTGAATACAAAAAAGCTTACGACACTATATCACACGATAGCTTCGCCGACGATATAATTTTACTCTCCGAGAGCTCTGCATAACTGAGTAATATGATTAGCGATCTCCACGAAGCTAGCATCATGGTCAGTCTAGAAATGAATCTCGATAAAACGAAAATAATGACTAATCACCACACCGCGTCCATCTTCGTAAATAACATCGCTCTAGATATTTAGATATTTTTATATATATTTTTAGCATTTGACATGCTTAGCACTATACATTAAACACAAAGTGAAAAATGTGAAATCGAAAATAACAGTCAGGAGCAGGATTTGAACCCGCATCTTCTGGATACCGTCCAGATGCTTTACCAATTCAGCCATCCTGACAATTGCTCCTGACTGCTAATTTCTATAACACATCATACTTAACGTCTTTGGGTGACGCCTGCGCCATCTGTCGGAAGTATTTTCATACATTATACCGACCAGGTAAACTTAAATTTACAATTAAGATTTTACCTAATAATGACGCAAACCCTTTAAATATTTAGATATTTTTATATATACTTTTAGCATTTGACATGCTTAGCACTATACATTAAACACAAAGTGAAAAATGTGAAATCGAAAATAATAGTCAGGAGCAGGATTTGAACCTGCATCTTCTGGATACCGTCCAGATGCTTTACCAATTCAGCCATCCTGACAATTGCTCCTGACTGCTAATTTCGATAACACATCATACTTAACGTCTTTGGGTGACGCCTGCGCCATCTGTCGGAAGTACTTTCATACATTATACCGACCAGGTAAACTTAATTTTACAATTAAGATTTTACCTAATAATTACCCAAAGACGTATGATGTATTATCGAAATTAGCAGTCAGGAGCAATTGTCAGGATGGCTGAATTGGTAAAGCATCTGGACGGTATCCAGAAGATGCAGGTTCAAATCCTGCTCCTGACTGTTATTTTCGATTTCACATTTTTTCACTTTATGTTTAATGTATAGTGCTAAGCATGTCAAATGCTAAAAATATATATAAAAATATCTAAATATTTAAAGGGTTTGCGTCATTATTAGGTAAAATCTTAATTGTAAAATTAAGTTTACCTGGTCGGTATAATGTATGAAAATACTTCCGACAGATGGCGCAGGCGTCACCCAAAGACGCTAAGTATGATGTGTTATCGAAATTAGCAGTCAGGAGCAATTGTCAGGATGGCTGAATTGGTAAAGCATCTAGATGGTATCCAGAAGTTGCAGGTTCAAATCCTGCTCCTGACTGTTATTTTCGATTTCACATTTTTTCACTTTGTGTTTAATGTATAGTGCTAAGCATGTCAAATGCTAAAAATATATATAAAAATATCTAAATATTTAAAGGGTTTGCGTCATTATTAGGTAAAATCTTAATTGTAAAATTAAGTTTACCTGGTCGGTATAATGTATGAAAATACTTCCGACAGATGGCGCAGGCGTCACCCAAAGACGCTAAGTATGATGTGTTATCGAAATTAGCAGTCAGGAGCAATTGTCAGGATGGCTGAATTGGTAAAGCATCTGGACGGTATCCAGAAGATGCAGGTTCAAATCCTGCTCCTGACTGTTATTTTCGATTTCACATTTTTTCACTTTGTGTTTAATGTATAGTGCTAAGCATGTCAAATGCTAAAAAAATATATAAAAATATCTAAATATTTATAGGGTTTGCGTCATTATTAGGTAAAATCTTAATTGTAAAATTAAGTTTACCTGGTCGGTATAATGTATGAAAGTACTTCCGACAGATGATGCAGGCGTCACCCAAAGGCGTTAAGTATGAGGAGATGCAGGTTCGAATCCTGCTCGTGACTGTTATTTTCGATTTCACATTTTTCACTTTGTGTTTAATGAACGTATAAAATAGTAGACCTCCGACATCGGGTGCAGGGACCAAGCTGCCGGTGGTTAGAGCTCCAAAGTAAGGAACCTCCTCACAATACATGCCGTGTCGAGGAGTACTGCCTTTTGCATCAAGCCCTTAAGCCAGCTGTCCAACGAGAGTCTTTTTAGATGTTGGTCGAGACTCTTGGCAATCAGTCCATTAACCGATATGACTATCGGAACAATAATTGTTGAGTCAACATCCCACGTGTCGGTAATCTCGTGAGCTAAATCCAAATATTTCATTTGCTTTTCTTTTTCAGCTTTCACGAGATTCTCATCATGCGGAATAGTGACATCAACAATTACTGCACGGCGCTCTGATCGGTCTATCACCACTATATCAGGCTTGTTAGCAACAATAGTCCTGTCAGTAATGACAGACTGATCCCAGTACAACGTGGCACGGTCATTTTCGAGAACTGGGTCGGGCACATATTTATAGTATGGCACTTCAATTTACTTCAGATTGTATTTAAGATCAAGTTGCTGGTGAACAATCCTGGCTACCTGATTATGTCCGTGCAAATAATCGCCGTTGGCAAGACGAGTGCAACCGGAAACAATATGCTTGAGTGATTCTCCGGGTCGGCGGCATGCCCGATAGATGTCAACCGTACCATCTTTCAGGATATATTTCCGGTAGTTATTCGTCATCACAACTTCGTCCATTATTGCAAACACAAAACCTTCAGTTTCTCCGAAGAGATCACTGAATTGCAGCCAGGAAACAGATGCTGCAAAGTCAATATCAGGCCCATGTAAGGCCCGATAAAAACGTCCATGCAGTTCCTTGCTCCTCCATACCTCCCGGCGGTCCTTAATGCCAAGTACAATAGGCTTGTGCCAGTTCTCTTTAGCCAAAGCAAGCGGGGTAAATCCTTGTACCACTCTAACTACATCACGATGCACGTCCGTATCAGTGTTGAGAAAATATTCTCGCAGGTTGCATACCTCGCGGTTGTGAAGGGTTTTGATGTTTAAAAAACCACGACTCCCACATCTCCGCGGGATATACAACCTCATTGCTGATGAGCGCGAGTGGTGCATTCGGTATGTAGTCAGAAGTGTGCGGACCTTTTTGTAAAGGATATCAAGTTCAGCCTGAGTCCATCTGAGTATGCCAAAGGAATACATCAAGACAGGCACGACCCAACTGTTACATGCACGCACCGTGTTGCCGCCAGAAAGTAAACTGTTGAATACTTTTTTAAGCGGCAAAAGAAGCGCTCCTGTAACTTTTGTTTCATGTCTGCCTCAGAGATGCATAAGGCCTGTGACATACCCAGATATTTGTAGGTCTCAGTAGCAGACAGAGATCGGAGTTGCGTGAAATCTGAAAGTTGCATTCCTTCAGATTCCACGACCCCACCTCGCTTTACATGTAAGACTGCACATTTATCCACACCAAACTCCATTCTGATAGACTTATTTAAGGTTTCAGTTACCTTAAGTAAAGCCACAGTTGGGGTCTGGTGGGGGCAAATAACTTTAACTCATTCAATTCATGTAAAGAAGGTGATTTTCATTCAATTCATTCATGTAAAGGAGGTGAGATAGACCCAGACTCTCTTTCCGCAACCGATAGCCTAGGCCTGAATTTTCTAGTAAAGTACTAAGAGGATTCAGGGCTAGGCAAAACCACAATGGACTGAGGTTGTCCCCCTGAAATATACCCCGCTCAATTTTTATTGGTGCGTCATTTACCTGGAGCCAGCGTCGATCTGGATAGCAAAGGGCCGTTTTCCATTGCCCCATACATGTCTTCAAGAAGGCACGTAGAGTTGCATCTATTTTATACAACTCCAGTAGTAGTTGCCAGCTCTTTCCGGCCGCGACGAACCTGTTGGCTAATGACCGTGTCAATAATAAGGAGCTCTTTAGTTCCACGTGCCCCGCTCCTACATCCATTTTGATATTGGCCAAAATTGAATTTTTCACAATATGTTAAGGAATTTTTACTGTCAAAATGGATGTAAGGAGCTTATATATTGTAGGTAGGCATGTAATGGGCTTGTAATTTTTGGGGTCCGCGGAACTACCACTCTTATAGGTCGTACCGATAGTTAAAAAATGTGGTAACGATCTCGATGCCAAACACAACTGAAATTGAGATGCCAAACAAGCATGTGAACTGCGTAACCATTGGAGCCAAAAATTGTGCAGTCCGTCCGGTCCCACTGTTTTCCAATTAGGTAACGAACGGACTGCACTGGTTACATCATTTGTTGAAACACAAAGTGAAAAATGTGAAATCGAAAATTAGAAATCAAATTCTTAATTGTAAAATTAAGTTTACCTGGTCGGTATAATGTATGAAAATACTTCTGACAGATGGCGCAGGCGTCACCCAAAGACGTTAAGTATGATGTGTTATCGAAATTAGCAGTCAGGAGCAATTGTCAGGATGGCTGAATTGGTAAAGCATCTGGACGGTATCCAGAAGATGCAGGTTCAAATCCTGCTCCTGACTGTTATTTTCGATTTCACATTTTTCACTTTGTGTTTAATGTATAGTGCTAAGCATGTCAAATGCTAAAAAATATATATAAAAATATCTAAAATATTTAAAGGGTTTGCGTCATTATTAGGTAAAATCTTAATTGTAAAATTAAGTTTACCTGGTCGGTATAATGTATGAAAATACTTCTGACAGATGGCGCAGGCGTCACCCAAAGACGTTAAGTATGATGTGTTATCGAAATTAGCAGTCAGGAGCAATTGTCAGGATGGCTGAATTGGTAAAGCATCTGGACGGTATCCAGAAGATGCAGGTTCAAATCCTGCTCCTGACTGTTATTTTCGATTTCACATTTTTCACTTTGTATTTAATGTATAGTGCTAAGCATGTCAAATGCTAAAAAATATATATAAAAATATCTAAAATATTTAAAGGGTTTGCGTCATTATTAGGTAAAATCTTAATTGTAAAATTAAGTTTACCTGGTCGGTATAATGTATGAAAATACTTCTGACAGATGGCGCAGGCGTCACCCAAAGACGTTAAGTATGATGTGTTATCGAAATTAGCAGTCAGGAGCAATTGTCAGGATGGCTGAATTGGTAAAGCATCTGGACGGTATCCAGAAGATGCAGGTTCAAATCCTGCTCCTGACTGTTATTTTCGATTTCACATTTTTCACTTTGTGTTTAATGTATAGTGCTAAGCATGTCAAATGCTAAAAAATATATATAAAAATATCTAAAATATTTAAAGGGTTTGCGTCATTATTAGGTAAAATCTTAATTGTAAAATTAAGTTTACCTGGTCGGTATAATGTATGAAAATACTTCTGACAGATGGCGCAGGCGTCACCCAAAGACGTTAAGTATGATGTGTTATCGAAATTAGCAGTCAGGAGCAATTGTCAGGATGGCTGAATTGGTAAAGCATCTGGACGGTATCCAGAAGATGCAGGTTCAAATCCTGCTCCTGACTGTTATTTTCGATTTCACATTTTTCACTTTGTGTTTAATGTATAGTGCTAAGCATGTCAAATGCTAAAAAATATATATAAAAATATCTAAAATATGATGATTAGATGAATAGAAGGGATGGTAGATTTACTTTTAAATAATTATTTTGATAAACGTTGTGATTTTCAATAAAATATTTCTTACGAAGAGTTTCTTATTTACGACCAAGTTACAGACCTCATTCTGACTATTGTTTAATTTGCCCAAATATGATTAAATATTTGTCACCCTGGCAACTTTTAAAAAAAATTGCTGTTTCAAGTGCGGCCACGCCGCGGCTCCATGTATTAGTTCTTAGTCTGAGCCCCCAAGCCTACTACGGCCTATGCCAGGAGACAGTCGTAATTTAATATTGCCATTTTATTTTCAAAGTAATTACTAAAATTATGTCATATTGCTATTCTATTTTTAAGATACTAAAATAATGACAATTAGTATACCGACAAATGGCGCGGGCATCACCTAAGACAATGAGAAACAAAATCTGAGGATACTTAATAAATAAATAAAAATTCAAAGCAGTCTGAGGACTGCCGACAGAAGTGAAAACTTAAAACTATAAACAAATAGTTGTTATTTTTAGATTTCCAAATTAATTGTTCGATCATAAATTAAATCTTGCAAATCAAAATTATTCATTCAGGCATTAAAAAAAATGATCATAACTTGACAAAGTAATACTTAAGACAAATTAAACGAATGGGTTGAAACTTGATGGGTTCGGGTCGTTTCATTACATAGTTACTGTGGCCTCCTTCAAGCTCCATATCAGACCCTGGATACTATCTAGAGACAAATTACTCGTCAAGACGAATCAAACGAGTCCAAACTCGATGGGGTTGCATCGTTTCATTATAAGTGTTACTGTGGCCACCTTCCAGCTTCATCTTCAGACCCTGGATACCATCTAGAGACAAAGTACTCGTCAAGACTAATCATACAAGCCCAAACTCGATGGGGTTGCGCCGTTTCATTATAGAGTTCCTAGGTCCACCTTCCAGCTCCATCATCAGATCAGCTCCATGTTATCATAATATTGCATTGTCACGTGATATACATACGGGTGTAAAATTTCAGCTCAATCGGAAACCAGGAAGTGTGTCAAATTTAATTTCCAATGCACACACTATAGCTGCGTCTCGTAACGATGTCGCGAGTCCAGAGATTTTATCTCATCTAAAAATATGCGTACCGCGCTAAAAGAAGTTTTCACTTCAATAAGCATTACAAATGCTTTGACATCTTATTATATTTTGTTATTTCTTATCAGTTTCTATTTGGAGACGACGTCGGAAGATAATGGTGCCTGTCTTCAGCCCAAAGATTATTGAAAACTTTGTAGAAGTTTTCTCTGAACAGAGCCAAAAGCTGGCCAAATATTTATTAAATAATACGGGTAAAGGAAAAATACATATGTGGTCGATTTTAACCGCTTATACATTGGATTCCATTTCAGGTGAGTTATTTTAATTTTTCGTTTATATACTCCTGCACGCCATTTTCTACCACGTACCTTCATATAAGCTCTAGAATGAACTCTCTGCTCTGGTATTTCCTTGCCTACCATTAGGTATGCTGGAGAGACGGCACACGGCGGATTTATTCACCAGTAGTGTTTGTGATTGATAAAAAAATATTGATCTTTACTTTAAACGTTGCCTAGATACTCGATAAATGGCGGTAGTGTAGTAATTGAATGCCACTATCATGTTACATCATAATCGCACAACAATATATATAATCAAAATATTGTTTATGTTTTTTGATGTGTACCTACGGGGACGTGGAGATGAGATGTGTAGATGTATAGACATGACATGTGATATGTGGGTAGCTCAATCATAGATAAATAACTATAAGATCAATAGTTCAACTAGTTCAGTACAATAAATCGTCAGTCTCTGAATCAGTCAGATGGCACAGTAGTTGGAGTTTCATTTGTTCCCAACCTACTGGCACAGTATAGAGACACAGTTGCCCGTTCGAGATCAACCCAATTAACCCCGAGACCTCACTAGCTCAGGTGTTATCCAAGCAGCCTTCTATAAAAAAAAGCCTATGAATGTAGTGACATGTATAAATTAGATCAAACCATGATTCGTTGCTATATAAATATCTACTTCCTTTGTCTGTGTTCACGAACACTGTTATTTATTCCATCCATCTATCCATCATCCATCATCTTTCAACGTCCACTGCTGGACATAGGCCTCCCCAAGAGAACGCCACAACGAGCGGTCTTGTCATGGGGGATAATGCCGTAATCGCCACGCTTGGCAGGCGGGTTGGCGATCGCAGTGGATGTTGTGATACTCGAGGGAGTGCTGCTGCCCACTCCCATGATATTCCCTCAGTCGGCTCTTACGACTCCCATGGGTGGAGAGGGGTGGGACAATTCTAAAGCCGGCCCCACACGGCTGCAGCACGGTGGCTTGCGACATTATAATATGCAATTCGCACAATCACCACAAGTTCAATACAAAACCAATCCCAATGACATTTTGATGTTAGTATATTTTCCTTAGGATGGATCTGTTACATCCGATCTCCAATTAGACATCTCTGATATAATAGTGCACATTTTTAAGGAGAATCCTACCAAACCTCGCGCAAGATTTACAAATGCTACTGGAAAGAAGTAGCTCAAAAAAACTACCACTAAATATAAAAAAGAGAATACTTTCTGATATTTACGCGAATGTTGCGCATTTTGAATAAAACTACGTTTACGGAATCTATCGCGTTTACTTGATTTTTCTACTATCCCGACGTTTCGAATACTTTACTTGACTTAGATGATAGACGTCCAAGGCTGATATGTTATTTCAACGGTTTTATCTACCCGCAGTATAAAATTTTACAAAATTTTTGGTTTATTTATTTTAACCCACCTAATATTCGTTTAGAAACACAATGAAAATATCTAAAAAAAAATTATAAAGAGCTTTGTAGGGTTACAAAGCTCTTTATAAAAACGTCGTAGGAGCCACAGTAATTGACGAATGTGGCCAAGGAAATTTTATTTCATTCCACGAAAACCGTTAATTCCATCAGAGTATCCTGAAGAAATTAAAATAATATTAAAGAATACAGATTCCTCTTAATGTGTGCTTCGCCATAACAATTAAAAAGTCCCTAGGCTAGTCACTGAAAATTACTGGCATCGATTTAAGTAAGAACTGCTTTTCACATGGAGAGATTTATGTTGCATACTCCAGAGTAAGTTTTAAACGCAAAAGGAAACACTGCAAACGTCGCGTTGTTTATAAAGAGGTACCTACTATAGTAATTAAACCTAAAACTTTGATGATTACTAATAGTTTTATTTCATTAGTAATTTTTAACAAAATCGTTCCTATTTTAATATTCATTTATTTGCGTGAGCGAAGCCGCGAGAACAGCTAGTCTTGTAATAAAAATGGGTAATTAAGCACTGTTAATGATGTTTTTTTTTAATTCCAGAAACCACAATGGGGGTAAAATTAAACGCAAATGATAATGATAATTCGGGATCGGGGTTTGTCTATGCTTTGGGTCGCGGATTGAACCTGATCTCCGAAAGAATATTCCACCTTTGGTTGCATCCTGATTGGTTTCACAGTTTGTTTCCACGATGCAAAGAATATCAGAGATGTAAAAGTGTAGTACACGCCTTCACTGATGAGGTACTTATCTTTGTTTTAACTATATTTTACTACGTTGATGGTATCCATCCATCCATCAGCCTTTTAACGTCCACTGCTGGACATAGGCCTCCCCAAGAATGGGGGTTAGTGCCGTAATCGCCTCGCTTGGCAGGCGGGTTGGCGATCGCAGTGGATGTTGTTAGTACTCGATGGAGTGCTGCTGCCCACTCCCCCGATATTCCCTCAGCTCGGCTCTTACGAATCCCATGGGTGGAGAAGGGCGGGACAATTCTAAAGCCGGCCCCACACGCCGATAGTATAGTAGCGTAAATATGCAACTTCAAACGACGAGATCATGGGCTGCCTAAAAAAGGAGGCCAATAAGGATCGTCCTCGTGACATGCAAAAATCTCGTTAAACTGTTGGTCGTGGCATTAAAGAATATAGCAAAATAAAGTATGGGCGATAATTGATGGCGACTTCAATACATACACAGAGTTGAAAAAAAAACGTTATTATTTTTGTAGATTATAGTATTATTGTATATTTAGCTTATACAGTGGGGCTAATTAAAGTCCAATTACAATAAAAAATTGTTTTTATTAAAAGTGATGCTAACAGAGCGAAAGTCGTAGGTAGATTAAGTTGACAAATGATTAAATGTATGGAGTGCCACAAACGCCTAGCAAAAATGTCACTCAAACAACTATCATTGAGCTGCCCGGGTCATCTTGTAAGGCGTTTCGCCGCATCAACCTCCCGGCCGTTGAAAGCCTGGTTTCAACTCTTCAGTTCCTCAGCCGTGGGTAAGGGACAGAGGCGTGTAAAAGGGCGTCGCACAGAACCCCTCACAGTTTGAAGTTCTGCTACTCGGGCTATTCCGTCAGGTCCGGGAAACAGCCATAACACTCTTCCTAATCGCCAATTTAGTGGAGGCGTGTTTATGCTCAGATAGAAGCACCAGATCTCCTATTTTGAGCTGATAATTGCCAGTACGCCATTTTGTTCGTTGCTGAAGCTCCGACAAATATTCCCTTTGCCATCTTTTCCAGAAATGATGTCTTATACTCTCAAGTCGCTGTATACTATTTAGATTTTTGATGCTATCTTCGTTTTCACGAGCTGGCGAGGCTAGCGCAGTTAGTGGCCGTCTGATGAGAAAATGCCCTGGGGTTAAGGAGAGAAGATCGTTAGGAGAGGATGATAACAGACACAAAGGACGACTATTTAGAATCGCTTCCACTTGTGCAAATAAAGTAGATATTTCTTCAAATTTTAAATGACTATTGCCAACCACTCGTTTAATATGATGCTTGGCAGATTTTACGCCTGCCTCCCAAATGCCGCCGAAGTGAGGAGCGTAAGCGGATATGAATTTAAAATCAATAGCTTGCTGACTTGCAAAATCAGAAATAGGTTCATTGTACTGTTTGAAAAAGTTCCCCAGCTCCTTCGCGGCAGCGACAAAATTACGACCATTATCGCTAAATATTTTCCTTGGTTTACCTCTCCTAGCAATGAATCGCCTAAGAGTCATTATAAATGTATCCTTTGTCAAGTCACTGACTGCCTCGAGGTGAATACATTTATAACGTAAACACACGAAGATACACATATAACATTTTATCAGCCGGCTTCTTCGACCCTTGCGATTTAAAATAAAAAATGGCCCAGCGAAGTCTAACCCGACCGACAAGAATGGAAAGTCTGGATTTACGCATTGTGATGGCAGGTTACCCATTTTAGGGCATAATGTTTTACCACGTAATCGTCTACATTGCGCGCAGTTGTTTACTGTACGCCTGGCTAGCTGCCTTCCATTAACAGGCCAAACGCTAACAATAGTTGCGGACCTGCGTGTAAATTGATCATATCTTCTGATATAAAATATAATTTAGTTAGCTTGTGCGAAGCATTTTCTCAAAATCACAAGCTGACACATCTAAGCGTCCACCTACGCGAATTAATTTATCCTTTTATATAAATGGAGATAATGACAACACTTTACTTCTAGCTGGCAGTTGCTTACCCTTTGTAAGTAGATCATACTCAATAGCGAATGACTCACGCTGGGCAATAAGACATAGAGTATGGAATGAGTCTAACAACTCTGCTGGAGTAAGTACGCCTAATCGCTTATTAGCAGAATTGCGTATGTTAAAAATAAATCGTCGTACATATGCTTAAATCCTTCGCATTTTGTTGAACGGAGAGAAACTATCAAAATTTATAAAATTTTCACAAGGTATTGTTGACACGTATGATTTAGTTTCAGGTAAGCTATCTATTTGTACTTCCTTCAATATAGGCCAATGTGGTTCATCTTTGTTCAAGAAATTAGGGCCGGACCACCATAAGTCCGTCGACAACAATTTTTTAGCAGTAGTGTTCCTAGAAATTATATCTGCTGGATTCATAGAAGTAGGAACGTAGCACCAGGAAGATGCCTCTGTTAAGTCTAATATTTCACAAATGCGATTGGCTACGAACATTTTTAACTTTGTAGGGTCACAATGTAACCA
Source organism: Leucoma salicis (assembly GCA_948253155.1). Taxonomy (NCBI): domain Eukaryota; kingdom Metazoa; phylum Arthropoda; class Insecta; order Lepidoptera; family Erebidae; genus Leucoma; species Leucoma salicis. The sequence continues at coordinate 10,576,775 of OX411815.1, forward strand.
ACTCAACACTACACTAAAGTCACACCAGTGCACTATCCTATTTAGTTTATACCGAAGAGACTCAGTAACAACTTTACATAAATTAGCGGATAATAATGCACCACACAACTCTAAACGCGGTATTGTTGATAGTTTAATAGGAGCTACTTTTGACTTAGAACATAGTAGTTTAACTGTAATCTTACCATATTTAGATATTTGTGTTTAATGTAATTTTACCATCACAATTAATTGACCTGACATAAATACAGGCACCGTAAGCGTTTTGAAACGCGTCACTGAATGTGTGTAGTTCAATCCAATTAGGTTTGTCACACAAAACTAATCTAGGTATTTGAAATTTACTTAACCAAACCAGATTTTCAGTGAAACTTTGCCAATCTGCTCTTAAGCGCACTGGAACTGGCTCGTCCCAATCCAACCTTTGCTGCCACATTTTTTGAAGCATGATTTTAGGTTGAATTGTCAGAGGACTGAGTATACCTAAAGGATCAAATATTTTAAATGAGTTTGACATGACAAATCTCTTTGTGATTATAGCATCTTTATCCAGTGCAATATTTTTAATTGGAAAATATAAGGTGTTCTCAGCTGGCATCCATCCAAGACCAATAGTGTTAGAAGACTCACTGATGGTTAATTTGTCATCAGGAATTAAGTTTAACTCTTTAAATATTGATGGGTTATTACTTTTGTATTTTCTTAAATTAAAACAACCATTTTTTAGAGCATTAGCAACACTATTTTGTATATAAAGTAAATCCTGAACATTATCAGCACCTGTGATTAAATCATCTATGAAAAAATCCCTTTGTATTATTTCTTTAATAAATTCGTCATCTTGTTCCTCGCCCAGTTGCCATAAGCAACGTGTGCTCAGAAAACTGGCACTCGTTGTACCATAAGTAAGTGTGTTTAACTCGAATATTTTGATTGGTTCATTTTCATTCTCGCACCATAAAATACGCTGAAGATTACGGTCTTCTTTATCTACCAACGGTACATCTTTTCGATGTATCCAGTTAAAAGAAACTTGTACTGTCTGGCACGGATTAGTGTAGCAAACAAAGAGTCCTGCATATTGGGTCCTACCATTAAAATATCATTTAACGCGTAACCTGATGTAGATGCTGCAGACCCATCAATTACTACACGCAATTTTGTGGACTCATTTTCTTGTTTTAATACAGCGTGATGACATAAATAATATGTTACTTTATTCGAATTGTTAACTAAAGAAAGATGTCCTAATTCACTATATTCATTTATAAATTTTTTGTACTCCAATTTTAATTCAAGATTCCTTTTAAAACGCTTCTCTAAATAATGTAATCGCTTTTTGGCTAATACATAAGTATCACCCAAGTGGTCCGGAGTGACCTATAGTGGCAGCTTCACACAAAACCTGCCCGTATCTTCTCTACGAATGTGAATAATAAAATGCTGCTCACAATCATTTTCAGTTTTGCTTGTTATTTTACGCCTTTCGGGAACTTTTTCTAATTCCCAGAATTTTGCTATTGAATTGTGAATATTATCTAATTGACATGATGCCTCATTTATTATTGCATTATTACAGTGCATAGACTGATTAGTGATATTTGCGTGTATTGGACCAGATATTATCCAGCCGAACTTACTACTACGTAGTGTTGGATTTTGTGGGCTAAGTGACAATGTAGGTAGAAAAATAAAATGATGATAAAATTTTTGCCTTAGATTATTAATTTTGTTCTTTAGTTTGCACAAATGGATTTGATTAAAATATCTAGGAATATTATTAGTGGAAATAGGATAGGATTATTTGGAAGATTAGGTTTTTTAAGAAGGAAAGGGCACTTATCTGGTTTGTAGCAGCCTGACGCGCGACGAGATTCTTTCGACAAACCCGCTCGCATCAGCTCTTCAGCTCAGAACTCGTAGATGATTCTGGCTGAATCTTGATTCTTGAACCCCTTTTTTCAATCTTCAAAGCCGAACAGAAGACCGCGGCCAAATCTCCCGGCTCCGCCTTGATGAGATTGCCAGTCGGTTTTCTCAGCTTCTTTTGTTAATTTTCGTTGTTCTTGCTATTTATTTCCCCTCATGGGCCACCAACATGTATATTTAGCTTATACAGTGGGGCTAATTAAAGTCCAATTACAATAAAAAATTGGTTATATTAAAAGTGATGCTAACAGAGCGAAAGTCGTAGGTAGATTAAGTTGACAAATTATTAAATGTATGGAGTGCCACAAACGCCTAGCAAAAATGTCACTCAAACAACTATCATTGAGCTGCCCGGGTCATCTTGTAAGGCGTTTTGCCGTAACAATTATTATTATTAAAATATACGTGGGTGAAACCACGAGGTACAGGTAGTATTGAAATAAAATAACAACAATGACATTTATTAAGTAGATTCGTTTAATATGGACAAAAGTGATAAATAGATATATCCTTAACAAACAAAACACATTAAAATACTTTTAATTATTTATTAGTTCATAAATGTTCTAGGAAAATAATAAAACCGTAATGATTAATTATTGAATATTTAAATTTGATACAAGCTGGTGAGTAATTTGTATGCTTGGGGCAGTCGTTTAGTCATGCTCTATTACTTGTTACAACAATTATGAACATATATTATCAGATATAATAAAATTAATAATAATATCTGCTAGAAGGAAGCTCTCCCTTCCTCCTGCCACTTATATGGCTGGCGACACGACCTTATCAGTTCAATTAGTTATAGAACAGTAAGTGAGTAGCTTGTCCTTTTCTTCCAAAAAGCCACCCTGAAGGTCAATGTCACTCTACCAGGGCAAGGGCAGAGACCTCCCCCTCCCTAAGACAGTAGTCTCAAGCAAAAGGGCTTCAGGGATGTGATCCGCGCACAGTTCTGCTCATTCTCAAATAGTATAGCCATCTCGTCCAGCAGCACCAAAGGCTTTATACGGAATTAGAGTCAGGTGAGCGACCATCCTTCTGTAGCAGACAAAGCCGTACGCTCTTCCATTGCAAGAAGAACCGCCCGCGGACCTCATACATGCGTTGAGCAAGTTCCTGGAGTTTATCCTTAGTGTGGCTGTAGAGGGACACTTCTGATTCCATGTCGGTGACGCGAAGAACTAGTGCCCCCTCTTCTGCTCCTAAAGGAGGATCGTGCGAGTGTATGTTCCTGTGATTGACGTGACGCGCCCTAACAGGAGATCTTATTCCATTGATTCAACGATGGGGGTGCAGTGGGTGCGGAGTTTTTTTTATTCTGCACTCATTTTTGTCTGGGTGCTACGGATTTCTCTAAAAGCGTGCTAATAGCTCCTTATAGGCCCTCTCTTTTGTCCCGCTGATAGCCAGCTGAAACTTCTTTTTTATTGTGATATTCTGTCTACAGCTGGCCCTCAAGGGTCTGCAGTTTCCCTGGCAATCATCCTTTGGCACCAAACTTAAACACACCACTACGTTTACTGCCCATTCGGAGATTTGCAAGTTTGGGCGAGGATTGATAGACCTGTGGACGAAGGTCCCCGCTGGGCCCTCGGTATCTCTGCGTCGCACTGTACCGCCATGAGAATTTTCTTCATTTGCTTTCACTTCTTTCATGTTACTGCCCTGCCTGCCAACAACGCTGCCCCAGCGCAGGCTCCCGAGTCGTTTCGGAGTCAAACTATCCCAAAGCTTATTTGGGGAACCTGTCGATTCTGTGCTGGATCTCCGGTGGCTTACTCTGTGTTTGGCCCATTTCAGTGGTAGCAATGACGCCTGCTACGACAAGTGGGTCGCTGTGTGGAACTATGTTACATCTCAGCTGCCCCAGCGCAGGCTCCCGAGTTGTTTCGGGGTCAAACTAGCCCAAAACTCATTTGGGGAGCCTGTCGATTCTGTGCTGGATCTCCGGTGGCTTACATATCAAGGTCTTCCACGCAAACCCGTTGGGGCCTCATGGTAACTGTGGTCTGGGCGTTGGCCCATTAAAACTATGTTCCTTGGTTTTGAGGTTCGGGGGAGGAGGTCGCGGTGCGATGGAGCCAGCAGGAAGATCCCGCGAGCTCACCGGAGTGAACACTGGCAAGCGCCCATCAGCCAGCGGTAAGGATTGGTCTCGTTCGGGGATTGTGACGCCCCTAGAGACGAGGTCCCGTGGCAGGTCTTCTGTAGGGTGGTCGCTGATGGTATGGCGCGATGCCTCGCAGGCTGTAGATTTACTCTCCGTAGGCCCGCTCGATCATCAAGGTACTCAGGTGTCTGATGTAGTCATCGAGGCTCTCCATGCGCAGATCCCTGGTGATCACCTTGTTCCGCACGTAGCACGTGGCATCCGTAATAGGGTGCAGTGCAAGTGGTTACTGCGCACGTAGCAACCTCCGGTGGGATTCGCTGACCAGCGCATACCAAGCTGAGGCCGCATACGTGAGGCGCAAGCGGACGAACTGCTTGTACACGCCGAGCTTCGTGCGGAGGGACAGAAGGGATGCCAAGACAGGGCGCACGAGAGTGCACGCAGTGCGCGTCTGTGAGACCGCATGTCTCACGTGGGGCCGCATGGTGAGGTTACGTTCAATGATCACACCGAGGTTTTCACCGTCGGGGACCGACTGACGGATTCTCCCAGCAGCATCAGCGGGAGCGGTAAAACCCGGCCTCCCACGGAGATTGCCTGAGTCTTCGCCACATTGACCTTCAGTTTCCAGGATCTCCGGTGGCTTCAGAGGAGCGGTGAGACTGATCGGTAATCTGATAGCGTCTCCACCTCCTCATCCACTCTCATCTCTCACTTAGTCACCTCGCGCGACGTACAGAGCGGCTTATGATAGGTCGACTACGCTCTCACACCATCACCTGCATTGCCACATGCAGGTATGAATGTTCCCTCTGTCAATCAGATCTGAGAATAGGGACCACTCTTCTGGCCTTATCTTTGGTATTGGTAGCAGGATTCACTCACGGCTACGCCTTGGTATTGTTGTCTCCAAAGACAATAGTAGACCGCGGCATCTACGGAGCCCAATAATAATTCAAACTCTGCCAGACCGCGGTTGGGGGAAAAGTAGGCACCTACTACCATCCGTGACGCCCAGCCACCCTTTTCTTTTCGTTAAGGCGGGATAAACACACACCCCGTCGTTACAACGAACAGGGTAGGCCCACTAAAGAAACCCGTCGTGTGCCGTCTCTCCACCTTTATTGACGGGCCACTGGAACTATGTTACATTGCTACAGTGGTAGCCCAGCTACCCTGCACTTCCTCTGAATAGGACAGTGACATCCTTATTAAGGTCCACCTAGCAAGAACCCTTTTTTTTTATTTATTTTACGTGGGCAAAAATGTCCTACCGCACACCCCGCTGCCTGGGGAGACACTGGGGTAGTGTGGGGCTCTCACCCACTAAAAACCCACCGTGCGGCCTCACCCGCCCTTGCTACGGCGGATCACGGGTACCGCGTCGTTTCGACCGCGATCCGCAGACGGCAGCCCCTTCGGGCACCCTCTCTTGTGTGACGCCCCGCGCACTTGAGCGTCACACCTTTGCGGTAGGCTTCCGCGGACGGCAGGGTACTCCCCGACCCTACCGTCCGCAGCCTCAGCTAGGGCATCAGGCGCAGGTAAGCGCGCCTATGCCGCCCCGCATGCCGGCGGTGAATCTGGTCCGCGAAGGTGGATTCCCATTGATGACAGCCTGGGGTCGTCTCCCTCCTAGCGATCGTATGCAGGTATTTGCCGAGGCAACCATGCCCCGACAAAACCTGCACCAACCGGAAGGTGAGGACCCCGTGCTGCCGCCCTGCCCATTCTTTCAAGATCTGCTAGAGCGCCCCCACGATCCAGAGACCAGCCCGGGGCGTCTCCAACCGAGACGTCCACTTTAGGACGGTGGCGCGGCGGGCATCTTCCCGCCATGAAGAAATCGCGCTCGGCGAGGGGCGGCTGTCCCCTGCCCGTGCCATCGACGCCCGCCGATCACAATCGTCGGCGATCACCTCCACCTCCAGATTCCACGGGGGAGTTCCGGCCAATGCGCAGGCTGTATCGTACGAGACCGTGCGGTACCCACGTATAGCTCTGACCGCTACGACCCTCTGTGGACGCCACAGACGGGCCCTGTTACAAGCGGCCAGGGACTCCGCCCACACGGGCGCGCCGTACAGTGCCATTGACCGTACTACCCCCGCGTAGAGTCGTCGACACGCGGACTCGGTCCACCCAGATTCGGCATCAAACGCCCGAGGGCGGATGCCGTGCTGACGAGTCTTGGCGCAAGACGGTGAAAGTGCTCGTCGAAGTGCCACCGTCCATCCAATACCAGGCCCAGATACTTAACATGGGCCTGGATAAGGACACCCACTCCATTAACCATTATCGAGGCGCTGGCGGGTGGGCCACGTCGGGGCTCATGAAAGAGTAGAGCCTCCGACTTTTCTAGGACCACCCTAAGCCCCAGCGCCTCGATCCGCCTGACCACTTCCGCGGTACCTGAGGTGGCCAGCGTTGCCGCCTCCTCGAGGGTCCCGCCCCGGGCTCTGACGAGCGTGTCGTTGGCGTAGAAAATTACGCCCAGCCCGAGGGGGAGCCGGCCACGGAGGACCCAATCGACGCCGCACGACATGGCCCTCCTGACAACGTCCCCTTCCCGGTCCACGAAGAGGACGCTGCGGCCTCCGAGGTAGTCTGCCACCAGCCACTTCAGGTACACTCCATGGTACCGGAGTGCCTCCTTGATGCAGCCGAATGGCAGACTATTGAAGACGTTGGCGATGTCGAGCGACACCGCCAGCAGCACTTCCCTCGAGGACACGGCCTCCGCAGCCGCGGCCTTCGACTACCCTCTCGAGTAATTTGCCCGCCTCGTCCAGCAACACGATGGGCCTGAAGGCCGCAACTGAACTCGGAGACCGTCCCGGCTTCGGCAGGAGCACGAGCTTCCCCTCCTTCCAGCAGTTAGGGAACCGTCCGGACATCAGGCAAGCGTCAAACAGCCTCCTGAGGTACGGTTCAAGGTGGTCGAGGACCAGGGCCAGGACTCGGGTGTGAACCCCGTCCGGCCCGGGGGCGGCGCTTCTCCACACTGCCGCCGTCCCCATTTCCGTTGTTGTCACAGGCAGTACTTCCTTCTTGTCAGCCTCCCGGTCGTCATCTGGCGGAGCCATGACCGGGGCTGTGTACACCGCCCGTGAAGGGAAAAGTCCCTCGACTACCTCAGAGAGGAAGCCCGACTGGAGGGTCTCGGTAAGGAGGGGGCCCTGGGCGCGGAGCTTGTTAAGCGCCGCGCGGTACGGGCGTCTCCAGGGATCACGCCGGAGACCCTCCAGCATCTCCTGCCTTTTCGCGTCTTTAGCGCGACAGACCTAGCAAGAACCCTATGGCGGGTTGCCACACTTAACCGGTGTAGGTCGGTTTATCATCCTCTATAGAGATATTTTATAGCTAACAATAGAGCTGATTTTATAAGAACTGTACAGTAGACATCTTGTGATCCAGTAGTAGGTATGTAACTACTACTGGATCCCAAGATGTAGTAGGTATATACCTATTACTATCCATCCACTCTATCCAGTAATAGGCATATGCCTGCTATCGTAACAAGGACGTTTTGTTTTAGGTAATTAGAAACAAAAGACAGGAAATAAAAGATAAGAGTGAGTCTAAAACGGAAGTCGATGACAAATATGGTAAGCAAATGTCACGAATGAATACAGTATGCTTAAGTCATTTTGGTTATTTTTTAGTAGCTATGCGCCTTTATATTGAAGTTTTAAGGAAATTAAAGAACAGTAAAACATGTATAATAAAATAAACGTTAGTATGATTATGCATACATTACTAATTTGATTATTTTTTATTTAGATTTAGATACATACAAGAGTACCACGTTCTTAAATTTATTGATCAAGTTATCTGGTGGTGAAAAGGGTTACACTAATTTAGAACTAAGAGAAGAAATATTAACACTGACTGTAGCTGGTACAGATACCTCAGCTGTTGCGATTGGATTCACTCTTCAACTGATGGCCAAGTATCCTGAGATACAAGAGAGAGTATATCAAGAGTAAGTGTTTTGATCATGACTTGATCTGCATAGTCTTAAAGTTTGGGCCCAGGGAAAAAATAAAAATATGTGTGTACTTATATAAAGATATTAGGATAAAAAAATATGGCTGATATTTGCATGTTATTCAATATAAAATTGGTAATACTGGTAATGGTCGGTTCTAGTCTTAGCTTGGCCCCAAAGTTTTGATGTGAAACATCATTGAGTTATATGTTACCTATACATCAATGTGAAACATCTAATAAAAGCACATTTACGTCTTAACTCCAAGGTGTAGAGACCAGCCATTTCAGACACAAACAATGAAGGGTATAAATAAGGGTAATCCATCCATCCATCAGCCTACCAACGTCCACTGCTGGACATGGGCCTCCCCAAGAAATGGGGGATAGTGCTGTAATCGCCACGCTTGGCAGGCGGGTTGGTGATCGCAGTGGGTGTTGTTAATACTCGAGGGAGTGCTGCTGCCCACTCCCCCCGATATCGCTCAGTTGGCTCTTACGACTCCCGTGGTTAGAGAGGGGTGGGACAATTCTGAAGCCGGCCCCACACGGCAAAAATAACCACCATAAAATAAGGGTGATAACCATGCATTTTCTTATATAAATAGCGAGCGAATTTTCTCTGGATACGTTCAATCATTTTTTTAAACTTTTGTTCGTGAGGATCCCATACCAATAAATCGTACTCCAGCTTACTATGCACTAATGCGTAGTAGAGTGACACAATAGCATTTCTCTCTTGCAACCCTGCCGTCTGCCGCATGACAAAGCCTAGGGATTTATAAGCTGATTCACATATATTAACAATATGTTTATTGAAAATAAGATCCCTATCTAGCGTTAATCTCAGGTCACTTACTTCGGCTACTCATTCCAGATGGACATTGTCCATGTGGTAGTCATATTGAAGGAGCTTCCGCGACCGTGTAAATGTTATGGTTTTACACTTGGACTGATTGAAGTCAAGATGATTGAGCTTACCCCATTCGAGCACACTGTCTATGTCCCTCTGGAGCGCTTCACAATCGACATGCTATCTATACCCAAGAATAGTTTAAAATCATTGGCAAACTTAAAATACCTTGCTGTTCTGATAACCTTCAGTAGGTCGTTAATCACAATGAGAAACTGAGTAGGTCCCAAAGTACTTCCTTAACTTATACCAGAATAGGTCAAATATGGGCTAGAACGAAAACCAGAGAGTTGCACATATTATATACAATCAGTTAAATAGCTTGCAAATAACTGAAGCAGTTTGGTAACAAATCCTATAGCTGAAAATTTTTCCAGAAGTAGATTATTATGGGCACAACCGACAGGTTTTTTATATCAAAGTAGGCTGCATCACTTGTTTTTTTCGATCCATTTCAGTGACCGCGTAATCTATAAAGTTGATGTGGTTAGTAGTAGTCAACTTATGAACTCCTAACCCGTGCTGGTTGTCCACTAATTGCGTTTGTACCTGCCGGGTGATGTTCCGGTTCAGTATCGAGCCACATAGTTACTCGTGAAATTTTCCAAATACTGGGATACTGACAAGTGTTTAAAACTAAGTTATACAAATACAGGAGGGGTTTTGTAAATGTTACCATACCGTATTTTACAACAAAAGCGGGGATTCCGTCAGGTCCTGCAATGAATGAGCTTTTAATCGCTTAATCGCTAAAACTATGGCAGTTGAATCTACATTGCTTATCGACACCCGTAGAGAACTAAATGGAGTGACAAACTCTCGCTCAGCGTCTTCTGCAGATAAAACAGAGCCGCGGGGCAAAAAAAAATAGAGCTAAAATAGGTAGCAAATACAATCGCAGCATCAAACCCTGACACGGTTTTACCACAAAACTCGTACTCAGTGCACTCTTTCCGTGACACTCGCTGTTCCTTAACAAATTTCCAAAATAGTTTCGGGGTTTTTTAACATTATTCTCTGTACACTTTATATATTTTTTATAAGCCATATGTTTAAGTTCTTTTGCCTGCTGTCTATGGAATTTAAAAATTTGTCTATTAAAATCCAATTTAAGTTATTTATATTTTTTTAAGTGAAAGTATTTATTATTTAAACATTTGATTATCTCTTTAGTAAACCAAACCGGGTATATGTATCGTTGAGAATTATAATTATGTATGTTTTTTTTAGTGGTACAGATGTATTAAGACATTTGTTTAATTTATCATAGAATAAAATGACCGCCTAGTCTACGTCAGATATTAAAAATAATTCTTCCGAGTCAATAGATCGGAATATAAAGTTGGAAAATCAGCCCTACAAAAATTCCATTGGTGCGGGTGGCCGCCAGCGTCACATGACGGCTGCGCCAGAGTATGCGCTCGTCGTTACTGGCCTTTAGGCTGCGCACATTTTAAGACCACGAAACGGTGGTTGGTAGGCATCCACAGGGACGACGGGTTCCGTGTCGCTCACATCGATCTATTCATCACTCAGATTGCTCAGTACAAGATCTATAGTTACACCTAGTTTATTACGAATAGTATTATATTGTGTAAAATTACAATACGACATCAAAAAATTATAGTTCATTATTACTTTTTGGCTACAAGAATTCAGATTAAAATCACCAAACAGTAATGCGTCTAATTTCCTAACTTACAGACTACATTTTCCAATAAACAAAATTTATTTATGTATTTTTCATCACTTGAATTTGGAGGAATATAAACCACACAACAGATTATTTTTTTGTATTTTAGTGTAACGATACCTATCACTACCTCAATATCATTGGAATATCCGTCGATGTCCAAAACCTGCTGAAGGTGAAACTGGTTGTGAACCGCAAGTAACACTCCACCCCATCTGGCATCGCTGAATCAGTCCCGTCGCAGTCTGATTGTCTTGCGGAGTACTTTGTCTCTAGGTGGTATCCAAGGCCTGATGATGGAGCTGGAAGGTGACCACAGTGACTCTGTAATGAAACGATGCAACCCTATCGAGTTAATACTTATTTGATTCGTCTTGACGCGTACTTTGTCAAGTTATGATAAATTTATTTCTACAAAATAATTTCGATGTTTTTACATCTGGTAGATGTCCCACAATGTCTAGTTTTTTGTTATATTCTTTATAATTTTGATACGCTTTATAGAGGCATCCGTATTTAATGACTTGAGATAGCCAAGGCAGAAAACATTGCCAGAATTGTCGAGCGACTTGCAAGCTATCCCAATGGGAGCTGAGCTTTCTGGTCGCTCGCCAAGGTAGTACAGAGCAACTTCTGCTTGTCTAGTCTCCCACCACTGCGAAAACTGGACGGCAATTTGGCCCATAGTGCCAAAGAGAAAGCCGATCTTTTAGGCCAACTCTTTCCCTCAAACTCGACTTTGGACGCCGGAGCGGCCACACCACCCATCACCCCTCGGTGTGAAAGTTCCATGCCTGAAATCCGCATTACGCAACGTGCGGTCAGGCGAGAGCTGCTGCTACTGGACGTCCATAAGACGCATCCCTGCGGTGCTTCGAACGTGCGCCCCTGAGTTGACCCCCATCCTTACGCGCCTGTTCCGCCTTTCAAACAGTACCGACAGGATTCCTACTTCGTGGAAGGCATATTCACCCTATTCCCAAAAGGGGTGATCGGTTGGACCCGTCGAATTACAGGCCAATCACTATAACATACCTGCTCTCCAGGGTACTGGAAAGAGAGAGATGTAGTTTCCCTTCTGGATGTACCAGGCGTCACATACATTTTAGATCTGTAGAAATCTTAGACGAATGATATTATAAACAAGCTATCAGCGTATGCAGTGTCGAGATAGCAATAGATAACCGGAATAATTTTAAAAGATAACTATGATTATAACTTTGTTGACTAAAAATGTACTACCTGTTTTAGCCGGATAAAACAATGTCAGGACAAAAGAAATTGCAGTTATGCTTATAATTTGCTTAAAATATATTAGAACATGTAATATTAGTGTATATAACGTGATTAATAAAGGTTTTTTTTACGTCAATACAAAAACAAGCTTACATACTGATGATGGGGACAGTTGGCCACCTTATTGTTTGGACCCAGTTCATTGGGTCCAAATACAACTGACGCATACGCGAAAAGGATAAATATACTTACACCTGTGTCTCTCTCACTCTTGGTAAAACCTAGTATGTGCATCCTTTTCTTCATCCTTAATGTCAAAATAGTAGCGAGTCTATATTATTCTTCGTCTAAGGTAGAAATAGAAACAGATTAAATTAAAAAGTCAATATGTCAGCGGTCAACGACAATATAAGTATCACACCTGTCAGACCTATCATACAACAGGACTGTGCGCTTTGTATTTTTGTGTATACAAAAATACACTTTATTTTCAATAGAGAAGGTTTATATTTCAAATAAAAAGATCAGCGAGCCAGGTGAGACTGCTAGTGCGGAGTGATGGCGTCCCTTTCCTTTGAGACACGAATTCTTAGGCTTAGCACACACTGCAAATTTTATTGACACGTTTATCCACAAAATTCTGTGACTTTAATGGAAATTGTATGAAGCTGGAAGCAATTAGATTTTTACCTAATAATGACGCAGCCCTTTAATCATTTAGATATTTTTATATAACTATTTTTAGCATTTGACATGCTTAGCCATATACATTAAACACAAAGTGTGAAAATGTGAAATCGAAAATAACAGTCACAAGCAGGATTTGAACCTGCACCGCCGCCGGCCCGGACGAGATACTCACCCGTGCTAGCTGTGGCTCTGGCCCACCTCAGGGGACTATTCCATGCATGCCTGGCATCCAGACGGTTCCCTGACTGCTGAAAGGAAGGAAGGCTGGTTCTCCTACCGAATCCAGGACAAGCACCGGAATCAGGTGCCCCTAACGACGGTCTGTGCGGTTAGGTACATTGTTTCCCGCGATAACAAAGGTGGCTACTTGGTGAAGGTGGGTCCATAATATTATGGATAACTTATCCAGTTAATGATGATATTTTTATAGGGTTCGATTCCCGAGTCGAGCAGTGTCATTGAGCTTTATTGTAAAAAGAAAAATTCTCAGTAGCAGCAAGGAGTTTGGAAATGTGCCCGGTAGACGGCAATAGGCTCGCCCTCTATTATATGGTGAACCCCTTCGGGGAATTCGGGCGTGATGCTATGTTATTTTTATGATATTTGTTTGGAATACTTTTAACAGGCTGTACGATGTATTTGGAGGCTCCGATCGCCCGCTGGTGAAGGATGACTTAAAGAATTTAAAATATTTGGAACGAGTGATAAAAGAGTCGCTTAGACTGTTTCCACCTGTGCCGATCATCATCACAAAAATTGTAGAAGACACTAAACTTCGTGAGTGGACTCTACAATTTATCTCTGAATGCTTTTCACTAATGAAATGATTGCCTAGTTTCTAACGTTATATAAAAAATGTAATTATAATATCGTAGAATTATTATATAGCATACGAGTGCATAATGAAACAAAAGAATTTTTAATTTATATTTTTTTTATTTATATTATTTGCAGCTTCAGGCCGGATATTACCAACTGGTTCGGGAGTTATATGTTCAATATGGGGCATCCATCGAGACCCCAAGTATTGGGGTCCAGACTCGGAGGTATTTGACCCTGACAGATTTCTTCCTGAACGATTTAATTTGAAACATGCTTGCAGTTATATGCCATTCAGTAGCGGACCCAGGAACTGCTTAGGTATTATTTTTTATCTTTACTGTAAATATATAAAAAGTTGCCATAAAGGTTTATCTGCCTATTGACTTGATAGTAGACACGTACTTATACCATACCGTTGAGTAGGTACGATTGCTAGTAATACTCGGCTTGGCTCTCGGCACTCTTACCCACCAGACAAAACACTATAGTACCTAATTATATATTTTTTTGTGATGATGACCTTTCGCTATTACCTGTTCATCAGAGGGTGGGTTATTATCACAAGAAGTAACAGGTGGGTTATTATCACAAGAATTAAATTACTTTGACGAGCACTTCCGCCAGCTCGCGCCGAGACTTTTCAGTACGGCGTCCGCCCTTGGGCGTTTGATGCCAAACCTGGGCGGACCCTGCATTGCGTGCCGACAGCTGTCGCGGGGGTGTTCCGATCGCTGGAGCTTTATGGCGCACCTCTGTGGGCGGAGTTTCTGACGGCCCGCAATAGGGCTCTTCTGTGGAGACCGCAGAGAGTCGTGCCGATCAGAGCAATCCGCGGCTTCCATACGGTGTCGTGCGAAGCCGCATGCGCATTGGCCGGTACTCACCCGTAGGACCTGGAGCCTAAGTTTATCGATGGGCGTCAGCAGCGCGTGCGGGATTGTTCATCGCCTGCGTTGAGCCTACCGCGAAGGTGTGATGTCTCAGGAGTGCGGAGACGTCACTCAGAGAGGGAGCCTGATGAGGCTGCGTTAGACATTTATTTTTAAACATTTTGGGATAAACGTAGAGTAAATGTTTCTTTATGCAAGACATCTATTTATAGTAATAAATATAGCCTATGTCATTTGTATACATAATACACAAATACAAATCTTTCCTCTTTATAATAATAAAGTAAAATATTATGCCATTGGATCGTTCTCTATAGAAAAAAATATATAGAAATAATATATATATGATGGCCGGTATATTGCGCAACACCCGTACTGTCATCCGCATAGCAACACATACTCTCTATCGAGAGTAAGTCATTGATATGCATGATGAACAGCGTTGGGGAGACCGATTCTTGAGGAACGCCAGAATTAATATCCATTGTATCAGAGCAGCGTCCGTCTACAACGACATTGATGCTGCGACCTTGGGGGAAGCTGGCGATCCATTTTCAGAGCCCCTCGGGGATTCCGTATGATGGTAACTTCGACAGAAGGGCCCTATGCCAGACCCTGTCGAATGCCTTCGCAATGTCCAGGCTCAACGCCAAAGCTTCACCCCCACCCTTTAAGGCCCAGAAAGAAACTGAAAAAATAATGATCTAAACCTTTATCAGTAAAAAGGAAATACCTAAACTTTTGCGCCGAATAGTCATGTGTCCCGCCGTCCTACCCTCCATTCAGTAGTCTCTCTTCGGCTTTCGACTTGCGAAGCTGTCGCTCGCAGTGATTATACTGATAATATTTTTATTTTCATTAAAATAAGTAAGTACCTGCCTAAACAATAAATAGTAGATACCTATACATAAATAGTAAATATAATTATTCCAATAATTAATTACAAAAAAATTATTCCGTGTGGTGACGGACTAAGAATACAAGTGTCACCACTTCTTTCCCACGGGTGTCGTATGAGTCAACTAAGGGAAGTAAGCAATTATCATCCATTGCATGACTGGTGGTAGGGCAGGGTACCAAGTGGGAGTACTCACTTGGTATCGGGCCTAAGCGGGTTGGTAACACGATCTCCCGTGTGACTGGCCTGGCTATATATATATATATATATATATATCATACATTGAAAATCTATTTAGATATTTTTATATATATTTTTAGCATTTGACATGCTTAGAAACACAATGAATTGGCAAAGCATCTGGACGGTATCAAGAAAATGCAGGTTCAAATCCTGCTCCTGACTGTTATTTTCGATTTCACATTTTTCACTTTGTGTTTAATGTATAGTGCTAAGCATGTCAAATGCTAAAAATATATATAAAAATATCTAAATATTTAAAGGGTTTGCGTCATTATTAGGTAAAATCTTAATTGTAAAATTAAGTTTACCTGGTCGGTATAATGTATGAAAATACTTCCGACAGATGGCGCAGGCGTCACCCAAAGACGTTAAGTATGATGTGTTATCGAAATTAGCAGTCAGGAGCAATTGTCAGGATTGCTGAATTGGTAAAGCATCTGGACGGTATCCAGAAGATGCAGGTTCAAATCCTGCTCCTGACTGTTATTTTCGATTTCACATTTTTCACTTTGTGTTTAATTGAAAATCTAAGTAGGTTTTGTTTAGGCGTGAAAAAATGTACCTACCCACACACCCTGTCGTTCGGGGCAACGAGCAAGGTAATTTGGGGCCCTCACCCACTAAAGAAACCCGCTGTGTGTGCCGTCTCTCCGTCTGTGTTGGCGGGCCACTGGTACTATTTTGCATTTCTTCAGTGGTCTTCGCATCCGAACACAGAGTGTCGCAGCTTCGTGGGAGGCCTTGCAAGTGGCGGACGACCCTCGGTCCATCCACCCGCAGCCTCAGCTATACGCAGCTCTGTACGCAGGGGTGGTCCGGTCGCTAGCGTATTACGACGCACCTGTGTGGGCCGAGTCGCTGACCGCCCGCAATAGGACTCTCCTGTGGAGACCATAGAGCGTCGTGGCGGTCTGAGCAATCCGCGGCTATCGCTCAGTGTCGTGCGAGGCCACGTGCGCATTGGCTGGAGCATCCCGTGGAACCTGGAGGCGGAGGTGCTCGCCGAAGTTTCCCACCAAGTCAAATCAGCGCATGGTGGAGTGACGCTCGCCGCGCCATCATCGGCATACAGCTGGAGACTCCTCGGGCCGGTCTTCGCACCGTACTCTAGCCGATTTTAGAGGAATAAGCGGGGCGATAGCAGGGAGTCGTCTCCTTCCGACTGGTGCAGGTGCTTTCGGGGCACGGCTGCTTCGGCAAGTACCTTTACACGGTCGCTAGGAGGGAGGAGATTCCCTGTTGCCATCACTGTGACTGCAGCGAGGACTCGGCGCAGCACACGCTCATGTGGTGTCCAGCCTGGGCTGAGCAGCACCGTAATCTCGTTGCAATCATTGGAGAGGACCTGTCACTGCCGGCTGTTGTCCAAGCTATGGTCGGCAGCGATAGGTATTGCACCGCAGTCACTGCCTTCTGCGAGAATGTTATCTCGCGGAAGGAGGCGCGGCAAAGGCTGATCTCTTCTCTGTCCCGACAGCCGCTGGTCCCAGATGCGCGGGAACGTCACTCAGAGAAAAGCTCGATAGGGCTTGCCACCGCGTGGCCCACTGAAGAGAATACACGCGGTACCAATGGTCCACCGTGTACGGGTAGGTAAGGGCGCAGTGAGGGTTTCAGTGGGTGAGAGCCCCACACTACCCCCTTTGTACATTTTTTTTATTTGTAGGGCCATTTTATCCCGACGAAAAAAAAAATAGGTATATTTATATATATTTTTAGCATTTGACATGCTTAGGCATATACCTACATTAATAACAGACGTTAAGTTTGAATATGTTATTGAAATTAGCAGTCAGGAGCAATTGTCACGATTACTGAATTGGCAAAGCATCTGGACGGTATCCAGGAGATGCAGGTTCATATCCTGCTCGTGACTGTTATTTACGTTTTCACATTTTCACACTCTGTCACTAAGAAAAAAATGGTTAGTATTAACAACTGGTTAGGTTACCCTTGTGCAAGCAGAGATAGGTAGGTACTTATTTACACTTCGTTGTTTATGTGTTCAAATTATTTTTTATGCCAACTCAGGTCTCGGCTCGGATCTTATTACCGATTATTGCGTCTCTCACAAAAAAACTACTGAAATTTTACGCCGCGTTCTGTGCTTAAATGTAGTGTTACGGCCTTCTCCTGTGAGCTCCGAAGAGAGGCTGAGCGGAGCATGGCCCAATAATACAGGGCTGCTCAAATCACGAAGTGACATACTAAATTTTGCCGTGCATACGTCATCAACAAGGCAGCATCGGCTCTCAAATTTTTTTTCCCCACAATTTACATACAAACCCCTTAAAGGTTAGAAGTCTGAAATAAAAAAGTATTACTGTCTATAAAAGCTAAAATATATTAAACTAGACTCTACTCACAACTCCATCCGGGTGGTTTCGCACTACTGCACTTTAATTAGCTTTATGCAAAAATAGCTAACCCGAAGAAATCATTCATTTTTCCGGGATAAAATGTAGCCCGTGTCCTTTTCTGAGCTCTAGTACTCTGGGGTTCAGTAGTTACGCCGTGAAAGCGTAACAACAAATAAAGTCACTTTCACATTTATATTATAGTAAGGATTAAAAATTTGAAGATGAGTCGCCAGTTATAAACGTGACTTGGATTAGAAAAATGGTGGAATTTTTATTTGGCCTACAAAATTATAAAAATAATTTGAAATATACTCCAATTTATCGCCATGAGCTGGTTGGGTATATTACTACCTATCTGTAAAGGCACTTTATAAATTAGCCTCTAGCCTGTTTTCAAATTTTCTATTTAAGCGTTCTATTCTCCATTTTAACCAGCATTATTTTTTTTATAATACCCACCACCTTATGGTAAGCGGTTACCGTAGCCTATAGACGCTAGTAACACCAGATGACCAGAGGCATCACTCGCGCGACTCCTGCTCTGAGGAAAGTGATAGGCAGTGAAAAGGAAGGATAACAAGGAGAGGATAAAGAGTGCCTCAGCGCTGTCACTCACCATACGAAACAATAGTAGGAGTACCTACAATTGTATCACTTATTAGTTTGTATATTTTTCATGTAATATATCACCATGGTTGGAAAAACTTTGAGATTCAATGTTAACAAAAAGAGTACGAGCTAGTTTTCTCGTTGGTTTGAAAGAGAAACGGCTAAAAGCGATAGTTGTCATGTATCTGTCATATACAACACCACGCTATGCTGCCAGACTAATAACTACGATACTGCTCATATTAATAACTAAGATTCCTTTTTATAAAAATAAACCAATTTAGACTAGAAATTTTGAAATTATAATTACTGTAAACAATTAAACATCCATTTATGATAAGTAAATGATTGGTATTATTATTTTTAAAATGCTGTCATCTGTTATTATTTACATTCAATAATTTTATTTGAAAAACGGCAAGGAAAATGTGACGTCATTATGACGTAGTTGCGGCAATCTGTCAACGATTTGAGCAGGCCTGTATTATTGGGCCATGGAGCGGAGGGTTAAGCGGCAGGGCACATGGCTATTTAACACATTTTAGGTATTTCTTTTTACGCTAAAAATAATGGTTATTTCTAAAATTTAAAACGCATGATCCCTGCCTTTGGTTTAGATCATTATATTTTCAAAATTTCTTGATCTAATTTAAAGTATTTATTGAGTATTTCAGCTTTATTTAATTATTTAGATAAACTTTGTAATTTTTTTTTATCGAGAAAGTTTTAAGTAATCTTGTTTTCACCACGCATAAACCTTAGTTTATGTCTTCAACTTTACTATATATTTACTATCTGTTTCCCGCGGCTTCGCTCGCGTAAATAAATGACTATTACATTATTTTTTTAAAAAAGAAAACGGCCTCACGTCCCACTACAACTACTATTACTTATCATCGCGCCATCTCCCTTGCGGGGTAGGCAGAGAAAACAGAGTGCCACGAGGCTCTATCCTTTCATACATCTCTCGCTTCGTCAACATTCATAATTCTCTTTATACACACATAGCTGCTACCCGCGACTTCGTCCGTGAGTAATTTCATAAAAATAAATAAAGCAACCCTTGAAATTGTCGGTAATACAGTGCAACGGTATTACAGTACTCGGGGTTGGAACTTCATTACTAAAATGCTAGATGGCGTTGAAGTTGCTAGATTTTGAGATTTTGTGACAAACAATTTTTTTATTTTTCGTATTTTTTTTAATAAAAAGTATCCTATGTTACTTCTAATACCTCCGAGAATATGTGTACAAAGTTTCATGATGATCGGTTAAGTAGTTTTCACGTGAAAGCGTAACAAACAAACTTACATTCACATTTATAATATTATAGTAATAGTAAAGTATGAAGTATGATTACATATTTATTGGTTCAGTATTTTACATAATATTTGGATTGAAAAAAGGCGATTTCACCTATCATGGGGCCTTAATGCTCGTTGTAAAAAAATATGGTACAGCTACTTCAAAATGCATTTTTTCAACAGGATACCAGTACGCTATGATGTCAATAAAGACAGCTTTATCCACGATCTTGCGACAGTGTAAAGTCGTAGAAGACAGAGAAAATGGACCAGTGCCTCACATTAGAGTCAAATTTGACATTATGATGAAACCAGTCGATGGCTTCCAAGTGGCTTTAGAGAAAAGAGTAACTACGAACTCGAAGTCCGCACGCGAAATGACACAAGATTAGTTCTCTATGATGATGTTATAATAAAGATTTTCCTATTAATTAGGCTATTTGAACCGCTAGCCAATGAGAATTTTCAAAATTACAAATTCATTTTACCCTTACAGCATAATCTCACAAAATTTTTGAACTGTATATTCCATGGTATCCACTACCAGCAAGGAAATTGCTAGAAACCTCGTACATTTTATGTCTTCTCTTCGGTTTCCCTAAAACTATTCTCACTGACCTCGGTACTTGCTTAACTTCTGATCTATAAATAAAAATAAATGCTACCATGAAAGAATACCTTAAACCTTTTGTACATGAGAATCAAAATGACTGGCACACTTATTTTTTACTGTAATTTTAGCTTATTCACACATCGCATTCTTCTACTAGTTTCACTCTATATACGGCTATAAATCTAGTATCCCTTCTTCGTTATATGAGACTATTGCCAACGGTGGCAGACGAGCAAACGGCCCACCTAATGGTAAGTGGTAACCACTGCTCATGGACTTTAGCAACACCAGTGGCACAGCCAAGCCGCCGCCTACCGCAAGTTAAGTGCTCCTTTCAAACCTCGTTTAAAGAGGGACATGTCGTAGCGCCGGGAAAACACCGTAGCAGGTAGGTCATTCCAGAGCTTATACGTACGTGGTAGAAAAGAACCCTGAAAACGAACTGTCTTTGACGAAATCGTTTCCAGGTGGTGTGGATGAACCCTACCGTGACGTCTCGTGGTTTGCTGGTAAAATGGTGATGTCGGTACCACTTCAAACAGCTCCTCCGAACACTCCCCATTGTAGAGCCGGTAGAGCACACAAAGGGACCCAAAGTCTCTCCGCCGCTCCAATGACTCCAGACCCTCCGTGAGAACGGGATCATCGACAATTCGAATAGCACGCCTTTGCAGGGAGTCAAGTGGGTCGAGTTGGTACTTAGGCGCACCTGCCCAGAGATGTGAGCAGTACTCCATATGAGGGCGGACCTGTGCTTTATATAGCACAAGTCGTTGCCTTCGTGTGAAGTACCGCTTGGTTCTGTTCAAATTGGTGAGTGTTTTTACTCGCAATTTGGCTTTGTCCTCCAAATGACTCCCGAACTGGACTTTGCTAGAGATGTCGATGCCGTGGATCCCAATGCTCTCGGAGACCGGAAGAGTTACCCCTTGAAACTAGGGCGCCACGACAAATGCGTCCTTCTTTGCAGTGAATGCGCAAACCTGTGTCTTCGTGGGGTTGAATTGAACCATGTTCACCCCATTCCGAGGCCCGCCCAAGATAGCGCTCAACTTCAGACACAAGTTCGGTCCGTCTCTCTTCCAGCATATTCCGAGGGACTTTCTGACGGCCGGTATATCGTGCATCACCCGTACTGTCATTCGCATAGCAATGTATATTCTCTATTGAGAGCAAGTCATTGATATGCAGGATGAACATTGGGGACAGCACCGAACCTTGTGGTACGCCAGCATTAACCCCCATGGTATCGGAGCAGCAGCCATCTACTACGACTTTGATGCTCCGACCATCTAGGAAGCTGGCGATCCATTTGCAGGGTCCCTCAGGGATCCCATAAGATGGTAACTTCGATAGAAGGGCCCTATGCCCGACCCTGTCGAACACCTTTGCAATGTCCAGGCTGAATGCCAAAGCTTCACCTCCACCCTCCAAGGCCTCTGCCCAACGGTGGGTAAGGTACACGAGAAGATCATCAGCAGACCGACCGTGACGAAAGCCGTATTGGCGATCATTGATCAGCTGGTGATCCTCTAGGTAATGCAAAAGTCGGCGGTTTATGACCTTTTCCATAACCTTGGAGAGCAGAGATGTCATTGCGATTGGCCTGTAATTCGACGGGTTCGATCGATAACCCCTTTTGGGAATCAGGTGAACATGGGCTACCTTCCACGAAGTAGGAACCCTGCCGGTACTGTATGAGAGACGGTACAGGCGCGTTAGGACGGGGGTCAACTCAGGGGCGCACGTTCGAAGAACCATTGCAGGGATGCTATCCGGCCTGTTCTACTTATGGACTTCCAGCAGCCGCAGCTCCCTCCTGACCGCACGTTGCGTAATGCGGATTTCAGGTAAGGAGCTTTCACACCGCGGGATGGTAGGCGGTGTGGCTGCCCCGGCGTCCAAAGTCGAGTTCGAGGCAAAGAGTTGGCCCAAAAGATCGGCCTTCTCCTTGGCACTGTGGGCTAAATTGCCATCCTGTTTCTGCGGCGGTGGGAGACTAGACTGGCAGACACGATTGTACAACTATATTCACTATATCTCTTAATAAACGCACGTAAATTCGTATTAATTAATTCGACGTCCATTTTCTAGATTAAAATAACTATTTCGGAGGATCAGATCGCTATAAGATAGAGTAAAACAACCGTAGACAACGCGACTAGTCTTCTTCTCTGAACGATAACTTATGACTACTTACTTGCCTATATTTGAACGCTACTTATTACTTACTACTTGAGACTTAACTGACTGATTTCTTAACTCGCTACTGTACCTACTTATTGAAGTATAAATTGGGTCTTAGTGACAATTACATATAAAAACAATCTCGTTTTATTAAATATGGTCCATACTAATACATATTTACTTATGTTGTTTTTGTATCTTTTTTATATATTGCGTATAAAATAAACTATTTATGGCAGATTCGACCAATTTCGAATATATACATGAATAACTATACCGAGAATAATCTATTCCACGATTTCATTCTCTAGATAATCAACGAGTCGTTTTTACGCAATTTGATGTATAGCTAGCTATTCATACTTGGAATAGCTATTCGCGAATAGCGAAGTGAATGTAATACCCGGCAAAAAGAAGTTGCTCTACAAACGGGACGGTGTATAGCTTAACTCATCTCAACTCTTATTGGTCTTATTATAGCGTGGGAAAGTAGCTGTCACAAAGAAGTAAACTGCCAACTTGTTAAAATAGGGCCACATGTATAAGATTTCCTTCACATTTCACAAAATAATACAGATAAATTGTCACAAAATACACTCGAGATAATAAACAAACAATAATATGACATAATGACATATCACCATTCAATATAAACTACCAAAAACACATGGCGTCAATTTAAATCTGACATTAAACAAAGACTTATGCAAGTGACTGTTGTGTGAGAGAGAGAAGAATACTTGTGTCGTTCATCATTCATCCCTTTTGTATTTGGCTGGTTGTAAGCGGAATGAGGTTAGTAAAACCTGCGTGATTTTTCTTACGTGGAAGAGAAATTTTGAATTTATAGATAGTTATTATTTTGTGTAACCTAAGCTAGTAAACCCAAAGGTATTTCATTATCTCAAAATTTCCGCGCAAGTGGGCCTTAGTCGGTCACCACACGGATAAAACCTAACCTTTGACGGGCCTCGTGGCGTAGTCGGTAGTGTAACCGACTTTCGTGCATGAGGTCGTGGGTTCGATTCCCACTCAGGACAATTATTTGTGTGATGAACACAGTTATTTATACTGCGTCTGGGTGTTTTCTATCTATATTATATGTATATATTTACAAAAAAAAGTAATATATATGTATTATATCCGTAATCTGGTACCCATAGCACAAGCGTTAAGCTTAGTTTGGGACCAGAGGACGTTGTGTGAAATGTCCATGAATATTTATTTATTTATAACCTAGCTTTTATTAAGCCTTGTTACACTCTCCAAAAGGTTCAATTTAATTCAAATCGAAGCCTTCATTTTTTTAAATATTTTAATGTAATACCAACTCATTTCAAATATAATCTGTATTTTAGTACTTGACGTGCTCAGCTACTTCAAAGAACAAATTATTGTGAGAGTGGGAAAAGAGAGCTTTACTGTGAGTGAGCAGTAAAAATATGTTCTTCCACTTTCACAATTATTTGTTAATTTCAAATAATTTTGAATAAATGTAGTTTCGTTTTAATTTTACTTTTATAGGTACTAATTTTACTATTTTGTAATTAGAATTTTACTAAGAATACTTATATTTTTATTTTAATATTAATTCAATATTATTATATCATGACTAACATTTGTACGAGTATAATTGCATATTTTAATGTATTCCAAAATTGTTTTTATTAATTAGGTACCTACTATTTTTACTAAATCTTTAAAAATGTTTTGAAAAGATTTCTATGTGTAAACAAATTTCAATACCCTTTAAATTACAATGGCTTCAAAATCGTTTTTCTATGCCTAACTTCGCTTTATCTTAATTTCGATAATGCTCCGTCAAAAGGGGGGAGCTGTTACATCCCTAGTTATATATGTACTTAAAGCCTAGTCAGCTGCTTTCGCGGAATAGTATCATGTTAATGTATTGTATATATTAATAATATATTGTATTATTGGTGATCATAGTCCGGAGCGTGCTCATCGCGATCCCTGCCAGCCTGTAATCCACAGGCTGCAATCCGGCTCGAATGCGTACCGCAGTGCGGAGTCGGCGTGCCCCAGAGGCGACGCGTACCGACCCGCCCCCGTCGGTACGAACAACGGCAGATGCGGCGAAGGGGGCCGCCACCCATCACTCCTTGCCCAGTTTGGCGAGTCGAGGGGAGCAGAGTGTCGAGTAGGCACGTGGAATGTAAGGGGTGGTGTGGAAGGTAAGTTACACGAGCTGGAAACCGTCATGTCGGACAGACAGCTTGATGTGTAACAGAGACCAAGCGAAAGACAAACACATTTTTTCAACATAAGGACATCCATATGTATACATGGAGAAGGAATGAACAGAGAAGTATGATAGATTTAATTCTGGTAGACAGTCGCCTCCGAAGTAAAATTCTGGATACAAGAGCCTACAGGGGTCCCACTGTCGACACGGATCACTATCTCGTAATTGCGAGATTTAGTGGTCTGTTCAGAAAGTGGAGACATTGGCGAGAGCGTGTCCACTTCGGAGAGCTTGAAAGAATAAAGATTGAAAAGTTGCAAGAAGAGAGTGTAAGAGCAAAGTATGTAGAGGGTGTCCGTGAACGGCTGATTATGGCAAGTCAGCCGGGATCTGACATAGAAGAATGCTGGAGAGTATTGAAAGATAGTATGGTAGATACAGCGAAAGAAGTATGTGGATGCTCAAATAAGCATAGGAAAGTGAAAGGTGATGCATGGTGGGATACGGAAGTAGCAGCTTCCGTAGACCAAAAGAAGAAAGCGTGGCTGGACTATGTATCTTCTTTGAACCTGAGTGCAAGTATAAAAGAACAGAAGAAAGAAATATACCGCCAACTTAAGAATGACACCAAAGCCTCAGTGAAAGAGAAGCGTGATAGAGCAAATATGATTACAGAAGTAAGGCTGACCAAAAACTTCGAGAGCAACACGAAACTTTTCTGGAGGGAAGTGAAGAAATCTCGGATTGGTTGGTCAGCTTTCAGAATGAATAAAATAAGGTCTAAAGGTGGAGACATTCTTACGCAAACACAAGATGTGTTAAGCCGATGGAGTGAATATTTTGGAGATATGTATGCGGATGTTCAGGGTGATGCTGGTGCCACATGTGGTCTAACCGATCAGCATTCAGTACCAGCATCTTCTGATGTAAGGCACAAGGAGGTTTCAGGTGTGGACGAGGATGCATGGATCAAGTGTTTTCTCTGCGCAACATTGTGGTGAAGCAGCTGGCTGTAGGCCCGAGGGTTTCCTGCAGTTTTGTGGATTTGGATAAAGCATTTGACACTGTTTTACGAAAGGAACTTTGGGATATTTTGCCGGAGTACGGTATTAACGGTAGACTGCTACAAGCGATGCAGTCCAACTACATGGACTGCAGAGCTTGTGTGCGCCTGGATGATGGAATGTCACCCTGGTTTGATGTCAATGTCGGCGTTAAACAGGGCTGCGTTCTATCAGCCAGACTGTTTATCATATATCCGGATAAATGTCTACAAAGATTAAATGAAATGAATGTGGGAGTTCAGATGGGCGACAAAACTCGCTGCTTTATGCAGACGATGCGGTCCTATTAGCGCAGTCTGCGACTGACCTGCAAACCCTAGTCAACGTAATGGCAGAAGATTGTAAGAAAAGGGGCCTACGTGTAAATGTGAGCAAAACCAAAGTAATGGTTTTTGAAAGAGAAGAAGCCAGAACAGATGTTAGAGTAGCAAGAGGAAATGGTGTGCAAGAACAAGTGGATGAATTTGTATATCTTGGATGTGGATTCAGTCGGGATGGAAGGTACACCACTGATGTAGAGAGAAGAGTGAATGCGGGAAATAGAGTGAACGGAGCATTGGGACAACTTCTCGGCAGCCACCACCTCAACCAGAAGGCACGTGACGCAATACACAACGCAGTGCTTGTCCCAACGTTATTATATGGAAGCGAGAGTTGGGTATGTAAAAAGGAGCATGAGAGTAAAATCAATACAGTCAAAATGCAATCTCTGCGGGCAATCTGTGGAGTGAGGATGACTGACCGCATTCGTAACAATGACGTAAGAGAGCGAGTAGGTATGAAAGAGAGTATTGGTGTAAAGATGCGAAAGGGAATGCTCCGATGGTTCGGAAATGTGGAAAGAATGATGGACGAGCGACTGGCTAAGAAGATATACAATGTGAAAGTGGAAGGATGTAGGTACAGGGGGAGACCAAGACTTACCTACCTAGACCAAATTGGTCATGTATTGAAGGAAGGTGGAGTCAGGAGTCTCCGAAACCGGCGAGCGTGTATGAAGAGAGTTATGAATGTTGAGGAAGCGAGAGATGTATGCAAGAATAGAGCCTCTTGGCACTCTGTTCTCTCTGCCTACCCTGCAAGGGAAATGGCGTGATGATAAGTAAGTAAGTAAGTTAATATATTGTGATCCTCTTGATATTTTCATTTAATAAAGATAGCTAGATCTGAGACGTTACAGTGAACGGTCGTGAAGCCATTTCAGTAGAAATTAGAGCAGTATGGTGTTTAGGTCAATAAAAACCTTTAAAAGTTTTTTAGCATTTTTTTTTAAACAAAGGGTTCGCTTCTTCACAGAACGTAACAAGTAACAAACAAATAACTTTCCTATTTAGAATATTAGTAAGAAATAAGGATAAGGCAGAAAGGATGCATAACTATGTGAACGTAGCCATGTGCAGTTGCTAGCCTTTTTTTATCTTTTTTGTTATGGCGGAAAAAATGTTCCTAACCGCACACCTCGTCGTTCGGGGCAACGAATAAGATAGTGTAGGGCCCTCAATCCTTAAATAAACCCGCGGTATGCTGTCTCTCCGCCTCTGTTAGCGGGCCACTGGAACTATGTTACATTCCTTCAGTAGTCGCATCACACAGATCATCGCACCTTCCCGTGAGGCTTTGCGGGTGGCGGACGTTCCCTTGTTTATCCACGCGCAGCTTCAGCTAGGGTGGCATCAGGCGTAAGTATTTCCACCTGCGCCTTCCGCGGAAGGATCGGGCAGTTGCTAGCCTAAGCTAAGTAGGTATTACTTTAATTTTTGCTAATAACGATCTTAACCGTGCGGTGAGGGACTAACTATATAAGTTGTAGTTTCTAGTGATAGTGCCTTACTTGTCCACATGAAGGGACAGGCTCGATCGGAGAAGTACCGCTGTCTCACATAACATCAGCGTGAAAATCCGGTAGGTATTCCTGCCGCTGCGTTTCGTACGGTCAATGAGAGTGTCGTAGGCCCAAACCTGCTTTCCTATCATCTCCTTCTTATTCTTTAATTACTATCCATCCTAGCCTCTACTCATTATCCCTCATTTCCACTTCCTATCCCTTTCCTTGAAATTGGGGACAAGTGACGCGAGTGATGCCTCTGGTGTTACTAGCGTACCATGGGCCACGGTGACCGCTTATCATCAGGTGGGTCGTATGCTTGTTATGGGTGGCAATCCACGTAGTATAAAAAAGGTGTCACCGCTTCATTATTTCCAGCCGCACCGGCTGAAAATTTTATGGGGATCACCCTTATCACTTAGGGCTATGAAAAATAGTTTACGTCCTATTCTCAGATCTACTGAATATACACACAAAATTTTATAAGAATCAGTCAAGCCGTTTCGGAGGAGAATGGCGACAAACACTGACACGAGAATTTTATATATTAGAAGATATCAAAGACCTTACAGCTTTAGAACTAGCGAAGGCTATAATAAAAAAAAAAAAAAAAAAAATGGAAAATCCAAAAGTGCACGCCTCATAATCTTCATTTTTCACAATAAAATTGATTATTTGATAAGTAACTAATAATGTATTGGTCTTACTAAGTAGTTTTCAAAAAATCACATAAATAGCGCTAATTTCAAAAAGTACCTATTAATGTGGTTCTCATGTCTTATACGCCATCTAGCGCTAATTTTAAGAAGTATTACTATGTTGGCCTATAGAAGTAGTTCTCACTAAATAAGGTATAGCGCTGGTTTTAGTGTCGAGTCGACCGTAAATATTCACTATTTTTTTGTTTATTTAATAACAATTAAACCACATCGAATCGGACCGTGAAAAGTGATAGGGCTCTATTCGTAACTATATTGAATCGTAAAAGAAAAAAAAAGACTCGATTAGGAAAGTATTTCGGTCGTTATCATATTAACATACATTATCCGAACATACCTACAACACACGGACGTCCAAGACAGAACCTTTTTAAACAGTTTTTTAACTAGTTTAAATAACAAAAATGGCATCAAATTTATCATGAGTGTTAAAAATAGTGTTTTTTCTTGATATGTGTGTGTATATATTATTTTACAAGTGCAATATATGATAAACAGAGACATTTTAAGTTTGAAAAATCAGTTGTTCTTCGTGATACGAGAGTAGTACACACATCAACGCTTCGCTTATGAGGCGTGCAATATGAATTATGAGGGGGTCAAAACTGGCTCCAAATATTTCGTGTAATATTACACACGGTATTGCTCGCCAATTTTTTAGCTTGAACTTGGTTTGACACGCTGGGGTGTGGTGCCGGTTTACTTCCTAGTGGTGCACCTTGGGCAATGTCGGCAGTCGCTGGCGGCTAAAATTCCGGACAGGACGGGTCTCCACGTGTCCCTCTGACTGAGCAGAGGGCACGGCGGATAGACCAGGCGTCGGAGTCGGTGGGGCCAGACTGGCTCCCCGGGCTCTGGAGAGAGGGGACAGCGGGGCCACACCGGAAAAACGTAAACCTGATCGCGTGTCTGTGGTTATGTCTCGCGGGCATACAGGAACGAGGGTCTTGGCTTAATCGCCCGGACTGCGAGGAAGGCAACCTCTATAAAAAATTACCCCGAATCTCAAGCTCTGGCGCGCGGCGAGGAGATGCATGGCTGATGGGTAGTTCAGTCTCAAGCGCGGCCTCAGCCAGGGTACCTGCGGACCCCCTGTGTTGGGTTATAAATGTACGCTTGCGCGGGTACTAGGAGCTCTGCCCGGGTGGACCTCCTTTCTCCCATACTCGTGGGACTAATATGGAAAATTGCACATTAAACAAAACATTGACGGAGTCAGGTGTAGCACCTGGCACCTCAGCCGATAGGGGTCCGGATGTAAATGCGGCCCCTACTAGTACTGCTGCGCGCAAAACGCGTGGCACTCGTAAGTGCCGAAAGGGGAAGAAGGTGACGGAAGGGTCCCATACATCTAGGAACGGCTCGGTGACGGACACTTTGGTGAGCGCCTCAGCAACTGACATGTCTACTGCTGAGGAGGGCGGACCGAATGAGCCCGCCACAGTTCAGACACCGCGCCAAGCAGAGGTTGCGGTCCTGGTAGAGCCACTTCCGTCGAGATTCTGGCGCAAACGGACCCTGTCCCAGGGGGGCGCTGCTTCGGAGTCCGACGGGAGTTCAGTGGAGATGCCACCCCCTAAAATAACAACGGCGGTAAGGGGTAGAGGCATAAACTGGCCGGGGACGCCAATCCCCCGCAATGCCTTGGCCAATAAGGCCAAGACTATGAACTTGAAGCGGACGGAGGCGGAGCAGACTGCAGAGGAGCGCTTGGGGCTCCTTTCTGAGAAGCTTCGCCTTCCATTAGATCGCGACGGGCCTCCTACAGCGGCTCGAATCGCCGAGAGAGCCACGGACAGCGTGGCAATCATTTCGACAGTGGCCACGGGCTCTAAAAACCTTAAAGGCAACTTTGTCCGCTGCCTCAAGTACGCCGCCATGGAACTGTCTGACGTGGTGGAGTGGCTGGTGGTGCGGACCACCTGGCAAGCACCTGGAGGTGGAGGTAGCGGAGCTCGGGGCGCATAATCGCCGCCTCGAGGCAAGTGTGGAGGAGATGTGTCTCGGCATGGCTGATATGCGAGCTGAGCTCGGTCTCCCTAAGGCTGTCCCGGCAACCCTGGTTGCCACTGCGAGTGCTTCCTCGCCCCTAGCTGACGTATCAGAGGACCTGTTTCACCAGCTGATAGATCGAGTGGCCGCTATTTTCAACCCGCGGATCAACGCACTCGATGCACGGCTTCCTCCGGAACCCCGTATCCGCCCGCCGCTGGCTGCGGACAAGAGGAGGGCTGCTCCATCCCTGATGCCAACGCAGCTGCCATGCCAGGGAGGCCGCACAAACTAAAAGTGCCGAAGCCAGCAGCGATGGGCATCACGCTGCTGCCTGAGGCCAAGGAAAGGGGTCTGACATACGAGGTCGTCTTGAAGCGTGCCCGACGGGAGATAAACGTCTCTGATCTGGGGGACTTTTCCGCTCGCTCCCGTCAAGCCCGGACAGGTGCTCGAATCTTCGAGTACCTGGGGCCGGAGGGCGCCAAGATGGCCGACGCGATAGCTGTGAGGCTGATGGGCCTATTCCCAGAGGACAATGGTATCCGAGTCGCTAGACCCGTAAAGTGCGGCATTTCGGGTCTGGACGATTCCGTGACGGCGGAAGAGATCTGGGAGGGGATCGCCTTGAAAACTGGGTCTCCCAGCAGCGCCGTCCGGGTGGGCATCATTCGCCCAGGTCCAGGTGGTCTAGGTGCCGTCTGGGTTTCGTGCCCTGTCGCGGCAGCCAAAGAATTGGCTGCCGCCGGTAGACTTCTGGTGGGCTGGAGCGCCGCGCGGGTAACCGTGCTGGAGCCCCGGCCTGCCAGGTGCTACCGTTCCACCAGGGCGCAGGACCTCTTCCTGCAATCCATGGCGGAGCAGTCGATCGGTGTTGCCGTAGCTGCGAAGCCCTACGGCTTACGGCGATCGGGGATTATCCCCGATCGCCCCAATTGGGCGGGTAGTGGGGATGGCTCCGTGGCGGTCGTCGGGTTGGCGGCACCGCATTCCCCGCCCATGTCAGTCAAAGACAAGGGCACGGGATATGTGGCGCTGAATGGGGAGGGGCCATGCTGTATGGCGTGTACTTCTCCCCCAATCGTAGTCTGGTGGCTTTCGAGGCCTCGACGGAAGGGGGTCTACTGGTGGTCCCTGGAGCTGGCGGACCTCCGTGCGGCCTGTATTCGTGCCCGGAGGTCCTACACCCGCAGCCGACGTCACCGAATCCGCGACGAAGAGCGGGAAGGCCGGCTGTATGCGGCGTACAGCAGTGCGTGCGCTGCGTTTAAGCAGGCCATCTGTCGCGCCAAGGACACAAAAAGGCAGGAGATGCTGGAGGGTCTCGAGTGTGACCCCTGGGGACGCCCGTACCACGCGGCGCTTAACAAGCTCCGCGCCCAGGGCCTCCCTCTTACGAAAACCCTCCAGCCGGGCTTCCTCTCTGAGGTGGTTGAGGGACTATTCCCTTCATGGGTGGTGCACACGCCCCCGGTCATGGCTCCGCCAGATGACGACCGGGAGGCCGACGACGGGGAGGTATCGCCCGTGACGACGACGGAAATGGAGACATTTATATTTTCATTAAATATGTTTATGCCGAATCGTACAACAAATACTCATCCATTGGGTAATTTCTTAGATATTTGTAGATGGTACTAACAACTTGTTTGATAACAACATCTAGCACTGGTCTACCGAATAAATCTAGGAGTTGTTTCCAGTTGTCGTTTGCGAACTGCAATAAATATTTGCCTGGGAAAAAGAGATAATGTTAAAAGGTAAAGTATTTGGGACGGTATTCCAGGAGATGCAGTTTGGGACGGTATTCCAGGAGTTGAATGTCGTAAGATGATCTTCCAGCGCCCCACTTATAGGCGTAGAAGGGGCCGCTGTGGTTTTAGTGGGTATTCCGAGCGTAATTTGAGTGCCCGGCGAGCCCCACATACCCCCCTGTCAGTTTTACCGACGGGAGGGATGCATAAATGCATTTCCACAGCGATAACAAAAAAAAAGAAGATGCAGGTTCAAATTCTGCTCGTGACTGTTATTTTCGATTTCACATTTTCATACTTGGTGTTAATTTATAATATGGCAAAGCATGTCAAATGCTAAAAATCTATATAAAATATTAAAATCTATACTAATATAATAAAGCTGAAGAGTTTGGTTGTTTGTTTGCTTGAGCACGCTAATCTCAGGAACTACTAGTCTGATTTGAAAAATAGGAATATATAAATAGGAGCGGAGCGCCAACGAAGAATGTTTTAAAATCTTCTTTTTTTCCATTTGGGATGGCTTCCGCTGCATGCGCTGCGTAAACGGTTAAAGTTTCCGCGACAGCACATGTCTATCTTTTAAAGTTGGCTCACTATAACCTTTTTTATGCTAACCAAATTGTTCTACAATAATACATTATTTGCGAAAGTGTTTTTATAAACATTATATTAATCCTTATTCAAATAAATTTAAAACAAAATTTCCCTTTACATCATTTATTTCAATGAATATTTTAGGAGTTATCACAGTTTTAAACTACCATCGCAGCCAAATAATAATCAACTTTAAAATAACATTAGCTTGGAGTTTTTTTTAGTACCTACAATCTACATGATATACTACCTAAGATTATAAGATCTAGTAATTTTACCTAACGTTTTAAATTTTCACTCTTACTGCTACAAGCGTGATGTAGGTACCTAAAGTAACTCCTTAACGTACGTATTATTTATTTATTTATTAAAGTTGCTTGCTGTGCTAACAGTATAAACCAATGAGCAGACCATAATACAATCAACTTACAAATATCGTACCTACAGTAAACTATTAAAAATATATAAAATAAACATTTAGATTAGCTTAAGTATTTTAAACATGCTTTTATAAAAAGATTTTTATTTGTAAAGAATAAGTCAATGTCTGGTCTCTAAGCAATCAAAGCGTTGAGTAGATGTGTGGCTTGTGCCGTGGGAGCGAACTGCGCGGTTTGTGTGCGTGCTGGTGGAACCAAGAGTACACGCCGTGCGATAGGTCGTCGCAGCCGGTCTGGTGTTATGAAAGAGCAACGAGCCAGGGCGGCGGAGTCATCTACTTTTTTTTAATAAAAGCAGGTGGTAGTAGTGCATCAACAACGCACATTTACGTCTTAACTCCAAGGTGTTGAGACCAACCATTCCAGACACAAACAATGAAGAGTATAAATAAGGGTAATAACCATACATTTTCTTATATAAATAGCGAGCGATTTTTTTCTGAACACGTTCAATTATTATTTTATACTTTTGTTCGTGAGGATCCCATACCAGTGAATCGTACTCCAGCCTACTACGCACTAATACGTAGTAGAGTGACACAATAGCATTTCTGTCTTGGAACCCTGTCGTCTGCCGCATGGGATTTATAAGCTGATTTACATATATTAACAATATGTTTATTAAAAGTAAGCTCCTTATCTAGCGTTAATCCCAGGTCACTTACTTTGGCTACTCGTTCCAGATGGACATTGTCCATATGGTAGTCATATTGTAGGGGCTTCCGCGACCGTGTAAATATTATAGTTTTACACTTGGACTGATTGAAGTCAAGATGAATAAGCGTACCCCATTCAAGCACACTATCGATGTCCCTCTGGAGCGCCTCACAGTCGGCCATGCTATCTACACCCAAGAATAGCTTAACATCATCAGCAAACATAAGACACTCTGCCGTTCTTATAACCTTCGGTAGATTGTTTATCACAATGAGAAACTGAGTAGATCCCAAAGTACTTCCTTGACTTATATCAGAACAGGTCAAATATGGGTTAGAACGATAACCAGAGAGTTGCACATATTGTATACGATCAGTTAAATAGCTTGCAAATAACTGAAGCAGTTTGGGAACAAATCCTATAGCTGAAAATTTTTCCAGAAGTAGATTATTACACGATCGAAAGCTTTTTTTATACCAAAGTAGGCTGCATCAACTTGTTTTTTCCGATCCATTTCAGTGACCGCGTAATCCATAAAGTTGACGTGGTTAGTAGTAGTCGACCTATGAACTCTGAAGCCGTGCTGTTGTCCACTAATTGAGTTTATACTTGCCGGGTGATGTAACGGTTCAGTATCGTCTCGAGAACTTTGCCAAACACCGACAGTATAGCTATAGGTCTATAGTTTTCCACCTGAGACACAGAGCCACACTTAAGCACAGGAGTTACTCGTGAAATTTTCGAAATACTGGGATACTTACAAGTGTTTAAAATTAAGTTATACAAATACAAGAGGGGTTTTGTAAATGTTACCATACCGTCTTTTACAACAAAAGCGGGGATTCCGTCAGATCCTGCAGATGAATGAGCTTTTAATCGCTTAATTGCTAAGGCTATGTCAGTTGAATCTATATTGCTTATTGACACCCGTAGCGAACTAAATGGAGTGACAGACTCTCTCCCAGCGTCTTCTGCAGATAACACAGAGCCGCGGGGCAAAAAAACAGAGCTAAAATAGGTAGCAAATGCATTCACAGCATCGAACCCTGACACGGTTTTACCACAAAACTCGTACTCAGAGCACTCTTTCCGTGACACATGCTGTTCCTTAACAAATTTTTAGAAAAATTTCGGGTTTTTTTAACATTATTCTCTGTACACTTTATATAATTTTTATAAGCCAAATATATAAGTTCTTTTGCCTGCTGTCTATAGAATTTAAAAAGTTGTCTATTAAAATCCAATTTAAGTTGTTTATATTTTTTAAGTGAAAGTATTTATTATTTAAACATTTGATTATCTCTTTAGTAAAACAAACCGGGTATATGTATCGTTGAGTATTATAATTATGCTTTTTAGTGGTACAGATTTAATAAGACATTTATTTAATTTATCATAGAATAACATGACCGCTTCGTCTACGTCAGATATTAAAAATATTTCTTACCAGTCAATAGAGCACAGATCGGAATATAAAGTCGGAAAGTCAGCCCTACAAAAATTCCATAGGTGCAGGTGGCCGCCAGCGTCACATGACGGCTGCGCCAGAGTATGCGCTCGTCGCTGCCGGCCTGTAGGCTGCGCACATCTTAAGACCACGACAAACGGTGGGTGGTAGGCATCCACGGGGACGATGGGTTCCGTGTCGCTAACATCGATCCATTCATCACTCAGATTGCTCAGTACAAGATCTAAAGTTACACCTAGTTTATTACGAATAGTATTATGTTGTTTAAAATTACAATGCGACATCATACAATTATAATTCATTGTTACGTTTTGGCTACAAGAATTCAGATTAAAATCACCTAACAGTAATGCGTCTAATTTCCGATACTTACAAACTACATTTTCTAATAAACTAAATGTGTTTAAGTATTTTTCATCACTTGAATTTGAAGGAATATAAACCACACAAAAGTTTTTTTTTTGTATTTGAGTGTAACGATACCTAATCACTACCTCAATATCATTGGAATATCCATCGATGTCCAAAACCTGCTGAACGTGAAACTGGTTACGAACCGCAAGTAACACTCCACCCCATCCGGCGTCGCTGACTCTGTCCCGTCGCAGCACCGTATTTCCAGGCGGGAATATGTCTGCATCGCTTACACCGCTTGTAAGAAATGTTTCAGTGAATGCGTGTAAGTCATACGAGTCCACTAGTATTGCTTGTTTACATACATCATTTATAATTTATTATTTTATTATTTTTTTAATCACAGCTATTACATTGGTTGTCAACTCATTTATTACCGACCATGCTCCAGTCATTGTTTGTTGCAAATTTAAGTTACATGTTCCGAAAATCCCCAAAACATCCCGATGGACTGACATAGATGCCTACATAGCGAATCTTAAAAATACAGACTTTACAACGATTACTTTATGCAGTGATGATGCAAACAAAGCAGCTTCTGAATTAGTCAATATAATATCTACAGTTGTAAAGAATAATACCAGCATTTCTGTTGTTCCTAGTAAAAAAAGAACACTCAAACCCTGCATTACTCCTGGGCTTTTAAGGTGTATAAGAAACCGCGACAAAATGTGTTTGAAATCAAAAAGAGATCCCGAGGACCTAATTCTTAAAATTACTTACACGCGTTATAGAACATTTTGCAACAACCTATTAAAAGAACTAAAACGTTAATATGAAAGAACAGAATTTTATAAATTCCGCAAAAACCCAAAAGAAACCTGGAAGCTTATTAAAACTATTTCAAACCTACATACCAATAAATCACCTAGTAGTGAGCTATTATCTTTAACTACCGATCCATCTCGTTCACTTGATATTATAATCAAGTACTTCGCAAATATAGGTAAAAATTTGGCCTCAAAAATTATATCGCGGTGTAACTTACAGCCTCAACCTAATTATAACACTAATAATTTAAGTCCTACTCCTGACTCAATGACCCTCTTTAGCACTGACAATGTAGAAATTGAACGCATAATTTTAGGTCTTAGATTAAATAGTGCTGTGGGTTCCGATGGCATATCAGCTGTTTTTATTAGGGCTTCTAGGCATATACTTATACCAATTATATCCCATGTATTTAACCTCGCTCTAACGACAGGTGTCTTTCCAACGGTATTCAAGAGAACCCTGTTTATAAAAATGGAGACAGATGCAATATCAGCAATTATATACCTATCTCAGTTTTAACTATATTATCAAAAATACTTGAAAAATTTTTAAATAATAGACTTTTAATTTTTTTAAACTCTAAAAACATTCTAGCTGATAACCAATATGGTTTCAGACGAAGAAAAAACACTGAAGACGCTGTTCTAGAACTAACCGCTACTGTTGCAAGAAATTTACAAAATAAGCCCAAAACTATTGCTATTTTCCTTGATCTTTCTAAAGCTTTTGATACTGTCTCTGTCCCTCTCTTACTCACTAAACTCCAAAACATTGGCATTAGAGGGCTACCTTTTAATATGTTCAAAAATTACCTGAGCGATCGTACCCAAGTCGTAAAAATTAATAATTATATGAGCAAAGAGGAAGTTTTTACTTACGGAGTTCCACAGGGTAGTATTCTAGGGCTTACCCTTTTCTTGATATATATCAATGAACTATGTAAATTGTCCCGTACTAACTCTAAAATCCTAGTCTACGCAGATGACACTGTATTAGTTGTTCATGGCAATGATTGGATGGAAACCCGATTTCATGCCGAGTCTGCGTTAAAAATAATTATGAATTGGCTCACAAATAACTTACTCACTCTTAACTTAGATAAAATAAAATTTATTGCGTTTGCCCCAATGATTGCATCACCACCAACCTCTCCTTTCGTCCTAAAGGCACACAAATGTGGTTCTATTCTTGACACAAATTGTTGTTGTAACACAATTTCACGCACAGAAAAAATTAAATACCTTGGCGTAATCATCGACAGTTAAATATCATGGAATGAACAAATCGAGTATTTAGTTTCACGGGTCAGAAAACTAAAATTTATTTTAAAAAATCTGAGATCTTCTCCATGCTTCTCAACTCTGAAAACAGTTTATTTTGCTCTGGTTCACTCTATTATTAACTACTGTATAATAGCCTGGGGCAGTTCTGGTAAATGCTTGCTACTGCGGCTTGAAAGAGCACAGAGGGCAGTAACAGTAGTAAGGTCGTAATGAACAAACCAATCCATTTCCCTACACACCAATTATACACACTTTGTAAAGTACCTACGGTTAGGTATACCTACATTCTAAATACAATTCTGCGCAAACATGCAGAACTTGTATTTGACCCTAATATTGATAGACAAAAACTCAGAGCAGATAGAGTTTGCCAAATAGAATCAGCTAATATTGTAATAGTAAGACGTCAATACTATTTTATAAGCCCTATTCTATACAACAGAGCTAATAAAAAGCTGCAAATTTATTCTCTTACTTCTCGTAAATGTAGGTCAGTCTTGCATAAATAGCTCAGTTCCTTAAACTATGTAGAAATGGAAAAAAAAATCATAACATAATCTCGGGCACCCCCTTTCAGACCTTCCACACGCGCCACCCATACACACACACACACACACACACACCACACACATAACATATAAGGTCTATACTCTATACACACACACACACACACACACACACACACACACACACACACCACACATAACATATAAGATCTATCTCTAAGGGTCTATACTCGTCTTGCTGAACTGTTCAAGGGCATTTGATGGTATAGATAGAGATTTGCTGCTTGCCAAACTAGCATATTATGGTTTTGACAATAATTCTATGGAGTGGTTTCGGAGTTACCTCTTGAATAGATCACAACATGTTGAAATACAAAAGGCAGATGGCTCAACCTCTAAATCTGCATCATGTTGTGTGACCAGGGGCGTGCCTCAGGGATCCATACTAGGCCCGTTACTGTATATTCTTTACAGTGCTGATATTATAAACTCAATTAGCAACTGCAAATACTATATGTACGCGGATGACATACAGCTCTATATAACTACTAAACCAGGGAACACCCAGGCAGCAGTAGACAAAATTATCCAAGACCTTCAACATATTGTCACGTGGGCAGAACAGAATGCCTTAGTGCTTAACCCATTAAAGTCCAAATTCATGGTTCTGGGAAGTAAACACCAAATTAGGACAATGCTTGTGGTAAACCCAGAAATTGCTATCTCAGGAGAGACAATTCCCAGAGTAGACTACGCTAACAATTTGGGTTTGATATTTGATCCTGAGTTGCGCTTCGAGAGGCACATAAAAAAGTTGAAGTCGTATTTTTATTAACTAAAGGTTATCTATGGGATAAGAGACTACATTTCCACAGCATTGAGAATCAAGCTTATGGATAGTTTAATATTGTCGAAGCTCAATTACTGTGACACAGTATATGGGCCATGTCTCTTAAAGAGGACTGAGTGTTTAATAATCATCGAGTACAAACCATGCATTTCTTTGTTGTACTGCGAGCTAAATGCCTTCCTCCTACAGGCCAAAATCTTTCCCTGATGGAAGCTAACAGATGTTAAGGACCTGCATGAAATAGGCGCTCATGTTCCTGCCTAAATAATAATTTTGTAAAATGATGCTTGGAATCTAAAATGAAAGGGTGCCTTTTATCATAATTCAATTCTGAAGTCTACCCCCAACTCTTAATATACTATCGGAATCTAGAAATGGATCCAGTGGTAGTAACTTAGATTTACGATTAATAGCTTTCTTATTATTAATTAACTTAATATCCTCTGACCAGGACTTTAATTGACATAATCTAACTAACATTAACAAGGATCTGCCTAGCTCGCTAATATCTAATAGTCCGGTAAGTTGAGTTCTCATATTTCTGGCGTTATATAAACCGGTGCACATAGACATAAATTCTTGTAAGCTTTCTTAAATTATTATAATAGTTCTCAAATTCAATGAAACTATTAGTTATCATAACGTGACAATCAATGGATGGTGAAACCTTAATTTCAGGGAGGTTTAATGGAATTTCTATCATTTGTTGTGTAGGCCAACAAGTAGGGTCATTAGCGAGAAATTAAGGCCCTTCCCACCACAGCAAGGAAGACTTTAACTGACTTGGACTCACACCCCTGGAAGCCATATCTGCAAGGTTTTGATTTGTTGGTACATGACTAAAGGTGAATCCTTGCGTCAATAGGTGGATTTCATTCACTCGATTACACACAAATGTTTTTGAATTCCTGGGTGCAGTATTCACCCATGCCAATACAACCATTGAGTCAGACCATAGAATTTTTTTGGTAATATTATATTGCAAGGAGCCCAGTACCTTAGAGCAAACACGAGCTCCAAGTAGAGCAACACACAACTCTAACCTTGGTATAGTAGTAGGATTCATCGGTGCGACTCGTGCCTTTGCACACAGTAACCTGACTGTAACCTTCCTATCCTTGCCTTCAGAGCGCAGGTAGACACATGCTGCGTAGGCTCTCTGAGAAGCATCTTCAAAACAGTGCAATATTATGTGGGTTATCACATATAGCATGTCTTACAATCCTAATTTCTGATAAAGTACTAAATTCCCTTAAAAGTTTGGTCCAGTCTTTACAAAACTTACAAGGTACTGGTTCATCCCAGTCCAATTTAGAGGACCACAATTCTTGTAGCAGAATTTTTGAAACTATAGTACACGGACACAACAAACCTAATGGATCGAACACCTTGGCTGTTGTGGATATCTCCGATCTTTTTGTCTCATGATCTGATGGCTCCAAATCTGTTGAGAACAGTAACAAATCCCACCTACCTAGGACATCAATTGAGACCTAATACACTAGACTCTTTATTAAAGTCTACACATTTTAAGGTATCAGCACTATTGTCAAATAATTGAGGACAATTGGTTCTAAATTTTCTTAAAGGTGAACATGCAGACCCAAGTGTGTCTATAATCTTTATTATAGATATATCTTAAACCTTCTAATGTATCTGAGCCTGTATACAGATCATCAGCATAGAAATCATTCTTAATTATAGAAGCTATTGGTTTATCCTCACATTCGTTAGAAAGTTCTAAGAGACACCTTGCACTCAAAAATGGAGCCGAAGCAGTACCATATGTTACTGTATTAAGTTGTAAAACTTCTAATGGCAAAGACTTATCATCACGCCACAAGATCAGCTGCAGATGGCGTTGACTTTCATTAATTTAAATCTGACGAAACATTTTCTCTATATCAGCTGTGAGAATATATTTATGTTTACGAAAACGAAGTAAGATAGAAATTAAGTCACTCTGTACTACTGGACCTATCATTTGCAAATCGTTGAGTGACTTACCAGAACTTGTTTTAGAAGAAGCATTGAATACTACACGGAGTTTCGTTGTCTCACTCTTTTCACGTATTACTGCGTGATGAGGCATATAGTATCCAAATTCTGGTTTAATTTTTAATTGTGACAAATGTCCCAAGATAGCATATTCTCTAATAAAATCCCTGTATCTCTCCCTTAGACTATGACTCTTAGCAAATTTTTTCTCTAAATTCTCAAAACAGCCTTTAGCTATATGGTATCACTTACCTAGAGACCTTTCTGGTACATCCTTAAAGGGTATTGCCACTAAGAACCTACCATTTGGTAAACGCTTAACATTATTGATAAAATGATCTTCACAGTGTTGTTCCTCAATAAATAATGTTATAGTTGCTTGCAAATCGTCAATTGCCCAGCATGTTTCCAAAGATTCCTTTATTTCTTGTGTGAAATTACAATATATTTGCTGTGAAGTGGACTGGTTAGTCTTGCGGGTGATTTTGGGAACTTATACTATGTTCCCCTGTTCCGCCTTGAAGTCCGAAGTGTAAGTCAAACACAACTAATATTTCGGTGGAATATGATTCTGATTATTATTTATTCACACAATAGAATATACAGCATATACACACATGCACCACAAATCCGATTAATTAACAATCACCAATTAAATTAACGAGCGAGTCACTGCGAGTATTGCGAGTATGTAATGTTACATGTATGTATCAGGCGAACAAGTCTAAACATGCAGTTAGTTAGTTCGTTTTTGCCGCGCTGTCAAATCATAGTGCGTTCGGAAATTCCGAACCCCACAGTCTTAATGGGACCACCTATGAGCCATCCTAGATTAGACTCTACTAGCACAGGCTTACTCTTACCTAAGCTGATTAAATTGGAGCCCACTATATCCCAATACACATCTGCTCCTAAGAGGATGTCTACTTCAGCAGGGGAGAAAAAGTGCGGATCAGCCAACTTAATATTATTTGGCAACTTAAAATGGTCAGTGTTTACAAACGAGTTAGGTAAATTGCCGGTTATTTTCAGAACTACCAAACACTTAACATTGATTTTAAATTGTGAGCATCTAGCTTTAATTTTAAGATTGCATATCTGTGTAATATACACATGATTGCATATTGCATGCAACATTATTGATACCGCAGACTTTAACTGAACTACCGGGGTTAGTATTTAACCCTATCCTTTCTATTAGATTTTGTGTAATAAAGGATGATTGACTACCTGTGTCCAGCAAGGCTCTAGCCTTATAGATTTTATTGTTAGCAATAACCTTAACTTATGCTGTACACAACAACATCTGATCAGTACTTGACACAGACAGTGACACTGGAAGAGAGGAAGGCTGTTCAGCGTCTGATTGTATAGGAACATCCTTATCACTATGGATTAAAGTGCTATGTTTTCTTTTACATGTACGACATACAGCCTTAAGCTGGTATTGGCAGGCATTGTGACTACTACGCAAGCAATTTTTACATAATTTATGTTTAGTCACTTCACCTAGTTGCTCATCCACACTTAGAGATTTAAATTTCTCACAAAAATGCAATGGATGATCCCCTTGACAAAGAACACAACATATTTTGTATCTACCTATCTTTACAGAAACTAGCAAACTTTTTTTTTATTGTGGATATATCTTATTCTTGTTATCATTTTGTTTATTACTATGAAAGTAGGCAGTCTCGAGTAAATCAGCTCTTCCACGTAGAAATTCATAAAATTCACTTAAAGTAGCTAACTCTGAAAGACCCCTTTTATATTCCTCCCACTTTTCACTAGTGCGATGATCTAATTTTGCTGGCATAATAAATATTATTAGTATATCCCAGCTACTAGTAGACTAGTATAAAGTATCAAGTGCACATAAATGTTTTGAAACATGGTCAACAATAAACCTAAGCGACTTGTAAGATTCCCGTTGAATAGGCTCAACATTAAATAATGCCTTTAAATGGTTATTAATTAATATATTTTTCTAGTTTGACACCGCTCACATAACAAGTCCCAAGCAACTTTATAATTTCTAGCACTAAATTCTAAAGATTTAATGACTGCGGCTGCACTGCCTGTAAGAGCGGAGCGCAAGTAGTGAAATTTATTTATAGTTAAAATTTCAGAATTACTATCTATTACCGACTGAAATGTGTCTTTAAATTCTAACCAACTTAAATAATTTCCATCAAAATTGGGGAGGGTTAAAGTAGGTAATTTAATTCTACTATGTATTTTAGAACAAGAATTACTACCAATAGAAACATTATCCATGTCCTTGTTAAACAGTTTATTTGAACAGTTACTATCCAAAATATCTTGGCCACTTGAAATTATGCTAATAAACTTATTTTCAATAGAATCCCTTTCATCAATTTGAACCTCTATCTCGGGATGTAATAGGTCTTATTTTATTTTGAATAGTTTCAAATTCATCCATCCATGACTGTATTTTACACAACTTCTTCTCTAACTCTTTATATTTAACACCAGGAATATCTTTCATATCCTTGAATTCCGTAATATACGTAGCAAATCTGGTCAGACGACTTTTGATAATGCCACGCTGTCTAATTAGACTATCTAAATCGATAAATTCTGATTCACTCATATTGAACGTTGCAATGTAGGTAGGTAAGTATAAAATTTTCTAAAACTCAAAAACGCAAACTGTTAATTAAATATGTGCACTCAAACCCGTCACCGGCAAGGAGTATGGAGGCTCAGGTCCAGTCGCTAGCGCTGGCGCCGCAGCTCTTGATGAGCAGGCAGCAAGACCAGCGAGCGCGCCAATAGGTGTAGCTACCGGCTTGCGCGAGGAACCCGCCTTAACCGGCGACCCGGAACGTTGAAACAGGTCGGCCCGTAATCTTATTACAAAGCCAAAGCTTAGCTGAAAGAGGGAGACTTGGCTGACTTGGCGTGCGAAAGATCGTGCGTTGGGTACCTACACGTGCATATTTAGCCTGAGCGCTGAAACAGATAGGCCCGTAAAGCCAAAGCTTAGCTGCAAGGACATAAACTTAAATAAAATGTGCTCAAGCGTGCGAAAGGGCATACACCTGCTTAGTATTTTTGAAATAGCGTGGTATGTAGGTACCTAATATGGAATGTAGCACTAAAACATTGCACAAATCGAAAATGACAAAGGAGCGTGATATTATAGGAAAGGATCTCTCCTTGTTAGGCCAGATCTCCAAGCTCCAAACAGTGACTTCGCAGCTTTGTTCTTTTCCTTTCTAGTTTTATTGCGCCGACGCCATCTTGTCGTCGTCCTTCGTGGTCGCCACTTTGTTTTAAATAAAACAAAACTTGAGGTTTGATATCAATACTTGTTCGTATATATTCTAGAAACTTGAGGTTGATAACAATACATGTTGAAGACTTAAAGATTGAATATATTAGTATATTAGGTTCTGTGCGACTACATAACGTCGTGTCGTTGACGGCGCTGCGAAAAAGTGAGTCGCTGTA
Organism: Leucoma salicis; assembly: GCA_948253155.1. Classification (NCBI taxonomy): domain Eukaryota; kingdom Metazoa; phylum Arthropoda; class Insecta; order Lepidoptera; family Erebidae; genus Leucoma; species Leucoma salicis. Next base: position 10,621,292 of record OX411815.1, read on the forward strand.
ACAGCGCCGCTGTCCCCGCACTTCACACCGCTCGCTCGCTAGTGTTGGACGCGAACAGCTGGAGTGGCTATTTTAGTCTAAAGCTGCCCGAAGTAGGTCACATGCCTGTCGGTTTCGATTATACAACGCATAACATCAATGTTTTCATTGTCCAAAGAGTTCTGCCTATCCCGCAAGGGCGATAGCTTCGATGATAAGTAGTAGTAGTAGTATAAATTAAACACTTACTTATTTTTATTTAAATGTCACCGTCGCCAGTAATAGGTAAACTAAGTAACTCTCCAGAGGCATTGTAGTGGCCTTTTACAGAAAAATCTGAATGATATTTGAGGGTCAGAATTTTTTTGTCCATATCAAAACTGAAAATTTTTGAAGTAAAAAATATAAGAGAAATATATTACTAAGAGGCTCTACATGTCTTAAAAAATGTTACCGCCCTGTAATATTACTACATCTACACACCCATGGTTCGCCATATTACATCGGCAAGTTATTACTACATCTAAAGAAAAAATTAAAAACAAACACATTGAGGTATAATAACACATAACATCACAATTGTTTTCCCCGAAGGGGTAAGTAGAGGTGTATCACACACCTATGGTTCGCCAGCTATGTTTGAGCCCCACGTAATAGGGGGTGAGCCTATTGACGTCCACAGGGCACAATTCATAACTCCGGGCTGCTACTGAATATTTTTATTTTTAAGCTTAATAACACTGCCCGACCGACCGATCGCATCCGAGACCTCAGGATCAGCTGTCGCTCACACTACCGTTGTACCACAGAGGCAAGAGCAATAACCTATACTTACAATTTTTTTTTGATTAGCTTTCCTACATGATTTTAACACATAAAATCAAAACATTCCGTAGTTAGGAAGTTAATATTAACAGTAAGTATATTAGTGTATCCAAATTGAAATTACAACAAATTATTTTTAAAAAATTAAGGTGAGTATTTAGTGAGAATATTTTTCGAGGATATAAACTGTGTGGTAATTATATAGATTTATGTAAAAAATAAATCTTCATTATTTCAATAAAATAACGAGGTTAGAGCATTTTTAATGATTAGCGTTGTTAGAATATAAGTAGGTACCTACCTAATCGGCATTTTTGTTCTACTCTGGAACGCGCTTATATTTTCTCAAATATTTATAATGCATGTTCTGCAACCATTTTTAGCCATGTTAACTATTTTGATTTTAAGAAAGTGGGTACCTCAGAGTGTTTCTTTATAAATTCTGTAAAGGTGTGAGGAGGTACTTATATATAAAAAAAAACTCATCAATCTCCTTACAAAACCACTACAAAAAACTAATAGGATCAGATTATATACTAAGTATACATAATACGAGTACATATAAATATAGTTTTTGAGTGGTGACGCTCTAAGAATATTGGGTACCTACTTATAATATCACTACGGCGTTTTCTTACATGGATTATGTAAAAGGTTACTAACTACAAGAAGAAAATTCAAGCATATACCTATAACACTAACCTACAACACAAGGTAATCCTTAGAAAATATTTCATACCATAATGTAACGTTAACGAATAAAAAAAAACATAAATTTTCAAAATATTAGTCATAATATATATTATTTCATAATATAGTTTATATTTCATGTGCTTAATTGGCTTAATATTATACGTAAAGTATAGAAAATTTAGTTTTTTTTTGTCCTCGTAATTTTAAATGACATGATCAGTCATGGTCTGGCTGTTTCGTAAATTATTTTGAATTAGGGTTGATAGTCTCTTTTACCAAAAAAAAGGTTATTAAAATGATGTTTGTTTTAATAAACAGTGACAAATTAGTGATCCAGAAAGGAATGTGTTAATAATACTCACGATTCTGAGCAATGAACGTCGAACGCGAGGCATATATTGCGCGCCAGTAATTTCTGAATATTGAGCTTCCTATACGGTGCTGATAAAGCACATAATATAAGTGTCGTGTAGATTGTTTTCAACACAGTAATATGAATAAATAATACCTATGTCACAGCACACAAGAAGAGATTTAGATTATTACACTAATTCTTTTACTGACCACCTCCTTAGAGAGGAGATCTCTCAATTATACATCCTCTCCACCTTCATTTCCCTGGAGTTGACCGCTTTACTGTATAGTAAGCTTGACAGCCCTTAGGAGGATAGGGAGTGCAAAGACATTAGTATCTAGTTATATACCCGGTATAATTGTGTGTATGTAGGTATTAGAAAACTTAGAAAGGAAGATAAAAGAAATCGGTAAAGTTGTTTTCAAGTTAATGCGTGAACTGGGGAAATTGGGATTCATTTTTATATAAATAGATTAAATCAAAAGTATTATTTATTATTGTATACTGTGGTGTCATTGGAAGGAACTAGCGCCTGAGATACAGGCTCGGCCTAGTTTAGACGTTAGTGGTTATAAATTATACGAAAAAATCTACGGTAGTGTATAGGAATAGAAGTGATTTATGATTTTATATTGAATAAAGTTCAATAGTTTTAATGAAACTCCATTAGCTGCAAAAAAGAGGACGGATGGATATGGTGAAACTATAAGGGGTCCTTGTTTACTACGGAATTGTAATGGATAAACTTCTTAAATTATTGTATTTTCATAGGTCCTTTATAAATGTTGAGTGCAATTTTATTTCACGTGTTGAAGCAATGTGTTTAATAGATTTCTTTTGGGTTGAACAACCCTTGCTAAAATCAAGTTTTGTTATTTGCTATGCGTAATATAATAACAAATTAATTTATCTATAAGGCTACACTTGACTGTTAAGCCTCGTAGGAGTGCGTGTTTACAAAAATGCAAACAGCGAAGATTATCATATGTTTCGCCTTCCTGCTCTTCGGCTTAGTTCAGTCCGCAGGTATAAATAATTATTTAAAATATTTTTACTTTAATCTATACTATTATAAAACTGTAACAGAGCTGTGTCTGTACATTTAAGATATTTGAGAAAAAATGTCTGTAATAGACTATATAGGCGTGTCTAAACACAAAACAATTTTTTTTCGATTTTTTGTCTGTTTGTCTGTTTATCTGTTTGTCTACATGGTATACATTTTATCCCGCTACTATATCGGGAACCAGAAATATTACAAAAAAAATAATTTTCAAGTTACCGTTGTAAGATGTTTTGCTGTACCTACCTAGGTATTGGTACTTATAATGGAACAAACTTTTCTTATAAGCAATACGAAAGCCTTACTTACTTAGGTTGTTATTCCAAATACGTACTGAAAACAGCGGTTCAATAAAAAAAAAGAACAAACTGCCCTAAAATCACGGTAATTGCCCAAGTAGTAAGATTGTATTTCATTGAGATCAGATTTGCATAAGTAACGTAGGCTATTTTGTATAACATTATCAAGTTCCCGATTGCAGAAACCGGATAAAACGAATACCAGGTTTTAAGTCTAAACCTATCGAAAAAGAAATGTGGTATTACAATTGGTTCAGCGAGTTAGACACGTCTAAATAATTTAATATAGTAGTTACTCCTATTTTATTGCTTATGGTGTCAGACGAGCTACAGCCCAAATGATGGTAAGTGGTGACGGCTCCTCATGGACTCAACTTACTGTCAAACTACTGCTACCATTTAATTTTAGGGATATGAAATAACTAAATAATAAAATATATAACTTAGGGCTGCTTCATGGCCGTTCAAAAGGGAGAAGGTGGTACCAACCCACTCGGGCCCGATAACAAGTGAGTACTCCCACTTGGTATCCAAACCTACCACCAGTAATGTAATGTGTGATAATTGCTAACTTCCCTCATAGGTCTCGCACGACACCCGCGGAAAAGAATGGGCTGAGTGGTCCGTCACCACACAGATTAAAAATGAACAGCTTCCGAAAAAACTTATATCTAAAATGTACTTATATACACAGCTCTGTTACAGATATATTACATATAATAAAATTGAAGTGTCTATTTGTAATGTCTAAATAACAGGTTTTTACTAAATGTATACAAGAGTATATACGCTACCTATAACAAAATACCAAATTTTAAAGTTTTAGCGCGTAACTTATGGTACTTTTATTTTGGAAAAATTATTAAGGTTCCGCGAAAAAAACCATGAAATCGTGAATTAATAAAATCTCTTGAATGGCTAGGCTGATTTGGACGGGACTTTCACTAACAGATAGCTTGCGCGTTGTTATAAGGAGTAACTTAGGTTTTTTTTATTGCATTTAGTTCCACGGCCCATCTGCTGGTAAATGGTAACCGACGCTCATGGACTCAACTATACCGAGAGTATTGTTAAGTTTGCTCACCATTTCATTTCACAGATATGAAATGAAAGAATAAACAGCTCCCGCTACAGCCAAAACACAACGATGTGCTTCATGGCTGGTCACACGGGAGGTGATGGTACCAACCTGCTCGGGCCTGATGCCAAGTGAGTGCTCCCACTTGGTACCCAGTTCTACCACCAGTCATGAAATTGATGATAATTGCTTACTTCGCTACACGCATGTGCGCATGTCGTATGCGACACCCGTGGAAATGGGGTGGTGACACTTGTATTCTTAGTCCGCCACCACACGGACATTACTTTAATTTAGGAAAAATAATTAGGGTTCCGCGCAAAAAAACAAAAACTCGTGAGATTTGAAATTGTGAATGAATATCGATTCAAATACTCCGTCGCCGTGCACTTAATGCGTGCGTTAATTGAAGAGCTAAAAAGAATCTTAGAAAACTTAATCCTCCATTTCACCGTTTTCGAGGAGGAATTTCGAGCAACTGTTTCTTAAATAGATACCTACAAAGAACACACCTTTTTTTGTTAAGGCGAGAAAAAATGTACCTAACCGCTAACCCCGTCGTTCGGGCCAGCGGACAGGGTAGTGTGAGGCCCCACTAAAGAAACCCGCCGTGTGCCATCTCTTCGCCTGAATTGCAAACATACCTGCCAAATATATTAGACCAGTGGTTTAGGTTGTGCGTTGATATATCATTCGAGTAAGGTAAATTTTAATTTTATAAATACAGATACTATGTAAATATATATACACCTATACTAATCAATAATTTATTTGGATCTATAGGTGTATCTGTAATACCTATGTATAACTAACATAATATATAATGTTTGCTTCCGAGAGAATATATCACTTCAGAGTTGCGTAAAAGGCCATGGAGAGCCTTGCTCAGGGCCTCCTTGCGCAAATGAAGAATAAATGTGTGGATTAGCCGGAAACCACACGTGAGAGATGTGGTGGAAACCATCACGCAGCAAAATTGGATATGGGTCATATTGCTCGGACGAGCACAGATAGATGGGCATGGAAAGCCCTAGAGTGGGCGCCGAGGATGAACACCAGACAACGTGGTTGCCCACCTAAGCGATGGGTAGACTGCATACCGTGCCTGGATAAATCAAGCAGCAGACAGAGTGTCCTGGAAGGTGGTAGGTAACTAAAGTAGTGTATAAACTTCCTGGTGAATCACAAACATATTGGTGTGGTGGGTTTTGGCGGGTTTAGCGGAGCGGTGTACAAATTAAAATAGTATTATACAGAGCGGTCGTTGGCAGAAAGAATAGGCGGGTATCTAGGAAATAAATGATAGAATGAGTGTTTTCTGACCTTATTTTTGTTAGATGGCTTGAGCAGCAACTTCTACGTGATTCTTTCTTGCAACTCTTCGATATTGAGGCACAATATTGTCTATATACTAACATGCGGACGCGAACACTTCGCGATGACCGGCGGTGAACCAATTCTTATACGTACTGCGGCTTCACTCTTATTCGGGAATGAATAGAATGAGGAAGGATGCGGGTAGGAGCGGGAATGATATCACAGATCACTAATGATCTATGCCTTCGACCAGTGTATTTAAACATAGAAATAAAATAGCAAAGAAGAAACTATAATTGAATGATTGTTGCGTAAACATCCTCCCCGCCTTGAAAATACATGGGTATTTTCAAAGTACAAAAACATATATATTGATAAGAGATACGAATGGAAAGCGAAATTACGGGGAGAATATATATGGAAGCGGTTAAACTATTGAGAGGGTAGCGGGCATAACTTCACAATGGGTCTTTTGAACGATCCACTGCAAATCTTAACTTTAGCAACACCAATACACCCATCCTGGCCAGGGAACACTTCGGTGATTATACCCATTGGCCAACGTAAGGGGGGAATATCGTCTTGATGTATAAGCACTACTGTACCGATTTTGATATTATCTATATTGTTTAACCATTTCTGTCTGACCTGAAGGTTATGTAAATACTCTAAATGCCATCTCTTCCAATAGCTATTGACCATTTGGTCTAACAATTGTTTCCTACAAGTAAGAGGCTTGTTAGTTTCGGGAACAGTATGAATAGGTAAGTACGTTAAAGGCGAAGCCATAATAAAATGAGCGGGCGTTAGCGGTTCTGGATATGGATCTTCGGTCAGAACACAAAGTGGTCTTGAATTGAGTACAGCCTCAATTTCAGTAAGCACAGTGATCAACTCCTCATAGGTGAGCAGTTGCGTACCGATAACCCGGTATAAATGAGTTTTGATAGATTTAATGTTTGATTCCCACAGTCCTCCAAAGTGGAGAGCGCGGGGTGGAATCATCTTCCACTCAATGCGGTAGCGGTTTGTAAGTAGTTCTTGAAGTTGAGTTTTAGCTCCAACAAAATTTGTTCCGTTATCGGAATACAAATAAGATACAGGTCCTCTGCGAGAGATAAACCTTTTGAAAGCGGATATAAAAGTATCAGAGGATACATCGGTGACTAGTTCAATATGAACAGCCTTCGTTACGAGACAAATGAACAGACAGATATAAGCCTTTTGACTCTTCTGTCCCCTACGTCTACACAGTGTAACTTTAATGGGCCCTGCATAGTCAACACCCGTATGTACGAACGCTTTAGTCTCCTGCACGCGACATGGTGGCAAATCAGCCATTTTAGGACAAAGACTAGAGGGAGCGACTTTAAAACAAATATTACATCGATGTATCCTGTGTCTAATGACACTCCTAGATGAAAGTATCCAATACTTTTGTAGTACCAACGAGCTAAGTAGATTCGCTCCAGTGTGACAATGGATGCGGTGATAATAATCAATTAATAAATGAGTAATATTATCATGCTTAGGTAATAAGGCAGGATGCCTAGCTTCATAAGGAATATTAGCATTTGATAATCTGCCTCCGATTCTAATTATTTTATTATTATCTATAAAAAGACAAAGGCGTTTAAGCGGTGTGCGTAACTTGTTATTTTTAATATCATTATAGATTTGCGAAAAATGAAATTGTTGAATGCAATATAGTAAATATCTCTCTGCTACTAACAACTCGGGAACTGTTATATTAATATGCCCCTTGTCGCAACGAATAATGCGTAAGAATCTAAGAACATAAACTATTATGCGTAGTATTTTATTCTACGAAGTAAATTTTTGAGAAATATCGTAAATTATATTACTTTCGCGAGAAGCGATCGTTAAGAATGCTAAGGTTTTATTATTATACTCGGGCATCTCTTCTTCGCAAAGAGTGGTGAACGGAGTGATAGGCCACTCTGTAGTGGGACGTTGCAGCCAGGCTGGACCTTGCCACCACAAGTCATGTGATATTAATTGCTCAGGTAAAAGCCCTCGCGACAAGCAATCGCTAGGGTTTTCTTTTCCACTAACATGATAAAAACATTTAGGGTCAAGGTTTTCTTGACACTTAGCGACGCGGTTACTAACAAAAACGTTCCATTTATGCGGTGAAGAGCGTATCCATGAAAGTGTAATTTTAGAATTGGAAAAGCCATATATTTTATTCATAGAAGTGCGGGAGATGTAAGTATCATAAATTAATTTAATTAATTTTGACATAAGAAGTGCGGCGCATAACTCGAGGCGGGCCAGAGATACAACCTTAACAGGTGCAACTTTTGATTTCGCACACACCAAACGTACGTGTGTATTACCATGTAAATCTGTTACATGCGCATATATGACGCAGCCATATGCTTTCATGCTGGCATCAGAAAAGCCAACTAGATTTGTCGTGCAACCCATTGTAACGGCCACATGACGCGGGATTTTTAGAGACGAAAGAAGAGGCAGTTGCTCTTTAAACTTCTTATATAGAATTACAATGGACTCAGGAGGAGTATCATCCCAATCGGAATGTAACTTCCATAATTCCTTTATGAGTAGCTTAGCAAATAGTACTACTGGGGCAGCGAAACCGAGAATATCCCACAAGCGGGCCACAGCAGACAGTATAGATCTCTTAGTACAACTGTCATCAAGTTCAGAAGTAGTAAAAGAGAAACTATCGTCTGACGGAATCCATTCTAAACCAAGAATTTTTAGATTCTCCCCGTCAGAAAAGTTAATAGAAGAGCGGTTAGATTGCGGCACAGATATCATCAACTCTAAGGAATTACTTGCCCATTTAGTAAGGTCAAAACCCCCCGCTTTAAATATTGCGATGAGTTCACTCGATATTTCCTTAGCTTCTTCCAAAGAAGAAGCAGAACTCGCCAGATCGTCCATATATAATTCTCGAGTAGCAAACAAAGCGGCTCGTGGAAAGCGGTGTTTCTCGTCTGCTGCCAACTGTCGCACAGTTCGCATGGCCAAGTATGGACTGCATTTGAGACCAAATGCAACCCGGTTAAACTGGAATTCGCGGATTGGTTCAGCGGTAGTAAAGCGGTATAATATTTTCTGATATTTTCGGTGTTCGTCTGTGACAGAAATGCGGAGGTACATTTGTTTTATATCAGCTATGAAAGCGATAGGAAACAATCGAAAATTTAATAAAAGCGTGAATATGTCGGGCCTGTAGATTCGGCCCGGTATGTAAAATATCGTTAAGTGCCACTCCATTATGAGTTCTAGCGCTGGCATCCAATACTATACGAACTTTAGTTGTGTTCTTATCATTGCTAATAACAGGATGATGCGGAATATAATAACCATTATGCTGATCAGCAGAAGAATTATAAGTTATTTCATTTAAATAATCATTAGCAATATATTCTTTAATAATTTGATTATAACTGGCACGGAGTGCGGGATCACGTAGCTTATAGTTTTCTAATTGTACTAAACGCCGATAAGCGGCAACGCGTGAATTCCCTAATAGATTCGATTCCTTACAAAACGGCAAAGACACACAGTACCCACCGCAGCAGTCCCGTGACACTGAAACGGAATACTGTTATTCACATTCTATTTCCGCTGGGCTCATGAAAACCTTAGAAGGAACCTCCTCGATAGTCCAGAGTTTATTAGGGGAATCATCCAATGACAGAAAACAATGGTTCTCAACATCTGAGTAAGAGAACAGCGTGGTATTGTATTTAGAAACAATAGATGAATTGGCGTGAATATCACCCATTAAAATATAACCGAATACAGTTTCAATGGCACAGGGACCCTGGGGCGATATTATTTTATTATTTAATAATAAATGCGGGAACAGATTTACTCCTAAAAGCAATTCGACCTCCCCCGGTACATACCATAGTGGGTCAGCCAGCGGTAACCCTATCAAATGCTGAACTACAGAAGTATCAACGTAATTAGTCGGCAATGGATCAGTTATGTAGTCTACAACAAGTGCGGTAATGTTATATGAATTATATTTATCTTTTGCGGTAATCGTTAATTGTACGTATCCTTCAATAGGGCGAGATATCGAACCAACTCCCTTGATAAAGGAATTCGAAAGCGGTATAATATTTAATTTAAGTTTATTACAACATTGTTTACTAATAAGATTATTTTGTGATGCGTTATCTATTAAACATCTCACAGACACAAATCGTTTGTATTTATCGGTAGCATATATTTGTGCAGTAGCTAACAACACGGTTGTACTAGAAACCGGTTTGTTATAGTCGCTCGAGCGCGCACACAGAGATATTACGCGCGGTTGCGAGAACGCCACTGCGCCCGTCTCGCTTGCATGAGTGGTGCAGTGGATGACTTGTTCGCCCTGATGTTGTCTACTAGTTAATGGTTGCGGGTTTGACTCCCGTGTAATGTCATCTGTGTTATTGAAATGTAAAAGGGTATGATGATGCTTGTTACATATATTACAATTGTATTTTGATTTGCATTTAGAAGTGGTATGCGTCAAACTAAGGCAGTTTACACATCCGCGTTTGTTTTTAGTTACTTCTAAACGTGATTGAGCGTTAAGCATTTTAAACTTTGGACAAAAATAAAGTTGATAATGATCATCTTTGTTACAATAAGAACAAGAATTGGCATTATTGCGGGTTACGAAAGAATGGACTGTATTTTGCGGTTGAGTGCGTGATTTATTAATTTGATTAGAATTATTATAATTATTTGCGGTGGTCTGAGAAGACGAAGTATTTGCGGTGCGGTTTAATATTTTTACTTGCGATTTAACAAAATCTACTAAATCATTATAAGAAGGCATTTCTTCGCTTCTCATATGCATTTCAAACAGTTGAGCTGTAGTAGTATCTAACTTTTTTAATGCCAAATTAAATATAATAAAATCTTTCAAATCCCTAATCTGTAACTGCTCTAAAGCGGAGACAGATGCGTGAAAACTTTCGATAAAATTATTTAAGGATGTAGGATTATTCGATGCTTGTTTTATTTTAAATATATTTGTTATATAATGCATGCCTAATGAGCGTTTATCCTGATATTTTTTAACTAAACTATTCCAAATCGCTGGGTAATTATCTCCCGATGGTATAATACCTGAGGTTATATGTAGTGCACTACCCGTTAGTTTTCCCACAAGATATTGAACCCGTTGAGAATCCGTAAGACTGCGGTTATTATGAATATTTGAAGTAAATGATTCGTAAAATACTGGTCAATTATCTATTTTTCCGTCAAATGAAAGAATCTGCATAGGAGTTTAATATTCGATTGAAATAAATTGTCTTGCGCGGATGAACTTTTAGGATTATTGTTGTTAATAAGCGAACGACTACGTTGTAATCTCGTATAAACACCGTCAAACGAAATGAGAGATTGATAATCAATATTACTTTTAGGGTTAATTTGCATATTCAGTAGATTAATTTCGTCTACGTTGGCACTAAATTCTTGCCGAATAGTGGGTAATAATTCAGTGTCTGCCATAAATATTTCAATAGATCGGAGTTCCATCGAAGTTATATTTAGTTTCTTAGAATCCTCGTACATGACAGATAAACGTTCGTACATAGCCTGGTTTTTAGCGGTAAGCAACCTAACTCTAGTCTTAAGATCTTCTATTTTAGAAAGAAATGGCGGTAGGTATATGGTTAACAGAAAAATGAGTAAATTACATAATACAGGTCAGAAAGAAACTGCTCAAATATAAATGAAATTAGCGGTAGTTAAGTGTAGTATGTACTAAACAATTTATAATCGGTAAGTAATAGTTATGGGAGAAAAATATCTTAAACGATGGACGTTTAAGAAAGTAGCGGTATAAGTTCTATATAATAATATGTAAGCAGAAATTAAGATTAGGCCATTCGGCTCGAAATGGACCAGCAAATGGTGTGGTGGGTTTTGGCGGGTTTAGCGGAGCGGTGTACAAATTAAAATAGTATTATACAGAGCGGTCGTTGGCAGAAAGAATAGGCGGGTATCTAGGAAGTAAATGATAGAATGAGTGTTTTCTGACCTTATTTTTGTTAGATGGCTTGAGCAGCAACTTCTACGTGATTCTTTCTTGCAACTCTTCGATATTGAGGCACAATATTGTCTATATACTAACATGCGGACGCGAACACTTCGCGATGACCGGCGGTGAACCAATTCTTATACGTACTGCGGCTTCACTCTTATTCGGGAATGAATAGAATGAGAAAGGATGCGGGTAGGAGCGGGAATGATATCACAGATCACTAATGATCTATGCCTTCGACCAGTGTATTTAAACATAGAAAAAAAATAGCAAAGAAGAAACTATAATTGAATGATTGTTGCGTAAACACATATCTTTCCATCAATGAACTGCATTGCAATGTGGATGAAGCTGTTAATAATCCAATAGAAGTTTTAAATACTATAAATGTGCCTGATCTACTTCCTCACAAACTATAACTTAAGATTGGTGTACCCATCATACTACTTCGTAATTTAAACCCACTGAAACTTTTCAATGGTACTAGATTGTGAGTAGTACCTGTCATTGCAAGGAAATGTTTTAATAGGACTTTTAATATCCGAATGTGGAAAAGGTGAGACGGTATCTATACCACGAATTCCCATAATATCGTTGAATTTTCCCTTTAAATTCAAAAGACTTCAATTTCAAAGGTTGATTTATTTATTTTTATGAAATTCCACGTGGACGAAGTCGCGGGTAACAGCTAGTAATTTATAATATTACTTGTTTTACATATTTTATTACTTAATTTGTTTTCGATAATGTAACTAAAATGCTGAATCTGGAGAGTAAAAATACGTGCCTACGCTTATTATTTCTCAACACTAAACTCCGAAAAAATTCAGTCAAATAAGCGGTATTTAAATTAATAAGTTGCAATGCCATTACCGAGCTGTAGCGAAATTAAAATCCTATAAAAATCACGGACACGGCTCATTTGATTTCAAAAATTCTTTCAAACGGACTTTGAATAGTGTCAAAAGCTACTTATATTCTATATTACCCTGATAAAATTAAATAGCTTCTCGCACACCAATTTTGCAACAAAAATCGCCGAAAAGATTTTATGACTTACACTAACGGTGAATTATTAGTATAGATACATATTTAATTGATTTCTATAGAAAACTTTTGTACTTTAAAGTAGCTAAGCATGTCAAGTGCTAAAATATAAACCAAAATTTAAAAAAAATCGCGCCTTCATACAGTATGAATTTTAATTGCAAAATTACCTATGGAAGACTGCATCAGAATTGTATCTAAGAAACTATTAGAGAACAACATACCTTTGGAATACGCTGAGCTGTTAAAGTACTGCCTCACATCTGGCTACATTATGTGGAATGATGGCTTCTAGAAGCAAGTGGACGGAGTGGCCATGGGCTCGCCAGTCTCTCCCGTTGTTGCCGACATTTTCATGGAAGACTTCGAGGAGACTGCCCTAAAAACCTCACCTGTGGTCCCACGTTTTTACAAGCGGTATGTAGATGACACTTTCACTATATTACCATCTGATAAAGTAACCGTATTTCTTAACCATCTGAACTCCATCAATCCTAAAATTCAATTCACTATGGAACTGGAGTCAAATAACTCTTTAGTTTTCTTAGATGTTATGGTAATCCGTAACTCCAACAACACCTTGAGTCATACAGTGTATCGAAAGAAAACCCATACTGATAAGTACCTGAATGGAGAGTCTCACCCCCATCCTTCACAGTTAGCTACCGTGTCTAAATCTTTGTTTCAGAGAGCACAAGGAATCTGTGATGAAGAACACCTGGCTGGGGAGTTGCAGCATGTAAAGAAAGTTTTACATGCTAATAAGCTGCAGGTTCCACGCCGCCGTCACAGAAACCGAGTGAAGCCACCCACAGTTGAGCGCCTCCCTACAGTCCTACCCTATGTTAAGGGAGTCACTGACAAGATTGGCTACATTCTCAAGAAAGCTTCAATTAAAACCTACTATAAGCCACTCAAAAGAATTAGTCAATTTTTACCACCAGTCAAGTGCCATATACCCTTACAGGACGCAGGAGTGTACAAGCTGGATTGTGATTGTGGTCTCTCCTACATTGGGCAAACAAAGAGATCTATAAGAACTCGGATCAAAGAACACATAGCTGATGTGAAGCACCGTCGCTATACAAAGTCTGCAATTTGTGAGCACACACAGGACCACACCCACCATTACATCAGGTTTGACAAACCTCAAGTCCTCGCAAAAGAACATCGATATCGTCCTAGAATGATACGTGAGGCTATTGAAATTAAGAAACATCCCAATTTCAATAGAGAAGACGGCTGGGTCTTACCATCAAGCTGGAATCGTGTGATAGGCCTCACCAAACATAATACAAGAAGGCACACCACAAGATTGCAAGACACGGTTAGCGCTTATTGTGTAGATAAAACCCACAGTAGTGATTAGTTAGTATTTTCCGCAAAAATGTAATAATCCAAAACAAGTTGTTGCCTACTGAGTTTTCTGGCCGGATCTTTCTCAGTCAGGCCGCTTTCCGATCCGGTGGTAGCTTTTTAGTCTTGGTTTCTATTAAAATCAATATATTTAATAATAGAAACTAATAATCAATATTGTCTTTCTTAATGGTAGTTTTTGATTACTTAAAAATTTTAATTGGTAGTTTGTGGTAGAATTTTTAAGCACTAAATATAAACAAAAATTTTAAAACTTAAAGGAGTATTATGCTTATTTTATTATACTAGCTTAAAATCTCATACATTGTAAGCATAAAACTTAGAGTAGATATTTTTAATTGTGTTTCTAAATGAATATTATGTGGGTTGAAATAAATAAACCAAAAATTTGTAAAATCATATTACTGTGGGTAGATGAAACCGTTGAAACAACATATCAGCTTTGGACATCTACCATCTAAGTCCACCCGTGATCATGAATGCTGTAAAGTATTCGAAACGTCGGGATAGCATAAAAATCAAGTAAACGCGATAGATTCCGTAAATGTAGATTTATTTCAAAATGTGCAAAATTAAACTTACTATATTGGATTAATGCATGTAAATGCATCCGATAGGTGGCGTTGTTCGTAATAGACAAATGTTATGAGGAGATTGGGTATGGGAGAAGGTCAGTGCGATAGCTCAGCGGCTTAGAGCACTTCCCCGGATTGGAAGGGACGCAGGTTCGATTCCCTCTCGCACTAAAGTTCTCTTTTTCCTCATTCACAAATAATTTGTACTTCAAAATAATGTTTTTTATAAAATAATAGTTTATTAATCGAATGTTTTGCAAAAAAAAAATCTTAGTGTTATTAGATTTATTTAAAGTTTTTTACATTCTTCAGGTGAAAATGAGTGCGACTCCGATATTGTAAATATTGGTCATTAGTTAGGGTGATTACAGTGCCAGTCACTGTAAGAATTCCTTAATAATGTTTGACTCTGTAATACTTTTTAATAAGTTTTATTGAGCCACCTAATAAAGTGCTTAAGGTAACAGTTAATTTCGTTATTAAAATTGTATTATAACGGCTGAAATAAAACAACGGAGTATGAAAAATAGTTATGAAATACCGCAGGATAACAGTCGGAATTTTTTAAAGGTGTAGTGTAAGTACGTAGGTATATCAAAGTGTGAAAGTGCGAATTTTGAAGGCTTTTTCTGTCTAACCTCATATAGTATAAATTGCAGGTGAGACAAGAAAACAAATAAAAAAAAATTAAAAAAATCACTAATCCTAGTTTTAAACTATGTAAATTGATATGATTAAGATTGGAAAGTAAGTTAGAAGAGTGAACCACGACAAATTTAGTACTTTAACAGCAACTATTTATTTGAAAATATGGGCAATCATAGCCAAACCGATGCAATCTACACGGACTTTCAGCAAGGCTTTTATAGGGTGGATGGTGGCACAGTATATTACTGTATAAAATTGCCTTCAACGGTATACGTGGCAACTTGTTGCGCTGGTTTAGTTCTTATGTAAGAAATATGACTCAGAGGGTTGTCATCAATGCATCTGAGAGAATATCGTTGTATTCGCCGGTGTCGCACAAGGAACCATACTAGCACCTTTGCTTTGTGTACTTTTTATAAACGACATAGATCGCAGCTTCTGGAATTCTCAATATTTATTATACGCAGATGATCTCAAAATATTTCGTAGTATAAAATCTCTGTATTATTATAAGAAACTACAAAAAGATCTCGATCGTCTCGTTGATTATTGCTCTGCTAATAAAATTCAGCTAAATATCTCTAAATGTCAGTCTATCTCTATCAAGAAAAATAAAAATATTTTCAATTACGCATATTCTTTTAGGATTTCCCATTAAACAAAACAACACTCATTAAGGACTTAGTTACTTTCGATTCAAAACTGTATCTTGATGTACATGTCAATAACATGGTGAACAAAGCCTATAAGCTTTATGAATTTATTATGCTCATTAAAACCATTTAAAAAATATACTTATATATACTTGCGCAACGTAAATTAGAGATTTTATCGTTCTAAGGCCTCATATTATTATGTTCTTAATAGATTTAGCTTAACAACTTTAAAACTCAGAAGAAAACTACATCATTTAGTATTTTTGTATGGAATCTCTAGAAAAAAAATTCAATTGCAATAAACTAACTAACCAACTATACATACGCATACCAAGTAAATCAAAACACATTCGTAATAGTTTTGTGCATAAATTATTTTTGCCTAAGTTTTGTGAAACAAAGGCAGGTGAGAGAGCGTCACTTTGGCACATGATGTCTCGTTATAATGATTTCTTCATATATATCGACATTATTTATTGTAAGCAAAATGCAACTAAAACAAGCAGCCGTGTCTAGACTGATAGAATACTAGTTGATATTTTCCTCGTGTCTCCATTACTTACTGTTTTATTATATCTTGTTTGGCATTTGTCTATCAATCGCATATATTATAAGTACTTCTAACATTGCTATAGTAACTGCCTCGGTGGTGTAGCGGTAGTGTATGCGACTGCTAATCATGAGGTCTCGGGTTCGATCCCCGGGTCGGGCAATGTTATTGAGCTTTTTCCTAAAAAGAAAAATTCTCAGTAGCAGCCCGGAGTTTGGAAATGTGCCCGGTAGACGTCAATAGGCTCGCCCCCTATTACGTGGGACTCAAACATAGCTGGCGAGTCGTGGGTGTGTAATACACCTCTGCCTACCCCTTCGGGGAATACAGGCGTGATGCTATGTTTTATATGTTTTTTTTTCTAATATTGTACGAGTTAAACACTAGTTTATTTTGTGGATAAGGGTGCCGATTACATAATAACTATTGCTATTATAACAACTAGGTATTATTAGATGTTACCATATTATGTAATTTTTTTTTTTGTCCCAAATAAAATAAATTAAAAAATGTGTACCTATGTACACGCGTTAGAAGTTATACTTCTTTGGCGTAACAAGATAAAAATCTTTTCAAAAATTTTATCTTTCGACTTATTCTACATTTGTAGAAAAAAACGACACTAACAATAGAAAAAAGGTATTTAATACATTGAAAGTTTTATTTTATTATAAGGCATTATCTACTTAAATAAAGTTTATTTAAATATCACAAAATGAAAAACTAAAATGTTGACTATAGCTATCTTCAGGGTGTCGGTTTTTCGTGACGGTGTGCGCGCGCATCGTAAAAATTTACTCTCATAATTTTTCCCTAACACGCTAAAAGAAGTATAACTTCAAAAAAACAGTAATTTTTCTTTACAGTCATTAGTCATTATTCTTGCCATGTGGGGCCGGCACCAAGAATAGCTCCCCTCCATCTCTTCCTATGAAAGTCGGAAAAGCCGACTAAGGGATTACCGGGGAACCGGGCAGCAGCGTTCCCCTGTGTACTAAAAACATCCACTGTGATCGCCAACCCGCCTACCAAGCGTGGCGATTATGGTAAAACCCCAATTTTGGGGAGGCTTATGTCCAGCAGTGGACGATGAAAGGCAGATGGATGGGTGGATTCTTTCCAGGGAGCAATTATGGTTTTCAGTAGTATTCCCTTTTTTTAACAATATTCTCCCATTAAAATTCAGCAGTGCACGTAGCCATTTGCTTTTTATACTTAAAGCCTTGAAAACTGATATAATTGTAAATTTATGATAATTTAAAAATTATGACTACAAAAAATATTTTTAGTTCTTTTTTAATTAGGTAGGTACGTCTTTTATTTCTTGCTTAGTACAGAATTACTAACTATAAAAATACCTTTAATCTCATCGGATTACTTTTAGTATAGAATTAATAATCTATGATTTGTCACTTCAAACTGATTTCAACCAAATAGATTGTATATATTTTCGTATTAGCCTTTGCGAAGGTCTTGAAAATGCCATTATACAGCTGTACCACGTACATTGTATAAGTTGTACTGTTTATTGTATTTGTATGTGGCCTGGAAATAGGGTTTCTTTTTATTTTTTGCAGTCTTACTTGACCAATGTACGCCCACAGACCATAGCTGCCTGGTTAAATTTGCCCACAAGCTGCTGCTGTTGACCCAATGGCAATAGAGGACGTGCACTTCAATGGATCTGGTCTTTATTTCAGCCTGACTGATGGTATAGTGAAGGGATCAAAAAATATCATTTTTGATGATGCCTTGTGCTTAAAAAGATATAATTACTTCGTAGTTACTGATATATTATTAAGATACACAAAGTACACCAAGACATTCAGTTCATCGCTACTCGGTCGGGTCCCTTTTTCCTTAGAGTTGGTGATGCGTGACCTCTGGTGTTGCTAACATCTATAGCCTACAATAACCGCTTACCACTTGTGTTGATGTGAAGATTGGGTATAGCCGTCGGTCAATGCGATGGCTTAGCGGTCTAGAGCTCTTCCCTGGATTGGAAGGGACACAGTTTCAAACCCCGCTCGCCGTAAAATTCTCTTTTTCCACATTTTCACAAATAATTTCTTCTTAAAGTATCTGAGCATGTCAAGTGTTAAAATACAGATCAAAATACTTTTTTTTTTGTTAAGGTAGCAAAAAATGTACCTAACCGCATTCGAGGCAACGAACAGGGTAGTGTGACGCCCTCGCCCACTAAATAAACTGTGACTGAACTGTGAACATCCATGTTTCTATTTTACTAGAACTTGGAGTGGGGATAATAAAAAAAACGTCTATTTTTCACTTTAATCGCAAAACACCAATATATTTCCCAGCTTTAACGGATTTAACGGATTAGACAAATAAAATAGGTTTGAAAGAGAGTCCGACACATCGACACCCAATCGAGACTGGCAAATTAATCTTGCTTGTTGTCAAACGTTGGCACAAAGGTGGGTTTGTTCAAAGAGGTATAATTTACTGCGTACGTACATTCTATATTATATGAATAGGATTCATATCTGTGACACGCAGTAGTACCTACCTATGTAACTGTATTTTACTAACACAAAAAACCTGGCCATTCAAATTCCACTAAATCTTTATATGATAGGCCTATTATTATAGTCGCAATTGTACAGCGGTCGGATTCTGTAGCAAGGCTTTCCATGAGAAGGATCCGGCAAGAAGAACATGAGCCACTTTTTTGATGTGAAACATCTAATGCGGAGGGAGGGTAAAACCGGCTTTTAGCGTGGCGACGCCTTTATTTTACTTACTTTTCCTGTTCAAATCTTGGAAGTTAAATTTGACACACTTCCCGATTTCCGAATGAGCTGAAATTTTACACGCATAATTATGTGATAATGCAATATTATGATGACATGGATCTGATCTGATGATGGAGCTAGAAGGTGGACATAAGCACTCTACGAGTATAATTAAACTGCGCAACTCTGTCGAGTTTAGGCTCGTACGATTCGTCTTGACGAGTACTTTGTTTCTAGATGGTATCCAGGGAGCTGAAAGGTGGCCACAGTAACTCTGTAATGAAACGAATCAACCCCATCGAGTTTACACTAGTTTGATTCGTCTTGATGAGTACTTTGTCTCTATATGGTATCCAGGGTCTGATGATGGAGCTGAAAGATGATCAAGAGACCTCTGTAATTAAATGGCGCAACGTTATAAAACGACAAAAATCCATCTAGTTTGGGCTCGTATTATGCATCTTGATGAGTACTTTGTCTCTAGATTGTATACAGGGTCTGATGATGGAGCTGGAAGGTGGCCACAGTAACTCAGTAATGAAACAGCGCAATCCCATCGACTTTATACTCGTTTGATTCGTCTTGACGAGTACTTAGTCTGTAGAGAGTATCCAGGGTCTCATGATGGAGCTGGGAGGTGTTCATGGGTACTCGGTAATTAAAAGTGGCGACCCATCCATTTAGGGCTAGTTTGAGTTATCTTGAATGGTACCATAGTCCTAGATAGATGATGATATTCAGGGTCTGATGATGGAGCCTGATCGCCATGGGTACTATGCTATAAAACGCTGCAAAACCATCGACTTTATGATTTATGTCCACTTCCGTTATTTTACACATGTCATAATTATAAGCACACGTTGAAAAAGTTATGATCATTTTATAATCATTATTTCTACAATATATTTTCGATGTTTTCAAATCTGGCAGACGGCCCGCGACGTCTATTTTTTTAAATTGACGAATTGTTACAGTTTTATACTGTTCATTATAACTAGTTTAGGAGATGTTTCATGTTTGTGTACATTTTAAATTAGAAACATATACTTAGCACTTATACAGTCTTTTTTTATACTACGTACGACGAACAAGCATATGACCCACCTGATGGTATTTTGTTACCATAGCCTATAGACGCTATCAACACTAGAGACTTCACTCGTGCGTCTGCATCTCCAAGGCAAGGGTAGGAGCTGGAGAGGAAGAAGAATAAGGAGAGGATAGGAAGAATAATAAGGAGAAGATAGAAAGAATAATAATAAGAAGACGATAGGGAGGGGGGGTCTTGGCCTCTGACGCTCTCACTCACCATACGAAACAACGTTAGGAGTACCTACCGTTGTTTTACCCTGATCTCCTCTGAGAGGGCGGTATTTCCATGATCTAGCTGGCTCATTTACATTATGTGTCCAGTACACACAGTAGATAATAGTACTTATAGTGCAATTTTTTCGTTCTCTTATCACATTCAGGTCACTAGTTGGACTTCGAAATCACGCTCTCGCTTACTCGAAGAATTAACATAAAGTGTAAATATGTGAAATTGAAAATAACAGTCACGAGCAGGATTTGAACCTGGAATACCGTCTTTGCCAATTCAGCCATCGTAACAATTACTCGGGATTGCGAATTTCGATAACACATTCATTCTTAACGTCTTGGGTAACGCCTGCGCCATCTGTCGGAAGTATTGCGACCAGACCATAGGTTTACCTGGTCGGTATGAGATGCATGTTCAAATCTTGCTTGTGACTGTTATTTTAGATTTCACATTTTCACACTCTGTGTAAATTTATATGGCTAAGCATATCAAAGGCTAAAATAAAATATCAAAATTACTCGGAAAGTTGTGAAGCTATCTTGAAGGGACGGATCAGTCTCCAAATCATTTTATTAAATTTGGTTGGTTTAATCACTTAAGTCTAGGACTTTTTAACTGCTATAATGCTGAAATCGGTCAAGCAACAATTGGCATTGGATTTTTATTCGCTGCCAGTATGGTAAATGTATATTATCATATCACTAATAATAGGATTGGAATGAATTACTTTAAGGGACTGGCGGGCAATGGTCATATTCATCAGCCGATTGTTGATTGTTTACGATTTTATGAGTTTTCAAAGGGATTTATAGTCCATCCATCCATCCATCAGCCTTTCATCATCCACTGCTGGACATAGGCCTCCCCAAAGGAATGCCACAGCGAACGGTCCTGTGCCGCCTGCATCCAACGAATGCCTGCGACTTTGGCCAGGTCATCGGTCCATCTGGTGGGAGGCCGTCCTACACTGCGCCGTCCGATACGCGGTCGCCACTCGAGAACCTTTCTTCCCCAACGTTTGTCGGTTCGTCGAGCGACGTGGCCTGCCCATTGCCACTTCAGCATGCTGACCCAGCGGGCTATGTCGTTTAGTCTAGTTCTCCTGCGAATTTCCGTATTACGGATCTTATCACGTAGAAAGATCCCAAGTATAGCCTGCTCCATGGCACGCTGAGCAATTTTGAGCCTTGATATAAGGCCGACTATTTAAGACCAGTCGCATCAATAGGACTCAAAAGCTTTCGGACCAAACTCTTAAGCTCTTGGCGAGACGGACAGAAATGACGGTGCAGTCTTCGGCTGATTGGTCCAATCAGAGGCGACTAAACAGACAGATCTCCAAGTCTATGTGACGAGACATTCGTCAATTTAATACCTTGCGTATTAAAGAGGCGATAGAGCGGAACCAAGGTTCCAAAGTGTTCGCAAGAGAGAAGCCAGCTGACCAAGCTGAAGACCAATGATGGCACTATTGTTTCTTCCAAAGATGAGATATTAAGAGAGGTCCACGAGTTCTATGGACAGTTATATAGATCCCAGAACCCTGTTTTCAGCTTGGTCCATGAGCCCAGATCCAAGTCAACTCATCACTATACCGAAGATATCCCGGACGTCAGCCTGTACTAGTGTATATGTCAGGGAGAGCTTCTATAAGGGTTAAAATCAAACTATTCGATCGTAAGCCAAGCAACAGACTGGTTTATTTTACTAAAGATGACATCTATCAAAACTATAATAATCTAAAAAAGTATGTTATGCACTATGAGTGCCAGTACCTACTCATGATACGTACATCACACCCCACCACATAACTAACAGTAAACACAAGTTAATAAAGGTACCTAACAACTGGTTCCCGTAAGCGTTTAACCCTGGGCTCGACTGCTACCACGAGGTCCGAGGACGGTGGTGGCTCAGAGATTCTTTCTCTATTATTGCCACTAACCTCTGGTCCCTGCTCCAGGAATGGACTAACCATAATGGACCGTGCGGACATCTTACAGAGTTGATCAATGTGGCGTTTCAGAGGTGGACCGTTTTCTCTATCAACTATATAAAACCTAGATCCTACTTTTTGGTTAATCTTTCCCTTTACCCATTTATCCTCCCCTCCAAAACCTCGATCCCATACACTATCACCTATTTCAAACGTCCGCAGCTTCCCTGTAGCTTTATCCCCTAACTTATTTCTCACTTCCCTCACACTCTCCTACACGGTACTATTTTTGACAACAAAATGCAGTAAATCTAATCCAGATCGTAACGTCCTCTTTTGCAGTAACTGAGCTGGTGATTCGCTCGTTGTGTTATGCACTGTATTCCTGTAGATGAGCAGATAAGTCTTTAAGGCTGTGTTTAAGTCTATTTTATCTCTTAAGGCCTTCCTTAACGCGTTCTTACATAACTTAACCGCATTCTCTGCCGTTCCGTTCGAAGCAGGATGATAGACAGGTGTAAAAGTATGTTTAATATCATTATATCGCATAAATTCAACGTCTCTCAAAACCTTTAAAACTTCCTTGCCTGCCGTACTTTTTATTTCAAAAGCTTCGATCCACTTTGTTGACGAATCAACAATAACAAAAAATGTTTTACCACTAAAAGGACCCAAAAAGTCGATACGTAATCTACTCCAAGATTCTGTTAAATATGACCATGGCTGTGGTGGTGCCTTCGATGGTGCTGCGGCTTCTAGCCTACATGTCGTACAACTCTGGCATACCTGTTCTATGTCGACATCTATTCCGGGCCACCACACATAACTGCGAGCAATCGACTTCATCTTAACGATCCCCATATGATTAATGTGCAGTTCCTTTAATATGTGCTCTCGCAACGCCAACGGGATTACCATACGGTATCCCCACATTATACAGCCTGAATCCACATACATTTCATTTCTTCTAGTATAATACGATTGTAAACCTGGTTCCGGGCAAGAACCCGGCCGACCCGACTGCAAATAAATCATTACCTTACGTAACATAATATCCTTACTAACTTCTTTACAAATATCGTCGCTAGTAATGGGTAAAAAGTTTTGAACGAATTTCACGTACGTTGACTCCTTACAATCTTTTATTCGTCGCCCGACTGGCAATCTTGATAAGGCGTCTGCGCTATTTCTGCCTGTTGGCACATATTGTATGTCATATTGGTAACCTGAGAGGATAACAGCCCATCTTTGAAGTCTACTGGCAGCCATAGTCGGTATACCTGCTTTGTCACCAAAAATGGATACTAGCGGCTTATGATCAGTTTTTAAAGTAAATCTACGCCCGTACAAGTATTGATGAAATTTGTTCACACGGAAAATAATAGCAAGTGCTTCCCTTTGTATCTGTGAATAATTGCTTTCAGCAACATTCAGGACCCGTGAGGCGTAAGCAATAGGTCGTTCAGATCCATCCGATAAAACATGAGCGATGACTGCCCCGATTCCCGTGGCACTCGCATCAGTAGTCAAAGTAACAGGCTGTTGTGGGTTGTAGTGAACAAGAACTTCGTTAGAAGTTAGTAAATGCTTAACTTTATTAAACGCTGTAGAACATTCCACCGTCCATACAAACTTACTATTTTTCTTAAGCAAAGCGTACAGTGGAGTTAAAACTATACTAATGTTTTTTAAAACTTCGCATAGTACATCACCAAGCCTAAAAACGACCTTACCTCAGAAACTGTAGTCGGTGTAGGTGTGTTTTGAATAGCTGTAATTTTCTCCGGACATGTACTAACTCCATCTTTACTAATTATGTATCCCAAATAATCCACCTGGTCCGCAAAGAATGTACATTTTTCTCTTTTAACTTTTAGTCCATACTGCTTTAGTCTATCAAAAACTTTGTATAAAGTTTCTATATGCTCAGCCTCATTACTCCCTGTTAAGATCACGTCATCTAGAAAAACTCCTACTTTAGGCAAGCCTCCAAAGATTTATTAAATTTTTCTTTGGAAAATACCAGGACTAGACGACAATCCGTAAATTAAGCGATTATATTTAAATAATCCTCGATGAGTGTTAATCACCGTATAGTCGTAAACTGCCGTCCTTCTTAATGACATGCACAATCGGCGTAGCCCAGTCTGAAGTCTCCACGGGTGCAATGATACCGTCACTTAGCAACTGATCTAGCGCCCGCTCAACGCACTCCCTTAGTGCATAGGCAAGTGGTCGCGCTCTCATAAACACGGGCTTGGTATCAGGTCGTACTCGTAAACTGACTTCACCCCCTGTGAAACAGCCAAGCCCACCTGACATGACGTTATAGTAT
The DNA here is from genome assembly GCA_948253155.1 of Leucoma salicis. NCBI lineage: Eukaryota > Metazoa > Arthropoda > Insecta > Lepidoptera > Erebidae > Leucoma > Leucoma salicis. The sequence continues at coordinate 10,646,157 of OX411815.1, forward strand.
CTGGAAAATAATTCATTAATATTAAAAGACTCGCTACTACACAACCTGTTACAACTAGTGTGCTGACTCGCTATATCTTGAAAATCAATATGTAACTCACTCAACCACTCCCTTCCCAAAAGAGGTTCGTTGCCATTCGAGATAACATATAGATCCAATTGCTTACAAACATTTAAATACTTTACATAAGGTTTAATCTTTCCTCTGGGTCGTATTCTCTCACCAGTGTAATAGTTCATTATAATGTCTGGTCTTAACAGGGGTAAATCATTAAATAAAGTTTTATAATTTTCATAGCTGATACAGGATATTCTACTACCAGTGTCTATCTCCATTCTAACAGCATTGTTATTTATTAAAACCTTTACAAAATAAGGCGTGTAACGGTCATCATTTTTCAGACTGAAAACATTAAAATTTACCTGTGTTCATAAATCATCGCTTCTTTCTCATCAATATCCGTATATATCCACTTTGTACTCTTCATCAAATTAGGACACATTTTCTTCAAGTGACCCATCTTATTGCACACGCGACAAGTATAAGATCTAAATCGACATAAAGCTGTTACGTGTGTCGCTCCACAAGCAGTACATCTGTAGTAAATCTGCAAAATATGGCATTAGATTTTCGCCTTTCTTTTGTGTTCTTTGTTTAAATCTTTCAGTCAAGACGTTTGATTTCGGCTATAAATGACATCTCATAATTGTCATAATCTCTTGAAAAGACATGGATGCTGGCTTTTTGGGAGTACATAAATTGACTAGCAGTTCGTAACTTGCACTTCCCATAATTGTTATTAAAGTCGGCACTCTCAAAGCATCTTTAATATCATTTATTATGAAATACTGTTCGAGCCGTTCAATATACAATATCCAGCCATCTGAATCGATATCAAAAACTTCTAATTTACCAACTGGCATCTTGCAGCAACCTTCCGCACCTGATGAATTATCCTCGTCGCCAATTAGTGTATATGTCAGGGAGAACTTCTAAAACAGTTAAAATCAAACTATTCGATCGTAAGCCAAGCAACAGACTGGGGGGTTAGGCAGAATGTCATATTTCACGTGTCGATCTTATCGTCTCGCTTGTACGATCAACGTGATTGGCTAACGGATTATTGTGACATCACGCGTCGGTTTCTCAACCAATCACAGTGATTTCGATACGGTCGACACGTGAAATATGACATTCTGCCTCAAGGGGCTGGTTTATTTTACTAAACATGACATCTATCAAAACTACAATAATCAATAATCTAAAAAAGTATGTTATGCACCATCAGTGCCAGTACCTACTCATGATACATACATCACAAGTACGAGATCAGAATGGCTCTCAAACAACAAAAGGACGGAAAGGCACCGGGAGACGACGGAATTACTATAGAGCTTTTGAAGGCAGGCGGAAAGCCGTTCCTCAAAGCCCTCCAGAGGCTATTCAATTCCGTCGTTCTCGATGTCGACGTTCCAGAGTCGTGGACCAGGAGCATGGTGGTGCTGTTCTTCAAGAAAGGTGACAGAACCCTCTTGAAGAATTACAGACCCGTCTCGCTCTTGAGCTATGTCTATAAGTTGTTCTCGAGGGTCATTACTAATCGACTCACGCGCAGGCTTGACGACTTCCAGCCTCCCGAACAAGCCGATTTCCGAAAAGGCTATATTACCGTAGACCACATACATACACTGCGCCAGATTATACAGAAGACCGAGGAGTATAATCGGCCTCTGTGTCTAGCGTTTGTGGACTACGAGAAAGCCTTCGATTCGATCGAAACTTGGGCGGTGCTGCCGTCCCTTCAGCGGTGCCAAATTGACTATCGATACATCGAAGTGTTGAAGTGTTTGTATATAAACGCCACTATGTCTGTCCGAGTTCAGGACAAAAGCACAAAACCGATCCAACTGCAGAAAGGTGTTAGACAGGGAGACGCCATGTCCCCGAAACTCTTCACCACTGCATTGGAAGATGTTTTCAAGCTCTTGGACTGGACCGGATGCGGCATCAACATATACATCACTCACCTTCAATTTGCAGATGATATCGTGGTCATGGCAGAATCGCTGGATGACCTCGGTACCATCATTCTCAACGACCTCAGCCGTATCTCCCGACTAGTGGGTCTAAAAATGAACATGGACAAGACGAAAGTTATCCCCAATGTCCATGTCATTTCAGCACCGGTCCTGGTCGGGAGTGCGCTTTTCGAAGTTGTCGACCACTATATATACCTGGGACAAACTGTCCAGTTAGGTAGACACAACTTCGAGAAAGAGTTCGATCGACGAATCCAGCTCGGCTGGGCAGCGTTTGGGAAGCTGAGGGAGATCTTCTTGTCCAAAATTTCACAGTGGTCTGAAGACGAAGGTCTACGACCAGTGTGTGTTACCAGTGATGACTTACGGCACAGAGGCGTGGTCTCTGAATGTTGGCCTTATATCAAGGTTTAAAGTCACTCAGCGTGCTATGGAGCGGACTATGCTTGGGCTCTCTATGTGATAAAATCTGTAATAAGGAAATCCATAGGAGAACGGGAGTGATCGACATAGCCCGCCGGGTCAGCATGCTGAAGTGGCAATGGGCAGGCCACATCGCTCGACGAACCGACAACCGTTGGGGGGAAAAGGTTCTCGAGTGGCGACCGCGTATCGGACGGCGCAGTGTAGGATGGACCGATGACCTGGTCAAAGTCTCAGACAGTCATTGGATGCAGGCGGCACAGGACCGTTCGCTGTGGCGTTCTCTTGGGGAGGCCTTTGTCCAGCAGTGGACGATGAAAGGCTGGATGAATGGATGGATGTATGGATAAGGACAACATTTTATTACTTATAGTATAGTATACTTTTAAACGTGATTAACGTTTCCATAGTCTGCCTCAACAATGAACTACAATGTAGAGTCTAAAATATTTAAATATAGGCACAGCCTACCTACATGTATGTATAATATGTGTACATACAACTTCTTCATGTCGTTTCATTAACGACGTATAATAACGGATACATATGTAACCATTTTTTTCTATTATCGGGATAATAAACATAAATATAGCATAATACCTTCTAACATTTATGCGAATTTTACACATTTTGAAATAAAACTACGTTTAACGGAATCTATCGCGTTTATGATCTATATTTTTTAGCATTTGACATGCTCCGCCACTTTTTTAAAGTACAAATTATTTGTGAATAAGGAAAAAGAGATTTTTGTACGAGCGGGAATCGAACCCGCATCTTTTCCAATCCGGGGAAGTGCTCTAAGCCACTGAGCTATCGTACAGATCTTTCGATAATCCGAATCTTCTTACCACATTTGTCTTTACGACCAACGCCGGAATGCATTTACATGCATTAAACCAATATAAGTTTAATTCTGCAATTAAAATTCATACTATTTGATGGCACGATCGCGTTTACTTGATTTTTATACTATCCCGACGTTTCGAATACTTTACAGCATTCATGATCACGGGTGGACTTAGATGGTGAATGTCCAAAGCTGTATCAAGTAAAATCAAGTAAATGCGATAGATTCCGTAAACGTAGTTTTATTTCAAAATAAATATAGTAGTTGTTCTAAACAGTTTGTTCTAAATATTGATGGAATATTTTTTGCTATCAGATCAGTATTTTCGGGGATTACCCTTACTATTAAAACTCACAAACATTACCAACGCCAACGCTTGCATCAACGCTATTCCTCCAACATTTGGTTCGACAAAATTGCGTTGGGGCGAGCTTTAACTTCATCTCTACTATCTTACTAATACTAAGAATACGAAAGCTTGTGAAGATCTCAAAATTGGATCAATATAATAAATAATGTAAACACGTCCCTCTACGGAACATTTTATCTCTGTTCAAAATAATTATCCAGGAACCGTATATTTTTGCGGATTCTACAAAAAATATATATATTTACTGAAAGTTATAGCTAATTAAAACGCATTTAACATGTACACATGTATTTTATTAAACATACATATTTCCAAACATACGTAACTAGCTCTACAAAACTCTGTAACTAAATTAAACAGTAATCTCTTCTAAAGGTTGTGACCGAAGATATGTTTTAATGGCAGTGAAAATTTTTTGAATAGGTTTCTCCATAATCGGAGTACCAAACTGCCTAGATATCATGCTCCAATTTTCGTTCATAAACATGTGCATCGCATCACCTAAGAATTGAAAAAATATGTTAGTCAAAATATTTTCAATGTTGTATGGATATTTACTTATATATTTTTAAATGATATGAAAGTACTACGTACAGAGGCAAGCACAGACTTGAAGTACATAGTAAAATTAATTATTTGTAAGTCATACATAGATAGGTTATCGATGAGAATAGAACCTGATATTTGAAATAGTGTCGATGATCTTTCAAATGGTAGTTTCTAAATAAGATATATTCAATAAATGTTTCATAAATAAAATGGTAGTGAATAAGCTTACAACGTATCTAATGATTAATGGTTACCATATTATTAGCATCTATATTAATAGACTCAAGAAATACCAGGGACATAAAATTAGAATGATTGATGATTGATGGAATGTCGCCCTGGTTTAATGTAAATATCGGCGTTAAACAGGTCTGCGTTCTACCAGCCAGACTGATTATCATATAAGTATCTGGATAATATGTCTACAAAGGTTGAATGAAATGAATGTGGGAGTTCTGATGGGAGTGGTTAACTCTCTGCTATATGCAGACAATGCGGTCTTATTAGCGCAGTCTGTGACTGACCTGCAAACCTTAGTCCACGTAATGGCAGAAGATTGTAAGAAAAGGGGCCTTGAATGTGAGCAAAACCAAAATAATTGTTTTTGAAAGAGAAGAAGCCAGAACAAATATTAGTGTCAATAGGCAATGGTGTGCTAGAACAAGTGGATGATTTTGTTTATCTTGGATGTAGTTTCAGTGGGGATGGAAGGTACACCACCGATATAGAGAGAAAAGTAAATGCATGAAATTTGAGAGTGAACGGAGCATTGGGGCGACTTCTCGGCAGTCATCACCTCAGCCAGACGGCACGTGTCGCAATACACAACGCAGTGCTTGTCCCAACGACATTATATGGAAGCTAGAGTTGGATATGCAAAAAGGAGCATAAGAGTAAAATCAATGCGGTCGAAATGTGATTCCTGCGGAGAACCTGACTGACTGACCGCATTCATAATGACGACGTAAGAGAGCGAGTAGGTATGAATACAATATTCTCTGTATTGGTGTAAAGATGCGAAAGGGAATGCTCCGATGGTTCGGACATGTGGAAAGAATACTGGACGAGCGACTGGTTAAGAAGATATACAATGTAAAATTGGAAGAATGTAGGTACAAGTAGAGACCGAGACTCACCCACCTAGACCAAATTGGTCATGTATTTAAGGAAGGTGGAGTCAGGAGTCTCCGAAACCGGCAAGCGTGTATGAAGAGAATTATGAATATTGAGGAAGCGGGAGATGTATGCAAGAATAGAACCTTTTGGCACTCTGTTCTCTCTTCCTACCCTGCAAAGGAGATGGCGTGATCATAATTAAGTAAGTTAGTAAAATTGTGAGATGCCAAAAGGGTAAGCTAAAAGCTCTGCCACCCTCACCCACCGAGATAGAACGCAAGAGAACGCAACATCAGAAGGCTGTTACTTTACAGCATTTTTTTACGATCTGATGGTATTACATACAAATGCACACTCGCATTGGTTCTAACTCCTTGATAATTTTGTACTTATTTCTAGGCATAATCAGACTATTATGCATTAATAATAATAATCTAAATAAAATTATTATTATTAATTACAAAATATTGACCCACGTACATACTTGATAGTATGTAGTTTAGTCTGTTAAATATACTTGCTCTACCTCATGAATTAAAAAAAACATCTTCCAGTTGAGATTCCCAACTATTTTTCTGAGAAAGAATAATTAAATCATTATCTACTAGTATATGTCATAGATTAATTTATTAGAGTAGTAGTCCAATAAATAAATCGATATCATACATATTATTATCATAAAACTTACTTAATCCTTTATTCCCGTTGAAGAGATTAGTAAATTTGAAATGTGTATTTTCCCTATTCTCGTAACTAAACTTGTAACTCTTGAGATCTATAACATCCTTGCCGTTCTCATTTTTGATAATTTCATATGGCATGGTTAGAACAATTTCAAGATTTTCTGTAAAATAAAAGATAAAATGTGATTATTTATTTATTCTTAACAATTATAGTATTTTAGTACCTTTTAATTGTATTACACAAAAAAAATATAGATAATTATTATCCAAGAGCAAGAAGTGTTTGAGTCTTCAGGATGCCGTGCTTTTCTGATTTTCTGTACTACTGTCGTACCGCCTTAGTATCAATATATTTTGTTTTAACGTATTAGCTAATTTAAATTCAGTTTTTTACTAACATAAAATGAATACTCATAAAAATATAATTCCAATAAATGTACAAAATCATAATTAAATATGTTTTAATTATATTGAAATTATTGTAATCCTCAAGAGCAGGGTCAATAACTATCAAACATCATGTAAAAGATATTAAAAGAATAATTGAAATAAATATTTGTTGCGGCCACAGAAATCAATATCCCAAGGGCCTCCATATTATAATATATAGAGAGACAACTGAAATAATATTATGATATTATAAACACTAATTATAATACGATTATAAACACTAATTATAATATTTTTCCGCGTTATTTTTTGTTATCATAAATAACACGCACTTTGATTTTTAATTTTTTTTCGCATTTTTTATCTTTTAGTTAGTTGAATGAAATCCACAGTTACATTAACCGGGTCAGGCAATGTTATTGGGTATTTTCGTAGAAAAGAAAATTTCTCACTAGCAGCCTGGAATTTGGAAATGTGCCTGGTAAACGGCAATAGGCTCTCCCCATATTACGTGGGACTTAAACATAGCTGGCGAACCGTGGGTGTGTAATACACCTCTGCCTACCGCTTCGGGAATACAGGCACGATGCTTTGTTGGATATGTATGGATGATGTGATTCAGCTTCTCTTCTAGTTGGTCCAGGGAGTTAACACTCACGACTATGGTAACATCGTCAATGTACCCGACAATTTTCCCATCATTAACTTAAACAGACACGGCTCTGTTACAGTTTTGTAATAGTTAGGATACATAACGTCCATTAGGTAGAGAGGCTTAAATGCTAACATGTGAACCTGTTAAATTGTAATTGAATCAAATGTAACAAGAGGTTTGACTTACTAATTTTAATTGTGGCATCTCCGTCGCCGGTGATTGGCAGAATAAGCAGACGTCCATCAGCCTTGTATTTACCCCTCAACACGATGGGGGCTACATGGAACGAGAACTGCAGTACTTTGTTTACGCTGTCAAAACTGGTGATAAATAATACGTACTTTTATTATATGTATATAGGTATATTTGTTACGGATAAACATATTGTCAACTAATCTAAAAATATAGTCCCACTAAAGAGCTTCCCCTGAAAAGTTACTTTGTCAGGCCGAGTACCTCGTGTAACCAATACTTGTACGAGAACTAAAAAAGAAGTCAAGCAATACCTTATTAACAGTTCCTTCAAGATGAAGGTGTAATGACGGAAATTTTTATTTCGTATTATAATTTTTAAAAACAAGCATGAGCTTACGTAATGCAAGGTATTTTCATTAATATAACTGTTTTACAAAATGTTCTTGCAATAAATAGCATTTTAATTAAGAAATCCAATTTTGGTCATGCTTCAAATCTTACTACTTACCAAACCTAGCCTCTAGGTTATAAGGGCATGTAAAAATTACCGAAAATATAACATGGTGTTTAAGTACCAAAACTATTACACAATAACTTAAAAATTTCAACTATGATTTCGAAATAGGCTTTATAGCAAATTGAATTTAATACCTCCAGCCAGTTTCTCTAACGTCAAAATAGTCAAAGCTAACTCTTTATATGAGTAATTCTTTTCTTATATTTTTTAGAGGTCGCGGACGCGCACATGCAAGTAGTATTAATTGTTACTTACTTTATATTATCAATAACAGACTTTGTTAATCCAGTTACGTAAGAGTCTAAAACTATTAGTTTCAACCCTGCCAGGTCAACCTTGATGCTATCAACATAAATAGGCTCTAGCCCTTCTGAGCCAACTTCTGGAATGCCAGCAGCAAATTCGGATACTATACGTTGTGCTGATTTTTTCAAGCAGTCTGAATTACTTAATTGACATTTCTGTATCGGGGGTACTGTAAATAAAAAAATATATATATATATTTTATGTTTTTTTAGATTTTCTATTACCATCTGATATAACCACAAATATGCCTATGAAGCTTGAATAGGTAGTTGCATATTAAAAAAAAACAGCCAAAACCTAGTTTTTAGTTAGTGTTAGCTAGTGGTTATAACTCGGGTTCCCGATATAGTAGCGGGATAAGATGCATACTAGTTTTCAAATCTAATCAATAGCTATCAAATAAAAAAAGTTGCATCAAAATCCGTTCAGTAGTTTTTGCGTGATGCGTGAATGAAGCAACAGATAAACAGACAAAAAATAAAAAAAAATGTTTTATTTTCAGGCACGCTTTTTATTTTCTAATGCAGTCATTTTTTTCTCAAATAACTTAAATGCACAGACAAAGCTCTGTTACAGCTTCATAATAGTATAGATATGATGAGCTTTATTTGCTACTAGATTCTACCCGGGAATTCGTCTGCTTGCACCTCTATCCATCTATCCATCCATCCATCAGCCTTTCAACGTCCACTGCTGGACATGGGCCTCCCCAAGAGAACGCCACAACGAGCGGTCCCATCATGGGGGATAATGCCGTAATCGCCACGCTTGGCAGGCGGGTTGGCGATCGCAGTGGATGTTGTTATTACTCGAGGGAGTGCTGCTTACGACTCCCATGGGTGGAGAGGGGTGGGTCAATTCTAAAGCCGGCCCCAAACGGCAATGAGGCATGATTCTTCTACAAACCAAAAACGCCGCCAGCGACTGGGGCGGATGTCGCGCAGGCGTGAGTATTTGCGCCTAATGTTGCCCTAGCTGACACTGCGAGTGGGACCGCGGAACGTCCGCCACCCGTGAGGCCTCCCGCGTTGGTGCGACGCTCCGTGTGCGGATGCCTTGCTCAGTAGAGGATACCCGAAAGGGTAAGCCGCCGGCGGACCACTGAACATCACTACCTAACATTTTCATAAGGCTAAGCATCGCCTTACCGCGAAACTAAGTCATAAAACACATTTATTTTACATTACGATTGTCTGATTGCTGTAACTACAAACATAATTATTTTTTCAAATGAAAAACGGGGTAAAATCTGATAACAAAACAAATTGTGATTTACGCCCTACAAAAATAAATAGTGCCATCTCTTGACGTACCTAACAAAAGATGTATGTCACAAAGGTTGCGACAAGTAACATTTACGTGTCCGCTATAATATCTGTAAAGCGTTCAACTTCAAACGTACAATTATGAAACGTAACGGTAGGCGTAACTACCATTGTTACGCACTGACCTTCTGTGAGAGGATGGTACTTCCCCGATCGAACCGGCCCATCCGTGCTGGGAAAAGCAAGGCTCTAACCACTAGAAAAGCCTCTTACTTACACCCCGTTTAATTACATTCTTGTTATCCCAGATTAAAAAAATAAATTTTCGATAGTATTTGCTTAGTAGCTGTTCTTAGTGGTCCACGTTTGTAAAAGAATAACGAGATAAGTCAATCAGATGTAATTAATAATTTTGGGGATATAGTCACGAGTGTGTGAATGGTGTTACGCTTATACGCATAAAGGTTTATTAAGATAATTATCTTGTGATAATTGTAGTAAAGCCTTGCAGTTCGTACGATCGGCAAAGTTAAGCAACTTTCGCTTGGCTGGCAATCCTATGTGAGCAAAAAAAGATATATTTACGGAATCCGGTCCTCCTTCGAGCTTCGGAAGCCATGTTAAGTAGTGGGTCTCGGCTATCAAATAACATTCTGGCAGTCATTACAGGTTTTCAGTCCTGAATGAAAAATCTGACTGAACTTGAGATCGCCAGTTGTCCCCTTAGATGGATATTGAAGATCAGATAAGTAGTCGCACAGTTTAAATACTTGTTGATCAACGCACAAAGACACGCTCACACGCACGCACGCGCACTGGTACTTATACACACAAATGAACCTTATCATCATACTCTAATTGGGGGGCCTGGAGTTCTATAATACAGGCCTCAGCTTAGTTTAGACTTCAGATCGCCGGCAGGTTACAAAATATATGTAAAAATATTGTGCCTTTTAGTTTTAGTTTAATATTGTAATTTGTGGAGATAAATAATGATAATATTATCATAACCAAAACTGAGAAGATTCCAAGTCGACCCCAACAGAAGTTTAAGGCTAGGGAGATGAATTGTAGCGAAGCTGCATATCTATCTATCGTTATTCCGATATCATCTGTTTGTGTTGTGTTGGCGCAATTTAATAACTTAATTATATTTTAATTATATTTCCTTTATTACCTTCCATTGTTGTTCACAGCTGTGTAAGTAGTGATAATTATTCGCAATTTGTTCTCCACTATTATGTACTTGTTCCTTCTACGTGAAAAACATTCCATTTATCTTAATTAAAAAACAAAATCATTGATAATGGAACATGAAAACCAGTATAGATACTAATCATTTTTAATAACTAAATGAATGCTATTCATTAACATAAACGGTATATATAATATACACGAAATTATGTTATATTGCAAATAGTAATAGGTCTGCTTACACAAGTTATACGTAAACAACAAATTGTTTGTGAAAGTGGAAAAGGCGAATTTTACTGCAAGCAGGATTCGAACCTGCGTCTCATCCAATCCGGGAACGTGCTCTAGACCGCTAGGCTATTGCAGTGGGCGACTGCAATAACCTAGTGGTCTAGAGCACGTATAAATATGTTCTCTAAAAATACAGATAAAAATATTTATACGTAAACATTAACGTTGAACTTGGGCAAGGTGAGCGCCTTGACCACCAGTGTCAGTGGAAGGTAAACGCCATGGAAGTAACTGTAATAGATTACACAGATTACGCAATAACTATAATATTAATTACGACGCTAAGCACGTATCGACACAATAGTGACAGTATTCATTGTATTATCAATTAACTTAGCATAACGATTCAATCTAGTTTTGCTTTATAAAAAAGTTACAGATTTTAGTACAGCGTTTTAATGACAACGTATATTTTCCTAGCACAAGACCTGTTTATTAATACTATCATTTTTCATTTATTTTTATTAAGGCAGGAAAAAATGCACCTAACCACACACTCCGTCGTTATACTAAGTTAATACACTAATTTGATATTTTTTATTTTTTTTGTATGTTTGTTTGTAACCGACTCCTTTGGGCGCGATTTTGACTCACTAAAGTGAAAACGGTCAGATTTTATTCAAACTTTGTAGATGTATTGAGGAACGATGACAATACACTAATTTGATATTTTTTTATTTGTTTGTTTGTATGTTTGTAACCGACTCCTTTGGGCGCGATTTTGACTCACTTTAAACGGTCATATTTTATTCAAACTGTAGATTTATCGAGGACCGATGATAATACACTAATTTGATATTTTTTTATTTGTTAGTATGCTTGTAACCGACTCCATTAGGCGCGATTATGACCCACTTCAAAGGGTCAGATTTTATTCAAACTTTGTTGAAGTACAAATTGTAATTTGTACTTTAGAGTAGCTGAGCATGTCAAGTGCTAAAATATAGATCAAAATCATGGACGTATAAGAAACGGACAGCGTCTCGCTAAGACAGAATTGAGGCAAGGTAATGGCGGCGGCTATCTATGTGTGAGTGAATTTAGGGATACCATGTTAGCCAAATTTACCCTTTAACAAATACAGATTGGCAGACAAATTTATTGGAAATATATATAAAATATACCGTACCATTTGAAAAGGTTAATAGTAGCCAAAAAAACACTGTTTTACTGTATTTATTTATTTAAAACTTACTGCACGAATCTGTATGAAAAAAGAGTAGGTATACTCGTAGTAATCACAAGTAGTTACAACAAAGCTTTGCATCTCTGAAGTTAGGCACAGAGCGCGAAGTGGGAATTTTGACAGAATCATACGATAAGTGCTGACCAATTCAAATGTTATTACTTTTTTAACAAAACAATCGAATGAGATCATAATGTTTTCATGTCTAAGTATTTAGGTACTATTTTTTTTTATATTCAATAAGAAGTAGGTATATGAGCGATTTCAGTGACTAAGCTTTAATCTAGATTTAGAAGAGTCCACATCTTACGATCGTTGAATTATATAATTATAGATTACAATTGTTAAATTATAATCGAACATTTTTCGATTAATGCAAACTGTTTAGAAGACGCACATGCCTTGCGACACAAAATGACTACTACGCAGCGTCTTGCAGCCAACTTCAGAGACACAAAGATCCGTTGTGACTACTGAAGGTATATTATGGTAAAAGAAAAAGATGTTTGTTTACTTTTTTATTATAAGTACCTAATGTCTAACATCCCATAAGCTGAGTAGTTTTTTTATAATGTTGTCTTTTACTTTGAGAGGTTCTTGTAATTCCCTCTAATTTTGAAATGTGGTGAAATCGAATTGTTAAATATTTTTCCACTATATTTTTAATTAGGCTTATTTTATGTTCTGTTCCAGCGAATGTGTATGGACACAGGTAAAGGGGCAAGTCGCAAGAAATAACAAAAGTTTTAAAATGGCCGAAATTAAACAATTATTTACTGACGGGTTATTGACACTGCAATGGTAGTTGAGATATATCGGAATGTTATAAACTAACGAAATAAAAAGATGCTACTGGTTCACCTTATTGATTGTAACAAAAAGATTCTTAGTAAATGTAACAGACTCAGATTCTCAAATAATAATTTAGAAATAAATAGTGATTAAGAAAGTTTTGTTTTTATTTTTTTCCATTTTGACTAAAATGTTAATAAGCAGACAAATAGACATATACAGTGGGCATCTACCACCTTATTTTATGTCGCTTTCGTTAAATGCGATTTTCTTATGAACATAAATAACACTCTCAAATGCACTTTTATTACGTTAAAACATATTACAATAGGTATGATTACTTTAATTTAGATTTTTTAAATGCCAATACAATAATAAATTTATGCTACTTATACTACTCACCAACGTAAATTCAAATTAATAAACCATCAGAAAATTTATTATAATAAAATAAATATGAATAATGTGTTTTCGATAACGCAGACTACAACAACACTATCAACGATACGTGGCAATCAAATATCATTTTACTCTACAAAATAAAAATTGTGTAATTTGCACTAGTGAATATTAGCAATACTGAATTATTTTGTTCTAGTGAATTAATATTAAATTTAATGTATAAAATAGGGAACTAAGTGATTAAATTATTCATTTACCTATGAAATGTGACTCCTGGATTTTTATCTTTCGGTCACTACGGTTTTTACACCATTTCATCATACAAGACATGCTGTATTTTAATATTTTTTTGCAGCGTAGACGTACCGACTGTGATAACGTTTACTCGGGCAATGGCTGACTAACGTGTGAATGTGTGCGTGTAGGCATGTACGTACAGCGAACTGGCCGACTCTGAGCGACACAAAGTTGTGTTAGCAAGACTATGTCCTAATATTTTTATATATCCATGATCAAAATGTAAAAAAAACTTTGTTGATTTATCGAGGAGCGATGACAATACACTAATTTGATATTTTTTTATTTGTTTGTATGTTTGTAACCGACTCCTTTGGACGCGATTTTGACCCACTTTAAATGGTCAGATTTTATTCAAACTTTGTAGATTTCTCAAGGACCTATGACAATTCAATAATTTGAGTTATCGAGTTTATCGGTTTTTAGGGTTCCGTAGCCAATAAAGAACCCTTATAGTTTAGCCATGTCCGTCCGTCCGATGAAGTTTAAAGGCAAATTATCACGGCATAAGTAGGTTTTATTTCTTTTAAATATCAGTACTTTTGATACTATTATAAGACTAAAAAAATAATAAAATAAATTATACACAAAGTGAAAAATGTGAAATCGAAAATAACAGTGACGAGCAGGACATTTTTCACTTTGTGTTAATGTATAATGCTAAGCATGTCAAATGCTAAAAATATATAAAAAAAATATCTAAATAAATAAATTATAGTTTAAAAAACTAAAATAACACGCTTTGAATAGCTAGTAGAACTAAAAAGCAGTAAATAATATTACAATAAATAATTATTGTAAAAAAAAAGCGTGAGGTGCTTAAAATCAAATGTTACAAATAGTTCACCTATATAGTAAAAAGCACCCCACGCTTTTTTATAATAAGCCTCGTTTAAATTTTGTTGTTTGCCGTGTGGGGCCAGCACCAAGAATAGCTCCACCCCGTCTCTTCCTATGGGAGTCGTAAAAGCCGACTAAGGGATTACCGGGGGACCGGGCAGCAGCGTTCCCCTGTGTACTAATTATATAAACATCCACTGCGATCGCCAACCCGCCTGCCAAGCGTGGCGATTATGGTAAAACCCTCATTTTGGGGAGGCCTATGTCCAGCAGTGGATGATGAAAGGCTGATGGATGGATGGAAATTTTATTGTAAACTCCCAATAATTCGGAAGTTAATATGATATGTGTACATTTATTTTCAACTGACTTCGAAAAGGAAGAGGTTCTCAATTCGGCTGTGTTTTTTTTTTGTATATTTATTACTCGATTACTCCGCCAATAGTGAATTGATTTCATTATTATTTTTGTTTGGTAGTGGCGTAGTCGGTAGTGTAACCGACTTTCGTACACGAGGTCGTGGGTTCGATTCCCACCCAGGACAAGTATTTGTGTGATGAACACAGATATTTGTACTGCGTCTGGGTGTTTGCTATCTATTATATGTATTATGTATTTACAAAAAAAAAGTAATGTATTATATCCGTAATCTGGTACCCATAGCACAAGCGTTAAGCTTAGTTTGGGACCAGAGGACGTTGTGTAAAATGTCCATGAATATTTATTTATATTTTTCATTTTCAGACTCCTGTGCTCGACGCTTTCTCATACGAGATGCATCCCAATGAAGGCTCCCCCATCATGTACCACCTACTCTAATCTTTGCAGCCATTTTATAAAAAAACACAAAAAAGCAAAGAAAAATATATTTTAAAATAAAAAAAAGCGCCTTCTAAAGACACCTAGCAAAAAATAATTGGTATTTAAATACGATTTCCATGCTAGGAGACACCTACTGATGTGTTTGAAGTCGGTGCCGTCTAAAAATAACAAAAACAATACCTATACTCATATAATAACAAAAACAATAGGTAGGTATATATACCTTTTTTTTGTTAAGGTGTGAAAAAAATGTTCCTAACCGCACACCCCGTCGTTCGGGGCAACGAACAGGGTAGTGTGGGGCCCTCACCCACTAAAGAAACCCGCTGTGTGCTGTCTCTCCGCCTTTAAAGGCGGGCCACTGGAACCATGTTATATTCCTTCGGTGGAAGGTGTATATACCTACCACTGAAGGAATGTAATATGGTTCCGGTGGTCCACCAACAAAGGCGGAGACGGCACACGGTGGGTTTCTTTAGTGGGTGAGGGCCCCACACTACCCTGTTCGTTGCCCCGAACGACGGTTGTGCGGTTAGGACCATTTTTTGGGACGGGTGTGCGGTTTGTTTTGAAAGCAGTTTTTTTATTTAAAATTAATGTTTCCTATTAAGCACTGCACATTTTATTAGCTAACCATGATTAAGATTTTACCGTAGCTTTATTACTAAACTAGCACAGTTTTACTTAGCAATGACCTGCCTATTTTTATGCTTAATATATACTATTTTATTTCAATAACATAAAATAAGGTTTCAATCTTCAAAATCAACTCTCTCGAAAGAAACTAATTATTTTCACCTGACTGTCAAGCCTACAGACAAATCCAAATGACAATCCTTATGGCGGCCACTCGACATTAATGAGGTACTTACCTTACGTTGGATTCAACTCAAGTATCTCAATTCATCCTATCGCCTTTCATAGGACATTACACTTGTTAGATAAGAGAAGCGTGGCTACATTTCCCCGCATTATTTCCCTTGATATTGAGAGTTAAATATTATTATGATAGAATCCAATTGGAATGTAGCGACGTAGGTACTATTTTCTGATTTAGATTGCAACTGCATATATATATATTGATTTTATATGAGCTTTGCCACGGAATACCGATATTTCTGTATTTTAAATATTTAACAATAAAACTACGCAGTTTTAGGTTAGGTATATCTCAGGTTCCTGATATAGTAGCGGGATAAAATGTAATGTACTTATATAGCTGGCGAACCGTGGGTGTGTAATACACCTCTGCCTACCCCTTCGGGGAATATAGGCATTATGCTATGTTACATATACATAAAATGTCTATGTATAAAATGTATACCAGTTTTTGGCTAATCAAGAGCTATTAAATAACAGTCTTTATTTATCTCAAATATCTTAAATGTACAGACACAGCTCTCTTACAGCTTTATAATAGTGAGGATTGTTGCTGTGTAGTCGACAACATCGTATTCACATACAAAAAATATAATAGGCCCATTATAAAATTATATCATTTCCATATTAAGAGTCGCCAAAATATGACGTTTTTTATAATTGTTGTGTTGATTAATGAAACCAGTTTTTACAAATAAGTAGATAGACGTGAATGACATCATCCCTGTTCATGTGGTGACGGACTAAGAATACATTGATGTCACCTCCCCATTCCCGAGTCGGTTTAGAGACTTGACGAATTAGACGCATATCTACAATTTTATTGGTAACTAGAAGATCCGGTCAACTTCGTATCACCTACATTTTATTGTTGCTTATCAATCCTAATCGATCTGCATCGTCTAAGATTTGGATTTTAATAGGTTATTAAATGAAACTTAATAGGTATCTAGATACAATGAATTATAAAGAATGTCAGTAGCTGTCATTATGACGTCTGTTAGCCGTGTACCCATATAAAGTTTACCTATAGTAACAGTAACTTACCTACAATACAGAGGATTAAAGTGAATAAAACAAAATAAAAGGTAATAGAACGTAGAACGGTCAAACGGTCAAGCCACTTTTGTGTTTTAGCGAGACTATAATAACGAACAGCAATTATTTTTATCTATACTATTATAAAGTTGTAACAGAGCTGTACATCTATATATATAAAAATGAATATCTATTTCCCTTGGTCATCGCATCACGCGTGAACAGATGGAACAATTTCGCCAATTCTTTTTTTGTTGTGTTTATTATTGTCAGGACAAGACGTCAATAGGCTCGCCCCCTATTACGCGGGACAACATAGCTGGCGAATCTTGGGTGTGTAATACACCTCTGCCTACCCCTTCGGGGAATACAGGCGTGTTGCTATGTTTTATTATTGTCAGGAGTAGGTTCTTATGAAAGAAAAAAATAAGAAAATTGCGCATATAATTGTAAAATTTCAGAAAACTTAACCACTATTTTAATTAAGCACGTTTGACAGATCGCAAGTAATTGAATGTTCATAGCTAAGACAGGACAACGTCTGTCGGGTCAGCTAGTTTAAGATATTTGAGAAAAAAATACTGTATTAGGCTATATAGGCATGTCTGAACACAAAACATTTTTTTTTAGATTTTTTGTCTGTTTATCTGTTTGTTTCTTCACGCATCACGCAAAAACTACTGAACGGATTTTGATGCAACTTTTTCTATTTGATAGATCTCGCTTAGACTTAACAACTGGTATTCATTTTATCCCGCTACTATATCGGGAATCTGAGATACAACCTAAAAACCAGCTTTAGGTTGCGGCGGAGCCGCAAGCAAAGGCTAGTTTATTTATATAGATAAGATGGTAACGTGTTCAGCGATTTAATAATACCATGAGCACAGTACGCTGGCTACCGTTAATATTCTTAAAATCAGAAAATAACCCTGTCTATAATAACTCCATCAGATAAGGTAACTCGTCCTAAAGGATATGTGTAATTAATAACAAGAAGGTCAACAAGATATTCTACTGACCAGCACCTTTGTCAATAACAAGGTCACAGCACGTACAACTTCGAACTTTGTATAATTTTGTAATACTAACGATCTTTATCCTTATCAAAGTATCCTTTTTTTTTGTTAAGGTGGGAAATAATCTACCTAACCACACACTCCGTCGTTCAAGACATACGAACAGGGTAGTAGTGAGGGGCCCTTATCCACTAAATAAACCCACCGTGTGCCGTCTCTCCACCTGAGTTGGTGGGCCACTGGAACTTTTATCAAAGTAACCATTGAAGTGTTCGATATGCGTGCTGCATGCATATTGATGTACCTAGTTTGTATTAAGATCTTGACCAAACTCCCTGATATTTAGATATTTTTATATATATTTTTAGCTTAACAGTACCTAACGAAAAGGATTTGAACCTGCATCTCCTGGATACCGTCCAGATGCTTTGCCAATTCAGCCATCGTGACAATTGCTCCTGACTGCTAATTTCGATAACACATTCATACCTAACGTCTTTGGGTGACGCCTGCGCCATCTGTCGGAAGTATTTTCATACATTATACCGACCAGGTAAACTTAATTTTACATTTAAGATTTTTACCTAATAATGACGCATTATTTTCGATTTCACATTTTCACTTTGTGTTATAGTGCTAAGCATGTCAAATGCTAAAAATATTTATATAAAAATATCTAAATATTTATAGGATATGCGTGTTTGTACGAAATTAGCAGTCAGGAGCAATTGTTACGATGGCTGAATTGGCAAAGCATATGGACGGTATCCAGGAGATGCAGATTCAAATCCTGCTCGTGACTGTTATTTTCGATTTCACATTTTCGCTTTGTGTTTAATGTATGTTGCTAAGCATGTCAAATGCCAAAAATATATATAAAAATATCTAAATATTTATAGGGTTTGCGTCATTATTAGGTAAAATCTTAATTGTAAAATTAAGTTTACCTGGTCGGTATAATGTATGAAAATACTTCCGACAGATGGCGCAGGCGTCACCCAAAGACGTTAAGTATGAATGTGTTATCGAAACTAGCAGTCAGGAGCAAATGTCACGATGGCTGAATTGGCAAAGCATCTGGACGGTATCCAGGAGATGCAGGTTCAAATCCTGCTCGTGACTGTTATTTTCGATTTCACATTTTTCACTTTGTGTTTAACAAACTACCCGATTCATCTAGTAATATTTGTACCTATGATAGGTACTTCTAATAATGAATTGATAGCACTGAATAGATGATGCAGTGTTTTAGATACTGATCTCCCGCTCGAGTGTTGTGGGTGCGATCACCACATGGTATAACTATTTTTGTGATCCAGAAATGATTGTTCTATGTCAGGGTGTAAGTACTCTGTGTCTGAAAAATAGTGTGTTTGTGAAGTTCCCCGCGATACAAGGATTATTCCTCAGTGTTGGGTGTTGTCAAAAATAAGCAGCCCATTCAAATGCTTGATGGGGCCAAAAATAGTTATTGGGTTTCTGTTGACAATCGCAGTTTGGAAATAGAAAAGTATGATACCTACATTCCTTAAAAAGCCTTCAGATTAGCGCCTGATTCCTTGCGTATGGGGATGCATCGGATTATGCACGTAAAGTACAAATAACATGTATAAAATTCCTCACCGTAACACTTGATATTGTATAACGTCAGTTGCTGTGTAATTTTAACTTTTATAGAGTTGCTAGTCTTTGCCCACGGCTGCGCCTAAAGCTTGTTTTTAGGTTATTTACATAGGTAGGGTAGGGCGGGGCTTAAAGGTCCGCGGGTAAAAAGGTCCACCACAAATATCTCAAAAACAATTGACGCATCGTTGTTGCTAACGATACGAGTGTAAAGAAGCGGGCGCGGGGGGAGTAACGCGCCATCGCCGACAGTCGGACGTCGGACGTTGTCGCTTGCGGGAGATGCACGGTCGTGTCAGTGTGTCCAAATTTTAACGTAAGTATTTTTTTTCGTTGTTAATATTTTTGGTTTCAAGGACTGTTTTTAAGTTAACGATCATTGAACATAGTTTTTAAGTATACGTTATTTAATTGTTTTTTAAAGTGTATTGTCATTTTGAAGTTAGACTGAATGTTTTTTTTTGTATAACTTCTATAAATACTCACACGTGGTTGGGGTAAAAAGGTCCAGTTAGTCCTTTTTACCCTACATAATTTACATATTGGTTATAAAATCTTTCTTTTTTGTTTTAGTATGCGGAACTGTAAAAGAAAAACAGATCATGGCACTAAATTTGTAGAATTGATGCAACGTGCAGCAAATTTAGTTCTACGTGAAATAAATCATTAAGGGAGGTATTTCGAGATTTTGAATTAAGTAAAACTTCATTATCAAGATTTATTAAACGAATGGAGGATGATCCTGTAAATTTAAAATTTGGCTATGGTACTCCAAGACAGATATTTAATAAAGAACAAGAAGCCAGCCTCACAGAATACTTGCTCAAAACTTGCACAAATTTTCCATGGTATAGGTCCTAAAGAAGTTCGTCGCATGGCTTATGACTGTGCTATTAAATATAAAATAAATATACCAGATACATGGCATACAAACAAAATGGCTGGTAAGGATTGGATGTCCGTTTTTCTTACACGAAATACAAGTCTCTCCATTAGAAAACCTGAAGCAACATGCCTCAGCAGAGCAACGTCATTCAACAAAACCAAAGTGCAAGAATTTTATTGGAAATTAGTAGGAGTTATGGATCAATTTAAATTGACAGCTTCTTCTATATGGAATGCAGATGAAACTGGTGTATCAACTGTCACCAAACCATTAAAAATAATTGCAGCTAAAGGAAAACGAAATGTTGGTTCTGTAAGATCAGGTGAACGTGGAACTAATATTACTCTGTTAGTCGCGGTCTCAGCTACAGGTTCATCCATTCCACCGATGTTTATATTCCCTTGCAAAAAGTTTCAAGATCATTTTATTCGGGATGGTCCTACTGATTGCATTGGTGCTGGAAATTCTAGCGGCTGGATTACTAATGACTAGATTTTTATATTTATGCAGCATTTTATCAAGAACGTTAGACCTAGTAAAGAATCACCAGCTCTGTTGGTTTTAGACAACCACTCTTCGCACTTATCTGTACCCACACTAGATCTAGCTAAAGAAAATAGTGTGGTGATGCTTTCGTTATGTTTAATAAGTAGTAAAAGTTAGAAGAACTTTTTCTGTTTAATGTTTATTTCAATTATTTTTGTTTTATAAGAGTTTAAATATCTATGTTTCATATTCTAAAATGTTAAATGCTGATTTGTTTAATTTTGTTCTTCAACTGAGACTGATTATTAATTAAAGTGTTAATATAGTTAGAATTAATCAATAAAACTTTATATTTTTCCAAAAAATATATTCTTATTTGATTAAGACTAATTAAATTTATTTATACTTCAATGAAGAGAATATATTTTTTTCTATAATAATGATAAACGTATTTGTTATTTTTTGTTTTTTTGAAAAACAAATATACTTTTGATTTCCATTAAATCATTTGTAGTTATTACTTCATGAAACCCTTTAAAATTAAGAATGAAATATTGGACCTTTTTGCCTCCTCGCTGTCCCTTTTTACCCCTACTATGGGGCAAAAAGAGACATGAGAATGTCTAGAAAAACAGTAAAAAGATATATTTCTATAATGATGAATCAACCAAGAATTGAGCCAAACATAGTTCGATAATTGTTTGTTTCATATGTGTTGTTTGTTTTGATGTAGGTAGTAGGTTTGGTTTTCACAATATAATTGCTAAAAGTGAAATAGGACCTTTTTGCCCCGCCCTACCCTACCTATATCTCAGGTTCCCGATATAGTCGCGGGATAACTCAATTAAAAACAATGCATTTAAATCAATTTCGTAGTTTTTGCGTGATGCGCGAATAAACAAACAGATACACAGAAACACAGACAAAAAATCTAAAAAAAATATTTTTTTTATTTAAGCATGCCTATATAGCCTAATACAGTATTTTTTTCTCAAATACATCTTAAATGTACAGACACAGCTCTGTTACAGATTTATATTAATTAGGACGCTAAATATCCTTATTACTTGAACACTACGGTACTTATTCTGTAAGTTATTTATAATTTCTGCTAAAATCAAAGTTTCCTATAATTTTCAAGGCTAAAATAATCCACAAAAGACTTGTACCTAAATATAATCGCTGTGATTTATATCCTGTTCTATAATAGCTCTACCCTATGGAAGGTCGTCAAGGTTGGTTGATCAAAACTGATGGTAGGTACTTATTACATTTTAAAATGTTAATAGGGTACCAATAAATTTTAAAGGTTTTTTCGAGTTTATTTTCACCACCTTTATAATTTTGTTTAGTTAACTATGCATAATTATCAATACTATTTCTTCTTAATTAATCATTTGATAATAAATATAATTTTACATAGGATAATAACGATATACAAAACACAAACCTGTCTTTCAAAATGTTAGTAGATACTGTTTTAATTTAAACATGGCTTATCCTACCTGCGTCCCTTCCTTTCCGGGGAAGTGATCTAATCCACTGAGCTACTGTACTATTTTACGGTAGCTCAGTGGATTAGAGCACTTCCCCGGAAAGGAAGGGACGCAGGTTCGCTTCCCGCTCGTACTAAAATACTCTTTTTCCTTATTCACAAATTATAATTTGTACTTCAAGAGTAGCTGAGCATGTCAAGTGCTAAAATATAGATCAAAATGGTTTATCCTATTTCATTGTAAAGTTAGATTACGAAAATTATAAACTTACTAGCTGTTAAAATAGGTGTAGCAAAGATTAATATTAAAAATGTAAACACAGCACTCATTGTAATTTATACACTTCCTCTACTGATCGAAAGCTCGGTCACAACACAAATACAACTTCTGCCTGTTTCTTGCCTGCTATATATAAAGTTACGGTATGACATCGTCATGGCCAACAACCATAAATCTACGTCTAGTTGCTATTTCCTTTGCTTAAATTAATCATCATTTACTAATATTTGAATAGAGGCATTTGAGATGTGCGTGAGCAAAAAACGTAAACATTCGAATATAAAACAACCAGGAAACAAATTTTGTTATAATGAGCAAAGTTTAGAAGATATTTATGTAAGTATATCGATTATGATGTATATATATTCAGACAACATAATCAATAAAAATAATCCTTGTATCGCGGGGAACTTTATGAACATGCAATTTCACGGACACAAAGTAAACCCAGACTCAGAACAACCATTTGTGGGTCACACGAAGAATTGTCCTGTGTGGGAATCGAACCCACAACATTCGGACAGAAGGCCGGTAGGTATCTAAACCACTACGCGAAATACCTACACGCAGACGAAGTCACAGGCGGTTTCTTTAATTAAGGCAGATGACGGTTTTTAGTGTTTATTGGCATTCAAAGTTATTCATAGTTCATTAGATGACACTTGTTAATTGCTTTTGGTTCGTACATAAATACTTATAAATATGATATTAGCATTTAATGGTAGGTAGGTATACTTAAATAAATGTTAACGTCTGCAGGCCGCATCTTGTGTGTGCAGTGAGGAAGAAAACACAGTAATAATTACTCCATTTCAACGAGCCAGATCAATTACTTCCAAAGAGTATGATTCACATGGCTGTCTAGAAGCAGCAACACTTCATTAGTAGGAATAGCTTTGGATAATTTGATGCGTGAAATAATGCAATATTTTTAAAACAGCATCCTGCGCTATTGGATAATCCTTGTATCGCGGGAGACTTAACAAACATACAATTTCACGGACACAAAGTACACCCAGACTCAGAACAACCATTTGTGGATCACACAAGGAGTTGTCCTATGTGGGAATCGAACCGACAACATTCGGGCGGGAGGCCGTTATTTAAACCACTCCGCCATCTGTACAGTCAAAAATAATTGAACATCTCGTCGATCTAATTTTGTGTCGTCATTATTGTAAGGTAATTATGATCATCCTATTTCTTTTTGGTGTATGTTGGCTAATGTTGTTTACATTGATCTGTTAGGTTTGTTTTAATTTAGTTTTTTTTTTCTAAAGCAATAAACCAAAGATTCGTTAATATACATATAGGTATGTGGAGTATGATGTGCCCAATTTCTTTCAATAATGTTTTCCAGGTTGGAGCAGCCCTATCACACTTGCCGTAATATAGTTCTTTCTTATATTATAACTAGATTCTAATAGCGACTACGTCCGCGTGGAATTCAGAATTTGGTGAATACTTAGATTGATCCACGCCACTCTACAGCACATTAATTATTTATCTCTTATATAAAATTCTCAGTGTTTGTCGCCATTCTCATCCGAAATTTGATTATTTATTAAATTTTGTGTGTAGATTCAGTAGGTCTGAGAATAGGATGTAAAATATTTTTCATACCCCTAAGTGGTAGGTAAGGGTGGTCCACCCCAATTTTTTTTTTGTGGACAATTTTTTTAATTTTAATTTTTTTATGATTTGGTATTAAAAAGTACATACAACCCTAACTTTTCACCCTTCTACTGCCAACCCCTATTTTTAATAGCGATACTAGTATTAAAGACTTTTAAACTTTCGCGATTTGTACACATTATACACAAATATTAATATATCGGGTCTTAATCGCGTATATAATGTTGAGGTTGAATACCTTAATTTCCCGACGTTTCGACCGTATTGCATCGGCCGTGGTCACGGGTCAACCCGTCGACGCGAACGCGATTAAGACCCGATATATTAATATATGTGTATAATGGATACTAGTATTTTAATAATTTTCATTACAAAATATTCACGAAAAAATATTATGGCCTTACGAAGTTTGCCGGGTGAGCTAGTATTCTATAACAGCGATCCCACAGGAATCCCCGGACTATTTATTGTAAGGTTGCTTCATCTTCTCTATGCTCTATCTACAACATATTAGGTACTCTGTTAAGCCTTAGAGCGTTCCGCATATGATTTCGTGCTGCGGTACAAGCACATATCCTACCCACATAATTATGGTACCTACCCCTCGAGTACCTATCATAATTATGTTGTTAATTATGTAAGCATTTTATAACTTGGATAAATAAATATACATTATTAATAATATGTAATACTTCTTGCCATGTGGGGCCGGCTTTAGAATTGTCCCACCCCTCTCCACCCATGGGAGTCGTAAGAGCCGACTGAGGGAATACCGGGGCAGTGGGCAGCAACATCCACTGCGATCGCCAACCCTGCCAAGCGTGGCGATTACGTCACTATCCCTCATTTTGGGGAGGCCTATGTCCAACAGTGGACGTCGAAAGGCTGATGGATGGAATATGTAATACTTGTATAAGGCAAAGGAGCCACAGCCCCCCTCATTGGTAAGTGGTTATCACACTTATGGGCTTAACAATACTGGTTATGCCAGTGTCTCATTTCTTTTTAATTAAATTTAAATCTGGTGTAATCCTCTTTCCTTTCGTATATACTCTAACTGTACTCTTTCGTATAAGAAAAAAGCAAAAATAAAACAAAATGACTATCGCGCGTGTGTGTAGCGAAGAAGATGATATACGTCGCATAACTCCAACATAAAATATTTATTATGTTTTGAGCTGGATGTATACCCGCCTATGCATTGTGCTAACGTGATCACGTCGAAACAGTGCGCGTGTGGATTGCTGGAGAGTGCTAGACATTGACCGTGAGTACATTCCCTTCTGTCCCATCCCATTTAAAACCTACACTAATTTATTAAATACAGTCCACTTCTTTTCTATCCAAAAATTAGGGACAACTCTCCCACCAAACACCCTGGCGTAATCAAATACTAAGAATACTGCCAAGTTGTTCACCATTTCGCGTATGGGCAATGAACGACTTATCAACTAGAAACACACCGAGGTGTTTAACGTTTCGTCACACGACACACGATGGTATTAACTCGTTCAGGCCCGATCATAAGTATCTATCCTGCTTAGTACCCATTTTTTTAGGCGGGTAAAAATGTACCTAACCGCAGACCCCGTCGTTCGGGGCAACGCACAGGGTACTGTGGGGCCCTCACCCACTAAATAAACCCGCCATGTAACGTCTCTCCGCCTTTGTTGGCGGGCCACAGGAACTATGTTACATTGCTTCAGTGGTATCCTAATTAGTACCCTACCCTCCCACCAGTAATGCGATGGGTGATAAACGTTTAATTACCTTAGTTGCCTCGTACGACACCCCGGGAAAAAGGTGTATCACATAGTGCTACTAAATATTTTCTAACTCATATTTGAAATGAATACATCTATACCTACTATTAATACTATTATAAAGTTTTTACAATCATTATTTTTATTGTAATATCTATTACTACTTTTTAGTTTAACTAGCTTCAAAGCGTGTTATTTTAGTTTTTTAAATTATAATTTATTTTCTTCTTTTTTTAGTCTCAAAATAGTATCAAAAGTAGGTACTAGTAACTTTTAAAGATTCGCGATTCGTTGTCCCGTGACCACGTCTGCTGCAACGCAGTTGAAACGTCGGGTAAAAGGTAGTTAATAATTTCACCTATTTTATACGCGAAAAAAGACCCGTTTATGCTACTTTAAATAAAAGTAGGTACTGTTATTTAAAAGAAATAATACCTATTTATGCTGTGATAATTTGCCTTTAAACTTCGTCGGATGGACGGACATGGCTAAATTATAAGGGTTCTTTATTGGCTACGGAACCCTACAAACCGATAAACTCAATAACTCAAATGATTGCATTGTCATCGATCCTTGATAAGTGTGCAAGTTTCAAATCAATCCGACGTTTTGTTGTGGTTGAAAATCACGTTCGAAGATTCCGTTATAATTAACCCTGACGATCTTAATTAGTATAATGAGATAATTTCATCGAATTGTTAATTTGCCATCGGCCCTCGATAAGTTTGAACGAAATGATCGTTGAAAATGAGTCAAAATCGAAGTCAACGATGCGGTTACAAACAAACAAACATACAAGTGAAACTAATAAAAAAATATCAAATTAGTGTATTGTCATCGGTCCTCGATAAATCTACAAAGTTTGCTCGCCGTTTAAAGTGGGTCAAAATCGCGCCCAAAGGAGTTGGTTACAAACATACAGGTGAAGCTAATAAAAAGCGTGTAAAAAGGCCTATGGTGTTGTATGCTAAAAATATCTAAATATATATTCAGCCATTTTTCCGTGATTGAGGAGCAAACATTCAAACGTTTACATTTAAAATATTATATAGCAGGATAAAGGTAAGTATTATACAATATGCCTATATACTATAGATAGGTGACAAAAAAAGTTGGTTAAGTATAAAAAATGTTACCTGAGTCTTCTAAACGTACCTAGGTACCTACCAAAGTCAAATATAATTCAGAATTTGGTATGAGAACTGAGATCAATAGGTTTTGGTAAAGTACGAGTAGTTATGGGTTTTAGTGTAGGTGATTATTTACTCCGCCGGCGGACCACCGAAGGAATGTAACATAGTTCCAGTGGCCCGCCAATAAAGGCGGAGAGACGGCAAAAAGGTGTTTGCGCATATTTTTTAAAATATTGAACATGGTTTTATTTTCTACTAATACTTAGAGCCCTACACAGCATTAGGAACGATTCTTTTCAATGACCGCATAATCGCAAATTAATTTCAGCTTCAATTCGCAAATTCTCTGGATCTCGTCTCTATGCACATTCTCATCGATGGAACGACTTCATTATTTAATATAACGTGAACGATTTGAAAAGCCTAATTTGATTAGTTCTTACAATATTTTTTTCTCAAATATCTTTTAATTTAGCTTAGCTCTATTAAAGTCAAATACCTATTATTTAGTATAAATAAAGCTTAATCGATTAAAAATGATGAGGTTATGTATTCGTTGCCAAAATTGAAACGCCATCTCTTTTTCCCTCTCATGGAGCTACTAAAGTTTCACTTCAACAAATATAGGTTGAAGTGTAATCATAAAATATGCCATTGCGCATTGAATAGTATCGAAAATGTTGTTTGTCTATATGAAAACATAAGAGCCCTTTTAATTTACTTTAAGATTTTTTGATATATTTTATTTTGCATTTAACATGCTTAGCCATATAAATTAACAATGTGATAATGTGCGCCACCTTCTTAGCGTCACCCAAGACGCTAAGAATGAATTGAATGTGTTGTCGAAATTCACAGTCCCGAGCAATTGTTACGAGGGCTGAATTGGCAAAGCATATGGGATGGTATTCCAGGAGATGCAGGTTCAAATCCTATTCGTGACTGTTATCACAGTATTATATATTTACTGTGCTGTTATGTTGTTTGTGTTAATTCATTTTAAGAACCAAATTAGTACGGAAATATTCCTCAAATCTCGTTTTTCCAATGCACTCTAACTAATAAATCTTAGGAAATGACCACTTCTGCCAGGAAATTAACAAATTAGTATTTTATCCTATTACTTAACTTCCCATCTAGCTTCATTCCCGCTGGTTACATCCGCTACTGAAACTAGTTATGAGCTATAGGTACATAGGTACTAATTCATTTCTGAAGCAATTGCCTTCAATTGCAAAACATAGGTATAAATCTTAATAAGTTCTCTTATACACCATGTATTATATGAGCATATAAACATATGATTATGAGCAAAATACTTCACGTGAAACCACTTCTTAAAAGCAAGTAACTTAAGTAGGTACCTACTTGTACTCCCTTCACGGGCGGTGCACACGCCCCCGGTCATGGCTCCGCCAGATGACGACCGGGAGGCCGACGACGGGGAGGTACCGCCCGTGACGACGACGGAAATGGGGGCGGCAGCGGCGCGTATGCGGAGAGGCGCCACCCCCGGGCCGGACGGGGTTCCCGCCCGAGTGCTGGCCCTGGTCCTCAACCACGTTGAGCCCCGCCTCAGGGGACTGTTCGACGCTTGCCTGGTGTCCGGACGGTTCCCTGACTGCTGGAAGGAGGAGAAGCTCGTGCTCCAGCCGAAGCCGGGACGGTCTCCGAACACAGTCGCGGCCTTCAGGGCCATCGTGTTGCTGGACGAGGTGGGCAAACTCCTCGAGCGGGTAGTAGCTGCCCGCATCGTCCGGCACCTAGGAGCGGTCGGCCCCAACCTGTCCGACGCCCAGTTCAGATTTCGGGCGGGTCGGTCTACGGTAGACGCCATTCTGCGCTTGAAGGCCGCGGCAATAGTCTGCCATTCGGCTGCATCAAGGAGGCACTCCGGTACCATGGAGTGCCCCTCTACCTAAAGCGGCTGGTGGCAGACTACCTCGACGGCCGCAGCGCCCTCTTCGTGGACCGGGAAGAGGAACTTGTAAGGAGGTCTATGTCATGCGGCATCCCACAGGGTTCGGTTCTAGGGCCGCTCCTGTGGGACATCGGCTACAACTGGGTCCTCCGTGGCCGGCTTCCCCCCAGGGCTGGGTGTAATTTGCTACGCAGACGATACGCTCGTCACAGCCCGGGGCAGGACCCTCGAGGAGGCGGCAACGCTGGCCACCTCAGGTACCGCGGAGGTGGTCAAATGGATCGAGGCGCTGGGGCTTAGGGTGGCCCTTGAAAAGTCGGAGGCCCTACTCTTCCACGGGCGCCGACGTGGCCCACCCGCCAGCGCCTCGATAACGGTCAATGGTGTGGGACTTCCGATCCAGGCCCACATCAAATAGCTGGGCCTGGTATTGGATGGACGGTGGCACTTTGACGAGCACTTCCGCCGTCTTGCGCCAAAACTCGTCGGCACGGCGTCCGCCCTCGGGCGACTGATGCCGAATTTGGGCGGACCGAGTCTCGCGTGTCGACGACTCTACGCGGGGATAGTACGGTCGATGGCACTGTACGGCGCGCCCGTGTGGGCGGAGTCTCTGGCCGCTCGCAATAGGGCCCTTCTGTGGCGTCCACAGAGGGTCGTAGCGGTCAGGGCAATACGCGGGTACCGCACGGTCTCCACCGATGCAGCCTGCGCGTTGGCCGGAACCCCCCCGCGGGATCTGGAGGCGGAGGTGCTCGCCGACGTCTATCGGTGGGCGTTGTCAGCGCGGGGGGCAGCCGCCCCTCGCCGAGCGCGATTTCATCGTGGCGAGAAGATGCCCGCCGCGCCACCGTCCTAAAGTGGAAGTCTCGGCTGGAGATGATCCGGGCTGGTCTCTGGACCGTGGGGGCGCTCCAGCCGATCGTGGAAGAATGGGCAGGGCGGTAGCAGGGGGTCCTCACCTTCCGGTTGGTGCAGGTTTTGTCGGGGCATGGTTGCTTCGGCAAATACCTGCTCATGATCGCTAGGAGGGAGACGACCCCAGGCTGTCACTACTGCGACTGCGGCGAGGACTCGGCGCAGCACACGCTCGAGTCGTGCCCGGCTTGGGATGTGCAGCGCCGGGAACTCGTTGCAGTAATAGGCGTGGACCTGTCGCTGCCGGCCGTTGCGCGAGCGATGGTTGGCAGTGACAGGGCCTGGACCGCAGTCGCCGCCTTCTGCGAGGCTGTCATCTCGCGGAAGGAGGTGGCGGAGAGGGCCCGGGAGGAATCCTCCTTCGTGGACCCGATTCGCCGCCGGCGCGCAGGGCGAAGAGCGCGCGCTTACCTGCGCCTGATGCCGCCCCAGCCGAGGCTGCGGACGGTGGGGTCGGGGAGTACCCTGCCGTCCGCGGAAGCCTACTGCGAAGGTGTGACGCCCAAGTGCGCGGGGCGTCGCACAAGAGAGGGTGCCCGAAGGGGCTGCCGCCTGCGGATCGCGGTGAAACGACGCGGTACCCGTGATCCGCCGTAGTAAGGGCGGGTGAGGGCGCACGGTGGGTTCGGTACCTACTTGTAAAGAACAAATTATTTGTGAAAATATTGAGTAAGAGAACTTAAGTGCGAGCGGGAATCGCACCTGCGTCTCTTCCAATCCGGAATTTGTTCTTTAATATAGCTAAGCATGTAAGTGCTAAAATAAAGATCAAAATGGGTACTTCTACTTGAAAATAAAACTTAATTGTCTTTACTGTGAATTAGAGAAAAACGATTTGCATCTATTACCTACCACATAACATAATGAAATTGATTTATTAAACACAAAGTGGAAAATGTGGAATCGAATAATTAATGCATATACGAGGAGGGATCAAAAAGTAGTGAGAACGATATGTCGTCCTTGGTAAGAAAAAAAATAGCTAAGTGCGAGCCGTTATTAAATACCTCTGTTTAAAAAAGTTAACGACGCAAGAGATTCATTGCGATTTGGAGGCAACATTAGGAGAGTGCCCCGCCGTATTCCACTGTTGCAAGGTGGGCTTCTCAATTTCGAGTAGGGAGAACGATCACGGAAGACGAACATCGTTGCGGCCGTCCATCGACGTCAGTCACCCAAGAAAATGTTGCGAAAGTCAAGAAAATGGTATTGAGCGATCGAAGAGTTACCATCCGATACTTAATTCAAGAAACGGGCATTTCATATGGAAGTATTCAATCCATATTGAAACAATCTTTGAATATGATAAAAGTCTCCGCAAGATGGGTGCCGAGAATGTTAACCGACAGTCAGAAACAAAATCGACTTGACATTTTGAAGATACTGTTGGACAAGTTTCAAGAAGATTCTGAAAACTTTTTGTCTCGTTTCGTAACAATGGACAAAACATGGATCCATCATTTTGATACCGAGACAAAACAGCAATCTTCGCAATGGAAACGGCCATCATGACCGACTCCGAAGAAGTTTCGTGCCGTGGCATCGGCTGGCAAGGTTTTGGCCTCAATATTTTGGGACTCAGAAGGGATATTGTTGATTGATTACCTGGAGCGTGGAACCACTATTACAGGCCAATATTATGCAGCTTTAGTTCCCAAGTTGAGGAATGCCATCAAAGAGAAAAGCAGAGGGAAACTTCGAAGTGGCGTGCTGTTTTATCACAACAACGCACTCGCGCACAGGTCAGCAGTTGCGATGGCTGCCATTCAGCAAGCTGGCTTCGAATTGGTTGACCACCCCCCTTATTTACCAGATCTGGCGCCTAGCGATTTTTATCTGTTCCCCAAATTGAAAGAATACTTAAGGGGAAACAGGTACGAAGACGATAACGAGGTGATGGATGCCGTGGAGAGCTTTTTGCAGGACCAAGACAAAACTTTTTTTTTGAAAGGGATTGAAGCCTTAGAAAAGCGCTGGACTCGATGTGCAGAGAGACTCGGAGACTATGTAGAAAAATAAATTATTAAGTATTCAACAGTCATTATATTCTATCTCATTCTCACTACTTTTTGATCCCTCCTCGTATGGCTAAGCATGTCAAATGCTAAAAATATATAAAAAAATCTAGAAATTGATTTATTATAAGATAGTGTATCTTAAAGGGATCTGGCGTCACTTAATCAGAAAACTGAAGTTCCAATGCTGACCATAAATACGAAATATATATATATATATATAAGCGAATTACCACTCACTGACTCATCACGATATCTCCGAAAAACCAAAAATATGTCCGATTGACTTGAAATTTTGCATAGAGATTTTCACGACGTAGACGCTCGCTAAGAAAGGATTTTACGAAACTCCTATCCAAAATATATATTTTTTGTAATATATATAAACGAATGAATACGTGACCCCTTTAAGGGTCGAAAAATTCTGGCGACCCCCTTGGGCCATAGAGAGACAAAAAGTTAGTAGGTAATTTATAAGAATACGTTTATGATTTTCTCTATTTTGGTACCTATATTCATGATTAAGACCTACATGCTGTAAGAAGCCGCGACAGCTTTGAAAGTAAGTACGAGGTAAGTTGATAAGGCTGCGTGCGACTTTGATTTGGACGCTAGTTTGCGCGGACCTAACTTCGCGGCGTTGCCACACCACATTGTCGTTGCGGGCGAGTCAGCGTACCGCGCCGCCCGTGCTCCCACAGAAACTATTAATACATAATAAAATTGTGAATTCTATCAAAGGTAAAGCCTTGCAAACCCGGATGTTCAGAATCGTTTGTGAAGATATGGGTTCACTTTATCACAATATCCTTTACCACACAGAGGTCAGGTGGCTATCCAAAGGAAAGGTATTGACAAGAGTTCTATAACTGAAAGCGGAATTGTTAATTTTCTTACAAGATGCTAAATCCGAATATGCTAATAATTTTTCTGACCCTCTCTGGCTTTTGAAATAAGCATTTCTGGCTGATTTTTTAGCCACCTTAATAATTTAAACAAAAAGCTCCAAGGTACAAAAGAAAATATTTTAACAGCTAAAGATAAAGTCAAAGCATTTCATGCAAAACTTCATTTGTGGTCAACCTCTCCGCAAAACAATATATTTGAGTCTTTTCCATGTGTTCAGAAAACTGTTGAAGATAGAACAGACCAATCGCTTGTGGTAAGGGTCCACGTTCCTTGCATGATACAGTGCTTGTATAATTTGCAGGGGAAACTATTAACATACATTTCAGACTTAGAAGTTGACAATGGGCGTAAATGGATTGCAAACCCTTTCTTGGATAAATCGATAGAACTGGCTAATGTGACCACAAATATGAAAGAAAATCTTATAGATATAGCTGCTTAAAATGGAATTTTATGCGCAGTGATGACGTGTTTTGGATGAAAAGAAAACATGAATTCAATTCAAATTCAAATTCAAAAATATCTTTATTTCATAGGCCTATTAAGTAGCACTTAAAATCGTCAATAATACACTAATAATTAAAATAATTAACACGAGCGCCTGAGGCGAGTGCAACCGCAATAACAAAGTGGCGATTGCAATCGCCACAAGCGGCCGGATTCCGTAGTAAAGCCTTTCATGAGAAGAACCCGGCAAGAAACTCATGGGCCACTTTTTTAAATTGCCAATTTATTACAATTTAATATAATCTTTATAACTAAAATTACATTATATCTTATAAAACAATTTTGAAAATTAATGAATGAGGAGCAGCTCAAGCCCATTTAGTTTTATCCTCAAGATAATCCGAAACAGTGTAATAACCTTGATTACAAAGTCTAATTTTTACGGCTTTCTTAAACTTATTTAGTGGCATGTTTCGGACATTTTCAGGAATTTTATTGTAGAAGCATACACATTGCCCCATGAAAGATCTACTGATTCTGTGGAGACGAGTACTGTGAGCAACAAGATTGCCTTTGTTCCTTGTATTAATGTGATGAACGTCGCTATACTTATCAAAGCTTCTGATGTTTTTCTTGACATACAACAGATTTTCATATATAAATTGAGACACGACAGTTAGAATGTTTATTTCTTTAAATTTCTGTCTAAGGGAAACTCTCGGGCCCAGATTATAGATTGCACGAACGGCCCTTTTCTGAAGTACAAATATAGAATTTAAATCGGCGGAGCATCCCCATAGCAGTATGCCATAGGACATAATACTATGAAAGTAACTGAAATAAACTATTCTAGCCGTTTCAACATCAGTCAAT
Source organism: Leucoma salicis (assembly GCA_948253155.1). NCBI lineage: Eukaryota > Metazoa > Arthropoda > Insecta > Lepidoptera > Erebidae > Leucoma > Leucoma salicis. The sequence continues at coordinate 10,680,659 of OX411815.1, forward strand.
AATCTAATTTTTTTTACCGCATATGCCGCTGAGCTAAGCCTACCTGACAATTTTTTAATATGGGGGCACCATTGGAGTTTGTTATCTATAGTGATACCTAGGAAAACCGTGGACTCCACAAGGTCCAGTTCGACGCCATTCAATTGTACATTGGTTTCTACATGCCTTACATTGGGTGTAGTAAATTTTATACATTTAGTTTTATTTTCACTTAAAACTAGGTTATTAGTATTGAACCAATGAACAACTTTAGATAGTGTGTTGTTCACATCGTCATAATTAAGTTGTTGCCTTCTTATTTTAAATAATAAAGATGTATCATCTGCGAACAACACAATATTTCGATTATCTCCTACGTAGTATGGTAGGTCATTAATATAGACTAAGAACATAAATGGCCCCAAGATGGACCCCTGCGGCACACCCATTGTCATGACAGACCCATGTGATAACGTGCCATTAACATCGACCCTTTGAATTCTATTGCTCAAATAAGAAGTCAAAAGCTCGAGAGCCCTGTTCCTGATTCCGTAATGGTATAACTTTTTAATGAGGGTTTCATGATGTACACAGTCAAATGCTTTAGACAAATCGCAAAATACGCCTAACGCATCGTGCGAATCTTCCCAAGCTTTAAATATGGTTTTTAACAATTCTAGACCTGCATCAGTAGTAGAGCGATTCTTAGTGAAGCCGAACTGGTTTTTATGAAAAAAAATATGATTGTCAAAATGATCAACCATTTGTTTGAGAATAAGCTTCTCAAATACTTTACTTAGTGTCGGTAGTACAGAAATTGGACGAAAACTATTAAGGTCTGAGGTACTGCCAGATTTAAACAAAGGAATTACTCTACTAAACTTCATAAGGTCGGGTAATACACCATTAACAAAACAACCGTTAAACACAGATGTCAATTGGGGAGCAATAATATGAATAATTGAGTTTACTAACTTAACAGACATACCCCATAAATCCGCAGTTTTTTTAATATTAAGACTTTTAAAAGAATTTATAACACTGTTTACATTGACATCCGAGAATTTAAAGGAAGTATTACATATCGGAACACATTGCCTAAGGAGCTATTCGGCTGCAGTAGGAGACAACGTCAGATGTTTTGTTGTTAAAACAGGAATATTAGTAAAATAATTTTCAAATGCCGTTGCCACTTCTCGATTCGCTCTTCCATTTTTGTCATCTATTTTCAAGTTAAAGTCCCTCTTGCGCACTGTTTCTCTACCAGTTTCACTGTTTATCACCTTCCAAGTCATTTTAATAATATCGCCGGATTTTTTGATTTTATTTTTCAGATATAGTGATTTAGCACAGGAACAGGCCCGTTTGAATGTTTTGGAATAGTTTTTTACATATTCCAAAAATATTGGGTTGTGATTATAAGTTTTTTCATTATAAAGTTCATATAACCTTAGTCTACTTTTATAAACACCACAGGTAGCCCATTCACTAAAGCCCGCGCGAGCGCCAATAGTTACAGTTTTAGGTTTAAAATTCTTGCTGAATTCATTACTGATCAACTGGAATAGAGCAGTATATAAATCGTTAGGGTTGTCATGAAAAGGCAACCGTGGTACTTTTTCAGATAGATTACATTTAAAAAGCTCTAAGCGGCTAGAGTTCATTGGAACAAAGGTAACTTTATCTTTATGGACCCTACTAGTTCCAGGAAATACCACAAGTTGTCCACAGTGATCAGATTCCAGTTTATTTATGATAGATTTATTAATTGGTTTTGCATTTGTAAATATATTATGTATACAAGTTGCGCTCAAAGAAGTAATCCTAGTAGGTTCCAGAAAAACATTGTACATGTTATAAGATTTCATTATAGTTATAAATTTTTGAGTAATAGTACTATTTTCAAGTAAATTTATATTAAAATCTCCACAGATCACAATTGTTTTATTTGAACAGGAGGCTTTAAATAAAATATCCTCTAAGTGTCTCTCAAAATCATCATATGGTGAACATGGGGGTCTATAAACACAAGCGACAATGAACTGCTCAGACTCAATACAAGCAATTTCAATAACCCGTTCAACAGAGAGGCTCATAATATCATTACGTACTTTATATTTAATTTTATTATCTATAATAATTAGGGCACCACCCCGTATACTAATGTCTCTGTTGAATGAGCAAGCAACCTGGTGATTGGGAAAATTGAAAACGAATTGATTGTTTTTGAGCCAATGTTCTGTAATACAAAGAATATCTAATTCACAATCATTAATAAATAATTCAATTTCCAATTCTTTACCAAGCATACCTTGAATATTTTGATGTACCAGGTTGATAGGCTTTAATTTATTATTATTACACAATATACTATTACTAGAGCAAGAGGATGTCTCTTTTGTCTTTATTAGATTATAATTGGTTGATAAACTATTTTTAAAGCAAGAGGATATCTCTATTGTCTCATATTGTAATTTAAATTAGTACATGAAATGTCATTATTTTTATTACTATAAATGTCATCATTTAAATTACAAATGTCAACATCAGATTGCTCAATAAAAGCAAAGTTGTTAGCCAAGTTCTTGGCTGATGTATAAAAAAAATATGATAGCGAAGCAGCTACCTGTTGTTTAAAATATTTACAAAGATAATATCTATCTTCTGTCAAATAATAATAATGCTTATTAACATAATTGTTAATGTCAATGACATGCCCTGAGCTGGCAAGGAAAGCTCTAAAATTATTAGTGCCATTCGCCACTTCATACCTATGTGAACTCACGTTCTCTTCAATGGACATTAAAACTAAAAAGAGAAATAGATTCGAATTAGAAAATGATTTGATTATTAAACATTTCAAAAATAGCACCACGATTTGACAAACTTTTGAAAAATAAACAAGTCCATCATTTTCACTGAAATTGTGTTTTTACTGTAGTGTAGAACCTTGCCTTTTTCCTTTTGCCGGTGACCCCCCGAGTAAGGCTTCGCGACCCCCTAAGGGTCGCGACCCACAGATTGAAAAACACTGTGCTATCGTATTCAGACTTCTACACTCATTATCACAACAACACATGTCATCCGTTGCTATGGTAACCATTGATGTGGTTTATGCTCTGACTAAGAACTACTAGATGGAGCCACGGCGTGGCCGCACTTGAAACAGCAATATTTTTTTTAAATATCGGCAGGTTGACAAATATTTAACCATATTTGGGCAACTTAAACGATAGTTATAATGAGGTCTGTAACTAGGTCGTAAATAAGAAACTCTTCGTAACAAATATTTTATTGAAAATCGCAACGTTTATCAAAATGATTATTTAAAAGTAAATCTGCCACCCCTTCTATTCATCCAACCATCAGTCTTTAAACGTCCACTGTTGGACATTGGCCTCCCCAAAGAGAATACCAGAACTAGCAGGCTTGTGCTGACTGCATCCAACGGCTCCCTGCCGCTTTGACCAAATATTTGGTCCATCTGGTGGGAATGTTACGCTGCGCTATCCGATACGTGGTCGCCACTCGAGAACCTTTTTTCCCAACGGTTGTCAGTTCGTCGAGCGATATGGCCTGCCCATTGCCACTTCAGCATGCAAACTCGGCGGGCTATCTCGCCTTATATTCACCTTCTACCTCCGTATCCACAATAAGAATTCGATCACGTAGAGAAGCACCAAGACTTTGAGCCTTGATGCAAGATAAGTATTGCTTCTCCATATATTGCCGTTCTGTTCGATATCTCATCTGGCAAATAATAATAAGTTATATTTAATAAAATAATAGTACACAAGAATACAATTAAATTATCTTTTCTTTCTTTTCTGGGTCAAATAAGTAAAGAATTATCATCCTTTCAGCGCTGATTTCATTAATTGAATAAGAACTTTTTTTTATTGCATTTAGTGGCAGACGAGCCACGGCCCATCTGATGGTAAATGTCAACCGTCGCTCATGTACTCAACTATACTGAGAGTATTATCAAGCCGCTGCTCACCATTTCATTTCACCGATATATAATGAAAGAATAAACGGCTATCTCCTACTACGACCAAAACGCAACGATGTGCTTCATGGCCGGTCCCACGGGAGAGAGAGTACTATAAGTGGTGAAGTTAGCTATATGACGAATACCACGACCTTATAAATTTGTGTTGCAACCTACCATTTGGGGTGTGAATATATCTTATTTAATTTTGTTTTACTCCTGGGTTTTATTTTGAAACCCTTAAATCCCAGACAGGTGTCACAAAAGAGAGCAAATTAGTTTCTCTGAATTCTAGAGTATGACTACAGCGGTAGAATTGAGATTTACTTACAAAGTTGAAGTACAAAGACTTTAAAAGCTATACTTACATGAACATATTCACTGGCAATGATTTTGCTCCCAACGTTACTATTTTCTTATTATGTATAATGAAACATCAACAAAATATCGTGAGGCATATTTTGGGTATTTCGTGGGTTGCCTCGTTTTCCCGTAGCATCCACCCATTTCGATCTCGCATCTGGATTAGAGGAAAACCTAAAATGGTAATTTTTTATCATCATCTCATAAATGACATATAAATGTATTAGTAAAGTGAAAACTGGGCAAATTAAATTCGCAATAAGGCAACACCGAAACAATTCAAAGTAATAGAAATTTAGCTAGAAAACGTGTTTAGCGAGTGTATCTTAGTAGCAATTATTAATTTCGAGTAAAAAAAGCCCATTTTATATCACTTTATAACATTCAATCATTCAATTATTTCATTTTCGACTACATATGAATGAAATGTTATACCTGTATTTTTTCGCTCGCTGTAGCTTTTGTAGCATAGTACACTATTTTACAAGCACTATTATCACGTAGTCTTTTTCTCAAAACACTCATTAACACAAATTAACATAAAATTTTAATTAAAACCCGAATTTTTATACATAATGTTCGATTATGTCAGTTGGATCGTGACAGACAAAGCATTTTGACACCGTGACAATACCGAAAACTGGCCACGGCGACAAAGACAAAAATCTATGGTTTTGTATGTTTTTTGCACCAGTAAATTGTATCTTGTGTTCTCGCTCATACATGTCAAAGAATTTTCTTCGCTCTGTCTAGATAGTCTGAGGGTTTATGCTAAAAGTTTGTTTTTAACAAAATAGTTTACATCCTATTCTCAGACTTACTAAATATACATTAAAAATTTCATAGGAATCGGTCAAGCCGTTTCGGAGGAGTATGGCGACAAACACTGTGACACGAGAATTTTATATATCAGACTAGCTGACCCAACAAACGTTGTTTTGCCATATAAATTATTTCTACATCGGCAGTAGAAGGGTCAACATTTAGAGTTGTACCTATGTTTAAAATTTTGTCCAAAATATTAAAAAAAATATTTAGGGGTGGGTCACCCTTATCATTTAGGGGTATGAAAAATAAATGTTGGCCGATGCTCAGATCTACACGATACGCACACAAAATTTCATACAAATCGGTCAAGCCGTTTCGGAAGAGTTTGGTAACAAACACCGCGACACAGAATTTTATATATTAGATAACAACTTTTAACTGCGTGCGTGAGCTTAATGATTACTATTCAGAAAGAACGAGAAAAAAGAGACAGTGTAGTAAAAACTCTTGAAAAACTCAAAAGAGTTTTTATTATTATTAGGCACATTGATACGTTGCGGCAAACAATACTACACGAAATGAGTGCAGGAAAGTGTAATCTGCACTCATCTATACTGAACACTTTTAGTACCTAATTGTGGATCTTCTGTTTTATACACCAACTGCCTCTGTGGTGCAGCGGTAGTGTAAGCGACTGCTGATCATGAGGTCTTGGGTTCGATTCCCGGGTAAGGCAGTGCTATAGAGTTTTTCGTAAAAAGAAAAATTCTCAGTAGAGCCTGGAGTTCGAAATGTGCCCGGTAGACGGCAATAGGCTCGCCCCCTATTACGTGGGACTTAAACATAGCTGGTGAATCGTGGGTGTGTAATACTCTGCCTACCTCTTCGGGGAATACAGGCGTGATGCTATGTTTTTGTTTATACATCAATGTTTTATAACACATAATTGGACGTAGTTTAGCAGAAAGGACTCGAGCCACACTTAGGTCAAAAATGAGTTATATATACCAAAAAGGTCCTAACGGTTGCTTTGAGTTATATATACCAAAAAGGTCCTAACGGTTGCTTCTTTCATTCAGCAAAAAAGATCCGGGGTAGTACAAGTATAAGGCTGTTTTTTTAATGATGAGAACCAAACCACATATATGACGGGTATTTTTTTACATACCACTGTAATAACCAAGACTGTTCGGGTCGTTTTTAATAAATGTAATTTGAAAGAAGCAAATCTATATTTAATCAACTAAAACGACTCAAACTGTGTGGGTTATTTATGATAAATCGATTTACGAAGGAACAAGCCCATTTTACATTCAGCTGAAAAGAACTAAACTAATGTGAGTCGTTTCATACGTAATATAAAAATAGTTTTATGTAAAGGCTTTACTAAATTCACCTCCTAGTTTACAAACAATCACATTTAGGTAAATATCCAGCCACACATTCTTATCGTACGATACAGATTTCACCAAAATAGAATAACAGTTGAAATCTGCAAGTGGTCGGAGCATCAAAGTCGTAGGAGACGGATGCTGCACCGATATCATGAAGGTTAATGCTGGCGTACCACAAGGCTCGGTGCTCTCCCCGACGCTGTTCATACTGCATATCAATGACTAGCTTTCGATAGAGAGTATGCATTGCTATGCAAATGGCAGCATGGGTGACGCGTGGTATACCGGCGGACCTCGGAATTGGCAGAAAAAACTTGGTTAAGTTAAGGACACATTCGTGGCGCCCCAATTCCCGGTCTCCACTCACACACTCCACTTGACTTCCTGAAATGGCGTGCCGTTCGAACTGTCGATGATCTCAATCACTCACATCTCAATCACACACAACTCACGGACGGGATGGCGTCGTTGGGGCGATGGAGAGACTGAGTCTTTCTGTGTGCTCTATAGACTCTTCAATGGGGAGTGCTCTGAGGATCTGTTTGAGGTGGTATCAACATCGCCGTTTTACTACCGGACCACGAAACGCCCTTTATCCATACTACCCGAAGACGATTCCGAGCATGACAGTTTGTTTTCAGCGTTCCTTCTACCTCGTACGTGTAAGACTGACTGACTGATTGACTACACATATGGCGGAGTGGTTTAGATACCAGCCTTCCGCAACTTTTTGTGTAATCCACAACTGTTTGTTCTGAGTCTAGGTGTACTCTGTGTCCGTGAAATTGTATGTTTGTAAAGACCCAGCGATACGAGGGTTATTCCTGAGTAGTCGTTAAAAAAAAGAGCTGGAATAAACTTCTTGCTGTGGTATTTCCGCAGCGTTACGACTTGTCCCTCTTTAAACGAGGTTAGTGAAGAGCACTTTACTCCCGGTGGGCGGCAGCTTGGCTCTGTTCCTGGTGTTGCCAAAGTACAGGAGTGGCGCTTAACGCTTACCATCAGGTGAGCCGTTTGCTCATCTGCCACGGTTAGCAATAAAATAGTGTATTAAAAAGGATGGTAAACATTCCATTTTTATGAAAATAGATGGCATATTCCGAGAGCTCAACGTTGAAAAATAGGAGTCACAGCAAAAGTATTGAATATTTTTTCTGAAGATGGTTTCGTTTTCCTTTGGCCTGATGGCCAAGAAAGTGCACAGGCCATTTTGAATGATTTAATATCAATCACATAGCATCACGCCTGTATTCCCCGAAGGGGTAGGCAGAGGTGTATTACACACCCACGACTCGCCAGCTATGTTTAAGTCCCACGTAATAGGGGTCGAGCCTATTGACGTCTACCGGGCACATTTCCAAACTCCGGGCTGCTACTGAGAATTTTTCTTTTTAGGAAAAAGCGCAATAACATTGCCCGACCCGGGAATCGAACCCGAGACCTCATAATTAGCAGTCGCATACACTACCGCTACACCACCGAGGCAGTTTAATATCAATGCTTCTTCTTATTTTAAAAAACTGTCTAGACAAGTCTTTAAAAGGAAAGGAAGATGTGATTGGGTTTGGAGCAGAATCCGATTTAGCAGGAGCTGTGTGATGAAAATCATACTGGAGAATCGCTAGTTTGAAGAACATTATCTGATTTATAAATATATCTATTTTACAAAATAAACGATCACTAATTTTTAGTTTAAAAATTACTGTGAACACAATTTATTGGTACTTAGATTATTTTTGAGAAATTAAAAATAGTAGTCCGTAATGTAAAACCCTATTTAGCAAAAACGACTCAAACTCACATTTTACCCAATAACTCGAAAAATATGTCAGCTTTTGTATCACAACTTGAATCATATCAATATTAGTATATTTGTCCATATGTAATAACATTTCAAAATGTTCTAATTGCAACATCATCGTAGCAATTATCATCTAAATTTTAAACCAACTTTTTGTGGGTTAGGTCGTTTCTGCTAAACTACGTCCAATTATACTAGGCTGTACGGCTTCATGGTGAGTAAGACGGTAAGTTTGCCACGCCCTGAGTGGTTGGTGTGGTAGCCTATAAAGGTTGCCTTTACCTTCGCGAGTAATCCACCCATTTTTTTTTTTTTTTTTTTTTGGCAAGCCCACCCCATTGACCGTTATCGAGGCGCTGGAGGGCGGGCCCCGTCGGCGCCCATGGAACAGTAGGGCCTCCGACTTTTCAAGGGCCACCCTAAGCCCCAGCGCCTCAATCCGCCTGACCACCTCCGCGGTACCTGAGGTGGCCAGCGTTGCCGCCTCCTCGAGGGTCCAGCCCCGGGCTGTGACGAGCGTGTCGTCTGCGTAGCAAATTACGCCCAGCCCGGGGGGGAGCCGGCCACGGAGGACCCAGTCGTAGCCGATGTCCCACAGGAGCGGCCCAAGAACCGAACCCTGCGGGACGCCGCACGACATAGCCCTCCTTACAACGTCCCCTTCCCGGTCCACGAAGAGGACGCTGCGGCCGTCGAGGTAGTCTGCCACCAGCCGCCTTAGGTAGAGGGGCACTCCATGGTACCGGAGTGCCTCCTTGATGCAGCCGAATGGCAGACTATTGAAGGCGTTGGCGATGTCAAGCGACACCGCCAACAGCACATCCCTCGAGGTGACGGCCTCCGCAGCCGCGGCCTTCAGGCGCAGAATGGCGTCGACCGTAGACCGACCCGCCCGAAATCCAAACTGGGCGTCGGACAGGTCGGGGCCGACCGCTCCTAGGTGCCGGACGATGCGGGCAGTGACTACCCGCTCGAGGAGTTTGCCCACCTCGTCCAGCAACACGATGGGCCTGAAGGCCGAGACTGTGTTCGGAGGCCGTCCCGGCTTCGGCAGGAGCACGAGCTTCCCCTCCTTCCAGCAGTCAGGGAACCGTCCGGACACCAGGCAAGCGCCGAATAGTCCCCCGAGGCGGGGCTCGAGATGGTCGAGGACCAGGGCCAGCACTCGGGCGGGAACCCCGTCCGGCCCGGGGGCGGCGCCTCTCCGCATACGCGCTACCGCCGCCCCCATTTCCGTCGTCGTCACGGGCGGTACCTCCACGTCGTCGGCCTCCCGGTCATCATCTGGCGGAGCCATGACCGGGGGCGTGTGCACCGCCCGTGAAGGAAAAAGTCCCTCGACCACCTCAGAGAGGAAGCCCGGCTGGAGGGTCTCCGTAAGGGGGGGGCCCTGGGCGCGGAGCTTGTTAAGCGCCGCGCGGTACGGGCGTCCCCAGGGGTCACGCTCGAGACCCTCCAGCATCTCCTGCCTTTTCGCATCTTTGGCGCGACAGATGGCCAGCTTTAACGCGGCGCGCGCCCTGCTGTACGCCGCATACAGCCGGCCCTCCCGCTCTTCGTCGCGGATTCGGCGACGGCGGCTGCGGGTGTAGGACCTCCGGGCACGAATACAGGCCGCACCGAGGTCCGCCAGCTCCGGGGACCACCAGTAGACCCCCTTCCGTCAAGGCGGGCGCCGCACACGGGGCATGGCCGCATCGCATATCTGCGTAAGCATGCCGCGAATGCGGCCAGCCTCGGCGTCCACGTCTTCCGTCAGGGGGGGAGGCAGCCAGGATTGAAAAATGGCCGCCTCCACTAGCAGGTCCCGGTCGAGCCTACCCACAGCCCATCGCGGAAAAGCGGGAGTTCTGTCCGCCGCGTGACCCCTGCTGGCAACCTGAAGGTTCCGGGAGACCTCTATCTGAATATATCTGTGGTCAGATAGGGTCTCGACCTCCTCCAGGACTCGCCAGCTCCTTACGCGTGCGGCGACACCGGGGCTAGCGAACGAAAGGTCCACTATCGACCCGCCCCAGGGCCGCACGCACGTTTGGGCGGACCCTCGGTTGAGTAACACGAGGTCCGCCGCTGCCGCCCACTCTTGGACCGCCGCACCTCGGGGGTCCGTCCTGGGGGACCCCCACGCCGTTGATTTGGCGTTGAAGTCCCCCAGCACGAGCACAGGGCTCGGTGCTATACGCCGTATCGAGGTCTCCAGGTTGTGCAGGAAGACCTCGAAAGCCGCCAGACTACGACTAGGGGAGAAGTACACGCCATACAGCGTGACCCCTCCCCATTCGGCCGCCACATATCCCGTGCCCTGGTCTTTGAGTGACAAGGGCGGGGAATGCGGCGCCGCCGAGCCGACGACCGCCACGGAGCCATCCCCGCTACTCGCCCAATTGGGGCGATCCGGGACTATGTAGGGCTCCGCGGCTACGGCAACACCGATCGACCGCTCCGCCATGGATTGCAGGAAGAGGTCCTGCGCCCTGGCGGAATGGCCGAGATTCCCCTGGAGGACGATAGCGTCGTGATCCTTTATTGGACCACGATATCCTCCTCCATGCGCTGCGGCGGTCCAGCCGCGCCGGGTTGGGCAGCCGGGGCCGATTGGCTGCCCACCCCCCTCTTAGGGCCTGACTTGGCCGGAGGCCTGCACCCCACCCGCCCCATACAGTGGTTGGCGGGGCGATTGCCCGCCGCGCACGCGGGGCAGTGTGGGGTGGCAGAACAGGCAGCCGCCTGGTGCCCTGCCTGACCGCAGCGGAAACAAAGCCCGCTGCAGTCAAAGCAGTTTGTGCACAGCGGCCGGGTGTGACCGACCGCCATGCACTTGTAACACCTGGCAGGCCGGGGCTCCAGCGCGATTACCCGCGCGGCGCTCCAGCCCACCAGAAGTCTACCGGCGGCGACCAAATCCTTGGCCGCCGCGACAGGGCACGAGACCCAGACGGCACCCACACCACCTGGACCTGGGCAAATGGTGCCCACCCGGACGGCGCTGCTGGGAGACCCGGTTTTCGAGGCGATTGCCTCCCGGATCTCTTCCGCCGTCACGGAATCGTCCAGCCCGGAAATGCGCAGTTCGGCGCACTTCACGGGTCTGGCGACCCGGACACCACTCTCCTCTGGGAACAGGCCCAGCAGTCTCGCGGCCATTGCGTCGGCCGTCTTGGCGCCCTCTGGCCCCAGGTACTCGAAAATCCGAGCACCTGTCCGGGCTTGGCGGGAGCGAGCGGAAACGTCCCCGAGATCGGAGACGTTTATCTCCCGCCGGGCACGCTTCAAGACGGCCTCGTAGGTCAGGCCCTTTTCTTTTCCCTCAGGCAGCACGGTGATCACCACCGCAGCTGCCTTCGGGACCTTCAGTTTCCGCGGCTTCCTCTTCCGCGGCTTCGGGGCTTCTCCTCTCGGATTAGTAGGCGCCGCTTCGCGCCCCGAGGCAGCGCCGCGATCCCTGGCCCGGGATCGCCGGGGCCCAACCACCTGCCAGTCCCCGTCTGAGGACGTAGCAGTGGCGGGGGTGGGGGCAGGAGCCCGGGGCGCGACAGCCGTATCCCGCGAGGGTGCGACCGTTCGTCGCGGCGCAGCAGAACGCGGAGGCACAGCGGCGCTTGGCAGAGGCGGGAACTCCTCTCGGGGCTGACCCCTCGGGGCTTGTCCCGCCTTTTCCTTTTTTTTGGGCTTTTTTTGGCCCTTTCCCTGCACAGGGGCCGGCGAAGGCTTTGCCGCTGGTGGTTTGGCCGCCGGTGGTTTAGCCGCCGTCGCGGCAAAAGACACATGCCCTCCCTGGCACGGCAGAGGTGTCGATGCCGAGGACGCTGCAGCCCTTCTTTTATCAGCCGCAAGCGGCGGCCGAAGTCGGGGTTCCGGCGGCAATCTTGCGGCTAGGGCCTCAATTCTCGGGCCAAAGACCGCATCCATGCGGTCGATGACCGCACGGAGCATTTCGTCGTCGAGCCCAGTGACAGGGCCCGACTGAGCGGCAGACGGAGCCGAGGCAGACGGAGCCGAGGCGGTCGCCGAGGTGGGGCGGGGGCACGGCGGCTGCGGCGAGGCGGTCGCGGGGAGACCAGGCTCGACCCGCAACTCAGCAGAATCCGAGGCACTCGGGATGGCCTCAGGGAGCCCAAGTTCGGCTCTCATATTGGCCATCCCTCGGTGCAGCTCCTCGACCGTTGTCTCCAGGCGCTCATTGCGCGCCCCAAGGTCGGCTACCTCCGCCACAAGCCGCTCCACCACGTTGGACAGCTCCGTGGCGGCGATTTTAAGGCCCCGGACGAAGCTACTCTTGAGGTTCCTCGAGCCCAGGGCCACTGTCGAAATTATGGCCACGCTGTCCGCGGCTCTCTCGGCAAATTTGGCCGCAGTAGGCGGCCCATTGTCGTCTATGGGGAGACGGAGTTTCTCAGACAGGAGCGCCAAGCGCTCCTCTGCATGTTGCACCGTCTCCGCCCGCTTCAGACATCGCGTCTCTGCCTCTTTCGCTGAGGCGACACGCGGTATCGGCGTCCCGGGACGGCTGATACCTCGACCCCTAGCCGCTGCGGGTATTTTAGGGGGAGGCATCTCGGTGGAGCTCAGGTCGGACTCCGAGGCAGCGCCCCCCTGAGACAGGGTGCGCTTGCGCCAGAAGCGCGACTCCGACACAACCTCTGCCGGCCGCGATTGCCGACTCTCAGCAGCCTCAGATAGGCCACCCTCCTCAGCGGCAGACATCTCGGCAGCTGATGTGCAGGCCGAGCTGCCCGTCATCGAGCCGTCCCTCGAAGACTGGGGCGTTCCCTTGGACGTCTTCTTGCCCTTGCGGGACTTTTTGCCGCCGCGCGTTTTACGCGCAGCTGCACTAGTAGGGGCCGCATTTGCAGCCGGACCCCTTACGGCTGAGGCGTCGGGATTTTCACCCAACTCGGTCAATTTTGAGTTTAACAATTTTTCCATGTTGTTCCCACGAGTATGGGAGAAAGGAGGTCCACCCGGGCAGAGCTCCCTGTACCCGGGTAAGCGTACATTTGTAACCCAACACAGGGGGTCCGCAGGTACCCTGGCTGGGGCCGCGCTCGAGACTGAACTACCCATCAGCCATGCATCTCCTCGCCGCGCGCCAGAGCTTGAGATTCGGGGTAATTTTTTATAGAGGTTGTCTTCCTCGCGGTCCGGGCGATTAAGCCAAGACCCTCGTTCCTGTATGCCCGCGAGACGTAACCACAGGCACGCGCTCAGGTTTACGATTTGGGACGGGGGGGGCCGCTGTGGCCCCACTGCCCCCCCTCTCCAGAGCCCGGTGAGCCAGTCTGGCCCCACCGACTCCGACGCCTGGTCTATCCGCTGTGCCCTCTGCTGAGTCAGAGGGACACGCGGAGACCCGTCCTGTCCGGAATTTTAGCCGCCGGCGACTGCCGACGTTGCCCGGGGTGCACCACTAGGAGGTAAACCGGACAAATTAGCACCCCGCGAGTAATCCACCCAAAGAAAAGCTATGTCCTATGGCTTTTAAAAATAAGGAATGATGATATAGAGGAGATGAGGAAGTGGTCAATTAAAATAATATGAAGGGCAACAGGGGGTGGTTTGGTAGGTTTCTAATTTAGAGATAGAAACACACATATTTAGATATTTTTGAATTAAGAATGTTTAATTTAATTTTATATTTGATATAGGATACACATATATTTCAATGGTTTTATAAAATCGCGGGTAAAATATGGGTCGAATTCAGAAATTAAATCTTTAACGCTGACGAAGTCGCGGATATCAGCTAGTACCTATATATACATAAACGAAATCGCTGTGTAGTATAGACAATATTAATTATTTATTAAACCGCCGCCGTTTAAAAGTAAAAGGCAGCGGGAACTGGGCATACCGAAAATCCCGAAAATCGGACATCATGGCGTACCTAAATTGGGAATAATGAATTCCAATACTATAAGTTGGTGTCGGATGGTGTCTGATAGACACCTAGAAGACGTCCTAGAAGAGCGTTCCATCAAAAAAAAAACAAAGGAAACAAATAAAACACATTATCCATAAACGTTAGATCATTTTTATTAATTGTAAATATAATGTAGGTTATTATTAGCAATACACCCTTTTGCCTAAATTGGTCGCAAAATTAAAAAAAAAAAATTTAAAAAAAAATTAAATAATAACCGATCCAACTACGCCTGCAAAATTATCTGACCAGACAAAAATTCTAAAAAAAAACATGATTATAAAACATGATAGACACAAAATTACAATATTAGGTTAATTACAACTGATATAATCGTTGATTACTGCGCTATGCTCAATCACTGCAAAAACTTGGAATTATTGTTAGCTCACTAGAACACAGAGTTGATCACCTTGCTTAGCCAACATTTATCAAGTACTTATAATGAATTATGTAAATAATCCTGTCAGACGAAACATTGTAGGTACTATGATCTTATATCCCAATATGACTATTACTTACCTACTCCAGTTCTTATTCCCAAAGTCAAGGTTGAAATACACTCTATTTGCTAAAGGCCTTATTTCAAATTTGGAATATCTTTTTTCTTTAGGCATTTCGGTGCTAACTCTACATTCACAATTATTTTCATTGAATTGAAATTATTACGAGTATGTTGCTTTATATTTTCTCTAGAAAATTATTAATAATAAAGAATGCTTATTGTTGATATTTTTTCATTTTGTTCTGCGTTTGACGCACTTATTTTTTATTGTTTTTGTCCATTCAATCCAATGAAGTTATAATATGAAAATACACACGATATATTGTGTAACATGTAAACATAAATCAACGAATAAATGTGTTTCGTCCGCGTAAATTAACAATACCAGTCTATCTCAATTAACGTGATAATTTCACTGAGGCAGGTGGAAAACTCTGAATAAATTGCCATGCCAAGGCCCCTACTAGCTAGTAGGTACCTATGCGTTAAAAGGCTGTTTCACTCCTATTGTCGATGGGGCTGGTGAATGGTAGTGGTAGTCAGCGAATCCCCAGCAGAATAGAAATCTACTTATAAACACTGGGGCTCAAGATTTTATTTTACGTTCTAGGTTTTTCTCAATAAACTAATCAACATACCTACTGATAATATGTATCTATACATGGTATCTATTACGTCCTTAGACCAAGAAAAAAATATAAAGACAGCATCGTCGACATAATCACAGTAAATATAAAGCTAAAGCAGTAGTGAAACTAGGCCTATTCGTTGAAATAATTACCTACGCTTCGTTGGAGCGTTAGGGTTGTCCCCGTAAGTTCACATAAATTAGCACCCGATCACATGTTGATGTGGTTCGTGTGAAACAATGTTTACGATTATCCTAATAACTAAATCTGTAACAGAGCTATGTCTGTACTCTGTACATCGAAGATAGTAAATGTGACTATATTAGGCTATTTGTGTGTGTCTTTTTTTTCTTCTTTTTTCGTTTCATCCTGCTACTACTATATTGAGGTATTACTTAATAAACTAGCTTTTGTCCGAGCCAAAGCCGCAAACAAAAGCTTTTAATGTTTATAACACATTGTGGACATTTAGTTTTTTTAAACATTTTCGGGATAAAAATAAAGTACCTAAATGTATCATTATGCCGGTTTTTTTTCAAATTAATATTTATAGTAATAATATAGACTATGTTATTTGTATACTGTAAGTATTTAAATTCCGAATCATTCCTCTTTATAATATTAGTAATAAATTTATTTCGATTCTAGAACAACTCAAGTAACGCATGACACAACCACTCATCCCGACGCGACACCGGATACTTTCAGCACTAGTCAGGATGGCTGAATTGGTAAAGCATCTGGACGGTATCCAGAAGATGCAGGTTCAAATCCTGCTCCTGACTGTTATTTTCGATTTCAAATTTTTCACTTTGTGTTTAATGTATAGTGCTAAGCATGTCAAATGCTAAAAATATATATAAAAATATCTAAATATTTAAAGGGTTTGCGTCATTATTAGATAAAAATCTTAATTGTAAAATTAAGTTTACCTGGTCGGTATAATGTATAAAAATACTTCCGACAGATGGCGCAGGCGTCACCCAAAGACGTTAAGTATGATGTGTTATCGAAATTAGCAGTCAGGAGCAATTGTCAGGATGGCTGAATAGGTAAAGCATCTGGACGGTATCCAGAAGATGCAGGTTCAAATCCTGCTCCTGACTGTTATTTTCGATTTCACATTTTTCACTTTGTGTTTAATGTATAGTGCTAAGCATGTCAAATGCTAAAAATATATATAAAAATATCTAAGCACTAGAGATGTGTAACTCAGGAGTGATTGATACAAAAGATGTATAATCTTTCAAAATGCGTAATCAATCTTTAAATCTTTGGTTTCGAAAATACATCTTTAACTCACTAGCTCACTACGTTAGGATTGAATAGATGGAATGGATAGAATGATGGATGTAGATTTAGAATGAGACAATAGATAAAGGATATTGTGAATTGAAAAGAGATAACATAAGTTGTAGGCACGCACAAACGGACTCTTGAAATACAATGACGATAGGTACACAGAAACTATAACATAAGATAAACTCTAAATCACAAAGGTGAGGGGCATTTTCCCATATAAGTGAATTATAATACCTATATAACCTGTCAAAATGTATGTATAATGTATTAGTCCTTTCTGCATCGCAATTTCTGTCTCTGCGAACCTTATCCATTTTAATTATAATACGTATAATAACAAAATAAAATCACACGATAATACACGATATAAGAAAGACGTTTGCGAACGACTTTGACGTCTTTGACGTTATATTGAACGAATGCAACGTCTGATTTCTTGCGTCATTCACATAATCAGTAAGTTACTACTCGAAGCTTTATTTTCGCTTGTGAAATTGACAGACGATACTCGTAACTATTACTTGGCAATTATCACTAGTCAAGAAGTAACTAATCAACGCTTTACTTGAAGATGGTGAACGAGGTCCTTAGACTCTGTCGTTTTAGTTAAAAGCTCAAAACCAGTTGCGACTTGAGGGAATGAAAGAATAACTACATGAATCAATAGATATTTGCATCACTTATGATCAACTGAATGAATAACGTCATTCGTAACCAAAGATTTAAAAGAGTTAAAGATTTAAAAGAGTGATTTAAATCTTTCGAAGAAAAAGATTTATAAATCCCTGATCTCATTGGTGATTTAGTTTGCGCATCTCTATTCAGCACTGCCAGGGGTGCTTAGATTCTCGTAGAAGCGTGCGTCTTTGTGAGTGTGCCGTTTCTAACGATTTGTTCCTAGTTTCCGTACTGGTTTATATATCTACTGTGACATAAGTTAGGTGTGCGGTCAGTTACACTGAACACGGAACACTGAAGTAATGTCTACCAATTTCAGTAGTACGCCAATACAGGCGGAGAGACGGCACACGGCGGGTTTATTTAGTGGGTGAGAGCCCCACACTAGCTCGTTCGTTGCTCCGAACGATGGGGTGTGCGATTGGGTACATTTTTTCACGCCTTAACAAAAAAAATGTGTGTGCTCAGTTAAAAGCGTGCGTGAGTGCTGTTATTTGAAAAAAAAATTGTATAGTTGGCCATGGTTTTTACGGCTTTGATCAGATCTTCGATTGTTCGTAATGATCTGTCTTTATATGTTCTTGTTCTGAGATTTACATCCATCTATTTTTTTGAGCAACGCTGGCAAGTGTTGATCATGATATTTTTTTTTGTTATACATTTTAAAATTTGTTTAGCGTAGTAGGTACTTATATTATTTTTGGTATGCAATAAAGCGTAGGTACATGTTTGTGTATGTTGAACTTAAAAAGCAACAGCTGCCACGTAAATGAATAGAGTTGCAAAAATAACACATTAGACATGTAGAAACCTTTTACATGTTAAAAAAAATTACATCACACTCTATTTACTGCAACTTCAATATGTTTTCAAAACTGCAGATCTAAGTTTCTTATGCCTACATATTTTAGAATGTAGTTGGTTGTACTTCAGTTTTTGGCAATTATTTATTTCACATGTTATTTTCATTTGCTTTATGATAGTGACATATGTAGAAAGCGCACTTGGATTAAGTATATTTCGTTATAAACTTAATCTATATTCTATAGGCACTATTATAAAGCTGTAATAGAGCAGTGTATGCACATAAAAATAACTGTATACGGCTATAAGAGGTCTCTGTATACAAACCCCCATCAAAAACAAATGTGAAATGAGAGCCAAGTTCAATATTATGATATATGCCTTGGTTGTTGACACTAACGACAAAAGAAATGAGATCTAAATGGGTTCAAAGTTCAATGGTCAGTCCTGAAATTTATTTATAACAACATAAAATATTTTATAACAACTTAAAATATTAATATTAATTTCTTCTTATTACTTAGGATAATATATTGAAGTCTAAGGTGAATTGGCTAGTTCTAATATACGAATTATTATTAAGTACTTACTAAAACAGTCATGGAAGAGCCCCATGTTCGATGGATAGTTTCTACCAGCAAGCCAAATTTTCGGAAGAATAAAATACACTTGCAGCTTAAGAACTTTATAGAGAGAATATAATTTCTAATAATTCTTTAGCTTGAACTTGGCTTGACACGCTACTACGTGTCTAGATACCTATTTAGAATTTTTGTCTGGTTGTCTATTTGTTTGTTCACACATAACACCAAAACTTCTGAACCGATTTTAATGCAACTTTTTTGCTTAAAAACTTTTTGATGAGACTTAAAAACTTGTATTACTTTTATCCCGCTGGTTTATCCCGGACCCCGAGATATGACCTAAAACTAGTTTTTACCTGCAGAGGTGCCGCAGGCAAAGATTAGTGGGTACGTACTACATAATCATATATTATAATATTTTTTAAATCCGTAATGACTTATTTTAACATCTTTTTTTTTTGTAATGGCGGGAAAAAATGTTCCTAACCGCACACCCCGTCGTTCGGGGCAACGAACAGGGTAGTGTGGGGCCCTCATCCACTAAAGAAACCCACCGTGTGCCGTCTCTCCGCCTTTATTGGCGGGCCACTGGAACTATGTTACATTCCTTCGGTGGTCCGACGGCGGACTTATTTTAACACCTACCAAATTCATTACAACATAGCGATGCTTTGCATTAACAGTGTCGTAACTAAAAATCACAAAAAAATTATACCTACTTAAGGTCTACAAAGTCGCAAACCTCCCCACACAGCCCAGTGGCTTTGTGTTGTTGTCGTCGGGTTAATTGGCGGCTTCACATCTCATGAGTTTACACACCAAAGTTGACAACCCAGCCCGGTGGGATTTATTGCCGGCGCTTTCACATCTTATTGTAAAACATTGTCGGCGGCACGAAATCATGTGACTTATCTGCGCACCGAAGCGATGGGTAGACGACATCCGCGGACATGCAGGCCGTGACTGGATTAATCAAGCAGCAGACCGGGCGGCCTGGAATAAATTGGGAGAGGCCTATGTGCAGAAATGCACCAGGAAAGGCTGATGATGATGATGATGATCTGCGCACACAGGACATGTCGCATGTCGCCATAAGTCGCGGGATAGCACGCGCGAGCGCAAGTCGTCGACATGATCCCCGAAATAGTGACGCTGACACGAGGTCACCGGGCTGTGTTAGCGGAGACGGCGACTTTGGTGTGCAAACTCTTTTAAAGAGCACGGGCGATTTTTTACATTAAAAGGAAACATTCTTGTCAAAAAATATAATAAAAATAATCTCTTCTGTAGCGATTATTTTTTAAGGTTTTCGTTAAACATAAGAGCAGCGATATGATGATATGATGGTAAATATGTCTACCGATAATATCTAAACGAAACTGCTATTATTACATTCTTATCTAAACATACCTTATAAGTTATTGCACACCAAATCAGAACCTAAAACTAATTTAAGCGTAGTCACATTCATGCATACATAACTCTAACCTATATTACTTATTAAAAAAATTACATAAGACAAAGACGGATCAGCCCCTTTTATAGTTACAAACTCTTTAGAGATATAAAATTATTGTTGAACGGATTTTAATGGAGGGTAAGAGCCCCCGCACATTATGGCCACCAGTCGCCGCTACTAAACGCGACCACCAGTGGTTCAGTCAGACCTCTCACGCCGCCACCAGTGGCAGCCACTGGTAGCTGTAACAGCAAGTATAAGTACCACGCACATCTCTTTGTTGTATCTTGGTTAGTTTTGTGGCCTTTGGCTAGTTCTTCAAAACGCATTATGGGGCGTTGGGCGGAGTTTGGGTCTGCAAACCTGAAGCGTAAGCTTCTAAAGGCGAGAGGTAACCAAATTGAAGTTGTAGAATACTCGACAGTAAAACTTATACGTTTTTTTTATACTACCTACATAGGTGGCGATCAAGCATACGGCCCACCTGATGGTAAGCGGTGACCGTAACCTATAGACCCTAGCAACACCAGAGGTATCACTCGCGCATCGCCATCTACAAAAAAAGGGATAGAAGGTGGATAGAAAGGATAACAAGGAGAGGGTTGGTAGGATACTAAGGAGAGGATAGGGACATCCTCCCCGGTGTGGGTCTCCAGCGCTCTCACTCACCACACGAAACACAACGGTAGGCGTAACTACCGTTGTTACAAGCTGATATCTTGTGATAGGGTGGTACTTCCCCAATAGAGCCGGCCCATTGGTGCTGGGATAAGCTAGGCTCTACTACTAGAGAAATCAAGCAATCAAGCTCTACCAGTAGAGAATACGTGATAAGTTTCATACATTATGTTTTTTAAGGCATATATGAAAATATCATAATCATGATATAAATGTTCATCTGTGACGTCATTCATGATCAGTTTGTTTAGCTACAAGTGTTGCTGTCCTTGAAAAAAACCCAGCATGCAATAGGGATAGCAACATTGTATTTTTATTATCCATTAGTGAATAAACATAAAATAATTTACTGGGGCATTGAATTAGTAACATGTTTTACATAACATTTTAGCGTAGTGACGCCAATAATATACTTACATTTGTAGAAATATGTGATTTGAATCAAATATCTTTAGATATCAATGCTGTTTTATTAAACTTTGAGACTTCCTAATGACATGTTCAGAAAACTTGCTGTTTTCCGTCATTTCATGTAAATTCTATTCGGGCAGAATATTTTCCCAACCCGTTGTCCCTCTTCAGCACGGATCTCTTCTGCTCTTCGCCTTTCCAGTTCTTGTTTTAGTAGGTACTACGCTATCACTGCGTTTCTTTCGTTAGCACTTACGCCAGCTGTCGCCAAGGATTGTCGGCGCGGCGTCCGCCCTCGCAGGGCTCTTCCCGAATATGGGCGGACCCAATAATGCCTGCCGACGGCTTTACGCCAGGCTGATCTCGTCGATGGCGCTGTACAACGCACTCGTATAGACGAGGTCACTGGACGCCCATTACAGGGCTCTCTTGTGAAGATCACAATGCATCGTGGCGTTCAGGGTCATACGCGGATCCCATCCATCCATCAGCCTTTTAACGTCCACTGCTGGACATAGGCCTCCCCAAGAATGGGCGATAGTGCCGTAATCACCACGCTTGGCAGGCGGGTTGGCGATCGCAGTGGATGTTGTTAATACTCGAAGGAGTGCTGCTGCCCACTCCCCCGGTATACCCTCAGTCGGCTCTTACGACTCCCATGGGTGGAGAGGGGTGGGACAATTCTAAAGCCGGCCCCACACGGCATACGCGGATACCGCACGATATTGACCGAGACAGCCTGCGCAATGGCCGTAACCCCTTACGTGGAACATTGTCATATTCCCAGCGAGGATGGCAGGTGGCAGGGCGACGACCGCTAAGCTGTCATAGCCCGTTGGAGGACACGGCTTGAGATGCCCCATACCTGTTTTTAGACCGTGGTGGCGATCGAGCTAGTGCTAGAGAAGTGGGCAGGGCGAGGTTTGCCTTCACGGCCGGGGACCGGCCGCCACCCGCAATGCTTCCCGCTAAGATGCTCCGGTGCCCGGGACCATCGCTCAAAGGGGGTACGAAAGGGTAAACCGCCGGTGGACCACTGAAGTAATGTCTGGCGGGTTTATTTAGTGGGTAAGGGACACTACCCTGCTCGTTGCCCCGAACGACGCGTAACGGCGTGTGAGCGATAAGGTAATTTTTTTCCGCCTCAACAAAGACTATATAATATTTTTTAATATCTGTCAAATAACCTAATAACTATCAGACTTATAAAGTAAATACACTACTCTTTTAGAGTACCTATACTTAATACTATTCATTAAATACCCACGGTTACTATATATTTAAAATTTTGGTAATATTTAGCCATTCATAAACGAACGGTCCCAGACCAGATAAATACTTAAAAATTACATAAACCAGCTAAGTACTCGAGATTTGAAATAAATTAGTTGCCATGTCAAAAAATAAAGCTTCCATTTTTGTGACTAATTCGGGTGTCTACTGCCTTTATGTAATACTATTTCGAGAAATAGTCTGCTATATTGGTATTATTCTTAATCCTATTAATTACGTATTTTGACAATATTTATAATAATACCCTATTTTTGTCAATTCAAGGTACCACGTCTATTGGTTGCTGAACAGTCAAAACGGAAAACTATAAAAATACCGGGCGAACTATTCCGCAACGACAGCAGATAAACACGCTTTCTCCTAGAAATATGGAATCTCGCTTAAATTATTAAGAATTTTCCTGTTCGACTAACGCAGCTTGAGACAGGGAAATTTGTTGGCCACTCGGCAGTCTTCTTAAATAGAATGTTTTAACGCACGGAGCTAAAAGATATATCATAACAGCTGCGGCTACTATAGATATGGCACAAAGCGCCCACTGGACCGCTCTTATTGAAAAAGCCACTTCGGAGACTTTTATTAATTGACAGGTGAAGATAAGCGATGTGGTTACATTGTAAGGGCCAGTTATGCGAGCCTTTGCACCACAATCTGAAGTTTGCCATCTGATCCAGCCCGCTGATCTATTGAACAGGACCTGAAAATGGAAATGTTTGATTTTTATTTGTATACCTGGTTTACGCGATAGATTCGTAATTCTATTTCGCAACTATAAAGTTTAGAATACTCGTACCTACATATGTACGTGGCAAATATTGTGTCTCTATGATTAGGCAATTCTATCTTCAGTGCTTTTTCAGCATAGCAATGGATTCTCGCAAGAAGTAGAGCTTTTGAGTGTACTAGATATATAATTTTTTATAAATAACGCCCTGCGCTAAGTAATAATCATAGTGTCGCGGGAGACTTTGCAAATTTACAATTTCACAGACAATAAGTACACTTTTTTTTTGTTTAGGCGGGAAAAATGTTCCTACCCGCACACTGACGGTGTGTGGTCTCGGGGCAACGAACTGGGAAATGTGGGGCCCTCACCCACTAAAGAAACCCGCCGTGTGCCGTCTCTCCACCTTTTTTGGCGGGCCACCGGAACCATATTACATTACTTCAGTGGACCGCCAGCGGCTTACCCTTACGGGTATCCTCAATTGAGCGACGCATCCGCACACGGTGCGTCGCACCTTCGCGGGAGGCCTTGCGCGTGGCGGACGTTCCCCGCCATCTACCCGATACTAAGTACACCCAGACTCAGAACAACCATTTATGGATCACACAGAGTTGTATGTGGGAATCGAACCCACAACACTCGGGCGGGAAGCCGGTATCTAAATCCGCTCATTAAAGAAGAAAGTTCGTGATCTACCTGTAATCCTTCCATGGCGGTGTAGCCGAGCACTGTTTCAGTACCACCCGCTTCCAAACCCAGTTTGTAACAATATTCTGATACAGTCCCTTGCTTGTCGCTGCTATTGTACACGCTTATCACACGCATGTAGTTCTGTAAAACGTTAAAATTTCATTCATCCCTACTATCTGAAATTTTGCATACATACAGACTGGAGTCTATTGATATCAGAAAAAGAAGGTTCTCTTGGGATAGTTAATTTTTACAAAGTGTTAATTAATGTACCGTATAATGGTGTATTTATATTCTAAAGACCACGCGGACGGATTTGCGGGCAGAAACTAAAATATGATTATAAAAAACGCCGACTGCCGGGTCCACTAGTCCCGATTATAAGTAAGTTAGTTATAAGAGAGTGCTTTATCCGTGTGGTGACGGACTAAGAATACAAGTGTCATCACCCCATCCTTTCCCGCGGGTGTCGTACAAGGCAACTAAGGGATGTAGGCAATTACCACCCATTGCATTACTGGTGGTAGGGCTTGATACCAAGCGAGAGTACTCACTTGCTATCGGGCCCGAACGGGTCGTACCACCGTTTCCCGTGTGACCGGTCATGAAGCACGTCAGTGTGTTTTGGCTGTAGCAGGAGATAGCCGTTTATTCTTTCATTCATTTCATATCCGTGAAATGAAATGGTGAGCAGCGGCTAGACAAAACTCTAGGTATAGTTGAGTCCGTGGGCGACGGTTACCCCTTACAATTAGGTGGGCCATGGCTCGTCCCCCATCCTTAGCAATAAAAAAAAGAGGTTTGTTTTAGATCTATTTCTTTTAGCAATTGACATGCTCTGCTACTTTATAAAGTACAAATTATTTGTGAATAAAGAAAAAGAGATTTTTAGTAGGGGCGGGAATCGAACCATTCTTAATCACATTTATCTTACGACTAACGCCATCTGCCGGCAAGCATTACATGCATCCAATATAGTAAGTTAATACTATTTTAATAATGTGATTAAGAATTTGGGATGATCGAAAGGTCAGTAGGGTAGCTCAGTGGCTTAGAGCACTTCCCCGGATTGAAAGATGCGTGGTTCGATTCCCGCCCCTACTAAAAATCTCTTTTTCTTTATTCACGAATAATTTGTACTTTAAGAGGTTTGTTTGTTACACTTCCACGTGGCAACTACTTGACCGATCCCATTGAAGTATTTTTAAAGACATTTTGTCCTGTGTGGGAATAGAATTCACAACACTCAAGCGGGAGGCTGGTATCTAAGCCACACCACACCTATGCAGTCGCCATTTGAGTGCTCAATACAGAAAAGGACATAAGGCTACTCTTTATCCTAAACAAATAGACAGCCCCTGTGGGATAACATTTTACATAGTCACGTACCGACTTATTATATTATATATATTCTGAAGTTTCTTTATTTCTTATAATTAAAAAATCATTTTTAATTTACCTGTGGTGGTATTTCAAGTGTGAAGTACTGATTCTCGGATTCAGTGCTAAGAAGATCTATCGCAATCGACGGCAGTGTCCATACTTGAGGTTCCGGCCAGCAAGCTGCCTGGTAATCAAAAAATTAAGAACTTTGAAATAAGAGAGCCTGGCTTATCCCAGCATGAATGGACCGACTCGATCGGGGAAGTACCACACTCTCACAGAAGATCAGCATTAAGCAACGGTAGGCACTTTTGCTGTTTCGTATGGTGAGTGAGAGTGCTGGAATCCCAAACAACCTCCTTATCCTCTCCTTATTATCCTTCCTCGCCTCCTCCAAACAAAAACAACGCGCTAGTGATGCCTATTGTGTTGCTCGTCTATAGGCTACGGTAACCGCTTAACATTAGGTGGGCTGAATGCTTGTATGCCATCGATGTAGTATAAAACAAAAACAAAAAGAAAGTACTTGTAAAACTATTATTATACAGGAATTGGACAGCCTCAGAGACCAGGGTGCCTGTAAAGGTAGGCAGCCGGCGGACCATTGAAGTAATATCACACAGTTCCAATGGTTCACCAATACAGACGGAAGAACGTCTCACGACGGATTTATTTAGTGGGTGAGGGCCCCACACTACCTTGTTTATTACCCCGAACGACGGGGTGTGCAGTCAGGTATATTTTTTCTCGCCTTAACAAAAAAAAAGATGTTAGCTATCAAATGCTAACGCTGGCTTATATGTTTCGTAAATATAAACTTAATAAAATGTAATATATAATAATGAAAATCCTATTAAAATCCATTGCGTGGTATAAGAATTAAGCGGATAAACACACAGATGGACATATTGCTTTATATACACATTACTTACCTCTCCTTGATACCAAAACTCGTCTAATATAAGAACTTGTGAATTACGGTATACAC
This sequence comes from Leucoma salicis, assembly GCA_948253155.1. NCBI lineage: Eukaryota > Metazoa > Arthropoda > Insecta > Lepidoptera > Erebidae > Leucoma > Leucoma salicis. Next base: position 10,707,006 of record OX411815.1, read on the forward strand.
TCTTCAGTTCATCCACAACCTGAAATATAGATGAATTTGAGTTAATTGATTAATATAATTCCAATATTTATTATTACTAAATGCACAGGTGGTGGCCAACTAGAACAGACAACTAGACCTGCCCCCTTAGAATGTGATTCACAAAACCGTATCGACATTGTATCGCCTTATTTGTGATTGGTATAGACATAAACGCGTGATGTCGCAATAATCGCTCAACCAATCACGGTGATCTCTCAACCAATGACAATGACACGATGCGATGTCGATACGATTTAGTGAGTTATATTCTATTGGCCCAGATAAGACATAATAAATTTCTTCAGAGTTGAATAGAGTGAGCAAATTCACATTAGCAACATAATATTACCAGTGTTTTATTTTATAATTATTACCAAATTATTATAGATTGAGACTGTGCTTCTCTAGCATGGATGGTCTGGCTAGATACTCCTATTGTTGTTTAATATGATGAGTGAGAGCTTCGGAGGACCACACAAATAAATGAAAATGTGATAAACTCGAGCGGGGTATGTATTTGCCTCCTCTGGATTACCGTTCTCACCCAAGACCGTAAGAAATTGATGGTCCCGAGAGAATGTCACGATAGGGATAGCTCGGTTGGTAGAGCGCTCTAAACGATAATCCAGTAGACGCGGGTAGAAAGCTCTCTTATAGCTAACAATTTCTATTTCACATTTCAGTAATGAGTTCTGGTAAATAATCAACGCAACATTCTTTCAATCAAAACTAAAACAGCTCTTGCAGAATCTCTTCTCCTTCCCATTCTCGACTATGCCGACGCCAGCTACCTCGATCTTACCCAATTAAATAAGCTTGAGCGCCTTCAAAATATTTGTATTAGGTTCATATTTGGACTACGAAAATATGACCACGTTTCAGAATTTCGCGATAAGCTCAAGTGGTTACCTATTCGTCTTCGCCGTAATACTCATATTCTGTCACTATTATATACTATTCTTTTCATCCCTAGTTCTCCTACTATCTCAAAGAACGCTTCAATTTCCTACACAATACACATTCGAGGCTGTTGAGATCATCAGAAAATCTCAAGTTGAAAACGCCAATTCATTTCACAAAGTTCATGCAAAAATCATTCTCTGTTGAGGCTGTTCGTTTGTGGAACACTTTACCGGTGAGTGTCAGACAGTCACAAACTTAACCACAGTTTAAGTAACTGGTCAAGGAAGATTACCTAGATAAACCTGAATGATAATTGCTAAGTAATATCAAGGTCACTATGAGTTAGTAAATAATGTTTTGATGTATAATTAGATTGTTATTTTTTATATATATATATATAGATATTATATGTAGGTATATATGTATTGTATTTATGTATTCATGTTAATGTATGAGTTAAATTGGCAATATTATGCGAGGAGGGATCAAAAAGTAGTGAGAACGACATACTCCTTGGTAAGAAAGAAAAAAAATACTGGCAGGCATAGCTCAGATACATATTTGTAAAATATTACAAATATGTATCTGAGCTACGCCTGCCAGTATTTATTTTTTATTAATAAATAAAGAAAAAAATCTTCGATTCTCTTTTGTTTTTTTCTGAATGTGGTCATTTGTTTGCATCGAGTCGGAACGTGTTCTCGAAAATGGAGAAAAACGAAGTGTGAGCCGTTATTAAATACCTCTGTTTAAAAAAGTTAACGATGCAAGAGATTCATTGCGATTTGGAGGCAACATTAGGAGAGTCAGCTCCGCCGTATTCCACTGTTGCAAGGTGGGCTTCTCAATTTCGAGTAGGGAGAAAGAGCACGGAAGACGAACATCGTTGCGACCGTCCATCGACGTCAGTCACCCAAGAAAATGTTGCGAAAGTCGAGAAAATTGTATTGAGCGATCGAAGAGTTACCATCCGATACTTAATTCAAGAAACAGGCATTTCATATGGAAGTATTCAATCCATATTGAAACAATCTTTGAATATGAGAAAAGTCCCCGCAAAATGGGTGCCGAGAATGTTAACCGACAGTCAGAAACAAAATCGACTTGACATTTCGAAGATATTGTTGGACAAGTTTCAAGAAGATTCTGAAACCTTTTTGTCTCGTTTCGTAACAATGGACGAAACATGGGTCCATCATTTTGATTCCGAGACAAAACACCAATCTTCGCAATGGAAACGGCCATCATCACCGACCCCGAAGAAGTTTCGTGCCGTGGCATCGGCTGGCAAGTTTATGGCCTCAATATTTTGGGACTCAGAAGGGATATTGTTGATTGATTACCTGGAGCGTGGAACCACTATTACAGGCCAATATTATGCAGCTTTAGTTCCCAAGTTGAGGAATGCCATCAAAGAGAAAATGTGAGGGAAACTTCAAAGGGGCGTGCTGTTTCATCACGACAACGCACCCGCGCACAGGTCGGCAGTTGCGATGGCTGCCATTCAGCAAGCTGGCTTCGAATTGGTTGACCATCCCCCTTATTTACCAGATCTGGCACCTAGTGATTTTCATCTTTCCCCAAATTTAAAGAATACTTAAGGGGAAACAGGTACGAAGACGATAACGAGGTGATGGATGCCATGGAGAGCTTTTTGCAGGACCAAGACAAAACTTTTTTTTTGAAAGGGATTGAAGCCTTGGAAAAGCGCTGGACTCGGTGTGTAGAGAGACTCGGAGACTGTAGAAAAATAAATTATTAAGTTATCAATAGTCATTATATTCTATCTCATTCTCACTACTTTTTGATCCCCCCTCGTATATAAATAAAATTGTACATAATTGACTACCCACTTTTTACAATCATCCTCTCACTTTCCATCCAATGGTTGCCTGGAAGAAATCACTACCTGTGATAAGGCCGCCATTTGTACACTAACATATATGTTCAAAAACTATATTTAATAATTTGTGTTCATTATGTACAATAAAGAGTATATCTATCTACCTAAATAGCCGCGCATGAAAAGTACTGAAAATATATAAAAATATATATCGGGTATAAATGACATCATACCGATAACTCCGGGGCAGTGATGTCACAACTGTAATAATATGCCCCATACCATTTTCGTCGACGATGGGTCATGAAATGGTAAATGGAATGGATCATTAATAACGCGACTAAAAAACATGAGGAATGTTTCAATCTATTGTGGTTTTTGCAGTAAATCTGTGATTAATAGCTTTATTACCTAAAAGCGAATTCAGACAGAACAATATAACGATTTTATCTAGTATTCAATTAAAAAAAATTAAATAGAAACTGCTATTTTCATGAAAAGACCGATGCAAAACTCTACCACCGGAGTGTTCAAAATCGAGTACTGAACCCGTGGTATCAATTATCGGCACTACGTCATTTACATCCTGTATATTATATTAGTGTACTAATAAATAAATAATTTTAATTAAAAAAAAACAATACCTGTCGATACAACACATCTGGTATTCTAATATTAGTTGTACCACTGTCCACAATACTCTTTTCTGCATTGAGCTTTAAGCACATGTCTTCATTAAGAATATGTCCGCTAACTTTTGTAGCTTGAATATTGTCATAATTTGCAAGGGGATCCATTATTCTGATGGATATCACTCCTACTTCATACCAACGTTTCCGTAAAATCGGTGTTCGGAATGTTTTGTGTGGAGCTATAATGTGCGCATCATCAACTACAACAAAAAGAATAAAATTATATTATAGGTTGAGCTTATCAGCATTTACCTTATAGTCTATATTAGTAAATTTTATCTAGTACACAATAGTTTTCCATAAGATATTTTGTTTTTATCTACTATTTTTTTTTTTTTTTTTTTTGTTAACGCGGGAATAAATTTACCTAACTGCAAACCTGGTTATTCGGGTTAACGAAAGGGTAGTGTGGGGCCCTCACCCACTAAATAAACCCGCCGTGTGCCGTCTCTCTGCCTGTATTGGCGGGCCACTGGAACTGTGTTATTATCCCCCTAACCTTGAACACAGTAATAGGGATTTAGGTTATATTCCTGAGCAATGTAATCTGCCTGGCCTGGCAATAAAGGCGGGGAGACGACACACGGCGGGTTTATTTATAGGTGAGGGCCCAACACTACCCTGTTCGTTGCCCCAAACGACGGCGTGTGGGGTTAGGTACATGTTTTCCCGCCTAAACAAGAAAAAAAAAAGGGGTGTGTGCCTACCACTGTTTATTTAGCATACTAGTAATGTGTCTATTTAGTGGGTGAGGGCCCCACACTACCCTGTTCGTTGCCCCGACCTACAGGTTTTGCGGTTAGGTTAAGGCGGGAAAACATTTGTTTTCCCGCCTTAACAAAAATAAAGGGGTGTGTGGCTTTAGGGATCGAAGTCGATACTACGATATTCTCTTGTGTCACGTTTATTCGTCTTACCTATTTTAAAATACCCATAGTGGGTGGTATTTGTAGGGCTTATTGGTCCACAGAGTTTCAATTGAAATGATATTTGTTTATTTAATCTGCGTTCTACCGAATCCAGCCAAGATTCCACCACAACTCCATCACCCCAAGCTCCAACTGGTAAATATGCCAGTCCTAGAAGACCCTGAAATATAAGAGGACACAAAAGTTTATAACACTTACAAGACCCTCACCTGCTTTGGTGCAGTGTGCAAACCACCCATCAATCAATATATATTCTCACCTACATATGATGAAAATATGATCAAAACTTATTAAAAGTCCTAACCAACATTATGAATGTGAAATTAACTTTGTTTGTTTGTTAGCTCTTAACGCTGCGACTACTTAAGGGCTACGCATAACGGGACGGAATGGCAGAGGATTTTGCTACCAGTCAGCGCACACTAGCCGCTTAGATACTGTAGCATTTCGGCGGCCTACTAAGTCATCCCGCAACGTCCTGCATCATGCGGCCTGATACCATCCATCCATCCATCCATCAGCCTTTCAACGTCCACTGCTAGACACAGGCCTCCCCAAAAGAACGCCACAACGAGCGGTCTCGTCATGGGGCATAATGCCGTAATCGCCACGCTTGGCAGGCGGATTGGAAATCGCAGTGGATGTTGTTAATACTCGAGGGAGTGCTGCTGCCCACTCCCCCTGATACACATTTCAGTTATAAGTTGCGCTTGAAATGTTGTGTGCATGCACTACCGGCGTGTCACAGCGTCCTTCGGCGTTGCATCCCGCCGTGGTTTCCCTTAGCGCGACCATCAGGTGTGCTGTCTTGTTTGCCACCCTTGTACTTATCAGATAATATAAAAATCACTTGCCTGCCATCCAGAGCCATTCATGAAAAACTTTTGACTCTGTTTTATAAGCGCAATATCTGACCTCACTTCTGGTATTGAAGGCAATGATGGAAATTGGATGTAATCAGATACGAGGAGACCTGACCACATGCCCTGCGAATATTGTGCTTGGACCTGAAAATAAAGAGGCGATTTTCCAAAAACCATTGAATCTCATGGGTCTTAATCAAATACCAAATGAAATTTAAATTTTAATCAAATGCCTGAATCTTCCTATCCCTAACCTATGACCCACCAAACCTCTCTTCCTCCCTTGTTTCCCTCCCTGACCAAGTCAACGGTCTATGAATACTCAATCTTGTACTATTAGACCTACTTATATATAGATTATAGCCTACTGTGTGTACAATTTGTACATGTTCATAGTACACACTAATTTACATTTTATAAGATCTCACAAGCTGTTCTTAATACAGATAAATAGGCACCCAAAAATTGAAGAGATGAAAGCATTAGAACAAGTAAGTCTAAATAACAACTTATCACCAAATTAGTATAACGCACCGACGCGTGGCTACTTATTCGATGCCTGCAGGCATATCTGACTTCAGTTGCCAACTTGACATTAATGAGCGCAAACGTATCCGCAACGTATAACTAAAGTTTCCAAAATGGTGATTTGTACAGTTAAAATGTCTTTGTCGCAGTTCGAAAAGGACGATAAAGCGAGTGGTCATAGTAGAAAGAGTGGGAAGTAGGTTATCTTCATACAAACGCACCGCGCGCGGCTTGTATGTGTGCGCCACAGTATCGTACGCACACTCTAACAAAATTTCGACCCGTTTCTCAGTACGCCAGTCAGGGCTAACGCCGCACAAGTTTCGCGCGTCACGGCTTTTCGGCACCGCTAAATAAATGAAAAATGTGTGATAATCGCAGGAGAACTTATTGCTGTGTGTTTGGCTGTCTAAATGTCATATCATGTCGATTTCTCAGTATTGTAGGTATAGTGACTAAGTAATAATCGTAAGTAAAAATCGTAAGTTAAAATAATCTGTGTTGTGTCGTCTGGGTTCAGGGTTAGTGAGGTCGGTTTTGCCTAAACTATTACAAGTAAAAAATAACTTCCCGCCCTTGCCAATACCTAGGCACTGAATTAAAATTTAGCTAAAAGTGACAACCCTGAGACAGGCAAGTATGGTAGGTAATTATATCGCGGAATGGCCGGAGATAGCCTACTTCCCCACTCTTTCTACTATGGAGTGGTGCTACTTTTCACAAGTAAGTTTGCATTTTGTTCAGGATATCCAAAATGGCATTTAAAACGAAATAAAGTTATCATACATTGTTCTAGCCATCAGTGCTGCCAGAAAACTAATCAAAATTTTCCCACACTGTTAGGAGTTTAGTGAATGATAAACACATGCCTGTTAGAGTCAGTAAATGTATTATTAGTAATTTATGTTATTTTCATCATAATGTGTAATAATCATCGTACAATAGTCAGAAGTAAGGCCAGTAGTATGTATAATGATTTCCTATTTATTTCCTAGAGTACCTAAAGATCAGAAGCCAAAGAGGAGTGAATAAAAAATATAAGGCTTTTACGCAAAGAAATAGGCTGCCTACCGTTCTACAACAGCAGCAGTTTTTTTTTTTTTTTGGTGGATAAGCTACATATCTAGTGATTAATAAATCAACAGGTATCATTAAGATACTTGAAGTTGTTTTATTAAAAATGTAACATTAAAAAATATCAAGATAAATCAAATCCATCAAGATAAACGGGTGAATGTGAGCAAAACCAAAATAATGGTTTTTGAAAGAGTAGAAGCCAGAACTGATGTTAGAGTATCAATAGGCAATGGTGTTCTAGAACAAGTGGATGATTTGTATATTTTGGATGTAGATTCAGTCGGGATTGAAGGAACACAACTGATATAGAGAGAAGAGTAAATTCGGGAAATAGAGTGAACGGAGCATTGGGACAAATTCTCGGCAGCCAGAAACCACGTGTTACAATACACAGCGCAGTGCTTGTCCCAAAGCTATTATATGGAAGTGAGAGTTGGTTATGTAAAAAGGAGCATCCATCCATCCATCCATCAGCCTTTCGACGTCCACTGCTGGACATAGGCCTCCCCAAGAGAACGCCACAACGAGCGGTCCTGTGCCGCATCCAACGGCTCCCCGCGACTTTGACCAGATCGTCGGTCCATCTGGTGGGGGGCCGTCCTACGTGGTCGCCACTCGAGAACCTTTCTTCCCCAACGGTTGTCGGTTCGCCGAGCGATGTGGCCTACCCATTGCCACTTCAGCATGGCAACCCGGCGGGCTATGTCGGTCACTCTCGTTCTCCTACGGATCTCCGTATTAAGGATTCGATCACGTAGGGAAATACCAAGCATAGCCCGCTCCATGGCCCGCTGAGCGACTTTGAACCTTGCTACGAGGCCAACATTCAGAGACCACGTCTCTGTTCCATATGTCATCACTGGTAACACACTGGTCGTAGGCCGTCATTTTCAAACACTGCGGAATATTGGACAAGAAGATGTGCCGTGTGGGGCCGGCTTTAGAATTATCCCACCCCTCTCCACCCATGGGAGTTGTAAGAGCCGACTGAGGGAACACCGAGGGAGTGGGCAGCAGCACTCCCTCGAGTATTAATAACATCCACTGCGATCGCCAACCCGCCTGCCAAGCGTGGCGATTACGGCACTATCCCCCAAAAATGAGCACCCAATAAAAAATGGCCCCCAGTCACAGCAGCTCCACTATTCCGTGGCCTAACGGCAGCGGGCTCGGTAACGGCGGAGCAGGGGGTGCGAAGAATCTCCGGTCACGGCAAGGCTACCAAAAAAAGGAGCATGAGAGTAAAAAAATGCAGTCGAAATCTCTGCGGAGAATCTGTGGAGTGAGGCTGATTAACCGCATTCGTAACGGCGAAGTAAGAGAGTGAGTAGGTATGAAAGAGAGTATTGGTGTAAAGATGCGAAAGGGAATGCTCCAATGGTTCGGACATGTGGAAAGAATGGAAAAGAAAGCCGAACGAGCGACTGGTTAAGAAGCTATAAAATGCGAGTGGCAGGATGTAGGTACAGGGGGAGACCGAGACTCACCTACCTGGACCAAATCGGTCATGTATTGAAGGAAGGTCTAGTCAGGAGTCTCCGAAAACGACGAGCGTGTATGTAGAGAGTTATGAATGTTGAGGAAGCGAGAGATGTATGCAAGAATAGAGCCTCTTGGCAATCTGTTCTCTCTGCCTACTCCGCAAGGGAAATGGCGTGATGATAAGTTGGTTAGTAAGTTAGTTACTTATCACCACGCTATCTCCCTTTATTCGTTAGTTCATCTAAATTATTCTTCCTATCAGTGATCCTTGTCAATTTCTTAGATCTAACATGATCTATAGAAAGTTTATCAAAATAAATTCAATACTTGTTGTGACCAGCTTAGCTTGAACTTTACGCTGATTTCTTCATTGTAAATTTACCTTGTTGCGTGCTCGTTCGCTTACTTATACCACAAACAATACCTATGAGAAGTATCTTAAGAAAACTGTGGATTCTACCGTCATGCGTATCACCCCGGAACTCGATATGGAGAAGTTAAGAAACTTGGATTAACTACTTGCAATTAATTATATAATATTATTAACCATATGCACTGTAATTCTGCTTTCTTGGTACTATTACCTTTATATTACTAAAGACACATGTAACAACCACTCAATCTCTTCCACTCACATTCATACAATATACAACAAAAATATACAATCACTACAAACCATTATGACATTATTTCACACTATTTACAGTACACACGTCACATTACACTATATACCCATATTACATAAGCTTACATTTACATTTAGATATATTCAGTGGAACTTTGTATTTCAGTATTCCAACCAACTACAAAAAAAAAGTCTATTTGTTATATTTATACGTCTTCTCATACATCGGGCGTATGTTGCTTTTTCATACTGTTTGCCTAAACTATGCAATAATAGGCGTCTAACATTGATTGTGTATTGGCGATTTTTATAATAATTAATAAAATTCGATAGTATTACTCAAGTTGCATTAAACGATGAACTGGATGAATTAACACTGGCTGACTCTTATACTGGCGGCATAGAGGACTGCCCAAAGTTGCTTAGTACAGACAATGCTTCGTTGAACTTAATTATTCAGAATATACGTAGCATTAAACGTAACCTTACAGGACTACACACGTTAATTAAAAGATCAGGGATGGATTGGGATTTAATTATTTCCGATTTCACATTTTTCACTTTGTGTTTAATGTATAGTGCTAAGCATGTCAAATGCTAAAAATATATATTTAAATTATCTAAATAACTAAATTTCCTGTAAAAAAATCTAGTGGCTCAGACATCCTTGACCGATCATTACACCATTGCTGTTAGCATCTCTCTTATTCATCATATATTTCTAAGTGAGAAAACTATAAAAAAATTGATTATTCTTCTCTAGACAAATCTCTCAAAGATATTTATCTGAACCAAATGCAAGATGCTAATGAAGCCTCCAACTTTCTTTTGAAGACTATTTCTGAGCAAATTGATAACCATACTAAGCTTAAAACAGTTTCGAGACGCAAACGTTTAATTAAGCCCTGGATTACTCCAGGTTTATTGCACTATATGCGAAATCGTGATAAATTACATCTTAAGCATAAAAAATACCCCGATGATAGTGTTTTAAGATTAACATATAAGCGTTATCGTAACTTTTGTAATAAATTGCTCAGAAACATTAAACAGGAATATGATAGAGGTATATTATTGAGCTGTGGCGGCAATACAAAAAACTATGAGACACTATTAAAAGTAATACGTATTCCTCTAATCAAAACGGAATTCAGTCCATCGATCTTATAGATAGTAATAATCCACAAAATTCAGTTAATACCATAAATTTATTTTTAGCAATATTAGTAATTCACGGGACCAAAGTATTGCCTCGTCCGACACTACTTCATATATTTGTTCGTACCCACCCTATATCCATTCATTTTTACTATTAGATACTGATACTACAGAAGTAAATAGTATAATAAATACTCTAAAAACCAATTCTGCTGGTGGGTATGATAACATACCAACTAAATTTATTTAAAGATATTTCAGCCTATTATAGAAACCTATATCATATATTTGTAATATTTCTTTTGCCACTGGGGTATTCCCTGATGTACTTAAAACATCTCTCATACACCCTATACACAAGAGTGGTAGTACTATACTGGTTGACAACTACCGTCCAATATCGATTTTACCAACTTTATCCAATATTATCGAAAAAATTATAAATAAACAATTGATTGCGTACCTAGAGTCAAACAAATTATTATCTTCCAACCAATATGGCTTTCGCAGAGGTACATCAACAACTGATGCTGTTCTTGACCTTGCTAATAATATTATTACTAAACTCTACGCGAAAAAGAAAGTACTGACCATTTTCATAGACTTAGCAAAGGCGTTTGACACGATACCACATAAATTGCTAATAAAAATTGGAGGCCATGAGGATCCGTGGAAACCAGCGCTCTTTGTTGGCCAGCTACTTAACCAATCGATCACAACATGTGAAAATTGGCCAGTGGGTCAGTGATGATTGTACGGTTAACAATGGCCTCCCCCAAGGGAGTATTTTAGGGCCTTCCCTCTTTTTAATATTTATTAAATTGATTCAGTGCTAAACATATATCAGCTACCTAAAATGAAATGTAAAAAAATAATCCAAGAGCACCTTGTAAAATTGGACTATGAGAGTACTGAAATATTACTAAAATTTTTAATGTAAAACAAGTAATACACTCACTTACAAACACACAAAAAACCACACACGCACACTCACACATTTACACACACACACACAATGTACGTACACAAACCACACACATGTACGCACTCATTTACACACACATCTACGCACACATTTACACACGCACTCACACAAACAGTCTCACAAATGCATGCGCCAATCCTTTATTATTTAACGCCTTATGTTTTAAATATTATAACTGTTGTTCGAGGGGGGCCTGGTAATCTGTGTGACAGGATACCCTAGTGCGGATACCAGTCTCCCACAAAGGCTATATACTCAATTAATATTATCCTAAAACTAATAACTATTAAGTTACCTTTGTGGTAGAAAAAAAATAAATACACAGGCTGTATCATATCCAAATAATTCATTAAAATACATAAATTTATTCATTAATTCTGGGGATTTTTTTCTGACCTCTGGCAACTTTTGCCCTTTTTCCCAATGACAATATCTCGTCTCTTTTTGATTTAATTAGTTTGATGGTAGTAAAAACGAGACAAACATAGTTTTCTTTGGCTTACGTGTCTGTTTCAAAGCTACATCTTTGAACTCGCAAGTGGCTACGTTTTCCTGCGAGTTATTTGTACTAGACTACTACTCTAGTAGTACATTATCTCGATGAGAGCAACAATGATTATGTGTACATATTCCAAAACTTTGAAATAGTTTACCACATTTTATAAAATGATTATTATTCTATAAATAAGCAGACATCAATAATGCGTAAAACGCATTCTCAAAAGTATAGTAGGCCTACTGCCTTCCTATTGTAGGAATTTTTAGCCTAATAGTGACATTATATTCACTGTAAAACATCCTCATTACAATTGTAAACTGGCTAATTAATAGTAATAAATCAATAAACTATGAAAAGCTTACATTTTTTCCTTGGATATTAATACTGCTAGAGTTGTCTTGATGAAAGTACACATTGCTGTTCTCTCGAGCATATGAAGCTATGGCTAAGGTTGTGCTACCTGTGTCAACTAAGAGTTTGAGCTGGAAAATTGTAATATAGTAATATGTTAGAAGCAATAAAATAACAATTAGTGTGCAGTGACAGCCTAGCGGTAAAACCAAGGACTGCTGCAACAGTGGTATTGAGTGTGATCCCAAGTCCAAGGTTTTCACAGGGCACAAACCTCAGACTTTTCAAGAGTTTTCAGTCATATGTGTGCAAGTGCATATGGCAATGTATTTGTTTAACTTATCACTGCTCGGTGAAAGAAAACATAGTGAGGAACCCTTCATGCCTGAGAGATTTTCTTGACAGACTTGTGAAGTCTGCTAACCGGCACTGGTAGAGTATGACATAATTCTTCATGCGCTAAGAGAAGATATATGCCCAATAGTGGGACATTAATTGGTGGGAAAAAATAAAGCAGACTTTTTTTTTAGATATTTTTATATAAAGCAGACCTCATATTACAATACAGTAAAACTAATGTAAGATGATTTCATTCTTTGAGTTTGAAACTGGGTGCTTGGAGCCTAAACATCTTAAGGTTGTACTGTTTTCTCATTCTTCTGTTTTCATGCTCCAGACTGGTATAAGTTCGGAACAATTAACATAATGGCCACAAGTCAAAGCAATGTGCCATCCAATATAATAATTTAGAACACTAGCGGTGTTCATAAAAAGTTTAGTAATAAATTTATTTTTATTATAATATTTACTTTCCGGGGGATTAAAACCCTAGAATTATATGACATTATAATAAACTTACCTTTTGATGTGGATGGCCTAAATATGCCTCTACAGAATATGCTTGACCTGCATCGCCATATAAATTTATTTTTTCACAAAAAGCAAAGTTAAAACAAATAAAAGAGATTTGTAAAAATATTCTCATAGTCATATTATTAGATAACTGTTTGTAAATACAGTATTATCTTACAGAAGCGCTGCTTTTGCAACTGCAGCTAGTTTTTAGAATTCAATAAACATTATTTTTTCTACGTAAGTTATAGAAACAACACAAAATGTTTACTTATAACATCTTCTTCTTGATTTATGGCTGTTGCTACTTATAACATCATGCAGTGTTCTTTGCCAAACGTTACAGATACTTGTGAACTTGTGTACACAATGAGCTGTGTATTTATTGAGCTTTAATCATTGATATATAAAAAAGAGGTTTAATATCAATGGCTTTTATTCATATTTTACTCGAATAAACTACAATCCTCCTATGAATCATTTTTATGAGCTGTTTAAACAGGTTATCTATTGTACCTATCTAATAAGATTCAGTAGATTTACGAATTACACTTCCACAACCAAACCAAACCATTGATTTTTATAATCAACAAATCAAAATCCAACCAAACCACAGTAAATATATAACCCAAACACTGCAATCAAAATCAATTCAATTAATCGAGAAATGACACTTTTGACATACATGTAGAGATGGCCGTTTTTGTAAAAACGTTTTTGAGCAACGATGCCACTATACGATGCCGGCATCCGATGCCGATGTATTGAAAAACGGATGCCGGATGCCCGCACACACGATGCGAACATGAATGGTGATTGACAGTAAGTACCTACTCTCTTTAGTTGAGTATATGAGCGACGGTTACCATTTACCATCAGATGGGCCGTCGCTCGTCTGCCACCATAAGCAGTAAAAAAAACCTCCTTTACAGTTCTAGCAAAAATATATATGAATTTAGTAGTAAGTAGGCAACCAAAAATATTGTCGTTGTAGACTAAGCGATGCGCAGACATCAGCCGGAACGGATGGCAATAATTTTATTAAATCACATCTGATCTGATCTATAGTTGATTGGCATCGATGCCGAAAAAAACGATGCCGGCAATGGATACGATTTAATTATTAACGATGCGCATCGATGTCAAAATTTAACGAAAACGGGCGTTTTCTCTACATACACACTGACAACTGACACTGACAAATGTGACATTGGACAAGTAACAAATCTTCGGTATAGACTATGAATATAATCCATTGGTCCGAGTATTAATCCTCTGTCTATAGGCCAGCCGCCAGGGTTCCTTGGACGCATTAGTGGAGTGGTGGTGGAGTGAAAGCTGCACGTGCTTTGGCGTTTCGGTAAACATTTGCACATTTTACTGTTGATTTATCATTATTTTGTCTATTTTTTGTTGGTGGAAGTGATATATTATTGTATTCTAAGATTCTTTTCCCTTTTTACTATATTATATATACGTAAGATGGACGCCGAACCACCTGACTGGCCAATCTGGGAGGTGGCGTTACCAAACTGAGATCCCGTTCACGATCCCCCACTAGGGTTGCAAACATCGACAAACAGTAATATTGATGATACCTATATGCTAGCCTAGCTAGCAGAAAACGTACCAAAATTCTTAAGGATTTGACGACTTACCCTCCATCCAAAAAAAACATTATATTATCTGACCCTTCACAGGCCACGCCATCTATAGAATACACCTACTCACACCCAGATTTTACAACAATAAACAGGTTTATTCAGATATCGATGCAGCCCCGTTTTTGGTACACGTGAGTAGACCTATTGATAAACCTCCTTCGTCCATGTCCCTTCATCCAATAAAATTCGGTCATTTCTTGTATAAAAATAATTTCAAGAATATTACGCGTGGCGGAGTCAAGCATGTCGGTAGAAATAGCGTCTCAGTTGATACTACTGTTAACGCTAATTTGTTTCTCGCTCATCCCTCTTTGAACACTGGAAAATATGTAGCTACTATCCCATCCTATAACATTACCCGAATGGGTGTAGTGAGAGAGGTACCTATTGAATGATCCCTAGAAGAGTGTCGCTGCCATAGACGTGCTCTATGACTATGGTAATGTTATCAAGGCCCGTAGGCTCAATAGAAGAGCCATATCTGATGGTAATGTAACCTGGATCCCAACCCAGACGGTAGTGCTTACCTTCCTAGGGTAAAAACTACCTTCACATATCTATAGTTTTTACACATCAATGCCCGTAGAGACCTATGTTCTGCCATCTGTGTTTAATGTTGTAAATTCGGCCATGTAACTACACAGTGCAGATCTAACCCACGATGTTTTGTGTATGCCCAGAAGCATGAAGTGCATCTTGCACTAAACAGATACCGACCAATTACCGAGCAAAAGACACCCGTTGCCCTGAACATGCTCGTCAAAAATCAATTAAACTGGTCATGTCCCAAGAAAATATATTTTCTTAGAAGCCTCGTCAAGATTCCCTCAGGTCAGAAGGTCTTTTACTGACACTACCATAACCACACTCCCACTGGAAACCCCTCTTAATGTTATACGCACCCAACCCACTGACCCAACCTCTGCTGCTATCCCAACATCTTCATAATTATAGGAAGACAGTTTTTATCCCCCGACGATCCCCTCTCCAGCTTCTGGCCCATCTTATAACAAACAAGCCCATTAGGCAATTGTAAATACCCCAAACTCAGCTCATCCCAACGGATGTGCTGTTACTGACCCTACAAATAATAATTTATTGAAACTCCTCATATCTACTTTAATAAATATTATCTCCAGGTTCAGCGATTCTGAATTATCTTTAAAGTCCCATAAAAAACTTACTAAGTATTTAGATAATTTTATATATATTTTTAGCATTTGACATGCTTAGCACTATACATTAAACACAAAGTAAAAATGTGAAATCGAAAATAACAGTCAGGAGCAGGATTTGAACCTGCATCTTCTGGATACCGTCCAGATGCTTTACCAATTCAGCCATCCTGACAATTGCTCCTGACTGCTAATTTCGATAACACATCATACTTAACGTCTTTGGGTGACGCCTGCACCATCTGTCGGAAGTATTTTCATACATTATACCGACCAGGTAAACTTAATTTTACAATTAAGATTTTACCTAATAATGACGCAAACCCTTTAAATATTTAGATATTTTTATATATCTTTTTAGCATTTGACATGCTTAGCACTATACATTAAACACGAAGTAAAAAAGTGAAATCGAAAATAACAGTCAGGAGCAGGATTTGAACCTGCATCTTCTGGATACCGTCCAGATGCTTTACCAATTCAGCCATCCTGCCACATTTTTACTTTTTGTTTAATGTATAGTGCTAAGCATGTCAAATGCTAAAAATATATATAAAAATATCTAAATATTTAAAGGGTTTGCGTCATTATTAGGTAAAATCTTAATTGTAAAATTAAGTTTACCTGGTCGGTATAATGTATGAAAATACTTCCGACAGATGGTGCAGGCGTCACCCAAAGACGTTAAGTATGATGTGTTATCGAAATTAGCAGTCAGGAGCAATTGTCAGGATGGCTGAATTGGTAAAGCATCTGGACGGTATCCAGAAGATGCAGGTTCAAATCCTGCTCCTGACTGTTATTTTCGATTTCACATTTTTACTTTGTGTTTAATAAAACTTACTAAGCTTATCTCCGTAGTCAATCCACTAATCCTACAGTGGAATTGCTGGAGTATCAGAAATAAAAAAGCTGACTTAAAATACATCGTAATAACAAATACCAACCTGCTGTTCTTTGTATCCAGGAGACTTGGCTTAGACCTGGTTCCTACTTTAGGTTACCGGGCTATTCCTGTCTCCGGGATGACAGGGATGATGGATGTGCTGGTACCTGTGTCTTAATTTCCAGATCTATAATATTTTTCCAAATTACCCTTCCTCTTCACCCAGATAACTTCCATATAGTTGCTACCCGTACCTTAAATATTACTTTTGTTTTTGTATATATACCTGAACCAATTAAATGATTTGGTTAAATTATAACCTATTTACCCTCACCAGTTGATTTATGATGTTAGGTGACTTTAAATATTCACCACACATCTTGGGGTTCCCATCACTGTAATACAATATCCCACTACTTTTTGGAACAGATTAAAAACTTAAACATATGCGTTTTAAATGACGGCTGTCCTACCAGGAGGGTCTCTCATACTCAACATTTTAATAGTGATGTTGACTTAATGATTTGCTCTCCTACCATCTCTACAATAATGTCCTGGAAAACAATGAGTAATTCCTTTGGCAGCGACCACTACCCCATCCTTATTTCCTTATTATGCTCTGGCCCTACTGAGCTATTATTACGTCGTATCACTTTCTGTGTTGTAGACACTGTAGCGCGTAGGCACTTAATGTAAGCATAGCGATAAGAACTCTCAGTTAACTTAAAGCTACTAGCAGTCGTTCTGATTTGGCTGGTTCCGACCATAATTAGGCCGGCGTGTACCATTCCGACGTTGCTGTAGACGTTCCGACAGTCGGCTATACTTATACAACCGTCTAGCGATGCAAGAAGAACCAAAAAGTATCGATATAATAATATATCGTATCGATATTTTTTGAAGTAAAACTTCTTTAGGCGCGACTAGGGAGTAACTCAGATTTTTTTTCTGACAGAAGTAACGCTTACTATAGTCTGTGTAGTTTCCGCTATTTAAAAATAATTATTGGTCGTAAGTATATGTCATATACTCCACGCTTCTTGACTTATACGCCAGCTAGTGGCAAATATCACAATCAATTAGAATTATTTATTTCCAAAATTTCCAACGGATAAATTGTGAATAGCAAAGTGAATAAAAATTCAACAGTTTTAAAAAAATTATTTTAAATTGCAGTTTTTTTTCCTTCAACGCCAAAGAAGTTTTACTTCAATCGCGCGTAAAGGTTACACGCACACACTTTTTTTTTAACATTGATATCGAAAAAAAACTATATGGTGTCTGTAAAGTCGGTTTACGGACGATAATTTTACATGATAACGTCATATACGTTTTCTTAATTTTACAAACAATGCATCGGTCGACATACATTTTTCGGACCATGAGACTTTTTCGTGCGTGCAGCCGGTATTCATCGATTTATAAGACGTTATCACGTGAAGCAAATATCGTAATATCGGTGAACACAAAGTGAAAAATGTGAAATTGAAAATAACAATTACGAGCAGGATTTAAACCTGCATCTCCTGGAATTCCTCCTGCCAATTCAGCCATCGTGACAATTGCTCCTGACTGCTAATTTCGATAACACATTCATACTTAACGTCTTTGGGTGATGTCTTCGCCATCTGTCGGAAGTATTTTCTTTGATCTAATGTATATCAAATGCTAAAAATATATATAAAAATATCTAAATATTATGATATATCGGTGATTTTTTTTTCACTTTGCAATGAGGAATAATCCTTGTATCGCGGAGGACTTTACGAATATACCATTTCACGGACTTTTTTACGGTTCTGAATTTCAGCAAATTTAGTCAGTGCTGACAACGGTCTTACAAATAAAAATGTGGAAGTAAGTTTGTTTATTTGCTAACTCTTGACATCGTAACTACTTCACCAATCATCACTAATTGTGGTATACATAATACGTTGGAGTTCAGATTAGGGCAGGCTAATAACTATTATTTATTGCAAAAACGTAACGCTAAGACACGAAATACCACCCTCACTGAGGGCAGTACTAGTAGTGATATATTTATATACGAGTACTTTTTTTTCCGAAAAATCTAACATTAAATAAGTGGAAAAAGTTGCAAAGATTTTTTGTTTATACAGCGTAGCGTCTTTCACTTCTTTAATCTTCCAGGTACTGTACATTTTAACAATATCCCTGATTAACCGGATTAAATACAAAAAATAGCAAACAATTCTCAGGCAAACAAAGCAACTACAATTTGACAGTGGCCTTCTCGCCGATAGCGCCATCTGCGCTCAGCTTTGCCCGTGGATCCCCATTTCCTATAAAATTATGACTATCTGTTTTGTTTGATACAGTATACAAAATCTAAATACAGTTAGTGTGTATAACGATATATGTATAAAAACGGCTACTATTTATTTGTTTAAAAGAAGCAAGCCGTGACAATTATTATCTGTATTGTTTAATACAGTTTAAGATTCATACAGTAAGTAAATTTAAATATCTTGGGCACTTATTGACTGTTAGCCTCAGAGATGATGACGATATTGAGAGAGAACGGAGGGCGCTGTCAGTTAGAGCTAATATGATCACACGCAGATTCGCGCGAGCCTATAAGGATGTGAAAAAGACACTTTTTAGAGCATACTGCGCATCTTTTTATACTTGCAGTCTGTGGGTACGTTTTTCACAGAAATCATACAGCGCCCTCCGTGTACAGTACAATAATGCATTCAGAGCACTGATGGGTTTGCCTCGCTTCTGTAGTGCATCGGGGATGTTTGCAGAATCAAATATAGATTGGTTTTACTCAATTATGAGAAAAAGATGTGCATCATTGGTGCGCAGTATGCGGGGCGGATCCAATAAGATATTGTGCATGATGGTCCAGAGACTGGATTGCGTTATTATAAATCGTTGTTCCAGGCTATCGGCTGGAATGCTAAGGCAATGATGCCCTTGATGTTCTTAATATATATATAATTTTTTTAGTTTTTTTCAATTCTAAAATTAATTTCTATTTGCATTTACTTAATTTTATATAAAAGATATTAACATACATTTATAAGTATTATTGTTACTAACATAAATATGAGTCTTGGCTACTTGAAATAAAGAGTTTATTATATTATTATTATAGCGTGATTTAAAAGCCCTATCATATATAAATATTTAACAGTATAAAATAATAAATAACGGAGCTGCCTTAATATTTATATTAAATTCCCCAATATTTAAATATATTTAAACAAATTACATACGATATATCGCAAATATCAATATATTGTACGATATTATCACAAAGTATCGCTAGAACACTACGATATATAATATCGACAAAAATATCGATATTTTTTGTACGTAGACATCCCTATTTGACAGACATTTGGTTGGAAAATGCAGGACGGCCGGCTTGGGGATAGTCCTTTAATCATGTGATGTTTTTTATCATTTTATGACATCCCCCTTCGCCCTGGTCATACGTGGTGAGGTTTAAGACTAGCCCCCTCCTACCAATATCACGTGTATTTTCTTAGTATCTTAAAAATTTCAGAATATTATTTTTTATTTCAGATAAGTATAATCTAATTCACGGTCAGACGCCGCTTTTCGGTTGTTAAGAAATCGCACGTTCAAAAAAAAAAATACACGTGATATCCAAAACCTTGTGATATTTCGTGGTTTTTGTCAAACCCCCTCCCTTTACCGCCTCACATGATTAATGGATGACTCGTCAGCGAGCCGACCACGTCCAGCTAATTCGGAACGTCTGTTAGTATTCTAAATAAACCAAGCCCTTTCGTATACTTCATGGCCCAATAATACAGGCCTGCTCAAATCGCGAAGTGACATACAAAATTTTGCCGTGCATACGTCATCAACAAGGCAGCATTGGCTCTCAATTTTTTTTCCACACAATTTACCCACAAACCCCTTTAAGGTTAGAAGTCTGAAATAAAAAAGTATTACTGTCTATAAAAGCTAAAATATATTATACTAGACTCTACCCACAACTCCGTCCGGGTGGTTTTAGAAGATAAATATGTCGCACTACTGCACTTTAATTAGCTTTATGCAAAAATAGCTAACCCGAAGAAATCATTATTTTTCCAGGATGAAATGTAGCCTGTGTCCTTTTCTGAGCTCTAGTACTCTGGGGTTTAGTAGTTACGCCGTGAAAGCGTAACAAAAAAACTAACAAAGAAAGTTTTTTCACTTTCGCATTTATATTATAGTAAGGATTAAAAATTTTAAGATGAGTCACGAGTTATAAACGTGACTTAGATTAGAAAAATGGTGGAATTTTTATTTGGCGTACAAAATTATAAATAAATATTTAAATATACTCCAATTTATCGCCATGAGCTGGTTGGATATAACAATACCTCTCTGTAAAGGCACTTTATAAATTAGCGTCTAGCCTGTTTTCAAATTTTCTATTTAAACGTTCTATTCTCCATTCTAACAGCATTTTTTTTTATAATTCCCACCACCTTATGGTAAGCGATTACCGTAGCCTATAGATACTAGCAACACCAGATGATCAGAGGCATCACTCGCGTGACTCCTGCTCTAAGCCAAGTGATAGGCAGTTAAAAGGAAGGATAAGAAGGAGAGGATAAGGAGGGCCTCAGCGCTCTCACTCACCATACGAAACAATAGTAAGAGTACATACAATTGTTTAAAAAAAGACACACACACACACACTCATCTCTCAAATTTAAATAGTAATTTGGCGATCTGTATAATGGCTCCTCTACACGATGGGCCATCTCTATCTCTTTTTCTTTATGTTGTATTTTCTTTTTTTAGTACTAGTAATGGTTTCCTTATAAGGATCTTAATATGCCTAAAACGGGTGGTATTACTGGATATCACCTAAGACTGGGGTACTTGTCAAAATGAATCAAACGATTCCAAAGTGGATGGGATTGCGGCGTTTTATAGCAGAGTGCCTATAGCCACCTTCCAGCTCCTTTATCGGACCCTGGATACTATCTAGAGACAAATTACTCGCCAAGAGGAACCAAACGTGTCCAAACTCGATGGGGTTGCATCGTTTCATTACAGAGTTACTGTGGCCATCTTCCAGCTCGGCAACGGGACAAGTAAAATAAAAGCGTCGCCACGCTAACAGCAGAAACCGGAGTGTGTCAAATTTAACTTGCAAAATTTTACCGCGACAAGTTAAATAAAAGCTTGAAAATTATCCTTAAATAAATAAATAATAGATAAACGCGCCTAGCGCCTAAAGAAGTATAACTTCAAAAACATCGATATATCGATATTTATTCTACAAGCCTTTCTGTCATTACTTTTATTTCATACAAAGTATTGGTTTCACACTGCAATAAGCACAATTTTTTTAAATTCTTTGAATAACAATATCCCATAAAAATAGACGTCGTGGGACGTCTACCAGATGTGAAACATCGAAATTATTTTGTAAAATAAAATGACTATAACTTGACAAAAACTCTTGAGAAGTCTCAAGACGAATCAAACGAGTATAAACACGATAGGGTTGCGTTGTTTCATTACAGAGTTACTGTGGCCATCTTCCAGCTCCATCATCAGACCTTGGATACCATCTAGAGATAAAGTACTGGTCAAGATGAATCATACGAGCCCAATCTCAATGAATCCCAATGGTTATGTCGTTTTATAATGGAGTTCCTATGGTCGCCTTCTAGCTCCATCACCAGACCCTGGATATCATCTAGGACTGGAGTACTAGTCAAGACATTTCGCACGAGCCCTAACTCGATGGAGTTGCGCCATTTAATTACTGAGTTTCGCATGGCCACCTTCCAGCTCCATCATCAGACCCTGGATACTATCTAAAGACAAAGTACTCATCAAGATGAATCAAACGAGTCCAAACTCGATGGGGTTGCGTCGTTTCATTATAGAGTTACTATGGCCACCTTCCAGCTTCATCATCAGATCAGCTCCATGTCATCATAATATTCCATTGTTACGCGATGTACATATGCATGTAAAATGTCAGCTCAATCGGAAACCGGAAAGTGTGTCAAATTTAACTTACAAGATTTGAACGGGACAAGTAAAATAAAAACGTCGCCACGCTAACAGCCGATTTTACCCTCCCTCCGCATTAGATGTTTCACATCAAAAATAATATTCCATAGTGCAAGTTGTAAAATTTCTAACGCTGTTGATCACGTGATCAAACCACTGAGAGCACCTAAGCTAAAGGATAGTAACTTAGAATAAAGCGTTATTATTCTAAGGATAGTAATTTAATATTACTATCCTCCTAATCAATATCTCGTGTATAGTAATTTAATATTACTATCCTTCTTCCGTGATGCTAGTGTCGTAAACAGTTATGATGACAGAACAAGTTGTGTAGGAGAACAGGCCTGTAATATTGTACAGGAAGTCTTTCCAATCAGAGTGATAAATTTGGCGGGAATTCTCAGCTGATTGAGCTCTTTCCTGAGAACCTGTATTCCTTTATTATTTAAAAGATATTCTTATCCTTTATCTTAGGAGAGCATTTTACCTCTAAAACGCCGGTGCTCACATTATAAAATGGTGACGATTTATGACGTCATATATTTCCCTTGCCGTGTGGGGGCGGTTAGAATTGTCTCACCCCTCTCCACCCACGGGAGTCGTAAGAGCCAACTGAGGAATGCCGGGAGAGTGGGCAGCAGCACTCCCTCGAGTATTAACAACATCCACTGCGATCGCCAACCCGCCTGCCAAGCTTGGCGATTACGGCATTATCCCCCATAACGGGACCGCTCGTTGTGGCGTTCTCTTGGGGAGACCTATGTCCAGCAGTGGACGTTGAAAGGCTGATGGATGGGTTGATATTTCCCTAGAATACTGCTGCAGTATACTGCCAGTCTATAACGGAACGATTTTTCTCTAGTATGACTATGAGCACTAGACAGTGCTCAGAGAGGCTCAGAGTGTACATCGGAACACAGCAGTACTATGTTCCATGTCAATATGGTCAATGTCAAATTTTAATTGTCAATATCAATGTCAATTGTCAAAGTGATTTTTCCTGTTACCGCCAATTTTCGGTTCTCTGTAAATTTAAATAAAATATTTATTATTGTTGTTATCGGTAGAGCCTAGAGAGTACTATATTCTTTGTTCTTTGGTTTAGTTCTGAATCTGTAGTAATTCATAATGAGTCTCTGGGTGGATAAACATAGGCCAAGAGATTTATTGAAATTGGATTTTCATAAAGACCAGGCGGTTCGCTTGAAGAGTCTTGTACAGCAAAGCGACTTTCCACATCTTTTAGTTTATGGACCTTCTGGTGCGGGCAAGAAAACTAGAATCATGTGCTTATTAAGAGAATTATATGGTTCTGGTGTAGAACGGCTCAGGCAGGAAACTATGACATTTACAACTCCTTCCAATAAAAAAATTGAAATTATGACTGTAAGTAGCAATTATCACATTGAAGTAAACCCTACTGATGTTGGAATACACGACCGAGTTGTAATAATGGATTTAGTGAAAAATGTTGCTCAAACTCATCAGATTGATTCATCTGGTCAGAGGGAATTCAAAGTTGTTATTTTAAATGAAGTTGATGATTTGACAAAAGATGCCCAACATGCCTTGCGTCGAACTATGGAAAAGTATGTTGCTACGTGTAGACTTATTCTCATTGCTAATTCAATATCTCGTGTCATTCCTGCTATCAGATCTAGGTGCTTGACTATTAGAGTGCCTGCACCTACTGAAAATGAGATTGCTTCAGTACTACAAATAGTATGTAAGAAAGAATGTTTGAATTTACCTATGGACTTGGCCTTGCGTATAGCTAAAACTGCTGACCGTAACATAAGGAGATCATTACTTATGTGTGAAGCGTGTAAGGTTCAACAATATCCATTTACAGCAGATCAGAAGATACCAGAACCAGACTGGCAACAATTTATTAGAGAAACTGCTTCTATGATATTGTCAGAACAGTCACCTAAAAAGCTTGCTGAAGTACGACAGAAATTGTATGAACTGATCATACATGGTATACCTCCTGATATGATATTTGCTGGACTGTTGAAAGAATTGGCGCAAAATTGTGATATGAGCATGAAGTGTCAAGTGGCCAGTCACGCTGCAACCTATGAACATAGAATGAGATTGGGGAACAAACCCATATTCCACCTTGAAGCATTTGTTGCTAAGTTTATGGCTATTTATAAAAAGTTTGTTGAAGAATCAATGGGTGATATGTTTTAAAAACAATTGAAAAATAAAAAAACTATTGTGCCAGTTTCTTTTTTATTAAAAAAACTTCAATTAATAAATTGCTATTTTAATCTAAATATACTATAAGCTTATGTCTAAAATATTTATTCATAGTAGTATTTGTAGTAATGTCTTATAGGAACAGATGTTGAAAATATCTTAAAGTTATCAATAATTGTATGCATCACTGCAGCTGTGATTTCATTTGCAAAATGATCTAATATAGAATGTCTCAATTCTATGGCTTCTGTAATGGCAATAGAATCTTCAGAAACTGAAACAAAATAATAAAAGTGTACTTGTGAAACAAATTGTAATTATAATGCACATAAAAATATTTTGCACTTTAAAAAGTTCAATATACTTTAATAGATTTTAGTCCTCCATATAATATATTATCCTTAGATACAAAAGTATTTTTTTTGTTTCTATTTTTTTGGAGGCTGCACGCAAGGTACAAAAGTTGAAAATTTCTTGCGCATAGTGTCGCTCGGCTTATGTTCGCCACAAACTCGTTTCCAATAGGAGTCGCTAAATTAATTTAGTTATACTCTTAACTGACGCATACCCGCGACTTTGTCTGTGTGGATTTTAAAATATAGTCCATTGAGTTGTTTAAGAATATCCTACAGGAATCCATGTTGGGGTAAAAAAAATATTTTCAGTCCATAATTTATCTGTATACTAAATATTGTTTAGTTGTTAGGTTTATATAGCACTAGTGCTAGAGCATTGCTTCTCCCAGCCTGAATGGGGTGGCTCGATTGGCGAAGTACCACCCTCTCACAGAAGATCAGCGTACAACGGTAGGTAAATTTCTACCGTGGTGGTTTCATACTCGCCATATGAGTGAGAGCGCTGGAGGCCCATACCCCTCGCTTTTCTTTCCTTATTATCCTTCCTATTCTCTCCTTATTATCCCTAGTATCCTTCTTATGCTTCCTATCCCTTTCATTGGAGATGGCGACGCGCGAGTGATGTCTCTTAGTGTTATTACCGTCTATAAGCTACAGTAACCGCTTATTAGCGTACTGTGCCGCCGCCTGTTTGCCACCCAAGTATTAAAAAAAATAATATATCGGGGTATAATAGTTAAAGGAATATAATTAGTACCTACTACTAGACTCGAGTTGCTAGTTTTTAGGTTAGACATATTTCAGGTTCCCGATATAGTAGCGATTTTCGAAATATCTTATGTACAGACAGCTCTGTTACATAGGTATTTATAATAGGATTAGGACACCTACTGTACCGTGTGAGTGTGTGTGTTTAAAGGCCAGCGTATCTATTAGCAGCCAGAGCAATCGAGGAAGCCACAAATATCCTCAAGCTTTGCCTCCACGATTGCTTGTTTGCCAACGACGTTGTATAAAAAAAGTTTGTCTCTTTTTAGTGTCGCTAAAGTGTTTCGTACAGTAGGTACACGTGTTCGATATGTACCTAATACGAAAAAATACAAGTAGGCAACGACGGGGGATCTCCTACCCTCACGAAATATTTTTCATACCTATTAAGGCTGCTCCAACTAGTATTTATTCTGTGGTTGTACCATGAAAAAGTTTAAAGGGCAATACTTTAAAACATTTCATGGGACCGGATATTTGATTCTTTTTCATGAACATATAATATATGAAAGCATACACACTTGGTTGCAAGAAATACGTAGGAGTTCGCGTATTCCTGACAGCTACCCTTTCTGGGCCGATCAGCATATATTCTTCATTATCGATGCCCCGCTCTATACTCCACGGATATGTGACGTTACTCTCCGCAGACTCTGAAATATAGAATGGTTCTGTTGCATTCATGGACTGATGGGGGAAGTGTAAACCGGATTCATAACATTAGGCTCCTAAATAGGTACCTAGATACCATTGGATCATGGTCTTGTTAATGAAGTCAGATGAACTAACTATCTTTTTGTTTTGATATTTTTACTTATATATTGTTTTAAGCATGTGGCATGCTCTTATAGGTAGGTATATATAAATGAACACAAAGTGCGCAAATGTGATATTGAAAATAATAATCCTACGAGCAGGATGAACTTCATCTGGAAAACCGTCCCAGATCACGCTCGAGACCATAATTTTTGATGTCACATTTTCGCACTTTGTTTTCATTATCTTTTTGTTTTTAAATACTTAAGTTAAGCGGTTTGCCACCGGAGTCGTAAGAGCCGACTGAGGAAATACCGGGGAAGTGGGCAGCAGCACTCCCTCGAGTATTAACTACATCCACTGCGATCGCCAATCCGTCTGCCAAGCGTGGCGATTACGGCACTATCCCCTCTTGGGGTGGTCTATGTCCAGCAGTGGACGTCGAAAGGCTGATATAATGAATGTAGAATGTAGTTTAAGCGCTAAATATTTTATAGTGTAGATAGGTAATATTAAAGTTAGATACCTACTTTGATACCTATATTTAGGTAGTGGTACCTAGGTAGGTACCTATAGATAATTAACAGCCACTGGGTAAGTAGTCTAGTCTATATGGGTAAGTAGTATAGCCCTGACAGATTTTCCTGATGCTTTGTGAAATATGAACAATGCGTGTGTATTAGATTAGCGTGGTGAGCCATGGCTTGATTGCATCTCCCTTTAGGGGCAGACTTTCCTACGGTAGATCACTAATAGCACTGATCTATTAAACGATGATGGATTAGGAAAAAAATATACTTAAAATGAATAAATAAATATTCACGGACATTTTACACAACGTCCTCGGGTCTCAAACTAAGCTTAACGTTTATGCTATGGGTACCAGATTACGGATATACCTAATACATTATATTACTTTTTTTTTGTAAATACATATAATAGATAGAGAACACCCAGACGCAGTACAAATATCTGTGTTCATCACACAAATAATTGTTCTGAGTGAGAATCGAACCCATGACCTCGTAGCACGGAAGTAGTTTGCACTACCGACTACGCCACGAGGCCCGTCATCCGATGTGTGACAATCTGATAAGGCAGACTTCACTTTTGCGCTTTTACAGATAGGTACCACATCGCCAACTTTTTCGGGCTCTTCATTCAGCAGAATCCAAACTTATAATTTGCATGTCACCACATTCATTTACCTAACTGCATTCTCAGAAATCAGATGCGTAAGCAAACAAAGAAACAAAACATGAATTTTAACCTTCTTGTTTTTGTTTTGTGTTAGGGCGAGAAAAATGTACCAAACCGCACACCCCGTCATTCGGGGCAACAAACAGGGTACCTAGTGTGGGGCCCTCAACCACTAAGTAAACCCGCCGTGTGCCGTCTCTCCCCCTGTGTTGGCGGGCCACTGGAACTATGTTAATTTATTTTTTATTGCTAATGATGGTATACGAGCCACTGCCCACCTGATGATAAGTGGTAACCGTCGCTCATGGACTCGACTATACCGAGAGTATTGTTAAACCGCTGCGCACCATTCATTTCTCAGGTATGAAATGAAAGAATAAACGGCTATCTTCTGCTACAGCCAAAACACACTGACGTGCTTCATGACCACTCACACACAAGAGGATGGTACCGACCCGTTCGGGACCAATAGCAAGTGAGTACTCTGACTTGGTACGCAGCCCTACCACCAGTAATGCAATGAGTGATAATTGCTTACTTCCCATATGCCCGGTTCCTATATTCAACGAATCGTCATTGTTAACAGCTACCCATCCGTTAGTTGCAAAATGTCAGTCAATTCACGTACGACTCGTATTTTATAGGAACAGATTATACTTACGCCTGGTAGAATATTCTACCAATCGTAAGTAAAACGATCCGTTTTATTATTATAGGTACCGGGCATTAGTCGCCTTGCACGACACCCACGAGAAAGGATGGGTTGGTGACACGTATTCTTAGTCCGTCACCGTCACCACACACTTAAATGGTACCTATAAGTACTTAATTCTTACCTAAATAAATAGGTTCGGTACTATAACTTTTGTTAGCTATCAAAAGTTATTCAAGCCTGACAAGTTTTGACATATCGTTGATTAGGGTTTTGGCAACTACGTAGCAAGTACTTACTTAAATTATTGATCTCAAAGTAGGCACCTAATAACTCCAACTTTAAAGATCGGTTTTTCAGAGCAGAGAGAGATTACCTATGTATTTTATTGGTTTGTCAAATGGGTTATGGTAAAC
Organism: Leucoma salicis; assembly: GCA_948253155.1. Classification (NCBI taxonomy): domain Eukaryota; kingdom Metazoa; phylum Arthropoda; class Insecta; order Lepidoptera; family Erebidae; genus Leucoma; species Leucoma salicis. The sequence goes on from OX411815.1 coordinate 10,735,919, forward strand.
GATTTTGTAAAGCGATTATCTACCTTATTCAGTGCGGTAGTTCATTTTATTATGTATACGCTTTTTTTTTCGGAGCAACGTGCATGGTTGCTTGGCGCCTTCACCCACTTAAGAAACTCGCCGTGTGCCGTCTCTCCGCCTTTGTTGGCGGGCCACTGGAACTATGTTACATTCCTTCGGTGGATTTTATTATACCCTTCAACATTAAACCTGTTTTATTTGTTAAGGTGGGAAATATGTACCTAGCCACACACCCCATCGTTTGGGGTAACGAACAGGTGTGGGGGGGCCCTCACCCACCAAATAAACCCACCGTGTGCCGTCTCTCTGCCTGTTGTGGCATAACACTGGAACTATGTGACATTACTTCAGTGGTTCAACATTAGACCTAGATGCGTAATAAAAAATAAAAGCGGCGGCAATTAATATAGCTAATGGAAAATTTCAATACACTCACGAATATCCATTGTTAGGTAAGCTAAATACGGATCCCGTCTTCCAGCGACTTCCATAGTCAATTCACCAGTCACGTGAAAATCACTAGTGAAAATTACTCCACTTTTACCACCTTCTAAATTAAACCTGAAATTAGTATACAATTAAGTTCATATTTTATGGTTTAGTACCTAGAAGGTATGAAGTACGAACACACGAAATAATTATAAAAGATCCGATACCACTCCTACCTACTTTGGATTTTTTTTAATAACATGTTTGAAAAAGCTGGTGAAAAGAGAACAATGAAGTACCTAAATCGGGTAGCTCCTACGTATGCTTCTAATTTTTAGGCATAAAATAGATTTTGCACCTTATTTTCATGTTCCTTGCCGTGTGGGGCTGGTTTTAGAATTGTCCCACCCTTCTCCACCCATGGGAGTCGTAAGAGCCGACTGAGGGAATACTCGGGGAGTGGGCAGCAGCACTCCATCGAGTATTAGCAACAGCCACTGCGATCGCCAGCCCGCCTGCCAAGCGTGGCGATTACGGCACTATCCCCCATTCTTGGGGAGGCCTATGTCCAGCAGTGGACTTTAAAAGGCTGATGGATGGATGGATGGATTTTATATTTCAATTAACCATTTTAATTGATATCCTCGATTGTTTGTTTACGAATATCAATCATATTAAATATGTATACTTATATCAAACTGTCTGATTCTAAAAAAACTTGCTATTAGACGAAATTTAATAAATCCGGGATCGCAGGAAATATCCGTCTATTACGAAAAATCGTCAATTACAGACATCTTTTTAAAAAATACGTTAATTCTAAGGTTGGCAGATATTCTATTGCTCACAAATAAATATTACAATAAAGATAAAGCATATTTTTTTGATTTGTCGAAATAACTATGTAACATTACCTTACTATATGAATACCGAGGACAAAGGACCCAAATTAACGTTAATTTGTCTTATTATAAGCTACTGAAAACAATAACATATTTATAGAGAACCCATATAAAAAGAAATTATGATTATTTATCTGAACAGAGATTAATAATGGTTACAATTTTATATCAATAGATAAAAAAAATCTCAAAAAGCAATATTGGAGATGCTGGGATTTGAACCCAGGACTTTCAGCATGCGAAGCAGACACTCTACCACTGAGTTACATCCCCGGTTAACAAGTTATCTAAAATATATTACTGTAACGTTAGTAATTAAACGTCCCAACACAACTATTATATTTACTTATCATCAGGCCATCTCCCTAGCGGAGTAGGCAGAGAGAATAGAGTGCCAAAAGTCTCTGTTCTTGCATACATCTCTCGCTTTCTCAACATTTCTTTTCATACATGCTCACCGGTTTTGGAGACTACTGACTCCACCTTTGTTCAATACCTGACGGATTTAGTCTAGGTACATCAATCTCGGTCTTCCTCCGTACCTACATCCTTTCACTTTTGCATTTTGACCACATAGATTTTACTCTCATGCATACCCAAATCTCGCTTCCATATAATACCTACTTAATATTGGGACAAGCACTGCGTTGTGTACTTATTGCGACAAGTGCCTTCTGGCTAAGATTGTAGGTAGCTGCCGAGAAGTTGTTCCAAGGCTCCGTTCACTCTATTTCCCGCATTTACTCTTCTCTCTATATCAAAGGTTTCCATACTGACTGGATTCACATCCAAGACATACATATTCATCCACTTACTCTATTAAAAATATTTTAATTTGTGAATATTATAGAACATCATAATAGCGGCAGTCTTCCTAAAGCCAAAGTTACAAGAGAAGTGTTTCTAGAACGCGAGCTGCGAGAATTCGTATGTGATTATCTTATGTGAGAACGATACTGAGATGTTGGGATTTAATTGTCAAAACGAGTCTTGCTCCTCTTGAATTACTTAGAATATACATTATTCGTCGTTCGATACCTACCTACTTATACGTGTCTCTTGTCTAAACACTACTTAGGCAGGAATCGTAAGTGTCGATACGAGCATCGAAGCACTTTGTAGTCTCTGTGTACTGTTTTTGTTACGACATTCGTGACCTATATTTTCTACAGACACCTGTCTTGCATAAAAATGTCAACGAAAGCAATGAAATTCTTTTGCAAGATAATACCTACTTACCTAAAAATTTATCGAAATATAAGTATTCGAGTTATGAATGCCTCGGATCAACAAAATCCAGAGTATAAAAATAGGAACGTTAGGGATGAAGCTCTCAAATTATTTGCAAAAGAGCCTTGCGCCACCAGACATTTTTAAACTGCGCCTGTACAGGCATGATTTCGAAAATCGAATGGCGAAATTCGTACAATTTGTTTATACACTCAGTAACTGAAAAGAATTTAGGGTGCTATAATCGCTTTCGAGAGACAATAGTCCCTCTATTTGTTTACACCGATAGATTATTGCAAGAAACTGTCGCTCGTATCCGAAAAATGCAAAATCTCCTTATGCAACTTCGGTTTACATTATGTATATATCGTTATAAAGCCAGGGTATAAATAATGCCATATGGGAACATCTATAGGGAGGTATATATAAAATTGACTCCTCACTGACGATCTAAGCACAGCCAAAACTGAACTGCTAGAGGGAAATTTGGAATGTAGATTTGTGGAAATTCAGTGAGAGATTTAATAAAATAACGACGCGAATCAGCTTCTAATCGCGAATCAATTTAACCCGCTATTTTCCCCCTATTATAATATGTAATAGGGGGAAATAGGGAATAGTGGGTTAAATTTTTATGGGAGTGTCGGTGCTATTATAGATAGGAGCTTGAATGCAACGCACAGCTAAAACTACCTGCTGAATGAAACCATATATAATGGTAGTACTTCAAAGTAAATCTTCAAAGATTGATATAAATAAGTAATAGGTAGCTAATCCGTTTCCCGTAACATCAAACACAAACCAAATAAACTTACTTATACTTCTAATATACCTTGGGACCCGCCCTCCGAGCACGAGTATATTTAGGATTAGAAGGACTATTATAGTTTTATCAGCGATAGGTATACTATAAATTGATTACTTCTCGGCTTGATTAAAAAAAAAAAAATATTTTCTCTACTAACGTAATTATGATACATACATGTTTATCTATAAGCCTTCCTTGGAATAATATCACAACGATAGTGAAAACCGTTTCAAAACTCATTGCATAACTTAATACAAGAAAGCGGAGTAACAAACAGACGTGGGCTTTGTATTGATAGATCAACATAATATTGATTTATAACTTAGGTAATAAGATTAGAGGCAAAATATACAAAGCAAAGGAAGCTCTGAATAAAAAATGATAAAACCAACCTCCTTTCGACGAGTTTTGTCCACCTGGCACCGGTCACATTAACCCTTCTCAGTAAAAATGACATTTGCTGTTCGGGTAATACCAGTGCTATGCTGTTTATTAGCATCGGGTCTACTGGCTTCATGCCGAAGTGGCCGGAGTCCATTAGGAAAAAAAATGTTCGCAAACTTCGCCGTAAACAGTCAATATCATCGGCTTTGCAAGCAGGAAATGGAAGGGATGACCCTGTAAAATATGGACACATATTAGGTGCACATTTTTCAACTATATACACTTATTTTGATCTACCTATATTTTAGCACTTGACATGCTCAGCCACTTTAAAGAACAAATTATTTGTAAAATTGGAAAAAGAGCTTTACTGCCAATGGGATTTGAACCTGCGTCCCTTCTAATCCGGGAAAGTGCTATAGACCGCTAAGCCGCCGAAGTCACCGACGGTGACTCCCAATTTCCACTTCACAATTTATTTTAGATGTCTTTACGACTCACACCACCTATCGGATGCATTTACATACATACACATACATAGCATCACGCCTGTATTTCCTGAAGGGGTAGGCAGTGGTGTATTACACACCCACGGATCGCCAGCTATGTTTAAGTCCCACGTAATAGGGCGAACCTATTGCCGCCTACCGGGCACGTTTCCAAACTCCAGGCTGCTACTGAGATTTTTGATGTGAAACATCTAATGCGGAGGGAGAGTAAAATCGGCTGTTAGCGTGGCGACGCTTTTATTGTACCTACTTGTCCCGTTCAAAATAAATCTTGCAAGTTAAATTTGACACACTTCCCGGTTTCCGATTGAGCTGAAGTTTTACACGCATGTGTATATCACGTGACAATGCCATATTATGATGACATGGAGCTGATCTAATGATGGAGCTGGAAGGTGGACATAGGAACTCTATAATGAAACGGCGCAACCCCATCGAGTTTGGGCTCGTATGATTTGTCTTGCCGAGTTCTTTGTGTCTAGATGGTATCCAGGGGCTGATGATGAAGCTGGAAGGTGGCCACAGTAATTCTATAATGAAATGACGCAACCCCATCGAGTTAGGGCTCGTTTGAAATATCCTGACAAGAACTTAAGTCATAGATGATATCCAGGGTCTGATGATGGATCTGGAAGGTGACCACAGTAACTCTGTAATGAAACGACGCAACCCCACCGAGTTTGGAATCATTTGATTCGTTTTAAAGAGTACTTTGTCTTTAGATGGTATCCAGGGTCTGATGATGGAGCTAGAAGGTGGCCATAGGAACTCCGTTATAAAACGACACAACTCCATCGAGCTTGGGCTCGTATGATTTGTCTTGACGAGTACTTTGACTCTAGATGGTATCCAGGATCTGACGATGGAGCTGGAAGGGCCACAGTGACTCTGTAATGAAACTACGCAACCCTATCGAGTTTATACTCGTTTGATTCGTCTTGACAAAGTACTCCGTCAAGTTATGATCATTTTATTTCTACAAAATAATTTCGATGTTTTCACATCTGCTAGACGTCCCGCGACGTCTAGTTTTTTTTTCTATCTACGAAAAAGATCAATAACACCGCCCGATCCGGGAATCGAAGCCGAGACCTCATGATCAGCAGTCGCTCACACTACCGCTGCACCACAGAGGCAGTTACATAATATATTATTCCAATATAGAAAGTTTAATTTTGCAATTAAAAGTGTATATCAAATAGTATGTATTTGACATATACTTACTTATATTAATATCTACTTATACAAAGATATCCTTAATTTGTTATAACCTTTCTAATAGGTACAATTTGTTACACCACAGTCGCACAAAAGCTATGATGACAGGATGCTGCATATACAGGATAATTTTTTAACTAGTGCGCAAACTTTTTTTGGTGGTTCCATATCAGTAATAGAACACATTTCCATTATTGTTTAATCCGATTTTATAATTTTTTTGTCCGACTTGAAATCAGTAAAATATGGACACCAATCTTACGAGCAGCTTGAGGCTTTATTTTCTGCATTTTGATGGTCCTAAGCCCAAAGTATAAAGGAAAAATTGGAACTACTCTTACAAATAACTTCAGGTCACGACCTAATCTTTAAAAGTTTATTTCGAACCTGATAAAATTAGCGGTCAGTAACCCGCATACCTACGCGTCGGCGCAATGACCGAGCGCCGATGTAGGTATACCTACGGAAGCGCGCGCGTAGTTTGACAATAAAATTTGTTTGAAAAGTAAAATTTCGTTAGCGATAACTTTATTATTTAGTATATATATACATATCAAAATAAAAAAATACGTGTTTATTAAAATTTGCTTTTGCTTAAGTTTATTCTCTCAAAATTTGCGCACTGGTTAAGAAATTACCCAGTATATAACCAAATATTAATTATTGTCCATCAAGAATCGCTTCTGTTTTTATCAAAGAATATCTAATTAATTAAATGGAGAGAAACTAAATAAAAGCAATGAATGTTGACGAAAGTTTATAAAATTGTATTTTCTTATAGTTTAGTAGGAATTTCAGTTTAGTAGCAATAAGTAGAAGGTATGTTTTTTGCATCGTTATCCTAGTAGCATAAGTGTACAACTTCTCAACTGTGAGGTGTCTACGGTGCTAGAGTCGAGCACTATTAGGTTATTTTCTGTTGGGAAATTCTCAGTTGTAGATCCGAATATGGAACTATGTATGTTCCAAGGACAACAAACGGTAACAGGCACACCAGGTAAACTAAAGGGAGCGCCTCAGTATCCACTTGTTATTTCAGAAACAAAGGTGTGAAGGATTATGTACCTAGTTATATACAAGCGTAAGCATTCATCAAGTGTTTTTTTTTACTTTAAAAAGGATCATATTACTTAGTACACACTCACAGTACAGTACAGCCATAAGTTTGTTAAAAACTGATTCTGCAATATAAGCCAGATAAGTTCGATGACACATTGTATTATTAAAACTAAGTTTTTGGCATTAGGTACCTATATTGGGTTCTCGGTATAATAGTGCGATAATATAATAATAAAAATAAAATAATATGTAGTAGGAAAGCAATAACATTTTTAAGTCTAATCAAGAACTATCCGACAAAATTGTTTCGTCAAAATCAGTTCGGTAGTTTTTGCGTGATGCGCGAGCAACAAAATATAAACAGACATGCAGAATCTTAAAAAATGCAACGTCTAAAAAGCCTAACATAGTATTTTTTATTTATCTTTAATGTATACATAGCTTTGTTACATTTATATAATAACTAGCCTTTGCCCGCGGCTCCGCCGCTGCCAAAAGTTAGTCTTTAGGTTATATGTAAAATTACCGATATAGTAGCGGGATAAAATGTATACCAGTTTTTAAGTCTAATCAAGAGCTATCAAATAAAAGAATTTACATCAAAATCCGTTCAGTAGCTTTTGCGTGATGCGCGAACGAACAAACAGGCAAACTGACAAAAATCTAAAAAAATAGTTTTATGTTCAGAACTTCAGACACGCCTATATAGCCTAATACAGTATTTTTTCTCATATAACTTTAATGCATAGACACAGCTCTGTTACAACTTTATACCTGATAGTATAGATATGTAGGTAAACCTAGGTATAAATTATTAGAAAAGAAATTCAGTAAGTAAATATAATTTGTTTAATATCAGTACTTATGTAAGAAATACATTATAACAGAATACACTTCAGCTCGTAACTAAACAATTCAATTCAATATAGTGGATTCAATAAATTATCGCAAGTCGTTGAATCCAAATAACCAACGTTGTTAGATATTCACTAAATGTAAACTTAAGGTTTTAGCTGTCATCCCTCGTCTCCATAGTTACCTATTGGCTGAATCCGTCTTAACAATTTATTCACAATTGAAAAAGTTTTATTATACTGGTTTGCAGCTTAACAAGCGGGGACTACAGCTAAGTGTAGATAGTGGGTATAAACTAATGTTGTACAGGGATTAACGTAGTTTGTATCATCCGTTGCGTCTCTAGCTTTCAGAATATCTCATATTTTTATATAGATACTAGCAGGCCTACATCACTCGCTCAAGGCCCCGAGTTATATGCCTACCGCTTCGCGTACCGACCATGGTACAACCGACAGAAGACTGTCACACGCGCGCCTAAGCGCTCGCGCTTTAAGTATTGATTAAAATAAAATTATTTACGCGATTTAGGGTATTTCGACAATAAAATTTAATAACCGAAAATTCAGAGCTAAAACTCTAAACGTATAATGATCAACAAAAAAAAACAATTTATAAATAAATAATCCGACTTGAAACTAACTTTTTAAAAGATATAAAAAGTAATCAAATAGTATTTACTAGAAAAAAAATTTTTTAAGTTTTATAAACCACAGCTTTGTTACTGTCGGTGGAGTCAGTTGTCTCCGAAACCGGCGAGCGGAAACCGGAGAGTGTACGAAGAGAATTATGAATGTTGAGGAAGCGAGAGATGTATATAAGAATAGAGCCTTTTGTCACTCTGTTCTCTCTGCCTACCCCTCCAAGGGAGATAGCGTGATGATAAGTAAGTAAGTAAAATCATCATAGGTGCAACCCTTTTTTTTTTGTTTAGGCGGGAAAAAATGTACCTAACCGCACACCCCGTCGTTCGGGGCAACGAACAGGGTAGTGTGGGGCCCTCACCCACTAAAGAAACCCGCCGTGTGCCGTCTCTCCGCCTTTATTGGCGGGCCACTGGAACTATGTTACATTCCTTCGGTGGTCCGCCGGCGGACATAGGTGCAACCCTAGCGCATTCGTTGAATGACGCGGTTGCCCGACGATCATGCGGCGGGCAAAACAATAACAACTGTATTTCTATGTGCATAAGGTACATCGCTACGAACAATTAGTATTATTATTAAGATTTTGTAGGCTATTATAGAGAGATTTTGGACAAGTTTTAATGGAAGTGAGGTTTCTGTCCGTAGGACTAGTATTTATTCTGTGGTACTAGCCATTGCCCTCGGCTTCGCCGCAGCCAAAAGCTAGTTTTTCGGTTTTATCTCAGGCTCCCGATATAGTAGCGGGATATTTTATACCAGCTTTTAAATCTAATCAAGGCCTTTCAAATAAAAAAAGTTGCATCAAAATCCGTTCAGTAGTTTTTGCGTGATGCGCGAACAAATAAACAGATAAACAGACAAAAATTCTAAAAAACTTCGTTTTGTGTTTAGACACGCCTATATAGCCTATTACAGTCATTTTTCTCCAATATCTTGAATGTACAGACACAGCGCTGTTACAGTTTTATAATAGTATAGATAGATAACGTAACTACTTAAAATGTTGTAGCTATCCAATCTTTCAACTCCATAGGCACTTACCTATTGGTTGAATTCGTCCTAGAACAATTTATTAATAATTGAAACAGCTTTATTACAGTACAGTGGATTGCGCTTCTACTAAGCGGGTACAGGAGTTAAGTAAAGCGGCTTATTTATAAAATAGTTTTTCACAATAATTTGTGGTAACGGACTAGGAATACAAGTTTCACCACCCCATTCTTTCCCACGGGTGTCGTACGAGGCGACTAAAGGCAGTAAACAATTATCACCCATTGTATTACTAGTGGTAGGGCTGGGTGCCAAGTGGGAGTACTCAATTGCTATCTGGCCCAAACGGGTTGGTACCACCTGTGGGACCGGTCAGGGATCACATCGGTGTATTTTGGTTGTAGCAGGAGATAGCCGTTAAATCTTTCATTTCATGTCTGTGAAATGAAATGGTGAGCAGTGGCTTGAAAATAGGTACTTTTGAGTTCATGACCTATGGTTACTATTTACCATCAGGTGGGCTGTGGCTCGTCTGTCACCATATGCCCTAATTGTCTACTAATCCTCACTAATATTATATAAATATTATAATAAGTTTGTTTGTTTCGCTTTCGCACCATATATACTTGAACAATCATCATAAAATTTTTGCATATAGGTATATAGCCTTGTTTTTAAAGACTGGATCACACAAAGAGTTGTTCTGTGTGGGAATCAAACCCATTATACTCGGGCGGGTGGCCGGTATCTAAACCACTTCACCGTCTGTGCTTTTCTAGTCTGATTTTTAAACCGCAAAAATGGGTGGTTCTTGTTGATAAGCTATTTCATTTTTCATCGAAATAATTAATGTCGCGAAGAGTGACGTATTTACATGAATTCGATTCTGCAGCCGCGATCAGAATGTAGTATTTAGACATTTTTATATATATTTTTAGCATTTGACATGCTTAGCACTATACATATAAATGGCGATGCCGTGTGGGGCCGGCACCAAGAATAGCTCCTCCCCGTCTCTTCCGCCGTAAAAGCCGACTAAGGTATTACCGGGGGACCGGGCAGCAGCGTTCCCCTATGTACTAAAAACATCCACTGCGATCGCCAACCCGCCTACCAAGTGTGGCGATTATGGAAAAACCCCCATTTTGGGAAGGCCTATGTCCAGCAGTGGGCAATGAAAGGCTGATGGATGGATGGATGACATAAATGGTGAGGTATCTTACGCCTAACAACAACACAACTATTTATTACACTTCGATTATTCACGTGCACAAATGATACGCGAAATAGCAGCTGATAAATTGAACATCGTAAAATTTTATTACCCATTATAATTTTCATCAAATTGAACATTATTCTTGTGCCAGTAATCAATAATCATAAATGAAATTACTTTTTCAGCCCGTTGTACTATTTTTTGAGGCTGATGGAAGGATGGATGTACTATTATTGTGAATGGATTTTATTTAAATGCCTTGAAAGATGTACTTGTACATAATGTTGTAGGTATCAGAGAAGGTTATCTGGTTAAACCCCTATTATTAACTTTAGATTCGTTTTATTTGCGCTATATTGTGGCTGTTGCATTTCCGCATTGTTTCTGGTATGACGGCCCCAATAAATTGTTCTTAGTTTCATTTTAAAAACAAGTTCAAAATACTTTTATTTATTAAAAGTTTAATGGACATATCAGGTACACAGGAGAATCACTGGGTTGTGGAATTCTCTCATGTTTTTTTTATACGATGTGGGTGGCAAATAAGCCTACGACGCCCACCTTATCGTAAGCGGATACCGTAGCCTATAGACTCTAGCAACACCAGAAGCATCTCTAGCGCGTTGCCATATCCAAGACAAAGGATAGAAGGCGGAGAGGAAGGATAATAAGGAGAGGATAGGCTTGGGCCTCCAGTGCTGTCTCTCTCTCAAACACAACTTTAGGTGTATCTACCGTTGTTTCTCGTCGATATTCTGTGAGAGGGTGATACTTCCCCGATCGAGCCAGTCCATTCATGCTGGCATAAGCAAGGTGCTACCACTAGATATAGGCTAGTAGAAGTAGGAATTGACTATTTAATCCTTGTAGTGACGGACTTAGAATACAAGTGTCACCACCTCATTTTTTCGCGGGTGTCGTACGGCGACTAAGGGAACTAAGCATGAATGGTGGTAGGGTTGGGTACCAAGTGAGAGTCATCCATCCATGCATCAGCCTTTTGACGTCCACTGCTGAACACAGGTCTCCCCAAGAGAACGCCACAACGAGCGGTCCTGTGCGCTCATATGGGGGGATAGTGACGTAATCGCCACGCTTGGCAGGCGGGTTGGCGATCGCAGTGGATGTTGTTAATACTTGAGGGAGTGCTGCTGCCCACTCCCCCGGTATTCCCTCAGTCGGCTCTTACGTCTCCCATGGGTGGAGAGGGGTGGGACAATTTTAAGCCGGCCCCACACGGCAGAGTACTCACTTGTAATAGGGTCAGAGTGGTTGGGTACAACTTCGTACCTACCATCTGCCCTGAGACCGACTGTGATTCACCTTGGTGTGTTATAGTTGCAGCGGAAGAGCGCTTTCCTGTGTGTTTTCATTAATTTCCCAACCGCGAAGTGAAATGGTGAGCAGCCATCTTGGCAGTATTCTTGATAGGTATTGTGAAGTCCATGAGCGGCGGTTACCACTTACCATTAGGTGGATCGTGGTTCGTCTGCCTTCATAATTGCAATAAATCAACTAATTATGTTGGACACAAAGCAACTAAATGAATAATTCTTGGAATGAGCTAGCAGATTTTTGACCTTGACCCTTCCGGACCCTTTTTAGCACATTTTTTCGTCTGAACGATGTGCATATTTTTACTTTGACCCTTTTAAGGGAGGAAAATACTAAAGTGTTTTTACATTTCATATACTAAAGTACTTACCTTTTAACAAAGCTCACAAAAGCTTAAAAAAGTTTAAACGAACAATCTGGATGTAAAAAAAATACGTGAATTTATGTGATGCCGTCGGTCACTTAGCTTAGACTAGAGTTTAAAACTTTTTTATAGTTACTCGGGTGAATGATGGTACAATCACGAAGGGACGATAGCGATTATTAATTATTATTATTTAATTACGCTACAATGGAGATGTTTATTGCCATAATTTCGCGGAAGATGGCGTATTATCGACATGGCCATTGAAAACGGTCATTTCCAAATAAGTAGTAGGTAAATTTTAAATTTCTCGTAATTATGAATCTGTGTGCTGTACCAAAATGTAATAATTCCGATGTACCTACCTACGTTTATTTCCCAAAGATCTAACAAAAAATTTGTGGCTACACAGCATAGCATCTTGAATTCTTTTATCTTCCAGGTAATATACATTTTAACGCAAACAATTGTCAAGCAAACAAAGCAACTACAATTTGACAGTGGCCATCTCACCAGTAGCGCCATCTGCGCTCAGATTTGCCCCTGGATCCCCATTACAATCCTAACTATTATAAAACTGTAATAGATCTGTCTGTATATTTAAGATATTTGAGGAAAAATTACTATATTAGTCTATATAGGCGTGACTAAAAACAAAATATTTTTTTTTTTAGACTTTTTTGTCTGTTTATCTGTTTGTTCGTTCGCGCATCACGCAAAACCTTCTGAACGGATTTTGATGCAACTTATTTTATTTGATAGGTCTTGATTAGACTTAAAAACTGGTATACATTTTATCCCGCTACTATATCAGGAACATGATATATAACCTAAAAACTAGCTTTTGGCTGTGGCAGAGCCGCTGGCAAAGACTAGTGTTGTAGGTATAACAACACGACCGCTTTAATATTCCAAGAGCAAAAACTAGTTCATCATTAAAATACCAAAGACAAGGCGACTTTTGCTCGTTTGAACATACAAGAACCTGACCTTGTTGCGTTATGATTTCGCTTATTTTTTGTTTATCATTCGTTTATTTATGACTAGTTCCCGGGCAATGACCTCTCTTGTCAAGTATTTAAGAACCGTTAACCTGAAGTTCTTTTATAAGCAAACCAGATTAAAAAATAAATATTTTTGCCTTAGATAATTAATGTTCTTCTACGTAGAAAGATATCCTCTGCACGGAGCATTGTACTATTCTGTGTCTATAACACAGATTACCGTTACCATACTGGTAATCTGTGTTGTGATGTTGATAATGATAAGTAGGTACATGTTATTTAATAGTCACCATCCTAATCCTAACTATTACTAGTAAAAAGCTGAGCTTTGTGAGGGCTCGCGAAGTTTTCTACTTAATTTATAATTTTCGACAGATGACGTTAGGAATACAATGAAATTCTAATTAATAAAAGTTGTTATATTTTTTATGTGTATAAAATACTATGCTTTGATAGACACATCTTGAAATTACTATGTCGAAGCCCAAATTTGAAAGTGTGATTTTCTCAGTAAAGTGTACCCAAAATATGCATAGATTGTGGATTAGTAGTAGGCTAGGGCTTGCTTCGCTCGCCCTAATAAAGTTGTGGCCGAGCTGTGTCTATACATTTAAGATATTTGAGAAAAAATACTATTAGGCTTTAAAGGTGTGTCTGAACACAATAGTACATTGTTACTCTTTTTTTTTTTTGTTTAGGCGGGAAAAAATGTACCTAACCGCACACCCCGTCGTTCGGGGCAACGAACAGGGTAGTGTGGGGCCCTCACCCACTAAAGAAACCCGCCGTGTGCCGTCTCTCCGCCTTTATTGGCGGGCCACTGGAACTATGTTACATTCCTTCGGTGGTCCGCCGGCGGCAGTACATTGTTACCCTAGGGGTGAAAAAAATAAGTCTTTGACTCGAGGTAAACACTGTACTTTTCATTATGAATACGAGGAAACTAAAAATACAAATCATGAATTAGCTAAAGAAAAAATAGGAGACTTTATCTTCTTGTTTAATGCCTCTTGTTGCGGCAGTGTGAGCACAATTTCGCCAAAAAAACTGAATTCGGAATCGCCGTTTTCCCTCCGATTTTGTTTTTTTTTCTGTGGCCGTCAGCTATTCAGCCATTATTTTTCATTTCAATCACTGAAAAAATATAAATCTTCGTTATTTTAAAGATATAGTTGCAACTATATTAAAATAAAGTCATATAAAACAACAAATTCTTTAATAAATACTTAACTTTATGTTATTTCAATTTTATATCGCGCTGTAATTGACTGGCTGTACAGAAAATAGACATCATAGAGATTTTTTTTTATAATTACTCAGCTGTCAGTTGAAAGTAATTCTCCCTTAGATAAATATAGGTTATTTATCTAAGAAATCTCCCTAGGGCTGAAAAGTATTACTTTCAACCAGCCCCTCAGGCAACTTCAGGCCTACTTTCAGAGTATGAGTAATGAAAAACAATTTTTATTCGATTTTCTGTTTGTTTGTTTGTTCGTTCGCACATCACACAAAAAGTACTGAATGGTTTTTTTTTATTTGATAGCACTTGATTAGACTTAAAAACTGGTATAAGCACATTTTATCCCGTTACTATAACGGCAACCTTTATTTTTTGTTAAGGCGGGAAAAAATGTTCCTGACCGCACACCCCGTCGTTCGGGGCAACGAACAGGGTAGTGTGGGGCCTGCACCCACTAAAGAAACCCGCCGTGTGCCGTCTTTCCGCCTTTATTGGCGGGCCACTGGAACTGTGTTACATTCCTTCGGTGGTCCGCCGGCGGCTTACCCTTTCGGGTACTCTCTACTGAGCGACGCATCCACAGAGGAGCGTCGCACCTTCGCGGGAGGCCTTGCAGGTGGCGGACGTTCCCTGGTCCATCCACCTGCAGCCTCAGCTAGGCCGGCATGAGGTGCAAGTACCTGCGCCTGTGTCGCCCCGGTCGCTGGCGGCGGTTTAGGTCAGCGGAAGAATCCTCCTCCCTGGCCCTCTCCGCCGCTTCCTTCCACGAGATAACCTCCTCGCAGAAGGCAGCGACCGCGGGCCAATTCCTATCGCTGCCAAGCATCGCTCTGACGACGCTCGGCAGCGAGAGGTCCCGCCCTATTTCCGCGACGAGTTCACGGCGCTGCTCGGCCCAAGCCGGGCACGACTCGAGCGTGTGCCGCGCCGTGTCCTCGTCACAGCCGCAGTGGTGACGGCTTGGAGTCGCTTCCCTCCTTGCGACTATGTGCAGATATCTGCCGAAGCAAACGTGCCCCGACAACACCTGCACCAGTTGGAAGGTAAGGACCCCGTGCCGTCACTCCACCCACTCCTCCAGCACTGGTTGGAGCGCCCTTATTGTCCAAAGACCGGCCCGGGGCGCCTCCAACCGCGCCCTCCATCTGGCCATGGGAGCTCGGCGGGCGTTGCTCTGCCACCCGGCCACCTCCATGGGTAGGGGGCGACCGCCACCCTCCCGCTCTTGCGACTCTCGCCGATACACTTAGGCGAGCACCTCCGCCTCCAAGTCCCACGGGGGTATTCCGGCCAACACACAGGCCGCCTCCGTTGACACCGTGCGGTATCCACGTATGACCCTGGACGCAACGACTCTCTGTGGTCTGGAAGAGCCCTATTCGGTGCGTCCAGGGACCCCGCACACACGGGTGCGCCGTACAGCGCCATCGACCGGACCACCCCCGCGTAAAGCCGTCGGCACGCATTGTTGGGTCCGCCCATATTCGGCATGAGCCGTGCAAGGGCGGATGCTGCACCGACGAGCCTCGGGGACAGTTGGCGGAAGTGATCGCGGAAGCGCCACCGCCCGTCCAGCACCAGGCTTAGATACTTAATCTGGGCCTGCACCTCAATCTGAACCTCGTCCACTGTGATCGAGGCGCCAGCAGGTGGCCGACATCGGGGCCCATGGAAAAGTAGGGCTTCCGACTTGTCCAGGACCACCCTAAGCCCCAGCGCCCCGATCCTCCTGACCACCTAAGAGGTCCCTAAGGTGGCCAGGAACGCCGCTTCCTCGAAGTTTCCACCCCGGGCCACGACCAGCGTGTCATCCGCATAGCAGATGACCGCCAGCCCGGGTGGGAGCCGACAGCGCAACACCCAGTCGAACCCTGTGGGACACCGCACGACATGGGTCTCCTCACAACGTCCCCTATGCGGCTCTCATAGACGACGCTGCGGCCCTCTAGATAGTCCGCCACCAGCCACCTCAGGTATCCAGGCACCCTGTGATACCGGAGCGCCTCCCTAATGCAGCTGAATGGCAGACTATTAAATGCGTTGGCGATGTCAAGCGACACCGCCAACAGCATTTCCCCGCCGTTGACGACAGCGGCGGCCGCGGCCCTCAGACCCATGATCGCACCGACTGTCAAACGACCAGCTCGAAAACCGAACTGGGCATCCGACAAGTCGGGCCCGATGTCGCGCAGGTGCTGGACAATGCGGGCAGCTAGGATTCTCTCCAGCAGCTTACCCGCATCATCCAGCAGCACGATGGGCCTGAAAGCCCCAACTGAATCCGGCGTTCGTCCCGGCTTTGGCAGGAGTACCAGCCTCCCCTCCTTCCAGCAGTTAGGGAATCATCTGGATGCCAGGCACGCGTCGAACAGTCCCCTGAGGTGGGGAACGACCAGCTCGAAAATCGAACTGGGCGTCCGACATGTCGGGCCCGACGTCGCGCAGGTGCTGGACAATGCGGGCAGCTAGGATTCTCTCCAGCAGCTTACCCGCCTCATCCAGCAGCACGATGGGCCTGAAAGTCCCAACCGAATCCGGCATTCTTCCCGGCTTTGGCAGGAGTACCAGCCTCCCCTCCTTCCAGCAGTCAGGGAACCGTCCGGATGCCAGGCACGCGTCGAACAGTCCCCTGAGGCGGGGTTCCAGGTGTTCCAGAGCCAGAGCCAGAGCCAGAACCCGGGCGGGTATACTGTCCGGGCCGTGGGTGTTGTTCTTGGAACGAATCCGCGAACCAGCCGCCTCCATTTCCGACATAGTGGTACACTGAAGTTGGCCTCCCGGTCACTACCTGTCGGTACCATGACCGAGGGCGTGTGCTCCACCCGTCGCGGGAATAAGCCCTCGACCACCTGAGTGAGGAGCTCGGGCTGAAGGGTCTCTGTGAGGGGGGGGCCCTGGGTGCGGAGCTTATTTAGCGCCGCACGGTACGGGCGACCCCAGGGGTCACGGTTGAGACCGTCCAGCAACTCCTGCCTTTTCTCCGTTTTGGCGTGGCAGATGGCCAACATGAACGCGGCCCGCGAAGTGCGGTACGCCTCGTACAACTGGCCCTCCCGTTCCCCATCGCGGTTGCGCCGCCAACTGCAGGTGTAGGACCTCCAGGCACGAATGCACGCCGCACGGACGTCCGCCAGCTTCTGGGACCACCAGTAGAGCCCTTTCCTCGGAGGAGGACGTCGCACACGGGGCATGGCCGACTCGCACACCTGCATGATCGCAGCGCGAAATCAGCCAGCCTCAACGTCCACCCCCTCAGTCAGGGCTGGTGAGGACAGCCACGATTTTACGATGGCTGCCTCCGCCAGTAGGTCCCTATCCAGCTTACCCACAGCCCACCGTGGGAACGGGGAAGTTCTACGCACCGCGTGACCCCTACTGGGGCCCTGAAGGGACCGGGAGACCTCAATCCGAATATACCGGTGATCGGACAAATTCTCAACCTCCTCCAGGACACACCAGTTCCCCACTCGTTCCGCGACGTCGGGGCTGGCGAACGAAAGGTCCACTATCAACCCGCCCCGTCGCCGCACACACGTGTTGACGGAGCCTCTATTTAATAAACAGAGGCCCGTCGACGCCACCCACTCAACAACCGCCGTCCCGCGAGCATCCGTCGCTTGGGACCCCCACGCCATGGATTTGGCGTTGAAGTCCCCCACAACTAGGACGTGGCTAGGTGCCAGGCACCGCAACGAGGTCTCTAGGCTGTTAAGCCAGACCCCGAAATCAGCCAGACTCTGGTTGGGGGAGAAGTACACGCCGTACAGCGTAACTCCCCCCCAGTCGGCCGCGACGTATCCCGTGCCCTTGTCTCTGATCGACAAGGGCGGGGAACGAAGCGCCGTGGAGCTGACGATTGCAACGGAGCCATCGCGGCTTCCGCCCAATTAGGGTGGTCAGGAACGCAATAAGGCTCCGCAGCTACGGCTACACCAATCAGCCACTCCACCATGGTTTGCAGGAAAAGATCCTGCGCCCTGGCGGAGTGGTTGAGATTCGCCTGGAGGAGGACAGCGTTACTGTTGAACGTTAGGCCGTAACCATATCTTCCTCCACCCGGGACGGCGGCGAAGCCGCGCTAGAGGGGGCAGCCTGGGCCGATTGGCTGGTCCCCCCTTTTTTGGGCTCTGGTGGCTGGAGGTCTACACTCCTCCCACCCCATGTAGTGCTTTGCAGGTCTATTGCCTGCAGCACACGCGGGACAGTGAGGGGGGGCGGCTCCGTGGCTTGGGCAACAGCCCCAGCCGCAGCACCCCTTCTTCTTTTTACCCCGGGACTTCTTCCTCCCACCGTTCTCAGTATGCCAGCCCCCGTCGCACGGTGCAGGGTCTGACATGGCGGGTGGTGGGATTTGGGAATCCCGAGGTACGTTTGCTGGGGCCCGCGAGGGCTGGCCAGCACTCGGAAGGGGAGGGAATTGCTCCTTGGGCTGGCCCTTAGGGCTCTTCCCAGCCTTCTGCGCCGTCTTTTGCTTGCTAGCCTTAGGGGCAACTTTTCCCTGCCCCTTAGGCGGCGTAGCAGCCGCAGCCGCGGAATATGTGCCCACACGGCCACCCTGGCAGGATAGTGGCATTGTGGCCGAAGGTGGCACGACCTTCTTATCCGCGGCCAGAGCTGGTCGAAGTCTTGGCTCCGGCGTCACCCTAGCGTTCAAGGAATCGATGCGCGGGTCATAGATCGCACTAATGCGATCGATGACTTGGCGCATCTGTTCCTCTGTTAGGAGATCAGGAGCCGGAGGCCCCGCGCCCGCCGTTAAGGCAGAGGTTTCCGGCCCGGCCTTGGCAAGACTTGGCTTGGCTCGTCGGCCGGCGAGCTCCTTACGGGGCTCTGCCGCCACCGCCTCGAGGTGCCTGCAGCGGCAAGGCGCATCCAGCTTCCCAGTCTCCCCCGGCACCGAGTAACGCCGGAGAGACTCCACTGCCCCGTATGCTACCTTAGTAGCATTGTTGAGGGCCTCCGCGAGGTTGCCCTGAAGGTTCCGCGACCCATTAGCCACCGTCAAAATGACGGCCAGGGCATCGGAAACCTTCTGGGTAATCTGGTCTACCGTGGGCAGACCGTCCGTGCCCAGAGGCTCCTCACGGAGCTTCGATGAGAGGAGGGTTACCCTCTCCTCCACCGAAAGCCCCACTGCCAAATCCTTTAGTATAGCCTCATCCGCCAGGGATGAGGCTCGTGTCGTCATGGTTCGCCTGATGGCGCTCGGCCTCTCTTCGCCGACCTTCCCGGCTTTCCCGGAGGCTCCGTAGAGCTGCCCTCCGACTCCGAAGATGCGCTCCTCCTTTTAGAGTTCGGGCATTTCAGAGGGCGCGCTGGCTGCTCCACCGAAAGCGGCAGGCTTCTCCTTCGATGCAGCTGACTGCTCCATCGACATGGCTGCGCTCTGCTTGGACCCCGTCATTTTGGCAGAACTGTTGGCGCCGTCGGAGGTATCCATGTCTGCGGTAGAGCTGCCCATGACGGAACTCCCCGCGGGTGTGGATTTCTTTCCATGGGTTTTCCCCTTCTTCTTCATCCTTTTCCCCTCCATTTCTTTATTGCTATCGGCGTTGTTTGTCCCCCTCCGATACGTGGGCCTGACAGGGCCGGTCTTGGTACTCGGCCCTGTGAGGGATTCTCCGGACGAGTTGCGCCCGGTACCCTCCGGAGGTATACATTTCGTTTTAACTTCCGCCATATTGAGTTTAAAGTCCTTCGACTATGGTGGGGCCGCCCTCGCGACTGGATACCCTCTAGCCATTCATCCCTCGCCAGGCAGCAGAGCTTGGATTGGGGTGATATTTTATAGGGGTTTTCTTCCCCGCGGTCCGAAGACCCTCGGCCCTGTCCTCCAGGATTACGGGTCGGGCCGAACGGTGGTCTGCATCAGACCGTACCCACCACTCACAGAGCAAGCGATGAGCCCGTCGCCCCTCAGGCCCAAAAGCCACGTCTCCGTCTCCCAGGGCCGGAGGGGGCCACTATGGCCCCGCTGGCCCTCCACGGCAGACCTTCGGCCCACTGCAGGCAGTGAGCCCGTCGCCACTCGGGCTGAAAGCCCCGTCTCCGGGGACGGGGGGGTCACTGTGACCCCGGCTTCCCCCTCCCAGAGTCGGGGGGGGGGGGCACTATGGCCCCGCTGACCCTCCACGGCGGACGTCCGGCCTATCCGCTGTGCCCTCTGCTAATCAGAGAGACACTTGGAGACCCGTTCCTTTTTTTTATTTTTATTTTAGGTGGGCAAAAATGTCCTACCGCACACCCCGCTGCCCGGGGAAACAACGGGGTGAATGGGGCTCTCACCCACTAAAAACCCACCGTGCGCCTCCACCCGCCCTTGCTACGGCGGATCACGGGTACCGCGTCGTTACGACCGCGATCCGCAGGCGGCAGCCCCTACGGGCACCCTCTCTTGAGCGACACCTCGCGCACTTGGGCGTCGCACCTTCGCGGTAGGCTTCCGCGGACGGCAGGGTACTCCCCGACCCCACCGTCCGCAGCCTCGGCTAGGGCGGCATCAGGCGCAAGTAAGCGCGCGCACGCTGCCCCTCGCGCCAGCGGCGAATCGGGTCCGCGAAGGAGGATTCCTCACGGGCCCTCTCCGCCACCTCCTTCCGCGAGATGACAGCCTCGCAGAAGGCGGCGACCGCGGTCCAGGCCCTGTCACTGCCAACCATCGCTCGCGCAACGGCCGGCAGCGACAGGTCCACGCCTATGACTGCAACGAGTTCCCGGCGCCGCACATCCCAGGCCGGGCACGACTCGAGCGTGTGCTGCGCCGAGTCCTCGTCGCAGTCGCAGTGGTGACAGCCTGGGGTCGTCTCCCTCCTTGCGATCATGTGCAGGTATTTGCCGAAGCAACCATGCCCCGACAAAACCTGCACCAACCGGAAAGTGAGGACCCCGTGCTGCCGCCCTGCCCATTCTTCCAAGATCGGCCAGAGCGCCCCCACGGTCCAGAGACCGGCCCGGGGCGTCTCCAGCCGAGACTTCCACTTTAGGACGGTGGCGCGGCGGGCATCTTCCCGCCACGATTACATTGCGCTCGGCGAGGGGTGGCTGCCCCCCCGCCCGCGCCGTCGACGCCCGCCGATAGACGTCGGCGAGCACCTCCGCCTCCAGATCCCACGGGGGGGTTCCGGCCAACGCGCAGGCTGCATCGGTCGAGACCGTGCGGTACCCGCGTATTGCCCTGACCGCTACGACCCTCTGTGGACGCCACAGAAGGGCCCTATTGCGAGCGGCCAGGGACTCCGCCCACACGTGCGTGCCGTACAGCGCCATCGACCGTACTACCCCCGCGTAGAGTCGTCGACACGCAAGACTCGGTCCGCCCAAATTCGGCATAAGTCGCCCGAGGGCGGACGGCGTGTTGACGAGCCTTGGCGCAAGACGGCGGAAGTGCTCGTCAAAGTGCCACCGTCCATCCAATACCAGGCCCAGATATTTGACGCGGGCCTGGATTGGGAAGCCCACACCGTTGACCGTTATCGAGGCGGTGGCGGGCGGGCCCCATCGGCGCCCATGGAAGAGTAGGGCCTCCGACTTTTCAAGGCCCACCCTAAGCCCCAGCGCCTCAATCCGCCTGACCACCTCCGCGGTACCTGAGGTGGCCAGCGTTGCCGCCTCCTCGAGGGTCCTGCCCCGGGCTGTGACGAGCGTATCGTCTGTGTAGCAAATTTCGCCCAGCCCGGGAGGGAGCCGGCCACGGAGGACTCAGTCGTAGCCGACGTCCCACAGGAGCGGCCCAAGAACCGAACCCTGCGGGACGCCGCATTACATAGCCCCCCTTACAACGTCCCCTTCCCGGTCCACAAAGAGGACGCTGCGGCCGTCCAGGTAGTCTGCCACCAGCCGCCTTAGGTAGAGGGGCGCTCCATGGTACCGGAGTGCCTCCTTGATGTAGCCGAATGGCAGACTATTGAAGGCGTTGGCGACGTAGAGCGACACCGCCAACAGCACTTCCCTCGAGGTGACGGCCTCCGCAGCCGCGGCCTTCAGGCGCAGAATGGCGTCGACCGTAGACCGACCCGCCCGATATCCAAACTGGGCGTCGGACAGGTCGGGGCCAACCGCTCCTAGGTGCCGGACGATGCGGGCAGCGACTACCCGCTCGAGGAGTTTGCCCGCCTCGTCCAGCAACACGATGGGCCTGAAGGCCGAGACCGTATTCGGAGGCCGTCCCGGCTTCGGCAGGAGCACGAGCTTCCCCTCCTTCCAGCAGTCAGGGAACCGTCCGGACACCAGGCAAGCGCCGAACAGCTCCCCGAGGCGGGGCTTAAGGTGGTCGAGGACCAGGGCCAGCACTCAGGCGGGAACTCCGTCCGGCCCGGGGGCGGCGCCTCTCCGCATACGCGCAGCCGCCGCCCCCATTTCCGTCGTCGTCACGGGCGGTACCTCCCCGTCGTCGGCCTCCCGGTCAACATCTGGCGGAGCCATGACCGGGGGCGTGTGCACCGCCCGTGAGGGGAAAAGTCCCTCGACCACCTCAGAGAGGAAGCCCGGCTGGAGGGTCTCCGTAAGGGGGGGGCCCTAGGCGCGGAGCTTGTTAAGCGCCGCGCGGTACGGGCGTCCCCAGGGGTCACGCTGAGATATAACCTAAAAAGTGTACTATATTGTTGTGGAATTGCTTTTTAACTAAGCTAAATGTGTATGCCACAAGTTCGCTCACGTTCCTCTTCATAATTGGTGGGAAACGTGACACTACTTCTATTAAACGAGTTGAATTTCTATGTACCTACATCTCTTTAATTGCGACTAAGTCCGAAGCCCTAATTGTGTGAAGTCCTTTACTGTACACGTGTACACCACAAAATTAATAATGTTTTAATAATAAATGTAGTATCCTTTATTAACCTAATATACCTAAAACTAACTAAAGCAGTGATAGCGGTAAAACCAAAAACTGCAAGCCAGTTGCTACCGAGTTCGATTCCCGGTCCAAGGTTGAGACCTCGTATGGCACACGCCACTGCTAACTTTATGTTTAAGATATCGCGGATTTTTTTTTAGATAATGTTCAATTAAGTGCCTAAGAAATAAAACTTCCAAAATTTAATTGAAATCTATACAGTAGTTTTTTCGTGATACGCGCCCAACGTCATATCTATCATTTTATTTATATAATAATAATAATTGTTTAATTATTCAGGTACAAATCCCATATTAACACAACAAAATTGTAAACAATATAGATGTAGTCCTCTACTTCATGGAAAATAACAACCCTCATATCTGTGCTTATATTTACTTATGTCATTTTCCTGTTTAATTTTTAGTTATGTAGACATGTGTGTTACGAACACAAAATCAGAATGAATTTGTGAAAAGCTATTGGGTAGATAAAATGAGTTAGCTTATCTATACTATTATAAACCTGTAACAGAGCTCTTATGTTTGTACATTTAAGATATTTGAGAAAAAAAATGTACCTATGTATGGATTAGTATTGGGCTATATTATAGGCGTGTCTAAACACAAAACGCTTTTACTTTTTTTCGAATTTTAGTCTGTTTACCTGTTTGTTCGTTTGCGCATCACGCAAAAACTACTTAACGAATTTTGATGCAACTTTTTATATTTGATAGCTCTTGTTTAGACTGAAAACCTGCTGTACATTTTATCCCGCTACTATATCGGGAACCTGAGATATAACCGAAAAACTAGCGCTTGGCTGCGGCGGAGCAGGTTAGTATTATAATAGAATTAGTGAGCCTATGAGCCAACTATATAAAAATGAATCAGCCAAATATATCGCTCCTAGTGACAGTTACTATGGACAGTAATGATTTTTACAGTTTATCAAAATTTTTGGACTATCATCCTTTGGGATTGTACGTTATTATAATTTTAGCTAGAATAGGAAGGCGAATTTATTTAATTCATGGTTCAATTTCAATAAGAATTTATCACAACAAGAACATAAATATATTTGTAAGATTCAAAGTTAGCCATGGACGTATAAAGGAAAGTCCATGAAGTCAACTTATTCATATTATTGGCATGTATAATATTAATTTAGCTACATATTTGGTTAGAAGACCCTGGCCTATTACTACCTACTCAATAATATGCAAAAAAAATATTTATTTGCATCAGAAAAAGAGTAAATGGAGCATTATACATATTCTCATCAAGACATATGTCAGTATTGGTATCCTTATTATTTAATTCATGTACCTCCTTTTCTCCTATATTCATCCTTATCTTGCTACCCTTATTTTAAACTTAGTTTAGATCGCCTTCCGATCTCTCTCGGGCCTCTTCAGTTTTAGCTGACCTCTAATGGAGCGTTTACACACGCGCCGCGTAGCCCGGCAAGCAGCTCGGGAAGCAGCTCGGCTCGCGACCCGCCATTCACCACACTTGTCCGTTCACACGCTTGCATTCAAAGCTACATTCAACGGGCACGCGCACGAACACAAGCGTGTGAACGTGCCCGTGACTACCCGGCTGTTTGTGCACTCGCTCGGCGTTAAAAGGAGTGAGTGTCGGTTTTTTGGCAAAGTTCAAAGGATTTTTACACAATGGGCGTCTACACGCGCGCTCTCAGCCCGGCAAGCAGCTTGGGATGCACCTTGGCGCGCAGCTTGTCGTGCGCTGCCAGGCCAAGCAAGCTGTTCACACGCTCGCGACACGTCAGTCTGTGCAAGAATGGCGGATAATGCAGACTAATATTGTGGCAGCTATTACCGCTTACTTATTTTTATTGAAAAAAAAAAAAAAAAAACCAAATTACCGACGACGAATAGAACGGAGAAGACGGTTACAGAGAAAAAGGTGGTGGATGGCAAAAATTATTGCTGATAAAACTCGAGGAAATATAAAATTTGGTTGCTTGATCACTCCGACATCTCGTTATCGTATTTTTTACTAACGCTTGTACACCTTTGCCAAAAAAAAAAAAACGACACTCACTACGTTCAACGGCGAGCGCGTACACAAGCAGCCGGGCAGCCACGGGCAGACCGTTCACACGCTTGTGTCCGTGCTCGTGCCCGTTGAATGTCGCTTTGAATGCTAGCGTGTGAACGCACCATAACAACTACATGGAGCGAATGCCTACGACTATCATTCTGACCCCCCTTAAAACATAGATTGATTGTATTATTTTAACTTTAGATAATATAAAACTTTATCTATGTAGTCTATAACTTCCGCAATATAATTTAATGTCTAGGTATTGACATTTTTAAATACAATATTTTGTAAATTATATATTCATTATTTGAAGGGAGGTGGAGTCAGGAGTCTCCGAAACCGGCGAGCGTGTATGAAGAGAATTATGAATGTTGAGGAAGTGAGAGATCTATGCAAGAATAGAGCCTTTTAACAC
Organism: Leucoma salicis; assembly: GCA_948253155.1. Lineage (NCBI taxonomy): Eukaryota > Metazoa > Arthropoda > Insecta > Lepidoptera > Erebidae > Leucoma > Leucoma salicis. Next base: position 10,761,447 of record OX411815.1, read on the forward strand.
TCTATTCTCTTTGGCTACATTGCAAGGTGATGGTGTGATGATAAGTAAGTAGGTAAGTATTTCGTCCCCGTGGACTTTATCTATTTTAAAGCTGTGTCTGTACATTTAAGATATTTGAGAAAAAAATACTCTATTAGACTAGGCGTGTCTAAATCCAAAACGATATTTTAGATTTTTTGCCTGTTTGTTCGTTCGCGCATCACGCAAAATAGATTTTGCGTGTTCTGAACGGATTTTGATGCAACTTTTTTTTATTGCATATGGTGGCAGACGAGCCACGGTCCATCTGATGGTAAATGGTAGCCGTCGCTCATGGACTCAACTATACGGAGAGTATAGTCAAGCCGCTGCTCACCATTTCATTTCACCCATATGAAATGAAAGAATAAACGGCTATCTCCTGCTACAGCCAAAACGCAACGATGTGCTTCATGGCCGGTCACACGGGAGATGGTGGTACCAACCCGCTCGGGCCCGCTACCAAGTGAGTACTCCCACTTGGTACCCAGCCCTACCACCAGTCATGCAATGGATGATAATTGTTTACTTCCCTCAGTCGCCTCATACGACACCCGTGGAAAAGAATGGGGTGGTGACACTTGTATTCTTAATCCGTCACCACACGGAAAAAAGCTCTTGATTAGACTTAAAAACTGGTACATTTTATACCGCTAGTAGGTATATCGGCAAACTGAGATATAACCTAAAAACTATCTTTTGGCTGCAGCGGAGCCGCGGGCAAAGGCTAGTAATATCTAAATGCCAAAGAAAATATCCCAAATAAACCATATATTTTCCAGGATAAAGATTAGCCTATATATTATTCTGGGCACCAGGTTACATGTATGCAAAATTTTATTATTATTGATTCAATAGCTATGGGGTAAATGTGTATCAAACAAACTAACAAGCTTTCCGAAAATTGCGAAATACAAAAAATCTTACCGGTGTTAATGACTTAATTTATACAATTAACATTTTCATAAAACTGTTTAGTCGAGTTAAGATAATTATGTTTAATTGAAGTATTGTAGTCAGATTATTTCAGTTATACTGGTATTTCTTTCATATACCTAATTACGGAATACTGTTAGCGCAGTTCAGATGGGTTTCAAAAGCATAAACCTGTCTACCTAGATCGCTTTATTTTGAATTCAGATATAATACATAACAGTTTGTTCCGTGTGGTGACGGACTAAGAATACAAGTGTCACCACCCCATTATTTCCCACGGGTGTCGTACAAGGCGATTAAGGAAAGTAGGTAAGCAATTATCACCCATTGAATTACTGGCTGGGTACCAAGTGGGAATACTCACTTGCTATCGGGCCCGAGCGGATTGCCATCTCCTATGTGACCGCCCATGAAGCACATCGGTGTGTTTTGGTTGTAGCAGGAGATAGCCGTTAATTCGTTCATGTATGTGAAATGAAATGGTGAGCAGCGGTTTGACAGTATTCTCTGTGTGGTTGAGTCCATGATCAACGGTTACTTATCACTTACCATCAGGTGAGCCGTGGCTTGTCTGCCACTATAAGCAATAAAAAAAATTACTACTAAAACTATTATAAAACTGTAACAGAGCTGTCTGTACATTTAAGATATTTGAGAAAAAAATTACTGTAATAGGCTATATGCGCGTGTATAAACACAAAACAATTTAATTTTTCTCTGTTTGTTCATTCACGCATCACGCAGAAACTACTGAACGAATTTTGATGCAACTTTTTATTTGATAGCTCATAATTAGGCTGTGTGTGAGCCGTGTGGGGCCGGCTTTAGAATTGCCCCACCCCTCTCCACCCATGGGAGTCATACGAGCCGACTGAGGGCATAGCCGGTGAGCGGGCAGCAGCACTCCTTCGAGTATTAACAACATCCACTGCGATCGCCAACCCGCCTGCCAAGCGTGGCGATTACGGCACTATCCCCCATTCTTAGGGATGCCTATGTCCAGCAGTGGACGTTATAAGACTGATGGATGGATGGAATTAGACTTAATAACTGGTATACATTTTAACCCGCTACTAATCGGCCTGAGTTGTAACGTAAAAACTAGCTTTTGGTTGCGGCGGAGCCGCGGGCAAAGACTAGTAACTATATTATTACGTTTAAAAGAGTAGGTACACGTATTTCGAAGACTTGACTAGAGCTGTTTTATTTAAATTATGTTTATCTCGAAATAAACAACCGGATCTGATATCAGAGGAAATCTATTTTTTTCTTGTTTACTACGCGAAGTCACGTTTCGCAGTAGATATTTATGGGACACATAGTTTTCTTTTTATTACAACATAAAAAATAATAACATAGACATAAGATCATAACGGCAAATTCAATGTCACCTGTCAGACCCTTATCGAGATGTCGACAAAAAATGGGGCTAATAAATATCTATAGACAAGCGAAAGGAGAAAATTAAATGATATTCTGACTTATTAGACGTCAGTATGTAAAGTATAGTATACTCACACGTATATTGTGTAATACTGATTGTCCCTGCGAACTTTGTATCACCTCAGAATCAATAAATTTTGTTGACGTTCTTGAGTTACATATATAGAGTGACTACCTCGACTTTGTTCGATGTAGACATAGATTTTATAACTATAGGAGCATTGATATATAAAAAAGAGAAGATACACAATCAGGCACGAAAAGTGTCTACTATAAAGGAGTGCAGATTACGCTTTCCTGCACTCCTTTCGTTTAGTATTATTTAGACGCCCGAGTAGACGAAGCGTGTCAAAATGTCTAATTGTTCGATGAATAAATGCCGAAATAGTGCATTAAAAGTACAAAAAAGATGGCGTTTCTTATTTTCGGTAAGTATTAATAGACAGTATTTCTATTTCATACATATTTTGTTGCTTAAGAGTCGCATTTTTAAATTTTTCAATATATTTTTTTCAAATTATCGACGATGGCCCTGTATGAACCAGTCAAATAGAGTATGTATTAAAACAAAGGTAGTCTTGAACTATGCTCATACTTCAACGCATTTTGCTCACTTTGATCGCATAATACGACGTTCTCGGTTTTAAAAACGAATGGTGTCACCTTGTTGAATGTATTTTTTGATGTGAAACAGCTAATGCGGAGTAATATAATAAGTTAAATTTGACACACTTCCCGGTATCCGATTGAGCTGAAATTTTACACGCATGTGTATATCACGTAACAATGCTATATTATGATAACATGGAGCTAATCTGATGATGGAGCTGGAAGGTGGACATAGGAACTCTATAATAAGACGGCGCAACCCCATCGAGTTTGAGTTCGTATGATTTGTCTTGATGAGTACTTTGTCTTTAGATGGTATCCAGAGTCTGATGATGGAGCTGGAAGGTGGTCATGCGAAACTCTGTAATTAAATGGCGAAACTCCATCGATTTAAGGCTCGTTTGAAATGTCCTGACTAGAACTTCAGTCATAGACGATATCCAGGGTCTGACGATGGAGCTGGAGGGTGATCACAGTAACTCTGTAATGAAATGACGCAACTCCATCGAGTTTGTAATCATTTGATTCGTCTTGACGAGTACTTTGTCTTTAGATGGTAGCCAGGATCTGATGATGGAGCTAGAAGGTGGCCATAGGGACTCTGTTATAAAACGACATAACTCCATCGAGTTTGGGCTCGTATGATTTGTCTTGACGAGTACTTTATCTCTAGATGGTATCCAGGGTCTGACGATGGAGCTGGAAGGTGGCCACAGTAACTCTGTAATGAAACTACGCAACTTTATCGAGTTTATAGTCCTTTGATTCGTCTTGAGGAGTACTTTGTCAAGTTATGATCATTTTATTTCTACAAAGTAATTTCGGTGTTTTCACATCTGCTAGACGTCCCGCGATGTCTAGTTTTTTTTTATATATATTAAGTAATTAGTTGACATTGTTTTATTTACAAAGTTTAAATATCAATAACATTGTCATTTATATGATGATTTTTATTTTAGTTTTTCTAGGGACCCAATCAGATGATAAAGCATGCTCTAAATTATTTATAAATACGTATACTTTTTTTTTAATTAAACGGCGAGCGAATTTGAAGGGCACCACTAGTATTTTATAAGATGATCATTTAAATTGTTGAATTTATGGCTTTTATGCTTCAATAATGAATGTTGTAATGTTTTATTATGTATAAATTGTGGTTTCACATACTAATAGATTTAAAAGTTTTTGTTGGTCTATGTTACGCTAGTGAAGATGAATATACTGTATGTAATAAAACCGAGGAGATAATAACACGAGAACAGCGCATATGTGGTCAAAAAACACAACCAAGGCCTATTTGTGTTCCTTAGTTTTAAAATGTACATTAAATTTAAATATATTTTCTGGTATTGATACACACTCCCTTCAACAACCTGCTCTTTTTAGTCATAAAATTAGTCTTATAAAAGCTATTATAGAAAAGTTTATAGATTTATCTTCTATTAGTTTACACTATATCGCGAAAAAAATTCAACAGAAAAGCTGAAATCTAATCCAAAAAGACAACTCTACAATAAACTTCATTTATTTCAAGGAAATTGATTTACTTACTACTGTATTGTCAATATTTATTATGACGCCATTGATCTAGACTGGAATAGATCTGGGTACTACTAATAATATTAGAATTACTTAATAATAGAATTACTATATTGGGAATAAAAACTAAAATTTATATTTACGAGTTTTATTTTATTTATATATAAATAAATATTCTACCTAAGATCATATTAATACGATCAGATAAAAATATAAATATGAGTTTGGAACACATTTATAAATTAAACAAATTTAATAAACTTAGTAAATGTTCATACATGAAAATTATAAAAAAATATTCGTCTCCACTCCGTCCTTGTCCTGCCCGCAAATTTCGGTCTTAAAATTTTATTGCTTTTTGCATAATGCTTTGTAAATACAACTTTAAATAAAAAAAATTTGGAAAGAATGCATTTATATCATAAATATAACTGCTTATGATACAACTGGCGACAGTTTTAGACGTTTCTTTTGTTCGAAACTGTGCATCTATGATTTAATAAATCAATGTATAGGAGTCTATTAGTTAGAAGAAGCAATTCAATTTGATCTGTATTATGTTTAGCACTTGACATACTCAGCTACTTTTAGAGTACAAATTATTATTTGTGAATGAGGAAAAAGAGAACTTTAGTACGAGTGGGAATCGAACCTGCGTCCCTTCCTATCCGGGGAAGTGCTCTAATCCACTGAGCTATCGTACTACCTGGCGGTGATACTCATGACCGCCAGGTAGTACAATGGTGTTGGTCGTTAAGACAAATGTGATGAGTTCTCTTTTTCCTCAGAAAGTTCTCCTTTTCCTCATTCACAAATAATAGTTTGCACTCTAAAAGCAATCAATTTTTTTTTCCTAATAGGGAAGTATAATAAGGAGAGGATTGGAAGTATAATAAAGCGAGCATGGAGACGGGGTTTGAATCTCCAGTGCTCTCTCAATCACCATAACAAACACAACGATTGTAGCACCTGCCGCTGATTCACGCTATCTTCTGTTAGAGGGTGGTAAGTACTTCCCCCATCGAGCCGGCCCATTCATGCCGGATAAGCAATGGACATTTCTAGTCAATTTATTTATTGCATATCCATGCCACTGTTTTGAAATCAAATATCTAACTATGTTACTTTGTGATTTGTATTTTAGTATTTGACATTTTCAGCTACGTTACCAGAACGAATTATTTGTCACATCTAATTACAAATATGAAGTGGATATTGGGTGTACCATTTATAGGTGAGGTGGCTGCGGTAGCTTAGCGGTTCACAGTGCTCCCCGTATATGGAGAAACGCAGGTCCGAATTCTGCTCACACTAAATTTATCTTTTTCCATTTTCACAAATAAACTGTTTTTTTTTAAAGTATAGGTTCATGAGCGGTATTTTAAAATATAGATTTTTGATTTTATAAATGACTGAATAAAAACAAACTTAATGATAACTTATGGAAGAAATCAGTTAAAGTATAAGTAACCAAATTAATAAGTTATGAAATTTCCTAGATTAATGACATTTATTAGATATTTATATTATGGTCTAAAATTTTTGCCAGGCAGTAGATAACTAGACATATATTTTATTGGATAAACTTTAACATAAAAAAATACTTACTCATGACTTCATTTCTATTTGCCAAAAACTGGGTGTCACAGTATAACAAAAGATTTCCGAACATCACAAGAATACACAGGACTAACTTCACACACGAGAGTACCATCTTGCTTGCACTAATAAACTCGAAGAAAAGCAACTTGTTCTACAGTTGTTCGTTATATACCGCAATTTATTTTGTTTAAAACATAAACCGGCTTTAGTACAACGACCAGAATAAAAGTAACATTATGTTCTATTTAATAAATTTTTGTTTAAGTCTTATGATCGTTTGAAGTAAGTAGCGTTGCCGAAAATCTAGACTCTAGACTTGAGGCTTACTCAATAGCTGCTTAAGCTGATAAACATAAGTAATTTTAATAGATTATTATAAAAACTTGGGAATTGGAAATGCTCCGATGGTTCGGATATGTGGAAAGAATGCCGGACGAGGGACTTGCTAAGAAGATATACAATGCGAAAGTGGAAGGATGTAGGTACAGGGTGAGACCGAGACTCGCCTATCTAGACTAAATCGTCATGTATTGAAGGAAGGTGGAGTTAGGAGTCTCTGAAACCGGCAAGCGTGTAGAGAGTAATAAATGTTGAGGAAGCGAGAGATGTAAGAACGTTTTGGCACTCTGTTTTGTCTGCCTGCCCCGCAAGGGAGATTGCATGATGATAAGTAATTATTAAAAAAAAGGAAGAGTACTACTGGGAATAATCCTAGTACGGTTAACATTATTGGTCTTCTAATACATAGAAATTAACGGTTGACGTGCTGAAATGGTAAGGCAAGGGCAGGCCACATCGCTCGACGAACCGACACCCGTTGGGGAAAAAAGGTTCTCAAGTGGGGACTACGTACACGGCGCATCGTAGGACGGCTTCCTAGGATGGGGGTACGATCTGGTCAAAGCCGCAGGGAGCCGTTGGATGCACTCAGCACAAGACCGCTCGTTGTGGTGCTCTCTTCGGGAGGCCTATGTCCAGCAGCGGACGCCAAAAGGCTCATGCATGATATTATCATAGTTTTGAAATAAAACTACGGTTACGTAATCTATCGCGTTTACTTGATTTTACTACTATCCCGACGTCCAAGACGTCCAAGGCTGATCATGATCAGCCTTGGACGCCTATCATCTAAGTCCACCCGTGATCATGGATGCTGTAATGTGCCTGGACGTTAAGTATGAATGTGTTATCGAAATTAGCAGTCGAGAGCAGTTGTCACGATGGCTGAATTGGCAAAGCATCTGGACGGTATCCAGGAGATGCAGGTTAAAATCCTGCTCATGACTGTTATTTTCGATTTCACATTTTCCAATTTGTGTATATGGCTAAGCATTATATGCATAAGCATAGTCAAGTGCTAAAAATATATATATAAATTTCTAAATATTATTATAGTTGTTAGATTCTCCATAACAGCCACGAAGTACTCTGTTTCCGTACTCTGTGATAACAGCCTACAGCTATTTGTTTATTTTGTTTGTATTTTTTGTAATTTCATTTGGGTTTTTTGTTCGGTAAAAATGTTAATTTTATAACTTTATATAGCATTGGCTATATGCTTCATTTTCCTTATTTTATTATAGAATGTATAAAAGACGTACTACACTGCTACACAAATGGCGTTGACGGATTAGCTGTAGTGCTGAGTGTCGTGGGTTCGGGACATTCCTTTGTGTCCACAAATGGTTGTTCTAACTCTGAGCGTGTTTTTTGTCTGTTAATTATATGTTTGTAAAGCCCGCCATTATTCATCATCGATGGGGCCAGTGCGAGTTGACAGACTTCGAAAGCCCTCGAGAAAATCTCTCAAGCGTGCAGGTTTCCCACGATGTTTTCCTTCACCAGGCAGTGATAATTTGTAAGCAAATACAAAATTTCGAAAAGCTCAGACTTTTCGACATTACTTAGTATTATGGTCATTAATAATAATAGATTTGTTGACGGAATTTCTACCATAATATACCTACCGACGATTGCTCCGTGATCATGGCGCTTGCAACAGTGCCATGATTATGGAGAACACAATATTTACTTACTTACTTAACATCACGTCATTTCCCTTGTAGGGTAGGCAGAGATAACAGAGTGCTAAAGGGCTCTATTCTTGCATACATCTTTCGCTTCCTCGACATTCACAATTCTCTTCACACTCGCTCGTCGGTTTCGGCGCCCCCTGACTCCACCTTCCTTCAATACATGACCGATTTGGTCTAGGTAAGTGAGTCTGGGTCTCGCCCTGTATCTACATCCTTCCACTTTCGCATTGTATATCTTCTTAAACAGTTGCTCGTCCGGCATTCTTTCCACAAGTCCGAACTATCGAAGCATTCCCTTTCGCATCTTTACACCAATACTGTCTTTAATATCAACTCGCTCTCTTACGACGTCGTTAAGTATGCGGTCAGTCAGCTTAACTCCAGAGATTTTCCGCAGAGAGTTGGCTAATGGATTGTAGAAAAAAATTACTTATAATGTTTTCTCATAGATTCCATGATTAGATCTTACCTATACATATACGACCAACCTCCTTCAAGCATCCTTTTCTTTTGGACTTTGTGATTAGTATATTCTTATCTGACGTTAATGATCTTTACAAATGATACAAATCAATAAAATTGAATTATCACCGGCCCTTTTACCTTTATCTACCGAACAATCTCCTTCGTTTGACGGTCTATTCGTATTTTACACGAGACATTGGCAAAGTTGTGTCTATAAGTCTAACAACGCCATTAATCAAGAATTGAATTGAATTGAATAAAATTGAAATGAGTGAAACGTCAGTTTGTAATGTCTATAGGTAACAGCTTTTTACTAAATACATATAAAGGTATATCCAGCCATCCATCAGCCTTTTCTCGTCCACTGCTGGACATAGGCCTCCCCGAAATGGGGGGTTTTACCATAATCGCCACGCTTGGCAGGTGGGTTGGCAGTGGATGTTTTTAGTACACAGGGGAACGCTGCTGCCCGGTCCCCCGGTAATCCCTTTGTCGGCTTTTACGACTCCCATAGGAAGAGACGGGGTGGAACTATTCTCGGTGCCGGCCCCACACAGCTGTATAAAAGTATATACGTTACCTATAATATTTTTTTTTTTTTTTAAGTTTTTCGTTTATCTGTCTGCCTGTTGATTCCTGCTAAAAAGCTGATAAGCTGTACATTTAAGATATTAGAGAAAAAAAATGTTTGTATTAGGCTATTTAGACGTGACTTAACTCAAAACATTTTTTTAATTTTTGTCTGTTTGTTTGTTAACACATGACATTTGATAGCTCTTGATTATGCTTTAATATGGTATATGTTTTATCCCGTACTATAATTATCGGAACTTGAGATGTAATCTAAAAATTATCTTTAGCCAAAGACTAGCTTTTTCCTAATTTTATAGATGTGAGAGTGAGTATAATACCGTTTCACACTACTGAACTGATTATAGTGAAGTTTTGCATAATATATATAATCCGGAGCACAGAAAATGACCTAGGATACTTTTAAATATTTTTGCATAGGTAGAAATAATTAATGTGGCCATAGAGTGAGCGTGAGTGTATTTTTTAGACCAATTCTGCTGCGGTAGACGGAGATTGAATCTAGTTGTTTCTTCTGTATTCTGAGATCTAACGAAATATGTAAAATAAAACTATAACATAATACGTATCAAATACCTTTTTACTCCCGACGTTTCAACTGGGTTTCACCAGCCGTGGTAACGGGTCAACTGAGAGCGTTAAGTCCCGTAATAATAGTTTAAATAGATAGTAATGAAACGCGATAGTTTAAAATCTTATATAACATAATATACATTAATTTTATATTTACGCCGTGTGGGGCCGGCTTTAGAATTGTCCCACCCCTCTCCACCGATGGGAGTCATAAGAGCCGTTATAACATAACGTTGGAGTGGGCAGCAGCACTCCCTTGAGTATTAACAACATCCATTGCGATCGCCAACCCGCCTGCCAAGCGTGGCGATTACGGCACTATCCCCCATATGATCCATACACATGTTGTGGCGTTCTCTTGGGGAGGCTTATGTCTAGCAGTGGACGTCGAAAGGCTGATGGATGGATGGATTGATGTTTTTCTTTTTCGTTTAGGACTGTTTATTATTTCTTTGTTGTCCTTGTCATAAGAAAAACATTAATTGAAACAGACCGACAAAAACAAAAAAAAAATAATAATTGTTAGACTTATCACTACTAAAAATTTTAAAATACCTACTTTAAAAAACCTTATAGTTTTTCTTTGCACAAAAGACAAAGGAAAATAATTCCATGGAGCTTGTTTCCAGCTCCCTTTGTACAGTAAATTCTTGTTACCTACCTTTTATTAGAAGTTTTAAGTTAAATTAATCAATTATAATAAAAAAAAATCATAGCATTATGCCTGTATCCCCGAAGGGGTAAACAGAGGTGTATTACACACCCACGGTTCGCCAGCTATGTTTAAGTCCCACGTAATAGGAGGCGAACCTATTACCGTCTACCAGGCACATTTCCAAACTCCGGGCTGCTACTGTGATTTTTTTACGAAAAAGCCCAATAACATTGCTCGACCCGGGGATCGAACCCGAAACCTCATGATCAGCAGTCGCAGTCATTACTGCTGCACCACCGGGGCAGTTAAAAGATTATTTAATTCATATTCCATATACCTCATCACCACTCTCATCGTAATCAGTCCGTGACATCCCACTGCTGGGGAAAGGCTCCCTCAAACGTGCGGCACTAATTTAATATTTGGGGAGAACGCATCCAGGTCTTGTGACGATCTAGCAAGTAGCCAACTAGGTCTGCATTTGGTTCCTCTGGGAGTACACCATACCTCGCCAAGTGCTCCACCCATTTCAACTACAGTCTACGAATACTAACGTCTTGGATTTTATTGCGTGTACAGATTTACGTCTGTACATCTGTAGACGTAATAAACTGTTTATTTCTACCACAGTAAACAGTTTGCCATGTGGGGCCGGCTTTAGAATTTTTCCACCCCTCTCCACCCATGGGAGTCATAGGTAAGAGCCGACTGAGAGATTACAAGGGGAGTGGGCAGCAGCACTCCTTCGAGTATTAACAACATCCACTGCGATCGCCAACCTGCCTGCATAGCGTGGCGATTACGGCACTATGCCCCATTCTTGGGGATGCCTATGCCCAGAAGTGGACGTTAAAAGTCTGATGGATGGATGGAAACAGTGTCTACACTTGATTAGATATCTATACAAAAGCCGCGTTGTTATAACTACCTATTACATAGATACTACATATTTGTATTTTTTGTAAGCCCGCAATTGTGTGCATGAAGACAATATGCATAATTATATAATATATTGGAAACTTACTCAAGATTATGACACTAATAATGGTCGTATATGGATTATATATTACAAAAAAATTATTACTTACTTATCAGCACGTCATCTCCCTTGCGGGGTAGGCAGAGAGAACAGACTTGACTGTGTGCTTCTCTTCATACACGCTCGCCAGTTTCATCCTGTAACACCTTTCTATACAGGTATATTTTTTCGATCTGGTACAGGTAGGTTAGTTTCGGCCTCCCCTGTACCTAGATCCTTCCACTTTCACATTATGTCTTTTTAACCAATCGTTTATCACAATTATGTTTTCTTGACTAGGCATACGCTAAAAACCACTGAAGGAATGTAATATGGTTCCGGTAGCCTGCCAATAAAGGTGGAGAGTCAGCACACGGCGGGTTTCTTTAGTGGGTGCGGGCCCCACACTACTCTGTTCGTTGCCACTAACGAAGGGGTGTGCGGTTAGGAACATTTTTTCCCGACTTAAAAGAAAAAGGCATAAGCTATAAGTTTAGTTACAATGCGTATTTTAGAAAGTGGGCTGTGTTCTCGATATTGATTTGGTTCCCATCGAGTTCTTGCAAAATTAAAACCTTGAACATTTATTAAACACTAGCCTTTGCCCGCGGCTTCGCCGCAGCTAAAAGCTAGTTTTTGGGTTATATCTCAGGTTCCCGGTATAGTAGCGGGATAAAATGTACACCAGCTGATAAGTCTAATCGAGAGCTACCAAATAAAAACAATTGCATCAAAATCCGTTCAGTAGTTATTGCGTGATGCGCGAACAAACAAGCAGACAAACAGACAAAAAATCTAAAAAAAATCGTTTTGTGTTTAGACACGCCTATATAGCCTACTACAGTCATTTATTCTCAATTATCTTAAATGTTTGACATATTGCATATTAAATACAAAACAATTTTTTTCAAAATTTTTGTCTGTTTGTCTGTTTGTTTGTTCGCGCATTACACAAAAACTATTGAACGGATTTTGATGCAATTTTTTTATTTGAAAGGCCTTGATAAGACTATACATTTTATCCCGCTACTATATCGGGAACCTGAGATATAACCGAAAAACTAGAAAATAACTAGATTTTTTTTGGAATTTATTTAGGAGTTCTACTAGATGGATTTTGATGCAACTTTTTTTATTTGAAAGGCTTTGATTTGGCTTAAAAACTGTTAGACATTTTATCGCGCTACTATATCGGGAACCTGAGATATAACCGAAAAACTAGCCTTTGGCTGCGGCGAAAGCCGCTGGCAAAGGCTAGTATAGATTAAAAATATAGAGAAGCAATACAATATATTTCGAAACACACTTTGAAAGCGCGAAAAGCGAATGCGAAAATTCTGATTAGAATAATAAGGTTTCATTCAAATTTATATACATTTTTTGTTTTTATAGGTCTTCCAACAAAGAATTTTATAAGGATATATTTTGCTGTAGATATAACAATGCTTTTGATGTTACAATTTTATTGTATTAATTTTATTCGTTCAAAGATAAAATATTACGGGTATAGGAGGTGGATAGGAAGGATAAAGAGGATAGATAGGGTACTAAGGAGAGGATAGGGATAGGGTTTTTTCTCACTCACCACACGAAACACCACAGTAGGAGTACCTACCTACCGTTGTGTCACGCTGATCTTCTGTAAGAGGGTGGTACTTCCCCGATCAAGCCGGCCCATTCATGCTGGGATAAGCAAGGCTCTATCACCAGTATATTTAAAGTGAGCTAATAAGTGCCTTCACTCCTTATCACGTGCTTAATTCTGTTTTCACAGGAATATCTCCTTATTCTATTTTTAATTTTATAATAGAGTGAATTTTAAGTTAGATTTAACCTCATTTCCATAAGTAACTACTTATACGAAATATTTTTAAGACATTTTTAACAATGGGATAAAATACCTAAACCACAGAATAAATACTAGTCCCTATATCCTATTTTAAAAAAAAATAACCCCTTTTTCAAAATGAGAGCTCGATTTTAATAAATGACACCTTTTTTAATGGTGGGTAAAATGTACCTACCTAATCACACACCCCATCGTTTGAGGTTGCCCCCAGGGTAATAGGTATGGGTCCCTCACCCACTAAAATACCCTCTCTCCGTATGTAGGTACTGACGGACTGGAAGACATTACTTCTGATGTCCGCTGGCAACTTAGCCTTTCACATCATATCGAAGTGAAGGTGCGACCTTCATGGGAGGCATTGCGGGTGGCGGACGTTTCCCGTTAGATCTACCCGCGGCGTCAGCTAGGGTGGCATCAGGAGACCACTGAAGGAATGTAATATAGTTCCGGTGGCCCGCCAAAAAAGGCGGAGTGGCGGCACACGCCGGGTTTCTTTAGTGGGTGAGGGCCCCACACTACCCTGTTCGTTGCCCCGAACGACGGGGTGTGCGGTTAGGAACATTATTTCCCGCCTAAACAAAAATAAAATAAAAAAAAGGGTGGCATTAGGAGCAGGTAATTGCACCTGCGCTGACCTTGTCGCTGAAGGAGGTTCAGGTCAGCAGAGTGATATTTTTCGGTGTTCCACTCCTCCGCTTCCTTCCGCGAGGTAATTTCCTCACAGAGGGCATCGACCGCGGATAAATTCCTATCGATACTGAGCATCGCTGCAACGACGTTTGGCAGCAAGAGATACTATTGCAGCGTAACGAGGTCACGGCACAGCTTGGCTCAAGCCGGGCACAATTCGAGCGTGTTGCGGTCCGTGTACTAGTCGTAGCCGCAATGGTAACAGAGTGAGAATGAGGGAGTCCCTTCCCTCCTTGTGACTATGCGTAAGTATCTGCCGAAGCAAGCGTGTCCCGACAGCACCTGCACCAGTTGAAAGGTAAGGACTCCGTGCCGTCACCCTGCCCATTCCTCCAGCACCGGTTGGAGCGTCCTCACGCTCCAAAGACCGTACGGGCCTCACCAGCCGCCACATTAAAAAAATTACTGCGACAGGTAATTTGTTGTTTTTAATAAAGTATCAGTAAATAAAACTCTAACAAGCTCCAACATTTCACTTTCAAAAATACATAATATACCTAAGCCAAGTGATCCTCGTTCTTGATGTCAAGAACAAATTAATGAAACCTTCACTATTCCTTACGAAACATCGGTGCATATCCACTTGTTAAATGTTTAGCATTTACTATCATAATATTATGGATACCAATAATTTCATAACGAAATTATTCGTAAACCTTTAATTTTTAGATGTTGGTTAATAATGCACGGAGGGGTTAATAATATGAGTAGCACAGCGTACTATCTCACCCAGTGTGGATCCGAATATTATTTGGCGAGGTACCCTATTGAATTTATAAATTAATGTTCTATCAATTTCCTGCTCTAAACTAATTTTAATAAATTTCCCTAAGTTGTTATCGCTGAGCCGATACGTAGCTACTTGTACACGCCGAGAAATGTAGCGGACCAAGTTAGAAAATTTATTCGATTTCAGAACTGCCATTTCTGCCCTAGTTTTGATAAATGTTTTCTAACTTTAGGATTGATTTTTCATAGAAACAGCCAAAACCGTACTGTTTTGTTTGTGTGTTTCTATTTTTAGCCTGTGTGTGAATGAAGAAGTGATGAAAGCATAGACGTAGAGTTGAGCTTAGCGACAAAATCCTACGCCTGTTGATGAAAGAGTGTGAAAAAAATAAAGAGACAGTTCCTACTATTAAATGCAAAAGTTTGTGAAGATGATTGGATGTGTGTTGGTCTATGACGCTTAAGCGACTAAACGGATATGGATGAAATTTGGTATTTTAACCCAAGAATTTAATAATTCCCAAAAAAACCAACAATTAAATATTCATCCTTGTCAATCATTTCTCCAGTAAGGCGATTCACACACTGCTCCGCGCTCCGTCGCCTGGCGCGGAGTGGCAGATTTTAATATTGTATGCAAGTACATCGATTTGTATAGAAAACACGCCAGGTCCAACACACCAAAAACGCGCCACGGCGCGGGAGCGCGTCCCGCAGATTCTGCCGCCAGGCGCGGAGGCGCAGGGCGGACCGCAGCAGGAACACACTGCGCTCCGCAGTATCGCGCCTGTTTTCGTGCTAAGGACTTGTTCACGATGGATCTGGACACGGATTGCTCAATAAATAGTCAAAAGTTGCAGTTGACATTCGTGTAAAGTTATAAAACTTGTCTTCATGTTTTCTTATGTCCATATAATTCAGTACAAATGAACCATTTCTCGGTTTATTTTGTAAAAAAGAATGTATCCAATATCTTCTACTAGGTCTACTTATTTGCTTATACAAAAACCATATTGCTAAAACAATTGCAGCGTCTTGAATGAGTCCAGTATTGCCCATTGTAACGTAACTAACACCACGACGACCAAATGTAAAGTGACCTTTAGTTTGGTGCGGGCCGCGTACAAAGCCGTCAGGCGCGTAGGCGCAGTAAAATCTGCTCCAAGAGGCAGATCTGCTCCTCCGTCGCCGCGCACGGGATCTGCTGCCCCGCACCTCCGCGCCTGAACGCGTTGCCAATGTGTGAATCGCCTTATCTCGTAATTGTGATGGTTATTCAAATATACCTATCTATTTTTATTATTAAATAGTAAATACTTAAGTATATACCGATAGCACTTCGAATGGCGGTGACAGATGGCGGAGTGGTTTAGACACCGGCCTCCCGTCCGAATGTTGTGGGTTTGTGTGGATTCTCACACAGGACAATTCTTTGTGTGATCCACAAATGGTTGTTCTGAGTCTGGTGTACTTTGTGTCTGTGAAATTGAATGTTTGTAAAGTAAAGATATAAGGATTATTCCCGACTGCTGGGTGTGTTGTCTGTAAAAAAAATTCTTACTTTTTGCAGGTAGTATCTACCTAAGATACCAACTGTAAAAAAGTATGATGCTCACAGACTACATTGTAGGTCAGTATTTTTTTGTTTAAGGCGAGAAAAGTGTTCCTAGCCGCACGCTCCGTCGTTCGGGACACAAAAAAGAGTAGTGTATGGCCTCTCTCCCACTAAATAAACCCGCCGTATGCCATCTCTCCGCCTGTATTGACGAACCACTGGGACTCTGTGACATTATTTCGGTGGTCTTTCTGAGCGACGCTTCTGCACACCAATGTCGCACATTTGCGAGGGGCCTTGTGGGTGGCGGACGCTTTATGGACAATTCAGTTCAGTGCCCTTGTTTCTGATAGAAAAAAGTAGGTTGCGTAGTGCTGATGAGCCGATGATTGACACGGACCCATCGCAGCTGCCCACCCAATGTGGTGGTCAGACACGCAATAAGACTCCGCGTCTACGGCTACGTAAATCCTTCGCTCCACCACAGGATATCTAGCACGCCGGTGTAGTGGTTGAGCTTCTCATCGAGGAGGAAGGTGTCACACTCGAATGTTAGAACGTGACCATAGCCTCGTCCTCCCGGGTCGGCGACGAAGCTACGCAAGCAGGGGCAGCCTGGGTCAATTAGCTGTTCCTTTCCCTTTTTGGGCCTATCGTCAGCAGTCTACATCCCTCCCGCCTCTTGCAGAGCTTAGCAAGCCTATTATTATTCGGAGCGCATACAGGCAATAAAAGGCAGCGGTGCAGGTCGCTACCCGATGCCGTGCCTGACCGCAGCGGAAACAAAGACTGCTACAGTTCAAGTATTCAGTGAACGACGGTCGATTGTGTTCGAAGTTGACTTTGACTTTACTCTTGCAGCTTTTCTGAGGTGCCACTCGAGCACAGTACCCCGTGCGGAACTCCAACCCACGAGGAGAGTTGCCAAGTTGTTTTGGCCGCCGCAACACGGCAACTCGTCCAGACGGCACCCACACTGATAATGTTGCTAAAAAAAAAAAGCTGTTCATTGTCGCGCGCGGTCGCGGAGATCATAAAATTTGCTCAAGTCATTAATCTTCGTATCTTATAACTAATTAAGGATAATAAAACAGTACTATTCTATTTTTTTTTCAGTTTCACAACGTAGGTAAATTACATTTCAATGTTTTAATTATATCTGTCGAAAAAAGTTTTCTTAGGACCATCACAAAATTATGCTGTTAGAAAATGCTAATTTTCAATATAATACACCAATTTGATTATTTGTAAAGAAAAAGGAAACTTTATTATATGTATGTACCTAGCTTTTTTATTGGTTCTTCTGGATTAGGCAAAAAAGAAAGCCATACACACGCTATCAGAGGTTTTTTTCCCCACCTGTCCAAAAAAGGAACGTATTTTAGTAGTTAATATCATTATGACTTAGTTACAATGATAAAAACGATTTATCGATAGCATCATTATTGGAAGAGGCTTTCCCACTGCAGATAATGAACCAGTTTTCCACCAGAGAATTATCTTGGACTTACTCGGTGTTCGGAGTTAATAATCCTCTATCAGCACTCCATCCTTTGATCGCCATCTATACCTACTCTATCATCAGAGTCTATCCATAACTTTAAATAAGTTCAATCAAACCATTCCAATGAGCTCAAAACGTTATCACTACCTTGAAATAGCAGAAATAATGTCACGAGTAAATTAATCAATTTTCGTTCAGCCGTTTGGCAGTGATGTCACAATCACACCTACCTACCTGTGTATGTTTAAGCTTTATAAAACAACACCTCTCTGTTTACGTTGAAATTTAAAAACAAAGGCTCTTTCTTGCTTATTAGAATAAAAAAAACGTTATATACCCTTAAAGGCGACGTAAAAGATATGGTCTTCAAACTGAGATGCAATTTACGCATCTTCCCAGGTCACGATAGAACCTCTGCGGTCTCCTAAGCTATTTGCCTTCTTATTTAAATTCTATGATTTCATTTTATTACCTCGCATGACCATTAATCATGGCGGTCTACATCCAATAGAGGGATAACATAAACATTTATCTATATCTATGTATAGTGTAATAAAAATGATCAGTTTTATAACTCAATTGCTATAAAGCCGGTTTAACGTCCTTACAATCGCATTTGGCTGTTAACGCCGCCGCATATTTTAGGTAGATACCGTAATGTGGGAAAACGCACATTTTAATTTTAGCCAAGCGATAATCAAATTTGAACAAATTCAATGTTTGTTTAATTATTATGCTTAAAGTGCTTAGCTGAATATTGAAATTTATTGCACTTGTTATTAATCGGTACTTATATTATCTTGATTACAACAAAAAATTAGTTTAATATTTAACTCGCTTATTGGAGAAAGAGGTAGGTTTTAATGTAGTGTCCATTCAAAGATCCCAAAATTGTATTTAAATAAATTAGTTAAATGCATCTTAGGTAAGTACTGATGATTTCTTCTTATTTTTCGCAATTGATAATAGTAGGTAGGTACTCATCGCTGTCGTCTCTTAGAATAGAGATCGTGGTTGTCAAGTAGATTGTGGTCACTCGTATTTATAACTCTGTCACTCATGTAAGAAGACCTACTCAACTCCATTTTTGCATAAAAAACATCACAAAATGCGTGTCTGAAGCAAACGGCACTCGCTTTCGCACTGTTCCCAACCGTTCAGAGATATCGTGTCCGTTAGCGATGTCTATGTGTGCGTTGCTCGAGTGCACTTTGTATGTAGCTTGACTTCTGTAGGTACCTATTTATTTTGTGTACGGAACTACGGACTGATTGGTACAGTACCAGTACCTCATCTTAAGAGCGACTATTTTCTTTTTATCCTTTCTCTTAATTGACTATTGATAATATCTTTACAATTTCAAGATTGAACACTTTAGTATATGTACTAGCTGCTACCTGCGACTTTGTTTGCGTAGACCTCAGAAATAGGTCAATATAAGTACGTAAGGTATCCTACAGGAACCTAACATTCTTCAGGGATAAAAAGTATCCTACATTTTAATTCAGATAATAACCTATCTGTGTGTCAAATATCATCCGCAAGTGTTCTGTTTCGCGTGATTGTTAACACGTAACGTAAAACTTTCACATTTATTATATTAAGTATATAGTAGAATAGGAGAGAATTCAGTAGCTAATCGTAAATCGAAATTTTGTGCGTGAAAAGGTCAGAATTAATTTATAAAAGTTTGATCATCAAAGAAAAGAATATTTATTGCGTTTAGATAAAGTTATATTTTATAATGAATGCAATTTTAAAATACACATCGAACAAAACACCACTTTTATATAAATCGTAAAGAAGCAGAAGCCCATTGAAGCAATAAGTCTTTGTTTGCTTATAAAGGCTTCAGACAAAAAAAAAATTGTTAATTTCTCAAAAACACTAATCAATTTGATGATTTGTGCCAGCTTAATGCTCTGCTTTTATGAAAATCTGTGAAGCTGAAGAGATAATAGGATTATTTGTAATGAATAGGATGAATAGTAATGATACTACGCAGATTGTAGGTAGTTAGGTAATTACATCAATACCCAACAGATGGCAGAAACCTTTTCCTATCTATACCTACTATTATAAAGCTCTGTCTGTACATTTAAGATATTTGAGAAAAAATGTCTGTATTAGGCTATAACTGTTTGAACACAAAACACTTTTATTGCGATTTTTTTGTCTGTTGGTCCGTTTATCTGTTTGTCTGTTTGTTCGTTCGCGCATCACGCAAAAACTACTGAACGGATTTTAATGTAACTATTTCATTTGATAGCTCTTGATTAGAATTAAAAACTGGTATATATTTTATCCTAACTATATCAAATATATATTTATATTAACTATATCAAATATATATTTATATATTTGATATAGTAATATCAGGAACCTGAGATAACTATAATCTGATATATAAAAATTTGCTTTTGGCTGCGGTGGAGCCGTGGGCAAAGTGTAGTATTATAATAGAAGGCTCATAGGCTCAATAAGAGCCTATGAGCGATACACGTTTAACAAAATAATAATAAGCACAGAGTCATATATTAGTATTATTTACCATAAGTTCGTAAACTTTTTGTCCATAGTTGGGTAAATCAATTACATATAACCTACTTCAAAACCGGGTAGACCTAAATTCTAAAGTTTTAATTGCTTAGATATCACGGGCTACTAGTTGATTTAATTACTTAACTCTTCAATATCCTTTGACTTTAGATGTCAATGATATATTATTTTTATTCAGTCAAGAGTTGCTTAAATATTCTAATATAATGTAGGTAGTTTATTTGAATATTTTTTGTAGGGAATAATCTCTGTATCAGAAGAGACTTCATAGAAATACTAGCAGTTAACAAAGCAGAAAACGTACAAAATCCTTACTCTAATATTATAAATGCGAAAGTAAGTATTTTTTTGTTAAGCTCTCCCGCACCACCAGTGAAGGAATGTAATATGGTTCCGGTGGCCCGCCAATAAAGGCGGAGAGACGGCACATGGCGGGTTTCTTTAGTGGGTGAGGGCCCCACACTATACCCTGTTCGTTGCCCTGGACTACGGGGTGTGCGGTTAGGAACATTTTTTCCCACTTAACAAAAAAGAAAAAAAAGGCTCTCACGCACCAAATGGATCGTTTTCGTCATACAATTTTGTAATTATCTATTTATATCTATTAGAGCTACTTTAAATAGAGAATATTGTACGTACCTATTTATACCTAGAATTATGACTTATATTCTGAAGTCTCTGCGTGGACTACTACGTGGCGAAGACGGGGGCCAAGTCTAGTAAAATATAATAAACATTTTCAGCTGTGAATCGTTCCCACATAGGTAACCTATGGTGGTGTCGATGTCATCGGAATGTAACCTCCACGCGCTAAGAGGTATAACAAATCATAAAGTGAAACTCAAAAGGGTGAAAATATGAAATAGAAAACGAAAGCCATGAGCGGGGTTTGAATCTGAGCCTTTTACGATAGGTACCGTTCAGACAAAAGAAAGAAATTCACAGCCCCGAGTGAATGTCACCATAGCTCAGTTGGCAGAGCGTCTAATTTGCGCGTTTGTAGGGCGAAGCATGTCAAATGAAAAAAAAAATATATAGAAATCTCAGACTATGAACTTAAATAGAAATAATAACAAAACTTCATCTTTTGTTAAAGTACAAAATCAGAATAAAACTAGTACCTAAACAAACTTCCTAACTGCCACATTTCCTATAAAAATATTTACAAAAAAAAATATAAACTAAAAACTAATAACAGCCCTATATCTTATGATTGCAATTCAGGTAATTTTATCAACCCATACTAAAGTGAACGCAGTAAACTAAATATATATTATACATATTATATTTGCCAAATCTTGGGTCGTGAAATGTAGTTCTTATCTTAAAAATGTATGGGCAATCCAACCTACTGTATCGATAGCATCGAAATCGATAGTTTGTAAATGGGTTTTTGGTGTTTTGGGACGACTGGTAAATATTCCAGTAGCGGAGGAAATGTTTTTATAAGGTTTTGTTATACCATGTTTATTGAAAACCTTTTTAGGGACGAATTAATATTATAATATATTGGTATATTAAGAACACCTAATATTATTCTCAAGAGATATCTATTGAGTGCCGCAATGGGCACCTACCTACGTGTTATAGGCGCAACAATACTCGTAATACAAGCAAGGACCGTACAACCCCAGTTAAGAGTTAAGCCATTCGAATGAGTAAGCCGTCTATGTGGTTACCTTTATCGTGATGTAACTCTTTATCGTCATGACATACGGAACAGAGACGTGGTCTCTGAATGTTGGCCTCGTTTCAAGGCTTGAGCCGCTCAGCGGGCCATGGAGCGGGCTATGCTTGGTATTTCCCTACGTGATCGAATCCGTAATACGGAGATCCGTAGGAGAACGAGAGTGACCGACATAGCCCGCCGGGTTGCCATGCTGAAGTGGCAATGGTCAGGCCACATCGCTCGATGAACCGACAACCGTTGGGGAAGAAAGGTTCTCGAGTGGCGACCACGTATCGGACGGCGCAGCGTAGGACGGCTCCCGACAAGGTGGACCGACGATTTGGTCAAAGCCGCGGGGAGCCGTTGGATACGGTCAGCACAGGACCGCTCGTTGTGGCGTTCCCTTGGGGAGGGCTATGTCCAGCAGTGGACGTTGAAAGGCTGATGGATGGATGAAAGGGTTCTATGCTCAAACCCAATGAAAGGGTTATACCATCATTTTGATAACGGTTACCATATGGTTATTCAATGTGCTAAGTAGCCGGTGAAGTATGACATCGCTGGCGGCATCGGCCGGCTTGTCGACGAAAGTAAACGAATCACGTGCTACCTACCTACTTATTAAACTATTATAATATTTAGATGCGTACATAATAAGGTGTTGGTACATGTTCTGAGTTTCCGACAATTGTCTTGTGTGTAATCATTATGTAACTTTATCGTGCTATAATTTAATGAGCAATGTGTAAGTCAGAATTTCGTCTACCTTTTATTATACCTACCTATAGTAATATGTCTTTTAAATAAATATTAGGTAGGTAATCAATCAAGCATCTAATTTTCCTTCACATAATATCACGATGTATTTAAAACTAGCTTCTGCCCGCGACATCATCCGCGTGGAATAGTTACTTTGGTCTAACGCTAATTGGGGCCACCACCCTTCCCCCTCACGATACCCGCCGGTCTTGCACATCATAAATGCGCGCGCAGTAGGTAATTGATCATTATTATGCTGCGATGTTATTTTAAAACTGCGATATCTCCAAAGATATTTATTGAAATCGAATGATGTAAAGGGCTAGTTTGTTTTAAATTAAATACTTGTGATGAATAACGCATTTATTTGGATAAAGATTAAATCATGTTTATAAAAAGAACACCTATGCAAATAATGCATTATTTTAGAACAAATTTGGTTAGTATTAAAAAAGTTATAGCGAGCCAACCTTAAAAGATAAGAGCCATAAAACATGAAGTTTATGTAGGTACCCACGGACGGCGATCTGGTCAAAGCCACGGGTAACCTTTGGATGCGGTCGGCGCAGGACCGCTCGTTGTGGCGTTCTCTTGGGGAGGTCTATGTCCAACAGTGGACATTGAAAGGCTAATGCTATGTCTTATCTTTTAAGGTTGGCTCTCTATAACTTTTTTATACTAACCAAATTTGTTCTAAAATAATGCATTATTTGCATAGGTGTTCTTTTTATAAACATGATTAAATCTTTATCCAAAAAAACTAGACGTCGCGGGATGTCTACCAGATGTGAAAACATCGAAATTATTCTGTAGATATAAAATAATCATAACTTGACAAAGCACTCCTCAAGACGAATCAAAAGAGTATAAGCTCGATAGGGTTGCCCCCTCTCCACTCATGGGAGTCGTAAGAGCCGACTGAGGGAATACCAAGGGAGTGGCAGCAGCACTCCTTCGAGTATTAACAACATCCACTGCGATCGCCAACCCGCCTGCCAAGCGTGGCGATTACGGCAATATCCCCCATTCTTAGGGAGGCCTATGTCCAGCAGTGGACTTAAAAAGGCTGATGATTATGATGATGAGGGTTGCGTCGTTTCATTACAGAGTTACTGTGACTACCTTTCAGCTCCATCGTCAGACTCTGGATACCATCTAAAGACAAAGTACTCGTCAAGACAAATCATACGAGCCCAAACTCGATGCAGTTATGTCATTTCATTACAGAGTTACTGTGACCACCTTCCAGCTCTGCCCGGTCCCCCGTAATCCCTTAGTCGGCTTTTACGACTCCAATAGGAAGAGACGGGGTAGAGCTATTCTTGGTGCCGGCCCCACACGGTATCATATTTATAACATTACATTAAAAGTCATTTTTTTATTTATTCAGCAAAAGTTACATTTTGTACTACATGACTACCTACCTAGTTTAATATATTATATTAATTACGGTATATTGTACGTTTGTTCATAATTCTTGGTAAAATTAACAACAAATGTTAGCTCATTTCTCATCTTGTCTCGCAACAATATTTCGCCGAGGATTCGTAATAATAATTACCAAGTTCAGGGTAAGATTTTGTGTTGCGTAATTGTGTCTTGACCAATTGTCTTCGGACTAAAATAAAACATTATTGAAAACGACATACTCGATTCGATTTTCTCTTTTGATCAATCTTCAGAATTGTTATCTACTAAACGATAGCTGCTGATAGCAAATAAATTAGGTATTCAGAAATCTCAAGCATTCAATGTTTTAGTCCGTTGTACTTTTGAAAGCAATAATTAACACATACTTCACATACTTGAATATATTTCTATCACGAAAATTGTTTAGGTAAAATAACATATAAAATCGTATAATTCACTCTGATGGATAATAAATTCAAATGTACCACTAGAATATTATAAAATATATTTGATAACATAATCTTTCCTATTAAATGTTTGTAAAGAAAGCAGATTTCGGTAATTTCTCAGCAGATGCTCGTATGTTGTGTATTACAGTCTGAAAGCCTTCTTTCGCCATCTCGCATAAAACCTTTTTCCGTAAAACGATTTGCTTACTCTCCCACTGTGGCTTCATGTTGACTGCATCGACATCTACGAAAAATAAAAAGAACTCATCAGACACACAATAAAGCCAATATTCTGGTGGTGGTGGAATTTCTGATGGTGCCACAATGGGTCGACTATTCTTGGATTAAACTTATAACTGATTTGTAGGTCGATATAAGACGCAGGTTCAAATATCCTGCTAGATATTGTATTGTCCTGTGTAATATTAATATTTGCAATTTTACATTTTCGCACATTGTGTTAATTTATCTGGCTGAACATGTTTAAAACATATGTATAAAAATTTCGAAATACTTTTATAAATTATATTTTATTATAGGTAACGTATATACTTTCATAAACATATAGTGAAAAGCTGTTATTTATACATAACCGACACTCACTTCAATTGTATTTATTGAAGTTATACTTCTTTTGGCGCGATAGAGAAAAATGATGAGAGTGAATTTTTACGATGCGCGCTCACCGACACCTAAATTCTACATCGTGAAGTTAGTTCTAGGTGGCATGCATGAAAATTGATAACTATGTTCAAGTTGTATATTCTAGTATTTTTATATTTAGAACACGTGTTTCGTAAGAGTACAATTAAACAGTGTGAATAAATAAATATTATTTTGGTGTTTTTATTAAATCAATTTCATATACGACGGTGATACTAATAATTTATTATTTATTAGTATATCTATATATATTGAATATTAGTGATAAAACTGATTTGAATAAACTGTTTTGAGTGCATTTATAGATTTGAGGTCAATTGTCGGTATGTATAATTTATTTACATCGTTAATTAAAAATTATTACATTATTATCTAATTTTTTTTTTTTTTCGTTTTGTTTTATTTCTGGTATATTAACAAATTTTATGCATAAATATAAAAAAATAATAATAGTTTTTCTATACTTGTTTTCCATACGCCAAAGAAGTATAACTTCTAACGCGTGTACATACGTACACACATTTTAATTTTTTGTATAGATTTGTAGGGGTTAAGTAACGAACGCGACTGCATAATTCATAATTGTATTGTAATGTAACGGCAGTCTGCTACTAGAACGCACCGCGCATTGTCTTGACGTTTGTGCGCTTCCAAATTAATGTAGTCTCGAGTACTAATAAATCCGTCACTTATCCGAGGTCGTTTCACTTAATCACCCAAATACCTAAACTGGTGACCCCGCGAAAAATAACGTGTGCAACCTTGAATAAATATCTCTACAAGATGACGACTGCACCTTCACACCTGCATCGGAGTTGGCAGCAATCACGTTGACCTCCAAAATTCCCGATTTTTGGACCGATCAGCCCAGAGTTTGGTTCATTCGAACCGAAGCAATGTTGAGTCCGCAGAAGCTTTCAGACGAGGCCAAGTACAATATCGTAGTGTCAAAATTAAGTAAAGAGGCTATCCAACAGGTCACCGATATATTAACAGAGCCACCTGCTGTTAAAAAATTTGACGCACTTAAGATGCGTTTACTACAAATTTATGAAGAATCTAAAAACCGACAGCTGCAGAAATTAATTAGTGAGATGGAGCTTGGAGATCAAAAACCATCACAACTTCTCCGACGTATGAGAGAACTCGCCAAGGATAAGATACCTGATGATACTTTAAGGATATTATGGCAAGGACATTTACCCACCACCATTCGGGCCGTGTTGGCAGTTTCGGACACCAAGGAGTTAGACAAGCTTTCAAGCATCGCCGATAGCGTTTTCGAAACAACACGCACTACACACGAAATTAACGAGTTATCACAGCTACAGCAGCCTACGAGGAGTCGAGATACCGAAATCATAATGGCTGAGATCGCGAAACTCACTCTCAAGATTGCCGAGTTAGAGAAAGTACAGTCAAGATCGCGACCTCGTTGGAACAACGATCATCTATCCCACGACGAACGCAGGAGAGTCCAGATTGGCTTTGTTATTACCATCACCGTTTTCACGCCAAGGCAAGGAAATGCGTAGAACCTTGCGCATGGAAAGCGTCACATCAGGAAATTGAATAAGGTGCAGCCAACGGCGGAGCTCTGCGCCATATCTCCAGCACACCGCCTTAAAATCACGGACACCAACAGTGGCCTAAACTTTTTAGTGGACACCGGCGCCAATGTGTCAGTTCTACCAGCAAAAGGGAAATGTCGTGCTCATGAGTGCAAGGACTACAAACTGTTCGCCGTAAATGGAGTAGAAATAAAGACGTATGGTCTAAAATCTTTATTGTTAAATTTAAAATTACGCCGACCTCATCGATGGGATTTCGTGCTTGCTGACGTAAAGCAGCCTATTTTAGGTGCCGACTTTTTAAGTTATCATAAGCTTCTCGTCGACGTTGCCGCATGAAAACTCATAGACCAGGTTACAGATTTGAATGTTATTGCTTCTTTGTCATGTATGTTTGAACCTTCTGCTCTATCTGTTAGTATCAACCATCCGTATTACGACTTATTATCAAAATTTCCAAATATTACTAAGCCAACGTTATTCGTGGAGTTCACCCAGTGCCCGGTACAGCATACCATCGAAACCACGGGGCCTCCAGTATTTGCTAGGGCTAGGCCACTTCCCCAGCTCGCTATAAAATCGTTAAGTCCGAGTTTCAAAAAATGCAGGTATTGGGTATTTGTCGGCCTTCAAAAAGCGCGTGGGCAAGCCCGCTACATGTAGTAGAAGAAAAAAAACGGCGATATTAGACCATGCGGAGATTACCGCCGACTCAATGCTATTACAAAACCTGACAGATACCCAATCCCACGCTTACAGGACTTCACATAGTATACATCATGGCTGGGAAGACTATTTTTTCTAAAATCGATATTAATCGTGCATATCATTTTATACAGACAGCACCAGAGGACGTTGAGAAAACCGCGATAATAACACCTTTCGGCCTGTTTGGATTCCCGCGAATGACATTCGGTTTGCGTAATGCAGCTCAAAGCTTTCAGCGATTCATGGATTCCATTTTCCAAGGATTAGATTTTGTATATAATTATATTGACGACGCTTTAATATGTAGTGACAACCCTAGGCAGCATATTGAACATTTAACTATAGTTTTTCAAAGATTACAAAAGCACGGGGTAACGATAAATCTATCTAAATGTAAATTTGGTCAAACTACATTAGAATATTTAGGCTACCATGTATCCTCAAAAGGCATTCGACCTTCAGAGGAAAAGGTCAAGGCCATCACTGAATATCCAAGGCCAGAAACTGTCGAGGAGTTGCGACGTTTCACAGGAATGGTCAATTTTTACCGCTCTCATTTACCTAACGCAGCGTCGTATCAATCCGTGTTAAATAAATACCTGGGAAACACCAAAAAGAACGATAAAACTAAAATTGAATGGTCAGACGAAGTAAACGTAGCCTTCGAGCAATGTAAAAAAGGTCTTAAAAAGGTCGCTACACTATCTCATCCGCGAACCGATACAACGTTATCGTTGATGACTGACGCTTCAGATTTTTGCATAGGAGCAGTTTTGCAGCAGAAAATAGACGGAATTTGGGAACCATTAGGTTATTTTTCTAAAAAGTTATCCACTGCCCAACAAAAATACTCCGCGTACGATCGTGAATTATTGGCCATATATGTGTCTATAAAGTACTTTCGCAAACTTTTTGAAGGACGCCAGATCACCGTGTATATCGATCATAAACCGTTAACATACGCTTTTCTGAAGTTAGGTAAAGCCTCAGACGAAACACCTCGGAGAATAAGGCACTTACTATACATTAGCGAATTCACTACAGATATACGCCACATAAGCGGACATAGCAACACGATAGCTGATGCATTGTCTCGTGTAGATACAATATATTGTCCCACGATTCTCGACTACGTACAAAATTGCGCAAGCACAAGAATCCGATGACTATGTGAAACAAATAACGTCCAACGCGAAAAGCAACACGAGGATCATATTAAAGAAATTATATTTACCTCTAAGTAATAAACCTATTTATTGTGACGTATCTACCGAAATAGCCAGACCTTATATACCCCAAGAGTTTAGACGTAATGCTTTCGAAAGTATCCATAACTTAAGCCATCCTGGTATACGCACTACCCGAAAATTAGTTACTAAAAAGTTGTTTAGGCCAAATATGTATTCTAAAATTAACAAATGGGCTAAAACATGTCTGAGTTGCCAAAAATCAAAAATTTATCGGCACACAATTTCACATTTAAACCAGTTTCCAAAAGCTGATCGTTTCGAACACATCCACATTGATATAATCGGTTCTCTACCGATTTCTCAAGATGGATATAGGTATTGCTTAACGATAATCTATCGATGTACACGGTGGCCTGAAGCTTTTCCCATTAAAGATATAAACGCAGACACGGTTGCAAGGATTTTATATGCTAATTGGATCTGCCGCTATGGTTCACCGATAAGACTGACAAGCGACCAAGGTCGACAGTTTGAAAGTTCTCTTTTCCAACAGCTAATGAAACTACTTTGTATCAACAGAGTACGTACAACAGCGTACCACCCCCAAGCTAACGGAGCGGTGGAACGTTGGCATAGGACACTAAAAGCCGCCCTTATGGCGCGTTTGAACGGCAAGTCATGGGTAGAAAAATTACCTACTGTTATGCTAGGACTTCGAGCCGCTTGCCGCAGCGATAGTGGTATCTCCGCAGCGGAGTTGCCTTTCGGTCGTACATTACGCTTGCCTGGTGATTTTTACGACTCTACTCGTGTAAGTTTTTCAGAGCCTCACAGCCTAGTAGAGCAGATCCGAAAAAATTTACAATCTTTGAAACCTGTGACGCAACCACATACCAATTCGCGTTCATGTTTTGTTCACTCAGATTTATCTAAAGTTGAATACGTATTCGTTAGGGATGACACCGTACGTAAATCTCTGAAACCTCCTTACGACGGCCCATACCGCGTTTTAAAAAGAAGGGCAAAGGCTTACATCATCCAATTGCCAGGTAGAAAAGCTTGCATTTCGATAGATAGGTTAAAGCCTGCATATACTTTGAGCGATAACGGATCGGAAAATACAAACTTTAGAGCAGAAAGTTCAAGCTATATAACACCTTGTATCCAGACAGGAACTGAACCCGCACCTGTACCAACGAGTGCAATTCGCACTACACGCTCTGGTCGTGTAATTAAACGCCCAGTAAGGTTTATGTCATAAGATAGCATCTAGTAGAAGCGAAGTTAATGCTAAGCGATGAAAGCCGCCTGTTTCATAATACTACGAGTAGAAATCACCTACATCAAACGTTGCATCGCGTAGCACTGTGACTTCGCCTTTTGTTAAAAATAAGTTAAATCGTAAGCAAATTTTACTAGAAATAAGTATACTTAGATATTTTTACTTTTACAATTTATTCATATACCATTAACACTTTATCATATACAGTATATTTTATAATCATTCAGTATTTTACAGTAATATAATTGTTGAATTATTGTCCTAAAATGGGTAAATCATATAGTAAACACGAAGATATAGTTATCGCCCAAAATGGTGCGAACAACGCAAACCATAGTTCACTGGAACAGACAGTAGAAACAAATGGAATTATTACGGCAAGTCTTGTATGTGTTATATTCTTAATCGTAACCTGCTTACTGATCAAAAGGTGTCACAAAAATACTAAGACATGGGTCCGAAATGAACTCCACTCAGCAGTGTCGTTGAGCCAGGTTGAAAAAGCCGGCCAGCAACCAGCAACCGTTCCTTACCGTAACCTAATTTTATTTTTACTTAACATTAAAGTTGGTGTACCTATACTTAATTATATTTGTCTAACAATTTTTTTATATAAATTCTCTCACATATATCATATATCATGATTGTATATGTATACTAATGTACTTTCTTACGGTAACAGTGTTCATAAGCCACCTGCAATTTTTACTTACGTAGCCATGTAAGCGATACCTGCACGGTGAGAACTCACGCTTCGTGCAGCTTGCTAAATGATGTGTCATGTAGTTACATATTTGTCTTTAAGTGTAAATTGATAATTTTATTTTAACTAAATTGTTTGTGTATTATTTTTTTAAAGGGGAGGAATATTGTAGGGGTTAAGTAACGAACGCGACTGCATAATTAATAATTGTATTGTAATGTAACGGCAGTCTGCTACTAGAACGCACCGCGCATTGTCTTGACGTTTGTGCGCTTCCAAATTAATGTAGTCTCGAGTATCGGCAGCATTGCGGCCTGCGGTTGACAGCATTGTTGCTGGCTGTCGCGGCCTTTTCTATTACCAGACGGACTGCAGAACGCACATTCCATGACTGTATGCCTCAGTAATCGAAATTTTAGGAGGCGCGACACGTGTAAAAGCTCTGCAGTCCGCCTCACCACTGGTGCTGCGGTTAGCCGCAGCTGCGCGCTGCGGCCGCACACTGCCTGCAGTGTCGCGCTGCTCGGAATAATTTCCATAGATTTTCATAGAAACGAGTAGACCAGTAGTGTGCTTGCAGTTTGCTGTTGCAGTGCATCTTGACTTCGTACTTTTAGTGTATTATTTCAAATAGACAACATATTATATACATATCATCTATAATACTTAGAGCTTTCACCAGCATAGCCGCAGTCGGTCGTTAGTGTTTTATATACCTTGGTACTTGTTTGTTTTCATATGAAAATTAATCAGAAGATGCCTCTAACTCATTAACATTTAAAGAACAAATTATTTGTGAAATGTGGAAAAAGAGAACTTTAGTGCGAACCTGCGTCCCTTCCAATTCAGGGAAGTACTTTAAAGTAGCTGAGTATGTCAAGTGCTAAAAATACGGATCAAAAATCATTAACATTTTTAAATATATTAACATAATGTATGTAGGTACTAATGAAATGGCCTCTAATTACTCAGTGACAAATTCCGGAATTTGGTATTAACAGGTAAGTGTGTAGCACGGGAAAATTGTTCCTTTACAATGATGTCCATATTGTAATGTATTTCGAAAGACAAAAGGAACAAAAGGAATTCGGCAGCTAATAAATCGATTATTATGAAGATAATGAGCTGATATGATCGGAATGCGAATGACATATAAGAGGGTCAATAATATCTCATGTATTCATTCATCTACTATTTTTCCTTATTGCAAAGATTTATGCCTCGTACTATGTACATAGTACAACTAAATCGTCGGATCTCAATATAACGGTTTGTTTTTTGACGTTGAAATTATATCTATCAACCTATAATATAGTATTATTTATGTATGTGTACATTTAAGATACTTATTTAAGAAAAAATGGATGTAGGTATGTAAGCTATTTAGGCGTTTCTGAACACACGACAATTATTATTTTTACAATTTTTGTCTGTTAGTTTGTTCAGGTATTACGTATAAACTCCTTATAATTAATAGTTCTTGGTTACATGAGATATAACTTAAAGCTAGATCTTGGCTGCGGTGGAACCGAGGGAAAAAGCTAGTATGATATGAATTTACGAAATGCGGCGACAATTCTTAACCATAACTTACAAAATGCTTCGATAATTTACTTATTTTTTTAGGAAGGAAATATTTAATCGGATTTACATCTGGTGCAAGATTCAAGATAATTATGAAACTCAACGATTGGATTACTTAAAATTTGCTCAGTAAGATCTCTATTGAATTATTCTTACCTTTGTCTAAAGTGCTTCTTAATTCAGTTCCTAAAGTCACAGTTGGATCGTCGGGAATTTCGCATGTGTTCACTTCTGGACCAACCACGAAGTATTCTGTACCATTAACTGTTCTTAGGCTAATATTATAAATTGATGTTCCGATTACACCTGTAGTAAACAGTTTTTGTTAAATAAAGTAGTTTAAACCTCGGTATGGGTTGTTGTCTTTATATGCTGTCGGAAAAACAAATTAAACATAGCACATCTGTGTCAAAAAGAAAAAAAACTCAATAAACATTGCCTGACCCGGGGATCAAACCCGAGACCTCATGATCAGCTGTCGGACACACTACCGCTGCGCCACCGAGGGTTTGTTTTGAGCAGCATGGTCATTTATCATTGATGCAGCAGCTTAGGAGTTCAAAATTATTAAGTAAGACTACGTGCTAAATACTTGTAAGCCTTATTAGTAACAGTTCTATTAATATTGAATCCATATAATTAAGAGTGTGTAAAATATCCATGGTCACGAAATGAACTAAGAATAATAGTGTCATCATACGTTTTTACCCTGTGGTGTGTGTCGTACGGGGTAACTGAGGGTAGTAAACAGTTATCACCCATTGCATTACTGGTGGCAGGGTTGGGTACCAAGTGGGAGTACTCTCTTGTATCTGGCCTTAAAAATCGGCATGACACATCAGGGTGTAATATGGAGCTAGCTATTCATTCCTTAATATCTCATTTGCAGAATGAAATGATGTTCAGTGGCTTGGCAGTATTTTTGTTATTGTCGAGTACATCATTAGTATCGGTTACGACTATAGGGTAGACTATAGTTATACATACACTATCAGGCTATGGCTCGTCTACCACTATAAGTAATAACAAAGTAATACAGTGTTTGAACCTAAAACATTAAATCTGTATGCTATATAGACCCGTAATTATAAAAGCTTATCTAACCAACGTAAATCTAGCTAGAGATAGAAAAGAGAAAGCAATTTTCTCGAGGTCATATACTTACTTGTTTCAGCTAAATAATCACCGTTGAATGACTTTGCGTGTTTTGTCAATACAACTTCAATCTCCCCAGCTATTGTTATGTCAGCCTTCATTTTAAGCAATACTGAGCGTTTTGTCATGTCTATTCTAGAAATAAATAAGTAACGAATTATTTGTGAATGTGGAAAAAAGAATTTTATTGCGAGCGGGATGTGAACCAACGTCCCTTACAATCCGGGCAAGTAGTGTTCTAGACCGTTATAAATAAGTAAGCAAACTTTATCGTGGTGTGATACTATGATTGAAATAGTTTTAATTACTACATATTATCAATCTTTACTCTGTTACTAATTAATATTATAAATGATTAAGTACGTTTGTTTGTTTATTTGTTTACGCTTTTACTCTATAACTAGGTACCTACTTAACTGATCATCATGTTAATTACTTAGCATATTGTTTTATTTAGCACTAGCCTTTAGGTTATAGCTCTGGTTCCCGGTGTAGTATCGAGATAAATCATACTTTTAAGCTTTTAAGTCTAATCCAGAGTTGTCCTATAAAAAAGTCGCATAAAAATCCGTTCAGTGGTTTTTGCGTGATATAGGAACAAACAAATAGACAACAAATAAAAAAAATGTTTTGTGTTCTGACATGTCTATGTATATAACCTAATACAAAACAAATAATTTGTTCTTTAAAGTAGCTGGGCATGTCAAGTGTTAAAATACAGATCAAAATAGCATAATAGTATTTTTGATCTATATTTTTTAGCATTTGACATGCTCCGCCACTTTTTAAAGTACAAATTATTTGTGAATAAGGAAAAAGAGATTTTTTGTATGAGCGGGAAATGAACCCGCGTCTTTTCCGATCTCTACGCGATGAGATCCCAAGCATAGCCCGCTCCATGGCACGCTGAGCGAATTTGAGCCTTGATATAAGGCCAACATTCAGAGACCACCCTCTGTTCCGTAAGTCATCAACGGTAGACCTTCGTCTTCAGACACTGGAATATTGGACAGGAAGACTTCAGTTTCTCGAACGCTGCCCACCCGAGCTGGATTCGTAGATTGACCTCTTTCTCGAAATTGTGTCTATCTAACTGGAATGTTTGTCCCAGGTGCAGACATAGTGGTCGACAACTTCGAGAAGCGCACTCCCGACTAGGACCGGTGCTGAAATGACATGGACATTAGACATGACTTTTGTCTTATCCATGTTAATTTTGAGACCCACTAGTCGGGAAACCCTGCTGATATTATTGAGCATGGTGCCAAGGTCCTCCAGCGATTCTGCCATGGCTACTATGTCGTCGATCAGCATATCGAAGGTGAGTGATGTATTCGCCATTGATGTTGATGCCGAATCCGGTCCAGTCCAAGACCTTGAAGACATCTTCCAATGCATTGGTGAAGAGTTTCAAGGACATAACGTCTCCCTTTCTAACACCTCTCTGCAGTTGGATCAGTATCGAACTACACTCCTGTCCTGAACACGGGCTGACATGGTGGCATTTCTATACAAGCACTTCAGCACTTCGATGTACCTACCGATAGTCAATTTGGCACCGCTGAAGCTATGCGAACACCGCCCAAATTTCAATAGAATCGAAGGCTTTCTCATAGTCCACAAACGTCAGACACAGAGGCCGATTATACTCCTCGGTCTCGGGATTTTGATTTATGCTGAGGCAGGGATCGAATTTTGACAGAGAGAGGACAGCGTAGTCACCATGACCACAATATGATAATTATACTTACCCTTATAGGGGCAAACATGATATATGTATAACGGTAATAATATTATCTGCCAATGCTCGTTAATAAAAACGCACATCCCAGTGCATCATCAAATATTTTCTTTACAAGTTAATTTTGTTGTAAAACTTTTCGTATTACATTACTTATAATTATTATTCATCTTACGGCTCAATACACGTATCGTTTCGGCTGAGGCAACTTAATCAAAGCGTGGAGTTTAGTCAAAATAAAAATAATATGATAATTCCGATGAGAGTGTCGACACTTCAGATGTTTTATAACTACAACAACTTAAACATTTTTGATCTGTATTTTAGTACTTGCTTGCTCATGCTCAGCTACTTTAAAGAACAAATTATTTGTGAAATGTGGAAAGAGAGACGTAAAGACAAATTTTTTTTTATTGCATGTAGCGGCAGACGAGCCACTGCCCATCTGATGGTAAATGGTAACCGTCGCTCATGGACTCAACTATACCGAGAGTATTGTCAAACCGCTGTTCACCATTTCATTTCACTGATATGAAAGGAAAGATTAAACGGCTATATCCTGCTACAGCCAAAACGCAACGATGTGCTTCATGGCCGGTCATACGGGAGATGGTGGTAACAACCCGCTCGGGCCCGATACCAAGTGAGTACTCCCACTTGGTACCCAGCCCTACCAACAGTCATGCAATGGATGATAATTGCTTATTTCCCTTAGTCGCCTCATACGACACCCGTAGGAAAGAATGGGGTAGTGACGCTTGTATTCTTAGTCCGTCACCACACGGACAACATGTGATGTGGAGATTGGGTATGGCCGTTGGTCAATGCGATTGCTTAGCGGTAGAGCACTTTCCCGCATTGTTAGGGACGCAGGTTCGATTCCCGCTCGCACTAAAATTCTCTTTTTCCACATTTCACAAATAATTTGTTTTTTACAACAACTTAGGTAAGTAAATTTTATACAGGTTATTATGTCGAAATGACTATCACTTTTAAGAATCCAAAGAGTCACCATGGTATTCTTTCACGTGGGTGTAATAAGTAAGTGGGTGACAGGCACAGATTTAATCCGTGGTGATATGAAAAAACAACTGCTTGATAAGGAAAACGCGAAAACAAACACACTGGTTACTTACCAGAGGTTTACCACCCAAATCAGTAGGTATCATCATTATACCTACTCGGTTTTAACCAGCCTTAAATAATATCTAATAATATTTTTTGTATTTCCCTTACAATAAGCCGGTATAATTTTCCCGCAATTTTAAATGACAGTTAAGCTTACTTGATGGTACTCAAATTTTTTTTTATACTACCTCGATGGCGAACAAGCATACGGACCATCTGATGGTAAGCGGTTACCATTGCCTATAAAGGTGCACTAGCAACACCAGAGGTATCACTCGCGCATTACATCCCCAAGGAATTGGGATGGGATACTAAGGAGGGGGTAGGAAGGATAATAAGGAGAAGATAGTATGGGGATTGGGGCCTCTGGCGCTATCACTCACCATACGAAACACAACGGTAGCGCGTAACTACCGTTGTTACACACTGATCTTTTGTGAGAGGGTGGTATTTCCCTGATCGAGCCGGCCCGTTCGTGCTAGGATAAGCAAGGGTCTACCATTAAAATAAAACTTACTTGAAGTCAGCAATTCTGAGTTTTCTCAATCCAGTAATATTAACATTTTTGAAATTGAACTTCAACCCCATATCATCATCAATATTAATGGATAATGACGGTATAATTTTAGGATCCACTTGTTTTAAATTCCATTCAGGTACGCCAGCATATGTTTTTGACATAAATGTTTCTGTAGCAGTACTTAGGCATTCTAAATCGTCTGTGGAGCATGGCTCAAATAGTGTCTCTGTAAATAAATATGATTTAGGTAATATTATCTATCGATTTTACTTTTTAAACTTTCGATGATAGCTCAGATGTACCTAAGTGACAATTTTTTTTATTGCTAACGGTGACAGACTAGCAAGCGGCCAACCTGATGGTAAGTGGTAACCGCCACATGGAAACCTGAAGAAGGACATGTCGTAGCGCTGGGGAAATACCGTAGTAAGTAGGTCATTCCAGAGCTTACATGTCCGTGGTAGAAAAGACCGCTGAAAGTGGACTGTCTTGGACGAAATAATTTCCAGGTAGTTTAGTAGATGAACCCTACCGCAATGTCTCGTGGTTCGGTGGTGAAAAGGTGATTTGGTACCACCTCAAACAGCTCCTCTAAGCATTATAGAGCCGATTGAGCATATAGAGAGGCGCCCCTGACTGGTCATTGGACCCAGTAGCCAGTACTGGAGGAGTGAGCAGGGCAACGGCACGGTGACCCTACCTTCATATTGTTGCGGCGAGGACACGGCGCGGCACACGCTCAATTCATGACCGGATTGGGCCGAGCAGTGCCGTGAACTCGTCGTGGCAATATGGTGCAATGGCAATGGTGGGGGGTGGGACAAGGCCTACCGCGAATGTGCGACGCTCCGTGTGTGGATGCGTCGTTTAGTAAGCCGCCGACGGATCACTGAAGTAATGTAACACAGTTCCAGGGCTCCGTCAATACAGGCGGAAAGATGGCACACGGCAATTAGCAAAGGAAATTACATACCTCCTTTTGTAGAAACAAGAACAAACGCCAACACTAATATGTACCTGAACATCTTGTAAACGTTTAAGCCCTAGGAAGAATGAATAAAAACTGAGTGTATTCCATTACTAAAAGCGATATGAATGATTTATATAAATAAATAAAATTTAAGTAGTGTAAACGAGAAATAATTTGATAACTTGGGTCAAAGTTTATCGATAGAAGGAATGTGTTGCTAGACAGGAGATAAATTTAGTCTTGTATGCAAATAACAAACATTGATACGACAAGGGACTTGACACGTTGAATGGGTTCTGCGTCTTGAGGTCTAGTCAAAGCGAGCATAGCTCTCACAATATAACATCATCTTGTCATTCAATGGTCTGACTACCGGCCAAAGCAATTGGTCAGCATCCGATGTTCGCGCCTGCCTGTCCTATGTCATTCTATCTCATCTACACACAACGTCCCATAGTGGAGGGGGCCTTGTGCTTTATCTAAATTTTTCAAGATGCTTGCACAGATCAGATTAAATCTTATAAATATGATATTTTTTAGGAAGGCATGTGTGGCGTAGTTGGTAGCGTAACCGACTTCCGTGCACGAGTTCATGGGTTCGATTCCCACTCAGGACAATTATTTGTGTGATGAACACAGATATTTGTACTGCGTTTGGGTGTTTTCTATCTATTATATGTACTCGTACAAAAAAAAGTAATATACTACTCTGTTAAGAAAGTACCGGGAAAAGATCAATAATACACAAAATTTTTGTTATTCATCCAAATTTATTTTATCACCTTTAAAGTATTCTCCTTCAGAAACGATAGACTTACGCCAACGAATAATCCAACCATCAAAACATTTTTTAAACGCTGTTTCCGGAATTGAGTTCAGTTCTCGCCGCGAATTCTCCTTTATGTCTTTTACCTATTGAAAACGGGTGCCACGAAGTGGTAATTTGAGTTTAGAAAAAAGATAGAAGTCGGCTGGAGCCATATCTGGTGAATATGGTGGTTGCTCGATGGTATTTGTTGAGTGTTTGGACAAAAAATCATTCACAATGATGGCCTTGTGCGAAGGCGCGTTATCGTGGTGCAAAATCCAAAAATTTTATTTCCTCAAATCTGGCCTTTTTCGTCGAATTTGCTCTCTTAAACGCCGCATAACGCTCAAATAATATTCTTTATTTACCGTTTGACCTTCTGGCAAGAATTCCGTGTGCACAATACCGCGATAGTCAAAGAAAACAGTCAACATGACTTTGACTTTTGATCGACTTTGGCGTGTTTTTTTCGGTTTCGGTTCAGTTGGAAGTCGCCACTCCGAAGCTTGTTGACTAGTTCGTATGTCAAACTCTCCCACAACAAACCCACGTCTCGTCACCAGTAACAATGCGTTTCATTAATGTTGGGTTGGAATTGACTCGTTCTAGCATGTCCTCAGCGACTCATGCGATTGAGTTTTTGGAGAAAATTCAGGTCTTTTGGGACTAGCCGAACGGAAACATGTTTCATACCCAAGTGATTATTTAAAATGGCACGGATCGACTCGTGAGACACAGAAAGTTCGGCGGCCATCTCTTTCAAAGTACACCAGTGTTTTTCTTAACTAGCAATATAAAAAAAAAATACCTACATGTACATATTATACTGTAAGAAACGATTAAATAAATTTAATATTATTTTATTTATTTTTTAAAAGTTGTATGAGGATTTTCAGTCACTATTTCCTTCACTTTTGCAATGTGAACTTCAGTTGCAGACGTTGATGGCCTACCAGAGTGAGCCAAATCTTCCATCACATCTCGACCGCTTTTAAACGCTTTGGACTACTCATAAGCACGTGTTTTTGATAAAGTCGAGTTCACCGTAAGCCTTCTGTAACATTTTCAGTGACTCCAAACACGAAATTCCAATGGCGATGCAAAATTTAAGACAAACTCTTTGTTCGATGTTTTTGTCCATTATGAAATTTGCAATACACACTAGATATGATATCCTACCTAACTAAAAAAAAACAAAAATTTGGTTTTGGAACCATAAACAAATCATCCATACTCAATACTTTCTTGACTGAATGTATGTAGTATACCTATCCGTAATCTGGTACCTACCCATAGCACAAGCGTTAAGCTTAGTTTGGGACAAGAAGGCGTTGTGTGAAATGTCCTTGAATATTTATTATTATTATTTAAGCAAACCAAAAACGATCTTGACACATTCTTTACGCAGCGTGCGCTTGGGAGAACATTTCCCTTTTGGCGCAATACCTACGTGTGCGCAACAATGTTTGTTATATTGACAATATCACTGCATAGTACAAAAGAAAACATCTTGAGGAAACCTGCATGTCTGAGATTTTTTGATGGCTT
Source organism: Leucoma salicis (assembly GCA_948253155.1). Classification (NCBI taxonomy): domain Eukaryota; kingdom Metazoa; phylum Arthropoda; class Insecta; order Lepidoptera; family Erebidae; genus Leucoma; species Leucoma salicis. Next base: position 10,801,676 of record OX411815.1, read on the forward strand.
ATAAAGTATGTAATCCCACACTGGACCAGGATGCTGGAATGTGCCTTCAATCGCTCTTACTCTGCGAGTAAACTCGTGTTTAAAAGTGGGCCAGTAGGTAGGTACCTAATGTCTAATGTAAAAAAACACTATATTGAACTAAAATACACAGATAAGCTTCACGGTTGGGGTCAGTGGTGGTATACCGACCCACTCGGGCACGACTAACAAGCGATGAGTACTTACCTACCTACTCCTAATAAAATTGGTACCGAATCCGATTCGGTGGTAACCAGTAGGGCTAGGTAGGGTATCTATGTACTGGATGATAACTTTTACTTCCCTTAGTCACCTTGTACGTCACCTACGCTAAAGAATGGAGTTGTGACATTGGGTTCTTAGTCCGTCACGAACGTATTCACTGCATCGCATCATTTGCAATTGTATTGGTTTCTGAAGGTTTTGTGATCGGCCGCTTAACCTTAACCCTCATTAGGTCCTTATTAATAACAAAAGTATGTACCTTCATATAGCTATAAACTCCTTTATTTCCTGCTAGCTTACGTAAGGTCTTAAATGCTTAACATTTAAGAACAACTTACTAGTCACAATAAATTTCAATCACAAGTGCCGTTATAGCGTGTCACATACATTTAGGCTACTTGCCTAGTGATAGATGCCTAACACAACACCTAAAGGTAATGACCATGCGGTTGATGTAAGGTTGTAGATTATTAAGAAAAAGGCCGCGGGGTGAGACTCGAGGTCCAGACGGCGTGTGCTGGCGCGGAGTGACGAGAGCTGCGCTGGTGCGACTTATGACGTCACACAGGACATTTTATTAGGAAATTTTAATACGGTTGCAGTCAGTTTTTCTCAAATATCTTAAGTACAGTACAGACACAGCTCTTTTATACAGCTTTATAATAGTTAGGATTATGCTGAAAAATTTTCAAGTTAGATACCGTAGGTATATATGCAAATTTCGGTACCTACATGTATCACTAATCACTAGGTACATCATCTATTACATTGATTAGGTATTCACAATATCCTTACAGCTCTGTTACAGCTTTATAATAGGGAACATAGATTTTATATATACCCTGGAAATAGCAACTAAACTTTTAAGCCGCGTTTCCAATGGATATATACATTACTTATAATTATTATTCATCTTACGGCTCAATACACGTATCGTTTCGGCTGAGGCAACTTAATCAAAGCGTGGAGTTTAGTCAAAATAAAAATAATATGATAATTCTGATGAGAGTGTCGACACTTCAGATGTTTTATAACTACAACAACTTAAACATTTTTGATCTGTATTTTAGCACTTCCTTGCTCATGCTCAGCTACTTTAAAGAACAAATTATCTGTGAAATGTGGTAAGAGAGACGTAAAGACAAATGTTTTTTTTATTGCATGTAGCAGCAGACGAGCCACTGCCTATCTGATGGTAAATGGTAACCGTCGCTCATGGACTCAACTATACCGAGAGTATTGTCAAGCCGTTGCTCACCATTTCATTTCATCGATATGAAATGAAAGAATAAACGGGTATCTCCTGCTACAGCCAAAACGCAACGATGTGCTTCATGGCCGGTCACACGGGAGATGGTGGTACCAACCCGCTCAGGCCCTATACGAAGTGAGTACTCCCACTTGGTACCCAACCCTACCACCAGTCATGCAATGGTTGATAATTGCTTACTTCCCTTAGTCGCCTCATACGACACCCGTGGGAAAGAATGGAGTGGTGACACTTGTATTCTTAGTCCGCCACCACACGGACAAAAATAAGTTATAACAACTGATAAGTTTTTCAGTTTAATTGGTATTTCGGTTACCATTATCTGTGTCAGTTATGTTATCACAATATATAATTATACACTGTTCAATTTTGAATACCGAAAAAAATTTAGGAGGTGAACCTAAAACCTTCTAAGAATTTTTCGGAATTAATTAATTGTTTCGGTTGGTCAAACATTTCGGTCTGATAATATTCTAAAAACGATAAACTCTCTTCGTTCGGCCAGTCACACATTTTGACAGAACTAGACGTGCATTCGTCGCGAGATCACAGCGGCTACTAAGCGCACGCCAACGTGTGAACGCGTCGCAAGCGCTTGCCGCAAGCGCCCTTTGATCTATGTCCAAAAACCGACACTAGACCGGATCGAATACAAGCGTCCACAAGCTTACGCAAGCCAAGCCAAACGCCCTCTTTACACGCTCGTGCTTGTGGACGCTTGCCGAGCCTTGGCAAGCATGGAAACGCACCTTTACGCTTTCACACCGTTACTACTAAACCAATCCTCATGCAATTTTGCATACACATAGCATGGGAGCCTCCGTGGGACAGATATTTTTACATAGAAAAAAATAGTGTGTTGTAATGACGTGTTTATGTTCTGAAGTCCACGAGGATCTAGTCGCAGGTAAAATCTAGTGTTTAATAACATAAATAATTACCTACATAAATAACATATTTTTTTTATATATAGTATACCTACCTATACTTAACATAAAATTCACACAGTTAATACAACTGAATCTCATCTCATAACACGGTCTTGACCATAGGTGTTTACATTTTTTTTATTTTTTGTTAAATTAGTCATGTATTATTTGTAATATAATAAGATCAAGCTCGGGGGAAGATTTAATGTTGCGTAACTGTGATTAAATGTAAAATGCTATAATATCAACACACCGTGCGATCACTCTAACAGCAGACATATTGCTTTTACTGATAACGTTTAATTTTTTCAATTCGTTCTATGTAGGAAAGCAATGATTTTTAAGCGGTAGCTAAGTAAAAAGAAAATTATAGATAACCAAAGAGAAATATCATAGGGACACCTATATGCCTGAGAAATTATCTCGACGGCTTGTGAAGTCTATCAAACCGCACTGGGCCAGTGTGATGATATAGGGCCTAAATCCATCTCACTCTGAGTGACGACCAACAGTAGGACAATAATTGGTTGAAAATAAAAACACTCGAGTAGCATTGAATATATTTGGTAGCATAAAAGATTATGCTTATTAATACCTATTACTTAAAGATAAAAATCTTTCATATTAAATGTTTGTAAAGAAAGCAGATTTGGGTAATATTTTCGCAGCTGCCCTTAAGTTGTGTATGATAGTCCGGAAGGGTACTTCCAACATCGTGCAAAGAACCTTCTTCCATTCTGCTTTCATGCTACTTGCATCGGGATCTGTGTGATTTCAAAATAGTTTCTATATCTATACAGGTGTAGCACGTTAGTCTTGCAAAAACTCAAAAACGGTTAGACTGATTTTGATAACTTTCTTTTGTTAAAAAAACACAAAAAAGATAATGATTTCTTTATTACTTTTTCAAGAGGATTACTAGGTATTTACTCCTAACTACATTTATGTAATTGGAGCAAACTGAATGAATTGAAAATGGCAATATCAAGTGCAGACTTCAGTACATTTTCACTCAAGTAAACATTTTTCAAATCTTTTCAGTCACATTATAATCTTTATTGCATAATTTGCAAACTATAAATATCAAACATAATTAGTTATTGAATAAATTACAAACCTTCAATCACAAACAATGCCGCAAGAGAAGATAGTAAAGAAAAATAGACCAAATATTTTTTTAGGCACAACATCACTGCAATATTGGTTCGGAAGCCTACTGAAGAAGATTTGCCCATTTTCCAGTTAAAGATTTGTCACCACTGGTGACAATACCGGCGAATTATGTCAGCACCGATGATGATGTCTGGACATGGTATTAGGTATACACATATTGTAGACGACCCCAGTAAAAATTCGGCCTGTTTATAGGAAAAGAAAGAATTAATTTGTGAATGTCGAACATAGGTCTTTACAGAAGAATAACCTTATTAAAAAACTAAATTTAAATTTAAGTTATTTTTCCCACTAAGATTTCTATAGATATTATTTTCACCTTTGGCTAACGTGCTTTGTAAGTCATTTCCAAAGGTCACTGCAGGATTCTCAGGGATTTCGCATGTGGTCACTTCCGTTCCAACCACGAAATATTCTGTTACATTAACTGTTTTTAGGCTAATACCATAAATTGATGTTCCAATGACACTTGTAGTATAAAGGTAACAGTTAAATTAGTAACTTAAATAAGCGGTTGGCTCACTACGGGTTGGTCAGTCCTAATTATGCTTAGGCTTAAAATAATTATTAGGGCATAAATGATTATATTTTGTAATGAGAAACTTGATATAACCATTTAAGCAGTTTAAAGAACAAATTATTTGTGAAATGTGGAAAAAGAGAACTTTAGTGCGAGCGGGAATCGAACCTGCGTCCCTTCCAATCCGGGTAGTAATCTAACTGCTAAGCAATCGCACTCACCAACGGCCATTCCCAATCTCCACATTACATTTTGTCTTTACGACCCCACTTCCCCGGATCGACGCAAGTCCGATTCCCGCTCGCACTAAAGTTCTCTTTTTCCACATTACACAAAAAATTTGTTCTTTATAGTAGCTGAGCATGTCAAGTGCTAAAATACAGATCAAAAATATTTAAACAGTCTTCCTTTTATAACAAAATTATAATACTTTTTCGTTCTTGGTATAATTATTATCGATATCTTAGGATAATAACTGCTTTAGTTATTATTCTGAGATCGATACTGTACGGATATGTCAGTTTCGTCACGTTGACATTTTAAAATGCGCGTTCAAACACGAGGTTGATTATTTATTCTATTATGCATATTTGAGCATCCTTTGAAATCCCAAACCATATCATATATTACATACCATACCCATTACATTAAAAAAATCTTGGATAATTTTACAAACATGTACAGTTGACGTGTTTAGAAGTATTCTGTATGCTACAGGTGTCTCAAATATTTGCCTCATTTAGAGCCCACACCACTCTACATGAAGAGGTCATACGACTGTATGGTGACCATTGAAAACGCTACAGTGCCCAGATATAAAAGCTTATAGTATCTAGTCGAGATAAAAACAAAAAGGAATATTTTTATGGTTTACTATAAACACGCACTAAACACTTACTTGTTTCAGCATTATATTTTCACAAGATGGCCGATCGTTTAAGTCGTAAATTGTAAGAAAATGTTGAATCTTGTAATATATTATATTTAAAGGGACTTTTTTGTACACAAAATAGTAGATAATCATTGTATACCATTATTTAAATGTGATTACACCATTAAATTGTAATAATTAAAATGTACTATTATAGAATGGATTTTAGTAGGAGAGCCCACCACTCACCCACGGATTGTCAATCCCGGTTATCTTTGGACAGAATAACCTAAGATTGCCAATCCGCACTCTCACAGATAGAGGAGAATGTGATAATAGCCAAGTAGCATGCACGATACTGACAAAAAACTCACCAACGCGACACAACCATGCGATACGGTAGAGCTCTCAGAACCACAATATTGCAATTTTCCGCAAAAATCCGAACATAAATTCGACACGTGTTTCACCTCTAAACGAGGCATTCTCAAGAACGCTCGGCAACAAATGTGCGAAGCTTACTCGTGCAACTTGCTTTTATACCCCTTCCACTATACAACAGTTATGACGTATCGCTCGAACGATATGAAAACAAGTTTAGTAGTGGGGAACTACAGCTAGTTTGTTCATTCAACAACATGTTACTACTGACTTTAATTATTTCTAATTGTTCTAAAACGGAGAGTCTAATATTTTTATCACAAATAAGCAAGGGCCCGAATGTATGACTATTATCTAATGAATGGTTAAAATCTAATAAATGTTTCGCAAAATGTGACTTTTCAGGGTAATTATGCCTATAAGCAGCTATATGTTCTTTATAACGAGTCTCAAAATTACGGCCCGTTTGCCCTATATAAACATTATTACATATTTGACATTCCAATGTATATACACCAGACTTTTTATATTTATCAATACTATCTTTTTTTCTTTGTTACAAATATTTTTAAGCGAAAAGTTAGGCCTAAATGCGGGGTAGATACCGTGAATCCTCAGTGTCTTTGCTAACCTGTCTGATATGCCACCAAAGTAAGACAAAGTACACGTTTCTTCAAAATCATGAGCCCCTCTTCCAGGAAGCCTTCTTCACTACCTATATGGCTAATTATGAGACGTTTGCCTTTTCCAGGTGGATTTTTTAATCCTGTAGTCAGTTCCTCCAAAAACGCTTGCCGAGATGATGTGACTTTCTTGTCCACCCAAGTTTTTTTTTACAGTATGACCTATAAATAAATATAGTACATGAACATTCAATATTACTATTAAATTTAATGTAAAATGTATATAAATTCAAAATGTTAGCCTTACCTGCGTTAACACAAGTTTCATCTTGATAATATATATGTCTCCCTTCTCGTCGAAACTGACATATAGATCTCAAGTAACGCTGGCGCCATGTTATTATATCATTTCGATCAATAAGTGTTCGCGAAGCGCCTGATAAACCTTTCATCGCAAGACGCTTGCGCATATAAGTGTGCATGCTAGTAATAAGTTCTCTCTGTTAAGCTAAGAAATATTCATTGCACTCACATCATTGTAACAGAGCACATTACAAATTTTGTTTTAACGGATACCACAGCTTTTCATTTTAAACATTACCTGAGCTAACCTTCCGTATCATTGGTCCTGGATCGAACCGGATTTAAAGAATTGAAGCACTGTGGAGTTTTTCAAAAATAAAAAAGAAAGAGATATCGTTGTGGAAAATACGGGCTTGTGTCGCGTCAAAGTTTACGGGTCAAGTAGTCTCGATATAGAATTATTTAGTGGTAAAAGCCATAATTTCCACCCATCACTCTAGTCAGGTAAATTTAGTAGGTAAAAGCTGCCTGATAATTAAGGTTAGTACTTAACTTGTTCATTTTAATCGCAACTTTTGCGTAAAGTTCGTCCTCAACCTACCTACTTATTTAAGCTTTCATTAAGTAGCATACTTTCTTGTTGTTTTAAGAATTATTATTGTTTCATTTAGTTATTTTTTGTCTTTATTACGACTGTTTATTAATATTATATAACTAAATAGACTCGTAAAATCAGCAAATTGTAATAAGTAGTTTTGCTAAAGTAGGTAGATATTGTTAAAGTTATTGAGTACTAAAGTATTTGCAAATTTGTATTTATATCAGGAAATTTAAACCAATTTTAGTTTTGTTAATTAATTTTATTTGTATTACACAGGGCAAACAAATAGAACAATAACCAGTTGCTTAGTGATAACATAACGATTTACTTGCATCATTGTATAACGTTAGAGGTTGACGAAACACTTGCTTCCCAGAATGTCTGATGAAAAAGAATTATTAAACACAAAGTGAAAAATGTGAAATCGTAAATAACAGTCAGGAGCAGGATTTGAACCTGCATCTCCTGGATATCGTCCAGATGCTTTACCAATTCAGCCATCCTGACAATTGCTCCTGACTGCTAATTTCGATAACACATCACACCTAACGTCTTTGGGTGACGCCTGCGCCATCCGTCGGAAGTATTTTCATACATTATACCGACCAGGTAAACTTAATTTTACAATTAAGATTTTTACCTAATAATGACGCAAACCCTATAAATATTTAGATATTTTTATATATATTTTTAGCATTTGACATGCTTAGCACTATACATTAAACACAAAGTGAAAAATGTGAAATCGTAAATAAAAAAAGAATTAATTAAGAAAAGAGGCAGTTACAAAGGTCGACTGACAGCTTTTTCCACTTATTTAAATACAATCAATATTTCTTCGTTGAGCCCTACCGACATCACTGAGTTGGGATTACGCATAGGTAAAATAAAATCTTTATTCGATCAATATGACGAAGTACAGATAAAACTCGAATGCATTGTCGATAACTTAGATGTACAACTTGCTGAGAGAAATGAGTTTGAGTCGTCTTATTATAAACTCCTTGCAAAGGCACAGGAAATATTGAATAAATATTCTGCGGACAAAGATAGCATGAGTGTAGCAAGTAGTTATGGTAAACATAAAATCGTCAAACTGCCCACCATTCAATTACCCAAATTTAGTGGCTCTTATGAACAATGGTTGGAGTTTCATGACACATTTTCTAGCCTAATCAACTCTAACAATGAGATAGATGATATAAATAAATTCCATTATTTGAGAGCCTCACTTGAGGGTACGGCGGCAATAGTTATAAAATCAATCGAATTTTCTGCAAAAAATGATGAGGTGGCATGGAAACTTCTTTGCGATAGATTCGATAACAAGCGGTTGTTAATACAAAATCATGTGTCGGCTTTGTTAAATGTCGAACCAATCACGAAAGAATCATCAATTAATATAAAGCGTCTAATTGATTCGTTAAATAAGAATTTACGAGCACTGGAATCTCTCGGAGAACCAGTTATGCATTGGGATACTCTTCTTATCCACATTTTCGCAAATAAATTAAGATTTAAAAACTTTCCGTGAGTGGGAAGAGTTCAAAGGTCGTATGAATAAAGATGACGTGATTAACTTAGTGTTTTTACACTTTTTTGCGTAACCGAGCTGATTTATATGAAACACTGGATCTAGCACGAAATTCTAATCAAGAGCACAGTCATTTTCCTATTAAACACCAAATTAAACATAAATCTATGGTTACAATGCAGAATAGTAGCAATAATTATAGTACTAGTTCTATTCGATCAATTAAAACTTGTCCTATGTGTAAAAGTCACGATCACAACCTAAACACTTGTTCGCAATTTATAGCACTAGATAACAAGGCACGGTTGCAATTATTGCCGACATTTAAAGTTTGTTTTAATTGTTTTAGCAGTGGACACTTCGCAAATCGTTGTAAACGACAGGGCTGTAAGGTTTGCAAACGTACGTGTAAGGTATGATACACGTAACTGATTTTAGGACTGCACAGAAATCCGCTACAAATAGTCTAGCATTACAAACAGCTGATCGCGTTAGTAATAATATGCCAGCAACTGCATCAGGGCTTAACACAGTTGCACCGCTATTCAATCTGACGTTAGCGGCAAACGTCGCTCACTCCAGTCGCGGCAGCGGCGCACGAGTGTTATCATAGAGTAACTATATTGTCGAGTGCATTAATTAAGATAATCGACACAAATAAGCGAGAACATACCGCGCGCGCTATACTGGACAGTGGCAGTACGTCATGCTTAATTACAGAGAAGATGTTTACTAAGTTGAATGTGCCTGCTATGAGTATAAATAAATCTGTGTTAGGTGTAAATAATGTAGTTATACATATCCAAAGGATGTGTGATTTGAATAATAAGTCGTTAGATAATCATTATTCAAATAATATTAAGTGTTTTGTTCTGCCGTCAATAACCGACAGAGTTCCAAGTGGTAATATATATTTATCACAGTTAAATATACCGTCGGACATCATGTAAGCGGATCCTAGCTTTCATTCGCCCGCTGACATAGACTTAATTATTGGCGCAGATGTTTTCTGGGACATTTTAGGCTCTCAAAAAATATATTTAGGTAAAGGTAAGCCTATTTTGTGTGAAAGCCAATTAGGGTGGTTAGTTTCAGGTCCGATAAATAGTTTGTTTATCACACACTCTTTTAACCGAATTAGATGTAACTTCGCAAAGAATGATTTTAGCGATTCTTCTGTCAATGATGATTTACAAAACCAATTAGCGCGTTTTTGGCAGTTAGAAGAAGTCTGCACTAAGTATAATTCTTCTGAAGAAGAACGCATATGTGAGGAACATTTTATTAAAAATACTTTTCGGTTAGAAGACGGTCGCTTTTGCGTAAGAATACCCATTAAAAAAGACCCTAAATTGTTAGGTAATTCATTTATAAGAGCTAAGCATTGTTTCCTTTCTTTAGAGCGTAGAAATAAGGCTCAACCTATCTTAGGAAAGATGTACTCTGACTTCATGTTAGAATACAAATTATTAGGTCATATGTCGGAATGTACAAATATTAGATCTGACTTACATTACATACCACATCATGGCGTCTTGCGGGAAACCAGTACTACTACTAAGTTAAGGGCTGTGTTTAACGCCAGTAGTCCGACCACCTCAGGAGTTTCCCTGAAAAATATTCAGATGGTAGGACCACAGGTTCAAGATGACCTTTTATCTATAAATTACGTTTACTACTACATTAGGCCAGTTTTTATTATTCTTTGTAAAAAGGCCCATTAGCAGCAATCCAGGGTCATTTATCTTGTCTGACAGCAATATGGCCTGTTCAGGAAATTGGTCGTAATTTTATTGAGTTTCAATTCACTGAACGACTGATGATTCATCATTGTAAGTATAATTGCATTATAATGTGGGCAAATGTTTAAATAATTAGGTAACACAAAGTGAAAAATGTATAGTGCTAAGCATGTCAAATGCTAAAAATATATATAAAAATATCTAAATAATAATTAGGTAACTTCGTATTGCGAATTCTACTGCGTGGAATTTAAAACTTATTTATTTTTTCGCCGTGTGGGGCCGGTTTTAGAATTGTCCCACCCCTCTCCACCCATGGGAGTCGTAAGAGCCGACTGAGGGAATACCGGAGGAGTGGGCAGCAGCACTCCTTCGAGTATTAACAACATCCACTGTGATCGCCAACCCGCCTGCCAAGCGTGGCGATTACGGCACTATCCCCCATTCTTGGGGAGACCTATGTCCTGTAGTGGTCTTTAAAAGGCTGATGGATGGATGGATGGATGGAATTTAAAATAAAGTAAGTATAAGTATTGAACTTATAATAAGTACAAACATTTTGAAATTGTCATTATAGTTAATTTTTTTTATCATCAATCATAACTTGTCGTTGTCGTTTTATTGTAGGTCCCCATTGGATTATTTTTTTTTATACATGTCCGAGCGAATAAGCTCGAACCTCAAATTATCCCCTGACCGTACCAGGGTTCTTGTTGTGCTTAATTTATTTTAAATTATCTTTGATTACAAATTTTCTCTATGTGATACTCTGCATAACAGAGTCCCCATTGGTTTAGACAACGGAAAGCTCCGCTACCGTAAATCATAGCGTGATGTTATATAGGTATAGCATTTTTTTGTTAAGGCGGGAAAACATGAACCTAACTGCATAGGTTACCCTACCGTCCGGGGCAACGAACAGGGTAGTATGGGGGCCCTCACCCACTAAATAAACGCCCCGTGTGCCGTCTCTCCGCCTGTATTGACGGGCCACTGGAACTGTCGAACTGTGTTACATTGCTTCAGAGGTCTGCCGGTGGCTTAACCTCTCGGGTACCCTCTACTGAGTGACGCATCCGCACACGCATGCATATAAGTATAGCCTGCCTACGTAATTAGGATTTTTATAGCCTCCATACAAATTACAAAAAATACATAAATATTTTATAATGTTTCTCTCTGCCTACTGTTCTCTTTTCTGTTCTCTCGGCCTACCCCGCAAGGGAAATGGCGTGATGATAGGTTAGTTAGTTAGTTTACATAATTATTATATATGTGAATTTAGAATAAAAGGCGTCTCGTATTTGTTATTGAGAACTTCAAATCTAGGCTAAGGACCGAAGTACTTATAATAATATTGTTGACAATATTATGTTCGTTCAAGGATACATTTTAGTCAATGATGGAGACAGGAGGCTTGTGCTCAGGAGACCCTGGCAATTTTAGTTCGAATTTTGAGAATTCCTTTTACTTGTACTTAGTGGTAGTACTTATTTTTATAATCGAGTACAAAAAGGATGCAGGTATATAATTCGTACCTATGTATGAAATATTTTTAAAGTGTCTAGATATTTTTATATACTTTTTTAGCATTTGACATGCTTAGGCATATACATTAAACACAAAGTGAAAAGCTTTCGAAATTAGCAGTCAGGAGCAAGTGTCACGATGGCTGAAATGGCAAAGCATCTGGACGGTATCCAGGAGATGCAGGTTCAAATCCTGCTCGTGACTGTTATCTTCGATTTCCATTTTTCACTTTGTGTGTAATTTTTTATGTGAGTTTAGTATTAATATATAAGTAGGTATGTCAACAGTTATACAATTTTTTTTTCTTAGCAAATAGTAAGTTGTCCCTGGGGTAATCCCATGTCCAATGTAAAGGCGTTACGTCCCAAGATCCTGGGAACATAATAACGTGCCTGGTTGAGAAAACTGCCGCGTGGTTCTCCAACATAATTACCTACATAATAACACTATTGTTGTAAGCCCGCCGTGTGGACGAGGTGGGGGAGGGCTCCATCACACCGTTGCATCCTCGGTTAATTATTGTTATAAAATTCGAAAATGATCTCATATTTCTCTTTCTATTCGCGTTGCAGACTAACTAAAACATATAGACGGATCATTACGAACAATCCATATAAAACCATGCCAAACTTGTATATACCTTACACGCATACAAATACATAAAAAATCAGGCCAAAACGAAGTGTCATGAACTCTCGAGTGTTAAAATTACCCCAAATGTCTCGACGATTTCGTACGTACGTTACGTACCTACTTACCTACATGAATACGTCTTCAGAGCCATAATATTCCCTATGATTTACTGTATACTTACTTTATACTTTTACTTTCTATATGTTTTGAACATAAAACTTAAAAATTTACCCAAATTATAGAAACTATTTCTTTCGAGTAACAACACTTTCACGCACACAGCTTTCAAAAAGTGGCTTTACTTTTTAGTTGACAATGCGGTGTCTTTACTTTTTAATAAGCCTGAGATTCGAGTCTAATAAAAACCGCGTAGGTACTAAATGAAGTCTGTCATCTTTAGACCTTGTTTCCCTGTCTAATGAGATCTCGGTTTAGGTCCATTTCCTAAATGTCAGTAAATTGAGATAACAATCGGATTCATGTCAGCAGCTTATTTCATTTCAACTTTCGACCCAAGTTATTGTTGTAATTTGTCATCTGGCTATATTCATGACCTTATTTGCTGCAAGACACGAATATTGCAAAGACGCCTCCAAACCTCCAACAAGTTTGAAGAAAGTTTTAAGTAAGTAATACCATCAAAAACATAATGGGAAATGAGAGCCAGGTTCAATATTATGATATATGCCTTAGTTGACGCCATTATATAATATTATAGTCTCTAAACGATCCTATTACTTTTATAAATGTGGCACCATTGTCTTTTATAACGCGGCCAATGAGAGCACTTCCCTAGCCGCCATGACACCGTCCATCCTCCAACCTGAAGAGCAGCAGGAAGCAGTTGAAATTCAATACTCGTCACGCGAGGACCGCCCAGAACTTTGTTCTGTGATTCGACACCCATCGCATACACATTTTGTTGCGACACCCGCCCGGGACAAAGTGTTGTGTTCGGTGATTATTCTTATTAAACCGCGCGCGAAAGACATTGTCTCTAGCCTAATAGGTACCTATCGCCCAGAAATAGATTAATTCTTTTCTGAGACCGCCCGAGAGGAACTTACAACTCCCTTCGTGTATTTCTCAAGCCTTTATTGCTTTTGTAATTTTTTTCGGAGACGCTAGTAAACCGCCTGATTAGACAGAAGAGGAACATTGTGGGCCCACAGAAGAGAAGAAACTTTCGTCGAGATCGGTGAGTGCCACATGAAACTCTTCTTCCACATCATCTTTTAAATTTATAAAAATAAATACTGGCGTCACCAACGACAAAAGAAGTGAGATCTATATGGGTGCCAAGTTCAATGGTCAGTCCTGAAATTTATTTAGAACCACATAAAATATTTTATAACAACTTAAAACATCGCTTCTTCTTATAACTAAGGATAATATATTATTGAAGCCTAAGGCAGACCTTAGGCTAAAAACAAACAATCCCCACCTTTCCCAACCCAAGTCAAGAAGCCAAGTCAGAACTTGGCTTCTTGACTTGGGTTGGGAAAGGTGGGGATTGTTTTGCCAAAAATCACGAAATATCACAAGGTGAGAGGGGGCGTGTTTTTTTGTTGTTTTATGTTTTTTGTTGTATATAAATATTAAGGCAGTTCCGTTATTTATTATTTTATACTGTTAAATATTTATTATATGATAGGGTTTTTAAATCACGTTATACTTACTGTATGAATTTTAAACTGTATTAAACAATACAGATAATAATTGTCACGGCTTGCTTCTTTTAAACAAATAAATAGTAGCCGTTTTTATATATCGTTATGCACACTAACTGTATTTAGATTTTGTAAACTGTATCAAACAAAACAGATAATTAGTCATAATTTTATAGGTAATGGGGATCCACGGGAAAAGCTGGGCGCAGATGGCGCTATCGGCGAGAAGGCCACTGTCAAATTGTAGTTGCTTTGTTTGCCTAAGAATTGTTTGCTATTTTTTGTATTTAATCCAGTTAATCAGGGATATTGTTAAAATGTACAATACCTGGAAGATTAAAGATGTGAAAGACGCTATGCTGTATAACCACAAAATCTTTACATCTTTTTCCACTTTTGTAATGATGGATGTTTGGGAAATAAAAGTATATTGAGGTTACAATTATGTATGTACATCACATAAAGGCATATTACGAGAAAATTAAAATTTAAATGGCCATGTTGATAATATGCTATGAAACGATGGTAGTAAATATCCCCATTTATTTTTAAATAGGTACTCAGAATGAAGCGAGCGACCGTAGATTAAACACTTAATACTGATAGTAAGCGACCACAGATTATAAATTTTTCACTACTAGTACAGCTGCCCTCAGTGAGGGTAGTATTTCGTGTCTTAGCGTTTCATTTTTGTGATAAATAATAGTTATTAGTTTATGTCCTAATCTTTACTCCCGAGGTATTATGTATACCACAATTCGTGATGATTAGTGAAGTAGTTACGATGTCAAGAGTTAGCACATAAACAAACTTACTTTCACATTTTTATTAGTAAGACCGTTGTCAGCACTGACTAAATTTTAAACACAAAGTGAAAAATGTGAAATCGAAAATAACAGTCAGGAGCAGGATTTGAACCTGCATCTTCTGGATACCGTCCAGATGCTTTACCAATTCAGCCATCCTGACAATTGCTCCTGACTGCTAATTTCGATAACACATCATACTTAACGTCTTTGGGTGACGCCTGCGCCATCTGTCGGACGTATTTTCATACATTATACCGACCAGGTAAACTTAATTTTACAATTAAGATTTTTACCTAATAATGACGCAAACCCTATAAATATTTATATATATTTGTAGCATTTGACATGCTTAGCACTATACATTAAACACAAAGTGAAAAATGTGAAATCGAAAATAACAGTCAGGAGCAGGATTTGAACCTGCATCTTCTGGATACCGTCCAGATGCTTTACCAATTCAGCCATCCTGACAATTGCTCCTGACTGCTAATTTCGATAACACATCATACTTAACGTCTTTGGGTGACGCCTGCGCCATCTGTCGGACGTATTTTCATACATTATACCGACCAGGTAAACTTAATTTTACAATTAAGATTTTTACCTAATAATGACGCAAACCCTATAAATATTTATATATATTTGTAGCATTTGACATGCTTAGCACTATACATTAAACACAAAGTGAAAAATGTGAAATCGAAAATAACAGTCAGGAGCAGGATTTGAACCTGCATCTTCTGGATACCGTCCAGATGCTTTACCAATTCAGCCATCCTGACAATTGCTCCTGACTGCTAATTTCGATAACACATCATACTTAACGTCTTTGGGTGACGCCTGCGCCATCTGTCGGACGTATTTTCATACATTATACCGACCAGGTAAACTTAATTTTACAATTAAGATTTTTACCTAATAATGACGCAAACCCTATAAATATTTATATATATTTGTAGCATTTGACATGCTTAGCACTATACATTAAACACAAAGTGAAAAATGTGAAATCGAAAATAACAGTCAGGAGCAGGATTTGAACCTGCATCTTCTGGATACCGTCCAGATGCTTTACCAATTCAGCCATCCTGACAATTGCTCCTGACTGCTAATTTCGATAACACATCATACTTAACGTCTTTGGGTGACGCCTGCGCCATCTGTCGGACGTATTTTCATACATTATACCGACCAGGTAAACTTAATTTTACAATTAAGATTTTTACCTAATAATGACGCAAACCCTATAAATATTTATATATATTTGTAGCATTTGACATGCTTAGCACTATACATTAAACACAAAGTGAAAAATGTGAAATCGAAAATAACAGTCAGGAGCAGGATTTGAACCTGCATCTTCTGGATACCGTCCAGATGCTTTACCAATTCAGCCATCCTGACAATTGCTCCTGACTGCTAATTTCGATAACACATCATACTTAACGTCTTTGGGTGACGCCTGCGCCATCTGTCGGACGTATTTTCATACATTATACCGACCAGGTAAACTTAATTTTACAATTAAGATTTTTACCTAATAATGACGCAAACCCTATAAATATTTATATATATTTGTAGCATTTGACATGCTTAGCACTATACATTAAACACAAAGTGAAAAATGTGAAATCGAAAATAACAGTCAGGAGCAGGATTTGAACCTGCATCTTCTGGATACCGTCCAGATGCTTTACCAATTCAGCCATCCTGACAATTGCTCCTGACTGCTAATTTCGATAACACATCATACTTAACGTCTTTGGGTGACGCCTGCGCCATCTGTCGGACGTATTTTCATACATTATACCGACCAGGTAAACTTAATTTTACAATTAAGATTTTTACCTAATAATGACGCAAACCCTATAAATATTTATATATATTTGTAGCATTTGACATGCTTAGCACTATACATTAAACACAAAGTGAAAAAATGTGAAATCGAAAATAACAGTCAGGAGCAGGATTTGAACCTGCATCTTCTGGATACCGTCCAGATGCTTTACCAATTCAGCCATCCTGACAATTGCTCCTGACTGCTAATTTCGATAACACATCATACTTAACGTCTTTGGGTGACGCCTGCGCCATCTGTCGGACGTATTTTCATACATTATACCGACCAGGTAAACTTAATTTTACAATTAAGATTTTTACCTAATAATGACGCAAACCCTATAAATATTTATATATATTTGTAGCATTTGACATGCTTAGCACTATACATTAAACACAAAGTGAAAAATGTGAAATCGAAAATAACAGTCAGGAGCAGGATTTGAACCTGCATCTTCTGGATACCGTCCAGATGCTTTACCAATTCAGCCATCCTGACAATTGCTCCTGACTGCTAATTTCGATAACACATCATACTTAACGTCTTTGGGTGACGCCTGCGCCATCTGTCGGACGTATTTTCATACATTATACCGACCATGTAAACTTAATTTTACAATTAAGATTTTTACCTAATAATGACGCAAACCCTATAAATATTTATATATATTTGTAGCATTTGACATGCTTAGCACTATACATTAAACACAAAGTGAAAAATGTGAAATCGAAAATAACAGTCAGGAGCAGGATTTGAACCTGCATCTTCTGGATACCGTCCAGATGCTTTACCAATTCAGCCATCCTGACAATTGCTCCTGACTGCTAATTTCGATAACACATCATACTTAACGTCTTTGGGTGACGCCTGCGCCATCTGTCGGACGTATTTTCATACATTATACCGACCAGGTAAACTTAATTTTACAATTAAGATTTTTACCTAATAATGACGCAAACCCTATAAATATTTATATATATTTGTAGCATTTGACATGCTTAGCACTATACATTAAACACAAAGTGAAAAATGTGAAATCGAAAATAACAGTCAGGAGCAGGATTTGAACCTGCATCTTCTGGATACCGTCCAGATGCTTTACCAATTCAGCCATCCTGACAATTGCTCCTGACTGCTAATTTCGATAACACATCATACTTAACGTCTTTGGGTGACGCCTGCGCCATCTGTCGGACGTATTTTCATACATTATACCGACCAGGTAAACTTAATTTTACAATTAAGATTTTTACCTAATAATGACGCAAACCCTATAAATATTTATATATATTTGTAGCATTTGACATGCTTAGCACTATACATTAAACACAAAGTGAAAAATGTGAAATCGAAAATAACAGTCAGGAGCAGGATTTGAACCTGCATCTTCTGGATACCGTCCAGATGCTTTACCAATTCAGCCATCCTGACAATTGCTCCTGACTGCTAATTTCGATAACACATCATACTTAACGTCTTTGGGTGACGCCTGCGCCATCTGTCGGACGTATTTTCATACATTATACCGACCAGGTAAACTTAATTTTACAATTAAGATTTTTACCTAATAATGACGCAAACCCTATAAATATTTATATATATTTGTAGCATTTGACATGCTTAGCACTATACATTAAACACAAAGTGAAAAATGTGAAATCGAAAATAACAGTCAGGAGCAGGATTTGAACCTGCATCTTCTGGATACCGTCCAGATGCTTTACCAATTCACGTCACCCAAAGACGTTAAGTATGATGTGTTATCGAAATTAGCAGTCAGGAGCAATTGTCAGGATGGCTGAATTGGTAAAGCATCTGGACGGTATCCAGAAGATGCAGGTTCAAATCCTGCTCCTGACTGTTATTTTCGATTTCACATTTTTCACTTTGTGTTTAATGTATAGTGCTAAGCATGTCAAATGCTACAAATATATATAAATATTTATAGGGTTTGCGTCATTATTAGGTAAAAATCTTAATTGTAAAATTAAGTTTACCTGGTCGGTATAATGTATGAAAATACGTCCGACAGATGGCGCAGGCGTCACCCAAAGACGTTAAGTATGATGTGTTATCGAAATTAGCAGTCAGGAGCAATTGTCAGGATGGCTGAATTGGTAAAGCATCTGGACGGTATCCAGAAGATGCAGGTTCAAATCCTGCTCCTGACTGTTATTTTCGATTTCACATTTTTCACTTTGTGTTTAATGTATAGTGCTAAGCATGTCAAATGCTACAAATATATATAAATATTTATAGGGTTTGCGTCATTATTAGGTAAAAATCTTAATTGTAAAATTAAGTTTACCTGGTCGGTATAATGTATGAAAATACGTCCGACAGATGGCGCAGGCGTCACCCAAAGACGTTAAGTATGATGTGTTATCGAAATTAGCAGTCAGGAGCAATTGTCAGGATGGCTGAATTGGTAAAGCATCTGGACGGTATCCAGAAGATGCAGGTTCAAATCCTGCTCCTGACTGTTATTTTCGATTTCACATTTTTCACTTTGTGTTTAATGTATAGTGCTAAGCATGTCAAATGCTACAAATATATATAAATATTTATAGGGTTTGCGTCATTATTAGGTAAAAATCTTAATTGTAAAATTAAGTTTACCTGGTCGGTATAATGTATGAAAATACGTCCGACAGATGGCGCAGGCGTCACCCAAAGACGTTAAGTATGATGTGTTATCGAAATTAGCAGTCAGGAGCAATTGTCAGGATGGCTGAATTGGTAAAGCATCTGGACGGTATCCAGAAGATGCAGGTTCAAATCCTGCTCCTGACTGTTATTTTCGATTTCACATTTTTCACTTTGTGTTTAATGTATAGTGCTAAGCATGTCAAATGCTACAAATATATATAAATATTTATAGGGTTTGCGTCATTATTAGGTAAAAATCTTAATTGTAAAATTAAGTTTACCTGGTCGGTATAATGTATGAAAATACGTCCGACAGATGGCGCAGGCGTCACCCAAAGACGTTAAGTATGATGTGTTATCGAAATTAGCAGTCAGGAGCAATTGTCAGGATGGCTGAATTGGTAAAGCATCTGGACGGTATCCAGAAGATGCAGGTTCAAATCCTGCTCCTGACTGTTATTTTCGATTTCACATTTTTCACTTTGTGTTTAATGTATAGTGCTAAGCATGTCAAATGCTACAAATATATATAAATATTTATAGGGTTTGCGTCATTATTAGGTAAAAATCTTAATTGTAAAATTAAGTTTACCTGGTCGGTATAATGTATGAAAATACGTCCGACAGATGGCGCAGGCGTCACCCAAAGACGTTAAGTATGATGTGTTATCGAAATTAGCAGTCAGGAGCAATTGTCAGGATGGCTGAATTGGTAAAGCATCTGGACGGTATCCAGAAGATGCAGGTTCAAATCCTGCTC
The DNA here is from genome assembly GCA_948253155.1 of Leucoma salicis. Taxonomy (NCBI): domain Eukaryota; kingdom Metazoa; phylum Arthropoda; class Insecta; order Lepidoptera; family Erebidae; genus Leucoma; species Leucoma salicis. The sequence continues at coordinate 10,821,757 of OX411815.1, forward strand.
CTGACTGTTATTTTCGATTTCACATTTTTCACTTTGTGTTTAATGTATAGTGCTAAGCATGTCAAATGCTACAAATATATATAAATATTTATAGGGTTTGCGTCATTATTAGGTAAAAATCTTAATTGTAAAATTAAGTTTACCTGGTCGGTATAATGTATGAAAATACGTCCGACAGATGGCGCAGGCGTCACCCAAAGACGTTAAGTATGATGTGTTATCGAAATTAGCAGTCAGGAGCAATTGTCAGGATGGCTGAATTGGTAAAGCATCTGGACGGTATCCAGAAGATGCAGGTTCAAATCCTGCTCCTGACTGTTATTTTCGATTTCACATTTTTCACTTTGTGTTTAATGTATAGTGCTAAGCATGTCAAATGCTACAAATATATATAAATATTTATAGGGTTTGCGTCATTATTAGGTAAAAATCTTAATTGTAAAATTAAGTTTACCTGGTCGGTATAATGTATGAAAATACATCCGACAGATGGCGCAGGCGTCACCCAAAGACGTTAAGTATGATGTGTTATCGAAATTAGCAGTCAGGAGCAATTGTCAGGATGGCTGAATTGGTAAAGCATCTGGACGGTATCCAGAAGATGCAGGTTCAAATCCTGCTCCTGACTGTTATTTTCGATTTCACATTTTTCACTTTGTGTTTAATGTATAGTGCTAAGCATGTCAAATGCTACAAATATATATAAATATTTATAGGGTTTGCGTCATTATTAGGTAAAAATCTTAATTGTAAAATTAAGTTTACCTGGTCGGTATAATGTATGAAAATACGTCCGACAGATGGCGCAGGCGTCACCCAAAGACGTTAAGTATGATGTGTTATCGAAATTAGCAGTCAGGAGCAATTGTCAGGATGGCTGAATTGGTAAAGCATCTGGACGGTATCCAGAAGATGCAGGTTCAAATCCTGCTCCTGACTGTTATTTTCGATTTCACATTTTTCACTTTGTGTTTAATGTATAGTGCTAAGCATGTCAAATGCTACAAATATATATAAATATTTATAGGGTTTGCGTCATTATTAGGTAAAAATCTTAATTGTAAAATTAAGTTTACCTGGTCGGTATAATGTATGAAAATACGTCCGACAGATGGCGCAGGCGTCACCCAAAGACGTTAAGTATGATGTGTTATCGAAATTAGCAGTCAGGAGCAATTGTCAGGATGGCTGAATTGGTAAAGCATCTGGACGGTATCCAGAAGATGCAGGTTCAAATCCTGCTCCTGACTGTTATTTTCGATTTCACATTTTTCACTTTGTGTTTAATGTATAGTGCTAAGCATGTCAAATGCTACAAATATATATAAATATTTATAGGGTTTGCGTCATTATTAGGTAAAAATCTTAATTGTAAAATTAAGTTTACCTGGTCGGTATAATGTATGAAAATACGTCCGACAGATGGCGCAGGCGTCACCCAAAGACGTTAAGTATGATGTGTTATCGAAATTAGCAGTCAGGAGCAATTGTCAGGATGGCTGAATTGGTAAAGCATCTGGACGGTATCCAGAAGATGCAGGTTCAAATCCTGCTCCTGACTGTTATTTTCGATTTCACATTTTTCACTTTGTGTTTAATGTATAGTGCTAAGCATGTCAAATGCTACAAATATATATAAATATTTATAGGGTTTGCGTCATTATTAGGTAAAAATCTTAATTGTAAAATTAAGTTTACCTGGTCGGTATAATGTATGAAAATACGTCCGACAGATGGCGCAGGCGTCACCCAAAGACGTTAAGTATGATGTGTTATCGAAATTAGCAGTCAGGAGCAATTGTCAGGATGGCTGAATTGGTAAAGCATCTGGACGGTATCCAGAAGATGCAGGTTCAAATCCTGCTCCTGACTGTTATTTTCGATTTCACATTTTTCACTTTGTGTTTAATGTATAGTGCTAAGCATGTCAAATGCTACAAATATATATAAATATTTATAGGGTTTGCGTCATTATTAGGTAAAAATCTTAATTGTAAAATTAAGTTTACCTGGTCGGTATAATGTATGAAAATACATCCGACAGATGGCGCAGGCGTCACCCAAAGACGTTAAGTATGATGTGTTATCGAAATTAGCAGTCAGGAGCAATTGTCAGGATGGCTGAATTGGTAAAGCATCTGGACGGTATCCAGAAGATGCAGGTTCAAATCCTGCTCCTGACTGTTATTTTCGATTTCACATTTTTCACTTTGTGTTTAATGTATAGTGCTAAGCATGTCAAATGCTACAAATATATATAAATATTTATAGGGTTTGCGTCATTATTAGGTAAAAATCTTAATTGTAAAATTAAGTTTACCTGGTCGGTATAATGTATGAAAATACGTCCGACAGATGGCGCAGGCGTCACCCAAAGACGTTAAGTATGATGTGTTATCGAAATTAGCAGTCAGGAGCAATTGTCAGGATGGCTGAATTGGTAAAGCATCTGGACGGTATCCAGAAGATGCAGGTTCAAATCCTGCTCCTGACTGTTATTTTCGATTTCACATTTTTCACTTTGTGTTTAATGTATAGTGCTAAGCATGTCAAATGCTACAAATATATATAAATATTTATAGGGTTTGCGTCATTATTAGGTAAAAATCTTAATTGTAAAATTAAGTTTACCTGGTCGGTATAATGTATGAAAATACGTCCGACAGATGGCGCAGGCGTCACCCAAAGACGTTAAGTATGATGTGTTATCGAAATTAGCAGTCAGGAGCAATTGTCAGGATGGCTGAATTGGTAAAGCATCTGGACGGTATCCAGAAGATGCAGGTTCAAATCCTGCTCCTGACTGTTATTTTCGATTTCACATTTTTCACTTTGTGTTTAATGTATAGTGCTAAGCATGTCAAATGCTACAAATATATATAAATATTTATAGGGTTTGCGTCATTATTAGGTAAAAATCTTAATTGTAAAATTAAGTTTACCTGGTCGGTATAATGTATGAAAATACGTCCGACAGATGGCGCAGGCGTCACCCAAAGACGTTAAGTATGATGTGTTATCGAAATTAGCAGTCAGGAGCAATTGTCAGGATGGCTGAATTGGTAAAGCATCTGGACGGTATCCAGAAGATGCAGGTTCAAATCCTGCTCCTGACTGTTATTTTCGATTTCACATGTTTCACTTTGTGTTTAATGTATAGTGCTAAGCATGTCAAATGCTACAAATATATATAAATATTTATAGGGTTTGCGTCATTATTAGGTAAAAATCTTAATTGTAAAATTAAGTTTACCTGGTCGGTATAATGTATGAAAATACGTCCGACAGATGGCGCAGGCGTCACCCAAAGACGTTAAGTATGATGTGTTATCGAAATTAGCAGTCAGGAGCGATTGTCAGGATGGCTGAATTGGTAAAGCATCTGGACGGTATCCAGAAGATGCAGGTTCAAATCCTGCTCCTGACTGTTATTTTCGATTTCACATTTTTCACTTTGTGTTTAATGTATAGTGCTAAGCATGTCAAATGCTACAAATATATATAAATATTTATAGGGTTTGCGTCATTATAAGGTAAAAATCTTAATTGTAAAATTAAGTTTACCTGGTCGGTATAATGTATGAAAATACGTCCGACAGATGGCGCAGGCGTCACCCAAAGACGTTAAGTATGATGTGTTATCGAAATTAGCAGTCAGGAGCAATTGTCAGGATGGCTGAATTGGTAAAGCATCTGGACGGTATCCAGAAGATGCAGGTTCAAATCCTGCTCCTGACTGTTATTTTCGATTTCACATTTTTCACTTTGTGTTTAATGTATAGTGCTAAGCATGTCAAATGCTACAAATATATATAAATATTTATAGGGTTTGCGTCATTATTAGGTAAAAATCTTAATTGTAAAATTAAGTTTACCTGGTCGGTATAATGTATGAAAATACGTCCGACAGATGGCGCAGGCGTCACCCAAAGACGTTAAGTATGATGTGTTATCGAAATTAGCAGTCAGGAGCAATTGTCAGGATGGCTGAATTGGTAAAGCATCTGGACGGTATCCAGAAGATGCAGGTTCAAATCCTGCTCCTGACTGTTATTTTCGATTTCACATTTTTCACTTTGTGTTTAATGTATAGTGCTAAGCATGTCAAATGCTACAAATATATATAAATACTGACTAAATTTGCTGAAATTCAGAGCCGTAAAAAAGTCCGTGAAATGGTATGTTCGTAAAGTCCTTCGCGATACAAGGATTATTCCTCAATGCAATGTGAAACCGATATATCGATATTTTTTTGACGTGATAACGTCTTATAAATCGATGAACACCTACCGGCTGCACGCACGAAAAAGTCTCACGGTCCGAAAAATGTATGTCGACCGATCAATTGTTTGTGAAATTAAGACAACGTATATGACGTTATCACGTAAAATTATCGTCCGTAAACCGACTTTACAGACACCATATAGTTTTTTTTCGATATATCGAAACCGATATCAATATGTAAAAAAAATATCGATACGATATATTATTATATCGACACTTTTGGTTCTTCTTGCATCCCCAGACGGTTGTACAGCCGACTGTTGGAACGTCTATAGCAATGTCGGAATGGTTGCCTGGCCTAATTAAGGTCGGAACCAGCCAAATCGGAACGTCTGTTAGTAGTTTTATTTAGGTATGACAAAGAGATTTTGATGCATTAGTAATGACAACGTTTTCAATGTAACTTAACTTTTGCAGTACCCGCGGCTCCACTTTCCCCTAAAAAGATATTAAATCGTTTACTGCGGATAATGCCTGAGCATTTGAAAAAATCGGAGTGACTCTACTTCATCTTCATCGTCACCACTTAGGACCTCTTTATGGTTTTATTCACATCTTCAATAAAATATTCGACTGAACCGGTTTCATAGAATGCAACATTGACGTCAATGGAAGTTCAATCATTAAATTATTTCCTTTTTGACTACTTGAATGAAATGTTATAGGTACTATTCGTGCAGATAAAGAATGGGATTATAAATGGCGGCACATTGAGCCTGTACTGTCAGCATACTACGGCGTAACTATAAACAATAGTTCACGCAACATGAATACCGTTATTTTTTTGCTGTCTATACCGTTAGGTGTGAGTATAGACGGCGATAGTGTGTGAGCGAGAAGTAAATAGTGGCGACGCCATTTATAATCCATTCACCATTCTTTATCTGCACGAGTAGTAGCTGTATTTTTTCGCTCGCTGTAGCTTTTGTAGCCATAGTACACTATTTTACAAGCACTATTATCACGTAGTCTTTTTCTCCAAACACTGATTTAACACATAAATATAATCTGAATTGGCAAAGCATCTGGACGGTATCCAGGAGATGCAGGTTCAAATCCTGCTCGTGACTGTTATTGTCGATTTCACATTTTTCACTTTGTGTTTATTGATTTTTCAAACTTAAAATGTCTCTATTTAAGATATATTGCACTTGTAAAACAATATATACACACACATATCAAGAAAAAACACAATTTTTGACACTCATGATATTTTTTATGCCATTTTTGTTATTTAAACTAGTTAAAAAACTGTTTAAAAAAGTTCTGTCTTGGACGTCCGTTTGATGTAAGTAATGCAAAGGTAATGTACTTAGACAAAGGATATTAAAGACAAGCTATCAGCGTATGCAGTGTCGAGATAGCAATAGTTTGACATATGATAACCGGAATAATTTTAAAAGATAACTATGATAACAAACTTTGTTGGCTAAAAATGTACTATCTGTTTTAGCCGGATACAAGAATGACAGGATAAAAGAAATTGCAGTTTTGCTTATATTTTGCTGAAAATGTATTAGAACATGTAATATTAGCGTATATAACGTGATTAATGAAGGTATTTTTTACGTCAATACAAAAACAAGCTTACATACCGATGATGGGGGCGGTTGGCCACCTTATTGTTTGGACCCAGTTGATTGGGTCCAAATACAAATAACGCATACGCGAAAAGGATAAAAATACTTATAGATGTGTCTCTCTCACTGTTGGTAAAACCTTATATTTATGTGCATCCTTTTCTTCATCCTTAGTGTCAAAATAGTAGCGAGTCTATATTATTCTTCGTCTAAGGTAATGTATGTTAACACGACAACAACCGAAATACTTTACTAATCGAGTCTTTTTTTTTCTTTTTAACTTGAGTATTACTACGAATAGAGCCCTATTACCTACTTTTCACGGTCTTATTTGATGTGGTTTAATTGTTACTAAATAAACAAAAAAATACTGAATATTTACGCTCGACGCGACACAAAAACCAGCGCTATACCTTTCATGAGAACTATTTTTATAGACCAATATAGAAGTACTTCTGAAAATTAGCACTAGATGGCGTATAAGACATGAAACCCATATTAGTACTTTTTGAAATTAGCGCTATCTATGTGATTTATTAAAAACTACTTAGTAAGACCAATACATTATTAGTTACTTATTAAATAATCAATTTTATTGTGAAAAATGAAGATTATGAGGCGTGCACTTTTGGATTTTCCAAAGTATTTATAATTATGGTGTTATTTTTGATCAAATATTGGATTTTCAGGTATTTCCATATCCATCTTAGATGTCTTTGATCTCATAATCCAAAAGTTTTAGTGTGAAAAGAAATACACAAAGCAAAAGGGTAGTAATATATCATAAAAATAAATATTGTTCTATGTATGTCCTTTCTAAGCCATGAATGTATGGGCATTTGGGACATCTCCTTTGGATGTTATTAAGAAATCTTAATCACCTAAATTGTGCAATGGAACTAAGTTACAAATAAGCCCTTTATAAAAACGTCGTAGGAGCCACAGTAATTACCGAACGTGGTGAAGGAAATGTTTTAATTCTACGAATACCGGTAATTTCATCAGAGTATCCTGAACAAATTAAAATAATATAAAAGGATACAGATCCCTCTTAATCTGTGCTTTGCCATAACAATTAACAAGTCACTAGGCCAGTCACTGAAAATGACTGGCATCGATTTAAGTAAGGACTGCTTTTTACACAGAGAGGCTTATGCTGCAGCTCCAGAGTGAGTTTTAGATGCAAAAGGAAACACTGCAAAATGTCTTTTACAAAGAGCTACTTACTATAGTAATTAAACCTAAAATTTTGATGAATACTGATAGTTTAATTCATTTCATTTAGAGACAGTATTTTTTAACAAAATCGTTCCTACTTCAATATTCACTTATTTGCGCGAGCAAAGCCGCGGGAAACTGCTAGTTTATAATAAAATTAAAACCAATTGTTTTTTTTAATTATACTAAAATCATAAAAAAATACTAGTTTTGTGATTTATTTCTTTGTATTCACCAAACTACCTATCTGGTTGCCAAATTTGGATTTTCTAGGTCACCTGGAACTGGGTTAGATTTTTGATCTATAGGTCAGTCAGTGATACCACCGAAGGAATGTAACATAGTCCCATTGGCCCGCCAGTAATGGTGGAGAGACGACATACGGTGGGTTTCTCTAGTGGGTGAAGGCCCCACACTACCCTGTTCATTACCCCGAACGACGGGGTGTGCGGTTAGGAACATTTTTTCCCGCCGTAACAAAAAAAAAAGGTCAGTCAGTGATAAAAATTACGAATAAAATCTAAGTAACCGTTTGAGGTGTGTATATGAAATCTAGAGCTCATATGATCTCGCAAGTAGCAATATATAAGCCAAATTTGACATGTTTATGTGAAATACGTTTTAAGTTATGAGGGGGTCAAAAGTGGCTCCAAATGGTTCGTGTAATATTACACACGGTGCTGCTCGCCAATTCTTTAGCTTGAACTTGGCTTGACACGCTGCCGCGTGTCTAGATTTTACTAGTACCTTTTTTGTTTAGTCGGGAAAAAATGTACCTAATCGCACACCCCGCCGTTCGGGGCAACGAACAGGGTAGTATGAGGCTCTCACCCACTAAATAAACCCGACGTGTGCCGTCTCTCCGCCTTTATTGGCGGGTCACCGGAACCATATTACATTCCTTCAGTGGTTAAATTTTACTAGTACCTAACTTGTAGTTTTTTTGTAGTGTAAAATGTATATAACGAATACGTCACTCAGCGGCACATTAAATATCTCTTTGAAAAATTACAATCCCCCAGGAATAATAAATACCACACACCCCTGTCACCTTCCGGATGTGGATTAGAAGCTTATGCGATGTGCTATATTTTTTACTTCATATTGCACGCCTCATAAGCGAAGCGTTGAGGTGTGTTCTACTCCCGGCTGACACGGCACAGCTGATTTTTCAGACTTAAAATGTCTCAATTTATCATATATTGCACTTGTAAAATAATATCTACACACACATATAAAGAACAAACACTATTTTTTTAATTTTAAATCATACTGTGGTAACACTTGTGGTTTATGACACTTCGTTTTGGCATGGTTTTGTTTTTATTTGTGTGCGTGAGCGCGTGTATATACAAGTTTGGCATGGTTTTATATGGCTTCACTGGATTGTTCGTCATGCTCCGTCTACATTTTTTAGTTAGTCTAAGGTTATATTATTATACAAAAAAAGAGTAGATGAGGGAGGGTAAAATCGGCTGTTAGCGTGGCGTCCATTGATAGTTATCAATGGTGGCGACGCTTTTATTTTAATTGTCCCGTTCAAATCTTGCAAGTTAAATTTGACAAACTTCCCGTTTTCCGACAGCTGAAATTTTACACCAATATGTACATCGCGTGACAATGCAATATTATTATGACATGGAGCTGATCTGATGATAGAGCTGGAAGGTAGACATGAACTCAATAATGAAACGGCGCAACCCCATCGAATATGGGCTCGTATGATTCGTTCGTCTTGACGAGTACTTCGTCTCTAGATGGTATCCAAGGTCTGATGATGAAGCTGGAAGTTGGCCACAGTAACTCTATAATGAAACGACGCAACCCCATCGAGTTTGGACTCGTTTTATTCATTTTGATGAGTACCTACTTTGTCTTTAGATGGTATCCAGGGTCTGGTGATGGAGCTGGAAGGTGGCCATGCAAAAATCTGTAATTAAATGGCGCATTTCCATCGAGTTAGGGCTCGTTTGAAATATATTGACTAGTACTCCAGTCCTAGATGATATCCAGGGTCTGATGATGGAGTTGGAAGGTGGCCACAGTAACTCTGTAATGAAACGACGCAACCAGTTTGGAATCATTTGGTTCGCCTTGACGAGTACTTTGTCTCTAGATGGTATCCAAGGTCTGATGATGGAGCTGGAAGGTGTCCACAGTAACTCTGTAATGAAACGATGCAACTCCATCCAGTTTATGCTCATTTGATTTGTCTTGAAGAGTACCTAAGTACTTTGTCAAGTTATGATCATTTTATTTATACAAAATAATTTCGAGGTTTTTACATATAGTAGATGTCCCGCGACGTCTAGTTTTTTATAAGTACTACATCGGTGGCGAACAAGCATACGGCCCACCTGATGGTAAGCGGTTACCGTAACGTATAGACGCTAGCAACACTAGAGGTAGGTATCACTAGCGCGTCACCATCTCTAAGGAAAGGGATAGGAGTAGATAGGAAGGATAATAAGGAGTGGATAGGAAGGATAATAAGGAGAGGATAAGGAGGGGATTTGGGCCTCCGGCGCTCCCACTTACCATACGAATCACAGCGGTACAAAAAGAACTACCGTTGTTACACGCTTATTTTATGTGAGAGGGTGGTACTTCCCCGATCAAGTCAGCCCATTCGTGCTCGGATAAGCAAGGCGCTACAACTAGAAACTAGTTTACTCTATTCGATATACATCTAAGTATATACACCGTATGTTTCATTGCTGAATAAGTCTCAATATCTAAGATAGAAATTTACAATATCTAGGTACGTTAAAAAATGGATCCTTAGAGATAAGATATGCCTTTTTTAATTTTTTTTTGTTAAGGCGGGAAGAAAATGTTTCTAACCGCACACCCCGTCGTTCGGGGCAACGAACAGGGTAGTGTGGGGCCCTCGCCTACTAAAGAATCCCGCCGTGTGCCGTCTCTCCGGCTTTATTGGCGGGCCACTGGAACTATGTTATATTCCTTCGGTGGTGAGATAAGATATGCCTGCAACGTGCATTGTGCAACGTGCAATGCAACACATCCCGTAATTACGCTTTGATATTGATATGAAATGATGTTTATGAAATGATGTTTATGAATGAATATCGAATCGATATTATCGACTTAATTAACATTAACATGTAGTGGATTGGTCATTGGATATTAGATAATTATGGATACCGATAATCTAACTAGACTAAAATTTCTAAGTACAAATTATTTGTGAATAAGGAAAAAGAGATTTTTTGTAAGAGCGGGAATCGAACCCGCGTCTTTTCCAATCCGGGGAAGAGCTCTAAGCCACTGAGCTATCGTACAGATCTCGCGATCGTGCCAATCTCCTTGTCACATTTGTCTTTACGACCAACGCCATATTCTATCGGAAAGCATTTACATGCATTAAACCAATATACCTAGTAAGTTTAATTTTGCAATTAGAATTCATACTATTTGATGGTGCGATTTTTTAAACATATTTGATCTATATTTTTTTTAGCATTTCACATGCTCCGTCACTTTTTAAAGTACAAATTATTTGTGAATAAGGAAAAGTTTTTAAAGTAACTCACTGTTTGAATATTGTACTCACCTACGTAGGTACTGTACCTACTGGAGTATAACAATTACAAATTAAATTTTTTAAACATTTTGATCTGTACTTTAGTGCGAGCGGGAATCGAACCTGCGTAACCTGCGAGCGGGAATGGAACGACCAATAACCACGTAAAGACAAATGTGATGAGGAGATTAGGTATGGCCGAAGGTCAGTGCGGTAGCTCAGCGGCTTAGAGCACTTCCCCGGATTGGAAGGGACGCAGGTTCGATTCCCGCTCGCACTAGAGTTCTCTTTTTTCTCATTCACAAATCATTTGTAATTTAAATTAAATTTTATAAAATAATTATATTTGAAAGTTATCGCTATTAAATATTTTATTAATAAAATAATTATAAAACATCGTTATTACAACTTATACTTTATGATGATTACGGCACTATCCCCCATTCTTGGGGAGGTCTATGTCCAGCAGTGGACTTTAAAAAAGACTGATGGATACAACTTATAAATTTTTAAATAATTACTTAACGGATATTTATAATTAACAATTAATAAATTTCTGATTCCCACTCAAGGCTCACTTTTGTTTCTTATCGTAACCGTCTTGACCTAGTTGGAATAATGTAAGCAAGTACATACGACAGTTGTCTCGGGCAACACCCATTAGGATATACAAATGTCACCACCCCATTCTTTCCCCGGGCAGTGTCTGTACTACTCTTAGGCTGTCTTATGTGTGACCGATCATCTCGGTGTATTTAGGTCGTAGCGGGAGGTAGCCGTCTCATAATTAATTTCGTATTAATTAAATGGTTAGACAGTGTTCTTAGTACTGCTGAGTTCATGATCCACGATTACCACTTTCTATCATGTGGGCCGGGGCTCGTCTGCCGTCGCAATAATAAAGAGTAGGTAATATAAAAAGCATAATATATTGAAGATTTAAGGTCATCAGATATGTCAGGGTTCAGGGTGTGAGGCTGTCACTGAAGTAATCCAATACAGTACCTACCAGTGGTCCGTCAACGCAGGCGGAGAGACGGCATACGGCGGGTTTCTTTAGTGGGTGAATACCCCATACTATCCTGCTCGTTGCCCCGAACGACGGGGTGTGCAGTTAGGTACATTATTTCCCGCCTTAAAAAAAAAAAGGTGTGAGGCTGAAGGACCCAAGTAAAGAAATAGGTAAATTACGCAGATATTATAACTGTCTCATAGTCACAAGGAAAACTTCAACAATAATATTAAAAAAGGCAAATAAACAATAATCGTGTTGGTGGTGTATACGAAACAAATTTATTACCTATCTTATGATTCTGTAATAACTGTATGAAATGTAGTGCTATGGTCGCCCAATAGATGTCTCTGATCGGTTAAAATTCATGCTATTTAAATTCACATACTAAAGTAATAAGTTGTAGGTAGGTCACGTCGTGTGATTGATTCTTATACTTGATTATAGACCAAAATGTTCTATAATATTTTTGTGATCTCAGCATTTTAGCTAGAGATTAGGCGTGGGTCGTATCACTTTTTCTGAGAATCGTATCTGAATCAGATTTCGATTTTCAATATCAGATTTCAAAATCTTATATTTTAATATCTGATATTTTACGTTCGCGTATCCATCATACGAGTAGATTCAGATTTCAGAAATCTAATCCGAATCCGATGCGCATCTTTAAATAGGATACGACAATATCATAGATTTCAATACAATTCGATATTGTAGATATACTCGTACTTATATGTATAATAGATGTTTAATTCGGTACCTATTTATTTATCACTAGCTGTAGCTGACCCGGCAAACGTTGTTTTGCCATATAAATTATATCTATAGTATTTTTAGGGAATTTCTAGCGTAGAAAAAAATAACTAACTTGTTGTAAGTGTGTGAGGATGTGGTATACATGCACATCATAAATGCGCGCGCAGTACTTACTTGATCATTATTTTACTGCGATGTTATTGCACGCCTCATAAGTGAAGCGTTGAGGTGGGTTCTACTCCAGCTTTACACGGAACAACTGATTTTTCAAAAGTAAAATGTCTCTATTTGTCATATATTGCACTTGTAAAATAATATCTACACACATATATAAAGAACAAGCACTATTTTTAACACTCATGATATTTTGGATGCCATCTTTGTTATTTAAACTAGTTAAAAAGTAGGTATAGGGGCAGATGTCGCAGTAACAGGAACAGACACATAAGTCGAGGCCCTTTGTGGTTCTGACCTTATTGGCTGCTGTGCCGTTACGACTTGGGTGTACGCATCCAAGTGCCTCTTCTTTAAATGTGCTTTTAAATTACCGGTCGATCCCTTGTAGCTATACAGATCACCACAAACACTACATCTAGCTTTTTTATCAGTCGTTTATTTTTTCAAAATAGTCCCAAACGACGCGCATATTTTTTCGCGACATTTTTGATATTTACAACTAATCTTTAACACGACACAAGTTTTTTTATATATAGGTAGGTATGTACACTTTATTTAAAAGATTTTTTGCATAATCTTACACATAAACTTACTTTAAATTATAATGAATATTTACAAATGTATTTACACTAGTGAAAGAAAACACAATAGTTTCACTTGACTACTTATATTTTTATTATTATATACACTAGTACTATTTTATCCGTTATTATTTTACACTATACATATTAATTAAAAAATCCATTAAAACAATCCCCAACGTCCATCACACACAAAAATCTTTCTAAATTTTATAACGCGAATTAAATTAAAAGAAATGAAACTTTCTTCCGCAACTATTCGGACACAATTAAACAATAAGTACCTAATAATTAATAAAACTATTACGTGCATAATGGTCCATAAGTACCAAAATGCGCTCAAGTTCAAGGCTAAATAAATATTAGACATCATTGATATCATGATTAGTACTTACCAGAAAGTAAGCTTTATTTGCATAGTGTTAAGATTAAAAATTACTTATTTATATAAAATTTGTTCAAAAATCTGATATTGTGATATTACTGTACCGCTCTAACTAGTGTAATATTTGTATCTCACGCGCTTTGTCGCACGCGTGTGGCCGATGCGTATCGTATCGCGTAGGTACAGTACATCGCAAATCTGATATTGTAATATTGCTGTACCGCTCTAACTAGTGTAATATTTGTATCTTACGCGCTTTGTCGCACGCATGCGGCCGATGCGTATCGTACCGCGTAGGTACAGACGAGTGAGCGAGTATTCAGTACATCGCAAATCTGATATTGTAATACTTAGATTTCGAAAGAGCCAGTAAGTGATTTTTAGATATTGTACCAATATCAGATTTCGTATTTATATACGATTTGTATCACCCACTTCTACTAGAGATGAGATATTGAGATAATATCGTAAATCGTTATCGACGTTAGGCAATATAGGGCCTAGGCATGCCATGCCTGCCTGGGTCGTTGACGGTTTTTTCGTTAATGTAATTTAACTGTTAATCATCAATGGTCAACAACAGGTTAAAAAAACAGTTAAATAAATAACAGGCTTTGAATAGTTTGAATCAGAGATGCGCAAACTAAATCACCAATGAGATCAGGGATTTATAAATCTTTTTCTTCGAAAGATTTAAATCACTCTTTTAAATCTTTAACTCTTTTAGATCTTTGGTTACGAATGACGTTATTCATTCAGTTGATCATAAGTGATGCAAATATCTATTGATTCATGTAGATATTCTCTCATTCCCTCAAGTCGCAACTGGTTTTGAGCTTTTTACTAAAACGACAGAGTCTAAGTTTCTGTGTACCTATCGTCATTGTATTTTAAGAGTGCGTTTGTGCGTGCCTACGACTTATGTTATCTCTTTTCAATTCACGATATCCCTTATCTATTGTCTCATTCTAAATCTACGTCCATAATTCCATCTATTCAATCCTAACGTAGTGAGCTAGTGAGTTAAAGATGTATTTTCGAAACCAAAGATTTAAAGATTGATTACGCATTTTGAAAGGATTATACATCTTTTGTATCAATCACTCCTGAGTTATACATCTCTAGTTTGAATGTTTAGTGTCAATTTTATGTCAACGTTTTCAATTTCAATCATTGACAAATGGCCAGCAGGTTAAAAAAAGCTGTTAAATTAATAACAGGTTTTGAATTTTCAACGTCAATTTATTCCGTTGATCCGTTAACGTAAAGTAACAGTTTATATTTTCAACTGTTTTTTTTAACTGAATAAAATAATGAGTCTTGGGCGTTGACGTAAATTAACAGCTAATATTTTCAACCTGTTTTTACATTGATGATTAACAGTTAACTCGTTGACGAATGAAAAGCCGTTGAAAAAAACATTTTATTGATTCATCGACCACCTCTCAGGCGATGCGCGACTATGATTAATCTATAGTAGATTAGAAATGAATGAAAACGCTATTCGAATTAAATGCAAAAACTACTAATTTTTATATTCGAATTCAAAATTAGTAATATACTATTCTGAGTGCGCGCCAGATAAGTCTGCGCGTGGCCAAAATTGGAACTAATCACGATCCGCCATGTTGTGTGTGATGTTGTTGTTGATATTGTCAGGCGGAGTGCGTGAGGCGTACTGCGTTTTCAGTGATACAATTGTGTTAATATCATGCCAAAAGTTATTAAAAGTGCTGGTAGATATATTATTTTGAAGGTGAAACGTTCTTGTGAAGCAGAACGTGATAATATCGGGCCTATTGTACCAAGACTAATAAAGTTCATCAAAGCACCCCTTTTTACTATATAGGTGAACTATTTCTTTATAACATTTGATTTTAAGCACCTCATGCTTTTTTACAATCATTACTTATTTATTGTAATATTATTTACTACTTTTTATTTCAACTAGCTATTGAAAGCGTTTTATTTTAGTTTTTTAAACTATAATTTATTTTCTTCTTTTTTTAGTCTCAAAATAGTATCAAAAGTACTGTAATTTAAAAGAAATAAGACCTACTTAAGCCGTGGTAATTTGCCTTTAAAACTTCATCGGACGGACGGACATGGCTAAAGTATAAGGGTTCTTTATTGGCTACGGAACCCTAAAAACCGATAAACTCGATCTCAAATTATTGCATTGCCATCGGTCCTTGATAAGTGTGCAGTTTGAATAAAATTTGACCGTTTAATGTGGGTCAAAATCGCGCCCGAAGGAGTCGGGTACAAACATACGAGTACCTACTTACATTTTTTAGACCAATTTGAATCTGAATGAAACACAACGAAACCATTTATTATATTATATTCTCCTTTCTTCCCAGCCTCTATACTAGTGTCTATCTGTCTATAGTAGAAGACTACCTACCTATGACATTAGTAATTACTAATTTATTTGTAGTTTAATTCGATTATTAAGTAGCAAATTAGTTAGTAATCTTAATGTATATTCGAATGATTTCCAAAGTCGAATGATTAGTATTAGTATCATTCATAATCGCGCATCTTTAATATGACGTACATTACTACGTAACGCAATCACGATTTACGTGAATTGAATGAATACCTATCGATGTACTCTATTAAAAATTATTATTAAATTATGTACCTAAATTCGTTTATTTGATTTGAAACATGAAGAATTTTTGAAGAAATCAAGTAAACCATCATCAAGTCTAGTCTAGTACCTATACATACACATTTCACACTACCTATATCTACGTAAAATTATGCATATTTAGGTAATCGTAATATAGTTTTCGAATGTGCTAATTTTAGAACGATAGCAATATTGTAATATATAGGTATAAGCAACGAAAAATGATGTACGCCGTATGATCGAAACAGATATGTACTTACGTGACCTAGCACGACGTTCAGCCATCTTTAGGCATAGACATGAGGCAGTTGCAATAGCCGAGTTAGATAGCGCGTCCATTGCGAT
This sequence comes from Leucoma salicis, assembly GCA_948253155.1. NCBI lineage: Eukaryota > Metazoa > Arthropoda > Insecta > Lepidoptera > Erebidae > Leucoma > Leucoma salicis. The sequence goes on from OX411815.1 coordinate 10,838,277, forward strand.
ACGCAGTGCATCAGGATCGAATCTCCAGTGGATCCCACTTTTACCATTGAAGGAATGTAATATGGTTCCGGTGGCCCGCCAATAAAGGCGGAGAGACGGCACACGGCGGGTTTCTTTAGTGGGTGAGGGCCCCACACTACCCTGTTCGTTGCCCCGAACGACGGAGTTGTTAGGAACATTTTGACCGCCTTAACAAAAAAGAGGCAAATATATTCAATCCGACACTTTGGGTGTGAAGAAGCTGTGTTCTCGGTGGATCTCATACAATTTGACTGAGGGTTAAAAAAATGGACCGCATCCACTGATCTATAAATTAGGTATTGAGTTTAGAAACCGAGGCAAACGTCTATATATAAAAATGAATCTCAATTTCGTTTGGTCATCGCATCACGCGTGATGCAACAATTTGGCTAATTGTTTTTTGTTGTTTTTATTATTGTCAGAAGGTTCTTATGAAAGAAAAAAATAAGAAAGTTGAGCGGAACATAAGAAAATTTAAGAAAACTTAAGGAAGGTATAAATTTTTAAATTTTTTTTTTTTAAATTAATTATTTATTTATTATTTTATTATTACCAATGCTAATTCAATATTTTCAATATTCATATATCTGGTCTGTCGGGTCAATTATATAATAAGTAAAGATGAGTTACGTTGATACTAAAGGCGTACCGATATTGTTGCATTATGACAAAGTACTTAATTTATAGATGTATAATATATATATAGTATGTAGATTATGCGATAGATAATACGGAACTCATGCTACAGAAAGAGATATTGTGAATTGTAAGTACATTAAATACTCTAGGGAATCATTGAGTAGGTGGCAATCAGAAGTTACATTTAATATAATATATATGGTTATTTAAAACTAAAAAACACGCTTTAAAATGACCATCTATAACATTTGAGAAAGAAAATGACATTACAACTGAGCTCAGAGATTTATTATACTTAATTAGTTAATTACAGATCTACTTATATGGATAACTCAGATGGCGGAGTGGTTTAGATACAGTCCTCCCGCCCGGGTGCTGTGGGTTCCATTCCCACACAGAACAACTATGTGTGATCTTCTAATGGTTGTTCTGAGTCTGTTTGTACTTTGTGTCTGTGAAATTGTACATTTGTAAAGTCCCCCACGATACAAGGTATTATCCTTAGTGCAAGGTGTTTGTTGTCTTTGTTTTTTTTAAAAAGATAGTTTTTAAATATTAACGCTCTTAGTACCTATACATAAATCTAGAAAAAATACAGCTAAAATAGTGTTTGTTATGATACAAAAACAAGTCACTTATCAAGCATTTCTTTTGATACATCGTTACCTATTATAAGTGTGATCAATTAATTATACCGTAAACGAGAGCCATAAAAGTGCAAAAAACTTATGCGCGCTTTCGTTTATATTGTCAGCAAGATTTTTAATAAAGAAACAAGGAACTAATAACGGCAAAATATACAAAGAAATAACATAGGTAAAGGTACCTAGTAGAGTAGGTCTACTCTACATATATTATATCTAATTTTTTATTTGCTAAGTAAATTAATTAACTATGTAGGTACTTTATGTAAATAATCAGGCCATTCATAGGAACCAAGGCGCGTTGAGCACTTTGTGGGTGAACAAAAATCATAAAACTCGCGTCATCGTCACCGAACGCTTTGGTCACGTGACGTGTTAACGATTTTCTAGTATTAGTATAACATTGCGCTGGGCCAGCTGTGAATGATGAAATGAATAATTTAAATAACAATTTTTTTTATGAATGTATGAATGAATAATTTTGATTTACAAGTTTTAATAAAATTTAAGATTAGATTCAAATAATTTGGATATCCAAAAATATCGGCCGTGTGGGGCCGGCTTTAGAATTGTCCCACCTCTCTCTACCCACGGGAGTTGTAAGAGCCGACTGAGGGAATACCCGGGGAGTGGGCAGCAGCACTCCCTCGAGTATTAACAACCACTCCATCGCCAACCCGCCTGCCAAGCGTGGCGATTACGGCATTATCCCCCCCTTTGGAGAGGCCTATGTGTGGACGTTAAAAGGATAGATGGATGGATGATCCAAAAATAACAACTGTTTGTTTACAGTTTTAAGTTTTCATTTCTGTCGGCAGTCCTCATGACTACTTTGAATTTTTTAGTAGGTGAGAGCCCCACACTACCCTGCTCGTAGCACCGAACGACGAGGTGTGCAGTTAGGTAGATTTTTTCCCGTCTCTACAAAAAAAGGAGTACTTAACGTCGTTTCACGCTGCAGTTACCCGGTCGAACCTTCGCATTTATTATAATTTTAATAAGAACTAGTATGAATTTAGCAAGTGACAGTTTTTGATGGTAAGTTGAGTTATTAAGTTAAATAGAATGGTACATATTAGGGTAGAGCCAGGCTCATAAACTTTTGGGAACGTATTTCTAAATTTGTTATTCGTTATTATAAATTGCTGTTCCCCTGTCGTCGTCTTGGGAGTTATTGCGGATTTCTAGAAGGTTGTGGATTTGAAACCGGCGTGTGGTGGGATCTTTTACTCTCCTCGCTCACTCTTTCATAGTGTATACAAATGTACTTGCTTTATTGATAAACTTATTATATTCTATTACGCAGCAAAAAGCTAGTTTTTAGGTTATATCTCAGGTTCCCGATACAGTAGCGGGATAAAATGTATACCAGTTTTTAAGTCTAATCAAGAGCTATCAAATAAAAAAGACTTGCATCAAAATCCGTTCATTTGCATGATGCGCGAACGAACAAACAGATAAACGGACAAACAGATAAAAATTTTGAAAAAATTGTTTTGTGTTTAGACACGCCTATATATATATATATATATACTAGCTGATACCCGCGACTTCGTCGGCGTTAAAAATTTATTTTCTAAATTCGACACCTAATTTACCCGCGATTTTATAAAACCATTGAAATATATGTGAATCCTATTAAATATAAAATGAAATTTAACATTCTTAATTCAAAAAAGTCTATATGTGTGTTTCTATATCTAAATTAAAAACCCACCAAACCACCCCCCTCCTTCCCTTCTTATTATTTAACTGATCACTTCCTCATCTCCTCTATATCATCATTTCTCTTCATGTCCTATGGCTTTTCTTGGGGTGGATTACTCGCGAAGGTTGCTACCACGCCTAGTATAATAAATAAATATTCACGGACATTTTCACATAACATCCTCTGGTCCTAAAATAAGCTTAACGCTTGTGAAATGGGTACCAGATTACGGATATAATACATATATTACTTTTTTTTTGTAAATGCGTACATAATATAATAGATAGAAAACACCCAGACGCAGTACAAATATCTGTGTTCATCACATAAATTATCCTGAGTGGGAATCGATCCCACGACCTCGTGCACGGAAGTCGGTTACACTACCGACTACTCCATGATGCCCGTCAGGTATGTGTTCTAAACAATGATGTACAAACAAACACATAGCATCACGCCTGTATTCCCTGAAGGGGTCGGCAAAGGTGTATTACACACCCACGATTCACCATCTATGTTTAAGTCCCACGTAATAGGGGGCGAGCCTATTGCTGTCACCATCCATCAATCCATCAGCCTTTCAACGTCCACTGCTGGACATAAGCCTCCCCAAGAGAACGCCACAACGAGCGGTCTCGCCATGGGGGATAATGCCGTAATCGCCACGCTTGGCAGGCGGGTTGGCGATCGTTGGAATGGATGTTGTTAATACTCGAGGGAGTGCTGCTGCTCGAGTGAGCAGCAGAGTAAGAGCCGACTGAGAGAATACCGAGGACTCCCTCGGTATTCTCTCAGTCGGCTCTTACGACTCCCATGGGTGGAGAGGGGTGGGACAATTCTAAAGTCGACCCCACACGGGCAATTTACGGCCATTGCCGTCTACCGGGCACATTTCCAAACTCCAGGCGACTACAGAGAATTTTTCTTTTTACGAAAAATCAATATCACTGTCCGACCCGGGAATCGAACCCGAAACCTCATGATCAGCATTCGCTTACACTACCTCTGCACCACAAAGGCAAGGCAGGTTGATGTACTACTGCACTCATTTCGTTTAGTATTGTTTGCCGCAACGTATCAATATTAACTTTTAAAGATTCTCGAATTGTACACATATTTAAATTAACATAAACGGGTCTTTTTTCGCGTATAAATTAGGTGAAGTTAAAAAGTTGAAAGTTGTCCCGTGACCACGGCTGCTGCAACGCAGTTGAAACGTCGGGCTAAAGGTAGTTAATAATTTCACCTAATTTATACGCGAAAAAAGACCGTTTATGTTACTTTAAATAACGTATCAATATGCCTAATCTGTATACTATTATAAAACTGTAAACATAGCTATGTCTGTACATTTAAGATATTTGAGAAAAAAATACTGTAATAGGCTATATAGGCGTGTCTAAACACAAAACGATTTGTTTTAGATTTTTTCCGTTTGTCTGTTTATCTGTTTGTTTGTTCGCGCATCACGCAAAACTGATGAACTGATTTTGGTGCAACTTTTTTTATTTGATAGCTCTCGATTAGACTTAACAACTGGTATACATTTTATTCCGCTACTATACCGGGAACCTGAAATATAACCCAAAAACTAGCCTTTGGGTGCGGCGGAGCCGCGGGCAATGGCTAGTAATACAATAAAATCTCTCTTGAAAACGTCATTGACTGTCTCTTTTTTTCTCGTTCTTTCTGAATAGTGTCATTAAGCTCAAGCACGCAGTCACATACATATTGTCACGTCTTTTTCCCGTAGGGGTAGGCTGAGACCACTTCTCTCCACTTGCTACGATCCTGACACGCATCTTTCGCTTCATCTTCTTTCATCAGTGCATGCTCGTTGATTTCTAGTACTCTCAACCTGGCCTTCCTTAAGAACGTCTCCGATCTGATCAAAATACTTTGCATCCGATAGGTGGAGTGGATCGTAAAGACAATTGTGATGTGGAGATTAGGTATGGCCGTTGGTCAGTGCGATAGCTTAGTGACTTAGAGCACTTCCCTCGATTGGAAGGGACGCAGTTCGAATCCCGCTCGCACTAAAGTTCTCTTTTTCCACATTCACAAATAATTTATAACCTATATATTATAAGTCTTTAAAAAAACTATTAAACGAATGCCAACTCTTTAACTCATAAACATATGTAACTAAAATTATTTTGTTAAAAAACAACTTTTAGCATGATGTTACTTTAATAACCATATCAATAGTTACCATAGCAACGGTTGACAGGTTATTGTGTTATTGTCAATTGTGATTCTTTTTTTAGATTATTCTACTCTTTGATTGTGATAACGAGTGTAGAAGTCTGAAAACGATAGCAGATAAAAATATATATTTTCGATAGGAATTTAGTAAAATCCTTTCTTAGTGAGCGTCTACGTCATGAAAATCATCTGCATCATCGTCATCTATGCAAAATTTCATGTCAATCGGACGTACGATTTTGGAGATATCGTGATGAGTCAGTGAGTGGTAAATCGCTTATATATATATAGATAGCCTATTACAGTCATTTTTTTTTCAAATATCTTAAATGTACATACACAGCTCTGTTACAGCTTTATAATAGTTAGGATAATGATACCTACTGCATAATGTATAATAATAATATAACGTTGGTATTAATATCGTCCACTGAAGTAATGTAACACAATTTCAGTGGCCCGCCAATACAGGCGGAGAGACGGCAAACGGCGGGTTTATTTAGCGGTTGAGGGTTAGGGAATTTTTTCCCGCGTTTACAAAAAAAAAACAAAAAAAAGGTATTAATATCTTATCTAATTGAACGCCGATCCTTTACTGAAACATAATTCCTCCATTGTTCTCTTTCTCTCCCTCTCTCTCTATCACTCACTCTCTTTCGCTGCTTCGTGTAAACGATCTGTACTTATGATTATCTATGAATATCCATGGTCGTTTTCGATATGTAGGAGAAAAGGTGCGAAGGTCTTCGCACCTTTTCTCTATATATCTTTCACAGACCCTCACACCTTTTCTCTCTATATCGTTCATAGGCATAACTCTCTGATTAAGTTTCAAATAAACACTGTTGTACAACTTCCAAAGACGTTATTTTCATTTGTAAATGAATAAGTAGATAATATAGTTTTCGCATTTATCAGTTCTAGATCGAAGAACTTTGTGAACTAACTATCACCATAATTTACAATGTTGTATCAGTAGATAGTCAGCTATCTACTGGCTCCCTAAGGAGCTGGGTGCCATTTTGGTATATGATTTGTTCATCTTTCATATTAATAGTCATAAAAGTTTATGCCAATACAAACCGATTTGGTCCTGTAAATGAAGGTCGTAAATCCCTGCGTTTTCGAGCAACAGCGCTTCAAAAATGTAAAAAACAAAATAGATAATAAATCATTTGTTTGCGTCTGCCTCTTGAACTGTTGGTTGAAATCATTCTTAAAACGATAAACATCGAAGAGGCAGGGCTGTGTTTTATGACGGGACGTAGGTGCAAAAATGTAAAAAAAGCTATACTACACTATTAAATCATTTGTTCGTCGTTCTCGTTGCATCTGTTCGATTCATTAGGACTGCCAGAATAGGAAAAAAAGTTGGCAGACTAGACGTTGGTCGATGATTTTTTTATGTACGATTCTTTAAAGTTTTTTTTCAGGAAGAAAGGTAAAGCAAAAAGAAGAAAGTAATATCCATTACGGTTAATTATTGTTATTACTAACAATTCACGTAGTAGTGTATTGTTTTCTGTCTTTTATGAAATTAAATAAAAAAAAAAAAATTAAACCATTGGGGAAATTTCTGTTTTGGGTTCTATTTTCTGAGAAAAAAAAAATAACATTAATTTAAAAAAGCCCCTGGTAAACAATAAAATAAATATTTCTAAAAATTTGAAATAATATTTCGAGCCAAACTAAACCCACGATTCATTGGACATCAAAATCCGAGATGGGGTCAGGCCAATTACCGCGTGATTTGACGTTAGAATGCCCCATAGGTAAACCACAACTACCTAGGGAATTATACCGTTGTCACTCTCTTCTCTCTAAAAAAGAAAGAAAGCAAGAAAGACAAACTTTCGAAAAAAAATTGTATAAAAATGGTCTGTCCTTGGAAAATCAGAGGTCTGGACGTCTGCTTCTTCAATGTTTATCGTTTTGGTGGCAGACTATTTTTCTGTGGTTTTTAATATCGTCATTAATCGAATAATTCGGGTTTGCCAAGTGAATATTTCATATACACATTCTTAAATCATAATTAGTATAAAAATGTTATTGCACGCCTCATAAGCGAAGCGTTGAGGTGTGTACTATTCTCGTTTCGCGTAGAAAAACTGATTTTTCTAAAAAATGTCTCTATTTATTATATTGCACTTGTAAAATAATATATACACACACATATCAAGGAAAAACCCAATTTTTAACACTCATGATATTATTGATGCCATTTTTGTTATTTAAACTAGTTAAAAAACTGTTTGAAAAAGTTCTGTCTTGGACGTCCGTTTGTTGTAGGTAATGTATAATAACACGATAACGACCAAAATACTTTACTAATCAAGTATTTGTTTTTATTATACGAATTAGTATGATTACGAATAGAGCCCTATCACTTTTCACGGTCTGATTCGATGTGGTTTAATTGTTGTTAAATAAACAAAAAAATAGCGAATATTTACTTTCGATCCGACACTAAAACCAGCGCCTCCTTATTTTGTGAGAACTATTTCTATAGACCAATATAGAAGTACTTCTTAAAATTAGCGCTAGATGACGTATAAAACATGAGATGTATTTTTTGAAATTAGCGCGCTATCTATGTGATTTATTGAGAACTACTTAGTAAGACCACATTACATTATTAGTTACTTATCAAATAATCAATTTTATTGTGAAAAATAAAGATTATGAGGCGTGCACTTTTGGATTTTCCAAAGTATTTTTTTTTCTAATGTAAATGTGAGTATAATGTCAAGCATCGCCAGGACAGGACATTGCTGAAAATCAGCGTTGTGGTAGCATTACGACATCGCAACTTAAGCTGAGCAATGTACCTTTTTCTGCCGCACTTAAGACAGAGGGCTGGACGTCTGCCTCTTCGATGTTCCTCGTTTTGAAGATGTCTCTGACTATCAGTTCAAGAGGCAGACATGATTTAACATACTTACCGTTTTCTTTTTACATTTTTAAAGTGCTGTAAATTGATAACGCAGACCTATTATGGTGACGGACAATACATACATGGTCCTTAATGTATTTTATGGTACAATCATCGATATTAATCATGTCTGCCACAACATAGAAACACAACATAGAAATTTTGGCACCCAGCTCCCTAACCATACTGGACGATCAGAGCTAAATTGTTGCGGTTTAGCTAAACCACTAGTGATTTAAATGGTTGTCACCTACAGAAATGGTCATGTTCCGCAACGAACATACGCAATAACGTAAGTTAAGGTAAGTTGATCCAGCAGACGTAATATACTACAAGTGTTGTGGAATTTGTGGAGTTTATAAGGCATGTAAATGGGTACGAGCTGTTTCTATTGCCAATCGTGGCAAACGAGATAGCTTGCCACCTGATGGCTAATGGGGACATGTGAAATTTCTAAGCTACTTTTTGTAAAAAGAATTAGAAATAGCTCCAGGAAATACTGAAAGAAGTTCAGTTTTTCGCTGAAGGAAGTTCATTGTAGAGCTTGTACTTACTCGTAAATTTATTATAATTATATTTATAAAGTGTTTAGCTTACGCGAAATTTGATAACTGACAAGAAATGCAATTTTTTCGACACTATTTTGTTTTATTACCTTTTTTTCTTTCTTGATAACAAGGTTATGATAATGTTAATGTTACTACTACATTGTGATAAATATTCATTGTTGCGATTCTGAATATTTGCAAAATTTTTGTCTGCCTGTCCGTTTCCGTTATAATATTGGAGGATGAATGGTGATCGATACTGATGCCAAAAATGCAATCAGTAAATTTTTTGTCTGTCTGTCTGTCGGTCGATCTGTCTGTCTGTCTGTCTGTATATGCATGCATGGGTCAAAAACTACTGAAGGGATTTTAACCAAACTTGGTACGATTTTAGTCCATACTCCTGGGCAGGTTATAGACTATATAACATAACGCTAAGACACATAGGAGCTGAACAGTGACGATAAATTTGAAGCAAGTCGGATGAAAATGCGCTTTCGAGCTCTTATCGCATACGTTGATCATACACCAAAAGTATGTATTACAAAGATAATGGTTTTCAAAAGATCTACAAAAAAGTCCTCAATAGTATATGTCTATCTATTATATATAATTCCAGTGTCACGATGTTTGTCCGGGATGAACACCGAGACTACTGAACCGATTTTAACTGTTTTTTTAAATGTGTGTTTTGTTCCAACTTAAGAGATAGGATACTTTATATCTCAATTTATAATTGCAATATTTATTAATAAAAAAATATATGGCGGTACGAAGTTCGCCGGGTCAGCTAGTAATTAATAAAATTGCACTAGTGGTCGAGCCTTGCTAAATCCCTGCAGAATGAGCCGGCTCGATCGAGGAAGTGCCATCCTTTATTCTCTTTTCCATAATTTTGTTCGACTTTGGCAAACATTATCTATATGCATATTCAATAAACATTCTCCACATTGTTTTACTGCGCGAATACAAGTATTAGTTACATCTATCAAAACTGCCGAAAAATATCTACCTCCTCCTTACTATAAAATAAAAAATGTCAAAGTAAGTTCGTTTGTTTATTACATTTTGACGCCGTAACTACTTAACGGAACATCACGAAATATAACATACCCATAGTCTGGAGTACAGAAAAGGACATTGGCTACTGTTTATCCCAGATAAAATAAATATTACTGTGGACTGGCTATTTTTGTTTATAGATTATTTTTGTGCCAGACGGTGACGTATTTGGATTAGAGATATTATTATATAATCTTATTTTATTACTATAACGTTAAATACAGTTATTATAGTAGCTAGTTAAAGTACGTAACTTTGGATTTCTTTGGAAGCCAAAGTACAGTGCGATTGAGGCTACGGGGGCATTACTTACTCAATGCCTAACACAGGTAACCGTAATTGGGAATCCTTACTATGACAAGTTAACGGTTTATTCCATAATAACGACTATGAGAGGATTACAAAAAAAAAATCTGGGTGTTGCTGCAAACATTAAAAATAAAATATTCAGTCTTAAAACATAGTAAGGCAAATTACTTGTGAAAGTGGAAAAAGAGAATTTTAAAGAGATCAGTTCACGATACCACAGCGCGCCTTTTGCGTAAAGAATTTTTACAAGAACATTGATTTGCCCATTATTGTACGGCGCATGTTTCGTGTCGAGTACAATTTACACGACTTAAATCAGTGTCCGAGTGCAGTTTTAATAAAGAAATGGGTGAAGAAGTTTGAGGAGACAGGATCGATATTAAATGTAAAGCAAACTGGCGGCCCATGGATTTCTCGGAGTGAAGAGAATGTGCAGAGAGTTTCAGCTTCAGTTCGACGCGAACCAGCTTTATCGACACGCAAACGTTCGGCTGAATTAGGATTATCACGGACATTGTTACGCCTTATTATAAAATTAGATTTAAAATTAGACCCATACAAGCTCCAGTTAGTACAGGAATTACAGCCTAACGATTTAAATTTACGCAAGTCCTATGCCGAAACAATGTTGAGAAGCTTCAAAAACTTCAACAACATTTTGTTTTCCGACGAAGCACATTTTTACCTTAACGGCCACGTTAATAAACAGAACTGTAGATATTGGAGCAGCGAAAATCCTAAAGCTAAACATGAAGGGCCCCTTCATTCACCAAAGTTAACTGTATGGGCAGCAATTTCAGCTACAGGAATCATTGGACCCTATTTTTTTGAAGATTTTCGCGGGCATACCATCACCGTTAACTCTACTGAATATGTAAAAATGTTACGTGAGTTTTTAGCATCACAGCTACAGGAATTTGCTGGCCACAATCGAAACACGTGGTTGCAGCAAGATGGACCCACTTGCCACACCTCAAACGAGTCCCTGCCGCTAGTTAAACAAATGTTCCCGGAAAAACTGATTTCGAGGAGAGGCGACATCATGTGGCCCCCCCAGGAGTCCCGATTTGACGTCAGCAGATTTATTTTTACAGGGATATTTGAAGAATCGTGTATACGCTCACAAGCCAAAAGCACTGCTTCAATTAAAACTTAAGATTAGAGAAGAGATGTCTTCCATTTCACACTCTCTTTGCCGAAGAGTCTTACAAAATTTCCGTGTGCGTTTAGAATAATGCCAAAGATGAGATAGCGGTCATTTAGATGATATTATTTTCAATAATTAATTTCCCGCCTATTAGCTATATTTTAAATAAATAATTTTAAAAATAACTCCTATGATTTTATATTTATTTATTTTTAAAATGTTAACAAATACATGGCCCACCCGTATAAATAAATCTTTTGGTATTTTTATATATTTTTTATCCATTGGTTCAGACATGTGGAAAGAATGCCAGGCGAGCGAATGGCTAAGAGAGAGTTTCCGAAACCGGTGAGCATGTATGAAGAGAATTATGAATGTTGAGGAAAAGAGAGGTGTATGCAAGAATAGAGCCTTTTGGCACTCTATTCTCTCTGCCTGCCTTGCAAGGGAGATGTTGTGATGATAAGCAAGTAAGTACGAGGAGAGAGACAAGTAAGTAGGATCCAGCTCGTGTGTTCACAAATAAGTCTTCCAAAAATATTTTAAAATGTTAAACCATATGAAGTTGCATCAGTATTAAACCAGTTTTAGTCGGATTAAAAACCACATCTTTTCAGTTATATCTACCCATCCAGAAAGCAGTTTATAGTTAAAAATATGGCCGGAACTGTACTACGGGCACCGCACACAGATTTATGGGTGCCCTCTGAATAGCGAAGCTTCTGTTCTGAGTAAAATGCGCTTAAAAGCAAGTCTATCTATGTGCCGGATGTTCGACTACTTACACTTGCTTGTTTGCGACTAGTTTTGGGAGTCATAAATAGTTTTATATATATTTGGATATTTTTATATATCTTTTAACATTTGACATACTAAGCCATATAAAATAACACAAAGTGTGAAAATGTGAAATTGAAAATAACAGTCACGAGGAGGATTTGAACCTGCATCTCTTGGAATACCGTATCAGATGCTTTGCCTATTCAGCCACCGTGACAATTGCTCGGTTCTGCGAATTTCGATAACACATTAATTCTAAGGGTCTCGGGCGACGCCTGCGACATCTGGCGGAAGTATTTGCATACATTACACCGACTAGGTAAACTTAATTTTACAATTAAAACTTTTACCAAATAATGAAAAAGCAAATAAATGGATATTTTTATATTTTTTTAGCATTTGGCATACTTAGCAATGTAACACACAAAGTGTGATATTATTAGTATTATACCAGTTACCAGAAGATGCAGGTACAAATGCTGCTCCTGACTGTTATTTTCGATTTCACATTTTCACACTTTGTGTTAGTTTTATTTATTTTAAATAATACTTTATATCTAGATGGTATCCAGGGTCTAATGATGAAGCTAGAAGGTGGCCATAGGAACTCCAATATAAAACGACATAGCCCCATGGAGTTTGGACTCATATGATTTGTCTTGAAGAGTATTTGATATCTAGATGGTATCCGGGGTCTAATGATGGAGCTGGAAGCTTACCACAGTAACTAAAAGAACTGCCTCTATAGTGCAGCTTACACTAGTAAGAGACTGCTGATCTTGAGGTCTCGGGTTCGATCCCCGGGTCGGGCAGTGTTATTGACATTTTTCGTGAAATAGAAAAAAATGGCAGTATAGCAGTTTAGAAATGTGCCTGGTAGACGGCAATAGGCCCGCCCCCTATTACGTGTGACTTAAACATAGCTGGCGAATCGTGGGTGTGTAATACACCTCTGCCTACCCCTTCGGGGAATACAGGCGTGATGCTATGTAAAATGCATTCTTTGAATAATATGTTGAAAACGAAATATATATGTAAAGAGTTTCATTTATTGAATGTTTAAATGGTGAATGTGACTATACATATACTTACCTACTATGTGACATGTTCCAAGCATACAATACTATACTTTGATTATTTCGATGCATCCGATAGATAGCGTGAGTCGTAAGACATCTAAAAAGCAATTGTGAAGTGGAGATTGGGGGTCGCCGTTGACTGCTGCGATGGCTTAGCGGCTTAGAGCACTTCCCCGAATTAGAAGAGATGCAGGTTTAAATCCCGCTCGCAGTATAGCTCTCTACTTTCACATTAATTTGTTCTTTAAAGTAGCTGAGCATGTCAATTGCTAAAATACAGATCAAAATATTTAATGTAAGGCATTTAATTTAACACAAAGTGTGAAAATGTGAAATCGAAATTAACAGTCACCGAAGACGTTAAGTATGAATGTGTTAGGTATCGAAATTAGCAATCCCGAGCAATTGTCACGATGACTGAATTGACAAAGCATCTGAACGGTATCCAGGAGATGCAGGTTCATATCCTGCTCATGACTGTTATTTTCGATTTCACATTTTCACACTTTCTTTTAATTTATATTGCTAAGCACGTTAATGCTAAATATATGTATATATATCAAAATATGTAAGGCATTAAATTGCAAATCCTAATTTTTTTTTTAATGTGTCCTAATGTGAAATACTTAGGTATAGTTTCAATGATACAATTCCCGACGTTTCGAATACTTTTGCACGCCTCATAAGCGAAGCGTTGAGGTAGGCACTATTCCCGTTTTACACAGAACAACTGATTTTTAAAACTTAAAATGTCTCTATTTATCATATATTGCACTTGTAAAACAATATATACACACACATGTCAAGAAAAAACACTATTTTTGACACTCATGATATTTTTTATGCCATTTTTGTTATTTAAATTAGTTAAAGAAAGAAGAAAGAAAGAAAGAAACATATTTATTTGTGCCACAATTATACATTGCAAGAATAGGAACATACAAGATCAAAAATACTTTAAATAAAATTTAAAAAAAAGAAACATTAAAAACATAAAACCAGTGATATTGTATATAAAAAAGAAGAGGCTTAAAAACTATTTTTTGGCACAAAAAGGAATAAATTCAGCTTTTGCTGTTTTGTCGTATGACATCACAGCAGCTGGTGTTCAATTCATCCCTTTTTTTTTTTTTTTTTTTTTTTTTTTTTTACGTTCGACATCGCGATGTTTGTTGTGCTCTATGTATAACGCGTACGCAACTCACAGAGCACCAGTTGTGTTCAGTTGTGCCTGCAATAGTGTATACATAATAACAGTGATGCCTATAACGAACAGCCAATGTAAAATGTCCCAACATGGTGATGGGAATCAATAATAATACGCACACGAAAAAAAAAATAAAACAATTGTGAGCAATTCTGAGCTTATACGCACCGCTAGGAATCTTCAGACGCCAGACGACTATAAACTATAAGGTACATATCTATATTGTACTATAATATTTAATATGAGAACTTGGGAAATTGACATCAAGTTACTGTCAGAATTATGTAAAGTGATGTTATATATATATAAACACTATAATTGTACCTGATTTTGTTCTATATTTATTTGCACGTTCAATAAATGTGTCTTCAAATTAGTACAATAAGTTTGTTTTGTTTTTAGTGTTCGCCCTGGGGGCCATAGAACGTTCCAGCAGTGCGTGGCGGCGTATTTAAAACAACCCCTGAACGCGGAGGTCCTATGTGCAGGATTGATCAATGGGTTCACTGTTGACCGAATAGGGTATTTATAGTGATCATATTTCCACTTTAGTTTTTCATACAAATAGCTTGGTTTATGGGTGGTGATAACAGAGAAGGCAAGGCCGGCCAAGTGTACCTGTCTCCTAGCTGTCATTTTTAAAATATTATATGCATTTAAGTAGGGGGTAACATGGCTTCTTCTTGGTATTCCAAAACAGAAACGTGCACAGGCATTTTGTATTCTTTGGATCAGACACTCTGTTCTCTTTAGCAGACATGGACCATACACTGTGTCACAGTAATTAAGTTTAGACAAAATGAGAGCATTCATCAAATGTATTCTTAAGGGTGTG
Source organism: Leucoma salicis (assembly GCA_948253155.1). NCBI lineage: Eukaryota > Metazoa > Arthropoda > Insecta > Lepidoptera > Erebidae > Leucoma > Leucoma salicis. Next base: position 10,853,393 of record OX411815.1, read on the forward strand.
CTAATGTAGTTTCGTATCCCATAAATTATTTTGAGTTTGTAAAAACAAGATCTCATGGCCTGATTTATATGCCTCTCGAAGCGCAACTCCGGATCCATTGTCAATCCCAGATTACATGCATACTCAACCCTTGCAATCTTGGATCCCGATATTACAACTTCTGGGTTTTCAGAGAGCACTGTGCGAATCTGGTGTTTACTCCCCAGGACCATGAATTTTGATTTTAATGGATTCAACATCAATGCATTCCGTTCAGCCCATGAGACAATTCTCCCGAGGTCTTCATTTAATTTTCGAACTGCCACTTGCGTATCTTTGGGCCTGAATGACATGTACAGCTGAACATCATCAGCATACATATGATATTTACAGTTTTTGATGGATTCTATAATATCGGCACTGTAGAGGATGTACAGCAAGGGGCCAAGGATTGAACCCTGAGGAACTCCCCTATTCACCTGACATGGTGTTGATGTCACTCTTAAACCATCTCCCTTCCGAATCTCAACATATTGAGACCTGTTAGAGAGGTAACTCCTAAACCATTGCACCGTTTCCTTATCAAAACCATAGAATACCAACTTGGCAAGCAACAATGCCCTGTCAATTCCATCGAAAGCCCTTGAAAAGTCAAGCATAGTAAGAATAGAGCCCTCTCCCCGATCCCGAGCCTCCAGAAGGTTTCCTACTACATCTGATAGAGCAGTTGAAGTACTACGGCCTTTTCTAAATCCGGACTGGAGTTCTGGCAGAATATTGTTATTTTCTAAATAATCTGCCATTTGGGAGTGCACTATTCGCTCCAGTACCTTCGAGAGTATGGGCAAAATACTAATGGGACGTAGATCTAAAGGATTCTGAGGGTTACTGTTCTTAGTGATGGGTCGAATTATGGCACATTTCCATATCTGTGGGAATGTACATGTAGTGATTGACTTATTTATTATATCTGTTATGGCTTGCAGAGAGCTGGGCAGCGTAAGGGCCAACATATCCAGACTAATCTCATCCACACCCTGTGCATTTGACTCTAAATTATTGACAACCCTCAACACTTCACTCTGATCAACAGTCTGTAGCTTGAATGTAGAGTTATTAAACCGGCTTTGTTGGAAAGAAGACAGTGCCAGTGTGTCACCAACACATGTACCAGGTACATCTAGAAATGCCACATTTATTGCGTCTGGGTTGTCAAAATGATCTGGCAACAAACTATCCTTATGATCTGGCAATACCTTCAACTTTAGGTTTTTCCACAGTGACTGAGGGTTCTTGATGTTTTTGTTAATATACTCTGTGAAGTAAGCCTTTTTATCACTGTGTAACGCTTGAGCAGCCTGTCTCTTCAAATCCAAATAGTACCTTTTGTGCACATCCTGTCCAGTTCTGTGAGCTTTATGTCGGGCTTTGTCACGTAACCTGAACAATAATCTGACAGTGTCGGTGATCCAGGGTGTTTGACGGTCTTTAAAGGTTTTCCTCTTGAGAGGAGCATGGATATTAAACAATTGTATGATGAAATAATTAAGTGTATGTACCATATCATTGACGTCAAACAACCCACTTATGGTGGCCCATGGTATTAGATCTCTGTCCACAATAAAGTAATCCTCCAGAATGTTTTTTATGGGTCGATATAAAACAACATGTGGTCTGGGCTTATCTTTCTTAATAACAGTTTCGCATATTATAAAGGAATGGTGGCCGAGTTCACTGATATGGTCAACAAATACACTTCGAAACTTCATATCTGAGCAAATTATGTCTATCAGGGTGCCGCTGTTTCCTATGAAGTGTGTAGGCTCTTTAACTACCTGATCCAAATTTAGATAATTAATGAATTCCTGAATTTGTTTACTACCAGAGCTATTAGTTTCAAGCATGTCTACATTGAAATCTCCTAAAATGATTATGTGATCATACGGTGCTAAACTACATATACTCTCTGTTATGCCCTCAAGAAATGTAGATAAGTTAGACCATGGGGGACGATATGCAGTGCCAATAATAATTGTTTTGCTATTTGATTTTAACTTAAGCCAGAACTGTTCAAGACTAGGCTGAATGGGGTGGGCCTGAATACGGGTATTTACTCCTTTTTTAATGTAAAAACCAACCTCCACGCCCGCACCGAACAGACTCTGGCCTGGGGATGTGTTTCAGTTTGTAGCCAGGTACACTCGGTGCCCGGTCCTCTTGTCCTGACCTTAACCATGTTTCATTTATAGCCATAATGTCTACTGAGTGGCGGCGCATAGCTACTAAGAATTCATCTTGCTTAGTACTGAGAGAACCCGCATTCAGCAGACCAAATTTGATATGTTTGTTATTGATCATTGGAAACAAGATGTAGTGTACACAAGATGTAGCCCTCCCAAGTCGTGAACTAAGCCATATGGTGGAAATTTTGACAAATATAACGATTTATGTATATTATTAAAATATTTGTAATATTTAAACAAAATATTATTACATAACAAGATTGTTATAATGATGTTGATAATGCTAACTGAAAAAACATATGTGATTATAAAATTGTAATTTAAATTGTATATTCCTTCATATAAGTACATTCCATACATAATCATACTGATTATTGTGTATATAATTGCCAGGCATATGAGTATTGTAAATAGAGAAGGTTTATTTTGTTTTAAATTTATTGTTTTGTGCGTATATTTAAACATTAAGCTTAATTGCATGATAGTATGTTTTAAAATAGCAAAGTGTAAAATAGATAACCAGATGGCAAATGAAATATGAAAATGATTACTTATGGCCACTAGTGTCACTTCCAAAGACTCTGAGCAAATCCGCCTCACTGCGAATGGTGCAGCTCGGGACACCCGGCTCTTTCCGCGCCAAGATGGTGCCACGCTTCGTCCAAACGTACCTCCACCCGAGGCGCTTCCCAGCTTCACGCGCACAGCGAAATAAGTGCCGCTTGCACTTGGTAAGGCGCTCGTTGACGTAGAACCGCGTGGGTGGCGCTGCCAGGCACAGGTCCTCCGTGGTGGCGCCGTGGCGTACGCGCGCGGCCCGCAGAAACTCGTCACGCGTAAAGCGGCGCGCCAGGCGCACCACGAGGGGGCGCGCGCGTCGCGGCCCCGCGGAGCTCGTTGCGTCGACGCGAAACGCGCCCGCGCGCGCCGCGCTGACAATATCCCGCTCATCTATCTCGACACCCAGTTTGGCGCCGATCTGCATGACCAAATGGTTAGGATTTTCACCGTTCACCTCTGGAAAGTTACCAATCTCTATGTCGTTGCTCAAAAGCTCTTGATCACGATCATTGAGTTCTTGGCGAAGTTCTTCAATTACCTTGTCCACCGGCACCTGTGAACTAGGAGACTCCTTTGGCTGCTCGAGAGCCGCGACTCGCGCTTCTAGGCCGTCCATACGGTCGGTGCATTTTTTTAATGAGGATCTAAGATCCGTCATCTCTGCACGAAATAGTTGAAGCTCAACGCGGACTGCGCTCAATTCCTCACTAAGCAGTTTTAGGTTAGCTAATAGGTCCTCAGGCATTTGTTGTTGTGACAGGTTGCATATCAAACTCTCCGACTCGCCTGGACTTGTCACCAGCTGTGCTCGCCGTCTGATAGGCGTGTCAGTCTTGTTGTCTCTTACGACATTCTTAGTGCACTCCGGGCAACGCCAAGACGGAGATATTGCACCAACAGCTGGCAAACTTACGCAGGGCTTGTGATACATCCCATTACATTTCTGACACTTAGCCGCATCAGTTGTAGAGATAAACTTTCCACATCCACCACACTTAGCCATCGTTTAGTTAAAAAACAGTTTAAAAAAATGTTGTCTTGGACGTCCGTTTGTTGTAGGTAATGTATGTTAACACGATAACAACCGAAATACTTTACTAATCGAGTCTTTTTTTTCTTTTTTAACTTGAGTAATTACTACGAATAGAGCCCTATTACTTTTCACGGTCTGATTCGATGTGGTTTAATTGTTATTAAATAAACAAAAAAAAACTGAATATTTACGCTCGACGCGACACTAAAATCAGCGCCTTTCATGAGAACTATTTCTATAGACCAATATAGAAGTACTTCTTAAAATTAGCGCTAGATAGCGTATAAGACAGGAAACCCACATTAGTACTTTTTGAAATTAGCGCTATCTATTTGATTTATTAAAAACTACTTAGTAAGACCAATACATTATTAGTTACTTATTAAATAATCAATTTTATTGTGAAAAATGAAGATTATGAAGCGTGCAGTTTTGGATTTTACAAAGAATTTTTTATACTACGTAGGTGGCAATCAAGCATACAGCCCCTCATGTGATGGTAAGTGGTTACCTACCATAGCAGTCGCTAGCAACGCCAGAGGTATCACTCACGCGTCGTCATCTCCAAGGAAAGGGACAGGAGGTGGATGGGAAGTATATTAAGGAGAGTATAGGAGGTGGATAGGAAGTATATTAAGGAGAGGATAGGAAGGATAACAAGGAAAGGATAGGGAGGGGGCTTGGGCTTCCGGCGCTCTCACTCACCATACGAAACACACCTATAGGTATACTACTGTGGTTCACGCTGATCTTTTGTGAGAGGTTGGTACTTTCCTGATCGAGCCGACCCATTAATGCTGGGATAAGCAAGGCTATCAATATACGACATTCAAATTCAAAAATATATTTATTTCATAGGTCTATTATATACCAAAGCCTAATAAGTCTTAACAACAATGAACAATTAAAAAGCTGTATTCTCTCGTCGTCGTAGAATGAGCGATTGAGACTGTAGTGTCGATATGGCTACCAACTTTTCGTTTTCCATAAGCGATTATAGAAACAAATACTTTGGAAAATTAAAAAGTGCACGCCTCATAATCTTCATTTTTCACATTAAATTGATTATTTGATAAGTAAATAATAATGTATTGGTCTTACTAAGTAGTTTTTAGTAAACCACATAGATAGCGCTAATTTCAAAAATAACTAATGTGGTTCTCATGTGTTATACGCCATCTAGCGTTAATTTTAAGAAGTACTACTATATTTGTCTATAGAAGTAGTTCTCACGAAATAAGGTATAGCGCTGGTTTTAGTGTACCACTGTAGTTCAATGTACCATCGAATCGAGCGATATTCACTATTTTTTTTTGTTCAACGCTTCGCTTATGAGCCGTGCTATTAGATAAGAATCTTTTGTAACTTGGCTAGGCTGATGGCGCTTGGCAAAAGTGCAACATGGCTACAATTTCTATGGGAATAGCAATCAAGATTGTTGAATAGACAACGTTCCATTCTATTTGTTTCGACGAAAACCTAACTTGTAAACTAGTCTACGATTTATCGTTTCGTGGAAAATATTTACCTAACCGCACACCCCGTCGTTCGGGGCAACGAACAGGGTAGTGTGGGGCCCGTACACACTAAAGAAACCCATTGTGTGCCGTCTCTCTGCCTGTGTAGATGGACCACTGGTACTGTGTTGGATTACTTCAGTGGCTTCAGGATTACTTCTAGCAGAATGCCTTTGCAGTGTAACATGGAATTTTCTAGTTTGTAGAGAAAAATAATAGAACAAGAGTTACATGTCATCTTAAAGGCATTGTTGGAAACAAACATTTTAACAAGAATACGTAGTTTTGAAGCTAAATAAAACCGTTTAAAAACAAAACGTGTCGTTGTATATCAAAAAATAGCATTAAATGCATATTTGGTTAAACACTTGTTACTCTTTAATTTTCTAAAACCCATAATCCTTTCCCTAATATAAATTGCATGTAACATTATCAAATACATAACCCAAGTATGAAAGTAGGCAGCCCTATCGCGCGATTTTTTAAACGGGCGTACCTAATTTAGACCGTTGTATAAAGATGTTCCACTGTTCTTTGCGTCCACAGTGCCCGTGCCGCACAATCAGACAAGAAACAAATGAAAGTCACATAATAGAAAATTTTACTTTAGGTATATGATGTGCTATCTATAACAAAGTCTAATCGGCTTATTGCCATTAAATGCTATTAGCTTGTACCTGCTACGGGCGGCGGTAATACCTAGGTACTACTACCTACGCTGCCGTGGCATCTATCTACCTACGTAAAATACTGAACTTCTATTAGTATTATTTGAAGTTATTGATTGTAGATGGAGGTACTATTTTGTACTACAGGATGGTAAACAAGCACTGGCAGGCCTGCTTGATGGTAGGCAGTTACCGTAGCCTATAGAATTAGATGCTAACAGTAGAGCAACACTTGCACGTTTCCAAATCCTAAAAGATAAAATAGAATGATAATAAAGATCGGATGACGAGGTGAAATGGAAGGATATATAGTATTAGATGGGGGTTGGATCTCCGGGTCTCACTCTACAGCTGTAGGTAGGTAGGTAGGGTAATCTACCGTTTATTTACGCCGATATCTTATGACACAGATTTCGGAAGGTTGTTAATTTTGGTTAAAATTGTCCAGCAGATTTTATTAAAAATATGCACTGGTAAAGGCTTATTAAATGTGTGGAATTTATTTTTAAGCAGGAATACACGCAAACATACGCAAAAATTGCTTCAAATACACACAAAGTTAAGTTCTTATATTCTTAAAATGTAATGTGGATGTTTAGGGATAAAACAAAAATAAACTAATATTGAATTTCACTAGATAACAACATGATCAAGTGAAATGCAATATTAATTTAGCATAAAAAGGTTTCCTCGACGCAAAAGTTATAGGTATATATATATATTTTTTTTTATATACTTTTGGACTAAGGTTTTTGGCATCCAAAATAAATATGTAATTTTGAAGTTTAAAGTTTAGATTGTAGAATTTAGGTTACGTCAATCCTATCTGGTCGAAGGCTGCTTTTACCTACAATCGCTGAGAGGCTTGCTGTGACCACTGACCACACAATATGCAGATTAAACCATACATATGTTTTTGATTGTGAACTTATAGCTAAACTGAATTTAACGAACATTAAATTAGAAATAGTATTAATAATTACTTATTCTTAAATGCTTTTGTAAACGATTTAAGTATTCTAAAATGTTCAGAGCACAAATCCACTCAACTAATGCTTCTGTGGATTAAGAAAATCGCTTTCTAATGTCTTTGCCTACTTTTCTTGTCTAAAGTTTAAATGGCATCCCCTAATTTTGTTTTATATATCGTGAGAAGTCTATTGAGTATCGTGTTATGAATGTTTTAATAACTGAATTTAGAATGTTAAGTGTTAGTTTCGATGATACACACCACTGCTTATTTTTTGTAAAGGCGGTAATAAATATTCCTAACTGCACACCCCGTTGTTCGAATAACGTGTTCGACTATGGCCTAATCTCTTACATTCTGAGAAGAAACCCGTGCCCAATATGTGTAGCGTGAAAGTAATGGGTTGTATAAAAAGTAAGAATGAAGGAAAGAAAAAGAGCTTTTAATTATTAACACGTTGGATTGAAATTGAATAAAGGAGAAAGCCCATTTATGGCCCCATATTGTATCAGAATCAAATTGCTTTCAAAAATTAAATTTTTAATATCTACAATACCTACTTAAATATCAAGTCAAAATTTCGACGGATATAAATCTGCTAATTAAAAAGTAATTTACCTACTTTGATCGTTCGAATTCCACTATGTAATAGTGGGCGAGCCTATTGCCCTCTATTGGGTACATTTAAAACTAGCAATGATTAACATTGAATACTTTCAAAAATATTGTAATTATATTGTTTTTCTTTAGTGATCATTATTGATGTAAGAAAATATCTAATACGGAGGGACTGTAAAACCGTCTGTTGGCGTGGAACCATCGCCAAGCCAATTTAATTAATTGTTTTTAACGCCATCTGTTGATGCAAAGCATCTAACTGAAGTGTTATGTCAATTATTAATAAACCAATAACAGTTTTAATTTATCTATTGATAACGAGATGGCGATTACCAAGAATTATATAAGACTCGAACAATATTTGAAAAAAGAAAGAAAATCGCTGTTTTCGTCCCGTGACGGGTCATTTTGTCGCATTAAATACCTATAAGAAAAAACTTGATGAAAACGCAAAACATTTGTATAATTGTAGGTACAAACACGTAAAATATAACCTAATTTGATGAACTTCACTAGTCTCTTTCTCGAAAATCCGGCGAAGTAGGGATATTGTATTATTTATAATTGTATGTAAACTTAATTTTTTTTTCTTAATCCGTCACCACACTTGTCCGTGTGGTGACATATTAAGAATACAAGTATCACCACTCCATTCTTTCCCACGGGTGTCGTATGAGGCGACTAAGGGAAGTAAGCAATTACCATCCATTGCACGACTGGTGGTAGGTTTGCGTACCAAGTGGGAGTACTCACTTGGTATCCGGCCCGAGCGGGTTGGTACCACCATCTCCCGTGTGACCGGCCATGAAGCACATCGTTGCGTTTTGGCTGTAGCAGGAGATAGCCGTTTATATTTAATTTCATCTGTTAAATGAATTGGTGAGCAGCGGCTTGACAATACTCTCGGTATAGTTGAGTCCATGGGCGGCGGTTACCATTTACCATCAGATGGACCGTGGATCGTCAGCCACTAAATGTAATAAAAAAAAAACTTAAAACACTATAAATTAAGGTAAGTTTCAACTTGATACAATATGAAACCAAAGCCCATACATTTGTGGGCATGCACCTTTAATATTAATTCTCCACTAAATTATACTTGGGATGGAACGTATATTCAACGTTCCTAATCATAAGGTGGTATAAAATGTTATTAGCGATAAATTATTCAGTTATTGGGTTTCGTGGTGTGGTTGTTCGATAGCGAGCTTTCATTAAAATTTAACAGCGTAACATGTTAATTGGTTATTTATTTTATAAAGCATCTTTCATTTATCATAGTATGGTTTGCTTTGGTTGTCTCAGCATGAATAAGCATACTTGTAACAAAGTGTATCGACTGTTATCAATTTATTTTAAAATTAGAAACATAAAATACCTATCCAATATTTGGCGTTCCTTTAAGCTGTAGCCATTTTTTTTCTACATTTTTAATTTTATCTCTGAATACAATTCTGAAGTCGCAAAAAAAGTTGCAAAAAGAAGATATTATGTAGTTATGAAAACATAAATATTTGTACATAATTTTATAGCATTTCCGAATACTTTAGATTAGAGGATCCATGATCATGGGAAATGACCTTTTCTTCTAGGTTACTATTCTAAATGATATAAAAAGATATTAAGCAGGCACTCCTAACAAACTCATTCGAAATTAGAAATTCAGGTAATTTACCTATTGAAAGCTTAATTAAGCGGTACATAAACAGCTTGTTTAGGCTATGGGTCTTCAAAATAATTTCATTAGAACAAACTTTGAGAAACTGCGCCCTGATTAGTGAGAAAATGTTGAAGAGTTTACTTAAAACTTTACCTTTAAACAAGTTTGATCATTTAATTTAGTTTTCTATACTACGTGGGTACCAAATAACTATATCTACCAATTTTATTGAATTCCATTTGGTATAATGAATAGAGTTAGTAACATAGTTAACTGCCTCGGTGGTGCAGCTTTGGTGTGTGCGACTGCTGATCATGAGGTCTCGGGTTCGATCCCCGGGGCGAGCAGTGTTATTGAGTTTTTTCCTAAAAAGAAAAATTCTCAGTAGCAGCCCGGTGTTTGGAAATGTGCCCTGTAGACGGCAATAGGCTCGCCCCCTATTACTTGGGACATAAACATAGCTGGCGAATCGTCGGTGTGTAATACACCTCTGTCTACCCCATCGAGGAATACAGGTTTGATGCTATGTTATGTTTGTTGTAATAGACTCGGTATTTTTCAATAAGTTATGAACTGGTTAACAGAATTTGGATGAAACAACTTTTTTTATTTGATAGATTTTGATTAGACTTAAAAGCTGGTATACATTTTATCCCGCTACTATATCGGGAACCTGAGATATTACCTAAAAACTAGCTTTTGGCTGCGGCGGAGCCGCGGGCAAAGGCTAGTAGATATATACGTCAGTATATACTGTATCTATGGGTGTGATAACGTAACAGACAGATAGTGTTACTTTTATTTATATAATATTTTAGCTTAAATCTTAAGTTTCCGATATAGTAACAGGATAAAACGTATGACAATTTTTAGGTCTGATCAAGAGCTGCCGCGCCTCAGGGGACTGCTCGACGCGTGCCTGGCGTCCGGACGGTTCCCTGACTGCTGGAAGGAGAGGAGGCTGATACTCCTGCCGAAGCCGGGGTGAACGCCGGATTCGGACGGGGCTTTCGGGTCCATCGAGCTGCTGGACGAGGCGGGTAAGCTGCTGGAAAGAATCCTCGCTGCCCACATAATCCAGCACCTGCGTGACGTCGGGTCCGACTTGTCGGACGTGCAGTGTCCCACAGGGTTCGGTTCTAGGGCTGCTCCTGTGGGACATCGGTTACGACTGGATACTACGCTGTCGGCTCCCCCTCGCACTGGCAGTCATCTGCTATGCCGGTGACACGCTGGTTGCGGCCCGGGGCGGAAACTTCAAGGAAGCGGCGTTCTTGGCCACCTTAGGGGTCTCGGAGGTGGTCAGAAGGACCGGGGAACGACCGCCACCCGCAAGGCCTCCCGCGAAGGCGCGACTCTCCGTGTGCGGATGCGTCGCTCAGTTGAGGGTACCCGAAAGGGTAAGCCGCCAGCGGACCACTGAAGGAATGTAATATGGTTCCAGTGGCCCAACAAAGGCGGAGAGACGGCACACGGTGGGTTTATTTAGTGGGTGAGGGCCCCACACTACCCTGTTCGTTGTCCCGAACGACGGGGTGTGCGGTTAAGAACATTTTTTCCCGCCTTAACAAAAAAAGGTCTGATCAAGAGGTATAAAAATTATTTAGATATTTTTATATATATTTTAAGCATTTGACATGCTTAGCACTATACATTAAACACAAAGTGAAAATTTTCGATTTCACATTTTTCAGGTATAAAAATTGTTATAAAAATCCGTTTAGTATTTTTGCGTATTGTGCGATTAAATAAACAGACATAAAAAATAGTGTTGTGTTGTTCAGTGCGTGAGAGCGCCCCACATTACCCTGTTTGATGCTCTAAACGACGTGGCCACACCACAGTTATGTGCCTCCCTACATTATTTTCTGAATAAAAATGGGAATGAGAATAATCCTGCCGCAATCTCGATTTATTAACCTATATATATAATATTCCTGCTAAAACCCTACGGTGTACCTTCAGACGCCTTTTAGCCAGAGGTTAGTTATATGCTCATGCGAACAGGGTATATTACAACCTTCCTCAAGGAAGAGTCTTGTCACACAGCGCAACATGACGCCGATACTTCGTGTAGGTACTATTTTAAGTTTTATTTTATATAGCTTATTTGTTAGTTTATAATTTGTTAATATTTATGTATATTTTTTATGGACCTTGGTTGTTTAAAATAAAGGAATAATAATAATAATATTAATGTCTAAAATGTGATTTAAAATTAATAAAGAGAATAATAATAATATACCTCGCCTCTGGCTATGAACTACACCAGCCCTGGCAGGTCTTGAGCACCATTTGTGATAGTTTCTAGCCTAGCTCTCCCACATCAAGAGGCACTCGCAGAACACGTGCATCGTCGTCTCGGGCCTGTTTCAGCAGTAGATTAATACTTATAGGTACTTCCTAAAAGCATCTAAGCCTTCACAGCGGCATGTTGTCTCTCCAGTCAGTTTTCCATGAAAGAACTTACTGCTGTTGTTGCAGCGTGCCTAGCACTAGGTTGCACAAGTCGTTTCCTCCTTTCCACCAGTAGGATCCGGCATAGTTCAGAGGTATGCCTTGATTTCTCTTGGCGCTGGCCCAAACCCTCACTCCAGCGTGTCAACGTGCCAGCGGTATAATGGTACGAGGGACTTCGCTTTCATGTCCCATGGCGGAGTCACGTCGAGGAGGCTCGCCACCTCGTAGGAGATAATACGGTAATGACCCTGACGGCAATCACTCTTTGCAGCTTCCGCAGGATTGTGACATTGCAGACCATCAGGGTGTATGCTCAAACTGATGCTGCAGTGCCGCTGACTGCTATATTTCTAATAAGTTGGTACTTACAAAAATACATTCAGATCAGAATGATATTAGGTATCTTATTATTTATGTTTACGACATCCCATGTATTTGCTCTAAGAGTCACTTCAATCCATTATAAGGAATAAAGATCTCTAAAGTAATTACATAGCTACAACATTATCAGCTTATTCAAGTAAATTTATTTACGTAGCTTTGAAATTTTTTAATTTCAGTTCGTCAATTTTTTTTGCTTACTATTATGTACGAGATAAGAATATTTTTTGTCTTTTTTACCGCAAGGGAATTGCAAGAGCCAACTAAGATAAATATCTCAAGATAAAACAAGGAAATTATCCCTTGAAACAGAACAAAAATAAAATTTACTAATAAACGTTTCTTTTGAAGTGACCAGAACACAACTCTACAGAGTTGTACATTATTTTGATATATTCCTTAAGGTTTAACACGCTCATGTGTTTCATGTATTATATATATATACATAAAAACCATCTCTAAAAAAATACATGACAAAATACTCTCAAATATGTTTAATATTGAACGAAATTCTTTGTACAACTTTCAAACATGTTAACTCTCCTCAAATTGAAATTCATTTTACCACCAATAAAGGTTTCCCACTTGAGAATCTCTTATATGTAAAAGTTCACAATTTGTGAATCTTTTATATGTGCGTATACAGGACTACATCATATTCAGAACATTTTATTCGTATTGTGTTGGAATCACCCAGAAACATTTTATTCGTATTGTTTTGGACGCCGTCTGTATATATACTTTGTGGCGCTGTTTTGCGGAGGTCAATGTCCAGCAGTGGAAGTGAAAAGGAGTGATGGAGGGATGATTGTAGAGATGGATGAAGAACACATTCAGGTAAAAGGAGTACTAAAGTAATATCATAAAGTTCCAGTAGCCCAGCAACAATTTTTTTTGGTTGGTGAGGACCCTACATTACCCCACTTGCACTCGTTGCAACACTTGTTCCAACAGGGTGTGCAACAGGGTGTGCGATAGGATCATTTTTCTTATTATGATTATAAAAAATAGTTGAAAGTACTGTACGGCATCAATTCAGACTGGCTGTGTAAATAGGCGAGATACATCTTTTTGCGTAACGAAAATATGTAATTAGTTTCAAGAAAAAACAAATTTAACACTCAATAACTAGATACAAAAGGAACCCTCCCTATCCTCTCTTTATTATCCTTCCTATCCACCTCTTATCCCATCCCTTTCCTTGAGATGGCGATGCGCGAGTCACGCCTCCAGTGTTGCTACCGTCTATAGGTTAGGGTAACCGCTTACTTGGGGTGCTAATTTGTCCGGTTTACCTCCTAGTGGTGCACCCCGGGCAACGTCGGCAGTCGCCGGCGGCTAAAATTCCGGACAGGACGGGTCTCCGCGTGTCCCTCTGACTCAGCAGAGGGCACAGCGGATAGACCAGGCGTCGGAGTCGGTGGGGCCAGACTGGCTCACCGGGCTCTGGAGAGGGGGGACAGTGGGGCCACAGCGGCCCCCCCCGTCCCAAATCGTAAACCTGAGCGCGTGCCTGTGGTTACGTCTCGCGGGCATACAGGAACGAGGGTCTTGGCTTAATCGCCCGGACCGCGAGGAAGACAACCTCTATAAAAAATTACCCCGAATCTCAAGCTCTGGCGCGCGGCGAGGAGATGCATGGCTGATGGGTAGTTCAGTCTCGAGCGCGGCCCCAGCCAGGGTACCTGCGGACCCCCTGTGTTGGGTTACAAATGTACGCTTACCCGGGTACAGGGAGCTCTGCCCGGGTGGACCTCCTTTCTCCCATACTCGTGGGAACAACATGGAAAAATTGTTAAACTCAAAATTGACCGAGTTGGGTGAAAATCCCGACGCCTCAGCCGTAAGGGGTCCGGCTGCAAATGCGGCCCCTACTAGTGCAGCTGCGCGTAAAACGCGCGGCGGCAAAAAGTCCCGCAAGGGCAAGAAGACGTCCAAGGGAACGCCCCAGTCTTCGAGGGACGGCTCGATGACGGGCAGCTCGGCCTGCACATCAGCTGCCGAGATGTCTGCCGCTGAGGAGGGTGGCCTATCTGAGGCTGCTGAGAGTCGGCATTCGCGGCCGGCAGAGGTTGTGTCGGAGTCGCGCTTCTGGCGCAAGCGCACCCTGTCTCAGGGGGGCGCTGCCTCGGAGTCCGACCTGAGCTCCACTGAGATGCCTCCCCCTAAAATACCCGCAGCGGCTAGGGGTCGAGGTATCAGCCGTCCCGGGACGCCGATACCGCGTGTCGCCTCAGCGAAAGAGGCAGAGACGCGATGTCTGAAGCGGGCGGAGACGGTGCAACATGCAGAGGAGCGCTTGGCGCTCCTGTCTGAGAAACTCCGTCTCCCCATAGACGACAATGGGCCGCCTACTGCGGCCAAATTTGCCGAGAGAGCCGCGGACAGCGTGGCCATAATTTCGACGGTGGCCCTGGGCTCGAGGAACCTCAAGAGTAGCTTCGTCCGGGGCCTTAAAATCGCCGCCACGGAGCTGTCCAACGTGGTGGAGCGGCTTGTGGCGGAGGTAGCCGACCTTGGGGCGCGCAATGAGCGCCTGGAGACAACGGTCGAGGAGCTGCACCGAGGGATGGCCAATATGAGAGCCGAACTTGGGCTCCCTGAGGCCATCCCGAGTGCCTCGGATTCTGCTGAGTTGCGGGTCGAGCCTGGTCTCCCCGCGACCGCCTCGCCGCAGCCGCCGTGCCCCCGCCCCACCTCGGCGACCGCCTCGGCTCCGTCTGCCTCGGCTCCGTCTGCCGCTCAGTCGGGCCCTGTCACTGGGCTCGACGACGAAATGCTCCGTGCGGTCATCGACCGCATGGATGCGGTCTTTGGCCCGAGAATTGAGGCCCTAGCCGCAAGATTGCCACCGGAACCCCGACTTCGGCCGCCGCTTGCGGCTGATAAAAGAAGGGCTGCAGCGTCCTCGGCATCGACACCTCTGCCGTGCCAGGGAGGGCATGTGTCTTTTGCCGCGACGGCGGCTAAACCACCGGCGGCCAAACCACCAGCGGCAAAACCTTCGCCGGCCCCTGTGCAGGGAAAGGGCCAAAAAAAGCCCAAAAAAAAGGAAAAGGCGGGACAGGCCCCGAGGGGACGGCCCCGAGAGGAGTTCCCGCCTCTGCCAAGCGCCGCTGTGCCTCCGCGTTCTGCTGCGCCGCGACGAACGGTCGCACCCTCGCGGGATACGGCTGTCGCGCCCCGGGCTCCTGCCCCCACCCCCGCCACTGCTACGTCCTCAGACGGGGACTGGCAGGTGGTTGGGCCCCGGCGATCCCGGGCCAGGGATCGCGGCGCTGCCTCGGGGCGCGAAGCGGCGCCTACTAATCCGAGAGGAGAAGCCCCGAAGCCGCGGAAGAGGAAGCCGCGGAAACTGAAGGTCCCGAAGGCAGCTGCGGTGGTGATCAACGTGCTGCCTGAGGGAAAAGAAAAGGGCCTGACCTACGAGGCCGTCTTGAAGCGTGCCCGGCGGGAGATAAACGTCTCCGATCTCGGGGACGTTTCCGCTCGCTCCCGCCAAGCCCGGACAGGTGCTCGGATTTTCGAGTACCTGGGGCCAGAGGGCGCCAAGACGGCCGACGCAAAGGCGGCGAGGCTGCTGGGCCTGTTCCCAGAGGAGAGTGGTGTCCGGGTCGCCAGACCCGTGAAGTGCGCCGAACTGCGCATTTCCGGGCTGGACGATTCCGTGACGGCGGAAGAGATCCGGGAGGCAATCGTCTCGAAAACCGGGTCTCCCAGCAGCGCCGTCCGGGTGGGCACCATTCGCCCAGGTCCAGGTGGTGTGGGTGTCGTCTGGGTCTCGTGCCCTGTCGCGGCGGCCAAGGATTTGGTCACTGCCGGTAGACTTCTGGTGGGCTGGAGCGCCGCGCGGGTAATCGCGCTGGAGCCCCGGCCTGCCAGGTGTTACAAGTGCATGGCGGTCGGTCACACCCGGCCGCTGTGCACAAACTGCCTTGACTGCAGCGGGCTTTGTTTCCGCTGCGGTCAGGCAGGGCACCAGGCGGCTGCCTGTTCTGCCACCCCACACTGCCCCGCGTGCGCGGCGGGCAATCGCCCCGCCAACCACTGTATGGGGCGGGTGGGGTGCAGGCCTCCGGCCAAGTCAGGCCCTAAGAGGGGGGTGGGCAGCCAATCGGCCCCGGCTGCCCAACCCGGCGCGGCTGGACCGCCGCAGCGCATGGAGGAGGATATCGTGGTCCAATAACGGATCACGACGCTATCGTCCTCCAGGGGAATCTCGGCCATTCCGCCAGGGCGCAGGACCTCTTCCTGCAATCCATGGCGGAGCGGTCGATCGGTGTTGCCGTAGCCGCGGAGCCCTACATAGTCCCGGATCGCCCCAATTGGGCGGGTAGCGGGGATGGCTCCGTGGCGGTCGTCGGCTCGGCGGCGCCGCATTCCCCGCCCTTGTCACTCAAAGACCAGGGCACGGGATATGTGGCGGCCGAATGGGGAGGGGTCACGCTGTATGGCGTGTACTTCTCCCCTAGTCGTAGTCTGGCGGCTTTCGAGGTCTTCCTGCACAACCTGGAGACCTCGATACGGCGTATAGCACCGAGCCCTGTGCTCGTGCTGGGGGACTTCAACGCCAAATCAACGGCGTGGGGGTCCCCCAGGACGGACCCCCGAGGTGCGGCGGTCCAAGAGTGGGCGGCAGCGGCGGACCTCGTGTTACTCAACCGAGGGTCCGCCCAAACGTGCGTGCGGCCCTGGGGCGGGTCGATAGTAGACCTTTCGTTCGCTAGCCCTGGTGTCGCCGCACGCGTAAGGAGCTGGCGAGTCCTGGAGGAGGTCGAGACCCTATCTGACCACAGATATATTCAGATAGAGGTCTCCCGGAACCTTCAGGGCGCCAGCAGGGGTCACGCGGCGGACAGAACTCCCGCTTTTCCGCGATGGGCTGTGGGTAGGCTCGACCGGGACCTGCTAGTGGAGGCGGCCATTTTTCAATCCTGGCTGCCTCCCCCCCTGACGGAAGACGTGGACGCCGAGGCTGGCCGCATTCGCGGCATGCTTACGCAGATATGCGATGCGGCCATGCCCCGTGTGCGGCGCCCGCCTCGACGGAAGGGGGTCTACTGGTGGTCCCCGGAGCTGGCGGACCTCCGTGCGGCCTGTATTCGTGCCCGGAGGTCCTACACCCGCAGCCGCCGTCGCCGAATCCGCGACGAAGAGCGGGAGGGCCGGCTGTATGCGGCGTACAGCAGTGCGCGCGCCGCGTTAAAGCTGGCCATCTGTCGCGCCAAAGATGCGAAAAGGCAGGAGATGCTGGAGGGTCTCGAGCGTGACCCCTGGGGACGCCCGTACCGCGCGGCGCTTAACAAGCTCCGCGCCCAGGGCCCCCCCCTTACGGAGACCCTCCAGCCGGGCTTCCTCTCTGAGGTGGTCGAGAGACTTTTTCCTTCACGGGCGGTGCACACGCCCCCGGTCATGGCTCCGCCAGATGATGACCGGGAGGCCGACGACGTGGAGGTACCGCCCGTGACGACGACGGAAATGGAGGCGGCGGTAGCGCGTATGCGGAGAGGCGCCGCCCCCGGGCCGGACGGGGTTCCCGCCCGAGTGCTGGCCCTGGTCCTCGACCATCTCGAGCCCCGCCTCGGGGGACTGTTCGGCGCTTGCCTGGTGTCCGGACGGTTCCCTGACTGCTGGAAGGAGGGGAAGCTCGTGCTCCTGCCGAAGCCGGGACGGCCTCCGAACACAGTCTCTGCCTTCAGGCCCATCGTGTTGCTGGACGAGGTGGGCAAACTCCTCGAGCGGGTAGTCGCTGCCCGCATCGTCCGGCACCTAGGAGCGGTCGGCCCCGACCTGTCCGACGCCCAGTTTGGATTTCGGGCGGGTCGGTCTACGGTCGACGCCATTCTGCGCCTGAAGGCCGCGGCTGCGGAGGCCGTCACCTCGAGGGATGTGCTGTTGGCGGTGTCGCTTGACATCGCCAACGCCTTCAATAGTCTGCCATTCGGCTGCATCAAGGAGGCACTCCGGTACCATGGAGTGCCCCTCTACCTAAGGCGGCTGGTGGCAGACTACCTCGACGGCCGCAGCGTCCTCTTCGTGGACCGGGAAGGGGACGTTGTAAGGAGGGCTATGTCGTGCGGCGTCCCGCAGGGTTCGGTTCTTGGGCCGCTCCTGTGGGACATCGGCTACGACTGGGTCCTCCTAGGCCGGCTCCCCCCCGGGCTGGGCGTAATTTGCTACGCAGACGACACGCTCGTCACAGCCCGGGGCTGGACCCTCGAGGAGGCGGCAACGCTGGCCACCTCAGGTACCGCGGAGGGGATGGACGGTGGCACTTTGACGAGCACTTCCGCCGTCTTGCGCCAAGGCTCGTCAACACGGCGTCCGCCCTCGGGCGACTTATGCCGAATTTGGGCGGACCGAGTCTTGCGTGTCGACGACTCTACGCGGGGGTAGTACGGTCGATGGCGCTGTACGGCGCGCCCGTGTGGGCGGAGTCCCTGGCCGCTCGTAATAGGGCTCTTCTGTGGCGTCCACAGAGGGTCGTAGCGGTCAGGGCAATACGCGGGTACCGCACGGTCTCGACCGATGCAGCGTGCGCGTTGGCCGGAACCCCCCCGTGGGATCTGGAGGCGGAGGTGCTCGCCGACGTCTATCGGCGTGCGTCTACGGCGCGGGCGGGGGGCAGCCGCCCCTCGCCGAGCGTAATGTCATCGTGGCGGGAAGATGCCCGCCGCGCCACCGTCCTAAAGTGGAAGTCTCGGCTGGAGACGCCCCGAGCCGGTCTCTGGACCGTGGGGGCGCTCCGGCCGATCTTGGAAGAATGGGCAGGGCGGCAGCACGGGATCCTCACCTTCCGGTTGGTGCAGGTTTTGTCGGGGCATGGTTGCTTCGGCAAATACCTGCACACGATCGCAAGGAGGGAGACGACCCCAGGCTGTCACCACTGCGACTGCGACGAGGACTCGGCGCAGCACACGCTCGAGTCGTGCCCGGCATGGGATGTGCAGCGCCGGGAACTCGTTGCAGTCATAGGCGTGGACCTGTCGCTGCCGGCCGTTGCGCGAGCGATGGTAGGCAGTGACAGGGCCTGGACCGCGGTCGCCGCCTTCTGCGAGGCTGTCATCTCGCGGAAGGAGGTGGCGGAGAGGGCCCGTGAGGAATCCTCCTTCGCGGACCCGATTCGCCGCCGGCGCGAGGGGCGGCGTGCGCGCGCTTACTTGCGCCTTATGCCGCCCTAGCCGAGGCTGCGGACGGTGGGGTCGGGGAGTACCCTGCCGTCCGCGGAAGCCTACCGCGAAGGTGCGACGCCCAAGTGCGCGAGGCGTCGCTCAAGAGAGGGTGCCCGTAGGGGCTGCCGCCTGCGGATCGCGGTCGTAACGACGCGGTACCCGTGATCCGCCGTAGCAAGGGCGGGTGTAGGCGCACGGTGGGTTTTTAGTGGGTGAGAGCCCCATTCACCCCGTTGTCTCCCCGGGCAGCGGGGTGTGCGGTAGGACATTTTTGCCCACCTAAAATAAAAAAAAAAAAAAAAAAAAAAGGGTAACCGCTTACTATAAGTGAAGCCAAGCCTTACGCTTGCTTGCCACTCACATAGCACATATAAAAATGTGCTGGGATAATGGCAGAAAATATTTTGGTTTATCGAAGGAAAAGCCTATTTTGTACAAAACCATACCATGTTCGACTTTCGCAGACCGTGGTTCAGAGATGTGACAATAAAGAGGAAATATTTAAAATATGCTTTCAGACTCCGTTCTGCTCACTATCGATCTGCAAAGTTTGAATTCCTAAAGAAATAACGCACATCACCCAAATGTGAGACATATGATGTGGTGGCGGATGTGCATCATTTGTTAGTGGAGTGTGACAGGAATCGGAGTCAAAGGGATGCGTTGCCGAAAGATTTTGTGCTGACCAGGAGTGTGGAGTAGTGTTTCAATCCAAGTTGGCAAACCCACTCCAGTCGCTTTCAGTTGCTCCCGAAATGAAATAAAGAATAAAATGAATTGAGTTTTAAAGACAAGAAATTTGGAATAATTGCCCGGATAAACGTGAAAACCATTTCTTTAGAAAAACAAATAATTTGTTCTTTAAAGTAGCTGAGCATGTCAAGTGCTAAAATATATTTAAAATAACCTGTTTCTTTTTTGATAGGTACGACAATGTAAATACGATACGGCTCGTGATAAGAGAAAATAAAAAGACCGACCAAAAATCTTTTTAAATTATTTCTTGATTAGTGTGCAAAGTTTCAATTTCAGATGGATAGATGATACAGGCGAAGCTAATAACAGCGTGTTAAAAATAAAATTTAAACTCGTCTTTATGACGCACTTTGTAAAATAATAAAAAGTGTAGAGTGCTTTGAATTATTTAAAAGTACAACGAGGAATGGGTCGTTGCCTAGTTGTGCACTTTCCACAAACATTTCATTGTATAAATCAAATAACATAAACCAAGTCGTCTCTACTCTTTTTTAACTGAAGTCTGAGAATACAATCTTATAACAACAATCTATGTCTCAAGTAGAATCTCTTAGAATACAACAGTAGAAATAAGGGCAAACAAAACTGGCATCTACCCAAATATGTAATATAAACAAACGTATTATGCTGCTAGAATTGATAAAATACTTTACAGAGGAATAATTTTGGGGACGACGTACTGAATTGCGTACTGTGACTGAATAAATTTAGCCTGCGATCAATTTAAATCAAGACTGGATAGGCATTTGCTGTTTCATTCTACGTGCCTTTCATTTTATATTCCACCACTGTTCAGAGATCTTATCTCTTGGAACTGTTTGGAGTACAATAATCTACAAGGACACTCAATACGGATACTTCACAAGCTGTCGAGAAAATTTCTAAGGCTTCACAAATTCCATAAAATTATAATTTGTGTTTATATCTGCAGCTGCAGCGTTCACACTCGTTCTTATTTACTCTCTAAGCATGATACGCGCGGCTGCTTGGCTGTGAAATCCATGCTCTAGCTGTTGTTAAAATTATTGACCACTCCATGGACATTAATTTATTAGTTAGAATCATATAAATAATAAAAAAAAAAGATCTTCGTCTTCCTTTTTGCATTTTATCCTAACTATTAAACAAGTCTAAAGCTGTAAAAGAGCTGTGTGTACATTTAAGATGTATGAGAAAGCATGACTGTATTAGTCTATTTAGGTGTGTTTGTGTCCACCACCACTTTTGAGTTTTAGCGAACAGAAATTGATTTTTATATATAACACTAAGTAAATAGATTCTGCAATGTCCGCATGGACAACGAGTTTATTGGGATCCTTGACATCGACATCTAGCTCTTGGTCTTATTACTTAGTCATAAACCGGGATGATATTTAGTATTTAAATGACGTAGATGGAAAAATCTATATGTATATTTATTTCTATTCCATATTTTATTACTTTTATTACATTTAATATCTCAAAATTTCTGTAAAAGTCATATTCAACTTTTAATACCAGAGCTTTCTGAAAATTGTAACATATAAAATTTCGACAACCCTCCTTGCTACTTTCCGAATATTATAAGCCTAGATTTTAAATAACCTCTACCGTAATAAATTGTTAAGGAAGTTGGGTGTTCTGAAAATATCGGTTTATATGACATAACCACTGAAGTAATGTCAACTGAAGTGTAGCAGTTTTTATGCAACTCTACACCTCTACTCCGCTCCTCTTCTCTTCGCATCGGTGGACAAACAGACTTAATCCGGTCCTAATATTAAACAAGACAAGTTTTATCGAGTGCAAGCTTAAATATGACCAATCAGTCGTCGTTTATTACGATCAATTTATTGTTGTAAATTATTTAGAGACTACTACCTTATTTTCTGAGTAAAATTATTTGAAATCGAAGAATTATTTTTTTAATTCTAGAGCTGCACGAAATCTAACAAGTTTAAGACAAAGTATTATTTCAACCCTTTTTAATAGTTATCAAAAAGGGTTGAAATAATGTTGGATTATTATCACGCTAGCCCAGTGCGGGTTAGCAGACTTCATAAGCCGTCGAGAGAGTTGCTCCTTCGCCGAGTGATAATTTGTAAAGAAATACATACATCATTTCGAAAAGTTGAGAGGTGTGTGGATTGCGAGTTCTGGACTTCGGATACTCTATACTACCTATGC
Organism: Leucoma salicis; assembly: GCA_948253155.1. Taxonomy (NCBI): domain Eukaryota; kingdom Metazoa; phylum Arthropoda; class Insecta; order Lepidoptera; family Erebidae; genus Leucoma; species Leucoma salicis. The sequence continues at coordinate 10,875,577 of OX411815.1, forward strand.
AGACTTTGGTTTTACCTGTAAATACTGCAGTTAAGACGAGATCTATCAATATGCTAAATTAATTTGTTTGTTTGTATTTTAATTATTACATATATAGACAAAACTGTTTCCGATCGAAAAGATTTCTACACAAAATCTATTCCATCATAGTGCCAAGAGATTTGTAAAATTTAAGATTTCTACAAATCTCCTAACATATTGTTTATTTTGTAGCTTGGATGCTACTACAATATTCAAGCTTTTCTTGCACTCGCAGTTAAGTACAACGCTGAATTTGTTTATTTCTTAAAGGTATGGAGTTCGTACCTACTATCCTCGCCTTATCGAGAATTCGTTAAAAGTCTGAACAACATATCCTGTGAGCCCGTTACAAAAGAAGGCCGGATTATAGATTACATAGACGAAGTAAGAAGGGTGACTATAGTGTAATATGGCAAAACTATTTTCAACTCAATAGCGTTCATGGTAGAGCTTTTATTTCGCTACTAACGATCGTGGTACGGGGTCTCTCAAAAGTCTGTCATCAGATATCAAAGGTATATCAGATTGCGGGTCTGTGTTGATATGTTCCGGTTTTGGAGGAGGTGTTCGTGTTTTTTTACAAGAACTTTGGACATTTTGATCTATATTTTAGCACCCGACATAATAATAATAATAAATATTCACGGACTTTTCAGACAACGTCCTCTGGTCCCATGCTTGTGCTATGGGTACCAGATTACGGACATAATACATACAGCACTTTTGACGTGACAACGTCTTATAAATTGGTTTGCCGGGTGACACTTCAAGAAACTGCGTTACGCTCCGCTCACGTTATGCGCTCACAATGAGAGCGAGTGAGAGGCACGCGTCCCTTCCACTCGGGCATGGTTAGCCCGCCTAAGAGCGAGAGAGACGAAGAAATAAAATTTTGTTAATATGAAATTCATTGCGAGATTCTTTGTATAAATTAATGTTTTAAATATAATTCTTTGTATAAATAAATGTTTTAAATTGTTACTATTATTTCATCCTTCTTCCTACTATACGAATGAATATTCACATTAAAATTATTTTACCACTCAAAGTCGTTGTCACGTAAAACTTTCGCCCGTATACCGACTTTACAGGCAACCAATTTTTTTTTTTGTAAATACATACATATAATAGAAAACACCCAGACGCAGTACAAATATCTGTGTTCATCACACAAATAGTTGTCCTGAGTGGGAATGGAACCCGCGATCTCGCGCACGGAAGTCGGTTACACTACCGAATACGCAACGAGGCCCGTCATACATGCTCAGCTACTTTAAAGAACAAATTATTTTGTGAACATCTAGAGTTTATAAAGGTAATCTTATACGTGATAACAATAAATACGTAATACTTTATTTGTAAATAAGGAAAATATCGATATCATCTCTATTGTCTGCCGTGCGAGGTTTGGATTTTGGACTGGGTATTGAATTCGATACTGCTGTCTTCGCTGTCCTTGGTTATACCAGTAGACTATCACTGTTTTACTGATGTTGTTTACCTGTTTACTTTTTACATTCACTTTTATTTTCGTTTACCTATATCATATTTATCTATGAAATGAAATGGTGAGCAGCGGCTTGACAATACTCTCGGTATAGTCGCGTCCACGAGCGACGGTTACCATTTTCCATCAAGTGGGCCGTGCCGTGGCTCGTTTACCACCATAAGCAATAAAAATAAAATAAAAAGAAAGACGTTCATTTCTCCTTCACTCTATATTTTGAGTGCCGATAGTAAACAGTATAATCATCCGATTATACTGTTTACTGAAAGTGAACTTTATTTTATACAAACTGTTATGGTTCTCTGTAAAGTCGGTTAACGGACGATAATTTTACGTGATAACGTCATATATGTTTTCTGAGAGTTTCAAAAACAATGCATCGGTCGCCATACATTTTTCGGAACGTTACACTTTTTCGTGCGTGCAGCCGGCGTTCATCGATTTATAAGACTTTATCACGTCTAAAAGGTCTTTCATGGCAATGACATCCGTAGCACTAGTTCTACGGTTGTACTCGCGTATTAGTGTTATTTTTTTTTTGTCATAAAATTGTTTATTTTTAATTAAGTGTTTTGATTTTCTCTCTTGTTATTTTCTGAATTTTTAAATCATTACGCAGCTAAGATATTGATTTCCTGTTATCGTTTTGCTGATTAAATTAGCCCGTAGGCTTGAGAACAAATTGCCTTCCGGAAGATATACAGTTTCATTAGTTCGTTTACGTACTGACAAGGTCACTTTCCAAGAACCTATATTTCAAATACGGAATCATTACGTGTTTATTTGTTAGCAATATTTATTTTAGCAAAATCGTTTTTTCTTTAGTGTTGCCAGATATTTATTTATTAGGCTGAGACATGGATTCAGTATTTTTATCACCACAGTCACAATTCTGCTGCATCAAGGAAGTCCCGGATTACTACGCACTTGTGTATACTATGAGGGTGGCAAACAAGCATACTCACTATACAACGGTAGTTGTTACCGTTCATGCCGCAATCATCAAATTTCTACAACCAAATCAAAGAATAAAAGGAATATAAGAATAAATGTTGATACTATAAATATATAAAAATTAGAATTACTTTCATATTTCCGCTGCTTGACAGTCAAACGACTTGGAGATTGACTGAAAATTTTTCACTTAATTGAGAATAAAATTCAGATTAAAGAACTGTGATTTAGATTAAACTTCAATCCGACCGGTCTTTAAACTTAGGGCATTAAGAATAAATTGAGCCTAAGTGTCAATAAATGCAAAACCATATCTATACAAGGAAGACTATTACAGCCAGTACCTTTACTTATAAACTTGATGGTATGTCTAGAATCTGTTTAACTAATGATGGATATGTGATTTACATTGACAGCAAACTATATAGATAAAATAATTAATAAAACACTCAAATGGTGTGACTTTATTAGGCGTACCTGTACTAAATTCACACAACCATACAAAACATTGATCCGATCGCAACTTGAATAATATATGCTGTGTCTATTCTGTAATCCTCTTTACACGCACGGCACGCCGGCAGTGTCAAAATTGTAACTACGTAGGCAGCCAATTATATTAGATCGGCGTGGCGTGTTGTTCGGTATCCTGCGCTCCTGCTATTAGCTATGATATCCGAGACTGTCATACATAAGATAGAATGTGAGCCCCGATTGTCCCAGGATGAATGGGACGGCTCGACTACTAATATTAATAAATATTAATTTTGAATTGCAATATATTTTTTTAATTTTTTATTTTATTGCATGTAGTGGCAGACCAGCCACGGTCCATCTGATGGTAAATGGTAATCGTCGCCCATGGACTCGACTATACCGAGAGTATTGTCAAGCCGCTGCTCACCAATTCGTTTCACAGATATGAAATGAAATATAAACGGCTATCTCTTGCTACAGCCAAAACGCAACGATGTGCTTCATGGCCGGTCACACGGGAGATGGTGGTACCAACCCGCTCGGGCCCGATACCAAGTGAGTACTCCCACCCGGTACCCAGCCCTACCACCAGTCATGCAATGGATAACAATTGCTTACTTCCCTTTGTCGCCTCATACGACACCCGTGGGAAAGAATGGGGTGGTGACACTTGTATTCTTAGTCCGTCACCACATGGATAAAATTATATATAGCGTTCTCTATCAATTCAAAATGTCCAGAAATTTATTAATTGTTTAGACATAACCTTATATGCTCCTTAGAACTTTAAAACAATGTAGAAATTGAACGCATAGTTATAGTCTTAGACTAAATAGCGCTATGGGTTGGGATAGCATATCCGCGGTCCTGATTAGGGCTTCTAGGTAAGCATATTACTTATCTCAATTATTTTTCACGTATTTAGCCTCGCTCTAATGACAGGCGTCTTTCCAAAAGTATTCAAGAGAGCCTTTGTAAGCCTTGTTTATAAAAATGGAGACAGAAGCAATATACGTAGCAACTATAGACCTATCTCAATTCTTAACAATCTTATTAAATCTACCATCTATTATAAATTCTAGATATTGGTTTCTACAGTAAAATTTCATGAAATGAACAAATCGATTCTTTGGTTTCACGGGTCAGAAAACTAATATTTGTTTTTAAAAATCTGAAATGTTTTGCATCATCACAACTCTGAAAACAATTTATTTTGCCCCGGTACTCTATTGTTATCTACTGCAGCCTGAGGCAGTTCTGATAAATGCTTGGTACTGTGGCTTAAAAGAGCACAGAGGGTAGTACTTAAGGTCATAAAGAACAAACCAATCCGTTTCTCTACAAACCAATTATACACATTTTGTAAGTACCTACAAATACAATTCTGTGCAAACATGCAGAACTTGTATTTGACCCTAATATTAATAAACATAAACGCAGAGCAGATAGAGTTTGCCAAATAGAATCAGCCAATATTGTAATAATAAGATGTCAATACGATTTTATAAGCCCTATTCTATACAACAGAGGTTATACAAAGTTTAAAATTTATTCTCTTACTTCTCGTAAATGTAGGTCAGTCATGTATAAATGGCACAGTTCCTTAAACTATGAAGAAATGGAAAATTTTATTAAAACATACTCTCGGGCATCGCCCTTTTAGACATTCACACACACAGACACAACCTATTTATATTTTTTTCACCATATTAGTATCATAATTTAAGTAATATTTCTTATTTAGATTTAGGATTTTTTCTTAACTAATGTAGCTATTAATGAACTCATGCTTGTAATTTTTTATTGTTTTTTCCAATAAAGTTATTTTATCTCATCTAGTAAGAGTGCCGGAGGCCTTCACGCTCCCCTCATCGTCTCCCTTTTATTTTCGTCTGCAACTCCTATCCCTTTTTATGCAGTTGGCAGCGCGCGAGTAAAGCTTCTGGTGTTGCTAGCGTCTATAGGCTACGGTAACCACTTATCATCAAGTGGGGTGTAAGTTGGTTTATCATCCTTTTTTTTTTGTTAAGGCGGGAAAAATTTACCTAACCGCACACCCCGCCGCTCAGGGCAACGAACAGGGTAGTGTGGGGCCCTCACCCACTAAATAAAGTCATCGTGTGCCGTCTCTCCGCCCGTAATGGCAGACCACTGAAACTGTGCAAGATAACTTAATTCTCGTAGTGTTCAAAAAATTTAATATAATAATCCAGGGCTTACCTGCAATTAGAGTAAGCACGAGTTTGATTTTTAAACAAGTACTGTATTTACTTACACTTATAAGCACAAACTATCAGCACACATTCAAATCTTCCTTTGTAATGCACAAAGCTGTTTCAGTAACAAAGTTAGCAGTTCCTTATACAAAAGCCAGTACGTAATTTAGTACCATTATGAATGCTATCAACTTGCGGAACAGAGGAAATAGCCAAAATTACATTGCAGGTTCAATCCACGGTAGAATTTAACAACTGTGTTATTGAAATTGAAATTTTCTACTTTACAAAATAGGTCGGCTACGGAAAGTTAAACCACAGAAATTTCTAATATTTCAATATTAAGCCGTATGACCGCTTGATAAGCACAATCATGCGAAAACACGACAAAAGGCAATTTAAATCTCATTCGGACAAAATGTCCTTTAACAATCGCCGCAGCGGAAATTAAAGTATGAATATCTCATATTATTCATAAGAATAATTAGAATTTGGATGGATTTGGATAAAAGAAAATTTGCATTGTTAATATAGAGAAAAATAATATTGGATACAATGAGTCTCATTTCAAGTTTTAAATACCAATTTCATTGATGGATTGTTTTCGCGACGATGATTTTAAATCATTCCAATATGGAAGGTACATATCTCATTACGATTCGTACAGTAAAGTAATCTATACTATACTAATAAATGGAGAGCCGGTTTTTTGTTCGGTTATACTGCAAAAACTACTGAACCGATCGGAATAATAATGTGTTTCATAGTAGGTTTAAGTATATGATATGTTAGTGATTACTTATTCGGAACCTATATTTTTGATGTGAAGCATCTAATGCAGAGGGAGGGTAAACCCGGCTGTTACGTGGCGACGCTTATAACTAAATAAATCCCCGCGGACGAAGTTGCGATTACATAACTAGTATACTATAATTGTCTATTATTATGCAAGTATATCCTTACAAATATTATAAATGAAAAAGTGAATTTGACTATATTTTCCACACATAAGCTGACTTGCAATTTTGCAGCCCTAATGGAAAGGACAGGAGGTGGCAAGGAAGGGTCAGACAGGGAGGAGATGGTGAGGTGGACAAGAAGAAGGTGAAGGAGCAGATGAAGAGAGGGTTCAGCCCCCCGGTACTCTCACTCTGCAAACTAACAGTAGGTAGATGTTTTCTACTCCTGGTTTACCGTTATCTTTTGTGAGAAGGTGGTACTTCCCTGATCGCACCATTTAATAAGAAATTAGAGTGCAAATAATAGTTACTATAGTAACTGAAATATAATATAATTCTAAATATAATAGACGTAATTATAATATATGCGACTAGATAGACATTGTCCGCGTGGACTTTATAATGTAAATATGTCACATTATGATACATTAATTATGTGTAGGTATACAAACTAGTTATTACACAGGATCCATTAGCTAATCCGACATAAAAAGTCTTATGTATTTTCCGAGCAGACAGTGATCTGCTGGTAGTTATGGTTTAAAAGCGTAACAGACAAAGGCACTTCTACATTTATAATGTTATTAGACTTCTCCTGCGAATCCGTCCACGTGGACTACAGAATATAAATAGATCATTCTAAAATAAAAAAAAATAATGATTATTGGTGTAGTAGTTACGATGTGAATGCCTAACAAACAAACTCACTTTCGCATCTATAATATTACTAGCCTTTGCCTGCGGCTCCGTGATAGGGTAACCTATTTCTCTCCGGGTCTAAAAATCATTAATTTTGCAATAAAAAGAGAAAAAAATAAAGATAGACATGGCGGATAGTACAATTTCATCACATAAATTATTTAACGTATAAGTAAAATTATCCTGTTTTATGATTTTAGCCTCGTTTTATTAAAACATCAAAATTCAAGATTCTCTACACACTCGTCGAGACACAACGAGACAGGCCGAGGGCGAGTGTGTACATGATAGCCTCGTCTTGTCTCGCGGCTCTGGCTATGTCTCGGAAGCGTGTCGGTTTTTTGTGCTCGAGTCAAAGAATCTCGGTGAGTCTCGCGATGAAAACGAGAGAGCGCCTGTATACACTCGTTTGCTTAGTTGCCCGCCAACTGCGTTCGCGTAAAGACGTGCTTTCTGCGTGCGACAACGATGTGGTCTAACGCTTTTTAGAAGCTTACCAAAGGCAAGCACTATTATGGTATCCTAAGAATGTCAGGCACAAGGATAAGCAACGACGTTTGGTTGCGGATAATTAACGAATTTGATATCCCCGTAGCAGATTTAAAAAAAAAAATATTCCCGTAGAATAGTTAAAAAGTTCTTTATCGCCATGGTTTAATATATATTTTTTTATGGTAAATGATTAAAAAATTACAATAACTAATAAAAAAAATAAACACCGCAATTGTTTTTTCCACGTCCATCGCGACGGGCATCCGAAGTTCAATTGATACAACGAGTGTGTACATAGTGTGCTCTCGTATCGAGCCTCTATGAGACCAGAGTGGACGAGAGGTTCGCGAGACAAATATACGAGTGTGTACAGCCAGGGTAATATAATAAACTAACGCATTAACGCAACTGGGTAGGATTTGCGTAAAATCCTTTCTTAGTATTCACGATCCTAGCCCCAGGAGTTTGGGTTGTGCGTTAATATATCAGTTAGAATGTTATTCTTTTAAAAAATATATTATAAGTACTATAATATTTAATTATATTATATAATATATTACATTATTTCATTGCATAAAGTGGCTTTTCTATTTCAACTGCTAACTTTATGCCTAGTGGCTGTCTTTGTACAATATTATGTATCTCCTTTGAACAACTATCTTAATTCATAAGGAAGATGCCCGGTCGTTCTAAGGCTTATTTGGGGGTGTAATACCATTGTCGGTTTTCTCCCGGCGTATAACTTAACTGTAGTTACATTTGATACGATAGCAGAGAAATTGACGTAGCACAATCGATAATAGCTGTTGTTGTATATTATGTTGAATCATAATTATATTTCATGGACGTTATATAAAAGATGTTAAAACATATTTAATGACTCGATTTAACAATTGCGTGCGTGTAGATTGTAGATTGTCGGTGTCACTTGGGCAATTAACGTGATTTTAGGGCAGTTTGTTCTTTTTTTTATTGAACCGCTATTTTAAGTACGTATTTGGAATAATAATCTAAGTAAGTAAGACTTTCGTATTGTTTATAAGAAAAGGTTGTTCCATTATAAGTACCAATACCTAGGTAGGTAGAGCAACGCTGTCGGCTCCCCCCCGGGCTGGCGGTCATCTGCTATGCAAATGATACGCTGGTCGTGGCCCAGGGTGGAAACTTCGAGGAAGCGGCGTCCCTGGTCACCTTAGGTACCTCGGAGGTGGTCAGGAGAATCGGGGCGCTGGGGCTTAGGGTGGCCCTGGTTAAATCGGAGGCCCTACTTTTCGATGAGCCCCGACGTCGGCCACCTGCTGGCGCTTCGATCACGGTGGACGAGGTCCAAATTGAGGTGAAGCCCAGATCAAGTATCTGGGCCTGGTGCTGGACGGGTGGTGGCGCTTTCGCGAGCACTTCCGCCAACTGTCCCCGAGGCTCGTCGGCACAGCGTCCGCCCTTGCACGGCTCATGCTGAATATGGGTGGACCCAACAATGCGTGCCGACGGCTTTACGCGGGGGTGGTCCGATCGATGGCGCTGTACGGTGCACCTGTGTGGGCGGAGTCCCTGGACGCGCCTAACAGGGCTCTTCCGTGGAGACCACAAAGAGTCATCGCGTCCAGGCTCATACGCGCATACCGCACGGTGTCGACCGAGGCGGCTTGCGCGTTGGCCGGAACCCCTCCGTGATACTTGGAGGCGGAGGTGCTCGCCGAGATGTATTGGCGGGCGTCACAAGAGCGGGCTAGGAGTGGTCGCCTCCTGCCTAGTGAGGTGGCCAGGTGGCAGGGCGACGCCCGCCGTGCTGCCATGGCCAGTTGGAGGGTGAGGCTGGAGACGCCCTGGGCCGGTCTCTGGACCGTAGGGACGCTCCAGCCTGTGCTGGAGGAGTGGGCGGGGCGACAGCACGGAGTTCTTACCTTCCGACTGGTGCAGGTGCTCTCGGGGCACGGTTGCTTCGGCAGATATCTGCACATAGTCGCAAGGAGGGAAGCGACTCCGGGCTGTCACCATTGCGGCTGCGACGAGGACGCGGCCCGGCACACGCTCGAGTCGTGCCCGGCTTGGGACGGGCAGCGCCGTGAACTCGTCGCGGTAATAGGGGGGAACCTCTCGCTGCCGAGCGTCTTCAGAGCGATGCTCGGCAGCGACAGGAATTGGGCCGCGGTCGCTGCCTTCTGCGAGGAAGCGGCGGTGAGGGCCAGGGAGGAGGATTCTTTCGCTGACCCAAACCGTCGCCAGCGACTGGGGTGGCGCAGGCGTGAGTACTTGCGCCTCATGCGGCCCTAGCTGAGGCTGCGGGTGGATGGACCGGGGAACGTCCGCCACCCGCAAGGCCTCCCGTGAAGGTGCGACGCTCCGTATGCGGATGCGTCGCTCAGTAGAGGGTACCCGAAAGGGTAAGCCGCCGGCGGGCCACTGAAGTAATCCAACACAGTACCAGTGGTCCGTCAACTCAGGCGGAGAGACGGCACACGGCGGGTTTCTTTAGTGGGTGCGGGCCCCACACTACCCTGTTCGTTGCCCCGAACGACAGGGTGTGCGGTTAGGTACATTTTTTCCCGTCTAAAGAAAAAAAAAAGGTAGGTAGAGCAAAACATCTTACAATGGTAACGTGAATTTTTTTTTTGTAATATCTCTGGTTCTCGATATAGTAGCGGGATAAAATGTATACCAGATTTGAAGTCTAATCGAGATCTATCAAATAAAAAAAGTTGCATCCAAATCCGTTCAGTAGTTTTTGTGTGATGCGCGAACAAACAAACAGACAAAGAGATAAACAGACAGACAAAAATCTAAAAAAAATTGTTTTGCGTTTAGACACGCCTTTATAGTCTATTACAGTAATTTTTTCTCAAATATCGTAAATGTACAGGCACAGCTCTGTTACAGTTTTATAATAGTATAGATGTACAGATTACATGCTTAGGATGTATGGGAACTTAAAAAACGAAATGAACTGCTTCGTGAAAAAATACACACGGCTTTGCCGGTACTTGGCCTGGCGCATTGTTGGCCGTTCGGATTAACAAATAATCGTAGGTAACATTCGTTTACAGTGTTAACGAGCTAACTGAGATGCCTTTGAAAGTAACGTAGACATATACATTGCTGGCTATTTGGTTCATGAGTGTTCAATTGTGCTTCTGGCGTACAAATAATTTTTATTAGAGATTACATACAGTGCGCAAGTTGACAAAATACGTACTTATTTTAAACAAAAGGTATTGTCGTTGATAATTGTATCAATCGAAATTTTTTTTTTTTAAATAATGTTACTAATACGGGGACCGACCTTAACTTTTATATTATTTTTTTCATGAAAGTTAATGCAACTTTAAAAAAAGGTCATAGTGAAATTAAAATCATTTTAAATGTTATGCATTATATCTAGTAATAATGGGTCTATACATATTAACATTTATCTGTACTATTATAAAGCTGTAACAAAACTTTGCTGTACATTGATATTTGAGAAAAAAAATGTATTATTAGGCTATTTAGACGTCTCTGAACACAAAACAGTTGTCTTTTAATTCTTTTCTGTTTGTTTGTTCGAATTTCACGCAAAAACTACTGAACGAATTTTGATGAAACTACTTGAAAAAACTAATAAACTGGTAGCTATATATTTTATCCCGCTATCATATCTGGAACCTGCGATATAACCTAAAAACTTGGTTATAAATAAACTAGTAGGTATTAATAGTACCTTTTTTTGTTTTTATTTTGTTTAGGCGGGAAAAAATATACCTAACCGCACACCCCGCTGTTCGGGGCAACGAACAGGGTACTATACGGTACGGTACAAGTGGTAGTATTATTAGTACCTAGTTAATTATAACTAGGTATCGCCTCGGTGGTGTAGCAGTAGTGTATGCGACTGCTATTCATGAGGTCTCGGGTTCGATCCCCGGGTCGGGCAATGTAATTGAGCTTTTTCCTAAAAAGAAAAATTCTCAGTAACAGCCCGGAGTTTGGAATTGTGCCCGGTAGACGTCAATAGGCTCGCCCAATATTACGTGGGACTTAAACATAGCTGGCGAGTCGTGGGTGTGTAATACACCTCTGCCTACCCCTTCGGGGAATACAGGCGTGATGCTATGTTTTTAGTTAATTATAGCCTTTACCGCCACGTGGCCCAATGCCCTAAGGCACAGTAAATATATAGTTTATATATTTACTGTGCCTGAGGGGCTGGAGTCGACAAACTAGCTACCACTGTCATTAAAGTAGTGTTATCTGATAATTTCTGCAGTAATAATTCCTTCCTAACACAATATATTTATGTCACATGAAATAAACAAATATGTCGCTTGTTATATAACTTAATTAGGTTTTCATTCCAGCGAACGGATCATTTAATCGCCTCTTGCATCCCCGCGGCCGGCATTGTGGGTTTATCCTCATACACAATAAATACTTAATAGGAGAGCGAATTCATTGAGTCCAATTTATTATACCCGTTTTTCGTCTGTTTTGAAGTGATGTACCTGTAAATAATATTATATCAAGTGCCAAACGATGGATGTTATTCGGTTTTCTTAGTACAATAGTTTAGCTAGAGTAAAAGTAAATATAAAAATATAAATCAAGACTTAAGATCCTTAATTTTATATCGGCCGTTTAAATGATAAGTGTTGAGTAATATTTTTACTTAATATTAATCTTCAGGTGGTATTATACTTATTAAATTTAAAATTTATCAGTATGTTTCTGGCTATCTTGCGCATGCGTGAAGCGGGAAATGTTTCAGAGGGTCAGTTTATGCTGACACCCGTTTGAAAGCAGACAGGGCGAAATCAGCGCGGGAACTATTTCTGAAAAAAATACGACTTTTAACTGCCTATGCATGTATACAAATATTAATTAATTAACATTTATAAATGAATCATTTTAGTACTTAATAAAGGTGACGTGGTTATAGTAAAATAAATATCATATCAACTTTTTTATAAATAAGTTATTGTTTGAAAGTGATATTTAGAGATCTTATTTTGTATTTGACGTTGTGGACTATATGCACAAAATTTTCAGTGTTTTAGTGTTTTTATCAAACAAAAGTGACTGTCAAAGTGTGCGGTAAGTTTTTTAATTTTTTTTTTGGGTAATAATTTAAACAGAAATGCTTTTTATTTCTAAAAATATCACTTATATGTGTGGTAAAAACTTTGCTACAGATTAGAAAATATATCAAGCTCTCATATCCATGTTTAAGTTTTTATAAATTAATACTATTTTATTTTTATTCTCTTAATGAAATAATAAATATTTCCTTAATTAAAGGAGTTAAACGATGTCTTGATAAACTTTATTACGATATAAAGAAAGATTTAGGAACGTTCTGTTTATATTTTAAATGGCCGTTTAATTTGACGGGTGTGTTATTAAGTATATTTTCTAATAATGAAGGTTAACTGGATGAATCGTCGCAAACTTGCGTGTCTGAATAAAATTAAGTCCAATATTTTTTAACATTCATAAATTTAAATGTCTTTGGCCCGATTTAAGAATTCTAGAAATATTCTTGAATGATATAATTTGCTCATTAGTAATAGGTACTATTTCACGAATGTACTCCTTTATTATTTTTTATTTTCGACTAATGTCTTTTGTTTAATTTTTTAAAGGCCTGTGCAGTCATTATAAATTAATTGAGTTTAGATTACTATGGTGCTATTGTACATATTTGTAGTAAAAAAAACGCTTGCTTCGTGCGTCTGTTTTTAGACGCATGAAAAGTAAGCTGATCGCCGCAGCTGCCATGAAAATCTAGGATAGGTATTATGGGGAGTCACTACACTGAAACTACTAAGGTGTAAACTTTTAGATCTAGAGGTCACCCTCCTTTAAAAAATATATATATTGTTTATACTATTATTAACTGCCTGTTTGTTGTGACTGCTGACCATGAGGTCTCGGGTTCGATTCCCGGGTCAGACAGCGTTACTGAGTTGTTACATAAAAGAAAAATTCTCAGTAGCAGCCCTGAATTTGGAAATGTGCCCGGTAGACGGCAATAGGCTTGCGCCCTATTACGTGGGACTTAACATAGCTGGCGAATCGTGGGTGTGTAATACACCACTGCCTACCCCTTCGGGGAATACAGGCGTGATGCTATGTTACTATTATACGTGAGTGGCAAACAAGCAAAATATTAAACCTGGGCCCTTAGACGTTAACACCAGAGTCACCACTCGCGTGTCGGAAACTCGGAGGGAAAAGGAAAAGAATAGGTTTCTCTGGGATCTCGCCTTCGAAGCTCTCACTAACCGAATGAAACACAACAATAGGACTAAGTACCATTATTTCATTATTTCAAACCATTGTTTCACACTGATCTTCTGTGAGAGGGTAATACTTCCCCGTTTGAGTTGAGTTGAGCCATTCGTGCTAAGATTACTAATAGTACCTGGATGACCAAGCTTTGTTCGGTATTTTTTCTTTTTGGTAAATCGTGAGTTTTTCTCGTGAAAGAAAGAATTGAAAAAAAAAGGCAAAATAAAAAACGAACTGGAGACATCTGGCTCGTCGGACGGCCGGGACTGCTCGTTGTGGCGTTCTGTTGGGGAGGCCTATGCCCAGCAGTGGACGTTGAAAGGCTGATGGATGGATGGATGGATTCCAATAATATTGTAGCAGTTTTTCATTGCCTGAAAACCCGGACAAAACGACATTATCTAAAAATGAAACCTAGCAAGATCAATTTATCGCCCCCGAAACCCCCTCCATACTAAATTTCATGAACGTTTCCGAGATTCAGATTATCATCCATCTATCCATCAGCCTTTCGACGTCCACTGCTGGACATAGGCCTCCCTAAATTGGGGGTATAGTGCCGTAATCGCCACACTTGGCAGGCGGGTCGGCGATCGCAGTGGATGTTGTTAATACTCGAGGGAGTGCTGCTGCCCACTCTCCCCGGTATTCTCGCAGTGGCTCTTACGACTCCCATGGGTGGAGAGGGGTGGGACAATTCTAATTCAGATTATATATAAATATAATACAAGAATTGCTCGTTTAAAGATATTAGATATTCTGTCTCAATACAAAATACATTAAAAACATGATATTCAAACGAATTTTGGCCTTTTTTGGAGTTTGTATGGTTTTATCTTGATAGAATCATTTCAACAAGAGATAGCATGGTCCTTACTAACAATTTAATGCGAAATTGAATTTGTTTGTATATTACGCTTTCAAGACGCAACTACTGAACCAATAATCATGTAATTTTGCATACATATAGTCTGGGCCACAGAAAAGTGAAAGAGTTATTTTTTACATGGCAATAATTATTGTAATCATGTATTGATAGTCTGAAGTCTACGCGGATAGACTCGCGGGCAAAATCCATTTTTATATTATTGAAACGAGCATTATAGCCTATTATATCTGTGTTTTCCCCGTTTTACATTAGGTACAGTAACTTATTACAGCACCTCTTTAAGTATTATAATTTATGAGTAAAAATTTTGATAAGAACGGACGTTATGATAAGGAAGACAATGGCTCGCCAAAGGAGTTATGGTTAAGTAGTAAATCAAAATAATGCATAACGGTAATCTCTAGAAATTCGAATTCTTCTTTGCTTGCTGAATACTGGAATAAGAATGAATTATAATAATCGTTATTTATTATTTTATAACGAATTTTTAATTACCTTTTATCTATACTATTATAAAGCTGTGTCTGTACATTTAAAATATCTGAGAAAAAAATCACTGTAATAGACTATGTCTAAACACAAAACATTTTTTTAAGAATTTTTTTCTGTCAGATTGCCTGTTTATCTGTTTGTTCGTTCGCGCTTCACGCAAAAACTATTGAACGGATCTTGATGCAACTTTTTATTTTATAGCTCTTGATTAGACTTAAAAACTAGCATGCATTTTATCCCGCTACTATATCTGGAACCTGAGATATAACCTAAAAATTAGGGTAGTAAGAGGTGATCTATTTAGAGGTTCCCTACTTTTTTAAAGAAAAAAACAGAAAATTCAAATTTAGTGGAGAATGTTTATTATCATTTGAAAAAACATCCTTTGGCATTTATTTTTTGAAGATTATGTCTATCAAATGTTGGCCGTTGCTACGTCGCAGATGGTCCATCCGTTGAGTCCAATTTTCAATGACTCGTTCGAGCATTTCGACTGGTAATTGGCGAATGACACGCGTGATGTTTTCCTCCAAGGCCTGAATCGAAGCGGGTTTGTCCGCATAAACTTTAGACTTTACATATCCCCACAGGAAAAAGTCTAACGGTGTGATATCACACGATCTTGGTGGCCAATCGACCGGCCTAAAACGTGAAATTATGTGCTCACCGAAATGTTCTCTCAATAAATCCATTGATTGATACGATGTGTGGGAAGTGGCGCCGTCTTGCTGAAACCAAATGTCGCTGAGATCACGAGCTTCAATTTCAGGCATCAAATAGTCGGTTATCATGGCACGATAACGGTCGCCATTGACGGTTACGTTCGCACCGGCATCATTTTTAAAGAAATATGGACCGATGATTCCACCGCCCACAAGCCACACCAAACCGTTGTTTTTTCTGGATGAAGTGGCAGTTCTTGAATCTCTTCAGGTTGCTCTTCGTCCCAAATGTGGCAATTTCTCGAAATGTATCACCTTTTATATTGGGAACCTGAGATATAACTAGACTAGTCTTTAATTATCAAATTATGAATGAAAACTATGATGACGTCTATTTTACCGTGGTCATGAATGCTGTTATAGATTATAAATCTGGAGATAGTAGTAATTCAAATAAATACGATAAATGTGAAGTACTCCATGATCTGTTTGAATTTTGAGGGTCATTATATTATTGATCAAATACTTCAACGCTAACTAAAGTTGATTGCCAGTTCGACTCAGTTACTTCATTCAACAATTTTGAAGAAGAATAGATATTGAAAAGCAACCTTCTATTTTTACAGCTCATTACAAGTCTGAGTTTGTTCCACATTATAAAGAAAATTTATATAGATACCTACCATGTCACGACAGACAGGCAATTTAATAGAGGGTTTTATTTCAAGGATTCCTTGTCTTGCAATAATGTGGTATTTAATTTAGCTTATTGACTTTTACAACACACAAACTGACACAATGTAAACTGGTGACATTATGTATTTCTGGTATATCGCCACACGTTAAAATTTTTCTATCGTTTTAGTATTTGCCAATCAGAGTGTAGGCTTCTGAGTCAGCCTTAAATAATGGCGTTACCACAGTCTAAGAAACTATGGTTCTTCGACTGTGGCGTTACCATGAATGAATGCTACGGAGTCGCTTTGATTATTATTTTGATGTCACCAGAGTTATAAAACTAAGTATAAAGTTTATTCTTGTGGATTTGGATGATTCAATATGAAGGAAAAACTGCTTTCAAAAGCCTTTGTGGTTGTGACGTCACCCGCATGAACTCCGAAACTGTATATAAAGTTTGTTCTAATATTCTAGCGTTCTTCGTCACAATGGTCCATCATGTCGGTGTCATGGTGGTGCCTTTTACATTTCCTTAACTTATTATAATTTACTAAACTTTTAGTATGTAGTTTGGTTTTGTTTTAATCTTAAATTAAATTAATTGATTGAATGAGGCGACACTTGGCGGAAGTTCATTGTTATAATTATAGAATGAATATTTTAGGAGGAGTGCCCACCCACGGATTGTCCATTCCAGTTATCTTTGCACACACATAAAATAACCTAAGATTGCTAATCCGCACTCTCACAGATAGAGAAAAATGTGATAGTAGCAAAGTAATGCACGATAATGACAAAAAAACTGACCAACGCGACACAACCATGCGATACGGCAGGACTCTCAGAACCACAACGTTGCAATATTCCGCAAAAATCCGAACATAAATTTGACACGTGTTTTGCCTCTAAACGAGGCATCCTCAGGAACGCTCGGCAACAAATGATTTGTTGCCTGATGAGTTGATGAGTGGTGGGCTCTCCTCCTAAATAGTCCATTCTATAATAACTAAATTAAATTGTACAATATATCTTCTACACAATTTAGTAATATACGAGTATGAAAACTGTGAATTACTTATGCGTTAATAATCAAATCAATGTGTTTAAACTTCACCTAGATTTCAATAAAATTTGAATAAATTAGTTAATACATTTTGAATATATATTGCACTGTGATGTTACCCGGAAATTCATGAGGCATTTGCTTTTTCCTTTCAAATAGAATACATTTTGTTATCCTAAAATCCGATTACCTATTTTATGCTCCAAGACAAGCTCCTTTTATCCGTAAAAACGCATTAATATCGTATCAATGTGTTCTTAAAAAACCAACAGACAGATATAACAAATAAAAATATTATTTTGTATCCTCTTACCTGTCACGTATACTATCGTAGTACCTACTCTATCCATTTTTGATAAATACCTTTATCTAGAGACACAATGCGTTTTACTGTTTTATTGAAGTGAAACTTCTTTATCGGGGTTGGAAAAAAATTTAGTGTAACATTTTTTCGTTATGCGTCACATTTTTCCGTTACGCGCCATATTTATTTTATATGATTTTTTTAAATATGGGTTGCAAGACTTAAATAATATAAGACATATGTATATTGCATGACAATGTAATATTATGATGACATAAAGCTGATCTGATGATGGAGCTAGAAGGTGGCCATAGGATACCTATAATGAAACGGTGCAACCTCATCGAGTTTGGACTCGTTTGATTCGTCTTGACGAGTACTTTGTCTTTAGATGGTATCCAAGGTCTGATGACGAAGCTAGAAGGTGGTCATAGGAATTCCAATATAAAACGACATAACCCAAGGAGTTTGGGCTCGTATGATTAGTCTTGACGAGTACTTTGTATCTATATGGTATCCAGGGTCTGATAATGGAGCTAGAAGGTGGCCATAGGAACTCCAATATAAAATGACATAACCCCTTGGAGTTTGAGCTCGTATGATTCGTCTTGACGAGTACTTTGTATCTAGATGGTATCCAGGGTCCGATGAAGGAGCTAGAAGGTGGCCATAGGAACTCCGATATAAAATGATATTACCCTATGGAGTTTGGGCTCGTATGATTCGTCTTGACGAGTACTTGGTATCTAGATGGTATCCGGGACTGATGATGGAGTTGGAAGATGGCCACAGTTAACTCTGTAATAAAACGACGCAACCCCATCGAGTTTAGACTCGTTTGATTCATTTTGACGAGTACTTTGCCTTTAGATGATATCTATATGGAGTTGGAAGGTAGCCAAAGGAAATCCATTATAAAACGACATAACCCCATGGAGTTTGGGCTCGTATGAATCGTCTTGACGAGTACTTTAATAATAATAATAATAATTTATTAACCAAATAATACATCCATGCGCATCTTAAATGCTAAACTTGTGTTGTGAACTTTGTATCTAGTTGGTATCCAGGGTCTGATGATGGAGCTGGAAGATGGCCACAGTATCTCTGTAGTGAAACGACGCAACCCCATCGAGTTGGGACTCGTTTTATTCCTCTTGACAAATACTTTGTCTCTAGATAGTATCCAGGGTCTGATAATGGAGCTGGAAGGTAGCAATAGGCACTCTGCTATAAAACGCCGTAATAAATCTATTATAATTAATGAAATGCTATAATAATCTTAGTAGCAATAAGGTGAAATAATTGTATAATTTGTATCCATGTCTATGATAATAAAAGCCTTTTGCTTAAACTTTATCTAATTTAGCTTTATTTAACCAATTTCTGTAAAGTTGTAAATAGTAGATAATTTTTCGAAAATGATGTCATAAAGAAGTTTCACTTCTTACGTGTGTACACATTAGTTGTGTATTAACACACACACATAATTTTTTATGTTTATAGATTATTCAATCTAATGATGATGATCTTCATTAGCCCAAGACCAAAAACTGCAAAACCAGTGGTAGAAGCTCAATCCCCAATCCGAAGGTGAGACCTCGCAAGGGCTCTCCTCTGACCTTTCAAATTTTCAAAATTGTATGTATTTTTCGACAAATGGTGAATATTGATCGGTAGGAAGTGGAAAAGTTAAGAGGAAAAGTAGGAAGAGGAATCCCGCAAGCCTCTTCGATTTCCTTGACGGCCAGTAAAGTTTTTCAAATCGCACTCGGCCAGAGTGGTGGCTACCTACTGCTTATATCCCTCTCATTATAAGAGGAAATCCGTCGCCAATGGAAATAAAATGTTTAAAAGTCATTATCACGCAATTTTTCTTTTTTTAACTGCCTTTATGATGCAGCGGTAGTGTGAGCGACTGCTGATCATAAGGTCTCTGGTTCGATACCCGGGTCGAGCAGTGTTAGCTTGCCGTAAAAAGAAAAATTCTCAGTAGCAGCCTGAAGTTTGAAAATGTGCCCATTAGACGGCAATAGGTTCGCCCCCTATTACGTGGGACTTAAACATAGCTGGCGAACCATGGGTTTGTAATACACCTCTGCCTACTCCTTCGAGGCATACAGGCGTGAAACTATCTTTTTTTAACATTCGTTAGCAAGTGTATGCACACGAGTTATTGGCCACATGACTTACTAATCTTTTCTTTCTGTTATATCAACTGAGACACGTTTCATTTTATCTTTTGACAGATAATCTCATGATCCATCTAAACTACATCAAAAATAATAGGTTATCTAAGGATTATTTGTTATTTTCTCATTGGAACCGAACTAATCCCTGTCAACATAATGTTTAACACAACGTAAAACTGATGAAAATGTTATTGCAAAAGAAAACCATAAATAAAAAAGGTCAATACGCAACCTTAAATAAATATAATAGCTTGATGATATGCTCAGTGGTCTGTCAAACGATTTCCTGTGGTCCAAAATTAATGGAGGATATTCTGGAAGAGTTGACCACGCAAAAAACTTTTGCCTCGTTACTGGTAAACGTTGTTTTTGCTCGATGTCCCACACAGACGATAAGCGCTTAGATATATTATAGTATGTTTATATCTCAGTGAGTGTGGAATCGCATTAAATAAATAATGGTACTTGATTGTATAGTCCTTTTTTGATCGTGTATTAATAATTATATAAATGTATCTTTAACTTATGGTAACAGTCAGTTATGAAAAACAGCCTCGCCTAAACCTATTTTTGTGATAATATTCAGAATAAGTAAAATATTTGAGTCGGATCTATTAATCTATCTGACATTAAATTATCAAAAACTACGCATTTTTAATAAATTAAGGTAGGTATATAAATTAAAATCTTAAATTGAGTTATCTATCAAAAGTAATATTATTAGGTACCTACAATTTTACGAAACGGTAACGATTTTCTTATAAATAATATATCTTTAACTTTATTTCATGTAATGCCGGACAGTAAATTGTAAGTTAAGTAATACCTAATCCAAATTACCGCCATAAGTATGTTTTATGGCTAAAGCAAAAGGTACCCGAGGAATGTAGAAAAATAATATTTTATTGACCATAACAAAAAAAGAAAAGCTCGTAACGAAAAGCTCTGATGGTACAATTTTGTACCGAATGACAGTTCACACTTGTTACTACTTTTCTGTTTTATTAAGTCAGTGACAACATCACGCGGTGTACTGATCTATAAAGGAAGATTATCTCCGCACAGTCGTAAATATTTATGATAGACAGCGGTTTCTAAATGCACTTTATATTGCTGAGTTTATGAGTGGCTGAATATAAGCAATTGTTTAAATATATATATATTCACTACTAGCCTTTTTTAAGCTAAATTAAGTAAGCTAGTTTTTAGGTATAGCCTGAAAATTAGCTTAATCTAGAGCTATCAAACAAAAAAGCTACACCAATATCCTTTTAGTTTTTGCGTGATTTACGAATAAATAAACAAAAAGAAAACTAAAAAAACCTATATGGTTGTCTGTAAAATCGGTTTACGGACGATAATTTTACGTGATGACGTCATATATGTTTTCTGAGAGTTTCACAAACAATGCATCGCTCGTCATCTTACGAACCGCAGATGAACCACGTAGTCAGATTTTTATGATTTAGCAACTCTGGGCGGAACGTGACACTTTTACGTGCATGCAGCCGGCGTTCATCGATTTATAAGACGTTATAACGTCAAAAATAGTTTTGCGTTCAGAGATGTCTGAAAAGCCTAATATAGTCATTATTTCTCGAATATCTTAAATGTACAGACATATCTATATTACAGCTTTCTAATGGATAGCAAGTTTAGTGTATTTGAGGAATTTTTAGGCCGCCGCGTACCGCCTAAAATCTGATTAATTATCCTCGTTGTCTCCCGCGAGCGAGTTTATTAGATCAACCAGAAAAACTTGAAAATAATTTATAATGTTCAAAAAACTTGAAGCTCTCCTTTGTGGATCTGCGAGAGTATAAGCTATGAACTTATAAATATCTTTTAGAGGAGTAATTTACGTATTATAATTTTGACAAAAGTATATTTATTGTGACTTTTTTATTAACAATATAATTCAAGATACAATACGAAGCACAGCAATGACATTGCTATTTTATCACTCAACACTTACCTATTAAGGTTTTCCCTATTGTCTGTAACGACAGCTATCTTTTTTATTTCTTCCTCATGATGACTTAGAAATATACCGCGTACAATGTACAACATGTACTACTATTGTAAGAGGATAACCTTCTAACCTTCCGCCGTGTGGGGCCGGCTTTAGAATTGTCCCACCCCTCTCCACCCATGGGAGTCGTAAGAGCCGACTAAGGGAATATCAGGGAAGTGGGCAGCTGCACTTCTTCGAGTATTAACAACATCCACTGCGATCGACAACCCGCCTGCCAAGCGTGGCGATTACGGCACTATCCCCCATTCTTGGGGAGGCCTATGTCCAGCAGTGGACGTTAAAAGGCTGATGGATGGATGGATGGAACCTTCTAACATTTTTTCATGGGAAGTATAATTTTGATGTTTACATGAATATTACTATACTTATAGACGTCCCGTCCCGGCTTCGCACGTTAATAGTCACCGATAGACATGTATTTTGTAAACATTTTGGAATAAACGTAGAGTAAATGTATCTTTATGCAGGGCATAATTAGTTATTTTTACATTACTATTTATAGTATTTAATAAATATCTATCTATTAACAAATATTATAACCAAAAATACAAATCTTTCCTCGTTATCATTTTAATAATTAATATAGCCAATGGTATTAAGGATAATGTAGCATTCTAATTGTGAAAGAATTTTTTAAATCGGTTTATTAGTTTTTGAGTTTATTCATTACAATTAATATAGTATAGAAGTATAGATTTAGAATCAAGTACTCACGAAAAAAGTCTTTGCGTACGCCAATAACGATAAAGCATGATAAAGATAAGTAAGGTAAGGTTTATTTAATTTATTTTAAAATAAAAATCCTGTCTATTTGTAAACAAGCTTCACGGTGCAATTCTATAAACTTATGTTATTTTATTATCATTATGTATTTTTTTAATTGGAATAGAATTCATTTTGGTACTAATATAATAAGATTGCCGTTCAAACATAATTGTTTCAAAATAACGATGTTACAAGTAATTATTTGGAACAGAGATTTTATCGTGTCTAATGTTTGAAGCTTACCGCTAACGCTTGAACGAGGCTAAGGCGATTTACTTCTAATTATTTATTTAGAGCCTAATTAGAAGTAGAATTACTTTTGGGGTTATTAAAATAATTTTGTGTTTTTGTATGTTGTTAGAAGTAGTAATAATAAAGCCTTTTTATTTCTTGCATCATTCAACATAATAAGCTAAGCTTAAAAATAATGGTATTTTATTATATTTCGAAAAACAGATATTATTTCGTAATTTCCATTTATACAACATTTTTATGAATAATTACATTAGGATTACCTACGTATTTGTATTCGCTATCCTGATGTTGTAACTAAATTTACTTTCTAGCATTTCTTATTACATTTTTAAATTGATTCTTGTATTATTATAGAAGTAGAACAACATCATAAATTTATTGCTACAAAATTTGATTAATTTAATACTTTAATAATCTGTTTTATTGATAAAACTAGGTACATATTATTTAAAAAAAATAATTAAATTAAATTAAAATATCTTTTTTTTAATTATAATATAGCTTATATATGGTATTAATCTAAATGTATAAATAAAATAAATCTAGTATAATTGTAGGTACGAATTTATAATGCTTTTTCGAAAACAATGAATTCATAGTGATATATATATATATTGGGTATTGGATTGATCTGATTAAATAAAATTAGTGATATCACTTAAAATAATGAGTCATGCAGTCATGCAACAACCCCTCCTATATGAGGGTGAAGGCCTCCTCCAGGATTTTCATTTATTCCCTGTTTTTGGCTTTAGTTATCAATTTTCTACTTGCGATTTTTACTATTTCGCTTTCCGGATTCCAGAAAGGCCGATTACATCATATTTTATATTTTCCAAGGCGTCCATAAATTACAATTGTTCAATAACTGCTTGGTTAACTTCTGACATTATATTATGTTGCGACGTAAAATATTTTATTTCTAGTGTGCTTAATAAGAGTGGAGTTCTCTGGAGGGTTGTGGTCGATCTCTCCCATGGGGACCAGCCATAGTGGAAGATTTTTAGTCGGAGGGCCGTTTTTAATTGCTGTTGTGTTGTGTTTTGTCGGTTGTCTTCTTAACAGAGGTATCAGTGGAAGTATAGTAGAATCCGTTTATTATGACTCCACCTATATTGACCAACCGCTTATTATGACGTTATTACACAGCGAAGTTTGGTTTTCATATAAAATTCTTTATAACTAAGTCGGATATAATGACTTCGCTTATAGTGACATGTCGCTTATTGTGACCCCTTTTTTAATAAATTGCGTCCAGTTATAGTGACCGGCATGATTCCTAAGACCTTCGGCAGTGTTCGGGAGAGTCACGTGATACCCGACGACGTTCGGCGTGTGCATGGCTTTCTTGTTTTGAGTCTCGGTGAGTGATTGACTTTGTTTCTTTCTATTAAAATAAATACATACTAACAAAAATAGGAGATTGTTTATTTTCTACAAAATGCTTTGTATGACGTCCGCTTTGTTATGTCCGTTTCCGTGTTTGTTATGTCCCTGCGATGTCATTATAAACGGATTCCACTGTGTAAGTAAATTTTGGTTTTTGTACAATAAAATCCTTAATATTTTTCTTGTTCTTTTTGCAAGGTTGTGTTTTATCTCGATTTCCCGGTTGATTATTATCATTTAATGTTTCTGGTGATTCAGACAAAATCCTTTTATTTAATTTAATTGGAGGCATTTGGTGTTTTTGATTTTGATCGTTTAGTTGTTAGAAGTAGTTGCTTTTAAATATAGAAATAAACTAAGCTACTATATCAATTACAAATAAAATGTTGTCTAGAAACATAAAATAGCGGCCACTATAAACAGATAACAGATACAATTATTTATTCATAATTGTTAATTAAATGTCAAGAAAAAAAATAACAGTCCAGCATAAGAATGAAAATACAATATAGATAATGAAATACACAAAAAAAAAAGTCTAACCTTCCATAAACTCGGAGACAAAATTGACAACTACAGTAAAATTGGTTGTTTTTTCATTGTTATTAAATAGTACCGCAATTGGATATAGTATGTATGTGTAGTTACGAACTAAGAATACAAGTGTACCACCCCATTCTTTCCCGCTGATTCTTATAAGGCGACTAAAGGAAGTAATCAATGATCACCCATTGCATTACTAGTGGCGGGGATGGGTACCAAGTGACAGTCTCACTTGCTATTCCATGAAGCATTTTGGTATGTTTTGGTTGTAGCAGGAAATAGCCGTTTATTCTTTCATTTCGTATATACGTTGGTTGAGATGGTGAGCAGCGGCTTGATACTCTTCGGCCATGAGCGGCTGTTACCATTACTGTTAGGTGCTTTTATAATGTCGGGCCCAAGTTATTTGAGCGATCTGTGGCCATTCAGATAAAGCGAAAACCAATCTAATGTGTAATTATGTTAGTAATTAATAAAAAAAAAGAATAGTCTTTTATATATGTGGCTGGATAGTTCCGGGATGGGTTCCACTAAATGTTGCGTTTTCATAGAATATGTTATCTACTAAACAAATAAATACCATAACTTCTAACGAGTATTGCTATTTACAAAAATCATGTTAATAACAAAAATAATATTATTAATTAAACGTAACGATAACGAAGTTTTAAGGATTGCATGAAATTATGAAAAAAACATTTGTATGATTGTAGGCACTTAAACACGTAAAATATAACCTAATTTGTTGAACTTCATTAGCCTTTTTCTCGAAAATCGGGAAATTCTATAATTAGTAATTGTATGTACACTTAAACACTATAAATTAGGGTAAGTTTCATTAATGTACAACACGATACAATATAAAACTAAATCCCATACATTTGTGGGCATTATGCTTTATTCTTAACTGTTATTTCTTTCATTAGAACATATTACAATATAATTTAAAAACTAATATTATAAATGCAAAAGTGAGTTTGATTGTTTGTCTGTTACGCTTTTGCGCCATGTAATTGCACTAATCATCAATAATTTTGACGGGCTCCGTGGCGTAGTCGGTAGTGTAACTGACTTCCGTGCACGGGAACGATTCCCACTCAGGACAATTATTTGTGTGATGAACACAGATATTTGTACTGCGTCTGGGTGTTTTCTATCTATTATATGTATGTATTTACAAAAAAAAGCAATATATGTATTATATCCGTAATCTGGTAGCCATAGCACAAGCGTTAAGCTTAGACCAGAGGACGTTGTGTGAAATGTCCGTGAATATATTTATTATAATCATCTTAACATTTTGTTTACATATAGTCTGAAGTAAACAATATGATGAGTATTACTTTTAGATTCTCTTTTTACGGCGGTTGTTCTGCTTAAAGTTTGCTACGTAGTACGGCTTTATTGTACATTAACATGGATATTTTTTTTTTCTAATGCTATAGGCTCTGGTATTCTACTCGTATTTATAGTAGTAATAGAGCTTTGGCTAGGAATATCTTCACGTGTTCGATTAGAATTTATTATATCGATTCAAATCAATACTCCTTTAATAATTTCGTTGCCAATATCTTTACAAATATTCTGCAAATGACATTATAATTACACTTTCGATTAGTATTTGTCGCAGGATGATGAAATATAATTATAGCACTTCTTTTGTAAGAGAATTCATTATAAAAGGATTTTGGTGCTATTAAAATTGTTGAGACTGTACGCGTAGTTTCGTTTATTTTTGACCATAGCCATTAATTAGATTGTAATCGCACCGTATCTAGGTTAATGTATCTGCGATTTATCTTTTACGTAATTTTCACTAAGGCCAACGACAGAAGAGGAAATGCATGGAAAAGCAGGCAACATTAAGTATTCATAGGCTAAGAAACAAAGGAAAATTTTTACTTTACTATTTAGTTAGATACTCATATGGCATATAAACGAGGTTAAGAAAAACACTTTACTCGCGGGCTCACTAGGTGGCGCCATGCTGTATCCCTAGTATTGATAAACTCCATCAGAGGAGGCTACAGCTCACGATTGGATGGGCTACGACTGTTAGAATAACACATCACATGGACAATATATTTTATGATAACGTTATTTGTTTAAACGCGCTATTCTCTGAAATTGACAGTCAGCATTATAAACAATTATTTCACTATTGCCATTGTACCTACTTTTAATAATAACGTTCTATGTTAATTAAAAGCTTTACATATTAGGTTGTGAGCGCTTAGTCTTAGCGCTTACTCATTCAAAAAAGAAAGTTCTTAAGAAGGGTTCAAAGTTAGAAGGTTCAAGGTTAGAAGTAAATATTAATTTACTAAATATTAATTTACTTCTAACGTTAATATTTTCATCAAAATTTTGTATAAATTATTCTCGTCGATGTAAACACATCTTGTTAATACTTTCGTATTTTCATATTATACATCCTTACGAAAGCTAATCCTACATGCTCCTTATAAATATATGCTCCTTATATATTTTCGTAAACAGATATTCGGGACTATATTTGAACGATTTCCATAATAATGTAACTTGGATAAAAGCTTCATAGATGTCCCAAAGAGCGATAGTTAGATCACATATCCAGATTGTACGTCAGGGCGCATTGGGGGAAAATGTGAAATCGCGGACAATATGCCGACCTACATAATGTGTAATAACTACTCGTATATACATGATATTTTGTACGCTTTATTATTTTAGTAACACTTAATATTTATCTGTAAATAGCCTAATTTAATTTTAATTCTTTGCTATTTTTGTAACAAAAAATCATAATAAGGGTAAAGTTATATTTAAATATTTGTATCCTTGAGGTAGATCATTGTTTGTCCCTCCATGAACGGGCCGGCTCGACTGGGGAAGTACCACCCTCTCACAGAAGATCAGGGTAAAACAACGGTAGGTACCTGCTCCAGTTGTGTCTTAAACGGCGAGTGAGTGTGCCGGAGGCTCAAAGCCTGGTCTTTATCCTCCCTCCTCTCCACATTGTCTTTTCTCGCCACCTCCTACCTGTTTCCTTGGAGTTGGTGATGTGCGAGTGCCTCTCGTGTTCCTCAAACTCGGGTGGGCCGTATGCCTGTTTGCTAATCGCGTAGTAAAAATATATATATATACCTATTAAAAACTATTTTCATTTCCTAAATTAGCACTTAATAAAATTTAAAGAGCTTCTTGTTATATTATTAAAATAAACATTTAACGGGCATTTCCGAAAGTATAACAAAACTGTAATTACAGAAAAAAACTAGACGTCGTACGACGTGTGAAAACATCGAAATTATTTTGTAGAAATAAAATGATCATAACTTGACAAAGTACTCCTTAAGACGAATCAAACGAACTCGATGTTTTTGGGTCGTTTCATTACAGAGTTACTGTGGCCATCTTCCAGCTCTATCATCAAACCTTGAATACCATCTAGAGACAAAGTACGCGTCAAGACGAATCATACGAGCACAAACTCGATGAAGCTATGTCTTTTTATAACGGAGTTCCTATGGCCACCTTCTAGCTCCATCATCAGACCCTGGATACCATCTAAAGACAAAGTACTCGTCAAGACGAATCAAACGATTCCATACTCGATGAGGTTGCGTCATTTCATTACAGAGTTACTGTGGCTACCTTCCAGCTCCACCATCAGACCCTGGCTATCATCTAGGTCAGGAGTACTAGTCAAGACATTTCAAACGAGTCCTAACTCGATGGAGTTGAGCCATTTAATTACAGAGTTTCGCATGACCACCATCTAGAGACAAAGTACTCATCAAGACAAATCATACGAGCCCAAACTCGATGGGGTTGCGCTGTTTCATTATACAGTTCCTATGTCTACCTTTCAGTTCCATCATCAGATCAGCTTCATGTCATCATAATATTGCATTGTCACGTGATATACATATGCGTGTAAAATATCAGCTCAATCAGAAACCGGGAAGTGTTTCAAATTTAACTTGCAAGATTTAAACAAAACAAGTAAAATAAAAGCGTCGCCACGCTAACAGCCGATTTTACCCCCCTCTGCGTTAGATGTTTCACATCAAAAAAAATAACAGACATTTAAAATGTAAACAAATTGATACGACAGTAAATTGTTTTTAGCGTCCAAATTAATACAGTTCAATAACTGAGATCTGTATCATGTGTGTCTTGACACAAGTTAATAAAATTAGATTCAGAAATAGATTAAGCTGTTAAGCTTGGCATTTGAAATTTAAACAGCTAATACTTTCAATGTCATAAAGCTCCAGTAAAAACGGATTAAAGGAGCTTTGACCTATAAAAGGGTGAGAGGGATAAAAGGCTTATATGAGAATGAATCATTCAATAAAGTAACTAAATGAAGTCGTTTACAAATATAGTAGAATGTAAGTAGGTAGATGTTTTTTTGCAAAATTAATAAAATAAAGTGGCATAAATCCAAAAAAAAAAAGAATGAGGTGCAAGTAAAATTGTGTAATTATACAGAATCTAGCAACAGCCGGAAGGATGATGGGATGGTCTCTTTTAAAGTCATTGATTCAAATTGTATTCGTAGTGAAACATATTCTATTAAAAAAATGTAAGTTACTATTTATAAGTACTACAGCAGTGATAGCCTTGCGCTAAAATCAAAGACTGCAAAGACAGTGGTATCAAGTTCGATCCTAAGTCCAAGGTTCAGACCTGGTACGGCACACACCTCTGACTTTTCGAGATTTTCGAAATCATGTATTTTTTTCGAATTTATCTCTCCTCGGTTAAGGAAAAAATCTTGAGAAAACCTGTTTGCCTGAGAGACGGCGTGTAAAGTCTGCCAATCCGAATTGGGCTAGTGTAGTGGACTTATAGCCTAATTCCTCTCACCATGAAAGGAGATCCGTGCCCAATGGTCGGACTGAACTAACTCAACATTAGAAAGAGACATACAATTATACTTAGGTGATTAAAATTTGTCGTATTTTAGGCTAAGCACGCATTCTGGCGGACCACTGAAGGAATGTAATATAGTTCTAGTGGCCCGCCAATAAATGCGGAGAGACGGCACACGGTAGGTTTCTTTAGTGGGTGAGGGCCCCACACTACCCGGTTCGTTGGAACGACGGGGTGTGCGGTTAGGAACATTTATTCCCACCTTAAAAAAAAAAGGCTAATTTTATTTGCGCGTTGTTTTTCCGCAAAGTTCTATGGCATAGGAAATTGTATGCCCTTGCGGGAATGAAATCACGCAAATTATCTTCCAGTACGCGGATTATAACCTGCTAGAAAAAAATCGCACGAATAATATTCACAGTGTGTGCTAAGCCTTAGTAATCATTTGACCTCAAACCAAACAAATACTCTACAAACTAAATTGTCGAGTTTCACGAGTGCAAAAACCGGTTATGCTACAAAAACATTTTAAGCAACTAAACACTGTACCCAAAAAGTTTTGGAATTCAGTTTCTAAACAATGCCTCTTCGGAATTATAGTAGAGCAAAAACATTTGTAAATTTCATACATCACAAAACCAATTCGAGTTCATTTCCTGACGAGGGACAACGATTTTTTGAAGTCCTTAAAGAGTATTTTTCAAGTGTGATTTATTTGAGCTTGTGAAATATGTCTATGTCTAAAAAATACTAAAAACTAATGTATATGTTGACGGAGGAGAGGAAGAGGAACTGCCATTTATGCTCCAACTCGGGACTTTTTTTGTGTCTTTTTTTAATTACCTAGAATCAAATTCTTAATTCGTCTTTTTGATTGCCTTCTTGAAAAAATATTAAGTTGAGCAGTCTGAAAATCCTGACCAATGTTATAAATGCGAAAATGAGATTGTTTGTTTCGCTTTCACGGTCTAACTACAGAACCAGTAATCATGAATTTTTGCATAGGTATATAGTCTATCACAGAAGTGATGTCACACAGGTCCAGTGGTCTGCCTGTACAGGCGAAGAGACGACACACGGTGGGCTTATTTAGTGGGTGGGAGCCCCACACTATCCTGTTCGTTGCCCCGACTGACGGGGTTTGCGGTACAGATTGAGGTACATTTTTCCCCGCCTTAACAAAAAAAAGGTACACATAGTCTGGAGCCTAGAAACGAACATAGACTACTTATGCCGTATAGAGTGATGTGTTTATATTCTGAAGTCTACGTGGACGGAGTCGCGGGCTTAATCTCCATCCATCCATCCATCAGCCTTTCAATGCCGTAATCGCCACGCTTGGCAGGCGGGTTGGCGATCGCAGTAGATGTTGTTAACACTCGAGGGAGTGCTGCTGCCCACTCTCCCGGTACTCCCTCAGTCGGCTCTTACGACTCCCGTGGGTAGAGAGGGGTGGGACAATTCTAAAACCGGCCCCACACGGCATAGCCTAGGGGCTTAATCTAGTCGTTTATATTTATGAATATGGATTGATGGAGGTTGTTAAAGTTTTATTTTTTATATCACGATGCCGTAGATTGTAAGTCTGCTCTGATTTATAAATCTCAGTTTAGTAGGGTGAAAGTCGTAGGGGTAGATTGGCACTATATTTAGCAGAGCTTTGAATTAACTTTTCGTATGAAATGCGACGGATCGATCAAAAATATATGTCATTTAAGGGATACACAACATCTTTAGATTTATCGCCTTGCTTAATTATTAAAATACCTTAGTAAATTTAATTCATATACATTGAATTCATTTTAACAGAGTTTTTTTTAAACAAAATTTATATAATGTCGCGTAATTGTTATCAGGCCAACCGTTGAGCATCTCGGTGGGTTTTGGTTTCGGCGGGAGACAGTCGTTGATGTGTGGTTTTGTTCATTCACTGATAGGGGAGCATCGGCTTTGCAACATTTTTATTATCGTGGAGACCATCCAAAAAATATTCCATTAAAATTATGCCTCAACTATACAAGTAAAATGAATTGAAAGTTTGTTCGATTACAGCCTACATATATTTTACGAGAGTAGAACTTCAATATGGTGTATGATAATCGAATTGTGATGTAGACATTCCATACCACAAAATACTAAAATTCTGACGATTAAACTTTAGTAAGTTGTTATAAGCCCGGGAAGATATCTAGCATAATAACCCTAAAGTGTAATACATTGTACTGTATGCTAAAACTTGAAGTTTTAAATGTTCTGTTGTTACTTAGTTCTTGTACAAAATACCTACTTAGTCAGATCAGTTAATTGCTTTCAAAAAGAGACAGAGACAGTTCAATATGTTAATTAAATATAGGTTATGAGATAAAATAAATTAAGCTTTACCCAATGGCAAATATATAGCTTCACTTCGCTCCCTTGCGGGGTAGGCAGAGAGAATAGAGTGCCAAATATTCTTGCATACATCTCTCGTTTCCTCAACATTTACAATTCTCTTTATACACGCTTGCCGGTTTTGTACACTCCTGACACCACCATCCCTCAATACATGACCGATTTTATGTACTAAGGTTTGTCTCGGTTTCCCATTGTATATGTTCTTAACCAATCTTTCGTCCGGCATTCCTTACACATTCTGAACCATCACAGCATTTCACACTTACTCGCTGTCTTACATCGTAACATCTTTGATCCTTAGTAAGCACAAGTGATTTTTAATATTGAAACGGCAGTTATAGATTGTTTAAAGTTAACAGTTTACTGGGGATAGCAGTTGACTTTTAACTATAGGTACATTATTGAGACTGGCTGTAATTAATTCTTAACGACAATACAGTAAATACAGTACAATACAGTAAACTACAGATAAAAGATGAGGGAATCAAATGATTCTTTCAACGCAGGGACGTTATTTTTACTACTTAAATGTTAAATTTAAGGTTTCCACAACTAATCTAGTTAGAACCAAACTAAATCTATAAATAATTACTTGTAGTAAAGACAGCACAGAATTTGCTAAAGTAGAAATACGATGCTCTGTTATATACGTAATATATGCAAGCCTTATTGGGACTTCAACTATAGTAACTAAGAGCAACGTTTCAAAACTTTATCTGATCTTTTTATGAGCGCTTTACATGAACGTGGGACCACAGTGAAAGTTTCTGCGAATAAACTGTTTTCTTCTTAGTTTTTCTTAGTATTTCACTAGTATAAAAGTATTCGAGAATCGTTGTGAGGATAACGTATAACAAAATTGGGTCAAAATCAAAAATAAATGTTGAGGATAGTATTGAGCTCAGTCAGGGGCTAACCTGCAAACCCTAGTTGACATAATGACAGAAGAATGTAAAGCATGCAAATGTGAGAAAAACCAAAATAATGATCTTTGAAGGGGAGAAGCCAGAACAGACGTTAGACTAATAATAGTTATTGATGTGCTAGAGCACAAGTGGATGAATATGTATATCTTGGATGTTGATTCAGGCGGGGGTTGGCACGCTGAAGTGGCAGTGGGCAAGGCACATAGCTCGACGAACTGACAACCGTTGGAGAAAAAAGGTTCTTAAGTGATGACCATGTATCGGACGGCGCAGTGTAAAGACGGCTTCCCACCTGACAAACCGATGATCTGGTCAAAGCCGCAGGGAGTCGTTGGTTGCAGTCAGCACAAGACCGCTCCTTATGGCGCTCTCTTGGGGAGGCTTATGTCGAGCAGTGGAATTTGAAAGGCCGATGTATGAATGGATTCAGAGAAATGAAATGCTACGATGGAAGGTACACCACTGATATAGAAAGATGAGTAACTGGGGGAAATAGTGTAAACAGAACTCTAGAACGACTTCTCGGCAGCCTCAGCCAGAAGACACGTATCACAATACACGCGCAGGGCTTGTCCCAACAATATTATATTCAAATTCAAATTTAAAAATATCTTTATTACCTAGGCCTATTAAATAGCACTGAAAATCGTCAATAATACACTAATAATTAACACGAGTGCCTAAGGCGAGTGCATTTGCATATGAAAGCGAGAGTTGGGTATGTAAAAGGCAGCATGAGAGTAAAATCAATGCAGTCAAAATGCGATCTCTGAGTAAAATCTATGGAGTTAGGCTGACTGATAGCATTCGTAACTGGATAACAGTTCTATCTTCTGTAAGCGCGTCCCTCTGACACGTTTTATTTTTGCCTTTGTTAATAAGGGTCTTAGGTTCTAAGATAATTACTAATAACATGTTTTACGTTATTATTAACCGTGATTGGTGTGTTTATTATGTAATAACAAGTTTTCAAAAAATAGTGCTAAACATTTATCTACATTCATAAATTAACAATAGCAAACTAAACCTTCTTATGAACCCAAATAATAACGAAACGCATTATTTGTCTTTCACTCGGCGAAAGATGGTTGACACATGTTTATTTTATGAAACTATTGAGTTTGAGATAGAGCAGCGAAATTCTTCGTTTTTAACAGTAATTGATTTACCGCCATTTTATTTAACCTAAATCTATAAACAAATTCTGAATTGGAAAGTTCACTTTCATAGTTTGTTCGAACACCAACCCGGCGATCCCCCAATTCTACTAACCTATAGTCTGAATCAACTAAGCCGGCTTCAAACATCTCATTATCACTTTCATCACTAAAGCTAAACAGATCCATTTAAAACTTAATGTTGTTATATTTATGTAAAAATACGAAAAAGCCTTGCCTATATCCGTCAAAATTGGGCGATAAAGTAAAACTGTAACCGCTAGTTATTTTACGTATCCACAGTAAGCTCAAAAGCGTTATTGAAACACCCAAACTTTTTTTTTGTATGTAGTCACTTATCTATGGTAAGTAGTAGGCCCTCTGATAGATAGATCAAAGTCATGGATAAATATTTCTATCTATCTTTGATTATTGAAACGGAAATAATAGCCGATAGATACTAATGGTAACCATTTTAACTTTTAGTAAAGGATAGATAGGTTATAGAGACCGGCCGAGAGACAAAATACTATCACGAGTTCAGAAATACGCAATACTGTCTTCAAAAATCTGGGTTAATCGTTATTTATATTATTTGCATCATATATGACATGCGTCATAGTCGGTCACACGGAAGACGGTGGAACCGCTCCGGCCTGATAGCAAGTAAGTACTCCCACTTGGTACTCTGTCTTTCTCTCGAAGTCTTATTAGTTAAACACAAAGTGAAAAGCATGTCAAATGCTAAAAATATATATAAAATATCTAAATATGCTTATTATCTGATCAATACTACTTCTCATAGCGCAATACTATATTATGAGGTGGTTTATATTCTTAATCTGTCACTAAACGAACGATTTTTTTTGTTAAGGCGTAAAAAAAGTACCTAACCGCACACCCCGTTGTTCAGAGCAACGAACAGGGTAGTGTAAGGCATTTACCCACTAAATAAACCCACCGTGTGCCGTCTCTCCGCCCGTGTTGGCGGGCCACTGGAACTATGTTGCATTACTTCTGTGCGTCACCCAAAATGTTAAGAATTAATGTGTTATCGAAATAAGCAGTCAAGAGCAATTGTCACGATGGTTGAATTGGCAATGCATCTGGATGGTATCCAGGAGATGCAGGTTCAAATCCTGCTCGTGACTGTTATTTTCGATATCACATTTTTCACTTTGTGTTTAATGAATAGTGCTAAGCATGTCAAATGCTAAAAATATCTAAATAATTATAGGGTTTGCGTCATTATTAGGTAAAAATCTTAATTGTAAAATTAAGTTTACCTGGTCGGTATAATGTATGAAAATACTTCCGACAGATGGCGCGGGCGTCACCCAAGACGTTAAGAATGAACGTGTTATCGAAATTAGCAGTCAAGAGCAATTGTCACGATGGCTGAATTGTATCCAGGAGATGCAGGTTCAAATCATGCTCGTGACTGATTTTCGATTTCACATTTTTCACTTTGTGTTTAATGTATATGCCTAAGTATGTCAAATACTAAAAAAGTATATAAAAAAATTCTAGATACTTCTGTAGTGTCACTAGACGAACCTACGTCTCAGGCTCTCGGTAGAGAGTATATCTTTGGTCTTAGGGTTTAGCAGCAATTTAACATGACAAAGTGTCAAAGAGCCTATACCCACAAGCACTTGGCGGCCGGATTGAGCGAGATATCGAAGCAATCTAATCTTATGAGGCTCATAAAAATGTCATCATTTATAGAATTTTCCCAAAATATTACGATCGTAATAGGATCATAATCATAATTCGTCTTATTTTGGGATGCCCATGCCCAACAGCACTGGCACATTTTAATTCCCATTTTGGGTAGAGATGTGAGAGGATTTTATTTAATGCTTCTATTTATATTATTTACTAGACTCAGCCCGCGACTTCGTCCGCGTGGAATTTTGTTATTTTCTTTTGGTTTTTGCGGAATCCTATTTATTTTTCCCGTCCAAATCGGTGCAGCTGTTCCGGAGATTAGCCGAAACAAACAGACTGACAAAAACTTAAAAATTGTTATTTTCCTATCGGTAACGTATAGACTGTTATATGCACTTAGTAAAAAGCTGTTATTTAGATATTACAAACAGTCCGATCCATCGGAGCATTCCTTAGTACATATTTACACCAATACTCTTTCATACCTACATATCTATTTAGAAATAATTCATCTGCAAAGAAGCCAATAGAACATGAGTAGAAGATACCCAGATATCTACTAATCTCATGCTGGTGACTGCTGTGTACATAATTCCAAGAACACCTCTATATGAGGTAAGACAAGGACTGTAAACGTGTACGATGTTACCACCGAAATCCGGCTTAACTTCTGCTTATTTTGAATTAAGCTGGTATATCTATAAACAACATAGATAAACTGGATTACCACCTACGTGACCTACAATCAGAAGGTATAAAATATATTTTATTCTTATTCAATACCTGTCTTGATATTATTACCCGGCTCTACTATTGTAATGGAAATTCGAAAAAATGGTAAAGATATTATTAGGGGTTGTACAAAGGTAGGTACGTAATTAAATATTGTTATATATATTAAAGGTTAAATTAATGATGGATGATATCAGTATAAATTAAGGTTAGTTGTTAATTTTTTTCAGTGTAAAATTGCTACAGTAAATTTTTTCTTATTTATCTTAATTCTTAATTGATATGATGAGTCTTTTTGATCTATATTTTAGCACTTGACATGCTCAGCTACTCTTAAAGTACAAATTATAATTTGTGAATAAGGAAAAAGAGTATTTTAGTACGAGCGGGAATCGAACCTGCGTCCCTTCCTTTCCGGGGAAGTGCTCTAATTCATTGAACTATCGTACCATTTCTAGAAATACCG
This sequence comes from Leucoma salicis, assembly GCA_948253155.1. Lineage (NCBI taxonomy): Eukaryota > Metazoa > Arthropoda > Insecta > Lepidoptera > Erebidae > Leucoma > Leucoma salicis. The sequence continues at coordinate 10,912,642 of OX411815.1, forward strand.
AATTTCCTCATCACAAATAGTATGAAATCGAATAGTATGAATTTTAATTGCAAAATTAAACTTACTACATTGGATGAATGCATGTAAATGCATTGCCGATAGATGGCGTTGGTCGTTAAGACAAATGTGATGAGGAAATTCGGTATTTCTAGAAATGGTATGATAGCTCAATGGATTAGAGCACTTCCCCTGAAAGGAAGGGACGCAGGTTCGATTCCCGCTCGTACTAAAATACTCTTTTTCCTTATTCATAAATTATAATTTGTACTTTAAGAGTAGCTGAGCATGTCAAGTGCTAAAATATAGATCAAAATGTTTGAAAAATCACGCCATCAAATAGTATGAATTTTAATTGTAAAATTAAACTTACTACATTGGATGAATGCATGTAAATGCACTGCCGATAGATGGCGTTGGTCGTTAAGACAAATGTGATGAGGAAATTTGGTATTTCTAGAAATGGTACGATAGCTCAATGGATTAGAGCACTTTCCCTTAAAGGAAGGGACGCAGGTTCGATTCCCGCTCGTACTAAAATACTCTTTTTCCTTATTCACAAATTATAATTTGTACTTTATAATGAGTCTTGAAAAAATTAATTTAGTTAGTCTTCACAAAAATACTCGGCATGTATAATACTTACGTATGTGACAGTAAAATCTAACATATTTAGCATGTTAACAACCTAATCCTTGACTTTGTAACGTTATTTCAGATATAAGCCGTTATTATAAGATATCTTTTTTGATCTATATTTTTTAGCATTTGACATGCTCCGCCACTTTTCAAAGTATAAATTATTTGAGAATAAGGAAAAAGAGATTTTTTGTACTAGCGGGAATCGAACCCGCGTCTTTTCCAATCCGGGGAAGTGCTCTAAGCCACTGAGCTATAGTACAGGTACTTCGACCATCCCAATCTCCTTATTACATTTGTCTTTACGACCAGCGCCATCTGTCGGAAGCATTTACATGCATTAAACCGATATAGTAAGTTTAATTTTGCAATTAAAATTCATACTATTTGATGGTGCGATTTTTTAAACATTTTTGATCTATATTTTTTAGCATTTGACATGCTCCGCCACTTTTCAAAGTATAAATTATTTGAGAATAAGGAAAAAGAGATTTTTTGTACTAGCGGGAATCGAACCCGCGTCTTTTCCAATCCGGGGAAGTGCTCTAAGCCACTGAGCTATAGTACAGGTACTTCGACCATCCCAATCTCCTTATTACATTTGTCTTTACGACCAGCGCCATCTGTCGGAAGCATTTACATGCATTAAACCGATATAGTAAGTTTAATTTTGCAATTAAAATTCATACTATTTGATGGTGCGATTTTTTAAACATTTTTGATCTATATTTTTTAGCATTTGACATGCTCCGCCACTTTTCAAAGTATAAATTATTTGAGAATAAGGAAAAAGAGATTTTTTGTACTAGCGGGAATCGAACCCGCGTCTTTTCCAATCCGGGGAAGTGCTCTAAGCCACTGAGCTATAGTACAGGTACTTCGACCATCCCAATCTCCTTATTACATTTGTCTTTACGACCAGCGCCATCTGTCGGAAGCATTTACATGCATTAAACCGATATAGTAAGTTTAATTTTGCAATTAAAATTCATACTATTTGATGGTGCGATTTTTTAAACATTTTTGATCTATATTTTTTAGCATTTGACATGCTCCGCCACTTTTCAAAGTATAAATTATTTGAGAATAAGGAAAAAGAGATTTTTTGTACTAGCGGGAATCGAACCCGCGTCTTTTCCAATCCGGGGAAGTGCTCTAAGCCACTGAGCTATAGTACAGGTACTTCGACCATCCCAATCTCCTTATTACATTTGTCTTTACGACCAGCGCCATCTGTCGGAAGCATTTACATGCATTAAACCGATATAGTAAGTTTGTTTAATGCATGTAAATGCTTCCGACAGATGGCGCTGGTCGTAAAGACAAATGTAATAAGGAGATTGGGATGGTCGAAGTACCTGTACTATAGCTCAGTGGCTTAGAGCACTTCCCCGGATTGGAAAAGACGCGGGTTCGATTCCCGCTAGTACAAAAAATCTCTTTTTCCTTATTCTCAAATAATTTATACTTTGAAAAGTGGCGGAGCATGTCAAATGCTAAAAAATATAGATCAAAAATGTTTAAAAAATCGCACCATCAAATAGTATGAATTTTAATTGCAAAATTAAACTTACTATATCGGTTTAATGCATGTAAATGCTTCCGACAGATGGCGCTGGTCGTAAAGACAAATGTAATAAGGAGATTGGGATGGTCGAAGTACCTGTACTATAGCTCAGTGGCTTAGAGCACTTCCCCGGATTGGAAAAGACGCGGGTTCGATTCCCGCTAGTACAAAAAATCTCTTTTTCCTTATTCTCAAATAATTTATACTTTGAAAAGTGGCGGAGCATGTCAAATGCTAAAAAATATAGATCAAAAATGTTTAAAAAATCGCACCATCAAATAGTATGAATTTTAATTGCAAAATTAAACTTACTATATCGGTTTAATGCATGTAAATGCTTCCGACAGATGGCGCTGGTCGTAAAGACAAATGTAATAAGGAGATTGGGATGGTCGAAGTACCTGTACTATAGCTCAGTGGCTTAGAGCACTTCCCCGGATTGGAAAAGACGCGGGTTCGATTCCCGCTAGTACAAAAAATCTCTTTTTCCTTATTCTCAAATAATTTATACTTTGAAAAGTGGCGGAGCATGTCAAATGCTAAAAAATATAGATCAAAAATGTTTAAAAAATCGCACCATCAAATAGTATGAATTTTAATTGCAAAATTAAACTTACTATATCGGTTTAATGCATGTAAATGCTTCCGACAGATGGCGCTGGTCGTAAAGACAAATGTAATAAGGAGATTGGGATGGTCGAAGTACCTGTACTATAGCTCAGTGGCTTAGAGCACTTCCCCGGATTGGAAAAGACGCGGGTTCGATTCCCGCTAGTACAAAAAATCTCTTTTTCCTTATTCTCAAATAATTTATACTTTATAAGATATCTTCGAAAATTTTGATTAAGCACGAGTTTCATACATATATAATATGATATTGTGTCGCGAATATTAATGTTATTTTATTTATTTGCACGACATACAGGGAAGAAAATATATCGTAAAACTACTTATACGGATTTATTTTTCTCTTTTCTCAATTTCCTAATATTATTTTTTTAATACTTTACAACATTTACGTTAATATCAGAAAGGAGTAAATTAGTTTCCCTAAAGAATACAGATCAGGTTTTTAACTGTTTTCTCGATTTATTCTTTCGAGATGAAAACAGTTTATTCTGTATGTTGATTCTCAAAAAATGGGAACTATTGATATGAACACGATTAATTAGTCTCTTTGAAATAATAATTGTTTTTTTTTTAATTAAATTCTAAAGAAGCTTCCATCACGATTCGGCCATAAGATAGAAGATAACAATAATAAAAGATAAAATATAGTATGATTATTATTACCAGAGTCAAAATAGTTTTAAAGGCTTTCTAGCAGTAGAGAAAACCTTTTCCCAGCTTGAATGGGCCGGCTCGATCAGGGAAGTACTTCCCAAGCACAAAGTATGGGCGTGAAGTAACGCTAGGTACTCTTATCGTGGGGTGCGGGTCGGGATCCCTTTGCGTTGGTGCACCTCGGGCAACGTCGACACTCTGGTGCCGGCGGCTGAATTCCGGCAGGGGACGGGTCTCCGCGTGTCCCTCTGACTAGCAGAAGGCACAGCGGATAGGCCAGACGTCCGCCGTGGAGGGTCAGCGGGACCATAGTGGCCCCCCGACTCTGGGAGGGGGACAGCGGGGTCACAGCGACCCCCCCGTCCCCGGAGACGGGGCTTTTAGCTCGAGTGGCGACGGGCTCACTGGTAGCAGTGGGCCAAACGTCTGCCGTGGAGGGCCAGCTGGGCCATAGTGGCTCTCCCGGCCCTGGGAGACGGAGACGGCGCTTTTCAGCCCGAGGGGCGATGGGCTTACTACTTGCTTGCAAGTGGTAAGCAAGATCTGATACAGACCACTGTTCGGCCCGACCCGTAATTCTGGAGGACAGGACCCGGGGTCTTCGGGCCGCGGGGAAGAAAACCCCTATAAAAAATACCCCAATCGAAGCTTTGCCGCCCGGCGAGGAATGAATGGCTGGAAGGTACCCAGTCACGAGGGTGGCACCCCATAGTCGAGGGACTCAAAACTCAAACATGGCGGACGTGCAAAACATTAGTGTACCTCCGGAGGGTACCGGGCGTAACGCGCCCGGAGAATCCCTCACAGGGCCGAGTACCAAGACCGGCCCTGTCAGCCCCTCGTATCGGAGGGGGGCAACCAACGCCGAAAATAAAAGTTAAAAAAAGAAGGAAAGAAGAAGAAGAATGGGAAGACCCGTGGGAAGAAGCCCACACCCGCGGGTAGTCCTGCCATGGGCAGCGGCTCTACCGCCGACATGGAGACCTCCGATGGCGGCAACAGTTCTGCCAAGGTGCCGAGTGTATGCATGCCGAAACAGGGGTCCAAGCAGAGCGCGACCACATCGAAGGAGCAGCCAGCCGCAACGTCGGAGCAGCCAGCTGCATCGAAGGAGCAGCTAAACTCATCTGCCGAGCCAGCGCGTCTCCTGAAGCGCCCGATTTCGAGAAGGACAGCGCGTCCTCGGAGTCGGAGGGCAGCTCTACGGAGATGCCCCCGCCGGAAAGACCGGGAAGGTCAGCCAAGAGAGGCCGAGGCGCTAGCGGGCGTATGGCGACCCGAGCCTCGACCCTAGCGGATGCGGCCATACTTCAGGGTTTGGCAGTGGGGCTTTTGGTGGAGAAGAGGGTAACCCTCCTCACATCGAAGCTCCGTGAGGAGCCTCCGGACACGGATGGTCCGCCTATGGTGGACCAGATTGCCCAGAAGGTTTCCGATGCCGTGGCCGTCGTTTCTACGGTGGCCAATGGGTCCCGGAGCGTTCGGGGCAACCCCGCGGAGGCCCTCAACAATGCTACTAAAGAAGCATACGGGGCAATGGAGTCTCTACGACGGTACTCGGTGCCAGGGGGGACCGGAAAGCTGGAGGTGCCCTGCCGCTGCAGGTGCTTCGAGGCGTAGGTGGCAGAGCCCCGTAAGGAGCTCGCCGGCCGGTGAGGCAAACCCAGGTCTCGCCAAGGCCGGGCCGGAAACCTCTGCCTCAACGGCGGGTGCGGGGCCTCCGGCCCCTGGTCTCCTAACAAAGGAGCAGATGCGCCAAGTCATTGATCGCATTAGTGCCAACTATGACCCGCGCATCGACTCCTTGATCACTAGGGTGCCGCCGGAGCTAAGACTCCGTCCAGCTCTGGCCGCGGATAGGAAGGTAACGCCGCCTTCGGCCGCAACGCCGCTGCCCTGCCAGGGTGGCCGCGTGAGCACATATTCCGCGGCTGCTGGTGCTACGTCGCCCAAGGGGCAGGGCAAAGCTGCCCCCAAGGCTAGTAAGCCAAAGACGGCGCAGAAGGCTGGGCAGCGCTCCAAGGGCTAGCCCAAGGAGCAATTCCCCTTCCGCGTGCTGGCCAGCCCTCGCGGGCCCCAGCAAACATACCTCGGGATTCCCAAATCCCACCACCCGTCACATCCAGCCCTGCACCCTCTGACGAGGGCTGACAGACTGAGGACGGTGGGAGGAAGAAATCCCGGTGTAAAAAGAAGAGGAGATCTGCGGCTGGAGCTGCTGCCCAAGCCGTGGAGCCTGTAGCGCCGGGGGGCAAGCCCAGCTCCAAAGAGAAGTCGCGCAAGCACAAGCTTCAGACGCCGAAAACAGCAACGGTGGTGATTACCATGCTGCCGGAGGCGGAAGCGGGCGTGACCTATCAGGCCATTTTGAGGAAGGCCCGGGCAGAGATCGACGTCTCCGACCTCGAAGGCGTCGCCACCCGGACCCGCCAAGCCCGGACAGGGGCTCGAATTCTCGAGTTCCCCGGGGGCGGAAGGTCCCAAAATACGATAGCCACGAGGCTGCGAGGTCTGTTCGGTGAAGGCAGTGGAGACCGCATCGCCAGACCGGTGAAATGCGCTGAACTGCGCGTTTCCGGTCTGAACGACTCGGTGACGGCTGAAGACGTCCGGGAGGCCATTGCCTCGAAAACCGGATGCTCGGATGCCGTCGGCTTCATTAGGACCGGACCAGGCGGTGTGGGTACCGTCTGGGTGAGTTGCCCTGTCGCGTCGGCGAAAATCTTGGCTGACGCAGGCAGGCTCATCGTGGGCAGGAGTGCCACGCAGGTTACGTGCTGGAGCCCTGACCTGCGAGGTGCTATAAGTGCATGGCGATTGGACACACCCAACCGACGTGCACTAACTGCTTTGATTGCGGCGGTCTTTGTTTCCGCTGCGGCAACGTGTAAAGGGCAATAGACCTGCGATGCACTACGGGAGGAGGGGAGGCGGGAGGGGTGTAGACCTCCAGTCACTACAGGCCCAAAAAATCGGCCAATCGGCCCAGGCTGCCCCCCCTAGCGGGGTCCGCCGCCGACCCGGGTAGAGGAGGATATGATTACGGCCTAACATTCAACTGTAACGCTGTCCTCCTCCAGGCGAATCTCAACCACTCCGCCAGGGCGCAGGATCTTCTCCTGCAAACTATGGTGGAGCGGATGATTAGTGTAGCCGTAGCTGCGGAGCCTTATTGCGTTCCTGACCGCCCTAATTGGGTGAGCAGCCACGATGGCTCCGTGGCAATCGTCAGCTCTACGGCGCTTCGTTTCCCGCCCTTGTCGATCAGAGACAGCGGTACGGGATACATCGCGGCCGACTGGGGGGGAGTTACGCTGTACGGCGTGTACCGCCATGTGTGTGTAGAATCTGGCTGGTTTCGAGGTCTGGCTTAATAGCCTAGAGACCTCGTTGAGCCGCTTGGCACCTAGCCGAGTCTTGGTTGTGGGGGACTTCAAAGTCAAATCCACGGCGTGGGGGTCCCCTGCGACCAATGTTGTTGAGTGAGCGGCGTCGACGGGCCTCTGTTTATTAAACAGAGGCTTCGTCAACACGTGCGTGCGGCGATGTGGCGGGTCGATAGTGGACCTTTCGTTCGCTAGTCCCGACGTCGCAGCACAAGTGAGAAACTGGTGTGTCCTGGAGGAGGTTGAGACCTTGTCCGACCATCGGTATATCCTGATTGAGGTCTTCCGGTCTCTCTAGGGCCACAGTAGGGGTCACGTGGCGTGCAGAACTTCTGCGTTCCCGCGGTGGGCTGTGGGTAGGCTGGATAGGAACCTACTGGCGGAGGCAGCCATTGTTCAATCGTGGCTGTCCTCACCAGCCCTGACTGAGGAGGTGGACGTTGAAGCTGGCCGATTTCGCGCTGCGATCACGCAGGTGTGCGACGTCCTCCTCCGAGGAAAGGGCTCTACTGGTGGTCCCAAGAGCTGGCGGACCTCCGTGCGGCGGTCATTCGTGCCCGGAGATCCTACACCCGCAGTCGGCGCGCAACCGCGATGGGGAGCGGGAGGGCCTGCTGTACGAGGCATACCGCATTTCGCGGGCTGAGTTCAAACTGGCCATCTGCCGCGCCAAAACTGAGAAAAAGCAGGAGATGCTGGACGGTCTCAATCGTGACACCTGGGGTCGCCCGTACCGTGTGGCGCTGAATAAGCTCCACACCCAGGGCTCCTTCCTCACAGAGATCCTTCTGCCCGGCCTCCTCACCGAGGTGGTTGATGGCCTATTCCCGCGACGGGTGGAGACCACGCCCCCGGTCATGGCTCCGCCAGGTAGCGACCGGGAGGCTGACTTCAGTGTACCACCCGTCACTGCCTCGGAAATGGGGGCGACTGTTGCGCGGATTCGTTCCGAAAACACCGCCCCTGGCCCGGACGGGAAACCCGCCCGGGCTCTGGCCCTGGCACTGGACCACCTGGTGCCCCGCCTCAGAGGACTGTTCGACGGTGCCTGGCGTCCGGACGGTTCCCTGACTGCTGGAAGGAGAGGAGGCTGGTACTCCTGCCGAAGCCGGGGCGATGTCACTTGACATCGCATACGCCTTTAACAGTCTTCCATTCAGCTGCATCAGGGAGGCGCTCCGGTATTACGGGGTGCCTGTATACCTGAAGCGGCTGGTGGCGGACTATCTAAAGGGCCGCAGCGTCATCTGTGAGAGCCGCATAGGGGACGTTGTGAAGAGACCCATGTCGTGCGGTGTCCCGCAAGGTTCGGTCCTGGGGCCGCTCCTGTGGGACATCGGTTACGACTGGGTGTTGCGCTGTCGGCTCCCCCCCCGGGCTGGCGGTCATCCGCTATGCGGATGACACGCTGGTCGTGGCCCGGGGTGGAAACTTCGAGGAAGCGGCGTTCCTGGCCACCTTAGGGACCTCGAAGAGGGTCAGGAGGATCGGGGCGCTGGGTTTTAGGGTGACCCTGGACAAGTTGGAGGCCCTACTTTTCCATGGACCCCAACGTCGGCCACCTGCTGGCACCTCGATCACAGTGGATGGGGTCCAGATAAGGTATCTGGGCCTGGTGCTGGACGGGCGGTGGCGCTTTCGCGAGCACTTCCGCCAACTGTCCTCAAGGCTAGTTGGCACAGCGTCCGCCCTTGCACGGCTCATGCCGAATATGGGTGGACCCAACAATGCTTGCCGACGGCTTTACGCGGGGGTGGTCTTTTTATCTCCTTCTTATCCTATCCTTAATATCTTTCATATCCACCTCCTAACCCTTTCCTTGGAGATGGCGACGCAAGAGTGATGCCTATGGTGTTGTTAGCATCTATAGGCTAGGTACGGAAATAAATCATAATACTTTCTCATGTTGGTACGCTCGTTTGCCACCCACGTATTATAAAAAGAAATCCAAAGAGCAAAACTAATCTATATAAATCAAAAGAGGTGTGACGATGGGCGCGCATCACGTATAACCTACAATAGGTTTCAATTAAGTTTTTCAAGTTTTACTTTATAGACACTTGGCCTCATAAATATAGTGATTCTTAGTATAATATAAAGCAATTGGAGTTTTTATATTATATTTATGTTAATATAAGAAGCAACGCAGACGAAATCGCGTGTATATAGTTAGAATATATAAAAAAAGTTAGAATATAAACTCATCAACAATACAGCGCTTTGAATTTTTAAACTTAACAAACTACAATCCTCTTTATTAACCTCGCTATTCTTGAACAAAATATCAAGAATGGATCGTGAATATTCACAATGCAATAACTTACTTCGTACTTCGTCGGTTCCTTTTTGTTTTCACGGAATCGCTTAGAGTTTCTATTACATTTATTATTTTATGTTCAATTTCTATTGACCGTGTGTTTGAACCAGTGATGTATTAAATACATATACCTAATGATATCAAATGGTTTACTATGTTCTCCGGTAGAAAATCACTTATGGGCAATTTGTTTATTTACTTTTTTTGGTGATTCTACATCGGATCCAAGTAGCAAGCACGCAAATTACGTAGGCTGCCGCCGGAGGTTGGAAAAAAATAATAATTTAAATATAACTATATTTTAAAATAAACTTATTACAATATTAATCCTAGCCTAAAGTTAGTGCCGATCGTTCGATGTTAGAACAGAAAGTGTGGGAATAGGGGACTGCAAAAGCGGTGATGACACCTCGATCACGTTTCGCTGACTTTGCGCCTCGTGGAAGTAGATGTCGCAATATTCCATGTAATGAGGTTATTGGTATCAGCGATTACTGTGGGAAGATATGGTATGTAACACCTCCCCCCGTAGATCAGGAACTATGCGAGAAATTTTTCGAGAGAGTTGCTGAGATGTTGGCAGGAACAATCTTGATGTGTCTGGGATGAATTTTTGAATTTTCAGTTATCTCAGTGTAAGTATCTTGAGGTTGATCAGACTCGGAGACATGAACTTGCTGTTTCGGCTCGCCGTTTACACTGCGTAGGCGTCGGTACAATAATCCAATAGTGATTGCGATTGTACCGGATAATATCACGTACATAGGAATGGTCGTGTGATATATAGTGTAATCTTCAATTTTATTTTATTTTACAGGTTGTTGGAGAGAAATTGCGGCGTCGGTGTGGTGCAGCTGTTCAAGATTGACAGTGTTTAATTTAATCTCTGTATTTTCTTTATTCCAGGTTTCATTTAATTGTGGGAATTCTAGTATCTTCAAGGCTCGTCCTTTGACATCGTCGTTTGTATTAAAGATTGTAAATTCAGGCGTTGAGATGTAGCAGCCACGTGGGACTGTCTAAATTATCACCTAATATTAATAAATGTTGGGCCATATGGGCATATTTAATTAAATCATTTTCCTTACTTGCTACACTATTACTAATTAAATCCAATGCTTTAGATATTTTATTTTGGTTGTCCAATATATTATCCAAAATATGAGAATGTTGGGACATCCATTGCTTTGTTAAACTTACATGATTATTAAATTCAGACTCTAATGTGTTATCGTTATTCTGTAGAGAGCGGATAGCGTTATCATATTTCAAAGCATCTGTGTAGTCTAGGTTGCCAGTAATGCTTTTAACCACTGAGCCTAACCCGTCTATTAGACCTCTCTTATTTCGTTGATGTTGCATAAGCGTTTCTAATCTAGCGGTTAATATTTTAATTTTACTAGCTAGATAATTAATATTAAGTAGTATAAGTTAGTATAAAGAAAGAGTTTTATTATTTAATATGGGCCTTACTTCTTTTAGTTGATTTTTAACTGAATAAATTTGCGACTTAATTTCTTCAAGATTAACATATTGTAAAAAGGAATGATAGTGGGAGGTTATTTTAGTTTGCCCAATTTTAAATGGTAAAAGACCTGGGCCGTCATGTAACGAGTCAATCGTTACTTACTGCGCGCTGATCAGCTGAAGTAGATGCAATATTGGTAGTATCCTGTAACAACAAAGGACTTTTAGGGGCGCGTTTCAGGCGAGACTTTGCCACGGGGCTACGTTTCTTACGTGTGTATATATGAATAGGTAAGTCGGCTAAAACAGTGCCTGAGTATAACGTGGGGCCAACTTCTGTCGATTTGCTAAAGGATTACGCACAAAGACTTGTTGATCGGGTAAGAGCTCTTGTTCAGACTCGCGGTCCTTATTCCTATTTTCTGTAAGTTGAGTCCGTTCGTGAAGCGAAGACTCGTTTATTAAATCATATACTTTAGTTAACTTACTTTTATGATCCTGAATATACTGTTGTAACAAATGTTCCGTTATTTTAATGTCAAATGGGTCTCTCGGGTAAAATGTCCTGTAATTAATTCTATGGGTCTACATTTTGTAAAACTGTGGATTGAACTATTATATCCTAAAACATCATTGGGCATGAGGTTAATAATCGATTCGTTACGGTGTTCTAATTATAATATTCTTAAGTGTTCCAAAATTGTTGAATCGAATCTTTCTACAATACCATTGTCATTGGAGCTATGGGCAAGAATCTTATGGTGTTGAATCTTATGTAATTTTGTAAATTCTAAAAATATTTGATTAGTAAATTCGGGACCTTGGTCGGTGACAATTGTTAAGGGTATACCGTGGTGTGTGAAAAACTGTAATAGAGCTTGTACTGTGCTCAATGCTGTGCCGTCTCTTAAATAATACGCTTGCGCATATTTGGAGAAAGCATCTACTATGGTAATGTATTTTTCGTTTTGCGCTGTGAAACTGTCTACGTGGACTAACTCAAAAGGTTTGGTAGGTGGTGGTACTATACAGATTTTTTGTTTTACAGGTTTCCGGTCATACTTGGCTTGTCCACAGATATTACACTCATTAATGTACTTATCTATATGCTCTTTCATTTTGGGTCAATAATATCCATGTGCAAGTGCGAGATAACATTCATTAATACCTCTATGGTTGGTTTTACCTTCGTGGTATTTCTGAATGATTTCCTGCTGCCGTAAGTATTCCTTTACGTTTTCAATTTCAGTTTTTGTTAACACTAAATTCATAGTTGAGCTTTTGAATGCATTTTGTATAATTGGGATTATTTTATACATAGCTAACGTAGGGTGAATGAGTATGCCTGTTCTAACTTTGGGGTTAATAAATTCTTTTACAGCATCTATAACATCTTGTTCGAGGGATGAATCTGACAGCTGAATTGTGGTATGGGTATGAGTCTCGAATGGCTTTGTCACGGTAGGTCGTTTCTTTATGTCTCCTACAACTACGAAACAAATCTGCCTATTAAATTTATTTAACGGTTCATCGGATATGGGTATTTCTAATATGAGGTTTTCAGCACTTGTGTGAGCTGTAACGATGGCAGAATCACTAACAGGTCGGATATTTTCAGGTGGATTGACTGCAGTGGAACTTATTTCGTCATGGTGACATTCGTTAATTATACGGTTTGAAAAAGTTTGATGTGGAATAAACGCTTCTCTATCTTGAAAATTGATAGGAACTTTGCTAATTTTAGACGAGTTTGTTGGTATAATATCCTCGTAGAAAGTACTGTTTCGAGAGTTATGCATATAAATTGGATATTGCGCGAATTTAGTTTTTAATATATTATTCTTTAAATCTATAGTTGATTCTCATTTATGTAATAAATCATTACCTATAAGACCGTCAAAGTAGTCGTGAAATTTGTAGATATATAATTTAATCGGGTCGCTATCACATAATTCTCGTAAGCATGGCAATGTAATCGAATACTCATGGCGACTCGTGCCGTGGTAGTTACTTATCTCAAACGGCTCATAATTGCATTGTAAATGTGCATAATAATTGCTAACAACTTGAGGATTGATAAAAGATGAATTTGCACCTGTGTCTATTAATAACTTAATAGGTGGGTCGGAGATAGTTATGTACGGAAGTTGCCTTTGGGTTTGTATATTGAGTTCTATTTGAACTTTTCTGATTTCTGTCTGAGAATCAGAAGGTTCCGGGGAAGATGACGATGGAGGGGTCTCCTGGGTACATTCTTCTATGACTACATTAGGTTGGGTCTGCTGATAATTATTATATCCATAATTATAATAATCAAAGTAATCTGAATCTAACGTATCGTTATAATAGTAATCGGGTGAGTAAGTTTCGTCGTACAGTTGGTTAAGATGAGCTTCACGGCTTTTAAAATAATTAGTTGGGGGTGAATTACCGGATCGAGACCAATCATGACCTCGAATTGGCATAGGCTTGGGGACGAAGTGGCTAACTCCACTCATTGGTCTTGCGGTACTGCTTTGGTTATGCTGCGATTCGCGATGTGGTAATCTAAACACGTTACTAGGTCTATAATTAGGTAAAGGAGTAGCAAATACCTGTTGAGTACGGCTGGGGCCTTTATATTCTGGTTGGTGTGTGTGACTCGGCTTCCACATGGGAACTCTCTGAGAAAACTGCGGAGCAGCTTGATGCGATGGACCTGGCATGTGTGTGGGTAATGGCGTTGGTGGGCTACCTAACATATTTGGGAATTTAAATCCTTGAGTAATCTGTCCATGAGGAATATTATTTTTCTTTTCCGTAAAATTGCTATTTCTTTGCTGTAAGTATAATGTATTCATTTCCTCGTGCACAAATTCTAAAGCTTTTTCTATAGTTTCCGGCCTCATGCAACGTATGCGTGATCCTAGTGGATCTCTAAGACCACGTAAGAAGGCTTGTAAAGTTATTTTTTTATATAAGTTGCGTTTTGATTTAATTGTACTTTGCAAGGTCTCGTGCAAAGAGATATACGTCATTATTGTACTAAATAAGCTTTGACATTTTTCATAAAATTCTTGCGCTGATGATGAGCCCTGACATAAAAGTGCTAGGTCATTGTACAAAGATGTCTCGTCTCGTTGGTCTGCAAAGCTATTTATATATATAAGAGCGCTACGAATACCTGCCCAATTTTCGGGTATTCCGTTACTATTGATTAAACGAGCCGCGGGCCCAGTTACTTTATTTAATATGCCATTTATAAGTGCAAGGTTACACAACTGGTTACTAGGATAGCTATTAATAAATTCACTAACTAATTGGTCACAGAGCTTTATGAACCTGGTCAGAACATTTGGGTTTCCGTCAAATTCGGAAACCAGGTGGAGGGCCTTGAACACTGCTTCTGCGTCTGACATATTTGTACTGCTAGAAAAGGGATTTAAACTTAAATCCCTACCTGCGTCTTGTAAACTACTTCTACTACTAATACTATTTAACCTAGAAGTACCAGATTTCCTAGGATGGAAAATTTTGGCGTTTAAAATATATACTTAAGGATAGAAAGGAGAGCAACCACAGAACGATTCTAAGGTACTCACATATACATTCTGGTTTCTTCCGCGTATCGATGTCTGGATACACCTCTGCTGCAGCTCTCGTAGATTCTGGATACTCGTAATCGGTAGTTGCGCTAGGGCGCAAGACCTCGGTCCGATATTAGGGGAAATCTTGACGCCAACGTGATCCTATTCTCGAGTATCCTACCGACTGCGCCAATTACGTAGGCTGCCGCCGGAGGTTGGAAAAAAAAACAAAATTTAATTTAAATAAAACTATATTTTAAAATAAACTTATTACAATATAAATCCTAGCCTAAAGTTAGTGCCGATCGTTCGATGTTAGAACAGAAAGTGTGGGAATAGGGGATTGCAAAAGCGACGATGACACCTTGATCACGTTTCGCTGACTTTGCGTCTCGTGGAAGTAGATGTCGCAATATTCCATGTAATGAGGTTATTGGTATCAGCGATTACTGTGGGAAGATATGGTATGCAACACGCAAGTCTTACAAATTGAGAACTAAACCATTGTTTTTATTCTTTCATCAGATCCTGGTCACTGTCTGTCTGGTAATATATTGCTTTAGAACATTCCAATGAGCCCAAACACAGTAGCCCTATTGTAAATTAATAAAAAAGCTGACAGCTTTTAAATGCCTCAACAGGTTTTTAATGTCATATGAAGTTACCTCGCATAGAAACGGAAAAAAAATTGAAATCCGTTCAGTCGTTTGAAAGCTATGACGCTACAGACTGAGAATATGTATACAGATACACGTGTACTATATAAGATATACATGTTAAAATTACAACACCTCTCTGTTTATGTCGGGAGCAAAAGACAAAAATCTACAGGAGAATTCAAAAAAAGTGATAAAACTTTGGCTAATCAGGTCTTGATATACTCGTATTTGTGTGAGACTATAAGCTAAAAGCGTTACTAACGACTTCATTCTCTTACTTTTTTTTTTATTGCGTATAGTGGCAGACGAGCCACGGCCCATCTGATGGTAAATGGTAACCGTCGCTCATGGACTCAACTATACTGAGAGTATTGTCAAGCCGCTGCTCACCATTTCATTTCACCAATATGAAATGAAAGAATAAACGGCTATCTCCTGCTACAGCCAAAACGCAAGGATGTGCTTCATGGCCGGTCACACGGGAGATGGTGGTACCAACCCGCTCGGCTCCGATTCCAAGTGAGTACTCCCACTTAGTACACAGCCCTACCAACAGTCATAAGTCATAGCAATGGATGATAATTGCTTACTTTCCTTAGTCGCCTCATATGACACCCGTGGGAAAGAATGGGGTGGTGACACTTGTATTCCTAGTCCGTCACCACACGGACAAACTACTCCTACTACTCCTACTACTTTCATAATACCGTCTGTTAGAAGACGGGAATTAATATTACTGCAAAATTACATTTGCACGATAAGATAATAGTGTTTAAATCATTCTATCTATTGAGAGATAAAATTGAAACTATTATTAGCAGTCTAAAATCTAGAAATGTTCTCGGTTGATGGCAATAATAAGCTCGCCCCCTATTACGTGGGACTTCAACATAGTTGGTGAACCGGGGGTGTGTAATACATCTATGCCTACCCTTTCGGGGAATACAGGCGTGATGATATATATTTTCATATTAAGGCATTGCATTTAACTTCCATCGCACCTGTATTAAAAATAAACCAGCTACTTTACTGCACATCAACTTCTATTCAGTCTTCGCGTATCTAGGGGTATTAAATGCGCACTGCGTCTGAATCCTCGCAAAAATATTAGATGATACAACAAAACTGTAAATTAAAGGTGAAATTACCTTGCGGTGATCTTAAATGGAACTTAATAACCTTAGCTATCTCGCTAGTCATGCGAGTTCTAATGAGCAAAACTTCTAACTGTGCGATCTCGAGCTTCAATTTTGAGTCGTGCATGGAGCTGTGTCTGGTAGGAAGTGATAGTTTGCCCCTACTACATGGAACTAATTTACATAGGCTAAATGTGTGAGACGGAAACCAATGAGCGTTACCCACGTCTCAATCACTTATCTAGTAATTGAGACTAACTTTATAATTGCCTAACTATATAAAGGTAGATACTATCCGATGGAACGTATCTTATACGGAATATAATGATAAAGACAAATTATAGTTATAGCATTTATCTCATTTACTATGAATAAATCGAATATTTTTTAGAGGTAGAACCTTGCTTATCCCAGCATAAATGGGCCAGCTCGATAGGGAAAGTACCACCCACTCACAGAAGATCGGTGTGTAACAATGGTAGGTGCTCCTACCCTTGTGTTTCGTATGGTGAGTGAGAGTGCTGGAAATCCGACCCAAATCGTTTCCCTATCCTCTCCTTAATATCCATCTCCTTTTACTTATCTTTCCTCTCCACTCCAATCCCTTTCCTTAGCGACGCGAGAGTGATGCCTCTGGTGTTGCTAGCGTCTATAGGCTACGGTAATAAGTCACAATACCTTTAAAAGTACAAATTATTTGTGAATAAGGAAAAAGGGATTTTTTGTAGGAGCGAAAAACGAACCCGCGTCTTTTGCAATCCAGGGAAATGCTCTAAGCCACTGAGCTATCGTACAAATCTTTCGATCATCCCAATCTCCTTATCACATTTGTCTTTACGACTAACGCCATCTATCGGTTTAATTTTGCAATTAAAATTCATACTATTTGATGGCGCGATTTTTTAATTAAACTTACTATATTGGTTTAATGCATGTAAATGCATTCGGATAGATGGCGTTGGTCGTACAGAAAAATGTGATAAGGAGATTGGGATGATCGAAAGATCTGTATGATAGCTCAGTGGCTTAGAGAACTTCCCCGGATTGGAAAAGACACGGGTTCGATTCCCGCTCGTACAAAAAATCTCTTTTTCCTTATTCTCAAATAATTTGTACTTTAAAAAGTGGCGGAGCATGTCAAATGTTAAAATATATAGATCAAAAATTGTTCAAACAAATTTGTCAACATACAGTAAAAATCGATAACCAATCTTGAAAGGCCAAATCATCTTTAAACTGTGTCAAGAAATGCTTTACTGAGATTTCAATATCCAGAGCTATAAGATTTTCGGGCTTAAAAACATTGTCTCCATCTAAGTGTGACATTAATCATTGAACTAAGAAGAGTGATGTTTTCTGACAATGGAAGGTATAGGAATACTTTTAAAGGCGTTTTCCATATTTGGTATATTTGATGAAATTTTAAACAAAATGTTAACAACTAAAGTTTGTTTGGCATGCGCCTAATATTTAATTACATTGTATTAAGGAGTTTTCTGAATTGTTACGATACAATATCGATAACATAAAACATTTTTGATTATATAAACTGTTTGTTGGATGAATCTGGCTAGTAAGTTATGTCTTTATATGCAAGCACTCACTGTTAGCAAGACGAGAACAATCCCAGACGATATGCTCAAGGGACTTACCACAATAGTGGTGGATATGCGCAGTATATTTTATGTTTCATAACATGCATCATTTATTTCTACGTGAGTGCTAATCAAGCATACGGTTAGCGATTACCGTAGCCTATAGAGGCTATCAGCACCAGAGCCATCACTTGTGCGTCGCTATCTCCAGGGAAAGGGATAGGAGGTGGATAAAAAGTATATTAAAGAGACAATAGGTACGATAATAAACGTTGTTTAAATGTTGGGTTGAGATCCCTTTGCGCTCACCAATTGTCCGGGTAAGGTTGTCATAGCCGTCAGGGGCTAACAACCAACATCATGCACACACACAAAAAAAAAGGATACTAAGGAGAGAATTGGGAGGGGGATTTGGGCCTCCGTCACAACGTAGGTACCCCACGCTAATTTTTCGTGAGAGGGTGGTTCTTCTCCGATCGAGCCGATATAAGCAAGGCTCTCATCCAACTAGTCTTTGGTTATGAATATAAAATTTTGTTAGTTTACATTTCTGAACTAAAATTGAATGAATTTTCTAAAGTAAACCCGTCAAGAGTGACATGATTAATTTTCACAGTAAAATTTATACTACCATCATATTTTTATAAGAAAAATGGATATAGCTGAATACATGAATTCTAATGTCACGCTTATGTAGCCGGGGAAAGTGACCGTCCAATAAATCTCTCTTTTTTATGAGACACTATAAATTACCGAGTCACAGACCAGACCCTCCCATGCTCATTCTTGGTGACGAGTAACTTCTAAGAGAAATGGGAGGCGCGAAGGGAATTAAGATGTAACTACAGCAATAAAAAGTAACGACCACCGAATCACAATTACAGGGTATTACATATACGTGAGAATGTCGCCAATTTGTAAATAACTGCCTAACCTTCGTAAAATAGGGCATTATCTTTATGATCATTATATGCCTCAGGCATCTATGAAATTAGCTAGACAAGGCACTATATGACACTTCTTCATGACTAATTATAATTTTGATTATTATACGAACTTCAGGCTGATGGATGGATGGATGGATACGAACTTCATTCGAACGTCCCTTTTTCGTAGCAGTACATCTTTATTGAGCCGCCCTTATTAATTCCGCATTTTACTACAGGGGTACTATAATGTTATGTATCTACTTATAATAAATTGATGACATTGAATTAACTGTTGAAAAAATATGTATATCAAAAAAAGTTAGTAAAAATTCAAAAAATCTCAACAAATAGCGTAGGTATTCAGTGACAGGATCTTACCATCAGAAACAAGCTTTCAAACACTTACTTAAGGATAATTCCATGCTCAACTGTAAAATGAGAGCAGTAGCCATAAAGCAGCTGTTTATTTTCTTAAGTGTTTCTTAGAACCATATTTTCTTCACCTGTGAGATACTTCTGTCATTCATCTCCAAAAACGTTGCTTTAATGAAGCATTGGAACTAGTTTCAGTGGAGTTAAGATCTTACTTACTCTTAGTAGATCGTATTTTATGATCATCAACTGTAAGGCGTATATTAATAATTCTACAACCTACAGGAATATAGAAAGAGATCATCAGAATGATTCACAATTTTTTGAAAATACATTTTCTGCCTGTCGTTTTTAAATACATCAAGCGCGAATAGAATTAAAAATAAAATAATTAAAAAAAAAATATATTATTCCAATTGTTATTTCTGAAGAAATGTATTTATTGTTCGTTAGATAAGCCTGGTCAAAGACAGCTGTTTCATGCACGCATCATATATCTTGTAGTTATGGCACACTTAAATGTTTCTGGCTTTAACAGTAACTTATTAGCGTCGTTGTTTGCGTTAGTCATTAAACATAATAAGATTTTGTTAGCACACCGTCAACTATCGACATTTGATTAAGCCAGAATGCTCAATCATGGTGTAATGACGTCTGACGAAGAATGATGAATGTATTTGCCTAACAAAGGGAATATTTCACACAATTTTGGGTTCATAAAATCCCTACTTTTATACAGTATCTCATCTAGTTACTAACTACTACTACTGCATTCATCTTGTATGCACCATCTGTTCATCGTTCACGCGTGATTGACTGACAAACTGGAATAACCTACTTGCTACGGTGTTTCCACATTGCTACGACATGTCCTTCTTTATACCCGTAGCTCAACCATGAGTTTTGCTCACGTAAACTCGCTAGCGACTACGTAAAATATTTGTATGACAAACCTTACAGCGCCTCTGGCGGTTACCTAGGGAATTAAATTCGGTAGTATGAGTAACTTAATATTCCGATGCGTAAAATACCTATCGAAAGGAATTCGATAGCGACTTGGCATTTGTATAGTTTGTATACAAATTTGGTACCATGAGTTATGAATTTGTCTTACGCTATCGAACAAAACCGTTTCGATTGTAGTTACGTAACTCACTGCATTATTGTGTGGTGAAAGACTTAGTTTATCTATAATACTTACTAAAGTTTTGGTGTAAATGCCTGAAAGAGAGCATATTTAGCATGGAATATGTTAGTGGTGGCTGAATATGAGGATAATCGCCGGGAATAAAGAAAAACTCAAGCTAATATGAGAATTCTAGTTGGATGTTCATTAGAAAATATTAGTGAGAATACGTTTGCAAAACTTTACAGGCTTAACAAAAAAGTCTTTTTAAGATTATTTGTGCAATTTTACCTCAGTTTACACAAATAAAGTCTTCACAAAGGGTTTCATTGGAATCAAAGGTAAGTTATGAGGTCACAATAAAATATTGTTGGATTGGGTATGTTACAACCCGCCGGCGACCACCATCATACACTCCACTAGTAATTGAAATCGAGAGGCACTGGATCTCATAATATTAATATAAAAAAGCTTCACAACAACAATACCGCACATTATCGATCGCGATCTACAATAAATACAAATTATATAAGTGAGATGTGAGATTGATTGACTTGGCAATATTTTGTTGACATTAGCCACTAACATTTGTTTACATTAAAGAGGCAAAATTCGAAATCTAGCTATTACGAATACACACTTAAACAAAAGCGACCCATCTATTTAGTCGGATAACAGTACGGAATTGAACTTTAGCATTTTTCTCTTTCGTTTATACCAAGATAGAAAAAGAGAACAATAGCTGTAAGTTTACACTGTACCAACATAACGACGTGCTACGTAAATCTACTGTCGAGCTTACTTGAGCAAGTGACGTAAGCGGCAATTTAACTCATGGTACGAGTACTACCGAAATCTATCCTATACACGTATAAACGCTAGCGACTCTAATTACCTATCGTATCTTTATAGCATAAACTCATGGTCGAGCTACAGGTTTGAGAAGAGCACTTAACTTGCGATAGACGTTCTTTCATTTCATATCGGTGAAATGAAATGGTGAGCAGCGGCTTGAAATTCTCTCAGTATAGTTGAATCCATGAGCGACGGTTACCATTTACCATCACATGGGCCGTTGCTCGTCTGCCACTACAGGCAATAAAAAAAAAACTAGGCGGCACGGCGACTTGGCTGTGCCCCTGGTGTAGCTAATGTCCATGAGCGGTGGTTACCACTTACCATCACGTAGGCCGCTTGCTCATCTGCTATCGTTAGCAATAAAAAAAACATATAAGTACCTAGTCATCTAAAAATTCACAAACTTTCACGTTTATAATATTTACTAGCAGTGCCCGCGGACTCCGTTCCGCGTTAGTAATATTTTTGCCCCGGCCTGTTTGTCCCGCGTAATACTTCAGGTTAAAAGTTCGGTATAAATAAAAATTATTATTTAAAATTATCATTAAAATTATCATTAAGATATTTTATTTTAGTTTTTTGTTTTTTTATTGTTTTTTGTTTTTTTCTTATTTATTTATGTACACACACATAGTAACACATATAAACTAAATTATTTATAAATATTTGTACAAAGGTGCTGCTTATTTCTTAAGAAATCTCTTCCAGCAGACCCGCGAGAGGAAAGTTTGTACTAAATGAAGTAAATTGTGTGTAGGGGGGCATAAACATACATACACTATAATATAATCGAGATAAATATTTAAATTTAGACATTATTATATAATAATAATCATATACTTACACATATAAGATGTATCCATTATTTATATATACATACATACCTATACTTACATATATACATACATGTACACAAATACATAACTACATATATACTAGATACATAAATTATATTAAATACCCACAATATAATAATATTATGTTATACATACAATCACGAACGCGCATGATTTATTAGGCAACAGTAGACAGGTAGTATTGACGAACCCTGCGCTTGAATGATACGGAAGTGGGAGAATCCCTGATATCCGCTGGAAGTGAATTCCATAGTCTTACTGCATGCACAGTAAAAGAGTATGCATAGAAATCAGTTTTAAGAGATGGAACTTTTAGCATGGTACGAAGATTGGTTCTACAGGGTGCATCTTTGGTACGGGCAAAAGAGAACCGTTCCCTGAGATAAGATGGTGCAGCCTGATTATGCAGGATGTTATATAATACACATAATAATCTAGAATTTCTACGAAGTCTAATTGGGAGCCATTGGAGCTCATTTCGAAACAGTGAAACGTGGTCGTACTTTCTGAGATTATATACAAAACGTATACATAAATTTTGCAGCCTCTCAAGCTTATTTAGAAGCTCCTCAGTAGCATCTACATAGCAAGCATCCGCATATTCAATAATAGGTTAAATGAGAGTCTGGGCAAGGGTGATTTTAGTTTTCAAAGGCAGGAAATTCTGAAGACATTTCAAGGAGTGAAAGGTGTAGTGAACCTTCTTACTGACCTCATTAATATGTTTACTCCAGGATAAGGGGGTATCAAAGAGGACTCCAATTTCTTTACTGTGTCAGAGAATGAGATCGATGTCCCAGAAAGTGAAATGGGACTTAATGAAGAAACTTGTAGCTTATTGCGAAAATATCGACTACCTATGATTATGGCCTGGGATTTATCAGGATTTAAAAGCAAACCATGACATTTGGCCCACTTACTAATGCTATCCAAATCATTATTAATAGCAGCCAGTGCTGAATTAATGTCGGCTTCCTTGAAATGCAAGTATAATTGCAGATCGTCAGCGTAGAGGTGAAAGTGAGAAGAGATATGCATTGAGACAGAATTTATGAAGATAGAAAAAAGTAGAGGCGAGAGTACGCCCCCTTGAGGTACGCCGACATTGACGTTATTCCAATCGGAAAAGGCATCATCAAATCGTACACATTGTGATCGCCCTCGGAGATAGGAGTTAAACCAGGAAATAGCCAAGGGAGAGACGTTAAGAGATTTCAGTATCACCAGCAGTATCTCAAAATCCACAGAATTAAAAATTCTTATTGGTTTTTGTATGTTTTGTTTTTTATGTTACTGTTTTTTGTTGTTATTTTTATTACTTGATGTTAATATATACTGTTTACATTATTTACATAATGTTTACTTAGTTTAATTGTTCAAAACTTCTCGATATACTATATTAGTAGTAATGTTATCATTTGGTACTAAAATATATTGTCTTTCAGGAGTTCCAACCCGAGATAAGCCAACATATAACTGCCCATGGGAAAAACAGTGCTTTCTCAGGTCAATGCCTAACAGAGAAAATGTTTGACCCTGGGACTTATTAATAGTGAGGGCAAAAGAGACCTTGACGGGTAACCTTTTAAACAGTATAGGTAAATCAGTCGGAATCATGGGTATCCGCGGAATATAAGCAAGTTGTCCCACTGCTGGCCCTGTGAAAATGGTCGCCACTATTATGTTCTCCCGCAACTCTTTTATGAGCAGCCTTGTGCCATTACACATGTTGGGGGGTCTCAAGTTCTTTAAAAGCATGATAGGAATGCCAACTTTTAGCATAAGGTCGTGGGGAGGTAAGCCAGAAGGAATCAAAGAATTTAAAAATTCTTGAGGCTAGTGCACTGTAAGTCCTCAATATTACACACCGTGTCAATGGACTTATACTGTTTGACTTGACCGGGGATTTTTCCTTAAATTATTTTATTTATCTCATTCACTAAATCGTTTCTGGGTGAGACTATTGCCCTAGAATAAAGCCAATGATAATCTATTTCCATTAAACTTTCAAGACCGGGATATATTGCGTCTATCAGATCTTCTAACATGTGTAATATGCGATTGTCAAGTTTAATGTCAACCCTTTTTTTTTGTTAAGGCGGGAAAAAATGTTCCTAACTGCACACCCCGTCGTTCGGGGCAACGAACAGGGTAGTGTGGGGCCCTCGCCCACTAATGTAACCCGCCGTGTGCCGTCTCTCCGCCTTTATTGGCGGGCCACTGGAACCATGTTACATTCCTTCGGTGGTTTAATGTCATCCCTACTGTTGGTGTTAGGACAGAAAATTTTTCCTTCTCCAAGATTCAGTAGTTGATGCGGAAAGTCGTTATCGTAGTTGTCACTCAAGTGGGCTCTCATGTTTGCTCGTAAATTGAGAGTTTCAACGGAACTCCATAAGCATGATGATTTTAAGCATGCCCTGATGACATCGGCACGTGTTCCTTTTATTATTACTGGCAGCGTTTGCCGAAAATCATCCACAAAAACAAAAGTAGTAGATGTATACTGATGACTGATGTATGATACTGCCTATATCGCCACGCAACGGCTGGGGCGGCGCGCAACGCACGTTTCTATTTTGCTAATATCTTTGAAGTTATTTGTTTAAACTGTATAGAGTAAAAGGCACAAATATTCTACATTGAATTTGCTGCTAAAAAACTTATTTATAAAGATATAAATTAATATCATATGGGATAAATAAGCTTCACAAAAAATATTTTTAATCCACAATTTTAACAGTAAAAGCAGTTATTGTGAGTTATCCGTAGGAGATAGGCATATGCTATTGCGGACTTTTTTACAGATTTTGATACGTTATTTAATATTGTAGTACATTGTTTTTTTCTAACCTCAATAGTTTCCGCAGCGCACGTGACGAAAGCAATTTTTTTACAACTTGGATTACATTATTCAAGTTTAAGTAAAGATGCGTAATTAATTTTGGAAATTATTATAGCCTATGATACTCCACAATAACGTAGCTTTCTATTGGTGACATAATTTTGAAAATCGGTTCAGTAGATCCAGAGATTACCTCTTACAACGTCACAAACTCACAAACTCACAAACGTTACCTCTTTATAATAATATATAATAATAGTATAGATTAGAAAATAAGTTATTATTTAGTAGAATGGTTTAGTAATTAAAACCGAATTTCTTATCTAAATCAATATATTTATACTAGTATATGTTAAATCCATTGCGAGTATGCAGAGATATAGGTACATGTATTAACTTTTTGTCGCAGCTACATGTTATGTTGTATGTTTGAGCAAGTGAAATTCACATAAATGCAAAACACATGCAAAGTCCTTTGCAATACAGGGCTTTACTCCTCTATTAAAACAACGCTGTGTTTGTATCTATGGGTGTATAAAACTCTGCCATGTTATGGTAATTAGTTTGTAATATTGGTATTAAAGTAATGAAAAATACATTAATATTAGTTCCGGTATATATATTATGTATGGTTGTTTCTAGCCGTGTGGGGCGGCTTTAGAATTGTCCCACCCCTGTCTACCCACGTTGAAAGGCTGATGGATGGATGGATGGAGAGTAGTTTCTGGAAAGAATCACGGGCAATTTACTTTTTTGACAGCACAGATGGCGGAATGGTTTAAATACCGGCCTCCCGCCCGAATGTTGTAGTTTCGATGCCCACACAAGAGTCTGGGTGTACTTTGTGTCCGTGAAATTGTATGTTTGTAAAGTCCCCCGTGATACAAGGATTATTCTTTAAAGCAGGGTGTTGCCTTTAAAAAAAAATTACGACCTCTAATTATTATGATTGTTGTGCGGTAGAAATGGATGCAACTATTGTTTTAACTAAAAAAAAAATTGGTTGCCTGTAAAGTCGGTATACGGGCGAAAGTTTTACGTGACAACGACTTTGAGTGGTAAAATAATTTTAATGTGAATATTCATTCGTATAGTAGGAAGAAGGATGAAATAATAGTAACAATTTAAAACATTTATTTATACAAAGAATTATATTTAAAACATTAATTTATACAAAGAATCTCGCACTGAATTTCATATTAACAAAATTTTATTTCTTCGTCTCTCTCGCTCTTAGGCGGGCTAACCATGCCCGAGTTGAAGGGACGCGTGCCTCTCACTCGCTCTCATTGTGAGCGCATAACGTGAGCGGAGCGTAACGCAGTTTCTTGAAGTGTCACCCGGCAAACCAATTTATAAGACGTTGTCACGTCAAAAATAAATTAAATTACAATACATGTTTGAAATATCTAAATAACAGTTTTTAACGACTTCATAATCATCAGTGGGTGTCTAACACGACTATCGTATGTAAATAACAATTATTTATTGCTTTTATTTCTTTTTAAATGTAGATATTGTAGAGCTTGCTAAATAGCAGCTTGTTCCACTGGTGTTGCTGCTATCATTTCAGCTTTTCCCACGGTGATGGTAGTCGGGATACGTAGGTACCATTTTTTAAAGGGAAAAGAGATAAAGGGGGTAGAGGAATGATAAAACCCTTTTTTAATGATTTTAATAACGTTAACGTAGCTTTATAATAAATTGATACTGCTATTATTATATTGGTACACCTATCGTTGAGTTTCGTATGGTGAGTGAGAGCGCGGGAGGCCTACACCTAATCTCTCCTTAATACTCGTATTCTTCCTATCCACCTCGTACCCCTTTCCTTGGAAATGGTGAAGTCCGAGTGAGGCCTCTGGCTAGCGTCTATAGGCTACGGTAACCGCTTGCCATCAGGTGGGTTGTTACAAATTTCGTCCAAATGCGCTCTAAAAAAGGTTACATAATTCAATAACATTGTATAATACAATATGCAAACAAAATGATGTAAGAGTAAGTCTTTGGTTGTTTCACACGATACTCGATACTTAACTGATTGTTATGAAACTTTGCTATAATTATTATAGTCTGCAACAAAGACTTACTACTTTTAGATTCGTTTCTTGAGGGATATAATATATAAAGATATTAAACAACACATAGCATCACGCCTGTATTCCCCGAAGAGCTAGGCAGACGAGTCTATTGCCGTCTACCGGGAAACTTTTTCAAGCTCCAGGCTGCTACTGAGAATTTTTCTTTTTATGATAAAAGCTTAATAACATTGCCCGACCCGGGGATAGAACCGGAAACCTCATGAACAGTCGCTCACACTACCGCTGCACTACCGAGGCAATTTAAAATACATATTATTTAGTGTATTTTAGATTTACTTAATAAATACTGAGCCGATGCTCAAACGACGCATTTATATTCTGAGGCCCACGCAGCCGTAATTTTGGGCAGAAGCTAGCTTGTAATATTAGTCAAAGGAATATAATACTTAACTAAAACATTATTAAAATAAACAAGAAAAACGAAGCTTAAACATTGATCGTAACATAAAATCCTGTTTTAATTGGTCCCTAGTTAGCCCGTCAACAGTATAGTAATAAACGATAATCCGCTGTTCTACACGGCATGTGGAGTAACTGTCCTCGCCTAGTTTATATCTTATATATAAAATTCGCGTGTCACAGTGTTTGTCGCCATTCTCCTCCGAAACGGCTTGACCGATTCTTATGAAATGTTGTGTGTAGGTATGTTCTGTAGGTCTGAGAATAGGATTTAAACTATTTTTCATACCCCTAAGTGACAAGGGTGGTCCATCCTAATATTTTATTTTTTATTATTTGGACATTTTTATTTATTTTATTTGTTTTCATAATTAGGCATTATAAAATACATACAACCCTAAATTTTCACTCTTCTACTGTCAACCCTTATTTTGAATAGCGATATTAGTACTTTATTAATTTCATTGCGAAATACATGAAGTTCGCCGGGTGAACTAGTATTATGTAAATTTTATACTAGATTCAGCCCACGACTTCACCCGCATGGGCTTCGGAAACGTCACTCTACGGTGCGCTTCGCAAAAGTCGTCTATCAGCCACAGATATGCCAGCGGTTCCGCGTGCAAAAGTTTATAAAAGCTCAATTATCACTTGCTTATGATCACGCTATCTCCCTTGCGGGTAGGCAGAGAGAACAGAGTGCCAAAAGGTTCTATTCTTGCATACATTCATAATTCTCGTCATACGCGCTCACCGGTTTCGGAGACTCCTGACTCCACCTTCCTTCATTACATAACCGATTTGGTCTGGATAGATGTCTCGGTCTTTTCAAATATTATGCAAAATTTTATTATAATTTGTTCAGTAGTTACGACTTCATAGTGTAATAAACAAACAAAAAACTCAAATACGCATTTATATTATTAGTAAAAGATCAACGACCCTTGATATTGGTAAGGATCAACATCCATCATGATATTGTCACCAGCAGAAACCTTTCAGAATAATCAGAGCATAGGTCAAATTTACACACTGTTGACAAACGACTATCTGTGTTATTTGCCGATCATAGGCCTCCCCATCAAAATACCCCATGGAACAGTCATGTGCCACCTGCGTTCAAAGGCTGGCTGCGACTTTGACTAGGTCATTGGTCTACCTGGTGGGAGGCCGTCCTACACCGCGCTGTCCGACACGTGGTCGCCACTCGAGAACCTTTCATCCCATTGGTTGTCGGTTTGTCGAGCGATATGACCTGCCCATGGCCACTCCAGTGTGCGAAACCGGTGGAATATGCCGGTTAGTAGACTTCATCAAGCAAAACTTTTGGACTTTCATTCTCAGATTCATGATGCCTCTAAGTGGTGATCACTCCCAATTTTGATCCTGCTGATCATTGAGACATCATTAAATACGCCTTCGGCACTCTTACTCACCGCACGAGACAACAGCAGGAGTAGTTACTATTGTTTGTTTCTTCTGCGTAATGGTAGTACTTACCCAGTCTAACCGACCTATTCTTGCTGGGTTATTCATGCGTATTGTCTAAGGTGCGTTTAAATTTTACGAACATAAATTAGGTATGTCTTTATTATATTATTTCTTTTGTTAACGTGCTTAACGTAAATATATCGTTTGAGTACACAGAAACCAAGTTGAAGAAGTTTTATAACATACGCTAGCCAGCGTATGTTAAGTAGACTTGATCTACAATGTCTGTCTGGCAATTGTTATAGGTAGCCTATAACATTTGCCTAACTCTTACTGGGGTTTACTACTAATCCAAATCTGGTAGACCAATCAGAGATGTATTCCAGGTCGCTATTTAGCCTAAGGGCAGCTGAGGAGACATTGTCAATACTTGCCTGACAGTACAATTGTAGGTCATCAGCATATAGATGATACGCATATTGAAGGTTTTCGGAAAGAGCATTTATAAACAGAGAAAATAGCGAAGGAGAAAGAATACCGCCTTGAGGTACGCCAGCATCGAGAACACGCCAACGAGACATGGTCTCACTGAGGCGAACCGACTGCTGACGCTCCTGAAGATACGAAGTGAACCAATCCAGGGCAATGGGTGAGATCTTAAAGTGGAAAAGGATAGAAAGCAGGATATCGTGACGGAATCAAAAGCACTAGAGAAGTCGATTAAAACGAGAACTGTAACTTTCGTATTCTCCATGCCAGCTCTGATATCGCCAGTCACTTTGAGGAAAGCGGATAAAGTGCTGTGGCCTGGTTGAAAGCCCGATTGGAAGGTACTCAACAGACCATTACCAAATACAAAATTGGAAAGTTGTTTATGTACGCAGGCCTCCAGCACCTTTGAGAGGTAGGGGAGTATGGATATAGGACGGAAGTGATTGGGTAGAGAGGGATTGGGAATCTTAGGTAAGGGAATTACGTAGGCTTTACGCCATTGGGATGGGAAGTGTCCGGAAATTAGGGAATGATTGATGATGTGGCAGTTAGTTGGGAGAAGGTGCTCTAATATAGTGTTATGTTGTTACTCAAAAAACAGTAGCAACTAGAGCTTTTGTTAGCACCTAGAACTTTTGTTATCATAAATATTTTTTTCAATCTTATGTTATAAATCTTTATATTTAATGTTCTTATCTGATTTTATGTAATTGGATATAAATTCACAAAGTAAAGGATTTTCATATTAGAATATTACATTTTATTTTTATGAAAAAGATGATGTTAGCATACTAAGATAAATGAGTTCAGGAAATTGCTTTTTTTATTACGTCACAACAATATATATTGGGGTTATTACTGGTATAGGCCTTTAATAAATAAAATTTTACAAGCGAAAAAATAATTTTGGTATCTCATTGGAATAAATGATTATCTTGCCCCTTACAATGTGATTCACAAAATCTTATCAACATTGTATCGTCTTATTTATGATTGGTAGAGACATAGACGCGTGACGTCGCAATAATCGCTCACCGTATCACGATGCTCTCTCAACCAAAGACAATGAGACGATGAGATGTCGATACGATTTGGTGAGTTACATTCTACGGGCGTTGCACTAGGAAATACACTCTGTCTCTTTCTTATAAGCACACAACAAATGGACATAAACATTATAGTTTCAAAAAAATATTACACTGGTCCACAAAATGATTTGTCGTGCGCAGTAATTGAACTCACAACGTAGTGTCATGGAAGCTCGGTGCCCAGTATATTGTTTGGTCTATGCAATCATTCTTATAATTTCACTGCATCAATCTCATATAAAAATCGTTTTTTTGAACTAGTAGGTATCTATCTAACCTCAAAACAGAAAACTAGTAGATAGTAAGCACTGCTTATAAATCTGTATATTTAAGATTTTTGTACGCCCACCACATAAAAACTACGGAACGGATTGTCATAAAATTACTTATCTTGTATGATAACCTGAGATATAATAACCTAAAACTAAATTTTGATTGTGGCTCAGCCACGGATAATGGCTAGTAAAGAAATAAAGTAAACAACATATAATATCATAATTATGATAATCAACTAATGCATCTTGCTAAGTGCGTACGAAATCCCGAAATCTGACTTCATCAATCAACACAAAAACTAATGCTATAATTCATTATCATGGGCCATAACGTCTCACAAGTCTCCGTCATAAAGAGGGTAAATAGTCTATTAAATCACTATGCTTAAACAGTTGTTTTGTTGCATAATGTTTCTAGTATTATGTTATATAGGTGTTTGCTAGTGTAAATTTATATAGTTACAAACAAGAAATGGCAATACAAAAAAGAAGTATTGTGAATATAATTACTGTCACAAAGGGAATATAGGATGTGAAAAAATGTAAAAAAATGTATTACAAATAGCAGCCCTCAAACCATTGACGCTACCCTGTTAACCAACATAAATTTCAATCTAAATTAAGCTTTCAATGAATTGATAAATAAAAGTGTTAAATGCATGAATAATAATAGCAAATTGTAGTTTACATAAATTAAACATTAAGTCTCAAAACAAATTTTTCAGAAATAATGATTCATGATATTATCTATTTAATCCATATTTGTCTTATTCGAAAAGTTATTCAGATCTAAAAAATAACAGCGATTTGATGCTATGAACAAAAAATCCATTCACTAAAGGGGAATCAGTCCTGGAATTAAAAAACAAAACATCAGACCAATTACCTTATTCTCAGTACTAGTAAACAACAAAAAAATGTAAAAAAGGTAATCAGTTTTCACTCCGTTTCGATTCTACTATGCGATAATTACGTTTCAGCAAAATCTAATCGGAGTTTCAATTGATTTCTCTTCATTCTATTAGAAATCGAACCCCACCAAATATTTATTACATCGTAAAAAAATATAATGGAATTGGTAACGTCTTTGGTTAAAGGAAAATATTTGCTAGTATAATTTATTTTTCTTTTCTTTGATCTGTAATATTATTTGGTAGTAGTCTACCAAATAATATGTAATATTCCTAATTACTATACGTGCATACTACTGTTATATGTATGTATCATAATAAAGAAAAAAATATTAGGCTTTTTTCTTCACTACCCATGTACGAATTATTACTAATACAAGTAACGACATCACAATCAACTGCACAGCTGGTGAAATGGCTTATATATCGACCACCGATGCTTGTGCTTTGGCTTCGATTCTCACTCAGGACAAATCTTTGTATAACTCACAAATGGTTGTTCTGAGTCTGGGTAAACCTTTTCTGTGTTCGTGAAATTGTATGTTGCCAACATAAAGACCTAAAGACCCCCGCGATACAGGGGTAATTCTTTAGTAAACAGTTTTGTCTTTGTTTTAAAAGCCAGTATACTTACATAAGTTAAGTTCTAAGAAACTAAAGATATAAACAATCTTCAGAAACAAATATATACAAATAACTTAAAGAAGATATTCTTAAAAGGTCAAGTAGAGTTTGCAGCCGGTGGGCATATATGAAAAGTAAATGGGTTGTGTAAACAGCCGCAAACATATTTACACACCTCATTTCCTCTTGGCATAGTTTTTGCCTTACATATAAAATTTTCTGAATAACAAAGCTCGCATGTATATTGTGCTCATTTGAGTAAAATTATTCCCATCTACGTTTTATTAGAATGAGAGACCTTTGTAGGTGATTCAGGCTGCTGCTGGCAATACGAGTTTAGAACTTTGGAATTAAGTCTCATATCTCTTGAGAGAGCTTCAAAAGAAACTTGTGATAATGAATAATTTTAGTCGTGTATAATTATATATTGATGTACTGAATTACACAATGCTATGTTGTTCAGAAATAAATCATCGAAGTTTCTTTATAAAACACATCAAGGCGTAATATGTGATTATCACGCGATTTACGATTGCAGTCGTAGCGATAAAATTCCTGATATTATATATAATCAGGCAAAAGACGTAAATAATCAGTTATTAACTTTTAAACCGACTTCAAAAAAAGGAGGTTCTGTATTCGGTCCGTATGTGTGTTTGTATGTCCGCGATTTTCCCAAAATCTACTAATCTGATCTGGATTGGGGTTTCTTTATTAGAACCTTATCTTTTTATGGAAAGTTTTAGTATAAGGTTTGTGATCTGATAGATCTTCAAAGATAGACAATGTAACTCTTCAATTACTAACAGCAATTGACCCGCGATTACTTCAAACCCTAGCTACTTATTGTTTTCCCCATTAAATAACATAACATCACGCCTGTACAGTTTTAGGGGGTAAGTAGATGTATTATACACCTTCATTGTCGAGCCACTGAAATTCCCATAATGTTTGGGCGTATGAAATTGTTATAATATGGAAGGTTTATATTATATATGTCAAAATGAGACACTAAAAATACTAATTAAAATGAAATATAAAAAATATATAAGAAAAACTGAAAAATAAAGTTTGTTTATTGGACTTTAGAATTATCCAAATCAAAAGACTCTCTACGTTGGAGTTATTCGCACTTCAAATAGAACTGCGCCTGACTGCTATCCGAGTCCGGTAGTTACATTAGCATAACATAGCCACTATTAATTACAAACATTGCCTTCAGACTATTAATGCGCAGAACTGTCACATTAAATAGATCGGGTACAATTTTCCAATATACATATTTTAGTCCAATACCAAGGTATTTCAGACACATCAATTAATTTCAGGTTAATAAATCATGACATAATAGGCAGCATTACAAATTCTCTGCTTCTTAAGTATGTAAGACTTTGTAAGAATTAATTGTACATTAAAGTAGAATAGAGAGTATTCAAAACAATTTTTGGATCACGGCTCTGAAAAATATATAAAAGAAAATATTCTCCAATAGTTATTTAACCTAAAATATCTGGGCTTTAGACTAAATATATGCAAAATTTAATGATGACTAGTTTTGTAGTTACAGGATAAACGCGTAACAAATAAACGAACAAACAAGCTTTCACATTGATTTTAATTTGATGATTGATGTTCAATTGGCTCATGAAGCAGATAGCACACGATTTTAGTTTTATTGTCTTCAACGCGAGTAGTAGATACAATATATAAGTACAATCTGAATATATTATTTTCAACCCTTGTCAAACTACTGTTATAGCATACCTTTAATAGATCAGATTGTCAAATGAGTTTCTAAGACAAACATTATTATTTTAGACTGGCTTACTATGAGTTCTTGTGCAAATGGAATATATTTGACGTCATTTTAAAGTAAACCAAGGAAACTTTGCTTTAAACTAAACTGTAATATATGCTATATTAGTGAATTATAATTATAAATCTCGGAAAAATATAATTTTCCCAGTGTTAGGAGGCTCCAGCTGAATTAATAGTAATACTACTACTAATTAAACAGTATTTGGGATCCTTGTTTCTTCTACCGACATGTACAAATAGTGTTTGGGTGACAGTTGTCACAGTTGAGACATTTTCTTATTATAAAAGCGCCATCTGTTACACAGTAGATAGGAACCTAAAATAGTCGTAGTTAATGTACAGTGCGTACCTACATTTTGTTTATTAGTTTGGGACGAATGACATCACTGACGTGATATCGCTATTACTATGCGGCATGATTATTTGACGACCTAATATATTCAAACATTGTATCTGATAAATATTTGTTTATACTACGTTGGTGGCAAAAAAACATACTTGATGATAAACGCCTACCATAGACACTAGCAACACCAGAGGCATAACTTACGCATCACCGTCTAGAAAGTCAAAGGCATAGGAGGTGGAAAGGATAGGTAGGATACGAAGGATAGTGAGGAGACGACAAGAAGGATAATAAAGAGAGTATAGGATGGATAATAAGGGGAGAACAGTGGGGAGGGGTCTAAATCATAGCTCTAAGGCTTAACGTGTTTTTCATTTCACTCCAAAAGGACATGGTGAACCGAGAGGTGACTTCTGCATATCCTCCTCAGTAGGCAATGCTGCAGGCTACTAAATTACAATCTCTTGCCGTTTCCATTTTAGTTTCAAGTTACAAGATCAATGATGACATACTCGTAAGGTTATTCTACAGACTCGCTTTAACTGCTTATTGTGAATTTAACGTAGGTGTTTAATTTATTACTTGCGGCAATTGCAATCGTGACATACCTCAGTTGTATATACACTTGTGTTAAGCGCTCGTGTTAGTTCTTAGTAAACTTCTCACGAATGAGTTAAAAATAAGGAAGTAAATAGCAGATATTCTCAAAGGTGCCAGACGGGTTTAATGGAAATTATTAAATATTTGATATAGTAATATTAACAGGAAAATAGCTTGGTTAAATGACGTAAATTTAAATAACTACGGTTAATAAAAGAAACCGTAGATTAAGGTCTTAACTATATCGTGGGTAGTCACGCACTAAGAACAATAATATGTAGATTTTAACCTAATTTATATATAACAACGTAAATTCTATTAGGAATATTACCATAACAGTGTTACTGACATCATCCAACTATTTCTAGTTGGAGCTTTCGCTTAATTTTTCAGTTTGCATTAGTATTAAATAATGAAGCGATCGTTTATTTAGCAACATTACTTATTATGATATTTTTATATATATGTTTTAAGCACTTACCATGTACATATATTTACTACAGACCACGTAAGACATTGAAGGCACATGTTATCAAAATTGATAGTCCCGAGCAGATATCACGATAGCTGGCAAAATATCTGGAACTGTTATCGAAGAGATAGAGTTCAGATCGTGGTTGCAACTACCATTTTCGATTTCACATTTTCTAACTCTGTTCTAACCAGTTGTCCTAGGTAAACTACAAACGCGTTAATACGACGCGACACGACAGGAAAATATCAAATAGAGGTTGTATGTACTTATGGCCTACGTTGTCGCTTAATATGAATGCGACGCAAAGCGGTTAAAGTATTAGCCGCAATAGAAGATTGGGATGGCCGAAAGGTCGGTGCAGTAGCTCAGTGGCTTAGAGCACTTGCCCGGATTGGAAGGGACGCGGGTTCGATTCCCCCTCGCACTAAAGTTCTCTTTTTCCTCATTTGTAAATAATTTGTACTTTAAACCTTTTTGTCATTTTATAAATAGGTATTTTAAGCACACATTTTCACACTTTGTGTTCTGGTAAATAAACATTTCCTTACTGTTTCTTTTTCTATGACCAATTCTCAGATTTATCTTAAAAATGTTGCATTTTCAAAGTTTATTGCCACGTTTTTGTAATCAATTTAGGAAAGTCGCACAGCGGATGCAATAAAAGAAATACGACGACCGTTGATGGATCTGTCAGTCAGAACACTCTACATAAATGTAGGTTCTAGCGATTACGTCCGGATTCACGCAAGCTTTGAATACTGACAGCCGGATGACATATCTGTATTAAAATGGCGGTTTACGGCTCTATATTTGAGCAATGTTATTTTGAAATAGTTATATTTTTCACGTTTTTTCTTTTTCTTGATAATCGTTACTAAACTAATAGTACGGCATGAATTAAGGACAAATAATTATGACTAAATAATATTATTATGTTATCATTATGGTGACATAACACTGGTAAAATTGTGGTCAATTATATAATGTACTACTCCTGACCATGAATGCTGTAAAGTACCTACTCGTAAAACGGTCGGTAGAAAATCAAGTAATCAAGTAAAAGCGATAGTTTCCGTAAAAATGTTCTTTTTCATAATTTGTGATGTTGTCGTAAATATCAGAAAGTTTTATGTAATTACAACATCAATGCCGTTTACAGTGGACGACGTCGCCTAGTTGTGCATTTGTCGGTCTAGCAATTGGCAAGGTTTGGCAACTTTTGCCCGGCTGACATCAGATGTGGAACCACTATTTCTAAGCACCCGACCTCTTCCGTGATTTGGAAGTCTTGTTGTGCAATGCGATGCTGCTAAATGACATCCTGGTAGTCATTGCAAATTATTAGAATCCTGAATAACAATCTGATCTGATCTTGTTCTGAGGTCACCGGTTGTCCCACTGGTTAGGTCGCGGAGGTCAGTTAAGTTTGGGATAATACTAGGAAGATTATGAATGTGTTTATGTATGTGTGTGAACATGTGCGTTTGCGAGGGTGTTTGTTAGTGTCCGTGTGCATCTGTGTGTGTGTGCATGTGTGCGTATGCGTGTACTTGTGATTGTGTATGTGTGCGTAATAAACAGTTCAGCTTTTCTATATATAGATACCTACTATTATAAAAAGGCTGAAGATTAATGTCCTTCTATTTAAACACACTAATCTCTGGAAGTACGTTAAAGCAGCAGGATGATCTGCTCATTTTATGAAACGTCATGGCAAGTATTAGTTTACATACAGAGCGTCATGGTTAGATATAAGCCAAAAAGCTGCTGTTGAAACGAAAGCTAGCAAGTTATTTATAAAAGAAAACTACATGAAGGTATTTATGACAGGTTTATCAATTGTATTAAGAGTTACTTGATAGATTTCCATGCGTTTTTGGTATTATTAATAAATTTTATTTAAAGTGATTTAGTGAAAAAATATTGGTGAAAGTGGAAAAAAATGAGCTTTACCGAGCAGGATTCGAACCTGCACGTTTTGCACCACCACCTTTGACGCACGCCACCTATCGGATGCGTTTACATGCATTTTATATAGCAAGATTAATTTCCAATTCAAATTCGTACTAATCGTCAGACATCTAATGCAAATGTGAAGTGGAGATTAGGTGTCACTATTAGATGACTGTGATAGCTCAGCTTAGGTTCAGAACACTTTCACCGATTGGGTGGGACGCAGATTCGAATCCTGCTCGCACTAAAGCTCTCAAATTATATTATTTTGTTCCTTAAAGTAGCTGAGTATGCCAAGTGCTAAAATTCCGATCAAAATTACTTTTTTACATTACTTACACAATAAAATTTTGAATTGTTTGATTTTGTATGTAGGTATTAATTTTTTTATGCAGGTATGCCTATTGGTAAAATATTAAAATAATTTTATAAAAATGCTTAAGTGCCAAAATACGATAAATAAAATGTTCAAATCATATGAAACAAGCACATAAATCCGTAATATATTAAAATTCTATCTCATAAAAGAAAGAAAGACAAAAATAAAAATGTAACTTCGTAGGTAACTACGTTGAAAGTTTTATTTTAAGAGTTTCTCCTAAATCCTCTTCGATGGATATTTGAGATAAGTACAGAGCGTATACCACTAATCCACAAAATATTCTCCAATAGTTATTTAACCTAAAATATCTGGGCTTTAGACTAAATGTATGCAAAATTTAATGATGACTAGTTTTGTAGTTACAGGGTAAACGCGTAACAAATAAACGAACAAACAAGCTTTCACATTGATTTTAATTTGATGATTGATGTTCAATTGGCTCATGAAGCAGATAGCACTCGATTTTAGTTTTATTGTCTTCAACGCGAGTAGTAGATACAATATATAAGTACAATCTGAATATATTATTTTCAACCCTTGTCTAACTACTGTTATAGCATACCTATAATAGATCAGATTGTCAAATGAGTTTCTAGGACAAACAATATTATTTTAGACTAGCTTACTATGAGTTCTTGTGCAAATGGAAAATATTTGACGTCATTTTAAAGTAAACCAAGGAAACTTTGCTTTAAACTAAACTGTAATATATGCTATATTAGTGAATTATAATTATAAATCTCGGAAAAATATAATTTTCCCAGTGTTAGGAGGCTCCAGCTGAATTAATAGTAATACTACTACTAATTAAACAGTATTTGGGATCCTTGTTTCTTCTACCGACATGTACAAATAGTGTTTGGGTGACAGTTGTCACAGTTGAGACATTTTCTTATTATAAAAGCGCCATCTGTTACACAGTAGATAGGAACCTAAAATAGTCGTAGTTAATGTACAGTGCGTACCTACATTTTGTTTATTAGTTTGGGACGAATGACATCACTGACGTGATATCGCTATTACTATGCGGCATGATTATTTGACGACCTAATATATTCAAACATTGTATCTGATAAATATTTGTTTATACTACGTTGGTGGCAAAAAAACATACTTGATGATAAACGCCTACCATAGACACTAGCAACACCAGAGGCATAACTTACGCATCACCGTCTAGAAAGTCAAAGGCATAGGAGGTGGAAAGGATAGGTAGGATACGAAGGATAGTGAGGAGACGACAAGAAGGATAATAAAGAGAGTATAGGATGGATAATAAGGGGAGAACAGTGGGGAGGGGTCTAAATCATAGCTCTAAGGCTTAACGTGTTTTTCATTTCACTCCAAAAGGACATGGTGAACCGAGAGGTGACTTCTGCATATCCTCCTCAATAGGCAATGCTGCAGGCTACTAAATTACAATCTCTTGCCGTTTCCATTTTAGTTTCAAGTTACAAGCTCAATGATGACATACTCGTAAGGTTACTCGTAAGGACTCGCTTTAACTGCTTATTGTGAATTTAACGTAGTTGTTTCATTTATTACTTGCGGCAATTGCAATCGTGACATGCCTAAGTTGTATATACACTTGTGTTAAGCGCTCGTGTTAGTTCTTAGTAAACTTCTCACGAATGAGTTAAAAATAAGGAAGTAAATAGCAGATATTCTCAAAGGTGCCAGACGGGTTTAATGGAAATTATTAAATATTTGATATAGTAATATTAACAGGAAAATAGCTTGGTTAAATGACGTAAATTTAAATAACTACGGTTAATAAAAGAAACCGTAGATTAAGGTCTTAACTATATCGTGGGTAGTCACGCACTAAGAACAATAATATGTAGATTTTAACCTAATTTATATATAACAACGTAAATTCTATTAGGAATATTACCATAACAGTGTTACTGACATCATCCAACTATTTCTAGTTGGAGCTTTCGCTTAATTTTTCAGTTTGCATTAGTATTAAATAATGAAGCGATCGTTTATTTAGCAACATTACTTATTATGATATTTTTATATATATTTTTTAAGCACTTACCATGTACATATATTTACTACAGACCACGTAAGACATTGAAGGCACATGTTATCAAAATTGATAGTCCCGAGCAGATATCACGATAGCTGGCAAAATATCTGGAACTGTTATCGAAGAGATAGAGTTCAGATCGTGGTTGCAACTACCATTTTCGATTTCACATTTTCTAACTCTGTTCTAACCAGTTGTCCTAGGTAAACTACAAACGCGTTAATACGACGCGACACGACAGGAAAATATCAAATAGAGGTTGTATGTACTTATGGCCTACGTTGTCGCTTAATATGAATGCGACGCAAAGCGGTTAAAGTATTAGCCGCAATAGAAGATTGGGATGGCCGAAAGGTCGGTGCAGTAGCTCAGTGGCTTAGAGCACTTGCCCGGATTGGAAGGGACGCGGGTTCGATTCCCCCTCGCACTAAAGTTCTCTTTTTCCTCATTTGTAAATAATTTGTACTTTAAACCTTTTTGTCATTTTATAAATAGGTATTTTAAGCACACATTTTCACACTTTGTGTTCTGGTAAATAAACATTTCCTTACTGTTTCTTTTTCTATGACCAATTCTCAGATTTATCTTAAAAATGTTGCATTTTCAAAGTTTATTGCCACGTTTTTGTAATCAATTTAGGAAAGTCGCACAGTGGATGCAATAAAAGAAATACGACGACCGTTGATGGATCTGTCAGTCAGAACACTCTACATAAATGTAGGTTCTAGCGATTACGTCCGGATTCACGCAAGCTTTGAATACTGACAGCCGGATGACATATCTGTATTAAAATGGCGGTTTACGGCTCTATATTTGAGCAATGTTATTTCGAAATAGTTATATTTTTCACGTCTTTTCTTTTTCTTGATAATCGTTACTAAACTAATAGTACAGCATGAATTAAGGACAAATAATTATGACTAAATAATATTATTATGTTATCATTATGGTGACATAACACTGGTAAAATTGTGGTCAATTATATAATGTACTACCCGTGACCATGAATGCTGTAAAGTACCTACTCGTAAAACGTCGGTAGAAAATCAAGTAATCAAGTAAAAGCGATAGTTTCCGTAAAAATGTTCTTTTTCATAATTTGTGATGTTGTCGTAAATATCAGAAAGTTTTATGTAATCACAACATCAATGCCGTTTACAGTGGACGACGTCGCCTAGTTGTGCATTTGTCGGTCTAGCAATTGGCAAGGTTTGGCAACTTTTGCCCGGCTGGCATCAGATGTGGAACCACTATTTCTAAGCACCCGACCTCTTCCGTGATTTGGAAGTCTTGTTGTGCAATGCGATGCTGCTAAATAACATCCTGGTAGTCATTGCAAATTATTAGAATCCTGAATAACAATCTGATCTGATCTTGTTCTGAGGTCATCAGTTGTCCCACTGGTTAGGTCGCGGAGGACAGTTAAGTTTGGGATAATACTAGGAAGATTATGAATGTGTTTATGTGTGTGTGTGAACATGTGCGTTTGCGAGGGTGTTTGTTAGTATGCGTGTGCATCTGTGTGTGTGCATGTGTGCGTATGCGTGTACTTGTGATTGTGTATGTGTGCATAATAAACAGTTCAGCTTTTCTATATATAGATACCTACTATTATAAAAACGCTGAAGATTATATGTCCTTCTATTTAAACACACTAATCTCTGGAAGTACGTTAAAGCAGCAGGATGATCTGCTCATTTTTATGAAACGTCATGACAAGTATTAGTTTACATACAGAGCGTCATGGTTAGATATAAGCCAAAAAGTTGCTGTTGAAACGAAAGCTAGCAAGTTATTTATAAAAGAAAACTACATGAAGGTATTTATGACAGGTTTATCAATTGTATTAAGAGTTACTTGATAGATTTCCATGCGTTTTTGGTATTATTAATAAATTTTATATAAAGTGATTTAGTGAAAAAATATTGGTGAAAGTGGAAAAAAGTGAGCTTTACCGAGCAGGATTCGAACCTGCACGTTTTGCACCACCATCTTTGACGCACGCCACCTATCAGATGCGTTTACATGCATTTTATATAGCAAGATTAATTTGCAATTCAAATTCGTACTAATCGTCAGACATCTAATGCAAATGTGAAGTGGAGATTAGGTGTCACTATTAGATGACTGTGATAGCTCAGCTTAGGTTCAGAACACTTTCACCGATTGGGTGGGACGCAGATTTGAATCCTGCTCGCACTAAAGCTCTCAAATTATATTATTTTGTTCCTTAAAGTAGCTGAGTATGCCAAGTGCTAAAATTCCGATCAAAATTACTTTTTTACATTACTTACACAATATAATTTTGAATTGTTTGATTTTGTATGTAGGTATTAATTTTTTTATGCAGGTATTAATTTATTAAGGTATTAATTGGTAAAATATTAAAATAATTTTATAAAAATGCTTAAGTGCCGAAATACGATAAATAAAATGTTCAAATCATATGAAACAAGCACATAAATCCGTAATATATTAAAATTCTTTCTCATAAAAGAAAGAAAGACAAAAATAAAAATGTAACTTCGTAGGTTACTACGTTGAAAGTTTTATTTTAAGAGTTTCTCCTAAATCCTCTTCGATGGATATTTGAGATAAGTACAGAGCGTATACCACTAATCCACAAAATTCATTTTAATACGACGACGAAGATGCTCAATATATAAGAAAATTTGTTCATTCAGATCTGTACAGTAGTTAAAACTTTTTTACATTTTGTTCTTCGTCTTTTATTGGAGTTCAGGAGATTAGTTGTCGATGTATATTCGACGTTTATACTTATCTATTGGAATTGGTATTTAATAACAATTTCATGGGTTTTATTTTTTGGCGCGGAACCCTAAATATTTTTTCAAAATAAAAGTAGCCTAAGTTACTCCTTATAACAATACCTATCTGTTAGAAAAAGTCCCGTTGAAATCCGTCCAGCCATTTCGGAGTTAGCTATTCATTCACAATTTTATGGGTTTTATTTTTTTTACGCGGAATCCTAATTATTTTTCCAAAATAAAAGTAGCCTACGTTGCTCCTTGTAACAACAGTTATCTAGTCAAAGTCCAAATCGGTCCAGCCATTCCAGATATTAGTCGGAACAAACAGAGAGACAGACCGACAGACACACAAAAACTTTACAAACTTAAAAATTGGTAATATATTGTAGGTAGTGTATAATTATACTCTCGTATACATTTAGTAAAAAGTTGTAAATATTACAAAGAGACACTTCAATTTTATTTATTTGTATAGATCTACAGATAGAAGAGGTTACTCATATCATAATTATTATATAAGATAAGAAAATGTACTATCTTTTAAAATCAAGCATCAAACAATATCACGAACAAAAAACAATATCTGCCATGATTTAATTATGTCTAACCGATTTGTAAAAGCGTAGTCTCATATAATTTATCGTATCACACGACGTTCATCTTGATTAATCGTTCAAGCATCAGGGATTGCAGCACAATCCAGCACTATAAGAACATAGGGTTGTCACTTTATTTATT
Organism: Leucoma salicis; assembly: GCA_948253155.1. Taxonomy (NCBI): domain Eukaryota; kingdom Metazoa; phylum Arthropoda; class Insecta; order Lepidoptera; family Erebidae; genus Leucoma; species Leucoma salicis. The sequence goes on from OX411815.1 coordinate 10,955,682, forward strand.
TGTAATATATTTTACAGTTGTGGATAGTCCGCGGAACTACATACCACCTTTTCGTAAAACATCGATGCAAAGCAACGATAGGTAGATGTTTCTACTCTTGTGTTCTTGTTTCTTGAGTAAGAGCAATGAAGAATTAAATTTTCTTCTAATCTCCTGTCTAACAACCATCCTCTTCATCTATGCGTTTCACTTGGTTTGGCAATATTTCTGGTGTTGCGTTGCTAGCGTAGGCCACAGTAACCACTAACAGTCAAGCAGACCGTAATGCTCGTTTGCCACCCTTATTTTACACACCCAGTATTTACTTGAAGCGGCTACCTATCTGAGCTTCACGACATAGCTCCTGATATTATTTATTCCGGCCTCTGACAATTTTTAGGAGTTCTCTGTCAGGAGGTTATTTGATAACCGGTACATAATGGATAACATGCCTTCCGAAGTACGGAGGAGGTTTGGTGTATATAAATAGGTGTCACTTTTTGGTCATCATCTATCCGATGCCAGCCGAGCGAAAATTGCTTTACGATTATTGGAACGGCTAGTGTGTAACTAGGCTTTTGCTACTATTATAAAAGCGATGTTATACATGGTAGAAAAATAAATATTAGCTAACCCTATTCAGAACAAAACATACTGAAAAGCAACAATCTTAACACATTTGCGATCCTCAATTTGTCAAAAACGAAATAAACACATGCTATTAAGAGGCTTTCATACAAGAATACGTGTTCACAATACCTAAAAGCTCCCCTATTATTTGCCAACAGTATTATTAGCCACAGTGCGTAGGACTGAGACAGGAATATATTGCTAGGACCTTCTTTATTGCTTCCAGTGATAAATGAAGATAAGTATGAGCTTTAGAAAAAGCACTGCAAATGTACGTAAAACAAGATAATAGGTATTATTAAACATAGAGCTTAGGGCAAATTAACAACTAGAATAGCTAACTTAAAACAACCAGAAAGCAGAAATTTATATCTTTACACAAATAAGAAGTACTAACGTAATCAATACAAATAAATAAAATTGAGATATCAAACTTTTTACTAAATGTATACGAGAGTATATACGCTACCTTTTTTTTTATTGCATGTAGTGGCAGACGAGCAACGGCCCATCTAATGGTAAATGGTAACCGTCGCTCATGGACTCAACTATACCGAGAGTATTGTCAAGCCGCTGCTCACCATTTCATTTCACCGATATGAAATGAAAGAATAAACGGCTATCTTCTGCTACAGCCAAAACGCAACGATGTGCTTCATGGCCGGTCACACGGGAGATGATGGTACCAACCCGCTCGGGCCCGATGCCAAGTGAGTACTCCCACTTGGTACCCAGCCCTACCACCAGTCATGCAATGGATGATAATTGCTTACTTCCCTTAATCGCCTCATACGACACCTGTGGTAAAGAATGGGGTGGTGACACTTGTATTTTTGTACATCACCACACGGATAACAACCCTATAACAAATTACCAATTTTTAAAGTTTTTGTCTGTCTGTTTGCTCCGGCTTCGATGGGATTTTCACCAGCAGATAGCTGTTGTTACAAGGCATATTATAACTAAGGCTACTTTATTTTGGAAAAAATTATTAGGGTTCCGCGTAAAAAAAATAACACTCATGAAATCGTAAACGGATACCACTCCGAAGCGGCTGGACTGATTTGTACGGGACTTTCACTAGCAAATAACTTTTGTTACAAGGAGTAACTAAGGCTACTTTTATTTCGGAAAAATAATTAGAGTTCCGCATAAAAAAAAGAAAATAACTAAATTCCACGCGGACGAAGTTGCGGGTAGCATCTAATTATTAATATAATGACAGAATATTACACCTCAGAAACAAACATACTATTTAAGTAATTTTCTAGAAACTAACAGTGCCAAGACATGCTGACGGCAGAGTCACTCTACATATGGAAAAGAGCTGGAGAGATATTTAGATATATTTTTATATATATTTTTAGCATTTGACATGCTTAGCACTTTACTTATTTTTCACTTTGTGTTTAATGTATAGAGTTGGAGAGGCTATAGCCCGCCCTATAGGGCGAGGTATACTTGGGGTATCTCTGCAAGATAGATTCGGCAAGGGACCGCTTATCCGACTGCATCCGAAAGAATGTTTACCAAAATAGCTTGAATCTCAGCAAACTGAAGGGGTAATGGGCTGGCATATCTGCTGAAGGACTTTTTAAGTAGAAACATACTAACTTATCATCACGCCATCTCCCTTGCGAGGTAGGCAGAAAGGACAGAGTGCCAAAAGGCTCTATTCTTGCATATATATATCTCTCGTTTCCTCAACATTCATAATTCTCTTCATACACGTTCGCCGGTTTCGGAGACTCCTGACTCCACCTTCCTTTAATACATGACCATTTCTTTAATAAGTGAATTTTTAAAGGTAAAATAAAAAACACTTAGTAGAAGGACTAACAATTAACCTTTTTTTTGTTAAGGCGGGAAAAAATGTTCCTAACTGCACACCCCGTCGTTCGCGGTAACGAACAGGGTAGTGTGGGGCCTTCACCCACTAAAGAAACCCGCCGTGTGCCGTCTCTCCGCCGTTACTGGCGGGCCACTGGAACTATCTTACATTCCTTCGGTGGTGACTAACAATTAACCTATAACTATGGTAACTGCGGTGTAATTTGAATAAAAGAAGAAGCAAATATTTGATATTAATAGACATTACGGATGGCGACAAATAGGTGGTCTGTCATAAAACCTAATATTATATCCTTTATTTATTACGCTTTCTTGATCAGTGTAAAGAGAAATATATCATATTGAGTTGGTACCATAGCTATTGAACTTGAATAATAATTACCTCTGCCTAGTTTATTTAGCAGACTGCACCATAAGTTTATATTTAAATAAAATTTGTAAATGTTTTTTTTACCGTATTTATTTGAGTACCTATACGTATATCAGAGTAGAGAAACTAAGTATAGTGCATAGGCACACTATTCTGCGCGCACAAGACGTTTCACATACGGTTGCGTTCCTAATGCCTATCCAAGCTTTTATTTTTACTTACTGAAACAAACTCTTCCCACTGAGCATTGGTTTTCTGCTCGCAGATATCTATTTTTTCACATTCATAAATATGTTCTGGTAAATAAAAAAAAATGTTAGGCATAATAATAGGCTGCCTTGTTATTAGAACAGATTTTTTACACACATGATGGTGCGGTTACCGTAGCTTATCGACGCTAGCAATACAGAGGTATCTATCACTCGCCCGTCGCCACCTTTAAGGAAAGGGATAGGAGGTGAATAGGAAGAATAATAAAGACAGGATAGGTAAAATACTCACTCACCATACGAAACACATCAGTAGGAGTACTTACTGTTATTTCATGCTGACCTTTTGTGAGAAGGTGGTACTACCCCGATCGAGCCGGCCTATAACAAGGCTTTACCACTAGAGTACAACTTACAACTTGAGTAATTAAAAATATATTTCCCAACAAAGGCTTTCCTTGACAGCCTCTCCATCACTAGGCACTAAATTGTAGTAATTAGTCATAATAAGTAATTTTCTCATTAAGATGAATGAATAAGCGAGGAGTTGCCTGGAGTTCCGTCAGATCAACTTCAGGTCTCCGTTGTAATGTAGTGCCAATATATACATGTGCTAATTTCAACAGAATCAATTCACAGATAAAAATTCATTAGGATTTTTTTTATTGCGTTATTGGCAGACGAGCCACGGTCCATCTGATAGTAATAAACGGTAACCGTCGCCCATGGACTCGACTATACCGAGAGTATTGTCAAGCCGCTGCTCACCAATTCATTTCACAGATATGAAATGTAATATAAACGGCTATCTCCTGCTACAGCCAAAACGTAACGATGTGCTTCATGGCCGGTCACACTGGAGATGGTGGTACCAACCCGCTCGGGCCCGATACCAAGCGAGTACTCTCACTTGGTACCCAGCCCTACCACCAGTCATGCAATGGATGATAATTGCTTACTTCCCTTAGTCACCTCATACGAAACCCGTGGGAAAGAATGGGGTGGTGACACTTGTATTCTTAGTCCGTCACCAAACGGACCAGTCCATAAAGTAATATGACTACATAGTAATCATTTATCGTCGAATATCCGACATATGGGTAATCTCGTGAGCTTTTATTTAATTATTAAATATTATATTGCAATTACAGTTTACAATAAACTAGCAACTAAAATAGCTTGGTTGTATAAAGTTCGTCTAGAAATATTATTCACTTGGTGCGACTATAGCTATTTAAACCAGACTTTGAACAGAAGTAACTAGACATTGTTAACTGGAACCATGAGTTTATTGTTATGTGAAAGCTTAACTTAATTGTAATAGAACAGTAGTGGATGAATTTCATTGTACGAAACAACAGCAATATACATAAAAGTAAGTACAAGTCCACTTTAATAACTTTCTTAACATTAACGTCTTTTCTATGTTTGGGCTACTGTTAGATAATGTCTTTTTGTTTTATCAACACAAAATGTGAAAATGTGAAATCGAAAATAACAGTCACGAGCAGGATTTGAACCTGCATCTCCTGGATACCGTCCAGATGCTTTGCCAATTCCGCCACCGTGACAATTGCTCATAACTGTTAATTTCGATAACACATTCATACTTAACGTCTTGGGTGACGCCAAAGCCATCCGTCGGAAGTATTTTCATACATTATACCGACCATGTTATTTTCGATTTCACATTTTCACACTTTGTGTAGATTTATATGGCTAAGCATGTCAAATGCAAAAAATAATTATATAGGTCTAAAAATAAGTAAATATTTTTTGTGTTAATTACTTACTCTATTTGGTACACATGTCGTTCATTTGTTTATAACCACTTATCATTAAGTGACCGTACGCTTGCTTGGCACTCACGTAGTATAAAAAAACTTCAAGCTGCTTCGTGGTCACAACATGGAAGACGGATGAATATAAAATTCTCACAACAAATATCAAAAATAAACATATTTTCATTCGATCCACTTTGTTCTGTTTCCCCTGTCAATGATGGGCGCTAACTAAAAGTTATATTGGTAAGTACACTGACTGTTCTTTCTATAGTATAAAACAAATGCGCTTTCTGCGTCTGTCTGTTTTTATATCCGCTAACTCCTCCTAAACAAAGCCACGGATTTTGATGTGGTTTATACCATCAGTTACATATTTTTTCCAAAAGGTTTATACTTATTATGAATGTTTATTAGTAATAACTTCATAAATATAATACATGATATTAATACAATAATTTAATACACACAATTTAATAAACTTGATACATGCATGTTTATTAGTGGATCTTTTTAGTACACAGGGGAACGCTGCTGCCCGGTCCCCCGGTAATCCTTTGGTGAGCTTTTACGACTCCCATAGGCCCCACATGGCAAACTATAAGTTTGTATCTGGAACGATTTTTTCATTGCCATGTAAAACTATGTAGGAACTTCGGTGCAATACTTCACATTTCTGATTATATTCCAGTAAATTTATTAATTTACCGGAATAATAAAAAAATGACAAGTTTTTTTACTTTATTGGAATATGTGTTTTCCGTGTGGTGACGGACTAAGAACAAGTGTCACCACCCCATTCTTTCCCACGGGTGTCGTATGAGGCGACTAAGGGAAGTAAGCAATTATCATCCATTGCATGACTGGTGGTAGGGCTGGGTATCGAGTGGGAGTACTCACTTGGTATCGGGCCCGAGCGGGTTGGTACCTACCACTATCTCCAGTTTGACCGGCCATGAAGCACATCGTTTCGTTTTGGCTGTAGCAGGAGATAGCCATTTATTCTTTCATTTCATTTTGGTGAAATGAAATGGTGAGCAGCGGCTTGACAATACTCTCAGTGTAGATGAGTCCATGAGCGACGGTTACGATTTACCATCAGATGGGCTGTGGCTCGTCTGCCACTACAAGCAATACAAAAAAAATGTGACAGGATTTTAATCAGTCGTCATGGCGTCCCGCCAGAAACTCCAATAAACTATAAAATTATAAACCGGTTGGACGGTTCATCCGTGTGGTGACGGACTAAGAATAGGTACAGGTGTCATGATCCCATTCTGTCCGACAGGTGTCACAAGGCGACTAAGGGAAGTAAGCAATTATCTTTAATAATTGCTTTTTATCATCATGTCAACGACATAGACTCTTGTTTCCATACAAGTCATCTGCTATGTTTTGCTGATGATATGGAAATATATTCTTCCATTTCCTGTATTGCTGATGCTGAGACTCTTCAGTCGGATTTGACGCGCCTAGATGAATATTGTGTACGAAATAAACTAGACCTTAATCCCCAAAAATGCTGTGTTGTTTCGTACACTCGTAAACGTACTGTACTTCCTACATCGTACAGACTCAAGGACCAACTTGTTCCAAGATGCGAAGTTGTGCACGATCTGGGCATCTATCACGATTGCAAGCTTTGCTTTAATGTGCATGTGGATGAAATAGTCGCTAGAGCCTCTAAAGCACTTGGCTTTATAATGAGAATATCAAAAGGGTTCAAAGAAGCCAAGACTTTGAAAATATTGTATTGCACATATGTTAGAAGTCATCTAGAATATGGATCACAAATTTGGAATCCGTGCTACGTAAAGTACATTGACCGCATCGAAAAAATTCAAAAACGATTTATTAAATTTTTATGTTACAGGCTACGTATTCCGTATTGTTCAGAAAATTACATTCATTTCTGTAAAAAAAATCATATACAACCGCTTGTAAATCGGCGCAGACTAGCAGACTGTACGTTTATGAGTAAGATAATTTCGAATGAAATTGATTGTCCTGAACTTCTTCAAAAGATTAATTTTAATATTCCGCCCAGATATGTTCGATTCAATGCTCCCATTTCAATCCCTTTCGCTTCTACTAATTATAGACAGAATTCATATCTCTTGCGAGCAAGTAATGATTTTAACAAAGTCTGTTAACAATTCTCACTAGATCCATTTAATATTAAAAGCAGCGTGGCAAGATCAGTGCTAAACCTTCAGTTTTTTAAGTAAGTTAAAATAATAATAAAAAAAAAAATAAAAAAATATAAAAATAATTTTAAGATGATCGTGATATGTTAACGTTGTTGTAATTATTATAAGTGTTCCATAAGGTTTTACTTGCTGCTATTTGTGGAAACCCTTTAATTGGCTTTGTATCGTTAATTCCACTATGTAATTTTTTATATAGCTGTTGGTTTCCCTAAATAAATAAATAAATATATCCCGTGTGACCAGCCATGAAGCACATTGGAGTGTTTTTGATTGCAGTAGCAAATACCATTTACCATCAGTTGGACTGTGGCGCGTCGTCCAATAATACGCAATAAAAAAAAAATTGACTAGTCTTGTAGAGGGTATTGAAACAACATGTATCATAATAACGTTTCTCGTCAAAATACAACTTACAATAAAGATTTTTATGGCTATGTGAATGCGTATAAGGTAGTCTTAGTACAAACAAGTATAGCAGAGTAGGTAATAATAGGTACACATTCCTGTCGGGAATTTTCATATCACCAATCGATGGTTGAAGCGTGCTTGAACCGAGTTAATGCTTCGAAAACCTCATACGAATGCGAAATACATACTCGTAGGTACCAATAAACATCAATATTTATTCCTGTCAATGGTCACTCGCTTGGTGAACAAACTGATAAATGGATCAGTGTTTTATCGCTTGAATGATCTGTACGTGTTAAACGTGAATTGGATCTTTGACACATTTAATATTTATTTTGAACAGTATATTTATTCTTTAGCTTATACGCGCAATTTTGTCCACGTGGATTTGGAACTATTAATACTTCAAGTAACTAAATACATATACCAAAAGGGTTCTCACACTTGGTATTTATAATATTTATAGGATGAGTTGACCTACTGTAGGTCATGTCTGCAGGCATGTAGCATGCCACGTTGGCTTGTAGCTCTGATGTTATTATTTTTTATGTATTTGTATGAACATTGTATAGGTAAGTGATATTATTGTATAATTTATTGTGTAAATTAACATGTAAATGAAATGTGTTATACCTTTTTATTTTGTTTTAGGTGAGCAAAAATGTCCTACCGCACACTTCGTTGCCCGGGGGAACAACGGGGTAGTGTGGGGCTCTCACCCACTAAAAACCCACTGTGCGCCCTCACCCGCCCTTGCTACAGTGGATCATGGGTACCGCGTCGTTTCGACCGCGATCCGCAGGCGGCAGCCCCTTCGGGCACCCTCTCTTGAGCGATAGGCGGTAGGCTTCCACGAACGGCAGGGTACTCCCCGACCCCACCGTCCGCAGCCTCGGCTAGGGCGGCATCAGGCGCAGGTAAACGCGCTCGCCGCCCCGCGCGCCGGCGGCGAATCGGGTCCGAGAAGGAGGATTCTTCCCAGGCCCTCTCCACCACCTCCTTCCGCGAGATGACAGCCTCGCAGAAGGCGGCGATCGCGGTCCAGACCCTGTCACTGCCAACCATCGCTTGCGCAACGGCCGGCAGTGACATGTACATGCCTATGACTGCAGCGAGATCCCGGCGCTGCATATCCACGACTATGCGTATGCTGCGCCGAGTCCTCGCCACAGTCGCAGTGGTCACAGCCTGGGGTCGTCTCCCACCTAGCGATCATGTGGTATTTGCCGAAGCAACCATGCCCCGACAAAACCTGCACCAACCGGAAGCTGAGGATCCCGTGCTGCCACCGTGCCCTTTCTTCCAAGATCGGCTGGAGCGCCCCCATAGTCCAGAGACCAGCCCGGGGCGTCTCCAGCCGAGACCTCCACTTTAGGACGGTTGCGCGGCGGGCATCTTCCCGCCATGATGAAATCGCGCTCGGTGAGGGGCGGCTGCCCCTCACCCGCGCCGTCAATGCCCGACTATAAACTTCGGCGAGCACCTCCGCCTCCAGATCCCACGGGGGGGTTCCGGCCCACGGGGGGTTCCGGTGGAATGTGTTATACCTATATTACGCAAAAAAAAACTATTGATTTATAGCAATACTATTAAATTTATTCTAATAACTATTTTTTTGTGAAAGTGAAAAAGGGGACATTTACTACAAGCAGGGAATGTGCACTACAATAGCTTAGCAGTCCAGAGCATATCCCCGGATTGGATGGAACACAGCTTAGTTCCTGATTGTAGTAAAGTTCCCTTTTTCCGCTTTTACAAATGATTTGTTGTTTGAAGTAGCTGAGCATCTATCTGTATTTTTAGCACTGGACGTACGAAAATGCAAGTGCGTAAATATGAATAATAAAATTAATATTTTACTGCACCACAACTCACTGCAAAAAGATCTGGAGTAAAAAAATCCATAGCAACTGCGCCGCTTAATTTAATTATTTGAATGCCGTTGGGCGGGTAAAAAGTTAAACTGAAAAAGCGACCCGTTTTGTCGGCTCAACCCTAACAGTGCCGCACTAATTAAGTGTCGTTCGGGATTTTTTTTCAGGCAAAGTGTTTTAGGGGTTTTTTTAATTAAAACCATACCTTTAAAAATATAAATTTGCGCCTTTACAGCAAACAAGCGTGCGATAAAATAATTTATAGTGGCTTCAAAGGAATTTTTAAAATATAAAAAAAAAATCTGCCCTTTTCTGTCCTGCTATTGGGCTCGTGTCTCCTTTGGTAAGAGGGTCTAGACCATAGTCTACCACGCTGGTCCAGTGCGGGTTGGCAGTTTTTAATAGAACCTCTCAGGCATGCAGGTTTCCTCACGAGATTTTCCTTCAACGTGCAGTGATTCATTATAAACAAATACACACATATTTTTGAAAAGTCAGAGGTGTGGTGCCGTACAAGGTCTGTACCTTGAACTGGGGATCGAATTTCGATCGATACCATTGTCTTTGCAGTCCTTAGTTTTACCGCTAGGCTATCACAGCGTCCTCTTTTTCCTTACCCGGTGGTCATTTTACATAAACAGTCATAAGTTAAAAAGTAATTTTCATTGATAGTAAAAGTCTATGATTTTTGTACTTATTTAAGATATATAGCAGCATAATAATAATACTGAAGAGCACCAAATCAATTCTCGATATTCCGTTAATCACTATTTTATGTCAAACAAAATCGCCTTTATATTCAGGCTAGTGTGTCGAATGTATTATTTCGAACTTATATACCTATATATAGGACATGTAGTTAAAACTTATTCATGTGTTTCTGTTATCCGCAGATTAATTTCAATTCCACAAGCTCACGGTGAATAAAATAGCGTTTTAAACTTTAATGAAATAACCTAGTTCTATCAGATTATATTATTTTAATATAAGAATTTTCGCCAAAAGATTCTCTTATAATGTATTTGGAAAAGGATACTTGATTCTTATTCATAAATACATAACAAAAATTGCATATAATCTGGAAGGATATAGGAATAATCTGAAGGAAATCGGCAGGCGAAATAGAGCGCACATATTTATCCCGCTCGGTTGGCACGCAATGGGTAGGTGAACCACAATCGTTGTGGAAAAAATGTTCCTGTTGACCACATATGGGTCGGCGCAGCATAGGCCAACTCCGTACCGATAACCTGACCAAAGTCGAAGGAAGCCGTTAGATGCTGGTAGAACATGACCATTTATTATAGGACTATTTCTGGAAGGTTTATGTCCAGCAGTAGACGATAGAAGGCTAATAGCCTACCTAAAGCATCATTTCACATGTATAAATATTGTGATTTGTATTTTAGCCCTTGAGATGTTCAGCTACTTTAAAGAACAATTTAATTGTGAAAGTGGAAAAACAGGGATTTACTGTGCGCAGGATTCGAACCTGCCTCCTTCCGATTCAGGGAAATGCTGATTTTCTGAGAAAATTTTCCGTAGTATTGTATATTTTTTATACCATCAGAAAGTAGAGTTTTCAACGAACAAAAAGCACACCGACATTTTTCAAAACAAATATTTTGACGTGAGAATTGTGAGAATTTTCGATTGAAAATTAGGGTAATTTTTCGATATTAAATCGAAATAAGAGGAAAAAATATTTATTTAGATATTTTTATATATATTTTTAGCATATGACATGCTCAGCAACATACATTAAACACAAAGTGAAAAATGTGAAATCTAAAATAACAGTCACGAGCAGGATTCGAACCTGCATCTCCTGGATACCGTCCAGATGCTTTGCCAATTCAGCAATCGTGACCCTTGCTCCTGACCGCTAATCTCGATAACACATTCATACTTAACGTCTTTGAGTGACGCCTGCACTATCTGTCGGAAGTATTTTCATACATTATACCGACCAGGTAAACTTAATTTTACAATTAAGATTTTACCTAATAATGACGCAAACCCTATAAATATTTAGATATTTTTATATATATTTTAGCATTTGACATGCTTAGCAACATACATTAAACACAAAGTGAAAAATGTGAAATCGAAAATAACAGTCACGATCAGGATTTGAACCTGCATCTCCTGGAAACCGTCCAGATGCTTTGCCAATTCAGCACCCATTCAGCATGTGTTATCGAAATTAGCAGCCAGGAGCAAGTGTCACGATGACTGAATTGGCAAAGCATCTGGACGGTATCCAGGAGATGCAGGTTCAAATCCTGCTCGTGACTGTTATTTTCGATTTCACATTTTTCACTTTGTGTTTAATGTTAGAGGAAAGAATAAATATTTTGCATAAAAAAAATTACAATGTGTTTAAAATATAAAAAGTTAAGTTTTCACTAAATTTCGTGGAAAAATATATTTTTTGTGGCAGTTAAAAGTAAAAAACCAAAAAGTCGTTTTTTTAGATTTTTCACATAAATTTTCAGGTTATGTGAAAAAAGTGTTAATACAAGCGTTGCAGATCTTTTTATTACCTACAATTTTGCCGCTTAACTTTTTTCGATAGGGCTCTTCGTTTTGCCGGAAATCGTGATAAACCAATTTTCACCCTTAAAAGCTCACCCCCACCCCCTTACCGACCTCAAATCACCCGTAAATTATTTTTCCTTTTGTTATTGTTATATTTTCTTACTTTTCCAATGGGTTTCATCATGTTCTAAATTTTTTTGGTTTCGAAAATTATCGACACTGGCCCTATATAAATCTATTTTCACGTTGACAGCTGAACGTTAAAAGACGCGTCTTTTTAAAAAAAATATAATAATATGTGAAAAAAATCATTTTTTTCTGTATTTTTTAGCATTTGACATGCTCCACCACTTTTTAAAGTAGGTGCAAATTATTTGTGAATAAGGAAAAATACGGTCGTTAAGACATGTGATTAGGAGATTGGGATGATCGAAAGATCTGTACTATAGCTCAGTGGCTTAGAGCACTTCCCCGGATTGGAAACGACGCGGGTTCGTTTCCCGCTAGTACAAAAAATCTCTTTCTCCTTAATCACAAATCATTATGTACCTACTTTGAAAAAAAAAAACACTTTAAAATCTGATACTATGCAGGTTCCATAAAAAGTGGTCATGTGTCTTTTTAAAAATTTAGAATATCATAGTACCTATTCATGTGGAAAAAAATCACTTTGAAATCTGACACTATGCAGGTCTTATTCAAAGAAGACAGTGCGTTAAAATGACAATTTCATAATTTAAACCTCTATTAGAATAATATAACATGAACATACTTACAATAATTGTTAAATTATATAAATAGTAACTACGGCAATAAAAGAATTAAAATTTATCTTACGTCTTGCAAAGCAGTACAATGACACATTTAGACCTTATCCGTACATTTACACATAATATGTGAGTTCTCCCATCTCGCCGTTTGCCTTCCACCGACAAATGAAACGGCACACCCACGCTACTTTATGTTCGTTTCATGTGAACAAACTACCGTTGCCTCGTATTTTGTCTACGAATGTACCAACACGACCGGGAATTAAGGAATAGCAGCAGTAATATGCATTGAAAATATAGATTCTCCTTGAATTGGGTCAATTCTACTTTCCAATCTATCTATTACTAGCTGACCCAGCAAACGTTGTTTTGCCATATAAATTATAGAAATAAATCGGCATCGGCAGTAGAAGGGTGCAAATTTAGGGTTGTATGTATTTTTAATGCTGTAACATAAAAAAATAAAAAAAATTAAAATTTATCTAAAAATTTAAAAAACAGATATAGGTGTGGACTACCCTTAACATTTAAAGGGATGATAAATAGATGTCGTCCGATTCTCAGACCTACCCAATATGCACACAAAGTTTCATGAGAATCGGTTAAGCCGTTTCGGAGGAGTTTAACTACAAACACCGCGACACGAGAATTTTATATATTAGCTAAAGCTGAAACAAAGCTGTGTCTGTACATTTAAGATGTTTGAGAAAAAATTAGTGTAATAGATAGCCTATTACACTCATTTTTTAGGAGTGTCTAAACCGAAAACAATTTTTTTAGAATTTTTGGCTGTTTTTCTGTTTATCTATTAGTATGTTCGAGCATCACGAAAAATCTACTGGACGGATTTTGATGCAACTTTTTATTTGAAAGGCCTTGATTAGATTTAAAAACTGGTAGGTACACATTTTTACCCCCTACAACCTCACAAACTTTACCTCTTTATAATATTAGTATAGATAAAATTTCATAACGATAGGTTAAGTGTGTTACACCACATAAAAAATATTACACAATTCCAGAGCTCCGCTAGTACAAGCGGAAAGATGGCACCTGGCGGGTAAAAAAGGGTTCAGCAGTTACATAATGAAAGGGAAGCAATAAACTCAATATCACTTTTCTAATTTTTTTCAGACTTTTTTTTGTTTAGGCAAAGGCAACCTGCCCTGAGGAATAACCCTTTTATCGCGGGGGATTTTACAAACATACAATTTCACGGACACCAATTACACCCAGATTCATGGAAATGGGGATGGGAATCGAACCCACAACACTCGGGGGAGGCTGGTATCTAAACCACTCCGCCATATAGTAGATAGTAGAGGTGGTAGAGCCATCAGAAGAATTTTCGTATATATGGAAATTTGACTGGGTTACTACTTTCCATCACCCCAAAAATATCGAGATTTAGCAACAGATAACAATACTGTTTAAGGAGATTGTATTTTCTAGTGGGACTATATATTGATGTTATAAACTTAAAATTGAATATGACACTTTATTCCGTGACCATTGTAGATTGCATAAGAAGCTGAATCCTGTGCTTAATGTACAGTAGCTATTACTAGAATCACATTTCCTCATAACTTTTAGTAGAAAGATGTCGAGTCCCTTTATTAAAATACAATGCTGCAATTATGCCACGCTACGAGTTAATATTAATTACTGCTAGATTATCTTTTAGAGACAATGTTTTGAGTCATAGAGCTTAGGGTAATAAACAAAGTTAGATAACTTGGCTTGTGAAATCTTGAGTTCGCCGTCAATTCCAGATTTAGGCCAGTTTGTTTTCAAGTCACCCACTCAGATTTTATTAAATCTGTTAAAGAAAACGGTAAACTCATTTCGCAAGACAAAAATTCGATTAGGAAAATTCTGGGTCAGGAGTTGGCTAAATAAAATGTTTTTTGTTATAAAATATCCCTCTGTAATGCATGAAGAGTATTGCGTTACGTAATTTTCATTATTAAAGGGTTATAACCCTTTATAGGTAGGCGGATAAAACGTAACCAGATTTTAGCATTCAGGAGCTATTAAACGAAAGTTTAATTAAAATCGGTTCCACAGTTTTTCCGTGATGCGTGAATAAACAAACAGATAAACAGATCCTTGGGGTACTACTCCTGATGGGACATAACGCCATTTAGACAAGTTACCACGGAGTCCCACAGCCTGTATTCGATTATTAATATAAGAACAGAACCACCGAAAGAGGTTACCATATATATATACCAGTTGATAACCAGCTTCCAGAGAAGTGTTCAATGATCTATATGATTAAAACATTTTGCCCGTGTGGTGACGGACTTAGAATACAAGTGTCGCCACCCCATTCTTTCCCACGGGTGTCGTACGAGGCGACTAAGGCAAGTAAGCAAATATCAGCCATTGCATTACGGGTGGTAGTACTCACTTGCTATCGGGCCCGAGCGGGTTGGTACTACCATATCCCGTGTGGCCAGCCATGAAGCACATCTGTGTGTCTGGTTGTTGTGTTTATTCTTGACAGCAGCAGCTTGACAATACTCCCGGTATAGTTGAGTTCATGAGCGACGGTTGCCATGTACCATCAGGTCAGCCGTGGCTCATCTGCCACCACACGCAAAAAAAAAAAACACTTGGTATAGTCTGTGTAGATCATGTCGACCTGGTGTTATTAATTTTTATTCGCTACTACCAGCTTTGTTCACTACGAACAGAATTCTTACAAATCCATGCTATTTATCACCAAATTGCCATTTTAAAGCCGTATAACCTTCGGCGTACACCATACGTTCAAGGACCTTAGTAAAGAGGTATAATTTAGATTTAGGTCGATAATTCTCTATATTGGACTTATCCCCTTTTTCAAAGATGGGTGTGATAAAGGATGACTTTTATAAATAAGGGGACACTGCCCTCTCTCGAAAATTGCCTGAATAATATGCAAATTGAGTGAAAACTTAAGTGGCCCGCGGCTCCGCCGCAATCATTGACTAGTTTTTAGGTTATATTTCAGGTTCCCGATACACAAACAGGATAAAACGTATAATATCCGTATTTAATTCTCATTAATTTAAAATTATTTGGGGCCGTGTGGGACCGGCTTTAGAATTGTCCCACCCTTCTCCTGCCATGGGAGAAGTAAGAGCCGACTGAGGGAATACCGGGGGAGGGGGCAGCAGCACTCCTTCGAGTATTAACAACATCCACTGCAATCGCCAACCCGCCTGCCAAGCGTGGCGATTACGGCACTATCCCCCATTCTTGCGGAGGCCTATGTCCAGTAGTGGACGTTAAAAGGCTGATGGATGGATGGATGGAATTTAATATTGACAAAGATTCATTCCAACCCGTTCGTTAATTATTGTCTGATGTGCGAACAAACAAACCGACGAAAATCTAAAAATAATTGTTTCAGAGACGCCTAACTACGAGTATAGATCATGATATGAGGAAAAAATATTGTAATATGCTGACAGTCCTTTTGCGCTCAATAACACTGCCTTTGCAGTCCTTGGTTTTAGTACTAGGCATCACCACTTCCTGCGGAGGTGCGACGCTCCGTGTGCGGATGCGTCCCTCAATAGAGGGTACCCGAAAGGGTAAGCCGCCGGCAGACCACTGAAGTAATATAACACAGTTCCAGTGGTCCGCCAATACAGACGAAGAGACGGCACACGGCGGGTTTATTTAGTGGGTGAGGGCCTCACGCTACCCTGTTCGTTGCCCAGAACGAGGGGGTGTGCGGTTAGGTACATTTTTGCTCACCAGATTTTAAGTCTAATTAAGTACTATCATACAAAATTGGTTCTATCAAAATCCGTTTAATAATTTTTGCGTGATATGCGAACAAACAAACAGATAAACAGACAAACTTCTAAAAAAAAGATGTCATGTAGCAAACACGTTTCGTGACAAATTCCATAAAATACTTGACATTGTCTATGTATAAACCTCAAACCCGACCTAGATAAGTATTAACCTATAAAAACACTCACACATCGAATGTCGGTCCTTTTTGCTGCCGAAACAAATATTTATCGGAAACGCTGCCTGATCAGTCCGAGACCTCTGGTCTTGCTACCCACCTATCAGCCACCAGCCTAGTAACTTTATTGGAAAAAAACCTTTTTTCATTCCGAAAAATTTTTTTTTTCCTTCTTGTCTATTCTACTCTTCGTCTCTTCACCACCGGATTTCTTACCGCGGGTTGCGGTGAATCTTGCAGTCCTCAAGGAACTATCTCGAGCTCATACACTGTCCTCATCCAGCTTCACCCGATCTACGTACGAGCTAGGGGTGTCGGAGCGCAGCCTCTCGACACACGGCTTACAGAGCTACCGGTGAATACAGGAGTTTTAGTAGCCCGAACCCAACCAACACAATCTGAACTCACTCTGAGATTTATTTTATTTCTGGACGGGAATAAATATATTCAAAAGATTTTCTTCAGTCATTTTTTTCATTAACATCATAAACCAGACACAGCTCTGTACGGATTTGTGGCTTTGGTCCAGGTGCAGCGCAGACGACACACTTTTTGTACGATCGAATCTGCGGCGCACAAAAAGTCTGCATGGCGCGCTAAAAGTCCGTCGCGGATTTTTCGCAGACTTAACGCACACGACGCACATCTACGATCATTTTGTCGGCAGAACTGTAGGGACGTATACACTGTGGAAATGCAGAGATCGCGTTGTATTATTTTATACTTGAAGTTGTGGGGATAATAGTATTTTCCATTCAACCTCCTCACATACTATACTCTTATTTGTGTGGTTGTTGCTCAATGATACAAAACATTGTAATCATTGAGCAAGGTATCGTGTATCATTCCTCCAGGGCACGCATTCGAGTCATGGGAACTTGACGACGAGATTAACATCCTGACGGTATTCCCTTTATGGGAATACCATCAGGATGTTAATTGATTAAAATTTATAGTATAAGTTGGATTCTTGTTTGGACAGGAGCGGAATAAATATTACAGCACACTTCTTCCCATATCATGATATTCTGGCTTAGAAGTATTTATCATAAATAAATTGCTGGGCTGTTTTGTACTTCTTGTATTAACATCGATACATCGATATTTAGCACCATACTTTACCTCCACCACTTAACGAGTGCAGATTGCAGATTAAAGTGTGCACCGTCTGCGTTAACGCTTGTTCTTTTTTTTTTCGCGCGCTTTTCGTACGGCGCGGCGCGGCGCTGTCTGCAAGAATCACGCGGATTTTTTATCTGACAGACTTTTTGTGCGTCGTATGCGTTACTGCATATAATTACATAGGTTCTATTTTTACAGACTAAAAAGTGCGCCGTGGATAGTACGTCGTCTGCGCCGCACCATAAATTCAACTAGCATTTGTTTCAAACATTCAAAATAGCAATTATTATATACACGCTCTCTGATCTATACATACTAATTTCCTTTAGTTGATATGAGCGCTAATGAGTTTCATACTAGCTAACTAGGCTATACAGTGTGAACGAATAATTAATTACACGTGTTATCAAAGGAGAATACAGTAACTATTACAAATTAATAAGCGCAAGTAATAATGTACTCAATATTATAGTCCCTCAAAGTTGGCTTTGATAAAAGAACTTTGATAAAAAAGGCTTGCAGTGTGCCATGGAGAGTTTACGCTCGAAATCTCTATGTTGTAAAATTCGTAATACGGAAATCTATCTGACAACTCTGTTTTGGCTACTTTCTGTAGCCAAAACAATACACTAGTAATCCGCAGAGTTAGCGATAGAAATAATGCTCGAAGAACCGATATTTCTTAAGGAAGGCCAGTTCTTAAGTGACAACGACGTATTGGAATCAGTACCCTGGGACGGCCTCTGAGCAGGTGGACCCAATAACATGGACAAACGCAGAGGAAGCTGTTGCATACAGGCCGCAAAAGATTACTTTAACGACGCTCTTTTGGGTAGATTTTTTATATATTTTAGAGGCTATATTTTATAAATTATATAGGTATCCATAAAATTAATTACTTCCATACTTTACTTAATTTATTTCAATTAGAAGGCAATCCATAGTATAAATCGGCTAGCAAAATTATTAATATTTTAATTTGCCTGTGGCTTCATCCGCATAAATTCATAATTGAGTCAAAATAATATGTATAAATACGTTACTCTCAAAGGCATATAAATTGTATTTTACTAAAATCAATACAAAAATCTAAAACCCAGTTATCCAGTAATATTCTGTTTCTTTCAAATGGCATAATATGAAGTTTAAAAGAATACACTCGAAGGATGAGGACACGAATTAATTAGTCATGCTAAACGATACAGCGTATTACCAGGGTCAAATCCCTCATTGAAAGCCAAATTTACTTAGTCCTAGTTTGACAACGAAATGGAGACTGCTTTATTTTTAAATCAACAAAGATTTTTCTTTTTGTAATTATGCTTTCAGCTAGATTAATACTTTGCGTCACGCGAATTTGTTTATAATTATTAGCAGACTACTAATAACGATATGTGAAATAGTTTTAGTGGTCGTATTCAAGTTTTTGAAGGAGTGACAAAACTGTGTGTCGCAGCGAGTTGTCTGTATTCTATAATAATAAACTTAATTGACTCTGTTCTCCCTTGGTAGTATGTGCGACGGTTCACGAAGTCTTGGGTTCGATTGCCAAGTCGGGCCAACGAAAAATATTGTGTTTTTCTGTCAAGAGGTTCTCAATAGCAGCTCGGAGCTAGGAAGTTGGCGATGTTTCACCCTGTTGCATGAAATAGTATGTAAAACCGTTAGTCCTGCGCCTAAACTCTGCAATTTTGATTGAATTATCCTAGCAGCTTTGCCTAGAATAATTTTGCACAACCACTGGATTCCTTATGCAGTATTCCATAAATCCATGCTATCAACATTATATATAATATTTAATCATCAGGGGTTTTCGTACAATGAATATAATTAATTAGAAAAGAACACACAAAAGAAAGTTTCAAATTACTTTTCGGAGTTTTGCTGCTTTATGAAAGTTGCAAATCTGCAATGCTCATAAGTAATGTTGCTATACCTAAGTATTATGTTCTGTTACATTATTATAGAAATAATTAAACCTTCATCTTCTAAGCCTTATTTCACACTTTGTTGAGGTAACCTATCTGACCTCCGCGACTCAATTAAGAGGAGAATTGGCGATTTTATAACAAGATCAGGTCATATCTAGTCAGGATTTTTTCTTGTGACAACAATCAGTAATTCTGAAAAAAATAAAATCATAATTATATTACTAAAATCAGGTCATAAAGTGTCGTAACTTAAGATTATTTTAACAAAATTTCATAAATATTAGACTACAGTACTATCTTTTAGACATACCCAATCTCCTTATCACATTTGTCTTAACGATCAGGTTCGATTCCCGCCTGTACTAAAATACTCTTTTTCCTTATTCACAAATTATAATTTGTACTTTAAGAGTAGCGGAGCATGTCAAGTGCTAAAATATAGATCAAAATAATCAATTAAGTATTTTTTTTTCTTTCTTACAACCTAATATTTTGGGTGCTACTGTTGCAGGGGTCTCAACTTAGTGATTTAGGCTTTTGTTGGGGACGCTGACCCAGTGAGACTTTGGTGGAATTAGCGATGGGGGATCATTGTGAATAATGAAAAAGATTGTCTTCATTAGCCCTCTCATTATTAACGACCTATTTATTTAAGCGACGGTTAACGATATTGACTTAAAAGTTAATCTATTATTTTGGCACGAAGCGAAACCAACGGCTTATGGAGATTAAGGACTTCAAGTTCGATAGAATGTTTAGATTTATATTATTGCTTAGTTTGTGAGTTTCTTTGGGCAAGTGATTTATAATGATTGATTTGTTTGCGCCTGTTCGAAGATAGTATACATCTTTGTCTTACCGATACATAACCAGTATGCGCAACTCCTAAAATTTTGTTAATTATTGTCTATTTTTCATAATTATCTATCTGTATTATAGCAGTCTTTAAGGGTCATAAGAGAATGAATGGTGAATGGTGTGAGGAAATTTATTATCATCTCGTCATATCTTATGATGTAAATAAACTTCAACGTATGCAAATATAAAATTGGATATGAGCGTTGTGTATGAGTATTGACACAAAGTCGTATGTTTTGGTGAGTGATTTTTTGTCACTACAACATAAGTTTATGTATTTACTAGCCTTTGCAGCCAAAAGCAAATTTTTAGGTAATATCTCAGGTTCTCGTTATAGTAGCGGGATAAAATGTATACCAATTGTTAAGTCTAATCAAGAGCTATCAAACAAAAAAGTTGTAATAAAATCCGTTCAGTAGTTTTTGCGTGATGCGCGAACAAACAAACAGACAAACAGAAAAACAGACAAACAGACTAAAATCTAAAAAAAATCGTTTTGTTTTTAGATACGCTTATATAGCCTAATTCAGTCATTTTTTCTCAAATATCTTAAATGTATACAGCTGTCTCTGTTACAGCTTTATAATAGTATAGATACAATTTTAGGAGAACTATAAGAATGAATGCAATTAGACGTGAAGAATGAATGTGTTATCAAAATTCGGAGTCCTGCGCAATTGTCACGATGGCTGTATTGGCGAAGCATCTAGGACGGTATTCCAGGAGATGCAGGTTCAAATCCTGCTAGTGATTGTTATTTTCGATTTCACATTTTCATACTTTGTGATAATTTATATGGTTAAGCATGTCAAATGCTAAAAAATCTATATAAAATATCAAAGATGTTCTTAAAATTGCTTATAGTTTGTTCTAACAAGGAGAACATTTGAATACCTCAGTGCAGGTGTGTACTCAATCCTATTTGTTCAAGGAGTTAAGGACAGTCAACAGTACCATTAAAATACTTAATAGGTATTACAAGTCAGCTATTTTTGTTCACTTATAAAGCGTTTAAAAATATAGAGTAGTTATGTTTTGAAGGTAAACTTACGAGTATACTGTCGTGGTATTAAACTACCGAATAAAAACTGTCAATATTTCATTTCATTTTCCCTTATGCGTATAGATCCTACTTTTATCTTACCTTGCAATGTTCAGGTCTTTGTATTTTCTGCTCTTTTTAGTACGAGCCCTACTGATATTTACGTTGTCCTTATTATTCATTTTTCCTTCTATTCTGTTTATGAATTCTAACGGAATTTCGTTAGTATGTTCGCCGTTCTAGTGATTCCTTTTTCTTTAAGTATGTTTACCGCTTAAAAAGCTTTTTTATAATGTTGTCGCTTAAGGTCATCTCTTTTATTAGCAATATTCTCCTGCTGCTTCGATTTCATTATATTTATCTTTTTATATACTACCTACTCTAAGGTGAACAAGCATACGGCCCACCTGATGGTAAGCGGTTACCGTAGCCTATAGACGCTAGTAAGACCAGAGGCATCGCACGCGCGTCGCCATCTCCAAGGAAAGGGATATGAGGTGGATAGGGTGCATAATAAGGAGATGACAGGTATGATACTAAGGAGAGGATAGGCAGGGGTTTTGGGCCTCCTCTCACTCACCATACGAAACACAACGGTAAGATTAACTACCGTTGTTACACGCTGATCTTTTGTGAGAGGGTGGTACTTCCCCGATCGAGCCGGCCTATGTCACAAAAAAAGTATGGCTGGATGCATGGACCAATAAAACAGCCCTGCCTTTTGATAGCGTGCCATGACTTTGTCACAATGACGTCACATTTTCCTTGCGTTTTTTTTTTCAAATAAAGTTAGGTATTTATGGTGAATAATAACGACAGAAAGAAATAATCATCGCAATTATTTACGCATCAAAATATATTCTGACTCATACTTAATTTTTACAGAAATTATAACTTCAGAATTTCAAATCTAAATTGGTTTATTTGTATAAAAAGGAACATTCGTTATTTATATAAGCAAATTCGTAATTATTAGTCTGGCAGCATAGCGTTGTTGTTGTTCGTGACAGATACAGCACAAAAATCACTTATTTAACTCGCGCAAGTTTTTTTAATACTTATCATTACTAATATTATATAAATATGAAGAAAAGAAGTTTTGTCCGTGTGGTGACGGACTAAGAATACAAGTGTCATCACCCCATTCTTTCCCACGGGTGTCGTATGAGGCGACTAAGGGAAGTAAGCAATTATCATCCATTACATAACTGGTGGAAGGGTTGGGAACCAAGTGGGAGTATTCACTTGGTATCGGGCCTGAGCGAGTTGGTACCATCGCCTGTCTGACTGCTGTAGCAGGAGATAGCCGTTTATTCTTTAATTTCATATTGATGAAATGAAATAGTGAGCAGCGGCTTGACAATACTTTCGGTATAGTTGAGTCCATGAGCGACGGTTACCATTTACCGTCAGATGGGCCGTGGCTCATCTGCCACTACAAGCACTAAAATAAAGTGACTACTGACCCAACCATTTTGCATAAAGTCTACATTATCTATATCATGAAAAAATTGATAATTCCTTCGGAACAGCAAATATATTGAGGAGCTTGTATGAGTTACTTTATATGCGAATTGAGATGGAACATTGTCCCACCTCATTTGAGGTGTGTGTGATAATGTACCATGATACCATCTAATGGGTCATTTGTGCTTTGTACCTTTTACAATGTTTTAGCCTCGGATGAGGTGAACGTGTTAATACTTTAGGAAATACATTGTACTACGTTGTAATAAGTAGTCTATACTGATTAACAATAATAATAATAATAATTTATTCACATCTCACAAGGAATGTACAATAAACCATTTAGTCACATTTGCCACTTGATGTGCTTAGAAGACGGACCTTGTGAGAGTCTGGAGTCTGAACTAGGTCGAAACCTGTACTACAATACTCCAGGCTCTCTCCTTTTGTAAAGGTATCTGACTAGAAGTAGCAATATGTCTACTTTGTAGCGAGCATATAAATTAATTACATCTGGAGATTAATCTGAAATGTGAGTGTGATAGATATTTGATTTGTGTATATGTATATCGTACAAGTGAAAAAGGTGTGTGTGTGTGTGTGTATGCTTTTTTTTTATATAGGTAGGAAAATACTATTACGTATCGCCAGAATTAGCCTGGTATGTCGGACTCAGAATCTCTAATACCGACTTAAAACCTCCTCTTTCTCCAGCCTCTGCTACCCCCGCGGAAACCGCCGTTAGGCATTACTTTCCCGGGGGGAGGATCTAGCTGTCACTCTTCCTTCGGGTGGTTGAAGTCACAACTTCTTTCCTTCTAAGTATTTCTCTCCCTGTTTTTTGCTCACATATTTTCTATAGAACGAAGATCCTGGAGGACTTTCATGGCAAACGTACTGGTCGCATTCCAGGCTTCCTTTGAGGAGAGCATCGCATTGACTAGTGTTTTTGGGTAAATTTTTTGTTTAAGGACAAGCTCTAGGTCATTGCGCAGCGAGTTGAAACGAGGACATGTAAAGAACACATGCTCCGCGTTTTCAGTGACTCCGGGGCAGGACGGGCACTCTGGAGAATCATCGTGTTTGAAGCGATGGAGATATTCCCGAAAGCAGCCATGTCCTGTGAGCATCTGGGTCAGATAATAGTTGACCTCACCGTGGTTTCGGCTCAGCCAGGCATCTACTTGAGGTATGAGACGGTGCGTCCATCTACCAGTTATTGCGGTATCCCACTGCGTTTGCCATCTACGTATGCTGTATTGCCGTTCCTTTCCCATGGGTTCATCAGAACTCGACATACATAATCTTCGTCGCTCAAATAGGGCTTGTCTTTCCTCAGCAAGCACTTAAAAGGCAGCATTCCGGCAATAAGACACACAGCTTCTTCTGAAACCGTGCGAAAGGCACTGGCCAATCTCAGGGCGCTCAGTCGATATATTGATGAGACTTTTCTCCGTGATTCATACGTTCCGAGGGCGCCTGCCCAAATGGGAATTCCATAGGTTAACACTGACGTCACTACCGACGACAGCAGTGTGTGTGTGTGTGTATGAGTGTGCGTGTTTGTGTGTGCGTGCGCACGTTTGTATGTGTGTGTGTGTGTGTTTATGTCGTGTGTGTTTATGTCTATAATATTAAGTTGTGTTTTTAATAATAATAGTATTTAATTATAAAAAACTAATCACTTTACAATAGTGATCAACTTTTCAGTGTCTTCATACGATAATGATGATAACCAATCAGTCAATTTTCTTTTGACTTCCTCTTTTTTGTGGGATATAAAGACAGCTCTTTATTAGCCTTATTACATGAAAACGGACTCAGAAAACTATAAAATCTTTGTGCAAATGATGTTTTGCATCTGCGGGGGAATTTGCATAAGTACGATAAAAGACTTGCGCTTTGCCAATAAGGAAGGGTCATATTTAAGGTCACTATGCTGTTTGAGTATAATTGTTAAGATGTACAATTGGCATATAGGCAATACTCTACAGTCTTCATAAAGTAATTTAGTTGGATTTAAGAAGGGCTTAAATGTGGCAGTTTTTAATAACGCTCGCTGTGCTATTTCCACAGTTTTCAAAATTGTTTTGGGAGATCCTCCCCAAATGAGTATGCTATAGGTACAAATTGTTTGACACAATGCAAAATAAGTCGATTTTATTAGTTTTGCGTCTAGAACATGACGTAGTTGTTTGATTATTACAAGTAGCCTCCGAATTCTATTAGCAAGTGAAGTAATGTGTAGTTTGAACGTAAGGTTCCTATCGAACTCTATTCCTAAATATTTAATATGAGTATTTTTTTCCAGGGTTGTACATGAACAGGCATCGGTATTTTTTGGATTGGGGCAGGAATTTGCAATTAGATTAAGATTGTGTGAGTCATCTACATTCCTGAACGTAAAGCATAATATGTACTTTGTCTTGTTAACATTTAGGGATAAAAAAGTGTTTTTCAATTGTTCAGTCATTACATTAAGACCTCTTTGGGCTGCATCATAGGTATCACTCCAGGTGTCCCCAGTAAAAATGAGAGCGGTGTCATCAGCATATGGAATTAATTTACTCTGTGTGATCGAAGCTAGACAGAGATTATTTATGTAGATCAGAAAGAGAGTTGGTCCCAGGATGCTGCCCTATGGAACACCATAAGTCAGCATGGAGTCGGTACTTATATAATGCCCTATTTCTACTCTTTGTAACCAATTAGACAAATAGCTTTTAAATAACTAAAGCTGAATGCCCCTTATACCAATTTGGCACAGTTTATCTATTAAGATCGGAACAAAAACCGTATCAAAAGCTTTCGCCAAATTTAGGAAAATAGTCAGACACTTTTTACCGCTATCTAGGTTATTTATAACAAAATCAGCCAAGTTTTGTAGAGCATCAATTGTGGATTTGCCACGCTGAAAGTCAAATTGGTTTTTCGAAGGAATTGATTTTTTTTCAATATAATTTACTAGTTGAGTATTAATTATTTTTTTCAGAATTTTGGAAATAGCTAGTAATAAAGAAATAGGTCTATAGTTTCCGATACAGTCCCTGGCACCATCTTTATGAATGGGTATAACCACCGCCTTTTTTAGACAAGAGGGGAAAATGCCTTTTCTAAAACAAATGTTAATTATGAAGGCTAGTGGAGGAGCAAGGTAAGATTTTAGCTCCTTTAGCATCCTATTTGATATTTTGTCCCATCCAACCACTGTATCTGTTTTCATATTATTGATGATCTGCTTTATTTCGTCCACATCAGTGTCCAAAAGAACAAAAGAGTTAAGGAGGCTGCGTCTGTTCTGACCTACTTTCCCATTATTTGGGTCATTACTTATTTTTTCCGCTAGAGTTTTTCCTATACTAATGAAATATTTATTTACCATGTTTACAGATTTTTGTTGTTGGTCAGACTGTAAGTTGAGAAGATCCGAGTTATTTTTAGAGGTTTTAGACATATAAGTAATATTTTTAATAGCTTCCCATATCTTTTTGTTATTTTTACCCACTTTTTCTATTTGAGCCTTATCATAAGCAATTTTTACTTTTCAAAGTGAGTTACAAAAGTTCCTGTAGCGTTTGTAAGTAGTTTTTAAAATTTCATTTTAAGAGTTTTTATTAGATTTCCGGTGCATAAGGTCCCTGTTACGCATAGAACGAAGCATACCCTGCGTAATCCAGGGTTTTAGTATTTTTTTACGTCTGCTCAAATACAAATATGTGATAGTATTTTGATCTATAATATCAGTAAGTTTTGTTGTCAAGTAGGTCATAGAAAACTATGGGTCAGTTGAATTGTAAATAGGTTTAAGGTCTAATTGCAATGTGTCAGATACAATTTTTTTGTAATTTAGTTTACTATGTTTAGTTTTAATATTCATTATTGGAGGTGGATCAAGCAGAAAGCTTATAACCGCTCTGTGATCTGTGATTGTAGAAAAAGGTACTACTGTAATTGCGGGATGTTTAGTTTTGAGTAAGACATGGTCAATGCAGGTACCACTCATATCTCTAGTAACCAATTTGTGTTAAGGTGTGTGTGGGAATAAGCCATAAAAAGCGGCTAAGTTTAAATAGCTGTCTGTACTAGTGTCAGTTTTTTCAGAATTTATTGGTATATTTAGGTCTTCTGTAATTACAATATTTTGATAAGTATTTAGTTTATTTAATATATAATTTAGAGATATCAAAAACGGGGTAATGTTAATATGTGATGGGGAGCGGTATATGGCAATAAATACAGTGCTTGGTTTCAATTTGATGAAAAGACAGTTAGACTCTGTAATTGTAGGTTCTTCTACTGAGACGTTTAAGGTTTTTTTACAAATACAACCACTCCATCGTTTTGTTTAGGGTTATTTTTTGTGTAATAACAGTTGTAACCAGTAAGTGAGGGTAACATTGTGTTGCGGAGAGCCAGCACTCAGTTAGAATTAAGAGATCGAACTCAGTTTTAAGTCGTTCCAGTAACAGCTCAAAATCCTGAAAGTTTCGTTTAATACTACGTATATTTTGTGTAATGAAAGATAAAAAATGCTTATTCGGTGGTGCTATTTTAACAACAGACTCCACATCGCATTCTAAACTTTTGAAATTTGTAATTTCTTCAATATCTTTAGCTATATTTATTTGATCGAATGTTGATAATTGATAATTGAAGGTAATGCTACTTGTGTCTGAGTGAAAGGACTTTCACTTCATGTATAATGTTCATTGATGTTATATAATTATTTGGTAATCCAAAACAAACTAAAATATTTATAACTGTTACTGTCAATGTATACGTTTAATTAGTACGTAAATGATGTCGTCGAAGATCTATATAAATGTAATACCTGGTTGAAGTTATACTAAAATTCGTTGTGTAATAACATAGCATTGCAAAATTAGTGTTAAAATTGTTTGCGATTAGGTTATAAGTTTACGTTTGTAAATATAAAAGAATGTTAATATTTTGATCTATACTTTAGCACTTGGCATGCTCAGCTACATTAATGGAAAAAGAGAACTTTAGTGCGAGCGGGATTCAAACCTGCGTCCCTCCCAATCCGGGGAAGTGCTCTAAGCCGCTAAGCTATCGCACTGATCAATATATATAATGTATATTATTATTAAAAATATACTCCGACTCGGTATTAACACTGAGTAAAAATTTTTCTTTTTCATGAAACTGTAATTTGAATAACATTATTAGCGTTCCAGCGCTTTAATACATGTTCATCTCCTGCTTTGCCTGCAGGCTTAAATTGTAGCAGATAATAGCCATCTCACTTCAATATGCCAATTTTGTATGATTCTCTCTCCGTCCTACGTCACGCCACGGGCATGAATCACGGCAGTAACTCATACAGCGCTCGCACTATTTGTGTCAGAAGTTATTGTAGACCTTCTGTTAAGAAGTTTTACTTAACTGTGTGTCTTCATATATGTTATAACCCTGTTGTTTCATGTAAAAAAGACTAATATTACTTATTTTCGTATACTCGATATACTAGATTTTTGCAGTTTGAATACATACTCAAACTGCAAAAATCTAAAAACAGTAGCTTCTGTAATATTTAATACTACTTAACTTGTATGTATATCTACGAGTACTACAGAAAGCGCCAACAATGTTTATCAAATTAATTCTGTAGTCAGTTACTTTTTCCGGCTTCAAGGTGTGACGTCATAGAGCATGCGTTTCAAATCACTTATTAGTGTTTGAAACTTTAGGAATTATACCTACCCCATTTGTGTGTAAATTCCACGTTTACTGCAACTAAAGTATACCTACTTTAGAAACCAACTATAAGCCTCATACAGACAACAGTTTTCAGCTTAGCTTTGTTATTCCAACTACAGAAAATTAATTTATCTACACTGTTCTCTACCATTGGATAAAGTTATATTAAGAAACCCTCTCATTGTAAGTTAATATATTAAACGTACCCTGGTGTTTATAAAATTGTTGTGCTAAAATCTGTTAAAATAATATTATTATAAAAATTTTTTTTTTGAGTTAACATAAATTATTACTTTTATAGATACTCAAAAATAAATTAGTAATATGACGGGCCTCGTGGCGTAATTGGTAGTGTCACTGACTTCCGTGCACGAGGTCGTGGGTCTGATTCCCACTCAGGACAATTATTTGTGTGATGTACTCAGATATTTGTACTGCGTCTGGGTGTTTCCCATCTATTATAATATGTAGGTATTTACAAAAAAAAGGTAATAAATGTGTTATATCCGTAATCTGGTACCCATAGCACAAGCGTTAAGCTTAGTTTGGGACCAGAGGACGTTGTGTTAATCTTATTGTCCGTGAATATTTATTTATTTATTTATGAATGTGAAAGTAAGTTTGTTTGTTAAGCTTTCACGCCGTAACCTCTAAATCAATCATCATATAGTATGGAGCCCTGAAAAAGACATAGGCTACTTTTCATCTCTGTATAGCTATTTTTACGTATTAGTAATTAATGTGGCGAATGATATTTCAGTTTTATATTCTTAAGCAGGTTACACGTGAACGCATACGCGGGCATTATCTAGTATTCTATAACCGATCGATCGCTTGGTGCAACCACAGTTGCAAAGAAAAAAGCGTGAGCTTTGCTTTGTGCAACTGTGGTTGCAGAGCGTGGAAGCTTTTTCAATTTAATTTAGTCTCCATAACAAACGCATAGAGTACTAATATTATGTATTTAAACCAAAGACAGATACATTTCTCATAGATGTTTCCCAATATTACCAACATCACGGTAGATAATCTATAAAATAAAACAGTATAAACTGGTGTTCCTGTATATTGAAGATATGTACCAAAACTGGAAGGAAATAAGAGAAATTTAATAAAACCTATAAAAAAGCTTTTTTGACTATCTGTCTAATAGTTCACAAACTCGAAAATTACTAAACACATTTTAATCCAGTTGGATAAAGCTTGGTTTAGAGCAAAACATAGGCTGCATTCTAATCGGATGTCAGGAAAAAATATCCTCATTATGTCTACGCAGACAAGGAGCACACATCAGCTAGTAATAATATAACAAAAGAAATATAAGAGTTTGTATGTTTTATTATCATATTTTTTAGTGTTATAATAAACGCGAATTCAAGGAATATCTAAATGCATACCTCTTGTGGTCCGTGGAAAACAATATACATTTGGAACTTGAATTACCCTGAATTTAATTGTTTCAATATACTTGATACTCTAAAGATAATATTATTTTATCAAACATTTGATTATAAAAACACATTCTGCCGTAAAAGCCCCTTCCACCACACCACAATCACATTACGAACTCAACATTATTATGGTAACCATAAAGAAACAAGAGCATAACGGTTTCATGTTGAATTACCGTAATAGAATGATCCAAATAGAATGATACACTCTATTCACAGCAATTCCACTGGGACCTAAGGAAATTG
Source organism: Leucoma salicis (assembly GCA_948253155.1). Taxonomy (NCBI): domain Eukaryota; kingdom Metazoa; phylum Arthropoda; class Insecta; order Lepidoptera; family Erebidae; genus Leucoma; species Leucoma salicis. Next base: position 10,986,113 of record OX411815.1, read on the forward strand.
GTTTGGTTCAACTCATGAAAAAATATTGAAAGTTTCAAGAACATCAAACTGAATTGAATGAATATATAATAAAGAGTGAAATTCCTGTCTTATATAACAACAAAGGTTGATAAAGATAATGCCTATGCATTAAATATTTATCGTGTTGTGTATGAGATACGCTGCTATGTATTACTATGAAATATGGACCCGAAATCTAAGTTATTTTGCGAAATAAGTTTACCTTCCTTTCGTATTTGTTTATCGTATACGGGTATAATGCCTACGGGGTGTGTGTGGATAATGGCTTCAGAAATTCAAAATATAATGGTGTATTAGGAAGCAGAGAATTTGTTATCAATAAGGAGAAAAAAGACTGAATCATTTTTTTCTCAGTTTCGAAAATATATGTTGCACGCGTCGCCGTGGCGATAATTATTTAGTTAAGATCAACTCTATACGTCCTATTGATATTATAAAGTGTAAAATTTGAACTTTCAGAGGGTAGAAATTTGGCTTTCAATCGTAATAATGAACGGGTGCTGAACGGATTTGGCTAAAATTTTGTGCACATTTGGATAAAGTGCAAGCGACATTTTTCGCATATATTTTAATTTATTCATACTTTTATCATTGTTCTCTGGGCAATATTCTGAAATTCCCTCGTAATAGAGGGCAGAAACTCAATGGGTGTAATTATGTAAGGATTGCTTAGATTAGGAAATTAATCCTATGAAACTAAGATTTAGCTGATTGTTGGCATCATATACATTCAGAATAGCTCTAGTCAATAGCTTCGTTCGTTATTGAGGCGTATTTTTAAGTCATACATCTCTTTACCATTGGTAACGGTGGTTACATACATACTATTCATATGCTCGTGAATCTATCTCATTGTGCTACCTTTTTACGCTCTATTTGGTAATAAAATGTATGGCAATCTTTTTGACACTCATTTCAACTCAATAAACAGTAATGATTGTAACTTATCGAGTATTTGAGGATTCTCGGAATCAAATGAATAAAAGAACATAGAATTTAAGAAACGTTTTATTCTAAAACTAAGAGTTCTATCGAAAAAAGTTAAATGGAAAAATTGTAGGCAATAAAAAGATATACAACTTTAGTATTAAAACTTTTTTCACATAACCTCAAAATTTATGTGAAAAACCTCCAAAAAACCAACCTTTTGGTTTTTTACTTTTAACTGCCACAAAAAAAAATACGATTATTTATCACGAAATTTGGTGAAACTTACCTTTTTATATCTCAAACACACAATAATTTTTTTTGATGCAAAACATGTTTTTTTCCTCTTTTTTTAATTAAATATCGAAAAATCACCCTAATTTTCAATCGAAAATTCTCACGTCAAAATATCTGCTTTTTGAAAAATATCGTTATGCTTTTTATTTGTTGAAATCTCTACTTTCTGATGGTATAAAAAAATATACATTTCCTTTTATTTTTGTTATATTTTCTTACTTTTCCAATGGGTTTCATCCTGTTCTAAATTTTTTTTCACTTTTTACCATTTTCAAAGGCTTCGGCACTGGCCTAATAAGGTGGGTACCTTCTTATGTTTTTGTTTCTAGTGATTATAAAATTACTATGTCTCAAATTTTCCTCGTAGAAGTAGTATTTATTTCTCGTATCTAAAGTGCTTTTAATGAAAGCACCCCTCATCCTCGTGCGGTAATTTGTCGCTATCGCCCTTCAGTGAACAATGTACTATATTTTGGATACGTGAATTATGCTATTGGAAATATATGGAAAGAATTCGTACCTACTTGGGACTCTTCAACTACCATAGCCAAGTACAAATCCACGACATCTTTTTTGCACAGAGAGACCAAAATCTTTCGAGTATCTATAGTATCTAATAATAATAATAAAGCCTTTTTATTTCCTATAAGCATTAAACGTATGCATTTACAGTATATTCTATATTTCCTAAGTTCTATGTTAGTAACTAGGTCTAAGTAATGCTACTGTTAGTTAATCATTATTATTATAATTTTTATTATTAGGGTAATAATAGGGTATAGGCCTCCTCCAATTTCTTCCATTTTCCTCGGTCCTATGCTACTTTCGTCCAGTTTTTCCCCGTCACCGGTACTATGTCGTCCGCCCATAATTTTTGTGGTCTGCCACGTTTCTTTTTCCTTGTCGGCCAGTTCATTTCGTGCTCTTGGGAGTCCATCGCTGGTCTGTAAGTCTCGCTATATGGCCGGCCCAGTCCCATTTTAGTTTTAGTGCTTGATGTAACGCATCTATCAGTTTTGTCTTTTTCCCTATATCTAGAATTTTTTTTTTGAATTTTCTTTAGGTGTAACATGCTTCTCTCCATTGTCCGCTGACAAGTTCTTATTTTGTTAATTACCTTGTTCGTAAACTTCTACGTCTGGAAGCCATATGTCAAACAGGGCAGAATACAGGTGTCCATGATGGTCTTTTTCATGTTTAGGTCATAGCTACCTTTTAGTATTTTTTTGTGGGCCCAGTACTTGTTCCAGCTGCACGCGACTCTTCTGTTGACCTCATCGTCGTTATTTGTTTTAGAAAACGATACTTGTTTCCTCAAGTATATGTACTGCTCTACATACTTAAGTTCAGCATCGTCTAGTATTATTTTTTCTTCTTTGCAGTTTGTCATTATTTTTGTTTTGTTAAGGTTCATATGCAGGCCTACATGTTTGCTTTCTGTATTTAGTTGGGATATCATATTTTCTAGCTTCTTGTGAGTTTCAGCAAAGATTGCGATATCGTCAGCAAATCATAGATGGGTGAGACGTTCGTTATTGATTGGGATACCTTCGGAGATCCAGTTCAATTTGGAAAATATGCACTGCAAGACAACTATAAACAATTTTGAAGATAATGGGTCCGCCTGCCTAACACCTCGGGCTATTTTGATCTCGTCGCCTCGAGATTCTATCTTGTCTACTCTCACTATTCCGATATATATTTTTTTGTGTTTTAATGATTATTGTATCTATGTTGCAGTTGTGTAGAGCTTGCCAGATTTAGATACTGTCAAATGCTCTTGTATAATCGATGAAACCAATATATAATAATAATATAATAATTTTTATTGAATTCGGAGTATTTTTCTATGATTTGTTCTAGCGTATGGATGCGATCTATAGTCGTAAAACCGCAACTGAAGCCTGCTTGCTCTACCGGTTGCTCATTGTATATTATTGAGCTAATTTTGTTTTGTAATATAGAAGTAAATAACTTATAGACGCTTGATAACAGGCTAATCGGGCGGTAGTTAGTGATGTCCCGTGGATCTCCTTTTTTATATAATAGTATTATGTCTGAATTTTGCAATTGCTCTGGTATTGCACCTGTTCTTAGGACCAAATAAAATATGCGTGTCAGTGGTTTGGTAAGTAGCTTCACTCCTTCTATCAATGCTTCGTTCTTTAAACCGACGAGCCCTGGGCTCTTCTCTTGCTTCAACTTTTTAATATTTTCCAATACGTCACTTTCTTTTATAATAGTTGTTTCACTGGAATTTATCTGTAACCTATTTGTTTCTATGAACGGAGTCGTGTCTTGTAGCTCAGTCGCATATAGGTCTTTGTAGAAGTTTGTAGCACAGAATATTAAGTCTTTTCTTGATTTTGTTTCTTCTTGATCTTTCTTTAAGCTCTTGATCCAGTCTGTGTGAGTGATTAATTGCTTGTAAGCGCTTTTGGCGCTTCTATAGCGCGTTATACTATTTTCTATGATTTTTTGCCAGTGCTGCATATAATCATTTCTTACTGACTTAATAGCTTGTTTGAATAAGATTAATAACTCTTTTTTCATTTTCTGCAATTTTTTTTTTATTTTTATAAGTTCGGTGTGCCGTTGGATCAAAAGTTTGGTTGTTTCGTTGAAGAAATAACAAGTACGGTCTTTGTTGTTGTTTGTAGTTTCCAGTTTTAGGCTATTTTTTAGGTAGAGTTCAAATGTGTTATAGGTTTCTTGTATGTTATCTTCAACAAAGTAGGTTAAGTCCGTTAATGTTAGTTTCCAGTTTGCGAAGGTATGTTTGTATTTCTTCGTCTGTATTCAGCGATGACACCGAGTTTTGGAAGTGTCTTCTACACTTTTTAGGGTTTTTATGATTAGTGTTGCTCTTATTATTCGATGGTCTGACGGGAAACCTAACCTTCGAGTATTAACAATATCCACTGCGATCGCCAACCCGCCTGCCAAGCGTGGCAATTACGGCACTATCCCCCATTCTTGGGGAGGCCTATGTCCAGCAGTGGACGTTAAAAGGCTGATGGATGGATGGACTGACCGGGTGTTTCGCCCACGTAGCATAGTATGTGATTACTATATTCTTCTATATTAATTCCCAATCTTCTCGTTTCAGCTAGGCCAAGTATGTCTATATTTATATTCTGGTTAGCATGCATTACTTCAATGTATTTTTCAGTGGTGGAGAGTGTTCTGACATATAACTGTTGCAATTTTTAAATTATTACTTTTATTTCTTGTTTTTGGAATATTTGGATGGTTGTAGTCATAGTCTTCCACGGTGACAGAAAGAAAGAAAAGAAAGAAAAAAAATCTTTATTGTACACTAAAATAAGACTTAGGATTACCTAATACAATATATTAAGTACAATTGGCGGTCCTATCGCACAAGGCAATCTCTTCCGGACAACCATTTGATGGAAAGACTATAGTAAATGAAAGGGTAGCTTGTAGTGTACTCATTGAATTGGGTGATTAATTATTAAAAGTACCAAGATAAGCAATACCGAATATTAAATAAATATGAATGGTGAAATTACTATAACCTCAGTAACATCAGGTAGCATGCGAGTCGCTTAAATATAATTCTTTTAGCAGTGTTTTAAAGGCATTTAATGATGTAGCTCGCCGGATGTGTAAAGGCAGTGCATTCCACAACCGAACAGCTTGTACGGAAAACGACTTATCCATATATTTTGTGGACTGAACTGGCATCCTCATGATCGAATTCTCGGAAGACCTCAAGACTCTCGAATGTGTGTCATTTAAGAAATCGAAACGTTCTTTGAGATAAGAAGGAGTAAGTGGATTGAATAAAATATTATAAAGAAGAAATAAAATGTGAGCATTCCGGCGAAGGCGAATAGGGAGCCAGTTAAGCTTAGCACGGAAGGCAGAGACATGATCATACTTACGTAATCCAAATATGAATCGTATATTAAGATTTTGGAGTCGTTCAAGCTTATTTAACTGGTCCTCAGTGAGATCGAGATAGCTGACATCAGCATAATCAAGAATGGGGAAGAGAAGAGACTGAGCAAGGACAATCTTCGTGGAAATCGGAAGAAGGTTACGAAGTCTACGTAGGGCTCCCGTCGATGCATACATCTTGCGGCTCAGTTCTTGCATTTGCGGTCCCCATGTCCAGTTTTTATCAATATAAATCCCCAGATTTCTTACTTTATCGCAGAATGGAATGGTAGTACCATTACAAGTTACTTGTGGTAAGCGTGACCATTCTATTTTGGAGATCATCCTGGGACTGCCAACAATAATAACTTGGGTTTTGGCTGGGTTGACTATTAATCCATGTGATTGGCTCCAATTACATATTAGTTCCATGTCCCTATTTATAAAATTGACAGCCTCCGTTATTTGTGCCAGCGGAGCTTGTGCATAAATCTGAAGGTCATCAGCGTAAAGGTGATAGGAAGAAGTAAGGTTATTAGTGATAGTGTTAATATACACTGCGAAAAGAAGTGGAGAGAGAACGCCGCCCTGAGGTACACCGGCAGATGTTGAACACCAAGAAGAAACAGCTTCTTCAACAGAAATGCGCTGCCGGCGACCATACAGGTAACTACGAAACCAATCAATAGTTGTTGGAGATAAGTTGAGAGCGCAAAATGCCGAGCAAGACGTCGAAATCAACAGTGTTGAAAGCATTGCTGAAGTCAAGAAGCGCCAACACTGTGAGCTTACCTTTTTCCATACCTGACCTGATGTCTTCCGTAACATGAACAAGGATGGTAGTAGTACTGTGGCCAGGTCGGAAGCCGGATTGGAGTGGATCAAGAAATTTGCTTTTAAATAAAAAGTCACTGAGTTGTATTTGGACAAGGCGTTCGAGAACTTTAGAAAGGAATGGTAGAATGGAAATGGGTCTGTATTCGGAAAAGGATGAGGGATTTAGTTTTTTAGGTATTGGAGTTATGTGAGCATCTTTCCATATTGCAGGAAATGTGCTACGGGAAACGGAATAGTTAAGAATATGGGTTATAATAAGAAGAATTTCAGGAAGGATGGGAAGGATCATGTTACGGCTGACACAGTCGCTACCAGTTGCATTAGAGCCGATCGACATTATAGTTCTTTCAACTTCACAGCAACTGAATTGATTAAGAAGGAATGGAGAACAGTCGGGGGTTGAAATAGATGAAAGAAGGTTCAGTGTGTTATCTTTTTAATCCTATCAAAATTGGATGAAACCGAGAAATGCTGATTTAACGAGTCAACGTCTAAGTTGTTGAATTTAGAGTTAGGATGAGACATACCAACCCGCAATGACTTTAAAAATTTCCAGGTTTTAGTTGGATCTCCGTTCTCTATGGAGCTATGAATGTGTCGGCGTTGTGCATTCCTACACACTTTACTGCAATGATTACGGATGGCGACGTATTTTAATCTATTTGTGTCAGTAGGATGTTTTTTAAACCTCGATTTGGCTTTGGCTTTTTTAGAGAGTAGCTCTTTTATTTCTGTAGTTAACCATGGTGATGGAAGGTGCTTAACTTTGATTTTACGGAGAGGGGCATGGACGTCATACAATTTAATAATATTAGCTGTAAATGTATTAACTTCTTTAACATTATTTATTAACAATCAATATCTATAATAATTTTTTATTAACAATCAATATCTTTGGCATCTTCAGAAAGAGCCGCGTGATCCATGTTGCGAAAGGAGCATGTGCAGAATTTTGGGTTTGAGTTTAGGGGGACGAATTCGGTAGGAGAGGTAAAGTAAGTCGTGATATGAAAAAGCATCGGCCGAACACTGTCCGTACTTCTCCACACGATCCATAGAAGAGACAAAAATAAGGTCAAGCAAGGAAGGAGTACAGTTCGGGAAGTGATGAGTAGCATTAAGGGAAGGGATAACAAGATTGTTAGAGTGGACTATAGCTTGAAGAGAAGCGGATGTGATCTGTGATCATTCTTAAGAAGACATGTATTAAAATCACCCATGATTATGGTTTGACTGTACAAGGGACTAAGCGTTTCTAAGATGCTTTCAAAAGAAGAGAAGTAATCAATGTGTGCGGAAGGACAGTAAAATACTCCTAGGAGAACTTTGGAGTGGAGGAGTTCAACCTCTAAAAAGAGGTGCTCGGCTGCATTCGGAGGAGGAGGTTGTGTAGACAAACTCACAATAGAAAATGGAATTTGGTTACGTAGATAGATTGCCACACCACCCCCACCACCCACAGAGCGATCATTTCTTATGAGGTTGAATCCAGGTAATGAGTAACAAGAGGTAGGTAGGCACGGTTTTAACCACGATTCTGATACTAAAACTGCGTGGAGATTGGTACAGTCAAACGTAGCCAACATATCAGGAAAATGGGCAGGACCAGCAGGCAGACCAGGGTGACCAGGTGACCAGCCGGGTTGGAAGACATTTGTTGTTAGTTGTTTGTTTTACATCGTTTTTATAATCTGTGCGGGAGGAGGAGGGCCTTCATTGTTATAATTTTCTCTCTCTGTTCTCTATGTCCTGCTCTGTTGTTGTGTTGCTGTCCTTTTTGTTAACTAAAAAGTTTAAAATGCTTGGTTTCAAGACCCCTTCTGAAACGCTATTGGATCTACGTGCTGAAGAGTTAGTTTCTTAACATTTTGTTCTTTTTTTGACGTGTGTGTTAGTGTTGCTTTGTATTTTTGTATTTGGGAGTCGTTTGTCGGTGAAGTGTGGAACTGCCTTTTATAATTAGGTTTTATTATGACTAATTTTTCGTATTTTAGTTTTACTATATTATCCTTTTCTTTTTCCAGTTTCACTTGCTCTTGCAGTTCTCTCCTCATTTCTAGCACTTGTTTTGGATAGTCTTCCTTTAGATAGTAGAGTGTATCTTTTAACGCTTCTTTTTGTTTTAATATTTTGATTTTTGTGCCGAATGTACAAAAGGTTACTACTGTTGGGCGTGGTCTTTCTGATTTCTTCCCGATTCTTTTAACTTCTACTATGTCACTGTAGATTAATTTGATAGAACAGTATTGCTCTATCCATTTCATTATGTTTTTTTCCAGACTAGTATATGATTTTTCTGTCTCTATAATAAAAATAAATCTAATACCAGATTTCGTTTCCTCTCTTGTTTTTTTAGAAAGTAAATTCTTTTCTCCTGGTCTTCTACTTTTTCCTTCAGTTTTTCATGTTTGTTTTCCCACATCGTGAATTTTTCTTCGAACAAACTGTTAATATTATGTGTGACTTGTTTTGTGACGTTTTTCCCGCTATCCTTGATTTCCACTCTTTGTTCGTCCAGTTCCTTTTTTATCGCTCTAAGTGCGTTCAGGACTTCTTCCATGATTTATCGTTCAAGTTTTTCGTTTTGTTACAAGTTACGCCCTATTACGGTGTACTTACGTATTAGTTAGCCTCGTATAGCTGGATCGTTAATCGGTCGATTCAGGTACTTACTCCCTCTAGTGGCTATTGGGCTTTTTCGCAATGTTTGCCCTCTATCCGAGGTTTCGGGAACTTCGTATACGGGTTGGCTCTGTGGCTAAGATAAATAACCTATAGATGTAGCCATGATAGATTAGGAAGTGTAGAAGTGAGACGGGCATATACGAAAAACGCTAAAGAAATTGAGACAAGTATCGTATCTTCCTTTCTCATATGACGTGCAGGTTTTTTAGCTGGCGTACTTTCAAATAGTTCGCCATACAACTTAATCACCATGACTACCAGGGATGCCATTAAAAGGAAAATTAGGTGCCGTGTTTTGTGTTAGAAAAATGCCGTGTCTAAAACTAATTTATTTAAAAGCAGACTTTCACGTGTGGTTATAACTATAAATAATAATAATTACATATTGTTTCTATAATTACAGTGATTAAAAAGAAGGTTTCCGTACAAAATCTATAAAAATATGTCAGATAAACAAACTTTATTTGAATTTCACTAAACTCGTCCCGGAAAGGATGGGATGGTGACACTTGTATTCTTAGTCCGTCACCACACGGACGTTGCAAGAAAAATATAATCTTTGGCACACAATATTTATTGATGGGTCAAAGAGTACCAATGGTCTAGGAGCTGCATTTATTTTATAATCCTTTTCTTAAAAATAGTGGAAGTTTTACCGATAGCCTATGAAGTATTGAAAAAGATCTACGACTTGCAATCGAGGGGAGTGTCTTTGATACTGCAATGGATCCCAGGATATATCGTAATTAGGGGTAACGCAAAGGCAGACCAACTTGCTAAATCAGCATCTTCGAGTGGGACATACTATGGAATATTTCCTCATTACAGCTAAGTATCCCTAGATACAAAAGGAAATTCTGGGATGTATCCCATATGCCATATATGGCAGGAATGTTTTGATTTAAGATCAAGAGAAAAGGGTATTTGGTAAAAAACCATACAGTGCTCAATCTTTCGTAGCCCCTGGTTCGGAGATGTCGTAATAAACAGGCAATATTTAAAAATTGCTTTCAGACTCCGTTCCGGTCACTATCCATCGGCAAAGTATGCATTTTTTTATTGCATATAGTGGCAGACGAGCCACGGTTGATCTGATGGTAAATGGTAACCGTCGCCCATGGACTCAACTATACCGAGAGTATTGTCAAGCCGCTGCTCACCAATTCATTTCACAGATATGAAATAAAATATAAACGTTTAGGTATTTTTATATATATTTTTAGCATTTTACATGCTTGCACAAAGTGAAAAATGTGAAATCGAAAATAACAGCCATGAGCAGGATTTGAAACTGCATCTCCTGGATACCGTCCAGATGCTTTGCCAATTCAGCCATCGTGACAATTGCTCCTGACTGCTAATTTCGATAACATTCATACTTAACGTCTTTGGGTGACGCCTGCGACGCCTTTTTCACTTTGTGTTTGATGTATAGTGCTAAGCATGTAAAGTGCTTAAAATATATATAAAAATATTTAAATACTTATAGGGTTAGCGTCATTATTAGGTAAAATCTTAATTGTAAAATTAATTTTACCTGGTCGGTATAATGTATGAAAATACTTCTGACAGATAGCGCAGGCGTCACCCAAAGACTTTAAGTATGAATGTGTTATCGAAATTAGCTGTCAGGAGCAATTGTCAGGATGGCTGAATTGGCAAAGCATCTTGACGGTATCCAGGAGATGCAGGTTCAAATCCTGCTCGTGACTGTTATTTTCGATTTCACATTTTTCACTTTGTGTTTAATGTATAGTGCTAAGCATGTAAAATGCTAAAAATATATATAAAAATATCTAAATATTTATAGGGTTTGCATCATTATTAGGTAAAATCTTAATTGTAAAATTAAGTTTACCTGGTCGGTATAATGTATGATAATACTTCCGACAGATGGCACAGAAATTAGCAGTCAGGAGCAATTGTCACGATGGCTGAATTGAGCATCTGGACGGTATCCAGGATATGCAGGTTCAAATCCTGCTCGTGACTGTTATTTTCGATTTCACATTTTTCACTTTGTGTTTAATGAAATATAAACGGCTATCGCCTGCTACAGTCAAAACGCAACGATGTGCTTCATGGCCGGTCACACGGGAGATAGTGGTACCAACCCGATACCAAGTGAGTACTCCCACTTGGTACCCAGCCCTACCACCAGTAATGCAATGGATGATAATTGCTTACTTCCCTTAGTCGCCTCATACGACACCCGTGGGAAAGAATGGGGTGGTGACACTTGTATTCTTAGTCCGTCACCACACGGACAAATACTGTTAAAAAAATGCGCCTCACCCAAATGTGAGATATGTGATGTGGTGGAGGACATTCATCATTTGTTAGTGGAGTGTGATAAGAACCGGAGTCATAGGGAAGTGTTGCTGAGAGAGTTTGAGCTGATTATAAGTAATGTGGGTATTTTCCAATACATTCTGACAGAACCCGCCTTAGTTGCTGCAAGAAGGGTATATGAGATGGTGGTTGCTTCTCAGCAGCTCCTCCCTGCTGCTTAGATTAGATCAGGTTAAGATTGTTATTAGTTAAGAAGAGTACAACGGGACTGGCATATCCATGTTCGATAAAAGTCCCGAAACTAAATAAAGAATAAAAAAAATATACATTTTATTTATCACAATATCCGTTGTGAAATCACTACAATATATTTACTAATAACTACGTGATGTTGCAGAATTAGTGTTAAACATAGAAAATAAAACCTTTTTTAAATAGTTACGTTAAAATTTTGTGAGAATTCATTGTCTCGAAACTCTCACCTAATTTTGCATTCACAATAATATGAATCAGGATAATAAGTGATCGATATTAATATGTTAATCAATTAGTGATTTATTTAGATACTGGTAAAAATTATATCGAGATCTTCATTTAACTTTTGCCTCATTTAGGGCGAATAGCCGTAGCCGTAGCGTAATAGCCACACTGAAGTGTAATATTGCTGTCTCACAAGTGGCCACGTGATGCCTACATCTATAGGTTATTTATCTAAGCCCTGTGGTATAGTTAAGCCAGGCTAAGGTAAATATAGTCATTACTGATAGATGGCGTTAGGTGTTTTTTACGTGGTAGCTTCTGAGTTGTAAAACTACTAATGGATAAGAATCACTTTTTTTTAGGTAATGTTTTTTTTTTATTGCATGTGTTGGCAGACGAGCCGCGGTATATTTGATGGTAAATGGTAACCGTCGCCATGGACTCGACTATACCGAGAGTATTGTCAAGCCGCTGCTCACCAATTCAATTCACATATATGAAATGAAATATAAACGGCTATCTCCTGCTACAGCCAAAACGCAACGATGTGCTTCATGGTCGATCACACGGGTGATGGTGGTACCAACCCGCTCGGGCCCGATACCAAGTGAGTACTCCCACTTGTTACCCAGCCCTACCACCAGTCATCCAATTGATGATAATTGCTTATGTTTCAGTCTTTTCACTAATGTTTATATCGTAGTTTGTGCAATAATTGTTTATTTGTATCGCAGGCACTGTATGCTCGTCGATATATAAAGCCACTCAAAACTTTTCCGGTTTCACTATTTAACAAAAAAGTCACTTGAGTATTGTAAATGCAGTCATTACTGATTTAGCACTGTTTTGTTATTTTATTGTTTTTGATCTCACTTTTAGCGTACACTTATAGCACTTATACACTACTACACTATAGTATCTATCATACTTAAATTAAGACTTACCATCAATCCATGGTAGTTTGAAGTTTCCTCAGATTAAACTTTACTACTATCTAGTGACGACTTCAGATTCTTGTAATTCTTGGTCGGTCGTAAGGGTGCATTTACTTTAATAAAACATTAGACACTAGAATGTTTAACAATTATACATATTTAACAGACAGATTTCAAAAGGCATCGTATAGTAATACCTAGTTATTAGAATATTTGAATAGATATTGACAAATGCTTTTATATAGTTTACGTTTGGTTGATCTTTTGATAATTATCACTATTGAATTTATGGATAATAGAACGCTTTTATCCCCTTGATGTTGTACGCATAATCATTATTGCTAATGAACAGTATATTTTGGTATTCATAATTTTAGTTGGGTTGGTCTCATAATATGACAGAATCTTCTAAGCCTAAAATAATTGGGTTTTGGAAAAGTAGTAGAAGAGAAGCGAGCTTGAAATCTATCAATTAGATTGCTGTTAATTAAATATTAATTGGTTATCTAACATAGCATCACGCCTGTATTCCCCGGCAGAGGTCAATTACACACCCACGATTCGCCAGCTATATTTAAATCCCACGTAATAGGGGGCGAGCCTATTGACGTCTAACGGGCACATTTCCAAATTCCGGGCTGCTACTGAGAATTTTTCTTTTTTTTTTTTTAGGAAAAAGCTCAATAACATTGCCCGACCCGGGGATCGAGCCCGAAACCTCATGATTAGCAGCATACACTACCGCTTCACCACCGAGGCAGTTATCTAACTTTTGTTTTAAAGTATTAGGTTTACCAAAAAATAGCTATTGATTTCACCAATAGCATTTTTGCAATAAAGGGTGATATGACAACTGATCCCAGGCAGGTTTAGCCATTAGACTAGGTATAATTTTTTCAGCAATAACATTTAATAATTTCAGACCTTAGACCTAAGACCCACACTGGGTCTTAGAATATATTAGTATAATAGTTGTTGCCCGTGACTTCGTCCGCGTGATATTAATTTATATAATTTGATCTTATTTAAATGACAATATAAATTAACGCCTTTCAAGAGAGTGGGGTAGTTTAGCGTGCGAGTACGCCGAATACTTTCAAGTCGAACCCATCCGTCGCTCGTTCATGTGTAAAAGATAACTAATTGATTGGGTTTTTCCTAAAAGAGTGGGTACGACAGACAATTATGATAACATTAAAATACATAACAGAAGGCTATACGTTTAATAGTTTAGAAGACTGCATCTTGTATAAAAAAATATTAAAATATAAAATAAAATATAAAGAATGGATAAACCAAATGTGATGCAATTTCAGAAAGAGCACTTAAAACAACTCGGTAATCGCAAGCAAAAAGATCGAAACGTTCTTTGACTAACAGCTGCGTACGACATAAAAGCAAAGATTGAAAAAAAAATGAGATTGAGGCCAAAGGGGAGGAAAAAATTAGATTTTTGTTCTCATTGACTTATGAAAACTAATTGATTTTAAGTCGGACGCAGTCGGATACACGGTTTCCTTTTCAAAAATGAAGCCAGCTAAGTACAGTGATATTCTAGCGGTAAAATTAAGGAATAGAAAGACCTGGTATCGAGTTCCATATTCCCCTGTCCAGACCTCGTACGGTACACATCTATGACTTTGATCATGACTGAGATTTGTTGAAATTATATCTATATTTATTTACAAACTATCACTGGTTGGTGAAAGTATACGTAGTGAGGAAACCTGTATTCTTGAGAGATTTTTTTCGACGGTTTGCGACTGGCGCGGGCGTGCTGGACTATGGCTTAAATCCGTCTCAATATAAGAGGAGGTCTATGCCCAATAGTAGGACATGCTGAACAACAAAAATTAAGACACAAGATGGCTACGGGAAGTCAGTGACATGACAACCCCATGAAGTTCAAGTTCAGGCTGTTGAGTTTTGATAAGTACTCTCAGATTATATTGAGGGGTTTGATGATTATTATTCTGGCTGGTTGCTATACAAAATGCTAAAAATTAAAGAGTAAATAAACGTTAAAAACACTTTTGAAAACAAGGTTTTATATTGTTAAAAATTAACTAAAAGGTTAAAACTAAACCGCAAACTAAAAGTGATAAAGAATAATAAATATAATCTGAGGGAATTCAGCTCACGGATTCTACTAATTTACGACCACTTCTCGTAACTGACACCTATAAATACCTGGGTATGTCGCAAGCCTTAGGCATAAATGAGGTGGATATGAAACAATTGCTGCGGGAACGTTTCTTTGGCCGCCTGAAAAAAGTACTAAGTAGTCTTTTATCAGGTGGCAACAAGGTGCGAGCCTGCAACGGTTGGGTCATGCCACTTCTTATGTACTCTTTCGGCATACTCAGGTGGACTCAGACTGAACTTGATGCCTTGGATAGAAGGGTCCGTAGTCTTTTGACCGCACATCGTATGCATCACCCTCGTTCGTCAGTAATGAGGTTGTACATTCCGCGAAAGTATGGAGGTCGAGGATTCCTAAATGCCAAGACCTTGCACAATCGTGAGGTGTACAACCTTAGGGAATATTTTCTCTGTGCTGACAGGGTTATGCATCGCGATGTGGTCGCTGTAGATTCCGGACTCACCCCGCTCTCCTTGGCTAAGAAGAACTGGCGCAGACCTGTAGTACTCAGTACTGATGACCGCAAGAGTGTATGGCAGAGCAAGGAGCTCCACGGAAGGTTCTATCGGGCTTTACATGGGCCCGACGTAGACTTTTTAGCTTCCGTGGCCTGGCTACGTTTCGGCAACCTCTTTGGAGAAACCGAAGGTTTTGTCTGTGCAATTACTGACGAAGTTATCATGACGAACAACTACCGGAGACATATCCTAAGGGACGGAACAGTAGACATCTGTCGTGCCTGTCACCGCCCAGGTGAGTCCCTTAGGCATATAGTCTCGGGTTGTTCTCGTCTTGCTAACGGCGAGTATTTGCACAGACATAATCAAGTAGCCAGGATCATTCATCAGCAGCTTGCTCTGAAATACGGGCTTGTGGAAGTCGAGGTCCCGTACTATAGGTATGTACCTGAGCCAGTTCTCGAGAATGGCCCTATCACACTGTACTGGGATCGATCAATCATCACGGACAGAACTGTTGTAGCCAACAAGCCTGATATTGTGGTGGTTGATCGAACTGAGCGCCGGGCAATGATTGTTGATGTCACCATACCACATGACGAGAATCTCGTGAAGGCTGAGAAGGAGAAACAGATGAAATATCTGAACTTGGCCCACGAGATCGTTGACATGTGGGATGTGGACTCGGCGATCATTGTACCGATAGTGGTTTCAGTTAATGGACTGATAGCCAAGAGCCTCGACCAACATCTTAAGAGGCTCGCGTTGGATGGCTGGGTCAAGGGTCTGATGCAGAAGGCGGTACTTCTGGATACGGCACGCATTGTTCGGAAGTTCCTATCTCTGGGGCCCTAGCCATTGGCAGTTTGGTCCCTGTACCCGTTGCCAGTGGGTCTACACACTTTTTATATTTTTAAATGTTGTGTTATTTTTTATAATATACTATTTAAAAATGTATCTAGTGATGTTATGTTAATAAATGAAAATAATATAATACTAATAATAGTAGTGAAAATGATATATATATTTATAAACTTTGTAACGGGAAAGTGACTCCATGAATTCTTAATTCATCGTCAAATTCGTTTGAGAACTGCAGCTGTTCAAAAAATATTAATAGCATGTTAGTAAGGCAGCTGGCTTTTTAATACATTATCCTAACAACTAAATAGTATAATAAAGTTCCTTAACCATATCAATTCCTGAAAGTTGCACAATTACAGCTAAGCGAGATCCTTTACAAAGAAGTTCTAACCAAAAACTTTCAGTAAGTTCACGAACTAAAAGCTTTTGCTTAGCCAATGGATTAATTATCTAAGTTCCCTCTGGTTAAAATTAGAGGTAATCACACAGATACAAAACGATAAACGGAATGGAAATTTCGTGCAATTGGTTAGGGATTATGGGCCGCCCCGAAATGTGTCCTGGAAACTTCGAGACGAAGTTTAACTCTGTAATTAAAATGTTTATGTGAAACATTTATGTCATACAGTTTAGCCCTATATAAGCGTAACCCATGTTACTTTTATTGAAATTCCTATGACTATTACTAATGTTAGTTATGTACTCTTAAATTTGGACTTATCGATATAGGTTAAAATATCAATGTAGGTTAAAAAAACTACAAAAACGTTTTGGGTGTGGCAATCATCAAAACAAATCGTATGGTTCCAACCTCAAGGTTTTAATAGTAGCCACTGAAAAAATACACAATTCACCTCCTGGCTATAACATCAAGGGGTGTACTAAGTAGTACCCACTAAACAGTTCCGATCTTCATGATCGGATAAGCGCCAATTAGTAAATTATAGTATGTATTATCATTGAAACTACATACACACTCAAAGTATCATTTCGATACGACGAATACAAGTTAGTTAAAATTAAATCCCAAGATACCACTTTTGCATAGATAAAGAAGAGTAGCTGCATCAACCCTATTTGCATTGTGATATTAATAGGATAGTAGATACTCATAAAAGCAATCATCTTGACGATATTTTACTGCAAATAGAAAAAAATATCTAAGTGCTTACAACAGCGAAGTGGAAGCCATCACTTCTCTTCTTAACATATCTGCAGTTAAGTATATGTTATTATTGGAGCTATTTATGTATACATAAGATAAATACGATAAGATAAATGAATCAAGATAATAATGACTAAATTATGTAACGTTATATAGCTAGAACAAAAAATGAATGATTATCTTGTCGTCATCATCATGATAATCTTCTCGTCATCGTCATGATTATCTTGTCGTCATAGCTAGTTATGTGACATTTAGTGACAATCACACAGAAATTGGAAATGGTATTTGTTATTGTGTCTTGATCCAATTTTGAAGTCCACGCATTAAAGTCGTGGGCAGAAACTTGTTATTATGTTTTTACATTTATATTTAAATACATATAGCTATGTGTGGCTTAAAACTTTAGGAAACCTGTTAGATTTATAACTACCTATAATAAACGTTCATGACATATATTAACTCACTGACAGCGTGAGTTAATTATGTTATAGTTTAATAAATTGTGTTAAGCCACACGCTTACTATGTTCACGATATTAATAATTATATTATTCTTTGATAATTAAATAATGTCGCTTTTAGTGTATTAGTACTTTCTTCATGAAATAATAATTAATTTGTAACAATGTAACATCAAATTAAGGTTTATAACCAAAAAATAAATTCACGTTCTTGTGTGTGAGTGGATACCGTACTAAGTAAGTACTGGTTATTTAGATATTCCCGAAACAAAAAATAAGCAAATAAATAAAACATAAGCATTGTGAATAATAATTCATTCAAATAACATCTTTTATAATCTCGGCGTGATTGATTGATGATGGTTAGTAAGAAAAAAGCAATATTTCATTTCATAGCAAAGAGCTTTCAATCTCTCAGAAGCCTTGAAACCACATTTTAAGATTAGGTTTATATATTTTACTAATAACAAGCGGTCTTTGATGGAAAAACCATGTCTGAAACCTTAATTCACTTAAGATTATTTTAATAACAACCTTTTGTATTTTTCCGGAGACTAAGTTTGATCTGAATAAATAAAGAATTCTAAATTCATACATTTCTACCACCTCACGACAAAGCGATTAAAGAACAAGAGAAAGTCTCATTTATCTCTAAGGAATTGCAGACTCATTGATAAGATGAACTTTCGAAGTCCGTGGCAGGAACAGACAGCTGTGAATTTCTCAACTTCTTTCTTCTGATTGCAGTCAAACGGACGAAGAACTTTCAAATTGGTTTGTGCCGGAGCAGAGGTCAATCGATATAATCTGTGTTAACAACTCGTTGAGGTCTTACAAATTTTAATTAGCGAGTTTTGTGTTAACAAGTTTAATTATGATTGTGAAAGAAAATTATAATAAGCCCTTTGAATTACTTTGTCGGAAACTT
Source organism: Leucoma salicis (assembly GCA_948253155.1). Classification (NCBI taxonomy): domain Eukaryota; kingdom Metazoa; phylum Arthropoda; class Insecta; order Lepidoptera; family Erebidae; genus Leucoma; species Leucoma salicis. Next base: position 11,004,511 of record OX411815.1, read on the forward strand.
ACTCAAGCGACAGTGATTTGATGAACTAAAACAAGAACTTGGGAATATGGTAATACATTTAGAGGCTGTTTAAAATTACTTTATATAAGTAGACATAATGGGTACTTTCTGAAGTTTACGCGAATTTTCATTATGACTAAATTTATGTATTTTCCTTATATTTGAGTGGTTAATTAATGACTTAGATGGACATTAAATTGGTCTCGGTAGATAACACTGCGATCTTGTGTTAGGATTATTATTTCCATTTTTCGATGAAACTTTATTATTTTATGGCTTTTTTGATGAGACAATTGATGGCAACAAAATTAGAATCAGATTTTTATTCAGGATTACGCCAATCTTATTTTTTTCTGGACACTTCTAGGGCGGGCAAAGAGGTTATGCCAGACTCCCAGAGATACTGGTCAACTTGCTGAAACCCCGTGGTTTTCCACTGCTCTGCGTATGAGTTCCTCTACCCCTGGTAGAAGGAGGAGAGAGGGATTATGACGATCTGCAATGCCAGTCAGAGTCCCACTACTTGGCTTGCCTTCCAAAACATGGAGGAACTCAAGTATCACCCATGTGATGTCTGCCGGGCGAAAGTTACTTCACCTTGTCGATTGTTTTGAATTTTTTCAGCGCGGCAAATGCCCAACTATTTAATTAACGTTTTATAAAATACTTGCCCGCGACTACATCAGTATGGACTTCAGAATGTAAATACTTCTCTCTAAGTTCCATTAATAATGTTCATGTAAAAATAGCTATTTTACAGGCCATCAATTTTTCATCCCATGCCCGTTCTGAGATTTAGACTACATGTATGCAAAATTTCATGATGATTGGTTCAGTAGTTACAGCGTGAAAGCGTAACAAAGAAACTCACTTTCGCATCTATACAAATAAATAAAAACGAAGTGTCGGTTTGTAATGTTTAAATAACAGCTTCCTATTACTTTTGTACATAGATACTATAGATATATACTTTTTTACGTAGATAAGATACCTATAACAAGACACCCATTTTTTAAAGGGTTTGTCTATTTTTCTGCCTCTCTGTCTATCTGGCTGTTTGTTCCAGCTTATCTCCGAATTAGCTGGCCAGATTTGGATTTGCCTTTCCCTGGTAGATATCTTATATTATAAGGAGTAACTTAGGCTACTTTTATTTTAAAATAATGACTAGGGTAAGACGGAGAGCCGGCACACGGCGGGTTTCTTTAGTGGGTGAGGGCCTCACGTCACCCTGTTAATTGCCCCGAACGACGGGGTGTGCGGTTAGGTACCTATATTTCTCCTAGCCTAAACAAAAAAAAGAGTTGCGGACTAAAAATAATAATTAACTTCCACGCGGACGAAATCGTGGCTACTTTATAATATAAGGAACACGAATACGAATAACGAATTCAAAAACTTGTAATTAAGCGAACGCCAATGAAAAAAATAAAAGTGTAAATGATATAAATTAACGAAATAATAGGCTATTTTAAAACAAAAGTTGTAAACAGGTAATTTTTTAGTAAATAATTTTTATCCCAGTCGTGCATTTTGAACTTCTCTGTTTTTTCCTGTACGCTTCTTTTACGAACATTTTATGATATACTGATACACTGAGAATTATAGCGGTACGTAGTAAAAATACAGTATATGTATAGTAACTTAGTTAATCAGACTGAATTTGATGGAGTTGTACGAGTAATTTGTTTGGAGTAAGTATGCCTTACATAGAACACATCTTTCGTTTTGTGCTGATTAAGTCGTAAACATATATCTCGCGTTCTAGGATAATACTAGGTGCATTTTTAATCACAACCTATCCTGTCACCATAGTGAGTTAATCACCCCTTATAAGAAATTACACTGAAATAAAATCTATAATAATATCACGGCCTTTCCCAATCTCCACATCACATTTGTCTTTTTTTTATTGCTCGTGGTGGCAGACGAGTCACGGCCGTCACGGCCCACCTACGGTAAATGGTAACAGTCGCTCATGGACTTAACTATACCGAGAGTACTGTCAAGCCACTGGTTACCATTTTATTTCATACTAGCCTTTGCGGCTCCCCCGCAAACAAAAGCTAGTTTTTAGGTTGTATCTCAGGTTACCGATATAGCAGCGGGATAAAATGTATACCAGTTTTTAAGTCTAAACGAAATCTATCAAATAAAAAAGTAGCATCAAAATCCGTTCAGTAGTTTTTACGAGACGGTCGAACAAACAAACAGACAAACAAATAAACAGACAAAAATCTAAAAAAATCGTTTTGTGTTTAGACACGTCTATATATAGCCTATTACAGTATTTTTTTCTCATATATTTTAAATGTACAGACACAGCTCTGTTACAGTTTTATAATAGTACTAGCCTGTGCCAGCGGCTTCGCCGCAGCCAAAAGCTGGTTTGTCGGTTATATCTCAGGTTTCCGATATAGTAGCGGGATAAAAAGTCCACCAGTTTTTTATTCAAATCAAGGCCTTTCAAATAAAAAAAGTTGCATCAAAATCCATCGAGTAGTTCTTTTAAATACATTCTAAAAAACATTCTAGTTTTTCGATTATATCTCAGGTTCCCGATATAGTAGCGGGATAAAATGTATATGTACTAGTTTTTTAAGTCTAATCAAGGCCTTTCAAATAAAAAAAGATGCATCAAAATCCGTTTAGTAGTTTTTTGTGTGATGCGCGTACAAACAAACAGATAAACAGACAAACAGACAAAAACTCTAAAAAAAGTTGTTTTGTGTTTAGACACGCCTATACTATAGCCTATTACAGTATTTTTTTCTCAAATATCTTGTATGTACAGACACAGCTCTGTTACAGTTTTATAATAGTATAGATATATGAAATGAAAGATTAACGGATATCTCCTGCTACAACCAAAACACACCGATGTGCTTCATGGCCGGCCACACAGGAGATGGTGGTACCAACCCGCTCAGGCCCGATAGCAAGTGAGACCTCCCACCATGGTACCCAGCCCTATTACCAGTAATGCATTAGTTTTATTTTTTCTTATAAAGCAAGTTATCGATGTTGAATTAGTTGTTCTAGAAATGGTTAGTTTGGTTTTTAAGTAATGCACAGGTAATTCAATTTAGTTTTAAAATACATTCTCTTTAAGGTTACTTAAATACATGCATATACTCACGCCTATTTCTTAGAGGGGTAAGTAGTGACAACGATATATAGTATATCGTTGTCACTATATAGTATATCGTTGTCACTACTTACCTTCTAAGATATTTACTATATTGTACAGAAATTTTTGTAATTCTTTACTAAAAAGGGGGAAAAGGGCCTTTGAAAAAGAACAATTATCAAGTGCAGGCAATGACAATAAAAAGATTTGGAATGAATTAAAACAATCACAAACTCCGCTAAGAGTAGGCAGTAGGGATCTAAAGATCTGCTAAAGGTGGCTATTACTCCACAAGCATCGGTTCAGGAAGTAAATCAATACTTTGCCAATGCTGGAAAAACTCTTGCAGAGAATCTTTTAAAAAATAGGAAAAGCTCCAATGCCTCCTACGATAATGCAAATAACACACAAATATTAAATTCTTTTGTTTTAATTGATACTGATTTAAACGAAGTTAATAGCTTAATTTTAAATCTCAAAAATAGCTGTGCGGTGGGTTGGGACAAGATCTCGAACCGTTTACTTAAACAGTACAAGGAGTATCTCGCTCCTCCTCTAACGCACCTTTTTAATCATTGCTTACAAAAAGGAGTTTTCCCAGAAAATTTGAAAAAGTCAGTGATTATTCCCATTTTCAAGGAAGGTGACAGAGATCACATCTCTAACTATAGGCCTGTTTCCCTACTCCCATCAATTTCTAAATTACTGGAAAAAAATATTAATTCTAGATTGATTGTTTATTTGGAAAAACATAAACTAAATCTGATAACCAGTTTGGTTTCCGTCAGACTAAATCCATTTCGGATGCAGTACATGCTGTTACTGAATACATTACAACTAATTTAGATAAGCGAAAAAAGTGTTTGGCCATCTTCTTGGACTTGGCAAAAGCCTTTGATACGGGTCTGTTCCCTTGATTCTACGCAAATTAGAGAGGATTGGCGTGAGAGGCACTCAACTGATTTTATTTAATAGTTATCTTTCCAATCGTCTTCAGGCTACTGCTATTGATACTTACTTAAACACAAATTTACCAGTAACCTTTGGTGTACCCCAGGGCAGCGTTCTTGGACCCACACTGTTCTTGATCTATATCAATGAGTTGTGCCAGATCAAGCCATTGAATGGTAGAATAATTCCTATGCAGATGATACCGTTATCTTGTTATCATCTGATTCGTGGGAGGAGACCTTTGAGGCTGCTCAAATTTCATTTAATATTATTTCTGAGTGGCTTGCTGATAATGTACTGACTCTCAATGCTGCTAAAACGAAATTTATGGCGTTTTCAATTCGTAAGCGTAGCGGTATAAGTGATAGTCACTTCATTACAAATCATAATTGTGGTGAACGGAAGAGTTCTTTGTGCTCTTACCCTAAATTAGAAAGAACTGGACATATTAAATATCTCGGACTTATTCTGGATTCAAACCTTAATTTTAAGAAACACATCGGTTTGATAAGTGGAAGAGTCCGCAAACTTATAACCGTCTTTAAAACAGCCAGACATATTGTAGACACCAAAATAATTAAACAAATGTATTTTGCACTTTGTCAGTCAGTGATTTCATACTGCATTTCTGCCTGGGGGGGAGTACCAGCTGCTACAATTGAACCACTAGAAATAGCCCAAAGAGCTATCCTCAAAATAAACACTTTCCACCCTATTCTATATCCGACATATCTACTTTACAAACAATGAGAAGTGCTTACAGTCAGACAACTTTTTATTTTGAGTACTATTTGCAAGCAGCATGGACAAATGTCTTTCGATCCCCAAAAAATTCCAACTCTCACCGTAGAAATAGAGTGTGTGCATCTGCGAAATGTTTTCACACTACCTTTGTTAGAAGATTTTTTTGCTCACTTGGATCTTTTTTGTACAACAAGATTAACGAAGTTCTACATATTTACTCTCTTAATGTGTCGCAATGCAAAAAGACAGTTACAGCTTGGTTGCAGGCCCTTAGCTACAATGCAACGGAAAAACTATTATCATTTCTGCATTCATGTTATACGCTATAAAATATACCCTACTAAATTTCACTAATTATTGTTTTAGTTATTGTAAACTTAATTACTCTATGTATTCATAAGTATCTTACTTTTTGCATACACACCCTCTCACACACACGCACATTTACACTTAACTCAAAACAGAGGTTTCATAATTACACAAACGATGTGAACGCATTTAAATCAAGAATTGAATTGAATTGTTAATCTAGGCTATTTTAAATGTTATATCCGTGGGGAGTTGCTGCTGCAACACACACACACAACACAAGTTTTTACCTAGTTCGGCAACGGATGCTATTTCATTATTTATTTGAGTTATTGTCTAGCTTTAATTTAAAACTTTTATGTACGCTGTTTTTTGGCAATAAAGTTTTACTTATTTATTTACTACTGTCGTAAATTTTTTCGTTACCCAATTTTTGCCGCATGGGAACGAGATTAGACGGGTCACCGCGATTCGCAAGATTGATCTATCAGTCTTAGAAAATTAAAAAGAGCGTCCCGGATCTGGTTGTGTACCGCATTATGAGCACACCTACCCAGACATAGACGGAAAACTAGACGTTAATCTTTTGTTTTCTATTGCAGATAAAATTAATGCAACATAAGCGCCGTGCAATTACTGAATCACACACCTACACTCTCTTTCGTGTACCTGACAACGTTTGCAGTACCGATGAGGCTTGTGAATCATGAGTGCTTGGTGTTACATCGCGATCATGATGTCCACTATCAGCACAAGTGTTTTGTCACCAGCACCGCAGAAGACTGAGGCTAAAGAAACTTATGGTAAGATTACTTTCAATTCATTTTATTATTAAAATCTGTATCAATACAATATCGAGCTACGGTAGCCTTAGTTCTTGAGTTTTATGTGCTTGTTTCATGGTGATAATATCCATGTGTTCATGTTACATCAGTCATACAGTTCTGGTCGTTACCAACATATTGAGCGCGATCATGATACGTCGCGTACGGGCGTCCTCAAATGCATTCTCTCTCGACGTTTTGTGGAGTCTGCCAATAAGTATTACGCCATCGAAGCATGCCATGGTATAAATCTGTCTTCTGTATTCTGAGAGAAAACGCGTGCCCGTGCGTATACGTAATGAAACAGTGATGCTATGAAATAAAAGCCACCGCTCATGGATCTCTAACAAAACTACAGAGAATGTTAGTTAGTAAGGAGTTAAGGAGTAAAAACCCGCTGGCTACTTCGAACACGCTACAATACAACAATATCTTTATGTTTAAGAAAACGTTAAAGTTAGGACCATTACGGTGCAAAAAAACGTACTCATTCTCAATTTAAATAATATAATAATCGTGTCTTTTAGACAATAGAAACAATTTAAATAATATAATAATATAGACTAAGCTAATTTATCCCACCAACACTCAACGTTGTTTTTAATTGGGTAACAAGTTTATTATATAGATGTACAAGTTTTTTTGATATTACGTAAGTTGCAAACAAGAATACCGCCCACCTGATGGTGAGCTGTTACCGTAGCCTATAGGCGCTATCAATATTAGAGGCATCACTCGCGCGTCGACATCCCCAAGGAAAGGGATAGGAAGTGGAAATGAGGAATGATATAGAGACAATAGGGAGGATATTAAGGAGAGAACAGTATAAGGGGATGATGTTTAGGCTCAGCGGGTAACTCTTATACTAAAAAAATATCAAGAGAGTTTTCCTAATGTCATTAACACGACAGTAATGACTTCCACTTGTTTTCGTTTTATTTTAATAGCCTCATTTTTCATCCTTCACATAAAATTTGACTCGGAAATTTAATGCCAAGCTTAGTACATTGTTCAATTCAATGGAACTTTCGCATGGATTATTTTTTTATTAAAGTGACTTTATATCAACGAAGTTTTATTGTTTTCTTACAAGATCTTATATCACTATTATAGAGTTTCCTTGTAAAGGTAAATTTACTGTTGCAGCCATAATTCATTTAATAACGTGGTAGAATTTATACTGTCATTATAACTACATATTTATATTGCTGCTGAGAATATTTTTGTCAATGTGCCAAACCATTTTAACGTAACATTAACTGGCAACACAAGATATAATTTTTCAAAATATAAAAATGCTAGTTAATTAGCTCACTAGTTTTGGTTATCTTCAGTATATTTATTAGATGTTAAATTCATTGAGATATACTTACTATATTGTTGCATTCATTGGGTACTATTAATTTCATTATCACATATTTACATGTCCCAATAATATTAAGTTTAATCAGGTTATTCAAAATATTGTTATTCTTCTAAATAAAAAATGAGACGGGGCGCCCGGGGATGTGTGTGCCCGACATCTCAGTGAATATTCAAATTTCTAATTTATTTTCTTCTTTGAGAATTAAAAAATGTCTTTTACTAGTTAATATTTATTTTTTATTTGTTTCTGGGCGTGATTTAAGACTATTCATTTACGTATTGTTCTCAGCAAACCCTTTTATTTGATACCCATATCGTCCATAAAAATAACTAGCCGCCAGCTTGAGCGGTCCACCATATTTGATTTAGAATGACGTCACTTATCTAACCATGCATTGTCTGCCAAGCTAATCGTACGTACAAAATTTCAGCTCAATCGATTAAGGGCAACTGCTTTAAGGTTCAGTTGCAAGATTTGACCCAAACAAACATGTATAGGTACATACAAACGCAAGTTAAAAGCTTTAGTAATAAAATCTATCATTTTTCTTAATACTATTGTTGCCTAAAAGGATAGTCACATTTTCTATATCAATATTTGAATTTACACTCATCGTATATATAATCGTTGTATAGGTACATTTTTTTTAATTGCGTTGTTGTTTGTTTACGAGTTTTTATACGTGGGAGATCAACAATGAACTGAATTCAAAAATCAACAGCAGTGTGGGTTCCGATCAGGGCTGACAATTTTAATAATGATTACAAAGTATATATTATTCATAAATTGAAATAGTATACTATAGTCGGATAGTAAGGAGCTTATACGCACACACTCAAAGGAGTCGAGAGCCGCGGCGTAGAGGGGGCGTGACGGCATTAGAGAGCGTAATTTCGTTTGCCGTCACGGCATACGGTTTGATTTTACTGCCAAGTGCGCCTAAAGATAACACATCAAAAATTAATTTACGTTATTTATATTTGTCGTTGGTTATTTTGTTGTTATTTCGTTGTTAATTTATTGAGCTTTATAGGTCAGTAAAAAGATTATTTTCTCAGAATTATTGGTGTAAAATATATAATACGCACTAATTATGTTTCCGGTACTGGCTACTTACATGGTTAATTTTTAAAAAGTAACTACAAAATTCGAAATTGGAACTCTTTCGCTGTAGAAAACAGTTTGTTTTATCAGACTATCATTTGATTTTACATTGTGGCGTCATTTTAGAAATTGCATGACCACATCACCATGGATTTAACTCGTGAAAATCGTAGTATGATTTTGACCATTTGTTTGCCGGAAGTTATTAATCATAAAAATGGCTGTAAACGCTGGCTGTAAACGCTGGCTGTAAACGTCTTGCACCACGATTATTCCAGATATCATATGGCCAGACGGACACACGAATTTTTGAAGGTGAAATACGTAAACCTTATGAGCCATCTGGCAAAATTTGAAAATTTAATTTTGTTCATAAAATATAGGAACCAGTTAAGCGGTCAACTATTTTCACCAAAAGAGGCTGGCGAAGGGTATGAATAAGGTCCAAGGTCACCGCGAAGTAGTTAAATGTTTTCAATGTTGACTTATCCATATAAAAAGGACATTTACGCGATAATATTTGGAGACACAACTAATCATTTTTGACTACACCATTTTTTTTGTTAAGGTGGGAGGAAAATCCCGGTCGTTCGGGGCAACGAACAGGGTAGTGTGGGGCCTTCACCTACTAAAGAAACCCACCGTGTGCTCTCTCCGCCTTTATTGGCGGGCCACTATGTTACATTCCTTCGGTGGTCCGCCGGCGGCTTACCCTTTCGGGTACCCTCTACTGAGCGACGCATCGAAGGAGCATCGCACCTTCGCGGGAGGCCTTGCGGGTGGCGGACGTTCCCCGGCCCATCCTTTTTGACCACACCTAGTATTTTTTCTTATTCATTCCGGAAATTTTTAGTACGCCCACGTGTAAGCAGAAATCTTAAGTCGTTAAATTTACTGATTTGTATGTCTAAGAAGAGTAAACATTCTAAGTTAGAATTTGCTCTGATTTAGCATATTAGTATTCCAGTCGTAATACAAAATAATGAGTGGCAATTATACTATTTGAGGATATAGTTTTTGGTTCCTATTACACATCAAAAAAAGTTTGAGATCACTTTGAAAATACAAAATATTTTTGTTGGCAGTATGGTGAAACTTTTTTATTTGATGTCTATAATTCTTCATTTAAAAATGTCATATTTTACAAAAAGCAATATCAAAAATTATTTTACCCTATAAAAAGAAATAATAATCTTTGATTACGCTTATTCAGAAATCTGACTGACAAGATTCATGCATATTTTTTAAATTTTTCGTGTAAAAAGTTGATTTGGAAAGATGCCGAAAGGATTACTTGAAGCTTTACGAGCAAGAATTTACGAGCAAGACTTTGGGGGAAGAAGGATATACGAGTACTATGAGATAAATAGCTCGACTAGTTGCTGTATCCTAATCCTGTGTCGTGAACACGTTGCGGAGGTATCGCGGCATGGATAACTTTGCAAATCAACATCGCAGTGGTCGCCCAACTGTTCTTACTGCTGCCCAGAAACATTACATAGGATTGCTGACTGCCCAACAATAAATGCTATTAAAATAAGAGCTGAGTTGCGGGCTGCCACTGGACTAGGAGTAAGCACTCAGACCATCAGGAATTGCTTACACCAGGCTGGATTACGAGCAAGGAGATCCTGGCGAGCACCTCTGAACTCACGGCAACGACAGCAACGCAGATTGCAGTGGGATAGGCTCCGCCAAAATGAAGATGGTGACGAGGTAAACATTTGGCGAAATTTCTTCTTTGTTGACAAAACAAGAATAAGCACTCATCCAGACAACCGACGTCTCCGTGTCTGGAGAAGACATGGGGATGCAGAGAGACACTGTTACTGTTCAACAAGGCGGGAAATCGGTGTCCTTTTGGAGCGGAATAATGATTGGAGCTAGAGCGCTGTTAATCCCGTATCGGGGCTCGATGACTGCAGCTTTTTACCAAAATGTTATTACCGAAGGAATCATCAGACCATTTAGAATAAATCATGGCCACCAATTCATATTGGTTGATGATAATGCACTCGCACATCGAGCTCAACGAGTCAATGCTGCTCTCCGTGATCACAATATTGCCAGGTTAGACTGGTCTGCCGGTTTGCCTGACTTGAACCCGATCGAGCACGCTTGGGATGGTCTAAAGCGAGCCGTTTGGAACCGTTAGCCACCTCCCCAGACAGTGCCAGAGATCAGGGAAGCTGCTATTGAAGAATGGGACAGGTTACCGCAAGAAATCCTGAATAACTTGATTCTCAGCATGCCCAGGAGGATTGCTGGTTGTGTTCGAACTAGATGAGGAGTTAGCTTGTACTAAATAAAAACAATTCCGTAATAAATTCTTAATAGGTAATGTTATTTCGTCGTTCTCTTTCATTTATTTCTTAGTCACAATTGCATTAAAATTTTCAAATCAAATTTTTATTTGTAAAATAATTAACAATAGTTATTATTTTAGACTCAATACAGTTCTTTTCTTTTTAAAAAATATATCACGTAAGTACTTTTTTTTATAGGGTGAAATTTAAAAAAATACAGCATTTTTTGCTAGTGATCTCATTTTTGATGTGTCTATATTAGCAACATACACATCTTGTTGGCACATACACAGGAAAGGAAAGAACTGAATTTAACACACAGGAAACACACACACAGGACAGGAAAGACCTAAAATAGGCCATATCGTTAAAAGGTCAATGTTTGATAAAATATCAATCCACGTTTAGCGTCACGCTTTACGGAGTCTACTTTTCCCCCAATTGGAGTCTGGCTGCCCTCATGGTCTTCCTCCATAACCTAGAGACCTCAATAGGGTGACTTGTACCTAGCTGGGGTACTTTGACGCCAAATCCACGGCGTGGGAGTCCCTCAGGTTGGACGCTCGCGAAGCGACGGTTGAGGAATGGGTGCCACCACCCAGGCGGAGGCGGAGCTCGTACGGGTAGTGTCTCTATTATGTGATGTGACCATGCCCCGCGTGCGGTGTCGACCCCACAGAAGGGGACTACTGGTGATCCCGCAAGCTGGCGGACCTCCGTGCGACCTTCATTAACAATTGCCATATTATCCCCACTTATAATAGGTATATTATTATTCAATACGTGTTCTTTATACTTTTTGTTTTTTTGTTTATTTTTTTGTTAAGGCGGGAAAAATGTTTCTAACCGCGCACCCCGTCGTTCGGGGCAACGAACAGGGTAGTGTGGGGCCTTCACCCACTAAAGAAACCCGCCATGTGCCGTCTCTCCGCCTTTATTGGCGGGCCACTGGAACCATGTTACATTCCTTCGGTGGTACGTGTTCTTTATACCTACCAAATGAAATAACCAATTTTGCGACGTAATTTTATAGAATTGATGATGGTCACTGTATTTGTGAACATAATACTTATGTTCATTAACCCAACATCCATGTACTTTATTTGACGCACAATCGTTCGAGGGATTTCCAAATTTCACCTTACCTTTTATGTTTTTTGTTAATTATTAGGATTTGTGCCATAAAATTATTTTTCTTCCTTTTAAAATACCATCTAGTGTAGGACGCCTTATTATTAATAATCGTTTAAGAGCCTCTCAAACTTTACTATAATGTAGGTAGAAATCATTATAAGTAGGTACCTATTTTGTTTTGTAGAAATTACCACAGTATTTTTTTATTTGATTAGCAATTGTCTAATATTAATAAAATATTATTTTTAGTACCTATTATGCCAATAATAATTAATTAATAATAATGTAGCCACAATACTAAAATGATTTTCTTTATAGATCGTCACTACTGGTACACCCAGGCGCAAGAAACATTGCAAAAACGTCTTCAGTACGCAGCAGACAAGAATCCTGTCGCGAAGTAAGTAACTACCTACATGTAAATTATATTACTTCAGCTGGTTTAAGTTATTATATAAGTAAAGAACAAATTATTTACATTTGTCTTTACGATCCGATGACATCACATTTATCTTTACAAGACGAGGTGGAGATTGTGTATGACCGTCGGTCACTACGATGGCTTAGCGCTCTAGAGCACTTCCCCGGATTGGAAGGAACGCAAGTTTGAATCTCACTCGCAGTAAAACTCTTTTTATCCACATTTTCACAAATAATTTGTTCTTTTAAAGTAGCAGAGCATGTAAAATACAGATCAAGAGTGGTAGACAAGCTACGGTCCACATGATGGTAAGTGACAAGCGCCGCTCATGGATTCAAGAACACTAAAAATACCCTACTAATAATATTTTGATGTTTTTATATATATATTTAGCTTTTGACATGCTTAGCACTATACATTAAACACAAAGTGAAAAATGTGAAATCGAAAATAACAGTCACGCGCAGGATTTTAACCTGCATCTCCTGGATACCGTCCAGATGCTTTCCCAATTCAGCCATCGTGACTATTGTGTATCCAGGAGATGCAGGTTCAAATCCTGTTCGTGACTGTTATTTTCGATTTCACATATTTCACTTTGTGTTTAACCCTACTATTAAGCCGCTTGACGGTGAGTCCGTTTCAATGGCAAAAATATATATGTATAACTAGCTGACACGACAAACGATGTTTTGCTTTATAAATCACTTTTAGAAAATTTTTAGAGGATTTCTAGCGTAGAAAAAAATAAATAAATTCTATGCCAAATCATAAAAAAAATTAAATAAAAAAAATGGTCCAAAAAGTAAAATTAGTTTACCTCCTATTCTCAGACTACACACAAAATTTCATAAGAATCAGTCAAGCCGTTTCGGAGGAGAATGGCGACAAACACTGTGACACGAGAATTTTATATATCTATTAGATATTATGGAGTAAACGCAAATCGTTATAGTTAGTAATTTTTAAATAGTTTTCAACCAACATTATTTTTATTTGATAATATAACATCATACAAATTATGTACCCTACTGCTAAATTCAAGAATAACGTTACCGAATTTCATAATAATTGGTTTGACGAGGTAAGATTAAACAAAACTATTAGCCGCAATGTCTGAACTTATGTCAAACAATTTGCTAACTCAACCACTTATACATTTACAAGTTAAATTTGCCTTTATATGTATATACTCAAAAGTTCCATGTTATTATTACCCAGCAAATATGCTCTATTTTACTAAAGTAGATATTCGCTTTACCTACTGATTCCATTAAAACGTACTCCAGTTATAAAGGGTTTATTACTCTTATCAGATTTGTAAAAGATTTTGTAAAAAATTGCTCAGCAATAACTGCATAATGAGGTTAAAGCCTGCTTCCATCCATCCATCCATCAGCCTTTTAACGTCCACTGCTGGACATAGGCCTCCCCAAGAATGTGGGATAGTGCAGTAATCGCCACGCTTGGCAGGCGGGTTGGCGATCGCAGTGGATGTTGTTAATACTCGAAGGAGTGGTGCTGCCCACTCCCGCGGTGTTCCCTCAGTCGGCTCTTAGGACTCCCATGGGTGGAGAGGGGTGAGACAATTCTAAAGCCGGCCCCACACGGCAGAAAAGCCTGCTTAATGGTACCTAAACCAAAACTTATTTTTCCCCTCCTTGCTTTTCATGTAAAAATTACGTAAAGAACATATACTTATTTCCTTCATAGTGATTCCAAAACCGATGTAAGTATTCATACTTACTTACTTATCAACTTACGTGGTAGACAAGTGCCAAATTACTCTATTCTTGCATACATATCTTGCTGCCTCAACATTCATAATTCTCTTCATACACGCTTGCCGGTTTCAAAGACTCCATACATGGCCGATTTGGTCTAGGTAGGTGAGTCTCGGTCTCTCCTGTACCTAAATCCTTCCACTTTCGCATTGTATATCATCTTAACAATTCTTTCCACATGTCTGAACCATAGGAGCATTTCCATTCGCATATTTACACCAATGCTCTATTTCATTCCCCACTCGTTCTCTTACGTCGTCGTTACGAATGCGGTCAGTCAGCGTCATTCCCACAGAACATTCGAGGTCACTCCACAGATTTTTCGCAGAGATCGCATTCCGATTGCATTGATTTTACTCTCATGCTTCATGTTTTGCATACCCAACTCTCACTTTCATATATTAATGTTGGGACAAGCTCTGCGTGTTGTATTCATTGGACGCCTATTATTTTTAAACTATCATTTTGAAAGAGACTTTGTAAATATGTATTACCTAGTAATTATTAAATGAATTTCAGTCATTATTGTTTTTGTTTGATAATATTAAAACATAAATTAATAACGTTCATATATTTGATGTGAAACATCTAATGCGGAGGGAGGGTGAAATCGGCTGTTAGCGTGGCGACGCTTTTATTGTACTTCTCCCGTTCAAATATTGCAAGTTAAATTTGACACACTTACCGGTTTCCGATTGAGCTGACATTTTACACGCATGTGTATATTACGTGACAATGCAATATTATGATGACATGGAGCTGATCTGATGATGGAGCTGGAAGGTGGACAAAGGGACTCCATAATGAAAGCGCAACCCCATCGAGTTTGGGCTCGTATGTTTCGTCTTGCCGAGTACTTTGTGTCTGGATGGTATCCAGGGGCTGATGATGGAGCTGGAAGGTGGCCACAGTAACTCTATAATGAAATAACGCAACCCCGTCGAGTTAGGGCTCGTTTGAAATGTCCTGACTAGAATTTCAGTCATAGATGATATCCAGGGTCTGATGATGGAGCTGGATGGCGACCACAGTAACTCTGTAATGGAACGACACAACCCCATCGAGTTTGGAATCATTGGATTCGTCTTGACGAGTACTTTGTCTTTAGATGGTATCCAGGGTCTGATGATGGAGCTAGAAGGTGGCCATAGGAACTCCGTTATAAAACGACATAACTCCATCGAGCTTGGGCTCGTATGATTTATCTTGACGAGTACTTTGTCTTTAGATGGTATCCAGGGTCTGACGATGGAGCTGGAAGGTGGCCACAGTAACTCTGTAATGAAACTACGCAACCCTATCGAGGTTATACTCGTTTCATTCGTCTTGAGGAGTAGTAATTTGTCAAGTTATGATCATTTTATTTCTACAAAATAATTTCGATGTTTTCACATCTACTAGACGTCCCGCGACGTCTAGTTTTTATTTTTTTGTTTATCTAAAAGATTTGATTCATACAAAATAAATAAACACAAGTGACATATTAATATAGCAATCTCAATCGGTAAATACAAGTCATATTATTTTCCTTCCGTCTTATCGTGTTTACTTTTACGCCCCTGTTCATATTTTCGCTTGAGCCTGGAGAATAACTTTCGCACTTTTGTTCCCTTATTATATAAGTAAACACGCCCCACTTAAAGTAGCACCTACCACGTACTGAGATGACAATAGAAAACAAACAGTATGAAAACTAGAAACAAGTTAGACCGTACTTGTGTTCGTAGAATGGTTTCAGAGTATATCTAGTCAAGTATACAAATATATTGTTTATTAGATTCTACTTGCTTTATGTAGCAAGTTCTTTTGAACAATGTCTTACCAAATGTTAAATATCAAGGTGAAGAGTGAACTAATCTAAAGGATATACTGATTGCACTGGAATGACTGCACCGATGACGGAGTGGCTTAGATACCGGCCTCCCACCCGAGTGTTGTGGGTTCGATTCCCACATGGCACAACTCTTTTTGTGTTCCACAAATGGTTGTTCTGAGTCTGGGTATACTTTGTGTCTGTAAAATTTTATGTTAGTATATTCCCCGCGATGCAAGGATTACCTATTCCTTAGTGCAGGGTGTAGTCTTTAAAAAAATAATAAAATATATATATATACCTCTGTTGATCGAATTGTACTTACTCGTTATATATACAATTCCGCCCATCTACTTTTAGTATTCTGTTATAAATCAATCTAGCTGTTAAAAATACAATAAATTTAACAAATTTTAAACTAAGTAATACCATAATTATTAATATTAAAAATACCAACGACAACAACTTTCATCGCCCACTTTCCCATTCAAAATTTCAGCATCTGTTTCATATCAAACGATTATTCAAAAAGCTAAATTTAGATGTTATTTATTTATATTAACTAAGTAATACTACATTTAAAGTTATTAAAAATACCAACCACAACAAATTCCATCGCCCATTTTCCCATGCAAAATTTCAGCATCCATTTCATATCAAACGAATATTCGAAAACTTAAATTTCGATGTTATTTATTTAAGTTCGATAGCCGCAATTCAAATGTTTATGTTACAAACTTCAAAAGCAAAGAATTTTCTCCAAAATTCTCACTTTTATTCTTATCTATTAGTTTTTTTGGTTTTGGGATTCTTTTTTAGCGGATGCTTACGTTAATATTGCGGAGTAAATAGATATTTATTTTGAGCTAGATTCTGTCAGAGCTACGTCGGCATGGATTTCATATTTAGATTAATGTATACGTCATTCTATGACATCAATTATCTATTAAAAAAAATATTTCTGTACCCCATAGGAATTGGTCTTACGAAGAAAAAGTAGACGATGTCCTTTTCGGAGAGCGAGACTATAAGTATTCATGATGATCTGTAAAGGAGTTATGACGTGTAATTCTCTTTCACATTTTATACTGAGGTCGAACGAAGGAGGTAAACAAGGATTGGTTATAAAGACAACGAGTTCATTAAATGGTGTTTAATATTGTTCTAAATCTAGTTTTGGTGCCATTTTAATAGCTGCTACACGTGGCTCCGTCTACGTGGAATTTCAATTCGTTATTTTATATTTTTGGCGCTAAGCCCTTATTCTTTTCTTTAAATAACTAAGTTATTCCTTAAAATGTTAACTATCTTTTACTAAAAGTTCCATCAAAATTGATCTAGCCATTACGGAGATTATCTGGAGCAAAGTGACAGACAGACAAAAATAATAAATTAGGTAGTTATTTGGTATAAGTGGCACGTATAAATAAATATTTACGGACATTACAATCATGGCACTTAGTAATAAAGTCACAAATCTTTAAAATATTATCTTGCATTAGCGATCATTCGTCACAAAAAACGAGCAAAGCAATAATTTACTACTGCCACTAAAGTGAAAAGACAAATAACATTTACTGTGAAATCAAGCTTAAACAGCAACAAGTAAAGTACTTTTAGAACTAAACAAAATAAGAGCTCACTTCTAAAGTGCGCTCTTATTATCTTATTTATTATGTATCGAGACGGAAATATCGACACGATATCTATTGCATTGTTGATCGAAGATTAGAAAGCTGTTATTTTGATTTACGGATATTTTTTTAATTATTGCAAGTACATGACGATAATATTCGACATAAAAATACTTTCTCAATTACTTAAGCAGAATTTTGTGCACTGACTTGATTTTTTTACCTTCATTTTTTTATTATTAGATGACATGTTATCATATTTTGGTGATCAATTATCAATTCTAATCAATCTGTTATCTGTTGGTTATTCAATAAAACTTGCTTGTAATTCTAATGAAATAGAAAGAAAGAAAGAAAGAAAATGTATTTTATTTTTGATCACACACGACAAATTATGTAAAACTATATTAGCAGAACAAATCGATTAGTAAATGCGAGAGAACAAAAATAAGGTACCCATCTCAGCTTGTGCTGCAACACTCTGATGCTCCAGCACGGATATTCTGATGAGCCCACGATAGGGTAACGAATGCCAAGCACGTAGCTATGCATTAGAAATAGAAAGAATGACTGTAGCTATCATTTTGTCGTGTCGTTAGCGAATAGACCAAGTTTGAATATTCTAATATTTCAACGTTTGTTTTTTATGTCCTATTTTTATTTTCATCTAACCCCGCCCCCCCCCCCCCTGTATTATGGTACAGGAGCCGCCGCCTATTTTTTTAAGTGATTAATAACAGGTTCAATCTTTGTGCGTAGGTTACATATATACATATTTGAGATGTAAGGTAAGTCATTTTAAATAATATAGATACCCATAATTATTCAATCACGCAACGTAAGTGAGTGTAACATAAGTAAGTGCATCATTTTTAGTAAAAGTGGTTTTACACTTCGAGCGTGTTACGATCTACCGCTGGCATGTGATGGATAATTTTCATTTTCTTTTTTAATAAAAGACAATTTATACCCAGTAAAAAGGAATAATCTTTGTATGGCGAGGGACTTCATAAATTCACGGATACAATTTACACTCAGACTCAGAACAACCATTTTTGGATCATATAAAGAGTTGAAAAGCGAATCCATAACATTCGAGCGGGCGGTTAGTATCTAAACTCAGACTACTAAAAAAATAAAGACACCATCACACATTGTCAACAAAAAAGTGAAGCTCCTTTTTAAAAGATGTGTACGTGAAAGTTTTGTCACCGGAAAGAAATAACCTCTATAATTTGGGTAAATTTTTAAAGTTTTATGTTTAAAACTTAAAGGAAGTAAAAGTATAAAGTAAGTTTACAGCAAATCATATAGGGAATATTATAGCGCTACGATATATTCATGTACGCAACGTACGTACGAAATCGTTGAGTCATATGGGGTAATTTTAAATCATACTCTGGTAACCCTCGTTGTTTATGACACTTTGTTTTGGCATTGTTTCATTTGCATTTCGTGCGTGAGCGTGTGGAATTATAAATATTGCGTGATTTTATATGGACACACTGGATTATTTGTAATGCTCCGTCTATATTTTTAGTTAGTCTGAGAATTTAAACTATTCGGCTATTTGTGCAGATACTAAACGACAAGAACTGATGTTTTAGTTCCATGGTTATTATTTTATAGGTATAAACACAAATCAACTAGTATCTTGATACCAATATTTTATTTTTTTCATAAAAACTAGTAGCATTCCAAAAGCTATTTGCATAAGTGCTCTCACGTAAGTTGGTATAAATACTTAAGATGAAAAGCGTTTTCTCCGTGCCCTTCATCCACACGTCAGTATGGAATAAGATTGATATGTAATTAATGAATGTGTTTACATACCTGGGAGCGAACCCTTTGGAAGGTAAGGTGAGACCCTTCACATTGCCCAACGTTAGTCTCTAGGGCGCCTTGACACTGATGAATGTGAGAGATCTGTGTTGTTTTTATTGTTATTTTATTTTTCTGATAAACGTCAGGCGTTTTTAAAGCGTGACAGTTCGGCGGCAGTTACAGTAAGCCTGTGGCTTACAAAGACCGCGTATGTGTCGAGTGGCGAATATATCTATACCTATATATTTTTATTTTTTACTAGCCTTTGCCAGCGGCTTCGCCGCAGCCAAAAGCTAGTTTTTCCGTTATATCTCAGGTTACCGATATAGTAGCGGGATAAAATGTCTACCAGTTTTTAAGTCAAATCAAGGCCTTTCAAATAAAAAAGATGCATCAAAATCCATCTAGCAGTTCTTTTAAATAAATTCTAAAAACGTTCTTGTTTAAATAATTTTCGAGTTTTTCGGTTATATCTCAGATTCCCGATATAGTAGCGGGATAAAATGTATACCAGTTTCTAAGTTTAATCAAGGCCTTTCAAATAAAAAAAGTTACATCAAAATCCGTTCAGCAGTTTTTGTGTGATGCGCGAATAAACAAACAGACAAATAGATAAACAGACAAAAATTCTAAAAAAAATTGTTTTGTGTTTAGACACGCATATATATTAAACACAAAGTGAAAAATGTGAAATCGAAAACGCATATATAGCTAATTACAGTAATTTTTTCTCAAATATCTTAAATGTACAGACACAGCTCTGTTGCAGCTTTATAATAGTATAGATATATATTTTTACGAACATTTCACACAATGTCCTCTGGTCCCACACTAAGCTTAACACTTGCTATGGGTACCAGATTACGGATATAATTCATTTTTTGTTTTTTGTAAATACATACATTATAATAGATAGAAAACACCCAGACGCAGTACAAATATATGTTTTCATCACACAAATATTTGTCCTGAGAGGGAATCGAACCCACGACCTCGTGCACGGAAGTCGGTTACACTACCGACTACGCCAATATCACACGCGAATAGCTACAACATGTCATTTATTTAGTGGTAGAGCCTTGCAAACAATGGTAAGTACTCGTACTGTTTCGAATGGTGAATGAGAGTTCCGAAGGCCCAAAACTGTTTTTTATCCTCTCATTATTCTTCCTCTCCTTGGAGTTGACAACGCTCGAGTGATGCCTATGGTGTTGCTGGTGTTTATAGGCTACGGTAACCGCTTCCCATTAATTGGGCCGAATACTTGTTTGCCACTCCCGTAGTACAAAGAAAAACTATTTCTAAAAAAATATTATGTAGTTTATGTTTATTTTGTATTTGTTTAGGAACGTTATTCTTGTCGTTGGTGACGGAATGAGTTTGACTACGGCTACTGCTGCAAGAATACTTCGAGGTCAACGACGCGGCCAGTCTGGGGAAGATACCGACCTAGCATGGGACACCTTTCCTGCTGTGGCCTTAGCTAAGGTAATAAAAAGAACTTTATTTTATGTACAAATAATTAGTTGTGCTAGTTGGTAACGAACGTCTAAGAATAACTAAGAATTTCTGTTAGTTTTTTTATATACACTTTAAGCACTTGTCATGCTTGGCGATTTACCCGACACAAAGTACGAAATTGTAAAATAAAAACAAAGTTATTGCCACGAGCTGCGGGTACGGCCCCACCCGCAACTCCTGAATACCGATCAGACACTAACCACTAAGCCATTGTGACATAGGCTGTTACATAGCTGAGTCGACAGGACCTCTGAACAGTAATCAGAAGGCGCGGGTTACAACCTAGCTCGTGGTTATCATTATACATTTTCACAGTCTGTGTTCTAGTAAATGATAAAAAAATATATATTATCACGCCATTCAACGGTAAGAAAAGTGAGACCAAATTCGGAGTTTTTTTTTAATGGCGATAATGTTAGCCTAATTTTGTAACCCTATTTATCTCAGCCGATGATAAAAAATTGGATATTGTACTGTGTATGCTTTCCGTCACAAGCAAGATAATTAATTTAATTGCATTCGCTCATATTATGAGCGAATGCAATTAAAGGATCTGTACCTATTAGCTAAAAAAAGTGGTCCGAAAACGTCAACTTACTTTAGTATATCTGTATCAATGGAGTAAGTCTCTATAGTAGGTAGTTATATTATAATTAAAAACATACTTATAATACTACTTGAATAAAAACTCTATTTCTAAGTAATTGGTCAATTCGGTTAAACTTTAAAAACAATAAATATTATTTTGTATAATATTTAAAATAGATTTTGCATAAAAAACAATAAGACTATCGGCTTGATTCAATAAAATACATGATATAGGTACATTTGGAAATAAAACTAAGTTTACGCAATCTATCACGTTTACTTGATTTTCTACTATCCCGACGTTTCGAATATTTTACAGCATTTAGGATCACGGGTGGACTTAGATTATCTCGTCGGGATAGTAGAAAATCACGTAAACGCGATAGAATCCGTAAACGTAGTTTTATTTCAAAATGTGTAACATTCGCGTTAATATCAGAAAGTATTATATAGGTACATATTAATATTGAATTCTATACTACGTATAGTTTTAAAAAATATTTAAATATAAAAAGTGTTTAATTATAGTACAATCGCAATATTGGTACTGTGGATGTTTTTCTTTGTAACGTTCACGCTATTCAAAGTAAATTTGAATATAGGTACTTATTCCAAAATAAAAAAAGAAACTATTTTTACGGAATCTATCGCATTTATTTGACTTTTACCATTTCAATATTTCGAATAATTCAGACCATTCATGGTCACTGGTGGACCCATGACACCCTGAATGTTATAAATTATACGGGATAAACGCGATAGTTTCCGTAAAAGTAAACGCGATAGATTTCGTAAAACTAGTTTTATTTAATAATTAGCGTTTGCCTGCAGCACTGCCGCAGCCAAAAGATAGTTTGTAGGTTATATCTCTGGGTCCCGATGTAGTAGCGTGATAAATCGTATACCAGTTTTAAAGTTTTGAACTGAGATAATCTCTGGTGTTTACAACATACTGCGATACTCGTATAAATAATCAATAATTAGCCAGGTAACAAACAAGCTCAAGATGACCTTACGGTAGAAAGACCTAATCTGTCTTCTGTGATAATAATAATAACCTATGGATTTGTAACTTCCATTTCAAACACTTCCAGTTTTCATATATGCTTAGGTAGATTGATAGCTGTTCGTTATAGTGATAAATAACGTCAGACTCAAGTTTGGATTACATCGATATCTGTCTTATGCAGACACAAGACAGTTTCCGTGACCTAACCACAAAGCAATTATATCTTATAATCGCTTCCTCCTATGGAATAACGCTGTATGTCCCTATTTCTATACCCGAACTAAATTACGATTAAATAGTAATTAATTATTGAAAAGAATAATCACACACAGCTATGGTTACAAAATTAAATGGGGCTTGCACAGACTGGTTTAATATCGGAAAAGGTGTTACACCATCGCTGTTTAACTTATACATAGTTAAACAACATTAACAATTGTTTGAAAGATTTGAAAGAGAGCTCGTATGGATTGAGAATGAATGATTGAATAACCAAATGCCTCCTATACGCTGATGATCAGGTCATCTTAGCAGCATCAGAGGAGTAGGTGATGGTTAAAATAATGCATAAAGCTTTGAAAGTAAAAGGGATGTCAGTGAACGTGAGCAAGACGAAAGTAATGGTTTTTGAAAGGGAAGATAATATGACAAATCGCGGAATTCTTATTGCAGAAGAAAGAGTGGAATAACTAATATACTTTGTATACCTGGGTTCAATGTTTACGAGAGATGGAAAGTATATCTGTGATATTGAGTGGAGAGGGATGGCTGGAAATAAAGTGAATGGGCACTGCATGGCTTTATAAACAGCCAGAAAGTGTCAAAAAAGGCAAGACTGGCTATGCATAGGGGGTGCTGGTCCTTACACTTATGTATGATAGTGACTGTTAGGCATGGCAGAAGAAGCATGAGAGTATAATAAATGCTGTGGAGATGAGAAGTCTGAGAAACATAGCCGGAGTGACTCTGATGGACAAACTGAGAAATAGTTGTGATACGAGAATGCTGTCGTGTGAAAGAAGATATAGTGACGAAAATAGAGAAAGGAATGCTAAGGTGGTTCGGACACGTAGAGATGATGGATGAAAGAAGATTAACGAAATAATATAATACAAGGCGACTCTGAATGGGCAAGTTGGTAGAGGTTGGTGATTCATGGTTATATTAATACAGACAAACGTGATAAAGCTACAAGGTAGCAAATGAAAATACGGTCCACGTGATAGTAAATGGTTATTATTTTTATTTATTTAGTTCCTTTTAGTTTAAATAGTTTAAATGATATAAATTAAAATAGGCCGTAATTTTATAGGTTTTTAGTTATTAAATTTCCGGGTAAATTCGTGAAGTCGGGCTAAAATACCTTAAGTACGGAATATGCAGGTATTAAATATGTAGATTTGTTAGAATTACAAATTACTTACTGATGAAACCTTATCTCTTTATTAGTGTAATCATAAGTTGTTGACGAATTTCCACAGAGTGAACACGAGTTTTAGCTCTGACGTTTTCCGTGACATGTTTTGTGAATTAATGACGCGGCGCCTCGCGCCCTGGTGTCGAGTCACCTGTGTGGCGGCAAACTTGCGTGCGGATGGCACTTCTATATTACTCTGAGTTCTGTGGTTATAACAGTTATAACCACTACAGTTACTGTAGTATGCAAATGCATCAAAGAGAAAATTAATTAACATTAATTAATTGGCATTTTTATATATTTTTTTAGCATTTGACATGCTTAGCCATGTTAATTAACACAAAGTATGAAAATGTGAAATGGAAAATAACTAACATTCCGACAGATGACGCAAGCCAAGACGTTAAGAATGAATGTGTTATCGAAATTCGTAGTCCCGACCAATTGTCACGGTGGCTGCAATGGCTGCATCTGGACGATATCCAGGAGATGCAGGTTCAAATCCCGCTCGTGACTGTTTCGTATTTTCGATTTCATATTTTCACACTTTGTGTTAATTTTGCCGTGTGGGACTTTAGAATTGTCCCACCCCTCTCGACCCACGGGAGTCGAAAGAGCCGACTGAGGGATTATCGGGAGAGTGGGCAGCAGCACTCCCTCGAGTATTACAAACATTCACTGCGATCGCCAACCCGCCTGCCAAGCGTGGCGATTACGGCGTTATCCCCCATGGCGGGACCGCTCGTTGTGGCGTTCTCTTAGGGAGGCCTATGTCCAGCAGTGGACGTTGAAAGGCTGATGGATGGATGGATGGATGTGTACATTTAATTGGCATGTGATTCTGAGGCTTAGAATATTCACCCAGCAAGAAAATAATAAAAAGAAAAACACTCGCCATGCTTTAACTTTATGTTAGTAAAGTATTAACCGCCAATTTATTAAATGTGTAATAAACACTTACCTTTATTTTCCAATACTTATCCAATTAAATCTTTAGAAATGATTTTCGCGTTACAGATTCTACCACGTTCTATAGTTTATTTGAGACGGTTTCCTTACCAAACAATTAAGAGATCGGGTTTCTTTATTGTTTTTCCGTAACAACAAAAGAAGTATATTCTGAGCATATTTAACTTACGGAGATTTTGATAATTATTGGTAATGTTTTTTTTTTTAACTTAAGGAAATATAAATAATTATTGATAAGTAACAATTTTATTAGTGAACTTGCATTTGGAAACAATGAAATACATCCCTCATTTAATCATTTTGATATTATATTTAAGTTAATGTTCCTATAGAATATAATTATGCTATAGTTGATTCAATACTCTCAGTATGTAATGTAATCAACATTACTAGCAAATTGAGAGATAATAAATTAATTAGCGGGTGTTGCGGATATAGGTAAGCGTGGAGTAGTAGTGGGTTCGAAATGAATGCAAACTTTTAACTTTTAAGCACCGTTTGCCCGAGACCGATCGCGACGTGTTTTACCAGTACGAATCTGAGGTTCAACCGCCCGCGCCACCTGGCGCTTTTATAGAAAAGTACGATGGTTAGTCTTCGTGCAAACGGCGGTATATTTATTTAATATATTATTTATACTAGGTTAGAAGATACATCTATAGATATGAATTTATAAAAGGTAAGTACATTATTAAGCCATTATATTTATGTATTATATATGTGTATTTTTAAGTATTTTAGTTAGCAAGCCTACTTTTATATATATCTATATTGTTATCATAGTTAAATTTATAAACGACATCTAACTAACGTATCTACTGCTTTTTTGCAGGCGCTGCTCGTTTTCACGTCGTCTACAGTCTCCGCCCAGTGTCACTTCAGGGACACTAATCTGCCGTCGGAAGTAGTGCTAAACGAGTAGCTGGTCTGGTCAATAGGCCTGTTTTAGTCTTTACTCGTGCTGTGCGTACCCGGCCGTCCTTCCCAGGGTAAACACTCTCTATTAAGCCTCTCGGCCAGGTATTACGGGGTAGGTTCGGGTCTACGATAATCACCACATCGCCAGGTTTCAGGTTGTTACCTTCTTGGTACCATTTTTGCCACGGTATAAGTGTTGGTAAGACTTCTTTGACCCACCGTTGCCAGAACATATCAGCTAAGCGTTGACCTACTCTCCACATCTTTCTAAGATATAAATCGTAATTGTTAAATACTCCGGGAACAGGTAAATTTGAAGTAGAACCCAGCAAGAAATGATTAGGAGTAAGTGCTTCCATATGGTTAAGTTCTACAGAGACATGTGTCAAAGGTCTACTATTAACGATATTCTCTATTTCAGCCAACAATGTCGCCAGAGTCTCATCCCGTGGTGCTCGCTCTTTTAGCACAACATTCAAGGCGGTTTTGACACTACGTATCAGCCGCTCCCAAGCTCCACCTTTATGTGGACTAATTGGTGTATTAAACGACCAAGTAACACCTCTATTGGCCATCTCCGCTGTTATTTCAGATTGGTTTAGTTCCTGGAACGACTTTCTTAACTCCTTTTCAGCGCCGCGCAGGTTGGTACCGTTATCAGAGTACATGTGCTGCGGCCAACCTCGTCTCGATGCCATTCTTCTCAGTGCCATAATAAATGAATCTGTGGTTAATGATGGTACCAATTCAATATGTACTGCCCGCACCGTCATGCACGTAAATAGTACTCCGTACCGTCTCTCTCTCCGGTGGCCGACAGTAACCTCCATTGGGCCGAATAAGTCCACGCCACAGTGTGTGAATGGACGTAAACCGTGCGCTAATCTGGCTTCTGGTAAATCAGCCATACGAGGTGTGAAAGGTACAGCTTTCCTTAAGCGGCAATAACGGCACTTAGCAGCGACGGAGCGGACTGTAGGTCTAAGGTTCAGCAGCCAGTATTTCTGTCTAAGTTCATTAACAACTGTCTCGTTGTAACTATGTGAATATTTCTCGTGATAACTCTTAGCTATAAAAATCGCCACAGGGTGGCGACCGTCTAGTATGATGGGACTTTTCATCTCAAATGTGACGTCACGGGCAGCTTCTACACGTCCCCCAACTCGGAGTAATCCCAGCTCGTCCAGGTAAGGTGTAAGTGTCCGTAGTCTACTATTAGCTTGAACATTTTTATTATTTCTTAATAATTGTATTTCTTGAGAAAATGATTGTGTTTGTGAGTATTGTACTAATAATATCTCAGCCTTCTTTAACATTTCCGCGTTTATTTCAAAATTATAGGTTTTTCTGCATTTTGCAATGAAGAGTAGCACAGTAGCAGTACACCTCAACAGTCTGGACCACGAAGAAAATCTATTTGGATTTGGCACAGGTAAGTCATTTTCTAATTTTTCATATATATAATTTATTTCAACCTTTTCCTCACTAGTATCTATGTTTTCTTTTACAGGAGGCGGTGTGAACCAGCTGTCTGTGTTGCCGTAAAGAAAATGAGGACCCCGGAACCACTCGCAATTATTGTACAGTTTATATTTTGTGTTATTAGTAGCTACGTCGGCTATATTTCTATCTGTTGTTATATAATGCCACTCGCTTGTATCCGTTGATTCATCAATCTCGCCGAGTCGATTTGCCACGAATGTATTATAATTTCGATTTTTGTTACGAATCCAATGAAGTACAGTCATTGAATCACTCCAGAAGTATCGTTTATTTGGTTTTAATGTGTGCTCCTGCTGTATAGTGGTTGCGAGGCGGCACGCGAGCACGGCGGCTTGGAGTTCTAACCTCGGTATTGTTACGGGCTTTATCGGCGCTACTCGGCTCTTCAAAACTATGAATGAGACGCACACTTCATTCTTATCTATACAAGCGCGCCAGTACGCTACCGCTGCGTATGCGACGGGAGATGCATCGCAGAATACATGAAGTTGTAATGTCTCGCTCGCACGCTCGGTAGACCAATTTGTTATATAGCTGGGGATAGGCATGCGAAAGTACCATCTGGGTATTCTTATTTCCTTTATCTCTCTCAGCTGTAATATCCATTCACGAAATATGTCAAATTGTGCAGATTCTATTTCTTCATCCCATTTTAAATTTGATTTCCATAAAATTTGCATTAATATTTTTGCTTTAATGGTGAAAGGTGCCAATAATCCATATACATCGAATATTGACATTACTATTCGTAATAGTTCTCTTTTAGTGGGTTTGGTTTCTAACAACAGTAATTTTGTAGAAATATGGGGAAGTGACAAATTAAACCCAAACGTGTCTGTGTTTGAGTACCATAGCAATCCTAGTGTACGTTCGCCTTTGTTCTCTTCGTCGACTTTAAACTGCACGGCAGTGGTACAGGTTTCCATGGACCCACTCTGGTACACACGCGCTTCGTTCGATGTCCAATTGCAAATATCAAACCCTCCCTGTTGGTGAATGTAGGACACTTCTTTCATGGATTTTATGGCATCATCGTGGTTTTCAAAAGAGGCAATGTAATCATCCATGAAATGACTCCTGACTATAGCATTTACAGCCTC
Organism: Leucoma salicis; assembly: GCA_948253155.1. Classification (NCBI taxonomy): domain Eukaryota; kingdom Metazoa; phylum Arthropoda; class Insecta; order Lepidoptera; family Erebidae; genus Leucoma; species Leucoma salicis. Next base: position 11,032,880 of record OX411815.1, read on the forward strand.
CGGCATTGTTGCTGCGAAGCGATGTGCATTTTTATTTTTTATATACTGCGCAATAAATGGTGAGCAGTTAGCTCCAAATATGAGTGACGTCATTGCGTACTTTTGAATGGTCTCTGTGACACTATCACGCCATAAAAATCTCAGTGCGTGTTGATCAGTAGGTTGTATTTTAATACGAAGAAACATATCTTTTATGTCACCGGTAAGCCCGACTGGTCTTTCACGGAATCGTAACATAATGCCTACTAGTGATTCCAACAAGTTGGGTCCTGGTAGTAAATAATCATTTAATGACTGCCCAGCTGAGGATGCGGCTGCGTCGAATACTAAGCGTAGCTTTCCCTTATTCGGGTTGTCGACTCCGAAATGTGGTAAGTACCATAATCTGTGGTTTATCTTTCTATCTTCCTCAGGATGAATTAAACGAGCATAGTTATTGGAAAATAAGTGATTTACTCTTTCTTTATATCTTCTAGAGTATCCTTCGTCGGCTGTTATCTTTTTCTCTATAGTTTTCAAGCGTCTGTAAGCATTGCAATACGATTCGGTCATATCTACATTTTCATTTTTCCATGGTAAGCCGACTTCCCATCTTCCCTGTAGTAATTTTGCTGAACTATTCACCATATTAATCGCTTTTAATTCATCTTCATTCGCTCGAGGTCTGTTACAAACTCCGATACTTTCAAACATAAATGATTTGCGGACCATATCGTGAAGAGACTCATCATTCTCGAGGTCCGTGTGTATCGCTAGTTGCGAGCGACGTAAACAACTGCATTCCATTTGTTTCGTATGCGTCTGTGTGTATTGCGGTGAGTCGGCTGTGGGCTCGCATGCACTTGTGTGCGTGGCCGCCAGTGTTTCGGTGTTGGCGGCGGCGCTGATGCAAGTGTGGCGGGTTCGGTGCCTGACTGTTATCATTGCGCACTCAGACGATCGTGAATGACGTTGTTCAGGACATACTCCGTGTATACACCATCCCAGAGGTGTTAACGTTGCGCACGGTTGATTTTTATTGCCTAAAATTGTTTTTATAGGTGCAATAATGTGGTAATTGTCTTGTCCGATTAATATTTCTGGTTTAGTATCTATACATAATAAGGGAGCGTCCATTAATTGAGATAAATGTATATTATTATTTAAATCAACTTTAGTTAATGTCTGTACTGGTAAATTTAGTTCACTAATTATTTTTGCACTTAGTTAATAGGTTTTGTTATCATTTAGTTTCGAAATTTTACAGTTCACACTTTCACTTTCACATGTTAGTTCAGTGTTCCACGCGCCACGGATAAATAGTTTTTGTTTATGTCCTTTAAGATCGATGCGGTTGGCGAGATCAGCTGATATTAGCGAGACAGTTGCACCGTCGTCAAGCAGTGCATGCGTACTGATCATGCCACGCGGTCCGTAAATGTTTATAGGCACTACTTTTAACAACACACAATTTTTATGACTAGTGTACGTATTATGCACAGCTGCACTGTTAGCCAAAGTGTCACTGGACACTACATTGTCATTCATTGGCAAGTTATTTACACTTTCACGAGTTGTGTTCGCAGACCTTCTTTGTTTCCAATGTAAGTAACGATGGTGTGGAAGCGCGCACTCGTCGATGCCGCAGTTGGTTGCAGAGCATGTGTCGCGGTTATGCGATGTAAACAAACATTTATGACACAAATTATTGGCTCGTACAAAACGCCACCGGTCCCTAGTCATAGCGCGCTTAAAACGAGCACAGTCAGTTAGTTTGTGTTTGCTGACTCGACAGAATTTGCAGTTTGTTGAGGCCTGTCCTTCTTCGCTCACTAATAAGGCATGCTGTCTACGATTTTCGCGATTTTTTCTGTAGTCGACCTGATGTATATATGTCAGCCCGGCAGTAGTTATTTTATTTGCTTCGTTATATAGAAACTCTGCTAGTATGATTAACTTTGCCGTTTCTGTGCTGCCATTAGAACTATAGTAGTCAGCCCATTTCGTCAGGAGGGTGCTTGACAATTTTATTAAAACTGTACTGACTAATTCAGGACTTCGGAGATAATCTATTTGCTTCACTGCTTGTACATCTGCCACAATTTTTTTTATTTTAATAGAAAATTGTACAATCTCGTGGTGATAATTATATGATAACGGAGGTATTTTTCTTAACTGTTGAGTAATTTTGTTTATTATTGTTTCAGGTCTTCCGTAGCGGAGTGCCAGAGCTTCTATGACGGTATCTGGCGATGTGTTCCCGATAAGAAGTGCTGAGACGGTTTCCTTAGCTTCTCCACGAAGTGATTTGCGTAGTCTCCACATATTTTCAGCGTTGCTGTATTTGCAGAAGATAGTTGATTCGTCGTAAGCCTGTTTGTATGCAAGCCACTCCAGAGGGTCACCGTGAAACTGCGGCAAATCCTTGGACGTTGCGATACGAGACATTAGTTGCTCATTCTGACTATTTGCTTGGTGTATCGCACTCACTAATTTCTTAATGTCACCGCGGTTGCTGCCACTATTTTTTATGTTACTAAAGCTTACTTCTGACACGTGACTATGCTCGAGCCACTGCTGCACCTTTTCTGCCGAATCCACTTCAGTATGCTGGCGATTGATACTTCGTTGACTAGCTGATCGCACCTCGAGGGCAGCCAGGTTAGCTTGTAACTTTTGCTCGATCAATTTTTTCTTCGTTTCCGATTCTCTTCTTGCAGTTTCTGCTTCGACCTCAGCCTTCGCCTTTGCAGCTTCATATTCTAGCATTTTCCTGCGCGCCTGGATTGAGCTGGATGACTTGTAACTTTGCATGCTTACGGGGTTCTCATCGATGATACTTTTCACCACGCCACAGTCTGTTCCTGGACGTTCCGGTAAGGTAATTTTCGCGTTATTTTCTGTGTTCATTATTTCCGATTGCACCTCGTTGATAGTATTTTGCAAAAGATGTTCTTTTTTATATGCGCGCCGCGTACGAATTGTTGATTCAAAATAGCGGTTCGAGCACGGCGGGGTTTTAAACATATTTCTCGAATACTATGCAGTTCCACGTGAATATCCGGCTGAAGGACCACTTGTTGCGGATATAGGTAAGCGTGGAGTAGTAGTGGGTTCGAAATTAATGCAAACTTTTAACTTTTAAGCACCGTTTGCCCGAGACCGATCGCGACGTGTTTTACCAGTACGAATCTGAGGTTCAACCGCCCGCGCCACCTGGCGCTTTTATAGAAAAGTACGATGGTTAGTCTTCGTGCAAACGGCGGTATATTTATTTAATATATTATTTATACTAGGTTAGACGATACATCTATAGATATAAATTTATAAAAGGTAAGTACATTATTAAGCCATTATATTTATGTATTATATATGTGTATTTTTAAGTATTTTAGTTAGCAAGCCTACTTTTATATATATCTATATTGTTATCATAGTTAAATTTATAAACGACATCTAACTAACGTATCTACTGCTTTATTGCAGGCGCTGCTCGTTTTCACGTCGTCTACAGCGGGTCTAACGAATTGATAACTTAAGACAACTTTTACTTAAAAATCTTCAGGTCTCTTCTTAGTAACTAGTACTTATTTTATTAAGAGTTTTTTTTTAACAAAAACACAATTATTTTTTTACTAAGAATAAGAACTACTTTTATAAATTAATTAGCTTTATGTCGCTTGGCCTTGGACGGAAATTTTATAAATTTATTAGATAATTGTCTTACACACTTATGTAGGGTTTATTAAAACGATAAGGATATAAATCATTTGAAGTATTTATTGAAAAAAATATGGAATAGTATTAAAGTTTATCCTGTAAAAACGTAATGGAAATTTTTAGTAACAATCATTCGAATGGCGACTATATGATTCACTTCAAGTTACTTCTTGTGGGCGCCAAAAGTGAGCAAAAATACTCCTTTATGTTGCAAAACAGGAGCGAATTATGTATGTATAAAATATTTTTCAATTTTTAACTGCCTCTGTGGTGCAGCGGTACTATGAGCTACTGCTAATCACGAGGTCTCAGGTTCGATCCCCGGGTCGGGTAGTGTTATTGAGCTTTTTCGTAAAAGAAAAATTCTCAGTAGCCCGGAGTTTGGGAATATGGTAGACGGCAATAGGCTCGCCCTCTATTACGTGGGACCAAACATAGTTGGCGAACCGTGGGTGTGTAATGCATCCCTGCCTACATCTTCGGGGATAGGTACATGTGTGATGCTATGTTGTGTGCGTTTAGTTTTTAATTTAAACATCTTAACTATTTTAAAGCTGTAACAGAGCAGTGTCTGTACATTTAAGATATACCTATGTAAATATGATATACATATTATATTTTATTTTATATTATTTTTTACCCTAAGGAATGACACAGTGTTATTTATTTTAATTATTATTGAATTTATATTATTATTTTATTACTATTTTATCTAACCTCTCTACTAATTTGTGAATAAGTTTTATATATCAGTAACTTATTATTTGATAGCTCTTGATTAGACTTAAAAACTGGTATACATTTTATCCCACTACTGAATCGGGAACTTGACATAAAACCTAACCTAAGTATTGTATAAAACTGTGAATAAATTAATGTTATTAGTGTAAAAATTAGTATGTAGTTTCAAGTATTTATTAATAAAATCCTATTTTTTGATATAGACATACAACATAGACGCTCAAACTGGGGAATCTTCAGCCTGTGCGACAGCACTTCTTTGTGGAGTAAAAGCCCGATACGAGACATTAGGTCTTGACGCTAATGCAAGATTCAATAGCTGCGTATCTACTATCAACTCTAAAGTGACGTCATTGGTAGATTGGGCACACGAAGCTGGTAAGTATTGGCCATAACGATATACTTACTGTTTAGTATAAAATTGCATAAAGTCAAAAGTGAAATATTAATTACATAGTTTACGTTATTTATTAATTTTAAGAATCAATTTCGAAGTAGAAAAACTGGACTTGTGTGTAATACAGGTGTATAATACTAATTTCATACGAAACTTCCCTAATTGGAATAATCTGCATCCATAATTAGCACTTTCAACAGATGTGAGTACATTAAATATGAGTGTATTTGAAGTTGGCTAAAGAAGTTAGAACAGATTACTTTTTAACATTTATAATTTTTACCATTTTACGGTACATTTTAATAAAAAAGGAGCAATATAAATTACAGAAATGTTAATGTTTTTAGTGAAAACTCATTTATAAAACGTTTTATTATGGACGGGTAAACGCTAGCTATTTTGAACCTCAACTATGCCGCCGTTGATTTTATGCGATTAATTTCATCCTCGGATTAAATAATAATTTAATTTTCTAGGCGTTCTCTCGTTTTTCAATGAAATGTTTACGAAAAGATTTTAACTGTTAAATAAACTCTAACGTGAATATCTATTCGCTCAAATTAATACTCGTGCATGGCAACTTGAATAATATATGTTACAGCAGTGACAGCAGAATTATAAAATAAGTTTGATTGGTTTTATTGGGATTAGGTATAGTTTTTTCTTTTCTAAGCTTTCTTTTCTGACCCTCACTAACAAGGGATATTGAGCAAGTATATTTCTCAGGGAATGACATCATCATGATACTCTAGTCTGGATCGGGATCCAGGAGGAACTCACAACCAAATGCTATTTCAAAACACATTCATTTTCAGTGTCTGTATACTACACAGCATGTAACAGAAAGAATAGCAGTCTTTCATTTTATTTGAATTACAAATAGGTATTAAGTAGCGCATATTTTTTGCTAGCCTTTGTATCCTTCAGTCGAAAAACGTTGTCGGTAATAGAACTAAATGTAACATTACCGAGTGATAAATCAGTGCTACGAACAAAAAACGACCTACAGGGATTACGGACTATATTCCGTCAATTAGTTTAGAACTTTTTAATAGATACAAATTATAATTTGTGAATAAGGAATAAGAGTATTTTAGTATAGGCGGGAATCGAACCTGCGTCCGTGACCAACGCTCTCTATCTATTTAATTGCTCTAATTGCCCGCCTGTACTAAAATACTCTTTTTCCTTATTCACAAATTATAATTTGTACTTTAAGAGTAGCTGAGCATGTCAAGTGCTAAAATATAGATCAAAATGTTTTCAATAGATTATAATAATAACGTAGTTTTCTTCTAAGTCCCATATGTGTGGTCTTTTAAGAAATCCAAAAAAAAAAACTATAAATAATATATGATTTGCGTTTGTAGTTTCTCGTTTTTCATATACGAGTATGCTGAATATCCTAATTTATGAGCAAGATCATTATGCTTTAAAAATCTTTTACTTAGCTCAAATACTAATGTCTATAAAAAATAAATATTTAGACTTGTTTCTATAAGAAATTTTTAGTGTAACACATAAACAAACCAATCTGTTACGAATGCACAATTAATAGCAAAATGTTCAACAAGATAACGGTAGCTGCAATCGTTGCCCTATATTATTACGTGGCGAACAGAGAATGGTTCTATTCTCAGTACATTTATCACACACATCCATCCAGCATAAAATATTGCTGCACTCGGTACGAAATGCTATTGTGCTGCATTGGTTCACAATGACACATATATACACATCTATTAAAATTTATAGCATACTTCAGTGAGATATTATACTATAGATAGTTGAAATGCTTTATTTAAACAACTAGCTATTGCCCACGATAAATAATTGTGTAATCTGAATATCTTTATATATTTAAATGAAGATAACTTCCTTTCTATCATCTGATTTTAATGAAATAAGCAAAGCTCTATGTATTCATAAAAACCGAATTAAAATGAGTTCAATAATTACAGAAATGTCCCCGAAAAAATAAATTGACATACAGAAAACCAAAGTAATTTTTTGTGTTGTGTTTTTTTATCAATTTTGGTGTAACCTTAACGTACATTTAATTTTGTGATCTTTTATTAGTGATATCTCAGAGCTGCCCTCACAAATTCTATTTTATCGTCAAGTTGAGCGTTCTTACAAAACTTTTTACATCATAGCCATAAAGCAACCAACAAGTGAAAGCAAAGTTAAGAATTTATGTAACATGGACAGTTTGGCATAAATAAAATAGGCTCTAAGGGTTTCATCGTTCAGGTTTGCACAAGGTTATGAAACATTTAAACATTTCGCAAAGGGATTTTGCATATTTTTGACGAAGAGTGTGCATTTTAAAAATGTTTAATTTAGGAATTCTACGCTGTTTAAGCCTGTTAGTGCTTGACAGTAAAGAGGTTATATTGCAATTTATAAACTTTACGATTTCTATTTAAATTTTTATGTGTTTTGTATTAAAATGTTATTCCAAGTACTGCGTAAGGGATTTTACACATCAGACGTAACAGAATCGTATGGGCATTTGAAGCAGATACATCACAGAACATGACGCGGCGTCGTTGCAGAAGCACGTTTTTTCTACTAGTCATTCTATTGTGGTTTAATAGTGAGTGTAAGAACTTACAGCTATACAGTATCTACAAGAGGTCGAAATGTTCTTTTCATGATTATGTAGAAATAACTATCAGCAGATGTAGCAGCACAAATATAAACTTTTTTTTTTGTTTCGAGCTCGAACATGTACTATGAGAAAATCAGATCTCTGTATTTGTTTGAAAGACAACATCCTGCACTAAAGAATAAATCCTTGTATCACGGGGAACTTTATAAACATACAATCTAATGGACACAAAGTAAACCCTCATTAAGAACAAATGGTTATTAGTAAATCGCATAACGTATGGGAATCGAACCCACAACATTCAGGTGGGAGATCGGTACCTAAACCATTCTTCGATCTGTTACAATTAAAAATTGAGAAAATACGTGTGAACCCATGGAATCGTGCTTTCAAAAGAAACGCTAGCTACAATTCCCTTACGCAGTGACGCGTGTACGAAATCTCAACATTTCGCACTCGTGTCGTGTAGTTCAAAAGATGCGATTAAGCGTATGATAGGATTACGCCACGGTCTCTAAATGTCCTGGATCTTCAATGGCAAATAATAGTGCCACTATCTCAACATTTTTTTAAATTACTGTTACTATAAGACAACACGATGCTCCTAATAACATCATGTATCTATCAATCTTCGATTGATGGTTTCCGTAAAGACGGTATTTTAAATATTTTATTTTTTAAAACCTTTATGTTTATCTAAAGTAAGTTCATAAACTTGTATAATGGGACCAAATGAGCAATAAGAATGTAATAACTTTAAAATAATATTTTAACTTTGTCTAATTCATTTAGGTAAGTCGAGCGGTATCGTTACTACGGCCCGCATCACACACGCGACCCCTGCAGCGTTATATGCCCACGCACCTTCCAGATACTGGGAAGATGACAGCAGAGTGCCACCTACAGTGCGCAAAGATTGCAAGGATATAGCCTTGCAACTAGTTGAGAATGAGCCGGGAAAGAGTATGAGCGTAAGTATGGTTAACTTACAGCCAACAGCATTAATGTCTCAATATTCAGGAAAAATTCTCAGACTAACAGGAGCTTCGCCTAAAATCCAATGCTAATTAGACAATAATAACTAGCTTAATTCAGATTACAAGCCATCAAAAGAGTCTTTCAGGTTTGCAGGCTTCCTCACAATGCTATTATCAGGATCATTAAGTTATTTTATTAGTAAAATGGAACCTGAACAGAATCGCCTCTTATTACGTAGGTTCAATGCAGGTTTTCTCCGATGATTATCTAAATTAAGGCTGATATATTTTGGCAGTTGTTGACGTGACCCGTAAATAATATAATCAAATATTATATTGTGGTGTGCTGGCGATTTAGTTTTTTTTTTAAATAAGTAGGTAAGGTGCATTCGGGTAATGCCGAAAATCGGGTAATTCTAATAACTACAATTTTCTACCAAACGCTGCAATACTTTGTACCCTACACATAAATAGGTAAACCTAGGAGCCGTCGTAGATACGCTTCTCGCTATTCGTTGTCTCCGACTGCTACAAGTGACCATATGAGCGCAAGTGAACATTTTTATAGATAACTGCGATTTCGTGTTTTTTTTGGACTATCAGATTTACCCGAAGATCTATAATTAAGAAACTTGGTAAGTTATTAAATTATTTTTTTGTTTGTGACCTGGATAAACGCTTTTTTACAATTTTGTGGTGGGCTTAAAACTGTCTAGCTCAAGATTTTCTGTTATTTTCTGATTTATCCGACTAGGGCAATTCTGAATCATATAGTCATTCGCATTTACCCAATGTTGATTTTTCATAGAAGTTGCCAGTGGTTCTTAAACATCTTTTAAAGTGTAATAAATCTTATGATTTAGTTACAATGGTTCCTATAGAAAATGTTGCCCGTGACTTATATCTACGATGCAAGTTGTTAAGTTCCTACATATAAAATTTATATTCTTTTTTTGGAAGGATCAGGGGGGTCACACGTTGTATTCTTAATCCGTCACCACACGGACAACTTTTTGTTAGATTCATCCTAATAGCGATATGCCTTAAAAAACAACTAAATACATTTTGAGGTACCTAATTTTATAAAGTTTCTGGTTTCTTAATAAAAAAAAAAATACAAGTGACAAAAACACTTCATATACATTGTCACAAAATTTTCATTACGGTACTTACAAATATTATTCGCGAACTGCTAAGAGAGTAGAATTAAATTTATTTATTGAGTTATGATTGTGCTCATAAGACATTGTTAGCTACTTATAAGTAACCTAATATAAGTAGGTAATATATGTAATGACCTTAGTTTATATACTTACTATTAAATTGTTTCAGAATCATGCTAAACACAATTATGTAATAAAGAAGATTCCAAAATATATACAAGAAGATGTCCCTATCTTGTGCCTATGCAATGTCTCATAGGCAACTTGGGACTTATTTTTAATAAACTTTAAATTTTCTCATTACTTGATTTATTTGACACGCCTTATATTTTAATAACTTACTAGTTTAAAAATTTGAGTACCGTAGGCTAGTTATCGGGTAATTCCAAAATTCAAATTACACACTTATAACGTTTAAGTCACATAGTACCCAAATTAGATAAATAAATTTCGTGAGGGTAAACCTGAACAAAAAAGAAACTTGTTCCTTATGCTCGATATACATAATATCAATTTTTCAGTGTCATTCAGAATTACCCGAACATCATTCGGAATTGCAATCTGATTTTAAAAAAATAACAAGATTTTCAAACACTTATATTTCATAATTTTAGGATATAATATAAATCTGTTGGATGCAGAACTTTGGCCTACATATTTCAGAAGACGATATAATTTAAATTGGTAACATTGCGTTTATTAAGGCTGACTTTTTGATGATTATACAAGATCCCTATGAACTCATCAAAAATCCTTTCGTAAATACCCGAATGCACCTTACTTACCTATTTGGTGTATTAGTTTTCTTCTCTTAAAAAAGTTCCATGATGAGGATGTCAAAATCTCATTACTTAAAACCTACTTTTTATCACATTGTAGGTTTTCAATAGCTTCGTTAAGATTCTTGTGACAATAAGCTAATATTCTACTTAATTCTTATTAACGGAAGTAGACATATTATAATAAATTCCGGAATAACATGAAAGCTTCCTTCAATGTTAATAAGCAAAGTAAATTAGATACGCTATGAACCGCAGCCTTATTACTAAGTAACTGATTGAACATTTTAATGACTTGGTGGTGGTGCTTATTTGGCAATAATTTTCCTTTGCCTTAATTATTAAAATTGTTAATAAACCTCATTTAAATGTTAAAAAATGAGTACATAATAATATATATTTTAAAGTTTAGTTCTAATATGGCTGTACATTAGTAGAACACAAGTACAATTTTAATATTAAAAATGCTTATGCTGACTTGAAATTATAGTTGAAAGTGACATCAAAATTTGAGAAAGAACTAAAACAATGCAAGCTGACTACGGTGCAGAAAATATAATTTTAAATTATCTCTTAAATACTTATTATTTAATATTATAGTGGATATAGGCACAACTAAAAAGCATAAAACAAGCAGATAAGACTAAGTTAAGTAAGTTTCTTACATTTTCCGGGTGAGATCTAGAGATCGAGATTTAATGGCATGTGTGGCATAAATTATGCCACACATCTTACGTGCACTTATCAAAATCGGTTGAGCCTTAGAATAGTTACGAATGGCCATAAGAACACAGGATACGTCCAACAAATAAACTTTCTTTAGGGCTTTGCCGCAATCGGGTAAAAAATAACTTCTTTTAAGTATAGTTCTGAAATTCCGTAATTACATTTATTTAATTTATTTGCCGATAGCAAATATTCGTATTTTACAAATGATGAAACATTATGAAATTAAGCCATGTGTACCGAATATATCGCGTTTACTTGATTTTATACTATTCCGACGTAACGAATAGTTTAAAGCTTTCATGGTCATATGACCATGATAGATTCCGTAAACGTAGTATGTTCAATATTGGCGTAAATATCTCAGAAATGGTGAAACAGTTACGACGAGAACGGGGACTAATAAGATATTTTCAATAATGTTTGAAAGGCAATATAGTCCAATCTATCAAAGTGACTATGTCGATTTCAAATACTTATATTAAAGAAATATCTATCTCTTCATTGTTTCTGTATCAGTGATAGTTACCTACCTTCACGTCAGATGAAAATATTTTCTGATCTATTAGTCTTTTTTACGTAATATGTGTATTCATGTAACATTATATTATATATATTCACATACTTATGTTGTGTGTTACTTATATTTTGAATTATTTAATATAATAAAATAGCAAAGTGGTAAATAACCAAGGACTACAGTCCACAACAAAGATTTTGAGTTTGATTCCCAGTCTGAGCTCCATACCGCGCATGACAGACATAGAGACAGACCTCCGTCTATTAGAAATTTTGCAAAATGATCGTTTTTTTTTATTATCGTGGCGTCTGACCGAAGTGCTAACGGTTTTTGTCAACACCTACTTCAAGTAAAATGCTCTTCACAAACCTCGTTTAAAGAGGGAAAAGTTATAGCACTGGGGAATTATGTTTTGTTTACAAATTATTACTGCTTTTTGCGGAAAACATCACGAAACATCCTGCGTGCTTGAGAAGTTTTCTTGGCGGCTTGTGAAATCTAACAATTCTAACATTGATGATTTGACATTGATTCTAACATTGTGAATCTAACATTGTCAGCTTGATGGATTACAGGCTCAAATCCTCTCATACTGACAGGATACCTGTGAGTATGATATGAGTTGAGAAAAAAATCTTAAGTGCCAAAAGCACTCATTAAAGTTGGTTAAACATTGAAAATACACTTTGGTTTTTAGGGTTCATATATACGTCTATATCTATGATTGTGAATAAATTTTATGCTTAGTTCATCTGCTTAGGTAATCATGGGTGGAGGTAGAAGACATTTCCTACCTACAGTAACGCCGGATCCAGAACATCCAAATCGCGAGGGAAGACGATTAGATGGAAGAAATTTGGCGGAAGATTGGGCTCGTGAAAAAAAAAGACGGCGACTGAGAGCACAGTACATACATTCCAGGGAACAACTAGCGAAAATAGATCCTAGAACAGTGGATTACTTGTTAGGTAAGTTTAAAGCGAACTTTGATAGCGCGCCTAAGTATTTTTTAACTTGCAAGTTGCAACTCTATACAGGAGTCGTCATCAGTCCAATCAATGACGAATTCATAATGCTGTATCATAGTAAGAAATATGTATACTATTATTTTTCAGCCGTATGGAGCCGGCTTTAGAATTATCCCACCCCTCTCTACCCACCGGAGTCGTAAGAGCCAGCTGAGGGAATACCGGGGGAGTGCGCAGCAGCACTCCCTCGAGTATTAACAACATCCACTGCGATCGCCAACCCGCCTGCCAAGCGTGGCGATTACGGCATTACCCCCATGATGGGACCGCTCGTTGCGGCGTTCTCTTTGGGAGGCCTATGTCCAGCAGTGGACGTTGAAAGGCTGATGGATGGATGGATGGATGGATAGTGCTTTTTCATTTTCGAGCCAATCTGTGTTAAATATTCTTGTAATATTAATAGGGAGTGGGGTGAGAGATAGAACCGCAAAACTATTATAGTTTGACACATTGACAGATGACTAAGGACTATCAGTTTATAAGATACGCAACTATTCATTATTACTATATTATTATATTATTTTTAAATAAAAAAAAAACTCATTTAAAAGTAACCTTGAACTAAAAACCATAAAATAATTTAGTATTTACATACGATTTCCGTGCTAGACTCCTACTGATGTGTTTGAAGTCGGTGTCAAGATGATGTTAATGTTATTATAAGTAGGTATATATACCTACCTATTGTTTTTGTTATTATATGAGTATAAGTATTGTTTCGTTATTTTTAGACTAGGCACCGACTTTATTTTTTGATTTTTAGTGGTTATTTATAAAATAAGTGCGTAGGTTAGAGTAGATGGTACATGATGGAGAGGCCTTCCTAGGAGCACAGCAGTCAGAAAATGATAAATATGAGCGCCTAAAGCGCAGTACAGAAAGAAAAAAATTCAAAAGTGCACGCTTCATAATGTTCATTTTTCACAATAAAATTGATTATATAATTTGATAAGTAACTAATAACGTATTGGTGTTACTGAATAATTAAATCACATAGATAGCGCTAATTTCAAAAAGTACTAATGTGGTTCTCATGTCTTATAGGCCATCTAGCGCTAATTTTAAGAAGTACTGGTCTATAGAAGTAGTTATTTAGATATTTTTATATATATTTTTAACTGCCTCGGTCGTGTAGCGGTAGTGTATGCGACTGCCAATCATAAGGGTCTCGGGTTCGATCCCCGGGTTAGGCAATGTTATTAAGCTTTTTCCTAAAAAGAAAAATTCTTAGTAGCAGCCCGAAGTTTTTGAAATTTGCCCGGTAGACCTCAATAGGCTCGCCCCCTATTACGTGGGATTCAAATATAGCTGGCGAGTCGTGGGTGTGTAATACACCTCTGCCTACCCTTTCGGGGGATATAGGCGTGATGCTGTTTTTTTGTTCTTTTTTCATTATTTTTAGCATTTGACATGCTTAGCCATATAAATTAAAAAAATGACCACTTTGTGTTTAATGTCGAGCGTAAATATTCACTATTTTGTTTGTTTGTTTAATAACAATTAAACCACATCGAATCAGACCGTGAAAAGTGATAGGGCTCTATTCGTAATTATACTGAATAGTAAAAGAAAAGAAAACTCGATTAGTAAAGTATTTCGGTCGTTATCGTGTTAACATACATTACCTACAACACACGGACGTCCAAGACAGAACTTTTTTAAACAGTTTATTAACTAGTTTAAATAACAAAAATGGCATTGAAAATATCATGAGTGTTAAAAATAGTGTTTTTTTTTATATATGTGTGTATTTTTTATTTTGCAAGTGCAATATATGATAAATAGAGACATTTTAAGTTTGAAAACTCAGCTGTTCTTCGTGAAACGAGAGTAGTACCCACCTCAACGCTTCGCTTATGAGGCATGCAATAGAAAACAGCGAGAGTCTTCCGAAGACAATGTACGGCAATTGGCTCGCCCCCTATTACGTGGGACTGGGGAACATAGCTGGCGAACCGTGGGTGTGTAATACACCTCTGGCTACCCCTTCGGGCATACAGGCGTGATGCTATGCCAATTAAACGCACTGCTCCAATTTTTTAAATTTTTGTTTTTTTTTTAAAAACCGCTGGACTGATTTTGATAAAATTTTAATGGGACTACCTCTGATATAGAAACTATCAAACAAAAAAAGAATCATTGAAATCGATTCATAATTGGCGGAATAATCGCAAACAAACACACACAAAAAAAATCATACAGCCGAATTGAGAACCTCCTCCTTTTCGGAAGTCGGTTGAAAAAGGAATAAGGTGGTAAAAGCAATATGACTTCTTAAGCCTTCGATCAACAATATCGTGTTTGTTTGTTGTTATCAATAACAATATATCAAAGCATCTGGCGGTATTTCAGGAAATGCAGTTTCAAATCCTGCTCGTGACTGTAATTTTAGATTTCACATTTTCACACTTTTTATTAATTTATATGACTAAGCATATCAATGCTAAAAAATCTATATAAAATATCAAAACAATATAATATTGATCGAATCGTGGTACGCGCAGTGAAATTTTATTTACGGACAATTTTTTTTTACTATCGAGTAACATTTTAATAAGTAGAATAACCGTTTGTGCTCAAAGTTCTATAGAAGCTTCTCAATTAGTCAGCAGAGTACAACGTGGGTATTAACCGACTTCAGGGATGGTTTGGTGGGATATTAACTGTCAAGTAGTGACTATGACATATTTTTGTGAAAAATGTGTCAAAACGTTAGCACATGTGCATCTTTATACGATACTTATAAATAATACATATTCACTGACATTTCAAACAACGTCCTCTGGTCCCAAACTAAGCTTAACGCTTGTACTATGGGTACCATATTACGGGTATAATACATATATTACTTTTTTTTCTAAATACATACATATAATAGATAGAAAACACTGGGTGTTACAAATATCTGAGTTCATCACACAAAAATTGTCCTGATTGGTAATTGAACCCACGACCTCGTTACATGGAAGTCGGTTACACTACCGACTACGCCACGAGGCCCATCAATATTCCGCCCGATACTTGGGAAGATGATTCTTAAAAACCTCTTTTAACAACACCCTGTTTCAAAACCAGGAATGGTACTTTCCGCCAAGCTTGATCAACACGAGCATTGTTGGAAACCAACGTTTCTCACTTTATCGATGCTGAAGACTGATCGTTATCTATTTCCAATCTTAATACGCTGGGTTGAATTATGATCAGTTTGAGGGTAATGCATGTTAATAATTTAGAGTCCCTAAAGCAATCCATAAAATAAGCAGATAAGAATTTTCCCATAGACAAAGTGCCTGTTTCTATTGATAACTGGCCTCAACGTTAAAATGATTGTATAAAAGCAAAATGAGATAATTTTGCGTGAGCTGCATATTTTTTAATGCTGTTATATTAATGTATGAGTTAACGCACAGTATAGTATAGTATAAAATTAGCCGTGTGGGGCCGGCTTTAGAATTGTCCCACCCCTCTTTACCCACGGGAGTCGTAAGAGCAGACTGAGGGAATACCGAGGGAGTGGGCAGCAGCACTCTGCGATCGCCAACCCGCCTGCCAAGCGTGGCGATTATGGCACTATCCCCCATTTCTTGGTGAGGCCTTTGTCCAGCAGTGGACGTTGAAAAGCTGATGGATGGATGGATGGATAGTATTAAATGTTTTATGTAATAGAAAATAAAAATTTCGTTTTAACAATATTTATGGCAAGACTACGTATAGAAGCCGAGTTTTCTTTATGAGTTATTTCAAGAACAGCTGGACGCTTTTTTATGACCTTTGATCTCTCCCGGAATAGCAGAATAACTATTAAAGCAATGTAGAAATTCACGAAAATACATAGCATAATTAATTTTGTTACATTTTGTATAGAACTGCTTTTTTGATGATATTTCGAGAACGGTCAATCCGTTATCGATCGGCTGTTTTCGATATTTTTTTTAGTTCGTTTCGGCATTTGCACTTTCGAAAAGTAAGAAAATCTCTGATATATGACAGAAATGAATTGAACATGGCATTATCCTTTGACAACTGATTTGTGCAGATGTGTGTTTATCAATTATTCATTAATAGCTTTATTAGACTTATAGACACTACTTTTCCAATGTCCTATGTGCAATTTATCAACATTTAAATAGATGTCACATTTGGTCAACCAACTAGTGCCATCCGGACGAAAATTGCTAACCTTGGTGATTTATCGTACAACAACTAGGCTCCGATCTCCTCCTATTCTTCTTTTCTAAAAAAAATTTTTATGATAAAAACAGGAAGATGCTATGTTGAAGTTGTTTCATTCTAAATTTTATCCAAGTCTAGCTGTTTTGAATGAAGAGCTAAGACATAGACAGACATCTTTAACACAGTGCGAAAATTTATATGGGTGTCAAATGCTCATAAAATATATAAAAATATCAAAATTCATAAGCTAGACATTATTTTTATTTTTATAATATGAGTGATTTTATAATCGTTTGATTGCAGACAAGTGTAATAAGCCTACAGTGAAAGCACATTTTCCGCAAATGGAGGCAATACTCATAAGTGGTTCGTTTTCGTCTGCTATTCACAGGAATTTAAACCGAGTATTCAATTTTAAGTTCTTATCATGCAAACGAGTCTGGCCAAGTATGCATTTCAGTGCAGAAATCGATTTCCTCATAAATGTTGAGTATTCCAAAATTATGTTAATTTATTTTTGTAAACATTATTAGAGAGTTTAATTATTTAAACTATCAAGACCTCTGGGGTCTTGTTAGTTTAAATTATAAAACTTTTGTTCTTAACCTTCAAAAGAAATGTGGATGAGCAGATATAGCTATGTATACATGTTACATCTTTTGATCGTCGCATCTATTGCTATATTACAATACTAAACGATCGTATCGATCTCATCAATTTGCAACGACAATGCCGGGAAGTGGTTGATGCTCCTCTGGGATCATCTAACTACTGGTTCTTAGCACAGCCCCTGTTATGAAGTCTAGTTGTCACATTAAATGTGGTAATACAAGTCAGCAGATTGAAGTGGAATTTGCGAGTTCCTCTCATCCTACCCTTGGAAGCTGTGCTTATCGTCTAGTTTGAGCTGCTTAGTCTGGCTGCTCTATTATGCGGGAATAGAGTAAAATAGATTTTACATTTAATAATTTAATACATTCTTTATTTCATGATACCTAATAAAGCTGAGAGTAAAATCAATGCGGTCGAAATGCGATCTCTGCGGAGAATCTATGGAGTGAAGCTGGTTGACCGCATTCGTTACAACGACGTAAGAGAGACAGAGTCATGTATTGAAGAAAGCTCGAGTCAGGAGTCTCCGAAACCGAGCGAGCGTGTATGAACAGAATTATGAATGTTGAGGAAGCGAGAGATGTATGCAAGAATATAGCCTTTTGGCACTCTGTTCTCTCTGGCAACTTCGCAAGGGAGATGGCGTGATGATAAGTAAGTAACTAATAAAGCGTGTTCATTGAGTATCGGACCTTGAGTTTATTTTCATTGAGAATGAAGAGCGTGATTAAAATGAGTTGAATTGAGCCTATAGAGAATCATGGTCGTTATGTTTTAAATCTCTTACTTGAAAAAGCAAGGAATTCAATGTGTATCAGGTTTTCAATTAAATCCTGTAATAGAATATCATAGCTGTAATTAGACGTTGATTGCTATTGTGAGTAGTCCATGGTCAGGTGGTAGGCGGAAGCTTTGGGTGATATAGCTAGGTCTTATGAAAAGTCCTGGGAGTAATAAGATGACTGGGTATTCTGCGTTGAATGCGCGAAGAGCAGATATGATGTTCAAGCTATGTCAATATGATAGCTTTTGACCCCAAATTAGATACCTGGACTTATTTGGTGTGATTTAGTTTATTATTTTAATTTATACGCCTCGTTATACTTAGCTTTGTGATTCAGATCCAGTCTATAGTAAGATTACGTTTGTACGTTTTCCTAAATTCATATTAACTGTAGTATATTTATTATATTGATACAGGGTTTTAATAATTTATTTGCACACTATTAGAAAGCTCATATCTTCAAATTTTCATCTTTATGCGGATGATCTGCAATTGTATTCACACTTCACAGAATCTGACGCACCATCAGCCCTCACTGCAATTAATAGTGATTTAAGTCGTATAGATACGTGGGCTAAAAACTACGGTCTACTCTTAAATCCTAACAAATCCCAGACCATAATAATAGGCAGCCGACATTTCCGTAGTAGGTTGCAAGTTTCTTCACTGGTGCCTATTACTCTGTCTGGGACTTTGATTCCATTGTCGGATTCTGTTAAAAATTTAGGAATTGTTATTGACACCACTTTGTCATGGAACCGACAAGTTAATGAGGTCAGTAAAAAAGTATATTATACCTTTCATTCATTGAAAAGCCTTCGGTGTTTCTTACCCTTGAAAACAAAAATTACTCTTGCTCAATCACTTATTCAACCCATTATTGACTACGCAGATGCCTGCTATTTGGATGCCACCGAGGAGCTCATAGATAAGCTTGAGAGGCTGCAAAACCTGTGTATACGCTTTGTGTTTAATCTTAAAAAGTACGATCATGTCTCCCACCTTCGCAAAGAACTCAAGTGGCTCCCAATCCGCCTTCGCAGGAACACTCGTTTGCTATATATTTTATTTAATATCTTACACAACCCTGATGCTCCTTCTTATCTGAGTGAGCGGTTTTCCTTTGCCCGGTCTAATGATGCGACCTGCAGGACTAATCTTCGCACTATGCTAAAATTCCCTACACACAAAAGTGATTTTTATTCTTATTCTTTTTCTGTGCATGCGGTTAAACTGTGGAATGAACTCCCATCCAGCATTAGAGAATCTACCAATACCTCTTCATTCAAACATAAGGTTCGTCAACATTATCTGTCAACTATTGCATAATCTATACCTAAATCTTTCATCATTACTATATATTTAAGTATATTTTATTGTATAATTACGTATCATTCAGATATTTATGTAGTTATATGTTACATATGTATGTATGTGTGTATATCTATCCTACACACAATCATATTTATACCCTGTATATATTTTAACCCTGACATTGAATATAATTTTTTTGACATATACCTATTTTATAATTTTACTAAATACAATTATTATAAATGACTTTAAAACATCTATATAATGTATTATAAATGCGTTCATTGTATTGGGTACTCGTTTGTGTATAGATATAATTCTTTATTTGTAATATTATTATTATAGCTACAATTTTTGCATGCCGCTGCGACGGTTTAATATGGAGAATCTTTTGTAAATTTATAAGAACTTTTAAATCATACCCATGTTATGCAAATAAAGATTTGATTTGATTTGATTTAATATTCACGTTATCCTCTCGCTGGTTTGCCGGAAGAGATTTCTATTAGACATAAGCAGTACTTTTGTACTATTACTATATTTATCCGTTCTTGTATTGTGGTTAAGATCTCTGTGTGTACATAAATAAATAAATAAATAAATAGAAAGTTAGAAAAAAAAATAAGAAGAAACGAGAGAAGTTAAAATGTAGGCATCATAAAATTCATCCGCATCACTGACTACTGGCAAACTGCCCAGAAAGCCACGTTGAATGGCAATGCATATCCTTTGTAATAGAGAAGGCCGCGGACTTCTGATCACATGAAGCGTCGACCAGTCCTCTCGCAATTTCTACACAAAATTCGACCCCAAACGGTGCTAGAAACGTTCAAGGTTATTACATTAAGAAGTCATTTCCTAATAAGTAGATCTCATATTGTCTTCTTTTGCCAGTAAAATAAAAGAAATTTGTGGAATATAGAAGATTCAGGTGTGATGTCAGGTTGGACGAACGGTACTGATTGCTCGATGCACCCGTGGATTGTCAGAATACCCGTGAGGGCGTGTCTGTGGCTGTTTGACTGTGCCGCAATTGATAGGAATTGAGATATGCAGTACCTGATGGCATGACAGTGGCGCCACAATTCATTGAATGTGTAGAATCGATTCATTTAGACACGAATAATCTGTTTGTGCCACTCTGTAATTGATCAACCGCCGTAGAGGTAGCGCGACAATGACGAATTGCCGATACCCTAACTCGAATCTGTTTTAATCATAATTACGTGAAATTAGAATAATCTACCTATTTATAGTCGATAGCTTCGACGTCAAAAATATTTTATTGCTTATTATTGTTGAACAACATAAGCCACAGTAACAGGTAGATACTATTATAATATACCTACGCATATGTGCTAAATTTCACTGATGATCGGTTAAGTAATTACGGTGTAAAGAGAATAAATAAACTCACTTTCGCTTTTAAGATAATAGTAAGAACAAGATTGCCATGAAAAGTAACGTAATTCTACGGTATTTATGGCCAAAAACATTACTCGTAACCATTCAACATCAGCTATTCACTTAGACATAAAACTGGTTACAATTATTATATTTACATTATACCTTTCAAACCATAAATTAAAAAAGCCATTACTTTTGTGAAAATGTTTAACGTTTTTATACATTTTTCCTGAAATGTTTTGCTTGGTTGAGAACGTTAAAGAAAGCCAACCCTTTTGTGAGCTTTTGTTGAGTTCGTGTAAGGGTTGAGGCTTACTCAGCAGTTTTGTGTGTTCAGTAAGACTACGTTAGACGACCCCTGTTTTAAGTGTATACTATATAATATGTGAACAATTATAACTCTACCATAATAAATTTAAATAAAAATCATTCGTCTCGTGTTTGTTTGTTTATATATATATGCTGCTATGCTGTCCATCATATCACCATTAAACTTTACATAACCCGATCTACATGCTACTTTTTGAGCCCTAGTAACGCATGGCCGGGTTTGTGATGAATTATAATATATACTTTCATAATATATGTTATAATTTAATCTAAAAATAATTATTTATTGCAATAATTTGTAATATTTAATTATTCCTATTTTTAGAAATGTTTATTATGATTTAATCTGATAATAATCGCTGTCGGTTAATCGCTGCTTAATTTGAGGCTCTTGAGACGAAATATTAAGTTACTTACAAGGTTAGAACAATCTTTCTAATACAATTGACTTATAATTAAAAACAACTTAAGAAATGTAAGAAATTGAACAAAACTTTTGGCTTTTCCATCAAAAGAAAGTTTAAAAAATGTTTATATACCCGACAAAAATATTTATATTCACAGACTTAACATTATAAAGATCTTTTGTAATTCTGTTTTAATCTTTTAAGACTATTTAGACCAATACAAAGAGCGATTTGCATTTCAAATACTGAATATAACAACACTCTTGATACTGAATTGTATTTTTAACATTTATACTCAAGTTTATTGCGTTCTACAACACCTCCACTTTTAGCTTGTATTTAATTTAAGTGGTATTAGTTAGCATAACCATTGGAGTATTTACTTCACTGTTTTTACTTATGTAGGTTTGTTTGAATACTCTCACATGGAGTTTAACGCTGAGCGTGGAGCAATAGTGGACGCTGAAGAAGGGGTGAGTGCGACTTCTGCGGTGAAAGCGGACGACCCGTCACTCGCCGACATGACACGTGTAGCTTTATCAATATTGACTAAGAACGACAAAGGATTTTTTCTACTCATTGAAGGTGCGTGAAATTTAGTTTGATTTAATGTTGATATTTGTAGCGATAGATGGAAGTCTACTATTAGAGGGGAGGGCAGTTATCACATGTTGCCATACTGGCTTTGGGGATGAGTTACCTTGTGAATTTACCTTCTATGGCAGTGTTATAATATCCTTAGTCTCGCTTCTTTAGTTGCCAGTTGACATAATTATAAGTATATACTCATAGCATAGTAGTTGGCCGTGTGGGGCCGGCTTTAGAATTGTCCCACCCCTCTCTACCCACGGGAGTCGTAAGAGCCGACTGAGGGAATACCGGGGGAGTGGGCAGCAGCACTCCCTCGCGTATTAACAACATCCACTGTGATCGCCAACCCGCCTGCCAAGCGTGGCGAATACGGCATTATCCCCCATGACGGGACCGCTCGTTGTGGCGTTCTCTTGGGGAGTGCCTATGTCCTGCAGTGGACGTTGAGGGGCTGATGGATGGACTCCTAGTAGTCACAAGTACCTGTTCTCAACTAACTATTACTCATGCAAATTATATTTATTTGTAGGACTAACGTATACAATTGATAAAATATATAAAGCAGTATGTGTTACTAAATATCACAACATCACTCCCTATCGTGTTATTCTGATTAAACGTAACTATTGAACAGGACAGAGCTAGTTAAGTAACCCAGCTCAATTCGGTAGGTACTCTTGAACCGTGCGAAGTGTGTTGAAGTTATCTATTTATGAGCAAGATAGCAGTGACAGTAACAGTAGTTCTGAATTAATTCGATCTCCGGAAAGATTCGGGATTTCCCATCATGAATGGGTTGGCTTGATTTGAGCAGTATCAACCTCTTAAGAAAATCAGCATGATACAACGGTAGATACTCTTAATCTCCCGAAAGGGTAAGCCGCTCCATTGACCCGCCAATACAGGTGGAAAGACGGCACGCGGCGTATTTATTTAATTTTAATGGGTGAGGGCCCTATACTACCCTGTTCGTTGCCCCGATCGATGGGGTGTGCGGTTGGTTTGTGTTAGGTTACACT
Source organism: Leucoma salicis (assembly GCA_948253155.1). NCBI lineage: Eukaryota > Metazoa > Arthropoda > Insecta > Lepidoptera > Erebidae > Leucoma > Leucoma salicis. The sequence continues at coordinate 11,056,161 of OX411815.1, forward strand.
ATTACCCGCCTTAACAAAAAAGAAAGGTATTCCAAATGTTGTTTCGATGTATCCCTTTTCCGATCCTATCCTTAAGATCCGCCCCCTTCGTCTCATTGTCCCTTTCCTTGGAGTTGGCGATACATAAGTGATGCTTTTGCTAATATTAGTAATCGCAATCGTACGTCACGTAATATAAAAAAATAATATAAGCCAAAGCACGTTTTCGTTTATGAATTTTTGTGTGACTCTCCAGTAACTCAAGTGCTCTAGGCGTCTAAACGCGAGATCTCCGGATTAGATGTTTTGCAAAATATTACAAGGTATTCTGTCACAAAAAATAAATATTCATGCGTTTGAGATTATACAAAAGCTAGTTTTTAGGTTATATCTCCTATGTCCGATATGATAGCGGGATAAAATGTAAACCAGGTTTTTAGTTTAATTAAAAGCTATCAAATAAAAATTAACATGAAAATCCGAACAGTAGGTAGTTTTTGCCGAAAAAACAAACAAACAAAAATTGTTTTGGGTTACAATATGTTTGGGTTGTAAGCCTAAAGGTGAACGCACACTTATCCGAGCCGAACGCGTCGAACGAGTCGTACGAAACGAATTTAGAATTCTATATATGAAATCTCATGAAACCTCGCACACTTCCCCGCGTCCCAGATTCGGACGATTCGACGGCTCGGATAAATGTGCGTTCACCATAAAACATTATTTTTTTCTCATATATCTTAGATGCACACACATAGACATGTTACTGCTTTACAATAGTATAGATTATGTAGGTAATATAATTATGTCTTGTCCATCACTAAACATACAAAATATTATTTTCGCGTTATGTTTTATAATGTTACATAGTTCGGGCGAAATTGATAACCCATTAAACCATATTTCCGTGGCGTGTTACGGCCTCATTAATTGCTTTGCTTTAGTTACGTGCAACTGGATACCTGGCACGAAAATTATGTCATGTTCTCTTTTAAGACGATATATTATGAAAAGTTTTATTATCAATCTAAAATATTTGTTTAACCAAGCATAAAATATTATAGCTGCTTAGGTACCGCGCAGGTTATCAATGAAAAAGATTTAACTTAAGAATCTGCAGTTTTGATTATAAATAAATTTGGGATTGTTTCTACTCAGGTGGGAGGATTGACCACGCGCATCACTACAATAATCCTTATAGAGCTCTTGACGAAACTTTAGAGCTTGAGACCGCCCTGTTGGCGGCGTTGGAGCGAGTTAATCCTTCTGAAACTTTGATCGTCGTTACCGCCGATCATGGTCATGTAATGACTTTTGGCGGCCAAGCTACCCCGAGAGGGCATCCTGTATTAGGTAATATTTTAATTAGTAATCTGGACGTATATAAACAATCTTTATATTTAAGTGAAAATTAAAATACATTTACGAGGTAGTATTCTATCCTAAGCAACTCATCTTATGAGAATATTCCAATTAAATATTTTAGATATATATTATTTTATTTTGTTAGTAGCTGTACAATCATTAGAATTTTGAGGAAATAATCTTGAAATAAACACGAAAATCAGTTTATATATTTTTTATATAATTAAATATCAAAATACAAATGTTTATTTTATTTAATTGGTGTAAAGGCTACAGCAATAATAAATATTGTCTTTTGAAGGTCTGTTAAATAAATTTCCGTCTTAAATTAATACTGAGAACGGCAAAATTTGGCACCGAACACAAATTCACTAATTGAACTCCATGCCAACGTACCCGTGTTTTATTAATACAGAACACATTGAATGTCTACGATGGTTTCTCTCTATTCGTGGACAGTATTGGAAAACAATGTCTTTTAGTATTTACAATAGCATCTTAGAAATTCTGATAAATCTGGCTTGGATTTTTATAAAAAAAAACACAGATTGAAATAAAACTACGTTTACGGAATCTATCGCGTTGATCGCGATGATAGACGTCCAAGACGTCTGGTGCTTTCGACTACTATAAAACTGATCTTTTTCCACTTTCACAAAAAAATACTTCTTTCTGGCATTTATTTCTGTTTTATTGATTTTTATAAAGTTATATTTTTAAATGAGGCTTATAATTCTTTTATAAATTAAGAAATATATTCAAAAATATTCTTTGTACAGGTGCCGACACTGTGGCTTCTGATATCGATGGTCTTCGCTACACTACTTTGCTTTATGGGACTGGGCCTGGCCATTCAGAACCCAGAGTTTTGCCATTAAACAGTACAGCAACAGCATCTGCACTTGCTGATGCTGTTCACGCATCTGCAGTACCGAGGCAATGGGCTACGCATGGTGGAGAGGATGTCCCTATTTATGCTTTGGGTATTGTATTTTATTATTATTTATTTCTTATATATATTTACACATATTACATATCAATTTTGAAGTGTGTTGTGATATTTTGATCTGTATTTAAACACTTGACATGCTCAGCTAGTTAAAAGAATAAATTATTTGTGAAAGTGGAAAAAGAAAGCCTTACTGCAAGTGGGATTCGAATTTGCGTCCCTTCCAGCCCGGAGAACTGCTCTAGACCACTAAGCCATCGCAGTCTCCGATGATGACTTCAAATCTTTACTTCACAATTGCGTTCAAAGGTCTTTACGACTCACGTCACCATGAACACATGAATGCATTTACAAATGTGTTGTGATAGGGGAAGTACGTCCAAAATGACATAGTAATATTTATTAATTATTATTATCAATAAATTTTAAATTATTCATAATAGAAACTTATTTTTTTCTTACAACTCTGCTTATATTAATTGGTTATAAGAAATCATAAAAGATTTCTCAGAACAAAATCAACACACAAAAATATTTAGTATTGAATGAAGTTGAAGATAAATCCGTTTTGTCCATACCGTGTGCACAAAACGATATGAGCCGTATGGACTAAATTACATACAAACCATCAACATGAATAAAATAAGTAATAACAAAAATTAATTGCACAATTCGCAAACAATTGTTTTGGTACGCTTTGGCAAATCAGCACAGGCCGCATAATCCCAACGACTGCACCGCATGCACCTCAACCAGCCCTCACCGGGCTATAACGTGAGTAGTCCGGTCTATGGCGCTGTACGGCGCACCTGTCTGGGTGAGTCCCTGGACGCGCCGAACAGGGCTCTTCTGTGGAGACCACAAAGAGTCGTCGCGTCCAAGATCATATGCGGATACCGCACGATGTCGACCGAGGCGGCCTGCGCATTGGCTGGAACTCCCCCATGGGACTTAGAGGCGGGAGTATTTGCGCCTAATGCCGCCCTAGCTGAGGCTGTGGGTGGATGGACCGGGGAACGTCCGCCACCCGCAAGGCCTCCCGCGAAGGTGCGACGCTCCGTGTGCAGATGCGTCGCTCAGTAGAGGGTACCTGAAAGGGTAGGCCGCCGGCGGACCATTGAAGTAATGTAACATAGTGGCCCGGCAACAAAGGCGGAGAGACGGCACACGGCGGGCTTATTTATAATAGTGCCCCACACTACCCTGTTCGTTGCCCCGAACGACGGGGTGTGGGGTAGGGAGGTTTTTCCCGTCTTAACAGAAAAAAAGGGCTATAACGTGAGTAGAGATCGTTGCAGTAAATACAGGCACAATCGTCTTCTTCGTCTTCTTGATCAAGGCAATCTTCATCTGAGTCATCATTAAAATATAAAGATTATTTTTAGTAACTGTCTGTCTTCTTTTACAAGTTGTTTTTTCAGCTTCAGTCTCTTGTTTAAAAATAATATATTCTGCCATATTTGGTGATGACGTAAGTAGAAATATTGTCGTTCGTTTCTTTGGCTTTCGTTTACCCTGTTCAGTTCACTTACAAATTTACCACTGGGAACTGTACAAATGACATTAACTGGAACTGCTAAAGAAGAGTAAGTAGTGGGTATCTACATAATTAGCTCATTGAGCTCTTATGGACGAAACGACATACCTATGTCATTATGTCCATTACGTATATATGTCATTTTGTCCATATAGTATTATAAAAATCAAAATTCAACAATATATGCAAAATAAATATTATTTAAAGAGAATTATATTCAAAGTAGTAGAATTTGAAATATCATGCCTGTGTCATTTTGTCCGTCTATGTCATTTCATACGTATTTCCCCTACTTCAAAAAAATAATTATACGTTTGTTCTAATAAAAAAGAAACGAGCATTAGAAAAATGCTACCATTTCACTTCGTAATTAAAAAGTTAACGTATTTCGTTTAGCTATAAGCAAAAAAAAAACGCAGTTTTACATTAATTGCAATCCGTTTTATACTAGTAGGCACTGGAGTTTTCCGGCTTTTATTTTACTTTATAAAAACCTATTATTTAGACTTAAATATATTAATAAACATTTTCTTTATACAGTGGGCAATATGAGATTAACGTATTGTAACGTCGTACAAAGGACAGCATAATTGAAAATTGCTTTATAATTCGAAACGAGTGTGAATAATTTTGAATATTCTTTGATGTAAACGAAGTTTAAGCTTTTATGAATCATAATGTTGAACGTAGTCAGTGTATATTTTGACATTACTTTCATGTTTGTAATTAATAAATTGTTATCAACCCATTTGTTAGAATAATTAGGCAAATAACTTATTAATGAAATTTCAAATCATCAATCCATTCATCAGACTTTTAAAGTCCACTGCTGGACATAGGTCTCCCCAAGAATGGGGGATTTCAAATAATTATTCTATTTAATTTGTTTGTAGTTTACCAAAATATTAACTAAGCGTAAGGCACTATTTAGACTGAACGCAAAGATAAAAAAGAACAGGGCATCATCATCGGGTGAAAAAAGTCTTGATAAGAGATGGCGTAGCTGAATAGGCAAATTATTTGATGACAGATTTAGGGAATGTTAGCGGTTGCGCCGCAATGCTTGTACCTACCTATATACCTACGATATGTCGAAAGGTATCGTTTGTCTGTCATTGATTTTGTTGAGGGCCTGAAAATGATGCTTTTATGTAAAAAAAAACAGTTCTTTTTTCAAAATTTCATATTTTGATATTTTTTATAGGTCCAATGGCAACAATATTGTTTACGGGAGTAGTAGAGCAGAGCTACATTCCACACGCAATCGCTTACGCGGCCTGCATCGCCCATCAATCGCGTAGATGTTCTGAAAAAGTAAACTTTACGCAACCACCGGTAAGTTTGTGAAAAAATAAAAAGTGATTTATTTTTTCATGGATGTGCGGTCTTTATTTTAGCATAAATAACTTTTTACATAAGAAGACGGCAAATATGCTGAAACTGTCAAAGTTTTTATTGCGTTATGTGGCACTGCTTTGTTTTCGTTTTCGTCACTTAAAATACAATTACAACTTTTTCGTTCTTCGAAGCAATTTGAGAACGTGTAACTTTCTTTTTTTTTTCATCACACACCATAAATGTTGCTTGTATTGGTGTATATATTTCATATGTAAAAATAAAAGCATGCGCTTGAGGTAACTTTCGTAATGATAGCGTGGTCGTTTACCGTGAATTAGTGCCATCAATATGGTTACGACGAGCGACCCAATTTCGAATTCCAAACTAATTTATACGACTTATAATAATACCTTACTTTTATATTATTAAAATGTTTAATTAAGTTATGTAATTTATTACGATCAAAGGCGCATAGTGTCTAATTAATACCTTTAGCATTTGAATATTTATCTAGTTAAAAAATCTTTTTCCTATCGTTTGTAGCAATATTAGGTTTTCCTAACTATTTTAAAACTAACAGAGCATTCGATAAATTATTTGATCGTAGAATAGAGCTATGTCTGTACATTTAAGATATTTGAGAAAAAAAAGACTATATTATGCTACTTAGGTAGATCTAAACACAATTTTTATTTTATTTTAGTCTGTTTGATTTTTCGTATATCACCCAAACGTTATTGAACGTATCTTGATGTTTTTGATGAAACTTTTTGTTTGATAGCTCTATGATTAGACTTTAAGACTGATATATATGTAACCTAAAAACTAAATTTTTCTTGTGAGCATATGCTAGAATACAAATATATTGCAATAGTAGAGTAATATTAAAAAGGCTAAATGTTTCTAGGTCGAAAAACCGCCCAGTTGCGTGCCACCGGAAGTAAGTAGCGTATCGACGGCGGATGAAACAAGAAACGAAGGTTCCAGTGGTCGACGCATCGTTGTCGCTTCAAGTGTTATGTCTGATGAGAGGGCAACACGTTCCTCCGTTTCACTTCCTGCTGTATATATTACAGATAAATTTATTTTATCAAAAGCAAAAGCTTTGTTTACGCACCTCTTTGTTGTTTGGTGTATATTAAAATTATAAAATGTATATAAAGTTATCGATACCGAACAATTCGAGATTTTAATATTTATTGATTAGGGTGTTAAGGGGTAATTTATACAATATTTTGTACTATAATTTAATGTAAATATATACGATAATGTAAATAGATTAATCCAATGTAAATACTGGAACAATATTTGTTTAGTATCACTAATAAATGGATAAAAAAATTATTGTCTTTATTTCTTACAATTTCAATACCCTTTATAGGTTAAGTGACAGAATTAAGTTTTTCTGTCTGAACAATTGGATAACCCGGGGATGTAACTCAATCAAGGAAATTGACTTTTCACACAGTGTAACCCAATGAACGTAAGTGGATATAAAAGGAATGAAATCTACACTTGACACAGCTACCTTGGATTTTACTAGATATTATGGATTAGAAAAAAAAAACACAAACGGCTGCAATAAAAGGCAACAAATTGATATATTGGTCATTAATATTACTTCAATCAAAGTCTTTATCACTTCTTGTAATGGCTGCTCGCACTAATAGATTATGGGAAATGGGATGAATTAATTACTAATAATAATTAACGATTCTTGGATACTTTCTGATATTTAGGCAAATTATGAAAATCAAGTAAACACGATAGATTCCGTAAACATGGTTTTATTTCATAACGATTATTGAAAATTAATATTGTAGGTAATACAGATACTATTCAAACATATCGATTATCACTACTTGATTAAATTGATTACTAGTCCAAGTTTTCTTTGTAAAGTGTGCACAATCACTGATTTCAACACAATAGTAGTGAACCTCTTGTTATTTTTCAATAATATCCTATTATATGGAGTAGTTTAAGAAGGTGGTAGCCTAACTGTTCACTTGCAGTTCAAACGATCAGCATGATTAAACAACTTTCACTTGGCTGGCACTCAGATGGGTGGCTCAAAAAGGACACCTATTTGTAGATACCTGACCTCCTCCGTGCTTTGGAAAGCATGTTAAGGACTACTCCTTTTACATTAAGGGACTGCCTAGCCGGAACCTACGTCCCGGCTAGGCAGTCCCTTAATGTAAATGCTGCTGAATGGAAACCAAACAGACCGGTATTCGATCCCAACATAGTCTGCGATAAGGAAATGTATATATTATAGGTTGATACTCGATCCGGTTGAATCGGTCCATTAACGGTTGAATAAGCAAGGCACAACCACCAAATAACCTATTTTGTTCGTGCAGTTCTTTTGAAACACCTCAATATAGTTCTGTGGTGCAGCGTTAGTGCGAGCGACTGCTATTCATGAGGTCTCGAGTTATATCGCCGGGTCGGGCAATGTTATTGCACTTTTTCGTAAAAAGAAAAGTTCTCAGTAGCAGCCCGGAGTTTGGAAATGTGCCTGGTAGACGGCAATAGGCTCGCCCCCTATTACGTGGGACTTAAACATAGCTGGCGAATTGTGGGTATAATACACCTCTGCTTACCCCTTCGGGGAATACAGGCGTGATGCTTTTTAATATACCACATACTATAATAAATGGAAAATTTACCGCTTTGTTATTCTACACAACAAAACTAAAATAAAACAAATGTTGAGGTAAAATATCTTCAACAAAATGTTCAACATAACATGTCATTATTTTTCGTTGAATAAATAATTTAAATATATTAATTATATCAAATGGTTATGAAGTGTAACGGCTGTAATACCGTAATTTACAACATTTCTTATATGGAATGTTCGGAAATAACATGCAAGAAGTTATACCATTTAAAGGGTCTAGCTTTTACTGCGGAGAAGTTTGATACCTTGTCTGAGGAATACAAAAGCAATTGGAAATGTCCAGAATGCGTGCGAAATATTCCGAAGATAGGTAATTCCGATACACCAGTTCGAGGCAACATAATGAATAAAACTTTTATACCGAGCTACGTGAATACTGAGCGCGGCAGCTTTGACACCAAAAGGTATGTCAGATTTACACCGATGGCAAACTTCTAAAGGAATTACTGGAGTTACGTCAAGAAATGACTTTGCGTTATGAGGAACAAAAAAGGGATTACGAACAGCTCCATAAAAGTTTCACAAACATAGAAACAGAACTTAAAGACTTACGAAATATTATAAAAGTGTTTCAAGATAAAGTGGACAGAGTTCATGAACTAGAAAATAAAATAAAGATATTAGACGAAAATAATAGACACCTGGTAGCCTGTCTCAACATTAGCAAGAACTCAACGCTAACAAATGAAACAGTACAGAGAGCAGAACTACCGCTAACATTCGTGAACGCTGTCAAGTTGAGTAAAAAAGCATCCATCACCAGTATTCAACCAAAACAGTCTACGGCTATGAAATCATCATTTGACGAGAAGGTAGAATCTACAGATAATGATAAAAATCAAAGCCTAGTTGAGGTAGTTGAAAAAAAGGAAGAAGAAACGAAGAAGGAAGAAAATTGGACGATAGTTAACAAAAAAAAAACAGGTATCCAAATAGCGAAGTGAAAAAAGGAGGTAGCACGAGCATACTGGAAATACAAGGTACCGAAAGAAAGAAATATTTACATGTTTGGCGGCTTAAAAAGGCAACTACAGAAGAAAGCTTAGAAAAGTATGTTAAGAATGTATTACTGAGTCGAAAGGAAATACCAGTAAAATTGATAAAATTAAACATAAGATAGAGAGAGATTATGCTTCATTTGTCATAGGTGTACCAGAAAGTCAATACGATATATTATGCCAACCAGAAAGTTGGCGAGTAAATATAGAGTTTTGTGAGTGGCTGTGGTTTCGTAGATCACCCAAACTATCTAAATATCCCGAATAAAAAATTGAACTCTATTATCAAAATGTGAGAAGACTTCGTACTAAATAAGATGACTTTTATACGAGCATATCCTCATCAAATGCTGATTTAATTGCCATAGCAGAAACAGGGTGCAACAAATCCATCGAAAATGCGGAAATGGATCCACCTGGGTATACCATTCTACGATGTGACAGAACGGACGGGCACATATCTTTCGAATTGCGTAGACTGAGCGCATCGTGTGACGTAAATATCGATGCACATACATTCGAAATAGTTAGTACTGCCATCTATCTTAAAAATAGGTACCTGTTTGTATTGTGCGTTGTTTATATTCCACCAAATAGTAGTGAAAATGAATTCATGTTGTTATTTAGAATCACAGAGGAGTATTGTAGCCATTATAAAGAAATTTTAGTAGTAGGAGATTTTAACCTATATTCTAGCTCGTCTAATATTAAAAACTATTACGAATTCTTTCTCACGTTGTGGATTTACTCAGAGTAACATTATAGGTAATCAAAACGATCGACAATTGGATTTAGTGCTTAGTACATTGGTAGGAGGTGAGAGACTTTGCGTGGGCGCAGCGGGTGTTCCTCTAGTGCCGGTGGACGCGCACCACCCACCCCTCGAGGTGCCAGACAAGGACAAAGAGGCATACTCAGGTTGTAAAAGCGAAGTAGGGTCAGCCCGAGGTACTGTTACCCCAAGTGGTACACTATTTAAATAATACGTGAAATAAAATTGAAGGCAGGTCTTCATAAGAGATACAAGAAGACTGGCTCTAAGGTTGATTATGAAGTGTTTGCCCTGGGTAGAACAAAAGTAAAAAATATGATTGCACTAGCACATGAACAATATCAACATCGTGTTCAAAATGAATTGTTGAGCAATCCTATGCCTTTTTGGAATTATATTAACTCTAAAAAGACTAGTTGGAGTACGCATAAAATTTTAAAAGATGGAGAATGTATTTCTGCGCAAGAATGTGCTAGTGAATTCGCGAAATATTTCCATTCCGTCTATAGTAATAAAAGAGCCGAACTGAATGTAACAGCGGCAGTGAAGGAGGCAGGTGGCATAAACGAAGCAGCAAGGATACATTTAGACCAACTTCAATTACATGATATTCAATACTAAGCGGTAAAAGCCAAAAAAATCCGCAGGGCCAGACGGCATCCCACCTTACATATTTAAGGATTGCCTATCATTACTAGTTGAACCGCTACTTTATATCTACAACCTATGTCTTAAATCAGCTGTCTTCCCAGAGAGGTGGAAAGTAACACGGGTTGTTCCAGTACCAAAAAAAAGCATAGGAGTGAATATTGAAGACTATAGGCCTGTGGCAGTACTGTCGACTCCAGCGAAGGTTTTAGAGTCCGCGATCCACAAGCGCATATTAGACCAAATCAACGCACAGCTATCCGACGCTCAGCACGGGTTTCGGCCGGCTAGAAGTACAACGAGTAACCTTCTGAGTTATATGGCTGATTTAGTCCCAACGGTGGACAGTGGAATGCAAATAGATGCCGCTTATTTCGATTACAAAAAAGCCTTCGACCTAATCGATAACGACATTTTACTTTGTAAGTTAGCAGGCGTTGGTATCACCCTACATTTACTTTATTTTTTGCGAGCTACATGAAAGATAGGCATTAATATGTAGAGTATGCAGGTTACTTGTCGAAGCCATATCCCACTCAGTCTGGTGTGAGCCAAGGCAGTAACCTCGGGCCTTTGGAGTTCATTATTATAATCAACGACCTACCTAAAGTACTTAAAGACGCTAAGTGTTTACTCTTTGCAGACGACTTAAAGCTATACTTAAATATAAGAAACGCGAAAGACTGTGATAAGCTACAGAAGGATATAGACAGGGTGGTGAACTGGAGTAAGGACAACCAGTTACAGTTTAACACTGAAAAATGTGCTGCAATAACCTTCTCTCGCACGCGTACACCAATTTCGCACCAATATAAGATAAACAAAGTACCATTAATCCGGTTTACAGAAGTACGTGATTTAGGCGTAAAATTTAACACAGGTTTAACGTTTCGTGACCATATAACTAATATTTGTAAAAAAGCTTACAGGACTTTAGGTTTTCTAATTCGTACAGTTTGTAATTTTACAAATTAAAAGCTATTATCACACTATATAATGCATTAGTTAGAAGGATTAGAATGCAATGCGGTCATCTGGAGCCCACATGAGATTAAATATAATCTCATGCTGGAGCGCGTACAAAATATATATATGAGGTATTATGGAGTACATTAAACACAAAGTGAAAAATGTGAAATCGAAAATAACAGTCAGGAGCAGGATTTGAACCTGCATCTTCTGTATGACGGTATCCAGAAGATGCAGGTTCAAATCCTGCTCCTGACTGTTATTTTCGATTTCACATTTTTCACTTTGTGTTTAATGTATAGTGTTAAGCATGTCAAATGCTAAAAATATATATAAAAATATCTAAATATTATGGAGTATATCCATTTTACCCCCTAATGTATCCAACATTGTTTATATTGGGGATGATGGGGTATAACGAACTTAGGGTTGGGAGGGAGCTAGCTATCTCCTTGTATATCGTAAGGGTATTAACAAGTAACTTAAACAATTCAGATATACTTGAGAGACCAAGTCTTAACGTTCCCAACCGATATGTATATCGCCGCCGGCGGCCGGAATTACTACAGATGCCTAGGGCACGCACTAACTTACTGAAAGAAGCACCCCTGACGCGAGCAGTCCGCACTCTCAACCTTGTTGCTAGACCTATTTTGTTGCAGTAAGAGTGAATTCACAAGGATAACACAATTTTTATTATGTTATAGGATAGGATGTGATATGAAATAATTCTTACACTTCATTTAGTCTTAGTAATATCTATATTATATTTTTATCTGTTTATTCGTTCTTGCATCACGCAGAATCTGCAGAACAGATTTTGATGCAAATTGTTTTTATTTGGTAGCTCTTGATTAGACTTAAAACTGATATACATTTTTGTTCCGCTACTGTATCGGGAACGTGAGATATGACCTAAAAACTAGTTTTTGGCTGCGGTGGAGCCGCGAGCAAATGCTAGTAGTTATATAAATGTGTAAGTAACATAATATATATATTATAGTAAGCTACACTATTGTATTAGGGTATACCCTGTAATAATAGTTGTCAGTGTGATAAATAAATGAATAAATAAACAATTTTGATGTAATTCCGTATTCACGAGGGCAAAGAACATGTGAATGCTTCTAATACACGAATGTTTCAACGAAAATCATGTTCCATAAATGAATGGTAAATTTAGAACAACGGCAAGAGGCAAAAACCACAGAAGCCACAGAATTATCGTAGGTAGGTATATATTATACTAACGTAATATTTCTAGCTGAGTGTAGGGAAAGGGTAATGAGTGTTACAACGGCAACATCTTATGTACAATACTGTTTTATTTTGATTAGAAATATGGTAAGTACGCGAATTATGTAGTTTTATTTCTGATTGAATGGTTTTTATTTGTTATGATGGCAGACGAGCCACGACCTACCTAATGGTTAGTGGTAACCGCTTCTTCGAATCAGGAATACCAGGAGCGCTGCTGTAGCGCTGTCCACCATACGCTTGATAGAGGTGGGGATGAACCGGATGCTACCACCGAAAGTTAAGTAAGACCATTAAATCTACAGAAGTTATCCTGACTATTATAAAGCCGTATCAGAGCTGTGTCTATAAATTTAAAATATTTGAGAAAACTTATCTGTCTTAGGCTATAGCCTAAGACAGATAAGTTTGTTTACAGACACGTCTATAGGCGTGTCTGAACAAAACATTTTTTAGTTTTTTGTCTGTTTGTCGGTTTATTTGGTGTATGTTTCGCGTATCATGCAAAAACTACTGAACGGATTTTGATGCTACGTTGTTTTTAATAGCTCTTGATTAGAATTAAAAACCGGTATACATTTTATACCCTTACTATATCGGGAACTTGAGATAGTAACTAAAAAAACAGATTTTAGCTGCGGCGGAGCCCCGGGCAAAGGCTAGTATTATATATAACTACCATGACAGCATATTATTGTGATGAATTTAGAATATATGGTATGTTATAGTATCGTATTGAAGTAGTAAACGAACACATATCGCTATAAAGTATAAAAACGAAGAAGTGAATAAAGAAAAAGAAAATAGTGAATAAAAAAGTATAGGACTTAATTTGCGAGGATAATATAACAAGGTAATATCACAAAGACAGAACAATCGTTTTATGTAATATATACAAGAGCCCTCTCAAATAACATAGTAATTTCACTGCAATATTTGTCCAGAAGTCTAATAAAGGTGTACACACTGCAAAATAGGTTGCTATTTTTAGATCAAAGGCTATCCTTATCGCCTATTAACGCGTGAACCATTTTATTTAAGGCCTCGGCTTAGCTAAAATTCTTTTAAACATTTTAGATCTATATTTTTTAGCAATTGACATGCTACGCTACTTTTTAAAGTATAAATTATTTGTGAATAAGGAAAAAGAGATTTTTAGTAGGAGCGGGTGTGTCCCGCTTCTTTTATTTAACATTATTTCTCGATATTTTCCTTCCCTTGGGCTAGAAGGCTAAATTTACTTTGGCGTGGGCGTTCGGTTGATTTTAGTTTCACACAACTACTTAACATAAATAAGTTACGTGATTATTATTAAATTTAAGCTTGTAATAACACATTACTTTATTGGTTTAATCTTCTTCTAGATAAAACACGTGTTTAAATTACGAATACACCATTTTTTTCCAAATCCATTACTGTATTTTTGTCTGTATGTTCTAAACCTATCTAATTCGGGACGGCAGTCTGCACATAAAAAATACTGTTATGTGATTATATCTCTTGGTGATATTTTTCGCTTCTCGAGCATCATATGTGGGTAGATATTCTCGTGATGCGCGAACGAAATATCTAAAAAAAATTGCTTTGTGTTCAGACACGCCTATATAGCCATTTTTTCTCAAATATCTTAAATGTACCGACACAGCTCTGTTACAGCTTTATAATAGTTAGGATTTGCACTAGTAAGTAGACATAAGAAACTCCAATATAGCTAAGTAGATACTATTACAATTTCCAGTGTTCATGAAATTTACATTCTATTGCACTGTTAATGCCGATGTTCGGACACAACGCTCTAAGGCTTAATAACCAAAACGCATATAATTACGAAAACTAGAGGTGCTTGACGACGCGAAAATAGAGATTAAACTAAAAACTAACTAAGCCCTAGTTTGGTAATACCCTGGCTTAACACTGTACTATCACTATACTATTGTAATATGGTAACAGCAATGGCGAAGTTTTGTTTGTTAGACCTACTGACCCAACAGACGTTGTCCTGTCTTAGCTATGAATATAAAACGGGGATGTTTACGGCCATCATTTCACAGCAAATGGCGTATTATCGACATGGACATTGAAAACTGTCATTTCCATACAATTTCTAACCTGCAATTTGGTAAATGCTTTTTCTTTAATTTTTGTCTGTGTGGTGACAGACTAAGAATACAAGTGTCTCTACCCCATTCTTCCCCACGGGTGTCGTATGAGGTTACTAAGGGAAGTAAGCAATTATCACCCATTGCATTACTGGTGGTAGAATGGGTACCAAGTGGGAGTACTCGCTATCGGGCCCGAGCGGGTTGGTACCACCATCTCCCGTGTGACAAGCCATGAAGCACATCGGTGTGTTTTGCTGGTAGCAGGAGATAGCAGTTAATTCTTTCATTTCATATGTGTGAAATGACGTGGTGAACAGCGTCTTGACAATACTCTAAATATAGTTGAGTCCATGAGCGACGGTTATAATTTATTTATTTTGTTTACAATTTCTGCACAATAAGCTTACAAGGTGGACTTAATGCCTACGGCATTCTCTTCCAGTCGACCCAAGGTGCAGCATATTGTGGTACTGAAAAATTTTCTACTAAAATAATTGAATAACTTAATAATATTTTATACAGTAAGTATACATAAGTAGTAAATTATATATAATAAAAAAAATACACAACATTAAAGATATCAACAAATACTAATATATAATAAACATATCCAGATATGTAATTGGGTAAGGCCGTAGATTTTGCCACTTTGTAACATAGAGTAACATAGACATATCAATGTTACGGTAACGTAGAAGTAGCGCGAAAGTAACATTAGTATTTGTAAGGCTAAATACATAAAGTGCGTTTTAATAAACTTAAAAAAGGAGGTTTTTATATAAAATTGCATTTTTTATAAGATGATAGCTGATTAATTATTCAGGTAAGAATTCAGTGTCAGGAGACATATTTTTTTTTAAAACTATCTAATAGCTGTTTTTTTATAACACAAAACCACTACAATCTGGTCATTTATCAAATACTATGTGGTTTTAAAAATAAAGGAATAAATAAAAAATTTCTTCTTTTAAAAATTTTATTTATTTCATAAAAGAAAAAGCCCTTCTAACAAACATTTACTAAGTATTTTAGACTTAGAAATAACGATAACTATCTTGATAAAAATCTTTTACAAAAACGTGTTTTTAAAACTCACAAACTACTGAAACAGTAACTTAATATTGATTATTATTTCTCATAAACTAAATCATCACAAGAAATCGGTAACTTGTTCTTTTTTTTGAGATCATTAAAAAGTTATTGTAATAAGTCATAAAGTATTTCGTTAATTTTGGTTTTTGAAGGTGACCGCCTTCTGCTTATTATCGTCATTTTCAATAGGCTTTCTTTCTTCTTCGTCTATATTGGATCCATTGTTATAACTTTCATTTTCTTTTGAATACTGAATATGGTGCATTTCTTTTAAATCTGTTTTATCCGTTTCATTATATTGCTCTACCATAACTGCCTCTTTTGTATCCTCTAATCCTGTATCATTTAGGTCTTGCTTGCTTCCATCAGTTTTTGTATGTCTAGTCTCATAATTATGTTTTTCATATTGCATGCTTGTTTTAGTCTCTCCTTTGGTATAGTTTTTTATTTTCTTTGTCTGTATCACTATTTCTATTATCAGTGTTAGTTTGGTCAGTATTGTTAGTTCTAATTAATTTTACTTCATTTTCAAATATAATACTGTCTCATAAATCATAACTTGCAGCAGTACATATTTTATGTCTAGAATACTTCATTTTATTCACTGTTTCTGTAAAAAAAAATACTTAAAAGAAGATTATTAAGATGTTATACCATTTAAATCAACACAAAGTGCGAAACTGTGAAATAAAAAATTATAGCCACGAGCGGGGATTGAACTTACTCTTCTGAATACCATTTGTCGTTGTTGACGCCGCAACGTAATTTTCTATTTCACATTTTCGCACTTTGTGTTCATTTATATGGCCAGGCATTGTTCTGTGTATATTTATTTTAAAATAATATTTCTGCTATTTTTGATTGAAATTGACTAGATATTTTTTTATCACAATAGTGAAGCAATTCTAGAATTAACAATATGCATTAACCTTTACAACACTTCAACGTTACCACGTAACAATAAACGTTACCAGTAACAAATACGTTACGTAGAAGTAACATAGAGGTTACGTAGAAGTAACGTTGAAGGGTAATTTTTCAAAATTCACAAAAGCACGCCGCTGACCATACACACGCGCACACCTTTGACGAACTCCACAGACTACAAAATGGTGGCTTACTTTTTACATATTCCATGTCCAGAATTCTTAGGGTTGCCAGCGTGATTATAAAATACTACCCTAAATGTTTTGAGTATTTAGATGCCCCATTTTGGTAACATACAAAATAGTAACGTATAAGCAAAAATAAGGTGACAACATTTTGTACTGTGTTATATCATTTGAAAACGCGTATTTGAATGGATAAAATTCAGAGTGTACACTGAATTATACACCTACACCTAGATATTAATCATAAGTTAAGGTTTTTAATAAAAAAAAAAATTTTTATATTGCTGAATATTTGACTAAATCAAAAAGACAGCGTCTTTTTGGTAAAATTTTTGAGTTTGGTTGAATTAGTCATCGTATTTTTTAATAACGGTATGACTTATAATCATTTTTAGAATAAATTCTAGGAGTTTAAGAATTACACAAGCTAATTAGGATACTTTCAATACAATTCACAAAATACTTTCTTATTTTATACGCAGTTAAATTAGAGGACATTATTTTTTTACAAAAAGTGGCAAAATATACGGCCTTACAAAATGATGTACATATAAATATATATATATATTTATTTATATGTACATAATTACATATATGAATAAATATATAACAAATTAGATTGAATAACAGCTAAATAGGGACTCTGCTAACAGGCGTAAATATAATTCACATACTCTGGCTTTAAACGATACACGGCATTTAACATCAGGTGGGCCAGGTCTCGTCTGCCACCGACCACAATAAAAAAAATCTCTCGTAATATGCCTCTGTGTGCTGTACCAAAATATAATACATTTATTTCCCAAAGACATTAAAAAAAGTGGGAAAAATTTAAAAAAATTGTGGCTACACAGCATTGCGTTTTTAAGTTGTTTTTATCTACCAGGTAAATTTTAACAACATCGCCGTTCAACCGGATTAAGTAGGTACAAAACATAATAAATAATAAACAAAGCAGCTACAATTTGACAGTGGCCATCTCGCCATCGGCACTCAGTTTTATCCATGGATATGTATATATATTACTAAAATAGGCATTAAGTTTTCTGAAATTTTCCAATTTTGTTGTGCAATTTTCTTAATTTTTTTTTACGTAAGGACCTTCTACAAGGCATCAGAAAACTAAAAAAAAAAGATAAATCGGTAAAGTGGTTCTCAAGCTATCATATGACTTGGCCAAGGAAAATAGGAATAAATTTTGATATATACTTATTAGATATCCTTTCCCAGCTGATTGTGATTGTGCGTATACCCAACAGCAACGGGACGTAGGCATGGGTTTGAAAGATGACATATATTAAAGCTTACGAGTATGTCAATAAATATTATACCTGCAAACACACCGAACGGCCATGATTAAATACATATCATAAAAACTGCCATCAGAAAATATTACCACGTTGATACGTTGTTAGTAGAAAATGTTGCCAAAATGACTCTAATCGCCTTTGGGAATCTCAGAGCCCTCCAAAAAAATGTCTTGTAGGTATCTATTTACGAAAGCGACAGTTTAGTTGACGAAGATTTACGAGTAGTTTACGATGGTGACCAGGCGGGAAACTTCATGATTAACTCCAATTGACTGGCACTCTTACAGTATATTTTTATACTAATATTATATTTTGCACGTGATTTCATTCGTGTGGACTTCAGAATATAAATACGCAACTCTGTTACATTAATTATTTCAAAAGTAGCTACAGGACTATAACTACAGGAGACTTTTTGTGAGAATAATGTCATGTTGATCGATTCAGTAGTTAGAGCGTGAAAGTGTGACAAACAAACAAACACACTCTCGCATTTATAATATTAGTAAGTAGCCTTTGCCAGCGGCTTCGCCGCAGCCAAAAGCTAGTTTTTCGGTTATATCTTAGGTTCCCGATATAGTAGTGGGATAAAATGTCTACCAGTTTTTAAGTCAAATCAAGGCCTTTCAAAAATAAAGTTGCATCAAAATCCATCTAGTAGTTCTTTTAAATAAATTCTACAGAAAAATCTAGTTTAAATAATTTTCTAGTTTTTCGGTTATATCTCAGGTTTCCGATATAGTAGCGGAATAAAATGTATACCAGTTTTTAAGTCTAATCAAGACCTTTTAGTTTAAAAAAGTTACATCAAAATCCGTTTAGTAGTTTTTGTGTTATGCGCGAACAAACAAACAGACAAACAGATAAACAGACAAACTGACAAAAATTCTAAAAAAAATTGTTTAGTGGTTAGACACGCCTATATAGCCTATTACAGTCATTTTTTCTCAAATATCTTGAATGTACAGATACAGCTCTGTTACAGTTTTATAAAAGTACTAGCCTTTGCCAGCGGCTTCGCCGCAGCCAAAAGCTAGTTTTTCGGTTATATCTCAGGTTCCCGATATAGTAGCGGGATAAAATGTCTACCAGTTTTAAAGTCAAATCAAGGCCTTTCAAATAAAAAAAGTTGCATCAAAATCCAACCAGTAGTTATTTTAAATAAATTCAAAAAAAAAATTTACTTTAAATAATTTTCTAGTTTTTCGGTTATATCTCAAGTTCCCGATATAGTAGCGGGATAAAATGAATACTAGTTTAGATATTTTTTTATATATATTTTTAGCATTTGACATGCTTAGCACTATACATTAAACACAAAGTGAAAAATGTGAAATCGAAAATAACAGTCAGGAGCAGGATTTGAACCTGCATCTTCTGGATACCGTCCAGATGCTTTACCAATTCAGTCATCCTGACAATTGCTCCTGACTGCTAATTTCGATAACACATCATACTTAACGTCTTTGGGTGACGCCTGCGCCATCTGTCGGAAGCATTTTCATACATTATACCGACCAGGTAAACTTAATTTTACAATTAAGATTTTACCTAATAATGACGCAAACCCTTTAAATATTTAGATATTTTTTTATATATATTTTTAGCATTTGACATGCTTAGCACTATACATTAAACACAAAGTGAAAAATGTGAAATCGAAAATAACAGTCAGGAGCAGGATTTGAACCTGCTTCTTCTGGATACCGTCCAGATGCTTTACCAATTCAGTCATCCTGACAATTGCTCCTGACTGCTAATTTCGATAACACATCATACTTAACGTCTTTGGGTGACGCCTGCGCCATCTGTCGGAAGCATTTTCATACATTATACCGACCAGGTAAACTTAATTTTACAATTAAGATTTTACCTAATAATGACGCAAACCCTTTAAATATTTAGATATTTTTTTATATATATTTTTAGCATTTGACATGCTTAGCACTATACATTAAACACAAAGTGAAAAATGTGAAATCGAAAATAACAGTCAGGAGCAGGATTTGAACCTGCATCTTCTGGATACCGTCCAGATGCTTTACCAATTCAGTCATCCTGACAATTGCTCCTGACTGCTAATTTCGATAACACATCATACTTAACGTCTTTGGGTGACGCCTGCGCCATCTGTCGGAAGCATTTTCATACATTATACCGACCAGGTAAACTTAATTTTACAATTAAGATTTTACCTAATAATGACGCAAACCCTTTAAATATTTAGATATTTTTTTATATATATTTTTAGCATTTGACATGCTTAGCACTATACATTAAACACAAAGTGAAAAATGTGAAATCGAAAATAACAGTCAGGAGCAGGATTTGAACCTGCATCTTCTGGATACCGTCCAGATGCTTTACCAATTCAGTCATCCTGACAATTGCTCCTGACTGCTAATTTCGATAACACATCATACTTAACGTCTTTGGGTGACGCCTGCGCCATCTGTCGGAAGCATTTTCATACATTATACCGACCAGGTAAACTTAATTTTACAATTAAGATTTTACCTAATAATGACGTATGAAAATGCTTCCGACAGATGGCGCAGGCGTCACCCAAAGACGTTAAGTATGATGTGTTATCGAAATTAGCAGTCAGGAGCAATTGTCAGGATGACTGAATTGGTAAAGCATCTGGACGGTATCCAGAAGATGCAGGTTCAAATCCTGCTCCTGACTGTTATTTTCGATTTCACATTTTTCACTTTGTGTTTAATGTATAGTGCTAAGCATGTCAAATGCTAAAAATATATATAAAAAAATATCTAAATATTTAAAGGGTTTGCGTCATTATTAGGTAAAATCTTAATTGTAAAATTAAGTTTACCTGGTCGGTATAATGTATGAAAATGCTTCCGACAGATGGCGCAGGCGTCACCCAAAGACGTTAAGTATGATGTGTTATCGAAATTAGCAGTCAGGAGCAATTGTCAGGATGACTGAATTGGTAAAGCATCTGGACGGTATCCAGAAGATGCAGGTTCAAATCCTGCTCCTGACTGTTATTTTCGATTTCACATTTTTCACTTTGTGTTTAATGTATAGTGCTAAGCATGTCAAATGCTAAAAATATATATAAAAAAATATCTAAATATTTAAAGGGTTTGCGTCATTATTAGGTAAAATCTTAATTGTAAAATTAAGTTTACCTGGTCGGTATAATGTATGAAAATGCTTCCGACAGATGGCGCAGGCGTCACCCAAAGACGTTAAGTATGATGTGTTATCGAAATTAGCAGTCAGGAGCAATTGTCAGGATGACTGAATTGGTAAAGCATCTGGACGGTATCCAGAAGATGCAGGTTCAAATCCTGCTCCTGACTGTTATTTTCGATTTCACATTTTTCACTTTGTGTTTAATGTATAGTGCTAAGCATGTCAAATGCTAAAAATATATATAAAAAAATATCTAAATATTTAAAGGGTTTGCGTCATTATTAGGTAAAATCTTAATTGTAAAATTAAGTTTACCTGGTCGGTATAATGTATGAAAATGCTTCCGACAGATGGCGCAGGCGTCACCCAAAGACGTTAAGTATGATGTGTTATCGAAATTAGCAGTCAGGAGCAATTGTCAGGATGACTGAATTGGTAAAGCATCTGGACGGTATCCAGAAGATGCAGGTTCAAATCCTGCTCCTGACTGTTATTTTCGATTTCACATTTTTCACTTTGTGTTTAATGTATAGTGCTAAGCATGTCAAATGCTAAAAATATATATAAAAAAATATCTAAATATTTAAAGGGTTTGCGTCATTATTAGGTAAAATCTTAATTGTAAAATTAAGTTTACCTGGTCGGTATAATGTATGAAAATGCTTCCGACAGATGGCGCAGGCGTCACCCAAAGACGTTAAGTATGATGTGTTATCGAAATTAGCAGTCAGGAGCAATTGTCAGGATGACTGAATTGGTAAAGCATCTGGACGGTATCCAGAAGATGCAGGTTCAAATCCTGCTCCTGACTGTTATTTTCGATTTCACATTTTTCACTTTGTGTTTAATGTATAGTGCTAAGCATGTCAAATGCTAAAAATATATATAAAAAAATATCTAAATATTTAAAGGGTTTGCGTCATTATTAGGTAAAATCTTAATTGTAAAATTAAGTTTACCTGGTCGGTATAATGTATGAAAATGCTTCCGACAGATGGCGCAGGCGTCACCCAAAGACGTTAAGTATGATGTGTTATCGAAATTAGCAGTCAGGAGCAATTGTCAGGATGACTGAATTGGTAAAGCATCTGGACGGTATCCAGAAGATGCAGGTTCAAATCCTGCTCCTGACTGTTATTTTCGATTTCACATTTTTCACTTTGTGTTTAATGTATAGTGCTAAGCATGTCAAATGCTAAAAATATATATAAAAAAATATCTAAATATTTAAAGGGTTTGCGTCATTATTAGGTAAAATCTTAATTGTAAAATTAAGTTTACCTGGTCGGTATAATGTATGAAAATGCTTCCGACAGATGGCGCAGGCGTCACCCAAAGACGTTAAGTATGATGTGTTATCGAAATTAGCAGTCAGGAGCAATTGTCAGGATGACTGAATTGGTAAAGCATCTGGACGGTATCCAGAAGATGCAGGTTCAAATCCTGCTCCTGACTGTTGTTTTCGATTTCACATTTTTCACTTTGTGTTTAATGAATACTAGTTTTTAAGTCTTATCAAGGTCTTTTAAATAAAAAAAGTTGCATCAAAATCCGTTCAGTAGTTTTTGTGTGATGTACGAACAAGCAAACAGACAAACAGATAAACAGACAAAAATTAAAAAAAAAATAGTTTTGTGTTTAAACATGCCTATAGCTATATAGGCATGTCTAAACACAAAACAATTTTTTTAATAATACAGTAATTTTTTCTCAAATATCTTGCATGTACAGACATGGCTATGTTACAGTTTTATAATAGTATAGACTAGCCTTTGCCAGCGGCTTCGCCGCAGTCAAAAGCTAGATTTTCGGTTATATCTCAGGTTCCCGATATAATAGCGGGATAAAATGTCTACCAGTTTTTAAGTAAAATCGAGGCCTTTCAAATAAAAAAAGTTGCATCAAAATCCATCTAGTAGTTCTTTTAAATAAATTCTACAAAATATTCTAGTTAAAATAATTTTCTAGTTTTTCAGTTATATCTCAGGCTCCCGATATAGTAGCGGGATGAAATGTATACCAGTGCTTAAGTCTAATCAAGGCCTTTCAAATAAAAAAAAATGCATCAAAATCCGTTCATTAGTTTTTGTGTGATGCGCGAACAAACAAACAGATAAACAGACAGACAAAAATTCTAAAAAAAATTGTTTTGTGTTTAGACACGCCTATAAAGCCTATTACAGTAATTTTTTCTCAAATATCTTGAATGTACAGACACAGCTCTGTTACAGTTTTATAATAGTATAGATATAGATACATTATAAAACAGGTAAATAATAAGAGGTAATTGCAAGATAATATATATTTTTTTTGTGTTGATTAATACTAAAGTGCTAGAATATATATTTTTTTATTTTAATCCGTTTAAATTAAATTAAAAAAAGGAATCACAATTTAATATTTACCCGTACAATGAAACAGTATAGCAATAGACAGCTGAATATTTTATCTTCTTTACCCACAAATATAAACCAAGAAAATTTAAAATATTCTGGTCTCCACCGCCCGAATAGAACGTTCATGACAAATGAGTAACAGACAGATAACAGCTTAATATCCGCAAGGGAAAGGTCAAGAATGTTTGTACAAAGACTATTTGTAAGTATAGAGGTTAATCAGCATGTGCTCATTTGTACGATCAGTGTAAAGTTTGAGAATAACTGTTTGCTATAAAAATCTGTGATCTTTATTTATTAAGATGATCGAAGAAGATTCTATTGCGATCTCTGCGGCATTAGGCTGACTGACCGCATTCGTAACGACGACGAAAGAAAGGCAGTAGGTATGAAAGAGAGTATTTGTGTAAATATGCAAAAGGGGATACTCCGATCGTTCGGACATGTGGAAAGAATGCCGGAAGAGCGATTGGTTAAGAAGATATAAAATGCGAAAGTGAACCGCTGGAGATACAGGGGGAGACCAAGACTCACTTACCTAAACTAAGTCGGTCATATATTGAAAGGAAGGTGGAATCAGGAGTCTCCGAAACCAGTGAGCGTGTATGAAGAGAATTATGAATGTTGAGAAAGCGAAACATGTATGCGAGAATATAACCTTTTGGCACTCTGTTCTCTCTACATACCCCGTAAGATGGCGTGATCATAAGTAAGTAACTTCTTCGGAGAATATTATCACGTCTCTGTACAGAGGTATATACGTACCATATGTTAACGCTGCAAGTTAAAATAAATACAAAACAACGTATACTTGCCAGTCTCGATGCAATATTGATGATGCGGTCCTAGATTACACTTGTTGTTTTATACATGTCTGTTTTTCAATCCTTTCTACGGTTCTCGCCTGAGAAGAGTGCCCATTCAATTTGGTTCATTGCTATTACATTTAAGCTCAGTTGGTTTATATGTATTTTAGCGTGTATAATATGTTCTATTCCATCCATCCATCCATCAGCCCTTCAAAGTCCACTGCTGGACATAGGCCTCCCCAAGAATGGGGGATAGTGCCGTAATCGCCCCGCTTGGCAGGCGGGTTGGCGATCGCAGTGGATGTTGTTAATACTCGAAAGAGTGCTGCTGCCTACTCTCTCGGTATTCCCTCAGTCGGCTCTTACGACTCCCATGGGTGAAGAGGGGTGGAACAATTCTAAAGCCGGCCCCACACAGCATATTGCATGTGTATATGACATTTTCTATTATAAAGCTGTAATAAAGCTCTGTCTATCATACTTCATACTTCATATCATACTTACTAGTAATATTATAAATGTGAATGTAAGTTTGTTTGTTACGCTTTCACGTGAAAACTACTTAACCGATCATCATGAAACTTTGTACACATATTCTCGGAGGTATTAGAAGTAACATAGGATACTTTTTATTAAAAAAAATACGAAAAATAAAAAAAAAAATTGTCACAAAATCTCAAAATCTAGCAACTTCAACGCCATCTAGCATTTCAGTAATGAAGTTCCAACCCCGAGTAATACCGTTGCACTGTATTACCGACAATTTCAAGGGTTGCTTTATTTATTTTTATGAAATTACTCACGGACGAAGTCGTGGGTAACAGCTAGTACATAATATACTGTATTATGAAGATATTTAAGAAAAAATAATTGTACTAGATTATGTAGGTGCCCCTGAACCGAAAACACACCTCACAAAAAAGTACTGAAATGACGTTGACGAAACTATTTATTTGATAGCTTTTGATTAGACTTAAAAACTGGTATGCTTACGTATTTTTCCGCTGCTGCAGCGGGAACCTGAAGTATTACCTAAGAACAGGCGTAGACGCGGCCAAGGCTAGTATAATATATCTTAATTAATATAACATTACCCGATCTAGGACTAGAAACTGAGACAGCCATATAATTAGTCATGAAGAACCCGTTTACTTTAATTGCTAATATAAAAAAAAAACAGCATCACGCCTGTATCCCAGAGGTGGCAGAGGTGTATTACACACCCACGACTCGCCAGCTATGTTTGAGTCCAACGTAATAGGGGGCGAGCCTATTGACGGGCACATTTCCAAACTACGGGCTGCTACTGAGAATTTTTATTTTTAGGAAAAAGATCAATGGCGTTGCCCGACCCGGGGATCGAATAGTTTAATATTATATATTTAAATATTTTGTTATTTTTTATAATATTATTTAAAAAAAATGTTAGAATAAGACCTTTACCTGCATAATTATAGTTACATAATAGCATATACATATAAATTATATTCTCTTTATTATTTTTTATTTGAATGATCATATTAATTATTATTAAATGATTAGCAGGTTTATCAACTTTTCATTAATATTATTAACTAGATACTACTTACTGCTACCAGGCGTACATCACTCGCTCAAGGCCCCGAGTTATATGCCTACCGCTTCGCGTACCGACCACGGTACAACCGACTAAAGACTGCCGCACGCGCGCCTATGCGCTCGCGCTTGTTGAATTGATTGAAATAAAATTATTTACGCGGTTTAGGGTAATTCGACAATAAACTTTCATAACCGAAAATTCAGAGCTAAAACTTTAAACGCATATGATCAACAAAAAAAAAACAATGTATTAAAAAAATAATCCGACTTGAAAATAACATGTAAAATTATATAAATAGTAATCAAATAGAATCTACTAGAAAAATAAATTTTCAAGTTTTATAAACGACTGCTTTGCTGCTCTCGGTGGAGTCAGGAGTCTCCGAAACCGGCAAGCGTAAACCGCAGAGGTTTGAATGCCAAACCAGGGAGATACTGGGGGTTTGGACTGTATTGAAACTCCGATATAAATGAGTACTATATTCCATAGATGCTAGTATATTACAATTACAAGATATCCGTTGCGTACGCGGTAATAGCGAGCGAGCAAGTGTCTATCGAGCGCCGTAGCTAAGAGGCGCTGGCGAATGTTTTCAAACCGGTTTGAGCGAGCCGCCGCGGGAGCACGATGTGACGTCAGTAACATATTCCCCGGGTTGACTTGTTCAAGATCTTGACGAGACGGGAAGAGGGCATATGTTGTTATATGCCCGTGTAATGACGCCCGTCTTCGTCTGAATGTCGGCGACTCTATTGACGCCGTCGGATCCCGGATTGACAGAGATTAATCTGCCTAGCAGCCACAGTAGAGGTGGAAGATTGGCGTCCTTTACTAAGACCATGTCCCCAATTTTCAAGTCTTGCCCACCGATCTGCCATTTACATTTTTGCTGCAGAAGAGATATATATTCATGAGTGAAGCGCTGCCAAAAATGTTGCCTAAGTTTTTCTATGCGGTCAAAACGTTGAAGCGACTGGATCTTATCGTCGGTGAGCTGAAGCCGAGGGACTGACGTGAGTGGTCGTCCGATGAGGAAATATGAAGGAGAAAGATAAGAAAGATCAGATGGATCAGAGGATAAAGGCGTTAAGGGTCTGGAATTTAAAATA
The DNA here is from genome assembly GCA_948253155.1 of Leucoma salicis. Classification (NCBI taxonomy): domain Eukaryota; kingdom Metazoa; phylum Arthropoda; class Insecta; order Lepidoptera; family Erebidae; genus Leucoma; species Leucoma salicis. Next base: position 11,083,336 of record OX411815.1, read on the forward strand.
GCCTCTATCTGAACCAAACACGTTGACAGCTCTTCATATGTTAAGTGAGTTAGGCTCATGACTCTACGTAGCAAGTGTTTGGTTGATTTTACCGCGGCTTCCCAAATACCACCAAAGTGTGGTGTATAGGCAGGTATAAATTTAAATTCTATGCTTTTGTTTGCAAAGTCTGACTCTAAATCGTTTGATAAAACCTGTAAGAGGCGCGAGAGCTCATTGAAAGCTCCCACGAAGGTGGTGCCATTGTCGGAGTACACGCGCTGTGGTTTACCCCGGTGACTAATAAATCGTTCGAAGGCTGCAAGAAATGCCTCCTTGGTGAGGTCAGAAACCAGCTCCAAATGAACGGCTCTAATTGCAAAACACACGAAAACACAAATGTAAGCTTTAATTAATTTACAACCTCTGCCTTTACGATCCGCTATCAGCACTGGCCCAGCATAATCTACACCAGTGTTCAAAAGAGGAAATTCTAAATGTGTCCTGTCACTTGGTAAATTACCCATAATGGGTTGGATAGGCTGAGCTTTAAAGCGAGTGCAGCGAACACAGCTACGCACTATTTGTTTGGCGAGGTTTCTGCCTGCTAGAGGCCAGTAGGTGAGCCTAATGTTCGCTAACAGTAATTGAGGCCCTGCATGAAAAAGTGTTCTATGTTTTTCTTCAAATATGATTTTTGTCAAGTGGTGTTTGCTACACAGCAAGATTGGATGCTTAACATCGTAGCTATAGTTAGAGTTATTAAGACGACCACCTACGCGTATTAAGTTCTCTGAATCAATAAAGGGAGAAAGACTAATCAATCTATTCTTTTTATGCAAGGTTCTTTCATTGGTGTTAAGACAATTGTATTCTGCAGGGAACATTTCCTGCTGAGATTGTAATATTAGGTTTTGTGACTACTGTAATTCTAAATATGATAAGTTAGATGATTTTCTATTATTATGATTTCTACAATTATAAATAAATCTTTGTATATAGGCTACGATTCTGATTAATTTTGTAAATGTAGATGATTTATGTATTAAGTTTATAATTGGATTATTTTTATTCTGTGTATTATTATCAATAGCTGCATGTAAAATTATTTCTGGTAATGAATTAGTTTGTATATTTGGTAGTGTAGGAAACTGTATTACTGTCTGATTAAGAAAATCAGGACCTGACCACCAAAGAGTGGACGCGCTGATGCAATCAGCCTTCACCCTCCGAGATGCAAGATCTGCGGGATTACTCTTAGAAGGCACATAGCTCCACGTCTGGCCAGTCGTAATTTCTTGGATTTCACTTACTCTATTGCGCACAAATTGATCTAGTCGGCTTGGTAGTGTAGAGAGCCAACCTAGCACGATTATAGAGTCACACCAAAAGTAACAGTGATGAAACTGTAGAGTAAGTGACTTACATACGTTCAGAAAAATCGGTGTCCCCAGTAAAGCACCACACAACTCCAAGAGTGGGATGGTTGTGGGTTTTATGGGGGCAACCTTGTTTTTGGAAGCTAAAAGGCAAATGCAAACTGTCCCGTTAACCGAAACCGTCCTCACATAAACACACGCGCCATATGCCCGTTCTGAAGCGTCTGTAAAGGTGTGAAGTTCTATTATTGAGGGACTGCTACTAGATACCCAACGAGAAATGCGAACGGAGTTGAGAGCTGGAAGTGAATTAATAAATTCAAGAAACGGTGATTTTATTTCCGTTGGTACTTCTTCATCCCAGTTGCATTTAAGTATCCAAAGCTGCTGTAACATAATTTTGGTCTGAACTATGCATGGACCTAAGAGACCGAGAGGATCAAACACTTGACTAATTAAGGATAAAATGTTCCGTTTTGTAATATTAGAGGTAGGATTTAATTCTACTGAAAAAAATAAATTGTCTAATTTACAATCCCAATATAATCCAAGCGTTTTACTAGGAGATGTGTCATTTAGATTGAAGTTTTTATCTGAATTTTCTGCTCTCATGTTAGTGACAGACTCTAATATTTTAGGACTATTTGATTGCCATTTTCTAAGTTTAAAATGTGCGGTTTCGAGAATCTTTACTACGCCTTTACACAATTTAACGACTGATTCTATAGAGTCACTGCCGCTCAAATAGTCATCTACGTAAAAATCACGTTTAATAGAGTCACTAACCTTAGGATCTGAACATTGATCTGCAAGAGAAACTAAGCACTTTGTGGCTAAATACGGTGCTGAAGCAGTACCGTAGGTAACTGTGTTAAGTACATATGTTTTTAAAGGCTTTGAGGAATCAAACCTAAAAACGATTTGTTGTAATGAGTGCTGAGATGGCTCTATCAAAATGGCTCTATACATTTTTTCAATGTCACCAGTTATGACAAATTTGTGTTGCCTGAACCTCAAGAGTATGGATAGAAGATCCTCTTGCACAGTAGGCCCTACCATCTGAATGTCATTGAAGGACTTGCCTGAGGTGCTGCGGGCTGAAGCATCGTACACTACGCGGAGCTTAGTGGTACAACTGGACTCGCGCACCACACCATGATGAGGTAAATAATAATTAAATTCTGAAATTTCTGATTTAGATTTTTCTGTCATGTGATTAAGATCGATATATTCTTGCATGAATTTTAAATATCTGTTTTTAAAAGTAGGGTCACGCTCAAATCTACGCTCTAGGGATAGAAATCGACGCTTGGCCACCGCATAAGAGTCACCTAAGCACCCAGGCGAGTCCTTCAATGGAATGGTGACGACGAATTGGCCACGATCAGTGCGACGTGTAGTTTCTTTAAAGAGCTTTTCACAAGCCTGTTCTTCTGAAGAGAAACAATTACTTGTTGACACAGAATCAAGTTCCCAGAATCGAGCAAGCTGATCAAACTCCTCATTAGTAAGAAAGTGACAAGTAGAAGGTTGTACACAAAGACGAGGCTGATACATGCAGCCTGAAATAAGCCAGTCTAGTTTGGAAGATTGTAATCTAGGTTGTTTTTTTCCTAAATTAATGGTATCGGAACCTAAGACGTTCCAGAATATCTCAGCTCCAACGAGAATATCAATAATTGATATATTAAATGTAGGATCAACTAGCTGAAGGCCTGGCGGGATGATAATTTTGTTTTTATCTACATAAGAACCAGGTAGCGCGTGTGTGATTTTCGGTAAGACGAAACAATCTACGCTCGCCCGATAACCACCATAACAAGACTGTATAATTAGACTACAGCATTCTGAGGTACTAGAAACATGACCATTGATACCTGAGACAATGGAACTGATGCTGCGTTTTTTCAAGCCAAGCTTCCCGCAGAGGTCTTGCGTGACAAAATTGGAAGTACTGCCATTATCGAGCAGGAGCCTAGTAGTGTGTAAGTAAGCTTAGCTTTAAAGCCACCACGCCTCTTTACAAGTTCTTTCAATTTAGCTTCAGACATAATGAGTAATTATATTAAGTACAGCTAAACAAGTCTAAAGTGCAAACAAGTTGAAATAGAAAAATAATATTCACTAAAAACACGGAAGCAAAATATTAGTTAGCAAATATATAGTTAGCAAAGTTAACGGTGGGTACATCAGCTGATTCGAGTTAACAAAGGCCGGCTAGGACCGGTTCGCGCACTAGAACAAATTAACAATCACTAATGAAGCGATATTTTTATGCGCACAATATTATTATAAGAAGGTATGCAATACAATCAAGGCCGATGAACGACGAACTAAGCACTAAAGGCAATTAAGATTTTAAGTTTTATGCGATTAAGTTTACTACAATGATTATGCAACAATTAAATTAATGAAAAGTTAGGATAAATAGGCATATATAAAGAGATCAACGTATGCCCGATCCTTATAGCACTATTTTAAACTCCTGGAAAGATTGGTGGAAAAAGATAGGAAGGAGGTAAGGGTTACTAGAACGAACTCACTCAGAATAAAATGTCTTCTCGGGTGGACTGTCCTCTAAGTGTTCTTGATGGTATGTGCGAACGACCGGGTTAGTCCAAAGGCCACAAGAAATATGCGCTGCAAAAAGACGGCTATCTTCTTGATTCGAAGGACCACTGTTTGAATGCCAAACTCCAGGGAGATACTGGGGGTTTTGACTGTATTGAAACTCCGATATAAATGAGTACTATATTCCATAGATGCTAGTATATTACAATTACAAGATATCCGTTGCGTACGCGGTAATAGCGAGCGAGCAAGTGTCTATCGAGCACCGTAGCTAGGGTCAAACCGGTTTGAGCGAGCCGCCGCGCCGGGCACGATGTGACGTCAGTAACACAGAGTGTATGAAGAAAATTATGAATATTGAGGAAGCGAGAGATGTATTGCAGAACAGAGCCTTTTGTCACCCTGTTCTCTCTGCCTACCCCGCAAGGGAGATAGCGTGATGTAGTAAAATCATCATTAGGTGCAACCCTAGCGCATTTGTTGAATGACGCGGTTGCCTGAGGATCATGCGGCGGGCAAAACAATCTCAACTGTATTTCTGTGAACATAGGTATATTTCTTCTCGTTACGAACAATTAGTATTATTATTAAGATTTTGTAGGCTATTATAGAGAGATTTTGGATAAGTTTTAATGGAAGTGACGTTTCTGTCCGTAGGACTAGTATCTATTCTGTGCTACTACTATCATCACGCCATTTCCCTTGCGGGGTAGGCAGAGAAAACAGAGTGCCAAGAGGTTCTATTCCTGCATACATCTAACGCTGCCTCAACATTCATAACTCTCTTCATACACGCTCGCCGGTTTCGGAGACTCCTGACTCCGCCTTCCTTCAATACATGACCGATTTGGTCTAGGTAGGTGAGTCTCGGTCTCCCCCTGTACCTACATCCTTCCACTTTCGCATTGTATATCTTCTTAACCAGTCGCTCGTCCGGCATTCTTTCCACATGTCCTAACCATCGGAGCATTACCTTTCGCATCTTTACACCAACACTCTCTTTCATAACTAATCGCTCTCTTACGTCGTCGTTACGCATGCGGTCAGTCAGCCTCACTCCAAAAATTCTCCGCAGAGATCCCATTTCGACCGCATTGATTTTACTCTCATGCTCCTTTTTACATACCCAACTCTCGCTTCCATACAATAACGTTGGGACAAGCACTGCGTTGTGTATTGCGACACGTGCCTTCTGGCTGAGGTGATGACTGCCGAGAAGTTGTCCCAATGCTCCGTTCACTCTATTTCCCGCATTCACTCTTCTCTCTACATCAGTGGTGTACCTTCCATCCCGACTGAATCCACATCCAAGATATACAAATTCATCCACTTGTTCTAGCACACCATTTCCTATTGCTACTCTAACATCTGTTCTGGCTCCTTCTCTTTCAAAAACCATTATTTTGGTTTTGCTCACATTCACACGTAGGCCCCTTTTCTTACAATCTTCTGCCATTACAACGACTAGGGTTTGCAAGTCAACCACGGACTGCACTAATAAAACCGCATCGTCTGCTATAGCAGAGACCTAACCACTGAGTCGCCCATCTGAACTCCCACATTCATTTCATTCAACCTTTGTAGACATTTATCCAGATATATGATAAACAGTCTGGCTGATAGAACGCAGCCCTGTTTAACGCTAATATTGACATCAAACCAGGGTGACATTCCATCATTCAGCCGCACACAAGCTCTGCAGTCCATGTAGTTGGACTGCACCGCTTGTAGCAGTCTACCGTTAATACCATACTCTGGCAAAATGTGCCAAAGTTCCTTTCGTACAACCGTGTCAAATGCTTTTTCCAAATCCACAAAACTGCAGAAAACCCTCTGGCCTATAGCCAGATGCTTCTCCACAATGTTGCGCAGAGAAAACACTTGATCCATGCATCCCCTTCCACACCTGAAACCTCCTTGTGCCTCACACAAAAATTCATTAAACACCATCCTCATTCTCCTTTCAATAATCTTACCATACATTTTGGCATTTGGGAACCATTCCTGAGCTCCAACATAAATTGAGAAGCATCAGGAAGAATTTCCAGACACATGAGCCTCCAAGCTTGATCACCTCAGCAGACACCATATCAATACCTGCTGCCTTACCATTTTTCAAACTTCTAATCGCCCATTCAACTTCATCCATACTAATGTCATCAGAGGATGCCGGTACCGAATGCTGATCTGTTAGACCACATGTGGCACCGGCATCACCCTGAACATCTGCATACATATCTCCAAAATATTCACTCCATCGGCGTAACACATCTTGTGTTTGCGTAAGAATGTCTCCACCTTTAGACCTTGTTTTATTCATTCTGAAAGCTGACCAACCACTCCGAGATTTCTTCACCTCCCTCCAGAAAATTTCGTGTTGCTCTCGAAGTTTTTGGTTAGCCTTTCTTCTGCAATCATATTTGCTCTATCACACTTCCCTTTCACTAAGGCTTTGGTGTCATTATTACGTTGCCGGTATATTTATTTCTTCTGTTCTTTCATACTTGCACTCAGGTTCATAGAAGATATATGTATCTTGTCCAGCCACGCTTTCTTCTTTTGGTCTACGGAAGCTACTACTTCCGTATCCCACCATGCATCACCTTTCACTTTCCTATGCTTCTTTGAGCATCCACATACTTCCTTCGCTGTATCTACCATACTTTCTTTCAATACTCTCCAGCATTCTTTCATGTCAGATTCCGGCTGACTTGCCATTTTCAGCCGTTCACGGACACCCTTTGCATACTTTGCTCTTACACTCTCTTCTTGCAACTTTTCAATCTTTATTCTTTCAAGCCCTCCGAAGTGGACTCGCTCTCGCCAGTGTCTCCACTTTCTGAACAGACCACCAAATCTCGCAATAACGAGATAGTGGTCCGTGTCGACAGTGGGACCCCTGTAGGCTCTTGTATCCAGAATTTTACTTCGGAGGCGACTGTCTACCAGAATTAGATCTATCATACTTCTATGTTCATTCTTTCTCCATGTATACATATGGATGTCCTTAAGTTGAAAAAATGTGTTTGACACAATAAGGTTTCTCTCCATATATACATCCGCAATGAGCCTACCCGCATCGTTCACTCTCTTATCACCAAATGAACCGAGCACGTCCTTGACGCTTGGTTCCAACCCATCCATTCAAGTCTCCGCATACTATCACACGTTCACTAGCTTCTGCCAAATCAAGAACTTCCCTAACATTATCCCAGAACTTCCCTAGATCCGATGCCACCGAAGAGCCTACGGGAGCATAAGCTGCAACCATGAAGACCCTGGTGACACCTAGTTTTATTCGGACCCATAAAAGTCTGGGATCAAACATTCCGTAGTCTTTCACACCTGAAGCCAAGCGAGCGGCCATTCCCATACTGGCCCGATCGCTCTGCGGTACACCAGACCACAGAGCTATCCCTCCACCAGGAAGATCACAGGCGTCACTACCCTTTCGCTTGGTCTTTGTTACACAGAGCACATCAAGCTGTCTGTCCGACATGACGGTTACCAGCTCGTGTAACTTACCTTCCACACCACCTCTTTCATTCCACGTGCCTACTTGACACTCTGCTCCCCTCGACTCGCCAAACTGGGCAAGGCGTGATGGGTGGTGGCCCCCATCGCCTTTAACTAGATACAGCCTGCGACAAAGTGGCTCATGAGTTTCTTGCCGGCTTCTTCTCATGAAAAGCCTTGCTAAGGAATCCAGCCGCTTATGGCGATTGCAATCACGATATTGAAAATGCAATTGTCTCAAGCGATCGTGTTAGCTACTAGTAACTTTGATGATCGCTAAATAATAAGCCTATATAGTATACCTAAATATGTTTTTGATATTTGAATTTGACTCCGTCTGCGTCGAGTTAAGAATACAAAATAGGCAAATCACTCTACAGTGTGCTAATAATCTCTATGCAAAAACTGCTATTCCAGAGGAACCATCCATTTTCGGGGTAATGATTTGTTTTACTTATGTCCTTTTCCAAGTTTGGACTATTTGTGTGCTAAAGGAGAATGCCCACAAAAGTAGATATAGGCTTTAGTTTCATATTTTATCATGTTGTACATTAATAAATTTTACCTTAATTTATAGCTTTTTATGTGTACATTCAATTAGAAATCATAAAATATCTCTACTTCTCCAGATATTTAGAAAAAGGCTAATGCAGTTTATCAATTCCTGTTCTTAAACACATAAAATTAGTTTACCTATATTTTATGTGTTTAAATACCTAAAATCACACAAATATTTTGCGTTTCATCTAGTTTTTACTTAAAGGTATTTGTTGTGATAAATAGTTATTATTTTAAAGATAAACACTCTAATTGCTATGTTTTTGAATTTAAATGTTAATTATTGCTAGTTTTAGATGTGCCCGGTAGATGGCCATAGGCTCTCCCCCTATTACATAGTAGTTTTGAACGATCAATGCAGGTAAATTACTTTTTAATTTGCAATTTTTACCAGTTGAAATTATTTTTTGTAGTTATTAATAATTTAAGTTTTGAGGCCAATTTAGTCTGATACAAAATGAAACCATGTATGGACATTCTCCTTTCGTGATAAAATTTAAAAAAGTATGAGCGTGTTACAAACATGTAAACAAACGCACTTTCACATTTATAATTAACTAGATTCTGCCCGCGACTCCGTCCGCGTGGACTTTGGTATACAAATGCGTCACTCTACGGTCCGATATTCATCACTATGCACAAATAGCTATCCCACGCGAACCAATAATTTTTCCGGGATGAATAGTAGCATAAGTCTTTTTTGAGCTCCAGACTATATGTATACAAAATTTCATGATGATTGATTTAGTAGTTAGGGCGTGAAAGTGTAATATACAAATAAATAAACAAACTTCCTCTCGCATTGCACTTTCGAATAATTTGTAAGGATAGAAGTAAGGATATCATAGGCCAAGTCCAACAAAAAAAAGTACCTATAAACAAATAAAATGAATTATTCAGCACAATCAATTTGAATGCATATGGTACAAATAGTTATGTCTCATTCTCGGTAATAATTATCATAAATATCCTTATACTCTGTTATCCACGACTATATTTCTAACAAAATAAAAATTCTAAATGTGTTTTGTCACTAACCTTTTCTTAATAAGATCTTTCCATAACAGTGTCAAGGCGATTTATTGGGTTTACGATGTTCGGGGATACCTTTATTTAATGGCCACTTAATTTCAAGCCGATCGATTATTCACAAAAACACCCTTATTTCTGAGACGGAATAAACGATGATGCATAAACCTAATAATGCCCTAATAGTTAATACAAAATTTAAGTAGAATGTAGTAGGTGGTACCTACTTATGCTAAATTTAGCCCAAGTTACACCTTTATTTGGGTCAAATAGTTGATTGTATCTTGAAAATTCACATCGTCATAATTATAATCCCTTTTTTTTTCTTAAGGCGGGAGAAAATGTACCTAACCGCACACCCGTCGTTCGGGGCAACGAACAGGGTAGTGTGGGGCCCTCACCCACTAAATAAACCTGCCGCGTGCCGTCTCTCCGCCAACATTGGCGGGCCACCGGAACCATATTACGCATAATTATAATCCTAAAGAACAAACTTTCCCTACATTTTTTTTGTTCTAAATTAAAACTTGTCCGTGTGGTGACGGACTAAGAATACAAGTGTCACCACCCCATTCTTTCCCACGGGTGTCGTATGAGGCGACTAAGGGAAGTAAGCAATTATCATCCATTGCATGACTGGTGGTATGGCTGGGCACCAAGTGGGAGTACTCACTTGGTATCAGGCCCGAGCGGGTTGGTACCACCATCTCCCGTGTGACCGGCCATGAAGCACATTGTTGCATTTTGGCTGTAGCAGGAGATAGCCGTTTATATTTCATTTCATATCTGTGAAATGAATTGGTGAGCAGCGGCTTGACAATACTCTCGGTATAGTCGAGTCCATGGGCGACGGTTACCATTTATCATCAGATGGACCGGGGCTCGTCTGCAAATGCAATATATACAAAATGTGAGGTGGAGATTGGGTTTTCGAAGTAAGTTACTACGATAGCTTAGCGGTAGATTTCTCCCAGAAGTTCGTATCCTGCTCACGAAATCACTCTTTTTTATTCTCACAAAAAAGTTGTAGGCTGTAATAACGAATGTAACATAGTTCCGGTGGCCCGCCAATAAAGGCGGAGCGACGGCACACGGCGGGTTTCTTTAGTTGGTGAAGGCCACCGGCCCACCCTACCCTGTTCGTTGCCCCGAACAACGGGGTGTGCGGTTAGGAACATTTTTCCCGCCTAAACAAAAAAAAAGCTGTAATAAAATAGCTAAACATACTCGTATCTAATGCAAACAAAAAATATTAAGAGCAGTAGATATTCAAAAGCTTCTTACATGTAGTCACTTCTTCTAAAAAATATTCAATAGGCAAACATTGTTCAACCTAATATGTTTCTGGTCATCAATCTCCAACTTAGCTTGCAAGACACTCTGCGGACAGAGAATGCAAAACTTGGTGTGTCGGATAAAGTTTTGAACTAAGGATGATTGCGTCCTTTCACTTAACAGCTATCGTAGCTCGCTTCCAAACATCTGCGCCCTGCAATGCAAATGCCTGTGGAGAGATGTGAGATGCAGGTTTAATCAACGAAATATTTTCAGTTTAAGTGTAAAATTTAATGTAAAATTTTGGATTTAATACAAAATTTGAGGTGGAGATTGGGTTTTGAAAGTAAAATTCTAAGATATCTTAACAGTTGCTTTTTCAAGAAAAGGTCTTTGGATTCATCTTCTTTGTGGTATCAATATATGCAAGACTGAATAAAAACAAAATAGTTTAATAAATAATTTCAAAGTGTAAAATGTGGGAAGACAAACAAACAGTTTGCTTTTGATACAAACTGACAGAACAATTAATTATAAAAAGATAATGGTGAATGAACCCCGGAAAATTAATGAAATTATGAATGAATGCTATGTGTAATTTAAAAATATATGATGCTCTCCTGGGATTGGATATGTCCGTTGGCAGCGGTCTCTTTTTGCATGATATAACATCTTGCTTAGTCGTTATTATTTATGAAGTGAGTAGTTATAAAAATTAAAAAGTCAATTATTGTTTGGAATGAGAAAAGTTTTCGTAATACATTATTTTCTTCTCGCATACTGCTTTACTAAATCATTTTAAATTGCCGTAATTATTTATTATGGCGTCTTTTATTTAAAATAAAAATAATGAGAAAGCTTTTTTGTTTTTAATATCAATATGGCTATGTCCCGCGTGACCGGCCATGAAGCACATTGGTATGTTTTGGTTGTATCAGGAGACAACTGTTTATTCTATTTTTTCATTTCATATCTGTGAAATGAAATGGCGAGTAGCGGCTTGATAATACTCTCGCTATAGTTGAGACCATGAGCGACGGTTACCATTTACCATCAGGTGGACCATGGCTCGTCGGCCACCAGAGTCAATTATAATATAGCTACAAGTATTTTATCCTTCAATACAAATAGTCCACATTAAAAATACCTAATTTTTTTATAGTTTTACGTAACGACGACGTAAGATAGGTCTTAAAATAGGGTATCGGTGAACCACTCTTTCTTTTTTGTTTAGGCGGGAAAAAAATTATCTAAAAGCACACCCTGTCATTTGGGGCAATGAACAAGGTAGTGTGGGGCCCTCACCTCACCCTCTCTCCGCCTGTGTTGGTAGGCCACTGATACTATGTTGGATTACTTCAGTGGTCCACCTGCGGCTTACCCTTTCAGGTACCCTCTACTGAGCGACGCATCCGCACACGGAGCGTCGCACCTTTGCGGGAGGCTTTGTGGGTGGCGGACGTTCTCCGGTCCATTCACCCGCAGCCTCAGCTAGGGCGGCATCAGCTGCAAGTACTTGCGCCTGCGCCGCCCCAGTCATTGGCGGCGGTTTGAGACAGCGTCTCACTAAACAAATTGTATATTTGCAAGTACTCTTAGAAACTACTTCATAGTTTGAATTCAAATCTTAGTCAGCCATCATCCATAAATTTACTTTTATTAACTCTCAACACATAAACGTAATAAATAACGATACGCAGACACTAGAGAAAACCATTGCATTTTCGTATCTTTTTGCTGTAATGATTGACTATAAATGTATTGTATCACAACCCCATTTGCCTCATAAAGTGACTAAGGGAAGTAAGACATACACCAGTTTTAGTAGTAGAACCATAGTTGTCCCAGCAAGAATGGGCCGGGATAATACCACTCTCTGATAAAAGATCTGCGTGAAACAACGGCAGGTACTGAAGGAATGTAGTATGGTTCCAGTGGCCCCCCAATAAAGGCGGAGAAACGGCACACGGTGGGTTTATTTAGTGGATGAGGGCCCCACATTACTCTGTTCGTTGCCCCGAACAACGGGGTGTGCGGTTAAGTACATTTTTCCCGCCTAAACAAAAAAAAGTTACTCTAAAGTAGGAGAGCTTATCCTGCCCTTATTATCCTACTTCTCTACCTCATATGCCTTCCTTGGGCTTGGCGACGTTTTGTCGTTTGACATCAAATTAATATACGCTTTAGCGGAACATACAAAGAATGTGTATCCCCGAAGATATAGGCAGAGGTGTATTGCACACCCACGGTTCGCCAACTATGTTTAAGTCCCACGTAATTGGGAGCGAGCCATTGATTTATAAAAAAGGGAAGATACACAATCAGGCACGAAAAGTGTCCACTATCAAAGAGTGCAGATTACGCTTTCCTGCACTCCTTTCGTTTAGTATTATTTCGACGCGCGAGTAGACAAAGCGTGTCAAAATGTCTAATTGTTCGATGAATAAATGCCAAAATAGTGCATTAAAAGTACAAAAAAAGGATGGCGTTTCTTATTTTCGGTAAGTATTAATAGACAGTATTTCTATTTCATACATAGTGTGTTGCGTTAGAGTCGCATTTTTTAATTTTTCAATATATTTTGTTTCAAATTATCGGCGATGGCCCTGTATGAACCAGTCAAATAGAGTATGTATTAAAATAAAGGCAGTCTCGAACTATGCTCATACTTCAACGCATTTTGCTCACTTTGATCGCATAATACGACCGACTAGTCTGTGTAATACGACGTTCTCGGTTCTAAAAACGAATAGAGTCACCTTGGTGAATGTATTATTTTATATACAGCGTGACATTTGAATAGGTATCCCAAAAATTAGGAGGGGGTTCAGAATCGATAACCCTATAGATCTATGAAAAAAAAAGTACAAGTTTTTTTTTTAATTGAATTTTCTTGTCCTCTGAGAAAATACAGATCGCTTGGACATCGCACTTACGTAAATCAGTTCATTAATAAAGTAAACAGATATTCATATTTTTAATATGACCTTACTAACGCACACAAACGCTACCTGCTCACGCGCATTCAATCGCCTAAAAACCGGTGTCGTATTCATTCTTCAGTAAATTTGTACCGTACACCCCGCTCCGCAACCCGCACGTCCCACTGGCCCTTAGTAGGCAAATTTTGGGAACAGTGTTCTGTGTCCTGTACCTGTAGGTAGGTTAAATACGATACGTACGGCTCCAGTTGACCATAATATTGCGTAAGCGCGGGGTGCTTATTCATCCGTTTATTTTGCTTATTACAATGGCTAATTATACCAACCGTGAGTACTATGAAATGGTAAGATGTTACATTTTAAGTGGTGAAAGTTTACGTAGTGCACAAAGACTTTACGAAAATAATAGTTGACGAAGACAGGGCATTGATGGACAAGTAGGTACCTAATCAGCGAACAATTTTGGCAGCAAACCATAGATTATTAGACTATGGACAGTTTACTACTCCGTCACATGCTAATAAACGAGGAGCTCATGCCCGGATAAGTGCAAGAGTGGAACAAGCTGTGTTCGAGTTTTTTGAGCGAAACCCTCGTGCTAGTACTAGAAAAGCGGTTAGACAATTCGGCGTAAGCCGCCATTACGTTTGGAGCTTACTGAATTCTTCAGGACTTCATCCGTATTACTACCAACGAGTGCAAGTTCTGCATGAGAATGATGGACCTTCTCGGATTCAGTTTTGCGACTAGTAATTACAGAATATTGACAGAGTGAACATTTTGTGGACTGATGAAGCGTTATTTACACGAGTAGGGTTGTACAACAGCCACAATGAACATTACTGAGCTAACCCCCATATTATCAAAGACAGCTATCATCAAGTGCGGTTTAGAGTTAATATATGGGCAGCCATTATCAGTAATGTGATCGTGGGCCCATACTTTATCGAGGAACGTTTAACAGGTGTTCATTATTTAGAAATGTTACGCGGTGTTATTAATAACTTTATGGATTACGTACCTCTAGCACTTCTAAATAATTTGTATTGCCAGCACGATGGCACTCCACCCCACTACGCAAGTGCAGTGCGTGATTTTCTAAACAGACAATATGGTGATAGGTGGATTGGACGTGGAGGCCCTGTCCCTTGGCCACTAAGATCTCCAGATCTCACTCCCTTGGACTTTTATTTTTAGGGTGAAATTAAACGGCGTGTTTATGTCGAGGAGGCCACTAGTTATCAAGACTTACGAAATAAAATAGTAAGTGCGTTTAGTGAAGTAAAAGGTGATATTCGGACGCTTACTTTATTAAAAACCAATTTAAGAAAACGTGCACAATTGTGTATTGAGATATGGACTCCATTTTGAACGATTATTAAAATATCAATGAATAATAATAGATTAAAAATAAAATAAATATTTAAAAAATACGTAGTACTAACTAGGTAAGTAAAATCATTGTAAATAGCTGATTCCACTTTTTTAAATACGCCCTAAGAGAACACAATGTAATTAACATTATGAGTGTTATGACGGTCCTAAGCCCGCTTAAGTATGAAGGAAAAATTGGTGTCCATGTAGGCATCTAGCAATGTATCAAAACGGCAACGTAGCATCGGGGCGCGCGAAGTAGGTACATTGTGGTACAATGTTTTAACTTTGTGTGTAGGTAATAAAACATTTTAAAATTTGTGCGAGTTCGCTTTCATTCATAAACATGAAAGGAAACCATAAATACGCTACTTTTTGGGATATTTTAAAATGCCTGTAAAACTTGTAATATTGAACTTTTTTAAATATTATAAATGAAAGTATGTTAACACTGATGTCTAGTATCTAACATAAAAAAGTGTCTACCGTTTTACATGTCACACGGTATATTAAGTAATTAGTTGACATTTTTTTATTTACAAAGTTTTAATATCAATAACATTGTTATTTATGTGATGATTTTTATTTTAGTTTTCCTAGGGACCCAATCAGATGATAAAGCTTGCTCTAAATTATTTATAAATATGTATTCTTTTTTTTTAATTAAACGGTGAGCGAATTTGAAGGGCACAACTAGTGTTTTATAAGATGATCATTGAAATTGTTGAATTTATGGCTTTTATGCTTCAATAATGAATGTTGAAATGTTGTATTATGTATAAATTATGGTTTCATATACTAATAGTTTTAAAAGTTTTTGGTGGTCTTTGTTACGCTAGTGAATATACTTTATATAATAAAACCGAGGAGATAATAAGACGAGAACAGCGCATATGTGGTCAAAAAACACAACCAAGACCTATTTGTGTTCCTTAGTTTTAAAATGTACATTAAATTTAAATATATTTTCTGGTATTGATACACATTCCCTTCAACAACCTGCTCTTTTTAATCATAAAATTAGTCTTATAAATGCTATTATAGAAAAATTTATAGTTGTTAGTTTACATTATATCGCAAAAAAATCAACAGAAAAGCTGAAATCTAATTCAAAAAGACAACTCAACAACAAGCTTCATTTATTTCAAGGAAATTGATTTACTTACTATTGTATTGTCAATGTTTATCATGAAGCCATTCATCTAGACTAGAATAGACCTGAGTACTACTAATAATATTAGAATTAATATATTGGGAATAGAAACTAAAATTTATATTTACGAGTTTTATTCTATTTATATATAAATAAATATTCTACCTAAAAGCATATTAATACGATCAGATAAAAGTATAAATATGAGTTTGGAACACATTTATAAATTAAACACATTTAATAATCTAAGTAAATGTTCATACATGAAAATTATAAAAAAAAATTCGTCCCCACTCCGTCCTTGTCCTGCCCAAAAATTTCGGTCACAAAATTTTATTGCATTTTGCATAATGCTTTGTAAATGCAACTTTAAACCATACGTGTAAGGTTGAATTTTGGAAATAATGCATTTATATCATAACTATAACTGCTTATGTACAAATGGCGACAGTTTTGGACGTTTCGTTTCTTCGAAACTGTGGATCTAGAGTTTAATATCAATGGAGCGAGCCTATTGCCATCTACCGGGCATTTACAAACTTCGGGCGGCTACTGAGAATTTTTCTTTTTACAAGAAAGCTCAATAGCAGCGCCCGACCCGGGGATCGAACCCAAGACCTCTTGATCAGCAGTCGCTCACACTACCGCTGCATCACCGAGGCAGTCTAGCGAACTTGTTCAGAAACTTCAAAGTCCACACGAATTATTTTTGGTTATTCTTAATACCTATATGTTAAACAATTATTGTATATCAGTTACATGATATCTATCTATCCAAAGCAATATTTTTATTGAAAGCAACGATTTTAAGTAAATAAAAGCAAAACATTTGCGTATTACGGTGTATGCAAATATGCAAGCTGTGGCCAGTGTTGCATGTCGTTATTTATTCAAAAACACGTCAGGAAAATGAATGTATGTAATTACTCGTATTTCTCGCTAGAATTCAGAGATTAAGCATTAGTTTACATAAATGTCTTGATTTACATAAAAATATTACTTTTGTTGCATACATCAAACAAGTGATTATATATATGACTCGTTAATAATCTTTCGTATTTATTCTGATATAAATATATCCCTAAGTGTAATCCCTAAGTGTTAGGTTTGGTACCAAGCGGAGTGTTTCTTAGATACTCGTCATTAGAGCATACACGCATCCTTTGTATATTTTTTATTATATATTATATTTGGCGGCAGTATCGTGTCTACGTACGGCATACGGACAAGCTTATTGCCGTCTTAATGGCGATATACAGTGTCAGATTCTGCCCTACTATATAGTTAAAGGACGGTGCCCATTTTTGGGCCCAGGAAAAACAACAATGTACCTAAATAAATTACTTACCTATTCATACAATTTTTTTTTATTGTCAAGCAATTAATATTATAAGTTTTCGTGCCGGACAAAAAAATATTTATTTAATAGTCATAAAATTGCTTATATATCATATCCTATATTAATTTCATATAAAATATTGCCAGGATTTAATAATTTGTAATAATTAGAAAACATCAAATCGATTTCCATTCGATACTAATTAAACAGCTTAAAACATATAATATAACTCTGTAACTGCTTAGGTGGTGTAGCGGTAGTGTATGCGACTGCTAATCATAAGGTCTCGGGTTTGATCCCCGGTCAGGCAATGTTATTGCATTTTTTTCTAAATAGAAACATTCTCAGTAACAGTCCGAAGTTTGGAATGTATAAATTTAGTTTAAGGCGTATTATAACCTCACTTTATTAAATGAAAATACGAATGTTTCTTTAACTCGGGTACCGAAATGAAAACTATTTATAGATTATGAAGCTAGGCATTTTTTTCTATTAGATATATGAGGATTATTGTACTTGGCCTAATCGCCTAACAAAATTGACATTCTCCTTTCCTGACGAAAATTGCAATAATACTTACTTTTTGCATGATCTGGCATTTAAACTTGAGATTTCGCCTTATTGTTATAATTACATAATTTAATCTCCATTCGAATATTTCATTAATTTTGCTAATCGATTTCAAAAAAAAGAAGTATGTTATTAATGTATAAAACCCAGTCATGTATATATATATATATATATATTATAAACAAAAAATAGGAGAATAACATAGAAGTACTTACAAAAATATACAAACTACAATATATGCAAAGGCGTTATATATATCATGACGATGCCCACTGATGCGACACTAATGACCTCGGAGGTCCTCATTTGGCTGAAGAGTGTGAGCGAGGTTAACCGAAAAGTAGACACTATGTGAAGTGAAGAGACCATTGATTTTCAAATGCCCCTGTTGTTTGTAAACAGAATTGGAATTTTTACTTGCTCCATTTACCTATCCATAGTACATGACTTTTAAAACGCCTTAGCAATACCACACAGTATTTTAAGTGTATAAGTACTTTGGTCTTCATTCTATCTATAATAATCTGTAAGTAAATAGTTTTACTTAATTAATTTCCAATTCCAAGTTGCACCTTGCCGCTAATGATATTACCTGTAATTTATTTTTTATTATTTATTGACGTGATAACGTCTTATAAATTGATGAACGCTGGCAGCACGCACAAAAAATTGTCACATTCCGAAATATCTATGGCGACCGATGCATTGTTTGTGAAACTCTCAGAAAACATATATGACGTTATCACGTAAAATTATCGTCCGTAAACCGACTATACAGACTGGTCAGGGTTTTTTTTTTTATTAGGTCCCTACATTTTCCTTTCCTATCTGTAAATGTATGTATAAGTGTAACAGTACATAGCGGTTTATTTTTTCAGTGTAACTTCCAGCCTGTCCGTTGTCCTGAAATACTGGATGTGCAGTTCGAAATATTTTACCCGCCTTAATAAAAAAAAAGACATGTCGGTTTTCTCACGATATTTTATTTTTCATTATTTTTCAGTTACATTATTATTGGATTTATTCAGATTCCATATTTATTTGCCTATAAATAAATTTTTAGTTTTGTTTAAACGTATTTTATTTCTTCAGTTTAGTTCACAATTCACGTAAAATTACACTTGATTATGATTAAGTATTCTTTAATTCATTTCGTGACATCGCGCTAAATCTTCGTCAGTCTTGTTATGTTATTATCGTATTATGGATATTTGTAATTTTATACTGATAATATTTAACACGTGACATAAAATAAAAATGCCTTTCGTTCTTTGTGTAGTAGGAAATAAAAACGAAAAATGAAATTCTCGCTGACATTTTAACGAAGTAACCTCAGCCAAGTTTAATTAAGTATGTTTACGTTACTCTTATAAACCTTTGTATTGTGGTGGGAAAATAAATGATTATTATTCTCTACATTTATTTTACAACATATTTTACACATTTTTAAAGATATTATAAAAATACACAAACAAAAAATACAGACAAAAATACAATCAGCTAAATATAATAAATTTAAAAATGAATAAAATAGTAGGCCACCGACATCGGGTGCAGGGACCAAGCTGCCGGTGGTTAGGGCTCCAGAGACAGGACCCTCCTCACAATGCGTGCCGTGTCGAGGAGTACTGCCTTCTGCATCAAGCCCTTGATCCAGCTATCTAACGAGAGTCTCTTTAGATGTTGGTCGAGACTCTTGGCGATCAGCCCATTGACTGATAAGACTATCGGGACAATAATTGTCGAGTCAACATCCCACATGTCGGCAATCTCATGAGCCAAATCCAAATATTGAATTTGTTTTTCTTTTTCAGCTTTCACGAGGTTCTCGTCATGTGGAATAGTGACATCGATAATTAGTGCACGGCGCTCTGATCGGTCTATCACCACTATATCAGGCTTATTAGCAGCAATAGTCCGGTCACTAATGATAGACCGATCCCAGTACAACGTTGCAGGGTCATTTTCGAGAACTGGGTCGGGCACATATCTATAGTACGGCACTTCTACTTCCACCAAATTGTATTTAAGAGCAAGTTGCTGATGGACAATCCTGGCTACTTGGTTATGCCTATGCAAATAATCGCCGTTTGCAAGACGAGCGCAGCCGGAAACAATATGCCTGAGAGATTCTCCGGGTCGGTGGCATGCCCGACAGATGTCAACCGTACCATTTTTCAGGATATATTTTCGGTAGTTATTCGTCATTACAACTTCATCCATAATATTGCAAAGACAAAACCTTCAGTTTCTCCGAAGAGATCATTGAATTGCAGCCAGGAAACAGATGCTCCAAAGTTAATATCGGGCCCGTTTAAGGCCCGATAAAATTGTCCATGCAGCTCCTTGCTCCTCCATACCCCCTGGCGGTCCTCAATGCTAAGTATTATAGGTTTGTGCCAGTTCTCTTTATCCAAAGCAAGCGGAGTAAGTCCTTGATCCACTCTGACCACATCTCGATGCACGTCCGTGTCAGCATTGAGAAAATATTCTCGGAAGTTGTATACCTCGCGGTTATGAAGGGTTTTGGTGTTTAAAAAACCACGACCCCCACATTTCCGTGGAATATACAGCCTCATTACCGACGAACGCGGGTGGTGCATTCGATATGTAGTCAGGAGTGTACGAACCTTTCTATCAAGGATATCAAGTTCAGTTTGAGTCCATCTGAGTATGCCAAAGGAATACATCAAGACAGGCATGAACCAACTGTTACAGGCACGCACCACCTTAAGTAATGCCATCAGTTGGGGCCTGGTGGGGGCAAATAGCTTTAAGTCATCCATGTAAAGGAGATGGGACAGACCCCGACTTTCTCTCCGCAACTGATAGCCTAGGCCTGAATTCTCCAGTAAAGTACTAAGAGGATTCAAGGCCAGGCAAAACCACAATGGACTCAAACTGTCCCCCTGAAATATGCCCCTCTCAACTTTTAACGGTATGCCGTCAACGTGGCCCCGGGGACTGCCTGGATAGTAAAGGGCCGTTTTCCATTGCCTCATACATGCCTTCAAGAAAGCACATAGAGTTGTATCTATTTTATACAACTCCAGCACCCTCAAGAGCCATGTATGAGAAACAGAGTCATAGACTTTCTTGTAGTCTATCCAGGCAGTCACCAGTTCTTTCCGGCCGCGACGAACCTGTTGGCTAATGACCGTGTCAATAATAAGGAGCTCTTTAGTTCCACGTGCCCCGCTCCTACATCCATTTTGATATATGGGCAAAATTGAGTTATTTTTAATATGTAAAGAAATTTTTACTGTCAAAATCGATGTGAGAAGCTTATACAGTGTTGGCAAACATGTTATAGGTCTGTAATTTTTGGGGTCCGCGTAGATAAGGCAGGTCATACCGGTAGTTAAAAACTGTGGTAACGATCCCGATGTTAAAGATAACTGAAATTGAGATGCTAAACGATGCACTTTAGCCAAAAATTGTGCAGTCCGTCCGGTCCCGCTGTTTTCCAGTTGGGTAACGAGCGAACTGCACTGGTTACATCATTAGTTGTTATTGTTACTTGCTCCATAGGAGGAATATGTTCACATGATCGTTCAATATCCCGAATCCAGTCATCCTCCTCATGAATGACAGGCTTCGACCAGATGTTTTGCCAAAACGTCTTAGTAGCATTAACATTCGGAAGATACCTGACGTTCAGAGCTTCATCGGGTCGTTCTCAGTTACGATAGACCTGCCTCTCATCCCTTTGAAATGTGCGATTTATCATATATCGACCTACTCTCCTTTTGTAGCGCCTAACGCGATTTGCCCATGCATACACTTTCTGCTTCAGGAAGTCGATGCGCTCCGTGACGCGAGACATATATTCTCTCGGACTTATTCCAGTCCCCGAGAATGCTTGACTCACAAAGCGCGTCACCTTCGGACGGGTATTACCCAACCTGAAGCAGATAAGCTTACCAATGAGCACACTGGTTTCAGCTATACGTCGCTAAATCCTACATTGCCAAGCTGGTACTGCTGTAATAGGTCGAGTAACGGGATCTTCTTCGATAATTTTAATCCTAGTCACTCGGTGCTGCAACAGCTGTACAATATAGAATTGAGTGCATATCCGCCAAATTTTCGCTGCGTTCCATATAGGGAGACAACAGCGAATCCAGGGCTCTCACTAGCGCTATATTTTTTTATGGATGGGCAGACGGGGTTAGCTTGGTCTACGCTCAGGAAATATAGATCGGTATTGTTGCAAAGCACATTCCAAAGCACTCCTTAATTGATCGTTGTACTCGGTACTTATGGTTAAGTTTCCATTGTCCTCCACTTCCTCAACGGAATCCAACTGCGGTGCTGGCATATCCCTAGGTATACACTCAGCAGTTTGTAAGGAAATGGCGGTAACAATATTACTCCGTACGTCTGAGCGAAGCCGTTCAAGTACGGTATCATCCAATAGATGACAACGCTGGATAGCCCGTACCTGATCCGATAATCTTTGTGCCGTGACGTTGACAGCCGGTTCAAGCTCCTGAAACAAAGACAGCATACGATCACGATACGCTGTGAGGTTGCTTCCTCCCTCTGTAGCCACATAATATGCCCGCATGACATTTTCATTCATTTTTTGAGACCATCTCATGCAGCGCACATCACCACCGGCACCGGGGGCCCTATTTGAGTCCTGTTGGTCTCGGGGTCCCAAGCACGTCGGTGGCCGGCCTCTCCTCTTCCTCCGTACAGGTAACGGCGACGTGGGCGGTGAGAAATACTCGCCACTCGATGACGAGCTCGAAGCCTCAACAGGAACCGATGTCGCTGATATCGGTTTTAGTAGCTGTGAGGCGGAGCTGAGCGACGAGTCCGGGGTTGGTGTTTGTGCTATAGCTAGAAGCCTGGCTTTAGCTCGAGTCAACATCTTTTGTCTTCAATTACATTTATTTTGGATAATAGTTGGTGTTTTTGCAATTATATTTTATATTTTTGTGTAATATTGTCTTGACATCTGTCATTTTTCTAGTCTTCATGTTTATGATTTTTTCGTGGATGTACTTCGGGTAATATTGTGGGCTTTCATAATTTTAAATATTTTCTATTGTCAAGTTTCTAAATAGTATTCAAAAATTAATATAAAAAGCAATCTGAACTAGTAATTAAATAAACTATAGAATCAAAAGAAAATGTGACTTTTTGCACGGAGTGTTGCCAGTTATTCTTTCAATTATTATTATTATTATTATTACTGTATTAAGTATAACCTCGTAAATAGATATGTTCTAAAATAATAATCGTCATTTATTCCTCAATATTTTTTTTTATCTGCATTTAGAACCAAAGATGAATTCTGTGGCTGCCGAGAGTCGTTAGAGCGATGCTATGTCCCCATTGGCACTATGAGTTCACGACGCTGCTCAACGCAAGCCGGGCACTGCTCAAGCGTGTGCCGCGTCGTTATTACTCTGCGAGATCGAATCTACAATACGGAGACCCTTAGGAGAACGGGCGAGACCAACATAACCCACCGGGTTGGCATGCTGAAGTAGCAATGGGCAGGCTACATCGACGAACCGACACCCGTTGGGGAAAAATATTCTCAATTGGCGATTACGTATCGGACGATGCAGCGTAGGTCGACCTCCCTATCACCAAAGGAATGTAACATAGTTCCAGTGGCCCGCCAATAATGGCAGAGAGACGGCACACAGCGGGTTTCTTTAGTGGGTGAAGGCCCCACACTACCCTGTTCGTTGCCCCGAACGACGGGGTGTGCGGTTAGGAACATTTTTACCCGCCTTAACAAAAAAAAAAGAGCTCCATGCGGATGATTACAATTTACGCCTGTTACATTATTTTCACGCATCTTGTTGACGCGATGACATCTTATGGAGATAGAGTAAACCGATATCCTTACAGTTATACGTACTAATAGCTCACGGTCGCGCGACTGTGAGCTATTAGTACTACTTAGTTAATTAATAAGGACAAAATTAGGGGTAGGTAACTACATTTATACAAAAATAGAAAAAAGTAAGCACCTGATAAAAACTTAAGATTGGACGCAATTATTACTGAACTCATTTTGTTGAACTCTTTTTTATTTAATTGGTTTTGATTAAACTTAAAAGAATTACCACAACTTACATTAAAATTTGATTTCACTAATTATAACAAAAAAAAAACATTTTAACAAAAAAAAACCTTTTGGGGCTGAAATACTTTAATAGTATAAAGCACTGAAAACTACGAGCTGACTTACCGTTTCCTTTATTAAAAAACCCTGTCACGTTGAGTGATATATCGTAGTAGAGGCTTAATCATTATGTCGTGCATACTTGACCATGAACAAAACGAGCTATGCTATTGTCCGTCGAGTTGAATCCTTAACCCATTGTCATTCATTTTTCACGTTAAACATGTTATAGAAGGTAGTTACGTACGTAGTGATACTCACCCCCATAGAATATTAGTAAACTGAACTATGACTAAGTATAGAATCATGTATCATAGGTTCAATGTTCAAAGTTGTTAAAGTTCCAATGTTCAAAGTTGTGAAGCTTGATAAGAAGCTGCAGTTCATATGAAAGATAATCCGAAATTGAGTATTATCGGACGTAGAACAGGGGGGTTAGGCAGAATCTCATATCTCACATGTCGATCGTATCGTCTCGCTTGCACGATCACCGTGATTGGCCTACGGATTATTGTGAGATCACGCGTCGTTTTCTCAACCAATCACAGTGATCTCGATACGGTCGACACGTGAAATATGACATTCTGCCTCATGGGGTTAGGCAGAATGTCATATTTCACGTCTCGACCGTATCGAGATCACTGTGATTGGTTGAGAGATCACCGTGATTGGCCAACGGATTATTGTGACATCACGCGTCGGTTTCTCAACCAATCACAGTGATCTCGATACGGTCGACACGTGAAATATGACATTCTGCCTAACCCCCCTGGGGGCATTCATTCCTAGTTCAAACTTGCTAACTTGTAACTCAAATGCAACTGCAATAATCCCTATAATTTAAGAGTTCAGGCTTTGAATAATGCAATTTGTTATAAACTGAAACGATCCTCAGTTAGAAAACGAGAGATTGCAAGGCACTTGCTTAATCTTATCGAAATTATGTTATTACCTATTATTTCTTTATCTTTAAAAATTCTCGCTTGAAAAATTTTCACGACGAATTAAGAAGTCTCCTAAATCAATGGGATAGCATAAGCCTGATGTCCATTCCAGGAAGAGACTAACGCATAATCGCCGCCTTCTGCGAGGCTTTCATCTCGCGGAAGGAGGCGGCGGAGAGGGCCCGGGAGGAATCCTTCTTCGCGGACCCGATTCGCCGCCGGCGCGCGGGGCGGCGTGCGCGCGCTTACCTGCGCCTGATGACGCCCTAGCCGAGGCTGCTGACGCCACCGTCCCCCACGGTCGGGGAGTATCCTGCTGTCCGCGGAAGCCTACCGCGAAGGTGTGACCCAAGAGAGGGTGCCCGAAGGGGCTGCCGCCTGCGGATTGCGGTGAAATAACGTGGTACCCGTGATCCGCCGTAGCAAGTGCGGGTGAGAGCGCACGGTGGGTTTTTAGTGGGTGAGAGCCCCACACTACCCTGTTGTCTCCCCGGGAAGCGGGGTGGGCGGTTGGACATTTTTGCCCACCTAAAATAAAAAAATAAAAAAAAGGGCTCTACATTAATGACAAGCTCATTAGCAAAACTTATATTGTTTAAAAAATTTAAATACCACGCGAACGAATTGAGCAACAGCTAATATTTAATAATTATGTAGAACCTATGTTACAATTTGCACAACACATTGACGGACGCCAATGACAAATTTTATTTTTATTTTGATTGATAATAATGTTTCTACTTGTTTTAAAACTTTGTTAGGAAAAATTTAATTTAATTTTGTTGCTTTAATTTTTATTAATGATGTTTCAAACTTTTATGTCCAGGGAATCATCGGCAATTTACTTAATATTTATTTATAAAACAAAAGTCCTTTGACACCAAACAAAGGTCCACTAATACCTTAATTGCCCAAAGCATTATTATTAAAATATAACTTATAAAAAGTTTTAACGGAACAGGGTTTTAGGTGGTGCCAAATTCCATAATATCACAGAACGATGAAAGTTCAAACCAACGAAAAAACGCCGAACATTATTAAAGCGAGGTGATAAAGCGGAAGCCGTTATCAACATGTGCGCGGTTTACGGCACCATATGCTACCAGCAGCCTAATACCGTACTGTGTTTACACGGTTAAACTTCAGAACTAACTGTGTAACAGCAAGTAGGTATAAAACATTTTTTAGAATGTAAATTAGCTGTAAATTTGGCTTCTTCGTCGCGCGAGTATACGGAACAGACGTGTCGCTCACTTTATTATCAATTCTATAAACATTATTAAAAGGATAGAAAACCTTATGTGTTAAACAAAATAACGCATTTTTGATTGCCAATTAATGTATCAAAGTATTTCAATATTTAAAATCCAGCTAACATACAACATTGAACAGCACCGCACTACACTTTGGGTAAAAGAGACAGGCTCCGAAGTAGTGATAATTTGACACGCTCGGTCGTTGACGCACACATCGAAATAACAGCTAAGTAACACATAATCACTTACTAGTTTTTACAAACCAACTACGATGGCGGTACATCGATCACCTGTAAAAGTCCCCGTTACATGTGTTGATAGCGATATCACAATAGCAAGTAGATGCGAATCGCAATCGCAGCCTGATCTTAGAAAGTGGTTGCAGTCCGACACAGAAAGTAATAAAATTACTTTACGAAAAAGAAAACACCCCGATGATGATCAAAGAGATTTGATATATTTGAAGATAAAATTATGTGAATTCTGTCTAAGATGGCTCTTATTCAAACTGAAAACTTAGAAACCATATCTAAGCAAGTTTCGCTCATTACAGATCTCTGAAATAAAATCTACCACTGATCAACTTTTACTTGAGCAAAACAGTATCAAAGAGGAACTAATTAAGATAAAAACCCCTAAAATAGACTTAGAAAAGGAAATCAATGATCTAAGAAATCACATTGGTACTCTTGAAGTTTCTACTTCTGCTTCTACACAGTCTACAGTCCTAAACTTTTCCGTGATGATACTATATCTGAAATGTGGGAGCGGGCGCAAAGAGAAAATAATATTATTATAATCGGTATTCATGAAATAAACTCCAAAAACTCTGACATTTCTACGTTCTGGAACTGAAATATTACCGAATTTGCGAGTGGCGTTACGACGTGAATTATTTTTAAACCGCAAAAGATAAGCCGTGACATTCACTAGCCTATCAAATGAACTAAACTGTTCTATTAGATCAGCTTCGATATCTGCTTGTACAACGCCAACATTGACTACCGTGACTTCCTTAGCCCTTAAACCGGGCAACAAATCCACAGGAAACTGTAAATAATTACGCGGCCATTGATCCGCTGGCTGAGAGAGCCACCGTGGCTCCCACCACGAGTCGTCCTGTAGTAGCTTCGCCGCCGTGGAACCGCGAGACGCCGTATCTGCACAGTTCATCTCACCTGGGACATGTCTCCACTCTATTTGAACCACAGATGAATTTATTTGGGCCACCCGATTTCCTTCGTATGTTTGCAATTTATAAGGCGGAGTCCGCAGCCATGCGTGTACAATAGTACTATCGCACCAACCGAATACCTCCTCGAAAGTGATCTCCTCCTTCATAGAAGCGACCACACGATTAAAAAGTGTAGTTAGCAAGGCTGCACCGTTTAACTCTGTTTGAGGAATAGTCCGTTTAATTTTCCGTGAGGCTATCCTCGTCTTAGCCAAGAGCAACCGTACCGCCACACTACCGTCCAGTTGTACCACCCGAATGTATACTACGGCCGCGTGCCCGAGCTGCGATCCATCGCAAAACCCGTGCAAAGTATACCGTGCTTCTCCGTCCGGTTTCAAACAGCGCGGTATTGATAGCCGTTGCAAATTGGAAAGATCTAGTAAAATAGCGTGCCATCTCATTATAATCTCATCAGCGGCAGGCGCATCCCAGTCTACCCCTTTTTAAACATCGATCGCCGATCAAATCTTGTAACAACCGTTTGATTCGAAATACCACTGGGCATCCGAGTGGATCGTATAACCGTGCCACCATAGGCAATACATTACGTCGAGTAACAGTCTTCTCTGTTGGTGAGTTTACACGATAACCGAAACTATCCGATAGAGGGTCCCACTGAATTCCGAGAACCTTGATGTACCGCCATCCGCACCGTCAAACGAACGCGGTGACTCTAAATGATCCGAAGGCAATCCCTTTAACAAAGCCGGTTCATTGGAGGACCACTTCCGTAATTCATAGCCAGCTATATCCATCAATGAAACGAGTTCATCTTTTAGGCTCCGAGCTTACTTAAGGTCATCAGCACCACCACCAACCTTTTCACCATTTAAAATCTGCCCTAAAATGTCGCAGCCGAAAATAATGTCAATTTGTGAGGTAGGAAAATCTCCGTTATCCGATAATTTAATATTTTTATTGGAAATACGTAATCGGTGTGTTAAATAAGCAGTAGGTTTCTTCAACACCACCGCCGTTACCGATAATAAGGGATGACCTGCCTTCTTAGATCTAAAATGAACCGATAATACACGATAACCGAAACTATCTGATAGAGGGTCCCACTGAATTCCGAGAACCTTGATGTAACTGCCACCCGCACCGTCAAACGAACGCGGTGACTAAATGATCCGAAGGCAATCCCTTTAACAAAGCCGGTTCATTGGAGGACCACTTCCTGCTGAGAATTCCCTAATCGCTTGTGATCTGGTAAGAGTGGAAGCCGAACCACATATTTCCCGTCTGTCCCACGTGACGTGGTTGAACTAAATAAATTGTCACAGTCCACATCTGCTGGATTTTTATACACAAGAACGGGGGCTGCTTCCTCAGAACGCAAGAATTTTTCTACCGCTTCTAAAAGTGTGATTCCCGTAAAGGTGTTCGAATTACCGTTTGTAACCAAATCAAAAATAGCTGACTGTGCCGGACCGAAAACAGCAAAATCAAAAATTGCGCCCAGCCCGAAACGTCCACCAGAACCTTTTTTTTTTTTTTTTTTTTTTTTTTTTTTTGTTAACGCTGTGGAAATGCATTTACGCATCCCCTCCATCAGTGACAGACGGAGGGGTATGTAGGACTCACCGGGCGCGCAGATCTTAGTTGCACCCGGAATACCCACTAAAACCACAGCGGCCCCTTCCACGCCTATTGGCGGGGCGCCGGAGGGTCGTCTTATGACATTCTACTCCGACGCCCCAGGCGGATGGCCAGCTGGCCACGCCCTGTCGTCATCAAGGTGGTGGGAGGAGGTGGGCGTAGCGACGCCTCCGCCCCCCTGGCCGCCGCCGGCGGAGCGGGCCAGCGTGGGCTGACGCCTCGCGTTCCCGCTCCGCGGCCTCCTTCTGTGAAATTATAGCCTCACAGAAGGAGGCCATGGACGACCAGCACCTGTCACTGCCAAGCATTTGGGAGATTACGGCTGGCAGCGACAGGTCTCTTCCAATTTCCGCCGACAGGACGCGGCGCTGGGGCCCCCAGGCAGGGCATTCCGCCAGAGCGTGACGCGCATCATCGACTAGCGCGCCACACTCATGACATCCGGGGGCCCCTTCTCTGCCAATACGGTGCAGGTACTTACCGAAGCACCCATGTCCGGTAAGTACCTGCGTTAACCTGAAGCTGAGGCTGCCGTGCCTTCGATTTAACCAGCGATGGAGGTGCGGCGTAACCGCCTCTACAGTCCCCCGTCCTGCTCCGGGGGACTCCAGCTCTTCCCTCCACCGCCGGATCATCGCCCTTCGGGCCGCTTCGTGTGCTCTGCCCAGATTCCTTGCGGAGACTTCCCCGCCCCTGGCCCGTACCGCAGCACGGAACCAGTAGGCCTCTGCCAGTGCCTCAGCTTGGAGATGCCAAGGCGGGTCGCCCGCCAGCAGCGTCGCCGCGGCCCACGACACCGTACGGTACCCCCTTATGATCCTCACCGCTATGACCCTCTGCGGACGTCGCAAAAGGGCCCTGTTGGATGCAGTGAGGGCATCCGCCCAGATTGGGGCACCATACAGTGCCATAGACCGCAGTATACCGCTATACAGGCGGCGGCAGGACGATCCCGGCCCTCCAATATTTGGCAGAAGCCTACCCAATGCCGCGGCAGAGTTGATGAGCCTAGGGGCGAGCTGGGCAAAGTGCGGCCCGAATCCCCACTTACTATCGATGTGCAGGCCCAGATACTTCATATGGGCCTGCACTGGCACGGCAACCCCCTGTACAACGAGGCACGCTCCTCGGGGGGGACCTCGGCGAGGGCCGTGAAAAAGGAGGGCCTCGGTTTTAGGCAACGAGACCCTCAAGCCCAACATACCGATCCGGTCGACAACGAGCGCGACTCCAACCTCCGCCGATCGGGCGGCTTCCCGGAAGCCGGCCCTCCTCACGGTGACGAGAGTGTCGTCCGCATAACAAATCACTCCCATCCCGGGAAGGAGCCGGCCCCGCAGGACCCAGTCGAACCCGACGTTCCACAGGATCGGGCCCAGGACGGATCCCTGCGGAACGCCGCGCTCCACCCGATGGCGGTATAGGCGCCCGTCGCCCCCCTCCCAGAGTACGTGCCTCCCCTCGAGGTACGCCTCCAACAGCCTCCGGAGATATAGAGGCACTCCATGAAACCGGAGTGCCTCCTTTAACGTCTCGTGAGGGAGACTGTTGAAGGCGTTCTCTATGTCGAGCGAGACTGCCAGAACGACCTCCTTTTCGGCCACCGCCTCGGTAGCCAGGGTTTTCAGGGCGGCCAGCGCATCAATAGTGGAGCGGCCCGCCCTGAACCCGAACTGCGACTCTGACAGCCCCGGCCCGACATCCTCGAGGTGCCGGACAAGACGGTCCGCGAGCACCTTTTCGAACAATTTGGCCGTCTCGTCCAGCAGCACCAACGGTCTATATGCGGAAGGAGAGTCAGGTGGGCGACCCTCCTTCCGCAGCAGATACAGTCGTCCGCTCTTCCATTGCTCCGGGAACCGTCCCGACCGCAAACATGCATTGAGCAGTTCCCGGAGCCCATCCCTGATGTACTCTTCGACGACGCCAAGCACCAGCCCTGGAACGCCGTCCGGACCGGGCGCCTTCCTCCGCCCTCGAAGGCGGGAGAGGGCCACCTCCAGCTCCGCGTCGGTGATGGGGGGGAATGGTGCTCCCTCTTCCGCCACCAACGGAGGAGCCATTGCTGGGGGGACGTGTCCCACAGAACGTGGGAACAGAACCCCCACTAGCCCCGACAGAAGATCCCGGTCCATCGATTCGATGACGGGGGCGCCATGGGCGCGGAGCTTGTTCCGCGCCCGTTGGTACGGACGCCCCCATGGATCCCCATCGAGGCCCGCCAATAGCTCCTCTCGGGCCTGTCGCTTCAATCGTAAACTCTAAACAAAGTCGCCGTTTATTATTGAAACTTGTGAACCGAGATCAAGTAAGGCCTGTGCCTCGACAAAATCGTTATGTCCCGATCTCACTTTATTAATAACCGAAGGTAAAATAATATTATCCGCTAGCCGAGGTAATGAAGCGACATTACAGGTCTGTAATTGCTATTTTGAATAGTTATTTTGCCAACGCTGTCCCACCATTGGGCTCACAGACCGTCTGTAATCACGTCCAGCACGCGAGTGACTTTCGCGAGACCGCTCAGCACCACCGGCCTCATACCGTGCGCCCACGGCCTTTACCACAAAACGTGATTCATCACCTTCGCGGCGCTCGCCTTGCCTAGAACGAGCTGACGGCGATGGACTCGAAGATGAACGTTTATGGATCACATTATCCGATCGTACCGAAAGTGGAGGGGACCGCCTGCCACTAGAGCCATCATCACGTGACACTGACATAACACAAATCATTTTGTTATGGCCGATATTACCGCACCGATCACATGGTACGTGTAGAGCACAACTCGCCGCCGTGTGTTCACCGAAACAGCGATAGCAAAGACCCTTATTTGCCACCCAACATTTACGAACTTTATTCGTTTATCTACCGAATTTAAAACAATTACCAATACTATGTCCCGAAAGTTGACAATAAAGGCATTGTTTACCAGACGTACGCCTGTTTTGGTAATTATCTGCTACATGGTGCACATTACGCGATGGTTTGCGAACGCGTTCCACATAATATGTTTCCATAACTGATTCCGATGCCGTATCTATAAGTCTACACTCATGTTGTAAAAAATCTATGAGCTGAGTAAACGTTGGCAAACTCGCACAGTTACCACCGTACCTTTGCTCGAGCCGAGATCTAATATCGAGAGGGAGTTTTGTCAAACTGATATGTAACAATATGTAGCTCCAGTGATCCGTAGGAAAACCTAAATTAGTTAAGGACCGTGTTGATTCCAACAGAGGGTTCAGTAAATTGGTACGGAGTCCCGACATTTATTTAAAACCCGTAAATTGAATATCTTTGTAATATGGGAATCAGCCAATAATCTCTTATTTTCATACCTACTCATAAGTATATCCATAGCCGTGTCTAGAGATTCGTCAACCATTGGCAGATGTTTAATCAGAGACCATGGTTCCTTTTGTACATGCGAGAACAAGTAATAGAACTTTTCCGTTTTCGAGATATCCTTCCGAGACAACACTAACGACGTGAACAAACTAATGAAGCTAGTCCATGAATATAAGTCACCGTCATAAACCGAAAGATTAATAGGTGGAAGCACTCTGAGTGGGCTGATGTGTACCTTCCAGATTCGGATAAGTCGCCGATATCGAATCCAGCTGATTGTAAATTTCTTCAGCTTCTTTATACTGCGCGTCATAGCCAGCGACCGACTTTTCGTCAGTATTATCGGTTAAAACCGCCTCGTAAGCTTCGACCAACGCCTTATATTTGTCCTCTAATTTCCGAAACCGTGCCGATATCACACTTGGACTTTGACCTTTACTTGTAACGATTTCAAGAGTATTTTTAAACCAGTCATAATTTATTTTAAACTTTACTTGCAGTTTACAACTCATTTTAACAGAACCTCTCAAGATGACAATTAAAACAGAAAATTAAGTAGTGTAAAAACTCAAAAAATATACACAAAATACTGATAAACCGTACTATATGCCAATATAACGAAGTTTACAACAAATATATGAAATGGAGTGCTTAGAACGTAAGAAAACTAGTGATAGCCAATTTCTAACGAAAATACTATCCGTGCGAGGATGGACCAAATGTTTATGCCTTCGACAGCCAGTGGTCAGTTCTGTATTTTCTATTGGCACAGGCGACTACCAGGTTTTGGCATTACGTTCAAAACTTATGAGATATGCACTCACCTTGATCAATACTAGGCAAATCCGGGGACACCGTTGTCGACGGGACACACACACCGACACGTACAACTGTTTCGCTGGCCAGCCTCACTATCTCACAAATGTACGTACACGTTTTGTTACGTATATAAATTCTTAAAAAACACATAGATTATCCGTAACAGCAATGAAATAAGTTTTACAAGGTTTCTGACGTGAACAGAGCGTCCACCGGCCGAAAGCGCGGGGCAGTGTCTTTTTTACGAGACGACGAAAATTACCCTTCACCGATCTTAGATTTGCACATACCCACATATTTATTGAAAATAATGCCAAAACACAGTGCTTTCAAACATTTTTGAAAAAGTGATTTGTAATCACCTTGACTACTTTTCAAAATCTATCAACTTTATCTATGAAAAACAGTACGGTTTCCGCAACCAATTAAATACACTATCAGCATGTGTTGATCTTATCACTAATATAAAATGATATAAACCAATATAAAAAACAAATAGCTCTCGGAATTTTTATAAATTTAAAAAACGCATTTGATACTATTAGTCATAAATTACTTCTTTACAAACTGACTGCTATTGGAATCAAGGATTCAGCATATATAGAATTTTAGAGTCATATCTTTCACAAAGATATCAGACAGTCAAAATCGGGGACACAGTGAGATCCCTGGAATCGGTGACCTGGGGTGTACCTCAGGGATCGATTTTAGGGCCCTTGCTGTTCCTCATTTATATTAACAGTATAAAAGACCTGGGTCTAACTGGAGACATAGCTTTGTATGCCAATGACACTTGCCTTTTTATTTTGCAAATGATATCTGTACAGGAGTAAGAGATGCCCAGAAAGACCTTGATGTGATGCACACTTGATTTCAATATAATTTATTAACTATAAATATAGCAAGGCTCATTAAATGATTTTTAGTGCAAAAAATAAAAATATCTCGAATTTTAAACCATTGCATATTAATAACAAATTCTTAACAAGAATGAACTCTGAAAAATATCTGGGTCTTACCTTAGATAACCATCTGACTTAGAAACCGCAATTAGAATAAAGACGATCTAAACTGACAGCATTAATGGGTACTCTCCGATGCATTTACATGCATTAATCCAATATAGTAAGTTTAATTTTGCAATTAAAATTCATACTATTTGATGGCGTGTGACAAATGTGATGAGGAGATTGGGTATTTCTAAAAATAGTACGGTAGTTCAGTGGGTTAGAGCACTTCCCCGGATAGGAAGGGACGCAGGTTCGATTCCTGTTCGTACTGAAATTTTAATTTAATTATTCACACATTATAATTTGTACTTTAAGAGTAGCTGAGCATGACAAGTGCTAAAATATAGATCAAAATGTTTAAAAAAAACACGCCATCAAATAGTATGACTTTAATTGCAAAATTAAACTTACCTTACTGGATTAATGCATTTAAATGCGTTCCGATAGATGGCGTTGGTCGTTAAAACAAATTTGATGAGGAGATTGGGTATTTCTAAAAAGAGTCCGGTAGCTCAGTGGATTAGAGCCCTTCCCCGGATAGGAAAGGACGCAGGTTCGATTCCCGCTCGTACTAAAATACTCTTTTTCCTTATTCACACATTATAATTTGTACTTTAAGAGTAGCTGAGCATGACAAGTGCTAAAATATAGATCAAAATTTAAAACATTTACAAATTACCCAAAATAAAATAATTAAATTACTTTTTTGCCTTCCATATTTGACACCTACAATAAATGTATATAGCATAGCATCACGCCTGTATTCCCCGAAGGGGTAGGCAGAGGTGTATACACACCCACGATTCGCCAACTATGTTTAAGTCCCACGTAATAGGGGGCTAGCCTATTGACCTCTACCGGGCACATTTCAAACTCCGGGCTGCTTCTAAGAATTTTTCTCGCAGGCCAAGGCTAGTTAAATACATAAGTTAGATCAACTTAGGAAAAATGATTCCTTCACTGATCTTTAAAATATTTTGGATAACTTTATACCTATCACAAAAACCTATAAAATAATATGCATTTGCGTATTTTTTTATGGAAATTGTTGTTCAACGCGCGTTTATGGTGCCTTGAATGAATTTAACGATAACCATAATATTTTGGTCTACGTTTGTCTTTGGCAGCTTATCGAAGGATAGGGATATTGGAAATCCATATAGCTTTTAAAGTCCTCATGTTATTGAATAATGGAGCTCTTTACTATATAAACATGATAAAGCGTGATATGAGTTATAAGCATAGATTGGTCTTGAGTTGGACTCTTTTAATCATAATTGATGAATACCCATACCTATACCCGGTCTAGTTCTAAATATATAAATTAACAATAAATGACTCGGCGAACTTCATACCGCCTCAGAATCAATAAGGAGACAGATCCAACAGTTCTGCCCTTCCGGGTGAAGACAAATCAAAGATAATTAAAATCGGTCCAGCTGTTTGTGAGTTATAAATGATGTAATTAACCTGACTTTGTTTTATCTATACTAATATTATAAAGAGGAAAGATTTGTATTTTTGTATGTATGTATGTAACAAATAAACTCGAATACGAACTATTATAAAGCTATAACTATTATAAAGCTGTAATAGAGCTATGTCTGTACATTTAAGGTACCATTTGAGAATAAAAAAATCACTGTATTAGGCTATACAGGCGTGTGAACAGAAAACATTTTTTTTAGATTTTTTGTTACTTGTCGGTTTGTCTGTTTGTTCTTTCGCGGTTCAGGCCAAAACTACTGAACAGATTTTGATGCAACTTTTTTGTTTGATATCTCTTGATTAGACTTAAAAACTGGTATACATTTTATCCCGCTACTATATCGGGAGTGAGACCAGAGACAACCTAAAACTAGCTTTTGGTTGCGGCGGAGCCGCGGCCAAAGGCTAGTTATATGTAGATATACTCGTATATATATGTAGATATACTCGTATATTTATGTATATACACCATAAATTATATAAAGATAGTGTGAGTATTCCTTGCAACATAATAGGGAGCCAAATAAATTCTACGCAGCATAAATTTAAATAGGAAATACTCGTAGGTACTGTGATAGTACCGAATATATTAAGATAAAGTTAAGCTCCTTAGCTCAGTTCAAAGTTAGCGTAGTAGTGACTAATACTAACTAAATATACAGAAATAGTCTAAATCTAGTTGCAACAGATTAGTTGATACAAGTTAATTTAACCTCACAGAGTAGTTTGTTGACATTTTGTCTAACAGTATATTTATATGAGTACTTAGGTATGGGTTGTAATATAGTTTTATATATTACTAGCCTTTGCACGCGGCTCTGCCGCAGCCAAAAGACAGTTTTTATGTTACGTCTCAGGTTCCCGATATAGTAGCGGGATAAATAATGTAAGTATATAAGTTTTTAAGTCTAATCAAGAGCTATCAAAAAAAAGTTAGCATCAAAATCCGTTCTGTAGTTTTTGCGTGATGCGCGAATGATCAAACAGACAAACCGACAAACAACAAAAAATAAAAATAAATTGGTTTGTGTTCAGACACGCCTTTATCGGGCCTCGTGGACTAATGTTAAGTGGTTACGGGCAACACCAGAGGCAGCATTCATGCGTCGTTCCAATGAAAGGTATAGTAGATGAAGAGGAAGAATGATAAGAACAGGATGAACAGGGTCACTTAGGCATCCGGCACTCTTACTCACCACAAGAAATACAACAGTAGGAGTACCTAACGTGTTTTACGCTGATTTTCTGTGAGAAGGTGGTACTTTCCCGGTCCAGGAGGCCCATTAATGCTGAGAGAAGCAAGGCTCTACGACTATCAAACCACAACCACAACTAGGATACCGGTCAAATTTATTTTTAGACAGAATATGGGTGAATATGGTGTCGTTTACACTACTTCTGCGTCTGTGGTGCAGCGGTAGTGTAAGCAACTGCTGATCATGAGGTCTCCGGCTCGATCCTCGGGTCGGGCAGTGTTAATGAGATTTTTCGTAAAAAAAAATATAAATTTTCAGTAGCAGCCCAGAGTTGGGAAATGTGCCTGGTGGACGTCAATAGGCTCGCCTGAGACTTAAACATAGCTGGCGAGTCGTGGGTGTGTAATACACCTCTGCCTACCCCTTCGGGGAATACAGGCGTGATGCTATGTTTATACTATGTTTAATATGGGTAAAGTATGTATGCTTATTTTTTTATACTACGTGGGTGGAAATCAAGTTAATTAATCAATTAGCGGTTACCGTAGCCTTCACCTATATACGCTAAGAACACTAGAGGCATATAAGCTCGTCTTCTGTGAGAGGTGGTACTTCCCTGATCGAGCCGGCCTATTCATACTAGGATAAGCAAAGCTTACCAACTATTGATATGGTTCGAATGGTTAAGCTGTGAATTGCAGTGAGTATAATAAATGCGTACATTTCCTACCCAGACTCAACTGAGCCGAAAGCAATTAAGTGGCTAAGCGAGCTTGGCTCGATTAGTCAATAGATAGGTGACCCTTCAATAGTAGTCACATAGAGCATTTCTGTGCTTAAAAGATTAAGGTTTTGGCTCAATATTGGAACTATTTCGTGACTAATTCAACATTCATATCAGATTAACTAAAGACCATATACATACCAAAACTTACAGATATACCTAGTGCTGAACTGAAACTAGGTAGATAAGTAATATTATAATGATTATGACATATAGGTAGATACATATTCTTAATTATATATAAAAGTTATTTTTAAAGTTGATACTCTATATTGTATTATAGACACCATCTTACATTAAAGAATATAAGTATTGCATGTTTATAAGGCCATTTGTAGATATAGCGTGTGTGAATTATACCTAATACCAAGCAAACCCAATTTACTAGGCATACAATCATTCATTTATACGGACTTTTATCGTACCTATATAGCTAGACATAGATCTCCCAGTGAAAGTGCTACAATAAGGGGCCTTGTGCCAAGCCGTCCTACGCTACACCATCCGGAACGTGGTTACCATGCCAATGGTTATCGGTTCCTCGAGCAATAAGGTCGGCCCATTGCCACTTCAGCATGCCCAGCTCCCTCAGTTACTCCCGTATTTCGAATTTTATCTCTTAAGGCGATCCAGTGATAGAGCTTATATAATAGGCCAACATTGGTGTAAGTCTCTGTTCAGTATGTCATCACTGGTAACACACACTGATCGTAGATCTTAGTTTATACAGAAACACAGGAATTTCAGATGGGTAGACCTTTCTACGCATAACTCGGCAAGGTAGATCTTGTAAAGCCCAGTCACAATAAGTATTTCAAGCTCATGCTATTAAAAATATGTGAATAAAAGCCAGATTATACAATATCGATTATTCATTTATCGACGATCTCCAAACCACACTCCAAACTGTACGGAAGACATACCTATCAATATGTTACATGTCTACTGTGCTCCAAGGTAACAATTACGATTAATTGGCTCAATTATAATATAAATAAACAGACAAATTGAAAAAAAACATTTATAGTGAACTAATTAAATCTGTTCATATGCGTAGGTACGTTCTCAATTTTATGGGCAGAAAACCTATTTAAGAGAATTTTTAATACTTAAATATTACGTAGATACATAATATTATGTAAAAGTTTCCACCTATGATATAACCAGAACATATTTTAATATTTATTGACAATGCTTTAGCCACAGACTTAAAAATATCCTTTTCTTTGTACAGGCGGGAAAAAATGTGCCTGACATCCAGTTGTATCCGTCCGAAGTAAGTTTTTTGGTTTACGTGAACTTTGACATACTAAATATTCAGAAATTATTAAAATAGGTATTAAGTTACAATACTACACCTAATTTTAATTCAAAATACAACTAGTTACAAACTAAACACATCAAGTCTCTAGATATACCTATTACGTTATTGCGTGAACGTTTAATATAACACAGATTGTTATAACACAATATACGTTAATTGATATTGGATTAATCTCTAATATCAAATGAACGGTTTGTTATTAACGGCGTAACATTATTTTGATCGGGATAGTGCGCCAGTTCAAGTACCAGTAATGTAGTGTTTCAGACACATACGACATTGCGTTACGACCGTAGGGGCACTCCAGCCGGTGCTGGAGAAATGGGCGGGGCGACGGCACGGAGTCCTTACCTTCCGACTGGTGCAGGTACTGTCGGGGCACGGTTACTTCGGCAGATATCTGCTCATAGTCGCAAAGAGGAAAACGACTCCGGGCTGTCACCACTGCGGCTGTGACGAGGACACGGCGCGGCACACGCTCGAGTCGTGTCCGACTTGGGCCGAGCAGCGCCGTGAACTTGTCGCGGAAATAGGGGGGGACCTCTCGCTGCCGAGCGTCATCAGAGCGATGCTTGGCAGCGACAGGAATTGGGCCGCGGTCGCTGCCTTCTGCGAGGAGGTCATCTCGCGGAAAGAAGCGGCGGAGAGGGCTAGGGAGGAGGATTCTTCCGCTGACCCAAACCGCCGCCAGTGACCGGGGCGGCACAGGCACAGGTACTTGCGCCTCATGCTGCCCTAGCTGAGGCTACGGGTGGATGGACCGGGGAACATCCGCCACTCGCAAGGCCTCCCGCGAAGGTGTGACGCTCCTCTGCGGATGCGTCGCTCAGTAGAGGGTACCCGAAAGGGTAAGCCGCCGGCGGACCACCGAAGGAATGTAACATAGTTCCAGTGGCCCGCCAATAAAGGTGGAGAGACACATTGCGGGTTTCTTTAGTGGGTGCAGGCCCCACACTACCCTGTTCGTTGCCCCGAATGACGGGGTATGCGGTTAGGAACATTTTTCTTCGCCTTAACAAAAAAAAAAGGACTGTAGGTTATACCGTTACAAAGTGTATCCTTCCGAACAAAAAGTGATACGTTTTACTTCCTCCGCGGTTCGTAAGGCACGTTAAGTGATGGGTCGACGTCAATTTATATCTTGGCAATTGTTGCAAGTTGTCCGAGCCCCGAATAAAATATTGTCCCCTTAGTGGGGTCGTGGGGGTCACATAGGCAGTCACTCCGTGTAAAAAGGTACTGGTGGATTAGTTAAAACTGAACAGATCGGAAGCCGAATCTAAAAAAGTTTGGGATAAGGCCGGGAAAATTATAAGTCTAGTCTAATCTAGACTATTACTTCTCACGACTAGTTAAACACTTGTTATAAAAAAAGATCCAATGTAATAGGTAATCAAATTGTTATAAAATCCATTTGTAATAAAAAAATCTGCCTCGGTGGTGCAGCGGTAGTGTGAGCGACTGCTGATCACGAGGTCTCGGGTTTGATCCCCGTGTCGAGCGGTGCTACTGAGCTTTTTCGTAAAAAGAAAAATTCTCAATCAGCCCGGAGTTTGGAAATGGACAGCAATAGGCTCGCCCGCTATTATGTGGGACTTAAACATAGCTGGCGAACAGTGGGTGTGCCTACCCCTTAGGGGAATACAGGCGTGATCCTATGTTTGTTTATTTGTTTGAAAAGATCCATCCAGTCAAACAAATGGAAATAGAAGTATGAGAGTAACTCATTGCTCAGCCGATATTTTCCATATATGATAATAAAACACATCATTACACATTACATGGCTCTTGTGTTATTTACAAGAGCCGATATTTAAGTACTTGAAAACGTGAGGCCCTTGTTAAGAGGGCATTGATGTACATATATGGTTACTTCAAAATGATGGGGCATTTTCACCTCTTCTATTATATATTACGCTTTGTGGCATGATTTCCGGTTTACTGCGGCCGATTCGCCCATCGCTAGGAAGCCATTTGCACGTTTTTACATTTTTTATGAAACAATCCTAAAAGTCGGGATTGTTACATTAGCCGGGTAAGTATGATTTCTCAGATCTTATTACTTGAATAATGTTCATCGTGGTGATGTCGGTGTATAACTCTATAAGTACATCATTTAGTTAAGTCATTATTTGCGTGTGTCTGTTTGTCCGCGTTTGGAATTTAAACCAAACAACAGATTTTGAAACAGTTTTCACTGTCCTTTAGGTAATTTTACAATAAAGGTTTATATCCATTATAAAGCTGTAATAAAGCTGTATCTGTACATTTAATGTATTTGAAAAAAATGTAACTATATTAGTCTATTAGGCGTGTCAAAAAAACTTCAATGCAATTTTATTTGATAGCTCTTGATTAGACTTAAAAACTGGTATACATTTTATCCCGCTACTATATCGGGAACCTAAGATATTAAATGCAAACTAGCTTTTGGCTGCGGTGCGGTCAGTGTAAATAGTAGCGTATAATACATTTTATAATCAAGTTAATTTGCGGTATAGACTGGCCACACTATAAGATATACTTTAATATACTGTAAAAGAGTAGTAGTTTATCAAAAATGTTTAAGGTATTATTATTAGTGAATTGCATTCGTGCGAAACGAGACAGGTATTACTAAATATATTTTTTAGAGACTGGCTAGCTATCGGGGTTTTTATGCCACCATAGCAACATTTATTTTAACTCATATAAAATACCAAATGATTTATCGTCTCATAAAAGAAGAGAACCTTTTCCAGTATGGCTACCATAGCTATGAATCTGGCTAGAGACCTCGTCAGGAAAGAAAATATCGTGGCTGAAGAGATTTGAGAATCAGCTGATCCTAGCTCGTTTGGCTTGCTTTGAGAAACCTATGAGATGTAATATACCAAGTATATAGAATGAAAGGAGGAAAACCTTCCATACCCACGGATTGTCAAACTCGGCTATCTTAACACACACACGCACACACACACAATTACCAAAGGTTACTAATCCGCACTTCTCACAGATAGAGGGGAATTTTCATAAAAGTAATGTAGTATGGACAACAACAAAAATCTTACCCAATGCGAAGCAACCATGCGATGTGGTATGAATCCCAAAACCACAACGTGCAATGTTCCGCAAAATTTCGAACACAGATTCGGCAGTTGTTTTGCCGCTCCACGAGGCATCTTCAGGATAGCTCGGCGACTAATGGGTGAATATAGCTTTATCACGTTCCCCTCTGTCTGTGAGAAGTGCGTATTGGCAATCTATGCTTATGTTGTATGTGCTAAGATTACCTGGAATGATACTCTGTGTATGGTGGGTTTTCCTCATAAAATATAAATTCAAAATTCAAAAATATCTTTATTTCATAGGCCTATTAAATAGCACTTAAAATCGTCAAGAATACACTAATAATTAACACGATCGCCTGAGGCGAGTGCATCCGCAATAACAAAGTTGCGATTGCAATCGCCACAAGCAGCCGGATTCCGAAGTAAAGCTTTTCACGAGAAGAACCCGGCAAGAAACTCATGGGCCACTTTTTTAAATTGCCAATTTATTACAATTTAATATAATTTATATAACTAAAATGACATAATATCATACAATACAATTTTGAAAATTAATTAATGAGGAGCAGCTCAAGCCCATTTTGTTTTGTCCTCAAGATAATCCGAAACAGTGTAATAACCTTGATTACAAAGTCTAATTTTATGGCTAAATATATTATATAATACCTAGTAGATAGGTTCTGAAGGAGGTGGTTTGTTTATTATTATTAACACAAACTGCCCGATTATCTTTATAGGGGTGATTAGAAATCCCAAATAAAATAAAGTATTTTTTAATCAGTTTTGTTACAAATATGCATTGCTCAGTTATAAAATAAACTTTAAAAAAACATACCCGATTTAATAATCTCTCTCTACTGCGTCTGGATGTTTTCTATCTATTATATTTATGTATTTACAAAAAAACAAGTAATATAATATGTATTATATCCGTAATCTGGCCGTGTGGGGCCGGCTTTAGAATTGTCCCACCCCTCTCTACCCACGGGAGTCGTAAGAGCCGACTGAGGGAATACCGAAGGAGTGGGCAGCAGACTCTCTTGAGTATCAACAACATCCACTGCGATCGCCAACCCGCCTGCCAAGCGTGGCGATTATGGCATTATCCCCCATGACGGGATCGCTCGTTGTGGCGTTCTCTTGGGGAGGCCTATGTCCAGCAGTGGACTTTGAATGGCTGATGGATGGATGGATGGATCCGTAATCTGGTAGCCATAGCACGAGCGTTAAGCTTAGTTTGGGACCAGAGGACGTTTTGTGAAATGTCCGTAAATATTTATTTATTTATTTAATAACTTTATTTATTGCTGTTTGTCATTATGGTGTCGTGTTGTGTACTGGCTGTATCTACCCGAAGTCCAAGGTCCCTTGCCAATAAAACATCATTTCACAAATATAAAAGTATAACCAAAAAAAGGGAACATAACCTATTTATATCATAGACAAATTTGGTACGTGATATTTTTTGATGTTAAGCATTTACTTGACTTCGGATTTCGTCACATTCAGGAAATATGAGAATTTTGCATTCTAAGACGTCTGTGAAAATTCTATTACAAAACTGTAACAAATCTGTGTCTGTTAATTTAAGATATTTGAGAAAAAATTCTGTATTAGGCTATTATGTATAGGCGTGTCTAAACACAAACATTTTTCAGCTTTTTTGTCTGTCTGTTTGTTCGTTCGCGCATCACGCAAAAACTACTGAATGTATTTTGATGCAACTTTTTTTATTTAGCTCTTATTTTGTAACTTTTTTATGAGACTTAAAACCTTGTATATTTTATCCCGCTATTATATCGGGAACCTGAGATATAGCCTAAAAACTAGCTTTTGGTTGCGGCGAAATACAAAAAATAAAGAAATAGAAGTGGGCAAAGGCTGGATCACAGTCCATTCATTGCGGCTCTATTGTTAGCAAGATTGTTCGTGTCTCATACTCGCAAATTGGATACACCGTAATTCATGAAAGGACAAGGTCAGATGTTGCATTATTTACCGTTGAAAACTTACTGATATTATAAATGCGAAAGTATGTTTAACTGTTGGTTTTTTAAATTTAATTGTCTTATCTGCTTGTTATTTTAATGGAATAGTCTATAGTCAATGACACTCCTCAAATGCCTTCTAAATATTGTAGAAATATTTTTTAAGACCTAATAAGTACCTAGTAAAAATTACCTTTTTATTACAAGTTTAAATTTTCTCCGTCGATGTTTATCATATAAGAAGACGGTTATCTATTTGATTATTGATGTGAAACATCTAATGCGGAGGGAGGGTAAAATCGGCTGTTAGCGTGGCGACGCTTTTTTACTTGTTCCATTCAAATCTTGCAAGTTAAATTAGACACACTTCCCGATTTCCTATTGAGCTGAAATTTTACAAGCATGTGTATATTGCGTAATAATGCAATATTATGATGACATGAAGCTGATCTGATGATGGAGCTGGAAGGTGGATACAGGAACTTCATAATGAAACGGCGTAACACTATCGAGTTTGGACTCGTTTGATTCGTCTTGACGAGTACTTTATCTTTAGATAGTATCGAGGATCCGATGATGGAGCTAGACGGTGGCCATAGGAACCACAATATAAAACGACATAACCCCATCGAGTTTGGGCTCGTATCATTCGTCTTGACGAGTACTTTGCCTCTAGATGGTATCCAGGGTCTGATGATAAAGCTGGAAGGTAGTCACAGTAACTCCATAATGAAACGACGCAACCCCATTAAGTTTGGACTCGTTTGATTCGTCTTGATGAGTACTTAGTCTTTTAATGGTATCCAGGGGCGGATGATGGAGCTAAAAGGTGGCCATAGGAACTCCGTCATAAAATGACATAACTCCATCTAGTTTGGGCTCTTATGATTTGTGTTGACGAGTTCTTTGTCTCTAGATAGTATCCATGGTCTGACGATGGAGCTAGAAGATGGCCACAGTAACTCTGTATTGAAATGACGCAACCTCATCGTGTTTGTACTCGTTTGATTAGTCTTGACGAGTACTTTGTCTCTAGATAGTATCCAGGGTCTGATGATGGCGCTGGAAGGTGTCCACAGTAACTCTGTA
Source organism: Leucoma salicis (assembly GCA_948253155.1). Classification (NCBI taxonomy): domain Eukaryota; kingdom Metazoa; phylum Arthropoda; class Insecta; order Lepidoptera; family Erebidae; genus Leucoma; species Leucoma salicis. The sequence continues at coordinate 11,128,307 of OX411815.1, forward strand.
ATGAAACGACTCAACCTTATCGAGTTTGGAATTGTTTGTTTCGCCTTGATGAGTACTTTGGTCCTAGATGATTTCCAGGGCCTTATGATGGTGATTTATGTCCATTTCCGCTATTTTACATATGTCATAATTTTATGCAAGCACACATTGAAAAAGTTATGATCGTTTTATTTCTACTCATTATTCATATAAAATAATTTCAATGTTTCACATCTAGTAGACGTCCCACAACGTCTATTTTTATTAATTATTATACCTATTACTATAACATTGGCAGAGGACCCATAACTACTCTGATTGTAAGTAGCTTAAACGCTTATTTAGTTACTGTTAAGATTACAAGCTTAGTCGTGGTGTACGAGTAAAATTGGAATAAGATCGATCATCCATGGGAGACTAAAATACATCGAGATACGTCACAAAACATTCTCTAGTGGCCACGACTAATGTAATTTAACTGAAAGATCGGAATCAATAATACATTTATTTTCATAGATAGCACACAAAAGACCAATTAATGTTTTTTTCAGTAAGTATACCATACTTGCTGAAAAACTATAGATCACTTACATAAAGTTTACAACAATGTTGTATTAGATCGTGTCACAGGCGTTACAGCATACCAATGTAATACCGAGCAGTCGAGCGCTTTACATCAGCAACGACTTGAACGAATTCCGTCGCCTGCTGACACGACATGAACGTGTTAAAGGACGTCCTCAGATGTCCTCATTCCGTGTAAAAAGATGATGAGACGTCGAGATGTTTTGTGAATAGTGACGCTTGCCTATTCAAACTTTCTTTTACCTAACGAGAGCAACGAAAACTTAGCTATCATTTTTCATTTCACATTTTCGTACCTACTTTGTGTTTTAGTAAATGGCCGAGCATGTGACCTGCTTAAATTTATAAAAATAACAAAATGTTAACAAAGCGCTGTGTTCATATTATCATAGCATCATGCTGAGTGCGGACCTCGTTGACACAGACGCGATACACATACATTCTCTATAATAATAAGATGTTAATGTATCTAATTATGTTATGTATGTCGAGACTGTGGAAATGAAATATTTTTCTTTCTTTTCTTTCTTCTTTATGCATTTTAATATCTAGTAATATTATCTGACAATTTTTTTTTATTGCAATCTTGTTTTATAAGTATTTAGATCTGTATTTTAGCACTTGACATGCTTAGCTACTTTATAGAACAAATTATTTGTGAATATGGAAAAAAAGAAGTTTAGTACGAGCGGTATTCGAGTGGAAGGGATACAGGTTCGAATCCCACTCGCACTACAGTTCTCTTTTAAATAATTTGTTGTTTATAAATTTGAAAAAAATATATATTATTGGTGAAAAACGAAGTATTTTTGGTGTATTTCCTAGAAATACATGTGTATGTGTGTGTCATATTATTATGAGCCCTTGTGCTCCAGTGCGGTCTGTTCGGAATTCTTCTCCTTTATCACGCAGTAATGAATGGGGAGGTGACATTATATTTTTATTCCGTCCCCACACAATTTTAATTAAAAAGCTTTCACAGACATCATCACGCAGTAATGAATGGGGAGGTGACATTATATTTTTAGTCCGTCCTCACACAATTTTAATTAAAAGCTTTCACAGACATCTTCAAAGTTATTGAAAGTTCTATTGCTGTGGTAACAATTTCCGTATGTCGCATACATACAAATGATTCATCAAAATGTCGCATTCAAATTATTCATAACCGTTTGCGCCCAACTTTAACGCAAGCACTTAGGCAAATACACAAATAAATCATGCTGTAATCACAATAAAATATATACGCTTTACGCATATGTGTAATGGCTCCTCTACATGATGGGCCATCGCGATGGTCCACTATGATGGGCCAGCGTGTGGAGGGTATAGTGGTGTAGGTTGGCTTATGGTGCGTGCGATGGTCGTGGAATGGCGTCGGTGTCGGTTTTTCGAGCGCACATCAAAGGTAGTGCGCCAGCGATGGCGGTACGCATCTACAAGTGGCCAAAGTTGGTGCAAAACATAAACAACGCAAAGATAAAAATAAGGTAAAAAAAAATGATTTATATGTATAACTTGGTATTATGCATTTCAAAGAATAGGATAATGAAACTTCTTTTAAGCCACTTCTTTTTAATATATTTTTTATTCTTGTGTACATTAAGAAAATAATGATACGTAGGTACTGTATAGATTATAATGCCGCAGCGGCTAATGCTTCTACGTCCATCTCGAAAACGTAAAGATCACAACTGAATATCGCCATCGTGTAGTTGCGTTTCAACCATCGCTGGGCCAGCGCTGGCCCATCATGTAGAGGAGCCATAACAAACCTGGGGTACTTAAACTTTTTTTTTGAGAAGATAGGCAGATTTAGATATTTAATGCCAATATATCGGGTCAGCAGCAATTTAATATTCAATCACTGTACAAGTAGAAAAGGTAACATGTAACGGCCGCTAATATTTAATGCAGTTATTTGAGTAGGTACTTTCTTTTTTAATGCTGAAGCATAAAAGGTAATTTGATTTATACTTGCATTGTATCCCTACATAAAATTGATTATCCAAAAAATAAAAAATAAATGTCTCTCTATTCCCCCACTCTTATCATTTCGAAACCAGAGATAGTTTTGGCACATGATGTAACTATTGTTCTTGGATTACTTTTTTATACTACGTGGGTGGCAAACAAGCATATGGCCCACCTGATGGTAAGCTGTTACCGTAGCCTGTATACGCTAACAATATCAGAGGCATTACTCGCGCATCGCCATCTCTATAATTATTCTTAATTTCTGATAAAATCTTAGCCTCCTCTATAGCTTGGCCTACACTGCCCTCACCAACACTAGAGCTATTTCCTACTACTTCTAACCCCTTGTTTTGTGGACTAAAGACATTTCCCTCATCCGCCAACGTCCATTTTCACTCTCCGAGCTCGGTACAGTAACATCAGATAAGCATGACCTGCGACGAATTTGATCCAAGTACCTTCTAAGCAATTGACCGTCATCCCTACTCTTGAGTATCTTCGTGAGCCATCGACCTCCTTAACGATTCCTTTTACCCATTTATCTTTATTTCCATACCCACGCATCCATATTAAATCGCCCTGTTCAAAATGACGATGTACCCCGCCTGCGCGTTGCACTTGGCGAATCTGAGCATCCTGAACCCTATTCTCAACCATCCGCTCTGAGCGTAATAGATCTAACCTCGAACGTAGCGGCCGTTTTGTAACAGCATAGCTGGTGTCTCACCTGTCGTGTTATGAATAGTATTCCAATAGGTTAGAATAAACGTTTGTAAGGCTGTATTTATATCTAAGTTGTCCCTGAGTGCTGCACATATTCTGATGTTACAGTCCTTCTTCACGACTGGCACGATAGGCGTCGCCCAGTCAGAGCGCTCAACGGGCGAGAGAATGCCGTCGTGCACAAGCTGCACCAGCGTGCGCTCCACGGGCGCACGCAGCGCGTACGCCAGCTGGGGCGCACGCATGAACACGGGCCGCGCGCCCTCGCGGATGAGGGCCGTGCTGCCAGTGAACCGGCACAGACCCTCCGCGAACACCTCACAGTATCTGAAACTGAACGCGATCACATCAAAGACATCCCCTTTAAACATCGCTAGATTATTACAGTCGTAGGTGACCGTCGGTAACCTTATTTTTAGTTCAGACATCCATTGTCGGCCTAACGAAAAACGGTTCTACCGTTGTCTACCACAAACAATTCTAAGACTTTAGCCTTATTTTTATACTTCACTAACGGCTAACTGGGTACACTAATCCCAATGGTTTGACTAACTCGCCCGTATAGTATTTAAATGATAACTCGCTGGGCATGAGGGGCAAATTTTTAAACTGTCTATTATAGCAGTCCCAGCTTATACATGATACCGCACTGCCGGTGTCGCACTCCATCTTGATGTCGGTACCGTTAACATTCAATGTGATACATTATATAGGTTTACACTGAGTAGGTGATAATCGATATATCGTCGCCTTACTTTCTCAACCTCGTAACTACAGAACTACAACTTTATAGAAGAGTAAAAAAAATAATAATTTAAAATTTTTCTGTGACATGGATTTTTTGAATATGACGTTAAAATAACTACCATATCTAGCTTGTTTTGACCAACAATGTATTCTAAGTTGAAAGTTATAATACTGGGAAAACATAGATTTTCGAGATACGAGGTTTTTGAATTAAGATTGCATTAACCATATGCATAACTTACAAGGCTGTTGAACACGCCGAAAGTAAATAAAAAAGTTTTTTTTTATATAATGAGTAATGTATTTGAGTTACACAAAAAGTTAAAGTGACAATAGAAAACCATTGAGTTAGATTTACAATAGTAGCAGTATAATATTAATGTGGAAAACGCTTGTAGCAATTTATTCTTATTCATGTTGCAAATTATCGTAGAAAGTATGATAATCAGCTGGTATCAGTTCCTTCAGACTTTGCAGATCATCATATTTTCGTTTAGTTATTGTTAAAAGATGATGGTAAAGTTGTTTAATCATTGAATTTCCGGAAATTACATGACGAGATAAGCGCTGAAGTAATAGACTCCAGTTGTCATCGAAACTGAGTTTGTAATGAATTCCAGCAACAGATGATAATTTTAGGGCCCTTTTATCTACAACACAAGGATCTCTTTTTTTGGTCACTGGCCGAATGGACTTCATGTAGTTCAATGATGAAAAATCTCTAAAGAAAGTATGATCCAGGTATTTCACTTGGTATGGAGATGATCTAGCCTGAGTAATGATTCTCACGAAATCGGCAGGCACATAGAGCTCCTTTCCTTTTTTCTTTCGTTGTATTGTAGCATGAACTGAGTCACACTCCATCTGTGTATGCCCAACTATTAAATATTTTTGGTGAATTTCTGTGTGGTGAGTGATTGCAAAGTTTTGTAAGGCATTTGTAAGGGTGACATTGCGATTTTGCGCGCTACATCCGTCACTGTAAATTACTATAAGTTTGCTTTTGTCTTCTAAACCTTCTAAGTAATCTAAAAGACATGAAGTAAAGACATTTGAGTCCGTTCCGCCTTCGCCTTCATGCCATACATAGGATACGACGCTCTTGTCATTTTCATTATATATTGTGAACTGATGCACACTCAATTTTAATTTAAAGTACTGAGCTCCAGCAAAGATATTAGGTGTGGACTGAAATGCCTGTAAGTCCAAAGTTAACATGTGGATACCTCCAGTCGAGCACATCAAATTGTCAGCTTCTTTTTTTTGTCTAGCTCGATTTCTAGCCATTCTGTGTGCCTCATAATCTTGCTGAGAAACGTTTTTGTTTTTAAAAGTGTAGCAAACATCACATTAATCCTTTTTTGGACGATATAGACCTATATTCATTTTTTTCCGCTACATCCAAAAAACATTTATAAGTAGGCTTTTCTCTTTCTGGCACATTATTGTCTTTCAGATATTTTTCAAAATCGCTATATAATTCTGTCCAGGTCATATAATTGACATCAACAAAATCTTTGCTATTGGATTCGCGACAATAATGAACAGGCATCTTTGGTAGAGCAGTAAAAAATTATTCTACGTGCTTTAATTTAGCGACATTGATAGATTTCTGTCGCTTTGGTGGTTTGTGTGATTTGTCCGCCATACCAATCTCATTTTTAGCAGATCTGCTACTTTTAACGAATACTCAAATGTGTTCATCCTTTTAGACGGCTGACCTGTTGTTTGAGCGGTAACCGAATTACAATTTACCATAGCAATCACGTAGGCTTTCTTTTCTTCTCAAGATAGACTCTAAAATGTATTAAAAATAGATTTTCTCTCTACATCAGCAGAATCACATCACATCTTTTTTTCATCTTTTTTTGTTCTCTCCTTTCCCACCCAACAATTCCTTCAATTTTCTTTCCCTTTATTGAAACATACTCTTGTCCCTTCAATATTTTTTCTTTCAATCGGTTCCTAGTCCAGTTTTTCTTATTTCCTTGACCTTTCCTAGCTCTTTTTAGTTTACCTACCTGAAAATTCATCTAGAAATCTACATGAAGTTTCAGCATCTGAAGAAGTCGTGTTTTCATATTCTTGGGGGCTAACTTCTGATCCATTATCTGACGATTCAGTCTCAGATGAAGATACGTCACAGTCTTGTGGAATTGGAATAATCATACCGGTTTTGAAATAAAACTACGTTAGCCTGGTGGACTTAGATGATAGACGTCCAAGGCTGATATCAGCCTTGGACGTCTATCATCTAAGTCCATCCGTGATCATGAATGCTGTAAAGTATTCGAAACGTCGGGATAGTAGTAAAATCAAGTAAACGCGACAGATTCCGTAAACGTAGTTTTATTTCAAAATGTGTAACATTCGCGTAAATATCAGAAAACATACCGGTTTTCTCACCTAAAACACTGTTCATGGTTGTCACATAAGAACAAGATGGTTGATTTATATTATGGGATTCGCGGTTAATAAAGACGAACTTGCCAGTCTTTTCATCTAATATAGCACTTTTGTCTTCAATAATACTGACTATTTTATTCAGAGAGGCATTTTTAAGAGCCAGTCCCACAAGTTTTTCTCATATAAAATTATGTTTATTAATGTAGAAAAAAGAACTTAATTATTGCTTGTTGGATTCCAGTTTCAAAGGGTAAGTTTAACAAGCGCATGTACAGTTTTAGGAGACTACTGAATGAGAAGTTTTATCTGAGTACCTACACTTTTCAAATAGTGGCCGCCGCTTTTAGCGCCAATTCAGGCACCAAGCTTACCAAGAAATTTTGTTTCTTCAATCCTCAACTTTTATGCTTACATTGAAAGGTAACTTTTTTGGTTTCAGTTCTTGGCTCCTGAATTAAATATTGATTAACCTCGTAATAATGCAAAGTATCCGTAGTAAAAAAACTTGTGGGACTGGCTCTTAAAAATGCCTCTCTGAATGAAATATTCAGTATTATTGAAGACAAAAGTGCTATATTAGATGAAAAGACTGGCAAGTTCGTCTCTATTAACCGCGAATCCCATAATATAAATCAACCATCTTGTTCTTATGTGACAACCACGAATAGTGTTTTAGATGAGAAAACCGGTATGATTATTCCAATTCCACAAGACTGTGACGTATCTTCATCTGAGACTGAATTGTCAGATAGTGGATCAGAAGTTAACCCCCAAGAATATGAAAACACGACTTCTTCAGATGCTGAAACTTCATGTAGATTTCTAGATGAATTTTCAGGTACAGTTAAACTAAAAAGAGCTAGGAAAGGTCAAGGAAATAAGAAAAACTGGACTAGGAACCGATTGTTTGCGATCGATATTACTTTATTAATATTTACGTCTAATGTTGCCTAGATGCTCGATAGATGGCGTTAGTGTCGGATTTAAATGCCGCTATGGTTTCATTACATTATAGCACAATATAAGCAAACTATTGTTTATGTTTTTTGAGTGAAAAAAGCGCAGTAGAGCACATATGTAAAAGTTGATCAGTAGTTTAATACAATAAATCGTCAATCACTGAATCAGCCAGATGATACAGTGGTTGGTAGGCGTGGGTCATATCGCTTTTTCTGAGAATCGTATCTGAATCAGATACGATTTTCAATATCAGATTTCAAAATCTTATATTTTAATATCTAGATATTTTACGTTCGCGTATCCATCATACGAGTAGATTCAGATTTCAGAAATCAAATCTGATGCGCATCTTTAAATAGGATACGACAATATCATAGATTTCAATACAATTCGGTATTGTAGATATACTCGCACTTATATAATAGATGTTTAATTCAGTATTTATTTATCACTAGCTGACCCGGCAAACGTTGTTTTGCCATATAAATTATATCTAGAGTATTTTTAGGGAATTTCTAGCGTAGAAATAAATAACTAACTTATTGTAAGTGTGTGAGGATGTGGACCTACCTACATATTAATTAAAAAATCCATTAAAACAATCCCCAACGTCCATAATACACAAATCTTTCTAAATTTAGAACGCGAAGGAAATTAAAAGAAATGAAACTTTCTTACGCAACTATTCGGACACAATTAAACAATAAGTACCTAATAAAACTATTACGTGCATAATGGTCCATGAGTACCAAAATTCGCTCAAGTTCAAGGCTAAATAATTAAAATTTTAGACATCATTGATATCATGATTAGTCCTTAACAGAAAGTAAGCTTTATTTGCATAGTATTAAGATTTAAAATTTAAGTAATTTTAAATCTTTAAAAATATCTTATATATCTTTAATTATAATATTTATATCAAATCTTTATATATATTTGTAGCATTTGACATGCTTAGCACTATACATTAAACACAAAGTGAAAAATGTGAAATCGAAAATAACAGTCAGGAGCAGGATTTGAACCTGCATCTTCTGGATACCGTCCAGATGCTTTACCAATTCAGCAATCCTGACAATTGCTCCTGACTGCTAATTTCGATAACACATCATACTTAACGTCTTTGGGTGACGCCTGCGCCATCTGTCGGACGTATTTTCATACATTATACCGACCAGGTAAACTTAATTTTACAATTAAGATTTTTACCTAATAATGACGCAAACCCTATAAATATTTATATATATTTGTAGCATTTGACATGCTTAGCACTATACATTAAACACAAAGTGAAAAATGTGAAATCGAAAATAACAGTCAGGAGCAGGATTTGAACCTGCATCTTCTGGATACCGTCCAGATGCTTTACCAATTCAGCAATCCTGACAATTGCTCCTGACTGCTAATTTCGATAACACATCATACTTAACGTCTTTGGGTGACGCCTGCGCCATCTGTCGGACGTATTTTCATACATTATACCGACCAGGTAAACTTAATTTTACAATTAAGATTTTTACCTAATAATGACGCAAACCCTATAAATATTTATATATATTTGTAGCATTTGACATGCTTAGCACTATACATTAAACACAAAGTGAAAAATGTGAAATCGAAAATAACAGTCAGGAGCAGGATTTGAACCTGCATCTTCTGGATACCGTCCAGATGCTTTACCAATTCAGCCATCCTGACAATTGCTCCTGACTGCTAATTTCGATAACACATCATACTTAACGTCTTTGGGTGACGCCTGCGCCATCTGTCGGACGTATTTTCATACATTATACCGACCGGTAAAGCATCTGGACGGTAAAGCATCTGGACGGTATCCAGAAGATGCAGGTTCAAATCCTGCTCCTGACTGTTATTTTCGATTTCACATTTTTCACTTTGTGTTTAATGTATATCAAATCTGTTAAAAAACCTGATATTGTGATATTACTGTACCGCTCTAACTAGTGTAATATTTGTATCTAACGCGCTTTGTCGCACGCATGTGGCCGATGCGTATCGTATCGCGTAGGTACAGACGAGTGAGGGAGTATTCAGTACATCGCAAATCTGATATTGTAATATTGCTGTACCGCTCTAACTAGTGTAATATTTGTATCTTACGCGCTTTGTCGTACGCATGCGGCCGATGCGTATCGTATCGCGTAGGTACAGACGAGTGAGCGAGTATTCAGTACATCGCAAATCTGATATTGTAATACTTAGATTTCGAAAGAGCCAGTAAGCGATTTTTAGATATTTGTACCAATATCAGATTTCGTATCCTATATACGATTTGTATCGCCCACTTTTAGTAGTTGGTGTTTCATTTGTTCCCAACCCCTACTACTAGTGTTGTTGCCCGTTCGAGATCACCTCAAATAACCCTGAGACCTTCGCCAGCTCGGGTCACCCGAGTCGGGTGTTATCCACCAATCGTTCCACATATAACCGCCAATCGTCACAATGTATTTTGAACTCACCAATTTTTGCCGGTCGACATTGTTCACTTTTATTTTTAGTGCCGTATGTGTATAATTTAAACGGTAATTACGCGTATGGTTATTAATACTCGTCGCCCCTGTGGTATATAAGGGTATACTCCAAGCCAGGGTTCGTGAAATGACACCACAAGTTGTAGCTATAACGTATATTGCTCGACTGCGTGATCACAGTACAGGGAAAATATGTTCTATATGTACCCACATATATTACTGATAGAAAGGATAATAAGGAGGCAGGATAGGAAAAGGTTTCCACACACCATAACCATACTAAACACAACGGCAGGAGTACCAATAGTTGTTACATAACGATTAACGACGACGGAACCACAGAAAATTTGTTCATTTCTGCTGGCCCGACACTGGCCCGGGATTTAAACCCGTGACACATGATGCGCAGTCTCGTTCACTTCTCCTCACGACCGAAGGATGCGTTGATAGTTCATACAGATCGTACGAGTATATCATAAGTTGTGTAACTTTAATCGGATCACACTAACTCTGAATATTCAATTCTAAAAGGCGAATTATTAATTTCAAGCATACCTACCTACGTATATTCGCGCGATGTAAATATCCAATAATCTATACAAATAAATAAAATTGAAGTGTCTGTTTGTACAGTCTAAATAATAACTTTTTACTTAATGTATACGAGAGTATATACGTTACCTATAACAAATTACCAATTTTTAAAGTTTTTGTCTGGCTGTTTGTTCCGGCTAATCTCCGGAACGGCTGGACCGATTTGGACGGGACTTTCACTAGCAGACAGCTGCAGTTACAGCGCGTAACTTAGGATACTTTTATTTTGGAAAAACAATTAGGATTCCGTGAAAAAGAAAGATGAAATGGTGAATGAATAAAATCTCCGGAATGGCTAGACCGAATTGGACGAAACTTTTACTAGCAGATAGCTGTTGTTATAAGGAGTAACTTAGGGTACTTTAATTTTGGAAAAATAATTAGGGTTGTGCAGAAAAAAAATTAAACTGATGAAATTTGAAAGATTCAAATATATAACTATATACATGGAATATAAGTTCATCCCATATATAGCTATCCCATATGTAGCTAGTTATGTACTAGCTGCCCGCCCTGGCTTCCCTTATTAGTTCGCTTTCTTCGCTTATTAGTTTGTACTGGCGTTACTATTGCATATTTTAACATGAAAAAATAGTTATTGTAGCATAACTGTTATAGTTAGACGTATGGTATCAAAGACTTTTTTTTAGATATTGATGACTTCTATAAAACTGTAGTACATTACTTCGTTCTATTGTCAGTAATTTATGAAGCGTTCGCGATATAAGGACTTGTTTGGGTATTTTTTTCACACGTTGGATTACATTATGGAGGTTTTCATACGGATCTCTAACTTCTTTGAAAATATTTTATCACCTATGTTTATAAGGGATAACTACAAATTATATTGGTAAAGAATTTTGCAAATCAATCCAGTAGTTTCAGAGGCTATTCAATTCAAACAAGCAATCAAATCTTTCCTCTTGAATAGTATTCAGGACTTTTTTGTAGATATTGATGTCCTCTATAAAACTGTAGAACATCACTGCTCTATTGCCAATAATTTAGGCAGCGTATGTGATATAGGGATTTTTTTTTTGGTATTTTTCATACGTTTTTTTACATTATTAAAGTTTTCATACGGATCCCTAACTTTTTGAAAACATTGCATAGTCTATGTTCATCAGAGATAACGTAGAATTCTAATGGTGAAAGAGTATAAATGTCTTTAAACACTATAAATGTGCTTGATCTACCCCCTTACAAACTAGAACTTAAAATTGGCGTAACCATCATCCATCCATCCATCAGCATTTTGACGTCCAGTGCTGGACATATACATAGAGAACGCCACAACGAGCGGTCCTGTGCCGACCGCATACAACGGCTCCCCGCGGCATACTAATACTCCGTAATTTAAACCCACCGAAACTTTGCAATGGTACTAGATTACGATTAGTATCATTACAAGGAAACGTTCTAAAAGGACTTTTAATATCCGGATGCTGAAAAGGTGAGATATATTTATACCACGAATTCCCATAATACCATCGAATTTTCTCTTTAAATTCAAAAGACTTCAATTTCAAGGGTTGCTTTGTTTATTTTTGTGAAATTCCTCGCGGACGAAGTCGCAGGTAACAGCTAGTCCTACATAAAATGTTGGCAGTCTAGCAGTCACTGTTAGTTTGTAGGGGCCTATAACAGTGACTGCTAGACTGCTGACATTCAGTTAGGCATTTAAAATTATATTGCTAATTTGAGATAAACTGTAGGTAAGCTCAATAAAATCATACAAAGCTTTTTTAAAAAAAAATACAAGTTTACGTAAAAAAATAAAAGAAATATTTTAAATAGAGAATAATAAATAATACCTACTCTTACGTGCGGTATTTTTTCGAATTGTTATGAGATAATGACTAAAGAGTGGTACAACCTTCATTTATTTACATTATTACAATTTTATATATTTTACAAACGATTAAAAAGGTGATAAAAACTAACCTAACTAAACTAACTATGAGTAAAGACAAAGTGAAAAATGTGAAAACGAAAATAACAGTCAGGAGCAGGATTTGAACCTGCATCTCCTGGATACCGTCCAGATGCTTTACCAATTCAGCCATCCTGACAATTGCTCCTGACTGCTAATTTCGATAACACATTCATACTTAACGTCTTTGGGTGACGCCTGCACCATCTGTCGGAAGTATTTTCATACTTTATACCGACCAGGTAAACTTAATTTTACAATTAAGATTTTTACCTAATAATGACGCAAACCCTATAAATATTTAGATATTTTTTTATATATTTTTAGAATTTGACATGCTTAGCACTATACATTAAACACAAACTGAAAAATGTGAAATCGAAAATAACAGTCAGGAGCAGGATTTGAACCTGCATCTCCTGTCCAGATGCTTTACCAATTCAGCCATCCTGACAATTGCTCCTGACTGCTAATTTCGATAACACATTCATACCTACTTAACGTCTTTGGGTGACGCCTGCACCATCTGTCGGAAGTATTTTCTGTTTAATGTATAGTGCTAAGCATGTCAAATGCTAATAATATATATAAAAATATCTAAATATGAGTAAAGAGTCAGTAAACAATCCTTAAAAACTTTCATTCTACACAACTGAACACCAAGGCGTTGTTTCAAAAGTTTTATATCGCGATTTCAGGATTCAACAAAGATGCAAAACCAATTTCTGGTAGGAAAAACTTTAACAAAATTCGAGTGAAAAGATAAAAGAGCTCTCACTCAAAATATTTTCAAGACACATTGGTTAAATATTTTTGAATATATGAATAAAATATGTGCAAGGATGTTTTGTCTTTTGTTTTTCTTTGTGCAATTCTTTTGGAAAAGCAAAACTGCCTTATGTTTTATTTGGTATGATAATGTCGTCTACTATAACTTCATAATCAAAGATATTGAAGTGAAAACTTCTTTTAGCGCGGTACGCATATTTTTAGATGAGATAAAATCTCTGGACTCGCGACACCGTTACGAGACTCAGCTGTCAGTGTGTGCATTGGAAATTAAATTTGACACACCTCCCGGTTTCCGATTGAGCTGAAATTTTACACCCATATGTATATCACGTGACAATGGATATTATGATGGCATGGAGCTGATTTGATGATGGAGCTGGAAGGTGGATCTTGGAACTCTATAATGAAACGGCGCAACCCCATCGAGTTTGGGCTTGTATGATTCGTCTTGACGAGTACTTTGTCTCTAGATGGTATCTAGGGGCTGAGGATGAAGCTGGAAGGTGGCCACAGTAACTCTTATAATTAAACGACGCAACCCCATCGAGTTTGGACTCGTTTGATTCGTCTTGATGAGTGCTTTGTCTTTAGATGGTATCCAGGGTCTGATGATGGAGCTAGAAGGTGGCCATGCGAAACTGTAATTAAATGGCGCAACTCCATCGAGTTAGGGCTCGTTTGAAATATCTTGACTCTAAGTACTTAACTAGTATCGTAAGTAGTAGTCTAAGTACTTTACTAGTATTAGTCTAAGTACTTGACTCCAGTCCTAGACGATATCCAGGGTCTGATGATGGAGCAAGAAGGTGGTCACAGTAACTCTGTAATGAAATGACGCAACCCCATCGAGTTTGGAATTGTTTGATTCGTCTTGACGAGTACTTTGTCTTTAGATGGTATCCATGGTCTGATGATGGAGCTAGAAGGTGGCCATAGGAACTCCGTTATAAAACAACATAACATCATCGAGTTTGGGCTCATATGATTCGTCTTGACGAGTACTTTGTCTCTAGATGGTATCCACGGTCTGATATGGAGCTGGAAGGAGGCTAAAGTAACTATGTAATGAAACGACCCGAACCCATTAAGTTTATATTCGTTTGATTCGTCTTAAGGAGAACTTTGTCAAGTTTTGATCATATTTTTTTAAATACCTGAATGAATAATTTTGATTTACAAGTTTTAATTTAAGATCGAATAATTAATTTTAATATCTAAAAATAACAACTGTTTGTTTATAGTTTTAAGTTTTCACTTCTGTCGGCAGCCCTTAGACTGCTTTGATTTTTTTTATACTCATATACTTATATAGTGACCAGCTCCTATTTCGCGTGGATGCAATTTACTAAAAAATATCTTTAGGATTTTTGAAGAACTAGAATTATCTTTTACAGAAAAAAATAGGATGTTTACACATATACCTATATCATCCTTAATCCTTAGACAATTATTTAAGTGACAATAAAAACCATTTCATAATCCTTTGCGTGGCTAAGAAGAAGAATTATACAGACAGACGCTGATAGCGACTTTACAATGGATATGTACTGATTTTATATTCTCTAAAGTTTTTTTTTATACATTATACACTATTTTCGTCGCACCTTGTAAACGGTACTGTTATCCCAAATTTGTTAGAAATAAACGATCTATACAACTTGCAAAGATTAAATCGTTATTTTATTTCTCAAAAGTTTACATATGAATAAAAGAAGTAAGAATTATTTAGTAGTCATATTTTTGTAATTTTCATTGTTGTTTAATAGTAGAATTATTAAATATTTCCTATAATATCAATATGTCATATACCACATTTTAATAAAAAATGTTTTAATCAACATAATAATAGAACAAAAAAGTTCTTGCCTTGACATAATATAGCGCTGTTCCATGCCGCCTTTTTGTCGAAGCATTGACAGTAGTTACACAAGCAATTATTCACGACAAAAGACCTAGTCTAGGTACAAATTTACCTCTATTTTCGTCTTGAACTCCAAATGAAATACCTGTAAGATGATGGAGAAGAATTTTCACACGAATCAGTTGATTTTATAGAACCTTGTTTAGATATAATACCAATGCCCTTCCCGAATAAGGATTTTTTCAAAATGATGCGGTTACTCTGGGCTCGTTATTTAATAATTTTATTTATCTTCTGAGGAACAATAGACCCAGCTCTGGTGTCAGCTCAGTAACACTTCGGGTCAGGATTCCGGTTGAAAATGTTTCACAAATTATTAAAGTCATTACCACTTACAAAAATGGCTCTCCTGAAGAAATGCATTATTTGCCTTACGACCTTATGCGTAGGAGGCGTCGATATTTGTACTGCGTCTGGGTGTTTTCTATGTATTATATGTACGTATTTACAAAAAAAAAGTTATATACATATGTAGTATATCCGTAATCTGGTACCCATAGTATAAACGTTAAGCTTAGTTTGGGACCAGAGGACGTTGTGTGAAATGTCCGTGAATATTATTTACCCGTAAATTATATTAGTAGGTATACAAATAGAGAAGACCTTAATTATAGTTTTAGTTTTATATACTTACCTACTCCGGTTTGTAAAACAGAAATTTATTCATTTTCAACGAATCTTTAGCATGATAGTTCTCAAGTGTACTCTATTGATCGAAGTCTTTATCATCGTATCTTTTGCGTACTGCCGTTCTTGTGTGGTTGCAGCAGATCAGTGTCAGGTGGTTTGCAATCTTGCTTCTGCCTGGCACTATGCTGAGCTGGCAACCAATTGGCCATTGACTTATTTAAAAAAAAAACCTATACGTCGCGGGACGTCTAGCAGATGTGAAAACATCAAAATTATTTTGTAGAAATAAAATGATCATAACTTGACAAAGTACTCATCGAGACGAATCAAATTATCCCAAACTCGATAAGGTTGCGTCGTTTCATTACAGAGTTACTGTAGTCACCTTCGAGCTCCATCATCAGACCCTGGATATCATCTATGACTGAAGTTCTAGTCAGGACATTTCAAACGAGCCCTAACTCGATGGAGTTGCGCCATTTAATTACAGAGTTTCACATGGCCACCTTCCAGCTCCATCATCAGACCCTGGATATCATCTAGACACAAAGTACTCGGCAAGACGAATCATACGAGCCCAAACTTGATGGGGTTGCGCCGTTTCATTATAGTTTCTATGTCTACCTTCCAGCGACATCATCAGATCAGTTCCATGTTATCATAATATTGCATTGTCACGTGATAAACACATGCGTTTAAAATGTCAGCATCGGAAATCGGGAAGTGTGTCAAATTTGACTTGCAAGATTTGAAAGGGACATGTACCTACAATAAAAGCGTCGCCACGCTAACAGGCGATTTTACCCTCCGTCCGCATTAGATGTTTCACATCGAAATATGTTATTTTCTTTTTCTATTGTATTCAAGGGGCTTATAAAAGAGAAAGACTTACATTTATTTAATTTTTTTTTTTAATTTCGTCTTTTAAAATAACTTTGATTGTTGTAGGTATGCTTTAAAATTACATTATTCGAGAGAAACATAATCTCGTTAATCGTGGGCTTGGCATCTAGTGACAGAGGTCGAGTGGTTTATATTCCGTTGCCGTTCTGGTTTTGAAGGGAGATGAGAAATATTATCCGTTTTCAAGTAGGTGCAATTCTAGATTAGCTGGACCTAACACCAGCGCAGCGATATCCTAGTGGTAAAACAAAGTACTGCATTGACAATGTTTAATATTACGTCAAAATCACCGCACAAACTATTTTAAATTTTTGAATATATGGAATACATTGTGAAGAGACCTGTATGCCTGAGTGCTTATTTCGAGGGCTTGTGAAATCTGCCAACACGCACTGATCCAGTGTATGAGACCCATACCCAGTAGCTGGACAGCAAAAAATACACCTGGATTCATGGGCACTACAACAAGATCTTGCTTATCACCGTGAGCAACAACAAGCAATAGATAAATTTAAGAAAGTGGCTATAATAAAGCACCATCTGAGACACATAAAAAGTAAATGAAACCCTATCGTCCCATTCTCAAAAGCCTACCGCATAATGAGGGCTTAAGAAAGTTTTTTGTTCTTCTGAATGGCCCAATAGACTTTTAGTTCATTAAACAGTTCCCAATTTACTTTGTAAGCCGCAAATTATCTTCATTTAAATATTGTTGTCGCTACAGTTTTTCAAAACGGACTTTCAGCTCGCCAAGCAGTTTATATAATTTCTCTCAGTTAATTAGATGGGCTTGCAAAATTCAAAAATATACAATAAAAAATATATTACCTATAATAATTGAACCATTAAAAAAAAATTATTAAAGGTGGGCACCTTATAGCCGTTTTATGACAAGGCAAGGAAATCCATTGTCTATACCAATTGTAGGTATGTATGAACATAATTATTAATCTAAAATATTCTAACAATACTCTGGAAAATCCAAAAGTGCACGCCTCATAATCTTCATTTTTCACAATAAAATGGATTATTTGATAAGTAACTAATAATGTATTGGTCTTACTAAGTAGTTTTCAATAAATCACATAGATAGCATTAATTTCAAAAAGTAACTTCTCATGTGTTATACGCCATCTAGCGCTAATTTTAAGAAGTACTTCTACATTGGTCTTTAGCAATAGTTCCCACGAAATAAGGATAGCACTGATTTTAGTGTCGCGTCGAGCGTAAATATTCACTATTTTTTGTTTATTTTATAACAATTAAACCACATCTAATCAGACCGTAAAAAGTAATAGGGCTTATTCGTAATCATAATAATTCGTAAACGAAAAACAAGACTCGATTAGTAAAGTATTTTGGTCGTTATCGTGTTAACATACATTACCTATAACAAAGGATGTAGGTACAGAGGGGTGCTAATTTGTCCGGTTTACCTCCTAGTGGTGCACCCCGGGCAACGTCGGCAGTCGCCGGCGGCTAAAATTCCGGACAGGACGGGTCTCCGCGTGTCCCTCTGACTCAGCAGAGGGCACAGCGGATAGACCAGGCGTCGGAGTCGGTGGGGCCAGACTGGCTCACTGGGCTCTGGAGAGGGGGGACAGTGGGGCCACAGCGGCCCCCCCCGTCCCAAATCGTAAACCTGAACGCGTGTCTGTGGTTACGTCTCGCGGGCATACAGGAACGAGGGTCTTGGCTTAATCGCCCGGACCGCGAGGAAGACAACCTCTATAAAAAATTACCCCGAATCTCAAGTTCTGGCGCGCGGCGAGGAGATGCATGGCTGATGGGTAGTTCAGTCTTGAGCGCGGCCCCAGCCAGGGTACCTGCGGACCCCCTGTGTTGGGTTACAAATGTACGCTTACCCGGGTATTGGGAGCTCTGCCCGGGTGGACCTCTTTTCTCCCACACTCGTGGGAATCGTATGGACACTGAAAATTTAAATATATCTTCGACGGAGTCGGGTAATACACCTGACGCCTCAGCCGAAAGGGGTCCGGCTGTAAATACGGCCCCCACAACATCAGCAACATCATTGGTCGCGTCACAACCACCATTGCGTGACGCTAAGGGAAAGTTTCGGTCCCGCAAGGGACGTGGAAAGAAAAAGGAGGGAGCTTCGGCGACGGATAGCTCGGCTGCTAATTCAGCTTCCGAGATGTCCGCCGCTGAAGAAGGTGATGGTGCCCTAAGCAGGGCAAATAGTAGAAGGACAGGCAGCTCGACGTCCTTAGCTGCTGTGGACATCGGTGCGGGGCAGATGGAGGTGGACCACCCATCTCGAAAACGCACCATCTCCCGGGGTGGCGGGGCGCCGGATTCGGCGGGCTGCTCTGCCGAGACGCCTCCCCCGAAAGCGCAGTACAGCGTTAGGGGTCGAGGCATCAGTCGACCTGTGGCACCTCCTCTACGTGCCCTATCTGCTAGCAGGGCAGAGGCCTTAGGCCTTAAAAGATTGGAAGCGGAGCAGAACGCCGAGGAGCGCCTGGCGCTTCTAACGGAAAAGCTCCGCCTCCCAGACGAGGGCCAAATAGGGACGGCCCAGGTCGAGGAAAGGGCCCTGAATAGTGTGGCCATAGTAGAGACGGTGGCTGCGGGTTCGCGGAACCTGAAGGGAAATTTCGTGCGTGGCCTCAAAGATGCCGCACATGAAATCACGCTGTCGGTGCAAAGCTTGGCAGAGCAGAACAAGCGCCTCGAGGCGCAGAATGCTCGTCTTGAGGCGCAAAATCAGCGCCTCGACGAGGCTAACCGCTGCCTCGAGGCACGGATGGCAGAATTGGAGCAGGGTCAGGCCGGGTTACGGGTTGAGCTTGGGCTCCCCGCGGCTGCCCCGGTCCCGTCCTCCGCCCAGTCCAGCGTTGGGCAGGAGCTGGAGGACGAAACGGTCCGCGCGATTATTGACCGCATTGCTGCGGTCTTTGGTCCGCGGCTCGACGCTTTGGCCGCGAGGCTGCCACCGGAGCCACGATTGCGGCCGCCGCTAGCGGCAGACAAAAGGAATGGCGCAACATCCTCAGCGCCGACAGCCCTGCCGTGCCAGGAGGGCCATGTGTCCTTTGCCGCGACAGCGGCCAAACCAGCGGCGGCCAAAGCACCGGCGGCCAGACCACCTATGGCTCCTGTGGTCCAAGAAAAGGGCCAAAAGAAAAAGGCCAAGAAAAAGGGCAAGGCGGGACAAGCCCCGAGGGGTCAGCCCCGAGAGGAGTTCCCGCCTCTGCCGAGCACCGCTGCACCTGCACGTTCTGCGCCGCGACAAATTGCCGCATCCACACGGGCCGCGGTGGTCACAGCCCCGGCTCCTGCCCCCGCTCCTGCCACTAATACCTCCTCAGATGGGGACTGGCAGGTGGTTGGACCCCGGCGATCCCGGGCCAAGGATCGCGGCGCCGCCGCGGGGCGTGAGGCGGCACCAATTGGCAAAAGAGAAGCCGCAAAGCCGCGAAAAAAGAGGTCGCGCAAACTCAAGGTGCCGAAGACAGCAGCGGTTGTCATCACGCTGCTGCCTGAGGCCAAGGAAAAGGGCCTGACGTACGAGGCCGTCTTGAAGCGTGCCCGGCGGGAGATAAACGTCTCCGATCTCGGGGACGTCTCCGCTCGCTCCCGCCAAGCCCGGACAGGTGCTCGGATTTTCGAGTACCTGGGGCCAGAGGGCGCCAAGACGGCCGACGCGATGGCCGCGAGGCTGCTGGGCCTGTTCCCAGAGGAGAGTGGTGTCCGGGTTGCCAGACCCGTGAAGTGCGCCGAACTGCGCATTTCTGGGCTGGACGATTCCGTGACGGCGGAAGAGATCCGGGAGGCAATCGCCTCGAAAACCGGGTCTCCCAGCAGCGCCGTCCGGGTGGGCACCATTCGCCCAGGTCCAGGTGGTGTGGGTGCCGTCTGGGCATCGTGCCCTGTCGCGGCGGCCAAGGATTTGGTCGCCGCCGGTAGACTTCTGGTGGGCTGGAGCGCCGCGCGGGTAACCGCGTTGGAGCCCCGGCCTGCCAGGTGCTACAAATGCATGGCGGTCGGTCACACCCGGCCGCTGTGCACCAACTGCTTCGACTGCAGCGGGCTTTGCTTCCGCTGCGGTCAGGCAGGGCACCAGGCGGCGACCTGTACTGCCGCCCCACACTGCCCCGCATGTGCGGCGGGCAACCGCCCCGCCAACCACTGCATGGGGCGGGTGGGGTGCAGGCCTCCGGCCAAGTCAGGCCCTAAGAGGGGGGTGGGCAGCCAATCGGCCCCGGCTGCCCAACCCAGCGCGGCTGGACCGCCGCAGCGCATGGAGGAGGATGTCGTGGTCTAGTTTATGGACCACGACTCTATCCTCCTCCAAGGGAATCTCGGCCGCTCCGCCAGGGCGCAGGACCTCTTCCTGCAATCCATGGTGGAGCGGTCGATCGGTGTTGCCGTAGTCGCGGAGCCCTATATAGTCCCCGATCGCCCCAATTGGGCGGGTAGCGGGGATGGCTCCGTGGCGGTCGTCGGGTCGGCGGCGCCGCATTCCCCGCCCTTGTCAGTCAAAGACAAGGGCACGGGATATGTGGCGGCTGAATGGGGAGGGGTCACGCTGTATGGCGTGTACTTCTCCCCAAATCGTAGTCTGGCGGCTTTCGAGGTCTTCCTGCACAGCCTGGAGAACTCGATACGGCGTATGGCACCGAGCCCTGTGCTGGTGCTGGGGGACTTCAACGCCAAATCAACGGCGTGGGGGTCCCCCAGGACGGACGCCCGAGGTGCGGCGGTCCAAGAGTGGGCGGAAGCGGCGGACCTCGTGTTGCTAAACCGAGGGTCCGCCCTAACGTGCGTGCGGCGCGGGGGCGGGTCGATAGTGGACCTTTCGTTCGCTAGCCCCGGTGTCGCCGCACGTGTAAGGAGCTGGCGAGTCCTGGAGGAGGTCGAGACCCTATCTGACCACAGATACATTCAGATAGAGGTCTCCCGGACCCTTCAGGGCGCCAGCAGGGGTCACGTGGCGGACAGAACTCCCGCTTTTCCGCGTTGGGCTGTGGGTAGGCTCGACCGGGAGCTGCTGGTGGAGGCGGCCATCTTTCAATCTTGGCTGCCTCCCCCCCTGACGGAAGACGTGGGCGCCGAGGCTGGCCGCATACGCGGCATGCTTACGCAGATCTGCGATGCGGCCATGCCCCGCGTGCGGCGCCCGCCCCGACGGAAGGGGGTCTACTGGTGGTCCCCGGAGCTGGCGGACCTCCGTGCGGCCTGTATTCTTGCCCGGAGGTCCTACACCCGCAGCCGCCGTCGCCGAATCCGCGACGAAGAGCGGGAGGGCCGGCTGTATGCGGCGTACAGCAGTGCGCGCGCCGCGTTAAAGCTGGCCATCTGTCGCGCCAAAGACGCGAAAAGGCAGGAGATGCTGGAGGGTCTCGAGCGTGACCCCTGGGGACGCCCGTACCGCGCGGCGCTCAACAAGCTCCGCGCCCAGGGCCCCCCCCTTACGGAGACCCTCCAGCCGGGCTTCCTCTCTGAGGTGGTTGAGGGACTATTCCCTTCACGGGCGGTGCACACGCCCCCGGTCATGGCTCCGCCAGATGACGACCGGGAGGCCGACGACGGGGAGGTACCGCCCGTGACGACGACGGAAATGGGGGCGGCGGCAGCGCGTATGCGGAGAAGCGCCGCCCCCGGGCCGAACGGGATTCCCGCCCGAGTGCTGGCCCTGGTCCTTGACCACCTAGAGCCCCGCCTCAGGGGACTGTTCGACGCTTGCCTGGTGTCCGGACGGTTCCCTGACTGCTGGAAGGAGGGGAAGCTCGTGCTCCTGCCGAAGCCGGGACGGTCTCCGAATACAGTCGCGGCCTTCAGGCCCATCGTGTTGCTGGACGAGGCGGGCAAACTGCTCGAGCGGGTAGTCGCTGCCCGCATCGTCCGGCACCTAGGTGCGGTCGGCCCCGACCTGTCCGATGCCCAGTTCGGATTTCGGGCGGGTCGGTCTACGGTCGACGCCATCCTGCGCTTGAAGGCCGCGGCTGCGGAGGCCGTCACCTCGAGGGAAGTGCTGTTGGCGGTGTCGCTCGACATCGCCAACGCCTTCAATAGTCTGCCATTCGGCTGCATCAAGGAGGCACTCCGGTACCATGGAGTGCCCCTCTACCTAAGGCGGCTGGTGGCGGACTACCTCGACGGCCGCAGCGTCCTCTTCGTGGACCGGAAAGGGGACGTTGTAAGGAGGGCTATGTCGTGCGGCGTCCCGCAGGGTTCGGTTCTAGGGCCGCTCCTGTGGGACATCGGCTACGACTGGGTCCTCCGTGGCCGGCTCCCCCCCGGGCTGGGCGTAATTTGCTACGCAGACGATACGCTCGTCACAGCCCGGGGCGGGACCCTCGAGGAGGCGGCAACGCTGGCCACCTCAGGAACCGCGGAGGTGGTCAGGCGGATCGAGGCGCTGGGGCTTAGGGTGGCCCTTGAAAAGTCGGAGGCCCTACTCTTCCATGGGCCCCGACGCGGCCCACCCGCCGGCGCCTCGATAACGGTCAACGGTGTGGGCTTTCCAATCCAGGCCCACATCAAGTACCTGGGCCTGGTATTGGATGGACGGTGGCACTTTGACGAGCACTTCCGCCGTCTTGCGCCAAAGCTCGTCGGCACGGCGTCCGCCCTCGGGCGACTGATGCCGAATTTGGGCGGACCGAGTCTCGCGTGTCGACGACTCTACGCGGGGGTAGTACGGTCAATGGCACTGTACGGCGCGCCCGTGTGGGCGGAGTCCCTGGCCGCTCGCAATAGGGCCCTTCTGTGGCGTCCACAGAGGGTCGTAGCGGTCAGGGCAATACGCGGGTACCGCACGGTCTCGTGCGATGCAGCATGCGCGTTGGCCGGAACCCCCCCGTGGGATCTGGAGGCGGAAGTGCTCGCCGACGTTTATCGGCGGGCGTCGACGGCGCGGGCGGGGGGCAGCCGACCCTCGCCAAGCGCAATCTCAGCGTGGCGGGAAGATGCCCGCCGCGCCACCGTCCTAAAGTGGAGGTCTCGGCTGGAGGCGCCCCGGGCTGGTCTCTGGACCGTGGGGGCGCTCCAGCCGATCTTGGAAGAATGGGCAGGGCGGCAGCACGGGGTCCTCACCTTCCGGTTGGTGCAGGTTTTGTCGGGGCACGGTTGCTTCGGCAAATACCTGCACACGATCGCTAGGAGGGAGACGACCCCAGGCTGTCACCACTGCGACTGCGGCGAGGACTCGGCGCAGCACACGCTCGAGTCGTGCCCGGCCTGGGATGTGCAGCGTCGGGAACTCGCTGCAGTCATAGGCGTGGACCTGTCGCTGCCGGCCGTTGCGCGAGCGATGGTTGGCAGTGACAGGGCCTGGACCGCGGTCGCCGCCTTCTGCGAGGCTGTCATCTCGCGGAAGGAGGCGGCGGAGAGGGCCCGGGAGGAATCCTCCTTCGCGGACCCGATTCGCCGCCGGCGCGCGGGGCGGCGTGCGCGCGCTTACGCAGGCCTGATGCCGCCCTAGCCGAGGCTGCGGACGGTGGGGTCGGGGAGTACCCTGCCGTCCGCGGAAGCCTACCGCGAAGGTGTGACGCCCAAGTGCGCGGGGCGTCACACAAGAGAGGGTGCCCGAAGGGGCTGCCGCCTGCGGATCGCGGAGAAACGACGCGGTTCCCGTGATCCGCCGTAGCAAGGGCGGGTGGAGGCGCACGGTGGGTTTTTAGTGGGTGAGAGCCCCACACTACCCCGTTGTCTCCCCGGGCAGCGGGGTGTGCGGTAGGACATTTTTGCCCACCTAAAATAAAAAAAAAAAAATAAAAAAAAAAAAAAAAGGATGTAGGTACAGGGGGAGACCGATACTTACCTACCTAGACCAAATTGGTCATGTATTGAAGGAAGGTGGAGTCAGGAGTTTCCGAAACCGGCGAGCGTGTATGAAGAGAGTTATGAATGTTGAGGAAGCGAGAGATGTATGCAAGAATAGAGCCTCAAGTAGTAAGTGTGGGGCTCTCACCCACTAAAAACCCACCGTGCGCCTCCACCCGCCCTTGCTACGGTGGATCACGAGTACCGCATCGTTTCGACCGCGATCCGCAGGCCCCTTTGGGCACCCTCTCTTGAGCAACGCCTCGCGCACTTGGGCGTCGCGTTATTGGACCACGATATCCTCCTCCATGCACTGCGGCGGTCCAGCCGCGCCGGGTTGGGCAGCCGGGGCTAATTGGCTGCCCACCCTCCTTTTGGGGCCTGACTTGGCCGGAGGCCTGCACCCTACCCGCCCCATACAGTGGTTGGTGGGGCAATTGCCCGCCGCGTACGCGGGGTAGTGTGGGGTGGCAGAACAGGCAGCCACCTGGTGCCCTGCCTGACCGCAGCGGAAACAAAGCCCGCTGCAGTCGAAGCAGTTTGTGCACAGCGGCCGGGTGTGACCGACCGCTATGCACTTGTAGCACCTAGCAGGCCGGGGCTCCAACGCGATTACCCGCGCGGCGCTCCAGCTCACCAGAAGTCTACCGGCGGCGACCAAATCCTTGGCCGCCGCGACAGGGCACGAGACCCAGACGGCACCCACACCACCTGGACCTGGGCGAATGGTGCCCACCCGGACGGCGCTTCTGGTAGACCCGGTTTTCAAGATGATTGTCTCCCGGATCTCTTCCGCCGTCACGGAATCGTCCAGCCCGGAAATGCGCAGTTCGGTACACTTCACGGGTCAGGCGAATCGGACACCACTCTCCTCTGCGAACAAGCCTAGCAGCCTCGCGGCCATTGCGTCGGCCGTCTTGGCGGCCTCTGGCCCCAGGTACTCGAAAATCCGAGCACCTGTCCGGGCTTGGCGGGAGCGAGCGGAAACGTCTCCGAGATCGGAGACGTTTATCTCCCGCCGGGCACGCTTCAAGACGGCCTCGTAGGTCAGGCCCTTTACTTTTCGCTCAGGCAGCATGGTGATCACCACCGCAGCTGCCTTCGGGACCTTCAATTCCCGCGACTTCTTCCTCGGCGGCTTCGGAGCTTCCCCTCTTTGATTAGATGGCGCCGCTTCGCGCTCTGAGGCAGCGCCGCAACCCTTGGCCCGGGATCGCCGGGGCCCAACCACCTGGCAGTCCCCGTCTGAGGTCGTAGCAGTGGCTGGGGTCCGGGGCAAGAGCCCGGGTTGCGACCGCCGCAGCCCGTGAGGGTGCAACCGCTTGTCGCCGCGCAGCAGAATGCTTGTCCCGCCTTGTCCTTTTTCTTCGATTTTTGTTGGCCCTTTTCTTGGCCTACAGGAGCCGGCGAAGGTTTGGCCGCCGGTGGTTTGGCCGCCATCGTGGCAAACGAGACCCCTGGCACGGCAGGGCTGTCGGTGCTGAGGACGCCGCAGCAATCCTTTTGTCAGCCGCAAGTGGTGGCTGAAGTCGGGGCTCCGGCAGCAATCTTGCGGCTAGGACCTCGAATCTTGGGCCAAAGACCGCATCAATGCGGTCGATAACCGCGCGGAGCGTTTTCTCCTCCAGCCCAGTTACAGGGCCCGACTGAGCGGCAGACGAAGCCAAGGCGGGGCGGAGGCGCGGTGGCGGCGGCGAGGCGGTCGCGGGGAGATCACGCTCAACCTGCTTCCCGGAAGCCGAGGCACTCGGGGTGGCCTCAGGGAGCCCAAGTTCAGCTCTCATATTGGCCATCCCTCGGTGTAGCTCCTCGACCGTTGTCTCGAGGCGCTCGTTTCGCGCCCCAAGGTCGGTTACTTCCGTCACAAGCTGCTCCACCACGTTGGACAGCTCCGTGGCGGCGATTTTAAGCCCCCGAACGAAGCTACCTTTGAGGTTCCTCGAGCCCATGGCCACCGTCGAAATTATGGAAACGCTGTCCGCGGCTCTTTCTACAATTTTAGCCGCAGTAGGTAGCCCACTGCTATCTAAAGGAAGACGGAGCTTTTCAGACAGGAGCACCAAGCGCTCCTCTGTATTTTGCACCATCTCCGTTTGTTTTAAACTTCGCGTCTTGGCCTCTTTCGCTGAGGTGGCACGAGGTATCGGCGTCCCGGGTCGGCTGATGCCTCGACCCCTAACCACTGCGGGTATTTTAGGGGGAGGCATCTCCATCGAGCTCAGCTCGGACTCCGAGGCAGCGTCCCCCTGAGGCAGGGTGCGCTTGCGCCAGAAGCGCAACTCCGACACCACCTCTGCCGGCCGCGATGGCTGACTTTCGGTAGCCTCAGTCGGGCCACCCTCCTCAGCGGCAGATATCTCGGCGGCTGAAGTGCCGGCCGAGCTGCCCGTCATCGAGCCGTCCTTTGACGACTGGGACGCTCCCTTGGCCGTCTTGTTGCCCTTGCGGGACTTTTTGCCGCCGCGCGTTTTACGCGCAGCTGCACTAGTAGGGGCTGCATTTACAGCCGGACCCCTTACGGCTGAGGCGTCAGGTGCATTACCCGACTCCGTTGAAGTAGTTTTTAAATTCAATTTCAAATCCATTTGATTCCCACGAGTGTGGGAGAAAAGAGGTCCACCCGTGCAGAGCTCCCATTACCCGGGTAAGCGTACATTTGTAACCCCACACAGGGGGTCCGCAGGTGCCCTGGCTGGGGCCGCGCTTGAGACTGTACTACCCATCAGCCATGCATCTCCTCGCCGCGTGCCAGAGCTTGAGATTCGGGGTAATTTTTTATAGAGGTTGCCTTCCTCGCGGTCCGGATGATTAATCCAAGACCCTCATTTCTGTATGCCCGCGAGATGTATCCACATACACGCGCTCAGGCTTACGATTTGGGACGGGGGAGGCCGCTGTGGCCCCGCTGTCCCCTCTCTCCAGAGCCAGGTGAGCCAGTCTGGCCCCACCGACTCCGACGCCTGGTTTATCCGCCGTGCCCTCTGCTGAGTCAGAGGGACAAGTGGAGACCCGTCCTGTCCGGAATTTTAGCCACCGGCGACTGATGTCGTTGCCCGGGGTGCACCACTAGGAGGTAAACCGGCACCACACCCCACGAGGGCAATGCCCACCTCAACGCTTCGCTTACGAGGCGTGCAATACTAATTAATTAAAGTAGTTATTTTTTTTTTTAATATTTGCAACTTTTCAAAAACTACTGTCGTAACTAACGCTATACTAACATTGAGATCAGAATTTTTGTTAACGCGGAAAAAATTACTTAACCGCACACCCCGTCGTTCGGGGCAATGAACAGTGTAGTGTGGTGCTCTCACCCACTAAATAATCCCGCTGCGTGCCATCTCTCTGCCTGTATTGGCGGACCACCGAAACTGTGTTACATTACTTCAGTGGTAACATTGAATACCTACCAAGAAGTATTTCAATACATTATTCTTAAAAACTAATTTTGTTGGGTAGTAAACTATAAAATATCACTTCGCGTCCACGTTCAATACATACGATACAACAGAACTGGCAACTACAGTACACAAAGGTTTTTTGAAACTAGATACGCTTGTTCGTATTCCCGTTATTCTAATAAACCATTTGTCTACTGGCAAGTAAACAATCTCCTCAAACAATAATACAGTGGTTCGAGTAATATCCGGATAAAAACAAGAGATTTTTGTCGATAAAACCGGCATGACTGAAACATTTTCTCGATTGTTTGTGAAGTATGGAAACCCGGACTGAGCCAACGTGATGGACAGCCTAAATATCTTTCACTCTACGAGAAGGCTATTATTGGGATGTGTTTTTTTTTTTTATTTTGGCTGTGTATATGATTTACCTGCGTATAAAGGCGTGTGTAGTTATGTAGTTTTTAAAAGCCTCGTGGAAAATTACAAAATTAAAAAAAAAATTATAGTCAACTACAATGCTGTTGTCTCTGTTGTTTGTCAAGTGTTTTCTGTTTTGTATTTAGAAACAACAAGTACATCCATAACATAATGTAAACTGAACATTATATTATGAATACAAAAGCCAAATCGTTTCTAAAAATAAATTGCTACATAATGGTTTTTAAGAAGGCATGTTGTTTTCGTTTTAAACGGACTTTGGAAGTCTAAATAATGCTTTATTTACTCCGGAAATTGCCACAAAGTAAGCTCCTTTAATGTCGTTGCCTCACAGACAGTTTAAATGGAATTCTATTTGGAAAATGGTTAAGTGCACTGTGGTGATTATGCATCCACCCATACATATAAATAACAGCTTTTTACTAAATGTATACGAGAACATATACGCTATCTACAACAAATTACCAATTTTTAATGTTTTTGTCTGTCTGTCTGTTTGTTCCGGCTAATCTCCGAATCGGCTGGACTGATTTGGACGGGACAGATAGCTGTTGTTACAAGGAGTAACTTAGGCTACTTTTATTTAAAAAAAATAATAGAGTTCCGCGTAAAAAAAATAAAGCCCATGAAATTTTTAATTAATACCGATTCAAATAGATTACTTTTATTTTGGAAAAATAATTAGGAATCTGCACTAAAAAAGAAAATAACCAAATTCTACGCACTTTCTAATAAAGTTGCGGGTAATTATCACGTGGTTTAAGTAGTCATAACGCCATGACTTATGGACCATGTGTACATACTTTACCAGCTGTATGTAAACAACATATTACTAATTGCGAAAATGTAAAATTGCTAAGATAATCACTATTCAAAATTCTCGTGGATATAATTTTCTATATTCACATTTTGCCACTTATAAATAACCAAGCTTGTCAAGTATAAAAATAAAACCGTGAATACTTTTTATATTTTCAATAAATTGTAGGGCTTTTGGATGGAATGTGTTCGGAACGCACATCTTAGACACCGTACTTTTAGTAGACAAGGTTACGACGTTGGAATTTGTAATAGTGCCCTGTCTGATCCGACTTCGGATCTGGCCAGAGCACTATACAAATTATACTGTATTTATAAGTAATTAATTAAATTAATATTTAAGCTTGTTTGTACTATATGGAGCGACATTGTCATATTATAATGAAAAAACTCGTAATAAAGGGAAAAAAATGTAGAAAATGTTTAAATCTATTTTTTAGCACTTGACATGCTCAGCTACTTTTAAAGTACAAATTATAATTTGTGAATAAGGAAAAAGAGTATTTTAGTACAGGCGGGAATCGAACCTGCGTCCCTTCCTATCCGGGGAAGTGCTCTAATCCACTGAGCTACAGTACTATCTTTTAGACATACCCAATCTCCTTATCACATTGTGATCAAATTATAATTTGTACTTTAAATGTAGAAAATGTATGACAGTAGGTACTAGCGTTGTAACGAATGTTATTTTATAAGCATTCGCGAATGCGAATGCGGATGCGAATGTTTCCCTCCAACATTCGCAAATGCGAATGCGAATGCGAATGTTGATTTTCAAATAAGCGCGCGCAAAATATCATACGGGTTTCACATCTAGTGTCACTGTCAGTCACCCATGTTTACCGAATATAGCAGAGGTTCATTTTGACAAGTAGATTGAATGAAGTTAGTCGGATTGAGTTCATTCAAAAACATTCGTTGTTCTCCGCCCACACAGGTGCGTGTACAACGCCATCGACTGGACCACCCCTGCGTAAAGCCGTCGGCATGCATTGTTTAGTCCGCCTATATTCGGCATGAGCCGTGCAAGCCTCGGGGACAGTTCACGGAAGTGCTCGCGAAAGCGCCACCGCCCGTCCAGCACCAGGCCCAGATACTTGATCTGGGCCGTCACCTCAATTTGGACCCCGTCCACCATGGTCGAGGTGCCAGCAGGTGGCCGACGTCGGGGCCCATGGAAAAGTAGGGCCTCCGACTTATTCAGGGCCACCCTAAGCCCAGGCGCCCCGATCCTTCTGACCACCTCCGAGGTCCCTAAGATGGCCGGGAACGCCGCTTTCTCGAAGTTTCCACCCCGGGCTACGACCAGCGTGTCATCCGCGTAGAAGATGACCGCCAGCCCGGGTGGGAGCCGACAGCTTAGCACCTAGTCGTAACCGATTCCCACAGGAGTGGCCCGAGAACTGAACCCAGTGGGACACCGCACGACATAGGTCTCCTCACAACGTCTCCTATGCGGCTCTCATAGAGAACGCTTCGGCCCTTAAGATAGTCTGCCACTAGCCGCCTCAGATATGCAGGCATCCCGTGATACCGGAGCATCTCCCTGATACAGCTGAATAGCAGACTATTGAATGCGTATAGCATTCCACCGCCAGCGACAACCACCGCGATCGCGGCCCTCAGGCGCATGATCGCGCCGACCGTCGAACAACCAGCTCGGAAACTGAACTGGGCGTCTGACAAGTCCGGTCCGACATCGCGCAGGTGCTGGACGATGCGGGCAGCGAGGATCCTCTCCAGCAGCTTACCCGCCTCGTCCAGCAGCACGATGGGCCTGAAGGCCCCGACCAAATCCGGCATTTACCCCGGCTTCGGCAGGACTACCAGCCTCCCTTCTTTTAAGCAGTCAGGGAATGGTCCGAAGGCTAGGCACGCGTCGAACAGTCTCCTAAAGCGGGGCTCCAGGTGGTCCAGAGCCAGGGCCCGGGTGGCTATCTCGTCTGAGCCGGGGGCGGCGTTCTTGGAACAAAACCGCGAAACAGCCATCCCCATTTCCGACGCGGTGATGGGCGGTACACTGAGGTCGGCCTCCCGGTCGCTACCTGGCGGTGCCATGACCAAAGGCGTGTGCTCTGCCTTCGTCGTGGGAATAGGCCCTCAACCACCTTGATGAGGAGGCTGGGCTGAAGGGTCTTTGTGTGACCTGAGTGCGGAGCTAATACAAAACTAAGCCTAATGGTTCGTTTTTGTCGTATTCTTACGAGTATTCAAGAACTCCGTCAACTTCGGAGCTCTGTAAAACCCAGATAAATTAATGAAATTAGACAAATTTATAGTAGAAATTATTCGTTGAAAACCCCTCTATAAGATTGCTCAATGTGATTTTATTGTAAAATGACCAGGAAAAAAGTTATAACGAAAGAAAAGTTGTTAAAAAAATTTCAGTTATTTTTGTTTATAACTTTTTTGTTTTCGATTTTAGGATAAATAGTAATAGAGTAAAGAAGTAGACAATTTAATTTGCTACAAATAATGTTTGACATTCTTGTCCAATATTTCACAGTTTCTGAAGACGAAGGTCTACGACCAGTGTGTGTTACCAGTGATGACTTATGGCAAAGAGGCGTGGTGTCTGAATGTTGGCATTATATCAAGGCTTAAAGTCGCTCAGCGTGCTATGGAGCGGGCTATGCTTGGGATCTCTCTACGTGATAAGATCCGTAATACGGAAATCCGTAGGAGAACGGGAGTGACCGACATAGCCCGCCGGGTCAGCATGCTGAAGTGGCAATGGGCAGGCCACATCGCTTGACGAACCGACAACCGTTGGGGAAGAAAGGTTCTCGAGTGGCGACCGCGTAACGGACGGCGCAGTGTAGGACGGCCTCCCACCAGGTGGACCGATGACCTGATCAAAGTCGCAGGCAGTCGTTGGATGCAGGCGGCACAGGACCGTTCGCTGTGGCGTTCTCTTGGGGATGCCTATGTCCAGCAGTGGACGATGAAAGGCTGATGGATGGATGGATGGAATGTTTGACAGAATTTTTTGTAGGTTTGCTAGTTTACGAAATACAGCGAGAAAACCCTTTGAACCCCTTTTTCCAAGATGGCGACCCCACAAACTTGAACTTACGCTTATACTAGCCCCCCCTACACATCAAAAAATTATAATTGCGTACTCTAAAAAACGCAACCCTAAATGTAACTTCAATGGACTAAATATATTCGCAGAACATTCGCATCGTTTCGTGCGAATACGAATGCGAATGCAAATTGTTGAAAACAGGCGAATATTCGCGAATGCGAATGCGAATGCGAACATTCGTTACATCACTAGTAGGTACACGGTTTTCATTAAAATATGAGACGATACCCACGAGCAGGTTTCGAAGCTGCATTATTTTGATTACAGATCAGACCGTCTGTCAGTTCAGGACTATCAATTTCTATAACGAGCTTGTGAAGAGCTCGAAATATATATAATAAAAATAATTAGGATTATAAAGAATAATTTGGATTTACAGCACAATGTCCCTATATATAAGGATATCAGATTTTTCTGGGTAAATTAATCTATAATATAATTAAATGGCTTTAAAATAATTGTCCATTCTATAATTATTTTTAGAGATTAACTCATAACGTAAAAATGGCTATAAAAGAGTGTAACTGTGTTATAACTTTAGGCAAACAGTCTGAGAAAATAATTGTTTTTTTAGAGAAATGTGTGTAGTGTTATTGTATATATATATTAAAAACAATAACTGACTGACATATATATTATGAGTTTAAACGCACAGCCCAAACTCCTGGGAATACTTACTTACCTACTTATCATCACGCCATCTCCCTTGCAGGGTTAGCAGAGAGAACAGAGTGCCAAAAGGCATAGAGCCTTTTTTTGCATACATCTTCATACACGCTCGCCGGTTTTGGAGACTCTTGACTCCACCTTCTTTCAAAACATGACCAATTTGGTCTAGCTAGGTGAGTTTTGGTCTCACCTTGTACCTACATCCTTCCAATTTCGCATTGTATATCTTCTTTACCAGTCGCTTGTCCGGCATTCTTTCCACATGTCTGAACCCTTTCGCATCTCTCAATACTATCTTTCATACCTACTCGCTCTTTTACGTTGCCGTTACGAATGCGGTCAGTCAGCCTCACTTAGATTCGCCGCTGAGATCGCATTTCAACCGCATTGATTACGCTCTCATGCTCCTTTTTGCATAAAACAACTCTCGCTTCCATACGTTATAATAGTAATAGGACCGTGAATATTTATATTTCTCTTTAATACTGCAGGCAAGCAAAAGGATTTTACTCAAATTATGTCCAAATTGGATTTATCACTGTAACGCAAGTGATGCCGCAGGTATTTTTTTTCTTTTTCTGTTTTATTGCATGTAGTGGCAGACGAGCCACGGCCCATCTGACGGTAAATGGTAACCGTCGCTCATGGACTTGACTATACCGAGAGTATTTTCAAGCCGCTGCTCACGATTTTATTTCACAGATATGAAATGAAAGAACAAACGGCTATCTCCTGCTACAGCCAAAACGCAACGATGTGCTTCATGGCCGGTCACACGGGAGATGGTGGTACCGACCCGCTCGGGCCCAATATCAAGTGAGTACTCCCACTTGGTACCCAGCCCTACCACCAGTCATGCAATGGATGATAACTGCTTACTTCCCTTAGTCGCCTAGTACGACACCCATGGGAAAGAATGGCGTGGTGACACTTGTATTCTTAGTCCGTCACCACAAGGATTAGAATGCGCTAGTCATAATATATATTATAAATATTACTAGTGCAATTCCCACGACTTCACTTGTGTCCTAGTAATAAATCCATTTTGGACAGTTTTACGTAAAATCCTTTCTTAGTGCTCACCTACAGTATCAAAGAAACACATTATGCAAATTTTTCCGTCCTAAGCCCAGTAGTTAATGCATAGACTAATTTACCATTCAAATTCAAGCGATCAACTATTTAGCGCCTAGAATCATCAATCTCGTTTCAACTACGCTCTCATATTTACTTCGATTGTTTGGAGTTGACGACAGCTTTGTATTGCAATATCACAGCGGTAGCTCGGTCCCAAGCTAATTAGAGGCAGGTTCCCAAGGGGTTAACCTTTCGGGTACCCTCTACTGAGTGACGCATCCGCACACAGAGCGTCGCACCTTTGCAGGTGGCCTTGCAGGTACTTGGACATATCGACTGCGGTGCTTAGAGTCCACCAAGCCTTAAGTAACCTAACGAAATACCCTAGATTGGCCAACCATCAGATAATTGGAGGTACCTATGTACTTATCGTGGCTGAAGGGCAGGTGCCTGAGCCCACCGGATACGAGTAGAACACGAAGGTCACCGATAGAATTGTCCAACACGTAAAGACACTTTTTATAGTCTTAGTTTATATTCTCAACAACAAATCACATAAAGTTAATACACTCGCGGTCAAACAATAGACAAATTCGCGATATATTTCTAAACAATAAAATCAATAATGCCACTAGATTACTCCAAATCAAAACGCGGCTTATTACTCAAGATCAAGTAAGCAAGTATATCCCAATAATACTTAAAACAAGTGAGTGTCTTCGCGACCGATTTTCTCTCGTGCAGAGGCAATCTCTTTTATAACTACCTACAATTCAAAATATCATATATTATGATGTATCAAGTACCTACAATGTGTGTTGACTTTAAATATGTTATAAATGTACAAATGCTAGTATATATATAAATAGTCGACTATATTCGTGAAAAACCTGTGGTATTATTTTCTCCTTCATACGCTGAACTTAAAACTTAAAGCTTTGAGATATAACAGTGTATTTCGTCAATGCATCTTCGTTATAAATGCATGGCGAATACCAGAGACCTGTCTGGCATCTCAAGAGAAATTACCTTAAAGTTGTACTTTGTTTGGGATGTTTAATATTAGATGTCGCATTTGCAGAGCAAACATATTTCGTTGATTAACTTGAGAGGCTTACTTACTAATGAACTTCATTTTATGCTAAATAGCTAGTGTTAATATTATTGGCTTTATTTATTTTATTATGCTTTGTGAATTAACTGTGTGGTAGAAAATTAATTCGAAGCGCACAATATTTGACTAAATATCGCATAATTTCTATTATGGAGTACTCGTTCATGAAATTATGCATGTCCGGACCCCAAAAAAGGATATTTTAGGAGTTTTATCCCGCAAAATTGGACGCTTCCTGTGGGCTAAATGTTTTTGCATAAAGATAATTAATGTGACCTGTAGTATTATTACGTTGACTTAATTCAAGACACGTAGATTGATAAGTCACGGACAGAACATAGCTAGTTTAAAATTACAATAAGTTCAACGTACGTGTTTGTTGAATTTGATTAGTACCACCCAAAAACTCAGTTTATATATGTGTGACTGTTTAGTGTCAACTGAGTAGAAAACTTATGTACGTTTTGTTATTAAACACAATGAGTTTTCACAAATTGTCGCTAAACTTAAAATATCAACATCAATTTTCATATTATAAATGGAAGTTTATTATACAACAATAGTAAAGTTATTGTCACGTTGACGAATAGCTTTTGTAAAAACAGTAAACCACTTGTCCTCGCAAAATGCTGCAAAATAATTTCAGTAAAATGATTGTATAAAAATAACAACAGGCAAGGATAAAGAGTCTGACAACGCTGACTAATCTTTCTTTTTTCGTTGACAAATTTGAATAACGATGTTGACTATTTTTTTCTTTTTCAGATATTATTATCGGTATTTCTGTTGTGTCGAAAGTTATAACTATAATATAATGTTGTATCAACCTATCTATTATACGTATGTATTTACAAAATAAAAGTAGTATATGTATTATATCCGTAATCTGGTACCCATAGCACAAGCGTTAAACTTAGTTTGGGACCAGAGGACGTTGTGGGAAAAATGTCCGTGAATTTATTTTTTATCTTACTATTTGATACAGTAGTCCGCTCTTTTTTATACTACGTGGGTGGCAAAAAAGCTATGATGGTTACCGCAGCCTATAGACGCTAAGCAGTCTCAGTCTCCAAGGAAAGGGATAGGAGATGGATAGAAAGGATAATAAGGAGAGCATAGGTAAGATACTAAAGAGAAGATTGGAAGGAACATAAGGAGAGAATAGGGATATGGTTTGGTTGGTAGAAGTACCTATCGTTGTATCACGCAGATTTTTTGTGAGAGCGTGGTACCCGATGGAGCCGGCTTATTCCTGCTGGAATAAGCAAAGCTCTTCTACTAGACAAATGTGAAAGATACTCACTTTTGTCTTCAAGTGCTAATTTTTATTGTACACAACGTTAGCACATGCATCTTAGCAGAGTTTACAGGTGATTCCATACTATGTATTGACATTTAATAGGAAAAAAAATAGTCTATTCTATCTATACTATTATAAGGTTTTAACAGAGCTGTGTCTGTTAATTTAAGATATTTGAGAAAAATAATACTGTAATAATAAATTAATACTGTAATAAATAGAATTTTTGTCTGTTTGTTGTTTATCTGTTTATTCGTTCATGCATCATGCAAAAACTACTGAATGGATTTTGATGCAACTTTATTTATTTAAGAGCTCTCGATTAGACTTAAAAGCTGGTTTACATTTATCTCATTACTATATCGGGAACCTGAGATATAACTTAAAAACTAGCTTTTGGCTGCGGCGGAGCCGTGGGCAAAGGCTAGTACTATATAAAATAATTATTATAATTACTTTTTTTTGTACACTAAGCTACTTAAACAATTAATTGCAGTTAATATTGAATTTATGGTAATGAAATATTGTAATCCATCCATCCATCCATCAGCCTTTCAACGTCCACTGCTGGACATAGGCCTCCCCAAGAGAACGCCACAAAGAGTGGTCCTGTGCCGACCGCATCCAGCGGCTCCCCGCAGCTTTGACCAGATCATCGGTCCATCTGGTGGGGGGCCGTCCTACGCTGCGCCGTCCGATACGTGGTCGCCACTCGAGAACCATTCGTCTTTTCTTTGACTTTGAGCCTTGATATGAGGCCAACATTCAGAGACCACGTCTCTGTTCCGTATGTCATCACTGGTAACACACACTGGTCGTAGACCTTCGTTTTCAGTCACTGCGGAATATTGGACGAGAAGATCTTCCTTAGCTTCCCGAACGCTGCCCAGCCGAGTTGGATTCGTCGATTGACCTCTTTCTCGAAGTTGTGCCTACCTAACTGGACTGTTTGTCCCAGGTAGACA
Source organism: Leucoma salicis (assembly GCA_948253155.1). Classification (NCBI taxonomy): domain Eukaryota; kingdom Metazoa; phylum Arthropoda; class Insecta; order Lepidoptera; family Erebidae; genus Leucoma; species Leucoma salicis. Next base: position 11,165,617 of record OX411815.1, read on the forward strand.
TAATGGTCGACAACTTCGAGAAGCGCACTCCCGACTAGGACCGGTGCTGAAATGACATGGACATTAGACATGACTTTCGTCTTGTCCATGTTCATTTTGAGACCCACTAGTCAGGAAACCCTGCTGAGATCATTGAGCATGGTGCCAAGGTCCTCCAGAGATTCTGCCATGACTACGATGTCGTCGGCATATCGAAGGTGAGTGATGTATTCGCCATTGATGTTGATGCCAAATCCGGTCCAGTCCAAGAGCTTGAAGACATCTTCCAATGCAGCGGTGAAGAGTTTCGGGGACATAACGTCTCCCTATCTAACACCTCACTGCAGTTGGATCGGTCCCGTACTCTTGTCCTGAACACGGACTGACATAGTGGTGTTTCTATACAAGCACTTCAGCACTTCGACGTACCGATTGTCAATTTAGTACCGCTGAAGGGACTGCAGCACTGCCCAAGTTTCGATCGAATCGAAGGCTTTCTCATAGTCCACAAACGCCAGACACAGAGGCCGATTGTATTCCTCGGTTTTCTGTATAATCTGGCGTAGCGTGTGAATATGGTCTATGGTACTATAGCCTTTTCGGAAACCGGCTTGTTCGGGAGGCTGGAAGTCGTCAAGCCTGCGCGTGAGTCGATTTGTAATGACCCTCGAAAACAACTTATAGACGTGGCTCAAGAGCGAGATGGGTCTATAGTTCTTCAAGAGGGTTCTAGCATCTTTCTTGAAGAACAGCACAACCACGCTTCTGGTCCACGACTCTGGAACGTCGCCCCCGAGAACGACGGAATTGAACAGCCTCTGAAGAGCTAAAGAGCTTTTAAGACCGGCTTTCCGCCTGCTCTCAGAAGCTCTGTGGTGATTCCGTCGTCTCCCGGTGCCTTTCCGTTCTTAAGTTGTTTGAGAGCCATTCTGATCTCGTACAGGCTGACGTCCGGGATATCTTCGGTAAAGTGCCGAGTTAGCTTGGATCTGGGGTCTTGGACCAAGCCAACAGCAGGGCTCTGAGATCTGTACAACTGTCCATAGAACTGCTGGACCTCTCCCAAGATCAGAAATATTGTAAACATAACATAAATGTTTTGAACCTCTATTTTGTAGAAGCTTTACGAACGATCGCTTATAATACTGATTCTCAAGAATATAATAATAAACGGGCTCTATATTGAGACCCAATAATGAAAATCCATGTACGGTATTGTTTTGGTGAACATAGTCACGCACACATACACAATAAATTAATTTCCTGATGCTTATGAGAAGTGTTAATGACGATGTCATTAGTTTCGGGTCATTTATAGTCCTAGTGCCGACTCTATGTAATAGGTTGGTGTAATAATAACGTAGCATACTAATAAATTTATACTTATTTTTATATTACCATGTAATTACGACGAGAAAATTCTTATACTTACTAATATTATAGATGTGAAGATGATTTTGTTTCTTTATTTATTTGTTACGCTTTCACGCTGTAACTACTTAACCAATCATAATAAAATTGTGCAAACATATTATAGTTTAGAGTTCAGAATAGGACATACATTTATATTTTTTTTTCTTTTTTTTATTACCTACGGTTGCAGACGAGCAAACGGCCCACCTGATGGTAAGTGGTAACCGTCACTTATGGACAATGGCAACACCAGGGGTACAGCCAAGCCGCCGCCTACCGTGAGTAAAGTGCTCTTCTCAAACCTCGTTTAAAGAAGGACATGTTGTAGCGCTGGGGGGACACCGCAGCAGGAAGTTAATTCCAGAGCCTACACGCACGTGGTAGAAAAGAGTGCTGGAAATGAACTATCTTGGACGAGATCGTTTCCAGGTGGTGTGGATGAACCCTACTACGACGTCTCGTGGTCCAAAAATTGCTGATTTCTTATCTCGGAAAAATTGCTGATTTCTGTGGTGTCTCTAATTTTGCATACAAATAATGAATGTGCCATAGATTGCCGTCTTTTTATTTAGAAATCCACGCAGACGAAGACGCAGGCCGAATCTACTCTAATATATTTAAAAGAGCACTTCTTGTAGATAAACTTATTTTGCGTATCTCGCAAACGGAGATTTTGATATATATTTAAAATAGATAGAATTACTTATTATAACTTTACATTAAATAAAAAAAATGCCTTCAAAAGACTCCCAGGAACTAAAAAGTAAGCTTTTTTCCGTGAAAGAGTAACAAACATCCATAAATACAACCTTTCGCGTTTATAATATTAGTAATGATTATTTTAAGCATTTAAAACCGAGCGCCTCCAATCGAAACAATTTAATGATAACCTTTGTAATAATTTCACTGAAACGAATAAATAACAATTTTAAAAACTGTTATAAAAACAAAGCTTGGAGGAATAAAACGCTTCACAAATTGCACAGGTATTTCCTTTGAAGTCCATCAACTACATTCAAAAATAATTTTTAAAGAGTAATTTCATAACGTAAAAAATATTAATAACTTGTTTTGTTTTCCAATCCTTGATCTTCCAGTCAGTTCTTAGAGTAGAAACAGATCAATTAAAGTAAGGTTACTTGTCGAAGAGGAGATAGGGAGCCTTCTAATGTTTTAACGACGACGCTCCAGCTCCAGCTCCAGCTCCAGCCAGTCATTGTCAGTTGCTAAATCTATTATAGCAGTTTTTTTAGGCGCTTTTGCTTTTACAATTCATGTAGCTGGCTTGCCTAGACTGATATCCAGACGATTTGATTGCCTTACCAGTCTTCGTTTGGTAGAAGGTCAAGGCTTCAATATAGAAGCGGGATAAAATACATACTAGTTTTGAAGTCTAACCAAGAGTTATCAAAAAAGTAGTTTTTGCTTGATTACCAAACTAACAAACGTACAAAAATTCTAAAAAAATGTTTCCGTTCAGATACGCCTAAATAACCTAACAGATTCATTTTCTCAAATATCTTAAATGTTCAGACTGTTACAGCTTTATAATAGTATAATATATAACGTTCAATACTTTCGGTCCGTGAGACCTTGCGAGCATAGGTGTCATGAAAATTAGGGCGAGTATAGGAAGGTTAAACTACATCATAATGCTCCAGACATATCATATATGTTATAAATTTGAAATATGGAAAATCAATCCTTTGAATATTCTTTTTCTGAACAAGAGTACGTAATCGACATACTCAGACACACCCTGTCGGTATACCTAGTGAATATCAAAATAAACAATCCCAACAAAAAACCTTCACTAGTTATCGTGAATATTAAAAGGAGAATTCGACTGAAGAATATTCGCTTGTAACGATATCACTGCCACTGCTACTATTCTGTTTGATAACCCTCGCAGTGTAAATACGATTTTACAAATCGTGTTTATGCTATGTTTATAAAACTGCTTATTGAGACCTAAAGTATTTATATTTAACATAAAATATTCATATAAAAGTCTTCGTTTCTTTTATATGCTGCCAGATATTCCCAAGAAAATACCGAAAAGCTTACATAAAATCCAAAGTATACAAATTCGTTTAGTTATAAAACCGCTTAATAAAAGTTTACTTTAATCGTAAAACGTAAATCTTGGGTATGACTTACTTTTGGCATACTTTTATACAATATTTTTTAGTAAATCCAAACAAATATCTCGTAAAGGCAGATATTTAATTATTCTTTTATTACATTACAAGGCTGACAAACAAGCATATATGAGCCCCCCCTTTTTTTTTTTTTTTTTTTTTTTTGTTAAGGCGGGAAAAAATGTTCCTAACCGCACACCCCGTCGTTCGGGGCAACGAACAGGGTAGTGTGGGGCCCTCACCCACTAAAGAAACCCGCCGTGTGCCGTCTCTCCGCCTTTCTTGGCGGGCCACTGGAACTATGTCACATTCCTTCGGTGGTATATATGAGCCCCCTAGTAGCCGATGATAAGCGGTAACCGTTGCATTTAGACTGGCAACACTAAGGGGCATCCACAATTTCTCGCCTTGCCATTCCCGGGAAAGGGACAGGGGGCAGAGAGAAAATTTGATGGACGCGGTGCTCGTACTTACCGAACGAAATAAAAGAGTTGAAGAAATTCCTGCAATTTTTTCACGTCGATATTCTGTGAATGGCAAAAAAGCACCATTATTGGTATTTATGTTACGATCAGCAAGATCCTACACCTAAATATTATAAAATACTTCAAATAATATGGTTTACACTAAATAATAGCATTTATTTGTTACACACAACTTGTGGGCCAAGCAGCGAAGAAGACTACTACAAAAGGTTTATTTTTAATAGCATTGTTAAACTTAATAAGGTGCTGTGATAAATTATTTACCACGTCAATTAACTTCAATCCCTGTTTTGGTAGGAACATAAGGAGTGGTTTTAAAATTTAGCCTTTACATACTCGTTAATATAATAATGGGCGAATAACGCTATATCATGTCAACTGATTTCATGATGTATATGATTTTAGGGTCAGTTTTTCATAATTCAACATTAACGTGATGCTAAATGGGAGTATTTTATATTATCACATTAAAATCAGCATTTGGGTTAAAGGCTAAATATTATAGCTATACATTGATACCGCATAAATGACTCGTATCTACATTATGAAAGCAACGCGAAAGCGCCTTTTAAAATCATAGAAAAATGAAGTAGGTACGTATAAATGCAATTTTTAGCTTGCCTCGAGTATTTTATATTCCTCGAGTATTCTTTATCTTAGAGTATTATTTATCTTAGAGTATTATTAGTTATTCGGGTAAAATCCCAAGTATTTTGAAACGAAGCGTTTATATTGACGGACATTATTGGATATAAGCGGTTAGCAAACTTGTTGCAACGTTTAATAGCATTAGTTCACGTTATATTACATGCAATATTTAAACCAAACTTAGAGATTATATTAAAAAAAAAAATTTATGAAGGATTCTTTGGCATTGGAATAATGTGTACTTTTTAACACGCTTATATTAGCTTTGTAGCTATGTAACGGAATCTTCGAACGTGATTTTCACCCCCTTCAAGACCTCAGGTTGAATTGAAACATTACACACTTATCAAGGACGGATGACAATCCAATAATTCGTTGAATAAGTTTATCCGTTTTTAGGGTCCCGTAGCCAATAAGGAATCCTTATAGTTTTGCCATGCCCATCCGTCCGCTATTTACAACTTAGCTCAGAGCCTTAGTAATAGAAAGCAGTAAGTTAGCATGAAAATACATATTAGTTACGCCGACAAAAAGATAAAAAAAATTAAAATGCATGTACTTATGTACGCGCGTGAGAAGTTATACTTCTTTGGCATCATTAATAAATAAAGTAATTATTAAATTTGTAACTCCTCTTCCTCTTCCTCCACCCCAGGCAGGTCTGGGCCTCCAGTGCTAGCAGCCCCGTCTGGTTTGGAGGGCCTAGCGCTCCCTCTTTGAGAGAGAGGCGCTCGCAGAACACAACCATCGCCACTATCTCGGACCTGCTTCTGCTAGGATGGCAGACTTATCATCATCAGGCCTTGGATATCACCTAAGACCGGGGTACTTTTCAAAACGAATCAAACGATTCCAAAGTGGATGGGATTGCGGCGTTTTATAGTAGAGTACCTATTGCCACCTTCCAGTTCCATTATCAGACCCTGAATACTATCTAGAGACAAAGTACTCGTCAAGAGGAATCAAACGAGTCCAAGCTCGATGGGGTTGCGTCGTTTTATAGCAGAGTGCCTATTGCCACCTTCCAGCTCCATTATCAGACCCTGGATACCAACTAGATACAAAGTACTTGCTACTCAAGACAAATCATGAATTACAATAAAAAATGGCTACCCTCTACACGCAAAGTGGGTATATTTTTTTTCTCGTCTATCCCACAATGTGGGGTCTCTTGGATAAGTTCTTCAAAAATATTGCGGGATTGTGAAAACAATTTTTGGAATAAGGGATTCGTTTGTGAAATATTAAGCTTAAAAGCACCAATTTTTGTTGTTACAGTTAAGTGAGCCAGCTAATTGGTTGTTTTTAGATATGTGAAAAAATTCATGGTAGTAGTATCTATCTATATATGAAGAAGTAGGAACATTATTTCAGCTTGGTATGTTTTATTTCTCTTACATACATGTACTTTTATATACTGTTTTGAGACTTAGAAGAAAAAACAGTTTTTGTGGGTTAAAAGAAGTACGTAAGTATATATTAAAATATACATAGCATGCGAGGAAAGTTGCATAGTATACATAAATATATAGTACTTGGATGACCGAGCTTTGCTCGGTATTATTTTTTTTGGTAAAGTTTTTTTGGAAATTATATTTAGATACGAATAGCATACTGATTAAATATGAATATTTTTTTTTCGATCTTACCGACAATAATAAAAATGGTTGGTGGTTATTTTTTCATTGCCTGAAAACACGGATAAAATGGGATTCAGATTATATATATTTAACTCTGTAAATATATATATATATATATATATATATATATATATATATATATATATATATATATATATATATTTACATATATAATACAAGAATTTCTCGTTTAAAGATATTATATATTTATTATATAGATAGCCTATAAATATAATACAACAAAATGTTCACCGAACTACGTGTAATTAAACAAAATTAAAATAAATACTCCATAATTTTAATTTAAAAATATGTCAAAGCATAATGGTTGAATTGAAAAGATATATAGGATCCGCGGCATGGAGCCAATTTTCTCAATTTCGTTCTGCCAATGTTCCTTGTCTCGTTCAAAGATATTTGCAGCGACGATGCTAACGTGCACTGCGCGAGACATTTGAAATCGTTCGACAGTTTAATCAGCATTGTTTTTGTATAACAAGTCATATTGGCATACATTTATGCATATATTATTTTGTAACAAAATATTCTGAGATTTTACTAGTTAAAAATTTCTGTATTATTAACATTAAATGTGCCCAGAGCCTTTATATAAGCCAGATAAGATTTCTAATTAATTGGCATTAAATATTAATTTATTTAATTAAAATATGGGCCAAAAGTGTTGTTATATATTTAAATTAGTACATATTTTCCAACATTTCAGCGCGGAATAATCAATCGCTTGTATAGTCAAACGAGATTACTTTTTCGAATGTAATTCAACACATACTCGTACTATTGGACTTGAAGAATTTTTTGCGTCACAAAAAACATCACACCTTTAGCATTATAGAGACCTAACTAGAAAAAGTAGTTTTTTGGGAAACGTCGAATTAAGTTTGCGTAACATAATTATATTAATAAATTTAGAAAGAAAGCGAATGTATATTAAAACAATTCGTAGTATTTTAATTTTATATCATACTCCACTTATTTATGTACACGATCTAAACTAAAAAAGTAAATAAAAATTATTACCAATATATTTTATTTAATTTATTTTAAAACAGTTGCTATTTAGATCTATATATGACTGAAACCATAGATTTTTAAAAAGACATTTCATTATTTGAGTCTATCCAATTCTGAAATTATATTTAAAATCTTGTTTTATTCCTAAATAAGCCACTTTCATGGTAAAAATCAAATTGTTTGAGGGACATTTTATGCTTAGGTAGTACAAAAAATATGTAATAAAGTGGCGAATTTTTTTATGTCTGATAATATGTTAAATCACAATAATCGCAAGTCATCATATAACTGTACAGCACAGTAACTCTTAAAAGAAAACTATAAGTCTTGAATAATAATTTCAAAAATAATATTACGGATAAGAAATTTTATGTATTTTAGTCCTTATTATTATATCATAACAATTGAAAGTCACTGTTTATTTCATAGTTTTCTGTTTTGTTTATAGTTGCCAAGTACCTACTCGACAAAAATTCTCTCTTTATTTCATAATTTAAATAATTGTAAAATTTGGTGACATTTTAAATTTCAATTGTTTTTTCATATTTCTTGAACAATTTTGAAAATTACGGCCTTAATTATGCTTGATTTGGCCACAACTGATACTGTGAGGGCTCTTCAGATACGCAGAAATGGATAAACCTTCAAAAAGATTTCTTGAACTCTTGGTAGACCTGTTTCCACAGTTTATCGCAGTATCGAACGGTATATGAAGACAAATTCTTTTATGAGAAGTCCAGGACAGGGTAGAAAACGGCGTACTATGAGCAGAGATGACCGTTTTGGTCAGCTTCTCATCAGCAGAAACCCTATGTAATGTATAACGTTTGTCCAAGCTAGAAATGAGCTTAAGGAAGTTCCAGGTGTGGCAGTAAGTGAGCGTAGGTACAGTACGAAAAAAGACTTCAAGAATCTGATTTAACTTCATTCGTACCCTCCAAAACTTGAGGTATATCATCGTAGAAACTGGTTGGCTTTCCCCAGGGAACTTCAATATTAGAACGCTGACCAATGGAAAAAAGTTATTCAATGATGAATGCAGAATTCTTGTAAATCAAGCCGTTGGAAGACAAAGTATACATAGACGTAGATGAGTTGTAGCCAAATTTCGAACCTAGAGGAGTTGTAGCCAAATTTCGAACCTAGAGGAGTTGTAGCCAAATTTGGGTTCCATAATGGTATAGGGAGGGATATGGTTGGGAGCTCGTACGGACTTAGTGATGATTGATGGAGGATACCTTACTGCAGATCGTTACATGACAAACATTTTGGGAGAAAATATGGTACCGTTCATCATATTGATGCAAGATAATGCTCGGCCACATGCCACGTACCGCTCGCTCAACTCAAGCGTACCTTAATGAAGTGAATATCACAGGGATGGAGTGGGCAGCGAGATGCCCGGATATGACGCAGCATATCTGGGATTTGTGTTCAAGTAACGCCGTGTTAAAGAATGCCAGAGTTTATCTCAAGAGAAGCTTAACAACATCATTATCAGCATGCCTAGGCGATTAGAAACTTTAATTCTAAAGTTTGTAATCAGTAAAATAATAATTAAATAACTAAAGTTTGTGATACAGCGTGCTTCCTCCTCATGCTAGCACGAAAAAGAAATACGCTGTATTAATTTGTATTTTTTTTCAACAAATAATTATGTTTTTTTATTTAATTTATCAATTTCTTTTAATATTTCACACGTATGTTATATGTTTATAATAAGTGATCACATTCTAAACTTAAAAAGGTGTAATTTTAAGTAAACAAAAAGTTCTCGTTATATCTTGCAATGAAGTTCAGTAATAGTAGTAGTAGAATGACTCTTCAGTAAATACTAAGTTTTGGTATATCGTTTTTATCTAAATAGAATGGTATAGTTAATTTGGAGTTAATATAAGATAACTTTTCAACATTATGACGAAGCATATGGCTATAGGCCGGAGGGTTTTCTGCAGTTTTGGGGATTTGGAAAAAGCATTTGACATGGTTGTATTAAAGGAACTTTGGGACATTTTGCCGGAGTATGGTATTAACGGTAGATTGCTGCAAGCTATGCATTACAACTACATGGACTGCAGAGCTTGCGTGCGACTGGATGATGGAATGTCGCCCTAGTTTAATGTAAAACGAACGAGTGAACGGAGCATTGGGGCAACTTCTCGGCAGTCATCACCTCAGATAAGATTCACCAGAAAGCACGTGTCGCAATACACAACGCAGTGTTTGTCCCAACGTTATTGTATGGAAGCAAGAGTTGGGTATGCAAAAAGGAGCATGAGAATAAAATTAATGCGGTCGAAATGTGGAATGCGAGAATCTGTGGAGTGAAGCTGACTGAGAGAAAGAGAGTATTGGTGTAAAGATGCGAAAAGGAATGCTTCGATGGTTCGGACATATGGAAAGAATGCCAGACGAGCGATTGATTGAGAATATATACAATGCGAAAGTGGAAGGATGTAGGTACAGGGGGAGACCGAGACACCAACCTAGACCAAATCGGTCATGTATTGAAGAAAGGTGCAGTCAGGAGTCTCCGAAACCAGCGAGCGTATATGAAGAGAATTATGAATGTTGAGGAAACGAGCGATGTATGCAAGAATAGAATCTTTTGTTACTTTGTTCTCTCTGCCTACCCCGCAATGGAGATGGCATGATGATAAGTAAGTAATAGTTAATTTTCAATAAGTTATGAAATCAAATACTACTTAATTAAGTAATCATTTTCTTTATATAGTTATATAGGTAAACCTAAAAAAAAAACGATAAATCCTATATACCCCCTATTGGCATGGATGTTGGTGCACGGAGAAAAATTCTTTGATCATTATGGAATGGATGTATCAGAAGAGTTTTATATTATTGATGGATTATGATAAGCTGAGGATTTGTTTTCTTTTTATAGTGTATTCTGCGAGTAATCTATTTAATTAGAGAAGAAGAATCTTTGTACTTTTATGTAAGTTTTATTGAATTAGTTAACAATTTAAACATAATTATACAAGTGTTCAATGTAACAATGACCTATTTAACAAGTCAATAAAAAGTTTATACAGACTTATACCTAAAAAAGTCAGTGCAAATAGAATTGTATTTATTATAAAATGGGCGCAATCATTGATAAGTTTCTATCAAAATTATTATTTCGGAATGACATAAGCCTATTAATAATTGTGTCTTTAATTTAAACATATTTTCAGTCAAAGAGTGTCTTAATGATAAATAAGTCACAGCTGCCTATAACAAGTTTATTATGAGATAGATACAATCACAAAACAACTCTTTAATTTATTAAAAATAGTAACATCCATATATCTTAATGTTCAGTCTCGTACTGGCCTAATACTGTTTAAATCGCCACAATAATGAAAACGTTACAATCTAGTCATGATACAAACGGCACAATAATGTTTGTGCCTCTCTTGAACTAAAGAGACGTGGTGGTAAGGACTAGAGTGAAAGCGGCCAAAGTATAAGTTTGGCCCTTTCTAAGCTGTTTTTGGTCTCTCTTTGATTACGAGTCGATGAAGACAGTCAGTCGTTTTAGGTCCTTTTACGATTTAAAGTCAAAATCCTAAAATTTCGTATTAGGTCCCTATAATTCTAAAGGTGCGACATATCGAGAGTAACGTCAAATTGACCATTAAAGTAATATCATACAGTTTCAATGGTCCGCATATATAGGCGGAGAAACGACAGACGGCGGTTTTATTTAGTGGTAGTTTGGATACCCTGAACTGCCTCGGCGGTGCAGCGGTAATGTATGCGACTGCTGATCATGAGGTCCGGGGTTATATCCCCGGGTCGGCCAGTGTTATTGAGCTTTTTCGTAATAAGAAAAATTATCAGTAGCAGCTCGGAGTTTGGAAATGTGCCCAGTAGACTGCAATAGGGTCGCCTCCTATTACAAGGGACTTAAATATAGCTGGCGAACCGTGGGTGTGTAATACACTTCTGCCTACCCCTTCGGGGATACAGGCGTGATGCTATGTATGTATGTTAGATAGCCCGAAAGACGGGGTGTAAGGTTAGGATCGTGTTTTGCCGTCTTACCAATAAAAGGGTTACGTCAAGCGAACACGTTCTTATTATGAACTCCTACCATGTAAGTATGTTGAAAACCATTTCACAACTATAGCCAAATTTAGACCAGCATACTCCCGACGTGGAGAATTAATTTCGGACTGTAATCAAACTTAGCTCATGTTTAGCAAACTATGTTGAAACTTAGCAAGTTTGGTAGATTTTGAGAATGATGAAGATAAAAGATCTTGCATCTGCATAGAACCTACAAGATGATTCATTTCATATTATGGCAGCTGCGATAGAAAATAATTATTTATGTAAGAGTATTATAACAAATCTTTAGTCTTTTAGCTTATTACCACTTACTAAAAAGTAAACGCTTAATGGGTTACTGACTTCCAAGTTTGAAAACTTTTACCTACACATAAAGCTGTAACAGAGCTGTGTCTGTACATTTAAGATATTTGAGAAAAAAATACTGAATTAGGCTATATAGGCGTGTCTGAACACAAAACATTCTTTATGGAGCTGAAACCTGGACAATTACAATGCAGGATCGCCGTAAGATTGACGCTCTGGAGATGTGGTGTTGGAGACTCTTAAGGATCCCTTGGATAGCGTTTCGTACAAATGACTTGATACTCAGGGAACTGAAAATCAAAGAGAGCGGCGGAGCCGCAGGCGTAGACTAGTTTAACATAAAATAGCTTTCCATATTTATCTGTTTAGTCTTTAATTACTGTCTTATCTGATGTTTATAAAAGAACGATTGCTTTTATAATTGTTTAAGTTAAGTTCTGCCAAACTAAATCAATAAATTAGGAGTTATTTAATGTGAAAATCAACTTTGATGAAGATATAACAAGAATTTCAAATTGTGTATTTTGTATAAAAAGGGAATGCATGAAACTATGGAGTTTAATATCTGTGAAAATATTGTTGTGCAAAATAGAAAGTACTTATTAAAGTAAATAATGTATATACATACTTCTACATATACCTAACAAAAATAGATACGTCAAATTTTTTAAATCCAAATGTTGAAAACTTTATTTTATTATAATAATAAATATTCACGGATCTTTCACACAACGTCCTCTGGTCCCAAACAAAGCTAATGTTTGTGCCATAGGTACCAGATTACGGATATAATACATATACTTTTTTTTGTAACTACACACATATAGATATATAAACACCTAGACGCAGTACAAATATCTGTGTTCATCACAGAAATAATTTTCCTGAGTGGAAATCGAACCCACCACCTCGTACACTTAAGACGGTTGTTACGATGTAACCGAACAAATTACTATATAAATTATAAAGTCGCATATTCAATTGATACCGGATACCATATCCGCAAAATTAAAATACGCGGGGTTGCCTCGGCCCCTACCCAGTTAGATTATTGCCAATGGGCCGCATAAATCCACTCCCACAAAGGCCAGAATCAAATATTATTACCATATATGGCCAGCATGCGATCCCGGATGCGAGCAGAGTACACCAGGGTTCGAGAACGTTCTATGGCTACTCCAATCGCAAGCGTATGGATAGGAAAAGTTCTAGAACAAAAAACTATCCACCAATGAGTAAGTCAAGGCAACAGCGCTAAAAAGAGATGACAAGTATAATCTTAAAAGGGGGTATTATTAGAGTCAAAATATAAATATGGAACAGGTTTTTTTTCTCTCGGACTCTAAATTATCGTGTGTGTCAAGGCAGATAACACTGTTCAAAATAATATAGTAATTAAAACATTATTTTTGCCTAGGGCATTTAAAAGTGTGTGACTTAGAAAACCCCAAAGAACTGAGCGGAAGAGAGCACCGGTCTTAAATATACCGCCCCCCATAATTAGTCACTAACACCCGAATAAAAGCTCCTGGGGTTTCAAGTCAAGAATTTTAAGTCCAGAATTTCAAGTCAAGAATTTCAAGTCCCGATTTCAAGTCCCGGATTCAAGTCCCGATTTCAAGTTCAAGTACTGTTCCTGGCTGCGCTCGAGATCCGAGTTACGGCCTACCGGGTTGCGGCTGCACTATGGGTCCGGTTCCAGCGCCGGTTGCGCCGGCTTCACCCGCCCTCCGGCATACATCTGCGCACCGAAGGACGAGGGCCTGCGGGGGGCAGTTAAGTTCCCGTAGGTCACAGTCTTGGGGACAATCCCCTGAGTTGCGAACCTCGCCCCTGAGTTCTCATTTCTCTGCCTTTTTAATCGATACATTTTTAAATAATTATTTTGTAATATTTTTTTTAGAATTAAATTTTAAATTTCAAATTTTCTTTTATTTAAATTGTTAGGATTGTGGATTTTCCCCGTAACAATCTAGCGCCCAACGTGGGGCCCGAAGTTCCACAAACTTTTTGATTGTTACGGAGGAAATCCCTAACAATGAAATAAAAAATAAAATTCAAAATTTACAATTTAATTAAAAAAAAATTTACAAAGTAATTAATTATTTAAAAATTTGACGATAAATTATTAGAGATTTAGAAAACAATAGAGAGAGAGAGAGATAGAGTGATGAGGAAGCAGGGGGTGGTTCGCAACTCAGGGGATTGTCCCCAAGACCGTCACCTACGGGTACTCAAATGCGGGGGGAGGTGCGCAGATGTATGCCAGAGGGCGGGTGAAGCCGGCGCAACCGGCGCTGGAACCGGACCCGTAGGGCAGCCGAAACCCGGTACGCCGTAACCCGGATCTCGCGCGCAGCCAGGAACAGTACTTGAACTTGAATTCGGGACTTGAATTTCTTGACTTGAAATTCTGGACTAGAAATTCTTGACTTGAAATTCTTGGCTTGAAACCCCAGGAGCTTTTATTCGGGTGTTAGTGACTAATTATGGGGGGCAGTATATTTAAGGCCGGCGCTCCCTTCTGCTCAGTTCCTTGGGGTTTTCTAAGTCACACACTTTTAAATGCCCTAGGCAAAAATAGTGTTTTAATTACTATATTATTTTGAGCAGTGTTATCTGCCTTGACACACACGATAATTTAGAGTCCGAGAGAAAAAAAATTACCTCCTGTTTCATATTTATATTTTGACTCTAATAATACCCCCTTCTAAGATTATACTTGCCATCTCTTTTTAACGCTGTTGCCTCGACTTACTCATTGGTGGATAGTTTTTTGTTCTAGAACTTTTCCTATCCATACGCTTGCGATTGGAGTAGCCATAGAACGTTCTCGAACCCTGGCGTATTCTGCTCCCATCCGGGATCGCATGCTGGCCATATATGGTAATAATATTTGATTCTGGCCTTTGTGGGAGTAGATTTATGCGTTCATTGGCGATAATCTGACTGGGTAGGGGCCGAGGCAACCGCGCGTATTTTAATTTTGCGGATATGGTATCCGGTATCAATTGAATATGCGACTTTATAATTTATATAGTAATATGTTCGGTTACATCGTAACACGGTTACACTACCGACTACGCCACGAGGCCCGTCAATAATAATATTATTCAGATAACATATAAATAATACTTAAGAATGTTATTCATAAAATGATTATAATAAAATAGGTATAAACTTTACTTAACTAAAATATATGGGACAAAACACACAAAAATAAACAGGATTTATGCGCAGTGCCTATGATTACAGCGTTTCAGGAGTCTTTAGACGAAATTACTTTTTGTCTTTTATTACGGCACAATGTGACAGTTATTTTCACAAGCGTCGCAAAAATAATAAAAACAAACATTGATGACATGGACTTACAAAAAAGCCATTATCGATGATACCAAAGTGCTGAACGCAGACGGATTAATGAAAAAATTACTTAGAAAAAAAAATTAGACTTCGATATGCCTGGATCTGTATGTTCCTATCCCTAAAGGCTTACACACAATTTCATCGTTCACTTATCCGCTCCAGCCAGATATTTTAAAGTTTTATTACTATGTACTTTCTCAGACCACTATTTAACATTTTTTCTGAGGCTTGTGAAAAGGTAGGTAAATACAGACATATAAAAGTCTTGAAAATGGCAGAATTTGTCTTAATCTATTACAAAATAGAAAATCGAGAAAAAAAAGAAATTACGGACAGAGTTCACAGATTTATGTAGTAGATATAAAGCATAGATGATGAATAAATACAATTCCGATTTTAAAATCCTGTCTTTAAAAAAATACATTCTCATACCAACATTCTCCATTCATTTTCTTCAATTAAACTGTAAGAATCCAATAACAATTTTCAAGTATGATAAAACGTACGTATGATAAAACTGGAACTCGCAAACAAAGCTTAACCCCCCATGTTCCCCTACATTATAATTATGTGAATATGCAAAAAGCTGAACCACGGTATTATATATTTATACTCATCAACTGCTGTCGTCGTGTTTTTTGTATTTAATTTGTTTTTCAAGGATATTTCACCAATCATTTGTAATGTTAAGACATAACTATTTTCATTATTTATAATATTACAAACATTCATATATACCTATAAGCATCTTCATAATCTATACTATTATAAAGCTGTAACAGAGCTGTGTCTGTACATTTAAGATATTTGAGAAAAAATGTCTGTAATAGGCTATATAGGCGTGTCTAAGCACAAAACATATTTTTTAGAATTTTTGTCTGTTTCCTGTTATCTGCTTGTTTGTTCGCGCATCACACAAAAACTACTGAACGCATTTTAATGAACCCTTTTTTATTTGAAAGGCCTTGATTTGACTTAAAAACTGGTAGACATTTTATCCCGCTACTATATCGGGAACCTGAGATATAACCGAAAAACTAGCTTTTGGCTGTGGCGAAGCCGCTGGCAAAGGCTAGTATAATATAAACTAGCAATTCTAAATTGCGATATACGTAATACAATTATGAATATGTGCCGTGAAACTGGGTTCAACGAATAATTTTAATTGCCTACTAGGTCAATTGTTATTGACATTTATCTATAGTTTGATATCTTTAATTACTCTCCTCGTTCTTAGGGAGAATAATTTTGAGATTTTATATATCTATACTATTATAAAGCTGTAACAGAGCTATGTCTGTATATTTAAGATATTTGAGAAAAAATAAATGTATTAGGCTTTATACGCGTGTCTAAACAAAAAACGTTTTTTTTTTAGATTTTTGTCTGTTTGTTCGTTCGCACATTACGCAAAAACTACTGAACAGATTTTGATGCAAATTTTTTATTTGATAGCTCTTAATTGGACCTAGAAACTGGTACTTTTTATCCCGCTACTATATCGGGAACCTGAGATATAACCTAAGACGATATGCTTACAAATATAAACTTTATATAACTTAATGTGGCTGCAATATTTACATAAAAAGAATTAACTTACTACGAGTATAAACCTAGATAGTATTTTAAAACATCAGTCAATTTGTTCACCCCTGAACGTAATCCTTCGTCAAATGCAAACATTATTCCCTTTCTCACGGCCTATTTTGTTAGGCACGATTGATTGTTCAAAAAATAAATACATTGGAATAATCATTCGTTATCTTTGAATAATCCGGATTCTGGCCTGGCTAGAATTGATTAGAATTGCTTTTATTCTAAATAACAAAGAACGAACATAAACAATTTTATCAAAGCTAAGCAGTTTTATGTTGTTTGATTATGTAGCCGAAGACCAAACTTTCGGGAGAATTTGTGTGTACAATACCTTTTATTTTTGTTAAGGCGCGAAAAAATGTTCCTAACCGCACACCCCGTCGTTCGGGGCAACGAACAGGGTAGTGTAAGGCCCTCACCCCTCATTAACCTCACTAAATAAACCCGCCGTGTGCCGTCTTTCCGCCTTTATTGGTGTGTACAATACCTACGTATTTTATGATGCTAATCCAATCGACATCTTTCTTTCTATCATCTTTACGCAGATGTTCTTCAGATACATGGGTGTGACCGCAAAAAATTGTACATTTATTACTTTTTGCATGTTCACATTTTATTTTTCTAATAGCATTAACGTTATTTTATGAATGGAACTTGTTGGACATTTTACCAGATGGTATTTTTGTGTTATTTTAGGTAGTTCCAAAAAATGTAAGCTATCTCTAGCAGATTTGTTTTTTTTGGCTTTCTGTTTCGTTGTACTATTATCATTCCCATACAAAAAAAAATTCCCAACCCTTGCATCTAAATCTGTCATCACACCTATGAAATTAACGGCTATCACATATCTTTAAATTGATTTGATTTTATGTGATACAAGTAAACGTTTTTTTGAAAAGCTTTGATTTCAATACATCTTTAATCAGCTTTTATATTTTTTTTTAAAGTATCCAATATTTTGCTAATCATGAGATCTCGGGTTCGATCCCCGGGTCGGGCAATGTTATTGAGCTTTTTCCTAAAAAGAAAAATTCTCAGTAGCAGCCCGGAGTTTGGAAATGTGCCCGGTAGAGGTCAATAGGCTCGCCCCCTATTACGTGGGACTTAAACATAGCTGGCGAGTCGTGGGTGTGTAATACACCTCTGCCTACCCCTTCGGGGAATAAAGGCGTGATGCTATTTTTTTTTTTCAATATTTGGATGTGTGTGTAACGTCATGAATGTAACGGTTAAGACTTCCATACTATGAGGATAATCGGGGTCCTGCTTTTATTTTATTGACTTGCGTCACCATTGACTATAATAACAGTATTGAAAAAAACAATGCGGTCATTTTTTATACGAGTTAAATGGTATTTAGTGTTGACGCCAGATTTGTCGCTAGAAAAATGTGTGTTTTAAGTGTTGGATTGTAAGGTAAGTATGTATATTCTGGCTCACTATTACAGGTATTTATCTAGCTTTACTATTACACAATGCTTTAATATAAAAATGTCCTTGACTATTATATACGCAATAAGGTAATAATTTTAAGTTGAGCTTACGTCGCACGAGTTTTTTGTCATGAGTGTAACGATGTGTTACATAATGTGTTACGTTACAGTCATGACCTATTGTTAAGCATAGAACACACTACACCTAAAATTTCATAACTAAAGTAAATCATCTAATCGAAATCGTAGTAGTATGAACCAGTGAACCATTTATTTTAGGAGAATAATGATGAAAACCATAACCTGTTTACAAAAATTACTTAACATAAAAGGATGTTTTGTATATTAGTGAAATTTAAATAATTTCTTTATTTATAGTATTTTAGGAAAACTAACAGCTAGGTAACACAATTAATTATATATCTAAGCATATGCAACTGAGATGCATATGTATGAAGGCTAATTGTAAGTTTCCGCAGATAGGAACAATAAAAAAATAAAAAATAGTTTAAGATAGTAGAGGACAAAAGATAAAGAAATTAAAATAAAAGATACATTCGAAGCAAAACAGAAAAGAAAGTACCCATAAATTACATAGGTTACGAATAAGTTAATTAATATTAATTACAATTGAAATAAGTGTTGCTCAGTAAACGTTTAAGCTTATTTACAGAAATGTTGAATAAATCTATATCAAAGTTATATAATATTATTATGATAATATTATTATGATATTCCAGATGGCGTTGATGTTTGCCGAAAGGCAAAGAAAATATCTATAGAAGATACGAAATATTAAGATATCAAAAAAGAAAAATGCAGAGAGGAAAAAAAGCGAAAGAAAATTAAAGAATGTTCCCAAAAGCTATACATTTAAAGGCAAAACTGTGAACAGCCAGAACCGTCATAGAAAGAAGATATGATAAGAATAATATAGAAGATTACATAAAAACTTCAAATGAAATTGCCACTGATTATGAGGGCAATAGGGTAGAGTTTATTTTTAATTTTACTTCGAATGTTATGAACTTTCAGAATTCCTCTAAGATTAGCATAGTATAATATATTCAACAGTGATTGCAAATGTATATATGCTTAGAAGAAAATTTGTATGAACTAAGCTTTATAATAGACATGTCAGTAACATTCAGTCATGTATGTAACGTGTGTTATGATGTTATGAATGTTACTGTACAATTTTTCGCGGTTATACCCATATAACCTATATTGGCCGTGTGGGACCGGCCTTAGAATTGTCCCACCCCTCTCCACCCATGGGAGTCGTAAGAGCTGACTGAGGGAATAGCGGGGGGAGTGGGCAGCAGCACTCCCTCAAGTATTAACAACATCCACTGCGATCGCCAACCCGCCTGCCAAGCGTGGTGATTACGGCACTATACCCCCAATTTGGGGAGGCCTATGTCCAGCAATGGACGTCGAAAGGCTGATGGATGGAACCTATATAAGTCTGCTAATAGCAAGGGAACTATAAACACGGCCTTAGAATATAGCATATATCATATAATATAGCATATAATATCCTTTTTTAACTTTTTTCCTTATTGAATTATTATTGTATTATCTATTATGTTAATTAATTGTTGTTATTAACTATCTTCAATTTTCTTTTTTTTCCTTAAAGACCTTATTTATAGCGCTATAGTTTTCGATGCATGTGGTGACACCTTAAAAAGTTGTGCATTTATGTTTATATTTTTGTATTATAATGATGTTGTAGCATTAAAATAATATAACCATTACTGGTTGTCCAAATAAATAAATAGCAGTAGTTGGAGTAATTAAATGGGCTTGAAGTGAATCTGTCTACGACACAGGTTATAGTTGTGGGTGACTCTAGGTTACTATCGAAAGTGTATTGGACTCAACTACCCTGGGGGGTTAGGCAGAGAATCTCATATCTCACATGTCGATAGTATCGTGATCTCTGATCTGTGATTGGTTGAGAGATCACCGTGACTGGCCAACGGATTATTGCGACATCACACGTCGGTTTCTCTACCAATCACAAGCGAATCGATACGATGTCGATTGTGAGATATGAGATTCCGTATAACCCCCCTGGTTTGTTTTTGGTGGCACTGTAATACCAGTCAGTGACGAGGTTAAGAACTTGAGTTTAATAATCGACAAAAACCTTTCTTGTGATCCACAATAAAATTGTAGAAGGATTTTCGCATCAGCTGAGTCACTGAGGTGGTTGTGTATCTTTCTTCCCACTACCACCAAAACTTCGCTTGCAAATTATCTACTTCCCATCTTTGACTATGACGATGCTAGATATCTAGGTCTTTGACAAACATGAGCGACTACAGAATGTTTGTATAAGATTTGTATTTGGTTTGGGTAAATATAAACATGTCTCAGATTTCCGAAAAGCTCAAATGGTTACAAATACGTCTTCACTGGAATGCTGAAACACTTTTCTTATTATACAGTATTTTGTTTAATTTGTCTTACCTTTACTATATTAAAGGAAATGACTGGTGCCAATTTTCCATATATTCTCTGCCTGGAAAGGACGTACATGAAACGATACAGTATGTAATTTAAAGGCTGATTATTCTATTGCCCTGTGTATTTGTTTTTATACTAAAACTTGAGGGTAATGAGATAAAAAAGATCTAAGATGGATATGATTTCATAACACGATAGATGTAAAATGTTTTGCCAATATTTTGAATCATAATTCAATATTAATTACGAAATAACTAGCGACGTAAAATTACTTTATAATATATTAGTACAAAAGTGTTTAATATCAACCGGTTATAGCCTCTTTGGTTATCAACAGATTTATCCACCAAAAATCATTATCGAAATGTACAATTTCACAATAATAGTCTTTTTAACTATAATACTAATTCTGCAAAATTCTACCAAGAAATGAAAACCACTAACAACTTTTATAAATTATTAGTTCAATTTTAAATTTTACAATTATTATGTCCGCTACAGGCCGTAAATGGCACATCTCCTTTGAATTCCTTCAAAACACACATGCAAGGTCCTTGACGTCATCGGAAAATCTAAGTCTAAAATACCAGTGCATTTCACTAAATATTTGGGTAAATCTCTTAACCTTTGCAACTCAGGCGTGCGCAAACATTAGATAAATAGAAAATGGTTACAGATGACTAGCTGTCACTGTTGCCTTATAGGTACCTAATTAATATTAGTACTATAACCTATTAATTATTAGGTAAGTGTATGGTTATATATGTATATTTTTTGACGTGACAACGCCGTATAAATCGTTGAACACCGGCAAAATGCACAAAAAAGTCTCACGTTCTGAAAAATCAAACGATGACGGGAGCCGCGACCTGAAGAGCGTCTGCGGGAGAGAGGCGACCGGTATCACATTCTTCACCCGAACGCGTCCCGGGAAACACGCGTATCTTAATTATTGTATAGCAGCACGCGCGATCGTACCTTTTTATATGTACCATTCGATTTCTATCAGTATTACATTGTTTAAAATTACAAACCTAATTTCTTCATTTTCAACACTTAAGTCGCTAACATTTGTGAAACTCTCAGAAAACATAATTATAGATATGACGTTATCAGGTAAAATTATCGTCGGTAAACTGACTTTACAGACAACCATATAGGTTTTTTTTAATATATTTATTGAATAATTTTCATATAAATGTTTATGTCGTCTGTATAACTACATCTATTACTTGACTACTGCATCTTGCTATTGTAATTAATCAGTAGTAATTGCTATTAGCAACAAGACCGCCCATCGACCATTTACTCGTAATTTTTGTTATAGTTTAATGTTTATTTAATGTATTTTGGTGTAGGTACAATAAATATAGTCAATCAATTTCATCAATTAATTTTGGAAAATTCTTGTTAAATCTTACCTAACGAATTTTATGAATAACTAATTGTTTGCACCATTAGTAGCAATTTTGAGTGGCATTACAAAATACACAGGTTCAAATCTGGCTTCCAGTTATTAGTATTATTAGTTATTATATATTATATGTTAATAAAATTGTTTTAATTAGTTGCTACCTCATAACCATTGATCTATAAATTTAAGGATACAAAAATTAGAGGCATTACTGGCGCGTCGCCATCTCCAATGAAAGGAACAAGAGGTGGATAAGCAGAGGATAATAAGGAGGGGATCGGTAAGATACAAGGTCAGAGGACAAGGACTTCCCTGATTGAGCCGGCCCATTCATGCTGGGATAAATTGACAAAGGTTACAACAAATTACGACTGCTTTGAAGATGTAAAAAAAGCAATTTACTAGTAATGAGAGCGATTATTGTTCAATGTTAAAATGTAAAGTACAGTTTATTACACTCATAATGCACCCAGAATTGCAACGTAGTGGATTTTAGCGTTGATTCTTCAATAACTAAAAAGTCAAAACTTATTAACATAGTCACAATCCTTTTTTTTTGGTTTAGGCGGGAAATAATGTATCCTACGCACTAGAGATTTAACTATAATTATACTGTAATATAGTTATATGAAAGCTATTCATATCTATCTTACTAGGAACATTGCTATAATATGAGCACGATCTAGTAATATAACTATCTTACTAGATTAGTTTAGTGAAATGAATATACATAACTACATATTGTATATATAGTTATATCCCTATATATATATATATATATATAGTTTTATCCATAGGGATATAAACTATCTTACTGTGACACATATACATACTAAAGCAGCAAACAACGACAGGTTTTACGGGAAAATATTTCACAAAATAACATCATAAAGTTATTCGTATTATATTGTGCGGAAACTGACCATGATCCTTTCCGGTCACTTTTACAAGGGATCGAGAATAAAGTGAATTATGTGTAGGTTTTTTGTAATATAAATCTAATCTTGGACGCGAAAGATGTACTATGTACCTTTACAAATATATAACTTGTAGTTTATGTGTATAGTTTTTGTGAATATTAAAACCCTTTTTTAATAAAGAATTCTAGTAACTTGCCCTCGCTTTGTAGGAAAAGCGTAAGATTGAAAGATATGTTTATAATTCTTTAAGAAGTCTCCAATACATGATTTTGATCTAGGTATCTCTTAAAATTTATTCAGCGTGTGCCTTATACAGATCTTCCCGAGACGTGATTACAAAACATAATAAATAATTAAAACACATTGCTTACGTACTTGTATAATATTATAATTTAAAAAGTGAGTTTGTTTGTTTAGCTTTCTAGCCATAACAACTTACGGAACCAATCATTATGAAATATTTGAATACATATAGTGTAGTTCCCAGAATAGTACATTGACTACCTTTTGTGCAAGAAAAATTGATGTTTCTTGAATGCTCATGAACGTTCCGTAGAGTAGTGCATTTATATTATGAAGTCCACGTGGATAAAGGCAGAATGTATCGCTATAAATTTTCCTTAAAAAATTACCTAAACGACAGTGAAAACCTTTTCAAACACAGAATTCAGAAATAAGTAAAATTCCGATTATGCTCTTCAAACTATCGGAAGGCATTCACGCCGATTCATGGATATAACCACAATTACATACCCAATAAGTACAGGATCACTCAAACATGAAGAAGGAGAAGAAAATAACACTTTACTGCTCTTTTACAGAAGGTAATATATAAAATTAATACATCTACACACGACACTTTGATTAAAACTAAAATATGTATGTAGTAAAGTGATCTCTAGTGGGAGACAAGCAAATGGATTGCTGCTTAGTTTGTCGTGATGATCATACACTTGGGTTGTTTTTTTTGTTAAGGCGTGAAAAAATGTACCTAACCGCACACCCGTCCTTTTGGGCAACAAGCAGGGTAGTGGTGCAGTGGGAAACGAGCAAATGGATCACTGCTTAGTTGGTCATGATGATCATACACTTTGCCAGATTTTTTTCGTTAAAGCGTGAAAAATTGTACCTAACCGCACACCCGTCATTTAGGTATTGCCCTAAGCAGGGTAGTGTAGAGCCCTAACCCACTAAATAAGCCCGCGGTTGTGGCATCTCTCTGTTTGTACAGACGCTTTCGCACACTTGATCGTCGCATTTTCGCGGGAGGCCTTGCGGTTGGTGGATGATCCTAACGACGAAATTCAGTACTGAATTGATAATTTTAACATCAATTATAGTTGACGGAAAGCCATGTCATTTACCGAAATAACAAGTAGATATATAGCTTATTTTGTTTGTTAATCCTGGATTTAAAATTTTATTTACGTCCAATAATCCAAGTTACTAAATTATTTGATTGATTCGATTTAATCTGTCTAAGCCTTTTTGAGTGATTAATTAACACAACCTTTGTACAAGACCCTAAAAGTTAGTATTTATACCAACAAGTTTGTACCTCGAATATCCCCACTGAGTCTGGACGCCACCAGTCGTACAAGTCACTACAGGCGACAAGTTTAGCGCGGCAAGCACTTCTTTAGTCTTACGGTGGTTTCAAAATCCATTGCGCATTTTGTAATAATTCAACGTAGAAACAGACAGACGCAGATAGCGACTTTGTATAAATAAATAATTAATATATCTATAGTATATATACTCACCTATAGCTCCAAATTTAATAAGTGACGAAGAACGACAGCCTTGGTGTTTTAATTTTAATTTAACATTAATTAGCAGCAAACGTTGAACAATACATACACTGTTGCAGAACACTGAGTTCAAGCGTGCATACAGATAGCATGTTAATTTATAACAGATTCTGATTACAGTGTTTCAAACCTTACCGTATCCGCTTTAAAGACCAGAATGTACCTACATGATAAATGTAAGGCTCTGCAAATCGATCACTGCAGATTGGCTTTTGTTTATCCAGTTGATTGCTCACCAGCAAAATGTTAGTAATGATAATTGTTGCTTCCGGCGAGTACTTATGATGACCATGTAAGTAGTGGTCTGGAATTAACTCATTAGGTACGCTATTATTTTAGTTATTATTAAAGAAACTTTAAATGTTTATTTAAATTATATCTATACTACTTAAGGTGGAATGAAACAGTTAATTTTTTGTTGTTTTCTCTCGAAATGAACACAAAATGAAACAAGAATGCGGAATGAATTCATTAGTTAACCGATCTAACGATTCAAGTACAAATTATTTGAGAATAAGGAAAAAGAGATTTTTTGTACTAGCGGGAATCGAACCCGCGTCTTTTCAAATCCGGGGAAGTGCTCTAAGCCACTAAGCTATAGTACAGGTCTTTCGACCAGCCCAATCTCCTTATTACATTTGTCTTTACGACCAGCGCCATCTATAGGAAGCATTTACATGCATTAAACCGATATAGTAAGTTTAATTTTGCAATTAAAATTCATACTATTTGATGGCGCGATTTTTTAAACATTTTTGATCTAAATTATTTAGCATTTGACATGCTCCGCCACTTTTTAAAGTAAAAATTATTTGAGAATAAGGAAAAAGAGATTTTTTGTACTAGCGGGAATCGAACCCGCGTCTTTTCCAATCCGGGGAAGTGCTCTAAGCCACTGAGCTATAGTACAGGTCTTTCGACCACCCCAATCTCTTTATTACATTTGTCTTTACGACCAGTGCCATCTATCGGAAGCATTTACATGTATTAAACCGATATAGTAAGTTTAATTTTGCAATTAAAATTCATACTAATTGATGGCGCGATTTTTTAAACATTTTTGATCTAAATTTTTTAGCATTTGACATGCTCCGCCACTTTTTAAAGTACAAATTATTTGAGAATAAGGAAAAAGAGATTTTTTGTACTAGCGGGAATCGAACCCGCGTCTTTTCCAATCCGGGGAAGTGCTCTAAGCCACTGAGCTATAGTACAGGTCTTTCGACCACCCCAATCTCCTTATTACATTTGTCTTTACGACCAGCCTGGTCAAAATCTCTTTTTCCTTATTCTCAAATAATTTGTACTTTAAAAAGTGGCGGAGCATGTCAAATGCTAAAAAATTTAGATCAAAAATTTTTAAAAAATCGCGCCTTCAATTAATATGAATTTTAATTGCAAAATTAAACTTACTATATCGGTTTAATGCATGTAAATGCTTCCGATAGATGGCGCTGGTCGTAAAGACAAATGTAATAAGGAGATTGGGCTGGTCGAAAGACCTGTACTATAGCTCAGTGGCTTAGAGCACTTCCCCGGATTGGAAAAGACGCGGGTTCGATTCCCGCTAGTACAAAAAATATCATTTTCCTTATTCTCAAATAATTTGTACTTTAAAAAGGGGCGGAGCATGTCAAATGCTAAAAAATTTAGCTCAAAAAACGATCTAACGATGTTGGATATTGGCACTCAGCATCTTTCAGTCCACTCCGAAAGAATAAAAAATGAAACAACAGTCTGAACACAGAGAAAACGTTCACTCGGATTGAGCTATTTTGTCTCGGATTTGGCTATTTTGGCTGTACGTCAGGTCGAACGTCATGGCAAAATGGTTAAACACCAGTGAAACGATCATAATACGTTAAGTACTGTTTTTATTTTTTCAGCAATGTATCTGAAACTCCCAATAAAATTCTTCTTGTCCCATAGCACGCACCCACCACCGGCGACGTTTTCTTTAATTCTTTGATAAAATGATCACAAATTAAATGATTTCCAAGAACCTTGACTTCATTGGACGACATATTGAAGACGAAGAGCAGGTGAATGTTGTTTTCTACTTCATTTCAGCTAAGCCATTTAAACATGAAATTAAAGAAAAATGAAAGATTCACTCAAGTGAAGCATCTGATTTCACCTTTAGTTCTCAATTTCTTTAATCGAAATTAAAATGCAGATACTTCAGGGCATAGCAACACGAGTTGTATATAAATTTATTTTGGGTATCTCGGAAACGGCTCTAGTGATTTGTATCAAATTGTATATTTAGAAGGAATTATACTTATTAATCTTTTTTATTGTTAATCTTTATCTGCAAGGGTGCTTATCCTGAAAAACTGCTATTTTTTATGAATAAGAACAGAAGTATTTTTATAACTACACCTAGTGGATGGTATTAAATTGAATTAATTTACAACAAGGGTGTCCTGTTTTTGAACTATGACTATTATAGGGGCGTTTTATCTATTGTAATGGCAAGACAACTGAAATTAGGATCTTGTGGTAAGACGTACAATGGTAACACAATAATTAACACTGCCATTATCGGTGTGATTTACAGGTTACGAACAGGTTACCTTAACTGATTTGTGTTGACAATATAATTATGTATTATCTAGGGTTAACCTCTAAACTTTAACCTATGAAGCGGAATCACAACACCTTTATATGTATTGTTGAACTAATCACAAGCAAATCCATTGTGTTTACAGAATTATAGATTCTGTCCTCGACTTCGTCCGCTTGGAGAATAAAAATACGTCATTCTACAGCACATATTCACGGATAATATTCACGGACATTTCACATAACGTCCTCTGGTCCCAAACTAAGCTTAAAGCTTGTGCTATGGGTGCCAGATTACGAATATAATACATACATTACTTTTTTTTTGTAAATACATATATATCTTAGATAGAAAATACCCACGACCCAGTACAAATATCTGTGTTCATCACACAAATAATTGTCCTGAGTGGGAATCGAACCCACGACCTCGTGCACGGAAGTCGGTTACACTACCGACTACGCCACGAGGCCCGTCTCACACATCATTGATCTCTATGTAAAACACATGGGAAGTAACGCTTTTTTCGGGATTAAAAAGTAGTCTATGCCTTTTGCTGGGCTCGTTCCTTTCTGACTTGAAAAAGTAAGAAACAAATAAGCAAAAAAACGTACTTTCGCATTTATAATCTTGATAAGGAAGTAATCTTTGTTTTTAATAAATAAAATACTAATAAGTACCTCAAATAGGTACTAAATAATAAGTAAACGCAAATTATAAATACTTTGAAAAATCCAAAACTGCACGCCTCATAATCTTCATTTTTTACAATAAAATTGATTATTTGATAAGTAACTAATAATGTATTGGTCTTACTAAGTAGTTTTCAATAAATCACATAGATAGCGCTAATTTCAAAAAGTACTAATGTGGGTTTCATGTCTTATACGCCATCTAGCGCTAATTTTAAGAAGTACTTCTATATTGATTTACCTCTCAGTTCCGGGCCGCGTGCACGCCAAGGCCATGCAAAAAACATTGTGGAATGTAAAATTATGTTTTTTTCGTGTTTTATAACATGGTGTGTTATTATTTACGTGTGTTTAATGTTTTTAATTATTGTTATGGATAAAAAAGTTATTATACTTGACAAATATCATCAGTTCGTCAAGCAAAGGTAAGAACTTTCTTTTAATAAAAACAATGTACCGGCCGGGCGAACGGCGTTCTGTTTACGATAGTAAAACCACCGGTGGCTATGCGTACGTAAAAAGGTAGTTCTCATGAAAGGTGCTGGTTTTGATGTCGCGTCGAGCGTAAATATTCAGTATTTTTTTTTTCATTTAATAACAATTAAACCATATCGAATCAGAACGTGAAAAGTAATAGGGTTCTATTCCTGATCATAATAATTCGTAAACGAAAAAAAAAGACTCGATTAGTAAAGTATTTTGGTCGTTATCGTGTTAATATACATTACCTACAACTCACGGACGTCCAAGCCAGATTTTTTTCAAACAGTTTTTTAACTAGTTTAAATAACAAAAATGGCATCAAAAATATCATGAGTGTTAAAAATAGTATTTTTTCTTTATATGTGTGTGTAGATATTATTTTACAAGTGCAATATATGATAAATAGAGACATTTTAAGTTTGAAAAATCAGTTGTTCCGTGTAAAACGGGAGTAGAACACACCTCAACGCTTCGCTTATGAGGCGTGCAATATAATTAGAGGAATAAGATAAGGAGATTGGGATGATCGAAAGATCGGTAGGATAGCTTAGTGGCTTAGAGCACTTCCCCGGATGGGAAAAGACGCGAGTTCGATTCCCGCTCCTACTAAAAATCTCTTTTTCCTTATTCACAAATAATTTATACTTTATTAGATATCTAATAAGAAACATTATAGGTACCTGAATATTTATGTTTTTATGCAGTTATTTGCTTTTGTACCTTTTTTTTGTTAATGCGGGAAAAAATGTTCCTAACCGCACACCCCGTCGTTCGGGGCAACGTACAGGGTAGTGTGGGGCCCTCACCCACTAAAGAAACCCGCCGTGTGTCATCTCTCCACCTTTATTGGCGGGCCACCGGAACCATATTACATTCCTTCAGTGGTATTTGCTTTTGTACCTAATAAGTATATTTAAAATCATTCTTGTGGTATTTTTATGGGACGATGCCATAACAATAATTTTATTTATTCTATGACGATACGATCAATATCGGTCGCATTAATCTAACATCAGTTTGAGTGTAGGTATGCTTACTAACCAGCCTTGGGCCAGCGTGGTGGCCTAATCCCTCTCACCATTAAAGGAGACCCGTGCCCAATAGTCGGATAGAAAAAGAGTTGAAAAAAAAACTATCTCAGAGGCATTGAAAATTCAGCCATCGTGACAATGCTCGGTACTGCGAATATCGATTACACGTTCCTTCTTCAGGTCTTGGGAGACGGTTTTTCAGGAGATGCAGGTTCAAATCCTGCTGTCATTTTCCATTACACATCTTCGCGGTTTGTTTTAAAAAATGTGTTCATAAATTCAGTAAAAGTAGTTTTATTTTAAAATGGGTAATAATCGCTTAAATAAAAGGAAGACTATTATTATAAACTTAGGTGTGTGCTTTTTTTATTAAAACTTTCTGTATTAATCATTTTTGTACCGCGGGGGATTTCCCAAACTTTACGGACTTTAATTAACGGAAACAAAGTACACACAGATTCAGAAGCACCATTTGTGTGTCACACAAATAATTGTTGTGTGGCAAATGTTCGTTATCAATGAAAACCACTACGCCATCTGTGCAATCATTCACACCGAAGTTTTAGTTTATAGCGACCGAGCACTCGCAGAACTTGACGGCGTTTATACAAGGCGGATGTAACCGCGGATAAAATCAATATTTAATTAGGGTATATATATTAACTGTGTAAATGTATGGCAAATTTAAGACTGCTACAGTCTATTGAAACTAATAAAAAGCTACGCAGGGGTGTAATCGAGTTTCATCGCCATGGCACGTAACTTTGTCTTTTCGGAGTTTATGCATATTTAGATTCTTGTAAATAATGGAGTCTTTGTTTCATTAAGTAATAAAGTACGTTAAGTTGTTTAATATGGCTACATTGACCATCTATGTCAGTAGGCAACTAGGGCCAGGCGACTAAGCCGAGCGATCGGCGTATATTGCTGTATGTATAAGTAATTTGGTGACACGGTTTTTACGACAGTTGCTCGCAGTGCGAATGCTTCCATTTGAATTCGTGCTCCTATTGGTTACCGGCGACTGGCAGTCGCTCGTGCATTGCCACTACGCGGCAAGTCGTCAAGTCGCCCGGGTTACCAACAACCAAGTGCGTAAACATCTATTTAAACTACGAGTATAGTAAGTCACAGTAGTCAGCGACGGAGTTGCTGGCGACTAGTCGACAGTGCGTAATGGCTCTAAAGGGTAAAATACCAATTATGTGCGAATTTAATACGGTAAGCTTGATTTGGCTTGACCAATAATTACTTACAAGGATTGACTTTACTGGTCCCAAAAACCTTCAATAAAATTGTACAATATTTATCATTGCACTTTATTATTGAAAGTGTAGAAATACTTACTTTCTTACTTATACTCCCTTACAGGGTAGGCAGAGAGAACAGAGTGCCCCCCAACCCGTCCTAGAGAACCTTCAGCCCAGCCTCCTCACCGAGGTGGTCGAGGGCCTATTCCCATGACGGGCGGAGCACACGCCCCCGGTCATGGCACAGCCAGGTAGCGACCGGGAGGCCGACCTTAGTGTACCGCCTGTCACCGCGTCGGAAATGGGGGCGGCTGTTTCGCGGATAACATAGCATCACGCCTGTATTCCCCGAAGGGGTAGGCAGAGGTGTATTATACACCCACGATTCACCAGCTATGTTTAAGTTTCACGTAATAGGGGGCGAGCCTATTGACGTTTACCGGGCACATTTATCAAACTACAGATACGTTCCAAGAACACCGCCCCCGACTCAGACGGGATACCCGCCCGGGTATTGGCTCTGGCTCTGGACTACCTGGAGCCCCGCCTCAGGGGACTGTTCGACGCGTGCCTGGCGTCCGGATGGTTCCCCGCCAGGGCGAACGCCGGATTCGGTCGGGGCCTTCAGGCCCATTGTGCTGCTGGACGAGGCGGGTAAGCTGCTCGAGAGATTCCTCGCTGCCAGCATCGTCCAGCACCTGCGCGACGTCGGACCAGACTTGTCGGACGCCCAGTTTGGTTTTCAAGCTGGTCGTTCGACATCGGTTACGACTGAGTGCTACGCTGTTGGCTCCCCCCAGGGCTGGCAGTAATTTCCTATGCGGATGACACGCTGGTCGTGGCCCGGGCGGAAACTTCGAGAAATCGGCGTTCCTGGCCACCTTAGGGACCTCGGAGGTGGTCAGGAGGATCGGGGCGCTGGGGCTTAAGGTGGCCCTGGATAAGTCGGAGGCTCTACTTTTCCATGGACGTCGGAGACGTTGGCCACCTGCTGGCGCCTCGATCATGGTGGACGAGATCCAAATTGAGGTGAAGGCCCAGATCAAATATCTGGGCCTAATGCTGGACGGGCGGTGGCGCTTTCGCGAGCACTTCCGCCAACTGTCCCCGAGGCTCTTCGGCGCGGCGTCCGCCCTTGCACGGCTCATGCCGAATATGGGCAGACCCAACAATGCGTGCCGGTGGCTTTGCGTGGGGGTGGTCCGGTCGATGGCGCTGTACGGCGCACCTGTGTGGGTGGAGTCCCTAGAAGCGCCGAATAGGGCTCTTCTATAGAGAACACAAAGAGTCGCCACGTCCAGGCTCATACTAAAACTAACAAAAAAAGAATAGGTAACGTAGAATTTACGGTCTCATACCTCAAACATTAGGATAATCAGTGGTTATTTTTAGACAATGCACCTCCAATTAGCTCAGTCAGACCTCAAGTCTGAATAACAACCACAACACCAGAAATATATTCAAGAGACCAGAATGGAGAAATATGACAACTACGTTTCACGACCACGCCAGAACTCGGGTAGAGTTTATGTTCCTTGCGCCAGAAGTTAATAAAAAATTCGATAACGAGATTAACAATTTCTATGAATTCTTGTCATCCACCACCTTTCTCTGTAATCATCTTCTCCGTTCTATTAGTTGTCGATAATTTTGTTTTTTTTTTCAATAAAAGTAAGTGAGAGCGACGGTAATAGCTGCCACTATATTAACGTCTGCGTTTTCCGCCATGCTTGCACAGACTGACGTGTCGCGAGCGTGTGAACAGCTTGCTTGGCCTGGCAGCGCACGACAAGCTGCGCGACAAGGTGCATCCCGAGCTGCTTGCCGGGCTGAGCGACACGCGTGTAGACGCCTTTCTGTAAAAATACTTTGAACTTTGCCAAAACACCGACACTCACTCCGTTCAACGCCGAGCGCGTCTACAAGCAGCCGGGCAGCCACGGGCAGCCGTTTACACGCTTGTGCTCCTGCGCGTGCCCGTTGAATGTCCCTTTGAATGCAACGGACAACTGCGGTGAATGGCGGGCTGCGCGCCGAGCTGCTTGCCGGGCTGCGTGGCGCGCGTGTCAACGTGCCATTACAATTCTCTTTCATACCTACTGGCTCTCTTACGTACGTCGAATCTCCGCGGAGATCGCATTTCGACTGCATTGATTTTGCCGTACCAATCACTAGCTTCCTTCCGTTAAGGGTCATGGTCAGCCACATTTGTTCTACAGATAAATGTTTAGGATCTCTTGGATGGGCTAGGATACGCAGATGCATGCTACTGCAGTCCATGGCGGAGTGGGGCATAGACCTGGCGGTGGCCTGCGAGCCATATTTTGTCCCCCACCAACCGAACTGGGTGGGGGACCTAAATGACGATGTCGCTGTCCTATGCAGAGGAAGCGCCGGCCCTCCTCTCTCCGTTCTCGAGAGAGGATCTGGCTACGTCGTGGCGGGGTGGCGGGGCTTTGCAGTAGTAGGAATCTACTTTTCCCCCAACCGCGGCCTGGCGGAGTTTGAGTTATTCCTGGACAACGTCGGTGCCGCGGTCAGCAGACAGTCCCCGAGGCCGACTATTGTCCTCGGGGACTTCAATGCAAAGTCCCAAGTGTGGGGGAACCCCGCTACGAATGCCAAAGGTAGGGCCGTCGAAGAGTGGTCCCTACTCTCCGGTCTGTCCCTTCTCAACAGAGGGACCGTCCGCACCTGCGTGCGGCAACAGGGGGGGTCTGTGGTGGACCTATCGTTCGCCACCCCTGATGTCGCACGGGGTGTGAGAGGCTGGAGGGTGGAAGAGGAGGTGGAGACGCTATCGGATCACCTATACATTCGGTTCGAGCTCTCCACCTCTCTAGGGCCACTGGGGTCTCAGCGCAGGATCGGCAGACTCCCCAAATGGGCTTTAGGTCAGTTCGACCCTGAAATGGCGCGGGAGGCTGCCATAGTGCAGCGCTGGGGCTCTGCAGGTGGACGGGGCAGTGACGACGTAGAAGGGCTCGCAGGCCAAATAAAACAAATATTAACGACGGTATGCGATGCGGCGATGCCGAGGGCCCGGCGGAGGCCGCCGCGCCGACAGGTCTACTGGTGGTCGCCCGAAATCGCAAACCTTCGGGCGGCTAGTAACCGTCTGCGGCGTGCGTACGTCAGATGCCGAGGAAGGAATGCCAGGGACGCCGTCCTTGAGGGCCAGCTGCGGGAAGAATACCGCACAAAAAAAAAAGAATTACAGCTGGCCATCAGCCGGGCAAAGGAGAGGGCCCGAGAGGAGCTATTGGCAGGCCTCGACGGGGATCCATGGGGGCGCCCATACCAGCGGGCGCGGAACAAGCTCAGCGCCCACGGCGCCCCCGTCATCGAGTCGATGGACCGAGACCTCGTGTCGGGGCTAGTGGGGGGTTTGTTCCCACGGTCCGCAGGACATGTCCCCCCAGTGATGGCTCCTCCGTTGGTGGTGGAAGGGAGGGTGGCTATCCCTCCCATCACCGACACTGAGTTGGATGTGGCGCTCTCCCGCCTTCGAGGACGGAGGAAGGCGCCCGGCCCGGATGGCGTTCCGGGGCTGGTGCTCGGCGTCGCCGCGGAGTTTATCAGGGATGGGCTCCGGGAACTGCTGGACGCATGTTTGAGATCGGGGCAGTTCCCGGAGCAATGGAGGAGTGGACGGCTGTGTCTGCTGCGGAAGGAGGGTCGCCCACCTGACTCTCCTTCCGCATATAGGCCATTGGTGCTGCTGGACGAGACGGCCAAATTGTTCGAAAAGGTGCTCGCGGACCGTCTCGTCCGGCACCTCGAGGATGTCGGGCCGGGACTGTCGGAGTCACAGTTCGGGTTCAGGGCGGGCCGCTCCACTATTGATGCGTTAGCCGCCCTGAAAACCTTGGCCACCGAGGCGATGGCCAGGAAAGAAGTCGTTCTGGCAGTCTCGCTCGACATAGAGAACGCCTTCAACAGTCTCCCACATGAGACGTTGAAGGAGGCGCTCCGATTTCATGGAGTGCCTCCGTATCTCCGGAGGTTGTTGGAGGCGTACCTCGAGGGAAGGCACGTGCTCTGGGAGGGGGGCGACGGGCGCTTATACCGCCATCGGGTAGAGCTCGGCGTTCCGCAGGGATCCGTCCTTGGCCCGATCCTATGGAACGTTGGGTTCGATTGGGTCCTGCGGGGCCGGCTCCTTCCCGGTATGGGGGTGATCTGTTACGCGGACGACACCCTCGTCACGGTGAGAAGGGCCGGCTTTCAAGAGGCCGCCCGATCGGCGGAGGTCGGAGTAGCGCTCGTCGTTGACCGGATCGGTATGCTGGGTCTGAGGGTTTCGTTGCAAAAAACTGAGGCCCTCCTATTCCATGGCCCTCGCCGAGGTCCCCCCCGAGGAGCATGCCTGAATGTACAGGGGGTTGCCGTGCCGGTGCAGGCCCATATGAAATATTTGGGCCTGCACCTCGATAGTAGATGGACTTTCGGGCCGCACTTTGCCCAGCTCGCCCCTAGGCTTATCAAATCTGCCGCGGCCTTAGGTAGGCTTCTGCCAAACACTGGAGGTCCAGGGTCGTCCTGCCGTCGACTCTACAGCGGGATTCTGCGGTCCATGGCACTGTATGGTGCCCCGATCTGGGCGGACGCACTCACCGCTCCTAATAAGGCCCTCTTGCGACGTCCGCAGAGGGCCATAGCGGTGAGGGCCATAAGGGGGTACCGTACGGTGTCCTGGGCCGCAGCCACGCTGCTGGCGGGCGACCCACCTTGGCCCCTCCAGGCTGAGGCACTGGCAGAGGTCTACTGGTTACGTGCCGCGGCGCGGGCTGGGGGCGAGGAAATCTCCCAAAGGAGTCTGGGCGGAGCACGACAAGCGGCTCGAGGAATGTTGATCCAGCGGTGGACGGAGGAGCTGGAGTCCCCTGTAGCAGGACGGGGGACTATAGAGGCGGTTGCGCCACACCTCCATCGCTGGTTGAATCGAAGGCACGGCAGCCTCATTTTTAGGTTGACGCAGGTGCTTACCGGACACGGGTGCTTCGGTAAGTACCTGCATCGTATTGGCAGAGAAGAGGCCCCCGGATGCCACGAGTGTGGCGCGCAAATCGATGACGCGCGCCACACTCTTGAGGAATGCCCCACCTGGGGGCCCCAGCGCAGCGCTCTGTCAGCGGTAATTGGAGGAGACCTGTCGCTGCCAGCCGTAATCTCACAAATGCTTGGCGGCGACAGGTACTGGTCGTCTATGGCCTCCTTCTGCGAAGCCGTTATGTCACTGAAGGAGGCCGCGGAGCGGGAACGCGAGGCGTCTGCCCACGCCGACTCGCTCCGCCGACGGCGGGTTGGGCGAAGGAGGCGGCGTTACGCTCACCTCCTCCCACCGCCTTGATGAAGACAGGGCGTGGCTAGTAGGCCATCCGCCTGGGGTGCCAGAGTAGAATGTCGAAAGATGACCCTCTGGCGCCCCGCTAATAGGCGTGGAAGGGGCGGCTGTGGTTTTAGTGGGTATTCCGGGCGCAACTAAGATCTGAGCATCCGGTGAGTCCTACATACCCCTCCATTGTCATCGGGGGGAAGCGTAAATGCATTTCCACAGCGATAACAAAAAAAAAAAAAAAAAAGAAAGGATACGCAGATGCGTAGTATGTTTGATATAGAATCCAACACCCCCTCCACGTGACCGCACTTTACAAGATCTTGGTATGTGCCTTAAACGGTAACCTGGCAAGGAGGGAGCCCGACCTTCCTCGCCTGGCTTAAGCCAAGTCTCATTTATAGCGAGAATATCCATGTCATATATAGAAGATGTAGCTATTAAGTTGTCGTGGTTGATGCCAAGAGAACCTGCATTGAGTAAACCAATTTTTAATTTTTTTTTTTATCATTGCATCGAACAAGAGTCATCCGGGTTACATATAAGTTTAATTGTTATAGGTGTGTAGTTATAAAAGCCTTGTGCATTTGTAAATAATTGTGTAATATTTATAAAATATAATATAATAGTAATAATATAGTTTATATGCATAGTACGACCTAGATATTTATAGGCAAGTAATGTTAAATCATAATAAGGTGCAACATTATACAACTGTGCCACATCTATATAAAGCCTTGTGTATATGTATTATATGTAAATAATTGTATAATATTTATAGTATATAATTTAGTTTATGTAAAAAGTACAATCTAGATATCTATAGGGAAGTAAAGTTAAAACATAATGAGGCACAACATTAGACAACTGTATTACCTCCATAGAAATAATTGCAAAATTAGTTATAGAAACATAATATACAATAATAATTTTATGGTATTCAGAGAGTACATTATTGGAACAATAAGTTGAAGATACAACTATTTGTAGACAGTATTTTCTATATACTGCATCAATATTTGTGTGGAAATAAAAAAGGTATGTTCATACTTCTCACTCCATCAACATATATTCAATACGCTTTCGACATCTCGCGACAAGAAATTAAACTAAACGTAACGCCATATCTTTTTCTATCGGTCGCGATTGGTTAAGTTTAAATTTTGTACCCGCACCCCCTCTCCTTGAGCTATGTACATTTTACTTAACCGACATTACATGCAATTTTGACTGTGAACTTAACGCATCTTTTATTTCTCAACCAACAATATCTTCGAAACTCATCATCACCTTTCATCCATCATCTTGGGTTCATCAACCCCTCACCGCTGCCGCTACATTTTGGGCCTTCTTCGCCAAATAATTGAACAAAGTCGACGAGCGACCTGTGGATCGTGGATCTTTGCACGCGGCGGTTTGAGAAGAAAACGCAAATATCGCATATATTCGGACGAGTTTCGAAGAAATAAGCTGCCAAACGAACCAACGGAGGCCAAGCGCACTGGAACTGAAGTTTGTTGGCGTTTCATCGAAAATTACACGCAAATCGGTGGGGCCAATCCTTCTCTTTTCCATCACCTCCTGTTCTATTGGTGCTATATTGTGCCTGTGCTTTCAATTTCAGTGAATTGCTGCATCGTATTCTCGGAATATCGCAATTTCCAGTCTTACAAATCTGGTGACGTTGCTAGCATCAGTGTGGTCTGATTGGATCATAAAACCGTGAGTACTCCTCTTTTCACTGACCACCAAAATGCCTATTGAATCCGCTAAATCACGGGATAAATCTCCCATTTTGCTAGGTGTAGAAAGTAGTGAGGTAGTTCGTGATTTGGTTAGGAAACGTGGTATAATTAAGGGCAGGCTTACCAAATTTAATAATTATTTAGAGTCTATAAAGGATGATCAACATTTTCCCAATCAAAAACGCATTGATTTAAAGTTAAGAATTCAAGGATGTTCTAGTTTATTTTCTGAATTTAACGACATTCAAACGAAAATAGAGGAAAGGGTTTCCGATAGTGAGTTAGGTGAACAGTTAAATCAGCGAGAACTATTTGAAGATAATTATTATAGTTTAATATCTCGTGCCGAATTTATGCTCAATGCTGATGAGGTTACCGATTGCTCCAAGTCATGTCATAGTCATACTAATATTAAACTACCTACCATATCTATGCCTACGTTTGATGGATCGTATGAGCAATGGCTGGAGTTCAGAGACTCATTTACCTCACTCGTTCATAATTCTAAAGACATTTCTAACATTCAAAAGTTCCACTATCTCAAATCGTCCCTAAAAGGTAATGCCGAACTAGTCATACATTCCATAGAATTTTCGTCTAATAACTATCAGGTTGCATGGGAGTTGTTGCTCAACCGATATAATAATTGCAGACTTTTAGTCCACAATCACGTAAAAGCTTTGTTTACTGTACCCGCATTAACTAAAGAGTCACCTTCTTTGATCAGAACATTAATTGACACATTTCTAAAGAATGTACGTGCACTTAAGATCCTAGGTGAGCCTACGGATACCTGGGATACTCTGATTATTTTTATTATAGTGTCGAAGCTAGATAAAGTTACTGAAAGGGAATGGGAGACTCATAAATGCACATTGTTCCCTAACCCGATTGATAACAATCCCACGCGATTAACTGTGGAAGATTTAATTAATTTTCTTCGTAACCGAGCGGACATGCTGGAGGCATTGCAGCGTTCATATTGTAAAGACGCACAAAACACTAATAATCAAAAACAACACACAAAATCTCGCAACATATCACACTGCAATGTATCCAGCGGGCCGAGTAAAACGAACGATAAACAACAACGCGGTAAGTTATCATGTGTAAAATGCAATGCAAATCACCCACTGTATACGTGCAAAAAGTTTATCGATAGTGATTTAGATTTAAAGCTTAAACTTGTACGCGAGCACAACTTATGTGAGAATTGTTTACAATCGGGACACTCGGTAAGTAACTGTAGGTTTGGGCCGTGTAGACGTTGCAGTCAAAAACATAACTCATTACTACATAATGATAACGCAAATAGTTCAGTCGCATGCCATTCTACAACAAACACTGAGGTGTTGAGTGCGAATGCGAGTGATGCGCTTGCACCTCTCCCCGCGGCCGTACCAACCTCCTCGGGATCCGCCCTTCCTATCCAGGTAAACAAGGCACACATGCAAACACAGTCTACTAGATCTATAGGTGTGCAATCCGTGTTATTGTCAACAGCTATAATTGAGGTAGCCGATGTAAACGGTACATATCATAAAGCGCGTGCGCTCCTTGATAATGGAAGCCAGCGCTGTTTCATCTCTAAATCACTATGTCAATTATTAAAAGTACCATTATTACAGTCCACAAACGAAGTTCGAGGCGTAGGTGATTCGGTAGTACATTGTTTGCAAGCTTGTAACATCGATATCAAATCCTACACCAATAATTCATTTTCTACGCGCATTTATTGTTATGTTCTATCTAAGATCACGGCTTCGATGCCTGCTGTATGTAAACTAAGCGCGCAAGTCTATATTCCAGACAACATACGGCTGGCCGATCCGGAATTTTTAGAATATAAAACCATCGACATTTTAATTGGTGCAGATAGGTTCTGGGATCTGTTAGAAGACGGAAAGATTCGTTTGTCTAGGGGTCCATATCTACAAAACACAAAACTAGGCTGGATTATTTCCGGACCTATTGTTAATTATTCATGCAAAAATACGCCGATTCATTGTAATATTATTAATTCATTAGATACGCAACTTCGACTGTTCTGGGAGATTGAGGAGCTGCCTAAGGTCAGAGACGCGCAGACTGAGGAAGAACGTGCATGCGAGGATCATTTTATTCGCACCACTACACGCAATAGTGAGGGACGATTCTGCGTGCACATTCCACTTCGTCAGTCACCTGACACTTTGGGAGATTCTTATACCCAGGCAGAACGTCGAGTTTTTGCATTAGAAAAACGATTGCAACGTTCGCCAGAATATAATCGTCTTTATGTTAATTTTATGCAAGAGTACATTAATCTAGGCCATATGACACAGGTAGATTCTTTTCAATCCCCGTGCTATTTTATGCCGCATCATGGCGTGTTCCGCGAGCTCAGCACCACCACCAAGTTGCGCGTGGTATTTGATGCAAGCGCACCATCGAGCTCCGGTAAGTCACTTAATGATTTGCAACTAGTTGGCCCTCCTATACAGGGTGATCTCGTTGCCATTCTTCTCCGCTTTAGGCAGCACAAGTACGTAGCATGCGCAGACGTGGAGAAGATGTACCGGCAATGCTTAGTAGATGAGGGTCAGCGTAGCTTGCAAATGATTCTGTGGCGTAATCATCCGTCAAAGCCGTTAGGTATTTATAAATTAAATACTGTGACGTACGGAACGGCTTCCGCGCCTTTTCTTAGTGTTAGGTGCCTAAAACAATTAGCGTCTGAATCTCCTAATCCTGATGTTTCTCGGGCCATAAACGAGGACTTTTACGTTGACGACTACATTACGGGTTTAGATGATAAAATTAAATTATTAGATTTATGTGATGAAACCCAGAAAACGTTACAATCAGGCTGTTTTCCACTCAGAAAATGGATATTTAATTTTAAACGCGATGATGACAGTCATTGTTTTAGTCAATTTAAACCATTAAGTTTAGATCAAAATGTTAGTTCTAAAACCTTAGGTATAAGCTGGCACAATGCAAACGAC
The DNA here is from genome assembly GCA_948253155.1 of Leucoma salicis. NCBI lineage: Eukaryota > Metazoa > Arthropoda > Insecta > Lepidoptera > Erebidae > Leucoma > Leucoma salicis. The sequence goes on from OX411815.1 coordinate 11,206,445, forward strand.
AACTTTTATTTTAATTCACATATTAATATTGATAAAAACAAACCAATTACTAAGAGGTCTATTTTATCAAGCATTTCGCAAATTTTTGACCCTCTCGGCTTGTTAAGTCCCGTCATAATTGTAGTCAAAGTACTTTTACAACAATTATGGTTATTAAAACTAGGTTGGGATGACAATGTACATGATAGCACGGCGCGCGCGTGGAACCAGTTTGTTATATCATTGCAAGCGCTGAACACAGTGCGTATTCCACGCCATGTTATAGGTACGCAGCCTATGTATATCGAACTGCATGTTTTTAGCGATGCATCTCAGTCGGCGTACGGCGCGTGCATTTATGTTCGCACAGTTAACACTGATCTAACGGTATCGGTTAGATTACTATTTTCAAAAACAAAGGTCGCGCCGTTGAAACCCGTAAGTATCCCACGTCTTGAACTTTGTGGGGGGTTATTAGGAGCTCGTCTGTATGACAAGGTACGTAACTCATTACGCTGTAAGTTTAATAACGTCGTATTTTGGACCGATTCCACGATAGTCTTAGGCTGGCTACACATGAGGCCGAACCAACTTAAAACGTTTGTCCAAAATAGAGTTGCGGAAATACATGATCTGACACCTGAGGTTCTGTGGCGTCACGTCAGTGGTGAAAATAATCCCGCTGACCTAGCATCACGGGGTGTTCGTTTAGAAGAACTTTCATCTTCTACCTTGTGGTGGGAGGGTCCTGAATTCCTTCGCAACCCTAATTTTTCAATAGACGATCACAGAAGTTCAGACTCATTCAAACATCGCGAGTTACCTGAGATTAAGTCATGCGTCACAGCGGTCATAGCTAAAGATTATAGTGAATTGTCTTTGTTCCCGTTCCATCGGTTTTCCCAATTTAAGCGTATAAGGCGTGCAGCTGCCTTTATGTTGCGTTTCATTCATAATAGTCGATACAAAACAAATAAGCGTACAGGCGGCCTTAGTGTGGATGAGTTAGACTACGCTAATAAAACATTAACCCGATTATGCCAAATCGAATCTTATCCGACTGAATATAAGGCGTTGTCTGATAACGGGACTGTTAAAAGTAAAGGTTGTTTATCTAAATTAAATTTATTCCTAGATGACTACAAATTAATGCGCGTGGGTGGCCGTTTAGTTAATTCCAATGAATTCATTTACGGTAAAAAACATCCTATTTTAATTTCAAGTAAACATTATTTTGCTACTTTATTATTTCGCCATGAGCACACTCAGCTTCTCCATGCTGCTCCACAGGCATTACTTTTTCATTTACGCGAATCATGGTGGCCTGTGGGAGGCAGGAACTTAGCTCGCCAGGTAGTACACAGTTGTGTTACCTGTACACGCTTTAGAGGTAAGACGCTTACTCCTATGATGGGTAACTTACCTAGAGAAAGAGTTACACCTAGTCTTCCATTTATTAGGTGTGGGGTGGACTATGCTGGGCCAGTGCTCATTCTGAACCGCAAGGGTAGGGGAGCTAGACTTATTAAAAGCTACATCTGTTTATTTGTTTGCTTCGTGACACGCGCGATACACTTGGAACTAGTCAGTGACCTCTCCAGTGAAGCATATTTATTAACTTTAAAAAGATTCATTTCACGCCGCGGTAAACCTGCAGAGATTTATTCGGATAACGGTCGCAACTTTGTGGGACTTATGAAGGAATTTTCAAAATTTTTAAATACTTGTAGTTTAGATATTTTAGAATTCGCAACTAGTGAAAATATTAAATTTCATTTTATTCCCCCTTATTCCCCGCATTTTGGTGGTCTGTGGGAGGCGGGAGTAAAGTCGAGTAAATACCATATCCGTCGTGTGATAGGGAACGCGCACCTTACGTTTGAAGAGTACAGCACAGTACTGGCTCAAATAGAAGCCGTATTAAATTCCCGACCTCTGTCCCCTCTTTCTTCCGATCCACAGGACTTTTCCCCGCTCACTCCAGGTCATTTCTTAATTGGCCGATCACTAACTGCCCCAGCCTGCGATGACCTGCGTGATGTTCCAGCGAGTCGTCTCCAGCGGTACCAGAGGGTGGAACAACTTCGCCAACATTTTTGGAACCGATGGGCGAAGGAATACATCTCAGAGCTGCAGGTACGGACAAAGTGGACGACGAATAAGGACGAGCTCAAGCCAAACTCCTTAGTGGTTATTAAGGATAATAACCTCCCACCGTTGAAGTGGCATTTGGGTCGTGTCCTTCGCACGATCCCAGGAAAGGATGGCATATCCCGGGTGGCCGATATACAGACGTCATCGGGCGTAGTGAGGCGCGCATTCGCCAAGATTTGTCCTCTTCTCCAAGATGTGGTCAACACTGATACACCGGCGGAAGACCATTGAAAGCCACTGCTTCCAAGGCCGGGGGCATGTTCATACTTCTCACTCCATCAACATATATTCAATACGCTTTCGACATCTCGCGACAAGAAATTAAACTAAACGTAACGCCATATCTTTTTCTATCGGTCGCGATTGGTTAAGTTTAAATTTTGTACCCGCACCCCCTCTCCTTGAGCTATGTACATTTTACTTAACCGACATTACATGCAATTTTGACTGTGAACTTAACGCATCTTTTATTTCTCAACCAACAATATCTTCGAAACTCATCATCACCTTTCATCCATCATCTTGGGTTCATCAACCCCTCACCGCTGCCGCTACAGGTAAGTTAACAAAAAATCCAAAAATAACTTGTTGCGATGAGAAATAATGGGAGGCAACCAACTAACAGTTACCCAAAAATTCGATCTATGTCTTCTAGTGATCTACGATCTCTGCACCAGTTGACCCTCTTGTCTACGAGCGAAAATTTTACTCTCTCGGGTCCACACGTACCTCCAGTTGTGAGAACTACCGGCTTGACGGGCTTTATAAAAAATGTGGCGATTGGTTCTTGTTAAGCGCTCATTAACATAAATACGCATTAAACGAAACTCCGCACAGAGCTCTTCCCTAAGCATGCGCAACTCCGTTGCGAGATCAGTGGAAGGCGGGTTTACCGCTTTGGTGGCGGTACAATCTGATGAGCCAGTACTGTCCTGTGTATCAGAGTTATGTTCCTGCATTGTATCAACCCTACCTCGCACAGGAGTTTCCGCCTTGTTATCCCTCCTTTTATTTTTGGTACACTCAGGGCACCGCCAAGAGGATGCCACACTTCCCTTAAGTATACCTACACATGCTCGATGGTAAACCGCTTCACACATGCCGCACGTAACGCCGTCCACTGAAGACAAAAATTTAGCGCATCCACCACACTTGTTCGCTGCCATATTTGTATATTAGGTACTAATTATCAATGGTAGTAATATTTAATAATAGATCACAGGAATGCCCAAACGTGATAATAGATGGCGCTAGTTATATTATAATTATATGTGAAGACACGCAAAAATATTTTTTTTATACACTATAAGTTACACACACTTATCATCAGTACACGGCAGTGCATATAGGCAAATCACTCCATATAATAACAATGTCCACTTTGCACATGAAACTCCTTTTATTATATTTCAAGTTTATAAGGTAGTCTTATAGCGAAATACGTAAATTTTAGGTTTTACGTTAAATTTTAGATGTAAACCAGTACCAATCTCTATATTTTTAGTATTTAATCACTAGATTGTATATAATATATTTTCAAGATAAATTTGTTTATACGCAAATACGATTATTTTCAAAGTCAGGTAGTATTTTGAAACACTATCACTAAAAGTTGTTGCAAACCTAAATATATTGGCTTTTTATAAAGAATTTTAATTGCAAAGCACAGTGTTTTACTTATTAAAATGTTAGCACACTCTTTCTTCTATAGTAGAAACTTTAATCTATTATTTAACTCAATAAACAAACAGAGCAAATCAGCTAATCACAACGTCCGTGACGTCACTCCTAGGTATATATTTTTTAAATTTTATTTTAAGATATTGCAGCCAAATTTTGATTCTTATCTCGTTGGAAATATTTGCCTCTAGTAATAGTTACCAATCTAAAAAAATGAATTTTGTAACAAAAATAGATCCAAGTAAAAATCTGTAGTTGGGTTCTTATTTCGATGCAATTACAATCTTCATGTCCTGAAGGTAAAGCGGTGGCAGAGCGCTGTCTGCCACCACTTTACCTTCTCTCTCCAGCTCCAGCAGCTACCAGCTCTCGCTCTATAGCATCGTTCGGTCGATTAAAAATATACCTATAATTGAAGATATCTCAGTCATATTTAAAAAAATATTCAAATAATACTTGCATAAAGAACAGTCTCAAAACCTGTGGTCTTAATCGTATAGGTACCTATTTGTTTTTCCATTATTGCATGATTATGCGACGAAACCTGTGTGTTTTAATATTATATTGTTATTATGATTTGCTATTGCGTTAAGAATTAAAATTAAAGAATAATTTAGAAGATTGCTGTGTTTAATAATATTATATTGTTATTGTTTATTTTATTTTCTTGTTTGTTTGTAAGCTCCTTCTTGATGTGGTACTATAACATTTAAGAAAAAATCAGTCTTTATGTTATAATGTATTTTACTTTATATTATAATATATTTTACTCTTTGTATTATAAAACAACGCATGCAACCGGCAAATGGCGCCATGCGCCATCTTAGTAGGCCCCGCTGAAAATCAGCGCAACAGTAAATACTTACTGGAGCATTAAGCTGAGTGGGGACCTTATTGGCACATTTATATGTTTTAAATTTTAATTATGATGTAGAGCTGTTAATTGTCAATAAAATATTTCTTTCTTTCTTTATATACTTTCATTTAAAAATAAGGAAATTTGCATGAAATTATTATTCTGGTAATATATTTTGTTCAATCACCTCGGTAGGTAGTCTAGCGATAGCAAATATATGATAGATGCGACTGCTGTGGGCCTAGCCAAGTTACATTCTATGATCGCTTACGCTAATAGAAAACTATTTAAATGTATGGGAATTTGACATCTTTAACCATAAATAAAGAACCTATATTTATCTAGTCTTTAAACAATATCTATAACGCTAAGTCACGTGAGTTAACGTTAGAGATGTCAAAGGACATGTACCATTTACGGCCTGTGGCGGCCATAATGTTTTCAATATTTAAAATTAAACTAATAATTTATAAAATCCGTCAGTGGTTTTCTTTTCTTTATAGAAAGAACTTCAGAAAAAGATTATAGTTTAAAAAGCTATTATTTTGAGTTTGTATTTTATCGTAATGGTTATTGGTGAATTATTGCTATCTGTTGACAATCAAATAGGATATTGCCGCTACGCTGAATTGACAACATTAAAAACTTTGGTACTATTATATTACAAAACAATATTACGTAGTTATTACTCCAATAATTTCGAGAACAGTAATATGACTATTTAAGAAAATATTTTTTATAATTATTTGGTGAAAACTGATATTATTTATAATCAAGAGTAGCAATTATAATTCAAAATATTGGCAAAACATTTTACATCTGTAATGTCATGTCATTCTACTCATCTAATGTTGTTATACTTACTTACTTATCATCAAGCCATTTCCCTTGCGGGGTAGGCAGAGAGAACAGAGTGCCAAGAGGTTCTATTCTTGCACACATCTCTCGCTTCCTCAACATTCATAACTCTCTTCATATACGCTCGCCGGTTTCGGGGTCTCCTGACTCCACCTTCCTTCAATACATGACCGATTTGGTCTAGGTAGGCGAGACTCGGTCTCCCCCTGTACATACATCCTTCCACTTTCGCATTGTATATCTTCTTAACCAGTCGCTCGTCCGGCATTCTTTCCACATGTCCGAACCATCGGAGCATTCCCTTTCGCATCTTTACACCAATACTCTCTTTCATACCTACTCGCTCTCTTATTTCGTCGTTGCTCACATTCACACGTAGGTCTTTCACGTTTCTTACAATCTTCTGCCATTACGTCAACTAGGGTTTGTAGGTCAGCCGCGGACTGCGCTAATAAAACCGCATCGTCTGCATATAGCAGAGACCTAACCACTGAGTCGTCCATCTGAACTCCCACATTCATTTCATTCAACCTTTGTAGACATTTATCCAGATATATGATAAACAGTCTGGCTGATAGAACGCAACCCTGTTTAACGCCGATATTGACATCAAACCAGGGTGACATTCCACCATCCAGCCGCACACAAGCTCTGCAGTCCATGTAGTTGGACTGCATCGCTTGTAGCAGTCTACCGTTAATACCATATTCCGGCAAAATGTCCCAAAGTTCCTTTCGTACAACCGTGTCAAATGCTTTCTCCAAATCCACAAAACTGCAGAAAACACTCTGGCCTACAGCCAGATGCTTCTCCACACTATTGCGCAGAGAAAACACTTGATCCATGCATCCCCTTCCACACCTGAAACCTCCTTGTGCCTCACACAAAAATTCATCAGACACCATCCTCATTCTCCTTTCAATAATCTTACCATACACTTTGGCTGCCAAACTGGTCAAGCTTATGGCTCTGTAGTTTGCACAGTCATAACGTGAACCCTTGTTTTTAAACAAGGGCACGATGACTTCTCCAGTCCTTGGGAACCATTCCTGAGCTCCAACATAAATTGAGAAGCATCAGGAAGAATTCCCAGACACATGAGCCTCCAAGTTTGATCATCTCAGCAGACACCATATCAATACCCGCTGCCTTACCATTTTTCAAACTTCGAATCGCCCATTCAACGGCATCCATACTAATATCATCAGAGGATGCCGGTACCGAATGCTGATCTGTTAGACCACATGTGGCACCGGCATCACCCTGAACATCCGCATACATATCTCCAAAATATTCACTCCATCGGCTTAACACATCTTGTGCTTGCGTAAGAATGTCTTAACCTTTAGACCTTATTTTATTCATTCTGAAAGCTGAGCAACCACTCCGAGATTTCTTCACCTCCCTCCAGAAAAGTTTGGTGTTGCTCTCGAAGTTTTTGGTCAGCCTTTCTTCTGCAATCATATTTGCTCTATCACGCTTCTCTTTCACTAAGGCTTTGGTGTCATTCTTACGTTGCCGGTATATTTTTTTCTTCTGTTCTTTCATACTTGCAATCTGGTTCAAAGAAGATACATAGTCCGGCCACGCTTTCTTCTTTTGGTCTACGGAAGCTGCTAGTTCCGTATCCCACCATGCATCACCTTTCACTTTCCTATGCTTCTTTGAGCATCCACATACTTCTTTTGCTGTATCTACCATACTTTCTTTCAATACTGTCCAGCATTCTTCCATGTCAGATTCCGGCTGACTTGCCATTATTAGCCGTTCACGGACACCCTCTGCATACTTTGCTCTTACACTCTCTTCTTGCAACTTTTCAATCTTTAATTGTGTACTTATTGTGTATCGTGAATATTGTATTGTGATTTTATGAGTGTAAGTTATATATTTAGTGATTTTAAGTCTCATTATTTGTTTATTGTAGATATTATTTTATTTATTTATAATTATGGTGTTATATTTGATTATATATTCAATTTTGAGGAATTTCAATTTCAAAATTATATCCATCTTAGATGTCTTTTATCTCATCATCCAAAAGTTTTAGTGTGAAATGAAATACACAGGGCAGTAGGGTAGTCATTTATCTTAAAAACACATATTGTTTTATGTATGTCCTTTTCAGGCATAAGACAATATTGATGTAAAATAAGTAAAATAATATAAATATACCTAAAGAAAAAGTTACTTTGAAACTGTATTTTGATTAAAATTCGAGAGTGAAGTCCCTTGAGGCTTTTCTGTAGACGTTTTTCTTCTTAGATTTGTTTTGAGAATTAGTTTTAAGCTTCGCCACAATCTTGGAGCCTGTTTTGTATTTCTTAAATACTTTATCCATCCATCCATCAGCCTTATAACGTCTTAAATACTTCAGTTGTCAAGTATTTCAAGTCCACCCACTTACATTCTTCAGCGCACTAACTCTTAAGTACCCAGTACTTGTATTGTCAGAATCTGTGAAATTATTTATTAATTTAACAACACAATGATTATATTTGTAATACCGAAGCCGTAATATAGTGTTATAGAAACGTTTATTTTTTGTATATATCGTAACCGCTCATAGCGCTAAAATTGCTAGATGGATTTAAATAAAGCTTAGTAATATTATGACTGATGCTATGAATAGGCCAGTGGTGGAGCCTTGCTTTCTCACAGATCAACGTAAAGGCCCCCCACAGAATAACAGTTCACCTGCTAGTATTTAGACCCAGAGGCGGTACTCGACCAAGGCCGCCAGGCAATAATCATTTTAATAAGTGGGTTATGCAGACTTTCGACGACAGGCCACCCGATGGGTCCAGAGACTGCTGGCGAACTGTTAATCTATCCCTTAAAACTACAGTAGGTACTTCTACTGTTGTGTTTCGCGTGGTGAGTGAGACCACCGGAGGCCCAAACCCCCATCCTTATCTTCTCATTATCCTTTCTTTACACCTCATATTATCCCTTGGAATTGGCACCGTGCGAGTGATGCTTCTGGTGTTACTAGCGTCTTTGGCTACGCTATCTGCTTACCATCAGGTGAGCCGTATGATTATTTGCCACCCGCGTCCCATTAAAGTAGGAACTTTAACCTTCTCATACCAAAATATTACAATAAAAGTAAATTATAATTTTAGGAGATAGAAAATACTGAATCGCTGAGAATAAGACTTTATTTGATCACATAAACATGTCGTGGATAAAAGCTATGTTTGCTAATAAACTTTGATTTGCTTGAAGACGCCAAACAGATAATTATAATCTCTTTGGTTGGGACCAGATATCTTCTATCTTCTTCTATCTATATATATAAAAATGAATGTTTGTCTTTATGTCCTTTATAGAATCGTAAACTATGCATTCGATCATGTGATGATCTTCAGCAAAGTGTTGTGCATGATTAAACGAAGGTTTCTTAGTTGGTACGACCAATCTTCGACAGATGGGGCCACTATCATTACATAAGTATATTATACATTTCTTGTGTTCATGTGTTAGTAATTGAACTCCTCCTAAATCGTTGAAACGATCTTGACGAAATTTTTTGTGTATGTTTGAGTGAGTACCGGGATGATTTAGATTCACGCTTGGACCTAGTAGGTGGCGCCACGATAGAATTTCAGGATTTTTTCTTTAATTTATTCTAATCTAAAATTATTTGTGTTTATTTGAATAAGTACCGGGATGGTTTAGATTCACATTTGTACCCGGTAGGAGGCGCCATGATAGGATTTCAGGATTATTTCTTCAATTTATTCTAATCTAAAAACATATTATGAAAATAATCCGCTAAAATATATGACTCCATACAAACGAAACGCCAATGATTAGACAGGACAACGTCTATCGGGACCACTATACTATCGGCACGCTATGATGGCGGTTTTGACGTTTGTCCACTCATGAAGTTTCGTATTAATTAATAATAACATTTGAAGGAGCAAATTGCTGTTCTTTATTGTCAATAGTGACGTGCAGTTAGTCATAAAATTTATCGAATGTATACTTTTAGGACATAAAATTTATTTATTACATTGATTTCTAAACTATATATATTAGGGTCACGCAAACGTTTATTTTTTATTTTTATAAGGTTATAATTATTGGTGTACTTATTTACCACACAAATCGGCATTTATTTATAGTAATTCAAATTTTTTTTAAATGAAATCTAATATGATCGTCACTAGGATCGCTGGCCAGCACAACTACTACCTCCGGCAAACTCGCGTCAATGCTCAATGCAAAACAAAGCATTTTTGACTTGACGTTGCTTCGAAAAGTACAAACTGTGAGTGCACTGCGATTGTGATATATTTTCGGATATTGATACTGCATTACTGTTGACCCTTGCTCGTTAATTTGGACTCTGTTTACTCCTTTTGTTGTGGATTTCGTCTATATGGCTGAACGTACGCATAGAACTGTTCTAAACAGCCGGGCACGTGAGTTCGTTATCCATCCATCCATCCATCAGCCTTTCGAAGTCCACTGCTGGGCATAGGCCTCCCCACTCCCCTGTTATTCCCTCAGTCGGTTTCTACGACTCCCATGGGTGGAGAGGGGTGGGACAATTCTAAAGCCGGCCCCACACGGCACTGAGTTCGTTATACACCTTTGTAACTATTTCGATCGTGAATCTCAAAATGGAGGGCCCATTTTACCTATAACGTCAGTGGTTGAACGCGTAGCTGATGCGCTTAAGATTGGACAACGTACTGTTAGACGAATAACTAAAGAAAAATATGACGAGATATTAAACCTTTTTAATCAGGTACTACTTGCAATACAAACTTATAGATTTGACTATATTTTTTTCGAGAACAAATTGACATTTCACATTACTATTGTAATATGTCAAAACGCCCATCATAAAGTGCTGCAACTATAAAGTAATATATTTTTAATTTTATTATATAACCAGAAAACGTTGCTTTGCCATATAAATTTTTTCTAGATATTTTTTAAGGAATTTATAGCGTAGAAAAATACAACTAACGTATATATGACAAATCATAAAAAAATTAAAATATAAAAATTCGGTCCAAAAAATAAAACATATATTTGCGGTGGACCACCCTTATCCTCTAAGTTAAGTAAGAAAAAAGTTTACATCCTATTTTCAGACCTACTGAATATATACACAAAATTTAATAAACGTCACCCAAAGACGTTAAGTATGAATGTGTTATCGAAATTAGCAGTCAGGAGCAATTGTCACGATGGCTGATTTGGCAAAGCATCTGGACGGTATCCAGGAGATGCAGGATAAAATCCTGCTCGTGACTGTTATTTTCGATTTCACATTTTTCTCTTTGTGTTTAATTAATAAGGGTCGGTCAAGCCGTTTCGAAGGAGGAATGGCGACAAACACTGTGACACGAGAGAATTTTATATATTCGATGTTTTCGATTCTAAGCATATTCTTTGGTGCAATAGTAAGTATATAAACATATACAAAAGTCTTAACTGTGTAGCATAAATATTTAGATATTTTTTATATATATATATATATTTAGCATTTGTCATGCTTAGCACTATACATGAAACACAAAGTGAAAACGTAAATCTCTAAAAAATAAAATAATTGACTGCTGACAAGTGCGTGATTGTTGCCATCCTAAAAAACAATAGTTAAAGATAAGTATTGAGTGAATGATTGATTATAAAAACCTGTAAAATAAAAAATAAAACTATAAAAAACACCTCATTACCTTGGTAAGTGCCTAGGTACCTTATACTGTATGGATGTAAATAATAAAGGAACCAATCAGTTTTAAGGTACAAAGTAGGTTAAATCATGTGAAAATGGTTGAGTAAAATGGTTAGTATCGATAACTTGCAAGTATCGATTTTTCACAATATATAATCGCAACATTGGTAATTATTTTACTCCAAGTAAAAATGTACATTTCTTTTCATATAAGTTTTATTTCTGTACGAGTTCAGGCCGAAAAGCCGCCAGTCTCCCTCCAGCAATTATTAGTTTTTGTTTTTGTAGTATTGTGAACTCCCTAAAAGCCATATAAACCACACAGTGCATCACATAATACTTGGAGGATACGTCCTTGTCTAGGTGTGAACCCTACCAACTGAAGGAATGTAATATGGTGCCGGTGGCCCGCCAATAAAGGCGGAGAGACGGCACACGGCGGTTTTCTTTAGTGGGTGTGCGGTTAGCAGCATTATATTAAGAGCATTTATTAAGCAACGCAGACGAAGGTGCGAGTTTCAGCTAGCAAAAAATATTTTTTTTTTAATATAAAGCAAGTTAAAGTTATTTTTATTACGATTTGCAACTCATAGCGGAGCTTCTGGAACCTTTAAACTTATTTAAAATCCCACATTTGTACCTAATATTTGATTCGATGCTCAACACTTGGGTATATGAACAAAACGGTCACAACAGCCAAAACGCAACGATGTGCTTCATGGTCGGTCACACGCGAGATGGTGGTACCCACCCGCTCGGGCCCGATACAAAGTGAGTACTCCCACTTGGTACCCAGCCCTACCACCAGTCATGCATGGATGATAATTGCTTACTTCCCTTAGTCGCCTCATATGACACCCGTGGCAAAGAATGGGGTGGTGACATTTGTATTCTTAGTCCGTCACCACACGGTGCGCTCTTTAAGCTCTTCATTTTAACGTTGTATTTTCTCATATAATGCCATTTTAGTTAGACCCGTAGTCTATTCTCGCAAATAATTAATAAACTTGATATAGCAGATATTTGTAAGAAAAAACCAAATTGTCAAGTAGATACTCGTATATATAATAATATGTAGCCAAATCTCTACGTATCAAAATAAGGCTTTTCTTTCTTTCTTTCTGTCGGTAATCCATATTCTGTTCCACACTGCTGTTTGTGCACCGATGAATTAGATAGTTTCGGATTAGATACATTAGTATCGCCTCATCCTCCAGAATCTTATCGGAGGGCTGGTGGAGCGCTGCATCGACGGGATCACTCAAAGGGCACAAATATTCTAACCTTAACAAAGGTTACTTTTATGAGCTGTTTGGTGTATATACAATGGTCCCCTGAGGACTCAACGCATTCCACATTTATAAAGATTTGGCGAGACGTCTTGTGGAGTACGCACGTGACTGAAGTACCGGCTTATATCTTGGCCAAAGAATAAGCCTCGCCGTTCAACGAGGTAATGCTACCAACATTTTTTGTGCGTTACCGGCTGTGGATTGTCACTTGAATGAACTTTAGTACACTTGGTCTAAAGTTCGTTCAAGTGTTCATATCGATAGTGATGTTTAACTTTTTTTTTTGTATATCCTAGTGAGTAATATTTTTTACGTTAACTTCCCTTTGCCCGTGGCGTTATGTTTCTCACGCAACCATGTCACAATGGCTGAACAGATCTAAGTAGATGAAATTTGTCACAAAGACAGAACCTAGTATACAAATACATTGTTGTTTAATTAAGGCGTTGCTGATCACCGGCTTCATCAGTTTTATGGTACAAAATGATTTGAATAATTAACTTCTGCAACAATAACAGAAGTAAGAGAGAGAGAGAGAGAGATAGAGAGAGAGAGAGAGAACTGGTAATTGTGCCAAAATGCTTATCCATACGCCGGAAAATACATATTTTGATATTGTTTTATGTAAGCGGCTGCCGTTGAGGCCAGCTGACAAAAGCAAATTAATTGACATTTTACATGAAAATAAAAGTATAGAAAAGGAAAAATAAAAAAATAGGTACTAGACGTCGCGGGACGTCTACCAGATGTGAAAACATCGAAATTATTTTGTAGAAATAAAATGATCATAACTTGACAAAGTACTCCTTAAGACGAATCAAACGAGTATAAACTCGATGAGTTTGGGTCGTTTCATTACAGAGTTACTGTGGCCACCTTCCAGCTCCATCATCAGACCCTGGATAACATCTAGAGATAAAGTACTCGTCAAGACGAATCATACGAGCCCAAACTTGATGGGGTTGCGCCGTTTCATTATAGAGTTCCTATGTCCACCTTCCAGCTCCATCATCAGATCAGCTCCATATCATCATAATATTGCATTGTCACGTGATATACATATGCGTGTAAAATTTCAACTCAATCGGAAACCGAGAAGTGTGTCAAATTTAACTTATAAGAATTGAACGGGACAAGTAAAATAAAAGCGTCGCCACGCTAACAGCCGATTTTACCCTCCCTCCGCATTAGATGTTTCACATCAAAAAACCTTGAGTGTGATCAGTTAAAGGTAATGATTTATGCAGTGATACAGACCGTAGTAGTATGCATGACTACTCGACTACATTCTGGTAAAGCGAGTATAACTTTAATGCTTGTCAAGTCCCTTGTGGCCTCCCTTTTGTAGATAATTGCAGTGTCTTATAGCGCCTCTTAGCAGCTTAGGTTACAAAGACGACTTCTGAACACTAATGGTATAAAATTGAATAATGCGGCCCCAATGAACTTTACTAAACGTAGTTATAAAAAATGATATTATGAACTTAATACATCCCCGAGTATAATATAATAATAGATTCTGTGTGATCAATGTGTTCTGTTCCTATTTCAAATCTAGTTTTTTCTTTCAGAAAGATTTATTATCTAGTAATCGCTGAGGTGCCAGTTGCGAATAGTTTGCCAGCGTTACCAATACCACGGAACCGCTGACGAATATCTACCGAAAAACATATCTCGACGTTTGGGGAATGAATAGAGAGATAATAGGATATTTTCCTTTAGAAACTCAAACAATAATAAGATAATTCCCGGCTGGTTAGTACGGATAGTTAATGAATAGTATGAAAAAAGAATATAGAAAAAGGAAATAGGTATACCTACCTAGTGTTCGGCTTAGGTATACATAAACAAAACAAATCTCAATTTGATTGTCATAAAAAAAAGGTTTAATAAAAGAATATTATAGCTACGGAGCTTACAATTTACTTATTATTTTTTATTGGTCTGAAAATAACAAACAAAAAAAAATAACGATCAGCGGTTAAATATTTTACCCAGTAAATTTACTCTGCATACTTCATTTCTCGGCGCCCAACTACGATGATTCTAGTTTTCTTTTAGATAAGTTTACTTTTTAGCATCAATTTATACGTGTTTCTCAAAGAAAAAAGTAAAAATAACGATGCTTCAAAGCTAGTAGGTAAATATGCACACTAATAAATAGTAACTCTATATTGGCTTCAGTCAACAACATTCGTAGTAACAGAAACTATAGTACTTTTATGAGAAGGAATATTATTTAAATTAGGATTTTTATTGCAGGCTGGCGACATTATCGTGTAAAATTATTACTTTTTCTACACAACAGTTAGGTATGGTGTGTATAAGTGCTATACCACTGAAGGTATGTAATATGGTTCCGATGGCCCGCCGCTAGGGGCGGAAAGACGGCACACGGCGGGTTTTGTTTAGTGGTTGAGGGTCCCACACGGCCCTGTTCGTTGCCCCGAACGACGAGGTGTGTTTTTACCGCCTAAACAAAAAAAAAGGTAAGTGGTAAGTGCCA
The DNA here is from genome assembly GCA_948253155.1 of Leucoma salicis. Taxonomy (NCBI): domain Eukaryota; kingdom Metazoa; phylum Arthropoda; class Insecta; order Lepidoptera; family Erebidae; genus Leucoma; species Leucoma salicis. The sequence goes on from OX411815.1 coordinate 11,221,471, forward strand.
TGGCCAGGTCAGTTTAACGTGTTTTATTTCTCTATCCCAATTGTCATATTGATTATTTATGTAAACGATAGCATAGCATCACGCCTGTATCTTTGAAGGGGTAGGAATAGGTGTATTACACACCCATGATTCGCCAGCTAGTTTTAAGCCCCACCTAATAGGGGGAGAGCCTATTGCCGTCTACCGGGCACATTACCAAACTCCGGACTACTACTGAGATTTTTTCTATTTACGAAAAAGTTCAATAACCTTGCCCAACCCGGGGATTGAACCTGAGACCTCATGATCAGCAGTGGCATACACTACCGCCACATCACCGAGGCATATACAGTAGTCACAATGGAACTTTCTGTTTCTGAAGTTGGCTGCTATGCGCTGCGTAGTAACTATTTTTGTGTCGCAAAGCATGTGCGTCTTCTACAGTTTACATTAATCGAAAAAAAATCGATTGTAATTTATCAATTGTAATCGATAATCACATTATTTATCGATCGTACTAAAAGATTCGGACCGTCTAAATCTAGATTAAAGCTTATTCACTCATATCGCTCGCATACTTTTTATCGAATATAAAAATCATAAATAGAACCTAAACAATTAGACATGAAAACATTATGATCTCATTCGATTGTATTGTTAATCGAGTAATAACATTTGAATTGGTCAGCACTAATTGTATGATTCTGACAACATCCCCACTTCTTGCTCTATGCCTAACTTCAGAGACACAAAGATCCGTTGTGACTAATAAAACCGATCTATACGCATATTTATACTTGTCAAAATACTATGATTTTGACTTACCTCGACGTTCACCTGAGTTCCACCACCATGGTCACGAATACATTGATATTAAAATTATTTATTAAAGTAGAAAGAGCAAAATTACTGCAGGCTGGATGGATGCAGCAGTAAAGTTTAACAAATTATAGTAATCAGTAGCTGAGCATGTCAAGTGCTAAAATATAGATCCATACATTGATATTCGTCATTTTTAATGAACGGGATTATGAGCTTTATCAACTACCCTTACTTTCTGATCTTAAACGAAAATTATTAAGCCCCACACACTACACTAATAGCATCAACCTGTGTATTTAGACACAAATCACGATACGGGCACTTCACCTCTATGGGGTTCCACGATAAACACTTTTTTATCTCTTTTCAAAGAAGTTATCTTCCTGTAATTGGGTCTTTACGGTGCTGAATGATGATATACTAGAAAAGTTTTCATGTTTTACCGGAATATTTAACTTGTAGCATTTAATTCTACCAAACCTACAAAGAAAATTGACTCTAAATTAGTAATGTTATATAAGAAGAAGATGAAAATTTATGGGGTAAAAATGGTATTGAAAATGATATTTCTGTAGTAGGTATCCAAGAAAAATAAACTGGTTTACATATACCTAATAGTTTTCCTTTTCATTATATATTATAACAACAGCAAATTACAACAACATTACAACTATTCTAACTCTACATGACGCTCATCTTTGCAAAACAACGTTCATTTCTTCAGTCCTCTTTCTCTTTCTAATATTTCTTCTTTCTTTGTATCTGTGAAATTGTTTATGTGTAAAGTCCCCCGCGATACAAAGATTATTCCTTAGTGCAGGAAGTCAATTTACTCAATTTCTCCTTGAGTTACGTTTCTGTGATGAACATTTGCATCTTCGCTATGAGTTCACAAAGAAATAGGAGATAGAGGTTAATAAGCAGAGGATGGAGGGTAAGAAAAGGTTGAGTCTCCAGCGCTCTCACTCACCATACGAAATACAATACTGCCGTGGTAATTAAGAATGCAGTACTTGCAAAATGGCTGTTTCGAGAAAAACGCGGAAAACATATTTTTAGAAAACTAAGCAAGACGTTCGTATTTTACGGCCATAAAAATATATCATAAAATTAAGAAAATAATCAAGCTTTTGATTGATAATCTTCTTTCATTTAATGTATCAATATATCCAAATATAATGCGTTTAGGTTTAGCATCAGATCTTGTGAAAATCAGAGGCTACTAAAACTAAGTACAGCAATTGCGCAAATTCTGCATTATGGCCTAGCACATGCCGATTGTTGTTCTTGTCCACTTCCAAGTCGGTGGGTTATGTCGGCTACTCGTGCACTCCTGTAGCAGGCTAAGGATTTTCATATTACAGATTCTAACACGTAGAGAGATTCCGAGTATAGCCCGCTCCATAGCTTGATACAAAGTCGACATTCAGAGACCACGCCTCTGTTCGATAAGCCATCGCCAGTAACACACACTGATCATATAGACCTTCGTATTCAGACACTGTGGAATATTGTACAAGAAGATCTTCCTCAGCTTCCCGAATGCTGCCGAACTAAATTCGTCGATTGACCTTTTTCTCAAAGTTCCGTCTACCTAACTGGACTGTTTGCGCCAGGTAGATACAATGGTTGACAACTTCGAGAATTGTATTTTCGACTAGGACCGCTGTTGTAATGACATAGTTATTGTACATGACTTTCGTCTTGTCCATGTTCATTTTAATACCCACTATTCGGGACCGAATACATCCCACCGTTCGGGGCAATGAACAGAGTAGTATGGGGAGTTTGTTGAGCATGGTTTCAAGGTCTTCCAGTGATTCTGCTATGACCACGATATCATCTAAAAAAGAGTTATGTATTCGCCATTGATGCCGAATCCGGCCCAGTCCAAGTGCTTGAAAACATTATTCTCAATGCAGTTGTGAATAGTTTCAGGACATCAGATGTCCCTGACACACTTTTCTGCAGTTGGATCGGTTTCGTGCTATTGTTTTGGGTTCGGATAAACATGGTGGCGGCGTTTCCACACAAACACTTGACTCCTCGATGTACCAACAGTCAATTTGGCACTGCTGAAGAGACAGCACCACCCAAGTTTTGATTGAATCACAGTCTACAAATCCTAGACATAGAGGCCGTTTGTACTCCTCGGTCTTCTGTATATTCTGGCACAGCGTATGTATGTGGTTAATAGCCTTTTCGGAAACCGGCTTGTTCAGGAGGTTGAAATTCATCGAGCCTTTAACTATACTCATGCAAAAAATCATTTCAATACCCATTTCTGTTGCGACGTAATGAAGGCAAAACTAATAAAGCAAATACTTTCAAATTTAAGTACGAGTATTTAAGGTTATTAAAAATTGATTCACAAAAATCTTTGATGTATTTAATCAATTTAGTGCATTGTGATAATTATAGGCCTTATTAATTCAAATATCCTCTCTGAAAAATAAAGAGTCATTCTAATTCACCCATCTGGCAACACTGATTATATGGACATATACCTAACCGCGGCTCCACACGATAGGGCCAATGCTCAGCTCAACACTCGTTTGCCACAACACAATTTTGTGAATCCACACCGGCTGCCAAGGCTCGCCCTAACGCAATTCTGTCGACTAGTTGGTTGAACAGTGTTAGGGTGAGCGTTGGCCCCAACGTGTGGAAGTACGGCCATGGATCTCACAAGCCTTCACTACACTCACATGCTGATGCATGATTACTGCATTCTTTATTATCAGCGCAGAACAGTAGGAGTATTCACCATTGTTTCACGCTGATCTTCTGTAATAATATAGTACTTCCCCGATTAATCGGCCAGCCCCTTTTATTCTGGGATATACAACGCTGTATTAATGGAAGGTAGTTTTGCTTTTAAGAGTTTTTTTATCATGACATCTAGTTTCACATAAAATCATGCAACAGGAAGAGCAAAAATAATTATAATATGAAGATAATTAGATTAATTGAAGCAATGTACACAATACCTATGATAATAAGCAATAAAATAATTACGCGTATTCTCAAATCTGCTATTGCCTCAGCCACACTATGCACGTTGTACTGCTCCTCGCACTGCTCGTTGTGATGCTCGTCGCGCTGCCGCGAATGTCGCCCTAATAGCCACAAACTCCCTTTTTTTTTGTTTTTGTTAAGGCGGGAAAAAATGTTCCTAACCGCTCACCCCGTCGTTCAGGGTAACGAACAGGGTAGTGTGGGGCCTGCACCCACTAAAGAAACCCGCCGTGTGCCATCTCTCTACCTATTGGCGGGCCACTGGAACTATGTTACATTCCTTCGGTGGTAGCCAGCCACAAACTCCTTTACTCTCGATATTCATCGCGTTGTTCCACACTTCAGTATTCGCGTTGCAACGAATGACAAGATTGTGGCAGCATGCGCATTATGAACATGCATAAAACTGTTTTGTTTGTATTGGTGATTGAAAATAAAAAAGTGTGTCAAAATTTAACAGGATGGCTGTGTGTTTGTTTAAATTAGACTTTTTTGTCTAGAGTTATACCTATGAGACAAAAATCTTCAAAATACAATGTAATAGACAATTTATTTGACGCTATTTAAACTGTGTGTATATACTATAGGTACCTAATGTATGCTGAGTGCTGCTTGTTTTTTTGACTTAGACGGTCCAAGTCACAGGCTCAGCAACTAATCATTTAATAAAAGGGAATGCCGAAAACCAGGCTATTTTGTGCCCGCCGTGCGTCTTCTATCTAAACATAAAAAATCGTCTTTTGAATAATGATGTTATTTGTATTTATTTTAGTCATAAGCGAAGTGGGGTTTCAAAATTATAAAAAAAAGATATACAGATTATTAAATTCGATATAAACGGGATTGCCATATTTATTGGAAGGCTTGGGTAGTCAATGTCGCCGGTTTATTACTATACCCATTTTTAAAGCCAAATAGTAAGAATATTGATATGAAATAAATAAAAGAAAACCCACATGAGCTCCTATTATAAAACTTAGTATTAGTCGAATATTATTTTATGAAATCATAATTATAACTAACTAACTAACTTAACTTATCATCACGCCATTTCCCTTGCGGGGTAGGCAGAGAGAACAGAGTGCCAAGTAGCTCTATTCTTGCATACATCTCTCGCTTCATCAACATTCATAGCTCTCTCATACACGCTCGCCGGTTTCGGAGACTCCTGACTCCACCTTCCTTCAATACATGGTCGATTTGGTCTAGGTGGGTGAGTCTCGGTCTCCCCCTGTACCTACATCCTTCCACTTTCACATTGTATATCTTCTTAATCAGTCGCTCGGCCGGCATTCTTTCCACATGTCCGAACCATCGGAGCATTCCCTTTCGCATCTTTACACCAACACTCTCTTTCATACCTACTCGCTCTCTTACATCGTTGTTACGAATGCAAAATATATATAATAATAGGTATCATACTTATGAAGTTTTGTTTTTAAATTAAAAATATAATAACATTTATTATCTATTTCTAAAAATATGTTAGGATATATATTGTTATTTTACTAGCAACCCTTATTGATTTGAATTTGATTGACAATTTGTCATGATTAGACATTTGTATTGGCGATAACGTGCAAATCAAAGAGTAATACGTATAACCAGAAACGTGCTATGTACGTTTATGTGTTGATTGCTTCATTTTTGGAAAAGCAGTGATTTTTTTATTATTGTTCAGTGTTTACTTTAGCGTTGAGTTCAGCAAATTCTCCGTTGAGTAATAAAAAAAAGAGTGTGACGTCGTGTGAGATAGACTTTTTAGTGGTACTAAGACCAGGACTCTTAGTATGTAATCTAGATCCAGAGTAGTTAGCCGTAGCATTATATCTTATCTATATTTCTTACATAGGTACTCTAAAATACTATTGATACTACATTTATAGAATAAAAGATATGGATTTTAACGCATAATACATAACCTATATATTAAAAATTAAAAGTCAGATTTCTCTAAACTCCCATCAGATATCTTAATGATATTTTTATTTAAAGACCTTGAGTACATTTACAATGGTCTACAGTTAATTTGGTTAAGACGCAACAATAGCCCAACTCTCATAGAAAAATCAGCCTCCTTTAATATTCTATCGTTCAACCATTCTTTTAAATGTTTTTAATGTATACTCGTGCTAATAATACGAGTAATCGAAGCGAACGTTCAACGCAAGTGTGTGGCCGGTCTCTCATATGGCTGCTCCTTTTACTCCTACTTAAAAACCGACAAAAGATGGATCACCGGGTAGGACGAGCGGCAGGACAAGACGCATGACATACCACATGACGTCTCTACCCACATCCCTCGCTAATTCCCTCGTCACTCGTCGAGTATGTGCCCGCAAGCTAAGTTTAACATTCGTAACGTTTATAATCATGATAATTACAGGCACATTAGGAGATAATTGCAGAAAGTTAGTAGTGAATTTTATTCTTGTCACGTATAACCTTTCTGTTCGGGGTCTTTTTACATAATAATGTTATTATTCATATAATAAGATCATTGTCTTGAAGAAAAACGTGTTGCCCATGCTACTTTAAAGTATTACGCATACACTTAAGTCATAATAACTAAGCTATCTGCTCATTTTACAATTAGGTACAACGCGAGTTTTAGGAAAATTATACGTAGGTATGTTAGAGTTTATTACACAAATTATACCTATTAATTGTCATGCAGTAACCTAGCAATGGTGTGTTTGTCAAAAATGTTCAATCATATTATATGCAGTTCATCCATCCATCAGCCTTTCGACGTCCACTGCTGGACATAGGCCTCCCCAAATTGGGGGTGTAGTGCCGTAATCGCCACGCTTGGCAGGCGGCTTGGCGATCGCAGTGGATGTTGTTAATACTCGAAGGAGTGCTGCTGCCCACTTCCCCTGGTATTCCGTCAGTCGGCTCTTAGGACTCCCATGGGTGGAGAGGGGTGGGACAATTCTAAAGCCGGCCCCACACGGCCAACGCATAGGTAAATAATAATATAAAATACATTTATATGATTGAAAAATTTTAACCTACTATTTACCCAAAAACATATATGTTTTTGATATTATTATTCTGACTGATGGAAAAATATTTATAAACTGGTAACATCGTACAAATCAAGTTTCATCAAATATAAATAGAAACACAGTATCTGTAGGCCATAAGAGAGACAATATATAATAAGTATAACATTTTCTGACATCAGAAAGAATCCTTAAGATGGCTGCCTTTTTTTTCTTACTATTTTATATTTTGTTAGACTATAAAGGTTATATCTTTGTCAGCAATGATTATCTATACTATTATAAACCTGTAACAGAGCTGTGTCTAACTCTGTACATTTAAGATATTCGAGAAAAAATACTGTAATTGGCTATATAGGCGTGTCTGAACACAATCGATTTTTTTTTAGATTTTTTGTCTGCTTGTCTGTTTATCAGTTTGTTCGTTCGCGCATCACACAAAAACTACTGAAAGGATTTTTAATCCAACTGTTTTTATTTGATAGCTCTTGATTATACTTAAAAACTGGTATACATTTTATCCCGTTACTATATCAGGAACCTGAGATAGGTATCACCTAAAAACTAGCTATTGGCTGCGGCGGAGCCGCAGTCAAAGGCTAGTAAAATATAGTATATGAAAAGCTTACACTGACTGTAGACCTAATTATCCATATAAACACCTAAGAGCTACTCATAAGCTTTAACACCTTTTTTATTTTTAACCAGAATAACAAAAGCCTAAAAAATATAAGGTTATTCTTTTTTCAATTGAGTGATTCTATTATATTCTTCGCAACAAACCATAAAATCTTTACCTTTTTTCTGCTAAAAATATATAATACAAGGGCTTAATGTATGGTGTTATTGTATACTACTGCTACTCATACTGACTTAAGTATACACTGGTTTAGTTTGATTAAATTAATTCGCTGCGAGGAGGCTTACCTAATTCTGAAAACATTTATCAAGTAACTGGAGACGGTTTGCATGTTCGTCTTGATTTGAATTTACACAGAGTACTTAAAAACAGACTTTAAAATATAATATAAATTAACTATAATATTTTTTAAAGGCCTATATTTTTAAGGCTATCATCTCCCACTTGTGACAGAAACGCCGGGATAGTAAACACGGGATAGATTTTGTAATTAAGTAGTTTTATTTAAAATTTATGTAAAATTGAATGTCGCATAAATATAATACATATTTCCATCATAATACGCAAAACAAATTGAATCAAATAAGTTGCCACTTTCGGTATTCCTATCCGATTTAAATGTGGGTGTCACACTAGTCTATATACTAGGGTGTCTATAAGACTAGTGTAAATAGGTTTTTACTAAGGTTATGCATCTTACCATCATAGTTTGTATTACCACTTAGCATCAGATGGCGTAAAGTCTTTGCATGGAATATCTAAAAAAATATTAGAAATAATTATACAATCTTTAAAAAACTTGAAATGTTTTCTATACTATATAATCTTCTGCTATTTTTAAACCCAATATTGTTTGTCTATTGTCAATTATAATTTTTAGTAGGTTTGATATAACTGTAACAGTTTTGCTGCTTATTCTTTAATTAAATAAATTAATTTTACAACGTACTCGTAGGTACTAATATTTTAAATGTGAAAGCCTGTGAAAATGTTTGGATATTTGTCTGCTAATCACGCCTAAACGACTCAGCGGATTTGGATGAAATTTTCTAGGCGAATAGAATTTTTAATTTATCATGGTCAGGATAAACACAGAACCGTATTACCCCGATAACTCCAGAGGAGCATACACCTAAAGGTCTCTATGGAGCAAATTTTGGTGTCTCCGCAGACGAATTCGCGGGTAGAAGTTAGTTAATACACATGTTGACATGTGATAAAATTGCTTCTAAAGTGGACTTTTAACGAGTGTAGATTATATAAAAAATATTACATTTATTATAATACCGACAATAATTCACGTTCTAAATCTAATATGTATCAATCTCACGATAATTTCAATATGCAAAAAATATTTGTATTTTAACATTTGACATGATTTTTTCTATACTAGACCAAATTATTTAAACACTCGTTTGCGAAGGGTGTAAACATGCATACAAAAGCTAATAGATATTCTAGATATTCAATTGGAATGAGGAATGAAACTTGCATTGTATTGCAGCACAATGGAATTCTATCCATTTACTCAATACATCCCTTTTGTCTGAACAATTTATTCTGCATCACCCCATTCATTATGCGAACTCTTTGTGCCAGTACGATACAAAATAATTAAGCTACATTCGAGATATGTGCTATTTGGTGTTCCTTTAATATTACAATGTTTAAAGCATAGCATCACGCCTAAATTCCTGAAGAGGTAGGCAGAGGTGTATTAAAGTCTAGCCTATTGCCATCTACCGGGTACATTTTTAAAACTACGGGCTGCTGCTATAGAGTATTTTTCGTTTTACAAAAAAACTCAATAATACTGCCCGATTCGGGGATCGAACCCGAGACCTCATAATTAAACTAATTATAGTTTTTGTCTCATATTCTAATGTAAAATCCATGTTTAAATTGTAAGTATTATAAATAAATAAGTAAAAATAGTACTAATACATACTAATACATAGTTCTAAATAACTTACTAAAATTTTTCACATAAATACATCCAAGATTAAAACTCATGGACTCACATTTTAAACATTTGATATTAATTTTAGTAAAAGTATCATTAATAGGTATGTTAAATATTACATTAGCTTTCATAGTTAAGTGAAAAATGATTTATGCCCAATTCGAGTGGTTATTTCATTTCTCTCGATGAACATTGCAAGTCTAATGGCGTGGAACTTCCACGCGACTTTAACTAGTAAAACGGAGAACGGAGTGATAAGATGCATGCACGAATAGCTACGTTGGATATCACGTATTGTAAATTTTATGTATGTTATGAAATAACAATAACTTTAATGACTAAAATATTGGCTTTATTCAACTTAAAAATATGACCATTGTATAATAATAATAGTTGATGATATTTTTGAAGTGAAAACTTCGTTTAGCACGGTACGCATATTTTTTGATAAAATAAAATCTCTGGACTCGCGACACCGTTACGAGACGCAGCTATAGTGTGTGCATTGGAAATTAAATTTGACACACTTTCCGGTTGCAGATTGAGCTGAAATTTTACACCCATACTTCTATCGCGTGACAATGCAAAATTATGATGATATGGAGCTGATCTGATGATGGAGCTGGAAGGTGGACCTAAGAACTCTATAACGAAGCAGCGCAACCCCATCGAATTTGGACTCGTTTGATTCGTCTTGATGAGTACTTTGTCTTTAGATGGTATCCAGGGTCTGATGATAGAGCTGGAAGGTGGCCATGCGAAACTGTAATTAAATGGCGCAACTCCATCGAGTTAGGGCTCGTTTAAAATGTCTTGACTAGTACTCCAGTCCTAGATGATATCCAGGGTCTGATGATGGAGAAAGAAGGTGGCCACAGTAACTCTGTAATGAAATGACGCAACCCCATCGAGTTTGGAATCGTTTGATTCGTCTTGCTGAGTACTTTGTCTTTAGATAGTATCCAGGGTCTGATGATGGAGCTAGAAGGTGGCCATAGGAACTCCGTTATAAAACGACATAACACCATCGAGTTTGGGCTCGTATGATTCGTCTTGACGAGTACTTTGTCTCTAGATGGTATCCAGGGTCTGATATAGAGCTGGAAGACAGTAAATATGTAATGAAACGACCCGAGCCCATCAAGTTTATATTCATTTAATTCATCTTAAGGAGTACTTTGTCTAGTAGTTTTTTTTAATGCCTGAATGAATAATTTTGATTAAAAAGTTTTAATTTAAGATCGAACAATTAATTTGGATATCTAAAAATAACAACTGTTTATTTATAGTTTTATGTTTTCACTTTTGTCGGCAGTCCTTCGACTGCTTTGATTTTTTTTATTTTAAATAATGGCTAGTCAGTTTGATTACTTTCCAATGACTTATTTAGGGTACATTTCTTCTTCACGGGTACTTACTTTTTTGATGTATAAACTTTTAATACATCAAAAAAGTCGTAGACAAAGTCAAAATCATGAAAATTAGTCATAGCCAAGTCAAAGTCAAAGGTCGTCTCAGCAAAATGGTGGCGACTTTACTGAAGCTTCTATGTAGTTTTGGAGACAACACGAAAAAACAAGTTATGCCGCACTACATCACTTGCCATCACTCATGCACATACACAAATAGTTAATAAGCAAAAGACCATCACTTTTACACATTAATACTTGAAATAACACAAGTTTAGGAAAATAATGCAGAGCGACGACATGATCTTCTTCATGTTCCCGCCAAAACTCCCCGTTGATGATAATTATATTAAATGTAATAACAATTGAAGACAATATTAAAAGTTAAAATATTACGAAACTCGGAGGAGTTTCTAATGTAGCGACTACGAAGTCCACCACATTCTTCCCCGCTTTAGATAATATCTAACCAGAGGTATCATATCCTTGTAGGTACGTAAGCACTTTTCGGCTTCTAGTACTTTGCCTAATAGGAGAAGGGTCAGGTGAGTCTCTCTCTACTGAAACAAATGACGAATCGCTGGGTGATTCTACGACTTGGTCATACTTTTTAAATAAGACAGGTCCAGGTGTTAGGGGCCATGCTGGAATTGAAAATGCATTGTCTTACTTCCTATTGTGTATAAACATAATTTCATGTGAAGTTTGGTTCGTAGCTGTGCACAGTAGCGATCTTATTGAATGTAGAGCTTGGTTAAGAACTATTCCCATATTTTGATTTGTAGTCCTTGTGATTTAAGAGCTAATTGTATTGTCTTCCATATAATACCATTTGCGCGTTCCATTTGTCCATTGCCCTGTGGGTTGTATGCTGTTGGTCGACTTGTAGATATACCCCTTCTGTGCAAGTAATCTTTTAGTTCTTTTGACATTAAGGCAGCACCACGGTCGGAGTGTATATAAGCTGGTAATCCAAAAGTAGGTACAGAAAAGATTAAATAATTTTTTTATGACAGTTTCAGCCGAGATATATTTGCATGGAATAGTAAACGGTAATCGAGAGTACTCATCAATGAGTTTAAGAATATTAGGGAAATTAATTTATTAATATTTGTTATTCCATTCCAGCCTGGCGCAGAGTCCCTTCTGAGATTTGTGATGTTTTTTTTTTTAATTTCGACTTCGTCAGTTGGTGTAGCAAAGAAAGACTTACCTGTTTCGTTAGGGTTGCAGTGAGTATAGGTAAGTTTTTCTAGTTCGGTTTCAGTTTTACCAATACGAGCAAGAGTCCTTTTCGCCATTCCTTCTCCCACTATAGCAAAATACTCATTTACACTGTTTATTGAATAAATTTTTACTTTAAGTTGAATAAATTGTTACGAAGTTACAATAACTTTATAGCTCAAAATATTGGCTTTATTAAACTTAAAAATGTGACATTGTATTATTACAGTTGATGACAATATTAAAAACAAAAATATGACGAAACTGGAAGAATTTTGTAATGTGACGACTATGAAATCTACCACAATGTAGGTACACACAGCATGATGAAAATGACAAAATATTAAAAATGTTTCAGTAATTTTTAGAATATAATATTCTAATAGTTATCAGTAGTAAAAAAGTAAATTCTAAGGTTTCCACATACTTTAGCTTTGTTTATTAGATGTAATCAAAACAACTTATAGGCTTAAGATACCATGCTGCGTATTATTGCAGGCTTACTATCCTCTACATGTTTTATTACACGACATGCTTCCGCTTGTTATTATACGCATATTACATATAAGGGAATACAGAGATATACGAATTATTTAGCATTTTTATATTATAAGTATGTTATTCAGTATGTGAGCACAATTTTATTTAAGTAAATAAGTCAGTAATACGTATTTCGCAAAAGTAGTTTCATCGGCGATTATATTCTGATCAGTCATGTGCATATTATGTGCAAAAATGACAATATATATGCGTTAAGATAGTTTCATTTAATAACATTAAGTATTCTTTCTTGAAACTATGATGAGATTGATGCATGTTAGAAATATATAACCGGAAATACCTCAAGTTGTGGATCGACTTTGTCGACCCGGGTTTGGACTATATTCGATGCTCATCATCAGGGCAAGCGAGCAGCGGTGTCAACGAGTTCCGGGAACTCAAAATCGTTTTACATTGTGAGTTATTGCCGATTATACATTTATAATAAGTATTATTTCATTAAACTACTTGCCAAAAAAAATAACAAAATTGAAAAAATATGAAAGCTGCCCGCGACTCCGTCCACATAAACTTCAGAATATAAGTACAATATGACTCTAAAGCACATTAATTATCTCTATGTAAAAATAGCTATCCTACTGGAATTATTCATTTTTACGGGATGATAACTACTTATGTCCTTTTTTGGGCTCCAGAGTATAGGTATGTATGCAAAATTTCATGATCACTGGTTCAGTAGTTAAAATTACTATAGCTTGGTGATTATAAACAGCGTACAACGGCCTCCCATCAAATGGATTAATGACGTAGTCAAAGCCGCAGGCAATCATTGGATGCGACACAAGCCGCTTGTTATGACATTCTCTCGGAGAGGTCTGTGTCCAGCAGTGGACAATAGAAGGGTGTATGTGACAAAAATCTAACTCGTTCTGAAATTGGTGACCGTCATAGGTAGGAATACAATGTTTTTACTTATGTGAAGTTCAGTTTATCGGAATAAACACTGTCAATACATTTAGTATTACCAGAACAGAAAGAAATGAAGAATATGAATTCAAAAATAATAGTTACGAGCAGGATTATTTTCGATTTAACATTTTCGCACTTTGTGGTCTAGCATGGTCGAGCAAGTCAAGTGTTTAAAATATACATGAATATATTATAATACCTCTACTAGCCTTTGCCCGCGGCTTCGCCGCAGTCAAAAGCTAGTTTTTAAGTTATATCTAAGGTTTCCAATATAGTAGCGGTATAGAATGTATACCAGATTTTAAGTCTAATCAAGAGCTCCAAAATAAAAAAGTTTCATCCAAATCCATTCAGTAGTTTTTGCGTGATGCGCGAATAAACAAACAGATAAACAGACAAAAAATCTAAAAAGAATTGTTTTGTGTTTAGCTGAAAACAAAATGTGCCTTGATACAACATTCATACCATGAAATGGAACGTGGTTTAAAATTTTCAAATGAATGCTTTAACGAAATGAATACTAAGCTGGATAAGCCAGAAAAGCAGAAAAAGAAATAATGAACGCATTTTGGAATTAGACAAAATGATCCAAGATATACAGTTTCAGTCGCGTTCGTCTTCTATTGAGTTAAGAAACATACCTTTAAAAGTCAAAGAAAACCCTGATGATCTTATATCTCTCGTATCAGCAGTTGGCAAAACCATCAACGTTAAAGTTTGTAACGAGAACTTACGTGATGTGTATCGACTTCCAGGAATATCAGGAACCCCTAAACCCATTGTTGTCGAGTTCAACTCAGTAATAAAAAAGAATGAGTTTCTTTCAAAAGTACGAAGCTATAATAAGGAAAGGCCCCTAGTGGACAAGCTGAACACGATGTCTATTGATTTGAAAGGAGATAAAAAGCCAATTTATGTAGATGAGCATCTTATGCCTTCAAAGGAAAAGCTTTTCTATGACACTCGGATGCTAGCAAAAACCAACAACTTCTCCTGCTGGAATTCAAATGGTAGAATCTTCTTATGGAAAAATCCTAAAAATCCAAATGAGAAACCTATTCAAATAAAATCAGAAAAATGTTTGGCTTCTCTGGCTAGTAAGGATTGACTAGATTATATTTTCTATTTCTTAATTATTATTTTATTATTCTTAACTACGTTAATTATTCATACTACTATCTATTTTTATAGGCCTCAACCTCAACCATTGCTTATTTATTATTATGACAATAGTTTTATAAAAATCATGTTTATTTTAGTATACCAAAAACACTCTACTATTAACATTAGTAATAAGATTGTATGTTAGGCGCTCGGCCAGTTACTGCGCACTGGCCAGCCCGTAAACTTGTGTGTTAGATAACCTCTGCAACTTAATTTTGCCTTTAGTGGCTAACAAACTGCTGACAAAACTACCAAAAGTTCATAAAAAATAGGATTTATTTGCAGCAGGTTATCTGTAAATTTTGAATTCATACTTTATTTAATTCTCATTTTTGCAACTATTTTCGAACAACAAAAACATCACAAAATTATAGCACCATGCCTGAGTCCCCAAATGCGTAGACAGAGGTGTACGTTCCATTTACACACTATTTTTAATGTGTTTTTTTAATCTCAATGGCTAACATTAATAACATAACTGATGAAATTGATAATATTTCCCTGGCTACTTCATACGAATGTCCGCCCGACAGATGTTTGGACTACATTTTGCATCCTAATAAGAACTTAAAAATAATCCATATTAACATTAGAAGTAGCAAAGAATTTTGGACAATTTATCACTATGCTGTCCACAACTAACATTATTTTTAATATCATAGTGTTCACAGAATGTTGGCTTAAAGTATCAGGACCCGTTCCTACTATAGAGGGATATACAAGTCATGTCAATGTAAACAACACCAACCCAAAATGACGGTATCATAGTTTATACAAAAAGTTCTTTACGATGTACGGTACATGAACCAACTTTTTCAGAAGCTAATTGTCTAGTGTGCGTTGTAGAAAATACTTTTATTATCTGTATATATCGTTCCCCATCATACTCAAATTTAGATACATTCTTTAACAGTCTAAGCATTTTAATAAGTACTCTAAACAAATTCCACAATATTGTCCTCATTAGTGATATTAATATAGATATAAAACCATCTAACCGTGACCAAAATTCAGACGATTATTTAACACTTACTGCTGCACTTGGGCTGCTCCCAGCTCATCTCCGCCTAACAAGATCAGAGAACTGTTTAGATCACGTACTATTAAATACCAAAGATACAGCACTTGTTTTAATTCTTCAAACTCAAATTACTGACCATGTGCCAGTTATTTTGTCTCTAAAAAACAAAGGCACTCAAAACAAAAATAGTTCTAATTTAACCTTGCGATACAATTTATCAGCAATTCAAAAAGACTTAAATCATGCTGATTTTAGTATGGTCACGAAATAAATGAATCCCAATTTGGCTATGGATCTTTTGATAAGTAAAATTCAATATGTTATTGCTACACATACTCAAGAAGTACATATTCAAAATAAGGTTCGTGTTCTTAAACCGTGGATGACTCAAGGTCTAGTTAGATGCATACGAAACCGTGACAGGATGCACTATAAACTTAAAAATAATCCTGATAATGTCATCCTTCTTATTTCTTACAAACGATATCGCAATTTTCTTAACACCCTTTTCAAAAAAATTAAAAGAGCATACAGTAAAAATGAATTACAAAAAGCAAAAAACAACCCTAAAGCCACTTGGAAAAAGATTAAATCCATTACAAACGTTTCTTCTCAACCCCGATCAGTTAAAGAACTCTTCGAGCTCACTGACAATTCTAAAAGTTCAGTGAATCACGTCAACAGCTTCTTCACTAATATTGAACGTAAGCTTGCTTCAAAATTTTACCCTATCTTTAGACCTCCTTCAAATATAATTAAATCCCAACAATCACCGCTTCCTCATTCTCTAGTGATTCTACCAGTGGATGAGTCTGAAATAGAAAGGGTCGTCAACTCTTACACTCTAATTGTGCTGCTGGCTACGACAACATCTCAGCTAGAATTCTAAAGGAATCTAAGTATATACTAATACCTTCTATAAAACATATCTTCAATCTTGCTATTGAATCTGGTATCTTCCCTAATGCTCTAAAAAAAGCTGTAGTACATCCCATCTTCAAGAGTGGAGACCGAACCAAAGTTACAAATTATCGGCCTATCTCTGTCCTAAGTTCTCTATCTAAGATATTTGAAAGAATTCTTTATAATTGTCTAAATGCATATCTCATCACAAATAGAGTTTTAGCTACTAACCAATATGGTTTTAGGCCTGGAATCTAAACGGAAGATGCTATAACTGACCTTAGAAATACTATAATCAATAAATTGGATGAAAATATGAAATGCTATGGTATTTTTCTCGACTTATCCAAGGCTTTCGATACAGTTCCTATTCCCATATTGATCAATAAAATGGAGTGTATCGGGGTTCGTGGCCTTACATTTAATATATTTAAAGATTACCTCTCAAATCGTACTCAGTATGTTAAAATAGACTCTACAGTTAGTGACGAACGACGTTATTAGTTTCGGCATTCCGCAAGGCGGTATTCTTGGGCCCCTTCTTTTTTTGCTATATATCAATGACCTCTGTCAAATTGAAATTCCAAATTCGTAATATTTTTACATATGCAGATGACACAGCACTAGTAGCTTATGTCACGGATTGGGATAAAGCAAGAAAGAGAGCGGAAAACTCGCTTCGACTTATTATGGAATAGCTTTCAACTAACCTACTAAGTCTAAATATTGATAAAACCAAAATCATAAGATTTACCTTACCAAATACAATAACTCCACCGCACGAAACAGGTCTAATTAAAGCCCACACTTGCATTGGAGACAAATCATTTTGTAAATATCCTTTCATAAACCTCGTGACAAACATTAAATATCTTGGAATTTACATTGATTCTAAACTTCAAAAAGTAACCTCATATAGAAGCCTTATGCACGCGTATCAGAAAACTTATTTATATTTTTAAAGAACTCAGATACTCAGCAGATGCTGATACTCTATTGCTAGTTTACCAAAGCCTCTGTCAATCCATTATCACGTATTGTATACCTGTTTGGGGGAGAACATACAAATCTTTATTACTTAAATTAGAAAGAACTCAACGTATGATATTAAAGGTTATGCATTTCAAGTGTAGGGATTTTCTGACAACACAACTTTATGTAGAAGCTGGAGTTTTGACGGTGCGACAACTTTTCATACTCCGTATCGTACTGCGCAAATACTCCACACTATACTTGGACTCTGACAAACTGAAAAGACGCAAAGGCTTTCCCGTGTGTGACCCAGTACTATGTCGTTCCCAATTTGCCAGTCGGCAGTTTGTGGCCACAGGTACTCGACTGTATAACAGAGTCCATAAAACCCAATTCATTTATCATCTCGATAAACGTAAAGTTAAAATTAAACTAACCAAATGGTTGCAGAAATTACCTTATGAACAAACCGAAAATCTTATTACTATTATCTCCTAATTATAGATAAACTTTATTATGTTGTAATGTTTCTATGACAGTGTACAACATGTTGTTAGACACTATATCTAGAAGTTCATTGCCTTCTAAAACACAGGCTCCTGGCCTAGTTTAGGAGGCAACAGTTCATTTTTAAGATACTGTACCCTTATACATAGACCCTTCTGTTTCTTCATGTACTTATGATATTTTAAAAAGCGTGCAATAAAGATTATTATTAAAGACACCTATATAGCTTAACAAAGTCATTTTTTCTCAAATATCTTAAAATTACAGACACAGCTCTGTTACAGTTTTATAATAGTATAGATTAGTTAGTGATTTAGTAACTCAAGAACTAGAATAATTTGTCAATATCGATTTTCGCGATAATTACAGAGCCAAAGCAAGAGTAAATACTTTGGAAAATCCAAAACTGCACGCCTCATAATCTTCAGTTTTCACAATAAAATTTATTATTTGATAAGTAACTAATAATTTATTGGTTTTACTAAGTAGTTTTCAATAAATCACATAGATAGCGCTAATTTCAAAAAGTACTAATGTGGGTTTCATGTCTTATACGCCATCTACCGTTAAATTTAAGAAGTACTTCTATATTGGTTTACAATGGCAATTAGTAAGAACATAATAAACATAACAATCCATGAGTTTACATATCGACGCTTGAAAGGCAATAATTACCAAGCGACATTTTGGGCGATATTGAGTTATATACATCATTGAATTCAGAAAAAATATCTGCGTCGATTAGTCCTACACTCATGCCGCTAGGACGAATTTTCAATGTCGCTTGGTAATATCACATTTTCGTAGTTTTCGGCGACCAAGCGACTAAAATGTTACCGATTTTTGATTAACTTTCACTTAGTAAATATTTGATTTTAACTTTTTACACTTGGTTATTTTTGCCTTGACTCGAATTAATGCGTTTAAATATAAAGTATTTTCTTCCTTACGGTATCTGGACTAAAAATATTGCTTAAGAAAATTTACTCGATTGAAAATTGTTATTATTCGTCATTTAAGACTTTTTAACACACCTTAAATATGTATTCATTTTCATTTAGTATTTTTTTTCCTAAATGCAATACAAATAAAACGTAATATAGTAAAAAAAATTCCTACCTAAAAAGTATATTATTTTGTCGCTTGGTAATATTTTCTCTGCCGTTTTTTTACTGTTTTTATTACTTAGATAACTGTTACTGATATCAAATTAGTATAAAAATTAGTTTTTTCCTGTTGCACTTATTCTGTTTTGTCGCTTATACGCGCTGTAAAGCAGAATTTGAGTGGCTGTTCCTAACAAAAATTACGTTTAGCCTTCACCAAACTGTCGCTTAGGTAACACGTGTGCTTGCGCGAATCGCACTAAGTATCATCGCGTAGCTTGA
The DNA here is from genome assembly GCA_948253155.1 of Leucoma salicis. NCBI lineage: Eukaryota > Metazoa > Arthropoda > Insecta > Lepidoptera > Erebidae > Leucoma > Leucoma salicis. The sequence goes on from OX411815.1 coordinate 11,240,959, forward strand.
TAAAAAGTACTCGCTAAGCGTTTTCATGAATTATAAAAAAAAATATGAGTGTGTTATTTAACACGCATATTATATTGATTTAAATTTATTATTTTAGGTTTTCAATGAATAGCAATAGATAGATGTACAAATTCTACCTTTGTGAGTTGCTCTCAATTTGGCGAATCAAAAATTATAAAACACCAGAAAGGTCTTAAACCTTAGTGCTAAGCTGATAAAATGTACATTGATTATTTAGATGAAGATTACTCAACCATTATCGATTGTGATGAAGCTGTAATTTAAGATGAATGGTAAGCATCTACTTCTTCTTTTAGTGGCGATGAAGTAGTTTAAGATTTAGCAAAACCAAAAAATTTAAAAATAAATAATCTAAAAGAAAAATACAAATATGAATAACATTAATGAAAATATAATTGGAGAAATAAACATGTATATTGATTATTTAGATGAAGGTTACTCAACCATTATCGATTGTGATGAAGGTTTAATTTAAGATGAATGGTTAGTATCTACTTCTTCTTCTAATGGCGATAAAGTAGTTTAAGATTTAGCAAAAACAAAAAGTTAAAACGTAAATAATCTAAAAGAAAAATACAAATATAAATAACATTAATGAAAATATAATTGAAGAAATAAAAAAGGCTTGATAAATAAACTTATTAAAGGAACAGCCACAAAAATGAATTGCTGGACAAGAATATGTGCAAAGTCATCATCGAATCTAAATCGTTCCACTGGAACATCATCGAATCTAAACAACCACCTAACCCGTTCATTAGTAAAAAAAATGTGGAAATAACTAGGAATATATTGATACTGAAAAAAGACCGAAGATATTTAAAAATTTCTGGGGACTATTTGGATATCTTCAAAGTTCAAAGAATCAATTTGAAAAAATAAATCAAATTCAAAAATATCTTTATTTCATAGGCCTATTAAATGGCACTGAAAATCCTAAATAATAAACTAATAATTAACATGAGCGCCTGACGTGAGTGCATCCGCAATAATAAAGTGGCAATTGCAATCGCCACAAGCGGCCGAATTCCGTAGTAAAGCCTTTCATGAGAAGAACCCGGCAAGAAACTCATGGGCAACTTTTTTAAATTGCCAATTTATTACAATTTAATATAATCTTTATTGATTAGCAAGTATAAAATAAAAAGAAGAGGTAAAGTGGAAGCGGCTTAATTCGGGAAATCGCTCGGCTAGTTCTAAGTATCATCTTAACAAAGGGTAGGGCAGGAGTATGTTAATAATTTTAAGAAAATCTTTTTATGTATTCTTCTTTACCTGGCCCTATCCTATTTTATTTGGGGTCGGCCCTCCGTATCATGCGTCTCCAGGCAGCTCGGTCCTAGATCGTCACTTTGTTGACTTGGGCTTCTTTGAGGTTCTTATTTACTACGTACATCCATGTGATTTGGGGTCTTCCTCGTACTCAGGGTTTAATTTCGATATCTAGCACTTTTTCGGTCATGTGGTCGGATGGTCGCCTCATAATGTGTCCCTACCACTGCAGGCGGCTCTCCTGTAGTTTATCTGGGATAGGTCTCACTTTGAAGGTGGCCCTTATGTGCGTGTTTCTGACATGATCCAGCCTAGTTACACCACCTGCCCACCTGACCATCTTCATCTCTGCGCAGTGTAATTGATTTTCGTGCTACTTTTTGAGTGCAAACCAGCATTGGACTCCGTATGTCATGGCTGGTCTGACGGCTGCTCTATATACTCGTTTCCTTTATGCGCAAGGGCATTCGAAAATCTAATTATGTGATTTTTAGTCAATAAAAATCTTAATTTGTAAAGTTCGCAACCTAAATTTACCTCGTTCATTAATACTTTGCTTTGAATTTAGTACAACTACGTTAATAAATATTTTATTGTGATAATATAGTACAAAATACTTTGGAAAATCCAAAACTGCACCCCTCATAATCTTCATTTTTCACAATAAAATTTATTATTTAATAACTACTACTAACTAAGTAACTAATAATGTATTGGTCTTACTAAGTAGTTTTCAATAAATCACATAGCGCTAATTTCAAAAAGTACTTATTTGGGTTTCATGTCTTATACGCCATCTAGCGCTTATTTTAAGAAGTACTACCTCTTAGTTCCGGGCCACGCGCACGCCAAGGCCACGCAAAAAAAGGGCCCCCGCGCCGCTAAAAATATTCCGTTGTGTTATTATTTACGTGTGTATAGTGTTTTTAATTATTGTTATAGATAAAATAGTTATTATACTCCACGAATATCATCAGTTCCTCAAGCAAAGGTAAGAACTTTCTTTTAACAAAAAACAATGTACCGGTCGGGCGAACGGTGTTCTGTTGACGATAGTAAAACCACCGGTGGCTATGCGTACGTAAAAAGGTAGTTCTCATGAAAGGCGCTGGTTTTAGTGTCGCGTTGAGCGTAAATATTCAGTATTTTTTTGTTTATTTAATAACAATTAAACCACATCGAATCAGACCGTGAAAAGTAATAGGGCTCTATTCCTAGTCATAATAATTCGTAAACGAAAAAAAGACTCGATTAGCAAAGTATTTTGGTCGTTATCGTATTAGCATACATTACTTACAATTCACGGACGTCCAAGCCAGATTTTTTTCAAACAGATTTTTAACTAGTTCAAATAACAAAAATGACATCAAAAATATCATAAGTGTTAAAAATAGTGTTTGTTCTTTATATGTGTGTGTAGATATTATTTTACAAGTGCAATATATGATAAATAGAGACATTTTAAGTTTGAAAAATCAGTTGTTCCGAGTAAAGGAGTAGAACCCACCTCAACGCTTCGCTTATGAGGCGTGCAAAAGGGATGTCAGTGAATGTGAGCAAGACGAAAGTAATGGTTTTTGAAAGGGAAGATAGTATGACAAATTGCGATATTCTGATTGCAAGAGAAAAAAGTGGAACTAGTGAAAGAATTTATATACCTTTACCTGGGTTCAAAGTTTACGAGAGATGTAAAGTATGACTGTGATATTGAGAGGGGAGAGCAAAAGCTGGAAATAAAGTGAATGGGGCACTGCATGGCTTTATGAACTACCAGAAAGTGTCAAAAAAGGCACGACTGGCTGTGCATAGGGGATTGCTGGTCCCTACACTTATGTATGGTAGTGAATATTGTATGGCAGAAGATGCTTCTTGAGAGTATATTTAGATATTTTTATATATATTTTTAGCATTTGATATGCTTAGTACTATACATTAAGCATGAGAGTATGATAAATGCTGTGGAGAAGAGAAATCTGAGAAGCATAGCCGGAGTGATCCTGATGGACAAAGTGAGAAATAGTGTGATACGAGAAAGCTGTGGCGTGAAAAAAGATGTAGTGACAAAAATAAGGAAAGGAATGATTATGTGGTTCGGACACTTGGAGAGGATGGATGAAAGAATATTAACGAAATAGATATACAAGGCGACAGTGAATGGGCAAGTTTGTAGAGGTGGATCTAGGCGAACGTATATTGACCAGATCGGAGAAGTTTTTAAGGCCAGATTAAGAGTTCTTGTAATCAACGAGCATGCATGAAAGCGCTGATGAAAGTAGATGAAGCGAAAGATGTGTGCCAGGATCGTAGCAAGAGAGAGAGAAGTGGTCTCTGCCTAACGCTACGGGAAAAAGGCGTGACAATATGTATAGTATGTAATATAGTACAAAGTTTCTTATGTGCTATTACATTGTGTTGTGTTAAAATGTTATTGATAAGCTTACCTAATATGCCTTATAAGTAATAGTAATGTAAGACTGCTGAAAATGGCTGATCTGAAACTTAGACTTCATGTTAATAGGTTGATTTAAATTTGGTTCATTTTCTTCTTAGTTGAAATTGTGTGCTACCTATTTGTAATGATTTTGAAATTATTTATTTATTTATTTATTTAAAACTTTTGCACTTATATAAGATACAAGGCGGACTTAATGCCTTAGGCATTCTCTTACAGTCGACCTGAGGTGGAGCAGAAATTAACAATGGTAGGTGCAATAGACAAATAAATATCAATACATAATAATATATACATATATACCAATACATATAACTAATACTATGATAAACCTACATAATGTACACACCTAAAATAATATAAGAAACATATATATGATAAATATACTTACATAAATATATAATAAGTATCGAGTTGATAAGAAGTATCATTAAGGGGACTCTGCCAAACGACGGAGATACAGTTCACGTACACGGGCTTTAAATATGTCACGACTTGTAGCCATCCTGATCTCCAGAGGCAGCACATTCCAAAGAAGGATAGCCTGTACATTAAAAGAAGAATGCACAAGACTTGAAGAATGAGATGGACAGTGTAGAAGAAGGTTATTAGAGGAACGAAGATTTCGGTCATGGGTGGTAGATAGAAATTCAAAATGAGGCTTTAAGTAAGTAAGAGCGTTAGGGGAGTATAAGAGGGAATATAAAAGTGAGAGCACCCGATAACTACGTCTTTGCCGGATGGGCAACCAATTTAGTTGAGAGCGAAATTTGGAAATATGATCGAATTTACGAAGACTAAAAACGAATTGAATGCAATTGTTGAGAAGCCGGTCAAGTTTATTGAGCAGATCTGCATTCAGGTCGAGGTAGCACACATCAGCATAGTCGATGATAGGGAAAACCAAGGTCTGAATCAGCATTGCCTTGGTCTCAATGGGAAGAAAGTTCTTAAGTCGATAAAGAGAGCGAAGAATTCCCGTAACTCTCTGACTGATAATTGTAATTTGAGTCCTCCACTCTAGCGTACTGTCCACAAATAGACCAAGGTTCTTGACGACTTTACTGTATGGAATGATAGATCCATTGTAGAAAATTGGTGGCAGACTGGTAACATTAGATCTACTGAGTATACGAGAGCTACCGATTAATATGGACTGGCATTTGTGCGGATTTATATTCAAGCCAAACCTTACGGATTAGGATTGGACCCTTAATCGCTGCAAGGTCACGGTTAATTGCAGCAATTGCCAGGTGGAGATCTCCTGACTTGGCTTGAGTGTATATTTGCAAGTCATCGGCATACAAATGATATGAGCATTGAAGATATCATATCCATGGGTTATAAGATTGATAAAAAGAGAGAAAAGAAGAGGAGAAAGTATACCGCCTTGAGGGACACCAGAATCTAAGTCCTTCCAACTGGACGATGAGTCATTAACGCGGCCAGACTGCTGGCGCCCCTGAATATAAGACGAGAACCAATCCAGAGCATCTGATGGGATCATAAGATGGGAGAGGATGGATAGCAGGATATCATGGTCGATAGCATTAAAGGCGTTAGTGAAATCTACCAACACCAATACTGTGATGCTGGTATTCTCCATGCCCACCTTAATGTCACCAGTAACCTTTAGGAGAGCTGAGACTGTGCTATATCCAGGCCTGAAACCAGACTGAAACATTAAACACAAAGTGAAAAATGTGAAATCGAAAATAACAGTCAGGAGCAGGATTTGAACCTGCATCTTCTGGATACCGTCCAGATGCTCTACCAATTCAGCCATCCTGACACTTGCTCCTCACTGCTAATTTCGATAACACATTCATACTTAACGTCTTTGGGTGACGCCTGCACCATCTGTCGGAAGTATTTTCATACATTATACCGACCAGGTAAACTTAATTTTACAATTAAGATTCTACCTAATAATGACGCAAACCCTATAAATATTTATATATATTTTTAGCATTTGACATGCTTAGCACTATACATTAAACACAAAGTGAAAAATGTGAAATCGAAAATAACAGTCAGGAGCAGGATTTGAACCTGCATCTTCTGGATACCGTCCAGATGCTCTACCAATTCAGCCATCCTGACACTTGCTCCTCACTGCTAATTTCGATAACACATTCATACTTAACGTCTTTGGGTGACGCCTGCACCATCTGTCGGAAGTATTTTCATACATTATACCGACCAGGTAAACTTAATTTTACAATTAAGATTCTACCTAATAATGAATTGGTAGAGCATCTGGACGGTATCCAGAAGATGCAGGTTCAAATCCTGCTCCTGACTGTTATTTTCGATTTCACATTTTTCACTTTGTGTTTAATGTATAGTGCTAAGCATGTCAAATGCTAAAAATATATATAAATATTTATAGGGTTTGCGTCATTATTAGGTAGAATCTTAATTGTAAAATTAAGTTTACCTGGTCGGTATAATGTATGAAAATACTTCCGACAGATGGTGCAGGCGTCACCCAAAGACGTTAAGTATGAATGTGTTATCGAAATTAGCAGTGAGGAGCAAGTGTCAGGATGGCTGAATTGGTAGAGCATCTGGACGGTATCCAGAAGATGCAGGTTCAAATCCTGCTCCTGACTGTTATTTTCGATTTCACATTTTTCACTTTGTGTTTAATGTATAGTGCTAAGCATGTCAAATGCTAAAAATATATATAAATACCAGACTGAAAGTCACTCAGGAGGTTATTGGAAAAGACAAACTTGCATAATTGTTTGTGGACGCAGAGCTCGAGTAATTTGGAAAGGAAAGGGAGGATGCAGATAGGACGGTAATCATTAGGAACAATGGGGTTAGATATTTTGGGCAAGGGACGGACATATGCTTTACGCCATAGAGTGGGAAAGACACTACACTCAAGAGAAAAGTTTAGCATATATGTGATGGGATGCAATAGGACATCAAGGATAGTTATAATCATCCGGCGGCTGACTTCATCGTAGCCAACCGCTTTAGATTTAATGGAGAGGGAAATCTTTTTAACCTCATCAGGTGTCACGGGAGAAAATTTAAAAGGAAAAATATCAGGACGTTGTAAATTGGCAATATAATCTAGGGTTTGGCATTTAGTGACGTCGTCTAGAGACACTGTAGAGCTGAAAAAAGTGTTAAGGTCATCTAGATTGACGTTGTTTGTTACTTCTGATTGTTGCGTCTTACCAATACCAAATTTCCCAAGGAGCTTCCAAACGTCAGAAGAAGATGATGAAGAGATAGAGTTAAGGATATATCGGCTTTTAGCATTACGTATCATTTGATTACACCGATTCCTAGCAGTCTTGTAAAGGTCCCAGTTGGTATCACAACGCTCTTTTCTGTGTTTACGAAAGGCAACGTCCCTACGTCGTATTGCCTTACGTATAACATCTGACATCCAAGGTGCGGGTGGACGCTTTAGCCTAGTTTTCACTACAGGGGCATGACTGTCGTAGAGGCTAATAATGGTTTTATTAAAATGTTGACTTTCTCGTCCATTGTGCTAGCGTCCAGCAGCGGTTGCCAATCAAGCGCTGAGGCTTGAGTACGCAGATGGTCGAAATTCGTTCGCGCAAAACAACGCAAATTCAGTACCTTAGGTTTAGGTTTTGGAGGTTTAAGGAAGTAAGAGAGGAAAATGAGATCGTGATGGGAGAAACAGGGAGCAGGATGCTGGCCATGGGAGGTAACAAGGGAAGGGGAGGAAGTGACAATGATATCAAGCCATGTGTCTTCCCCTAAGGTATTGTGGTGAGTGGCTTGCAAGGGCAACACGTGGAGGCTTGAGAATTGGATAATATTTAAGAGTTTAAGGGAACGAGAGGAAGAGGAAGCAAGGAGATCGGTATTGAAATCACCCATTATGATGTGATGTGCATAGTCAGACCCCAAAGATTCTAAAACTGCTTCTAAGTCAGTGAAATAGTCAGTAGAAGGAGGACAATAGACCACACCCATAACCGTTTTAACACCTTGGATACAAACCTCCAGAAAAAGAAACTCAGCTGAGACCGGCTGGTGAGCAAGTGAAGATGCGATAATTTTAAAAGGAAAATCATTACGAAGGTAAATAGCTACCCCTCCTCCCCTTCGATCTACTCGATCATTACGGATAAGAGCAAAGCCGGGGAGAGGGTACATGGTAGAAGGAAGATGAGGTTTGAGCCAGCTCTCAGAGATCAGGAGGGCATGAACATTTGCACCACTAAAGACGTCATACAAGTCACTGTGATGGCTGGGAATGCTTTGTGCATTTACATGGCATATATTTAATAACTGTCTAGATTGATGATTAAACAATTGACGAATAGTGTCACCAAGGGATTCCGTTACTGAGCCAAAACTGTCAAGAGAAGAAAACGAACTATTGGCAGAGTGAAAAGAGTCATTATCGGAAAATACCATTTATACTAAATATATATATATATATAATATAATTAAATACTATAAGTTACACAGATAAATAAATTTTACGGGTTTACGTGCAGATAAATTTCTGCACCACCCACCAGCCAAGTGAATAACAATGTACAGAAATAATAATAACAACAAATTATGAAAACACTACTAATAAATGTCTAAAAAAATCAATGTTTTATTTGTTAAAATTTATTTTTGGGTACAATTGATTTAAGCTATCGTAAGTATTCAACGACAGTCCACATTCTTTGTAAGATCAGCTATCCACGTTGTGAGAAACTTGACTACAATATTCCTATAATAGAGGTCTAGAAACGTCCTTAACATAGGGTTAGTCACTGGTCTAAAACCCCCACCAACCCACAGCATTGTCGAGTATGCTAAATTACTACAAGGGCATTAATAATGCTGATGATGACGGTATCCGTCGAAAACCTTTATCCGAAAGTCTTTGATTTTTTGTACCAAACATAAAGTTTATTGCTGATTGTTCAAAAAAATCATGCATTAATCTTATTTAATTTGAGCTATGTTAAAAATTGGCTGGTAGGAAAGTTTTTTTGTTTTATATTTAGATAATTTTATACGTGTATGAAAAATGCGCTCCTTCGGGAAGCGTCATTTTTCTTCATACAAAATTATAAAATAATGAGGTTTAGTTAATATTACTTGTTTTATAATTAAATTTTGTTGTCGGTAAGGAACTTCTACCTGTTTGTGTTTTTAATGAAATTATTACTAACCGACACTATTTCATAAGATATAAAAAAATCCATAATTTTTAAATGCCATGGTATTAGCCCTTAAAATTGCATTTAAAATTCGTTGGAATCAAGTAGTTATGACAATTAAAAGACTTTTTACGATTTTTTTCCGAAAAATGAAACTTTAAAATGCTCTAGTGTAAAGCGCACTACATATATCGCTCGGTAATTATTGCCTTTCAAGCGTCGATATATACCTGCATAAGTGCATATAATATATATAAACATGTAAAATTGAATAATTTATTAAACTGTAAACAAAAACAATTTAAGAAAACAAAAAGACAACGCTAGTTTCCTTACAAAAAAGCAATATTGTGGTTCTATATATACAACACCAACTGAATACATCTAAAATTGCCACTTGCGACATCTAGGGCTGCATTTGTCAATATCTCTTTTACTTTAAAACAGTGACATCTATCAATAGAAAATTGCAACTTTGGACAATATTATACGACTTATTTAAAAATCAATGAATTCAACAAGAAATCTCCAAACCGCTTATCTTCCTAACTTGGTTGCCTTATAATTTTATACTTTGTTCTAAGTGAAAACATTGTGACACTGGCCACGCAAAAAAAATTGTGGAATATAAAATATGATTTTTTTGTGTTTTATAACGTTGGTGTGTTATTATTTACGTGTGTTTAGTGTTTTTAATTATTGTTATGGATATAATAGTTATTATACTTGACAAATATCATCGGTTGGTCAAGCAAAGGAAAAAACTTTCTTTGCTTGACCAATAGGGTAATAGGTGCAATAGGGCTTAGACGGGATAGTGTTAATCAGTGTGCTATGTTATCTAACAGGTATTGACATTTAACATAAGAATAAGCTATAGCTGACTGCCTCTGTGGTGCAGCGGTAGTGTAAGCGACTGCTGATCATGAAGTCTCGGGTTCGATTCCCGGGTCGGGCAGTGTTATAGAGATTTTTCGTAAAAAAAAAAGAAAAATTCTCTGTAGTAGCCCGGAGTTTGGAAATGTGCCCGGTAGACGTCAATAGGCTCGCCCCCGTGGGTGTGTAATACACCTCTGCCTACCCCTTCGGGGAATACAGGCGTGATGCTATGCCTATGTCATAAGCTATATGTACTATAAGTATTGTATATTTACTATAAATTATAAAAAACCTAGCAATCAAAGCAACGTTGTGTTGCTTTCGTAGTCCAGTCGCAGACTAAAGAAATGTAACACTTCCGGTAAATTCAAATCAGTCGGATTATCAATAATTCCAGACACGTTTGATGTGTCGAAAGTAACTCACAGTCTTCTCATTCACTCGATCACGTTTCATACTATAAGATTTTTAAAAATTTATAATCCCATTTTTTAAATTTTCTTTTATACAAACCTTGTCCTCACAATAATAACGAAGACAAGAAAAAAATAATTACTCAATTTGATGCAGTCGTTCGGAAGTTATGAGCGTACATACATTTCAGCGATTCATTTTTATTTATATAGATTTACTAGGTACTAGGTACTTGCCGTGTGGGGCCGGCTTTAGAATTGTCCCACCCCTCTCCACCCATGGGAGTCGTAAGAGCCGACTGAGGGAATACCGGAGGAGTGGGCAGCAGCATTCCTTCGAGTATTAACAACATCCACTGCGATCGCCAACCCGCCTGCCAAGCGTGGCGATTACGGCACTATCCCCCATTCTTAGGGAGGCTTATGTCCAGCAGTGGACGTTAAAAGGCTGATGGACTAGGTACTACATAACAACACCTTAAAAAGGAAATTTATGTAATGCTTATTAAAATTCATATTATACCTAATTCATTCCCGAGTGGATTATATATTAAATCTGGCTTCCAATCGTTTCTTCTACACTCAAAAAACATGAAAAACATAACATATTATAATAATATGTGGACAAACCATACAATATTACGAAAGATTCAAGTATAAGTTTTAAAAGTATGATTTAAATTTACAAAATGTATCACATGTTATTTATATCAATGTATTTCTAAAGAAAGCACAAATTTATGCTTTGTATCATTGCGAAATAAAATCAATCCACTGCTTTATATTTATGACTGGTAGGTGCAATTTCAAATATTTTATTACAGGCACATCTTGTCAAGTACCTTTAGTACCTTTACCGACAACATAATTGTGGTGTTCTAAACTTGAACATAGACAATAATAGTGGTACTTTTCATGAGACACAAATTACCTCCTCAAAGATACCGCATACTTGGTTGTCGACACGCACAATATACCTAATATGTGTTTTAGGTTACATATATAATAAGTATGCCGGAATTCAGAACATCATTATCGATCAACTCTGTGATCTATAGACGCGTGCAATATTTGCACAGCCGGACGTGCAACTTTAAGAAGATATATAGTGTGAAAGTGGAAGGATGGAGGAGACCGTGACTCACCTACCTAGACCAAATCAGTCAAGTTTTTCGTCGCAGACGAGCCACGGCCCATCTGATGGTAAATGGTAACTGTCGCTCATGGACTCAACTATACCTCTCTTGGTATTATTGTCAAGCCGCTGCTCACCATTTCATTTCACAGATATGAAATGAAAGAATAAACGGCTCTCTCCTGCTACAACCAAAACGCAACGATGTGCTTCATGGTCGGTCACACGGAAGATGGTAGTACCAACCTGCTCGGGCCTGATACCAAGTGAGTACTCCCACTTGGTACCCAGCCCTACCACCAGTAATGCAATGGATGATCATTGCTTACTTTCCTTAGTCGCCTCATACGACACCCGTGGGAAAGAATGGAGTGATGACACTTGTATTCTTAGTCCGTCACCACACGGACAATGACTTACTTTCGTTTTTATAATATTAGTAAGGATGTATTTATTACTATGAGTACTCATCGTAAATCTATCAATATCTATACCTTTTTTTTTTTTAAGGCGGGAAAAAATATTAACCTAACCGCACACCCCGTCGTTCAGGGCAATGAACTGGGTAGTATGGGGCCTTCACCCACTAAAGAAACCCGCCGTGCGCCTTTATTGGCGGACCACTGGAACTATGTCACATTCCTTCGGTGGTCCGCCGGCGGCTTACCCTTTCGGGTACCCTCTAGTTCAATATATATACCTACTATTATAAAGCTGTAACAGAGCTATATCTGTACCTTTCAGTTATTCTAGAAAAATGGACTGTCTTAGGCGTCTCTCTATACAAAACCATTATTTTAGAATTATTGTGTTTGTTTGCACACCATGCAAAGACTACTGAACGGCTTTGGACTCAACTTATTTTTGATTTTGGGTAGCTCTTGACTTGTTTAAAAAACTTGTATACGTTTTATCTCGCAATCAATATAGCAATATCGAGAATCTGAGATATAATCTAAAAATTAGCACTTCTCGTCTCTGACGCAGACAAAGGCTAGTATAAAATAATAATATAATATATTATGTTACTACATTACTAGAGCTCGATACCAACCTCGACAAATTGCGGTGCGGTTTGATATGCCTTCGGGGACCAATTTCGACAGACACAACTGCGTTTTGTTTTTATTGCTCATTATTTAAAGAGATTTTTACGTAAAAGTAAATTACATTTGCAAAGTCATTAAATTTTGGAAAGGTTTATTTTATTTCAATCCATACAATCCCCTCAGCACCAAATCCTGCTCGTGAGTATTATTTCAGATTTATAAAATTTGTGTTTATATGTCTGCATGTCAAATGCTTGTGCCTGCTACACAGTTGTAAACCAACGCCATAACAGAGGTGACCTTGCTAGATTACAATCGCGTGGAGAGCGGTTTGCAACCAAATTTGAAAACAGACAATCGGCCGCTAACCAAGGTCTGTTAGGGCTTTGGTTTACAACCTTGTAGCAGACACTTTAGAAGAATATAGTTTAGTACGAGCGGGAATCGAACCTGATATACATAGATCTTTAAAAAATCACGCCATCTAATAGTATGAATTTTAATTGCAAAATTATACTTACTATATTGGATTAATGCATGTAAATGCGTTTCGATAGATGGCGTTGGTCGTTAAGACAAATGTGATGAGGAAATTGGGTACGACCGCAAGGGAGTACGTACGATAGCTCAGTAGATTAGAGCACTTCCCCGGAAAGGAAGGGACGTAGGTTCGATTCCCGCTTGTACTAAAGTTCTCTTTTTCCTCATTCACAAATAATAATTTGTACTTTAAAAAGTAGCTGAGCATGTCAAGTGCTAAAAATATAGATCAAAATGTTTAAAATTCCCGGTTTCCTTCCCCGGAAAGGAAGGGACGCAGGTTCGATTCCCGCTCGTAATAAGGTTTTTTTGGCAATTTGATAACTTAATAGTACTTCAGTTATAAAATATTCTTAATCCATTTCTGTACTTAAAACGTCACTAATCTGAAAAGGGTTATGCGGAAGTTAGAACCTGTGTTCTTTATTTTAATTATATTGTTTTCTATCGTTAGTTCAAAATATAAGTACTTCTGTATTTGTCTCCCAAACCACAATTTATTAAGCCTCAGACGCGAAGTCAGAGAGAGCGGGGCGGCGGCGGCGGCGGCACGGGGAGCGGTGAGTTTCAATGCATTTATGTATATTTATATGTAACTGTGGGTCTAGCCAAGTTGCATTCTATGATCGCTAAAGCTAATAGAAAACTATTAAAATGTATGGAAATTTGACATCTCTAACGTTAACTCACGTGACTTAGCGTTATAGATATTGTTAAAGACTTAGATAAATATAGGTTCTTTATCTAAGCTTAAAGATGTCAAATTCCCATCATCCACACCACCTGGAAACGATCTCGTCCAAGACTGTTCGTTTCCAGGGCTCTTTTCTACCACGCGCTTGTAGGCTCTAGAATGAACTTTCTGCTGCGGTGTTTCCCCAGTACTACATGTCCTTCTTTAAACGAGGTTTACTCACGGTAGGTGGCGGCTTAGTTGTACCCCTGGTGTTGCCAAAGTTCATGAGCGACCGCTCCCGCTGAGTTCGTGAGGCCTTAATAAATTAATAATGAATAAAACGTTTCAAAATCTGAATACAGAAGTCAATTTTTGTCTGTAGCTTGGACACATAATAAACTTTTATATTTAAAAACTACCAAAGACTTATTTGTAGCGTTTATCATCTATCAGTTCCATGTAATTGCCAGCGTAGTATTTATTAGATTATTTAAAGATTAGAATAAAGTCAAAAATGTGATCTAGGTACCTACTGACTATTACCGGACGCATTGGAACAAAAATTTTAATGACTCAACATTAAAAAAATATTAGGATTTAAATTATTCATATGGTCATACCTATTTCGTAAACATAATGCCGAGCAGTTATTTCCTGCCACTAACTAGACACCGATGTTAAAAATACTTTTTAACAACATAAATGGTTTTTGCATCAACCAATAATTATGCCTACAGCTTATTATTAACTCATTAGCCCTGAGTTTCATACATATTCAGGAAAATATGACAGCAAAATTGTTATATTTTATTTTAATAATAGTTTTTATAATAATTCCCGTGCCATTTACATCTCAAAAGTATCAAATTACATTAAGAAAAATGACAGATTGTGATTCAGCGGATCCTCCGTATGCAAAAGAAAAAACTACAGCCCTAAACGTAGTAGCCTACAACAAAAGTAACGCTTTCTATTTCAAAGGCAATGTCACTGTGAAAGAAAACTTGAAAGGATATTTTTGGAGACTTAAAGTTGGAGTGGAGAAAGCTAACGGTGAAATCAAATATACAAACGTTTACAAAAAATTGACGTGTAAAAGCATGATACCAAAAGTGATGCTACTAGCCTCCGGCGTACTATACAATGAGAAAACGTGTGAGATATATAAAGGAACTTATACCTTTCATAAAATGGACATAAATAGATTACAGCCTGGTTCATATTATTTCCCTATTAGAGAATCTGGAGAAAGCATAGTCTATTTCGGTATGTATAATACGCAAGGCACGAGTCTCTGCACTATTTCACGATACGTATTAAAGGCTAATTAGTCAAAGAATAATCATGTTTTATTTTTTCTATAAAAATAATATAAATCCTTTATAAATACTATTTGCAGAGTTCATAGTGTAGACGTTTAAAATAACAAATTCACTATAAGAAAATGTCTGTTATTTATTTTTAATATCCTGCAAAACATTGCATTCTGTCATACATTCCTTTTTATAGAGCTACTTCTTTTTATAAACTCTACCCGCCTTACTAATAAACAGTGCTTAAGCTTCGAATAGTAATTCAGTGTTTTGTTCCGTTCTTTAAACGTCAAAATGTCATATTAGTGACAAAGACAAAATACCGAATAACTATACAGAGGTTATACAACATTTATTAGTAAAGGAGTATTTGTTCTAACACAATTTTTAACAACTCTCACTTTGAGGAAACGGTATACAGAGAAGTCGTAAGACTATTCCCCTTCAGTATTATATTACATCTAGACCCTCTAGATAAGCAGCGAAAGTAAATACTTTCGACGAGTTTGTTTACCTTTTACAGGCAGTTTTTAATAGGGGTAGTGTTTTCTAGTCCTACAGTCTGGAACCTCAGATTTGTAGGATGTGTTATCGTTAGGTACATTTTTTCCCGCCTTCACAAAAAAAGTTTGTATTTATCGCGTATACATTTACTGATATTGAACATGCTTCTATTTGCTTTAGTTTGAAACTGTATCATGATTTTTATGTTATTCATGTCTACTATTAATTGCCGTTCTAGTAAAAATTGATGCACAAAATATATGCATTATTATATCAAATAACTGTATTTTATTTATTCCTATCTCTTTATTTATTTATATGGCACAGCCACAACAGAGAACAAACTAAAATACAATACAATACATAACAAAATATATTACACATCGTTAGATTTGGATTGGACCTCAGTCCAATAACCTCCGGGCACAGCATTCACATAACACAATAATGAAAAGAAAAAGGCTTTTACAAGACATTTCAAACTTAAGAACTATCCTCATTTACATTTTCCATACAGGCTCTTCAGTAAGAACGAAGAGATTGAGTAAAAATGTCCTTTACTAATACTAAAGTGTAGCATTTAAGCAGAATACTAGGCACAAAAACTAATGGCTTGCTACAGTAAATACTCTATACATGAGGTTAAGTAAGGTATGCTATATGTAGGCTCGACCGGGACCTGCTAGTGGAGGCGGCCATTTTTCAATCTTGGCTGCCTCCCCCCCTGACGGAAGACGTGGGCGCCGAGGCTGGCCGCATTCGCGGCATGCTTACGCAGATCTGCGATGCGGCCATGCCCCGCGTGCGGCGCCCGCCTCGACGGAAGGGGGTCTACTGGTGGTCCCCGGAGCTGGCGGACCTCCGTGCGGCCTGTATTCGTGCCCGGAGGTCCTACACCCGCAGCCGACGTCGCCGAATCCGCGACGAAGAGCGGGAGGGCCAGCTGTATGCGGCGTACAGCAGTGCGCGCGCCGCGTTAAAGCTGGCCATCTGTCGCGTCAAAGACGCGAAAAGGCAGGAGATGTTGGAGGGTCTCGAGCGTGACCCCTGGGGACGCCCGTACCGCGCGGCGCTTAACAAGCTCCGCGCCTAGGCCCCCCCCCTTACGGAGACCCTCCAGCCGGGCTTCCTCTCTGAGGTGGTCGAGGGACTTTTCCCCTCACGGGCGGTGCACACGCCCCCGGTCATGGCTCCGCCAGATGGTGACCGGGAGGCCGAAGACGGGGAGGTACCGCCCGTGACGACGACGGAAATGGGGGCGGCGGCTGCGCGTATGCGGAGAGGCCCCGCCCCCGGGCAGGACGGGGTTCCCGCCCGAGCGCTGGCCCTGGTCCTCGGCCACCTTGAACCCCGCCTCGGGGAGCTGTTCGGCGCTTGCCCGGTGTCCGGACGGTTCCCTGACTGCTGGAAGGAGGGGAAGCTCGTGCTCCTGCCGAAGCCGGGACGGCCTCCGAATACGGTCTCGGCCTTCAGGCCCATCGTGTTGCTGGACGAGGCGGGCAAACTCCTCGAGCGGGTAGTCGCTGCCCGCATCGTCCGGCACCTAGGAGCGGTCGGCCCCGACCTGTCCGACGCCCAGTTTTGATATTGGGCGGGTCGGTCTACGGTCGATGCCATTCTGCGCCTGAAGGCCGCGGCTGCGGAGGCCGTCACCTCGAGGGAAGTGCTGTTGGCGGTGTCGCTCGACGTCGCCAACGCCTTCAATAGTCTGCCATTCGGCTGCATCAAGGAGGCACTCCGGTACCATGGAGTGCCCCTCTACCTAAGGCGGCTGGTGGCAGACTACCTGGACGGCCGCAGCGTCCTCTTCGTGGACCGGGAAGGGGACGTTGTAAGGAGGGCTATGTCGTGCGGCGTCCCGCAGGGTTCGGTTCTTGGGCCGCTCCTGTGGGACATCGGCTACGACTGGGTCCTCCGTGGCCGGCTCCCCCCCGGGCTGGGCGTAATTTGCTACGCAGACGATACGCTCGTCACAGCCCGGGGCAGGACCCTCGAGGAGGCGGCAACGCTGGCCACCTCAGGTACCGCGGAGGTGGTCAGGCGGATCGAGGCGCTGGGGCTTAGGGTGGCCCTTGAAAAGTCGGAGGCCCTACTCTCCCATGGGCGCCGACGGGGCCCGCCCGCCAGCGCCTCGATAACGGTCAACGGTGTGGGCTTCCCAATCCAGGCCCACATCAAATATCTGGGCCTGGTATTGGATGGACGGTGGCACTTTGACGAGCACTTCCGCCGTCTTGCGCCAAGGCTCGTCAACACGGCGTCCGCCCTCGGGCGACTTATGCCGAATTTGGGCGGACCGAGTCTTGCGTGTCGACGACTCTACGCGGGGGTAGTACGGTCGATGGCACTGTACGGCGCGCCCGTGTGGGCGGAGTCCCTGGCCGCTCGCAATAGGGCCCTTCTGTGGCGTCCACAGAGGGTCGTAGCGGTCAGGGCAATACGCGGGTACCGCACGGTCTCGACCGATGCAGCCTGCGCGTTGGCCGGAACCCCCCCGTGGGATCTGGAGGCGGAGGTGCTCGCCGACGTCTATCGGCGGGCGTCGACGGCGCGGGCGGGCGGCAGCCGTCCCTCGCCGAGCGCAATGTCATCGTGGCGGGAAGATGCCCGCCGCGCCACCGTCCTAAAGTGGAAGTCTCGGCTGGAGACGCCCCGGGCCGGTCTCTGGACCGTGGGGGCGCTCCGGCCGATCTTGGAAGAATGGGCAGGGCGGCAGCACGGGGTCCTCACCTTCCGGTTGGTGCAGGTTTTGTCGGGGCATGGTTGCTTCGGCAAATACCTGCACACGATCGCAAGGAGGGAGACGACCCCAGGCTGTCACCACTGCGACTGTGACGAGGACTCGGCGCAGCATACGCTCGAGTCGTGCCCGGCCTGGGATGTGCAGCGCCGGGAACTCGTTGCAGTCATAGGTGTGGACCTGTCGCTGCCGGCCGTTGCGCGAGCGATGGTTGGCAGTGACAGGGCCTGGACCGCGGTCGCCGCCTTCTGCGAGGCTGTCATCTCGCGGAAGGAGGTGGCGGAGAGGGCCCGTGAGGAATTCTCCTTCGCGGACCCGATTCGCCGCCGGCGCGAGGGGCGGCGTGCGCGCGCTTACTTGCGCCTGATGTCGCCCTAGCCAAGGCTGCGGACGGTGGGGTCGGGGAGTACCCTGCCGTCCGCGGAAGCCTACCGCGAAGGTGCGACGCCCAAGTGCGCGAGGCGTCGCTCAAGAGAGGGTGCCCGTAGGGGCTGTCGCCTGCGGATCGCGGTCGTAACGACGCGGTACCCGTGATCCGCCGTAGCAAGGGCGGGTGGAGGCGCACGGTGGGTTTTTAGTGGGTGAGAGCCCCATTCACCCCGTTGTCTCCCCGGGCAGCGGGGTGTGCGGTAGGACATTTTTGCCCACCTAAAATAATAAAAAAAGAAAGGTATGCTATATCCAAGCTAACTGGTTACTATATCGAAGATATCTCGGATGTGTCAGTCTGTACGAGATCCGAATGGCTATCTAATAACCAAAGAACGGCAAGAAAAAGGCAGGCAACGGAATTACTACAGTGCTTTTAAGAGGCGGTGGAATGACAGTCCTCAAAGCCCTCCAGAGGCCATTCAATCCCGCTGTTCTCGTAGGTGACATTCCAGAGTGGACCAGGATAGTAGTGATGCTGTTTTGAAGGTCATTACAAACCAACATCCGAACTAGCTGGTTTCCTAAGAGTATAGCCTCTTAGGAATATAGTATATAGTACTAAAGATCACATACAAACGCTGCGTTGGATAACACGGAGTATATTTGTTTTGTATTTATATTAGAACTATGCCCTTACCTATGGCCTTTGAGCCATGTTAACACGGTCAAGTAGCATTAGGCAAAAATTCCAAATCCCTTGATAAGTCTACAACCGCTGAAGAAGAAAGGAGACCACGTATCGCACGACTCAGCGAAAGACGTTCCACTAGCATTTTTCTATACTAACCGAATGGCAAACAAGCATAATGCCCACCTGATGGTAGGCGGGGACTGTAGCCGACAGGCTCTAGCAACACCAGAGGCATCACTTGCTCGTCGCCATCTCCAAGGGAAGGAATAGGAAAGATAAAAAGGAGAGTATGGAGATGAGATTTGGGCCACCGGCGCTCTCATTCACCATTCGAAACACAACTGTATGAGTACCTTACTTCACGCTGATCTTCTGTTAGAGGGTGGTACTTCCTCGATCAAGCCAGCCCATTCATGCTGGGATACACAAGGCTCTATGACTAAATAACCGACAATCTGATCAAAGACCTAGGAAGTATTTGCATACAAAGCGTATGCAAATACTTCAGGGCCACTGTCTCTCTTGGAAAAGCCATGTCTATATCTAGCGGTGGACATCGAAAGGTTGATAGGTAGATGTTTAGAAGTACCTACGTCTTAAAGCTGCATTCTCATTAACTGTACGAGTAACTCATTTTAAATTATATATTACAGCCTTTGTTCGCAGCTCCGCCGCAGCCAAAAATAAAATGTATACCTACCAGCTTTTAAGTACAATCATGAGCCACCAAAAAAAAGTTGCATCATAATCCGTTCAATAGTTTTTGCGTGATGTGGCGCATCGAACAAACAGAAAACCGGACAAAAAATCTAAAAAAATTGTTATGTGTTTAAACACGCGTATTTAGTCTAACATTCCGTATACAATTATTTTACTCTTTGAGTCTAATACCGTCAGTCATTTTTCTCAAATATCTTAAATATACAGACACAGCTCAGTTACAGCTTTATAATAGTATAGATTATAAAGCTGTAACAGAGTTATATCTGTACATTTAAAATAATTAAGAAAAAAAACTATGTATGTCTAATACTAAACAGATAAATAGACTAACAGGAAAAATATCTAAAAAAAATGTTTTATGTTCAAAGACGCCTAAGAAGCCTACAGTCATGTTTTTTCAAATATCTTAAATGTGCAGATATACTCGTAGCTATGTTACAATTTTTTTTATGCCCTATTATTGATCGAATTAAGCCCCTACCCCTTTTTATAAAAAGTACCTAGTTTATAATTCACTGACTACGTAATTTACAGTATAATTGGAATGCAGTTAAGAAATACAACTACAAGCTATTTAAGATTAATTTTATTATTAAAATATATCTACATTATTATAATAATATAACCGCAGAGCGAATTTTGTTTTGTTCAGTGGTAATATATTCTCTAACGGTATGTCAAATTGATAATTTCAGGTACAAATATTTTTATACTATTTTAAAACAATTTTAGTTTGAGTCTTGTGTTGGTTCAAGTTTCGTAGGTTCTTGAACGACAATTACTTGCTTGTTTGCCCTCCTTCTAGCATGAGGGCCCAGTCTTACTTTGGTGGGTTCATTAGAAACTTCTCCAGTAACCTGTAAGCAGATAAAATTTAACGGAATATAGTATCTATATATTGTTGAAGTCTTATAAGTTATATAAATAATTCGCCTGACTAGATTCAGTGCATGATGTTAATAAGTAAGTAGAGTTTATAAGAATATCTCACGTAACAACTATAACTACAAATTTGATTATATATATACATAATACATTTGTACCTATGTATTTTTATTTATAAAAAAACCATATGTGAGCAATTCAGATACGGCTAAAGTGACACTTCTGAAAAGTAACCTACGAGGGATTGAGATGGATATAGAGTATCAGTATTAAGATAAATATAAGGTTTATTATTTTTTACCAAGCTTAAAATGGCCTCTCATTAATTAAATTTAATGGAGTATTAAAATGCATTTAATTTTTGTTTTCTGCGACGATATAATGGTAGATTAACGTTTTATTTTGTTTTTTAACTTTTCTGCAACTGACTGTTAATCCTATACATTTATGTGTTTGTTTCTTTATCATGACGCATTTTCGTTTCATCGAGTTTCAAATCACAATGATTCCAAAGATGTTTTACTTCAATAATAATAAATCACATAGAAATTATTATGAAGTTACTTTAAGGTGTTAAGAAACAATGATTAGATACCTATTAAAAATTGTGACGACTGAAAGGCACTAATGCAAAATATACACTCAGAATAATTAATTTGTAGGTGGTGCTGCCACCGCATAATTTTCGAGCTGTGCTATGTAACTGCCACTATACCTAGTGTATTCTCTATATTCTCCAATTTGCGGCATAGCTCCGTACCAGTTTAATAAATTATTTCACAAATACAAATATGTATTACAAAAAAAGATTTTTGAAATTCAGTGACAAAACTAATAGATGAAATTGGTTTAAGTACAATTTGGTGTCATCGCTGTATGAAGCTCTCTGTAAACTCTACGACTTTCACGAGGATTTTTTATAAGTTAAGTATTCAGACCAGCTTATAATAAATGCTTGTCTTTGTTTTATTATTAAAATTAAAATAAAAAAGGACGAGGCCCCTCAAAGCAATAAATTTTCAATTTAGTCGATTGTAGGTAGACCAATAAAATTCATGATAAACATTATTAAACATTTAAATTATAACTCACCTGCACTTGTTTTCTAGCTGCATTGTTTTCTAAAAATGTATTCACAGCTGATAATGTGTTAATGGGAATCTATAAACATAAATATTTCATCTTTTATAATAAAAATGCTCACAAATGCAAAAATATTTAGTCACACGAAAGCAAACTTACCTGATGTCTTATAGTGTCATTTTAGGATTTATCAAAATTAGTTGCATCTGATCCCTGTATTTAATGTCGGTGTGACCGTCTTAACACAACACACACAAAGTATTATACCAATACCATCCAAATATTACAGTTTTATGAGACAAAATAATTGTTACGGATTTTGTTATAGTAGATAGATTCTTTTCGGACCAACGAACCTCTTTTATAATGCAAAGTTTTGTATTCGATTTATGTGGTTCTCACGAGAAGACTGAGGTGTCGTGTCACCATGCATCGTGTCCATAAGTTATTCTAGAAGTTTCATTTACAGTGATTCTGGGTAACTTTGACAGATTACAGCGATATTTTTCACAGCAATTTAAATGTTTTAACATTTAAATGACAATATTATACTTTGTTAGTGTTCTCAGAATGTGTTTTATCCATAGACAACAGTAAAAGACTATAATATCCATTAATTATAGAGAAAAATCTATTTTTGTAGTACTTATGTCAAAGTTACCACCCACAAAAGTGTAACTTTGACACACATTAAACCCGTCACATAAATGAGGTAATATTTGATTATTAAATTACTTTGGGTAACATTGGTTTATATTATTCCCAAATCAGGGATGTGGCTGTGGCGATACAAACATAAAGGACATGTGGCATTTACGACCTGTGGCGGACATAATGTTTTCAATATTTAAAATTAAACTAATAATAATAAATAAAATCCGTCAGTGGTTTTCTTTTCTTGATAGAACTTTAGAAAATTATAGTTTAAAAAACTATTATTTTGAATTTGTGCTTTATCGTAATGGTTATTGGTGAATGATTGTTATCTGTTGACAATCAAATAGGATATTGCTACTACGCTGAATTGACAACATTAAAAACTTTGGTACTATCATATTACAAAACAATATTACGTAGTTACTTCTAAATAATTTCGTGAGAACAGTAATATGCCTATTTAATACAATATTTTTTATAATTATTTGGTGAAAACTAATATTATTTCTAATCAAGAGTAGCAATTATGATTCAAAATATTGGCAAAACATTTTACATCTGTCATGCCATGTCATTCTACTACTACTGTTGTAGTTGTGTATCGTGAATATTGTATTGTGATTTTATGAATGTAAGTTATATATTTAGTGATATTAAGCCTTATTATTTATTTTATAATGTAGATATTATTTTATTTATTTACAATTATGGTGTTATTTTTGATCAAATACTCGATTTTGAGGTATTTCAATTTCAAAATTATATTCATCGTAGATGTCTTTTGTCTCATCATCCAAAAGTTTTAGTGTGAAAAGAAATACACAGGGTAAAAGGATAGTCATTTATCTTCAAAAAACATTGTTTTATGTATGTCCTTCCCAGGCCAAGAATGTATGGGCATTTGGCACATCTATCTAGTAGTATCATATATAATTGCAAAAAAGGTCCATCAATCAAAATTTAGCAGTTACAAGTATATATTTTTTTAATTCGCATCAAAACCTCGTTTAAATCCTAAAAATGAACAAACCATTAGGCATATTAAAATGAAGTTTTTGACTGGTTTGAAGTATCTATTCGCCCTACTACATATAGTAAATTGTCTTCTATATAGTAAGTGTTTGGAGTGCCATAAAATCACAAAATATCAAAAAAGTTATTCACTCTTCCATACAATCAAATTCGCGCGCTAATTTCGGAAAAAGTTTTGACATTAACTCTGTTTGACAACTTCGCTTTTATTTTAAGGTGTTTACGGAGCTTGTTTAAAAAATAAAATCTAAAGCAAGCATTAACAAAAAAATTGTCAATGTTACCCGAATGAAACAAAGTTACCCAGATTGACTGTAGGTAGCCTATTCTAATTTTAAATCCGTAAAAACTTTTTTATTTCATAATGTTTAATAGTAGCGAAAAGCAATAAATGAGTACCTACGTATAATTTACAGTTAAAATTTTGCTCTTTATTCAAAAAAAAAGTTACAATTAATTATTAACTGGGATAAATAATTTTTAACTCGAATAATTTTATTGCAAATACGTCATATCAGTGTACCTTTATACAGTGCTCACCTCACCAAATATCGGCCAGTAAGTATAAAAGGAATAGGTATATTATAGTGCGCAAGTGATCCTTGTTTCCTGGCTTTTTTAAAGTGATTGGATATGAGGTGACTAAAAAGTGATCATGTACAGAATTGACAAAATATTTTTGCAATACAATTTTTACAAAGAATCTACTCCATATTTATAACATAAACAAATATATTAATGGATGGATAATGTAATTATGAATTGAAATTGAAAGTATATAGAAAGTTAGATAGAAAAGAGCGAAACAAAAATATTAAGCAATACTTTCTGATATTTAAGCGAATGTTACACATTTTGAAATAAAACTTCATTTACGGAATCTATCGCGTTCGTTTAGTCCACCCGTGATCATGAATGCTGTAAAGTATTCGAAACGTCGGGATAGTAGTAAAATTAAGTAAACGCGATAGATTCCGTAAACGAAGTTTTATTTCAAAAAATATTAAGCATTAAACACCGGGCAGATATGAAACATCTAAAGTTATTTATATTCTTTGTTGACATATTTTTAAATGAATAAGACAATAATCAATAAAATATATACAGATAGAAATGGATATGAAAATATTACTCTTAACTTGTGCTTATTTTTATAAATAATTTCAAACACAAATTTTTACTATCTATCAAAAAGAGTCTAAAGATGTTTCACATCAGAAAAAACCGATATGCAAGAATGCGACGATGGGTGAGATGACTTACGGAAAATATATCGTCAATGAATTTGGTAGCACTCGGTGTCTGTACCGATATGCGTGCTTCCGATGATGACGCTACTGATTTTGATAGAGGCACATGCTTTGATGGTACCGTATCTGACTCTGTAAAATATTTAGAGGTGACATGATTAATGGTGAACGTCGTTATATACATATTATGAAACTATATTTTTATATTTTTTTATATTATTGACTTGTACTATGGAACTGCCTATGTGGTGCAGCTGTAGTGTGAGCGACTACTGGTCATGAGGTCTCGGGTTCGATTCCCGGGTCGGACAGTTTTATTGAGATTTAAGTAAAAGAAAAATCTCAGTAGCAGCTGGAGTTTGGAAATATGGCCGGTAGACGGCAATCGAAGGCTCGCCCCCTGTTACTTGGGACTTAAACATAGCTGGCGATCCTTGGGTGTGTAATATACCTCTGCCTACCCCTTCGGGGAATACAGGCGTGATCTATGTACTAAGGAATATCTTGTATCGCGGTAGAGTTTTAAAATATACCATTTGACCGACACTAATTGCACCTAAACTCAGAACAACCATTTGTGAGTCACACAGAATCGGACCCTCGACACTCGATATGGGAAGTCGGTATTGAAACCATTCCACCATCTAAACATAATAGTGAAATTATAAGAAACTTAGTAGCATTTTAAGCCACGGAAATCCATTTTTATTGGTCTTTCATAATAAAACACGGCAGTGACCAACCGTCTATTTGAAAGATGTTTCTGACACAAAACTCAGAATAATTTCGGAGTTCTTTGGTTCCACTTTATTTGTAAGAGGTTTTGGTACGTCATTTTAATGCCTATTTAATTTTACACTTTCTGACAATTAGGAGTTGATTATAATATAACAAACATAAACCATTATTTTGCAATACCTTTTATCTATGAACATGTAAGTCCACATTTTCATAGAAAAGAGTACACTGCGTACTAAATTAAAATTAATAAACACAGTATTTAAATAAGCAAATAATTGCAATTGTTATTTTCCACAAATTTATTTGTTCTTTTATTAAGTTCAATGAAGACGCTTCCTCCTTAGAAAGCGCTCGTAAAAATATAAAATGTAATAACGGCTGGCGATAAAAATATCATCAAGATTACAAAGGCGAAGTGGACGCCAAGATTATAGTGAACCTTTCTCAGGGGTCGGTTACTTGCCTTATTACACTTGTAAAAGTGGTATTACAATATTTCTTTATTTGAATTACATCATTTAAAAGTACTTTGCATCACAAAGTAACCCAAGAATTTTTGAATGTGAAAATAGTCTTATCTGCATAATCTAGTTACAACTTTAAACTCTACCTAGTAAAGCGATGGTTACGATGCATAATATAACAGGCAAAACCCAGCAGACCTTCCAGTTTCTTTTGAATATTGTCTTCTGGTAGTGAGTTACAAGAAAATAAACAAGATAAAACGTCTATGCTAAAACATTAGTTGTGTAAATTTCCATGATGATTGGTAAATAAATATTCACGGACATTTCACACTACGTCCTCTGGTCCCAAACTAAGCTTAACGCTTGTGCTATGGGTACCCTATTACGGATATAATGCTTATTTTACTTTTTTTTGTAAATACATACATACATATAATAGATAGAAAACACCCAGACGCAGTACAAATATCTGTGTTCATCACACAAATAATTATCCTGAGTGGGAATCGAAATGAAACCACGACCTCGTGCACTAAGTCGGTTACACTTCCGACTTCTACGCCACGAGGCCCTAAATAGTGTCAGAGTCTTTGTTATACTTATATTAGTCGTTTCCATCACATTACTATAAAATATTAAGTACCTACCTAAATTCTAACTGTACGTACTATAAAAAGGAAAGTAAATTCAGGATTTATTTTTAATTTCCAATTTAAAGTTAAGTGCGTCGCTTAAAATAACATTTCGTTTTCTAGAATACAATAATATAATAATAATTTACATTGTTTGTCTCAGTTATTTGTCCTCTATATTTTCTAAATAAAATTTCAATAATTGTGTAGGTATTTAAAAAAAAACCTAATCGTTAGCTATATATTAAACTTAAACTGAAATTATATTTATTATAAATGTATAATTACATTGCGTCAAAACATTTATAATTACCTACTATAGTGGTTTCTATAGTAAAACCTATAAACTGTGGTTTCGATGTAACGTAACTTTTTATTATTCATTTTATTTATATCGATTTTCATTGTATAAGAAATAATTATAATATAAATACAAACTAAGATGGAATTTTAATGATATCCACCTGCTTGGACTGAAGCCGATTTCTCCACTGATATTCTTGTACTTCCAGCAGCATTAGTCAAAAAACTGTTAACGGCCTTCAAAGTTGAGATTGGTATCTAGAAAATATATTTTTTGGATTAATAACAAAATTACTCACATTAAATACAAAGTGGTGCCTAAATGTGAAATCGAAAATAACAATCACGAGCAGGATTTGAACCTGCATCTCCTGGATACCGTCCAGATGCTTTGCCAATTCAGCCATCGTGGCAACTGCTCTTGACTGCTAATCTCGATAACACATTCATACTTAAGGTCCTGTATGACGCCTGCGCCATCTCTCGGAAGTATTGACATAGGTACATTATACTGACCAGGTTAACTTAATTTTAAAAATTAAGATTTTTACCTAATAATGACACAGGCCTATAAATTTTTAGATTTTTTTATATATAACTATATTTAGCATTTGACATGCTTAGCCATACATTAAACACAAAGTGGAAAATGTGAAATCGAAAATTTATTTATTTATTTATCTTCCATAAGGGTACTGCATATAAAAACATGGCATTGTGTGTTTTACAAACAAACCTCTGTGGGAGACTGGTATCTGAACTAGGTTGTCCTGTCATACAGATTACCAGCCCCCCCTAAATGACACAAATAAAAAGTACACAATTTAATAAACATAATAATGAAATTATGCAATAAAATGGAAGTAAATAGTCTTACTATAGAATGAGATAAGCTATAAGAAAATAATTAACAAAAATAGGTCTGTGTGTGTGTTTATGTGATTGTGTGTGTATGCATTACATATATGCTACTCGTATATATTAGACATTGTTACTTTGGCACAATTAAAAGTTGTTCAACACTATTGTAGGTCTGATTCAAAAGCCAGTTTATGACAACCTGTTTACATTTGTTCTTCGGAAGGGAATATATTTGCAGAATGGCGTTAATCTTATTATACACGTAGCTACCTAAGAAACAGTAAAAATGGTGGGACAAGCTGGTTCTAAACAAAGCTACCGTACAAACATTGCTTTTGTTGCGCTTATTACAGAATAATCCTTGGTTATAGTCAAGTCGTGAACGTTCCATTAAAATGGTATGTAAAATGAATAGCTGCCGAACTGTAAATACTTTACACTTTTCATAAAGAGCTGTAGTTGGATGAAAGAATGGAAGCCTATGAGCAACTTTGAGCACAGCTCCCTGAGCCCTCTCAAGCTTCAACAGAAATGTTTTACCCCCGCCACCCCACGATGATATACAATAGGATAATAAGGATTGGCACAAGGCATAGTAAGTGGTTTTGATAATTTTATCATCTGCAGAATGGCGCAGGTGTTTAAAAATATAAATGAGTTGCCTTATTCGAGTTGACAAAAGGGTGATATGTTGTTTGAAACTAAGACTCTGGTCGATGACAACACCGAGGTATTTGATATCATCGACTTTTTGAAGTTTTGGACATGAGCAAGGTGTATGTGAATTAGTGTTGCAAGAATGAGCTATTACATTGAGATAGTTGTAATGGTAAATGTGTTTGCTTAAGTTAAATGTGATATATTTTGTTTTATCGATGTTGAGTGTAAGGTAGTGCTGGTTTAACCAGTCAGAAACAACAGAAAATCCATTTTGAGCGTATTGGTAGACTTCCTCCCATGTGTCACCATAGAACAAAAGTGCCGTATCATCAGCAAAAGTTATTATACTCCCATTTGTAAGACTCAGTTGGCAAAGATCATTTATGAAAATAACAGTCACGAGCAGGATTTGAACCTGCATCTCCTGGATACCGTCCAGATACTTTGCCAATTCAGCTATCGTGACAACTACTCTCTACTGCTAATCTCGATAACACATTCATACTTAACGTCACGTCGTGGGTGACGCAGTTAGAACACAGTTTTCAAAGCTCAGATAAAATATTTGAAAAAAATATAACCATTAAAATACCACATTATTTTCAGAGTTGAGAAAATAGTTCAAGATATCAATTAATATCGAAAAAAGACAAATTAATTAGATTACAATAGAAGTCAATGAACAGGATATAAGCAAAGGTACGTACTGAAATATAAATTGTTGTTTATATCGAAATACCTAGGCAATATTGTGATACTCACGTTGAATATATCTTGAAAGAAAGTCGGGTTTCTCTGTACTGATATTTTTTTTGTATATGTTACTTCACCAGCACCGTCGTGGCCAGTGTTGGCATTAACATTAGCTCCTGCGACTGCTTGCACCTCTCCTGCAATTCCAACATCAGCTCTTCTCTCGATTGACTGAACTTTCGGTATTACAACAGGTTGTGCAACGGCAGCTCCAGCATCAGCTCCAATATATCCACCTACGTAAGCCGTTTTTCTAAAATGGTGACGATGAGGTTTGTGGGCACGGATTATGGTCTTTTCAAATACTTTCGTTGGAGCAGGTTCGACATACACCTATAAAACAATTATATTAGAAAATATAATTTTTGAAACGTTATGTTTTTTGATGGGTTAATAGGGTTTTTAATCGAGATTATAAAAGAAAATGGTTCTCAATTCGACTACATGTATATTTTATGACGTTGTTGCGGACACTCTTTCTCTTGCAGTTATTTACGATTTATTTATTATGATGAAACAGAATCTATAGCTCCCGTACTCGTATCAACATAAAATAAATCTATCAGTTCCTTAAATTAAATCTGTTTTTGAACATTTTTGTTGATAACAGTACTTTTCTAAATGGATTGTTCAGAATTTAATATTATATCCAAAACTATATCCATACATAAATAATAACTTGAATGTCACACATAACAATTTGCTATGGCATATTATTGCTATGAGATATTCTTATAAAAATGTGTTTTTTTTAATATAATAGAAGTAATACTGTTGTCAACAACATAGCAACACGCCTGTATTCCCCGAAGAGGTAGGCAGAGGTGTATTAAACACCCACGGTTCGTCAGCTATGTTTAATTCCCACGTAATAGGGAGACAGGCCTATTGTCATCTACCGGGCATATTTCTAAACTCCAGGCTGCTACTTAGAATTTTTCTATTTACAAAAAAAGCTCAATAACACTTCCCGACCCGGGGATCGAACCCCAGACTTCATGATCAGCAGTCGCTCACTCTACCGCTGCACCACATACACATAACTATAACGTTAATAAAGATCGACTTTTATGGTTAGTATAACATTTGTGATGATATATTTAAATGTAAAATGAGTTTCAGAAGTATTTATGGTCTTGGGTTAATCTGAAACAACCTCGAATAACTAGCAAAAGTAATCTGTAACAATACGTAACAATTACGATTCAAACATTCCATTTCGAAGATATTACATGTAACATAGAAGCACCAGAAAGAACTATAGTATAATGTAGTTCTATTCCATTCCCTTAAACGATATGGTTAAAACAAATATGAGATACCGCGTGTTTCGTAAACTGAAATTTTACGCTGTGAACTTAGGCTGTGAAATAAGTTATGTATTACGAACAAAAAAAATCATGGTGTTGCAATGTTTCGGCTGTTCGATTGCGTTACGACACCTCTTTGTGCAGGAACCAACTTAATTAGAACAAACCTTTTTAGCATAATTATATTGCTGTGGCATCAACCAAGATGATCCACTATACTCTGTCTGTGGAACACTCAATCGAGAATTTATCATATTATATTTAAAATATTTGGATGTATAAGTATTACTTCTATGATGTCGACGTGCTCGCCTTTTACTCACTTCTTTAACAATAACTCTAGGTTGAGCTTCAGATTGTATATTGACTTTGGCGTTTACTTCGGTTCTTTGAACTGGAACTATTTCATTTGCAGCCTCGTTTTTTACTACGGTATAAACTTTCTCGTGCACTTTTACAGCAGGAATTGCAGCGCCTTCCGAACCTTTAACGACTGTGGTTTCTCCCTGTAATTATAATATCTGGATTAACTCGACTGATGTGAACATGAAACTACAACATTAGAACAATAGTCTACATGAATGGATCAAATAATTTGTAGATAATATTCAATTTCAAAGCACCATGCAAGTTGACTGCATACACCATAAATGCGGCAGTGAAAATTGAAACCCAAATACGAAACTCGTAACTTGGGAATGGATGTGCATTGTGAACACATGCATGTATAAAACCACATGTTTACCTTTTCCTTGCGAGTGAAACATCTCATCTCTGTCTGCTAATGTATTTTGGGAAAAAATTTAGACAGAGATATTTTTCTTATTATTAATTAAACTGTGTATCTTCAAAAAGCTTTTTCCATCCTTTCAATTTGTAATGTACATAGACATTTTAACATTTATTTTAGTGTAGGTACTATAACTTCGTAATGTAACATAGTTCCAGTGGCCTGCCAATATAGGCGGAGAGTCGGCACATGGAGGATTTATTTAGTGGGTGAAGGCCTACCTTATTCGTTACCCCGAACGACGGGGTGTGCGGTCGGGTACTTTTTTCCCGCCTTAACAAAAAAAAGGTACTATGAATTCAATCACAGGATCTGACCTTAAAAAAAACTTAACTTATCATCACACCATTTCCCTTGCGGGGTAGGCAGAGAGAACAGAGTGCCAAGAGGCTCTATTATTGCATACATCTCTCGCTTCCTCAACATTCATAACTCTCTTCATACACGCTCGCCGGTTTCGGAGACTCCCGACTCCGCCTTCCTTCAATACATGACCGATTTGGTCTAGATAGGTGAGTCTCGGTCTCCCCCTGTACCTACATCCTTCCACTTTCGCATTGTATATCTTCTTAATCAGTCGCTCGGTCGGCATTCTTTCCACATGTCCGAACCATCGGAGCATTCCCTTTCGCATCTTTACACCAATACTCTCTTTCATACCGACTCGCTCTCTTATGTCGTCGTTACGAATGCGGTCAGTCAATTAAATGATAACACGTTTATTGTAATAACTTTAATTTTTTCTTGTGGTTTTCAATGATCTGAAATAAAATCTAATACTTTGTATAAAAGCCATTGAATTAATTCTGAACATTTCGTT
Organism: Leucoma salicis; assembly: GCA_948253155.1. NCBI lineage: Eukaryota > Metazoa > Arthropoda > Insecta > Lepidoptera > Erebidae > Leucoma > Leucoma salicis. Next base: position 11,273,145 of record OX411815.1, read on the forward strand.
GCTATTTTATATGCTTTTTATATTTTATATGCTATTTTTTACATTCTCAAAAACCATTATGTACATTCTCAAAAATAAATGATGCAGTCAAATATTAGTAACGTCAAAATGATTTTCTCTCAGTACTAGTATGTATAATAATCGCATAGACTTTGGAAAATATTATTCTGATCAATCTTTATATTCCTCTTTCTGCATAGCTTTTAAAGCTTTTCTGAGTTGTTTCAATATATACCGTTCTTCTTTTCTTTTAGCTTTTTCTGCTTTATCACGTACCATGCCTGCATATGCGTATTGGGCTCCAGATGAAGCTGAAGCAAAGCCGCCACCCGATGATTTCTCAGCAGATATTTCACCTCCAAGGCCAGCTGCTGCTTTAACATTACCTCCAGCCGTGGCACCAGCGTAAAGACCACCTGTTACATTAATAAATTTTATCATGCTCTGACTAAGAAAATAATCCCATTTTTATTTTATAGTTAGATGTGTTAGGCGGCCATCTTAATAACAAATATTGCTAGGGGTACCGCAAGCCCCACTGAAGTAATGTCACACGGTTCCAGCGGTCAGCCAGTACAGGCAGAGAGACGACACACCGCAGATTTATTTAGTGGGTCAGGGACTACCCTTTTCGTTACCCTGAACGACGAGATGTGTGGTTAGGTACATTTATTCCCAGCCTTAACAATAAAAAAGAGGCACAATAAGCCACAAACTCGTTTCCTACCCTCTCTATCTTACTTTCTCTGCTTATCCTATCTAATCAACTTCTCTTTATCACCCCTTAATGCGCGAAAGATTCCTCACAAGTTTTGCCCACTCTAAACATTTATATGTTTTCCACCCTTGCAATAAAATTATTATCTATGTAGCTCCACTGTTAATTTTTTTCATGAATTATATTTAAGAGCTGCTACACCATACTGATAAAGAACTAATTAAAGTGCTAAAATGTAACATCCGAAAAAAATAACACCCAAGACTAATAAATGTTTTATATACTCATTATAATTTTAAAATCTTAACATTTTTATTCTAATATAATCCCTTTCTTCTGTCCAATGAACAAATAATATCCTTTTAGCTGGTTGAATTACTACTTCAGATAATACAAAGTCTTGAAAGGGATAGACTTAAAGGCTTATATTCGTTGAGTCCACCTTCCAAAATGATTCATTTCTTTTTACCAGCAATTATGTTTTTGTTTTATAATTATATTTATTTTATTTTATTGGATTTCCATTTTTGAGCTGATAATTATTTTGATGCAAATGTTGACGAATCCCAGATAAATATATCTGCATTAGCGTATTTCTTAAACAAAAAGAAAAGTTTAGCTGTGTTTTCGTTGTTGGAGATAGGAGCCAAATCTTTCACCACTTCTTTCCTGGGCATAGTAATGAAACTTAGCGATAGCTTAAATCTTAGCTGGGACTTACCATCAGGTGGGGGTTATCTTCTATTGTTTATAATAAAATATAGATACAAGGTAGAGCCCTGTTCATTTGAGCATTGATTAACTGGCTCGGCTATGAAAGTATCACACTCTCAGAGAATATATATACGTAAAATAATGGCAGATATTCCTATTCTAGCATTTCGGTAGGTGAGTGAAAGTGCTGGAGGCTGAAGTACCCTCTTCTATTAACCCCTCTCTCATACCTCATCACTATCCTTTACCCTTTTCCTTACAGTCGAACACATACTAGTGATGTCTTCAGTATTGCTAGCGCCTATAGACTACGTTAACCGCTTACCACCAGGCAGGCCATAATGCTTATTTGCCAACCTTTTATCAAGAGAATAAAGTATTTAAAAAAAAATAGAATACCGCCTTCAGGAAACACCCAAGAACTAAAAAGCAATAATTAATATTTACATTCGATTTCCGTGCTAGACACCTACTCATGTGTTTGAAGCTGGTGCCAAGCCCAAAAGTAACAAAAACAATACATTTATATACTTCAATACCATTTAAAACAATTTTGGGTTTTCTATTATTTTTTTTTTGCTTTTAAGTGTTTTTGTTATAAAATAGGTGCATAGCTTCGGGTAGGTGGTACATGATTGGAAGGCCTTCTTTGGGTGCATCTCGTATGAGAAAGCGTCGAACACAGAAAATAACAAAGATAAGCGCCTAAAGCGCAATAGATAAAGAAATAGAGCACAGCGTCTCGGAGTCTTCCAAAGACCGTGAAGATTTTTTTTTTAATATTAATATGGGTACGCCAAGTAAGCGAACTAGTTCAATGATACAGCGAGGTTTCAAAATAAACGAAAAGGTGTCATCGATGTATATAATTTTTTAGATTTTTGTTGAATTTTTAAAAACCCGCTGCACCGATTTCAATAAAATTTAAATGGTACCATTTCGGAATAAACCCCTTTCGAACAAAAAAATATTTTTGCAAATCCTCTATCAATGACGGAGTTATGCCCGAACATACATACAAAAAAATATAAACATTGGAATTGAAACCTCCGCCTTTTTTGAAGTCGGTTAATAAAAATAAAACATTCTTACCAGAAGAACCACCCGCGGCGTCAACCGATCCTCCTAATCCGGCCTTTGCCTCTTGACCAAATGGTGTACCTGCTTCAGCAAATAAACCACCTCCAGCACCTCCTGTGCGGCCTTTAAATAAACAATATCATTATAGTTCCTATTATAAGTCCATCTAAATATTATTAAAAAAAAAATGCTTTGTAATCATGCAAATATCATAAAACTAAAATTAAATTGCTTGAAGCATTCAATAAATAATATTCAATAAGTGCTTGCATAAATTAGAATTTGTTTAAAACAAATAGATTTCAACAAAGACATGATTTTTGAAAGAAATTTCTTTTCACGGGTAGAGCCTCATTAAGAATATAACCATTAGACAACCGTTTAACAAATTCTCTTTCAGTTTTCAAAAAACAATCAACTATATTAAAAAAAAAACTGACGCAAATGACAAACACTTGTACGTACTTAAAACTTTCAACATTAAATTTTAAAGAAAATTTCTGAATACATCAGCTGCCCATATGGTGATGGAGTGGTTTAGATACCGGCCTCCCGTCCAAGTGTTGTGGATTCAATTTCCACACAGGTCAACTCATTGTTTGATCCATAAATGGGTATTCTGAGTCTGGGTGTACTACGTGTCCGTGAAATTTTATGTTTGTAAAGTCCCCCGTGATACAAGCATTATTTCTTAGGGCAGGGTGTTGTCTTTTAAAAGAAAAAAATAGCTGTTAACCATAATTTTAAAACCGTATATTAGTTAACTAAATTCTGCATGCAAATTCGTCACATTTTTTTTATTATTTATTACTTTAATTATCTTTATATGAAATCAGTTATCCAAAGGGAACCTTCTATTTTTCTGAGATTAAAAGTAGCATATGTATTATATGACACTTAATATGGCTAAATATTTAATTATAAACCGGTAATGGCTTGTCCAAAAGTGAAACATGTTATCCAAGTCTTACCCAATAATCCCCCGAGGCCAACGGCAGCGTGATATCCGCCAAAGTTCACTCCTAATTTGCCTTCGTTGAAGGTAATAAATTGCGGAGCCTGTAAAAATGGAAGCAATAAAAATATTATAAATTCCCTTTTCTAATTAAATTTATAATATTTGGGAAGGATATTACTTAGAAATTAATTAGGGAAATTATTATTTCATTAAAATGTCATTTTCAGTTGGTATTTAAATTAATGCCAAGATCTTTTAAGATATATAAAAAAGCTCTGAAATTAATTTCCACAACTCAGAACATAAAATAATATCTATAGGATAATTATGCAATTTCCTTAAGATGCAACCTCAGTAAGGTAATATGTTTAGTATTTAATTATATTTCATAATATAACTATTTTAGAAGAGTAGTGATAGCCTGGTGCTAAAAACAAGGACTGCAAATATAATGGCATCGAATTCGATCCCAAGTCCAAGGTTACAGCACACACCTCTGATTTTTGAGGTTTTTTTAAAATATGTCTTCGAGATATTTCAAGAATACCTATGTGTGTACAAAAATTGCCACTGCTCGGTGAAGGGAAACATCGGGGGGAAACCTTACCTTAGAGATCTTCTAGACGGCTTGTGAAGTCTAGCAACCCACACATCATTGTGGTCGATTACCGTCTAAATCCTTCTCACTATGAGTGGAGACCCACTATGAGTGGAGACACAATAATGGGATAGTAATGGCTTGAAAAAAGTTGTCATGGGTAAACATTAAAAGGCCTGAACCTCCCTCTTCATTATCCTCCCTGTCCACCTCCTATCCCTTTCCTTGGTAACCGCTTACCATCAGGTGGATCGTATGCTTGTTTGCCACCTTCGTTGTATAAAAGTAAATAAATATATAACAAATTGACGACAGCATATTTTACAGTTACGTATTTCCTAACGATTTAGAATTTATGGCCGTCATCAAATATGACTTATTGGAAAAATGTTTACTTCGTGTTTATCTCTCGTAAATTGATTCTGATAAAGCTTCTATTTTTTTTGAATATGTATGAATTGTGACTAATAATTTGTGCTGTAATTTCGCAATCTATATACATAGTATTTAACAAATAAGAAGTTCTATATAAATTTATTTTTCGTTTTTAGGAAACGGCTCTAACGACTTAGATCAAATTTTGCATTTAAACAGTAGTTTACTAGAACATCCATCCATCCATCAGCCTTTCGACGTCCACTGCTGGACATAGGCCTCCCCAAACAAACCCCCCGTATAGTGCCATAATCGCCACGCTTGGCAGGCGGGTTGACGATCACAGTGGATGTTGTTAACACCTACTCGAGGGAGTGCTGCTGCCCACTCCCCCTGGTATTCCCTCAGTCAGCTCTTACGACTCCCATGGGTGGAGAGGGGAGGGAGAATTCTAAACACAAAGCATGATTGTGTTATTGAATTAACAGTCCCAAGCAGGATTTGACCCTGCATCTGCTGGAAAACCGTACCAGGTGCTTTGCCAATTCAGCCATCGTGACTATTACCTGCTCGGGACTGCGAATTTCGATAACACGTTTCTTATTAATGTCTTGAGTGACGCCTGCACCATCTGTCGGATGTATTTGCATACATTATTTTGACCGGTAAGCTTAATTATTACGATAAAGATTCATACCAAATAACAATTATAATTTAAAGCTATTTTACGGAATAAAAACTGAAAGAAAATCTTTGATACTTCATAATAATACAGTCAATTAAACGAGAAAGATTACTGAAACTAGTCTTATAGTAGTTATTGTCCGAAAGCCTTTCTATAAATAACGTAATATTATATAATAATCTTTCGGGAAGAATACAACAGCGGATGCCGCGACGACAGTAAATTATTTTATCCCCCTCCCTTACATAATGGGACGTCAAAAACATGAGTATTGTCAAATCAGACATTATAGAATTAACAAAAGACTTGGTATAGTTATTAGGTATTAATGTGATCGGTAATACCCAAAGTCACAGACATAAATGAGTCATGATAATAGCGCGTGTATTGAAGTACATTAAGCATGTGAATATATAAATTATTCATGATATCGGTCGTAAATACGCAGATTCCCGATGGCTGTATTAAAAGAAACGTACTTATACTTCTATTATAAAGAACAGCGTAGACAATGGCTTTTGTTAAACCCTAGGTAGTTGTGTAAGCTATCCATGTTCTTCGTACTTAATTCAATAGATTTATATACAACAGCTGTTACCTGAGACTTCTTCCGCGTGACATTTAACGATTTAGTTTTTTTCACGAAACCCTAATACATTTTATATTTTTGTGCTTTATACTAATTTGTGCATAAAACCTCGTCTATAACTCAATTATGGAGTGTCTTTCTAAGCGGCTTAGCCTAGTTATATCTCATTTTAGAAAAAGCTTTTTTTTAGTGCTTTCTTAAATACTCCATCCATCCATCCATCAGCCTTTCATCGTCCACTGCTGGACATAGGTCTCCCCAAAATGGGTTTTACCATAATCGCCACGCTTGGCAGGTGGGTTGACGATCGCAGTGGATGTTTTTAGTACACAGAGAAACACTGCTGCCCGGTCCCCCGATAATCCCTTAGTTGGCTTTTACGACTCCCATAGGAAGAGACGGGATGGAGCTCTTCTTGGTGCCGGCCCCACATGGCTTAAATATTCACCGATATTTTCACACAACGCTCTCTGGTCCTAAACTAAGATTAACGATTATGCTATGGGTGTACCAGATTACGGATATAATACATAATTCTATTACTTTATTTTTGGAAATATATGCATATACATAATAGATAGAAAACACCCAGACGCAGTACAAATATCTGTGTTCATCACTAAAATAATTGTCTTGAGTGGGAATCGAACCCGCGACCTCGTACACGGAAGTCGGTTACACTACCGACTACGCCACGAGGCCCTTTCTTAACTTCACATTTGCAATTTTGTTGTGAAACATCTAATGCGGAGGGAGCGTAAAATCGACTGTTAGCGTGGCGACGCTTTTATTTTACTTGTCCCGTTCATATTTATATTTATATATATTTGTAGCATTTGACATGCTTAGCACTATACATTAAACACAAAGTGAAAAAATTTTCGATTTCACATTTTTCACTTTGTGTTTAATTGTCCCGTTCAATCTTCCAAGTTAAATTTTACACACTTCCCGTTTTCCGATTGTGCTGAAATTTTACACGCATGTGTATATCGCGTGACAATGCAATATTATGATGACATGGAGCTGATCTGATGATGGTGTTGGAAGGTGGACATAGGAACTCTATAAGAAATGGCGCAACCCCATCAAGTTTGGGCTCCTATGATTCTCCTTGCCGAGTACTTTTTGTCTAGATGGTATACAGGGCCTGATAATGAAGCTAGAAGGTGGCCACAGTAACTCTATAATGAAACGACGCAACCCCGTCGAGTTTGGACACGTTTGATTCGTCTTGATAAGTACTTTGTCTTTTGATGGTATCCAGAGTCTGATGATGGAGCTAGAAGGTGACCATAGGAACTCCGTTATAACACGACATAGCTCAATCGAGTTTGGGCTCGTATGATTTGTCTTGACGAGTACTTTGTCTCTAGATGGTATTCAAGGTCTGACGATGGAGCTGGAAGGTGGTCACAGTAACTCTGTAATGAAACGACGCAACCCTATCGTGTATATACTCGTTTGATTCGTCTTGTGGAGTACTTTGTCAAGTTATGATCATTTTATTTCCACAAAATAGGGTCGGTTTTCACATCTGCTAGACGTCTGTCGATGTCTAGTTTTTTTTTCAAAGTCAACACCTTGCTCTAAGAATAATCCTTGTATCGCGGGGGACTCTAGGAGACTCTCTACTAAACATACAATTTCACAGGCACAAAGTACACGAAGACTCAAAACAATTTGTCAATTACACAAAGAGGAATCAAACCCACAACATTCGGGTGGGAGGTCGGTATCTAATCCACTCCGCCATCTGTGCAGTCTAGGATTAACAATTAATTATTCTATATTATAAAACTGAAAGAGAGCTGTGTCTGTATATTTAAGATATTTGACAAAAAATATTGTATTAAGCTACGCGTCCATTTATCCGCGCCATACGCAACGCAGGCAAGCATTTTTGTTCGCTTTGTATGAATTTGTTTAGTACTGCGTTCACTCTTCCGCAAGCACGCGCCGTAGTCAGGCATATATTAGCTATCTGGTTAAATGCGGATGACGTCATCAGCATTTTTCGAAAAATCGGATGACGTCATCCGCATTTTTTGCTTAGGTTCACCTAGGGTTGTCGTTGTTCTGATATCCAGTTTTTTTTTTTATTTATCTCAATGACTTAGTACATGTTGTAAGGTTCAATGTACTCGCCAAATTTTAACGTTTATTGGTGAGACGCGCCCATAAACTTAATAATTAGTTTATAATCTAGGCCATGGGTCTGCTACCTTTTGGCCGCCAGGGGACACAGGGGGACTATATAAAGGAAAGCGGGCCGCAATTGTCATATTATTTTAAAATGTATGTTATAATGTATGTGTGTAATTTTATTATGAGAAATGACGAAAAATAACAAGAAACAAGCAAATAAAAAAAAATGCAAATTTAATTTTATGCTTGGTATCATAATGGTGTTTCACGTTATAAGTGCTCTTTTTGTATAGCAATGGTTTATTGGCATATTAAGCTAACTTCCCATTGAAATTAAGTACCATAACAATTTAAACATTATAAGAAAGGAGGATGGGGATTTTGAGCCTTTTTTTTTGTTAAGGCGGGAAAAAATGTTAACCGCACACCCCGTCGTTCGGGGCAACAGGGTAGTGTGGGGCCCTCACCCACTAAATAAACCCGCCGTGTGCCGTCTCTACGCCTTATTAGCAGGCACTGGAACTATGTTACATTCCTTCAGTGGTGGGATTTTTGGGCCTGAAGTTAACAAGTTGGCAAAATTGGCAATATTTTTCTAATATAAAATTAAAAAAACTAGCTCATTTTGCAATCTAGAAATCGAAAAAATATTAAAAGAGAATTGATGAAGGCAATTGATTACTTTAGTCGATTCATAATAGAATTAATGCTCATTTGGATTGATAAATAAAATTAAAACTAAATGTTTAGTTTCATTATTAATCATGTATTCAAAAATAATGAATTAATAAAAAAAAAATATTTGAGGAAAAATAATATAGACCATTTTTATATCAGTATATCGATTGATATACTAAATTGATACACAAGTGAAATCCTATTTTTTGAACGCTACCACGGCAACACTACATTTGGCAGTTTAACTTTTTCGTTTCCAGCTTTACTAACGTTATTTATTATACTGTTTTGCTTATTTTATTGACCCTTGCTTTGTTACTGGACTCTGAGAACTTGCCTACACAATGATCCTGGCCTTGTTATTTTCGAATAATCTATCTGCTTGACGACGGTTCTTTTACTTGAAATTCAAAGAAGCTTGTGCCCAGCAGTGGGATAGTTTATTAAATAAGACTCTTAGTGTTATTTGAGTAGATACCTAACACTACTTACCTTAAATGCTTACTCAATTATTTGGTAAATATACCTAAGAAAGGTACTACCTTTTTATACTACGTGGGTAGCAAACAAGCAAATGGCGCAGCTGATAAGCGGCCCATGGTAAGCGATTACCGTGGCCTACAAACGCTAGCAACACCAGTCATCGCCATTTCCAAGAAAAGGGGTAGGAGGTGCAGAGGAAGGATAATAGGAAGAGTATTCTCTTAAAGGATACCGAAGAGAGGTTAGGAAGGATAATTAGGAGTATCAAGGAGAGGATAGGGAGGTGGTTTGTGCCTCCAGCGTTGTAACTCACTTAGTGAAACGAACGATATGTATAACTACTTTAAATGTATGGCTTTTTAATGTTATGATGACACTTAGTGGGTGTAGTTCAATACTTAACCTCACTTTTATATAATCTTCTATATCTCGTTTCCTAGATTGCCAAATCTAACAAAATTTTATATTATGAAATGTTTCGATGTAAACTTCCAAAAGGTGCAACTTTCATCTTGTTACCACCTAGGGCCAAAAATGTATGGAAGCGTTTCAATCTCCATTGAAATTTAAAAAAGTGGCTCATGAGTTTCTTGCCAGGCTCTTCTACGGAATCCGTCCGCTTGTGGCGTTTGTAATCGTGATATTGCGGATCCACTTGCCGCAAGCTCTCGTGCTAGTTATTAGTATCTTTGACGATTTTAAGTGCTACCTATATAATAACCATATGAAATAAAGGTATTTTTTAATTTGAATTTAAATTTATGGAGATTAATGACCTCGAGCGGGTTCAGCTGGCGCGTTTCTATAACTTAAGTACAAGAACCTAGCGAGAGAGAAATTAAAAAGTAATACCTAGTCACGTAGTCTGATTTGATACCAAGTACTTACGTTTCGATACCGAGTAAGTATCGACAGATTAATTCGTGTTGTTCATATTATAATTTTTTAAAATAGCTATAAAATAAAACAAGTCAAAAGAAGGATCGATTTTGGAAGATCGCCTTTTTAAACTCTATTTTTTTGGGTATCCAACCTTATTTAATAATTTATACAAAAATCAATCTTTCGCCAGAAGAATCGCCAACCCTAAACCATATAAACTAGACGTATACCATCTAGTGTTGCCATTGACATGACAATTGCTGTATTATATGGTATTTGGTGCCATTTGAAAAAAACACGGTACAAGGCATTATAATCGTCAATCGGGGACCCTCACAAAACGCATTAAGTCGCGGGATACAACTACTCAATAACGTAATTTAATACAACCTATAGCACCATTGGACTTCACACTTTAGTTGATTATTGAATTCGCATCGCTAGTATGATAAGTTAATAATGGACATGGCACTAGTAGAGAATTCTCCGGAAGATTAGATGTTCTTCAATCGATCGTTTTCGTTCTTTCATACGTACTTACGATATTCAATCTACTGTTACGAGACTTACAAGCATGAACGAAAATAGCGAAAGAAGATTGTAATATAATATGCAGAGGAAAAACAGTGACACCTAACAACCTACTACCCCTAAAATCTGTCTGTTAATCTGAAATATTTTTATGATTTTTGTATGGATATTACATATTTGTATTTTATATCCTTCTTATATATTTGTATTTAATATCCTTTAATCACTATAACTATAAGAACAATATCTAATTGTGTGTTTAAGTCTACATTGTGATTGAATTTGTTTGAGACACGGCAATTTTTCAGGTTTTACCAAAAAACACGGCACCCAGTTTTTAATTAATGGCAACCTCATCAGCAAAACTTTGACATCAGCAAAATGCGGATGCAATGGACGCACCCTTTCGACAAATGCGTTCAATGTACGGCGCGTGCGTGCGGACTAATGGACGTCCACCATTAGGATATTAGGCGTGTCTAAACACAAAACATTTTTTTTCGATTTTTGTCTGTTTGTTCGTTTGCGCATCACGCAAAAACTACTGAACGGATTTTATTGCAACCTTTTTTTATTTGATAGGTCTTGATTAGACTTACTGGTATACATATTATCTTTCCACCATATCAAGAACCTGAGATACAAGTTAAAAAATTCTCTACAAGAAATGTTCTTATGTTGGACAGTTCACTTAAAATTCTCGACAAATTGTCCCACCCTCTCCACCCATGGGAGTCGTAAGAGCCGACTGCGGAATACCGGGGGAGTGGGCAGCAGCACTCCCTCGAGTATTAACAACATCCACTGCGATTGCCAATACGCCTGCCAAGCGTGGTGATTACGGTACTATCCCCTCTTGGGGAGGCCTATATCCAGCAGTGGACGTCGATAGTCTGGTGGATGGATGGAATAAACCCTTTTTAAAGACACTACATAATTGCTCTCTTGCATATACTTTATATTTATTAATGAAGTTTATTGGTGCATTCATACATGAAACATCCTTGAGAGTGGTTGACGTCGGGCTTGTAGCCGAGCATATAACTTAGACGGACACTTGCGGTTTATTCTGAACTGTATGCCTGTATAGAGGGTGAAATGCTGTACCGAGCTATTATTTACTAACCTACACCAATCTATTTGTTATTAGATACCCATGGCAGGCAAAACTAGATAGAGCACAACCGTTGCATATTTAAATAACCCGCTACTAACAGAGTAAAGTGAAGGCGAAATTAGCTGCATTGCGAAAATCCATTAAGTGCGTTTCACAACTTATTAATATAGACAACACTATACTAACGTAGATAGGCCACCAGACGAAACGAAACCTATCTACGAGTTCCAAACCTTATCGATTTAAACTTATATCGCATGTTTCTTGTCTCCTTAGAAACGCAAATCATCAGAATGGTGGTGATGTGGTTCGCCGTCCGTCAAGTCTTGTTCACAATTACACTTACAGCTAGAGTATGATACTTCCCCGATAAGCCAACTCACAGAACTCAGAAATATAAGTATTCAGAGTTCTGTGAGCCAGCCCTTTTATATTGGAATTATCATCCCACGTACATTTTTTTTTATTTCACACAATTTGTTCTAGTACCTAAATTAGCAAAGCAAATTAAGTGCTTACAAATAAATAACAATAACAGCATCTACTTCATTTTATTCATATATGATAAAATCGCCATCATTAGTTATATTACAATGTGTTTTTAATGTATATTCGCGTTAACTGTTGTAATAACGATAAAAACGAATAGCATTTAATACTTATTTTGAAGTTACGTAATAGGTAATCTCGCAGCCGGTTTCATCTTTTGTATTTGAGATCTCCATATAGTTAGCAAACTTATTTATATTGCTGGTATTTTTTGCAGTAGATTTAGGAAAATATTTGATTTATTAAACACGCAAGAATAAAACCAGCAAACTAATTGGCCAACCACTCATCGTATATGAGACCTTAAACGTTCATCAATAATAAATTCCACGCAAACATTGAGTGTGCAATTCCAGTGGTCAGTAAATATTATCTGATATACCAAATGGAGCTATTAAAATATCACATTATAATGATTATTCTGTTTTATAAAAGATATTAAGAGCATGAATTTGTCATAAATTTATCGACAAGTTTTAGATGAATTTAATCTTCAGCTAGGTAGAACACGAGATACTCTAATCTCAGACTAACAAAAATACAAAGACCGCATTGTCAACTAAACATTTAAATCATATTCGGGTAACACTTGTGGTATCACTTTGTTTTTATTTGTGTGCGTGAGCACGTGTAATTACTAGTTTGGTATGGTTTTATATGGCTTCACCGGATTGTTCATAATGATCCTACTATATTTTTTTCTTGGTCTGAGTACATAATATAGCTATAAATAATATATGTATACGAGTATACACATATCTCACAAGCGAAATAATTACTAAACTGTATTAGCGTTTTTCATCGTCATCTTCCCCATTTTTGTTGTTTTGGCGGGAAAAAGTGTTCCTATCCGCACACCTCGTCCTTCGGGGCAACAAACAGGATAGTGGCTCTCATCCATCCATCCATCAGCCTTTCATTGTCCACTGCTGGACATAGGCCTCCCCAAGAGAACGCCACAACGAGCGGTCCTGTCATGAGGGATAATGCCGTAATCGCCACGCTTGGCAGACGGGTTGGCGATCGCAGTGGATGTTGTTAATACTCGAGGGAGTGCTGCTGCCCATTCCCCCGGTATTCCCTCAGTCGGCTCTTACGACTTCCGTGGGTAGAAGGGGGTGGGACAATTCTAAAGCCGGCCCCACACAGCCGAGTAGTGGCTCTCACCCACTAAATAAGCCCGCCGTGTGCCGTTTCACCCCCTGTATTGGCCGGCCACTGGAACCGTGTTACATTACTTCAGTGTTCACATCGTCATCTCTCCAGCCTTAATCCAGTCCTTTTGTTGATGTCGACTTTCACTTTTGGACTTTCGGAGTGACGGTCTATATGACATCTACGACCCAACTAAGGAGACAACTGGCGACCTTAGAACAAGACAGTACTCATGTTTTTTATTCGGAACTGCCAAAGTGATTTTTGAGAAACAAAATATGTATTAGACTCTTTAGGCGTTTTTGAACAAAAAACATTTTTTTTTTTCTGAATTTTCGTCTAGTTTTCTGTTTGTTTGTTCGAGCTTCACGCATAAACCTATTGGACGGATTTTGATGATTTTTTTTTGTTTAATAGCCCTTGATTACATTGGTGTACATTTTATCCTGCTACTATATCGTGAACCTGAGATATAACCTTAAAACGAGCTTACGGCTGCGGCGGAGCCGTGATGGGGGAGGCTAGTTAAAACTGTGACAAAATAATGGATACAGCAGAGTCAGTAAAAAACACTTATTTTTTAAAGCTGTAATGTAATACAAATGTTATCTATAAAATATATATTATCAGCCTACGTGGTAATATTTCACAATCCATATCTCACTCCCATAAGTAAGGCACTCGCGGTTCTTACGATTTTTATGTGAATACGATGACAGCATACCAAGTAGTCCTTACGTCAAGAAGTAGGGAATCGTAATATTTACAACCAAACCTTCATGCCTGCATTATATGATGCCATATTTTGTGCCATATCTCTCAATCATTCCGATATTTTGTAAAATATTTACTACCTATCAATAAATTACAGTCATAATGTACCGTTTGTAAATAGGTAACTCCAAATATATAGGACATGTTCTAGTGATATAAGTTCAAATAACAGCACAGTAATAATATTTTTACATAGGTTACCGTTCTTGTATTTTTAATATAGCTATATACATATATTTATAAAATTAAGTTGGGGTATATTTCGGAGTCCCGAAAAAGTAGCGTGATTAAACGCATATCAGCGTGTAAGGCTAATCAAGAGTTATCAAACAAGAAAAATATGAAAATCCGTTAGATAGTTTTTGCGTAATGAATAGACAAAAGCTCTATGTATTTAGAGGCGCCTAAATAACCTTATACAGTTATATTTTACTCAAATCCATCCATCCATCCATCCATCCATCAGCCTTTTGACGTCCACTGCTGGACATAGGGCCTCCCCAAGAGAACGCCACAACGAGCGGTCTGCTCGTGCTGGTGTGCTGTTTCGCTCATATGGGGAATAGTGCCGTAATCGCCACGCTTGGCAGGCGGGTTGGCGATCGCAGTGGATGTTGTTAATACTCAAGGGAGTGCTGCTGCCCACTCCCCCGGTATTTCCTCAGTCGGCTCTAACGACTCCCATTGGTGGAGAAGTGGTGGGACAATTCTGAAGCCGGCCCCACACGGCTCAATGCCACGGTTTACTCAAATATCTATCTATTATGTAAATAATAATAGATCGATCAATACACCACTCTACTTTACTTTATCTATGTAAAAACAGCTATCCCGTGGGATGAAAGTAGTCTATGTCCTTATTTCCAGACTACCTATATATAGATATGCAAAATTTCATTATCATCATCAACCATGACGATTGGTATAGTTTAAGTTTAGGTTACAGCGTAAAAGCGTAACAAATAAACAAACTCACTTTCGCATTTATAATATTACTGAGGATAAGGATGTACAGACATAGCTCTGTTACAGGTTTTTAATAGTATATAGATAACGGCCGTTAATAATTAAAAATATATAATTAACTAATTTTCTAAACTCCTATTAGCATAAAATATCTTCACTCTGATAGTGACAAATCAATTATAAATCTCTGATAGTAATTATTAAATTATAAAACTTTAAAAATAAACAATAAATATTTCGATCAGGAACATCGGAAAGAGGGTATCCGTTTCTATTGCAACCAGGGTTTCCGTTTGTAATAAAGAATCATAAATATATTAGAAACTGTCTATTTTTTATCATGCGAAGTTTTATTGTTGTTAATCTAGGAAAATTTTAAAAAATACTTATTCTTTTGTTAAAATTTTATTTCATATAAAATCATCGTTGTTTATGAACGGATATTTCCATAGTAGGTATGTTGTTACACACAGTTACACAACATAATTATTATATCGTTACGATTACAACACACGCGCCGCATAAACAATTACTAGTGACATTGAGATCACGAACATTCTATTCTATTTACCAAGTTTGTTAAGAATTATAGCTTATGTGTTTGTATTTTTATGTAGTAATGCAAATACAGGCTCATTAAAATGTATCCTTAAAATATCACTGCACTTAAAAGTTACATGGCCCTTATACCTTATAAGTGACTTAAGGGAGTTTACACATAACCATTGGATGCAGGCGGAACAACACTGCTCGTTGTGCTATACTCTCTTGCGGCGGCATATATGCCCAGCAGCATCAAAAAGACTAATAGATGTATTAATAAATTATATAAGTTTGAAAAATTCTTTGTTTTATAATTTATTTTTCTGTATAATAAAAACAAAATATATTTATAAGTTATATCAAAAGCAAACATTGGTCTGTATAGCTCCGTTTGTTTTAAATATAACTGCAAAGTATCGCATCAAACAACAGCTGTACCCGTCATTTAAAATAAGTAGATACAGTTTCGAAAAGATACACACAATCAGAATGCAATTCAAAGAGAATTTCCAATTTAAACCCCCTTAAAATATTCCAAACAAACACAAGTCTTAAAATAAAATCGTTCGTTGTATTGGCTCCGTGGTTTGAACGAAATATTGAAATCATAATTTCAAAGATATTGTACATATTCATCCACTTATTCTAGCATACCATTATTACCTATTGTTACTCTAACATCTGCTCTGGCTGCTCCTCTTTCAAAGACCATTATTTTGGTTTTTCTCACATTCACACACAGGCCCCTTTTCTTGCAATCTTCTGTCATTGCCTCGATTAGGGTATGCAGGTTCATCAAGGTTATAACAAAAAAGCTCTTAAAAATATTGTCATTGGTTATATTTGGTATTGGTTCGGCAGGCCATTCTTCACAACTCCACTTGAGTGTTTTGCGTGTCGGTGAGTGTGAGTCCCTCACTCAATCGACCCCAAAAATAGTGTCATACACCCGACAATTGATGTTTTTTTTCTTTTTTTTATTGTATGTAGTGGCAGACGAGCCACGGCCCATCTGATGCTAAATGGTAACCGTCGCTCATAGACTCAAGTATACTGAGAGTATTGTCAAGCCGCTGCTCACCATTTCATTTCACCGATATGAATTGAAAGAATAAGGCTATCTCCTGCTACAGCCAAAACGCAACCATGTGCTTCATGGCTGGTCACACGGGAGATGGTGGTAACAACCCGCTCGGGCCCGATACCAAGTGAGTACTCCCACTTGGTACCCAGCCCTATCACCGGTCATGTAATGTATGATAATTGCTTACTTGCCGTAGTCGCCTCATACGACACCCGTGAGAAAGAATGGGGTGGTGACACTTATATTCTTAGTCTTTCACTACACGGATCACTTCAAAAATTAATTTCCTTAGACTAAATTAATCCACAGTTTGATTGATCAACAGATCAAACTGATTTATCTTTGCTCAACTCAGAGTTTAGCGGTAGTTATAAAGCGATTTGTCTGTGATGATCTTAACTCAAAAAAAAAAAAAAATTTAACAAGTAGGTATTACGTCTCTACTAGTTATTTTAATAGAAATCCTAAAGCGTATTGTTTGGTTACTAAAACAACTTTTTACCAACCATTGTTTGTGAGAGTACTGTCAGTCTCAGAGGACAATTATAATATTTACATCAGGTGAAGGCTAGGGCTTATAAAATAGCGTTTTACTAACACAAAGTGTGAAAATGTGAAATCTAAAATAACAGTCACGATGACTGAATTGGCAAAGCATAAAGCGTATTCCAGGAGATGCAGGTTCAAATCCTGCTCGTTACTGTTTTTTTCGATTTCATATTTTATCATTTATGTTAAGTTATATGGCTAAGCATGTCAAATGCTCAAAAAATATATAAAAATATCAAAATACTTTGGAAAATCCAAAACTGCACGCCTCATAATCTTCATTTTTTTACAATAAAATGATTATTTGATAAGTAACTAATAATGTATTGGTTTTACTAAGTAATTTTCAATAAATCACATAGATAGCGCTAATTTCAATAAGTACTAATGTGGGTTTCATGTCTTATACGCCATCTAGCGCTAATTTAAGAAGTTCTATATTGGTATTGGTCTACCTCTCAGTTCCGGGCCGCGCGCACGCCAAGGCCACGCAAAAAAAGGGCCCCCGCACCGCTAAAAATATTCGCGCTTAAAATTTTGTTAGAGGTAAATGTCTTTTTAAATTTTATTAGTCTGTATTCTAGGTTATAGTTAAAATTACTCAAGCCAATATAAACTGTATCCTTCTAAAAACAAGTTGTAAAATCGCTTGCGCCCGGCCGTCAAAATGAACCGAAACGTCCTTACGTCAAGGTTGACATTTCAGTGTCGTAAAAATTGTAGAATGTAAAATATATTTTTATCATGTTTTATAACGTTGGTATATTATTATTTACGTGTGTTTAGTGTTTTTTAATTATTGTTATGGATAAAATAGTTATTATACTTGACAAATATCATCAGTTCGTCAAGCAAAATTTTGTGTAAGAACTTTGTTTTAACAAAAAACAATGTACCGGCCGGGCGAACGGTGTTCTGTTGACGATAGTAAAACCACCGGTGGCTATGCGTACGTAAAAAGGTAGTTCTCATGAAAGGCGCTGGTTTTAGTGTCGCGTCGAGCGTAAATATTCAGTATTTTTTTGTTTATTTAATAACAATTAAACCACATCGAATCAGAACGTGAAAAGTAATAGGCCTCTATTCCTAATCATAATAATTCGTAAACGAAAAAAAAGACTCGATTAGTAAAGTATTTTGGTCGTTTCGTGTTAACATCATTGATTTATAAAATCATAGATGCACAGTTTCGAACAAAAGAAACGTCTAAAACTGTCGCCAGATGTACATAAGTAGTTATAGTTATGATATAAATGCATTCTTTCCAAAATTCAACCTTACACGTATGGTTTAAAGTTGTATTTACAAAGCATTATGCAAAATGCAATAAAATTTTACGACCGAAATTTGCGGGCAGGACAAGGACGGAGTGGAGACGAATATTTTTTTATAATTTTCATGTATGAACATTTACTTAGTTTATTTAATTTGTTTAAATTATAAATGTGTTCCAAACTCATATTCATACTTTTATCTGATCGTATTAATATGCTTTTAGGTAGAATATAGATTTATATATAAATAAAATGAAACTCGTAAAAAAATTTAGTTTTTATTCCCAATATAGTACTTCTAATATTAAGTAGTATTACCAATATAGTTTTTATTCCCAATATAGTAATATAGTAATTCTAATATTATTAGTAGTACCCAGATCTAATCTAGTCTAAATGAATGGCGTCATAATAAACATTGACAATACAGTAGTAAGTAAATCAATTTCCTTGAAATAAATTAAGCTTATTGTAGAGTTGTCTTTTTGAATTAGATTTCAGCTTTTCTGTTTGTTTTAGCTTTTCTTAGTTGTTTTTTTTTTGCGATATAATGTAAACTAACATCTATTAATTTTTCTATAATAGCTTTTATAAGACTAATTTTGATTAAAAGGAGCAGGTTGTTGAAGGGGATGTGTATCAATACCAGAAAATATATTTAAATTTAATTTACATTTTAAAACTAAGGAATACAAATAGGCCTTGGTTGTGTTTTTGACCACATATGCGCTGTTCTCGTCTTATTATCTCCTCGGTTTTATTACATACAGTATATTCATCTTCACTAGCGTAACATAGACCAACAAAAACTTTTAAATCTATTAGTATGTGAAACCATATTTTATACATAATACAACATTTCAACATTCATTATCGAAGCATAAAAGCGATAAATTCAACAATTTAAATGATCATCTTATAAAATACTAGTTGCGCCCTTCGAATTCGCTCGCCGTTTAATTTAAAAAAAAAGAATACATATTTATAAATAATTTAGAGCAAGCTTTATCATCTGATTGGGTCCCTAGGAAAACTAAAATAAAAATCATCATATAAATGACAATGTTATTGATATTAAAACTTTGTAAATAAAACAATGTCAACTAATTACTTAATATACTTATATAAAAAAATACATTCAACAAGGTGACTCCATTCATTTTTAGAACCGAGAACGTCGTATTATGCGATCAAAGTGAGCAAAATGCGTTGAAGTATGAGCATAGTTCGAGACTGCCTTTGTTTTAATACATACTCTATTTGACTGGTTCATACAGGGCTATTGTCGATAATTTAAAACAAAATATATTGAAAAATTAAAAAATGCGACCCTTAAGCAACAAAATATGTATGTAAATAGAAATACTGTCTATTAATACTTACCGAAAATAAGAAAAGCCATCCTTTTTTTGTACTTTTAATGCACTATTTCGGCATTTATTCATCGAACAATTAGACATTTTGACACGCTTCGTCTACTCGCGGGTCGAAATAATACTAAACGAAAGGAGTGCAGGAAAGCAAAAATAATCTGCATTCATTTATAGTGGACACTTTTCATGCCTGTTGTATTGTGTATATTCTCTTTTTTATATATCAATGGTTAACATACACTACCTACAACTCACGGACGTCCAAGCCAGACTTTTTTCAAACAGTTTTTTAACTAGTTTAAATAACAAAAATGGCATCAAAAATATCATGAGTGTTAAAAATAGTGTTTTATTAGTAGATATTATTTTACAAGTGCAATATAATTATGATAAATAGAGACATTTTAAGTTTAAAAAATCAGTTGTTCCGTGTAAAACGGGAGTAGAACACACCTCAACGCTTCACTTATGAGGCATGCAATTCGTTTTATTTTATATACATAGATGCCAGTTTAAAGACGTGGTAGTAGGATTAAAAAAAACAATATATGTGGCTTAATATGCTCAAACACGTATTACTTCCTCTTTCTGTCTCATGCGTATACCTACATGATATACTCGTGTCGTAGTAACAAAGTATCATGTTTATAAATAAAATGGATTATAAGTAAAACAGGAAAAAAACTCAAAGTAAAACCTCTATACAAACTCTTTGGCTAAGCGTGTTTAATGAAGACACAAAAAGAATATTAATAATGTACCAATTCGATTGTAATTTTTTCAATAAAAACATTGTATCACGCTTGTTTTCTCTGATGGGGTAGGCAGAGATGTATTACACACCTATGGTTCGCCAGCTGTGTTTAGTCCCACGTAATAGGGGGCAAGCCTATTGCCGTCCTCCGGGCACATTTCCAAAGTCCAAGCTGCTACTGTGAATATTTCTTTTTATGGAAAAGCTCAATAACACTGCCCGACCCGGGGATCAAACCCGAGACCTCATGATTAGCAGTCACTCATACTACCACTCAAGGAATAAGTTCAATAAATGTACAAAAATAAAAAAATAATACCGGAAATGTTCATGTTGGTTCTGCCATGTATCTAAGATTATACCTTGCCGAGTCAAATTTAATAAAATCTTCGAATTCAGTCAGTCGGTTCTCGAGATATCATTAAAAAAAATACGTTCCAAACAAAACGTATGAGAAAAAATATTTTTTCTTCACAAGTTCTTTTTCGTGATTTTGTCTTCTACGTTCGTGTACAACTGGAAGATTCCAGAACAAATGGAAAAGTGTTAGGTACCTAGCAACAGTGACTCACTGGAATGGAGTCAAATTTTTGTGAATGTTTTGCATATAAAGAATTCATAAATAAAAATCTTCTATTTAAGTGTATACATTTATATATATCTACGTATTCTAATCTATTTACTTCCAATAGAAATTAACCTTTCTGAAATAATGGCCGACCGACAAAGCAGTACCGACTGATTAATAAATTATAATATCCTGCGGTTACCAATAAAGGTTTCATCAGATCCGCACTATTTACTAACTTTATTTGAATATCACGTGAATTATACTGTTTTCAAACGAATATGCTGAAAATGTGAAGAAGTTAATAAGGTGAAAACTATTGGTAAAATTAGATTTCAAAAAGATATGATAGTATCTCTGGCAATATTTTTCAAGTTGAATCCTTGATATTCAGAGAAAAATTTAAATTGACAACTATGTTAGGAGTCGTCCATTAATCACGTGAGGCTCACGAACCATCACAAAGAGAGAGGGGTGTATTCAGATATCACGTGTATTTATTTTCTCGTTAAAGGCGCGATTTGTAAATAACCGAAAAGCGGCGTGTGAGCTTGAATTAGATTATACTTGCCGGTATTTACCTATATTCTAAATTTATCATATTTTGTTATAAAATAATACACATGATTTTGGGTAGAGGAGGGGTAGTTAGATTTAAACCTCATCATATTGTATCACAAGGGGGGAGGGAGGTGTTAAAAAAAGCTATTAATTGAGTATCCCTTATCGTCCAAATTAAAAAATATGATCTAAAAACTATTTGTGAAATGTGAAAAAAGAGAACTTTAGTGCGAGCAGCAATCGAACCTGCGTACCTTCCAATCCGGGCAAGTGTTCTAACCTCTAAGCCATCACACTGCAGGCCAGCGGCAATTCCCAATCTCCACATAACATTTGTCTTCACCATCCTGCTTGCACTAAAGTTCTCTTTTTTCACATTTCACAAATAATTTGTTCTTTAAGAGTAGCTGAGCATGTCAAGGGCTAAAATATAGATCAAAAAATATTATCTATTTAACAACTACTACTTTCTCGCTTCCAAAATTTGACGTAAAGATATCTTAGCTAAAGAACCTATATTTATTCATGCGTGTGTAATACACCTCTGCCTACCCCTTCGGGGAATACAGGCGTAATGCTATGTTTTTTATATTTATCAAAGTCTTTAACAATAGCTATAACGCTAAGTCACGTGATTTAACGTTCGAGATTTCAAATTTCCATACATTTTAATAGTTTTCTATTAGCGTTAGCAATCATAGAATACAACTTAGCTAGGCTCACTATTTACGTTAGCGATCATAGAATGCAACTTGGCTAGATCCACAGGTATTACTATTTAAAGATAGATATTATTTATATTTATTTTGCTGGCTAAATTTATTCCATAATCTTTTTACGATGCAATCATGTAATACTCTGATATTTACGCGAATGTTACACATTTTGAAATAAAACTTCATGGCCTTGGACGTCTATCATCTAAGTCCACCCGTGATCATGAATGCTGTAAAGTATTCAAAACGTCGGGATAGTAGTAAAATTAAGTAAACGCGATAGATTCCGTAAACGAAGTTTTATTTTATATTTTTGCACTTAATTTTCTGGCCAAGTATGTCAAATGATAAATTATAAAAACTATATACTTAGTGATTAATATACTCCTGAATTTATATTTTCTCTTTAACAAGTACTCTATTACGACCGCGATTTTCCCCGTTCCACTAGCTTGTGAGCATTTCAATCGTAAGGTAAAGTGGAACGAATTGTAGAGCGTTTTGAGAGTTAATTTAAAATATAACAATCTGAATTTTCGATTTGAAATTAAGTTTAAGGAAATCACGTTATTATTTATAAAACTGTGTGGGGCCGGCACAAAGAATAGCTCCACCCCGTTTCTTCCTATGGGAGTCGTAAAAGCCGACTAAGGGATTACCGGGGGACCGGGCAGCAACGTTCCCCTGTATACTAAAAACATCCACTGCGAACGCCAACCCGCCTGCCAAGTGTGGTAAAACCCCCATTTTGGGGAGGCCTATGTCCAGCAGTGGACGATGAAAGGCTGAAGAATGGATGGATGGATTTATAAACCTTGACAATGAAATTTAATAATAATATTTAACTTGCTTTATATATATTATTATTTCACGTTTTATTATATTATTTTTCTAAGTTTATTTATCATAATATATGTATCTAGTTGTAGCCACACGTTGAGTAATATAATATAAAAATGACCATAAATATGATTCCATAAAAAAAAATGGCGCCGCATTTCTTAACGCTCACTTGGACCCAAGTCATTGGATGGGTCTTTATGAACTTAATATGAGTGAAAATAATTACGTCATCAATGACGTTTTCTCCGTGACTCCAATATAGTTGATATGTAGAAGGACTACAAGAATATTTTACGCGTTATGAGCGTCAAGTGCAACGCGCCCCAGGTAAGATTAATTAATTACAATTAAGTACATACATCATATCACACATACCATATGATGACGCAGTCCTATAAATATGTATTTATTTATGTTATATAGGTACATTATATGCTTCGCAACTATCTAGAATATGAAACAGAACGTTATAATACAAATTGTATTACTTTTATAACAACCAACGAGTTACCTGGTTTACAAGAAACTATATATTATATTACCTACAATTTCGACTGCCTTGAACTGTTTACTTCTGTAATTTGTATACTCCTATAGTTGTGTATCGTATGGTGGGTGAGTGCGCTGTAGGCCCAAATCCCTCCCTATCATCTCTCAATTATCCTTCTTATCATCTCCTTAGTATCCTACCCATCCTATCTTTAATATCTTTCCTAACAACCTCCTATCCCATTTCTTGAAGATGGCGACGCGGGAGTGACCCCTCTCGTGTTGCTAGCATCTATAGGCTACGGTAACCGCTTACCATCAGCCACCTGATTGTTTTCCACCTAGATAGTATATAAAAAAACCTTCTTACTCCTTTTAGGGCTTCTTGTTTTTACTATTAATCTTTATTAATTATGATAAGCCTAATGAATGTTCATATTCGTAACTATTGATAGGTCCGTAATAAAAAATCTAACCCATATTTCACTCCTGCAATCTTTCTTAATATAGAAATGTCCTACTGCGGGATTTACATCCCGCCGAAGGACATGTGGGGTGTAATCTATGACCATATAATAAAATATTTTAGATATATAGGGGTATACACACTGTGGCATTACCATTTATGGTATTTGTGTAATGTAAGGTTATTTTAAACATTAAGTTTGCAAATATTACTATTAATAATTTAAAAGAAAGTTGTTTGAACTCAACAATCACTACTATCTAGAGTTTGAGAAACCTTCTTTTAAGTCGCTTTTATAAATATTCGTAATAGTAAGCAATTTGCATAGAAAAATCTTGTACCTATGTATCTAGAATAAACGAATTACTGTTCTTCTTTCATCAAATTTTATTGTTGCAATACTGGTGCAATACAATTTTAAGACGTTTGTCTTCTAAAATTTGTCTTTTAAGTTATATTCTTAATAATAAATTCAATCAAAGTATTACACAACACAGCATAACTAAAGTTTCGTGGAAGATTTGGAAATATTGCAATTTAAAAATAAAACTAGACGTCGCGAGACGTCTACCAGATGTGAAACCATCGAAATTATTTTGTTGAAATAAAATGATCATAACTTGACAAAGTACTACTCCTCAAGACTAATCAAACGAGTATAAACTCGATAGGGTTGCGTCGTTTTATTATAGAATTACTGTGACCACCTTCCAGCTCTATCGCCAGACCCCGGATACCATGTAGAGAAAAAGTACTCATCAAGACAAATCATACGAGCCCAAACTCGATGGAGTTTTGTCGCTTTATAACGGAGTTCCTATGGTCACCTTCTAGCTCCATCATCAGACCCTGGATACCATCTAAAGACAAAGTACTCGTCAAGACGAATCATACGAGCCCAAATTCGATGGGGTTGCGCCGTTCCATTATAGAGTTCCTATGTCCACCTTCCAGCTCCATCATCAGATCATCTCCATGTCATCATAATATTGCATTGTCACGCAATATACAGATGCGTGTAAAATTGCAGCTCAATCGGAAACCGGGAAGTGTGTCAAATTTAACTTGCAATATTTGAACGGGACAAGTAAAATAAAAGCGTGGCCACGCTAACAGCCGATTTTACTCTTCCTCCGCATTAGATGTTTCACATCAAAAATGTTGAATCTGTTTAAAAAGCTGTAACTAAGATGTGTCTGTTAATTTAAGGTATTTGAGAAAAATAATATGTATACTGTATTGTCATATCTAAGAGTATTTGAACACAAAACATTTTTTTATAATATTGTCTGTTTTTTCATTCGCACATCGCGCTAAAACTACTTAACGGATTTTGGTGAAATAATTTTTATAGCTCTTGATTAGAGTTATGAACCAGTATACATACGTTATTTCTTCCGCTACTAGGTATATCGGGAACCTGAGATAAATAAATAAATATTCACGGACATTTTTCACACAACGTCTTCTGGTCCCAAACTAAGCTTAATGCTTGTGCTATGCGTACCAGATTACGGATATAATACATATACTACTTTTTTTGTAAATACATACATATTATAGATAGAAAACACCCAGACGCAGTACAAATATTTGTGTTCATCACACAAATAATTTTCCTGAGTGGGAATCGAACTCACGACCTCGTGCACGGAAGTCAGTTTCACTACCGACTACGCCACGAGGCCCGTCAATCATTAAATATGACTTAAAAACTAGCTTTTGTAAGCAGTGGACTCGTGGGAAAAAGCTGGTAATTTGCATTTATTGAGGAGTGGTTTAGATACTGACTCTCCAGACCGAGTGTTGTAGGTTCGATTTAAATACTTCACAATAAAGGATATTACTTAATGCAGGATATTGCATTTAAAAAAAAATATAATATTTTGCCAGAATCTGTTTTACAGTAGATATTGTGAAAACTGACTACTCACCCTAGATGACCGCATAATATTTTACAAGTCACAGCGGCAGCGTGCTCGAGGTCGTCTGACAGAGACAAATCGTTTAATTCAACATATGAACTCAAGCACACAGGCTAGCCAAAATAAACAAGAAAGTTATGTGTTAGTTTATGAGAGCCGACAGATTTTCATTTTCACAAGGGTTTTTTTTTTCAATTGAAATATTTATTTTTATTTATCCACAAGTGCTATGCATACAATAAAAACAAACTTCTTACATTATTATTTTCTTTTTATCAATAAGTGTAGGTAAAATTTAATATTTGCTTTATTTTTTGAACTCAATGCGCAAATAAAGAAGAACAAAAACAAAGGTAAAAAATTTTGTAGAGTTACTTAACCAGCAAGTTCTGTATAATTATTGAATATATATAGTAGCAATTATTGAATATATATAGTAGCAGTATTGGGTTTCGTGTCAGTTTAGATTATAAAATTCTAGTTCCAGACTTAAAGATCTTTCTATTCGGTATTTTGATAGATATTTTTTAAGAATTTGACATGCTTAGCCATATAATTTTCGAGTTCACATTTTCGCTATTTGTGTTAGATTGAGATATACACGATAATAGAGGGCTTTAACAAAAATCCGCGACAAACGGGCTGGTTATACTATTTATCCTTAGTTTATTACCAGAAGTACAATAAAAAATAATACATCAGCGATTCTCGCTACTCACATTTATCAATTATAATCAATGTGGAATTGTGGAGTTTAGGCTGACTGACCGCATTCGTAACGACGACGTAAGAGAGCGACTATGTATGAAAGAGAGTATTGGTGTAAAGATGCGATAGGGAATGCGCCGATAGTGCGGACATGTGGAAATAATGCCGGACGAGCGATTGGTTAAGAAGATATACAATTCGAAACTGGAACGATGTAGTTTCAGGGGGACACCGAGAATAACCTACCTTGACCAAATCGTTCATGTATTGAAGGATGGTAGAGTTAGGAGTCTCCAAAACCGGCGAACGTGTATGAAGAGAATTACAAATGCGAAAGACTTATGCAAGAATAGAGCCTCTTAAGTCTCTTAGCACTCAGTTCCCTCTGCCTGCTCCACAAGGAAGATGGCATGATGATAAGTAAGTAATGTGGAATCTTATTCTTAGCGTTTACTTTATAAATCAAATAGTATTTAATATTTACACACCATACTTATTTTTAAGTCATTGTTTTAGTGATAGCAAATATTTATTATCTAAACATCAATCTAATATTAATTTAAGAAGAATGCATCATTAGCATTTCGTCTTAGTTCTATGCAGCATAATTTATCCTTACTAATATTATAAACTAGATTCTGATCGCGTCCTCGTCTGCGTGGACTTCAGAACATAAATACGTCACCATACATTTCGTCGGAATAAAAAGGATATAATGCTAAAGCGCGTATGTTTGTTTGTTTGTTTGTTACACATTCACGCCGTAACATATCATATGATCGTCATGAAATTTAGCATGCATGTATTATATAGTCCGGAGTAGTAGTACACAGGCTAGCTTTATCTCGAAAATGGGCCCGTTCCTTGATTATGTGCCGTAGACTAAACTATAAAACTTTAAACTTTAAAAAAATATAATACCTATAATTTGACATATTTTTTTCTTTTCTTTTAAAAGACCTCACATTAACGAATTAGTAAATAATCCTCGTATCGCAGGGGACTTTACAAGCATACAATTTAACATACACAAAGTACCCCAGACCCCAAAGAACCATTTATAGACTATGCAAAGAATAGTTCTGTGTAGGAATTGAACCCACAACACTCAGCATGGGATGTCGTTATCTAAATAACTCTGCCATCTGGGAAGTCAAGGACCATCCATCCATCCATCAGCCTTTCAACGTCCACTGCTGGACATAGGCCTCCCCAAGAGAACGCCACAACGAGCGTTCCTGTCTTTGTTCCTGACTGCATCCAACGGCTCCCTGCGGATTTGACAAGATCATCGGTCCACCTGGTGGGGGGCCGTCCTACGCTGCGCCGTCCGATAAGTGGTCGACACTCGAGAACCTTTCTTCCCCAACGGTTGTCGGTTCGTCAAGCGATGTGGCCTGCCCATTGCCACTTCAGCATGGCAACCCGGCGGGCTATGTCGGTCACTCTTGTTCTCCTACGGATCTCCGTATTACGGATTCGATCACGTAGGGAAATACCAAGCATAGCCCTCTCCATGGCCCGCTGAGCGACTTTGAGCCTTGAAACGAGGCCAACATTCAGACCACGTCTCTGTTCTGTATGTCATAACCGGTAACACACACTGGTCGTAGACCTTCGTTTTCAGACACTGCGGAATATTGGACGAGAAGATCTTCCTTAGTTTCCCGAACGCTGCCCAGTTGAGATGGATTCGTTGATTGACCTCTTTCTCGAAGTTGTGCCTACCTAACTGAACTGTTTGTACCAGGTAGACATAGTGGTTGACAACTTCGAGAAGCGCACTCCCGACTGGGACCGTTGCTGAAATAACATGGACATTAGACATGAATTTCGTCTTGTCCATGTTCATTTTGAGATCCACTAGTCGGGAAACCCTGCTGAGATCATTGAGCATGGTGCCAAGGTCCTCCAGCGATTCTGCCATGACTACGATGTCGTCAGCATATCGAAGATGAGTGATGTATTCGCCATTGATGTCGATGCCGAATCCGGTCCAGTTCAAGAGCTTGAAGACATCTTCCAATGCAGCGGTGAAGAGTTTCGGTGACATAACGTCTCCCTGTCTAACACCTCTCTGCAGTTGGATTGGTTTCGTACTCCTGTCCTGAACACGGACTGACATGGTGGCGTTTCTATACAAGCACTTCAGCACTTCAATGTACCGATAGTCAATTTGGCACCGCTGAAGGGACTGCAGCACCGCCCAAGTTTCGATCGAATCAAAGGCTTTCTCATAGTCCACAAACGCCAGACACAGAGGCCGATTATATTCCTCGGTTTTCTGTATAATCTGTCGTAGCGTATGGATGTGGTCTATGGTACTATAGCATTTTCGGAAACCGGTTTGTTCGGCAGGCTGGAAGTCGTCAAGCCTGTGCGTGAGTCGATTTGTAATGACCCTCGAAAACAACTTATAGACGTGGCTCAAGAGCGAGATAGGTCTATAGTTCTTCAAGAGGGTTCTGTCATCTTTCTTGAAGAACAGCACCACCATGCTTCTGGTCAGAAGTCAGAATTGAACAGCCTCTGAAGAGCTTTTAAGACCGGCTTTCCGCCTGCTCTTAGAAGCTCCGCGGTGATTCCGTCGTCTCCCGGTGCCTTTCCGTTCTTTAGTTGTTTGAGAGCCATTCTGATTTCGTACAGCCTGACGTCCGGGATATCTTCGGTAAAGTGCCGAGTTAGCTTGGATCTGGGATCTTGTACCAAGCCGACAACAGGACCCTGGGATCTTTACAACTGTCCATAGAACTGATAGACCTCTCTGAAGATCTCATCTCGGTATGAAATGACAGTGCCGTCGTTGGTCCTCAGCTTAGTTAACTGGCTTTGGCCGACAGACCGATCTCTTGCGAACACTTTCGAGCCTTGGTTCCGCTCTATCGCCTCTTTAATGCGGATAGCATTAAATTGGCGAATATCATGTCGCACGGCCTTGGAGATCTGTCTGTTTAACCGCCTCAGGCAGGACCAATCGGCTGAAGACTGGACTGTCATTTCTTGTCTCCTTTCCATGAGCTTAAGAGTATGGTCCGAGAGTTCACGAGTCCTACTAACGCGACGGGCCTTAAAGTAGATCGACCCGACCGCTTGGACAGTTTGCACGAACCTGCTGTTCAAATCGCTCGCTGACTCGCACTCATCTAGGTATTGGAAGCGATTTTGTAGTTCGAGCTGAAAGCTCTCGGGGTTCTGGTATTGGGCAGGTGTTGGTCGGAGCGTAGACTTCATCAAGCGTGACCTCTCGACTTTTGTGCTAATATTCAAGATGCCCCTAACTAGTCGGTGATCACTCCCAGTTTTAATCCGTTTGTCCGTCAAGATGAAGTTAACCTCGTTTTTTACTGAACCATCAGGGCTGATCCAGGTCCATTTCCGCTGGGGCTGTTTCCTGAAGAAGGAATTCATCATGTAGAGGCCTTCCTTCTCCAGAAAATCAGCCAGCATCTGGCCCCTGTGATTCCTCTGCCCGAAACTATAGTGCCCTATTTAGATATTTTTTATATATATTTTTAGCATTTGACATGCTTAGCACTATACATTAAACACAAAGTGAAAAATGTGAAATCGAAAATAACAGTCAGGAGCAGGATTTGAACCTGCATCTTCTGGATACCGTCCAGATGCTTTACCAATTCAGCCATCCTGACAATTGCTCCTGACTGCTAATTTCGATAACACATCATACTTAACGTCTTTGGGTGACGCCTGCGCCATCTGTCGGGAGTATTTTCATACATTATACCGACCAGGTAAACTTAATTTTACAATTAAGATTTTACCTAATAATGACGCAAACCCTTTAAATATTTAGATATTTTTTTATATATATTTTTAGCATTTGACATGCTTAGCACTATACATTAAACACAAAGTGAAAAAGCTAAGCATGTATGGTGCCCTACTTTCAGCTCGTCGTCTGTCCTTTAGGGCCTCCACCTCGTCGTTGGAGTGTGTCGAAGTCCGTGCGTAAACCTGTATGACCTTCAACGAATACTCTGAGTATAAGGTACGCTACCCTTTTTTTTTCTTTTTTTTGTTTAGGCGGGAAGAAATGTACCTAACCGCACACCCCGTCGTTCGGGGCAACGAACAGGGTAGTTTGGGGCCCTCACCCACTAAAGAAACCCGCCGTGTGCCGTCTCTCCGCCTTTATTGGCGGGCCACTGGAACTATGTTACATTCCTTCGGTGGTAAGGTACGCTACCCTACTCGACACACTCTCAATCCTCTCCACGTTGCCTACGAAAGACCTGCGAACGATAAACCCGACACCTCCTTGGGACTGGTGGTCGCCCTCCCGGAGGAAGAGCAAGTTCCCAGACTGGAGGATTGTCGTGCCGTCACCCTCTCCTCGGACTTCTGACAACCCTATAATGTCCCTGCGGATCTTGCTCAATTCCTCTTCCAGCTCGGCGATTCTCTCGTCGGTCCGAAGTGTCCGAACGTTGTGCCACCAGGGCCAGAAGTCGTTGTTTGTGGTCGCCTTTCCGCGACCGGAGATTCTTCGCACCCCCTGCTCTGCCGTTACCGGCCCCGCTACCGTTAGGCCACGGAATAGCGGAGCTACCGTGACTGGGGGCAATTTATATTGTGTGCTTGTCATGGGGGATTATTCCGTAATCGCCACGCTTGGCAGGCGGGTTGGCGATCGCAGTGGATGTTGTTAATACTCGAGGGAGTGCTGATTCCCTCAATCGGCTCTTACGACTCCCGTGGGTAGAGAGGGGTGGGACAATTCTAAAGCCGGCCCCACACGGCAGAGCCGGCCCCACACGGCAGATGATGTCGGTAGTCAAGGACACGGGCGGAATTTGGTATTTCAATTGGCGGGCCACTGGAACTATGTTACATTCCTTCGGTGGTCCAAGACAAACAACCCTACAATTTTGTATTATACATTATAGCTAATATTTAAAAAAAGAGTCATCTGCTAGCCGATACTATTATGAGATATACATCCGTCCATCCCCGGATTATAAATATATAATCCCTCCCACATTAACACTTTCAATTTCATATTTTATTCAAACTGGATTATTCAAACCCATGATTTTCAATAGCATATCAGGAAAAATAAAAACTCGAAAATAATTGGGCAATAATGTTAATTCGTATAACTAAATAAACTAAATTAATATCTTTTATAATTATTTTTTGGAATCGTTTTTTTTTTGTTGCATTTTAACGTCTTTGTTTTTATTATAAGTAATTTTTGTTCCATACTTTTCGATGGATTTTAATAGAATAATACCCACCTATATTAATAACTCAATTGCTTGTGTCTTCATGTGTGTAAGGGGCCTCATACGTTAATCATTGGCGAGTATTAATATTTTTTCTATTAATTGTCATTAGTAAGCACTTAAGAGGTATATTCATATTTATAAGTAAGTGGCAATATAATTATAATCGCGGGCGATGATGTTCTCTAGCTTATTAAAAGCCTAATTAACTCTCGCCAAAACTTACGTGGAGAAACGTTCGTAAGTATAGTTTTTTATTACATGCTATAAATATAATAGAAACGTAGATACTGACGTAAGTAGGGCCATGTACGAGTAAGAAGAGTTGCTTCTTATATAAAAACTAGAATAACATCTGATTTACTTACTGTGTCGGCGTGTGTTAGAAACACCGATGATAGCAATAATATAGTTAGTCGCCACATTTTACCTGCAATAGAAATACGTATTAAAGTAAATTAGGTGTATAAAACCCAATGAATTTTAAACTTATCTATATTTTATAAGATTACATAGTATTATACCTATATTGAGTAGTTTAATAGACACCACACCGCACTAATAACCTCCGCGATCATGCTGTATCACGGAGGATTATACTAACATACAAAAAAGTTGTGTATCAAACAAAGATTTGTTCTGTATGAGAATTGAACCCGCAGTAATCGGGATGAAAGATTGGTATCTAAGCCACTTCGATATCTGTACAAGTGATTATAACTACATTTTAAAGGCATTCTATATATCATAGCATCACGCCTGTATTCCCCCAAGGGGTAGGCAGAGGTGTATTACACACCCACGATTCGCCAGCTATGTTTAAGTACCACGTAATAGGGGACGAGCTTATTGACGTCTACCGGGCACATTTCCAAACTCCGGGCTGCTACTTTTTTACGAAAAATCTCAATAACCTGACCCGGGAGGGAGCCTGACCCGGGGATCGAACCCGAGACCTCATGATCAGCAGTCACTTACACTACCGCTTCACTGCAGATTATGTTCGTTATTATTCTATATATCAACCTAAATAATTTTGTTTAGGTTGAAGTTTGTATAGGTACATAAATCTAGTGTTGTGTTATGTTAAGCCTTTTTAACAAGTTTACTTTAGGAAACCGCTCTGAAATATTAAAATCAATAAGTTCTTTACAAAATATGTTAACAATAAAACCTCAAATGGATAAAATACTTGTCATTTTTTTATTTCTCTTTGTGGAAATATCTATATATAAGGCATCAAAAATGTATGTTTCTCTCTGATATGAATGAGGCGAAAATTCATCAAAAACCTTCAATAGACGGCGCGTATCGTTCAAATACTTGAAATTCTTGCAAACAATAGAAGTACCCAGGTATAAGCTTGGCGATCATAACGTTCATATTTTTGTAATTATATTTTTATGTGGGACTTGGATTATTCCGTAGTAGTAATAAAATCATAAATATATAACTAAAAATACTATAGTTAAAGTTTTTATTAAAAAAACCACCCGTCCCGTGCATAATTTCACCACGTATAAGTTGGAAAAACTCATTCCCCTGCAGGCTGTAGAGTTTTCACGACGTACGTGCTTTTTAAATGGCATGATGTTAACTTATATCTGCTTAAACTAGCTTATTATCGGAACTCTGAACAGACGCGTGAAGAACACAAAGAAGCTAGTATTATATTGCCTTACTCTCATGGTTCATACATACTGGAACGACATAACCGGAGAGATATCATTCGCAATAGGTGTCAAAAACGTGTACAACTTCAGAGATATAGCTACTTTTGAAATCTTAATTCCAAATATTTTCCATATAAACGTAACTATGAAAAGTATTTAAAAAGGGTAAATTTATACATTCACTTAATTGAATATGTTTAATAAAAATGATTATTACGAGTACTATCTACCGTAGTTTAACGCAAAGCCAGAAAGTCATCAGCCGTAATAATCTCTTCAGCATTCATATTTTATTTTTCTTGTAAATAGCTCAACAATCCTAAGAGATAAATAATATTGTAATAAATAATGTTGTTGTCCGTGTAGTGACGGACTAAGAATACAAGTGTCACCGCCCCATTCTTTCCCATGGGTGTCATATGAGGCGACTAAGGGAAGTAAGCAATTATCATCCTTTGCATGACTGGTGGTAGGCCTGGGTACCAAGTGGGAGTACTCAATTGGTATCGGGCCCGAGCGGGCTGGTACCACCATCTCCCGTGTGACCAGCCATGAAGCACATCGTTGCGTTTTGGCTGTAGCAGTAGATAGCCGTTTATATTTCATTTCATATCTGTGAAATGAATTGGTGAGCAGCGGCTTGACAATACACTTGGTCTAGTCGAGTCCATGGGCGACGGTTACCATTTACCATCAGATGGGCCGTGGCTCGTCTGCCACTACATGCAATAAAAAAAAGAAATTATTTCAACAGTCGTTACTACTCTATAATGCTATCAAAGTATCTCAAAACAGGATAAGCGATATTTAACCTTCTATAGGTTATAGGATATTTAACCTTATATAGGTTAAATATTGCTACAAATCAAAGAACACATATTATACAAGCCTAAGAATCCATGAAGTGTCTGAGAGCAACCGATCGTTCCAAATACGATAGCATCAAAGAGCGTTGTCGTTTGAAACGCTCTCTTTGTTGGTATCGCAATGGCGGGCCGTTATTCTGACGTCCGACGACGTAGCGCATATCGTGTGCGTTAACATATCCAATATATAATAATAATATATTCTACTAAGTGCACATTTCTAGATAATATAATAAAATGTATTTCATAACAGTCACGGTCAACTTGGATTGCATCTCAATTTATAGCGTTGTACTATATTATGTTGCACCAATCATGCCGTCTTGCCTTTCACTCGGTTTTTACGTCATTATGCAGTTATTATGACATACCGGTATTATTTTATAAAAAAACCTGAAATCTAGCCTAGAGGGTCAACCAAGGACTGCCAAGTGTTGAGTATTAATCCCAACGCACATCTGGCTTTTTAAAATTATGTGCGTATTAATTATAAATTATAGTCGGCAAGGCCTCGTATTAAATACACAGCGTAGAATTATGGTTTATAATATGGAAATACTCAAGTTTCAACAATATAATGTTGCAAGAAACTACATTAATTTTTAGGATCAATTATTTTAAACGATAATAGAAAACATTTTGAGAAAATCAAGGCACCAGACATAACGAGATCAAGTCTAATAGGCCCAGTGCAGCCACCCACACATTTATGAACCCATCCATACGAAAGGAGAGTAAGGAGGTGTAAGTAGATTTTTTTTATTTATGTACTACACTAGTGGCAAACAGGCATACGGTCCAACTGATGGTAAGCGGTTACCGTAGCACTTAGACACCAGCAACACACAGGATTGGAAAGACAATAATGAGAGACCCTCTCAGAAAAGACCAGCTTGTAACAACGGCAGTTAATCTTACCGTTGTTTCGTATAACTAGTGAGAGCGCCGGAGGCCCAACCCCTTCCTTATCCTCTCCTAATTGTCCACCCTATCCACCTCTTATCGCTTTCTTTGGAGATAGCGACGCGCGAGTATTGCCTCTGGTGTTACTAGCGTCTATAGGCTACGGTAACCGCTTACCATCAGGTGGGCAGTATGTTTCTTCGCCACTCATATAGTATAGAAAAAACAGACTATTGAAGATGAAGGATTTTACTGAACATTGCACAAGAGAAAAAAATGAGGAATTCACTAAAAGTAATCTAAAAATATAAAAATTTTGTTCACTTTTACGAATATTCCAATTTTCTAGAAGAGTGGATCCATTAGTCATACCTGTATGGACGACAAAAGATCCATCTACTGTTGGCACAGCGGAAACCATTACCTACATATATATTATTTTAATCTTTGCCTTCCCGCCTCAGTAGTCACCGGCAAACCCATATCAACTTGCATGCTAAGGTGAGTATTATTTAACGTCAAATGAATGCCAGGAAAATACGATTGTACGCATATTTAACCATATACCAACCATAAGCTAGCATTTTATCCGGTTGCTTGTCTCCAAGGAGGGTAATAAATTGTATTTATTAGTTATATCTCTATCTCCCAATGTTGTAGTGAAATAATATGATGTATGTCCACTCGTTAAGTCTAATTGGAAGCTATGAAACAAAAAGCTTAATTAAATTAGTTCAGTATTTTAATCAGTTTTAATTAAATAAATTAGACTTAGAACATTAGGTACAGTTCTATAAAAATATTTACATAAGGACTTGTGTATTATTTATATCGCAATATTAATCATTAAAAGTTAATAAAAGTAGCAATTGAACAAAACACCTGGTCATAAATTTTATTTAGTATTAGAAAAAATTGTAGTATTTTGGGTATGAATATTAAATAATTATTATATACTAGGGGTAATTCGCTAGTATTTAATAGCTTAATTTAATATTAAATACGCGTGCGACTTCGCTCATGTTATACCTAATATATAAATTCATTTCGGATAGGATTTGCATAAAATCCTTTCTTAGTGATTAATATATAATATTACTTAAAACTATATTACTTAAAACCTTTTTAAATAATAACTTAAAACCTTTTAACGATATTTTCTATTGAAATAGACATAGACACACAAATAACCATTTTTAAATGTCAGGAATACGTTTCTTGTAATTTCTAATCTTTGGTAGTTTGGTAGTGCGTTGTGGGCAATACCTACTTATATATATACTTATACTTTAACATCATGCTAGGATCCTTAGGAGTTGATCAATGAACGAGCAATTGAGGATGGACAGGGTCGAGTTGTAATGATTATATAAAACAGTAAAGGATAATCTAAAAAAATAGAGAGTGCCGTTGGGTGAGACAAGTTGTCTAAAGATTTTTGTTTTTATCTCATAAAATTAATGATTTAGCTTCTAAGAACAAAGACAGTTACTATATGTTGATCAGATTATACGTCATTGAATTGAGACTGGAATACAAGATTAGCCCATTGTTCGAGTTATTCCATTGCCTCTTCATTGTGTATTTATCTACCATGGAATAAATTAATCAGTGTATATAATTATTTTATGAGTTTTCCTTTAGTTTGTTACTGTTTTTACGTGGTAATAAATAAATAAATAAATATTCACGGCCATGTTTCACACAACGCCCTCTGGTCCCAAACTAAGCTTAACGCTCGTGCTATGGGTACCAGATTACGGATATAATACATATATTACTTTTTTCTTCTAAATACATACATATAATAGAAAACACCCAGACGCAGTACAAATATCTGTGTTCATCACACAAATAATTGTCCTGAGTGGGAATCGAACACACGATTAATAATAGTAATACTAGGAAAGTAATCACAAACTTATAGGTTGTATTATCCAAAGGATTCATAGAGTAAAAAATCAACATTTTTCCTATAATAAACACACTTTAAAAAAATTAATAAAATCATACTTACTTTGATACAACTTCACTCCGATAATAATAAATCACAATTTGAAAACCGAATATAAATAATCTGAATTTGGAAATCGTAACGTTCTGTAACGTTTATTCGAACTAAGCGCCGCGTGCGCAGTTAGAGGCTTAACAAAACAAACTATCGACTGCATGAATATGCCTTGCCATTCTCCTGATCACCACTCTAGTGAGTTCTAGTCGGAAACCGGTATATAGAACCTCATTTACACCGAAAGAGCAATAAAAGAAACATTTGTTTTTTTCCACTCTAGCATAAAACATAGAATATTAGAATAGATTATTGTGAATAAATATTGAATACTACAATAATTGTATTTTCTATAATTTTTGAAAAGTCGCTTACAAATGTGCCTAAATCACGAATCTAACGTAGAGTAGGTTACCCTGTATTATTATTGTATTTGTTGCTGACGAACCGCGTGGTGACGAACTAAGAATACAAGTGTCACCACCTCATCCTTTCCCGCGGGTGTTGTACGAGGCGACTAAGAGAAGTAAGCAATTATCACCTATTGCATTACTGGTGGTAGGGCTGGGTACCCACTGAAAGTACTGACTTGATATCGGGCCCGAACGAGTTGGTACCACCGTCTCCTGTGTGACCGGTCGTGAAGCACGTCAGTGTGTTTTGGCTGTAGCAGAAGATAGCCGTTTATTCTTTCATTTCATGTCTAAGAAATAAAATGGTGCACACCGGCTTGACAATACTCTCGGTATAGGTGAGTCCATGACCGACGGTTACCACTTACCATCAGGTGAGCCGTGGCACGTCTGCCACCATAAGCAATAAAAATAAAATTAAGTATTTTTAGCATTTGACATGCTTAGCACTATATTTTTCACTTAGTCATTAATCAAATAAAATTAAGGTTTAAGAATACTGACAACTTATAATAACTATAAAAAAAGCCCATACTATTACTGTCCCACTATTGGACATGGATCTCCTCTCAGGGGGATTTAGGACATAGTCCACTGCTGGACGGTGCAGGTTGGCAGACTTCATAATCCAACCGAGAAAATCTCTCATGCATGCAAGTTGTGATGTGTTAATCACATATATTTGGTAAATTATTGTTTATTTTATATCTCAGAAAGAATGTAAAGCTGAACCCATCTGTCGTAAAAGTTACTTAACCTTAATCTTAAATATTTATTGACTGAATTAATTTTTAAATATTATACTTATAATTAATGTTATTGAATCAAGTCTATATTTACTTGTACCTGTGTCTATTCTGTTACTAATTTTATTATTGTCTTATGTAGTATTCCTAGTATTATTTTAATTTATTGCTATTAATTGTGACATTAATAACCTTATATATCGATTTTATATCTGAAATAAATGTAAAATAATATATAATAATAATAATTAAAATATCCTGATCTGGTCAAATAAAAATAAAAATTGGTATTTTAGCACTGTGGAACAATGGATTAATACAAAAATATTTCTTCATGCTTAAATTGTGCTCGATAATATTCTGACGGCTAACATTCCCTGAAGAATACAGATAAGAAACAAAATCTAAAACAGTGAACTAAATAGATCCCGCCAATCACATCTTAAATCCTTGATCTTGGATGTTCACATAATTAATACGTCATTTTACAATACCGACAGTATTAATTTTTAATTATTTTTGATCTATATTTTTTTTTAGCATTTGATATGCTCCACTACTTTATAAAGTAGAAATTATTTGTGAATAAGGAAACAGAGATTTTTAGTACGAGCGGTAATCGAACCCGTGTCTATTCCAATCCGATCAAATAGTATGATGGCGGCCGTAATAATTTTTAATTATTTTTGATCTATATTTTTTTTAGCATTTGATATGCTCCGCTACTTTATAAAGTACAAATTATTTTTGAATAAGGAAACAGAGATTTTTAGTACGAGCGGTAATCGAACCCGTGTCTATTCTAATCCGATCAAATAGTATGAAGGCGGCCTCAAATAGTATGAATTTTAATTGCAAAATTAAACTTACTATATTGGATTAATACATGTAAATGCATTCCGATAGATGGTGTTGGTCGTAAAGACAAATGTGATGAGCAGATTGGGATGACCGAAAAGGTCAGTAAGATAGCTCAGAGGCTTAGAGCACTTTCCCGGATTGGAAAAGACGCGGGTTCGATTCCCTTTCGTACTAAAAATCTCTTTTTCCTTATTCACAAATAATTTGTACTTTAAAAATGTTTCATTAGTTTGTATAATGATCTCTTGCATATACATGACGACATTTATAATTATAAATTATTAGAATTTAAAAATCTGTAAGGTGTTTTATGTCCTTATCTTCGCCTTTTGTGTTTAGCTAAATTTAAGCCATTTTTGTCGCTGCCATTGTAATATTGTCTACTCTATTATATTACCTACTAACTTTTGCGGCGGACGCGCAAGCAAACCCAGTTTTTAGGTGATATCTCGGGTCTGCGATATATTAGCGGGATAAAATGTATACCAGTTTTTAAGTCTACTCAAGAGCTATCAAATAAAAAAATAACATCAAAATCCATTCAGTAGTTTTTGCGTGATGCCTGAACGAGACAAAAAATCTAAAAAATATTGTTTTTGTTCACACACGCCTATATAGCCTACTAGCCTTTGTCCGCAGCTCCACCGCAGCCAAAAGCCAGTTTTTTTTGGTTATATCTCAGGTTCCCGATATAGTAGCTGGATAAAATGTATACCAGTTGTTAAGTCTCATCAAGAGCTATCAAACAAAAAAATTAATTAAAATCCGTTCAGTAGTTTTTCGATGATGAGTGAATAAACAAACAGACAAAAATCTAAAAAATCGTTTTGTGTTTAGACACGCCTATATAGCATAATTCAGTATTTTTTTCTCAAATATCTTAAATGTACAGACACAGCTCTGTTACAGCTTTATAATAGTATAGATGACAGACATAATTTCTCAAATATCTTATACTCGTATTAATTGTGTGTTCTGTAATGTCAATAATTCAATGGGTGAGATACCTGTCTCACATTCTTGCAGTCTGTGGTTTGAGTCTTGTCCATTGAACTATATAGTTACCTCATATACATGTATTGTGTTTAGTAATCTTAGTTCTAAGTAACTTTCTATATGCTTGATTGATCATTCTGTGTACACAAAGTTAGAAGCATAGTATAAAACGTTTCTATTGCCCTATTTTTATAAGTTTTATGTAGCGCTATGTTTTGTTTTGTGCTGCTTCTACTACTACTACTTACCATCAAACCGTCTTCCTTGCGGGGTAGGCAGAGAGAACAGAGTGCCAAAAGGCTCTTCTTGCATCTATCTATCCTTTCCTCAACGTTCATAATATTCTTCATACATGTTTACCGGTTTCAGAGACGCCTGACTCCATCTTCCTTCAATACATGACCAATTTAGTCTAGCTAGGTGATTTTCAGTTTCCCCTGTACCTACATCCTTTCACTTTCGCATTGTATATCTTCTTAACCAGTCGCTCGTCCGGCATTCTTTCCACATGTCCGAACCATCGGAGCATTCCCTTGCGCATCTTTATCTCGCGTTTGGTGTACCTTAATAAATAAAATACATATAATCGTAAATTTTGCAATGCTTTGGGGCTTTACACGATATTTTGAATAATACATTTTTAAATAAATAAAATAACAGATAATCTAAAACTAACTCAATAACTATATGTATGCAACATCACAATAAGCGTGTCTCCTTTTATTGGTAAACTACCTTGCTCTGTTGTTGGTTTATCGTAAATAAAATATGGAAATTAGGTAAGTACAACGATATTCATTACAGCGTCGGGTTTTAGAGTATTTTTATAATAGCGAAGAATATTCATCTAGCTTTTCATGAAGTAGATAGTATTTGCATTTAAATATCATAAAAGCTGTAGCACACGGCAAAATATGTGCCTGCAACTTTCAAACTATTCACCTCTACATTTAAAAAATATATATTCGTTAGTCAAAATTAATTAAAACAATACGTAGTAAATTGCGAATAAAATAAAGACGGGTAATAGAAGTAAGCAATTATCACCATTTGGATTACTGGTGATAGGATTGGGTACCAAATGGGATCACTCAATTGTTGTTGGTGCCGAGCGGGTCGCTACCATCTTCAGCCGTGTGACCGACGGTAAAGCAGCTAGGTGTGTCATAACTAAAAGTTGTTGTGGGAGATACCCGTCTAATCATTCAATTTATATCAGTGATCAGAGCAGCTGCTTGGCAGCATTCTTAGTATATTGATTGCAGGGGTTATCACATAAAATCAGGTAGTAGCTCGTCTGCTACGAAAAGTAAGAAAAATATGTTGTCCTGTTTCATTTTTTTATTAACTGCGCAGACAGAGTGGTTTAGATACCGGCCTCCGGCCCGAGTGGTCATGGGTTAAAGTCCCACACAAGACAACTCTTTGAGTGATCCACAAATGGTTGTTCTGAGTCAGGGTGTACTTTGTGTCCGTGAAATTGTATGTTAGTAAAGTCCCTCGCGATACAAATAAATAAATATATAAATATTCACGGACATTTTCACACAACGTCCTCTGGTCCCAAACTAAGCTTAACGCTTGTGCTATGGGTACCAGATTACGGATATAATACATAATTATACTATTTTTTTTGTACATATTATAGATAGAAAACACCCAGACGCAGTACAAATATTTGTGTTCATTACACAAATAATTGTCCTGAGGGGGAATTGAGCCCACTACCTCATACATGGAAGTCGGTTACACTACCAACCACATCACGGGACCCTGATAATAATAATCCCCTAATACCAGGACTATTCCTTAGTGCAGGGTATTGTTGTCTTTAAAAATATATATATGTACCTATAATTGAACATTACGCAATAATCCTTACTAATAATAATGTATTATAAATAAGAAAGTATGTTTGTTTGTTTGTAACGCTTTCACGCTGTGACCATTGAACCAATTAGCATACATATAGTTCGGATCCCAGAAAGAGACATAGGCTAATTTTTAACCCAGAAATAAATGGTTCCAGTGGAATAGATATTTTTGCATAGAAATAAAACCGCAGAATACAATTGAAAATACCTTTTTTTATTTAGGCGGAAAAAATGTACCTAACCGCACAACCCGTCGTTCGGGGCAACGAACAGGGTAGTGTTGGGCCCTCATCCACTAAATAAACCCACCGTGTCCGTCGTATCTTTGCCTGTGTTGGCGGGCCACTGGATTTATGTTACATTACTTCAGTGGTACAATTTAATATATTATACCTGAAGATTGATTGTACTTAACATTATGCAATATCACTTATTAAGTGGTTTTTCTTATGCAGTACTTTAAGTACCTTCTTTATGACGTTGCCGTGTAATTATTAATTACAATTTTAGAATACAAAGTTTCTTGAGAATCCATAATTTAACGTTATATTTGAAATCATTAACTAACGATTATGCCTACAATTGACTTATTAGTTATTTATGAGACGTATTGGGTAGGTGTGCTTTATTGCTTTTGCACAGAATTAATTTTGATTAATATATTACGTGTGATTAATCACTTTAAGCAAATTAAGTAGCAATCATTCTGTCACAAAGCTGACATTAATTAGAATTCGGTTCCTCATTACAATTTCACTCGGTGATTCGTTAATGTGTGGGACTGCATATCATGAGTTTTCGGGTATAATTACCGGCTCAGCCAGCAATAATATATTGGGTTTTTCGGCCAAAACACTCTCATTGGCAGCTTGAAGTGAGAAAACTGGTTGATAAGCCTTGCTTATCCCAACACGAATGAGGCGGCTCGATCGGGTTAGTACTACTCTCTCACAAAAGATTAGCGTGAACCAACAGTAGTAGCCCTACCGTTGTGTTTTTTATGGTGAGTGAGAGTGCTGTAGCCCCGAACCCCCTCCTCTCCTTGTTATCCTTCCTGCCTTCTCCTTAGTATCCTAACTATCCTCTCCGTAATATACTTCCTATCCATCTCCTATCCCATTCCTTGGAGATGGCGACGCGCAAGTGATGGCTCTGGTGTGTGCCGTAACTAGCCTTTTATGCGCCCGGTGCGCCCGGTAGCTTCTATAACTGCGCCCTTAAAATATGTTCTAATCTTACAGGCTTAATCCAGGAACCAGGGTTCCCTCTAGGGATCTTATA
This sequence comes from Leucoma salicis, assembly GCA_948253155.1. Lineage (NCBI taxonomy): Eukaryota > Metazoa > Arthropoda > Insecta > Lepidoptera > Erebidae > Leucoma > Leucoma salicis. Next base: position 11,316,865 of record OX411815.1, read on the forward strand.
GGGGTCTGTGCGAACTGCGTCACAGAGAAATTTATGCCAGTCTAGTTTCCCACCACTACGAGAACTGGATGGTAATTTGGCTCATAAAGCCAAATAGAAAATCTTTTGGGCCAACTCTTTGCTTCCAATTCAATATTGGACGCCGGAGCAGCTACACCGCCCACCATATTGCGGTGTGAAAGCTAATGCCTGAAATCCGCATTACGCAACGTGCCATGAGGAGGGAGCTGCTGTTGCTGGACATCCATGAGTCAAATGAACTGGATGGCATCCTTGTGGTGGTTCTTTGTACGTGCGCCCCTGAGTTGACCCCCGTACTTACGCGCTTGTTCCGCCTTTCGTTTAGTACACGCAGGGTTCCTGCATCGTGAAATGTAGCCCATGTTCACCCGATTCCTAAAAGGGGTGATCGGTTGGACCCGGAATCACATTCTTGCTCTCCAAGGTACTAGAGAAAGTTATTAACCGCCGGCTTCTGCAACACCTTGAGGATCACCTGCTGATCAGTGATCGCCAATGGCTTTCATCATGGTTGGTCTGCTGGTGATCTTCTCGTGTACCTCATCTTTCCGTTGGACAGAGATCTTGATGGGTGTTGCATTCAGCCTAGACATCGTGAAGGCGTTCAACATTGTACCCGATGGGCTCTGCAGATAGAAAACCAGCTTCCTTTATAGTGGTTGTAGACGGATGCTGGAACAATACCATTGAGGTTTATGCTGGCGTACCACAAGTAATAAATTACTAAGTAATAAATCCGCTACTGGACCACTGAAGGAATGTAATATAGTTCCGGTGGCCCGCCAATAAAGGCGGAGAGACGGCACACGGCGGGTTTCTTTAGTGGGTAAGGGCCCCACACTACCCTATTCGTTGCCCCGGATGACGGGGTGTGTGGTTAGGAACATTTTTTCCCGCCTTAACAAAAAAAAAGGGTCTGCGCCCTGTGCCCGAGCACCGCTGACACCGCCCTATTTACAGCACTGCACCCATGTAGTATAAAAAATAAACTTGCACTCCTGTGCCTCAGAAATTACGTTTAAAGCTGATCATGTGTCCGATCTCGCTCCGGTTATATCGGAATGCCGCCCCACCGAACAATGAAAGTGAAAAAATAAAGAGTTGTACACACACATTCGTAAATTATAATAACACCTGCATGGTTAATTAATTTCTCGTTTTGTGTTGTTACAGTCCTATGTAACTGAGGCCAGTGGAATATTTCGTAATTGATTTACGTAAATTAATTAGGAAGAAATTTTAACGGGATTTCCAGAAATATCATTTTTTGCGGCAGTAATATTACACTGACCAGTATTGTGAATATAAATAGTCTAAATAATTGACCACTGACCTTCATTCTGGGGAAACCCAATATTAGCACATAAATGCTCTGTGAAAAATTGAACACTAACACCCATATTCTAAGACGGTTCCTCGAAAATGTCTCTACTCCACTCAAGCGCACTCAAGGAGTTTGGTATTCTTAGTTGCAAAAAATCTCCTCCACTCGAAGCCTTTCTTCACTCGAGGAGAGGAAACAACTGTCAATCTCAAGGTACATCGGGACCAACCTTAAGGAATACTCAAGGAAGTTTTTGTTCTATTAACAATTTACTGAAGTTTATTATTTCATGTGAATATTGTTTTCTAGTGTTTATAATGTATTTCCAGCGGCTTTTAAATTTGTATTATTAAGTATGATTATCTCATAAGATGTTACTTGCGAGATGCTGCAAACCCAACTTTTACGATACCGTAGAATTCCAAAGACGTAGGTAAGCTATTTTTTTTCCAGCAGGATTACCGGCACCTAAAGTAGCCGTCGAATTTATTTTATAATTAATTATGAGTTCCTGTAGGCATAACTTTACCGACCGATATTCAGTAAGAATATCTACCAGACATATTACAAAATAAATGATATCTAAACAGTTTATACTAGCTGTAAAAACACCCAGCAAAAAAACAATGTTGACGCGACGACGCTATGTAGGTACTTTCTGGTTATACGATATACGTAAGTATTACTTTTTGCTATGTAGGTACCTACCCGAGTTTTACTCCTTGTGGCGATCCTTGTATAATACCTATCGTCCTATCTAAACATTTACATGTCAAATGACAAACATCTGCCCCCTGAGGCAGAATGTCATATTTCACGTGTCGACCGTATCGAGATCACTGTGATTGGTTGAGAAACCGACGCGTGATGTCACAATAATCCGTTAGCCAATCACGGTGATCATACAAGCGAGACGATACGATCGACATGTGAAATATGGCATTCTGCCTAACCCCCCTGTTAACTTTTGAGTGACCACAGATGTAAAATCAAAGCATTTTTGCCCAAAACAATGTTCTATCTACAATACAATGACGTAATTAATGACGTATTACCTCGACTCAACCTCATTCGAGGTTCCTCGAGTTTTCAACTAAGAATACCAATTTCGAGGATTCCTTTAGATATTCCTTGAGGTATCCTCAGTTGAGTTTGAGTCGAGGAAAGGCTGAGGAACCGTCTTAGAATATGGGTGTAAGTAATGGATTGTTGATGAACTCCGAAACTACTGAACCGAATTTTACTTTTTTTCTTTTTATATGTGTGTTTTGTTCCAACTTAAGAGATAGGATACTTTATATCTCAATTTATAATTGCAATATTTATTCATGTAAAAATATATGGAGGTACGAAGTTCGCCGGGTCAGCTTGTATCTATTAAATTGACACGAACACGAAGTCGCGGGCAGCAACTAGCACTGTATAGTTCTTCTGATTCTGTCTAATACAAAACGAAACCATATATAAAGGCATTTTATTTTGAATTCTTTCCTTTTTTATACACGAAGAAGTAGGCTTATGGCACGTTATATGGATGTCAAAATAAGCATACGACCCACCAGACATCGGTTACCGTAGTCATGAGCAACACACGCACCGCACCGAAGCAACCCACGCGTCGCCAACTCCAAGTAGTCCCAGGAAGGTAATAAGGAATCACGCCTGTATTCCCCGAAGGGGTAGGCTTTTTACGAAAAAGCTCAATAACACTGCCCGACCCAGGGATCGAACCCGAAACCTCATGATCAGCAGTCGCATACACTACCGCTGCACCACCGAGGCAGTTAATATAATAATAATTATTATTTATTTCAGATTTCTTGCCCATTTTGTGTTAGTAAGTACTTGTCTACTAACCTTACAAAACTAGTGTTAGTAGGAACAAACAAATTACAATTAAATTAAATACTAAATACTACGTCACAGATCTGTGTAGGCGCATCCAATGCTCCAGTATGGGGCTATCCCCCCTATCTGCTATTGTACTGAGGATGCTGTCAGGACTGCCACGCACCCTGTACATGGAGGCATGCATCTTTTTATAATAATGGCGTGAAAACCATCTGTTGCAGCTTCGATGAACATGCCTGAGGCGCTACAGTATCGTGGCAAACCCATCAACAACCTAAACGCATTATTCGGTAGTGTAACCGACTTCCGTGCACAAGGTCGTGGGTTCGATCCCCACTCAGGACAAATATTTGTGTGATGAACACAGATATTTGTACTGCGTCTGGGTGTTTTCTATCTATTATATGTATGTATTTATAAAAAGTAGTATATGTATCATATCCGTAATCTGGTATCCCATAGCAGCTAAGCGTTAAGCTTAGTTTCGGACCAGAGGACGTTGTGTGAAAAATTTCTGTGAATATTTAAATATTTAATATTATGTATAGTGCTAAGCATGTCAAATGCTTAAAATATATATAAAAATATCTAAATATTTAAAGGGTTTGCGTCATTATTAGGTAAAATCTTAATTGTAAAATTAATTTTACCAGGTCGGTATAATGTATGAAAATACTTCCGACAGATGGCGCAGGCGTCACCCAAAGACGTTAAGTATGATGTGTTATCGAAATTAGCAGTCAGGAGTAATTGTCAGGATGGCTGAATTGGTAAAGCATCTGGACGGTATTCAGAAGATGCAGGTTCAAATCCTGCTCCTGACTCGATTTCACATTTTTCACTTTGTGTATAATGTATAGTGCTAAGCATGTCAAATGCTAAAAATATTTATAAAAATATCTAAATATTTAAAGGGTTTGCGTCATTATTAGGTAAAATCTTAATTGTAAAATTAAGTTTACCTGGTCGGTATAATGTATGAAAATACTTCCGACAGATGGCGCAGGCATCACCCAAAGACATTAAGTATGATGTGTTATCGAAATTAGCAGTCAGGAGCAATTGTCAGGATGGCTGAATTGGTAAAGCATCTGGACGGTATCCAGAAGGTGCAGGTTCAAATCCTGCTCCTGACTGTTATTTTCGATTTCACATTTTTCACTTTGTGTTTAATGTATAGTGCTAAGCATGTCAAATGCTAAAAATATATATAAAAATATCTAAATAACGCCATAACTGTTCCAAAATAGCTTAAATTAAAGCATTTAGTAAGCCATGGATAAAAAGGGAAGCCAAGGAAGATCTTCACGTCCAATATTACGCAGTGTCTGAAGACGGAGGTCTACGACCAGTGTGTGTTGCCAGTGATGACATATGGAACAGAGACATGGTCTCTGAATGTTGGCCTTGTATCAAGGTAAAAATCGCTCAGCGGGCCATGGAGCGGTCTATGCTTAGTATTTCCCTACGTGATCGAATCCGTAATATGGAGATCCGTAGGAGAACGAAAGTGACCAACATAGCCCGCCGGGTTGCAATGCTGAAGTGGCAATGGGCAGGCCACATCGCTCCACGAACCGACAACCATTGGGGAATAAAGGTTCTCGAGTGGCGGCCACGTATCGGACGGCGCAGCTAGGACGGCCCCCCACCAGAAGGACCGATGATCTGGTCAAAGCCGCGGGGAGCCGTTGGATGCGGTCGGCATAGGACCGCTCGTGGTGGCGTTCTCTTGGGGAGGCCTATGTTCAGCAGTGGACGTCGAAAGGCTGATGGAGTTAATCCAAGTTACTAACTCGTATGTGTGCCAAATCGATTAAATAACAAACATGTATACAAATAAACTTACCTATTTATAACATTAGGAGGATACGAAATATAATATTCAAGGATACGTTACGAGTACAAAAGAGATTTTGTTGTTAATACGGCCTCTTGTAAAATGCAAGGAAGGTTACAGCTTGAGTGCCTTAGGTTTATTTAACGGGACTACTGAAGTTATGTAACGTAGTTCCGGTGACTCGCCAATACAGGTGGAAAGACGGCACATGGCGGGTTTATTTAGTGGGTAAGGGCTCCACACTACTCTGTTCGTTGCCCCGAACGACGGGGTGTGTGGTTAGATACATTTTCTCCGCCTTAACAAAAAATATTTTGTCCGTGTGGTGACAGACTAAGAATACAAGTGTCACCACCCCATTATTTCCCACGGGTGTCGTATAGGCGAAGGCAAGTAAGCAATTATCATCCATTGCATGACTGGTGGTAGGGCTGGGTACCAAGTGGGAGTACTCACTTGGTAACGGACCCGAGCGGGTTGGTACCAACAAGCCATGAAGCACATCGTTACGGTTTGGCTGTACAGGAGATAGCCGTTTATTTTTTCATTTCATATCGGTGAAATGACATGGTGAGCAGCGTCTTGACAATACTATCGGTATAGTTGAGTTTATGAACGACGGTTACCATTTGCCATCAGATGGGCCGTGCCTCGTCTGCCACTACATACAATAAAAAAAGCATAAATATACACGGGTAAAAATTTTTGGGCTACCTGAGGGTGATTGAAGTACCAACATTCAAAATGCATGTAAATGCATGTCATTGGTATATCGTATTATATTGACACGATGGCTGAACTAAAAGATAATCCACAAGATAGCAGTTAAACAGTTGCCATTTTTTAATAAAAGTTAATGTTAACACAATATGAAAAAGAAAGAAAGAAAACATGTTTTATGGAACAAGCATTAAGGTTTTACAAAAAAACAATCAACGAGGGCAAACATTAATATTTATTGTAATTGAATAATATTTTAATTTGTATTGTTAGTCAAATACAGTGAAGTTTATATAAGTACTAGCTCATTTGGCATTCTTCGTACCGCCATATTTATTTTCGTGAATATTTTGCAATGAAACTTATTAAAGTAATATTGCTATTAAAAAATATGGGTTGGGATTAGAAGGTTGAAAATTTAGGGTTGTATGTATTTTTTAATGCCGAATCATAAAAAACCAAATTTTATCCAAAAATAAAAAAAAATCGTGGTGGACCTCCCTTATCAGTTAGGAGTATGAAAAATACTTAGTTTACATCCTATTCTCAGACCTACTGAATATACATACACAATTTCCTAAGAATCGATCAAGTTTCGGAGGAGAATGGCGACAAACACACACGAGAATTTTATATATTAGATAGAATTTGCGAAATTCATATAGGTTTATTGAAAAACTAACAACTGCCTCGGTGGTGTAGCGGTAGTGTATGCGACTGCTAATCATGAGGTCTCGGGTTCGATCCCCGGGTCGGACAAATGTTATTGAGCTTTTTCCTAAAAAGAAACATTCTCAGTAGCAGCCCGGAGTTTGGAAATGTGCCCGGTAGACGTCAATAGGCTCGCCCTCTATTACGTGGGACTTAAACATAGCTGGCAAATCGTGGGTGTGTAATACACCTCTGTCTACTCCTTCGGGGAATACAGGCGTGATGCTATGTTTTTATTGAAAAAATTACAATCGAATTGGTACATTATTCCGATCATACCTGATCGGTAGTTTAATAAAATTATTACAAAATATTATTACACATATTATTATACGCGACTTCGATCGCATCATAGTGATGTCGAAAAAATCAATTTTGGATAGGATTCGCGTAAAATCCCTGTGCTCACTTACATCACACTACATGTATCAAAGACACAAAATATGTAAATTTTCACGGTTCTGAGCTTGGGCCGTGAGTTGATACGTCAATTAGTCCATCAGTTATTTATCTATTATCTAATATAAAAGAACTAGCCTTTGCCAGTGGCTCCGCCGTAGCAAAAAGCTAGTTTTTATGTTATCTCAAGTAACCGATATAGTAGGGAGATAAAATGTATGTTTTTAAGTCTAATCAAGAGCTATCAAATAAAAAGTGGCATCTAAATCCGTTCAGTAGTTTTTGCGTGATGCGCGAATGAACAAACACACAAAAATCTGAAATATTTCTTTTTGTTTCAGATGCGCCTATACCGCCTAATACAGTCATTTTTTCTCCATCCATCCATCAGCCTTTCATCGTCCACTGCTGGACATAGGCCTCCCCAAAATGGGGGTTTTACCATAATCGCCACGCTTGGCACGCGGGTTGGCGATTGCAGTCGATGTTTTTAGTACACAGGGGAACGCTGCTGCCCGGTCCTCCGGTAATCCCTTGGTCGGCTTTTACGACTCCCATAGAAAGAGACGGGGTGGAGCTATTCTTGGCGCCGGCCCCACACGGCATCGGTCATCGATCGATCGGTATTTTTTTCTCAAATATCTCAAATGTACAGACATAGCTCTGTTACAGCTTTATAATTATTAGGATAACTGACTGCCTGATACACATCAACGCACAGCTCAAACTCCTGGAGCTAGAACCGTGAAATTTTACTTATCAGTTTCTGTATACCGTAGATGAGTACTAAGAAAGGATTTCAGTTAAATCTATTTAAAATAGATTATTCATCTACTATCACTTATCAGTATTAACAACATCCACTGCGATCGCCAACCCGCCTGCTAAGCGTGGCGATCACGGCACTATCCCCCCATGTGAGTGCACAGGACCGCTCGTTGCTGTGTTCTCTTGGGGAGGCCTATGTCCAGCAGTGGACGTCGAAAGGCTGATGGATGGATGGATGGATAACTTATCATCTTACTAACTCATATAGTCTAGTCGACAAGTTCAAAAACGTGAAAAATAGAGATAAAGATCCTAAAAATATGAGCGATAGCTCATTGGATTCGGAATCACCTCTAGAAAAATGTTTTTGAAGGGTTTTGGTGCAGGTAAAAAATTGCAATTGTTATTAACAAAATAAGGTGTTTCATCTTAATAAAGAAAATAAGATGATTTTCAAGATGAAAAAAATGTGTAACATTCGTGTAAATATCAGAAAGTATTAAGATGAAAAAAATTGTTTTCTAGTTATTCACGAAAAACTAAATACCATTTTTTCAATGAACTATCGCTCATATTTTAAGACCTTTATCTCTATTTTTCACGTTTTTGAACTTGTTGACTAGACTAATAATAGGACATCATTATGACGAGAGCGGATCCGCGGGTAATGCGCTATTTCTTTTATATATATCCAGATAAAGCATAAATTAGTTTACTAGTTAAATATAACTCTCTACCATTATACACATTTTCATTTTACCTGGAAAGCCGATTAAGTTCAAAGTCAAAGTAGCCTAAAACAGGCTAATACTCTATATCCAGCGGATTAGGCCTCTACAAAAGTATCCTATAGGCTTAGTTAATGATGTAAGTATTAAATATTCAAGAGTTTATATTCCATACTCTTTTACAGACACCAGTATTTTATTATTCACAATCCATTATTGTTTCGACTGGTTAAGAAGATATAGAATGCGAAAGTGGTTGTAGATACAGGGGGAGACCGAGACTCACCTACCTAGACCAAATGAGCCATGTATTGGAGGAAGGAGAAGTCAGGAGTCTCTGAAACTGGCGAAGGAAGCAAGAGATGTGTGCAAGAATATAGATAGCCTTTTGGTATTCTGTTGGCTCTGCCTACCCCGCAAGGGCGTGATGATAAGTAAAGTATTATTGTTTCACTGTCATGCACGGCTTTTTTCCTCAAAATGATTGGGCATGGTATAAGAGGCTTAATTTGCTATTCAAACTTCACACGCCATGGATAAAATATATTTCCTTTTTTTTCACTGGCTAGTAATAAATTATTGTTACCAAATATATAAAATTCTCGTGTCATTATTCTACTCCTTAGACTAAATACGTCCTAAATAGAGCGAAGAAAATTCTTTGACATGTATGAGCGAGAACGTAAGATACAATTTACTGGTGCAAAAAACAAACAGTCATAGATTTTTGTCTTTGTCGCCGTGGCCAGTTTTTGGTATTGTCACGACGTCAAAATGCTTTGTCTGTCACGATTCAACTGACATAATCGAAAATTTGTATAAAAATTCGGGTTATAATTAAAATTTAATGTTAATTTGTGTTAATGAGTGTTTTGAGAAAAAGACTACGTGATAATAGTGGTTGTAAAATAGTGTACTATGCTAGAAAAGCTAAAGCGAGCGAAAAAATACAGGTATAACATTTCATTCATATGTAGTCGAAAATGAAAAAAATTAATGATTGAACGCTATAAAGTGATATAAAATGGGCTTTTGTACTCAAAATTAATAATTGCTACTAAGATACACTCGCAAAACACGTTTTCTAGCTAACTTTCTATTACTGAGAATTGTTTCGGTGTTGCCTTATTGCGAATTTAATTTTCCCAGTTTTCACTTTACTAAAATTTATATGTAATTTATGAGATGATGATAAATATTTACTTTTTTAGGTTTCCCTCTAATCCAGATGCGAGATCGAAATGGGTGTATGTTACGGGAAAACGAGGCAACCCACGAAATACCCAAAATATGTTTTACGACATTTTGTTGATGTTTCATTATACATAATAAGAAAATAGTAACATTGGGAGCAAAATCATTGCCAGTGAATATGTTCATGTAAGTATAGCTTTAAGTCTTGGTAACTTCAAAAAACATAGCATCACGCCTGTATTCCCCGAAGGGGTAGGTAGAGGTGTATTATACACCCACGACTCGCCAGCTATGTATACTGGGCACATTTACAAACTTCGGGCTGCTACTGAGAATTTTTTTTTGTTATGAAAAATCTCAATAACACTGCCCGACCCGGGGATCGAACCCGAGACCTCATGATCAGCAGTTACTTACACTACCACTGCACCACAGAGGCAGTTGTAATTTCACCTTTGTCAGTAAATCTCAATTCAAGATTATGACTACCGCTGTAGTCATAATCTAGAATTCAGAGAAACTGATTTGCTCTAAGTTCTTATTCAATTAGTTAAATCAGCGCTGGAATCAAGATCATTATTTTCTTATTTGACCCAGAAAAGAAAGAAAAAATAATTTAATTATATTCTTGTGTACTATTATTTTATTAAATATAACTTATTATTATTTACCAGATGAGATATCGAACAGAACGGCAATTTATGGAGCAGCAATACTTACCTTGCATCAAGGCTCAAAGCCTTGGTATTTCCCTACGTGATCGAATTCTTATTACGTAGATCCGTAGAACGTGAATATCCGACATAGCCTGCCAGGTTTGCATGCTAAAGTGGCAATGGGCAGGCCATATCGCTCGACGAGCTGACAATCGTTGGGAAAAAAGGTTTTCGAGTTGCGACCATGTATCGGACAATGCAGCGTAATATGGCCTCCCACCAGATGGACCAAATATATGGTCAAAGCTGCAGGGATCCGTTGGATGTAGTCAGCACAAGCTCGCTAGTTCTGGTGCTCTATTGGGGAGGCCAATGTCCAGCAGTGGACGTTTAAAGACTGATGGTTGGATGAATAGAAGGGGTGGTAGATTTACTTTTAAATAATTATTTTGATAAACGCTGTGATTTTCAATTAAATATTTGTTACGAAGAGTTTCTTATTTACGATTAAGTTACAGACCTCATTCTAACTATCGTTTATTTTGCCCAAATATGGTTAAATATTTGTCAACCTGGCAACATTAAAAAAAAATATTGCTGTTTCAAGTGCGGCCACGCCGTGGCTCCGTCTAGTTAGTCTGAGTTCTACTCTTTGCTCGTGTCACAGTGTTTGTCATTCTCCTCCGAAACGTCTTGACCAATTCACATGAAATTTTGTGTGTATATTCAGTATGTCTGAGAATAGGATTTAAACTATTTTTCATACCCCTAAGTGATAAGGGTGGTCCACTACAATTATTTTTGTAAATTTTTGAACACAATTTTTTATTTCCAAATTAATATTTGTGAATGAGGAATAAGAGAACTTTAGCGCGAGTGGGAATCAAACCTGCGTCCCTTCCAATCCGGGGAAGTGCTCTAAGCCACTGAGCTACCGCACTACATTTCGGTCATACCCAATCTCCTCATCACATTTGTCTTAACGACCAACGCCACCTATCGGAACGCATTTACATGCATTAGTCCAATATAGTAAGTTTAATTTTGCAATTAAAATTCAAACTAAAAATTAAACCTGAAGGTGATTCGAGTACCTATTAGCAGTTCTTGTTTTGGCACAAGCCTTCGAAGGAGTATAATAGTATACGAGTATAACATACACAATATGAGAAAATAGGACGGCAAATTAATCAATACGCTTCTGTCTTATGAAAGAAGACACAAAACGTTTGTTTTGCCCAAATATCGTTATATTACGTAGCGATATTATATAAAGAGAATAAATATGTGAGTAGCGTATGCAATACCTAAGGTCTCCCTTAAATTAATACGGTATAGGTACACTAATGCCATAGCTATTGAATATAAAAATTTGTTTCGACACATTTTCTGATTTAACAATGACCTAGGTTGTTATTTAAAATGCCCATTGTCTGGCATAAGCGTTACCGTGATAAACCATTTATCGTATGCCTCACCCAATGGATATTATAGGATAAAGCCGAGTATAAGCATCAAAAGTATTTCTTGATATATATATATTATTATATTTGAGGTGCACGATTAACTTAATTATTAGCACCATGAAGTTGATTTATTTAATCATAAATATCTATTTCGTCCCCTCAGAAGCTTTCTAACTTTTTACTTACATACCAGCAAAATAAATATAAACTTTTCTTTTTTTTAGACGGGAAAAAATGTTCTTAACCGCACAACCCGTCGTTCGGGGCAACGATCAGGGCCCTCACCCACTAAAGAAACCCGCAGTGTGCCGTCTCTCCGCCTTTATTGGCGGGCCACCGGAACTATATTACATTCCTTCAGTGGGAAATAAATACATACCTAAGATTTTTTGTGCGTGTAGCGACGGACTAAGAATACAAGTGTCACCACCCCATTCTTTTTAGAAGAGGAATCTTCACTCAATTATCTTAAATGTACAGTTATAGCTCTGTTACAGCTTTTTATAGTATATATACAACTATAATTTCCCAAAACTCTCATTGCTTTCCAATGCTGAATGTATTAAAGTATTTAGTAGCTTTAATACTCAAAAGAATAACGTCATTTAACATCTTATAAATGTGATAAAAGTATATAAAAATTCTATCTTAAACAAAACAGAAATAAATTCTTCCTTTATCTTTAAGATAGCTTTCCTAAATGTAACGTATGACGGTATTGCAAACTGGTCTCAGCAGAGAGGGACCTTCCAATGTACCTAAGTTTTATAAACATCGTTATTTGCCCTTAGCCATACCTACATACAATATGTTTATACAAATGTCTACTTACAAACATTTTAAACCTTGGGGGAAATGATTATTACTTACAAAAGACTACGAGTTAATTACCCTTTTCCATTACTTACCATTAGCATCTGATTAGGAGGGTCTTGGGTATGGAAGTGGATTGAGACGTAAAAAGAGGACGACCAATATAGATATATTATGCATAACGATTTCACAGATGGTGGAATGGTTTCGAAACCGACGTTCCGTGCCAGGCTTTGTGGGTTCAATTGTCACAGAACAATTTTATTTGTGTGATCCACAAATGATTGTAGTTACCCAAACTGGTTATAATTTGTGTCTGTGAATATAATGTTCAATAAAATTCCCGGTGATATAGTTATTATTCCTTAGTGCAGGTAATACCCTGAAAAGAAGTATTTCGTGAGGATATAAGTACAACGATATTATAGAGGCGTGTGAAAGGAAATACGTAAAGTTGGAAGCGATGGACCAAATTATAGCTTAGCTTTACGTTTATTACCATACCTCGTAAGAAGACTTGGAACCAGCTATATTTTTTTAACTTAATACACACTGAACTTACAAAAATATGTTCAAGTCTTGGTATCAAACATGAGTCCTTTTATTCCTGTTAGCTTTTCCAAAAAATTTAATACAAATATTAATATTTTAAACAACAACGTGATTTTTTTTTTAGCTAGAAACACAGTAAGCTCATTAGCACTGCTTATATACGTATCCACCAACGATGCTAACAAAAGTTAAAATTGTAAAATAATTAACGTGTTTAAAATACCTATTCCTTTCATGTAACATCATTAAGTCAAATGACGAGGAATTTCCAGCCAGTATTTTACAACTTATTTTAAAGCCAAATGTAATTAGAATTTGTTGATAAAAGTAAAAAAATAACTGCAACGAGATCATAGTACATGACTAAATAAATCGCACATCGGCAACGACAGTGTCACAACACATAAAAATATTCCTCACCAAGATATGGCATTTAATACCCTTTTTCACTGAGCCACTTTCCTAAATTAAATGACACTTCTCTTGATTTAGCGTTAAATGACACTTCTCTTGATTTAGCGATATTTAATACACGAAGTTATATAATAAGTAGAAGTGTTATAACATGTGATATAACTATACTGTCGGTTAAGACAAGTATTTTATTGAATATTATTTAGTATTGTGTCTTTAAGTCTGATTTATATAGCGTTTATAATTTATCTTAAGACGCGTTACAACTGTTGCAAAAATGCTTACTTTTTACTTTATTAGGACAGAATGAAGCGGAACCCAAGAATCAAGTTCATGATTGATATTTTAGTTTTACGCGATAACACTCCATAAGCATGCGTTGGTATGAATGAATCTGAAAATTCGAAAGAAAATATTGGTGAAATTATTTTTTTAAATACCCACGTACTTCCAAATTTTACATTACGTTTTATTAATGTTCTATTCATATTCATTTTCAGCATCTGCATCTACAAGTTTTAAACGATGTAGTTTACAAAATAATACCTAATTTAAATACTACTGTAGCAATACACGAAGTAAGTGTATTGCCTATGTCCAGCAGTGGATGTTAAAATCCATCAGGGATGGGTGTAAGTGTAAATTATATAATTTTATTTTTGAACGAAGGTAATGCTGTTCAAACAGATACAGAAAAGGTTAAAATCTGGGCATATTTACGTGCCAAGCCAGTACCTTAAGTGATCAGGTTAGCGAAGGAAAAAGGAAGAAAACCTTGACTGAAATGAGTTCTTGCGATTTTGTATTGTTCAAAACTTTAGCACGGGATACGCCTGGGCATCCAAACAAAATCTATTACAATATTAGCCGTGACAATATGATAACGAAAGATGCATCTAGAACATTATTTTATAAAAATTCGTTTAATCAAATAGAAAATTTAGTTTGATTTTTATCAGCGGGGTCAGTGACTCCCCCGTCCCCGGAGGCGGGGCTTTCAGCCCGAGTGGCGACGGGTCCACTGCTTGCAGTTGGCCGATCGTCTGCCGTGGGGGCCAGTGCCCCCGGACCTGGGAGACGGAGACGGGGCTTTTAGCCTGAAGGGCGACGGGCTCACCGCTTGCTTTGTTAGCGGTGGGCACGGTCTGATGCAGACCATCGGTTGGCCCGACCCGTAATCCTGAACGGACAGGACCGGGGATCTTCGGACCGCAGGGAATAAAACTCCTATAAAAAATTACCCCAATCCCGTGCTCTGCCGCCCGGCCAGGGGATGCATGGCTGAGGGGAGCTCAATCGCGAGGGTTGACACGTCGGAGGACGTAAAACTTAACAAAAATGGTGAAGACTAAAAATACAAAATGTCCCCAGGAGGGTCCCGAGTGCAACGCACCTAGGGAATCCCTCATAGAGCCAAGTGTAAAAACCGGCTCTGTCATCTCGGGAGCAATCGACACCATGTCCGAAAAAGAGACGGAGAGAGGAAGGAAGAGGAGGACCCGTAGAAGGAAACCCACACCTGCGGGAAGTCCTACCGCAGGAAGCGGATCAGCTGTCACGTCAGGGAGGGAGACAGACGGCGGTGGCAGCGACATAACGGCCGCAAGCGCGCTCGCCCCGAACCCATCGGGGTCTCAGCCAGGGATGACTGGCTCGTTGGAGCGGCCCTCACGGCTCCTGATGCGCTCAATAGCACTTGAAGGGGATGCGATGGAGTCGGAGGGCAGCTCCACCGAGATTTCCCCACCAGAAAGGCCAGAAAGGCCGCCAAAAAGAGGCCGAGGTGCCAACAGGCGCACAGTGCCACGGGCCTTGTTCAAGAGGGACGAGGCGCTTATTAAGGATTTGGAAGCGGGGCTCTCGGTGGAGGAGCGGCTAACGTTCCTCACATCGAGGCTCCAAGAGGAGCCTCTGGAGAAGTACAATCTGCTGTCAGCAGATCAGATTGCCCAGAAGGTTTCCGATGCCCTGGCAATCGTCTTTACGGTGGCGGATGGGTCACGGGACCTTCGGGGCACCATCTCCGAGGCCCTCAAAAAGGCCACCAAGGTGGCCCTTGAAGCGTTGGAGTCCCTCCGGCGCCACTCAGCAACTGAGGAGAATAGGAGGCTGGAGGCGCGCTGCAGGCACCTCGAGGATGAGGTGGCAGAACTCCGCAAGGAACGCAGCAGCCCGCGTGCCAAACCAGGGCTCGCCAAGGCCGTGCCGGAAGCCTCAGCCTCAACGGCGGGCGCGGGGTCTCCGGCTCTAAACTCCTCAGTGAGCAGCAGATGCGCCAGGTCGTCGATCGCATTGGTGCAATCTATGACCCACGCATAGACTCCCTAAGCGCCAGAGTGCCGCTGGAGCCGCGAATCCGACCGCCGCTGGCCGCGGAGAAAAAGAAGGCCGCGCCGCCTTCAGGCCTAACGCCGCTGCCCTGTCAGGGTGGCCGCGTGGCCACTTAATCCGCGACCGCGGCCGTGCTGCCCAAGGAGCAGGGCAAAGCCCCTAAGGCGAAGGTGGCGCAGAAGGCTGGGCAGCGCTCCAAGGGCCAGCCCAGAGAGGAGTTCCCTCCTCTTCCATGTGTTGGCCAGCCCTCGCGGGCCTCAGCGACAAATCCCCGAGATCCACGTGTCCCACCTCCCGCGCCAACCGGCCCTGCACCCTCTGATGAGGCTGGCATGTGGTGAGCAGGGGGAGGAAGGAAACCCGGCGCAAGAGGGAAAAGGGAGCCGCGACTAGGGTTGCTGCCCAAACTGCGAATCCCGCTGCGCCAGGGAACAAGCCCGGCCCTAAGAAGCCGCGCAAGCTTCAAGCACCGAAAACGGCAGCGGTGGTAATCACCATGCTGCCGGAGGCGGAAGCGGGCCTGACGTACCAGGCCATCTTGAGGAAGGCCCGGGAGGAAATCGACGTCTCCGACATCGGAGTCGCGCCGCCCGGACCCGCCTAGCCCGCACAGGGACTCGAATTCTCGAGTTCCATGGGGTGGAGGGCCCCAGGATGGCCGACACTATGGCCAAAAGGCTGACGAGTCTGTTTGGCGAGGGGAGTGGAGTCCGTGTCACCAGACCGGTAAAGTGCGCTGAACTGCGCATTTCCGGTCTGGATTACTCAGTGACGGCGGACGACGTCCGGGAGGCTATTGCCTCGAAAACCGGATGCTCGAATGCCGTCAGAGTGAGCTCCATTCGGACAGGTCCCGGCGGTGTAGGTGCCGTCTGGGCGAGTTGCCCTGTCGCGGCGGCCAAAACCTTGGCCGACGCAGGCAGGCTCCTCGTGGGCTGGAGTTCGGCGCGGGTCACCGTGCTGGAGCCTCGGCCCTCGAGGTGCTTTAAGGTGCATGGCGGTCGGTCACACCCGGCCAACGTGCACTAACTGCTTTGATTTCAGCGGTCTTTGTTTCCGCTGCGGTCAGGCAGGGCACCGGGCAACAACCTGCACCACCGCCCCTCACTACCCCGCGTGCGCTGCATGCAACAGGCCTGCCAAGCACTGCATGGGGCGGGAGAGATGCAGACCCCCGACGACAGGCCCAAAAAAGGGAGGGACCAGCCAATCGGCCCAGGCTGACCCCCTAGCGTGGCTTCGCCACCGTCGCGGATGGAGGAGGATATGGTTACGGCTTAAAATTCAACCGTGACACCTCCTTCAGGCGAATCTCAACCACGCCGCCGGGGCGCAGGATTTACTCCTGCAAACCATGTTGGAGCGGTTGATTGGTGTAGCCGTAGCCGTGGAGCCTTATTGCGTTCCTGACCGCCCTCGTTACGCTGTATGGCGTATACTTCTCCCCCAACCGGAGGCTGGCTGATTTCGGGGTCTGGCTTAACAGCCTAGAGACCTCGACACGGCGACTGGCGCCTAGCCACGTTCTGGTCGTGGGGGACTTCAACGCCAAATCCACGGCATGGGGGTCCCCTGCGACGAACGCCAAACGAGCCACGTTATGATAAGTGGTAATTGTATATATCCCCTAGTCGACTCGTATGACACCAGTCGGAAAGAATGGGGTGGTGACATTTTATTATCCAATCCGCCACCACAAGGTCAAAATAATTATTTTATACTGATATGACAGGCACAACATAGTTTATTGTTGTGTTAATGTGCTAAATAGTGGCTTGATAGTTGTGTAAAAGCAATTTACCGCATGCTCTGGCAATTATAGATAATTGTGAACGTTTCATAACTTTTAAGATATTTAATCTAAATCACTCACTAACATAATTGTAATAAAATTACTACACGCAACATAATATTAGGTTTTATATTTTTATAAATCTAGGTACTACGTACATTTGATTTTTTTTTAAATACTGATGAGTTTTTAGCACAAACATTGTACAAATTATTACTGTACCCAATTATAAGTAATATATTTTCTTAATTGTCTTATGATTTTATGTCATGCATGAAGAATTAAGCAGAGTTCAAATGAAATCACTTGAAATGAAAATCGGGGATGAACTTCTGGGTTTAAAAGAGCACTTTACTCACGGCAGGCCGTGACTGTTGGCTATGGCCCTGGAATTGCTAAAATCCATGAGCTTCGGTCACCACTTACTATTACGGGGGCCGTTTGCTCATCTGTCATTATCCATCCATCCATCAGCCTTTCAACGTCTACTGCTGGACATAGGCCTCCCCGAGTCCACCACCACGCCTCCGTTCCATATGTATCCACCACGTCTCTATTCCATATGTCAGCACTGCTAGTACATACTGGTCTTCATCTGCAACCAATAAAATTCTATTGCCAATTAAACACAAAGTGAATAATGTGAAATCGAAAATAACAATCACGAGCAGGATTTGAACCTGCATCTCCTGGATACCGTCCAGATGCTTTGCCAATTCAGCCATCGTGACAATTGCTTCTGACTGTTAATTTCCATAACACATTCATACATAACGTCTTTGGGTGACGCCTGCGGCATCTGTTGGAAGTATTTTCATACATTATACGGACCAGGTAAAAAAAAAAATTAAGTTTATTTTACAATTAAGATTTTTACCTAATAATGGTTTGCGTTATAGAGGGACAAATGACAGATTAAGGGATATCTTAGTGGATACACAATACCCTGCTCTTTGCGCCAAACGATAAGATGTGTGGTTAGGATTCTTTATTTCTGCTTCAACAAAAATCTAATCGGCAGAACACATATTTTGCCTTGGCATTGACGAAAAATAGTTTCGTACTCCATGCTGAAGTAACACACTGATACCACTAGCCCATCGAGGCAATGTAAGTACATCATTATCAAAAAAACATATCTACTAAAAATAACAAATTGACGCACGGTCACTCAAGAGGTACTTGTCCTTCCACGCTCATGGAAAAACCCGGATTGCGGTTAAGATTTAACAATATACTTGAAGTGCGATCAAAGGTCAAGAATTATTTGCTACGTATTTTCGATGGAAATGTTGTAAGTATACTCATAGCGACAAAATTGTAAGGTTTCTGATAGATTTTATATGAGATATATATTTGTAATTTCTTTATGTATTAAATACTTGATTGTATCCGCGACTCTCTATGTAAAAATAGCTATCCCAAGGGAAGGTGGTGACGGATTAAGAATACAAGTGTCACCACCGCATTCTTTCCGCCGTGTCGTACAAGGCGACTAAGGGAAATAAGCATTTACCTATCACTCATTGCATTACTGGTGGTAGGGCTGAGTACTAAGTGTATGTATCTCACTTGCTATCGGGCCCGAACGGGTCGGTACCACCGGCTCCTATGTGACCGGTCATGAAGCACGTCAGTGTGTTTTAAGTGACTGTAGCAATAGATAGCCGTTTATTTTTTCATTTCATATCTGAGAAATGAAACGGTGCGCAGCGGCTTGACAATACTCTCGGTAAGGTTGAGTCCATGAGCGACGGTTACCACTTCAGGGATGAAGAGCCTATGTGCTTTTTTTAGGCTGCAGACTATATGTGTGCAAAATTTCATGATTATTGGTTTAATAATTTTGGCGTGAAATTGTAACAAACAAACTCACTTTCGCATTTATAATAGGATAATATGGTACATGACTGAAGCAATGTAACAGTTCCAGTGGCCCGCCAATACAGGCGGAGAGACGGCACACGACGGGTTTATTTAGTGGGTGCGGGCCCCACACTACCCTATTCGTTGCCCCAAGCGACGAGGTGTAGAATTTTTCCCCAACTTAAACAAAAAAAATGATAATATGTACGATTTTTTTATACTACGGGCATTTACTACTTTTTTTGCATACGGGTCGTATGCTTATTTGCCACTTACGTACCTGATGGTAAGCGGTTACCGTAGCCTATAGGCCTCAACCTCAAAGAAAGGGATAGGAGGTAGAGAAGAAAAATAATAAGAAGAAGACAGTGATGATACTAAGGAGAGGATAGGAAGGATAGTAAGGAGCTTTTTTTAGCGCTCTTTTTTTAAGCTCTCTCACTCATTATACGAAACACAACGCAAGGAGTACCTACTGTTGTTTCATGCTGATCTTCTATGAAAGGATGGTAGTTAGCCGATCGACCCGGCCCATTTATGCCGAGATAAGCAAGCCTCGCTACCACTAGAAAATCGGGCCAGGTTTATATTGAGGTACTTTTTTTTATACGCAGACGAGCTACGGCCCATCTGATGGTAAATGTTAAGTAACCGTCGCTCGTCGACTAATCTATACCGAGAGTATTGTCAAGCCGCTGCCCACCATTTCATTTCACTGATATGAAATGTAAAAATAAACGGCTATCTCCTGCTACAGCCAAAACGCAACGATGTGCTTCATGGCCGGTCACACGGGTGATGGTGGTACCAACCCGCTCAGGCCCGATACCAAGTGAGTACTCCCACTTGGTACCCAGACCTACCACCAGTCATGCAATGGATGATAATTGCTTACTTCCCTTAGTCGCCTCATATGACACCCGTGGGAAAGAATGGGGTGGTGACACTTGTATTCTTAGTCCGTCACCACATAGACGAAAGTGTCCGTCATAACAGACAAACAACAGTCTCACGCTATCTTATCATGTGCCATTTATTAACAGAATAGGGTGCGGGTCGGGATACCTCCGCGTTGGTGCACCCCGGGCAACGTCGGCATTCATTTCTGAATCCCGGCAGGGGACGGGTCTCCGCGTGTCCCTCTGACTAGCAGAGGGCACAGTGGATAGGCCAGACGTCCGCCGTGGAGGGTCAGGGGGGCCATAGTGGCTCCCCCGACCCTGGGCTGGGGACAGCGGGGTCACAGTGACCCCCCCCCCGTCCCCAGAGGCGGGGCTTTCAGCCCGAGTGGTGACGGGCTCACTGCTTGCAGTGGGCCGAACACTTGCCGTGGAGGGCCAGCGGGGCCATAGTGGCCTCCCCGGCCCTGGGAGACGGAGACGGCGCTTTTAGCCTGAGGGGCGACGGGCTCTTCGCTTGCTTTGCGAGCGCTGGGCATGGTCTGATGCTAGACCACCGTTCGGCCCGACCCGTAACCCTGAACGGACAGGGCCGGGAGTCTTCGGACCGCGGGGAAGAAAACTCCTATACAAAATTACCCCAATCCCGTGCTCTGCCACCTGGCCAGGGGATGCATGACTGGGGGGAGCTCAGTCGCGAGGGTGGCACGTCGAAGGACGTAAAATTTAAAAACTATGGCGAAAGTTAAAAACGTAAAGATTTAGAGGGTACCGGGTGCGACGCACCCGGAGAATCCCTCACAGGGCCGAGTAGCAATACCGGTCCTGTTAGCTTCACGTATTTGGGGGGAGCAACTGACGCCAAGAAGAAAGGAGAGGAGAGGAAGAATGGGAGCAAGAAGAAGAGGAGGGCGACCCGTGGGAGGAAACCCAGACCCGCGGGTAATCCTACGGCGGATGGCGGATCGGTCTCAGCTGTGTCGGGAATGGAGACGGATGGCAACGGCAGCGGCACAACGGCCGCAAGCTCGCTTGCCCCGAAACCATCGGGGTCTCAGCCGGGGAAGGCTGGCTCGTTGGAGCGGCCCTCACGACTTCTGAAGCGCTCAATTGCGCTAGAAGGGGATGCGTTGGAGTCGGAGGGCAGCTCCACTGAGATGCCTCCGCCTGGAAGGCCAGGAAGGTCGGCCAAGAGGGGTCGAGGTGCTACCAGGCGTATGGCTACCCGAGCCACAACCCTAGCGGATGAGGCTATACTGCAGGGTTTGGCAGCGGGGCTTTCGGTGGAGGAGAGGATAACCCTCCTCACATCTAAGCTCCGTGAGAAGACCTCCGGATACAGGTGGTCCGTCCACCGTGGACCAGATTGCCCAGAAGGTTTCCGATGCCCTGGCCGTCGTTTCTACGGTGGCTAATGGGTCACGGAGCCTTCAGGGCAGTCTCGCGGAGGCCCTCAATAGCGCTACCAAAGTAGCCTATGGAGCGATGGAGTCTCTCTGGTGATACTCAGTGCTGGAGGAGACTGGGAAGCTGGAGGCGCCCTGCCGCGGCAGGTGCCTCGAGGTGGAGGCGGCAGAGCCCCGTAAGGAGCTCGCCGGCCGGCGAGCCAAGGCAAGTCTCGCCAAGGCCGGGCCGGAAACCCATACCTCAACGACGGGCGCGGGGCCTCCGGTCCCTGGTCTCCTAACAGAGGAGCAGATGCGCCAGGTCATCGATCGCGTTAGTGCGATCTATGACCCGCACATTGACTCCTTGAGTGCTAGGGTGACGCCGGAGCCAAGACTCCGTCCAGCTCTGGCCGCGGATAAGAAGGTTGCGCCACCTTCGGCCCCAACGCCGCTACCCTGCCAGAGTGGCCGCGTGGGTACATATTCCGCGGCTGCGGCTGCTACGCCGCCCAAGGGGCAGGGCAAAATTACCCCCAAGGCTAACAAGCCAAAGACGGCGCAGAAGGCTGGACAGAACCTCAAGGGCCAGTCTGAGGAGAAATTCCCTCCCCTTCCGCGTGCTGGCCAGCCCTCGCGGGCCCTAGCAAATGTACCCTGGGATTCCCAAATCCCACCACCCGCCACGTCCGACCCTGCACCTTGCGACGGCAGGCAGACTGTGGACGGCGGGAGGAAGTCCCGGGGTAAAAAGAAGAGGGGTTCTGCGGCTGGGGCTGCTGCCCAGGCCGTGGAGCCCGCAGCGCCGGGGGGCCAAGCCCGGCTCCAAAAGGAAGCCACGCAAGCTTCAGACGCCGAAAACGGCAGCGGTGGTGATCACCATGCTGCCGCCGGAGGCGGAAGTGGGCCTGAGTTATCAGGCCATTTTGAGGAAGGCCCGGGCGGAGGTCGATGTCTCCGACCTCGGAGGCGTTGCCGCCCGGACCCGCCAAGCCCGGATAGGGGCTTGAATCCTCGAGTGAAATGCGCTGAACTGCGCGTTTCCGGTCTGGACGACTCAGTGACGGCTGACGACGTCCGGGAGGCCATCGCCTCGAAAACCGGATGCTCGGACGCCGTCAGAGTGGGTTTCATTAGGACTGGACCCGGCGGTGTGGGTACCGTCTGGGTGAGTTGCCCTGTTGTGTCGGCTAGCATCTTGGCTGATGCAGGCAGGCTCCTCGTGAGCTGGAGTTCCGCGCGGGTTACCGCGCTGGAGCCCCGACCTGTGAGGTGCTATAAGTGCATGGCGGTCAGATACACCCGACCGACGTGCACTAACTGCTTTGATTGCGGCGGCCTTTGTTTCTGCTGCGGTCAGGCAGGGCATAAGGTGGCAACTTGTACCACCCCCCCTCACTGCCCCGCATGTGCTGCAGGCAATAGACCTGTGAGGCACTACATGGGGCGGGAGGGGTGTAGACCTCCAGCCACCACAGGCCCAAAAAAGGGGAGGACCAGCCAATCGGCCCAGGCTGATCCCCCAAGCGCGGCTTTGCCGCCGTCCCGGGTGGAGGAGGATATGGTTACGGCCTAACGTTCAACCGTAACACTGTCCTCCTCCAGGCGAATCTCAACCACTCTGCCAGGGCGCAGGATCTTCTCCTGCAAACCAAGGTGGAGCGGTTGATTGGTGTAGCCGTAGCTGCGGAGCCTTATTGCGTTCCTGACCGCCCTAATTGGGCGGGCAGCCACGATGGCTCCGTAGCAATCGTCAGCTCCACGGCGCTTCGTTCCCCGCCCTTGTCGATCAGAAACAAGGGCACGGGATACGTCGCGGCCGACCGGGGTGGAGTTACGCTGTACGGCGTGTACTTCTCCCCCAACCGGAGTCTGGCTGATTTCGGGGTCTGGCTTAACAGCCTAGAGACCTCGTTGCGGCGCCTGGCACTACTAGCCACGTCCTAGTTGTGGGGGACTTCAATGCCAAATCAACAGCGTGGGGGTCCCCTGCGACGGATGCTCGTAGCACGGTGGTTGTTGAGTGGGCGGCATCGACGGGCCTCTGTTTATTAAACAGAGGCTCCATCAACACGTGCGTGCGGCGTCGGGGCGGGTCGATAGTGGACCTTTCGTTCGCTAGCCCTGATGACGAAGCACGAGTGGGGAACTGGTGTGTCCTGGAGGAGGTTGAGACCTTGTCCGATCATCGATATATCCACATTGAGGTCTCCCGGTCCCTCCAGGGCCCCTGTAGTGGTCACACGGTGCGCAGAACTTCCGCGTTCCCGCAGTGGGCTGTGGGTAGGCTGGATAGGGACCTACTGGTGGAGGCAGCCATCGTTCAATCTTGGCTGTCCTCACCAGCCCTGACTGAGGAGGTGTACGTTGAGGCTGGCCGATTTCGCACTATGATCACACAGGTGTGCGACTCGGCCATGCCCCGTGTGCGACGTCCTCCTCCGAGGAAAGGGCTCTACTGGTGGTCCCAGGAGCTGGCGGACCTCCGTGCGGCGTGTATTCGTGCTCGGAGGTCCTACACCAGCAGTCGGTGGCGCAACCGCGATGGGAAGCGGGAGGGCCAGCTGTACGAAGCGTACCGCACTTCGCAGGCCATGTTCAAGTTGGCCATCTGCCGCGCCAAAACGGAGAAAAGGCAGGAGATGCTGGACGGTCTCAACCGTGACCCCTGGGGTCGCCCGTACCGTGCGGCGCTGAATAAGCTCCGCACCCAGGGCGGAGACCCTTTAGCCCGGCCTTCTCACCGAGGTGGTCGAGGGCCTATTCCCGCGACGGGTGGAGCACACGCCCCCGATCATGGCACTGCCAGGTAGTGACCGGGAGGCTGACCTCAGTGTACCACCCATCACTGCGTCGGAAATGGGGGTGGCTGTTGCGCGGATTCGTTCCAAGAACACCGCCCCCGGCCCGGACGGCATACCTGCCCTGGCTCTGGCCCTAGCTCTAGACCACCTGGAGCCGCGCCTCAGGGGATTGTTCGACGCATGCCTGGCGTCCGGACAGTTCCCTGACTGCTGGAAGGAGGGGAGGCTGGTACTCCTGCCGAAGCCGGGACGAACGCCGGATACGGTCGGGGCCTTCAGGCCCATCGTGCTGCTGGATGAGGCGGGTAAGATGCTGGAGATAATCCTCGCTGCCCGCATTGTTCAGCACCTGCACGACGTCGGGCCCGATTTGTCGGACGCCCAGTTCGGTTTTCGAGCTGGTCGTTTGACAGTCAGCGCGATCATGTGTCTGAGGGCCGCGGCCGCAGCGGTTGTCACCAGCGGGGAAATGCTATTGGCGGTGTCGCTTGACATTGCCAACGCATTCAATAGTCTGCCATTCAGCTGCATCAGGGAGGTGCTCCGGTATCACGGGGTGCCTGTATACCTGAGGCGGCTGGTGGCGGACTATCTAGAGGGCTGCAGCGTCGTCTATGAGAGCCGCATAGGGGATGTTGTGAGGAGACCCATGTCGTGCGGTGTCCCACAGGATTCGGTCCTGGGGCTGCTCCTGTGGGGCATCGGTTACGACTGGGTATTACGCTATCGACTCCCCCTCCCCCGGGCTAGCGGTCATCTGCTATGCGGATGACACGCTGGTCGTGGCCCGGTGTGGAAACTTCGAGGAACTGGCGTTCCTGGCCACCTTAGGGACCTCGGAGGTGGTCAGGAGATCGGAGCGCTGGGGCTTAGGGTGGCCCTGGACAAGTTGGAGGCCCTACTTATCCATGGGCCCCGACGTCGGCCACCTGCTGGCGCTTCGATCACAGTGGACGGGGTCCAGATTGGGGTGCAGGCCCAGATTAAATATCTGGACGGGCGGCGGCACTTTCGCGAGCACTTCCGCCAACTGTCCCCGAGGCTAGTCAGCGCAGCGTCCGCCCTTGCACGGCTCATGCCGAATATGAGCGGACCCAACAATGCGTGCCGACGGCTTTACGCGGGGGTGGTCTGATCGATGGTGCTGTACGGCGCACCCGTGTGGGCGGGGTCCCTGGACGCACTGAATAGGGCTCTTCTGTGGAGACCACAGAGAGTCGGCGTCCAGGGTCATACGTGGATATCGCACGGTGTCGACGGAGGCGGCCTGCGCATTGGCCGGAATCCCCCCATGGGCGCATGGGTCGCCGGCAACGCCCGCCGAGCTGCCATGGCCCGGTGGAAGGCACGGTTGGAGGCGCCTCGGGCCGGTCTTTGGACCGTAGGGGCGCTCCAGCCGGTGCTGGAGGAGTGGGCGGGGCGACGGCACGGAGTCCTTGCCTTCCGACTGGTACAGGTGCTGTCGGGGCACGGTTGCTTCGGCAGATATCTGCACATAGTCGCAAAGAGGGAAGTGACTCCGGGCTGTCACCACTGCGGCTGTGACGAAGACACGGCGCGCCACACGCTCGAGTCGTGCCCGGCTTGGGCCGAGCAGCACCGTGAACTCTTCGCTGAAATAGGAGGAGATCTCTCGCTGCCGAGCGTCGTCAGAGCGATGCTTGGCAGCGACAGGAACTGGGCCGCGGTCGCTGCCTTCTGCGAGGAGGTTATCTCGCGGAAGGAAGCGGCGGAGAGGGCCAGGGAGGATTCAGGAGGGATTCTTCCACTACCCAAACTGAATGTAACATGGTTCCAGTGGCCCGCCAATAAAGGCGGAGAGATGGCACACGGCGGGTTTCTTTAGTAGGTGAGGGCTCCACGCTACCCTGTTCGTTGCCCCGAACGACGGGGTGTGCGGTTAGGAACATTTTCTCCCGACTTAACAAAAAAAAAAGACTATAAAACAGAAAAAGATAAAGAAAAATATAGAATAATATAGGCGGTATACTTTCTCCTCTTCTTTTCTCTCTTTTTATCAATCTTATAACCCATGACCTTCAATGCTCGTATCATTTGTATGCCGATGACCTGCAAATATACACTCAAGCCAAGTCAGGAGATCTCCATCTGGCAATTGCTGCAATTAACCGTGACCTTGCAGCGATTAAGGATTGGACCGTAAGGTTTGGCTTGAATATAAATCCGCACAAATGCCAGTCCATATTAATCGGTAGCTCTCGTATACTCAGTAGATCTAATGTTACCAGTCTGCCACCAATTTTCTACAATGGATCTATCATTCCATACAGTAAAGTCGTCAAGAACCTTGGTCTATTTGTGGACAGTACGCTAGAGTGGAGGACTCAAATTACAATTATCAGTCAGAGAGTTACGGGAATTCTTCGCTCTCTTTATCGAGTTAAGAATTTTCTTCCCATTGAGACCAAGGCAATGCTGATTCAGACCTTGGTTTTCCCTATCATCGACTATGCTGATGTGTGCTACCTCGACCTGAATGCAGATCTGCTCAATAAACTTGACCGACTTCTCAACAATTGCATTCGATTCGTTTTTAGTCTTCGTAAATTCGATCATATTTCTAAATTTCGCTCTCAACTAAATTGGTTGCCCATCCGGCAAAGGCGTAGTTATCGGGTGCTCTCACTTTTATATTCCCTTTTATACTCCCCTAACGCTCCTACTTACTTAAAGCCTCATTATGAATTTCTATCTACCACCCACGACCGAAATCTTCGTTCCTCTAATAACCTTCTTCTACACTGTCCATCTCATTCTTCAAGTCTTGTGCATTCTTCTTTTAATGTACAGGCTATCCTTCTTTGGAATGTGTTGCCTCTGGAGATCAGGATGGCTACAAGTCGTGACATATTTAAAGCCCGTGTACGTGAACTGTATCTCCGTCGTTTGGCAGAGTCCCCTTAATGATACTTCTTATCAACTCGATACTTATCATATATTTATGTAAGTATATTTATCATATATATGTTTCTTATATTGTTTTAGGTGTGTACATTATGTAGGTTTATCATAGTATTAGTTATATGTATTGGTATATATGTATATATTATTATGTTTTGATATTTATTTGTCTATTGCACCTACCATTGTTAATTTCTGCTCCACCTCAGGTCGACTGTAAGAGAATGCCTAAGGCATTAAGTCCACCTTGTATCTTATATAAGTGCAAAAGTTTTAAATAAATAAATAAATAAAAATGCAGTACCAAATCTAGAATTTATCTCCTACAAATGAAATGACATTAAATTATACTGTAAAGATTTTGGCTTAGCTTTAAGGACGTCCGCCTGCTCTTTAAGAATAAGGGTACAGTTATTAACCACCTTATGATTGATCTAAATGGATGCAGAACTCAAACTGCCGAGCTAAAATTAGTAAGTATAATAGTTACTTATGACACTCCTTAGCAATATACCTAACTTATATATTACGATAGCTATCAGCAGCTTTGCACGTGTAAATTAAGTGCAATAAATGTGATAAATATTCAATTTTATAATATTACTAGCCGACCCGGCAAACGTTGTTTTGCAATATAAATTAATTCTAGAGTATTTTTAGGGAATTTCTAGCGTAGAAAAAAAATAACTAACTTATTGTGTGTGAGTATGTAGTATATGAGTGAAAGAGGCATGTAGCATTGTGAACGATGTCGGATTATAAAAATAACAATACTAGTATCGCTATTAAAAAATAGGGGTTAGCAGTAGAAGGGTAAAAATGTAGGGTTGAATGTATTTGTAATGCAGAATCATAAAAAAAATAAAATAAAAATGTTTTCCAAAAAATTAAATAAAAAAATTTTGGGGTGGACCACCCTTATCATTTAGGGGTATGAAAAATAGTTTACATCCTAGTCTCAGACCTACTGAATATACACAAAATTTCATAAGAATCGGCCAAGCCGTTTCGGAAGAGAAGAATGGCGACAAACACTGTGACACGAGAATTTTATATATTAGATTAGCTCTCTTCTTTATAGAAGGAGAGCTAAGAATGGTCCTATTCCATATAATAAGAATGGACTTCTATTAAATGTCAAAAAAAAAACAAAATAAAATGATAAAATATAAACAAAAAGTGCAAAGAGAATTTTTATACAATATTTTAATGCGAACCTTTTGGATGTCAAGGTTCAAACTATTTTGGCCACATCTAAAGCAATTAAGAAGCTTTGTGATTTATATAAAATGGATTTTTGTACATATTTTTTTTTCTGTAATTTGTTATATTTTTTGTGAGTTTTGTTCAGTTTAGGTTATTATGGGGATGGCTTAATACTTAAATGTTATAAGCCCCAAAACAAATAAAAAAAAACGTGTGTTAACTTATGTACGCGCGTGAGAAGTTATACTTCTTTTGCCTCATTAATAAAAAAGTAATTATTAAATTCGTAACTGCAAAACTTGTCACAGTTATGTCTTTAAATACCTTGTTCGATAAAGTAATTATGTCTAATGTCATTAGATAGCGTCAGTAAATTTTTTAAATTTCTTATAAGTCGATGTTAAGAGTTTAAGTGCTTTCATATATAAAAATCGCCATTCTTCTCCGAAACGGTTTGACCGATTCTTATGAAATTGTGTGTGTATATTCAATAGGTCTGAGAATAGGATGCAAACTATTTTTCACACCCCTAAGTGATAAGGGTGGTCCAACCCCAAAAAAAATATATATTTCTTTCTTTGCACAATTTTTACAAAAAATACATATAACCCAACATTTTCACCCTTCTACTGCCAATCCCTATTTTGTAATAGAGATATTAGTGTTGTTATTTTTATAATCCGTTCGTTCACAGCTCTCCATACCTCTTTCACTCATATACCACATCCTCACAAACTTACAATAAGTTATATATTTTTTCTACGCTAGAAATTCCCTAAAAAATCTCTAGAAAATATACAGCAAAACAACGTTTGCCGGGTCAGCTAGTTTCTATGTAAAAATAGCTATCCTATTCATTTTGACGGGATTTAAAAGACACCAAATAAACAAAAGTAATTAGGATGCGACAATAAGTTTGTTTGTTTGTGATGCCTTCACACTGTAACTACTGAACCAGCCGTCATGAAATTTTTAGTCTGGACCGCGAAAAATTACATTGGTTACTTGTTATCCGATAAAATGTTTAGTTCCTATGGGGTAGCTATTTTTGCAGAGCGATAATACGTGTGCCATAGAGCGTCATATTTATATGCTAAAGTCCAGGCAGACGGAGTCGCGAGTAGAAAATTGTTAATTAATAAATCTATATTAAGTTATCTGTAAAAAAAATCTACTGTCATTTAGAATTTACGTAAAATCCTTTCTTAGTCTTGTCTTTAATATCAAAGAGACCCATTATGTAAATTTTTACGATCCTAGCCGCAGGAGTTTGGCCTGTGCGTTGATATGTCAGTTAGTCAGTTATTCTTTTATATAAAGAAGATTATAATTTCTCTCTTATATTATAATCTAAGACGAGGACGTGGCGTAGTCGGTAGTGTAACTGACTTCCGTGCACAAGGTCGTGGTTTCGATTTCCACTCACACAATTATTTGTGTGATGAACACAGATATTTGTACTGCGTCTGGGTGTTTTCTATCTATTATATGTATTTATTTACAAACAAAAGTAATATATGTATTATATCCGCAAACTGGTACCCATAGCACAAGCCTTAAGCTTAGTTTGGGACCAGACGACGTTGTGTGAAATGTCCGTGAATATTGATTAAGAAAATGATCACCTTCACTAATTGATAACAAAATAGACATCTGGAAAACCTATGTTATGAGAAAATAGTTAGATGTGCCATTTATTACGTTTAGACAAACAGTGTTTCAGTTTTATTCAGCGGTAAAGATTTGTATTTCCACAAGTTAAAGTTAAAGCTTGTTGCGATTAGCAACACTACAATTTCAGAAAGGCATTTTCAAGTGAACACATACAGCTTTTGTTTTAGAGATTTACGCTAAAAACAAACTATTGCAGTAACATGGACCAGATTTAAGTTTAAAACCATAATGTTTATTGTTTTCTACTAAAGTAGTTAGCGTCGGCTTTAAATACCGTTATTTATTAAGTGAAATGTTAAAATATAATTCTGATTTAGACTTTTGATTTATATTTTTATGTTGTAGTGTGACTTTAGACAACATAGCCATTCTAGCAAAAAGACTAGGAAAAAGCTTCTGATATGAGCAGTTCCTTTTTAATAAAACTTTCAAAAAAGTAGGTAATTAAACATGCAAACAAACAAAAATCAATAAAAAGGAATAGTTTATATAATATTTTATTAATAAATATAAATAACCTTTGCCCGCGGCTCATCCGCAGAGAAAATTTAGTTTTTAGATTAGGTATATCTCAGGTTCCCGATATAAGTAGTAGCAGGATAAAATATAGCCAGTTGTTAAGTCTATTCAAGAGCTATCAAACAAAAAAAGTTGCATCAAAATCTATTCAGTAGTTTTTTCATGATGCGTGAACAAACAAACAGAAAAAAAGACAGACAAACAATAAAAAAAATCGTTTTGTGTTTAGACACGCCTATATAGCCTAATACAGTCATTTTTTCTCAAATATCTTAAATGTACATACATAGCTCTGTTACGGTTTTATAATATGATAGATGAAAAATATTTTAATCTCTCAAGTAGGTACGTATTTTCTGCATATACCTATTATGTATGATATACATGCATATACTTTGTAATTACATAACATTTATTTTTCAATTTGACTGGATAGATGGCAGAGTAAGGAGAGTTATTTATATACCCATCCCAACCCGAGTGTTGTGGATTCAATTCCCACATAAGACAACCCTTTGTGTGATCCGCAAATGGTTGTCCTAAGTTTGGGTGTAATTTGTGTGTTTGATTGTATGTTTGTCAAGACCATCGTTTTTTAAAGCAACCTGCCCTTGTGAATAATACCTACATCGCGAGAGACTTACTATAATAAACATTGAATAACTGTTCTTTATGAGAATATAGCCCCCTACTCTCAGCACAGGAGTTCGGTGTATAACCCACTTCGCTGTCAGTGTAGTCGAGCTGATTGTATTATACACATAAAGAACGTCTAGATTGTTTGCTATAAAAAGTAGAAAAATAATACAGAATACATAAATCTTTATTCCAGAAATATCTTGTAAAATCAATAAGCACGTAATTTAAATGAGATTTTGTGTTGAACTTTTAACCTTAACCTTTAAATATCAGCCTTGATATTGGATAGGATTCTATCAATATTAATGTTTTATCCCGATGAATTCCACGTTTCGTAGATATTAATAAACGCTTAGATGCTAATATTCAAACTTTTATTCGTGACGTGGGTAACGTGATTCTAAATAGCGGCAACAGAACGGGCACAGAACACAATCTTACATGAGAACTAGCCTTTGCCCGCGGCTCTGCCGCAGATAAATGCTAGTTTTTAGATTATATCTAAGGTTCCCGATATAGTAACTTGATAAAATGTATACCAGTTTTTTAGCCTAATCAAGACTTTGTGTTCTAATAAATTAGATTGTTTAAGTAGAGATTGTATGTTTTTTAATGCATATTCCCGCACTAATGACACTTACCTATAATAGTTATCCCATAGAGGACATCCATTGTATTCGGAAGAAAAAGTATGTCCTTTTATATTGTGTTACGCGCCAGCATGCAAAATTTCATAATAATCGTTTAAGAAGCTTGGCGTTAAACAAACAAAATATTACAATATATTATAATTATAATTAAAATTATAATATTAAGCAGGTAATAATGTTAGTTTTTTTTTTGTCATACTTGTATGACTTTAAAGACGTATCTATTTTTTTTATTTTATAAGAAATAATAATTATAATAATTAAAATAAAACAATATGTACGAGAAAAACAAATTATCATAAAAAAATACTTTGTACAAGTTTACTTGTTGACATTCAAGTCTGTAAAATATATGAATAACTTTATATGTATGTGGCGAGTTCCGGGCCAAATTTTCCATTGAATTAAGCGTTAACTGCTTTTAATATTACAAAGTGCTTTGTGTTTGTGAATTTATTTACAAACACTCCGTATTCGATTAAATAAAAACAATTGAGACTTTTAACTTATTTAATTTATAAAGTTAACTTATAAAATATTAGTCAGGTATCGTAAAAATATGAATGTCGTAGAGCCAACTAAGGAAAAAAATGGTTAACATGTAATAAAATCAGGCTTAAGTACATACCTATAACTACTGATACTTTGATTATTAATCAAAGTACTAATACGATTTCTTCTTCGCATCGCTGTTGTAAAGAGTCGCTTATCACACGACACGCCAGCCGAAGCAGCAGCCCATAAATCTATAAATCTATGCATGTGAATTTTAAAGATCGATCTTATTCTTTGTTCGTTATTCATGGCTAAGTCCGGCGTCCACCGCTATGACTGTAGTTAGCTCTCAATTTATTACTTAACTGTATGTGAACAGTTTTGATCTATATTTTAGCACTTGACATGCTTAGCTACTTTTTAAATACAAATTATTTGTGAAAGAGGAAAAAGAAAATTATAGTGCGAGTGGGATTCGAACCTGCGCCCCTTCCTCCGGTAAAGTGCTCTAAGCCACTGAGCTACTGCACTGACCTTTCGGCCATACCCAATCAAAAATTTTAAAAATCGCACCTTCAATTTTAATTGCAAAATTAAACTTATTGTAGTGGATAATGCATGTAAATGCATTCCTATAGATGGCGTTGGTCGTAAAGACAAATGTGATGAGGAAATTGGGTATGGCCGAAAGATCAGTGCGGTAACTCAGTGGCTTAGAGCACTTCTCCGGATTGGAAGGGATTCCCGCTCGCACTAAACTACTACACTAATAAAATTTGTACTTTAAAATAATTTGTACTTTAAAAAATGTATGTGAACAGATTTGCATGTGTCAACGAGTGGCGTGTGGGATGAGGTCTGTCTAGTGAATACTGGCATTAAGACTACTACTACTCGTACTCTAAAATAATTTGTTAAACTGCTTAACTCCTTGTTCATAACCTTGGTAATAAATATTTAATATCTTTAACCCGTTATAAACACATTCTCTAAAATTTGCATAAAAATGATTAAAATGTGGTCTATTTAAATATGTATAACAAAATTTAAGGGTTTGTTTGTCTATCTTGTATCTGTAAAAGACACTATGTTACAATCCTCAAAATTTGAGTTTGTTTGGAACTATCATTTGGTACAATTCTTTAAGAATTTCACATATATGGTTAAAACTTTTTTTCAGGATTTTTATATGTGGTTTAAACTGAGTAGAACTAGTTTATAATAATACAAGACAAGAATTTCATAATATTTAAATGTGGAAAAAATAGAGCGATGCAAATGGATTTAAATTGTTGCCGTTTAGTATTTCCTTATAATTATAATATTCTGAGGAAGTGAAATAAGCTTCCGTACTTAAATATACATACCAAAGTACTTAATATCACTTATTTATAGTACTTGGTATGCTCGGCTTTATACTAGAACCAAATTTGAAAAATGCATGTGGTGACGGACTAAGAATACAAGTGTGATCACTCCATTCTTTCCCATGGGTGTCGTATGAGGCGACTAAGGGAAGTAAGCCCTTATCACCCATTGCGTTACTGGTGGTAGGGCTGGGTGCCAAGTGGGAGTGCTCACTTGTTATCGGTTATCGGGCCCAAGCGGGTTAGTATCTATCATCATCTCCCGTGTGACCGGCCATGAAGCATATTGGTATGTTTTGGTTGTAGTATGGAGATATCCGTTAATTATTGCATTTCATAACTGTGAAATGAAATAGTGCGCAGCGGCTTGACAATGTCTCGGTATAGTGGAGTCCATGAGCGACTGTTACTATTTACCATCAAGTGGACCTTAGCTCGTCTGCCACCAAACACAATAAAAAAAATTGAAAAAGATGGAGGTTGCAAAGGATTGGCAGGACACACTCTTTACTGCTAAGATACCACAAGTCGTGGGCTCAAATTCTGCTCGAATTATTCTAGAGATAATACCGATCTGTTAATAAAGTGCGTGACGTGCAAAGTGCGAAGGGGTTATTTCGGCTGATGTACCTGATAAAACTACTCGGTGTCCCTTCAGATTACCTTTATCCAAAACAATCTGCGTATGATTTCCTCCATCAGGTTCCTCTACAGGTCATTCCTGTGCCTGCAGTCTCGACATAGATAACGATCGCTATATTAGCGTTAAGTCCTAACAACATCATTTTAACGAGTTTTGGTAGTCTCTACTGTCACAGATAACAATTTTATTGGTAACGTAAAGAATTTCGTAGCAAATTTTACGATTTATCGTAATGGTAACGATTATCATTGCGATCATTTAATTTTTAGACAGCCCTCAAAGTATTCGTTACGATCGTAACCATATAAAGTATATAAACCATAATCCTTAATTGTTTTTGCTAGTGTATAATAAAGGTTTACATTCATAACAAAATAAAATGGTAGAAGAGTATTTAGTGTAGGAACAGGACCTTGCTCGAAAACAGGTGCGATATGGTTATGCGACGAGAATTAATGACCCAAAACCGGCGCGAATGTGCAATTCCGTTGTTATTAGAAGACCACCAATTTTTATTCCTCTATAGATTGAATAAATAGCCGTGTGGGGCCGGCTTTAGAATTTTCCCACCCCTCTCTACCCACGGAAGTCGTTAGAGCCGACTGAGGGTATACCGGGGGAGTGGGCAGCAGCACTCCCTCGACTATTAACAACATCCACTGCGATCGCCAACCCGCCTGCCAAGCGTAGCGATTACGGCATTATCCCCCATGACGGGACCGCTCGTTGCGGCGTTCTCTTAGGGAGGCCTAAGTCCAGCAGTGGACGTTGAAAGGCTGATGGATGGAAGGATGGAGATTGAATAAAGAGATGTTTGCTGAGCTTTTAGCTGAACTACGGCCATCTTTTCAACGACAACGGCCTTGCGGGTCTTGAGTACCAAGTGAGTATCATTACGTTTCCACCTATAATCTGATTTATGGGCTTATTACCTATATATAGCTATAGTATTTTTTGTAATGCTTGTTTTCATTTCTTTTCATAAAGCTAGTTTAGCCGTGTGGGGCCGGCTTTAGAATTGTCCCACCCCTCTCCCTCCATGGGAGTCGAAGAGCCGACTGAGGGAATACCGGGGGAGTGGGCAGCAGCACTCCCTCGAGTATTAACAACATCCACTGCGATCGCCAAGCCGCCTGCCAAGCGTGGCGATTACGGCATTATCCCCCATGACGGGATCGCTCGTTGTGGCGTTCTCTTGGGGAGGCCTATTTCCAGCAGTGGACGTTGAAAGGCTGATGGATAGATGGATGGGCAGCAGCACTCCTTCGAGTATTAACAACATCCACCGAGATGAGAAAGTTTGTGTCCCTTAAATTTTTACAAAGTTCGTGTAATTTAAAAAAAAATATAAAGGCTACATAAAACTTTCAATAAAAAAAAAGGAATTTTACGTAGTTTTAGGCTAGTTTACACAGTAATTGAACCATTTTTAATAAAAATTAATTAGGTTTACATAAAATTATCTCCGGGCCGTGTGGGGCCGGCACCAAGAATAGCTCCACCCTGTCTCTTCCTATAGGAGTCGTAAAAGGATTACCGGGGGACCGGGTAGCAGCGTTCCCCTGTGTACTAAAAACATCCACTGCGATCGCCAACCTACCTGCCAAGCATGGCGATTATGGTAATATCCCCCAATATGAGTGCACACACACACACATTGGCCCCCAGTCACCGCAGCTCGGCTATTTCGTGGCCTAACGGTATCGGGCCCGGTAACGGCGGAGCTGGGGGTGCTAAGAATCTCCGGTCGCGATCCGGCTACCAGAAACGACTTCTGGCCCTGGTAACGCACAACGTCAGGAAACTGAGGACTGACGAGAGGATCATCGCGCTGGAAGAGGAACTGAGCAAGATCCGATGGGACGTTGTAGGATTATCAGAAGTGCGAAGACAGGGTGAGGGCACGATTATCCTCCAGTCCGGAAATTTGCTCTTCCACCCAGGACGACCAACAGTCCCAGGGTGGTGTCGGGTTTATCGTTCGCAAGTCCCTTATAGGTAACGTGGAGAAGATTGAGAGTGTGTCGATTAGGGTAGCATACCTTATACTCAGAATAACCAAAAGGTATTCGCTGAAGGTCATACAGGTTTACGCACCGACCTCGACACATTCCAACGACGAAGTGGAGGCCTTTTACGAGGACATATCGAAAGCCATTCATGCGTCTAAAAATCACTTCACGGTGGTTATGGTTATAGTTTTCAACGTAAAACTAGGTGTAAGGAGAGATGATGAGCTGAAGGTGGGGCAATATGGATTTGGGCAGAGGAACCACAGGGGCCAGATGATGTCTGATTTTCTGGAGAAGGAAGGCCTCTTTATGATAATTCCTTCTTCAGGAAACAGCCCCAGCGAAAATGGACCTGGATTAGCTCTGATGGTTCAGTGAAAAATGAGATCGACTTCATCTTAACGGACAAACGAAACATATTCAATGATGTCTCAGTGATCAGCAGGATTAAAACTGGGAGTGATCACCGCTTAGTTAGAGGCATATTGAATCTAAATATGAAAGTCGAGAGATCACGCTTGATGAAGTCTACGCTTCGACCAACACCTGCTCAATACCAGAACCCCGAAAACTTTCGGCTCGAACTACAAAATCGCTTACAATGCCTAGACGAGTTAGATTCAGTGAACTATATGAACAACAGGTTCGTGAAAACTGTCCAAGCGGTCGGGTCGACCTTTTTTAAGACCAGTCGCGTCAATAGGGCTCAAAAGCTTTCGGACCAAGCTCTTAAGCTCATGGCGAGACGGACAGAAATGTCGGTGCAGTCTTCGGCTGATTGGTCCAATCAGAGGCGATTAAACAGGCAGATTCCAAGTCTGTGCGACGAGACATTCGCCGATTTAATACCTTGCGTATTAAAGAGGCGATAGGGCGGAAGCAAGGTTCCAAAGTGCTCGCAAGAGATCTGTCTGTTGGGAAAAGCCAGCTGACCGAGCTGAAGATCAATAATGGCACTGTTGTTTCTTCCAAAGATGAGATATTAAGAGAGGTCCACGAGTTCTATGGACAGTTATACAGATCCCAGAACCCTGTTGTCAGCTTGGTCCATGAGCCCAGATCCAAGCTAACTCGGCACTATACCGAAGATATCCCGGACGTCAGCCTGTACGAGATCAGAATGGCTCTCAAACAACTAAAGGACGGAAAGGTACCGGGAGACGACGGAATTACTATAGAGCTTCTAAGGGCAGGTGGAAAGCCGGTCCTCAAAGCCCTCCAGAGGCTATTCAATTTCATCGTTCTCGGGGACGACGTTCCAGAGTCGTGGACCAGGAGCGTGGTGGTGCTGTTCTTCAAGAAAGGTGACATAACCCTCTTGAAGAATTACAGACCCATCTCACTCTTGAGCCATGTCTATAAGTTGTTCTCGAGAGTCATTACAAATCGACTCACGCGCAGGCTCGACGACTTCCAGCCCGAACAAGCCGTTTTCCGAAAAGGCTATAGTACCGTTCACCACATACATACGCTGCGCTAGATTATACAGAAGACCGAGGAGTATAATCGGCCTCTGTGTCTAGCGTTTGTGGACTTCGAGAAAGCCTTCGATTCGATCGAAGCTTGGGCGGTGCTGCAGTCCCTTCAGCGGTGCCAAATTGACTATCGATACATCGAAGTGTTGAAGTGTTTGTATAGAAACGCCACTATGTCTGTCCGAGTTCAGGACAAGAGCACAAAACCGATCCAACTGCAGAAAGGTGTTAGACAGGGAGACGTCATGTCCCCGAAACTCTTCACCACTGCATCGGAAGATGTTTTCAAGCTCTTGGACTGGACCGGATTAGGCATCAACATAAATGGCGAATACATCACTCACATTCGGTTTGCAGATGATATCGTGGTCATGGTAGAATCGCTGGAGGACCTTGGTACCATGCTTAACGACCTCAGCCGTGTCTCCCGACTAGTGGGTCTAAAAATGAACATGGACAAGATGAAAGTCATGTCTAATGTCCATGTCATTTCAGCACCGGTCCTGGTCGGGAGTGCGCTTCTCGAAGTTGTCAACCACTATGTATACCTGGGACAAACTGTCCAGTTACGTGGACACAACTTCGAGAAAGAGATCGATCGACGAATCCAGCTCGGCTGGGCAGCGTTCCGGAAGCTGAGGGAGATCTTCTTGTCCAATATTCCACAGTGTCTGAAGACGAAGGTCTACAACCAGTGTGTGTTACCAGTGATGACTTATGGCACAGAGGCGTAGTCTCTGAGTGTTGGCCTTATATCAAGGCTTAAAGTCGCTCAGCGTGCTATGGAGCGGGCTATGCTTGGGATCTCTCTACTTGATAAGATCCGTAATACGAAAATCCGTAGGAGAACGGGAGTGACCGACATAGCCCGCCGGGTCAGCATGCTGAAGTGGCAATGGGCAGGCCACATCGCTCGACGAACCGACTACCGTTGGGGAAGAAAGGTTCTCGAGTGGCGACCGCGTAACGGACGGCGCAGTGTAGGACGACCTCCCACCAGGTGGACCGACGACCTGGTCGTTGGATGCAGGCGGCACAGGGCAGTTCGCTGTGGCGTTCTCTTGGGGAGGCCTATGTCCAGCAGTGGACGATGAAAGGCTGATGGATGGATGGATGGGATGGAATAATATCTCCCAATTTTTCCCTTAATTCAAGCAGATTTTTTAACTACTACTATTTTTTCTGCGAAATGACTGAACTATGAATACGATTTTCGTTAGCATACGGACATCGTAAAGGCAAGATAATGTACGATTTTGTTCGTTAACTCGTTTGTACAGACTTGCACTTATCGATAACCTCGTTACCTCAACCGAATTTTTTCGTTATTTTAAAACGATCGTTAGTTTGCGATGGCATCGCTAACTATGTCGAGACTGCAGGCACTGATCAGTCCCTGTGTGATTTCGAGGTATACCTTTGTTTGTAAACTGGCACCCATGGAGCATGTAGTTGCCCTCGTTTTGAGAAGAGGTCGGCTTACAATAGTAACAGGCTGTGAATAAAAGTACTTAAGGAAAGACCATACTCAAATTCTTTTTGATGTGAAATATCTAATGCGGAGGGAGGGTAAAATCGGCTGTTAGCGTGGTGACGCTTTTATTTTAATTGTCCCGTTCAAATTTAACTAGTTAAATTTGAAACACTTCCCGGTTTCCGATTGAGCTGAAATTTTACATGCATATGTGGCGCGTGACAATGCAATATTATGATGACATGCAGCTGAACTGATGATGGAACTGGAACGTGGACATAGGAACTCTATAATGAAACGGCGCAAACCCATCGAGTTTGGAATCGTTTAATTCGTCTTGACGAGTACTTTGTCTTTAGATGGTATCCAGGGTCTGGTGATGGAGTTAGAAAGAGACCATAGGAACTCCGTTATAAAACGACATAACTCCATTGAGTTTGGACTCGTATGATTCGTCTTGACGAGTACTTTGTCTCTAGATGGTATCCAAGGTCTGATGATGGAGCTGGAAGGTGGCCACAGTAACTCTGTAATGAAACAACGCAATCCTATCGAGTTTATACTCGTTTGATTCGTCTTGAGGAGTACTTTGTCAAATTATGATCATTTTATTTCTACAAAATAATTTCGATGTTTCACATCTGGTAGACGTCCCACGACGTCTAGTTTTTTAAATTAGTATGTGCATTCTATTTCAGTGATATACTAAAACATGTACCTTTTTTATTTCTACTTAAAACAAAATTATCTCATCTAAGTATGCTCTGATATGAGATTTTTAAAAGATTTTGTAATTGGCTAGACAATTTAAAAAAATGGCGTTTCGCGGTAATGTTTGAAATTTTCATTTTAAAATTAATTCAACAGCTTCATATGTAGATATGTCTCACAATTGTCAAATGTTTTTTATGCAATTACACAGATGAGCAAGAGACCGTATATATAAACGTGTTTATGTTTTTTTCATTTTGTCCTAACAGTTTTTATTTTATTTTGGTATTATATTAATTTTCGTCTAGATTGAAGAATTTGTATAATTATATGGAACAATAAACCTTGAATGTGTCTTCCTTATTACATATTAAGTGAGAACTGCAAAGATGGTGTAGGTAGTGTCTTGATATTTTATGTAAATTTTAAGCACGTCATATAGTCGGTCATTTACCAGAACACTCGACGTTAAGAAGGAATGTGTTATTGAAATTGATAGTAAAGTTTCAACTAGTGGTAGACCTTGCTTATCCCAGAATGAATGTTCCAGTTTGATCATGAAAAAATCGTCCCCTCACAGAAGATCAGCGTAAAATAACGGTATATACCCATACCGTTGTGTTTCGTATGGTGAATGGAAGCGCAGGGGGGCCTAAACCCCCTCCTTATCGTTTCCTTATTTTCCTTTCTATTCTCTTTCATATCCTTCATATCCTCTCCTTATTATTCTTCCTGTCCTCTCTGTGGGTGGACTATAATATGTATTGACCGCGTCTATAGGCTTCGGTAACCGCTTACGATCAGATGGGCCGTGTGATTGTTTGCTACCCAAGAAGTATAGGTAACAAAAAAAATTAAAAAAAAAGTGTGTGCGTGTAACCTTCACGCGCGATCGAAGTAAAACTTCTTTGGCGTTGACGAAAAAAAAAAAAAAAAACTGCAATTTAAAATTTTTTTTTTAAAACTGTTGAATTTTTATTTACTTTGCTATTCACAATTGATCCGTTTGAAAATTTGGAAATAAATAATCCTAATTGATTACGATATTTGCCACTAGCTGGCGTATAAGTCAAGAAGCGTGGAGTATATGACATATACTTACGACCAATCCAAATTATTATTTTTAAATAGCGGAACTTCCGTCAGAAAATAAGCGTTACTTCCGTCAGAAAAAAAATCCGAGTTACTCCCTAGTCGCGCCTAAAGAAGTTTTACTTCAATAATAGCACTGTACCTAATCGTGTTGCAGGATTTTGCTTATCGTTTTGTATGGTTTACTAACTATTATAAATATATATTTAAAAACAGATCTGTGTCTGCTATATTCAAGATATTTGAGAAAAAATATCTGTATTTATATAGACAAACCGACAAAAAATTATAAAAAGCAACAATCTCGTAGGAAAACTGCACCTCACACAGTCTCTCTGCAATATTCTCATACAGCGTCAATTCTCAAATAACTGTGAACGATTCAGCATTATTTTTTATGTTCGAATAGATACGTGACACATCTGCTCCAGAGAATTTTTACTGTTAAACCTATAAATGTGCCGTAAAAGTATCTGAAGCAATTTTTTTGACATGAAAAGCCATTGTTTTGCGAATAATAAATGAGTTTCACGTAAAATGTTGACTTCTAAATAAACCTATCAAATAACAAACACATTTTAGATAATATTATAAATCACATTGATAATTGATGTTGATTACTTGATCAGACAGAAGAATTTACTTA
The DNA here is from genome assembly GCA_948253155.1 of Leucoma salicis. Classification (NCBI taxonomy): domain Eukaryota; kingdom Metazoa; phylum Arthropoda; class Insecta; order Lepidoptera; family Erebidae; genus Leucoma; species Leucoma salicis. Next base: position 11,358,924 of record OX411815.1, read on the forward strand.
TCTCAATTTTGTAAGGACTAAGAATTCACCTTTTCTATTATATTTTAGTTATAGAGACACTTGAAGCGTCCGCGAAGCAACCATAAAAGTATTAAGTAGGCGACAAAGAAACGAAACGATATATTTACACGCTTGGCCAGTTATGAATGCATATTTGTATGCGTTGCCCCACCATGAAGTGAGTTTAATGTCTGGCCACGGCACATACATAATCTAATCTTTGAGTTCCGATACAACTAAATATACTACTTGCATCGCAAATTACATTAAAATAATATATTTGTCTAAGTATGTAAAGTAAAATGTCCGTAAAACAGTTTTGTGTATATCATCATCATCTTTCTAGCCATTTTTTGTACTACGTCGGTGGCAAACAAACATACGACCTGATTGTAAGTGGTCACAGTAGCCTATCACTCACTCGTCGCCATCTCCAAGGAAAGGGATAGGAGATGCAGAGAAAGGATAATAAGGAGAGGATAGAAAGAATAATAAGGACCATAGGTTGGTAATAAGAAGCGAATAGGAAGGGTAATAAGGAGAGGATAGGATGTAAAATATGAAGAGGATAGAAAGGATAATAACGACAAGACAGCGAGGATATTAAGAAGAGGATAGGGAGATTTGGGCCTCCAGCGCTTTCACTCACCTTACGAAACATAGAGGTACGTTGATTCACGCTGATCTTCTATGAGAGTACTTCCCTGATCGAGAATGTGTTATCGGAATTCACAGTTCCGAGTAATATATATATATATATATATATATTATATATATATATATATATATATATATATATATATATATATATATATATATATGATGGGCAAAGAAACTGGGACGGTTTCCCAGGAGATGCAGGTTTGAATCGTGATCGTTACTGTTATTTTAGATTTCACAATTTCGCAATTTGTGTTCCTTTATTTCGTTAAGCAAATCTCTTAAAAAATATATAATAATATCAAGATCTGTAATTTGCGTCAACTTCTCTACTGTGTTAAAATTACAGGCAGAGTGCTGTATAAAGATCAGCCGAGTGTGCAGCATAATGACGCCCGGAATAACTCAGAATGTCTCAAGATATATTCGTAATCTTTGAAAATACGAACTTCTCGGATTGAATTCAGTGTATTTTTTATCATGATATAATTTAATTTCAATTCTTGAAAAAATTCTGAATTTAATAAGGTAGATAAACCGTGCGAAGTAAACAGGCGCTGTTATGGTTGGCTCGTAGCTTTTTTTATTTTACAATCCTAACTTAAAAAGCTGTAACAGAGCTTTGTCTGTACATTTACGATAGGTATTTCAGAAAAAAATGTATTAGGACATATTATAGACGTGCCAGAACACAAAACATTCTTTTTTGAATTTTGTCTGTTTGTTTAATCGCGCATCACGCAATAACGGATTTAACGGATTTTGAAGCAACTTTTTTTTATTTGATAGCTTTTGATTAGACTTAAAAACCCGTATATTTACGAAAAAAAACTAAATACTAAATCGGGAACCAAAGATATAACCTTAAAAAATAACTATTAAAAAAAAAACGCCTTTAAAAAACACCCAGGAACTAAAAAGTTAAAAATAATTGGTATTTTCATACGATTTCCGTGCTAGACACCTACGACTATCTGATGTGTTTGAAGTCGATGCTAAATCCAAAAGTAACAAAAGCAATAGATACTTAAATTCATATAACAACAAAAACGTAATGTGTATCAAAATATACAACAAATTACCAAACTCGATTAAAGATGTGATCAGCGATACAAGGTTTGTATACAAACTGCAAAAAATGCATCGTAGTAAGGCCTATGGCTTACTACACGATTAATGATTATTTGACTGATAAACACACGATTTAATAAATAGATAGATACCATATATGCAATACGAATTATTCTAATATAATTAAATAGTACATTTATTTTCAATCACGGTTTTACATATTAAATTAATTTGTTAAAATAAATAACAATAATGAACACATATAAACTAATAAATAATTTAAATATTAATATAATTTTAAAAAAAATATCTTATGTAATTAAATTATAATACAATATATAATAAACATGATTAAAATATATAAGTATCATTTATTTAAATAAATAATATATATAATGATAATAATATTTAAAATAACAATAAATTTAATATTAACAAAAAATAATATAATAGCAATAAGCAATACGAATAATTACCAAAAATTCCAATGTCATTCTCTTTTCTACTTTTCGCTGTGCCCAACAGGGTCCATAATTGTTACTCTTTTATCTTTATGATACCATCTACTACCAATACATTGTGGAATGCGAAAATAAATTAATATGAATATGAAAACAATACATTTATATAAATCCGTGTAATACGTGTGGTGACGGACTAAGAATACAAGTGTCACCACCCCATTCTTTCCCACGGGTGTCGTAAGAGGCGATTAAGGGAAGTAAGCAATTATCATCCATTGCATGACTGCCGTAGGGCTAGGTACCAAATGGGAGTACTCAGCCCTAGCGGGTTGGTGCCACCATCTCCCGTGTGACCGGCCATGAAGCACAGTGTTGCGTTTTGGCTGTAGCAGGAGATAGCCGTTTATTCTTTCATTTCATATCTGTGAAATGAAATGGTTAGCAGCGGCTTGACAATACTCTCGGTATAGTTGTGTCCACGAGCGACGGTTACCATTTACCATCAGATGGGCCGTGGCTCGTCTGCCACTATATGCAATAAAAAAATAACATTGACACCTACTTCAATTTTCCAAATTAGTTCAAGCGTCTTTGAGGTAAACTTAAAAAAATTACAGTGGAACATAGAACCTCCTCCTCTATTGAAGTCGGTTCAAAACTAGCTCTTGGCTCCGGCGGAGCCGCGGGTAAAGGATAGTTACAACAAACGATATCTACCAAAATTGTACTGTCCGCTATAACCGCCCTGACAATATAAAATAAATCAATAACGTATGTGTAAAAAAAAACTGAAAACTTACATAAATACACCAATCTTAAGGAAGAAGTCATCAGAATCTAAAAACAGGAAAAGGTTTAATTTGTCCCAATAGTATTGTTAACCACTGATATTATTCCAAAACATTGTCATTATAGTCGGAAACTCATTGATTAGAAACCATTGACAATCATTTTTAGGAATTACATTGATGGAATGGCTTGACCCCTAGCACCAACGTACGATGAGACTGAAGGCATCTTAGTTCGAATTAGTTAAGCACCAGACACATGCTTTCATGTACGCACATGCGAACACACACACACACACGAACACACTCGCACACAAACACACACCCATATGCACACACAACCACGCGCACATACACACACACGCACATGAATAAGAATGCAAACACATACAAACACACACACACACACACACACACACAACCCCACAAATTAACTCAAATAAGGCAGCAAGAATGTTATGGTCTTGTCATTGTTAGTTATTTGAATAAGGGAAGAAGCGAGATAGCTCCAATACTAAGTAAGTATATTGATAACTTACTGGGGCTTATCTCAGTTTTGTATTGCATGACAATTTATGAGATACAATAAAAACATTTTTTTTTAAATCTAATACCAACATGCTACTCCAAAAGGGCGCCATCCTTAAACGCCTGCTGAATTGCTGGGAAGTTCTTAGAAATAAATGAAGACGATGACAGGACTGACTGACTTTTGACTATACTTGGCTCACACCAGTGAATATCATAACATTACCAGCGCAAGCTGAAAAAAATAACACAAAATATAATTTATTTCAGATGAACTCCATAGTTTTAGTAATAATGAAAAAAATATTATTAGTGAATACATTATAATGATTGTTTATAGTCAATGATATTGTATACAAAAGTGTAAAATATCATTGTTTATAGTACAGCATACACCCATCGCTGTATAATCAGGGTATCCGACTGATCTACCAAGCACACACAATTACTTGATTTGATTGTGCTAGTTACTGATATAATTTCGTGTGGCAAACTAGTTTATATGTTCTTCCTATTCGTATCCATTAAATTATGTAATTTTTCGTTTTCATTCACCGCTACAGTAACTTTCGTTTTCATAAAATAAATAAAACGTCTGAACCTGCACACAGGTCACAAATTATCATCCAAAAACGCATTTATTTTAACTAACATTTAATTTAAACAATAATTTAAACAATATAATAAAACCTTTCAGGCTCCATTTTAATCTTTTCTAATTTAACAACTTTATTTGTTCCTATATACTCGCATAATTATGTCTAATTCAGTTGTCTCCTTACTCACATGCGATATAAACAAGGGTATTTTATATCGGCAGCTCTGAAATTATCTATTGACCTCAAAGCCGCTTTGTCAGTCATACCCGTAAACCACTTTTTTGTTTGGTTTTTTGGACCAAAATCCAATTATTTTCCTGGTTATTTGGTTTCCATACGCCATGTTTTATAATATCTGCCATTTTCATCTGTTTATCTTGTTTATTCCCTACATTCATTGTGTCCTTGTCTTGCACGGACGAGTTGATTAGGCTGAGTGGTACAGGTATTAATCTCATTCGAATTAAAGGCGTCGACGGCCTTTTTTTTTTTAGGCTGGAAAAAATGTACCTAGCCGCAATGACGGGGTCCGTCGTTCGGGGCAACGAACAGGGTACTGTGGGGCCCTCACCCACTAAAGAAACCCGCCGTGTGCCGTCTCTCCGCCTTTATTGGCAGGCCACTGGAACTATGTTACATTCCTTCGGTGGTCCACCGGCGGCTTACCCTTTCGGGTACCCTCTACTGAGCAACGCACCCGCACGCGAAACATCGCACCTTCGCGGGAGGCCTTGCGGGTGGCGGACGTTCCCCGGTCCATCCACCTGCGGCCTCAGCTAGGGCGGCATTAGGCGCCAATACTCACGCCTGCGCCGCCCCAGTCGCTGGCAGCGGTTCGAGTCTGAGGATCAGCTTCCCTGGCCCTCTCCGCCGCTTCCTTACGCGAGATGACCTCGTCGCAGAAGGCAGTGACCGCGGCCCAATTCCTGTCGCTGCCAAGCATCGCTTTAACGACGCTCGGCAGCGAGAGGTCCCCCCTATTGCTGCGACGAGTTCACCGCCCCAAGCCGGGCACGACTCAAGCGTGTGCTGCGCCATGTCCTCGTCACAGCCACAATGGTGACAGCCCGGAGTCGCTTCCCTCCTTACGACTATGTGCAGATATCTGCCGAAGCAACCATGCCCCGACAGCACCTGCACCAGTCGGAAGGTAAGGACTCCGTGCCATCGCCCCGCCCACTCCTCAAGCACAGGCTGGAGCGCCCCTACAGTCCAGAGACCGGCTCGGGGTGCTTCCAGCCGTGTCCTCCATCTGGCCATGGCAGCTCGGCGGGCATCGCCCTGCCACCTGGCCACCTCCCTGGGTAGGGGACGACCACCCACCTCTCGCTCTTGCGACGCCCGCCGATACACTTCGACAAGCACCTCCGCCTCCAAGTCCCACGACGGGGTTTCGGCCAACGCGCAGGCCGCTTCCGTCGACACCGCGCGGTATCCGCGTATGAACCTGGACGTGACGACTCTTTGTGGTCTCCACAGAAGAGCCCTGTTCGGCGCGTCCAGGCACCCCGCCCACACAGGTGCACCGTACAGCGCCATCGACCGGACTACCCCCGCATAAAGCCTTCGGCACGCATTGTTGGGTCCACCCATATTTGGCAAGAGCCGTGCAAGGGCGGACGCTGCGCCGACGAGCCTCGGGGACAGTTGGCGGAAGTGCTAGCGAAAGCGCCACCGCCCATCCAGCACCAGGCCCAGATACTTGATCTGGGCCTTCACCCCGATTTGGACCCCGTCCACCGTGATTGAGGCGCCAGCAAGTGGCCGACGTCGGGGCCCATGGAAAAGTAGGGCCTCCGACTTGTCTAGGGCCACCCTAAGCCCCAGCGCCCCGATCCTTCTGACCACCTCCGAGGTCCCTAAGGTGGCCAGGAACGCCGCTTCCTTGAAGTTTCCGCCCCGGGCCACGACCAGCGTGTCATCCGCATAGCAGATGACAGGCGTCGCCGGCCTAAATGAGTGAGCTACATAATCTGGTTTCGTTCCTGTGAACTGCGAACTTGCATTTGCAGTATTTGCGGGACTTATCGGTAGTTCTTGTAGTTTCTTCGAGTGTTTAATTTCTGAGATGTACACTCCTCTTGTTATATTTATGTTAGAATTTACTAACAAAGCAGGATATTGTTTCATGTTCTTTATAATATAATAATAATAATACATTTAATCAGTCACATGATCTACAGCTCGTATTTGATTACATTAATGATGATTCATTCAACTATATATTGATACATAAATTTTCTATTATATAAATATATGTATTTACAAAAAAAAAGCAGGACTTATATGTATTCTATCCGTAATCTGGTACCCATAGCACAAGCGTTAAACTTAGTTTGGGGCCAAAGGACATTGTGTGAAATTTCCGTGAATATTTATTTATTTGATTACGGATGCTATAAAAGTTGACTATAAATTAAATAAGCTAAATAAAGTAGTATATTTAGGCTATATCAAAAAAAAAAAAATTATAATTAGATTCATACGTTATTCCTTCTGGCACCTGCACTAATATAAACTGTATCGCAGATGTCACTATTTTACTTAATATGTAGGCATTGCTGTTGACATGCTAATTTTGCTGTGATTGGTACATGTTCACATATACATTACGTGTGTATTGGGATGCGGGTGTATGCATGTGCGTGTGCGTGTGTGTGTGTGTGTGTGTGTGTGTGTGTGTGTGTGTGTGTGTTTGTGTGTGTGTGCGTGCGTGTGTGTGTGTGTGTGTGTGCACGTGCGCGTGCGTGTGTGTGTGTGCGTGTGCGCGTGTGTGTGTGTGTGTGGGCGATGTGCATGCGTGAGTGTGTGCTAGTGCGTGTGTGTGTACATGTTCGTTTATTAGACTTGAATAATTGGGTTTATGAGTCTGTCTATAGTATAAACTACATAATTATATATGTATATATACATACATACACATATTTATTTATTTTATTTCATATATTTAAGATAATTTTCTGATGCCCCATGATCTAGACATTCAAGCTAGCGAAGTATTGCTTTTCTTAGTTAATAGTTATTGAGAGATTTCAATGTCTCCAATCTATTAAATGTATTATAAATATGTGGCGCTTGTACAAAGAAATACTTTTGTACGAAGGCTGTTTTGACGCAAGGCACTGAGCAACGATCACGACTCTTATGTAAGGTAGGCAGACCGGGCACTACCATTTTATTTTATCTTATTATTTCATAAATAAACAACTTCCTCACAGACAGCATACTGGTCCAAATATATATCGACGTTGTATTGTATCTAAAAGGCAGGTTTATCAGAACCTTGAGAACAGCACGCTGGGCACGTTCTGCAACAAGTCTACGGACGATAGACGGATATGTTCCGATTGTATTTGGGTTACATAATAATTATATCCTTCAATAACTTCGTGACATATACATGAGCAACGAATTTATGCAAGGCATATAGCATATAAATTAGATATTAAAAGAATTGAAACATTTTAAATCTTTTGTTTTCTCGTTTTTTCTCTTAGTATTTGCCTTGTTTTCGTCGAAACAAAAAGTAATTTATTTACGTCATCTATATCCTCCTCAGAGAAAGCCGATTCACAAATTCGTATTAGGTTCTCATTATCCACCATCCGTGTCTATTTTGAATATTTATTCGTATTCTTATAGTTTGTATTTACAAACACATCCGAAATAATAGCATTTTTAGGTAACAATAAATTCATAACTTTTTTAAGATCACATCTATGGGTAGTATGGTAGTGTCTAGCGTCCAAGTACCAACTGAACCGCCTTGCCTCACTGCAAAGGCGGGTTATTCGAATTGTCGATGATCCCAATCTCACGGACGGTCTTAGTCGTTTTAGAGGCGTAGAGATTTCAGTTCTTTCTCTATGCTCTATAGACCTTATCCATTATAAAGTGCGAGCGCTCTGAGGAGCTGTTTGAGGTGGTACTAACATCGTCTTTTTATCCACCGTACCACGTGATGTCGCAGTATGGTACATCCACATTATCTGGAAACGATCTCGTCCAAGAAGATTCGTTTTCAGCGCTCTTTTATTGAACGGTATTCCAATCCAGGAGATGCAGGTTCAAATCCTGCTCGAGACTGTTTTCGATTTCACATTTTCGTACTTTATGTTAATTTATATGGGTAAGCATGTCAAATGCTCAAAAAATACATAAAAATATAATGGTGATGATAAAAATATTTAAGAAAAATATATTAATTCATAACAGAAGCTTGGAAGTTTATCATGCTATTGGGTGTATAATTATCTACCATTCTGTTATAGACAGTCTCAGTTCCTCATATCGCTGTAGTCATCCCTGACTTCTGCCTAGTCAGCAATACCGATGTCTACTCATAACGATCACTCTCCCACCATCAGTCAGTCCAGCCAGTTCCATCATCCAGAGTGCGCGGTCGAATATAAATTTCTTTAAAGTTCTTTTGTGAAAATAATACAGTAATTAATATTTGGGAAATAAAATCTTTTTTATAACTTAAATTCGGAGGTCGTTCCTAACAGTTCGTCACATAATTGTTTTCCGCTTTTTTAATTCATTACCTTCATATCCTCTACTAATTATCGTTGCTCTCATCTCCTATCGCTTTCCTTAAAGATGGCGTGAAAAGTGATGCCTCTGGTATTGCTAGTGTCTATAGGCTAAGGTAACCGCTTACTATTAGGTGGGGCCGTATGCTTGTTTGCCACCCGTGGTAAAAAAAAAGATTTATCATTCAAACATATTTACCAAAAAGCATTTTTGAAAGGCCAACATGTTATTTTCATGTTTTATTTTTGTATTTTTAATATCATATATAGGGGAAACTGTACAATTATTGGCACTCTAAGCATATTTTAGATGGATTTTAAATTGATAGGTGTTTAAAAAGTCAGCAAACATTGATAAGGGGTTCTCTGGTATGTATATTTTCAAATGTAAATGCATTAATCAATCTAATTAGATTTTTTTAATAGAAAAACAAAAAAAAAAAAATGTTTGAAATTACAGTCATTGGCACCATAAGTACAGTTACTGTTATTAACACATAGAAATCAATCATTGGCGCCTAATAAAGTAAGATTATAACAAAAAATTGGTCATAAAAAGCACTCGTTGCCATTATTTACCTAAAAACTAAGCATAATAATAAATAATCTATGTTACAGTCGTTAATTGATAACCCTCATTAGAAAGGGATATTTGAATAGTTCTGCATGGCATCGGTATATATTTATTTTCTTTAGTGCTGTCAGCTATAATATTATAAAACCTACTTTTTTCCACAAGCAATGTTACTATTGCAGATTATGAAAAAAAGTAGAACAGATGTTTTTTGCTATACCAGTTCTTAATATTTGCATTTAAAATCTAAAGTGCCAATGACTAAGGGGGTGCCAGCAATACTATAGTTTACCCTACATCCTTTGGGAGCACAATTATGTCCCTTAGATTAGGTAGATACTCTCCACCTGCAAAATAAAAAAACATAAGTAGGTACTAACGTTTATACATACAGCAGCTCGGAGTTAGGAAGATGCCGATGTTTCACCTCCGTACCTCGGAAAGTTAAGTCCACGAGCGATGATTACCACTCACCATCAGGTGGGCCGTTGCCGTTGCTAGGACTGAATGCTCGCGCTTTTTATAAAGAAATAGCGAAGTGACTAATTAACACTTCACATATTCAGATAGCCGGTTTGCGCCTACCAAAAAGAATGAGCATTGCTTTTCAACGCGGCAATGCTACTTGCCTCCTGGGCACGTTGCCAGTAGGTGATGCGGAGGAATTTTGTGATGCATAATTTTAAAATTGTTGAAATTCTTACAAAGTTTAGTTTTTTTATAATTTTATTTTAAACTTGGATAGTTTTAATACAATTTGTAGGTTTAATTATTTCTGAATACGTAATTAATAGTTAAAGTGTGAAATCAGGAACATTCCAAAGTATTTATACTAAGTTCTCTATAAAAGATTATGCATAGTTACTGTTACAATTTGAAATAAGCCAAGAGCCTGCCCATTATAATCAAGTTTCAAAACTTAAGTGTACATTTGCTCTATATTTACACTCCATTCACTGATTAAAGATTCACGAACTCAACAGAATTTAGTAATTCAGTCACATCACAGGCTGTCAGTTTTGGTATAATCGGCAAGCATATCACGCGGCTATTTTCGTTGTTTCGACTGAAGTGAAGCAAATCTTTGTTCTTAATAAAATAAAATAAAAAAACAGACTTCAGACTTACTTTAACAATATAAAACTCGAGGCCAAGATGCCGAAAGGTTATATGCTCTTATATAACATGCTGGTTTTGTAAAAAAAAATGTTGTTTCAATAACAATTTGCAAAAGGAATCAAAAATGACTTAAAATATCAAATTTCATCCTGCGATTTCTTTCTTTATCCAGTGCCGATAGCTTAACGTTCGTACAATTGTGGTGCGCATCTTCCATCAACTACATCAGGCAGGTACATATCTAAAACTTTTTTTTTTAAAACACTCCCTGCACTTAGGAATAATCCTTGTATCGCGGAGGACTTTACAAACATACAATTTCATGGACACAAAGTACATCCAGACAAAGAACCATTTGTGGATCACACAAAGAGTTGTCCTGTGTGGGAATCGAACCCATAACATTCGGACGGGAGGCCGGTATCTAAACCACTCCGCCATCTGCACAGTCAAATCACGGAATGTAAGTATATGTAAGGAAATGTTTAGTAGTATTGGGACATATTTCCAGCACAGCTATCACATTGAATATAGACTACACTAGTGTTGTGAGATCGTATTCCACACAGAACAATTATTTGTATCACCCAAAATATATACGAATATATACTTTATATATTCGTATAGCAACGTCAAGCCCATCAGCATAGTTGTTTAAAATTAGCTTTTTTTACCTTCTTTTAACAGTTCGTCTCGAGCGGATCGGTACCGGTATGTCAATGAGTGACTTCCACAAATAAAAATTTAACAGTCAAGTTACTTCAGCGAGTATATTTATATAAAACGTGATGTAAATTGAAGAAATGGCTAACTTTGTTACGTGAATTTTAATTAAGAGAACTTTGAAGCTAAAAGCTCTGCTGTTCTAGTTGACTTCACTTTTGAAACAAAGTAGCTTCATCTCTCATAATAAAATGCCAATAAAGAAAATTTTATATTTTTTTTGTAAAACCAAGGACTGCAATGCTTGCCGTCCGATTACTAAAATACCGTTAAGTGTGAAAACCAAATTTTAAACTAGAGCAAAAAAGGTGCGAATTGTTTTCCCTGGAAATTGTTAAGACTTACAGTAATTTTTAAAACTCCAAAATATGTATCAACTTTTAAGCTTTCATTGTATATAAAGTACAGAATGATAAGATCAAAATCTTTTTTAAAATTTAAACTTACGAGACTAAAAGTCATGTATATTTTTTCAAAAATGTGTCCATCTACAATACTAAAAAACGACTGGGTGAAGTGTAACTATCTTTTAGATGTGTTATTTGTAGTAATTTTCAGAGTATTGTTTTATATGTATTAGTTAAAAGGCATTTCAAAGCTAAATAACCGCTAAATCACTTAACCTCTTTCTTTAATTGTAAAATAACCTTTAAGTTTAATCACAATACATCTGAAAAAGTCTTTAAAGTAGTTAACTGTTTAAATCATCGTATTGAAACATTTAAATTGAACATATTCTGAACTTATAAAATTACTTATGAATTTTCAGTAAATAATTTATACAAACCATTTTTAAGTGTAGGAAACATCCTTCCGCGTTTCAGTCATTTAAAACAAATAAAGGTTAAGTAAAACCTTTCTTTAAATTGGCAAGATTTTAAACCGAATAAACTGATGATTTGAAACAAAATATATTTTTAACATTTTCCATACAATTTATAAAAAAATAAAAAAACAACTAAATCCTTTCAAAACAAATACACTCATGGACAATGGATTTATTTAGCGGAATACTTTATTAATCGAAAAAAAGACTGAAATAATTATACAAAAAACTTCTTAGTTTTAATTTCATTTAAGAATAAAAAAAATTACTTCGATAGTCTTTTGCTTCCGGTTTCATTTGTTTTTTGCTTTTTTTTTTTGCTTTTTTTGTTATTTTCGCTAGCCTATTGGAATAATTTAGTTGAAGTGTGCGTACATATTAGAACATTTCATAAAAGTCTGTTTTTTCCCATTGACCTACCCACAAATATACCTCGTGCTCAAGTGTCCGAATCAAAAGAAAAAATAAACATTAGTTATATAGATGCAATCGCGCATCAGTCTTTGCAAAGAAAACAACACTATTATAATGGTTCAAGGTTTCAAATTAGAATGTTGAAGTTTGTATGTATTAATATGTACCCACGTTTTTATAGGTTGACTAGAGACACTTTTTTCAATAATTTTGCGCTATCCATCCATCCATCAGCCCTTCATCGTCCACTACTGGACATAGGCCTCCCCAAAATGGGGGTTTCACCATAATCGCCATGCTTGGCAGGTGGGTTGGCAATCGCAGTGGATTTTTTTAGTACACAGGGGAACGCTGCTGCCGGGTCCCCCGGTAATCCCTTAGTCGGCTTGTACGACTCCCATAGGAAAACGGGGTGGAGCTATTCTTGGTGCCGGCCCCACACGGCTGAGCAGTTTTAAAAAAGTGGTTCAAACATTGAGATTTTCCAAGTCTGTCGTTTTTCGAATTGTTAGACGCTATCGGTAATCTAGAGAGCAGTACGAGAGACGTGCAGGGCAAGGTCAAGTGACGATCGATTTATCAAAAGCCGTGCAAGGGCGGACGCTGCGCCGGGGACAGTTGGCGGAAGTGCTAGCGAAAGCGCCACCGCCCATCCAGCACCAGGCCCAGATACTTGATCTGGGCCTTCACCCCGATTTGGGCCCATGACGTCGACGTCGGGGCCCATGGAAAAATAGGGCCTCCGACTTGTCTAGGGCCACCCTAAGCCCCAGCGCCCCGATCCTTCTGACCACCTCTGAGGTCCCTAAGGTGGCCAGGAACGCCGCTTCCTTGAAGTTTCCGCCCCGGGCCACGACCAGCGTGTCATCCGCATAGCAGATGACAGGCGTTGCCGGCCTAAATGAGTGAGCTACATAATCTGGTTTCGTTCCTGTGAACTGCGAACTTGCATTTGCAGTATTTGCGGGACTTATCGGTAGTTCTTGTAGTTTCTTCGAGTGTTTAATTTCTGAAATGTACACTCCTCTCGTTATATTTATGTTAGAATTTACTAACAAAGCAGGATATTGTTTCATGTTCTTTGTAATATAATAATAATAATAAATTTAATCAGTCACATGATCTACAGCTCGTATTTGATTACATTAATGATGATTAATTCAACTATATATTGGTATATAAATTTTCTATTATATATATATGTATTTACAAAAAAAAAAGCAGGACTTATATGTATTCTATCCGTAATCTGGTACCCATAGCACAAGCGTTAAGCTTAGTTTGGGGCCAAAGGACATTGTGTGAATATTTATTTATTTGATTACGGATGCTATAAAAGTTGACTATACATTAAACACAAAGTGAAAAATGTGAAATCGAAAATACTGACTGTTATTTTAGCAGGATCCTGCTCCTATAAGTTAAATAAGCTAAATAAAGTAGTATATTTAGGCTATATCAAAAAATAATAATAATTATAATTAGATTCATACGTTATTCCTTCTGGCACCTGCACTAGTATAAACTGTATCGCAGATGTCAGTATTTTCCTTAATATGTAGGCATTGCTGTTGACATGCTAATTTTGCTGTGATTAGTACATGCTCACAAATACATTACGTGTGTATTGGGATGCGGGTGTGTGCATGTGCGTGCGCGCGTGTGTGTGTGTGTGTGTGTGTGTGTGCGTGCGCGTGCGTGCGTGTGTGTGTGTGTGTGTGTGTGCACGTGCGCGTGCGTGTGTGTGTGAGCGTGCGCGCGTGTGTGTGTGTGTGTGGGCGATGTGCGTGCGTGAGTGTGTGCTAGTGCGTGTGTGTGTACATGTTCGTTTATTAGACTTGAATAATTGGGTTTATGAGTCTGTCTATAGTATAAACTACATAATTATATATGTATATATACATACATACACATATTTATTTATTTTATTTCATATATTTAAGATAATTTTCTGATGCCCCATGATCTAGACATTCAAGGTAGCGAAGTATTGCTTTTCTTAGTTAATAGTTATTGAGAGATTTCAATGTCTCCAATCTATTAAATGTATTATAAATGTGTGGCGCTTGTACAAAGAAATACTTTTGTACGAAGGCTGTTTTGACGCAAGGCACTGAGCAACGATCACGACTCTTATGTAAGGTAGGCAGACCGGGCACTACCATTTTATGTTATCTTATTATTTCATAAATAAACAACTTCCTCACAGACAGCATACTGGTCCAAATATATATCGACGTTGTATTGTATCTAAAAGGCAGGTTTATCAGAACCTTGAGAACAGCATGCTGGGCACGTTCTGCAACAAGTCTACGGACGATAGACGGATATGTTCCGATTGTATTTGGGTTACATAATAATTATATCCTTCAATAACTTCGTGACATATACATGAGCAACGAATTTATGCAAGGCATATAGCATATAAATTAGATATTAAAAGAATTGAAACATTTTAAATCTTTTGTTTTCTCGTTTTTTCTCTTAGTATTTGCCTTGTTTTCGTCGAAACAAAAAGTAATTTATTTGCGTCATCTATATCCTCCTCAGAGAAAGCCGATTCACAAATTCGTATTAGGCTCTCATTATCCACCATCCGTGTCTATTTTGAATATTTATTCGTATTCTTATAGTTTGTATTTACAAACACATCCGAAATAATTGCATTTTTAGGTAACAATAAATTCATAACTTTTTTAAGATCACATCTATGGGTAGTATGGTAGTGTCTAGCGTCCAAGTACCAACTGAACCGCCTTGCCTCACTGCAAAGGCGGGTTATTCGAATTGTTGATGATCCCAATCTCACGGACGGTCTTAGTCGTTTTAGAGGCGGAGAGATGTCAGTTCTTTCTCTATGCTCTATAGACCTTATCCATTATAAAGTGCGAGCGCTCTGAGGAGCTGTTTGAGGTGGTACTAACGTCGTCTTTTTATCCACCGTACCACGTGATGTCGCAGTATGATACATCCACATTATCTTGAAACGATCTCGTCCAAGAAGATTCGTTTTCAGCGCTCTTTTATTGAACGGTATTCCAGTCCAGGAGATGCAGGTTCAAATCCTGCTCGAGACTGTTTTCGATTTCACATTTTCGTACTTTATGTTAATTTATATGGGTAAGCATGTCAAATGCTCAAAAAATACATAAAAATATAATGGTGATGATAAAAATATTTAAGAAAAATATATTAATTCATAACAGAAGCTTGGAAGTTTATCATGCTATTGGGTGTATAATTATCTACCATTCTGTTATAGACAGTCTCAGTTCCTCATATCGCTGTAGTCATCCCTGACTTCTGCCTAGTCAGCAATACCGATGTCTACTCATAACGATCACTCTCCCACCATCAGTCAGTCCAGCCAGTTCCATCATCCAGAGTGCGCGGTCGAATATAATTTTCTTTAAAATTCTTTTGTGAAAATAATACAGTAATTAATATTTGGGAAATAAAATCTTTTTTATAACATAAATCCGGAGGTCGTTCCTAACAGTTCGTCACATAATTGTTTTCCGCTTTTTTAATTAATTACCTTCATATCCTCTGCTAATTATTGTTGCTCTCATCTCCTATCGCTTTCCTTAAAGATGGCGTGAAAAATGATGCCTCAGGTATTGCTAGTGTCTATAGGCTAAGGTAACCGCTTACTATCAGGTGGGGCCGTATGCTTGTTTGCCACCCGTGGTATAAAAAAAAAATGTATCATTCAAACATATTTACCAAAAAGCATTGTTGAAAGGCCAACATGTTATTTTCATGTTTTATTTTTGTATTTTTCATATGATATATAGGGGAAACTGTACAATTATTGGCACTCTAAGCATATTTAACATGGATTTTAAATTGATAGGTGTTTAAAAAGTCAGCAAACATTGATAAGGGGTTCTCTGGTATGTATATTTTCAAATGTAAATGCATTAATCAATCTAATTAGATTTTTTTAATAGAAAAACAATAAAAAAACTAAATAAATGTTTGAAATTACAGTCATTGGCACCATAAGTACAGTTACTGTTATTAACACATAGAAATCAGTCATTGGCACCTAATAAAGTAAAATTATAACAGAAAATTGGTCATAAAAAGCACTCGTTGCCATTATTTACCTAAAAACTAAGCATAATAATAAATAATCTATGTTACAGTCGTTAATTGATAACCCTCATTAGAAAGGGATATTTGAACAGTTCTGCATGGCATCGGTATATATTTATTTTCTTTAGTGCTGTCAGCTATAATATTATAAAACCTACTTTTTTCCACAAGTAATGTTACTATTGCAGATTATGAAAAAAAGTAGAACAGATGTTTTTTGCTATACCAGTTCTTAATATTTGCATTTAAAATCTAAAGTGCCAATGACTAAGGGGGTGTCAGCAATACTATAGTTTACCCTACATCCTTTGGGAGCACAATTATATTCCTTAGATTAGGTAGATACTCTCCACCTGCAAAATAAAAAAACATAAGTAGGTACTAACGTTTATACATACAGCAGCTCGGAGTTAGGAAGATGCCGATGTTTCACCTCCGTACCTCGGAAAGTTAAGTCCACGAGCGATGATTACCACTCACCATAGCCGGTTTGCGCCTACCAAAAAGAATGAGCATTGCTTTTCAACGCGGCAATGCTACTTGCCTCCTGGGCACGTTGCCAGTAGGTGATGCGGAGGAATTTTGTGATGCATAATTTTAAAATTGTTGAAATTCTTACAATGTTTAGTTTTTTTTATAATTTTATTTTAAACTTGGATAGTTTTAATATAATTCGTAGGTTTAATTATTTCTGAATACGTAATTAATAGTTAAAGTGTAAAATCAGGAACATTCCAAAGTATTTATACTAAGTTCTCTATAAAAGATTATGCATAGTTACTATTACAATTTGAAATAAGCCAAGAGCCTGCCCATTATAATCAAGTTTCAAAACTTAAGTGTACATTTGCTCTATATTTACACTCCATTCACTGATTAAAGATTCACGAACTCAACAGAATTTAGTAATTCAGTCACATCACAGGCTGTCAGTTTTGGTATAATCGGCAAGCATATCACGCGGCTATTTTCGTTGTTTCGACTGAAGTGAAGCAAATCTTTGTTCTTAATAAAATAAAATAAAAAAACAGACTTCAGACTTACTTTAACAATATAAAACTCGAGGCCAAGATGCCGAAAGGTTATATGCTCTTAAATAACATGCTGGTTTTGTAAAAAAAAATGTTGTTTCAATAACAATTTGCAAAAGGAATCAAAAATGACTTAAAATATCAAATTTCATCCTGCGATTTCTTTCTTTATCCAGTGCCGATAGCTTAACGTTCGTACGATTGTGGTGCGCATCTTCCATCAACTACATCAGGCAGGTACATATCTAAAACTTTTTTTTTTTAAAAACTCCCTGCACTTAGGAATAATCCTTGTATCGCGGAGGACTTTACAAACATACAATTTCATGGACACAAAGTACATCCAGACAAAGAACCATTTGTGGATCACACAAAGAGTTGTCCTGTGTGGGAATCGAACCCATAACATTCGGACGGGAGGCCGGTATCTAAACCACTCCGCCATCTGCACAGTCAAATCACGGAATGTAAGTATATGTAAGGAAATGTTTAGTAGTATTGGGACATATTTCCAGCACAGCTATCACATTGAATATAGACTACACTAGTGTTGTGAGATCGTATTCCACACAGAACAATTATTTGTATCACCCAAAATATATACGAATATATACTTTATATATTCGTATAGCAACGTCAAGCCCATCAGCATAGTTGTTTAAAATTAGCTTTTTTTACCTTCTTTTAACAGTTCGTCTCGAGCGGATCGGTACCGGTATGTCAATGAGTGACTTCCACAAATAAAAATTTAACAGTCAAGTTACTTCAGCGAGTATATTTATATAAAACGTGATGTAAATTGAAGAAATGGCTAACTTTGTTACGTGAATTTTAATTAAGAGAACTTTGAAGCTAAAAGCTCTGCTGTTCTAGTTGACTTCACTTTTGAAACAAAGTAGCTTCATCTCTCATAATAAAATGCCAATAAAGAAAATTTTATATTTTTTTTGTAAAACCAAGGACTGCAATGCTTGCCGTCCGATTACTAAAATAAAATGGCTGAATTGGTAAAGCATCTGGACGGTATCCAGGAGATGCAGGTTCAAATCCTGCTCCTGACTGTTATTTTCGATTTCACATTTTTCACTTTGTGTTTAATGTATAGCGCTAAGCATGTCAAATGCTAAAAATATATATAAATATTTATAGGGTTTGCGTCATTATTAGGTAAAATCTTAATTGTAAAATTAAGTTTACCTGGTCGGTATAATGTATGAAAATACTTCCGACAGATGGTGCAGGCGTCACCCAAAGACGTTAAGTATGAATGTGTTATCGAAATTAGCAGTCAGGAGCAATTGTCAGGATGGCTGAATTGGTAAAGCATCTGGACGGTATCCAGGAGATGCAGGTTCAAATCCTGCTCCTGACTGTTATTTTCGATTTCACATTTTTCACTTTGTGTTTAATGTATAGCGCTAAGCATGTCAAATGCTAAAAATATATATAAATATTTATAGGGTTTGCGTCATTATTAGGTAAAATCTTAATTGTAAAATTAAGTTTACCTGGTCGGTATAATGTATGAAAATACTTCCGACAGATGGTGCAGGCGTCACCCAAAGACGTTAAGTATGAATGTGTTATCGAAATTAGCAGTCAGGAGCAATTGTCAGGATGGCTGAATTGGTAAAGCATCTGGACGGTATCCAGGAGATGCAGGTTCAAATCCTGCTCCTGACTGTTATTTTCGATTTCACATTTTTCACTTTGTGTTTAATGTATAGCGCTAAGCATGTCAAATGCTAAAAATAAATATATAAATACTAAAATACCGTTAAGTGTGAAAACCAAATTTTAAACTAGAGCAAAAAAGGTGCGAATTGTTTTCCCTGGAAATTGTTGACTTACAGTAATTTTTAAAACTCCAAAATATGTATCAACTTTTAAGCTTTCATTGTATATAAAGTACAGAATGATAAGATCAATATCTTTTTTAAAATTTAAACTTACGAGACTAAAAGTCATGTATATTTTTTCAAAAATGTGTCCATTACAATACTAAAAAACGACTGGGTGAAGTGTAACTATCTTTTAGATGTGTTATTTGTAGTAATTTTCAGAGTATTGTTTTATATGTATTAGTTAAAAGGCATTTCAAAGCTAAATAACCGCTAAATCACTTAACCTCTTTCTTTAATTGTAAAATAACCTTTAAGTTTAATCACAATACATCTGAAAAAGTCTTTAAAGTAGTTAACTGTTTAAATCATCGTATTGAAACATTTAAATTGAACATATTCTGAACTTATAAAATTACTTATGAATTTTCAGTAAACAATTTATACAAACCATTTTTAAGTGTAGGAAACATCCTTCCGCGTTTCAGTCATTTAAAACAAATAAAGGTTAAGTAAAACTTTTCTTTAAATTGGCAAGATTTTAAACTGAATAAACTGATGATTTGAAACAAAATATATTTTTAACATTTTCCATACAATTTATAAAAAAATAAAAAAACAACTAAATCCTTTCAAAACAAATACACTCATGGACAATGGATTTATTTAGCGGAATACTTTATTAATCGAAAAAAAGACTGAAATAATTATACAAAAAACTTCTTAGTTTTAATTTCATTTAAGAATAAAAAAAAATTACTTCGATAGTCTTTTGCTTCCGGTTTCATTTGTTTTTTGCTTTTTTTTATTTGCTTTTTTTTGTTATTTACGCTAGCCTATTGGAATAATTTAGTTGAAGTGTGCGTACATATTAGAACATTTCATAAAAGTCTGTTTTTTCCCATTGACCTACCCACAAATATACCTCGTGCTCAAGTGTCCGAATCAAAAGAAAAAATAAACATTAGTTATATAGATGCAATCGCGCATCAGTCTTTGCAAAGAAAACAACACTATTATAATGGTTCAAGGTTTCAAATTAGAATGTTGAAGTTTGTATGTATTAATATGTACCCACGTTTTTATAGGTTGACTAGAGACACTTTTTTCAATAATTTTGCGCTATCCATCCATCCATCAGCCCTTCATCGTCCACTACTGGACATAGGCCTCCCCAAAATGGGGGTTTCACCATAATCGCCACGCTTGGCAGGCGGGTTGGCAATCGCAGTGGATTTTTTTAGTACACAGGGGAACGCTGCTGCCGGGTCCCCCGGTAATCCCTTAGTCGGCTTGTACGACTCCCATAGGAAAACGGGGTGGAGCTATTCTTGGTGCCGGCCCCACACGGCTGAGCAGTTTTGAAAAAGTGGTTCAAACATTGAGATTTTCCAAATCTGTCGTTTTTCGAATTGTTAGACGCTATCGGTAATCTAGAGAGCAGTACGAGAGACGTGCAGGGCAAGGTCAAGTGACGATCGATTTATCAAAAGCCGTGCAAGGGCGGACGCTGCGCCGGGGACAGTTGGCGGAAGTGCTAGCGAAAGCGCCACCGCCCATCCAGCACCAGGCCCAGATACTTGATCTGGGCCTTCACCCCGATTTGGGCCCATGACGTCGACGTCGGGGCCCATGGAAAAGTAGGGCCTCCGACTTGTCTA
This sequence comes from Leucoma salicis, assembly GCA_948253155.1. Lineage (NCBI taxonomy): Eukaryota > Metazoa > Arthropoda > Insecta > Lepidoptera > Erebidae > Leucoma > Leucoma salicis. The sequence continues at coordinate 11,379,859 of OX411815.1, forward strand.
GGGCCACCCTAAGCCCCAGCGCCCCGATCCTTCTGACCACCTCTGAGGTCCCTAAGGTGGCCAGGAACGCCGCTTCCTTGAAGTTTCCGCCCCGGGCCACGACCAGCGTGTCATCCGCATAGCAGATGACAGGCGTTGCCGGCCTAAATGAGTGAGCTACATAATCTGGTTTCGTTCCTGTGAACTGCGAACTTGCATTTGCAGTATTTGCGGGACTTATCGGTAGTTCTTGTAGTTTCTTCGAGTGTTTAATTTCTGAAATGTACACTCCTCTCGTTATATTTATGTTAGAATTTACTAACAAAGCAGGATATTGTTTCATGTTCTTTGTAATATAATAATAATAATAAATTTAATCAGTCACATGATCTACAGCTCGTATTTGATTACATTAATGATGATTAATTCAACTATATATTGGTATATAAATTTTCTATTATATATATATGTATTTACAAAAAAAAAAGCAGGACTTATATGTATTCTATCCGTAATCTGGTACCCATAGCACAAGCGTTAAGCTTAGTTTGGGGCCAAAGGACATTGTGTGAATATTTATTTATTTGATTACGGATGCTATAAAAGTTGACTATACATTAAACACAAAGTGAAAAATGTGAAATCGAAAATACTGACTGTTATTTTAGCAGGATCCTGCTCCTATAAGTTAAATAAGCTAAATAAAGTAGTATATTTAGGCTATATCAAAAAATAATAATAATTATAATTAGATTCATACGTTATTCCTTCTGGCACCTGCACTAGTATAAACTGTATCGCAGATGTCAGTATTTTACTTAATATGTACGCATTGCTGTTGACATGCTAATTTTGCTGTGATTGGTACATGTTCACAAATACATTACGTGTGTATTGGGATGCGGGTGTGTGCATGTGCGTGCGCGCGCGCGCGCGTGTGTGTGTGTGTGTGTGTGTGTGTGTGTGTGTGTGTGTGTGTGTGCGTGCGCGTGCGTGTGTGTGTGTGTGTGCACGTGCGCGTACGTGTGTGTGTGAGCGTGCGCGCGTGTGTGTGTGTGTGTGGGCGATGTGCGTGCGTGAGTGTGTGCTAGTGCGTGTGTGTGTACATGTTCGTTTATTAGACTTGAATAATTGGGTTTATGAGTCTGTCTATAGTATAAACTACATAATTATATATGTATATATACATACATACACATATTTATTTATTTTATTTCATATATTTAAGATAATTTTCTGATGCCCCATGATCTAGACATTCAAGCTAGCGAAGTATTGCTTTTCTTAGTTGATAGTTATTGAGAGATTTCAAAGTCTCCAATCTATTAAATGTATTAGCGCCACATATTTATATATATATATTATATAAATATGTGGCGCTTGTACAAAGAAATACTTTTGTACGAAGGCTGTTTTGACGCAAGGCACTGAGCAACGATCACGACTCTTATGTAAGGTAGGCAGACCGGGCACTACCATTTTATGTTATCTTATTATTTCATAAATAAACAACTTCCTCACAGACAGCATACTGGTCCAAATATATATCGACGTTGTATTGTATCTAAAAGGCAGGTTTATCAGAACCTTGAGAACAGCACGCTGGGCACGTTCTGCTACAAGAAGACGGACGGATAGACGGATATGTTCGATTGTATTTGGGTTACATAATAATTATATCCTTCAATAACTTCGTGACATATATTATACATGAGCAACGAATTTATGCAAGGCATATAGCATATAAATTAGATATTAAAAGAATTGAAACATTTTAAATCTTTTGTTTTCTCGTTTTTTCTCTTAGTATTTGCCTTGTTTTCGTCGAAACAAAAAGTAATTTATTTGCGTCATCTATATCCTCCTCAGAGAAAGCCGATTCACAAATTCGTATTAGGTTCTCATTATCCACCATCCGTGTCTATTTTGAATATTTATTCGTATTCTTATAGTTTGTATTTACAAACACATCCGAAATAATAGCATTTTTAGGTAACAATAAATTCATAACTTTTTTAAGATCACATCTATGGGTAGTATGGTAGTGTCTAGCGTCCAAGTACCAACTGAACCGCCTTGCCTCACTGCAAAGGCGGGTTATTCGAATTGTCGATGATCCCAATCTCACGGACGGTCTTAGTCGTTTTAGAGGCGGAGAGATTTCAGTTCTTTCTCTATGCTCTATAGACCTTATCCATTATAAAGTGCGAGCGCTCTGAGGAGCTGTTTGAGGTGGTACTAACATCGTCTTTTTATCCACCGTACCACGTGATGTCGCAGTATGGTACATCCACATTATCTGGAAACGATCTCGTCCAAGAAGATTTGTTTTCAGCGCTCTTTTATTGAACGGTATTCCAGTCCAGGAGATGCAGGTTCAAATCCTGCTCGAGACTGTTTTCAATTTCACATTTTCGTACTTTATGTTAATTTATATGGGTAAGCATGTCAAATGCTCAAAAAATACATAAAAATATAATGGTGATGATAAAAATATTTAAGAAAAATATATTAATTCATAACAGAAGCTTGGAAGTTTATCATGCTATTGGGTGTATAATTATCTACCATTCTGTTATAGACAGTCTCAGTTCCTCGTATCGCTGTAGTCATCCCTGACTTCTGCCTAGTCAGCAATACCGATGTCTACTCATAACGATCACTCTCCCACCATCAGTCGGTCCAGCCAGTTCCATCATCCAGAGTGCGGTCAAATATAATTTTCTTTAAAGTTCTTTTGTGAAAATAATACAGTAATTAATATTTGGCAAATAAAATCTTTTTTATAACATAAATCCGGAGGTCGTTCCTAACAGTTCGTCACATAATTGTTTTCGGCTTTTTTAATTAATTACCTTCATATCCTATACTAATTATTGTTGCTCTCATCTCTTATCGCTTTCCTTAAAGGTGGCGTGAAAAATGATGCCTCAGGTATTGCTAGTGTCTATAGGCTAAGGTAACCGCTTACTATCAGGTGGGGCCGTATGCTTGTTTGCCACCCGTGGTAAAAAAAAAGATTTATCATTCAAACATATTTACCAAAAAGCATTTTTGAAAGGCCAACATGTTATTTTCATGTTTTATTTTTGTATTTTTAATATCATATATAGGGGAAACTGTACAATTATTGGCACTCTAAGCATATTTTAGATGGATTTTAAATTGATAGGTGTTTAAAAAGTCAGCAAACATTGATAAGGGGTTCTCTGGTATGTATATTTTCAAATGTAAATGCATTAATCAATCTAATTAGATTTTTTTAATAGAAAAACAATAAAAAAACTAAATAAATGTTTGAAATTACAGTCATTGGCACCATAAGTACAGTTACTGTTATTAACACATAGAAATCAGTCATTGGCGCCTAATAAAGTAAGATTATAACAAAAAATTTGGTCATAAAAAGCACTCGTTGCCATTATTTACCTAAAAACTAAGCATAATAATAAATAATCTATGTTACAGTCGTTAATTGATAACCCTCATTAGAAAGGGATATTTGAACAGTTCTGCATGGCATCGGTATATATTTATTTTCTTTAGTGCTGTCAGCTATAATATTATAAAACCTACTTTTTTCCACAAGTAATGTTACTATTGCAGATTATGAAAAAAAGTAGAACAGATGTTTTTTGCTATACCAGTTCTTAATATTTGCATTTAAAATCTAAAGTGCCAATGACTAAGGAGGTGCCAGCAATACTATAGTTTACCCTACATCCTTTGGGAGCACAATTATATTCCTTAGATTAGGTAGATACTCTCCACCTGCAAAATAAAAAAACATAAGTAGGTACTAACGTTTATACATACAGCAGCTCGGAGTTAGGAAGATGCCGATGTTTCACCTCCGTACCTCGGAAAGTTAAGTCCACGAGCGTTGATTACCACTCACCATCAGGTGGGCCGTTGCCGTTGCTAGGACTGAATGCTCGCGCTTTTTATAAAGAAATAGCGAAGTGACTAATTGACACTTCACGTATTCAGATAGCCGGTTTGCGCCTACCAAAAAGAATGAGCATTGCTTTTCAACGCGGCAATGCTACTTGCCTCCTGGGCACGTTGCCAGTAGGTGATGCGGAGGAAATTTGTGATCCATAATTTTAAAATTGTTGAAATTCTTACAGTTTAGTTTTTTTTTATAATTTTTTTTTAAACTTGGATAGTTTTAATATAATTTGTAGGTTTAATTATTTCTAAATACGTAATTAATAGTTAAAGTGTGAAATCAGGAACATTCCAAAGTATTTATACTAAGTTCTCTATAAAAGATTATGCATAGTTACTATTACAATTTGAAATAAGCCAAGAGCCTGCCCATTATAATCAAGTTTCAAAACTTAAGTGTACATTTGCTCTATATTTACACTCCATTCACTGATTAAAGATTCACGAACTCAACAGAATTTAGTAATTCAGTCACATCACAGGCTGTCAGTTTTGGTATAATCGGCAAGCATATCACGCGGCTATTTTCGTTGTTTCGACTGAAGTGAAGCAAATCTTTGTTCTTAATAAAATAAAATAAAAAAACAGACTTCAGACTTACTTTAACAATATAAAACTCGAGGCCAGGATGCCGAAAGGTTATATGCTCTTAAATAACATGCTGGTTTTGTAAAAAAAAATGTTGTTTCAATAACAATTTGCAAAAGGAATCAAAAATGACTTAAAATATCAAATTTCATCAACAGTCAAGTTACTTTAGCGAGTATATTTATATAAAACGTGATGTAAATTGAACAAATGGCTAACTTTGTTACGTGAATTTTAATTAAGAGAACTTTGAAGCTAAAAGCTCTGCTGTTCTAGTTGACTTCACTTTTGAAACAATGTAGCTTCATCTCTCATAATAAAATGCCAATAAAGAAAATTTAATATTTTTTTTTGTAAAACCAAGGACTGAAATGCTTGCCGTCCGATTACTAAAATACCGTTAAGTGTGAAAACCAAATTTTAAACTAGAGCAAAAAAGGTGCGAATTGTTTTCCCTGGAAATTGTTAAGACTTACAGTAATTTTTAAAACTCCAAAATATGTATCAACTTTTAAGCTTTCATTGTATATAAAGTACAGAATGATAAGATCAATATCTTTTTTAAAATTTAAACTTTCGAGACTAAAAGTCATGTATATTTTTTCAAAAATGTGTCCATCTACAATACTAAAAAACGACTGGGTGAAGTGTAACTATCTTTTAGATGTGTTATTTGTAGTAATTTTCAGAGTATTGTTTTATATGTATTAGTTAAAAGGCATTTCAAAGCTAAATAACCGCTAAATCACTTAACCTCTTTCTTTAATTGTAAAATAACCTTTAAGTTTAATCACAATACATCTGAAAAAGTCTTTAAAGTAGTTAACTGTTTAAATCATCGTATTGAAACATTTAAATTAAACATATTCTGAACTTATAAAATTACTTATGAATTTTCAGTAAACAATTTATACAAACCATTTTTTAGTGTAGGAAACATCCTTCCGAGTTTCAGTCATTTAAAACAAATAAAGGTTAAGTAAAACTTTTCTTTAAATTGGCAAGATTTTAAACTGAATAAACTGATGATTTGAAACAAAATATATTTTTAACATTTTCCATACAATTTATAAAAAAATAAAAAAACAACTAAATCCTTTCAAAACAAATACACTCATGGACAATGGATTTATTTAGCGGAATACTTTATTAGTCGAAAAGAAAGACTGAAATAATTATACAAAAAACTTCTTAGTTTTAATTTCATTTAAGAATTACTTCGATAGTCTTTTGCTTCCGGTTTCATTTGTTTTTTGTTTTTTTTTTGCTTTTATTTGTTATTTTCGCTAGCCTATTGGAATAATTTAGTTGAAGTGTGCGTACATATTAGAACATTTCATAAAAGTCTGTTTTTTCCCATTGACCTACCCACAAATATACCTTGTGTCAGTGCTCAAGTGTCCGAATCAAAAGAAAAAATAAACATCAGTTATATAGATGCAATCGCGCATCAGTCCTTGCAAAGAAAACAACACTATTATAATGGTTCAAGGTTTCAAATTAGAATGTTGAAGTTTGTATGTATTAATATGTACCCACGTTTTTATACGTTGACTAGGGACACTTTTTTCAATAATTTTGCGCTATCCATCCATCCATCAGCCCTTCATCGTCCACTACTGGACATAGGCCTCCCCAAAATGGGGGTTTCACCATAATCGCCACGCTTGGCAGGCGGGTTGGCGATCGCTGTGGATGTTTTTAGTACACAGGGGAACGCTGCTGCCGGGTCCCCTGGTAATCCCTTAGTCGGCTTGTACGACTCCCATAGGAAACCGGGGTGGATCTATTCTTGGTGCCAGCCCCACACGGCTGAGCAGTTTTGAAGAAGTGGCTCAAACATTGAGAGATTTCGAATTGTTAGACGCAATCGGTAAACTAGAGAGCAGTACGAGAGACGTGCAGGGCAAGGTCAAGTGACGATCGATTTATGGTGAGCAGTGTTCTGAGAAATCGCAATTTGACTTCTTGAGGTCATCTACGCTCCAGGCCGTTTGACATGTGACAGTTAGCACTAAAACCGTAAGAAGAAGAATTAAAGAAGCTGAAATAAAGTCGTACTTGCCAGCTAACTTTGCTCGCTCATACCAAAACTGAAATGATGATGACTTGGGGAAAATATTGATCACTGACGGGTTTTGGCTTAAGCCAGATTAGACTGAGACAATGGTTAAAGTTTAGATACGATCCGGAGAAGGATCCGCTCAGTTTAACAATGTTGGAAGAGAGTCATAATGGTATGGGCCACCCCATACCATTATGACCCCATACCATATTTGCATAGGGGCACGTATGGAGTTTCACATCGTAGAAAATGGATCCCTGACTGCATTTCGATACGTAAATGACATCTTAGAACTGTTTGTCATGCTCTTTCCCCCATACGACGGAGAGAATTTCCAAAAAATGCAGGACATTGCGCGGCTCTACACTGCAGCGATAGTTATAGTATCTTCGAAAGGTCGAAATTGACATTTTGCCATTGCAAGCACGCTCGCCAAACTTATACTCCATCGAACATGTTTGGGATAAACTCAGAAAAGAAATAAAATAGCGGAATCCAGCACCAACAAACACAGGAGATCTCAAAACTCTTCTTCAAGAAGAGTGGCATCGAATACCACAAAATTGCATTGATAACTTAAGATGACACCCAGCTCTGAGGAGTAATCCTTGTATCGCGGGGGATTTTAATTTCCCGAGAAACATACAATATCACGGATAAATTACACCCAGACACAAAGAGCTGTTCTGTGTGGGAATCAAACACACAGCACTGGCGAGGCCGGTATCTGAACCATTCTTCAAAACATAATTTTTGAGATTTCTGTTTATTAATTCTGTGTTTTTTTAATAAGATAACTTTTTTTAAATGGTTAAATTAATAAAGTGTTACTCTCTCTACACTTTCATACAAACATTTGTTTGTTCCGATCTGTCTCTTTTTTGTTCTAGTCCTGTATTTATGTCCATGAGTGTAGTTAACTTCTCTCAGAACAAATTATACTTCTAAAGTTAGAGATCACGAGTGTGATAGAGTGGTGTAAAATTAAAATCTACTAATTACATCAAGCAGGTAGATATTATTTGAATCAAAATCTATCATAATATCTAAAAAAATACACTAGAAATAAAAATTTATATTAACCACGGTAACTTACTTTTATGAAGTCAGTTAAAAAGCCTAAATGTTAATCCACGTAGTAAACTATCTGTGTACCTACCAATTAAAATCAATTTGTACTAAATTAATATTAATTAAGTATATTTCCATTCAGTCATACGCGTGAAATAGTTAACAAACACAAACTTTCGCGTTTGTGACAGTAGTAAGACAATATTTATTATGGTTACCATGCCTTCACTGTCATTTTCCGCCGCTCACATCCAATTTTCGCATAGTTCTAATTTTCCAGTTTATTAGTATACTCTTTGATCCTCCTAGACCTCTTTCGAAATTATCTTCTGCCCGCGGCTCCGTCTGCAGCCATCAGAATATAAATACATAACTCTATGGTACATTAATTATCGCAATATAAAAATAGCTTTCCCACGGAAACTATTCATTTTTCCGTGATGAACAGCCTGTGTCCTTTTCTGGACTCCAGACTATATGTATGCAAAATTTCATGATTATAGATATAAAACATAGCATCACGCCTGTATTCCCCGAAGGGGTAGGCCGAGGTGTATTACACACTCACGACTCGCCAGCTATGTTTAAGTCCCACGTAAAAGGGGGCGAGCCTATTGACGTCTACCGGGCACATTTCCATAGGCTGCTACTAAGATTTTTTTTTTTTTTTACTAAAAATCTCAATAACACTGCCCGATGGATATAATAGAGCAGTAGTTATGGCCTGAAAGTTTTTCTCGATGGTAAAGTCTACCAACTCGCACTTGGATGGACTACGGCCTTATTAAATTTCACTGTTAGAGGAGACCCTTGCCCAATAGTGCGACAGTAAAAGGGTTGGAATAGTTCATCAAATATATCGCTATTAAATAAATGAATGATATATGATGCTTCAATCTTATATTGAATAATTTAAACGTACGTAAAGCGTAGCAGCAGGAAGAAAATCTCTATTCTCTTATTTAACGTTTTTTTAATAATTTCATGGTTCCGCTCCTGCATCCGGTGACGTGTAAATATATTTTGTGGTCGGACTATCTAATATATAAAATTCTAGCGTCATAGTGTTTGTCGCCATTCTCCTCCGAAATGGCTTCACCGATTCTTATGAAATGTTGTGTGTATATTCAGTAGGTCTGAGAATAGGATTACCAGTGGCCCGTCAACACAGGCGGAAAGACGGCACACGGCGGGTTTATTTAGTGGGTGAAGGCCCCACACTACACTACCCTGTACGTTGCCCCGAACGACGGGGTGTCGGTTAGATACATTATTTCCCGCCTAAACAAAAAAAAAGTCTGAGAATAGGATGTAAACTATTTTTCATACTCCTGAGTGACATAAATAAAATCTGTTGATGCCACTAAGACAGTAGTAGAATGTGCTTTTAAAAATCAAAAGGTAAGGTGGAGCATATAAATAAAGGACGCACCCAGATTTTTATTGTCAAAAACACAACAATTTCAAAAACAACTTAAGCAGAAAAGAAGGAAACAAAATAATTCCCCTTTACTTTTATGCAATGTGGGAGACATTTTGACGACGAATTAAGCCGTATGTTTACCGGAATGTTAATTAACGCAAGAAAACTTCTCAATAAATTGGAACTATACCTAGTATGAAAAATATATTTATTGCTTGGTGTATCTATTGTAAGATAGAATAACTTCTTATAATACACTCCTGAAAAACCAGTATTAAAAAGAGCAGTTTTTTGTATATTGATACATAATATGTGTGGAATATTCTCATATTATGAAGACAAATTATATGCATACAAACCAGTATTTTTTTTCTAAATTTTAATCTCAGTTTCTACAAACTAGTTTTACAAGAAGAGTTCATCCATCCATCCATCATTAATTATTACACACCCACGACTCGCCAGCTATGTTTAAGTCCCACGTAATAGGGGGCGAGCCTATTGACGTCTACCGGGCACATTTCCATAGGCTGCTACTGAGAAATTTTCTTTTTTTACTTTACTAAAAATCTCAATAACACTGCCCGATGGATATAATAGAGCAGTAGTTATGGCCTGAAAGTTTTTCTCGATGGTGAAGTCTACCAACTTGCACTTGGATGGACTACGGCCTTATTAAATTTCACTGTTAGAGGAGACCCTTGCCCAATAGTGCGACAGTAAAAGGGTTGGAATAGTTCATCAAATATATCGCTATTAAATAAATGAATGATATATGATGCTTCAATCTTATATTGAATAATTTAAACGTACGTAAAGCGTAGCAGCAGGAAGAAAATCTCTATTCTCTTATTTAACGTTTTTTTAATAATTTCATGGTTCCGCTCCTGCATCCGGTGACGTGTAAATATATTTTGTGGTCGGACTATCTAATATATAAAATTCTTGCGTCATAGTGTTTGTCGCCATTCTCCTCCGAAACGGCTTCACCGATTCTTATGAAATGTTGTGTGTATATTCAGTAGGTCTGAGAATAGGATTACCAGTGGCCCGTCAACACAGGCGGAAAGACGGCACACGGCGGGTTTATTTAGTGGGTGAAGGCCCCACACTACACTACCCTGTACGTTGCCCCGAACGACGGGGTGTCGGTTAGATACATTATTTCCCGCCTAAACAAAAAAAAAGTCTGAGAATAGGATGTAAACTATTTTTCATACTCCTGAGTGACATAAATAAAATCTGTTGATGCCACTAAGACAGTAGTAGAATGTGCTTTTAAAAATCAAAAGGTAAGGTGGAGCATATAAATAAAGGACGCACCCAGATTTTTATTGTCAAAAACACAACAATTTCAAAAACAACTTAAGCAGAAAAGAAGGAAACAAAATAATTCCCCTTTACTTTTATGCAATGTGGGAGACATTTTGACGACGAATTAAGCCGTATGTTTACCGGAATGTTAATTAACGCAAGAAAACTTCTCAATAAATTGGAACTATACCTAGTATGAAAAATATATTTATTGCTTGGTGTATCTATTGTAAGATAGAATAACTTCTTATAATACACTCCTGAAAAACCAGTATTAAAAAGAGCAGTTTTTTGTATATTGATACATAATATGTGTGGAATATTCTCATATTATGAAGACAAATTATATGCATACAAACCAGTATTTTTTTTCTAAATTTTAATCTCAGTTTCTACAAACTAGTTTTACAAGAAGAGTTTATCCATCCATCCATCATTAATTATTACACACCCACGACTCGCCAGCTATGTTTAAGTCCCACGTAATAGGGGGCGAGCCTATTGACGTCTACCGGGCACATTTCCATAGGCTGCTACTGAGAAATTTTCTTTTTTTACTTTACTAAAAATCTCAATAACACTGCCCGATGGATATAATAGAGCAGTAGTTATGGCCTGAAAGTTTTTCTCGATGGTGAAGTCTACCAACTTGCACTTGGATGGACTACGGCCTTATTAAATTTCACTGTTAGAGGAGACCCTTGCCCAATAGTGCGACAGTAAAAGGGTTGGAATAGTTCATCAAATATATCGCTATTAAATAAATGAATGATATATGATGCTTCAATCTTATATTGAATAATTTAAACGTACGTAAAGCGTAGCAGCAGGAAGAAAATCTCTATTCTCTTATTTAACGTTTTTTTAATAATTTCATGGTTCCGCTCCTGCATCCGGTGACGTGTAAATATATTTTGTGGTCGGACTATCTAATATATAAAATTCTTGCGTCATAGTGTTTGTCGCCATTCTCCTCCGAAACGGCTTCACCGATTCTTATGAAATGTTGTGTGTATATTCAGTAGGTCTGAGAATAGGATTACCAGTGGCCCGTCAACACAGGCGGAAAGACGGCACACGGCGGGTTTATTTAGTGGGTGAAGGCCCCACACTACACTACCCTGTACGTTGCCCCGAACGACGGGGTGTCGGTTAGATACATTATTTCCCGCCTAAACAAAAAAAAAGTCTGAGAATAGGATGTAAACTATTTTTCATACTCCTGAGTGACATAAATAAAATCTGTTGATGCCACTAAGACAGTAGTAGAATGTGCTTTTAAAAATCAAAAGGTAAGGTGGAGCATATAAATAAAGGACGCACCCAGATTTTTATTGTCAAAAACACAACAATTTCAAAAACAACTTAAGCAGAAAAGAAGGAAACAAAATAATTCCCCTTTACTTTTATGCAATGTGGGAGACATTTTGACGACGAATTAAGCCGTATGTTTACCGGAATGTTAATTAACGCAAGAAAACTTCTCAATAAATTGGAACTATACCTAGTATGAAAAATATATTTATTGCTTGGTGTATCTATTGTAAGATAGAATAACTTCTTATAATACACTCCTGAAAAACCAGTATTAAAAAGAGCAGTTTTTTGTATATTGATACATAATATGTGTGGAATATTCTCATATTATGAAGACAAATTATATGCATACAAACCAGTATTTTTTTTTCTAAATTTTAATCTCAGTTTCTACAAACTAGTTTTACAAGAAGAGTTCATCCATCCATCCATCCATCAGCCCGTCGACATCCACTGCTGGACATAGGCCTCCCCAAGAGAACTGTGTGCTCATTATGAGGGATAATGCCGTAATCGCCACGCTTGGCAGGCAGGGTTGGCGATCGCAGTGGATGTTGTACTCAAGGGAGTGTTGCTGCCCACTCCCCCGGTATTCCCTCAGTGGGCTCGTACAACTCCCGTGGGTAGAGAGGGGTGGGACAATTCTAAAGCCGGCCCCACACGGCGTTCATCACTTAATATAAAGTTGGCTTACTGCATAGGTTTTCAAAATCTACCAATGGAACACATTTTGATTCTTCAAGGATGTTTAAAACGGAATGTTCTTCGACATGTAAACATTTATAATAATTATGTGTGCTGTACTATTGTAAAGCTGTAACCGAGTTGTGTTTGTACATTTAAGGTATCTATTTGAGAAAAACCTTTTTTTTGGGTTTTTAAGCGTCTCTTGTAATCCTTTTTTTAATTTGTGTGTTTGCTGGTTCACACTTCATGCAAAAACAACAAAATGGATTTGCATGAAATTTTACTGTTTGATAGCTATTAATTAGACCTAAAAGCTGATATAGGTTTTATCCCGATACCTTTTCTGGAACCTGAGATATCATCAAAAACTAGCTTTTATCTGCGGCGGCAAGCAAATGCATTATGTATTATAAAATAAAATGATTGCTAAACATTTTGATCTGTATTTCAGCACTTGACATGCTCAGCTACTTTAAAGTACAAATTATCTGTGAATGAGGAAAAAAAAATTTTAGTGCAAGCGGGAAATCCATCCAATAGGTGGCGTTGGTCGTAAAGACAAATGTGATGAATGAATGGAAGGGACGCAGGTTCGTTTCCCACTCGCACTAAAGTTCTCTTTTTCCACGCCAAACTTTAAAAAAAAATGTTCAGAAGCAAGTATGAGTCATATATATCATATATACACAAATTAAAGCATATAGGAGCACTCCTAAAAGTCAAACATTCAAATTTTGTATGTTACAGAATAAATAGTCATTTGAATATAAAGAACATTTCCTCGGTTATTGAGCGTAGCTTTTCCATAAATAAAATAGCTTTTAACGGGAGTCTGGCAACTAACAGTAAAGATATGTGTTTTAATTAATTAGGTTCCCCTCATCTAAATACGATTAAATGTTGTAAAATATTTGTTGAAAATCAAATGTTGGAAAATGCTTTTTTTATGAAAAAATAATCCCTAATTGTGGGATGAGAATGTGAAAATGAAAATTTCATCCTGTTCTATACAATTAGTGAACGAAGCGAACTGAGCCAACTTCTTACTCTGAGTGAGTAAAAATGAGCTCGGTTTTGTAAGAACTTTTAGGATACTTTTATGAAAAACAGAAACATCACAATCGTGAAATCTTATTACAGAGATTGAAGATAAACATGGTTCACAAAAAGATAGCTTTGTTATTTTCTTTGTAGTGCACATAATTGAAACGCAATTCGATTTAAGCGCAGCGATTTTAAAGTACTTTCGCAAAATGGAAAAAGATTTAATAGATTACCCAGAATGGCTGTTGCTTTCAAATAACGAACAGAGTTGGCACAACCAGCGATGAAAAACCCAAACAAAGTACATCACTTGAATAATAGATTTAAATTATGTTGAACAAAATATTGACAACAAGAGCAACATAATTTTTATCATAGTATTTCCGTAAATGTAGATTGGTTACAGATGTGCCGTTTTCACGCATTTTAGTACTTGTTGCCTCCGCAAGTTATATACTGCTGTTATGCAATTTGGCATACTTCTAGGTTTTTGAGGCGATGCTGCGGAATATTCTACCATTCCTGTATTAGAGATTCTTTCATTTCACCTAGCGTGATTGGCGGTGGCATCCGTTGACGTACACGTCGTCCCAGTTCGTCCCATGCGTGGTCAATGAGGTTTAAGTCGGGACTGCATGCTAGCCACTCCATGTGTGTGATACCGACTTATTGAAAATAGGCAATCACTATCTGAGCTGTATGCGGGTGGGCATTGTCTTGCATAAAAAACGGCATTCTCGCCCATGTACACTAAAAATGGACCAACGTAGTCATTCAGAATTTTGGTGACATATCTTTCTCCAGTTAAAGTTCCATTTTCTAGCACCACTAGCGGTGCGGCTTTCGGAAGAAATTCCAGCCCACACGTGAACATAGCCTCCGCCGTATGGTCTTTTTCTTGTTTACAGGCTTGGTTATAGCGCTCTCCCGGTCTTCTAAACACTCTTTTCCTCCCGTCGTGCTTGTATAAATAGAATCTAGACTCGTCTGAAAACATAACTCTTGACAAATCATTCAGAGTTCACTTCTCGTGTTTTCTACCATAACTCAACCTTGAGTTTCTGTGGTGTCTTCCTAGCTTTGGGCCATTTGCAGGTCGTAATGGCTTTAAATTTGCTTCAGCCAGACGCCGCCTTACTGAATCCGTACTCAGATTGTTTCCTAACAGCCGTAAGAAAGTGATTTCTCAAAATTGTTGACACCATAATAGCAATCCTCCCGCGCCGTTGTGCACTTGTTTCAGCCTGTTTCTGTTCTTTGAAGATTGGATCCAGTTTCATGAAAACACTGGAGTACTCGATGAACTGTAGAAAGAGTCACACCAACAGTTCTCGCTGTATTTCGCTGAACCTTCAAACATTATCAGGATCCTGGTATATTCTTCAGGGGTTTACGACATGATGACTTCAGAATAAAAAAATTTATAAGGCAGACACCATATTTATAACTTTTTTATTGCAAAACTAAAACAAACGCGAAACAATTGATTTGAATTTTTTGGTACTAAATTAAAAAAATGACCATTATTTTCAGATTTTTATACAATTATCAAAAAATCAATATTTTTATGTGGCATTATATATTCTTTAATTTAGTTTTTATTTCATGAAGCTAGGTAAGGTACTTTTGAAGATATTGAAGATTAAACACAAAGTGAAAAATGTGAAATCGAAAATAACAGTCACGAGCAGGATTTGAACCTGCATCTCCTGGATACCGTCCAGATGCATTGCCAATTCAGCCATCGTGACCCTTGCTCCTGACTGCTAATTTCGATAACACATTCATACTTAACGTCTTTGGGTGACGCCTGCACCATCTGTCGGAAGTATTTTCATACATTATACCGACCAGGTAAACTTAATTTTACAATTAAGATTTTACCTAATAATGACCCAAACCCTATAAATATTTATATATTTTTATATATATGTCGTCAAGTCTGCAACGAAACCTCATGCATTGAAATCTATAAACAGTATAAAATAAATACGCTATCGGTGCTTGCATTTTTCTCCTTTCTATTGGATTTAGAAATACTTTACTATCTATTAAACACAAAGTGAAATGCTAAAAATATATATAAAAATATCTAAATACTTTACTATCGTCTATCGTAATATTTTTTTAAAAGAAGGTTCGATGTTTAACTAACTGCAATCCGAGTCTTCTTCCACGTGGAATTTAATTATTTAATATTTTTGTGCGAAGCACTAACGATTTTTCCAAAATAAAGGTAGCATAGGTTACTCCTTATAACATCAGCTATCTGCCAGTGAAGTCCCATCGCAGTTTGTCCAGTCGTCCCATCCCAGTTTGTTCGTCGAGACAGAAACACAGACAAAAACTTAAAATATTTATTTAGATTATATAATTTAAAGGTTTTCCCAAACAATTTCCCGGTTAGAAAACTGAACCTGTGCTAAGAAAGGGCAAGGTGCTAGTAATACAATAAATGTCATTAGTGTTTTTTTTTTTTATTAATCTATCATACACATTCCTTCTGACTTCAAATCTCTTTTACGTTATGTTGACTCTCGGTTATACATACACTCACGGCCGAATACTGAAACGTCACTTAAATATTTAACAGCTACTTAGGTTCTTGAGTAGCTCCTAAACCCGAAATTCGCATTCTCAAAAGTAAAATTTAAGCATATCTTAAAATATAAGTCCAACTTAGCGCAAGCCCAACTTAAACATCACTCAGTGAAAAATACGTATACTGAAACGTTACTCAACGCCATTTTGCTATCAAGTGAACTGTCAAATCGTTCTAAGTAGCCCTTAAATCTAAGTGTGGTCGCGACGTGTCTTAAATCTATTACATACTATTATTAAAATATTAAAAAATGTCTTTATCATCATATCGACTGGTTAAGAAGATATACAATGCGAAAGTGGAAGGATGTAGGTACAGGGGGAGACCGAGACTCACCTACCTACACCAAATCGGTCATGTATTGAAGGAAGGGGGAGTCAGGAGTCTCCGAAACCGGCGAGCGTGTATGAAGAGAGTTATGAATGTTGAGGAAGCGAGAGATGTATGCAAGAATAGAGCCTCTTGGCACTCTTCTTCTTTCTTTCTGCCTACCCCGCAAGGGAAATGGCGTGATGATAAGTAAGTTTATCATCATTATTATCGCTTTCTGATATCGAAAGACCTTCAGGTAGTCAAGAAACATCGAAAAACTTGACGCTTTCGAAAAATACAATAATGTGGAATTTCGTGCACTGTTCCGCGTTTCCAAAGAAACTGTGCTTTTTGAACTCTGTATTCGGCAGCACTATGAAACCCGTTTTTTTTTTGTTCCTAACCGCACACCCCGTCGTTCGGGGCAATGAACAGGGTAGTGGGCAGCAGCACTCCCTCGAGTATTAACAACATCCACTGCGATCGCCAACCCACCTGCCAAGCCTGGCGATTACGGCATTATCCCCCCTTGGGGGAGACCTATGTCCAGCAGTGGACGTTAAAAGGCTGAGGGATGGATGGATGGATCTGACATGTTAATGTGTGTAAAGTTTATTCTTTTACGCCCGTCAAATCGGCCGTGTTCCGTTCTAGGTTACACGAATCAATGTAATAAATTTTCGTTCAATGTTTACAGTTTGTTCAATTATGTATGGCCAAAATGAATACACGACACCAAGTTATTTATTTTGGTAACTGAGAACATACTTTCTGGGTAGGTGTTGCCATGATGTAAACATCTGAGGACTGCTTAGTTAATCACGGTTTCAAATAACTTGAGTGGCGTTTGTGTATACCAATTAAATTTGACGGATGCTTATATATAGGAGGCCTTTACCTAAGTGACGGAGTTGAGTAGCGTTTCAGTATTCGGCCGTCAGTGATTTTATTATCAACAGTAACATTAAATTATGATCTTCTTTTCTACGTCTGTATTTTCGATTTACTCATAATCTTTCACAAAGCCAAAGCTTAAACAAAAAATTTATTTATCTTAATTCATTCAAAATAAAAATAAAAACATGTCATTGGCGAAATCACCGGGACCGCCAGAATGATGAATTGAATTGAATTATCATACACATTACACTACAAATGTTGGATATGCAAGATTCACAAGACGATAATTATATTGTACCGTCTTTTCAAAGTACACCAATCACAGGCATATTACAGCATCATATTTTATTCAAAAAGTGTTCTCCTTGCAAGTTGTCTGAATATGCTGACTAAGCGTTTGTAAAATGTATCCATTATGAGGGAAAATGACACGATCATTAAACTGGGTACGATAGTTGTATTTAATTCAAACCCAAATTTAGAAACAAATAGGTATTAAAGACGTTACGTTTAAATTAATGAATATTAAAAGTGCATTCTAATAATTATTATTATATTCATATAGTCGGTAGTGCGCTTCTCGAAGTTGTCGACTACTATATCTGGGGACCTGGGACAAACAGTCCAGTTAGGTAGGCACGACTTCGAGAAAGAGGTCAATCGACGAATCCAACTCGGCTGGGCAGCGTTCGGGAAGCTAAGGAAGATCTACTCGTCCAATATTCCGCAGTGTCTGAAAATGAAGGTCTACGACCAGTGTGTGTTACCAGTGATGACATATGGAACAGAGACGTGGTCTCTGAATGTTGGCCTCGTATCAAGGCTCAAAGTCGCTCAGCGGGCCATGGAGCGGGCTATGCTTGGTATTTCCCTACGTGATCGAATCCGTAATACGGAAATCTAGAGAGTGACCGACATAGCCCGCCGGATTGCCATGCTAAAGTAGCAATGGGCAGGCCACATCGCTCTACGAACCGACAACCATTGGGGAAGAAAGGTTCTCGAGTGGCGACCACGTATCGGACGGCGCAGCGTAGGACGGCCCCCCACTAGATCGACCGACGATCTGGTCAAAGCCGCGGGGAGCCGTTGGATGCGGTCGGCACAGAACCGCTCATTGTGGCGTTCTCTTGGGGAGGCCTATTTCCAGCAGTGGACGTTGAAAGGCTGATGGATGGATGGATGATATCCATATATATTTAGGCTAAGTTCACGTGTAACGCGTGTTGGTGCACGTTAAAGTGCGATCAAATTTAAAAAGAGTGCAGACGACAATCGCCAACGCGCGTTGCGAGTGCTTGTCAGTTTATTTCATGTCTGATAGTGATTACGAAAACCACTAAATTTACTAAATTAAAAAATGTGGATGTACTCGCTCACCTAAACAGCAAACAGACAGAGTCACATATCAATAAGCGGGGATCAACGCGCGATTGCCTGCGTCTAGAGACGCGCGTTAATGCTCACTGAAGTGCGCTAACACGCGCTCATGACAATGTGATCAATTGTAAGTAAATACTAGAATCGCCCAGTTTTACTATTTGAACGTTCTTTTATTCGATACCCATTAAGGCCACCCTTCAAAATATATTTATTCTAAACTTTATGTCCTCTAGAAGGCGCTATATTGAATTTAGTAGGTATGTCTTCTAGGCCAGCGACCTTACTTACCTACCTTATTTTACTTACCTAGGTAGGATTAGCATTTCGAGAGTTATGCGGGAATTGCCAAACATACTACATGTACAAGCCTCTTTCGGCTACACCATAGACTTTCCTATCACGAAAAATTTTATCTTACCTACCTGATATAACATGGCTCCAAATATTAATCAGTTCAGTAAAAATGTATTGTAGTGGGCCCTGCTTATTGATATCTAACGGCCTGACTACGAGAACGGGCGTTGCGAACGGTGGTACGACCGGCGAGGCGATAGTCCACCCCGCACAGTTTGCACGCCACGGGCTCTTGCGATACCGTAGGTATTACATACTCTTTGCTTGCGATTTTCACCGCGACCAGTATAGACCGAGAGCGAGATGTCTTATCATCGTTGTCTCAACATTGCTTGGATAGTAGTAGTTTTTTTATTCAAGGTCAAATGTTTGGAAGAGATTGTGACTAACTAACTAAAACTAACGCACATAGTACTGACATAATTATTTGTACCTATATAAATTAAAAAAAATACTACCTACCTCAACAGTCTGGAAATTGCATTTTTATTTCTTTCCACAATCTCTTCATTACATGTTTATTTTTATGTTGTGGATAACTAGACTTCACAATAGCTGTTCTAGCTAATAATTCTGCAATTAAAGATTCGGTATTTATTATTTTGTGGCGAGTACAATTAGACTGTTTTGGTTCTTCCAGTATTCGGTGCGCCTGCTGCTTAACATGGCCTTTTTAATCTGTGACTGTGACATGAGCCATACAATTTCATACATTTGATTCTGTCGCCCCCCGCACCGTCCGACGCACGAGCGATTCGCTCGGCAAGTTTCGCCGGTTGTCCCGCCAGTCGCCGCTAAGCGTGGGAGCGTGGGATGCCCAGTATTTTTCCATACATTTGTTTTAATCGCATGACACGACACATATCGCCCCTTTTTTTTTGTTAAGGCGGGAAAAAAATTCCTAACCGCACACCCCGTCGTTCGGGGCAATGAAGAGGATAGTGTGGGGCCTTCACCCACTAAAGAAACCCGCCGTGTGCCATCTCTCCGCCTTTATTGGCGGGCCACTGGAACTATGTTACATTCATTCGGTGGTCCAGCGCGAATTTTCGCTGCAGCAAATGTCCCGTGGCCAAGCCGTTACAAGGATTTCGACCCTGACAATTCTAAAGAAATATTCTCAGTATATTTCTCGAATCACTTAGGGCGGATTCGACCAAACAAGAATAAATTTTATTCCTAGAATAAATCACTACTTATTCGAGAATAAATCAATTTTACGTTTTACCAACAACAATTCAAAGAATAGCGAGCCTATTCGGGAATAGTCACTATATCACCGATAAGCATCGAACAAGGAGTTAATCTAAGAATAAAAATAAAAATGGCGTCATCTTTTTTTGTGCCGTCATTTATACTTCGAAACTTTTATACTATACAGTGACAACTACTTTCCTACGCTATAATACGACAAATAAGAGTTGAGATGAGTTAAACTATAGGTACACCATCCCGTTTGTAGAACAACTTCTTTTTGCCGGGTATTACATTCACTTAACGCTATTCGCGAATAGCTATTCCAAGTATAGTTATACGTCAGAATGCGTGGAAAAACGACTGTTGATTATCTAGAGAATAAAATTGTGAAAAGATTAAAGTACACATTATAATTTGTGAATAAGGAAAAAGAGTATTTTAGTACAGGCGGGAATCGAACCTGCGTCCCTTCCTATCCGGGGAAGTGCTCTAATCCACTGAGCTACAGTACTATCTTAGACTTAGTCTTAGACATACCCAATCTCCTTATCATATTTGTCTTAACGGCCAACGCCCTCTATCGGAAAGCATTTACATGCATTAATCCAATATAGTAAGTTTAATTTTGCAATTAAAATTCATACTATTTGATGGCGTGATTTTTTAAATATGAAGGGACGCAGGTTCGATTCCCGCCTGTACTAAAATACTCTTTTTCCTTATTCACAAATTATAATTTGTTTTTTAAGAGTAGCTGAGCATGTCAAGTGCTAAAATATAGATGAAAATGTTGTGAAAAGATTATTTTAGGTATAGTTATTCTTGTATATATTCGAGTTTGGTCGAATCCGCCCTTAATATAACAAGAAAATTACCTCCTACCTCTTAATTAAAATTTTCAAACCTCGATTCTCAGTAATCCAAAGAGGGTTTGAATAACATTGCTAACGAACTGATATACGAAGAAAATTAAATGCATAAGACAATATTTATATTCCGAATGTTAATTTATATTTAATAATACTATGAAACCCTTTGTGAACATTGTCTTTATATTTAAATTAGTTAAACTTGAGCAATTCGAAATACTTCAAAGATAAATAAATTACAATTGGAATTCTTTGAGCGGGTTTGGTTTTATGTACCTACATTTATTCTAATCTTGAGTATCAATTTTAATATAAAAAGATAAAATTAGATTTTAGGTCCCTTGCTATTCATATCGGCTTGTTATATGTTTATACTAGGCCAGAAAGTGATTCCAAAATCTTTTTCTTTCACGAAATGTCGTAAAAGTAAGTAGAAAATATAATCCAAATCCAATTTCGTTTGTAAGCTATTCTAAAAGCAGTTTAGCTGCAAAATCATGAACAATTTATCATTGAAATTAAATTCCAAGTCTAGGAATGGTGTGAAACGTGCCTTTCGTCACAGAGTAGATGACTGGCTGAAAGCCAACACAGTAGGCGATGGCAATTGATTTTGTCTTTGTCAAACAAATATGTAAGATGTTGCCTGAATTAATATTACGAGAAGATACGAGTCTCAAGTAAGTAAATAACATCTTGTAAAATTGTAAAGGAAACTGCAGAACTCAGCATGCCGCACATGTTTTGTGTTTAACTAACAAACTTTGTTATCTAAACTGACAAAGTAAGGTACAAATGCTATAATATATTCATTATTTGTGTTAGTAGGTACAACTAAAGAGAACATTTATTTTGGGCTTAATTTATTTCATGTATTTATGAGAAATATAATTTATTTCAATAATACCTATAGATTAGATACTGCTTATGATTTCATTCCATTTCGTCTTCAAAATGAAAAACAATTAAGCCGGTTTGGAATATTCTTCAGGAACTCCTTATCACAATATAAATGCTATATATTTATCCAGGCCATAATTTATCTGTATTTCACTTAAATCCGTTCAATTGTCAGTACAATTTTTGTTATACTACGTGGATGGCAAACAAGCATACGGGCCCAACTGATGATAATCGGGCCCAGAGACGCTAACAACACAAGAGGCATCACTCGCGCCTTGCTTTCTCCAAGGAAAGGGACAGGAGATGAAGAGAAAGTATAAAAAAAGAGAGGATAGAAAGGATATTAATGAGAGGATATGAAGGATAATAAGGAGAGAATAGGGAGGGGCTCTGAGCCTCCGGCGCGCTCACTTGCCTTTTGAAACACAACGTTACAGACCTACCATCTTTTCACGCTGAATTTTGTGAGATAGTGGTACTTCTCTGATCGAGTCGGCTCATTCGTGCTGGCAAAAGGCTGGTATTAGAAAAAAGTATGCTATGTAATCTATTCCTTTTTTCGGGATAAAAAGATTAAATATTTAATATATATATAAATATGTTCATTCAGACTCTTATCTACGTACAAAATTTTACCCATATCTATTCAGTTATTAACTGCCCTTGTGGTGCAGTGGTAGTGTGAGCGACTGCTGATCATGAGGTCTCGGGTTTGATCCCAGGGTCGAGCGTTGCTATTAAGCTTATTCATAAAAAGACAAATTCTCAGTCCCTCCGGAGTTTGGAAAATGTGCTCGGTAGACGGCAATAGGCCCGCCCCCTATTAATTACGTGGGACTTAAACATAGTTGGCGTACCGTGTGTGTGTGTAATATAACTTTGCCTACCTCTTCAGGTATACTGACGTGATGCTATTTTTTTTTTTTGTTCTATTCAGTCATTTAAATATAACTAACGAACAAACAAAACATCTAAACAATCAAACATCTTTACAATTTTTTGCTTTTCTAATGCTACCAAGATTAATAACACATCATTATGTAAACTGTTGATATGCCTATATTTTAATTTATTTTTGGAATAAGCTAATAGAAAATAAGCTACGTACGTATCGTAATTTCATCTAATATGAACCTGTTCTCAACACTTTATAATGAGCCGAGCATGTAATCAAATTTAATTAGGTAGGGTGAAATGAGACACCACTGAAGGAATTTAACGTGGTTCCGGTTCCAGTTCCAATTAACAGTACTATGTTATGCTTTTGATTGGCTAATCGTACTTACAACTTAGACGGGATAAAAACAGCTTATAACATTTTCATAATCTTATCTGCCGAATGAGCAACTGGTTCAGCAGATATACAATACGAAAGTGGAAGGATGTAGGTACAGCGGGAGACTGAAACTCACCTACCTCGTCCAACCAACCAAACCCGTTATGTATTGAAGGAAGGTAGAGCCAGGAGACTCCGAAACCGGCGAGCGTGTATGAAGAGAATTATGAATGTTAAGGAAGCGAGAGATGTATGCAAGAATAGAGCCTTTTGGCACTCTGTTCTCTCTGCTTATCCCGCAAGGGATATGGCGTGATGATAAGTAGTAGATTTAGAAAAGTAGCCAGTGCGGCAAGAAACGTGCTAATAGTACCATCCATATAATACTAATATACAAACTGCAGCGAGTAACATCCATTTTGTCACGTTTGTTTAAAGTGAAATTTACACCTTTCAGTTTCAATAAAAATATTGCAAAGTATAGCTGATCCATAAATTTACACGTGATTGTCACAGCCTGACAATCATTCGGCTCGTCGCGTTCGATTTGTGTAATCTACCGTTTTCTTACGTACTTACAGTTGAAGTTTGACACTTACATATCTACCTTAGTAAAAAATCAAAGCAAGGGCGGGTGAAAGCGCACGATGGGTTTTTAGTGGGTGAGAGCCCGACACTACCCCGTTGTCTCCCCGTGCAGCGGGCAGGACATTTTTGCCCACCTTAAATAAAAAAAAAAAAAAGGATAGGTTAAGCATCCTGTGGGACATGGGTTACGACTGGGTGCTACGCTATCGGCTCCCCCCCGGGCTTGCGGTCATCTGCTATGCGGATGACACGCTGGTCGTGGCCCGGGGCGGAAACTTCGAAGCGGCGTTCCTGGCCACCTTAGGGACCTCGGAGGTGGTCAGGAGTATCGGGGCGCCGGGGCTTAGGGTGGCCCTGGACAAGTCGGACGCCCTACTTTTCCATGGGCCCCAGCGTCGGCCACCTGCTGGCGCCTCGATCACGGTGTACGGGGTCCAAATTGAGGTAAAGGCCTAGATCAAGTATCTGGGCCTGGTGCTGGACGGGCGGTGGCACTTTCGCGAGCACTTTCGCCAACTCTCCTCGAGGCTCGTCGGCGCAGCGTCCGCCCTTGCACGGTTCATGCCGAATATGGGCGGACCCAACAATGTGTGCCGACGGCTATACTCGGGGGTGGTCCGGTCGATGGCGGTGTACGGGGCACCTGTGTGGGCGGAGTTCCTGGACGTGCCGAACAGGGCTCTTCTGTGGAGACCACAAAGAGTCGTCGCGTCCAGGCTCATACGCGGATACCGCACGGTGTCGACCGAGGCGGCTTGCGCGTTGGCCGTAATCCTCCGTGGGACTTGGAAGCGGAGGTGCTCGCCGAGATGTATTGGCGGGCGTCGCAAGAGCGGGCTAGGGGCGGTCACCTCCTGCCTAGCGAGGTGGCCAGGTGGCAGGGCGACGCCCACCGTGCTGCCATGGCCAGTTGGAGGGTGCGGCTGGAGATGCCCCGGGCTGGTCTCTGGACCGTAGGGGCGCTCCAGCCTGTGCTGGAGGAGTGGGCGGGGCGACAGCACGGAGTCCTTACCTTCCGACTGGTGCAGGTGCTGTCGGGGCACGATTGCTTCGGCAGATATCTGCACATAGTTGCAAGGAGGGAACTGACTCCAGGCTGTCACCATTGCGGCTGCGACGAGGACACGGCGTGGCACACGCTCGAGTTATGACCGGCTTGGGACGGGCAGCGCCGCGAACTTGTCGCGGCAATAGGGGGGGACCTCTCGCTGCCGAGCTTCGTCAGAGCGATGCTTGGCAGCGACAGGAATTGGGCCGCGGTCGCTGCCTTCTGCGAGGAGGTCATCTCGCGGAAGGAAGCGGCGGAGAGGGCCACGGAGGCTGATCCTTCCACAGACCCGAACCACCGCCAGCGACTGAGGCGGCACAGGCGTGAATATTTACGCCTAATGCCGCCCTAGCTGAGGCTCGGGTGGATGGACCGGGGAACGTCTGCGGGTGGCAGCAAGACCTCCTGCGAAGGTGCGACGCTTCGTGTGCGGATGTGTCGCTCAGTGGAGGGTACCCGAGAGGGTAAGCCGCCGGCGGACTACTGAAGTAATCCAATACAGTACCAGTGGGCCGTCAACATAGGCGGAGAGACGGCACACGGCGGGTTTCTTTAGTGGGTGCGGGCCCCACACTACCCTGTTCGTTGCCCCGAACGACGGGGTGTGCGCTTAGGAACATTTCTTCCCGCCTAAACAAAAAATAAAGGATAGGCAAAGCAAATAAAATCTAGTGCTCAACTCACATGAGCACTGATATGACCGTTGAACCATACGGTGTGTTGCAACGCGACAGAATAAACTAGCGAAAGATACACATTGCACTATGCTGCTGCAACACACGTACTACGTACTTGCAACCAGCGAGACGAGATGAAGGAACGCTGTCAAGTTGCCATTTATACACCGCAGTAGTACCAAAATCAAATGTGAGTCCGTCAGTGGTAAAATTTTGATTAACAGCTTCTGACCATTACCTCAGTAGCAATCCAGATTAGACGGAGTCGTCAGAAATTGTGACCTTTAGGTATCCAAGAAATATAGTCGTTCATTAATAATGGTCCCGTACTTAGCTATACTACAGGAATGGATAAGCCGTTGGCATCGGAGATTCTACACTACACTCTGGTTTCTATCAGTGAAAAGTTTTTGAATATTTTACTAAATTGTAACTGCGTTACACACGCGGTTATAATTTAGTAAAATTTTTGCTAATGTAAACAAATGCCTTGTTTCAACAAAGTCAAATTAATTAAAAAATGCAATAAAAATAATTCACTTGCCATACTAAAATATGTGAGATTTTTTACGATATGACAGTTTTTTCCACAAAAAAATAATTATCGTTATGTATGGTGAGAAAAATGTGCTGTCACCTTTGGTCCCGAAGTAAATGACTGGCTTGGGGCCAACAGAGACAATGGAAATGGAACTCCGCATCCAATAAATGAGATTTTCGATATATCTCGTGAATGATTGTGATAAGGTTGATTATTAAAGGGTGAGTTAACAAAACCATAGACTAGAAAGATAATAGACTCACAATATTGGTACAACAATACGTAAACAGCAAAATAATCTAAACTACCTACTTGTTCTTATTAGTTATAGATATAGGCTAGTGTATATAGGCTACAGTAATTGCTTAACATCAAACTTTTTCACCACTCACAAGGGTCGAAAAAGTATAATTATAATAATGATCTCCAGACTAATTTCTTTAAAGGGGCCAGTGTCAACATTCATTAGACTAGAAAATTTAGTGCACGAATATGTACGCTAACACAATTGCACTCCTTGCACCCCCACTCTTTTGGTCCAATGTGAGAGAATTCCGACACAACCGTGGAGAGATCAGGCGCAAGGCTTTCCAGCTTTATGTGTTTTCCGAAGAACGGGGGTGAAACACCACCAAATTCCTAGCTTCGAAATTTTATTGTAAATTTCTTCGCAGAAAAACTCAATACTTTTCTGTCGGCTTGACCCGGAATTCGAATCCGTGACCTCGTAATCCTCATTCGTTTACAATACCGCGAATAAGAAACTTATATGGTAGTTATTTAACTTTCCATTTAATTTGACTAGCGGGCAAACCTCAAAAAATTATTTTTTCATCTAGACACAATAATATTTTAAGCCAAACACTAGGAGCATCTGTAGCGTCTGAAGGAATTATTTTTAGGATAAGAAATTCATATTAAATAACGGATAAACGATTATCAGGTAAAAGTTAAACTCCTTCTCTAAATTTTCATTTAGAAAACAATGAAGCGCTGAATTTATAGAAACGGCCTACTAAATAAGACTTTATTCAAGTTTCAGTCTATAAAAAGGTAATTTTAGGCGAATAAGAAACGCGCTTTTGGGATATAGGATGGCGATACTTTTGGGATCTCCTTCAATATATCTAATAACCATGAGTTAAAAAAAATAAACACTTCAAAATGTGATAGTTTTGTCAGTTAATAATTCTGTAATTTAGTTAGATAGTAATATACAAACAAGAGCCATCCGTTGTTTGTATACGTGTCTCTACATCATCTGTTACACAGGCAGTGTTTCTCGTAGATATTTATACTGTACTCACCGGTCCCCTACGGTATTCATATAAACAACACGTTCCGATAAGCATACCATTTGTGCACTTAAGCAGCACTTAAAAATAATAACGTACGTAAATTTGCTTAGAAAATTAAAATGATTAATACATTATGCTTTAAAAACCGATTACAACCTCCATGTTTAATTCAAAGGTAGGGATAAATTTTATCTGAGTTTCCTTTTGTTTTATTCACATTGCAGCCAAAAACCGGATATTGCCGTGATGTTTCTCCGTAATAAGCTCATTTCTTATCTCGCTGGCGTAGGCTCGTAACATATGATGCCATTATTGTATACTACCACTTGTCATTGAATTGCCTTATTTTATATTCTGTTAGAACAATTGCAAGGTAGATAAAAATATCGATTATCTGTATTTCAATATATATATGAGTATTTTCATCTATGGTAGTTGCTATCATTATTAAAGTGATTTCATAACATAAGATACCCCTTAGTGTGTAATTTCATAACATACGATACCCCTTAATATAGTTAACTAGTACACTATGTAGCCAGCAAGTATAAATTTAAATTACACGCTATTATTGCAGTTCAATTGTTAATCTCTACAAGTATATTATATAACTATACATTCACAGCTGGCCCGTCACGTGACCATATCGATGACGACTTACATGAATTTACTCCCTATCCAAACCTTCCTATAGAAGTTTTCACTTCAAAAACCATTTGGAAGTAATAATGTAAGAAACAGATACATATAGACATAGACACATTAAATTTATTAAATTTGATGGTGTACTGAGCGTCGGGGGGTATTAAATCTGTAATAAAGTGTAAAAAAGACTGAATGTAGCCTTTTTACAGCTTTTTATAATACCTACGAGAATTACAGGTACTCGTAACAAAGTTTACTAGCGTGTAGTAACTGAATATTGTAATTGAAAGTAAGACAGAGAAGTAAGAAGTAAGCAGTAGTTGTCTTAACTCGGGTACATTCGTCATGTAAATGTTACTCTTTACTTACGCTAAGTGTACTCCAGCGCCTTCATGTTTACTTTATATTTGTTTGATTTCTGTGTCCAAATATCTTACAAAATATATTACATATTACGGTGAATGTGATTGTAAATACTATATATAATTTTCTTTGAGGTTCTTATCGCCTGAAGAATCGAAATTTTCACCACAAGTGTTTTACTTACCATAGTGTTATTTGTCCATTACAATTTGTAACAAAGGGTATTATTTACATAAATGCCTTGACCACTTTTCTACCTATACATATACACACAATACATATATATCTTGATTTCTGTTTAAAGTATTTTCTTGGACCGTGCCTTTTAGATCACTTTTTTATTTCTGTAAACTTTGCGCTGGTTATGTTTTTAAACTTCATTTGTTTTTGGTTTTTAAAACTACAATTTGTTTTATTATTTTTTAGTCTCAAACCAGAATCAAAATTACTTTTATACTTACTTATCATCACGCCATTTCCCTTGCGGGGTAGGCAGAGAGAACAGAGTGCCAAGAGGCTCTATTCTTGCATACATCTCTCGCTTCTTCAACATTCATAACTCTCTTCATACACGCTCGCCGGTTTCGGAGACTCTTGACTCCACCTTCCATATATACATATACATGACCAATTTGGTCTAGGTAGGTAAGTCTCGGTCTCCCCCTGTACCTACATCCTTCCACTTTCGCATTGTATATCTTCTTAGCCAGTCGCTCGTCCGACATTCTTTCCACATGTCCGAACCATCGGAGCATTCCCTTTCGCATCTTTACACCAATACTCTCTTTCATATCTACTCGCTCTCTTACGTCATTGTTACGAATGCGGTCAGTCAGCCTCACTCCACAGATTCTCCGCAGAGATCGCATTTCGACCGCATTGATTTTGCTCTCATGCTCTTTTTTACATACCCAACTCTCGCTTCTCGCTCGCCGTATAATAACGTTGGGACAAGCACTGCGTTGTGTATTGCGACATGTGCCTTCTGGCTGAGGTGGTGGCTGCCGAGAAGTTGTCCCAATGCTCCGTTCACTCTATTTCCCGCATTCACTCTTCTTTCTACATCAGTGGTGTACCTTCCATCCCGACTGAATCCACATCCAAGATTATACAAATTCATCCACTTGTTCTAGCACACCATTTCCTATTGCTACTCTAACATCTGTTCTGGTTTCTTCTCTTTCAAAAACCATTACTTTGGTTTTGCACACATTCACACGTAGGCCCCTTTTCTTACAATCTTCTGCCATTACGTCGACTAGGGTTTGCAGGTCAGTCGCAGACTGCGCTAATAGGACCGCATCGTCTGCATATAGCAGCGAGTTAGCCACTATGTCGCCCACCTGAACTCCCACATTCATTTCATTCAACCTTTGTAGACATTTATCCAGATATATGATAAACAGTCTGGCTGATAGAACGCAGCCTTTTTTAACGCCAATATTGACGTCAAACCAGGGTGACATTCCATCATCCAGCCGCACACAAGCTCTGCAGTCCATGTAGTTGGACTGCACCGCTTGTAGCAGTCTACCGCTAATACCATACTCCGGCAAAATGTCCCAAAGTTCCTTTCGTACAACAGTGTCAAATGCTTTCTCCAAATCCACAAAACTGCAGAAAACACTCTGGCCTACAGCCAGATGCTTCTCCACAATGTTGTGCAGAGAAAACACTTGATCCATGCATCCTCGTCCACACCTGAAACCTCCTTGTGCCTCACACAAAAATTCATCAGACACCATCCTCATTCTCCTTTCAATAATCTTACCATACACTTTGGCTGCCAAACTGGTCAAGCTTATGGCTCTGTAGTTTGCACAGTAATAACGTGAACCCTTGTTTTTAAACAAAGGCACGATGACTGCGCTTCTCCAGTCCTTGGGAACCATTCCTGAGCTCCTACATAAATTGAGAAGCATCAGGAAGGATTCCCAGACACATGAGCCTCCAAGCTTGATCATCTCAGCAGACACCATATCAATACCCGCTGCCTTACCATTTTTCAAACTTCTAATCGCCCATTCAACTTCATCCATACTAATGTCATCAGAGGATGCTTGTACAGAATGCTGATCTGTTAGATCACATGTGGTACCAGCATCACCCTGAACATCCGCATACAAATCTCCAAAATATTCACTCCATCGGCTTAACACATCTTGTGTTTGTGTAAGAATGTCTCCACCTTTAGACCTTATTTTATTCATTCTGAAAGCTGACCAACCACTCCTAGATTTCTTCACCTCCCTCCAGAAAAGTTTGGTGTTCCTCTCGAAGTTTTTGGTCAGCCTTTCTTCTGCAATCATATTTGCTCTATCACGCTTCTCTTTCACTAAGGCTTTGGTGTCATTCTTACGTTGCTGGTATATTTCTTTCTTCTGTTCTTTCATACTTGCACTCAGGTTCAAAGAAGATACATAGTCCAGCCACGGTTTCTTCTTTTGGCCTACGGAAGCTGTTACTTCCGTATCCCACCATGCATCACCTTTCACTTTCCTATGCTTCTTTGAGCATCCACATACTTCTTTCGCTGTATCTACCATACTATCTTTCAATACTCTCCAGCATTCTTCTATGTCAAAACCCGGCTGACTTGCCATTGTCAGCCGTTCACGGACACCCTCTACATACTTTGCTCTTACACTCTCTCCTTGCAACTTTTCAATCTTTATTCTTTCAAGCCCTCCGATTTGGACACGCTCTCGCCAGTGTCTCCACTTTCTGAACAGATCACTAAATCTCGCAATAACGAGATAGTGGTCCGTGTCGACAGTGGGACCCCTGTAGGCTCTTGTATCCAGAATTTTACTTCGGAGGTGACTGTTTACCAGAATTAAATCTATCATACTTCTCTGTTCATTCCTTCTCCATGTGTATACATGGAGAAGGAATGAACATATGGATGTCCTTATGTTGAAACAATGTGTTTGACACAATATGGTTTCTCTCCATACATACATCCGCAATGAGCCTACCTGCATCATTCACTCTCTTATCACCAAATGAACCAAGCACGTCCTCGAAGTCTGGACGCTTGGTCCCAACCCATCCATTCAAGTCTCCGCATACAATCACGCGTTCACTAGCTTCTGCCAAATCCAGAACTTCCCTAACATTATGCCAGAACTTCTCTAGATCCGATGCCACCGAAGAGCTTACGGGAGCATAAGCTGCGACCATGAAGACACTGGTGACACCTAGTTTTATTCGGACCCATAGAAGTCTGGGATCAAACATTCCGTAGTCTTTCACACCTGAGCCCAAGTGAGCGGACAGCAACACCCCAACTCCCATGCTAGCCCGATCGCTCTGCGGTACACCAGACCACAGAGCTAACCTGTCACCAGGAAGATCACAGGTGTCGCTACCCTTTCGCTTGGTCTCTGTTACACAGAGCACATCAAGCTGTCTGTCCGTACGCGTCGCCTCTGGGGCACGCCCTAACCCGCACTGCGGTACGCATTCGAGCCGGATTGCAGCCTGTGGATTACAGGCTGGCAGCGATCGCGACGAGCACGCTCCGGACTATGATCAGCCATTAAGACCACCATTTATTAAGACCCTATTCCTTTTTATCGTAGGTGTGACGATACGTACTGATTTGTAATGAAATCATGGACAATAGTATTATCAGCAGCCCTTGATAAATGTGCAAAGCTTTGATTTAATCCGATAAATTTGAAGTGGGTCAATATCACGTTCAAAGATTTCGTTACATACATACTTACATAGATACAGGCGAAGCTAGTAAAAGCGTATAAAAAACAAGTTACACCATAATTGTTTTTTTAAATATTTAATTTTGAAGTTTCTAACATTAACAAAGCTTTTAACTATGTTAATAACATAAATTCGTTCAAATAACATAATAAAACACCGTTAGTCTTTCACTATTTTATATTCTTTCCATATTAAATTGAGCGCTCGCCGTACAATAAATATAAAAGTATAATACTAGAAAACACAGTGCCATTTATCTCTGTGCAGAGTGTTTGTGAAATCTCAAATGATATAGGTACTACAAGCTTGTGTGTATTTTCAAAATCTATATTTACTGCGGCATCTTTAACAAATATGACAATGACGGTATTATTTTCAACCGACTTCCTTTATCTTTACTATTATAAAGCTGTAGCTGGTATCTGTACATTTAAAATTGAGAAAAAATTACTGCATGATTATGGCTATGACATGTAGGTGTCTTTGAATATTCTAGTCTGTTTGTCTGTAAAACTTCTAAACGGATTTTGATGAAACTTTTTTGTTTTAGGTCTTAGTTAGACTTAAATGGTATAAGCTTTATCCCGCTACCATACCGGCAACCTGAGGTATAACCTAAAACGGCGAAGCCAGTTGAGCAGACGCTAGTTTTTTATAAAATATTTGTAAAAAAAAAATAGCATCACGCCTGTATTCCCCGAAGGGGTAGGCAGAGGTGTATTACACACCCACGACTCGCCAGCTATGTTTAAGTCCCACGTAATAGGGGACGATCCTATTGACGTCTACCGGGCACATTTCCAAACTATTTGTAAAATTAATTATTTGTGTTACTGATGTGAGATATTATAACTATCCTTCATTTGTAAGTAAAACAATATTTAAAAAATATTTTTAGATCTTGATAGAGTTATTTTATTTCCACCAAGTAGTGAGAGAGTGAGAACTTAGTTTTTCATTGGACAAAAACTAACTAAAGATTGATTAATTATCACTAAAAGTTTTTACAAGCAAAGGTAATACCAGCGTAAGGTTAAAGTTTTGATGTGGGTCTAAGGCGCTCAGGTAGTGAATTAGGGTAGAAGTACCTTTGAAATAGTCTGATATAATATTTTCCTTCAGATCCCTACTCGCATGATTATTTTGTATCCAAAAATATAATTTTAAACTTGGAGATTCCAAAAAGAAACTGGTATAGTTTATTGTTTATGTATATGCCAGCAATAATACGTATTTTACGTATAAAAAAAGGCGAGCGTATTTTTTATCAAGTGCAAATTATGTTTTTTTTTAAACTTAACCTAATAAATACTCGTATAAACAAATAATAGCTTTGGCGCCTTCCTCAACAGCTTAGTAAGGATTAAACATTATAAACACCGCAGAAAAAAGCTATTGTTTAATAAAGTTCCCGATATAGTGGCAGGATAAAACCCCTTAATTCTAATCAAGAGTTATAAAACATAAAAGAGTCATCATAATCAAGAGGTGCTTTTTGCGTGATGTGCAAGCAAAAAAACATACAGACAAACAACAGACAAAAATCCAAAAAAAAAAATGCTTTGAGGGACGTTTAAATACAGGGATTTTCTCTTAAATATATTAAATGTACAGATATAGCCCTGTTACTGTTACTATTATAGTACAGATTTACCAACATAGTAACCATACAGACGTGATGCTATGTAACCTATTAGTAAAGGAAAATGGTCTCACAAAAATGTTACAAACTACATGAAATAAAACATTTTTTGTTTTTCCAAATTCCCTCTTATATGACTTCCAGCTATGCTCCGATAATATAATATATGCTGTGAAAGTTTCTCATGCAAAAAAAACGGTTTGTAATAACAAACCTTTTGATCACGACAATACTTATATTTAATTAACTTTTTACTCGACCTGGCCACCCACATTTTAGTAGCTACCTAAGTCGTAAATGCCTTAGTACTACCAAGCTCTTACTAACAAAAAAATGTTCCTTTCTTAAGCGTCGTTTATAGAAAATCATGTCACAGTGCTCGACTAAATCCTCAATATGTAATTCAGTGCAGAACTTGCGCATGAGTGGAAATATCTTCCACTAATGCGCAAGTGAACGTTTAAAACATTATGATACTAGTCACCCTTAATGTGTGGCAGACTGTAAGAATATTCTGTGTTTATCTAGGCCATCATAATCAATTATTGCACGCCTCATATTCTTATCTATTTAGACGCTATGCATAATTATATGCCAAAAATACTTACTCTACTGGAACTATTATTTAAAAAAATAGAAAGTATCCTATATAACAATCCAGTGTCTCAAACCAAATTACCAAATTCTAATGAAATCCTTTCAGTCATTTCACTCCACCTTCGGACTCAAGCTTCCATGACTGGTCTAGTATGGTTAGTCCCGTCGGTTTGACTGAATGAAATCTTAAAAAAGTATTTAACTGAGTTATACTTCTTCCAAATGAATGAACCGGTCGTCTGAAAAAGGATCACTCTCTTACAGAAGATCGGGGTGAAGCAAGGAGTAGGACTTCCACTGTTGTGGTTTGTATGCTGAGTGAGAGTATTCCCTTTTTTTTTAAGCCAGGATAAAATTTTCCTAACCGCACACCCCGTCGTTCCGGGCCAACGAACAGGGTAGTGTGCGGCCCTCACCCACTAAAGAAACCCGCTGTGTGCCGTCTCTCCGCCTTTATCGGCGGGCCACTGGAACCATGTTACATTCATTCGGTGGTGAGTGAGAGTATCCCTACACTTCACTCCATAATAATATATTAATTGGACATGGGCTCATTTATTATCCTAGAAAAATGGGCATACATAGCTATTTTAGAATAATGAAATTAATTTATAATAATATTATTTTTAATGTGTATCAATTTCCATACAAAAACACATTCATTCAGTATTTATCCCATAATCACTGAGTATGACCTGTCTCAGATTTTTTAATAAGTATAACTCAGTTTCTTGGAATGACAACAATTTGAGTAACTTAGCAAATCCGTGGACGTGTTTGTACTCGCACTCGGCAATTCGATTACGTGTCCCGAATTTCGATGCAGCGTTACTAACGGCGAATAGATCTAAAGTTATGGATTCATGGCGATCCCTTGTATCACAAAGCAGAGATGTCACGAATATGCAATATTTATTTATGTGATATGCTATGAATCGTGATATGGTTTGCAGGTAACATGGGCATGTTGTTAGGAAACAATTTTTTAATTTAGAACTAGATGACCCGGTGAACTTCGTATCACCTTCAAATTATTTTATCAGAGATTATCAATCGTAATCAATCTGTATCGTCTAAGAATTGGATTTTGATAGGCTATTAAATGAAACTATTAGAAAGAATATTATTAAGGTGATTAGAAAGAATGACATCATCTTGTCGTCTGTTAGACAAATATCTATACAAAGTTACCAATATTAAATTTTTCAATTTTACATTTTTTATAGAGTTCCCCTTTTTTTACTTTTAAACCAGGGGTGGTTATTTGGCATTAGACCGAACAAAACAAAAAAAAACAGTTAAGCCAGTTTTGAGTTTAAGCGCGACTAACGAACAGCAACTGGTTTTTATGTGTTTTTTTGTTTTTTATATCAGTTTTTTATATGCCTAATAAAAAACTAGTTTTTAGGTTATATCTCAGGTTCCCGATATGGTATCGGTATAAAATATATATTAAGTTTCTAAGTTTAATCTAGACCTATGAGATATAAAGAATTGCATTTAAGTCCGTTTAGTAGTTTTTGTGATGTGCGAACGAACCAACAGACAAACAGATAAACAGACAAACAGATAAACAGGCAAACACATAAACAGACAATCAAACAAATATATAAACAGATAAACAGACAAACAGAAAAACATACAAAAAACTAAAAAAAATATGTTGTGTTCAGACACGGCTATTGTATGTATAGCTTAATAGAGTCTCAAATGTCTTAAATAACTATTATAGGTTTATAATAGTTAGGTAGGATATAGATATCGTCAACCAAGCCGGCTACATCGAACGGATGGCAACCCATTATTTCAAAAATTAACTGCCTACAATTGTGTCATGGTTTACATACCGATCGATTGTGCCTTTACAGTCTCTCTACTTTGTGTCAAAATATAATTTATTAAAAGCCTCTGGGCTTACACATCCCTGTATCACAGATGATACAGGGATTATTCTCCATCCATAAAAACGTCCTCTCTTTTATAGATAACAAGGAAATATGTTCGCCAACAAACTATAGGTATACTTATGACAGTTTGGCGATATATAACACAACTGACCCAGCGAACTTTCGCCTTTGAATCAATAAATTTTGTATAACTAGCTAATAAAGCTGAGTCAAATTTGTTTTTTTTTTCATTAAAAAAGCCGTTTCATACCATTTTTTTATTGTTGTTTTACTATTGTGGGCGAAGACAAATCCAACAAATCAAGGATCATAAACATCCAGAGGTTCAAAAAATCAAAGCAGTTCTGAGAACTGCCGATAGAAGTGAAAACTTAAAACTATAAAGAAACAGTTGTTATTTTTGGATATCAAATTAATTGTTTGATCTTAAAATAAAACTTCAAAATTATTCAATCATTCATAAAAAAAATATTTAGAATTATTCATTTCTTCATTCACAGCTGGCCCAGCGCAATAAGTTATACTAATAGGAACAGATACAGTGTCATCGTTAACACGTCACGTGACAATGACGATTTACATGAATTTACTCCCTATCCAAACCTTCCTATAGAAGTTTTCACTTCAAAAATATTTCCAGCCTGTTACCATACGTAATCTCATCCGAACTACTAAACGAAAAATCCATTAAAATCCAAGAGTTTATTTAGGTGACAAAGTTTACTTAGGAACTTTAGCTAGCTTGTGCCACGTTCAGATACTCGAATGATTAACGACTAAACTTCACTTCATGTGTAACTTTGATAGACGACAAAACAGTTGGTTTCTTGGGCGAAGCGAATTGGTAAAAACATGAAAAACGTCTCAATAAGTATTGTTTATACTAAAAATATTAATATTATAAAGCTATAACAGAGTTGTGTCTGTACATTTAAGATGTTTGAGAAAAAAATACTATATTAGGTTATATAGACAAAAAAATATTTATTGTAGTGTATGAACATTAAATATTAATTTTTTATTTTTTGTCTGTTTGTGTTTTTATCTGTTTGTTTATTTGCGCATTACACAAAAACTACTGAAAGGATTTTAATGCAACTTTTTTATTTGATAGCTCTTGATTAGACTTAAAAGCTAGTAGGTATACATTTTATCCCGCTACTATGTCACAACTGAGATATAACCTAAAAACGAACTTTAACTTTAGGGCAAATACTAGTAGTTCTTTTTTTTATATCTAATAAGTAACGTTGTTATTATTGATAAAAATGAAGTTATAACAAATAATATATATTCTTGTTAATAATAATAACATGTACCGCTACAACACGATATTTTAAAAGCCAATGAAACCTTAAGGCCTGTACATACGAGTAAAGTTGAAAATGGGATCACATTTGGGACTCTTAACCTTATCCGCTTAATAGCGTTAAATATTTATTCCTTTCGCCGTAATATTATTTCTTCTCAAATACAAACTCATAGCAATAAGAACCCCAAAAGATTATTATGCTCTTTAAGACCGCGAGGCGCCTTTGAAGAGCCCAGAAGTGATCCCTGATATTTCCTTAGTATTTTCTAAAAGTATATCTACAGGATATTGAAAATATTGATTTGACGTTTGCTTTTTATGTGGGTATCTATTTGCGCGTTTTGAATCAGCACTGTCTCAGTTCATATGAAATATTTTATCTCGAAAAATGGTTATTTTTCACCAAAAAATAACAGGCTGATATTTTTGACTGATTGTATTGACAAAAGGGAATGAACTACTAGCCCTAGTCTTGTAAGTACATCTTAAACACAATTTTACATTTATAAATCTTAAATAGTGCCGTGTGGGGCCGGCTTTAGAATTGTATATGGGAGTCGTAAGAGCCGACTGAGGGAATACCGGAGGAGTGGGCAGCAGCACTCCTTCGAGTATTAACAACATCCACTGCGATCGCCAACCCGCCTGCCAAGCGTGGCGATTACGGCACTATCCCCTATTCTTGGGGAGGCCTATGTCCAGCAGTGGACGTTAAAAGTCTGATGGATGATAATTAATATATTACGCTTAGTAGCTTTACTGATGGTAGGATTGGGTACCAAGTGGGAGAACTCACTTTTTAAAGAGCACGAGATACAGGGGTACCACTGACTCCCGCGTAGCGTATAATTATGTGTGTTTGTGTGAGGTGTATTGGTTGTAGTTGTAGCAGAAGATAGCCGTTTATTCTTTAATTTTACAGCCGCGAAATCAAATGGGCAGTGGCTGGACAGTATTCTTAGTATATTTGCGTCTATAACCACTACCATCAAGTGGGCCGTGGCTCGTCTGCCACTACAGGTAAGCAACAAAAAAGTGGCAGCGTAACCAGACGTGCTATTCATAACTAAATTTATTTTACTTTGTGAAGTAGATGGACAAGCAATTTACTACTAACAGTTATTATCCAGTACAAAGACAATAATATATCAAACCATTTTTATAAGACTATGTCAAAGCCAAAAGGAAGGATTAATATTTTAGCACTCGACGTATGTATGTATGTTTGAATTTGCGTATCCTCCGTAGCGTCTAAACTATTCATCCTATTTTGATATTATAGATTTGTTATTAAAGTCTGAGTAACTTAGGCTACATTTTAACTGACTTCAACAATAGTTTTTGTTTTGATTTTAAATAAACTTTTCATCAAGAGGCCATTTAATTTATCTAGGAACTGCTCTTTCAGGGAATCCCTTCACCCTACAAACTCAGTACCCGCATAATGCTCACAAAATATGTATTTATATTGTCATAAGCGTAACCCCACTACCATGACTTCTTTTTGTACTACCCAACCTTGACCATTTTTGTATCTAAGCATTTCTTGATTACTGTTTAAATTTTTAGATATTTTTTTATACATATTTTTAGCATTTGACATGCTTAGCACTATACATTAAACACAAAGTGAAAAATGTGAAATCGAAAATAACAGTCAGGAGCAGGATTTGAACCTGCATCTTCTGGATACCGTCCAGATGCTTTACCAATTCAGCCATCCTGACAATTGCTCCTGACTGCTAATTTCGATTACACATCATACTTAACGTCTTTGGGTGACGCCTGCGCCATCTGTCGGAAGTATTTTCATACATTATACCGACCAGGTAAACTTAATTTTACAATTAAGATTTTACCTAATAATGACGCAAACCCTTTAAATATTTAGATATTTTTATATATATTTTTAGCGTTTGACATGCTTAGCACTATACATTAAACACAAAGTGAATATTTTCGATTTCACATTTTTCACTTTGTGTTTAATGTACCTATACTGTTTAAATTATTTTCTTATTTCGTACTTTTTAGATTACTTATTTCTGTAGTCGGGTTACAGTTTTCAAATTTTATTCTTTATATACTTTTACTTCTGATCATTTTCTTGCCGTGATTGGGAATTACAACTTTTATAAAGAATACCTCCTAAAGGAACTTAAAGTAAGTAATCGTTATTTGATCTTGACTACAACTGTTTAATCAGTGAAATTGTAAAAGTTTGAATAAACATGACTAAAGTGTGCCTGCTCTATCGTAGCACAACTTAAAAAATGATAGAAGTTCTCACTGCTGTCGTTATCTACGATTCTAGAAAAGCACCTTTAGTGGTGTTAATTCTTTAAATTATCAATCATTTTCATTAACTCATGATGCTTCTGGATTGTTTTTTCTTCTGGATACTTTTATAACTGATATTTCGCCTCTCTTAAAATTGTTAAAACAGAATTCTTGGAAATAGTTCACAACTTTATAACAAACGATACGTCGTATGTGATGTTTCTTAAATAATATTTGTAAACATTTGCAATTAAGGTATTTTTAAATGCTTATAACTGTATGGTGCTTAACCCTCGTTGCACGCTACATCTAAAATATTATGAGAAAATCGAAACATGTGTACAAAATAATCTAAAGAGTATTGTAGCTCCCTAAAGGCCTGTAAAACATCAAACAACTAAACTAACCCTACATTCACAATAAAAATATATTGTACGGTTTACGATCTCGTTCACAAAGAAGATATTTGTGGGCAAAGTTTTAAAAACTGTTGCGTTCCGGATTTGAGATTCTTTGTCACAGTCACGAGCGAGTCCTCAGGGGGCGTTCTCGAAATACGCTTATGGTCAATATACTCCTACGGGCTTTTTACTTACTTTTATTAACTTGCATATCGTTAAGAATTTTTAAGATTGTTGTTACTAATAAACATCAAAGAACGTTTTTAGAAAACTATATTGTTAATAAGAAACTTTAAGGTTAAAAATAAACTATAATAAAATCGTTTTAATTTTTTAGTGATTTTTAGCATTTGACTTGATCAGAATTTTATGTATTTGCATACATTTTTGCTCCGATATATTATAATAATTAAGAATTATATTAAATATTTTTCTTCGGATCTTATAAGACTAAAATGCAAAGTGGGAATTTGGAGTTTTATGAGGTTTCTAGGATAGCTTAGTGGTCTAAATAGATAGCTCCAATAGTGTAAGACACAAAGATCGAATTTAAAATGTTGCTTTTTCAACTTTCACTTAAATTTGTTTCCAGTAGAACCTATAATAAAATCGTGTTACATTTGATATCAGAAGAAAAAAGGAGACACATTACCTATAGTTTATTTTGAACTTTTTAGTGCCTTTTTAACGATATAATAGTTTGCTCTAAAACGTTTCTAACGTATATTTATTTTTTGATTTACTGTAGCCATTTTTCCGGATTCATCATAAAACTAGCTCCATGATATAATTATATTGTATTGTCATCGGATTCATATGTGTATGCAAAAATACAGCTTAATAGGGCGGAGGTCTCACTTATAGTTCAGTTGCAAGATTGCACCTATACCTCGAACTCACTTATAGTTCAGTTGCAAGATTGCACCTATACCTCGAACTCACTTATAGTTCAGTTGCAAGATTGCACCTATACCTCGAACTCACTTATAGTTCAGTTGCAAGATTGCACCTATACCTCGAACTCACTTATAGTTCAGTTGCAAGATTGCACCTATACCTCGAACTCACTTATAGTTCAGTTGCAAGATTGCACCTATACCTCGAACTCACTTATAGTTCAGTTGCAAGATTGCACCTATACCTCGAACTCACTTATAGTTCAGTTGCAAGATTGCACCTATACCTCGAACTCACTTATAGTTCAGTTGCAAGATTGCACCTATACCTCGAACTCACTTATAGTTCAGTTGCAAGATTGCACCTATACCTCGAACTCACTTATAGTTCAGTTGCAAGATTGCACCTATACCTCGAACTCACTTATAGTTCAGTTGCAAGATTGCACCTATACCTCGAACTCACTTATAGTTCAGTTGCAAGATTGCACCTATACCTCGAACTCACTTATAGTTCAGTTGCAAGATTGCACCTATACCTCGAACTCACTTATAGTTCAGTTGCAAGATTGCACCTATACCTCGAACTCACTTATAGTTCAGTTGCAAGATTGCACCTATACCTCGAACTCACTTATAGTTCAGTTGCAAGATTGCACCTATACCTCGAACTCACTTATAGTTCAGTTGCAAGATTGCACCTATACCTCGAACTCACTTATAGTTCAGTTGCAAGATTGCACCTATACCTCGAACTCACTTAT
The DNA here is from genome assembly GCA_948253155.1 of Leucoma salicis. Taxonomy (NCBI): domain Eukaryota; kingdom Metazoa; phylum Arthropoda; class Insecta; order Lepidoptera; family Erebidae; genus Leucoma; species Leucoma salicis. The sequence continues at coordinate 11,421,776 of OX411815.1, forward strand.
AGTTCAGTTGCAAGATTGCACCTATACCTCGAACTCACTTATAGTTCAGTTGCAAGATTGCACCTATACCTCGAACTCACTTATAGTTCAGTTGCAAGATTGCACCTATACCTCGAACTCACTTATAGTTCAGTTGCAAGATTGCACCTATACCTCGAACTCACTTATAGTTCAGTTGCAAGATTGCACCTATACCTCGAACTCACTTATAGTTCAGTTGCAAGATTGCACCTATACCTCGAACTCACTTATAGTTCAGTTGCAAGATTGCACCTATACCTCGAACTCACTTATAGTTCAGTTGCAAGATTGCACCTATACCTCGAACTCACTTATAGTTCAGTTGCAAGATTGCACCTATACCTCGAACTCACTTATAGTTCAGTTGCAAGATTGCACCTATACCTCGAACTCACTTATAGTTCAGTTGCAAGATTGCACCTATACCTCGAACTCACTTATAGTTCAGTTGCAAGATTGCACCTATACCTCGAACTCACTTATAGTTCAGTTGCAAGATTGCACCTATACCTCGAACTCACTTATAGTTCAGTTGCAAGATTGCACCTATACCTCGAACTCACTTATAGTTCAGTTGCAAGATTGCACCTATACCTCGAACTCACTTATAGTTCAGTTGCAAGATTGCACCTATACCTACTAACAAAGCAAGTCGAATAAAATCTTATGGAAGATTAATTGTAAACACAATACAACATTTTTTGTATGCTTTTGCTTAACTGCACCAAAATTTTCGATTTATATAAAATAGATTTCGAGCTTATTAATGTTAGTCTGAATGATACTTCATAAATGATGTACTAAATCACTACAATAATTTATTTTAAACGACATAATATTTTAGGAAATTGGTTTTACTAATACCTTTTTGCATAATCACAACAAATGTACACAGATATTGCTTAAAGTGTTTGAGCTGTAAACTCATTACGTGAGAAGTACCATCCCCAATAAACAACCTCATTTATTTAACCTTTTCCACATAAAAAATAATCACACGTACAATTTTGGGCACGTAATAGCACCTATGCGGCGCTTTGTGGATTATACTGTTATAGCACAGGGTAGGTGATGTACAAAACAATTTTATTCACTTGTTTTAATCTAAGAGAAAGTACATTTATTCTTCTCTGACATAATATGAAGCTATGAAATGTTTTCAATTTGTGTAACATTCTTTATCAGCCCTGTACCTACACCTATTGGTATACATCTCCTTTAGAAAATAAGGGGTAAGTATTTGTATTAAGCCTACATTTTTATTATTTGATTAAATAAAAATATAACTTAAGATTCTTAAATAAAGCATGGTAGTTTATTGTAAATTTTTACTGTCATATAAAAGCTTTAATATTTAGCATTTCATTTTAAAATATGGCAAGTGCAATCTTTTTATTTCTGGTATTTATGTTATGCATGTTTTGTTTAGTACAGAAAAAAAATTTGCATCCATATTGTCCAAATCCCAGAGAACTACCTCTGATAATTATTATCCCTAAAAATGTATATTACTTGTGGGATATGTGTTTTATTGCGAAAATATAATAATTACGTAGCGCGACCTATTTAACTGTCTTCAGGAAAGAAGGAAATTATTCAGGTTTTCAGGGCTATCTTTTTTTTATGCAGGTATGTACACCATTTAAGTAATGTCACACAGTTCCAATACAGGCTAAAAGACGGCATACGGTGGGTTTATTTAGTGGGTGAGGGCCCCACACTACCCTATTCGTTGCCCCCAACTACAGGGTGTACGGCTAGGTACACGTTTTCCCGCCTCACTGAAATAAAAATCGTATATATACCGATTCCTCCGCAATTTCTGTGATTCACGTAACTCATATTTAACTACTGCCTGGCCTGATTTGATTAGCCTGCTATATTTAGTTATGATTGCAAAATGATACCAACCGTCAACCCATAGCTCTGATAACTTCAAAATAATACATGTAAAGAAATAGGTCTCTTTAAATATTCTTTTGTTATATACATCTTACTTATCACTATGCCATCTCCCTTGTGGGATAGGCAGACCGAATAGAGTGCCAAAAGGCTCTATTCTTGCATACAACCATTACTCAACATTCATAAAAAAAATCCGCAGAGATGGCATTTGGACTGCATTGATTTTACTCTCATGCTCCTTTTTGCAAACCCAACTCTCGCTTCCATATAATAATGTTGGGATAAACACTGCGTTGTCTCTTGTGACACATGCCTTCTGGCTGAGATGGTGGCTGCCGAGAAGTTGTCCCAATGCTCTGTTCAATCTACTATTGCGCTAGTTTTTTTTTTTTTGTTTAACTAAATCTGCTGATAATTATTGGAAACTCTGAACACATTAAAAAAAATCACAGAGGCAAAGCTGTAACTTAGCGAAGCTAATAATGAGCAAGCGCTTACTTACTTATCATCACGCCATTTCCCTTGCGGGGTAGGCAGAAAGAACAGAGTGCCAAGAGCCTCTATTCCTGCATACATCTCTCGCTTCCTCAACATTCATAACTCTCTTCATACACGCTCGCCGGTTTCGGAGACTCCTGACTCCACCTTCCTTCAATACATGACCAATTTGGTCTAGGTAGGTAAGTCTCGGTCTCCCCCTGTAGCTACATCCTTCCACTTTCGCATTGTATATCTTCTTAGCCAGTCGCTCGTCCGGCATTCTTTCCACATGTCCGAACCATCGGAGCATTCCCTTTCACATCTTTACACCAATACTCTCTTTCATACCTACTCGCTCTCTTACGTCATTGTTACGAATGCGGTCAGTCAGCCTCACTCCACAGATTCTCCGCTGAGATCGCATTTCGACCGCATTGATTTTGCTCTCATGCTCCTTTTTACATACCCAACTCTCGCTTTCATATAATAACGTTGGGATAAGCACTGCGTTGTGTATTGCGACACGTGCCTTCTGAGGTCTTAGTATGAGTTTTTCTAACTACTTGATCGCGTTAAAGTAAACTCAAATTTGTATGGAGTTGGATCAGTGACACCTAGCGTCACGTTTGCGAAACATAATTTGCGAGTGTGAGATTGTTTATATAAAAACGTGGCGAATGTGAACGTTGATGGCATGTGTAGTGAGCATAAAAACGAGCGAGAACCTCGTTTTTGCGAGTGTGAGTTGCAAAATATGTCAAATTTGATCGAAAACGTCTTTGACCGTGAGCAAGTGCAAATTGTCACTGAAATTTTTATAGTGAAAGCAAATTTTTTCCTCAGAGTATATTGAAAATATAAGTCAAAGAGTAGTAATAATAATCCGTATAACCAGAATGGATCAACTAGATTGGAAATATATAGCTGCAAGCATTGGAATATACCTATAGCTGCAAGACATAATGAAAGAACTAGATTGGCGCGGAAAGGCGATAAAAATAGATGCAGAGTTCTTAAGCAACTTTAAATTTGCAGAGGATATAATCCTATTTGCAAAAAACATCAAATCAGTTGGAAACAATTATAGGAGAGCTAAACAACTCTAGCGAAATATAGGATTGAAACTGTGCATATCAAAAACGAAGGTTGCTACAAATACATAGTATAAAAAACAGGTACAATTATAGAATATGTGGACAGCTATATGTATCTCAAGAAACAAATTTAATTTAAGAAATCGCGAAATAAAGACGAGCTAGAGTGGTGTATCAACATAACCTGGAAAAAATGCTGGAGTTACAGACATTTTAAAAGGCAAACTTTCACTTATATTCTAAAAGAAGGTAATAGAGTCCTGCTTATTACCTCGTTTATCATATGGAGCACAAACTTGGGTCTTCAACAATAAAAAAAAGCAAAATACGCTCGTGCCAGCGTGCTATATAAAGAAGCATTCTAGCTATAAAGCTTATGGACAAGCATAGAAGAGAGGAAATGGCGTGATTATAAGTTAGTTTAGTTAGTTAGAAGCGAGGATATTCACAGAAAAACTAAATTAATAAACGCAAAACAACATGTACAATAACTAAAATGGAGATGGGGGTCACGTTGCATGGATTACAGACAGAAGATGGTCAAAACGCGCCACCTCATGGAAAGGTCCGAGTGGGAAAAGAAGCAAAGGAAGATGTAAAGACCGGTGGAGCGATGAAATCCAAAAAATAGCTGGTAGAGACTGAACAGTGAAAGCGCAATGTAGAAATACCTGGAAACAGAGGAGGCCTTTACCCAGAAAAGGTTTTGATAACAAATATGTAGATATTAAATTTTATAGAGTTGTATAAATATTATGTAAACTACATAGAAATAAAAAGGCTTTATTATTATTGTACTCATTTATTAACATAACATCACTAGATACATGTTAAAGTAATCTATTATATATAGTTGCAACTTAAGAGATAGGATACTTTATATCTCAATTTATAATTGCAATATTTATTCATGAAAAAATATATGGCGGTACGAAGTTCGCCGTGTCAGCTAGTATATTATAAAAATATAACACAAAAATTGAAAGTATAAGAAGTGTGTAGACTCACTGGCAACGGGTACAGGGACCAAACTGCTAGTGGCTAGGGCCTCAAAGATAGGAACTTTTTCTACTGCTAGAAGAAATGACGACTCTAAAAAGACTACTCCATAAAGATGACCATCATAATAAACTGAGACGAACTAGTCTTCATTTTTTATTGATAATAAACGTAAATTCAAGTAACAAATAGTATCTATGAATTAATTGTATCATAAAACAAAAAAAAACATAGCATCACGCCTATATTCTCTGAAGGGGTAGGCAGAGGTATATTACACACCCACGATTCGCCAGCTATGTTTAAGTCCCACGTAATAGGGGGCGAGCCTATTGACGTCTACCGGGCACATTTCCAAACTCCGGGCTGCTACTGAGAATTTTTTTTTAGGAAAAAGCTCAATAACATTGCCCGACCCGGGGATCGAACCAGAGACCTCATGATTAGCAGTCGCATACACTACCGCAACACCACCGAGGCAGTTATTGTATCATAGGTCCGAAGAATCAATAACATAATAATAAAATCGTATAATCAAACATAACCATGGAAGTACGTGTACTTCTTGGACATACAACTATATAATTTGTGACGTGTACGTAGTACTTATTACATCCATTAATCATTACAAACCATAGATATAATATGACATAAACAAAGCTCATGAAATGACACAAACTTCAAAAGACAGATTCTAATACTACCACCACTAGTTTAAAATGATATTCCAAATTTAGTCGGTTTATCTCATGACACCAACATTAGAAAAATAACAAGTCACTATTCGAGGTGAGTAAACGCGAAGCGAGTGGTAAAGCACGAATGTATCTCGCACTCGCTTGCTTACAATGTTCGATTACGTGTGCGTTATCTCACTTTACGTCGGGAAGAAGTTATTCGATTGTCATTGTCAAACTCACACTAAGCCCTCTGGCTGAGGTGGTGGCTGCCGAGAAGTTGTCCCAATGCTCCGTTCACTCTATTTCCCGCATTCACTCTTCTTTCTACATCAGTGGTGTACCTTCCATCCCGGCTGAATCCACATCCAAGATATACAAATTCATCCACTTGTTCTAGCATACCATTTCCTATTGCTATTTGGAGGGTGAGAGGAACAGGGTGTAATGTTCCTCATCCCCCATTGCAAAGGGAGAATCCTCCGACCAGACGGGTGTTGTCTGGTGGGCAACTGCCCGACGGTTGTTCGTCGGGTTCTTATATGTGTCAGTTCGTATGTGGCGAGATACATGTTGCTACATCACTCCCCTCCGAGACCGGAGATTGATATTAGGTTGAGTCGTCCATCTTGTGATGCTTGCCGGGCCAGTGGAAAGTTCCAGTGAGTCGGAACCTGATGCCGCATAGTTCACGGTGAGTCGGAACTGTCTGCGGTGATGATGCCCCAGTGAGTCGGGGTGATGCTGCGAATGCTCCAGTGAGTCGGAGTGGTGCAGTGCTGCGTAGTGGCTGGCTGCTGCGTCGACCAGGAGAGAAGTGCTTGCTGACCGGCCGAAGTGCAGTGTGCTGTGCCAAGGTCGCTGAGAAGGCTGTGTGGGTGATGTCAGGATACCCGTAGTAGCCGTGGATGCTGGCTGGCTGCATGACTCACTGCTTGAAAGCGTGAGGAAGCGATGATGACGTCACGATGACGTAGCTTGCGAAGGCTGTGCCGCTGACGTTCATGCTCGGGGTCACCAGTTTGGTTGTTCCAGGTGAAATAATATGCCTTACACTTATCTTCTTTATATATATATATATTCTTACATAATCCTCCGCAGAGTCATACACATGTTCAGGCAACAAATTTACAGATAAATTATAGGCAGAACCTTGATAAGTAGGTGTAACAAAATTGATTGTCTTAACGCAGGGGTACGGAGATACGGAGTGAAAAAACGTTTAACTTGAAGTTCAATAACCATCGAATCATAATGTTCGCGAGTGTGTCCGAACATTTGCGGGAGTAGCCGAAGGCCGCTGCGTTTAGCAACTACCGATTTTGCTAGGAGTAAAACTACATTAATCTAAGAATATTGATACAAACTAAACGTAGTACTTGGATTCTAGTATTCTTGTTGTGTGCATATCAATTCTATTGTAAGACTATTATGAAATTCATTAATTAAATAATTCTGCTAATTATTAATTAAAATAATATTTTATTTACCCTAGTTAAAATTGTATATTTAATTAAGCTTTAAATATCCCGTATCACAGACAACACAGAGTAGCCCATTGATAATTTGGTGTTTGTGTAATGTGCAGTAATGTGTTGTTGATAGAAATGGCGTCTGTTTGTTTATATTGTGAAAAGTTATTGGTAAATTATTGTATTACGAAGATTTAATAGTGTTTAGTGTTCTGTATCTTGTCCCTGTGCTTATGTGTAGTGTTTATGTATAGTTTTATTAGTTGCCGGCTAATGCTACAGCTACGCTTACATCTGTTCTGGCTTCTTTTCTTTCAAAAACCATTAATTTGTCTCTCTCTTTCAAAATGAGCAAGCGCTGATGGGCCTAAAACGACCGAAGTGGAAATGCTTGTTGTCTATCAGTATTAATTTATTTACAAACGTGGTTGGGAGCATTTATAGTATACTTACTTATCATCACGCCATTTCCCTTGCGGGGTAGTCAGAGAGAAAGAATGCTAAAAGGATAGTATATAAAGACGTTGTATTGTATGTTTTTATCTTTTAACAGTAGGGACCCGAATTTGAATGTTTCATCGCAAAAAGTAAGAAGCTAGAAATTTGGGTTCGGACCGATATATCGCAATAAGCTTGCTCCTATTGCACGGAACTAAGTTAAATAGTTAATGCGTGAGTGTGTGAAACCTGTGCGTAATCTGTCGGGATTTAAGATATGAGATTTAAATATTCAAGTATAAATATAACCATTTTAAAAGCCATTTACCTACTATTTTGATGTGGAAATTATTATGTATTAAAATGTTAGTAGTATCTATGGTTCAGCAAGAAAACTTGTTCCATTTGATCTAATACCCTCACACTAATCAAGAGACAACGGATTTGCTTATTATTACATGACCGTACCTAGAATTAAACGAGAAGGTCGTAGCCCAGTTGTTCACTTGCAATTTGAACGATCAGCAATTTTAAGCAATTGTCACTCGGCTAGCAAACAGATGTTTGATCAAAAAGTGATGTATTGTTGACACCCTCCACATCACCGTGCTACAGATTTCACGTTAAGCAATCAGTTCTGTGTCAAATAACATCCTGGCAGACGTTACAGGTCGTTTGAACCCTGAATAATGAATCTGCTTACGGTCTTGTTCTAAGGGCGCCAGTTGTCCCCTTAGTTGGGTCATAACGGTCAGATAGGCAGCTGCCCCGTGTAAAAGCTGGTGGATTTACTGAAACCGAACAGATGGCAACCCCAAAAAGTATGGGGTAAAGCTAGATAGATGATGATGAGACAATGAAAACTTAAACTATACTTACAACATTTCAAAACAGCTACAAACATAGGGACTTAAAGGTAAAATTTAAATCGGTAGTCCCCTATCCATCCATCCATCCATCAGCCTTTCAGCGTCCACTGCTGGACATAGACCTCCCCAAGAGAACGCCACAACGAGCGGTCCCGTCATGGGGGATAATGCCGTAATCGCCACGCTTGGCAGGCGGGTTGGCGATCACAGTGAATGTTATTAATACTCGAGGGAGTGCTGCTGCCCACTCCCACGGTCGGCTCTTACGACTCCCGCGGGTATAGAGGGGTGGGACAATTCTAAAGCCGGCCCCACACGGCAGTCCCTCATATTTATATATTGTCTTCATATTACATAGCCACGATAAAGAAAAATAATTTGGAAGGTACACTCAACTATAAATCGTTCGTATTACGAAACCCCGTTATCCTATATTGATGAGGAAACAAAAATGATAGCTATGTGATTGATAAAAATACCCTGGATAAATTTTCAATTATTTTCTTTACACTTAGCTATATTTTTAGATATTTGAGGGGAAAATGTCCTGAAAAATGAGCCCACATTCCGATCCCTTTTACCCGTCTTTTATTATATCAATATCCTCCGAGCACGGTATGATTAATATAAATGTAGGTACCTACACTAGGTAACTATGCGTGCAGCTAAAATAATTACCCATCTTGTTAACATTTTTGGAAATCCTTACTAACATTCATACATACATAGCATCACGCCTGTATTCCCCGAAGGAGTACGCAGAGGTGTATTACACACCCACGGTTCGCCTACGTAATAGGGGGCGAGCCTATGGCTATAGCTACGGACGGCTGTCTACCAGGCATATTTCAAAACTCCGGGCTGCTACTGAGAATTTTCTTTTTACAAAAACCTCAATAACATTGCCCGACCCGGTTATCGAACCCGAGACCTCAAAATCGGCAGTCGCACATACTACCGCTGCACCACCGAGGCAGTTATTGATGTGAAACATCTAATGCGGAGAGAGGGTAAAATCGGCTGTTAGCGTGGTGACGCTTTATCTTACTTGTCCCGTTCAAATTTTGCTAAATTTTACACACTTTTCGGTTTCTAATTGAGCTGAAATTTTACACGCATATGTATATCGCGTGACAATGCAATATTTTGATGATATGGAGCTGTTCTGATGATGGAGCTGGAAGTTGGACATAGAAACTCTATTATGAAACGGAGCAGCCCTATCGAGTTTGGACTCATTTGATTTGTCGGGACGAGTACTTTGTCTCCAGAAGGTATCCAGGGTCTGATGATGGAGCTGGAAGGTGGTCATGGTTACTCGGTAATTAAACGTCGCAACCCATCGATTTAGGGCTAGTTTGAGTTATCTTGAATAGTATTATTATTCCTAGACTATATTCAGGGTCTGACCATGGAGCCGAAGGACTATGGGCACTATACTATACAACGCCGCAATCCCATCAACTTTGGAATCGTTTGATTCGTTTCGACGTACTTCGGTCCTAGATGATATCCAGGGCCTGATGATGATGATTTATTATTTGATACATCTTGACGAGTACTTTGTCTTTAGATGGTATCCAAGATCTGATGATGGAGCTAGAAGGTGGCCATAGGAACTCCGTTATAAAACGACATAACTCCATCGAGTTTGAGCTCGTATGATTTGTCTTGACGAGTACTTTGTCTCTAGATTGTATCCAGGGTCTGACGATGGAGCTGGAAGGTGGCCACAGTAACTCTGTAATGAAAGTACGCAACCCTATCGAGTTTATACTCGTTTGATTCGTCTTGAGGAGTACTTTGTCAAGTTATGATCATTTTATTTCTACAAAATAATTTCGATGTTTTCACATCTGCTAGACGTCCCGTGACGTCTAGTTTTTTTTTACATATATTAATAAATGTGAAAGCACGTTTTTTTGTTTATATTTCACGCCATAACTACTTAAACTATCATCATAAAATTTAGCACACATATAAGCCAGAATATGGAATAGGACATAGGCTACTATTTATCCAGATAAAATAGATGGTACCTATGGGAAAGCAATTTTAGTATAGAGATCATTAGTATGCCTTAGAGCAACGCAGTTATATTCTAAGTCCACGCGGGATTTAATGAACGACAATTATGCTTACCTGATCAGAACAATGTATGCAAATACATTTGACAGATAGAGCGGGCGTCACCTAAGACATTAAGAAACAATGTGTTATTTATAGTCCCGAGCAAATGTCACGATAGCAGTTGGCAAAGCCTTTGAAACGGTAATCCAGGAGAGGCAGTTTCAAATGCTGCTTGTCGCCATCATTTTCTATTGCACGTTTTCGGCGAACGGCAGAACAGAAGAGGCATTTAAAGAAGATTATTTGTGAATGTGGAAATATAGAACTTTAGTTCAAGCGGGATTCGAACCTACGGCCCTACCGATCCGGGGAAGTGCTCTAACCGCTAAGCCATCGCACTGACCGAGGGCCATTCCTAATTTGCACATCACAGTCTTTACTTGGTCTTGGATTGGAAAGGCCGCAGGTTTGAATCCCGCTTGCACTAAAATTCTGTTTTTCCACATTCACAAATAATTTGTTCTTTAAAAGTAGCTGTGCATATCAAGTGCTAAAATACAGATCAAAACGTTTTAGAACATAACATGCTTAAAAATAATGTCTATATAAAAATTAGAACATAAATATAATGAACTTAGCTAAACGCGTCAAACTTCGTTGAGTTACAATATTATGCGAGTTTTGTTATTTCAAAAATACATAAGTGAAATAGTAAGTACCGATAAATTTAACAGTTATTTGGACTTTTAACACACAGTCTAGGCATCTCATTATAATGGATGGACGTACAAATTACAAAATAAAACATAATATATATTTCAATAATTTATTAACATAATATTATTGTTGATGTTGTGGTAACACACATCGATAAACGATTTGCCCGTATCAAATTTCATTTGTTTTTAATATAAATATATTGCACGCCTCATAAGCGAAGCGTTGAGGTGGGTATTGCCTTCGTTTCATGCAGAACAACTGATTTTTCAAACTTAAAATGTCTCTACTTATCATATATTGCACTTGTAAAATAATATATACACACACATATTAAGAAAAAACACTATTTTTGACACACATGATATTTTTGAGGCAATTATTAAAATATTTTTTTTTATTTAAACTAGTTATAAAACTGTTTAAAAATGGCGGAGCATGTCAAATGCTAAAAAATATAGATCAAAAATGTTTAAAAAAGTTGTCTTGGACATCCGCCTGTTGTAGGTAATGTATGTTAACACAATAACGACCGAAGTACTTTACTAATCGAGTAATTTTATTTTACAATTCAGTACAACTACGAATAGAGCCCTATCACTTTTCACGGTCTAATTCGATGTGGTTTAATTGTTATTAAATAATTTTAAAAAATAGTGAATATTTACGCTCGATTCGACGCTAAAACCAGCGCTATGGCTATCCTCATTTCGTGGGAACTATTTCTTTAGACCAATATAGAAGTACTTCTTAAAATTAGCGCTAGATATAAGACATGACAACCACAGAACTTTTTGAAATTAGCGCTATGTGCGTCTATGTGATTTATTGAAAACTACTTAGTAAGACCAATGCATTATTAGTTACTTGTCAAATAATCAATTTTATTGTGAAAAATTTTAGATCATCACCACACGGACCGAGTAGCAAATTATTGGATAGTATATTATGAAGACCATGCATAGTGCTTCTACCTCAAACATATATTTCCATGCAATATGAACTGTAATAGTAGATATGTACCTACTACCCGAAGATACCAACACCGCTGACATATTTTAAAAGACATTTCTGAAGCTGTATGCCATGTTCATAAGAATTTCTTCCCCAAGAGAATATTATTGGTATATTTGCAAATTCTTATATCAATAACACTGAATTTCGTTCAAGCATCGTGAATTGAATAGAAAGATTTATTCGACGTAGGATGTTTAAAGAAGCCAATATTGACTTGACCGCTTACAACTTCAGAATTGAAGTTTTACAGACCTTAGGTATGAAGAATCATAATTGTGTAATACACTAGTTGATCCATCCCAGTAATTCAGCCATTAATTATATTTGTTTTTCTATTTTTTAATCCTTCTACTCTTGTTTCTTATCACGTAATCATTATTTGCTTAACCCTGCCTTATTTATATTCCCTAGTTCTTGCATGAGTTCTCGTGTTTTTGAAACATTCATTTATTTTTAGATAAAAAAGCGAAAGCATATAATGTATTTAAATTTCTATTTTATGCATAGTTTTTATCTGTGTGGTGACGGACTAAGAATACAAGTGTCACCAACCCATTCTTTCCCACGTGTGTCGTATGCGGCTACTAAGGGAAGTAAACAATTATCATCCATTGCATGACTGGTCGTAGGGCTGGGTACCACGTGGGAGTACTCACTTGGTATCGGGCCCGAGCGGGTTGGTACCACCATCTCCCATGTGACCGGCCATGAAGCACATCGTTGCGTTTTGGCTGTAGCAGGAGATAGCCGTTTATATTTCATTTCATATCAGATATATTTCACAGATTCTGTGAAATGAATTGGTGAGCAGCGGCTTGACAATACTCTGGGTATAGTCGAGTCCATGGGCGACGGTTACCATTTACCATCAGATGGACCGTGGCTCGTCTGCCACTACACGCAATAAAAAAAAAGTTATATAGCGAATAGATTAAAACGTATTGTTAAACAAATTACTTAAGTGAAGCTTTACGTTATTTATTTACGTAATTTTTATAACAATCGTGATATACGAGTACCATTTTTAATTGGATAGGTTGATTGGATGATGCCGTCGGCGGATCACTGATGTACTGCAACATAGTTAATGTGGCCTGCCAACACAGGCGGAGAAACGTCACACGGTGGGTTCATTTAGTCGGATAGGGCCCCACACTACCCTGTTGGTTGCCCCGAACGACGGGCTGTACGGTTAGGTACACTTTTTCCCGCCTTAACAAAAAAAAAAGATTGATAGGATGATGATAGTGTTTGTCTGTGCTCTAGATATATGTCTGATCTTTCCTTACTCTATTAAAGTTTGGAAGTAGGTCCCTAAGTTAACGTATACATAGATTACACCCTTTTCCCCTAGGAATAGACAGTATGCAGATTTCTACTAAGCTAAGATACTGACATGCTTCTAGCTTTTCTTCAACTTGACTTTAACAAATCCATCTATTCCATATAAAATTAAGCATTCTTATGTCTGTGTCCAATTGGAAGATATACAAAGACAATAAAAAACAAATGAAAATGAATTTCAAATTAGGGAGTAAAAGTGAATATTTAAATAAGGTGTTATTATCTGAATTTCCCCATCCAACGTTGAGTCAGCTTTGTTTCTTTTTTCAAAAGACAATATATTTTTCATGATCTATTAACTCAATAAATTATTTAAATGATAAGGGCTGACTACGTGCTAACATTTGTAATATTATCGATATTTGTGTCTCTTTATATAAATGGATTGTGTCATCACCCCAATCATTCCTGCGGGTACAAGCAAGTAATAAGTTATGATTAATGTAAAAAAGGAACTTTCAAAACAAAACAACACTAGCCATTTAAAAATCTTTACTCATTGTGCAGCATAGCCCCTGGTGGTTCTTATTTACGTAAGGAAGATTTTGGCCATTTTTAACTCCCTTTACCCCTTGTAACAAAGCAAGATTTCTTGGACTTCCCCTCCCACTTCTTATATAAGATTTTATGGACAGTTCTGTCTCATAATAGTTCAATATTACACATTTACTATTTTAGAAACTAAATATTTTTTTTTTAATTGAGATTTATTTAAGTTTGCATCTGCCGTTTAATTTTTTGTACGATTTTTATTTCCTGAGACATTACTAGTACCTACGGACATATTGTGTCAATAAAAATATCTATTTTCCGAACTAAAAATAATACGTAAGAATCACTTTTATCCTCCTCTCTTCCGAGATAACGTCATGTCGATATTTGAAGCCTCCCCTTTGGGATCCTTACGTAAATAATGAATATCTCCCTAGGTACCAACTACCTACTACTCCCACAAGGGTAAGTCGGCGGATCGCTGAAGTAATGTCACATAGTTCTACATAGTTTCCCATCGCAGCAAAAAATAAGATATCATTATAGTTTAAAGCAACCAAACATCTCGATGTATTTGGCTTTTCTCGTAAGTAGCGGACTTGTGTGTGATCAAAATCATTATGTATCATATTGTGGAAGTATAGCAGTATTCCCCCAATAAAACACGCAAGTAGCTTCGTAGCATTTTATTAGTTCTTTCGCCCTTCGAGGAAAATCTTGTTCACTACAAGCTTATTGCACCTAAATGTTACGGGCCTGAAAAGTTATAATCCTCGTGTAGGCAATATTAAAACGTGCCATATTTAATGTACTTCAGAATTTACTAAACCTAAGTGAATTGGAATAAGTATTTAACAATACATAATACATTTCATTTTTGGTATATTTGGCTGCGAAATAGGAAACTAAACGATATAGGAAATATTGAACAATAAGCTTCATTATCTCTAACTATTATAAAGCTGTAACAGAGTTGCGTCTGTACATTTAAGATACTTGAGAAAAAATACTGTATATATAAAGGCCTGTCTGGCGGAGCCGTGGGTAAAGGTATGTGCAAAATAAATTAGATAAAACTATTAAACTGTAAATTATACTTCTAGATCGTTTCGAGACTATATTAACATGAAAAGGGTATACCTATTTTTGTATTTTAACATTATTTATGACCGTTTTCTGTGACCAACCGTGTTATCGTTGTAGCGGAGATAGCCATGATTTCCCATCTACGATATGAAACGGTGTGCAGTAGCTTGGCATTATTCCTATTACTGCTGACTCCATGAGCAGTTACCACTATCAGGTGGAACGTGGCTCGCTACGAATAACAATAAAAAATGTTTGCAAGAGAGTTACGTCAAGTTCTACAAACATTCATATTGTAAAACTTGATATAACTCAGTCTAATCACCCTATAAATTGTAGCACGGACCAGATTATGTTTACCCTGTAGGCCAATTTACTAATCATTTAGCTTTAAACAATATCCAGTGGATTAGTATACTGAATTTCGTATTAGATGTAGCTTTATGTAGTCATAATATTGGAATTACTGGTAAATGGTTCAGCTGTGCCCTTAATACTAGCTTATACAATTCTGCTTTAGGTAAGGATAGAGAGACAAAATGTATGTCTTTGGTAATAAGATTCTAAAGAATATTTTCCACTGATTTGACGAACCCTAAATGGACGGTACCCTTTTTATTAATTTTTCAAGAGCTCAGTTAAGGTATTATTATCAGAAAACAGTGCGAAAATGTGAAATAGAAAGTTGGCAGAGCATCTGGAATGGTAATTTACATTCACCATGACAAGTACTTTAAGATATATGTACATGAAAACAAAATGCGTATGTTTTCTTCCTTCTGTATGATATAAAATATTTCAGGAAGTCTTATATAATTGACTTCACTCGCATTACATGAAACCATTACACGACAAGCTCATGTAAATATTTTACCAGTACATTATATAATATTTAAATAAACCAAACACAAAGTGAAAAATGTGAAATCGAAAATAACAGTCAGGAGCAGGATTTGAACCTGCATCTTCTGGATACCGTCCAGATGCTTTACCAATTCAGCCATCCTGACAATTGCTCCTGACTGCTAATCTCGATAACACATCATACTTAACGTCTTTGGGTGACGCCTGCGCCATCTGTCGGAAGTATTTTCATACATTATACCGACCAGGTAAACTTAATTTTACAATTAAGATTTTACCTAATAATGACGCAAACCCTTTAAATATTTAGATATTTTTATATATATTTTTAGCATTTGACATGCTTAGCACTATACACCAAACACAAAGTGAAAAATGTGAAATCGAAAATAACAGTCAGGAGCAGGATTTGAACCTGCATCTTCTGGATACCGTCCAGATGCTTTACCAATTCAGCCATCCTGACAATTGCTCCTGACTGCTAATCTCGATAACACATCATACTTAACGTCTTTGGGTGACGCCTGCGCCGTATATAAAAATATCTAAATATTTAAAGGGTTTGCGTCATTATTAGGTAAAATCTTAATTGTAAAATTAAGTTTACCTGGTCGGTATAATGTATGAAAATACTTCCGACAGATGGCGCAGGCGTCACCCAAAGACGTTAAGTATGATGTGTTATCGAGATTAGCAGTCAGGAGCAATTGTCAGGATGGCTGAATTGGTAAAGCATCTGGACGGTATCCAGAAGATGCAGGTTCAAATCCTGCTCCTGACTGTTATTTTCGATTTCACATTTTTCACTTTGTGTTTGGTGTATAGTGCTAAGCATGGCAAATGCTAAAAATATATATAAAAATATCTAAATATTTAAATAAACTTAATGAAGTATGTAGCAATAAAAAAACATTTCTCGTTATTTTGACGAATTCTATTTTTAACATGCCAACAGCCTTTCCTATTAAGTACCTAATTAAGAAGGTAACTTCCCTCTCGAATACAGCTTCTTTTTCATTAAAGGATGCGAAGGAAAATATAAATAGACAGATTTTGTAAAAGTATTTAATTACATGAATGGTTTTTTTTAATTTGTATGTATAATTAAAACAGAGTTTTAATAGATTAAGTTATGTAGTTATGTTAGTGAAACCGTTGTTTTTTTTAACTATATGTATAATTATTTTTCATTCACGTCAGATACGTGGTGGCGCCTAAGGTTTCTATAAGAGTACCATTTGTTTTAAATTTAGATACTTAACCAAAAAAATGTAGTGTGAATTGCGATGCCCGACTGCCAGTAAATAAGTTTTTAAGCCTTTCATAAGCGTTTATTGATATAGAAATCTCCCTAAAAATCAAAATCGGTATTAAAACACATTTGCGTTACAGATTATATTTGGCTATTTTACAAACTGTTACCAGCGTCTACAATTATAAATATTATAACTATGATAGTTTTTAGGTTATATCTCAAGTTCCCGATACAGTAGTGGGATAAAATATATTAAGTTTTAAGTCTAATCAAGGGCTATCAAATAAAAAAAGTTGCACTAAAATCCGTTCAGTAGTTTTTGCGTGATGCAAAACTAGTTTTGTGTTCATACACGCCTGTATAGCCTAATAAAGTAATTTTTTCTCAAATATTTTAAATGTACAGACACAGCTCGGTTATAGCTATATAATAGTATAGATAGAACGTACAAAAGAGAAGAATATAAGTTTTTCATGTAACAGCTGTAGTGTGTCGGTTTACTCGATGGTTCTATAAATAGTTTAACCATTACCCACTCTAAAGATTTCCTGTGAGAGACCCGAGCTATTAAGGCGGAGACAGCGTCAGGTTTCGAACACTTCAGATTAGCTAACTAACATCGCGCGTCTTAATAGTTAGATTTTACGCAAGTACTAGACTATGTCCGTAACTTCGTCTCCGCAGCATCCATCCATCAGCCTTTTAACGTCCACTGCTGGACATAGGCCTCTCCAAGAATGGGGGATAGTGCCGTAATCGCCACGCTTGGCAGGCAGGTTGGCGATCGCAGTGGATGTTGTTAATACTCGAAGGAATGCTGCTGCCCACTCCTCCGGTATTCCCTCAGTCGGCTCTTACGACTCCCATGGGTGGAGAGGGGTGGGACAATTCTAAAGCCGGCCCCACACGGCAAAGTAGCAAGCAGGTTCAGAACTGGGCCAAAAATACGTCACTACGGTGCAAAACTGTCTTAATTAAAGAAACCGTTGATTTTTTCGGGATAAAAAGAGTATTTATGTTGTGGCGTGTGGGCTCTATATATCCTACATTCATGATGATCTATTAAATAGTTACGGCGCAAAAAATGTGATAAATAAGTAAAACGCACATTAGCATTTATAATATTTGTGACAAAATAAAAATACCAGTTATATTATGTAAACGCTGCCAATAAAATATAAAAAGGAAGTTTGAATTTCAAATACATTTAAACTAAAACATGTTAGTTTGTAACAAAGGAGATAAATACACTTCCATACATTCTTGGGCCCAATTGTAAAGAATGAAAGTGGTGCCAATTAATAGCTTCAGATTTACCAAACCACCATTCCGGTTTAGGGGCTACTTGGCTATCTGAGACCTGAGTTAAAGCAAAATAGTTAAAGTGAGGTTATGAATATTTACCCACACTTTCCTGCCATGAGTTTAGAGTTATATTGATATTTTCTTAAATAATAGTCATGTCTTTGTAATAGTGACTTACTTCCGTGGCTCTGTTAATATGATTTGGTTGATTTTAGTATAACCTTGTAATAGGAACACAAATCAAATGGTAAGTGGTAACTCGGTGAAGTGATATTAAAGCTATTTGAAATAAGATTCTACCTAAAACACGTTTTATTAGAATATACACGGATCCCTATTATTGCAGTATTATAAAAGATTCTACCACAGGCCCATTTTAGTATAAAATCCAACAATCTCCCGCCCAATCCGCGATATAATTACCTACCATATTTGCCTGTCTCAGGGTTGTCACTTTTAGCTAAATTTTAATTCAGTGCCTAGTAATTGGCAAGGGCCGGGAAGATGTATTTTTTACTTGTAATCGTTTAGGTAAAACCGACTTCACTAACCCTGAACCCAGACGTTCAGGATTAGTGAGTGTTTAACTTACGATTTTACTTACGGTTATTACTTCGTCACTATACCTACAATACTGAGAAATCGACATGACTAAACGTAAACAAAGCAATAGCGGCGTATCAATTTGACAGATCAAAAATACCTAGGTAATACATTATATAGGGCAAGTAGGCGTGCCTACTTCGTCTGTCTGATAAAACACTACCTAATACAACAAAAAATAAGTAGGTATCTCACTCATCAACATGTAAAAATTATAGGTATTATAAGTGACTTCCTTACCTTTCCTGTTCAGTAGGTAATTTGAACAGAGACAACTCTGGAATCCATGAATTATTTAGACAGCCAAACACAGCAATAAGTTCTCCTGCGATTATCACACATTTTTCATTTATTTAGCGGTGCCGAAAAGCCGTGACACGCGAACCTTGTGCGGTGTTAGCCCCGACTGGTGCACTGAGAAACGGGTCGAGATTTTGTTAGAGTGTGCGTACGATACTATGGCGCACGCATACGTTTTTATGAAGATAACCTACTTCCCACTCTTTCTGCTATGAAAATAGAGTCCAAGTCAGTTGTGTAAGCTGGTTTCTCAGTGTCCAGTAAGATAGCAAGGTTAATCAATTAAGCAAAAACAGAACTCCATAAATAGATAGCAGGAGTCAAGGATTAAATCAATTCAATTCAATTATTTTCTTCTGGCTTCTGTGCAGAGAGGATATCGCAATTTCACCAGCATCCATGTATTTCTCCAAGTGTGCTAGAGGGTTGTTGAAACTAATTGTAATGTAATAACAATTTTTATTTACATTTTTATCTGACCACTTTCCATGGAACATGGAACTAACATGTAAACAACTACCTCCTTACTTTATAATTAAATATACATTGTTTTGCTCGGAATATCGAATCGATTAAATCAATATAAAGCAACGAAAGTCGCAAGATGATGCACAGTATAGATAACTAGATCAGACATCAGTCATCAGAAAAATAAAATAGAATCTGTCACATGGAAGTACTAAGTACTTATTAAGTTGATTTTTCGTATATTTTGAATAGAAAAAGGTAACAATATTTTTGAGCTATATATCGTCTCTTTACATTTTGAGGCCCAGAAATAGCCGCTTCCTTTATTTGTCTCATTCACCATCCAGAGACATACTTCATACAAGTAAGAAAATTCTTGAAGTGACATATACCTTAAGTTCAAATTCTACAGGAAATAGTTAATAATGTCTCACGAGATTTATTACAATTAATCAACACTTTTCTTCATTTGACTAAAAAGACAAAATTTATTGCATGAGACGCTTAACGAGGCAAAAAGATTAACGTAATCTAGGAATTTAAAGCACCGTAGAAAATGTCTTGGAATATTTTAAACCCACAGGGCAAAGTGACTGTTAATTGCAAAAATGGTGCTTGTGGATTAATATTGAGTTTACCTTGTACTGGCTTGTAACTTTTGTAATATTAAGAAAATCTTTCAATATTTGTAAAAACTCTTGTAAAAACTCATTTTATTTAGTGGTAATATATTCACCAGTAAGTAATCACGGTGGTATTGAGATTGGTCCCCAATCCGACCTCACACAGCTCACAAACATATTATGTGTGCACAAGATACCTCTGACTATTTAAATTTTTTCAAAACTTGGTTTTTATCTATATATTCTTGGTACCTTAACTTTTTTTTGTTAAAACGGGAATAAATGTACTTAACCACACACCCTGCCGTTCGGGGCAACTAACAGGGTGTGTGGGGCCCTCACTCACTAAATAAACCTGCTGTGTGCCTTCTCTCCGCTTGTATTTGCGAGCCACTGGAACTATGTTACATTACTTCGGTGGTATGTGTAATGTTGACAAAATATCACTACTTGGTTAACGAAAACATAGTAAAGAAACCAGAAAGCCTGAGAGATTTTCTCGACGGTTTGTATAATCTGTGAATCCGCACTCGGATAGGTTGGTAGACCATCTACTGAAGTAATTCAATTCCAGTGGTCCGCCGATACAGATGGAGGGACGGCACACGGTGGGTATCATTAGTGGCTGAGTGCCCCACACTACCCTGTTAATTGCAATGTAAAAATAACAAAATAAATTTTGGAAAATCCAAAACTGCACGCCTCATAATCTTCATTTTTCACAATAAAATTGATTATTTGATAAGTAACTAATAATGTATTGGTCTCACTAAGTAGTTTTCAATAAATCACATAGATAGCGCTAGTTTCAAAAAGTACTAATGTAGGTGTCATGTCTTATACGCCATCTAGCGCTAATTTTAAGAAGTACTTCTATATTGGTCTACCTCTCAGTTCCAGGCCACGCAAAAAAAGCAGTGTCATAAAAATTGTGGAATGTAAAATATGTTTTTTTCGTGTTTTATAACGTTGGTCTGTTATTATTTACGTGTGTTTAGTATTTTTAATTATTGTTATGGATAACATAGTTATTATACTTGACAAATATCATTAGTTCGTCAAGCAAAGGTAAGAACTTTCTTTTAACAAAAAACCATGTAGGTACCGGCCGGGCGAACGGCGTTCTGTTGACGATAGTAAAACCACCGGTGGCTATGCGTACGTAAAAAGGTAGTTCTCATCAAAGGCGCTGGTTTTAGTGTCGCGTCGAGAGTAAATATTCAGTATTTTTTTTGTTTATTTAATAACAATTAAACCACATCGAATCAGACCGTGAAAAATAATAGGACTCTATTCCTAATCATAATAATTCGTAAACGAAAAAAAAGACTCGATTAGTAAAGTATTTTGGTCGTTATCGTGTTAACATACATTACCTACAACTCACGGACGCCCAAGCCAGATTTTTTTCAAACAGTTTTTTAACAAAATGGCATCATAATATCATGAGTGTTAAAAATAGTGTTTGTTCTTTATATGTGTGTGTGTAGATATTATATTAAAAGTGCAATATATGATAAATAGAGACATTTTATGTTTGAAAAATCAGTTGTTTCGTGCAAAATGGGAGTAGAACACACCTCAACGCTTCGCTTATGAGCCGTGCAATAAAGGTTGCTAGATAATGGCCTAATACAATGTTACTGTGAGAAGATAGCCGCACCTAAAAATACTATAAAGTAAGAATTACTAAGACTTTAGATACTTTTGTATCTAAAGTCTTAGTAATTCTAATCATCACCAAAATATCTCAGGAATATCATGTGATAACTTATAATAAAAAACCTGTCACACATTTCAGTAGATACTTCAAATTATATTCCCCAAAACGTGAGGGGCTATAAGAGAGTGTAGGTATTACCGCAAACAAGAAACCTCGTATAACTTTATGAACCCCTAAAGCGCGCTGCAACTTACCGGTATAACTAGCTTGTAAGCAACTTTTGAATATGACTTTAAAATATCTTCAGCATAATTTTAACTACGGTCGGTAAACGGCAGTAGGCTGACTAATTATGACGTTGTGATTGGCGAAGTGTGGATGTGCTTTTTTTTGATGCTAATGATGGCAGGCGAGCCACGGTCTACCTGACGGTATGTAGTAAACGTCGCTCATGGACTCAATTATACCGAGAGTATTGTCAAGCCACTGCGCACTATTTCGTTTCTAAGATATGAAAAGGACGAATAACAGAAAGCAAGTGAGTACTCTCACTTGATACTCAGTCCTACCACCTGTAATGCAATGGATGATAATTGTTTACTTCCCTTAGTCACCTTGTACGACACCCGCGGGAAAGGATGGGGTGGTGACATTTGTATTCTTAGACCATCACCACACGGACAAAATCATCTTCAGTTTTCAGCATCTCTTGCGTTGGCCTATTCAGGAATAAAGACTTGGGACTATGAATGAGAAACTTCTATATCTGCATGTGTGTGGTTGCCAACCCTTAACAGTAAAATGTTTGGTTGTATTACAATGGAATTTAAAACTATTCCTATTCATAAGTACAGTGGGGAGACTGTCACAAAAAAATATAGTAGTCTTGTGACTCCTGTGTTGGAAAAAGCAAGAACCTATTTGAAAGATAACAAGTCCACGTCAAGACAAGTATTAAACAATCTCATCTAGTAATTTAGTAAATAGTTGCCGTTACAGAGTTTCTAAACCCGATATAGGGATACTAACCCACAGCAAACGTAAACCATGTCTGCCAGAACAAGTTTTCCCCACACTACACCGTTGTCTGATCGGACGGGAAGGCCTGCGGTTGCATATTTTCGTCTGAATGAAAAAACTATATGGTTATCTATAAAGTCGGTTTACAGACGATAATTTTACGTGATAACGTCATATTACGTTTTCTGAGAGTTTCTTGATAATAACTCTTTACTATCTCGAACTACGCAGTATCGCAAGACTATAAAATAATATTAACTGTTACAGTTTTTCTTTTACTTGATGTATATGTAAATACGAAGCTTCTAATCATACCTAAATATTACTTAAGTACACATCATTATCAATTTAACGGATCGTTGGCTGGTCACATAGTAACTCGGTAAATCCGTCATCTTACGAACCGCAGATGAACCACGTAGTCAATTACTTCAAATACCGCCACCTATTTTTATGTTTTAGCAACCCTGGGCGGAACGTGATACTTTTTCGTGCGTGCGGCTGGCGTTCATCGATTTATAAGACGTTATCAGTCAAAAAAGCATCATAAAATGATTGAGTATTTGTGTATTTTATAAAAATACGACAGAAAATGTATTTTATAAACTTCGTTTAGAAAGTTAATGAAACGGATAATTAGTTACCGTCCAAATTAATGATCTATCCAAAATAAACAAACGTGACGCCCCTTGGCAGTGTCGTTAAGTAATTCCATACAGATACAGATGCTTTTAACTCACGATTTATCATTCTTTGTTATGAACAGGGAAGAGAGTTCTATGTATTTATTAATATTTATTTTCCAACAAACATAATTTAGTTATATTCCTTGTATTAGTTAGAAATTGTGCCTATTACAAGAAACAGGACCTTACCTATGCCTTTTAATATACATTGATCGTACTAAAGACTTATATATATTTTTTGAATGTGACTCTTTCTAAGATTAAAACCCGTATCTAATCACAAGTAATAGCAGTTACTTGAAATAGTCAATACCATAGATTTAGTACTAAATCTATGGTCAATACATACATAATTATATTAAAATTTTTGTTTAGCCGTTTAGAATTTGCTAAGTAAGATAATCATATCAAAATCTTATGACACACTGACAAAATTTTAGATCTATTTCTTTTAGCAATTGACATGCTGCGCTACTTTTCAAAGTACAAATTATTTGTGAATAAGGAAAAAGAGATTTTTAGTAGGAGCGGGAATCGAACCTGCATCTTTTCCAATCCACTAAGCTATCCTACTGATCTTTCGATTATCCCAATTTCTTAATCACATTTGTCTTACAACCAACGCCATCTATCGGCAAGCATTACATGCATCCAATATAGTAAATTTAGTTTTTCAATTAAAATTCATACTATTTGAAGGCGCGATTTTTTTAAACATTTTAGATCTATTTCTTTTAGCAAATGACATGCTCCCCTACTTTTCAAAGTACAAATTATTTGTGAATAAGGAAAAAGAGATTTTTAGTAGGAGCGGGAATCGAACCCGCATCTTTTCCAATCCGGGGAAGTGCTCTAAGCCACTAAGCTATCCTACTGATCTTTCGATCATCCCAATTTCTTAATCACATTTGTCTTACGACCAACGCCATCTATCGGCAAGCATTACATGCATCCAATATAATAAGTTTAATTTTGCAATTAAAATTCATACTATTTTAGATCTATTTCTTTTAGCAATTGACATGCTCTGCTACTTTTCAAAGTACAAATTATTTGTGAATAAGGAAAAAGAGAGATTTTTAGTAGGAGCGGGAATCGAACCCGCATCTTTTCCAATCCGGGGAAGTGCCCTAAGCCACTTAGCTATCCTACTGATCTTTCGATCATCCCAATTTCTTAATCACATTTGTCTTACGACGAACGCCATCTATCGGCAAGCATTACATGCATCCAATATAGTAAATTTAATTTTTCAATTAAAATTCATACTATTTGATGGCGCGATTTTTTTAAACATTTTAGATCATAGAAATTGGGATGATCGAAAGATCAGTAGGATAGCTTAGTGGCTTAGAGCACTTCCCCGGATTGGAAAAGATGCGGGTTCCATTCCCGCTCCTACTAAAAATCTCTTTTTCCTTATTCACAAATAACACTGACAAAATCTTCAGAATTCTTAGGTTATCCAACGGTGATGCCGCCCTAGCTGAAGCTGCGGGTAGATGGACCAGAGAACGTTTGCCACCTACAAGGCCTCCCACGAAGGTGCGACGCTCCGTGTGCGGATGCGTTGCTCAGTAGAGGGTAGGGGGTAGGTAGGGGTGAAAGGATAAGCCACCGGTGGACCACTGAAATAATGTAACACAGTTCCAGTGGTCCGCCAATACAGGCGGAGAGCGCCACACGGCGGGTTTAATAAATTAATAAATAACAATATTTTTAGTTAGTTTAAGTTTTTATGCATAGAACGGGAGCTGAGTATATTTTTTGTAATGATATAATTTTTTTAGTGTTGTGATTTGAGAAGATCCCGTCTATATGTCATCCAAATACAATACAGAATTTTCTTTTCCGATATGTAGCCAAATACCGAATGGTAGCGACGATCAACGAAGCCTGGGCGCACGGCAATACGTACGAACCGACGGCGCAGCCGTGACGGGACACCTTTAGCAGTTTTAAATTTTGTTATTTTGTGCGTGCGGCGACTCGTAGGTACTGGCACGCACATACGCAAACCGTGCTCGGTTCGTTTGTTTGAAGATAACTTACTTATTTCTTTATACTATGATAAGAGTCACCACTGTAGATATTTTTACATACATATATTTTTAGCATTTGACATGCTTAGCACTACACATTTTTCACTTTGTGTTTAGTCACCACTTTGATTACTTGATTAATGCGTTTGAAATAGTTTTCAGTATTTAGTATCCTAATAAGTTAAAAATATTTTACCAATATGACTACCAAACACTATAAAAATACTTCTTAATTTAGTAGAATCTTTATTTTTTGTTATAACATTTAGTTTCACGTTAGTTACGGGCATAAACTAAAATTAATTAAACAGAAAAATGTTATCGTAGTTACAAAAAATATTTTTGTGTATTCTGTTACTAGTTTATTATTTGAAATAAAAGTATCATAATATTAAAAATTAAATTATTTTACACATACATTCAATAAACAAAACGTCATAGTAATTACTAATGACTCGCTTACATTTCTTCAATGTTGCGGTGGGCTTAGTGTTGGTGGTTGGTGGGTTTAGACTAAGACCCACATTAAAACAAATTAAACTGAAATTAACGAGACCTGGTAGCTACCTTCCAGTTTTCTTTAATTTCATTGTAATCTATGAATTTCAGGTGTAATTGACACCTCAATAAATAACATTAAGTCTTCAGTAATATTTATAAGGCTTTATTTATTTGTGAAATAGCTTAAATTTAAGATGATTTAGATGACAGATCTTTGTCCCCTCGGAGTTGCAGATGTGATGGAACTTAACAAGCATAAATAATTGATTTAAATTAAATCTTATCTTGAATATATACAGTTGGTTTCATTAAATAGATAGGCAATTTTTGGGTTGTATCTCAGGTTCCCGATATAGTAGCGGGATAAATTGTATACCAGTTTTAAGTTTAATCGGGAGCTATCAAATAAAAAAGTTGCATTAAAATCCGTTCTGTGGTTTTTGCGTGATGCGCAAACTAACAAACAGACCAAAAATCTAAAAAAAAATGTTTTATGTTTAGACACGCCTATATAGCCTATTACAGTATTATTTCTAAAATATCTTAAATGTACAGACATAGCTATGTTACAGCTTTATAAAAGTATAGGTGAGTAGTCCTTTGTGTACTTTATAATATAGAATAGTGTTTACTGAATCTGACTATATAGATCATTAGTCCTGTCCTGTCATTGTCTATTTTACAATTTATGTTAACAGTTAAATTTAGGTGTTTTTATAACGATATGGTTTCGCTGACGCTTGCAGATTTTTAAAGGAAGTTTTTTATATACAATAGGTACCTCGAAAATATCTTTAGTATCATACAGCAGATCTTAAGAAAATTATCGCAAGTGCTTTAGGAGTATATAGTAGATCTTAAGTGGCCAGTGCTCTTTGCTATTTCCTTTTTGTTTGAAAATTACCATCTGATTTTTAATATTAACAAGAATTTAACATATCTGGAAACCTCTGCCGTTACAAAAAATAAAAACGAGGCAAACTTTTGATAAGTTGAGGTAAAAATGTTTTTAATCTTCAAAAAGTTGCGACAAATTGATTGTCATAGCTTACGCTGACCTAAATCTCGTGTAAGACCGATCTAAATTATGTAGGTTTACTTTAGTTTGAGCCAAATGTAAACAAAACGACCAATCAAAAATTTGACGGGCCTCGTGGCGTAGTCGGTAGTGTAACCGACTTCCGTGCACGAGGTCGTGGGTTCAATTCTTACTCAGGGCAATTATTTGTGTGATGAACACAGATATTTGTACTGAGTCTGGGTGTTCTCAATCTATTATATGTATGTATTTCCAAAAAAAAGTAGTATAATATATTATGTATTAATTCCGTAATTTGGTGCCCATAGCACAAGCGTTAAGCTTAGTTTGGGACCAGAGAACATTGTGTGAAATGTCTGTGAATATTTATTTATTTTATTTATTTATTGTTTCTCAAAGAGTGATGTTTTAAACCACGAAAACATCAATATAACTTTATAGAAATCCAATAATAAATTACTCAACACATCCATCCATCCATCCATCTGCCTTAAAAGGCACTCCACTGGTTGCCATAGGCTTCCCCAAGAATGGGGGATAGTGCCGTAATCGCCACGCTTGGCAGGCGGGTTGGCGATCGCAGTGGATGTTGTTAATACTCGAAGGAGTGCTGCTGCCCACTCCTTCGGTATTCCCTCAGTCGGCTCTTACGACTCCCATGGGTGGAGAGGGGTGGGACAATAAAAACTTAACAAAATTACTTAACAAGGAAATAATATGAAATCACCGAAAATATAAATCTTTTCTAAAGAATAAAGACTCTCGTGTAGTGTGCGTGTCGTTAGTAAAATGGCAATGACGTCACTTTTTTATATAAAATATTTGCATTATACTTCAATAATTTGTTAATATAAAAATACATTCTAACTTTGACAATATAATTTAGAATTTTGTACAAATAAAGACATTCATTAGAGGCATTGGGACATTTAAGTCTAAATTATTTTGAAAAAATACGTAGTTCTACCGTTTAATACCATTTACCATTAATGTATTACTTCCACACTTTCATTTAATATTTTCAAATGAAATTTAATAATAATGTAATTTTTACATATAATAGTACCTACCTTTTCTATGGGTTATTTATCTTTAGTCCCACGGCTTCCTGAATACAGTATAGAGAGTTTGAGTACTTCGAATTTAAAAAATAAAAATTCTGCTTCGTGTCGTAATGAAATGCGTGGAACTTTTTTGCCATTTGAATTGATTTGTTTGTGAATTCTCGTTGCTTCGTGTTTGGAGAGATATATCTATTATTTATTTAAATATGGGTACATATACTCATTCTGTGCCTGTTTACAACTGAGATAATTTTGGAACATGTTTCTGTTTACGCAAGTTAAAAATGTATCGGTATAATTACTAGGTCTTTTTTATTTTTTCGCAGAAGTTAATCTGAAGAAAAAAGATCACAATCAGATGACTAAACAAAATCTTTTCTACGCAGACTTCGTAGCAAAAGCAAACTACAAATCTGTAAGTTATAATTTATATAGAGTAAATTTAATTCGTGTCTATACCTGCTTCCACAGGTTCACTTTTAGCTATAATAATATTGACTATTTCTGTGTAGGCCTGAGTGGCGTAGACCACCGAAGGAATGTAACATAGTTCCAGTGGCCCGCCAATAAAGGCGGGGAGACGGCACACGGCGGGTTTCTTTAGTGGGTGAGGTCCCCACACTACCCTGTTCGTTGCCCCGAGCGACGGGGGGTTGGGTACATTTTTTCCCGCCTAAACAACAAAAAAAAAGGCTTGAGTAGCGTAAGCTCTGAGTAAGTTCTGAGTCTGAAAAAAACCTCAAATGAAAAATGCGGTTATAGTAATATCTACCATACACATTATAAGAGAAATCATTAAAATTATTGTAATATTTTGTATTTGTATTTTGTATCTTAACTTAAAATAAATGTTAAGATATACATCGTGGGGTGCGGGTCGGGATACCTCCGTGTTGGTGCACCCCAGGCAACGTCGGCACTCTAGGGCCGGCGGCTGTATCCCGGCAGGGGACGGGTCTCCGCGTGTCCCTCTGATTAGCAGAGGGCACAGTGGATAGGCCGTACGTCCGCCGTGGAGGGTCGGCGGGGCCACAGTGGCCCCCCCGATCCTGGGGTGGGGGCAGTGGGGTCACAGGGACCCCTCCGTCCCTGGAGGCGGGGCGTTCAGCCCGAGTGGCGACGGGCTCACTGCTTGCAGTGGGCCGAACCTCTGCCGTGGAGGGCCAGCGGGGCCATAGTGGCCTCCCCGGCCCTGGGGAGACGGATACGGGGCTTTTAGCCTGATGGGCGACGGGCTCACCACTTGCTTTGCGAGCGGTGAGCACGGCCTGATGCAGACCACCGTTCGGCCCGACCCGTAATCCTGAACGGACAGGACCGGGGGTCTTCGGGCCGCGAGAAAGAAAACCCCTATAATAAATTACCCCAATCCCGTGCTTTGCCGCCCGGCCAGGGGATGCATGGCTGAGGGGAGCTCAGTCGCGAGGGTGGCCCGTCGAAGGACGTAAAACTTAAAACCATGGTGAAGAATAAAAAGACAACAAATCCCCAGGAGGGTCCCGGGTGCAACGCACCTGGGGAATCCCTCACAGAGCCAAGTTTCAAAACCGGCTCTGTCAGCTCCATGTATATGGGGGGAGCACTCGATACCACTGAAAAAAAGACGGAGAAAGGAAGGAAAAAGAGGACCCGTGGGAGGAAACCCACACCCGCGGGAAGTCCTACAGTAGGATCAGCTGCGACGTCAGAGACGGATGGCGACGGCAGCGGCGCAGTGGCCGCAAGCTTGCTCGCCCCGAACCCATCGCGGTCTCAGCAGGAGATGGTTGGATCGTTGGAACGGCCCTCACAACTCCTGAAGCGCTCAATTGCGCTAGAAGAGGATGCATTGTAGTCGGAGGGTAGCTCCACTGAGATGCCTCCGCCGGGGAGGCCGGGAAGGCCAGCAAAAAGAGGCCGATGCGCCAACAGGCGCACAGTGCCACGCGCCTTGACCAAGGCGGACGAGGCTGCAATTGAAGATCTGGGAGCGGGGCTCTCGATGGAGGAGCAGCTGACCTTCTTCACATCGAGGCTCAAAGAGGAGCCTCTGGAGGGGGACAATCTGCTGTCGGCAGACCAAATTGCCCAGAAGGTCTCCGATGCCTTAGCCATCGTTTTTACGGTGGCAGATGGGTCACGGGACCTTCGGGGCAACTTCTCCGGTGCCCTCAAGAAAGCCACCAAGGTGGCCTACGAAGCGTTGGAGTCCCTCCGGCGCCACTCGGCGTCTGAGGAGAATTGGAGGCTGGAGGTGCACTGTAAGCGCCTCGAGGATGAGGTGGCAGAGCTCCGCAAGGGGCGCAGCGGTCCGCGGGCCAAGCCAGGGCTCGCCAAGGCCGTGCCGAAAGCCTCAGCCTCAGTGACGGACGCGGGCCCTCCGGCCCCTTAACTCCTCAGCGAGGAGCAAATGCGCCAGGTCATCGATTGCATTAGTGCGATCTATGACCCACGCATCAACTCCCTAAGCGCAAGAGTGCCTCCGGAGCCGTGACTCCGACCGCCACTGGCCGCGGAGAAAAAGAAGGCCGCGACGTCTTCAGGCTTAACACCACTGCCCTGTCAGAGCGGCCGCATGACCACTTACTCCGCGACCGCGGCCGCGTCGCCCAAGGGGCAGGGCAAAGCCTCCAAAGCGAAGGCGGCGCAGAAGCTTAGGCAGCGCCCCAAGGACCAGTCCAGAGAGGAGTTCCCTCCTCTCCCATGTGCTGGCCAGCCCTCGCGGGCCCCAGCGGCCAAACCCCGGGATCCACGTATCCCACCTCCCGCGCCAACTGGACCTGCACCCTCTGATGAAGGCTGGCATCTAGTGAGCGGGGGGAGGAAGAAATCCCAAGGCAAGAGGGAAACGGGAACCGCGACTGGGGCTGCTGCCCAAGCTGCGAATCCCGCTGCGCCAGGGAGATAGCCCGGCCCTAAGAATCCGCGCAAGCTTCAAGCGCCGAAAACGGCAGCGGTGGTGATCACCATGCTGCCGGAGGCGGAAGCGGGCCTGACGTACCAGGCCATCTTGAGGAAGGCCCGGGAGGAAATCGACGTCTCCGACATCAGAGTCGTCGCCGCCCGGACCCACCTAGCCCGCACAGGGGCTCGAATTCTCTAGTTCCCTGGGGCGAAGGGCCCCAGGATAGCCGACACGGTGGCCGAAACGCTGACGGGTCTGTTTGGTGAGGGGAGTAGAGTCCGTGTCACCAGGCCGGTAAAGTGCGCTGAACTGCGCATTTCCGGTCTGGATGACTCCTCATGACGGCGGACGACGTCCAGGAGACTATTGCCTCGAAAACCGGATGCTCGAATGCCGTCAGAGTGGGCTCCATTCGGACCGGTCCCGGCGGTGTAGATGCCGTCTGGGCGAGTTGCCCTGTCGCGGCGACCAAAACCTTGGCCGACGCAGGCAGGCTCCTTGTGGGCTGGAGTTCCGCGTGGGTCTATGTGCTGGAGCCTCGGCCCGCGAGGTGTTTTAAAAGCATGGCGGTCGGACACACCCGGCCGACGTGCACAAACTGTTTTGATTGCAGCGGTCTTTGTTTCCGCTGCGCTCAGGCAGGGCACAGGGCGGCAACTTGCACCGACGCCCCTCACTGCCTCACGTGCGCGTCAGGCAACAGGCCTGCCAAGCACTGCATGGGGCGGGAGGGATGCAGACCCCCGACGACAGGCCCAAAAAAGGGAGGGACCAGCCAATCGGCCCAGGCTGCCCCCACTAGCGTGGCTTCGCCACCGTCGCGGGTGGAGTAGGATATGGTTACGGCTTAAAATTCAACCGTGACACTAACCTCCTTCAGTCGAATCTCAACCACGCCGCCGGGGCACAGGATTTACTCCTGCAAACCATGGTGGAGCGGTTGATTGGTGTAGCCGTAGCCGCGGAGCCTTATTGCGTCCCTGACTGCCCTCATTGGCCGGGCAGCTGCGATGGCTCCGTGGCAATCGTCAGCTCTACGGCACTTCGTTCCCCACCCTATTGATCAGAGACAGGGGCACGGGATACGTCGCGGCCGACTGCCCCAAGTTACGTTGTATGGCGTATACTTGTCCCCTAACCGGAGGCTGGCTTATTTCGGGGTCTGGCTTAACAGCTTAGAGACCTCGATACGGTGACTGGCACCTAACCACGTTCTGGTCGTGGGGGACTTCAACGCCAAATCCACGGCGTGGAGATCCCCTGCGACGAACGCCCGTAGAGCGGCGGTGGTAGAGTGGGCGGCGTCGACGGGCCTCTGTCTGCTTAACAGAGGCTCCGTCAACACGTGCGTGCGGCAACGGGGCGGGTCGATAGTGGACCTTTCGTTTGCTAGTCCCGACGTGGCAGCGCGAGTGAGGAACTGGTGTGTCCTGGAGGAGGTTGAGACCTTGTCCGATCATCGGTACATCCGGATTGAGGTCTCCCGGTCCCTTCAGGGCCCCAGTAGTCCCTTCAGACCTACTGGTGGAGGCAGCCATCGTTCAATCGTGTCTGTTCTCACCAGCCCTGACCGACGGGGCGGACGTTGAGGCTGGCCGATTTCGCGCTGCGATTACGCAGGTGTGCGACTCGGCCATGCCCCGTGTGTGACGTTCTCCTCCGAGGAAGGGGCTCTACTGGTGGTTCCAGGAGCTGGTGGACCTCCGTGCAGCGTGCATTCGTGCCCAGAGGTCCTACAACCGCAGTCGGCGGCGCAACCGCGATGGGGAGCGGGAGGGCCAGCTGTACGAGGCGTACCGCACTTTGGAAACCGCGTTAAATTTGGCCATCTGCCTTGCCAAAACGGAGAAAAGGCAGGAAATGCTGGACGGTCTCAACCGTGACCCCTGGGGTCGCCCATATCGTGCGGCGCTGAACACCAGGGCCCTTACTCACAGAGACCCTTCAGCCCAGGCTCCTCACCGATGTGGTCGAGGGCCTATTCCCAAAACGGGCGGAGCACACGCTCCCAGTCATGGCACATCCAGGTAGCGACCGGGAGCCTGACCACAGTGTACCGCCCGTCACTGCGTCGGAAATGGGGGCGGCTGTTTCGCGGATTTGTTTAAAGAACACCGCCCCTGTCCCGGACGGGATACCCGCCCGGGTGCTGGCCCTGGCTCTGGACCACCTGGAGCCCCGCCTCAGGGGACTGTTCGACGCGTGCCTGGCGTTCCCTGACTGCTGGAAGGAGGAGAGGCCGGTACTCCTGCCGAAGCCAAGGCGAACGCCGGATTCGGTCAGGGCCTTCAAGCGATGCTTGGCAGTGACAGGAATTGGGCCGCGGTCGCTGCCTTCTGCGAGGAGGTTATCTCGCGGAAGGAAGCGGCGGAGAGGGCCAGGGAGGAGGATTCTTCCGCTGACCCAAGCCGCCGCCAGTGACCGGGGCGGCGCAGGTGCAGGTACTTGCGCCTCATGCCGCCCTAGCTGAGGCTTCGGGTGCGTCCACCGCCAGAACGTCCGCCACCCGCAAGACCTCCCGCGAAGGTGCGACGCTCCTCTGTAGATGCGTCGCTCAGTATAGGGTACCCGAAAGGGTAAGCCGCCGGCGGACCACCGAAGGAATGTAACACAGTTCCAGTGGCCCGCCAATAAAGGCGGAGAGACGGCACAGGGCGGGTTTCTTTAGTGGGTGCAGGCCCCAAACTACCCTGTTTGTTGCCCCGAACGACGGGGTGTGCGGTTAGGAACATTTTTTCCCGCCTTAACAAAAAAAAAAGGATATACATCGTCTCTATGAACCTCTTTTCTTTAAATTTACAAAAATTAAGTAAGTTATATATAGTACATAGAGGTCACGAATGGTTTCTGATAATTTCATAAATATTGTATCATTTGTATAAATGCAAAAACAGGTACGAAAATTTTCCACCTAAAATTTCATGCCAGTCGATTTATATCTGGTTCTGTAACCGAATTAAACAAAAGGAGGGCGCGGCAGATGACTTAATCTTGTAAAATATGGTTCGAGGGACTTATCTTAAGTGAAAATGCGTACAAAGTATTACCGACTAAGTCCACAGTTTCATATTCGTTTTTGTTAAATCGAAAAGGTAAATTAAACTAAGAAATTGATCTACTACGGGTATTTAAGTATCGTAATATTTTTTTCTTAGGTATTTTTAGCTATCAAAGAAGTATTCAAACCCCAGAACTGTCGTGACCAGACAGAAATGTAAAAATGGATTAAGTGTAAACTTATGAGAGTGACATTACCGTAATAATGAATCATGTTATAAGATGAAAATTAACATATCGTGATGCTTTTATGTTTGGAAAGGCAACTTTCAAAGCACTTGAGTAATCAACCAAAATATTCTAAATGAACTTGGATGTTATCAAGGAGTATTCAAGTCAATTGAAAAGAAGAATTAATAGTGTGTAGTATTCCGTGTACAAAGTGTGTCTGTAAAATGAACAGCCTAGAAATACTAAGCCAGTCCGTTTCATCAACCAAGATTATATCACCACTTACTATCTGGTACGTCATCAGTGAGAGGCTAAGCAAATTGCGCCAACACTCAACTTTCTGAAGTTTGGTTGTTACCTCATTGGGATGACAAAAACAAAATGTTATAGTGTTTCTTTACAAAACCGAAAATGATAAGTTATATTGTCTTCTGTCTGCCTACCCCGCAAGGGAAATGGCGTGATGATAAGTTAAGTTTTTATAAATTACAAAGAACAAATTAATTGTGAAAATGTAGAAAAAGAGAATTTTACTGCTATTCGAACCTGCGTCCCTTCCAAACCTTATCGGTTTTATACGATAAATTATATTTACCCTGTACATATTTATCAGAAAAATAAACAGTAAAATACTTTTTCATTACTCATACTCTGAAAGTAGACCTGAAGAGCGGGTTGAAAGTAATACTTTTCAGCCCTAGGGAGAATTACTTTTAACTGACAGTTGAGTAATTATAAAAAAGAACAGTTCTATTTTCTGTACAGCCAGTCAATTACAGCGCGATGTAAATTTGAAACAAAGTTATTCTCGAACTTATAAGGTACTGCATGTAACGAAACCATAACGCCATCTATCGAGGGTCGGGTAAACTTTTGTTACAGTACCTATTTATTAAAGAATTTGTTTATTATATGACTTTATTTTAATATAGTTGCAACTATATGTTTAAAATAACGAAGATTTATATTTTTTCAATGATTAAAATGAAAAACAATGGCTGAATAGCTGACAGGCCACAGAAAAAAAACAAAATCGGCGGGAAAACGGCGAAACCAAATTCAATTTTTTAAAGTCTCCCATTTTTTCTTTAGCTAATTCAGGATTTTTATTTTTAGTTTCCTCGTATTCGTAATGAAAAGCACAGTGTTTACCTCGGGATAAAGACTTATTTAGTCCCTGGAACTATTGGAGCCCTCGCTACGCTCGGGCGCCAAACCCCGTCTCGGGCCTTAAATAAGCTGCTTTCATCCCTCGGGTAACAATGTACTATTACGTTCATCATTTCATAAACTAGCATATTTTTAACGAAAACTGTGCGCAATATAGCAACATATATTTTGGTAAATATTCTAGTTAAATTTTTGAATATATGTATAATTTTTGTTATTATAAAATATAAACACAAGCAACTTGTTAAAATAACGAAATATTTATTTTATGTAAAGTATTTCAATAATAACACTTCATTTACATAAAGGAGAATGCTATTTTTCGCCCTGTACGATAGTAGCATAGGGGCTATGATAATTATTAGTATTTATTATAATACAAATTGCATATTTCCACTTAACATGGACTAGCTCCATTTCATAACGAAGAAAAAAAGTTATTCGAAGGGACTATTTGTAGGTACATCCGATG
Source organism: Leucoma salicis (assembly GCA_948253155.1). Lineage (NCBI taxonomy): Eukaryota > Metazoa > Arthropoda > Insecta > Lepidoptera > Erebidae > Leucoma > Leucoma salicis. The sequence continues at coordinate 11,457,644 of OX411815.1, forward strand.
CGCTGCCATGTTTACCTGAAGTATAATCTTCAATTAATACAATCTTTCTTTAATTTTTTTAAAAGCATTGTCAGGTTATTTTTAAATCTGAATTACACTTTCGGAATTGATTTAGAAATTGTGTGTAAAATTATTAAATCTAGACAAAAATCAGAAGGTTTGTTTTATTAAAAGCTTTTGGATCTCACAATTTGTTTTGTCAATAGATTTTGTTAATAGACGTCCCTGCTTTTATAAGACTTATTTTTATTATCAATATTAGAGCTTGTTAATAGATGTCACTGCTTTTAATAGACTTATGTTTATTATTAATATAAGACAAACATAAAATGTCATTCTGAATTAAAATAATAAGGTAATCTAACTCAGGGAAAATGGTATGTCAGGACACTATGTTGCTCTGCTAAAATCATGCATAGAGGGTAACTGCCTCTTATACCGAAACCAATACTACCTACAGATAGATGGCGTTGCAATGGGCAGCCTATTGGCACCTGTTATGGCTAATATCTGGATGGAGTATTTTGAAGAATGGGCACTAAGAACTGGGCCTTTTAAAGTAAGGTTTTGGAAACGGTACGTAGACGATATCTTCTGCATCATATCCGGAGGAATTCCTCAAGTGGAGCAATATCTGAACCACCTTAATTCTCTTCACCCAAAAATAAAATTCACATGTGAGGTGGAGACTGGCAGATCAATTTCTTTTCTTGATGTGAAGTTGATGGCAAAACCTGACGGCACCCTTGGCCATACCGTCTACCAAAAACCGACACACACAAATAAATATCTGCACACCTCATCGCACCACCATCCGCGTCACCTACAGTCAGTCATAACTTCATTGACTACCAGAGCAATTGATATTTGTGACCCTAAACATCTACAACAGGAACTGCATAATGTTCAGGAGATACTAAAACGAAAAGGGTACAAAACTGGTCGTAGGCTTCAGCGGCGAACGAAAAGGGATATACGAGGTGTGACGTACAAAATTGGAACAGTACTTAGTAATTACTCCATGAAGACTGTATACATTCCGCACTGTAAGTTATCGAGTCAATTGCGTACACTGAAGGATATTATTCCTTTGCAATCAGCGGGAGTTTACAAAATAAACTGTAGCTGTGGGAGTGCTTACATCGGCCAAACCAAGCGATTGATAGCTGAAAGGGTTAAGGAGCACATAACTGCAGTCCAGAAAGGACAGATAAACAAATCTGCCATCGCTGAGCATCTCTTAGAAACAGGTACTAATCACTGGATTGAGCTTCACCAACCTATAATCCTATCTCAGGACCGCCACTACTACAAACGGTTAGTGCGCGAAGCTATTGAAATCAAAAAGCACAGAAATTTCTATAGAGGAAACGGATTTAATCTATCATCAGCGTGGAATCCAATGATTAATAAGTGCAAACTAACTAATATATCTTCACATTCGTCTCGCGAGTGTTGTGTCTCGGACAAACATCGGTGTAGATCAATCTACCCTACAAACTGTCGAGGAAAAATAAAGTAGCTCGCCTCTCCAGTTGTCCCGTGACCACGGCTGCTGCAACGCAGTTGAAACGTCGGGTAAAAGTTAGTTGAGAATTTCACCTAATTTATACATGAAAAAAGACCCGTTTATGTTACTTTAAATAAAGGCAATACCGACCAATTTAATAACTTTAGTTTTGAGTTTATTACCGAAGATATTATGACTGAAAGACGTTTTAACAAGATATCGTGTCACGAACAAAATCAAGCTAAAAACTGTCCGTGTAAATATACCTATACTTATACAGCTACATCTGTTTACTAACGAACTGAGACAAAGGTTTCAAAACAGTTTTAATTTCAACCTAATTACAATCATGCCACTTAGTAATAAAATAACAAATCTTTAAAATATTATTTTACATTTACGATCCTTCGTCACAAAAAATGAGCAAAGCTATAATTGACTACTGCCACTTAAAAGTGAATAGACAAATAACATTTACTGTGAAATCAAGCTTAAATAGCAACAAATAAAGTACTTTTGAACTAAACAAAATAAAAGCTCACTTTTCAAGTGCGCTCTTATTTACCGAGGCGGATGTTTTGGGCCGACGCGATATCTATTGCATTTATGATCGAAGTGGAAATCTGAATATTGAAATTTCTGTGGCTCCTGGATTGCTCGGTTCATTAGCGGCGGCTATCACTCCGCATCAAGTGACCCGTAGCTCTAAGTTCGACAATAAAAAACCTAGACGTCGTGGGACGTCTACCAGATGTGAAACATCGAAATTATTTTGTAGAAATAAAATTATCATAACTTGACAAAGTACTCCTCAAAACGAATCAAACGAGTATAAGCTCGATAGGGTTGCGTTGTTTCATTACAGAGTTACTGTGGCCACCTTCCAGCTCCATCATCAGACCTTGGATACCATCTAGAGACAAAGTACTCGTCAAGACGAATCATACGAGCCCAAACTCAATGGAGTTATGTCGTTTTATAACGGAGTTCCTATGATCATCTTCTAGCTCCATCACCAGACCCTGGATACCATCTAAAGACAAAGTATTCGCCAAGACGAATCAAACGATTCCAAACTCGATGGAGTTGCGTTGTTTCATTACAGAGTTACTGTGGCCACCTTCCAGCTCCATCATCAGACCCTGGATATAATCTAGGACTGAAGCACTAGTCAAGATATTTCACACGAGCCCTAACTCGATGAAGTTCCGCCATTTAGGTAATTACAGAGTTTCGCATGGCCACCTTCCAGCTCCATCATCAGACCCTGAATACCATCTAAAGACAAAGTACTCATCAAGATAAATCAAACGAGTCCAAACTCGATGGGGTTACGTCGTTACATTATAGAGTTACTGTGGCCACCTTCCAGCTTCATCGTCAGACCCTGGATACCACCTAGAGACAAAGTACTCGTCAAGATGAATCATACGAGCCCAAATTTGATGGGGTTGCACCGTTTCATTATAGAGTTCCTATGTCCACCTTTCAGCTACATCATCAGATCAGCTCCATATCATCATAATATTGCATTGTCACGTGATATACATATGCGTGTAAAATTTCAGCTCAATCGGAAACCGTGAAGTGTGTCAAATTTAACTTACAAGATTTGAACGGGACAAGTACAATAAAAGCGTCGCCACGCTAATAGCCGATTTAACCCTCCCTCCGCATTAGATGTTTGACATCAAAAACATAGATAAACTAATTATTTAAATATTTTTATATATATCTTTAACATTTGACATGCCGCTATACATCACATTTTTCACTTTGTGTTTAATAGGTAAACTAATATAATTTTTGGATAATAGACTTTTGTGAGAAAAACAAGCATACTTCTAAAACTGTGTAACTTCGTTAAAGAACTCCTTTTGTATGATTTGATTTCCATTGCTTCAACTAGTAAACATACAATTTAAAATTCTCATCTACCTCAGTATGAATGCCTCTGAAAGGCTATAGTCACCCCGCATTAAACACGTCGTGCCAACTACCCTTATTTATTATTCTTCTTGCGTCTAGCTATTTTCCTACGTGCAAGATAAGTTTTAAGAATTATTTATTGTGTCTAAAAATGTAGAAAGATATTTTGAATATTTTACTTTTCTTTAACGCACAATTCCCATTCTACTATGAATAGAACTTGGTGAAAACTTGGTTTTTGTGTTCTAGTGTTTCATGAAAAATACTTTTCAGATACTTGTAGTTGATTTATCTATTTTTTGTTTCGCTAATGACATGGTGACTTAATATATTGTATATGGCATTTCTAAAGTACATTATTATAATTAAATAATATGAGAATGAGTTAGACAATATATATTTTTTTTTTATTGCTTGTAGTGACAGACGAGCCACGGCCCATCTGATGGTAAATGCTAACCGTCGCTCATGGACTCAACTATACTGAGAGTATTGTCAAGCCGCACCATTTCATTTCATCAATACGAAATGAAGGAATAAATGGCTATCTCCTGCTACAACCAAAACGAAACGATGTGCTTCATGGCCGGTCACACTGGAGATGGTGGTACCAACCCGCTCGGGCCCGATACCAAGTGAGTATTCCCACTCGGTACCCAGCCCTACCCTGGTGGTAGGGCTGGGTATATTAATAATAATATACTTAAACTAGAGTTAATTGAGACATGTAAGTAATAAATTTAATGCGTGGTTAGCGGACATATCCGAACAACTGGCCGTATATAAATCCCAGTGTGCGGACTTTAAAAGTTCTACCTATTCCATCCTTTCCAGGATACAGATTTGACAACACCAAGTGGCCAGCACAAAGGATGACCATCTTTGATGATCACTTCATAATTTAATTGTATAGGTTTAGTGGTAGTATTCCACTTCTCTCTTTGTTGGAAAGAAGTGGGATAATCTTGACTCCAACGGTGCCAGAATTTATGAGTGAGTTTACTTAATAATTATAGCAGTTATCATTAACGTTCGTCAAATCTTCCGCAGGTAAAAATTTATGAGGCGTTACATTTAAAAAATGATTGGGCGTTAATGCCGATAAATCCAAAGGGTCTGAGCTGAGTATACATAGCGGTCAACTGTTAAGCAACCCATCAATCTGCACAAGCACAGAGTAGCTAGTTCCTAGTAGGTACCACTTTATTGAGATGAGCTTTGAAACAACGAACATTAATTTCGCAAAGCCCGTTACAATGTGGGCCGTATGGAATGCAGTCCGTTTGAATTGAATGCGGTGCGTGGTTAACAACTGTTCGCTCTAATTATTATGACTACGGGACTGAATAAGGTTATATAACCTTAATATATATTTCGTCTAACCTGCGCTTAGCGCCAATGAAGTTAGTAGCTCCATCACTATAAATCATGGAGACGGGGCATCGGCGAGAAATGAACTGCGTCCTTCAAGTCTAAATATGAATGTAAGCCATCTCCGGATCCATTGAAATAAATAACTCATAAAAAACATAAAACAAAAAAAAACATAGCATCACGTCTATATTCCCCGAAGAGGTAGGCACAGGTGTATTACACACCCACGATTCGCCAGCTATAGTTACTTAATAGGGGGCGAGCCTATTGCCGTTTAAAGGGCACATTTTCAAACTCCAGGTTACTATTGAGAATTTTTCTTTTTACTAAAAATCTCAGTAACACTGCCCGACCCGGGGATCCAACCCGAGAGGAGCTAATAATCGGCAGTTGTTACGGGGAAAACCCTTACAATTTAAATAAAAGAAAAATTCGAAGTTTACCATTTAATTCAAAAAAAAAATATTACAAAATAATTAATTATTTAAAAATTTAACTATTAAAAAAGACAGAGAAATGAGAACTCAAGGGGGTGGTTCGCAACTCAGGGGATTGTCCCCAAGACCGTCCCCTACGGGTACTCAACTGCGGGGGGAGGCCGTAACTGGGCCGAAGGGCAGGCCCTCGTCCTTCGGCGCGCGCAGATATCTGCCGGTAGGCGGGTGAAGCCGGCGCAACCGGCGCTGGAACCGGAACCCGTAAGGCAGCCGCAACCCGGAAGGTCGTAACCCGGATCTCGAGCGTAGCCAGGAACAGTAACTTGAAACTTGAACTTGAAACCCCGGGAGCTTTTATTCAGATCTTAATTTAAATTTGGGGGCGCGCTACCAGCAGTTCTTTGGGGGTTTCCTAGTCACACACTTTTACTTTTAAATGCACTAGGCAAAAATAATGTTTTAAGTGTATAATTACTATAGTAATTTACGCAGTGTTATCTGCCTTGACGCACACGATAATTTCGAGTCAGAGAAAAAAACAATCTACCTACTCCCATATTTATATTTTTACTCTAATAATACCACTTTCTATCTTTCTATTATTGCTATCTCATTTTAGCGCTGTTGCCCCGACTTACTCATTGGTGGATAGTTTTTTGTAGCCATGGAACGTTCTCGAACCCTGGCGTACTCTGCTCGCATCCGGGATCGCATGCTGGCCATATATGGTAATATTTGGTTCTGGCCTTTGTGGGAGTGGAATCATGCGACCCATTGGAGATAATCTAACTGGGTAGGGGCCTAGGCAACCGCGCGTATTTTAAATTTGCGGATATGGTATCCGGTATCAATTGGATATGCGACTTTATAATTTATATAGTAATTTGTTCGGATACATCGTAACACAGTCGCTCACACTACCGCTGCACCACAGAGGCAGTTTAAATAACTCAATAAATAATAATCACAATACTGTGGTCACATCCTATTTTCCGTATCGACCTAGTTATGCGCACTATACTCGATGTAACATGAATATGCAGCACTTACAGAGTTTGGACGTCTAGTATTGGTCGTACTCGCCATGGTTACGTATAAATCATTCAAAGTGAGTAAAACGACCATTTGCCTCTCTCATATCGCAATACGTGTTAACACAATTAGCTTTCTGCTTTTCGTTACGCTGAAAGAGATATTCGATCTGTATTTTAGCACTTGACATGCTCAGCTACTTACAAAACAAATTATTCTGAAAGTGGAAAAAGTGAGTCGTAAAGACATCTAAAAAGCAATTGTGAAGTGGAGATTAGGTGTCGGCGTCGACTACTGCGATTACTTAGCGGTCTAGAGCACTTCCCCGGATGGAAATGGACGCATATTCGAATGCCGCTCGCAGTAAAGTTCTCTTTTTCAACTTTTACAATAATTTGTTCTTTATTGAAAGAGAAATAAATTTTAATGAAACAACAACTATGTAGGTACCAATTGTACCAAATATCCACATCTATCTATGGGTAGGTATCGCTCATATAATACTAGATATTCTAAATTATAATTTCAATAAAGCGTAGATTAGTCTCACTCTACGCATCTTTTAGTTTACAGGAAACCTCTAGGCTGGCGGAGTTGTGGGGTGCGGGTCGGGATACCTACGCGTGGTGCACCCCTGGCAACAGCGGCACTCTAGTGCCAGCGGCTGAATCCCGGCAGGGGACGGGTCTCCGCGTGTCCCTCTGATTAGCAGAGGGACACGCCCCCCCCCCCCCCGATTCTGGGAGGGGACAGCAGGGTCACAGTGACCCTCCCGTCCTTGGAGACGGAGCTTGTCAGCCTGAGGGGCGACCAAAGCGGACCATATTGCCCGGAAGGTTTCCGACGCCCTAGGCATCGTTTCCGCGGTGGCTAATGGCTCACGGAGCCTTCAGGGCAACTTCGCGGAGGCCCTCAGGAAGGCCTCCGAAGTAGTGAACAGTTCGGTGGAGTCACTCTGGCGTAACCTGGCGCCGGGGGGGACCGGGCAGCCGGAGGCACACTGCCGCTACAGGCGCCTCGAGACGGAGGTGGCAGGGCTCCGGAAGGAGCTCGCCAGCCAGCAGTCGGAACCTGGTTTCCTGACGGAGGAGCACATGCGCCAGGTCATGGATCGCGTCAATGCGGTAGACCGCGTCATAGATGACGTACGCATTGGCTCCATAAGCGCTAGGCTGCCACCGGAGCCAAAGCTCCGCCCAGCATTGGCCGCAGATAAGAAGGTCGCGCCGCCCTCAGGCCCAACGCCGCTGCCTTGTCAGGGTGGCCGCTTGGCTGGTTACTCTGCGGCATTAGCTGCGCCTCCCAAGAGGCAGGGCAAAAAGGCTGGGCAGTACCCTAAGGGCCAGCCCAGGGAGGAGTTCCCTCCTCTCTCGCGTGCTGGCAAGCCATCGTGTGCCCCAGCAGCCGTGCCCCGGGATTCTCAAGTCCCAACTCCCACACCGTCTGGCCCTGCGCCATCTTAAGAGGGTTAGCAGAGAATGGACGGCGGGAGGAAGAAATCCCGGGACAAGAGGAAGATGGGGGCCGCGTTCGAGGCTGCTGCCCGGGCTGTGGAACCCGCGGCGTCAAGGAGCAAGCCCGGCCCCAAGAAGCCGCGCAAGCTTCAGGCGCCAAAAACGGCAGCGGTGGTAATCACCATGCCGCCGGAGGCAGAAGCGGGCCTGTCATACCAGGCCATCTTAAGGAAGGCCTGGGAGGAAATCGACGTCTCCGACATCGCCGCCCGGACCCGCCTAGCCCGCACAGGGGCTCGAATTCTCGAGTTCCCTGGGGCGAAGGACCCCAGGATGGCCGACACAGTGGCCCAAAGGCTACAGGGTCTGTTTGGCGAGGGGAGTGGTCTGCGTCACCAGAACGGTAAAGTGCGCTAAACTGCGCATTTTCGGTCTGGATGACTCAGTGACGGCGGACGACGTCTGGGAGGCTATTGCCTCGAAAACCGGATGCTCGAATGCCGTCAGAGTGCGCTCCATTCGGACCGGTCCCAGCGGTGTCGGTGGCGTCTGGGCGAGTTGCCCTGTCGCGGTCGCCAAAACCTTGGCCGACACAGGCAGGCTCCTCATGGGCTGGAGTTCTGCGCGGCTTAAAATTCAACCGTGACACTATCCTTCTCCAAGCGAATCTCAATCACTCCGCTAGGGCGCAGGATCTTCTCCTGCAAACCATGATGGAGCGGTTGATTGGTGTAGTCGTAGCTGCGAAGCCTTATTGCGTTCCTGACCGCCGTCACTGGGCGGGCAGCCGCGATGGCTCCGTGGCAATCATCAGCTCCACGGCGCTGCGTTCTCCACCCTTATCGATCAGAGACAGGGGCACGGGATAAGTAGCAGCCGACTGTGGGGAAGTTACGCTGTACGGCGTGTACTTCTCCCCTAACCGGAGTCTGGCTGATTTCGAGGTCTCGCTTAGTAGCTTGGGGACCTCAATACGGCGACTGGCACCTAGCCACGTCCTAGTCGTGAGGGACTTCAACGCCAAATCCAGGGCGTGGGGGTCCCCTGCTACGGACGCCCATGGAGCGGCGCCGGTAGAGTGGACGGCGTCGACGGGCCTCTGTTTGCTAAACAGAGGCCCCGTCAACACGTGCGTGCGGCGACGGGGTGGGTCGATAGTGGACCTTTCGTTCGCTAACCCCGACGTTGTAGCACGAGTGAGGAACTGGCGTGTCCTGGAGGAGGTTGGGACCTTGTCCGATCATCGCTACATCCGGATTGAGGTCTCCCGGTCCCTTCAGGACTCCAGAAGGAGTCACATGGTGCGCAGGACACCTGAGTTCCCGCGGTGGGCTGTGGGCAAGCTGGACAGGGACCTACTGGTGGAGGCAGCCATCGTTCAATCATGGCTGTCCTCAACAGCCCTGACAGAGGGGTTGGACGTTGAGGCTGGCCGATTTCGCGCTGCGATTACGCAGGTGTACCGCATAGGGGACGTTGTGAGGAAACCCATGTCGTGCGGTGTCCCACAAGGTTCGGACCTAGGACCACTCCTGTGGGACATTGGTTACGACTGGGTGCTATGCTGTCGGCTCCTTCCCGGGCTGGCGGTCATCTGCTATGCGGATGACACGCTGGTCATGGCCCGGGGCGGAAACTTCGAGGAAGTGGCGTTCCTGGCCACCTTAGGGACCTTGGATGTGGTCAGGAGGATCGGAGCGCTGGGGCTTAGGGTGGCCCTGGACATATCGGAGGCCCTACTTTTCCATGGGCCCCGACGTCGACCACATGCTGGCTCGTCGGCGCAGCGTCCGCCCTTGCACGGCTCATGTCGAATATGGGCGGACCCAACAATGCGTGCCGTTGGCTTTATGCGGGGGTAGTCCGGTCGATGGCGCTGTACTGTGCACCTGTGTGGGCGGGGTGCCTGGACGCGCCGAACAGGGCTCTTCTCTGGAGACCACAAAGAGTCGTCGCGTCCAGGCTCATACGCGGATATCGCACAGTGTCAACGGAAGCGACCTGCGCGTTGGCCGGAACCCCCCCGTGGGACTTGGAGGCGGAGGTGCTCGCCGAAGTGTATCGGCGGGCGTCGCAATAGCGGGAGGTGGTTGGTCATCCCCCACCCAGAGAGGTGGCCAGGTGGCAGGGCGATGCCCGCCGAGCTGCCATGGCCAGATGGGGGACCCGGCTGGAGGCGCCCCAAGCCGGTCTCCGGACCGTAGGGGCGCTCCAGCCACTGATGAAGGAGTGGGCGGGGCGACGGCACGGAGTCCTTACCTTCCGACTGATGCAAGTGCTGTCGGGGCACGGTTGCTTCGGTAGATATCTGCACATAGTTGCAAGGAGGAAAGGGACTCCGGGCTGTCACCATTGCGGCTGCAACGAAGACACGGCGCAGCACACGCTCGAGTCGTGCCCGGCTTGGGGTGGGCAGCGCCGTGAACTCGTCGCGGCAATAGAGGGGGACCTCTCGCTGCCGAGCGTCGTTAGAGCGATGCATGGCAGTGACAGGAATTGGGCTGCGGTCGCTGCCTTCTGTGAGGAGGTCATCTCGCGGAAGGAAGCGGCAGAGAGGGCCAGGGAGGCTGATCCTTCCGCAGACGCAAACCGCCGCCAGCGACTGGGGCGGCGCAGGTGCGAGTGCTTGCGCCTCATGCCGCCCTAGCTGAGGCTGCGGGTGGATGGACCGGGGAACGTCCGCCACCCGCAAGGCCTCTCGCGAAGGTGCGACGCTCCGTGTGCGTCACTCAGTAGAGGGTACCCGACAGGTTAAGCCACCGGCGGACCACCGAAGGAATGTTACATATTTCCAGTGGCCCGCCAATAAAGGCGGAGAGACGGCACACGGCGGGTTTCTTTAGTGGGTGAGGGGCCCACACTACCTTGTTCGTTGCCCCGAACGACGGGGTGTGCGGTTAGGTACATTTTTTCCCGCCTAAACAAAAAAAAAGGCTTGTGTAGTTGTACCTATATAATAATATAATATAATTTAACACTTATTTGTCATAACATAATGCATTAAACAGTCATAAGTCTCACTCACACGTATGCATCACTACACTATTCCTCTAGCCGTTTAAAGTCCACTGCTGGACATAGGCCTCCCCAAGAATGAGGAAAGTGCCGTAATCGCCACGCTTGGCAGGCGGGTTGGCGATCGCAGTGGATGTTGATAATACTCGAAGGAGTGCTGTTGCCCTCGGTATTCCTTCAGTCGGCTCTTAAGACTCCCATGGCTGGAGAGGGGTGGGACAATTCTAAAGCCGACCCCACACGGCAAACCACTCTCCACTCGCAAAAAAGAAAAATAACAATCGCAATCTTACGACTTCAACTATTGCTATACCGTTATCAAATTTTAGAAAATCTCTCAATAATATAAAAATTTATCATGTGCGCGAGTGTGCCTACATAGTTTAACGCAAATTGCCTTGTGTAAGGTCTAAGGACTGTTTTAATTGACCAAGAACTGGAACCAGCGACTTTAGAAAACCAAAAATACCCCTTTCCTTATACCCCACAGTTAACATGTACCAGGATTTTTATTATTAGGTTTTGGACGAAAACAACAAGGTCCACTTTCTATACGCCTCTGGTCTCAAACATGGACAAGTAAATATATATATAACGCCTGATAAATAAGCTGTATTAAGCTATTCAGGCGTGTCTGAATACAGTACATTTTTATAATAATATTGTTTGTTTGTTCACAAATCACGCAAAAACTAATGAACGGATTTTGGTGCACATTCAAAACTTTGCAAAAATAAATCTAAGATCGTTAATAAAAGGAAAGCCAAACAGTATATAATCCTTACGTTTTAAGGCACGCCAACGTCCGGGTAGGACAGCGTCTGTCGACTTCAGCTAGTAAATCATCAGTAAAAGCGATCACAAAACCCGCATGATTGTCATGATTAAGTTAGTGCAATATCAACACTATACTGGTGAGAAGTACTCGTTTTTTGTAGCATACATAATAATATGTTACTATGTCCATCTAATAGTTTACTGTCACTTTCATTATTATATTTTACCCGCAAAACAGATTCACAAGGGTTTGTTTGCATTCAAATATTTTGTTTGTGTTGTCAGTGTTGTGATAGTAACAATTTCACATGTCACTTTATTATAATTTCACTCAGTAATTTCATAACTCATAAGGTGTTCTGTGGTACCTAGTTTTGTTTTGCTTGTATCGTTTATTTTTTTTTTATATTTGTTTTAAGGCATTGGCAGAACCATCAGCCTAACAGTAACTTATAAACATCATTATTCTCCAAACTAGATTAATTCATCAAACAAGTCGTAGTTGAAGTCAGTCTATATACAATTACATCAATTTATATACATTACACTCATACCTAAACTCTTGCACACTACACTCACACCCAAACCTTCGTTACGTATTTTTAATTTTGCTATGATTTTACATTGCATTCTTAATACTACAAACTTTATACTGTCACATCAATTTACGTACATTACATTAATACCTAAACTCCTGCACACTACACTCACACACAATCCTGTGCTATGTATTGTTTATTTGGCTATAATTTTTCGTTGTATTTTTGATAATACACACTTTATATTGCTACATCAATTTACATCTACTATATTCATATCTAAGCCCTTGCACACTAACACTTGTATAATAAGAACACTCATTCTACAATACTCGGTCTATCTAAATAATGATGTTAATTTGTGTAATCTAATACTACATACAGACTGTCTCTGCTGCTTAAATTATTATATATTCACTACGTTTGAATTCACCTGCTTCATTCCTCAAATTCAAAATTCAATAACATAAATGATTTAAATGGCTGTTTAGATTACTTGCAAGTTGCTCAGTCAACCGTTTGCGAAATAGATGAGTGTGCAAAACTTATAAAAACACCACAGTCGTGTTTAAAAGTTATTCACCAAAATATTAGAAGCATAAATCGTAATTTTCCAGGACTGTTAACACTCATCGAGAGATCTAATATTGACTGGGATTTGGTCGTTGTTTCTGAGTGTTGGTTACGTCATAACCAATATATCCCATCAATGGACGGATATAATTATGTATTAAGTGATAATAACCTTACACAAAACGAAGGCGTAATTGTTTATTTTAAAAACACTATGCAGGTAACCATATTAGAGTCTACATTGCAAGATGCCAATTGTGTAACAATTAAGATAGGTGATAATACGGTAGTAGTGTCAATATATCGTCCACCAGGGTACAGTAATATACAACCGTTTATTGAGTCACTTGATAATTTATTGGGTAGTCTAAAGTCCCCTAATGTCATCATTGTAGGTGATATTAATATAGATATCACGCACAATAATAGCGACTCGAATTCGTCAATATACTTGGATCTCCTCGCATCGTATAGTATTTTACCCGCACACCAATTACCCACCCATGGTAAAACTTGTTTAGACCATGTTATGCTTAAAAGTATTGTTCCAGCTTGGTGCTATGTTGCGGACACCTCTGTAACAGACCATAACTGTGTTATTATCACACTAGATTTTCACATTGTCCATAAAAAAACCTATACCATTAATAAAATTGATTATGAAGGCCTAGATAAAGATATGAACAACATGTGCTTGACCCCAATCTTCTCGTCAACTGACGCTCAAGCAGCTACTTCTTTACTTATGGCAAATTTAAATTCTTTAATAAAATCTAATTCTCAAATCGTTAGTGTTCCAAATCGCAAACGTATAAAGAAACCGTGGATTACTACAGGTCTGTTAAAATGCTTAAAAAATAGAGACAAATTGCATATTAAATCAAAGAAAAATCCAAATAATATATTAACTAAGACAACCTACTTAAGATATAGAAATTTTTGCACCCGAATATTAAAAAAACTAAAGAATGACTATGACAAAGATTTATTAAATAATTCAGCTAAAACAAATAATAAAGCTCTATGGGATTCTATAAAAAAGGTTACTAACTACGGTAAGAGATCAAATCAAGCATCAGAGCTATTAACATCTATAAATTCTACATCTTCAATTGATGACATAAACAACTTTTTTGTATCTATCGGGGAAAAGTTAGCTAATAAAGTCCAAACCTATAACCACCCTAAGGTAATACACGTAGACCCACCGCTTTCTTCATTTGCGTTTGTTCCAATTTCGGAAGCGGAAGTCTGCAGTCTTATTTTAGGTCTAAAAAAGGTCAATACAACTGGACGGGACAATATCTCTGGAGCCTTTTTAAAAAGATACTGCAACATTTTGGCTCGCCCCTTAACATACATTTTCAACCTTATGTTTGATACAGGTGTTTTTCCAAAGGAATTCAAACTTGCGGAAGTAATTCCTATCTATAAGGGTGGAGACAGAGCTTGTGTGGATAATTATAGACCCATCTCTATTTTGCCTACTGTATCAAAATTAGTGGAAAAACTAATGAATAAACGCTTAATCGATTATCTTGAGTCAAAAAATCTTTTATCTAAGTCACAATTTGGCTTCAGAGCAGGTACTTCAACTAACGATGCTGTTCATGAGATGATCGACCATATCGTGGGAAAACTAGATAAAAAGAAAAAAGTTATTGCTATATTCCTGGACTTGCAAAAAGCTTTCGACACGGTCTCTGTCTCACTCTTACTGGATAAGCTTGAGAGGTTAGGCATTCGTGGTATCCAACATAAATTATTCGCTGACTACCTTTCTGAAAGATATCAGAGAGTTAGAATCGGAGAAGCTACTAGTAATGACCTTTCTCTCAAATTTGGTGTGCCACAAGGTAGTGTGCTGGGCCCTACCCTATTTCTCACATTCATCAATGATCTTTGTAATATTCAGTTAAATAACGGCAAAATTGTAGCATTTGCTGATGATACCGCGTTGATTATTCATGGAGACACTTGGGATGAAGCCTATGGCTTGGCACAAATAGGTTTCGACGCTGTGTTCTCATGGCTGAAATCCAACGGTTTGACACTCAACCTTAATAAAACTAAATATATACCATTTGCAATAAAAAACGCCCCATCTAATTTAAATACACATTCTATTACGGCGCACACTTGTGGGCATAACCAATCTTGCAACGATTATACTTGCAATCGTATAGAATATACATCTCATATTAAGTATCTTGGTGTTATGATCGACAGTACTTTAAGATTCAATTACCACTTAAATCTTCTTTCATCGAGAGTGCGCAAACTTATAGCCATTTTCAAAAAACTACGTCACATAGCTGATCAAAATGTCATTAAAATGGTCTATAAGTCATTATGCCAACCTATATTGTCGTACTGTATATCAGTGTGGGGGGGTGCATCTAAAACTAGCTTAATAAAGGTAGAGCGTGCCCAGAGGGCAGTTCTTAAAGTAAGCCTCTCGTTGCCTTTTTTGTATCCTACAAAGGATCTTTATCAACTAGCGGATGTTCTGACTGTACGCCAGTTATATATATTAAGTGCTACTATAAGACAACATTCCTTATTGCCATATGTCTCCTCATTTAATAATAGACGATTAAAGTATAACGTATGTTCTTCAATTGGAAATCAATGGTCTACAGCTTTTTCTCATAAATTTTTCGGCTCGTTAGGGAAGTACTTATATAATAAAATTAATAAAAAGTTGCATATTTTCTCACTCACTAATTATCGTGCCAAAATAATTATCACAAATTGGCTGAAATCTCTTACTTATGAGGAAACTGAAAATTTATTAATAGTTCCATCATAAATAGACAAATAACACACACACACACACACACACACACACACACACGCACACACACACACACACACACACACACACACACACACATGTATATATTTCTTCTCACACCATTCAATTTTACATTTAATCTACGTCATGAATGAAGCGTTTATACGTATCGAGAGTTCGGAGAGGCTGGTAATCTGTCATACAGGTCCTCCTAGTACGGATACCAGTCTCTTACACAGACTCAACGTCACTGCAACAACATACACACCTAGAATAATATCTTATATGTAATTGTTTCTGTGTGAGAGAAAAATAAAAAAATTTTGTATTGTATTGTATTGTATTGTAGTCATATAAAGTCAGTCAAGTCAAATTCACGCTACAGTAAAACGATGGCAACCTTACTGAAGCTTCTATGGAGTTTTGGAAACAACAGGAAAAAACACGTTATGTCGCATTACATCACTTGCCAGTACTTATGCACATACACAAATAGTTAATAAGCAAAAGGCCACCACTTTTACACATTAATACTTGAAATAACACAAGTTTAGGAAAATAATGCAGAGCGACGACATGATCTTCTTCGTGTTCCCGCCAAAACTCCTATTCCTTGTATCGTTTATATTGTAGCCATAGACTAAGTATAAATATTCTGTCAAACTGACGTATTGTTGTTGCGTTTAGGAATTTAAGTTTTTATCGTCCCATCACTTTCGTTACTTACACATATATATATATATATATATATATATATATACGGTTTATAATTGTAAGTATGTGCATTCTTAGCTTAAATATGTTGCCTTGTTTGTATAGGTACTTCCGTTTCATTTGGCTGGTGGGTGGTGCGGAATAGGTATCTGCACCCAATTTTTTGCTGTTAGAATTTGTTTTATCTTATTACATTTTATAATTATTACATTTTATATTTATATATTATTTATTTAGTTTATATATTATATTTTATGTTTTTTTCTGACAATGATTCTTCCTTTCACTCTGCTAATAGTTCTATTACTTCTCTTGATAGCTATGGCTCAACAACGGAACCCCTCTGTGACACCATCTGTAAAATATTTAATACACCGGGTAGTCGGCTCCTAAATATCTGTCACATTAATGCACAGAGCATTCCTAGCCATCATAGCGACTTGTTTGGTTTATTTAATGGCGCAAACGTTCATGCCATCTTGGTCTCAGAGCTGGCTCAAACCTCACCTACCTTCTATCTTATACAGCCAGAGTACGTCAATTATATTTACGCCTTTTAGCAGTCTTAATTAGTTTTTATTCAAATCAATTTCTTATATGTAGGTATATTTTTATGAATACGGCCAAAATTTCGTACTAAAAACATAAACGCACATAAGTGCGAACAAGCAATATTTTAAGTAACTACGATACCTATGCCTAATGTACTTTTGACTTGCAAGTAATAAAAATACAATCCATCACAGTAGCACCTCAACCGGTGAGAAGATCCCCAACCCTTTACTCAACATAATCTAAAAATAAAGCCATTGTTAAGAGACGTTTCCTGGTAGTTGGTAAATTAATTGCAATAAAAAATCAGATAGTAGACACGCACGTCACGTAAAGGGTTGATAAGGGTAACTCCGTGTCTTGGAAGGTGATATACCTTTAGATTTTGTTTAAAGTTTCGCGCAGATTCATAAATCCGTAAAATTTATAGCATCATTGTTACTTTAAAATAATTTATAGACATATTTTTATCCAGAACTAGCCTTTGCCTGCGGCTCCACCGCAGCCAAAAGCTAGCTTATAGGTTACATCTCAGGTTCCTGATATAGTAGCGGGATAAAATGTATACATACCAGTTTTTAATTCTAATCGAGAGCTATCAAATAAAAAAAGTTGCATCAAAATCCGTTCAGTAGTTTTTGCGTGATGCGCGAATGAACAAACAGATAAATAGACAAAAAATCTAAAAAAAATCGTTTTGTGTTTAGACACGCCTATATAGCCTAATACGGCATTTTTTCTCATAGCATCACGACTGTATTCCCCGAAAGGGTAGGCAGAGGTGTATTACGCACCCACGACTCGCCAGCTATGTTTAAGTCCCACGTAATAGGGGGCGAGCCTATTGACGTCTACCGGGCACATTTCCAAACTCCGGGCTGCTACTGAGAATTTTTCTTTTTAGGAAAAAGCTCAATAACATTGCCTGACCCGGGGATCGAACCCGAGACCTCATGATTATCAGTCGCATACACTACCGCTACACCAACGAGGCAGTTTTTTTTGTTTTCTCAAATATCTTAATTGTAGCTCTGTTACAGCTTTATAATAGGTAGTATATAGATAATTTTTGTATGGGATACTAATTTTAAAAATATTACGATAATAGAAAGCTTTCATCGAGATTGGCTTTAATAAATATGCAACATAGTGAAAGAGGTTTTTGCTAAAAATATATGTTACATCATTTATAATTTCTCTAAACTTAATTTATTTATTAGAGGGGTGCTAGAAATATAAAGAAATAGGTGAACACGTATTCACCATTATTACAGCCCTTACACGGATAACCTTCATTTATGGCCCGCCATAAAGGCAGGATAACTATCTTAACATTATTTAAGATCTCTTCCTTTCAGTGATAATATCTACAGTTCACCACATCAGTGTGAAACAGCGATTGGTACTCCTACTGCGCGCATGGTGAGCGAAAGCGCTGGAGGCCCAATAGCCCTCTTTATTCTCTCTTTATTATTCTTCCTCTCCACTGCCAATCCCTTTCCTTGGTTGGTTGGCTACGTGTGATTGATTCCCCTACTGTTTTAAGCATATATAATATACATATAAGCTAATAATCTAGAATGTACCAATCTAAAAAACCTAATTTTAATCTTATTGCTCCTGAAGATCAGGAACTTCTATGTTCATAACCCAATTAACATTTATGAGTGAATAATCCGTAGGTGATTAATTTAGCTAATATTGAGAGTAATTAAGCAACCTAGGCAAAGGTTTATTTAACAAACTAAATCTAAATGATATTAATTAAACAAGGTTTTTAGTGTAATGCTCGTTAAAATGATCCCTGTAATAATTCAACATTAATTACCCGTAGTTTCAATTAATCTTAATTAGCGTCATTGAATTTATTGCCCACATTCCTATAGAACGTTCTGATACATTTTATATAACAACAACACAACATAGCATCACGATTGTATTCCCCGAAGGGGTAGGCAGAGGTGTATTACACACCCACGACTCACCAGCTATGTTTAAGTCCCACGTAATAGGGGGCGAGCCTATTGACGTCCGGGCACATTTCCAAACTCCGGGCTGTTACTGAGAATTTTACTTTTTAGAAAAAGCTCAATAACATTGCCCGACCCGGGAATCGAACCCGAGACATCATGATTAGCAGTCACTTACACTACCGCTACACCACCGAGGCAGTTAAAAACACTTTATATGAATACATATATATTGAATAATATCCTTTGTGATGCGAATGTAATTTAAATAATCTTTTAGTAATTTTCCATCGGTTTTAATAAAAACAAAGTAGTGGATAGTTCATTCCCAAGCGTTGCGTGTTTCTATACAAAGAAACTAATATCAAGAATAATTTTATTTAGTTATTGAACTGAGAAGGCCTTTAAAAAAAATGTATACATTTATGATCTATATTTTTTAGCATTTGTGGTGCTCCGCTGCTTTTTAAAGTACAAATTATTTGTGAATAAGGAAAAAGAGATTTTTTGTACGAGTGGGAATCGAACCCGCGTTTTTTTCCAATCCGGGGAAGTGCTCTAAGCCACTGAGCTATCGTACAGACCTATTTGGTCATCCTAATTTCCTCATGACATTAGTCTCTATGACCAACGCCATCTATCGGAATGCATTTACATGCATCAATCCAATATAGTAAGTTCAATTTTGCAATTAAAATTTATACTATTTGATGGCGCGATTATTTATACATTTTGAATCTATATTTTTTAGCATTTGACATGCTCCGCTACTTTTTAAAGTACAAATTATTTGTGAATAAGGAAAAAGAGATTTTTTGTACGAGCGGGAATCGTACCCGCGTCTTTTGCAATCCGGGGAAGTGCTCTAACCCACTGAGCTATCGTACAGACCTATGTGGTCATCCCAATTTCCTCATCACATTTGTCTTTATGACCAACGCCATCTATCGGAATGCATTTGCATGCATTAATCCAATATAGTATACTATGTATTTATTTATTTGGCTAAGAATGTGAAATGCTTAAAAATATATATAAAATAATAAGAAATAAAAACAGTTAAAAGGGCAAATAGACTTTTGATAAACGGACTGGAGGTACTCATTTTTATGTCTTTACGCTAGTTACCCAGAATAATAAATTTATTCCTTTAAATAGATTTTAAAGGGATCAAAGCAATTCTTGTATTTATATACTGTCCTCTTACCTACTCATCTAGTATATAAAATGTCTTTTTGAAAATATTTCGTCAGAGTATGAGCATAATATCGTAATTAAACCTTATAAAAAACAATATTAGATCTAAGAAATTAAAGTATATTCTCGAAGCTACGAATTTATAATTTCAAAATCTCCATGTAACTCATTAAAATCTCTTGAATATATCGCTTAATATTATGGTTATATCGCTAACGTTGGTAAGTTTGAAGTGCATGGTGGTTCTAGACATGATTTAATTTATTTGTCAATACTTTATAACAACAAAATCATACGTCATGTAAGAGATTTAGATTTATTTATAGAAAATAACTAGCCTCAGCCCGCGGCTCCACCGCAGCCAGGTGCTAGTTTTTAGGTTATATCTCAGGTTTCTGATTAAGCAGCGGGATAAAATGTATACCAGTTTACAAGTCTAATCAAGAGCTATCAAGTAAAAAAAGTTTCATCAAAATCCGTTTAGTAGTTTTTCCATGATGCGCGAACGAACAAATAGATAAAAATCTAAATAATATATACAAATAATAAACAGACTAAAAATCTAAAAAAAATCGTTTTGTATTTAGACATGCCTAACACAGTTATTTTTTTCTTAAATATCATAAATGTACAGAAATAGCTCTGTTACAGTTTTATAATAGTAGAAGATAATAAATAAAGTTGCAAGTAAAAGGATAGGGAGTGTACAGAGTTATATGCAGAGTTTTTTAAATCAGTATATAGCAAGGAAAAACCGCTATTAGACGTCAATACAGCGATGGCAGAGGGCTCTGTGACTAGCTCCAGCGTACACTTGCAAACTATAACGCTGACAGAAGTAAGTAATGCGCTTGCACGCCTTAAACATTAATATTCTATTGGTTCAGACGGTATACCACCTTTTTTTCTCAGGGATTGTAAGAAGGTATTTGCAAAACCTCTTCAACATATCTTTAATACATCTTTAAAATTAGGAAAATTCCCAAGCAAGTGGAAGATTACGAGAGTCGTTCCAGTTCCTAGAGGTAAGGCCAGGCTCTGATTTTAGTGGTTATAGACCAGTGGCCTTACTATCTTCACAACCTGCTAAGAAGGTATTTGAGTCTGTAATTCAGCGGGTGTACAAAATCAAGTGGAGGGGTTATTGACGGACGCACAACATGGTTTTAGACGCAGCCGTAGTACTGTCACTAATCTGCTTAATTTTATGTTCATAGTAGTGCTGGCAGTAGATGCGGGTATTCAGGTCGACGGTGTATATGATGATGGGTATGGTAGGTTATGACAAATTGGATGTGCGGCGGGATTTTATGCTTGCTATATATATTTATAAACTTTGCGTGGTTATGTACATAATCCATATTTTTTGGTTAGATTACAAATTTACGTTCCGGATCGGTACGTATGGAGGCAGCGGCGTCCGCCGTTGTTGTTGGTACCAACTGCTAGGACTAACCTACTAGCAAAAAGTCATATCAATCGCGCATTAAAAATACTAAATACAGTACACGAAAACGTTGAAATTTTTGGCACTTGTTACAGTGAATTCGCAAATAATTACCATGTTTGTTGTAATTTTTAAATGTAGTTACAGTTAAATTTAGTTAATTTTTTCAGATATAATTTGTAAAATGACCCGGCTACTGCATTGTTTTTTTCATTTAACCTGTAATATAGCCATAAGGGATGTAGAGTAAATGAGTAAATAAAAAAATAAGTTAACCCACACCACAAGCTTTCGGCTACTCTGCTATCTCTGCGAAATTGTTGGCATTTGAATACTAAATTCTTTTAGTTCAGTCACATTTTGTTTCCATATTTGAAAACACTTGTGTTTGTTACTCTGATATATCACTCATGAACTTCTAAACAAATTGGAACACGTTTTACTTTTGGACTACGTAAATATGACCATATTATCTACTCGCTATCAATCATTACTAAATTTACTTACTCTAAGATCTTATTTCTACTTACTCAAAGATCTCTCTTTTCTATTCTCAATGATCATTATGCTCCTAATTATATAACCTCAATTTTTCAAATTTGAGATGGTTCTCATATTTGTATATGTGTGCATCTGAAAAGTTACTCCTCGACACTCCTTTTCACCGCTCAGACTTTCTCTCCAAATCTTTCATAGATTCCACAATCTTCTACACCCCAAAACTCACCATTATATTTCAAATTTAAACATAAAATTAAGTTAATTTTCATCATAATCAACTTTTCCGAACTCGTAACATTCATTATGGAGTAGGAATATAGTATTTCTGATCCTCTTCTATTTTAAACTAGTTATAGCGAAATAATTAATTAGTTTTGTTTTGTTTTATTTATGCCTTAAGTTTGTTCTGTTTTACTTATGTTTTGTTTTTGAAGTAAATACTTCTTAAGAATCGTTGTGATTTGAAACTCGATGAAACGAAAATGCGTCACGATAAAGAAACAAACACATAAATGTATAGGAAACAGTCAATTGCAGAAAAATCAATAAAGTATTTTTTTCACCTACCCCGAAGTGAATCATTATACTTTTGTTATTTATGTTGCTATGGTGAGGTTCACAAGATCTTTTACCAAAATGGTCCAATGAATCCCTACGGGATCCATTTTATCGTTGCAGAAAACAAAATTTTAATTAATTTTAATGCCCCATTAAATTTAAGTGAGAGGTCATTTTAAGCTTGGTAAAAAATAATAAACCTTACATTCCGTGGGTTCGATTCCCACTCACGACAATTATTTGTGTGATGAACACAAATATTTATACTGGGTCTGGGTGTTTTCTATCTATTCCATCCATCCATCCATCAGCCTTTCGACGTCCACTGCTGAACATAGGCCTCCCCAAGACAACGCCACAACATGTGTTTCGCTGATATGGGGAATAGTGCCGTAATCGCCACGCTTGGCAGGTGGGTTGGCGATCGCAGTGGATGTTGTTAATACTCGAGGGAGTGCTGCTGCCCACTCCTCCGGTATTCCCTCAGTCGGCTCTTACGACTCCCATGGGTGGAGAGGGGTGGGACAATTCTAAGGCACACGGCAATCTATCTATTATATGTATGTATTTACAAAAAAAAAGTTGTATATGTATTATATCCGTAATCTGGTACATGGGTACCATGGGTACGCTTGTGCTGCCATAGCACAAGCGTTAAGCTTAGTTAGGGACCAGAGGACGTTGTGTGAAAAATATCCCTGAATATTTTTATTTTTTTATTTGTTTATCCTAATGCTCCTAATACTCTATATCCACCTCAGTCTCTCGTAGACTACTTTTCAGAAGTTTCACTTCTGCCGTGTGTGAATTGCACATACCTATATGGTTTTTTTTATTATTATTAAAGTCGACTGGTAGAGGATGCCAGGCATTTTTTTTTATTGCATATAGCGCAGACGAGCCACGGCGCACCTGATGGAAAACGGTAACCGTCGCTCATGGTCTCAACTAATACCGAGAGTATTGTCAAGCCACTGCTCACCATTTCATTTCACCAACAATTATTTGTGGATCTCACAAAGAGTTGTCCTGTGAGGGAATTGAGCCCACAACACTCGAGCGGGAGGCCGATATCTAAACCACTACACCATCTGTGCAGTCATCAAAAATCAAAATTGAATAATTCATCTGTTATAACAGACAATGGAGAACATTTACGATGAATTCTGTATAAGAAAAGTAATTACGAACTCTATTTCATCAATCATGGGGTTTAAATATAATAAAAAGTATCTAGGCAGACTGAAGAAAAAAGGGTAAATAAAATAGCAGTAAATAACTTTAGATAGTTGAGCAAACAATAGCCCACAATTCAAATATTTATAATGAATTTTCAGGAACCTTTCTGTGTCAGAGCCTTTCTTTTATAAAACAGGTAATTTTATTTGCTGAACAGCCTCATAAAGCATAAAAGCTTTTGTATCAACATTTCTAGTAAATGAAATAAATATTATTATAAATATGTACAAAAGCTAACAGGTATTTTTTTAATATTCTCCATTTTTGCAATGACTAAACGTGAAGTGTTTTAGGATGTATAAGTGATTTCCTTTCCTTGATATATCTAATTTGGGTAATTGTACTCTTTCATTAATATTTTTTACTGAATTGAATACTTTATGAAGTATCAGTCTAGCGAATAGACCAATAGAAGGACATAAGCTCTGCTTTGAGGTTTAGGTATCTTTCTATTTTTGTAAGTTGTGTGTACATTAACATTATCGTTGATCGTTGGTCCTCGATAACAAACATTGTCGGTTATTACTTACTTATCATCACTATTCTTGCATGTTGAGGAAGCGGGCTATGTATGCAAGAATAGACAAGCTAGCCTTTTGGCACTCTGTTCTCTCTGCCTACCCCGCAAGGGAGATGGCGTGGTGATAAGTAAGTAAGTACTATTCTTGCATACATCTCGCGCTTCCTCAACATTCATAATTCTGTTCATACATGCTCGTCGATTTCGGAGACTCCTGACTCTACCTTCCTTCAATTTATTTATTACCGATTTGGTCTAGGTAGGTGAGTCTCGGTCTCCCCCTGTACCTACATCCTTCCACTTCTGCATTGTATATGTTCTTAACCAATCATTTGTCCGACATTGTTTTCTCATGTCCGAAGCATCGGAATCATTTATTATTTAAAAGATCCTCACCTTATCTAACCCTCTTGCTCCATTAGACTGTCAGTCAGTCATCTCTCCGTAATAAAAATTATATTTCGCTGCAACTGATTCGAATAAAGAGCCACGTAGTACAAATTTATCACCGCTCCAAGCCCAGTCTTCGGGTATATATAAAACCAAAAAAGAAAGAAATTAAGTAAATTAAACCTCTGCCATGAAAGTAACACTCAAAACAATGCCTATTCATCTGGCCGGTGTGGCGTAATAGAGCAATTTCCTTCATTCACGTTCACAACTACATTTCTCTCTTGTCTGCTAGACTTCAGAGATTGCTTAAATATTATTTATTATGCACAAAATTATTCTAATAGAGAAGGATCTTAGGGCCACCAGACCTTACTTATTTTACGTAAAATAAAATCTATGGAATAAATAGAGCCCTTTTTTACTTAGATTAAACTTACGTATATCTGCAATTTCTCTAAACTATTATGAACTCATCAAAAAACTCACCAACGCAACACAACCATGCGATACGATAGAACTCTCAGAACCACAACATTGCAATATTCCGCAAAAATCTGAACATAAATTCGACACGTGTTTCACCTCTAAACGAGGCATCCTCAAGAACGCTCGGCAACAAATGAGCCTAATCATTCAATTTCATTCAATTCTGTCGAAAGATAACTGGGATTGACAATCCGTGGGTGAGTGGTGGGCTCTCCTCCTAAAA
The DNA here is from genome assembly GCA_948253155.1 of Leucoma salicis. NCBI lineage: Eukaryota > Metazoa > Arthropoda > Insecta > Lepidoptera > Erebidae > Leucoma > Leucoma salicis. The sequence continues at coordinate 11,482,881 of OX411815.1, forward strand.
TCCATTCTATAATAGTAACAATGGACATCCGCCAAGTGTCGCCTCCTTCAATTAATTATAGGTATATATATTTTTTTTAATTAACAAATCATTACATATGTTTGTAATAGCCTATATTCTGTGTTCTGATTTTTCCTGATTTTAACTTCAATATTTTTTTATGTACCTATTGTTACAGGGGGGAATCCCTAACAATTAAATAAAAATAATATTCAAAATTTACAATTTAATTCAAAAAAAATTACAAAATAATTAATTATTTAAAAATTTGACGATAAATTAAAACAAGAGAGAGAGAGCGTTGAGAAAGCAGGGGGTGGTTCGTGCAACTGTGGGGGGGAGGCTGAATCTGGGCCGAAGGGCAGGCCCTCGTCTTCGGTCTTCAGCCCCTTCGGCGCACGCAGATGTATGCCGGAGGGCGGGTGAAGCCTGCGCAACCGGCGCTGGAACCGGAACCCGTAGGGCAGCCGCAACCCGGTAGGTCGTAACCCGGATCTCGTGCACAGTCAGGAACAGTACTTGAAACTTGAACTTGAATTCGGGACTTGAAACCCCAGGAGCTGGAAAACACCGGGTGGAACGTCTCAACTCCTGGGGACACTGTTCTGGTTCTTCTCGCCGAGCCCCCGTACCCGAACTAGTTTCAGGTCTGAGGGTGTCGGCCGACCATTACAGAGTCTATATTAAATTATTAATAAAAACAAATATCCTCACAGAATGGGGAGGGACCATCCAAAATATAAAACTTGGAGAAAGTATAATAAAAAAAAAATCAGAACCCCCCCTACATTCTGCAGGTATTAAGCATTGATACTGATAAAAAAAAATAGTTACCTAATAAATGACCGCCCCCTAAGGGGCGGTGAGATGATATAGCACAGCACATACAAACAGAATAATTTTTAACTACAATTAAACAAAAAAACCAGTTGCATAATAGTCTAGATGATAAGTAACACCTAATGATAAAACTGTTTTTAAAATGCCTGTCTGCCCCATAACGGCGACGGCGTGAAGATATGTAACCTTTAACAAAAAATAGTTTTAAAATGCCTGTCTGCCCCATAAGGGAGACGGCGTGAAGATATATAACATTTAACAAAAAAATAGTTTTAAAATGCCTGTCTGCCCCATAAGGGAGACGGCGTGATGTTAAGTAGCAAGTAGCAAAAAGCAATATTCTTAAATTATATACTGTATGCGAACTATTATATTTCACAGGTAGAAGCGAATAAATTTGCAGTTGTATGTTACAATCTTAAATAATTAGTATTGACAAATTTGGAATAAAAATTCTATGGAATGACAACTATACATTAAACACAAAGTGAAAAATGTGAAATCGAAAATAACAGTCACGAGCAGGATTCGAACCTGCATCTCCTGGATACCGTCCAGATGCTTTGCCAATTCAGCCATCGTGACCCTTGCTCCTGACTGCTAATTTCAACAACACATTCATACTTAACGTCTTTGGGTGACGCCTGCACCATCTGTCGGAAGTATTTTCATACATTATACCGACCAGGTAAACTTAATTTTGCAATTAAGATTTTACCTAATAATGACGCAAACCCTATAAATATTTAGATATGTTTAATGTATGTTGCTAAGCATGTCAAATGCTAAAAATATATATATAAATATCTAAATGACAACTATGTTATGATTATTACTAGGTATTTTGCAAAGAATTTAAAGGTATAGATATTATAATAAGAATTCTATCGGAGAAGTTTCGGTCAACTAAATTAGTGTAAAAATTTAGATATGTAAAATAAAATTATCTAACGTAATAAAATGACGAGTAGTAACAATAAAAAATATATGTGCCAAAGGGTGAAATATTCCTCCATAAGAATCTTAACACACACGAAATTGTGCAGCAGACATGGGCTATTTTTAGAGGATAATTTCGAATTGTAAAAGAAATGTACGTAACCTTTTTATTCGGGTGTTAGTGACTAATTATGGGGGGCGGTATATTTAAGACCGGCGCTCCCTTCAGCTCAGTTCTGGAGGGAAAGTACAGTGTCAAAACTTTTAGGATTCCTACTTTTTTTTTACTTTATGACCTGGTGGCGTTAACAAATTAAAAATTATATGGTAGGTACGAAATATTGTGTAGTACTAAATAAATAGGTAATAATCTCTGTACGAACAGTATGATGTTTTTTGACAATTATATACCTTTGAAACAAATGATTGGTAGGTATGTATTATACAATACGTCTAATCATCTCGTTAGAACAAACTTTATAGAACAGTTACTTAACGTAAAATCTACTTTTCAATTATGATTATACTAATAAATCTCGTTAGAACGAATTTTATAGAACAGTTACACGTAAAAATCTACTTTTCGAACATGGTTATACCAATAAAGTAAACGAAAGAAAATTAGTCCTACAATAGAAATTATTATAAAAAGTACCTTGAGGTTTTCCTAGTCACACACTTTTACATTTAAATGCCCTAGGCAAAAATAATGTTTTAAGTGTGTACTATATTAATTAAAGCAGTGTTATCTGCCTTGACACACACGATAATTCAGAGTCCGAGAAAAAAATCTACCTCCTGTTCCATATTTATATTTTTACTCTAACTCTAACTCTACTCCCTCTTCTATCTTTCTCTTATCGCTATCTCATTTTAGCGCTGTTGCCCCGACTTACTCATTGGTGGATAGTTTTTTGTTCTAGAACTTTTCCTATCCATACGCTTGCGATTGGAGTAGCCATGGAACGTTCTCGAACCCTTGCGTACTCTGCTCGTATCGGAGATCGCATGCTGGCCATATATGGTAATAATATTTAATTCTAGCCTTTGTAGGAGTGGATTCATGCGACCCATTGGCGATAATCTAACTGGGTAGGGGGCCCAGGCAATCGCGCGTATTTTAAATTTGCGGATATGGTATCCGGTATCAGTTGAATATGCGACTTTATAATTTATATAGTAATTTGTTCGGTTACATCGTAACACTATATGATAATTATAATAGGTCCCATACATATGAAATTGAAGTAATGCGTGGAAAAAGCAAAACGATTTTCTTAAAGTAAAAAGAAGCTGTCCAAATTCGGGAAAAGTCCAAGGAGCAAGGTCTGGGGTACGGTGGGTGTCGGTCACATTGTAATCAAAGCTTCTCTAATTTAGCGACCGTCTGTTATGCAGTGTGTGGTCTAAACGTTGTCCTGAAGCAGTAGTGGGCTAGAGCAATTGATCAAATTCGGTTGTTTAACACCTAGCTTTTCCATCATGGTTTGGATTGTTGACAATATTTTGAAATAAAACTACGTTTACGGAATCTATCGCGTTTACTTGATTTTACTACTATCCCGACGTTTCGAATACTTTACAGCATTCATGATCACGGGTGGACTTAGATGATAGACGTCCAAGGCTGATATGTTATTTCAACGGTTTCATCTACCCACAGTATATGATTTTACAAAATGTTTGGTATCTACTTCAAATGTTTATGCTTACAATGTATGAGACTTTAAGTTAGTATATTAAAATGAGTATAATACTCCTCCTTAAATTGTAAAATTTTTGTTTTTATTTAGTGCTCAAAAATTCTACCACAAACTACCAGTAAGAAGACAATCTTGGTTATTAGTTTATATTATTAAATATATTGATTTTGCCAAAAGCTAAGACTAAGAAGCTACCACCGGATCGGAACGCCGCCTGACTGAGAAAGATCCGGCCAGAAAACTCAGTAGGCAACAACTGTTATGGATTATTAAATTTTGTACGGAATTACTGAGAGATTTTTATATTTTTAATTTTTTATTTTATTTTTATTTTTTTTAATGGCAAAGACTAATCACTACTGTGGGTTTTGCAATCTTGTGGCGTGCCTTCTTGTATTCTGTTTGGTGAGGCCTATCACAGGATATGTTGACAATAATTGAAATCGAAATGACGATGCCGAGAATCCCAATACTTGTGCGAAATTAGCAGTGAATAAAGCATCGTTAGATAGTGTATAAAATATAAAATACGTCGCTGTCGAATATGTTAGCCAGTTTAGGTTACGACTAAATTTCAACACATGGTCCTATTTACGGAGGATAATTGATATGAAAGATGAACAGGGTTGAAGAATCACAAAATATTGTGGTTCACCACCTTAACCACCTTATGCCAGAACATGTCGGATGCATTGGCTATGTTCAGGCTGAACGCCAAAAAACCCTCAATGAGGTATATCAGAAGACCGACTGTGAAGTAAGTCATAGTGGCGATCACTGATGAGCTGGTGATCCTTAGGATACTGCAGAAGTTGGTGGTTTATAAGTTTCTCCAATATCTTGGAGAACAAGGATGTCATCGCAATTGGCCTGTAGGTATAATTCGACGCATCCGACCGGTCACTCTTTTTGTGAATCGGATGTACATGGCCAATTTTTCACGAAGTAGAAACCCTAGTGGTGCTATAAGAGAGACAGTACAGGCGTATGATAAAAACGGGGTTAACCCCCGACCACACACGCAGCTCACTCGCTTTACTGTAATCTTGTATAATTCAGTGACTCTACAGAGACAAAAACTAATAAAATGCTAACAAGTACAAGCGCCAACGTAAGTGAACTCACTTACATAAATAAAAATGCATGTCATAAAACTTTTTTACCCACAACACGTCCCAAAGAGTATGTTCACTATTAGGTATTTAAGTGAAATAAAAAGATTAATGGTGTCAGCGCCCTCGATACATTCTAGTAATCCTAAAATATTTACACAGAAACAAGATTTTAAATTCCATCAATTCTTTATATTAGAGACCTTGTTCTGTAACTTTGATACTTTTTTACCGTATTCAAAAAGGAACAGGTGTTTTTACATTGTTTCTTTTATTTTGTATGTATGTACTCCGATTTATCCCTGATTTCTAGACCGATTAGCGTAATTTTTTATTGTTTGACGAAATATACTACCAAAGTGGTCCCAAGGAAATATGGTGATGACCTGGCGATTTTTCATGTCAAATTATTAATTTACAAGCGCAAAAGGATTAAACACAATACGCTACAACAACAAAAAAAATTAAATAAATATCAACGGAATTAAGAATTAAAGAAAGCTAGGTATAAGTACGCATTCTAGAATAGCCAGTAGCATTCTAGAATCCATTAGTATTCTGCCGCAGTCACCTTGTTATATTTCCTAATTAATCCATAAGATTAACATTTTCCTTATCAATCCGCTGTGCAAAGCTAGTCTCAAGTGGTGTCGATTAGCCACCTCCTATTTTTTATTATTCGGAGGACGTAATTTGTAATTCCAAGCCCCAAATAAACCCCAAACAATTACAAAATAGGTTTAGAGCTCACTAGTAGTGGTTAATAGAGAGACCAGTGTCTTTTATATATATAAAAACGTTTGTTCTTTTTTTAGGTGGGAAAAATGTACCTAACCGCACACCCCGTCGTTCGGGGCAATGAACAGGATAGAGTGGGGCCTTCACCCACTAAAGAAACCCACCGTGTGCAGTCTCTCCACCCTTCTTTTTTTGTTATTAACCACCTCCTATTTTTTATTATTCGGAGGACGTAATTTGTAATTCCAAGCCCCAAATAAACCCCAAACAATTACAAAATAGGTTTAGAGCTCATTAGTAGTGGTTAATAGAGAGACCAGTGTCTTTTATATATATAAAATCATTTGTCCTTTTTTTTTTGGTGGGAAAAATGTTCCTAACCGCACACCCCGTCGTTTGAGGCAACCAACAGGGTAGTGTGGGGCCTTCACGCATTAAAGAAACCCGCCGTGTGCCGTTTCTCCGCCTTTGTTGGTGAGCCACTGGAACTATGTTACATTCCTTCGGTGGTGCCGTCTCTCCACCTGACTGACGATCAACTTGTAGCTAAAGCTAGTAAGTCTAGAAATATGACATTACTATTAGTAATAAGGTCGCCCATTGTGAGCCATTCTTCGAAACCGAGGGTTGTTGCCTCATTGGTATGGCTCATTTTTTTTTAAACTCAGATTGATACTGGTTTATCTAGTACGTCTGGGTCAACACATATTACAACATATATCAAAGGCACTGATCTCTACCTAGTAGTTCAGGATTAAAACTATGCTGATTAATTGACGAACCAGATTAATGATGATCAAGACAGAAGAATGAGATTATGCAACATATTGATTAGAATCAGGCAAATAAATGAGAAAAATCTTATATTGTTGATTAACAACTTTATTGGGAAATACCTGGCAAATGTAAAAATATTTACTTTTACATGTACTTTTTAGTTCAAATAAGGTAATCTTATATTAGATTTTAATTACTCGTTGACACACCTCTATAAATTGCATAACAAAGTAACTTTTTTGCAATAAAATAAATATTTTTGTATAAGCAAACATAATTAAAATTACAATATTTTATAGAATAGCTAAGATCACGTATTGACACAGATAGATTTCGACAGATTGATTAGAAAATTGAATTAATTTCTTAAAAAAATATAACAGAAACCAAAAAAATAAAAAAATCTGAAAACAATTTTAACGTAAAATAAGACTCTAGCTAACTCTAAAGTAAAAGAAGACAATCAGACTTAATTTGGCAACAGGGACTTTGAATTTGAAATCGTAGAGCAATAAGTACTTAATGTTTAAAAGATTAAAAATTCAAAGATGTTCAAATGTTCATCACTAGAATCTAATAAATGGGTCATTCTGAGTTATGAGGTACCAAGTTATTAGAAGAGGCGGCACGACAAAAATTATCGAATTTTAATATAACTGTAGTATTTTTTTATCGAAACACTTATTATCTTCATATTCGGAAAGCAGCCAGACAATTAATTTACTTTTTACTATTTTATAACTGACCAGGGGAGATACTACATGCAGGGGAGAGATACGCCGTACAGGGTAGCATACTTTCTGAACAGGGGAGAGACATTGATATTGTTTTATGAAACAAATCATAGTAGTAGGTCAAAGATTAAGATTATTTATATTGTTAGTTCATATAAATAAAATATTAAAAGTCTGCCGTTGGCCTCGCATTGCATGAAAACCACTGGATATATTTCGAATAAGTTTTCATTTCTGAAACACTTGGCACATCTAAAAAATACTGCAATATCTTTACAGTTTTAAAAAACCTTTTTTTATAAAGCACTGAGCGTTGGGAGTTGTGTGTTATCTTGTCGCAGAGAAGTGGGGAAGAGGGGAAGTCCCTTCTACCTCTGCCTCATGATGATAATAAGTAACGCAGATGAAGTCACGGATATCAGTGGGTCTGTTATATAGAATTGAAAATACAAATTTTCAATTCAATCATTAATTAAAACAAGTACTTAAGGAAAATCTCTAAATTTTAAACACAAAAATCAACTGAAGCAAAAACCTAGATTAGATTATCTTTAGCATTAATTTCAATTTTAGAAACACAACAGCAGTCGTCTGTAAACATAATTAAAAAAAAAGTGAAAAAAATATATACTTAAAACTAAACTTTTTGAACCCTGCTCAAAAACATCAATACTTTCAACGAACAAGTTGAAAATAATCTGCCCTCTCATTGTTTGACACGAGTAATTCTTTTAGTATTTTATCTAAATTTTTCCATGCATTGTCACAAATTTTACAGAACATCACTTGATTTCACCATCTAAGTCTATATGTATCGGCGTTCTGTATTTTGGTACATAAGTTTAAGCAGCACCAAATCGCCATTACTCAGTGATTTTTTCGAAGATGTTGAGTTGGTTGGTTGTTGCTTCGTTTCACTTTTTGTAGTGGCATTTTGGAAAATAATCGGTCATAGTTATGAGAATATGCACGTAGCTTTTCTGTGCGTTGCTAGGATTTTAATGAGCCCAATGGCTCAATAGCAGAATCAGAAGTTGGGACAGATACTTCTTCAGTACGAGGTTTAGGATTAGTCATTATGAAATAATCCAAGGTACCAACCAAATGCAAAATGACGCCAAATGTTAAGGTCACAGAAGCAGCTTAAGCTTTATTAACAGAGTGGAAAAAATAAGTTTGAGCACCGTTAATGTGCCTGTAAGAGTTTTTAGAACCTTCGTCGGTCTGAGCTTTGCTTGTTTTTATATTATACCAGCTTCATCAATAGTCAAAGCTTCGATATTCGTGCAACTTTTTTCAAGAGGCTTGGATAGTACTTCCGACGATGAAATATCGGTGCCTAGTGCAAGTTTCTGTTTGCAGTCTCCTTACAAGTTGCTCCCATGCCATCAGTAGCTCCTTTGCTATGGCCTGCCTTGTAATAATTTCATGACAAATTTATGACACGACGTAAACACATGAGGGGAGGAGATGAGGTAAAACACGTATAACATGGTTTCCAACACTTTAAACATAATTTTGTTGCGAAACTGTGTGACGGGACAATCGCTTACAATATGTAATTTGATCAGAGTAAGAAATTGATGTATTGACTGAATCATGTACATGTAACAGTGTATATACGACATATTTTTATCTCCCCTGGATAGTGAGAATCGCCCCTGGCACACTTGGAGGCAGGGTAAAGATGGCAGGGGAGATACTTTTCTGTAATTAAACTGGTATAATGGTGAAAGTTTTTGTAATACGCAAAGAACAAAGAAAAATGCTATTCTATGCATAAATTACAGTAATTATATAAATCAATTAAAGTATTTTGGTTTATAATTGCGAAAAAAATCTTACCAGTGGAAAGAACATGTTTACTGATTCACAACTACTCCAACTAAATGCCTTCATTGAAATAATGGTCAGAATACCCGCATGCTTACGTCTTGAAAGTTTTCTTGTAACTTCATGTCAAATGCTTTATATTTAAAGTCGCAATTTACGCGGTAAAGCAAACAGTTGTGAGTTTTTAACAAATATAAAACGCCAGGGGAAGAGACGCTAAATATGAGGCACAAAATGTAGATATGAGATTTTTTATGAAAAAGCAAAATTTTGTAATTGTTTTTCTCAGATTCCACTACTTTCATTTGTCTAGTTTCAAAGTAACACGAAATTTTATTGATTACATAATTTCAAATCAGTTAAAACTACTGATTTACTAACATAATCTGTTAAGGGACATAGCAGGGGAGATACATTTTCCATGTTTCAGTTACTTTTGTGACTAAATTAAATACAATTAATTTATGAATTTAAGTGACCATAAAGGAGATGGTCAGTTTTAAGATAGAACAGCGTTATTTCAAATTAATTGAATATGTAAATATGATTTTTTCTCATTGCCGTTGAAAATACCTCATAACTCAGAATCATCCAAATACAGATCAACATTTTCTAAATTGACTCATAAATGGAGAATAGCCTGCCCAGGTGTTTGCCTACCCAAGGACCCGTCCTCACAAAAGCAGTGGGACAAGCCACTTTCTGAGCTGGTACAGAATAATCTTTTACAAACGTGCAGAGGGCTTACAGAGCGTGCTCGTCAGAGCTGTTTCGCGTTGGCAGTCTGGTCTTTGGTTAAAAGCTCTACCACCAAATGCATTAGGCACGGTTTTAGACAACAACACATTCCGTATTATTGGTGCTCCGTGCGTCGTTCCACACCGATGTACATGCAGCGATAATGTAGATAGCCTGGATCACCACAGGCTATCATGTATCAGGAACGCTGGCCGTTTAGCTCGTCACGGCACTTTGAACGATTTCATCCGTGGGGACAAGGGACGGTTTGGGATGCTACCTGTGTGGATATTTTGTCTTCGTCTCATATTTCAGTTTTCCCGGAGTGCTGGTGGCGGTGCTATAATTACTAAATCACACAAATGGCGTATATATTCTAACCTCGGCAGAGGTTACTTGTTTGTGCCGTTATGGTTAGAGGCAATGAGCCCCTGGGGACCTGGCGCTTGGTAAATTTATAAAGACTTAGAGAAAAAGCTTGTAGAATCTACACGTGACAATAATGCTGGCTTAAACTTTACAAAAGGATTAGCTTCGCTATTCAGTGAGGTAATGCTGCCGGTATTTTGGGCGCGTTGCCGGTAGTAGGTATATGGTTATTTGTTTTAGATTATTTATCTATTTTTTTGATTTATAGCGCATACTTCTTATGGTAGATGAAACAGATAAAGAACAGAAAGGAGATCTTATGGGTTTATCCAGTAGATCTACTTCTAAATAAGTGGAGGCTTTGTTGCTTTGTATGAGAATTGCTGCTTGTATATGTCCTGGCATATGAGAATCCTGTTCTCTGTCTAGAGACTCTAGAGGCGGGAATGTTGACTCTATAATATTTTCTTGGAAAGCTATTGGTTCAGCCTGCGATAATGTGCTGGGACTCTCTGGTAGAATGTTTTGAATAACCAAGGCCTTTGTTATTTTTTCTTGTTTTTTTTCTATAGTAATATGACTTATAAATTCTTTCTCCGTCTTTTTCTTTCATTTAGTTTATTGATAGTTGCTTTTTTCCATTTTTCTGTGTAACATACACTCTCTGTCTGTCGATATTTTTCTTGTTTTTATTTCCATAGTTTCTCATTTCTTTTTTTTTATGTCTCCTTTTTTCCATGAGTCATGTCTTTACTAGCCTTTTTTCCTTCGATTGTTTCTTTGGATTTGCTCTTTTTAAAATGGTAGAGCCGAAAGAAAAATTTAACTAGAACCTAATTATATTCAAATTTATCTGGTCTTAAGAACCAGACAAATCCAGATTAATGCGACCCAAATAAATTAGAAATTTGAAGTTAAGTAAGCCTTGCTTCGTTATTTATTAAAATTTTAAATAAAATATATAATTGCTATGAATACATACCAATATCAGAGACCCTGCTTAGTTAATAAAAATTAAAAAAAACATATATGATTATCTAAATGAAGTCAGATTAATTATGCAACTTACGTGACAAACACCAGATAACAACTTTTGATCGTAAAATTTCACCAAATTAAACCATGTTTTGGAGTACTTCGTATAGCAGGACGATACTGACTGAAGCGACCAACCACGAGGTGATATTATCTTATCAAACACTTTATGTTTACCTTAAAAAAACAGCTGATGAAATTGCGCCAGCTGAATTATTATTTTAGTTGGGGACATTTATTAAAATAGTGTAATTACGAAAATGTAATTTTTTTTTTAATTAGTGTAATTACGAAAACGTACAATTATTTCTCATTTAAATAATATAATATCAAGTAAAGAGTATCTGAATATCGATGGAACTAACTTATACCAGTATATTGCCTCAATTATATTACCAAAACTTAATAATGCAACAAAAATTGGGGATGGGGACATACCAGATTAAGTAGTTTTGACTGAACTTAATTCATTACTGTTTTAATTAATGATAATTCGATATAGAGGCCTCGATAGACATCATAATTTACTATAAAACCTGAAATTTATGTCTAAATGGGAGATTATTTTCATATGTTCTTCAGTGAAAAACACTCTAAAACTACGTTCCGAAGAATCACCCTTGTACTCTTCTCAGTTAATTATTGTTTACTTTTTACATTGATTTTACTGGTGTACAATAAAGAATATATACATAGCATCACGCCTGTATTCCCCGAAGGGGTAAGCAGAGGTGTATTACACACCCACAATTTGTCAGCTATGTTTAAGTACCACGTAATAGGGGGCGAACCTATTGCCATCTACCGGGCATATTTCCAAACTCCGGGCAGATACTGAGAATTTTTCTTTTTACAAAAAAGCTCAATAACACTGCCCGACCTAGGGATTGAACCCGAGACCTCATGTTCAGCAGTCGCTTACACTACCGCTGCACCACCTAGGCAGTTGTATTTATTATAAAGAATATCATAAATAAAATAAATAAATCTGAACACGTATGTCTTTTTACTAAATAAACCCACCGTGTACCCATGTATCTCCTCCTGTATGGGCGGACCATTGGAACTGTATAACATTACTTCGACCGGTGCGTGCAGTCTCGAATCCAAACCTCCTACAGATCTAACAGACATGCCGTGAATGTTAGAGATAAGAGTATGAAACAGCCAGTAGCTATCTTCATATATTAGGTGCTAATTGATATATTACATACGATAATATAAGTGTGTTACACCCCTACTTATATAGTTTGCGTTAAAGGCAAATTAATAATATATAATTAAAAATACGTCAAGTTTCATTTCTCATAGTTCAGTTGGCAAAGCGTCTGAACTGTGATCTAAAGCCGCGGATTTGAACCCGTTATGTTTGCGCATTGACCATTATGAGTGTTTATGTTCCATTTACCTCCACTATTTGAGTCTCAATAGGACTATTGGCACAGTTATGTCTTTAGTAATGTGATAGCTAAAGGATGTCTAGACAATAGCGGCCCCATACCAAATGTAAATGAATATCATTACACTTCATCTTACGTTACAGTATAATTATGAAGCACATGTAGACAACCCATATTCTGCTATAAAAATTATAGGCGACGCTTACTTAAGGATTTAGGTATTACTAGCCTTTGCCAGCGGCTCCGCCGCACCCAAATGCTAGTTTTATAGGTCATATATTAGGTTCCCGATATAGTAGCGGGGTTTTAAAGTCTAATTAAGAGCAATCAAATAAAAAAAATTACATCAAAATCCGTTCAGTAGTTTTTGCGAGATTCATGAATGAACAAACAAACAGACAAAAAATTAAAAAAAAATGTTTTGTGTTCATATACGCCTATGTAGCCTAATACGGTCTTTTTTTCTCATATATATTAAATGTACAGACACAGCTCTGTTATAGCTTTATAATATTTAGCACATATTAATATTATTTCACCCGTTTACGGTTCCACTATTGGGCCCGGGTCTTCTCTCATAACGAGAGGGATTTAGGCCGTAATCCACCATACTTACCCAGTGCGGGATAGCAAATAAACCGTAGAAAAAAAATCTTGGCATGTAGGTTTCCTCACAATGTTTTTCTTCATCGAGCAGTGAAAATTTGCACACAAAATAAAAACTAGGCGTCGTGGGACGTCTACCTGATGAAACAACGAAATTATTTTGTAGAAATAAAATGATTATAACTTGACAAAGTACTCCTCAAGACGAATCAGACGAATATAAACTCGATGGGGATGCGTTGTTTGATTACAGAGTTACTGTGGCCACCTTCCAGCTCCATCATCAGACCTTGGATACCATCTAGAGACAAAGTACTCGTCAAGACGAATCATACGAGCCCAAACTCGATGGAGTTATGTCGTTTTATAACGGAGTTCCTATGGCCAGAATCTATCTCCATCATTAGACTCTGGATACCATCTAAAGACAAAGTACTCGTCAAGACAAATCAAACGATTCCTCCAAAACTCGATGAGGTTGCGTCGTTTCATTACAGAGTTACTGTGGCCACTTTCCAGCTCCATCATCAGACCCTGGATATCATCTCGGACTGGAGTACTAGTCAAGATATTTCAAACGAGCCCTAACACGATGAAGTTGCGCCATTTAATTGCAGAATTTCGCATGGCCAGCTTTCAGCTCCATCATCAGACACTGGATACCGTCTATAGACAAAATACTCTTTAAGATGTATCAAACAAGTCCAAACTCGATGGGGTTGCGTCGTTTTATTATCGAGTTACTGTGGCCACCTTCCAGCTTCATCACCAAACCCTGAATACCACATAGAGACAAAGTGCTCGTCTTGACGAATCATAATACGAGCCCAAACTCGATGGGGTTGCGCTGTTTCATTATAGTGTTCCTATGTCCAGCTTCCAGCTCCATCATCAGATCAGCTCCATGTCATCATAATAATTGCAATGTCACGCGATATACATATGCGTGTAAAATTTCAGCTCAATTGGACACCGGGAAGTGTGTCAAATTTAACTTGCATGATTTGAACGGGACAAGTTTATTTGATTTGAATAGCGTCGCCACGCTAACAGCCGATTTACATTAGATGTTTCACATCAATAAATATGACCAATTATAAATTGTGTAGATTCAGGGTTTTATTAATGCTTAGGTGCACGTAGACCCAATCACTAACTATAAGACGGTCTCGTGGTATATTAATATTCAGATATTGGTAAGCCCAATATCCCAAAACTAATTAAGTACTAAATTGCAAGTCATTGCATCAATTACTGTATTGTTTTTTTTAAACACCCTGCACTAAGAAATAATCCTTATATCGCGGGGGACTTTACGAACGTACAATTCCACAGACACAAATTTCGCCCAGACTCAGAACAACCAATTATTATTAACCATTATAAATAATTAACCAGTGTGCGAATCGAAGGCACAACACTCGGGCAGGAGGCCGGTATCATAACCAACTCGCCATCTGTGCAGTTTTCTGTTTTAGATTACTGGTAGTCTGTATTTTAGTTTACTATATTGGTGGTAGGGCTGAATTCCAAAAAAAAGAGAACCTACTCACTTAATATCTGGCTTGAGTGGGTCGGTACCACATTTTCCATATGACATAGTTGCGGCGGAAGATAGTCGTTCGATCTTTAATTTCAGCAGTACAATTATTTACTTTATATTCGCGAAATAAATGAGAATAGCGGCTTGACAGTACTTTTAAGTTTTAGTTAAGTCCATGGGCGACGCCTTTCCATTACTGTCAGGTGAGCCATGACACGTCTGCTACTAAAAGCAAAAAAAATAGCATTGGCTGTATTTTTAAAGAACAAAACACCTAGATGTTAAATCATAATTGGGGAAAACGAATGATGTCGAATGGGTATACTAGCAACCCGCCCGGTCTCACACGGGTAAAAGAGCACATTGATGATCCCATTTTTTGTCTTAGTGAACTGTTATTAATTAGCATAACGCCACAACTTTCAATCCCTATATCGCTCTCGTTTACAATACATAGCGTACGCAAGTTTAGCATCTTAGTAGGTCTTGAAGAAAACTTATATAGGAAAATTTATGTAGTGAAAATAATAGCGCGTGCCATCGCAATGACTTTGTGTATCCCATCCATCCATCCATCAGCCTTTCAACGTCCACTGCTGGACATAGGCCTCCCCAAGAGAACGCCACAACGAGCAGTCCTGTGCCGACCGCATCCAACGGCTCCCCGCAGCTTTGACCAGATCATCGGTCCATCTGGTGTGGGGCCGTCCTATGCTGCGCCGTCCGATACGTGGTCGCCACTCGAGAACCTTTCTTCCCCAACGGTTGTCGGTTCGTCGAGCGATGTGGCCTGCCCATTGCCACTTCAGCATGGCAACCCGGCGGGCTATGTCGGTCACTTTCGTTCTCCTACGGATCTCCGTATTACGGAAACGATCACGTAGGGATATACCAAGCATAGCCCGCTCCATGGCCCGCTGAGCGACTTTGAGCCTTGATACGAGGCCAACATTCAGAGACCACGTCTCTGTTCCATATGTCATCACTGGTACACTGGTCGTAGACCTTTGTTTTCAGACACTGCGGAATATTGGACGAGAAGATCTTCCTTAGCTTCCCGAACGCTGCCCAGCCGAGTTAGATTCGTCACCAGACCTCTTTCTCGAAGTTGTGCCTACCTAACTGGACTGTTTGTCCCAGGTAGACAACTATGTCTACCACTAGGTCGACAACTTCGAGAAGCGCACTCCTGACTAGGACCTGTGCTGATATGACATGGACATTAGACATTACTTTCGTCTTGTCCATGTTCATTTTGAGACCCACTAGTCGGGAAACCCTGCTGAGATTATTGAGCATGGTGACAAGGTCCTCTAGCGATTCTGCCATGACTACGATGTTGTAGGCATATCAAAGGTGAGTGATGTATTCGCCATTGATGTTGATTCCGAATCCGGTCCAGTCCAAGAGCTTGAAGACATCTTCGAATGCAGCGGTGAAGAGTTTCGGGAACATAACGTCTCCCTGTCTAACACCTCTCTGCAGTTGTATCGGTTTCGTGCTCCTATCCTGAACTCGGACTGACATGGTGGCGTTTCTATACAAGCACTTCAGCACTTCGATATACTGATAGTCAATTTGGCACTGCTGAAGGGACTGCAGCACCGCCCAAGTTTCAATCAAATCGAAGGCTTTCTCATAGTTCACAAACGCTAGACACAGAGGCCGATTGTATTCCTCGGTTTTCTGTTTAATCTGGCGTAGCGTGTAGATGTGGTCTATGGTACTATAGCCTTTTCGGAAACCGGCTTGTTCGGGAGGCTGGAAGTTGTCAAGCCTGCGCGTGAGTCGATTTGTAATGACCCTCGAAAAGTACTTATAGACGTGGCTCAAAAGCGAAATAGGTCTATAGTTCTTCAAGAGGGATCTGTCACCTTTCTTGAAAAACAGCACCACCACGCTCCTGGTCCACGACTCTGGAACGTCGCCCCCGAGAACGACGGAATTGAACAGCTTCTGAAGAGCTTTTAAGACCGGCTTTCCGCCTGCTCTCAGAAGCTCTGTGATGATTCCGTCGTCTCCTGGTGCCTTTCCGTTCTTTAGTTGTTTGAGAGCCATTCTGATCTCGTACAGGCTGACGTCCGGGATATTTTCGGTAAAGTGCTGAGTTAGCTTGGATCTGGGATCTTGGACCAAGCCAACAACAGGACTCTGGGATCTGTACAACTGTCCAAAGAACTGTTCGACCTCTCTCAAGATCTCATCTCGGGATGAAATGACAGTGCCTTCGTTGGAATTCATCATGTAGAGGCCTTTCTTCTCCAGAAAATCAGCCAGCATCTGGCCTCTGTGATTCCCCTGCCCGAAACCATAGTGCCCCACTTTCAGCTCATCGTCTATCCTTTTGCCTAGTTTCGCGTTAAAGTCTCCCATAACCACCGTGAAGTAGGTTTTAGACGAGTGGATGGCCTCATATAGGACCTCCACCTCGTCGTTGGAGTGTGTCGAGGTTGGTGCGTAAACCTGTATGACCTTCAACGAATACCGTTTGGTTATTCTGAGTATAAGGTACGCTACTCTACTCGACACACTCTCAATCCTCTCCACGTTGCTTACGAGAGACCTGCGAACGATAAACCCGACACCTCCTTAGGACTGGTGGTCGCCCTCCCGGGGGAAGAGCAAGTTCCCGGACTGGAGGATTATCGTGCCCTCACTCTCTCTTCGGACTTCTGACAACCCTATAATGTCCCAGCGAATCTTGCTCAATTCCTCTTCCAGCTCGGTGATTCTCTCGTCGGTCCGAAGTGTCCGAACGTTGAGCGTTACCAGGGCCAGAGGTCGTTGTTTGTGGTAGCCTTTCCGCGACCGGATATTCTTTGCACCCCCTGCTCCCTCGTTACCGGGCCCGCTACCGTTAGGCCACGGAATAGCGGAGCTGCAGTGACTGGGGGCCATTTTAAATTGTGTGCTCGTCATGGGGGATAATGCCGTAATCGCCACGCTTGGCAGGCGAGTTGACGATCGCAGTGGATGTTGTTAATACTCGAGGGAGTGCTGCTGCCCACTCCCCCGGTATTTCCCTCAGTCGGCTCTTACGACTCCCGTAGGTAGAGAGGGGTGGGACAATTCTAAAGCCGACCCCACACGGCTGTGTACGAGGTATATATATGTATATATGTATATATACCTCGTACACAAATATATACGTATGTATAAATGGAAAAATAATAAATGTATTCACAAATATAATAAATGTACATATCAAATAGGTCCTTACATATGAAATTGGCGTCATGTATGGAAAAGACCATTTTTTAAAACAAGTAACGATACGATTCAAAATCCCCTCGTTATTGTGATGGTTGAGTAATGTAACGCAGCACTCAACTCGCGTTTGTTGGTTTGCTTCGCTCAATTAATGCGGTACCCATATTTCGAGTTTTTTCACTTTTCCAATTTGTTTCAAGTGAATCTAAATTGTTTTATCACTCACACCGAAGCCTGCCGCTAACTCTGAAGTGATTTGCGATGGATCCGCTTCCACGGTCATGATCAATTCTTCATTGTCAAGTCAACTAGGGTCTCCATCTCGTACCACTGAAGCAATAAAAACTTTTAAACTTTCGCGATTTGTACACATCATTCATTTGTACAACCTCAGTATATATACGCAATTTAAGATCCGGATAGTAGTATTTGTGTATCACTGAAGCAATGTAACATAGTTCCAGTGGCCCGCCCATAAAGGCGGAGAGACGGCACACGGCGGGTTTCTTTAGTGGGTGAGGTGGCCTCGTGGCGTAGTCGGTAGTGTAACCGACTTCCGTGCATGCGATCGTGGGTTCGATTCCCACTCAGGACAATTATTTGTGTGATGAACACAGATATTGGTACTGCGTCTAGGTGTTTTCAATCTATTAGGCATATGTATGTATTTACAAAAAAAAAGTAATATAATTATGTTATTATATCCGTAATCTGGTACCCATAGAACAAGCATTAAGCTTAGTTTGGGACCAGAGGACGTTGTGTGAAATGTCCGTGAATATTTATTTATTTACCCTGTCCGTTGCCCCGAGCGACGGGGTGTGTGGTTAGGAATATTTTTTCCCGCCTTAACAAAAAAAAGGGTCTCCAGCTGTCCACGGGGTTTGTTCTGTAGGTTAAAATTTGAAAACTTTGGAACTAAAAACGTACCGTGTTTTCTTTTACGGTATCTTCCCCTTCGAGATATTTCTGCGGCGCTGGAGCCACGGTGAAACTAGTATATAACGTATTCGTAAATAACCCGATATTTTACGTTTTCCATATTCTTTTAAAATTAATTTCTAACCAAACACCAGATATTTGAGATCAAAATGGCCAGTTTGACAAAACGCCTATTGAATATTTAAGGACCTAATATAATATAATAAACAAGTAGAATTGAGTATGTCTGTACATTGGAGCTACAACACCTAACTTGACGTAAACTAAAAACTTTATTTCATACAAATCGATGATCGATGTCAGAAAAAAGTGACCCTCATTAAAGTCCACGCATATGAATTTTTTTATTCTCTGCAGTAAATTAAATCTTACTCATTAAATAACTATAATAAAAAGCCAAACTGAAGCTGACTATAATTTAACAAATTACTAGCCTTTGCCCGCGGCTCCGCCGCAGCCAAAAGCTAGTTTTTGGTTTATATCTCAGGTTACCGGTATAGTAGCGGGATTAAATATATACCAGATTTTAAGTCTAATTATGAGCTATCAGATAAAAAAGTTGCATCAAAATCCGTATAGTTTTTGCGTAATGCGCGAACAAACAAACAGACAACACAAAAAAATCTAAAAAAAATCGTTTTGTGTTTAGACACGCCTATATAGCCTATTACAGTATTCTTTTTCTCAAATATCTTAAATGTACAGACATAGCTATGTTACAGCTTTATAATAGTATAGATTAAGGAAAAAATACAGATTAGGATTAATCAAAAAACATACCATCACGCCTGTATTCCCCGAAGGGGTAGGCAGAGGTGTATTACACACCCACGATTCGCCAGCTACGTTTAAGTCCCACGTAATAGGGGGCGAGCCTATTGACGTCTACCGGGCACATTTCCAAACTCCGGGCTGCTACTGAGAATTTTTCTTTTTAGGAAAAAGCTCAATAGCATTGCTCGACCCGGGGATCGAACCCGAGACCTCATGATTAGCAGTTGCATACACTACTGCTACACCACCGAGGCAGTTAAGTTAGTTAGGATTAATCAAAGAGTATATTTTAAAATTGTGTTGACAAACACTTAAAATTCATATTCAATCGATTTATTTTTAAACGGTCGGTAACGTGTGATACCTATTAAAAGTACGAAGTCGATTAGAGAATAAATCAGACACTTTTAAAGCCCAATACCCAAGCATTTTTAACATAGATTAAGCCTTTGTGGTTAAAAAAGTACACTACTGAACGTACTGCTATTTTTTTCTAGTTATATTATACTATAAAAGTTTACAGTTTTAATTTCTCAAATGAAGTGGGTTTGATGGAAAACACTATAATAACAATATTGCCAAAAAAATAATAGCATGAGCGATTGTATAATCTAAAAATTATTGCCATATCTCTTCTCTCTCTAGATCTCACATTTTCCATATTTTGCACTCCATGGCTAATAATAATCAGTGGTGAAAATATCTATCATAGGTCGGATCAACTGTGTAATACACCCCAATGCATTCGTGAAATATAGCTGCATTCACGTACGTATTGCATAAAAAGGCATTTCGTGTTTCTGACACAATGTTTTTGTGATGATGATGCGTAATATGTGGAATATCTTGGCGTCTCATAGTAAAGCCGTGTTCTTACAGATACATCACTTGCGCATGTCACGAAGAATGCGTTGTCGCTTGCGGTCTTTCAGTCCTCTCAGCTATCTTTGCTTCCCATTTTCAAAATTGATGTATATTTTCGTTGCTGCTAAATTAACCACAGTAAGATAACGTCAGTGTGTAAATGAAATAATTTCTTCTTTTTGATCGACTTCTTCCCGCATTTTTATGGTAAGTATAGCATACATTTATTTTATAAGTACACATAATAAACATTTAGATATTTTATATACTTTTTTAGCATTTGACATGCTTTAGCCGTATAAGTCATGTATGAAAATACTTCCGACAGATGGCGCAGGCGTCATCCCAGACGTTGAGAATAATTGTGTTAACGAAATTAGCAGTCAGGAGCAATTGTTACGATGACCGAATTGGCAAAGCATCTGAACGGTATCCAGGAGATGCCGGTTCAAATCCTGCTCGTGACTGACTTATTTTCGATTTCACATTTTAAAACTTTGTGTTGATACAGATAACAAAAATACTTTGGAAAATCCAAAAGTGCACGCCTCATAATCTCCATTTTTCACAATAAAATTGATTATTTGATAAGTAACTAATAATGTATTGGTCTTACTAAGTCGTTTTCAATAAATCACATAGATAGCGCTAATTTCAAAAAATGCTAATGTGTTTCTCATGTCTTACACGCCATCTAGCGCTAATTTTAAGAAGTACTAATATATTGGCCTATGGAAGTAGTTCTACGATATAAGGTATAGACTATAGCGCTGGTTTTAGTAGTAGGCACTGTGCCATCGAGTCCAGCGTAAATATTCAATATTTTTTTGTTTATTTAATAACAATTAAACCACATCGAATCAGACCTTGAAAAGTAATAGGGCTCTATTCGTAATCATACTCAAGTTAATAAGAAAAAAAAATGACTCGATTAGTAAAGTATTTTGGTCGTTAATAGTGTTAACATACATTACCTACAACAAACGGAAGTCCAAGACAGAACTTTTTCAAACAGTTTTTTAACTAGTTTAAATAACAAAAATGGCATCAAAAATATCATGAGTGTGAAAAATAGTGTTTCTTGATATGTGTGTGTATATATTATTTTACAAGTGCAATATATGATAAATAGAAAAGAAAGAAAGAAAGAAAATATTTATTGTAACGAACAACATTATACATATAAATAAAACAGAAAAAACAAAAAAAAAAAACATCCGCTACAAAACGACCCCAACTCAGCATAAAACAGGTCAATAGACCTGCGCTGGTCTTCCGTTGGGGCGCCTTGGTGATGTCACGGACGTCGTTCACACCCATCACACACAAAAATAACAAAAACCAAAATACTCAAATTTAAAACATACTTTCCTATACTATTACAATATTAAAAAAAGAAAAGAAAAAAAAAAAAAATAGATAAATAGAGACATAATAAATAGAGACATTTTAAGTCAGAAAAATCAGTTTTTCTTCGTGAAACGAGAATAGTACACACCTCAACGCTTCGCTTATGAGGCGTGCAATAATTTTGTCCATATTATAAACACGATTAACCTTTTTTTTGTTAACACCAGAAAACACCTAACCTAAAAATGGAAAAATCTAACCGCACACCTTGTCATTCAGGGCATGGACAGGGTAGTATTGGGGCCTCACCCACTAAATAAACTCGCCGTGTGCCGTCACATTACTGAAGTGGTAAATCCTTTTAAAAAATCCGTTACTTATACGTAGGATTTTATTTTAAGATAATTTTAACGGACTATTAAGATTTTATTGAACTACACTCATTGGTCTATATGCATTACTTCGTTTCACCTTATCCTCAGAGACTCGGTAACTCCACTTCACAATCACACAAGTTTAGCTCCCTTATTGAAAACCTTGTCCCCTCCAATTAAAATTGTTAAAATATAGGTATTTAATGTAAATAATGTAGCCTATTTAAAAGACTATTACACTAACTAAAGATTTAAGATCAGTTTTTGCTTGCTCCTTATTATCACCAAATAAATTTCTCATTAGAATGGCGAGATTGAAAATTATCTGAGAAAACAATTTTTGGAGAAAACTGTGAACAGTTCAACTTATTTAATTAGTATATTAGAAGAATTTTGTAATAGCTTCTTTAAATGAAACAAAAGTTGAATCAATGTGTATCTAATTAATGTTGTTCATGCCTTTATAATAAACATTGTCGGATTATGGTAAACTCAGAGCAGTAATTGCAATTTTCAAGGAAATTGGATTACGGAGCCATAAGCAAACCCTCCATAAACAAAATCAACGTTATAAGGATTTAGTTTATTTATAGTTAAATGTTAAGTTAATCAGTCAATATTCGACATTTGCCTGTGAACAGTTACGACTCTGAAAGATCCTAAAGTGATCCAGAGTTAGCCCACCAGACACAACACCCGTCTGGTCGGGGATCCTCCCTTTTCAATGGGGGATGAGGAACTTTACGCCCTGTTCCTCTCACCCCCCAAACTGGTGACCCCGACGTGATCATCAGCGCAGCCTTCGCAAAGCTACGTCAGCGAGTCACACAGCCAACCAGCACCCACGGCTACTATGGGTATCCTGACCACCAGCATGCATTCATTTATATACCAAAATAGGTGCTACCCGCGACTTTGTTCATGTGGAATTTCTTCTTTCTTTTTTGTGCAGAAAGCTAATTAAATTTCTAAATCTTGAACGTAAGTGTCATTATGTTTTTTATACTACGTGTGTGGCAAAAAACACGAGGGAATTTAAAAGAATTCAGATCATTCAGAGAACACGGGCGTAGACAACATTATTATTGACCTCCCGAGCCGAATTTTTTTTTTGTTTAGTCTATAAAATTTCCCGAGAATTAGATTACCGAAAGCATTTTTTTTTTTTAATTATACTGGTAGTTCTAAAGAATATACCATACCTATAAGAATGTAATTTAACAATAAAAGCAAACCCATCATCTTGATTGTATTGTAGAAGTAAAGATGCCAAATAAGACATATTACAAGTGTTATAGATTTTCATCATACCGTGTGGGGCCGGCACCAAAGCCACCAAGCTCCACCCCGTCTCTTCCTATGGGAGTCGTAAAAGCCGACTAAGGGATTACCGGGAGACTGGGCAGCAGCGTTCCCCTGTGTACTAAAAACATCCACTGCGATCGCCAACACGCCTGCCAAGCGTGGCGATTATGGTAAAACCCCCATTTTGGGGAGGCCTATGTCCAGCAGTGGACGATGGAAGGCTGATGGATGGATGGATGGAGATTTTCATATTTTAAGGGGCGCAAATGGGTGGAGAAAGTTTGTATATAGAAATTGTATTTACTTTTTCATAAATAAATAACAAAACAATAGTAGTAGTCGTAACAAAAGAGTAGTAGATGAATGTTTGTATGAGAGTATCGATTTTTCAATAAAAACTTCAGATTTATTTTTCAATAATTGATCCACTTATGTTTAAATTTAATCGTGTTATTTAGTTAAATATATTGAATCTAATTATTCTACCTAATAATATTATCCATATTTTCGTGAAAAATAAAAATCCCATACCTTTTGCAAAATCAAAACTTTAGTCAAATATAAATCTTTTTCAGTGATATAAGAATACCTCTTATTTTCGCCTCCAATAAAGAAAACAATCTTTCCGTGAAGCATTTGTGTAGTTTTTTTCAAGGGTAAAAGTGGCACTTTTATTTTTACAGATAGAGAGATTTTCAACGTCTCACTTGCATTCAATTCAGTGTAATTGGGCAGTCGTAGGGAAGAATGTATTTTCTTTTTGTTCCATTTTCTCTGGCTTCTACCCTAATCTATATACCTTTTCCGAATAAATTTAGTAAAAGCTTTTCTAAACTCAAACGCAGCTGCTAACAAAATAAAAATATCAGCTGAGAGTATTAATTAAAAAACCAGATGGAGTCATACCTAGATATTCACATTTTAATTGCATATTATTACTACACAATATAAGTAATGTGTAAATGAACTATGCACATCCATTGCACGTATATTTATACAAAGTATATGTTTTATGCCATTTCATCTGTAGGTACTATTATAAAGCTGTAACAGAGCTTTGCCTGACATTTAAGATATATGAGAAAACATTACTATATAAGGCTATTAAAGGCGTCTCTAAAGATAAAAAATATTTTTTCATATAATTATAATATAGACAAAGTGTTTGCCAACTATTATTAATAAAACAGGCAAACTGTTTGCCAAAACTACTGAACCGATTTTGACCCACCTTTTGATAGCTCTTGATTACACTTAAAAACTGCGTGTATACTAACAACCTAAGAAGAAACATTTGTCTGCAGCGAAGGCGCGGGTAATGGCAGTAGGTACTCATATAATTTTAATTATTACTAATGTCACGAATTCGTCTGTCAACATTGTGCCTATTAATGATATCATTATAATTATACAACATTATAACTAGTAACCATATTGGTCTCGTACACAGAATTTTCCGGATCTATGTCTGCCAAATGAGCATCCAGTGCGACAAATGGTACACCCAGAGAGAATATTCTCTGTCGTAGCCGTCACTGTGTCATTATCTTTTATATCTCTGCCATAATTCAAATTGTTATACCAATGATTTGACGTATCACTACCTTTAGAACCGTCGAATTCTGGTATGGGCAAATAACCGGGTGCATATGGTTTTATTGTAATGTTATAATAGTTATAATCGGTTAAGTTACTATTATTCGGCAATCCTTGCCAAAAATATTCATTGTTATTATTATTCTTGCTTGGATCTCGATAGCTGTATATGGGTTTCGTTGGTTCGGTTTCAGTCTGATTATTTCGCTCACTATAATTAAATACGGGATAACGTCTACGACTTCCAAATCCAGTCGTGTTAAATTTCGGCATGAGTGTTTCTGTTGGATATCTTCTGCTATAGTTGAATCTTGGCATTTCGTAACTGGTATTTATAACAGGTACTTTATACGGATATGTATAAAATACGGTATTATTAACTCGATTATAGTTAGCGGTATTATTTGACCGTTCGATTGTATCATTTTTCCCGATATTCCTCCAATAATTTTCTCTCCAGTCATGTATTGAATTGTTATTATTCGTTAATCTGTTACTTTGATTATTAAGCTTCCAATTGATTTTATCTTTACTTAAATTACTGTTGGTTCTGTAAATATATTTTGGCGTACTATATGCTTGTTTATCGTGATTTCCTTTAAGAGAAAATGTTAATTGTCTTTTTTCTCTTTTATAATCATTTACAGTGTTAGTCAGTAAATGATGGTCTTTTGATTTTCCAATAGTATCGATATTTCTCCAAAATCGTTTGTCTAAATCAAATCCTCCGACTTTACTGCCATAAATTTGTGTTTGCTCAAATATATTTATGAATAAAATAATGCAATATAGAAGCACCATTTTTTTACTGGTTACACTGTCTCTATTTAGGGTTGATTATCACTGAGTTTTTTGTATATTTTTTATATCACCATATTTTGCAATAATATTTCAATATACATAATTTTATTCAATCCAGTGTTACATATTCACAGTACAGTAGACATAATATATTACTGTATATGGACAGTGCTAGTATCGAACTAAAACGGTGGGCGTCTTCTCAAAGTATTTGATTTATTTCCTGTTGAGTCCAAATAAAATGACGTAATAAAATTGTTATGTTGAAACATAAAATGATAATATCAGAACTATTATTCAAAATAAGGTGCAGGGCAAGTGTACCGCTCAACAATCACATGTATTTTGCGCAATAGCTGCGCGTCACATAAATCTAAAACTAGACGTCACGGGATGTCTCGCAGATGTGAAAACATCGAAATTATTTTGTAGAAATAAAATTATCATAACTTGACAAAGTGGAGTCAAGACAAATCAAATGAGTATAAACTCGATAGGGTTGCGAAGTTTCATTACAGAGTTACTATGGCCACCTTCCAGCTGCATCGTCAGACCCTGGATACCATCTAGAGACAAAGTAGTTGTCAAGACAAATCATACGAGCCCAAACTCGATGGAGTTATGTTGTTTTATAATGGAGTTCCTATGGCCACCTTCTAGCTCCATCATCAGACCCTGGATAATGTCTAAAGACAAAGTACTCGTCAAGACGAATCAAATGATTCCAAACTCGATGGGGTTGCGTTGTTTCATTACAGAGTTACTATGGTCACCTTCCAGCTTCATCATCAGACCCTGGATACCATCTAAAGACAAAGTACTCGTTAAGACGAATCAAATGATTCCAAACTCGATGGGGTTGCGTCGTTTCATTACAGAGTTACTGTGGTCACCTTCCAGCTCCATCATCAGACCCTGGATACCATCCATGATTGAAGTTCTAGTCAGGACATTTCAAACGAGCCCTAACTCGATGGAGTTGCGCCATTTAATTACAGAGTTTCGCATGGCCACCTTCCAGCTCCATCATCAGACCCTGGATACCATCTAAAGACAAATTAAGGTCACAGCACACATATCAACTCTGAAAGGGGTCGGCACCGTATCAACTCGAGGCGTTCAGTATTATTTGTATGAAACTCCCTACTGCAAAGCACACTAATCGGAATCGTAACGTAAACGACTCGCCTCGGGACAAGCTCACGAACCGCCGTACGGCGCGTGGTCATCCAGCGGTCCCCGCGCTTATGGCTCGCCGTTTACGCACTTACGCCTCGCCGTACACGCGCTTACGCCTCTCCGCCGCCGCGCTTGCATCTCTTCATCCTAGAAGCCTAGCCTGCCTGCAGCAAACTTCCCTTCCCAGTGCCACACCACGTACTGTCATGTCATTCACAAGGCAACATCACGTTGTGTTGCGCTCGTGTTTTATTGAATTTGTAGATTAGGTTTCAAACAAAAAATAACAATGAAAAGGGAGAAACTTATTGAAGAAGTGAGAAAATATCTATACTTATATGATTTAAGTGACTCTAAATACAACAATAACTTGAAAAATTGTGAACCGAGACATAACCGTGCGCTACAATTCACGTTCGGATTCAAACTGATCTGGGGCCAGCCATATCAACGAGTGGTCGGCGATCCGTAAGCACGGCGTCGCCTAGCCGTAGCCGAGACGAAGCTGATCCGCTTTAGTTACGTGCTTACGTTAGATTGACGCCTGTTTGACGGCGAGGCGAAAGGCGATACGGTGACGATCCCGTTCCGAGTTGATATGTGTGCTATGACCTTACGCATCAAGACTAATCAAACGTGTCTAAACTCGACGGGGTTACGTCATTTCATTATAGAATTATTGTGGCCACCTTCCATCTTCATCATCAGCTCCTGGATACCATCTAGATACAAAGTACTCGGCGAGACGAATCATACGAGCCCAAACTCGATGGGGTTGCACCGTTTCATTACAGAGATCCTATGTCCACCTTCCAGCTCCATCACCAGATCAGCTCCATGTCATCATAATATTGCATTGTCACGTGATATACACATGCGTGTAAAATTTCAGCTCAATCGGAAATCGGGAATTGTGTCAAATTTAACTTGCATGATTTGAACGGGACAAGTACAATAAAAGCGTCGCCACGCTAACAGCTGATTTTACCCTCCCTCCGCATTAGATATTTCACATCAATAATAGATGCGTGAGCTGCAGGCTTGCAGATTTCGCGTGATTTGCTTATAGTAAGTTTGAAATTAATATAATATTTTAATGAGTTTTTAAAATTAACCTTCCCGCATATTGTAGCACCCTGCGCACGCGCATGTATCACGTGGCGGTTGAATGCGCCGTTATGGTTAGCGAAATATGTACCTATTTTGTGAGTTTATATTTATCGCAAAACCGTCTTCGTCTTGGAAATATGAAGTAATAAAAATGTCCTGTAGATATCTAGTAGAGAAAATTTTAAAACAGTTTATCGGGAAAAAAATACCTATGTACATGATCACTGATGGGAGGCTGATTCTTCCCAGGGAGGCTGATCCTTCCGCTTACCCGAACCGCCGCCAGCGACTGGGGTGGCGCAGCTGTGAGTACTTGCGCCTAATGTCGCCCTAGCTGAGGCTGCGGGTGGATGGACCGGGGAACGTCCGCCACCCGCAAAACCTCCCGCGAAGGCGCGACGCTCCGTATGCGGATGCATCGCTCAGCTGAGGGTACCCGAAAGGGTAAGCCACCTGCGGACCACTGAAGCAATGTAACATTATTTTAGTGGCCCGCCAATACAGGCGAAGAGACGGGACACGGCGGGTTTATTTAATGGATGAGGGCCCCGAACGACGGGGTGTGCGGTTATGCACATTTTTTCCCGCCTAAACAAAAAAATCCCCCATGACGGGACCGCTCGCTGTGGCGTTCTCTTGGGGAGGCCTATGTCCAGCAGTGGACGTTGAAAGGCTGATGGATGGATGGACGGAAATAAAAAAAAAGTATGAATCACCATATGAATTATCATTTATAAACGCACGGTAATGTTTTTAAAATTGTGGACAAGTAATATTAATGCAAGTAAGTAAGTATTTATTTGCTGAACACGGTACAGAGGTTGCAAGTTAAATAATTTAAAGTTCAACATGTTTCGCCGACACAGCGGCATGCAAATGAGCTTAGTGTCTAATTAAATTACAAAAAAATAAATTATTTGACTATTAATACCGTAACATCATGACATACACGATATACATTATTCCCAAACAGTCCAGTCTTATTCAGATAATGACTTAGTGCATATTATTTATTTTAGAAAATCTTTGACTGTATAGTAGCATTTGTCCAGGAGCCAATGTGTCAGCTCTTTACGGAAATTTTGTAGAGGTAGCTCTCTTAGTGATTTAGGAATTTTATTATAGACCTCTATTAACATCATATAGCTATTTTTCTTGTGAAGCGTAGTTGAGCATTTAAGAACTGCAAGTTTCGTTGGATCTCTGGACAAATATTTTTTGTTATCACATGCCTTAACAAATATATTAGATTTTTTTTTGACAAACATTGCTATCTCTAAGATGTATAACGACGGTAGTGTGAGTAAGTTAAGTTTTTTGAATAGTGGTTTGCATGAATCAAAGGGACCTACTCCACATATTGCTCTTATACACTTTTTTTGAACAAGAAATACTTTATTAACATCTGTAGAATTTCCCCACAACAGTAAGCCATATCGCAGCACCGAAGCCACATAACCGTGATATGCTAGGAGAGCCGTTTTTTCGCCTGATATTTTTTTAATTTTCTAAGTGCATACACAAACTTGTTTAGTCGGCTGCAAACATTTTCTATATGAAACTTCCAGTTGCAGTATTTATCCAGATTTATACCTAAAAACTTTATACTTTCAACTTCTGCTATTTCATTAGTATGATTGGTTATAGTGATTTTATCTCTTTTGTTATTATAATTATAAAATTGTATAATCTTAGTTTTAGACAAATTTGCAGTTAAATTATTGCGGTTCATCCAATTAGTTACGGACTCCACCGTATTTTTAGAACATGTTCATGATTTCCGTTTTTGATTTTGTCTGAAACAATTACTGAAATATCGTCAGCAAACAATATACACTTGTGATTTACTACTTTTGGCATGTCGTTTATATAGAGAAGAAACAGAAGAGGTCCTATTACACTCCCTTGTGGAACCCCTGAATTATTATATTTATGAGAGGATCTAAATGATCTGCATACCGACCTATCGTCTAATTGAGTAATCTCAACACATTGCTTTCGATCGCTAAGATAACTTTTTATCCACTTTAAGGACTGACCTCTTATGCCATACTTTTCGCATTTATTAAGTAGAAAGTCATGACAAACTACGTCAAAAGCCTTACTCAAATCAAAGAATATAGCAGAAACTCGACGCCGTTCATCAATATTTTTAGTGATGTAATGAATGAGGGAAAATGCAGCCAGCGTCGTAGATTTTTCCTTCTGAAAGCCATTCTGTTCTTCTATTATGACATTATGTTTGTTTAAAAAATCAATGATCCGGGAGTACATAATTTTTTCAAAGATCTTTGATAAGATGGAAACAATGGTAATAATTATTATTATTAATTTCTAGTTAGTTTTCTGGTCTATAATTATTAATTTCTAGTTTACAGTCCTTTTTATAAATAGGTTTTACGATTGAAAATTTGAGTATGTCCGGGAAGGTACGTTGACTAAGGGAGAGGATATAAGTAATTGTTTTGTTTTTGATATTAATTACACTGCGGTTTAGTAATATATCTAATAACGTTATTATGAGTATTTTAGCAAGTTTCCTTATTACCCTTTAAATTGCTTCATTTCTATTTTTGTCACGCCAGACCAGTAAGGTAAATATAAAATATAATAAACTTTTAAAATATTATAATGATAAAGCAATTAAAACATAAATAAATTGAATGAGATAAGCTCATCTAGACTTCAACCAGTCCAAGTGTAAAACCATAACATTTACACGGTCGCGGAAGCCCCGTCAATATGACTACCACATGGACGATGTCCATCTGGAACGTGTAGCCGAAGTAAGTGACTGTGTGGGGGAAAGCTAGCTTTCAATAAACATATTGTTAATATATGTAAATCAGCTTATAAATCCCTGGGCTTTGTCATGTGGCAGACGGCAGGGTTCCAAGACAGAAATGCTATTGTGTCACTCTACTACGCATTAGTGCGTAGTAAGCTGGAGTACAATTCATTGGTATGGGATCCTCATGAACAAAAATATAAAATGATGATTGAACGTGTCCAGAGAAAATTCGCTCGCTATTTATATAAAAAAATTTATTATTTATACCCCTCCTTGTTTGTGTCTGGAATGGTTGGTCTCAACACCTTAGAGTTAAGACGTAAATGTGCATTGTTGATGCACTACTGCCACCTGCTTAACAACAAAGTAGATGACTCCGCCGCCCTGGCTCGTTGCTCTTTCATAACAGACCGGCTGCGACGACCTATCGCACAGCGTTTACTCTTGGTTCCACCGACACACACACAAACTGCGCAGTTCACTCCCACGGCGCAAGCCACACATCTACTCAACGCTTTGATTGCTCAGAGACCAGACATTGATCTATTATTTACAAATAAAAATCTTTTTATAAAAGCATGTGTAAAATATTTAAGCTAATCTAAATGTTTATTTCATATATTTTTAATAGTATACTGTACGATATTTGTAAGTTAATTGTTTTATGGTCTGCTGTGCGCATTCGTTTATACTGTTAGCACAACAAGCAACTAAAATAAGTAAATAGTCGCAGCAAAAAAAATCATTATTCAAATACAAAAGTACAAAATAATGCAGATCAATTAAACACAAAGTGAAAAATGTGAAATCGAAAATAACAGTCAGGAGCAGGATTTGAACCTGCATCTTCTGGATTCCGTCCAGATGCTTTACCAATTCAGCAATCCTGACAATTGCTCCTGACTGCTAATTTCGATAACACATCATACCTAACGTCTTTGGGTGACGTCTGCGCCATCCGTCGGAAGTATTTTCATACATTATATCGACCAGGTAAACTTAATTTTACAATTAAGATTTTACCTAATAATGACGCAAACCCTTTCAATATTTAGATATTGCTTACTGAATTGGTAAAGCATCTGGACGGAATCCAGAAGATGCAGGTTCAAATCCTGCTCCTGACTGTTATTTTCGATTTCACATTTTTCACTTTGTGTTTAATGTATAGTGCTAAGCATGTCAAATGCTAAAAATATATATAAAAAATATCTAAATATTGAAAGGGTTTGCGTCATTATTAGGTAAAATCTTAAATTGTAAAATTAAGTTTACCTGGTCGATATAATGTATGAAAATACTTCCGACGGATGGCGCAGACGTCACCCAAAGACGTTAGGTATGATGTGTAATCGAAATTAGCAGTCAGGAGCAATTGTCAGGATGGCTGAATTGGTAAAGCATCTGGACGGAATCCAGAAGATGCAGGTTCAAATCCTGCTCCTGACTGTTATTTTCGATTTCACATTTTTCACTTTGTGTTTAATGTATAGTGCTAAGCATGTCAAATGCTAAAAATATATATAAAAAATATCTAAATAATGCAGATCAAATTTACATCTATACTATTATAAAGTTGTAACAGAGCTGTGTCTGAACATTTAAGATATTTGAGAAAAAATGACTGTATTAGGCTATATAGACGCGTCTGAGCACAAAACAATTTTTTTAGATTTTTTGTTTGTTTGTTTGTTTGCGCATCATGCAAAAACTACTGAACGGATTTTGATGCAACTTTTCCTATTTGCTAGATCTCAATTAGACTTAACAACTAGTATACATTTTATCCCGCTACTATATCGGGAACCTGAGTTACAACCTAAAATCCGCTACTATATCGGGAACCTGAGTTACAACCTAAAAACTAGCTTTTGGTTGCGGCGGGGCCGCAAGCAGAGGCTAGTACTGCACGCCTCATAAGCGAAGCGTTGAGGTGTGTTCTACTCCCGGTTTACACGGCACAACTGATTTTTCAAACTTAAAATGTTTCTATTTATCATATATTGCACTTGTAAGATAATATCTACACACACATATAAAGAACAAACACTATTTTTAACACTCATGATATTTTTGATGGCATTTTTGTTATTTAAACTAGTTAAAAAACTGTTTGAAAAAAATCTGGTTTAGACGTTCGTGAGTTGTAGGTAATATATGTTAACACGATAACGACCAAAATACTTAATAAATCGAGTCTTTTTTTTCGTTTACGAATTATTATGACTAGGAATAGAGCCCTATTACTTTTCACGTTCTGATTCGATGTGGTTTAATTGTTATTAAATAAATAAAAAAATACTGAATATTTACGGCATTTACGCTCGACGCGACACTAAAACCAATGCCTTTCATGAGAACTACCTTTTTACGTACGCATAGCCACCGGTGGTTTTACTATCGTCAACAGAACGCCGTTCGCCCGGCCGGTACATTGTTTTTTGTTAAAAGAAAGTTCTTATTTAGATATGTTTATATATATTTTTAGCATTTGACATACTTAGCACCATACATTAAACACAAAGTGAAAAATGTGAAATCGAAAATAACAGTCAGGAGCAGGATTTGAACCTGCATCTCCTGGATACCGTCCAGATGCTTTACCATTTCAGCCATCCTGACAATTGCTCCTGACTGCTAATTTCGATAACACATTCATACTTAACGTCTTTGGGTGACGCCTGCACCATCTGTCGGAAGTATTTTCATACATTATACCAACCAGGTAAACTTAATTTTACAATTAAGATTTTACCTAATAATGACGCAAACCCTATAAATATTTAGATATTTTTATATAAATTTTTAGCATTTGACATGCTTAGCACCATACATTAAACACAAAGTGAAAAATGTGAAATCGAAAATAACAGTCAGGAGCAGGATTTGAACCTGCATCTCCTGGATACCGTCCAGATGCTTTACCAATTCAGCCATCCTGACAATTGCTCCTGACTGCTAATTTCGATAACACATTCATACTTAACGTCTTTGGGTGACGCCTGCACCATCTGTCGGAACTGATGATATTTGTCAAGTATAATAACTATTTTATCCATAACAATAATTAAAAACACTAAACACACGTAAATAATAACACAACAACGTTATAAAACACGAAAAGCACATATTTTACATTCCACAATTTTTTTTGCGTGGCCTTGGCGTTTGTTTTCACTTAGAACAACAAAGTATAAAATTATAAGGCAACCAAGTTAGGAAGATAAATGGTTTAGAGATTTCTTGTTGAACTCATTGATTTTTAAATAAGTCTTATAATATTGTCCAAAGTTGCAATTTTCTGTTAATAGATGTCGCTGTTTTAAGTAAAAGAGATATTGACAAATGCAGCCCTAGATGTCGCTAGTGGCAATTTGAGATGTCGATATCATTGTATTCAGTTGCTTTTGTATATATAGAGCCACAATATTGCTTTTTTTGTAAGGAAACTAGCGATGTCTTTTTGTTTTCTTAAACTGTTTTTGTTTACAGTTTAATAAATTATTCAATGTTACATGTTTATATATATGCACTTATGCAGGTATATATGTAAGCTCATGGATTGTTATTCTTACTAATTGCCAGATGGCGCTTTGCAAAATGACTGAGAGGTAGACCAATATAGAAATACTTCTTAAAATTAGCGCTAGATGGCGTATAAGACATGAAACCCACATTAGTGCTTTTTGAAATTAGCGCTATCTATGTGATTTATTGAAAACTACTTAGTAAGACCAATACATTATTAGTTCTTTACTTATCAAATATGATATCAATTTTATTGTGAAAAATGAAGATCGCGAAGAGGCGTGCAGTTTTGGATTTTCCAAAGTATTTTTATGTTGACAACTCTCGTAGTCTTATTAATTAGTTCCCAGTTCCTATTGGTCTATCTGTCCGTTATGAGAGTTATGACGTGTATTTCAATATGTTAGATACGTATTTTTTGTCTGTTAATGCTGTTCACAACCAACATTCTGTTATCATCAAAATAAAATAACATAAAATATTATTACTTAAAATGCATTCAGGCCAGAAACGGGTAGATCAAAGGTTTCAAGGTCAAATATACCAATATTTTTACAAATTCAAATATCATACTTACATCTATGTATACTATAAATACCCTTTTTTTTGTTAAGGCGGGAAAAAATGTACCTAACCGCACTCCCCGTCGTTTGGGGCAACAAACAGGGTAGTGTGGGACCCTCACCCACTAAAGAAACCCGCCGTGTGCCGTCTCTCCGCCTTTATTGGCGGGCCACCGGAACTATATTACATTCCTTCAGTGGTCCATACTATAAATACCTTTTTCCCTCCCTCTTTGATATCGCACAGTTAGTTAAAAATATAATGGATGTACTTGATATCCGAAAACTGTCAACAAGTAATTTTATAGAAATTCCATCTGCAAATTGTAAAAATACCTATTTGGTGAACTAAAATAAATGTGCAAAGAAAACTATGCCGCCGGTATCTCATACAGGCTAAATGCATTGTCAACTAAACTAAGCGCATATATTCAACAAAAATTCATCGTGCAGTTTTGCGATCTCTTTCACAAAGAACGTAAATTTCTAGCAAAGTTTTAAAGATCGCGGCGTTCTAGATTCAAACCGCTTTGTTCGGGTTACGACCCATCTTTAGGGATTGTTCTTGAAGCATTTTTTTAGTTAATATATTCTACATGCATTTCTAGAAATTTAATGATAAACAAATTATGATATCTTATCCGTTCCAGTCCGGAACTATAAGGTAAGTAAGGGAAGGAAAAAATAGAACGTTTGCTTTCGTGCGTTAACGCAGACGACGCAAACTTTAATCTGCAATCTGCACTCGTTAAGTGGAGGATGTAAATTATGGCGCCAGAGATCGATGTATCGATGTTAATACAAGAAGTACAAAACAGCCCAGCAATTTATTTATGATAAATACTTCTAAGCCAGAATATCATGATAAACATTTAAAGAGAAAAATGTGGGAAGGAGTGTGCTGTAATATTTATTCCGCTTCTGTTTGGACTTATACAATGCTTTATGGGAATATGAGTAGGTACTATCAGGATGTCAATCTCGTCGTCTAGATCCCATTTCTCGAATGCGTGCTCTGGAGAAATGATACAAGATATCTGATTCACAACAATAAATATATCTATGTGAGGAGGTTGAACGGAAAATATTATTATTCCCATAACTTCTAATGTGGGAGATCAGATGGGCGACTCAGTGGTTAACTCGCTGCTAATTGCGGACGATGCGGTCCTATTAGCGCAGTCTGCGACTGACCTGTAAACCCTAGTTGACGTAATGGCAGAAGATTGTAAGAAAAGGGGCCTACATGTGAATGTGAGCAAAACCAAAGTAATGGTTTTTAAAAGAGAAGAAGCCAGAACAGATGTTTGAGTAGCAATAGGAAATGGTGTGCTAGAACAAGTGGATAAATTTGTATATCTTGGATGTGGATTCAGTCGGGATAGAAGGTACACCACTGATGTGTAAACCAAAGTAATGGTTTTTGAAAGAGAAGAAGCTAGAATAGATGTTAGAGTAGCAATAGGAAATGGTGTGCTAGAACAAGTGGATAAATTTGTATATCTTGGATGTGGATTCAGTCGGGATGGAAGGTACACCACTGATGTAGAAAGAAGAGTGAATGCGGGAAACAGAGTGAACGGAGCATTGGGACAACTTCTCGCCAGCCACCACCTCAGCCAGAAGGCACGTGTCACAATACGCAACGCAGTGCTTGTCCCAACGTTATTATATGGAAGCGAGAGTTGGGTATGTAAAAAGGAGCATGAGAGTAAAATCAATGCGGTCGAAATGCGATATCTGCGGAGAATCTGTGGAGTGAGGCTGACTGACCGCATTCGTAACTTCAATTATACATCGCGATCTCTGCATTTCCACAGCGTGTACGTCCCTACAGTTCTGCCGACAGAATGATCGTAGATGTGCGTCGTGTACTTTAAGTCTGTGAAAAATCTGCGATGGACTTTTTGTGTGCCATGCAGACTTTTTGTGCGCCGCAGACTCGATGGCACAAAAAGTGTGTCGTCTGCGCTGTACCTATAAGTAAGGAATTTGACATCTTACCAGAGTCTACCACCAGATTTGGAGAAAAGGTATTATTTGCTCAGTTCCTTTAGTCACCACCTAAAACACTAGTGGAATATAATAGCGTCGTATCATAATACTTTGTCTCTCCTTTGCGACATGATAATTCATAATTTGAGTAATTTTGATGAGATTTTAATGTAGATAGATTTTAAGCACTTTACAAGTTCGTCCAGTTACTAGAACATAAGTTGCGAAAATGTGAAATCGATTATAATAGTCACGAGTAAAACATGTACCTGCGTCTCCTGGAATATCTTTCCACTCAGCCATCGTGACATCTGTTCTGGACTACTTATCCCGATAAAACATTTCTTCGTATTGTCTTCGGTGACGGCTGCGACCTCTATAGAATGTATTTGGATACTTTATACCGACCAGACAATCTAAACGATGCAAAAAAAAGTATCAAAATATGTACTCGTATAGGTGTCTGTCTCATTATTTGGCATGAATCTTGTTTATAATAATTAAGTGGGCAACGCACAGAAATAACTTCAAATAATAAGACAATCTGAGTCCACTAAACTCTCATCTACGTCTTTATTTCAAAACTATAGCTTGAATCGTGTCTCGGAATCTCTCTCGCTTGGCATTTACATGCAGTTGTTTGTATGTACTTGTTAAGTTAAACACAAAGTGAAAACTAACTCCTTTAAGTTTTAAAATTTTGTTTATATTTAGGGCTTAAAAATTCTACCACAAACTACTAATTAAATTGATTATTTAACAAAAAAAAATATTATACTAATTTTATTATGCTAGCTTAAAATCTCATACATTGTAAGCATAAAACTTAGAGTAGATATTTTTAATTGTGTTTCTTGAACCGTTGAAACAACATATCAGCTTTAGACATCTACCATCTAAGTCCACCCGTGATCATGAATGCTGTAAAGTATTCGAAACGTCGGGATAGCATACAAATCAAGTAAACGCGATAGATTCCGTAAACGTAGTTTTATTTCAAAATGTGTGAAATTCGCGTAAATGTTAGAAAGTCCATGATTTTTGTTCACCCAAAAAGTACTCAACGTGCTTAAAGAAGATCGGAGTGTTCGATGACGATGACGCGAGTTCCATGATTTTTGTTCACCCAAAAAGTGCTCAATGCGTCTAAAGAAGCTTTCATTAAAAAAAAAACTAATAACCTTGACTAATCCCACAGGGGTTATCTCTAACACATTTATGAATTTGCTTCAGTCACACCACAACTTACAAAGTATGAGGGTAAAGCCTCATACTAGAAGTTTAAAAGTTGCGGTATGTTTACAATTGGTGGATCACACATACCAGAAGCCGAGCTGTTAAACAAATGTAGGTACTTACATTTAAAATAATGGTGGTAAAGCTTGTACAAAAGATATTTGTGGCAAAATACATACCTATATATTTATGATATATGCACAAATACTTGATATTAATATACACCTACTACTGCCAAGACTTAGCAGTAATTTGTAATTTCGGTAAATACCAGTCATCTCGTTAAATACAATGGTTAAGGATTAGAAAAGGTAATAGTCATACATAAATATATTGTTCGATTAGAAAAAAGAATTTAAAGGCGCAAGTTCGAAATCTGCTCATAACATTTTGATGTGCATCTAATGCGGAGGGAGAATAAAATCGGCTGTTAGCGTGGCGAGTGGCGACGCTTATTGTATTTGTCCCGTTCAAATTTTGCAAGTTAAATTTGACACACTTCCCGGTTTCCGATTTAGCTAAAATATTACACGCATGTGTATATCACGTGACAATGCAATATTATGATGACATGGAGCTGGTCTGATGATGGAGCTGGAAGGTGGACATAGGAACTCTATAATGAAACGGCGCAACCCCATCGAGTTTGGGCTCGTATGATTCGTCTTGCCGAGTACTTTGTGTCTAGAGGGTATCGAGGGGTTTATGATGACGCTGGAAGGTGGCCACTGTAACTTTATAATGAAATGACGCAACCCCGTCGAATTTGGATACGTTTGAATCGTCTTGATGAGTACTTAGTCTTTAGATGGTATCCAGGGTCTAATGATGTAGCTGGAAGGTGGCCATGCGAAACTCTGGAATTAAATGGCGCAACTCCATCGAATTAGGGCTCGTTTGAAATGTCCTGCCTAGAACTTCAGTCACAGATGATATTCAGGGTCTGATGATGGAGCTGGAAGGTGACCACAGTAACTCTGTAATAAAACGACGCAACCCCATCGAGTTTGGAATCATTTGATTCGTCTTGACAACTACTTTGTCTTAAGAAGGTATCCAGGGTCTGATGATGTAGCTGGAAGGTGGCCATGCGAAACTCTGGAATTAAATGGCGCAACTCCATCGAGTTAGGGCTCGTATGATTTGTCTTGACGAGTACTCCGTCTCTAGATGGTATCCAGGGTCTGACGATGAAGCTGGAAGGTGGCCACAGTAACTCTGTAATGAAACTACGCAACCCTATCGAGTTTATACTCGTTTGATTCGTCTTGAGGAGTACTTTGTCAAGTTATGATCATTTTATTTCTACAAAATAATTTTGATGTTTTCACATCTGCTAGACGTCCCGCGACGTCTAGTTATTTTTTTTCTCTTTCCATTTTCACAAAATTTGTTCTGGTACTAGTAGTATAGCTGAGATTATCAGATG
Organism: Leucoma salicis; assembly: GCA_948253155.1. NCBI lineage: Eukaryota > Metazoa > Arthropoda > Insecta > Lepidoptera > Erebidae > Leucoma > Leucoma salicis. Next base: position 11,522,295 of record OX411815.1, read on the forward strand.
CTAAAAATCACAATGAAAATATTTTCAATGAAATTAAAGTGTATTAATTATGGTCTTATTTGATGTCATTAAACCTAATGGCTGACTATTCAACGTACTACCTATTATCAAAACACACACATTAATAAATTATACTTATGAAAACAAATTTCCCAGATTAATTCGTAGGATCCGACTAGGTTAGTAAATTTTAATAGAAAAAATACAATATCGTATCTAAGAAACAAATCAATAACATAACGTAACTATTTCTCATCGTGAACAAACTTATATGAACCTATATTTACTGTGTTCATAGTTCCACTAGATGTTATCTTACCAAATACAATACATTTTACTCGAAGTATATATTATTTTTCTCTATTTATAACAGATGCATAACAATAAGATATGTATATATATATATATATATATATTTTACAACATAATTCCACTATTTGTATATTACACATGAATAAGGTATAAGAAAAAAATATCTTAAAATTTATACCACATTCCAGCCCCTTTTACCCTTCTTTTATTAGATCATTTTTGTCATCGTTCCGGGTATCCATTTTAGAGAAGCACAGGTAACTGTATCTACTATGATTGATGTATTGCTCTTAGATATTATAAAAATTGTTTCAGAGTCATTTATGTATAAACTATTTAAAAATAAATAATGTAAATCAAGTTACGTTATTTTTTATAATAGTAAGTGTTATTACGCAGGCAAGGAACATTAATAACACACAACCTTTGGTCGCTTTTACGTTAAAGTACGAAATCAATTTCTAGGCTAAAAAAATACAATTTTTATTCCAAGCATCTCGGCTTCGGAAACTTCGATAGGTAATCCTAATGTTGTGTTTCGTATGCTGTGAGAGAATGCCCCCTCTTTATCCTCTACTTGTTATTGCTCCTCTCCAACTCCTTTTCCCCTTCCCTTTGAAGTTGATGTCACGCGACTGATGGCTCTGGTGTTGGTAGCGTCCATACGCTACACTAAAAATAAGATGGGCCGTACGCTTGTGTACTACTTTCGTAGTTAAAAATACTAATATACTTAAATAATCCCACAAAATCAACCTTAACGCATTAAATAATTTGTTTTAAGCACAAACGTGTATGTGGGTAAGCCTCGTACTCCTAGATTATAAATTGCAGTATGTTTTCGATTGGTGAAACACACAACAAAAAAAATACCACTTACGCATGTTATCTGGTCTTTAGCTAAATTTAAAATCTATACTAAATTACAGATTATTATTATCTCCTGAAATACCGTCCCAGAACGTACGTTGCTGAATTGGTAAATATCTGGGACGGTATTCCAGGAGATGCAGGTTTAAATCCTGCTTGTGACTGTTATTATGGATTTCACATTTTCACACTTTGTGTTAATTTATACGGCTAAGCATGTCAAATGCTAAAAAAATATATAAAAATATCAAAATAGCCTAGTTACTCTATCTAATAAGCAATGATGTGCTAGAACAAGTGGATGAATATGCATAATATATCTTGGATGTGGATTCAGTGGGGATGGAATGTACACCACTGATATGGAGGATTAGGACAACTTTTCGACAGCCACCATCTCAGCCAGAAGGCATGTGTCGCAGTACACAAGGCAGTGCTTGTCCCAACGTTATTATATGGAAGCGAGAGTTGGGTATGCAAAAAGTGCAATGGGCTTAGCCAAGTTACATTCTATGATCGCTGACACTATAGAAAGCTATTAAAATGTATAGAAATTTGAATGCTTTAACGATATCTATAACGCGCTAGAGATGTCAAATTTCCATGCATTTTAAAGTTTTCTTAATAACGTTAGCGATCATAGAATGTTACTTGGCTAGGCCCACAGATATAAAAATAATAAATTCTGTAATAAAAGAGGAAATAATCAAAATAAAAACTATCCTATCTTTTAAGTTAACCAAGTCACAAATTTTGAAAAAGAACTTTTTGGTCGGATAATTAGTTTCAGAGTCCATCACGGACAAACAACATGACAATTTTTCGATGAAACATCTAATGCGGAGTGAGGGTAAAATCGGCTCGCTTTTATTGTACTTGTCCCGTTCAAATCTTGCAAGTGAAATTTGACACACTTCCCGGTTTCCGATTGAGCTGAAATTTTACACGCATGTGTATATCACGTGACAATACAATATTATGATGACATGGAGCTGATCTGATGATGGAGCTGGAAGGTGGACATAGAAACTCTATAATGAAACGGCGCAAATCCATCGAGCTTGGGCTCGTATGATTCGTCTTGTCGAGTACTTTGTGTTTAGATGGTATCCAGGGGCTGATAATGAAGCTGGAAGGTGGCCACAGTAAGTCTATAATGAAATGACGCAACCCCGTCGAGTTAAGACACGTTTGATTCGTATTGATGAGTACTTTGTCTTTAGATGGTATTCAGGGTCTGATGATGGAGCTGGAAAGTGGCCATGCGAAAAAAATGGCGCAACTCCATCGAGTTAAAGATCATTTGAAAAGTCCTAACTAGAACTTCATTCATAGATGATATCCAGGGTCTAATGATGGAGCTGGAAGGTAACTCTGTAATGAAACAACGCAACCCCATCGAGTTTGGAATTATGTGATTCGTTTTGACGAGTACTTTGTCTTTAGATGGTATCCAGGGTCTGGTGATGGAGGTAGAAGGTGGCCATAGGAACTCCGTTGTAAAACGACATAAATCCATCGAGTTTGGGCTCTAAATCATACGATTTGTCTTGGCGAGTACTTTGTCTCTAGATGGTATCCAGGGTCTGGCGATGGAGTTGGAAGGTGGCCACAGTAACTCTGTAATGAAACTACGCAACCCTATCGAGTTTATAGTGGATTGATTCGTCTTGAAGTACTCCACTTTGTCAAGTTATGATCATTTTATTTCTACAAAGTAATTTCGATGTTTTCACATCTGCTAGACGTCCCGCGACTTCTAGTTTTCTTTTTATATATATAATACTTCGTGAAACATTTGTATATAAATAAATTCCACGCAGATGAAGTCGCAGGTAGCAGCTAGTAAATAATATATAACAATATGGCATTAATGTATCTTTCGGTTTTGTGTGTGGTTCCAAAGATTACACGTACAACCAAACTCACAAAATTGGAACTCTCTCTTAATAATAATGTATTTAATGTCCTTAAAATTCGCCGTGTGGGGCCAGCTTTAGAATTGTCCCACCCCTCTCCAGCCATGGGAGTCGTAAGAGCCGACTGAGGGAATACCGGGGGAGTGGGCAGCATCACTCCCTCGAGTATTAATAACATCCACTGCGATCGCCAACCCGCCTGCCAAGCGTGGCGATTACGGCACTATCCCCCAGAAATGAGCACCCAACAAAAAACGGCTGCCAGTCACGGCAGTTCCGCTATTCCTTGGCCTAACGGTAACGGGCCTGGTAATGGCGGAGCAGCGGGTGCGAAGAATCTCCGGTCTCGGCAAGGCTGCCAAAAACAATGACTTCTGGCCCTATAACGCACAACGTTCGGACACTTCGGACCGACGAGAGAATCACTGAGTTGGAAGAGGAATTGAGCAAGATCTAATGGGACATTATAGGGTTGTCAGAAGTCCGAAGAGAGGGTGAGGCCACGATAATCCTCCAGTCCGGGAACTTGCTCTTCCACCGGGAGGGCCACCACCAGTCCCAAGGGGGTGTCGGGTTTATCGTTCGCAGGTCTCTCGTAGGCAACGTGGAGAGGATTGAAAGTGTGTTGAGTAGGGTAACGTATCTTATACTCAGAATAACCAAACGGTATCCGTTGAAGGTCATACAGGTTTACGCACTGACCTCGATACACTCCGACGACGAGGTGGAGGCCCTATATGAGGACATCTCGAAGGCCATCCACTTGACTAAAACCGATTTCACGGTGGTTATGGGAAACTTTAATGCGAAATTAGGCAAAAGGACAGACGATGAGCTGAAGGTGGGGCACTATGTATTTGGGCAGAGGAACCACAGGGGCTAGATGCTGGCTGATTTTCTGGAGAAGGAAGCCCTCTTCATGATGAATTCCTTCTTCAGGAAGCAGCCGCAGCGAAAATGGACCTTGATTAGCCCTCATAGTTCAGTAAAAAACGAGATTGACTTCATCTTGTCGGACAAACAACACATATTCAATGATGTCTCAGTGATCAGCAGGATTAAAACTGGGAGTGATCACCGACTAGTCAGGGTCATCTTGAATATTAGAACAAAAGTCGAGTGGTCACGCTTAATGAAGTCTACGCTCCGGCCAACACCTGCCCAATACCAGAACCCCAGAGCTTTCAGCTCGAATTACAAAATTGCTTCCAATGTCTAGATGAGTATGAATCAGCGAGCGATATGAACAGCAGGTTCGTGCAAACTGTCCACGCGGTCGGGTCGACCTACTTCAAGGCCCGTCGCGTCAGCAGGACTCGTAAACTCTCGGACCATACGCTCAAACTAAGGGAGAGGAGACAAGAAATGACAGTCCCGTCCTCAGCCGATTGGTCCTGCCTAAGGCGGTTAAACAGACAGATCTCCAAGGCTGTGCGACACGATATTCACCAATTTAATACTACCCGTATTAAAGAGGCGATAGAGCGGAACCAAGGCTCGAAAGTGTTCGCAAGAGATTTGTCTGTTTGTCAAAGCCAGTTGACTAAACTAAGGACCAACGACTGCACTGTCATTTCATCTCGAGATGAGATCTTGAGAGAGGTCCAGCAGTTCTATGGACAGTTGTACAGATTCCAGAGCCCTGCTGTTGGCTTGGTCCAAGACCACAGATCCATGCTAACTCGGCACTATACCAAAGATATCCCGGACGTCAGCCTGTACGAGATCAGAATGACTCTCAAACAGCAAAAGGACGGAAAGACAGCGGGTGACGACGGAAATACTATAGAGCTTCTGAAGGCAGGCAGAAAGCCGGTCTTCAAAGCCCCCCAGAGGCTATTCAATTCCGTCGTTCATTAGGCAAGACGAAAGCTATATCTAATGTCCATGTCATTTCAACACCGGTCCTAGTCGGGAGTGCACTTCTCGAAGTTGTCGACCACTATGTCTACCTGGGACAAACAGTCCAGTTAGGTAGACACAACTTCGAGAAAGAGTTCAATTGACGAACCCAACTCGGCTGGGCAGCGTTCGGGAAGCTAAGATCTTCCTTAGCTTCCCGTCCAATATTCCGTAGCGCCTGAAAACGAAGGTCTACGACCAGTGTGTGTTACCAATGATGACATATGGAACAGAGACGTGGTCTGTAAATGTTGGCCTCGTATCAAAGCTCAAAGCCGCTCAGCGGGCCATGGAGCGGGCTATGCTTGTTATTTCCCTACGTGATCGAATCCATAATACGTACGTCCGTAATTCGTAGGAGAATGAGAGTGACCGACATAGCCTGCCGGGTTGCCATGCTGAAGTGGCCAGGCCACATCGCTCGACGAACCGACAACTATGGGGGAAGAAAGGTTCTCGAGTAGCGACCACGTATCGGACGGCGCAGCGTAGGACGGCCCCCCACCAGATGGACCGACGATCTGGTCAATGCTGCGGGGAGCCGTTGGATGCGGTTGGCACTGGATCACTCGTTGTAGCTTCTCTTAGAGAGGCCTATGTCCAGCAGTGGACGTCGAAAGGCGGATGTCCTTAAAATATGTTTCCAAAATAACAGTAAACAAACAACAGGGTACAAAATAACAGGGGGGGGGTCGGTGTAGGCCTTGGTGGGTCGTGTTTACCAGCTGGGGAACACGCACCCTATAAAGTACTAAGTATGCCAGTAGCATACGCCTAGGCAGTGCGGGGCTAGGCTAACGGCGCACACCGACAAGTTCTTTATATATGTCCAATGGATAAAACATGTCAGCTGTATGCACACTATGCTCTGGGAGCCATCCTGCTAGCTATAAAGGATGCCAAGTGTATAAGGAAATTTTATCGAGAAGACATATTAATATTACAAACACACCCCCAGCCACGCCTACCAAAAACAAAAGAAAAACATAATAGCATAGCTATAAACCAACCTCATGAGATTAACCAAATACCCTATAACATATGCAATGATCGTCAACCAAAAATTACGAGAAGCCCACCACTCTACAGTGAAACATTAAAAAACGGAAGAAAAGATAATTATCCTACCTCGTACAAATCTATAGATCTCATGGAGACTGAGAGTCTTGGGAATAACATAAAATATATTAGATCATAGACTAAAAATTACGATGTTAAAAAGAAGCAATCCCAAAGAACACAAGAGATAAATCCTAAAGAATCCTCAAAAGAACACAGACCTAGTCTAGAAGAACTCATAATTAAACAGACCGAAAGAATTGATCAGCTAATCACACAGCTAAGAACAATGATGAATCTTCTCGTCACACTCATCAGTAAACTACCATAGTGTTCTCCCTTAGAATTGCCACCTGGAACATAAATGGCATAGCACCTAATAAACAAGAGCTGGAAGTACTCTTAAAAGTTAACAGAATCGATGTTGCTCTGATATCTGAAACCCATCTTAACGATTGGAAAAGCTTCAAGATGGAAAGCTTCAATGTTTACTGCACCAATCACCCTGATATGACTTCCCATGGAGGCTCTGCAGTGATCGTTAAAAATAACATAAAACACCACCTACATAGCGAGTTCCGGGAGGATTGGATGCAAGCTACAACCATAATCATCCTCGGACATATGGGTCCCATAAATATAAGTGATATCTACTGCCTTCCTAAACATAACCCAAAACAGGATATGTTTGACCGATACTTTCAAAGCTTGGGAAATAGATTCATATGTGGAGGAGACCGGAATTGTAAACTAACTCACTGGGGGTCAAGACTAACAACAACAAAGGGACGAGAACTGAAAAAAAGTCTAGACAAGCACAACTTAGTAACACTAGGAACCAATGAACCCACGTATTGGCCAACCGATATTAACAAAATCCCGGATCTTGTAGATTTATTCGTTTTAAAAGGACTATCAGACTATACTTTGAAGTGGAATCCTCAATGGACTCAATATCTGACCATACACCAATTATAGTAACATTCAGCCTTTAGTAGCCCAGTTACAACCACAAAACAGATTGGGATTCATTTGCTAGATTCCTTGAAAAAGAGGTGGATCTAAAAGTCAAACTTTAAACAGACCAAGACATAGATAATGCAACATTCTACATTACAAATCTCATACAAGTAGCGGCATGGCGTGCTACACTGACTTTTAATAAGGCGTCCGCGTCGTATAGAAACAATATTCCACTTGAAATACGTAGAAAACTAGCAGAAAAGCGAAAACTAAAAAGGCAACTACACTTATGCAGATCCAATATAAACAGATCAAAATACAACAAAGCAGCCAGAGAACAAAAAGGATTAATAAAATATACACAGAATGAGACATTTCAACACAAGCTATAAAACACACAGACAAACAAAAACAGCAACTGTCGTCATGTTAAGAAAGCCAGGGAAGTCCAATTACACTGACCCAAGAGCATACAGGCCTATAGGACTGCTTTCCATCATGGGCAAAATACTGGAGAAGATGATTGTAAGGAGATTAACCTGGCACACCCCGGCTGAGCGATAAACAGCATGGCTTCTTGCCCCGACGAGGGACCGAGGACTCCCTCTATGACCTAGTGGCACACGTGAGGAGTAAACTTCGAGAGAAGAAACTCATCACGATGGTGTCGCTGGACATAGAGGGAGCCTTTGACAGCGCATGGTGGCCGGCCATCAAGGTGAGGCTGTTGGAGATGGAGTGCCCGATTGAGCTACGACGTATTATGGCCAGTTACTTGGAGGACAGAAGGGTGAAGGTCAGATACGCCAACCAAGAACACGTAAGGCTTACTTCTATGGGATGCGTCCAAGGGTCAATAGGGGGTCCCATATTATGGAATCTCCTCCTTGATCCGCTGCTGAAAAGTCTCACGAGACGGGGATATTATTGTCAAGCATTCGCTGATGATATAGTGCTCGTTTTCTCGGGGGACACAGCGGCGGAGATCGAGTGCCAGGGAAATGCCGCTCTTGAACATGTGCGGGCGTGGGGAGTCAAGAATAGGCTAAGGTTTGCACCACACAAAACGAAGGCTATGGTGCTCACAAAAAAGCTTAAATACGACGTCCCACGCCTGAGCATGGGAGGTATTGACATTTCCGTGGCAGAGGGGATAAAAATCCTGGGGCTAACAATAGACTGTGGATTAACCTTCAACGCCCACGCGGCTAACATATGCAGGAGGGTATTGGGGATTTATAAGCAGCTATCGAAAGCCGCCAGGGTAACGTGGGGCCTCAACCCGGAAATAATAAGGACAATATATGTAACAGCTGTTGAGCCTATAATTACCTATGCCTCAAGTGTATGGGCTGAGGCAACAACTAAGGTCAAGGTAAGAAAAGAGCTCAACAATGTCCAAAGGCTCTTTACTCAAAAAATAGGTAAAGTGTACAGGACGGTCTCACTACATGCGGCCCTGGTATTGACCGGAATACTGCCACTGGACATACGAATTCGTGAGAATGCGACATTGTACGAAAGCAAGAGGGGGGTGTCTCGACTAATACCAGGGGACAGAACTGTAGAGAAGCCGCTAGCATACTTTAAGAGGCCACACCCAGCCACCCATGAAGCCATTACGATAACTCACTTTAATAGTGAAGATGAAATAGCTGACCGGGTGTGCGGTGCAGTACAGATATACACAGACGGCAGTAAGATAGGAGGAGGAGTGGGGGCATCCCTGTCCGTATGGAAGGGTGGGGCTGAGGTCCTCGCGCGCAAATTTAAGCTTTCATCTTACTGCACCGTATACCAGGCCGAGCTACTTGCCATAAACCAGGCGGCAAAATGGGCTGTAGAAGATGGGAAAAGATGCTACGCAATCATAAGTGACTCTAGGGCAGCCATAGAGACAGTCACAAATTGGGAGTCCCTTCACCAACTGGCCCACGAAACAAGGCAGTATATGCACGAAGGCAAACGAAGAGGCTCCAATATTACACTGCACTGGGCAAAGGCTCACATAGGACTACAGGGCAATGAAAGAGCGGACTATCTCGCTAAAGAGGCGGCCCTCAAAAGTCGCGTAACTGACAAGTACGACAAATGCCCGGTCTCGTATATAAAGAAGATGCTTAGGATGGAATCTGTGGAAGAATGGAACGGACGGTATAAAGAGGCAGCTGTGGCGGGAACAACAAAAGTATTCTTTCCCGATGTCTATGCGGCATATAAAATTATAAAAACATTAACACTTGACAGCATAATGACACAGTTCCTCACGGGGCACGGTGGGTTCTCCGAGTACCTCTATAGGTTCAGGTGCAAAGGGAGTCCATCGTGCGTCTGCTGTCCAGACCAAGACGAAACGATAATTCACGCTTTAATAGAATGTCCAATGCACACAATTAAGAGGTTTGAATTGGAGCAGGAAATAGGAACGACGTTAAGTATTGATGCCTTACACAAAATAATGCAGGATGAAGTCAAAAGAACACCTTTTCTAAAATATTGCAAATGCATTGCAGAAATCGTTGTCAAACGAAATAAAACTTGACGCGCTGTGTGCAACTTAAGACTGGGAAATTATTATGTATCTATAAATGACAATTAAATCTAATGAATATCTATAATAATTTATAATAAAATATAATGATAAAGAAATTTGACTGACTGTTGTATTTTTAAATGACTATTTTCTGATTGCCAATATGAATTTAATATTTGATGTGCTATTTTAATCTATTATTATAATTAAATTATAAATTGTGATGTATACTGATTCTCTTGTACTTTCTCTGTAAGCTTTTGTTCTCTTCTTACTTCGTATAACTAATAAACACTGTAAATAAAACATTTGGCACGTAAAATTAAATAAAGTTTATGTTAATATTTAGTAATAACTGTAATAATAAAGATGTAATAATAATATAAGTAATAATACTATCAATAAGTGTAATAGTGACTATTTTATTAAGTGTATTAGTATTATGTGGAATAGCATATTAAAATAATTGACAGCTTATTAATGTTTAATTGTTAATGTATAATCATGAAGTATTGTATTTAAGATAAGCATATTATAGGAGTATAAATGTAACCCAGTCACAAGTGTAAATTATGAACACAATTAAAATATAATAATAAATAAATTTAGTATAAGTAGAGTAGGAATTACCTCCCATATTGGAGGAATAGTAGTCTAGAAAAAGAAATGGATAGACTGAGATTAGGAAAAAAGAACGGTCTTGGATATTGTCCAAGGAAAATAATCGAGGGCCGGGCAATTGCGCCAGGACATTAAAAAAAAAAAAAAAAAAAAACACAAGCTATCAACTCTCTCTACACTTAAAAATGATAACTACTCTCTTTGGAAGATTACAAAACATTTTAAAAGACTGCATTATCATATACCACCTATAAAAAACAACTCTGAGGAAGCCTGGGCTAAAAGCGGAAAAGAGAAAGCAGAGCTCTTTGCAAAACATCTTAGTGAAGTGTTTACCCCTAATTAGTCTTCTACGGTGAAATTTGAGGATATTGTTGACAGCCTGCTCTCTAGTGATCAGCAACTCTCGCCACCCTTATTGCTCGTTACTCCCCGAGAACTAAAAAAGACCATTCTTAAGTTAGAAAACAAGAAAGCACCTGGATATCATTTAATAACGGGTGAAGTTCTCAAACAACTGCCTAAGAAGTGTATTGTATTTTTGACAATGCTATTTAACGCCATCCTCAGAGTCCACCATTATCCAAGTCTATGGAAGATCTCACAAATATGCATGGTTGCAAAACCAGGAAAACCATCAACTGAACCCAGTTTCTATAGACCTATAAGTCTGCTTCCTACTATATCTAAGGCGTTTGAAAAAATATTACTACTCAGACTAAAACCAGTTCTGGAAGAGAACAAAATCATACCTGACCATCAGTTTGGATTTCGGGAGACACACGCAACAGTAGAACAAGTACATAGAGTAGTCCATAAAATCAGACAGTCCCTTGAGAAGAAAGAGTACTGTTCTGCAGTATTTATTGATATTAAACAAGCATTTGACCGCGTCTGCCACAAAGGATAACTATATAAGCTCAAAATGCTTCTGCCAAATTCCTTCTATATGATTCTAAAATCCTACCTCGATCAAAGAAGTTTCCAGGTAAAATATGAAGAAGAGCTATCGCAATTTTATTATATCAATGCTTCGGTACCACAAGGATCAGTATTAGTCCCAGTTCTATATTCCATATATACGGCAGACCTGCCTGAGACACCTGATGTTGTCACAGCAACTTACGCGGATGACACTGCATGTCTCGCAAGTGATAAAGATGCCAAATAAGCATCCATCATACTACATACCCAACTTGACAAAATAACGGAATGGTTACAAAGATGGAGAATCAAGCCTAGCGTAGTAAAATCAACGCACATAACATTCACGCTACAAAAAGGAGATTGCGCACCTGTAATCATAGAAGGAAAAATCTTACCAACGAACAATACTGTCAGGTATCTAGGCATGCACCTTGATAGAAGATTAACATGGTCGCAACACATTAAAAATAAAAGAACAGAAGCTAACTTACAATTAAAACGTCTGACGTGGCTTATGGGACGTCAGTCACGACTTTCTCTTAGTAATTAACTGCTCGTTTACAAAGCGTTCATAAAACCTATCTGGACTTATGGCATAGAACTCTGGGGATCTGCTAGCAATTCTAATCTAGAGATACTTCAAAGGTTCCAAAACGTTGCACTAAGGACAGTCTCCAGCGCACACTGGTTTGTGAAAAACACTGAGATCCACGAGAACCTAGAAATGCGGACTATCAAGGAGGAAATTAACAATTATAGTAGACATATAAGCAAAGACTAAGTCAACACAGTAACATACTGGCTAAGAATCTATTAAATGAACAAGACAATGTAAAACGCCTTAAAAGATGGCACATACCTAAACTAGACCAAAGGAACTAAAAAGTTCCGACCTAATTAGATGGTGCCTTTGAATGGAGATGCAACCAACAATTCCACCCCAGATCGCATCTGATTATGGCTAAAGAGCCGATAGCAGATAAATAAAATGGAAACAAAAAAAAAATAACTGTAGCTTATAAGTTTTTCCTTATAACATCAACTATTTGTCAGTGGAATTCGTCCAAATCGCTCTAGCCGTTTTAAATACTAATAATAAGCATTTAGTAAAAAGCTGTTATCTAAAAATTACTAACAGACACTTCAATTTTGTTTGTTTGTATAGATGTAGATAATACGATACCTACAGTTAATAATTAAACTGCGATATGACAAATCCAAAAGGGTTATAGTTCAACATGATAAATTTCCCTTCTAGAGAGATCCATATGACTGTATGATTCAAATAAATAAGGTACCTACGGGTAAAATATCCTATTTTTTTATTAATAAACAGCACCGTGCATTAGGGAATAATCTCTGTTGATATTAATACAATTTAACGGACACAAAATATGTTCAGACACAGAACAATACCTCCGGCGGTCCGCCAGTACAGCAGAGAGACGACACACGGTGGGTTTATTTAGTGGTGCCCACACTACCCTACTCGTTGCCCTAGACGACGGGTGTGCCTCTGCCTGCAGCATGAACAACACTATAGGGCGGTAGGCAGCTTGCAAATCCGCGGGGTGCCCCTTCTTCCTGATTAAGTTCCCTGCTATACCCACAGGAATTTATTTTGTTACGCTACAATTATTTTATAGAAGAAGAACAGATTTTGCCTAAAAATTATAGTTTTTATGTTTTTATTTTTTACAACACCTAAACAAATCGAGCACATCAAAATTTGAGTAAAAAAATAGCACTGCCCTTTTATGCAGCTCTGATATAAAAAAAGACGGCTAAATAATTTGTCACAAATATGCATTATTGCTTTGACTTATATACATACGGAACCAATAAATACACAAGTTTATCTTAACACTTCACCTATTTATTGATAGATCAATGACATTTTAATCCTAATTACTCTGATAATATAAAAGATACTTACATTAAGAAATGACTTTCTGAATATAATGGTAATTATAAGGTCATTACATTAATATAAAATAATAAACGCAGTATCATAGTCGTCATTATTGTAATCACTGACGAACTACGTTAACATATATAGACAAACGAGTGTTTCACAAAATGTTGCTTTTAATATTACTCTTCATGATAATAGCTACAGTGTATCATCTATCTCTGAAAAATTTTAATTATTGGAAGAAAAGAAAAGTGCCTCATCTCAAACCTGTGCCCTTTTTGGGAAATTATGGAGAATTCATTTTATTGAGAACTACCATCGGGAATGTGTTGAGAAAAATCTGTGATAAATTTCCGGATGAACCATACATTGGATCATTTTATGGTAATAAGCCCGCCCTTATTGTCAAAGACCCAAAACTTATCAAGATTATTTTGACTAAAGACTTTTACTATTTCAATGGCAGAGAAGTATCGGATTACACGGAATATGAACCTTGTACGAAAGGAATATTTTTTTCGCATGGTGACAAATGGAAGGTGGTCCGTCAAAATATGACGCCATTGTACACAACGTCCAAAATGAAGAAAATGTTTCCTTTGATGGAAAAGTGTTCAAGAACCTTGGAAAATGTCCTTGAAGACCAAACAAAGATGAATAATGTTGTAAAAGTAACTTGCTTAATGGCACGCTTTTCCTTGGACTGCGTTGGTCTAGCTGCATTCGGTGTCCAAAGTAAGGTTATGCAAAAGGATTTTAGCCAAAATAAGTTTAAAATTATGAGTGGACGCATATTTGAAAACTCGACATACAGAGGCATAAAAAATATTTGCAGAGCTATATGGCCCGAAATTTTTTATACATTAGGATTTCATTCATATCCGCGAGATCTCAATAACTTTTTTTCTTCTCTATTAAGTGAAGTGTTTAAAAAACGTGGATATGTCCCTTCTAATCAAAATGACTTTGTAGATTTAATTTTAAGATTTAATAAAAATGAATACTTGGTGGGTGACAGTATGAAAAAATTAGAGACAGGAGAATTTAAGAAAATTATGATTAAAGTAGATGAAGCGCTACTAGCATCACAATGTGTCTCATTCTTAGGCGCAGGATACGAAACATCAGCAATAGCACTTTCTCTTACTCTTTTTGAAATGGCAAAGAATGAACACACTCAGGAAAAAGTATTTAATGAAATAGATGACTATCTTGATGCAACTAACAATATCTTGGGTTATGATTGTGTTTCAAAACTGCCATATCTTGACGCTTGTATCGACGAGACACTCCGGTTGTACCCAAGTCTGGGTAATTTGACTCGTGATGTGATGGAAGACTATACCTTCCCCTCTGGCCTTCATGTCGAAAAAGGCCTTCGGATACATTTGCCTGTGTCACATATACACTACAATCCTATTTATTTTCCTGAACCTGAAAACTTTTTGCCTGAAAGATTTTTGCCAGAAGAGAAAAATAAAATCAAGCCATTTACGTACTTGCCGTTTGGTGACGGATTTAGATTTTGTATCGGTAAGTGGGTAAATATTAATTAAAAGATTGTAACAGATGAGTCTGCATTGGCGATATAGAAACAAGTTAAATAAAAGGTTGTAAAAATTTATGCTCTTTATATTAGGTGTTTAGAAGCGCAAAACATTTTTTGTTAAATGTTTGTTGTTTGTTTACTTAATTATTCGCGAATTACGTAAAACTACGGATTTAGATGATTTTTTTGTCTAATATCCTCTTGATAATTAGAAAACAAACTGAAATGAATTTTATGTCGCTAATATATCGGTAAAACTATTATTTAGTATAATAATATTTACTTGTTAGTATCAAATCAACTAGCGTCACGCCTATATTCCTCGAAGGGGTAGGCAAAGGTGTATTACACACCCACAGTTCGCCAGCTATGTTTAAGTCCCACGTAATAGGGGGCGAGCCTATTGTCGTCTACCGGGCACATTTCCAAACTCCGGGTTGCTACTGAGAATTTTTCTTGTTACGAAAAAACTCAATAACACTGCCCGACCCGGGGATCGAACCCGAGACCTCATGATCAGCAGTCACTCACACTACCGCTACACCACAGAGGCAGTTGAGTTAGTCAACTAGCTATTACAGTTTTTAAACTATAATTTATTTCCATCCATCCATCCATCAGCCTTCCAACGTCCACTGCTGGGCATAGGCCTCCCCAAGAATAGGGGATAGTGCCGTAATCGCCACGCTTGGCAGGCGGGTTGGCGATCGCAGTGGTTGTTGTTAATACTCGAAGGAGCGCTGCTGCCCACTCCCCCGGTATTCCCTCAGTCGTCTCTTACGACTCCCATGGGTGGAGAGGGGTGGAACAATTCTAAAGCCGGCCCCACACGGCAGATAGAATAGAATATAATTTATTTACTTCTTTTTAGTTTCAAAACAGCATCCAAAGTATTAAAAATTTTAAAAAATAAAACCTACTTAGCTATGTTATTTTTTTGTTATATATTATCGTCGTCATATAGGTATAAGTACTACTACGAGTATGTATTCTGTGCTACTACCGTGATTTTTTTCACATATCCAAATATAATCATTAAGCTGGCTCGCATGATTAACAAAAATTAGCGTTTTAAAGCTTTATATTTCACAAACGGATCCCTTATTTGATATATTGTTTTGTGTCAACAATAATTCCATAATATATCTATAATACGAGTACTTTTGAAAGGCCTATCCCATAATATGGGGTAGACGAGAAAAAAACATACCCACTTCTTCACGTGTAGTTGGTACCCTAATTTTTATTTAATATTTTTATTTTGTAATGTTGGCGATGTGACCCATATTTATGGCAAATTACAGCTTTCTAGTACTAAGTCTCTGAGCTAAGCGAGAAACAGCGGACGTTTGCACTTGTTGGCTACGCAACCCTTAAATCGAATAAACTCTAATTATTTAATTATATTTGTGCCCGGTAGACGTCAACAGGCTCGCCCCCTATTACGTGGGACTTAAACATAGCTGGCGAGTCGTGGGTGTGTAATACACCTCTGCCTACCCCTTCGGGGAATACAGGCGTGATGCTATGTGTGTTTGTGATTTAATTATATTGTCCTCGGGCCTTGATAAGTAAGCTAAGTTTTCAATTTAATCCGACATTTAGAAGTGGCTCAAAATTACGTTCAAAGATTCCGTTACGTAGATACATACAAGCGAAACCGATAAAAGCGTGTTAAAATAGTTACAAAAAAATAAAGTACCTTTCTGTGTGTGTTTGTTTACAATTTCTCACTGCTCGGTGAAGGAAAACATCGCGAGGAAACCTCGATATATGAGATATTTTCTTGAGGGATTGTGAAGTCTGCCAACCCACACTAGGCCAGCATGGTGGACTATGGCCTAATCCTTGTCACTAGGAGACTCATGCCCAATAGTGAGACAGAAAAAGGGATAAAAAAATATATAGATAATATAATTAAATATGTTAAAAACAAATCATAAATAATGTGATTTTTTTTCAGGAAAGCGTTTTGCTAAGATGCAAATGATTGCTGGCCTGGTGACAATCTTTAAAAGCTACAAATTACAAGTAGCTGAAAACCAACCATATAAAATAGAGTTTGATCCGAGAGTGATTATAAGTCGACCAACGGAAGATATATATTTAAAATTCATACCTCGTGCAAACAGACGAGCTTATGCACCCATGAATTAGATTTTACAAATATTGATGTGTGTATATATTTATGACAACATACCAATAACTCCGGGCAAAGATGTCATCAAATAAGTGTAATAAAATATGCCCTATACAATTTACGTCAACAACGACGGGTTACAAAGTTAGCAATTTTTTAGCCGCCATCGAATCATTAACAATGCGACTAAAAACATGACGAAGGTTTCAATCCATTGTAGTTTTTGGAGTAAATCGGTGATTAATGGGTTTATTACCTAAAATTGAATTTAGATAGAATAATATAACAATTTTACCTTACATTAAATTAAAAAAAAAAAAAAAGGAATTGCACTTTTCATAAAAAGACCGATGCAAATTTCCACCACCGGGATGTTCAGAATCTAGTACTGAACTCATGGTATCTATTATCGGTACGATGTCATTTACACCCTGTATATATTATATGTCCAAGATGTAACGCAATGTAGAAATTGTTTAGATGTAGAACTTATGTCTTTCATGCAAACAGATACATTCAATGCATTTTATCTCATTTGGCCCGTAGAGCGTCATGTAAAATTGTCTCCGGATATTAGTAAGGAAGTTAAGGAATAAATGTAAAAATATGTAAATACAATTATGTAAGTAATTATAATATAACTGGAGACCCATCCTAGCCCCACGTGCACTAAGTGTCTCCAGTTGTTTTGTTTTTTTTTACAATTACAAGGCAATTCACATGTTGCTACAAATCAATAACATGAACTGATATTCATTTTATCTTTATTTACTACAAATTTTAACAGGCCGATCTCGGAACTATTTAGGTATTTAGGAAATTTTGCAACTGAAACCACTTTTATTTTCAATAATTTTCGATTCTCTGTCATACATGCAAACCTACTCAATAGATTTGGAGGTTTTTTTGTTTGATGATCCTTAATTATACTTAGAAACTAGTATACATTTAATCTACCCAGTACAGGACATGAGACCAAAAAAAACTACCTATAAAAATACGAGCATCAATCTACGGATCATTAATTATTTCTACGCAAAAACAGCTATCTCACAGGAACCATCCATTTTCCAATATAAAAATTAGCCATAGACTAATATCCATTTCTGGGATTCTCCCCTGGATTATTGACTCATTTATATTATACTAGTATATTCCCCGCGGCTTCGCTCGCGTCATAGTATTGTCGATGAAAAATCAATTTTGGATAGGATTCCTATTATTAGGTAAAGCGTCGCCACGCTAACAGCCGGTTTTACCCTCCCTCCGCAGTAGATGTTTTGCATAAAAAATATCGGTTCTGGATAAGTAATCACCAACATACCACATACTACAACCTTCTCAGAAATACGCTGCATCTTATGGTATAAGTATTATTCCGATAGGTTTAGTAGTTTTCGCAGTATAACCGAACAAAAAAATCGGCTCTCCATTTATTAGTTTATATATTAAGATAACATTTTGTAACGGCACGCATGTGTCCGGAGAAGGAAGAGAAGGTACCTTACCTTTTATACGAATTGTCCTCTAATAAAGGGTGAGCCTATTATCGTTTTCCTAACGGGCACAATTCAGCCTCCGCATTGCTGACATATTTTTGATGGCTAAGGATTTACCATGGCACTTGGTTATGCTTTGGCCACACTAAGGGGAAACGCCGTTAATTATTGCAATGATAAACGTTTAACGTTGGTGTAGCCATGAAATAACGCGAGAATTCGACAATGGCATTCATATTGCTGTTTTGTTAGACGATAACTCCAGTGGCGGTACGTCAAAGAAATTGTGCATTCAAGTGTCGCCATCCAATTTATCGCGTTAATGCAATTAATTAACGCAAGAATTATGGCGATGATGGGCATTGACCTTGCCCATTAGTTTGGTCCGAGCATTAGTGATTATAAGCGTATGGACCTAACGAGTTGTATCTATTAATTTTGTCTTTGGTAATGGCGACATTCTTTGTGGTGCGTGCCGCCAGTGCGCTCAAAACGCCACCGCCACAATATACGAGTAGATGCTCTAGTACAGGAGCCGCCGCCTATTTTTTTAAGTGATTAATAACAGGTTCAATCTTTGTGAGTAGGTTCCGTTCGACGATGTACCAACGAAGGAATGTAACATAGTTCCAGTGGCCCGCCAATAAAAGCGGAGGACGGCACACGGCGGGTTTCTTCTAAACCAAAAAAAAAAGTTCCGTTCGACTAGACGCCCAAGTTTTCTCTGTGAAAAATCTCGATAGAGGTAGCTAATAAAGAACGCAGGTATAAAACATTTTGATTTGGTGGGGTGTCGAAATTGTCTGACTAACAGTAAGTTTAAATATTAAGATAATTGGATAATAAACTCAGAATAACAATTGTCCTACAAAATGGGTAGTTTGACTGGAGCGTGCTCCACTACGAATATAGAGAGACAAATATAAATAAAGAGGTCATTCAAATTATTAACCATCTGATTTTTTAAATGCCGCTTTGTAAATTTATATAATGAAATGGCCATATAGTCCTACAAATTTAGTGGTACGTTTTCTCTGTACCACGCTTGGAAGTTAATTCACGGACACTTAATAGCTACCTCTTACAAGATTTTTCACTGAGAAAAATTTGCGAACGGAACTTACTCACAAATATTCAGCCTGTTATTAATCACAAAAAAAATAGGCGGCGGCTCCTGGACCACTCGTTTGTATTATGATTAGTAGAATTGTTATTGGAAGTGATTACTATTCTTCTTTCGTTTTTAAATACACTACATGTATAGTATGAATCTCTTTTTGTTTTATAGGGGTTAATATTATATTAATGGCTAATTACACCTCTTCCGATAAGACAGAGTTTAAATAACGTATCAATGATTGTACCACAATTTACCTAGGTAATCAGTATACCTAGGTAATTTTTGTTTTACTACCGCTACTTACTAGCGGCGATAGATTATTTAAATAATCTATTATTTATTGCAAAATATAAGACTAAATTAACCAATAATTTTAAATTAAAAATAGTAAGTACCTTCGATCCATAGAGTAGTAAAGACATCGGGGTACGTTCACTCTACTCTTTGGATCACTCGCCGAAACTCGATTTGATTAACTAAGTCAAAAACTTCTGGCATTAATTCTCAGATGAGTTTGTCGGCACTTAACGTATAATTTGGTTATAAAATCTAATTTGAAATTTGTATTACACTCTGATCATAAGTTTAGAAGTTCTAGTTTTAAGTAGTTGAAAGATTTGTATATTATATAATAACCCTTTATTAACCCATTACTATCCCACAACTGGGCACTGGTACTTAAGCCATATGACCACGGTGTACATAATATTAAGTTTGAAAAAGTGATAACTCTGTTTTGCTATGTTCACTGGGTATTCCCATGCTAGTTATAACTAATTAAAATAAAGTACAAATTATTTGTGATTGAGGAAAAAGAGAACTTTAGTGCGAGCGGGAATCGAACCCGCGTCCCTTCCAAACCGAGGAAGTGCTCTAAGCCGCTGAGCTATCGCCCTGACCATAGGCCATACCCAACCTCCTCATCACATTTGTCTTTACGACCAACGCCACCTTTCGGATGCACTTACATTCGTTCTCTTTTTTCTCATTCTGAGCATGTCAAGTGCTAAAATACAGATCAAAATAATTTAAATAAAGTATTGTTCTCACTTAACCCCGAAGTGAATCATATACTTTTGTTATTTTTGTTGCAATGGTGAGGTTCACAAGATCTTTTACCAAAGTTGTCCCATGAAATCCTACAGGATCCCACTATATCGATGCAGAAAACAAAATTTTAATGAATTTGAATGCTCCTTTAAATTTAATTAATGAGAGGTAATTTTAAGCTTGGTAAAAAGTAATAAACCTTACATTTATCCTAATTCTCTTTACCAATCTCAATAGGCTATTCAGAAGTTTCATTTCTGCCGTGTGTGATTTGCGTATAATTACGTGGGTTTTTTTTTTATTAAATATTAAAAATGAAAAGGCTTGTTGCCATTTAATGCGCGTAGGTATTATTTACTGTTTTACCGTGTCATCTGTCATTGCTTGTTTTTAAATTAGTGGCCATTTTCAAGTGTGGTTTACCTATAGATTGTTTACAAGTGAGTTTGTCAACAGGAATAAATCACTCGTTTTGTTTGTGTTAAACATTAATTACTGTGTTCTCGTATCTGTTGCAGCTGTTAGTGACATCTGGTTATACTTAATTAAGCTCATTAAAAGTTGTGGTTGTAGGAACGTTTCCCTATTATTTAGAACTGGTTATATTCTAATATGTAGCCATATTCTTATAACATTTCAAGTTTTAAATTCTAACCATGAATAAACATGAATAAATTTTAAATTAAACAACAAAATGTTTCGGATATTTTATTTGAATGAGCACTTGACATGCTCAGCCACAAATTATTTGTGAAAGTAGAAAAAGGGACATTTACTGCAAGCAGGATTCAAACCTGCATCCCATCCAATCCGGGGAAGTGCTCTGGACCGCTAAGCTATTGCAGTCACCTAAATGTGATTCCAAATCTCCTTTGAGAGAAACTATTTTGAGAGTATTGTCAGGCCGCTGCTCACCATTTCATTTCACAGATATTAAATGAAAGAATAAACAGCTATTTAGATATTTTTATTTTTTATTTTTAGCATTTTACATGCTTAGCACTATACATTAAACACAAAGTGAATAAACAGCTATCTCCAAAACACACCGATTTGCTTCATGGCCGGTCTCACGGGAGTTGGTGGTACTAACCTGCTCCAGTAGATAGCAAACGAGTACTCCCACTTCGTACCCAGCCATACCACCAGTAATGCAATGGACGATAATTGCTTACTTCCCTTGGTCGCCTCGTACGACACCCGTGAGAAAGAATGAGGTGGTGACACTTGTATTCTTATTCCGTCACCACACGGACACATTTTCCAATACAATAATAACAACAAAACATAGCACGCCTGTATTCCCCGAAGGGGTAGGCAGAGGTGTATTACACACCCACGGTTTGCCAGCTATGTTATGTCCCACGTAATAGGGAGCGAGCCTATTGCCGTCTACCGGGCACAATTCCAAAGTTCAGGCAGCTACTGAGAATTTTTCTTTTTACAAAAAAAACTCAATAACACTGCCCGACCCGGGGAACGTACCCGAGACCTCATGATCAGCACCAATACTACAACAATAATTTCCAAAGTCGGAGGCGTGTACCGTGTGAGATCTGTATCTAGGACACTGGGTCCTTGCATCGACAGGGATAGAGGCCTATATATATAAAATTTTGATTAAGAATCTCATTTTCATTAAGGACATGTGTGTCCTTAAGTGTGTGTGTGTCATTAAGTGTGCTTAATGGTTCTTCAAAACCTCAAACGAATAAAACAGGGAAGGCATTTAGAAAGAAACATTATCAACGCTAATGAAGTCGCGGGTAACTACTAGTAAGGATTATAAAGCTGTGACAAAAAAAGGTCTATACGTTGAATATTAACTTTTGTTTAGACTTTAAAACTGCTACCGTTTTATCTCGCTATACCTCAAATTACACAACCACGGTTCGCCAGCTATGTTTAAGTCCATCGTAATAGGGGGCAAGCCTATTGGCGTCTACCGGGCACATTTCCAAATTCTGGGCTGCTACTGAGAATTTTTAATTTTAGGAAAATACTTTTATACATTGCCCGACGAATCCGAGACTTCATGATCAGCAATCGCACACACTACCACTGTACCACTGAGGCAGTTATTGATGTAATCTAAAAAGCAATATTCCTACTAGCCTACTACTTACCTAGTAAATCTATATTTTTTGATTGTGGTACCCGTGTCTATAAATAGAACTAAAGAACTATTAAACTCCTTGGTGAAAAAAGAAAAAAAACCTAAGAAGAAATCTATAGAGTTACTGGATTAATAAGAGAGTGATGTTTTTTTTCTTTTAAATTGCATGAGTGACAAACATGCATACGGCCTACCTGATGGTAACCGGTTACCCTTTTTTTTGTTAAGGCGGTAAAAAATGTATCTAACCGCACAGCCCGTCGTTCGGGGCAACGAACAGGGTAGTGTGGGGCCCTCACCCACTAAATAAACCCACCGTGTGCCGGCTCTCCGCCTGTATTGGCGGGCCACTGGAACTATGTTACATTACTTCAGTGGTCCGCCGGCGGCTTACCCTTTCGGGTATCCTCTACTGAGCGATGCATCCAGGGAGCGTCACAACTTCGCAGGAGGCTTTGCGGGTGGTGGACGTTCCCCGGTCCATCCACCCGCAGCCTCGGCTAGGGCGGCATGAGGCGCAAGTATTCACGCCTTCGCCACCCCAGTCGCTGGTGGCAGTTCAGGTCTGCGGAAGCATCAGCCTCCCTGGCCCTCACCACCGCTTCCTTCCGCGAGATGACTTCCTCGCAAAAGGCAGCAACCGCGGCCCAATTCCTGTCGCTTTCAAGCATCGCTCTGATGACGTTCGGCAGCGAGAGGTCCCCCTCTATTGCCATGACGAGTTCACGGCGCTGCTCGGCCCAAGCCGTGCACGACTCGAGCGTGTGCCGCGCCGTGTCCTCGTCGCAGCCGCAGTGGTGACAACCCGGAGTCACTTCCCTCTTTGCGACTATGTGCAGATGTCTGCCGAAGCAACCGTGCCCCGACAGCACCTGCACCAGTTGGAAGGTAAGGACTCCGTGCCGTCGTCCCGCCCACTCCTCCAGCACTGGCTGGAGCGCCCCTACAGTCCAAAGACCGGCCCGGAGCTCCTCCAGCCGCGCTTCCATCTGGCCATGGCAGTTCGGTGGGCGTCGCCCTGCCACCTTGCCACTTCCCTGGGTGAGGGGCGACCACCCCCCTCCCGCTCTTACGAAGCCCGCCGATACACTTCAGCGAGCACCTCCGCCTCCAAGTCCCACGGGGGGATTCCGGCCAACGCGCAGGCCATGTATGACCCTGGACGCGACGACTCTCTGTGGTCTCCACAGAAGAGCCCTGCTCGGTGCATCCAGGGCCTCCGCCCACATGGGTGCGCCGTACAGCGTCATGGACCGGACCACCCCCGCGTAAACACGCATTGTTGGGTCCGCTATATGTTCGGCATGAGCCGTGCAAGAGCGGACGCCGCAACGACGAGCTTCAGGGACAGTTGGCGGAAGCGCTCGTGAAAGCGCCACCGCCCGTCCAGCACCAGGCCCAGATACTTGATCTGGGCCTGCGGTTACCCTAGCCTATAGACACTAGCAACACCAGAGGCATAATTACCGCGGCGCCCTCTCCAAGGAACCATATAGGCGGTGGAAAGGAAGGCTATTAAGGAAGGACTAGACAGAATAATACATTAATGATAGGACAGTTAACAAGGAAACGATAGGGAGACGGTTTGAGCCTCCAACACTTCAGTCACCATGCTAAGCACAATGGCAGGAGTACCTACTATTGTTTCTCGCCGATCTTGTGTGAGAGGCTTACTTCCTTGATATTATATTCTAATATACATATAAGCAAGACCACTAGGTTAACATTCTGTACAAGTAAATATTTATACTAAAAATAATAAAATGATAAAAAATCACCATCGAGCCATCAGCCAGCCTATACAAAATAACTTTGCTTTTGTTTTTAAGATATAAAATGATAAAAAATATTGTCCGTCTAGTGACGGACTAAGAATACAAGTGTCACCACCCCATTCTTTCCCACGGTTGTCGTATGAGGCGACTAAGGGAAGTAAGCAGTTATCATCCATTGCATGACTGGTGGTAGAGCTGCGTACCAAGTGGGAGTACTCACTTGCTATCGGGCCCGAGCGAGTTGGTACCACCATCTCCCGTGTGACCGGCCATGAAGCACATCGTTGTGTTTTGGCTGTAGCAGGAGATAGCCATTCATGCTTACTTACTTACTTATCATCACGCCATTTCCCTTGCAGGGTAGGCAGAGAGAATAGAGATAGAATAGAGATAGCCATTCATTCTTTCAATTAATATCTGTGAAATGAAATGGTAAGAGTATTGTGAAGCCGCTGGGCTTCACAATACTCTGGGTATAGTTGAGTCCATGAGCGACGGTTGCCATTTACCATCAGATGGGACGTGGCTCGAAAGATTTACTCAATACCTGCTGTAATATGGCATACCTAGTCTTGCTGAAATACAAGCAAAATATTTTAGGATTACGTAGTAAAACTAAGTTAACGGAATACTAACTAGTAACAAAGTTAAAATTAAAACTAACTTTTGTAAAATAATAGAATTGTGGGTAGACGAAGCCGTTGCTACCATATATCAGCCATTGGACTTCTAATATCTAAGTCCACCCGTGATCCTGAATGCTGTAAAGTATTCGAAACGTCGGGATAATAGAAAATCAAGTAAACGCGATAGACATTTTTGATCTGTATTTAGCACTTGACATTCTCTCTCGCATGTTTAAAGAACAAGTTATTTCTGAAATGTGGAAAAAGAGAACTTCTAGTGCGAGTGGGAATCAAACCTGCATCCCTTGCAATCCGGGGAAGTGCTTTAAACGCGATAGATTCTGTAAACGTAGTTTTATTTCATAATGTGTAGTAATATTCGCGTATGGCACTCGCATGACATGGTCCATTTTTTTATGGAAAGTCTGATAAATTAACATTAAGATCAACTACATGCGTCTCAATCCGAGCAGTAGTATCGCTTGATATTAACAACATTTTATATTATATATTTCAAATACTTTAAAGTGAAAATCTTGTAAATATATCCTCTGAAACCTTTCGTTAGCTTTATTATAACACAAACTGAAAGCCAGTGCTGACTCAGAATAATCTGACATCTTCGTAGATTGTCAGAATTGCTAAAGAAACTTAAGATCTCCCAAACTACAACACCATTATTTTTTTATTTCTTTATGTTTCACAATGTTGTGGTATGTATAGCGTTATAAGGTGGGTTGATGAAATAAAAGCTGCAGCAGGTATTACATGGTTGGAAAAAGCCAGAAATAGGGAAGAATGGAGACAGCTCGGGTAGGCCTTTGCCAGAAGGCAAACAGACGCTGTCATTGCAATCTACACTTTTACAATTAATAAAATGATAATGTTACTTACCGATGATAGGACAGATATTTAGTATTGTTTTTCCGATTTTTGTAGTTTTGGCACACTTTAATTACACACGTTGACATTTTAAATGACACACTTTCGTTCCTGGATACAACCGTGTTAAGTGACGTCACAGTATAGAGGTGAACTGATCACCTCTATTATTTTGGATGCAGTCACCACTCCGAGTGTTTATCTAGACATGTTATTATTCTAAAACTAAATATAACTATACTACACTAAATTATTTTTTTTATTGAAAAAATACGGAGATTATATATGGATTTTCCATAAAATTAATATCAGAAGAATTTCTCTTGGAATTTTGGGGTGGAAGATTGTTTGGCATAGAAAGTATTATATTATCAAATTTCTAATAATATGTACACTCAAAATATACGCCGGGCTTCAATCCATTCGTTGTTGACATTCCTAAATTAAACGGTGATCATGATTTTTACGCCGAGCACATAAGCTGCAGCACCGTTGTATTTAATATTATCAGTATGCTTTAAATACCGAAAAAATATAATAAAAAAGAAACTACAGCATATCAATTTAAATATAGTTTTGGTATAGATGAGTGCCACGGATCACTACAGACTTCGCCAGAGAATATACAGTCCAAAGAAATACAGTTCATTTATAAGCTTTCTGCTACAGTCATCTGAGTAATTACTTATTAGTTGCTTGGGAAAAATTAAAATAATCTATGTCTCGTTAATCAGGCAATGCTACGAATACTATTACATATAATAATATTCACAGATCAAATAAACTTGGTCCCCGTATGTAGTAGCACATAACACAATCATTATTCGCTTATTATCATAAAGTTTGATGCCGTATTTATTCAGTTACAATTCGTTGCGCAGCTTGAATACAGTCACCCTTTTACCTTTTCCTTAATGCCAAGAGACTTATTTCTGCTTGAAATAAAATAAATATACGCTTTTATTTATTTTCGGCTTTTGTATAGGGTGGTTTACAATATTTATAATTTTTATGTTAGTTTTTCTATAAGACAAATCCCTTGGAGACATTGACGAGTATCTACAATTATGTTACGGATGTTACGGGTGACAACATCCTTTGACAAGTGATTATATAACTTGGAAAGATCACGATAGAGTAGAAAAGTTGATTACATTTTGATATCAAGGGAAAGAAATAAAAATATACTTTAGTGAAATAAAACATAAATTATTATTTCTGTGGCTGGCGATAATGGATAGCGAAAGGCTTTCTCTAATTTCAGCATTGAGTATGTACATAGTTCATTCAGCACAGACCTAGCATGATTGAAGCGTTTGTGGCGCCGCATTAACACTGTTACCGCAGTAGTTGCATCTCACCTCCCTTCCAATGTCCTGTGCGATATTTACCAAATTAGCCGTGCCTGTACAACCAGCAAGAAAGTAGTTCTTACTTTCTAGGTCGTTCTTCCAGTCCATCCATCCATCAGCCTTTTAACGTCCACTGCTGGACATAGGCCTCCCCAAGAATGGGAGATAGTGCCGTAATCGCCACGCTTGGCAGGCGGCTTGGCGATCGCAGTGGATGTTGTTAATACTTGAAGGAGTGCTGCTGCCCACTCCCCCGGTATTCCCTCAGTCGGCTCTTACGACTCCCATGGGTGGAGAGGGATGGGACAATTCTTAAGCCGTCCCCACACGGCAAAGGCCTTCCAGTACTAGTCGCAAAATCAATTTTAAGATAGCTGCCTGAAATCTCAAAAACAAGTTTACTGCTGGTGGTAGGGTTGGAGCGCTCATAATCAGCAGTCGCTCACACTACTCGGCACCACAGTTTAGTTTAGTGCATTAACATGTCTATAATTAGTACACAGAAGATATTGTATTGATCCCCGATTTACATGTGTATACAAAATTTCTGCTCAATCGGAAACCGGAAAGTGGGTCAAATATATCGTACAAGATTTCATTACAAACACAGACACCGGGACAGGTAACACTAAATAAAAGCTTATAAAAATTAATGCTGAATATATAGATATCCTGTAGTAGACACGTATCTTACATGATTCCATTAAAATATTTCAGAAAACACTCGTCAAATGCCTTCAGTATTAGGATCAGATAAATGCGAGACACTGACAAATGATCTGCCGAATAAAATGGTGGACGTGCGCTCGTGCGATCGCAAGATCCAACCTTCCCATAAATCTACTTCGAAAAACTCAAATTAATCTTAGTTGAGGATGTTTAGCTAACACGTTAAGATTTCAGCGTCTCTGAAGGACTGTTTAACGAAAGGTTTACAAATTGAAATGCCCGTAGATTTATTGGGGATTTGCTTGGGCTTGTTTAATTACCGCCCTGTAGCAAATCTTTATTAGGTCATAATATAAAACAGAAGAATTCATTTGTTTTTGATTCGATTAAATGGGCTTATCTCCTAAAATAGCAGTGAGATTTGAAAGTGTTTTTAAGTTTTATATTACCCTGACCATTATTGCAGCAGATTACGAGTTACGAGTACTTATATTATGCTACTATAGAAAGAAAGAAAAACGAATGATGATTACGTATGGAAAAATATTATAATTTTAAGTACTATTATTTATTGTAAAGTTGGAATGAATAAGCTATATTATTTGTTTATTTTTTTTTCACTACCTATTTCATTAAAAACAATCAGTGGAACAAATCTTAGCCATTAGATTTTTTATAAATCTACTTGTCACTGATGTTTAGTATGAACTTTATAGAGCAATGACATCACTAACCCTAAACGGGTGAATACGTTGTAGTAATGGATGGCTGGCTGGTTAAAACATAGACAACAATAGTGTTTCGGTATATTTCAGTCTGTAGAATACGATAGCCGACCTTGTTCCCATTAATCTTGTGTAAAAAGTCATAAATTACCAAAATAAAGTAACGAGTTGAGCTCCTAATATTGTTAACAATAAGTCTTAGACAGCTGAGACCATTAGCTTACTATCAGCCTGATCAATAACTCAGCGATATTAAAACTCTAGTTTTTACTTTATAACCTACA
Organism: Leucoma salicis; assembly: GCA_948253155.1. Taxonomy (NCBI): domain Eukaryota; kingdom Metazoa; phylum Arthropoda; class Insecta; order Lepidoptera; family Erebidae; genus Leucoma; species Leucoma salicis. The sequence goes on from OX411815.1 coordinate 11,551,103, forward strand.
AAACACGAACTTGAATAATATGTTTAATCCGTGTGGTGACGGATTAAGAATACAAGTGTCACCACCCCATCCTTTCCCACGGGTGTCGTAGGAGGCGACTAAGGGAAGTAAGCAATTATCATCCATTGCATGACTGGTGGTAGGGCTGGGTACCAAGTGGGAGTACTCACTTGGTATCCGGCCCGAGCGGGTTGGTACCACCATCTCCCGTGCGACCGGCCATGAAGCACATCGTTGCGTTTTGGCTGTAGCAGGAGATAGCTGTTTATATTTCATTTCATCTGTGAAATGAATTGGTGAGCAGCGGCTTGACAATACTCTCAGTATAGTCGAGTCCATGGGCGACGGTTACCATTTACCATCAGATGGACCGTGGCTCATCTGCCACTACATGCGATAAAAAAAAATTTACTAGAAAAGACGCGCCTTGACAGTGAAAAGATGTGCCTCGACAATGTGCAAGTAGAAACCTACAAACCTACCTTTTGTATGTGTCACGTATTGGGTATATTATTCTACATATGGCTTATATAAATAATTTCTTCTATATGTGTGAGTATGTATGTATATAATATGTGTATACGTAGTGTATGTAATTATTACCTATTTCTATTCGCGTCCGTGAACCGCCTGTGAGGTTCTCACTGAAAACCAGTGCTGCGTTATTACCACTACATCGTAGCACCAAGCTGTATGAGGTCCCTCATTGTCACCGTCACGACATGCAACTTTCAGATAAATTAAAGCATTTTGTAGGTATTATTTTTGTCTAGCTAGAGATAAGTTATTTGTGTGTCGAGACTTTTTTAATAAGGAAGTTTTCTTTCTTTCTTTCTTTCTTCTTTAAATAAACACGGTTCGATTTTATTGGAATTATGAAAATGAATCGCATGAGTCCAAACTCCACGGTTTTACTAGTAGTCACTAAAAAATTTCACTATGCACCTCCTGGCGTGCAGACCCTCATTTCCAAGTCCAATCTAAGGGTCGCGTCAAAGCGAATAACATGAACATTAAAATAAATAAATAAAGACCCCAAGAAGAAAAGCTGGGCATAGACAAGATCTGAGTAGTTAACGGTATTTACTTAATATAATGTTGGTAGTAATCAAAAAATCTTTCACACATGCAGGTTTCCTCACGATGTTTTCCTTCATCAAGGCAAGGAGTGATCATTTGTAATCAAATAGACGCATAGTTTCGAAAAATCTCGAAACCACAGAGATGTGTGCCGTGCGAGGGCCTCGAACAGGGGTTCTTATTTAGCACATTCACTTTCTTCGTTGTATAGATAGTGTTTCATGACGATTTAAGTAGTATTAAATTATATCATAAACATTATGAATTCTCAAAGATAATAGGGGTTTAATGACAGGTCGAAAAGGCCCCACACTCATAGCATAGAAGTCTAATAGGTACACTTTTGGACCGCTGTCCGCCACACCAGATAAAAATTACTGTTATTTTTCCCGCAGCTAACGTGTTAAATGTAGTGGTAACAGGCAACACACCCACAATCTCTGTGAAGTTTAGCCCTAGTTTCAAACTATAGAAATTAGTACAGGTTTCCTGTCTAAAATACTTATCTCGTATATCGGGACGAATATTTCATGGTTAGAAATACCTACCCTCTATAACGCTAGACTAGATCAGCCAGCCATTAAATAACGACTAATAACCCGAAGTAACGTTGGTTTCCCGTCATAATGTCAAAACACGGAAACATAAACTAAACAATAAGTTCTAAGTATATTGTTTAACTTCTTGACCTCGTAACCCCATAATATATGTCTAAAATTTACTCACTTCAAACAACCACTAACTCATAGTTTCAACAAGTAATACAACTTTGCGTGTATCAATATTGCATAGCAGTTATGAGTAGCAGTCAATTACTACGTACTAAGCTAATTTTATATTATATTTAATTAGCTTAAACTAACTATTATATTATTATAATATTTAATTAGCTTAAAATAACGAACAAAAAAGTGTAGCTCTAAAGCTTTCTCATTAAGTATGGGATATTTTATCGGAACTATTTGAACTGTCGATGTCGAACTAGTATATAGCTTGAATATTGTAGCACTGGAAAGGCTGTTGAAAAAGAAGAAATAAAACAATATTATCGGAAGAGAAAGTTGCCAATTAAATAAAATATTTATTTACAATTGAAGTTTGAACTCTCAGAACATGAATGAAATTGGTTGAGGTTATGCATCTATGTCTGTGGGTCGGCAAATTTGCATTCACACATAGATTCTATTGTTTTTTTAGGATTTATACCTGTATATTCACAGGTCACACACAAGCCGTTATTATTATATCACATTTACAATTATATGACAGTGTCCCTTTTACAGTGTATAAAATGGATCCATGCTTTGTTACTTTTCTAGTCACTCACGTGTGCCTATTACAACGTATCTAGAGATGTAATAAACCGCAACAATATTTAAGTAAAGATGAGTTACATTCGTACTAAATGGCTTACTGATATTGTTTCATTATGACAAGTACTAATTTATAGATGCACTAGCCTTAGCTTAACCTAGTTTTTAGGTTGTATCTCAAGTTCCCGATATAGTAGCGGGATAAAATGTATACCAGTTTTTATGCCTAATCAAGATCTATCAAATAAAAAAAGTTGCATCAAAATACGTTCAGCAGTTTTTGCGTGATGCACGAACAAACAAACAGATAAACAGAGAAACGGACAAAAAATCTAAAAAATATTGTTTTGTGTTTAGACACGCCTATATAGTCTAATTCAGTATTTTTTTTTTCAAATATCTTAAATGTACAGACACAGCTCTGTTACAGCTTTATAATAGTATAGACTAGCCTTTAGCTAGTTTTTAGCTTATATCTCAAGTTCTCGATATAGTAGCGGGATAAAATGTATACCAGTTTTTAAATCTAATCGAGAGATATCACACAGAAAAAGTTGCATCTAAATCCGTCAGTAGTTTTTGCGTGATGCCCGAACAAACAGACAAACAGACAAAAAATCTAAAAAAAAAATGTTTTGTGTTTAGACACACCTTTATAGCCTAATACAGCAATTTATTCTCAAATATCTTAAATGTACAGATACAGCTCTGTTACAGCTTTATAATAGTACCAATAGATAGGTACATTACGCGGTAGATAATACGGAACGCAACATACAGAAAGAGACCGAAGATCACCGACTAAAACAAATTCAGCCTATTGCCTGAATTCGTGCGCAACAATTATATAGTATCACGCCTATATTCCCCGAAGGGGTAGGCAGAGGTGTTTTACACACACACGACTCGCCAGCTATGTTTAAGTTCTACGTAATAGGGGGCGACCCTATTGCCATCTACTGAGCACATTTCCAAAGTCCACGCTGCTACTGAGAATTTTTCTTTTTACGAAAAAGCTCAATAGCATTGCCCGACCTGGGGATCGAACCTGATAACTCATGATCGGAAATCGCTTACATTACCGCTGCACCACAGAGGCAACGCAAGAATTACCACGCGCTAATACGATATCTATTATTTTTTATATAACGCCATTGCTAAACCCATAATTTATATGTAACTACCACCATACAACAATAACAAGTACCTACCATTAGGTAAGCCTAATTAGTTACCCCTATTAAAGGGTAAACGGTTTAACTGTAGATTCCAGACAGCTTTTCAGTAAACCTAAATTCGCCGCCACGACCTTACTGTTCTTGTCGAAAAGTTGCAAACTAATACCACATGACCAATGACGCGACTACTAAATAGTTTTACTTAGGTAACTATCAACACAGTTTTATCATAGTGTAACGAGTATTCGTTACACTATGGTTTTATCATGCGTATAATTCATTCATAAAACAAAATAAACTCAGTATAGTTAGGTACTTAGTAGTACTACTGTAGTAACCAGAATCCTAAAACAAGATTAGATTGCGCTGATAATTATTAGAGTGCTATTGCTGAGATTCTGTGAGACGGTTCATTTATTTATTAAAAAAGTCAATTGGATTTGTTTCTATCCTAAAAAAAAACAATTATTTGGAGACACAATTACCTACTTACACAAATTACCCTGAATGTTGCATGAATGCAAAAAGTAATTATTTATCTCCTGGATGGCTCAGAAAAAAATATGGACGTATTGGTTTTCTACACTTATTAACTGTACATACAAACTGTTACACGTGTTTGATTATAATGATTGACAAATAAAATTGAAACAAAAATCATAGATGATGCACTATAACTAGACACAAATGTTGCAATGTTGATTTATGTCAGTTGATTAAGCCACGTGCAGTGATAAACTAATAGGTTGAATAATAAATAGTTAAAGTAATTAATAATTATCTCCAGGCGGTAAAATCGATTACGGCGGTCAAGTTCAATTGTCAAGGGACAATAGCCGTGTAAGAGTGATTATGTGTACAAATATACAATTAATAAAATTGAAATAAAAAAGTGTGTGTGTATTTATGTACTCACGTTAGAAGTTATACTACTTTGGCGTAACAAGATAAAAATATTTTCAAAAATGTTATCTTTCGCCTTATTCTACGATTGTAGAAAAAACGACACTAACAATAGAAAAAAGGTATTTAATACATTGCAAGTTTTATTATAACGCATTATCTAGTTAAATAAAGTTTATTTAAATATCATAAAACAACTAAAATGTTGACTATAGCTAACTTAAGGGTGTCTAACTTCAGAGTGTCGGTTTTTCGTGACGTTGTGCGCGCGCATCGTAAAAATTTACTCTCATCATTTTTCCCTAACGCGCCATAAGAAGTATAACTTCAAAAACATTTCCTTAAAAAATTAATATGTAAAACCCAAGATATAGAGAAGGAATGTTATCGAAATATGTAGCCCTGAGCAGATGTTACGATGGCTGAATTGGCAAAGCATCTAGCACGGCTTTTCGGGAGCCTACCAGTGACCTGCTCGGGCCTCATGTATTATTCCTCGTGGGCTCGGTAGTATAACCGACTTCCGTGCACGAGGTCGTGGGTTCGATTCCCACTCAGGACAATTATTTGATGAACACAGATATTTGTACTGCGTCTGGGTGTTTTCTATCTATTATAAGTATGTATTTACAAAAAAAAGTCGTACATCTATTTTATCCGTAAACTGATACCCATAGCACAAGCATTAAAGCTTAGTTTGGGACTAGAGGGCGTTGTGGGAAAAATGTCCGTGAATATTTATTTATGATTTAGTTCACATTTTCGCACTTTATATTCATTAAAATAGGTTTAAAGCATTTTTTGCCGTTGCAATACGGTCGAAACGTCGGGAAATAAAGGCATTTAATCTCAGTATATATAAACGATTTAAGACCCGGATAGTAGTATTTGTGTATGATAGGTAATCATGTCAAATGCTTAAAACAATATAAAAAAATACCAAAATATTTTCTCTCAATATTTTATGTGGCTCTTGGTATTGGATCGACTTCGATGATGTAGAATGGCACTTCAGAAGAAACAATATGATCGTGGTCATGATTAATTTGGTATATTCTGTAATATACATCATATTAATTTCAAATACAGTTAAGCATTGGCGCTGATATCCTAAAATATTCTTATAAAGTAAATAACTCATACATATTAGGTACTCGTGTTCATTAGTTAAGTTGAGAAGGTTTTATCATATTTTGTTACAATGTTAGTATCTGATCATTGACCCTTGACAAAACAGGAATAGTATAACTTCCTATGAGATATTGAGGTTATCTTACGACAGATAAGTAAACTCCCACCTGATAGTAAGTGATAACATCAATTTGGCAACACCAGAAGAACAGTCAAGCCGCCACCTACTGTAAGTAAAGTAAAGTACTCTACTCAAACCTCGTTTAAAGAAGGACATGTCGTAGCACTGGGGAAACACCGCAGTAGGAAGTACATTCCAGCGCCTACAGGTGCGTGGTAGAAAAGAGCGCTGAAAACTAACAGTCTTGGGGACCGTTTCCAGGTGATGTTGATGGACCTTATTACGATCATAATAATATCGAAATGCCATCCGCGCGTGAGCTTGATGATAGGTGACTTACCGTTACCAATGCGCGAGAGCCGCGTTAGTAATTCGCAAAACATGTCACAGAAACCGTTGGAGCTTAAAAGAGTGTTTATCAGCTATTATATTTATTATTAATATATATTCCTGCTATGAAAATTTTCATCAGTAAGGTATTAGTTACGATGGTTTAATAACGTGGTTATTTAATAACATTCATTATACAAATGTTTTCCTTATCGAAAAATCTAATAATCTTAAGAAGAGTAGGGTTGTATCTGACTGTGATGATGTAGAATGGTAATATCGAAGATTTCACTAAAACTGTATGAATGGGATTGATTAAAGAGAAGCGAAATAGTATTAAAGAGAAGTAGTCATCGGCCCGTCAAAAAGGCACACCTCACTACGGCCATGACGAAAAAACGACTATAATAGGACAAACAATACTGGTATAATATGAATATTCAATAAAATATTACGATAAGGGTTATTCTTAGTGCACGAAGAGCTGAGACAAACTTATTGGTTTCAAAATGACGGCTGTCCTGCGCATTATGATGTACCTGTTCGTGCGTTAAATAGCATGTATCCAGACAGATGGATCGGGTGTCTAGGGCAGATTTTGTGGCCTCCACGTTTCCGTCCACGCACGATTTCTTTTATTGGGGATGCCTCAAAGAAGAGGCTTACAGGAAACCTGTACGTTCTTTGGAAGACTTACGAAGCCGTGTCAGAGCAGCCGCATCAAAAATAAGCGATCGACGGTACATAAGATTGCTCAGAAGAGCATTCATCCGCAGATGTAGGGCCTGCATAAGAATGGGGAGCCAACAATTTGAACATTTGTTGTAAATGAGAGTAAAATAAAGTATTCTTAATGTTAAATGTTGTTTTTATTAACCCCCAATGGTTAGGTCACTCATGTATTCATCCGTTCTTTTTACCCAAGATGTTTAAACTTTGTTTAAAAAATAAATTAAGCCAATTTTCCAAAATAAATGAACACGCATATTTTTAAAAAAAGAAACTACAGTTTTACTCTTTACTATCTATCTATCAGAGTAGTTAGTGTATAATATTAAAACATCTAAAACCCGATGAATGTCATTCATTTCTTGTCGTAGTGTTCAATAAAGTAAAATAAGGCAAAATAAAATATTGTTTTTTTTTATACTTATCTTAGGTAGATTTTTTTTTAGTATGGTAGATACAGCGAAAGTAAGTATGTGGATGCTCAAAGATGCATAGGAAAGTAAAAGGTGATGCATGGTGGGATACGGAAGTAGCAGCTTCCGTTGACCAAAAGAAGAAAGCGTGGCTGGACTATGTATCTTCTTTGAACCTGAGTGCAAGTATGAAAGAACAGAAAAAAGAAATATACCGGCAACGTAAGAATGACACCAAAGCCTTAGTGAAAGAGAAGCGTGATAGAGCAAATACGATTGCAGAAGTAAGGCTTTTTTTTTATTGCGTGTAGTGGCAGACTAGCCACGGTCCATCTGATGGTAAATGGTAACCGTTGCCCATGGACTCGACTATACCGAGAGCATTGTCCAGCCGCTGCTCACCAATTCATTTCACAGATGAAATGAAATATAAACGGCTATCTCCTGCTACAGCAAAAACGTAACGATGTGCTTCATGGTCGGTCACACGGGAGATGGTGGTACCAACCCGCTCGGGCCCGATACCAAGTGAGTACTCCCACTTGGTACCCAGCCCTACCACCAGTCATGCAATGGATGATAATTGCTTACTTCCCTTAGTCGCCTCATACGACACCAGCGGGAAAGAATGGGGTGGTGACACTTGTATTCTTAGTCCGTCACCACACGGATAAAAACGGCTGACCAAAAACTTCGAGAGCAACACCAAACTTTTCTGGATGGAGGTGAAGAAATCTCGGAGTGGTTGGTCAGCTCTCAGAATGAATAAAATAAGGTCTAAAGGTGGAGACATTCTTACGCAAACACAAGATGTGTTAAGCCGATGGAGTGAATATTTTGGAGATATGTATGCAGATATTCATAATGGGTGATGCTGGTGCCACATGTGATCTAACAGATCAGCATTCGGTACCGGCATCCTCTGATGACATTAGTATAGATGAAGTTGAATGGGCGATTAGAAGTTTGAAAAATGGTAAGGCAGCGGGTATTGATATGGTGTCTGCTGAGATGATCGAGCTTGGAGGCTCATATGTCTGGGAATCCTTCCTGATGCTTCTCAATTTATGTTGGAGCTCAGAAATTGTTCCCAAGAACTGGAGAAGCGCAGTCATCGTGCCCTTGAATAAAAACAAGGGTTCACGTTATGACTGTGCAAACTACAGAGCCATTAGCTTGACCAGTTTGGCAGCCAAAGTGTATGGTAAGATTGTTGAAAGGAGAATGAGGATGGTGTCTGATGAATTTTTGTGTGAGGCACAAGGAGGTTTCAGGTGTGGACGAGGATGCATGGATCAAGTGTTTTCTCTGCGCAACATTGTGGAGAAGCATCTGGCTGTAGGCCAGAGGGTTTTCTGCAGTTTTGTGGATTTGGAGAAAGCATTTGACACTGTTGTACGAAAGGAACTTTGGGACATTTTGCCGGAGTATGGTATTAGCGGTAGACTGCTACAAGCGGTGCAGTCCAACTACATGGACTGCAGAGCTTGTGTGCGGCTGGATGATGGAATGTCACCCTGGTTTGACGTCAATATCGGCGTTAAACAGGGCTGCGTTCTATCAGCCAGATTGTTTATCATATATCTGGATAAATGTCTACAAAAGTTGAATGAAATGAATGTGGGAGTTCAGATGGTTGACTCAGTGGTTAACTCGCTGCTATATGCAGACGATGCGGTCCTGCGACTGACCTGCAAACCCTAGTTGACGTAATGTCAGAAGATTGTAAGAAAAGGGGCCTACGTGTAAATGTGAGCAAAACCAAAGTAATGGTTTTTTAAAGAGAAGAAGCCAGAACAGATGTTAGAGTAGCAATAGGAAATGGTGTGCTAGAACAAGTGCATGAATTTGTAAATCTTGGATGTGGATTCAGTCGGGATGGAAGGTACACGAAAGATGAAAGATGATATGTAGAAAGAAGAGTGAATGCGGGAAATAGAGTGAACGGAGCTTTGGGACAACTTCTCGGCAGCCACCACCTCAGCCAGAAGTCACGTGTCGCAATACACAACGCAGTGCTTGTCCCAACGTTATTATATGGAAGCGAGAGTTGTGTATGTAAAAAGGAGCATGAGAGTAAAATTAATGCGGTCGAAATGCGATCTCTGCGGAGAATCTGTGGAGTGAGGCTGACTGACCGCATTCGTAACAAGACGTAAGAGAGCGAGTAGGTATGAAAGAGAGAATTGGTGTAAAGATGCGAAAGGGAATGCTCCGATGGTTCGGACATGTGGAAAGAATGCCGGACGAGCGACTGGCTAAGAAGATATACAATGTAAAAGTGGAAGGATGTAGGTACAGGGGGAGACCGAGACTTACCTACCTAGACCAAATTGGTCATGTATTGAAGGAAGGTGGAGTCAGGAGTCTCCGAAACCGGCGAGCGTGTATGAAGAGAGTTATGAATGTTGAGGAAGCGAGAGATGTATGCAAGAATAGAGCCTCTTGGCACTCTGTTCTCTCTGCCTACCCCGCAAGGGAGGTGGCGTGATGATAAGTTAGTTAGTTAGTATTATAGATTTTTTTCGTATTTTTTTCTGAATGGCCATAAGTTCTACTATAAGCCATTTCAAGGTTATCCATTAATTACCGGACAACCTGTATATAAATTGAACAAAATATAATTGTGTTTGACGCAATTCATCAAATTTTAATTTAACAAGCTTACTGACCGTATCTAATTACATCTAAAACCTAAAATAACAAACTGTTACCTTGATCAGAATACAAATTTTAAAATGTTGCTCTTAAAAATATATTAGCATTTTTATGAAGCTTGCTTTCTTTTGATATGCTTCTTCTTTACAAATCTATCTTTATATAATTTACTACAATAGTAATTTATACCTATGTATAGGTGTGTAACCAGTCTTTCCCTTTATATTTGGGCCTAACATTACAGTCATGAAATTGTTAGAGAAACGCATACATACATAGCATCACGCCTGTATGGGACGAAGAGGTAGGCAGAGGTGTATTACACACCCACGGTTCCCCAGCTATGTTTAAATCCCAAGTAATAGGCGACGAGCCTATTGCCGTCTACTGGACACATTTCCAAATTCCAGGTTGGCACTTAGAATTTTTCTTTATACGAAAAAGTTCAATAACGCTGCCTGACTCGGGGATCGAACCCGAGACCTTATGATCAGTAGTCGCTTACACTACCGTTGCACCACAGAGGCAGTTAGAAATATACAAGGTATAATCTCATTTACTTTCAACTATATTGGCAATTGGGTTTCTGAGATTTTAGAATTTGAATTGAATGTTTATAAGCAATAGTATATTCGACCGAAGATAATTCTTATTTAGCTGGTGTATAATGAGAAACTAATAAGAAAGAGAAGACTTTTCAGCCACATATCCATATTTATTAACAAGCGTTCCAAACAATTATGATAAAATGTTATTTTTCTCGACTTTGCCACTATAAATTGGATATTTTTGCGTGATTTGTTTTATGATAAAATAACAATAATTTAGCCGTAAACATTTGAATGTACGCGTAGTAGACCAGTGTCGATAATTTACGAAACCAAAAAAAAATAATAGTAGGATGAAACCCATTGGAAAAGTAAGAAAATATAACAAAAATAAAAGTAAAAATAATTTATGGGCGATTTGACGTCGGGAAGGGGGTAGGGGTGGGCTTTTAATGGTAAAAATCGGTTTATCACGATTTCTGGCAAAAACTAAGAGTCCTATCGAAAAAAGTTAAATGGCAAAACTGTAGTCAATAAAAAGATCTACAACTTTTATATTAACACTTTTTTCACATAACCTCAAAATTTATGTGAAAAATCTAAAAAACCGACTTTTTGGATTTTTACTTTTAACTTCCACAAAAAATAATATTTTTGCGCGAAATTTGGGAAAAACTTACCTTTTTATATCTCAAACACATTGTAATTTTTTTTTATGCAAAATATTTATTTTTTACTCTTATTTTGATTAAATATCGAAAAATCACCCTAATTTTCAATCAAAAATTCTCACGTCAAAATATCTGCTTTTTGATAAAAATTGGTTTGGTTTTTATACGTTGAAATCTCTACATTCTGATGGTATAAAAAAGATATACATTACTATTGAAAATTTTCTCAGAAAATGCAAAACGAAAAACTTTACATTTTGACAGAATTCCCTTCAAATCCTATCTTTAATACTTAGAAAATTAACTATTTTCACCTGTTTTTTGCAATATATATGTTTCATGGATTTGATTTTTTTTAATTTATCAAGTTAACATGGAAACTTAGATTTTTTGAGTAATTAAAGTGTAAATTTTAATAAATAGCTCAATATTTTACATAAAGATTAACAAGAAGTTATTTCACTTTTTTGCATTTTCTGAGAAAATTTTCCATAGTAATGTATATTTTTTTTGTACCATCAAAAAGTAGAGATTTCAACGTGTAAAAAGCACACCGTTGTTTTTTTCAAAAAAGCAGATATTTTAAATAGAGACAAATGATTTCAATATATATATTTTTTAATATTTTTATATATTTTTTTGGCATTTGACAGGTTTAGCCTGTATTTTTTAGCATTTGATTTTTTTGAGCTTAGTATAAATTAACACTAAGTGTTAAAATGTGAAATTGAAAATAATAGTCACGAGCAGGATTTAAACCTGCATCTCCTGGATACCGTCTAGATGCTTTGCCAATACAGCCATCGTGACAATGCTCGGGACTGCTAATTTCGATAACACATTCATTCTTAAGCGTCTTGGGTGACGCCTGTGCCATCTGTCGGAAGTATTTGCATACATTATACCGACCAGGTAAACTTAATTTTACCATTAAGATTTATCAAATTTAATTTGAAAATTTTTAATCAAAAAAGTTGATTGCAATCATAGCTGCTTTTATAATTTGTTATTAATTGATAAATCAAATTCAATAGCGGATGTAACATTTTATTAGTTTATGTTCATTGTCTATGGCGAATGGCGAATGGCGATAGAGGCTTCTCAGTACAGCATAGAATCAAACGTGCCGAGTCAGCAAGATGATGGATTCTAAGAACATAACCCTCTATCTATAGTTACACCTTCAACCTAAAATTACAACATCGCATTTTGCTTGCGTTTGTCGTCTGCTAAAAGAAAACGTGTAGAACAGCACTTAATACTAGATATTTATAGTACCTACCTATCGAGTGTAAAGGCGATGAATCTGGATACGATTTTCTTTTTATTTGGTTTTATTACAAAACGTGGTTATATTCCTTTCGAACCTTCTGCCAAAAGTTAGTTTTTTTGCTTTTATGTCCTGATATAACTAGAACCTGTGCCCGATATAGTAGCGAGATAAAATACATACCAGTTTTTAATACTTTTGCATGCCCATGCATTTGATCCTAGAACCTCAAACTTATATATTGCAAGTTTATGCTATTGGAACAATAAGCCGTGTGGGGCCGGCTTTAGAAAAGTCCCACCCCTCTCTACCCACGGGAGTCGTAAGAGCCGACTGAGGGAATACCAAGGGAGTGGGCAGCAGCACTCCCTCGAGTATTAACAACATCCACTGCGATTGCCAACCCGCCTGCCAAGCGTGGCGATTACGGCATTATCCCCCATGACGGATCCGCCCGTCGTGGCGTTCTCTTGGGGAGGCCTGTGTCCGGCGGTGGACGTTGGGGGGCTGATGAATGGAACAATAAGTCATCCACACATAGCTAGTGGAGAATTTAGGGTGGCCAGATATTGGGGTGGCCAATTATGACAAAAAATACACTAATAATAAGAAGAAAATTAGTAATAGAGCTTTACACAACTTTTTTGTGAAACAATGGTAGGTACTCCTGTATTTGTGTTTCATGTGGTGAATGAAAGCACCGAAGGTCCAATTCCATTCCCTATCCTCTCCTTGTTATCCTTCCCATCCTCAGCGAATTATTGCTTCGCTTCATTTCTATCAATTTTCTTAAAGCGATGCGTGAGAAATTAGAGGAAGCGTCAAGCGTCTATAGCAGGGGTGGCCAACTTGTTTACACCCAAGATCTACTTTTTATTTACAAAACTCTATGTGATCTACCAATTAAACACTTATCGAAATTTTAATGGTACCGTATAGTTCAGTATATATACGAGTATATTATATAGTATTTTGACTAATAGGCCCTGCCGCGATCGATTAGACGAATAGCTACGATCAACCGGTCGATCACGATCGACTGGTTGGCCACCCCCGGTCTATAGGCTACAGTTACTGCTTATCACCAAGTGGGCCGTATCTCTTTATCACGACATTACTTTTGTGTGTGTTTTATTTCGTTAAAAGTCCGTAATCTTTTAATTGCACTCGCCTCAGGCGCTCGTGTTAATTATTAGTGTATTCTTAACGATTTTAAGTGCAAATAGCACAAATAGGCCTTTTAAATAAAGATATTTTTGAATTTGAATCAATTCAATTCATGTTTAAGCAGTACCGACTCGTAGATAAGGGGTGCTGAGAAAGTAGCGGCTGATAATTATTACATGGCCTCGGGCGTCCAAGACTGCAAATCCGCCACTGCACACAATATATTAATGGGATAATATATTAATGGGATAATATATTAATGGGATAATATCCTGTCCTGATACCAAGTACAGGCTACTTTTATAGCCATATGAAAAAGTTCCACTATAAAAATCTAATTAATTTAGAATAAAATTTTAAATAATTATGAGAAAACAATATGCCTGTATGCTGCCTGTGATGTTTTCAATGGCTTTTATAAGCGAAGGCTTATCAACTTTAGAAGGTTAAGTACATATGTACAATTCAAGCCACATTTACACGCATTTATATTTCAAAAAAAAACCATTTACATTGTTTTTATCCAAACCTCGGAAAATTTTCTGCCTATTTCAAATGTATGCAGGTCACATCCTTTGTAAAACAGGTTAGGGTCTGATTGCTAAATCAAATTTACTCTGGAGAACATTGTGAATGTAGCAAAATATGGATAACTTTTTAAGACGACTCCCATGCACAGATTTAATCAAACTAGGTGAATAATAAACATTGATCTGTGCAATAATATGCTTCCTTTTTATATTCGTATACTACGTGAGTGGCAAACAATCCTACGGCACACCTGATGATAAGCGGTTAACGTAGACTATAGATGCTAGCTACACCAAAGGCATCACTCGCACGTCGCCAACTCCAAAGAAAGCGATAAGAGGTGGAGAGGAATGATAATAAGGTAAATAGAGGGCCCCTCTCCACCCATGGGAGTCGTAAGAGCCGACTGAGGGAATACCGAGGGAGTGGGCAGCAGCACTCCTTCGAGTATTAACAACATCCACTGCGATCGCCAACCCGCCTGGCAAGCGTGGTGATTACGGCACTATCCCCCATAGGAGAGGCCTATGTCCAGCAGTGGACTTTAAAAGGCTGGTGGATGGATGGATAGATGGAAATAGAGGATAAGAAGATGGTTTCAGCCTTCTTTAATGGTTTTGTTCCTCTTAGATAGTAATAATAAAACAAAGAACAACACGAGCTTTGTTTTTTTTTTTCACACACAAACACGCACACTCAGTCCTAATTTGTTAATTATTTTCTTATAGCTTATCTCAATCTATAGTAAGACTTTGTATTTACTTCCGCGTTTTATTGAAACTATGATCTAATTATTAAGTGGTTTAAATTGTTACTTTTTATTTGTATCATTGAGGGGAGCCTGGTAATCTGTATGACAGGACAACCTAGTTTTGTTACCAGTCTCACACAGAGGTTTGACTGTAAAACTCACAATGCCATGTTTTTTTTATCTGCCGTACCTTTGTGGAAGGGAAAATAAATGAAATGATTAAAAATGATTAAATGATTACTCGTAGATGAGCTACTTTTAAAGAATATGTCATAATTATGATCTCTAATGTCCTGAATCTACAGAGCTTCACTCGATCACTCGTCTATCCGTTGTTAGCGTGTATGTTACTTACGTAGTAACTATTTAGTAATCTGTGATGTTACGCATCTTACAACGTTCTTCTAACGTAACTTAATAGGAAATGACTTTTTGCGTTAATTTAGGCAACTTTCGTTTAAAACTGGCGTAAGCCTTTATAACGTTGGCGCTTTCGCGAGCACTTCCGTCAACTGTCTCCGAGGCTCGTCGGTGCGGCGTCCGCCCTTGCACGGCTCATGCCGAATATGAGCGGACCCAACAATGCGTGTCGACGGCTTTACGCGGGGGTGGTCCGGTCGATGGCGCTGTACGGCGCACCCGTGTGGGCGGAGTCCCTGGACGCACTAAACAGGGCTCTTCTGTGGAGGCCACAGAGAGTCGTCGCGTCCAGGGTCATACGTGGATACCGAACGGTGTCGACGGAGGCGGCCTGCGTGTTGGCCGGAACCCCTCCGTGGGACTTGGAGGCGGAGGTGCTCGCCGAGGTGTACCGGCGGGCGTCGCAAGAGCGGGAGGGGGGTGGACGTCCCCCACCCAGCGTGGTGGCCAGATGGCAGGGCGACGCCCGCCGAGCTGCCATGGCCAACTGGAGGGCGCGGCTGGAGGCGCCCCGGGCCGGTCTTTGGACCATAGGGGCGCTCCAACCAGTGCTGGAAGAGTGGGCAGGGCGACAGCACGGAGTCCTTACCTTCCGACTGGTGCAGGTGCTGTCGGGGCACGGTTGCTTCGGCAGATATCTGCACATTGTCGCAAGGAGGGAAGCGACTCCGGGCTGTCACCATTGCGGCTGCGACGAGGACACGGCGCAGCACACGCTCGAGTCGTGCCCGGCTTGGGCCGAGCAGCGTCGTGAAATTGTCGCAGCAATAGGGGGGGACCTCTCGCTGCCGAGCGTCGTCAGAGCGATGCTTGGCAGCGACAGGAATTGGGCCGCGGTCGCTGCCTTCTGCGAGGAGGTCATCTCGCGGAAGGAAGCGGCGAAGAGGGCCAGGGAGGCTGATCCTTCCGCAGACCCAAACCGCCGCCAGCGACTGGGGCGGCGCAGGCGTGAATATTTCCGCCTAATGCCGCCCTAGCTGGGGCTGCGGGTGGATGGACCGGGGAACGTCCGCCACCCGCAAGGCCTCCCGCGAAGGTGCGACGCTCCGCGTACGGATGCGTTGCTCAGATGAGGGTACCCGAAAGGGTAAGCCGCCGGCGGACCACCGAAGGAATGTAACATAGTTCCAGTGGCCCGCCAATAAAGGCGGAGAGACGGTACACGGCGGGTTTCTTTAGTGGGTGAAGGCCCCACACTACCCTGTTCGTTGCCCCGAGCGACGGGGTGTGCGGTTAGGAACATTTTTTCCCGCCTAAACAAAAAAAAAAAAGGCCTTTATAACGTTTAGAACAACACTAACTGAACAGCGACGCAGTAGTATAGATACCTACAATAAACTACAATTATATAACATCTATTATACGAAATAAACAATATATTTTTTTAAATTGTATAAATGTAAATCAATTCCAGTGGTTTTTCTCGACAACGGATTAGCCCGACAAAACTATGGATTTAACAATGAGTATGTAGGTTTTTTTGGAAGATTAACGGCTATCTTCTGCTACAGCCAAAACACATTAACGTGTTAAATCTATTTCTTTTAGCAATTGACATGCTCCGCTACTTTTTAATACAAATTATTTGTGAATAAAGAAAAAGACATTTTTAGTAGTAGAAACCGTCCTACTGATCTTTCGATCATCCCAAATTGTTAATTATACTTGTCTTACAACTAACGCCATCAAACATGTGCCGTTTATTGGTTCTATAACTATTTGTAGTCTCACTCTTGAACAAAATACCATAGTTTTAGGATATTGCGTAATAATTTTCCAATCATTTGATAGTCAAAAGTAAAAAAACAAGTACGACGTGACCAGACATAGGTATAAGATGAAATCAATGTATTCAAATAGAATTGTGCATACAAGCAGCTCATCCGTGTCTCATTTGGAAGTATAGCAGTTTATTTCTAATATATCTGCGCCCAAAAACTTGAAGAAATGTTTTCGAAATTTATAGGGATGAAGAATGAAAATTAGAATATTTCTTTGACCCTTATCTAAAATAAATATTTTTATATTGCGATATCATTCATTTTAATATAAAGTTATTAAAGTTTTAAGAAACAACGAATTAACATTATCTTTAATCATTAAGATTAATATTTAAACCAGTGTTTTTCAATCTTTTAGAATACGCAACCCCTTTACAAGCTGAAAAATTCTAGCGACCCCTTTAGGTCATAGGCTGACGAAAAGTTAGTAATTTAAAAGACTGCATACTGTACGATTTTCTTTGTTTTGGTATGATAATATTCATTATTAATACCTACTCCTCACTCCCTCCACCCTTCTGACTGAAATTGGGTTTGTATTTTAGTATAGAACCTTGACTTTTTTGCTTTTGCCGGCGACCCCCGAGTAAGGCTTCGCGACCCCCCAGAGGGACGCGACCCACTGTTTGAAAAACACTGATTTAAACTTATAAAATAATTACGCTTCAAATAAAATCATTATTGTCAATGAATACTAATGATATATTTAATTTTACTTACGACTTTTTTCCAACACCATCTATTGGCAAATAGCGAAAATGCTTATCTATTTCATAGTTATTGAAACGTCAATTCCGTATTCAGAAACTCGGTAACAGTTATCCTAAGTTTAATCTACAGATAACTTTATTGAATCAATAGCTATCGACAAGCTAACTGGGAACCTCAGAAACCGGGCATTAGTCGCCTTGTACGACACCCGGGCCTTGTACGACTGGGACTTGATTCTTTATATATTACAAAACAAAGTGTAAGGAACACGATTGTGTGCATTTATCTGTTCATTTATACAGTCTTATAAAATTGTTGCAGCTTCAAACTTGCTTGTGACCATTATTTTCTTCTTCACATTTTCGCACATTGTGTTAAACTTTACATTTAAAAAAATTAGGGATGGTTCTGTAAATTATATACGAACAAGTTTTGCGTGAAGTTTTTATTCATTTCAGTTTTGCCGTTTACTTTACATTTAGGTACGTGAACATTTTATTCTCGTTTCACAATCTCGTCTACATTTGTTGAAAATCCTCAACTTTCTCGGTAAAATGCCTTTGAATGGTTGCAGTCGTGCTGCATTAAACACTTTGTCTTATCTACCATTATTTATTATTCCTTTTGTATTTATATATTTTTCTCTGTAAAGATAAAAGTTAGGTAAATTCCAATAGTCCGCAGAAAGATCCCCGGTGCTTTGAAAATCTTTTATTGGCAAAACTTCGTTTAAATTGAGTTAACTTGTAACTCATATAATTTATTTACACACTTGAAGAGAGTTGTGTACTTTTTTGATTCTTTCTAGAAACATATTATATCCTCAAAGGACTAAGCAGAGTTCTCCAACAACTACATCTTTCCTATCTTATTTTGCGTAGTATGTTAGGGAAATTAGATCACTACGCCACCCTAACTACGGCATAGGTAGATACTGTTTTTTTAAGGTTTTACTCGGACAGTGACGCTGTTATTTTAATTTTACTTAATTTACCTTAATTTTACTTAACTATAATACAGTGCAGTGCAATGTCCACTACGAGGTTAAGATCGCGAAAAGTACACATTTGAGTTTTCGAAGTTATAGAAATTATGTGTTTAGTTCTTGAAAAATTATCACGACTTGGTGAAAGAAAACATCGTTATTATTATTAAAAAACCTGCGATCCAAAGAGATTTTAATCCATATAATAATGATCTTATAATGTCACGGCGACCTATATCAACGAACACTATAGTTATTATAGTGCATTCACCGTTTATTTCTCTTTCACCGAACAAATTTCCTTCGTTTGACGGTCTACCTTAAATTAATACTCGATATTGGCGAAATTGTGCTCACACTGCCACAACAAGAGCCATTAAACAAGAAGAAAAGATAAGATAAGATATTATAGTGCAAACACAAGTGCACTCTATCTTGCCTCACTCTCATAGTCAATTGGGATGGCATTCTGACATGGCCAAAGACAGATCAGGCGTTTTACGTGCTTTTTAGCACTTGCGGAAAAATCCATAAACTTTTTAATTGGTTCAACCCGGTACCTAATCAAACCAATACATAAATATAATCAGAAAAAGCGAGTTAAAGACTAGTAGTAGTTTTTATTCCGGTGAATAGGAACTATTATGTTATATTATATTGTTATATATGTAGGAATACTTATTTTAAATAGAAATGATCAAGCGTAGATTAACGTATATTATGATCGTCGCCCAAGACGTTAAGTATGAATGTGTTATCGAAATTAGCAGTCATGAGCAATTGTCACGATGGATGAATTGGCAAAGCATCTGGACGGTATCCAGGAATAATTGTATCTGAATAAGAGCTATGTTATCATGAGGAAGTTCGCTTAACGCTTCACGTCGTTTAGTTAATTTATTTTAAGCAAAGTTATTAAAAAAAAAGTATTTAATGTGTTTGTAGACATGTTTATGATAACATTTTCCAAGCTTTTCAACTTTATTTTGTAACTGTCCTGATTTTCTTCCCTAAAACTTTTAAGGAAAATGAACAAAAATGTCAAAATCGAATCATGCGTTATAAATTATGATATAAATCATGATTCACACAGAAATTCTATATATTTAAAAATATTGAAAATATTCCCAAATCTTTATTATATTTTCTCGAAACATTTTTTACTTTTATCTCTTCCCAAAAACTTTATTCAGATCGTTGGTAACATTTCTAAAATGCTTAATCTATTTCAGATAATCGAATGATACCATCAAAAATCAAAAAGCATAGACAACCGTATGGTTGTCTATGCTTTTTATATAATATATCTTTTTACATAATAACCGTATGGTTGTCTATGCTTTTTTTTCAACCATACGGTTGTCTATGCTTTTTGATTTTTTTTTCCCTAGTTTGTAATAAAATAAGTAAAATGTATTAGCAGTCCTATGCTAAACATCCTTAGCTTTATAAACGAGTAATTACCTTCGATGGTAATAATTAGCGATGTAACGAATGTTAGTTTATAAGCATTGAATGTTGATTTTGAAATAAGCGCGCGCAAAATATCATACGGGTTTTCCATTAAACAAGAAGACATACGGGTTTCACATCTAGTGTCACTGTCAGTCACCCATGTTTAAACCATGTATAAACCGAATATAGCCGAGGTTCATTTTGA
Source organism: Leucoma salicis (assembly GCA_948253155.1). Classification (NCBI taxonomy): domain Eukaryota; kingdom Metazoa; phylum Arthropoda; class Insecta; order Lepidoptera; family Erebidae; genus Leucoma; species Leucoma salicis. The sequence continues at coordinate 11,571,454 of OX411815.1, forward strand.
CAAGTAGATTGAATGAAGTTAGCCGGATTGAGTTCATTTAAAAATATTCGTTGTTCACCGCCCACACAACACAGGTGCGTGTAGAACGCCATCGACCGGGGACCATCCCTGCATAAAGCCGTCGGCACGCATTGTTTGGTCCGCCCATATTCGGCATGAGCCGTGCAAGCCTCGGGGATAGTTCACGGAAGTGCTCGCGAAAGCGCCACCGCCCGCCCAGCACCAGGCCCAGATACTTGATCTGGGACGTCACCTCAATTTGGACCCCGTCCACCATGATCGAGGCGCCAGCAGGTAGCTGACGTCGGGGCCCCCGACTTATCCAGGGCCACCCTAAGCCCCAATGCCCCGATCCTACTGACCACCTCCGCGGTCCCTAAGGTGGCTAGGATCGCCGCTTTCTCGAAGTTTCCGCCCCGGGCCACGACCAGCGTGTCATCCGCATAGAAGATGACCGCCAGCCCGGGTGGGAGCCGACAGCGTAGCACCTAGTCGTAACCGATGTCCCACAGGAGTGGCCCTAGAACCGAACCCTGTGGGACACCGCACCACATGGGTCTCCTCACAACGTCTCTCATAGATATGCGGCTCTCATATAGAATGCTGCGGCCCTTAAGATAGTCTGCCACTAGCCGCCTCAGATATGCAGGCACCCCGTGATACCGGAGCACCTCCCTGATGCAGCTGAATGGCAGACTATTGAATGCATTGACGATGTCAAGCGACACCGCCAACAGCACTCCACCGCCAGCGATGACCGCCGCGGCCGCGGCCCTCAGACGCATGATCACGCCGACTGTCGAACAACCAGCTCGAAAACCGAACTGGGCGTCTGACAAGTAGGGTCCGACGTCGCGCAGGTGCTGGACGATGCGGGCAGCAAGGATCCTCTCCAAGAGCTTACTCGCCTCGTCCAGCAGCACGATGGGCCTGAAGGTACTGACCAAATCCGGCATTCACCCCGGCTACGGCAGGACTACCAGCCTCCCCTCCTTTCAGCAGTCAGGAAACCGTCCGGACGCTAGGCACGCGTCGAACAGTCCCCTGAGGTGGGGCTCCAGGTGGTCCAGAGCAAGGGCCAGCACCCGGGCGGCTATTCCGTCTGAGCCGGGGGCGGTGTTCTTGGAACGAAACTGCGAAACAGCCATCCCCATTTCCGACGCGGTGACGGGCGGTGCACTGAGATCGGCCTCCCGGTCGCTACCTGGCGGTGCCATGACCGAAGGCGCGAGCTCCGCCTTCGTCGTGGGAATAGGCCCTCGACCACCTTAATGAGGAGGCTGGGCTGAAGGGTCTTTGTGTGACCTGAGTGCGGAGCTATTATAAAACTAAGCCTAATGGTTCGTTTTTATCGTATTGTTACGAGTATTCAAGAACTCCGTCAACTTCGGAGCGCTGTAAAACCCAGATAAATTAATGTAATTAAACATTTTTCACTTTGTGTTTAATGAAATTAAACAAATTTATAGTGGAAATTATTCGTTGAAAAACCCTCTATAAGATTGCTTTAATGTGATTTTATTGTAAAATGACCAGGAAAAAAGTTATAACAGCCAAAAGAAAAGTTGTTCGAAAATGTTCAGTTATTTTTGTTTATAACTTTTTTGTTTTCGATTTTAGGATAAAAAGTAATAGTGTAAAGAAGTAAACAATTTAATTTGCTACAAATAATGTTTTACAGAATTTTCTGTAGGTTGGCTAGTTTACGAGATACAGCGCGAAAACCCTTTGCACCCCTTTTTCCAAGATGGCGGCCGGGGGACAAGGGTGGCGACCCCACAAACTTGAACTTACGCTTATACTAACCCCCCTACACATCAGAAAAATAAATTTGCGTACTCTAAAAAACGCTAACCTAAATGTAACTTTTTAATGGATTAAATATATTCGCAGAACATTCGCATCGTTTCATGCGAATACGAATGCGAATGCGAATTGTTGAAAACAGGCGAATATTCGCTAATGCGAATGCGAACATTCGTTACATCACTAGTAATAATGTGTTGAATTATTTTTTTTATTGCATTTAGTGGCAGGCGAGCCACGACCCATCTGATGGTAAATGGTAACCGTCGCTCATGGACTCAACTATACCCAGAGTATTGTTAAGCCGCTGCTCACCATTTCATTTCACCAATAACAAATGAAAGAATAAGCGGCTATTTCCTGCTACAGCCAAAACGCAACGATGTGCTTCATGGCCGGTTACACGGGAGATGGTGGTACCTACCCGCTCGGGCCCGATACCAAGTGAGTACTCCCACTTGGTACCCAGCCCTACCACCAGTCATGCAATGGATGATAATTGCTTACTTCTCTTAGTCGCCTCATACGACAACCGTGGGAAAAAATGGGGTGGTGACAATTGTATCCTTAGTCCGTCACCACACGGTCAAAATTCGCATTTTTTCATTTTGCATGATATTAAAATCTATGATTTTCTCTCATAAAGAGAAAGAATAGTCCATGTGGTGGTGGACTAAGAATACAAGTGTCACCACCCCATTCTTTCCCACGGATGTCGTACGACGCGACTAAGGGAAGTAATCAATTATCATCGTGACTGGTGGTAGGGCTGGGCACCAAGTGGGAGTACTAACTTGCTATCGGGCTCAAGCGGGTTAGTACCACCATCTCCCGTATGACTGGCCAAGAAGCACATCGGTGTGTTTTGGCTGTAGCAGTAGATAGCCGATTATTCTTTCATTTCATATCTGTGAAATTAAAAGGTGAGCAGCGCCATGACAATACTCTGGGTATAGTTAAGTCCATGAGCGATGGCTACCATTTACCATCAGGTCGGTTGGGGCCATATGCAATAAAAAAAATGAATCACTTTATACAAATGTATATATAATATTAAATAAAATTATAACCTGAAAATAAAGCTGTCGTCATATACTATATGGTACAGGATATCTGGTAGTAAAGATAAATTAATTGTGACAAGAATCAGATAATACGCACTCACGTCACGTACGTTGAGAAGGGTTTTGCGTGTAAGGGAAGGCGGTACATCCTTGGTATTGTTTTAAGTTTCTGTTCAACATCTTTACTTTTACACATTAGAATTTATTACATAATTATTTCAACAGTACTCCAAGTTGTATTTCGTGATATAGAAGACGCAAACTTTTTCAATTATACCGTACTCAGTAGAAGATAATAGGTATATTCAACCGTAAAAATAATCTCATGTTAACAAAAAAATAAAAGATGTCTAAATAAACTTCAGCTGTTTTATTTTATTTTTAGGTTATTTAGTTTTAGATGTAATATCAACCTTACTTATACACCGTTTCATATTAAGTGAACATTAAAGAAATAAATGTCTGAAGCTATGTATTTAACTTTCACTGTCACGCTATTTTCTGTTTTATTTTCGGGCCACTAAAGTAATAGACAACCCTGTTGATTGTCTTGAAATACTATCAAATAATTTAAACACTTATTTCAGGCTCTTTAGACACACCCTTTGTGAAAAAATATTTGTATAAAATAGAAAATATAATAATTATGAAAATTAAACCAGCACTTACTATGATAGTCTAACCTTTTATACATAAAAACTATGACTTTCTAAATTTAAAAAAGGCTTTTGATTGACTTTCAATTGTCAAATTCAGATTTTAACATGAAGTTGAATACAGCTAATCAATGAATGCAGTGAAAATCAGAGCAATATTCGAATACGACTTTCAACGTAAGACTAACGCAATAGACTGCTCGTAATAACAATGCTGTATTTGAAGAGGATACGGCTAACAAACGTACCGAAATGTCAATTTCATATTTTAACTCCTAATATAATTACCCTATCATGATTCCAGTATTTGTACAAATATTAAAAAACTACACATAAAAATCACTAAAATTACGAAAGTATACTTAATTGTTGCAAGCCCAGACAGAAAGTAAGAATAATCAATGAAAGAATCTATTCTGTATTCTGTGGTTGTCAGGTACTTAAAATTTTCTACGCCATAGAATATGTCATTTATAATCATACGTAATTTACTTATTAGAAGTTTAATAAAGTTTCCAGAATACCGGGACCTCTCAGGTGTAATTAACGCCATACCATATTATATGAGTTTCGACATATTTCTCCTGCCACCTATATAATACGTAAGTACATTAATAAAATATGCCTTTTATAATAAGCATTTGTAATCTTATAAATATTGGTAAACAATGTAGGCTCAGAAATAAGCAATTAAGAAGTCTGTTGGCTGGATAAACAATTATTAATTAGCATTGACTTTATAGTGTTTACATCAAATAACGCTAAAGTTGAGGAAAGATAATATCTTAAAGTTATATCTGGTAATATCTAAAATTAATAAGTTTAGTGCTTTTACGCTTAACAACATAATAAAATTGCGATCTGAAGTAAATTTTGTTACACGGCTTAAGAATTTAGAAATTGTACTTTTCCTGCTTCAAGTTCTAAAAAACCTCAATCCAAAACTGTAAAAAGCAATTAAGCTGCAAAACGAGCCCGCTTAAAAACAACTTAACATCACAATGGCCATCTGGTAGGCATAAACTCTTGCAAAACAAACATTTTCATTAAATAAAATAAAGATGATTATCTTCAATATTATCTAGTGGTTTCTATAATTTACTAAGTACATACTAAACCAGATGCGGCGGCCTAAATAGGCTATGGTTAATTTGAATAAATATTCATGTCTGCAAAGGAACTTAACCAGTATAAAAAATCATTGATTAATGGTGATTGTTATTGTGTACTATGAAAAGATTTTTATATGTATACTAGCTGACCCGGCAAACGTTGTTTTGCCATATAAATTATTTCTAGAGAATTTCTTGCGTAGAAATGAATAACTAATATGCCGAATCATAAAAAAGAAATATAAAATGTAGCCCAAACAATTAAAAATATTTTTTTGGAGTGGACCACCCTTATCACTTAGAGGTATAAAAAATAGTTTACATCCTATTCTCAGACCTACTGAATATACACACAACATTTCATAGGAACCGGTCAAGCCATTTCGGAGGAGAAAGGCGACAAACACTGTGACACAAGAATGTTATATTATTAGACTAGCTGTTACCCACGACTTCGTCCGTGAGTAATTTCATAAAAATAAATAAAGCAACCCTTGAAATTGTCGGTAATACAGTGCAACGGTATTACAGTACTCGGGGTTGGAACTTCATTACTGAAATGCTAGATGGCGTTGAAACTGCTAGATTTTGAGATTTTGTGACAAACAATTTTTTTTATTTTTCGTATTTTTTTTAATAAAAAGTATCCTATGTTACTTCTAATACCTCCGAGAATATGTGTACAAAGTTTCATGATGATCGGTTAAGTAGTTTTCACGTGAAAGCGTAACAAACAAACTTACATTCACATTTATAATATTAGTATGATGTAGGGAATGAAAATAACAAGTTACAGTGTACAGCATGCTTAATTCTTAAGCTTAGTTACGTAGTGACAGAATTCAATTCCCAGAACATTCTAAGCTTTCGGAGGCAGTAAAATTAGTAGAAAATAGGTACTGCTTCGTGTGTTTACGAGTTCATTAACTTAATGAAAACGAAAATAATGAGAATCTTTATTATAAAGCTGTAACAGAGCTGTGTCTGCACGTTGATGATGTTTGATAAAAAAAAAATACTGCATAAGGCTATGTGGTTGTCTCTGAACCGAAAAAAAATATTTTAGAATTTTTAACTGTTTGTCTATTGTTTCGTTCGCATATCAATAATAACAACTGAACGGATTGCGATGCAACTTTTTTTGTTTGCTTTAAAAATTTAATAATTTTTATCCCGCTACTACCTATAACGGGAACCTGACATATAACCCAAATATTAGCTTATAGTGGAGCCGCGGGCAAAAGCTAGTTTAAAATAAATTAAGAAAACCAGCCTCGTTAAGACTTTTTCTTCAAACAGTCATAATAGAAATGGATCGAAATAAACCCTGATGGTTCTACGAGAAATAAAATAGACTTCATTTGCCAGACAAACGGCATATTTTCAATGATGTCTCAGTGATCAACATAATACTAAATCTATCTAGATCACCGATTACTCTTATTAGACCACGCGGTCAGTTCAAACTTCTTAGTTAATTGAACTAAAAATCTCTTCGACAAATTTCTGAAGTTCATCAGGCGCAGGATAGAAGTAACAGTCCAGTCTTCAGCCCAATTAGAGGTGACTGAATAGACATATTCGCGTCAAAAATTGTGCAACAAAAAATTTGTTAATTTAATACTCTTCGTTTTGATATCTTTATATATATTTTTGGAGAGAGTATGGAGGTATCAGCTTAAATGAAACTCGGTAATTGTAGGTACTGAATACTGAACGTTACTGACAGATTTTTTTTTTTTTTTTTTTGTGTGTGTGACGTTGGTTTTTAGCCTCAGATGGCTATGACAACCTTACCCGGACAATTGGTGAGCGCAGAGGGCTCTCAACCCGACACCACTCCCAACCTCGGCTCGGGCTGTTGCTGGCAAAGTGGCATTTCCCACGTTTATGATTTGACCGCGACACGTCTTCCGCTCCCGTCGGCGGGGACGAAACCGTGGGTTAATTACTCTGCTGCGCGAGCTGATACACAGCTCTGATCTGAGCGTGAGTTATGTCGTCGTCGACTTCGTCGAGGCTATTTCGCGGTCTGCGTATGCGCGATATATTAGAGGGGTTGTACCTAGACGACACAACCACTAGAGGGCTGGCGTGAGTAATAGCGGAGTCAAAGAAACTTCGTGAACACCGTTTCATAAATTGCTTGATGGTAGGCAATTGCAAGTCTATGTGAAGGTCGACATTGCGTAGGAACCACGGTGCACCCGTAGCTCTGCGCATGAATCTATTCTGTAATGTTTGTAATCTATGGTTGTTACCACGGCCTCTTTCCACTGAGGGGAAAGATGTTATTGTTGAGCGCTGCGTTATATATACGTGTCAGAAGGACTAATAATGACTGGGGGAAAAGTTTAATGACCTATTCGATATTCCGTCCGAACCGGGGGCTTTTTTCTATGGAGGTTTTTAATTACAGACTCCAGTTCGGTGGTGGTAGCTGGAGGTGGCTGTTCCACTAGGTCCCTACCTGATGTGTCTACCGGAGGGGCCGAGGGTGAGGCCCTCGACTCCACTTCCCTATCAATGAAGGCGTCGTGTGTAGCATCTACGTGTAATGTGCTCGGCGTACATTGTCGCTCCAGACTTTCGGGTAGGCACTCGGACTTCTCCTCGTCCTCGAAGGCGGGTGGAAGGTTGGGTCTGTTAAGCGGAGGCATGGTAGACACACTGTCGTTTTTGAAAGTGCGGGACAGTTGCCAGAAGGCTTGATGGGTCGGTTCTAGGTCTCTCAGCTTGGTTTCCCACTCTGATTGACGTAGAGAATCAATTGATTTCTTAACAGCCCTTTGTAATGAGCGCATTATAATGCGGTTATCCTCGCTGGGATGAGGATCATAGGCACGGATAGCGGCGTTCTTCTGCCTCAGCAAGTCACGGACGTCATCGGGTAGGCACCATCGACGATTTCTCGTGTCTGGTACCTGCCGAGAACAATCGTTAATTAATGATTGTACGTGGCTTGTGAAACAGTCGACCGCAGCCACCGTGTCCTCTACGGTACTAATAATAGGGGGGATTTGAATTTATTTACACAACCTATAGATGTGTCAACTCGATTTATTAACTCGAGTTAACTCGATTTGGGCATAACTCGAATTAGCTCGAGTTGTTTTCTCTCGAACTCGAATTGGTTTGCCGCAGCGAATGAATGAATATACGCAATCGATTGTAGGGCTATAGCGTGAATCGTGAAGTTTGCTGATCATTTGTGACTATTTTCATTGTCAATCAAATGAGACAGTATTGGAGATTACAGAATGAGACTGTAGATTTGTTGCAGATTTTACTGATTTGAGGTATCGTGGTGCGGTTGTTGTTGTTAGTCTTTTTATTATTTTAGAATAATGCTAATGCCATGCCTGCCAATGCCTGCGGGGTTACACGGAATCTCATACGAGTATCTCACAATCAACATCGTATCGTGCGTCGTGTGATTTGCCGTGTGGGGCCGGCACCAAGAATAGCTCCACCCCGTCTCTTCCTATGGGAGTCGTAAAAGCCGACTAAAGGATTACCGGGGGACCGGGCAGCAGCGTTCCCCTGTGTACTAAAAACATCCACTGCGATCGCCAACCCGCCTGCCAAGCGTGGCGATTATGGCAATACCCCCCCATATGAGTGCACACACACACACATCGGCCCCCAGTCACGGCAGCTCCGCTATTCCGTGGCCTAACGGTAGCGGGCCCGGTAACGGCGGAGCAGGGGGTGCTAAGAATCTCCGGTCGCGATCCGGCTACCAGAAACGACTTCTGGCCCTGGTAACACACAACGTCAGGACACTGAGGACTGACGAGAGGATCACCGCGCTGGAAGAGGAGCTGAGCAAGATCCGATGGGACTTTGTAGGATTATCAGAAGTGCGAAGACAGGGTGAGGGCACGATAATCCTCCAGTCGGGTAACTTGCTCTTCCACCGGGAGGACGACCAACAGTCCCAGGGTGGTGTCGGGTTTATCGTTCGCAAGTCTCTCATAGGTAACGTGGAGAAGATTGAGAGTGTGTCGAGTAGGGTAGCGTACCTTATACTCAGAATAACCAAAAGGTATTCGCTGAAGGTCATACAGGTTTACGCACCGACCTCGACACATTCCGACGACGAAGTGGAGGCCCTTTACGAGGACATCTCGAAAGCCATTCACGCGTCTAATAGTCACATCACGGTGGTTATGGGAGATTTCAACGCAAAACTAGGCATAAGGAGAGACGATGAGCTGAAGGTGGGGCAATATGGATTTGGGCAGAGGAACCACAGGGGCCAGATGCTGTCTGATTTTCTGGAGAAGGAAGGCCTCTTTATGATGAATTCCTTCTTCAGGAAACAGCCCCAGCGAAAATGGACCTGGATTAGCCCTGATGGTTCAGTGAAAAATGAGATCGACTTCATCTTAACGGACAAACGACAGATATTCAATGATGTCTCAGTGATCAGCAGGATTAAAACTGGGAGTGATCACCACTTAGTTAGAGGCATATTGAATCTAAATATGAAAGTCGAGAGGTCACGCTTGATGAGGTCTACGCTCCGACCAACACGTGCTCAATACCAGAACCCCGAAAACTTTCAGCTCGAACTACAAAATCGCTTTCAATGCCTAGACGAGTGCGATTCAGTGAACGATATGAACAACAGGTTCGTGGAAACTGTCCAAGCGGTCGGGTCGACCCTTTTTAAGACCAGTCGCGTCAATAGGACTCAAAAGCTTTCGGACCAAACTCTTAAGCTCATAGCGACACGGACAGAAATGACGGTGCAGTCTTCGGCTGATTGGTCCAATCAGAGGCGACTAAACAGACAGATCTCCAAGTCTATGCGACGAGACATTCGCCGATTTAATACCTTGCGTATTAAAGAGGCGATAGAGCGGAACCAAGGTTCCAAAGTGTTCGTAAGAGATCTGTCTGTTGGGAAAAGCCAGTTGACCAAGCTGAAGACCAATGATGGTACTGTTGTTTCTTCCAAAGATGAGTTATTAAGAGAGGTCCACGAGTTCTATGGACAGTTATACAGATCCCAGAACCCTGTTGTCAGCTTGGTCCATGAGCCCAGATCCAAGCTAACTCGGCACTATACCGAAGATATCCCGGACGTCAGCCTGTACGAGATCAGAATGGCTCTCAAACAACTAAAGGACGGAAAGGCACCGGGAGACGACGGAATTACTATAGAGCTTCTGAGGGCAGGCGGAAAGCCGGTCCTCAAAGCCCTTCAGAGGCTATTCAATTCCGTCGTTCTCGGGGGCGACGTTCCAGAATCGTGGACCAGGAGCTTGGTGGTGCTGTTCTTCAAGAAAGGTGACAGAACCCTCTTGAAGAATTACAGACCCATCTCGCTCTTGAGCCATGTCTATAAGTTGTTCTCGAGGGTCATTACAAATCGACTCACGCGCAGGCTTGACGACTTCCAGCCTGCCGAACAAGCCAGTTTCCGAAAAGGCTATAGTACCGTAGACCACATACATACGCTGCGCCAGATTATACAGAAGACCGAGGAGTATAATCGGCCTCTGTGTCTTGCGTTTGTGGACTACGAGAAAGCTTTCGATTCGATCGAAACTTGGGCGGTGCTGCAATCCCTTCAGCGGTGCCAAATTGACTATCGATACATCGAAGTGTTGAAGTGTTTGTATAGAAACGCCACTATGTCTGTCCGAGTTCAGGACAAGAGCACGAAACCGATCCAACTGCAGAAAGGTGTTAGACAGGGAGACGTCATGTCCCCGAAACTCTTCACCACTGCATTGGAAGATGTTTTCAAGCTCTTGGACTGGACCGGATTAGGCATCAACATAAATGGCGAATACATCACTCATTCGATTTGCAGATGATATCGTGGTCATGGCAGAATCGCTGGAGGACCTTGGTACCATGCTCAACGACCTCAGCCGTGTCTCCCGACTAGTGGTTCTAAAAATGAACATGGACAAGACGAAAGTCATGTCTAATTTCCATGTCATTTCAGCACCGGTTCTGGTCGGGAGCTCGCTTCTCGAAGTTGTCGACCACTATGTATACCTGGGACAAACTGTCCAGTTAGGTAGGCACAACTTCGAGAAAGAGGTCGATCGACGAATCCAGCTCGGCTGGGCAGCGTTCGGGAAGCTGAGGGAGATCTTCTTGTCCAATATTCCACAGTGTCTGAAGACGAAGGTCTACGACCAGTGTGTGTTACCAGTGATGACTTACGGCACAGAGGCGTGGTCTCTGAATGTTGGCCTTATGTCAAGACTTAAAGTCGCTCAGCGTGCTATGGAGCGGGCTATGCTTGGGATCTCTCTACGTGATAAGATCCGTAATACGGAAATCCGTAGGAGAACGGGAGTGACCGACATAGCCCGCCGGGTCAGCATGCTGAAGTGGCAATGGGCAGGCCACATCGCTCGACGAACCGACAACCGTTGGGGAAGAAAGGTTCTCGAGTGGCGGCCGCGTAACGGACGGCGCAGTGTAGGACGGCCTCCCACCAGGTGGACCGATGACCTGGTCAAAGTCGCAGGCAGCCGTTGGATGCAGGCGGCACAGGACCGTTCACTGTGGCGTTCTCTTGGGGAGGCCTATGTCCAGCAGTGGACGATAAAAGGCTGATGGATGGATGGATGGATCTCACAATCAACATCGTATCGTAACACGTCGCGCTGTGTCGCGCGGGTCACGCCGTGCGTCGATGTCGTGAAGCTGAAGATGCGTTTTGTAGTGATCATATGAAGATATAGTGAACATATGAAGATGTATATATTGAAGAGAAGATATGAAGGTGTGACGTGTTGATGGCTTGATGGTTATTTCTATTATATCACTGAAAATGTCTGAACAACAGTTCTTTTCAGAACTAATCTTATTTCTATTTGCGTCACTGAAGATTCATGTTCGTATTTCTATTTACACAGAAGAGTCTTGTTCATATTTCTATTTACACAGAAGAGTCTAGCGTTTCGTCATTGTTCCTGTCGGCTACATATTTTTAAGCATTTGACATGCTTAGCCGTATCGATTAACACAGTGCGAATATGTGAAATCGAAAATACCGTTATTTACACGAGCAGGATTTGAACTTACATCTCCTGGAATACAGTCCCAGATTCTTTGCTATTTAAGCCATCGTGACAAATTGCTTGAGACTGCGAATTTCGATAACATATTGCTTCTTGGGTGACGCCTGTGTCGTATTTCGCATACATTATTCATATAGCAATTTTTTTCGTTTAGGCACCGGGAGGTGACATAATTACAATTGAACATCTACGAGTAGGCGGGAAGCCTTTCAGAAAGAGTTCAGAAGTTGTCATTCTCGGGCGTGCTCAATTATGTTCATAAGCTCGAGGCGGTGGCATATGGTCGAGGAAAGAAGGACGCCTCCGGCACTCTCACTCACCATACGAAACACAACAACAGGAATACCTACCGTTGTTTCACGGTGAACTTCCAGAGAGTGGTACTTGCCTGATAGAGGTGGCCCATTAAAGGTGGGATAAGCAAGGTGCTACCACTAGAATAGAATGGAACGGATTTGGCCACACAATGACTTGCTGTTGTACTTCTATATCTATTTCTCTGTTTGCATGGAGCTTTATGCGGGATAAGTGCACACGCCGCTGTTTTAATTCTAGATAATAATCATAATTTTTATATAATACCTATTTCATGTTTTCCACTTGACACGATTTTCTGCCTACCACGAAAGGGATGGCGTGATGATAAATACAAGTATGATTTTCTACTTCAAGTACTCCCAAGAGTACTGGACAAGTTTTAATTAGTTGGAATCTTGCGGGAACTTGATACGACTAATATTGTTACTGTTTTCTTCAAAAGTTAGATATAATAAGGGGCAAACTTTGAGCATCCGATAACAATTTAACCAAACATGGAAGACCAACAACTGATAAGAGGTTATTATAACCAATAACAATGTTGTTAAACTTTAGGTGTAATGAAATTATTCTAGTGAGTTCTCTGCATGTTTTTATGCTAAAAGGAGCCAATAATCTCATGATACAGCTTTATATGATTATAAATTACTTAACACATTATTTATACACAATTCTGAGACTATTGTGACTCTTCACTACACCCTAATATTCCGAAATGATAGCCTAGCTTTAAAAAAAAAAGGATGACATTTCAATATGGACGAAATCAGGGGCAGAAAATTGGTGAAGTTATCAAATGTAACATCAGACCAATGCAGACTAGTTAAGTTATATAAAGTTTTAAATTCTCTAAAGCTTTTCAATGTATAATGTTGATCAACATCCACCTTTTTTTGTTAATGCGGGAAAAACGTACCTAATCGCACACCCCGTCGTTTGGAGTAGTGTGGGGCCCTCACCTACTAAATAAACCCGCCGTGTGCCGTCTCTCCGCCTGTATTGGCAGAACACTGGCACTGTGTTACATTACTTCAGGATCGGCATCCACCTGAAGTATGTATATGTGTTAAGAAACATGGAGATGGGAAGTTTGAATAACCAAAGTTATACAGACAACACAGTTAGTGTTAGCCTGAGCCATGGAACACTACAATTAGTTAGTCAGAATTTTACTATTATTTCGATATTATTGCTAAACAAACTAGCTTAAATAATGACTCTGAAATAAAAGTATACTAATGGCTTTTCATTCGGTATTAGTAACAGTAAGTTTATTTTTTTAAGACATAACCCTGTACTAGCCTGTATCGCTGGAGAATTTATGCAGTTATAAATTAAAGTACACAAAGTATAGGTATAAAACTCAAAACAACCATTTGAATAGATCACATAAAGTAGGTATTTTCCTGTATGGGAATCGGACCCACAACACGCGGCACGGGAGGTCGGTTGATTCTAAAATACTCTGCCGTCTCTGCAATCGCATTATTAGCTAAACAGCCTTCGTCCCGAAAGATATATATACCCTGTTGGGCAAAGAGAATTCTCTATAATGGGGTCCTTCAAATTGTCCTGCTATATCACAGTAGTCAGGTGGTTTATGACATAGAAGTTTCTCTCAATATTTTGTTGTTAATATATGGAACCCAGAAAAGGATATTTAGGCTACTTTTTAATCTGGAACATCGGATGGTTCCGTAGTGACTGTGCCATAGAGTGAATTAGTAGTTATTTATATTCTGCAGTCACGCGGATTCAGTCGCGAACAGAATGTAGTCCCTATATATATATATAATATAGAGACTAAATTCTGTCTGTCTTATGTACGTGTGTAACATAATGACCTTCTAAGTGGCTGGACCAATTTTGACGAAATTTTAATATGTGAATTCCTAGATGGTTTAGATTCACAATTGGACTCGATATATGGTGTTGTACACGTGTTTCAGGGAATTAATTTTTATAACAGACTAGCCATTGCCCGCGGCTTCGCCGCAGTCATAAGCTAGTTTGTGGCTTATATCTCAGGTTCCCGATATAGTAGCGGGATAAACTCTATACCAGTTTTTATGTCTAATCAAGAGCTATCAAATAAAAAAAATGCATCAAAATCCGATCAGTAGTTTTTGCGTGATGCGCGAACAAACAAACAGATAAACAGACAAAAAATCTAAAAAAATCATTTTGTGTTTAGACACGCCTATATAGCATATTACAGTATTTTTTTCTCAAATATCTTAAAGTCAGAACACATAAGCGGTTATGTATATGTTATGTTTGTCGAGTTTTTAAATATTGTGGAATGTTTAAAAACTCGACAAACACCCAAATCAAAGATTCTAATATCGCAAAAACAAAAGCATTAGTGTCATTAATCCGCCAAGCCAATAGTCAGGCAGGACAGCGGTCTACTGGTTCCACTATTAAAGGATTTAGTTTAAATTTCCCAATAATATACTGTTCAAAAGACCTGCTTCGACATCAATAGGTCCATGTAGTTGGTGTTTACATAATGAAGTTGGTGTTATATGGAGAAAATAAATCTAGAAAAACTATAAAATGCACTTTCAGCATTTTATATTATGTAGTTTCTTTTACTGAAGAAATTGCGGGAGCGAGAGTCAATAAATTGAATTTGTATTTGTTCTGAGGCAGCAATAGACTAGAGTGATTGACCAGCCTTGGTTGTTTAGCTGCTAGCTTTTCCATCATGGTTTGCATGAATTATTTTGACCAGATCAGATCGAGACCTCCGACAGATAGCGCAGACGTCACATAAGATTAAAGAAGGAATTTGGTATGGAAATTCATAGTCCTGAGCGGTTGACACAGTGGCTGATTTAGCAAAGCATCTGGGACGGCTTTGCCGGAGATGCAGGTTCAAATCTTGCTCGTGACGATAATTTTCGTTTTCATTTTTTCGCACTTGCTGTTCATTATTACATATATGGAAAATAAATATAAGTTAAGCTATTTACCTATTATATTATTTATCCAAATAAGCATTATCTTAACGTTTTGACAACTTAATGCTTTAGAAAATAAAAATGTCACTAATGAACTATATAATAAACAGTAGTTTTTTGACTAGAGTCACAAAAACGAATTTCGTTTTACGCTCCATTTAGAAAGTTAATGATACGCATAATTTATTACTATCCGAATTAATGTTCCATACATTTTAAAATACCTACCCTGAGATAACGCTTTAAAATAGTTAACTACAAATTATTTGTGAATAAAGAAAAAGAGATTTTTAGTAGGAGCGGGAATCGAACCACGCATCTTTTCCAATCCTTATGCTTGCCGATAGATGGCGTTAGTCGTAAGACAAATGTGATTAAGATTTTGGCATGATCGAAAGATCAGTAGGATAGCTTAGTGGTTAAGAGCACTTCCCCGGATTTGAAAAGATGCGTGGTTCGATTCCCGCTCCTACTAAAAATTTCTTTTTCTTTATTCACAAATAATTTGTACCTACTTTAAAAAGAAGCGGAGCATGTCAATTGCTAAAAGAAATACTTAGATCTAAAATAGTTAACAAATAAATTTCTTTTTGAACTAAATTACTCACTTCTCAAGTGCTCTCTTATTTACCGAGACGGTTTTTTTGGGCCGACGCGAAATCTATTGCATTTTTGATCGAAGGTATTGAACTTCAATATTATATACGCCATTAAGACCCGAAACGTAATACATATTTGTGCATGATACTATTAGGTACCAAACCTTTTATTTTTTTGTTAAAGCGGGAAAAAATGTTCCTAACCGCACACCCCGTCGTTCGGGGCAACGAACAGGGTAGTGTGGGGCCCTCACCCACTAAAGAAACCCGCCGTGCGCCATTTCTCCGCCTTTATTGGCGGGCCACTGGAACTATGTTACATTCCTTCGGTGGTCCGCCGGCGGCATTAGGTACCAAACCATAAATATAGGTACTACTAGAACTGTTTTGCATTATTGCTAACTTCGACAGACCTGCCATAGTCCATTATACGTTCATATTTATGGCTTTTATTAATATTTAACACTGACGACTGGTGCCAGTCGGAGCAGATGTGAGGAGACAAGAAATTGATTCGAAAATCCTTTAAATTTACACATTGAGTTTACAAGTGACCTGCCCGAAAGTATTTTAGTAGAACGGTTTCGATCACTATAGATGTTTTTGCCTGATTAAAACATTACAAACAGTGGCACCCTCCTCGTTAGAGTCCAATAATAATAATTATTATAATCATAGTCATTATTTTGGCTACAATTTCCTTTCTACGTTGATGTTTCATATTTTTTCTTTGATGATTTAGAATAGATGATGATGCTACTACATTATTTAGAAATTTTAATATATATTTTTAGCATTTGACATGCTTCGCCATATACATTAAACACAACGTGGAAAATGTGAATGTGTGATTCAGCCATCGTGACAACTGCTCTCGACTGCTAATGTGTTGAATGGCTGAATTGGTAAAGCATCTGGACGATATCCAGAAGATACAGGTTCAAATCCTGCTCGTGACTGTTATTTTCGATTTCATATTTTCGACTTTGTGTTTAATAATACATTATTGTCATAAATATTGATGTCATAAATGCAAACCGTATTCTGGATACCATACGTCACAAAATATTACAGATCATCTCGCTCAAGTTCTGATGACGCTCCGACATTTACATAAAAAATAATGTCCGCCTACATTTCTTTTATCACATATATATACATTTATTTTATAGGCCAAGTGCGGAAACGATAAACCTTCTTGTTTATCATTTGTAAACATCGAATTTTGTATTTGATATTTACATCGCTCATGGTCTGAGGTCCTAAATTCGTAACGACCGTAGTATATTTCTCATATCATTTCAGTACGAGTAGGGTACGCCAATGCTCAAGATACGACGTCATTTCTCTATGAACAGATTACCATCATCAATTAGTGATTCGTTTACTTATACTATGTATTAGCTGATATTTTTCTGGAACTTATAGACTAACTAACTAACTAACTTATCATCACGCCATTTCCCTTGCGGGGTAGGCAGAGAGAACAGAGTGCCAAGAGGCTCTATTCTTGCATACATCTCTCGCTTTTTATAGAAATTTAATTTTCTAACAATAGTTTAACGCGCACTTGTATTGTTTCTTAAAGTTGTATGTTCTTAATAAACTAGAATCATGGGCGTATATAGCCCCTTATCCATGGGTCTAGGGGGTACAAGCAACCATTTTAGTTGTCAGCGAAGAAAAATCGTAGAATATTGGACAGATGGTATAGATAATTCCTGTGCAATATACATACGCAACCGTTCTTCGAAATCACAACAACCTTTCTTTATTGCCAATGTATAATTTCTGAGAAAAAAATACAGATGTGTTATTATTTTTACTAATTACTCGATAAATAGATCGACCTCCCTTGTCGTGGGTTATATTCCTACACAAGAAAATTCTTTGTGTGATCCACAAATGGTTGTGTGTACCTAGGGTGACGTGACCGGTTACGCGACCGGCACCCCTTTGCGACCGTTTTGAATATTTTTACAAATAATAAGAAATGTATCCGAACGCGGTTTACGAATTTAAGGCACATTGAAGCATACGAAATTCACTGCCAAATTTTGGCATTTCTACCCTCCACACTGTCGTAGAATTTGCTTAGTCACCAATGAAAAATCTAGTGTGTGAATGTGTGCCGTGTTTTGCAGAAAAAATAGCCGCAGACGATTCTTTGAAGGTAAGAATTTATACCGAAATCATTGTGTTATACGAATCTAGTGTGATAATAATATGAAAGCAGTATCAAATTTTAATATTGTACTAAGTAAATTATATAAAATATGATTTTTCAAAAAAATTTTGGGTGGGTTCAAACGGGTTCATGTTTTATACCGAAAACCCATTTACGACCACATGGTCGCAATGTGGTTTATTTCAGACTTTTTTCTCTGACATTTTTCTAAAGAATGCTACAAATACAAACAGAGGTTATTCAATACAAATGTTCGTAGCAACTTTGTTAAACTTAGTACCGAATTTCGGCCTCCAAAACATCATAAAATTTGTTGGTAAGTGTTTCAAAATATTTCATTGAACGTGGCCGTAAACTAGGTTTTGGTCACCTGTTTTCGGCCATAGATGTTTTTACATGGACGACAAGTGGTGGAAATTGTATTATTTTACGGCCATCATGATTAAAAGGAGGCCATTAACGAGTTAGAGTGATCCCGATTAACGACCACACAAAATTGTCCCGGCTGGAAACTAGTTATCAGTCATTTTATTGGCGACCATCAGATTTTACCGGCTCTCAAACGACGATTATGACTAGATGATGAACCTAATAAAGCATACATTAAAAAAATATTTTGCTAGGTCGCTTAACGTTCTTGTTTGGAATTGCTTAGTGCAGGGATATTGCTTTTTTTCTTGCAGATGTCAAGCGCAAATTAAAGACAAAAGAAGAAAAGGCCTGTTGGTAGAACAAACTTTGCCTATTCTAAGGAGGCTTTATAAAGAAAATTAACACTGTGTGAAAATGTGAAATCTAAAATAACAGTCACGAGCAGGATTCGAACCTGTATCTCCTAGAATACCGTCCCAGATGCGTCGTAGAACGTCCTGAGGCAATTCTGAATTGGCAAAGCATCTGGGATTTCACATTTTCACACTTTCTGTTAATTTATATGACTAAGCATGTCAAATGCTAAAAAAGTATATAAAAATATCAAAATAAAGAAAATGGTTTTACTGGAGGAAAACCTGGTATCAGATGGTATCGTATTTTTTTGTGGTGGCATCCTCAAATTATTATGCTTGAACCTGAATTGATTAACAAAGCTAGAGAAGCTGACAAAGAAAGCATCATAAGAAAATGATTTACAGATCCAGAACTATTTCTGTCTGAAAAAGGGTTATTGGATATTTGGAAAGATCCCAACCGAAAAGCTTTCAAACGTATATACATCCGTCAACAAAAGAAAAGAAAAACACACAATCACTGCTTATTGCGATGACAGTTTCCACCTTTCTTTATGTCCACTTTTTTGGTATTTCTGTACTTGCGCCCGCCAAAAACTGTTATAGAAAACAATTTTAATGTTTAATGTTTTAAGACTCGCTTATTTTCATTGATTAGAAATAAAAGATCACAAAATATTTGCAGTTTTATTTAAATACTAAATATAAACTTTTTGTCCCTGTAAAACAGACTGATCTTCCTCGTCGAAAGCTGTGGCCGACAATCGGTATATCAGTGGACGTAAACTAGTCGAAATGGCCGAAAACGCGTTAAATCACTCACTTTTTATTTTTTCTCATAATTATAATGTTTCAGTTAGCTAAAAAATACTGTGTATTAGTTTTTCTTTCGATACTACGGCATTTGATGCATACATACAACACATTTTCACACAACGTCCTCTGGTCCCAAACTAAGCTTAACGCTTGTGAGGTACCAGATTACGGATATAATACATATACTACTTTTTTTTTGTAAATACATACATATAATAGATAGAAAACACCCAGACATAGTACAAATAATCTGTGTTCATCACACAAATAATTGTCCTGGGTGGGAATCGAACCCACGACCTCGTGCAAGGAAGTCGGTTACACTACCGACTACGCCACGAGGCCCGTCAAATCTCCTTCAAGCGTGCGTGAGATTAAAGTATATTACTTATTAAAATATATTAAATCTTTGGTAAAATGTATGAGTAGACTTTCTAATTAATTAAATGAGTTTATTTTTATATATATTTAAGCATTTGATATGTTCAGCCATATAAATGATTTTCGCGCTTTGTGATTTAAATAAAAGAAGGTCATATTTAGAAATTTTATTTGTAATACGTGATTGTAGGTAACATTAGCGACTTTGTCCACGTGGAATTTAGGTATTTACTTTTTTGCGCGTTTTTCCGGACTTTCACCACAGTATCATAGTGTAACGAATGCTGGGATGGCTCATAAGGTACAATATTTTTCCCCTTAAAAAATCATTCGTGTGAACGTAAGCGAAGCCAAAATAATGATAACAATGGTGTGCTCTAGCAAACTAACAAGTGGATGAATACGTATATTTTGGGTGTGGATTCAGTCGGGATGGAACCACTGATATACAGAGAGGACTAAACGCGGGAAATAGAGTAAATTGAACATGTGGAAAGAATGCTAGACGGGCGACTGGTTAAGAAGATATAGAATGCGAAAGTGGAAGGACGTAGGTGTAGGGGGAGACCAAGACTCGCCTATCCAGACCAAATCGGTCATGTATTGAAGGAAGGAAGGTGGAGTCAGGAATCTCCAAAACAAGCAGCAAGGCAAGCGTGTATGAAGAGAATTATGAAAGTTGAGGAAGGTAGAGATTAATGCAAGAATAGAGCCTTTTGGCACTCTGTTCTCTCTGCGTACCTCACAAGGGAGATGGTGTGATGACAAATAAATAAGTAAGTAAAAAAATTATTTGTCTGTATGGCTGAATGAGAACTGGCATTATCATTTCAATTGCATTATCAAGATGATATAATAATTACGGTTATTGTTACGGAGTTCGACGCGTGCCTGGTGTGCGGACGGTTCCCTGACTGCTGGAAGGAGGGGAGGCTGGTACTCCTGCCGAAGATTCGGTCAGGGCCTTCAGGCCCATCGTGCTGCTGGACGAGGCGGGTAAGCTGCTGAAGAAGATCCTCGCTGCCCACATCATCCAGCACCTGCGCGACGTCGGACCCGACTTGTCGGACGCCCAGTTCACTTTTCGTGCTGGTCGTTCGACGGTCGGCGCGATCATGCGCCTGAGGGCCGCGGCCGCGGTGGTCGTCACTGGCGGTGGAGTGCTGTTGGTGGTGTCGCTTGACATCGCCAACGCACTCAATAGTCTGCCATTCAGCTGCATCAGGGAGGCGCTCCGGTATCTTATTTCTCTCCTAAGGTGGCTAGTGGTAGACTATCTGGAGGGCCGCAGCGTTCACTATGAGATCCGCATAGGGGACGTTGTAAGGAGACCCATGTCGTGCGGTGTCCCACAGGGTTCGGTTCTTGGGCCACTCCTGTTGGACGTCGGTTACGATTACGACTGGGTGCTATGCTGTCGGCTCCCCCCCGGGCTGACGGTCATCTGATATGTGGATGACATGCTGGTCGTGGCCCGGGGCGGAAACTTCGAGGAAGTGGCGATCCTGGCCACCTTAGGGACCTCGGAGGTGGTCAGGAGGATCGGGGCGCTGGGGCTTAGGGTGGCCCTGGGAAAGTCGGAGGCCCTACTTTTCCATGGGCCCTGACGTCGGCCACCTGCTGGCGCCTCGATCACGGTGGACGGGGTCCAAATTGAGGTGAAGGCCCAGATCAAGTATCTGGGCCTGGTACTAGACGGATGGTGATGCTTTTGCGAGCACTTCCACCAACTACCGACCGAGGTGGCTTGCGCGTTTGCCGAAATTCCCCTGTGGGATTTGGAGGCGGAGGTGCTCGTCGAGGTGTATTAGCGGGTGAGGAGGTTATCTCGTGGAAGGAAGTGGCGGAGAGGGCCTGGGAGGAGGATTCTTCCGCTGACCCAAACCGCCGCCATAAACTGGGGTGGCGCAGATGCGAGTACTTGCACCTCATGCCGCCCTAGTTGAGGGTGCGGGTGGATGGAACGGGGAACGTTCGCCACCCGCAAGGCCTCCCGCGAAGTTGTGATGCTCCGTGTGTGGACGCGTCGCTCAGTAGAGGGTACCGAAAAGGGTAAGCCACCGGCGAACCACTAAATAAATAAATAAATATTCACGGACATTTCACACAACGACCTCTGTTCCCAAACTAAGCTTAGCGCTTGTGCTATGGGTTCCAGATTACGGATATAATACATATACTACTTTTTTTTGTAAATATGATGACTGATTATATTTGCCATGATTGTATTTGTTACATGCCCAAATGTCATGGTAGGTCACATGCCTGTCTGTTACATAATCGATGTTTTTATTGTTCACAGGGGTGAACGAGCGACCATCTCGAAATTCGCAATTTAATAATAAATATTTATATTCACTCATATAAAAAAACTTTAAAGCTTTGTAAACTGCAAGTAAACGTATTCAAATTTCACTCACATAAAACTTTGGACATTCGGAGCCGGATTTCCAAGAAACTGGACCAGAGAGAACGAGTATCGAAAGTTGCAGGGCTTTTGGTAAGAAGTAACAGCTAAAACTTCCTGACGCTTCTTTCCTCTTCACCTGTTTGATATTGTGTTTTGCTGATTTTTTTGTGCTTTTGCGTTGTGCTTTGCCTATCTACGCTCTATGGTTTAATTCAGTAGCTTAAGCTGAAAAATACGTACCACTTTCGCTTAATTCAAATTGTGAGTACTGTTAGCTAGCTTACTACGGATATTTTCAGGAGATTAACTCCACGATAATATAGAGACGCAATTTCTAAAATGATGCCACTACTATGTATAAGGAAGTGAAAGCCAGATGAAACAAATTGTATACTACAGCCAAAGAGTTTCATTTTCAAATGTTGCTATTACTTTTTTAATATTGTTTATGTCAATAGCCAGTTCTGAAAACATATTATGGACCCCCTGTATCAAATATGTACTATGCCCTAAGAGGTCTTGGACCTAGGACTGAAGATTTGAATTCGGTGCCACTATATTTCTAGTTCTTAGTCTTACCACTAGAGCATTTTGCTTGATCCCGTCAATAAAATAATAAATTCCCTATAAATTTCTTTTAATCAAAATATTATATTACTTACCCAATATGCCATGAACATTGGTGTGATACAATGAGTATTTAATGCAAATTTTGATACATCACTTGTATTATAGAAATATGACGTGTAGCTATTTAGACCACGAAAATAATAATCCATGACAAATATTGTATTTACTATGTCATCATGACTTAACTGCAATTAACTGGCTGCAGAGTAAATGCTGAGGTTATAAGCCTAATCAAAAGCTATGAAATAAAAAAAAATATTGAGATCCGTTCAGTATTTTTTTCCTGATGTAAATAAAAAGTATTTTGATCTATATTTTAGTACTTGACGTGCTCAGCTACTCTTAAAGTACAAATTATAATTTGTGAATAAGGAAAAATACATTGGATGAATGCATGTTGAATGCATTGCCAATAGAGGGCGTTGGTCGTTAAGACAAATCTGATGAGGAAATTCGGTATTTCTAGAAATGGTACGATAGCTCAATGGATTAGAGCACTTCCCCGGAAATGAAGGGACGCAGGTTCGATTCCCGCTCGTACTAAAATACTCTTTTTCCTTATTCACAAATTATAATTTGTACTTTAAAAAGTATTTTCTTTCTTCTGATATGCAAACAAATAAACAGACGGAGATTCTAAAAAATGTTTTGTGGTCAGACGTCAAATACCATATTTTTTTTCAAATATATTTAATGCTCTGTTACATGGTATTTAGTAAGGTTAATATGAACAACTTAGTAAAAACATTGAACGTCCCTTAAGTCATCTTACATTTAATGGTGGTTTTATAAAAATCGTCTTGTCATTAACAAAGGAAGTTGACTTTTCTTTTTAGCTTTTAAATTGTCCAAAACATTTTCCTCGTTTTAGAAGCATTAAATTTTGACGATCTTTTAAGCTTCTTATGCGACACCAATTTTTAATTTTTGAACACAATATAACAAACTTAGCCACAATTTAAGTAAGTATTATGTTACGTATAACTTTATTATTCTACACTAATATTATAAACAGGAAATATTTGTATTTTTGAGTACAAACTCAAAAACTACTGGACCGATTTCAATACCTAATCCTTTGGCCATAAGAATGCTACATTATCCTTTAGTAACATAGGCTATATTTATTACTAGAAAAAACTAATTTACGTATTATAAAGAGGAAAAATTTGTATTTTTGTATGTTTCTAACGAATAAACTCAAACAATACTGGGCCGATTTCAACATTTTTTTCACCATTAGAATGCTACATTATCCTTAAGTAAAATATGCTAAGTTTACTACTAGAAAAAAAATAGTGGTTCTAACTAAAACTTCAATAATGTTGGTTTATTGATAAAAATATAAAATTTTATAAGAAAAACATAAATATTAATTTGATAAAAAAGGTACCTTCTAATATTGTGCCTAAAGATACATTTACTCTTAAGTTTATACTAAAATGTTTCAAAAATAAATGTCCATCTGTGCGAAGCCGGCATGGGCCGCTATAATATATAATATATTATTATAGGTACTGCTTTTTGCATTCGTCTAAATAATTAATAAACATTTTATTCATATATGTAATTAATAAAATGTTTTATAATATTTAGATATTTTTATATATATTTTTAGCATTTGACATGCTTAGCACTATACATTAAACACAAAGTGAAAAATGTGAAATCGAAAATAACAGTCAGGAGCAGGATTTGAACCTGCATCTCCTGGATACCGTCCAGATGCTTTACCAATTCATGGTCGAACTCTCAGGAACCGTATTTAAGGGTGATAAATACGCATTCGCTGGTCCGTGCCGAGTAAGCATGAAATACGCTATTTAATCAGGGAATATTAAATTTGACACAGTTAGACTCTGTTTGCTCAAAGACTATCCCTTGAGGCAATTTTAATTATAGATGATGGTCGGTTGAAAGGCGGATGTTTACTCTCTATGATCTATGATGCAATATGGATGACTTGAATGTGTGAAGACATGGGTAAAGATGGGTATAGTCTCATGAATATTATCAAGACGCATTACTAAATCATTTGTAATTAATTCAAAGACGAAAGCTGTGTATAGTACCCATATGTTGTCAAGTCCTAGTTTATTACAAGGAACGCATCATTGATGGAAATTCATCATCATCAATTGTATAAATATAGTTTGAAAGTCCTATATCAATCTGAAGTTTTATCAAATCTATAGGTAATAGGTACGTAACAAAAAAGACTGTATAAGTATTCCTTCATAAGTAAAAAGCACCCCACGTTTTTTTACAATAATAAATTATTGATGTGAAACATCTAATGTAGAGGGAGGGTGAAATCGGCTGCTAGCGTGGCGACGCTGTTATTTTACTTGTCTTCGCCCCGTTAAAATCTTGCAAGTTAGATTTGACACACTTCCCGGTTTTCGATTGAGCTGAAATTTTACACGCATGTATATCGCGTGACAATGCAATATTATAATGACATAAAGCTGATCTGATGATGGAGCTGGAAGATCGACACAGGAACTCTATAATGAAACGGCGCAACCTCATCGAATTTGGGTTCGTATGATTCGTCTAGACGAGTACTTTGCCTCTAGATGGTATCCAGGGGCTGATGATGGAGCTGGAAGGTGGTCACAGTAACTCTGTAATGAAACGACGCAACCCCATCGAGTTTGGTATCGTTTGATTCATCTTAACGAGTACTTTGTCTTTAGATGGTATCCAGAGTCTGATGATGGAGCTAGAAGGTGGCCATAGGAACTCCGTTATAAAACGACATATCTCCATCGAGTTTGGGCTCGTATGATTTGTCTTGACGAGTACTTTGTCTCTAGATGGTATCAAGGGTGTGACGATGGAGCAGTAACTTTGTAATGAAATGACGCAACCGAGCTTATACTCGCTTGATTCGTCTTGAGGAGTACTTTGTCAAGTTATGATCATTTTATTTCTACAATTAATTTCGATGTTTTCATATCTGGTAGACGTCCCGGGTCGTCTAGTTCTTTTATTATAAAATTATTATCAATTTTTTAGTTGAAGCAGCTATTAAAGCGTGATAATTATTATTTATTTTTGTAATGTCTTTTACCAGGCATATAGTTCGTAAAAAACCTGCAACTCATCGTTGTTTAACTAATAGTCATTATTATTATTATTAATAATTGTAACCATTATAATAATGTATGTATCGCGGGGCACTTTAAAAACATAAGTACAATTTCACGGACACAAAGTACACCCAGACTCAGAACAACCATTTGAGGATCACACAAAGAGTTGTCCTGTGTGAGAATCGAACCCACAACACTCGAGCGGGAGGCCGGAATCCTAACCACTCGGTTATCTGTGCAGTATAATAATAAATACTTTGGAAAATCCAAAAGTGTACGCCTCATAATCTTAATTTTGCACAATAAAATTGATTATTTGATAATTAACTAATAATGTATTGGTCTTACTAAGTAGTTTTCAACAAATCACATAGATAGCGCTAATTTCAAAAAATATCTTCTCATGTCTTATACGCCATCTAGCGCTAATTTTAAGAAGTACTTCTACGTTAGTCTATATAAATAGTTCTCACGAAATAAGGATACCACTGATTTTAGTGTCGCGTCGAGCGTAAATATTCACTATTTTTTTGTTTATTTAATAACAATTAAACCACATCGAATCAGACCGTGAAAAGTGATAGGGCTCTATTCGTAATCATAATAATTCGTAAACGAAAAAAAAAAAGACTCGATTAGTAAAGTATTTTCGTCGTTATCGTGTTAACATACGTTACCTACAACAAACGGACGTCCAAGACAGAGCTATTTCAAACAGTTTTTTAACTAGTTTAAATAACAACTATGGCATCAAAAATATCATGAGTGTTAAAAATAGTGTTTTTTCTTTATAAACATTATTTTACAAGTGAAATATATGATAAATAGAGACATTTTAAGTTAGAAAAATCAGTTTTTCTCGCTTCGCTTATGAGGCGTGCAATGAAGTGAGCTACGAACAAAACTGAGAGCCTGACAACGTAACCTTTTCGTTTTTGGAGCTTATCCTATCTATAGAAACAACATTCAAATTGTCATGCGTGGGCTTATGTCTAAGATTGTAGAATGAAGATCAATAATAATATTAATAGACGATTGAAGAAACCCATCAAATGACATAAAGCACTGAATTGACTCATTCAAAGTGAAGTAGAGTATGCGAACTATTAAAGTAAGTGTTCTCAAACAATACAGGTACACATAATCATACGAATACATGATTAGGGCCAGCCACGTGCTTAGAATAATGCACAGTGATCCGCTTTACCCTTTGAATTATACTTGGCTGATTTACACTTTACAACTATACTAACGACTTGCCCTTGCTTCGCGCGTTTGTAATTCACTATTGAAGAAAATATAATTTCTGACGAACTTCAAACGTAGGTACATTATATTGATGCATTTCTTGAGGTTTAGTCATTCATATCCATATCAGCCTTTTAACGTCCATTGCTGGACATAGGCCTCCCCAAGAATGGGGGATAGTGCCGTAATCGCCACGCTTGGCAGGTGGGTTGGCGATGTTGTTAATACTCGAAGGAGTGCTGCTGCCCACTTCCCCGGAATTCCCTCAGTCGGCGTTTACGACTCCCAAGGGTTGAGAGGGGTGGGACATTTCTAAAGCCGGCCCCACACGGCTGTTTCTTTTTTTGTTTTGATGTTTATTCAACGAGTGCTGTAAATTGATTTCGATGCGAGCTAAATTATTTTAATTGTTGTCAGTGGCAAAGGAGCCACGGTTCATCCGACGGTAAGTATCATGGACTCAATAATACTAAGAATTCCTACTGCTAAACAGCTGCCCAATAGTTTATTTCGCGTATAGGAAATAAATGGATGACTATCTCCTGCTACAACGAAAACACACTGAGGTGGTACCTGGTCGGTCACACGGCAGACGGTGGTACCGACACGTTAGGGTGCGATAAAAGTGGCCCAAGAGTTTCTTGCCGGGTTCTTCTCATGAAAAGCTTTACTACGGAATCCGGCGGCGTGTGGCGATTGAAATCGCCACTTTTTTGTTGCGGATGCACTTGCCTCAGGCGTTCGTGTTAATTATTTGTGAATGTGGAAAAAGAGAACTTTACTGCGAGCGGGATTCGAACCTGCGTCCTTTCCAATCCGGGGAAGTGCTCTACATCGCTAAGCCATCGCAGTGAACGACTTGCAGTAAAGTTCTCTTTTTCCACATTCACAAATAATTTGTTTTTTTTATAAGTAGCTGAGCATGTCAAGTGCCAAAATACAGATCAAAATGTTTGTGAATTCTTGAAGATTTTAAGTTCTAATAATAGGCCAATGAAATGAAGACATTTTTGAATCAAAAATAATTTGATATTATGCTACTTTTTTATTCATATCTGCTGGCGGCAGATTAGTGAATTAAAGCGACGTATGTGAAATAGCGCGTGCAGCTCATTTATTAATAGACAAAAGAATAAAATTATATTATTAACGTACTCCCACTTTGGTACCTGAGACTACCACCTCCAATGGTGGCTTAAGTGACAGTGGAAACCGTTTTAAAATCCATTGCGTGTTTTAGAAGAAGTAAGCGGAGAAACACACAGACTAACTTATTTCATATTATTTATAGCTAACACCACCGACCCACTCATCGCAAGAACTCTAAAACTGTAGGTACATCCGATTGACTTGATATATAGCACAGTTATTCTTTCACCCACTGGGAACGGATACGTATTTGAACAAATCCTATCCAAAATCTATTTTACTCTGGGATAAAGAGAACCTTATTCAACGACGTCAAAGTTGCAAGCAGCCAGTATTTTATATATAGGTAAGTATGGTACAAATAGTAAATAGAAACAACGAGTAAACAGAATAAGGAATACTTATCTATACTATTATAAAACTATAACAACTATAACAGAGCTGTGTTTGTACATACAAGATATTTGAGAAAAAATGGCTATACAGGCGTGTCTAAACACAAAACATTTTTTTTTATTTTTTTTGTTTGTTTGTCTGTTTGTTCATTCGCGTATCACGCAGCAGAAAAATAGTTAAACACAAGAGTGCATGAAGAACACATATATTAACATTATTTTTTATATACATATTTGTGATTTGTATTTTAACGCTTGATATGTTCAGCTTACTTACTTACATATCATCACGTCATTTCCCTTGCGGGGTAGGCAGAGAGAACAGAGTGCCAAGAGGCTCTATTCTTGCATACATCTCTCGCTTCCTCAACATTCATAACTCTCTTCATACACGCTCGCCGGTTTCAGAGACTCCTGACTCCACCTTCCTTCAATACATGACCAATTTGGTCTAGGTAGGTAAGTCTCGGTCTCCCCCTGTACCTACATCCTTCCACTTTCGCATTGTATATCCTCTTAGCCAGTCGCTCGTCCGGCATTCTTTCCACATGTCCGAACCATCGGAGCATTCCCTTTCGCATCTTTACACCAATACTCTCTTTCATACCTACTCGCTCTCTTAGGTTATTGTTACGAATACGGTCAGTCAGCCTCACTCCACAGATTCTCCGCAGAGATCGCATTTCGACCGCATTGATTTTGCTCTCATGCTCCTTTTTACATACACTACTCTCGCTTCCATATAATAACGTTGGGACAAGCACTACGTTGTGTATTGCGACACGTGCCTTCTGGCTGAGGTCATGGCTGCCGAGAAGTTGTCCCAATGCTCCGTTCACTCTATTTCCCGCATTCACTCTTCTTTCTACATCAGTGGTGTACCTTCCATCCCGACTGAATCCACATCTAAGATATACAAATTCATCCACTTGTTCTAGCACACAATTTCCTATTGCTACTCTAACATCTGTTCTGGCTTCTTCTCTTTCAAAAACCATTACTTTGGTTTTGCTTACATTCACACGTAGGCCCCTTTTCTTACAATCTTCTGCCATTACGTCGACTAGGGTTTGCAGGTCAGTCGCAGACTGCGTTAATAGGACCGCATCGTCTGCATATAGCAGTGAGTTAACCACTGAGTCGCCCATCTGAACTCCCACATTCATTTCATTCAACCTTTGTAGACATTTATCCAGATATATGATAAACAGTCTGGCTGATAGAACGCAGCCCTGTTTAACGCCGATATTGACGTCAAACCAGGGTGACATTCCATCATCCAGCCGCACACAAGCTCTGCAGTCCATGTAGTTGGACTGCACCGCTTGTAGCAGTCTACCGCTAATACCATATTCCGGCAAAATGTCCCAAAGTTCTTTTCGTACAACAGTGTCAAATGCTTTCTCCAAATCCACAAAACTGCAGAAAACCCTCTGGCCTACAGCCAGATGGTTCTCCGCAATGTTGCGCAGAGAAAACACTTGATCCATGCATCCTCGTCCACCCTGAAACCTCCTTGTGCCTCACACAAAAATTCATCAGACACCATCCTCATTCTCCTTTCAACAATCTTACATACACTTTGGCTGCCAAACTGGTCAAGCTTATGGCTCTGTAGTTCGCACAGTCATAACGTGAACCCTTGTTTTTAAACAAGGGCACGATGACTGTGGTTCTCCAGTCCTTGGGAACCATTCCTGAGCTCCAACATAAATTGAGAAGCATCAGGAAGGATTCCCAGACACATGAGCCTCCAAGCTTGATCATCTCAGCAGACACCATATCAATACCCACTGCCTTACCATTTTTCAAACTTCTAATCGCCCATTCAATTTCATCCATACTAATGTCATCAGAGGATGCCGGTACCGAATGCTGATCTGTTAGTGCACGAAGAACACATACATTAACATTATTTTTTATATACATATTTGTCATTTGTATTTTAACGCTTGATATTTTCAGCTACTTTAAAGTACAAATTATTTGTAAAAGTGGAAAAAGATTCTGCTCGCAGTAAAACTCTTTTCCACTTTCAAATAATTGCTTTCAAATAATGATTATTTACTCGTATGTTTATTTATCTCAATTTATAGATATATTTTGTGGTTATGACGTTTAGTCTACCATTTAACGTTATTTACTTTAAATAATGAATTTCAATTTCAATTTGATATAGGCAAATCAAAATTTCTGGAAGTCTGCGAATTCATAAAAATTTACTAATTCCTTCGACTTATAACAATATTATTGAGATTCCAGGAACATCACACTGAGCTACTACACTCCCCTGTTCGATCGTGTTGTTTTGTTACCTAATTACCTATCTAATGCTACATCCACTCCACTAATAAATTATTTTTTTTGTGAAGGCGGAAAAAATGTTCTTAACCGCACACCCCGTCGTTCGGGGTAACGAACAGGGTAGTGTGGGGCCTTCACCCACTAAAGAAACCCGCCGGTAAACCAGTCGGTGGTACTCCACTAATAACCTACTTATTGGATAACTGATGAATAAGTACTGTAATACTAGTCCTGTTTAATGATGTTTTTTTTAAATTTCAAATAAATATTACCTACTCTGATTCCTTAGTATCTTTCCTATGCTCTCCTTATTATTTTTCCTCTTTCCACTTAACCTCCTATCCCTTTCCTTAGAGATGGCGACGCGTGAGCGATGCCTCTGGTGTTTTATTAAAAAACTGTGACAGTATTTTTTTTGTCTTATTAAACTCCATAATGCAAAGGAAATTATGAAAACGGCTTAAGTTACGTACCGTTTTTTGAACAAAAGCCACAGGAAATTTCGAGGCAGGCACAGTCGATTTATCTTTTGTAGCATTCTGTAGCGGATTTATTCAGGAGTCAGTAAAAAAAGAGGGCGACAGATGCCTTAATCTTGTGAAATATGATCCGGGCAAGGGGCTTATCTTAGGTGAATACGGGACCAAAATATTAGTAGCTGGGTTTAGTGGTTCGTTTGTATTTAAAAGAAAATAATATGAAAATGGTAATGATAAGCTGTTATAATTATGTTGTATTTGTTAAAAATCTAAAACACATAGATTGTACCAGTCTAAATTATTCTAAAAAAAATAAAACATTTTGCGAAATCTATATCAATTACCTCCAGGCATTTTAGAATGAATGAAATCAATTGGAAGTGAATTTCACAATCTAGTGGCATGCACACGTGCTAAATATTGTTAAAAATTGCTTTTGTGACACAGAAATTCATAAAAAATCGAAACATATACATATTATTAAATTGACATTATTATCATAGTTTCTTTTACTACTGAAATCTATGTTGTTATTATGGGTATATTTTAAACAACCTGACAATCTCTGCCATTTACCAAGCCAAAGCTTGCTCGTAGCTATGATTTTCTATTCCACATTAACACAGTTCGTGTATGGTAACATACACAAACAGAACAGAACAATCCAAACAGTCGCCCCAAAAACCATTGCTAATTAATTTTCTATCCCTATTGCAAAAAAAACGACGTGCAGATTGTTTTACTGCAGCTAAGGTGGATAAAATAAGAAACAAGATACCTATGTTGGTATAATTTAATCTATTTACTTGAACACTAAATAGGTATCTAATGAGTTGTAACCCGATAACCTTCTTGCTAAGTGCATGTCGCTGCTATTGTTGTTCTTTTCTGTAACGAGTTCACAGAATTTTATGTAAGGAAGCTTTATTGGAAATTTAATTAAGTGTACTTAATATAATCTTATTTGGAAATTAATTACACTTATTAAATTTCGCTACAGGAAACGAAGAATTATGTTTAAAACGTTTGAATAAACTCGTTTATAGATTAAAGCAGTTGTTTCAAATTTATACAAATTGTATTAACTGCCTCAGTGGTGTAGCGGTAATGTAGGTGACTGCTAATCATGAGGTCTCGGGTTCGATCCCCGGGTCGGGCAATGTTATTGAGCTTTTTCCTAAAAAGAAAAAATCTCAGTAACAGTCCGGAGTTTGGAAATGTGCCCGGCAGACGTCAATAGGCTCGCCCCCTATTACGTGGGACTTAAACATAGCTGGCGAGTCGTGGGTGTGTAATAAACCTCTGCCTACCCCTTCGGGGAAATAAAGGCATGATGCTATGTATTAGATCATTTCAAGCGTAGCTATAGTGAATCAATTCTGAGTAAACGCAAACTCGCCATTGCAAGTGGTTCTGGCGCTAGATTAATTATTAATCAAAAAAAGCCAGGTCATGCCTGACAGTCACAATACGGGGCTACAGTTGAAGAAGATTACGTGTGCGCCTGATTACCGTCAACGCAGGAAATTGGATACAGCCCGGGCCGGTTCAAGTCCGTGCTTATCGAGATTGAATTTGGTCACGACACGCTTGGATGCAGCTCTGGCCGCTCTCAACGTTGTTTGTACAGCTTTATTGTAAGACATCACTAAGCAGTACGTATAATAGGATATTAATGCTGCTAATAATTATGTTTACGAGTATCCTTACTAATATTATAAACTGTACAGTAGGCGGAGTGGTTTAGATACCAGCCTCTTACCCGAGTGTTGTGGGTTCAATGTCCACACAAAACAACTCTTTGTGTGATCCACAAATGGTTGTTCTGAGTCTGGGTGAACTTTGTGTCCGTAAAATTGTATATTTGTAAAGCCCCCCGTGATACAAGGATTATCCTTTAGTGCAGGGCCTTCAAAAAAATGCGAAATTCTTTGACGCCATAGCTACACAATGGATTATCATTAAATTTATCATCCATCCATCCATCCATCAACCTATCAACGTCCACTGCTGGACATAGGCCTCCCCAAGAAATGGGGGATAGTGCCGTAATCGTCACGCTTGGCAAACGGGTTGGCGATCGCAGTTGATGTTGTTAATACTCGAGGGAGTGCTGCTGCCCACTCTCCCGGTATTCCCTCAGTCGGCTCTTACGACTCCCGTGGGTAGAAAGGGGTGGAACAATTCTAAAGCCGGACCCACACGGCACTTATGAAATTTATCATGCTTTTATTTAAAAAATAAGCCAATTTATATCCCGGAAAAGGGGATGGTTCCTATGAAATATACTTGTATATATATTATATGGTAGACCCAGGTCTTACAGTAGTATGTATAATTAAGCAGGTAGTACAAAATACTGCGACCCAAAATCTGTAACAAGAGTCATCTATATTGCTAGTAGGAATATTTTGCAATTTAAATTCATACATTTAATTCAATAAATTCTATACATATTTTGGTAATTGGTAAAGGTATACGAAGGAGGTTAAATACTAATTTAGAGATGTAGACCACAGAGTAACTTATATATTACGGAAAAATGTGGACTTAAATATAACATGTCAAATTTTATTTCGTCACTCTGACAATTGAAATTTTCAATTCGTCTAAGCTTCAATATTTCTGGTTATTACTCACAGAGTACTTTTTAATATAGGGAAGTATTACTCTTTGCTTCAATACAATGACATGTACCTACCACATGTCATCAAATGCGAATATAAAGTACCTTATCTAAGCTTGTGATATATTATATTATTGACAAAACATTTTGTATATATATATTTGTTGTTTTCAGTACCATGTTGTTTGTTTCAGTCATAGATAATATACTAATATACCTAAGAAAGCTTCAGTGAACCCTTGCTAGTTAGTCTCACAATCACCGGACCTTTTATTTGTCACTAAACAATCTCCTATTTGATGGTCTACTCAACATCTCTACGCGACATTGGCAAAGTTGTGTCTAAAGTCCATAGAGTATATTACAAAATATAAATATAACAACGCCATATTAAATGAAATAAATATGGGAGTTCAGATGGGTTACTTAGTGGTTAACTCTTTGCTATATGCAGATGATGCGGTCTTATTAGCAGTCTGCGACTGACCTGCAAACCCTAGTCGACGTAATGACAAAAGATTGTAAGAAAAGGGGCCTGTGTGTAAATGTGAGCAAAACTAAAATAATGGTTTTTGAAAAAGGAGAAGCCAGAACAGATGTTATTGTTTCAATAGGCAACGTGTGCTAGAACAAATGGATGAATTTGTATATCTGGATTGGATGTGGATTCAGTCGGGATGGAAGATATACCACTGATATAGAGAAAGAAGAGTAAATGCGGGAAACAGAGTGAACGGAGCATTGGGACAACTTCTCGGCAGCCATCACCTCAGCCAGAACCACAACGCAGTGCTTGTCCCAACGTTATTATATGGAAGTGAGAGTCGGGTACGCAAAAAGGAGCATGAGAGTAAAATCAATGCAGTTGAAATGCGATCTCTGCAGAGAATCTGTGGAGTGAGGCTGACTGAACGCATTCGTAACGACGACGTAAGAGTGCGAGCAGGTATGAAAGAGAGTATTGGTATAGAGATGCGAAAGAGAATGCTCCGATGGTTCGGACATGTGGAAAGAATGTCGGACGAGCCACTGGTTAAAAAGATACACAATATGAAAGTAAAAGGATGGACTAACATGGGGAGACCGAGACTCGCCTACCTAGGTCAAATCGGTCATGTATAGGGAAGGTGGAGTTAGGAATCTACGAAACCGGCGAGCGTGTAAGAAGACAATTATGAATGTCGAGGAAGCGAGAGATGTATGCAAGAGTAGAGCCTTTAGGCACTTTTTTCTCTCTGCCTACCCCGCAAGGGAGATGGCGTGATGATAAGTAAGTAAGTACAACACCATTAAATCCAGAATTGAATTCACAACAGTTTTCCAGTTGTGTTCAATTCAGAGTAAAAATAATTTTAGTTGTGTATCTATGTTTAAATATTTTAGTTAGTTGTTTGTATCAGTGCACCTCCTCACCAGAGTGATTAGACTAATAATCACCGGCCCTTTTATTTACCACCGAACAATCTCTTTTGTTTGATGCTCTAATTCGAATTATCCACTGGACATTTTTTTTATACTAAATGGGTGACGAACAGGCATACGGCCCACCTGATGGTACCGTAGCCCATAGACACTAGCAACACCAAAGGCATCACTCACACGCCGCCATCTTAAAGAAAAGGGATAGGAAGGGATGATAATAGGGAGAGGATAGATTGAATACTAAGGAGAGTATAGGAAGGATACCTAATAAGGAAAGGAGAGGGAACGGGTTTGTGCCTCCGGCTCTCTCACTCACCATACGAAACACAACAGTATAACTACCGTTGGTACACGCTGATTGTGAGAGGGTGGTTCTTCTCCGATCGAGCCGGCCCTTTCATGCTGGGATAAGCAAGACTACCAATAGATAAAACAAACATTGACAAAGTTGTGTCTATAAATCTAACACCGCCACTTATTATTAATGGAAAAACTAACAGTTTATTTTTTATAAAATGTAGTTACAATTTACAGGGTGTTGTTAACGTGGTGGCTATTCGTCTATAACGCCAAAAAACCGAATTGAACATTAATAACACTCAACATTGACGGCATGGAACTAACGAAGTGCGCTCGAAGTGTATTCACCGTTACCTTTGCAATAGAAATATTAGATATTGATGTTTACCATGATTGCAATGAAGGATGGATAGATCTCGCCCCGGGTCCTGTCCAAGGATTAAAATTACAATATCAGTTAGCTCCTGGGCAGAGTTACGATGTAGATGTCCTTATTTGGCCACATGTTGCTAAGGTACTGTCTATTTTTGATTAAAAACACTGTGGGCTTAGGCCAAGTTGCATTATACGATCGTTAACGCTATAGAAAACTATTAAAATGCTTGGGAATTTGATATCTTTAACGATATCTATAACGCTCAGTCACGTAACTTAACGTTAGAGATGTCAAATTCCCATACATGCCAATAGTTTTCTATAGCGTTAGCGATCATAGAATGTAACTCGGCTAGACCCTCTGGGTAGGTAATATAAACAGACAGGTAGGCTCAGAGGCGACACTTAGTATAAGGTAGTGTATACTTTTTGATCTATATTTTAGCACTTGACATGCTCAGCTACTCTTAAAGTATAAATTATAATTTGTGAATAAGGAAAAAGAGTATTTTAGTATAGGCGGGAAACGAACCTGCGTCCCTTCCGATCCGGGGAAGTGCTCGAATCCACTGAGCTACACTACTTGTACTATCTTTTAGACATACCCAATCCCCTTATCACATTTGTCTTAACGACCAACGCCCTCTATCGGAACACATTTACATGCATTAATCCAATATACCCTGCCTGCTTGCGGGCCGTGTGGGGCTGGCTTTAGAAATGTCCCACCCCTCTCCACCCATGGGAGTCGTAAGAACCGACTGAGGGAACACCGTGAGAGTGGGCCGCAGCACTCCCTCAAGTATTAAAAACATCCACTGCGATCGCCAACCCGCCTGCCAAGCGTGGTGATTACGGCACTATCCCCCAAAAATGAGCACCCAGCAAAAAAAGGGCCCCCAGTCACGGCAGCTCCGCTATTCCGTGGCCTAACGGTAGCGGGCCCGGTAACGGCGAAGCAGAGGGTGCGAAGATGCTCCGGTCGCGGCAGGGCTACCAAAAACAACGACCTCTGGCCCTGGTAACGCACACTTCGGACCGACGAGAGAATCACCGAGCTGGAAGAGGAATTGAGCAAGATCCGCTGCAGCATTATAGGGTTGTCAGAAGTCTGTAGAGAGGGTGAGAGCATGACAATCTGCCAGTCCGGGAACTTGTTCTTTCACCGGGAGGGCCACCACCAGTCCCAAGGGGGTGTCGGGATTATCGTTCACAGGTCTCTCGTAGGCAACGTGGAGAGGATTGAAAGTGTGTTGAGTAGGGTAGCGTACCTTATACTCAGAATAACCAAACGGTATCCGTTGAAGGTCATACAGGTTTATGCACCGACCTCGACACACTCCGACGACAAGGTGGAGGCCCTATATGAGGACATCTCAAAGGCCATCCACTTGTCTAAAACCTATTTCACGGTGGTTATGGGAGACTTTAACGCAAAACTAGGCAAAAGGACAGACGATGAGCTGAAGGTGGGGCACTATGTATTTGGGCAGAGAAACCACAGGGGCCAGATGCTGGCTGATTTTCTGGAGAAGGAAGGCCTCTTCATGATGAATTCCTTCTTCAGGAAGCAGCCCCAGCGGAAATGGACCTGGATTGGCCCTGATGGTTCAGTAAAAAACGAGATTGCCTTCATCTTGTCGGACAAACGACACATATTCAATGATGTCTCAGTGATCAGCAGGATTAAACTTCACTCCCAGAGTGATCACCGACTAGTCAGGGGCACCTTGAATATTAGAACTAAAGTCGAGAGGTCACGCTTGATGAAGTCTACGCTCCGACCAATACCTGCCCAGTACCAGAACCCCGCGAGCTTTCAGCTCGAACTACAAAATCGCTTCCAATGTCTAGATGAGTGTGAATCAGAAAGCGATATGAACAGCAGGTTCATGCAAACTGTCCACGCGGTCGGGTCGACCTACTTCAAGGCCCGTCACGTCAGTAGGACTCATAAACTCTCGGACTATGGACGCTCAAGCTCATGGAGAGGAGACAAGAAATGACAGTCCAGTCCTCAGCCGATTGGTCCCGCCTAGGGCGGTTAAACAGACAGATCTCCAAGGCTGTGCGACACAATATTCGCCAATTTAATACTACCCGTATTAAAGAAGCAATAGAGCGGAACCAAGGCTCGAAAGTGTTCGCAAGAGATCTACCTGTTGGTCAAAGCCAGTTGACTAAACTGAGGACAAACGACGGCACTGTCATTTCATCTCCAGATGAGATCTTGAGAGAGGTCCAGCAGTTCTATGGACAGTTGTACAGATCCCAGAGCCCTGATGTTGGCTTGTTCCAAGACCCCAGAACCAAGCTAACTCGGCACTTTACCGAAGATATCCCGGACGTCAGCCTGTACGAGATCAGAATGGCTCTCAAACAGCTAAAGGACGGAAAGCCACCGGTTGACGACGGAATTACTATAGAGCTTCTGAAGGCAGGCGGAAAGCCGGTCCTCAAAGCCCTTCAGAGGCTATTCACTTCCGTCGTTATCGGGGGCGACGTTCCAGAGTCGTGGACCAGGAGCGTGGTGGTGCTGTTCTTCAAGAAAGGTGACAGAACCCTCTTGAAGAATTATAGACCCATCTCGCTCTTGAGCCACGTCTATAAGTTGTTCTCGAGGGTCATTACGAATCGACTCACGCGCAGGCTTGACGACTTCCAGCCTCCCGAACAAGCCGGTTTCCGAAAAGGTTTTAGTACCATAGACCACATTCACACGCTACGCCAGATCATACAGAAAACCGAGGAGTACAATCGGCCTCTGTGTCTGGCGTTTGTGGATTATGAGAAAGCCTTCGATTCGATCGAAACTTGGGCGATGCTGCAGTCCCTTAGCGGTGCCAAATTGATTATCGGTATATCGAAGTGCTGAAGTGCTTGTATAGAAACGCCACCATGTCAGTCCGTGTTCGGGACAGGAGTACGAAACCGATCCAAATGCAGAGAGGTGTTAGACAGGGGGACGTTATGTCCCCGAAACTCTTCACCGCTGCATTGGAAGATGTCTTCAAGCTCTTGGACTGGACCGGATTTGGCATCAACATCAATGGCGAATACATCACTCACCTTCGATATGCCTACGACATCGTAGTCATGGCAGAATCGCTGGAGGACCTTGGCACCATGCTCAATGATCTCAGCAGGGTTTCCCGACTAGTGGGTCTCAAAATGAACATGGACAAGACGAAAGTCATGTCTAATGTCCATGTCATTTCAGCACCGGTCCTAGTCGGGAGTGCGCTTCTCGAAGTTGTCGACCACTATGTCTACCTGGGACAAACAGTCGAGTTAGGTAGGCACAACTTCGAGAAAGAGGTCAATCGACGAATCCAACTCGGCTTGGCAGCGTTCAGGGAAGCTAAGGAAGATCTTCTCGTCCAATATTCCGCAGTGTCTGAAAACAAATGTCTACGACCAGTGTGTGTTACCACTGATAACATATGGAACGGAGACGTGGTCTCTGAATGTTGGCCTCGTATCAAGGCTCAAAGTCGCTCAGCGGGCCATGGAGCGGGCTATGCTTGGTATTTCCCTACGTTATCGAATCCGTAATACGGAGATCCGTAGGAGAACGAGAGTGACCGACATAGCTCGCCGGGTTGCCATGCTGAAGGGGCAATGGGCAGGCCACATCGCTCGACGAACCGACAACCGTTGGGGAAGAAGGGTTCTCGAGTGGCGACCACGTTTCGGACGGCGCAGCGTAGGACGGCCCCTACCAGATGGACCGATGATCTGGTCAAAGTCGCGGGGAACCGTTGGATGCGGTCGGCTCAGGACCGCTCGTTGTGGCGTTCTCTTGGGGATGCCTATGTCCAGCAGTGGACGTCGAAAGGCTGATGGATGGATGGATGGATATAGGGTTTGCAAAATAATTGCTAATATAGGATTTGCAAAATTCTTATTTGTTTGCTAAGGTTTTATTTCTAAATAGTCCCATTTAAATTTTATCAAAGTCGGTAGAGCGATTTAAAATCAAC
Organism: Leucoma salicis; assembly: GCA_948253155.1. NCBI lineage: Eukaryota > Metazoa > Arthropoda > Insecta > Lepidoptera > Erebidae > Leucoma > Leucoma salicis. Next base: position 11,611,562 of record OX411815.1, read on the forward strand.
AAAAAACTAACAAAATAGAATATATACGTATCGATGATATTTTTTTGTTTATTTTGTAAACCTCGCTGTCTCATTGGAGCAATGCGTTTAGTTGGCGTACCCATATTATATAAAATATAAAGCCTTTCTTTACGGTTTTCGGAAGACTCCCCAAGAGGCTGTACTCTATTTCTTTCTCTGTTGCGCTTTAGGCGCTCATCTTTGTCTTTTTCATACTCCTGTGCTCGACGCTTTCTCACACGAGATGCACCCAGAAGGCCTCCCCATCATGTACCACTTAATCTGTAATTATATAAATACCTAACATTTTTGGCACCGACTTCAAACACATCAGTAGGTGTATAGCGCGGAAATCGTATGTAAATACCAATAAATTACTTATTACTTTTTAGTTCCAGGGCGTTTTTAGAAGGCGGTTTTCTTTTTTTTAACTATTTATTTCTTTTAAAAAAATATTTTCAGATTTTTTGTGGAATAAATAGTGGATGGGTGAGAACATGGCAATTCTTGCAAAAAAGATGGCTAGCATTTACTATTCAACATACGTTTCCAGTACGAGTTATGGATTTCAGAAAGCACGTTGCCACTGTCGTGCCGAATGTCGGACTTGGGGCTATTAGTTCAAAGTATTTTAAGTTTACATTATGTTTCTAGATTACAAAATTATGTATAATATACTACTTTATATCGTAACGACGACGTTAGAGAGCGAGTAGGTATGAAAGAAAAAGTATTGGTGTAAAGATGCGAAAGAGAATGCTCCAACGGTCACGGTATATCCATATTGAAAGAATACCGGACGAGCCCGACTGGTTAAGAAGATATACAATGCGAAAGTGGATATAGGTACAAGGGGAGACCTAGACACACCTACCTAGACCAAATCGATGGTGGAAGGTGTTGGAGTCAGGAGTCTCCGAAACCGGCGAGCGTGTATGAAGAGAATTATGAATGTTGAGGTTGAGCGAGAGATGTATGCAAGAATAGAAGAGCCAATTAGCACTTTGTTCTCTCTGCCTAACCCACAAGAGAGATGGCGTGATGATAAGTAAGTAAAAATATAATAAGCAGACGTAACAACTACGTCATTATTACACAGGTGTGTACTCAATACTCAATACACAAACTATATAGCTTCTCTTTTAGTTAGTATAACAAACTAATTAAAAAAGTTATCTTAATTTACTACAGCACGTAAATAAATGCGAAATAGAATTGTAGTGGTAGCACCGTGCTTCTCTCAGCATGCATGAATGGGGCGGTTCGACTGGGGAAGTAGGTACCACCTTCTCAAAGATTGGTGGCTATCAGTTTCTATGACATATTTTCGCACTTTGTGTTCTGGTTAATGGCCGGGCCTGCCAAATGATTAAATTATAATTATATAAAAAACAACAACATTATAGCATCACGCCTGTATTCTCCGAAGGGGTAGACAGAGGTGTAATAAACACCCACGGTTCGCCAGCTATGTTTAAGTCCCACGTAATAGGGGGCGAGCCTATTGACTTCTACCGGGCACATTTCCAAACTCCGGGCTGCTACTGAGAATTTTTCTTTTTACGAAAAAGCTCAATAACATTGCCTGATCTGGGGATCGAACCCGAAACCTCATGAGCAGCCGCTGCACCACAGAGACATTTACAACATTATAAGTATTGTTTCTGTACAATCCTTATAATCACCCAATGTTAGAAAATCTGAGATTTTTTGATAAATTTATAGGGGTTGCGTCATTAATTACTATTAACATTACTAATTACCGTTTTTTTTGTGGTAAGGCCGGAAAAAATGTTCCTAACCGCACACCCCGTCGTTCGGAGCAACGAACAGGGTAGTGTGGGGCCCTCGCCCACCAAAGAAACCCGCCGTGTGCCGTCTCTCCGCCCCCATCGGCGGGCCACCGGAACCATTTATAACATTACTATTTACCTGACTCAAATAAAACTTTTAGTGCAAAAAATGACAAGAGTACAGATGGATATCTTCCAAAACTACAGTTTGGTGAACGCCGCCAATTTGCACCAGTGCTTGAACCCGACGAAACTTTGGAAAAATTTTTACAAAAATTGATTTGGAATTCTGTTGTCAACTCCATACCTTCTTCACATTTCGATGGTCCGTTCGATATGCCACATCCCGTCACAGGTATCGTACTTAAATATAAATAAAACATGATATGATACATCGCCAAGTTTTTTGTCAAAAAGTAATAGGCGTATCACCAGTCCATAGAACAAACCCTTTGAATATCAAAACGATAATATGATAACTATACTTTGTGCATATTTGCCAAAAGACAACGTAAACATTAAAGATAATAAGATTTAATCCTATTTACACGTCCTCGTCTTACCCCTGGGACGAAGCCCAAAAATTGAAGTCAAATCAGATAATCCAATAAAATATATTCAAAACTTTAAAATTCTGAGCTTTATTACAATTATATTATGTTATTATACATATGTATACCTTAAAACAATATGAAAATAGTATGCTGACTTTACAAGTAGGTACCTACCTAATAAAAAAATGCGCAAAACCTAACGCAGTGTTGGGTGGTACTATACAATAATCTCAATATGCTGCACATCTTTCTAAAAGTGGCTTCACTTTTTGGTTGACATTGCAGTGTCTTTATTTTTTAGTTAGTCTAAGCATACATATTATTTTACAGATAAAAGACATCAGGATGCTGTACTTGAAACTGTTCAAGAAACTATATTAAATCGTCAAACTTTGGAAGAATGTGATATACCTGATATATCTACGCTGCAAATTAAATCAAAAGCAGATATAAAGGGAAAGGATTCTAAAGATAAAAAGAAGCCGAATATAGAACTAATAAAATTTGAAATAAAGTTATCTGGCGATGCAATTATATCCGGTAATTTACTGAGATTTTTCTTATTAGGTGTAACTTACGTTAAAAATAAATTATATTCTTAAAGTACTGCATTTACATGCGCATTTATTGGGATTAATGCATGTAAATGCGTTCCGATAGAGGGCGTTGGTCGTATAGACAAACGTGATAAGGAGATTGGGTATGTCTAAAAGATAGTACTGTAGCTCAGTGGATTAGAGCACTTCCCCGGATAGGAAGGGACGCAGGTTCGATTCCCGCCTTTACTAAAATACTCTTTTTCCTTATTCACAAATTATAATTGGTACTTTAAGAGTAGCTGAGCATGTCAAGTGCTAAAATATAGATCAAAATTATATTCTTATTATAACTAGAAAAGTTTTGCCTACAAAACATGCGGTTACATTAAAGTACATTTATAGCATCTTTTCTTGTTTAACGTTACTAATTATTACTAGTCATTTCAGGGACAGGAAGGATTATACAATTTGAGACATTTGGTGAAAGACCTCAGGGTCTAGGTGAAATCATAGTCTTGATTGGCAGCGCCTGTTTACCCGCACATGACGATTATCCAGTTATATTTGTGAATATTGGTAAACTCGTGGATATTCCTATTAATGACCTTAGAAATCTGAAGTAAGAACTTTCTAAGTTTATAAGTCAAGAATAATTACAACCATTTAACTATAGTATTTTTAATATTAAAATATATATCTTCCAGAATATCACATTTATATGCAAAATGGAGATTCAATGAAGAAGAATACAGTACTGAATTAAAAGAAATTCTTCCTCCTAGAAAAGAGATTGACTTTAATTACCATTACGTAGTGCCATTAACGTATAACATAGCTGCAGAAGTTATAGTCACATTTACAGATAACATATATCAAATCGAGGTTTAATTTTATTTTAGTTTCATAATTAGTAGATGTAGTTGTGTAATGAATTGTAATAGGTAAAGATAACATTCAATTATAAGTTTAACAGGAACCTTATATTTGGTTTTTTCATTCTAAAAGAAGCTTCGTAGACCACCTGGTGGTTATTAGCAATCTGTGCGTGATAAATTTCAATTTATTTCATAGGCATGTATAAATAAATATTCATGGACATTTCCCACAACGTCCTCTGGTCCCAAACTAAGCTTAACGCTTGTGCAGCAGATTACGGATATAATACATATATATTACTTTTTTTTAAATACATAGGTACATATAATAGAAAACACCCAGACGCAGTACAAATATCTGTGTTCATCACACAAATAATTGTCCTGAGTGGGAATCGAACCCACGACCTCGTGCACTGAAGTCGGTTACACAACCGACTACGCCACAAGGCCCGTGTATGTATTTGTAGTACTCATATATACCTACTATCAAAAATTAAAACGCTGTTCTATTTTTCAAAACAAATATAACTATTTTAGCTTTGCGGGAAAAGATCTGAGCCTCCAACAAGTGGACGACCATACTTATTTGGCTATGCAAAAGGAGATCGTGATTTTTCCCAAGCCGTACCACCGAAGTTATCCAATCTAGACAATGATATTGTTATTGCTACGACGAAAATTGATACTGGACTTTTAAAATCTACTAATTCATTTATAAGGGGAGAATATCCACTTTATCCACCTGAAGTGATGGTGAAATCTTTAGATCGTGAGAGAATTTGTACTAATGATATTAATGCTATTCGTGTATCATTGCACCCAGAACTAATAGTACCAGCAGAAGTTATTTTAGCAGCACAAATGACTTTAGAGGTATCAATTGGAGTTGTTGGGTGTAAAACTCATAAAACGTGCAAATGCTATTCAAGATTATACAGTCTGATCAAAGAATCTGATTCAGCTATAACGATATTACAAACTATAACTGAACTCAATGAACAAACAGTTCTTACTGGAATAAGAGAAAATTTATTAACAGGGTTTGCCGTAGACACAGGAGACACTGTTTTGTTGTTCGTAGAAGGCCCAAGAGATGGGCAAATATTACGCATTTGGGAGGCGACAGAAGATTATTATCCTGAAATGAAGCCGGTCTTTTCAACTTCTGCTAAATATAACCGTCGCTTGTACTCTGGTAAACAACACTGTAAATATACACTTATTGAAAAGGTTTAGGACAGACCCTCATGTGACGGACTATGAATACAAGTGTCACCCCATCTTTTCCCGCGGGTGTCGTACAAGGCGACTAATGGAAGTAATCAATTATCACCCATTGCATTACTGGTAGGGCTGGATACCAAGTGAGATTACGCACTTGCTATCGGGACCGAACGGGTTGGTACCACCGGCTCCTGTCTGACTGGTCATGAAGCACGTCAGAGTGTTTTGGTTGTAGCAAAAGATGGCCGTTTCTTTCATTTCATATCTTAGAAGTGAAATGTTGCGCAGCGGCTTGACAATACTCCCGGTATAATTGAGTCCATGAGCGACGGTTACCACTTACCATCAGGTGGGCTGCGCCGCCATCATTAGCAATAAAAAAATGATATACCTATACAAATATATATGTTATCTTTATATATATTTTAAGATGTGCTCAGTCACTTACTAGAACACAAACCCGTTCTCCTAGGTGAACGACAAATGCGGTAATAGGACGCGATGCGACGCGATACGAAAATATCAAATAGCGGTTGTATGTACTTATGGCCTACGTAGTCGCCTATGAATGCGACAAAACGCGATTAAAGTATTAACCGCAATACGTCGCATCGCGTCGCGTCGCTCACCTAGAACAACGGGTTAGTGCTACAATATGAAATAGAGCTAGATCCCCGCTCGTAGATTGAACTCACGTCTTTTCGGTCACCATTCCAAACGCTCTGCCAACGGAGCTGCTACGATTAGCAGATGCTTGGTGATATCAATTTCCATATCACATTCCATTTTGGGTGAAGGCCGTCTATCTACATTCGTTTTTTTTCCAATGCATGATAATTCCGTAAAAATAGAATTATTTTCATGTATACAGAATTGCTCATGGCTGCGATGCCGTTCATTATTCTGAAGATGTTTGTGCCACTATCGGTTCTCTTAGCCTGTCCTCCGATTTATGTTCGCCCAGCATTACCATTCCCAGCTCGTTCTGTAAGTATCACATAGTGTTTATAATGTTTAAAGGCTGAAACAAACTATCGGACGCGTCCGCAAGCCGCTGCTGACAGCCGCGACTGATAAGTGTGCACATGACAAAAACATCCAACGGGCCAGATTCCTATCGGACGTCCGAACGCTCAAGGACGGCGTAAGGTTACGTCCGCGACTTACATATGATAGTTTACACAGTTCAGTGTACATTAATTGTCCAGATACGTACAAGTCGCGGCTCTCAGCCGCGACTTGTACGTACCTACAGTTGACAAATCATAAATAGTTCTGTTTATATTCTATCACTAAGGTGTGGAAATTTTATACATTTGTATGTTCATTCCTACGTAGCAAACATAGTCATCATAAAATACTAAGTATATACTTATAAATGATATACCTACTAGACTAAAACTTATCAAGCAAATATTCGGCCATACTGTAATAACATTTCACCGCCACTAACATAATTATCTATAAGTTTATTTTTAAACATATTAATTGAAGCAAAATCTTTAATTGAGTAAGCGATTATATATTATTATTCAAAATTTATAACCATCCCATAGAAATCTTCCTTGTTTTTAATAAACAGTAGTCTACATGTCCTTATCTGCCTCTGTATGCCAAAATTTTGTGATGATTAATGTTTGTACTCCAGAAATTTTTAAAATATCTTTTGATTTGAATATTTTCGAATGTTTTCACTATAATAACTTGTAACCAGCGATGCTTTTTTCGTGCACCGCATGTAACTGATAAAGTAGCTGATTCGAGCGCGCTTAGCATCATCCACTTATATATAGGTACGTATAGGATATGTCACGTGAGATGGTCTGTTAAATACGAACTTATGATTGGCTTTTCCTTATAGTATCAATAGATTAGTTCGACATTAATCCAATTTCTAAAAGTCTCTATCCAACCAAATAAAACGAATCTAAAACATTAAATAAAGTTGAGTTCACTGTACCCATCTTCCTTACACTTATCTTCTTACCTTGTACCTTTGCTTTTTATTTATTTTTTCTTACCTAACTTACAAACCACGTAAAGGAATTAGAAACAGTTTTCAGTGTCATATTACTTTTCAAGGAAGTTTTTAAACAAAGTTTTGTTTATGCAAAGAAATAATATATTTTATATAGGTATTCATATCATGCCGTGTGGCGCCGACACCAAGAATAGCTCCACCCCGTCTCCTCCTATGGGAGTCGTAAAAGCCGACTAAAGGATTACCGGGGGACCGGGCAGCAGCGTTCCCCTGTGTACTAAAAACATCCACTGCGATCGCCAACCCGCCTGCCAAGCGTGGCGATTATGGTAAAACCCCCATTTTGTGGAGGCCTATGTCCAGCAGTGGACGATGAAAGGCTGATGGATGGATGGATACCTCCAGGTATGCATATTTATGATTGCACTCGAGCTAAGCGTTTCATCTATATTATATTCCCAGGCTGTTCTGAAGATCGGTAATTTACTAGCGAGTAAACTATTAACTACTCCCAATGCAACTAAAATGCCTACCATGATGGAATTACAGAGCTTTAGATTAGAACTCTGTGTCACGCCACGACCGCCCCCCGTCGCCAAGCTCGTCACAGATAACTTTGCGGGTTAGTCAAATTATAGTACATTTAATACAATGAATTACATAGTGACAGCATAATTATCATAAACTCCGCCAAATTAACTGCAATTGAGTTATCGAAGTAAAGGAAGAGGGAATATTTAACCATAACATTCCAGACTTGTAAGAAATCAGGATAGATTTAAAATTATTATGGCAATTAGCTTCTATCGTCAGGGGGCCGTAAGTCATCGGCCAACATAAGCAATAAAAAAATAAATATATTTTTTAAAAACGGATAGTCACCTAGGTGATGGAATTGCCACCGACTTTAGGCCAGACAGAGAACTATTTACTTCAGACTACAATATTACGTTATTCGAAATCAACGTTCCAGAATGGTGGACTAGCAGCGTGATGACTCTTCAAACCGACTATTGTGTTACAGTGTAGGCAATCAGTAATAACAAAATTAAATGATCCCCGGAATTCAGAGCTTCCAAAAATAACTTAACATTTTACAAAATTCCACGAATGAAGCTGTTACTATTAAATCATATTTAAATGCTAAAACAAAAGTATTTTAGCACGTGACAAAAAACGAATTTTGTGAAGTCGAGTTGAGTTTCACCGTCGGTAACTGCGATAGCTTAGCGCTTCAGTGCACTTCCTCGTATTGGTGCAGGTTCGAATCCTGCTCGCAGTAAAGCTCTCTTTGTCCACTTTTTCACAAATAATTTGTTCAATAAAATAACAATTAGATCATGCTTTACCCCCTACGAATAATAATTTTACCCCTTTAAAGAGTGATTTCAAAAACACCTAACGCTTACCAAATTCCTTATTTTTTATCGGATGAAAAGAATATTAGTTTTTTATTTTCCTGACTAAAAAAAGTGATAAACTGTCATTCTATTTTCCACCCCAGCTTATTTAAACCTGCCTTACTTGAGATCCAATATCTCCCTATAATAGGTATATCCTTATAAACTCATGTAGAAATATATTCTGCAATATGGATGTGTACCGATAATGCTATCGGCTCACGTCTATACTGCTTTATATCACATTCTTGCTATAATATTAGGTGTTTATAGTAATTATTCGTTAACGGCAAAGTTTCTTTCAGCAACAGCCAGTGGACCGACCAAGCAATCAGTTCTGACTCCACAAAGAATTAATTGGGAGAGTTCTAAGACAGATAAAGAAACAAAAAAATTAATTAAATAAACATTTATTATGTATTCCGTTTTTTAATTTAATATTTCATTTCCTTGGCCGTAAAAAAGATTAGTTACATGTATAATAAAGCAGGAACGTGCCTACACGTAAAATTATATGATACCATGAAATGAAAATGCTTCCTAAATATAATGTAGTTACACAAAAATGGAATAAAGTTTTCATGGTAAGGTCAATTTTCAACATAATGGTAGACCCCCCCCCATACACAAGTTGTAACTGCGGGGGTATATATTTAGTTTCTGGATTAATTTCACATACCTTAGATACGTGCATAAAGAAAGTACGTATGGTAAAACTACTTACTTACTTATCATTAAGACATCTCCCTTGTGGGGTAGACAGAGAACAAAGTTCCAAAAGGCTTAATTCTTGCACAAGTACATTTCTCGCTTCCTCAACATTCATAATTCTTTTCTTCATACACACTTGCCGGTATCGGAGACTCCTGATTCTACCTTCCTTCAGTACATGACCGATTTCGTCTAGGCAGACTCGATTTTCCCTGTACCTACATCCTTTCAATTTCGCATTGTTTATCTTCCCAATCGCTCGTCCGGAACCATTGAAGCTTAAAGATAAAACCAAGAACTTTATCGTGTTATCATATAAGCTTCTTGGATAAAACTACTTTCTTTATGATATGAGAATTCTTCTACCGTCATCGACTATAAAAAAATATGTTAACGACTAAACTAAAAACGCACACACAGCTATTAAAAATTCGTGGCGTGTATGGCGTCCTGTGAGATTTTTTTTAATTCCTGTAGTTTTAGCATGCTTACCAGAAGGTAAGTCACTGTACATTTAAGATATTCGAGATAAAATGACTGTAATAGGCTATATTGGCGTGTCTAAGCACAAACGATTTTTTTTAGAATTTTTGTCTGTTTGTTTGGTCGCGTATCACGCAAAAACTATTGAACAGATTTTGATGAAACTTTTTTATTTGATAGCTTTTGATTAGACTTAAAAACTGGTATACATTTTATCCCGCTACTTTATCGGAAACCGGAGATATAACGTAAAACCTAGCTTTTGGCTGCGGCGAAGCCACGGGCAAAGGCTAGTTGATCTATAATATTATCAACAAGTAAGGTCCAAATGGTCACTGAGAATTCATATACCTACATCAAAAAATAGAAAATTAAAGTCACTAATACTTGTAGTACTGTAAACTCGTCTAGAGCAAAAATAGCATCATACATATTGATGAAAACAATTTAAGGTCCAATTCTATCGATACTGTCGATAGTATTGCTAGATCAATCACATTGATCATCACATTTTATGCATTAAAGCACTATGGATATCCTAACTAATTTTCAAGGTCAACTATCGATAGTTTGCCAAGACTATTTCGGGTGAGACAAATTCTGCCGGATTCAGCTAGCCCCTGAACTGAAACAAAACGCAAAATAAATACTTAGCTATTTTTGCATAGAGATAATGTAATGTATCATAGTAACGTACTCGTATTCCTGAAGTCCAAGTGGACGGAGCCGCGGGCAGAATCTAGCTTACTACCTATATTGTTGAAACATATTACTTTGGATGTAGGTACTTATCTCCTGCTTACAACACAAACATACTGGTTACTTACACATTATGGCTTGTTCAAATGTTGGTTACATAGCTTGTTGGCTTCGAAGAAGTAAGTAAACAGTTTATAGAAACAGTGGTTTGTATTGCTTACCCGTTTCCATGTAGATATTCTACGTATGCTATACTGTGTAAACAATTTCCTTCATATTAGGCTATAAACATAGCTTATCCATGCATAGATAGTTTGTCCAAGTTATTTGATAATAAGCTTGCTCAACTAGACTACATAACTACCATGAGAAAAACATGAATATCATTTTTTAAAGAGATCCGGACTGGGTGAGTGGGCAGCAGCACTCCCTCGAGTATTAATAACATCCACTGCGATTGCCAACCCGCCTGCCAAGCGTGGCGATTACGGCATTATCCCCCATGACAGGACCGCTCGTTGTGGCGTTCTCCTGGGGAGGCCTATGACCAGCAGTGGACTTTGAAAGGCTGATGGAGGTAGAGCTTACGAGAGAAGTTCAGGCCGCAATCGGGCAGAAAAAGAATAAAGCTGTAGGCGTTGACAACATTCTAATGGAGATATTCAAGGCAATGGACTTATACGGAGTTGAAATCATGCATGTGATCTACAACTGCGTCAGCGAGACAAAAATGGTCTCAGGACTGATCACAAAAATGCGTAATGACAAAAATGAACATTAATTTCTATGTTTGTTAAAGTATGTAAAGACAGGCTGCGTGTCTTGTCATATTAATGTAACAAAGTTTATAAAGTAAAGCAACATCAATTATTCATATCGTCGGGGAGTAGGTAAGTACCTTCCCAAATTTCATGCGGATATCGCATTTTCAAGTCCACATTAAAACTTTATTTTCCATAACATTTTGCACAACTAAGAACCATGAAGTTAATTACTTACAAGTAATTTACTTCTACAACTTTTAAACAATTTACGAACACCTGGCGTACCTACTTTTCAACCTACTGTACAACTTGCGCCTTGTGATAAAGCAACTTTGACAATATCATTGTCGCGTGTCTTAGTTATTTTATGAATAATATACTACGTACGTACCTACACAGCACAAGAACATACTAAGATAATTTAAGTAGGTATTTAAATTATCTGAGAGTTTTTAATTTATTTTGTAGGTGTTATCACTAATCTACACTAATAAAAAGGTAAAAAAAACTTACAAAAAGTTTGTCTGTAGGAACTAATCTCTTGAACTACTGCACCGATTTTGAAAATTATTTCAGTAGTAGAAAGCTACATTATTCCTGAGTGACATAGGCTATATTAATTGTGATTAATAATATTTAAAAATATTTATTTAATGTGTTGTTGTCCGTGTTGTGACGGACTAAGAATACAAGTGTTACCACCCCATTCTTTCCCACGGGTGTCGTATGAGGCTACTAAGGAAAGTAAGCAATTATCATCCATTGCATGACTGGTGGTAGGGCTGGGTACCAAGTGGGAGTACTTTCTACTTGGTATCGGGCCCGAACGGGTTGGTACCACCTTCTCCCGTGTGACCGGCCATGAAGCACATCGTTGCGTTTTGACTGTAGCTGGAGATAGCCGTTTATATTTTATTTCATATCTGTGAAATGCGAGCAGCAGCTTGACAATACTCTCGGTATAGTTGAGTCCATGGGTGACGGTTACCATTTACCATCAGATGGACCGCGGCTCGTCTGCTACTACATGCAATAAAAAAAGACTAATGTGAAATAAGAAAATTTGTCAATCGATTGTGAGAAAAACGAGCTGATGCGTTCATTTATCGGCGAGCGCTGACTAAACTATGTTTGATATAGGTAAATATTTTTCGTCAGTAGTTCTATAAAAAACCGAAAAGAAATTCAACTGTCTAGCTATCGCCGTTCTTGAGATACAGCCTGGCGAGTGGTGACAGACGGATGGACTGACAGACGTTGTATGGGAGCCCCCCTTAAATATTATTATATTTTTGTTTTTAGTATTTGTTATTATAGCGGCAACAGAAATACATCATTTGTGAAAATTTTAACTGTCTAGCTATCGCCGTTCTTGAGATACAGCCTGGTGACAGACAGACGTTGTATGGGAGCCCCCCTTAAATATTGTTATTTTTTGTTTTTAGTATTTTTTTTTATAGCAGCAACAGAATATTTTTTTTATAGCAGCAACAGAAATACATCATTTGTGAAAATTTCAACTGTCTAGCTATCGCTGTTCTTGAGATACAGCCTGGTGACATACGGACGGACGAAGAACGAAAGACGCTGTATGGGAGCCCACCTTAAATATTATTATTTTTTGTTTTTATACATATATATATGTATATATATATATATACACATATATATATATATATATATATATATATATATATATATATATATATATATATATATATATATATATATATATACACATATATATATATATATATATATACACATATTAAGTTACACACACTGTTAAGTATTTAAACATTACAAACAGACATTTCAAAATTTATTTGTATAGATAAGTTTTTTATTGCTTAAATTCATAGTTTGCATTATAAATAAGTTTACGCTCGATAGGTGGCATTATACACGTTTTCATTCGGGCTATTGTTTCGTTATGCCGCTTATAGTTATTATATGACGAGATAACGTTAAACACACCGTAGGTTGTACGTAAGCGGCCACTGAAGAAATGTCACACAGTTCCAGTGGTTTGTCAATACAGACGGAGCGACGGCACACGGCGGGTATATTTAGTGAGTGGAGATGGAGGTGGAGATCGGGAGTTGCCGTCGGTGACTGCGATGGCTTAGCGCTCTAGAGCAATTCCCCAGATTGGAAGGGACGCAGGTTCGGATCCCGCTCGCAGTAAAGTTCTCTTTTTCCACTTTCACTAATAATTTACCTACCTAGCTGAGTATGTCAAATTCTAAAATACAGATCAAAATACTTTACGAAAATGATAAATCCGTTTTGTAGAGCACAATGAGTTAGGAATACGTAAATTGTAACACTCTTTAATTTAAAAGAAGAAGCACCTGGTATGTAGGTAGTGACTGTGTTTCTCAAATTCACTCTTAAATTTATTAAGAAATCTTACTCACCTAAATTGTACAATGGAACAAAGTTACAAATCAAAGCTCTTTATAAAAACGTCGCAGGAGCCACAGTGATTACAGAACGTGGTGAAGGAAATATTTTCATTCGACGAATACCGTTAATTCCATCAGAGTATCCTGAACAAATCCCTCCCTCTTAATGTCTGCTTTGCCATAACAATTAACAAGACGTCTCTAGGCCAGTCACTGAAAATGACTGGCATCGATTTAAGTAAGGACTGCTTTTCACTCAGTGAGATTTATGTTGCATGCTCCAGAGTCGGTTTTAGACGCAAAAGGAAACACTGCAAACGTCGTTTACAAAGAGGTACTTACTATAGTAGTTAAACTAAAAATGTTATGAATACTAATAGTTTAATTTCATTTAGATATAGTATTTTTTAACAAAATCGTTCCTATTTCAATATTCATTTATTTGCGCGGGCGAAGCCGCGGGAAACAGCTAGTACTTACATAAAATAAATCCTAAAAACTCAGTGGGTAGGTACTTAGAACCACACAATATTATTTCAGCACGAGTAAATATCTTGCCCAGCGAAGTGGGCACGGGTCAGCAGTGTGTCTTATATAATAACAGAGATACCGTGGAGGGTAAAATTGTAACTATACAAACCTATGTAATTACCGGGCACCTTAGTATTTAAATCATCACGCATCTGTATTTATTCTAAGTGTTGCACAGCGTAAAATATAGTCATTGAATAAATGAAAAAGTAAATGAATTACAAGGGAATTAGTTATAGTGAGTGCAGTATAGTAATACAAATACACGAGGTTTGAGGTGAAGTAGATTATTAGCACCTTTACCCAAAGTATACCAGCTGTAAGCTGGTGTTTGAATTTAATGATTTAAGGTGAAGAATTATGTTACCTTTTTTCAATAAACTTAATACGGATAGACAAATAGTAAAACCTTAGATTAATAATATATGTCTATTAATCTAAGAGTAAAACATAAAAAAGGTTAAGTTATTTAAAAAGTCGCATTATTGCCCTTACGTCCTTTAGGCATTCTGAATATTAAATTTGTGTGTCATAAAAATTATATCTAGAATGATGCCGTCTTATCCTCGGTTTATCTGTTAATAACGACCGAAATTCTCAAAGCCATGAAATTGGTAAGACGGTAAACTGGAATTTATCGCTTGGCTTGTCACCGAAATAACCTTTTTTTGTTAATTAATGCTTAACCTTTTAAGCAATATTGAGGTCCTCGCTTACTATAGATAGATGTATAAGTTAAAAGAACTAATTGCGATGTTTGAAGACATTGATCGACTAAGACGTTGTCTTCTCCTGGTGTAGGTACCTACCTATATTTTAACCTACCTTTACGCTATACAAAAACAGATGAGCATAACACTTGTACTAAGCTCTTTTTAAAAAATAACGTGTTTCTAATATAAAACATAACATAGTTTTGATCTATATTTTAGCACTTGACATGCTCAGTTCCTTATTCACAAATTATAATTTGTACATAACATAGTATCACGCATGTATCCCCGAAGGGGTAGGCAGAGGTGTTACACACACGTTGTTCGCAAGCCATGTTAAGGTCCCACGTACCTAATAGGGGGCGAGCGTATTGCCATCTACCGGGCACATTTCCAAACGGCGGGCCCAAAAGAACAATTCTCAGTAGCAACTGAGAATGTAAGTATATATCCTAGCTCCTACATGTAACTAATTGTGTGACAATAGAAAAAATTACCACCCTAATTCCCAGAATGTCAATGAATATCCCAACAAAACAATAAATAGATAAAAAAACATTATGCTCTTTTTAAAAGGGAGTAACATTTTTGCAGAGCTGCGTGAATAGAATAAGATTACATCGTTTTAATAGATCGAACGCAGTGATTGTTATTGATTTTACAGCAACTCTTTCTACATTTTAATAGAACGATTAATAATATTACAGGTTTTATGTAAATTCCCTCTGCAATTCTAAATACCTACTTAATTTTTTTAATAGATCAAATTACCGTCTGCAAAAATGCGTTGTAGAATTTCGTATTATTCTGTCAAACATACCTAAAGATCAGCAACAGACCCATTTTATACAACTACAAAAAATTAAAATCCTTTTTCCAAAATCAAAGATAATATAACTGGCAATAATCCTTATCCTTGCTAAATTTGGGTTGAGAGCCCTCTGCGCTCACCAATTGTCCGGGTAAGGTTGTCATAGCCATCTGAGGCTAACAACCAACGACACAAAAAAAAAATATCCTTGCTAATATTATAGTTCTATTCAATGTTTTATATGCGAAAGTGAATTTGTTTGTTCGTTCGTTTTGAAATTTGGAATAAATGTAATCCGGGTAACAGAAGAGGACGACATAGACTGGGTACTGTTTATCCCCGAAAAAGCAAGGGGTAAACCCCCTTGTAGAACGATATTTTTTTTATCGCGTATGGTGGCAGACGAGCTACGGTCCGCCTGGTGGTAAATGGTAATTAACCGTCGTCATGGAATCAGCTATACCGAGAGTGTTGTCAAGCCGCTGCTCACCATTTCATTTCACATAGAAATGAAAGAATTAACGGCTCTCTGTTGCTACTGGGTGATCATTCCCTACTTGCCGTCGCCTCCAACGACACCCACGGGAAAGAATGGTGGTGGTAACACTTATATTCTTAGTCCATCACCACACGGATTAATTTTTTTGTCGGGACAATTTTTGTGACAGTAGGCAAGCTTTTGCTAATACTTTAAAATTTTAAAATAGTCTTGGGGATTTGAGTGTGTGTGAGAATGTAGTTTTGGTGTTATAATAAATTAGTGTCACCTCTATGATAAAATGATTTATTTTTATTATTTCCCTTGTCCTAAAGTTCCCAAGGCCTCCAAATAATTAAAAACGACCCTAATCATCACACTGACCTAAAGAAACGTGAGTAGCTACCTAATGTTTTTATAATAGTTTCTTATAAAAGCGCACCCGAATGGATAACATAATTTTTGGAACGATTGATATCTCAGAGTGAAATGATACGGGCCGTTCCAGCACGCTGGCCCAATGCGGGCTTACAGACTTCACAATCCATTGAGTAAATCTCTCAGGTCTGCAGGTTTCTTATCAATGTTTTCCTTCACCGAGCAATGTTAATTTGTAAACAAATACACACATTCTAAAAATCTTGACATTTTAGATGTGTACCTACCGTGTGATTGTCTTTGCAGTTGTTATTTTTACCACTAATATTTTTGACATTAAATTTACTAACGATTCGTTTAGTGTTTTTCTTTTTTCAATTTCTGATTATTCATATCATACGTTCTTGTTTTATGCTTTCGACTGTTTATGTTTTCAGTATAGTGATGATTCATCGAAAAATACATAACAACCATAATACAACGAATCTCGTGGCGTAGTCGGTAGTGTAACAGATTTCCGGGCACGAGGTCGTGGACTCGATTCCCACTCAGGACAATTATTTGTGTGATGAACACAGAATTTGTACTGCGTCTGGGTGTTTTCTATCTATTATATGTATGTATTTACAAAAAAAAAGTAGTATAATATATTATGTATTAATATCCGTAATCTGGTGCCCATAGCACAAGCGTTAAGCTTAGTTTGGGATCTGCTTTTATCTTAGACAAAGACTCGCTATTATTTTGACACTAAGCACGAAGAAAAGGATGCATATATTAGATTTTAGCAAGAGTGAGAGAAACACATGTATAAGTACTTTACTTATCCTTTTCGCGTATGCGTTATTTTTATTTGGACCCAATCAACTGGGTCCCAACAATAAGGTCGCCAACCGACCCCATCATCGGTATCTAAGCTTGTTTTTGTATTGACGTAAAAAAAACCTTCATTAATCACTTTATATATGCCAATGTTACATGTTCTAATACCTATATTTTAAGCAAAATATAAGCATAACTGCAAATTCTTTTGTCCTGTCATTCTTGTATCCGGCTAAAATAAGTAGTACATTTTTAGTTAACAAAGTTATAATCATAGTTATCTTTTAAAATTATTCCGGTTATCATAATTATGTCAAACTATTGCTATCTCGACACTGCATACGCTGATAGCATGGTTTATTAAGTCCATGGCTGATAGCTTGTCTATAATATTCTTTGTCTGAGATAATATCCTTTGTTTAAGGTTTTTATTTATTCTACTCTTTTGTTTGGGACCAGACTTAGATAAATATCCTACCAGAGGACGTTGTGTGAAATATTTATTTTTTTAATCGTATTCAGTGCATAGTTTAGGAATGGCTATAGGTACTAGCGTAGAGCTACGTATTCTTCGTAATGTGTTGTAATAACATCTCTATTTTACTTATAATACACATAATTTACATATTTCTGTTATTAATTTTATTGAATCATTAATTTTCCAATAAATGTATTTATGCTCAATTTCAATATACAACTTGTAACTTATATAATCGAGTCAGAGGATAATAACCACGTAGGTTTTAAGTTTTTTAGGCAGGTGGTCCTTGGTTCTGCAAACCAAAGCCTTCGTAATTACTAAAAAAAGTAGAAAAAAACTTGACAGTGACAGTTTATTGTTTACAACAAAAAAGTGAGGTTATGTGAATTTTTGTTTATTTTAAACAATTGGATTTTTCAGTGCCTACGCCATCAAATAAAAAATATGTCTTGGAAATTGAGCAGGAATATTCTTGATAAAACAGTGTATGCACTACTAGTACAACATGACATTAAGAACGACTAATGTTGTATTCTACTAAACATAAATAAATAATTGCAGAGGTACAACTAAAGCTAAAAATTGGAGTTTCTTTCGGAACTCGTCCATTTGTAAACAACAAAATAAGAAGCTTGTTACACAAACAAATACTACTGTTGATACATCGGAAGTAAAACTATTTTCAAAACATGTAGATGAGTGGTGGAAGCCAGATGGAGAGTTCAAATTATTACATAGCTATAATACACTCAGGTCAGTCTTTAAACATGATTTTGAAATAAATAAGGAATGATATAGCAATACTTGTTTATAAATATTACAAGATATAAGAGCCTGGTCGCTAAATTAAGATATGTTTTGTATCTGACTGATTATATAAAATATCTTAGGCTTTCAAAATAATTTCAGTATGCTGAGCTCCTCTTTCATCAACTTTATAATTAAATATCAGGATTTTAACAGCTATCATAGTACTTAAAAAGGAAGTAGTACCAACCTTCATAATATCTTTGACGGGCCTCGTGGCATAGGTGGTAGTGTAACCGACTTCCGTGTACGAGGTTGTGGGTTCCATTCCCACTCAAGACAAATATTTGTGTGATGAACACAGATATTTGTACTGCGTCTGGGTGTTTTCTATTTATTATACTTATGTATGTATTTACAGAAATAAAAGTAATATCTGTATTATATCTGTAATCTGGTACCCATAGCACAAGCATTAAGCTTAGTTTGGGACCAGAGGATGTTGTGTGGAAATGTCAATAAATATTTATTTATTTATCCTGATTAAAACACTTTAATACATTATTATGTCATATTTGATATCAGTATGCAGTGGTTCAATATTCCCTCTTTTTATCAACTCACACTCCTCCAGATTAAGACTAATCTCCCAGACTGGTCCAGTGCAGGCTGGCAAACTTCACAAGTTGCTGAGAGAAACTCAGTTACACAGGTCTGCTTACAATGTTTTCATTCACCAAGTGTGTTATTGTGTAAGGTATTATTTTATATATTATACAGGTGGCAAACAAGCATACAGTCCACCTGATGGGAAGGGGGTTTCTTTCAACAGCAATCTTTTACTTTAGTGTCAATCATTTATTTGTATTGTAGTAATAAATTGTATCTTGTCTGTACACTACTGAATAATTTCACATGTGTTCTTCCTTTTTACAGAGTACCTTTTATTAGAGATGGGCTGGTGCAGAGTCCAACTGAAGAAAGACAGCTACAGCCGCTTAAAGACAAGCATATACTAGATGTTGGTTGTGGAGGTGGCATCCTATCAGAGGTATATCTTTGCTGTGTGTCTTCTATAAAACTGTAACACATCTATGTCTGTACATCCTTACTAATATTATAAATGCGAAAGTGTGTGTGCTTGTTTTTTATGCTTTTATGCTGTAACTACTGAATCAATCGTGAAAATTGCATACAATTGTTTAGAGCCCAAAAAAGGACACAGGCTACTACTATTTACCCTGGAAAATGGATATATCCTGTGTGATAGCTATTTTTGCATAGAAAATAGAAATAATGTATGTGCCTGAGAGATGTATTATATTCTAAAGTCCTTGCAGACAGAGTAGCAAGCATAATTTAGTTCAACATGGGTAATTATGTATCTTGAAAAAAAATGATAGAATTACTTTGTGTATCAGGCTATAAATGTAAACCAATGCTGATTAAATTTTTTGTTTATTCGATAGCTCTTACTTAGGGTTAAAAACTTGTACACATTTTATCCTGCTACTATATGAGGAACCTGAAATACAAAATTAGCTTTGGCCTGCATCAGAACCATCCATCCATCAGCCTTTCGAATTCCACTGCTGGACATAGGCCTCGCCAAGAGAACGCCACAACAGGTGTTTCGCTCATATGGGGAGTGCTACTGCCCACTCCCCCGATATTCCCTCAGTCGGTTCTTACGAATCCCATGGGTGGAGAGGGGTGGGACAATTCCAAAGCCGGCCCCACATGGCATCAGAACCAAGGGTGGATTGATTATAATTTCATGAAAATATTAGGTACCCCAAAAAGAATAATATTTTTTTTGTTGTTTGGAAATGTGCCTGTTAGATGGTAATAGGCTCGCCCCCTATTACGTGTGACTTAAAGATAGCTGGCGAACCTACCCCTTCGGATTACAGGCGTGATGCTATGTTTTGTATAAAACAAACCGCTAAAATTAAAAACTAATACCTAAATTACTATTTGGAAGTATTTTATTACATTTGCAAATTATTATTATTTTAGGTCAACGGGAGTATTGCTCTGTGTAGTGAGTGTAAATTTATATTATCGCTATATTAATTAATAAGATGAATTATTGTTGTAATTATTATTGCCTTGTATTTTACAGAGAAGCTACAATGTATTCTTTTTGGTTCCTAGGGACTAGCAAAGCTTGGTGCTAAAGTCACCGGTATTGATGCAAGTAAAGAAGTAATTGATGTAGCTAAGATGCACGCTGATTGGAACCCAAAGATAGCAAATAACAAACCTACATATGACCATACTACAATTGAGGTAAACTTAGTATTTTTCACAAAGTACATTGAATATACGGAGATAGAGATATCATCATAAAATTTTAAACTAGCGACATCTGTTGAGCGGCGCTCGTATATTTTATATTTAAGAATATGTCCAAAATGGTATGAATGTAATGTATGTATATGCGTACGGCTATGCAACTATACAGTAGACCTTTAGAAACTATTATATTATTTTTCATTTCTATATAAATATTTATTATTTTTCATTGCAACTTGGGAGGTCAATTTTTAACTATAATTATTCTTTTCATTTTAGCTTCATAGTACTATTTATAATTGATTTTGTAAGATTGCTGTTGTTTTGTGTAAATTATTGTATGTTATTAATTTTTAAATTATTTTGTAATAAGGCTATCTGTCGGGCGATGTTCACAAAAAAAATACGGTGCGAAAATCTATAAAAAACAAATTGTACGAGCTGAAACGCCCCTGCTATTTTAGTCTCAAGTGTTGGCATTCAATCAGACGCTTAATTGTATTCCAACTGATAGGCTATATAATCGTAAGCTGGGGGGTTAGAATGTATCTCACTAAATCGTATCGACATCGCATCGTGTCATTGTGATTGGTTGAGAGATCACCGTGATTGGTCGAGCGATTATTGCGACATCATGCGTTGGTTTCTCTACGAATCACAAGCGAGACGATACGATGTCGATACGATTTAGTGAATTACATTCTACGGGCCCTGTACTTGAGTAAAGCACTCTAAAAATCTTTGATCCTAAAAACTTTTCACCTAAGATGTATTTGGAAGATATGGCAATTTATTCTATTCTATTACTGTGCATATTGTTCATATATAACCAGAGCTATGATGTGAATTATAAATTTTCAGGAGCATGCAAAGCTTATCGGAAATCACTATGATGGTGTTGTTGCATCAGAAATAATCGAACATGTGAACAACCCACAGTTGTTTGTTCAATCGTGTGTACACACGTTAAAACCCGGCGGTAGAATATTCTTCACGACACCAAATAGAACCAGGTTAGCACAGGTTGTGCTAATTTTTCTTGTGGAAAATATTTTCAAATTTGTACCGCAAGGCGCACATCAGTATGAGAAATTCGTCACGCCTAACGAACTCGCCTTTATGTTAGAGCGAAGTAAGTGATGTTTAATTACTTTATACAAATAAATAAAATTGAAGAGTCTGTTTTTAAAGTTCAAATAACGGCTTTTTATTAAATGCATATCAAAGTATATATATATTACTTATAACCTAAATACTTTAAATTGTATTGTCTGTCTCTGTTGTTCCCGCTAATCTAAAAATCTGTACTGATTTGGACGGAACTCACTCACTGGCAAATACCTGATATTTTAAGGAGTTAAATTAGCTACTTTCATTTTGGAAAAAGAGTAAAGATGTCGTAACCAGATCATAGAATTAGTTACAAAATTATGTATCCTTTTTTTTTTAAGGTGAGAAAAAATATACCATCCGGGAAAACATTGGGGTAGTATTAGATTTTCACCCACTTTCGGTTCTTGGGCCGCTCCTGTGGGACATCGGCTACGACTGGTTCCTCCGTGGCCGGCTTCCCCCCAGGCTGGGCGTAATTTGCTACGCAGACGATACGCTCGTCACAGCCCGGGGCAGGACCCTCGAGGAGGCGGCAACGCTGGCCACCTCAGATACCGCGGGGTGGTCAGGCGGATCGAGGCGCTGGGGCTTAGGGTGGCCCTTGTAAAGTCGGAGGCCCTACTCTTCCATGGGCCCACCCCCGCCAGCGCTTCGATAACGGTCAATGGTGTGGGACTTCCGATCCAGGCCCACATCAAATATCTGGGCCTGGTTTTTGAGACGGTGGCACTTTGACGAGCACTTCCACCGTCTTGTACCAAAGCTCGTCGGCACGGCGTCCGCTCTCGGGCGACTGATGCCGAATTTCGTCAATGGTGCGTGTGCGGGGCAGCCGCCCCTCGCCGAGCGCAACGTCATCGTGGCGGGAAGATGCCTGCCGCGCTACCGTCCTAAAGTGGAAGTCTCGGCTGGAGACGCCCCGGGCTGGTCTCAGGATCGTGGGAGCGCTCCAGCCGATCTTGGAAGAATGGGCAGGGCGGCAGCACGGGGTCCTCACCTTCCGGTTGGTGCAGGTTTTGTCGGGGCATGGTTGCTTCGGCAAATACCTGCACATGATCGCTAGGAGGGAGACGACCCCAGGCTGTCACCACTGCGACTGCGACGAGGACTCGGCGCAGCACACGCTCGAGTCGTGCCCGGCCTGGGGGATGTGCAGCGCCGGGAACTCGTTGCAGTCATAGGCGTGGACCTGTCGCACCCTGCCGTCCGCGGAAGCCTACTGCGAAGATGTGACGCCCAAGTGCGCGGGGCGTCGCTCAAGAGAGGGTGCCCGAAGGGGCTGCCGCCTGCGGATCGCGGTGTAACGACGCGGTACTCGTGATCCGCCGTAGCAAGGGCGGGTGAGGGTGCACGGTGGGTTTTTAGTGGGTGAGAGCCCCACACTACCCCGTTGTCTCCCCGGGCAGTTGGGTGTGCGGTAGAACATTTTTGCCCACCTAAATAAAAAAATAAAAAAAGGTTCTCACCCACTAAAACTCGCCGCGACCCTCCTAGCGACCGTATATAGGTACTTACTGAAGCAGTCGTGCCCCGACTGCACCTGCACCAGTCGGAAGGTCAGCACTGTACGCTGTCGCCACATGCATTCCACCAGTATCGGCTGGAATACGGTCCGGAGACTGGCCCGAGATGCCTCCAGCCTACTTCAACGGGTGGTAGTGGTGTCGTGGGCCGCGCACTTCACGGGCCTGTTGACCCGGGCTCCACTCCCGCCGGAGGCTGCGTCCCTTCAGGCATACAGGGCGTTACAACGCCGCTGCTGCCTTCAGCATTCTGACGCTGCGTGACAGTCGCAGCCTCTGTCTTCTTTTTCCGCCGTCGGACTCGCCCGCAGGCTTCGTTCGCGGTTCTGGGGGCCAGGTGTTAAAGGTGCTGAGCCACAACTTGAAAAACGCTGTGACGTAGTCTACCACCCGGAGGACCACCTCCTCTGATAATTCGGCTGATGACGTGGAAGCACAGGAAGCGGCAGCCGAAGACCTCGGGACTGCCTCAGGGCGCCCCAGTTTGACTCGCGAACTGCCCATCCCGAGGCTCATTTCCTTTACCATTGCCTCGAGGCGCTGATTTCGTGCCCCGAGCTCCAAGATCTCCGCCTCGAAGCGCTCGCTGTGTACCACTAGAAGCTCCACCACGTCGGATAGCTCCGTGGCAGCATTCTTCAGGCACTTTACGTATTGCCCTTCAGATTATTTGAGCCCGTGGCCACTGTTGTTATTGTGTCGCGGAGTTTGTCACTCCTCTGCAGGGTGCTCCGCCTCCGTCCTTCTCAAATTTGTTAATCGAGACTGAGCGCGCTATAAGTGTGGCCAGCCTGCTGATGCCTCAACCCCTGACAGCAGTGGTAATTTTCGGTGGCATCTCCGCCGAGCTTCCGTCAATTTCCAATGCAGCGCCTCACTGGTATAAGATGCGCTTGCGCCAGATCGGCCACAGGATCGGTTTTATCAGAGCAGAAACCTCCGCTGGTTGTGGAGATTTACTTTACTTGCTGTAGGCCGTGAGGTATTCTCCGTACCCATGGCTCCCGATACCCTCCGTAGTTATACATATGTTTTCTACTTAGGCCATGTCTTTGGAGTTTTACGTCCTCCGACGATGCCAAACCCTCGCGACTGAGCTGAGGGGAACTCAGCATCAAGCCATGCATCATCCTTTTAGGTTTTGTTAATTTGTGAAATAATATACCTAACCGCACACTCCGTCATTCGGAGCAACGAACAGGATAGTGTGGGGCCCGTCACCCATTAAATAAACCCGCCGTGTGCCGTCTCTCCGCCTGTACTGGCGGACCACTGGAACTGGAAGACTACTTCTGTAGTCCGTCGGCGGCTTACCCTTTCGGATATACTCTTTGAACGACGCTTCCTGGAACCGAATCGCTGTCCCAAATGCTGGCCGTGGTTTAGGTCAGGGAATCATGGATACATCATAAAACCAAACTTAATCTATATTTCATGAAATGTTCGGCCGCAACATGAAGTGATCAATTTTAATCTGAGATGGGGCCACGACATGTACCTACATTATTACTTTTTGTATATTTTACAGACAACTGCCACGTGGAAGCAACATACGGTGTCCAGTACAATCCGATTAACAACAAATGGTATTTCAGCAACTACCAACACCTTATGTATGCAATGCAAGCACAAAAATTGAGCTAAGAAAACAAACAGATCACTAATATAGTTTTGGCTAATAATTTTTAGTGTATTAATGTTTTCGTTGAACTGTATTTGTTTTATAAGGGAGTTGTTTAAAATTGATTACCTTAAAAAATATTACGTAAATTGTGTATTTTATTATGTTATGGATTCTATACCTACGCTACGCCTCCTAATAGATATTGGTGTAATCCACCAAATAGGCATTGTTTAACATACTTAAATGAAATTTATATGTTACTTATAGTTTTTATGGAATGAGAGACATGGATTAAGTTTCTCTTATGGTATGGTGGTGTTATGGTATGGTAATGTTGGTTTTTTAGCATGCTTTTATAAGCTATGCCTGCCAGTATCAATAGTATATGTAACGGAATCTAAACGAAATTTTGACCCACTTCAAAATGTCGGATTAAACTGAAACTTTGTACACTTATCAAAGACCGATGACAATACAATAATTTAAGAAGTATACTGTCCGGTTATTTTTTTGTTTGCCTTTTTATTTATTACAATTCGGTACTATCGTCACACCTACGATAAAAGAAGAAATAGTAGAGTTAGTCAATAAAAATACCTACTTTTGATGCTGTTTTGGGGCTAAGGCTGTGTTCCGATATGCACTGCGAGCACTAAGGTATAATGTCAATTTAGTCGTTCCTTTATAGTTAGCTATACTGATTACTATTTAAAATGGAACGCAGTCCAATATACTGTCGTCTGTCATTACATAATTTCATACAAAGTATTGGTTTCACACTGCATTAGGTATACACAATTTCTTGAAATTTTCGTTTAGTTGGTCATGACAAGTAATCTGGTCCTAGACGATATCGAGTGCCTGACGTGAACAGCATTCTGGAAAGCGTCTATGGGAACTCTGCAATAAAATGACCCAACCTTACCGAGATTGGGATCGATGTTGTACTGGTTTGATTCGTCTTCACAAATAGGTAATCTGGTTCTAGAATCTAGATGATAGCCACAGTCTGATGATGGAGCTGGAAACTAGAGATGTGTAACTCAGGAGTGATTGATACAAAAGATGTATAATCCTTTCAAAATGCGTAATCAATCTTTAAATCTTTGGTTTCGAAAATACATCTTTAACTCACTAGCTCACTACGTTAGGATTGAATAGATGGAATGATGGACGTAGATTTAGAATAAGACAATAGATAAAGGATATTGTGAATTGAAAAGAGATAAAATAAGTTGTAGGCACGCACAAACGCACTCTTGAAATACAATGACGATAGGTACACAGAAACAAAGACTCTCTGTCATTTAAGTAAAAAGCTCAAAACCAGTTGCGACTTGAGGGAATGAGAGAATGACTACATGAATCAATAGATATTTGCATCACTTATGATCAACAGAATGAATAACGTCATTCGTAACCAAAGATTTAAAAGAGTTAAAGATTTAAAGAGTAATTTAAATCTTTCGAAGAAAAAGATTTATAAATCCCTGATCTCATTGGTGATTTAGTTTGCGCATCTCTGCTGGAAACTTCTATTTACACGCGCTCACGCACAAATAGAAACAAAACCGTCATGGTTTTGTTTGTATTTTGGGTGTCATAAACCACGTGTGTTACCAAAATATGATTTAAAATTACCCCAAATGACTACGATTTCGTACGTTTCTACATGAATACGTCGTCAGCACCATAATATTTCCTATATGATTTGCTGTAAACTTAAATTATACTTTTACTTACTTCCTTTATGTTTTAAACATATAAATTTTAAAAATTTACCCAAATTATAGAGATTACTTATTTATTTCCGGTGACAACACTCACGCATACATCTTTCAAAACGTGGCTTCACTTTTTAGTTGACAATGCGGTGTCTTTATTTTTTAGTTAGTCTGAGCCTACCTATTGAGTTTTCAAACAAAAACATAAAACAAACATAGCATCATGCCTGTGTTCCCCGAAGGGGTAGACAGAGGTATTACACACCCATGACTCGCCAGCTATGTTCAAGTCCCACGTAATAGGGGGTGAGCCTATTGACGTCTACCGGGCACATTTCCAAACTCCGGGCTGCTACTGAGAATTTTTCTTATTTTTTTTTTTTACGAAAAATCTCAATAACACTGTCCGACCCGGGAAATTGAGTTTTCCTAACAAGAAATTCTCAATAGCAGTTTCACTCTCGTGCGTAAAGTCGATGGTTCTGCCAGATCATTCTCGGAATGCCGTCCCGTCGGACTATGAGAGTGCAATTGTGGTCGCACACACACTCGTGCATTTACTGGTACCTACCTCGTGTTATCTGTTTTAATGCTCGGGCCCATATAGATTAAAAACGACCCTATTTGTCAGAATCCCAAATAAAAATCTGACTCCGATCAGTGGATCATGGAGTGGCATAGATGCCATTCTCCCATGCAAGTTTTGTGGATTCGATTCCCACACAGGACAATTCTTTGCGTGATCCACAAGTGGTTGTTCTTAGTTTGGACATACTTTGTCCCTCTAAGATTGTACCTAAGTTTGTAATATCCCCCGCGATACAGGTAGGTACTATTCCCTAGTTGAAGTAAGAATATTGACTCTTATAAATGCTCCACTAGTCGAGTCGTGTAGGTATGTCATATAGGCATTTGTTCCAGTAAATAGGGAGCTACTGCAGTAGGTAGGTAGGTACTTAAATACCAGTCGTCAGCTAGCTAAAACCATACAAATCGGAAGTCAACTCCAATAAAATTTGGGATACGGCTAAGTAGAAGGTGATGTACCTATGTACTTGTACCCGTATTTAGGTAGTCTATGACGACTAGGCGCTAAAATTAAACCACTGAAGTAATGTCTCGTAGTTCCAGTGGTCTGCCTCTTTTTTTAGATAATTCTACTGTTTGGGTCTGCCAATACCAGATGGAGAGACGGCACACATCGGGTTTATTTAGTGGGTGAGGCTCGCTCATAGATAATTTACTATTTCGGGCTCGCTGTCACGAACGACTGGGTTGTACGCGCGGATTACATAGAGTAAGATCCCAGGGCCACCAGACGTCACGTATTTTCTGACGAACGAGATGTGGCCGATTGCGTAGTGTTAGTATGTACTAAGAACGCATGCCTACCTGCTAGCTTGCTTAGACGGCCAATGTTCAGGTATCAGGTAATCAAGGCACATAAAAACATTACGTACCTCACGTAAATTCTCAAAGCTGATTTTTACGTATATTTTAGGCAATATCCTTAAAAATAAGTCGCCAATACTCCCAGACACTTTCCGTCGGCCGAATTGCTTTGCAGACGCTTTAAAGCTCCCAAAATAATTACGTAACTTCACGTAAATTCTGATGCTCCAAAGCTAGCAGTTCTTAGTACATACTAACACTATGCAATCAGCCACATTTCGTTCGTCAGAAAATACGTGACGTCTGGTGGCCCTGGGATCTTGGACTAACAGAAAAATAGCGGAGATGCCGCAAGCGACAAGGTCTGGTCGCCTTCAAGTAGGTCAGTGACGTTACAGTGGGCGGGGCCTCAAACCGCAGTTTCGAGTGAACCGTCACTGCGTTCGGTTCGGACGCATCTTAAGTTTAAATAAGTATTAAATTCTTTTAACCATGAAGTGCGCTTGATGGGTGTAGAAATGGCTCAGGATCAAACCTGGCCGTGGTTTTGGCTATATCTTTTCTTATGGCAAGCCTTTGTGTCATGTCTTGGCATAAATGAGGATTTAGGAGGCGCACAATATGTATTTAATTTTTGCTGAGAGGTACTCGGATCGTTCTGCGTTACGGAGTTCATGCGATCCTTATTTTTAGGCCAAAACACTGATTTGACACCTTCAGCTTTTTCTAAAATGTTCGTAAACTTTTCGCTGTTAAACAAATGTGAACACGACGGCGGAATTTTTCGTAATGCATGTTTATGTTATGCGTCTTTTACTAAAGCTATAATAGATTCCCTTCTTTGTTGTACAAGTTCTGCTCTATGTCCGCACACAAGTTGAAAAATGTCACTAGTTACCTTTGTATACTCTCCTTTAGTAAAAATTTCGTTAATCTTCTCAGTTACACTAGTATTGCTAATCGATTCTGTTGTTTGCATCCATGTTAAAAAGCCTCGCTTTTCCTTTTCCAGAATATTCTTTTGTTTTAGCAGTGCGTACGTAATACCTGAAAAAACCTTTTCCATGTGTGCTGTGAATTTAGAGGTATCATAAGGTTTTATCTCCTCATTGGGCTCTAATTTTGTGAAACCCGGGTCATGCACATATTGCTTCTGCACGTCGGCATAGCGCACAGCATTCCAATCGATATTTTCCAGACGTTGGAATTCCTTTAGTTGGGTTTAGGTATGCTGCAGATGTACGAGGAACGGAGGGTTCCTTTAATTTAGTGCTTACACTAAAGTTAAACTCACAGTTTAGCTCACGTGGTTCAGCTCCGGTAACAGTAACAGAACTAGAAGGGTAAGGTTAATTATATCCAGCTTCGAATAGATTACCACTAATATTTGGGTCCACACAACAACTACAATAACTTATATTCTCTAGGGGTACTAGTCTGCTTGCATGATAATTCATATTTAAGGTTAAAAACCTCAATTAGTTTGTTCAACTTACTATTACAGTGTTTTTTTCTGCGTTTCTTTATGCTGTGAGTGGCCCTGAACCCTGTCTGAAGAGCTAGATGAACTCCAATTCGACGTAGCACTAGAACTTGAATCTGAACTTTCTGATCTCACGGTCTACTGTTTTCTTCATTTCCTTATTTTGCCTTCGCCAAAATTTTGTTCCGACTCATTATTTAACCTTGGTGCAGTGCACAGAACACTTCTACCCCAGAGGGGTGCAGTGGATGATCCTGCTTTATCCATATTTGTATTCTAAAACGTTTCACGAAATTAATTATTTTATTATTATCACGAACGGTAGCACCGTTTACTATTCAATAATATGATTCTCTAATAATAATAGTTAAGACAGTGAATAGTATTATATTATAAACACACGGCAAAAGTGACTTGTTCCACAAGCACTTTACTAGCGACCTGCTCGGTCGACAATCAAATCAAAACGCCAATGATTACAAAACACTTCCAAAGCTTAATCTGCCAGTGGTGGTGGTTGTGCTGGAAGTAGAAGGGGGAGAGAAAGGGAGAGAAACAGTGGTGTATCCGTTTCCACACGGCTTAAGCTAGCAAAAAGTCAAGAACGCTACTCTCATGTTTTATTAGGTTTCAAATAACGGTCAAGTGTCAGTGTGTTTAATAATCTTTTGTACCTTAGCATCCCTTGTTATGAAATCTTGTGTTTTCGTAACTTCTGTTGATTCTATAACATCACTAAGTTTCGCCGCTTTTACATAGATATTGAACTCAAATTTCCATAGTAAATAACTTTCATCGTCTTTTAATATTTCTATATGAAGATCTTCTTGTTCCATTTTTACGATTATTATATCTGTTTTTCACAAACACGTTTTTAATGTCGGTTCCTTTTCTTACTTTTTTAGTCCTGTTCATGGACTTAATGAAAAGAGCGGACTGAGCCTTGCTAACAAAAGTTTGTGTCATTCAGAGTCGGCCAGTTCGCTGTACGTACATGCCGACACGCACACATTCACACCTTAGTCAGCCATTGCGCGAGTAAACGTTATCACAGTCGGTACGTCTATGCTGCAAAAAAATATCAAAATAAAGCATATCTTGTGTGGTGAAATGGTGAAAAACCGTAGTGACCGAAAGAAAAAAATCCAGGAGTCACGTTTCATAGGTAAATGAATAATTTAATCACTTAGTTCCCGATTTTATACATTAAAATTTATATTAATTCACCAGAACAAAATAATTCATCACAATGCCAGTATTGCTCATATTCGCTAGTGGAAATTACCCGAAATATGGGAATTTTATAGTTTATATTTATGAGGTACTATTTGATTTTTTGATTTTTTATTTTGTAAACTAAAATGATATTTGATTGCCTCGTATCATTAATAGTGTTGTTGTAGTCTGAGTTATCGAAAACACATAATTAATATTTTTTTTTTTATTATAATAAATTTTCTGATGGTTTATTAATTTGAATTTGCGTTGATCAGTAGTATAAGTAGCATGAATTTATTATTGTAGCATTTACACAATCTAAATTAAAGTAATCATCCTATTTTAATTTAATATGTTTTCTATTATGAAGCTGTAACATAGCTGTCTGTACATTTAAGATAATTTAGAAAAAATTACTGTAATAGACTATATAAGCGTATCTAAATACAAAACAATTTTTTTTAATTTTTTGTCTGTTTGTTTGTTCGCGCATCACGCAAAAACTGCTGAACGGATTTTGATGCAACTTTTTATTTGAAAGCTCTTGATTACACTTAACAACTGGTATACATTTTATACGCTACTTTATCGGGAAGCTGAGATATAACCCAAAAACTAACTTTTGGCTGCGGCGGAGCCGCGGGCAAAGGCTAGTAACGTAATAAAATTGCATTTGCGAGTGTTATTTATGTTCATAAGAAAATTGCATTTAACGAAAGCGACTTAAAATAAGGTGATAGGTAGATGCCTATTTGTCTGCTTATTATCATTTTAGTCAAAATGGAAAAAATAAAAGCCGATATTTCTTAATCACAATTTATTTCTGAAATATTACTTTCAGAATCTACATTTACTGAAAATCTTTCTGTTACATTATCAATAAGGTGAATGAGTAGCATCATTTTATTTCGTTACTTTAAGTATAAGAACATACTCGATATATCTCAACTACCATTGCAGTGTCAACAACTTAAGCCCTCAGTAAATAATTCTTTAATTTCAGCCATTTTAAAACATTTATTATTTCTTGCGACACGCCTCTTTACCTGTGCCCATACTAGTTATATGGGATTTGATTTACAGTGCTAAGGAAGTCTTTTGAGATGTTGACACCATACTCGACAGCGAACTCCTCAACTACATTTTTTAATAATAAGTCTTTACTTTTGTAATGATTTACAGTAATTCTGCTTTCAGTGTATTAATTTATTAATTGTTTACATTCTTTGAGTTTAGCCACTTTGAACTGGGCCTTACGCCACCCTGTAGTGGCAGTTTTATTCTACCTTATGGGAGTGGTAAGAAGCGTTATCTAATACCAAAACAAAATCATCAAAATTACCTTAAGCCACTCTTCAAAATATTCTATTTTAATAATAATATAATATATCTGCTTACAATTAGAAACTGTAGCGGCCCATATAGATAGCATAAAACTGTTTAAAACAATAAGCTTTGTGTATTCCGCTCACCTCAAAAAAGAGCAATAGTTTCCTAGAATTCTGTGAACCCCATCTGCGCTAGAACAATAACTCTACCGACTACAACTGCATCGGATTCCTCGAAAACACATTAATTGTCAAATCAGTAAAGACACCTTGGCCACTGTAGTCCCGACAAACATGCAAGTTAATCCCGTTTTATCGACATAATTATGTTATCCTTTATTACCCATTATCTGCCGATGATTTATTTTAAGTTTTAAATAAATACAGTAAAATAGTGTTTTTTGCACTATTAACCTTTTGAAATAGTACGGTATATTTCATATACATTTCCAATAAATTTATCTGCCAACCTGTTTTTTTTAATATGTATAATAAAAAGGGTAAATTTGGCTAACATGGCAACCCTAAATTCATTCGCACATAGATAGCCGCCGCCATCAAAGATTTAGCCGCCATTACGTATCCTCAATTTTGTCTTAGCGAGGCGCTGTCCGTTCCTTTAATACGTCCATGGTCCTGTTTAATATTCATCTTCATCCGGACTGGTGCCCCATAACCTGAAGAGGGGATCTCACCACTCTACACAGGGAAGCTTTTGAAGGATGTTCTGTTGTTTATTTTTAATAAATGAAATCCATTTACTGTTTTATAATTTTATTTTATCTTGATATAACAAAACACAAACTATGATTCTGCAATTTTTTTCAAGAAGCATAGAGTAGAGTACAGTGTTGCATCTTATTAATATTACCAGTACTTAAAAATATGTTAACACTAACGCCGTAGTGGTGAAAATACAAACTAAATTAATAAAAAATTCGCTCTATAACAAATAACCCAAAACATTCTAGTAAAATGCACAACAGATATGATAACATGATTGTAATACTCGTAATACTGTAGTTTATTATATAATCTTTTTTTTTTTTAAAGATTTCATAAAAAGACAAGCCTCAAAGATAATAAAATATTAATTTTAAAATTATATTAATTTGGATCATTTGTTGCCGAGCGTTCCTGAGGATGCCTCGTTTAGATGTGAAATATCTGTCGAATTTGTGTTCGGATTTTAGCGGAATATTGCAACGTTGTGGTTCTGAGAGTCCTGCCGTATCTGTATGGTTGTGTCGCGTTGGTGAATTTTTTGTCATTATCGTGCATGCTACTTTGCTATTATCACATTCTCCTCTATCTGTGAGAGTGTAGATTGGCAATCTTACGTTATTTTGTCCAAAGATAACCGGGATGGACCATCTGTGGGTAAGTAGTGGGCTCTCCAAATTAACACACCCAAGGTACCCTTACCTTTGACGGAAAATTATACGACTGCCGCATTGGTGAAGTTTATTTGTATAGGATTTTTTTCGGTAGTTTCTGTACCTATTAGATAGTTTTGATACAGAACCTTAAAAATAAACTGAGTTACTGTTTAAAATTTTGGTAAAATATAAATAAACCATGTGGTCCCGCCATACTAACGTATATAGAACGTTCTGGAACAAACTGATTGGCTTGTTACGCCGTAGTAGTGAAAAGAGGAACTAAATTAATGAAGTTAGCTCTGTTACCCTGTAAAATACATTTCACCCCTAGATGGATTTTGATCTAGGGGAGGAGCTATTGTTGTACCTCGTCCCCCGAACACCCGCATTTAGCGACGCTACGTTCTAAAGAGATTTTGCCTTAAAACACCTTCGCTATTTTTCTGTACTCCGTGGTTGTACGGTATACGGTTAGGTAGGTACATTTTTTACCGCTTTAGTAAAACGGCGCTAAAATTAAAACCTTCTTTCTACTTTTCTGTCACATATATAATATCCAAGTAGTAGGCATCTGTTACAATCTAATCTTTGGTTACAATGATTTGCTCAATGAATGATTTTGGATTTGTAATTGACATCAGAGCACATCAGAGGTATCCGAGGAGAGTGATACAAAATTACGGCAGTAATAGTATGTTCCGAAAATGTTTAATAAGTGCCCCTAAGACCAACAATAGACATAAGTAAAATGTCTCTAAAGAAACTTTTAAATGCACCTTTTAGGATGATCAAGAAAGATGTGATTACATTCCTGCTCATTCGACGCTATGATCTGAACAGTTAGTATCAACCTTGTATGAACTACACACGCATTTGATTCCCAATTAAACATCTACAATTTCTACAAATTTCTAAAAGTAGGCACCTATAACGTCGCTAGGTCGCTACCCCATTTCATGGTTGCCATAAAACATACATCGATTTAAGATTTAAGCAGAACCAGTAAATCGTATATCGTAGGTATAGTATCAATCATATAGATACGTACCTACCTAATATCGATTGTGTAGATATCTAATATACCTAAAACATATTAGGCATTATTTATCCTGCTGAGAAAATAAGCATCATCAATGTAGGCATCCCGCAAAGCTTCTTAAAACCGAATGGCACTTAAAAGGGTTTTTTTTTAAGGCGGGAAAGAATGTTCCTAACCGCACAGCACATCGTTCGGGGCAATGATCAGGGTAGTGTGGGGCCCTCACCTACTAAATAAACCCGCTGTGTGCGTCTCTCCGCCTATATTGACGGCCACACCTTGTTACATTCCTTCATTGGTCAAATGATTCTATACCTAGCGTGTTTAAAATACCATGTTTTAGTTATTAATGATCAACTCCGCTACATTGCGGTCAGGCCGAATGCGTCAATATCGGTGTTGCGAGAAAAAGTTTGGCACTTATTAGACTTACCGGACTTTTGCGAAGAAATAATTGTGTTGAAATCTGATGGCGAACGCATTATTCCATTGACAAATTTACGCAAGGGCAATGATCCACAGCACCCATACATTCTAGAAGTTTGGCTACCGGCCAACCGACTTCAATGTAAGTATATACCTAACTTATTTTGTTTGCCCTCATTTATAAGTGTACCTATAACGGTTACCAAATTTTTTCGCCAGGATATAGGCTGTAAGTAATAGGTGCTCATCAAGTAACAGATAGGTACCTACACATACATACATAAACAACAACG
The DNA here is from genome assembly GCA_948253155.1 of Leucoma salicis. Taxonomy (NCBI): domain Eukaryota; kingdom Metazoa; phylum Arthropoda; class Insecta; order Lepidoptera; family Erebidae; genus Leucoma; species Leucoma salicis. Next base: position 11,646,800 of record OX411815.1, read on the forward strand.
ACAAAAAAACATAAGCACCCATCCATCTACGGCATCTACCCATTGTTATTTGGCATACAAAATAAAAGTACACTGTAGTGACTTCACAAATTAGCGTCATGAATTTAGTATAGGTCCTACATCATTTGCTACTAGGGACCTATAATCATCTCAAAAAATATATTAGTGAAGCACACAAATAAGATGCTTACCAATAGGAATATGGAACTTCAAAATAAAATAAATTGTAAAGTCGACCACACTCGCCATAATCAAGTTATTTTTTTAACGACAACTCCGCATTATTAGTACCTACGGCACTAATAGCAATCGTACGGGTAGGTTGAAGCCACATCACTCACATTGGATGTCAGTATCGTAACCACTACCTGTATCACGTGCATAGTGCAGCTAATTAATTATGTCACGAGGTTTTCAAAGCATGACTTGGATATAAACCGACAGCATAACTTCGTTGCTTTTACTACAGTAGATATAGGTAATGTGGATTGTGTGAAGATTCCTTCCTGCCTCGTCTCGCTGGTTTCATTACCTGATTGAGGCGCCTCAACGCCCTATATGACAGGCATTAACACCTTACAATTTTTTTTTTCTTTTATTGTCTTTGTTGGCAGGATAGCCACGGCCCATTGATGGTAAATGGTAACCGTCGCTCATGGACTCATCTATACCGAGAGTATTGTCAAGCCGCTGCTCACCATTTCATTTCACCGACATGAACTGAAAGAATAAACGGCTATCTCCTGCTACAGCCAAAACGCAACGATGTGCTTCATGGCCGGTCACACGGGAGATGGTGGTACCAACCCGTTCGGGCCCGATACCAAGTATGTACTCCCACTTGGTACCCTGCCCTACCACCAGTCATGCAATGGATGATAATTGCTTACTTCCCTTAGTCGCCTCATACGACACCCGTGGGAAAGAATGGGGTGGTGACACTTGTATTCTTAGTCCGTCACCACACGGACAATTAGTAATGAACAGTTATATAGATAATATTTATGCATGTAGTAACTACGACAGTAAATAAAAATCTGCTTACGATTGAAAATGGGAAAGAAAACTCGCAGTATCGCGTCCAGACTAACACTATACACGATTCGAAACAAGTTGAAGAATCTGAAAAGTCGCGTCCACTGAACTATTGTGAGTATGTGGTAATATAGTTTTCTCTATAACATTTACTATGGTTTCCTCCTTACATATAATATACCTACATATGTAGGTACCTATTCTTTATAAACCTATATTATATGTATAATTTATAGGTGTATGAAGCCCAGTAAAGAAAATTCACACACTACGATTTAGAGCGGAAATCCCATGGTTTCTTTGGGACAGCTATTTTTATATAGAGATAATGTACCTATGTGCCGTAGATACTCTCGAGTCGACGCAGACAAAATCTTGGGAACCATCTAGAACAAAAATAAAGAGAGTACAATTGCATTAATTTGTATTTCACACCTCTCGAGTGTGAGGTACCTATTGAGTAGAGTAGATACTAGATACGTAGGTACTTGTATACTCAATTAGGGTGCGTTTTCACTGACGCCTGAGCTAGGCGAAGTGGAGCAGAGAAGAGCAGTGTAGTGGTGTTTCCATTAAAGCGGAGCGGGGTGGAGTGGAGCTGGGCGGACCAGAGATGCACTAAACTAAAACGAGTCAAATGCTTAAAATGCACAGTCCCGCTACCCTCCGCTTCGTGCCCTCCACTCGACTCCGTTCTGTACAGCGCGGGGCCGCGTGTTCATTCATATATTTTATGTGAAAGTCCGCTCAGCTCAGCTTCACTGTTTCCACTGATGCGGAGTGGAGATTTCCAGTAGTGAGGTTGGCCAATTCATGGTCCGCTCCACTCCGCTCAGCCCCGCGTCAGTGAAAACGCACCCTTATAATGGCTCAGTTGTAGTAATGGAAATGATTGCTACTTTTATTTTATTTTCATGGGATGAAATTTTAAAAAAAATCATATGATTTCACATGCGAAATTTCATTGACAATGATTTTTCATCCCACGTCACACGTTCCGTATGCTAGTATAAAATGAAGTAGGAAGTTTTGTATGAATACTCCTAACTAAGGTTTATTTTATCTATCTATTGGTCTTATTTACAATATCTAACATATGTACATTAACGCTATACATATACCTATACAGACTTACTAAATAAAAAATAATAATCTATACCTATATAATTACAATGAACTATGTACTGACTGATGTACAATGAAAGTAAGTAAATCGCAAACAATAATCGAAGATACACTCGACCGACTGAGCTGTAGTCTGCGATAATAATGAAATTTCATTGCATTTCATTCATGTAAACAAACTCGTGATTTTGAGATCTGCGACAAATGATTCCAAGGAAATTAATACTTTACGGTACTTAATTTAAATTCTATTTTTAAAATACTCTTTTAGGATAATCAAGCTCAAAACTGAGGCATATAGTACTAAAACGGCGCATGCGTGGTGCTACGCTCCGGTGACGAATCATCTAAATATAGTTTGTTCTTTCTATCACGCCAACAGTGAGCGTGATAGAACGAACAAACTATATACCTACCTAGTGGGCGCGATTCCTCGCTAAGTCGCTACTCGATCGTCCCCGCGATTTCATTGAGTGTGACGTTTCACAGGCCAAATGAAGAGTGGTAGCAGATGCGAAGTATGAAAATTTATTTCATATGAAATTTCACATGCTACTTGTGAAATGTTCTAAGCTTACTCAGTTGTAGCTCTTACTCGTACATCATTTGGGAGGTATATTGACCTCTTAGCCTTTCCGCCATATCTTAATAATATAGGTTATTTTGTACGTGGGTATGTCACCTAAATCCTCCTAAAGGACTGGACCGATTTGGATAAGAGTTTTTGTATATATTTCAATGGGTTGCTGGATGGTTTGGAAACACAATTGGACCCGGTAGGTGGCGTTGCTGTCGGTATGTCACCAAGAGACGATAGTAAACAGTGAGATATCAAAAAAAAAGATGACTCACTCAACTGTAGGTTCGTTAAAATTTATTATGGAATCGCAAAACTAAATAAATGTGAATGAAAATTAAAAATATCATATTTAATGCGGCTACTTTTCTGAGCAGTGACAGGGACTGCCGGGTCCGCTAATTACTATATAACATTTTTGATCTATATTTTTTAGCATTTGACATGCTCCGCTACTTTTTTATAGTACAAATTATTTGTGAATAAGGAGATTTTTTTTGTACGAGCGGGATACGAACCCGCGTCTTTTCCAATCCGGGAAAGTCTAAGCCACTGAGCTATCGTACAAACCTATTTGATCATCCCAATATCCTCATCACATTTATCTTTTACGACCAACGCCATCAATCGGAATGCGCTTACATGCATCAATCCAATATAGTAAGTTTAATTTTGCAATTCAAATTCATACTATTTGATGGCCTGATTTTTTAAACATTTTTGATCTATATTTTTTAGATTAAACACAAAGTGAATAATGTGAAATCGAAAATAACAGTCAGGAGCAGGATTTGAACCTGCATCTTCTGGATACCGTCCAGATGCTTTACGAATTCAGCCATCCTGACAATTGCTCCTGACTGCTAATTTCGATAACACATCATACTTAACGTCTTTGGGTGACGCTGAATTGGTAAAGCATCTGGACGGTATCCAGAAGATGCAGGTTCAAATCCTGCTCCTGACTGTTATTTTCGATTTCACATTATTCACTTTGTGTTTAATGTATAGTGCTAAGCATGTCAAATGCTAAAAATATATATAAAAATATCTAATATATTTTTTAGCATTTGACATGCTCCGCTACTTTTTTAAAGTACAAATTATTTGTGAATAAGGAAAGAGATTTTTTGTATTCACAAATAATTTGTACTACTATATAATATTTTGGCAAGAGCCGCTCCCCATCGTGTGATAAACAGTACCAATTTTAAGGAGTATCTTCTTTAAAATATGGGCTCAATCAATTTAACAATATGTATTTTTATTCATTCTTTTATATCTGTCTTCCACTTAACTTTTTTTCATTATAATACTCCCTAAATCAACAAGGATTTTTCATTAGTTTTAATGTATGGTAGCTACATGCTTACTAAGCTTCAATAAAATATGGGACAATGTAACATCGGAACCAATAGGTACTAGTTTTACCAAATTAATCTTTAAGGCAAAATTTATTGCACGAAAGCGGTTTAATTCGCTCAAATTTTAATATTATGGAGTTTAGCCTCACATTTTTGGTTGTGAACTGCTAAAAATATGTAATGTTGTTTCTGCATTGTTTTGTAAACAGTAACTATTAAATTTACAGGTTCGTCTACGATTTCAAACGAAACAATGGCACTAAACAAGCAGCGTTTTCGGGACAACAAAACGCCGGTTAACAATTTGTTAACAGATTTTATAAAATCTGATCTATCTTGTCGTGTGTCCACTTCGTCAATATTCAAACTCAACAGCAGAAAAAGTCGGGATAATTTCACCAACATATTGTTGAAAATTCAAAGTGATCTCAATACTTTAAATTCAAAAATGTCTATATTAGAAAACAGAACACCTACCTGATGTTTTTTTTTTATTTGTAATAAAACAAACTGTACACAATAAATTAATATTTAATAAATAATTTATCGATTTCGACATAACAATGCTATATTTATACACACTATATAAAAACGTTATGTGATTTTTATATACAAATATAAGTGATGTAAATATTATATACAAATTGTAATGAGCTATCTAGCTACATATTTATCTACTTTTAGGACTAGTTGTAACAGTTTTGGAATTATCTTTAGCAGACTATGCTTTATTAATTTTTTTACACCTAAAAGGCTACATAATATTCAAGACGCAAATTAAGAACCGCCTAATATCTCCTAAGTCATTCTGTACCGAGAAATACCCGTAGAAATACTGAGTCGCAATAGACAATCTAGATTAATGTCACCTAAGCCAAAAATTTAAAATGTAAGCTTAAATATAGACTATAAAAATATAACATCAGTAACGACCAGCCAAATTTCAAATTCAATAATGATTTCTTGAACATCGATTGAGCATTCTGAAACAAAAAAAAATATTATGAAATAAGGTACCTACCTGACAAGAAAGCAGAATATTTAATGTAAAGGAAACAGCCATAGTAAGATGTACGCATACTAATTAACAGCATAAATTGTAACCTTACAGCACTTCTCGTCGTTCTCGTCTCTGTGTATCGCGGTGGACTTTACAAATATGCAATTTCACTAGCACAAAATATACCCAGAACACCATTTGTGGAGTCACACAAAGAATTATCCTGCGTGGGAATCGAATCCACAACACAGACATCGGAAGTCGTAGTTTAAACCACTTTGCCGTCTGCTTTTTGCCAGACTTAATTGTGGCTAAGCATTATCACGTCAGCAAGCTTTTCGAGTCACACACTTATTGGGCCCGTAGAATGTAACTCAGTAAAGCGTATCGACATCGCATCGTGTCATTGGTTGAGCGATCACCGTGATTGGGTGAGCGATTATTGTAACATCACGCGTCTATGTCTCTACTAATCACAAATAAGACGATACGATGTCTGTGAATGATGAAGGGGGCTGATCAGGGGAGTTAGACAGTATCTCACTAAATTATATCGACATCGCATCGTGATATTGTGATTGGTTGAGAGGTCACCATGATTGGCCGAGAGATTATAGTGACATCACGCGTCGTTTTCGCTACCAATCACATGCGAGAAGAAACGATTTAGTGAGTTACATTCTACGGGCCTTAGGCTAACTTTTCGGATGTTTTCCTGTAAAAAATCCCAAGCCTAACATGAACAAAGTTCTAAAATTAGTTTAACCAGTTATAAAATGCAGTTTTAATATTCCGTTGCATTTTTTTGCAATGGCGAGATATGGAGTGAATTAGCCCCAGCAAGGTATAAATTGGATCTCCCAGGGCTATTATAATGAAGTAACGCGGTTACGCACAGACAAGAGTCTAATTGAATATTAAATAATAATTTAAACATGCATGGATGTTGTTATAATATATGCGTACTTAGATAATGTATGGCAAACCTTATGAATTAATGTATGTACACAAACAAATATTTAATCATTCAAATTGATTCTCAATAACAGTTACGTAAAATCAATATCTTGTGGGCTAAACCCACTATATAATGTTGACGAAATTTACCTTAAATTCAAGGTTGTATACACTTTCTACACAGCATTTACTCATGATAACGAAGCCACACATACGATCTTGCATACCGAGCGCATACTCTATGCTACGGATCAGATCATTTGTTTTTAAAACCAGCAGTGCCTGCCGGTCCACTTGTTCCAAGCACTCCGTGATATAGTGCATAATATATGGTAGTTCATTCTGAAATGTTGACTTCTGCAAAGATAGAACAAATATATAAAACAGATGCAGCTTTTATCTGTAAATTTAAGATATTTGGGAAATAATTACTGTAATAGGTTATATAGTCGTGTCTCTAAACACAATATTTTTTTTAGAATTATTGTCCGTTTGTTCGTTCGCTCATCACGCAAAAACTACTAAACGGATCTTGATGCAACTTTTTTTATTTGAGAGCTCTTGGTTAGACTTAGCCGTGTGGGGCCGGCTTTAGAATTGTCCCATCCCTCTCTACCCACGGGAGTCGTAAGAGCCGACTGAGGGAATGCCGGGGGAGTGGGCTGCAGCACTCCCTCGAGTATTAACAACATCCACTGCGATCGCCAACCCGCCTGCCAAGCGTGGCGATTACGGCATTTTCCACCATGCCGGGACCGCTCGTTGTGGCGTTCTCTTGGGGAGGCCTATGTTCAGCAGTGGACGTTGAAAGGCTGATGGATGGATGGATGGATTAGACTTAAAAACTGGTAGGTATACATTTTATCCCGCTACTATATCGGGAACCTGAGATATAATCGAAAAACTAGCTTTTGGCTGCGGCGAAGCCGCGAGCAAAGGCTAGTCTATACTAATAAAAAGCTGTAATAGAGCTGTCTGTACATTTAAGATATTTGGGAAATAATTAGTGTAATAGGCTATATATAGTCATGTCTAAACACAATAATTTTTTAGAATTATTGTCCGTTTGTTCGTTCGTGCATCACGCAAAAACTACTAAACGGATTTTGATGCAACTTTTTTTATTTGAGAGCTCGTGATTAGACTTAAAAACTGGTAGGTATACATTTTATCCCACTACTATGTCGGCAACCTGAGATATAACCTAAAAACTAGCTTTTGGCTGCGGTGGAGCGACGGGTACAGGCTAGTATAAACTAAAAACACTGTTTTAGTGTGGTTATTCAAAGTGAGTATAATGTTTGTGCCAGATGTTCACTGCTTAAACGCTATCTTGTTTAGCTAATCATAGCCAGGCTGCATGGTAGTTCAAGGGGCCACGTTGGCAAATGCAAAACACGTATCACCGAATTTCGGAACTAGCTGTAGTGCCTGATCTGATATTGATCGTAATTTTGCAAACAGGTGGCGTTAATATAAATCAAAAACATTTATGTAAACATTGTTTAAGGGAACATCAATACATAATTTTTTTCATAATTAACAAAATATATATATTTTTTTTATTGCATGTAGTGGCAGACGATCCACGGCCCATTTGATGGTAAATGGTAACCGTCGCTCATGGACTTAACTATACCGAGAGTATTGTCAAGCCCCTGCTCACCATTTCATTTCACATATTATATGAAATGAAAGAATAAACGGCTATCTCCTGCTAAAACGCAACTATGTGCTTCATGGCCGGTCACACGGGATTTATTTATTTATTAAGGCACACAAAACAAAACATAGTGCTACTTAAAACTAATCAAAATAGGTCAATAGAAACGTTTTATACTATGCTTGTAACTATGTGTACACAGCATGATCAATCACATGTACAGAAAGGAGTTACTTAGAACTAAGCTTAATGCTAATATAAGCACAATTGTAATATACTAGAATAGACAATAAGTTTAATACTAATATAAGCACAATTGTAATATACTAGAATAGACAATATCAGAATGGTAAAGATAAAAATGGATTAAAGTTGGTTTAAAACAAAAGTTATGAGGCTAAAGACAAAATATGCCTCGCAGTATATTTAAATTTTAATATATTATAATTAAAAATGTCTAAGGTTTCGTGATGTATACGCAAGAGATCATTATACAAACGACACATTCTTACGACAGGATTGTAAAATGACGTATTATTGATGTGGACATCTAAGATGAAGGATTTAAGATGTGGTTGGCGGGATCTAAACCTAATATTTAAACTTATAAGCGATAGCAATTCAGGGCAGTCTATAGTGGAGTGTAGGATTGATGGCAAACAGTAATTTTTAAAGAAAACATTGATCCTTTTTTTTCATCCCTACTTCAGTCAGGTTTACTAGTGGTTGAGCCTTGCTTATCCCACCATGAATGGTCCGAGTAGGGGGAAGTACCACCCTCTCACAAAAGAGGTCGAGTCGTGCTCGGCTTAGGTCGGGCAGCGCCGTCTACTCGTCACGGCAATGGTGAGGGACAGGGGGTGGGTCACGGTCGCCGCCTTCTGCGAGGAGGTTATCTCGCAGAAGGATGCGGCGGAGAGCGTCAGGAAGGCTGATCGTTCCGCCGACCCGTACCGCCGCCATCGACTGGGGCGGCGCAGGTGTGAGTACCTGCGCCTGATCCCGCCTTAGCCGAGGCTGCGGGTGGATGGACCGGGTCCGCCACCCGCTAGGCCTCCCGCAAAAGTGCGACGCTCCGTGTGCAGATGCGTCACTCAGTAGAGTGTTCCCGAAAGGGTACTTTACTACTTATTATTATTGTACTCAACACTTACCTCCTGTGAGTTTGGCCTCGTTTTGCCAATGCCTTTCATAATCGAGTCCCATGGTCTTCCAGTGACCATACAAGCAAATAGACCATATAACTCTTTCCGTATACCTAATTCTTCTGCATGAACTTTCATCTCGTCTCTATTTCGGTCAATTATTGATAACCATAATTTGGAGTAGTGGTACCTGAACTTATCTGACAGTTGCTGGAAAGTAAAATCACTTTAGGAAAAAGCTAATCGAATAATGGGACACTTTAAAGGTTATGGCACATTATACCGGTGCTGTACCGCCGCATCCCAGCAATTAAGTTGTCATTTAAATTAAAGCATTATTCGTGACTCGTATAATATATTTCATAACGTTAATACATGGCTTGTAACCAACGGCGGGCAGTCGGCTTTCTTGCCGCTACCAGACAACTGAACTGGCAGCCAGCGCGCTTCAAGCGGACGGACTGCAACTACCTGCCTCCTTTTCTACTCCATGAACCAAATATCCATGCATTGTTTAATGTTTTGAAAATATTTAAATAATTTACTCCTTTATTGTTAAGTATTTGTATAATATTTCTATTCTAACTACTTGATTTATGTGTTTGGTTACAGTAGGTCCTATATGGTTGTATATTTTTGATGATTTTCCGAAATATCCTGTTAGGTTTCATTGTATGCCGTGTGGGGCCGGCTTTAGAATTGTTCCACCCCTCTCTACCCACGGGAGTCGTAAGAGCCGACTGAGGGAATACCGGGAGAGTGGGCAGCAGCACTCCCTCGAGTATTAACAACATCCACTGCAATCGCCAACCCGCCTGCCAAGCGTGGCGATTACGGCACTATCCCCCATGATGGGACTGCTTGTTGTGGCGTTCTCTTGGGGAGGCCTATGTCCAGCAGTGGACGTTGAAAGGCTGATGGATGAGGTTAGATTTCATGAAATGGACGGTGGCATAAGCCCAATATGCAAATAGAAATAAAGAAAGAAATATTTTTATTCCTACATCAGGCAAAATATTGACATAGCTATACAATAGTAAAAATAATATAATAAAGAAATAGAGTAAAAAATAAGATTAAATATAGGTATCGTAATAATAAATAGAGTGCTGCTCAAAGTTCATGAAAATTTGGATGTAATATGAGTATAACATGGATTTAATTTGAGAATAACTCACTAAGTGATCTAACTACAACTTACAGCATACAAACCGTGATCCAACAAGTACACTGTAACATCCTTATCGCCAGGATCCTTTTTCACAAGAATGTTGCCAGGATGCGGATCACTGTGTACAAAACCGCTTATAAAGATCATGTGAGAGTACAAATCCCCAAGTTTTTTGCACAGATCAAACCTGTTAATCTTGTGGTCCTAAAACATTGCAGAAGTATTAAATAACTATGCTTTGCCCATGTCTTATGCCTCAAGTATAGTGTACTCTAGCAGTGGGTAGACATACCATTTTTAAGTGTAATCAAAAGCTACCAAACAAAAATTTCAAAATTTTTTCAGTAATTTTTGTATGATGTGCAAAACAAACACACGAAAATTCAAAAAAATTGAGCCCAATACAGTGATTTTATATCAAATCTTCAATGTCAGACACAGCTTTATAGTAGTACTGATAGTAACGCAAATCATTGTCAGTGAAATTATGAAAATGGGCATTTAAATAAACGTGGTTTTTCAGTTGACAATTTTAGTGTATTGTTTAATAACTTTAATAATACTATCCTCGCAGCATATATGAGTTTTCATTAATTATATTAGGTGATATTCAAAATTTATTAATAGTGTTAGTTATTGCTTGTGCCTATTATTCTTGTTCTAGTATTATTAAATAGTTTTCACTATTGTTTTACACTTTTTTAAGTAAAAAAATTATTAATTATTTTATAAATAAGTAAAAAGTAGTAAATCACAAACGTGTGCAAGCAGGGGCCAGTCGTTAGTAAGGACTATATAATTAAATTGTATGCATATGTACAAAACATGAAGAAAATAAAAATTTAATAAATTTAACTTTACAAAGCGTAAATACTTACATCAATATATTTGGCATCATTAACTTGTCCTCCATTAACATATTCCATAACTAGAACCCGGTCACTACTATATTCCCAAAATATTTTGGGTACTTTCAACCACTTATAATTAGTAAACAATTGTGCCACTTTCTCAGCATTGTGACCTTCTTGTATAAAATCTAACTCTTTGGCAATATTTTTCTTAGTTTCATCTATTAACCATTGCATTTGGAAGTCAGGAAACACTTTAGACATAGTTAGAATAATCAACTCCATCCATTTTAAGTCTATTTTAATATTCTTTCTGACAAAATGATGTTGAACTTTCACAGCAACTTCTGTGCCATCTTTTAACTTTGCTTTGTGTACCTGAGCAAGTGATGCAGTACCCAAGGGTTCTAGATCAAATTCTTCAAACAAATCTTTGGGCTAAAATATTTAAATCATTTTATAACATGTTATTGAATTTACTTCATCAAATCAAATTGTTTGATCCCTAGTCAAAGGTCACCTCAAACAGCAAACACCTTTAACTTTTCGAGATTCTTCAAAATTATCTGTGTATTTGTTTACAGTTATTCAGTAAAAAATTGTGAGGAAACCTGCATGCCTCAGAGATTTTTTCAATGGCTGGTAAAGTCTACCAACCTGCACTTGACTAGCATGGTCGAGCATGGCGGAATGCCTCTCACTATGAGGGGAGACACATGCCCAATAGTGGGATGGAAATGAAAAATATTGCAATTGTTTACTGGCTAATAGTGTAAGTTAACAGATTTTGAATACATGTCATAGGCAGAAATATTTTACTATGGTTTTTTTATATTACTTTAAACATAATATATTGACCAGTATACATTGTTTCACTGTTGCTTCTCATAATAAACAATCAATAAAAGGGTTGGAAAAAAAAAGCACTGAATTTAAACTTATTCACAAATTTATCATCCCATACTTACTTCCTGTTTCAGGTCTTCTTTTATGACTTTGTAAAGTTCCTCAACTGTATTCCTTGGCGCATCTTTGTGCAATATACGCATTGTCGTCACGTATTCACTTGGTAACAAATAATCAAGCGCACCAACATGTTGTCCTACTTTGATATACACACCTTTATTGGCTTTGCATAGCTCGAGTAGTTTCTCTGCCCCAATTTGATGAGCTTGACTCCTAACATCCAAATATTCTTTTGAATTTCTGTCCCATTCTTTACTGTATAACATAACTCTATACGTCCTTCCAATATTCACCGCCGTATAGGCTGCGCGTGAAAGCCTTACAATAGCCAAAGACTCATAATCGAAAGCATCATCTTGAAGCTTGAGAGCACCTATAGAACATCCAATCGCAACAGTTCCATATAATCCGTATTTCACCAGCCGTGGTAATTTACGCGCGAACATATTGAAGAGTACAGGTTAAGGTTGCTGAGTAAATTATGTCACTATCATACTCCAATGAAGTAGGTTTTATTTGCGCTAGAGTCACTCTTTACTTCTGAAGTTGAACTAACAATGACGAAAAACATGGAATAATCAATCAATACATTCATATATTATATGCACGTCGCACCTGCGTGTGATGAATGAAATGAAATATTAATTATTCACTAAGCATACATTCATTTTGTATTTTGATGGAAAGGAATTGAATTTGAATTATAATTTTGACCAATGTCATTTAATCTCAATGTCAATGTCATAATTATCATAGACAATTAAGCAGTACGTTCCGTTTACGTTCTTGACGTCCATTATTTTCCACATTCCACTTGCTTACTTGCCTATGAGAGTTTCGTTTGTAAATAATAATAGAACTGGTTCTAGAGTTTCAAACATTCACTTTGGCTCAAGTCTTGAAATGGGTCATGAGTTTGGCGTGAGCAAAAATGACGTCATCAATGACCCGTTAGCTGAAGGTCAGTATGGCTTCCATCACTGTCGGCTCGCTGGTGATCTTCTCGCGTACCTACCTTAACGTTGGGTAGAAGCCTTGGGGAGATAGGGAATATGCATTGCTATTTGTGTGTTAGTATGGGAGTTGCACTATGTATCGGCCTCCAGAAAATCCCTTGGAATACGCTGAATCTTTTTTTAGATTATTCTACTCTTTGACGCTGAATAAGTGGGACACACTAATTAGTCTGTGTAAGTGATAGAGACAACTTGTGTACAGTTGGACGCACCCTCAGGTTGGCTTCGTTATCCACTTAACGCCCAACGTTCCACCATTACGCCACCGCGGCATAGGGCCGAAATTACAATTTCGAAAAAAAAAGACAAGGTTAAAAATATATATTTTTAATTCAAAAATAGAGTGATTACATATAATTATTTTGTTTCAGACCACTTGATGGATACAATTTACAATAAGAAAAAAAATAAAACCATGTACCATAGTATAAAAATATACATATACATCCTTTCTTAAAAACCAATGATATTTGTTAGTCGCGCGGTTTTCGCCGCTGATGTTTAACAATGTATTTCTGTACAATAACAAGATGGGAAATAAAAATATTTATTATACCTAAAAGCTTGTTTCATCCTTAAAATTATGTAACAATTACAATTATAATTGAATAAACCACTACTGTAAAATATGAGAACAAACACATCAGAGTACCTCATCCATAGCAATTAACTTTAAGTATCACAAGGTTTTTTGGTTAACAAACATAATTAGATTCAAATTAAATTATCTTCAAATAAACTACATAAAAATAGCTTTCAAATGGTACTAAACTCATGTTTTTCTGGTGAACAGGAACGAAGATATTAGCATTTCAAGTAGATATATAAGATAGATAGACTCGCAAAAAGTCAAGAAATATAAGGGTCTATCTACATTAGCTTGTCTGGCCCAACAATTGACTAAATATCATTTAAATTCTGTTGAAAACGCAATTTCTGTTTTTGATTAATATGGAGTAGATTAGACAGCCAAGAAAACGCTACAAATTCCCAATAAACCATGACCCAGATCTGGTTCCACCGCAGTGCGCCTTGTGCCTTCTCTGGCTGATGCCCAGTGCCTTCACCTGATGACGTCCTAGGCGTGTCACTAAATACAGAAAACATAAATATGTAAAAACATTATGTCTAATTTATTACTGTCCTACCATTGAGCACCGGTCTTCTCTCAGTAAGAAAGGGATGTGGGCCGATGACCATGCTGGGCTGGGACCACTGTGGGGCTTAAGTGTCGTATGATTACTTATTGGGTATATGAAATAAAGGTATGCACGTGTTCATATAAATTGCGTTTATTCTCGACTGTCTTACACGGCGGGCGCAGCCGCCTCTACCACACATGTATTTTGCTTACGCTACACTAACCTACATATAACCATGTATTACGTAAGGTACATTGTGTCCATACACCATTTCCTCCTTTATAAAAAAGTAAAATAACTTATAGCTAAGAAAATACATAAACATAACACAAATCTTACTAATAAAATTAAAAACGAAAATTACGAAATTCATAATTGCATTCTACATTATATTACAAATAAGTACACTTGCGTCATTTCACTAATACTGCACAACATGCAAAACGCAGCGGTGTTTTGATAACTCGACCACTTCGCGTCGTTTTATGATATACAACTTTGCTAGATGTGTCCTCATTACAATCTGGATTAAAATAACTACTATTTGTAACATCTAATTTAGAACTAAGGGTATCACTACTGTTATCACTATCTATTGTATACGCAGGCTTGAGTCTGTCTATGGAAATACATGTTTGCTTATCACCTATCTTAATAATAAAAGTCTTTCCTTATCCCTTTATGGCGTTATATGGACCGTCATGACGGCTGTAGTGACTTTCTCATTACATCATTTCTAACGAACACACTTTGGCACGTATTTAGATTTTTGTAAACAAACAATGATCGTGAGTTACCATGGCGTGCTGGTCGCGGTTTTAATGTATCGTAAAAATCGCCAGGTAATCGAATGGGTCTACCGTAGGTTAATTCCGCTGCGCTCACGCCACTATCGCTTCTAACAGCTGCGCGCAGCCTTAATAACGCTATCGGAAGTTGCTCAACCCACGTTTTGTTGCATTGTAAACGTGCCATAAGAGCCACTTTTAGTGCTCTATGCCAACGTTCAATCATGCCGTTGCTTTGTGGATGGTAAGGAGTCGTATGCAACTTATGAATACTCATACATTTCATAAGGTTATTAAATAGGTCACTCTCGAACTGTCTACCATGATCACTTGTGAGTTTTAAAGGGCACCCAAAACGAGAGATCCAACACTCAAATACTATTCTAGCCGCCGTCTCTGCTGTGATATTTTGGACAGGCACAGCTGCAGGCCAACCCGTGGCACGGTCGATAATCGTTACGCAATATCTATAACCGTCGGGTGAGATCTCTAGAAGTCCGACTATATCAATGTGTATGTGTTGAAAACGTTCAACCTGCTCAAAAAATACCTACACCCGAAATAGTATGTCGGCTTATCTTTACCTTTTGACACATAGGACATGCCCTAGCCCACTTAGTAATATCTCGATCTATATCTGGCCAAAAAAACTTTTGTTTTACCATCTGCTTCGTACATTTAATTCCAGGATGACTGAGATCATGTACTGAATGAAAAGCTATTATGCTAAAATTTTCGGTTAAATAAGGTCTAATTGTACTTGTTGAAATCTCACAATAAACTTGTTTCTCACAGTCTGGTAGGTAATACTGCTTAAACTGTAGTTTGTTAACCGACACTCGTAACTCTCGCTGCAAATACTCCTCACTGGATTGTTTTTCCGCTAATGCTGCATAGTCCAGTACCGTGGGACAACTTATTGTCTCTACCCGAGAAAGAGCGTCTGCTACTGTTTTGATTACCGCTTATATATCTAATATCCGTACTAAACTCACTTACGAAGTTGACGAATTCGCCTGGGACTTTCTTTATCGCTGTTTACTTTCGTGAATACGTGTATATAAGTGGTTTATGGTTGGTAAATATTGTTATCTTTCGACCTTCTATTAAATTTTTAAAATGTCTGATGGCCATAAATATTGCTAACAATTCCCGGTTGTATGTGGAATACTTAATTTCCGTCTGAGTTAATTTCCTGGAAAAGTATCCTAGCGGTTTCCAGCAGTTTTCGACTTGTTGTTGTAGGACCGCTCCTAGACTAGTATTTGAAGCGTCACACATTAACGATAAATTAGCATCGGGTAATGGATACGACAATGTAACGGCGCTTTTTAAACTGGCCTTACATTTCTCAAACGCATCAATGGCCTTATCAGTCCACTTTATCAAAGTTTTGTCGCGCTTTAAAAAAAAAGAAAGCCAAAAAAAGAAAGCCGGTCCCACACGGGTACTTAAATATATTGAGCAATTTAGTACCGTGCCATACATTGAGCTGTAGTCCACCATGCTAGCCCAGTGCTGGTTGGCAGACTTTACATTCCTATAGTTACATGATATACCAAATTTTCATTCCTTATTTGCAAGTGATAGCTTCTCTTGTAAATAACTAAAATAGGTGCTAAAAAAAAATAATCCATACTTACGAGAAAGGCAGCATGCGTGAGAAGTTGGCCCCACCATGACTGGCCCGACCACGAGCACGAGCACGGCCACGGCCACGTCCTCTTATACTTTTGTCCATGATCTAAAATAAAATCATCCCTGTGCTATAAATTTTATGATGACTGGTAGAGTAGTTATGGTGATCTATCCCACATTAGCCGTAAACATTTTAACGAGATATTAAGTAGCCCATTTGATATTCCAGATTATAATCTATCTCTATGCCAAATTTCATTCAAATCCGTTCTGGCGTGATTAATTGGTGCAGTTGAGATGGCCAATTTTGAATGTAGCCCATGTGCTACACCACACTTTAATCTATCTATGTGTGAAATTCACTCAAATCCGTTCAGCCGTTTCATTGAGTTGCAAACATCCACACCAACACTAGGAAGAAGTAAGATTTTTACAAAATTGAAATTAATATTTACAGCTCCAACCACACAATTTTATGAGCGACCATCCAACATGAGTAAGAAGTAAAGTAAGATTTCGATTAAAGTCCATATAAAAAATATATTTCTAACATATAAATATCAATTTTTAGATGGGACCGTGCCCTGAGTTCACGAACGCCACATAACTTTCACAAGATGGCCGATCGTTTGAGTCGTAAATTGTAAGAAAATGATGAATCTTGTAGTATATTATATTTAAAGGGACTTTATCGTACACACAATAGTAGATAATCAATGTATACCATTATTTAAATGTGATTACACCATTAATTTGTAATAATTAATATGTAGCTAAATGCAATCTGCCGCCATTCGGAACAAAAATTTTTGGTAGTAAACTTAAAAAATACATTACCATGAAATGAATTGACCCTCACCATAAGATTAATTGCTCACACTCTAAATAATATGTTCAAATAACTAAATAAAAAATATGATAATGGTACATACCGCCAATATACGTTAATTTATTTTTGAAGACGACCACTCGCGTCGCGTGCCGGCGGAAAAAGTGAGTCTTTTTTTAGATTATTCTACTCTTTGAAAGTGAGTCTTCAGTATAAACACTTTGAAAGTGAGCTCATGGTACAGGGTAATATTTCATTTATTTTCTGTTGAATGTTAGCACTATGTAGTATTCGCGATGTGTTACTGAGCTTACGTTATCTATTATGGAGATAGTGTTCTTTCTCTATGGTAATAATCGACTACGTAAAGTGTTCCTTCTCTATGGTACTAATCGACTACGTAAACAGAAACAAAAATTATATTTGAACCGTGTGAAGAAAAACTAACTAACTTTTGTTGCCGTTAGCTAGTCTACGGGTACAAATTGCGTAGTAACTTTAGTTACCACCGCGGTACCAGCGGGGCCTCAAAACCTTGCTCATAGACTTGTTCTTGCTCGGTCACTAAAGGGAGCGCTCTGAACTAGTTATTTTTTCCAAATGAACTAGTTCGGACATCTAGTTCAATTAGTTCTCTAGTGACTATTTCTTCATTAGGTCATCTAGTTCTCTAGTTCTATTGGGTCATCTAGTTCTATAAGGTCTTTAGTTACCTACACTGATCTTTATTATAACTCTTTGATGACGTAAATGAACTGTGTAACTATTTTATGACTAATAGGTCGCATTAATTTATTGTATAATAGGAACTATAATTACATTCTACTACCTACTTTACTATTATATTTGGAACAAATATTTGTTTTCTCGTAATAATTTGTAGACTTAAGACTGTAATTATATCTAATATTTTATTTTACCTAATTAATTTAAACATTAGAATAGCGTATTTAAAAATCAAATTAAACAAACCTATAATTATTTATATTTTCACATATTTACACAACAAATAAAAACATGACCTAATTATTACACCTATCTCTTTTTTAAAAACATTATATTTATAAAAGAGATAGGTAGGTCAGTTAGAAAAGAAAGAGAGCAAGATACAAATGTTTCTTGAGTCGAGATACGAACTATAATCCATACCGCTCTCGATAAACTAAGATCGAAAACGAACTAGCTCACGGAATAGTTTGTTCTAGTTCAGTGTCAGGAACTACTTCCTAATAGTTCTTAGTTCGTGAACTACACAAGTCTATTGCTTCAGTTTTATACGACTAAGACACGTTTGCGTCACCACTGCAAAGAAGAACCCATTTTTCGTAGCATCATGGGTAGTTTTACTGACTACTGAGTTTTTGCACAATAAAATGGAATGATTTCGCTTTTTTTTCACTTTTTCTGCATCGCAATCATCATTATTCGTACCATTAATTCACTTTTCACCCGATAATTATATACGCAAAAAAAGATAATTCTCAAGTCTAGTCATAAATGGACTTTACAAATATTTTAAAAATATACGTTGTATGATAATAATAATATGAGTAGATTGAAAAAATCCGAAATATCCCTAGACGATTGATGTGGTATTATATATCTATGGCAGATTTATGGCATTTTTGTTCACAGTTTAACTAATGTTTGGCAGATTTTTTATTTTTTCAGATGGTCATACTGCCTACGCCATTTTGGTGCTAGTGTTCCGTTTCCGTTGACAGATTCTTTCAGATAAAAATTCTCTAAAATGAAGGCTAAAGGAGAGGTAAGTCCGGTAATTTGTTAAAATTATTGTGTTAAAATCACAGTGAAATTACTTTGTTAACGTTTTTTGATTCTAAAGACTAGATCGGTGTATTGAAGATTGAATTCCTTGCTCAAAATGTGATAATATCGTCTGTATGTGACTCGTACACGTTGTGTCGGTACTTTACAATGTGATAAATTCATTATACCTTCTGCATTGGTGTTTATATTGCTTTTACATTCGTTTTATTTACATTTAAATTATCATTCATTGACCCCTGACTGACTTTTTTGAAAAATATAAATAATATTGTACAGGGTTTTAGGTTATCTCGTATTGTAAGCTATTGATATGCCCGACTTATATGCTTCGTTACAATTGATTTTGATGATATTTGCAGTTGAAGGAATATGAGGTCATCGGCCGCAAGCTTCCCTCGGAGAGCGAACCGAAGCCTCCCCTGTATAAAATGAGAATATTTTCACCCGATCCAATTGTTGCAAAGTCCCGTTTCTGGTACTTCTTGCGCCAGTTGAAGAAGTTCAAGAAGACCACTGGGGAAATTGTCTCGATTAAGGTAATCGAAATAAGCATATTTATTTAATAACGCCTTATTGAATCAGTGCACATTCTATTCATCATTATGAAAATGTCCATATGGTGACAGACTAAGAATATAAGTGTCTATCCCAATCTTTCCTACGTGATAAACAAGGTGGCTAAGGGAAGCAAAAAATTATCACCCATTGCATTACTGTTATCTTCTCTGAGACCGCCACCTCATTTGTTTCTCTGCCAAGTCTGTTAATTTATACTTATTCCAAAACCTAAAAAACTGAAAAATAGTAATGGGGTAGCAGATGAATATTCAACTTCAAGGCAGGCAGAATGGGAGGTAAGAAGTTCATATGATGGGCCACGTGGCGTAGTTGGTAGTGTGACTTCCGTGCATGAGGGTGTGGGTTTGATTCCCACTCAGGACAATTATTTGTGTTATGAATACAGATATTTGTACTGCGTCTAGGTGTTTTCTATCTATTATATGTATTTACAAAAAAATAGTATGTATTATATCCATAATCTGATACCCATAGTACAAACGTTACTATGGGTATCAGAAAAAAAGAAAGCTTAGTTTTGTACCAGAGGATGTGTGAAAATGTCCGTGAATATTTATTATTATTATAAATCAACTTCTTCATTTCGCCTGCCTTCTATATTATTATGTTTAATCTATACAAATAAATAAAAGTATGCCTAGACTCTCACGTCTCTCACTAGTGATAGCTGATGTTATTAGGAGTAACTTTTCCATACAAAAAGTAAATTCCATGTAGACAAAGTCTCGGCTTGCAGCTAGTATATTATGCATATCTAAGCTCTGTTTTGTCAACTTTAAAGGAAATCCCAGAGAAGAGTCCTGTGAAGATCAAGAACTTTGGTATTTGGCTACGTTATGAATCCCGCTCCGGTGTACACAATATGTACCGAGAGTATCGTGACTTGAGTGTGGGTGGTGCTGTAACACAATGCTACCGTGATATGGGAGCCAGGCACAGAGCACGAGCTCATTCTATCCAGGTAACTCATTACTTTCTTTACACCTCGAATTAGAAATAAATTGTTAAACTTGAATTTCACTACACAGATTTCATAGTAGCTTATAAAAATACTTTGTTTATTTTTCACACAAAATTTTTCTTCTTCCTTCATAAGGATGTGTGTTCAGAGAAATTATAGATGTAGAGTTGGTTCTACACAGCATTGGCATACATCTGAACAATCAAACTTCATAATTTAGTTAACTATTTTAATTACAAACTTAAAGGAAGAATGCACAGCATCCATTTTACAATTTAAGACTTGCCTTTTGATTTTATATGTACTTTTATAAAGCCTACAGAGCTGTGTCTGTACATTTAAGATATTTGAGAAAAAAATGACTGTATTGTATATATATATAGGCATCTCTGAATACAAAACAATTTTTTTAGATGTTTTGTCTGTTTGTTCGCACATCATTCAAAAACTACTGAACGTATTTTGATGCAACATTTTTATTTGATAGATTTTGTTATGATATATATAATTATATATTATTCCGCTACTACACCAGGAACCTGAGATATAACTCAAACTAACTGCATCGGAGCTGTACTAGCTAGTACTTTATAAAGCTGTAACAGGACAACTTTGAAGATATTTGAGGGAAAATGCACTTGATTAGATTTAAAAACTGGTATATTATACCCCACTACTATAATATATCAAGATACCCGCAGTGTGCCTTCTCTCGCCTGTACTGGCAGACCACTGGAACTATGTGACATTACTTCTGCGAACCGCCGGCGGAACAAAGGACACACTTAGGAATAATCCTTGTATAGTGGGGGGTGTCCACCAACTTACCTTATTAATCCACCTTACTACTTCAATATAACTTCAATATAACTACCATTAGGTGATAATATCTGACATGAGGTTTTTTTATAGATCATCAAAGTGGAGGTCATAAAAGCAGCCGCATGCCGCAGACCACAAGTTAAACAATTCCACAACAGCAGTATCAGATTCCCACTGCCCAAACGTGTGCATCACCACAAGCGTCTGAATACCTTCGCATACAAGAGGCCCAGCACATATTTCCTCTAATTATGTATGACACTTATTAATAAAATCCATCCTGATTTAGGATTCACATGTCTGTTTTATTTTATCAACCAGATGCTATAAGAGTGATTTCATTACATACAGTGTCCTCATGGTGATAAGGTTAATTAGATTGGCTAGTCTTACTAAAATTTTATAGAAACTGGAAGGATGCTGTTGGGTTTAGAACATGTTGTATGATACACAATGCCAAACTCGTCCTTATTTTGATATTTTTACATATACATATATATTCTTAAAACATTTGACATGCTTAGCCATATAAATGATGATAAACGTCACCAAAGACGAGAAGGAATGTGTTATCGAAATTCGTAGTCCATAGCGGATGTCACGATGGCTGAATTGCCAAAGCATCTGGAAGTTGTCCTGGAAATGCAGATTCAAATACTGATAGTAGTTTTTATTTTCGATTTCTCATTTTCACACTGTTATAAAAATCTTTCCTGTACACAATTTTAATTAGCTTTATTTAAACGGGGCTACAGCAATAGTGAGTCGGTCACATGGATCATTCCTTCTCAATCCCCACGTAAATATTCTGCTACTCAAAATGACACTGAATCTGACCATAATTAGATGATAAAATTTTGTAGCGTAGTCATACTTGGCAGTCTCAGACTTGTGGGCGACCCGCCGATATGTGATTAAAACATGCGCACCGCACACCTCGCCGCGGGTGGCCGGGATGCATTCGCCGGCCCCGCGTGAGGGCTCTGACCCCTCCCTCGCCTCACCGGAGCCCGGGGAGATGCCCCGCCCCAGAGTTCGTGCACCCCGCGGACGTTCCAAAATATGCATAAATACTTGCACATTTATAGTCCACCGTCCTCGTCTATCGGAACAGAATAAACTCTCAAAACTGCCGAACTACCAATGGATGGAGTAATTCATAAGAAATAAAATGTTGGATTTACTACCAAACTTGGTGCTATATTATCACCGTTACATCCAGCCACTTTCGATTTGATGGCAACGGAAATCTTTTCTGATCTGATGTGACAGGCGAAACAACACCAGGCCACTATACCTCCTGAGTCTAATAAACTACACCCGTGAATAATGCATAACAAAGCCGTCCTTGGCACATCATAAAACTCCGCTCAAACGCAGCCATGGACCCATGGCCGATGATTGATGATTCAGGTGGTAACTTATGCTCCGTAAAACCACCGTTCAATAATTCAGCTTTTTTTAAGTTTATTATTCATTACTGCTAATAAACAGATTTAGTTTGGAACTGCAATGTACCTAAGCAACTATGTATCAACGGCCTAGTTCAAGCACAATATTATTTATGTACTAGCTGCTAACCGCAACTTGCCCGCGTGGAATTTAGTTATTTTCTTTTTAGTACAGAATCCAAATATTTTTTACTAAAGAAAAGTAGCCTAAGTTACTTCTTGTAACAAGCTAGTGCTAGTGAGTCCCGTCCAAATCGGTCTAGCCTTTCAGGAGCGGTACCTATTCACACACGGGAACAAACATGCGATACGGCAGGATTCTCAGAACCACAACGTTGCAATATTCCGCAAAAATACGAACACAAATTTGACGCGTTTCGCCTTTACGCGAGGCATCCTAGGGACCGCTCGGCAACTAATGAATGCCGAGAAGCCCTGTTGTGTAGCATTGGTGAGATTTTTTGTTATTATCGTGCATGCTACTCTGTTATAATCACATTCTCCTCTATCTCTGTGAGAGTACGGATTGACAATCTTAGGTTATTTTGTGTGTGTCCAAAGATAACCGAGATTGACAATCCGTGGATGAGTGGTGGGCTCTCCTAAAATATCCATTCTATAATAATAAGTAAGTAAGTATATATTTCAGTTTAGGCTGTCCTCCGCTCTCTTGATATTCAATCAGGTGCCTCCTCTAACACCCACTAACAAGGTAGTGGGGCTCTCTTCAATATCTTATATTTATTCAATATAAATGACAAACATTTCATGTAAATAATCTCGTACGAACAACATGACGACAGTTTTAAACATCTAGCTGAGTTCAGTATCAATATTGTGCAATATCATTGAAGTTAGGCTTATAACTACTTTTTTTTATTGCATGTAGTGGCAGACGAGCCACGTGCATTCGCCCACACAACACAAAGCGGTCAACACGCTGTCAAGCTGTGCTTCTCACAGAATAGACGTAAAATTTTATACACGTACTAGTAGTTTAAATGTAAATTCTAATATTAGTAAAGTGAATTGTGAAACCACGCTAAGCTTCCATTACTGAACTACTTATGTTGAACTCAACAAGCCCTACCACCAGTCATGCAATAGATGATAATCGCTTACTTTCCTTAGTCGCCTTAGCTTAGCCGTACGACACCCGTGGGAAAGAATGGGGTGGTGACACTTGTATTCTTAGTCCGTCAACACACGGACAAAATACTTACACAGATAATGGCATCCTACTTAAATTTTTTTTTGTGAGACGGCTTTACCTCCTACGACTGCAGACATCACAGGTAAGTAGTAAGGGCTTTTATTTCTAATATTTTCCAAAAATAACTTGCGTTACTCTAAAGAAATATAATTTATTTAAATATTACATGCATTACATTAATAGTCTCATAAAGTGCGTATTTTTTATCCATATTCGGTCTAACGACTAGGCTATCACTGTTATATAATTAGTACATAAAGTTACTACGAAGTACTTACAAGAACAACAATTTTATAATTCAGATAACTCATAAAATTTTATTTAAAATAATTTCTAAGAATCAAATAATTTACAACAATATAATTTAAAAAATATACAGTATACATAAAATAGTAATGACTTTAGCACCCTTTTTTTTTGCGCGCAGGATAAGGGTCGACTTACATAGAAATTGTAGCGGCTTGTAAAGTCAGCGTTAGTCATGATTAGGCTGCAAGTTAGTTCGCGTTCGGTCACGCTGTTTCGCTGTGACGTTTATTCAGTAAACTATATATTGACAGAAAGCAAAGATGCGACGGGTCGCTAAATGCTTGTGAGCTAGTTATTGATGCTCATAATTACTCGTACAAAAAGGAAATAAACATTGCTATGTTGCGGATACTTTGACACTCTTTTTTTTTGTTAAGGCGATACTTTGACATCTTTAGATGTTCTTCTCTGTCCCTCTGCTAATTATTTTAAGTAAGTACTTGATTTTAATCCTGGAGTTTTATGCTAGATCTCGGCAACGCAGCCCGTCGAAAAACCTACCGATATGATTAGTTACGCGATTAGCTTTATATATTGCGAGCTTAGATAATAATAAATAAATAAATATTCACGGACATTTGAGACAACGTCGTCTGGTCCCAAACTAAGCTTAACGCTTGTGCTGGGTACCAGATTACGGATTTAATACATATATTACTTTTTTTTTGTAAATACATACATATCCAGACGCAGTACAAATATCTGTGTTCATCACACAAGAATATTGTCCTGAGAGGGAATCGAACCCACGGCCTCGTGCACGGAAGTCGGTTACACTACCGACTACGCCACGAGGCCCGTCACTCAGATACTGTAAAACCTCGCAAATCAAGAACAGTTTGCTTTCAATTTTAGTTCATTTATGTTTAAAACGTACACTAAATTTTCTATAAAAAGACTTACTCTAATAAAAATATTACATCAACAATATATCCCCACTATTACTATTAAAAAGGTGTAAAATATACTTCAGAAAAAAGGACTATTATGCTACTTAGGTTTATGAACACAACATTTTTTTTATTTGTTTGTTCGCATTTTGCGCAAAAACTACTCTCGGATTTTGATAATACTTAGATAATTAAACGTTGAGTCCCTACACTGGCTCTCGCGTTTCACTTTTCAAATAAGTGTGGTTTGTTAATTATTGCTCGTAAAGGGATGTTACTTGTGCTTCGGAACGCACGTTCTATAGTTGTTATAGGAAATCCGTAAATCTGGTTTAACACCAGAATATAGTTATAATGTCGTATGTCAGCAGCCAGGGAAAATATATCTTATGATACAACTGGTTAGGTCAACCTCAGTATAATAGGGAATGATCAAAATTAATTAAAAATACAATTATCAGACTTTTAAAATAGTTATAGAAGAAGATAATTTACTATAATTAATAGCTACAATAGACTCCAAATTCATACACGTCTCTCTTTGAAATATCCTGACTAAAATTTTTTGGCCACATTGATATTTTTTTTAAAGTTAATGTTAGTGGACCAAGTAATTTCACAAACATTCAAGTAACGGACAAAACTTACATCCAGACATAGATTATACAACATTTACCCTGTGTATGACACGAATCCAAACACTAGTTGGAAACGGTTATTACACAGACCATTACATTATCCTATATATTTTTTAAATTCGTATCAAAAACATATAATTAAAAAAGTTTCAATATAATAAATGTAAGCACCGCTATACTAACAAACAATAAACACAAAAAGCACTAATATGTAACTAAATCAAAAAACAATTTGTGAACACACTATTTCTGTTGTGTAGGAATCAAACCCAATACTCTTCAACCGTTTAACAGGATAATAAAAACTATTTAAAAATATAATCTCTGATAAATGTCAAAATTCTAAGAATGTAGCGGAATTTATTTGAATCCACCCAAAGAAGTTTTACTTCAGAATCTTAATAGCCAATTTTATTTATATCATATATTTTGATCAATATTTTTAGCACTTGACATGCTCAGCTACTTTAATATCTAATATATAAAATTCTCGTGTCACAGTGTTTGTCGCCATTCTCCTCCGAAACGGCTTCACCGATTCTTATGAAATGTTGTGTGTATATTCATTAGGTCTGAGAATAGGATGTAAACTATTTTTCATACCCCTAAGTGATAAGAGCGGTCCAACCCGATTTTTTTATTTTTTGGACAACATTTTTTATTGTAGGTAATTTTTTAATGATTCGGCATTAAAAATACATTTTCACCCTTCTACTGCCTACCCCTATTTTTAATAGCGATATTAGTAGTAAAAATATGGCGGTACGAAGTTCGCCGGGTGAGCTATTAAACTGTATAAAAAAAGTAGTATTGGAAGAAAATATAAACACTTAAAGATATAAAAATTTGAGAGCCACTTTAGCGGCCGCACGTTTAGCTTGCGCCTTATTGTTGCCGATGCCGTACACCGTATACTGTTGGCCATTTTTAGTGATGGTCAAGGAAATTTTCATCTTGGGTAAATCGGGATCCACTGGCTCTGTTTGGCTGTAAGCAAACCAAATTATTAACAGTGCTATACTAACGACCGAGGAGTGCCAACACAGAATGCCAACCCAACAGTTCATTTTGCTCATAAATCCTCATGCATAGCGATTTTATTATGTTTTTCTCGTTAGAATTTCTTCTTAATTACATTGCAGGGGCAGAGCGCATAGTATTTTATTTTGAACTTTCTTATCATTTGATCATCAATGTAAATGATTACAATTAAGAATGATGCCAAATAATGAAATATTTCGTATATATTTTAACCACTTCACATGCTCGACCATTCCCCAGAAAACAAAGCGAGAAAATGTGACAGCAACCCGTTTAAATATTTATAGAGCTGCGTCATTATTTGGTATGATTCTTAATTGTAATAAATTGGTCTGAATATTTCTCTTTATGATCTTCTTCCTTCATCCATCCCTCTTCTTTCTGACTTCAAATCTCTTTTATGTTATGTTGACTCTCGGTTATACATAAACTCAGTGATTTTATTATCAACAGTAACATTAAATTATGATCTTCTTTTCTACGTCTGTATTTTCGATTTATTCATGATGTCTCACAAAGCCAAAGTATAAACAAAAAAATATATTTATATTAATTCATTAAAAATAAAAAAAATAAAAATCTGACATTCGCGAAATCATCGGGACCGCCAGAATGAAGAATTGAATGAAATTGGTCTGAACATTGTATGCAAATACATCTGACAGATGTCGCAGGCGTCACCCGTGACAGCATGAAGGAATGTGTTATCGAAATTAACACTAACATTATCGGTGTCACATTTTCGCACTGTGTTCTGCTTAGATCAAGAGACTCATTCAATAACAACAAGCATGACACACTGTTTAGTACATCTAACAGTGTGTTAGATATTAGGCTAACTTTAGAATATATTACATGTATGTAGGATTGAGTATGAACGATGAACATAAGAGGCATGATAGGGAACGGAATGTATGGAGAATGAGGTGACATTTAAATATAAGAGTGAAAGGGACGGATGTAGGTGAGTGAGTGAGAGGACGGAAGATAGATTGAAGAGGACACTTTTTATACGAAGACGGGAACATTACGACGAAAGAGTTTAAAAAGATTATTGTAAAGACATATACATTAAAGAAGATTTTCCAAAAATAAATAATTATTTATTTCTACATGTATTTTCGTTCGTTTACTTCATGGGTCAAACTCACTTAACTAGACTTTAGAGTAACAAATCTCACTGTTGGATATCACCCATCTCCATGTTGGGACTTAGATGGTCTAATATAAACTTGATACGATACTGAGCTGACATATAATTAGGTATGTCATTACTCATTAGTATTGTCCTTCGTTAACTCACACACAGAATACATGTTAATTAAAAAATATCTCACCCAAATGAAGGACACGCATGTATATTCTCATACAGAACTTTGACGGGCTGTTGTGGTATACGTGCTGAAAACGCATAAATTTCCTTCCACATAATCTTATAGACCACGGACCAAACAGTTTGCAAGCTGCCACCGCTGTCTAAATATATAGCACCCATTAATGCTTCGAAAATGTCGCTGAGAACCTGTGAAAAGTAAACAAAATGTTTATTAATAATTTTTTTGTCTCTTAGTTAAGTTTTTAAATATCGGTGGAATAAAATGGGTGGCATTTCGTATTGTCTGCATAATTATGTTGCGCAAAAGTTTCAGAAAAAAAATATATATTTATATAACTAGCTGGTACCCGGTGCTCTTCGCTCCACCTAAAAAATTAATACGCACAAAGGAGAAAGCCATTTTACGCCCTGTACGATAGTAGCATCAGGGCTATGATAATTATTAGTATTTTTTATAATACAAATTGCATATTTCCATTTAACACGGATTAGCTCCATGTCGTAATGAAGAAAAAAAGTATTCGAAGGGACTATTTGTAGGTACATCCGATGCGCTGCCATGTTTACCTGAAGTATAATCATCAATCAATACAATCGTTCTTTAATTTTTTTTAAATCATTGTTAGGTTATTTTTAAATCTGAATTACACTTTTGGAATTTATTTAGAAATTGTGTGTAAAATTAATATATCTAGACAAAAATCAGAAGTTTTGTTTTATTAAAAGCTTTTGGATCTCACAATTTATTTAGTCAATAGATTTTGTTAATAGACGTCCCTGCTTTTATAAGACTTATTTTTATTATCAATATTAGTTTGTTAATAGATGTCACTGCTTTTAATAGACTTATTTTTATTATTAATATAAGACAAACTTAAATTAAAATAATAAAGTAATCAATATTGTATATAGAAAATGAATACTTAAAATATTTTTTGAAACACGTAAAAAATTAATAGAGCTACATCTAGCGTTGGAAATACGCAACTCCAGGATTATAATCCAACTGAATTGACAACTATTACAAGAGATAGTGAAAGTTTTTTTTCACTGTGCACCAATCTACTGTCATACGTAAACTGGTCCATTTACATTCCAGCTTCATTGTAAATCAGACAGTATTTGTAATAGAATGATTTTCCAGCTAGTGCGCTATTAAATTATAATTCTATGGGAACTCAATAATATGTTTTAATACAACGCATGATTTAGTTTTGAGGTTTTTTAGGGCAAACTATGTATGGATGCAGAGCAATGTCTTTTCATATCAATTCCACCTATGGTTCAAAACTTCGATCAACAATGCAATAGATATCGCGTCGGGCCATAAAATCTGTCTCGGTAAATAACAGCGCACTTGAGAAGTGAGCTTTTATTTTGTTTAGTTCAAAAAGTACTTTATTTGTTGCTGATTAAGCTTGATTTCACAGTAAATGTTATTTGTCTTTTCACTTTTAAGTGGCAGTAGTAAATTATTGCTTTGCTCGTTTTTTGTGACGAATGATCGTAAATGTAAAATAATATATTAAAGATTTATGACTTTATTATTAAGTGCCATGATTGTAATTAGGTTGAACTTAAAACGGTTTTAAAACCTTTGTCTCAGTTCGTTAGTAAACAGATGAAGCTGTATAAGTATATATTCACACGGACAGATTTTAGCTTTATTTTGTTCGTGACACTGTATCTTGTTGATGCTTTAATAAGCATAAAGAATTTTCATTCGAATTGCGTACTCCTAATTGTTTTAAAAGTCGAACTTACCTTTGGAACTTCAACATATTCAGCAATGTGGCATTCTTCTTCATCTATTAAATAAAGGACATCTTCCACAATTTCATGATTTCTTTGCTTTTGATGTTCAACGAACATGATGATAGCTTTTGACAGTGACACATTTAGTTCACAACAAATAAATCTGAAAAAACAAAACACATTCATGAAGTGGTAACTTTTGTTTGTGTAAAACACCGGCCAATCTCATTTTCTAGATATTTTTTGCAACCGTTTTTCTATCCCTCTATCGGGCACGGGTCTGCTCTCATGGTGAGAGGGATTAGGCCCTTTATTAGGTAATTTTCTTTAAAAGCACAGAAATCGCAAAATAGTATAATTTAAATGTGGGACCATGAAATAGTAAATTTATAGATCCACCTAAAGCTTGTAACTGAATATATATAAGACGTTTAGAATATTATAAATTACGTCGAGCCAAGATTCGAGCGTGAGTGTGTATAATATAACATATATAATATAGACACGCCGGTAGCGTGTCAAGCCAAGTTCAAGCTAAAGAATATAGTATCATTCTCACAATAATTTTAATAGAAACAAAATTAACGTCCTGTGAATGATTAGCGCACGTCATGTCATCGTCAGAACTTTACAAGTTATCATCTTCATTTTTACAAAGCTTTTTTTACATATTGATATTATGAATGTGCAAGTATGAATGATTGTTAGTCAAGCACGCAAAAATGGCTGAATAGATTTGGATGAAATTTGGCATAACAGTAAAAGTATCACCTGGATTAAAATATAGGTAATACTTTTAGCCCATAAACATAATATTGACCCAATTCTGAGACCCATGCAGACGAATTCGCGGGTTGGAGCTAGTGTAAGATAACATGTAAAACAAAAACAACTTACTTGTGTAAATTCAATTTGACAACATACGAAGCAAACGTGACATTGTTCACAAGAGCAGACCTAAGTTCGGTTATTTCGCCTGGCTTCAGATCACGACAGTTCTCAAATATATGCGATGTTATAAGGAAGTCTAGGATGGCGTCTCCAAGGAACTCCAGACGTTCGTAAGAATTCGTCAGCCTGTTGCGTATGTAGGATGAGTGGGAAAGTGCCTAGAACAAGTTTTATTAGGATATATTTATCTTGTACGTAAAGAGAGTAAAAACGAATTAGTCATGATTAATTTATTATTGAGGCCACATTTCACGCACGACGATACAATGGACGCCTTCGATAATGCGAATGATATGTGGATGTAAATAATATTTATATGATAAGTGAATCACATAACTGTTCACCGCATGCCGAGGAAGTTATAGTAGGTAGGTAGGTACTCGGAAGTGTAGCGAAAAAAAGAATTAAAATCACCGAGACATGCAAACGTATTGTTAATAACATCAATTACTGTAACACAGTATGTCTTTACAAGATATTTGAGAGAAAAATAATGTTAGTCTCTGAACCAAAATATTTATTTTTATTTTTGTCCTTTTGTTTGTTCGTTCATCACACAAAAATTTGTGAACAGATTTTGATTATTTTTTTGTTTCATAGCTCTATGATTAGACTTTATAACTGATATACCTTTTATTTCGCTAATACCCATACCCAGAACGATATAATCGGAGATATAAATTTTACTGGTGGTAGGGCTGGGTACCAAGTAAGAGTAAATACTTGCTATTGGGCCCGAATGGGTCGGTACCACCGTCTTCGGTGTGACCGGTCATGAAGCACGTCAGTGTGTTTTGGTTGTAGCAGAAGATAGCCGTTTATTCTTTCATTTCATATCTGAGAAATGAAAAGGTGCGCAGCGGCTTGACAATACTCTCGGTATAGTTGAGTCCATGAGGACGGTTACCACTTACCATCAGGTGGGCCGCGGCGCGTCTGCCATCATTACTAACAATAAAAATATAAAAAAAACTAGCTGTTGGCTGCAGTTGAGTCGTGGGCAAAGGCTAGTGCTAACAAAATCATAGAAAACAAATATTTTATGTTTGGTGTGAACAGTGTAGCATATTCAAAACAAAACTTACCTCGAGCATCAAAGAGGGATCTTTGAATTTGTAACCAAGTATTTTTTCGACGTCGTTCCTGGAATGGCATAGTAAGAATTCTATGTCAGCATCTGTAGCCTTTTTATCTGTTATTACAGTTGCTACTTTTTTGTGCAGCATATCAGCGAATGAATCCTGTAATAAAGGAGTATTTGTGTTATAATCTATACTAGTAAATGGTGAGCCGGTTTTTTTGTTCGGTTATACTGCGAAATCACTGAGCCGATCGGAATAATACTCTTATAACTAAATAAATCCCCGCGGACGAAGTTGCGGTTACATAGCTAGTTAGATATAAGTCGAGCCACTAACAAGCGGCACCTTGCAACTGGGTAGTAGAACGGCTTAATATTCCGAGGACACGCCTCTTCACTGCCACGACACTCGGGTGTTATTGAATTTTAATTTTTCTTATTGCATATTAGCTGCTACCCGCAACTTCGTCCTCATGGAATTTAGTTAGTTTGGTTTTTTTACGGAACCCTAATTATTATTCCAAAATAACAGTAGCCTAAATTACTCCACATGGAGATTAACCGATGAGAAGAGGAGCAAACAGACAGACAAGACTAATACTTTTTCTAAAATGCTATTTTGTTATAGATAACGTAAATAATAAAGCTTTTATTACAAACAGACATTTCAATTTTATTTATTTGTATAGATGAGGGTAGACGAGCCACGGCCCACCAGATGATAAGTGATCATTTCGCTTACTTCTTTTACTTCCCGTAGTCGTTTTGTAAGGCACCCGAGGAATGGAATAGATACCTTTACGTTTCTATAGTAATTGGTCTATGAAAACTATATGATTATTCATGAGACATGAAAATTTCAAATAACTATCACAACTCTTTATCTTCGAAATCGCTAACAAGCGCGCATTCTTAGATGTGTTCTAATCGAATAATGTTTTAAACGAAATTAATTTTGAAATACCTGCGAAGGCATTATTCTCATCCATTCAATCACTTTGACAGCTCCCAAGATGCCACCGCTCAATAGGTAAGTACCGATGATTGCTTCCACACAATCTGCTACAGTCTAGAACATAAATATTTATTACCGTTAGTAAAATATAGGGTATCTACGATGCGTGTAAGGGGTTCTTGAGTATAGACATCGTGAATACATCATTCTATTCCACAGATAAAACTGAAAAAATAACATGTAAGCATTGTGGTAAATTTGGGTAAATACGTCAATTTCCCTCCTACTGTGTAAGGAGACTATTGCCAATCAGTAAGATGGTTAGACTTGCTAAAGAGAAAAAGCATGTTATATCAATATTTACAGCAGCAGTTCACTAAAAGTGAAGAGCACTGTACTGTTTTGTTGCTAGTCAAACAATTCGTGTACAGTGGTATCACTACACGAGTGGGAATTCTGACATGGATCTGATAGATCTTTATAATCATTAATGTCCAATTAGTTAAGTATGTCATGATAACTTTAAATCTGTATCTAGGATAAGGGTAGAAAGTATATTATATAAATTTAGAACCATACTGAGGAATAAATGAGTAGGTATCGAACTCATACACACTTGGCAAGGCATTTTTATATTGTAATCACTACGGTTCAGCCATATATTTATAAATTGTAAGTATCATTATTATAATCAATTTTTCGTTGTTGTTTGGGTGCGTCGCGTGTTGCAGTTGCGTCACAAACACAGAACGAACATTTTGATCATCACCTTCAAATAATAGCTCATATCCAGTGGCGTAACTATACCATCCGAGGCCCGTGGCAAATTCATTGGATGGGCCCTCCCAGTAAAAAACATCACATTGTAATTTAATTTTTAACTGACTTTAAAAAGTAGAAGGAGCTTATCCATTCGGATGTTTATATATTTTTTTCATATATGTTCGGGCATCATTACGTCATTACGTCGACTAGGGTTTGCAGGTCAGTCTCTGATTGTGTTATAAGAACATATCATCTGCATACAGCAATGAATTAACCAATGAACTCACACATCCATTTCATTCAACCTTTGGAGACATTTATCCAGATATATGATAAAGTCTGGCTGGTAGAATGCTGCCCTGTTTAACGCCGATATTTACATTAAACCAGGGCGACATTCTATTATCCACTTGCACACAAGTTCTGCAACACATCTTGTGTTTGCGCAAGAATGTCACCTTTAGACCTTATCTTATTAATTCCGACAGCTGACCAACAATTCAAGATTTGTTCACCCTCCACCGGAAGAGTTAGGTGTTAAAATTTATTTTGAGCTTGCTTCTCGGCCGCGTCGGTCGGGGGCCCGTGGCATTTTGCCAGCGCTGCCACCCTGTAGTTACGCCACTGCTCATATAGTAGGCCAGTAGTTTCTCGTAATATTGCATGTCTTATTAGTAGCACACAAAAACCATAACTTACTCGTACATCTTTTATTAAATTTTTATTGATGGCCCTTTGTTTTTTAAGATTTATGAGTAGTAATATAAATACAATACCTCAGTTCCGATAAGGTCATGTTTAAGACCAATTGCACATACATTCAGTCAGGAAAGTATTGGGAATGGATGATTTGTTTATGGTTCAAAATTCAAATTTTGTTTTTGTTGTTAAATTGGCACAACTGTTATCCATTTTGGCGCGGAGTTTGAGTTGCAACTGTTATTTATATTAAATACAGTGCTGTTTTTAGTTATATCATATCTAGTGTGTATTGCGAATTTCAATAATGGACAAAAACATCGAACAAAGAGTTTGTCTTAAATTTTGCATCGCCAATGGAATTTCGTGTTCGGAGTCACTGAAAATGTTACAGAAGGGCTTACGGTGAATCGACTTTATCAAAAACACGTGCTTATGAGAGGTACAAAGCGTTTAAAAGCGGTCGAGATGTGATGGAAGATTTGCCTCGCTCTGGTAGGCCATCAACGTCTGCAACTGAAGTTAACATTGCAAAAGTAAAGGAAATAGTGACTGAAAATCCTCATTCAACTTTGAGAGAGATAGCCGCCGAACTTTCTGTGTCTCACGAGTCGATCCGTACCATTTTAAATAATCACTTGGGTATGAAACATGTTTCCGCTCGGCTAGTCCCAAAAGACCTGAATTTTCTCCAAAAACTCAATCGCATGAGAGTCGCTGAGGACATGCTAGAACTAGTCAATTCCGACCCAACATTCATGAAACGCATTGTTACTGGTGACGAGACGTGGGTTTACGAGTTTGACATGCAAACTAGTCAACAAGCTTCGGAGTGGCGACTTCCGCACCGAAACCGAAAAAACCACGCCAAAGTATCAAAAGTCAAAGTCATGTTGACTGTTTTCTTTGACTATCGCGGTGTTGTGCACTCGGAATTCTTGCCAGAAGGTCAAACGGTAAATAGAGAATATTATTTGAGCGTTATGCGGCGTTTAAGAGAGCAAATTTGACGAAAAAGGCCAGATTTGTGTAAAGAAAATTCTTGGATTTTGCACCACGATAATGCGCCTTCGCACAAGGTCATCATTGTAAATGATTTTTTGTCCAAACACTCAACAAATACCATCGAGCAACCACCATATTCACCAGATATGGCTCCAGCCAACTTCTTTCTTTTTCCTAAACTCAAATTACCACTTCGTGGCACCCGCTTTCAATCGGTAGAAGACAAAGGAGATTTCGCGGCGAGAACTGAACTCAATTCCGCAAACAGCGTTTAAAAAATGTTTTGATGATTGGATTATTCGTTGGCGTAAGTCTATCATTTCTGAAGGAGCATACTTTGAAGGTGATAAAATAAATTTGGATGAATAACAAAATTTTTGTGTATTATTGATCTTTTCCCGGTACTTTCTTGACAGAGTAGTATAAGATGTCGCCGGGCTGAGTACGACATAATTAAAATTTAATTCTTTGGTAAATATGGAAACAGGTATCTAGTGTATATTGTTGTTTTATTGCCAGTGATATATGTACATACGAAACAGAGAC
The DNA here is from genome assembly GCA_948253155.1 of Leucoma salicis. Classification (NCBI taxonomy): domain Eukaryota; kingdom Metazoa; phylum Arthropoda; class Insecta; order Lepidoptera; family Erebidae; genus Leucoma; species Leucoma salicis. The sequence continues at coordinate 11,682,855 of OX411815.1, forward strand.
GTGGTCTCGTATCAAGGCTCAAAGTCGCTCAGCGTGTCATGGAGTGCGTTATGATCGGTACCTTCAAATAGTAGCTCCATTTTGTCTACGTGATTGAATTCGTAAAATGGAGATCGGTAGAAGAAAGGGAGTGACGGACATAGCCCGCCGGTTTGGCATGCTGAAGTGGTAATGGACAGGCCACATCACTCAACGGACTGACAACTGTTGGGGAAAAAATGGTTCTCGTGTGTATCGGACGGCGCAGCGTAGGACGACCTCACATCAGATGAATCGACGATCTGATCAAACCAGCACGGAGCCGTTGGATCAGTCAGTCAGCATATGACCGCTCGCTGTGGTGCTCTCTTGGGCAAGGCTATGTCCAGCATTGGACGTTGAAAGGCTGATGGATCCCTCCCCAAGAGAACGCCACAACGAGCGGTCCCGTCATGGGGGATAATGCCGTAATCGCCACGCTTGGCAGGCGGGTTGGCGATCGCAGTGTATGTTGTTAATACTCGAGGGAGTACTGCTGCCCATTCCCCCGGTATTCCCTCAGTCGGCTCTTACGACTCCCGTGGGTAGAGAGGGGTGGGACAATTCTAAAGCCGGCCCAAAACGACAGCAGTAGACTGCGATTGGCTAATTGATTGCTTTATTTTTATCAGGAATGATTATAAAAACTTGCGGTCATCACGACAGAGAATTGTAAAAAAAATGTGCCACGAGGAAACAAAATGTCAGTGCCCTGTATGAAAAAAGACCGCGCGTGTAAGTTTACACGCGTCGACTATCCGTCATGACCGGTTATTAGGCGCAGGACTTAAAGCACGTGCCTTCCGAAGCGCTAAGACACTTTTCTAGAATACTCATAAATGGTCACCGATCGAACCTATATCTAGACAGTTCAAGGCAAATGTCACTGTAGTTTATTAGGTTTTAGTATTATTTATAAATTTAAAAATAATGTAAAGATAAGATTTTTAGTCATTCGGATCAAGAGCACGCTATTTACCTTTCTTAGTCACATAAAAACCAAAATCATTTATTATTAGGAATGTGATTATGACAATTAGATACGAGTATTTAATGCTCTACTAAATACATAAGGTTAGATCCATAGTTTTCTTAGAATTAGACAATTATGAGACTTAGTCAGAATGTGAACTTTTTGGTAAGTGATCGCGTGCGTTCCCTTTACCCCGCTCTCTTGCCCCACGGGACTACTTTTTAAATAAGTACCTACCTCACCTATGTACACATGTGTTCTAGAGAAAAACTAGAATTTTTACTCGATATTAATAGTAACACTATAAACTACTTACCACGTTTATCTTGTGTTACCGAGGTTATATACTTTTCCGTAGAACAAAAAACTAACGGCTAAATATGGAAATTCACATATTTACCTTTTTTTCTTACAACAACGCCGCACAGCAACGTAATGCCTGGCTTTAATAAGGCCGCTCTCACCATCGACTTCGTCATACACGCACCCCCTATACCCGTCATATCATCAAAGGATTTTATTGCATTAAAAAGAGGTAATCCTTTTCTATATATTTTAAATTACGAAAAGTTGATGTGGTTATTGCTGAATATGTTTATTGTTTTTGTTATAATACCTACTGTAAATATACAATATATTTTGAAATAAAACTACGTTTACGGAATCTATCGCGTTTACTTGATTTTACTACTATCCCGACGTTTCGAATACTTTACAGCATTCATGATCACGGGTGGACTTAGATGATAGACGTCCAAGGCTGATATGTTATTTCAACGGTTTCATCTACCCACAGTATATGATTTTACAAAATTTTTGGTTTATTTATTTTAACCCACCTAATATTCGTTTAGAAACACAGTGAAAATATCTACTTCAAATGTTTATGCTTACAATGTATGAGACTTTAAGTTAGTATATTAAAATGAGTATAATACTCCTCTTTAAATTGTAAAATTTTTGTTTTTATTTAGTGCTCAACAATTCTACCACAAACTACCAATTACTACCAGTAAGAAGACAATCTTGGTTATTAGTTTATATTATTAAATATATTGATTTTGCCAAAAGCTAAGACTAAGAAGCTACCACCGGATCGAAACGCGGCCTGACTGAGAAAGATCTGGCCAGAAAACTCAGTAGACAACAACTGTTATGGATTATTAAATTTTGTACGGAATTACTGAGAGCTAATAAAGTTTAAATTTTTTACAAAAGGCAAAGACTAATCACTACTGTGGGTTTTATCTAAATAAAAAAATAATCCGAAGAATTACACATATCAGACAGAGAAAAAATAAACGGTAATTTCAAAATCATAAGCCCCAACTAATATCCTACTCCATTGCTGTTTATATTAAGACATTACATTGTGTAGGACGACCTCCTACCAGATGATCAGATGAACTGCTCAAAGTCACAGGCAGCCGTTAGATGCAGTCGGCACATGACCGTGGACGATAGAAAGCTGATGGATGGATGGATGGGTGTCAAGTAAAATAGCGCAAATGTATGCTGCAACAATGCTATTACGACGCTCGGCAGCGAAAAGTCCCTGCATAATGCCACGACAAGTTCATCAGCAAGATCGACCCGGCGTTTCCAGTCGGTTCACTGAGCCATGGCGCGCGGCTAGATTGCACCAATGCGATCAATGCTGCAATGGCGGGATGCCCTACGTCCACCATTGGAGAGGAATGTTCCCGGCGCGGCCTCGGGATAATTCAGTATTTAACATTGTCTTTTCGAATCATCATAAAGTTTAAATTAAACCTAAATGCAATAATAAGTACCAGTATATGTTTCCCTTACCTTATCAGCCACAGCCTGGGAGTGAATGTAGCATTGCATGGCATTCTGCGCACGTCCCTCAGGTTCTACCTCAAACCCGCCTTCTATTTCGTACTGTATACGAACTGCGTCCATGCTTTCTGAAGACAACTCTCCACTAAGCACCTCAGACATCGGGAATTGCATGTTGATCATGAAAGTCGGACGAATCTGAAAGGATTTTAGTAGTTTCACATTTTTGTGATTTACTTCTTATTAGATAATGAACATAGATTATTTTTTTAATATACGTGACCTATACCAGTAGGCAACTGTGAATGGACAAGTTGGTAGAGGTCGACATAGGCGAACGTATTTTGACCAGATCGGAAACGTTCTTAAGGAAGGCAAGGTTAAGAGTACTTGTAACCAACGAGTATGCATGAAAGCACTGATGAAAGTAGATGAAGCGAAAGATGTGTATCAGGATCGTAGCAAGTGGAGAGAAGTGGTCTCTGCCTACCCCTACGGGAAAAAGGCGTGACAATATGTATGTATACCAGTAGTAACCGGAATATATATTAATGTATAACCACTCCAGGGGAGCTGTAGCGAAGAAAAGCGGCTTTTTCTGACTTGACTTCCACAAACCCTTCTATATCTATCTATTACTGGGTAGGAAGATGCGTATAGAATTTTTTCACAGCCTGAACAAAACAAAAGTATATGGTTGTCTGTCAAGTCGGTTTACGGAGGATAATTTTAAGTGATAACGTCATATACCTATGTTTTCTCAGTTTCACAAACAATGCATCGGTTGCCATACATTTTTCGGAACGTGACACTTTTTTTCACTATTCATTAATAGTGCGCAATATTCAGCCGAATACCAAATAGTAACACACGAAAAAAAAAATTCATAATGTTACTCACAAAGAATTTTATATTACCAATAACTTAGCATATTAACACTTAAAACGTACTAGTAGTAAGTTGTGATAAATTAAAATATTTTTTTCAGCTTTTGCTGATAGAAAAAGAGAAAATTATGTTTTATTATCACGAATGCAAATTGACCATAACCTTACTCTAAGTGAAGTCTTTCCATTTTTTTTTAAGGCGGGAAAAAAATGTTTCTAACAAACATACCAACGACGACACGACTTAATTTATAAAAACAAAGGGGCCAAAAAGCTTATGGCCCACCTGATGGCAAGCGGTTACCGTAGCCTATAGACGCTAGCAACGCCAGAGGTATCACACGCGCGTCGACCTCTCCAAAGAAAGGAAAAGGAGGTGGATAGGAAGGATAATAAGGAGAGGATAAGGAGGGGGTTCGGGCCTCTGGCGGTCTCACTCTCTATACGTAACACAACGGTAGGCGTAGCTTCCGTTGTTACACGCTGATCTTTTGTGAGACGGCTCGATCGGGGAAGTACCACCCCTTCCCCGATCGAGCCGGCCCATTCGTGCTGGGATAAGCAAGGCTCAACCACTAGAAAAAGGTACTATTCGGTATTCGGCCAAATCACTATTCATGACAAGTCTATTTTTATTAAATTAGATTTCTATGTAACTAGATTCTGCCTGCAACTCCATCCGCGTGTTCTTTAGAATATATAAACAATTCACTTTACGGTAAATCAACATTATCGCTATGTAAAAATAGCTACTTATCCCAGAACTATTTCCGTTCTGGGACTAAAAGTAGGCTATGTCTTATTCTGGACTCCAGACTATACGTATCCAAAATTTTATGATGATTGTGGTTCAGGAGTAATGGCGCGTGAAAGTGTAAGAAACAAGCAAACTCACTTTCGCATATTTAATATTAGTAAGGAAGTAAGGATAGGATAACTATCTGACACTCGCAACTTCGTCACCGTTGATATGAGGCTAATTATTTTCCTGAGACAGGTAGGTACTATTAAAATTGAATATCTAATAAATTTGAGATGCACTCTAACAAACAGACAAATATAAAATCGTTTTGTGTTTTACTACCATTCTTTTATCGTCCCCTATATTTTCTATCTATACTATTATAAAGCTGTAACAGAGCGATGTCTGTACATTTAAGATATTTGAGAAAAAATGTCTGTATAAGGCTATATAGGCGTGTCTAAACACAAAACGATTTTTTAGATTTCTTTTCTGTCTGTTTATCTGTTTGTTCATGCATCACGCAAAAACTAATGAACGGATTTTGATTCAACATTTTTTATTTGATAGCTCTCGATTAGACTTAAAAACTGGTATACATTTTATCCCGCTACTATACCGGGAATCTGGGTATAACCCAAAAACTAGCTTCTGGCAAAGGCTAGTGTATAATATATACAATTGTGGTCATATAATTTAAAACTATTCTCGTTTACAAAAATTTCGATGACTGCATCTATTTTCTCTATTGTTTATTTTTCTCAGAATTAAATTACTGTATCTTGTTAATACAACATCCACTGCGATCGCCAAGCCAACCCGCCTGTCAAGCGTGGCGATTACGGCACTATACCCCCAATTTGGGGAGGCCTATGTCCAGCAGTGGACGTCGAAAGGCTGATGGATGGATGTATGGATGTACATGTGTAAACTATATTAGAAATACAAATATAAAATACTAGCCCTTGCCCGCGGCTTCGCCGCAGCCAAAAGCTAGTTTTTGGGTTATATCTCAGGTCCCGATATAGTAGCGGGATAAAATGTATACCAGTTTTAAGTCTAATCAAGAGCTATCAAATAAAAAAAAACTAACTAACTAACTTGTCATCACGCCATTTCCCTTGCGGGGTAGGCAGAGAGAACAGAGTGCCAAGAGGCTCTATTCTTGCATACATCTCTCGCTTCCTCAACATTCATAACTCTCTTCATACACGCTCGCCGGTTTCGGAGACTCCTGACTCCACCTTCCTTCAATACATGACCAATTTGGGCTAGGTAGGTAAGTCTCGGTCTCCCCCTGCATCCTTCCACTTTCGCATTATAAATCTTCTTAGCCAGTCGCTCGTCCGGCATTCTTTCCACATATCCGAACAAAATAAAAAAAGTTGCTTCAAAATCCGTTCGGTAGTTTTTGCGTGATGCGCGAACAAACAAACAGACAAAATAAACTACAAAAAAAAATGGTTTTGTGTTTAGACACGTTATAGGCGTAACTATATAATATAGCCTATTACAGTCACTTTTTCCTCAAATATCTTAAATGTACAGACACAGCTCTGTTACAGCTTTATAATAGTATTGATATTTGGGTTTATTTACTAAAGCATGTTTACATAACATTTAACAAATATGCATGCAAATGAAGCTAAACCATTAATTCTAAACGTTTTTACGGGATTTATACCATGTAAATTTTTACTTACGAGTTTCCGATATTTCGGCACTGTTGCAAGCGCCATGATCACGGGGTTCCGTGATCATGGCGCGTAAGTAAAAATTTACATGGTATAAATCCCGTAAAAACGTTTAGAATTATAAGTGACCATGAAAGTTTGAAAAAAAAAAAAAAAGAAGCTAAACCAGTAATTAAAAACGATTAAATAAATTGTTCATCAAATTAAACTTATAGTCAATTAAGTTACACACAAATAAAAGAATTTACATGAGACAAGGCAACTGAGGATTTTTGTGTCGCTCAGTAGAGGGTACCCAAAAGGGCAAGCCGCCAGCGGACCACTGAAGTGACTGAAGTAATATCACACAGTTTAAGTGGTCCGCCAGTACAGGGGGAGAAACAGCGCGCGGCGGGTCTATTTAGTGGGTGACGGCCCCACACCACCCTGCTCGTTGCCCTGAACTAAGGAGTGTGCGGTTAGGTACATTTTATACCGCCTTAACAAATCCTACTCGTGAGTGTTATTTTCTATTTCACTATTTTGCTTTTTTTATATTAATATGGCTAAACATCAATATCTACATAATATTGATCTGGGAAAATGAGCATGAGCATCCGCTGATACAGTACAAACCTGCATCAGCAACTCTGGTTAAAATTATGTTAAAAATATATATATTCAGCGTTCTCAATATGTAACCAATCAGAAACCATACTACCTAGGGTCAGATACTACGTTAGGTATTTAATTTATACCTCTATATGTTTAATAACTCATTATGTTAAACGAATGTCCAAATAGTAGGTACCTATACAAGTATTTTCGATACCACAAAAAATAAAGGAAAACTTAAGTAATATAATTATTGTAAATAGTTTGTTAGTCCTTCTATTTAAGTAAACGTTATATATGGCCACAACTGTATATGTATGTTTAAATCAGTAATCCTTGGTAAATGTATACTGTAGTATTATTTCTCTAGCCTGTTTTTTTGTCGGTCAGCGAGATTTTCCTTATTCTTTTATCAAATTCTAAGATTTGATTACGCCTCATTTTAAAGCTTATCGTGCCGGCTAATGAGGAAAAAGACCCACAGCCTAAAAATGTACCGCTTTTATTAAATTTGAGATGTTATCTAAGATGATTTAATGGATGCGTCGATTTTTCGATAGATTATCGAATCGGATTCGATAACTATCGAACTGCGGGTCGACTAGTTTTTGTTTATCTATTTTGAAGCGCTTAGCATGCTCGGCTAATTACTAGGTTTATGGATTATTGGTTCGAAACCAATATATGTATAAACAACATCTATTTAAGTTATATCACATCAGAATTACGTTTTTTTTTTCTTAATTTATTAGTGTATTAACTTTACGCTCTGACGTCTGTAATCTATATTTGACGCTATTCATTAAAAACTATACATATTTTTAGTTTATTTATTAGGCTCATAAAAAAGTAATTTTGAATAAAAATTGCTACAAATGACGATAATCGTTATAAGACGACTGAGAGCTACGTCATTCTTACACATTATTGTCCATATTTGGTCAATGTAATTCAGTTCTTACGTAATAGAGTAATAGCTTCAAATGTGTATTGCCATATAATATATATATATATATATATATTATATTAACATATATAAATAATGAATTATTTAATTAATTATTAGATTATTATCTAGCTTCGTAATTTAATACTCATTTTATAATAATATAATGACCTCCAAACTGTAATTTCGTTCACAGGCATAGATATACATAGCATCACGCCCGTATTATATATATTATAGGCAGAGGTGTATTACACACCCACGATTCGCCAGCTATCTTTAAGTCCCACGTAATAGGGGGCGAGCGTTTCCAAACTCCGGACTGCTACTGAGAATTTTTCTTTTTAGGAAAAAGCTCAATAACATAGCCCGACCCGGGGATCGAACCCGAGACCTCATAATTAGCAGTCGAATATATAATATATAAATATAGTACCCTATACTGACGTAAAATACTACAGGACCAGTCTCCTGCAACATTAAACTTGCCATGAACGCAGGAGATATTAGGCCTCGTTTACGGACACGCGGGGCGCGTATATGGCGTTGCGTCGTGCGGCGATTTGTGCGATTTCTTCGTGTAGGGACAAGCGAAGAAAACAAAACACGCGTGATCACTCTCATAGTCCAATGGGACATGGGACGGCATTCCAACACGACCGGAGAGAGATCAGGCGCAGGATTAACGACTTAACGTGCTTGCCGAAGCACGTGGTACTATTGTGGAGTGAATAACAAGAAAAAATAAAAAATAAATGCATTAGCAAGCACCTTGCTTCAATGCTGTGTGTTTTTTCACACTCATAATAACAGTTTTGTTTTAATGTAAAACGGTCTTATTATGTGTTTCTAAAACACACAGCATTTGTTGAATACCTGTTTGATATCTGCTGGTGAAACAAGAGTCTGTAATAGATATAGGTATAATGAACGCTATGATATTAAGCAAATCTCAATAATTGAATTTGATTAAGTACATAAATGTATGTTTGCCGTGTGGGGCCGGCTTTAGAATTGTCCCACCCCTCTCCACCCATGGGAGTCGTAAGAGCCGACTGAGGGAATACCGAAGGAGTGGGCAGCAGTACTCCTGCGAGTATTAACAACATCCACTGCGATCGCCAACCCGCCTGCCAAGCGTGGCGTTACGGCACTATCCCTCATTTTGGAGAGGCCTATGTCCAACAGTGGACGTCGAAAGGCTGATGGATGGAAGTACATAAATGATAATCATTAGTATGTAATTCAATTAGGACAATGGTGTGCTAGAACAAGTGGATAAATGACAATGCCAGATCATGCCCTGGGTTATAAAAGAGTTAACAAAAAATGAAAATATACGAAAGTACTGCAATAATTAGTGGAATCTTTGTATCAATAATTAGTGGAATATTTGTATTAAACTTATTTTTCTCTAGAACTTGCGGATTTAAAATAAATATTAAAAGTAATGTAACCCCTGAACAGGAAGCGAATTAACTATGCGTTTTGATTCTTTAAAAGTAAAACTGATTTAGAAGATACAACTTGCATTGCCTAAAAATAATAATGAAGATTATAATAAAAAAAGGTTTAGAACTTTACTTTTTTTTACTTTAACTAATCACACAATCATATAATACTGAAAATAAAATATAATTATGTTGTGTTACGTTCATTATTTTGTGTTGTGGTTTTCGTTATTGGTATAACAAAACGCTGCAACGGTTTGTCAATTCGTGTCAAATGATTCAAATGTCGGTATTATTGGGCCGAATCTGACAGCGGAACGTTATAGATCGGTTCTTTGGAAAATTTCTTGATTATTTTATTTAAGTACAACTTGATGCTTATTTACGGTTTTTTGACTAGTGGTTAGTAATTATTTCATGTAATTCTCATTAGAAACACACTTCATTGATTTTCAGATAAAGTGAAAAAAGAACTGTAGGAAAATTATTCTCTTTTCATCCTAATGGATGAAGATTCTGGGGGCGAAGAGCCCCCAGATAATTACTATAAAGGATACACTGTTCCTTCTCCGACGGAATTTATGTCACTGGGCTCGGATTCTTCCTCGGAGATATATATAGAAGAAAATCACCTTAAAAACGATGGGGTAGTAAAAACAATAAAAAGGAAAAAGCATTCCAAGAAACATGTAAGAAAAAGTAAAGAGATTAAATCCATCTCCCAAGATTCTGATATACCGTTAGGACAGACCAATATCCTTAATGTAGCATCTGACCTATCCCAAATTACAGACACTCTTGCTTCCCCTACTCCTACCATTTCCCAAACGCCAAACATCCCAGCCTATGTTCCATCAGGTAGACAACTATATAGTTTGTCAGATATAGGTCCTTTTATAGTCCATGTTCAAACATCTGATTCAAACGGCTTTTTACATCCAATAAATTTTGGTAGATTTCTTAGTAAAAACAGATTTAGTAATATTATAGATGGCAGTATCCAACGTATAGGACGTAATAAAGTTACACTTTCATTTTTAGATTTTAATTCTGCAAATGAGTTTATTATCAATGATACAATCAAGGCTAACAATTATAAAGCCTTCATTCCATCATTTAGTACCACTCGCTTAGGTATAGTGAAAGGTATCCCTCTCGAATGGGCTGATAATGAAATTTTTACGGCTTTTTACATCCAATAAATTTTGGTAGATTTCTTAGTAAAAACAGATTTAGTAATATTATAGATGGCAGTATCCAACGTATAGGACGTAATAAAGTTACACTTTCATTTTTAGATTTTTATTCTGCAAATGAGTTTATTATCAATGATACAATCAAGGCTAACAATTATAAAGCCTTCATTCCATCATTTAGTACAGCTTAGGTATAGTGAAAGGTATCCCTCTCGAATGGGCTGATAATGAAATTTTGGAGAGTATTCAAGTACCTATTGATAATATTTCCATATTAAAAGTCAGAAGATTAAATTATAAAGTCATTGTAGATGGCTCGCCAGTCTACAAACCAACTCAAACCTGTGTTTTAACTTTTGACGGCCAAACATTTCCTTCAAAAGTATTTATGTGTTATAACGCTTTACCTGTGGAACGCTATTATTATCCTACAATACAGTGTTATAACTGTTGCCGCTTTGGTCACACAAGAAACCTGTGCAGATCTAGACCTCGCTGCTATAAGTGCAGTAAGGATCACACAGGTGAGTCTTGTAATATTGAAGAAGGAACCACTTCCTGCTTACTGTGTTCTGGATTCCACTTTGCCATAAACAAGTGCTGTCCTGAATTTAATAGGCAAAAACTTATCAAAATCTCTATGGCTGATAAAAACATACCTTACGCTGAAGCTACAAAATTACATTCACCAATAAGAGGCAAAAGTTACAGTGATGCAACTAAAAACTCCTTTGCCAGTACCGCCGTTCCTGTTTCATTTCCCTCACCATTAAATTCATCCTCATATAAGAAAACAGTATTTCTAAAACCTCGTCCTCCCCCACCAAAAAATCAAGGGTATGACCACTCTGCTCATCAGGCCCTAATTAGTGAATCTATACTAAACAGTAATGGCGTTGCATATCCTACTACTGGACCTGCTTCAAATACATCTTTAGATAATATCATGGAACTTATTCGTTCACTCACTAAAGTCATTAACTATCATTTACCGACCAACGTTGCTCATCCTACACGATCCTCATTACCCCGACCCATCCATAATGGCCTCCCTAGGGCTTCAATAGAACTGCCAAAGTCTAAAAAGTAAAAAGTCTGAACTATTACACCTCATAAATAAATATGACCCAATTGTAATTGCTCTCTCTGAGACATGGCTTAATGCTGGTTCCTTCTTTAAGGTCCCACGTTACCTTTGTTTCAGAGATGACACAGCAGATGGGTATGGCGGCTCAGCCATACTTGTCAAAAACTCTATAAATACTCATCCTGTACATATACCTCTTTCGTCTTTATCTGTTGTCGCTGTTCATTTAAAAAATATAACCTTTGTGTCCATATACATCCCTAGACCATCTTTTCAAATACTTCAAAAAATCTCGGATCTCCTATCACATATTAAAGGCCCTCTTATTGTAATGGGTGATTTTAATATTCACTATCCAGTCTGGGGTTGTCAAACTTCAGATCGTTTGGCTAACTGTATATTTAACATTATGGATAATACGGGACTATGTTTACTTAATTCTGGATCACCCACTCGTCGTACAAAACCAAACGAACGGATAAGTGCTGTTGACTTAACTTTGGCATCAGCGAACCTAGCTCCCGCTATGTCATGGGATACTTTAACGTCAACTTTCGGCAGTGATCATTTACCTATTATCTATGACCTCCCCTTTTCTAAAATTTTATCCACCCCATATAAATCTTTGTTACATTATAAAGTTCCTAATATAATGGATAATAAGGCTTGGTCTAAATTCTCTTCCATTTTAGAACAATCTTCTACGCTTCCTCCAGTTCTTCCACAAAATATAGAATCCTGCCTGCAGGCACTCATAAATCATATTCATTCTGCTGCTAAGCAGTCATTTCCTGTGAATACAATAAACACGAAACATAGATCACCACCATGGTGGGATAAAGAATGCCAAATTGCTGTTACAAAAAGGAAGATGGCTGAAACATTATACCGCAAGAACATGACAAATGAAAACTTCACTTATCTTTCCAAAATGATGTCTGATACAAAACGTATTTTACACTCCAAAAAGGTGGAGAGCTGGAAACAATTTTGCTCTTCTATTTCTCCTCCAATGCTATTTCTGTTTGGAAATCAATCTGTCGGTTTCGGGGATCTTTCAAGGATACCTCCCCTCCACTACCTAAATGCAAAAAATTCTATTATTTTTTTATGGATAGATTGGCTCCCCCTTCTGTCCCTGATGCTATTATTACATTATTAAATTTAAATAATTCATCCATCCAAGATGACCATTTTGCCCCCTTTTCTTTACAAGAACTTCTCCTTGTCCTCTCTTCTCTTAAAGACTCTTCCCCAGGCCTAGATGGCATCCCATATTCTTTCTTGTCTAATGCTAACAACATAACTCTAAATTACTACCTTGAACTGATAAACTTAATGGTTAATTTAGGATATGTTCCGACCCCACTGAAAACTCAAGTTATCATTCCAATTTTAAAGCCTGGTAAAGACGCTAAAAACCCAGCAAATTACCGCCCTATCGCTTTGTCCTCCACTCTGATAAAAGTTGTGGAACACCTTATTAAAAATCGACTAGAATGGTTCATTGAGAGTAGGCATCTTCTTCCTAATTCGCAATATGGATTTAGAAAAGGTAAAGGAACTCTGGATAGTTTGTCTGTCCTTATTACTGACATTCGGCTCTCCTTTTCCAGAAATGAATCCACTGTCGCGGCATTCCTAGATCTATGTTCAGCATATGACAATGTAATCCTCTCTATACTTAAAGACAAGATGGAATTAATGTCCATTCCAAAGAAAATTATAAACTTTATTATTAATTTATTTAGTGATCGTACAGTACATCTCAGGGTTGATAATGAAATAGTTACCTCTAGATCTTTATACAAGGGTATTCCCCAAGGCTCAGTATTAAGCCCCATTCTTTTTAACATTTATACATATGATTTAAATCAATTTGTAACTCCATATTGCCGTATTTTACAATATGCCGATGACTTGTGTTTGTATACAGCAGATCGTAATCCTATAGATTCTGCTCATAAAATATCACAAGCTCTTCAATCTCTTAATATTTGGATAAATAATAATGGTTTTGATATAGCTCCTCTAAAGAGTTCTGTGGTTTTATTTACAAGAAAACGCTTAAGACCCAGACTTAATATTTACTTTAATGAAATGATATTACCTGTAGAAAATGAAAAAAAAATTTTAGGACTTATCCTGGACACTAAATTAAACTTCTCCTCTCATTTAAATTATATTGTTATTAGATGCGAAAAAAACCTCAACATATTAAGATGTTTAGCTGGCATTTGGCGGGGAGCCCATCCCTTTTATTTAAAATTATTATATAACGCTATCATTCGTAGTGTTATGGATTATGGGTCGTTTCTTTTCGAACCAGCAAATAGAAGAGCTCTTAACACTCTCGACCTCATTCAAACTAGAGCTCTCCGTATAACATTAGGCGCAATGAGGTCGACTCCTAAAAGTGCCATGCAAGTGGAGTGCGCCGACCCCCCTTTGGATTTAAGGCGACAATATTTGTCCGATATGTTCTTATTTCGCACGTTTCAGTACTCCTCACATCCTCTTCTTCCAAAATTGCAACTTTTGTATTCTTATATGACTTTACCCTATTGGAACCACAAAAAATATCCCTGTTTGGTTGCAAGTTACTCGCAAATACAAAACTTGAAATTCCCAACTCATAGAACTGATAAACTACCTCTGGTCGATTTTAGTTTTGAGTCTATTATATTTAAACCTATAATCCATTTTAACTTAAATTTAAATAAAGATGGCCCCTTCAATAATAAAGAGTTTCTTGATTTATTAGATAAACATTGGCATGGGTGGCACCTGATCTTCACTGATGCATCCAAATTAAATCAAGATGGATGTGTTGGGGTTGGTCTTTTCCACCAAAGTTATAATATTGTACAAAAAATAAAATGTCCTCCTGAAACATAAGTTTTTACTGGCGAATGTAGAGGAATTATGGAGGCTATTAACTATATTATCCTATTTAAACTGGTTAAAACTGTAATATTTTCGGATTCATTAAGTGCACTCCAGTCTCTATTGAGTAACCCTTTCAAAATTACTTCCAGAAACTGGTTGACTCTTAAATCGAAAGAATTATTATTAAAATGTTCTGTGCTAAATTATACTGTCCACTTAGCCTGGGTTCCAAGTCACAGTGGCATCTTGGTCAATGAAACGGTTATAGAATTGCAAGAGAGTCGATAATTTGTGGTGATAAAGTCCCTTTTAAAAATTATCCTCAAGACCTCCTTCATCTGCCCATTCGTTACTTAAAGAATAGATGGTCAAAAAGATGGTCTATTATAAATAAAAGAACAGGCACTAATTTTGCTAAATATCAATCGGAAATTCTACTTAAACCGTGGTTCTCCAAATTTAAGTGTAACAGGAAAATCGTCTCGATAATTTCGCGAATGAGATTTGGACATTGCTGTTCTGGTGTACACCTGAGGAAGATCAGAGTCAGAGACACTTCTCTCTGTGAATGCGGCGTGGACATAGGTGATTTAAATCACATCTTTTTCGCCTGCACAAAATTTGATCATAAGTCACTATTTGAATCACTTATAAATCATGATTTCCCTCTCCCTATACATATAGACAACATTTTAGGTAACTTAAATCTGACAACAATTAATATCATATTATCTTTTATATACTTAAATAATATTAAACTCTAACACCTGAGATAAACCTACATAATTATTATTAACCAAGCCTAGTCATTTTACCATTCACCTGTAGATATACTATCTTATTATTAGCTCGTAGTTCTTAATAATGCTTATTGTTACAAGACCGTACATACTCGTAATATGTTATCTAAATTCAAATTACTTGTAGACTAAAGTGTTAAAACGTGAAGCTAGCATTAATGTTTATTAACCATTGCCATAAAAAAGAAAAAAAAAAAAAAATCAAATGTCTTTTCACCTCCCTATTTGCGTTTACCAGTTATCGTGTTATTTATTGTTTTTCCCAACCAACAACTTTACTTTGAATAATGTAGTATCCTTCCTGTGTGTAAGGAATTTTATCTAAGGACTTATTATATATGGAGTGAACGGAGCATTGGGACAACTTCTCACCATCACCTTAGCCAGAAGTCACGTATAGCATTACTAGCAATACACAACGCAGTGCTTGTCCCAACGTTATTATATGGAAGCGAGAGTTGGGTATGCAAAAAGGAGCATGGGAGTAAAATCAATCAGTCGCTGGCGGCAGTTCGGGTCAGCGGAAGGATCGTTCTCCCTGGCCCTCTCCGCCGCTTCCTTCTGCGAGATGACCTCCTCGCAAAAGGCTGCGACCGCGGCCAAATTCCTGTCACTGCCAAGCTTCGCTCTGACGACGCTCGGCAGCGAGAGGTCCCGAGACTCACCTCCATCCATCCATCAGCCTTTTAACTGCCGTGTGGGGTCGGCTTTAGAATTGTCCCACCCCTCTCCACTCATGGGAGTCGTAAGAGCCGACTGAGAGAATACCGGAGGAGTGGGCAGCAGCACTCCTTCGAGAATTAACAACATCCACTGCAATCGCCAACCCGCCTGCCAAGCGTGTGGCGATAACGGCACTATCCCCCATTCTTGGAGACTCACCTACCTAGACCAAATCGGTCATGTATTGAAGGAAGGTGGAGTCAGGAGTATCCGAAACCGGCGAGCGTGTAGGAAGAGAATTATGAATGTTGAGGAAGCGAGAGATGTATGCAAGAATAGAGCCTTTTGGCATTCTGTTCTCTCTGCCTACCCCGCAAGGGATATAGCGTGGTGATAAGTAAGTAAGTAAGCACTGGGTGAAATACCGCCAAATTTCTAACTCCGGGATACTATTGTATATATCTGGCGTTTGGTTGAGAATTTCAAATTAAAATTTATTTAGAATTTAGACTTGTGTATTTGTGTTTCCAATTTAGCGATTCATTTGTTTTAGTGCACTTTGATTACTTTGACATCGTTCTGTTCACAATAAGGAAAACTTAAAATATTGGGTTATATACGAATACGAGTTCCACCGTGGCACCAGCGCCATAGAAACAGCTCGAAGGATTAATGATGTGTATGGGGAAGCTACTGTAAAATACCCTATGATGTTTACTTTAGGATGGTTTACAATAACCACGATACGATCGACATGTGAGATATGAGATTCTGCCTAACCCCCCTGATTAGTAATTCTAATGAATCTTTGATATAACCTTGTGATCATGCCAATATAACAAAATTATTACTAGATTCTTCCTGCGACTTCGTTTGCATGGACTTTAACTAGAGTGAAATAATATAAATACGAGTACGTCACTTAATTATATCTTTGCAAAAATTTGATTTGATTTCATGTTGATTGGTTGAGTAATTAGTAATGTAATTACGGCTAAAGCGTAACAAAGAAATAAACGCACTTTCGCGCTCATAATATTGTTATGGAGAGGACTTCGTGAACCTTAAAAATTAATAATATAAACTTTTTTGAGTCGTTATATATATTAATCATTATCTTCCAAGCCTTATCCCAAATTTACCTGAGGTCGGTTTGTTCGGGTTTTTTTACATTATTCGGGTGGCAAGCATAAGGCCCATCTGATGATAAGGTGTTACTGAAGCCTTTAGACGCTAGTACCTAACACCAAAGGCATCACTGGCCCGTCGCTAACTTCAAGGCGATAGGACGTGGAAAAGAATGATAGTAAAGAGAGGATAAAGAGGGAACTTGGGCCTCCAGCTAAGGGGTAGAATGAAAAACGAAACGTCAGATGAACTTTCGTTTTGCTTCATTGTGATTGGTCGCCTGAATCACGCGTCGGAACCTCGACTAATCAGGAATCACGCGTCGGACTGTTGATCAATCACAATAACTCGAAAGGAAAGTTCGTCTAACGTTTCGTTTTTCATTCTAAGGGAGCTGCGCTGTCGTTCACCATACGAAACAACAGTAGCATGTCAAATGCTCAAAAAATATTTTTTTTATGTATTTTTTTAGTTTTATCAGGTCGCCAGTATTTTCATGGCACGGCTGTCTTTCTGACCTCGATGTCCCAATTATTAGGACAACTGGCAATCTCAGAACAAGATCGCAATCCACAGAACTCTGAATAACACTTTAATTAGAGTTCTGTATCACAATCAATTTTTGTTTAGGATTATAAAAACTTGTAAAAACTTGTAGTGTTAGTAAGGTAACCTCATGGGGTGCTAATTTGTCCGGTTTACCTCCTAGTGGTGCACCCCGGGCAACGTCGGCAGTGGAAGTCTCGGCTGGAGACGCCCCGGGCTGGTCTCTGGACCGTGGGGGCGCTCCAGCCGATCTTGGAAGAATGGGCAGGGCGGCAGCACGGGGTCCTCACCTTCTGGTTGGTGCAGGTTTTGTTGGGGCACCGTTGCTTCGGCAAATACCTGCACACGATCGCTAGGAGGGAGACGACCCCAGGCTGTCACCACTGCGACTGCGGCGAGGACTCGGCGCAGCACACGCTCGAGTCGTGCCCGGCCTGGGATGTGCAGCGCCGGGAACTCGCTGCAGTCATAGGCGTGGACCTGTCGCTGCCGGCCGTTGCGCGAGCGATGGTTGGCAGTGACAGGGCCTGGACCGCGGTCGCCGCCTTCTGCGAGGCTGTCATCTCGCGGAAGGAGGCGGCGGAGAGGGCCCGGGAGGAATCCTCCTTCGCGGACCCGACTCGCCGCCGGCGCGCGGGGCGGCGTGCGCGCGCTTACCTACGCCTGATGCCGCCCTAGCCGAGGCTGCGGACGGTGGAGTCGGGGAGTACCCTGCCGTCCGCGGAAGCCTACCACGAAGGTGTGACGCCCAAGTGCGCGGGGCGTCACACAAGAGAGGGTGCCCGAAGGGGCTGCCGCCTGCGGATCGCGGAGAAACGACGCGGTTCCCGTGATCCGCCGTAGCAAGGACGGGTGAGGGCGCATGGTGGGTTTTTAGTGGGTGAGAGCCCCACACTACCCGTTGTCTCCCCGGGCAGCGGGGTGTGCGGTAGGACATTTTTGCCCACCTAAAATAAAATAAAAATAAATAAAAAAGTAAGGTAACCTCATAAACGGCTTACGCCCTTCGAAAAGCTACCCTTAATTGAGATTGTAGGGTCCCTGCCTTAAGCATGCAATTTACATGTGATGAGTTTATGAGTAATTTATGCTGGTAATCATATTTTCGCTGATACGATATTATTGACTGCAAAAGATAAAAAGAAATTGATAAACTATCTCAAAGATTAGTTGCAATTGCAATTGCATTTTATATTTGTATGTAATTCACACTATGTAAATAGGTGCACGTTGTTTATTCATTCCGACCTGTGAATTTCAAATTCAAATATATTTTATTTCTTAGGCCTATTGTATAGCACTTAAAATCGTCAGTTACTAATAACTAACACGAGCGCGTGTGAGAGTGCATCCGCAATATCGCGATTGCAATCGCCACAAGCGGCCGGATTCTGGATTCCGAAAGCAATTGCCAGTTTGAATGGTAAAATTAGTCTATAATCATTAATTTATTATGAACCAATTGTAAATACGTTCGTAAAAATCATATCAATTATAAAAATAAATAGGTTTTCAATTTATAATTTAAATTTTTATACCAATGGTATACTTTAGTAGCTGGACTACCAATCACATTCTTACAGAACACAACTGTATACAGAACTACTTAAAACTTAAACAGGAAGTTCATAATATCAATATTAACAATCAAGACCAGTCTTATCCTTGAGAACAAAAGTGTAGTTGCATTTTCAACATTAAAAGAATAAGAAAATCCTTTTATCATTTATATTATATAAACATACTTTTATTATTTCTAATAATTGTTTCATTAATTATTGCGACTTAATAAGCTTCGCACCTAGAATCCGTTTAGTAAGTAGGTATTACTTTTTTTTTGCTTATTATGGCAGACGGCTACTGCCCATCTGATCGCAAATGGTAACCGCCGCTCATGGACTCAACAATATTACAAGAACTGCCTAGCCACTGCTCACCATTTCATTTAGAGGATGGAAAATGAATGAAGTGACGGCTATTCTCCCGTTAAAACCACAACACACCGAGGTGCTTCAAATTCGGTCATAGGGCAGACACTGACAACGTCAGACTGGCCATATAGTCAAGGTGGCGTTTGCCAGCCGGGCCCCAGCTTGCGCGGGCGCCCCACGGGAGTACTTTGAGGGGCTTGCTAGGGTGGATAGGGGGCTCGCGTAGGCTAGGACACAGAATCGGATCTAATCAAGGATGACGAGAAAAGCAGCTTTTACGATCGAGTTATTAGCAGCTTAGCTGAAACTGTACTTTAGGTACCTAATAATATATCCTTGATAATTAATAATTTGTATATTTCATTATTTTCCTATAGTATCTACCATTATCCAGTCTTGGGCCCTGACGGTAGCCACCCGGCCCTTCTGGCCCAGTCCGACCCTGGACGCTGATACCAACCTGCTAAGCCCTACTAGAAATTAAATGGTTTAAAATTGCTTACTTCCCTTACTTTAGCCTCGTACGAAACCCGCGGGAAAGAATGGGGGTGATAACACTTGTATTCTTAATCACCATATAAATATATGATAAGCTGATAAATTAAACACCTATCGTAATTAGTGCTCAGAATAATTGATAAATAACTACATGTGGCCTCCAAACTTTATATTTAGTGTAACGTACCGCTAAGATACGAACACCCCCCACATTGTAGGGCCCTTAACAGGGTCAAGGTTGGGAAGAGCCGTCGGATGACGCGTACGAGTGATGAGATTGAACATAATGTGCCATGTTCACTCTATAGTCACAATGTAAATGTGTAATGGACATTACAATTTTGTCGGTCGCCATAACCGCACGTATACTTTTAACTGCTACCTGTTATAGTTAGTTCCGTGTGTGATAAATTAACGTAATATTTATAATATCACAGCAAAAATTGTATTTGTGAAACACATTGGCGATCCAAATTGTGTATATCGGTTTTAAGAAGGTAAAATAAACTTAGGTTTTATTTCTTAATACTTATAGTAAAAGTGTAAGTGAAAACGAAAAATCTTGGCTGACCCAGATTTTTTTGCGCAAGAGGAAATAAATAAAATATTGTCTTCGATATTTTGTTAATGTAATGTATCTCATAAAAAATCAATCGAAATAGAGTGATCCATTTCAAATTAAAAATATACATATCTTTAACAGTACCATAATTTTATTTAAAGCTGTGAAATGTTATGTTATTATGATAGTGGCGAAATTACTAAAAACATAACTAAGTATTTAAAGTTTCACATAATTTTAATAACATATAAATGTAGGTAGTTGTAGGCGTACTTTTCTGCGTATTAAATCACTGAAATCATGTGCGTAACTATCCCTACTTAGTAAACATCTCGTGGGAACCTGTATTTTCTAGTGCACTGGACTATGACCACCATTGTTCTATCCAACTGATACATACGCCCAACATTGGTACTCTAATTGGTTGATGATAAGTTTTTCTAGATCTTGAACACAAAGTGCGAAAATGTGAAATCAAAATATTTCTATCCTAGTCTCATTTTTTTAGTTTTTTATTGCTGGTGGTGGGAGGCCACAGCCCACCTGAAGACGAGCGGTAACTGCCACTCGTTGACTCAGCACTAGTGATAGGTACCTAAGTCTCGTACGACACTCGCGGGAAAGGAAAGGATGGTGACACTTAAATTTAAACGTTTCTATGGTATTTATGTTTGTTTTTTCTCCAGAATACAAATTTGTCTTTCTCCGAACCACTCATTTATCGCGATATAAACACGATAAATCAATTATATCTAACTATCAAAGTCAAGAATCTATGAATTAGATACTACCTACCAAAAATAGTGTATCAGTTTATTTATCTACAACTCAGTCCAGTCATTATATACCTATTTACATTTGAATTGAAAAGTGAACCGAGGAAGCCATTATTTATATCATGTAGGGGGGTTAATTTCAAGTTTTCGGGCTAAGCCCCCATGGCGTTTCCTGTAATCTTGAAAATAAGGGTGCATTTTCAAGATAGCTGAAAACGTTAATTTTCTTTCCAATTCCGGGCCTATTTTAGGACAGAATGACTGGACTAACTTCATGAAATTCCTTGCACTCCAACTTATGCTAACACCGTTTTATATATTTAGATGTAATCAAAAAGCATCTGGACGGTATCCACATTTTCACACTTTGTGTTGACCGTTTTATATATCAACTAGCGGCCCGTCCCGGCTTCGCACGGGTGGACATTTATTATTTAAACATTTTGGCATAAACGGACAGTAAATGCAGGACATACCTAAATAATAATGTACTCGTATTTAGCAATAGTGTATCGCTGGCTCCCTTTGGGTACGGAACTTGATGATTGAAAACAAAATGATAACAGAATAAATGACATCAACGGGTAATTTTTAAAAACATTGCACTGAGTTTTAGAGTATAGGTATACTAATAATAATTAGATACATTATATACCTACTATTACTGTACAGTCTACAGTCAATACTCATATGTAGTGATTAAGAAAGGAATTGCGTCTGATAATATAAGAGAATGTATGCCTATAAGTACTTATTATCACATATTTATAGTGACATAACTACAATAGTTAGACACATGCTATCGCGACATTTTTTATAGATATTGATATGTTCTTTAATATTGTAGAACAATTTTTTGTTCTATCATCAATAGTTTTCGCAGCGCATGCGATGAAAGATATTTTATCCTTATTTTTTCTTACAATTAAAATAGCCAATATTAATCAGTGATAATGTATCATTCAAATTGTGAAAGAATTTTTAAAATCGGTCCAGTACTTTTTGAGCCAATTCGTTACAAACATACTTACAAATATACAAATCTTTCCTCTTTATAATATTAGAATAGATTACTCACATTGGTCAAAGTAAATAGATAATCACCTAACAATTACTTAACTACCGTACAAATAATAAAATCGACAAAAAATCAACCTGTTTTTACAATATTGTCTGATTGTGTAATACACATTTTTGTAAATATATCTTCATCTGCCATTTATTAATAATATCATTCTATATAATTTATAGAACGCGCAAAGTTGTATAAAGAATTGGGGTCCTCCACTTGATGGAAATTGTTCCATCAAGTGGCTTAATCGTGTTATCTAATGCCCAGAAAAAAAAACCTTAGAGAAAGAGAGGGGTTTCTGATAATCTCTTCACAGTATACATAATATCTACTTCATCGAAATAATTACGTTTGTAATCGGACATTGACGTAAGAGATGTTCGCCACCGCTGATACCCCCTATATCACTATCAAATTTTTAATTCAATTTAATTCTTAATGCCTTTACAGAATGTTGAGTACAAAGTTTTATTAGGTTAGTACATCAGGGAATTTTCAGTAGCGAAATGGATTTCAAAACTGCGCTCGGTATACGGTAATTGATGCGTTAACTAAGTAATATAAACGAAATATACGTGCATAGATAAATAACTATACTTGGAATACGTGTCACACTTCTGCTGACTCCAGAAGGCGTGAAACAAAGCTTTAGTCGTCCAATACCTTAGAGCAGGGGTTCCTAAACTTTAAAGATAACGGAACACCAACCAAATACCTTTTATTTTATGGAACCCCATATCAAATGATTACAAATCAACACTGAAATTTATATAAAAACTTTTTTTGAAATGTGTAATATAATTGAAACACATTATTGTTAACTTAAAGTTTTAATGTGAAGAATGAAATTGGTTTACTGTTATATGAATCATTGTTTTATTAGTTTGGTATTATTTCCGACAATTGTATGCGTACCTATATCTGGGATAGCATCCAATCTTGACCTGTATTTTTTTTTGTATAAACATAGGCTGAAAAGCCTGTTTCACAACGATACGTTGTGACGAATGGGAGTAATGTAAGATAGCCTTTTTGGCTATTTCAGGGTATTCACTCCTAACACCAACCCAAAACTCATTCAGAGATGCAAATTCAAATGTGTGTTTTAATGTGGATGAACTTTGAAGATCTATGAATGCTTTATAATCCAGGACGGTCAGCACCGCTGATTGACTTTTTATAATAAATGGATTCTGTACCCATTCAATATCAATATAATTTTCAGGAAAGTAATCGGACAAAGATTTCAGGAGATTTACCAAATGTTCAGTTATAATAGTTTTAATTTCATTTGGTAATTCCAACGCGTTTTCTTGTAGAAAGTTATACACAAGCGGAAAACATTCAGTGTTGTCCGTAGTCGGGGCTGAATGCTTGCTAACTACCTACCTATTAACATAAAAGTAATAAGTCCTTCTCATCATATATTTTGCGCTATTTCAAAATAATATTTGTAACCGTGGTATTATTTAATAGCTAATAATAAATAATTTTGGCGGAACCCTGATGACTGTTCCGCGGAACCCAGTTTGGGAATCCCTGCCTTAGAGACTCCTTGTTGGCAATCTGAATACACTGCCAAATAAAGTAAAAGTACAAAGTAGGATGTTATTGTGTGCATTTTATGCCGTTACTGACCGATACTTAAATATCAAGTCAATAGACCTTTCACTGTTATACACGTGTCAAGAATTGCTGTTTATTTTTATTACTTTTACATTATGTTTATGTTTTATAACTCCACAAAAAGGCGCAGTAAAATTAATGAGTTTGGTTAAATTATATGTCAATACTAATTAATGCTCTTCTAACATTATTTGTGGCAAAAATCTAATAAATTTATAAACGCAATACAAATTATTCAATCACCAGAGATCTTGAAATTTAGCATAGTTATTATTTTCTGAACGTAAGCGTAAACCACTAAGAATGGATTTTGGAGCTAATCCTATCCAATTTCATTTTTTTCTGGCCAAACTCATTCAACGAGGACGAAGTCGCAAAGAAAGCTATATTTTGTTGAATATCTGTCTAATATTATATTTTCAGATGGGAAAATCGACGGTAATAGTGGGAATTATTGCGGTATCTGCAGGAATATTTATCATTGGCAGAGAAACTTTGAACAAAGAGTCAGAAAGGCCGAGTTTAGATCCACAGAAATGGTGGGGCGTCGGCGTTCGACCTGATACAGAAAATAATTCTATAAGACCGTTCCATATAGAATTTAATGATACGGTAAATAAGGTTTTATAGAATCAAAATCATCTGACAGTGGGGTACAGTAGATTAAAATATTTTTTCCCCCCTTCCATTGTGGACGAGGCCTGTGTACCTTAAGGGTGGGATAGATGTGTGTGGTGGCGTATATGGGCTGACAAGAGGGGACTTTACTACAGCTATGATTTTCAATAAGGGTCATAAAGATATTTTAGTAAGGTGCCGCGGGCCGCTGTATTCTATATAATTAATTCCTGTCAATACAAACTTAGTCCAAACTTACACTAGACGGATCAATTACGGAAGTTTGTTGAGTCGCATGCAACCCGCGGGTCAGATTACACTGGCTTAAGCTGCTTTATTGTCGTCTATTTGTACGCTAGTGTTCTCGTTTCAGAATGATTAGGTCATTTGAATCCAGAAAGACATTCATTCATATATATTTTTTAAAATGCTTCGATGACCTACACTGCTCTAAAACTAAATGATGGGTAATGATTAAATGGAAATAAAACTGAATTTAGGTACTAAATCTATCGCGTTCACTTGACTTTCTACTATCCCAACGTTTCAAATACTTTACAGCATTCAGTAAACGTAGTTTTATTTGATAATATAATTATTAATGGTTTCAGATGATCAAAGATTTGAAGCAAAGATTAAAAAATAGACGGCGTTTTACGAAATCCCTAGACGGCATGCAGTCCTGGTATGGAATAAATGCGGATTACTTGGAAGAAAAATTGAAATATTGGGAGAACGAATACGATTTTAAAAAGAGGACTGATCTTTTAAATAAATTCTCCCATTATAAAACAAGAATACAGGGCTTGGACCTACATTTTATAAGGGTAAAGCCTAAAGTAAAGGAAAATATACCAGTTTTACCACTTCTCATGCTACATGGATGGCCGAGTTCCTCTAAAGAATTTACTAAAATAATACCTACGTTAACAACGCCCCGAGATGGGTATCAATTCGTTTTTGAAGTGATCGCTGTTGATCTGCCCGGATTTGGATTTTCTGAGGTAAGGGCTATATATATAATATGGTATAAACTATATTATGTATGCACTTAATGTAATTGTTTTTTTTTAGTATAAGGTAGTGCTTTTTTTTAATGAAAAATTAAATAATTGTACAGACGGCACAATGGTTTAGATTACCGAAACGAGTGGTGGGGAGTCATAGGTTCCACACAATTTTCCACAAATTAAAATTATTTGTACGAACCAGTAATAGTTGAGTCTGGAGCTACTGTGTCCGTTAATTGTACGTTTATAAATTCCCTCACGATACAGGCGTAGTGCCTAGTTTTTTTCAAAAAAGGCCTTTTTTAAAATATATATTTAACTCAATTTTATTTTAATTATTTTCAGGGTACAAATAAACCAGGCTTAAATCCCGTACAAATGGCAGCAATAATGCGAAATTTGATGCTGAGACTAGGCTTTGAGAAGTTCTACATTCAAGCTGGTGATTGGGGTTCACAATGTGCAACTCACTTAGCCACACTGTTTCCTGATAATGTCTTAGGGTATGTATCTGTAAGTGTATTATCATATCTGATACGAGTATCTTTATATACAAATGATAAAAGCGAGGTATCAATTTCGCGCACGTTATAATTTGAATATCCAAATAGAAGATCAGAGTATTACTTTTTTTAGTAGTGTAGCGAGTCAGATCGTCATTGAATACATCTAAATCCTATTATAATATTTCGAATATTTGTTTTTGGCTTCACACTATTAAGTATTATGAATAAATTTGCCCCTGCGATATCTCAACGAAAATAATAATTTAATGTATAAAAGCAAAACATAATATGTTCCTTGATATAAATGTTAATATACGGTAACGTCCGTGTAGTATCTATGTGATCTTGGAGATTATCTGGAAATTAATATTTTAATAATAATAAATATATTTCAATTAAGCATCATCAACAGCTGAAATACTATAACAACTTAGCATTCATAAAGTGTATGTTATTATAATGGAATATTTCTTTCAGTTTCCACTCGAATATGGCCTATTCTTCACGATCAATAAGTATGATAAAATTATTGATTGGATCTTTATTTCCAAGTTTGATTGATTCAGATCGTCCAGAGAGAATATACCCATTGAAAAAGTATTTAACTTACATCGTGAAAGAAAGTGGATATTTTCATATACAAGCTACAAAGCCTGATACTATAGGTGAGGCTTGTGATTTTTACTAGTGTCAATGATAGAAGAGTTGAAATACTCGGCTTACTAGCACATACTAAATTTTCAAGAGTACCTATATGTTACATACATACATACATATTATCAGTCACGCCTTTTTTCCGTAGGGGTAGGTAGAGACTATTTCTACTCACTTGCAACAATCCTGACACACATCTTTCGCTTCATCTACTTTCATCAGCGCTTTCATGCATACTCGTCGGTTACGAGTACTCTTGACCTGTCCTTCCTAAGAACGTCTCCGATCTGGTCAAAATACCTTCACCTAGGTCAACCTCTACCAACTTGCCCTTTATAATATTTTTTATTTTTATATATTTTTTAGGCATTTGACATGCCTTATAAATTAACACAGTGTGAAAATGTTAAATCAATAATAACAGGCACGAGCAGGTTTTGAACCTGCAATCGTCACGATAGCTGAATTGGCAAAGCATCTGTGACGGTATTCCAGGATATGCAGGTTCAAATCCTGCTCGTGGCTGTTATTTTCCATTTAACATTTTTTTATTGTTTGGCACAAAGGTTATCTAAGTCACTTTTTTACCCATAGATATAGTATATACTCCCGTATACTATAATTGATTTGATGTAGAGTGCAAAGTCTACTCATCGTGCAGCTAATATCATTTTCTTTATTTTATGAAATTGAAAACACCCACCTAAGAACATGATTGCGTACTACCTTATTTGTGTTTGGACTAACAATGGTTGATCAATTAATATAACGGCTCCTGTGCGATAGCTTTTTTATATAAAGACAATTAAGATACCATAGACTATAGAGTAAAGTATTTACATTCAAGTGACGTTAGTTACCCAATTTTAAAACCTTCGCAAAAAGAAGTCGCAAGTTTGCAAAAAGAAGGTGCAAAAATCTCTAAATCTCGTGTCTGACCGATGTGCACCGTGCGAGGACCTACGACTGGGATCGAACTTGATACCACTTGCTGTCCTTGGTTCTACTGCTAGTGTATCAATGCTCTCAACCTTTTACATAGCTTTTATTTATTGCAGGATACGCTCTGACTGATTCGCCAGCGGGATTAGCAGCTTATATAATGGAAAAGATGGCCATTTGCAGTAATAAAGACCAGCTCGATACACCGCATGGCGGTTTGGCAAACTTAGACATAGATGATGTATTGGATACAGTGACCATAGCCTGGATGAATGAATGCATTGTAACGTCTATGAGAATCTACGCAGAAGGCTCTGCTTGTAAGGAGATTTATGTTGTTCACAAGTAAGTTAGATAGTTCGTCCGTTTTATTATGTTCAGCGATAATTCTTTACTTTTGATTTTAATAATTTTTATTTTACTAGAAAGAGGCTTAAAGCTATAAAGCTATATGTATAACATGATAATTTACGGTGAAACCTGGTAGGCTATGAATATCCGAGGAACCTCTACAACACACTACGATAGTAGTCGACACTTGCCTCCAAATACCTTCTTTAATAATTTTGATCTGTATTTTAGCACTTAACATGCTCAGCGAAGTCGTAAAGGCAAATGTGATGTGGAGATTGGGTATAGTGCGATAGCTTAGTGGCCAGAGCACTTCCCCGGATTGGAAGGGACGTAAGTTAGCGAGATACGTCGCTCGCACGAAAGTTATCTTTTTCCACATTCGCAAATACTTTGTTCTTTATCTTCTTTACTGATAATAATATTCTTTTTTATTTCGTCAAGGATTTACTCTACGATTGGGTTGAATTACATCAATAAACTAATCAAATAATACATATTATATTGCAGTATACCTACAAAGGTCCCGACAGCTGCTATAAAGTTCTTATACGAAGTGGTGTACCAACCAGACTGGATACTTAGAGACAAATTCCACAACTTAGTACGATCAACCATTGTGGATTACGGAGGTCATTTCGCTGCCTTACATACACCAAAGGAATTAGCGGACGATATATTCGAAGCAACGGTTGAATTTATCAAATTCCGCAGTACACAGAAATGATTTTTTTGATCTCGTGTTAGACATATATATAAATTATCCAACATATCTGGG
Source organism: Leucoma salicis (assembly GCA_948253155.1). Classification (NCBI taxonomy): domain Eukaryota; kingdom Metazoa; phylum Arthropoda; class Insecta; order Lepidoptera; family Erebidae; genus Leucoma; species Leucoma salicis. The sequence continues at coordinate 11,711,596 of OX411815.1, forward strand.
AGAGCTTATTATTGCATGTCAAGGCTGTGTAAACATTTTTATTTCATACGTGGTGGTGTAAAAAATTGTATGTGAAACATCAATGGAAAATAATTATGTTTTATTTTGAAATTATATATTGTATTTCAGTGCTATTGTGAGAAGTTATGAATTGAGTACATGTCCGGTATTTTAACTGAAGTTCATGCATATGGGCATGGTATGAATGTTACCTAGGAATATACACGCATACATCATACATTTTTGCGATTCTTTTTTCAGTAGGTCTGAGAATAGGATATAAGATATTTTTCATACCCCTAAGTGATAAGGGTGGTCCGGCCCAAAAATTTATTTTTTATTTTTCGGACAAAATTTTTATTTTAATTTTTTTATGATTCGGCTTTGAAAAATACGTACAACCCTACATTTTCACCCTTCTACTGCCAACCCTTATTTTTTAATAGCGATATTAGTACTTTAATAATTTTCATTGTAAATTTTCACGAAAAATAAAATATGGCGGCACGAAGTTCGTCGGGTGATCCTGTTGTATAATATAAAAGGAGGTATCATAGAGCTGCAGTGGTGAGTTTAACTTCTACAGCCTAAGAAGTTGCGTATAATTTAGAGGTTTTAGAAAATTGGAAAGCGTTGCAGTGACCTGGTGAAATAGACGAGAAAAGAATGAGATTCATCAAATTTAAACCTACTTTAGTGAAGATTTTAAACACATATCTCACTGTCTTTATATAATGGATCTACTGGATATTTTCGCCGAATCGAGGGCATTGAGTTTCAAATGCGCAGAAGTGATTTTTAGGCCCGTTGAGAGTTCACCTTACCTCCTGCCATCGATTACACAATAAAATTGCAACTGGAGCGGTGCTTCACCGTTTTTAATTATAATTATCTTTCTGTGCTGTACTTTATCTTTAGAATCAGTCTTCTGCATTTTGAGAGGAATTTTATCTTAATATTTGGTAAATAACAACAAGCAACTTGGGCCAAATTAAAACTTTAATTTAGTTTGTTAAAGAGGTTTACATTTATTTTTTATTAATCAAATTTAGGTTTTGCAGCGCGTATTTTATATTTGTCCTCAAATTGATCAAAATACTGTCCCTGATCTCGTGTCTAATATATTAATGTTTAATACAGGTTTCTTCACGAATTTCACAGAACCATAATACCATTAAGTTTTTATATTTGCCATTTCATAGTAGGTATATAAATAATAATATGTTATTTATGATTACCATTTTATTGATGATTATTGATTGATTTATTATTTATCAAAAAAAGCAATTGTGATGTTTAGTGATAATTATTAATAAGTTTAATTAATGTAAAAGTTGAATACAGTATTGCAACTATGAGTCAAAAGATTTTTTAAATTAAAAGTATGATATGATGTTTTATTTTTTTTTTCCATTTATGGCAACACGAAGTTTTTAATAATACAGATACCAAATTAAAAATGCCTTAATATTGTCAACAAACTTCTGTCGAAATATATTGTACTTAGTAAACTTTAGTGATGTAAGACTTGTTAAACGTATTTTGCACGCGCGTCGATAAGCGAAGCGTTGAGGTGGGTATTGCCAGGCGTACATCACTTGCTCAAGGCCCCGAGTTATACTACCGCTTTGCGTACCGACACGGTACAACCGACACAAGACTGTCACACGCGCGCCTAAGCGCTCGCGCTTGTAATATTGATTAAAATAAAATTATTTACGCGATTTAGGGTATTTCGACAATAAAATTTAATAACGTTATAAACGTATATGATCAACAAAAAAAACAATTTATAAAAAAATAATCCGACTTGAAAATAACATTTAAAATGTAATAAAAAGTAATCAAATAGAATCTACTAAAAAAATATTTTTTAAGTTTTATAAACGACAGCTTTGTTGCTGTCGGTGGAGTCAGGATTCTCCGAAACCGGCGAGCCGAAACCGGAGAGTGTATGAAGAGAATTATGAATGTTGAGGAAGCGAGAGATGTATGCAAGAATAGAGCCTTAAGTCACTCTGTTCTCTCTGCCTACTCCGCAAGGGAGATAGCGTGATGATAAGTAAGTAAGTAAAATCATCATAGGTGCAACCCTAGCGCATTCGTTGAATGACACGGTTGCCCGAAGATCATGCGGCGGGCATAACATTCTTAACTGTATTTCTGTGTACATAAGGTACATTTCTTCTCGCTACGAACAATGGTATTATTATTAAGATTTTGTAGGCTGTTATAAAGACATTTAGGACAAGTTTTAATGGAAGTGATGTTTCTGTCCGTAGGACTAGTATTTATTCTGTGGTATTGCTCTCGTTTCACTCAGAACGACTGATTTTTCAAACTTAAAATGTCTCTATTTATCATATATTGCACTTGTAAAATAATATTATACCCACACATATGAAGAAAAAACACTATTTTTAACACTCATGATATTTTTGATGCCATTTTTGTTATTTAAACTAGTTAAAAAACTGTTTGAAAAAGTTATGTCTTGGACGTCCGTTTGTGGTAGGTAATGTATGTTAACACGATAACGAGCAAAATACTTTACTAATCGAGTCTTTTTTTTTCGTTTACTAATTATTATGATTACGAATAGAGCCCTATCACTTTTAACGGTCTGATTCGATGTGGTTTAATTGTTATTAAATAAACAAAATAATAGTAAATATTTACGCTCAACGCGACACTAAAATCAGTTCTATCCTTATTTAGTGAGAACTATTGCTATAGACCAATGTAGAAGTACTTCTTAAAATTAGCGCTAGATGGCGTATAAGACATGAGAAAGTACTTTTTGAAATTAGCTCTATCTATGTGATTTATTGAAAACTACTTAGTAAGACCAATACATTATTAGTTACTTAACAAATAATCAATTTTATTGTGAAAAATGAAGACTATGAGGCGTGCACTTTTGGATTTTCCAAACTATTTTTTTTTATTTTTCTCGCTTCTCTTTGCTTCATAGCAAAACAGCACACATATGGTGGAGTGGTTTAGATACCGATCTCCCGAGTCAAGTGTTGCGGGTTCGATTCCTACACAGGACAATTCTTTGTGTTATCCATAAACGATTGTTCTGAGTCTGGATGTACGTTGCGTCCGTCAATTGTATGCTTAGAAAGTCCCCCGCAATATAAGGATGATTCTTTAGTGTAAGGTGTAGTCTTATGAAAAAAAAACGAATTAAGTTTTCATTCATTAAATAATAAACATATTGTTATAGCTTAATTTAATATTTCTAACCTTCAATCAGATATACACAAGATACACTCATATAAAAGCAACGCCAAATAGTGGCATACTCGATATTACTACTTAAATTACACTTTGCGGCGCTCGTACGCCGAAAAAGATTGTTATGACATAAATTGTTCCAATTTTTTTAAATTTTATCTAAATGTTTTGAGAATGATGAAAGAATGAGTCTGAAAGGAGATATAGTCAAAAGACTGCTTTTAGGCGCCATTTTTCAATATGGCGGCTCGAGCGGCCAAGATACGAGGTGGCAAAGTTGAAATTTGAAAAGAGCATATCAAAATCTTCTAGTACCTACCAATTTTCAAAACAGCCGGAAAACTTTCCAAGTAACCCCTTTTTTCGAACAAATGACTGGACTAATTAGTGAACATGCGACTTTTTGAGAAACAGTGGTTGTTTTGTTTATATTCTGTCACAAGCTAAAGTGAATAGGGTATAGGAATATTATATTTATAAATGCTAGAAGGTTACTTACCTTTACTTTAGCTAGAAACTCTTCAACTTCTTTTGGTGCAAAGAAACCAGGCACCAAGAAGTCCTTTCTAGGTGCGAATTGTTCGATCTTCATTCGTCCAGCTAGGTTGAATCTTTCGCCAGCATAGTAGAGATTTCTAAAACATAAACATAACATGAACCCTCATTGTGAGCAATGTGCTAAATAATGTAATTACAATAAGAAAAATAAAGATTAACTTTAATTTCATTATCATTTTACGACATAGCTTGGTGTCGTATAAGTTTTTTTTATTGCGTATGGGGGCAGAAGTGCCACGGCCCGCCAGATAGCCAAATTCTATTTAAAGAGAAATGTCAAGCCATTCCTCACCAATTTCATTTCCCGGATATCACATGAAAAAATGAACCCCTCTAGAACCAAAAACATGTGAGTACTCCCGCCTAGTATACCTACAACCCTTTTTTTTTTTTTTTTGTTTAGGCGGGAAAAAATGTACCTAACCGCACACCCCGTCGTTCGGGGCAACGAACAGGGTAGTGTGGGGCCCTCACCCACTAAAGAAACCCGCCGTGTGCCGTCTCTCCGCCTTTATTGGGGGGCCACTGGAACTATGTTACATTCCTTCGGTGGTCCGCCGGCGGCTTACCCTTTCGGGTACCCTCTACTGAGCGACGCACCCACACACGGAGCATCGCACCTTCGCGGGAGGCCTTGCGGGTGGCGGACGTTCCCCGGTCCAACCACCCGCAGCCTCAGCTAGGGCGGCATTAGGCGCAAATACTCACGCCTGCGCCGCCCCAGTCGCTGGCGGCGGTTCGGGTCTGCGGAAGGATCAGCCTCCCTGGCCCTTTCCGCCGCTTCCTTCCGCGAGATGACCTCGTCGCAGAAGGCAGCGACCGCGGCCCAATTCCTGTCGCTGCCAAGCATCGCTCTAACGACGCTCGGCAGCGAGAGGTCCCCCCCTATTGCCGCGACGAGATCACGGCGCTGCCCACCCCAAGCCGGGCACGACTCGAGCGTGTGCTGCGCCGTGTCCTCGTCGCAGCCACAATGGTGACAGCCCGGAGTCGCTTCCCTCCTTGCAACTATGTGCAGATATCTGCCGAAGCAACCGTGCCCCGACAGCACCTGCACCAGTCGGAAGGTAAGGACTCCGTGCCGTCGCCCCGCCCACTCCTCCAGCACAGGCTGGAGCGCCCCTACGGTCCAGAGACCGGCTCGGGGCGCTTCCAGCCGTGTCCTCCATCTGGCCATGGCAGCTCGGCGGGCATCGCCATGCCACCTGGCCACCTCCCTGGGTGGGGGCCGACCACCCACCTCTCGCTCTTGCGACGTCCGCCGATACACTTCGGCGAGCACCTCCGCCTCCAAGTCCCACGGGGGGGTTCCGGCCAAAGTATACCTACAACCCTAACAGTAATACGCCAATGGGTGATTGCTTACTTCGCTTAGTCAGGGGGGTTTCACTCCGCCCCACACTACCCTGTTCGTTACCACGAACGGCGGTTAGGAACATTTTTCCCCGCCTTAAGTATGTAATAACACACGTATACAAGATTTCTTTCACATTTTACAAAATAATACAGATGTATTATCACAAAATACACTCGAGATAGTAAACAAACAATGATTTCACATATCGCCATTTAACATACAACTATACCAAAAACACCTGGCGTCAATTCAAATCTGACATTAAACAAAGACTCATGCAAGTAACTGTTGTGTGAGAGAGAGAAGAATACTTATGTCGTTCATCATTAATTCCTTTGTATTTAGCTGGATGTAAGCGGAATGAGGTTAGTAAAACCTGGGAGAATTTTCTTACGTGCAAGATAAATTTTGAATTAGATAGTTATTCATGTAACCTAAGTTAGTAAACGCAAAGGTATTTAATTATCTCAAAAATTCCCCTTACTTACTAACGGTAGTTTATTGAATTAATACACTAATCTCTATTAATTTATTTTTTTAATACTAGCGTTAGCCCGCAGCTCCACCGCAGGAAAATGCCAGTTTTTAAGTTATATCTCAGGTTCCTGATATAGTACCGAAATAAAATTTATATTCGTTTTTAAGTCTAATCAAGAGCAGCAAGAAGCGTAGTTTAATTAATGCTTTATTTATATATGCCAGATGGTCCATTTACAAACCACACGTTTAAAGATCTATTACCTGTTACTAATAAGACGACACTTTATATTAGTCAGCTGGCCTTCATTCAGGGTCGGGAATTTATGGTACAAGTACAAGCTTGCCGCGAACTTCAGGAAGGAATCTCCTAGGGTCTCCACTCTCTCCAAGTTGAAAGTGTCATGTGATTTGATGGTCGTGAGGGCTCCGACCATATCTCTCAGTTCAGGCCCATTGTCATTAATCTCAGTGTGCAGAAGTTCAATTCTATCACAGTACCTGTGTAAACAAATATGTTATACTTAGTTTTTAAGGGATTGATTCAGTTAATACAGTGCGTATATAGGACCCAAAAAAATGTTATCATTATACTAGCTGCGACCCGCCATTTGATCCGTCTCTTAATTCAAAAGAAATCTAATATATATATTACTGTATTATTCATAAAATCGCGATCTATATTTTGCATATCGTAATCTAATTTTAATGTTGTAACGTCAGATGGCACTTATTAGTTTATTGATAATAATTTATCTTTGGTCGGTCCTAAAGGGCATTAACATCATGGCAAATAGCCTATAGCTTTCCTCAAAACACTATATCCATCCATCCATCAGCCTTTCAACGTTCACTGCTGAACATAGGCCTCCCCAAGAGAACGCTACAACGAGCGGTCCCGTCATGGGGGATAATGCCGTAATCGCCACGCTTGGCATGCGGGTTGGCGATCGCAGTGGATGTTGTTAATACTCACGGTATTCTCTCAGACGGCTCTTACGACTCCCGTGGGTAGAGAGGGGGGACAATTCTAAAGCCGGCCCCACACGGCCAAAGTAATAGTAAATAAAATCTATAGAAAAATATATTACTTGGCAGGTGCAGCTGATATCGCCGCCGATGTTATGACGCGCGGTGGTGACCGCACTTGGATATGTGATTTAGCATCTTCTATGGAGGCCGACATGAACTTGTCGTAGCATTCCACGTCCATCACAGTCACGGTGAAGAGATTGCGTTCTATGTCCACGGGTTCTGTTCTTACCTGATATCATTGTCAAATTATTTTTTATGTTTTTAAACACAAAAGTACATAGTAAAAAAAAAACAGCATCACGCCTGTATTCCTCGAATGGGTAGGTAGAGGTGTATTATCACTGAAGGAATGTAATATGGTTCCGGTGACCCGGCAATATAGGCGGAGAGACGGCACACGGCGGGTTTATTTAGTGGGCGAGGGCCCCTACACTACCCTGTTCGTTGCCCCGAACGACGGGGTATGCGGTTAGGTACATTTTTTCCCGCATAAACATAAAAAAAAATAGGCAGAGGTGTATTACACACCCACGATTCACCAGCTATGTTTTAGTCCCACGTAATAGGGGGCGAGCCTATTGTCATCTACCGAGCACATTTGCGAAAAAGCTTTTTTAGTATGGTATTAATTATCCTAGTTTCGAGAGAGACATCAAAAACTTTACCTGCCGGACACAAATTTGTATATGGCTCGCACAAATGTTTGTTGTGTGGAAATCGATCCTACAACACTCGGTATTGGTTATCTAAACCAGTACACTACCTGTCCAGCCAATAAATTAATCTATTTTAAAGATTATTAAGGAATACGAATTTTATAGCTTAATGAATAGCTGGTTAAATAAATCAGTAATTATTTAATACAATATGAACTTTATGTTACATATTGCACAATACGAGGGGTGATCCAAAAGTAATGATAATTGGTTACTTCAGGTCCACATAAAAATCCAAAAAATTTCGCTAGCCTATACACTCACTACGTCAGCCTAAAAAAATCATATAAATAGGTCAGGATTTCCGGGAGATACATTCATTTGAATACGAACTGTCGAAGAGATAACATCAACATGGAGAAAAACGAAATTAGAGCTGTGATCAAGTACCTCTGTTTGAAAAAAATGTCTACAAAAGACATACACTGTGACTTGGTGGAAACATTGGGGGACTCTGCTCCTCCATATTCTACAGTTGCACGCTGGGCCAAGGAGTTTAAGCTGGGCAGAACATCCACTGAAGATGAACATCGCGAAGGACGCCCATCCACGTCCCTCACAGAAGACAACGTGAAAAAAGTCGAAGATGTTGTGTTGGCAGATCGAAGAGTGACCATCAGGCATGTAGCTGAGGTCACAGGGATCTCATATGGAAGCGTTCAAAGAATCATTTCGAACGAGTTGCATATGAAAAAGGTCTCTGCGCGTTGGGTTCCCAGAATGTTAACCGACGAGCAAAAGAAAAAACGAGTTGACATTTCGAGGGTCAATCTCGAAAAGTTCCAAGCAGATAAAGAAAATTTTTTGTTGCGTTTTGTGACTATGGACGAGACCTGGATCTACCATTTTGATCCTGAAACAAAAAAACAATCGATGACTTGGAAGCGAGCCTCCTCACCGACGCCAAAGAAATTCAAAGTCTCAAGTTCGGCGGGAAAGGTTATGGCGTCTGTTTTTTGGGACGCTAAAGGAATAATTTTGGTGGAATATTTGGAAAAGGGAGCCACTATTACGGGCTCTTACTACGCAGACCAAATAAGAAGATTACGGGAGGCCATTAAGGAAAAAAGACGCGGCAAACTGCGAGCTGGAGTGCTGTTTCACCAAGACAACGCACCGGCTCACAAAGCCGCAGTTGCGATGGCTGCCATTCAAGAAACGGGATTCGAACTGGTCGAACACCCTCCCTATTCGCCAGATCTGGTTCCTAGTGACTTTTACCTCTTTCCTCGGCTCAAGGAACACCTCTGAGGCAAGAAATTTGAAGACAATAGCGAAGTTATGGCCGCTGTTGAGGCGTTTTGGGAGGGTCAAGAAAAGGAATTTTTTTCAAAGGGAATCCTGGGTTTAGAAAAAAGATGAGACTAAATGTATTGATTTGTTAGGAGACTATGTAGAAAAATAAATTATTATTTTAACTTTAATTACCGTGTTTTATTTTCATTATCATTACTTTTGGATCACCCCTCGTATATTTACAGGAGCGAATTCATACCCAAATAAAAGATCGGTCATAAAGTTGAATACTCACGTCCCAGGGATATTCCTTGTCAAGTTTCTTCTGCTGTAACTGATAAAGGCTTTCCCTCATAGACATTATATTCGGGCGCTTCTTTTCATCGTCTGTACTGTTTATTCTAAAAAAAAATAAGTTTATAAACATACAAACATCATTATTTACGGGGTACCGTTTGTTCCGACTATATGGAAATGGTAATTCCCTCCTCCCTATATATGAGGGGATGATAATTCCCTCTCCCCGTGTATACGAGCTCTTCAAGCAACATTTTTAATATAGTTTTACTAGGCTTTGCACGCGGCTTCGCCGCAGACATTCTTTTCTATAATACGTGAGTGGCAAACAAGCACACAGCCTACTCGATGGTAAGCAGTTATTGTAGCCTATAGACGCTAGTAACAACAGACGCATCACTCGCACGTCGCCAACTCCAAGGAAAGGAATAGGTGGAAAGAAGGATAATAAGGAGAGGATAGGTAGGATAACAAGGAGAGGATAGGAAAGATGATAAGAAGGATAGGAACGGGGGCTTAGGTAGTTTTTTTTCAAATATTTCAGACACAGCTCTATTACAGCTTTACAATAGTACAGATAAAGGAACAAGTTCAAAACGGACTGCAACCGCAAACTGCAAACGACACTACTGGTTTCTATGAAAATGATTCCGAGCCGCGCGACACTACAGAGAGCGGCCGCGGCACGCAGCTGCGGCTGACCGCAGCACAGTGGTGGCGCGCACTGCAGAGCTCTTACAAGTGTCTCGCACGAAGTTATTGAAACTATAAAAGCCTACATCCACGAAATGTGCGGTTTGCAGTCCGTCTCGAAATAGAAAAGGCCCTGCCGCAAGCAACAATGCGGTAGACTGCATAAATAGTAAGATTCGGTTAGAAGAAGATACATATACATTACATACATTTCGGCTTTTCATAACGTTATAGGGATGTAGTGTATTACCATATTTAATTTATATTATATGACACAGCTCCAGACTCCGTTTGTTGAATATTTCTCGACGGTAAAAAGGGCAGACCCCTTTTCCCACGACCAAGGAATCTAACCATATAGTTGACGGTTAGAGGTCACATATTTATAGCACTAGATTAATAACTAACTAACTTATCATCACGCCAATTCCCTTGCGGGGTACGCAGAGTGAACTAGATATTATTCACTAGATTTATTTATATTATAATGATAATGTTTACACCTGGTTATTAAGTACCATACCAATGTAGCTATTATTGAATCTGAACTGTTGTGGAGAGCTACCAAAATATTTGGAGCTAAGCTAAAAGCTTCTCCAAATATTTTAACTACGTGATGGTAAGTGGTATCCGTTGCTTATGGTGAGTCCAAGAGAGACCGAATATACTACCGCTTTAGATAAAATACACCTAGATGTTTCATGTCAGTCATACGGGAGAAGATGGTATTGACCCACTGGGGTCTGATAACATCCATTTGGTACCCGACCCTACCACCAATAAAAAATCTTTTGTTTGTCTTCCGATGTTTACAGAACATGGTGTGCTGTACATCCTCATTGTTATAATATAAAAATAGAAAGATATATAATGATTTACCTATCAACAGAATTGATTTGAGTAGGCTCTTCAACTTGTGACAGTAAGGACTTGATAGCGACTTGCATGTTGATTACTACCGGCTGCCATTGATGACCTTTAAAAATAAAATAAATGTTTGAGTACAGCCATATGTTATAAGTATAGCACTATAATGTTAATAATTAATTAAATAAATATACATTATTTAATTAAACATTTTATTAAAATAATTACAGTGCAAATTATTTGTGAATAAGGAAAAAGAGATTTTTTGTACCAGCGGGAATCGAACCCACGTCTTTTCCAATCCGGGGAAGTGCTCTAAGCCATTGAGATAGTACAGATCTTTCGATCATCCGAATCTCCTTATCACATTTGTCTTAACACTGAGCACTTCCCCGGATTGGAAAAGATGCGGGTTCGATTCCCGCTATTACAAAAATCTTTTTCCTTATTCACAAATAATTTGCACTTTAAAAAAGTGGCGGAGCATGTCAAATGCTAAAAAATATAGATCAAAAGTGTTTAAAATAATTAAATTTAATTAATTAATTAATTAAACATTTTATAATTGTAAATAAAATATTAACTAAAATTAATTTATTATTAATTAAACATTATTAAATTGCGAATTAAATTTTTATTAATAGTTTATTAATTCATATTTAATTTAATTAAATATTAGTTTATTAAATATTAAATCATTAATGATGATTAATAAAATGATAATTAATTAATTTAAAATACAAAAAGGAATATCTAATATACCTATTTTTAAACGAGCTATTCTTGTAAATACATTTATTTTGCGTATTTCGGAAACAAACAAAAACTAAACTAAAAATTGTTCAGCTTGATCGATAAACTGACACATAATATTTTTATCCTGATGAGTTCTTTTGGAATGCACCTGAACGTTTGATGGATTTTAAATCTGAAGTCTATGCAGACAAAAGGGCAAAAATTTGTATAATACAAAAATTAAAAGAAGCAAGCCAAACCTCTACCACACTGTCTAGAAAAGAACTAGAACTATGATGTCCTTAAAGCAAAAACAAATATGTAGTTGTAATGCACAATCAATACCAATCAAATCAACCCAACCAATGAAATAATATATCACATATAGGAAAAATAGAAAATTGTACATATCCTAATTCATTCATTCAATTCAAGGTACCTACTTTTATTATGTAACCCGTTATTATAATATTAATTGGGGCAGCTAAGCAACTTAGCTATTATTTTTATAGATTATCTATCCCAATTATTAACCACACTTACCTAAATTTAGTTTCAAAAATTATAAAAGCAGATTATTTCGACAGCAGCGTCAAAATAAAAATCAGCCAATAATAAAAAATGAAAACAATAAGCCAAAGGTATTTCTGAAAAACTACCTATTAGACACCTCTTACACTACCTAGTGCAACAAGACTTACGATAAAGACTAATAATTAAAGAATTGGTTTTGAATGTAAACAATAAATAACTGCTAACACACATATACACCACATGCGCAGATGCACAAGCATTCATGATATTTCATTATCGTAGATACTACCTGTGGCAGCACATACACATTTTGCAAAAAAAAATCCACGCTTTAGTACCATTGACTGGATCATCTGTTTCACATATATCATCTGAGTCGCTACTCGATTAGCTAACATTGAGTAAGTGGTTTATTTTCCAAATAATAATAGCATTGCGTCAATCTTGTCGCCAAAGGCTACCTTGACAATTAATCAAACTTGGCGAATTGACATTTTCCTTTGCATTCCACCTACTCACAGTATCAAAACTTTCAGAATTTTATAAGCGAAAGAATTCTACTGGAAATCAGTGTAGTAAAAGAACCATCAAACTAATCAAGCAGTCTAAGACAGTCCTCGGAAGGACATAGGCTTCTTCCAAATTAAGTAGTCATCTTCTCCACGTGATGCATCCATCCTTCTTGAGTAATCCAAAACTGCTTTGCCGATTCGTGATGTTTATTATACTCTAGCGATCGGTCCAACCCATTGGCATTTCAGCTTGATGACTTTGAGAGCTGTCGGTGAAACCAGTTCTCTATCCGATACTATCATTGTGGATTGCTAACGAGGTTCCGTGACATCAGATACTATAGAAAGGTTATTTTTAGTTTGTAAAAAATCCACCAATACATTTCATCTGTCTTAGTGTCTTTTTGAAGATTTTCACCAATAAAAAAACGAATTGTGGAAAAAGAAACTGCAAAAGTTGCTCCATGTTCATTCATAATATAAATCTTGGCGTAGGTTAAGTTCACGTCATTAGTATGGTCATTTTGAAGACGCAACTCTGAAAATAGCTAACATAAAATCTTTCAAATCTAATTTCTACAAAGTTATTGCTTAGTATCTATATACAATATTTTCCAAACGTTTCGAAACTCTTTTTGAGTTCCTAGCGATTTCTTTTTTTATTTTCCATATGTAATGTGTTGTGTCAATTAACGAATTTGTGTCAAAAACGGTTTTCAAAAAACTCTCAAGTTTCTAGAAACTAACTAGTAAAACAAAAGTGTTTTCCAAATACGGTGCTGGATTCGTGATGTATATTAGCTTCAGTACAGCGTTTCTTATTTTCATTTTGCAAATGTAACTGTCCTGGCAAAAATACGCAATGCAAGTAGTAAAAAATGTATGCATTTATATATGCCGGTAACTTCTAGAATATTCTTATGTGTACAAAATACCTCTTAAAGTATGTTTATGTTTCAGTCTCAGTGCTTCACCGCAGTTAGACTTCTTCTTTTTTTCAATTTGAACAATGTCCTCTTCTTCATCTAAGTTCCTTTTACCAGCGATGTTTGAATATCCTTCTGTTAATTGTGGTATTATATGTTACATATAATTATGTAAATATATGCAGCTCATATATATGCAGTAAGGTTTAAACGGAGGTATCCTCTATTACACGTATTTTTAACTAATTATCATCATGAAAAATATATATACGTAAGGCATAGCACGCACAAATATATTAGCACAAGAACCTCATCATATATAAAGCAAGAGGTATTTATGCAGGGTAAACCTAGAATATTTATTATACAATTGATTTACAATTGAAATTGATTTAAATGTACATATCCAGACATGCATACAAACAGTCTAATGGGCAAAACAGACAACTAATTGAGAATAGATTTCTAATGCAGAACTAAGGTAACCAGCCCCCTTAGAATGAAAAATGAAATGTTACACGAACTTTCGTTTCGCTTCATTGTGATTGGTCGCCTAATCACGCGTCGAAATCTCGACTAATCAGGAATCACGCGTCATACTGTTGATCAATCACAATGACTCGAAGCGAAAGTTCGTCTAACGATTCGTGTATCATTCTACGGATCAGGGGGGTTAGCATGTAACACACAAACTCGTATCGTTATCGCATCGCGTCATTGTGATTGGTTGGCTGAGGGATTATTGCGACATCACGTGCCGATGTCTCTACCAATCACAATGAGACAATACGACGTTGATACGATTTTGCGTATCACATTCTAACGGGGCTGGCTCGACATCAGACTAATAATTCTATAACTTTTTTTTTTTAATCACTATAACTTTAAAGCTGTGTACGACGCACGCGCCGTATTCCGCGGCTGCAAGAACGACGATTTTACTGGTGACTCGGCGGGCGCAATCTACCAGTGAGCCAAACAGTAATTTAGTGGTACTGAGCCGAGTAAAAATAATAACAATACCCAAGAGCCAGGAGCCAGGTTCCTCGGTTTTTTAAAACCGCAGTACCTATTGCAGTGATACACGGGCAAGCTTTTGCCGACAAGCCTTAAGACCGTGCTTGTGCTCGTACGTCAATCACCCTCTTACGAAATACAGCTTTCATGTTGTAGTTGATCATGAAATTATAGTTCATCAGTTTCTGTGAACCTTTAAAACCATAGGCATAAGTTTGACAACGCAAAATTATCCATACCCATTGGTGAACTTGTCTGTCCTTTAACCTTGTTTATCTTAACTAACCAGAACATAGCATCACTAATCATCCCATTTGTCAAAATGAGATGATTTTTTTTTTCATTTGTCATAATGAGATGATTAGTAATGCTATGGACACAAATACACATATACAAACAACCATTTGTGATCATACATATAGAATTGTCATGTGTGGGAATCAAACCACTCGGCATAGCAGGTCGACATTTAAATAACTCTGCCATCCGCTATTATTTTCACTTATTAAGATCATTTTAATCAATATCATAGAATTTTAAAAGAACATGCAAGCTAATAAAATCAAGCGGTAGCTTTTTGGCACAACTGCAGAAGCAACACCCCAAATTAATCTGTGCAAAATGAACTAACAAACAATACTTACCCTTTGTACGAATCGCTGATCCATAGTTTGCCTCTTTTGATATTTGCATTAGCAGTTCATACGCTGTTAAAAGCATCTGTACTCTGAAACACAATATAAGTACAATAGTCACAACATATCTTTGTGTCTCTGAAGTTGGCTGCAACACGCTGCGCAGTAACTATTTTTGTGTCACATGGCATCTTCTACAGTTTACATTAATGGAATCGTTCGATTATTATTTAACAATTGTTATCCATAATCATATTATTTATCGATCGTACTAAAATATGTGGATTCTTCTATTATAGATTAAAGCTTATTCACTCAAATCGCTCGTATACTTTTTATTGAATATAAAAATAATAAATAGAACCTAAACAATTAGATATGAAAATTTTATGATCTCATTCGATTGTTTAGTTAATCGTGTAATAACAATTGAATTGGCCAGCACTAATCGTATGATTCTGTCACCCACTTCTTGATCTGTGCCTAACTTCAGAGACATAAAGATCGGTTGTGATCTACATGCACGATTTTAATAACTCAAACGTTGACGAAAACAATAATTCCTAGTAATTTATTCAAATCGAGCTACGGCCCTGGTAAATGGTAACCGTCGCTCATGGACTCAACTATACCGGGAGTATTGTCAAGCCGCTGCTCACTATTTCATTTCACAGATATAAAATAAAACAATAAACGGCTATCTCCTGCTACAACGAAAACACACCAATGTGCTTCGTTGCCCGTCACACGGAAGATGTATTACCAACACGCTGGGACTTGATAGCAATTGAGTACTCCCACTTGATACCCAACCCTACCAGTAAAATGCATGCAATTCTTATACAAAAAATATCAGTGAAATATTTATAACAGAACAAATTGTGTGAATATAAATAATCTACTAACTAAAAGCAGAATTACTCGCCAACTTAGTTCGTGAATTGAAGTAGCATAATATATGGACACAAAATAGAAAGGTAACGGTGAATTATAATATCAAAGGTGAAGGAGCAATACACGCTTAAAACATTTGACGGCTTTTAAATATTGGGTCAGCCTGGTGGGCTACGGACTAAAACCCTCTGACTCCCTGAGGAGATCCGTATGGGAGCGTCTGTAGCTTAGCGATTAAGTTAAAAAAAACTAATTAGATGTGAGATGGTTGTGCCGTAAGTCCTAGCATAAAACTATATTATTGCATAACAGACTATAATAAAGCCGAAGAGTTTGTTTGCTATTATGTGTGTTATTATGTGCTAATCTGTGCAACTAGGATTCAGATTAATATGTTATTGCATTTTATAGAATAATTTTTGAGAAAGGCTATATATAGGCTATATTACATAAAGCTAAGGCCCAAGGACAGAGGAAAAATAAAAAAATCAAATAAGCGCCATCTAATATCACAAACCTAAAATTTAACTACGATACAGAAGATACAGATGGCACTTTTCTAAAAAAGTTCTCTCAAGCCGCTATTGAATAATAAGATTTCTTAGATATATTACCAATGTAGTGTATGTAGAGTATTACCTATGTAGAATACTAGGTATCATAGTGGCCTTATACCACAGCACGCCAGGGAACTCGTACTTGATACAAAACTCCGCAATAAAGATTTCAGCGAAACCTCTGCTTTTGTCATCACCTTGTGAAGCAGATACCAGCTTCTTTTGTTTTTCCGTAAATGTGTTAATTGTTGCTGCTCTAGGCAATAGACAGTTCATTCTAGAACTTATATTTCTGACCTAAAATTATAATGATCAATTAAACATAGGAATAAAACACATTGGAGTAATCTTATATGTAGTTAGTGACGATTTTACACCCTATTTCTAAGGTCATACGACTGGTTACTTGGACATTGTTCTTTGGACCTACGGTTTAATATAATGATTCTCCTTCGATGCTAAATTTGTAGGTGAGCTTATCTATTACCTAGCTTTTGGGCTATAACGAGACTTGAAGTGTTATTCTGTTTTATTTATATTACAATGGTGGCAAACAAGAATACGGCGCGCCTGATGGTTAACAGTTACCAAAGACTAGACTCTAGCAACACCAGAACCCCAGGGATTGAGGAGGTAGACAGGAAGGATGACAGAAGAGATGAGGAGGTGGGCAGGAGGAGGGGGTTTGAACCTCCGGCGCTCACAGTCACCATCACATCCGTTATATGGGGTACCTACCGTTGCTTCATCCCTATCTGCGAGAGGGTAGCACTTCCTCGTTCGAGCCTTCCTGTTTATGCTGAGAAAAGCAAGGGTCTACCACTCTACCATTAGTAAAAGGGAAGATAGCCTCCAAGTGGATTGTTATCATGTCAGCCTTTTTTTATTACGGCGGTAAAAAATGTACCTAACCGCACACCCCGTCGTTCGGGGCAACGAAGAGGGTGGTGTGGGGCCCTTACCCACTAAATAAACCTGCCATTTGCAGTCTCTCCGCCTGTGTTGGCGGGCCACTAGAACTATGTTACATTACTTCAGTGGTCCGCGGCTTAGTCTTTCGGGTACCCTCTACTGAGCAACGCATCCGCACACAAGAGTCGCACCTTCGCGAGGTTATCATGTCAGCCTACCCTCAATAATAAAAAAACTTATTAGTAAGAATTCTATAATGCTCACCTCCAACAATGGTTGATCTTTATCTCCAATGACTTCTAATTTATATTTATCTGCATAGTAATCACTATACGTCACATACGAGTTTGTGTCAAACCTAGAATCCGGCGTCATGTATTCTAGAACACCAGACACAATGTATCTATAAAGCAAAACATACATACATTGAACATTATGTAGCACATGAGTATACCAAATAAAAGCTTGAACATATTATGCTGAATGATGAATAAGTATATGAAAAAACCTCACGCTTTATCTATACCAATAAATAACATTTAAGTGTTTAGATATTTTTATATATATTTTTAGCATTTGACATGCTTAGCCATATATATTAAACACAAAGTGGAAAATGTGAAATCGAAAATAACGTCACCCAAGCCGCTAAGTATGAATGTGTTATAGAAATTAGCATTCAGGAGCAATTGTCACGATGGCTAAATTGGCAAAGCATCTGGACGGTATCCAGGAAATGCAGGCTCGTATCATGCTTGTGACTGTTATTTTCGATTTCTCATTTTCCACTTTGTGTTTAATTTAAGTGTCTATTTGTAATGTCTAAAAAAACTATCATAAGGAGAAACTTGGCTTACTTTTATATTGAAAAAATAATTTGGATTTTACATAAACACAGAAAATAACTAAATTAGACGGAGAAAAAGTCGCAGGCAGGAGTTCGTTATGAAATTATAATTAAAAATAACATTTACCTATCGGGCAAAGCTCTGTACCATGGTGTTACGACGCAGTCTTTGTAGTTCTCTGGCGTGACTTCCAGCGATATCCGCTCCTGTTAAAGTCAAAATACAACGAGAATTATTTAAAAAATAATTCAATCTAAAATAATAATAAACTTGGACCACATTTCTAATACAGTATTTATTTACCTAAGATTATAACAAATCACAATATGTTTTCTACAGTTGAGTAAAAACCTGTTTTCTGAATTGATCTGGTGCACACAATTATTTTATGAAACTTTATTTTAAACTTTTACGAATTTGAAAAAATAGAGGATAAAAATGATAGTGTGCACTATTAGTTTCTTACATTTGGTAAACACCTTAATTATATTATCTAAAATGAATTCTAGTTACATTAAATATCCGGCAGATAACTAATAAAACATATTAAGGCAAATTCGGTACTTAGGCCTTAAGTGGTAAAACAAATAGATGTTAAGTTAAATCAAGAACTAATATACATATTTATAAAAAATGACTACCTCGTACGATGTCTGTTGAACCGGCCGTATAGTTTTATGTGTAGTCATGACATTCCAGTCAATATCGTATCCGTTGTTATCCTTTACCGGCACGACGTACATGGAGTTCACTTTGCCTTCAAACACGACGAACTTTTTAGCGATGCCAAGGACTTGTGCGAAAAGGAAAAAGTGGAACCTAGAATATAGTTTTAGCATAAAAACCTTTTTGGCGTAGTGTGCTATTCTGTAAAGAAAACAGCCTTGGAAACAGTGCCACCACGTGGCTAAAATAATTTGACATTTGTATGGGTATTTTTTTTTATTAAATTACTAAAACCTGAAAGATTTCACAATCTGAGGCACAAGTTTGTTACAACTGTGAAAATAATTTTCAATAAGGAGGTTGAAAAGATTTTTAATAAGCTAAAACAATTCCTTTTAACGTATGACGCGTAAGTAACAAATAATAATGTCCCGAGTTATAGTCTAGCGGTAAAACCAAGGACTGCAAAGACAGTGGCATCGAGTTGGATACCCCGGCCTGAGGTCGAGACCTCGCCAGACACACACCTTTAATCTTTCGAAATTATGTGTGTATATGTTGAAAATTATCCACTGCTCTGTGAAGGAAAACATCATGAGGTAACCTGCAAGGCTGAGATTTTCTCGACAGCTTGTGATGTCGGTCAACCCACACGGGGCAAGGGTGGTGGACCTAAATCCCTCTTACACTGAGAGGAGACCTGTACCAAATAGTAGGAAAGTACCTATTGGGTAGTAGAAATAAAAAAAAAGTTCACGATTTTTGTATTTAGAAAAAAATAAGAGTGGTATATTATACTAGATATAATGCTATCTATATTTTGTATAAAGAGAAACTTAAATAAAATTTTTATAATTACCAAATTGTATTGGCGTTAAGACTATAAAATAACATTATTTTTAAATTGCGTGGGTGGCAAACGTGCAAAAAGCCCACCTGATGGTAAGCGGATACCGTAGCCTATAGACGCTAGTAACACCACAGGCACTTGCGCGTGACCATCTCCAAGGAAAGGGATAGGAAGTGAAAAGGAAGGATAATAAATAAAGAATAGGGAGGATACTAAGGAGAGAATAGGAAAGGCCAAACTCCCCTTCCAGCACTTTCACTCACCATACGAAACACAACAGCAAAAGTACCAACCATTTTCTCATGCTGGTCTTCTGTAAGAGCGCGGTCCTTCCAAGATCGAGCCGGCTCATTCATGCTGGAATAAGCGAGGCTGCAAATCTAGTAAGACCATATTTCCACTTAATTGGTTAATTCACTAAGGCGAGGTATTATAATTAAGAATTATAAACGATACATACTGTTTCACTAGTTCTAATAAATTCTTATTGAGTCTTATAATAGCATAATTGACTTCAATTGATGTCGATACCTCCCCCAAAGTCATAAACATGGGGAAACTACATAATTGTGGCAAAGGTTTTTGAGTTAAAATTCCAAAACCCTCTTTCTTTTGGAGTAGTTTATACAGAGCTCTTTCACGAGATTCTTTAGGCTCTTCAAAGCTAGCATTCAATTTGATTATATGCAGATGAAACACATCACTATCCGGCACGCTGTCTAGATGGGATGGAAACTGAAAAAAAAATTAAGTACTATTAATTTTTGGGTAAACAATATTCTTGCAGTCAATAGTCTGTACTAATAAACCCGAAAGGCTTTTGCGGTTTGTCCTTTTCTTATGCTGTAACGGAGTAACAGATAGACATGATAATACGCATAGACGTATTTAAGTGGCTAGAGAGTAACATAGGCTTTATTTCTCAGTAAATGCAGTACCCATGAGATAGATCCAGAAACATAAATAGCACATGTAGGACTGACGAAAACTCACATAAATGTAATACAAACCATAATAGGATGTTTACGGATTCTCTTTTTGGTCCCAGGCTTCGGAACTGCTTTATCTCCGTTACCGTCGTCATTGTCGCGCCAATTTGGGAAAATATTCTTTACTTCGGCGTCATCAAAGTTTACACACCTGAATAATAACAAAAACATTGGAAAGAACTTCCTTGTCGAATAAATTTCATTCAAAGCGTTCAGGAAAACTTACATCTGCGGGACAAATAGTAGTATAGAGATATAGTAGACGGGCCTCGTGGCGTGGTCGGTAGTGTAACCGACTTCCGTGCACGAGGTCGTGGGTTCGATTCCCACTCAGGACAATTATTTGTGTGATGACAGACAGATATTTGTACAGCTTCTGGGTGTTTTCTATCTGCGATAGAATACGCGATTAGTATTCATAGCACAAGCGTTAAGCTTATTTTGGGACCAGAGCACGTTGTGTGAAATGTCCGTAAATATTTATTTATATTATAGTGCCTGTAATAACATTGTGCCTCTGTATTTTTATAATCCGATGGTATTCGATACTGACTGGTGAGAGATCAGACGTAGGCCTGACGGCTTTCCACTCTTAGTGCCATGGGGGGTGTTCTATAACGTTCCTAATAGTGAGAGTTGTGCTATGATGAGAGGCCGGTTTCCACCCCGGGACCTCACTGTTGGTTCATCCCCAATTTTTTTGTCCTGCAAATCACTTGTCATACTTTTTAATGTTTAAGTAGACCTGCCAAGTTAATAACATTTCACAAAGGGTATAATTGGCAGTATCGCTCAACATTAAGTTTCATACCATAGTATGAATAATTGCCGATTTTTATTAATATGTAATGATTTTCGCGTCTGGCTTTTATTTTTCGTGACGCTTTATTGTGCCATAATAAAGGACAAAAACTATATCGAGAAAAAGACTTTCTGAAACTTATTTTTATGTTTAATCATGGACATGAATACACATTTTGTTTTTGTTCCGTGTATGTAAGTTGAATGAAGTTTTAAGTTAAATTAACTTGCGTAAATGTTCTATCCTAACTTTATAACATGCAACCGTAATAATTTGTTTTGTTTATTCGGGCATCACGCAAAAACTACTGAGCGGATTTTGATGAAACTTTGTGTTTGATAGTTCTTTATTAGACTTAAGAACTGGTATACATTTTATGCGCTACTATAGCGGAAACCTGAGATGTAACCTAAAAACTAGTTTTTGGCTGCACCGGAGCAGCTGGCAAAGGCATTATATTACAATAAAACACAAGGCAAGGTAGTAATTTACGAAGTCTCCGTATATGGTCATAGTACATTACATAATGCCAGCTAATACAGGTCTAAAGAGTAATTGTATTAACAACGCGACAAAGCGATCTTCGCGCGAACAGACGACGTTTTATAGTGTCACTATCAAATTAGAACTTATTAAAACTTGAGTATACGTACGTGTATCGTACCGGCAGTAATCCAGAATCTAATTCTCCAGCTTCGAACAATTTGATACACGCGTTTAATGCTGCAGAACGTTTAGCTGACTTCAAATTAGATAATGCCATGCCCTGAAATATAAGATTAATACAAATTACTTTAGTTAAATAGATAGTAGATATCCTTACTGATGACGATCTCCAGACCGATTTCAAGATGACGGCTAGTGGCAACGGACACTAGTCAATTATGCAGGAGTGTGCAAACCTAAGTGCACTTTCAGATCCCTTCCAATAATGCGACGGCATTCTGACACGATGGGAGGGAAATCAGAGGGTTTAGACGGAATCTCATATCTCACAATCGACATCGTATCGTGATCACTGTGATTGGTTGAGAGATCACCGCGATTGGCCAATAGATTATTACGACATCACGCGTCGGTTTCTCTACCAATCACAAGTGAGACGATACGATGTCGATTGTGAGATATGAGATTCCGTCTAACTCCCCAGGCCCAGGGGGGTTAGGATATATCTCACTCAATCGTATCGACACCACATCGTGTCCTTGTGATTGGTTGAGAGATCACCGTGATTGGCCAAAGGATTATTGCGACATCACACGTCGGTTCCTCTATCAATAACAAGCGCGACGATACGATGTTGATACGATTTAGTGAGTTACATTCTACAGGCGCAGGACTTTACGTGTTCTCCTAGGTACGAGTATGAAACACTGCCTAACTTCATAACCCCGAACTCTCATTTAACATTTACTGAAGGAAAAATTCAATAGTGGCACGCTTACTAAACATTTTTATTCGATAAAAGGCCATTGTCAATTTCAACTACAGATTCTGTTTATTAAAGCAAATCAGTTCTAATACAACGATACTGTTTAAATTCCATCCAGACGGCAACACAATTACAATATCAAATCTATTTATTTCATTTTTCTTGTAGCCTTATTTACGTATCTAGAGAAAATAAATCGCTCATCCATCAACTTTCAGACGTCCGCTATTGGACATAGGCAAGAAAGGCACACGTGGTCCTGTGCTGACTGCGTTATTGATCCGATCATCGGTCTACAAAAAGTAATACATACTGATATTTACGTGATTAAATTGTGAAAAAAAATTACGGTCTTTTGGTTTAGTGGTCTGCTGGTAAATAGTAACCGTCGCTCATGAAATCAACTATTAGTACAGAGAGTATTGTCAAGCCGCTGCTCACCATTTCACTTCACCGATTTGAAATGAAATAATAACAGCTGTCTCCTGCTACAGCCCAAATGCAACGACGTGCTTCATGGCCGGTCACACGGGAGATGATGGTACCAACCCGCTCGGGCCCGATATCAAGCGAGTACTCCCACTTGGTACCCAGCCCTACTACTAGTCATGCAATGGATGATAATTGCTTACTTCCCTTAGTCGCCTCATGCGACACCCGTGGGAAAGAATGGGGTGGTGACACTTGTATTCTTAGTCCGTCACCACATGGACGGGTTTACTTTATTTTCTACTATGTCAAACTTATTTTATTTATTTGTGATTAAGTTTCTTAGATACTATGTGGGTGGCAAACCTTAACCCTAAATAGAATGTTCAATGCAGGTATACTAAAGTAGACACACCTTTATCTCTTCTTTTACAGGACATACAATTGGCAGTAAAATGCTAACTTGACTATATTTCGTGTTCTTAACATATACATTCTCATGGATCCACATAGGTGTGATAACAGTGAATTGATCGGCAGGCAGTACTGAACAATAGCGATTCAGCAAGCTTATAGCAGACACGCAGGTTAAGCGAGCTGTAAAAAAAAAATCACCATCATCAACACATTCAAAAACTACATCACGCTAATTTCCGCTAATTTTAGATACCCTTTCATACCTGTCACTAGACTTGTGTAGTTCACGAACTAAGAACTATTAGGAACTAGTTCCTGACACTGAACTAGAACGAACTATTCCGTGAGCTAGTTCGTTTTCGGTCTTAGTTCATCGAGAGCGGTATGGATTATAGTTCGTATCTTGACTCAAGAAACATGCATCTTGCTCTCTTTCTTTTCTAACTGACCTACCTATCTCTTTTATAAATATAATGTTTTTAAAAAAGAGATAGGTATAATAATTAGGTCATGTTTTTATTTGTTGTGTAAATATGTGAAAATATAAATAATTATAGGTTTGTTTAATTTGATTTTTAAATACGCTATTCTTAGGTTTAAATTAATTAGGTAAAATACATGAAATATTAGGTATAATTACAGTCCTTAGTCTGCAAAGTATTACGAGAAAACAAATATTTGTTTCAAATAAAATAGGTAATAGTAAAGTAGGTAGTAGTATGTAATTATAGTTCCTATTATACAATAAATTAATGCGACCTATTAGTCACAAAATAGTTACACAGTTCATTTACGTCATCAAAGAGTTATAATAAAGATCAGTGTAGGTAACTAAAGACCTCATAGAATTAGATGACCTAATAAAGAAACAGTAACTAGAGAACTAATTGAACTAGATGTCCGAACTAGTTCATTTGGAAAAAAGAACTAGTTCGGAGCGCTCCCTTTAGTGACCGAGCAAGAACAAGTACCTGTCACACGACGTCAATATCTTCGTAAACTCCGAAAAAAAATAAAAACAAATATAAACTGTGAACGTCACGTTTCCTTAGAACCTTCTCTCCTTGTCACATTTTGTCACACCAAGCATTACCTCTTACCCTTATTGGAGGATAAGGGCGCCTGGGGTAGGGTTAATAGCTGCACAGATACACATATGCATTGCAATCTACGTGTGCTCACCTCCACTTGGTGCTACGAAATCCTCTATGTCGCCATCATCATAAAACTGATTCTGAATGTCCTCTTTAGCAGGTTCGTCTCGATCTTCATTGTTGCCAATTAATATCTGTAAATGTAAACTTGTAAATATTGACTTTTAGAAATAACATTATGATCATTTTTAGTTAGACTCCCTGCAGCCATATTAGACACATTTCATAATTAGCACATATTCTCGATAAAATTCACCAATCAAAATGTAAGTTAAATGGTCTATAGTTACATTATTTTTAGCAGAACTTTGCCGAACCAACATTAATAGTCTATGCTGTCCCTCTCCAAGTGAAACGCATTGGAGAGACAAACACTCTCCCAATACATTCTTTATCATTCTTTCTTTTCACTTCCTCACCCTTTCACTGGAGTGAAAACGCCATTATTGCATCTGGTATTGCTAGCGTTTAGTCTAGTATTTATTAATAATTTTCGAATTCAAATATGCTTTAAACTGCTGACTGGTGGTCTTTGGGTCACAAAATTGGATACCAAGTAACTACTCGAATGGTTACTGTGAATCAACCAATACATGACATGGTCACCCTGTCTCGATGTACTGGGAAAGTTAACTGGAGTAGACAGGATACTAAAAACACAGGATGTAATATTATGCTGCAAAATTCGAAGGGGTTCTCGAAGGTCTCCTAGGCATCATAATGTGGGTAGATGTGCTCGTACCGCGGTACGAAATCGGATGCAGGACGCTCTAAGGTTTAAAAATTTTTACCCCTTACCCTTTGTATTAATCGTTCGGTGGTTTGGAATTCACGATAATTAGTCATGAATTTCGACTTGTTTGCCTCATCCACTAATATGACAAAGTTGGATTCGGCACTTCTAGCGCGTCCTGCGAACAACATACAAAGTATATATTAAAATTCAATAAACATTGTCTGGCCGTGTGGGGCCGGCTTTAGAATTGTCCCACCCCTCTCTACCCACGGGTCAGTAAGAGCCGACTGAGGGAATTCCGGGGGGGTGGGCAGCAGCACTTCCTCGAGTATTAAAAACATCCACTGCGATCGCCAACCCACCTGCCAAGCGTGGCGATTATGGCATTATCCCCCATGTTGCGTTCTCTTGAGGTGGCCTATGTCCAGCAGTGGACGTTGAAAGGCTGATGGATGGAAACATTGTTTTGTTACAGGGCAACATCAAAATTTTGATCTATATTTTAGCACTTGACATGCTCAGCTACTCTTAAAGTACAAATTATAATTTGTGAATAAGGAAAAAGAGTATTATTTTCCCGCCTGTACTAAAATACTCTTTTTCCTTATTCACAAATTATAATTTGTACTTTAACATCAAAATTATTTTTTTGATCCCCTTTTTATGATACAAACATGTAGGCACATTGCATTAGCCTAATTACTGAACTAACTTGGCTTTGGGAAATTGATTCCATGTAATTAGTACTGGAAATATAGTAGGTACCAGAAATGAATATCATGTTCTAACCTGTTTTAATGATTTAAAGACAGCCACCTATATTATCACATATGATTAACATATATACATAAAAAGTTCATGTCTCTTTTTTAAAAATTAACAGCCAGTTTGATAATTTTTTATATTTTAAAATAAAATTTAATTGATCTCAGACTGGTGCTGTTTATGTGGCAGAACCACGTCCACGTCTACAAGTTGTTTTCGAGGGTTATTATAAATTAACTCGCGCAAAGGCTCGAGGATTACCAGTTTGTCGAACAAGCCAGTTTCCGAAAGGGCTACAGTGCACCAGATTATACAAAAAACCGAAGAGTTTAATCGGCCTCTGTGTCTAGCGTTTCTACACTCTACAGTATGAAAAAGCCTTCCGTTCGGTTTTCTGATTCTGCCGAAACTTAGGCGGTGCTGCAGTCCCTTCAGCGGTGCCAAAATGACACTTCGATCTACCTAGATCGAAGTGTTTCCATACAATCACTTCAACACTTCGATCTACCTAGATCGCCACCGTGTCTGTCCGAGATCGGGACAAGAGCACGAAACCAATCCAAATGCAGAAAGATGTTAGACAGGGAGACGGCATGTCCCCCCAGCTCTTCACCATTATTTTGGAAGATGTCTTCAAGTCCAAGAGACTGGACCGGATTCGGCATCAACATCAATGTCGAGTACATCACTCACCTTTGGTTTGCTAGAGAACCTTGGTACCTACCATGCTCAATGACCTCAGTAGGGTGCCCCGACTAGTGGGTCTAAAGTTGAACATGGACAGGAAGTAAGTCATGTACAATAACCATGTCATTTCGGCACCTCACATTCCCAAAATTGTTGACCACTATGTCTTTTATAGTAGTTATAATCTAGCGGTAAATCCAAGGACCGCAAAGCCAATGGTGTCGAGTTGGACCCCCAGTCCCAGATCCAGAACTTGCAGTGTACAAAATAATGGTGTATTTGCTTACATATAATTACTACCGGGTGAAGGTAAACATAAACATCGTGAGGAATCCTGCATGCCTGAGAGATTTTCTCGACGGCTTGTGAAGTCTGCCAACCCGCAAGGGCCAGCTTGGTGAACGCCGGCCTAAACCCCTATCTCTCTTGTACTAGGAGAGCAGACCTATGCCCAATAGTGGGACAGTCAGGGTCGGTAAAAAGAAATACACAACTTCGAGAAAGAGCTCAATCAACGCATCCAGCTCGGTTGTCTTTCGTGGTTATCTTTCGTGAAGCTGTGAAAGATCTTCTAGTCCAATAAAACACAGTGTCTGAAGAGGAAGGTCCTGTGAAAGATCTTCTAGTCCAATAATACACAGTGTCTGATGAGGAAGGTCTATGACCAGTGTGTACTACCGGTGATAACTTACGGATCAGAGGCAGTGGTCTTTGAATGAAGTCTCAAAGGCGCTCAGTGTGCCATGGAGCGGGCTATGACAGGGATCTCTCTAAGTAACAAAATCCGTAATACGGAAATCCGTAGGCCTGATCAATGTATGGGATTGATATATGGATACGCTTACGTCACTGTAAACTTTTGTCAATCCAATACGTTGTTCTATTATAATCTACTAGCGTTTATGCCACTTGCCTAAAGGGCCTAAAGTGACCGACATAGACCACCGTGTCAGCATGCTAAAGTAGGCAGGTCACATCGCTCGGCAAACCGACAACCGTTGGGGAAGAAAGGTTTTAGAGTGGCGACCACGTATCAGACGGCACACTGTAGGACGGCCTCCCACCAGATGGACCGTTGACCTGGTCAAAGTCGCAGGCAGCCGTTGGATGCAGGCGGCACAGCTGTTCGTTGTAGCATTCTCTTGGGGAAGCCTATATCCAGCAGTGCAAGATAAAAGGCTGATGGATGGATTGATGGATTTCAGACATACCTTTACTTTGTATATAAGAGCGATATTCTAGCGGCGGGTCGTACCGTAACACCAATAAGCATTGCGGTATATCAATTCCTTCCTCTATGACGCTTGTAGATATTAAGCAGTTTAGATCACTGGAAACAAGTCATTTATTAAGTGAATTATTTATTAGTATAACTATACTGTAAAAGCAGAGGACTAGCGGTCAAACCAAGGTCTGCATTTACATTAGTATCGAATTCGATCCCCAGACCGTGGGTCCAGACCTTTCATGGCGTACACACCTGACTCTTCGAGATTGTTTGATATCATGTGCGTATTTGTTTACAAATTATGACTGCTCGGTGAAGGAAAACAAGTCTGAAAACCACACCAACCCCAACAGTGTAACAGTAAAGGGGTTCCAAAACCTAAAAAGTTTACCAAACGAATAATTTTGTATTTATATCCATCCATCCATCCATCAGCTTTTTGACGGTCACTGCTGGACATAGGCCTCCCCAAGAGAACGCCACAACGAGCGGTCCTGTGCTGTTTCGCTCATATGGGGGATAGTGCCCTAATCGCTACGCTTGGCAGGCGGGTTGGCGATCGCAGTGGATGTTGTTAATACTCGAGGGAGTGCTGCTGCCCACTCCCCCGGTATTCCCTCAGTCGGCTCTTACGACTCCCATGGGTGGAGAAGGGGTGGGGCAATTCTAAAGCCAGCCCCACACGGCAAACAGTATTTATATGTTCATTATTCCATACTTATTTGTAAATTTCAAAAGCGCCTGCTGACTGTATTTTTTTGCATAATGATCCTCTCTGGTACACTTTGTTGGATTTATGTTAAATCCGACTACAAAATCGTGTTTTAAAAAGCCGAATTCTTCAGGATTTTCCTCTTTTACTGCTTTTAAAATGTTAAACAGCACCTTAGCTGTGAACCTTTGTTTAACAAATATTATTGCGGAAAGCGGTTTTCGTGCTTGATTAACTTTTAGTAAAACTGAAATCAGAATAAATATAAAATCTATTATATACATATATTTCTTGTGTCCGTGTGTTAGTAATTGAACGCCTCCTAAACGCCTGGACTGGTCCTGACGAATTTTTTTGCGTATGCTTGTGTAAGTACCTGGATGGTTTAGATTCACATTTGGACCCGGTAGGTGGCGCCACGATAAGATTTCAGGATTTTTTCTTCAATTTATTTTAAAGTAAAAGTATATACCTACCTAACAACAAAAATTTACACTAACAAGGCCCAGTTTTTTTAGGAAATAATCCTTATTAGCTAAAATAAATTACTCCATCTAAACGAAATGCCAATGTTCGAACGGGACAACGTCTGTCGGGTCCGCTAATTTTATTATAAGTTCTTATAAATACTTAGTTGACGCCACTTCACACTTAATTTATAATAATAATTTCTGTTATGCAAGTCGCTGTCGCTGCTGTTTTTTAGTGGACGACGCATGGAAGACGAACGTAGTATAATTCAGTAACATACCGAGTATTCGAAACGTTGAGATAGTAGAAACATCATACGATTACCTACGTTCAAAATCAAAACTAAATTTAGATTTTAATTACAATATGATGAAATAGAATGAAACGAAAACAGTCGATGGAGTCGTACATCATAATTACATATTTTTTTTAATTTAAATGTACTTAGTCAAACGTAAATACGTTTTAAATATTGTTATTTTCAGCTATACACAAAATTATGATGTAAGGGGAAAATGGAGAAAATGAGTAACAATAGATTAAAACAATGAATTCTATAAGCCGAACAAGTCCAGTGTTATATGTTCATGAAATATTCTACTGACGAAATTTTAGTGGCTTTGCTTAAAATAAATTAGTTTTACTTTCGCTGACAATAAAGCTGGCATTCAAAAAACCTGTTACGGTTGGTGTACAGAAACGCTCTTTGAAATCAAAAAGTTCCACGGCACAAACACAGGTGTTTTAGGACTGATTACCTGCGTCAATGGTGTTAAGCATTTATAAGCCACACTTTTTTGAAACCGAGACTTTGCCTACTCTAACAATGTACAAATTTAGCCAGAATCATCTAGAGCTATCCTTTGAAAAAATAATCGCAGAAACTAACTACCTAGCAAACCATAAACATTAGAAAAATATTGCGTTCACAGAAAATAACTAACTAGCAAAAAATATGGAAAATATAGAATTTTGTAAAAATTTGTTATTTATTTGCAGTAGCTGTACGACTTCGTTCGTGCTAATCTCGTTAACCCCCTTTCCACCTATTTAAATATCAAAAACTTTCTCTATAAAAGCCGGCGAGAGAGCTATTTTATTACCCTTCCCCGCCACCTATTCCTTTCCTTAAAGATGGCTACGCGCTAATTATGCCTCTGGTGTTGTTAGCGTCTATAAGCTGAATGACCGAATACCATATGAGGTCCGTATTCAAGTTTTCCACCCACGTAATATAAAAAAAAACAATTAAATATGACCATCGCTACTCTACTGCTCTCTTTGTTTCTATAGGCTTCCCGAAATACCTTATGAAGCTTCGACTTATTGTTTGTTATTCATTAATGCTAATAACAGATGTTATTTTAGTGCCAGGAATGTAAGTAGCTATGTATTAATACATATAATAGTTGATGCACAATATGAAGAAATTAGGGGCGAGTGCCATATTTGGACATTGTTTTTGTACGAAATGCAATATCCATTGATGTAGATCGAGGTCTTCCACGCAGACCCGTTGGGGCCTCGGGGTGTTGATGTAGATGCTAGAAGTTAAGTACATATATCTCCTGAGCCAGTTTCTACGAGACTTGTGGAATGGAATGAGGTGGTGATACAGTGGTCAAAGCTGATCTTTGTGTCTCTGAAGTTGGCTGCAAGACGCTGCGCAGCTATTTTTGTGGCGCAAGGGATGTGCGTCTTCTACAGTTCACATTAATCGAAAAATGTTCGATATAATTGAACAATTGTTATCGATAATGATATTACTTATCAATCATATTATAATATGTGGACTCTTCTATATCTAGATTAAAGCTTATTCACTCAAATCACTCTTATACTTTTTATTGAATCTAAACATAATAAATAGAACCTAAACTATGAACCTAAGATATGAAAACATCACTTGTTCCCATTGTTTCGTTAATCGAGTAGCAGCATTTGAATTGGTCAGCACTAATCATACGATTCCGCCACAATCCCTACTTCTTGCTCTGTGCCTAACTTCAGAGACACAAAGATCCGTTGTGACTCACACTAACTCTGGCATCACGGTCTATTTTAGTTTATTTGTCGTAAAACCACATAATACTTACCTCCTGGCTTGTTCATAACTTCAGGGCTGTATTCTTTCAAGACATTTAACAATAGCAATACTTGTTCTGAAGAATGTTTAACGATTTTGTCATACCCGGTTTCCTTTTGCATAGATATCTCCAAAATTCTTTGTGCTCTGGAGAAATGACGTATATTACTGATTTATTATAGAGGCAAAATTATTTATTCACTCAATCGGAAAACTAAGGTTTGTCTAGTTAGAGGGCGCCATCAAGACTGAGAGAGATTATAACATAGACGTAATTGGTATCAATAGAATGGTTTTTGTTCACATTCCAACCATCCATCCATCAGCCTTTCGACGTCCACTGCTGGACATAGGCCAAGAGAACGCCACAACGAGCGGTCCTGTGCCGATCGCATCCAACGGCTCACCGCAGCTTTGACCAGATCATCGGTCCATCTGGTGGGGGGCCCTCCTACGCTGCGCCGTCCGATACGTGGTCGCCACTCGAGAACCTTTCTTCCCCAACGGTTGTCGGTTCGTCATTGTTCACATTGTTTTAAAATCATTAAACCTTTTATTATGGCATTTATATAACAGTTATTTTAATACTTCCTGATATTTACACGAACACATTATAAAATAAAACTACGTTAAGGGAATCTACTGTCTTATTCATAGTCACGAATGTGAATGCTGTAAAGTATTCGAAATGTCGGGATAGTGGAAAATCAACTAAACGCGATAGTTTCCGTAAACGTAGTTTTATTTCATAATGTGTTTCATTTATTTGAAAAGAAGTAGTATTGACAATAGACTATTGCAGTCTGAATTATTGCCGTAGTTTGCCATGATGCTTCCTTATTGTTTTTGGATTAGATTCAGTGAATCAGCCAAAGTAAGGTCTAAGTAGATATACAATTTAAGATAGTCGCCATATCTGGGAGCTACATTCTGAAAAGTATGCAAATGTGAGCAAGCTGGCTAATTTACACAAATGTAATAATTTTAGCGACGCCTATACCGAGTTCTATTGGCAATAATAGTAATAGCTAATATATATTGCTTAATTATGTGACTAGTAAGTTGCAAGATCGAATAAAAAAAAGCTTACTTGACAGTATGGTTGATAACAGTTTTGTATAGCATAGCTTCTTCATTTGTTGACGCCTTGCGCTTAAAACGTTCCAACAATATTCTATAAGCGAGTATTCCTACAAGTCCGCCAAAAGCACCAAGATCTTCAATAAAGGTTATCATCGCTTGTACCATATTCTTTACGGCTTTCACCACCTGACATATATGGCTACATATGAAAATGATAATATAGATACATATTTATATACTAAAACGGCCAAGGCAATAAAATTGTTACACCGACCTACGATAAAAACGGAGTAGGGTATTTTAAATAGAAGTACATTTAAATCAATTTTGTGTCTGAAATATAAGAAAAAATCCAAAACTGCACGCCTCATAATCTTCATTTTTCAAAGTAAAATTGATTATTTGATAAGTAACTAATAATGTATTGGTCTTACTAAGTACTTTTCAATAAATCACATAGATAGCGCTTTCAAAAGTACTAATGTGGGTTTCATGTCTTATACGCCATCTAGCGCTAATTTTAAGAAGTACTTCTATATTGGTCTACCGCGGAGTTCCGGGCCGCGCGCACGCCAAGGCCACGCAAAAAAAGGGCCCCCGCGCCGCTAAAAATATTCCGGTGGTGTGTTATTATTTATGTGTGGTTAGTGTTTTTAATTATTGTTATGGATAAAATAGTTATTATACTTGACAAATATCATAAGTTCGTCAAGCAAAGGTAAGAACTTTCTTTTAACAAAAAACAATGTACCGGCCGGGCGAACGGCGTTCTGTTGACGATAGTAAAACTACCGGTGACTATGCGTACGTAAAAAGGTAGTTCTCATGAAAGGTGCTGGTTTTAGTGTCGCGTCGAGCGTAAATATTCAATATTTTTTTGTTTATTTAATATATACATTACCTACAACTCACGGACGTCCAAGCCAGATTTTTTTCAAACAGTTTTTTAACTAGTTTAAATAACAAAAATGGCATCAAAAATATCATGAGTTTTAAAAATAGTGTTTGTTCTTTATATGTGTGTGTAGATATTATTTTACAAGTGCAATATATGATAAATAGAGACATCAAGTTTGAAAAATCAGTTGTTCCGTGTAAAACAGGAGTAGAACCCACCTCAACGCTTCGCTTATGAAGCGTGCAATAATGATAGTTTAAAAAATAAATAAATATTCACGGATATTTCACATAACGTCCTCTGGTCCCAAACTAAGCTTAACGCTTGTGCTATGGGTACCAGATTACGCATATAATAAATATATTACTTTTTTTGTAATTACATATTGTGGGTGTAATTACAAAAAAGTAATATATTTATTATTTGTTTCTATCTATATTATCCATCCATCCATCCATCAGCCTTTTAACGTCCACTGCTGGACATAGGCCTCCCCAAGAATGGGGGATAGTGCCGTAATCGCCACGCTTGGCAGGCGGGTTGGCAATCGCAGTGGATGTTGTTAATACTCGAAGGAGTGCTGCTGCCCACTCCCACGGTATTCCCTCAGTCGGCTCTTACAACTGCCATGGGTGAAAAGGGGGTTTCTTTATTATAATAGATAGAAAACACCCAGATGCAGTACAAATATCTGCGTTCATCATACAAATAATTGTCTTGCGTGGGAATCGACCCACGACCTCGTGCACGGAAGTCGGTTACACTATCGACTACGCTAGCCAAAAAAAGTAAAAAACATGCATACTACTAACTAAAAATCGAAAATAATATTTTAATAATGATAGTAAAATAGCCCTATTTTTCGTTCGTAATAAGCGTGTTTTATAGTTTTTAAAACAACTTTTTTTATATAATACAACGCCCTGAACTAGGTAATAGCCCCTGTATCGCGGGGGACTTAACAAAAATACAATTCCAGAATCAGAACAAGCTTCTTTTATAATAAACGACACTTACCTTGGCAGGATCAGTGCTGATGTCCGTTTGACCAAGTTTTAATTTAATATTGTGCTTGGTTTGACTCCTAGGTAATTTAGTGTCCATAATGACACTCATTAGTTGTGTTAGCAAAGCAATGACAGTTTGAGATGCCGTGGATGGTGGGAATTTTCTATATGTTTGAACCATTTCGTTTGGATTAGTAGAATAGCTGAAATATAGTAAGTTATGTAAAACTTCTTTTCTATACAGATGGCCAACAAGCATACGGCATACATGATGGTACGCGCTCTGATGATTCGAACACAACTACAGGAGTACCTACCCTTGTTTAACGATGATATTCTGTGAAAGAAATTCTGTAAAGGTGATAATTCCCCGGTCGAGCCGGTCATGCTGAGACAAGCAAGGCTAGAACATTCCACAGAAACTAAGAGGTGAAACAGACATATAATGGCAAAAGGAAATTGCAAGGGTTTAGTTGATAGCAGTAGGCACGTGATTAAAAAAGGTGAAGAGAAATTAAGAGAGAGAAGACAAAAACCGTAGGTTTGTGTCCCACCAATATTTTATTCGTTCAGTTTATTATTAATTACATTAAGCAGGGGTTATAATTATTTTATTACCGCCTATTACCGAAACTAAGACTGGACGTCTTAAATTCGTTACTCCTCATTCGTTACTAGCGCAGCTCTGAATTTGAGCGTGATATTTGGCTAGGTGTACTCTGTTAAATTAATCGCTTGATTCGTGCTTCAGAAATCGCGATAATTCATTGATACCAGCAGTTCATGAACATTATATGACAGTTAGTACCTTGGTTAAAAATAGATTAAACTTTTGTAGCATTACCTAAGAGTATTTTGAATATGAACTATATACGTACTGCAAAACCTTGCCGAGCTCATCTACAGTTGCGATGGTCGCGTGGAACGTTATTTCTAAGTCATGAAGTGTCTCCTCAACCTTTGAGGTCTTCACGTTGGCATTTAGTAAAGTGGCTGTCAGACCTGCAAAAGCTTATTGGTGAGCAATGATGGTATTACAGCTTACAGCCAGATTCGACTCCGACGACAGCGAAGTCTATATAAATCAGTGCAAACCCTGAAGGGGTAGTTACCCAGTGGTCGAAGGAGCATTTTTAAGGCATTTTGTCCAATTTTAAATCTTATAGATAAAGGTAGGGGGCCGGCAGAAGGTGTTTTTCTACAGCTCTCAACATAACTCGAGACTTAAGTACTACTAATACTTGTTTCTAGTAGATAACAAAATTGTGTGATAGTCTAATGGTTATACTAAGGACTGCAAACACAGTGGTATCGTTCAATCACCAGTCCGACGCCGACGTACAGATCGCGCACAGCACACACCTGTGGTACTTTTTCAGATTTTTTAAAGTTATGTGTGTTGTTGGATGGTGGTCTAAGAAGAGCGAAAAAATCTAGATTTTCTGCAGTATCTCCACGTTTTACCTCTCTCAAAGCCAGCTCTAGACTACCCCCCACACAGCATTCCTCGAGACTTGACGGTCCAATATCGGGAGAATTCAAAAATTCGAATCACTTGTTCTTTAAGATTTAACTTATTATAAAACCTATTTGGTAAAATAAAGAGTACATAAAGAGTATAATCATAGTACTGTTTAGTTCATCACTACAAGCAGTAAGTGTTAGGTAGTGATCCAAAGATATATAAGTAATATGTTATGTTATGATAACACTGAGTCACACAACCATTATTATAACTTATCAGCAGCCTCTAGTAGGTACGTAACTATGTACTCGTACATTAGGTATAATAAATAAATAATACAATTAACTAACTGTTTAGTAAATTAACAAATTACCCAGAACTCGCGGTTGATTTGCTCTTGGACAATCTTCAAAATGTCTCATAATGATACGCATGGGGTGATCTTCTACCCCATGGTGACATTCGTCGAATATCAAAAGATTGATATCTCCAATCTTTATGTACTGATGAGTCAACATGTCACATAAGATTTGACTTGTCATAACAATTACCTGTAAAATGTCAATATTGCATTTGTAACGTAACATTGGAAATATATCCTGAATAGTCTACTGGCATTGGTAATTTGAACTATTCAAGATCTCAGATTCGATTACTAGGTGGCTGAAATAACTTTCGTCACGTAATTTTCACTAGCAGGACGGGTTCGACATTGGAAAGGACAATGCCATTTTTCTTGTGCTTTTATAAGACATTTTTATTATCAATATTAGAGTTTGTTAATAGATGTCATTGCTTTTAATAGACTTATTTTTATTATTAATATAAGACAAACTTAAAATATCATTCTGAATTCAAATAATCAAATAATAAAGTAATCTAATCTTTATTGTGTATAGAAAGTGAATATATTTTTTGAAACACGTAAAAATTTAATAGAGCCATGGGGCTCTATTAAATTTAGCGTCGGAAATACGCAACTCAAGGATTATAATCCAACTGAATTGAAAACTATTACAAGAGGTAGTGAAACACCAATCTACCGTCATACGTAAACTGATCCATTTACATTCCAGCTTCATTGTTTTAAGTTTAAAACGCCCAGCTCATGACCTCAAAATCAGACAGTATTTGTAATAGAATGATTTTCCAGCTAGTGCGCTATTAAATGATAATACTATGGGAATTCAGTAATACGTTATAATGACAAATCAACAACAACAACAATCAATCAACACATGATTTAGTTTTGAGGCTACCTAGTGTTATTTTTTGAATACCAACATTGCAGGAGTTTATACACTACAAAGGCACTTTTGATTCGATTACATAGCATAAGTAGGACGTAGGTGTATAAATAACATTTTAGCGGCTGACGGCCATTAACTCAAGTGTTTAAAAATGAAATCACTGTTTATAGTTTCAACAATGCCACGATACGAAATCACTCACTTGATTTGCTTGAAGTTCTGAATCCCATTTCGCCTTGTTCCAATAATCCACGCCATCCTCACCACTATAGGCACCTACTCCTTTGACGGCGCACAGGGTTTCTATAACTTTTTTCTAAAGAGACGAGTAAAAAGCGTCATAAGACGCAAAATTCTACCCTATAAGATATTTATATAAATAAATATCTATTATAATATTAATTAATAGATATTTAATTAATAGATATTTATATAAATAAATATCTTATAGGGTAGAATTTTGCAATTTAGTAATAGGTTTATCTCATAAGTCAGAAGTTTTGGACATGGACAAATTGATGTCAACAAATGAGACAATTTTCTAGGCAAAATATCTACGTATTTAGGCAAAATATCTACGTATTTAAGAAAACTATCTACGTGTTTTTAATGTATAGAGTTCCCCGTCGTTACCCTCTATCTTCTCCTTACTGCTCTTCCTATCCACCTATTCCTGTCCTTGAAATTGGCGACGCACGGGTGATACCTCTGGTGTCGCTAGCGTCTATATGCTACGGTAACCGCGTACCAGCGAGTGGGCCGTATAGTTGCTTGCCACCCGCATATCATAAAAAAACCCGTAGCAGTAGCGCTACAAGCTGAAGGGGTACAAACAAAATCGCCCTTTCGGACACGAGTCATAATCATAAATATCGTCCAGGATATTAATTACCTCCATGCAAAACTTATCCTACAGGAACCATCCATTTTCCCGAGATAAAAAGTAAGCTATGTTATTTTCTGGGAGACTGACGGGCTATGCTAAAGGTAATGATTGATTCAGTAGTTACGGCGTGAAAGCGTAGCAACCAAACAAACAATGACATTTTTGTATTTATAATACATAGTAGTAAGAATTGCTCCCAAAATGGTTCGTGGCTAACAAAGGCGCAATTTTGTAATAACAATGTTTATTCAATAACACTGTTTATACATTGTATTATCGTATATTTTAAGTTTATAATAATTTAAATAGACAAGTAAGTATACACCACGTAGATAAGTGCTAATGTAGCGACAGCGCATTAATACAGCTTTCCAAAGCTACGGTAGTTCGCCTAACTAAATCATTAGCTCATAGTAGTTTGATAAAAAAACTCCTGTTGTGTGTATGTATGTATATTATACATACAATATACATACCTGTTGACTTACAAGCGGTATAGTATTAACGAGGAAGAAAGTCCGCTTGCCACCTTCACCCCAAGGTTTTTCCAATGATTCCCGAAATCTCTTTATTAAGCAGATAGCTATGAATGTTTTTCCAGAACCTGCAAATTATTTACGTAAGTAACAAAAAAATCATTGTACCAAAACCACTGAAGTTATGTAACACAGTGCCATTGATCCCCCAATACAGGCGGAGAGATGGCACACGGCAGATTTAGTGGGTGAGGGCCCCACAATGCCCCACACTACCCTTTCTGTTGCCCCGAACGACGAGGAGTGCGGTTAGGTAAAAAAAATAAAGTTGCATAACCTAAGGGAAAATTATTGTACATGTGAAGTTTGAAAATTATTGTGCATGTGAAGTTGTGTTCTGTATTTTCAACCAAGCAACTGATACGACCAGAGCGAAAATCGACAGGTTACGTGTTTAACAAGATTCTATAACCATCCATCCATCAGCCTTTCAACGTCCACTGCTGGACATAGGCCTCCCCAAGAGAACGCCACAACGAGCGGTCCCGCCATGGGGGATAATGCCGTAATCGCCACGCTTGGCAGATGGGTTGGCGATCGCAGTGGATGTAGTTAATACTCGAGAGAGTGCTGCTGCCCACTCCTCCGGTATTCCCTCAGTCGGCTCTTACGACTCCCGTGGGTAAAGAGGGGTGGGATAATTCTAAAGCTGGTCCTACACGGGGATTCTATAACACTCAACTCTAATAAATAATACTTCACGGTCACCATGTGTATAGATAAACTAAGCCTTATTAATAAGGTTGTTTTTTTTTATTGCGTATGATGGCGGACGAGCCACGGCCCACTTGATGGTAAATGGTACCTACTACCTACCTATTAACCGTCGTTCAAGGACTCAACTATACCGAGTGTATTGTCAAGCCACTGCTCACCATTTCACGTCACAGTTATGAAATAAAAGAATTGAAGAATTAATCTCCTGCTACAACCAAAACACAGCAATGTGCTCCATAGCCGGTCACAAAGGAGACAGTGGTACCCCAACCGCAAGTGAGTATTACCACTTGGTACCCAGCCCTACCACAAGTAATGCAATGGGTGATGAAGTGATGATTGCTTACTTCCCTTAGACGCCTCGTAAGACACCCGAGAAAAGAATGGTGTGGTGCGGCTTGTATTCTTAGTACGTTACTATACCTATAGGACAAACTTCGTTAGTTTTCATTCGTCATTTAAGGCAACTCATAATTATAAATAGATGTATTTGTAATATAAATAGCTCTACCGCGGTGAATTGGTCCTGAGCTAATTGTTTTGTTATTAGGTACTCTACTACCTTTTGCCCGCGACTTCCGTCAGCGCGGATTGCAAAAATTGGTCCAGTCGTTTAGGTATATGCCACGGGAACTCTTTATCGGGGACAACATTCTATTTCTTTATACAGTCTATAATTTTTAGTAGTTGTTATCGATAAATAGCATTACGGGAAATATTTTTTATTTCGGGATAAAAGTAGTTCAAATGTATCCAGTCTCTTATCTACCTACAAAATTTTATTTAAATCTGCTCAGTCGTTTAGGGGGGATTAAGGGACAAATATATAAACATCATCATATTACTGGTGAAAACTCGCTACTTAGCGATTGCTTGAGTACCAATGCATATCTTCCATGATCATCGCCATACCGTCTGCTAAACGTGGCACAACCCCAAAAAATAAGGTACACCATAAGAAATCAGTCATTGCAGCTCCGCTATTCCGTGTCCTCACGGTATAGGAGGAAATAAGTGACAGTCCAGTCTTTGGGAATAAACAGGCAGATTCTAAGTCTGTTCGACTCGACATTCGTTGATTTAATACCTTACGTAGGTATTTAAGAGGCGATAGAACGGAGCTAAGGCTCCAAAGAGTTTTCAAGAGATGTCTACTCGGAAAAGCCAGTTGAAAACTAACGACGGCACTGTAATTCCAACCAAAGATGAGATCCAAGATCATAGACATAACATCTGATGGTAAATACATCATTCACGTTTGATACGCAAACGACATCGTGGTAATGTCAGAGTCGCTGGAGTCCTTGGTACCATCAATGACCTCAGCAGGGTTTAAGACTAGGGAGTCTAAAAATTAATATGGACAAGACGAAAGCCATTTCAGCACCGGTCCTAGTCGGGAATGCGCTTCCCGAAGTTGTAGACTGAGACAAACAGTCCAGTTGGGTAGGCACAACCTCGAGAAAGCTTAGCTGGGCAGCGTTCGGGAAACTAAGGAAGATCTTTTCGTCCGAAATTCCGCAGTGTTTGTAAACGAAGATCTGCGAATAGTGTATGTTACCAGTGCTGATAAACAAATAAATAAAATAAATATTCACGGACATTTCACACAACGTCCTCTAGTTTCAAACTAAGCTTAACCCTTGTGCTATGGGTACCAGATTACAGATATAAATATATTATTTTTTTGTAAATACATATGTAGCGACATCTATCTCGCCACATAAGAACTAAAAATGTATGTACCCTACATCGCGATATTAATGTTATGCAAGCGATTGAATATATATACAAGAACCAGACAACAACTGTAGGGCAGTAGCCTACCAGACACAAGCACAACACCCGTCTAATCGGAGGATCCTCCCTTTTCAATGGTGGATGAGAAACTTCCCTGTTCCTCTCACCCCCAAACATACATAAGTATAAGAGATAGAGAACACCTAGATGCAGTACAAATATCTGTGTTCATCGCACAAATAATTGTCCTGAGTGGGAATCGAACCCACGACCTCGTGCATAGAAGTCGGTTACACTACCGCCTACGCCACGAGGCCCGATAAAGAAACGCGACGTGGTCTCCGAATGTTGGCTTTTGTATCAAGGCTAAAAATAACTAGGCACGCTGTGGAGCGGGCTATGATTGGTAATTTTCTATGTGATTGAATCCGTGATACAACAATCCATAGAGACTGGAGAGACCGACATGGCCTACCGAGCACTCCGGGCAGACATAAGAAGGAATGTGTTATCGAAATTAGTAGTCCCGAAAGGATGTCACCGTGGCTGAATTGGCAAAGTATCTGGAATGGTTTTCTGGGAAATGCAGGTTCAAATACTGCTTGTGACTATTATTTTGCTTTCATATTTTCGCACTTTATTTATATGTTAGCCATATGCCATGTTAGATGCTTAAAATATAGATACAAAAGTGGTTGCAACATACTGCCCTGGGGCACACCGTGATTTACCTATATTGTCCTCGACAAATATTATTTTTCAGAAATTGAGAAAATTTTATTTCAAAAGTAGCTAACCTGTAGGTAAATATATAATAGTATTTCCTTTAATTGCAATTTCTTCCAGTTGAGCTTGATAAGGACGTGATATCAGCTGTTCTAAATTTTCTTCTCCCTCCATCTTCTTATTTGTTCAGGACTAAATTAAAAGATGTAATTATTTCCTCAAAGTTTTATTTAAACCACTATTCTTGACAAATACATTCTGTATTCATCTCATAGCATCATAGCTTTGTTTACCCATATTAAAAAAAAATGTGTTACTTATATACTCTAGTGTTTTCAAAATTAATTTCTCAGATCATCAATTTCTATAGATTGCTGTAGCTAATTAATATGTGCATTGAAACTGCAACAACTTAATTTATTTTACACCAAAAGATTGACATTACTATAGCATCTTCAATTAAATAGAAATCTACTACAAATAATAGATATTTTCCTTTAGCGTTATCAACAGATTATAGCAAGAAAGAAGCAAAGGACCAA
This sequence comes from Leucoma salicis, assembly GCA_948253155.1. Taxonomy (NCBI): domain Eukaryota; kingdom Metazoa; phylum Arthropoda; class Insecta; order Lepidoptera; family Erebidae; genus Leucoma; species Leucoma salicis. The sequence goes on from OX411815.1 coordinate 11,753,919, forward strand.
TCATGTAGCATTGTTAACCACCCAGGGTTAGATGGCTCTTTCACATTCTCTCATTTTCCAGACAAGTATTAAAACCCTATAACTGACTAATCAACAGATAGTAGTGACGGAACTATACAAACAGGAGAAAGAGGATTTGCCTATATCTATATGGCTACTTAGTGTGTATCTATTATAGAGATTTTCTTTCATTGAATTGGAAACTTATCTCCAACAGTGGAGTTCATAATTAATTATATTATATACATTTCTAAATTTACTGCGAGTAGTACTGAGATTCCGACAGGACCATAGCCACTCTCCATGATGTCCCACCAAAAACTTTCCTTATCAAAAGATAAGTAAGTACCTGTTTTTTATATAATGCTTAATCATAAAACTAATAATTTTGAAGAGAACAATAGATATCCCTATTACAGTACAGTATGGTATACTAAATCAGCTGATATTGTTTTGATAAAAATACAATAAGTTCATACTGTTGCAATAATATGAAAATATTGCATCAGACTATAAACTAGGATATTTAGATTGAAAATAATTAAGTATTGCCGTAAATTGACAAATAGAATTCTTAACTATAATTATTTATTATCTAAGGTACTTATATGAATAATTAAAAAATAATATTTTAAGGGGTATTTTTTATGCATTTTATAAAGAAAATAAAAAAGATTTGCAACTTATACGATATATTACTGTAAGAACTTGATATAAGTATTAAAAACATTTGTTTCTGAATATCCCGGCAATAATAACCAAAGCTAAATATTATAAATTCATAATGCAAAATGTATCATTACCTACCTGGACGCTGGGTTGAGAATAATAATTAAGCACTTGTATATATATATATGTACTTCAATTCAATCAATTCGATATTTTATATAAACACAACACAATCAGCGAACGACACACCTCAGCGAAACGCGAGAACTCAAAACTAGTCGAAACAAGAACTGACTGCTAGGCACAGAAGTTCACAGAACAAGCTGCTGGCTGACTCAAAGATTTTCGTTCCGTTCGCGGTATATAATATGTAATCAGTCATCTATGGTTTATGAATTTATGGACATCCCCTTATTAAAGGGGTATAAGGGTAGCTTATAGATGAGACGCACCGCACCGCACCGTTAATAGTATCTAGACTACCTAGGTACCTATCTATTTAGTCGCTTAGTCGGTGATTCGGTGAACTTTTCGTTTTTACCATGGTTTTACCCCGCTTGTCTTTGTTCGCTTTGAATTACCATTTTATATATTATATGTTCCCTAAATTCTTGATTAAATGAACATGATTTATTTTTAGAGGGATACTTGCCTCGTTATTTAATTTCAAACTGTCTTTGATTAGTGAGAAAATGTATATTTTAGTTATGGTCAGGAATTTTATGACTGAATGCTGGAGCACCTTCGTATATACTATACTAAATTCGTCGTAGTGCAGTATATTGGTAATGCAAACTCATAAATATAAGATTTTAGACATCAAAATTTTGCCATAGGTGTCTATAGAAGCTGACGTGGAGTCAAGAAAAACTATTTAGTTGTCTGGCTTTTTACGGACGATAATTTTACGTGTTAACATCAATACGTCATCTTACGAACCGCAGAGATGAACCACGTATTAAATACCGCCACCTATTTTTATGTTTTAGCAATTTCGGGTGAAACGTGATACATTTTGAGCGTGCGGATCGCGTTCTTCAATTTATAAGACGTCACGTCAAAAAAACTCGGTTCCTAATCGGTATTTTATAGTTTTATCTTCAACTTAAATGTAGCTATTACCTATCGAGTCTAATCCCCCAACCATATCACTATGATCTTCCCCATCCCCATAACAAACGAGTATCCCCATCCCCATAATCAAACATTTTCCACTCCCATCATAACCCATATGACCCCATAAAGAGAATGAAACAAAAACACGATTATCAAAGAACAAATTTTATAAATGTGGAAAAAGAGAAGTTTAGTGCGAGTGGGATATAAAGTTTTCTTTTTCTACATTCACAAATAATTTGTTCTTAAAAAGTAGCTGAGCATTGTAGCGTAACGGTGAAGTCATCACAACACAATTATTTAGGAACTACCTAGGGTTCTTAAGAAATTAAATAAGAAAACAGATTTAAACAAATTTTAATAAATATACAAAAACACGTTAATTAGGCATAAACAGACATTTTGTATGAAGCAAGTTTAGTTAGAGTTATTAATGACTTCACCTCAAGATTTTATTCACAGCAACACTGAGATATTTTGCAAGACGTTCTTGTACGAAGGTTCACCTTTTTTTAGAATTCCATATATAATCCCTTATATCTTGGAAGGTCAGACCTGGTCTGGTCCTAACCAGACCTTGAGGTCCAACAGTAATATGTCGTTGAGATCACACCTGAAATATCTGAAATATCTTCAAGTGAAGAATCAAACTTCAAGACAATCTTCAGAATAGTTATGACAACTTTTCAAGAAACTTTAAGTGAATTCTGAGCTTTGACAGCTATCATAATAACACCACGTCCGAGTCCAGAATCCAGAGTTGTTTACAAGACCATTCCCGAGTCTAGAATTAATCAGAATGCCTCCGTAACGTCTATGTTCCAGTATATATAGCTTTTTCTTCAAACTTGACTGTTCGAGGTTTAGACTTTTGAATTTTAAAATAAATGTTTCTTTTCTTTCAGGCCTATCATTTGTAATCTATTTAGAAAAGAAGGATTTAAGTAATATTAGAAAAGAGGATTTAGATAATATTACAGCATATCAAGTGCTAAAATATAGATCAAAACGTAGGTATATATAATTAAATTTTTGTAAACATAAATTGTTATTGTTATACAAAAATCCAATCCTGTTCATCATTATCTCGTCGGCGTTGGATACTGTCACAGCTCCTTTAATCCAAGCTCTCGTCTACAGCGATTACGCTAAGATGGCAGATTTTTACATGACCGTAGCAATTTGATCTTAAAACTCTTTTGCTGTGTTTAAAAATGTCATTCATCTGACCATACTCATATTGTAACCTGTTTACGTATGGAGTACCTAATAATTAAATATGTTTATATATATGAAGGAGTATCTTATAATTAAACAGTGTAAATATTGTAGAGATTCCAAGCAACTGTGCATTTCTTGCACATTTATATATTCTCGAAGAAAGGCCAACTTGCTCTAAAAAAACTTTAAAACGTGTACCTAACATTTAAAATAAAACAAAAGTTACCAATCCAGTAATGTAGTATATGTTTTACAACTGAATTCTGAAGGAATTTTCGAAAAAACCTTTATTAATTATTGCTCGAAATTGTCTTATATTTAGCACTAAAGAAACATTAGTTTGGTGGTAAAATCATTGTGTTGGCAACATTACCACCAATCGCTCAAAGGCAAATAAAATAAAAGGTCAAAGTGTTTTTGGTTCTTCCCAGGACCATAAACAATATAGATGAGGTATCTAATAAGCTTCCGTCCACGTGTATCCAAAGAAATGGTTACAGTTAAAATCATAGACTACAGAGATATTGCGGTGGGGTCTAGATATAGAGTAAAGTAATCTGGGTCTAGCTGGGTCTAGGCTACAAGGTGCGATGTTTTCAAGGTTTCTTAACTTTTCTCGTATCGAGCCTCCCTGGATAACCAGCCTTATATTACGTCTTCAATTTAAGGAGATGAATCAAGGAACATAAAATCTACCCGAGAGATGAATGGATCTATCGTGACCAATAATCGGCTGTTACTTTCACATCTATAGTGATTGTAACAGATCGACAAAAAATCGTTTCTGGTTATCTAACATATTAATGACTTAATTAATCGTATCTGTAAAATTTACTAGTTTATGCTCGTAATCATTTTTAATGTGAAACATCTTATGGAGGGTGGGTAAAATCGGCTGTTAGCGTGGCGACGCTTTTATTTTACTTGTCCCGTTCAAATCTTGCAAGTTAAATTTGACACACTTCCCGATTTCCGATTGAGCTGAAATTTTACATGCTTGTGTATATCACGTGACAATGCAATATTATGATAACATGGAGCTGATCTGATGATGGAGCTGGAAGGTGGACATAGGAACTCTATAATGAAACGGTGCAACCCCATCGAGTTTGGGCTGATATGATTCGTCTTGCCGAGTACTTTGTGCCTAGATGGTATCCAGGGGCTGATGATGAAGCTGGAAGGTGGCCACAGGAACTCTATAATGAAACGACGCAACCCCATCGAGTTTGGACACGTTTGATTCGTCTTGATGAGTACTTTGTCTTTAGATGGTATCCAGGGTCTGATGATGGAGCTGGAAGGTGGCCCTGCGAAACTCTGTGATTAAATGCTGCAATTCCATCGGGTTAGGGCTCGTTTGAAATGTCTTGTTTAGAAGTCTTCTCTTTTTCTTCAGTCCTAGATGATATCCAGGGTCTGATGATGGAGCTGGAATATGACGACAGTAACTCTATAATAAAACGACGCAACCCCATAGAGTTTGGAATCATTTGATTCGTCTTGACGAGTACTTTGTCTTTAGATGATATGCAGGGTCTGATGATGGAGCTAGAAGGTAGCCGTAGGAACTCCGCTATAAAACGACATAACTCCATCGAGTTTGGGCTCGTATGATTTGTCTTGACAAGTACTTTGTCTCTAGATGGTATTCAGGATCTGAGGATGGAGCTGGAAGGTGGCCACAGTAACTCTCTCATGAAACGACGCACCCCTATCGAGTTTATACTCGTTTAATTCATCTTGAGGAGTACTTTGTCAAGATATGATGATGATATAGACGGGCCTCGTGGCGTAATCGGTAGTGTAACCAACTTCCGTGCACGAGGTCGTGGGTTTGATTCCCACTCAGGACAATTATTTGTGTAATGAACACAGATATTTGTACTGCATCTGGGTGTTTCCTATCTATTATATGTATGTATTTACAAAAAAAAACTAATATATGTATTATATCCGTAATCTGGTACCCATTGCACAAGCGTTAAGCTTAGTTTGGGACCAGAAGACGTTGTGTAAAAATGTCCGTGAATATTTATTATTTATTATTAATGATCATTTTATTTCTACAAAATAATTTCGATGTTTTCACATCTGCTAGACGTCCCGATGGCCGTGTGGGGCCGGCTTTAGAATTGTCCCACCCCCTCTCCACCCATGGGAGTCGTAAGAGCCGACTGAGGGAATACCGGGGGAGTGGGCAGCAGCACTTCCTCGAGTATTAATAACATCCACTGCGATCGCCAACCCGCCTGCCAAGCGTGGCGATTACGGCAATATCCCCCAAAAAATGAGCACCCAACAAAAAACGGCCCTCAGTCACGGCAGCTCCGCTATTCCGTGGCCTAACGGTAGCGGGCCCGGTAACGGCGGAGCAGGGGGTGCGAAGAATCTCCGGTCGCGGATAGGCTACCATAAACAACGACCTCTGGCCGCGGTAACGCACAACGTTCGGACACTTCGGACCGACGAGAGAATCACCGAGCTGGAAGAGGAATTGAGCAAGATCCACTGGGACATTATAGGGTTGTCAGAAGTCCGAAGAGAGGGTGAGGGCACGACAATCCTCCAGTCCGGGAACTTGCTCTTCCACCGGGAGGGCGACCACCAGTCCCAAGGGGGTGTCGGGTTTATCGTTCGCAGGTCTCTCGTAGGCAACGTGGAGAGGATTGAAAGTGTGTCGAGTAGGGTAGCGTACCTTATACTCAGAATAACCAAACGGTATTCGTTGAAGGTCATACAGGTTTACGCACCGACCTCGACACACTCCGATGACGAGGTGGAGGCCCTATATGAGGACATCTCGAAGGCCATCCACTTGTCTAAAACCTATTTCACGGTGGTTATGGGAGACTTTAACGCGAAACTAGGCAAAAGGACAGACGATGAGCTGAAGGTGGGGCACTATGGATTTGGGCAGAGGAACCACAGGGGCCAGATGCTGGCTGATTTTCTGGAGAAGGAAGGCCTCTTCATGATGAATTCCTTCTTCAGGAAGCAGCCCCAGCGAAAATGGATCTGGATTAGCCCTGATGGTTCAGTGAAAAAACGAGATTGACTTCATCCTGTCGGACAAACGGCACATATTCAATGATGTCTCAGTGATCAGCAGGATTAAAACTGGGAGTGATCACCGACTAGTCAGGGGCATCTTGAATATTAGAATAAAAGTCGAGAGGTCGCGTTTGATGAAGTCTACGCTCCGACCAACACCTGCCCAATACCAGAACCCCGAGAGCTTTCAGCTCGAACTACAAAATCGCTTCCAATGTCTAGATGAGTGTGAATCAGCTAGCGATATGAACAGCAGGTTCGTGCAAACTGTCCACGCGGTCGGGTCGACTTACTTCAAGGCCCGTCGCGTCAGTAGGAACCGTAAACTCTCGGACTATACTCTCAAACTCATGGAGAGGAGAAAAGAAATGATAGTCCAGTCCTCAGCCGATTGGTCCTGCCTAAGGCGGTTAAACAGACAGATCTCCAAGGCTGTGCGGCACGATATTCGCCAATTTAATACTACCCGTATTAAAGAGGCGATAGAGCGGAATCAAGGCTCGAAAGTGTTCGCAAGAGATCTGTCTGTTGGCCAAAGTCAGTTGACTAAACTGAGGACCAACAACGGCACTATCATTTCTTCTCGAGATGAGATCTTGGGAGAGGTCCAGCAGTTCTATGGACAGTTGTACAGATCCCAGAGCCCTGCTGTTGGCTTGGTCCAAGACCCCAGATCCAAGCTAACTCGGCACTTTACCGAAGATATCCCGGACGTCAGCCTGTACGAGATCAGAATGGCTCTTTAGGGTCATTACAAATCGAATCACGCGCAGGCTTGATGACTTCCAGCCTCCCGAACAAGCCGGTTTCCGAAAAGGCTATAGTACCATAGACCACATTCACACGCTACGCCAGATTATACAGAAAACCGAAGAATACAATCGGCCTCTGTGTCTGGCGTTTGTGGACTATGAGAAAGCCTTCGATTCGATCGAAACTTGGGCGGTGCTGCAGTCCCTTCAGCGGTGCCAAATTGACAATCGGTACATCGAAGTGCTGAAGTGCTTGTATAGAAACGCCACCATGTCAGTCCGTGTTCAGGACAAGAGTACAGGACCGATACAACTGCAGAGAGGTGTTAGACAGGGAGACGTTATGTCCCCGAAACTCTTCACCGCTGCATTGGAAGATGTCTTCAAGCTCTTGGACTGGACCGGATTCGGCATCAACATCAATGGCGAATACATCACTCACCTTCGATATGCCGACGACATCGTAGTCATGGCAGAATCTCTGGAGGACCTTGGCACCATGCTCAATGATCTCAGCAGGGTTTCCCGACTAGTGGGTCTCAAAATGAACATGGACAAGACGAAAGTCATGTCTAATGTCCATGTCATTTCAGCACCGGTCCTAGTCGGGAGTGCGCTTCTCGAAGTTGTCGACCATTATGTCTACCTGGGACAAACAGTCCAGTTAGGTAGGCACAACTTCGAGAAAGAGGTCAATCGACGAATCCAACTCGGCTGGGCAGCGTTCGGGAAGCTAAGATCTTCTCGTCCAATATTCCGCAGTGTCTGAAAACGAAGGTCTACGACCAGTGTGTGTTACCAGTGGTGACATACGAAACAGAGACGTGGTCTCTGAATGTTGGCCTCATATCAAGGCTCAAAGTCACTCAGCGGGCCATGGAGCGGGCTATGCTTGGTATTTCCCTACGTGATCGAATCCGTAATACGGAGATCCGTAGGAGAACGAGAGTGACCGACATAGCCCGCCGGGTTGCCATGCTGAAGTGGCAATGGGCAGGCCACATCGCTCGACGAACCGATAACCGTTGGGGACGAAAGGTTCTCGAGTGGCGACCACGTATCGGACGGCGCAGCGTAGGACGGCCCACCAGATGGACCGATGATCTGGTCAAAGCTGCGGGGAGCCGTTGGATGCGGTCAGCACAGGACCGCTCGTTATGGCGTTCTCTTGGGGAGGCCTATGTCCAGCAGTGGACGTTAAAAGGCTGATGGATGGATGGATGGATGGATAGACGTCCCGCGACGTCTAGTTTTTATTAAACTAATTAATGTCCCACTATTGAGAACGTGTCTGATCTTAGAGGGAGAGGAGCTAAGGCTGTAATTCACTACACTGGCACAGTGCGTGTTGGCAAATGCCTCATAGTTTGCACTAAATTAACTTTAAATTGATGATAATATAATTGTAGTTCTGTTTTCTTTGCCTGCCTTGCAAGGGAGATGGCGTGATAGCTAGTAGTAGTAATATTAACTAGCAAAAAGCTGTGCTTTAGTTGGGCTCGCAAAGTTTTCTACTTAATTTATAATTTTCGATAGATGGCGTTAGGAATACAAAAAAAATCTATTTAATAAATATTGATATATTTTATGTATATAAAATAGGTACTATGTTTTATTATAGATAACAAATATAGAAATAAATTGAAATTACTATGTCAAAGCCCAAATCTAAAAGTACGATAGTTTATCACAATATGCATAGATTATGGGATAGTACTAGGGCTCACTTCGCTCGCCCTAATAAAATCATTCTTTTGGCAACATTACCATAATCACCCAAAAGTTGTTCAGAAAAAAATTGTTCTTCCCATGACCATAAACAATAGGTGTCGTACTAATGGCCTTCCAGTTTATATAGCTTTACTCTTTGTGGCCTTCCGTCCACGTGTTTCAATAGAAGTGGTTACAGATAGTGAAGTAAAGCTTCATTCAAACTGAGGCGAATCCCGCGCGGGACGCGGGACGTGAATCACTCGTTGTATGAATGTGTTCAGATTGGCGCGAATAATCGTATGAGTTGCAGCGAAATATACGCGTTATCGTGCGCGATTTATCAAAATGCCGTTGAAAATGTAATTATTTTTACAAAAAGTAAAAGAAAACAAAGTCCTATACGATCTTAGTCACGAAAGTTAGTATATTGTTTCCGTATACTTTGTTCGATTCTCGATAAAACCTCATTATAGCATTTATCTGGCATACGGAAATATGAATAAAATATTTTTTTATCTTTTCGTAATGTAGATATTAAAGTGTGAAATGTGTTGAGTACTCTGCTCATGGGTCCATTTTCTTCGTTTCTTTCTCAAACTCTTGAGATTCTTCTATAGCTACAGCTAATAATAGCAAAACCTCAGCTTCCATATCAAAAGACATCTTATTTTATTGGAGAACTAAAAATAATGACGCGCGGAATTCGCGTCAGTTTAAGAGGCTAAGCGAGCGAGCGAATCGCGGCTAATCGCTTGCCGCATCCCGCGCGGGATTCGCCTCAGTTTGAATGAAGCTTTAACTTTGTATAAAAGTTTTTTTTCTTTTTATATAGTAACGTGAAAACTTGTAATACCGTTACTAAGTAGTGAATAAATAACGACGTGCTTCAGCTTTTTAGCATGTTAATATTTTGTGTGGGGGAAACAGGATGTATTAACATTTGTATTGGATATTACTATTTTTGTGTTAATGAATGGTGAAAGTTTCGGGAGTATCGATATTTTTAATTAGCACTTTAAACATATTATTATTCATATATGGATATATTTTTTAGTATATGACACTATATATTGTTAAATAACCACAAAGTGTGAAAATGTGAAATCGAAAATAACATACGAGCAGGATTTGAACCTGCATCTCCTAGATACCTTCTAGATGCTTTGCCAATTCAGCCATTGTTACAATTGCTCGGGACTGCTAATTTCGATAACACATTCATTCATGTATCGATAACATATGTCAAATGCTAAAAAAAATATCAAAATATTTATAGGGCTGCGTCATTATTAGGTAAAAACCTTAATTGTAAAGTTAAGTTAACCTGGTCGATATAATGTGTGCAAATATTTCCGACAGATGGCGCAGGCGTCACCCAAGACGATAAGAATGAATGTGTTATTGAAATTAGCCTTAGAGCCTATAAACTATAGAGCGCGCGTATCGCTTCGGTCAGTTGTGCCATGCTAATTGTAAGCAAATTTGTTATAGGTACTTAATTATGGTATAGCGCTTTTATAGTGACGTTCAATGCGTGACGTAATTTCTGCAAACATATCGATTGTTTGCCGGAAATAGACTTATGTTAGGAATGTATTAATTGTATGTTCAATATTCTAATAAATAACCTAGCGGTTCATACTCAGTAAGGCGCGCTATATAGTTTATCTATAAGAAATTAGCAGTCCCTAGCAATTGTCACGATGGCTGGATGGGCAAAGCATCATTGTCTATGTAAAAACTCCACCTAGATCTTAGCAAGTACTATGGTCTGTGATCTTAGCATATAAAAGCGCCCACGCATCCAATGCCGGTCCTTTTTTCTGCAGAAAAAAATATTTACCGAAAACGCTGACCAGCTGCGCAGACCCGTTTGGTAGGCTACCCACCTATCAGCCACCAGCCTAGTAACTTTATTGGAATAAACTCTTTTGCTGTATTTACCATAATTTTCTCTAGCATAGCTGTTACCAATGTAATCTTTGTAATATTTTTGCACGTGGCGAAATATGTACTACAACTGAAATAATAAGTAGAGGGGGAAGAAACAGCTGTACCTAGGATAAATTATAATAATAACAGTAATAGTAGGCAGATGTTCATTTGTCCCCAAGCGGTCACTTGGTCTTTGTCTATCTGCTTAGGATTCTCGTAAATGTACACTCTGATCAGAAATTATTGTAAAAACAAATTATATTCTAAGTTTTGTGGTAGGGAAAAGGGTTGATAATAAATTAATAATAACAGGAATGTTAAGAAAATGATACATTATATGAATAAAATAATTATATACCTAATAGAAAAATAAGTCTAATAATTCGTATTAATCGTATTCTTACGAATATTCAAGATCCGGTCAACTTAGTAGCGCTGTAAAACCAAGATAAATAAGTGAAATAAAACAAATTTGTAGTGAAAATAATTCGTTGAAAAACCCTCTATAAGATTGATTTGATGTAATTTCATTGTAAAATGATCAGGAAAAAAGTTATAACGCCCAAAAGAAAATTTGTTCAAAAATTTTCAAGTATCTTTGTTTATAACTTTTTTATTTTCCATTTTACGATAAAAGTAGTAAGAGTAAAGTTTTAGAAAATTTAATTTGCTACAAATAATGTCTTACAAAATTTTATTAAGATTTCCTAGTTTACAAAATACAGCGTAAAAACCCTTTGCACCACTTTTTCTAAGATGGCGGCCGGGGGACAAGGGTGGCGACCCCACAAACTTGAATTTAAGCTTATACTAAACCTCCCATGATAGCATGTCCATGTGTATGACAAATCTTTCATATGATTTACCATTGCTCCTTGTGAAATATTCCCAAGAAGCTTATATTGTGTTATCATTTAATTTATAGCTTCTTGTACATTCTATACTTCATATAATCTAGCTATGTGCAACCTGTGGTTATTTGGTCTGTGGCTTACATGGACCTAGCTGTATACATGACCTACCAAATCCGTTTTATTTTTCTCTTCCCCTGGTGATCATAGTCCTTAGCATGCTCGTCGCAATCTCTGCCAGCCTGCAATCCACAGGCTGCAATCCGGCTCGAATGTGTACCGCAATGCGGGTTAGGGCGTGCCCCAGAGGTGACGCGTACCGACCCACTCCCGTTGGTACGAACAAAAGCAGATGCGGCGATGGGGGCCGCCACCCATCACGCCTTGCCCAGTTTGGCGAGTCGAGGGAAGCAGAGTGTCGAGTAGGCACGTGGAATGTAAAAGGTGGTAAGGAAAGTAAGTAACACGAACTGGTAACCGTCATGTCGGACAGACAGCTTTATGTGCTCTATGTAACAGAGACCAAGCGAAAGGGCAGCGACTCCTGTAATTTTCCTGGTGGCGGGATAGCTCCGTGGTCTGGTGTACCGCAGAGTGATCGGGCCAGCATGGGAGTGGGAGTGTTGCTGTCCGCTCGCTTGGCCTCAGGTGTGAAAGACTAAGGAATGTTCGATCCCAGACTTCTATGGGTCAGAATAAAACTAGGTGTCACCAGGCTCTCCATAGTCGCAGCTTATGCTCCCATAGGCTCTTCGGTGGCATCGGATCTAGAGAAGTTCTGTGATAATGTTAGGGAAGTTCTGGATTTGGCAGAAGCTATTGAACGCGTGATCGTATGCGGAGACTTGAATGGATGGGTTGGGACCAAGCGTTCAGACTTCGAGGACGTGCTTGGTTCATTTGATGATAAGAGACTGAACGATGCAGGTAGGCTCATTGCGGATGTATGTATGGAGAGAAACCTTATTGTGTCAAACACATTTTTTCAACATAAGGACATTCATATGTATACATGGAGAAGGAATGAACAGAGCAGTATGATATTTAATTCTGATAGACAGTCACCTCAGAAGTAAAATTCTGGATACAAGAGCCTACAGGGTTCCCACTGTCAACACGGACCACTATCTCGTTATTGCAAGATTTAGTGGTCTGTTCAGAAAGTGGAGACACTGGCGAGAGCGTGTCCACTTCGGAAGGCTTGAAAGAATAAAGATGGAAAAGTTGCAAGAAGAGAGTGTAAGAGCAAATTATGCAAAGGGTGTCCATGAACAGCTGACAATGGCAAGTCAGCCGGAATCTGACATAGAAGAATGCTGGAGAGTATTGAAAGATAGTATGGTAGATACAGTAGAAGAAGTATGTGGATGCTCAAAGAAGCATAGGAAAGTGAAAGGTGATGCATGGTCAGATACGGAAGTAGCAGCTTCCGTAGACCAAAAGAAGAAAGCGGAGCTGAACAATGTATCTTCTTTGAACCTGAGTGCAAGTATGAACCAACAGAAGAAAGAAATATACCAGCAAAGCAACGTAAGTATGACACCAAAGCCTTAGTAAAGAGAAGCGTGATAGAGCAAATATGATTGCAGAAGAAAGGCTGACCAAAAACTTCCAGAGCAACACCAAACTTTTCTGGAGGGAGGTGAAGAAATCTCGGAGTGGTTGGTCAGCTTTCAGAATGAATAAAATAAGATCTTAAGGTGGAGACATTCTTACGCAAACACAAGATGTGTTAAGCCGATGGAGTGAATATTTTGGAGATATGTATGCGGTGGTCTAACAGATCAGCATTCAGTACCGGCATCCTCTGCTGACATTAGTATGGATGAAGTTGAATGGGCGATTAGAAGCTTGAAAAATGGTAAGGCAGCGGGTATTATTATGGTGTCTGCTGAGATGATCAAGCTTGGAGGCTCATGTGTCTGGGAATCCTTCCTGATGCTTCCCAATTTATGTTGGAGCTCAGGAATGGTACCCAAGGACTGGAGAAGCGCAGTCATCGTGCCCTTGTTTAAAAACAAGGCTTCACGTTATGACTGCAAACTGCAGAGCCATAAGCTTGACCAGTTTGGCAGCCAAAGTGTATGGTAAGATTATTGAAAGGAGAATAAGGATGGTGTCTGATGAATTTTTGTATGAGGCACAAGGAGGTTTCATGTGTGGAAGGGGATTCATGGATCATGTGTTTTCTCTGCGCAACATTGTGAAGAAGCATCTGGCTGTAGGCCAGAGGGTTTTCTGCAGTTTTGTGGATTTGGAGAAAGCATTTGACACGGTTGTACGAAAGGAACTTTGGGACATTTTACCGGAGTATCATATTAACGGTAGACTGCTACAAGCGTTGCAGTCCACAAAGGTTGAATGAAATGAATGTAGGAGTTCAGATGGGCGACTCAGTGGTTAGCTCTCTGCTATATGCAGACGAAGCGGTTTTATTAGCGCAGTCCGCGACTGACCTGCGAACCCTAGTCGACGTAATGGCAGAAGGTTGTAAGAAAAGGGGCCTACGTGTGAATGTGAGCAAAACCAAAATAATGGTTTTTGAAAGAGAAGAAGCCAGAACAGATGTTAGAGTAGCAATAGGAAATGGCGTGCTAGAACAAGTGGATGTATTTGTATATCTTGGATGTGGATTCAGTCGGGATGCAAGGTACACCACTGATGTAGAGGAAAGAGTAAATGCGGGAAATAGAGTAAATGGACCATTGGGATAACTTCTCGGCAGTCATCACCTCAGCCAGAGGGCACGTGTCACAATACACAACACAGTGCTTGTCCCAACGTTATTATATGGAAGCGAGAGTTGGGTATGCAAAAAGAAGCATGCGAGTCAAATCAATGCGGTCGAAATGTGATCTCTGCGGAGAATCTGTGGAGTGAGGCTGACTGACCGCATTCGTAACAACGACGTAAGAGAGCGAGTAGGTGTGAAAGAGAGTATTGGTGTAAATGTGCGAAAGGGAATGCAACGATGGTTCGGACATGTGAAAAGAATGCCGCACGAGCGACTGGTTAAGAAGATATAAAATGCGAAAGTGGAAGGATGTAGGTACAGGGGGAGACCGAGACTCACCTACCTAGACCAAATCGGTCATGAATTGAAGGAAGGTGGAGTCAGGAGTCTTCGAAACTGGCGAGTGTGTATGAAGAGAGTTTTGAATGTCGAGGAAGCGAGAGATGTAGTTATGCAAGAATAGAGCGTCTTGGCACTCTGTTCTTTATGCCTACGGGAAATTGCGTAAGTTAGTTAAGTTAGTAGATAGTTTCCCTCCAAGGGTCAAGTCCCCCCTTATTTCTTACACTTGTAGCCGTATTATTATTTAGTAAAAAGAAAAAATATCCTCAGAAATAAAATTTTAAAATCTTTGCAATAACTATTGCATTTTATGAAATTCTAATGATAGTGAAGTTAGTTTCGAGTAGGGATCAGTTTTTCCACCGTGGAAAAAGTACGAAATTCGAAGTATTTCAAGTGATATTGACGGTGTAGCATGTAGTATCTTTATTTATTTTTTACTCGTAAATTAGGAGGGTGCGGTTTTAATAATAAATAATTTTGTAAAGTGCTATTTAGAATACTTCGATTGGTATTTTTTTATATCTCAAAGGATTATACCCAAAAAATGCCTGAAGCGGACAGTAACTATTAATAGTCCTTAATTCTATTTGGAATAAAATATGTATTATGAAATTATTCTGAAGTTTGTTCGACTAGAGCAAAAATATAACGACCTTTAAAATGTTAAACTTGATATCCGTCTAATTCATGATTCTAATATGCTATTGAGCTTTTTCCTAAAAAGAAAAATTCTCAGTAGCAGCCCGCAGTTTGAAAATGTGCCCGGTAGACGTCAATAGGCTCGCCCCCTATTACGTGGGACTTAGACATAGCTGGCGAGTCGTGGGTGTGTAATACACCTCTGCCTACCCCTTCGGGGAATACAGGCGTGATACTATGTTTTTAATTAATTCTTATTGATTTTTGGAGTAGTTTTTGTTTATTAATTCTTATTGATTTTTGGATAGAAATAGTCCACGGTTATCATTATTTTGATATATTCAACCTATCTGTACTGTAAATCTAATTAAAATAATATATTCGTGTCAATATAAATTAAAATCAAATTATTTTCAAAATAGAAAACCTCTCGTGGCTGTATGAAACACATGTACTTTGCCTTAGTGACAGTTTGACATTTTGCATCAAAGAGTAGAATAAAACAAGGAGTAGAAAAAAAAAAAAGAAAACCTGACATTGGCGAAATCATCAGGACCGCCAGAATGAAGAATTGAATTGAAAACAAGGAGTAGAATAAATAAAAAAAGATAATTGCATTACTTATATTATACTTTTTAGCACCGGAGTGGTACTAAATTAATATTTATTCTCCTGCTCAGTTTGTTGATGATGATGATAATAGTCTTTTAAACCGACTTGGAAATAAACATACTCCTGATCAGGGAAAAACTGTTTATGATCGGCTTATGGTTTTGTCAAAGCCTTAAACGAATTATAAAAAATAAAAAAATCTGTCTGATTTGACAATCATCAATCATTGTATGTGTACCTCGCTGTCGAAATAGAATATCTGGGACTGTCAAGGAGTAATCGTTACGTTTGAAAATAAGAATTGAATAAATATATTGTATTTTTTCAAGTGGAGATTGATGGTTGGTGGAGTGAAGGACGCATGTCTTTTGGATTATTGGTGAAATAATTTACATAATTACTGTTGAGTTATCAATATACCAAATATTATTGTTTTGATAGTTTGATATTCCATAAGCCTTTATTGCATTTCAACGCAATGGACGCTGAACCGCCGGATCCCGGAGCGGAGTATCGGAGATATATTCCCACGCTAGGTCTCCCCGTGTTATTCCCCATTCGATGTCCGACTCTAATAGCATGGAATTTGAGGATGCACTTAGTTCTAGCCTAGCTAGTAGAAAACGTAGTAAATCGAATAAAGACCTGTCGACTCACCCTCCAACTAAAAAAAATATTTCCGATCCATCACAAGCTACTCCATCTATACAAGATACATACTCCGACCCGGAATGTGAGAAAAACAAATTAGTTTATTCGGATTCTGACGAAGCACCCTTTTTAGTACCCGTTAGCAGATTCTCAGACGATTCTTCATTTGGTATTTCCCTTCATCCAATCAAATTCGGTCATTTTCTATTCCAAAATAATATTAAAAATGTGGTTCGTGGTGGAGTTAAACGCATCGGTAGAAACAGAGTTTCAATTGAGTTTTTAAGTTGCCTCGATGCCAATGGATTTCTAGCTCACCCTGCTCTTCGTGTTGCAAAATATGAAGCAGTAATCCCATCATATAACATCACTCGCATGGGTATTGTTAGAGAGGTCCCTGTAGATTGGCCTCTTGAGAAATTTGTATCATCCCTCTGGTTTTGGTAGAGTAGTGAGAGCTCGCAGACTTAATAGACGAATTATGAACGAAGGTATCTCTAACTGGACCCCTACTCAAACAATTGTGTTAACGTTTCAAGGTCAAAAGCTTTCAGCTCATATATACACATCTATGCCTGTAGAGACTTACGTACTTCCATCCATCCAGTGTTTTAAATGTTGTCGATTCGGTCATGTTACCACCCAATGTAGATCAAATCCTCGCTGTTTCAGGAGACATGGCTTAGATCTGGTTCCCATTTTAGGGTCCCGGGTTTCTCATGTTTGCGGAATGACAGGAGTGATGGTCACGCTGGCTCTTCTATTTTTGTATCAAGGTCAATAATATTTTCCCAAATCTCTCTTCCTTCCCATTCTGACGCTTTTCATATCGTTGCTATTAGAGCCTTCAACATCTCATTCATATCAATATATATTCCTATACCAGATATTCACGTATTAAATAACTTGTTTAGTATAGTTTCATCTATTCCCCCTCCAATAGTGATCCTGGGCGATTTCAACATACACCACTCATCTTGGGGATCACATTATTGTGATACACTCTCCCATACCTTTTTTTTTTTTTTTATTTTAGGTGGGCAAAAATGTCCTACCGCACACCCCGCTGCCCGGGGAGACAACGGGGTGAATGGGGCTCTCACCCACTAAAAACCCACCGTGCGCCTACACCCGCCCTTGCTACGGCGGATCACGGGTACCGCGTCGTTACGACCGCGATCCGCAGGCGGCAGCCCCTACGGGCACCCTCTCTTGAGCGACGCCTCGCGCACTTGGGCGTCGCACCTTCGCGGTAGGCTTCCGCGGACGGCAGGGTACTCCCCGACCCCACCGTCCGCAGCCTCGGCTAGGGCGGCATAAGGCGCAAGTAAGCGCGCGCACGCCGCCCCTCGCGCCGGCGGCGAATCGGGTCCGCGAAGGAGGATTCCTCACGGGCCCTCTCCGCCACCTCCTTCCGCGAGATGACAGCCTCGCAGAAGGCGGCGACCGCGGTCCAGGCCCTGTCACTGCCAACCATCGCTCGCGCAACGGCCGGCAGCGACAGGTCCACGCCTATGACTGCAACGAGTTCCCGGCGCTGCACATCCCATGCCGGGCACGACTCGAGCGTGTGCTGCGCCGAGTCCTCGTCGCAGTCGCAGTGGTGACAGCCTGGGGTCGTCTCCCTCCTTGCGATCGTGTGCAGGTATTTGCCGAAGCAACCATGCCCCGACAAAACCTGCACCAACCGGAAGGTGAGGATCCCGTGCTGCCGCCCTGCCCATTCTTCCAAGATCGGCCGGAGCGGCCCCACGGTCCAGAGACCGGCTCGGGGCGTCTCCAGCCGAGACTTCCACTTTAGGACGGTGGCGCGGCGGGCATCTTCCCGCCACGCTGACATTACGCTCGGCGAGGGGCGGCTGCCCCCCGCCCGCGCCGTCGACGCCCGCCGATAGACGTCGGCGAGCACCTCCGCCTCCAGATCCCACGGGGGGGTTCCGGCCAACGCGCAGGCTGCATCGGTCGAGACCGTGCGGTACCCGCGTATTGCCCTGACCGCTACGACCCTCTGTGGACGCCACAGAAGGGCCCTATTACGAGCGGCCAGGGACTCCGCCCACACGGGCGCGCCGTACAGCGCCATCGACCGTACTACCCCCGCGTAGAGTCGTCGACACGCAAGACTCGGTCCGCCCAAATTCGGCATAAGTCGCCCGAGGGCGGACGCCGTGTTGACGAGCCTTGGCGCAAGACGGCGGAAGTGTTCGTCAAAGTGCCACCGTCCATCCAATACCAGGCCCAGATATTTGATGTGGGCCTGGATTGGCAAGCCCACCCCATTGACCGTTATCGAGGCGCTGGAGGGCGGGCCCCGTCGGCGCCCATGGAACAGTAGGGCCTCCGACTTTTCAAGGGCCACCCTAAGCCCCAGCGCCTCAATCCGCCTGACCACCTCCGCGGTACCTGAGGTGGCCAGCGTTGCCGCCTCCTCGAGGGTCCAGCCCCGGGCTGTGACGAGCGTGTCGTCTGCGTAGCAAATTACGCCCAGCCCGGGGGGGAGCCGGCCACGGAGGACCCAGTCGTAGCCGATGTCCCACAGGAGCGGCCCAAGAACCGAACCCTGCGGGACGCCGCACGACATAGCCCTCCTTACAACGTCCCCTTCCCGGTCCACGAAGAGGACGCTGCGGCCGTCGAGGTAGTCTGCCACCAGCCGCCTTAGGTAGAGGGGCACTCCATGGTACCGGAGTGCCTCCTTGATGCAGCCGAATGGCAGACTATTGAAGGCGTTGGCGATGTCAAGCGACACCGCCAACAGCACATCCCTCGAGGTGACGGCCTCCGCAGCCGCGGCCTTCAGGCGCAGAATGGCGTCGACCGTAGACCGACCCGCCCGAAATCCAAACTGGGCGTCGGACAGGTCGGGGCCGACCGCTCCTAGGTGCCGGACGATGCGGGCAGCGACTACCCGCTCGAGGAGTTTGCCCACCTCGTCCAGCAACACGATGGGCCTGAAGGCCGAGACTGTGTTCGGAGGCCGTCCCGGCTTCGGCAGGAGCACGAGCTTCCCCTCCTTCCAACAGTCAGGGAACCGTCCGGACACCAGGCAAGCGCCGAACAGTCCCCCGAGGCGGGGCTCGAGATGGTCGAGGACCAGGGCCAGCACTCGGGCGGGAACCCCGTCCGGCCCGGGGGCGGCGCCTCTCCGCATACGCGCTACCGCCGCCCCCATTTCCGTCGTCGTCACGGGCGGTACCTCCACGTCGTCGGCCTCCCGGTCATCATCTGGCGGAGCCATGACCGGGGGCGTGTGCACCGCCCGTGAAGGAAAAAGTCCCTCGACCACCTCAGAGAGGAAGCCCGGCTGGAGGGTCTCCGTAAGGGGGGGGCCCTGGGCGCGGAGCTTGTTAAGCGCCGCGCGGTACGGGCGTCCCCAGGGGTCACGCTCGAGACCCTCCAGCATCTCCTGCCTTTTCGCATCTTTGGCGCGACAGATGGCCAGCTTTAACGCGGCGCGCGCACTGCTGTACGCCGCATACAGCCGGCCCTCCCGCTCTTCGTCGCGGATTCGGCGACGGCGGCTGCGGGTGTAGGACCTCCGGGCACGAATACAGGCCGCACGGAGGTCCGCCAGCTCCGGGGACCACCAGTAGACCCCCTTCCGTCGAGGCGGGCGCCGCACACGGGGCATGGCCGCATCGCATATCTGCGTAAGCATGCCGCGAATGCGGCCAGCCTCGGCGTCCACGTCTTCCGTCAGGGGGGGAGGCAGCCAGGATTGAAAAATGGCCGCCTCCACTAGCAGGTCCCGGTCGAGCCTACCCACAGCCCATCGCGGAAAAGCGGGAGTTCTGTCCGCCGCGTGACCCCTGCTGGCGCCCTGAAGGTTCCGGGAGACCTCTATCTGAATATATCTGTGGTCAGATAGGGTCTCGACCTCCTCCAGGACTCGCCAGCTCCTTACGCGTGCGGCGACACCAGGGCTAGCGAACGAAAGGTCCACTATCGACCCGCCCCAGGGCCGCACGCACGTTTGGGCGGACCCTCGGTTGAGTAACACGAGGTCCGCCGCTGCCGCCCACTCTTGGACCGCCGCACCTCGGGGGTCCGTCCTGGGGGACCCCCACGCCGTTGATTTGGCGTTGAAGTCCCCCAGCACGAGCACAGGGCTCGGTGCTATACGCCGTATCGAGGTCTCCAGGTTGTGCAGGAAGACCTCGAAAGCCGCCAGACTACGACTAGGGGAGAAGTACACGCCATACAGCGTGACCCCTCCCCATTCGGCCGCCACATATCCCGTGCCCTGGTCTTTGAGTGACAAGGGCGGGGAATGCGGCGCCGCCGAGCCGACGACCGCCACGGAGCCATCCCCGCTACCCGCCCAATTGGGGCGATCCGGGACTATGTAGGGCTCCGCGGCTACGGCAACTCCGATCGACCGCTCCGCCATGGATTGCAGGAAGAGGTCCTGCGCCCTGGCGGAATGGCCGAGATTCCCCTGGAGGACGATAGCGTCGTGATCCGTTATTGGACCACGATATCCTCCTCCATGCGCTGCGGCGGTCCAGCCGCGCCGGGTTGGGCAGCCGGGGCCGATTGGCTGCCCACCCCCCTCTTAGGGCCTGACTTGGCCGGAGGCCTGCACCCCACCCGCCCCATACAGTGGTTGGCGGGGCGATTGCCCGCCGCGCACGCGGGGCAGTGTGGGGTGGCAGAACAGGCAGCCGCCTGGTGCCCTGCCTGACCGCAGCGGAAACAAAGCCCGCTGCAGTCGAAGCAGTTTGTGCACAGCGGCCGGGTGTGACCGACCGCCATGCACTTGTAACACCTGGCAGGCCGGGGCTCCAGCGCGATTACCCGCGCGGCGCTCCAGCCCACCAGAAGTCTACCGGCAGCGACCAAATCCTTGGCCGCCGCGACAGGGCACGAGACCCAGACGGCACCCACACCACCTGGACCTGGGCGAATGGTGCCCACCCGGACGGCGCTGCTGGGAGACCCGGTTTTCGAGACGATTGCCTCCCGGATCTCTTCCGCCGTCACGGAATCGTCCAGCCCGGAAATGCGCAGTTCGGCGCACTTCACGGGTCTGGCGACCTCTGGTCCTCTGGGAACAGGCCCAGCAGCCTCGCGGCCATTGCGTCGGCCGTCTTGGCGCCCTCTGGCCCCAGGTACTCGAAAATCCGAGCACCTGTCCGGGCTTGGCGGGAGCGAGCGGAAACGTCCCCGAGATCGGAGACGTTTATCTCCCGCCGGGCACGCTTCAAGACGGCCTCGTAGGTCAGGCCCTTTTCTTTTCCCTCAGGCAGCACGGTGATCACCACCGCAGCTGCCTTCGGGACCTTCAGTTTCCGCGGCTTCCTCTTCCGCGGCTTCGGGGCTTCTCCTCTCGGATTAGTAGGCGCCGCTTCGCGCCCCGAGGCAGCGCCGCGATCCCTGGCCCGGGATCGCCGGGGCCCAACCACCTGCCAGTCCCCGTCTGAGGACGTAGCAGTGGCGGGGGTGGGGGCAGGAGCCCGGGGCGCGACAGCCGTATCCCGCGAGGGTGCGACCGTTCGTCGCGGCGCAGCAGAACGCGGAGGCACAGCGGCGCTTGGCAGAGGCGGGAACTCCTCTCGGGGCTGACCCCTCGGGGCTTGTCCCGCCTTTTCCTTTTTTTTGGGCTTTTTTTGGCCCTTTCCCTGCACAGGGGCCGGCGAAGGCTTTGCCGCTGGTGGTTTGGCCGCCGGCGGTTTAGCCGCCGTCGCGGCAAAAGACACATGCCCTCCCTGGCACGGCAGAGGTGTCGATGCCGAGGACGCTGCAGCCCTTCTTTTATCAGCCGCAAGCGGCGGCCGAAGTCGGGGTTCCGGCGGCAATCTTGCGGCTAGGGCCTCAATTCTCGGGCCAAAGACCGCATCCATGCGGTCGATGACCGCACGGAGCATTTCGTCGTCGAGCCCAGTGACAGGGCCCGACTGAGCGGCAGACGGAGCCGAGGCAGACGGAGCCGAGGCGGTCGCCGAGGTGGGGCGGGGGCACGGTGGCTGCGGCGAGGCGGTCGCGGGGAGACCAGGCTCGACCCGCAACTCAGCAGAATCCGAGGCACTCGGGATGGCCTCAGGGAGCCCAAGTTCGGCTCTCATATTGGCCATCCCTCGGTGCAGCTCCTCGACCGTTGTCTCCAGGCGCTCATTGCGCGCCCCAAGGTCGGCTACCTCCGCCACAAGCCGCTCCACCACGTTGGACAGCTCCGTGGCGGCGATTTTAAGGCCCCGGACGAAGCTACTCTTGAGGTTCCTCGAGCCCAGGGCCACCGTCGAAATTATGGCCACGCTGTCCGCGGCTCTCTCGGCAAATTTGGCCGCAGTAGGCGGCCCATTGTCGTCTATGGGGAGACGGAGTTTCTCAGACAGGAGCGCCAAGCGCTCCTCTGCATGTTGCACCGTCTCCGCCCGCTTCAGACATCGCGTCTCTGCCTCTTTCGCTGAGGCGACACGCGGTATCGGCGTCCCGGGACGGCTGATACCTCGACCCCTAGCCGCTGCGGGTATTTTAGGGGGAGGCATCTCAGTGGAGCTCAGGTCGGACTCCGAGGCAGCGCCCCCCTGAGACAGGGTGCGCTTGCGCCAGAAGCGCGACTCCGACACAACCTCTGCCGGCCGCGATTGCCGACTCTCAGCAGCCTCAGATAGGCCACCCTCCTCAGCGGCAGACATCTCGGCAGCTGATGTGCAGGCCGAGCTGCCCGTCATCGAGCCGTCCCTCGAAGACTGGGGCGTTCCCTTGGACGTCTTCTTGCCCTTGCGGGACTTTTTGCCGCCGCGCGTTTTACGCGCAGCTGCACTAGTAGGGGCCGCATTTGCAGCCGGACCCCTTACGGCTGAGGCGTCGGGATTTTCACCCAACTCGGTCAATTTTGAGTTTAACAATTTTTCCATGTTGTTCCCACGAGTATGGGAGAAAGGAGGTCCACCCGGGCAGAGCTCCCTGTACCCGGGTAAGCGTACATTTGTAACCCAACACAGGGGGTCCGCAGGTACCCTGGCTGGGGCCGCGCTCGAGACTGAACTACCCATCAGCCATGCATCTCCTCGCCGCGCGCCAGAGCTTGAGATTCGGGGTAATTTTTTATAGAGGTTGTCTTCCTCGCGGTCCGGGCGATTAAGCCAAGACCCTCGTTCCTGTATGCCCGCGAGACGTAACCACAGGCACGCGCTCAGGTTTACGATTTGGGACGGGGGGGGCCGCTGTGGCCCCACTGTCCCCCCTCTCCAGAGCCCGGTGAGCCAGTCTGGCCCCACCGACTCCGACGCCTGGTCTATCCGCTGTGCCCTCTGCTGAGTCAGAGGGACACGCGGAGACCCGTCCTGTCCGGAATTTTAGCCGCCGGCGACTGCCGACGTTGCCCGGGGTGCACCACTAGGAGGTAAACCGGACAAATTAGCACCCCACACTCTCCCATACCTTCCTTAACACTATTGATAGTTTAAATCTTTGTATTTTAAATTATGGATCTCCTACTCGACGAACTTCACCCTCTTAGAATCTCAACAGTGCGGTGGACCTGACTATCTGTTCCCCGGACATTTCGCCTTCCATATCCTGGGAGATATTAAATAATGCATATGGGAGTGACCACTTCCCCATTTATATTTCATCATAACATCCCCTGACTCTGTTAATATTGTGACTCCATTTAGCCCTCGGCTAAAATATAGTGTTACCAAGGCTGATTGGTTTCGTTTCGAAGCATTAGCAGATGAATATATTGCTCACCTCCCAACGGTTGATCACTCTAACATTCATTATATGTTCATGGAGATGAGAAAAGCCCTCACCTTATCTGCAGATAACTCTGTTCCTTTAAAGAGACCACCTAAAAAGAATATACCTTCTCCAGCTTGGTGGGACACAGATTGCTCCTTAGCAGTTAAAAGACGAAAGTCTGCTGAGCAAAATTACTCTATCAATATGTCCATGGAAAACTATCTGAATTACAAGAAAGTCGCTGCAGAAACTGTTAAGTTACTCTCAGATAAGAAGAGATCTGGTTGGCATGCTTTCTGTGAGTCCTTATCTCCTTCCTCACGCCCATCTCTTGTTTGGAGAAATGTTAGAAGATTCCGCTGTGCCCTCCTAAATAATTAAAATATCTCCTTGAATGATAGTTTAGTTTGGATTGAGAAATTTGCTCAAAAATTGGCACCACCAATAGTTCCCTCTTATGAAGAGTTAAGGCTACATTCCAGTAACCATACCCCAATTGAGAGATTTGATGAACCTTTTTGCGAGAACGAATTTAATATGGTCCTTAAAAATTTTAAGGATTCTTCACCTGGGATTGACGGGATACCATACTCGTTTATTCGCAAAAGTGGACCAAAAATGAAAAATTTAATTCTTCAAATTCTCAACTATATTTTTAATTCTGGTATTGTCCCTGAAGACTGGAAAACATATATTGTTATCCCAATTTTAAAACCAGGCAAACAAAGCTCTGATCCTACAAGTTACCGTCCTGTAGCCTTATCTTGCATCCTTGCAAAAATATTAGAACATCTTATTAAGAATCGTTTGGAATGGTTTCTAGAAAACAGGAATATACTACCAAGAAGCCAGTTTGGTTTTAGAAGGGCACTTAGTATTATGGAAAGCCTAGGCACACTTACTACAGATATCCGTATAGCTTTTTCTAAAAATGAATATTTGGTTGGAGTGTTCCTTGATATTGCATCAGCTTATGATAATGTCCTCCTTCCTATTATTAGACAGAAAACGCTTCAGCTGAGTATCCCTATGAAGATCGTCAATTTTATATCAAACTATTTTTCGGCAAGGTCTATTATAATTAATTTTCAAAATTCATCACTTCCTCCAAGAACAGTTTTTAAAGGTCTACCACAAGGCTCCGTGCTTAGTCCTCTTCTATACAACATATACACTTATGATTTAGAATTATCCGTGAACTGCTTTTGCAATATTCTCCAATATGCCGATGACCTTGCTTTGTATGTTGCATCGGCTGATATAACAGAGGCTTCCTTCCGCCTTAACACTATTTCATATTTACAAGGATGGTTATCTGATCATGGATTATCTATATCCGTCTCCAAAAGTAACATGTTAATCTTCACTCGGCACAGGTTGGTCCCCAATATCACAATCAAATATGAAAATAAAATTTTTCCAACCAAAAACTATGTTAAATTATTAGGCATAATCCTTGATTCTAAATTAACTGGTACTCATCATGTTAACCACATTATTAAGAAATGTGAAAAAATATTCATATCCTTCGCGCTTTATCTGGGGCATGGTGGGGTTCGCACCCATACTCCCAGAAACTTTTATATAATGCTCTTATCCGTAGTCACTTGGATTATGGGTCATTCCTCTTGGAGCCATGTAAAAAATCTGCTTTGGTTACTTTGGACAAATTGCAATCTAAATGCCTTCGCATCATTATTAGCGCTATGAAGTCTTCACCTATCAATGCCCTACAAGTTGAATGCGTGGATCCTCCACTAAAATTAAGAAGACAGTATCTCTCTGATCGCTTTATTTTCAAAGTTTTTCAATGCTCTTCCCACCCTCTCATCTCCAAATTACATCTGCTTTCAGATTTTATATTATCTAAAGATTATTGGGCTCTCAAAGATCCTCCGTTTATACACCAGCCTAATCTCACTTCGCCGTCTTCCCTGTCTTGTCTTCCAGTACAGGCTGAACCTCCTTTTCAACACAGCTTATGAGGCCCTAATCTATAAGCCGAATACTATGCTTGATTTGGGCATCAGCAAAGATACTCCTGGTTCAGATATGCTTTTGAAATCAGCAATTAACAACAAGTGGAAGGACTGGCTTATTATATACAGTGACGCTTCTAAGTCAATTGGTCAAAGCTATGTTGGTGCTGCAGTAGGGGTTCCAAAGTTCAAAATTATCCTCAGCTTCAAGTGCCCTCCCCAATGCTCAGTCTTCACTGGTGAATGCGTTGCCATTATGAAGGCTTTGATATATGTAGAGTCCCATAACCTCAATAAAACAGTCTTATTTACAGATTCTTTAAGCTGCCTAACAGCTATTAGAGCTAATGCATTCCAGGCCAAATCCAGAACTTCTACAATCCTGAAAATAAAGGAGATTCTGTATCGCTGGTACACTAAAGGCATTCTAATTCACCTCGCATGGATACCCGGACACAGTGGTATTGAAGGTAACGAGATGGCAGACCATCTTGCCAAAGAGGCTCGCCACATAGGATGTATGTCGAACAGTCCAGTCTGCTCACAAGACCTATTACACTTAGCTGGTTTAATGTTACGCTCTAGTTGGGATAGATCTTGGAAACA
This sequence comes from Leucoma salicis, assembly GCA_948253155.1. Classification (NCBI taxonomy): domain Eukaryota; kingdom Metazoa; phylum Arthropoda; class Insecta; order Lepidoptera; family Erebidae; genus Leucoma; species Leucoma salicis. Next base: position 11,780,485 of record OX411815.1, read on the forward strand.
GTCGAGCTTAATAAAAGTCAAACATTACAGGTCAATTTAGGAAGACATTCCATTAAAACCATGGTTTTTTAAATTTCGAAACATAAATAAGAGAGCCACGTCAGTCATTTGCCGACTTCGTCTCGGTCACTCCACTTAGCGAATATCAGGGTTAGAGATTCCTTGCTGTGCGAATGTGGTTTGGATGAAGGTAGTCCAGAACATATAATTTTTAGCTGCCCCAACACCCCATCTTCCTTATACGATCTTCTACCTTCTTCTTTTCCTCGCGCTTCAGACTTAAAATCACTTCTTTCCTGTGTACATATCCCATTTACTTACTTACTTTGTAATTTTATTATAAATAACAATATTAAACTATGATAATAATAATTACTTATCTAATCAACATATAAGTATATGATTTTTTTTTTTTTTTTTTTCTTGCATTAGGTATCTCAACAGATTTCAGCTTTATCTCTAAATTTATTATTTTATTTCCCTTCACAAAGCTTTCCAATCGCTATATTAGAAAATACCTACTGAGTTCTGACCATCGCATAAATTTAGCAAAATAATCAAGAGAACATTGTCATTGGCGGAATTATCAGGATCGCCACAAGTCAATACAAGAACAAGTACCTCACTGGCCAAAAGATATATTGGATTGACAACAGTCCTCTTGAGTAATATTGTTCTGTGCAACAGTCTGTGATTGACAACTACGTAATGACATTTCCGATTCTCTGTATACCTAACAATTTTTAATTTAAAATAAATAAATACATACGATTACTGGCTATGGTTATTACACAATTTAGGCTAACTAAAAGGCTTGTGCCGCTATATTCAAGCTTATTACTATCACTATTTATTAATGTAGTTTCACCAGGAGGTAAAGTACAATAATATGATCTAGTTATTATTATATTTTGATGCTATTATTCATTACTTTATGTGTTTTTATTTACAGCAAATGACTTACACTTTTATGACGGTGTTTCTACCGCTGACGTTATATTTGGTGACGTGTTTTTCGAAATACTAGACCCACCTGAACTGAGATACTCTTACAGAATAAGACCTGCTAAGGACTTCGGGGCTCCTTTTGTAAGTATGTAGGTGGTTGAAAGATGTGGCAAATTTTGATTATACTTATTGAGCTTATACATTATTTTCTCAATGATGTTCACACCCTGTGTACTGTATTTTGTTAAATACATAAAACAAATATCTGTAGGAGTATTTAACCTTTATCAATAAGTAAAACGTCGTAAACAAGTAAGTCGTCTCATATTTCCGTGCAAAGATAAAAATTGAAGAAAAAATGTGCAAGAAAAACGCATCACTGATATTGATCATTAGGACTGATTTTGCGTGCTTGTAATTTTTGACAACATTCCATATTGTAGAGAGCCAATGACAGCTGATCACATTAAAAATAATAGTAACAGATGCCATTTGTATATTCCTACACTTCATTTAAAGTTACATTACAACTGCCCCGGTGGTCTAGTAGTAGCTTAAACAACTGCTGATAATTAAGTTACAGGTTCGAATCTCGGGTTGGGCTAGTAAAAAGTGTTATAATGAATATAAAAAGCAAAAGTTTAAAACAAAATTAATTGAGTCTGTAGTTTTTGTGTACCTTTTTTTTTGGGAAATGTTATTGTTACCATCTCTCTTGAGGCAACATTGATCAGTGTGAGTTTTCTTCAGCTTCATGACTTACATGTAAATTGTAATGTGAATGAAAGTTAATTCAGCATCAATTTTAAGTCCAAGAGATCTTTCTCAACATCTGTGTAATACCTACTATAGGTAATAAGTTTAGATATGAGTATAGATATGACGCCTGTGAAAAATATGTTTACAAATAAAAGGAAAGGGGTGTCACTTTGTATGATGATGAAGAAGTATGTAAGGAATTAATGTGTAAGAAAAAGAAGTAACGTTATAAGGAAATGTGATCTTTGCAGAGTAATTTGCTGCATTACTTCAAACCAACCAACCTCTGGGCACCTGTTATGTTACGGTAAAGAGCTTAAATAGTAGCATGTCTAATCTAACATAGAATCAAACATGCTTTCTGATTTGTTTCGATTATGACCAAGTCTTAGAACTGTAGAGATTTGTGTGAAAAAAGTAATTCCTTAAAATTTTTTAACTTGTTCCATTAAATGGTCTGAAGAAAATAATGGTTCTTTAAATAATTACAAGAAAGATCTAAAAACATTATAAAATCATCAGTAAAAATAAGCAATGTCAAATAAAAGAATAATTATTCTACTCAAAAAGAGTTTAAAAAAGTTTCTACTAAAAATAAAATACTAGCTGTTGTGATGACTTCGAACATGCTATCTCGTTCTAAGGGTGTTTGTGCACTTATTTGTATCCGGTTCGTATAAAAACGAATCGTAATTTCACAAATGACCGCTAGTGCACTTTCTTTAATTCTTTATTGTACACACACATGAGTAAATAGATCACAATAAATATAAATGATGTACAAAGGCGAGCTTAATTTAGTACTGAATTTTCTACCATCAAACCCTTAAAGTAGTAGAGGATTATCTAACACACAAAGATTAAAGAAGTGTACAACACAAGAAAAGCAAATATTTGATTTATTCTAAAATACATAGGTAAATACAAATGAATGAATAAACAAACTTCAATATATACATATATATATATACGTATATAGATGTATAATGATGTAAATATATATTAATATACTAAATACATACTTATTGACTGTTAACAAACGATAGAAAATATTTTGTTCGTCTTGAAAACGCACAGACATGCTTTCGCATATATTTTGAGGAAGATTATTCCAGAGCCGAACTGCTTGGACCGTAAAAGAGCCATCGTACCGACTAGAATTGTGAATAGGAGTGCGTAATAAGAGAGAAGAGGAAGTGCGGCAGGGCTTACCCCGAGGAACAAGATACTCGAAGCGGTTATGCAGGTAGGAAGGGGAATTAGAATTGTGTAAAATAGAAAAAAGGAAAGAGAGAATGTGAGAATCCCGTCGCTGCCGAACAGGCAGCCACTTTAATTTCACACGATATTCAGTGACGTGATATGGGATGAAATTGGGAAAATGAAGAAACATTCGATACTTTCGGAAGAGGTATCACGAATGAAAATGCCTGTGGAGAGGGAAAAGTTTATAAAAAAGATGTGTAATGACAGGAATAATATAGTTTAAGATAGAAATAAGCATTTGTAATCGGAGGCCGTCGTCACCAACTGCTTTAGTAGAAAGGGATAGGATGGATTTCTCAATGTCTGATTCCGCAACTGAGTGGAAAGAGGAAGAAGTATTTAAAGGCAAAGGAAGAGATGAGTGGTAATTCGGTGTAGAAGATTTAGAGACACTATCAATAGACATTGGCGGATTGGAGAAGTGAGCATTGAGGGCATTGAGATCGAGCTCGTTAATGTTTTCTTCCAACCCTTTGCCAATGCCTAAAATTTTAAGAAATTGGCCATACTTGTGCTGTATTCAGACTGAATAGAAGAGTGAATGTAGCGCCTGTTAGCATCTCTACACATTCGACTGCAGCGGTTTCGTAGTTTTTTGTAGAGTACCTAGTTCTTTTCTGTAGGCGACTTTTTAAACCTGCGTTTCGCTTTATCCCGTTTTGCCATTACGGATTTTATACCACTCGATAACCATGGTGCAGGCAGGTGTTTTACCTTCACCTTTTTAAGAGGTGCATGAATATCATACAACTGTAATAATTTTGTGGTAAAAGCAGATACTTTATAATTCAAATCATCACAGTTATGGATATAAGACCACTCGATATTACTCGCATGCCTCCTCAAATGCTCCAGATCAATGTTCTTAAAACAACGAAGATAGAGACATTTATTCTTGCGCTTTGGAGGACGAATATTGTAAGAAAGAAATATGAGGTCATGGTAGGAGAATGACGCAGACAGCTGTCCGTGCGTCGCTACTTTGCTAGGGTCAAGAACAAGATGAGATCTAAGAGAGAAGGAGAGCAGTGAGGAGCCCTATGAGTAGCGTTCAAGGGAAAAATATGCATATTGACGGAAGAGACAAGTGATAATAGTCTACGACTACGTGCGTCGCCCTTGAGTAGACAAGCAAATTAAAATCCCCGAGGATTATAACATGATTGTATATGGCGGAAAATTGTTCTAATGTAGCTTCGAAAGATGAAAAGTGTACATTAAACACAAAGTGAAAAATGTGAAATCGAAATTTTTCACTTTGTGTTTAATGTATAGTGCTAAGCATGTCAAATGCTAAAAATATATATAAAAATATCTAAATAGATGAAAAGTAATCAATTTGATAAGAAGGGGAATAATATACTCCAAGGAGTAGTTTCGAATGACAGAATTAAATTTCAATGAAAAGATGTTCAGCGAATCTATGGTATTCACTAGGAGATTGGTCTACTATCGTGTATGTGATATCACCGCGGAGATAAATAGCAACCCCTCCATAGCCCTTGCCTAGATTTAAAATTTAGATGGCAGCTATCTTTGCCTCGGAAAAATAGATAGTTCCTGTGTGAATAGCAATTTTTTTCGTAGGGATCATTAGTCTCGGCACACTACCCTGTTCGTTGCCCCGAGCGACGGGGTGTGCGGATAGGAACATTTTTTCCCGTTCTAAACAAAAAAAAGGGTTCATTAGTCTGCCGTAGAGCCCATAGAGTTACGTATTAACACTCTGAAGTTCACGCGGACGAAGCCGCGGGCAGAATCTAGTTTATCATATACCTACTTGAGAAATAGTTTTTCTTGGTTTCTGGGGCACTAATTATTTTTTTTAAAATCCAATGTCTATCTCGAGTCCAAGGTTCACAGCCACGTCTAGACCTCGTATACACATAGCTGACTTTTCGAGATTTTTCGAAATTGTGTGTACCTTTTGATCTACTACTATGTCAGGAAAGTACCGGGAAAAGATCAATAATACACAAAATTTTTGTTATTGATACAAATTTATTTTATCACCTTCAAAGTAAGCTCCTTCAGAAACGATAGACTTACGCCAACAAATAATCCAATCATTAAAACATTTTTTAAACGCTGTTTCCGGAATTGAGTTCAGTTCTCGCCGCGAATTCTCCTTTATGTCTTCTACCGATTGAAGTGGTGCCACGAAGTGGTAATTTGAGTTTAGGAAAAAGAAAGAAGTCGGCTGGAACCATATCTGCTGAATATGGTGGTTGCTCGATGGTATTTGTTGAGTGTTTGGACAAAAATTCATTCACAATGATGGCCTTGTGCGAAGGCGCACTATCGTGGTGCAAAATCCAAGAATTTTCTTTCCACAAATCTGGCCTTTTTCGTCGAATTTGCTCTCTTAATCGCCGCATAACGCTCAAATAATATCCTTTATTGACCTTCTGGCAAGAATTCCGAGTGCACAACTCCGCGATAGTCAAAGAAAACAGTCAACATGACTTTGACTTTTGATCGACTTTGGCGTGGTTTTTCCGGTTTCGGTTCAGTTGGAAGTCGCCACTCCGAAGCTTGTTGACTAGTTTGCATGTCAAACTCATAAACCCACGTCTCGTCACCAGTAACAATGCGTTTCATGAATGTTGGGTCGGAATTGACTCGTTCTAGCATGTCCTCAGCGACTCATGTGATTGAGTTTTTGGAGAAAATTCAGGTCTTTTGGGACTAGCCGAGCGGAAACATGTGTCATACCCAAGTGATTATTTAAAATGGTACGGATCGACTTGTAAGACACAGAAAGTTCGGCGGCTATTTCTCTCAAAATTGAATGAGGATTTTCAGTTACTATTTCCTTCACTTTTACAATATTAACTTCAGTTGCAGACGTTGATGGCCTACCAGAGCGAGGCAAATCTTCCAAAACATCTCGACCGCTTTTAAACGCTTTGTACCACTCATAAGCACGTGTTTTTGATAAAGTCGATTTACCGTAAGCCTTCTGTAACATTTTCAGTGACTCCGAACACGAAATTCCATTGGCGATGCAAAATTTAAGACAAACTTTTTGTTCGATGTTTTTGTCCATTACGAAATTCGCAATACACATTAGATATGATATAACTAAAAACAGCACTGTATTTAATATAAATAACAGATGCAACTCAAACTCCACGCCGAAATGGATAACAGTTGTGCCAATGTAACAACAACAAAAAAAACAAAAATTTGAATTTGGAACCATAAACAAATCATCCATTTCCAATACTTTCTTGACTGAATGTGTAGTTTGGAAATGTGCCCGGTAGACGTCAATAGGCTCGCCCCCTGTTACGTGGGACTTAAACATAGCTGGCGAGTCGTGTGTGTGTAAAACACCTCTGCCTACCTCTTCGGGGAATACAGGCGTGATGCTGTTTCTGAATGTATACTGTATATATAACTGTTTACAAATTATCACTACTTGGTGAAAGAACACATCGTGAGGAAACTGCATGCCTTAAGATTTGATTTCTCGGTGGCTTGTAAAGTCTGCCAACCCGCATTGGGCCAGCGTGGTGGAATATGGTCTAATACGGGTCTTCTCTCATGGTGAGAGCACCATGAGAGGAGACCATGGAGAGAGGAGACCCGTGCCCAATAGTGTAGTTGTATTATAAATAAGATACAGTACAGAGGGCTTAGTGTGAGTTTGACAATGACAATCGAATAACTTCTTCACGACGTAAAGTGAGATAACGCACACGTAATCGAACATTGTAAACAAGCGAGTGCGAGATACATTCGTACTTTACCATTCGTTTCGCGTTTACTCACCTCGAATAGTGACTTGTTACTTTTCTAATGTTGGTGTCATGAGATAAACCGACTAAATTTGGAATATTATTTTAAACTAGTGGTGGTAGTATAAGAACATAAGAATCTATCTTTCGAAGTTTGTGTCATTTTATGAGCTTTGTTTATGTCATATTATATCTATGGTTTGTTATGTTTAATGGATGTGTACGCGGGGGTACGTGTGCTCTCTAACTGTGGGGTGCGTACTATCTCTGCCTATACCCCGCAGTCTCTATGTGTGATTATACTGTAAGATGCCTCACGTCACAACCTAGTTCCTAATAACCTACGTATGTGACGTGGAATGTAATGTGCGTGTTCTCCTGACTGTAGTGAGCGTGGGGATCCTAATTGCACTGTGAGCTACTGCACCTGGCCCTACGCGAATAAAGAAAACCAATAAGTCCCAAAAAACCAACTAATTTATTCAGTAACTTATTAATTAAATTCCCCAAATCTAACACACAAGTTTACGGGCTGGCCAGTGCGCAGTAACTGGCCGAGCGCCTAGCATACTTCTCGCTTGCACGCTAAACTGCTGACATGACTAACCTCATTCGTACTTACATGGTCCCTACAGATGTAATAGATACTACGTACACGTCACAAATTATATAGTTGTATGTCCAAGAAGTACACGTACTTCCATGGTTATGTTTGATTATACGATTTTATTATTATGTTATTGATTCTTCAAACCTAGAATACAATTAATTCATAGATACTATTTGTTATTTGAATTTATGTTTATTATCAATAAAAAAATGAAGACTAGTTCGTCCCAGTTTGTTCAGTGCCTGTTTTAAGGATCTATGCCAGCGTTCCAGGATACCATTCGATTGTGGATGGTACGAACAACAGCGTATCCTTTTTATACCCATTAACTTTAATAGTTGCTCAAAAAGATTATTTTCAAACTGTCTCCCTTGGTCGGTGGTTATTTTGAAAGAATTTCCAAATCTACATATCCACGACTCATAGAATACCTTAGCACCTACCTCTGCCGTTATTTCCGTCACTGGTACAGCTTCTGGCCACCTTGTAAATCGTGACTAAGTACCTATGCCCATCTTTACATACAAGTCTGTAGCGGGCCTACAATATCTATATTTAGGCTTAATCGTTTTGCATTCGGAAATTGTTGTAACTCTGATACTGTGTGTCTACCTATTTTCGCTTTTTGACACTTAATACATGTTTTCACCCATCGGTCAACGTCGTGATTTAAACCTGGCCAAAAGAATCGCTTTGCCACTAATTTTCGCGTTGATCTAGTACCTGGGTGACTTACATCATGAACTGAATGAAAACCTATTTGCCTGAAACTTTTAGGTAAAAACGTCTACAAATATTTAATCTATTTTCACAATAAATTGGTTTATCATAATTCGGCATAAAAACTTTCTGTTATGAAATATTATTATTGTTCCCGTTTAATAAGTCTGCTAATTCGCTATCACATTCCTGAGCTGAAGCTAATTCCACGTAATCAATTACTGTAGGGCTGTGTATGGTTTCAAATCTCGAAAGTGCATCTGCTACTGTTATTGCTATCCGCCTTAACATATCGAATTTCCGTTGTGAATTCACTGATGAATAATAACTGCCTTAGCGTTTCGCTACTTGTTTCAATTTTATTAAATGCAAAGGTCAAGGGCTTATGATCCGTAAAAACTACTAATTCTCTTCCCTCATACATGTACCTAAAATATTTCATAGCCAAAAATATTGCCGTAAGCTCTCTGTCATATGTAGAATACTTTTGTTGAGCTTTGGTAAACTTCTTCGAAAAGTATCCTAAAAGTAACCACTTACCGTCTACCAATTGGTGCAATGCCGCCCCGGCAAAGTTGTCAGAAGCATCTGAAAACAGCGATAGGGGTACGTTACTAACTGGGTGAGATAACATTACAGCGTCTTTCAATTTCATCTTACACTGTTCAAAAGCTTTAATCGACTCTGGTGTCCATGCGAGTTTGGTTTTACCTCTTACCTTTGTACCTTTTAAAAATTCGTTTAATAGCGATTGATGTTCTGCTGCATGGGGTATACTAGCCCTGTAAAAATGTATCATCTCTAAAAATCTTCGGAACTGTTCAATGGTTTCTGGCCGAGGGTACTCTGTTATAGCCTTGACCTTATGGTCAAGTGGTCGTATGCCGTCGGTCGAAACCTTATATCCTAGAAACTCGATATTTTCTTTACCAAATTCACACTTCGCTAAATTTATTGTTATACCAAACTTTGAAAATCGGTCAAATACTTGTCGTAAATGCTTTCTGTGGCTTTCCATTGAGTCACTCGCATTTTTTATTTAATTTTATAGATGATGTCATTATCATCTAAAAAATTAAATAAAAAATCTAGGCCTTCCAGAACTTTCCATCCTTCCATCAGCCTTTCGACGTCCACTGCTGGACATAGGCCTCCCCAAATTGGGGGTATAATGCCGTAATCGCCACGCTTGGCAGGCGGGTTGGCGATCGGAGTGGATGTTGTTAATACTCGAGGGAGTGCTGCTGCCCGCTCCCCCCTGTATTCCCTCAGTCGGCTCTTACGACTCCCATGGGTGTGGAGGGGAGTGACAATTCTAAAGCCGGGCCAAGTTTCTAAAGTCTAGAACCTTATTACTCATAAATCTCTGAAAGGTTTGACTAGCTGTTCTTAACCCAAAATTTAATCTTAAAAATTCAAAGAGCTCAAAAGATGTTATTACCGCAGTTTTCTCAATGTCTTCAAGTGCAATTTTGACAAAATAATACGCTCTATTAAAATCTAGCTTTGAAAAATTTTTTTTACCTGACAATATGTATGTGAAGTCGTGTAGCCTCGGTACGGGGTAGCGATCCGGCTTGGTGATCGCGTTCAATCGCCTGTAGTCACCCACGGGTCGGATGTCCCCATTTTTCTTCACCACAACATGTAACGGGCTTGCCCACTCGCTTTTCGATGGCCTACAAATCCCCATTTCCTGCATTAACTTAAATTCTTTTTTATCCTTATGATACCTATCTGGCGGTAATGGCCGCGCTCTCGCATGAACTGGAGGTCCCGTGGTTTGAATATGATGACACATCATTCTTGAAATCACGGTCCATATTTTTAAATGACACCGGCTTAGTTATCTCTGGAAATTCTGCTAATAAATCTACAAAGGGGTGGTTCCTGTCTATGGTCGTAATTGACGCCTGATCACAAGTGGCTATGCTGCCCAGCGTTAGTAAATTCGTCTCCTTATCGACTAATTTACGCGCACTTAAGTCTACTACTAAAGTGTGATGCTCCAAAAAATCTGCACCTAATATCGGTTGGTTAACGTCCGCAACCACAAAAGTCCACCTATATGGCCGCCGTAGGCCTAAATTTACATGCAACGTTATTGAACCGTAAGTTTTAATTTCACTACTATTTGCCGCATATAACTTATAGTCCGTATGTGCTGCTGATAACTTCTGCTTCTTCGTGGCAGGAATAACTGATATGTTCGCGCCTGTATCCACCAAAAATTTAAAACCATTTTCTTTATCATAAACGCTGAGACGGTGATTAACCCCCGGCACAAAACTCACCGCCGCCGTATTGTACCGCGTCTAGTTTTCCGCCGTCTTCCATGCGCAGGGTTTCTCACACTTTGTCGCGCTCTAGACCGGTATCGAAAATGCCACCTGCATAGCCAGTCCGGGTCCGCCGATGTTCTAGATCTTAAACTCGAACGCCCTCTTGATGGTGTACGGCCTCGTTCACGGGAAACGCTGCGACGCTGCTCACTAACCTCCTCGCGCGGTGCCGCTACTTCGAGGCTTAGCTTGTGCATCTGCGCCAACATCTCGCTCACTGGCATTTGGGTACCACTGGCCGCCGCCGTACTGACCTCCGCTACTTTACCTTCCCGGATGTTCCCTATGATTTTATCTGCTATGTTGGCAAGATTCTCCAGCGTCTGGTCCTGGCTGACAATCAGCACCGCTCGAACTGATGCTGGCAAACGGGCGAGCCACAAATTGTGCAGAGTCTGCTCGGATATCTGTGCGTTCCTCTCCATTCCATTCGTGCGTTTTTTCGTGTGGTGACGGATTAAGAATACAAGTGTCACCACCCCATTCTTTCCCACGGGTGTCATATGAGGCGACTAAGGGAAGTAAGCAATTATCATCCATTGCATGACTGGTGGTAGGGCTGGGTACCAAGTGGGAGTACTCACTTGGTATCCGGCCCGAGCGGGTTGGTACCACCATCTCCCGTGTGACGGGCCATGAAGCACATCGTTGTCGGTATAACGGTCGGTATAATGTATGAAAACACTTCCGACAGATGGTGCAGGCGTCCCGTCGGTATAATGTATGAAAATACTTCCGACAGATGGTGCAGGCGTCACCCAAAGACGTTAAGTATGAATGTGTTATCGAAATTAGCAGTCCTCCTGACTGCTCACGTCACGATGGCTGAACTGGCAAAGCATCTGGACGGTATCCAGGAGATGCAGGTTCGAATCCTGCTCGTGACTGTTATTTTCGATTTCACATTTTTCACTTTGTGTTTAATGTATGTTGCTAAGCATGTCAAATGCTAAAAATATATATAAAAATATCTAAATATTAACTAAATTCCCCAAATCTAACACACAAGTTTACGGGCTGGCCAGTGCGCAGTAACTAGCCGAGCGTCTCACATTCTTCTCGCTCGCACGCTAAACTGCTGACATGACTAACCTCATTCGTACTTACATGGTCCCTACAGGTACATTCTAACCCCCAATGCATCTGAAGCAAATTATAGCCAATGCGATGTCCCGAGGTTGGTTGGCCTGTGGGTGCTGTATACATATATATGACTAATTTCCTTCCATTTGTGAAACATGTTTGTGCCAAGCAATGGTCCATATAAATCTAAATAACCAAAAGTAGGTACTAAACTGCAGGTTTCGCTGAAATGATTGTTGTTATTTGTGTGACACCATAGTGTGACACAGGTATTTGTACTGCGTCAGTTTCTATCTATTATATGTATGTATTTCCCAAAAAAAAAGATAATATTATGTATTTATGTATTATAAATATCCTTAATCTGGTACCCATAGCACAAGCGTTAAGCTTAGTTTGGGACCAGAGGACGTTGTGTGAAATGTCCGTGAATATTTATTTATTATCCTTCTTATTTATTACCTTTAACTGCTGCAGTGTGTTTTTAAAGCAACGTTGTTCAGGCCAATTCAGTCTTAATAATATTATAATCACAGTGATTAATGAGGAATTAATTTACTACGTTTTCGTTAAGGCGGGAAGAAATTATTTAACCGCACACAGGACAGGGGCCGTTCGGGGCAACGAAGAGGGTAATGTGGGGCCCTCACTCACTAAATACGCCCGCCGTGTACTGTCTCTTCGCCTGTACTGGCAGACTACTGCAACTGTGTTACATTACTTCAGTATCTCCTGAAAGCTACAATGGTGAAATAAAAAGTTACTTTAAACTATGTCCATCAGTTTAGAGCGGCATACTTTTAAACTGCTGGAGATAATAGTATATCTAATTAATCAAAGCTTATTTGCATTTCAGAATGAAAGTATAAAATTTGAGAATGCTCGGCTAGTGCCCACTGTGCCATTGCACAGCTGTTCAGATATTGTAAATTATGATGAAATTGTGGGTCAAATTGCATTGTCTGAAAGAGGGTAAGAATTTATGAATTTTAAATTATGTCATATTTTAGAATAGTGTCAAAATGATTATACGAATGAAATGGACAATTGTAACCACAGTCCAGACGCAGATTCAATCCTCGCTTGTGGTTATCATTTTCTATTACACATGTTCACTATATTTTTTATAGTAAATGTCTATCTCAAGTTTCTTTTTTTTAAACTATGTGCGTGGCAAACAAGCATACAGCCCACCTGATAACAAGCGGTTACCGTAGCCTATAGATGCTAGCAACACCAGAGGCACTGACTTGCGCGTCAAAATCTCCAAGGAAAGGGATAGGAAGAATAATAAGATGAGGATATGATAGGATACTAAGGAAAGATAGGGAGGGGGTTCGGGCCTTCCGCGCTCTCACTCAACATACGAAACACAACGATAGTACCTACCGTTGTTTCACGCTGTTCTTCTGTGAGAGAGTGGTAATCAAGGCTCTACTACTAATTATATAAAATAACAACATTCATTAGAAAGTAGGTATAACAAGTAAAAAAATGTTCTTCATATTACAGAGAATGCTCCTTTGTGTACAAAACTGCTAAAGCACAGCAGGCTGGAGCGAGAGCGGTGATTATTACAGAATCTATCAACAAATGGGAAGAGAGCCTCGATCACCTTATAGAGATGGTTGATGATAAGTATGTATTATTTGTTAATTCTTTTCGCTCTGCAGAACTGATATTACTATACTGAGTGGAGCTCCATGAAGTCCATCTCTACTCATTATTGCTTTCGATGTGCTCCATGGCTTGCCATGTTCTATGTCTTACCATGTTCCATCAGTAGTTGTTATTAGATTGGACGATCCACGTAATAAGTAGGTAGTAAATATTGGCAATAAAAAACGCAATCTTATAGTATAGAGGCCGTTTTTGGTTCGATTTTTGCACAAGACATTATTTTAGTCACTAATACACTCTATACTATAGACATTCTGTGATGTGTGACCATGGCTCGGACAACATCCGGCAGCCACAGGTACTCTCCGATGACTGCACAGAGATCTGCTTAACCCAGGCCGGGCACGACTCGAGCGTGGAGTCCTCGCTACAGTTAGAATGTTGCCAGCAGGGAGTCTCCTCCCTCCTAGCGATCACGTACAGGTATTTGCCAAAGCAGCCGTGCCTCGACAGCACCGGCTCTAGTCGGAAGGTCAGGGCTCAAGTTGCCGTCCCGCCCCTTCCTCAAGAATTGGCCGCACGCGCTGGTGACGCACGTCGATAATAGTTAGCGAGCACTTCCGCCTCCAGGTCCAGGAACCGGAGGCTCCGATCAATGGCGCATGACACCGTACAGTATTGCTCTGACTGCCTCATTCTGCGGTCTCCACAGAAGAGCCCTATTGCGGGCGGTCAGAGACTCGACCCATACGGGTGCACCGTAAAATGCCACCGCCTGTCGAAAATCAGGCCCAGATATTTAATGTGGCCCTGGGTACTCCCACATGATTTACCGTAGTCGAAGCACCGGTGGGTGAGCCGCGTTGGGGCCCGTGAAAGCGCAGCGTCTCCGACTTGTTGAGGGCCACCCTAAGCCCCAGCGCCTCGAATCGTCTGACTACCTCCGCGATAACCGAGGTGGTCAGCAGCGCCGCCTCCTCGAAGGTCCCGCGCCGGGCTATGACGAGGGTCCATTTCGCGAAACCTAACTTAGTAAATTCTTTGATATCCTCAGCTTGACGTAATAATTAGCCTAATAAACTTTATAAATAAACTTTCAGAATGGAGGTTGACGTCAATATACCGGCGGGTTTTCTGCTAGGTCGAAGTGGAGCTACAATATTACGCACATTAAGAAAACTCAACAAAAGTTATGCTGTAGTTAATTTGCCAATCAATATGACGCACACACCTATTGGTAAGATGAATCAGCCACCGTGGATTGCATGGTAAATTACACATTTTACACAGCAATGTTAGAATAATTCCCAATGTATGTATTCCAGTTAAAAAATATTAATTTAGAGGCGAAAGATGTGGTGCCTAACCACGGAGTACAGAAAAAAGCGGAGGTGTTTCAAGGCAAAATCTCTTTAGAAAGAAGCGTCGCTAAATGCGGGTGTTCAGGGGACGAGGTAAAACTATAGCTCCACCCCTAGAACAAAATCCATCTAGTGGTGAAATGTATTTTGCAGCGTAATAGAGAACATTTTTCATTAATTTAGTTTGTCTATTCACCACTATGGCGTTACAAGCACAACAGTTTGTTCCAGAACATTCCATAAGCGTTAGTAAGGCTGGTCCACATTGTTTATACTAACTTACTCATCACGACGCCATCTTCCTTGCGGAGTAGGCAGAGAGAATAGAGTGCCAAAAGGCTCTATTCTTGTGTAAGTACATCTCTCGCTTCCTCAACATTCATAATTATGTTCATACACACTCGACGGTTTCGGAGACTTCTGACTCCATCCTGTTTTAAATAGATGACCGATTTGGTCTAGGTAGGTGAGTTTCAGTCTCCCCCTGTACCTACATCCTTCCAGTTTCGCATTTTATATCTTCTTAACAGTCGCTCGTCCTGCATTATTTCCACATGTCCGAACCATCGGAGCATTCCCTTTCGCATCTTTACACTAATACTCTCTTTCATACCTACTCGCTTTCTTACATCGTCATTACGAATGCGGTAAGTCAGCTTCACTCCACAGATTCTCCGCAGAGATCGCATTTCGACCGCATTGATTTTATTATCATGCTCCTTTTTTTGCATACCCAACTGTCGCTTCCATACAATAACGTTGGGACAAGCACTGCGTTGTGTATTGCGACACGTGCCTCCTGGCTGAGGTGATGACTGCCGAGAAGTTGTCCCAATGCTCCGTTCACTCTATTATACTCTACTCTATCTCACATTGTTTATAATGTATATTGATAATCAGTATTGGGCATAGACGTAATGACGTAGGATCGTAGGATGTTTTCGCTACGCTCAAAATACCAATGAAGCATTGGAGTGAAAGATCTTAATCAAGTATAAACCGCTGCGAGCGTAACTGAGATTGCGAAACAAAATGCCGTATGCCAATGTATATCAGGATTAGGTGGATTCTTATGCACCTGTAATATAGGCGATAACTTTCCTATTAGATCTATAAGCGGCGTTATACTTTCGCTTATCATCTTTTGCGTTCAGGTCCTGATACCTCCTGGCCTTATTCCAGGCCAAATAGGCGAACTGCTTCTGACGTGCAGCCTCCCTGCAGGTACTGTTAAACCAGGGACGGGTACGACTGCTGACGGGTAACTTGGTGCTTGGGATAAATGAACCAACCCTATTAGCACAATTTCCGTCACGCAGTCCTAACGTATACATGCGGTTATCATTTCTGTATAAACAGAGAATTTAAAATAATAACAAATAAATCAATAACACGACAAAAAAAAACAATTTAATAAATAACATGACGTTAATACTTATATTCGATAATGGGTTCGCTGGTGTGACGCAAACTTTTTGTTGTCATTTAATTCCGAATAGACAGATGACATGTAATTCCTTAATATTTTTTTCTCACATATCATGTAACTAAGTAATAAATCTTTGAAATAATTTATATTCTATAAAGGATTTTCCTTTATAAAAGCTAAATTTACTTATTTGTGACAAAAAAATCTTATAATATTATGCTTTAATAATATTAGAGTGACGATATTGTGGAGTTGTAGGTATTATGCACTTTTCGACGACAGATGTCTCTTTTTAATGAAACAAAGAAAATGTGTTTTTTGATCTATATTTTAGCACTTGACATGCTCGGCTACTCTTAAAGTACAAATTATAATTTGTGAATAAGGAAAAAGAGTATTTATATATATAGATGGCGTTGGTCGTTAAGACAAATGTGATGAGGAAATTCGGTATTTCTAGAAATGGTACGATAGCTCAATGGTTTAGAGCACTTCGGACGGCGGGACGCAGGTTCGTTTCCCGCTCGTACTAAAATACTCTTTTTCCTTATTCACAAATTATAATTTGTACTTTAAAGAAAATGTTTTGAAATATAAATTTATATAAATTTAAACGACTTACACATGAAATGATATGCCATCTTGTTTTAATTTTGCTCCTGAGCAATTTTTACACCCATCAACAACGCACTTCATTGTTAAAAGAATTTAATACCTATATAAACGCGAGAAAAGAGCGAACCGATTGCAGTGACGGTTCATTTGATACTACGGTTTTAGGCCGCGCCCACTGTGACGTCGTTGACCTATTTGAAGGCGACATGACCTAGTTGCCTTGCGGCATCTCCGCTATTTTTCTGTACTCCGTGTGCCTAACATGTTCATTGGTGTCAACGCTTAATTAGTTTCCTTATTGAATATAAAAATCATTAGGCTGGATTGTGAAATTGCAAAAACATACATTCTTTAGGACCTATTGTCGCAACTATAGTGGCCTTACATTTGATATATCGAGTGATTAATGTATTTTTTTTATTTTTCACATTTTAATCAATTGGTTAGTTTGACTCCTTTGTTTAAAATGAATAAAAGTATTGTTTAAAAACATTCTTATTAAAAGTTTTTATTGGTATAATCTAAACTACAAAATCTCCATACTGCTGTCATGCGGTGAAAGACCGTAAGTTTTATTTTGTCATAATTGAATTAGTTACTGATTCAGAATCAGCAAAACGAACCTATATTCTACCTTTTTAACAACAAAATTTGTTTGTACTGCTTGTAGCTAAAAGTATCTACTTTTATATAACAGGCGATATCGACATACTGACTGATTGACATAAATATCACCAACAAAAAAATTACATATTATGGGTTTCTCTAAAACTAAATGAGCACTAGACAGGTTTTACGCAAATCCTATCCAAAATGAATTTATAACCATGACGCGGTTAATGCACTACTTAATCTATAAAATGAAAAGCCTCAATTTTAATGAAAACTTTTCCATATTAGTACTTGTGTATTATTCGAATTAAAGCCGCAACTGCCTTATAAAATTAAGGTTTTGATTTGAACAATATATTGAAACAAGAAATTTTAAATACGATGAGGGATCAAAAAGTAGTGAGTACGACATACTCGTTGGTAAGAAAAAAAAAGAAATACTGGCAGGCATAGCTCAGATACATATTTGTAATATTAATAAAGAAAAAAATCTTCGATTCTCTTTTGTTTTTTTTCTGAATGTAGTCATTTGCTTGCTTCGTGTCGGAACGTGTTCTTTAAAATTGAGAGAAACGAAGTGCGAGCCGTTATTAAATACCTCTGTTTAAAAAAAGTTAACGACGCAAGAGATTCATTGCGATTTGGAGGCGACATTAAGAGAGTCTGCTGCGCCGTATTCCACTGTTGCAAGCTGGGCTTTTCAATTTCGAGTAGGGAGAACGAGCACGGAAGACGAACATCGTTGCGGCCGTCCATCGAAGTCAGTCACCCAAGAAAATGTTGCGAAAGTCGAGAAAATTGTATTGAGCGATCGAAGAGTTACCATCCGATACTTAATTCAAGAAACGGGCATTTCATATGGAAGTATACAATCCATATTGAAACAATCTTTGAATATGAGAAAAGTCTCCGATGGCTGCCGAGAATGTACCCCGAAGAAGTTTCGTGCCGTGGCATCGGCTGGCAAGGTTATGGCCTCAATATTTTGGGACTCAGAAGGGATATTGTTGATTGATTAACTGGAGCGTGGAACCACTATTGAAGGCCAATATTATGCAGCTTTAGTTCCCAAGTTGAGGAATGCCATCAAAGAGAAAAGGAGAGGGAAACTTCGAAGGGGCGTGCTGTTTCATCACGACAACGCACCCGCGCACAGGCCGGCAGTTGCGATGGCTGCCATTCAGCAAGCTGGCTTCGAATTGGTTGACCACCCCCCTTTTTCACCAGATCTGGCGCCTAGCGGTTTTTATCTGTTCCCCAAATTGAAAGACTACTTAAGAGGAAACAGGTACGGAGACGATAACGAGGTGATGGATGCCGTGGAGAGCTTTTTGCAGGACCAAGACAAAACTTTTTTTGAAAGGGATTGAAGGCTTGGAAAAGCACTGGACTTGGTGTATAGAGAGTCTCGGAGACTATGTAGAAAAATAAATTATTAAGTTATCAATAGTCATTATATTCATCTCATTCTCGCTACTTTTTGATCCCTTCTCATTTATCGATTTCTAAAAGGATAATTAAGTCATTTTATTTGACTGCACAGATGGTGGATTGAATTAAAAACAAAGGGTTAAATTTCCAACTTACGGCATTTCATATTAGGAAATTCATGTGATTATAATTTTTTTTTGTCTATCATGTCCAATTTTGTTAATGTCATTGGACAAAATAACCCTTAAACTAACAATTTTTACCACCCTGGTTTGAAGAAATTTTTCTGTGATTCCCTTCCATTGACCTACCAACAAATGGACCTCGTATCCACGCTTAAGTTTCCAAACCAAAAGAGAAAGATCAGGCCAAAAAAGAAACAATCGCGTGCCAGTATCGTTTAGTCGTCTGACTTGACTATACGTTCAATATGCCGTACTGTATTGCGACAACGTGTAATAACTACTCAAATAAAGTGAAATTAGTTTTAGTAATATTTTCAGTAAGTAAACAAAGAATTTGTTTTAAATTTTGAATATTTGTAAAAATAAATCATTAACACATAATATTCACTAGAAGCTGCATAAATTAAATACTATATAAAATACTAAATACTATATGTATTTGAAACTTTATTTCCCACAAAATGTTGATTTACTTAAAATCATATTTTAGGGGGTTATGGCGTTTTACCATATATGACGGCAGCATAGCGTTACCTAATACATTATTATGTTATGTTATCATACAAAAATAAGAGTTACTACTGTACCAGTTCAATGCATATGATGTCTACATGAAGTTGTCAAATATATAAATCCTATTCCTTCCGAGGCGTTATACTTATTAAAGTAAAAAAAGGAATTCAATATAATTTAATAATTCATTTCAAATGGATGTAAGTTCAGCCGTTGATGGTAAATAAGTAATTGGTGATTGTATTACTTATGTATTATTGTATTCTAGTCATACATGCTAATTAAAGTGCATTAATGCCAAATGAAAACAATTATATATTTTATTCAACTGTTTTGTTTCATTAGCTCAATTTATCTTTTTAACATAGATACAAAATGTTAGTTCTGATATTGGGGTGAATTGGAGCGCTTATTAAAGCGGACCTCGGTGTAAAGATCCTTTTTTTTTGTTAAGGCGGGAAAAAATGTACCTAACCGCACACTTCGTCGTTCGGGGCAACGAACAAGGTAGTGTGGGGTCTTCACCCACTAAAAAAACCCGCAGTGTGCCGTCTCTCCGCCTATGTTGGCGGGCCCCTGGTACTATGTTGCGGCGGCTTACCCTTTCGGGTACCCTCTACTCGGTGAAAAGAACCTGGAACCTGAATCGGCGTGTCTTCATGGGATTACATTGAACCAAGCCAATGCAATCCCATGAAGACACGCGTTCACTACAAAGAACCCAATCATACGACCCACGCCATCTACCGGATATATTTGCATACATTTTTGTTCCGGTATAGTAAGCTTAATATTATAATTTTATTTATTAACAGCTATTCAATTAGAACAAAATTTTGTGAAAGTGGAATAAATACGGGCAGCAGGATTCGAAGTTGTATCCTTCCTTCCGGTAGATGGCGTGAGTAATAAAACAAAAATGGAGATGGGGAATTAACGACGGGCCTCGTGGCGTAGTCGGTAGTGTAACCGACTTCCGTGCACGAGTTCGTGGGTTCGATTCCCACTCAGGACGATTATTTGTGTGATGAACACAGATATTTGTACTGCGTCTGGGTGTTTTCTATCTATTATAAGTATGTATTTACAAAAAAAAAAGTAGTATATGTATTATATCGTAATCTAGTACCCATAGCACAAGCGTTAAGCTTAGTTTGGGACCAGAGGACGTTGTGTGAAAATGTCCATGAATATTTATTATTATTATTATTTGTTAAAAGTAAGTTTCTACATTAGCTTACCGGCCTGTATCCTCCTCCAGATTGGGATTATAATGTCTATATAATTTGTTGAATCTATATATTAATATTGGATACCGTTGCGCCAAGCTATTATATCTAGTACATTGAGTCGCTAATCATGATGGGTATTGTCAGAGTAAATTAAGTAAAATTAAGCAGACAGCATCTTCTCATCTCATCTCTATTCATCTGGTCTTCAATTTAAAATAATAATTTTAGTACAGATAACCTGAACATGAACAAACAGGTAATTTAAAATTAAAACTATTATTGTTCTCAGTACAAGTAACTTTGCTGTATGACTGAGACCCATACCTTGGTACATACTAATCTATGGTCTCAGCACGACCATAGACCATTTTCTCTATGCGTAGCCTTGCAATAAATAGTGTAACTAGGATTTTTTTTTTCTATTTTATAAAAGGGCTTTCATTACTGTAGTGTGGATTAGCTTATACATTAATAAAATATCATTAACAAAATATACAGCGCATACAAAATGATCTCTATTGTTCTTTTAAAAGCTTATACCAGTTATCTTGTAACACGCACTGTATGGGAAATTCTTCACTGCGATAAATCATAGTCCAGCGGAAGAAGATCGGCACTAACTGACGGCCAGTCTTCAACTCTGATGACGACGTTCATTTCCAGACTTGCTTGTGTGTATTGAGGTTTGTGACCCGGTGCCGAATCTTGCTGTTGAATGGCTTTCTTAATATTCGAATTCATCACATGGCACATATAATTCGTTAAAAAAAAAACTATCAATCAAATCAATAAAAAGAACTGTCCTATCTTGTACGTAAATATGAAGAAGATTTAAACAACATCTTTAATAAGTATTTTAGTGTCCTGCATGTAAATAGTTTATGTAAAAGCTACTAGATGGCAGTTTAATAAAATTCCATTAGAGTCGCTGACGAAGTTCATAATCTTCTATTTATAAATATTATATAGAAAGGAAGCAGTGATAGCGTATTGGTAAAACCAAGGACTGCAAAGACAATGGTATCAAGTTCGATCCGCAGTCAGAGAGAGGTTCAAACCTCGTACGGCAAATACCTCTTGAGTTTTTTAAATTATTGTGTGTAGGTATTTGTTTACAATCACTGCTCGGTGAAGAAAAACATCGTAAGGCAACCTGCAACCTTGAGAGATTTTCTTGACGACTTGTGAAGTCTGTCAATCCGCACTGGGCCAGCGTGGTGGACTATGGCCTAATCCCTCTCACCACGAGAGGAGACCCGTACCCAAAAGTGAGACAGAAAAAGGATTAATAAAAAAATCCTAACTATTATAAGGCTGTAACAGAGCCGTGTTAGTACATTTAAGATATTTTAGAAAAAAAGTACTGTATTTATAGGCGTGTCTGAAAACAAAACATTTTTTTTTTAGTTTTTGTCTTATTATCTGTTTGTTTCGCGCATCACGTAAAAACTAATGAACGGATTTTGATGCAACTTACACTTAAACCTGGTATACATTTTATCCCGCTACTGTAACGGGAACCTGAGAGCCGCAGACAAAGGCTCGTACGTGATTATATAAAACCGCTTGTCCTGACTGACGACTAATCACACCGACAGGCCGAAGGCTGAAACTGAGTCTACAGAACTGAAATGTGGAGTATATGTTTTAAGTACAAATTATTTGTGAATGTGGAAAAAGAGAAATTTAGTGCGAGTGGGATTCGAACCTGCGTCCCTTCCAATCCGGGGAAGTGCTCTAAGCCGCTAAGCTATCGCACTGGCCAACGGCCATACACAATCTCCACATCACATTTGTCTTTACGACCCATGAAGTCTTTTCTTGACCGTTATCGTCTTCCTAAGTTATCCCGTGTATATGTATTATGTATATTGGCCGTGTGGGGCCGGCTTTAGAATTGTCCCACCCCTCTCCACCCATGGGAGTCGTAAGAGCCGACTGAGGGAATACCGGGGGGAATGGGCAGCAGCACTTCCTCGAGTAACGTATTAACAACATTCACTGCGATCGCCAACCCGCCTGCCAAGCGTGGCGATTACGGCACTATACCCCCAATTTGGGGAGGCCTATGTCCAGCAGTGGACGTCGAAAGGCTGATGGATGGATGGATGAAGTTATCCCAAATTTCGGTCAATTTTACATGACAATCCAACTAATAGAACAACTGGTGACCTCAGAAGGTCGAGTCAATTTTATTCAGAATTTTGACATGCTAATATATCCGACAGATGGCGCAGGCGTCACACAAGACGTTTTCGTGTTCATTGTGGTCCTTGCTAGGAGATGTTATTTGCTTCCCGTGCTTTTCGAAGCCTAGAGGATATCATGTGTTCACAAATTAGACACATTTAGTCATCCATCTGATGCTAGCTTGGCGAAAGTTGCTGAACATTAGACCACAATCTTAGGCCGTGTGGGGCCGGCTTTAGAATTGTCCCACCCCTCTACCCACGGGAGTTGTAAGAGCCGACTGAAGGAATACCGGGGGAGTGGGCAGCAACACTCCCTCGAGTATTGACAACATCAACTGCGATCGCCAACCCGCCTAACCCCCCGAGTATTATAATTTAGTCGACTTATAACGATTGTTCTCAATTAAAAAGCATACACTTGGATTCTTTAGTTTACCCACCTCTTAGAGTACCTAGATAGTATCTAAACAAACTGAAGATATGTTTTATAAAGTATGAAGTAAAATTTTTAGTTCACTGCATAAAGCTCCTTACTTTTTACAATAAGTAAAGTACAAAGTAAATTATATGAGACATAATAAATAATTCCATCAAGACAACAAACAATTAATTTTTTCATTATATCTATTCACATTGATGCCATTTGTCATTGAGAAACTCTGTTGTGTGTTTTCGGAGTCCGAGGTTCAGTATACTCCGGGGTACCTAAATAATGACTACCTCGAGCTTGTATTGTGCCAATGAAAAATTATTTACGATGATCAATTAGAAACAAAATTTTTGTTTAAGTGTCGATTATCTAATTTAAATCAAGAATAACACAGAACGATTTAGCTGTATCTATAATATTGCTAAGTCATTAAAATGTCAAGTTTCTTCCTAACAATTACTAGAATATCTTATGAAGAAAGGGAGGCAACGTCTTACAGCCGGTATCGCCCCCTTAGCGTATCAAACATTCAAAGCTATCGACGTGGCGACGTTCCGCGCAGGTTATTTTGTCGTGGTTGAACTCAACTTGTTTGCAGGTAACTGTACATTAACTTTACTATTATAATCGTCGAGAAACAACAAGAACACTTAAAACATACGAGTATATGGCTAAAGCATGTCCAATGCTCAAAAGTATATAAAAATATCTAAATATTTCTAGGGCTGCGTCATTATTTGGTAAAAATCTTAATTGTAAAATATAATACCTGGTCGGTATAATGTATGAAAATACTTCCGACAGATGGCGCAGGCGTCGCCCAAAGACGTTAAGAATAAATGTGTTATCGAAATTAGCAGTCTGGAGCAGTTGTCACGATGGCTGAATTGGCAAAGCATCTTGTACGGTAACCAGAAGATGCAGGTTCAAATCCTGCTCGTGACTGTTATTTTCGATTTCAAATTTTCACACTGTGTTCATTTAACAATCGTAAAGGTTGTAGTTATGGATGAATTAGTTACTACTCTAGGGCTTACATATGAATATTCCTCTGTAAATCGTGGGTTATCCGGTTTGTATCCAAGATCCAGTAGCGCTCATAGCTTTTCCTCTTCGCCCAAGCTCAGTTAACTTATTAAACAGTAGGTGCTTACTAGGAAACCTTCAAATTGTCATGAGAATTTAAAGTAAAAATACTTTTATATTATCATCTGACCTGTGCAGACCAGCGTAGATTGCAACAGTAACGGGAATTCTTGTCATCAGGCCATCTCCCTTGCGGGGTAGGCACAGAGAACAGAGTGCCAAAAGGTTCTGTTCTTGCATACATCTCTCGCTTCTTCAACATTTATAATTGTCTTCATACACGGTCGCCGGTTTCAGAGATTCCTGACTCACCTTCGTTCAATACATGACCGATTTGGTCTAGGTAGTTGAGTCTCAGTCTCCCCCTTGACCTATAATTTTTATATTATCTTATCCTATATTATAAGCTGTAACAAAGATAAGCCTGTTCATTTAATATATTTGAGAAAAAAATACTGTATTAGGCTATTTAGGCGTGTCTGAATAGAAAACATTTTTTGTCTGTTTGTTTGTTCGCACATCACACAAAACTACTGAAACGATTACGATGTAATTCTTTTTGTTTGATAGATCTTGATTAGTCCTAAAAAAACAGGTACCTATACGTTTTATCCCGCTAGATACTATAATACGAGCCTGAGATATAATCTAAAAACTAGCTTCTTCCTGGGGCGGCGCCGCGGGCTAAGGCTAGTTATCTATATAGGTCGGTATAGAAAATAATAACTGACTGACTGACCAAGATGTCAACGCACAGCTTAAATGCCTGAGGCCAGGACCGTGAAAATTTACATATGGGTTTCTTTGATACTGTCGGTGAGCACAAAAGAAAGGATTTTCCGCAAATACTATGCAAAATGAAGTTTTAATCTCCATCACTATGACACGAGCGAAGCCGCCGATAATGCGCTAGTATATTATACAGGAAAATGTACCTACTCCTATAATTATAAATATATGTAGGTCTCTCGCTTCAATATTTCGCGAATGATTAGCGTACTGAAATGGAATTCAGTTGTACGATTCCCACTTGTGTAATTTCTTTGTACTCGAGTAATTGGTTGTTTGTCGTTATAATGTTTCTTGTGTTCTTCTGAAAATAAAAAAAAAACATTGAAAGATAAGCTGTTTTATGTGATAGCTATAGTAAGGCAACCTCAAGGGTCTAGATAGAGTAGAGATACATCAGCTTTACGATTTCACAAATTGGTAATATTTGATCTGTAGCTGATATCTGATTGCAGTGATAGCGAAGTATTAAAATTAAGGAGTGCATAGACAGTGGTATTGAATTCGATCCCTATTCTTAACTCCAGATCTTGCACCTCTGACTTTTTGAGATTTTTCGAAATTATGTAGGTAGGTATGTGTTTATAATTTATCCCGGCTCGGTAAAGGAAACTTCGCGAGGAAACGCATGTCTAAGCGATTTTCACGACGGCTTGTAAAGCTTGCCAAGCCGCACTAGACCAGTCTGGTGGACTATGGCTTCAATACATATCGTCACGAGAGGAGACCCGTGCTTAATAGTGGGACTGTAAAAACGTTTAAAAAATTCTAGTTTGGTGTTTTTTATGACGTCGTTACATTAAAGTTTACTCGTAAGTTCCAAAAGAGTAGCAGGGCACACAAGCTCAGATCAATCAGTAACAGTGGATTAAAGAGCTAGTACCTACGTATAACCAGAAACAGTGGATGAATTTTGGCGATTCTGTTAAAGTAAGTACACGCGCTCCAATACCTATACACTGCTTCACTTAGCGCAGTGCTGTAAGTACAATATGCATTTCTAACTGTGGTAGCAGAATAGGCCTTTCGACCGGTGCAACAACGTATTACAAAATTGTAAAATCTACAATCACAAACCTTATTCATGACCTATAGCACTGTACGTGTTTATTTTTTGTTTTAAAAAAGTTTCGGATTTTCGCTAAATTCAAGTTTTAAGTAGAGAAATGCTAGAAAGAGGTTCTAGTTTCTTTTCAATTCGCTGTTAAAAGTTTCATCATTAACGCGCAAGTCACCTCACTTTTCTGTACAATGTCTGTAGGTAAAATGCGGGTTGCTACGTATGAAATATGAAACACGTTGGTAATAAAATACTTAGTTTAAACGATCTGATATTTGGTGAACATAAATAAAATGGGTATATAATAAAAGGGCACTAGACGATATTCGTGTAGCATGTTGTTGCGTGTTCGAAACAGTAAAAAAGTAAAACGACCCAGTGAAAACTGTAGCTATAGGCGATATCAAACTAGAACAAATGTTAGTCAACTCATTCGGGTTCTGTTAGTAAAGTCAACCTAAGTAAAATTTACTTGCAAAATTACTTACGCTACAATTAAAGTAGGTGTTAGCCGACTAGAAATTAAATAAATAGTAACCAATTAATTAGACAAAGTCAAATATTTATTAGTTTTACTCAAGTAAAGGTTTAGATAACCTTTGTGAGTTATTTTAATGGTTATATACCTATATATATAATAAATAAAGGAGCGAACATAATCTTAGAATGTGTTATCGAGATTAGCAGTCAGGAGCAATTGTCACGATGGCTGAATTGGCAAAGCATCTGGACGGTATCCAGGAGTTGCATGTTCAAATCCTGCTCGTGACTGTTATTTTCGATTTCACATTTTTCACTTTGTGTTTAAGCATAATAAAGTATTAAAAAGCTTAATACAGTATTTTGTTCTCAAATAGCTTGAATACAGCTCTACTGCTTTATAAGTTGTGTAATTTGGAGAGTAGATACGATAAAAACGACACAAAAGTGGATATTATGTAGGCAAGATCAATAATCTATCAATAGCTCATTCGATGAGAACGGTAACACATGCTACGACCGAACCTGTGTTTCTTTGTACCTAATCATTAGAGACGTAATTTCATAGATAGCACAAAAGACACTTTACATTGTACACGAACAAAGTAATAATGTATTAATATGATGTCAATGTTTTATTGTATTGAGTCAGGTGCCTAATTTACAGTTTTTTGGTTTTTAATTTTCTTTTTATTGTTAACGGTGACAGCTAGCCAGCGGTCCACCTGGTTGAACCTAAGTAGTGGGTAACTATTGTTCATGGAGTTTAAGAGGATCAGATATTGGGAAATACTGCTTTAGGAGGTTGACTCCGAAGCCTTCACATACGTGGAACGTACGTGAAAACGTACTGTCGAACAAAACATTTTCTAGGTATGAATGTAGGTACTCTACGGAAAATGATCCTATGGTAAAATGGCCACGTTGGAATCATGTCAAGCTGTGAGGAACACAGCAATACTTGTGTAATAGTCAAAAGTTCATGTGTTGTAATAAAATTTAAATACACACATAAATATTTTCCTGTTTACTAATTATATATCATAGCAGATGCTGGCCAAATCTTTAGACATTTTTATTATACTACATGAGTGGCAAACAACAATGGCCTAAAGACGTAAAGGCTAGAGTTGCGCTGCCATAAAAAAGGAATAGGAGGTGGATAGGAAAGATATTAAGGAGAGAATAGGGAGGGAGTTTGGACCTCCGGCGCTCTCACTCGCCATACGAAATACAAAGGAGTACCTACCGTTGTTTCAGGCCGATTTTTTGTGAAAAGGTGGTATTTCCCCTGTCAAACTTGCCGTTGATGCTGGGATAAGGTAGGCTCTACCACTAGAATTGATACTAGAATAGATATACCTACTAATACTAGCGGACCCAGTAGATGTTGTCGTGGTCAAAATTGGCAGCACTACTATGGACGGGTTAGCAAATTAATTTACAATACTCATACATAGCATAGCATCACGCCTGTATTCCCCGAAAGGGTAGGCAGTGATGTATTACACACCCACGACTCGCCAGCTATGTTTAAGTTCTACGTAATAGGGGGCGAGCCTATTGACGTCTACCGGGCACATTTCCAAACTCCAGGCTGCTACTGAGTTTTTTTTTACGAAAAACCTCAATAACACTGCCCGACCCGGGGATCGAACCCAAAACCTCATGATCAGCAGTCCTTACACTACCGCTGCACCACAGAGGCAGTATTTTTAAATAAGAATATTTTGTATGTCTTAATTACAATATTACATCGCGTTTGATCTACGTATACTTATAGAAGAATATACGTATATTGGCACCTTCATCACAACCATCTTGATGTGATGTGATCTATAGTACCTTTGTAGAGTCGAAGTGGTGGAACATGCGGGCTCATTGCGTATGCGCATTGCTATCGCGTAATTTGAATAGATGCGCCTGAACAGGCTTGAACAAAGGATTATCAACCGGAAGCGATAACCAAACGAGTTTCGAATTATACATGTATATTGTAAAGAGGTATCTATTTAATATTTGCAATGTGTATGTATTGTACAACTCAATCTTGGATGTAAATAAATCATAATACATATGAAGTAGATTGTGCAGCGGTAGTGTTAGTGACTGCTGACCATGAGGTCTCGGATTGATTCGATCCCCGGGACGGGCAGTTTTATTGAGATTTTTCGTAAAAAGAAAAATTCTCAGTAGCAGCCCGCAGTTTGGAAATGTGCCCGGTAGACGGCAATAGGCTCGCCCCCTATTACGTGGCACTTAAACATCGCTGGCGAACCGTGGGTGTGTAATACACCTCTGCCTACATCTGTATTCTACAGGCGTGATGCTATGTTTTTTTAAGAAGATTCTGCCTGCGACTTAGTTTGCGTGGACCAGAATTAAATACATCATTCTACGGCACACTAATTATCTATGAGTAGAAATCGCTCTCTTTTCCGGGATAAAAGGTATATTGTATCCTTTTCTGGGCTCCAAATTATATGTATGCAAAATTTTATATTGATTGGTTCTGTAGTTACAACAAGGGGCGCTCCAGCCTGTCCTGGAGGAGTGGGCAGGACGAAAGCACGGAGTCCTTTCCTTCCGACTAGTGCAGATACTGTCGGAGTCAAGGGTCGGACTAGGCCGGAAATGGCCCGGGTGGCTTCCGTCAGAGCCTGAGACTGGATAATGGTAGATGGGATACTTTTGGAAAATAATGAAATATACAAATTATTAATTATCAACGATATTTATTATTAGGTACCTGAAGTACAGTTTCAGCTAAGCTGTTAATAACTCGATCGTAAAAGCTGCTGTTCTAGTCATCCTTGATTAGATCCTGAGGCTGCGGGTGGATAGACTGGGGTACGTCCACCACCCGCAAGGCCTCCCGCGAAGGTGCGACGCTCAATGCGTCGCTCAGTAGAGGGTACCCGAAAGGGTAAGCCTCCGGCGTACCACTGAAGTAATGTAACATAGTTCCAGTGGCCCGCCAATAAAGGCAGAGAGACGGCACACGGCGGGTTTATTTAGCGGGTGAAGGGCCCACACTACCCTGGTTCGTTATATTTTTCCCAACAGGTTAGGAACATTTTTCCCGCCTTAACGAAAAAAAAGGTATCTTACTCAAATCCACAACACTCGGCAGAGGCTTAGTTATTATTCATTAAACCAATATGACTGCAGCCACCACTAGTTTGCTCCTATGTTAAAATGAATCACAAATTAATGGTATATTAAATACCCTTACATAAATAATCACAAGACATCAAAGCGTGTCGATATTGGATGGATAAGTCGTGTATATTTATTTGGCTCTCTGCCGTGTATAGGCATATACGGGATGTATTTATTACTCCTGGAACATGTAAATTAATTTCAATATTTCAGATCCAAGCCTGTTGACTTTGGAAATGATGTGTGTACCTATATATGCAATAATCACAAAAAATAATACTAAATCTCTGAAATATAAAAGTTCATGACATCAGGGATCCCAGCCTATAAATTTCGAGAGTATGCCCCAAATGCCTTTATTAATGTGAGTTACCGCGGGTTCTCCCGGCTGTATTATAACAAATTTCAATTTTGATATCGCCTCGCTGGAGACATCTGTCTTATCCTATCTTAATATATTTCATAAAAAGGTAATGGGATCACATCCCGTCTATGGTATTTTATATTTGGAACATTGAGCTCAATATAAAAACAAAATAGGTATAAATTATTAGACAGTTACATTACACTTATTCTTGGGGCTAACATGATTGACTCTGACCTAAAAGTCCTCATCACGTAGGATTTTCAAGGATTCACGTGTGCCGACTGGGACTTAAAAAAACTGGCTCTCAACTGAGGGAAAGTATGTGATGTGTTGATGACCTGAGCTCATATTAAATGTGAATAGGGTAGGATAGGTAGGTATCATTATACTCTTTTAGTTTTGTATATTTATACGTTATTTTACCGTATCACGCTCTAATATTCTCTGAGTTTAGCCAGCATTCAACAATGGCTGTAGTCACGCCCGTCGATTTCTCTACTGCGAACAATGTTTATGTAGAAAAAACTGTTTGCGCTTCAGCGACCAAGCGTGACGGACACGGCGTGTGCGCAGTGCTCTATGTGCGCCATCTTGGATGCGTGGATTAGGTTGCGCGGGCACATGACACTCAGTTTCATTGACTTATTGTACGGTTAACTTTAACCAAGCATTTTTGCCGTGAAAATAAGAATTTGAAGGCTTTTTTAACATATCAATGTAGTGAGAGCTCATACCTATAGTAGTTTTTTAGATGGTATCTATTTAATTGCAAATTAGGCTTTTATTATGTCTTATGATGTATTTTTTTTACAGTTCGATTAATACGAGCCCTACGAGTTCGCTCACGTACTTTTATTTACATTCTAATTAATGGACTACATATATTTGTAGATGTTATTCAACCCGCGAACAAAACTAAAAAATAGTATTTCTTTTATATCCAGTTGTATTTTTCATTTCCATGTTTTCACCAATGGATGGAATGACTCCTGGGGAAGGCTTAAGTAGTTGTATTATTCATTAAGGTTTTAGAGGTTTTGTGTAAACTATAACGATGGTTGTTAAAGATGTCTAAAAGAATTGACTAACGTGCGCTGCGTAAAACCAATCCTCCTACTTACCTATAACGCAAAAAGTGGACGGTTCTTGTGGGTTGGCTATTTTAATTTTTTTTTATTGCATTTAGTGGCAGACGAGTCACGGCCCATCTCATGGTAAATGGTAACCGTCGCTCATGGACTCGACTATACCGAGAGTATTGTCAAGCCGCTGCTCACCATTTCATTCCACAGATATGAAATGAATAAACGGCTATCTCCTGCTACAGTCAAAACGCAACGATGTGCTTCATGACCGGTCACACGGGAGATGGTGGTACCAACCCGCTCGGGCCCGATATGAAGTGAGTACTCCCACTTGGTACCCAGCCGTAGGGCTGACTGGTGGTAGCACCAGTCATGCAATGGATGTCATTTGCTTACTTCCCTTAGTCGCCTCATACGACACCCGTGGGAAAGAATGGCGTGGTGACACTTGTATTCTTAGTCCGTCACCACACGGAGAAAATTCTAAAGAGCTAGCTTATGCTATAAAAGCTAGTTCTCTATAATATTATCTATTATTATTGTATTCTAAATCACTCAATTTATTACGGAATATAGGTACGAGTACCTTTTTTGGTATGTATCTTAGCACTTGACAGGCGCAGCTACTTTAAAGAACAAATTATTTGTGAATGTGGAAAGTGGTCTTAAAGACAAATGTGATGTGGAAATTAGGAATGGCCGTTGGTCACTGCAATGCTAACTAACTTATAAGTATCAGGCAATTAAGGTAACCAGTTTTATGTTAAAACCTACAAGAACTCCAGTTAACAATGGCTTAGTCCAATTAGTAGTTTTAAATTAGTTATAGGTAGGTACGGTACCAGGAAATCGCTTTGACTGCGAATTTTTACTATAGTATTCGTTTAGCATAGTCTACAGTTTTTCTAGATACCTATACTGCCTATAACTGCCTCTGTGGTGCAGCGGTAGTGTGTGCGACTGCTGATCATGGGGTCTTGGGTTCGATCCCCGGATCGGGAAGTTTTATTGAGCAAGAAAAAATCTCAGTAGCACCCTGGAGTTTGGAAATATGCCCGGTAGACGGCAATAGGCTCGCCCCCTATTACGTGGGACTTAAACATAGTTGGCGAAGCGTGGGTGTGTAATATACCTCTGCCTACCCCGTCGGGGAATACAAGCGTGATGCTATGTATGTTTGTATGTACCTATACTGTTTTTGTCTCGGATAGCTCGTGAAATATCAGCTCCATACTCGTACTTTAAAGCGTAGATGATGGTCTAGACTGGCATAGGACTATGTAAAAGCAAATAAAATCTTCTTTCGAAACGACTTTATTTGCGTTATTTCTTTACTACGTTACAACATCTGTAGAATAGATGCTACGATTGATAGTAATACAATGAATTCGTAATAAATCACTGCAGGCGAAGTGTTACCATACCGAATACCCATCGTAATGCATTACATATTGAAGACAATGTGTGTGCTGTATAGGTGAAAGTCTGACGAGTAGATTTTAGTAAGTTATGTGTAATGTAACACGCTTTAGCACCGCAATACGGTTCAAATAACTTATGGAATTAATTGAAATGCTTACTGGCGTTTAATTTGTTATACCAATCTTGTTACTTATCATCATGCCATCTCCCTTGCAGGGTAGGCAGGGAAAACAGAGAGTCAAAAGGCTCTATTCTTGAATACATCTCGCTTCCTCAACATTCATAATTCTCTTCATACAAGCTCGCCGGTTTCGGAGACTCCTGACTCCACCTTCCTTCAATACATAACCGATTTGGTTTAGGTTAGGTTAGGTTACATACTACATATTTCCACTTTCGCGTTGTATATCTTCTTAACCAGTCGCTCGTTCAGCATTCTTTCCACATGTCCGAACCATCGGAGCAAGGGACAGAAGGCAGGGAGGGCATCGGAGGAAAGGGAATACGAAATCCACATCCATGATATACAAATTCATCCACTTGATAACACACCAATGCCTATTGATATTCTAACATCTTGTTTATTAGTGTCTGCTTTCTCAACCCATTTCTGCCCTAATGTTTGACACTGGTCTTTTCTCAGAGTGACAGAGATTTAGGCCGTGGTCCACCACGCTGGCCGTAGGCTGACTGTAGGTTGGCAGACTTTCAGTAGTGCGGTTTTATCATGGATGTTTGCCTTCACTGAGCAGTGATTATTTGTAAATAAAAAACAACATTATTTGTAAACAGAAAAGGTGACCATCGCTTTACCAGTATCTTTAGTATTAGGGGTTAAAGTATTAAATTGCCGATTTGTACTGAAAAATTGAAATTAGTTTTTTTTCTTTTAACATATTTATTTTATCAAAATATTACATTATTATCTAAACATTGCTGCCATCTAATATGAAGGTCATTTATGCCTTTGCGATAGAACTCTAGTGATATAGATTCTACAAACTGTGTGAAAGCATTTTGTACTGCCTCCTGAAAAGAAAACTTTTTATCACTTAGAAAATTGTCCAAATCACGAAAAAAATGGTAGTCCGTTGGAGCAAGGTCTGGCGAATACGGAGGGTGGCGAATGGTTTCTAATTGCAGTTCCTGTAGAGTTAAAACGGTTTCTCGTGCTGTATGAGGTCTCACGATATTATGGAGCAATAATGGTGAAGATCGATTCATGAGTCGGGGCTGTTTCACTGCAAGTTTTGCTATCATTGTTCGGAGTTCGGCAAAGTAGACATCTGCCGTTATTGCTTGACCAGATCGGAGAAAGCTATAGTGAATAACACCATGCTGAGACTACCAAACATTTACCATTACCTTTTTATTGGTAAGCTTTGCTTTAGAACACTGTTGCGGCATTTGACCTGGGGTCAGCCATTGCATTTTTCGCTTACGGTTATCGTAAAGAATCCACTTTCCATCACATGTCACAATTCGATCCAATATTCTTTCATTTCTGTATCGATTCAACAAGGCAACACAAGTTTCAACACGCGTTTCTTTCTGCAGATCAGTCAAATCATGAAGCTCCCATTTTTCATATTTTTTTATTTTATTGATTTGACGCAAATGAGTCAATATTGTTGGTAAGGTACCTAACGTTAAACCATGCCGCTAATTCCTGGGTAGTTTGGCTCGGATCGGCTTCCACCATCTCTTTCAATTCATTGTTATTCACATGTGTGGGCGGTCTTCCACGTGGTTCGTTCTTCAAATCAAAATTTCCATCACGAAAGCATTTAAGCCAAAATCGCACGGTGCGTTCATTAGCAGTCCCATCTCCAAACGCAACATAGATACCTATTAAGAGCTGATTCTGCAGCGTTAGTTCCGCGTCGGAACTTGTATTCAAAAATCACTCGAATTTTCGAAGTATCCATCTTTCTTGTCTAAGCTGAATAAAAAAAACAACTGAAAGTCGATAATCGAATGTTGCACATTTTTTAAAATAAGGACCTCATAGGCACCATTTGAAAAAAGTTTCACTCAAAAATCTCAAATCATGAAGTTTCTATGTCAATTCGAAGTACCTATTACATTGTAAAACATAAAAAAGAAAAAAAAAAAGAACTTCAATTGCACCCAGGAACTAAAAAGCAATAAATAATTGGTATTTAGATACGATTTACGTGCTAGACACGTACTGATGTGTTTAAAGCCGGTGCCAAGTCCAAAAGTAACAAAAACAATTCATAATAAAAACAATTTATAAAATAGCTTAGAGTAGATCGTACATGATGGGGAGGCTTCCCTAAACGAAAAAAAATCAGCCAACGAAAAAATATCATCGGTGTACTCTCTGTCAAGAAAGTACCGGGAATGGATGAATTGTTTATGGTTCCAAATTAAAATTTTTGTTTTTTTTGTTGTTGTTAGATTGGCACAACCGTTATCCATTTGGGCGCGGAGTTTGAGTTGCATCTGTTATTTACATTAAATACAGTGCTGTTTTTAGTTATATCATATCTAGTGTGTATTGCGAATTTCATAATGGACAAAAACATCGAACAAAGAGTTTGTCTTAAATTTTGCATCGCCAATGGAATTTCG
Source organism: Leucoma salicis (assembly GCA_948253155.1). Lineage (NCBI taxonomy): Eukaryota > Metazoa > Arthropoda > Insecta > Lepidoptera > Erebidae > Leucoma > Leucoma salicis. Next base: position 11,815,625 of record OX411815.1, read on the forward strand.
TGTTCGGAGTCACTGAAAATGTTACAGAAGGGCTTACGGTGAATCGACTTTATCAAAAACACGTGCTTATGAGAGGTCCAAAGCGTTTAAAAGCGGTCGAGATGTGATGGAAGATTTGCCTCGCTCTGGTAGGCCATCAACGTCTGCAACTAAAGTTAACATTGCAAAAGTGAAGGAAATAGTGACTGAAAATCCTCATTCAACTTTGAGAGAGATAGCCGCCGAACTTTCTGTGTCTCACGAGTCGATCCGTACCATTTTAAATAATTACTTGGGTATGAAACATGTTTCCGCTCGGCTAGTCCCAAAAGACCTGAATTTTCTCCAAAAACTCAATCGCATGAGAGTCGCTGAGGACATGCTAGAACGAGTCAACTCCGACCGAACATTCATGAAACGCATTGTTACTGATGACGAGACGTGGGTTTACGAGTTTGACATGCAAACTAGTCAACAAACTTCGGAGTGGCGACTTCCAACTGAACCGAAACCGAAAAAACCACGCCAAAGTTGATCAAAAGTCAAAGACATGTAGACTGTTTTCTTTGACTATCGCGATGTTGTGCACTCAGAATTCTTGCCAGAAGGTCAAATGATAAATAAAAATATTATTTGAGCGTTATGCGGCATTTAAGAGGGCAAATTCGACGAAAAAGGCCAGATTTGTAAAAAGAAAATTCTTGGATTTTGCACCACGATACAAGGCCATCATTGTGAATGAGTTTTTGTCCAAACACTCAACAAATACCATCAAGCAACCACCATATTCACCAGATATGGCTCCAGCCGACTTCTTTCTTTTTCCTAAAATCAAATTACCACTTCGTGGCACCCGGTTTCAATCGGTAGAAGACATAAAGGAGAATTCGCGGCGAGAACTGAACTCAACTCCGGAAACAGCGTTTAAAAAATGTTTTGATGATTGGATTATTTGTTGGCGTACGTCTATCATTTCTGAAGGAGCATACTTTGAAGGTGATATAATAAATTTGGATGAATAACAAAAATTTAGTGTATTATTGATCTTTTCCCGGTACTTTCTTGACAGAGTAGTACAAATTTTTCAGACTTTTGTTGATTTTTTAAAAACTACTGCACCGATTTCGATGAAATTTAAATGGGACCATTTCGGACTAAACCCCTTTCAAACAAAACACATCCACATCAACATCAAGTGGGCCGTGGCTCGTCTACCAACATAAATTATAAGAAAATAAAACGAGCGTTATAGCTACTTAAACGTTAAAGAACTAAAGTATCTAAAAACCTACGCACATTGTTAATAAAATTCACGACCCAGTTGAAGCAAGTTTTACGAATGAACGATAATCTCGCTAATTGCCTCCTGGCCTACCAGCCGAGATCTTTGCTATACTAATTGTTTCGGCAGCACGCAAACGTTCAAGTCAGATTTCTAATTGTTCTTCTCAACGGCCTTACTGTCAAGGCTCTTTTAAATTAACAATAATACAATGGATAATGATAATTATAGTACAAATTGATATTATAAGCATCATTTATATGGCCTCAAAAGAAATCAAATCTTTGGTATCTTTGAGCTTATATGTATATTCTTGTTCGTGTGCTCTGTGAAACTTTAACTCTATAATAAATTGATATGTATTAAAATTGATGTATTACTTTTACGGAAAAAGTAGTTTTATTTTATATCTTATGATTTGCCTAAGTATCAGGACAGCAAAAAAAGTAAAATGAAGCTATATACATTTTCCAATTCATAAGTCTTATTGATTTGTCCATTTCTGATTCTAATTCTTATTGACTAATAGAGTATTATTTCTCTTGACGAGTTTTATGGAGCAAGGGCCTACAATAACTATCTCTCCTACGTTACTTTATAGAGGTAAAAGTTTCCGCACTATCATATACCTACAGCAGGTACCTAACGAGGGTTGAGTACTATGAACCTTGAGCGGCGTAACTTAATTATATTTGACAATTTCCAATCATTCAATAAATGTAATAAAGCTCCCGTAAACTATTTGTCGGACTTAATATAAATTTCTATCTTGCAAAACACAAGAATAATGGACCCATATATCCCATATATTCCCTTTTTCTGTCTTAGAATAAACACTACTTATGTTTATTTCACATAATAGTGTCCATAGTCATTGTGATTTGAATTTTAGCACGACATGTTCAGCTAACTACTAACTAGAACAAATTATTTGTGAAAGTGGTTAAATAAAATCTGAAACACTCTTAGGTGATAAAAATTATATATGCTAAAATGACTTGACGCTTCCTTTATTAGTAATAGTGTCATAAATAAGCATTGACCTGGCTATAACAGCGGTCCACCCAAACTGCTACCTCCTGAAGATATATGCTCCTGATGTCAATACATTAAGCAAGCAAAACCCCATAATGTAACACTCTTATTACAAACATATATTGAAATTTTTAAAAAGGACACTGATGTCTGAATTTAGGCCGTTTGAAAGAGTGAGTACCTACCACGGAGCCAGTACCTATATATCATGCAGTAGTAGGGCTGGATACTAAGTGGGTATATTCACTTGGTGTCGGTTGATCCCAGACACCTCAACTCACTGGTCGGTTCACCGTCTTCCATGTGACGGACTCTGAAACTTCTCACTGTGATTTACATTCGCCAAATGAAATTTTGAGCAGCAGCTTAGCTACTCGTATATTTTGGTATTACTAAGACTGTGGCTCGTAAGCCAATGTAAACTTTAAGAAAGCCGTTATTCATCGCAATATTAAATAGTAAAATTTAGCATGGACTTTAACTGAGAGTTAGAGAAGTTTATTTATAAAGCAAACCTTTTAAATCGGCAGCTGTTTTACTTCAAGCTCCATTGCCCTTCTTGCAATAGTAATGTTATATAAAACCGCTTTTATAAGTGAGGCTTAGTCTCAGTTCGGTAACTTTTTAAATCCCCAACACAAGAACTACGTTCATTACTTTAATGTCTTCAGCGCAAGCGGCGGCGGATGTTAGTCATCGCCAGATTCCTAGTGCCAGATCCCCGCTCTATTACCTTATGCAAAGTGCCTGAAATTAATGTAGATAATAAACATCGATGGGTGAAAATGTTATGTAACAGAAATTAACAAAAATGGTGTACATGGATTTTCTTAAGATTGGAGACATACACTAATCAAAAAAATGAGAGCTGTAACTTTCAATCAATAATTAATAAAAGTTTAAATCTGATCTAGAATTGGTTTATAAACAGTGGCGTGTATACCATATAGGCAAAAAGGCACTGCCTACCATAATACATTACTATCGCAATCTTAAAGTATTAACTAAACACTAGAGATGTCTGATGCATAATTCTTTATAATTAATTAATTTTAATAAATGAATTTTATCGTTTTGATCAATAACTCAGGATAAAACAAAAAGGTTAATATAAGTATTTTCCTTCTATTCTGAGAGAGGTTGCGCAAGGTTGTCGATGACCCTGCAGGTATCAGTCCAATCGGCACCAATGAAACCACTGCTGTGTTATCTTTGAATCTTTATTATGAATATTTTGTCCATCAGTCTGCACGTTTGATTTAAACGTTGTTATGCTTTTGAATGACAACTTTAAAAAAGGTAGCAGCATCAATTTTGTACCAGCTATAATGAGAATATGAATCTGTATGTAATAAATAAAGACGAAGTAGGAACATACCGATTTTAAAGTAAAACATATAGAGGTCAACAGTATTCATTTCATCTTGAACATTACCAACCGTAGTTATTCTTCAATATTTATATAAAATGTAAATTGTTCAGGGGCTCTGGGCCGTGACTGCATTATATATATTAACGTTAGAGCCTTGTTTTTTTCGTATGAAAATAATGTGCTCCGCGGAGAGTACTTCGCCTAGTGGACGTAAAACTTTATTCTTTTTGCGTGCTTTTTTAATATTGTGAATAAAATATGGATAGATACGGATCTATAATTTCCTTATTAGTAGAATGTTATTTTTGCACCTGTTCTTATAGTTTCTAGTGATTTTTGATATACTTATAGATACTTTCATAATAACGGCTAATTGGATACATTGTTAATATCATCGATTCTACGTAGTGGAACAGAATGGTATCATGTTTTATATGTATTCGGAGTTACTTAATAAATGTAGCAGGTTTCTCAAATAGTGGATCTAAAAATGAACATGGACAAGACGAAAGTCATGGACAATGCCCATGTCATTGCAGTATTATATCTAATTGGGACAGCTGACTGTCAGCAGGCCAGCGTTTAAGAAGTTGGCGAAGATCTTCTCGTCTGATATTCATAGTTAATTCTTCAGTAACTTTTAAAGATTAGGTGAATTGTACACATATTTAAAGTAGCATAAACGGGTCTTTTTTCGCGTATAAAATAGGTGAAATTATTAACTAACAGTGTCTTCTCTTCAGTGTCTGAAAACAGTCGCCTATGACCAGTACCTATGTATTACCGGTGATGACTTAAGGAAAAGTGATGTGGTCTTTTTTGGTCAACAAAGCTCAATGAAAGGATAGTTAATAATATAAGGGTTTTATTTATAAAAGCTGTTAAAGATGACAAAAACTTTGTAACATTTATTAAAAAATTACCACAAATTAACTTTAAAAGTATCTGTATGTTTGGAATTGATATAAAACACGATTTTTCTTCGATATCCAGTTGAAAAAAAGAAAAATATTTATGGGAACGTCACGTCATTACGTATGTAGATATGAGGCATTGAGCTCCACCGCATGCGAATTTCTTTTTGTGACGCAGCTTTAGCTGCATAAACAAATATTTAGATATTCTTATATATATTTTTAGCATTTGACATGCTTTGTGTTTACTGCATAAACAAGTTGAAAGAAGCCACAGAAGAATGAAAGCAGGTGGATACAAGGTGTTACGTACCTATTACTTTTTAATCAATTACTTTTATTAGCATTGTGATAAAAATGGAAACATAAAAAATGTGTAAAATATACTTATGTTAGATATATAACAGACTAGGTACTCCCCGTGGTTTCGTCTGCGTGGACTAAATTCATATACATTACATCGTTAAGACGTAGGTATCCTAGAGGAACTCTTGATTGAGAGAATGTTGTCTTCATCCTATCCATAATAAATTATACTGTATATCAAATTTCATTCGAATCCATTAAGTAGTTATTTCTATATGCCAAAATAGATACCTTACGGAAATTATTCATTTTTTAGGATAGGATTGCGATATTAAGTAGCTTATATATTAATCAAGTGTCTCATAACACTCATCAAATGTCATCTAAATCCAGTTATTTAGGCGTGATTCATGGACTTACTCTTCATAATTTATTTGTAATATTAGTAAGATTAGTAGGATGGTTGAATTCTAAGAGAATTCTAGAAGTCGAAGAAAACCTTCAAATCACAAAAAATTAGTAACATTTATAACACATTGTATCATCCGATGCATATTAATTGGACCCAGGGCAAGGCAGTGACAATGAATAGATACTAATGACATAATTCACAGAGACTGTAATAATAATAATTATGGAGTAACATTATCATAACTATATCGTATCGAAGCATATTAAGTTTCGATCCATTGATCGCTCACAAAGAACAATAAACCATTAATTTGAAGACAATTTATAGCGTCCATTGTAACAATACATTGTTACTGCCGTGTGTTACAATAAATACTCTAATGTACAATTGCGTGTTGTTGATACACTGCCCGTTTAGGGCACATCTACTATAATTACTTGTTCAATAAAAGAACCTACGGATATTCATAATTATATTACGTTTAATAATGTAGAGGTTAAAATACTTAAATAAATATTCACGGACATTTCAAACAACATCCTCTGGTCCCAAACTAAGCTTAACGCTTGTGCTATGGGTACCAGATTAGGGATATTTTAATACATATATTTTTTTTTTTGTAAATACATACTAGTAATAGATAGAAAACACCCAGACGCAGTCAGTGTCCTAAATGGGAATCAAACCCACGACCTCGTTCACGGAAGTTGGTTACACTACCGACAAAAAGCAAGTTTTTGTTTATTTAGAGTGGATTCGACCAAACTCGAATATATACAAAAATAACTATACCGAGAATATTCTATTCCACGATTTTATTCTCTTAGATAATCAACAGTTTTCCACGCCATCTGACGTATCGCTTATACTTGGAATAGCTATTCGCGAATAGCGAAGTTATACTGTATATCAAATTTCATTCGAATCCATTAATTAGTTATTTCTATATGCCAAAATAGATACCTTACGGAAATTATTCATTTTTTAGGATAGGATTGCGATATTAAGTAGCTTATATATTAATCAAGTGTCTCATAACACTCATCAAATGTCATCTAAATCGCGAATAGCGAAGTGAATGTAATACCCAGCAAAAAGAAATTGTTCTACAAACAGGATAGTGTGTAGCTTAACTCATCTCAACTCTTATTTGTCGTATTATAGCGTGAGAAAGTAGCTGTCATGCGCCCAAAATCGATATTGGTTTCGAAAAATGACAGCACAGAAAAGATGACGCCATTTTTTTATTCTTGGATTATTAATAAGGAGTTTATTCGATGCTTATCGGTGGTATAGTGACTATTCCCAAATAGGCTTGCTATTCTTCGAATTGTTGTTGGTAAAATGTAAAATTGATTTATTCTCGAGTAAGTAGCGATTTATTCTAGGAATAAAATGTATTCTTGTTTGGTCGAATCCGCCCTTAGTTTATTATGTTTTTTTAATACCCATAAATGACTGTACATCTATTGGGCACGGGTCTCCTCGCAGAGTATCCTCTTTTTTTTTTATAGGCCGTGGTCCACCACGCTGGCCCACTGTGATTGGCAGACTTCACAAGCCGTCGAGAAAACCGTTTAGGCATTACATATGTAAGCACACATCATTTCGAAAAGTCAGAGGTATGTGCCTTCAGAGGACTTCGCTTCGGGGATCGAATTAAATAACTTTCTTTGCAGTCCTTGGTTTTATAACTAGGCTATTAATAGCCTAGTTGTAAAACCACTTCTAATCGCCCATTCAACTTCATCCACACTAATGTCATCAGAGGATGCGGGTACTGAATGCTGATCTGTTAGACCACATGTGGCACCGGCATCACCCTGAACATCCGCATACATATCTCCAAAATATTCACTCCATCGGCTTAACACATCTTGTGTTTACGTAAGAATATCTCCACCTTTAGACCTTATTTTATTCATTCTGAAAGCTGACCAACCACTGCGAGATTTCTTCACCTCCCTCCGGAAAAGTTTGGTGTTGCTCTCGAAGTTTTTGGTCAGCCTTACTTCTGCAATCATATTTGCTCTATCACGCTTCTCTTTCACTAAGGCTTTGGTGTCATTCTTAAGTTGCCAGTATATTTCTTTCTTCTGTTCTTTCGTAGTTGCACTCAGGTTCAAAGAAGATACATAGTCCAGCCACGCTTTCTTCTTTTGGTCTACGGAAGCTGCTTCTTTGAGCATCCACATACTTCTTTCGCTGTATCTATCATACTTTCTTTCAATACTCTCCAGCATTCTTCCATGTCAGATCTCGGCTGACTTGGCATTGTCAGCCGTTCACGGACACCCTCTGCATACTTTGCTCTTACACTCTTTTCTTGCAACTTTTCAATCTTTATTCTTTCAAGCCCTCCGAAGTGGACACGCTCTCGCCAGTGTCTCCACTTTCTGAACAGACCACTAAATCTCGCAATAACGAGATAGTGGTCCGTGTCGACAGTGGTAACCCTGTAGGCTGTTGTATCCAGAATTTTACTTCGGAGGCGACTGTCTATCAGAATTAAATCTATCATACTTCTCTGTTCATTCTTTCTCCATGTATACATATGGATGTTCTTACGAGTATGTTGAAAAAATGTGTTTGACACAATAAGGTGTCTCTCCATACTTACATACGCAGCCTACCTGCATTATTCACTCTCTTATCACCAAATGAACCAAGCACGTCCTCGAAGTCTGGACGCTTGGTCCCAACCCATCCATTTAAGTCTCCGCATACTATCACACGTTCGCTAAATTCTGCCAAATCCAGAACTTCGCTAACATTATCCCAGAACTTCTCTAGATCCGATGCCACCGAAGAGCCTACGGGAGCATAAGCTGCGACCATGAAGACCCTGGTGACACCTAGTTTTATTCGGACCCATAAAAGTCTGGAATCAAACATTCCGTAGTCTTTCACACCTAAGGCCAAGCGAGCGGACAGCAACACCCCAACTCCCATACTGGCCCGATCGCTCTGCGGTACACCAGACCACAGAGCTATCCCTCCACCAGGAAGATCACAGGTGTCACTGCCCTTTCGCTTGGTCTCTGTTACACAGAGCACATCAAGCTGTCTGTCCGACATGACGGTTACCAGCTCGTGTAACTTATCTTCCACACCACCTCTTACATTCCACGTGTCTACTCGACACTCTGCTCCCCTCGACTCGCCAAACTGGGCAAGGCGTGATGGGTGGCGGCCCCCATCGCCGCATCTGCCATTGTTCGTACCGACGGGGGCGGGTCGGTACGCGTCGCCTCTGGGGCACGCCTTAACCCGCACTGCGGTACGCATTCGAGCCGGATTGCAGCCTGTGGATTGCAGGCTGGCAGGGATCGCGACGAGCACGCTCCGGACTATGATCACCGCTTTATTAATAGTGTAGAAGAAAATACTTACACAATGTAAGAGGCTTAAAACCTATAATTGTACAGATAAAAGGCTCTGTAATACGATTTATCGGCCACGTTTAACAGTTACCGATTAATGAAATAAAATACTAACTGACTTGATCTTGCCGAATTGTGATATAATAATTTCATGATTATTTTATCAACAATATTTTTCCTTCCTCTGTTCGCATTTACTACAAATATTTTTTTCTGTTCTACGGCTATGGTACACAGTATACGATACACTTACAAGTAGCTGTAGCAATTTGAAATGTTAGCTTTCCTTAGAAAATTACGACATTTTATTCTCGCGCTATAACTTTATGAAATACTAGCCTTTGCCAGCGGCTTCGCCGCAGCCAAAAGCTAGTTTTTCGGTTATATCTCTTGTTCCCGATATAGTAGCGGGATAAAATATCTACCAGTTTGTAAGTAAAATCAACGCCTTACAAACAAAAAAAGTTGCATCAAAATCCATCCAGCAGTTCTTTAAAATAAATTAAAAAAAAAATCTAGTTTAAATAATTGTCTAGTTTTTCGGTTATATCTCAGGTTGCCGATATAGTAGCGTGATAAAATGTATACCAGTTTTTAAGACTAATTAAGGCCTTTCAAATAAAAACAAGTTGCATCAAAATCGATTCAGTAGTTTTTGTGTGATGCGCGAACAAACAAACAGATAAACAGACAAACAGACAAAATTCTAAAAAAAATTGTTTTGTGTTTAGACATGCCTATATAGCCTATTACAGTCATTTATTCTCAAACATCTTAAATGTACAGACACAGCTCTGTTACAGCTTTATTATAGTATAGATTGAAAGGAAATTAACTTTATATCTTAACGCTCTTTGTTTCTATGTTTCAAGTACAATGAATCCATCAAGTTTAAATGTTAATATCTTTTCACGGAAATAGGTGGAACAGTAAATGGAGTGTTTATTAAAAAAAAATAAAGATAAGATATTAAACACTAAGTGGAAAATGTGAAATCGAAAATAACAGTCACGAGCAGGATTTGAACCTGCATCTCGTGGTTACCGTCCAGATGCTTTGCCAATTCAGCCATCGTGACAACTGCTCTCGACTGCTAATTTCGATAACACATTCATTCTAAATAAAGATAAGATAATGTAACGTAACACTACTACACGCTACGCATTACGACATAATTTTTTTGTTGCTGTATGATGGCAGTCGAACCGCAGCCTACCTAATGGTATGTGTTAAATGCCGTTCATGGAAACTAAAAATACTGCCAATCCACTGCTCACTATTGCGTTTCGCAGACGGATCTCCCGCTACAAACAAAACGAACTTTACCGTCAATCATACAGCAGATGGTGGTACCGACCCTTTTTTTTGTTAAGGTGGGAAATAATATACCTAACCGCACACCCCATCTTTCGGGGCAATGAAAAGGGTAGTGTATGCCCTCACCCACTAAATAAACCCGCCGTATGCCGTCTCTCCGCCTGTGTTGGCGGGCCACTGGTGGATACCGACCCGCTCTGGTCGATAACGAGTGAGTACTCCCACTTGGTACCCAATTATCAGGGGGGTTAGGCAGAATCTCATATCTCACATGTCGATCGTATCGTCATCACTGTGATTGGTTGAGAGATCAACGTGATTGGCCAACGGATTATTGTGACATCACGCGTCGGTTTCTCAACCAATCACAGTGATCACGATACGATCGACATGTGAGATATGAGATTCTGCCTAACCCCCCTGTTTCGCAATCGACATAGGACATTTATGAGAGCTTATGGTAATTTTATGAATCTATCCAAATACCTCTTTTAAGACTTTAGTAGTATTTAGACATAATCTTAGCTGTATATGTGCTATATACGTGAGGCCGCCTGTAAGCTCATTTTCCACCGTTAGCGAAGAAAATAACCCGTTAGTGTAATACTTTGCTTGCTTTTGTGAACAAAATAAAAATACTAACAGGTAAATTAATTACGTTGAAATAAACAACCACACCTAACATTAAAATAGTTATCTTAAATAATAAAACAGCACAATATCTTGATTAACATTTAATAAAACACGCAACAGAAGGTTTTTATTGTAGAGAAAAAACCAACTTAATGTTATATTTCGCTTTTCTCTAACTAGTTCGAATAATAAATAATTTTATAGATTGTCACGCCATGCTTACAAAAATAGTACCTACCTAAGCAGTAAAGCATTTATGCTGGCCAGGTCAAACACAGTTCACTTCGATTGTAATCATAAACGCTTTGTTAATTTTTTTGTAGCAGCAAAAAATATAAACAGTTAACTCTATAATATATGTAAATTATATGTTTCATAAACGCAAGCCTTTGAGTAGAATTACTTTCTGTATAAATTGATTAAGTTTTGCGTCACGAGATCAAGGCTCCGTCTTAAGGTACACCACGCGACCGTTTTTGCCATAAAAGCCCAACAACTAGCATATAAAAAAGAAAATTACAGACAATTACGAGTATTTAAAGAGGGTGTTAATGACAGCCGTGTGGGGCCGGCTTTAGAATTGTCCCACCCCTCTCCACCCATGGGAGTCATAAGAGCCGACTGAGGGAATATCGAGGGCCCACTGGCAGCAGCACTCCTTTTGAGTATTAATAACATCTACTGCGATCGCCAACCCGCCTGCCAAGCGTGACGATTAGGGCACTATCCCCCATTCTTGGGGAGGCCTATGTCCAGCAGTGGACTTTAAAAGGCTGATGGATACATGGATGGATGGATGGTTAATGACATCATACTGATAATTCCGGGCAAAGATGTCACCTATTTATAATATTCACCTTTTTATAATAGCTGTAATAATATGCCCTATACCATTTTCGTCGACAACGACATTTTACAAAGTTAGTCGTCATCGAATCATTTAATTAACAACGCGACTAAAAACATGACGAAGTTTTGAATCTATTGTAGTTTTTGGAGTAAATCGGTGATTAATAGGTTTATTACCTAAAATCTATTGTAGAAAGTAACATATAATGATGTTATCTCGCAACCAAATAAAAAAAAAATAATTGCATTTGTCATGCAAAGACCGATGCAAATTTCCACCACCTAGGGGTTCAGAAACGAGTACTGAACCCATGGTATCAATTATCGGTACGATGTCATTTACACCCAGTATAATTTATCTGGAAACGAACAATAAATTCATTGAATCCCATAGTATCTTTATGAATATGACTATTATTTGCTTTCCTGACTTAGCACCCTAATTATTATTACTCCTAATTGTATTGGGGTTGGCTTATAGAGCCAGTCAGTTTTACTAAATTCGGCAGCGCATTTTGCACATATATTTTTTACGGAGTCATTCTCATCTCATAATACAAAACATGAATTGATGTTTAGCGTAGATCAAGCCAGTATATTTGAGGATATTAGTTCGCCATATCTGCGGTGAACAAAAATGGAAAGAATTGTGTCTGTATCTACCAGATCCCTGAGGAGTTAACATGGTATAGTGGCAGACATTTTATACATAAAAAATTATGTCATTAGTTATTATTTGTAGGTAACACTACAGACAGCCTCAACAGCTTTCATCAAAAAACCTACTCTGCTTTCTTACTGAAATGTTATCGATACTATTATAAAGCTGTAACAGAGCTGTGTCTGTACATTCAAGATATTTGAGAAAAAAAATACTGTAATAGGATGTCTAAACACCAAACAATTTTTTTAGAATTTTTGTTTGTTTCTCTGTTTATCTGTTTGTCTTTTTATCTGTTTGTCTTTTTATCTGTTTGTTCGTTCACGCAACATGCAAAAACTACCTACTGAACGGATTTTGATGCAACTTTTTTTATTTGATAGGTCTTGATTAGACTTAAAAACTGGTATATTTACATTTTATCCCGCTACTATATCGGGAATTATTATTTATTATTTTGGCTGTGGCAGAGCCGTGGGCAAAGGCTAGTTATAACTAAAACCGTAGACAGAAGATACTTAAAACTGAAACTCCTCCTACGGACCTGTTTTATCGACGTCAAATAAGCCTATTGTCAAAAAAGTTCCAACTGCGCATGTGCACTCAATCTGACAACTCTGACATTTTGTGGCACGCTTAGAAAATCACTGCAAAGCATTAACTGCACAGTAAAAACAGAACAAAATATTAACTAAAACACAATAAAAATTGTACGCAGTGCTTTTAAAAAAATACATATCTTCATATTTTTATCTATTAGAGTAGTTTCTTGTATACTTTAACCTCTTGTGTTTATATACGGGCGAGTTTTTAAGGCGCCATAACCCGGACTAATAATTAAGTATAAAATAAGTGAATAAAAATCGTAAACGGACAGTGATTTACAATGGTGAGAAAACTGGATTGTGCTGAAATTCATTCACGACGGCCTTGAAGAACTGTACCGTATCTACCCTGTTATGAGAGGCATGAACACAATACGTATGGACAATATACAACATAACGGACCCATGCAATGAATCAATTGGAGTGATTTTTGGATAAATGTCTTAGTATAAAATATTACCAAAACAAATACATATCATTACTGTGCCTGTAGAATAAAACATCATCTATATTTACAAAATTTTATGAATATTGAATTACTTATAAAATATCGTTTTATAGTATTTTGAAGATCCATTTTAGGTATACAAAATCGGCAAAAATCGAACTGAAAATATATTATAATCACGAACTACCTCTTTTCGACAGAAGAAACATTTGGTGAGTTTGTTTACATTTTTTTTTTCCAAATTTCTATCTATTTTATTTTAAGGTATTAAGTACCTATTCTCAGAGTTATTCTGTATTTTGAGAAGTTATTACGTCTGCAAGTCTAGTTTGCAAGTAATGTTGACTCAGATAGGCGGTTAATAAAAAAAACATATAAAAGATCTTTGCGGAGCATTTAGCTCGTGTTTCTCGTGCATACAGGGTGAAAGCCTTACTGCGCCGACTCCGTGTATAAAGAGGTAGAATAGAAAGCGTGAGGTAGAGTAGCAATAGAAATACACCGTAAATATATCTACGATAGTTTTTTTAGTGCTTCGTGCGTATTCAATGCTAACTTTCATAATAGATAGTGATATTTAAGCCGACAAAATTCTCTGTACTTGTATTTTGGCGGTTTTAAATTGTATACGCATTATAATTAAAATAAATTTGATAATATTTGTGTTATGAGTTATGACTGACTGACGGATTCTGATTTTATCATTTTTTAAGGTTTTGTCTGTCTGTTATTTTATAACTCAAGATCAAGATTTGGTCAAAATCTATTTTCTTCTGCGTGATTTGATATGCTGGTGCCTACTTTAGATAAGGTAGTTATTGTAATGGAGTCTAACACGATGTTTGTGTTCGCATGAGTTTTCTAGAAATACATAAAGAGTTATTGTAGTCTTGGTACATTTTGTATTATTACGTTGAAATGGTTGAAATGTAGGGTACTCGTGTACGTCAAGTGTTTTTTTTATTGCATATGATGGCAGACGAGCCACGGTCCACCTGATGGTAAGTGGTAACCGTCGCTCATGGACTCAACTATACCGAGAGTATTATCAAGCTACATCGTACCATTTCATTACTCAGATATGAAATGGAAGAATAAACGGCTATCTTCTGCTACAGCCAAAACACACTGACGTGCTTCATGACCGGTCACTCAGTACAGTAGACGGTGTTACCGACCCGTTCGGGCAGGATTACAAGTGAGTACTCTCACTTGGTATCCAGCCCTACCACCAGTAATGCAATGGGTTATAATTGCTTACTTCCCTTAGTCGCTTTGTACGACACCCGTGGGAAAGGATAGGGTGGTGACACGAGTATTCTTATTCCGTCACCACACCAACCTTTTTTTTTGTTAAGGTGGGAATAATGTACCTAACGACACACCTCGATATTCGAGGCAACTAACAGGGTAGTGTGGGACCCTCACCCACTAAATAGATCTGCCTGTACTGCCGGACCACTGGAACTGTGTGACATTACTTCAGTGGTCACTGAGGTATCTACCAACCTGTTTGGGTCCGATAGTAATTTAGTACTTGCTACCCAACCCTACCACTAGTATACACGATACATATCCTCTTTCAGAGTAAGTGTGAGAAGTTTCTTTTTTTTATAAAGCCTTATAATAATCTTAATAAGTGTGCTTTTCTGGTGGACTACAATTGTGAGCTTAACTGTTGTTCTGAATAACGTAAAGTTACAATTTGAAGACACTTCTTGTCCGTGTCACCTACGAGAGATGGATATAGAGTATCAGGAGTATTAGGATAGGTAAATGTAAGATTTATTATTTTTTACCAAGCTTAAAATGACCTCTCATTAATTAAATTTAATGGAGCATTAAAATTCATTTGAATTCTGCAACAACATAATGGATCCCGTAGGAATTCATGGGACAACTTTGGTAAAATATCTTATGAACTTCACCATAGCAACATAAATAACAAACTTCAGGGGTAGGTGAGAAAAATACTTGATTGACTTTTCTGCAACTGATTGTTTCCTATACATTTATGTGTTTGTTTCTTTATCGTGACGCATTTTTGTTTCATCGAGTTTCAAATCACAACGATTCTAAAGAAGTGTTTACTTCAAAAATGTGGTTTTTTGGTATTACTAAAAGTATCCCAATTTTCTGGTGTTCATAAAGTTAAGCTGTAATATAACCATTTCCAGACATTAGCATTATTGCTGCACCTTACTTATACTAATACACACACCAATATGGCTGTTTCCTTAATGGAGTGAACATTTGGGTTAGTAAACGGAATAAACTAAGGTGTGGTAAGATTGGTCGAAATTAAATTGTATTTTTCCTTAATGCCGCTTTCTTGAAGACCGATAAAGATGGGCTATAACTTATTGCGTATTAGTAACTTTTAAAGATTCGCGAATTGTACACATATTGAAAATAACACGGGTTTTTTTCGCGTATAAATTATGTCAAATTTTAACTACCTTTAGCCAGACGTTTCAACCGCGTTGCAGTAGTCGTGATCCCACAGTTGGACAGTCAGGTCAATTGTCCCGTGACCACGACGACCGTCGTGCTAAATGTAGTTCAAATTCGACCTAATTTACACGCGAAAAAAGACCCGTTTAACATAGAACATAGGATCACGCCTGTATTCCCCGAAGGGGTAGGCAGAGGTGTACTACACACCCACGACTCGCCAGCTATGTTTAGGTCCCACGTAATAGGGGGCGAGCCTATTGACGTCTACCGGGCACGTTTCCAAACTCCCGAGCTGTTACTGAGAATTTTTCTTTTTAGGAAAAAGCTCAATAACATTGCCCGACCCGGGGATCGAACCCGAGACCTCATGATTAGCAGTCGCATACAATACCGCTACACCACCGAGGCAGTTTGTTACTTTAAAGCGTGTTAGCATTGACTCATGTGTTTTGGTGAAAAAGTAATTTGATAAGCCAAAACAATAATACATTCAATTGCGTATATGATGAATTAAGCATATAAAGTCGTCAAACCTATTACATAATTTTTGGTTTTGGCCGAATTTGTGCTGACGGACTAAAACCATTTTATTCCATGATATAAAGCGACGATTTAGTAAGTAATGCTAAGCAGAGAATATTGTTTTTAGAGAATCCTACTAATATATAAATGTGAAAGTTTGTGAATATGTTTAGATGTTAGTGAACAGTACTGAATTAAATTGGTAGATAACTTGCACAGGTAGAGAAATTTAATTGGACTTAATGCATGCATCTGAACGAATTTTGCAAAAGATAGGTCATTTTGAAAAATAAAAACTTAAGACTAAAGAACTAAAATTGTGCTTATATACTTTTATTAATAATATTTGTGATCTCTTTTATAAACTACAAGAAATACTTCATAAAATATTTTTGAATTCACCGTAACAATAGGCGAAAATATCGACTTTTTCGTATACGATGTATACTTAAATACAGCATGTTTAAAGTGCGATTGAGAAAGAATGTGCGAAAGAAAATATTTCAAATGTTTCATTACCCAAAATTTTACACACCAGGTTTACTCTTTTATAATGTGCTTCATTGGAATGATAAAAAGTAGGTAATTCATTAAATACGTCGGTCTAATTCTAGAACATTTCTGATGAGTTTGTAAGTAGGTACTCAACCGCGTCTGCTTTCAGTAAAATATGTAATGTAAAATTAAAAGCCATTATGAATTTAAATAAGTCGAATAACATTTTATTTTGTAAAATGATTTCAATGTACTAAACGGTACGTAACGGTACTTTTTGCTTCATTGCAAGGAAAAACATAATGTTCAATATTACATTCATTAACTTTGATACAGTATTACGGGAGATTTTCATACCGACGTTTTTAATTAAGAGCCAAGCACTTTAAAGGAATAATACCTATGTACCTATATGGTGGTGGAGGTCACAGCCTTGCGGTTCGAACGATCGGCAAGGTTAAGTAACTTTTACTAGGCTGGAAATTAGGGGGTGACCAAAACGTGACACTTGTCTTATTTGTGTACCTACACCTAACCTCCTTCATACTTCGTAATGCACGTTGAGCAGTCGGTTCCGGCTGTCTCATGAATAAAAATCTGACTCCAGTCTTGTTCTACGGTTGCCAGTTGTCCCTTAGTTGGGTCATAGAGGTCAGATAGGCAATCGCTCCATTTAAACACTGGTGGATTAGCTAAAACTGAATGGTTCGGAAGCCGATCCCAGCCATTAGGATAAGGCTGGCGAGATGACCTATGCACTTATACCTATAGAGATACTTTTGTGCCTTTGCCCATGGCTTCGCCGCAGCCAAAAGCTAAGTTTTGGCTTATATCTCAGGTTCCCGATATAGTAGCGACATAAAATGTATACCAGTTTTTCAGACTAATCGAGAGCTCTCATATAAAAATAATTGCATCAAAATCCGTTGAGTAGTTTTTGTGTGACGTGCGAACAAATAAACAGATAAACAGACAGAAAAAAATTAAAAAAAAAAATGTTTTGTGTTTAGACACGCCTATATAGCCTATTGCAGTATTTTTTTTCTCAAATAACATATTCATTTAAATTAACTGATGAGCATCTTAAATCTCTTATAATAATTGTTACAAGTAAAATTGATCCACAACTACAAACTATTGTCGGTGGAAAATCATAATTACATAAATCTCATTAGTGTTTTTTGTTTTACTGTGATCAGTGGTATTCATTTCAATTATGTTAGTTATTAATATGCTTAAGCTTAGATAAATTAATTTAAGTAAATTTCTGCGTCATCATTTCTTTCGTTAAGGTTTACCTTGCAAGTAAGTAACACCGAGTAATTATCATTTTGTGTTTTCTTCTTTAACTTATCACAGTAATAGTAACAACAATAAGACATTGGCTGTCGCGGGCCAGATTGATGACACTAGTCTTACGCTGTCACGGCCCGGATTGATGGCACTGGTGGGCCGGATTTGGCCCGCGGGCCGTAGTTTATAGACCCCTGGTCTATTCTAAATGAAATAGAGTGTTAAAATAAATTTAAACTGTTCATAGCTGTATTAAATTAAGTTAAATTCAAAATTTATGGAAAGATTGAACATGGCGTCTCCTGACTAATCTCTGCACTTCATAATATTACCTATGTGTAAGGAATCGATATATTGTTAACGTAGTCGTCATTCGTAATAAAAAGCTACTAAGTATTTTAACATCTTTCATCCTCAATTTTCTTATCTCGTCAAATTGATAACGTGGTAAAGAAATGTTTCACTCCCAATGCGGGTACTTATATAAGCAAACAAGAACGTTATGTCAATAGCCGAAAACATTAGCTATTTCCCTATAAAATGTAGAATGGAATGGAACGTTGGGGTGCGGTTCGCGTGTTCAGAAACGCTTGTTTCCTTCGCATGCTGTCGGTACCTAACCTCCATAGAGTTGCCTACATTTTTCCACATTTTAGTACACGGCTAAGCAATTATGGATATTGACGTTCGTGCTTTCTTATTCTTTTATTTTTCAAAGAAAGCTTCTGTGTAGCTTGCGCACGTAAAGTAATTATTCCCATCACTCATAATTACGTGAGACTTGATTAAATTCATAACGTATTTACGTAAGTTTTATTATAAGTGACGTTATTATGTGAAGAGCGTGTATGAATTTTTATAGAGAGATAAAAACAATATTATTTATTTTTCAAGCAATTGATATGTTGAACTATTGCGTATAAATTCAATTTAATTTTAAAAGTAAATCGAATTTAAGTTCAATATGAAAATTATATTGAATTTATTACTAAAACAATTTGGTTGAAAATGTTTTCAAGATATTTGTACGTACATTATAGCATCGATTTGTCGTTTTGGTGGCTAAAATTATATCATAGAACATTGGAGAAGGAAAAATAAACATTTAATTGTCAACCGTTTTTGAGAACAAAAGTTACTTTTATAATTATGTTTTATAGCGTATTCACGCAAAGACAAAAAGATATTTGAAGCTGTATTACAATACATTCCGTTTCCTAAATGACTAATTCAAAGTTAAAAAAATTGCGGCCCTATTTAATAACTCCAAAAATGTTTATATTTAGCATAGTCATTCAGCAGTCAGGAAATAATACAGTTAATTTCGTAACGCGGCTACTAAACCATATAAATGAAAAGTTATTTCACGAGTGCGCAATTTAAGGTTTTTGCAGATTTCCTTTCCCGTTCATTATTTCAAGCAATAAAAATAAATAAAGAGGCACATTGCCCAATCTGAGAGTAATTAAAAAACAAAAATTGACCAACAACGGAGACGCGATTGTTCGTAACGCCTCACAGAGCGCCCTAATTTTTCGGTTGCGATTTCGAATCCGGCGCGAGCGCAACTCCGTGACCAACTCAGCTTTGTAAATTACGATAGAATTAACAGTTTCAATCTGTAGTAAAGAATTACTTGTTTTTTTTTCTAGTTAGGTACTTGCGAGCGCTTGACTTTATCATATCACATGATATATGCCGACTGCTTTAGTTTTCAAGGGCGGTAAAACTTATCATAACCTATTTTTGATATAACGAGGGTGACAAAAAAGTATATGGCTCACCTGATTGTAAGCGGTTATACTTGGGGCAACACTCGTGGTTCCTAACCCCAAATACAGGAACAAAAGGTTGAGAGGAATTATGAAAGAAAGAGAGGATTTGGGCCTTCAGTGTTCACGAAATACAACAGGGAGGTAGGCGCACCTGCCATTGCTCCAAACCAATATTCTGTGAAAGTGGAATGCCCCGGTTGAGTCAGCCCATTCATGCTGGAAGGCTCTCCCGCTAGATTATAAAAGTTTATTTACTGTACTTAGATGGGAATACCAACTCTACGTGTGTATTTCTTACAAAAGGTGAATAATATCGGTTAGAAAATATATAAATGCACCGTCTGCCTCATTATCTAATGTCGGAAAAGTATAAAAGGAACTAGGTACCTAATTATTTTCCCATATTTGTTTCTAACATAGTCAAAAAGAATAAGTATGAGTTTATATAACCTGCCTTGTGGGTCCGGCTTTAGAATTGTCCCACCCCTCTCTACCCACGGGAGTCGTAAGAGCCGACTGAGGGAATACTAGGGGAGTGGGCAGCAGCACTCCCTCGAGTATTAACAACATCCACTGCGATCGCCAACCCGCCTGCCAAGCGTGGCGATTACGGCATTATCCCCCATAATGAGCACACAGTTCTCTTGGCCTCCCCAATGCCTGGCCTGCTATGTCCAGCAGTGGACGTCGAAAGGCTGATGGATGGATGGATTATATAACCTCTCTCGTTTGGAGAAGGGAGCCGTTAGGTCATATTGGATTTTAATGGACTAAAAATGTATAGGTAAGTAGATATATACAGGCTGTTTGGTCCTCACGAAACACACCGGTAGGAGTACATATATTTTTTTTTCTTTGTTAAGGCGGGAAAAAATGTTCCTAACCGCACATCCCGTCGTTCGGGGCAACGAACAGGGTAGTGTGGGGCTTTCACCCACTAAAGAAACCCGCCGTGTGCCGTCTCTCCGCCTTTATTGGCGGGCCACTGGAACCATATTACATTCCTTCAGTGGTAGGAGTACCTACCTACCATTGTTTCCCGCTTATCTTTTGTAAGGGGGTGGTACTTCTCAGATTGAGCTAGCCTATTCATTCTGGGATAAGTATGCCTCTACCAAAAAATTTCAATGCATTATCAAAATACTTCGCAATCGCATGAAAATCTAAAAATAATATTTTCTATACATAAAAGTGGCTCTAATAGAATGTTGAAATGGTAGGAACAACAACGAGTGTGCGCGCATCGCACAATAGATCAGTGGGCACGGGCATGTCGGACGCGATTTCGTTTCCTGTGTGCGCGCGCGCTGAGCCGTGGGCCAATTTCCGGCGACGCGACTCTACTGTACTTATTGTACCAACTGATTGATGCTATTCAATGGAGGCCGTATTAAATCAATTGGCGATTTCACTTTATCGTTACATCCTCGTTAATATTATAAAGATGAGTTTGTTAGCTTCTTATCTACTTCTTAACACTGTACTAGCAACTATTTAACCCACCATCAAGAAATTGGGCATACATATAATCCAGACTGGACAGGAGGACATAATAGACTAATTTTATTTCCTCAAATAATGAGAGGTCCCTGTGCAATTTTTGTATTATATTGAAGGGAGAGCCAACCTTTTGCAAAAACGAATAACTAAACTAAATAGTATTAATACAGAGCGCAATAATTCCTGAGTTTATTGGCTAGTTTTTTTTAATATACTACGTGGGTGGCATCCAAGCATACCCTGCCCACCTGATGGTAAGCTGTTACCGTAGTCTATAGGCGCCAGTAACACCAGAGGCATCACATGCGCGTCACCATCTCCAAGGAAAGAAAGAAAGAAAGAAAGAAATAAATAAAGGGATAGGAGGTGGAGGAGAGAATAGTAATGAGAGGGTAGCAAGGAAAATAAAGAGAGGATAGGGAGGAGGTTTGGCCCCCCCGCGCTCACGCGGTTACCGTAGTCTATAGACGCTGGTAACATCAGAGACATCACTCACGCGTTTCCATCTCCCAGGAATGTTAAAGAAGTGGGAGAGGAAGACTAATAAGGAGAGGATATGGAGGGAGTATGGGCTTCCGGCGCTCTCTAGGTATGCGTAGTAGAGGCATTTGCTATAAGTGTTAAAGCACTGCTTGTGGTGTTTGTTGTGATAAGCATAGGCCTAGGGCCAACATTATGTGATGAAAAAGTGATAGAGTGTAATAATTTTGCACTTGATACAATTTTAGGAACATCCATTAAAATTTGTAAACAATAGATGGAGCTGTATTAGAAATTAAATATTTATTCCTCAAATCATCTGGTTTCGACTAGTTAAGATCACGTTGAACTTATAGGCTTTGATAGAGTCACGCATAAAGGCTAGATATTATTATAAAAATTGAATTGCTGTAAGTAACGAAATGTTTCATTATGTCGGAATAATTTGTGTAACTTAAGCAGTGAATCACATTTTTATTTGAAATTACGCAGCTCAGTTTCTTAATCGCAAGTCACGTAAACTAGAAATGGTTACATTACCGTAAATATAATGTATTAATTGTCGTTAATAAAATTGGTTATTATTTTTGTTGCGTGCTACAACGGTACGCCAGATTTTGAGATCTGGCGTGTTGCACGCAGCGTAATAAGCTCTGTCGTACGTTGACATATACGATAAAATGTCGTTTGAAAATCGCCCATGCAAAGCCAGAAATTTTATTGTACGAATATCTAATAACAAACACGCTTCTGATGCTCATAATTTCTCGTTAATTTCAAGTGAACATGTTCATTACATTTGTTTATTAATAACAGAAAAAAAAACCGTTAGACTGTTATTGGCTGTTTTACTTACATACCAAAATCATGAATAACCTCTTTAGTTTGATAATTTATTAGATTTAACTGCAGGTATTGTTATTAACCAGTAATCTTAGAACTTATTATTGTGATTAATTATTACGCTGCGACAAAATTAAAATGGGTGTGTATGCGGTATACATTTAAAACATTCAACTGTATTTTCTAACATAATATTGGATACTTTTAACTAACGCAGAAGATATATTATACGATACATATTATTATGTTACATTTTTTTTTAATTCTTAATAAAGGATTATCGCACGCAGAAGATATATTATGTGTAATAATAAATAATATAAATTGATGGGCCTCGTGGCGTAGTCGGTAGTGTAACCGACTTCCGTGCACGAGGTCGTGGGTTCGATTCCCACTCAGGACAAATATTTTTGTGATGAACACAGATATTTGTACTGCGTCTGGGTGTTTTCTATCTATTACATGTATGTATTTACAAAAAAAAATGTAATATAAGTATTATATCCGTAATCTGGTACCCATATCACAAGCATTAAGCTTAGTTTGGGACCAGAGGACGTTGTGTGAAAAATGCCCGTGAATCTTTATCTTTAATCTTTATTACATCATTTTGATCTATATTTTAGCACTTGACATGGTCCGCTACTCTGCGATGCATGTAAATGCGTTCCGATAGAAGGCGTTGGTTGTTAAGACAAATGTGATAAGGAGATTGGGTATGTCTAAAATATAGTATTGTAGCTCAGTGGATTAGAGCACTTCCCCGGATAGGAAGGGACGCAGGTTCGATTCCCGCCTGTACTAAAATACTCTTTTTCCTTGTTCACAAATTATAATTTGTACTTTATTATATCGTCAAACTGCGACACAGTTTGTAGGCGAAAAAGTTTGCATTCGCTAAATTAAGTTTAAGTTTCCAATAAAATCTATACTATTATAAAGTTGTAACAGAGCTGTGTCTGTACATTTAATATATTTGAGAAAAAATGCTTATAATAAGCTATATAGGCATGTCTAAATACAAAGTATTTTTTTGAATAATTTATGTCTGTTTACCTGTTTGTCAGTTTGTTCGTTCGCGCATCACGCAAAATCTGCTGAACGGATTTTGATACCACTTTTTTATTTGATGGCTTTTGATTAGACTTAAAACCTGGTATACATTTTATCACGCTACTATATCGGGAACCTGAGATATAACATAAAACTAGCTTTTGGCTGCGGCGGAGCCGCGGGCAAAGGCTAGTTTTGATATAATTGCGTGTGCAAACACAAGTGCACTCCTGTTCCTCACACTCTTAGACCGATGGGATGACATTCCTACATGACTGGAAGGAGATCAGGCGCATGGCGAATAGCTTTACATGCTTGCTGAGGCATGCCACATTTGGAATTAGGAAGTTAGCTACTTTTACGATGCCAATTCCTTTTGTTTAGTATTAACATAGTATAATATATATAGAAAGAAGTAGGTTATCTTCATACAAACGAACCAAGCGTCGTTTGTATGTGTGCGTGCCTGTACCTACGAGTCGCCGTACGCAAACAATAACAAAATTTAAAACTGCTAAAGGTGCGCCCGTCACGGTTGCGCCGGCGTTTCGTACGTATTGCCGTGCGCCCAGGCTTCGTTGAATGCCGCTACCCCTCGGTATTTATTAATCAAGCTCATAGATGGCTACATATCGGAAAAGAAAATACTGTAATGTATTTGGATGACATATAGACGGGATCTTCTCAAATCACAACACTAAATAAATTATATCATTGCAAAAAAATATACTTAGCTCCCGTTCTATGCATAAAAACGTATAATTGAGAAACTTTGTATTAAGGATCCCTGATGTTCCGCCTATGTTTCAAGACAATTTATTTAAATTTTGTATATATAAAAACTAGCTCTGTATTTAAGACGATTGAATAAATTGAATAGATTGATACCTCAGGATCCCTGTTAGCATAAATATTCATTTAGCTCGACTATCATGAAAAAAATTGGTTCTACGCGTCGGGATGGTATAAAATCTGTTAATTACTATAAAATAGCTATTTTTAAATGTATTTGTAAATTCTAACATTAGAAAGTATAAAATACAGTTTGGCAGCTTTCACATGTTCTACAAAGAAGCTCTCGGATTTTTTACAGTATTTTGCAATTTTTAAACTAATGATGAACAATTAATAAGATACATTTATTCGGACAATTTACAAAGCTTAATTAGTACCAAGCAGGCCCGAATTATCTATTAGGGACAAATGGGCATCGGCTAAAAGCCCCGCTAAAAGTGAAATTTAAATGAAATATTGACAAAGGTAAATCATCTATATGTGTCAATCGATGTTGTATCTAGAAAGATAGAAGAGTATTTAAAAATATTGTAGGTTTATAAGTATTATACCTGCTGAATAATTAAATACTTACAAAATTGAAAAACAACATACATACAACATTGCGTTGTGGTAGAAAAAAAAACGTATTTTAGGAGATTAAAGAAAGGGTAAAGGCTCTTACACGAATATTGCCTAGGGCCTGTTACTCCAACCTTGGTACCGGAGGTTTGGATAACTCAGTCGTTACTAGTTCTCACTACAATTATATTTAAATAATTTTGTGTACTGCATTGTAATTACCACTTGAATGATTGTTGATAAAAAAAAGTCGACATAGTAGTTGAATGAGCTTTGTTTTTCCACAGAAACAGACTTATACTCGTAGCTAATACGAGTAATTAGTGAATGAAATGAAGTTGATTTGTTGATTAACACCAATTTTGAGGAATATTTTTGTCCCACCTACTATCAATACTTACACATCCATTCCATTTTTCCATTCCATCAGCCCTTTAACGTCCACTGCTGGACAAAGGCCTCCCCAAGAGAACGCCACAACGAGCGGTCCCGTTATGGGGTATAATGGCGTAATCGCCACGCTTGGCAGGCGGGTTGGCAATCGCAGCGGATGTTGTTAATACTCGAGGAAGTGCTGCTGCCCACTCCCTCGGTATTCCCTCAGTCGGCTCTTACGACTCCCGTGGGTAGAGAGGGGAGGAACAATTCTAAAGCCGGCCCCATACGGCAAAAACTACTTACACATACTTACAGAATTTCAAACTTTCATGGTCACTTATAATTCTAAACGTTTTTACGGGATTTATACCATGTAAATTTGTTAAGTTGCTCCGTGATCATGGCGCTTGCAACAGTGCCGAAATATCGAAAACTGGTAAGTAAAAATTTACATGGTATAAACCCCGTAAAAACGTTTAGAATTACACATACTTAATTTTAATAGGTACACAACAATACCTAACTCATGAAAATATAATTTGTACCGAATTCCTTACGGCGTAATTTTGTATTTTGTACAATATTTTTTCTAATCTTGTTTGTCTGTTTCATCTTTTTTAACTACTAATCTTTAATTATAAAACCATTTGTGTAGTTAAACAATGAATGGTCTTTAACAGATATGTATATTAGAAAAATATGTTGCCTACAAATCCTGCGAAAATTATATGTATATGTATATCGTTGATGTACCTCAATAAATAAATAAATAAAGTATGTTCAATAAGTAAATAGTTGCGTTTGTGTTGAACCTTGCACGATCATACTTTTTGTACTTTATATATCTTATAATAATATTAATTACATTTTGTCACATCATACAATAACTTTTTTCACTTGCCTAATTAATTTTAAAATTAAGTATTTTAGTATTACAAATTACCAAGTTGAGTTTACGCTATCTACACGCGTTTATTATTTGTAACGGCTGTTACCTCTTAATTCAAGAAGCCGAGTAAGAGACCGTTTAATATAATTCATATACTCAAAGTGCGGCCACTAGGAATGTAGACTCGTTAATTATTACCGAAGTAAACACGTACACTATATAAAGTATTCAGTATTAGCTATCTGCATTGTTGTAATTGCGCGCGTAGCAGACAGTTACCAACTCAGAATTTGTTATAACAACAGCCGTCCAGGGCGAACTACCTTTTATAGCATCAATTACGGATAACGCTTCCACAATTCCAACGAATGTGTGCTTCTGAGTTTAAGCAGTCGGTAGGTTGGGTGGATAATTGAATATCTAATGTACGAGTATGTAATTGTAACACTTACACTAATTAACAGTAGTTTCACTCATTTTGTTGCACAATTTAAGAGCATCCACTACTGCGAGTAAGTAGGTTGGCTTTTAGTTATGTCTCAGGATCATAGTATAGTAGCGAGATTAAACTTGTACCAGTTTTGAGTTAAAATAGATTCAACGAAATGCGTTGAACAGTTTTTGCGTGATGTGTTAACAGACCATAAGATTTTTTCATCTAACTGTTATTTTTTGAGAGTTATAATCGATTTCATATTTTTTTGTGTTAATTTATATGGCCAAGCATGTCAGTTAATGCTAAAAAAATATTCACATATATCGAAATACAAATACAAGTATCTATATAGTTATTTATTATTCCAAATGAATACAAAACCAGTCAACCTTATAAACTACGATGCCCTTTTTAGAAAATAACCCAGTCGAGGCCGTAAAAACTGTGGCGTACCCAATCAACACGAAGCAAGCCGTCGGCAAATGTTATACAGAAGCGATGTATATAACTTGTACCGAACATTTTAACTAAAATACCGCTCATTCCTGTCTCCTGGGTGTCATACAAAGTGACAAAGGGATAACATGAGGTTGACGGGCGGCAGCACTCACCTGTTTATTAACTAAACGACTACGCAAGGAGAGAAGTTTAGCAACCTACGTACTCGTTAGGGTGTTAGGTTTTATTAAATTATAGCACTTTTTGTTTAGCACTTAAATTTATATATTTCAGACATGGTTTTCAATTGGTTAGCTAAAAAGTATGGACATAACGAGGTATTCTGTATCAGGTAGTGTTCTATTTATTTGTTTCTTCAGAGGAATAAATAAATTTACTTATGTACGTATATTCACGTGCCAGAGGTTCCCAGAGGGGTGAGCAGAGACAACTAATTGCAACTTGTCGTAACAAGGCCTTCTGTTATCCATTTTTTAAATTAAATTTATATTGCATTTCTTTTGCAACTATTGTTGATAAAAAATAGACATAATCTCTTTCACTAGGAATTCTAGTTATGAACCTTTGCCATTTTGTACTCATTTTATACTAATGATGTAATATTTGCTAAAATATTTATATTTCAAGAACCAACATGTAAATCAACACAAAGCCCGAAAATTTTAAATCAAATATAACAATCATGAGCAGGATTTTCATGCTTCACATGTCAAATGCTTAAAAAATAACCAAACATGTGTAGTTTTAGCTTACGACAACTGCCGAGGTTTAACAACCTATTTTATAATATAATAAGTATCTTTTAGTAAAATTATGGCCGTGTGGGGCCGGCTTTAGAATTGTCCCACCCCTCTCTACCCACGGGAGTCGTAAGAGCCGACTGAGGGAATACCGTGGGAGTGGACAGCAGCACTCCCTCGAGTATTAACAACATCCACTGCGATCGTCAACCCTGCCTGCCAAGCGTGGCGATTACGGCATTATCCCCCATGACAGGACCGCTCGTTATTGCGTTTTCTTGGGGAGGCCTAGCCCAGCAGTGGACGTTGAAAGGCTGATGGATGGATGGATAGTAAAATTGAATAGACAAGTCTTTCTTCATATGGGCATATGAAGAAAGACACAGTACAATTTTGTAAATGTATACCTACGAGTAGCTAATATTCTATTCAAGGCAGTCGTCGCTGTCCTCACCCGTTTTTAAATATTAAAACGTGTCCTATTTCTCGCCCGTATTTATACCTATGCGTTGCTATTTACATATATGTATAGATTGTACATATAGGTATATTGTTGCAATCCACGTTACAATCAACAAACACATAAAACATATAATAAGGTGGGTTTGTGTGTAGAGCGCGGTCGGCGCCGCCACGGCGTGTTGGGGCGCGGTTGCTATGACTACGCCTGAACCCCCTTCCCCACCTCCTTCAGGTTTCAGCTGACCCGCCGACCCCTAGTGAAGAGTCGTTCGTAACACTGTCAGTGTTATAGGGATGGGCAAATAAAATAAAAATTCTTACTATTATTAGTTATTTGTTTTTTTCATTTGCTTATCATTACGAGCTTTCAATATGAGATTTTATTCTTATAATTTACTAGTGCATTACCCGCTGCTTTGCTCGTGTCATACTGATACACCAATTTTGTAAATGATTTGCGTAAAATCTATTCTTAGTGCTCACCTAGAATATTAAAGAAACCTATATGTAAATTTTCAGGGTCATTGACCCACGAGTTTGGGCTGTGCGTTGATATGTACATATTTAGATTAATAAACAGATATTTTACTTCATTTTAATGTTAATTTATTTAACGTTTTTTAGCATAGCATATAACATAAGCAGTTTTAAGAGAACGTTGTAACTAATTATCCCGTGAAAAGTTGTCCTTTGGTTTTGTGGTCGAAAAGAAATTTTATTACATCTTGAACTTTTTTCTGCAAACCACCTATGACATGTATGGTGTGGTGTATTTCGATCTTTAGGAAAATATAGCCAAATTATGCTCACTGCTTTCTTAATAAAGGATAAAGAGAGGGTTTGGGCCTGCGGCGCTCTAACTTACCATACAAAACAAACGCCATTGTTTCACGCTGATCTTCTGTGAGAGACACATTCTTTCTTACCGTCTTCGAGAGAAGACATTCTTTCTTACTGCCTTGGGTGACGCCTTTTTTTTGTTAAGGCGGGAAAAAATGTTCCTAACCACACACCCCGTCGTTTGGGGCAACGAACAGGGTAGTGTGGGGCCTTTACCCACTAAAGAAACCCGCCGTGTGCCGTCTCTCCACCTTTATTGGTGGGCCACTGGAACTATATTACATTCCTTCGGTGGTGGCTTGGGTGGCGCCTACGCCATCTGTCGGATGTATTTGCATACATTGTTCCATCCATCAGCCTTTCGTTATCCACAGCTGGACATGGCTTACATTGTTCCGACCAGCAATTAACAATCGTACCAAATGATGATATGTCCCTTTAAATACTTTTTTAAGCACTTGACATGCTGGCATGTATTTACCAGAATACAAAAGTGTGAAAATATGACGACAGCTCAGTTGGCAGATCGTCTAAATGATATTCAGAAGGCACGGGCTTAGGTGGCTATAATTTTCTAATTCACCCTTTCGAACTTTTTGTTCTGGTAAATGGCCAATCGTGTCAAGTGCATATATATAAAAAACTAGTCTTTTCAAGTAAAATCTTAGTATTTAGGTTATATCACAAATTCCCGAAATTACTATTTATATAAATATAATCGCGGGATAAATCGCGGGGACAAATTATAGACTTATCAAAAATTTAAATAATAAAGAGCTATCAACCAAAAAAGTTGTATTAATATCCGTTCAGTAGTTTTTACGCCAATTACGGAAAAACAGTCAAATATTTAAAAAAAAATCTTATTGTTTAAAGACACCTAAATAGCCTAATACATTCATTTTTTCTCAAATAAATCATCACTCTGTTGCAGCTTTATAATAGCTTAGATAGATAACAACAAGATAATTTATCTAGATAGCAGTTAAAACTATTAGCAATGTTTTAATAACAGTCGTTATCGCTTGTTATACCACTTCACTATAGGACGTTTAGTTCTCGACATCCTTAGCTTTATGAATACTTCAAGCTTCAGGTGCTTGCACATCGTACACTCTGGGCCAATAAAAGGTAATACCCCAAAAATCTACGTCGCGGTGCTTAAAAAACAAAAACACTTCTTGAGGTTATGTTTTAAAAAGTCTTGTTGTATTTCTTGGGCGATGTTGCTTCGTTATTTACCTAGTAGATTTTTTTATTGCTAATGATGGCAGACGGGCCACGACCCACTTGATGGTAAGTGGTAACCGTGGCTCATGGACTCAACTATACCTAGAGTTTGTCAAGCCGCTGCGCATCATTTCATTTCTCAGATATGAAATGAAGAAATAAATGGCTATCTTCTGCTACAGCCAAACCACACAGACGTGCTTCATGACCGGTCACACAGGAGACGGTGGTACCGACCCGTTTGGGCCCGATAGCAAGTCAGTACTCTCACTTGGTACCCAGCCCTACCACCAGTAATGCAATGGGTGATAATTGCTTACTTCCCTTAATCGCCTTGTACGGCACCCGCGGGAAAGGATGGCGTGGTGCCACTTGTATTCTTAGTCCGTCACCACACGGACAATCGGATCGATGGAATTCGTTATTAATTAATTTCGTGTATGAAGTATACATATAGCTATAAAGAATACACATCATAATGTGAACTATTGCACGCCTCATAAGTGAAGCGTTGAGGTGGGTACTACTGTCACTTCACACAAAACAACTGATTTTTCAAACTTAAAATATCTCTATTTATCATATATTGCACTTGTAATATAATATATACATACACATATCAAGAAAAAACACAATTTTTAACACTCATGATATTTTTGATGCCATTTTTGTTATTTAAACTAGTTAAAAAACTGTTTAAAAAAGTTCTGTCTTGGACGTCCGTGTGTCTATATGTGCGGATCCTGTGTGTTATCACGATAACGACCGAAATACTTCACTAATCGTGTCTTTTTTGTTCTGTTACGCTCCAGTATTGTTAGGAATAGAACCCTATCACTTTTCACGTTCTGATTCGATGTGGTTTAATTGTTATTAAATAAACAAAAATAGTTTGAATATGTATGGTCAATTCGATCATATACTAAAACCAGCGCTATCTACCTTATTTAGTGAGAACTACTTGTATAGAACCAATATAGTAGTCATCCATCCATTCGTCCATTAGCCTTTCAACGTCCACTGTTGGACATAGGCCTCCCCAAGAGAACGCCACAACGAGCGGTCCTGCGCCGACCGCATCCAATGGCTTCCCGTGGCTTTGACCAGATCATCGGTCCCTTTTTTAGTTGCGCGCTCATTATGGGGGATACTGCCGTAATCGCCATGCTTGGCAGGCGGGTTGGCGATCGCAGTGGATGTTGCTAATACTCGAGGTAGTGGTGCTGCCCACTCCCCCGGTATGTCCTCAGTCAGCTCCTACGGCTCCCGTGGGTAGAGAGGGGTGGAACAATTCTAAGGCCGGGCCCACACGGCAAATATAATATAGTAGTACTTCTTTAAATTAGCGCCATCTATATAAGACATGAGAACCGCATTAGTACTTTTTGAAAATATCTATGTGATTTATTGAAAACTACTTAGTAAGACATTATTAGTTACTTATTATGAGGCGTTCACTTTTGGATTTTCCAATTTTTTTTATTTTATGTTTGTGTTATTCTACTTTATCATCAGATTGATTGTCAATAGGAATTTCGTATTGTAGTTTGTTCTTTATTTGTTTGAGGAAATAAATTAAAATAGATGTGTTTGAAAGCTGTATTCGGTTGATCGAATAGCTATATATTCCAACTAACGATCAACAGTTACTGAAATTTATTACTGCTTCAGTTTTAAGCTACGCTAGCAATATCCCGTGTGTCAATATTGTTTGAAATTATCCGGTTGTTGTAAGAGAGAGTGAGATGATACAGCCATGTCAATGTTATCGTATGTAAATGAAAAGATATTAATGTGTTTGGGAGTGGAGTGGTCTGTAATTAATTATTTTCTGCGACAAATAAGTGAAACGTGTTTTAACAAAACATTAGCGAACCCCTCCGTAGCCTCCATGTATGAATAACTAAGAAATGGTTAAAACTTCACATTATTTTAGTACTACACATTTTTTGTGCTATAGGCACTTGGTATTTATTAGATCAAATAGCGCATTTAGGCACTAATCTACACTATTATAATACATAGATTTATTTTAACACTAGCGTGTGCCCGCAGCTCCACCGCAGCCAAAGGCTAGTTTTTAGGTTATATCTCAGGTTCCCGAGGTAGTAACGAGATAAATCTAGCAACTAAGACTCTTAATGACATGAATTCTAGTGAAGACTTTTTAGCCGCTAACTACTCTAATATGATACTACTACTTTTTCTCATTCTTTTTCTTTAAACCAACAGATGAACTTGAAATATCTGATATAATTAATAATTTTAAATCATCACATGCAACTGGTACAGATGGACTTAGTAATATTATTATAAAAAACGTAAGCAACTCATTAGTTAAGCCTATTTCATTCTTATGTAACCTTAGTCTTATTACAAACTGCGTACCCGATAGTATGAAGGTTGCCAATGTGTGTCCGATTCATAAAAACGGTGAAAAAACAAATCCAGCTAACTATAGGCCCATCTCTCTGTTGACCACTCTGTCCAAAATATTGTAAAGATTTGTCAACAGGAGACTTATAGCCTTTCTTGAAAAATATAAACTCATATCGGATAGTCAATACGGTTTTAGATCTGCGAGATCGCCCGAGGATGCCGTAACAAATTTAGTTGACCACATTACACATCTTTTAGATAATGGTAAACCCTGTATTGGTGTCTTCCTCGATCTCGTTAGGGTGTTCGATACAGTGTCCAGAAACATATTACTCGAAAAAATGTCACTTGTCGGAATCCGCGGTGGCCCTCTGGAATGGTTCAGTTCCTACCTAAGCAATAGAAAACAGAGGGTGACCGTGGGGGGCCACTGCAGTGATGTCGCCTCAGTGAACTTTGGCGTACCACAGGGTAGTGTTCTTGGCCCTACCCTCTTCATCATATATATTAATGCCCTGTGCTCATTGACACTACCGGCAGCAAAAATCTTCACATATGCGGATGATACTGCTATCATTTTCCCGCAGACTCTTGGCCTAACGTTCATGAGAAGGCAGAATATGGTCTTAAAATTGTCGTCGATTGGTTGAAAAGAAATCTTCTGTACCTTAACATCGAGAAAACTAATGCCGTTTGCTTTAGTGTATCTAAACGAACCAGTCCCAGGGTGCCACTTATTGTAAAACTTCACTCCTGTTCTGATCCCAATAAATGTGACTGTCCAGTGATCAAAAACACAAACGCTATCAAATATTTAGGTGTCTACCTTGACAATCATCTGATGTGGACTAAGCATATCGAGTCATTACGAATTAGGGTTAGAAAACTCTCATACGTGTTCAAACGCCTGGCTAAATTAGCAACGTACAAATTAATTAAAATTTATATATCTGGCTTTGTGCCAGTCGGTTTTGGGGTACTACTAGGAAATAATACTTCCTGGGGGGCAGCTGCAAAGACTAATCTACTTAAAGTGGAAAGAGCATAGCGAGATCTCTTGAAATGTGCACTTCAACTTCCGTAAAAATATTCAACTGACCTTCTGTACCAGGAGTCTCAAGTACTTAGAGTGAGGCAGTTGTATGTCATGTCTGTTGCTATGCGTTTCCACAGGATTAGCCTTTTTACATGTAATATACCATTACGTTCTAATCGACTACCTCGGTGGGACACGATTAGATGTTATAAATCTATTGGCCAGAAGTCATTCCTATTTATGGGACCCTATATCTACAATAAACTAGAAAGAACTCTAAAAATAGCAAAGCTACGGAATAAAACATGCAAAAACAAGATTTTTTCATGGCTAATAAGTTTGGATTACACAAGCACTGAAGAATTACTAAAAATACCCAAATAGCACTTAAGACACATTTACACTTTTAACAATACACGCATACCATAGTTATATAACCCCATTTCACAAACCAAACACCTCCATGCTACATATACCATACATAAACACACACACACACACACACACACACAGACACACGCACACAAACACACACACACTATTATGTTAAATCAAATATTATGTATGTCTCTAATACTGCCAAGCCTCTTGGATTGTTAAGAGACTAGATCCCACGACACAGGGCATCCTAGTGTGAGGTCTAGTGTTATATTTAAATATTATCATTGTATTTTTGGCATAATAAAGATTTATTATTATTATTATTATTAAATCGTATACCAATTTTTATGTTTAATTAATAGTTATCAAAAAGTTGCAGCAAAATCCGTTCAGTAGTTTTTGCGTGATGCGCGATCAAACAAACAGGCAAATAGACAAACAGAAAAACCGACAAACCGACAAACAGACAAATCGACAAATAGACAAACAGACAAATCGACAAATAGACAAACAGACAAATCGACAAATAGACAACCAGACAAATCGACAAATAGACAAACAGACAAACCGACAACCAAAAAAATCTAAAACAAATATTTTGTGTTCAGACACGCCTATATAGCCTAATACAGTAATTTTTTCTCTAATATCTTAAATGTACAGACACAGCTCTGTTACAGCTTTAGCTTATTTAGTAAGCAAAATACATAAATTTGATTTCGGAAAAAATGCGTTTAAAGTTTAAGTTTTCATGTCATAGTCTATGCATGTGGCTCATGCATATGTTTTTTTATGTCAAATGTTAATAGATCTTGGGCTGTTTTTCTGAATGGTAATATACCACCAATTTGGTGTCAAAAATTTATTTTGGGACAATTTGAGATTTGTGCATGTTGGCATAACTGGCGTCCAATTAATCTAAATTTCAGTTCTTACCTGTGTCTACGTTGATCTTTAACATCTGGTGTATGGTAAACGATCACAGTAATATACTTAGTGTACGCGACTTGTTAGACTGTCTGTGATATGTCTAGCTCTAGGCAATAATATGTTCAATGTAATGTTTTGATTTGTTACGGCAATGTTACGAACTAAATAACTATGATGAATAGTATGCTACGGATAACTTTGCCAATAGATAATATACTAATATTAGGTAACTTTAACCACAGACTTCTTGGACTAATATAAACGAAGGTTTCTAGTATGTATACGCAAACCCTTTAGGGTTTACCTTGGTTCGGTGCGGATTGTGCTTTAATCGAACAATTCAACAGAATGTTAAGATTACGTCGTAACACGCTTAGTGAATTATATTTTGCGGTTGGACCCTTTCAACTCTGTGACGTAATTACGTAGGCCACATTTACTAAACCTTTAGTGGTAACATAAAACGGTCAATTAGGTGAAATTAAAAGCGCCGCATTTGCAAATTGGCGTGTTTACCACGACATCGGACAACAATGGTCGGTATATAATGGAAACTAGAGTGAAATTATCTTTTGTATATGAATAGTCCTTTGAAAATCCACCGTTTTTATTTTTATGTAGAACACGCATGACTATAAACTATCTATTGAGGAAAACAATGTCTTTGTTGCTGGTCGTAGCCTTTTCTATTTTTTATGTATTCTAGAATAGTTCTAATAGACTGCAGTGGTAATTAAATTGGAGTTTTGTTCTTTTTTCAACCCTTTTTTCAGTCGCACTATAGCGCACGGATTTCCTCTAATGGTAAGAGGGACGAGGCCATAGTCCGCTACGCTGGTCCAGTATGGGTTGGCAGATGACGTCGAGAAAAGCTTTCAGGCATGCAAGTTTCTTCACGATGTTTCCCATCACTGAGCAGTGATAAATTGTAAACAAATACACACATAATTTAGAAAAGTCAGAGGTGTGTGCATCTCGACCTTAAACTGGGAATCAAACTCGATACCACTGTCTTTTGCAGTCCTTAGTTCGTCAGGTTTTACCACTGCTTTTGATTTACTGGGTTTTGTTTACGATGTTTGAAGTAAAATGTAAATTTCCGTTATCTCTTTGGATCAAATCTAATGTATATCTATAAAGCTGTAACAGAGCTGTGTCTGTACATTTAATATATTTGAGAATAAAATGACTTTATTAGGCTATATAGGCGTGTCTGAACACAAAACTATTATTTTTAGATTTTTTGTCTGTCTGTTTGTTTGTTCGCGCATCACTCAAAAACTACTGAATGGATTTGATGCAACTTTTTTATTTGACATTTTATCCCGCTACTACATCGGTAACCTGAGATATCACCTAAAACTAGCTTTTGGCTGCGGCGAAGCCGCGGAACAAGGCTAGTTATATATATATTTATATGTATAGAGGCGTATGAATGATGTAAAAGAAAATTTATATAAATAAATAATTATGTAATATTTTTTCATTATTTCAAATCCTGCTCGTGACTGTTATTTTCGATTTCACATTTTCACACTGTGTTAATTTATATGGCTAAGCATGTTAAATGCTAAAAAAAATATATATAAAATATCAAAATATTGTTTTATTTATTGATATCATAGTATGATACAATATGGACGTGAAAGAATGTCCGATTTTTTTTTTGTTCTTTTTTATGATGTTTGGCCACGAGACCGTGAATTACGCCTAAGTGACATAACGGATTTGGATGATATCTGGTAGGTAGATAGATAGTACTGGATTAACATATTATTGGGTATTTTTTATGCCAATCATTTAATAGTTCCTTTAGGATAGCCACTTTAGCTTATGGGTCTAACTAGTAAATGGATTAGAACGAAAAATGTAAATATATTTTCTAGTGTGGTAGAGCCTTGGTTATCCCAACATGATTAGGCCGGCTCGGCCGGGGAAGTACCAACTTTTCACAAAATATCAGCGTGTAACAACGGTAGCAAGTCCTACTAGCGTCTGTAGGCTACGGTAACCGCTTACCATCAGGTGAGCCGTATGCTTGTTTGCCATCCATGTGGTATAGAAAAACAATACTATATATATAGTAAGATGCTTTAATTAAATTAGATTTTTTCAGTACGCGCAAACAAAGACGCACGGAAAAGCTAGTCTTTAATATTCATTATTAACTCTGTAGCATCCTGTACGTGAAGATACACCGTCATGTTTCATAAAGTTATTGAATTCTTTGTAGAAAGTTCTGACTAAATATATAACCACAAAAAACTACGTAATCTCATTACTCACATAATCTCAAACATACTTCAAAGCGAAATAAAGCTTATCTACTGTTTATATGTGACCACGCCCTGCACTAAAGATTAATCCTTGTATCGCGGGGACTTTAGAAACATACAATTTCACGGACACAAAGTACATACCCAGACTCAGAACAACCATTTGTGGATCACGCAAAGAGTTGTCTTGTGTGGGAATCGAACCCACTCCACTAGGGCAGTCTGTTTTCATTTTGTAGATTTAATATTGCACAATATTTAAGAGATCACTGTTAAAACGGTCGTCAAGTTGTTTATACGAAAATATAGATGCGAATAGCTCGTCAAATTAATTTTGAATAAATTTTATTGAACGTTTGGATTCATGGGTATTCAATGTTATTGCAAAATCAATGTATTGAATTAAGTTATTAGATATATATTATAACAGCAAGGTTAGTTCGACATTTATATTCGTGTTGTTTGTTAATTTTGCTTACCAATACTTCTCGATACGCGTGGAACGGTTTGAGTTGGTGACATTACGTATTCTTAGCTAGCAACCCTAATAAAATTAGTACAGTTTAATTAACTCATTCAAGTTAATTAATGCGAGTAAACAAAGCATCTACTAACTTTACATCTCTAACGCAAGCTTTGAACTCCCTTGCATTTGGCTGTATTACTATGTAAGGATATATATTTCTACAAGTGTGGTATTTTGTTGTACTTCTACGTGCTACGAGGAATTGCGTAGAACCTTCTCATCTTTTTATATTTATTTGTAGTCCTAAACTACAATTTTCGTAGCAGTCTTGATGTATTTATGAAATGTATATTAAATTATACTAGAAATATTCAAATGCCAATTTCAATGATAAAAGGATGCGCAAATTTAAATAAACTTATGTATTAGAAATTTATAAATAGATACAATATCTGAGTGTCTGAAAACGTTAATCTATGATCAGTGTTATCAGTAGTACATAAGGAATAGAAAGATGGTCTTTATAAGGTCGTAAGGATGCAGCTGTTGTGTCCTGGGAAATCTATTATCTAAGTTTACGATGTAAGACTAGTATAAATTGATATAATATTCATTAGACATAATAGTAATATGCCACATTACAACTCTAGATAGCTACAAAATACTCACAATAATTGAACGTGTATTCAGAATTCGCAGTTGTTAATACTTCGTTATCTGATACCTTTTTTGGTGTTGAGTTCGTTTGAACAAACAAAAGAAAAACAGCACTTTGTGTAGAAGCAACTTAATCTTATTAGGAAACGCTAAAACCATACTAATATCTGAAGAGTGTAATCGTATTATGGAACGATTTAACGCCACCAACACACACCCGAGCACACACATGAAAAGACGATGTTGATGGGTAATTATAATGTAATTTGTGGTGGCATTGGTATTGTTAATATTGTTCTGGCCAATTTTTACATTTTATACTGTGATTTTTAGTATTGGACATGATAATTATTTGACAAAAAACGATTTTTATGAATGTGGGAAAAGAGTGCTTTTTAGTGATAGAGCTTTGCTTATCTCAGCATGAATGGGTTGATTGGGGAAGTTCTACACACCTACCATTGTGTTTCTTATGATGAGTGAGAGCACCGGAGGCCCAGACTCCTTCCCTAACCTCTCCTTATTATCCTTCTTATCCTCTATTTAGTATCCTACTTATCTTCTTACTATCTCTTACGATTTTGTTGTTGTTAATGCTTGTTTGCCAGCCATGTAGTATAACAAAAAATAATAAAAAAATCTTCGAGCTGATTTAGAGGGTAAGCAGGGGACTGCGATACGGATAGGGGTACGCATACGCATGACGTTGATGAATTTCCCAAAAGATTTTTATTATGATGTAAGGAGGAAAAAAGGGGTTTAAAAAATTCTATAAAACAAAATATAGCATCACGCCTGTATTCCCCGAAGGGATAGGCAGAGGTGTATTACACACCCACGACTCGCCAGCTATGTTTAAGTCCCACGTAATAGGGGGCGAGCCTATTGACGTCTACCGGGCACATTTCCAAACTCTGGGCTGCTACTGAGAATTTTAGGCTCTGTAACGTTGCCCGACCCGGGGATCAAACCCGAGACCTCATGATTAGCAGTCGCATACACTACCGCTACACCACCGAGGCAGTTATTATTCTATACCTAAAGGGGTGAAAATTCGCCATCACTGACTCTTATTGACTAAATAATAATTCCTGTCCTGTGAATTTGCACATAACGTGTACATTTGAAACTTGAAACAAAAACTCTTTAATATAATAATAACTCATTAACAATAACCGACGGTAAAAAGAAAAGAACTGAAAAGTGAAAAGATAAAATTTTTAGTCCTAAGTCCTGCTCATAATTTAGAGAAAAACAAACCAACGTTTTTCATGGCAAAAGCTTAAGAACTTAAATTTTTAATAGATAGCAATGTAGATTTGGGCAGTACTTTTTGTAAGAAACTCATCGCCAAGTATTTTCACCATAACACCCAAGATAGTAAAGTGGGATTACAATTTCTAAGATAGCTTGTCATTTATTAAATTATAAAAAAAAGGTACTAATAAATGTATTTTTACGCTTCATGCCGCCCAGTAAAGTGTTGGAACTTAATTGTTAATTACTTTGATGAGAGGCTTCTTACTTAGGATCGGATATTAATAGGCTGTTACGAACTAACAACGTTGGAGTCAAGAAAACTCCAACGCCAATTCAACGCGATGTGAGAAAGTCAAAATATTTTTCTCAAGTTTGTTTCGTAAGAGTTTTGTTTTACTCTTGAAAAAAACTTCATTATACTTGACAGTTTTCGTAGAATTGAACTAAACTCATAATATATACACGGCAAAAAAGTGATTTGAAGAAACCTATAATTAATAATACTGTATTGCTATAAAAGCGTTGTGGACTGGGAAAAGCTACTGCATCTTTTCCCAGTTTGTGGAGAAATATTCAATACTAGTACGCAATTTGCACGTAGGTATGCTTCATACAGTGTGCGGGTCGGGATACCTCCGCGTTGGTGCACCCCGGGCAACGTCTACACTCTAGTGCCAGCGGCACTAGAGTGTCGATCCCGGCAGGGGATGGGTCTCCGCGTGTCCCTCTGATTAGCAGAGGGCACAGTGGATAGGCCGTACGTCCGCTGTGGAGGGTCGCCGGGGTCACAGTGACCCCCCCTGTCCCCGGAGGTGGGGCTTTCAGCCCGAGTGGCGACGGGCCCTCTGCTTGCAGTGGGCCGAACGTCTACCGTGGGGGGCCAGCGGGGCCATAGTGGCCCTCCCGGTCCTGGGAGACGGAGACGGGACTTTCAGCCTGAGGGGCGACGGGCTCACCGCTTGTTTTGCGAGCGGTGGGCACGGTCTGATGCAGACCACCGTTCGGCCCGACCCGTAATCCTGAACGGACAGGACCGGGGGTCTTCGGACCGCGGGGAAGAAAACCCCTATAAAAAATTACCCCAATCCCGTGCTCTGCCGCCCGGCCAGGGGAGCTCAGTCGCGAGGGTTGGCATGTCGGAGGACGTAAAACTTAACAAAAATAGTGAAGACTAAAAATACAAAATGTCCCCAGGATGGTCCCGGGTGCAACGCAACTGGGGAATCCCTAACAGAGCCGAGTGTAAAAACCGGCTCTGTCAGCTCCATGTATATGGGGGGAGCAATCGACACCATGACTAAAAAAAGACGAAGAGAGGAAGGAAGAGGAGGACCCCTGGGAGGCAACCCACACCTGCGGGAAGTCCTACCGCAGGAAGCGGATCAGCTGCCACGTCGGGGATGGAGACGGACGGTGGTGGCGGCGGATAACGGCCGCAAGCGCGCTCGCCCCGAACCCATCGGGGTCACAGCCGGGGATGGCTGGCTCGTTGGAAAGGCCCTCACGACTCCTGAAGCGCTAGAAAGGGATGCGATGGAGTCGGAGGGCAGCTCCACCGAGATACCCCCACCAGAAAGGCCAGGAAGGCCGTCAAAAAGAGGTCGAGGCGCCAACAGGCGCACAGTGCCACGCGCCTTGTCTAAGGCGGACGAGGCGCTTATTAAGGATTTGGAAGCGGGGCTCTCGGTGGAGGAGTGGCAACGTTCCTCACATCGAGGCTCCAAGAGGAGTTTCTGGAGAAAGACGATTTGCTGTCAGCAGATCAGATTGCCCAGAAGGTCTCCGATGCCCTAGCCATCGTCTTTACGGTGGCGGATGGGTCACGGGACCTTCGGGACACCTTCTCCGAGGCCCTCAAGAAGGCCACCAAGGTGGCCTTCAAAGCGTTGGAGTCCCTCCGGTGCCACTCGGTGACTGAGGAAAATAGGAGGCTGGAGGCGCGTTGCAGGCGCCTCGAGGTGACAGAACTCCGCGAGGAGCACAGCGGCACGTGAGCCAAACCCAGGCTCGCCAAGGCCGTGCCTGAAGCCTCAGCCTCAACGGCGGGCGCGGGGTCTCCGGCCCCTGAACTCCTTCAGCGAGGAGCAGATGCGCCAGGTCATCGATCGCATTGGTGCGATCTATGACCCACGCATAGACTCCCTAAGCGCCAGAGTTCCGCCGGAGCCGTGACTCCGACCGCCGCTGGCCGCGGAGAAAATGAAGGCCGCGCCGCCTTCAGGCCTAACAACGCTGCCCTGTCAGGGTGGCCGCGTGGCCACATACTCCGCGACCGCGGGCGCGCCGCCCAAGGGGCAGGGCAAAGCCCCCAAGGCGAAGGCGGCGCAGAAGGCTGGGCAGCGCCCCAAGGGCCAGCCCAGAGAGGAGTTCCCTCCTCTTTCATGTGCTGGACAGCCCTCGCGGGCCCCAGCGACCTATCCCCGGGATCCACGTGTCCCACCTCCTGCACTAACCAATACCTTGGCCGACGCAGGCAGGCTCCTCATGGGCTGGAGCTCCGCGCGGGTCACTGTGCTGGAGCCTCGGCCCGCGAGGTGCTTTAAGTGCATGGCGGTCGGACGCACCCGGCCAACTTGCACTAACTGCTTTGATTGCAGCGGTCTTTGTTTCCGTTGCGGTGAGGCAGGGCACTGGGCGGCAACCTGCACCGCTGCCCCTCACTGTCCCGCGTGCGCTGCAGGCAACAGGCCTGCCAAGCACTGCATGGGGCGGGATGACAGGCCCAAAAAAGGGGGGGACCAGCCAATCGGCCCAGGCTGCCCCCCTTAGCGTGGCTTCGCCACCGTTGCGGGTGGAGGAGGGTTATGGTTACGGCTTAAAGTTCAATCGTGACACTGTCCTCCTTCAGGCGAATCTCAACCACGCCGCCGGGGCGCAGGATTTACTTCTGCAAACCATGTTGGAGCGGTTGATTGGTGTAGTCGTAGCTGCGGAGCCTTATTGCGTTCCTGACCGGCGTCATTAGGCGGGCAGCCGCGATGGCTCCGTGGCAATCGTCAGCTCTATGGCGCTTCCTTCCTCGCCCATGTCGATCAGAGACAGGGGCACGGGATACGTCGCGGCCGACTGGGGGGGGAGTTACGCTGTATGGCGTATACTTCTCTCCCAACCGAAGGCTGGCTGATTTCGGGGTCTGGCTTAACAGCCTAGAGACCTCGATACGGCGACTGGCACCTAGCCACGTTCTGGTCATGGGGGACTTCAATGCCAAATCCACGCCGTGGGGGTCCCCTACGACGAACGCCCGTGGAGCGGCGGTGGTAGATTGGGTGGCGTCGACGGGCCTCTATCTGCTTAACAGAGGCTCCGTCAACACGTGCGTGCGACGACGGGGCGGGTCGATAGTGGAACTTTCGTTCGCTAGCCCCGACGTCGCAGCGCGAGTGAGGAACAGGTGTGTCCTGGAGGAGGTTGAGACCTTGTCCAATCATTGGTACATCCAGATTGAGGTCTCCCGGTCCTTTCAGGGCCCCAGTAGGAGTCACGTGGCGCGCAGAACTCCTGCGTTCCCGCAGTGGGCTGTGGGCAGGCTAGATAGGGACATACTGGCGAAGGCAGCCATCGTTCAATCGTCGCTGTCTTCATTGACCCCTACTGAGGGGGTCGACGTTGAGGCTAGCCGATTTTGCGCTGCGATTACGCAGGTGTGCGACTCGGCCATGTCCCGTGTGCGACGTTCTCCTCCAAGGAAGGGGCTCTACTGGTGGTCCCGGTATGGAAACTTCGAGGAAGCGGCGTTCCTGGCCACCTTAGGGACCTCGGATGTGGTCAGGAGGATCGGGGCGCTGGGGCTT
The DNA here is from genome assembly GCA_948253155.1 of Leucoma salicis. Classification (NCBI taxonomy): domain Eukaryota; kingdom Metazoa; phylum Arthropoda; class Insecta; order Lepidoptera; family Erebidae; genus Leucoma; species Leucoma salicis. Next base: position 11,859,209 of record OX411815.1, read on the forward strand.
AGGGTGGCCCTGGACAAGTCGGAGGCCCTGCTTTTCCATGGGCCTCAACGTCGGCCACCTGCTGGCGCCTCGATCACTGTGGATGGGTTCCAAATTAAGATTTAGTATCTGGGCCTGGTGCTGGACGGGCGGTGGCGCTTTCGCGAGCACTTCCGTCAACTGTCCCCGAGGCTCATCGGTGCGGCGTCCGCCCTTGCACGGCTTTTGCCGAATATGGGCGGACCCAACAATGCGTGCCGATGGTTTTACCCGGTGGTGCTGGAAGAGTGGGCAGGGGTGGGCATCTCGCGGAATGAAGCAGCGGAGAGGGCCAGGGAGGAGGATTCTTCCGCTGACCGCCGTCAACGACCGGGGCGGCGCAGGCGCAGGTATTTGCGCCTTGTGCCGCCCTAGCTGAGGCTGCGGGTGGATGGACCGGGGAACGTCCGCCACCCGCAAGGCCTCCCGCGAAGGTGCAACGGTCCGTGTGCGGATGCGTCGCTCAGTAGAGGCTACCCGAAAGGGTAAGCCGCTGGCGGACCACCGAAGGAATGTAACATAGTTCCAGTGGTCCACCAATAAAGGCGGAGAGACGGCACACGGCGAGTTCCTTTAGTGGGTGCAGGCCCCACACTACCCTGGTCGCTGCCCCGAACGATAGGGTGTGCGGTTAGGAAAATTTTTTTATCGCCTTAACAAAAAAAAAAGGTAAGCTTCATACAAAAAATCTTATACAACAAATGTTTTATATGAAATAATACTATATTTGCAGGTCTAATTAAAAATATAATTAAAATTTCGCCAACAATTTTCTTTCCTTTTAATGTAATAAATAAATTCAAGAACTAAGAAATCGAATACGAGGTGGTACAACTAGTCTGTTGAATTTTTGACACAATTTTAATCTTGATTTTTTTCATATTCTTTATTCACTGTTTTTGACAGATAACGACAACGGTGGAGGAGCTTGCCCGGAATATTCGTGTGCATTTCTATTTTTGATGGATCGTGACGATATATCTTATACTCAGCGTTGTATTAATAATGATTCTTAATATATATATATCAATGACTAGGGTTTGCCATAACTAAAGCGTATACTTACCAGTTTCTACGTCTAATCAAGAGCTATTTAACCAAGTATCATCAAATCCGTTTAGTTAGTAAATTAAATAGCTCTGTTACAATTTTATAATAGTAAAAATATAGATGATAACTTCCATAGATATAGTTTAAGCCCCATTAAAATACTAAGTTAGAGTATTAAAATTAAACTTATTCCTTCTTACTTTATTAACAAAACAAAAAATATTTTAAAGCAGCCGCGTCTTGTAGCGGGTGTTAAAATATTGTTTTTTCCAAGAAACAGTGTAGCTAACATTAATAAAATTCTTCAGTCAAGAAACACGAAACTTTTTTTTATTCTGGGATGCTCTGCGAGTTGGGAGAATTTTTTCCTCCCAACTTAATAAGCACAAGAAGAATTTAATAAAAACGTCAGATTTGGAGTATGACCTTTTGTGTTTAATGATATTGTTATTGTGTTCCTTGACTAGTTGAATTAAAAATTTCATAGTGTCAGTGCGGATAGCTAGTCTGGTATAAGATACTTGGTCCGTGTGGTGACGGACTAAGAATACTAGTGCCCCATCCTTTCCCGCGGGTGTCGTACAAGGCGACTAAGGGAAGAAAGCAATTATCACCCATTGCATTACTGATGGTAAGGCTGGGTACCAAGTGAGAGTACTCACTTGCTATCGGACCCGAACGGGTTGGTACTACCGTCTTCTGTGTAACCGGTCATGAAGCAGGTCAGTGTGTTTTGGCTGTAGTAGAAGATAGCCATTTATTCTTTCATTTCATATCTGAGAAATGAAATGGTGCGCAGCGACTTGACAATACTCTCCGTATAGTTGAGTCCGTGAGCGACGGTTACAACTTACTATCACATAGGCCGTGGCTCATCTGCCATCATTAGCAATAAAACAAAATAGATATTTAAAAATACAAATTAACTGTGGGATTAATTTTTAATATTATTCTAATCTTTTGGTTAAAACTCCTAAAACATACGATCACTTTAAATTATAACTGTTATAAAGCTGTAACAGAGCTGTGTCTGTACATTTAAGATATTTGAGAAAAATGTCTGAACACAAAACAATTTTTTTTGAGATTTTTTGTCTGTTTATCTGTTTAATTGTTCGTGCATAATGCAAAACACATTAAAAAAAAATATATATTTATATGATAGCCCTTGATTAGACTTAAAACTGGTATACATTTTATTACACATTAAAAAAATATATATTTATATGATAGCCCTTGATTAGACTTAAAACTGGTATACATTTTATTCCACCACTATAAGTATCGGGAACCTGAGATATACCTCAAAACTAGCTTTTAGCTACGAAGTCACGGCAAACGCTCGTAAATACGAGTAATAAAAGGCAACATTTATTTAACGCATTAAGTATTTATGTAATGCTTTTAATGGATATAGTACAAATCAGTTAATAATAATTGTTTTCCGCCCTATGAACGTCCCACTGTTGCTCAGAGTGAAAGACGCTTAGAACGTAGTCAACCACGCTGGCCCAGTGCGGTTTGGCAGAATTCACAAGCCATTGAGAAAATCTCTTAGGAATGCACGTTTTCTTAAGATGTCTTCCTTCACCGAGCAGTGATAATTTGTCAACACACATATTCTCGAAAAATCTCCTAGTCAGTGGTGTGTGCCGTGACCTTAGACTGGCGATCGAAACTCAATACCACTGTCTTTGCAGTCCTTGGTTATGCCACTAGGCTATCACACAAATTAGTTTAAATACAAGATTTACCAAAATAGGTAATTACATGTGACTGTCTAAATAATTTGAATTTACAAACAGCTGTGTCTCCTCTCTGGCGTGAACGTTGCGCGAATTCACCCGTCTAACGGGGATCATATTCGAAAAACTTTTAAAAGCCCGTAAGCTTTGGCTCTCTAGGAACAAAATCACAGCCTACTAAAGTATATTTTACCCTTTTGACGACACATTATGTACATTTGCAGAGCGTAACGACACGGGCACGGCTCACAATTTCCATTAAGGCGCGCCGTTATATGAACAGTCCAAATTTTAAGTGCTACGTTAGAAATTGGATTCTAAAACATGCTCAGTTGAGTTGAACATGGACTGAGACTTTGACACATTTGTAACCATAGCATAGGGTTCTGGTGCCGCACCCGTGTAACACATATCGAATTAGCAAAAGTACGGTATCTTAGTGCAATTAGCCACTACGTATTAGGAACCCTATGACCTTCGTATAATTTTGTCGTATGCCCAAAAATATTATTCGAGCTTATTTAGGGCACAAATATGTTATTCATGATGTTCAGTTTATTAATTGCTTATTAAATTTTTAAAGGTGAACGTCGATTATAATTTTGTTATGGGATAGTGTTTGGTACTTGCGTATGTAGCATGATGGTCTATACTATATCTTTATATCGATTGTCTATCGGTCTGTCCTTGATAACATATAGCAACAATGCAGAAGGGACGATATGAAAACTAATGGAACACAAAATAATGGTTTTTATTTTTTATCTCTCTATTAGTCTGTTTGCTAATTTGATAACGTTACATAGTAACTGAACATTCTCAGTAAGAGCACGGACTAATGTCCTTTATGTAAAACTATTGATTTGCCCTCAGTTCTATTCCGACTAAATAATTGACGATTTGTAATTATAAAACAATTTACCAAACAGTAGAACTATATTGTTTAAGCCTTACTATCGTGAATAAGTATTTGAGGATAAAATAACAACCTAAATTGCTTAGTTTATTTTCCACAAGGGTCTATATATTAGTAACGAATTAAGCTTATATATTGTATCCAGCGAGTAGCCGCTTAATGGGGAAGCACTTAAGAGAGCCTCGCCAAAATACTTCTATTGAATGCCTGCGGTGGTATTATGTATTATATATAACTTTATTATCTAACATTAAATAGACTATCTATTATAATATGTAAAATCCGTACTAATTAATTCCTTCTTTGTTACGCTTTCGCGCCGTAACTTTTCAACCGGTCATCATGAAATTTTACATAATTATAGTCCGGCCTATACACAGAAAATGACATAGGTTAGAAAAATGGATGGTTCCTATAGAATAGTAATTTTTCCCTAATTTTACCATTATTTGTAGTCTACTTCTGAATTCTACACAGATGAAGTCATTCATTTCATTTTTTTGTTAACGGCAGTCTATCACTGGGGTCTCTCATGACGATGGATGTGCCACAGGGTTCCAGTTTGGGGCCATTTTTGTATCTCGTTTATATTAATGACTTACCCTATTACGTAGGGGACAATCACAATATTGCGCAGATTATACATCATTATTATTCAAAATTAGAAGACAATTACTTAATTATGACAATGTGAACAATGCACTTTCTAAAGTTGTTCATTGGTTTAATGCCAACAATCTAGTTTTAAATGAGAATAAAACGAAATGTATTGTAGTTCACTACACCAAATGTAAGACTGATTGAAACGAATGTTCAATTAAATGGCGTAGAGCTGGACCTTGTGGAGCCTACTGTTTTCCTGGGCATTACTATAGACAACAAACTCCAATGGGGCTAATCCCATATGGGGGGAAAATTGTCAAGTAGGCTTAGTTCAGCAGCATATGCGGTAAGAAAAATTAGATTATTGACAGATGTAGAAACGGATAGAATTATTTATTTCAGTTATTTTCATAGTATTATGTCATATGCATGCTCCGGGGATGCTCCGCACATTTAAATTCTATATTTGTACTCCAGAAAAGGGCTATTCGTGAAATTTATAAATTAGGCCAAAGAGTTTCCCTTAGAGATAAATTCAAAGAAATAAATATTCTAACTGTTGTGTCACAATATATATATGAAAATATGTTATATGTCAAGAAAAATATCGATAACTTTGATAAGTTTTGAAATAAAACTACGTTTACGGAATCTATCGCGTTTACTTGATTTTACTCCTATCCCGACGTTTCGAATACTTTACAGCATTCATGATCACGGGTGGACTTAGATGATAGACGTCCAAGGTTGATCGTGGTTTGATAAGTACAGTGACGTTCATCATATTAATACTAGGAACAAAGGCAATCTTATTGCACACAGTACTCGTCTCCACAGAATTAGTAGCCCTTCATGGGGCAATGTATACGCTTCTTCAATAAAATTCCCGAAAATATCCGAAATATGCCTTTAAATAAGTTTAAGGAAACATTAATAGTTAGACTATTTAGTTATTACACAATTTCGGATTATCTGGAAGATAAAACAAAATGGTTTTGAACTGCTCCTCATTGTAAAATAAGCATACCCCTTTTTATTTTATTATAGGTATTGTTTTTTCCACAATATTGTGTGTTCTGGTGAGCACCTACTTTAGTATTAATTTAAATCTTGTAAGAAAAATTAAGATTTAAAAAATTGGCTCATGAGTTTCTTGCCGGGTTCTTCTCATGAAAAGCCTTACTACGGAATCCGGCCGCTTGTGGCGATTGCAATCGCTCCATTGCGGATGCACTTGCCTCAAGCACTCGTGTTAGTTATTAGTAAGTAGCTTTGACGATTTTGAGTGCTGTTATAAAAAGCCTATGAAATAAAGTTATTTTTTGGAATTTGAATTTGAATTTAATATAACACACATTCTTAACCCATTCCCTGTCCATTTGTAGACACAATAGAAATTTAATTGTTATGTATCATATATGATTCATGGGACAGGGAACCTGTTAATGTACCAGTATTACAACCAGTTCATAATTTGTAATAGTATACATTGGGATAAGGAAAAAATGGGAACTTTCATTATATTTATATTTTTTCTTCTTAATGTTTGCTTCCTACTGCACCAGCCCCCACGTATGTATCGTATTAATTATGTTGCAACTAGTAGGACTACCCTGGTAGGTACCACATCTTTTTTATTAAAAAGGATTTTATGCCATTTCCATCCATCCATCCATCCATCAGCCTTTCAACGTCCACTGCTGGACACAGGCCTCCCCAAGAGAACGCCACAACGAGCGGTCCCGTTATGGGGGATAATGCCGTAATCGCTACGCATGGCAGGCGGGTTGGCGATCGCAGTGGATGTTGCTAATACTCGAGGGAGTGCTGCTGCCCACTTCTCTGGTATTCCCTCAGTCAGCTCTTACGACTCCCGTGGGTAGAGAGGAGTGGGACAATTCTAAAGCCGGCCACACGGGCATGCCATTTACCAGAAAACAAAGTGCGGAAATGTGAAATAGAAAGCATAACAAATGTTTTGATAATAAAAAAAATATGGCCATTTGATATAATTAATTTTAATAACAAGAAATAATATGTAATGGAAATTAATGGCCCCGAGTGAATGTCACGATAACTTTATCGGCAGAGCGTCTGTACTTGCTCCTCAATTTACTTTTGAAAGTATTATTGGTAAAAAAACTTTATATTCGACCATCATACACTAAATCTGGCTTTATTACAAGAAGACTTAAAAAATCCTAAATAAGAAACATGTATTTGTTATTGCGGTGACATGGAGCTTTACTTGAAATTGCTTACCTTGGCTAATTATGATTTTAGTATAAATACTAAAATCATATGATCAATCATTATGATTTTAGTATAAATTTTATGATTTTAGTATAAATTTTATAAATTTTAGTATAAATACTAAAATCATAATTAGCCGAAGTAATTTATATATTTTTTTAGTAATTTGACTGCCTCGGTGGTGTAGCGGTAGTGTATACTAGTTGTAGACTGCTAATCATGAGGTCTCGGGTTCAATCCCCGGGCAGGGTAATGTATTTGAGCTTTTTCCTAAAAAGAAAAATTCTCAGTAGCAGCCCGAAGTTTGGAAATGTTCCCGGTAGACGTTAATAGGCTCGCCCCCTATTACGTGGGACTAAACATAGCTTGCGAGTCGTGGGTGTGTACTACACTTCTGCCTACCCCTTCGGGGAATACAGGCGTGATGCTATGTTTTTTTTAGAAGTCACAAAGAGCAGAAGCACTGTTTAACAAATATAATGACCTAAACAAAAAGTTGAATATGCAAAAATTACCATTACAAGTCCATATAAAATAAATTCTTAGTATTTTTTTATGTCGTCAAGTCTTAGTAAGACACGAATTAAAATGTAATAAATACTTAATTAACAATAGATCCTACTTGCGATTCCGTCCACGTAGACTACAGAATATAAATACATTACTCTATGGCACACAAAATTTCTGTATCTAAAAATAGGGGGCCCCATTCTACGGGAAATATTCATTTTTCCGAGATTAAGAGTAGCCTATGTAGTTTTCTGGGCTCCAGAATATGTTTGCAAAATTGCATGTTTCAGTAGTTATAGCGTGAAAGCGTAATAAACAAACTCATTTTCGCATTTATAATATTAGTAAGGATTATTTGGAAAAAGAAGACGTCTTAATAAAATTACTTGCATAATAATAAATTTATGATACGAAAACGATTCGATTCTCCCGTAGTGTGCCTTTGGGGATAATTAATTATTAACATTGTTGGCATACTCGTATAGAGTTGCGACTGTTTCGCATCGGATTAGCTACTGTGAAATTCTCTGGATGAAATGTAAGGATAATCATTCATCAAGCCCGTTTTACAGGATGAGATTTTTATTATCCTCGCTGAATAATGTATTAGGCTTATTGCTACACTCATTTTTGCGCAGAAATTCTAAGTATACAAATGAATATATGTAAACATTGTCAGTTGTTTAAGTACCTATATGGTTTTATTTCTCTGTAGGTAAAGAATAATATTCTGCAAAATAAAGTGACAAATGTACTCAAACTTTAATGTCGCTTACGGGTAGGCAGAACTTAGTTTGGAATAAAATATGCGCTTAAACCAAATGTCAGAAACATGTTAAGATAAAACTAAAGTCGTTGCAGTCAAAGTTACGGGTAATAGTATTATTGTAATATCCTTGAATAAGTACTTAAAACATTTTGATCTATATTTTTAGCACTTGACATGCTCAACTACTTTTAGAGTACAAATTATTATTTGTGAATGAGAAAAAGAGAACTTTAGTACGAGCGGGAAAAGTAAAAAGGAGGGAAAAGGTAGCTGAGCATGTCAAGTGCTAAAAATATAGATCAAAATGTTTAAAAAAATCACGCCATCAAATAGTATGGATTTTAATTGCAAAATTATACTTGCTATATTGGATTAATGCATGTAAATGCGTTCCGATAGATGGCGTTGGTCGTTAAGTCAAATGTAATGAGGAAATTGGGTATGACCGCAAGTTGGTACGGTACCTCAGTGGATTAGATCACTTCCCCGGATAGGAAGGGATGCAGGTTCGATTCCTGCTCGTACTAAAGTTCTCTTTTTCCTCATTTACAAATAATAATTTGTACTCTAAAAGTACCTAAAATCTATTGAAGCGTATGGCATCGTATACCTTGGCGAAAAATTTCACACAACATTAATAAATTATACGAAAATTGAATAACGGTTCCATGTGATCGTTTTAAAAGCATACCGCCTTATATACAGTGGTAACCTTAAATTTAATCTCTTAGTGGAGCACATCACACAAACCCAAGGAAAAGTAAAAGCCCTCAAATAGGAGAATGAAAAACGAGCAAGAAGCTTATACGTTAAGCGTTTTAATCTTCTTAAGTGAAAACATATACACAATACGTAATAGTTTAAAGTTGTTGAAGTATTCGTTCGATATATTCACGATTTTAATAACATTACCTCGAATGTATTATGTTAGGGAATTCCATATCATATAAAAAACATAGCATCACGCCTTTATCTCCGAAGGGATAGGCAGAGGTGTATTACACACCCACGGTTCGCCCGCTATGTTTAAGTCCCAGGTAATAGGGGGCGAGCCTATTGCCGTCTACCGGGCACATTTCCAAAGTCTGAACTGCTACTAAAATTTTTCTTTTTACCAAACGGCTCAATAACAAGATTTTTCACTAAAATTATGTATCGACGTCAACACAGCTACAACAGACCTATAAAATGCCCGTTTCTTTTCTTCAGACAAAAAGCGCTTTCATATTACTGAATTCAATTTGCTGAAGTATAACGATGCTTATTTAAGATGTTTGAATAATCATATCAACTGAGAGCTTCACTGACAAGCATGAACCAATAGAGCTATAAAAAAGCAAAAGATTTATACGGCGAAGCTGCATAAAATCTAGTACTTATATAAAAAAGTATTGCAATCCTAGTGAGAAATGTCATAGATCCTACTTGCCATTTCGCATAGATGCATCACATTTTAAAATGGCCTGATAAATATTTGCTGAAACCCATATTAAGCTACCAATAGTAATTGTTACAAATAGTTATTAGAAGCAATTAAGGACTGTTATCGTACCACCTGTGCTCTCATTATTACTAATCCTCAAAGGGCCCTAAAGGTTGTTTACGTCTGAAACCGGTTAACTTTCGTGATAGATATAATGTAAAAACTTGAGAGGCTTTGAACCAGTTACAATGGTGGAATTTATTTAAGGTATTCGAAGTAATCCAGACATCTACCTATATTCAAAGTACCACTTTCAAGCAATTCATTCGCATTATCCTATTTGTCCGTGTGGTGACGGATTAAGAATACAAGTTTCAACACCCCATTCTATCCCATGGGTGTCGTATGAGGCGACTAAGGGAAGTAAGCAATTATCATCCATTGCATGACTGGTGGTAGGGCTGGGTACGAAGCGGGAGTACTCACTTGGTATCGGGCCCGGGCGGGTTGGTACCACCATCTCCCGTGTGACCGGCCATGAAGCAAATCGTTGCATTTTGGCTGTAGCAGGAGATAGCCGTTTATTCTTTCATTTCATATTTGTGAAATGAAATAGTGAGCAGCGGCTTGACAATAATACCGAGAGGGATAGTTGAGTCCATGAGCGACGGTTACCATTTACCATCAGATGGGCCGTGGCTCATCTGCCACTAAATGCAATAAAAATAAAAATTCTTTAAGCATAAGCAAGGTAGTAGAATCTTGCTTAGGTCTAATAGGTCGCCTCGACTGAAGAAATACTTATATGAGTATTCCATGATATATTCGGAAGAGATCCAATTATTCTTCTTAATAATCTCCTTATTGTCTCTTCATCATACTTTATCTTCATTTGTACATCTTCCTTCTCCAATTCCTTATCAATTTCTATTGACCGCTTTATTCCCTCTTTATCATCTTTCCTTTACACTTCCCAGCGCTTATACGCTAAGGCAACCGCCTACAGTTAGGTGGTCCGTGTGCTTTATTATTGACGGAACCAAATTAGGCAATATGTAATTATAACAATACTAGATTCTGGTTGTGACTACGTCTGCGTGGTCATCAGAATATAAATATATAATTCTACAGCACTTTAATTATTATCTATATGTAAAGGGCGGGATGGAATTAAAGCCTATATTATTTATTGAGCTCCACACAATATGTATCTATAAAAAAATTATGATGATTGCTTCAGTAGTTCGACATGAAAGCGTAACAATTAAACAATCTTGTTTTCACATTTATAAGACTTAGTAAGGATACGCATTTAATGTTTTAGCTAACACATCAAAATTCATTTATAAAGTTTGCCACATTATCCCGGTTGCGCAATGCAAAATTTACAGAATGCCAACAATTTGGCTACGTAACCTAGGTGCATTACATTAATTTCTAGCTGAAAGCTGGGGCATTAATTTGCGTCTGCCTCCACAGGGAAACCGCAAAATAGTAGTCCCGTTGCTATTCATAATAAAACCGGTGCAAGCCGCTAAGTGCTTCAACATCTGGGCGCAACGAAATACTATTATGATGACAAAGACCCGTGAAACTGTACCGCTATAAGTCACTTTGTAATAAATTAAATACAGCATATAGTTAATTAATTGTATTCGACATTGAAATACAAATTGTCTTATAATACAACCGAGCTATTTGCGTGTGATATTATCTTGAGAGATATTGAAGAGTGTGGCTACAAGTTCATTGTTATTAATCTTATTGGAGTTAGTATAATATTTTTTCTCATCTTAATGAATAGTAATAATTATCTCCTGAACATTTTTCGACCCTTTTTCTGTTCCACTATTGGGCGCGGGTCTGGGGTCCACGCTGGCCGGCGTCGTGCCATACCCGGTATGAACCTTGGACTTCCTCGAACATGATACCACTGTCTTTGCAGTCCTTAATTTTACCGCTAGGCTATCACTGTTGCTGGAGGCGGAGGTACTCACTGAGATGTATCGGCGAGCGTCGCAAAAGCGGGAGGGGGGTGGTCGTCCCCCACCCAGTGTGGTGGCCAGATGGCAGAGCGACGCTCGCAGAGCTGCCATGGCCAGCTGGAGGGCGCGGCTGGAGGCGCCCTTAGCCGGTCTTCGGACCTTAGGGGCGCTCCAGACGGTCCTGGAACAGTGGGCAGGACTAGCTGTCACACGGAGTCCTTACCGGTGCTGTCGATTGCTTCGGCAGATATCTGCACATAGTCGCAAGAAGGGAAGTGACTCCGGGCTGTCACCATTGCGGTTGCAACGAGGATACGGCGCAGCACTCGCTCAAGTCGTGCCCGGCTTGGGCCGAGCAGCGCCGTGAACTCGTCGCGGCAATAGGGGTAAACCTCTCGCTGCCGAGCGTCGTCAGAGCGATGCTTGGCAGCGACAGGAATTGGGCGAGAAGGTCATCTCGCGGAAAGAAGTGGCGGAGAGGGCCAGGGAGGCTGATCCTTCCGCAGACCCAAAGTGCTGCCAGCAATTGGGGTGGCGTAGGCGCGAGTATTTGTGCCTAATGCCGCCCTAACTGAGGCTGCGGGTGGATGGACCGGGAAACGTCCGCCACCCGCAAGGCCTCCCGCGAAAGTGCGACGCTTCGTGTGCGGATGCGTCGGTCAGTTGAGGGTACCCGAAAGGGACGCCGGCGGACCACTGAAGGAATGTAATATAGTTCCGGTGGCTCGCCAATAAAAAAAAGGCTATCACTGCTGATTGTGATAACCTCGATTACTTAATTGTCAACATACACTAGCTATGTACGCAGGAGATAATATAGTGCACGAGTGTGTGCGCAAACACAGGTGCACTCTCTGTTCCCACACTCTCACAGTCTGATGGCATTCTAACACGACCGGTGAGGGATCGAGCACATGACTAATGGCTTTACGCAGTTGCCGAGGCACGAAGGAGAAAAATCACCTTTTTTTTATTGCATGTAGTGGCAGATAAGCCACGGCCCATCTGATGGTAAATGGTAACCATCGCTCATGGACTCAACTATACCGGGAGTATTATCAAGCCGCTGCTCACCATTTCATTTCACCGATATGAAATGAAAGAATAAACGGCTTTCTCCAGCTACAGCCAAAAAGCAACGATGTGCTTCATGGCCGGTCACACGGGAGATGGTGGTACCAACCCACTCGGGCCCGATACCAAGTGAGTACTCCAACTTGGTACCCAGCCCTACCACCAGTCATGCAATGGATGATAATTGCTTACTTCCCTTAGTCGCCTCATACGACACCCGTGGGAAAGAATGGGGTGGTGACAATTGTATTCTTAGTCCACACCACACGGACAACCTACTTCTTACCTACGAGCCACTATTGAAAATTTCTTGATGAAAAAATCCAATAGCTTTTTGTTAACCGAACCGGGTATCGAACCGGAGATCTCGTGATCTACCGTCGAGTATAAGTACTGTCGCTAGTCCGAGGCAGTCACCGTCTGAATGATTTCCCAGAGTAGCTACCAGGCTTTCGTCTTTTCAAATTTTTGTATTAGACTTTTACTTTGCTCGCGGCTACGCCGCAGGTAAATCTCGTGTTCCCATTATAGTAGCGGATTAAAACGTATACCGTCTTTTAAGCCTAATCAAATACTATTTAAAAAACAGTTTTATCATAATTCGTTCAGTATATTTTTGTGTGATGTGCGAACAATCAAACAGGAAAACAGACAAATTTTAAAATAAAAATGTTTAGGAAAAATATTGATATCTATCTTACTACTAAGATATTTGGGAAAAAATACTATAATAGGCTATATAGGAGTGTCTAAACTCAAAAGATTTTTTTTAGATTTTTTTGTCTGTTTATCTGTTTGTTTATTCGCGCATCACACAAAAACTACTAAACGGATTATGATGCAACTTTTTTTATTTGATAGCTCTCGATTAGATTTTAAAACTGGTATATATTTTATCCCGCTATCATACCGGGAACCTGAGATATAACCCAAAAACTAGCTTTTGGTTGCGGTGGAGCCGCAAGCAAAGGCTAGTATTTATATAATATTCGATATTTTTTTTCTGTTATTTATTTTTTCCGTGTGTATTAATAGTTGTACGTGAATTTAAACAACGTACGACAACGCACTCTCTCACAAGGGTGACAACTTGTGTTCATTTTAATAAAAAAATAATATAAAGCATATTTCAAAGGCTTTACTAATATAAAGTTGTAAGGCTTTACTAATATAAAGTTGTAACAGAGCTGTGTCTGTACATTTAAGATATTTGAGGAAAAATGACTGTATTAGGCTATATAGACGTGTCTGAACACAAAACTATTTTTTTTTAATTTTTTGTCTGTTTGTCTGTGTATCTGTTTGTGGTTCGCGCATCACGCAAAATCTACTGAACGGATTATAATGCAAAAATTTTTTATTCGATAGATATCGATTAGGCTTAAAACTGGTATACATTTTATCACGCTACTATATCGGGAACCTGAGATACAACCTAAAAACTAGCTTTTGGTTGCGGTGGAGCCGCAAGCAAAGGCTAGTATTTATATAATATTCGATATTTTTTTTCTGTTATTTATTTTTTCCGTGTGTATTAATAGTTGTACGTGAATTTAAACAACGTACGACAACGCACTCTCTCACAAGGGTGACAACTTGTGTTCATTTTAATAAAAAAATAATATAAAGCATATTTCAAAGGCATTCGATAAGTATAAGGACTAGCAAAAATAATTGGTTTTTTACTTTTGTGAGTGCAAAGAACATCACTCTGGTCATAGCGTTAGCTCTTTTTGCATGCCTTATAAGCGAAGCGTTGAGGTATGTACTATTCTCGTTTCGCGCAAAAAAACTGATTTTCTAACTTAAAATGTTTATATTTATCATATATTGCATTTGTAAAATAATATATTCACACACATATTAAGAAAAAACTCTATTTCTAACACTCATGATATTTTTGATGCCATTTTTGTTATTTAAACTAGTTAAAAAACTGTTTGAAAAAGTTGTCTTGGACGTCCGTTTGTTGTAGGTAATGTATGTTAGTTAACACGGTAATGACCAAAATACTTTACTAATCGAGTCTTTTTTTTTCTTATACGAATTAATATGATCACGAATAGAGCCCTATCACTTTTCACGGTCTGATTCGATGTGGTTTAATTGTTATTAAATAAACAAAAAAAATTGTGAATATTTACTTTCGATTCGACACTAAAACCAGCGCGACCAATATAGAAGTACTTCTTAAAAAAAAAGTGTGTGCGTGTAACCTTTACGCGCGATTGAAGTAAAACTTATTTGGCGTTGACGGAAAAAAAAATAAGAATAAAAACTGCAATTCAAAAAAATTTTTTTTAATCTTGAATTTGTATTCACTTTGCTATTCACAATTGATCCGTTTGAAAATTTGGAAATAAATAATCCTAATTGATTATGATATTTGCCACTAGCTGGCGTATAAGTCAAGAAGCGTGGAGTATATGACATATACTTACGACCAATCCAAATTATTATTTTTAAATAGCGGAAACTACACACACTATAATAAGCGTTACTTCCGTCAGAAAAAATATCTGAGTTACTCCCTAGTCGCGCCTAAAGAAGTTTTACTTCAATTAACGCTAGATGACGTATAAGACATGAGATGTACTTTTTGAAATTAGCGCTATCTATGTGATTTATTGAAAACTACTTAGTAAGACCAATATATTATTAGTTACTTATTAAATAATCAATTTTATTGTGAAAAATGAAGATTATGAGGCGTGCACTTTTGGATTTTCCAAAGTATTACCGTTTTCCACTCGCACGTACCATGGACCAACTATTATTATGGCAGATTGGTTTAGACATCAACCTGAAGTGCTGAGTGTTGTGAGTTCTACTTTTGTCGATTTTTGTTGCGAAATTTGTCACCACAAAATTTCCTTTTATTTGATCGGTATAATATGTGCTATCTCAAATTTTTCAAGTTTTCGTCCTAAATAGAATTAATTACTCATTAGGATGCCACTTCCGACATCCAAAATAAAACATTACCTCTTTTAGTGAGAGTAAAAATTAATTATAGAACATAATTGTATTCTTCAATATTTTGTTTATATAGGTAGGTTGTATTTATTAGACGCAAAAAAATCCTATCACATTATATAGTTTACTAGCGCAACACCCGCATCTTCGCTCGCCTCATAGTGGTGTCCTATTATGGGTTTCTATGTCACATTTTTTTTCTTTGTAATGCCACCGAACCAAACGTTACACATTCATCGGATTTCGTCAAAAAAACCCTTTTGGATAGGATTTGCGTTATTTAAATTTTCAAGGTCCTAGTTTCAGGAATTTGGACTGTGCGTTTAGCATTTGGTTCAGTTATTCTTTTATATACATATACAGATATATGATTTATAAGTATGAACCTCTTTTTATTTCTATTGTTTGGTGGCTATTGAAGGAGTACCTATGTACACTTTGCCAATGTCACGTGGCATAGATAAACCATTAAACGCAGGAGATTGTTGGTAAAAGTCAAACCTAACAGAGAAATAATATATATGTTTCTCTTCGCTTCTTAGCCTTCAATATGTCATATTTGAAATACTGACTGAAACCTCAATATTTCCTTTTTGATAAGCTGTCGACGGGTTTTCTGCATCTCCTTTCAATGTGGTTACTGTACAATGTGTCAAGATCAGGCGTGTCAACGTTCACACGTTATCGTATTTCGACGTGCGAATAATAGGAGAATGTGGCGACCGTCTCTCATAATATTTATTAATGTTTCTTATCGCTTGCATAGGTACTTATGACTAGTTTTTAGCTTGTATCGCTTGTTCCTGATATAATATTTGGATAAAATGTAATATATCAGTTTTTAAGAGATTATAATTTTTTATTTGTGTTCAAAGACGCTGTAGCCTAATGCAGTATTTTTTTAAACACCTATATGTACAAACTACATTCTGTTACATCTGAAGTACAGATAATTTTAGTGCATACATGACACTCTGCTTAGTGAAGAGCAAAATTGCTCTTTGGAATTTAGGACCAAGACTGCACATTAGCTGGTTGCCAGGTCGTAGGTGGTTGGTAGGGGTAAGGTT
Source organism: Leucoma salicis (assembly GCA_948253155.1). Taxonomy (NCBI): domain Eukaryota; kingdom Metazoa; phylum Arthropoda; class Insecta; order Lepidoptera; family Erebidae; genus Leucoma; species Leucoma salicis. The sequence goes on from OX411815.1 coordinate 11,875,601, forward strand.
AACATTAATACCGCAAATGCAAGACCAAGATTCAGTCTTAGTGTTGGTTTTGCATCGCATAGACTGAAATCTAGGCTTCATCTGCGGCGTGGCTGTGGGAAAAGGTATAAAGTATCAAGTTAAAAAGTTTCAGTCTAAAAATCCCACAAACTTTATAATTTTAAAATGTCTAGAGAATTTTCAATTAATCAACTTGCCATATTGCGTTTGACTAACAAGGTAATCTAGTAATCGTTGGTAGAAATGGGTCAATCGAGTGGGTAGATTGGCTTGCGGTGTGTAACTGTTTATAAAGTATGCTATTGGGATGTTTAAACCCATACGTTATTGGCGTACATGCCCTCCAAAACGACCGCATCGCATTAAAATTTAATAAACTCACGTGAATTCTCAACTTGTTTAGATACCTCATGCTCATGTACGATTGGAAGAACCTTTTTCTACTTGCGTAAAAGTGTAATAAAATAACCATAAAATACTTTACTTCCAAATTTTACAAGTAAATAAGCATCTCAATCAATCAATCTGGCTGATTCGCAATCCACTGCTGGATACAGGCGTCTCTGAGTTTACGCAAAGTCTAATTCAATGCGTGGTGTATTTAGGCCTTATTACAGCCCATGTGACCACCTAGTTGTTGAGCGTCCTACTCTACGTCGGCCAATTCGAGGTATCCACTCTAGGGCCTTTCTACGCCGATGAATGGTATGGTTCTGAATAATGGTGAATATATGGTTCTGAAAAAATCTGACTCTGATCTGGTTCTAAGGTCGCCAGTTGTCCCCTTTGTTGAGTCGTGGCGGTCAGATATGCAGTTACTACTGGTAAATAGTGGTGGATCAGCTACAACCTAACAGATCTGAAGCAGACCCCAATAAATTGGGAATAGGAAGATAATGATGACCATTACTTCTTCGGCAGGTATGATCAACCCATTGTCATTTCGGCTCGCTGATTCTGCAAGCTATGTCTGCCGACGTACCTCCAATTCTCTGTCGGATACACTAATTTCGAAGTCTATCCTCCAGAGAAACCCCAAGCATAGCTAGCTCTATACCTCGCTTAGTGCCTTTAAAGTGCTCTGAGCACGCCGTTGCTGGAGTCCACGTCTTTGCACCGTAGGTCTAGAGTGCGTACTGATCCCGAAATCTTGATCAAAAACTTTAATAGAAATTTTATTATGACTAATGCATTTTCTTTACGTTTGTAACTGTCTTCTAATTGTTTGATTGTAGTAATATTTGGGAAGAGTTTTTAAGGAGTTTCATTTCTACAATTCCGTATATGACTCTGTGTGCACATTTTTTTAAATAGGTAATACCTATTTTTGAAATTTGCCAGAATATCTATAACTGCATACTATTTCTTTAATATCTACAAAAATGCATTAATCAAAGCCCTAGTCAAGGTAAGCTTGAGTACTACAAAACTTTATGACATGTGATCGTTCATTTAAAACATTATCGATAATGTTGATAGTTAATTGTGGCACAAGTTATAGTGCGCGCCATAAACCAGGGTCGAAAGTAGTCGACGTTTGGATCGATACGAAGGTTTACTCATCCACGGACGCACGGACCGGACACATCGCGTGCCTCCTTTAATACAAAAATATCGATTTTTCCACAAAGCCGCGTCACCGCAATCAATATACCTTTCCGGCCCGTACCTAATTATGGCCGCCTACATAATTCAAACATCCGTGAAAAGCTTCGTAATTATACTTGCCGGCTAAACTGATGATATCCTCCCAGAAAAATAGCGCACACTGAATCATTGAAAGCGCACAGGAAAATGCTTCATTGTAAACGTTTTATTTAATTTTCCCTCCATTTACTTTTTATAATTTCTGCCGGGCATAAAAAACGATCCGCCGCCGCAGGAAACACGCAAACATACGTAGCCAGCACGGTTTGGACGCACACAGAGATGAGAACACCTGTCTCGGGAACGAAAGGTGTGCTTGAGCGTGTGTGAACAGGATGACCGTATACAAGGCGCGTGCATAGGACAGAGAGGCGTTATGCGCGCGCAGAGTGTTGGCACGCCCGCCGCGCGTCCCGCTAGCTCGTCAGACCGCCCGAAAGCAGTCAGTTTATCGCGCGCAGAGGCAGCAATTGTATGTGCCGCCTTTTGTTCTGACGCGACCGACGCAGTGTCCGTAATCGGTGTTCGGAAAATTGTGCATGTGCGTTTTCCGACGAATGCAGTGTGTGTGCTTGTGAGATGTGCTATTATTTTCTAGGTAATGAAGACTCTTGTATAGAAAAAAAGGCAGTCGGATGCAACGTATTTAATAATGCACTTGATAGTGCGCTAATAATTTTATTTTAAAATATTTCTCTCGAAAATTTTAGGTACTTATAAAAACTAATAGTTCGATAGAAAAATACAGTTAAAGTTCTTTAGCATGTGAATTTAATGCAGTACTCGCGTTATCAAAGTTTTTATTAAAGCACGCAACTCTCGTTAGTCACGGTGTGGATTTATGATCCGTTAATTGTTTGCGCCGCTTTAGATAAGGATAACAGGCTGTATAAATTCATGCAAACGTTAGCCACTGACAGTACAATTCAAAGGAATTAAACTATTAAAGCTCTATTCAACTTTGACATCTCAAGTAAGCCATGTCATTAAAAGAACATGTAGGTATATTATTCTGTCATAATATGGCTCTATTACACAAAATAATTTTACTTCTAAAAAAATAAGAATTGAAATGAGAAACACGCATGTCATTCATGTGATACATAAGAGTCACAAAAGCGAGGCTCAACAATAGCAACGTAGAAATTACTACAAGTATCGACAGCGAGAGCACTTTCTGAAACCACTACGCATTGTGCTGTATCCAAACAATGAGAAAATACACGTGAATGTGGCAGTTATTTGTCCAACCACTTGTGGTGATGGGCTTAAAATCATTATTTTATGAGAACAGCTTAACAATGAAGGAGCGAATTAAAAATGTAGAGACAACGCTCACAAAAATCATAGAGGTAGTAATATTAGGCAACGTAATTGTTAAACGTAAATGCTTATTATACTACGAAACAAAATAAGGAAATAAAAGTAAGATTACCTGCCTATTGCTTGCAACATTGAAAAAAAAATTGTTTTAGCGCTATATTTATTTTAAGTTTGATGATTAAAAGTAGATACCTTACATAAAAAATGCGTCGCAACAATTTTATAACCTTACCTGAGCAGCATTTATACAAAAAATTGTTTAATTCCTTTTGTAATTAATAAAAGCTTGTATCATTTCAAATACTTACGTTTCATCCACGAAGATGTCGTACGAGAAAAAATAAATATATATTTCATAGCTAAGTATGTTATGTCGTGACTACAATGATGTCGATAGCTTTAATAATTGATCCCAATAAACGAGAATGACCTTTAAAATAGCAGCGTGACCATTAGGATCCCTAGTGTAAGAAATGAGAGGTTAATTGAGTTAATGGGCGAATCCTCCAGAATTAATTAAAGTTCAATTACATCAACCTTTACGTCTTATTAGTATAAAGTTTTCAAAAACTGCTAGGTATTTTCATTTTGAAATATGCCATTGTAGGTATCTCGAAAAAAAAGACATAGGTATTTTTTCGGTTATCATCTGCATTAGATAAGAGCTTCTTAGAGACCTATTCAGAAACGTATTATGTAGGTACTTAGGTATACAATGTTTTAGTTACAAATAGATTTTTTGTTTGAATTTTGCAATTTTAAACTAAGTTATTTGGTAGGAAAAAGGTAGGTATACTTTCAGTAAAACGTCAAAATATAGGTAATCTCTTGTTGCTTTTCTCTGCTTCAGTCTAGCTAAGTTAGCTCTACAATTATAACATTATTGTTCTTATTCAAAATTTTATCTTATATGCTAAGTGATTACTAGTAATTGCAAAATTTTATAAAGATTTTTAATATCACCATTATTGTTAACCATTTGATAATCTATACAAATAAATCAAATTGAATTGTCTGTTTGTAATGTCTAAATAATAACTTTTTTAAGTGCATACAAAAGTATTCAAGTTACCTATAGCAAAATACATTTTTTTAAGGGTTTTCTCTATCTGTCTGTCCATCTATTTGTTCCGGCTAATCTTTGAAATGACTGGACCAAATTGGACGGGACTTTCACTGAAAAAAAGCTGATCTTATAAGGAGTAAACTAGGCTACTCTTATTTTGGAAAAATAATTAGGGTTTTGCACATAACAGAAAATAACTATATTCCATGCGAACGAAGTTATATCAATTAGTCAATTTATTAATATAAGTACCTATAGATTAATTTAGTACTTACAGTATAATACTTTCTGATATTTACGCGAATGTTACACATTTTGAAAAAAAAACTACGTTTACGGATTCTATCGCGCTTACTTGATTTTATACTATCCCGACGTTTCGAATACTTTACAGCATTCATGATCACGGGTGGACTTAGATGATAGACGTCCAAGGCTTATATGTTATTTCAACGGTTTCACAAACTGCAAAATTCAACAATGTAAGCATAAAAAATTTGAAGTAGATATTTTCACTGTGTTTCTAAACGAATATTAAATTTTGTATATGTTATAAAATATATGTTATTAAATTTTGTAAAATCATATACTTACTGTGGGTAGATGAAACCGTTGAAATAACATATCAGCCTTGGACGTCTATCATCTAAGGCCACCCGTGATCATGAATGCTGTAAAGTATTCGAAACGTCGGGATAGTATAAAATCAAGTAAACGCGATAGAATCCGTAAACGTAGTTTTATTTCAAAAAAATAGTACTTACAGTATTAGTTATTTTTTCTCATTAATAGAATTTTAATATTACCTTTTTTATCTTTGCAAATAAAAGTAAAGATATATGAAATACAATGTATATTTTATTTTATTATTATTAGCAATATTTTCTTGCTGCTTATATGTAGGTATTGGTGAGTGCTGCCTTTGATATTCGGGGGTCTTAACTGTCTTCAAAGACGATGTAATGACGTATCGTTGTTACAATTAGTCTGATTATCGCTCCGAAAAATATACAGATATTTTACCTAAATTTTTCCTCGTAGTTTACTAAGTCTTGCTTAAATATGACTCAATATAAACAACCCCTGGCTTAATTTCTTACAATTTAAGGTTTTTGTAGCGAGCCTGCTACGCACATTTGTTTAAATACTTTTTAAAGCATATTTTGTTCTTTTTTTGTTATTGTAGTGATGTTTTGTCAGTGTAATTATAGGAACACGATTTAAATGGTTCTGTCATGGTATTATTTGCGTTGTAGCTCTATTTTCATTAGGATGTACTCGTAGAAAAAAATCTGCTATAGTAATTATTATTAGGCACTTTATTTTTCGGCTTATACTTACGATTAATAATGCAATGTAGATAACCAAACATAGATTGATGAATTTCACGCCTTTATTTTTATGTAGGTGGCAAACAAGCCGTATGGCCTGTCTGGTAGTAAGCATCATAAGCCGCTAAAAATACTTCAGGATTCGCGCGTTGCCAGTACCACGGAACAGTATAAATAGTATAGAACACGAGATGAGGGATTTGGCCTTTCAGTGCTTTCATTCACCGAATAATACTGCTAGGTTAAAAAAAACTGCCTTAAATCGACTTTTTATAACTATACTATACAAGTATACACTCGCATAATAAAGAAGAATCTGACGACATATTATGATATGATATATTATAATATATGCATCAAAATTGGTTCAGACGCATAGTAGTTATGAGGGATATATATATGAACATACAAGTATAAGACATAAACCGCCTTTTTTGGCCTCATCATAGTCTACTGACTAAATAGGCCTATGTCTCCGATAGATATCTGATTGAGGGCGACATTGTATGTGGGTTAATATTGGATTTTTTATAGCTCAACATATACAGCTAAATTGGCGATCACGTTAAATGCTTAAAATACAATGATATAAAAATAACAACATACATTGCTAACAGCTTGTAGAAGCCAGAATCTTATGTACGTTAGAGGAAATTGTAGTTTAAAAAAAAATATGTATTAAAATTGTTTTCTAAACAAAATATAATTTTGTCTGTGTGGTGACGGACTAAGAATACAAGTGTCACCACCCCATCCTTCCCCGCGGGTGTCGTACAAGGCGACTAAGGGAAGTAAGCAATTATCATCCAATGTATTAATGGTGGTAGGGCTGGGTACCAAGTGAGAGTACTTACTTGATATCGGGCCTGAACGGGTCGGTACCACCGTCTTCTGTGTGACCGGTCATGAAGCACCTCAGTGTGTTTTGGCTGTAGCCTTCTGCTACAAATAGCCGTTTATTCTTTAATTTCATGTTTGAGAAATGAAATGGTACGCAGCGGCTTGATAATACTCTCGGTATAGTTGAGTCCATAAGCGACGGTTACCACTTACCATCAGGTGGGCCATGGCTCGACTGCCAAAAAAGCAATATAAAAAAATTAAGCTGTGATAATATTCTCTAAAAGAACTACTTAAAAGATTTGAAACATGTTGTACTTGTTGTTGTATCTTGTAGAAATCAAATTGGGGTGATTAACAAGGTATGGTCCAGGGTTTTACTTTCTTTTAAAAAACTCCCACGTGCGATCTGGCTTTGTATAATATATGGAACAACATTTTATTATTTGATCGGGAATATTTTAAATTATTTTGAGTAGCATTGTAACAAGTATGGCTTATAGGCATAAAATAGCTTTGATAGAATTTTCGCCGAGAAGCAATTTGTTCCATGTATTCCGCCAAACGATCAGACATCATTGATTTGCAATAAAAAATATTGCTTGGTCACGACTGCTGCGGCTTCTTTCACAATGGACTGCAACGCTTCGCGGTGTAATGACCAGCAAAATGGTAACTAATGTAATTTTATTGATATTTATATCTTTATACGGCGTTCATTGTATCGACAGGTGCTTATACAAATATTAATGATCTCTCAACATTACATAAGAAAACCACCGTTTGATTACGTACATTTTTATTAATTGTCTAAAGAGTTTGTAATGTGAGAATTTAAAAACTTATATGTATGAGTCTTTCTATAAATAGACATAGATGGGTAGGGATAACTCGAAAACTGTGCCTTTGCCTAAATCCATTCCTTTAGAACACTTTTAACTGCCTCGGTGGTGTAGCGGTAGTGTATGCGACTGCTAATCATGAGGTCTCGGGTTCGATCCCCGGGTCGGGCAATGTTATTGAGCTTTTTCCTAAAAAGAAAAATTCTCAGTAGCAGCCCGGAGTTTGGAAATGTGCCCGGTAGACGTCAATAGGCTCGCCCCCTATTACGTGGGACTTAAACATAGCTGGCGAGTCGTGGGTGTGTAATACACCTCTGCCTACCCCTTCGGGGAATACAGGCGTGATGCTATGTTAGAAAATTTATGAATCCTTTCGAAATTTGAAATTATTGAACTTACTGAATATCAATTTTGAAATTGGTTTATTTTACAACGATGAAATACTAATTGCTGTAACAACATGGCATAATACAATGTATAACCAATTCAAAATTAGATTTTTAAATCGCATGGATTATATTTTTATATTTTTTATTAACCACGAAATATATAAAGCAGACTAACGCTACTCTCGGTGAAATAAAACTGGAGCACTGTTCAACTGAACAGCTACAAAACAACAGCTGCTAAATGAGCTCGTATCTCTGGTTGCTAATGAATTTTATATTTTTAAGCCGACTCAAACAGGGCTGCCAATATAAAAATGCAAAGAACTGCTTTCGACTTCCAATTGAATATAATTATAAAAAGTCAATTGTTCATAGGACAATAAATGTTGCAATACAAATATGTGTATTATGTATTATTAAATTGTAGCCATTTCATAATTTTCTGTAGGACTAGTTGTCCTACTGGTGTTTATTTACCAAATATTAGACTTTATCCTCATATTGAGTCTATACATTAATTCATTCATTGAGTCAGTTAAAATTAAACAAGCTTCTCTCTAAAAAACACAGGAAACAATTCCTTAATAGTCTGACGTGCGGCTTCTGACGTAATTTTGCGTAAACATCATTTAACAGTATAATACAGGTGGTCTGTGGTCCACAAATTGTTGGTGGGTGTTCACAATTTCAGGTCCTAAATGGGTAAATAAGCGTAATTTAGGCCACCGCTTCGCCAGTGCCGCCAGTCTGATTCAACACTTCGTTGCGGCAATTAGATTCAATTTGCGGGATACTCCGCTCACTATGAATATGGTCCCGCGTGTAACAAAGCTTTGTTTTACCCAGAATAAGTAGAATCTGTACGGTGAGATGCTAATATACCACTCAAAGTAAGTAATTAGATATTATGTTGTAGAAACTTCCTTTCAACAATGTTTTGGAATTCATTTTAGAAAAAATATTATAAGGTTATAAAAATCTTTGCAAAATTATTTGTGTTTGATCACAGATAATCGATTACTCAGTAATGTTCGTTAGGAAAACTGCATGCTTGAGAGATTTTTTCAACTGCTTGTGAACTCTGCCAGCCCACAGTGGATCAGCTTAATAGTATATTGCCTTAATTACTCTCACTCTAAAAACACGGATCACCCGTGCGCTACGTTGAGGTTGTTATAGGGTTTTTATGTTTGATTGCTTATGGTGGCAGCCCAACCAAGGCCCACCTGATGGTAAGAGATAACCGCCGCTCATGGGATGAGTGGACCTCTAACTCCTGTTGCAAGCATATGAAGAACCAAAATTAGAACCAAAATGAATGGTATGATGACATTTGTACGCGCATGTGACATGTGACGCACTGAAAACATTGTGATATTTTTTTATTTTTTTTTTTTATTTATATTTTAGAAAATCCTTTAAGATAATCTTTATTATTGTACAGGAAATAATAGTTTATCCGATGTTTTCTATTCTATTTTCAAAAAGTTTATTACGTTATTTTTCAATGGCTTCATTGGTCGTTAGACCGATGCGACATCTAGTTTAATTGAATGGACTTGTTTTGCACATATCGATACCTAATAGGATTGTAATTTACGCCAATATGGTTTTAAGTATTTCTGTGACGTTTCCCTATATATCATACGTCAGTTGATAGCTAATCGTATGTTACGCTGTATCAATCGCTAAATAACAAAAAAATAAAGATTAAAATTGCAAATTGATAAGATCTTAATAAAGACCAATAATTATGTATAAAAATAACTTCAGCACTCACGCGGTATGCGTCTGAAAACAAAACTACACAGTTATTAATAAAATTTATGTCTGGTAATAAATTACATGGCAAATTGAAATAGATAGTTATTTTTACAAAAACACAAAGCAGTTTCGTAGTATCTACTTCACATTAGAGTGTCCTTGTGTGACTGTTAATCTAATTAAAAACGTCTCATGTCTGTACTTTGCTACAAACAAATTAATTTTATGTGTTAGTTACAAAATGTTACATTACATCACCTATTAATTTAACCACCCATGTTGTGAAATATAATAGCATTACTAGATTTACCCTTTTTTATGAGGTGGTAAAAGGGTATCTAACACACAGCCCATTGTTCGGGGCAGCGATCAGGTTAGTGTGGGGCCTTCATCCACCATCCTCATCCGTACCCTCTCTGAGCCAGCTAAATACTCCGAGCTGTCCCCCTGCCCATTCCTCAAGAACAGCAGAAGTGCTCGCGGAAACCGCCACCGTTCGTCTAGCACCAGGTCTGGTACTTGACGGGCATTATAGATTTAGTTTAACTCTGTACTAATTGATAAAGCAGGAAAAACAGAAAGGTGTCTGGCCTTTAAATCAGATAATTACCTACTAGGTATCATACAAAATGTGTCAATCATAAAAAAAAGAACTAACTTATCATCACGCCATTTCCCTTGTGGGGTAGGCAGAGAGAATAGAGTGCCAAGAGGCTCTATTCTTGCATACATCTCTCGCTTCCTCAACATTCATAATTCTCTTCATACACGCTCGCCGGTTTTGGAGACTCCTGCCTCCACTTTCCTTCAATACATGACCGATTTGGTCTAGGTAGGCGAGTCTCGGTCTCCTCCTGTACCTACATCCTTCCATTTTCGCATTGTATATATCTTCTTAACCAGCCGCTCGTCCGGCATTCTTTCCACATGTCCGAACCATCGGAGCATTCCCTTTCGCATCTTTACACCAATACTCTCTTTCATACTTACTCGCCTCTTACGTCGTCGTTACGAATGCGGTCAGTCAGCCTCACTCCAATCATGAACCGTCATAATTATTGCAGGTGACTAAAATGTTTGTAGTGAAACTTCCCCCATCCCTAATAATAAATAATATTACTCCTTAATATTCCAAGAAGTAAGCTAATCAGAATATTCAATATAGTATCATTTCAACTTACCTCAGATACACATAAATAGAATAATTTGTTGTAAAATATTTAAGATTACGAGTCTAGTCCTAAGTTGTTGTCAAATTTAGAAATAGTAGTCTTTATTTTGTGTAAATTCTTCCAATACGTGGTAGCATTTACTAAACGATGCAATGATAGTGATTTTTCGGTCTGAGCTTCCATCCATCAGCCTTTCGTCGTCCACTGCTGGACATATGCCTCCCCAAAAGAACGCCACAACGAGCGGTCCTGTGCACTCATATGGGGGAATAGTGCCGTAATCGCCACGCTTGGCAGGCGGGTTGGCGATCGCAGTGGATGTTAACACTCGAGGGAGTGCTGCTGCCCACTCCCTCGGTATTCTCTCAGTCGGCTCTTACGACTCCCATGGGTGGAGAGGGGTGGGACAATTCTAAAGCCGGCCTCACACGGCTGTCTGAGCTTTTTGACTGTTTTTGAGCGCTCCATTTAGTTCACAGTTCCATGACGAACTAGTTCTTTCTTGTGAAATAATATTACAAATTGATTCTTGCCTAATAAGATTCGTACAGAGAGGAACTATGAGAGCTACAACTTTTTGAGAGAGCTACCTCTATAATAATAATTCTAATATTTTTGTAATTATTATGTAGCGAACAAAAATAACGTTTTACTAAAATTAAGTAATTGCAAAATTAAATTGGTTTCTTATTTACTTCATGAACATAAAATAGAGTGGTTTCATAGTGTAAGATTGTTTTAGTGACTTGCGCAAAAGTTAAACTCGACCGTTACGTCCTGCGGAGGGTCCCTTTTGACCCGCTGAACTATTTCTTTGTTCCCAACCTTATAGCTTTTGATTGGAATTAAAGGAGTCTGTTGAAGTAATATGAATAGTATGCGTATGCCGCAGAATTCAAAATTTTAGGATATACCCTTAAGCTAATTATTTAAATGGGATTAGATTATTTTGCAACAATTTACTAAATACCGAAATCCTGGTTAATTTTATCTCACAAATTGATTTTGAAAATGGATATTGCAATGATAAAATATCTATTGACAGTGATACAAACATATAAATTAGAGGTTTGAGTAATCTGTATTACATCAGTGCGGATACTATGAGCAATACTAGTATTATTTATTTAATGAGTACAATGGATAAACAACTGTGTACAGTATACGAATAGTATGCGCTCTATATAATTGCAGTGCATTTGGTACCGTTATTTGCAATGACGTTATCGTGTTATTGAATTATTAATCCAGAATATTTAATGTTTTTAGTGATTGACTGTCACTGTACATATAGCTTAATTGAAAGGTCTTTAGCATACACAACGTTCTACTGCATTGTTAACAATCTGTAAATTACAGAAAAAAAAATGTTTTATTTTTATTTTTAGTATTTGTTGTTATAGTGGCAACAGAAATACATCATTTGTGAAAATTTCAACTGTCTAGCTATCACTATTCTTGAGATACAGCCTGGAGACAGACGGACGGACAGACAGACAGCGAAGTCTTAGTAATAGGGTCCCGTTTTGACCCTTCGGGTACGGAACTCTAAAAATGAGTTCCATTGAATAAAATATTCCTTTAAGATCTAAAGCAATGCTTTCATTGATTCTAGAATGGAATAATTATTTTGGTTTCTGTTACTTTTTCAAGACATACAGTAGATCAGTAGATGATGAGACAGATGTTATACAGTAGGCAGACGGTAGGCGGTAGTGTATGCGACTGCTAATCACGAGGTCTCGGGTTCGATCCCCGGGTCGGGCAATATTATTGAGCTTTTTCCTAAAGAGAAAAATTCTCAGTAACAGTCCGGAGTTTGGAAATGTGCCCGGTAGACGTCAATAGGCTCGCCCCCTATTACGTAGGACCTAAACATAGCTGGCGAGTCGTGGGTGTGTAATACACCTCTGCCTACCCCTTCGGGGAATACAGGCGTGATGCTATGTTTTTAGGCAGACCATTTCTGTTAATAATAATATCAAAGTCGCGGTTGGTACTATTATTATTATGGGCCATCGCCCATCACTACTAAACTTCCCTATTGTATTTTTTTAGCGGTGTGTATAAAGTGCTCGTGTCATAATTTATTCCATACTTTCAAAACACTGGGGTATAAAGTACCATCAAAGTACGAAATCTCCCCAAAATTTAATACTTACAACATATAAAATTGTAAGAGTCTTATTTACCAACACTGTACACAGCATAAATACTATACATACTACATACTGTCTTAAAGAATTCAACATTGTAGGAAATATATTATGGTATCTTGTAGTTTTCTGCGCGTTTACTTTCAAACGCTGTAGTTGTATAACTTCATGTGATCTTGTGTTAGTGGTCAGATGTTTTGTGTTCATGAAATATATATTTCGATAAACAACTTTTATATCTCCGAAGTTTTACAATAACATTGCTGTTTGTTAGTTCAGCATTGCGGACGTGAACACTGGTCGGTGGAGATGAAAAGTTCTTGGCTTATTATTGTCAGCTATTGGCAATAATGTAGTCTAAAGAATTAGTTTGATACTATACTTGTCTGTTTCGTCTATATTGTGCTCTATGCTTATCGATTATATAGCTATAGAGGGGTCTTCAATTTAGCCATTAGGCTATCCCTTATTCATATCATAATAACTAGGTCACCAATAGCTATTAAAACGAATTTTTATCTATCTATACTATTATAAAGCTGTGACAGAGCCGTGTCTGTTGTACATTTAAGATATTTGAGAAAAACTGACTTTCTTAGGCTAGGCGTGTCTGAACACAAAACAATTTTTTTTAGATTTTTTGTCGTGTTTATCTGTTTGTCTGTTTCTTGGTTCGCGCATCATGCAAAAACTACTGAACGGATTTTGATGCAACTTTTTTTATTTGGTAGCTCTTAAAAGTTTTAGTTGTTAAGTAACAACCTTTAAGTAAAGGAGAATGCACATGCATGGTTTCGTTTTGTATAAGACTCAAATTGATCTCAAAAATTAAATTTTTAATATCTACAATACCTTCTCAAATCAAAGTCATATTTCCGACAGATAAAAATCTACTTTTTTAGACTTAAAAACTGGTATATATTTTATCCCGCTACTATATTGGGAACCTGAAATATAACCCAAAAGGCAAAGGCTAGTTCAATATAAAAGGTTATTCAATGTATTTAGATATTTTTATATATATTTTTAGCATTTGACATGCTTAGCACTATACATTTTTCACTTTGTGTTCAATGTATTTATTATATATAATACATTCTTTATTAATTCATCAAATTGTTTATTTATTAATTCAAATAATTTTAAGCAGTGATAGCCTAGCGGTAAAACCGAGTACTGCAAAGACAGTGGTGTCGAATTTGACCCCCAGTCTAAGGCACAGACCTCGCACGGCACTTCTGACTTTTCGAGTTTTTCCAAAATAATGTGTGTATTTGTTTACAATTTATCACCGCTCGGTGTGCAATTTAAAACACTGTGACAAATCCTGCATGCCTTAAATATTTTCTTGACGGCTGCATGGGCCAGCATGGTGGAACGTGGCCTAATATCACTGACCATGAGAGGAGTCCCGTGCCCAATAGAAGGGACAAAAAAGTAATTTAGGCCTCAACGTGTAGTCTTTGTAAGTAATAACTATGTAACTAAGAAGTATGATGATTTTAACTTGTGTTATGTAGGTACATAGCTTTTTGTTTATTCGTGTATTAGTCACGGCGTCGGTGTCGGTAAGCAAAAAATAGCCTTGGAACACCTAATGGTACACGTGATTGTTACATATTAAGTCCACGTCCGGCTTTATCGTATTGCCAATGCCTCTTTCTGTATGTACAAAAATAAATTACATTAAGTATTCTTTTCTTTTTATTGCAATATAGCTGCTACCCGCAGCTTCGTCTGCGTAGAATTTAGTTAATTTGGTTATTTTATTTTTTATGCCTATGTTACTTCTTATATCATCAACTATCTGCCAATGAAGACCCATCCAAATAAGTCTAGCCGTTCCAGAGCTAAGACAGATAGACGGATAAAAAATTATTATTGGTATTTATTTATAGCTAACTTATATATACTTTCACATGCATTTAGTAAAAAAAACTAAGTCAAATTAACAGACATTACAAACAGACACTGATTTTATTTATTTGTTTTGCAAAGTTGGTGGTAAGTGTCAACCATGGATTTACCATTCATTGCCTGAGATATAACACAAAAGTTAGTTTTTGCGTTTTATCTCAGGTTTTCGATATAGTAGCGGGATACAATGTATACCAGTTTCTGAGTCTAATCAAGAGCTATCAAAAAAAAAGTTGCATCAGCTTTATAATAGTATAGATAACACTGTTGTTCTAGAAATAAACCTGGGACTTATTAAATAATAGTTCAGAAATCATCCGTTTTGTCAGTTATTTATATGATTCTAGTCGTTTATTGCGATGACTAACCATTTAAATGGTCGACTGCGACCCACACAATAGCAATCGGCACTCTATGACATATATAAATAACTTTATTTTAATCCATTGTAAATTGTATCTTATGCTATTATTTGTTAGGTGCGAAATAATAATCTGGAAATTCATTTCGGAAATCGCCACAATATATTATTGTCGCTATGTTATTTTAAAAATAATTGAAATAAATTATACTAGTAACTCATATTACTAAATATAAACTTTACCTGAAATCGAAATGAAAAATAATAATGTTATGGACTAATCCTACTACTTAATAAAGATTTAGTTTATTATTTGGAATTTCATAAATAAGATATCTTATTATCTCGGTAAATTACAGGCTGTACTCATTTGAAATTTGTAATATTGTGTCGAGTATGGCCTGCGGCGGAGCTGCTGGTAGAAGCTAGTTATAATGTAAATCATTTCAATTTCTTACTACTCTATTTAAATAAAGGGGTTTCTAAGTTTCTTTTACCCAATCCACCATCGAGCTTTTATAGTATAATGATCGCTAATATGACGTAAGCAAAAAAATACTATTTTTTTTTACTACTTGGGTGGCAAACAAGCATAAGGTCTACTTGATGGTAAGCGGTTACTGTAGACTGGTAGCACCAAAGGCATCACGAGTGCGACGCCTTCTCCAAGGAAAGGCATAAGAGGTGGAAACGAAGGATAATAAAGAGAGCATAGGAAGGATATTAAGGAGAGGATAGAGAGGGGATTTGGGCGTCCGGCTCTCTCAATCACCGTACGAAACACAACAGCAGGAGTACCTGCTGTTGTTTCACGTGGATCTTCTGTGAGAGGGTGGTAATTATCCGATCGAGCTTGCCCTATTATGCTGGTAGAGCCTTGATTGTGCATAACTCTACCACCCAAGACCGAAAACTACTGAGACAGTTTGGTTTCTATATGCAGTCTGAGGCCCAGACTTTTCAAAGACTTTACAGTCCTCTCTACTTCTCGGGGCCTCTCTTCTCGCCACTTAACTTTTTAGAGAACTTTTTGAAATTTTTACGGACTTGATATGTATGAATTTGAAATTATCACACTGCTTTATTTTAAATGGAAGTAAGGTCAGGGAACACGGCGGGTTTATTTAGTGGGTGAGGGCCCCACACTACCCTGTCCCGAACGACGGGGTAAGCGGTTAGGAACATTTTTTCCTGCCTTAAAAAAAGGCTTAACACTGATCACTATCTGTGTCTTCTTTATTTTTATAGGCATTTCTTAACTTCCACTGTTGGGCACACCCTCCAAAATGTGAAGAAAATTTACTTAACGAATACCAAAGTTAAATTAGTTATACTGCATTTTTTTTGGCGTTCCCTAAAAATACTACATGAACGTAAAAAAATAATATTTTTTGACTTTACACAAACATATAGTCCTATAAAGTAGGATCTTGCTCGCTAAGCTTCCAAAAAAAAACGAGTCCGTTTATAACTACATTAAACGTTGGCATACTTTTAATAAAATAAAAATTAATGATTTGGTCCTGTAATCTTATATGATAATAAATGCCATTCGTTGATGTCATTAGGGTAAGAAGATTATCTTCCTGGTGGAATTACTTATATTGACAAATTTCGTTTTTAATACATCGTTGCATCACTGCCTTATTAAATTTGATATGTACTATGATTTTATTTTATGTGGATGATGTTAATTTAATGTTGTTCTTTAATAACTTTTTTCTTTGTTTCAGGAGTGGTTTACAAGCAAAGGATTAACTGTCACGAATAAATCACAGTGCTAAGGCGCTAATTTTCAATATAAAACATTTGCTTATAGCCCACCTATATCAGTGCAAATTGCTTGTTCATATATCATCGTACCACAACGAGCGTATAATTGCGCCTTTGTCGATACGCTGATATCGGTATCGCGACGCGGAGCGCGCGGTTTCTGAGCTGTCGTTGCAACAGTCTGTGCTTGCCAGAGTCACGTGACTCGGCCAGCACGCCCAACCACAGCCGTGGATAACCTCGGCCAGAGCCCCCTTCCGGTGAAGAGACTGCACGAAGCGCTTCAGAGTGCTCAAGTAAAACGCCAGCGGCTCTCCCCCCCTTTCCCCGCACCTCCTGCGCAACTTCATCCCATTCACCAGCTCGCCGTGCACCAACACATCAAAGTGCAGCAGAGCATAGTGCAACAAAGCATCGTACAACAACACCAGTTGAACCTGGCTCATCAGTCGTTGCAAAACTTGCAAGCACAACAGAATCTGCAGGCTCAACAAAACCTACAGGCTCAACAAAGCCTACAGGCTCAACAAAGCCTACAGGCAGCACAGAGCCTTCAGGCAGCTCAAAGTCTGCAAGCGGCTCAGAGTCCCGCAGCTACGGGCGGCGCAGGCACGCAGCAGGCGGCAGGAGCGACACAAAGCGCGCTGGTGCCGCCACAACAGCCTTCACCGAGGCCTGCTTCTCCACAACACAAGAATATGGAGCTCGCGCTCTGTCAAAGCATGGACTCCGTCAATACAGCTACTGCTGAGGAAGAGGTAAGTTCCTCTTATCATTATTACTAATTTTAACTTGTAGAGGATAAGAGCAGTTAAATTTTTTATTAGGTATAATTAATAGATGCCGTTGACTACATCACTTGAACCCGTAATCCCGACCCTTCCTACTTTCACTATTCTCGTGAATTAACAATAGAACCTAAAGCACGCCAAATTTCCATTTTGAAGAGAACTAATGTATTAGCTTTAGTTATTTGACATTTCACGATTATGAAGTAGTAATGGCGGTGCCGGCTTTGTGACCGTTACTATTAAGAAATTATTTGGGTACCTACATAATGAGTGAATGGCAATCGCTGACATAAAAGGAAATTCAGCCCGGGTTATGCATTTTTTAACGAAATCATTATACAGTGCCTAAATTTTTTTTTTCTTTCATCCAGAATACCTGTTATAAGATTACTAGTTTTTAAATGTAATCAAGAGCTATCAAATAAAAAAAAAGTTGTCTCAAAATCCGTTCAGTAGTTTTTGCGTGATGCGCAAACGAACAAACAGACAAACATTCAAAAAGGCTAAAAAGCATTGTTTAGACAGTCATTTTTCTCAAAATTAATTAAAATTTACAGACAGCTCTGTTAAAGCTTTAGATTAGTAAGGAAGATATCGATATTTTAAAAGCAAATCGGTTGCCCCTTTTTATATTAAAAAATTTAATGTGCTTACAATAAATGCGTCACAACAAACTCACCATTAACAAAAAGTTATAAAACTTTTTTTTTATTGCTATGATGGCAGATGAGCCACGGCCCACCTGATGGTAAGTGGTAACCGTCGCCCATGGACTCAACTATACCGAAAGTATTGTTAAGCTGCTGCGCACCATTTCATTTCTCAGATATGACATGAAAGGATAAACGGCTCGGATCTTCTGCTATAGCCAAAACACACTGACGTGCTTCATGACCGGTCATACAGGAGACGGTGGTACCGACCCGTTCAAGCCCGATAGCAAGTGAGTACTCTCACTTTGTACCCAGCCCTACCACCAGTAATGCAATGGGTGATAATTGCTAGCTTCCCTTAGTCGCCTTGTACGACACCCGCGGGAAAGGATGGGGTGGTGAAGCTTGTATTCTTAGTCCGTCACTACACAGACAAACAACTAGATCTAAACTAAAACTAATCTAGTATATTTTTAATCAAATTATTTTCAATGGAATCATCATGTTAATAACATCGATTAGGTATGTCTTTGATTAATAGAGAGCATTGGAACAAATAATGAAATACATAATTTGTTTTTCATAAATGCTTGAAGATTTCGAAATAAATATTATTGCAAAAAGTATACAGCACTAAGGAAAACGTGATAAAATCCTTAACGCAAACAGTAGGTGGCGTCGTCTCGCCTGCAGAAGTGGACAGCGGTTGTGTTAGCCGAGACAAATAGAGTAGATGCCGCTTCACCGCTTTCAGCCGCTCTTCTGAATGGACAGCTTTATAAATAGCTTGTTATATTGTTGCATTATCTTCTCTTTTAGTGTTGTTTGTGAATTGAAGGATGTTGGTGGCATAATCATGATGGCAGAAATTTTACTGGAAATATTAATAGAAATTACTTACAGCAAATATTTGACAATGTTTTTAATCGGGCCTCGCTGCACATCAGTTGAAGGGGGTTTAAGAGTAACTAATAAATTCATAGTTGCCATAATATTGAAAGCATATATTCAATTTCGTTATCCAATTCGGTGAGATATTTGTCGAAATAATTATTGACAATCCGGAATGCGGATGACACTTTTGTCCATTATGTAATACTACCCATTGGTAAGAGTAACATCAATTCCAGATGATTTTTTTTAAAGAGATATAGTGTTACATCTATGTTCTGTTATATGTATATATGCTTATAACTGATTATTAATTTAATAGTTGACCTTGTGAACTTAGTACCGCCTTAGAATCAATAAAATTTGTTGTAATTTATTAGCTGAATAAAATTCAGGTTTTACATCAAAATGCTTTTCCATGCAAAATGTATAAGAAAATTAATTAAATTAATATTTTCTTCGTGAATTTTTCCATTGTTTTAATAGTTATTCTGCTCTTCCGGGCGGAGACAAATCCAACAAATCAAAGATCATAAAGATGGATCCAGCCGTTCTTGAGATATAAATTGTGTATCTAATCCGTTGTTTTATATTATTAATTTTTAAATAACCGATGATTTATAAACAATATACGTGTATGTTCAGACCATAAATACTTAAGTAAAAGCCTTGACAGGTTCAAATTATATTCGAAGCACTTTTTAATTGGGAAAATACTTTTCATAATTAATACATAAAGTGGATGCCCTTGTAGATGCCCTTGTCTTTATTGTTAGGAAGTATTGATTTGACATTTTGCTTTGATGTGAAAACGACCGCACGTTCACAGTGGAGCCTGGTTTATGGACAGTCTTTCATCAATATACCCTAGACGTATATCTAATCATGCGACTGACTATGGAATTTTCTCAGTTTTCTTATTAGATATCTACTACAAGAGGATTTCTAATAAGCGCTTGAGTTTTGCTGTTTTATAAATCATATAATTTAATCGCCAATTCTAATATAATGGTTAGATCATAATCGCTGTACTTTATTCCGAGGTGGAAAGAATTATTAAAATATTAATTAGAATTGTCTGACTTATTTATTGTTAAGTACATTGTTAACGGATAATCAAACAGCTGAAAATCTTATGTAGTTTTTGGCTGGGCGTCTTAATATTTACCATTTTATTATTTTATTGTTATGTACGTTTTTGGGAAGCCAGATGCTTTGATAATTTTATTTCTTTTCCTTCTAAACTTGTACAATAACAATATAAATTTTCATGAGTAATTTTAAGGGGCTTACGATGTTACATTGCCTTGTCTGGCTGTCGCCGTGTCGGCAGACATCGATGGCGCCGTGGAGTCTGCCCCCCGACACCTCCTTCTATCTGTATTATGTTTAACAATGACTCATAATCATATATCACTATCAATATGTTAACAATTATTTAAGAGCGTATCTGGAGTGTTTTATATACATATATAATATAATAATAATAATATTCACGGATATTTTCACACAACGTCCTCTGGTCCCAAACTAAGCTTAATGCTTATGCTATGGGTACTAGATTACGGATATAATACATATATTATTTTTTTTTGTAAATTCCTACATATAATAGATAGAAAACACCCAGACGCATTACAAATATCTGTGTTCATCACACAAATAATTGTCGTGAGTGGGAGTCAAACCCACGACCTGGTGCACTGAAATCGGTTACACTACCGACTACGCCACGAGGCCCTTAACCTTGATGGTTGGTTAAAGTTAATGGTAGTACAGTTGGGTACCAAGTGGGAGTAATCACTTGTTATCGGGCCCGAGCGAGTCGGTACCACCATCTCCCGGGACCATAAAACACCACGGTGTGTTATGATTGTAGCGTGAGATAGCCGTTCATTATTTCATTTCAAATCCACAAAATGAATGTGGCTTGATACTAGTCTTAGTATAGTTCAGTCCATGACTGGCGGTTACCACTTACCATCAGTTAGGCTGTGGCACGTCTGCCACCATAAGCAATAAATATAAAAGCAGATCAAACTTAACCTACTAGTCATGCTAGCATTGTGTTCGTGTTTTATGCCGAAATATGTTAAAAATAGAGACACATAATACTATCGATGTCATCTGTGTTACAAAAAGTGTATCGCTGGTAATACAAAAACAATCTAAACGGTACGACTTAACAGCTTTGTTTGTTAGTACAATAAATGTATTGATCGATGGTTGTCTGGTATCCGGAGCGATCGTATGTCATTTAAGAATGATACGTGCCGGTAGTCGGCGATGGGCTCTCGCAGACAACACCGCTATGGCTTCCTGAAACCTTTAACTTCTCTTTATTATAAAGTTCGTTCACATTTTGTTCGCTAAGTTTGTAAACAACATACCCGCTTGCATCAATACAACGTTTCAGATATTCAGGAAACATTTTTGCTATTACTAATGTCATGTTCTTACTTCCTTCGATGTTATTTTTTTAGAGGTTTTTTCACAGCCAGAAACTGGCAAACTAATAATATAAGTATTTGCCAATCCATTAAGCCATTCTGGCACAAATAACCAATTTATCTTCCATCGTGGATAATACTTGGCTCGGCAGTGGGACACTGAAAGAGTTATAAAAAATGAAAAGAGAAAAATAAACTATACTTACTTCGTCAATATGATGTGTAATATAAATAAAAATATCAATTGTAATCGTCCCGAAAGCCCAAGTAGAAAAAACCGAAACGATATCACGATAGCTCCGGAAAATCCTTTAAGTGTATACCAATAATACGCAGCTCACGAGAACATCTTCATGGAATCCGAAGAGAAAATTATTACTTCGCTTAAGTTCAATCGCGGTGACATTCTCTTTAGAACGATTTTAAGAGAAGAATTTCCACAAAGAAGAATATAGACACCTCGACCGTTTCAACAGTTTGTCCACCTAATTTGTTCGTCGGCGCTCGGCTGTAAAAACAAATAGCTGCTCCCGTATTTCCCCTTACAGAACGATAAAGATAGATATATTCTAACTAAACGGAGAGAAAGGAGGGATAGTTTTCTGAGCTTTGCGTTTAACGGTCGCTCCAATGAACAATTTGGTGTTTACGTTCAAGCTTTTGTGTAGTTCAGTTTGGACCTTGTTTGTCGGTCGCTGCAAAGGGGTTCTTTGACTAGTAACTGACTAATAATTAATTGAGTTTTATCTAATGTTCATCGGTTTGAATTGATCGTGGAAAACTTTAATTGAATTTGTTGGTCCACTTATTGGTAGTAGGGCTGGGTACCAAGTGAGAGTACTCACTTGCTATCGGGCCCGAACGGGTCGGTACCACCGTCTTCTATGTCAAGTGACCGGTCATGAAGCACGTCAGTGTGTTTTGGCTTGATAGCCGTTTTTTCTTTCGGTTTGACAATACTCTGGGTATAGTTGAGTCCATAAGCGACTGTTACCACTTACCATCAGGTGGGCCGTGGCTCGTCTGCCACCATTAACAATAAAAAGAATCGGTTTTTGACGGTAGTTTATTTGACGTTAGAATATTTTTTAAGTAATGTATTGCGATACTTTCGTTTACAAATTCATGTTGATGTAACGTTAGAAATATGCCAACATTTCTTAAACATTTTTTACTGGTTTTGATAGTCTGTAATATGTAGGTCTGTCATCAGTTTCTCGTTACAAATAAGTATAAGCGTTGTTATTTAAAATGATTTATTATCTTAATTATGACATAAAGTACGTATAATTCAACATACTTGTACATTAGCCTAGAATCAACGCGCCAAATACTTTATTCTGATTAGTGTATTATAATATCACTCGAATTTTGCTACATTTTACGACTTCCTAAGCTTATAATTGAGAAAACATGGTGATGAGTTCAGCTTCAACTGAGTACACTGGACTATCCACATAAACTGTGAGTCCAATGCGCTGAACATTGCCTCGTCCACCTCGGATTACAGGCGACCGTCGGCCGTCTGTGGAGAGTGAAATGCTCATTCAATATTTTGAAGTTGAAAATTGAAATTCAAAATATGATAGTTACGAGTATTTAGCTGTTCCATTTGTGTGACTACATATTTTCTACATTATAAAATCAAAGACTTATGAATACGATACAAATTACTTACTTATTAAAAAAATGTGCAAAAAAATTATTTCACGATCAATATTTCTCAAAACTTTTAGTGTGAATAATGTAATTACTATTACGGGGCTTGTGGTGTAGTCGGTAGTGTAACCGACTTCCGTACACGAGGTCGTGGGTTCGATTCCCACTCAGGACAATCATTTGTATATTTGTACTGCGTCTGGGTTTTTTATAATTAGGTATATAAAAAAAGTAATATATGTATTATATCCGTAATCTAGCACCTGCCGTGTGGGGCCGGCTTTAGAATTGTACCACCCCTCTCCACCCATGGGAATCGTAAGAGCCGACTAAGGTAATACCGGGGGAGTGGGCAGCAGCACTCCCTCGAGTATTAACAACATCCGCTGCGATCGCCAACCCGCCTGCCAAGCGTGGCGATTACGGCACTATCCCCCATATGAGTGAAACACATGTTGTGGCATTCTCTTGGGGAGGCCTATGTCCAGCAGTGGACTTCAAAAGGCTGATGGATGGATGGATGGATGGAATCTGGTACCAATAGCACAAGCGTTAAGCTTAGATTGGGACCAGATGACGTTGTGTGAAATGTCCGTGAATATATTTTTATTTATTAATTATTCATAATAATAAGTATCTATAGCATGCAATGTTAATGTTTTGGCATCGAACCAAACAAGTTTAACTTTACAAGTTTTGCTAATACACATGCTAAGTAATTGGCAAACAAATATAAGTGCATAATCGCGTTAGAACTCGTGGATTTAGAGATACGCAAGAAAAAACTAATAATATCACGAAAACCGAATGGACCATGGAAATATAACCCTGATTGTAAGACGAAAATCGACGCCCGCATTTGAGCCGAAAATCGAACTCGAATGTCGCAAGATGTAAGGCTCTGTGTAGAACATCAATGGCTCCGCAATTGCTGGTAACTTTCTTTGCATCTCTAGAAGCTTGAACTTCAGATTGCTGGCCGGCTATCTATATTTATAAACTACATACTTGTTTACAACTCCTGTGCGAGTTTTGACAAAAGTTAAGTAAATAAGGTTTTGTCCTTGAAGATAATTTTAATCAAAAATTACGCTCACGTTTGAAAGTGAAACTTCCATAATTTTAGGAAACAAATGAAAAGTTATTTTGTTAACGAACGTATTCTTTGCTCAAAATGGTTTTTACTATTGATTCTGAATACAATTAGGACTGCGAGTAGGTGATCAAGACGTGGAGGTACTTAATTTTCAAAGCAGCTTTTACACCAATAATTCACAATCTTCTAGTTACGGCACAAATTAAGTTCTTGGTTGGTTGTGGTCACGTACGAGGTTGCCTTGTTTGAAATAGGAAGGAGGAGAAGGAGCTCATCGGTCGGGTTCGTTAAGCGTCGGAGCGTGCTTTTATTACACCGAGAGGCGTACGACGCGGACGCGCGACACTTGAATATTAAACTAAACGGCACTGGGTCATGGCATGCATACTGTCCCGTACCATTAATATCAGGCATAGGAACTCGTTGCACTAGTTGATTTATGATTGTCGCAATACTAGACACAATTCTTACAATTTACGAGAGCATTTATATATCCAGCTTATTCGTTTATTTACGCGCTTCCTGTCTTACAGTAAAGCTAATTTAATATTTTGCACAGTTCATAATATGATTTATATATTATTATATGTATATATAGATGTGTATCAGTAGATGCGTAAAAGTAAATAGTTTTATGTGGATATATTCGATACATACCCAATATTTAAATTTAATAAACATTTAGTAGTTGGCCTATAGCAGTTTACGAGTTGACTTTATTACGTTACTGATGTAACACATATTTAAAATTATTTATGTTCTACAAAATTGTTACAACTTCTAAGAAGCATCGTTATTAATATTATTAATTGTACACCATATAACACATAATAATAATAAATGCATTACCTAATTACAACAAAGTATGCCTGCTGTTGGATGAAACACCATCCGTTGTTGTTTTGACTCTATCTACGTATCGAAACTTATTACAATAGATTTATAACACTGACTGTTAACGAGGTCAGCGTTTATTCAATTGATGTTCAGCCAGCATCGAAAGCAAATATTGATTGCCAATTAGCATTTCAATTTCATATTAAAAAATAAATGCTGACAAATATATTTCTTGCACTTAAATTGTACATAGAACATATTAGAATATACCTAATAGTGGCAATTTAATTTATTTATTAACTAAAACATTTACTTAACGTCAATATTTGGCTTTGAATTCCTAATGGACATAAGGAAAGGCCTATGTTTTTCGAGTTAGATTCATAAATTGTTTGACTTCAGTATGCGAACAAATGTGTTTTAGTATTAATAATATGTTTATATTGATAGTTGCCGTGGTAATCATTTTTGAATATTAAGTAGGTAGATTCGATAGACACATGACTTCTTTAAGAGTTGCTGTGTTATAATGGTATCTACTATGCATTGTCATTTAATTACTACACAGTATTGCCATCATTAATTAAACTTTACCTTTATTATTCATCCCAGTAAAGTAGATGAAATTAAATCAACCTCCTCAGTCAGTTTATGGAAAATATATCCTTTTAATACTTTCTGATATTTACGCGAATGTTACACATTTTGAAATAAAACTACGTTTACAGAATCTCTCTCGTTTACTTGATTTTACTACTATCCCGACGTTTCGAATGCTTTACAGCATTCATGATCATGGGTGGACATAGATGATAGACGTCCAAGGCTGATATGTTATTTCAACGGTTTTTGAAATAACATATCAGCTTTGGACGTCTATCATCTAAGTCCACCCGTGATCATTAAAGTATTCGAAACGTCGGGATAGTAGTAAAATCAAGTAAACGCGATAGATTCCGTAAACGTAGTTTTATTTCAAAATATATCCTTTTGTTTACGTTGTGCAAATACATTTACGCTTTTCTCCTGCCAGTGACTGGCAGGGGATATGCAGGAATTACTGATGCAGCCCATATTCTTCGATTCAATACTGACTAACCAATAGCCACCCCTTCCAAGCTTATTATGGGATGCCAGAATTGCTATCGGAGGCATTGCTATCAGGACGTGTCTAAACACAAAACATTTTTTTTTTAGTTTTTATGTCTATTTGTCTGTTTGTTCGTTCGCACATCACGCAAAAACTACGGATTTTGATGCAACATTTTGTATTTGATAGCTTTTGATTAGACTTAAAAACTGATATACTTATAAGATCAGGGGTTATTTTCTTCTTGCAGCATAATACAATGTGATTTTCCCGTGTGGTGACGGATTAAGAATACAAGTGTCACCACCCCATTCTTTCCCACGGGTGTCGTATGAGGCGACTAAGGGAAGTAAGCAATTATCATCCATTGCACGACTGGTGGTACCAAGTGGGAGTACTCGCTTGGTATCCGGCCCAAGCGGGTTGGTACCACCATCTTCTGTGTGACCGGCCATGAAGCACATCGTTGCATTTTGGCTGTAGCAGGAGATAGCCGTTTATATTTCATTTCATATGTGAAATGAATTGGTGAGCAGCGGCTTGACAATACTCTCGGTATAGTCAAGTCCATGGGCGACGGTTACCATCAGATGGACCGTGGCTCGTCTGCCACTACATGCAATAAAAAAAAGAAAAAAAAATCATCTATAACAGTTTTATTTAGTAAATACAGCTAAGTTTTTCTTAACAAATATCAACTGATGAAATACTTGCTAATCTAAAACAGAGAATCGACAATTAAATGTTCATGCTTTACTATTCTTTTTTTTGTAAATTAAAAGTAAGTTCACAAACATAACTGAGTTTTAAAGAAATTATTAAACAATATTTGTAATTTAACTATAGGTATGTTATTGTTCGATTGAAAAAAAAAACACGTTTATTCTTTTACATTCTCCTCACTGGTTTTATCCCGCTACTATATCCGGAACCTGAGATTAAAAACATTTATACTTATATACAATCATTACTTAGTTATTTATTAGATAAACTTTGCTTTGCAGTGGGCGAAGAGGTTGTGACAAATGCATTGATTATGTATAGAAATATTACTCAAAGAGAACGCTCTCCATCACACAATTTCTATAGTAAACTAATTAATAATAAACAAAGATAGTTTTAAGTATTCACTCGGTCAGTACCTAACGATTGATGTATTATTATGTCACAACAATTAAAATTCAAGAGGGGTCACATTTAATCAACGCCTGCCGATCGCAATGAGGTCACGCATCGTATTGTGTTTATTTATTGTATAGATTACATTTTGCTACATGTAGCTAGACTTTCTAGATACAGTAATTGTCGCTTATGATTTGCTACATGCGAAATTATATGCGAGAATAAAGTTTAGTTAACTTTTAAGGTTTGATTTAGAAAATTATAAGGTCTGATTTCTGTTTGGTATTTTGAAGTAATTTACGTTTGTGTTCTGTAATTGAGCCTAATATAGTCATTTTTTCTTAAATATCCTTAATGTACAGACACAGCTCTGTCACAGCTTTATAATAGTTGGGATTATTCGTTCTAATTATTGGTAGGCCCTGTAAATAACACACCTGTTTAGTAAGATACTTAAAATTATATTTACACTATAAAATTGGTATTTTTTTTAACTTAAATATAAAATAAAAGAAATTTTAAACGTGTATATACGATACGGAGATAAAGATCTTTACCTATTCACGTAACTATGCTTACGATTTCAAGTGCTCAAGACATGTACGAGTAGGTGCTAGTAAAAAGAAAAGTAACCTAGTGATAATTGACGCATAAAAACATTCGGGATTCCGTATAAAGGTATTATCATTTTAATAGATATTCACCATGCATTTCAATATCCGTTCACGCTTTGAATGGCGCGTTAACTCAACGATCCATGTCTCGTCGTTACGGCCAATCAGACACTTGAAAAATGTTGACAACTCGTTCTAGCCTGAAGCCTAACTAACGAAATAAAAAAAAAACTAGGCGTCGCGGGACGTCTAGCAGATGTGAAAATATTGAAATTATTTTGTAGAAATAAAATGATCATAACTTGACAAAGCACTTATCAAGACGAATCAAACGAGTATAAACTCGATAGGGATGTGTAGTTTCATTACAGAGTTACTGTGGCCACTTTCCAGCTCCAACGTCAGAACCTGGATACCATCTAGAGATAAAGTACTCCTCAAGACAAATCATACGAGCTCAAACTCGATGGAGTTATGTTGTTTTATAACGGAGTTCCTGTGGCCACCTTCTAGCTCCATCATCAGACCTTGGATACCATCTAAAGACAAAGTACTCGTCAAGATGAATCTAATGATTCCAAACTCGATGGGGTTGCGTCGTTTCCTTACAGAGTTACTGTGGTCACCTTCCAGCTCCATCATCAGACCCTGGATATCATCTATGACTGAAGTTCTAGTCAGGACATTTCAAACGAGCCGTAACTTGATGGAGGTGCGCCATTTAATTACAGAGTTTCGCATGGCCACCTTCCAGCTCCATCATCAGACCCTGGATACCATCTAAAGACAAAGTACTCAACAAGACGAATCAAACGAGCCCAAGCTCAATAGGGTTGCGCCGTTTCATTATAGAGTTCCTATGTCCACCTTCCAGCTCCATCATCAGATCAGCTCCGTGTTATCATAATATTGCATTGTCACGTGTAAAATTGCATGCGTGTAAAATTTCAGCTCAATCAGAAACCGGGAAGTGTGTCAAATTTAACTTGCAAGATTTGAACGGGACAAGTAAAATAAAAGCGTCGCCAACAACAACAGCCGATTTTACCCTCCCTCCGCATTAGATGTTTCACATCAAAATGTAATAAAAAAACAACGAGATGCTATTGAATACAACAACGAGATTTCATTTCATTAATTTTGTAGTAGGTTTGGTCACTGTCAGTACTGTCAGACTACTTGAAGACAATGACCGTGATAGTAAATCTTGCTAAAAACACGTGCCTTGATAGAAAGTACTTTAAGCCGTTTACTGGCTAACATGAAGATCAAATATGTTTTGGGAATCAGTCCCGTCAAATACCGTGGCATATTGTTCAACCTTAAAATCACGTAATAACGTTGAATTGTGAAGGTCCAAGGTTTAAAAAAATATATCACCGAATTGATTAGAATAAATCGCTGACAAAAAACTAGATAAATGCGATCTCTGTGGAGAATCTGTGGATTGAGGTTGACTGACCGCATTCGTAACGACGACGTAAGAGAGCGAGTAGGAATTAAAGATAGTATTGGTGTAAAGATGCGAAAGGGAATGCTCCGATGGTTCGGACATGTGGAAAGAATACCGGACGAGCGACTTGTTAAGAAGAATGTAGGTACAGGGGAGACCAACCTACCTAGACCAAATCGGTCATGTATTGAAGGAAGCTGGAGTCAGGAGTCTCCGAAACCGGCGAGCGTGTATGAGGAGAACTATGAATGTTGAGGAACCAAGAGATGTATGCAAGAATAGAGCCTTTTGGCACTCTGTTATCTCTGCCTACCCCACAAGGGAGATGGCGTGATGATAATTAAGTAAAACGCTGATCGTTATACATTTGGAACGATAAAATTATGAAGATATTACAGTGTTTTGATTCAGACCTACGAGTACTATGCACATTCCATTGTTTTTCTGTCAGAGATGCTAAATAACAATTTTGCTGTTGCCAATAAAATATATTTAATGTGTTGTTGGTCATAATGAGTGTTATATATTTCTTGGGGTGGATTGACGTAACAATGTGTATGGAATACGGGAGTGGCATTAATAGTTCTAATCTGCTGTAATAGTCTCGTGCTCTGACCATGGAATCCTTCGAATCAACACAACGTCACGTACCGCTACCTGATCGCATAGTAGAACCATTGGATCGATAGCATATGTAGTTTAGTGTGGTATTACGTCAGAGCTAGATAAATGTCAATTTATTATTGTTGTTCATAAGTTCTAGTATTTTTTCTAATGAAAAATGTTTTTTTGATTTTTTTTTTCCAGGAATATGTTTTGCCTACTTAATAGTTGCAATATAATATTGTAATATAGATGTCTATATAACAGCATATTAGCACTCTGAGCATGGATTTATTGACTTATTTATATAGATAGATATATAAATAAAAATGAATCGGTGAAATGTATATACACATTTTTCACTTTGTGTTTAATGTATAGTGCTAAGCATGTCAAATGCTAAAAATATATATAAAAATATCTAAATATTTAAAGGGTTTGCGTCATTATTAGGTAAAATCTTAATTGTAAAATTAAGTTTACCTGGTCGGTATAATGTATGAAAATACTTCCGACAGATGGCGCAGGCGTCACCCAAAGACGTTAAGTATGATGTGTTATCGAAATTAGCAGTCAGGAGCAATTGTCAGGATGGCTGAATTGGTAAAACATCTGGACGGTATCCAGAAGATGCAGGTTCAAATCCTGCTCCTGGCTGTTATTTTCGATTTCACATTTTTCACTTTGTGTTTAATGTATCTACACGTATAACTTCCGAAAAACTCCACCAAATTCGATAATTATTATTTCTGTGTTCCTTATTGTTAGGACAAGGTTTGTATAAAAGAAAATTAAAAAATAATAATGACAAATTAAAAAAAATCACATAATATGAAAAAATGTGTGAGTGAATGAGACAGAAAACCGAGATATCTTCAATAATCAAAATATTGACATATTGACGTTCAGTTGTTCAGCCAGCCAAAGCCAAAACACCTTTCAGAATTTTAGAAGGTACGAGTAAGTTATTATGAACAAAAAATGTGGTACGAAGTTCGCCGGGACAGCTAGTTTAAAATATTAACAAATTTAACCTAAAACAATTTGCAACTGGACATAATTATGCTATATAACTAGTCATACGCTATATAGCAGTAATGACCCAGCAGTAAAATTAAGGACTGCAATGACAGTGATATCGAGTCCGGTGCCCTGTCCCAGGTCCAAGCCTCGCAAGGAACAAAACTTTGTTTTCGACGTTTTCCGAAGTTATGTGTGTATTTGGTTATCACTGCTCAGTGAAAGAAAACATCATGCTTGAGATATTTTCTCGACAGCTTGTGAAGTCTACTGTCCGCAACATCCTAGCGTGGTATACTACAGCCTAAATCCCTCTCACAATTAGAGTCACCACTCACCCTTGCCCAATAGTAGGTCAGTAAAAGGTTTGCATAAAAATATGTACCTATTTCATATAATTTCATCATACGGAATTAAATTGATGCTGTTTATATTGAAAGTACAGGTTTTTATTAGACAGCAATGCCTAATACGTTAACCAGTCATGGATTAGGCAAGTTTAGCAACAAGTTATCAGTATGTCTGTCTGTACACAATCCGGTAGTCATTCATGTGTGGACGTGCACAAGCCCCATAAGGTGCTATGAGTTATAGTAGTGAGGACGAAGTCCCCTGCCTCGTCGCAAGTATACGCATTAATATTCGTGACTCGTGTCTTCCATTGCGTTCGTAGCCTTATGCAAGGAAGGTCTAGTTGAGTCATTATTTAGTTATCGCAATAGAAGGTACTAGGTAAGGATTTCACACGTTAACTTGCTGAGTTCGATTTGCTTCACTGACAGATATTTGGAATAGTTTTCAGTAGAACTTCGATGTATACAGAAAATTATGTAACAGAAAGTAGGTATTTCGAACTTTTTTACTGGTTGTATTGCAAATATCAAAGGTATTGTTAGTTGTTCAGTAGTATTGTTTAATAGCTCAGAAGGAAACCTTTGCATAAGCCAAATAATATTTCTTCTACTAGTTCACCCGGCGAACTTCGTACCGCCATTTTTTTTCTTGAATATTTTACAATGAAAATTATTAAAGTACTAATATCGCTATTAAAAATAGGGGTTAGCATTAAAAGGGTGAAAATTTAGGGATTTCTGTATTTATTAATGCAGAATCATAAAATATTAAAATAAAAAATTTAGTCCTCAAATTTAAAAAAAAATGTTTAGTTGGTTACTAATATCGCTATTAAAAATAGGGGTTAGCATTAAAAGGGTGAAAATTTAGGGATTTCTGTATTTATTAATGCAGAATCATAAAATATTAAAATAAAAAATTTTGTCCTCAAATTTAAAAAAAATGTTTAGTGGGTACCACCCTTATTAATTAGGGGTATAAAAATAGTTTACATCCTATTATCAGACCTACTGAATATACATACAAAATTTCATACGAATCGGTCAAGCCGTTCTGGAGGAGAATGGCGACAAACACTGTGACACGAGAATTTTATATATTAGATACCTATAATAAAATCAATTGCTGTTCGTTAGTCTCACTAAAACTCAAAAATGGATTAACCGAGTTGAATAATCGTTTTTGTATTGCTTGCTCTAATGCAGGGGTGGTATAAAAAGATAAAAGAATAGGGAAAACCCATAAAACAATTGAAAAAAATTCAAATCTAATTTGGCAATTTTGTATCGGAATCGTCATTTTGGATTACAGGGGGTTAGACGGAATCTCATATCTCACAATCGACATCGTATCGTGATCACTGTGATTGGTTGAGAGATCACCGTGATTGGCCAACGGATTATTGCGACATCACGCGTCGGTTTTTCTACTAATCACAAGCGAGAAGATACGATGTCGATTGTGAGATATGAGATTCTGTCTAATCCCCCTGGACTGACAACAGACGAAAAAATGAGAGCTACTGTCAATCTTTGTAATTCATTAAAATTACGAGCAAGTTTCATTTATTAACTTATCTAAATTCAAACCTTAGAGGATGCAGATTAATTAGGATTGATATTGATAATCTCTGTTAAAAAAATTGGTAGGTGATACGAAGCTCGGGTATCTAGTGGCATCATAATTATTAAATTTTTTGTATTTACTTACAGAAAAACAGTTATAATCTACCTAAAAGTTTACAATTTTAGCGATTTGTTGGCAATTAAATTAAAAAAATAATAATAATGGCTAGGCAAGCTTGCTTAGCTCTGGTGCTAGTGTTATCCGGTTATTAAGCGACATTGCGCGACAGTTGGCTGCCGACCAACGTTGTGTCGTTGGCTGTTGAATGACCATTTGCTTTTATTTTATATTCTCATCAGAAACATTATCGCATAAATTACTCTGCGAGAGGGATCGCCGAGCGCCTAATTCTCTGTAGCAACACGTTACTTATTATTCGTTTCATTAAATATGGAAATGACAATTAAGGTTATGTTAATTACCAAAACACTAGCTTCGGGCTGCGACTTTATCTGCGTAGACTTCGTAATGAATTAGCTACTTTTTAAGTTGCGTTACAATTCATTTAGTAGTTTTTGCGTGATGTGCAAACAAATAAACAAACAAAATTCTAAAATGAATTAATTGTGTTCAGTGTCCCTTAAATAGCCTAATACGGTATTTTTTTGCTCAAATATCTTAAATGTGCCTACACTGTTTGGTCACATCACTCTGTTACAGGTTTATAATAGTTAGGAAGTAAGGATAATGATTAGTAAGCCGTAACTACTTAACCGAACATTATGAAATGTAGCATTCAGTCCAGTTCTCCGAAAAGGACATACTTACGCTAATTTGTTCTCGAAAAAAATTACAGATCCTGTGGGATAGATATTAGAAAACGCCGAAATCATGATCATTATAGTATTCAAAAATAGAATCCTTTTTTTTTACATTTCTCTTTTAGTCGAAATGTGGGTATAACCTCCTCATCACTATCTTATCATCTTAGATTAATCTTCTATACAAATAAATAAAATTGAAGTGTCTGTTTGTACAGTCTAAATAACAACTTTTTACTAAATGTATACGAGATCATACACGTTTCCTATAACAAATTACCAAATTTAAAAATTTTTGTATGTCTGTCTGTCCGTCTGTCTGTCTGCCTGTCTGTTTGTTCCAGCTAATCTCCGGAATGGCTGGACCGATTTGGACGGGACCTTCACTAGCAGATAGCTGTTGTTACAACGCGTAACTAAGGCTACTTTCATTTTGGAAAAACCTTTAGGGTTCCCTGAAAAAATCCCATAAAATCATGTATTAGTAAAATCTGTGGAATGGCTGGACCGATTTAGACGAGAGTTTCACTAGATAGCTGTTGTTATAAGGAGTATCTTAGGTTTCTTTAATTTTGGAAAAATAATTAGGGTTCCGCGAAAAAACATTAAATATATATATGCGATATAAGGATTTTTTTCGGGTATTTTTTTCACACGTTGGATTACATTATTGAGGTTTTCATACGGATTACTAACTTCTTTGAAAATATTTTATCACATTTGTTCAAACAGGATAATCACGGATTCTATTGGTTAAAGTTTTTTTTAAATCAAACCAGTAGTTTCGGAGTCTATTCAATTCAAACAAACAATCAAATCTTTTCTCTTTAGAATATTAGTATAGATTGCGACATAACTGTTATAATTGGACGAATAATATTCAGGACTTTTTTGCAGAAATTGATGTCCTCTATAAATCTGTAGTACATCACTGCTCTATTGCCAATAATTTAGGCAGCGTATGTGATATACGGATTATTTTTGTATTTTTTGACACGTTGGATTACATTATTGAAGTTTTCATAAGGATCCCTAACTTTTTGAAAACATTCAATAGCCTATGTTTATCAGGGATAATGTAGAATTCTAATGATGAAAGATCTTTTCAAATCAGTTTAGTAGTTTCGGAGCCTATTCAATACAAACAAACAATCAAATCTTTCCTCTTTATAATATTAGTATAGTTATATTCCAACTATCTTCTGCCCGCGTTTTCACCCACGTGGCCTGTAGGCTATAAATTACATATTTTTTTCAAACGCAAACATTATATGTTAGTTATACATAGGTATTACCGATACACCTACAAATCCTACATACTTACTAAGAGATAAATACTGCCTTGCCGTACGCTTAATGCGAGCGTTAATTGAAGAGCTAAAAAAAATCATAGAAAACTCAACCTTCCATTTTACCGTCTTCGAGAAGGGGTTTTGAGAAACTCATTCTTAAATGGATACCAACACTAAGCAAAGAACACACTTTTTTTAAATGCGGGAAAAAATGTACCTTTCCGCCAACCCCGTCGTTCGGGGCAGCGGACAGGGTAGTGTGGGGCCCTCACCCACTAAATAAATGAATGAAAAGCCGAGTGGCGTCTCTACGCCTGAACTGTATTACATTCAGTGGTAAGTAAAGAACACATCTGTCAAACTTCTTAGACCAGTGGTTTAGGTTGTGCGTTGATATGTCATTTGAGTAAGGTAAATTTTAATTTTATGAATACAGATTAGAATACAATATATACAATGTAAATATACTAAAGAATTATTCATTTGGATTTGTAGGTGTATCTGTAATACCTATGTATAACTAACATAATATATATCAATTCATAGTTGCGCAGAGGGCCATGGAGAGAGCCATGCTCAGGGTCTCCTTGCGCGATCGAAAAAGTAATGTGTAGATTAGCCGGAAAACAAAGGTGAGAGATGTGGTGCAAACAATCGCGCGGCAAAAGTGGACATGGGCAGAACATGTTGCTCGAAAGAGCACAGATATATGGGCATGGAAAGTCTTAGAGTGGAGGCCGTGGATAAACACCGAAAAACGTGGTGCCCATCTAAGCGTTGGGTAGACGACATCCTATGACATGCATTCCGTGACTGGATAAATCAAGCAGCAGACAAAGGGGCCTGGAAGAAATTGGGAGAGGCCTACGTGCAGTTATACACCAGGAGAGGCTGATGACGATGATAAATTAATTGAGTAGCTATTACTAACGGTTCTTTCCGCGTGGCATTTAGAATTGTCGCGGAATTCTAATTTATTTTCCAAAATGAAAGTAGCCTATGTTAGTTTTTATAACATCAGCTATCTGCCGGGTCTACTCTCATGGTGAGAGGGGAGTCCACCACGCTGGTCCAATGCGGGTTGGCAGACTTCATAAGCCACCGAGAAAGTCTTTCAGGCATTCTCACGGTTTCCTCACGATGTTTTCCTTCACCGAGCTGTGATAATTTGTAAACAAATATAATATCGAAAAATGTCAAAAAGTCAGAGGTGTGTGCGGTGACGCCTCCAGCTTGGACTCCGGATTGAAGTCGATACTCTTTGCAGTCCATGGGTTTACCGTTAGGCTAACTGCTATTATATTTTTATAGTCGTGTAGTAAAAAGTTGTAATTTAAACATTATAATTTTATAAACGGACACTTAATTATTATTTATTTGCTTAAAATTAATTATTTAACGTAGGTAACTACAGCAGTGTATAAACTTTCTGGTGAATCACAAGCATATCTTCCCATAAATTTTTTTTGCATTCTGGATGAAGCTGTTAATTATCCAATAGAAGAATAGAAGTTTTAAACACTATAAATGTGCCTGATCTACCCCGTCACAAACTAGAACTTAAGATTGGCGTACCCATCATACTACTCCGTTATTTAAACCCACCGAAATTTTGCAATGGTACTAGATTGCGAGTACTATCATTGCAAGGAAACATTCTAAAAGGACTTTTAATATCCGGATGTGGAAAAGGTGAGACGGTATTTATACCACGAATTCACATAATACCGTCGAATTTTCTCTTTAAATTCAAAAGACTTCAATTTCATGGGTTGCTTTATTTATTTTATGAAATTCCTCGCGGACTAAGTCGCGGGTAACAGCTAGTAATTATTAAATCTAAAACTATCACTATCTTGAAGGAAATCGTTTAAACGAACGTTGCATGGATTCTATATTTTTGAAACAATAATTCCTTGTGTTGCACCGATCTCGATTCTGTGAGGCGTTTACAAGTAAAATGACAGCACAAAAAAGATGACGAGATTTCTCTTATTCTTGGATTAACTCCTTATTCGATGCTTATCGGTGGTATAGTGACTATTCCCGAATAAGCTCGCTATTCTTCGAATTGTTGATGGTAAAACGTTGATTTATTCTCGAGTAAGTAGCGATTTATTCTAGGAATAAAATTTATTCTTGTTTGGTCGAATCCGCCCTTATAAATGACGTAAAACATCCGGTATCAGGTTTGATCTATGTAGAATGTAGATCATTTGTTTATGAGTGATGTGTGTGAATTGTGTGTTTGTAATGTTTTCGTTATTTATATTTCTCATGTACAACTAAAAGAAAATTATGATTTTACTTAGTAGCAGCAGTGGGCGTTATGGTTAATACAAAACCTAAAATAGTTTATCGCGTTCGGATAACACAGTTAATTCCTATAAACAAAATTATCTTTCATATCAGCTATCCACAAATGTTGCGATGAATATTAAATTTACCTCATTGTTATCAATGTGTTTGATTGAACCCTCTCCACATAATTTGCGAGCGGATTGAATGAGGTAAAATAATAACGGAAATCTGTATATATTGTGCACATTACGTATGCGGGCGGAGGCTTATTATGTAAATGAGAGTCCTCATGTATGTTGTTGATAAAATTGCAGACGGCTTACGGACTATACGCTCCAGATGAGAGTAGTAAGCCCTGTTAGAGTTTATCTACGTTGACCACAGGAGAGTATACATGCGCTGAAATAGGCGTTGGAAATGTTATGTCAGTTTGACGTTAGATAAAAGCGATTTAAACATTTTACGGAACATATTTTAGTTTGAATACTACCATTTTACGAAAAACATTTATCTATAAATTAAGGATACACAATTGTATATAGAAATCGTGGCAAAAGTTGTATACATATAAATAATCTTACTTAAATGCATTCATTTCGCATTAATTTTATAAAATAGTAACAACTTTTAACTGCGTGCGTGAGTGTAATGACACTATTAAAAAAGAACGAGATAAAAAAGATAGTCAATGAGTTTTTCAAAAGAGATTTTCGTATTATTTAGGCATGTTAATACATTGCGGACGTTGCAGCTGCCCGAGAGTCAAAACAACAAACACTAAGTGAAATGAGTGCAGGAAATCGTAATCAGCACTCATTTATAGTGTACACTTTTAGTGCCTAATTGTTGATCTTCTCTTTTTTATACATCAATGACGAAAACGCTATTTTATTAAAATTCAGCACTCGCATTGTTATCAGTATCGGTTAAATATTGCATGATTTGGATACTGTATTTTCCAGCCTAGTTAGTTAAATAGTGGTACCGTCCGTCAACATTATTGTGAGCCAGGTGTCGCTCGTGGTCAGCGATCTCACATGTCCAATGGTGCATCTAAAATACCCCTCATTGCGTAATCAAACCTGAATATGAGCGCATAATTGCTTATTTGCCTCACATTCATTCGAGTTCGTGGTGTGGGTAAATACAGACATTGATTTTACGAGGGAAATTGGTTTTTGTTTTAAATGACTGTAGGGTTACTGCTATGACTGTTAATTCGGCTTGATTATGCGTAGGTTAGGGCTGCCAGAAGACAATGTTTTATTATACTTTAATCTCTCTTCAAATCACCTGAAATGTTCACAAACCTATTGGTTCCCTCGTCAAATGAACCTCATTTACATCTTCTCTACCTTATCCCTGCCAACCAACTTACTACTGAAGCAAACGCAGTATCGATGAGATAATTCAAATATTTTTTTTATACTACTTGGGTGGCTTATAGGCATACGGCCCACCTGATGGTAAGCGGTTACCGTACTAGTAACACCAGAGGCATCACTTGCGCGTCGCCAACTCCAAGGATAGGAGGTGGATAGGAAGGAGAGGATAGGTAGGATACTAAGGAGCCGCTAGGAAGGATAATATTGGAGAGGATAGGGAGAGGATTTGGGCCTCCGGCGCTCTCACTCACCATACAAAACAACGGTAGGAGTAACTACTGTTGTTATACCATCCATCCATCCATCAGCCTTTTAAAGCCCAGTGCTGGACATAGGCCTCCCCAAGAATGGGGGAAAGTGCCGTAATCGCCACGCTTGGCAGGCGGGTTGGCGATCGCAGTGGATGTTGTTAATACTCGAAGGAGTGCTGCTGCCCATTCCCTCAGTATTCCCTTAGTTGGCTCTTACGACTCCCATGGGTGGAGAGGGCTGGGACAATTCTAAAGCCGGCCCACACGGCAAGTTGTTATACGCTGATCTTGTTTGAGAGGGTGGTACTTGCCACCACCGAAGGAATGTAACATAGTTCCAGTGGCCCGCCAATAAAGGTGGAGAGACGGCACACGGCGGGTTTCTTTAGTGGGTAAAGGCCTCACACTACCCTGTTCGTTGCCCCGAACGACGGGGTGTGCGGTTAGGAACATTTTTTCTCGCCTTAACAAAATATGTCTAACCGCACACCCCGTCGCTCGGGGCAACGAGCAGGGTAGTGTGGGGCCCTCACCCACTAAATAAATCCGCCATGTTCCGTCTCTCCGCCTATATTGGCGGACCACTGGAAAGTCCCATCGTAACCTAAACTTATATTATATTCAATTAATATTATAACAATAACTTTTCGTACCTTTCAATTGGTTTCTATTGATTGATAACACTCAATTTGATTGTTTCAGGTAAGTGGGGTAGCTGTTGAATTGAAACATGACACTCAACTATATTCCTATTTTCAGTAATACGGCAGGTATGTACAGTTAAAAGGTTAACTGGCACTTAGTGAGATGAGATATTGCAAGTGCTGCTAAAGAGATTTGTACTATATCCATAAAAGTATACAGCGCGTTTCGCTACACGCTTTAGTTCGTAGCAGTTTCATTTATGGCCATAAAAATGAAACACACATTTTATATTTATTTTATATCATTTTATCAAATACATACTTAAAATCAGTAAACCGAGGATTCAGTAGGAGTTTTAATTTCATGAAGTAGAAATTCCCCGTCTGAGGATGATTGATACCTATTCCCCTTTTTAATGTTATAGCTATACTAAAAGCACCTATACTTACCCACCATTACTACCCACGTTCTTATAAATACATATTTTAATTACTAGCGTAGCCTGCAGTCGATGCCCTGCCTGAGCGCGCATTTGTTTGCTATTTGCAGCACCAAATTTAAGAAAATTATAACTTTTTTATTAAAAGTTAAATTGAAAATCTTGAAACAAGATAGCAGCACCACCTACCGAGCCTAATTGTGAATTTAAAACATCCAAGAACCCATTGAAATACAAAAACCATCAAAGTCTGTCTTGTGGTTTAGGAGGAGTAGAATTATGTGTTATAAAGAGTTATAAATTGATTCATGTGTATTTTATAAAATCTTAATTTCACTAGCTAGTACACTACGGTTCATACGTGTATAATTTTACAAATTTTGAAATACCTACTACTTTTTAAAGTACAAATTATTTGTGAATAAGGAAAAAGAGATTTTTTGTACGAGCGGGAATCGAACAACGGCATTGCATGTAAATGCTTTCCGCCATCTGCGTTGGTCGTAATGACAAATGTGGTAAGGAGATTGGGATGATCGAAAGATCTGTACAATAGCTCAGTGGCTTAGAGCACTTCCCCGGATTGGAAAAGACGCGTGTTCGTATCTCGCTCGTACTAAAAATATCTTTTTCCTTATTCATAATTTATACTTTAAAAAGTGGCGGAGCATGTCAAATGCTAAAAAATATATATAAAAAAATACCTACTACTCTTTGTCCTTCAGATACTTTCAACTTCATTTGGCTATAACAGCGTATACTGTATTACATACATTTTAATTAACTAAAGCATACCTATATATACTCTTACATATGAAGGTAGATGATAGAGACTGTACAATTAATGAATCCACAATAAGTACAAATCGGGGAAATCTCTGATATTGTTAGGTAAATTTAACCTGTATGTCCATTGGGTGGCTATATAAGCCACCTAATGGACATACAGGTATTTTATTCGTAAGCAAAGTCTGCAGAACAAACGCATAAATGTAAATTGTTAGAATGTTGCGTTTAAACAACTTGTCGATTGTTTATGTAAATGTTTACAGCTGGTGCAGAATTGATGGCCAATTTTCTGTCCGCGTCATCGCATTTGTTTACAAAAGCTTATATATTAATACTGATATTGAGGTAGAAATATTTAACTCTAATTTTTTCTAAAATTATTGCTTTCTGTACAGTTCAATAACTCATTGTGAATATTGCGGGATTGAGATAAGTAACATCATTTCTGTGTATGCTGAGTGGCTATTTTTACAGCTGTAGCAATATGACTGTGTGCACGAATTATCAATAATATAATTGCGAAATAGCCTTCAACGTAGACTGTTAGCGTACATGAAACATTCTCAGTTTGTTTTTGTTCTGTTCATGAATTAATTTGAATGCTTGCATTCTGTTTCTAGGTTAAGGTTGTTTTTACAATTGATATATCGCTTGTATTGTTTTGCATCTAAGATGATTTCTAAACAAACCTCAACTATTTAAAGTTTAAAGGTTTGTTATTTTATCTAGTCAAATCTTTCGTAAAGTAACAAATGCTATCTAGAGACGTAATATATATTTTTTTTGTACAATCAAAAAGTAAAGATTTCAACGTATAAACAGCACACCGTTTTCTTTCAAAAAGCAGATATTTTGACGTGAGAATTTTTGATTGAAAATTAGGGTGATTTTTCAATATTTAATCAAAATAAGAGGAAAAACTATATATTTTGCATCCAAAAAAAATTACAATGTGTTTGAGATATAAAAAGGTAAGTTTTCACCAAATTCCGCGAAAAAATATTATTTTTTGTGGAAGTTAAAAGTAAAAAACCAAAAAGTCGGATTTTTAGATTTTTCTTTTGAGGTTATGTGAAAAAAGTGTTAATACATAAGTTGTAGATCTTTTTATTACCTACAATTTTGCCATGTAACTTTTTTCGATAGGACTCTTAGTTTTGTCGGAAATCGTGATAAACCGATTTTTACCCATAAAAGCTCACCCCACCCCCTTCCCGACCTCAAATCGCCCGTAAATTATTTTTCCTTTTATTTTTGTTATATTTTATTACTTTTCCAGTGGGTTTCATTCTACTATTATTTTTTTTTGGTTTCGAAAATTATCGACGGTCTAACAATGTTACTTTACAAAAATATCTGTAGAGAACAGTATCCTATAAACATCTGTCTTGAGTCAAATTCCATTACGTATTAAGGCATGGTTAATAGTGGGTGTATCCCCTAGAGGCAAACATAGGCGTAGTGGAATGTTTACTAAGCATCTTTTACATCTAGGCCAAATTGCTTATATAATGTTACTTATTACTGTTTATAATAGCATCAAGGTGAGTATAATAATGTATGCATAATTTAAAAGTTATAACGAGTTAATCATTAAAAGGTTTGCATGGAAAGGCTTCTTCATTTATTAAGGTCAGTCAGACAACTGTATTATCACAAGATAATATACAGTCTTACTATTAAAAACAGATTAACCGATATTGCATCCATATAAGTGATGAAATTTTCATAAATATTTTGAGTCGGGAAATGGTAAAATAATATAAATATATGGATCTTTATACATTTTTTGCCATGTGGGTCCGGCTTTAGAATTGTTCCACCCCTCTCCACCCATGGGAGTCGTAAGAGCCGACTGAGAGAATACCGGGGGAGTGGGCAGCAGCACTCCTTCGAGTATTAACAACATCCACTGCGATCGCCGACCCGCCTACCAAGCGTGGCGATTACGGCACTATCCCCCATTATTGGGGAGGCCTATGGCCAGCAGTGGACTTTAAAGGCTGATGGATGGAGATCTTTATACAGGTAAATAAAACTTCAAATGTAAATGCAGCAATTACTGGAGTCCGTTAAAAATAATGATCGTAGGTAGCTACTTGTGGTCCAAGAAATTTGTAAAATATATGTTAAATATTAATTGGCTTCTTATACGAGTAAAGGCCCACAAATGCTACTGTTGCTAAAAGAAATCAACAACGTAATATTAAAAGTAATATAAAATCATATATTCAGAGAATTTACACAGAATTCCCTGTATCAAGTTATTGAACTAGTACAAAATTATGACAAGTTAAGCTACTACTATTTTTTTACGTTTTGCTTTAATAAACATGTATAAGTATACGTATGTGTATATTAAAACTATCATAATAAAGAATAGCACATGAAGCTGGGTCAAATTGCCAGATTAATAATATAGATTCGTATACCTACCGATATTAAACCTTAGGGGATGGATAGGTTTGTATGCGTAAGATATAACATGAAATATTGGGGCTTCGATGTCTCGACTTTCATCTCTTGCATACTAATGTATTTGGATACCAGCATCCAAACAAAAGCCTTACAGATCCTTCTTGCAGTATAGTAAGGTAATAATAAACTTTATTGCTGCGCTTTTTCCGCACCTACCCATGTTATCTCAGATAACTTGATTGGTGTGACGTGATAATATACTACTTGTTGTGCGTTCTGAATCTGAATCTTCATTAGTATCAACCTTTGCTCTAAACTAAAAGAGGCGTTTCACCACTGATGTAA
The DNA here is from genome assembly GCA_948253155.1 of Leucoma salicis. Classification (NCBI taxonomy): domain Eukaryota; kingdom Metazoa; phylum Arthropoda; class Insecta; order Lepidoptera; family Erebidae; genus Leucoma; species Leucoma salicis. The sequence goes on from OX411815.1 coordinate 11,919,067, forward strand.
CTAAAATGTTAAACCTAATATCAGTACCTACCTAGTAATAAATTTACAGGCTTAGCTTATTTTTTGGTTGGAGCAAAACTAGTTAAGGTAGTCGATTATGTTTTAAAACACACTATTAACACTAAAGAATACTCGCGTATCCTTTCTCTGGATAAATAAATAAGATGTAATATATTAAAATACTATCTTTGTTTGAATGTTCTTGAGGCTTAGCAAAAATGTACAGTAAAATATAGTTTTATATAGCAAAAGAAATAATAAACTTGAATAAATTGCTGTATCATTGAGATGCTTGCATTTAAGAACAAAATTACACCTCTGTATGTATCTACGTGTGGTATTCTAACGGTAGCGAGAGCTACCACCAGACAAATGATAGTCATCAACTAAAACTGCCTCAGGTGCTCTGACTGTTGCAGTGCAGCATTGAGAAATACTTAGTTATATCGTAAGCTAACATTCATTTTATTTATTATTTACTCAAATCTGACGTTTACTCATTCAGTTCAGGTTTTTAGAACGGAACTCATGAATAATTACCACATGTTTACTGTACGTTCACGACCAGAAAATTAGCTTATGTTACTGGAGCTATTGAAAACAAAAACGTTATGTTTCACAATAATCTTTAACTTAAAACATTATCGTAAAATATAGTATAAACGAACCAAAAATAAAACGTACTACTGTATATAAACTAGGCTTTTAATGTGCATTATTCATACTCTTTAAGGAACATCTGTTATATTATACAAGAATTCCACAGTGCATAATCATTATGTCAATGCATAACGACAAACATGCGGTCAGACGGACGTGTCTGTACTAATGTTTCGCAATCGATGCGAATTCAGCAATATTGCACAAGAAAACAACATTGTGCTAGAACAATGCTCTGGGTCTGAGAATCTCGACTAACACCCGTAAAATATTTCCACTCTGTTCAGCGCACACGTTACGGTTCAAATTGTATGGTGTCATCACTCTGATCCTTGATACAGTATTAGATCAATTATTTTAAGATGTTAATTTTTCAGTTGGTTTGATTTAGGACAAAATAAGTAATCTTAACCTGACAAATTTATTTGTCAGGTTAAGATTACTTTTAAGTTAATGGGCAAGTGGGTTGAGGTTGACCTAGGCGAACGTATTTTGACCAGATCGGAGACGTTCTTAAGGAAGGCCAGTTAAGAGTTCTCGTAACCAATGAGCATGCATGAAAGCGCTGATGAAAGTAGATGAAGCGAAAGATTATCTGTGTCAGGATCGTAGCAAGTGGAGAGAAGTGGTATCTGCCTACCTCTACGGGAAAAGGCGTTACAATATGTATGTATGTTAAATGTAAATCAGCATAATGAGTATCTATGTCAGAACCTTATGACATTCTCCTCATACCTTCAGCAAATAGGCATAAATCTGTGTACATTTTCAGATATTGAGTTGATATTTGGCAGTAGTTGTTATGGTTGGCTGTTTATAAACGGCAGTTACCGTTACTTGAGCCTCTAAACATATCTGCGACAAAATCAATAAACAACATTCAAAGATGTGCCAACTTATTTATAAGAGTAATATAGCACCGGTAAGTTGTGTTGGATAAACGGAATGTTATTGTTTTGTAATCACCGTGTGTAGCTGGCTATAAATCGCCACAAACCAATGGATGTATTGACACAATAGTGAGAAAAAACTTGTGAATAATTCAATGTAGATTTCAATCTGTGGCCTAGTGTTACTTAAAGTGTTATTAGCGCGATTTGTAAAACAATGTCATTACAACAAAGATATAATTTAGTACTAACTGCGCGTGAGACGATTTGTCTAATGTAACTTTATTGTGGTTTATGTTCACGAGCTTTTTCCCATGGCTTTACTATAAAATATTATGTGGTAGATTGTAGTAGTATTGCTCATTAGGTGCTGTGTAATTAAAGCTCATTATAAACGACTGTGTGCGTTACAAAATATACTTTACAAGTATAAGGACGTACTTACGTTATTGTACATATAAATATAAAGCAAGGACACTTTTATAATATATTAATATAATCTAGTAACGAAATCACTTTTAATTATAAAGAGTGTATTATTTTTCAAATATTTAGCTTGCGCTGAACTACTATAAAGGTGCGGTCGCACTGTGGTGGTGGCCGGCGCTGTATAAAGGCGCGCCCGCACGCGATCGCCCCATTAGCTCTATCAACAATATATCACATGCGTCCATAATAATGTAATGTATAAGTGACGTGTCCACATTTATGACACTTTGTCGGGTGACATACAAAAATATGACTTTGTGACAGAATTATTTTTGTGTGGAGCGAAGAAAACTAGTTCGAATATTTTTTAGTTTGGAGAAAATTTACGGCCTCTGTGCGTGTATTTATATTTTTATGACGTCCTAAACTTTAATTTCAAAGATTTCAATAAAATATATATGCATATAAAAGACAAGTTCAATGCGTAAAATTTACTGTAGCCCTACGTTTCATAATTTGTAAATAGCATATTAAATCATTCTTATTGGGTGTTAGCAACATAATTGTGGATACGCAAAATAATACTTTAATTTATAATAAATAAAATAAATTAATGGAACATATTTAGAATGGTGCAATAATAGCACTAATAGGCTATTCTTACGTAATCTTTTGTGGACTGTCTTGACAGTTTGTGTTGACAAAGAGAGACGGAGCACCAGTTCTCTAGAGGAAGAGCCTTGGGTTAGGGACGGCTCCATCGAGGAAGTACCACCCTCTCACAAAAAATCTGCGTGAAACAACAGCAGGTACTCTTACCGTTGTGTTGCGTATGGTGATTGAGAACCCCGGAGGCCCAAAACCCCGGAGGCCTAAAACCCCGGAGGCCCAAACCCCGTCCCTATCCTCTCCATAATACCTTATCTATCCTCTCCTTATTATCTCTGCCTATCCACCTCCTATGCCTTTCCTTGGATATGGTTACGCACAAGTAAAGCCCCTGGTGTTGCTAGCATCTATAGGCTACGGTAATCGCTTATCATGAGTAAATTTTAAAAGCATTATAGTCTAATTGTAATTATATTAAATCGCAAAAAATGGAGCCGAAAAACTTTAACCGTAATAAGTTACTAAAACATTTTGTGACTTACATCGAGGCATTCAATATTAATGTTGCTGGCAATGATAGATGATACAGCCATTCTTCCTTTAAATATTCGTTGAAAACTTGACAGTTTGTGGTGGTTTTCTTTAAACCGAAGTTATTTATTCAATACATTACAATATATTATGTTTATTCTATTTTTTTAAACTAGATATTAGATAATGTGCTGGGAATTATTTTATGAAAAATAATGTAAAGCTTGACTTGCAATAATTATATGTGGATGACATTCTGTACTCGGTATATTTTTAGTTTTCATAACACCATGTTAAATTAAGTTCATTATTAGGAATGACTCCATGCAAGCTAGGTGATGACGTAACTCATTGTACCAAAAACTGTGTATACAAATTGAATTATCCTGCATAACAAGTTCCATTCACCACGCACAGTTTCCACACCAAAACGGTTTGCGTTTAGATGTTCTATGTATTGTTTTGCAGCATACGCCGAGCACTATTACAAAAGCTACACTATAGTTTATTAATCTACTGATAACGTATCGGCTACATTTATCTCACTGTGATAGCTGCACTGGAATAATACACTTTTGTATATAGCGTGTATTCATATATTTCCTATTGTTATGTGTCAATGACATTGCACAATGAAACCTTTTTAGTTAATGTAAACTAAATATTTAAGAAAAGAACTACAATGTAACTTTAATTAACATAAAATCTTTTCTTTTTTAAACTGCCTTGTTGTGACTCGTATATGCATGTACTGAATACGCAGAAAGTGTGACGCGAAACTGGAGCGAGGCAAAATGACAATAGCTTCTACTAACTCAAAAGCCAATTTTTTTGAAATGCATGACGCGAACGGATGAAAAGGCATAACAGCACTGTATATCAAAACCCCGTGACTATCTACCCCCTTCAAAAAAATCTAATAAAACCGTTTAATGTCAACGAGCGAAAGGGACAGTTAGGACTGGTGCGTAGGTGTGAATGAGTCGACAGGCTATTGTTCTACACCTGTCAGTCCTCACCTGGTGCGGCCTCTCGTCCATATTTGATTAGGTTTTTCGGGGTTGTAATCCTAACTATGAATGTGAGTAGCAAATTGGATTGTTTTTGTTTCTTTTTTAAATTTTGTTTGCAATATTTTGGTAATATTCCGGCCATGTCAAAGTCTTTATGAATGAGTAGCTGTTTTTTTAACAATCTTATTGCGTCGATGATAAAATTTACTGTAGTTAGTCTAATGGATGGAATAGATATGCTTTTGACTGAAAATTTTACTTAACGCGTTTGTTCCAAACAATATTACAATACCATTAGCTTTAAAAGTTGGCTAGCCAAAGACCGTTATCCGTATCTTAACTTTGATGAAAAATATCTACTGATTGTTACAACTGAGTTGAGGTAATTGTTATTAATGGTTTGGAACAAAACGTATAGCTATAAGGCATACGACTGAATAAGACCTTGGTACTAAACTGGTTTGTTTATTAGTTTAAGGTGAAAATTTTGCTGGTATAATAATAACGTTCGCCTGTAAAGGTCATATTATTTAGTGTAAATAACAATTTGAAGTGTAAATAATTACAATGCTGAATTACTTTTATTTATAGTTTATTTGTAAACCAGTTGTGAAGTGTTTTATCGTCTTCAATCAGAATTAAAGGCACAAAATTGGCTTTGGAATTTTGGACAACACAAATTGTGAAGTGATTTTACAAACCGACCCTCTGTGGCAAGTTTTTTTTTATTGCGTATGGTGGCAGACTAGCCACGGCCCACCTGATGGTAAATGCTAACTCAACTATACCGGGAGTATTGTCAAGCCGCTGCTCACTATTTTATTTCACAAACATGAAATGAAAGAATAAACGGCTATCTCCTGCTGCAACCAAAACACACACCCAGCGGTGGATTTGCACTAGGGGCAGTCGGGGCAAGTGCCCAAGGCGGCAAATTTTTAGGGTGGCAAAATTTTTAGTGAAAATATTTTTTTTTAGTCTTACTAAGATTGCTCAATATAATTAATTAATTCTATTAATTAATAACTTTCTGTTTAATTGATACCTAATTCAAGAAATTCAGTTCATCTATTATTTGTGAATTATAATGTTAGCACTTTTGGTAAAAATTAATAATCAAAATGATTTAATCAATTTATTTTAAATTATATAATTATGAGTCACCCTTAGTGCCAAATTTATAATTGTTAGAAAAAAAAATATGTTTTTGGAATATATAACATAATATAATAAAGTTTCTGCAATAAATTAGTTATTTTAATTTTGAAAAATAAAGTATATAGACTATAAGTTTAAGTGAAATTCCAGTATAGGGGCGGATTTTTCCGGTGCCCAGGAGCGGCATTTAGTTGAAATCCGGCCCTGCACACACCAATGTGCTTCATTCAAGTGCTGGGAGTTCGATAATAACATTAAGACAATTCTTTCCGAAAAAATTGTTGTTTTGAGTCTCTGTGTGTTTTGTGTCCGTTAAATTGTATGTTTATAAAGTCCCCCGTAATACAAGGATTATTGCATGTTCGGGATGATCTATTTTTAAAATATTAAAAAAGTTTGTATATGCTAGGTAATAATGGATACTTACGAGTATTCTTTTGTAACCATGGCCGACTAAAGTAGTGGTAAATTAAATATATACTTATATTTTTTAATAAGCACACTGCAATAAGGAATACCTAATCCTTGTATCGTGGAGGACTTTACAAACATACAATTTCACGGACACAAAGTACACCCAGACTCAAAACAAACATTTGTGGATCACACAAAGAGACAGTGGACAACCTCTGTGGGAATCGAACCCACAACAGTTGGGCGGAAGGCCGGTATCTAAACCACTCCGACATCTGTGCATTCAATATTGTTAATAAAATAGTTTAATGAATATAGAAAACTCTAATAAGCACTAATTAGGGCTACAAGTCAAATATTACTTGACTGCTAAAGTGACTACGTTATTTACGTTCTTATAAAATACCATTAAATGGAAAAAGTGCTAGTTTATGTATATCTCAGAAATATAAAATATCTATGAGAATTACATGTGAGTTTTAAACTGTGCCAGGCTAGTATGTTAATATCCCACATCCTGCACGGCTATTTAACTGTTTTATGTTGTGGATAGATATTACACTCGAAGAAAAATAAATTATACCGCAATCATTAACTATTGAAGGCAATTTAGCTTATATTAGACACAACAAACAATAAATAAAGTCGTTGTAATCATATAGCCGTTTGAAACGTTCGTAATCTAAAACCAACAAAGGGTTGTTGGCGTACCGCAGGCGCCCTCCGACTCTCACAACTTTCACCGTGACCACTGTCAACTTGAAACACCGAGACATTATTAGCTTCAAAGCTTACCCAGATATCAACTTAAATACCTTTTGTTTTAGCGCAACCTCCATTTTCCTTTTTATATTTTTTTTTATAATACGCGGGTGGCCAACAAGCATAGGGCTCACCTCATGGCAGCCTATAGACGCTAGCAATACAAGAGGCACCAAACATGCGTCGCCAACCCCAAGCAAAAGGTTAGGAGTTGCAGAGAGACACCGAAGGAATGTAACATAGTTCCAGTGGCCCGCCAATAAAGGCGGCGAGACGGGACTCGGCGGGTTTCTCTAGTGTGTGAGGGCCCCACACTATCCTGTACGGGGTGTGCGGTTAGGAACATTTTTCCCGCCTCAACAAAAAAAAAAGGAGTTGCAGAGAAGAAAGGAGTTATTATCCGTCCGAGAGGAGGATATCTAAGATTACAGAGACCACATTTAGTGAACTTGACTGAAGATAAACTTGTGAAACGCGGGCCGCGTACTGGTCTGTGTTGTTTCGTAATTTATTTATAACAAAATATTTTCCTAAAGTAAGTTTAATCTACACATTACCTACATTTATTTAAAATCCGTTCAGTCGTTAAGGCGTGGCCTACTAACAAACATCCAAACATCTTCACAAACCTTCTCATTTATAATATTTTGTAGGATTTTTTACATCTATCGTTTATGGCAGTTTTTTTTTCACTTTAGAATATAAAAAATAACTCTATTTTTTAAATCAATGTTTAACTATTTGCGATAGAGTTAGTATACTATTATATTGGTACTTAACTAGTAATTTCATTTGATTAAGGTATAATATCGTTAATTTAGTATATTAAGTGTTTTATATAGTAAGTAAATGAAATAAAATAAACTGAAATTATACTATATCCACAAATGAGCACGTTTCAAATCATTGCATTAGTTGATACCGTTGTGTAAAAACAGTTATTCTTGTAAAAACATAGTTGCTATCTTGTAAGTTTCAATAGGTACCTCTATAATTTGTTATGTCCCAGAACGTAAATAATTTCCTTTTTTTTTTTTTTGTTAAATTATGTTTTCGCCGGCTGAATAACCTCTGCTTCAAGGGTACACAAAATTATGAGACAGTTTATTATTTTTTCTTAATCTATTACTGACCCATTTTTAGGCACAGCTATTCCTTAGGAATGGGCGGCCGGTTTACTGACTTTACTAGCCCGTGAAAAACTTTTGATATTATGTCATTAAATATGTAGATGATTGCGAATAATAATATACCACGAACTTAGTAGTCTTCGGCCTTACTACTAAGCCAGCTATCACTGTTCGTAACTTGTTGAAATCATACATTTTAGAACTGATCATAGTAAGTAGTATACATATTTAAAACTGAAAGTTAAAATGACTAATAAAATATCGTTATGTTTTCATGTTACACTGTCCCGTGGCAAAGACTACATAAATTATAGATGATGAATCGGGACAGAGGAAGCGATAAAATACAACTTTGGCAAATGTTGTTTTAGTACCGATAAAAATGATCTAATACCTATATTCATTGCAAAATAAATATTATTCAAAAACTCAACATTTTTTTCTTATTTCTGGCGGTGGTCCATGAACAGCTACAGGTATAACCGCCGCTCAACTATTTAATAAAATCTAGTTCTTAATAAACCCGCTGTCAAACTCAACTTTTACGCTAAAGAATATCGTATTCACCCTCGTGTATCTTGATGAAAATACGGTCTTTTGGATCCGGTAACAAGTGGGTAAAGCAAAGTACTCGTATAGTAAATGAATTTCTTATCGCCGTGCCAAAGTTAATTCAGCAGAGCTTGAGTGTACCTACATAAGTATTCCGCGCTTGGCAAATTTCTCCTCATGATTGCGTAAGGCTAATTTAAGAACCCCTAGGGTACATTTTCAAATAGCTTATGCCTTTTAAAACAGCACTGTACATAGCATGTATGCAGCAGTATATTTGATATGTAGATATTATGTGGGAGAAATATTATTCGTGTTATTATTATAAACTTAACCGTTATTTACAAACTCCCGGTAGAGTTTTGTTGACCGGAAGCGTTTGCGGGTGGAAGCGTGGGATTTGACCGGAAGTTCTGCAAGCCTCGGGTTGATGTGTAAAGCTTAGTACTGGAGCTTAACTGAGTTACTAATTAATGGCCACGAGCATCCGGTTTCTGTCAAATCTGCCAACTTTTCTGTACACATTTTTGATTTTATGATTATTCAGCAAAGAGTTTTTATCAAAGAATAATAGTCCTTGCATGCAACTTCGCATGCGTGGACTACAAAGTTGGGCCCAAGAGATAGAAATTTTCCTTAATTTAGTCTTAATGTCTAAATGACATAAAAGCTACGAGTATCTTACGGGAATTATAAATTTTTCCAGGATAAAAGTAGCCTATGTGTTAATTCAGTGTCTGATCTACATGTCTAGCAAATTTTATCAAAAATCCGTTCAGTCGTTTAGACGTAACTGACGCATAAACATCCAAATATTTAAACATCTTTACATTATATACACAGTTATAATATTAGTAGAAAGTAGGATAGTTTGTTTAATTTGCAATATTAGGTTAATGAAATCTTTATACCTACATTATGACTGTATTCTTCTGTACGTGCATGTGTTAATCATTAAACTTTTCATAAATGGCTTGACTAACGTTGATGAACATTTTGAACTTTTGTATTATTTGTTTAAGTGGGTGTCAGGATTGATATTTTAGATATATTCGATAGATGGCGCTGCGATCGTGTTCCAGGAGTTTTAGTTTTGCTTTTTTGATAATATTTTTTTGTTTGCAGAATCAACTGCCGGATTGTTTAACTTTACAAAGTACAAGTGTTACAGTAATCTGACTTTTTTGCTAAGTATAGGTAGTTACATCGTCATATTCGTTAACATTTCTTAAAATTGCTGCTAAGCTTAGCCGGGTAGTACTTAAAAGCTACGGAGCAGCTTGTAAAGTCTATTATGGACATAGTAACTATTAATTCAATGTTTTAAACGATCAGCTGTTGCTATGTCAATAAAGTTTATGTAAAAGTGAGGTCGTTGGCATTCAGGGGAGGCATATGCGAAGTCACCTGCCGCTCGCAATCCCCCATCGTAACGATACTCTCCCTCGACGTGGAAATATTAAATGTTACTTGTTTGGCAAGTTATGTGGGTTCAGTTCACCTTCGCATATAAATTGTCGGGATGGGTCTAGCGTATCATTCTTTTGGATTTAGATTATTAAATATCTTTCGAACCAACGGTTGTGTAGTAGCATGGCTTTAGTCACATGGCGGCTGTTATTCTTTTGAAATATCATTTGCTACTAGTTTCGTTCCTCTGCGTGGACCTCAAAATTGAAATCCTAGTTGCTTAGACACCTAAGCTTAAACTCACCTAAATGCTTTCCCGTATCTGCTGTTTTGGAGATCGATCATATGATGAATTTTCATTGACACAATTTTCCCCATCGTAATAAAATAGCTATCCCAACACAAAAATATTTTATGTTCCATCCATCCATCCATCAGCCTTTCGACGTCCACTGCTGGACATAGGCCTCCCCAAGAGAACGCCACAACGTGTATTTCGCTCATACGGGGGACAGTGCCGTAATCGCCACGCTTGGCAGGCGGGTTGGCGATCGCAGTGGATGTTGTTTATACTCGAGGGAGTGTTGCTGCCCACTCCGGCGGTATTCCCTCAGTCGGCTCTTACGACTCCCATGGTTGGAGAGGGGTGGCACAATTCTAAAGCCGGCCCCACACGGCAATTTTATGTTATTTGAACTTTATTTTTTTCAGAGTTAGGCTAACTGACCGCATTTGTAACGATGATGTAAGACAGTGAGTAGATCTGAAGAAATCTGAGAGAAGAGTATCGGTGTAAACATGCGAAAGGGAATGCTCCGATAGTATGGATATGTGGAATGAATGTCGCACGAGCGATTTGCGATTGATTTTAAAGGTAGAGTCGTTATCAATTTCATCGACATTTTTTTAGTCTATAGCTATTCTAAGTGTTGGCTTAATTAAAAGTGTTAAGCAATTTCAGCCACACGCCAAATATGGTGAGCCTGATGACATCATACTCTCATAAAACATGTATTCCCAATACATGATAACACTTGCTCGTAAATAAGCATATAATTTACTAAAAATATGTACAATATTCATTAGAATATCAAACTACCTATTGCGAGCACTATAATACGAGTAAAATGTTTAGAGACAGTTTTTACCTGATATCGCAAATTGGAGGCGCCTATATTCCTAAACTTCATAATTTATTCAATTTCTTGCGGAGATATATATATATATATGTTTAGAGATATATTTATGTTCCCTTAAAAATAGTTTTTAATCAAAAACAAAAAGATCTGAAAAAGTAACAAGAAAATCAAAAATGAATTCCCTACAATATACTTATTTTTAGTTTAGATAATCAGCAAGTATCATAATATATATATAATGAAGACGTAAAAATACATTATTTATACTATTATAAAGAGAGAGCTGTGTCTGTACATTTAAGATATTTGAGAAATGACTGTATTAGGCTATATAGGCGTGACCGAACACAAAACAATTTTTTTTAGAATTTTTGTTTGTTTATCTGTTTGTTTGTTGGCGCATCACGCAAAAACTACCAATCGGATTTTGATGCAACTTATTTTGTTTAATAGCTCTTGATTAGACTTAACAACTGGTATATATTTTATATTTTCTATAACTATTTAGTAATTATCGTTTAAGTAATATCCAAAAATTTATATATTTTTTTATTTCCTACGGTGACAGATACAAGAAAGGGGAGGATGAGGGGAGGATTATCATCCTCCCCCTTCTTGTATCTGTCACGGTTCCCATAATCATCTGAAATCCCATAATAAAAATTGGGTATGCTGCTTTTTCTCGGTAATATATCATAATAATAGTGATGCAGAAAACTATATCTATACGTTTTCTCTGCAGGCGCGAACATGTTATCGTAAAACATGTATGTAGTCTTAGTTTACTTTCTACTGTCTTCATTAAATCGGTACGTAGCGTGTTATATTAAGTTCAGTTGTGTGTTGCGAGGCTCCTTTCTTTTCACTATATAATGCACTTGTCATGTTTGTTCTAGACACAAAGCAATAATCACTTAAGTAACAAAACAGAATATCAACTATAAACATACCTATACATTTTATCAAGAATATGTAGGTACATTATTACTTTTTAAATTCCTGTATCTTTTATTTGAGAGCCTTTTTTATATATTTATAGCAATAACTTTTTAATGGATTTGAAGTATGATTTATAAGTTGATTAAGTTTACACTTCTTTTGATTTGTTGTTTAAAGTAGCTGGGTATGTCATGTGCTAAAATACATATTAAAATATGTGAATAGATAGATATCTAAATGTCCATATTCAAAGTAAATCAGCTATAAGAGTAAGGGGTGTGTAGCTTTTTGACTGGTTGGTCAGGCAATTTTCGCGCGGCCAATGTCAGCGTTTTAATATATCATCAATAGTCATTTTAAAGTATTCACCTGTTAAACTTAGATAGCAGCAATATCCTAATGGTAAAACCAAGGACTGCAAAGACACTGGTATAGAGTTCCATCCCCAATTGTTCTGAATTTTTGAGATTTTTCAAAATTATGTGTGTATTTGCTTATGACTTTATCACTGCTCGGTGAAGGAAAACATCGTGAAGATACCTGCATGCCTGAGAAATTTTCTCAACGGCGTCTGCCAACCCGCACGAATTCCATCCATCCATCAGGCTTTTAACGTCCACTGCTGGACATAGGCCTCCCCAAGAATGGGGGATAGTGGATGTTAATAATGCAATACTCGAAAGAGTGCTGCTGCCCACTCCCCCGGTATTCCCTCAGTCGGCTCTTACGACTCCCATGGGTGGAGAAGGGTGGGCCAATTCTAAAGCCGGCCCCGCACGAATTAGCTTTATCAAATAGACTTGATACGTTGTTACTACTTACTACCAGGTGCTGTTCGTCTGCCAGCGTACTGTATAAAATATTATACGCGATAGGTTATGCCAATTTAATATTTTACTTCCGCGGCTAATATTGTTATCACGATAAATGTGAATACATGCCACCTGGCGGAGCCTAGTTTAATTAACGGCTCCTTATTTAGCTGGGGGCGCTTTGTAACAGTCGACCAGGTGACAGAATAGATAAGGCCCTCATAAAATTAAACACAGTAACTCATTTTGAGGTAGTATTTAAATATAATCTCGCAAATGTCTATACACACACACACTCTCTGTTTTCTCTGCCTACCCCTCAAGGGAGATGGCGTGATGATAAGTAAGTAAGTAAATGTATAAATCCGTATTTAATTTTAATGTAGGTATCCTTGTAATGTTGTACCAATTAACACATAGTATGAAAGTGTGAAGTCGAAAATAACAGACGCGGTTCAATTGCTGAATTGACAAAGCATCTGGGACGATATTCCAGGAGATACAGGTTCAAATCCTGCTCGTGACTGTTATATTCGATTTCTCATTTTCACACTGTGTTAATTTATAAGGCTATTGGCTAAGCATGTCAAATGCTAAAAACATATATATAAATATCAAAATAGTGTTGTACCAAGTGCTATTTTTGACATAAATAAACGTATGCCGTGAGAACAAAACCTGATATTACGTAGGAAGCTGATAATATTTAATTTTATAATACCCACAACACGATTTCCTGCAAGCGATAATAACTCGCGGATAAGTATATAATAAAATGTGATTAATTTGTAATCTTACGACCGACATTCTCATTCAAAAATGAGTAGGTAGATATTGTGATAATTGCCATTTGTTATTAATATTTCTGTTCCATTCGTTTGGCATCAAGTTTAACAATAACTTTGCAAATTTTACCTTAATTATGGTATTGTTGCAATTGTTCAATTATTCTCATTTTTTTAGAAAGTTAGTGAAGAGGAAGTGTAATATTATCGCCTTATATGTTGCTAAAGATCGTATTTTATTTCCTTTATAATTGTTTAAATTCCTTTGCAGTTTCTTTAAGTTTCTAAAATATGTGAAATAACTATTTGTATCGCTATCGCGTTTATTTGATTTTCAAGTATCTCGAGGTTTTGTATAATTTACAGCATTCATGCTTAGCCAGTATTATTTATGATTTGTTTGTGATGTCCTTTTCTGTTTTTAGATAATATATTATTCATGATGATCGGTTGAATAATTATGGTGTGAAAACGTCACTAGTAAACAAATAAAGCACTTTCGTGTTTATGATAGTAGTAACATAATATAGCCCACGCCTGTATTCCCCGAAGGGGTAGGCAGAGATGTATTACACACCCACGACTCTCCAGCTATGTTTAAGGAGCCTATTGACGTCTACCGGGCACATTTCCAAACTCCGAGCTGCTACTGAGAGTTTTTATTTTTAGGAAATAGCTCAGTATCATTGCCCGACCTGGGGATCTAACCCGAGACCTCATGATTGGCAGTCGCATACACTACCGCAACACCACCGAGGCAGTTAAATAGTAGTAAGGACTATAATATAACGTTTAATATGTTTACTAAAAGTTTGTGAGTATTTAAAATGCTCACCAGACAAAAGATATAATCATTATTGTGATCTAAGTGCTTATTGTACACCGTAAGTTGTCTTCAAGGTTGACAACTACGTATGATAAGTACATTCAGATGATTCACTTCCTATTTCAGATGTTTTATACTATCAAATTAATGCTACACTTTTATGTTCATGTACATAAAAATATGGAGTTATTGAACGGTATACATAACTATACAAATAAATAGGACTCAATGTTTTAATAATAGCTTTTTACTAATGCACATGAAAGTATATACCTACCTACGTTAGTTATAACGAAATAGTAATTGTTATAGTTTTTGTCTGTCTGGCTGCTTGTTCCGGCTAATATTCGGAATGTTTGGACTGATTTGGACGAGATAGATGATGTTATAAGGAGTATCTTAGATTACTGTTATTTTGAAAACATAATTAATTGGGGTTCCGCACAAAATACTACTTATTCCACGCATCGCAGGTGTGTAACATAGGTTTAAGCGAATGAAAATGAAAAGACAATATAAACCTTATTTATAATATTACAAACATTTGTTCACGCCTTAACTACTAAAATGACATAGTGTACAAATACTTATGCTATTCACAATTGTAATAAATGTTTAGTGTACTTGCATCCTCTTTGAAGAGATACCTACTGTTAAATATACGTCAGACAAAGATACTGCAAATCGCAAATCAGACAGGATTTTCTGATACGGCTACAAATTGAAATAATATTAATAGATCCACATCAGAAACAAAACTAAAAAGTAAATTCGTTCAATTTCAATATTGTTTTATTTCAATAAATTTGTCAAACTCATTATAATGCCATCGATATTGTAAATTTTCAATATAACGTGAGCAGAAAGCTTTTACTCTTCGTAATTGATGAGGTGATTTTATTTTTTGCTCCTTGTTTCCCTTGAGGAGTAGCTGTCTAATATTGTGATTTATCGACTTAAGAGTTTTGAACTGAGGGTCTCAATGTCTCATTGAAATAACTTGGAAATGTTATATTTTTCATTCGCGATCTTTGGGGGAGCCACGCAACTTTATATTTCAGAATACTGACGAAAAACTTCCTTTTTAGTTACATTATAGTTCCAGTTAAAAGGCTCGTAAATTTTACAATTTTTGAAGGACTTTGCATATCATTAACGGAAAAGCTCTTTAAAAATATTTCTTTACCTACCTCCGCTAGGAAAGGCGTACCCAATTTTCATTTTGAAATATTTGAACAAAATGTAAGGCTGTGCCTCTTCGTTCATTTTATTAAAAAGCTCGACTTATATTATTTAAAATACCGATGTGAAACGGTAGCAATAGTCACTTGAATACGAGTTCGTGTTGAAATTAATTTTATTTTTTTACAATAGAAATATTCAAAGTGTATGTTTTGGTCGCACGAAATAATAACGTTTGGAGCAAATTTTGTCGTCGTTAACTGAACCCAGCAGACGTTGTCCTTTTTACAGACGATTTTGTCGTTATATATGTTCTGATATATGATAAATTCATACCTAATAAATACCAAAAATTACAATCCTTCAAAAATTAATTCTGCTACACGATCGCAGTGCCAAATCCCAAACACAGAAAAATTATTAAATCGTTCCAATGATTTTGAAGGACTTTTCTAATTAGAAGTACTAAGCAGTTACCGTAGCCTAGCAGTACCAGAGGCGTCACTCGTGTCGATAACTCTAAGGAAAGGGATAAGAAGTGGAGAGGAACGATAATGAGGCGAGGATGGAGGATAAGGAGGGAGTTTGGGCCTGATGAATTACAAATTTATAAATAAACTATCTATATTAAAAACTTAGATACGAATGAGTAATTTAAATTTTAATTATTCTAAATCCTCTATGTTATGTTAGTTTATATGAAAATAAATGAAAACATTCATACAAATTATTTCAACCACTCCCATTTCCCTTCCTTAGAGCTTGAGTTCTCAGAAATTATTTTAAATGCTCATTAAAGTTATTAAAAAAGCTCTTACAGAATTGCTAGCACTAGTGTTAGTGGCTTCGACTATGCATACATGAATCCGTCAGTTTTTCCGGTTTACTTTTGCATATTATAGATAATTTATTTGTAAAAAGCGAGCTGTAGATGCATCATGTGGTAGTCATATTAAAAAAATATTGTGGCACATTATATTTAGCAAACGTCTTGTCTCAATGCATTAACCTCAGCGCATGCGCCAATGTGTTTGTTAGCCCGCGCTTGTTTGTTTTAGTAAAAATTTATAGCGTTTCGTAGATTCACTACTCTCGAGACGCTCCGGCCTTTGAACTACTTTGCTTGTTTTGCACTGAGCATGCATCTTTTTTACTTTGTACTAGTTCCTTTCATATTGTTAAATATTATTGACCTTCATGGCTTGTTTATATGACGACACTTATGATAGAGATTAAAGTTTTATGAATGTTTTATTTGATCAATATAGAATTCAACTCTGAATCATAAAAAGTACTTATTATGAGTAAATAATGAATTGAAATTTACCATATAGGTATAGACCATATATTCATATCCATTCATCCATTAGCCTTTCAACGTCCACTGCTTGACATAGGCCTCCCCAAGAGAACGCCACAACGAGTGGTCCCGTCATGGGGGATAATGCCGTAATCGCCACGCTTGGTAGGCGGGTTGGCGATCGCAGTGGATGTTGTAAATACTCGAGGAAGTGCTGCTGCCCACTCCCCCGGTATTCCCTCAATCGGCTCTTATGACTCCCGTGGGTAGAGAGGGGTGGGACAATTCTAAAGACGGCCCCACACGGCCAAGCCGGCCCCACACGGCCATTCATATAGCATAAGTAATAATAAGGTTTTACTAGTTTGTTTTACAGTCTGTAAACGGGATCTTTAATGTTGTTTTAATAGATCATTTTTATTTCGATAATATGAAAGCCAGCTGGATGTATCATGTAGTCAACATGCTTATGTTGTTAAGAAAACTTCTAAGTGTCTGGACGGCAAAAACTAAGAAAAAACAATAAAATACAGAAAGACTTATTTCCATCTTACATAATAAGTAGGAGTGGGATGTAACAATAATGAATGATGATCATGTAAGTTGAAAGGAACCCCGTAATTACACTTTTGGTAGGTATCTAATCATTATGCTTGTTGAATTCTGTTTGCAATTTACTTTATTTTTCGCATGAAGTTTTAATTAATGTTATTGCTTTACTATCTAAAATAAATATACTTGTATATTGAGCCCCCCAAAACGCTGTCAATATATTATGCAGATAATAGCGTAGTTAATTACGTAAAGACAACTAACCGAACGATCATTAATTACTGGATTATTGTCAGGGAAAACAATCAAACCGGTTTTATAGACTTTGTTCGGATTTTACGGACCGTTGATTTTATTACTTTTGAAAAACGACACCTATATCGACGAATGCTTGATTTTGTGTAAACTTATCATAAAACTAGCTCTAATCCGCGACTTTATCTGCGTGGATAAATTATAGGTCCATCAAATCGCTTACGAGTATCTCACAGGAACACCTTATTGGGATAAATAATGTTCTATGCGTTTATAGATATTATTAACTGACATATAAAATTCATACAAGTACGAATTAGTCATCTGTTTAGTGCCAAAATAAAGCTATAAAACAACAATTATTCATTATTTTGGGATAAAAATAAATATTATATTAATCTAGAGTCTCATCATCTATCTATATATACCTACAAATTGTCATGTAAACGTGTTCGGTCGTTTAAGCGTGATTCACGGACAAACACACAAACGCGTTTGCAAACTTCCGCATTTAGTAGTGGGATTCCATTTACGTAAAGAAGCTATTATAATTAGTATTATCACATCTCTTTAAATTTAGTGGAGTTTATACACAGATATCTACAAATGCATGTTAATGATCTGCACGAGCTTGTGTAGGTAATAATGAAAACGTTAGTCATAAAAATAATAGTCTCCTCGGCTTCTCACACTCAGTTTGACTCTGCATAAACATATGGCCGAAAAACCTCAATTAACTCTTATAATCCCCGAGATAAAGAGACATAAAGTTAAAGTACGTTATTAAAAAGAGTATCACCGGCCAAATGGACACGATAAAGTGAGGTTATGATGTCCAGCGTATTGCGAAATGGCTGCTTGAAATTAGTTTAGTCTCTAGGCCCGCTCCCTGGAATTTTATTTAACGTAAGCAATTATAATCGAGACTCCAATTGTAGAATAAAATAGTAGTTTTTGCGAAATAAGAACACGATGGTTAGAATGTTTTATCGTTATCGAGTTAGGTTAAACACAATTTGCAATTTAGCGTGGCTCGACGCGCTACATCCTCTTTCGATAAACGCTGTCGCATCGAAGCCCGCAGCATTTTCTCATAGTCGATTTTATTTCAATGTAGTAATAAACATTTTTGTGTAGCAATAATGCATTTCTGAATATTCCTCGCAGGTTACAGGTTGCCACGACACATTTATCATATTAGATAATGTGCAGTTTTATTGGGGTAATTTTATACCGCAATGACGACGTACAAATAAAATATATTTTGGATTTATAAATATTTTATGTTCTACCTCTACCCACTCAAATACGTTTCGTTTATATAAATATTTGAAGAATGCTTATTACTCACAAATCATATGTTTGAGTATTTAGGCTTCACAAAATGGGCTCTGTGTATAAACATTTTGCACGACGAATTTCTTTCATCTTTGACGTGTTAGTAGTTTATTTACAGTAAACAAATATTGACATAAATTATGTAAATTCAAGATCTCCCTGCGTAGGTTACATTAAAATTGTTTTATACGCGAACACTAAACGGTATGAAACAGTTTTTTCGGCACATATTATCATCTTATCGATATATTTATATAACACTAGCCTTTGCCCAAAGCTAGTTTTTCGGTTATATCTCAGGCCCTCGATATAGTAGCGGGATAAAATGTATACCTACCAGTTTTTAAGTCTAATCAAGAGCTCTCAAATAAAAAAGTTGCATCTAAATCTGTTCAGAAGTTTTTGCGTGATGTGCGAACAAAGAAATAGACAAACAAATAAACAAACAGTCAAAAATTCTAAAAAAAATGTTTTGTGCTTAGACACGCCTTTATAGCCTATTACAGTATTTTTTTCTCAAATATCTTAAATGTACAGACAGCTCTGTTACAGCTTTATAATAGTACAGATGGATTCCGTCGTTTTGTGCGATGAATGCTGTTTAGTATCCAAAAGATAGTAGAAAATCTACATGTATTTTGTACAGTTTTTGTATTTGAAAGCTTTGGTACAGTTAAGAATTATTACTGAACATCCAAAAATAATATTTGGATGAATTTTATAATCTCCGCCCTTCAAAAGTCCATCAAAATCCTTTATATAAATACGAGTATGTTTAGCAGTGATCGTGCCTCGCCGTCTCACTCCTCCCTCGCTCATTCTCATCAATTGTTTCGTATGTTTGTTTGTGTTTGTTCTGCGTTGCTTGTTTTCATAACACACTGTCTTTCGCGGCGTGTTTGCGCAGCGGTTGGATTGCTGCAAGAAGTTGCGCTTGTGGCGTCGAATGTTCCGAATGGCGGATACGAGCGTAATGTGTCTTATTATTTATAGTAGATAATATTTGTTTTAGCGGTATTGTATGTTTTGACTTAAAATATCTACGATGCAATGTTCTCAAGATTCACTCGGGTTGCAAGTTATCATATTCACACTCCGGGATACCAACAATGACTTTCCTGGAATTTCCATGGGATGTATCTCTGGCCGCGTAAATTACCACCATGTCGTGAACCGTGTCAACAGTGAAACGTAGGTATATGGCATATAAGATTCACTGTTGAACTTTAGCTTTCTCCACGATGGCAAATAAATTGACCTTTTTTGTTAAGGTGGGTAAAAATTAAAAGTGTAAATGCACACCCCGTCGTTCGGAAAAACGCCCAGGGTGGGGCCCTACTACTGAAGTAATGTAACATAGTTTCAGTGGCCCGCCAATACAGGCGGAGACACGACGGGTTTATTTAGTGGGTGAGGGCTCCACACTACCCTGGTCGTTGCCCCGAACGACGGTTTGTGCGGTTAAGGAAGTATAATATTTTACCACTTTAACAAAAAAAAGGGTAGGTCCCTCACCGACTAAAAAAAACCCTCCGTGTGCTGTCTCTCCACCTGTATTGGTGGACCACTGGAACTGAAAGACATTTCTTTAGACGTAATAAAACGGATGTACTACGCCACATTTGTCACTTAAACTGGTGTGGAGTTTTGTTTACAATGTAAGAAACATTATCGATATATATATCATATCACGTTGATATTGTCTGGAATTCTTCACTTAGTCGACGCTAAAGACTAGCGTGGAATGTGGTGGTGGCACTGTGTAATATTTATCTGTTACCATGTAAGTAAATGAATCAAGTATTATCTAAGAATCCAAGGCAGGATGTTTTGCTTATTTTGGCGATATTCAAATTCTAAAATATCTCGATTTCATAGGCGTATTATATAGCACTTAAAATTGTCAAAGTTACTCATAACTAACACGAACGCTTGAGGCAAGTGCATCCTAAATGTCGCGATTGCAATCGCCACAAGCGGCCGGATTCCGTAGTAAAGTTTTTTATGAGAAGAACCCGGCAAGAAACTTTATTTTATTAAATCTCCAATTTATACAGCTATACCTACTTATACAGACGAGTTTCTAAGAATAACTAAAATCTGCTTACGCAATACTTGCCTGAATCTTATCTGAATAGAAAAGATATCTAAATAATATTTCATTCTATATATTTCCTTATGTGAACATACCGTAAAGAGTAATGTACGAACGTAAGCTTGCGTGTCGTAGCTGCAGAAACGCACAGTTAACTTTAGTACAATAAAATATAGTCTTTCTTATTAACTCTGTACTGTTACCATACTGTTTATGTGTAGTAGGTAAGAGCGGGAAGGCAATTGTTATAGTTATGTTATTAAAAAATGTGCACACAATTTCAAATATGTAAGTACTTGAAAGGAGTGATCCCCATCACTAGGATACTGGGACGCTTAAAACGTTTTTAAATCGATTTAAAATGGAGATCATATCATACATCTATAATTACTAATTGATCTCGTTCAAGTGAGCTAGTAACAGTAAAGCTGTAACAGAGCTGTGTCTGTGTGTGTGAAAAAAATACTGTATTAGGCTATATAGGCGTGTCTGTTTTTTTTTATTTTTTGTCTGTTTATCTGTTTGTTTGTGTGTTCGTTCGCGCATGACGCAAAAAGTACTGAGTAGATTTTGAGGAAACTTTTTTTTTATTTACCTGTTAGCTCTTCATTACATCTAAAAACTGGTATAGGTACATTTTATCCCGTTACTTCATCGGGGACCTGAGATATGACCTAAAGCTAGTTTTTTTTTTGAAAATACAGATGTATGAATCTATTTTAAAACTAAGTTTCTGCTAAATTTATGACTTCCAAATAAATCCTTACAAAATGTACCTAGTGACATTTTTGCCTTTTGTAAAACGTCTTTGGTGCTATTTGATTGGAACTTACTAAGACGCGTTTAGTTATTACGATGTTTTCAGTATTGAAGCTAATAAAATATAACAGTATATTAAACAAATTAGTGTATGTATCGACACAATATTGCTTGCGGTAAAACTACTTTACAATGATTCTTTACGATATTATGTTTTTAGGGTTCCATAGCTCAAGAGGAAAAATGAACCCCTATAAGATCACTCATGTGTCTGTCTGTCTGTTCGTCCGTGTGTCCCAGCTAATATGCTCCGAAACTACTAGTCCAATTGAGTTAAAATTTGGTAATTCTGTAACCCAAATACAGACGCATACCGTAAATAAATAAATTTTAAGCACGGAGACCACTTTAAAATTTAAAAACAGTTTTGCAATCCATAGGTAGCGTGTGATATATCAACTTGGCTTGTTGTGAGAATCTCAAATATATATATATATATATATATATATATATATATTATGTTATAGGATAAATAGATTTGAAGTTATTTAAGAAATTAGCCGAAAATTTACCAGTCCCGTTCCCCTTATCTCCGAAAATACTATACTTAAAAATCTGAAAAATAAAAAAAATACAGGAAATAGGTATTTACCTACAGATTACAGGAAAAGTTATAATAAATAGACTTCTTATACCTAGTTCTTATAGAATTTCTATATTTTTTTACATAATGTGTGGAACTTAGATAAACATGTACAGAACCCTTTCCACGCGAGTTTAAGCAGCTGTCCGTTTTTTTTTAAGAATAAAAGCAGAGCTTTGAAGTGATATGAAAAGAAAACAACATAACATCGATTTGTCTCGGATGACGGACACTAGAGCAGTCGTAATAGCCGTTGCGATTGGCTGCCTGGCCGGTCATTGACTTGACTGAAACATATTATTGGCAAACCATTCTAATTCAAATGACAGTGTATGTGACTAAAGGGACTGCTGACAGTTATTAAAACAGATTGATATTTTATTATCTTAGGTTTTGGATAGATTTTTTTATCACGATAGATTCATTTTATTTGACTTCGAACCCCTGTCATGTCTTCATCGATATAATTTAAAGCTGTGAAAGATATTTAGGAACTTTGGAAAACCCAACTGATTTTTTTTTATACTACTTGAGTAAAAAACAAGTTGTTACCGTAGCCTATTAGAGGCCAGCGACACTAGAGAAATCACTCGCGCGTCGCCAACTCGAAGAAAAGGGATAGGAAGTGCAGAGGAGGAATAATAAGAAGATAATGGGAGGCAATATAAAGGGATAATAAAGAGAGGGTATAGTGCCGTGTGGGACCGGCTTTAGAATTGTCCCATCCCTCTCCACCCATGGGAGTCGTAAGAGCCGACTGAGGGAATACCGCGGGAGTGGGCAGCAGCACTCCCTCGAGTATTAACAACATCAACTGCGATCGCCAATCCGCCTGCCAAGCGTGGCGATTACGGCACTATCCCTCATTTTGGGGAGGCCTATGTCCAACAGTGGACGTCGAAAGGCTGATGGATGGATGAATGGATAGTAGAGCGCCGTAAGATTTATACCTCGGAATCCAGGGCCAGTCAATGAATCTTAATATAAACTTTTGAAATTTGTTTTTAACAATATATAAATTAATGTTAAAAAATAAAAAATGCGCTCTTAATTTTTTAATTATTTAAAAAAATATTAATTTTTTAGTTTTCTTTTATTTTTATTAGTTTAAAGCTATATTTTGAAACGGAGAACTGTTACAAACTTCTTTTTGGGCCTCACTCAAGGGACTGTAGGTATAAAGGTTTGGATGTTGCTCGGGATTAAAGTAAACGCACAAAAATAGCTACGTAGTTAGCATAGCTAGTTGCATGCTAACTACGTAGCTATTTTTGTGCGTTTTGAAAAAAATATTTCTAATTTTTATTTATTTGATATATATTTATTAATGTGTGTAAAGTACACTTCTGCCTACCCCTTCGGGGATAAAGGCGTGAGACAATTTTTTTATTATTGTGCGTTAGTGCGATATAAGTTAATTATTGAATATCATTACTACACAAAAACACTACTATAAAAATTGTGTTTTTCAAACTTTTAAAATATATTATTATAAAAATACAATTGTGAATACTCAATCGTATATTTTATAATAAATTGATGCTAAAAGTAGTATAGTAAAATTCAATAACAATAATTATTAATAATGATATAAACGTTAGTTATTAATATTACTAATAAGTACTTGTTGTTACAGCGTCGTATCAAAATGATTGAACCATCGAATAGTGATGAAAATAAAAGTAATGATTGCCTCATTTGTGACGAAATCGGATCTATTTCTCAATTAAGCTCCCAACTAGGAGAAATTGTAAAAGTAACAAGAGGAATATCAACGCTGAAATCTGCTTCTGCAGAAATAGCGGATGGACTGTCTCAGTATTTAAATTCTCGCGAATTAGTCTACGTGCATTCAGTATGCAGACAAAAATATATCAATAAAGAATGTATTAATGCTTATTTAAATAAAGAAAAAGCACACATCAGCGAGCTCTTCATCAAAGAAAAAACTTTGAAAGGCTGATCCTGACTTTGATTGGAAAAGTAGGTGTTTTTATGTGAAGAAGCAGTGAAATGAAGGAAAGAAGAAAGTCCAAATCGTCAAGACAACAAATCAGCTATGTAACTACCTCTGATTACTAGAAAACAATATTAAATTTAATAAGTCGACAAAAAAGGTGATTATTGTAATTATTGTATAAGCTTAGTTTGGACCAGAGGACGTTGTGTGAATAATGTCCGTGAATTCCATGAATATTCATTATTTCTACAAAATAATTTTCATGTTTTCACATCTGGTAGACGTCCCGCGACATCTATTTTTGTTGTTGTTGTACTCATTATTTTTTGCGAAATATGAATAAATTAAAAGTTACTATGCAAATATTTAGATATTTTTATATATATTTTTAGCATTTGACATTTTGTGTTTAATGTTACTATGCAAATATTATTTATTAGGTATAAAATTGAAATCTTTGCTCTAAACATTTTTTCCCCTTTTCCCTCTCATTTTTCAGTAAATTGTTGTTATAAATTGTTGTAATCAAGATCGCACAATTTTATTTTTTTAACTTTTTTATTTGAGCTTTTAGCAATGCAACCAATAGTTTTTATGAAGATTCATTGACTGGCCCTGGATTCCGATATTTTACAGTTTTTACGTCTTACGGCGCTCCACTAGTAGGGAGAAGGTTTGGGCTCTCACTCATCATACGAAACACAACGAATAGTAGTAGTAGAGTACTACCTACTGTTGTTATACGCTTATCTACTGTAAGAAGTTGGTAGTTCTCAAATCGAACCGCCCCATTCATGCTGGGATAAACAAGGCTTTATAACTAATAAATATATAGTGGTGACAAATAAATATAGGTACTACATGACGGGCCTCATGGCGTAGTCGGTAATGTAACCGACTTCCGTGCACGAGGTCGTGGGTTCGATTCCCATTCAGGACAATTATTTATGTGATGAACACAGATATTTGTACTGCGTCTGGGTATTTTCTATCTATCATATGTATGTATTTTTTTTTTTACAATGTTTTTATATATATTTTATATATGTACACTCTTAAATACTATTACAAAGCTTATAAAAAAAGGAACAAAATAAATGTATGTATTTACAAAAAAAAAGTAATATATGTATTATATGCGTAATCTGGTACCCACAGCACAAGCGTTAAGCTTAGTTTGGGACCACAGGACGTTGTGTGAAATGTCTGTGAATATTTATTTATTTTATTTTAAGCATTAAATCAGATTTAACCTAGAAACATAACGTTTTTCATTGAATTATTTTGACTAGAAACACTTATACTATAAAGTTATATAAAGCCATATAATGTTATAAAAAGCGATACACCTATGGGTTGGAATATACTATGAATGCTCTTATAGGCTATCGCCATATTAACTTTTAATACCTTAATAGTGATAAGTTGCTGGTGACCGTAGATTGTCGAATATTGAGACGGCGACTAAGACATCTTTAGCTTTTTATGTCTTAGAACCTCAGTCTGTGTTAATGAAGACGCCATTTTTCTAGTGTCTCATTTTCAGAAACATGTAGATTTTTTGATAACTCCAAAACTCTTGAAATTATTGTGTTATTATACTTATATGTTAAGTGCCCGTTCCGCGGGAAATTAAAATAAAATAAAATTGTATTTAATAATACTTATAAGGATCATATTAATATCAGTAAAATATAGATATATATTATTTCTCACTGTGCTATTTTAAAGTATTATGCTCGGCGTCTGCAGTGTTGCAATCCATCAGAGGATTATGGGGTGAGGTGTAGGGAGAAGGTCTCGGCTCTTGATCAGTCTATCGTTATATCCTCACAGGTGGAATAAATTGATTGCCTTAACGCCACTTCATTCTTTCGATATACCAAGATATTTTAAATGAATTCTAAATTGTCTTATTTTCTTCGTAATGTAGAATCAAAATTATGTTGATGTGTGTTATTTCATCCATCCATCCATCAGCCTTTCGACGTCCACTGCTGGACATAAGCCTCCCCAAGAGAACGCCACAATATGTGTTTCGCTCATATGGGGGATAGTGCCGTAATCGCCACGCTTGGCAGGCGGGTTGGCGATCGCAGTGGATGTTGTTAATGTTGTGTGTTATTTATCCATACAAATTAACCGCTAGTATCTTTTTAAACTTTTTTTTTATGTTTAATGACTCACGTATTACGAGGGGTTCAATGATGAAATTTCACTGGCGCTCTTAAGACATTTGTCCCTGGTTATGCTCGAACACATGATATTGGTACGTCGAGCCACTAGAATATCAAATCAATAAGACAAAATAGATGCGTTCATAATCGTCCATCACACTATAGGAGTAAAATGCTCGACAAGCATAGCCACGTTTCAATCAGCGTAGATTGTGGCCCTCCACCGCACAGTGCCACAAACTGGGGGATTATAGAATGCATGACGCGGCAACATTAGACGGAGCCGTCATTTCATACAGATGGAAATTGGACGTGGCTTTAATGGGAATGAACTCGGTTTTTATAAGTAAGTAATTGGTGGTCTACTGTGTCAAGTACGTCTGAATTTCACGGCCTGAATTATTCCTTTTTTATTTTCTTTGAAGTTTAGTTTGTATTTTACGTTATTTTATTTACTTCAGAAGAGACAACTAAACTTATCTATACAAATAAATTAAATTGATATAATTGATAGCTTTTTATTCAAATCACAAAAATGAGTTTCCGCACAAAAAAAGAAATTAACTAAAAGATATCAGACTTAAAATAATATTGTCTTTATACATAACACTTCCGACAGATGGCGCGGGCATCACCTAAGTCATTAAGAATGAATGTGTTATCGAAATACGCAGTCCCCGAGCAATTGTCACAATAACTGAATTGGCAAAACATCTTTAACGGACGGAGGAGATTCAGCGTCAAATCCTGCTCGTGAATGTTATTTTCAATTTCACAATTTCGCACCATAATGAGTGTCGTGCACTTATTAAAATAATATCGTTTGCCTAGGACACACGACAATATGTTTACAAATGTGCCAAACGTGTGCGTTATTCATGAATTACGATAGTCAGCTGCTGATTAAGTAGTAGCCACGCGCGAGCTAATTTTACAACACTAAATTAAGGAATTACTCATTTTCAGCTTAGCGAATCGTTACTTACTGGTTGGTTATTTTGTTACACATATTATGCGATAGTATATATTTTAATAATATCAGTCTAATATGTGATTGAAGAAATAGCTTAAAATGCTGCATGTCTAATGTTCCTTGAAGTAAAATAGTCTTTGATTCCTGCTTATATTAACGATTTTTTATTCGATAGATGTAACAGTAGTTAACTTGGAAATAAAAATGAACAGTACCGTATAATAAGCTAGTTTTTCCGCCTAGATGAGATTATACTCGTAGTAGGACGTCTATGTAATGAGAGCCAACGGTAAAATAAACTCGTTGAAAGAAAATGGCAAACTAATAGATTGTAAAAATGAACTTGAAGTCAAAAAAATAAGAAACATTTATAATAATACTTCTTGATATTTACGTGAATGATACACATTATGAAATAAAACTATCCACTCGTGATCACGAATGCTGTAAAGTACTCGAAACGTCGGTATACTAGAAAATCAATAAACATTTATAATGAACAAAAACAGAGTAAAATAAAATAACATTTTAGGAAAGAGAAAGCAAATATGTATAAATTATAGCTTAATGCGAAAACGATATTTCGCAGCGCTTCATAACTCTTTGACTTTGACAATCGTTTATTGATTACGATCTTCCTCTGTTCGCGATTGTATTCCGATGAAAATGATTCCGATCACAAAGGGTTATAAAACGCCGGCGTCACCTCGCCAAAGATTGTGCCACCGCATTGCTTCGATTAATTGTGTCTTTGATGCGTTAGCGGTTCGGCTTGTTTGTGTGATAATAACTGAACGACTTAATTTAATAATATTCCGATTTATGCCTTGATTTAATAGTATTATTTATTGCAATGCTTTTAGTTTTTGAATAGTATTCGCTAAGGATTAATTTGTATTCTCTAGGATAATGTGTAGTATGAAATGCATTCGTTTACTAAGTGGAACCAGGTAGAAAGTTCAACTTTCTACTTAGGTCCACTTAGTAAAATCTTGTTAGAAACGTCCGTCGAGCTATTGTTAAGAAGATTAGGAGTTACTGTTAAATAGACTAAGAATAATACAGATCTAGTGCATAAGGTTTTTATCATGGAGACAATAGAATACTTTACCACCTTTATTAATTATTATTAATAATAGCCAACTTACAGTTTAACCAAAGTGCTGACTATTTTAGTTTTATATTTCTTAATCCTAAATATATTATTAGCTACACTCCCCAATATGTCACAAAACACATCAGCATCCCGAATCCTGGCAATAGAGTTAAGGTGAGCATTTTAGGCATATTCCTTCCTCGTCCTAGGATTCAGAAACAAATTTTGCCTGCAGCGTATACGGTGGCCTTACTTTTATAGGTGACTAGTTATCCTTCCATAACCATAGGCACCTTATTATTATCCTTTACTGGCAAAATGGCCATTCCTTTACTCTTCACTCTCAGAGTGAGAGTAATTTAATCCTTTGTCGACCACGCTGCTCCAGTGCGGGTTAGAAACTATGAATGTTGTACGGGTTGCGATAACCGGAAAGGCAATCTCCCAGTCATACAAGTTTCCTTCACGGTATTTTACCCAAGAACTGATAATTTGTGAACACATACATACATAATTTCGAAAATTCAGAGGTGTGTTGCACTTTCGAACTTATTGAACTCGATACCACTGCTCTTTCAGTGCTTGGTTTTACCACTAAGCTATCACTGTGCTCATCATCATTAGAAACTATAAAATTTGTAAAATATATTCTACTTTATAATGTTTTAATAAATACTTGAAAGTTTAAAGTTTCCAGTTTTATACGTAGCTATAGAAATCAAATGGGTTGCTAATGTATTCTTGATGTCTATCAATCGTTCATGTTGCGTACCAAAAGTAAACACAGTTGACAAGTCAATGCAATTGCGTGCGTGAGTTTATACGCCAATATAATATACAAGAATGCAAGAGCTATGTATTAGCTATAGGGTTGTCAGGATGTTAGGTGATATATTTTTTACTTGACGATACACTAAAAATTATATTGTATCTTTTGGATTCCCTCAAAAATACATCTTCTTTGTAATCGCACAATCAGCTACTACATAGCCACAAAAATGTTATATTGAGAGAAATGTTATTTTATGGTAATTGCATGTAATATATTACTCATAATATAAAATTTGGTCATAAAATATTTTTTATGATATTTTAAGATGTTTACGAATTTCAGAATAATTTTATAGACATCTTATCAGTAAGTCTCACTGTAGGATAAAAAAAATAATTCTTAATTTTCGAATTTCTCTATCATGGTCGTGGTATAAACCCCACAACAGAGACGTACGCAAAGTAATAATCGAATCCCTCTTTATTGGACTGCTTCTTTAATTTTGGAGTATCCATCGGCTTCTGAGAATCCATTCTAGGACAGAAAAATATTTAACTTGAGTACATTACGTTTGGTTATAATTAAATGAATTAAACCAATTAAAAATTCAAAATGACTGACAACCCTGACGTTATTGCATGCGTTCTCTTTTAGCAAATCCTATTGCCAATGATCTATTAAGACTGCATCTATAAGTTGTTCGTCGTATGGAGATAACTATTTCGCTATTTGGCCTAGCAAGTACGAATGTCGCAGATGCACATGTTACAGTAATGAAGTTTTATAATCCCATTTTTAGAATGATGCTAGAGCTTCTCAACATTCCATCTAATTGTGTGGAGTGGCAATGCTGCCCTAAGTAGTAAACTACACAAGCTTCGCAAAGCCCTGTTCACTGTACCCACCAACATTGTAATTGGACAAGAACACCGACGCTGACAAATTATTACATTCTCTAACTGTGCGTATTATGCAGAATGGCGTAAAATGCTTACTAAGTGCGGCTTAGTGATGAACAAAATTGGTTTTTGTCTTGCGATTTTGCAAGACCAAAACAGGCAAGACCAAGAATGGAAGGCTAAGGCTAAAGACGAATAAATGAAGAATACGTACATACTGGTGGTAGGGCTGGGTATCAAGTGGGAGTACATACTTGCTATCGGGCACGAGCGGGTTGGTACCACCATCTTCCGTATGACCGGCAAAGAAACACATCGATTTGTTTTGATTGTAGCAGGAGATAGCCGTTAATCATTTCATCTTTAATTTCATATTTTAGAAATGAAATGGTGCGTAGCGGCTTTACAATACACTCGGTATAGTTGAGTTCATGAGCGACGGTTACCATTTACCATCAGATGGGCCGTGGCTCCTCTGCCATCATATGCAATAAAAAGAAAATACGAGTACATAGACTCACACCTGTTTCCCAGAGGCAGAGACAACCGATTGCCACTAGACACATAAGGGCCTATCGGTGTCCACTAAAAAAAAAATTGCAGCTAAAAATAGGCAATATAAGAATTTTTTTTGACTTTAAATTTTAAATGTTGTTCTAGAAAATTTTCCATGTTCCAACCTTTCAGTTAGCAAAAGAAAAAGAAATATATGTTAATACTTTTAAAGAAATAATTTTAAAGTAATACTTTTTGTCCTGCGGTGAGGGACTACGCATATAAGTGTCTAGTCTGCCATAATTAGCAATAAAAAAAAAGAAAAAAAAACAGAATACTACTACTACCTACTAGTATATATTTTCGTGTAAACTAAATAGTTCGTGTATATCAGCTCTCTTAATAGTTTTCAGACAATTCATGTACCTACCTACCGTCTATTATGATTAACTTTCCACTGCAATGTCGATCAAACTGTTTAGCACTCAGCTGTTTTACAAATGAATTATCATTAGTTACAATAATTAACATCGTTAATTTCAAGGTCGTATCCATTATAATTTTCATGGCTTTGTAATGTATATTGATGACATTAAACAAATAAACGAGTTTGGAAACTATGTTGTCTACTTTGAAAATTTGATGCGCGTCGGGAACTCATGAAAGTGCCGTTGATGAAACTTATTAGAAATTAGTTACGTTACTCACCCTAATCGACGAGCAAGAAGTTCCAGTATCAGCTTGATGGCATATAACTTGCTCCCTTGTAGTTATAACCTGTTTGTTTTAAGTGACAGAGTTTGAAGATAAATGACAGAACATCAGGTGCTGCGATGAATTGTTTCGTGGCGTTGCTAATTAAAACTTAGTGTGGAAGTGGTTTTACTTATTGAAATGTTTTACCATATTCTTAAAGTTATTATAATAAAAAAAAAGTAACTAGTTCCAGTTTAGAATATCGCTATATATCCTAACTATTATAAAACTGTAACAGAGTTGTGTCTGTAAAATTATAATATTTAAGAAAAAAAAATAATGATTAGGCTATATAGACGTGTCTGAAAACTAAACATTTTTTTTTTAGATATTTTGTCTGTTTATTCGTTCGTGCATCATAGAAAAAGTACTGAACGGATGAAAGTTTTTTTTATTTGATAGTTCATGATTAGACTTAAAAACTGGTATAATTTTATCCCGCTCCTATATCGGGAACCTGAAATATAACCTATTTTTTGTTTAGGCGAGAATAAATGTACCTAAGGCCGTGTGATCCGGCTTTAGAATTGGCCCACCCCTCTCTACCCCCGGGAGTCGTAAGAGCCGACTAAGGGAATACCGGGGGAGTGGGCAGCAGCACTCCCTCGACTATTAACAACATCCACTGCGATCGCCAACCCGCCTGCCAAGCGTGGTGATTATGGCACTATCCCCTATTCTTGGGAGGCCTATGTCCAGCAGTGGACTTTAAAAGGCTGATGGATGGATGGATGGATGGAAATGTATCTAACCGCACACCCCGTCGTTCGGGGCAACGAACAGGGTAGTGTGACCTGAAATATAAACTAAAAACTAGTTTTAGGCTGTGGTAGAGCCGCTAGTTCCTTTAAAAACTGGTGGATTCAGCTTGCATTTATAGCGTCACAGTTAATACTGTGAGTAATATCAATTTGAGAACATTACCTAAGCTATACCAATTTTACTTTGATAGTTTTTTACAAATATCTATTTCATGATAGATAAGTTTAATTGATTTGAACTCTTTGTTCACGTGTAGTATATTATTTACATTGTACATATTGTTTTAGAATGGTAAGGTAGTAAATGGAAAATTTATATAAATATTTTAATTCGTCGTCTCATTTGGTTGTGCAAATATTTGCCTTTACTTAAATTCTCGAGTAATGATGTAAAAGAGAAAGAGGTTAAAGTAGAGCATTCCTCTATAAATAGTTATAATTTTAATTAGCATATTTAATGGCTGCGTTTCATAATTATAATATTATTAAGATGTTAGAAATCAACATGTATTTTTTTTATACTATAAGATTATCAAAACAAACATAGATGCGACCTTTTTGATGGTAAGTGGATGCCGATCTAACATTTTAATAAGGGAAAATAGCTTATTTCTTGTCCAAAATTGTATAAAAAAATCAGAAGTTATATATTTATTTGTATTTACCTATGTATTTTAGAATAAATCAAATATTTGCTTTTCTTGTGTTGTACACTTCTTTACTCTTTATGTGTTAGATAATCCTCTACTACTATAACTATAAGGGTTTGATGGCAGAAAATTCAGTACTGAATTAAGCTCGCCTTTGTACATCATTTATATTTATTGTATAACTTAATCCATTTACTCGTGTGTGTACAATAAATAATTAAAGAAAGTATTTATAAATGTAAATATCCAAAAGGAATGGATCTACAAACAGAGTTGAACTGGTGGCAAAATGGAAAGATTGCGCGTGTCTCTTGTACGCCGTTTTGTTAAGTAATCCAATAGTGGGGAAGAGATAAAAGCAAAAAGATAAAAGGGGTGGTTTAATGGAATTAAACAAGGGGAGACGCTGGTATGCCGCGGCTTGGCCAGCGCCCTAAGCCGGACTTGTGGAACGTCTTTGTTGGGATTGCTTTATTATAATTTTGGCTCAAAACTTAATTTTTCCTTTGTTTTGCTCACGACGCTTACCATAGGCTATACTATAGATATGTATTAAGATGCGGACAGTTATATTTTGTAATACTGCAATCGGATTACACAACTGTATGTGAAATCGAATGTAGACTTGTTATATATCATCATTATATACGATGGTTATAGTGGCGATAATTGATATAAAATTACTAAATAGCGAGTTATTGAACGATTAAAATTCGATCGTCCTCAATCAAGCAGCGTTAGGTAATCGGCATGTTTTAAATAATGCTTAGCCTTGTCGTGTTAATATATGTGTAAGTTGGTAATTAACTGCAATGGATGGAGGGTTAACTGAGACGGCTGCGATTAGTCGGCCGATTAGCACGTGGCCAAGAAGCGGCGCTGTCGATACTCGATTATTTAGCTAGGGTTGGCCAAATCTTGGTAAAGTAAAATACGTAAAACAACATGTGAACTACACCAAGATAGAGACAAGATTCATATTTTTGTAGTTAAATGTACACATCACAAATTTTATGATTATACACTGAACACACGTTAAATATTTTTTTTGTTTTAGTTTAAATTCGTTGCATGTGGCGATACTGACGGCCCGGCCTATAGTTTTTTATTGTATTACAATAACTAAGGTTTGGCAATTATGAGTGACAAATAATATCTGATAAATGTCCACCACGACCACGGTTACAAATGTTGATTCTTTCATCAGTTTTTAATCACTTTTTGACAAAATGGTGGGTTTATTTCGTTAATCACTTAACGAATTTTGAGTTTTAAGGCTGCAATCGATTCAATTGGCTTCGTATAGAATCTGCTTTTAACATAACCCCACAAAAAATAATCCAGCAGTGTTCACATCAAGGAACATAAACTCCGAGGTTCACATGTTCGAGCTGGCCACTTAACAGTTCAAAGAAATTATGCGATCGGCAAATTTAGTTTGCAATAAATTTATTGTTTCGGTGGCTGTAACCGTGGTCGTGGTAGACATTTATCAGATATTATGTGTCATTCATATTTGCCAAACCTTACTTATTGTAATACAATAAAAATTTGAATCATCATCATCTAAATTTATTGTTTTATTTTGATTTAAAAAACAAAGTTCTTGTTGAAAAACCTTATATAAGCAAAATAACTCGCTCATTACGAAATCTCTAAAACTATACGAACGACTGACTGATTCTTATTATTTTTGTAACGAATTTTGAGTCCCTAAAACCTCTCCAGATCTTTTTCTCTGGGATAGCGACAAGCTCATTTAACAAAGAAAAAAAATTTTTTTGTCTGTTTCTGACTCTCCTGACTTGACTATACTTGAATGATCTTGACTATACTAGGGTTCTCTTTAAAGTAATTATTCTAAAACATAAGTGACAATATATTTTACGTAATTAAAATTTCATTAATTTCTGAAGGCAATCTTGAATTTAATTAGTAAAACAATTTGGTTATCTAATTAATTTGTTATATTTATCAAATTAAATAGAGACCCTATTATGCAATATTATAAGAGATTTATCATACCGATGTGATAAACGTGAAAGTGAGCTTGTTTGTTTGTTGGCGTGCCGAAACTAATTAACCGATCATCATAAAATTTTGCATATTAAGTGAGCAAATAAAATTATTTTATTATATGCACCAGCCCTAGCATTGAGATGCACCTGTCGCGATCACTCAGCACGGATGCGCTCCAACATCTGTCGAGGACGTGCACTTTTTGTATTTTTTGTCTTTGTTTTTTCTTCGCGTCATTGCATAGCAACAGCCTAACTGTTTGAAAGATTTATGGCATCACGATGTTAATATACGGCTTCAAATTTATGACGGGCGACATTTTGCCGTCGTAAGATTTCATCTTGATCGGATTAATTATTCGATTTGCTCAGAATACCAACCGAGTTATTTGCCATAACGACATAATACTTTTCAAAACGTAGAGCTTATTATGTCGAACCTAATTAACTTAAAATATTTATTTTTGTTATGTTTTATAAATGTTGTTTGTGTGAATCCCACACCAGTACCATCAGTAATTAGAACGTGGAGCAGTGCATCTCGGGTTTGGATTCCGCGTTGCTTTGCGTTTACATAATGTTTATATTGCATACTTCATCGTTATTTTTATTTGAAATACAATGATAATAACATCCATATTGACATGTTAAATAATAGAAAATTATATTTGACTGTTCCGTGTGATAATTACGTATATTATACTTCATACAGTTTGTTATTGTGTGAACTATCGATAATATGAATGTTTCATTAAATTTTACTTATATATATATTTGTTTATTTTTCAGGTAAGACATTGCAAATGTTACGACAAATTCATTAAAGTGACCGTATGTAAGTAGAAAGTTTTACTCTATATAACATATATTATATTATTAATAAATAGGTAAATACACACGCATATTGTTCTAAAATAAAAAAAACTCGTAATTTTAAAGAATTGTGAAATATGTTAATTCATTTAATGGACAATTCAGAGATAAATCATGGACCAAAAAAAAATGAAAAAAAAATGTTAAATTCATGAACATTCTAGACGTTCTTTCTTTCAATAAAATTATTGTTGAAGATTAACTAGTAAGTAAAATGATTAAAGAAAAAGTACCTAGGTATTACTTTTTACTTCAAATATAATACGCGGCTGAAACAATTCTTATGACGATTGAGGAGTAAGGGGGGTAGGAGGCGAGCGGATAAGACAAATGGTTTTGTATTACGGGGTGTGTATCAATCATTGTCTCACATTTTATACGAGCACATAATATTTTCTTATATTATACACCTCCTGTAAAAATGACTGCTACAAACCAGAAAATACGCTTAACTTTCATATCATACACAACATTTAATTATTTTAGGAGATAAATCATTATTTATTAGGTCTCTAAAAAATCCCTTAAGTAATTCCGTAGATATTAATAAGCTCA
Organism: Leucoma salicis; assembly: GCA_948253155.1. Taxonomy (NCBI): domain Eukaryota; kingdom Metazoa; phylum Arthropoda; class Insecta; order Lepidoptera; family Erebidae; genus Leucoma; species Leucoma salicis. Next base: position 11,955,235 of record OX411815.1, read on the forward strand.
TATATTATTTATTAAAAAAGTTTTCAAAAATAATTAATTATTTTGGGAAACTTCAAAGTTTTGAAAGTTAGTTTTTTGTTAACAATCCTCCTATTTCACTAAGCAAATGGTTATGTGGAACGTTATTGAAGAAATTCTTTATTCCGAAATGCGTTCCGATAGAGGGCGTTGGTCGTTAAGACAAATGTGATAAGGAGTTTGGGTATGTCTAAAAGATAGTACGGTAGCTCAGTGGATTAGAGCACTTCCCCGGATAGGAAGGGACGCAGGTTCGATTCCCGCCTGTACTAAAATACTCTTTTTCCTTGTTCACAAAGTATGATTTGTATCCTATTAAGGTATTAAAACCTCCTCTTAATGACTCTTCGACTATTTTTATGACCCATTAGGACTACTAGAATTCTTTAGTTTAATTAATTTACCTCGTATCAGTTTCCTTATTAATTTTGAAGAGCTACTTTCCTAAAATACCCCATAGTCTTTAATTAAAAAGAAAAAAATATGTAACTTGAAATTGGGACATCGAGGAGTCGATATCGGAAATTGAATAAAGAACAAAGTGACGTTCGGATATTAGCTCGAAGAGCAGTTGAAATTGGTACGGGCAACTCGAGATCCATGCCCGGAATTACGTAAGTAGGTCGAATTTCTTAGAAGTTTGTGTTAAATAAACGCAACACTGCACTCATGGCCGTATTTAGGTTTAGCACGCGATACAGGTAACCTGCTTGCTTACGCGCTACGGATTAATCTAATTATATATTTAGACTTGCAGCTAATAATACGTTTGAGTGGCGGGAAAATTCTCTGAACATTTCTGCATTTAAATAAACAGAAAAGCGGATATTTATGTAGAGTTCAAACGAGACGAGTTAATTGCTACAGTATAAAGATCGTACAGTGAATAGTTTGTTAATATAACGAAAAAACTAAATAACGGTATTACGTAAAACCATTTAAATCGACACCGTCGCATATATTGAAAGTCTCGTCACCGGTATTATCGGTTACATGATCTATTTCGAACATAGCAGACGCGGGTGACATCGTCTTACTTTCTCAGAACAGTATAAAATCGATATACGGTGTGCACACCCGATCGTTTTTCGTGCAACATGTGATCGAGATTACCGTCCATAACGTCTTGATGTCGGACATCTGCCGCATGCCCGGGTCGCCCTGCCACATGTTTTATCGTTCATTTTTTTATGATTCGGAATTGACAGATTCAATCTGAAACAATTTGTATTTCGAACTCGAGGATCGCGATACTTGGTATTTAAAATGTCTTCATCTACTGCCTATCCTTACTATACTAATTATAATATTATAAATGCGAAAATGCGTTTGTTTGATATGTTTGCTTGCGCACCCCTTAACTATTCAACCTATCTTCAAATTTCGCATACATATATTCTGAAACCCAGAAAAAGACATAGGCTACTATATATCCCTAATTATTTTTTGCATAAAAATAGTATTTATATTATTTTGACCTAATTCCCGGACGAAGTCGCAGGCAGAATCTAGTAATAAATAATTTTAAACCATAACAATAAAGTAAAATATATATTACTAGGTTATATCTCAAGTGCCGCGTGGGGCCGGCTTTAGAATTGTCCCACCCCTCTCTACCCACGGGAGTCGTAAGAGCCGACTGAGGGAATACCGAGGGAGTGGGCAGCAGCACTCCCTCGAGTATTAACAACATCCACTGCGATCGCCAACCCGCCTGCCAAGCGTGGCGATTACGGCATTATCCCCCATGACGGGACCGCTCGTTGTGGCGTTCTCTTGGGGAGGCCTATGTCCAGCAGTGGACGTTTTAAATGGTGATGGATGGATGGATGGATCTCAAGTTTCCGATATAGTAGCGAGATAAAACATATACCTACCTATTTTTAAGTTTAAGCAAGAATTCTCAAACAAAATAATTGCATTAAAGTCATTTTAATAGTTTTTGCGTGATGTGCGAACAAATAAACCAATAACTAGATAAAATTCTAAAAAATAATGTTTTGTGTTCAGAGACGCTTCAATAGTCGCAGTCTTAAATCCAGAATTTATTTTTTCAAATATATTATTGTACCAAAATAGCAGATAAAAATAGCAATACAGCTTTATAGTACCTACAGAAAAGAAAATGAAGTAGGCTGCATATTTTCGTTAAAAATAAAATCTGAATATATGTATAACTTGTACGTCAAAAGTAAGAAAGAACAAAAAAAAGTACGGTTATTTCCCTTTTTTATATGAATTTAAATTGTTAGACCGCGTAAATATTAGCGTGATAAAATAACGGGTGACACGGTGAACCGTGGGACTGTTCTATGTACCACGAGTAATTACATCAAATGCTATACGATTGAGTGAGAGTAGCACGTAACAGTTTAAGTTCCGCGTACACGTTGCTATTGCAATGATACGCTCATATTAAATTATAACTGGTTTTAGAACAACGTTTAAGTATCACTGACGGAGCAACAGAGCTATGTACATTTAAGATGTTTGAAACTTGACTGTATGATCTGTATTTTGGGCATTTCTGAAGACAAAGCATTTTTATTTTTGTCTGTTTATTTACGCGTCACGCAATAACTATTGTAGGGATTTTCATGCAACTTTTTTTATTTGATAGCTCTTGATTAGACTTATGAACTGCCGATGGCTCTGCCGAAGAAGAACCCTAATTTTAGGTTATATCTCAGGTTCTCGATGTTGTAGCGAGATAAAACGTATACCAGTTACAAGCCATAGTTTTACGGTTATGTCTCAAGTTCTCGATGCAGTAGCGAAAAAATAAACGTATACCGGTTTTTAAATCTAAGCAAGACCTATCATACAAAACAGTTTCATCAAAATCTGTTCAGTAGTATTTGCGTAAAATGCGAAAATTAAGTACGGTTAAGAATAAATGATAGTTTAAAAAACTAAAATAACATGCTTAATAGCTAGTTGAACTAAAAAGCTGTACATAATATTATAATAAATAATGATTGTAAAAAAGCGTGGGGTGCTTTTTACTATATCTATTAACTATTTGTAATATTATTTGATGTCAATCTTGATAAGTGTGCAAAGTTTCAAATCAGTTACAGTGTAGTCTACTTACAGTACAAAACTATTTTTTGTCTAAGTCATTTTTATTTAATATCCGCGAAATGAAATGGTAAGCAGCTGCTCAACGGTACTCTTAATATAGGTGTGTCCATGAGTGACGGTTACCACATACCATCAGGTGGGCCGTGGCTCAATGGCCACACATAAATAAGGTAAGAGGTCTTAAGGTAAGGGTTGTCTGTAAAGTCGGTTTACGGACGATAATTTTACGTGATAACGTCATATATGTTTTCTGAGAGTTCCACAAACAATGTATCGGTCGCCATACATTGTTTCGGAACGTGGTACTTTTTCGTGCGTGCAACCGGCGTTCATCGATTTACAAGACGTTATCACGTCAAAACCTTTTTTTTACATTTTCAATATGTTCTACGGCGTGAAATCATGAGAGGGTTTGTCTGTCCCTATGCAATAGACCTAACTATATTCAATTTTGTATAATGGTTTGTACCTACGTAGTATTTCAATTTTATTAATATTCTTCTAGTTAATATCAAGCGCCAGCATTGGTTACCGAAATGTTTCGTACATTTTACATTCACGATCTGGGAAGCTGTCCAACTACTGTTAGGCATTACAGAAAAAACGTTTTAGTGAAATTTATTATACATTTATAAAATCTAGTAAAATTTACGGCGGTTTTAGATGCTTTATGCATTATATTTTATATTGTATGAAAACACATGAATATTACTTTAGTCTCTGCCAAATATTAGGGAATTAGATCTTGCCGAAAAACTGTCATAATAATTTATAGATACATTCAATTTCAGTACTCTGTGCTCACATTGTTTATAGACGTCGAATAACATATTGAGAGTGTAAATGTCATTTATAATTGGACTTAACAGAACTTACTGGTTATAGATTCTTATGATGCCAGGGTTAGTCTCAAGGTATGTTTGTCACTAAACACAGCTCCGATCTCTAGCTTCCTTCGTTTGCAATAAGACGGAACTTTTTTATGGTTAATAAAACAAATAAATGTGAAGTGGAGATTTGGGATCACCGTTGGGTTACTGCGATAGCTTAGCGGCCCAGTGCACTTCCCCGGATTGGATGGGACGCAGGTTCGAATCCTGCTCGCAGTAAAGTTCCCTTTTTCCACTTTCACAAATATTTTGTTCTGTAGCCTAGTCAATGATCTATCACCACTAGGATCCAATATTATACGAAATTTGTCCGAAAATTAAAATTGTAATCTATTATTTATTTATTGCGCTCTCAACTCCTCAAGTAGGTACTTCATGTTATGATTTATTATTGACTGCAATGTAACGCATGGCTTTTAAAGTACTCATCACTACCATAATAAATAGTTGGCACTGTAAGCTTAGTGCTAAATGTACACAGCGCTTCAATTATTTTATAGGAGATACTCAGTAATTGCCAAACTATACGCTTTATTTTTAAAAGTCTAGCTGAAAGTCTTGGGAAATGGCGCTGCGAGTAATTGTAACAGCGTTATGTAGATTTTGTAAATTAAATTGCATTTTAACTTACATTTAAACCAACCTAAAGAATTAACTTAATTATAACACAAGTAAACGAATTTTCAGGGTAATAGTACATACAATATAGTACGTACTAATATTAATAGTATATTATAATCGTATTATTTTTAAAATTCTATCAAATTAGGCTATTTATATTTTTGTACTTATACTAAACTAGCTGTATCCCGCGGTTTTACAAATAATTTATATTGCCTACTTCCTTCAGCGTACAATGTTTTCAATGACCTTTTCGTATCGTACCGCAACCTTTCGATTCCGCGTAGTCTTTCTGACTGTGTTATTTTTGCTCGGTCCCATAAGTAACCTGACATCGCATGTAATTAAGGAATATTTTAAGAACAATTACTGTTCTATTTTCGTGCGCCACCTTTTGTTATGGTAGAATGTCCCTGGACCTTGTGTAACCGACTGCCGACTGTACTACATTGTTGTGAATAAATTAATAAATCATAATCTATCTAGTCTTATTCCAAAGTTTGTTGGGGTTGGCTTCCGATCTGTTCAGTTTTAGCACCAGTATTTATACGGCGTGACTGCCAATCTGACCTCCACGACCCAACGAAGGGGACAACTGGCGACCTTGGAACAAGAATGTAGTCAGATTTTTATTCAAGCCTGTAATGACTGCTTAACATGCCTTCCAAAGCACGAAGGACGTCTGGTGTCCACAAATAGGTGTCACTTTTGGGTCACCCCTCTGGTTGCCAGCCGAGCGAAGGTTGCTTAATCTTGCCAATCGTTGGAACTGTAAGTGCACTACTAGAAGCATAAATAATTAAATATCCTATTAGCAATACTCAAAATGGGCTATCAAATACAATTTTGTTCTCAAATCAGCTTAATATTTCCACACATTATCGCGATATAACATGAAACAAACGCACTCCTTTGCTTCACTAAGATCTATCTCTGTCAGCCTTCAACGTCCACTGCTGGGCATACGCCTCCCGAAGAGAGCCCCACAACGAGCGGTCTTGTCCTGAAAGCATCCAACGGCTCCCTGCGGCTTTGACCACATCCATCTAATTCATTGATTTCATATTCTGTGAAATGAAATGGTGAGCTGCAGCTTGACAATACTCCCGGTATAGTTGAGTCCATGAGCGACGGGTAACCATTTACCATCAGGTGGGAAGCGGGCCGTTTCCACCCATCCTAAAAAAAAAAATCTGGTGGGCGGACGTTCTACGCTGCGCCGTCCAATTCACTAATATAGTACAGATAATAATTTTAATGTCTTATATGCTTATAAGTCCCTAAATGAATACCCATTATTTAATACCTAATTTTGTTAAATTATCATTATTTTATTAAAACAGCCATTAAGTATTAGTTTACATTGATGCCAAGTATCATCAATATTAAACTTATCTTAAGCAATACAAATACATTCATGAAATTTAATTTATAAATTAATAACTGTGCTGTCTTAGCTCATTGTTTATATAACATTATATTTTGTTTATCTGAACTTCCATTTTGAGTGATGCTGATAGAATAGACGGAATTAGGCGCTTAATTGAAATACATTATCCTAGTAGGTATATCTTTATTGCTATATAAATCTCTGTGTACTATGTGCTCTGCCTGTAATTTAATTTGTTTTCTCTATTTTTGTAATAAGTAGTCTGAGGCACTGATTGAAAATCGGCCATTTTCTAAATTTTTGTCTGTTTGTTTGTCTGTATGTACTTTAACTTGCGAATGGCTATATCGATCTTAAAGAAAATCAGTGAATTATATGAACACATAATCGGACATAATTATTATGTATGCTATATGCTATATAAAATTTTATAGTCTAAGATCCCATGCTGCCAGACCTTCCTTCTTCAGCTGAGTAACATTTTTTTGGGCTTGTGTACTTATATATAAATGTATATTTATAGTTGCTGTGGAATACTTTTTTTATATATAAACATTATTTAACGGATTTAAAAATTTGGTACACAGAGTTATAAATTATAATGTAATAGTTTTTACGCCAACAAAGAGTCCCTGTGAGATATTTTTAAGGGACTCTCTGAACCAAATTTTGATATCCACCAGATAAATTCACAGGCAGGAGCTAGTGCGTAATAAACGAAATACAAAATTATGGGTTTGTGAAAAATGTTATCTCATTTTAAATGCATCTTGTTCTGAAGTGAAACGGCGTGAATTCAAGCGACCGACTGCTATAAAAGTTACTATTTAAGTTAAACAAGATGAAATTTTCCTTGTAATGTAAATTCTTAAGATAATATAACTAGAGTCTGTTTCACCGACTTGTTTAAGAAAGACAATTTTTTTAGCAACTTTTAATAGCTACTGACTTCTTTTTTTGCTTTTTTTTTATTAAAAAAATATATATTTTACTAGGCGGATTTTGAGATAAATTTGTGAGCAAAATAGTACAACTTTTAGGAAGATTTTAAGCCTGTAATCTCTGTATTTTTCGCTAGTAAAAAGTTGATTACGTGGAGCGCATAAAAAGATTGAATCTAAATTTGTTGTGAGTGAATCAATAAAGCAGTCAATGTACTCATAGACAATTATGTTTATTTTAACAGCTGTTCATAAGTCATGTGTGAAGCAGTATAACAAAGGTTCCCCCGTGTTAAGCTGATCATTACTCCAAAATACCCGTTCAAATTATTAATAACGCGGGGGATAGCTAACCAATTTACATTTTAATTACGTCTGTTAATTAAAATAATAATCAAATGTGTTAATAAAAAATAATGGCGCGTGCAGTAAACCGCGTTCCACTTGCTTGTAAAACTCTATAAATTTTGCGTACCTACTTAGTTGTTGTGTAAGAGGCCGTATTTTTAAAGAGAATATTTTAATATTATTATGCCCGAGCTGACTACTTACATTTATCTAACAATTCTTTAATTTTATCGATACTATTATAAAGCTATAACTTAGCTGTGTCTGTACATTCAAGATATTTGAGAAAAAAATGACTGTAATAGGCTATATAGGCGTGTCTGAACACCAAATGTTTTTATTTAGATTTTTGTCTGTTTTTCTGTTTGTTTATTCGCGCATCACTTAACAACTGGTATATATTTTATCTCGCTTTTGGCTGCGGCGACGCCGCGAGCAAAGGCTAGTCCTATTATAAAGCTGTAAATGAGCTGTGTCTGTACATTCAAGATATTTGAGAAAAGAAATACTGTAATAGGCTATATAGGCGTGTCTAAACACAATACAGTTTTTTTAAATTGTAGAAATAATTAATTGTAGAAATAATTGGCTGTTTGTTCGCGCATCACCCAAAAACTATTGAACGGATTTTGATTCAACTTTTTTTATTTGAAAGACCTTGATTAGACTTAAAAACTGGTATGCGTCTTATCCCGCTACTATATCGGGAACCTGAGATATAACCGAAAAACTAGCTTTTGGCTGCGGCGAAGCAGCGGGCAAAGGCTAGTATATTTGTAGAGTTGTTAATTAGCCTTTGCCCGCGATTCCGTTGCAGGAAATAGCTAGCTTTTTAGGATATATTTTACATTTTTAGTTTCCTGATATAGTAGCATGATAAAATGTATAACAATTTTTAAGTAAGTATATCAAACAAGAAGTATAATAAAAATGCGTTTAATAATTTTTACGGGATAACAAGCAGACAAACAAACAAAAATTCTATAAAAAATATGTTTTATATTCAGAGACGCCTAAATATACAGACATGTTTTCTCTAATATCTTAAATTTACAGATCTGTCTGTACTATGTACTAGATGTAGTACATACTACAGACATAGTTACAGCTTTATAATAGTATAGATGATTATAACTTAAGCAAAAGCTACCATAAAGTTGATTAGATATTTGAGATAAAATGACTGTATTAAGCTATTTATGCGTCTCTGTACAGAAAACATATTATTATATTATATCTGTTTGTTTGTTCGCACATCGCGCAAAAACTACTAGTCGCATTTTGATAAATAAAACTTTTTTCTTTGATAGCTCTTGATTAGACTTATAAACTGGTATACGCTTTATTCAATTTTTTTATTAGCAACTTGAGTTATAACCTAAAAAGCTAGTTTTTGCCTATATCTAAGTTTAATCGCAGAATTGAATACCCATTGGAGATGCTCAATAATGATATGTTAACTGTTAGGCCATCATCATAATATTCACATGTCGTAAAAGAGAGTCATATTCAGGTAGTATCTGTGTGTTAGTTTGTATTCACTGGTTTGCAGTCATCGGTGTTTGCAAACACTCGCTGCATACTACGTAGGGATTGCTAGACTTTCAGTTTTAATAAAAGTCGATATAACTTTTTTATATTTGTGATAATAGTACCCTCAATATATGACCGATACTATGTAATAATATAATGCGTGTATTTAATAATATAATTTAGTCCAAAATCCCTCTAAGAGCCTCCGCACATTAGGGCCACCAGTCGCCGCTACTAAACGTGACCACCAGTGGTTCAGTCAGACCACTCACGCCGCCACCAGTGGCAGCCACTGGTGGCTGGATGCGGCCTTCAGTGGCTGCCACTTGCGGCATACTTGACAGAGGCGAACGACAAAACGCGGCCACAAGTAGCGAGCGCGGTCGACTCCCGCAGCTTGTGGCTCGGACGGAGCCACTCAAACGCTCGGTGTGCGCCGATGCTAAACAAAATGTATGGAAAAACGCGTCCGCAACTTGTGGCGGCCACTAGTCGTTCTAGTGTGGTCGCCTCTAGTGGCTCAATATGCGTTTGCTCTTATCTAATATCATTAAATTATTGTATTTAAAATATATTAATAAGTATAGTACTAAGATGTTTAAAATATTTTAATCTAATGTTACAACATTGTGTCTACTTAAAATAGTCGCAAAAATAATTTCTTGACAAACTATTTTACTTCACATTCGTGCCTTTAAAAGTTACTGAAAGACAAAAAGCTTCAAAACACAGACTCTAATCTATACTAAAATTGAAGTGTCTTAATATAAATCCTAATTTTTTTTTCAAGTGATAGATCTTTGCTTATCCCGGCATGAGTAGGGCGGTTCGATCGGGGAAGTACCAACCTCTTACAGAAGAACAGTGTGACACTCCTATCGTTGTTTGGTATGGTGAGCGAGAGCGCTGCAGGCCCTAACCCCCTCCCAATCCTATTCTTATTATCCTTCCCATCTTCTCTTTACTATCCTTCTGTTGTTATCCTTTATCCTTTTTCTCCACCTCCTATCTCTTGGCTTGGAGATGAAAAGTAACTAAACTCGCTCGAAGTCGCTAGTAACAGCTTGTAGATTATAAGTTCATTTAGAACTCACAGATCGATACATTTCTTTATGATGCAAACAACACTAGTAGCTCAGTGCTTCCCACGGCCCGGTTCTAATGAGCCGTGTTGTGTTGAGTAACAGAAGTGAAGTACGGGGTGAGGGGAGACGCTTTTTGAATAACTCACTATTCGCCAGCGTCAAATACGTAATTAGGCGTGATTCTTTTTGTCGGTTCCTATTAAGTGTTTAAAAAATGCTATATTGTTTGACTTTAAGAGTCTATCTAACACATCAAAACGCTTTATTATTTAAAGCATTGTATTATTAGGCTATTGTATATATACTTTAAACTATTAATTTTATAAAATTATCTCAAAGCCACTAATTGCTCATATGCGAGCAATCCAAATTCTAAGTTGTCCATGTGATTAAGGTCATGATTATTTCAGAATATCATTAAGCAACATTCATGCGTACTTTTAACATTACCTACTTATATTTATAGTACAAATTGTTTTCATCGATTTTTTAAATTAAACACCAAAAATTAGGTATAACCTGCGATCTTAGCAAGCTATCAAGTTCAGAGGATCTATCTTCGTTATATATGATCCTAGTGACGACTAACATTTAAATACCTTAGATAAATCATCCGGAATAACAGCCATAAAAGCACCGCATTGCGAAATAAAGCAAAACAAGTGCGTCCTTTGTTTGGACGGGCTTGTTGACTGTTCCTTATCCACTATCGCCTGCATGAACTAGAACTACAACTAGTGCAACGACCCGAACCAACTACGAAAACTCGATCATAACATAATATATGTATTTGGACATTGTTACACTTTTTACATCTACTCACAATTACAAAACAAACTGCAAAGAATATTTATGACAGGATTATTAAAAATACTAGAACAGTTTCTCCGACTTATACAAATATATTATTACCTACCCATATTTGAATTAGAAAATAACAAATATTAGTACACTATACATTGATTGTCTAGTATGTCGCACATGTTGATTGTCACAGAGTGATAAAGCCTTGCATATCCCAGCACGAATGGGCCGACTCGATCGGGGAAGTAACACCTTCTTAGTATCCTACCTATCATCTCCTTAATGACCGCTTACCATCAGATGGGCCGTATGCTTGTTTGCCACCCACGTAGTATAAGTAAAAAATACATAAAAATTTATCAATTCATTATCAAATGAAATATAAAAATTGGGAGCACATACTTAGTTTTGGCCACTTAGAGTAATTCCTACTACATAAATATATAAAGCTGCGTACAATGGTAGAGGCCTGCGTAACTTTCTCAAGCATTGTTCGTTCTTGCCGAGGCTATGTCGTGGAAGTGATTACGCGTTTTTCTTTTTTTTGCTTCTATTTGATACATTACGGTCAAAAAAATATGATACAACGGTATTTGGTTTGTAGAAAACGTTTTATTCGACGCACTTAACGCGCGTTTTTATATAATTTTACCACAAACTGCTCCAAAATTGTTGCTTTTCCATTTTGAGTCATTAGTGTTATAAGAGGTTGAAATATATGAATATAATACTATTATATTTTATTTATATAAAGTAACATCAGTATTACTCACAAATTTTAGTATTAACTTTTTACAAAGCAAGTTCAAAATAACAGTAAAGTTTATTTAATAATTAAAACTGAATATTTGATAATAAATGTGGAATATCAACAACAGAGCATCACGCCTGTATTCCCCGAAGGGGTAGGCAGAGGTGTACGAGCCCCGATGCAAAATAGTTCGTCTAGTGTGAAATTTTCTCTATGAGATTTTTCTAACTTCATTATTTTTGTATATTTATATAAAATATTAAGCTGTTCTACTATCTCACGTCGCGTTACTTATGCCATTTTTTAATTATGAACCAATAAACTATTTTAGCCGTTTAAATTTATACATATCCTGTTTTAAATTCGAAGAAGTTATAAGCAAAATAGTTCGTCTAATTGTTAATCGATGCAAAAGAGTTTGTCTATCAGTGAGTTAAATAAGATTATTCCTTCTTTGTACAATTATGTTGCATAATTTAAATTTGTAAAAGTAATTCTGTGTCATTTGTCAAGTGAGACAGTATAAATTCCGAAAATTTCAGTTTTTTTCATTAGTTTTCTAATAACAATGGGTCGTGGCAAACCCGTGTGTGAAGAGCTTCGAAAGCGAATAGTTTGTGGGGTCGATGCTGGCAAATCAAGATACCAAATATCTAAAGACTTGATACTTCCCAGGTCTACAGTCGAATCTATCATTCAGCACTATAAAAAGAATAGAACGACTTATTGTTTGAAGAAAGCTGGTCGACCACGCATCACAAGTGCAGTAGAAAACAGAATCCTGAAGAAAATTATTAAAAATAATCGTACTCGAGCTGGAGAACTCACGGTGCAATGGAAGGACATGATTCACAAAGACGTCTCAGTTGATACTTGCAAAAGGGTCCTAAAAAGAATGGGTTACGGATTTTATACCGCTAAGGAGAAACCACTGTTGACTGCTGTACAAAAGAAAAATAGGTTGAAGTTTGCTCGTGATCATTTAAATTGGACTTCCGATCAGTGGCATAGTATCATTTGGAGTGGCGAGTCCAAATTTGAAGTGACAGTCGGCGATGAAAGGAAAAAAGTGATTCGGAACAAAAGTGAGGCACTTCATACTGATTGTCTCAAACGCTAAGTGAAATTTCCGGCGTCTCTTATGATATGGGGCTGCATGTCTGCACAAGGTGTTTGTGGATGGTTCTATCAATGCTGCAAGGTATCAAAACCTTTTGGAAGTGAATTTACTGCCCTCTATTCCGTCACTTAAGCATCAAGATTCCTTCATTTTTCAACAGGATAGTGCTTCCTGCCATACTGCAAGGACAACACAGACGTGGCTACTGGCGAAAAGCATCCCTACAATCGAATGGCCATCTAACAGCCCGGACTTGTCTCCGATCGAAACCCTATGGAGGAAAATGAAAAAGTTCTCCGTAAAAATCCATCAAGATCGAAGAGCGACTTAAAGGCTAAACTCTTGGCTGTCTGGGAGTCAATTACGCCTGAGGAGTGTGGAGCGTTGGTTGCAACCATGCCTCTTCGCATTAAAGCTGTCATTGAGAGCAAAGGCGACACAACTAAGTGGTAGACGAACTATTTTGCGTGAGTGACAAGGGTAGATGAATACCTTTGCGTTATATTTATAGAATATTTTTTTAAATTTTTTATGTTATGTAAAGTCATGAAAGAATTTCAGTTATGTTAAAATAAACTTTAATATGTTCCTCAAATTGTGGTTTACTTTTTATTAAACGTTCTTAATTATTTTACCAATATTTACTTTTTATATTTTACGCTCTGCACTACTTTCCATACTAGACGAACTATTTTGCATCGGGGCTCGTATTACACACCCACGGCTTGCCAGCTATGTTTGAGGCTCACGTAATAGGGGGCGAGCCTATTGACGTCTACTGGGCACATTTCCAAACTCCAGGCTGCTACTGAGAATTTTTCTTTTTAGGAAAAAGCTCAATAACATTGCCCGACCCGAGGATCGAACCCGAGACCTCATGATTAGCAGTCGCATACACTACCGCTACACCACCGAGGCAGTTTGTGGAATATCAGTTGGATATTATATGTAGTATTTGCTTTTTTTTGTTAAGGTGGGTAAAGTTGTATCTAACCACATACCCCGTCACCCGGGGCAACGAACAGGGTAGAGACGGGCCCTCACCCATTAAATAATCCCGCCGTGTGCCGTCTCTCCGCCTGTACTGGTGGACCACTGGTACTGTGTGATATTACTTCAGTGGTGACATATTGCACTGTTAGGCTTTTTTTTGTTAAGGCTGGAAAAAATGTTCCTAACAGCACACCCCCTCACCCTCACCCATTATATAATCCCGCCGTGTGCCGTCTCTCCGTCTGTACTGGTGGACCACTGGTACTCTGTGATATTACTTCAGTGGTGACATATTGCACTGTTAGGCTTTTTTTTGTTAAGGCTGGAAAAAATGTTCCTAACCGCACACCCCGTCGTTCAGGGCAACGAACAGGGTAGTGTATAGCCTTCACCCACTAAATAAACCCGCCGTGTGCCGTCTCTCCGCCTTTATTGGCGGGCCACTGGAACTATGTTACATTCCTTCGGTGGTCCGCCGGCGGATTGCACTGTTAGTCTAACGATAAAACCTAGGACTGCAAAAATAGTAGCATCGAGTTCGATTGCTCGGCACACAACTTTGACATTTTGAGATTTTCAGAAGTGATGTGTGTTTTTGACAAATTATCACTACTCTGTGAAGGAAAACGTTGCGAGGAAACCCGCTGCTGCGCTGTGATTTTCTCGACGGCTTGTGATATCTGCCAACCTACACTACGGGGCAGCAGGGCAGACTACGGCCTTAATCCCTCTCCCTATGCGAGAAGACCCGTGCCCCATAGTGGGACAACAAAAGGGTTGAAACTGTTAAACTGTTATTTAAACAGTTTTGTTAACTGCCTCTGTTGTGCAGCGGTAGTATGAGCGACTGCTGATCATGAGATCTTCGGACTTTCGATCCCTCGGGCAGTGTTATTGAGCTTTTTCGTAAAAAGAAAAATTCTCAGCAGCAGTCCGGAATTTGAAATTGCAATAGGCTCGTCCCCTATTACGTGGGACTTAAACATGGCTGGCAAAACGTGGGTGTGTAATACACCTCTGCCTACCCCTTCGAAAAATACAGGTGTGATGCTATGTTATGTTATATTAAAAGGGTTGAAAAAAATATTGACATATGAAACCGCTGTTACTTAACTACTTATAATAAGCTGCATTACTCAAAAAAGTATATAGACATTGAACTGCGAGATAATTTAACTCCAACAACAATAAACAGTTTAGAAAGTGCTCCAGTGATTGATGCGGTCCTTCTGAGATGACGTGATGTTGAAACTTGTTATGATGTTTCGTTTTGTTATGAGTCTGAGCTATGCCCGTGTGCCTCAAGCGTGACGACTAGAGGTGGTCGTTACTTCAACTCGGGCTTGGTCATTACACGACGACGATAGAAATACCTTGTAATTATGAATTACAAAAAAAGTCCCCCACCGACCTTCGATGGCTCATTTAAGACTTACGCTCGAATTGTCATTCTGCACCTTACATATTTTTTTTTATATATATCTTATAACTTTAAACATAGCAAAATTATATGGCCTGGCCTGTTCTTGTGGATGTCGGAGTATCTAGTGATTTGCAGGACCAATTATTTGTGAAAGCAAGCAGGATTCGAACCTGCGTAACATCCAATCCGAGGAAGTGCTCTGGACCGATAAGCTATCGCAGTCGCTTAATGGCGACTCCAAACCTCCACTTCACATGTCTTTTAGATGTCTTTACACTGCTCTGATATACATACAACAAGTACGGGCTGATATGGTACATAAATCTGCACTAGTCTCACAGAGAACTCTCTCGTTTAACTATAAATATTTTAAAATGATATTACATGCAAGCAAATTTAATAATAATTCCCTTATGTGGTTTAACGTACGTGCAGGTACGCCAAATTAAGACTGGCAACGTACTGCTGAGCTTATTTAGGTTTGAATATCAGTTTATATGGCGCCGCGGTTAAATAAACTTTATAAGACCTTGTTTCGAGCGATTCAAGTGAAACATACTACAATCACGAGAATAATACATTTTATTAAATTTTAGGGTTCTGTAACTACCTCAAAACGAACAAACAGAACCCTTATAAGGTTACTCGTGTGTCTGTCTGCCCGTTTGTTAGAGTCATTTTTCACTTGTACACATATGTATGTCGGTGACCCAAACACGGATGTGTAGGGTAAATAAATGAATTTTAAACAAGGGCCAATTTTGGGGAGCCAATTTTGGAGGATAAATAAAAAAAATATTGTAAACTATACTGTGTGACATATTAAAAGGAAAAAAATGAAAGGTCTCGTTGTGAGAACGTCAAACATGTTTTTTATAATTTTAAGATATAGGTATTGCTTTGAAGTTATTTAAGAAAATGGGCGAAAATTGACTTTCATATACGTAAATGTATTTACAATAGGCATCAGATTCACAGTACTAAGTAGGAGAAGCCCTAACCTAAACATTACGCGGTCAATTTGTGGGCTTCAGATCATGTGGATGATATACACAATCCAGACGATATACAACAGCAACTTACTGTTAGATGTAGAATGTACAGCTATTTCAGCTAGTCGTTGTCATCCATCCTTCCTTACATAGAATGAAACAAAGTCGATTTCCGGATCTGTCTGTCTGTATATCCGCTAACTCCTCTTGGACCACGCTACAGCTTTTGATGCAGATTTCACCGTCACTAGCAATGACTACTTTTAGCGTTTCAACTGCGTTGCAGCAGCCGTGGTCACGGGACAACTCAACTGTCAACTCAATTTGGTTTATATGTTATATGGTGCGAAGCCAGGCTGGGTCACTAGCTATTTATAAATTTTAGATTAATATCGGAGAGTAGGTTATGGATTTCAATATTGCTTTTCCATTTCCTTAATAGTCTGAGAGCTGACACTGCCAGTTTCACTGTCTTTTTAAAAACCTTTTCAGGTGCAATGCAAGTTGTCTGTATATTTTAGAGCTGGATCTTTTGACAGCAGTTTGCTCTCATTAAAAAAACTAAAAAATAGTAATAAAAGTATTCAATTCAATATTATGGATAACGACGAAGTCATAGAGATGCTACGGAAACTGCTGAACTGAAGCTGAAATTTTCACTACATTAAATGATACCAAACTTTCCCGTAAATCAAATAAATTCTTGTGAATATTTAGATTTTTTGAGCATTTGACATACTTTGCTGTATAAATTAACACAAAGTACGATAATGTGAAGCTGAAAATAATACTCAGGGGCAGGATTTGAACCTGCTTCTCCAAAAAATATATAAAAATATCAAAATATTTATAGGGTTCCGTCTTTATTTGCTATGTTGTTGTAATTGTAATAAATAGCTTATATGGTCAAAATAATGTATGCAAATACATCCGGCAGATGGCGCAGGCATAACAGACATTAAGATGGAATGTGTTATCGAAATTCGCAGTTCGCAGGGCATACGAGTACAGGTTCAAATACTGCTCGTGACTGTTATTTACAACTCCAATTTGTGCACTAGTGTTAAAATTCTTGTGAAGTTAAGGAAAGGGAATGTTACTAAATACTGATGGCATAAACTTAGTAAATGTTGAAGTGGCTGGCAAAATGTGTTGCATAGCGTAACAACTTTATTCCCCGCTAATTTATTTAAATACCTAATTACTGCGTCGTGAGAGCCGTGACTCTCCAGATTTGCTAACATTCCGTCAAACCTTAACCAAGTATTTAGGATGGCGTTCCCCGCGAGTTTCTTTATTGTAAGGTGAATTCGGTTAACGACCATGATTCGTAGTTTCATTGTTGTTTCTCCTGTTAAATGACTGATGGTTTTCTCTTCATGTCTTTGTTTGAGGTTGACAGTGACGTACGAATATAATCATAGCTCGCATAGCTGCTTCCGATGGAAACAATGAAAAATTTATTGAACTTATACAGGACACGGCAATTAATAGCGCGACAGCTATTTATAACTTGGGACGTTATGAATTTAGGGGAACTTAGAGGTTGTTCTATTTAAGAGTATAGATGACCTTTCCTGACAAAGGTTTATTTTAAACAGGACAAATAACTTTATTGACGCATATGCATGTTGCTTATGTTAGCGTGCTCTTCAGAATATATACCTACTCTATTACATATTTTTTAATGACTCTTCAGAATCCATCCATCCATCAGCCTTTCAACGTCCACTGATGGACTTTAGCCTCCCCAAGAAATGGGGGACAGTGCCGTAATCGCCACGCTTGGCAGGCGGGTTGGCGAAATGTCTTTAATAAAAGTAGGTACACTAGGTACTTATTGAATCTTTGTATTTGATTATAAACACTAGGGTATACATCACTTTTTTGAAAAACAAAAATTAACTGTTCGTTTTTAATAAATAAGCATTGGCGGACAACGCAATAATCCTATTGTTGTAATGGGCAATTAAATTTTCAAAATGTTCACCCTTAAATCTGGTAAACTTGCTTACTCTCTCCCTTTGATTTACGGTCTAACTTTTGCTATGCGCAATAAGATGTAGATTTTCAGGACTTTATATATTTCGACGATGATTTTACACATTTATGTAGGTATAGCAGTAATCTATAGTAGACGTGTAACCCACTTGTGTATTTAACTTTAAAACGATCGGCAAAGTTATGTAACTGCCCCGCTTCATATTGGTGACTCAATGTGACACCTATTTGATTTCGTGAAACTAGTGAAGCGCTACTGAATGTAAATCTAACTCAAATCTTCGATAGTTCTAAGATCGTAAGTAGTCCTTTTTGTTGGTGCATGTAAATACTGGTGATTAACTAAAATAACTCAGAAGACGACTTCATCAAAATGTGGGTAAGGCTCAATCCATCCAACAGCCAGTGATAGTTTCATCATCGCTGCTGAACAGAGGTCTTCCCAAAAAAGTGCCACAAGCAGCGGCCGTGTCACGGTGCGCTGCCGTCCGTGGTCGGTACCACGTGTATGATGATGTAACATCTTTCTGGCTAATACCTTTCTTCAGTGGGATCGGTTTCCTGCACTTTTCCTGAACTCAGCATCTTTATACAAGCAGTTAAAAATTTCATTCGATAGCATATATATATCGAAACGAAGGTTTTCTTGAAGTCCACAAACGCTCGATACAGAGGGCGATGGTCATCTGTATAAGCTAGCACTGCGTATGAACGCGATCTATGGTATTCTAACCTCTGTAGATACCAGCTTTCGGCTTGTTCAAACTAGGTAGTTAGGAGTAATATAAAACGTAGTTACTACTACAAAACTGATGATTTTTGTGGTCAGTATAAAAATATTTTTTTCAATGTCTTTTATTCAGAAAAGCTATCTGATATCATCACTAGTGCAAAACTTCTAAAAAATATACTTAGTTAAAAGTTGGCGAAACTATGGCCAACGTCTATTAATATTACGAGTATATAACTGGCTTGGTGGTGCAGCGGTAGTATGTGCGACTGCTGATCATGAGGTCTCGGGTTCGATCCCCGGGTCGGGCAATGTTATTAAGCTTTTTCGTAAAAAGAAAAATTCTCGGTAGCAGCCCAGAGTTTGGAAATGTGCCCAGTAGACGGCAATAGGCTCGCCCCCTATTACGTGGGACTTAAACATAGCTGGCGAATCGTGGGTGTAAATACACCTCTGCCTACCCCTTTTGGGAATACAGGCGTGATGTTATGTTAGTATATTAATCATGAATGGGTTTTGGATCTACGAAAAATACTTTTCTCAGAATTTGCTTCCGTTTGCTATTTATCCGTTATTCTAATAACCGCACCAAGGTAACGCCTCTTTGAAATTCACTATGATGCCGGTTTATGATATATAATTCTATAACTCAAGAACTCCATACATTTATAAGAAATAGTTATATCTTTAAAAAAATATTTGCTCAACTATATGTACCTATAATTATTTTTAAGGCTATGAGTGTTGCCGCGTTACAAATATACTTCTAATAAATCAGCTGCAATACTTTCAATTTTGTACATTTTACTTGTACATTTAAACATTATTTGTGTTCCCGTTCAACGTTACGAAAGATATCAAGTTGATGTTAATTTAACTTTAATGAAGCAAACAAATCGATTTGAGCGTTACGATAGCGGTGAATAAATCAGTGATCCAATTTTTCCTGCACTTTCCCAACATCGTAGTTTAAATCGTGTAAAAGTGATTGAAGACGTCGCAGTAAAAAATAAAGAGATTAGTTAAAGTAGTAACGGGACCGTGCAATGACAAAAACAGTACCAATTACCTTTTTCTTTTAAAGTTTCCGACAAGTATTTCCAGTCGCTGGAAGCATTCCATCGGAGAAAACGTCTTTATTCGTGCGATTTGCTCTCGATAGGATAAAATGATTCGTTTTGCTCGTTTTGTTTCGATTTCAATTGTATCGATGCTAGAAACGATTAAAGCTTCCATATTACTATCTACTTTACTCTTTAGTTAAGTCTACAGTGAATGCAGGTATTAAACCAAGTATGTAGTTGGGACAAAAATATAAAGGCATTATAGAGTGGACGTTTATAGATATAAATGTTTTCGGGACTTTTTAACTTATTGCTAGTTGCTAGTGGTAATGCTGGCTGGTATATGGTATAGGTTTTGCTCCAATATGACGTAGGTAACATTAAGTTAATATTATCTACAACTCTGCTTACCACTTGCGTGTGAGACTATAGAATAATATTTAAGTATGCAGAGATCGTTCTGTCACATGACATTTAGTATGAACAATCAACAACATCAACCAATGTACTTAATTTCTTAATTACCTATATGTTAAAAGGTTGTTTGTACTCTATGGGGCTGTCAAATGAACATACGGCCAACAGCGGGGACTGTAGCATATCGACGCTATCAACACCAGAGACATCACTCGCGCATCACCACTAAGTCCAATGAAAGGGATAGGAGGTAGAGTGGAAGGATAATAAACACAGGGTTTAGGCTTTAGACGCTTTCACTCACCATACAAAACATAAAACGAAGGAGTACCTACCGTTATTTCACGCTGATCTTCTGCGAGAGATTGGTATGTACCCAGCCAAGCCGACCCATTCAGTCTGGGATACAGCAAGGCACTACAAAAAGAAAAACCTCGTCTTCTGTTGAAGGTGAGAACCGTGTGGGGCCGGCTTTAGAATTATCCCACCCCTTCTCCACCCATAGGAGTCGTAAGAGCCGACTGGGGAATACCGGGGGAGTGGGCAGCAGCATTCCCTCGAGTATTAACAACATCCACTGATATCGCCAACCCGCCTGCCAAGAGTGGCGATTACGGCACTATTCCCCATATGAGCGAAACAGCACAGGACCGCTCGTTATGGCGTTCTCTTGGGGAGGCCTCCCCTCCTATATCCAGCAATGGACGTCGAAAGGCTGATGGATCGATTCTGTTGAAGGTGAATGATATTTCATTTATTCTTACTTCAAAATGGGTAGTAGTAGCAAGGTGCGTTCTGCCAGTACCTATCTATACTAAAATGGAATTTAATCTTTTTATACATTGTAGCAATATTTTTTAAATTTTGAACATACTGTTCTGTAAGCATCCTGACGTAATATTAATATTATAAGGTATTTTGACGTAAACAAATCAACCGGGTACAATGACACTAATTTTCTAATTTCAGGCAACAAGAGCATTTCAAACGGTAGCGCTCTAAGAATTTTAATGTGAGTACGTTTAAGACACGTTGTGAGAGTTGTAGAGTGTTATATATTTATTTCCTACACTTCACCCCAAGATAACGTTGTATACTTCCGTTAAAAGTTAAACAATATATCAATCTTCGCTCGCTGAGCAGCCATGAGCCCAATTGGTTTTTTTGCTTTTCCGTACTCTGGAAGACTTAAAATGACGCTTACAGCACTTGTCAATGGTTTGTATACACACATCCGCGGTGTACATACATCGTTTAGATTTCTATTATGCATTCCTTAGTAGGTATTATGAATGAAAAAGTGAATTTATTTGTTACATTTTCATGCTATCGATTATCATGAAATTTAGCATACCTACTTATAGTACAGAACCCGAAAAAAAAACATACCTAGGCTTTAACCCAATTTAAAAAAAAACGTTCAATTTATGTAGAAAATGTTCCTGTGGGATGTTATATTTGTATAAAGATAATTTTAACGTGCCATTGAGTGATGTAATTTATTATGATCTTGACCCAATTCTGAGCTTCACGCAGACAAAGTCGCGTGCACAAGCTAGTAAGCTATAAAATAGTTTACGTGTTTACATATTATATTGAGGCAAATATAGTTATTACTTAATAACTACTAAGTATGTGCTTAAATAGTAAAATTTATGTTCATATCCCATTATATTCACGATATAAGTACTAAAACTAAACACATCTAATCTAAACATTTAATAAGATGTTTTGTAATTGATTATATTTTTGTCAACTGAGGCAACTTTGGGCTGACTTACTTTAAGAAATGTTAAGGACTAAAAAAAATAAAAAATAAAAATTCACACAGTGTTATAATTAAATATTTGTGGTTCATTAAAGTGCTAAATAGCTTTCCTGTGGTAGTTATTTTATTGTCAGACTTGTTAGTCCGGGCATGGCCAGACTATGTTCCTATTTAAGTTAGATGTTTAGTCGATTATATAGTTAATATAATTTGTATCTGAAAGCGAAGGTAGGAAGCCAGTGTGTGGTCTTTGAATGTTGGCCTTTATCAAGGCTCAAAGCCGCTCAGTATGCCATGGAGCGGGCTTTACTCCATATTTGCGTGATGAAGTGATTTGATCCGTATTTATGGAGATCGATAGGAAAACCGGAGTAATTGACATAGCCCACCGGGCGGCAGGCCACATCACTTGCTAGACCGTTACTTTGTGTCCGTCACATTGTATATTTTGTGAAGTCTCCGCAATAAATAAAAAATAGTTAGGAAAGTAAGTTTTTCCAGTGGTGGCAATGTATAGGAAAGCGCGGTGTATGCGGGTGGTACAGGATCAATCGTTGTAGCGCTCTGTTAGAAACACCTTTATTCATCAAGTTCGTCCATTTGGCGCGAGTTGTTTTCAATGATGTCTTCCTGTGTGTTCAAAATTACTGAAGTTTCTAAATAGTCTATTTTATATTTTATTAGCTTTTGCTCGTAAGTTGTTTTGGGTTATACTTCAGATTACCGATATAATAGCCTGATAAAACGTATCTTAGTTTTTAAATCTAATATAGAGCTATCAAAAAAAAATTGTGCGGGGAGTCCCTCCGTGCGGAAGAAGTGAAACTTTGTAATGTGGAAATTGGACGCTACTCGTTGCTAACGCTCGCGCTGGCCTGTAACAGGTATAACTACGCGCATCCATTTGAGTGCCACGCATTCACTCTCGCTCTGTCTCTTTCTATTCCCCTTCCCCAGGAGCGTTGAACGTTTAACGCAACAGTGCTTTCATACACCCTCGATGGTCGCGTTAAATGTTTAACGCAACCTTGTTGGAAGACGCATTAGAAGTTTCACTTCAAAAAATTTGATCAAAATCCGTTTGGTAGTTCTTACATAATGCGTAAATAAACACACAAAAAAAATATTTCTATTTAGAGACCCCCAATAACAGATCATACAGTATATTTTCTCATATTTCTTAGGTGTACAGATATACTCTTTTACAACTTTATACTAGTAGATACGGATATAGGATAAATGTTAAACACTTGCAATTTACTCGTATATATACTTATTATAATCAACTCGGTACCACCATAGTATCAGGTTTCTCGCAACATAATATTCGATCGAATGAAATACTTAATTGATATAAAAGTAGAAACGCAAATGAGCGGGAATTAGAACGCTATTTAAAAGTTAATGTAACGTTGATAGTGCTATCAAACCATGTTTAAGTTATAACCGCGATCGAAGCGACATTTTAGCCTCTAGACCGCGAACAATGTAGTTTACAGTTCACGACTCAGATGTTTAAAAAGAATCGTCAGTTAACAACATCGTAAAAAAGGTCGGATGTAAACAGCTACCGTTGAAGTTTTACAGTCACTCTTATTTTCTTTTTTCTTACCATTCTTTGCGAATAACACTCTCGAAAGAACATCATCCACGTATATTAAAAAGTAACAATTACTTAATTTATGTCTAAAAAACTTCAAATTGTAGAACTTCAAAAATTCGCTTAATATCAAATCAATCAATCAGACTATATTTGGACATAAATCTGCCCTCTCCTCTCAATCTATTTTTAAAGCTTTTGTTTATCACATCTATGACTTGAAGCTATATTTGAGTTAGTCCTTGATACTCGAATATAAATTAATCTAATAATTTTAGTGTTGATAGCATTGAGTTTTTCCGTCAAAATTCTCCAGTTATGTCGAAATGTCCTTCCATCAGACTATGAGAGATAGGGAACAGAGAGAGCACAAGTCCTCCTGCGTAGTTGGCTAGTGTCCGTTTACACTGGCCGCTGTCACTCAAGACATCCTAATATCAATACGGATACCATTATTAAATATATACTCAACCTTGATACATTCTATCACTGCAACTTTAATAGACTCCAACACAATAACAGTACAAAAAATGGATGAAGTTTATCCTGAAATAATTTAATAGCTGTAAAATATTTCTGTAGATGTCCCTATGTAAATATATAGACCTGACATAGTAACGCGTCTCGGTTATTTTAAGCTATATTACACGAAAATTGTGAATAAGAGTTGAAAATATGTTTATTAATATATTTACATTTCAGCTATTCTTAACAGCTAATATTTATATCGTTATGTTATATAATATTTAATGAAGGAATGTTGTGTTTATAGTATAGTATTTCAAGATGTATTTTAATTAATAATTTAATATACCTTATGCAGGTATTTAAATTTTGTTTTAGTGACTGGGAGTTTATATTACATTGTTGTTATCTAATGGCAAAAAAATATTAGGTACAATACATCTTAATATTTTCTATAAGTTAATATGCTATAGTAATGCTTTTATTCAAATCTCAAAAAATATTGTGAAGCTTACGCTAGTTTTTAATCTTAAAGGATATATCCTAAAGAAGAATTTAGCTCTTCAAAAATGAACATCTTCATTACTAAATTGTATCAGACAAGACGGGTGTAAAATGAAAGG
Source organism: Leucoma salicis (assembly GCA_948253155.1). NCBI lineage: Eukaryota > Metazoa > Arthropoda > Insecta > Lepidoptera > Erebidae > Leucoma > Leucoma salicis. The sequence goes on from OX411815.1 coordinate 11,979,896, forward strand.
TGTGTTATAATTTTTCATTCATTCTCTCTACCGGACATTAAAAAGCAAACTTAATGCATGTACCGTAATTCTTTAAATTAACATTTAACAATACTACTTCACGTCTACGAAAGTTGCCAACTAGTCGATGTAGATGACAGCAACATTGCCAGTTTGCTACATTTGATAAGGAGTTAATATTAACTCTAGATATTTAGCTAGCATTGTTTCTTCAATTCGTAAGGAGTTTGAATGGTTGAATTTTTCATCAGTTCAAAGAATGAATTAGTTTACAATAAAACTAAACATCTTACTGTCGCCTACGCACTTAAAATAAATCTGTCAACATTGGCGTAAGGTGCGCTGAATTAACGAGTACTGTTTCTCCCGTGCCTTTATGTGAGTGTACAGCCAATTGGTTCTCATCAAACACATTTTGTATTAACAATGTATCAATCGCGTAATTTGCTGAAGCGCATCTAAAGCAAATACGATATCGTAAATATGTGAGATCAAAGCGTTTAATATATTATTTTAATTTAGTTGGATCTGTTTGACGCAATCGTTGCCTTCGACAAATTTATTTATAGCTTATATATTTACTGTAAAAAAACCACATGCCTATATTCATGGAATCTTTTATTTCGCCTACAAATATTTTAAATAGTTTAGAAATTGAAAATCGTACGTGTTAAATGAATGGAATGAGTGCTGAGTATAAAGTACAAGTAAATTCTTTTTGATCCCGACAGGAACGAGAGCATTATAATTAGTCTTTACATGATCGGTGCCAAGTAGAAAGTATCAGAATTGTTAATAATTTTGATAGCTTACTATTACAAAGAGAGTTCCTCGACACTGTTTTGACATTTCTATCTTATTGATTGTTCTGAAACTACAAAGTTGCAGGTCCTATTTCATTTTTATGGCTCCTTAGAGAAGCAGTGACGTCGCGCGTCGTTGTGTCCGTTCGCCTTCGGCAATTTCTTATTTATTTTTTATTACGGTTTCGTATGGCTATGACGCTACATTTGTACGATGTTTGTTCTTATAATAAAATTATTTACGTTACAATAATAACTGGTTTAATGGCTTGTATATTACCATTATCCATGATGACCTCTTGGACTTAAATACAACCAAAAAACTATTTCTAAAATACTGACAACAGTCCTACACTGACTTGTGACAATTCCATTCTGTAATGAATTTTGTGTCGAATACAATATCATAACATTTTGATCACTTTTAATGACGTTAACCGGTCCAAAATATCAGCCTGCTAAGCAAGCTCAAATTTGCGAAGCGTGCGATGCGGTTAAAGGGTTATGCTTAGTATTTACAGGCAGCCGTTGGATGCAGACGGTACAGTACCGTTCCTTGTGGTACTCTCTTGCGTGGCCTATGTCCAGCAGTGGACAACAAAAGACTGATGAATGAATGGACCGGTCAGAACTTGACAAAAGCCCCTGTAATAGCAAAAAACCTTCTTTTATCCTCTCACATGAAAAATATGGTAGGCGGGTATAGTACATTGATAGTCCCAAACAATTTATCATGATGCTTGCATTGCATTGCTAGATGGGAAAGCATCTGGAACGGTTATCAGGAGACTAAGTTTAAAATTTTGCTCGTGGCCATAATTTTTTATTTCACATTGTCGCAATTTTTGTTCTGGTAAATCGGTGAGCATGACATGAGTTTACAATAATAATGACGGGCCTCGTGGCATAGTCGGTAGTGTAACCGACTTCCGTGCATGAGGTCGTGGATTCGATTCCCACTCAGGACAAATATTTGTATGATGAACACAGATATATGTATCTATTTACAAAAAAAAAACCTAATATATGTATTATATCCGTAATCTGATACCTATAGCACTAGCATTAAGCTTAGTTTGGGACCAGGGGACGTTGTGTGAAAATGTCCGTGAATATAAAAAAATATATATACATAAAAAATAACAAAATATACTTAATAAATTTAATTGAATAAAAACATTTGTACTGATATCAAATAACCGAATCACGTTCTTTTAATTTATGACATAAAAGTGAATCGGACGGATGCAGATGACCGCAGGCCGGGCCGACCCCGCCGTCCGACAAGACCGACAGTCATCGGATATCTAACAATATAATGTGGACGGAAGTTGCATAGTGTACAGTTACACTTACATTGGACGCGGTCTAGATTTCACCACCGCGTGGATTGGACCGTGTCGGCTTTGTGAGCACGTTGATTGAGTTTCAGATTGAACTCTTGGACGCCAGTTGTGTCATTCTTTTGATCTTACAGATAACTGGTAGCCGATACATTGGCGATATCTTGTTAACTAACTTTTAATTGAACCTATCTACAATTTTAATTAGGCTAATTGCTTCTAAACTTAACTGTTCCCAGTCACACTCCGCTTCTCAAAATATCTGTTATAAATTTAATAAAACATATGAATCATACACGGTCTACATAGTAATTCATAAACAGCTCATGAACTAAATATAATCTTCGTTAATTTTGTGCATAATATCTTCAAATAAAACTCATCGTTATCTCGATCATGTCCTCCTACTAGATCTTTATGATAGTTGTTAAGATTAAACCAAGTTTAATCTGTGAACTAGTTTAGTTGTCGCTCCTTGCACAACGGCTGTTCTCACGACTTTGGAGAAAATTACTGTTATTTGCCCCACACCGTACTGAGCCTACATAATATCATTGTGTTAAAACGCGATTATATAAATAAATAGGTATAGAGCTACACGAATCTTGTGTTTGAAAAACTACCCGCGCGACACTATTATGGTTAGACATTTTCGAATACATAAATAATATTAAGTATATTACAAGTTAATATTTATTTTAGGTACCTAGTATGGCATGCTAACGTATCTAGTATATTAAATTACGAAATAAGAATGTATTACTATTCATGTCACCAAAGATTTTAAGGAAGAATGTGTAATGAAAATATCTAGATATTTTTATATATATTTTTAGCATTTGACATGCTTAGCACTATACATTAAACACAAAGTGAAAAATGTGAAATCGAAAATAACAGTCACGATCAGGATTTGAACCTGCATCTCCTGGATACCGTCCAGATGCTTTGCCAATTCAGCCATCGTGACAATTGCTCCCGACTGCTAATTTCGATAACACAGACGTTAAGTATGAATGCATACTTAACGTCTTTGGGTGACGCCTGCGCCATCTGTCGGAATTAGGTCGTTATAATGTATGAAAATACTGAGGCATATAAACTACTTTTTGCTATTTAAACTTTTATGGTAATTGGGTGTAGTCCCAATTATTATAAACAACAGAAGTTTAAACTATCGTTTATGAACGGCTCCGCTTTTACAGAAGTTTTTTATTGCTCTTCGTAATAATAACATGGCGGTATGTACCGCAGATGTTTTCTGAGAGTCCTTATGCTTTAATCTCAACTAGATTATTACTTGTAGATTATATAATAACACAAAATAATTTAAATCATACTGAGTGCTGTAATCTCAACTATTTGTAAGATTAAATCATAAATTAATCGGTCCATTGCAGCCTTCCGATTTGCGCCCTAACTGCAGGATTACAATGTGTATACAACATGTGTATACTAAATACGACTCGATATCTACTCGTTTCATTGTGATTGTTTGAATTAACCCTATGTTAATGTGTTTGCTCGAGGAATATATAAGTACATAGATTACGTGTCGGTCTCTGAACCAATCACTAATGTGTTCTGTTCCTTTCTCAATGAGTCTAGATCGCCGTTGGCAGTATCAATGAAGACTTGTAAATCATAATGATTGTTAAGCCGATGGGAAATGTTTCGTTTGCAATTTCTAAAACTACAGCCAGTCGGAAAGCCACGAATCCGGTAAGAAAAAATATCAGACGCTCATATTATCAGGGTTCTTAACAAGCGTGTAAACCACTACATACAAGAGTGCCAGAGTTGCAGTCTTTTGATGAAAAGGTGGAGCCTATCCAGTCCTTATTCGTTCTTAATTAATCGCCATAACATTGTTGTTATAAAACAACAATATTAACAATATTATTAACGTGACGTCACCGATCGCAACAACAGCTGTGTTGTGTCGTGACAAGGACAAAACAGACATCTACACAGATATTATATATACATCATCTATTATGTGCCTAGTCCAAGAGCAATGATTACTGCGCTTCGCCCCAAGGCCGACCATTGTTCTCAGATGAATACTTGCACGTAATTCTCATGTTGTCTCGTTGTTTTGCTTGTTTTTTGCTACTATTCATTAACTTACCCAAGTTTGATTTTTTGTTTTCGCTCAGGCTGTTATATAACGATGTTTTTTTTTTATAATTTTCTAAATTTATGTAATAATCGTATTTATTTATAACAAGCTGATGCCTGCAACTTCAGCTAGAAGGACATTTAAATAATGCATATATTTTGGTCCAAGTCAACCTCTATCTATGTACCCGTCAAAACCGCACTAAAATCCGTTCTGTAATCTCAGTTATGTGTTCTAGCTAACAGTGTATATGTTGTTTAGAGTTGTACCTACCTTGCTCTTATTAATACCTCTCCATTTTTGATACAAACCTTCCATATAGGTACATTCACACTAGGCTCTATTGTTTTATTATGTACCTATGGATGTATAGATGAAACTATGTAAGTTTAGAGTGAGACTCGTAACATTAATGTGTCTTCATGAATGCGATAAAATATAATAAAGAAGTACATAGTATCTACAAAGACGTTGTGTAAAACGTTATGTACAAGTATATGCACTGAGTTTAATTATACCTTTTAAGTATCTAGACTCGAAACAACTCTGTCAAAGTCACTTTATTGTTTCATAACATAAACTTGTGAATTTAAAACTTTCAATATTTAATATTAAATTGTGTATTGTTTATCTTAAATAGCAAGAAACGATAAATTTCAGTCAGTATTAAATTCTAAGTTTACTGTTGTTGTATTATGAAGCACAGCTCTCATCTCTTTTGTGTTTGAGTAATATAATATATAACTGTTCGACATAATTAAAATCGTTCTCAGGGAAACTCTCGCTAAATTTGGCGACAATTTTATTTGCTTTTAACTTGACACTTTTTATGTAGGATATTTTTAGTATATTTTTGTTTTTGGTAGAAAACAGAACATTCTAGAGTTTATAAACTATTAAGGACTTGTAGACTAAAGTAATTTCTGTATATTCCGTCTGGTAATAAAATTAATATAGCATATCGTTCCATCCCGGAGAAGACATAACCTGCAATTCAGTCAAGAAAATCACTACGACAAAGAGAAATATCTAAACCGCACCATAAACCAAACAGTCATCCCTTCAGTAGTGGAAAAATTATTGTCCAGCCGTGGGATATTAACTTCTAGAAATATAACACATACATATTGTCACGCCTTTTTCCCGTAGGGGTAGGCAGAGACCACTTGCTAAGATCCTGGCACACATCTTTCGCTTCATGTACTTTCCAACTTTCGTAACCAACGAGCGCTTTCATGCATGCTAGTTGCTAACGAGTACTCTTAACCTGGCCTTCCTTAAGAACGTCTCTGATCTGGTCAAAATACGTTCGCCTAGGTACTACCATCTTGCCCATTCACAGTCTTCTTGTATATCTGTTTCGTCACTTAAACTATAGGTATATATAGTCACGTTTTAATATCGCATATACTTATTTTCCTTACTGTTAAGTAGACCGGATAAATTGTAAATGGCGTTAATTGGGAATAAAAAATTCATAACGCACTAACCAACGGTACCGTGACCAGAGCTACGGAAGCTTGGCCACACGACGGGAGTCCACGTTGGGCTTATCCGGCATAAATATTTGATGCCAATGGCTTTATGTACTATATCATCATGTTTATGGAATTGTATATTACAGCAAAGTAGGCATTAATTACATCGTTACACTAGTAGTTACTTTACTCATTAGGTAGGTACTGACATGTTTTAATAATAACCCTTTTATACTATTATAAAGCTGTAACAGAGCTATGTCTGTAGGTAAATTTAAGATATTTGAGAAAAAAATACTGAATTAGGCTATATAGGCGTGTCTAAACACAAAAGGTTTTTTTTTAGATTCTTTGCCTGTTTGTGTGTTTATCTGTTTGTTTGTTTGCGCACACGCAAAAACTACCGAACGGATTTTGATGCAACTTTTTTTTTGATAGCTCTTGATTAGACTTAACAACTGGTATACATTCTATCCCGCCAATATATCGGGAACCTGAGATATTAGGTACCTAAAAACTAGCTATTTTTTATATTTTTTTATATTGCTTGTTGTGGCAGACGAGCCACGGCCCATCTGATGGTAAATGGTAACCGTCGCTCATGGACTGACCTTTACTGGGAGTATTGTCAAGCCGCTGCTCACCATTTCATTTCATCAATATGAAATGAAAGAATATCTAATATCATAATCTCCTGCTACAGCCAAAACGCAACGTGAGTACCGCCAGTCATGCAATGGATGATAATTGCTTACTTCCCTTAGTCGCCTCATACGACACCCGTGGGAAAGAATGGGGTGGTGACACTTGTATTTTTAGTCCGTCACCACACGGAAGCTAGTTAATAATATTTTTATAAATAAGCACAAAGTGCGAAAATGATAAATCCGAAATAACAGTCACGATCGGGAGTTAAAGCTGTATCTCCTGGAATACCGTTCCAGATGCTTTGCCAATTCAGCCATCGTGAGAATTGCTCGGAATAATGTATTTGCAATTTTGCTTACATTATTCCGACCAGGTTATCTTAATTATTACAGCTACACAGCTTAATTCTGATCTTAATAATCTTTATTGTGATCCGTATCACATTTTCGATTTCACATTTTTGGACTTTGTGTTAATTTATAGGTATGGCTAATGGTATAGGCATTTCAAATGCTTAACAATATTAATTTACTAATTAAATTTTTGCAGATCTTAAAAGACGATTCTAATTGTGATTGCTGGACGAGAACTATACCTAATATTTAAAGCAATTACCAACCGTAATATAGTTCCCTATTACGCACGTACTTGTCAAACTGTGGTTCATAAATCATTGCGCAGCATAATTTTCGTAATATATATTTTTTTTTGTCAGGAGAATTGATTGCTATCATTCCGAAGTAAAAGGCCATATCTAAAATGAAGTATAAAACTTTGACACGAGGACGAGATTGCTCTTATCTCGATTTTTATATCTTCTTGGGCTTCAATTTGTGAAATTTGCCGTAATACGGCAAAAAAGTATGGCATCGGCTAAACACTACAATCTAATATTTTGATAGGTATATTTTTTAGCATTTGACATGTTTAGTCATATAATTGTAAAATGAAATTTACCTGGTCAGTATAATGTATGCAAATACTTCCGACAGATGGTGCAGGCGTCACCCAAGATGTTAAGAATGAATGTGTTATCGAAATTCGCAGCCCCGAGCAATTATCACGATTGTTGAATTGGCGAAGCATCTGGGACGGTATTCCAGAGGATGGAAGTTCAAATCCTGCTCGTGACTGTTATTTTCGATTTCAAATTTTTTCACACTTTGTGTTAACTACAATCTAATATCCAACAAAAACATAATTGGAATTAAAATATTAAGTATAAAAAATCTGTGGTTAAAAAATTAGTACCTTACCCTAAATATTTACCTCCAGGTACATCCATGTCATCCTTATTAATATTATAAATATGAAAGTGAGTTTGTTTGTTACGTTTTTACGGTTCAACTATGAAACCATGAATTATGGATTTTTCGTACATATAGTCTGGAGTATAGAAAGGGACATAGGCTTTTCATTTTTTTTTTGCATCGCGAAAAATGGATTGTTCTCGCGAGATAGCTATTTTTACATAGACATTTTTACACAACGTCCTCTGGTCCCAAACTAAGCTTAATGCTTGTGCTATGGGACCAGATTATGGATATAATACATATACTACTTTTTTTTGTTAATACATACATATCATAGATAGAAAACACCCAGACGCAGTACAAATACCTGTGTTCATCACACAAATAATCGTCCTGAGTGTGAATCGAACCCACGACGTCGTGCACGGAAGTCGGTTATACTACCGACTACGCCACGAGGCCCGTCAAAGTATGCCGTAGAGTGATGTAAAAGTCCACGCGGACAGAGCCGCGGGCAGAGTCTAGTAGTAAATAAAAAAAACACACACACATTGATACTTAACGCTCTGGGTAAATGTGTTATCGAAATTAGCAGTCGAGAGCAGTTGTCACGATGGCTGAATTGGCAAAGCATCTGGACGGTGTCCAGGATATGCAGGTTCAAATCCTGCTCGTGACTGTTATTTTCGATATCACATTTTCCACTTTGTGTTTAATGTATATCTAAGCATGTCAAATGCTAAAAATATATATAAAAAATTTTAAATATTTATAGGGCTGCGTCATTATTACGTAAAAATCTTAGTTGTAAAATTAAGCTTACGTAGTCAGCATACATTATAGTATGTAAATACTGCTGACAGATGCCGCAGGCGTCACCCAGGACGTTAACTATGAATGTGTTATTGAAATTAGCAGTCGAGAGCAGTTGTCACGATGGCTGAATTAGCAAAGCATCTGGACGGTATACAGGAGATACAGGTTCAAATCCTGCTCGTGACTGTTATTTTCGATATCACATTTTCTACTTAGTGTTTAATTAAAAAAAAGAATTTTCTTGTAGGTCAGCTCAAAATTTGTGACAGAGATATGCCTGTTTTTTATTAAGGCTGGAACATATGTACCTAACCGCACAACCCTTCGGGCCAACGAATAGGGCAGTGTGGGGCCCTCACCCACTAAATAAACCCGCCGTGTGCTAATTCTCCGCGTGTACTAGCGGACCAATAAAACTGTGTGACATTACTTTAGTGGTGACAGAGACATGCCTGAATATGTAGTTAATTTTTTTTATTTACATCATGTTGTTTCTCACTCAAAATAACTAGACCGGCTTATTTAAGAAAGAATCAATTTATAAGGAAATATTTATAATTTGACTTTGCATTAGTAGAACACAAAGTGTTGTGAATTTGAAAATTATATCTACTAGTGGGGATCGAACCCGCACCTTCGAACACATGCATTGTCTAATTTTGAAGTAGATAATACATTAATAAAGACAATATACATTATATTTATCATTTCCTGCGTGCGTGAAGGCTCACGTCGATAATATAATGAGTCTCCACGAGTGCACTAATACTGAATCACTAGGACACCTAACAAGCGCTTTAATTAAGGCAATATTGGCAATGTTAACATCATTCTAGGTGCCGTGTTTACCGGGAGATATTTCAGACCTTTTGTAATAAACTGTCCTGTGCTTGTTTCATCTTAATTTCAATGTGGCGCTGCAAAAAGAGGACACTTAATTCGCTACATAAATATTAACTCAGTGAAAATGTGGGGTACATTAAATCGCGGCCGCATTAGACATTTAATATAATATTACAAAGGCATTCTTTCCGTGTTTTCATCACCTGACGGGCGAACGGACACAGCAGACTATTTGCATGCAACGATGCGCGACCACCGGAAGTGGGGCGTGTCCCCAAACTGCTCGCTTCCGGTGCTACGACCGTCGATCCGCTATCGTCAGGTGCTATACATGAAAGTTTAAAGAGCCCCTTTTACTCAAATTTTGTTTTGTTAAGGTGCAAAGAATGCAATTTGAACTTTGGCTAAAGTTTGCCTTCACACTAGACTCAAATGGGCATTCGCAACTTAGATGTCACTTACACGTCGCTTTAAGAGAAACCTATTGCTTGTAAAGCTTAAGTTTAGTTTTCTTTCTTTCTTTCTAAGTATATAATGTAGGTGTAATTTATAAGCATCGTTTTATCAGACTGAATCGAGGCTATAGCTTCACATAATGATAGTAATTTAGATACCGCCTGTATTATTTGTACTAAAAAATCTGCGCGGAGAGTACTTAGGCTGATGATAGTGGTTAAATTAAAGCTAAGTCTCAAAGGGGCACATTAGTAGTAGACTAGTTAAGCCACGCGCACACTCGTCCGCCTGTTGCGCAAGATGACATCCGAACCGCAGATTAGCATAACGATAGTGGTGCGACACGTAGTACGATAAGCTGCTGGATCCTGTCAAAATATACAATGTTTATTTTGTCAGTACATAATTTGTTTAATAACATATTTTATTTTTATGATGTAAGAATAGCTGTTTTGTATTCGTTCTATATTTAAATAATAGATACTGGTGTATCGAATACGTATACCAATAAAAACCTTAGATAATTAATTAAAACACAAATATCTGAAGGTTATATACAAGGAGAACTTAATGCAAAAAAATCAATTAAGTTTCGAATAAATCACTTATTTTTTGTTTTTCATAAATAAATCTTATCATTTGCACGTTTTTTATCATAAGAAAGAGGATTATAGGTGTATATAAAGTAGGGAGTCGGCATGGTCAACTGCGCTCTCTCTCTTTCGCTGTACTAAACGCAAAAGGGCGATTAGCTATACATAATTACTTTAAGCGATATTCTGTACGAGAGTGGTACTTTCTTAGTCGAGTCGTCCTATTCGTACTGGAACATAAAATAAAACATAATATATCGATATGAAAATATGGAACAGTCAGACCCTAGTATTACATTCGAGGTCGTAATAATATGACATGTCGGAGTGCGTGATTCATTCGGCAACGTTGAGCTCACGTCTGCGCGCGTGCGCACCTATATAACTATGTAGGTACTCGTTTATATGACATTATTCACAATATAGATAAGTATTTAGTTCTGTCTACGCGATCGCTTTTCCGCTCTAGGTGGGGTAAAATAGGTCGTGTGTACAGAAAAGGTAACACATTATTCTATTAATAGAAAATTTACACAAATATTTGTTGGAAGTTAATTTACTTATACAATTACTAGATTATGCACGCGACTTCGTCCGCTGCTACTTCAGAATATAAATGCGTCAAATTACGGCACATTAATTATATCTTTGTAAAAATAAATATCCCATAGGAACAATCCATTCATCCGGTATAAAAAGTGCCAAAAGTCAAATGTCCTTTTCTGGGCACCACACTACATGTATGCAGAATTTCATGATGATTGGTTCAGTAGTTACGGCGTGAAAGTGTAACAAACAATTTCTCTTTCGCTTTTGTATTATACTAGCTGTTACCTGCGACTTCGACCGCGAGGAATTTCATAAAAATAAATAAAGGAGCCCTTGCAATGACAAACAATTTTTTTAACTTGTGTAAAAAAATTTTAAATAAAAAGTATTCTATATTACTTCAAATACCTCCAAGAATATATGTGTACATAGTTTCATGATGATCGGTTAAGTAGTTTTCGCGTGAAACCGTAACAAACAAACGTGTGTGGTCACGTGTGGTGACGGACTAAGAATACAAGTGTCACCACCCCATTCTTTCCCACGGATGTCGTATGAGGGGACTAAGGGAGGTGAGCAATAAATAAATAAAAATATGTTGTGTGGGCAACAGTGGCTGATTGATTATACGCAACATTTTTATGAATTCATACGGTGAATTTGCAAAATTTTTAAAATAGATGGAAATGAAAATCTTATTGGTGAGTTTGATTCCCACTCAGGACAATTATTTGTGTGTTGAACACAGATATTTGTACTGCGTCCGGGTATTTTCTATTATATGTATGTATTTACAAAAAGTAATATATGTATTATATCTGTAATCTAGTACCCATAGCACAAGCGTTAAGCTTCGTTTGGGATCAGAGGACTTTGTGTGAAATATCCGTGAATATTTATTTATATTTTGAATAATTAATTAGTTATAGCACACATATTATTTTATCTTGTCTTGTATAATCACTGCGCATACAATGAGCCATTTGTACTTTAAATTATGACCTAAAGATAGGTAAACAGGTAGTTGTGAAGATGTTAGGATGTTGGTCCGTAAATCACGCCTAAACGATATGTCATATGACATGACTTAATGTTACGGCCTGGATAAATATAAAATATTCTTTAACAAAATTTTAAAACCTGCGTGTAGTAGGTAGGTGAAATGGCGGACATAAACTAGTTTTCCATAAAAAAAACGATACGCCTCATACTGAACGTACCTTAAGTACATAGAGATGTTAGAGATAGATAGATTTGTCATGCCATAGGAAGTTGTGATAATAAACACAAAATCCACAGCTGTTTCAACTTTTGGTCTCCGCAAATTGGCACGAAAAATTGTGTTTTAATTTTAATGTTCATTTATCCGCGACATTTTATGATCGTCATTGATATTTTTAACTTTATTTCGGACACTGTTTTGATGGGTTTTCGGCACAAGTTTGATCACTGCGCGACGACACAGGAAGTAATAAAATGCTCTCAGCGCGTGCCGCGATGTCTGAAGTACGGTCTCGCTACTATGAAATTTTTTTCTCATTAAATTCCCGAGCACTAATATACCTTGGACTTGTCCCAGTTTCAAGTATGTAGTCTCGACACTTCGTTTCTAAGATTATGAGCAATATAACCAGCATCGTGTTTAGCAAAAGTAAGTTTCCCTATAAGTAAAATGATTACATAAATACGCATATAAAGTACTCGCACTAAAATATTATTTAAAATATTTAACAACTCTGTTAATAACACGATTTGCGGCTGTGTGCAGTGTAAAATATTAATTATATGGATAATTCGGGTACGTGTTTGACCATATTTGTATGCAAATGTTGGGAAGTAGCGAGCTCACTTGCTTTGTTTTATACCTAATGAGAATACCTGTAGTTTAGCTCGGTACAACAGGTTAGCTTCATTTGTGCTAAAATTATTTAATTAATTCGATGGTCTCTGTTGTTTTGGTCTCAGTTTAGTTCAGGGTTTGAGTATAAAACTGAAGTCAGTACTTACGACTGTGTGTGGCTTTTGCCAACCACAATCATTTTATATCATTCTATTGCTGGACCAGTTTTTTATAGATTGTGCAGAATGTTGGGACACTTGATAGTTTCTAATTGTGTCCCCGATGGTAGAGTTACGTTGTTTATATTAATAAAATAGACTTTAAGCGATGTATATTGAGATATAATCTGTATGCGTAATTTTAGAGTTTCTACGCAAAAACAATAATACATATTTGTGGTAGGTACTTAATTTTATCAGTAAAGGCAATATCATTTATAATCCTGGGTGAAATAAACAAAAATATTTTCTTTTTGTTTTAGTGGACGAAAATAAAAACTACTTTCATGTTTTTCTTAATTTTCATACACTTCTAAAATGCTACAATTAAAATATGCAAATAAAATTCCTCGTTCCATCAACCACAGCAACCTTTTTAGACGCAATAGCAAAAACTTTCAAGTGTAAGATCTACATAATAATTTTCCCCGTTTTTTTTGTTTTATTAAGTGAAAAAGAAATTATAAAACTGAATACTTTTGTCAGTTTAGTACCTAACAGATAAAATATTTAAGTGCATGAAATTGTACAGTGCTATAATTTGTTAGTGAAATATTTTTGAGACTGTATCACTGTTACCAGTATGTTTGCAAAATATCTAATACGATACGATAGACACACTCAGCTATAACGAGCAGGCGGCCTACTTTCCAGAACAGCGTGGGCATATCTACCAATTAATTAGGCGTTGGATCCTCATTACCATGAATCCTGACAGATATATTATCAACAAGGTATTTATCAGGTAATACCGCTTCTACTTCCAACTGATGCGAGATTCTGGAGTCGCTTCATACGATTTATATGCAATTTGATGCCCCATCCTATTCAGAGCATCATAGCGTTTCGTTTTATTCTGGCTAACGATAACCAAGTGTTTGATTTGTTTATTTTGTTTACATGAGATTGCATGCCTCTTTAGGTCAATTTAATCTAGATAGATCGCATTGATTTTACTCTCATGCTCCTTTTTGCATACCCAACTCTCGCTTCCGTATAAACATAGGTATGGTTGCATGTGAATCAATTTACACCAAGTAGCCATTTTAAAGTTACAGTGATTCAAGTATTTTTTTTTTTGTAGTATAAACACGTACATAACACGAAAGTGTTGTTCGATATCTGTTTTAGACGTCCTCGAAGTTAGCCATTTTTCATAAAATGTTTAATGGGTAATTATGTCAGCGATTTCATATTCTCAGCGTTATATCCACGTTAGGCATACGTAATTTTTAAATTGGTTGTCGAGCGAAAATTGATTTAATAAAAGTCATCGTATACAATGTATATTTAGGTATATTTAGGAACCGCTCTATAAGAGTGTGGCGGCTCCGTAATTCGACGTGTATTATTTATAGATACATTGTTTCTCTAATGCAAGTGCCCTTTTTTTTTGTGGTTAAGGCGGGAAAAAATGTTCCTAACCGCACACCCCGTCGTTCGGGGCAACGAACAGGGCAGTGTGGGGCCTGCACCCCGTCTCTCCGCCTTTATTGGCGGGCCACTGGAACTGTGTTACATTCCTTTGGTGGTAATGCAAGTGCCCTAATATGACTGATGTGTATAGATTTGATTTTGTTGAAAGCGGTCTCAATGAACTACGTGTGGTCCTTATTAAGTTTGGATAAATGTATCGTCAGTTCCCCTCCTTAGCTATTTGAATATTCTTAGATTTAGTATTGATTTGAAGATGAAGCCTTACGTTTATTATTTTAATGTTACTTTAATGCCCAAGTAATTCATAAATATGATTTCAGATCTTGATAGTTAATGCATACAAAAGTATTAATTAGTTTAGTAACATTTATTTTTTTTTGAAAACACTAACATAATTCTCATTTGCAATATAGAACACGACTAAATCAATAATATCTACAAAATTTCTTAAGTACATATTAAAAATTATGTATAAGTAACAATCATAAAGTTACCTGTGCGGCATTATGTAACACAGTCAGAAAATATGTACTTACTATAATATCGTAAATCAAAACGCATTTTATTACTTCGAACATACGATTAAAATACTCTCAAATATTATTATATCTTTATATCATCTTTAAATTAGATCACTAAATAACTTTTTTCTTAGTTAGATATCAAGCGTACCCTTCCCTGTTTCTCAAGTTCTTGACATTGCATCGAGATAAAAATACCTGCCGTACTTCTTAAGCGAAACACAATAATAAAAACGCCATTTAGATTTTAGATTTATTCAGCATCTTATCCGGATGCGCAAAGGACCGAAAGTTATGAGGAGATTAATTGCGTTCTAACTAGACTTACACCAAAGGTAATCTTTGCCTTGCTAAATGTTCGTGTTTATAACCTTATATAGCAGGCAACATTTTAAAACATTAATGGTAAGGAGAGATAAACCACATTTCAGTGTTGCCGGTTGCAATACCTATATTACATAACTATTAGGTGCTTACTCTTTAATAAACATGATTCTCAGTATTCTTATTCTTGTGCACGAGTCTAAAATGTACAAGTAAAGTAAATCTTATTTTGTACTAGCGAATACACATTATGTTAATAAATATGATTCAGTTACCACTTAATACACAATATGCTAAAAATACATATATAAAATTCTAAATACTTATGTAAAGTTATTTTAATAATTTGCTTGCTGGACTTACATCTATACGTGTTAAGTGGACCAATCATTCTGAACTGCTGGTTGTAATAGAACTTCACTGAAGATAATATTTACAGGGTATCGGTAGTCCACCGAGAACTGGCGATAAGACGGCGCACGGCGGTTTATTTAACCACCCGCACTACCCCTTCATCGGAAACAAAGTACACCCATTTGTGGATCACACAAATATGTATCGCTCTTTGAGTTTCTCAATCTAGACTTGACTTTACGTTGATAGTAATATAATCAGTTATATACAGATTCTTAGCAATCTGTATATAAGAATATATACAAATATATATGGAGCACTTGGATCCTATTCTCGTATATTTTATTAATGTCAGAGCAAACTACTAGTACGGCCAAGTGTCTGTGATCTGGTCCAATATTGCGAAAAACATACATAGTATATATACCTACCTATGTACATTGGTGCCACACATGTGTTTTTGATTGTGTAAAGGCACGCGTGTCGTTGATTGGCCGATCACACGACAACTGCAATTTTGTGCATTGCGCAGTGATATACGAGTATTTCTACTCGCATACCGATCACGGATACTGCATAGGCTATTATCAGTTAAATATTTTAATACAATACCCATAATTCACTCAATTTATATGTGATTAGCAAAACCGTTTATTTTGCAAAAATACAGACTAGTTAGCGGAAAAGACTTTCTTTATTGAGGTTCTCTCTATGATACCTAAAGACAACAATGGTTTGATGCTCATAAAATAATATAGATCTAGAGTAGTATAAGAAATAGCCATGATTCCATCCCTTTTAACGTCCACAGCTGGACATAGACCTCCCCAAGAATGGGGGATAGTGCCGTAATCGCCACGCTTGGCAGGCAGGTTGGCGATCGCAGTGGATGTTGTTAATACTCGAAGAAGTGCTGCTACCCACTCCCCCGGTATTCCCTCAGTCGGCCCTTACGACTCCCATGGGTGGAGAGGGGTGGGACAATTCTAAAGCCGGTCCCACACAAATTATAAAAATCATTTATGTATGTTGCTAAAAGCCATTACGACGTGATCAAATTAATTGGGGCACCTACGAGTACCTACATTCGGTAATCAGAATAATTCAATATTATCTTTGATATTTGTCTAATTAAGAACTATGAAGTTTTCTTCCAAAGACCTCCAAAGCCTCCTTTGCTCAAAACCAGAAATAATGAGGATGTGTAATCAGAACACACGTCATTCGCACTTCAATACACATGTGATGGGTGTAGGGACAAACCTAGATTGATTATATTATACCCTTTTCCACGTCGGCCCCTTCACCCCATTTTGCGTATCACCGTTAAAGTAAAAAGGGCCCAGTTTCAATAGCTGCGCGGAACGGAACATTTATCATGACTGTAATGAATTATCGGGAATTTTCCAATAAACCTCACCGCGAACGCATCCCTTAAAAGATTTCTAAGTACATAGCCATACCATACTTACAGATATTAATAATAATACATAAATGGAGATATCAATAATAATAATTACATTTTTTTAACTACGAGGCGTAAGCGGTTACCGTAGCCTATAGCCGCTGGCAACACCAGACCCATCACTCGCGCGTCGTCAACTCCAAGGAAACTGACAGGATCTGTGAGAGGATGCTACTTCCCTGGTCGAGTCAGCCCACATTCATGCTACAACAAACAAGGCTCTACTGTAATTAAATTGTTTTAAATGTGTATTCTCATTCTGTATAGGTATAATAATGACATTGAATTTGTAAAAAGTCCATTATTGCTGAATCTATAATATTGGTTGAGGCGCTGAAACAGCATTTAAGTAGGTACCTAAAGCAAATTTACTGAAGAATATGAATCTGAATAACTTCCCAATTTCAGAGAGTTGAAGTTATTAAACTTATAAACCGTTTGAATGGATTATAAAAGTTTGGCCTTTATGTGAAATGAACCCATTCGATGGAATTAATAATAAACTATATTTTGTTATATAGAAACATTGCTAAAGGCATTTTTTATCTTAAAGTAAATTCATATAAAATGCACCGGTGGTACGGTACCAACGTAGCCAAAATATAAATTCAATATTATTCGGGGAAAATGTACATTCCACCTTGTTTGTCATGTCCGTAAAGTTTTTGGGTTATTTAAAAAGTTTGTAACAATTATTTATAAGTAACTATTACATACCCAAAGAGCTGATAAATAATATATAAAAAAAATAGCTAAACGCAACCTGTAAACATTATTTATGTGTACACATTGAACATTTACGATTGCGAATAATAGAGTCATTCACACTTTTATAGTAGAGGAACTGGTGAAATTTTTATTTCCTGGTAATGTTTCACGAAAATGGCGCCATAAAGACGTACATGTCGGCCCACATGTCATGTTAGGTGTGTATACGTCATCAGCTAATGAATAATTGTCAAAGAAATTTCAAAGAACATTGGCGAAATATTTTTTGATGATGTTAGATGACGTTATCACGCATAGGAATTAATTATTGTGAATTTTAACTATAAACATTCTTTCACGCTTTAGAAATCATATTGTGTGTTATCCGAAACGCATTAATTGGTGGTTTTAATTCTAGATAGAATGCTATAAAAGGATTTTTTGATGAAATAGTTTGCTGCCAGACTTGTAAATGTGGTCGATGTAAAAATATAGTGCGTTATTATAATAAACAGCGGAGGCTGCTCTTCACCCCTTTGGGTAAAAAAGACAAAAAAATATTTTTTAACTCGCTCACATATTATATGGCAAAAGCACAAACGTATTGTCTACTTGTTTATTAAGAATGAGTTTACAACGATAGCCAATACGCGGTAGCGGAAGCGGCAGCGGTTCTAACCCGGATTTAACTTCTTTTTCCCGTGAAGAAAATTTTATAAATGCTAGAAAGCGTAGATTACATGACGTGGATATTGACATCAAAGGTGAACTTTCTTATTTGCATACATATTTTACACAAGTTACTACTCACCAAAATAAAGATCTGGCACAGCTAATAAGAGATGAACTATCAGAGATCAAGACTGAAATAAAATCCATCAAGCTGACAAACGAGAATTTATTGCAAGAAAATATTACTCTGCGGAATGAAATATCGGAAATTAAAAGTTCTAATAATCGTATGCAGGACCAAATACACAACCTCGAAATGGATATACAACAACTAAAAACCGAACCCTTACTTAGCTCATCTCAGATCGCAACCGAACCGCCTATACAGAAATCGCTATTTCTGAGTTACGAAAACACCTTCCTTGAGATTCAAGAAAGAATGGAACGGCAGAAAAATATTATAGTTGCGGGTATATCAGAATTAGATAGCGATTCAGAAAAACGCCGTGATTATAATCGGAATGAAATAATTAAACATATTTAAACATTATTTAATGAATGTCCCTTTCCAATAAAAGTCATGCGATTAGGGCGATACACACCAGGTAAATACCGCCTTAAAGAAGAGTTAGCAAATCGCGAAAAAAGTGGAGAAACTAGCTTGACTATAAAATATATTAAAGGTACCCCGAAAATAGTAAAAAACTAGAAACCACCAAAAATAAGCAATTTGCCGGAAACACAGAAAATCTATGCAATACTCACTCGTTGTCATACAATTATGGAGACATACCTAAGTATACGACTTCGTCGTTACGTTTTTTTATACTAATATATGCAGTATATGCAAATCTGGCAAGTTTGACGAATTAGAATGTATCCTTAAATCAGTAAAATGTCAAACTCACTTAATTATATTAACGGAAACATGGATAAAAAATGAAATTGAGGCGAAATCGTTTTGTTTACCTAACTACACACATGTTTATAACTACCGCTCAGAAAAAAAAGGGGGAGGAGTGTCCATATTTGTTCACAAAAGTTTACAATATGAGTTATCAGAAGAAATAAATGACGGCGGTATTCATTATTTATGGATTTACCTTAAACAATATTCAATACATATCGGTGCAATATACAACCCTGGCAAAAAAAACATCAAGAATTTTTTTGAAAAGTACTCTGTGCAACTGGAAATTTGTAAGCGAGGTATTGTTTTTGGAGATTTCAATGTCGACCTGTTGAGTAATAGCAAAGATACAACTAGTTACAAAGACATGTTAAAAACAGCTGGATATGATATATTGGGTAAATTGGATGAAGATTACTGTACTCGCGAAACGATGACAACTAAAACGATTTTAGATCATATATGCACTAATCTTTATAATGATAGATTTCATTTAACAATACTTGATTCGCCTCTCTCAGATCTCAAACAGATATACCTCGAATTAATAAAATATAAACACAAGACCATACAGCGCAGTTCCTATGAGGCAGTGGACTACTCGGCTTTATATAAAAGTATTATGAATAATAAAGACTTTACAAATGAAAATTACCACTATGAAACCCTAGAATTGTATATAAAATCTCAAATTTCATTACATAAAAAAAACAAAAGTAAAAATGTTTAACCTTCCTCAAAAAGACTGGATTAACAGTACTTTAACCAAAGGAATACACAGAAGAAATATGTTATGGAAACAAGTTAAAGCAAATCGTAATGATGGTGAGTTACGTCACATGTTTGGGTTAGAAAGGGACCGCGTACGTAGATTAATAAGAAATGTGAAAGAGGACTATTACTTTTCATCTTTTAGAAACTGTAACAATCACCCCCAAAAAAATGTGGTATTTGATAAATACTTTCGCAGTTAATAAAATCAACTTCCCAAACTTAAAGTTAATTCCAAGTCATTTGTTGAAGGTAATGGTATATGTAATGTATTTAATTCTATATTTTCTAGTATTGGTACCGAATTAGCATGTAAAATACCCAAAAATCTACCGAACGAACAACTATATACAATGACCTATTTAGACGAAGAACCCCAATATAAATTAGATACTTTCGATCCGTGCGTAACTGAGGAAGTAATTACAATAATTAATAGCTTAGACTCGGATACTAGTACAGGCATTGAAGGAATCAGTACCAAAACAATTAAATGTATAAGCGATCTTACATCGATAAATCTTACTGGTTGCATTAACAAGTGTTTGGCTGCTGGTATATTCCCTGATAGTTTAAAAGTTGACAAAATTTCGCCAATATATAAATCTGGCTCAAAATCAGATCCTGAAAATTATCGTCCCGTATCCGTATTGCCAGTATTATCAAAAATATTTGAAAAAGTGATTTAAAAACAACTTAAAATACATTTGGATAAATTAAGCTTTTTATACGAACAGCAATACAGATTTCGTCCTAAATCTAGTACTTTATCTGCGGTAGTTGATTTGGTAACAAAAATTAGCACCGAAATAGATAGGAAAAACATTTGCTTAGGAGTGTTTATTGACCTAAAAAAAACATTTGATACTATAAGTCATTCGCTTCTTCTTTCAAAGTTAGGTCACATAGGAATATGTGGCACAGCCCACAAATTATTAAAATTTTATTTGGAAAATAGAACACAAGTAGTTAATATAAATAATTATTCCAGTGGTCCCTGTAATGTAACATGCGGTATCCCCCAAGGCTCGGTGTTAGGGCCTCTATTATTTTTGATTTACGTCAATAACATTAAACACAAAGTGAAAAATGTGAAATCGAAAATAACAGTCACGGGCAGGATTTGAACCTGCATCTCCTGGATACCGTCCAGATGCTTTGCCAATTCAGCCATCGTGACAATTGCTCCTGACTGCTAATTTCGATAACACATTCATACTTAACGTCTTTTGGGTGACGCCTGCGCCATCTGTCGGAAGTATTTTTTATACATTATACCGACCAGGTAAACTTAATTTTACAATTAAGATTTTTACCTAATAATGACGCAAACCCTATAAATATTTAGATATTTTTATATATATTTTTAGCATTTGACATGCTTAGCACTATACATTAAACACAAAGTGAAAAATGTGAAATCGAAAATAACAGTCACGAGCAGGATTTGAACCTGCATCTCCTGGATACCGTCCAGATGCTTTGCCAATTCAGCCATCGTGACAACTCTACAACTACTACAACTCTAGGTACAGACAAAGCAACAAGATAGATACTTCTCGGGCAATATTGTTAATATGAAGTGTTTTTTAAGAAAATAATTTGTCATGATTTTAAAGAAAAAAGAGTGTTGAATTAAGAACTCCTAAGAAGAAATAAATACCGGGGGAGTAGGCAGCAGCACTCCCTCGAGTATTAACAACATCCACTGCGATCGCCAACCCGCCTGTCAAGTGTGGCGATTACGGCATTATCCCCCATGACGGGACCGCTCGTTGTGGCGTTCTCTTGGGGAGGCCTATGTCCAGCAGTGGACGTTGAAAGGCTGATGGATGGATGGATGGAAGAAGAAATAAATTATGGTCGTAATATCTCTGTAATCAAACATAAATGACATTTGATAACTATCACTATGTGACCACTACGCTGTTTGTGCATGGATACTGGGATAATTGTTATATTATAATAGCGCTGATGTACACCAGTATTTTGCCGCCTCTAAATATTAGATATCAACTCAAGATACGTGTATACGAGTGTTGAAAGAGTCTGTATCATGAAAATCTGCGTTTATTCCGTGACTAAAATGCACACGATCGTTAGACCTGTAGACGTACTCGTATTCTCAGAGGTCTCATCGCTCACAGCATAACCCTCGGTCGGCGACATGCTAATGTTGCTGGCGGGAGTGTATTTAGCTGTTTCTTGTTATCTCGTAACTAAAATAACCTCATAGAAATTTTAATGTTTCCGCCATTAAACGGGATAACGTACAAATATTTTTGAGTAGAAATCCTTGGCAAATATGCGATCAAATTGATTCTAATATTAATAATTTATTATAGTTATAAGTTTTCACATAACGAAATCGATCTTAAATGATAACTTCATGAACCACCGTTCGGCAACCGAATTTTATACTCTTTACCCCTTTTTATGTTATAGTACCTATATTTTCTACGACTAACCTCTGAACTGACACACGGAATCTTATGATTTCAACTTTATATCTTTCCACGGAAAATATAAGATAACATTTTTTGAAGTTGCTGGATATTTTCGCTTGAACACATTCAGAAGCACTGCAAAGAAATGAAAATATACGTTTGAAATCACATAAAACATGACGGGACGATACTTTACCTAAGGCTTCACAATAACGCGCAACGTTAGGAAATGTTAAGGTTGTTAGGAGTAAAATTATTTCTATGGAAAATTTTGCGAGTTACAAGGAAAACATGAAACTTTGTGATATTATCTTTATATCTCCACCATTAGAAACGTGGATCAAAATAAGATGGCGTTCATTTTCTTTCAATTCTTTTTTCAAGATTTTCAAGAAGTTTTAAATAGCAAAATCTGTTTAAATTAGAGTAGACCCTCTGCCAACTCTTTATACATTTTTCGTCATTATTATCTGTTTTGCATGAATATTTAAAGTTCTTTTTTAATTTTGCTTCTTGTTTTAGTTTATTCTTTTAGTTTATTTTGGATTTTTCTTTTGTTTCTTTTATGAACACTAAGGTTGATTGTAAGAAAATGTATTATGACATTTAATCCGCCATAAAGTGTTACATAAATATAATTCAGATTATTTCTCTGTCTCTCTCATTAATTTCAACGAATGGAGGTGATCACTGCTACTGCTAATTTGTTTATAATTTACCTCGGGGATCTATGCGTGTAGTTATAATTCAAACGGCATGTATGACGAGATGTCATCTCATGTGCCCACGGCGACAAAGCATTAAGCGGGTCAAAGAGCCGAGGGGAGGTCGCATTGTTAACTTGCGAGTCACGCTGAAGGGCTTTTGATGACGACACTTGCTCCGGTGCACGTCACCGTACTACACAACTTGAAAAAATATGTATATATATCAAACATATTTCTTCAGATATATTAGTAAGAAAAGCTTTGACAACAGACTCAAAAGATAAAACGTATTTGAGTTATATCATTTGTAATACATTTTCCTCTGAAATACGAAAGATGTCGAATATAACGCAAACAATGAAATAGTCAAACGACTACTTTTCTATGATACTTTATGTATTAATTTTATAAATGTTTTCAAATTCACGGTTCTTTAAAATTTCACGTAACAAATTCTATAAGAGATAATGTTTGTTTGTTTGTTTGGATATCGGGGAAATTACTCACCCAAATTTAAAAAATTCATTCACCAATATTTAAATGAGATTTTGAGAATTGTCATAGGCTAATTATCCTTATTAAAATAAGAAGACTCTTCGTGGCTAGGACACGAAAACAGTTAAGTATTTAAGAATAAATCGATTTGTAAGATTTATGTTAGCACAATAAAAAAATTACGTTAACTTCCTTCGTATTCTAGGACTTAACTAAAATATATTGCGGCCATTTCGCGCTTTATTAGTATTTATATTTATATATATTATATATATATGTGTGTGTATGCAGGCCATTAACAAAATGTCACCCAAATCTGAAGAGTTCAAAACCCTTCTAACACAAAGGCCCTATGAGCCCTTGGCTACATTCACCCTATAAAGGGCGAACCTGGTAACATTCTATAGGTGCTATTTTTCATTCTATCGAAAGAGGTCTTTGCTTCCTGTCTGTAAAGGAAACATGGTTACAGATTTTTCTTTTCGAATATATACAAATAAATAAGATTGAAGTGTCTACTAAGTAACAGGTTTTTACTAAAAGCATATTAGAGTATATAGGTATGTTACCCATAAGAAAATTTCAGCTAATAAGGTTTTGTCATTCTGCCTGTCTGTTTGTTTGTTCTGGCTAATCTCCAGACCCTCTCGAATGATTTGGACGGGACTTTCACTAGCAGATAGCTGATGCTATAAGAAGTAACGTAGGCTTCTTTTATTTTGGAAAATAATTTGGGTATTGCACAAAAAAGAACTAAATTGCACGCGGACGAAGTTGCGGGTAGCAGCTAATGTTGAATAAATTGATGGCGAATGACGATTATATATTGACAAAACATCAAATTTATAGCGTTTATTCATCAGAACTAAAAATAATTATATGACGATATTTTCAGGCTAAAATAATTTCCAAATTATTCTTAGCCGCAAATCTCTCGTCAAACAGTATCCCTTTCTTGGGAATAGTTTCAATTCGAACTTAGTTTGAGACAACCAAAGTAGTATTCTTGCTAAGGCAGAAATCCTGAAAGCGGGTACGACAGACGGCTCCTGACTCGCTGAAATTAATCCATCTTCGCTCTCAATAGCGCCGGGGAAATATATTAATGCTGCTTGGGAACAAGACGTAGCACTTTCCTTACATTCTGAGTTGTGTCTAAGCTCACTGGGGTGGAATTGAAACTATTAAAACATGGAAACATTAGTATATACCTACTATTATAATTAGTATTACATATTTATTTATTAATGTTAACAATATATACCTCTATATATCTCAACAATCACAATAAATGTAAAAAACGTAAAAGAGACAATCAAATGAATAAGACTGCAGTGAATTTCAATATAGAGTTATTTGGCTCTCGAGGTCTCCGCCAAATCCTCTCAAAGTTATTGAAGCAACTTCTCGAAGCTGATATTTTGTGGGTTTGTGATTTCACTCATCAAAAGTATATCATTGTTAATTCGCTCAAAGAATTTTCTTAGAAAATATAGGCTGGTGAGTGTATTATAAGGTCGTGAAAGTGGTGTAGGTAGGTATTATAACAGTTGAATATACAGAAATTGCGGTAAAGGTTTCTTTTTGCAGCAAAATATTATATTTAAGAATAAACTAAATAGGAGACAATCGTTTGAATATTAACAGTGGCAGTTCGAATAAATAATAACAAAATGAGATCATACAATTTTATATCAGTCATTTGCACATGAGCCCCTGAAGCGATAACTCGACTGCATACTAATGCAAACAAGTTGCTCAATAAACTCGAACAGGCGTTCAAGCGACATCGCATCTTGTGTTCTGTTCGATGCGGTTTGTACACTGAAGGGACAGTTTTAAATAAATGTTTTATGAACGTCTATAAAATGCTTTTAGTGCAACATGTGTTTACTCTTAGGTCGTTAATCTAAACTTTGTACCTACACCAAGAAACGTTGGTTTATGTGAGGAAAGCAAATATTTATAGCGCGCCCTCATCTGTCCCTAAGTGTTAGAGTAATTTTCCGCTTACGCCTCACTCGCTTCTAATCAGCTAGTGCTTCAAGGCCGGATGCTTTCCCTAATTTTCCCGACACCCTATTAAGCAGGCGCAAGATATTGCTCACTCCCAATGGATCACAGCCCGGTTGCCATAGCAACTTGTACTTGTGTGCGTTAGCACCCAATTTCCTATGTATTTATGTGGGTGTGAAAGTTGTAGTCTGCGGTTTCTAGAACTTGTGGATTCTTATCTATCGGCTTTTCGTATACGCCGCTCAGCATAGTTTGATAGAGATATCATATATCTATTAATAAAATATTTAAAAGTAATAGAGATCTGTAAAATATCATATAACCTACAACATACAAAGAAAATATCCCTAATTTATGAAATGAAAATATTGCTTATACGTGAAAATATTGCTATGTATTTTAAGTACCTAATTTAAAGAGGTATTTTTAGCATCCATCCATCCATTAGCCTTTCAACGTCCACTGCTGGACATAGGCCTCCCCAAGAATGGGGGATAGTGCCGTAATCGCCACGCTTGGCAGGCGGGTTGGCGATCGCAGTGGATGTTGTGAATACTCGAAGGAGTGCTGCTGCCCACTTCACCGGTATTCCCTCAGTCGGCTCGTACGACTCCCATGGGTGGAGAGGGGTGGGACAATTCTAAAGCCGGCCACACGGCTATTTTTAGCATATTTATTACAAATTAAAACATTTTTAGGAATGCAGGGATTTCGTTATTTAAATATCACATTTTTATAAATAAAATCCCAATAACATAACATTTCTATTTAAATAAATATACCATAAGCAATAGCAGTTAGGTCTAAATGACTCACAGCACAACTATTGGCACAAATTATATGATATTCTTTACAGATATATTTGTTTATTTAGCTGAACTACACAACAAGTTTACAAGTAAATACTAGAAAATAAGAGACGTTGACTCTTTCGTATTCAGTGACGGGATCAAGACGATTCGCGTTGAACACGAAGTAGGCAATATAACGCAATAGGGCGGTCTCTTGAGGATTGGGGGTGTATCGTAAGTGTCGATACGAGCAGTTTTGTGTCCTCTCGCGTTGTAGATAATATGTGTTGCTGACGATACACCCCAACGATCTAACAACATGTTTTTTCTGTACTATTTTTAAAACAAATAACATTCTTGGGTAAATCTCGCCTCGTGGCGTAGTCGGTAGTGTAACCGACTTCCGTGCACGAGGTCGTGGGTTCGATTCCCACACAGGATAATTATTTTTGTGATGAACACAGATATTTGCACTGCGTCTGGGTGTTTTTTATGTATTATATATATGTATTTCCAAAAAAATAGTACCTACATGTATGTATTATATCCGTAATCTGGCACACATAGCACAAGCGTTAAGCTTAGTTTGGGACCAGAGGACGTTGTGTGAAAATGTCCGTAAATATTTATTTTTTATTTATTTATTTTTATTTTCTAGCTACATTTATTAAATAAATAGCTTAGTTTCACTGTAGATCATATTTTTTCCTTAATGTAGAAAATTAATAGATATTAGGTAGTTTACCTATTAATGAAAATGAGTATAATGACTGCTGCACCTTTCTTCACTGCAAAATAATGTTGACTCGGAAAATTTTATTACGATATGGTGAAATTATAATAAAATAGATTCAATAAAAGGTAAAGAGGTAGAGCGGTATCAAAGAAATTCAATAAAATTCTATTTTTTTTTAGAATTTTGCCAGTTTTTTATGCATGTCGCAAAAACCGACCAAACTGATTTAGGTAAAACTTTTTTCTTTGATAGCTTTTAGGTATACTTTAAAACTGGTAAGTATACAATTTATCTCTAAAATCTACAAAACTGACATCAACCATTATATTGAATATTAAAAAGGATTACACAATATAAAAAGACCACTCCTTGGTTGCGGTTGAGTATTAGGCTCAAACCAACATTGCGTTATCCATGTCCATTAAAACAACGGTCCTAAGTAAACATTGTGCATGTGTGAGGTTCTGATACGTCAGCTATCTATCTTTTGTGCTTAGAAAACTGTTATATATTTCCAGCAGTGAACATTTTGCTAATGATTATATTCAATTATTTTTGAACTTGTGACCAACAATCACAGAGGTTTCCATTTTGAATGATCACAAAATGTTATATGTATTTAACGGGTATTTTTTATTGACTTTATTGATTGAATATTATTAATAATAATCAGAGTG
Source organism: Leucoma salicis (assembly GCA_948253155.1). NCBI lineage: Eukaryota > Metazoa > Arthropoda > Insecta > Lepidoptera > Erebidae > Leucoma > Leucoma salicis. Next base: position 12,007,889 of record OX411815.1, read on the forward strand.
AAGCAAAATAATACCATTTTTTAAGTGTACTCCTTATCAATTATCATAATACGGGACGTTACCATGTATACGTAACGGAAGGTTCAAAATTATTTTTAACCGACTTATGCATTTTTTTATTGCTGCTAATATTTTTGCGGAGCGCACACAAAGGTAACACTAAAAACAAAGAAATAAACTTCAGTGAATTCAACAAAAATTCAAAACGTGTCAGGTAAAATTGGTGGCAAACCATATTTCTAATAAAATACATCCAATGTGTATTTTATGAAGTAAGCTTCGTTATTTTTGTGTGAGGTAGGTATCTATTTTTGAGTATTGAGGTATTGAGAAAATGCGACGAGGAGATTTATACAAAGAGGCGCCGCCGTCGCCCAAGTACCGGCCTTTCATAAAACAGGTGCTGGCGCGACTGCGTGCTGGTGCTCTCCCGCCTGGAATATAAGGAAGCAATAATAATTACGTCGTAGTTATGGTGAGAAATCCATCTATATGTACTGGTTGCTTTTTATGGTTTTTATAATACAAATATTTATAAAACAATGATTGGCCAACGACTGCAAAGACAGGCCTATCGAGCGCTATGCTCCGTCTGAGGACGAGCTCTCCATCCATCCATCCATCAGCCTTTCAACGTCCACTGCTGGACATAGGCCTCCCCAAGAAATGGGGGATAGTGCCGTATTCGCCACGCTTGGCAGGCGGGTTGGCGATCGCAGTGGATGTTGTTAATACTCGAGGAAGTGCTGCTGCCCACTCCCCCGGTATTCCCTCATCTCTCTCAGCTCTTACGACTCCCGTGGGTAGAAAGGAGTGGGACAATTCTAAAGCCGGCCCCACACGGCAACGAGCTCTCGCTAAGCATAAACCTCTAACTTTTTAGAATTACAAGCATGTATTTACTCTAACAATTATTACGGACAGATGAAAGAAAATATAGTGAGGAAACCTGCACGCCTGAGAGATTTCTCGACGGCTTATGGAGTCTGCAAACTTGTGCCCAGCGTCGTAGCGTAGACTATGGCCTTGCTAGATCCTTGTTACTATGAAGGAGATCCCGTGCTCTAAAAATTACACACTTTGTCGTGCATTATGGATGAGTCAATTGTTGTTACTTATATAATCAACACAATGATATAAAAAATACGTAGGTACCTACTCTATTTCACTTAAAATCTATAGTATGAAATAAAATTTACAAAGTGTGACAGCTTCAGGCAAGCGTTTACTGTAACGTTGACTCCGCAAATATTTCTAATAGAACCGACGACGACGAGAGGCAGGAAACGCGGCCCCAATGAAATATGGACGTCCTAGTATTGCCATTCGGTAAAATAATTCGTGATTTACGCGGCGCGCTTTTGATACATGAGAGCGAGATTTGTGTCGCAGGTGACACGAGACGTGACGCGGTCTGAACTTGCTTCCGATTCAATTTTTATGCTTCCATTGAATATCACACATCAAATAAAAATATTATAAATTTCTCATATGTCAATGACTTCAATCACGGTGAATAATATTGTCGCAAATATAATATGAATACAGCTTAAATGCACTTTAAAAGTAATGTCTGTTACATAATGCACACAGTAGTTAGGTACGCACAGTAAATTACACTGATTAACCAGTTTATTAACAACAATATGCTCAAATCAAATTCCGGTAATAATGTGGAGCGGGCTGATAGTCAGGCATAAATACCTTACATTTATTTAGCAAACTCACCTACATTTGACTAATTATTTACACTTGAAATACAATTCTATCATATGTATGTAATTATATCAGTCTATTATTACAACCACAAAGTTTATACATCGTCAAATTTCAGCGAAAATTATCAGCTAAGTGGGTCGATAAACAAGGTCGATAGTTTCTGTAATAACATTTGTCGCGGAATTTGTGGTTGGAGTGTGGGGTAGGCCGGTGGCCGGAATCAATCCACTCACGTCAAGCCTGTTGTCCAATCAACTGACACACAATGTTCACAGGGGATCACCCGGGTGCGCGAGTTCTCGGCCCTGCGAAGTACGAAGACAAAGAACGTTTTATTTTTCACGTGTCCTCTAAGGGAGACTTTGATAAATGTGGTAGCTTAATTACGTGTTGTCTTCTTATCTATATTATTGCAGATGTACTGGTAACGCGCTGACGTATCTGCCTCAGTTAATCAATTAAATTGTCTGCCATAAGATACATTATTCTTTTGACAAACGAAATACTGATCTATATTTTATTTTATTTACAGGTAAGTGTTATCTCTGCGTTAGAAACTGGATTTTTTATAGGCGAGCCGTGAGTACACAGACATTTTTGATTTGTAGTAAGTACGAGAATTGATACAAATTTTAGCAATACTGGTTTACTAGTACGTTTTAGTGGTAGAACCTTGCTTGTCCGAGCATGAACGGGCTGGCTCGATCAGGAAGTACTATTTTTTTTTTATTGCCTGTAGAGGCAGACGAGCCACGGCCCATCTGATGGTAAATGGTAACCGTCGCTCATGGACTCAACTATACCGAGAGTATTGACAAGCCGCTGCTCACCATTTCATTTCACGGATATGAAATGAAAGAAAAAACGGCTATCTCCTGCTACAGCCAAAACGCAACGATGTGCTTCATGGCCACACGGGAGATGGTGGTACCAATCCGTTCGAGCCCGATACCAAGTGAGTATTCCCACTTGGTACCCAGCCCTACCACCAGTCATGCAATGGATGATGATGCTTGTTCGCCACCCGCATGGTATAAAAAATAAAACTGTGCAACATCCAAGGCGTTAAATACTTCGTAAAAACTTTACACAGCAAATAAACCTCACATATAAACTATAATATGGTACAGTGGACGAAATAGCATTTCACCCAGCTACATATATAAAATTAACAAATGTTATTTGGAATGGACATCTCCTAGCAGAGTCGAGATAAGAAACAAGAGCTAGTTTTAAGGGTGAATACGGTTTGTTACGGCGACTTAAAACTCTCAAAAACAACTACTCTACTTATGGCAAGATAAATTTTATCATACTCGTAACTTCAACTGCACATATTGTGGAGTGGCTTAAATACTAACCTCTCAAGCATCTCATGCCTGTTATGGGTTCGATTCCCACGCATGACAATTCCTCGTGTGACCTATAAGTAATTGTTCCAATTCGACTGTGGATATACTTTTTTCTGATTAAATTGTAATATGTTTGTAAAATCTTCCACAATATATAGAATCCCTCGCGATACATGTGATACAGGGTATTGTCTTTTTTAAACATAAAAAATAAACTATTTTTAGGACAGACTAAGAAAAGCAGTTGCAACTGAGGTTTCAAAACACTTTTTTTATTACTTTGCATAAGAATCGGAGACTTCGCAGTTAGAAGTTGCACACTGGTGCCCCTAGATCAACGAGGCAAATTCGATAACACTTGCACTAATCACACATTTAATTAATTTAATGGTCCTGGATTTGCCCAAACTCCCCACACTCTGTTATGTCTCGAAGGGATAGAAGTTCTTGCGCACGCGCGCTAATGTTTTTGCCAAACAAAAATAAACCAACATGTAAATCCTATATTATTGATATAATTACTCTGTGGGCTATTAATTTAAAGATTAAGGGTGAAAAATTAGATGGTATTTTTAATTTGTGTTTCTGCAAGTATTTTAATACTTATCGTAACTACCCAGACCAATCATTATGACCAAACTTGCGGATATTTGATTACTACTTAACCTTTTATCTAACTACTAATACATTGCTTGGGAGAAGGTATGCATACGTTCAATGTACATAAATAACTAAGACTACATTATATCCTATAGACTTTGTTACTCAGACTGGCTTTTTGTATGTTACCTACCTTTTTACTGAATAGATATCTATACAAAATGTTCAATAGAGATGGTTCATGAGGAAAGACGTGCGCATAGTAATGTATTTAATTAAAAAAAACTGGAGGGGTTCTTAATTTGAATTTATCTGTATCTTATAATACATTTGTTTCAATGATTTGCAAAATCTTATCTCCTTGAGCTCAAATTAAAAAAATTAATTTAAACGTTAAAAAAACTATCGTTGACGAAGTCGCGGGCTATAGTTAGTATATGTATAAATTTAACACTTTTTATATACTTATTATAATCAGTGGAAGTCTTAATTTTATATCGTAATATGCTATCTGCGTATTACGATATAAAATAAATTATTAGAAAATCCTAACTTAGAGCTGTTATATCGTCATAGAACGTTCCACTTGACAGTGAGCAAATGCACTGTCCCCTGTGTGGCTGGACGATCACCACAAACAATTAACTGACCTCCAACTAACGCAGCATACTAAACGAACACGAGTCATGAGTTTTTGATTTGCTGTTTTGGATATATTTATATAACTATTGTGGTTTCATAATTTCACAGGTTTATAATTACCAGTAAGTTTTTGAGATCTAGCTGAACATTTGCTAGTAGATACTTCTTCTTGTTTGGATTCAATGTAGATACAAGCTGGTAGGATAACATCTTAACATAATAGCAGAGATTAAATAAATACCAGTAGTGATTAAAAAAAAAATCTTCTGTAGCTCTTAATTAATGTAAACAAACCAATTTCAGATCTTTTCGTTATAGTAGGTATAGAATATACCACATATATTTTGATAGTGTAAAATTTTTGTCAACCATTTTTCTGGGCATGCGTCTCCTCTCATAGTGAGAGGGGTGTAGGCCTTAGTGCACCACGCTGGCTAGGTAAGGGCAGACAGACTTCACAAGAAAAATTCTCAGACATGCGGGTTTCCTCACGATGCTTTTCTTCACTGAGCAGTGATAAATTGTAAATAAATAGACTCATAATTTTGAAAAATCTTGTAGTCAGAGGTGTGCAATGAGAGGTTTAGACCTCAGACTGGAAATTAAATTTCATACCACTGTCTTTGCAGGAACTAGTTTTGCCGCTAGGCTATTAATGCACGAATCAACGTAATTATGAAAATATAATATGAGTATATTACTTGTATATGTATTAATTTAACAACTTATTGCAAAGTACACTAAATACCTACTGTGTATTATATTTTACACTCCCACAGTTAATACAAATTCAATCAAAATTGATATCATTCATAAAACCATTATCTACCATCAGTACCCTATCACGATGCGAAAATAAATTTAAGTACTGTTTATACACAATAAGGCAAGTAAACAAGCTATGTCACCCCTTACACAATGCTGTCAGTTGGCCGGATGACAGGTCATATCCGGGGGCGGGCGGTCAACCGCCGCCTCTATCGATTCTATTACACTGTGCTCGACAGATTGAGGTAGCCGTGGCACGCGTAAATTGACACCTATTTGTCTAGTCACTACTAATATTACGGCTTTGAGATTGAGGTTTAAAAGAAATTACGGTCAGCGGTTAACTATTTTTACCTGCAAACAAAACCACATTTTTTTTTGTTCTTTTCCCACAATAGGTAACCATTTTCTATGTAGGTAATATTAAAAAGCTGTAACAAAGATATGTTTGTTCATTTAAGATATTTGAGAAAAAAATACTGTTTAAAGGCTATATTTAGGCGCCACTGAAAACTACATCATTTTAGAATTTTGTCATTTTGTTCGCACATCACGCAAAAACTACTGAACGGATTCCGAGGAAACTTTTTTTGTTTGGTAGTCTTGTACATTTTATCCCGCTACTACTATATCGCGAATATAGTCAAAAATCAAAAATTTTTGTCTGTGGCGAAGCCGATGCAAAAGCTAGTAAATAAATATATTTATAGTTAAATATTATTATTATTATTTATATACTACGCATTTTTCCATTAATATAAACCACTTGGATACTAACTGCCACTCTTCCGACACCTCACAAAGGAGGTATGTAGCTAAGTGTTTTATTTTGAAGTAAACATGATTAGTGGAATGTGGCATCTTGTTTGATTTAAATTAGTTGAGCAATCTGGAAGTGCGTAGAACACATTCTTGTTTTGCCAGAAAATGTGGCGGAATGTTGGAAAATGTTCACACGAATTCACAGCTGATAACACTTTTGACCCACACACATACAATTGGCTATGTATTGCAGCTTGCAGAGACAATAAGCCGTCCTTTGTTCCAATGTCTTTCGTACCCTATGTGATTTAGTTCGAGTCAGCACTTATACCTATCTACCTAAGGTATGTTTGAGTATAATATTTTCATTTACCTAAACATATAACTATATTACGCGTCTTCTACAATTTCGTAAACATTTTATTTTGTTAGTTTGTTTTATTGTGTAGGTAACATTCTCTAGAAATTAGTGAAATTTTTGAGTGAATATTCTTGTCGGTTTCAACAATTTATTAAGTAAGGACTTTTGGTGAGCGCCCTATACAAAGCTTTTCAGTTCCACTTTGTATACAAAGCTTTTCAGTTCTCTTTAAAATTCAGTAAACCAATTAAAACTGTTGCTTGTCAACAAGCAATTCATCAAAAGATGTGACTTAAAGTTCAAAAACATTCTTGCAGCTTTCAACATTTTTTATTATCACGATAAATCAAATCGTAAAAATCGCGATAAAGAAACGTTATTGTTGCAAACTAATTTCGTAACTAAAGTTAGAGCAAATTCTTCCAGAACATGTAACATCATTTCCATATTCAATTCACAATAATATAAAAATATCATACATTACTCTGATGTTTTATTGTGTATCTATGGCAGTCTTTTTGTTAGTATAATATTCTTATATAGCTCAGAAACTACTGATATTATTAAAAAACATAGTATTACACCAGTATTCCCCGAAGGGGTAGGCAGAGGTGTAATAATATATAATCGTGGCTGTTTACCTCGATTCGCCAGCTATGTTTAAGTCCCACGTAATAAGTGGCGAGCCTATTGCCGTATACCGGGCACCAATTTCCAAACTCCGGGCTGCTACTGAGAATTTTTCTTATATGATATCTATTATTGGTTATGTATAACACCTTTCAAAGCCCCTGTGGCTTGTATACTTACACAAAAAGATTCACGAGCGTTACACGTGTCTTAATTTTAAAAGAACGACACTCGTATCGTGGATATTATCTTTTTATATCAAGGGACACACGAGTACAAGTACATCAATGATAAAGTATACAAAATGCCGCAAAATCTATCTGTATATATAAAAGAATAACAGACTGACTGACTAACTTATCAACACAGCCCAAACTTCTGGGACCGTGAAAATTTCCATAATTTTTTATATATAAAAGACAGCACGCTGCACTAAGGAATAATCCTTGTATCGCGGGAGACTTCACAAACATACAATTTTACGGACACAAAGTACACCCAGACTCTGAACAACCATTTGTGGATCACAAAAACAGTTGTCTTGTGTGGGAATCGAACCCACAAAACTCGGGCTGGAGGCCAGTATCTAAACTACTCCGCCATCTGTCTAAGAAAGGATTTTAGGCAAATCCTATCCAAAATTGTTTTTCCAGCTACCATTACATACTTAAAATACACATAACAAGACCACTATGACGCGAGCGAAGTTAGTATAAAGTAAAATAATAACTGACTGACTGACATCAACGAACAGCCCAAATTCCTGGGGCTAGAATCACGAATATTTACATATGGGTTTCCTTGATACTAGGTAAGCACTAAGAAAGAGATCTTGTGCAAATCGTATCCAAAATAGATTTTTTATCTACTATACATATAGGACATTACTAAGAAGCGAGCGAAGCCGCAGATAATACGCTATTTATTTCATACATAAACTAGCCAAAAGCTAGTTTTTAGGTTACACCTACGATGTGGATGGGGTCCAGATTGGGGTGCAGGCCCAGATTAAGTATCTGGGCCTGGTGCTGGACGGGCGGTGGCGCTTTCGCGAGCACTTCCGCCAACTGTCCCCGAGGCTAGTCGGCGCAGCGTCCGCCCTTGCACGGCTCATGCCGAATATGGGCGGACCAAACAATGCGTGCCGACGGCTTTACGCGGGGGTGGTCCGGTCGATGGCCTTGTACGGCGCACCCGTGTGGGCGGTGTCCCTGGACGCACTGAACAGGGCTCTTCTGTGGAGACCACAGAGAGTCGTTGCATCCAGGGTCATACGTGGATACCACACGGTGTCGACGGAGGCGACCTGCGCGTTGGCCGGAATCCCCCCGTGGGACTTGGAGGCGGAGGTGCTCGCCGAGGTGTATCGGCGGGCGTCGCAAGAGCGGGAGGGGGGCGGATGCCCCCTACCCAGGGAGGTGGCCAGGTGGCAGGGCGACGCACGCCGAACTGCCATGGCCAGATGGAGGGTGCGGTTGGAGGCGCCTCGGGCCGGTCTTTGGACCGTAGGGGCGCTCCAGCCGGTGCTGGAGGAGTGGGCGGGGCGACGGCACGGAGTCCTTACCTTCCGACTGGTGCAGGTGCTGTCGGGGCACGGTTGCTTCGGCAGATATCTGCACATAGTTGCAAGGAGGGAAGCGACTCCGGGCTGTCACCACTGCGGCTGTGACGAGGACACGGCGCGGCACACGCTCGAGTCGTGCCCGGCTTGGGCCGAGCAGCGCCGTGAACTCGTCGCGGAAATAGGGGGGGACCTCTAGCTGCCGAGCGTCGTCAGAGCGATGCTTGGCAGCGACAGGAATTGGGCCGCGGTCGCTGCCTTCTGCGAGGAGGTTATCTCGTGGAAGTAAGCGGCGGAGAGGGCTAGGGAGGAGGATTCTTCCGCTGACCCAAACCGCCGCCAGCGACCGGGGCGGCGCAGGCGCAGGTACTTGCGCCTCATGCCGCCCTAGCCGAGGCCGCGGGTGGATGGACCGGGGAACGTCCGCCACCCGCAAGGCCTCCCGCGAAGGTGCGACGCTCCGCGTGCGGATGCGTCGCTTAGTAGAGGGTACCCGGAAGGGTAAGCCGCCGGCGGACCACCGAAGGAATGTGACATAGTTCCAGTGGCCCGCCAAGAAAGGCGGAGAGACGGCACACGGCGGGTTTCTTTAGTGGGTGAAGGCCCCACACTACCCTGTTCGTTGCCCCGAACGACGGGGTGTGCGGTTAGGAACATTTTTTCCCGACTTAACAAAAAAAAAAAAAAAAAGGTTACACCTACGATGTAACCTAAAAACTAGTTTTCGGGTATATTAACGGAATAAATGGTTACCTGTTTTTAGTCTCATCAAAGCCTATCAAATGGAAAAAGTTGCATAAAAATCCGTTCAGCACTTTTTGCGTGATGCTTGAACGAACAGACACGCCTATATAGCCTAATACAGTATTTTTTTCTCAAATATCTTATATATGTACAGTTATGTACAGTTTTATAATAGTATAGATATATACTCGTAGATAGTAATATAAATTACAAATTCAAAACACTAGGCACATGGCATCGGTTATGAGCGGATGGTGTGAGAAAATACATATTTTATTAAATTCCAATACTAGAATATTCATTGAATCGCGGGAGGATATTGACCTGTCACTCTGTAACAAACAATTTCGTTCGTAGAAATATATTTATGCTTATTTATATTTCTTATTACGTTGTTTTTCTTCATTCGTTATTTTCTTCTATATCTTCTATACTATTATAAAGCTGTAATACGTATTTATGTTCTAAAATCTGCGGGGACGGAATTAATATAACATAATTATCTTTCTACTTCTTTAATGCTGCATAGCTCTGTTATTAAATAAAAGCGTGTAAAAAAAAGAGTTTAATCTAGATCTACAGAGCGTATGAGCATTGTAGATATAGAAAAATAGCATTTTAACGAACTTACACATGTTATTTTAAAGTAATTTATATTTTGTGATACAAATTAACTCTTACTTGCATGCTCTATGACAAAGATACAATACATATAATGAAATTTTTTGACATTTTCTTTTATTTTGCTTAAGAAGGAATTGTCGAGAAATATGATTGCAATGTGAATAGAACAGTGTAATAAAGAAATAGCTTAGAAGAAACATGCCTTGCGAAACATTTCTGAATGTTCGACAGAATAGTTACCCACATTCCTTTCGTTTGCGCGTATTACTGAAGCACTATAAAATATTTTCTCTCCTTTTGATACTACTTAATGTTTCTTAAACTCTTGTCTTATTTCGTAAGCAATCTTACTTATGTTATAAACGTAAAAGTTTATATCGGATTTGTTGCTTAATCAAGCAAAAATGGCTAAAAGGATGGCTTGTAAACGGATTTAAAATATTTGGAGTGTTAGCTAGAAAAACAATGTACTCTTAATTTGATAGAAGTCTATATGGAAATCCATACTGACCAACACGTATAAATTTGAAAACCAATTGAAGATACACCAATGTTTCCGAAATACCATGGCTCCATCCATATTAAGTTAAATGTAACGAATATCCAAAACTGTCATCTGTTCAAATACTCGTAGAAAATAAATTTATGGGAGTCTAACAGTATAAATATTATAGTTCTCCTATTGATGCCAGAATTTAACGCACACATAATGTACGCTTTTGAATATAACATTGCCTTGAAGTAATATGTAAAGCTCAATGTTGCTTAATTGCTGCGGTCTGCAGGCGATTGAGTACACGTGGTACGGCAATTTTATAGAATTCTTTAAGACTACCGTGACTAACAATTTTGCCATTTAGAATTTTGTTGCGAAATTAGCGGCAATTTATTTATCTTCTAGTGGGGAAGTTCAAAACTTTTGCAAATTCTGCGTAAAATGTAGAATAACACGCTGATTATTTTGTTATAAAAAATCTGATATGTTTTTAATATGAACAATATGAAAATCTTGTCTAGACTAATGTACGTCACACACACACACACACACACACACACACACACACACACACACACACACATAAACTCCTGCCTGATTTCGCAGAAAGGTAGGCAGAGGTAAAGAATTGTTACTTGCCATGAAATGGCATTCCACTGCTCACTTTTTACCCCCGTAGAAATAAGACTTGAGAGGCGAACCACGTCGCCACCATTCAGATGAAGTATAATAATGTTGCGTAACATTTTTATTATTTTCGGTTAAATATGCAATTGTATTTATTTTATAATTATTTTAATAACATAGAGATATGGCCAAATCTGTAAAACAGTAGTCCGTAATTTTCAACGCCTATTTTACTTACGTTATTATTTCAAGCAAAAGCAATTTATACTCTTAATATAGTGATATAATACTCGTAGTTCAATATGACATGTTGGCTTGGCTTTCAAACCCAGACCTACTCAGGCGTGTGTACAGTGTTCACCAATAATATTTAGGTAATTGGGCGTTAATTATGGATTGGAATGCTCTGTCAATCGGTGGTGATTAATTTGAGGCTAGTGACTCGACAGAGTCGCCTTTATGAATTTTATAACGTAATAATTAATAATAATTTTATTGTGTGTCACATTTATTAAAGACTTCACTAGTATTTTTGATCTGTATTTTAGCACTTAGAATCCTCGGCTTTAAAGAACGAATTTTTTGTGAAATGGCTTAGCACTTCCCCGGATTGGAAGGGACGAGGTTCGATTCCCGCTCACATTTAAGTTCTCTTTTTCCACATTTCACAAATAGTTTGGACTTTACTATAATTTTACATGCAGGAAAACTCGAGGTGTCCTTTGGGATAATATTTTTTTTATAAGTAGGTTAGGAGTAAACTGAGCATGGGGACAACTTCTCGGCAGCCACTACCTCAGCCAGAAGGCACGTGTCGCAATACACAACACAATGCTTATCCCAACGTTATTATATGGAAGCGAGTTGGGTATACAAAAAAGAGCATGAGTATAATCAATGCGGTCGAAATGCGATCTCGAATCTGTGGAGTGAGGCTGACTGACCGCATTCGTAACAACGACGTAAAAGAGCGAGTAGGTATGAAAGAGAGTATTGGTGTGAAGGTGAGAAGGAGGATGCTCTGATGAATTGGACATGTAAAAAAAATGCTGGATGAGCGACTGGTTAAGAAGATATATATATGTGAAAGTGGTAGGATGTAGGTACCTACAGGGGGAGACCGAGACTCACCTACCTAGACCAAATCGGTCATGTATTGAAGGAAGGTGGAGTCAGAAGTCCCCAAAACCGGCGAGTGTGTATGAAGAGAATTATGAATTTTGTGGAAGCGAAAGATGTATGCAAGAACAGAGCTTTTTGGCTCTACCTACACTGCAAGGGAAATGGCGTAATGATAAGTAATTAAGTAAGTATACATGTTTACAATTTTTTTATTATTTGTGGTGCCAAAAATATTAGAATATAAATTGTCTACATTATAATGTGTCTTCGAATACAAGGACATAAATATTTAAATTACTCATTTTTAATAAGTTTTTGTATAGTTTGTCTGTTTCAATTAAATTTTTGATTTATTTTCTTCAAAAAGGAAGTGCATAAATGATTATAATAAGTTATATTTGAGATGAAAACCTAATAGGTTAATTTCTCCTTCATTTTGGAGTGAACTCGTGCCTTATAGAAGGATTGAACTAAAAACTTCTTTCATTGGTAACATAAAAAATGTTTGATGTTAATAAATTAATCTTGTATATTCCCTACAACAACGGTCATTAATGATATAGCAGTGTGTCTGAATAATTATTAATTCTTTTAAACGAATAAAATAAAACGTAAAATATCGTAGGTCTCAATAATATTGTCATCCTTATTAACTCATATTTATTGAAAGTCAAGATCATTTTTTGTTCAGCTCAAGCATTTCGGGTACCTAAGCATAGAATAATGTAGCGGTGGAATTTGACACCAATGGACAACATTAACAACGCTTCAGTGCTTCTTCACAATTACAGATGTTGTTTTCATAGCTCCTCAAACAAAATATTCACCTAAAGTCCTCACCCGTAATGAATGTAGGGTCTTAGCAATGAGTAATGGCCATCACTTAATAACGGTGGCGTAATTGCGTTATCTAGGCTTCGAGTGGGCGGGTGAACCTCTGCTATCCATAACTGAGAACTCCCATAATTGTCATGCACAGACTAGTGCCGCGGTCGTCGTTTAGTACAACTATAAACCGATATAGCCGGTTATATATTCTTTATTTTTAAATCATCACATCTTGCCTACACTTACCTCCTATTATTAAATTAAAAAAAAAAAATAATATTTAACATGATAAAAAAAAGGTGCATATTCTAAATATAATTTTTTTTAAATGGATAATTGTTATATGATCATGACTGAGGGAAATGTTCAAGTATTCAGAGCAAAAACATTTGAGGACAGTTAATCAAAGTGCTTACCATCCAAATATAGTTTAATATTAAAGTTCTGCTAATGGAATATGTGAATGTTGCATACAATGGTATTATTAAATTTTGTGGCAAATCAAATTAGTTGTTCATTTGTAGTAGTATTAAAGGTATGGCTTCCATGTATGTATGTTAATTATAGCAAATGAATGCCGAACACCTCACAATTGTACAAAGCAGTAATCACAGTTTGTGGAACCGCAACAAGTTCAAGTTCTACCCAGTGGACGAAGTTACTTTGAAGTTAGACTATCTGAATATTACAATGTTTGATTCAATTCCAACTCATAAATTGACTGATTTTTATAAACAAAAATAAGGTCGAGTTAAGTACCGAAGAACGTAATTGATCACGCTAATTCTCGAAGGAAAATTTTCGAAAAATGACAATTTTTTACGTTATAAAAAGCTGTGAATATTTACCATTCTTTTTGTTTAAATTTCGCCCTTCTTGTTTAGTAGGTATTTGCTTTTTTTGTAGTATATGCTTAAAGTTATGTTTTAAGTTAGAAAGCGTTTTTGGAAGCTGTTTAATCACTTATTGAGCCTTCTAGGTGACATATCACATACGTGTGAAGTCTTTGAATGTAATCATAGTTTTAATACAATAATTATCGTGAACGTTGGTATAATATCTGAATATGATGAAAGAGGTATTCAATTTCCTCCTCAAGTTAGGCCATTTATAGTATTAATCTCGATACATTATTCAGCTTATAAATCTCTTTTAAATTACTTATCCACGAAATTAATGCCGCATTTAAAACAAATTATAACATAGGCAAATTTTACTATATACATTGCATGTGTCGATAATAATATTATCGATATATTGCATGTGTGTCGAAAATTTTACTATATACATTGCATGTGTCGATAATAATATTATCGATATATTGCATGTGTGTCGATAATTTTACTATATACATTGCATGTGTCGATAATAATATTATCGATATATTGCATGTGTGTCGATAATAGTATTATGATAACTAAGGATTAATATATTTTTATAATTTTACTCATCCTTATCCTTACTATAATATTATAAATACGAAAGTGCGTTTATATGTTTTTTACGCTCACACTCCGTAACTACTAAACGGATCCTCATTTGCATACATATAGTTCAGAGCCCAGAAAGGCACATACCGTACTGTTAATCCCGGAAAAATAGACGGTTCCTTCCTGCGAAATAGGGGTTCTGTATAGAGATGACTAGATTATGTTGTGATACTGCGTGGACTTCAAAATTTGGTCCATAGAGTTATTCCACAAGAATTCCTTATCAGGTTAAAAATAGTCCATATGTTTATCAATATCTATATACGAAATTTAAATCAAAACCATTTATTTAAGTATTTCAATAATAGTTATCCTACAAGAAATATTGGGATAAGAAGTATCCTATATATTATGTTAATCCAATGTCTTACTTATCTACCTACCAAATTTCATCATCGCCTAAGTAGTTTAGGTGTGATTGACGGACAGCCGTAGGTACGCGGACTAAACATCTGAATATCTCAACAATTTTTGGAATAAATGTATCCTATATCATAATCCAATGTCTTACTTATCTATTTACCAAATTTCATCATCCCCTCAGTAGCTTAAGCGTCATTGACGTACAAACATCCGCGGACTAAACATCCCAATATCTGAATATCTTCATCCATCCATTCATCCATCAGCCTTTTAACGTCCACTGCTGGACATAGGCCTCCCCAAGAGTGGGGGATAGTGCCGTAATCGCCACGCTTGGCAGGCGGGTTGGCGATCGCAGTGGATGTTGTTAATACTCAAAGGAGTGTTGCTGCCGACTCCCCTGGTGTTCCCTCAGTCGGCTCTTACAACTCCCATGGGTGGAGAGGGGTGGGATAATTCTAAAGCCGGCCCCACACGGCAAATCACGGAATATCTTCATAATAATTTATAGTATCAGTAGAATGTGCTGTAAAGTAACGTATTTATATAGACCTAATTCTAAAGTCGACGCAGACGAAGAAAAATAACTGTAATAGCAATAATTACAAAAGGAAGCTTCTAATGAGTGTGTCTGTTAGATGTGTCCGTTCGGAAACCGGAGGTATATGAAAGGATCTTTTCGAATAAGCTTATATCGTGATATCATTGTTTAAGTGAATTGAACGGGCAAAAACAATAAACAGTTAGTCTCTGATGCTGAACAGGTTACATTTTTATAGATAACTAGCTGACCTGGCAAACGTTGTTTTGCTTAGTTTAATTATATTTTTTAGTTTAATTATTTCTAGAGATTTTTTAAGGAATTTCTAGCGTAAAAAAAGTAGCTAACTTAGGTATATGCCGAATCATTAAAAATATTAAAATAAAAAATAAAAGTTTTGGGGTGGACCACCTTTACACTTAGGGGTATGAAAAATAATTTACATCCTATTCTCAGACCTACTGAATATACACACAAATTCATAAGAAGTGTGGTCAAGCCGTTTCGGAGGACAATGGCGACAAACACGAGAATTTTATATATTAGATTTTCCAGATATCACCTCTTTTTCATGAGATGACGTAGTATTTCGTTGCCAGTTTTTTTTTTCTTGCGTAATATGGTTAGCCTTACTTTATCTTACCTTTTTAACAGTCTCTTACAACAAACTTGAAATGGAATATGGTAGCAACAGTAGTATTTTAAGGACATTCTTGTGCCCACTTGACAATGTCAACTGGACGATTTTAAGATGTAGACAGGATATTATAGAACTTGCAGCGTATGCAGTGTCAAGATAGCAATAGTTTGACATATGATAACCGGAATAATTTTAAAAGATAACTATGATTATAACTTTGTCGACTAATAGTGTACTACCTGTTTTAGCCGGATACAAGAATGACAGGACAAAAGAAATTGCAGTTATGCTTATTTTTTTCTTAAATTTTATTAGAACGTGTAGTATTTGCGTATAGAACGTGATCAAGGAAGGTTTTTTTTACGTAAATACAAAAACAAGCTTACATACAGATGATGGGGACGGTTGGTCACCTTATTGTTGGAACCCAGTTGATTGGGTCCCAATAAAAATAACGCATACGTGAAAAGGATAAAAAACTTATACATGTGTCTCGCTCACTTTTGCTAAGACCTAATATGTGCATCCTTTTCTTCACCCTTAGTGTCATTATAGTAGCGAGTCTATAGTATACTTAGTCTATGTTTTAAGATAAGAACAAGATAAATAACTTATTCCAATTGAAAGAACGACGGTGCTTACAAAATTTCCGCAGTAATTATTTTCTCCATTCCAAGTACTATTTTCACACCACTATTATAAAAGCTATAATGGTTTCAAGATATTCCCACATATATTCTAATCCCTATATAGAAGAAAACTGGCATTATTTTCTTAAAAGTACGTAGGTACTATAACTGAGTTACCGTTGGAGATATTGAGTTAGTATTTTTTGCATGTTTTATGTAAAGTAATAAAATCTTAGGTATATCAGGTCAGCATGTTACGAACGTCTGAATAAAAAAACAAAAAGTAGAAGAGAGTCGTAAAAACAACACTAATCTCGATGTGTCCTCGAAAATCCCGTAGCGAAAGTGCCCACCCGGCGTTATACCGAAAATATCGTCTGTGTTTTGATTTATGTGCCTTAAAAGCGGCCCTTGCTCTGCGCCTCCGGTTATTGTTTTTCCCTCATGAAAATGGCGTATTTTTCCCAACCGTGATCTACTGTCGGCCAAAGTTTGCCTTTGATTTATTCATATTAAACTTTATATAGCGAAAGCCACAATTCTTTATATGTAATTTTAGTATTATTAAAATAAAGTATTTGATCCCAGTCAAACAGCTAATTTGTATAACTAAATGGATAACATAATTTATATAAGATCTGCTTTTAAAAAGAGGGGAAACGCTCTGCGTTAGCAATGAATTATAATCGCTTTAATATATTGTTGAAACATTAAGGGGTTGCTTTTATAATAAACTAGATTCTACCCGCGACTCCGTACGTGCGGACTTCAGAATATAAATATATCACTCAACTACACATTAATTATCTCTATGTAAAAATAGTTATTCCAAAGGAACCAATTTTTCAAGATGAAAATTATGATGTAATTTTCTAGGCTCCGAACTTTATGTGTGCAATTAGTTCAACAGATGATTGGTTCAATATACGTGAAAGCTTACCAAACAAACACACTTTCAATATGTCAGTAGCCAAGTGGAAACACTAAAGACTGCAAAAACGTGGTATTGAGTTCGATACCCAGTCCGAGGTAACGGCACACACCTCTGACTTTTCGAGATTTTGCGAGAATGTGTATTATTTGTTTATAAATTATCACTACTCGGTGAAGGAAAACGTTGTGAGGAAACCTGAACGCCTGAGATATTTTCTCGCCGGCTTGTGAACTCTGCCAACCTGCATTAGATCAGCGTCATGGACTACGGCCTATATCCCCCTAATTACGAGAGGCGACTCGTGCCCAATAGTAGGATAGTAGGTATGAGTTTATAAATTCATTGAAACAAATCTTGTAATAAGTTATATTTTATTACAAGACTGATGAAAATATTTGATCCCAAAAGAGTTGTTATTCATCGTTCTACTCAATCTTTTACTATCGATTTACAAGAAAGTAAAGACATACCGCATTTAACCGAAGTTGGAGAGGTGATAAATCTGACACGTGCCTGTCAATCGACGGCTTTTTGGGTAACTTCAACCGAACAGCACTGTCATTCATCAAGTCAATATTAAATGTTGAATATAGCTTCAAATAGAGAAAGATGAAGAAAGGAGATATAATTATTTTCTTATAAGCTTTCTTTTCCTTTTTTCGTTTACTGTTTATATAGGTATGAACATTCTTGAATTGTTCTAGACATAGGTTTTGTTTCTGTTAATTCGCAATTACATCAGCATTACAGTTGCCTCGATAAGAGCATTTCGTTAAGCCTAGAATTCAAAAAGTGAAATAGACCGCTCAACAACTTGGTTTTGGTCCAACCCTTTTTTGGCTTCACACAGCAGAATAATTGGGTCTTTTGTGGTTTCCGGCAACGTGTGCCGTAATGGGCTTGGCTTTTTGTGCCTTTGAGTCGCTCCACTGTCTATTGGGCTCTTTACAGAAATTGTGAACATCAGTTTCTTGAATATATTTAGAAACGAATATATTGTCTTATATATATTTTTACAAATTACAAAACAACAAACGTAACCACCATTTGTGATTCTATTTTTGAAATATTTTAAGAAAATAAAGGATTGATTTAAAACTATATAACTAACCTTTATAATATAATGTCTCATATAAAAACCACCAGTGTCTCTCCTGCCAGTGTGCTGCTCCACCGCCTATCATCTCCGTAGACACTAATGACCTCACTTAAGCGACAATAAAAATTATATCAAAATTACGCCATAAAAAACAAGTTAAGGAAACTTAATATCGTAAACATTTTCGTTTCCCTCGCCATTGTCGCGGCGTTGTTATATTAAGACTCTGTATACATATACAGGGACTGGCTTGCCGACGCTCGAGGGTTGCCATCTAATTCTCGCTTGTTATGATTAATGTTTCAAGCGTTAATCAAATAGTTATCTATTATTCTTCGCTTTATATTCTGTCAATATTACTCAGTAGTCGTTTTTTAATTATTTAAGCATAATTATAAAATTATAATGGGCTAAATCTACAAATTAATAATAAAGCAATCCTAATAAGCACATAGCTTAAGATTTTTTATTTATTTTATTTATTTAATACTTTAATTGTACATTGAAACTTATATTATAGACTTAATATTGATATATATATTTATGTACAATAGGGCGAACTTAACTTAAATTTGAGTTCTCTATCAGCTTACCCATAATAGATTTTTCAGATTATTTTAGGTACTTCTTCCGCATACTTGTCTTTACCAGATTTTGAATCGGGTTAAACTATAAGTCCGACCCCATTCTAATTAGGTAAGTATCTATACAATAAAATGACATTTCACTTTTTTACTATGGTTCGAGATAACAGATTATATATTTCCTCCCTTCAGGCTAGGCACGAGATATCGCGTGACGTGTGCCTCGCGTAATTACGTTATATGAACCAAACAACAGTGAGTAATAACTGGAACCCATTAGTCGGTCTGAAAACGCGCAGCTTCGTGTTAACGCCGCTAATGTCTCTTTACCTTGTTAATACTCATTCTTGTATTACTTTTGAAAATATTTGTTATATAAATTAAATGTTTAAAATCATCTTAACAAAATTTGTTTGTATATTATATCGTAAAACTTAAAATTGGCTACTCAGTATTCTGATATAAACCAGACCACTAACACACTTAACAAGCATATCTTATGAAAGTTTAGTTATTAAAACAAAACAAATATAATAGACTAGCGTATTAACCGCGGCTTCGCGTCATCATGACAAGCCCCGTGGCGTAGTCGGTAGTGTAACCGACTTCCGTTCACGTGGGTTCGATTCCCACTAAAGACAATTATTTGTGTGATGAACACAGATATTTGTACTGCATCTGGGTGTTTTCTATCTATTATATGTATGTAGGTATTTATGTATATAACAAAAAAGAAGTAATATATGTATTATATCCGCAATCTGGTACCTATAGCACAAGCGTTAAGCTTAGTTTGGGACCAGCCACCTTAGGGTGAAAAACGAAACGTTAGACGAACTTTCGTTTCACTTCACTGTGATTGGTCGCCTGAATCACGCGTCGAAATCTCGAATTCTCGACTAATCAGGAATCACGCGTCGGACTGTTGATCAATTACAATGACTCGAAACGAAAGTTCGTCTAACGTTTCGTGTTTCATTCTAAGGGCGCAGAGGACGTTGTGTGAAATATATATTATATACCTACTATTATATATTATTTAGGGAGGCCTATGTCCAGCAGTGGACGTGGAAAGGCTGATGGATGGATGGATTATATATTATAGATTACTAGCGGCATATTATAGACTAGTAGCAGGCTTTGTGTATGGTTTTTTGTAACACTGTATAACAACAATTATATTTAATATACTTGATGACAATTGAATGTAAGAATTAGATCCGAGGAATTATAAATACTTTTAGATGTTGGAGTAATGAATTATATTCTATAAACTAGCCTTTATCCGCGGCTCCTTTTTCGCGGGTTACGTCTCAGGTCCCTCAAATAGTAGCAGGATAAAACGTATATCAGTTTTAAAGTTTAATCAATTTCCGTAAAAGTAGTTTTTGCGTGAAGTCCGAACAAACAAACAGGCAAATAAACAAAATATTAAAAAAAAAATGGTTTTGTGTTTAGAGACTCTTTTTTTTTTTTTTTTTTTTTTTTTTGTTAAGGCGGGAAAAAATGTTCCTAACCGCACACCCCGTCGTTCGGGGCAACGAACAGGGTAGTGTGGGGCCTTCACCCACTAAAGAAACCCGCCGTGTACCGTCTCTCCGCCTTTCTTGGCGGGCCACTGGAACTATGTCACATTCCTTCGGTGGTCCGCCGGCGGCTTGCCCTTCCGGGTACCCTCCACTGCCGCATCCGCACGCGGAGCGTCGCACCTTCGCGGGAGGCCTTGCGGGTGGCGGACGTTCCCTGGTCCATCCACCCGCGGCCTCGGCTAGGGCGGCATGAGGCGCAAGTACCTGCGCCTGCGCCGCCCCGGTCGCTGGCGGCGGTTTGGGTCAGCGGAAGAATCCTCCTCCCTAGCCCTCTCCGCCGCTTCCTTCCGCGAGATAACCTCCTCGCAGAAGGCAGCGACCGCGGCCCAATTCCTGTCGCTGCCAAGCATCGCTCTGACGACGCTCGGCAGCGAGAGGTCCCCCCCTATTTCCGCGACGAGTTCACGGCGCTGCTCGGCCCAAGCCGGGCACGACTCGAGCGTGTGCCGCGCCGTGTCCTCGTCACAGCCGCAGTGGTGACAGCCCGGAGTCGCTTCCCTCCTTGCAACTATGTGCAGATATCTGCCGAAGCAACCGTGCCCCGACAGCACCTGCACCAGTCGGAAGGTAAGGACTCCGTGCCGTCGCCCCGCCCACTCCTCCAGCACCGGCTGGAGCGCCCCTACGGTCCAAAGACCGGCCCGAGGCGCCTCCAACCGCACCCTCCATCTGGCCATGGCAGTTCGGCGTGCGTCGCCCTGCCACCTGGCCACCTCCCTGGGTAGGGGGCATCCGCCCCCCTCCCGCTCTTGCGACGCCCGCCGATACACCTCGGCGAGCACCTCCGCCTCCAAGTCCCACGGGGGGATTCCGGCCAACGCGCAGGCCGCCTCCGTCGACACCGTGCGGTATCCACGTATGACCCTGGATGCAACGACTCTCTGTGGTCTCCACAGAAGAGCCCTGTTCAGTGCGTCCAGGGACCCCGCCCACACGGGTGCGCCGTACAACGCCATCGACCGGACCACCCCCGCGTAAAGCCGTCGGCACGCATTGTTTGGCCCGCCCATATTCGGCATGAGCCGTGCAAGGGCGGACGCTGCGCCGACTAGCCTCGGGGACAGTTGGCGGAAGTGCTCGCGAAAGCGCCACCGCCCGTCCAGCACCAGGCCCAGATACTTAATCTGGGCCTGCACCCCAATCTGGACCCCATCCACTGTGATCGAGGCGCCAGCAGGTGGCCGACGTCGGGGCCCATGGAATAGTAGGGCCTCCGACTTGTCCAGGGCCACCCTAAGCCCCAGCGCCCCGATCCTCCTGACCACCTCTGAGGTCCCTAAGGTGGCCAGGAACGCCGCTTCCTCGAAGTTTCCGCCCCGGGCCACGACCAGCGTGTCGTCCGCATAGCAGATGACCGCCAGCCCGGGGGAAAGCCGACAGCGCAACACCCAGTCGTAACCGATGTCCCACAGGAGCGGCCCCAGGACCGAACCCTGCGGGACACCGCACGACATGGGTCTCCTCACAACGTCGCCCATGCGGCTCTCATAGACGACGCTGCGGCCCTCTAAATAGTCCGCCACCAGCCGCCTCAGGTATACAGGCACCCCGTGATACCGGAGCGCCTCCCTGATGCAGCTGAATGGCAGACTATTAAACGCGTTGGCGATGTCAAGCGACACCGCCAACAGCATTTCCCCGCTGGTAACGACAGCCGCGGCCGCGGCCCTCAGACGCATGATCGCACCGACTGTCGAACGACCAGCTCGAAAACCGAACTGGGCGTCCGACAAGTCGGGCCCGACGTCGCGCAGATGCTGGACAATGCGGGCAGCGAGGATTCTCTCCAGCAGCTTACCCACCTCATCCAGCAGCACGATGGGCCTGAAGGCCCCGACCGAATCCAGCGTTCGTCCCGGTTTCGGCAGGAGTACCAGCCTCCCCTCCTTCCAGCAGTCAGGGAACCGTCCGGACGCCAGGCACGCGTCGAACAGTCCCCTGAGGCGGGGCTCCAGGTGGTCCAGAGCCAGGGCCAGAGCCCGGGCGGGTATCCCGTCCGGGCCGGGGGCGGTGTTCTTGGAACGAAACCGCGCAACAGCCGCCCCCATTTCCGACGCAGTGACGGGTGGTACACTGAAGTCAACCACCCGGTCGCTACCTGGCGGTGCCATGACCGGGGGTGTGTGCTCCACTCGTCGCGGGAATAGGTCCTCAACCACCTCGGTGAGGAGGCCGGCCTGAAGGGTCTCTGTGAGGGGAGGGCCCTGGGTGCGGAGCTTATTCAGCGCCGCACGGTACGGGCGACCCCAGGGGTCACGATTGAGACCATCCAGCATCTTTTGCCTTTTCTCAGCTTTGGCGCGGCAGATGGCCAGCTTGAACTCAGCCCGCGAGGTGCGGTATGCCTCGTACAGCCGGCCCTCCCGCTCCTCATCGCGGTTGCGCCGCCGACTACGGGTGTAGGACCTCCGCGCACGAATGCACGCCGCACGAAGGTCCGCCAGCTCCTGGGACCACCAGTAGAGCCCTTTCCTCGGAGGAGGACGTCGCACACGGGGCATGGCCGAATCGCACACCTGCGTGATCGCAGCGCGAAATCCGCCAGCCTCAACGTCCACCTCCTCAGTCAGGGCTGGTGAGGACAGCCATGATTGAACGATGGCTGCCTCCGCCAGTAGGTCCCTATCCAGCCTACCCACAGCCCACCGCGGGAACGCGGAAGTTCTGCGCGCCACGTGACCCCTACTGGGGCCCTGGAGGGACCGGGAGACCTCAATCCGGATATATCGATGATCGGACAAAGTCTCAACCTCCTCCAGGACACACCAGTTCCCTACTCGTGCCGCGACGTCGGGGCTAGCGAACGAAAGGTCCACTATCGACCCGCCCCGTCGCCGCACGCACGTGTTGACGGAGCCTCTGTTTAATAAACAGAGGCCCGTCGACGCCGCCCACTCAACAACCGCCGCCCCGCGAGCATCCGTCGCAGGGGACCCCCACGCCGAGGATTTGGCGTTGAAGTCCCCCATAACTAGGACGTGGCTAGGTGCCAGGCGCCGCAACGAGGTCTCTAGGCTGTTAAGCCAGACCCCGAAATCAGCCAGACTCCGGTTGGGGGAGAAGTACACGCCGTACAGCGTAACTCCCCCCCAGTCGGCCGCGACGTATCCCGTGCCCCTGTCTCTGATCGACAAGGGCGGGGAACGAAGCGCCGTAGAGCTGACGATTGCCACGGAGTCATCGCGGCTGCCCGCCCAATTAGGGCGGTCAGGAACGCAATAAGGCTCCGCAGCTACGGCTACACCAATCAACCGCTCCACCATGGTTTGCAGGAGAAGATCCTGCGCCCTGGCGGAGCGGTTGAGATTCGCCTGAAGGAGGATAGTGTCACGGTTGAATTTTAAGCCGTAACCATATCCTCCTCCACCCGGGACGGTGGCGAAGCCGCGCTAGGGGGGGCAGCCTGGGCCGATTGGCTGGTCTCCCCCCTTTTTGGGCCTGTCGCTGGAGGCCTACACCCCTCCCGCCCCATGTAGTGCTTCGCAGGTCTGTTGCCTGCAGCACACGCGGGGCAGTGAGGGGGGGCGGTACAGGTTACCGCCTTATGCCCTGCCTGACCGCAGCGGAAACAAAGGCCGCTGCAATCAAAGCAGTTAGTGCACGTCGGTCGGGTGTGTCCGACCGCCATACACTTATAGCACCTCGCAGGTCGGGGCTCCAGCACGGTAACCCGCGCGGAACTCCAGCCCACGAGGAGCCTGCCTGTGTCAGCCAAGATTTTAGCCGACGCGACAGGGCAACTCACCCAGACGGTACCCACACCGCCGGGTCCGGTCCTAATGGAGCCCACCCTGACGCCCTCCGAGCATCCGGTTTTCGAGGCAATGGCCTCCCGGACGTCGTCAGCCGCCACCGAGTCGTCCAGACCAGAGATGCGCAGTTCAGCACATTTCACCGGTCTGGCGATGCGGACCCCACTACCTTCGCCAAATAGACCTCGCAGCCTCTCGGCTATCGTGTCGGCCATTTTGGGACCCTCCGCCCCAGGGAACTCGAGGATTCGAGCCCCTGTCTGGGCTTGGCGGGTCCGGGCGGCGACGCCTCCGATGTCGGAGACGTCGATTTCCGCCCGGGCCTTCCTCAAAATGGCCTGATAGCTCAGGCCCGCTTCCGCCTCCGGCAGCATGGTGATCACCACCGCTGCCGTTTTCGGCGTTTGAAGCTTGCGCTAGCGCGGCTTCTTTTTGGAGCTGGGCTTGCCCCCCGGCGCTACAGGCTCTACGGCTTGGGCAGCAGCCCCAGTCGCAGATGCCCTCTTCCTCTTACCCCGGGACTTCTTCCTCCCGCCATCCACAGTCCGCCAGCCCCCGTCGCAGGGTGCAGGCTCGGACGTGACGGGTGGCGGGATTTGGGAATCCCGGGGTACGTTTGCTGGGGCCCGTGAGGGCTGGCCAGCACTTGGAAGTGGAGGGAATTGCTCCTTGGGCTGGCCCTTGGGGCGCTGCCCAGCCTTCTGCGCCGTCTTTGGCTT
Organism: Leucoma salicis; assembly: GCA_948253155.1. Lineage (NCBI taxonomy): Eukaryota > Metazoa > Arthropoda > Insecta > Lepidoptera > Erebidae > Leucoma > Leucoma salicis. The sequence goes on from OX411815.1 coordinate 12,033,065, forward strand.
GTTAGCCTTGGGGGCAACTTTGCCCTGTCCCTTGGGCGGCGTAGCAGCCGCGGCCGCGGAATAAGTTCCCACGCGGCCACCCTGGCAGGGTAGCGGCGTTAGGGCCGAAGGCGGCGCGGCCTTCTTATCCGCGGCCAGAGCTGGACGGAGTCTTGGCTCCGGCGGCACCCTGGTGCTCAAGGAGTCGATGCGCGGGTCATAGATAGCACTAATGCGATCGATGACTTGGCGCATCTGCTCCTCTGTAAGGAGACCAGGGGCCGGAGGCCTCGCACCCGCCGTTGAGGCAGAGGTTTCCGGCCCGGCCTCGGCGAGGCTTGGTTTGATTCGCCGGCTGGCGAGCTCCTTACGGGGCTCTGCCACCTCCACCTCCAGGCGCCTGCAGCGACAGGGCGCCTCCAGCTTCCCAGTCCCCCCCGGCACCGAGTACCGCCGGAGAGACTCCATTGCTCCGTATGCTACCTTGGTAGCGTTGTTGAGGGCCTCCGCGAGGTTGCCCCGAAGGCTCCGTGACCCATTAGCCACCGTAGAAACGACGGCCAAGGCATCAGAAACCTTCTGGGCAATCTGGTCCATCGTGGGTGGACCGTCCATGTCCGGAGGCTCCTCACGGAGCTTCGATGAGAGGAGGGTTACCCTCTCCTCCACCGAAAGCCCCACTGCCAGATCTTTTGGTATGGCCTCGTCCGCCAGGGCTGAGGCTCGTGTAGTCATCCGCCTACTGGTTCCACGGCCTCTCTTAGCCGTGGTCTTTCCTGGCGGTGGCATCTCCGTGGAGCTACCCTCCGACTCCGATATGTTGCCTCTTCGCTCAATAGAGCGCTTTAAAGGCCGCAAAGGCTGGTCCATTAAATGGCCCGCTTCCTGCCGGGACCCCGACGGTTTCGGAGACTTGGTTCTTACAGCCGCAGTGGAACTACCGCCACCATCTGTCTCCGTCTCCATCTGTAGCTCTGCAGCAGAGCTGCCACTGCCCACCGTTGGGCTGCCCACGGGCGTCGGTTTCCTGCCGCGGGTCTTTTTCTTACTCCTCTTCGTCTTGGCGAAAGTTGTCCCCCCCATATACGTGGGACTGACAGGGCCGGTTTTTTGACTCGGCCCTGTGAGGGATTCCCCAGGCGCATGGCACCCGGGACCCTCCTGGGGATTCGTTGTATTATTACTGTCCGCCATTTTGGTTAGTTTATAGTCCATCGACTGTAGTTGTGCCACCCTCGCGACTGGATACCCTCCAGCCATTCATCCCTCGCCGGGTGGCAGAGCTTGGATTGGGGTAATTTTTTATAGGGGATTTCTTCCCCGTGGTCCGAAGACCCCCGGTCCTGTCCGTTCAGGATTACGGGTCGGGCCGAACGGTGGTCTGCATCAGACCATGCCCACCGCTCGCAAGCAAGTGGTGAGCCCGTCGCCCCTCAGGCTAAAAGCCCCGTCTCCGTCTCCCAGGGCCTGGAGGGCCACTATGGCCCCGCTGGCCCTCCACGGCAGACATTCGGCCCACTGCAAGCAGTGAGCCCGTCGCCACTCGGACTGAAAGCCCCGCCTCCGGGGACGGGGGGGTCACTGTGACCCCGCTGTCCCCACCCCAAGGTCGGGGGGGCCACTGTGGCCCCGCCGACCCTCCACGGCGGACGTACGGCCTATCCACTGTGCCCTCTGCTAATCAGAGGGACACGCGGAGACCCGTCCCCTGCCGGGATTCAGCCGCCGGCACTAGTGCCGACGTTGCCCGGGGTGCACCAACGCGGAGGTATCCCGACCCGCATCCCGTGTTTAGAGACTCCTAAGTAATTAATAAATGAATGTAGTGGCTAGAGTCTAATACATTAATACTTTCTCAAATATCTTAAATGTACAGACATAGCTCTGATACAGCTTTATATTAGTAGATATAGATAATGTTTCATTATCTTGTCAAAATAAACGTTTTATTAATATCATAGATAGATATCAAAGCGATGGAAATTATGTATTAAAAGAAAAGTAAAATATGAGTGCGGGGTATTGTTTGTGTCCCGTCGCTAGGTGACACACCGCCAGGTGTACTATGTCCCTTTGTGTATCGATTTTTTAACTGGCCGTTTCTATCCTATTATCCATTTCGCTATAATATTTTATAATTATAACGGTTGATTTAAAATAAGAACTAACTTTACTATGAGTTTATGTGAGTAATTCTATGAAAATAAATCAAAAAAACGTCAAATTTTACGTTTTGGTCAAATTTATTTGATAATCTGAGAGCAAAGCCTCAGATTATGACGTCTTTGTTATACAAAATACACTCATTATTTGTTGAAAACGTGAAATTTGACAAACACTGGTCAAACAAATTTGATCGTTTACAAGGCGCTTTACAATTGAAAAAGTAGAACACGTACTTAGATTGCAATACCTTTTCTTAAACATACATTAAATTAATTATTGAATGAGTTGACTTTTGGCGTATTACCTTTACCACATTATCTTGGACTTTTTAAGGAGGAGAACCAACCACAAACATACGAGTTTTTCCGTGTGGTGACGGACTAAGAATACAAGTGTCACCACCCTATTCTTTCCCACGGGTGTCGTATTAGGCGACTAAGGGAAGTAAGCAATTATCATCCGTTGCATGACTGGCGGTAGGGCTGGTTACCAAGTGGGAGTACTCACTTGGTAGCGGACCCCAGCGGGTTGGTACCACCATCTCCCGTGTGACCGGCCATGAAGCAAATCGTTGCGTTTTGGCTGTAGCAGGAGATAACCTTTTATTCTTTCATTTCATATCGGTGAAATGAAATGGTGAGCAGCGGCTTGACAATACTCTCGGTATAGTTGAGTCCATGAGCGACGATTACCATTTACCATCAGATGGACCGTGGCTCGTCTGCCACTATAAGCAATTAAAGAAAAAGAATGATCAATCCCGGCGCTCACACAATAATTGCAAATCCTCCCACGGATAGAAAGGAATGTGATACTTGTAAAGTACTAACAAAATATATAAAACTCACCAAAATACTACGTGACCATGCGTTTTCCATATCATGGCAGGATCTCCAGAACCACGACACTCAATGTAACGGTTATTGTGCGCGGGCTAGATAACCGATTTTTAATTTAATCAAAACCTATCAAACAAAGCGCGAACAAACAAACAGACAAATAGGTATACAAACATTCTAGAACAAAATGTTCTGTGCTCAGAGACGCCTAAGTAATGAATAAATGAATTTATTACACTAGAGTTTAATACATTATTTTTTTCTCAAATATCTTAAATTTACAGACATATCTCTGTTACAGCTTTATAATAGTAGGTATAGATAATTTTTTAAAGTACAAATTATTTGTGAATAAAGAAAAAGAGATTTTTAGTAGGAGCGGGAATCGAACCCGCATCTTTTCTAATCCGCGGAAGTGTTCTAAACCACTAAGCTACCCTACTGATCTTTCGATCATCCCAAATTCTTAATCACATTGATGCATGTAATGCTTGCCGATAGATGGTCGTAAGACAAATGTGATAAGGAAATTGGGATGATCGAAGGATCTATACTATAGCTCAGTGGCTTAGAGTACTTCCCCGGATTGGAAAAGACGCGGGTTCGTTTCCCGCTAGTACAAAAAAAAACTTTTTTTCCTTTTCACAAATAATTTGTACTTTAAAAAGTGGCGGAGCATGTCAAATGCTAAAATATAGATCAAAAAGGAAGTCCTATGATTTGGAATATTATAAATAATTATAATCAGCAAAATTGCGGTCTTCTTTTGAAGCTGAACACAAAAATTAAATATAAGAAAGCGAAACAATGGAAAGAAACCCATTCAATCTCCAAAGAAATGAAAACTCTCCTCCGCATGAAACATAAATTATATAAATAGATATATATAGCACATAAAGCTGTAAAATGCACAAGAATCCCCATCTGTTATCCTGGAACTATTATTTTCACGGACCGAAAGAATAGTTACTGCTTATTCTACACAATAGCTATATTACTTGCACGCTTTATATTTTTTGAATGAAATATTATATACTATAGAGAGTGTAGATGTTTTTTTTGCTATTAAAAGAATAATCGTTACTAATATTATATATGCCAAAGTGAGTTTGTTTGTTTATTACGCTTTCACGCCTTAACTTTTAAATCATCATTATAGTCAGGAGGCCAGAAAAGGCCATAGGCTACTTTTCATCCCGGAAAAAAGTTTCCCGTGGGATAGCTATTTTTACATATTTTTTTTTAAATTACTGTGCTGTAGAGTAATGTTTTTATATTATGAAGTCCACACGAACGGAGACGCGGACAGAATCGAATCTTATACACTAGTGACCCTTTTTTTTTTGTTAAGGCGGGAAAAATGTTCCTAACCGCACACCCCGTCGTTTGGGGCAACAAACAGGGTAGTGTGGGGCCTTCACCCACTAAAGAAACCCTCCGTGTGCCGTCTCTCCGCCTTTATTGACGAGCCACTGGAACCATATATACACTAGTGACCCTAGCACTCACTTTGCACTGGTGTATTGATTAATGACAATATATTTACCCCCTTACTAATAAACATTGTATAAGCTCCGAACTATATAATAACTAATTCAGTTTTTTGTTCCGTTCTCCATTCTTTCAACGTCAAACTGTCATATTAGTGACAGAGACACTGAATAACTACTCAGAGGTTATACAACGTTTATTAGTAAGGCACTTAGGATTTTTGAAGAACTATAGCTCTCTCTAGGTTGTATAGAGTATTTTATAGTATGTCTTAAAGTTTTGCGTATTCCGTGATATTGTCGCAATTTGATACAAAATAAAATATCGACATAAAATCATATAACAACTTCGAACATCACCAATACAATGAAAATTGTTTCATAATCCGTTGTGCAAGTTAGAAGAAGTCGCGGGGAATCAAGTTTTAAACTATGTATACAAGTTTAATTCTTGTTAACATAGTAGTATAAGTATAAACCAACTATTAACCAAGTCCAAGGTTCCAAGGCTGAATTGTTATTTTAACGTGTTATCGAGTTTTTCTGCACTGCTTATTAGATAGTATACATTGTATCATGTACAACAGTAGAGGGGTCCGAACCGTCACATTACTTAGTCAAGTCTAGAGGACAAGAGGACACATTCATGAACGTAATAAATAGTATAACAGAATGCGTTACATGGTCCCACTGTTGGGTACAAATCAAGTGCCCACATGTGCCCTAATACGAAAATTAGTCACCTCACTGTTAAAGTGTAAAAGCTATTGTTTTGTTGTTGGTGGCTTCTGCGTTGATATTTTCTGTTTAAGGGACTTTAGGGACCAATGGATAGTGACATAATATGTTTTTAGTCGGTTAAGACACCTATAAAATAACAAGTAGGCAGTTAGTTTTTCTTAACTATGTACGCACAGCTATTAATCTATACAAATAAATAAAATTTAATTGTCTGTTTGTAGGTCTAACTATCTGGCATACGAGAGTATATAGCTTACGTGTAACAAAATAGCAATTATCAAGTTTTTGTCTGTCTATATGTCTCTTTGTTCCAGCTAATCGCCGAAACGGTTCTAACGATTTGGACGGAACTTTTCCTGGCAGATAGCTGATGATATAAAGAGTAATTTAAACTATTTTTATTTTAGAAAAATAATTACGGCTCCGCACAAAAAAAAGAAGAAAATAATACACATTATATAAATTCCATGCGGACGAATTCGCGGGTAGCAGCTAATATCCTATATATGTATAAGTTTTCAGGGTAATTTATTTTACCCAGTGAATGCATTGTTTTTTTTTTGTTGAGTAATGTTACAAAGCGATATAAGTAGACGTAGGAGGCATCGATCGCCGCAAGTCCCACTAAGCCGGGTCCTACAAGGGTCGTTAGATCCTTTGAGAATTTTGTAAAAAGCGTCACAAATACGCTGTCCCCATTGTTAAGCTTGTACAAATGTATGAGAAATAAATAACACAGAGAATTACATCGCCAACATAGAAACACTACCGTGTATATGAGTTCGATATTATACGTGTTAAATGCGTATTGGAACTATTTTATTCCAAAGACACAAGAGTATACTCAGTCATTAAAGTAGGTTTCTATCAGATTATGTTAGAAATCTTAATAAACTCAACTCTTCTGTTTTTTTATTTAATTTCGAATATCATTGTTTTAATATCAATCACTTAACAAAAATTCTTTATCATAAAACACTCACGCATGCTGGATATATTTCAATAATGTTTTCTAAGTTTTATTTCATAGACACTTGAATTTTATCAAAATAATGTGATATAAGTGACCATTTAAAATTAAGTTTTAAAAAACAACGAATTTTATAAGCACTACTTATTCAGTGATGTCTTTTCTGTTAATATAATAACCAACGTAGACAAACAAATTAATGTAATAATGAGAAAAGATAGTCTTACTGCGAACGGGATTCGAACCTGCGTCCCTTCCCATCCGGCCAAGTACTTCGACGGCTGTGTAACAAGAGCTAAAATACAGATCAAAACGTAGACGAAGATGCATCAGCTAGTTAGTTTAATAATCTTGAAGATAATAAGAAGGTACTTATTACCGTTGTGAAAGAAACTTGTACACTACTTATTCTACTAATATCTCTATATTACAATATAGTAGCATTATAATATTAAAAGAAAAATAAGCACACGATAAAACACTGGGAGTTATCGATGATACAATCATCGGAGCTTTACCTACAATCTACAGTCTTCGTACGAGCAAATCCAACCTAAGGCCCCTTGTGCTGTAGGGGAAGGAGGGCATGACAATCACAGGACTCCTTCTTGCCTCGAGTAACACAAGAAATTTGGACAATTTACTTAAGTACAGTTAATCACACACGCATTGGAATGCCACGACATTCGAAAGGTAAACGTATTTTAGGTGTCGTCGTTATTTATCAAAGAGAAGTAAGAAATTTAAAGTAAAGGCTGTGATGAAGGGGCTGTCAGTCATAGAAACATGGATATTAAAGAACCTGTAGCCACAAATTTGAAGTTCCAATCTAGCAAAATATTAAACTCTCAATGCGTTACTTGAATACAATTAAAACCAAGATTTTCTATTAAATTGAAGAGACTGTTTGTAATTTCTAAATACTCGCCATTTACTTAAAGCATATGAAAGTATATCATAATAGCATTTGCCCGCGGCTTCGCCGCAGTCAAAGGATAGTTTTTCGGTTATATCTCGGGTTCCCGATGTAGTAGCGGGATAAAACGTATACCAGTTTTTAAGTCTAATCAAGGCGTTTCAAATAAAAGAAGTTGCATCAAAATCTGTCAAGTAGTTTTTGCGTGCTTTATAATAGTATAGATATTAGGTTACCTATAACAAAATATAAATTTTTTAAGTTTTTGTTAGTCTGTCTGTGTAGTTTGGTTAATCTCCGAAACGGCTGGTCTGATTTGGACATTCGTACATACATACATTTAAGCTATGTATCAAAAATAGAGAGGCGACTATGAGAGAAAGTCAACAACACAAAACAACGACTTTTATTTATATTCTGTCTGTCTGTCTTTTAAAGTATTTCTTAGAAATTATTGAACGGATTTTAATGGGGTTTAAACGTGTGGATAGAGTTTGGCTTGGAGCAAAAAAAAAAGACTGTTAAGTCAGGAAAACAAATATCCTCACTAAAGACTCACCTATTTTAAGATTCACGCAGACGAGTTCAACAATTTGTGACTTCTAAGATTATATTATTGCCAATAAATACTTTAGTGCCTAAAAGTACTAGTCCTTTCCTAAACGCTGACCTATACAAGCACGTATGCTAGATTTTATGATGATGGGTTGAGTGGTTACAGCGTGAAAGAGTAACAAACAAACGCACCTTCGGATCTTCGATCAACAATTCGGACTTATAATATTAGTTAGGATTAATCCACCACAAGACTAGATTAAAACACAATTAAATTTGCGTAGCACCGTAATATAAGCCACTGTCCCACTGCGGCGCACGCTGTGCACGGGCACGCGAATTTTAGCTGTGAGGATTCGTTTGTTTGACAACGTGGGTCTACGTTTCCACTGCAGCACACACTATATACGAATATTACGCCACGAATATGTACAACTGTAGCGCAGCTTAACTTTGAACTGCGTGGCGGCCACTTTCAAGCCAGCCACACGTGTAGCAATTACGTCATTTATCTCGTATTCGTACGTAGCGTGTTCGTGGGTTGTTGTGGACGTTATCGTATAAATTTTCTTGCAAAGCGAAGCTAGACACACGTGCGTAGCGCTGTGTCTTTACTATACAGGAATAATCAACACGAAGACATCTAAGTACGTTATAAGATAGAGGAAGTACAAAAGTGGCCCCCTATAATCTGAGCAGCCGTGTAAAGCATTTCGAAGAGCTCTTTTGTTTCGCAGGGCTCTCCCGCCGATCTGTTGTGTGAAAAGTTGACGGTAAGACGGCCGATTGAGGCAAGTTTTGCTGAAATCAGACAAGTTACATCGTATTCTTGGCGGCTTTTCACTTACAACTTGGTTGTTACGTGACGTTGATGCGACCCAAGTTTGTTCTTTATCCGTGGAGACTTTAATTTTGTTATATACTGTTAGACCCAGCCATTTCGGTTTGCCCCCGCTAATTTGGATTTGTATACTGTTTATTAAAAGAATATGATTGAATTATAAGAGATGATCCATTTCGAGGTTCCCTACTTTTTTAAAGAAAAAAACAGAAAATTCAAATTTAATGGAGAATGTTTATTATCATTTGAAAGAACATTCTTTGGCATTTATTTTTTGAAGATTATGTCTATCAAATGTTGGCCGTTGCTACGTCGCAGATGGTCCATCCGTAGAGTCCAATTTTCGATGACTCGTTCGAGCATTTCGACTGGTAACTGGCGAATGACACGCGTGATGTTTTCCTCCAATTCCTGAATCGAAGCGGGTTTGTCCGCATAAACTTTAGACTTTACATATCCCCGCAGGAAAAAGTCTAACGGTGTGATATCACACGATCTTGGTGGCCCATCGACCGGCCCAAAACGTTACTGACTCTCACCTACTAAAACCCGCCGTGCGCCCTCATCCACCCGTAGTCGGCGGACCACTGGTACCGCGTGTATTCTCTTCAGTGGTCCGCGCAGTGGCTAGCCCCGTTGAGCTCCCTCTCTGAGTGACGTCCCTGCGCACCTGGGATGTCACACCTTTGCGGTAGGCTCAACGCGGGCGGCGCATAGTTCTCTAAGGTGAGCTAGGTCAACCCACACAACACAACGTATTCTAATAAATACAATGTAATAAAAATTAAAACTGCCTCGGTGGTGTAGCGGTAGTGTATGCGACTGCTATTCATGAGGTCTCGGGTTCGTTTTCCGGGTCGGGCAATGTTATTGAGCTTTTTCCTAAAAAGAAAAATTCTCAGTAGCAGCCCGGAGTTTGGAAATGTGCCCGGTAATCGTCAATAGGCTCGCCCCCTATTACGTGGAACTTAAACATAGCTGGCGAGTCGTGGGTGTGTAATACACCTCTGTCAAAATAATGTGATGGTACGATCTGTTACATCCCCAGTTATTATGTACTTAAAGCCTAGTTAGCTGCTTTCGCGGAATAGTATCATGTTGATAATTATGATCCTCATTATATTTGCATTTAATAAAGACAGTTAGATCTAGGACGCTACGGTGAACGGTCGTGCTTCATTTAGGATTAGGACAGTGCGGTGTTTAAGGTCAATAAAATAACAACTTCAAAGGCTTTGGGCGTTTTTTTAAAAACACAAACGGGTGGCTTGGCCTCCTAACAGATCGATACTACGAAGTCATGCCACCTTATACCACAGCCACACCATACATTTTCCTATCAATAATATTTAACTAGTCTTTGCCCGTGGCTTCGCCGCAGCCAAAAGCTAGTTTTTGGGTTATATCTCAAGTTCCCGATATAGTAGCGGGATAAAATGTATACCAGTTGTTAAGTCTAATCAAGGGCTATCAAACAAAAAAAGTTGTATCAAAATCCGTTTAGTAATTTTTGCGTGATGCGCGAACAAACAAACAGATAAACAGACAAAAAATAAGAATAAAATTGTTCGCTTCGCCGCAGCCAAAAGCTAGTTTTTCAGTTATATCTCAGGTTCCCGATATAGTAGCGGAATAAAATGCCTACCAGTTTTTAAGTCAAATCAAGGCCTTTCAAATAAAAAAAAGTTTTATCAAAATCCATCTAGTAGTTCTTTTAAATCAATTCTAAAAAAAAATCTAGTTTAAATAATTTTCTAGTTTTTCGGTTAAATCTCAGGTTCCCGATATAGTAGCGGGATAAAATGTATACCAGTTTTTAAGTCTAATCAAGGCCTTTCAAAAAAAAAAAGTTGCATCAAAATCCGTTCAGTAGTTTTTGTGTGATGCGCGAACAAACAAACAGATAAACACATAAACAGACAAAAATTCTAAAAAAAATTGTTGTGTTTAGACACGCCTATATAGCCTATTACAGACATATTTTCACAAATATCTTAAATGTACAGACACAGCTAACGGAGCTGTGTCTGTACATTTTTATTTTTTTTACTTTACAGCTTTATAATAGTATAGATATATTTAATTTAATTATTTACTTGTCTGATGTGACATGGTGGCATATGTATATATAATACACTAGCCTTTGCCTGCGGCTTCGCCGCAGCCAAAATCTAGTTTTTAGGATATATCTCAGGTTCCCGATATAGTAGCGGGATAAAATATATACCAGTTGTTAAGTCTAATGAAGAGCTATCAAACAAAAAAAAATGCATCAAAATCCGTTCAGCAGTTTTTGCGTGATGCGCAAACAAACAAACAGACAAACAGATAAAGAGACAAACAGAAATCTAAAAAAATCGTTTTGTGTTTAGACACGCCTATATAGCCTAATTCAGTAATTTTTTCTCAGTTACACAGCTTTTTAATAGTATAGAATTAGCGATCGCTTTTGAATTACAAAATATTGAGAATGGTTTCAACGGTTACCACTTAACATCAGATGGACCGTGGATTGTCTGCCACCAGCAATAAATAAAATAATAATGTTCTGTGTAGATGAACTTTTCGCTTCATCATAAGAGAAACCAATTTAAATTAGGTGTATATGTACCCACATGTGTATCAACTTAATAGTGTTTCGACCTCCGGCGGCTCTGTTCATTGTGTTTCAACTGCCTAAACAAACAAACTATAATCAGCATCGTTTGCATACTTATATAATATATTGACTATGTAACTAATAATTCTCGGTCAGCAAACATATATATATATATCACTTCATTAATATTATAGATGAGTTTGTGTATGAGATGTACCTACTATGTGAAATAATAAAATTTATTTTTATCCCAGATTAAACAAATCATCTGGGACGATATTCCAGGAGCTGCAACTTCAAATCCCGCTCGTGACTGCTATTTTCGATTTCACATTTTCGCACTTTGTGATAATTTATATGGTTAAGCATGTTAAATGATTCCATCCATCCACCAGCCTTCCGAAGTCCACTGCTGGACATAGGCCTCCCCAAGAGAACGCCACAACATGTGTTTTGCTCATATGCCGCAATCGCCACGCTTGGCAGGTGGGTTGGCGATCGCAGTGGATGTTGTTAATACTCGAGGGAGTGCTGCTGCCCACTCTCCTGGTATTCCGTCAGTCGGCTCTTACGACTCCCATGGGTGGAGAGGGGTGGGACAATTATAAAGCCGGCCCCACACGGCAAAATATGGGCAAGAGGTGTTAAATGATTAAAAATATATAAAACTAGCTGACCCGACAGGCATTGTCCTGTCTTAGCTATGAACATTGAATTACTTGCGAACATTGATATACCTATAAATTCTTGCAAACTGTCAATGTGCTGAGTTAAAATAGTCGTTAAGTTTTCTGAAATTTTCGAATTATATGCGCAATTTTCTTATTTTTTTCTTTCATAAAAACCTTCTCCTAACAATAATAAACAAATCAAAAAAAAATTAGCGACATTGTTCCATCCGTTCACGCGCGATGCGATGACCAAGGGAAATAGAGATTCATGTTTATATATAGTCTATAGCTGACCCGACAGACCTTGTCCTGTCTTAATTATGAATATTGAATTCGATTTGGTGTAATTAATGAAAAAACTAATATACAAAATTAATATTATTCAAAAATTAATATGACGTTTCTCACATTTTCTTAAATTTTCTAATGTTCCGCTCATCTTTCTTATTGTTTTCTTTCATAAGAACTTTCTCCTGACACTCCTTTTTTCGAGCTTCTAGTTAAAAGGAATCTCTGTCGCAACTAAATACAGTTTTACAAATATATATTATTAACTATTGGTAACCTTATTGTCATGTTAATGACAAACCGTTTAGTAAACGTTAACTTCGAAGCTTGTCTATAAATAATCAGCGTCACCCACTAAATCATTTTAACCCATTAGTATGACAGGGCCGACACTAATTAATCAACGGAATGACAGTAAAGGCGTTTAACACTTTCCTGGGAAGAGAACTCTCCAGAAAGCTTTGAGAATCCAATACGTCATCACGCTCACAGAGAAAAAAACATGCTAAAGACTCCCGTGTTTATACTAAGGCCGCCGGAAATAGCTTTTAGCGGACTATTCTCATTCTCTTTGTGCGTTGTTTATTCAATAATAAGTCTATGGTTTATTTTGCTCTTATTAATAATTACCGCTTCATTAAAATTACGACACTACAAAAATAAAAATAGGCCAGGGTTATTTACCTATGATCGTGTACATCGAAATCGATGTGTGCCAAAGTGACAATAAAATTGGAAAATTACCAACGGAATATATATAGAAGTTTAGAATTCTTGGTGGAAACAGCTTTACTGTCTTTATGTAAAGTTGAAGACAAATCACCCACGTGATATGGCGTCTGGCATCATCTGTCACCATCGCAACTGTCAAACTAGGCTGCTAAATCGATCACGCGCAAACTAATATCGAAGTTGTGTCGACAAGTCGTGCGATTTCGTCGACCAGCCGTTGGCCCAGGGAAATACTCTTTATGAGCACTATCACACTATGAAACTTCTTATTTTGTTTGCATGTTTGCATGCAAAGTTTGATCTGTCCCTGATAAATATACGTAATATTATCCAATAATATTTTTATTTTTGACTAGTTTTATATTGCAGAACTGTTACCAGTCTATATATTTGTAATGGCCATAATTTATGAAGTAGATGAAGTCGGTTAAAAAGAAAGTTTAGTATATTAATTAGCAAACTCTTGAAATTTGTTTATTTTATGATTGGGAGATTAAAACGTGTATTCTAAATTTTCTATTGAAATATGTAACTGTCTGTATTGAACGTCAAATTATTACAAAACATAGACACAAGTTTATTCTTAGAGCACCCCAGCACATCGCTAATAAATAATAACTGAACGTTATTAGGTCTACACTCAGTTAGTAATGATCCGTATCGTAATTTTGTACAAAAATATACTGTATACTATATTGTAGGAATATCTTGGTGTGAATTATTATTTATTAGTATTAAACATCTACTCATATATATAATGCCATAAAATCTTAGTATATTAAAAAGCATAAAAGATTATTTCTTCAATAGTTTCTTGTTTTACCTATCTACTAAAAAACAGTTCACGATTCTTTTAGAACAAAATAAACCGAATGACAATATAGGATTATCCGATGATGGAATAATAACAAAGAATCTTCGGTTTCGATACACACTGCTGAAAATATGGTGTGAGAAAAAAGACGTTTATATTTATATGTTTATAACCTCGAGCGGATCAACAAAGCACTTGTGGAAAGGTCTAGTGAATCTCGGGTTTCGTCGATGTTTGCCGAAGGATATCCCGGGACAAACGAGTCCGGGGCTGGCGATCCCGGGATCATGGCCCTGTTTAGGGACAACAATAGCGATGGAGGTACCGTGATACCACGATATATATTATCTTTGTTGACACCGCATCATGTAGGTCGTTTTTTGTCACCAATTTTCTCATTGTTGTTATAAAATAACTTTGTCCCTTGAAATCGCAATCCTTTTTGTGGAATAAAAAGATTTAGGTTCGGTCAAAAAGTTATGTTCGATAAAAATATTTACTTGAAGAGTGTCAATTACTATACAAATCATGTTTTAGAGATTCTTTGATCTCTAATAGATCCCTTAACGGAGAACACATGGCGAACATCTACGAAGTGACAGTTTTCTTTAAAACTGAAGTAATAAATATACTATCACATAACTGGCAGTATAAACGGCAAGATTATGTTGATCCGATCATTCTCTATTTACCAAGAGAGATTTGCAAACATCTTTTGTGTACGAACAAACTACGAAGTGATAATGCCTCTACCGTTTTGACCCTTACACACAACGGGGTTTACACGCAATATCGTTCAATAAATCATTAGAATTTGTATTTAATATTCTTAATTATTATAGTTTTGTTTGCCATCTCTATTCCACGCCATTTACATTTTAAAATATTTGAGAACTTCAAAAGACAAATCAGTGACAGCTAAATTAAATTTACTAACGGAGGGCCCGTCCGTTGCAATACACGTCAGTTATAGCAACATCACCTACTGGTACTTGACCAGGCAATTAGTTCACTTGACTCGGGTCATAGAGCCACCCGTATATAGTGAACGCCGGCGGACCATAGGTCAATATATTCAACTTCTGTTATTACTTGATAAGTAGTCTAGCGTAATGTGATTATTTTTAATTGAGTTTGTTGCAAGGGATACTTGGACAGTACTTATTACAGATAATGTTCTCAAAAATTTGTAGCTTATATACTCGTATACGTATCTAGTGAGGCTCTTGTGATTGAAGCATGTCATTGATGTTCAACGCTTCAAATGATAAAGATTTCTTGAGAACTGGTACTTAGGTATATTTCTGCCTATAAGTAATTACAAAGACGACCCTGTTATGCTTTCCCTTTTTGAAACAAGTATATTTCAGATACTGGCGGAGTATTTCATTATATATTAATGTTATTTCATTTCTGTTCCAGGTATGTTTATTATCATAAAACGATAATGCTCGGGTGAGTTACAACATACGTTTGGACGCTCAGTGATAAAGGTGACCCAGAATTCCTTTAAAAAGCTGATTAAAGAATCACATTATTATATTCACAAGTTACGTGGGAAAAAGAAAGTAGAAAATTATGTTTGCACTGAAAAAATATAGGTACTTATATCTTTTGAGTTATAGATGAAAACAGCGGTGTCCCTAGAGTCAGGGATGATATTAAAATATCTGTGCTTGGGGGGACGAGACACACGATACAAAAAAGAACGAGGTGAGCTCAATTTTGTCGATTCGATGTCCCCAATTCGTTTGCTGAATTCTTAATAGCGCCTTAGGGTCGGCTTGGGACGTAATACAACATTTTTGTATTTAATCTGCGTTTTTACGCTCTAGACTCCGTATCTCGCAGTACGGGAATTCAATTGAGAACTAATATTTTTTTATTTAATCTTAATAACCTATATGTTTAAACTTAGTTCTAAATGTTTAAAAGTTTAGAGAGCGTGTTTTCGTCATTATATATACGGCTTACCCAGTGATGGCGTCGTTGACGCGTGACAAGCGCCCTTGCAGCGAGACACAACACGACGACAGCGCGGCTGCCATCGTTGGTCTAAAAGATCTCACAATAATAATATGGCATTTTACAAACGGTTGAGATAATCCTATCATCTTCTAGTTCTTGCAACTCTCAGTAAATAAAATTGTTAACGCTTGGGAAAACGACAATATAACATTTTAACTTTAAGTTTAAATAGGTACATCAGTGATTCTTTCTACAATTAATAAATAATAATAAATATTCATAGACATTTGCACACAACGTCCTCTGGTCCCAAACTAAGCTTAACGCTTGTGATATGGGTACCAGATTACGGATATAATACATATATTACTTTTCTTTTTTTTTGTAAATACATACATATAATAGATAGAAAACACCCAGACGCAGTACAAATATCTGTGTTAATCACACAAATAATTGTACTGAGTGGGAATCGAACCCACGACCTCGTGCACGGAAGTCGGTTACACTACCGACTACGCCACGAGGCCCGTCTCGGAATTTATAAAATACAAGTAAATTCGTTATATTTTTGCAAGATTGAAATCTGTGGCACAGTAGGTACTTATAGAAAGTGTTTGTATTGAAACTAAAATAGCGGTTATGTAGAATTCAATACCATAAATTTTTCTTTGCAGACTATCTTGTCTGATTGCTTCAAGATTAATGGGAAAAATAAATATTTTCTCAAGTAAATGTAGTCATATCTGACGACATTCAGACTAAACCGATTTAGAACTGTTTCTTTAAGATGAAAACGTCTGTTTGTGGTAGTATAGACTTAAATTTTCTATATTGAAGCTACATTTTAGTGCAATGCCTAAAACGAATATCAAAATTATTGGGAAATGAAACAAAATAAAAAAAGAGCACGAGTACCAATCTAAATAACTAGTAACAACAGGTTTACAAGTCGCAATTGTGCTTAAGCTATTCTTAAAAAATGGTAGATAAAAAGTTGTTTGAGTTGATGTTGGGTCTATTACATTGATTTCGATTTTGGATGATTTCCTAATTAAAATAACAAATTATTTATGAAAGTGGAAAAAGGGAACAAGCAGGATTCGAACCTGCGTCCCATCCAATCCGGGGAGGTTCGAATCCTAAAGTTCCCTTTTTCCACTTTCACAAATAATTTGTTATTTAAAGTAGCAGAATATGTCAAGTACTAAAAATACAGATCAAAATGATTTCCTAATTAATTAATTCGACTCACAAAAACATACTAATTTAATTAAATAGCTCTTTAGACATAACACCCACACTAGGAAATAATTACTGTGTCGGTATGTCGTAGGTATAATGTAATGTAATAAATATATAATAAGCATTAACGAATACAAGTACCCACACACAACAAGACTCAGAATAACTATTATTAATGTGAATAGTACAATTCAAGGCGCGTGGTCGCTATCTAAAACACTATACTACCTGTGCCATAAATTAATATTGAAAATTAATTGAATCATATATTTTGTCAAATAAATTTACATTTATTCAATGGTTTACCGGCGTTCTAATTCTCGGCGCCCCGTTTAATTGATCTACATTGTTTCTACGAGATAATTTCGCTCCGACTCGATCCCGTCCTATCACTTGTCACTGTTTTATTACCTACCCCTTAGCGGATTGCGGATTGTTCGCGGAAATGCTTTCTCATTTGCTACTCTACTAATTTTATTTGATCTTTATGACAGCTGATAAATAAAGATACGTTATTTTTAAGTTGTCATAACGTCTATCAGACTTTCGACTGCGAATACTGCATTGGTTTACGTTATTATTAATACTCTCAAGGCAGCTATTGATTTGCTCTGACAGTGCAATATGTAGCCTTCATAAACTTTTTTATGTTAATATTTACCTTTGCCCGCGGCTTCGCCGCAGCCAAAAGCTAGTTTTTCGGTTATCTCTCAGGTTCCCTATATAGTAGTGGGATAAAATGTATATCATTTTTTTAATTATAATGAAGGCCTTTCAAATAAAAAAAGTTTCATCAAAATCTATCAGTAGTTTTTGCGTAATGCGCCAACAAACAAACAGACAAAAATTCTAAAAGTTTTGTGTTTATACACGCCTATTAAAGTGTTTTTTTTCTCAAATATCTTGAATGTACAGACACAGCTCTGTTACAGCTTTATAATAGTATAGAAAAGTTGTGTCGACACAAGAGCTGTGTTGTACTATACGTTGTATATATATCGTCAGTGCAACTCTAGATCGCATAATTTAATTTAATTTCCATGCATACTATAATTCTCTTGATATAAATAGTAAAATTAGAACATTTAATTAGTATTTATTATCGTGAGCATTGAATACGCTCACATTAACTACAGCATCTATTGACTCTCTTCGCGATACATAACAACATGTGGGTACCATTTAACATGCTCTGAGAATACAATTAGTATTTCATTTTGAGCCGCGCAAAGATTACAAGATGTGTGGAGTACTTACTACAATATATCGCTTGTGTTAGCGACGATTTATATAGACAGAAGTCTATACAAAGTGCTTTTAAACTTATATAACGGATGAAATATTTTTTTTTATTTATGCTACGAAGGTGGCAAACAAGCATTATGACCCACTTGATGGTAAGCGTTATAGATATTAGCAGCACTAGACGCATATCACTCGCGTGTCACTTACTCCAAGGAAAGGAAAAAGAGGTGGTGAGGAAGGATAAAAAGGTGAGAATGAGCAGGGGGAAAGTTGATTTTTTTATTTTATTTTCTCTGTAGTATCACAGAAAAGTCTATATATAATTTTTGAAATTTGGTTTTGTTTGTTACTTACTTACTTATCATCACGCCATTTCCCTTGCGGGGTAGGCAGAGAGAACAGAGTGCCAAGAAGCTCTATTCTTGCATACATTCTCTCGCTTCCTCAACATCCATAACTCTCTTCATATACGCTCGCCGGTTTCGGAGACTCCTGACTCCACCTTCCTTCAATACATGACCAATTTGGTCTAGGTAGGTAAGTCTCGGTCTCCCCCTGTATCTACACCTTACTTCCACTTTCGCATCGTATATCTTCTTAGCCAGTCGCTCGTCCGGCATTCTTTCCACATGTCCGAACCATCGGAGCATTCGCTTTCGCATCTTTACACCAATACTCTCTTTCATACCTTCTTTGTTTGTTAGTTTTATTATTTTTGAAACATTTTCATATTTCCTTTTTTTTTTTTTTGGATATCTAAATATCTTATTGTTTTATAGTTTTCTTTGTGTGATCGATGTGAACGACGTCCGTGACATTATCAAGGCGCTCCAACGGTAGACCAACGCAGGTCTTTTGACCTGTTTTATGTTGAGTTGGGATCATAATGTAACGAATGTCTCTATTTTTTATTTTTTTTCTAAGTTTTATTTATATGTATATTTTTTTTATTCGTTACAATAAATATTTTCTTTCTTTCTTTCTTTACTTTACGAAACGAGCAGGCCTATTCGTGCTGGGACAAGCAAGTAGGTTCAAAAACTTTTTGCTTCACTATCTTCCTACACTATTAAATTACACTTGAAATCTATAGTTGTACCTATTTTCATTGAATTTCTCGACTTGTGAAGATATAGAATAGACTTCAAAAAAACTAAAACATTAACAACGACAATGTACCAGTAATAAAGGCAGAGGTTGAGTATTTAAGCGGGGAACGAAACGACAGTCGTTGAACAGCCTCCACTACGCCTAATTGGTCTTACGATTACTACCCTCGTACCCGTCATTTAAACAAAAAGCAGTTTAAAATACGCCCTTGTAAGGTCTAGATTACAATTTTTTTGATAAAATAAAAGCCTTCACGGGTGCCGTCCGCCCTTTTTCCACGTGCTCGTTGTCAGTGTAATTGATCGTCGCTGCCGCTGCAAGATAATTCCGCTGTGACGTGATCCGCATTGTTGTGATCGTTTTATTACACCCTTATTGCTTCTCAGATGCAAGGGAAATGCAAAACAAGCAGACGTTAATTGGACCAGATATGACTCAATACGCCACAGTTAAAATTACGTAGCAATGCACTTAATTTCATATCTATCTATATAATAAAAATCGATTGCTGGTCGTTAGTCTCGCTAAAACTCGAAAACTGGCTTGACCGATTTGAATAATTGTATTTGTGTTTTGTTCGCTCCATTACAGGGGTTTCAGTTTGGAAATGCGCCCGGTAGACGTCAATAGGCTCAATATTACGTGGGACTTCAACATAGCTGGCGAGTCGTGGGTGTGTAATACACCTCTGCCTACCCCTTATGGGGAATACAGGCGTGATGCTATGTTTTTTTTTATTACAGGGGTGGTTTAAACGTATAGAAAATAGGGAAATCCAATAAAAAAGGAGAAAAATTTAAAAAATCTGTATTGGTATGGTAACTTTGTATAAGGGTATTTCGCTAAAAACGATAAAATGACAGCAACTGTCATTCTTAATAATTCATTTGAATAAGGTACAAGCAAGTTCAATTTAATAACCTATCTAAATTCAAACCTTAGACGATGCAGATTGATAATCGCAGAAATTGTAGGAGATACGAAGTTCACCGGGTCATCTAGTTATATATAATATTAAGTAGAAAATTTTAATATTGCTTGGTTGTAGGATTATGTTAAAGACTTTTTTATTCTACTCGGGTGGCAATCTTTATTATCCCTCCTCCACACCTCCTATCCTTTCTTGGGAGATGGCGATGCGAGAGTGATGCCTCTGATGTTAGCATCTATACCGCTTACCATCAGAAGGACGGTATGTTTGTTGCTACCCACCTAGTATGAACACATGAAGCTGCGACGGACTAAGAATACAAGTGTTAAGTGTTTTACCACCCCATCCTTTACCATGGGTGT
This sequence comes from Leucoma salicis, assembly GCA_948253155.1. Lineage (NCBI taxonomy): Eukaryota > Metazoa > Arthropoda > Insecta > Lepidoptera > Erebidae > Leucoma > Leucoma salicis. The sequence goes on from OX411815.1 coordinate 12,053,527, forward strand.
CGTCGTACAAGGCGAATAAGGGAAGTAAGCAATTATCACCCATTGCATTACTGGTGGTAGGGCTGGGTTGGTGAGAGTACTCATTTGCTATCGGACCCGAACGGGTCGGTACCACCGTCTCGGTGCTCGTCTGTGGGTCGGAGACGGTGTGACACTGATGTGCTTCAGGTGTGTGTTTTGGTTGAAGCAGTAGATAGCCGTTTATTCTTTCTCATCATATCTGAGAAATGAAATGGTGCGCAGCGGCTTGACAATACTCTCGGTATAGTTGAGTCCATGAGCGGCAGTTACCACTTACTATCAGGTGGGCCGTGGCTCATCTGCCATCACAAGCAATAAAAAAAAGCGTATAAAACCTCGTAAGTATACATAAATGGTTTTGCTAAATGGCAGAGCATATCGAATGCTTGAAAAATATAAAAATAAAAAAATGCAATTATTATGTATATTTTGTGTGGGGCCAGCTTTAGAATTGTCCCCCTCTCTCTACCCATGGGAGTTGTAAGAGCCGACTGAGGGAATACCGGAAGAGTGGGCAACAGCACTCCTTCGAGTATTAACAACATTCACTGCGATCGCCAACCCGCCTGCCAAGCGTGGCGATTACGGCACTATCCCCCATTCTTGGGGAGGCCTATGTCCAGCAGTGGATGTTAAAAGGCTGATGGATGGATGGATGGATGGATGGATTATTTATATATATTTTTAAGTACTTGACATGCTTGGATGCAATTCTACCAAACACAAAGTGCCCTCACTCGTTGCTATCATATTCTATTTCACATTTTCACACCTTGTGGATACACAAATGTCACCAGACCAGCGCATTCTTCCCTATTATACTTCCAATTTATACCATCAATAAATCGTACCCTTTGAGATTTCCTTTATTTTGGCAACAAGAGCAGAAACAATTGCCTTTGAGGTTGAATACAAAATTGCTCCGATTGAATTAGTTATAACTCTGTTTCATCTTGTGTGGCAAATGTTAAGTTTCACGTTATATACGGCGTTCTCACTTGTTTTATTTACTAACCGTAATCAACGATGCCTCTGCTAACAAGCATGTACGTTACAGGCTTCATTTTCAATACAAGCTCTGTATAATTACACGCCTTTGGGGGACACGCTTCAATTATTACTGTATAACGCTCTTAAGTACCACACTGTAGGTTTTGTTTTGAAACATCTTTTGCGCAACATTTTAGAACAAGTATTATAGATAATATTGAAGATGTTTCAATGGTCCCCAAATCAGACTTTAAGTATCATAAAAAAAATACAATTTAAAAACAAACACTTTTTAAAAAACTGCCATAGATTTTTTTTTATATTTACTATAGAATTTGAGCTTCGGCAAATTTTGTGAAACAGAAAAAAGAAATTACTGCGACAAGGATCCGAATCTGCGTCTTTCCAAATCCAGTGATTGCCCCAGTTTCTAGTAAGTAGCTGGACATGTCAGATGCTAAAATATTAATTAAGTACATAATAAGAGTGGGATATAATTATACAAATGAAGATCAAAGGCTGTGCCTACTGCCAATTAAGATCGTTTAATGTCACATGACGCGTTAAACAGTCATATACAGTTTATAATAACAAAATGTGTTATATGTTACTGAATATGAATTTAATACTTTATCTTACACCCATAAAATAATCGTTAAAATACCGCGTAGCGTAACCGTAGTACTGCGTAGACGTTTAACTGCTTAAGTATGTTGAATTTCTTTGATAATAAAGGCACTTTGTGTTGAGTGGAATAATAGTCTAATACACATTATTTTCGTATAAAGAGCTGTGAGTTTTAACTGTGGAACGTCATAATGTTTGCTGTTATATTTTGATGATGATACTTTTAATCAATGTGCCAGATCCACAATGCACGTTTAAGCGTAATGCGAATATTGTTTAAATAAAAAATCAACAATGCGAAAGTGAGTTTATTTTTTTGTTACGCTTTCTCGTGGTAAAACACTAAATTACCGGTTATTGTGCCACTAGTTTGTTGTTACATCAATTATACGTGATGACAATTGTCACACTGTATCAATACAGATTGCTACTTTAAGGCCGCATTTTGTTATTTGTTTTCCAATTATCATTTATCACAGAATAAATACTACAGTGATATATCCAGCTTGCCTTACATAGAACAGTCAAAGTAACAAATGTTTTCGTATACTTTAAACACAGCATTGATATTGGCTAAATGTTATTATATTATAATATATCTATCCGTTTTCTAATTTAGAATAGAGCAAGTTGTTGGTTTCTGTTGTTTATTTTACGAAAACAATATTACAGGTGCTTATTTTGTCATCGCAGAAACAGTGGCCTTTTTATGATGTGGGGTTTTAAAATAACTCTTGCCATAATAAATAAGGTTATAACAAGCTATGTTTACGAAAAAATCTTTGTTAAAGCCACGAAGAATAGTAGAGATTAACTACTGACTATAATCATTCAAATTGTTGGCTAACAGTGGTCAATTAGTCAAAAACCTTAAAATGGTGACCCATCTATTGCAAAATGTGTCTATACCGTCTCTTTATCCATAAGTTTATCGTGTGGTCTCTTAGGATTCTGAACTATTATCATTTATAGTAAAAGCAGCGCAGCATATAAGAAATCACTTTGATAAAATGAGATGATTTACTTTGCCCTTTGTTAATATATGCCAACAGGCAATTTAACTCACTAATTAGTAAAGTCTGCAAGAAAATGATCAAAACCTTCTGTAGAAAAAATACTTGCAAATTTGATTAATGACAAAAGTAAAAGCTTTCATGAGCATGAAGTCGTTTCATTTTGAAAGAACCAACTCAAATATATACCTAATTTGTATTTAATAAAGATTAGGCCACTGTCGGCTTTAAACCAGTCCATGAGTTTGGAACTCTGTAGCAATTATAATAATGGGTTACACATAAAATAAATTGAGTGGAAGTTTATTCGATTGTTAGTATAAATGTGCTACTCCTCGGAACAGTATGTGACCCGCGTAATTACTTTACATAATCACAAGGCTGTAAAGTTTTTAGTTGTCATCTCTGCAGTATCTTGTGTAACGCGCAGATTTCTGTGTAAATCTGGTGAAGAGTGTTTGTGTTTTCCTGTGAAACAATAAATAGTGGATTGCAGTTATATTTTCATTGTTTATTATTAATTAACTTTTTCATAAGTATAATATTTTAAAAATTTATATGTTCCCCAGCGAACCAAAGGAATTTTATAAATATCAGTATAGCGTTTTACTCTGTTATGATTTGGAAGCTTTCATTGAAACTTTGCAATGTTCAACGCACCAGGGAATTATATTATTTATTACTACAACACCTGTGACAGGACGCGGAAAGTTTCCTCAAAAGTCTCACTCGGCTAGCCTGGTGTAATGGGGAGAATAAGTCTACGTTCCTCGCGCCTAATTTGGCAACCCGACGCGTGGAATTTATAGGGGTGAGGTCTTTACAGCTTGAAATATTCGAAGGCTCCACTCGACCGTGAGTTATGAATGAATCCCGTTAAAGAACCCGGAAAATTTCTAACGGCACGCGTAATGGCTCTGACATGGTACGGGATCACTCAACGTTGGCATTGCCGATGTGGATTTTATATCATATTATAAAATAATTGCGAAAATTATGGCCTCTCGTAAGTCTTTTGCCTTAATATTTATAAATACTGGTTATAAAATTTGCTATTGTTTAGTGAAACGGTTTAAGATCGCGCTATTTCTCATAGAAAGCAAACAATTAACGGTAGCAAATGGAATATACAAATAAAAGAATGAACCATAATGGGCACTACATCGGTAACAGCCGCACAACGCGCCATTCAAATCTGTTTGATTTATGCTAAGTAATCGTCTCGCCGCTTCTGTCTGATGGGAAACTGGAGAAAATGGTAGAGACTATTTTTTGTTAAATGCTTCGCTCAGTTGAAATAAAGCAAGAGTAACGAGATAAAATGGGAAAGTGAAAGTTTATGTTGACATTAACTTTCTTTTTATAAATTTGTTTAAAGTTTTCAGTTATTAATTAATTTGATGTTTTATTTCTTTAAACTCAAACGATAAATTTATATAATTTTTGTGTTATTCTAATATAACTTAAGACTTTATTTTACGTTTTTTGGTTCGTTTAGCTATAATCTCTAAAACTACAGGTTTTGTGAAGTACTTTTTATTTTATATCCTTTTTTATCAGAGAATTCGTAGGTTATGTTCTTCACGCTACGGAGTAGTGGCAATCAGCGAGTGTGCTGCGAAACACAGAACTGTAAATGTTTAATTTTTCTCTAAGTAATGAAAAAAGGCGTGTGTTGCCAATGACCCATCTGATGGTAAGTAGTAACCGCCGCTCATTGACTCAACATTATGCTATGTCCTGGTATAACCAAATCAAACCGAATAACAAATAAGTCCTCTCATTTAGTACTTAATACTATCACCAGTACTGGGTGATAATTGCTTACTTCCCTTGGTCGCCTTGTACGACATGCATGAGCAAGAATAGGGTGGTAACTTTTGTATTCTTAGTTCGTCGCCACACACGGGTTGATGGGCCTCGTGGCGTAGTCCGTAGTGTAACCGACTTCCGTGCACGAGGTCGTGGGTTCGATTCCCACTCAGGACAATTGTTTGTGTGATGAACACAGATATTTGTACTGCGTCTAGGTGTTTTCTATCTATTATATGTATGTATTTACAAAAAAAAGTAATATATGTATTATATGCGTAATCTGGTACCCAAGCACAAGCGTTAAGCTTAGTTTGGGACCAGAAGACGTTGTGTGAAATATCCGTGAATATTTATTTATTTTACACAGAAATTTAATGTGAACATTTATTTATTTATTTTACATAGAAGAAATCCGCGAGATCCGTTAGTCGAGTTTTAAACTTGTTAAAATAATACCAGAAGTGCTCTTTTACAATATTAACAGGTTGTGTTTCTTAGAGCAAGTAGTTTTTTTTGTTAAAATAAATTTGTATTCCTTTAAGTTTAGGTTACGATGGGACAAACATAAATATACCCAAAGAATAAAAGTCCCATAAAAATTAAGTAATAAAATATCAACAGGTTAAAAACAGCATAATGTCAAAGGCTTTAATTTTTTTTTATTATTATTAATTTTCCAACACATTAAGCCCCTTAATATTCTCGCGGTGAACATTTAACATTGAATCCAGTTATGTGAATATTTTGAACACTTTGTTGACTTTAAAACATTGTTACTGGGGTCCTCACGTAACATTTTGTAAAGTAAACACGTGGTTATACTTTTACATAAAGTTTGGAGCAAATTTATTGTAACGTTCTAAAAAGTTGGTTATTATTTGAGTTGAACAGTCGGCAACATAATGATAAATAGTTGAAGGATTTTGGGAACTGCCACTTATGATCCTAGCACGCCAGCAGCACCAGTTTTATACCTGAACAGCATACCATTTAAATCCTAAACTAAAACAGCATATCACTTAAATTTAATTCAAATCAATTACCTAAAAATCAAGTTAATTTTTAACAGATAAAGAAATATAGTAAATATTAGTATAAAATATTAGGATGCTAGTTATAGCTAATGCTCATGCCGTTTGTGACATCCAGGTTAGAATTTAAATTTCTAGTGGCCCGCCAATACAGGCGGAGAGACGGCACACGGTGGGTTTATTTAGTGGATGAGGGCCCCACACTACCTTGTTCGTTGCCCCGAACGACGGGGTGTGCGGTTAGGTACATTTTTTCTCGCCTTATCAAAAAGAAGGTTAGAATTTAAATACATTTTATTCCATCCAACTTTATAATATGTACTCTTAAATAGTAATTTGTAATCTCCTCGACGTTATATGTTCCCTCTAAAACAACTTCACAAAGATTATCGGTAGAAAATCAAGTCACGTATAGGGTTTGCAAGCGTGAAGGTACTTTTTCGCGATTGGTTGCAGATCCATCGAGGAGATATGTAAGGGGTCCACACATTAGAGACAAAATTGAAATAGATTAAGTTTTACTGTCAGCGAACTAGATCGTGATAACATTAAGATTTTTATCCAGTAAAATCTACTATTTTAAAGCTGTAACAGAGCTATGTCTATATATATTTAAGATATTTCAGAAAAAATGTCTGTATTGGGCTTCTGAGCATAAAACATTTGTTTGATCGCACATCACGCAAAAACTACTGAACGGTTATAGTCGGTCCTGAAAGGCTGAATCTTTTTGTATAGCTCTTGATTAGACTTAAACACCGGTATAATAGTGCGGAGCCGTGAGCAAAGGTATTTCATAAAATTTCAAGTAATTCGACAAATATCGTCTTTAGTTCGCCGAGGTTCAGCTAATTAATTATTTTAAACCAAATTAATTAGTTCAACCTCGGTGAACTTTCGAAACTTCAGTGAAATTTGTCAAGATTATATAGTATAATTTGTAAAATACCTGTTACTTATTTACCTGAACGGTTGTCCATTAGCTTATTTATAATAAATAATACAATGATAAATTAATCTCCAATTTTAGTAGTTGAGTTAAAGTAGTTTGCAATCTCTGGATAAAACTACGACTGGCGTAACTGTGAAGTTGAATTGTCGCATTAATTACGTTGTAAGAGTTACATTGTAAGGTATAGTATGTACAGCACCACCTAGCTGCACCATCAATAAAACAGGTGACATCGAGCCAGGGCGGCATGCCAGCTAATTTTCATACTAAACGAGCGGGTGCATTATTAAAATGTGCTTCTGACGTGACAACCCTCACTCGACCTCAGCGAGCATCTAAACTTGACTCTGCAACGGAGCTGTTAACTATTTAAGATATTTGCTTCAGTGAGGTACTAGTTTATAGGACAGGTGTATCTACAGCAGTAATGTATCTATAAATTGTGTAGTATACACTGATACAAGCCGTTAAAACTTGTAACTTATAAGTGAGTAGTTGTATTTTATTCTTATTATTATTTTTAATAACAATAATTATTATTGTATGGTATTCTACGAGAATATTATCAATCGCCATGATTTTTTTATTTTACAAACGTATTTGCAACAATTTACTTTCATGTTATATCTTGACAGACTTGTGCGTACCCAATGACTGTAGTAATAATATACCATGATTCCCCCCTCATTCTTGTTCTTATAAGTAAAATAATTTTCCTTAATATTAATGGTGTGTTCGGTTATGAATTTATGAGGGAAGATGTCCAGTTCAAACACCACTGAGTGAGAGGGGTTCTTCGCTATGAGAATTAGGCCCGCTGAGCTATGATGACTATTTATCATTAGTTGAGACTGTTAGCTCGCTACCATCGTTAGTAATAAAGGATTACTATTATAGCTTTCAGATCCTGTTAATCCTTTCACTAAATATGACATATTTATTTTATTTTCGATTTCACATTTTTCACTTTGTGTTTAATGTATAGTGCTAAGCATGTCAAATCATAAAAATATATATAAAAATATCTAAATATTTAAAGGGTTTGCGTCATTATTAGGTAAAATCTTAATTGTAAAATTAAGTTTACCTGGTCGGTATAATGTATGAAAATACTTCCGACAGATGGCGCAGGCGTCACCCAAAGACGTTAAGTATGATGTGTTATCGAAATTAGCAGTCAGGAGCAATTGTCAGGATGGCTGAATTGGTAAAGCATCTGGACGGTATCCAGAAGATGCAGGTTCAAATCCTGCTCCTGACTGTTATTTTCGATTTCACATTTTTCACTTTGTGTTTAATGTATAGTGCTAAGCATGTTAAATGCTAAAAATATATATAAAAATATCTAAATTACATATTCCGTTATAAAAATTCTATTATTTTAAATGCACATGTCCCTATCTCTTTCTATTTTATTTGCACTGATCTCCACTTAAAGAGGGCAACCTCTGTTCTCTGATAATAATTTTGTTTTCTTTAATGTAGCTAACCATGTTTGAATGCCTTGACATTTTATATCATTTATCTAGCTGCAAAATTTTCATTGCCGTTGCTGAGAGTCGGTGTCAAAACTAAAGAACGTTAGGCTAATGTATGCAGATTGTATCTTTCGGTACTTTATACTGAACTAACGCACAATTCACTGCAATTTTACCGCATTATGCTCCTTCTATAATATGTTTATTCTACGTACGTATACGCTTTTAATCTGTATCTTTTTTTTTCTTACTTACAACCTATATTCGGTACGAGCGACATTATATACCCTACTGTATGATAGATTAGCCTGTGTATTAGTAATGTGTAGTCTATACCGGATTAGGATAGGGCTTAGTTTCGCGGTTTTCTTCGCAACACGCGAAAATTGCCTACATTAGCCCTTTACCATCAGGTGGGCAGTATTTTTTTGTTTGTTTTTCACACCTGTAGAGTCAAAACACGGATTAGGTACATTTCACAATTACTGTACAGATTTGATTGCTATATTAAAAATAAGGAGCCTTGCACAAATTAAAATCATTCCTGCAAAAAATATAATTTTACACACGTAAAATTAAATTCAATTTACAATAAACTTCAACTCTCGATAAACTATTAACAAAGAGATTAGTCTCAAAGACTAATTAAGAAAGCCAATTAAACAGGGAGATCTTGCTCTACTTCGCTTGGCACATTGGCGAACAAATTATATCTCATGATTCGCTAAGATTTTTCCAGATTGTGTAAAATTCAATGAAATAGAAAGCCCAGTAAGGAAAATAGACATATGCTCATAAATAAATATTGCCTTTACTTTTGTAATTAGTTATTTTTGCGACGCTTTCAGTACGACTATTAACTTTCAATCGTTACAAATTGCGGAGTATTATGGTGTGGTATTCAATAAGAGAATCGCGTAGCGTAGATGGTAGATAAGGTAAAAGCGAGGAAATAACACTTTAGTAAATAACAACAATGTCACAAAGTGTAATTAAATTGTGTAATTTAACAGTCAATAAACGTGTGCATTATTAACGTTGACTTAAATTAATTAAATTCAGGACTCCTGCTTTTAAAATAAAATTAACATTGACGTTTTAGAAACACTGTCAATTTTGTAATACTTAGTATTTCATTGATTCACATACTCATACAAACTATCTTATGTAATAGACAACTACGTGTAGTTTTAATATACTCTGCAATTGTAATGAAATTTTAGTTGTTATTCTATGATTGTATATCTGACATAGTAAAACCAATTCTTACATAATGCGCGAGTCTTTTAAATGTGTGTTGTATACACAATCATTTAAAAGACTTGCTTATTATTTTTAGCTTATTTTGCTTCGTCTTTTAAATGAGTGTGTTTGCATGCTTATTAGATAGTAAAACTACTTCTCACATAACGCACGAGGCTTTTAAATGAGCGTCTATGCATGCTTATACCAACCTTTGCCCATGGCTCTGCCGCAGGCAAAAGCTAGTCTTTAGGTAAGATTACAGGTTCCTGACACAGTAGCGAGATAAAACGTATACCAGTTTTTTAGTCTAATCAAGAGCTATCAAACAAAAAAGGTATTATTAAAATTCGTACAGTAGTTTTTACATGTTGTGCGAAAAAAACAATCTAAAAAACGGTTTTGTCTTTAGACACACCTAAACAACATAATACGGTTTTTAAAGTGCAAATTATTTGTGAATAAGTAAAAAGAGATTTTTTGTACTAGCGGGAATCGAACCCGCGTCTTTTCCAATCCGGGGAAGTGCTCTAAGCCATTGAGCTATAGTACAAATCTTTCAATCATCCGAATCTCCTTATCACATTTGTCTTGACGATTGGATAATTGCATTTAAATACGTTTCCCATAGATGGCGTTGGTCGTTATTATTTATACATAAGTTACTTACAAAAAAATCTGTTTTTGTCTGTTGTTTGAGATGTATTTGTAATATACATAGATATACCCTTTATTGTACATAATAAACACAAATTATTAAGTACAGTTTTCGATCTCATGTGTACAAATGGCGGCCTTATCACAGGTAGTGATTTCTTCCAGGCAACCATTGGATGGAAAGTGAGAGTTTTAACTTATACATTTACATAAATATATAGAATATACCTATAATATATACGATAATTTAGTTCCATCCATCCATCAGCCTTTCGACGTCCACTGCTGGACATAGGCCTCCCCAAAGGGGGATAGTGCCGTAATCGCCACGCTTGGCAGGCGGGTTGGCGATCGCAGTGTATGTTGTTAATACTCGAGGGGGGAGTGTTGCTGCCCACTCCCTCGGTATTCCCTCAGTCGGCTCTTATGACTCCCATGGGTGGAGAGGGGTGTGACAATTCTAAAGCCGGCCCACACGGCAAACGGCGATAATTTAACTAAATTATTTATATTTTAATTTTTCTGTGTTTTTCGTAAAGTAAATAATACATGTGATATCATTATTTTCATTTTAAATCATACGCCACTCAAACAATCTGAACGCAAACACAATTTGTGCTGACACTGTCAGCTGTGATCACAACTGCTGATTTTAATTGACTGGTGATTCTATCAATTATATGAATTTTAAAATTACCAACACGACGTATTTGCTAAAACAAATAAATATACTTTTGTATTTTGTCACTGTAAAGAGCATTTCTGCTTACAACGATATCTAAGTCGCTCACCGAAAACATGAAACGCTTAGATGAGTATGTAAATAGCATACGCCCAAAAGGAATTGCGTCTCTAGTGGGGTTCCTTTCTTAAATATTAATAAAAGCACCGGGGTACTTTTGCGACACTTTGAGAGTAGACGCGTTGCATATTAAAGACAAAGAAGTTGACAGAGAACGATTTTGTAGTACCTATCCTTAAATTTATTATTCTACGTACTTCCTAAATATAACTAACCTTTACTTTCATTCATTTAATAATAATGTACAATTACGTATGTAATAATAATAATATTTATTTTAAAACAGCAGTTATGAGTTTTATTGATATAAAATTTAATCAAAGGTAAAAAACCTTTAAGTTAATACATTTATGTTATTAGTTTTTTTAGCCACAAATGATTTGCCACTGAAAGAAATCACATTTAGCTATAAGATACAGCCCTTTGTAAATATGTTTCATATTTTTTTTTGTATTTGGATGTTCCTTCTTGTAACTGATGTAGCTACAGACATAGCTCCGTTATATTATTGATTTGTGATGCTATTTATAAAAAAAGATTATACATTATACACCGAATAAGTTATCTAATACCTATAAGGCCGTGGACACGTATACTAAAAAGATACACTTACATTTAGACCATGTAAACCCCGTGGTGTACAAGGTCCAATATTATAAAACAGAGCTTACAGCAATTTATCTCAAAATAAATCCGACCACGCGTAAGACACCTGTCAGGTGACGAGACTGGCGCCGTCTTGTCTCGTCTTGAGGAACAGCTCGGGTATTAGCTTTTAGGGTAAATTTAAATATTTTCAACATAAATAAAACGATAATTAACGTTTAAACAAACCGAGTTGCCGCTATAAATTGTGTCAAGTTGTCTCATGACTTTATTATACTTTGTCTGACGTTAGCAGGATTGATGTTTTAATACGCCGCCCGCCATGATGGCAATGTGATCGAGTAACTGCAAAGAGCATATTTTTTGTGATCTATCTGGAGTTGCCATGTGTGCCCATTATTAAACTCATCCAAAAGAAGTACTTATAACACGTTGCATCATTTTAAAATATGTATTTTGATATATTTATACAGTTTTTAAACATTTGACATGCTTAGCTATATGAATGAACAAAAATATCGAAAATGTGAAATTGCAACAAATATAATAACGAGCGACTGGTTTAGAAGATATACAATGCGAAAGTGGAAGGATGTAGGTACAAGGGGAGACCGAGACTAACCTACCTAGACTAAATCGGTCATGTATTGAAGGAAGGTGGAGTCAGGAGTCTCCGAAACCGGCGAGCGTGTATGTAGAGGATTATGAATGTTGAGGAAGCGAGAGATGTATGCAAGAATAGAGCCTCTTGGCACTCTGTTCTCTCTGCCTACCCTGCAAGCGAAATGGCGTGATGATAATTAAGTAAGTAAGTAACAAATATTCAGTAACAGGATTTGGACCTGTATCTCTTGGAAAACCATTCCAGATTCTTTGCCAATTGTAGCGTAACGGTGAAACCGTCACGCCACAATTATTTAGGACCTACCTAGGGGTCTTAAAAGAAATTAAATAGGAAACAGATGGAAACAAATTTTAATAAATAAGAAAACACGTTAATTAGGAACAAGTTTTGTATGCACTAAGTACTACTAGAGTTATTACTGTCTTTACCTAGAGATTAATTCACCGCAACACTTGGGATACCTCAAAAGATGTTCTTGTACAAGGGTCCACTCCCTTTAGCATTCCGTACATGTACAAAGGTTCACTCCCTTTAGCGTTCTGTACAATCTCTTCCGTTCTAGAAGGTCGGACCCGGTCTCAGAACCAGACCCTGAAGTCCAACAGATCACACCTGAAATGTCTGAAACGGCCTGCAGTGAAGAACCAAAACAATCTTCAAGACAATCTTCAGAAGAGCCTTGACAACTTCTCAAGAAACTTTAAGACAATTTGGAGCTTTGACAGCTATTTCAATAGGACCACGTCCCAGTCTAGAAGCTTCAGCTATGTTTACAGGACCATGCCTGAGTCTAGAATTTTTCAGAATCTTCTGCTATGTTTACAGGACCATGCCTGCGTCTAGAATAAATTATAATCGTCTATGTTCCAGTTTATAAAGCTTTTTCTTTGAACTTGACTGTCCGAGGTTCAGACTTTTAATTTTAAAATAAATGTTTCATTTCTTATAGGCCTATCATTTGTAATCTATTTAGAAAAGAAGGATTTAGGTAATATTAGAAAAGAGGATTTAGATAATATTACATATTATTCGGCCACCGCGTCATCCACCTAGGACTACTAATTTTGATAACACATTCCTTTTATAATATCTTGGTTGATGCCTGCGCCATCTGTCGGATATATACGCATACATTCTTAGGGTCAGGTAAGCTTAAGTTAAATTTTGTATTTTGTGTTCATTGTTATAATATGTTTCTATTTTTACATAGGATGTTCTACTTACAGGTTTACAAAACCTGAAAGTCGAAATACCTATATATATATAAAATAATACTACATTAAAATAATATGTATTATTGTGTGCTCTCTCTGTAAGCCAAAGATGTGATTTTACAAGGACACTAGTTGAAGCAAAACAAAACAATGGATACTACTACTGCCAACCAGGCGATTTTGTTCTCTTTTCCTTTTTTCTTACTCGATTTATCTTTCTCTATTTCTGTATGTTGCTGCTTTTTACACCCCATACTGGTCCACTGTTGGGCATGGACATTATATCAAAGTAAAAAAAATTTCGTCCGTAATCCACCTCGATGGCCCAATGCTTGTTAGCAGACTTCAGTCGCTATCGAGAAAATAACTCAGACATGCAGGCCACTGTGTTTGCAGTCCTTGATTTTACTGGCTATCACCGCTACTCATAGGGTGATGACACTATATTTTTAGTCCAACAATTATCACGTATAAAATTATTGTTATAATAGCCCATATAGTGTAATAAACTTCCAAAAACTTGTATCTGTATATTTCACGATCTTACACCCAATTTAGACAAATTAAGTTAGTGCAAACATATTAATTTGGCGAAACCATCTTATTGTTACGTGTCTCATTTGCACAAAGGATAGTAAGGCGCCACTGTGCCGACTCGAGCGTTGCAATTTGCCCCGAGATAAATTCAGTCGTAGACAGATGTCGTCTATGTATACTTCTTGCTTTTTATTAGTACTATTGTTTGTTGTAATTTCAATTGTTGAGAAGATAACATAGTCTACAAAAGTATTGTTTTTCAAACTGACATCGTGAATTCTTTTAGAGCAAAAGTATAAAATAAGACATGTACCTACATAAGGATTGATACAAAAAGAGACTTGTTTACCGCACTTGCGGTTGTTATTAAAACATAAATCCAAACGTTAACAGTTTACTGTTTTACTGGCAGGAATCATCAAGCACATTTCTAAAATAGCTTTACGACCATTTTCTAACACTTCAAAGGAGGTCATTAAATGTCGAGGGGCTCTCATATAAATTTCGATTTCAGAGACGTGCGTCGCTTGCAAGCGCCACCTGGCAACTGTCAACATGAACTGCCAATTTGAATTCGGTGTCGCCTAATTGGGTGACAGCTGGATCCAAATATAAATATTAATGGTCGAAAATGGATAACACGTAACGAGTTGAGCGGGAATGTCGAGGACGGGTCGCTTGGCTGACAGGCGTTTTACGCGATTTTTACACACCAAGGGAACTCGTGCACTAACTGACACATTTCGCATGCAACAATCACAGAGTATTAACGCCCAACACCCACTTTAGATAATGTTTATAAATAAGTAAAACAATGTTGTTTGTTTAGAATCGATTGTCACTATGACGTGGTAGGTTTCAGATGCTCATGCCGAATATGGGCGGACCCAACAATGCGTGCCGACGGCAGAATAATTGTTTGTGTCATACACAAATTAATGTAGAATCAGAATTATTTATAATTTCGAGATCTTTTAAAAAGATTTTTTTTAAAGATCTATCGATATGGTTTCAACTCAAGGGTTTTAATAGGTAATATAATATAATAATCATCAAGTAAAATACAAAATTACTAAACAATGCAACTATGGCATAAATAATTTTAAAGCTAATTTAAAAGAAATCAAAGCAGAAAAACAATAGAGTCTAAAAGAAATTGGAAGCAGACAATTTGCGTACAACATTTTTAGAATGAGTGAGTTTCCCAAAAATTCCGATTTTTAAAAACCTAAAGTTATTTCTTGATTGGTTTTCGATAAAAGCCGCTTCAATTTTGAACAAAAGCTTGTTGGTTCTCTTAGTTTCTGCACAAAGTGTTCATGTGACATTTAGATAGCCCCGGCTCGAATAGGCAACCTTTTCGATTCACTACGACCACCAGTCGTAAAATAGAGGGTGGTATTCTCGAAGCCATGAATACGTTAGTTCGGTAGGGCGGGTTGGTTTAATAGTTAAATAGGCACGCTACAGAGAAAGGGGTACGTACTTACGTATGCCTAAGTCGCCCTCGACGAGGGATAACACGAAAACGAAAATGATTGCCTTCGCTAGAGACTTTCATTAAGTAGGTAGTTAATGCTTTAATTATAATTTATAAGAGGCTGCTATTTAATTTCAGTGCTCAAAAGAAAGAGGTATCGATTTCACAAAACACGCAATCGAGCTTTTAATCCGTGTGGTGACGGACTAAGAATACAAGTGCCACCATCGCATTCTTTCTCACGGGTGTCGTATGAGGCGACTAAGGGAAGTAAGCAATTACCATCCATTGCATGACTGGTGGTAGGGCTGGGTACCAAGTGAGAGTACTCACTTGGTATCAAGCCCGAGCGGGTTGGTACCACCATCTCCCGTGTGACTGGCCATGAAGCACATCGTTGCGTTTTGGCTGTAGCAGGAGATGGCCGTTTATTCTTTCATTTCATATAGGTGAAATGAAATGGTGAGCAGTGGCTTGACAATACTCTAGGTATAGTTGATTTTATGAGCGACGGTTACCATTTACAATTAGATGGGCCGTGGTTCGTCTGCCATATGCAATAAAAAAAAAGTTATTTCTGCCCGCAATTATCATTAACCAATCGCTCGTCCGGCATTATTTCCACAAGTCCATCCAAGCATTCCCTTTCGCATCTTTACATCGATATGAAATACTTATTTCTGCCCGCACCTTCGTCCGCTTAGGCGTCTGAATATAAATACATCGTTCTATAGCACACTAAAGACCTCTATGCAAAAATTTCTA
Organism: Leucoma salicis; assembly: GCA_948253155.1. Lineage (NCBI taxonomy): Eukaryota > Metazoa > Arthropoda > Insecta > Lepidoptera > Erebidae > Leucoma > Leucoma salicis. Next base: position 12,069,382 of record OX411815.1, read on the forward strand.
TATCACAGTAATGTCCATTTTTCCGGGATTAAAAGTAGCTCTGGACTATATGTATTCTAAATTGCATGATGAAAGTGAAAGACTAACAAACAAACATTTATAATATTTATAGGCGTATGCAAAATTTAACCACCTCTAAATTGTCACAAAAATAAACTTTATTCGAAAATAGCCATCCCGCAGAAACTCTACATTATAAGAAATAGATTGTAGTCAATGTTCTGGTCAGTTATGTAGTTAAGGCGTCAAGATGTTACAAACAAACATCGCTTTCACATTTATCATATTATACTTATCATCACGCCAACTCCCTTGCGGGGTAGGCAGAGAGAACAGAGTGCCAAAAAGCTTTATTCTCGCATACATCTCTCGCTTCCTCAAAATGTATAATTCCCTTCATACACGTTCGCCGGGTTTGGAGACTCCTGACTCTACCTTCCTTCAATACATGTACGATTTGGTCTAGGTAGGTGAGTCTCGGTCTCCCCCTGTACCTACATCTTTCCACTTTTCTATATCTTCTTAACCAATCGCTCGTCCGGCATTATGTCCATATGTCCATCCTGGCATTCCCTTTCGCATCTTTACACCAATATGAAATATTGAAATTAAATGAGCAAATAGTAATAGTTTAGAGAGAGAGTTTCAAATGTGAAGAGGTAATATGTGTTAGACGTCCAACGCTCATACGCCGCCACTTGCAGTAGTTGTCTAGCTGGATGTTACGACGCGTTTCATAAATGTTTAGTAGATTTCTCTGTACGAGCATAGTTTTAAGAAACTTATAGTATATCTACATATTAACTGATACTAGTATTTCTAATAACTATTAAATATATGACAGTAAGCAAATTATTTGATCTTAACACTTTTAGGATAATTATTAGTATTCATCAATATTTTTCATAATTATAATTGAACATTAATATATAAACTAACTATGGTTAGTAATTTTAAATATATATTCAAATATGGTTATTATGTTCAGCTACTCTACTAGAATAATTACTACCTATTCAGGGTAGTGCTGGGGACGGCTAAGCTACCGCAAACATTTAATGATGACAACCAATAATTTCATATAATATTTACATAACATTTATTTTTATATGTCTTTAAATGCCCACGCCACCTATTAGATATATCTGCAAACATTTAAATCCGATATAGTAAGTCTCATTATTACAATAAAAAAGGTCTTAAGTTTGATAGCTTGGGCAGGGACCTGTGTTCGAATTCTACTCGCAGTAAATGTCTCTTTTTCCACCTTCATAATTTTTTTTTCAAGAACATTAAACCAGTCGCTCGTCCGGCATTCTTTAAACATGTCCGAACAAAACTTTTTATACATTTCTTATACTGTATATAATAACTTAGTAGTTTTAACTACATTATATTAATTTCAAATAAGATACATTTTTCATAACAGATGACATTTACATAATTTATAGAATGAAAAAATTATTCATTTCATTGTTTATAAAATCTTATAACGCAGTCCTAAGTTACAGTTCTGTGTAGTTAACACAACTGGAGTTATATTACCGGTCTAATTTAGAGCTTTCATTGAGGTTGTGTATCTTCTGTTATCTGCTTAATTGCCTTCACACACTGCAACTATACTTAGGAACGTGCTTCAAACATTCGTCACGTCTTCATTGCTAAGTCTATAAAAATTTCTGAATATAATCACAATAGAAAAATTGTTATATATCATTTCATCCATCCATCCATCAGCCTTTCGACGTCCACTGCTGGACATAGGCCTCCCCAGTAGAACGCCACAACGAGCAGTCCTCTGCTGTTTCGCTCATATGGGGGATAGTGCCGTAATCGCCACGCTTGGCAGGCGGGTTGGCGATCGCAGTGGATGTTGATAATACTTGACGGAGTGCTGCTGCCCACTCCCGCGGTGTTCACTCAGTCGGCTCTTACGACTCCCATGGGTGAAGGGGTGGGACAATTCTAAAGCCGGCCCCACACGGCCATTTATATGAACCTATTAAAATTTTTTCTATGCATTTTATATTTTTAAAATTTATATCTTCTAATTACATGTTTTAATTTTACTAAAAATACTTAATAGAAAACTCTAAATTAATCACTTGTGAGTATTAGAGTACTATTCATTAACTATCATCACAACGCAATATTTCTAAGACATTCTCTTATTGGCAATAAACGAGCAAGACAAAAAAATATGAAGAAATTGATTAGCAATAAACATTATTAAACAATGGAAATAATAATTGTATCCTGAAAACACAACAAATATTGTTTACATTTAACGCGTGTAGGACAAAAGAATCTCGTAAGTCAGTAAGAATGGTACCGAGTGCAGCTCGCGTTGTTAAAACTCAAGCCGTGTCGAGTCGCGCACGCTAATTGTGCTCCAGATAGGGCAAGCCTAGAGTAGAGGGTGGGTCCTCGCTAGTCTACCTAGTGCTCTACACTTCTTGTTTTGGAGACTCATTGTACGAGGGGAAAACCTTTACAGCTGTTGACATTGAGCTTGTGTTCTGTACATTATATAATGTACTTCCTTTTCTTACTTTTCTTTTTAATATTAAGATTTTTTACATTAAGTTCATTGATAAAACAATGTGCACTCTGTTACGGAAATCTTACTCTACAATACGCTGTTATAGTACTTTCTGATATTTACGCAAAATTTCGAATACAACATTCAAAATCAAGTAAATACCATAGACTATCTCTTCGTTTCGTTTTATTTCATAACGTTGTTAATATCCTTGCACATTTACCATACGTAGCTTGGAACTAATAAATGCCAAACAAGTATTGCCAGTTTAATCGTAGCTCTGCACAAAACGTGGGTGACAAAAGCAAACTTGGATCCGAACCACAACAACCGTGGCGAAGTTTAATTCAATCGGTGTGCCCCACTGAGTGTTGGAGGGTGGCAGTTCGGCTTTGGGGCAGGCAGGAGTGAAGTATGCGGGGCGCAGTACAGGGTGCGGGGTGTAGGGTACTCGCGAGGCGGTGTTAATTACTACTCATGTGGCAGGCCACATATCGCGAACTTTGGCGCCCAACGTGGGGCCCCTGCTGCCGTATTTATCTTTTAATGTCAGCTGTGGGGGCCTAGTTTAATCTTGTTTGTTAACAACGACGGATTATAGAAAACTTTTATTTAATTACTTAGTTGTTATATAAATCATAACCACGGAAACAAGGCTATAGCCTTACATATTATGTTACAGACTCTTAACTTTAAGAGTATTTTTTTAATGAAAAGTAGCTTGAATCACTATTAACCAACATGAAAGTTAACGTTTTGACTGCACAGATGGCGTAGTATCGGGCTCCTACAGAGTATTGCGATATCAATTTCCACATAGGACAATTATTTCCACAAAACACAAATGAATATTCTGTACGTCTTTTATTTTATTATTTAGTGATATTATTGTTCTTAACTCTGTCCTTGGTCCATTTATGGTTTATTTGACATATTTTAATATTTAACTGCCTCCGTGGTGCTACACCACCGAGGCAGTAGTGTATGCGACTGCTGATCACGAGGTCTCGGGTTTGATCCTCGGGTCGGGCAATGTAATTGAGCTTTTTCCAAAAAGAAAAATTCACAGTAGCGGCCCGGAGTTTGGAAATGTGCCCGGTAGACGTCATTAGGCTCGCCCCCTATTACGTGGGACTTAAACATAGCTGGCGAGTCGTGGGTGTGTACTACACCTCTGCCTACCCCTTCGGGGAATACAGGCGTGATGCTATGTTTTTATGTTTTGTTTTCTGTTTTAAATAATTGTGCAGAATTTAAATATTTAACAACTGCCTCTGTGGTGCAGTGGTAGTGTAAGCGACTACTGATCATGAGGTCTCGGGTTGGATCCCCGAGTCGGGCAGTGTTATTAAACTTTTCGTAAAAAGATATATTCTCAGTAGCAGCCCGAAATTTGGAATTGTGCCCGGTAGACGGCAATAGATTCGCCCCCTATAGCGTGGGACTTAAACATAGCTGACGAACCGTGGGTGTGTAATACACTTCTGCCTACCCCTTCGGGGAACACAGGCGTGATGCTATGTTGTGTGTTATGATTATGTAATTGTTTTTCCTTATACTAGTATGGTATAAAGCTTAATACTTTAACATAAAATAAAATAATGGAATTATGAATACACTAATTAGGGAATCTGATACTTTAAAATCATATACTTTTATTAATAAGTAAAACTAAGTAATAAAAATCATAGACATAATTCAATTTGTTTACCATTACATAAAATATACATTTATAGGATCATGGTGTAATTATGATAGTCATGGAACAATTCAATAAGGCGAAAGAAGGAAGGTGTTCAGGATTCCAATCAAGTAGTTCTGTCGTATTCTGCATGCGCCCCCTTGGGTTCCCTCGAACATTCCCGTCCCTTGTTAAAGGACGGTGTATATCGAGATATTTCTAGAAATGTCTTCTTGCCACGAGGTTTTCACATGTAAATTTTGAAGATTTTCTCTCTAAATATGATATATAATTTAAACAGCAATTCCCAATAGTTGAAAACATTTTTACATATCTTCACAATAACTTTATCGCTTCCTCGTTCCATTGCAAAGAAAAAAGAAAGAAGTACCGAAAGAAGTCAAAACTAAACTTTTAACATGTTTATAGCTCGCATACTTTTTTCACATATTTTTTTCGATTTTATCATTCCGTGGAAACGTCCATTGCGTAGATTTTTAGTAACAATCATCCGAATGGCAGTGACATAGTTCGCCACCTGACACGTCCCTTGGAGGCGAAAAGCGGGCAACGAAAGGCCATTTTATGGACAAATAGCAATCTGTTGTCTCTGCCTGTCTCTCTGTCAGAAATAGGCGTATGTATAAATACTATTCCAAATCCGATTAAAGACAAAAGTAAACTATCAGATGTCAGATGCGTAAACAGATCATAAATTGTATATACTTATATAATATTTTTAGAAAAGCTTATAATGATTGAAATTGTGGGCAGACAATATATTCGATATTACGCATAAAAATCTGAAGGACCGTAATTTTAAAACAGATGTTGTATAAAATATATGATGGCTAACATAATAAGGGCGGTTCCAAAATTGAAACATTTATAGGCTGTTGGCGAATCGATATTGGCGCAGGGTACCTCCGCGGGTCCATCGACATAAATTCGTATTAGTGCCACCTCAGATCGACTTTACGACGCCTCACCCGTACTTATTGCTTGGTTTAGATATTTATTTGACATATTAAATATTTAGACGAAATAAAAATAATCTTATTTATATACCTTAAACAAATCACTATAAATATTTGGATCACTATAAATACCCCTTTTGTTTTGTTACATCAATTAGGATTCAGATATGATTAAAAGTATTCCATATTCAATTTATAAAAAAAGCGTTCCGTTGTTTCAAATGAGTCTTGATTTGCTACGGAACATGAAGCTTTGAGTTAAAATTTTAACCGAAACGACATCGTTAAATGTGTTGAAAAGCTTACTTTAACCCTATCAAGACTACTGAATAAAGATCAAGATAAGTGCGTTTATAAAAATAATTACAATTAACTCGGAGCCATTAATTACATCAGAGCCAGCAGTATTTTTAATTGTAAGTTTGGATTTGGGGGTTATCTCAGAAACTACTCATCCTATTTCAAAAACTCATGACCATTATTTAGAACGGACTTTGAAAAGTGTCGTAGGTTATAATATTATCCCTAAAAAACTATATATTTGGGTGATCATAGTCCGGAGCGTGCTCGTCGCGATCCCTGCCAGCCTGTAATCCACAGGCTGCAATCTGGCTCGAATGCGTACCGCAGTGCGGGTTAGGGCGTGCCCCAGAGGCGACGCGTACCGACCCGCCCCCGTTGGTACGAACAATGGCATCACGGCTTGTCCAGTTTGGCGAGTCGAGGGGAGCGGAGTGTCGAGTAGGCACGTGGAATGTAAGAGGTGGTGTGGAAGGTAAGTTACATGAGCTGGTAACCGTCATGTCGGACAGACAGCTTGATGTGCTCTGTGTAACAGTGACCAAGCGAAAGGGTAGCAAGAACTGTGATCTTCCTGGTGGCGGGATAGCTCTGTGGCCTGGCGTACCGCAGAGCGATTGGGCCAGCATGGTAGTGGGGGTGTTGCTGTCCGCTCGCTTGGCCTCAGGTGTGAAAGACTACGGAATGTTCGATCCCAGACTTCTATGGGTCCGAATAAAACTAGGTGTCACCAGGGTATTCATGGTCGCAGCTTATGCTCCCGTAGGTTCTTCGGTGGCATCGGATCTAGAGAAGCTCTGGGATAATGTTAGGGATGTTCTAGATATGGCAGAAGCTAGTGAACGTGTGATCGTATGCGGAGACTTGAATGGATGGGTTGGGACCAAGCGTCCAGACTTCGAGGACGTGCTTGGTTCATTTGGTGATAAGAGAGTGAACGATGCAGGTAGGCTCATTGCGGATGTATGTATGGAGAGAAACCTTATTATGTCAAACACATTTTTTCAACATAACACTAACATGTTGTCCGTGTGGTGACGGACTAAGAATACAAGTGTCACCACCCCATTCTTTCCCACGGGTGTCGTATAAGGCGACTAAGGGAAGTAAGCAATTATCATCCATTTCAAGACTGGTGGTAGGGCTGGGTACCAAGTGGAAGTATTCACTTGGGCCCAAGCGGGTTGGTACCACCATCTCCCGTGTGACCGGCCATGAAGCACATCGTTGCGTTTTGGCAGTAGCAGGAGATAGCCGTTTATATTTCATTTCATATTTGTGAAATGAATTGGTGAGCAGCGGCATGACAATACTCTCGGTATAGTCGAGTCCATAGGCGACGGTTACCATTTACCATCAGATGGACTGTGGCTCATCTGCCACTACATGCAATAAAAAAAATTTTAAAAAAATCATAAAGACATCCATATGTATACATGGAGAAGGAATGAAGAGAGAAGTAAGATAGATTCAATTCTGGTAGACAATCGTCTCCGAAGTAAAATTCTGGATACAACAGCCTACAGGGGTCCCACTGTCGACACGGACCACTATCTCGTTATTGCGAGATTTAGTGGTCTGTTCAGAAATTGGAGACACTGGCGAGAGCGTATCCACTTCGGCGGGCTTGAAAGAATAAAGATTGAAAAGTTGCAAGAAGAGAGTGTAAGAGCAAAGTATGCAGAGGGTGTCCGTGAACGGCTGACAATGGCAAGTCAGCTGGAATCTGACATAGGAGACTGCTGGAGAGTATTGAAAGAGTGTATGGTAAATACAGCGAAATAAGTATGTGGATGCTCAAAGAAGCATAGGAAAGTGAAAGGTAATGCATGGTGGGATACGAAAGTAGCAGCTTCCGTAGACCAAAAGAAGAAAGCGTGGCTGGACTATGTATCTTCTTTGAACCTGAGTGCAAGTATGAAAGAACAGAAGAAAGAAATATAACGGCAACGTAAGAATGACACTAAAGCCTTAGTGAAAAAGAAGCGTGATAGAGCAAATATAATTGCAGTTGAAAGGCTCACCAAAAACTTCGAGGGCAACACTAAACTTTTCTGGAGGGAGGTGAAGAAATCTCGGAGTGGTTGGTCAGCTTTCGGAATTGATAAAATAAGGTCTAAAGGTGGACATTCTTACGCAAACACAAGATGTGTTAAGCCGATGGAGTGAATATTTTGGAGATATGTATGCGGATGTTCAGGCTGATACCGGTGCCACATATGGTCCAACAGATCAGCATTCGGTACCGGAATCCTCTGATGACATTAGTATGGATGAAGTTGAATGGGCGATTAGAAGTTTGAAAAATGGTAAGGCAGCGGGTATTGATATGGTGTCTGCTGAGATGATCAAGCTTGGAGGCTCATGTGTCTGGGAATCCTTCCTGATGCTTCTCAATCTATGTTGGAGCTCAGAAATGTTTCCCAAGGACTGGAGAAGCGCAGTTATCGTGCCCTTGTTTAAAAACAAGGGTTCACGTTATAACTGTGCAAACTACAGAGCCATAAGCTTGACCAGTTTGGCAGCCAAAGTGTATGATAAGATTATTGAAAGGAGAATGAGGATGGTGTCTGATGAATTTTTGTGTGAGGCACAAGGAGGTTTCAGGTGGGGAAGGGGATGCATGGATCAAGTGTTTTCTCTGCGCAACATTGTGGAGAAGCATCTGCCTGTAGGCCAGAGGGTTTTCTGCAGTTTTGTGGATTGGGAGAAAGCATTTGACACGGTTGTACGAACGGAACTTTGGGACGTTTTGCCGGAGTATGGTATTAACGGTAGACTGCTACAAGCAGTGCAGTCCAACTACATGGACTGCAGAGCTTGTGTGCGGCTGGTTGATGGAATGTCGCCCTGGTTTGATGTCAATATCGGTGTTAAACAGGGCTGCGTTCTATCAGCCAGACTGTTTATCATATATCTGGATAAATGTCTACAAAGGTTGAATTAAATGAATGTGGGAGTTCAGATGGGCGACTCAGTGGTTAACTCTCTGTTATACGCAGACCATGCGGTCCTATTAGCGCAGTCTGCGACTGACCTGCAAATCCTAGTCGACGTAATGGCAGAAGATTGTAAGAAAAGGGGCCTACGTGTGAATGTGAGCAAAACCAAAATAATTGTTTTTGAAAGAGAAGAAACCAGAACAGATGTTAGGGTAGCAATAGGAAATGGTGTGCTAGAACAAGTGGCTAAATTTGTATATCTTGGATGTGGATTCAGTCGGGATGAAAGGTACACCACTGATGTAGAGAGAAGAGTGAATGCGGGAAATAGAGTGAACGGAGCATTGGGACAACTTCTCGGCAGTCATCACCTCAGCCAGAGGGCACGTGTCGCAATACACAACTCAGTGCTTGTCCCAACGTTATTACGAGGAGGGATCAAAAAGTAGTGAGTACGATATACTCCTTGGTAAGGAAAAAAATAAATACTGGCAGGCATAGCTCAGATACATATTTGTAATATTAATAAAAAAAAAATCTTCGAGTTACTTTTGTTTTTTTCTGAATGTAGTCATTTGTTTGCTTCGTGTCGGAACGTGTTCTCGAAAATGGAGAAAAACGTAGCGCGAGCCGTTATTAAATACCTCTGTTTAAAAAAGTTAACGACGCAAGGGATTCATTGCGATTTGGAGGCAACATTAGGAGAGTCTGCTCCGCCGTATTCCACTGTTGCAAGCTGGGCTTCTCAATTTCGAGTAGGGAGAACGAGCACAGAAGACGAACATCGTTGCGGCCGTCCATCGACGTCAGTCACCCAAGAAAATGTTGCGAAAGTCGAGAAAATTGTATTGAGCGATCGAAGAGTTACCATCCGATACTTAATTCAAGAAACGGGCATTTCATATGGAAGTATTCATTCCATATTGAAACAATCTTTGAATATGAAAAAAGTCTCCGCAAGATTGGTCCCGAGAATGTTAACTGACAGTCAGAAACAAAATCGACTTGACATTTCGAAGATATCAAAACAGCAATCTTCGCAATGGAAACGGCCATCATCACCGACCCCGAAGAAGTTTCGTGCCGTGGCATCGGCTGGCAAGGTTAGGGCCTCAATATTTTGGGACTCAGAAGGGATATTGTTGATAGATTACCTGGAGCGTGGAACCACTATTACAGTCCAATATTATGCAGCTTTAGTTCCCAAGTTGAGGAATGCCATCAAAGAGAAAAGGAGAAGGAAACTACGAAGGGGCGTGCTGTTTCATCGCGACCCGCAACCGTTCAGAGGTCGGCAGTTGCGATGGTTGATATTCAGCAAGCTGGCTTCGAATTGGTTGACCACCCTCCTTATTCACCAGATGTGGCGCCTAGCGATTTTCACCTGTTCCCCAAATCGAAAGAATACTCAAGGGGAAACAGGTACGAAGACGATAACGAGGTGATGGATGCCGTGGAGAGCTTTTTGCAGGACCAAGACAAAACTTTTTTTTAAAGAGATTGTACAACTAATTATAATTTGTGAATTAGGAAAAAGAGTATTTTAGTACAGGCGGGAATCGAACCTGCGTCCCTTCCCTCCCTTTAAATATTAAAAGATAAACAAAGGCCATCAGCTTTATTATATTAGCAGATATCGATATGTGTTAAAGTCTTGACGTATGAACTATTCAAAGTGTTTAAAATAGCGTGATTTTATAGCCACAATTGTTTCAGTAATGTCCTAAGAAAATTTAGCCACCTTTAAGATAACAAACCAATTACGTAATATAAATTACTGTCCCTCGTCATTGGCTTGTCAGACTACAACTTACTGTCGACTATTTCAGACTTTGGACAACAAATATGGCAAGACATCGGTTGGTGCGAAATTAAGTGAGTTTGTTAAGTGTAAACAGGGATAATCCTTGGCTTGACTATGATTAGCATATCGTGGGAGTCGGCGTTCGTACCCGAGGGGCATCTGCAATTTAAATCAGGGACTTGGCCGGGACGGGCCTCTCCTTAGCTGCGTACTCGGAATTTGAGATTTACTACGATTGGATGATTTGGGGTTCGATTTTCTGCTTGTTTGGATTGATTGAATTCGCTCTTTAAATTGAGTCAAATAACTGATGTGACTTCGAATCTATTTCGGTGTTTGGTCGAGTTCAACTTCTTATTATTATGATGTTATTACTTTTGATTGTCACAAGAAAATGTTTGTTTAGGAGAGTTATAACGTATATGTTTACTATTTTTCTATTAAATCTAATTGTGAAATGACAATAGTTGTTATGACACGAAAAGAAATAAAAAATTGAGTACGTCGTTATTTGCAATCGAAAATCAGGTGTATACGATTTTTAAATATAAATTGATCATTGCAGTTGACAGTTGTCAATCAAAATGCGAGAGCGGCTGGAATATATTCCCAAAAATTATAAAGTATTTGATGAACAGATCGCTAGAGAGTTGTATTTAATCGATTAATTATTTTTAAAAACTTTGAATTGTGAACGTACAATCTTTTCATTACGATACCAACTATACGACAAAACTTGTATCGAGTGTACACTTCAAAATAAAATTTTCTTTGCCTCTTGAGCAAAATAAAGAATTTAACAATGAGAGTTTATACGGCCCAAATATTTTCTGTACATATTATGGGAATAATAATGCCTTCTACTTCTCTGTAGAAATAATTAAGGTCGTAAATGATAACAATAAACTAACGATTTATTATTAGCCTAGTAGTAGATAAAAGTATTGGGCTAATGAGAGTTTCAGCACAGAATCGACTAAGTATAAACTACAATACTCAAAAATGGACAATTAGTAGAGTTCTTCATGCCTTCATATCTTCTTCTTTTCTCGCCAGATATCTCATACTACTTACAGTGTAATGACAGACTAAGAATACAAATGTCACCACCCAGTTCTTTCCCGCGGGTGTGCTACTAATGAAAGTAAGAAATTATCACACTTTGCATTATAGATGGTAGGGTTGGACGGGTATACCACCAAAGGAATGTAACATAGTTCCAGTGGCCCACCAATAAAGGGGGAGAGACGGCACACAGTGGGTTGGCCCGCCGAGTACAGGCGGGTGAGGGCGCAAGGTAGGTGGGTCTGTACCACCATATCCCGTGTGACTGACTGTGAAGCACCTTGGTGTATGTTGGTTGTACAGAGATAGCCGTATTTTCATTTTAACGAATTTAAATATTGAGCAGTAGCTTGGAAGCTCGTCCATCACCACATGAATATAAAAAAATAAAAATACAATAAGTTTACTTGTACAAACTTTATTTAATGTGATTTTTTTCTTCCTGGAATACTATAATACGAGTAATACCAATGTCAGTGTAAGGAGTATTTTATTACGATGTACCTTGTAGAACATACTAGAAACGACTAAAGCTGGTAAATGTAACCTGTGCAGTAAGTTGAAACAACATCCTCACCTGTACATATTTGAAATTCAAATCGTATGAGACAAACTCAGTTTCCTTGTAACCCTTTATGTTTATCATTGCCGATAGTTTTCACAAGTGACGATCCGATGTGTTTCCTAACTTACAAAGGATTATATTGCTCCGAATTCGTAAACAAATATATGCAGAGTACGAATTGAATATGGGGTGTGTGTTTATGTACAGGTTAGAAAATCGATTGCAAAGAGAATGCAATGGAAATCTATTTTAGTCGAAAAGGTTCGTGATCGATAATTTATTAGTAGCTCTAGTTGGTGGCATTGGGTCTTCAAACTGCAACCTTCATAATATAATGTATACCTATATTCAAAAAATACATTTCTTCTTCATGCATGTAATGATAGTAACATTATTAAAAACACTGAAATATATTAAAGTTTTTACTGAAACAATATGTGACTCTACATGTATTTATAACTTTTATTATAAACAAAGAAGACGAATGAGCAAATTATGTAATGGTAGCAAAATAATAAATTTATTCAAATTACTAGAAAATTGACGATCATACAGCCATAAGAAAGTTGTAGAGAAAAGATTATATCATTATATTTGCATAAGCAGAAAGCTCGCTAAATACCTTCTACACGTACTTTCCTATGCTCGTTAATTTAATAAAATGGAAAATTTTAATTGCAAGCAACCCTCTCTTTAGGGCTCTATTAAAATAATACTGTAGAGTTTTACTTGGCATTGCGGGAAAGTCTAAAAGTTCTCGTAAAGCAGGTGTCATAATTATTATATCTGTGTATTTTTATACTATGTGGGTTATATGGTTATAGACGCTAGCAACACCAGAGGCATCACTCGCGCCTCGCCAACTTCTATGAAAGTAGGAATAGCTACAGCTACAAGTTGATATTCTGTGAGAGAGTGGCAGGTACTTCCCCGATCACGCCGGCTCATTCATACTGGGAAAAATCAGGGCTCTATCATTAAAGAAAAATGTTGTAGTAGTGTAAATAATGAGCGACTACTGATCATAAGGTTTCGGTTTCGATCCCCGGGTTGGGCAGTATTATTGGATTTTTAGTAAAAAAAAGGAAATATTCGCAGTAGCAGCCCAGAGTTTGTAAATGTGCCCGGTAGACAGCAATAGGCTCGCCCCCTACGAGTATTACGTGGGACTTAAACATAGCTGGCGAATCGTGGGTCTGTATTACATCTCTGCCTACCCCTTCGGGGAATACAGGCGTGATGTTTTTTTATGTAAATATTACTATAACATTTTTAACATATTTTATAACCTACATTTAGTTTATCAAAATCGTTAGCAAAATATTCTTCAGAAATAAACAGAAAGAGCAATTTCACTTAGCATTTTCCTTAAGTGCTCATGTTTCAAAGGCCATTGTCGCTAGTAGTAAGGCTTCTAAAAGTAATACCAAACAAGCTCCCCATCATTGGCAAGCAATAAAGGTCAACGTAGAAATGTCACGGCATTATTTTTTAAAGGTTATACAAATTATATTATCCTGAAACATAACTTTGTAATGTTTGATCTATCTTGATATAGCTTCCATTGTTATTGAAGTGAATAGGAACGATTAATTATCCATTGAACATAATTTGGGCGGACCGTCGCCCAACACTGGAATCGACCGCTCCCTCCGGATTGAATTGATACCGTCGGTTGTATCTTTAATACAGATATTATCTTTGACATTATTAAACAATTACCTAGTAACTAGGATTTACTAATGAAATGCATTTTACGTAATTTGTTAAATAATAAATGCTGCTCGAGACTTCGTCCGCTTAGATTTCAGGATATAGATATTTCACTCAACAGCACTAGAGATTTAAGATTCTAAAAAACTATCTGCAACTACCCATTTTTCCGGGATAAAAAATCCTTTTCTGAGTTCTGGACTAAATACTTGTATGCTAAATTTATGACCAGTTACAAACAAACTCACTTTCGCTTTTAAAATATTAGTAAGGATTGATTTAATTTTAATTCCTAATCGAATGCTTAAATGGAAATACAATGATACTATCCATCCATCCATCCATCCATCAGCCTTTCATCCACTGCTTTTGTCCACTGCTGGACATAGGCCTCCCCAAGAGAACGCCACAACGAGCGGTCCCGTCATGGGGGATAATGCCGTAATCGCCACGCTTGGCACGCGGGTTGGCGATCGCAGTGGATGTTGTTAATACTCGAGGGAGTGCTGCTGCCCATTCCCCCGTATTCCCTCAGTCGGCTCGTATGACTCCCGTGGGTAGAAGGGGGTAAATGTAAGTGATACTATAGTACTTACTTACTTACTTATCATCAAGCCGTTTCCCTTGCGGGGTAAACAATACAATCACAGTTTTATTAATAATATCTAAATAAATCTACCTGCAATTTCGTAAACCTTAACAGTACTAAACGTAGTAATAGCCTTTAAGGCTCCAAATTTGTATAATTTGGTTTAATTAAGATCGTGGTTACGTACAAACATCCGTTTCAGTTCATGAAAATGCCACTTTAATTTTTTTATACATAGATATACTACGATTAATAATAATTTCACAGGCAAAAGCAATAAACATGCATTGAACAGTTTAAATTAGCAAATTCTTTGGAGATTGTGGGCTATCAAAGGAAATAATAAATTGTTTTCCATCCACCTCCCAACAAGTTTTGTCTGTTTTCCAGGAGAAAGGCATCTTTATCGCTGCAAAACTTTTTCTTTCTTATGTAGAGACGGCGAACCCCTTTTAATGAAACTTAAACCGGCTGTCTGCAATTCAGATAAGTATTCTGCTTGCCTTTAATTAAATACAGCTATTCATCAACTATAAATTTATCGTTATTTCTTTGCACTTTTGCAACACCAACTGGTCCCTGACCGCACAGCGTAAGCCTCGTTACTCAGATGAAGATGCCTTTTTCCGATTGGTATAAATGCAGGTTATTTAAATACGTTTAATTACATTAAAATTATCTGCTAAATAGGTTTAACAGTTTTGGCTTGAAAGATAAACAGGCATTCAACACATATACGCATTAAAAATGTTAAAATGTTAAAACTGCCCTTTTTTTTTTGTTTAGGCGGGAAAAATGTACCTAACCGCACACCTCGTCATTCGGGGTAACAAACAGTCTTTCCGCCTGTGTTGACGGACAATGTTAAAACTGCCAGGCTTTTAACATTGTCGGTTATTATTGTTTTCACAACTATGCTGTATTACATGTTTATTCAGCAATAATTCGTACTTAAGTATTCAATATATGACTTTTTTGTAAGTCACCAGTCAGTTTTACAATGCAATAATTTTATAATGAAATGATGAAAATAAATAAGTTCCACATTTCACTTATTAAAAAAAAAACTCCCAAGCAACCACTTCCAGAAATAGTACTCCTAATTTTATTAATAAATATTATTAATAAATCATAATAAAGCACCAAGTTACTTGATATTTATTTCTGTGAAACATCGTTCCCATAATGCAGTATTCTAAGATATTTATAATTAGGGACTTTCCCCAACTTATTGTCGGCGACGAAATATCCTTTTAATGGCCGGCAGAGTGTTGGGTTGTCTGCAATTTAGATTAGTCCTTTAATTAAATTAACATTATGATCCCTATCTCCGTGGAGCAGGTGGTCGACAATATTGCCTCGTTGAACTCTTTCTTCGCTTATGCTTTATTGGAGATTTGTCTCCAATAATTTATTGAGATAGTCTTTACTTAATTTTATTGCTTATCCAGGCAATACAATGAACAAAAAGAGCAATGTTTAATATAACTTACATCTTAGTGTATAAAATAAAAATAAATATGTATATCTAAACTGATCAGTAAAAATGCCTATTTCAAAATACCCAAACATGCTCTACTAACTACAAGTAGTGTTTGGAATTCACTATGAGCATTAGTAATTATAAAAAAAAGTGGAAAACTTTGGTGGTATTGCGTAATTTATGCATTTAATGGGTAAAAATAATGAAATATAATATTAAGAGTAATGTCTACCAATGCAGATATAAGGAAAAAAAGAGTAGAAAATATGGATAGATTGCTTGAAAGTCGATGTATTAGAAAAGTATAAGTGTAGATAATATGGAAGCATGTAAAAACAAATCGTGCTGGGTCGACCCCACAATAATTATTGAAATAATATGTAATTACTTAGTGATGATTTTTAGATATTTTTTTTTATATATATTTTTAGCATTTGACATGCTTAGCACTATACATTAAACACAAAGTGAAAAATGTGAAATCGAAAATAATATAATCCTGCTCCTGACTGTTATTTTCGATTTCACATTTTTCACTTTGTGTTTAATACTTAGTGATGAATTAGGTGCATAAGCATAATAATAGAGCTAAATCAGTTTCTAAGTAATTATGGTTATATCCTGAAATAATGTTATATGCTTATACGAAAACTTAAAACTTATCTTAGGAAAAACTTAAAGATCCTTTCAGAAGTTATAAAACAGTTAATTCAATTATGTAAGATATTGGTTCAATAATTTCAATTAGTCAGTAGTCGTTGATTTTTCACTGGCCGGCGGGCACTTGGGCAGCGCGTCTTCTATTTTTCCAGTTTGTTTGCATTTTCATCCTCGATTTTTCTATTGCAACAAATTTAAAGGCGCAAGTCAAACGAATAATTAAAAATACGTGCCTCCCAGTTCTTTGATCGAACATGCGTATTATGAAGTTTTAGGTAGATACATAAACATAGTATCACGCCTGGGGAATCCGAAGGGGTAGGCAGAGGTGTATTACACACCCACGATTCGCCAGCTATGTTTAAGTCCCACATAATACGGGGCGAGCCTATTGCCGTCTACCGGGCATATTTCCAAACTCCGGGCTGCTACTGAGAATTTTTCTCTTTTCGAAAAACCTCATTAACACATGCCCGATACGGGTAAAGAACCCGAGACCTCAAGATCAGCAGTCGCTCACATTACCGCTGCACCATAGCGGCAGCAATAGTTACTAGCAAATTTATTGTAGTACAAATGAAATATCAAATATAGGTAACACCACAAGTTTTGTGAATAAATGTAATTAAAATAATTACTTAATATCTATTGTCAGTATTCGGTATGATTGTGTTGTTAATGACTGAACTAAGTCACAAAACTATTTCCACGTAAATTGCCTTTGTTGATTCTCCGGAGGGGAACCGTTGTTCATACAATCGGACTACCGCATACCAATGGTCATGTATATTTACGTAGCCTTTGTTAAACTGGTGAATTATTGCTTCTGACATTGACGGGTGAAAGAAAAATTGCCTTCGGAAAGTTTCACCACTTCATTTCACAAACTTTTACAGCAGTTTGCTATCGGCCTGCTCCGTTGCTATACAGGACTATGGATTTACACGTTTTAAATTTATTGCTTCTAGTGATTATGAGAAGTGTTCCTTTTTTGTCTGTTGATTTTAATATGTTATGTTACTGCGCTCTAAGTAATACCATGTCCAATTTATTCTTTTCATTCGTCTCCAACACCCAAGTTCAAATGTTTTCACCCCTTTTCTATCTCGTTATGTCACAGTTCATATCTTGCATCCATACCTAGTAATGCGCCATTATTATTTACTAAATAAAAAAAATACATTTATAATTTAATTTTAAAACAATATCAGATTGTTGTAAAAACAATTCACATATTGGTACGCGCAAAGAATTAAAACGACCAAATTGCTACTAAGCTGACACATACATACATAAAGCCTATTGAAAGAACAGTCAGTAAAAGATAATCTATAATACGGCTACGAAAATCCTACACAGAATAGCCAGACAAAACAATGCGTCAGCGGAGGTTTACTTTTCATTCGGCGAAGCATAAAAGGAGAAAACAAATGAATTGCCAAAGTTCTCGTTAGAATGGACAAAACAAAATTAAACCACCGATTTTCTATTCAGTGCACCCGCTGTTTCAATCAAGTATGTGAATAAAAATCGTCTAACATGACTTCGGCGTCGTCGTCGTATGCGATAAAATACCAAATTTAAAAAGTATATTTAAATAAGCTCTATTGAATACAGAATACATTTATGTTTGTAACTATTTGAATAAAACGGATATTGTTGACGTAGTAATAAATAACTAGGCTTACTTCTTAAACAACGAAACCAATTTATACACTTTTAACTAACGTTAAGTCACGTGACTTAGCGTTATAGATATTGTTAAAGACTTAGATAAATATAGGTTCTATATATATGGTTAAAGATGTCAAATTTCCATACATTTAAATAGTTTTGCATTAGCGTTAGCGATCATAGAATGCAACTTGGCTAGGCCCACTGTTTAGATAGTTTCTCAAGTATAAGTTAATACATAAAGTATCTATTTATTATTATTTAATTCAATGTTTCATAAACAAGTCGTCCTAAAGGTTACTAAAGATTTCAAGTATATTCTAAATCAAACATATACTTTTTTTGTAGAATGACTAAAATAAATTAAATAATAATTTTTAATTGATTAATACAAGCTTTAACATAACTATTTTTGCTATGCTATTTCGTATATACGCTGGACGAAGTCTACACTTAGAGGCAAAGCATTCACCTACCCAGAGAGGCATACTTAATAATATATTCTCTGGCAGCGCTATATAGGCAGTACTGTAATACACGTATAATAGACTTCCTATGCATACAGAAACCAAAAGATAGACATAATCCACATCTATCTATAATGACTCCTCTACATGATGGGCCAGCGTTGGCCCAGCGAGATGGCCATGCGATGGTTGAAACGCAAGTACACGATGGCGATATTCAGTTGTGATCTTTACGTTTTTAGTGATGGACGTGGAAGCATTAGCCGCTGAGGCAATATATCTATACAGCACGTATCATTATTCTCTTAATGTGCACAAGAATAAAGCTATTAAAAAGAAGAAGAGAATTTTATTTATCTTAAAAATTTGTAAATAAATCGTGAACGTCCACACTCAACCGCGTTAGAGCACGCACTGTGGAATGGGTCACGTATAGATGCGTACCGCCATCGCTGGTCCTTTGATGTGCGGCCGAAAAACCGACACCGACGCCATTTCACGACCATCGCACGGGCCCTAAGCCATCTGACACCACTATGCCCTCCACCCGCTGGCCCATCAAAGCGGACCATCGCGATGGCCCATCATGTGCAGGAGCCATAATACTTATAATAAAGCATCTAACCCCGCTGTGGGAGCACATTGAAGGTGTATATCAAAAAGTGAGAAGGGCAGCGGTTACGCAAGGGAAAGTAATTAGAACACAAAACTAATTTTATTTTTTGTCTGTTTATTAATATACGTTTCTGTAATAATTGAAGGGAATTTAATGCGGTTTTTATGGTTAGCTTGACAAAATAAAACATATGATACACAATGCAATCCTATAATGGTTTTCAATCAGCGACTAAGTTGGGAAAACGTAAAAGGTAGACAGAGTTACTTTCTTATATATATTGTCAGTATATATTTTAAATTTTATTTAAGCAATTATCATTAGAAGCCATGTCTTCTTGTATAAGTATGTAATTGCTAATTATGTTATATCTGATAATATTCGTAATACACGTATTCGATGTAGACACGGTTTTATACCTTAAAATATAATTATATGTGTATATCCACGCTGAAATTTAAGTATATACTCACTAACATACAAGTATATGATAAATTCACTGTGCAGTGCCCCGGGCACTTCCGCTTGAGTCGCTTTGGATGCACGCTCGTGCGATCGATTGTACGAGTACACGTTTATCCATACTTTGTTTTTATTTTATTTTTAAATGCAGTTTTTCAAGTTAATATTGCGTGCCTGCTCGTTGAAATTAAAAAAAAAACATTTTTGTGACCGTACTAATTAATTGAATAAAGCCTATAACTTAATAATATCTTTGTCATTAGTATAGGTATACTTAATACGTACCTATTCAATAACTAATATATAGGCATTTTTTTTGTTTTGGCAAGAATCAATGTACCTAACCGCACACCCCGTCGTTCGGGGCAACTAACAGGGTAGTGTTGGGCCTTCACTCACTGAAGAAACCCGCCGTGTGGCGTCTCTCCGCTTGTGTTGATGGACCACTGGTAATGTGTTGGATTACTTCAGTGGTCCGCCGGCAGCTTATCCTTTCAGGTACACTCTACTGAGCGACGCATACGCACACGGAGCGTCGTACCTTCGCGGGAGGCCTATCGGGCGGCGGTCGTTCCTCGGTCCATCCAGCCGCAGCCTCAGCTAGTGTGGCATGAGGCGCAATTACTCGCGCCTGCGCCACCCCAGTCGCTGGCGGTGGTTTAGGTCTGCCGAACAATCTTCCTCCCTGGCACTCTCACCGCTTCCTTCTGCGAGATAACCTCCTCGCAGAAGGCAGCGACTGTGCCCCAATTCCTGTCGCTGCCGAGTATCGCTCTGACGACCCCTATTGCCCCAACGAGTTCACGGCGCTGATCGCCCCAAGCCGGGCACTACTCGAACGTGTGCCGCCCCGTGTCCTCGTCGCAGCCGCAATGGTAACAGCCCGGAGTCGATTTCCGCCTTGCGACTATGTCCAGATATCTGCCGAAGCAACCGTGCCCCAACAGCACCTACACCAGTCGGAAGGTAAGGAGTCCGTGCTGTCTCCCCGCCCACTCCTCCGCTCTTACGACGCCCGCCAATACAACTCGGCGAGCACCTCCGCTTCCAAGTCCTACGGGGGGTTCCGGCTAAAATATATAGGCATAACATATTTAACATGTTTTTAATCACACCACACCAGCGACCACCGCCATTCCAAGCCAAAACTGCAAACCGCTTAATTTGAAAAATATAAAAAAAAAAACAAATTCACATTTTTACGTACTATCGAACCTCGAGACATCGCTGTAATATACATCCATATCACTTCAAAACCAAGACAGTTTATTTTTGACGCAATTTTCTACCATAGTACGTACTTAAATTTCAGCGTGGATACTCTGGGATGAACTTCCTGCTGCGGTTTTTTTCAGCGTTACGACAACTGCTTCTAAAGTTTGAAAAGAGAATTGTCACTGTCGGTAGAAAGCGGCTTTTGGTGTTGCTAGTCGCATAAATGGTGATTACCACTTACCAGTTGTGTAAGCGCCAGAGACCTGTGCTAGTTGATAACAAAAAAACACTATTTAAAAATAAGCTGATATTATGTTTCCCTAACATTTAATCAAAATGATTCCGTATTTTCTTCAGCTTTATGTATCAGTGTGCATTACAAGTGTTTTACGTTCTAGACACTTTATTTTTGTCGGTTGTCGTATTAACGTCAGCTTGTATACAGTATCGGCCTCTCTGGACAGATCAAATGTTGGTTTCGCTTTCGGAGTCGTGAAGGCGTAAAATTGAGATAAGCTCCAAATAGACCACTTATTACACCATCGCCTTCAGTTCTATTGATAAAGTGGAACGCTCTATCGAAAATATCTTTAACTATTTCGATGTTTACTTAGCTTGTATTTATTTTATTCATTAATTAACTTTAAATATATATAAAGTATAATAAATAAAATTTAAGTGTCTATTTGTAATATCTCAATAACAACAGCTACTTATTAAATGAAAAAATTAAAAAAAATAATTAAAAGAAGGTATCGTTATCAAAATAGCAATTCTTAAAGTTTTTGTCTATGTTACGGCTAATCTATAAAATGGCTGGTCTGATTTTAATGAGACATAGCATCACGTCTGTATTCCCCGAAGGGGTAGGCAGAGGTGTATTACACACCCACGACTCGCCAGCTATGTTTAAGTCCCACGTAATAGGGGGCGAGCCTATTGACGTCTACCGTGCACATTTCCAAACTCCGGGCTGCTACTGAGATTTTTTTTTTTTTTACAAAAAATTTCAATAACACTGCTCGACCCGGGAATCGAACCCGAGAACTTTAACTAGTATTTCCGCTCAAAAAAGAAAATAATT
Organism: Leucoma salicis; assembly: GCA_948253155.1. Lineage (NCBI taxonomy): Eukaryota > Metazoa > Arthropoda > Insecta > Lepidoptera > Erebidae > Leucoma > Leucoma salicis. Next base: position 12,091,221 of record OX411815.1, read on the forward strand.
AAAATCTACGCTGATACAGTCACATGTAGCAGATAGTAGGCAATATTTTAGAGATGAATTTTCTTATTTTTGTTGCTTACAATATACATGTTACTTATTTAACATATATACGTTTACTGTAACTCTTTTTCATATATTTATAATATTACATAATAATAAACAAAAAGATGTTAGGAACTGAATTTTATTTTTTTGTAATAGTTAAACAAACAATTTAATCAAAATAAAAAGACCTTTTTGATCATATAACAACTACAAAAATAGACAAATTTAAGAATTAGGACGCAGACTGATGATAGCCCCCGATTATTTTAAATCATAAAAGTTACAGATATATTTTCTATCTTTATTAAACGAGTGAAAGTTTTCAGTTTATGTTCAATCCAGTAATATTCCATCTCTCGTATAACATAATTCATATATGAAACATAATTCAATAGTAGAGCGTAGGGATTCGAGGGCAACCGAGTGTGAAATGGTCGACGTGGAGGAGCATTTTCAAACTGACCGGACAGTCCGGCGTCTGTGAAATAAACGTTAGGTGAGTCAGGATTTGACTCAATGTAAAATTAATATAAATATATTTCCACCAATAAATGGTAATAAATGTTTACGCAAATGTTATTGATCAGAGTTAATATCCATTATAATATCAACTATTTAAAATAATATAAACGGGTCTTTTTCGCGTTGGTTCAGCCGTCTGCTGCAACGCAGTTGAAACGTCGGGCTGAAGGTAGTTAAAAATTTAACATTTTTTCACAATTTACGCGAATCAGACCCGTTTATGTTATTTTAAATATGTGTAAAATTCGCGAATCTTTGAAAGATAATATAAACTGCACAGATTGCTGAGTGGTTTAGATATCGACCTCGGCGTAAGTGTCGTGGGTTTGATATTCATATAGGACAATTCTTTATATGATCCATAAAATGTTTGTTTTGAGTCTGAGTTTACTTTGTGTCTGTGAAGTCCCCTACAATACCAAGATTATTCCTAAGTACAGGGATGTTGTCCAAAAATAATAATAAAAAATTAGAATTATCCCCAAATAGGTTAATTATCTCAGAACCACATAACAAGTTCCAAGGTTATCTTTCATACTTAGAAAACAAAGTAACTTGTAAGAAGGCGAAACACATATTCATTACTCCACTGGGACAAAAAGTGACGACACCCAAGATACGTCGTGGACTCTGTGCCGACAAATATAATGTAATGCCAATACATTTGTGTATTCAACTTTATTACTCTTTGACGTCGTAAGTTTTATTTCCCTCACATCGCTATAAAGAGAAATATTATATTATAGCTTTGTAGATATGAACATCGAAATTTGCCGGAGATGTGCTCACTTTCCTTGTTTTGAGTATTGGAGGGTCGTCTAAGTAATATTGCAAATAAATTTAATTATTATTATTTAAATAAAAATGGTTATTTTCTTTTCTGTTTTCTACATATTATAATTACGTTTAGCTTAAGTTAGCTAAGTTTTTGCAACTGCTTATTTTAATATGCGTAAACCAAAGCTCAATTAAAAAATATGGAAATTCTATTAAAGATAAATACTTAACTTAACTTAACTATACGAAGAATAAGTATTTTGACAGTAATATCTTTATAGTGACTAGACTCTTGGCTTATCGCCGAAAATTAATAATAATAAGCTTTACACATTATATTTTTATAGTATTATAAAATTAACATTGTAAAAATATCGCGTATCATCGAAGCGAGGAATTCTCGTGCATTCGACCGGAAAATAGCCGACATAAAGGTCCGACATTCTGCTTCTGACCGGGGCACGGACGCCGATAAAATATATTCTTGGTCCTTTCTACGGTAAGTGTCTTAATACTGATAGAATCAAATAAATTAATGCTCTTAGAATCAAGACGCACTACAGTAACAATGTTATTACCTAAACGCGTTCTATGAGTTGTTTTTATTTATTTTAAACAGTTACTTATTCTGTTTTTTGTAGACAATATATTGAATGGGAAATTGAAAACATAGCATCACGCCTATATTCCTCGAAGGGGTAGGCAGAGGTGTATTACTCACCCACGGTTCGCCCGCTATGTTTAAGTCCCACGTAATAGGAGGCGGATTTTGGTTTAGATGCTTGGTATTCTTTGTTGGTCTAGACGTTTCCTTAGACTTGAGGTTTAAAGCTGCTAAAGCTAAAAAAGCATTATTATTAATTTTATGTTTTCATTTTTGTGTGACAATATGAATGCCATTGTATTTTTAAAACGATATCTTATTAGCGAGCGTAACTCAAACAAGATCCGGAATAGGGTATACTCTGTGTTCGCGACATTCGGTGTTGCCAATAATTAGCTTCAATTTCCCTTTGTTCAAAATAGCACCGCCATAACTGACTATTATATTACATTAAAGCGACGCGGCGAATTAACGTGCTCCACAGTTTACAAAGTCGATGAAAAAATTTATAAAAAGCGCTATTCAAACATTTCTATAATACCGTCTTTGTGTGGCTGTTGTAAAAAATGTTAAACAATAAATTTTTAGTAATAGAAAAATCTTGTAATGTTTCTGTACTCAATTTAGTTATATTTTTGTGCACTGTTTGAAGAAAAATATTTCTCAAATAATATCTATGAATTGATATCAGGGGTATTTCACGTCAAGCGGACAACCAAAAAAAAAATGAGATCGTGAATTTTGTTTATAATTGGGTCAGTTATACTTCTAGTAGACATGGATATGTACACACAACTTTTTTTTCGTATGATGCTTTATTGCTTAGTTATGAGCTTTTAAAAATTTACAAATAATGAAGTCATGAATTTTTGGATGCTTATTATCTGTATCAATTAATTTAAAAAAAAACTAAAAAGTATTGTTTCTTATAGTTAAAAAGTTGAACTTTTTAATTTTTTTGTCGAATTCTGAATTTGAATTTTTTTACATATAGTAAACCGGAAATAAAGATTTCAAATCGATGTTTGCGTAACTTCGACACTTTTTTTTAAATATTTTAATCTTGAAAAAATTTTAAACGTGTTCGCCAATAGTTTTGGACTTAGAGCATATAGAGTACATACACATAGCTATGAGCACTTTCTAAGCAATCGGGTCTATGGGCTTAAGTGCTTTCTGCTGGTGATTTTGTTGATTGTTTGTGTAACGCTTTGGACATTTTGAAACCGCATGCTTTGTATATCTTGGATGTGGATTCAGTCGAGAAGAATTTGTGGAGTGAGACTGACTGACCGCATTCGTAACGACGACGTAAGAGAGCGAACAGGTATGAAAGAGAATATTGGTGTAAAGATGCGAAAAGGAATGCTCCGATGATTGGGACATGTGGAAAGAATGCCGGACGAGCGACTGGTTAAGAAGATATACAATGCGAAAGTTGTTGGATGTAGGTACAGGGGGAGACCGAGACTCACCTACCTAGACCAAATCGGTCATGTATTGAAGTCAGGAGGCTCCGAAACCGGCGAGCGTGTATGAAGAGAATTAATGAATGTTGAGGAAGAAAGAGAAGTATGCAAGAATAGAGCCTCTTGGCACTTTGTTCTCTCTGCCTACCCCGCAAGGGAAATGGCGTGATGTTAAGTTAGTTTTACTAAACGTGGCTAATGCACGGTTCCTATAATAATAAAACGGATCGTTTTACTTACGATTGGTAGAATATTCTACCAGGCGTAAGTATAATCTGTTCCTATAAAATACGAGTCGTACGAGAATTGACTGACATTTGGCAACTAACGGATGGGTTAATAATGACGATTCGTTGAATATAGGAACCGGGCATTATTTAGATAGCGTTGATCGTAGCTTAACAAAACCATGTTGATTCAGTCCTAAAGCATTCACTATCAGGGGGTATATACTCTTATATAGAAACCCTGCTGAATGTGTTCTGGGGGGTTAGATAGAATCTCATATCTCACATGTCGATCGTATCGTGATCACTGTGATTGGTTGAGAGATCACCGGCCGTCCCGTCCGGATCACGATCCATCGGCCAATCATGGCCGACGGATTATTGCGACATCACGCGTCGGTTTCTCAAATAATCACAGTGATCACGACACGATCGACATGTGAGATATGAGATTCTGCCTAACCCCCCAGGATCGATATCAGACGATAGTCCGCTATATCTAACTTGACGCCCTTTTTTATGGTGATTATGTATGCAGCCTTCCACATAGAAGGATAAACGTATTTGATTAAAGATCTTTAAAATAATATTGTAATCATTACAGTGCCATGTGCCGTATTTAGATAAGTAATATGACATTTAGATAAACATTTAACTATATGCATGTATTCTCTCTGCCGCAGGTAGGGCTATACCTGCGGCAGAGCAAAGGAATGGTTTAACTAAAACACTATAAAATATTTATTAAATGGCGTGCATATTCTGAGTCCATCCTTTAATATTTCATAATTTAATATAAGCGGCGGTTACAACTGAACATTAGGTGGGCCGCTGGCTCATCTGCCATCAAAGGTGTTTCAAAAAAAATACGAAGCACAAGAGTATGAGTGCCTACTGTTGTTTCACGTTGATCTTCTGTGAGAGTACTTCCATGATCGAAACGGCCCCTTCATTCATGTATAAGCAAGACTTTACCTAACCAATTGTGTATTTCTGCGAAAATAAAATATCACTAACCGTTTGTGTTTTGTTACAGGTACGAACACTGTTCGTGAGTGGACTGCCCATGGACGCTAAGCCGCGGGAATTGTATTTACTATTTCGAGCGTACGAGGTATATAAACATTAAAATAAATATTTTTATTAAGCACTTTATCAGCGGTTACCTATTATCGTTTGAACTTAACGTATATACGCTGAATATACATTCGGTAGTTATTCTATACTTTAGAGACAAACACGATGCAAAATTTCCTTTACACTATAGTGTTGTACTATAGTACACTATAGTTGTATACAAATGCACAAAACAATAATACATACATTGAGCTAAACGCTTTTTCACGTCCTTTACATTTTGTACAATTTCTTGTATTTAACACAGTGTGAAACGAAGGTCCTGTGTATGTTACCAGTGATAACATATGGAACAGAGACGTGATCTCTGAATTTTGGCCTTATATCGAGGGTCAAAGCATGTTGAAGTGGCAGTGGGCATATCGCTCGACGAACCGATAACCGTTGGGGAAAAAAGGTTTTCGAGTGGCGACTACGTATTGGACGGCGCAGCGTAGGATGTTGAGAGGCTGATAGATGGAACACATTGCGAATGTGAAATCGAAAATAACAGTCACGAGCAGGATTTGAAGCTGCATCTCCTGTAATACCGTCCCCGATGCTTTTTCAATTTAGCCACTAGGACGATAAGCAACAGGTGGAATATAGTTAAGCTTGTTCAAAGGAAATATTGTATTGAATTAATTTTAAATATATAGATTTAGCTCGTGAGCCCGTCCTTGTGAACTTCACTAAATAAATATATCTCTCTATGGTACACTAATCAACTCTATGTAAAAATATATATCCCACGGGAATTATTCATTTTTCTGGGGTAAAAAGTAGCTATGTCCTTTGCTGAGCTCCAGGCCTCAATTTTTTTCATACATAGGTATAGCCTTAGCTATATGTATGAAAAAAAATATGTTTACTGGTTCAGTTACCCTATACGCTTTCACATAACCAACAAATAAACAACCGATCCCGGGTTGGTCAATGTTATTGAGACTTTTCGTAAAAAGAAAAATTCTCAGTAGCTGCCCGGAGTTTGGAAATGTGCCCGGTAGACGCAAGGCAATAGCCTCGCCCCCTATTACGTGGGACTTAAACATAGCTGGCAAGTCGTGGGTGTTCAATACACCTCTGCCTACCCCTTCAGTGATACAGGCGTGATGCTATGTTTGTTATTTACCAGGCATGGAATATCTCTCACAAAATATCCCAGGTAATATAAATGTATGTTCTTTTCTTTAAAGAAAATGAAAAGTGAAGCCACGATCGTTTTCGTCACGCGACTAGATCTCATCTAGGATTACCGTACCGTAAATATCAAAAGTTATGCTCCGATTCATAATATTGGGATTGAATCGATTTTGTTTACCGATAAGGGGGATTACACTCGATCGTCGGCTGGCACGGATGGCACCATAAACATAAAGGTGCCTAAAGCTAAACCGAGGGTTAGTTTTAGTATGGGTGAATCGCGTGACTATCGCTCGATTTCTTGTGTATGGTACCGCCACGTACCACCTTTTTTTCGTTAGTCATTTTATGGATAGAATTTTACTACGACAAAAATGTCGTAAACAATTTAACTTTGTACTCCCATCTAAAAGCTTGACGAAACACCAGAAGCTTGGGAGGCAACTTTAGATAACAAAGTTAAAATAATCACTGTAATTTTGTTTGTACAGGGATATGAGGGTTCCTTGTTGAAGGTTACCAGCAAGAATGGTAAAACTGCTTCGGTGAGTAGACTTAAATCATATCTTTTTTTATAGCTTAGTCATTTTAGACGCTCTAATCTCTCTAGCATCAGTAAAAATCGAAGAAATATATTTTGAATTAGAGACTAATTATTAGAAAAATCATTAAGATTATTTAACATCACATTACGATACCTTAAAATGGAATAATCAGTGATTTAGTACAGGGCAGCTGAGGAGAAGCAAAGAGAGATTCATTGTCTTTTAGCACTATTATCATATTAAAAACGATAAAACAAGTGGTACAGCTAGTTTATAATATTTGACGATCCTCGTGGCGTAGTCGGTAGTGTAACCGACTTCCGTGTACGAGGTCGTGGGTTCGATTCCCACTCAGGACAATTATTTGTGTGATGAACACAGATATTTGTACTGCGTCTGGGTATTTTCTATCTATTATATGTATGTATTTACAAAAAAAAGAGTAATATATGTATTATATCCGTAATCTGGTACCCATAGCACAAGCGTTAAGCTAAGTTTGGGACCTGAGGACATTGTGTGAAAATGTTCGTGAATATTTATTTATATTTATTTATTTAATAGTTAATGCAACTGATTGACCATTGGAGGTCTAACAATTTAGTCCAACCGTGACTATGAACACTGCAAAGTTAATTGAAACGCCGTAATAGTGGAAAATTAAGTAAACGCTTAAGGTTCCGTAAAATTAGTTTTGTTTCATAATCACAAATGTTTTTATACACTTAAAAAAGTGTTACCATTATCTGACAGATATTTAAATTAGGCCTTACGTAATGTAAATAGAACGATATTTGAAAATGATAATGAGTAGGTAGGTCTACTTTCTTGAGAACAACTTGTTATTTTCGCCGATAGATTCATTGATCGATAGTGCGGTAAGAACCTGTTTCATTTGGCAGTTTATTAACTTATGTTGATATTATCATATGCCATATAATATAATGCTTAACTTAGTTATTGTTTCACAGCCTGTTGGTTTCGTCACGTTCCATACCAGAGCTGGTGCAGAAGCAGCCAAACAAGATCTTCAGGTTGGTTTTGTAAATTCTATCTCGTATAGATTATTATTGCTAACCGCTATTACTTAATAGTGAGTTGGTGTCAATATTTTATCAAAGAAATTAAGTACATAATTTGATTAAATACTGGGACGAACTCAATCAAAGAAATTATAAACTTAGTATGATAGAGAGATGGAGGTTAATTAAAGTTTTACTAAAATAACATTTGTCTGTCTTATCAAGCGAAATTTACACAATAATTGTCAAAGAACCCATACACTACAACGCCTAAACAGTTTGAATGGCTTCAAAACACAGTAGGATAGGTAGCAAGGGCAACAGTATCTCAATTAATGACTAGAGATATCTACTAGGTATATGAAATCAATACGCTATTGTAAATACTAAAACATGTACGCACGGTGTTACTAAACCTCTTCTCATCACATGCCTTAACACAGCCAACGAGCACTATAGTTAATATTCTCATTGTAGATTTGGAATAACATTTTCCCGACCGAGTAACCGCATCATAAGTTATGCTAAACCCATGCACATACTGAATAGGCCACTTTGGCCTATCGAGCCGGAGTTATTAAGCTGTGTGGACTAACGCCGGACTAAGAGATATGTAACGGTGTAAATACGCAACTGCATGTCACGTGTTTGACAGGTTTTAATGTCACATCCCGAGCACTGTGTTCCGTCACCATAGAAATCGCAGGCGCGGTCCTTTGGATTCGATTCCTCTGGATGAATTCGACACCGATTCTATCCAATCTAAAGTTCACAATAAAGTTCTCCGATACACATAAATATACTTATTTATGTTACTCTGAATAAAATTTATTTTTTTATGAATCAAAGAAGTGCTTAACACAACCCGTAATAATTTAAATAATATCTTTCGTACCATCAACTCCTCGACGACATGTTAGTGACCGTATTGCCAAATGGTCTGTACGCGTCGTCTCTCTCCCTCTGTATTGGGAGGTGGGATCTCGCGCCGGCCGACCTTCCATCGTCATTATATCGGAGCGCCGCACCGCTCGCGGCTGTTCACAGCAGGGTGTCCGGTTCGACCCCGACATGCCGCAAACGATTCGGCTGGAGTTCGCTAAAAGCAACACGAAGGTCAGCAAGCCGAAGCCGGCAGTTGCCACAGCCGCGCCAGCTGCACACCCCGCATTGATGCACCCACTCACTGGACGTAAGTACCGCCGTACGCACACACCGCCCTGCGCTCGCTCGACCACCCATCATCCCACTCAAATACAATGATCCTCACACTATAATGCTCATATCCTAACTATAACTACCCGGATAATGTGTTACGCAAAGCAGCTTAATGTGTATGACCGGGTTGTCGAGTGAACGCAAAGGACAAGTATCTGTGACGCTTACACGTACCACGCAAGGCCTAGCTCCGCGAAGCTATTGATTGATATGTCGGGTTCTTACCACTGTTGTCAATTTGTACATGTTTTCACGATAACACTCTTATTATATTCATTGATAAAGATGCTCAGCCGACATATTATGTCGCCGTTACAATCACATTAAAAGGTGCGTGAGAACATGTCATAAGCACATTGTAAATAATAATTTTCTATAGCGGTACTTAATATCACACAATTCATAGTTCAACGGCTAATCTACTGGGAGTAAAATAACAAACCAACAAAACTTTACATTTGCATGTCTTTTATGATCAGTCATGTAAATTGATTACGGTGATGCAGATCTAGCGAGCCCGTTCTTCCCGGGCGGAGGTGCTGAGCTGTGGCATCACCCACTAGCTTACGGAGGTGAACTGCCGACGCTGTCGCATGGGTTGGTGCATCCCGCCATCCATCCACAGATGGCGCCTGTGCGTTCTTACCTCTGACTAGCTGCCGCCGATAGGCCACACCACGTATGTTATGCACATTTTTTAATTTATCGCCATCGTTATCATTATAGTCCCTCTTATTCATGACAAGCTTATAACCGCGAATTAGTATAGTCAAGCTATTCATTTTTCTAGTTATCTTATATGTTAATCTAGCGTCTCGTCTATCTACCCACCGAATTTCATGAAAATCCATTCAGAGGTTTAAATGTAATTGATGGACAAACATCCATACATCAAAAATACATCCAAAGACTTTTACAAACCTCTGAATCTATACTATTATAAAACTGTAACAGAGCTGTGTCTGTATATTTAAGATATTTGAGAAAAAATTACTGTAATAGGCTATATAGGGGTGTCTAAAAAAAACAATTTTTTTTAGATTTTTTGTCTGTTTGTTTGTTCGCGCATCACGCATAAACTATTGCACGGATTTTGATGTAACTTTTTTTATTTAATAGATCTAGATTAGACTTAAAAACTGGTATACACATAATCTCGCTACTATATCGGGAACCTAAGTTATAACCCGAAAACTAGCTTTTAGTTGCGGCGGAGCCGCAAGCAAAGGCTAGTTTATAATATTACTAGCGGACCTGACAGACGTTGTCCTGTCCGAACATTGGTGTTTTATTTCAGCTACTAAGGATATTATTTTACTTAAAAAACTTGGGCTGTTGGTGTGTGAAATTTTGTTGTTAGGTATAATTATATATTTTTGAAGTTTCATCGTTTCAGTGAATGAGAAGTAGTATATTAATGTTATGTGGAAGCACGAACGATATTTTCTTACTGTTCTAATTAAATAGCGCAAGGACGTTGTAGATAAGAACTGATTATTTTACTGGTTATATGTAGAATTTAGCGCACAACGCTAATGCACGAGACAAAAAACAAAACACTTTGCCAACACCTGTCGTCAGTTTGACATAGTACATTCTTTGACTTGTAATCAGCAGTGACATGTATAAGAACCGTAAAAATGGAAGCCAATTTTGTCAATAGCCTGTCAATTGTTAACTTGTGTGTAGACCCCCCTGACGCTGGGCGCGTGTGTTCTGCCGGCACCAGCATTGGGCTCGCCGGGCGCGGCCATGCCTGCGCACGCGACGCCCGGCGGACACCCGCCCCACCCCGCGCACCCTGCGCCGCCCTGCTCTACGCTTTTTGTCGCCAACCTCGGACAGTTCGTCTCTGAGCACGAACTTAAGGAAATATTTAACAGGTTCGCTTACATATAACTACGTAATATTTTAAGATGGGGCAAAATATTAGGCAGACTCATGAGATAAGTTTTACGGATTTTATCGCATTTACTTCTTTTACACTATCTCGACGTTTCGAATTCATTGCAGTATTCATAATCAAACCAGACATCGAGCCAAATTTTATTAGATGATATCCGTAAAATTTGTTTAAATATCGTATTATAATATGTTGTTCACTTGTAATATTAAATGTGCACATCGCTTTAGATTTTCGACTGGAAGTACTGAAATCGCGCACCAGCTTTGGGCGAACATTTGTCAAACAAAATCATGGACACGAATATTTCCAGTCGAGAAATAACACGATGTTATGTGCATGATCACACACTACATAAGGTTTAAAACATACGAGAGCATCAAAAATATATATCAAGTTAATAAAATTTAACTTTTTCACAGTGCATGTTGCACCGAATATCACAATGTCGTCCACGTTAAACATCGTTGGGTTTATACATTTTGTTTTGGTTTCGATTCTATTATATCTTACACAAACTATTAGATTACACTTAAAAATACGCAAAAAAAAAATTTGGTAATTGAAAATCGTTTGTGTAAGATGAGAGCCTGCACACGTACCACCCTAAGCATGACAAACATAACTAATATTCTGTACAGTTGTCTCAAAATAACACCACATAATATCAGAGCCGTGTTTATTACTCTTTGTGTCCGCATCATGCCGCAGCGTTTCCACCTACAGTTTGCAGGCAATATTATGTATGTACAATAAACGTTATACTGTTTTGATACTTTATTGCACACACGTAATCTAATTTATTTAAATAAAGAATATGTGCGGCAATAGAAATAACAGCAATTCATTTAGGATCAACCTATTCAAAACTTTCTCTCATTTAGTATTGACAAATACGACATAAACAGGTTAGAGAATCATACGAGACATACGTTCTTTAGTTTGAAAGATACACTGTCATACTATGGGGGTACGATCGTGGGCACAATAGACTATGATGGTGCAGCTGCCCGGGTTTCTCTCGGCTTCGACTGCTGAACGGCGGCAATGGAGGCGCGAGTACCGGCCCGGTAGCCTTCGTCGACTTCGCTAATCCTTCGGACGCAGCCGCGGCCATGGCCCGCCTCCAGGGCGCGCTGCTTCTCAGCTCTGAGGGAGCCATTCACCTCGAATACGCGAGGCATAAGATGGCACACAACGGCTGGATTCTCGCACATGAAGTATGCACGCGCACAATGTTTAGTAATATCTTATAAGTCGAACTAATATTAACCTAGACAGCCTTGAAAATTGCTCAAGTTTGGTAATAAATGTCAAAATTAATTTTCTGGTATCCTAGGTGAATATTATTACGTAATAGTATTTGTCAAAATCGTTCGAGTCACTATGGTAATATTTTGAATTCATCTTCAAAAACTTCATCATTTTACACTATAATATAAAATATGGACGGATTTATTATTGGTATTTTTATCGATGGAGACGGAAAATTAAATAAAGACGTTAAGTATTCGTTACTATATTTTCGTTACGAACATTTTATGTGTTCATAGACTCGCACGATAATGACAAGTACTAATCATATATTTAGTTAAAAAAAGTAATGCGTATTTATCAGTCCAGTGTGGTATAAGGAGTAATACTTTGACTCTCATACACAATTACGATTGTCATGCAACCTAATTATATCATCTGACGAGGCCTTATATACACACTCGTATATGGTATGAGATTCAATGTCGTCTGTTATAAGTTCTTGTACTACTAATATTTCACCTTGCACCTCGCACAGTATAGAGCAAAGAATACAGAATGCCTGATTGTGTCATACTTCGTTAGAGTACCTATATCGGTAAATAATTAATTGTTTGTCTCACACATTAATCTGTGTCATGCAGGGAGCCAAAAGTGGAGAAGAGGGCGAACAGTATTAACTCGTTCGTGGCTCTCGGCACTTGACAACCAGCAAACTGAGGGACGCGCTATTTCGATCCTCTGCAACGCATCGGAACCACAGGCATCGGGGACTGGGGATGTGAGCTCGGCGCGTGCGACTGTGGCCTACGACCGCGCCAAGCTCATCTGTACTACTAGTATATATGATTTATGTACACGATTTATATTAGTGTGAGTTAAGTTCTATCTCAACTTAAGTTCAATGTTCCCTCGCGTCAGAGGTGTGGTGTTATTTCGCTTATACCAAAATTAGCAAGTGTTAATTGTATTATTATTAACATTCCAGGTTTATTGTTTATCGTTCATGATGAAAATATTATTATTTAAATCTTAATTAATTTCCTAGAAATGTAACATGTTTATTTAATATTATTATTCATTTTATCGTGTAACATAAGATTTATTATTTACAACTAACTTATTATGCAGTAACATTTAGTATATTTGTTTTTACAATGCCGATGTATACAACTGAGAGGATTTGTTATGGATTTAGCGTATTACCAGAAAATTAACATTTTAGGATATATATCATTCGAATAAGCTAAAAACCAAAGGTGCCCTTCATAGAAAGATTACGTTTTGTTATATAATATTTCAAGTTGAATGGTTTTAAATGAAGTTGTATTTAATAAATACGACACTTTTGTTTTATCCTCGATAATGTTAGCCTATTTAAATGAATTTCATAACTATTTCAAATTATATTTACCTAATACTTTCTTAGTAATTTTTATAATGTTCAATCACTCGTTAAAGCGCTAGCACTCTAGTGTTGGTCTTATGATCCTTTCTATCTATAAATAAATTGCAATAATTACAAATATTTGTGTAGGACTTGTTGCGATCAAAGTGGGACGCCCTCACGTGGCTGGCTGTCGGGTGCAACACATAACTGAACATGTTGTCGCGAGATCGCATCCTATGTATTAATTACGTTACGTTTCTCATGTCCCTTCTCTATTTAGGTGACATACTAATATTTCTTGTGCCTTGACAAAATTTTTCCTAAAGTAGAATTCGGATATCACTTCCAAAGTTTCTAACTAATTCGCTCCTTACTTGGAAGTTTAATGATGTGTCATAGGGTTCCCACTACCTCCGCGGTTAGTAGGCGGTTATGCGATGCGACATGATCATAATTGGTTCAGTGTTGTTGCGAGAATTTAGCCTTGGCCTTATGACAATTAAATATTAAATGTAATCATTATATTAATTCATATTATTATATAATAGTAATTAATTAGCGGGTGACAAGCGCGCCGACGCTGAATAGTAAAACATTATTCTACTATCTGCATGCTTTGACGAGCTTTTTGGTAATAATCTAATTTAAATTTTAGTAGTTATTTTTATTGTGTAATCATTAGGTGAATACTATAATTCTAGCTAAGGGTATTTACTGTAGAGAATCAGCATAGTTACATTACTATTTAATTGAATTCATAATAATGAAACCATATATGTAATTCAAATGAAATGTTAGAATTAATCAAAATGAAGATTAATATATTTTTTATTTTTAACTAATCGACTATCACATACAGAGAATACTTAGTTACCTTGGTAGCGACGCAATACGGTGTCGACGACAATGCGGAATAGCAATAAACCAAAAATGAAATATTAATGTTATTATAGGTACTTAGTAACGTATTCTGCTGGTTTAAACATAATTATATAAAATATACAAAAAAAAACAAAAAAAATACCTGCTTAGGCTATATTAATAAAGTTTTGAATATATGGTAATGTTGACGCGACAGAAATCTATTGAGGTACTCACGCGACCGTTGTCGGCCGGTGACCAGAGTTACCGCATGTGAATTCTTATGAAAAGTCAATATTTAATAGGAATTTCGTCAATTTTTGACTTAGCAAAATTTTATACATTGTTTATAGTACCTAACTGTAACTTCACAATGTACCGAGCGTCGTGGTGTATAGACCAAAGATAAAGGATTATACCTAATTTTAATACGAACCTCAGACCGTACCAAACTTGTATTTTGTAGGTACATTTTACTGCGATGTTTTAATAATAATTTTGAAGCCACAGCAATCTACACAGTTATAATTTGTTATTATCCAAGGCAGATGCCGTAACGCTGTTAAATGAGAACACCAAGTTAAGCATCAAACACTATTTTATTTTTACCTACTTTTGCTAATGTCAGAGACGAAACATTTATTATAAAATATTTATGTTCAGTTTTATATCCGCTTATTATTTAAATAAAATGTTATAATATTTTTGGGTTACGTTAAATTTTCTGAAAATACAGATCATCTTAAATGTATTAAATATTCATGGTCGTTTATAATAATTAAGCTAAGTCAATGTTCACTTATTTAATTCGATATGTAATGCTAATTCGTGTATAAGTAATTGTGTAATAATTTAGTAGTGATCTCCCATACGTTCGGCGTGCGGCGTTTTCATCGTATATACTAAATACAACGAAAAGTTTATTTTTCTTTTCAATTAATACTGTATGGATTTGTCGATGACTTAAGCAAAATTATTAAGATCAATAATAAGCTCTCTTCAAATCAGTATCTATAACGCAGGTTCTAGATCATTAGAAAACAAGACAATGCCAGAGTTATCGACTAATTCAACATTTGCGTTAACGTTGATTGACGATGCCGGCCATTTTGCTTACAACCTTGAAATAAAATGGCGGGCGCGTCATGGAACACAATGCGTGGAGGACGCCGCCGTCGCCATGATTCCGTCCAACAACCGTAGATAGCGAGTAAGAGACGTCCAGTGGCTGCGGACACGGCTACGTCACCTTTTGCGGGACTACTCGATACATATCAACATGTAATATTTAATGTGTAATTAGTAATAACAAAGCGGTTTCATAGAGACGTTTATTCTCATCTACTACTTACAATGCAGTCGGCTAAATGTCACGCAATGCCCACATTTGAGTTTCTGACATAATTTTACGCTTTGCTATTGTGTATATTTTTATCAGTGTCTTTTCCAGATTTATTTATTTCAAAGAGCTATAATTACAAAAATATAACGAAAATCTATTATATGATATTTTCTTAATGTTTACTGCTAAATCGAGTAGATGGTATTCGGATAGTCATCGTTTATAAAAGACGCGTGACATTGGCCCGCATGTGATAGATTAGAATACGTTGGTGGGGTGTAGTAACGCCTTGCAAGTTAGGTTAAGTGATGCGGTATCACACAAACGCCGTGCATCGGAAACATATCAATTCTGTGCCCCTTAATAAATTTAGTTAAATACTATTCTAAGAGATACAATACGGATAGAATAAAGAAAACAAAATAATTGGAGTATCAAATACCCGCTAAGTGTGGTTTTTGTACTTGAATATAATATGACATTTTACCATTTGATTGTGTTTCTAAAGTGGAGTTGCGCATAGTACCCGAGTAGTGTCGCGCAAGTTTATAATAACAATATAATCGCCAGATATTTTTGTTAGTTCAGTAGTATTTTACCGTGGCTTATCTACCAAATTATTTTAACTGTTCGCTTCGTATTCAGTATTAAATGACATTTTATTTTAATATCGGTGACAAGAGTTAGTGGTTGCTGAAAACTTATTTGTATATCGAGCAAAGTAAAACATACAAATTAAATAGTTAGTAATTAATTGTTAGATTTGTGTGACTTGATTATTTAATAGCTTTTAGAGCAGAGGTAAGGTGTTGTTGTGGTTTAAGAAAAACATAATGACATTGTAAAAATAGTGATAAAATTAGCTTAATTATCATTATTACAACTTTTATAGATGTTCATAACTTTTCTTTTCTTACTTCAAGGAGTATTGTGGCATTGGAGACATCATTGTTAATTCAAATAAATTTGAGCTCATCCTCAAACGAAGTTTTTATTCAACTGACATCCCTGTCTCCGTCAATATTGACATTGGTCTCCAAGCGAAAGGATCGAGTACCAACTGGTTAACAGATATCAAAAGTTTATAACCATTATTAGTAGTATATTAGTGGTTAGGTGTTTTAAATGATCATTTATTAGCAAAATAAACTAATCTTGTTTCAAATGACTTTATTTTCATTTATATTTCTAATAGTAAATTAGTAATTTTGTAGGTGTCTAGTTTAGAATAACTGAAATTAGATATACAATTAACAGTTGAGCTTTTAAAATTTGCTTTGTAGATTTATCAGCTTCATTACGTCCTTTTGTAAAAGTAATTTTAGAAAATTATATTGATAACATTGCTTTCTTTAATTTGTTTTACAGAAGGGGCGTTGTTATTACAATAAAATATCTCTTTATTTCTATAATAATTATTGCAATGTTGTATTTATGTTATTATTAGTTTTAAAGCATTATAGGGTCCAAAGATTGGGAATAAACATTATGTAACAATTAATGCTCTTGTTTCTTTTTCTGTGGATACCGGATATTACCCGATTAGACACAACAATTGTATTTTTCTGTATCTTTATCCTACAAACTACGATATGAAACATATATTGAAATATCAACCACCTTATTTTATACCAAGTAGGTGTGCACGGTACTGTCGGGAATTATTAATTATTTAGACAGTCAGAACTTGGTACGACCTCGTTTTGTGGCCTCGCCAAAATTAGTATGAATATCATTAATATCACATTAGCCATGCCCAAATGCACGGATACGAGTTAAATTATTAGGTTATTTAAATATGTTTCAAGCAGACTAAATCCCTAAATATGTTGATAGACAACATGATTTAGAGTTTATTTAGCACTCTAAAAAAAAACTTATATGTATTCAGGTGTTATAAACAGTTTTTAACCATGAAAACAACTTCAGGAGTTGATGCTTGTGCAGTGATATAAGATACTTCAATTGTAAGTATGGTACGTAAGTATATATAAAAGGATTGATCATTCACGCACTTGGAAACATTTTTAATTGGTTTAACAAGTTCTGCTACATAATGCGTCGCTGGTCTAGTGACACCAATATATAACTTTTAATGGGTTTTCGGGTTCGAATTGCGGTTGGGAGCCATTTCTGTTGGGTATTTTCTGTCTTAACCTGAAACTTAAGAAAGTCCATCAGTCCATCACCACCTTTACTTGCTAGCGTCTGTACATTTATGAAGTTGTAACTGAGCTGTTTGTACATTTATTTGAAAAAAAAAATACTCTCTTAGACTATAGCATTAGCGATGCTGATGAACACAAATTACTATTTTTTTAGAATGTTTGTGCGTTTGGCTGTTTGTTTGTTCGCAAATCACTCAAAAATTACTGAACAGATTTTAATAAAACTTTTTGTTTTATGGCTCTTTTTATTAGACTTAAAAACAACAGATACGTTTTTACTCGATAATAATTTTGGCTCGAGGACTGAATTAGACCTTAAATTGTATTCTTTACTTTTTAGGAAACTACTATACTTACCTGCAGCTACTTATTCACATCGTTTTGTGCATTATAATTCACACACAAATATTTTATTTGTTAATGTAAGAACACTACATGCATTGTTATTTAATGTTGCTATAAATACAAGATGTCTACGATTTTACTTAAAACTTTCAAATAAAACTTAGTGCTATAGTAGCGCACAAGTGCGAATAAAACTAGTTTTGTTTGCCAATGACTCCGTTATGTGTCTCCAGAGAGCCAACTTTAAAAGCTTTGGTATTCTCTGCAGATGGCTGAGGTTCAATTTGCTACTCATTAAACACCTTACTTCAGTACGACATTATCTAGGTGTCTATTATTACAAAGACTTGACTGTACGGATGGCGGAGTACTGGCCTACCGTCAGAGTGTTTTGGGTACGATTCCCACACAGGACAACCCTTTGTGTGATCCATAAATGGTTGTTCTGAGTCTAGATGTGCTTTGTGTCCGTGAAAATGTATGGTTGTAAATTCTCCCGCGATACAAGGAATATTCCTTAGGTGCAGGGAGTTGTCTTTTAAAAAAAATAAAACAAGCTTGTCGTAAGTATCCATCCATCAGCCTTTTAAAGTCCACTGCTGGACATAGGCCTCCCAAAGAATGGGGGATAGTGCCGTAATCGCCACGGTTGACAGGCGGGTTGGCGACGCAGTAGATGTTGTTAATACTCGAAGGTGTGCTGCTGCCCACTCCCTCGGTATTCCCTCAGTCGGCTCTTACGGCTCCCATGGGTAGAGAAGGTGGGACAATTCTAAAGCCGGCCCCACACGGCAAAGTATACACTAAGTCGTAAGTATACACTCTAATGATATATGGTTAGCAGCTAACAAAGAAGCGCGAGTCATGGAATCGATTTTTTTTCTCAATCCATCACTATTCCGTTGTTTAGCACTAGTTTCCTATTAGAGTTAGAGGTATTTGACCACTACGCTGATGCAGTGCATATGAGCCCTTTTTCTTTCGCCGCTTTGTGATATTAATTTGTAAACAAATGAACACATCATTTCGATAAATCAGTGTCTGTATTATATTTGCAGTTCTTGGTTTTACAACTACAATACCTCGATATTATTTTCATTATAAATATAACATCTAATTACAGACAGAATTCTTTCTTTATTCGTGTTGCAAAAATAATAAATAATATGGTGGTCTTGCCACAGTATGATTTGTTTACATCTACGACGCAATACTTTAAAAATACCATGGCGAATACATGGTTTAATGGTTCTCAAACTTATTGTTAGTTAGTTTTTTTTTCTTTTTTTTCTTTTGTATTGGCGTGATTTGCCCTAGTTTTTGTTCTTCGAACCTAAACAATAATATTAATTTAAGTTTGTCCTTTTCTAATTAGGTATTTTCTAACAAACTAGCTATTTTATAGAATCTTATATGTGAAAACATATAATTGGTGTTTAGAGTTTAATTAGTTTTAATATCTGTAATAGATCACTGTTTGTTTTCCGAAAATAAAATAAATAAATATCTACAAGTAGGTATATAAGTCGTAAAGTGTAGGTATACGCAAGTATTCATGCTTCGTTTGTTGTGCCTATTTCGCATTGTTTAAGATATTCGATATCCGATTTTACGGCAATCCATTCCCTTTTGATATTTTGGGGCACTTCTTCATCCCATTGCATTTTGTTTAACCATAGTTGTTGGAATATTAATTTTAGTTTCGTAGTGAACGGTGACAATCATCCCAGCGGGTCAAATATCTTAGATATTTCGGATAATAGTAATCGCTTAGTTATTTTGGTATTTAAATTTGCTAAGTTAAGCTGGAACTTGTCATCACGAGAGTTCCAACGTAGGCCTAAAGTTTTGGAAGTATCTTCACATTTAAAGTTGAAAATAAGGTCACTCTCGTTGCTATGTTCTATATTTTCGAGTAGCTCCGGAACATTTGAGGACCATTTCCTCAGTGTAAATCCTCTTAATTTTAACAAACTGTTCAGATCTCGTATAAGCTGCTTCCCTTGGGATATTTTATGGAAGCCATGGACCACGTCATCCATATAACACGACTCTTCTAATATTTTAGCCGCTTCGGGAAATTTAATTCATTCATCCGAGGCCAAGCGCTTTAAAGTCATCATTACTAAAAATGGTGCTGCTTTGGTTCCATAAGCGACGGTTGTAAGATTGTAAGTTTGTAAGGGTTGATCAGGAGTATCCCTCCAGATAATTTGCTGATATTTTTGATCGCTTTTACAGACATTAATTTGTCGATACATATTTTCATCGGATGTGTAAGCATAACGATATTGACGCCACTGCAATATAAGTCCTTGGAGATCCTGCTGTAAATTAGGTCCCTTATACATAAAATCATTCAGGCATCTGCTAGATGTCCTTGCTGACGCGTTAAATATAACGCGTAGTTTCGTAGTTGATGATTCCGCTCGTTGCACGGCATGGTGCGGCAAGTAACATGATAGCGCTTGTTTATTAATGTAATATGGCTCCATGTGTCCTAAAGCTATGCACTCACTAATGAAAGATTTATATTGCTGGATTAAAATTGGCTTCTTGCTAAATTTTCGCTCCAAATTTTTAAACTAGCCATTTCTTTAGACGAGCCTAGTTTTGTCTGTATTTCAGATTTGAGCGGTAATTTTACCACATACCGGCCATCTTCCCTGCGTTTGGTTGTAGATAAATAGAAATCTATACATTCTTGATCTTCTGATGATAAATTTGAATTATAGCATATATCCTCAATCTCCCAAAATTTTTGAATATCGGGGGTTAACCACATTACATAGAAATGATGAGCTTTCTCTACCACTATAAACTATCCAACCTAGCTGAGTTTCTTGCAATATAGGTTGCAATAAGCTTTCTCCATTTAGCAACCCTCCCAAAAATATCATGCCATAAACTTGAGCGCTAAGTAGTAAGTCCACTGGACGATTTATGTTGAAGTACGGGTCGGCTATTTAAGATTTGCTATATAAGACCACTTCGATGTGTCAAAGGCTTTATGTGGAATATCTTTTAATAGATTATTCATGACAAGTGCATCGGTGTTGAATGAAAAATTACTATAAGTTGAGGCACAGTTTAGTGTGATCCTACCATTACAATTGTTTTGAACTTCTCCGACGCTGAATATCGATCCGTTAAATTTAGACCGTTGCAATCCCAATTTCTTCGCCGCGCTGTCTTTGATCAGCGAAACTTGTGATCCCAGGTCTACGAGGGCTCTTAAGATGTGATAGGAACCATCCATCGCTGCAACTTTTACTAAGGTTGTTGCCAACAACACTTCAGTCGTACCTGGTCTGTTTTGTGACGTATGTGCAGTAATAGTCATATTTGCTTACCAGCGCATTTGCGACATCGCCTAACGGAAATGCATTGCTGACCATTGTGATCAAATAGACAATTTTTGCATAATTTCAATTTAAAAACTGTAAAAATTATAATTTGTGAATAAGGAAAAAGAGTATTTTAGTACAGGCGGGAATCGAACCTGCGTCCCTTCCTATCCGGGGAAGTGCTCTAATCCACTGAGCTACAGTACTATCTTTTAGACATACCCAATCTCCTTATCACATTTGTCTTAACGACTACTTTAAGAGTAACTGAGCATGTCAAATGCTAAAATATAGATCAAAATGTTTAAAAACTGTATTTAGTTTCACATCATTCGGCAACTTTAAAAACTTTGCGCAATTAAACAATGCATGTTGGTGATTGCAAAATTTACATTTGATCGTAGAAATATGTAAGGCTTTGAAATATGATTGATGCTTATTAAATTTATTGGCCTAGTTAGGGTTGTACCTCGATGCTTTAAGATTTTCAGGAAATTCTTTTGATGATTGATGGTTCGATTTTGATGTCACTTGATCAAGCTTTTTGCGAGATGTTTCTAGGCTTATAAACTTAGCCTCCAAGTAGTCTAAAAACTCTTGTAAGACCGGCAGCTCTCTTGAATTTTTCAGAGAATCAATATAATCCCCGTAAGTATCGCTATCCAGTTTTTGGGCTAACAAATGCACGACGATCGGATCCCATGAGCTGACATCTATACCTAAATTCTTTATGGCATGTAGGCTTTTAGGGCTGTGACATGTACCTTTTTAATATGACCTAGTGCTTGGTACTGCGAACTAGGCAATCCTAGTAGAGTGTTCATGATAGAAGTGAAAATTAGCTTTTTATTGTTATACCGATGATTTAGGATTTCCCAACAGTCAATATAGTTATCAGAGCTAATAGGTAAATGTTGGATCAAACGATGTGCTTCTCCTTTAACTTTACCTTTTAAAAATTGCATCTTTTGGGCGTTTGATAGTACTGTATTTTTATGAATAGCTTCACTAAATAGATCTTTAAACGACACCCATTGCTGATAGTGTCCGCTAAAGGTAGGGATATCGAGTTTTGGAGTAGATTTCTCGCGATAAGACGTAGACCACATCTTTGAGTTGATGGCCTTTTTCATATTATTGAAAGTTAGTTCATGCTTGCCGAAGTGGGTTTCGTATGCTACATTTTCTTTCGATTCACTGATGATGTCCCAGTGAAGGTTGTCAATAGCATTCCACCGGTTTTCTAAGATCTGAAGGGCATCTTCAAGCTCCCACTTTTTGGTCATGGATGCTATATCTATATTTTCGACTGTTCGAACAAAGGCTTTAAAATGGACCGACTGCTTGAGTAGCATGTCTTCCAGCTTGCTTGAGGATCCTCGTGACTGACGAGTTGGGGTAGCTGTTGGATCCTGCGAGGTGACAGACGTTCCTGCCAATTCTTGCTGTGCTTTTTGAGGAGCCACTGTGGGCTTACCTCGCAGTTGTGTCTCTTCTTGGCTTTGTTTAATCAATCTCTTAGCAGTTAAGTAAAGATCTCGTGTATGCTCATATTCCGAGTTCACAAAGTATTTATGATTAGATTGTTCGAAGGGAATCATTTTCTCATGGTTGTTTTGGAAATCTGTCCAGTAAGCTTCAAGCATTTCAAGCTTACGTTTGCAATAAGCACAAGGTTTTTCTTTACCCGCTATCCTTTTTAAAATTGATAAGTAGTTTTTTAATAGCCTCCGTGATTTCTGTCTGACTGAAATATAGAGATTCCATCTTGCTGCTGTTGCTTCTGATGACTATATAAACATGATGCTATTTGGTCGTTGCCGCTGTACCAACTGAGGATATGCCTCGTTGGCGATGTGCTTAAAGGTTAAGCCACAAGCTTGAGCTGCTAGTATGTGCTCCTAAGAGTGCTGGCTATACTCGCTAATGTGAGTATCAAGGATACGACCTCAGAACTCACTGCTGCTAATAAACGCTATAACGAAACGATCTTACTTGAACGCTCGTGCACTCCGTAGAGGATCTGCTGCTTTTGTGACACTGATACACCTTCAAATTCACTGCTGCTGTCTACACCACAAGTTACTGCTACGCTGATGTGTCACTAAGTCACTGTTCGCTAGGATGCTGAGCTAGTTCACTGTAGTCCAAAAGTCACTGTTCATAGAAAAACGAGTGCACTTCACTTATCGTCAATCCTGATTTAGAATTACTCGATTTCGATAGCTCGGTGGACCAATTTGAAGGAGGTGGCACTTAGTAAATGATGCTATGGATTTAGACAAATAAAAATGATTTAATGTTCATGTACCAAGATAATAGTTACAAAGGAGCGAGGGAGCACACGCGATGACCGCTAATCATGTACTGATTGCTGATGGCTTATTATAATATAAATTAGTATTGTGGCGTAAAAACGCTATGTAAGCATTTATATTGTTCGGTTTCACCGTACAAGCCACTTTGTATTCTAGCTTCAGTCACTTTTCAGTTACCCATAGAATGACCAAAAGAGCTGGATCATTTTTGAATAAATGATGCGTGGTTATATTTCTTTACTGCCTTACTAATAAACGTTGCATAACCTCTGAATAGTTATTCAGTGTTTTTTCTTTGTCACTAATATGACAGTTTGACGTTGAAAGAACGGAACAAAACACTGAATAACTATTCACAGCTTAAACAATGTTTATTAGTAAGGGGGATGGAGTTTGAAGGAAGCGGTGGAGAGGGCTAGGGAGGAGGATTCTTCCGGTGACCCAAGCTGCCTCCAGCGACCGGGGCGGCGCAGGCGCAGGTACTTGCGCCTCATGCCGCCCTAGTTGAGGCTACGAGTGGATGGACCGGGGAACGTCCGCCACCCGCAAGGCCTCCTGCGAAGGTGCGACGCTCCTCTGCGGATGTGTCGCTCAGTATAGGGTACCCGAAAGGGTAAGCCGCCGGCGGGCCACCGAAGGAATGTAACACAGTTCCAGTGGCCCGCCAATAAAGGCGGAGAGACGGCACACGGCGGGTTTAAAATGAAAAATAATGGCTGAATAGCTGACAGGTCACAGAAAAAAAAAACAAAATCGGCGGGAAAACGGCGATTCCAAATTCAATTTTTTAAAGTCTCCCATTTTTTCTTTAGCTAATTCATGATTTTTATTTTTAGTTTCCTCGTATTCGTAATGAAAAGCACAGTGTTTACCTCGGGATAATGACTTATTTAGTCCCGAGACGGGGTTTGGCGCCCGAGCGTAGCGAGGGCTCCAATAGTTGCTTTCATCCCTAGGGTAAAAATGTACTATTCTAGTAATAATAAAAGGTAAAACAATACATATCATAGTCGACCCAAGCGTAAATACATAGGTAATCATACATAATCTTGTATTGTTTTTGGATATAAAAAAGCAGTGATGGCTATCGAATAATATCTTTTTACTTACATATTATATTATATTATTAATATGCTACGTCGTAGACAGACTACGTAGCATATTCGCAAATCCACGTAGCTGTGAAGTTTAAAGTATAAAATTATGACTGATTATAGAATTTATATTATCCAGTTAAGAACTTATATGAAACTTTCTAACATTTACGCGAATTTCACACATTTTGAAATAAAACTACGTTTACGGAATCTATCGCGTTTACTTGATTTTTATGCTATCCCGGCGTTTCAAATACTTTACAGCATTTATGATCACGGGTGGATTTAGATGGTAGATGTCCAAAGCTGATTATGTTGTTTCAACGGTTTCATCTACCCACAGTAATATGATTTTACAAATTTTTTGGTTTATTTATTTCAACCCACACAATTAAAAATATCTACTCTAAATTTATGCTTACAATGTATGTGATTTTAAGCTACTGTAATAAAATTAGTATAATACTCCTTTAAGTTTTAAAATTTTGTTTATATTTAGTGCTTAAAAAATCTACCACAAACTACCAACTAAAATTTTTAAGTAATCAAAAAAAAACTACCATTAAGAAGGCAATATTGATTATTAGTTTCTATTATTAAATATATTGATTTTAATAGAAGCTAAGACTAAAAAGCTACCACCGGATCGGAACGCGGCCTGACTGAGAAAGATCCGGCCAGAAAACTCAGTAGGCAACAACTTGTTATGGATTATTAAATTTATATAAGTATGTACTTATGTACATTTTTAGAACGGACGCACAATTGATAACGTGATTTAGGATCTCTCCAGAGACAGAAATTGAATTTATCAGTCAAAGTGAAATCTGGAATTGATTTTGGTTCATTTTTAAGACAATGGTGAGAGCCTTCGAAATTGAAATACAAAAGAGTGCCTAAATTAAAATGAAATATATTTATTATATTTCTCTATAAAGACTTCTTGCAAAAACCATCTACATTTGATAATATTATCTAGTAATAATGTTTTTTTCTTGTTTTTACAAGTATTGTCTCACTATTGGGCATTGATCTTCTCTCAGATTGAGATGGATTTAGGACGTAGTAACGCTGACCCAATGTGGTTCGGCAGACTTCACAACGTGTTGAAAAATTCGGAGAAAAGCTACTCCGTGCCGTCACCATTGCGGCTGTGACGAGAACACGATGTGGCCACGCTTAAATCATGGCCGGCTTGGGCCGAGTAGCACCTTAAATTAGTCACGGTAATAGGGAGACTTTGCGCTACCAAGTGCCGTTAGAGCGATGTTAGAAATAATCCCCACAGAAGGAAGTAGCAGAGAAGGCCAGGGAGGAAGATCCCTCGGCTGATCCAAACCATCACCTGCGCCTGGTGCCGCCCTTTTTTTTTGTTAAGGCGGGAAAAAATATTCCTAACCGCACACCCCGTCGTTCGGGGCAACGAACAGGGTAGTGTGGGGCCTGCACCCACTAAAGAAACCCGCCGTGTGCCGTCTTTCCGCCTTTATTAGTGGGCCACTGGAACTGTGTTACATTCCTTCGGTGGTCCGCCGGCGGCTTACCCTTTCTGGTACCCTCTACTGAGCGACGCATCCGCAGAGGAGCGTCGCACATTCGCGGGAGGCCTTGCGGATGGCGGACGTTCCCCGGTCCATCCACCCGCAGCCTCAGCTAGGGCGGCATGAGGCGCAAGTAACTGTGCCTGCGCCGCCCCGGTCGCTGGCGGCGGTTTAGGTCAGTGGAAGAATCCTCCTCCCTGGCCCTCTCCGCCACTTCCTTCCGCGAGATAACCTGGTGCCGCCCTAGCTAAAACCGCGGGTTAATGGACCGGGGTATGTCCGCCAACCACGATGCCTTTCGCGAGGACGCGACGCTCCAGTGTGCGGAAGCGTCACTCAGAGTGGGTAATCCACTGGCGAACCACTAAAGTAATGTCAAACTCTCAGTGACCCGTCAATACAAGCGGAGAAACGACACATGGCGGATTTATTTAGTGGGTGATACCCATATATCCTATTTGTAGCCCCAACTGAAGGGGTGTACGAATAGATACATTTTATCACACTTTAACAAAAAATATAAAAATACTTTAGCATCACTGTCACTAACGATTAAATAAAATGTTGTCAATCACGGTTTTTCAAATAGGTAAGTTATTCCCTAAACAGTGATTGGCTATTATTTCGTTTTCTTTTAACATACTAGCTCAAATTAATAACTGTTCGACAAAATATAAAAACGGGCAAATATGAAGCTAATTTGTGAATATGATGAAGTGACAGCAACTCTAAACTTTATTAGAGAAGTGTTTCACAACACGACAAAGCAATTACCGTAAAAAGTTTTGCATAACCATTAGCTTTTTTACAAGCAAAATACTCAAAGTTAAGAAGTACTCATTAAACAGTATGTGTTTGTACATTTAAGAATGGCGGATTTATTACATTATACATTCATCGTTACTCAAAGTGTATGAAATCGCTGATAATGCTGGATAAGTGGTGTAACATGAAAGCGAAATACAGGAAAGTAATATTGGCATTTAGAATATTGGTATACAATAGTAACAAACATCTGAAGGCATGGATTATGGTTTTAAAATAAACTTTTCATCAGAAAAATCGAAACACCTTGCAAGTTTGTTTTGGAAGGATTATCAGAAAAATGTGTATATTTAGGAATATATGTCAAATGTCGTTTAATAGTGAATAATATGAGATTTTCGAATCCTAATTTTAATGTTCTAAATTCAAATTAAATTTTCATAGGATTCGTATTTTGTTTAACAAGTCATTTTTACCTTGTCCATACAAGGTATGAACGAAATTGATAAAGCAACACACGCAAATGAAAAAAAAAGCTAAGAAACGTTTATTTAATAACTTGCATTCCCTCCCCGAACTTTTATTACTGCTTCCATACGGTTCTTCATCGATCGGATGGGAGTCATGATCAATCGCGGTGTGAGCCCTAGCATTGTCGTGCATGAATATGAAACCGTTGCCGATAAAATGTGCATAGGGCATCACGTGAGTCTCAAGACACTGTTCGATGTACTGATGTTTGTTTAGTGCAGGCAGACGTGGCCCAGACACAAAGACAAGCTCTGTCTTACCGTCAGCGCTGATTCCTCCCCAAACCGTCCACGAACCGCCACCATAGCTGACCTTTTCTACAATGCAGCATTGTGCAAAGCGTTCTCTATCTTTTCTGTAGACCTTGTTCCATCTGTCATTACCATACAGCATAATTTTACACTCATCAGAAAAGAGGACTCTGTTCCACTGCAGGTTTAACCAATTTAGTTGCTCACGTGCAAAGTCAAGGCGCGCTCTTCGATGGTCTGCAGTTAATTTCGGCCCATTTGCTGGCTTGTGCGGTACCAGTCCACGTTCCTTCAACCTTCTTCTAATTATAGAGTTACTTACAGCTCGTACAACATGAAGCGGCTGCTGCAGTTGAAACGCATTAAGGCGTCGATTTCGTAAAGAAGTTGTTACAATAAATCGATCATCTCGCTCAGATGTGGCCCGATTCCTGCCAGATCCTTAACGGCGCGTGAACAAACCAGTCTCCCGATAGCGTTTTTAGACTCTATGAACAGATGACAGGATTAGATGCAATCTTTCAGTCACAACACGCTAAGTCCAGAATCCAGCACTGCCAACACTAAATAAATGCCAACACGAAATATCCATATGTTTTAGAAAAAAAACTTCAACTTTTCAGACGTCCCAAAGTCACAGTACACACACAGTATATAGATCACAGAACAAAAAGTTTTAAGATAAGTGCTAATTTTTAGTTTTCAAAGGTGAAATGTACTCCAACTCTAAACACACATTTTGTCTCAAAACAGTGAATCATTTCATTTATAGGATAAACAAATGAAATTCTAATTTTGAATTTAGTATTTACGCTTATCACTGTAATGGCCAAACTGCCAGCTATACAGTGTGATTTTTTTCATGGAATGTAAACTCTTTTGTGTTAAATTAGGACAGAAACCTTAAAAAGGGAAGTGTTTCGATTTTTCTGATGAGAAGTGTACTACTCTGTCAAGAAAGTACCGGGAAAAGATACACTAAATTTTTGCTATTCATCCAAATTTATTATATCAACTTCAAAGTATGCTCCTTCAGAAACGATATATTTACGCCAACGAATAATCTAATCATCAAAACATTTTTTAAACACTGTTTCTGGAATTAACTTTAGTTCTCGCCGCGAATTCTCTATTATGTCTTCTACCGATTGAAAATGGTTGCCACGAAGTGGTAATTTGAGTTTAGGAAAAAGAAAGAAGTCGACTGGAGCCATATCTGGTGAATATGATGGTTGCTGGATGGTATTTGTTGAGTGTTGGGACAAAAATTCATTCACAATGATGGCCTTGTGCGAAGGCGCAATATCGTGGTGCAAAATCCAAGAATTTTCTTTCCACAAATCTGGCCTTTTTCGTCGAATTTGCTCTCTTAAACGCTGCATAACGCTCAAATAATATTCTTTATTTAGCTTTTGACCTTCTGGCAAGAATTCCGAGTGCACAACACCGCGATAGTCAAATAAAAGAGTCAACATGACTTTGACTTTTGATCGACTTTGGCGTGGTGTTTTCGGTTTCGGTTCAGTTGAAAGTCGCCACTCCGTAGCTTGTTGACTAGTTTGCATGTCAAACTCGTAAACCCACGTCTCGTCACCAGTAACAATGCGTTTCATGAATGTTGGGTCGGAATTGACTCATTCTAGCATGTCCTCAGCGAGTCTCATGCGATTGAGTTTTTGGAGAAAATTCAGGTCTTTTGGGACTAGCAGAGCGGAAACATGTTTCATACCCAAGTGATTATTTAAAACGGTACGGATCGACTCATGAGACAGAAAGTTCGGCGGCTAACTCTCTCAAAGTAGAATGAGGATTTTCAGTCACTATTTCCTTCACTTTTGCAATGTTAACTTCAGTTGCAGACGTTGATGCCCTACCAGAGCGAGGCAAAACTTCCATCACATCTCGACTGCTTTTAAACGCTTTGTACCACTCATAAGCACGTGTTTTTGACAAAGTCAATTCACCGTAAGCCTTCTGTAACATTTTTAGTGACTCCGAACACGAAATTTCATTGGCAATGCAAAATTTAAAACAAACTCTTTGTTCGATGTTTTTGTCCATTATGAAATTCGCAATACACACTAGATATGATATAACTAAAAACAGCACTGTATTTAATATAAATAACAGATGCAACTCAAACTTTGCGCCAAAATGGATAACAGTTGTGCTGTGTAATCTAACAACAACAAAAAAAAAACAAAATTTGAATTGGGAACCATAAACAAATCATCCATTCCCAATAATTTCGTGACTGAATGTATATATGTAAGACATCCTTACTAGGCTTAATGTCTATATATACGAGTAGGTACTATCATAAAGCTGTAACAGCGCTAAGTTTGAATATTTAAGATGTTTCAGAAGAAATAACTGTATTAGGCTATTTTGGCGTCACTGAACACAAAACATTTTTTTTAGATCTGTTTCTCTGTTTATTTGTATGTCTGTTTTTTTTGTACAGATATCACGCAGAAACTACTAAACGGATATTGTTTTTTGTTTGATTGCTCTTAATTAGACTTATAAACTGGTATACGTTTTATCCCCTTACCCCCTTACCATATCATAAAAAACCTGAGATATAGGTAACCTAAAAACTAGCATTTGCATGAGGCGGACCCGCGGGCAAAGACTAGTGATATTATGAATGCGAAAATGGGTTTGTTTACTTGTTACTCTTTTATGCCATAACTAATCGACCATCGTAAAAGTTAGCATACATATAGTTCCGAATCCAGAAAAGAACATAGGCTATTAATGATCCCCGAAAAGCACAGCTACAATGAATGTGCCGTAGAGTGACGTATCTAGACTCTCTACATATCAAAAAAAGTTTGAGATCACTAGCAAAAAATGCTCTATTTTTTAGAAAAGTGCTTATGTGATATCTTTTTTAAAAAGAATATAAGTTTATTGAAACTAAAATATTAACTATTTTGAATTATTTTACAAACAAAAATTTGATTTGAAAATTTTAATGCAATTGTGAATAAAAAATTAAAGAATGAAAACGACGAAATAAGAAACTTTATTAAGAATTTATTACGGAATTGTTTTTATTTAGTACAAGATAACTCCTCCCCTAGCTCGAACACAAGCAACAATCCTCCTGGGCATCCTGGGTCTGACGATTCCTTCGATAACAACATTTTGGTACAAAGCTGCAGTCACCGAGCCCCGATACGGGATTAATGGCGCTCTAGCTCCAATCATTATTCCGCTCCAAAAGGACACGATTTTCCTCCTTGTTGAACTAGTACTAGTGGCAGTTCTTTGTCTCTCTGCATCCCCGCGTCTTCTCCAGACACGGACACGTCGGTTGTCTGGATGAGTGCTTATTCTTGTTTCGTCAACGAAGAAGCAATTTTGCCAAATGGTTTTCCTCGTCATCATCTTCATTTTGGCGGAGCCTAGCCTAATGCAATCTACGTTGCTGTCGTTGCTGTGAGTTCAGAAGTCCTGGCGAACAGCCAGGATCTCTTTGCTTGTCATCCGGCCTGGTGTAAGCAATTCCTGATGGTCTGAGTGCTTACTTCTAGTACAGTGCCAGCCCGCAATTCAGCTTTTATTTTAGTGGCATTGATTGTTGGGTTGCGAGCAGTCAGCAGTCTGATATAACGTTTCTGGGCAGCAGTAAGAACAGTTGGGCGATCACTACGAGATTGATCAGCAAAGTTATCCATGCCGCGATACTTCCGCAACGTGTTCACGACACTGGATTGAGATACAGCAACTCGGCTATTTCTCTCATAGAATATCCTTCTTCCCCCAAAGTAACAATTCTTGCTCGTAAAGGTTCAGGCAATCCTTTCGGCATCTTTCCAAATCAACTTTTTACACGAAAAATTGAGAAAATATGCTTGAATCTTGTCAGTAAGATTTCTGAATAAGCGTAATCAAAGATTGGATTTCTTTTTATGGGGAAAAACAATTGTTTTTGACATTATTTAGATATTTATATATACATTTTTAGCATTTGACATGCACAGCACTATACATTAAATAATAATAATAATAGCCTTTATTAACAATCTAGTTATTATACAGGTTAGCATGTGCCCCAATTTTATAATAAAATTTAACATTTCTGGAAATTATATGTGACACCGGTAATATTATTTAATAATCAATTATTGATTGTCTTGCTTTTCAGCATAGGCCTCCCCAAGAATTTTCCACACTGATCGGTCCCTTGCTGTCCTCATCCATGTTGATCATGCTATCTTCTTGATGTCGTCATCCTATCTGCGACGCTGCCTACCCTTTCTTCTTTTGTTCTGTCTAGGACACCATTCTGTAACATCCTTTGCCCATTTATCAATCTTGCTCCTTATTATGTGACCTGCCCATTTCCATTTCAATTTTTTGATACAGTATTTGACATATATAATTTTAGTTTGCTGCCTTATTCACTTAAGCTTTATTTTATCTTTTATTTTTATGTTCAGCATGCTTCTTTCAATGCTGTGTTAGCAAATTTCTAATGCTTTAATGTTCTAATTGGTTAAACTCCATGTCTGGCATCCATAGATCATACTGGGTAGAATGCATGTGTTAAATATTTTTCTTTTAGCTTTTATTGGTATGCCAGAGTTCTTCATTACTTCTTTGAATGACCAGTATTTTTTCCAAGTGATGTTAATTCTGTTGTTTATTTCCTTTGTTGTGAGGTCTGTTGGAGATATTATCTGTCCGAGATATATGTACTCATCTACGTATTCTATCGTATTATTGTTTGGTTGGATTAAGATTTTTAAATAGTTGTTACTTTGGTTTTGCTAAAGTTCATTGATAATCCAACTTTTTCGCTTTCACAGATAAGTTGTTCTATCATTTCTTGCAAGCTCTTTGGATCCTCACAAATTAATATAAGATCATCTGCGAATCGTAAATGATTGAACAGGGTACCTTTAATGTTAAGGCCATATTTACTCCATTCAAGATGTCTAAATATTTGTTCTAGGCAGGCAGAAAACAGTTTAGGTGATAATGGGTCTCCTTGTCTGACTCCACGTTTGATAGGAAAGTATTCCCCGACTCTTTCAGTTTTTATTTTTGCTTTCATATTTAGATATATGTTGCGTATTATACTAATATATTTGTGGGTAATTCCTTGTGTCGCTAAAGATTCCCATATTTTTTCATGTTTTAGTGAGTCAAACGCATTGTTATAATCTATAAATGCCATATAATACGTTATTCTATATTCATTGCATTTCTGGATGATCTGTTTAATCGCGTGAATATGGTCTATAGTGGAGAAATCACTTCGAAAACCTGCTTGTTCTCTAGGTTGATGTTCATCTAAAGTATTCTTAATACGATCTAGTAGTATTTTAGAAAATATTTTATAAACATTAGACATTAGCGAGATGGGTCTATAGTTCGCGATATCGTTGGGTTTTCCTTTTTTGTGTAGGATTATTATTGTTGAAGTGGTCCATTGGCGTGGTATATATTCGGTTGTGATTATTTCGTTAAATAGGCCTGTGATTGTATTAAGAATAACTTGAAATGTACCTAATAAGATTTCATTTGAGATACCATCTTCACCCGGGTATTTTCCTCTTTTTTGTGATTTAATAGCTTTGATAACCTCTTCTTTCAAAATATACGGAATTGGTTTTTTGTTGTCAATAGATATACCTGTTAAGAACTCCGAAGACCTCAATGTGCTCTTATCACTGTAAAGTTCACTAAAATAATCGGTGGCTGCTTCTATTATTTCAGTTCTCTTCGTCTTATCTCCTTTGTTTTTATGGTGTTTCATGTTACGGATCCAAATTGAGTTTTTTCGAAGTTCTTTCCATGCCTTTGCAATTCCTCCAGATTTTTCTATATAACATTGAATTGTTTCGGTTCTCAGTTTCTGTCTATACTTCTTAATGCATAGGTTGATTTCTTTACTTAGTTTTTTATTCTTTGCCCTATTATTGAATAACAGTGCTCTTTGTTTGATTAATTTGCAACTTTATTCTCTATATATTTTAATGCTTGTTCTAAATTATAATATCTCTCTTGAATGCCTTTTAGTGTATCTATTCTTTCAAATTATTCTCTAGGGAGTCTAAGACGTCGTTTGGAAGAGGTAAGTGAATTGGTAGTTTTGTTTTTTGTATACGTTTTCTCGATATTTTGGGCGTGATCATGTGCAATTGACCACGAAGTAGTCTATGATCAGTGTTATAGTTAAACTCATTCACCACATCAATATTTAAGAAGAGCTTAGGTTTATTTGTCATTATGAAATCTATTTCATTTCTTGTTAGCCCGTTGGGCGATTCCCAAGTCCATTTTCTCTTGTCTTTTCTCTTGTAATAACTATTCATGATATGTAGGTCGTTTTCTAAGTGCGTAGTTTATAAGTCTTTGTCCGTTATCATTCGTTTTGCCGGTTGTATATGGTCCCAGTATTTTGTCTTCATTCTTTCTTCTCCTGCCAATTTTCCCGTTGAAATCTCCCATTATAATAATAGTGTTAAATAAGTTTTTCATAGTTTAGTTTAAGTTTTCGTAGAATTTATTTTTAATTCCTCTTTTGCTATTTCAGTAGGAGCGTATATTTGTACTATTGAAATAGGTTGCTTGTGATCGGAGAGTTTAATGTTTAGTACGGTTATTCTATCTGATAATCCTTTAAATTCTAATATATTGCTCTTTAGATGTTTTCTGACCAGAAATCCCACACCGTACAGTCCTGGAATTTCATTTTTATAATATAATATACAATTTTCATGCTCTTCTATATTTTCGTCTGCTCGCCGTACTTCGCTGATACCAATTTTATCCCAATTTATTTTTTGTAAAGCTTGTTCTAGTTCTATTAGCGATTCTTGGGATTTTAGGGATCTTGTGTTGAGAGTTGCTACATGTAATTTGTTTTTGTGGTTTTTTTGCAGCTCTTGTTGTATATTTTTGCTTCTGGAATGGTGTTTTACAGACCCCTTAGGTTTAATTGCTTCAAAATCTTGGGGGGTGCGGTCGATAACCCCACGGTGACCAACCGGGTTGGGGTCTTGTTTTGTTGTTGTTAATATTTTAGTTTTTCTATTTATTTTATTCGCATTACCGGTGTCCGCTAATCCCTATGGTTTATTTTGTTCAGTGTTTTTCTCAGTCAAAGAGAAGGTTCTAGCCCTCATATAGGCGAATGCATCAGTTTTATGCAATTTTGGAGGAGCGATAACATTTTGGGTCCCACTGGAATGTTGTACGTGTATATTACCAGGTGATGTCGAAGCCTCTCTTTTTTTTCTTTCAACTTCAGATACTTCTCTTATTATTATTTTATTGTTCCGAATAAATGCATTTTTCCCTTTCTGTTTCTCTAGTTTGACTAGTTCCTGTAAGTTTTTTCGCATTTCTAGCATTTCTTTTGAGAAATCTTCTGTGATGTAGGTTTTTGGGATCATTTTACTTTTCTTTTTCACTACTTCTTATTATATGGCGCAAAAGTGATGTATGGGTCTCACCTTTTGTGGGTCTTGTTGACGCCCTAATCTATGATAATTATTTATTTCATAAGTTTCGATGTTAATATCTATAGTTTGCAAGATCTCCTTTATAATATTAATTAAATCGTGGTGATTATTCTCTGTTTCTTTAATACCATGTAGTAATAAGTTGTTTTTTCTTCTTTTATTTTACATTAAATACAAAGTGAAAAATATGAAATCAAGAATCCTGCTCGTGACTGTTATTTTAGATTTCACATTTTTCACTTTGTATTTAATGTTTTTGACATCTTTTTGATATTGTTTTTTGATCAAATATCACATTTTTAAATGAAGAATCATAGGCATAAAATAAAAAAGGTTTCACCAAAAATATTTCGTATTTTCAAAGTGATCTTAAACTATTTTTGATGTGTGTATATTCTGAAGTCTAGGCGGATGGAGTCGCGGGCATCTAGTATTATATAAAACAAGTTTTTAAAGCAAACAGTAATTAGTGCCCCTACGTAATTCTTTCCCGAGTTGTGATTGTGTTGCTTTGTCTATTTTTGCTGGAACATGTCTCAATAAAATTACAGTAGGTGTTGTGTTTGCTGTCACTTATAAAAATTTCTTTTTAAATATTTTTGTTCTGTGTTTATACTCAGGTACTTTAAAGAACATTTTTGTGAAGTGTGGAAAAAGATAACTTTTAGTGCGAGTGGGAATCAAACCTGCGTCCCTTCCAATCTGGGGAAGTGTTCTAACCGTTAAGCCTAATACTTGTTGTTTCTACAAAACGTTACATACGTTTTGTTGGATCCAGTGCAGTGCCCGAATGGCTTACAATATGTATGTTTTAAGTCTTGTCTAAAATAGATAG
Organism: Leucoma salicis; assembly: GCA_948253155.1. Lineage (NCBI taxonomy): Eukaryota > Metazoa > Arthropoda > Insecta > Lepidoptera > Erebidae > Leucoma > Leucoma salicis. The sequence continues at coordinate 12,127,341 of OX411815.1, forward strand.
CGACAATGATAAGCCCTATGATGACATAAGTAAAAATGAAACATAATTAATAATAAAATAAAAATTATTTGTATAAAAAAATAATAACTTAATAGCAACAGCCAGCTACTTTTTAATTAAAAGTTTTTCCACAATTTAGCGCATGAACACGCATTGCAGTGTAAAAACTATACATTATATAACGTATCTAACCCTTTGGGAATATATTAGTGTCAATGTGTCACGTTAAGTCTTACATGAGTTGACAACATAGCATATTAAAATTTATAGGTTGAAATTCGTGTTGTATATTTTCACAAGAACTGTAAACAGATCACTGATCCGATAAATCGTGTATCATGTTTGTCTTTGACGTGTTTGACGTATAAAAGACATATCCCAGATGCGTGATGTGTTGCCACATTAAAGAAGTGACCATTTTAATTTCACTTCTCTCTCAAAAAATATGTGGATTAAGTGCTATTTACAACTGCACTTTGCAGATCTATAAAAGCTTGTGTACACTAAGACGTGGTTGAGACAGACATTTTTAGTTCAATTTACTAATGTTCTCGCCTCTAATGAACGTGATTATTTTACTGCGGTCTAGGATTTTTATCGCTAATTTACTAGCGAACATAAAAGGCCAAGTCGGTACCACCGTCTCCTGTCATGAAGCACGCCAGTGTATTTTGGCTGTAGCATAAGATAGCCGTTTATTCTTTCATTTCATATCTGAGAAATGGAATGGTGCGCAGCGGCTTGACAATACTCTCGGTATAGTTGAGTCCATGAGCGATGGTTGTCACTTGCCATCAGATAAGCCATGGCTCTTCTGTCATCATAACCAATAAATAAAAAATGGCCAATATATGTAAATATACACGGTAATTCTCATTTTGCTAAGGGCTAACAAGTAAACCTGTAAAATGTTCTGTGGAAATGCCATGTCAACGTGTGCAATCTTCAACTACTTTTTAATAAAAGTCTCAGATGAAAACACACCTGTACGTGCCAAGAAGCTTTTTTGTGTAAAGCTGTATATTACTCTGTAACTTGATGCGTTGCTTATCGCATCATTGCCTATATCTATATAGAAGTCAGTACACATACATTGTGATTTCTAAGTGAAAGGTTCACCCCTTCATCCAGAAAGCATAATGAACATACATTATATTATAATTTTAATTGTGAGTGTTTATACTCGTAAATGAATGTCATCGCCAGAGTGCAGAAGCGAATAATAATTTAAGTAGATTGCTATAGTTTGTAGGAGGAAGACCATTTTGATAAAATTCTCTCGCGTCATAATGATTACGGCGAATACGAAACATCGTATTCAATATTTCTTACGAATTCACCTTTTACAGTCATGTCGGCCATTACAATTCGCAATTTTAAATTGTCACGTCCGAAAATCAGGTACGCGCCACCGACATCGTTCTCACCAGCATTCAATCACGCTATTTTGGTATGATTTTCCTCGGTCAATCAGATGTATATAATATATCAAGATATATTATCATGCTCGCACTTCCTGTTCCTACATAAATGCTATTGTACTAGAGTGTTTTGTAGGTAGGTACATCTGCATTTGAAAGGGGAAATTGATCAAACGAGTATGATATGCATGAAATTGCTTAAAAAACGAGAATGATTAACGCGTGCGCGCGTAAATAAATTATATTTGAACCAAAAATTCTTTTACTTTTTCGTCCTGCAATATAAAATCTTCATGAATAGGGCAAGAGCCACTGCACATGAATAACAAAGTTATTGTATGAAAGTTTGGAAACACATTTCGTGCGCACGATACCCACACTGAAGTTCTATATTTATGTCAAAGAATCAATCTGCACGTTCAAACTTTGCCTTTTCTTCCTCAGTATTTTTTTTTTATTTCCTGCATAACTTTGTTAATAATTTTATGTTAATCAGTTGCTAGTTCTTGACTTTAATACTGCTGGCCAGGATGGCCTTTATAGATCCTGACAAGCAATAATGGTGGGAATTGTAATGAAATTAGTCTAACTAAAAACATTTGCTTATAATTTATAGCCTTTATTCGAGCTCCACCAAAGCTAGCCAGTTTTTAGGTCTCAGGTTCCTGATTTAGTAGTAAGATAAGACGTATAGGTACCAGGTTTTAAATCTAATCCTGGGCTACCAAACAAAAGGTTGCATGAAATCAAAATCCATCCAGTATTGCATACTAGATGTGCAAACAAACAGACAAAAATTCTAAAAAAAAGTTTTCCATTCATAGACATCCACATACCACATCGCCATTTTTTATCAAATATCTTTAATGTACAGTAGTATAGTAATAAAAATGGACAGGGTGATACTGACAAATAGGATCGAGATCGAGTTGAATTTTTTTATCAGAGCGTCTATCTTTTAATGTAAGTGTTACAGGGATAATTCCCCTCTTTACATAACGAGACGCACGCGAGGCAGATTACTCCTACTAAATTCAGAGGCGTTTAACTTCTTCAGTTTTGACTTCGTAAATCTTTATTTGCATACTAAGCCAATAACAATCGGTACTGGATTTATTTGAGAGTTATTGAAGAGATTCGAGACTAGTCTACCTTTTAGTTTTTTTTAAATTATAATAATGATTAACCTATAAATTATTATTTTAATCTGTATTTTAGCACTTGACATGCTCAGCTACCGACCGCCAAAAGTACGACCGTTCCCCTACATATCTACCTTTCATTAGAGGAATAACGGATAGAATCGGACATTTGTTAAAACGAAGGTATGATATTAGAACGTTCTTTCGTGCCCCTGGTCAAGTAAGACAGATGCTACGCTCACCAAAAGACAAAGACCACCTCAGCGTACCAGGCGTGTACCGCATACCATGTGACTGTGGCAAGAGTTATGTGGGAGAAACTCGACGCAATATCGCCACCAGACTATCCGAGCACATTAAGAGTATTAAGGATATAGACACAATCAAATCGGCTCTAGCAGAACACGCACTTCTCTCGGACACCAACCATTACATTCGGTTCGATAAAGCTTCCGTATTGTCACAAGAAAAGTTCTTTGTCCCTCGCAATATACGGGAAGCAATAGAAATCAACCGACATGCAACTTTTAACAGAGATGGTGGATGGAAGCTCCCGTCAGCCTGGAGTCCTTAATACTACCTCGAGCATTCACATATCCGTGGGTATGGAAGGCGACACGGTCAGCGTGGTGTGCGAACCTACGCGTAGTGGCGTAGTCGGTAGTGTAACTGACTTCCGTGCACGAGGTCGTGGGTTCAATTCCCACTCAGGACAATTATTTGTGTGTCTGTGTTCAACAGATATTTGAACTGCATCTGGGTGTTTTCTATCTATAATATGTATGTATTTACAAAAAAAAGTAGTATATGTATTATATCCGTAATCTGGTACCCATAGCACAAAGCTTAGTTTGGGACCAGAGAACGTTGTGTGAAAAATATCCGTGTATATTTATTTATTTATTATTTATTTATTAATCTCAAAAAATGCAAAATTAAACTTACTATATTGGGTTAATGCATGTAAATGCGTTCCGATAGATGGCGTTGGTCGTTAAGACAAATGTGATGTGGAGCAAAATGATGCAACTAATTAGTAAGTAACAAATTACTTCCGTTATATTGTAGTCAATGGTGACTACACACCAAAAGGATTCTTCAAAATGATTCTGCCAACACCTCATAATAATGAACGTAAATGATCTGGTGCTTGATATATAAAAACCTTGCCAAGCAACCCATTTGTAAACACGCAATTATTTCATCTAATAATAGCCTATGAATTATTATTTGAATTCTATAAAGTATAATATGCTCGTAACACGAGACGTTTTGTGTTATTATAACTTTTTCCAGCCCACACAGATATCGATAATAGATATTTTTAATAGACTTGTGTACCTACACGGCTTTTACACACCCATCTTGCTGATAGAAGTACTTCTTGTGGGAGGGTTCGCCTGCGACTTACACTGTTCGATGGTATTTGTTGAGTGTTTGGACAAAAATTCATTCACAATGATGGCCTTGTGCGAAGGCGCATTATCGTAGGGCATTATCCAAGAATTTTCTTTCCACAAATCTGGCTTTTTTCATCGAATTTGCTCTCTTAAACACCGCATAACGCTCAAATAATATTCTTTATTTACCGTTTGACCTTCTGGCAAGAATTCTGAGTGCACAACACCGCGATAGTCAAAGAAAACAGTCAACATGACTTTGACTTTTGATCGACTTTGGCGTTGTTTTTTCGGTTTCGGTTCAGTTGGAAGTCGCCACTCCGAAGCTTGTTGACTAGTTTGCATGTCAAACTAGTAAACCCACGTCTCGTAACCAGTAACAATGCTTCTGTGTCTCACGAGTCGATCCGTACCATTTTAAATAATCACTTGGGTATGAAACATGTTTCCGCTCGGCTAGTCCCAAAAGACCTGAATTTTCTCCAAAAACTCAATCGCATGAGAGTCGCTGAGGACATGCTAGAACGAGTCAATTCCGACCCAACATTCGTGAAACGCATTGTCACTGGTGACGAGACGTGGGTTTACGAGTTTGACATGCAAACTAGTCAACAAGCTTCGGAGTGGCGACTTCCAACCGAACAGAAACCGAAAAAACCACGCCAAAGTCGATCAAAAGTCAAAGATATGTAGACTGTTTTCTTTGACTATCGCGGTGTTGTGCACTCGAAATTCATGCCAGAAGGTCAAACGGTAAATAAAGAATATGAGACGAAAAAGGCCAGATTTGTGGAAAGAAAATTCTTGGATTTTGCACCACGATAATGCGCCTTCGCACAAGGCCATCATTGTGAATAAATTTTTGTCCAAACACTCAACAAATACCATCGAGCAACCACCATATTCACCAGATATGGCTCCAGCCGACTTCTTTCTTTTTCCTAAACTCAAATTACCACTTCGTGGTACCCGTTTTCAATCGGTAGATGACATAAAGGAGAATTCGCGGCGAGAACTGAACTCAATTCCGGAATCATCGTTTAAAAAATGTAATGATAAGTGGATTATTCGTTGACTTAAGTCTATCGTTTCTGAAGGAGCATACTTTGAAGGTGATAAAATAAATTTGTATAAATAACAAAAAATTTCTGTATTATTGATCTTTTCTCGGTACTTTCTTGACAGAGTAGTACATAAAATTAAGATTTTTATTACATATTCGATGAATGTAGCAATCTTGCAGCCGGGTCTTAGACCATACATTTTGGAAATAACTCAACAACACAAGTCTCACCCGTTGTCCTAAGTGAGCGACAAACGCGTTAATACTACGCGACGTGACGCGATACGTAAATATCAAATAGAGGTTGTATGAACTTATGGCCTACCTTGTCGCCTAATATGAACGCGACGCAAAGCGGTTAAAGTACTGGCCGCAATACGTCGCATCGCGTAGCAACGCGTAGCATCACGTCGCGTCGCTCACCTAGGACAACGGGTTAGGCAGAATCTCGTTGAATCTAAATGTAAAATAATAAACATAAAATTCAGATTGTTTTTCTTTTAGTTCCAGAATAGTTGTTACAAATACGATGCGAGAGATTGTAATAAAAATTAAGTGTAATTGGATTTAGCGAGCAACAACAACACAAATCAACTTGCAACAAAAAAATGAAAATGCAAGGATGCGATGCGGTCGACGAAGTCGGGGTTAACTGGGTCGCTTTGTTTACATGTCTGGTTGGTTGCGAAAATGGAGAATAGCGAACCGCTGCATCCGGATGTTTTAATTATCGATGTTTATTTTACAATTAATGAACTGGAATATCCTCCATTCGTTTGAGTTTATGACTGCAATTTTTGTATTTACGTTTCTAATTAAAATTATACAATCCACACAAATAGCAACGTGCTTTTTTTACGTTTTATATTCATGAGCGATCATGTACCTATTTGGTTTTTAATATAAACTGTTTCCTTGCATAATCTAGTTGCCAACATTATTAAAATTCTACTCATAGTTAAAGGACGTTGCCAGACCAAAAAAAGTACGTGCAATAACAAAGTTCAGGATCCTAGGAGCAGCCGGTGCCAGGGTGAAATGTGGTGGAGTGCGCGTACGAATATCAAGTAGCGTGTGGCATTACTGCCTGCACGGGCTGTGTAAAGGCACACTTGTAATGGCGACCGTGACGTCACGTCCGGATACGGTACAACGCGGTCTCAGCCTGAGTCATGAATTACATTACGGCATGTAAGCTCAAGACACAGACACTAAAAAAACCTGATATATTTTAAGGTCGCACTTTAACACAATTATGTTATAGATAATACCAATTAATAACTTATATGTATATTTTTCAAAAAATCAAGTTCATCATTGTATAGCAGCAATAATAAATGGCAAATAGATATAATGGTCGACGGAGTGGATGATTACAGTCAGTACCATCGGAGAGCTTACACGTGCCGGACTCCAAGGCAAAATAGACAAAATCGGTCGTTTTATAAAATTTACTCTAGTTTGATTAATTCATTGAATAAGTTTAAAAAACGAAGAATGAATGGTTCATTTGACTTTAGATTACTAAAAAAAAGCGTGTATGAAATGAAAAAAAATCGAAAAAAATATCCATATCATCATCCATAAAACTTTTTGAGTACTTTTTATACTTTCGCATTTTATATTCATTATAACACATTTAAACGAAGTCGAGGTTGGTTGAAAATATTTTGAGAAGTTTAATGCGCGTATAGACCCGTTAAATGCGTTATATTAAACACTTTTTTTTTTGTTTTGCTCTTGATTAAACTTGGAAACTGGCACTGACATGTATACATTTTATCTCGGTACTATGTAGGAAACCTGTGATATAACCTAAAAACCAGCTTTTGGATGCGGTGGCGCCACTAGCAAGGCTATTTTATAACATTAGTACTAAAGTACTAATATTAAAACTAAGTAATTACTTAACCTTGATCCATGTGGTGACGTATGAGACGACTAAGGGAAGTAAGCAATTATTATCCATTGCATGACTGGTGGTAGGGCTGGGTACTAAGTGGGAGTACTCACTTTGTATCGGGCCAGAGCGGGTTGGTACCACCATCACCCGTGTGAACGGCCATGAAGCACATCATTGCATTTTGGCTGTTGCATGTTAGCTGTTTATTCTTTCATTTCATATCGGTGAAATTAAATGGTGAGCAGCGGGTTGACAATACTCTCAGTATAGTTGAGTCCATGAGCGACGGTTACCATTTACCATCAGATGGGATCAGATGCTATTATAAAGCTGTAACAGAGCGCCGTGTCTATAAATTTAAGATATTTGAGAAAAAAATACTGAATTAGGCTACATAGACGTGTCTGAACACAAAACAATTTTTTTAGTATTTAGATTATTTTATATATATTTTTAACATTTGACATGCTCAGCACTATACATTAAACACAAACTGAAAAATGTGAAATCGAAAATAACAGTCACGAGCAGGATTTGAACATGCATCTCCTGGATACCGTCCAGATGCTTTGCCAATTCAGCCATCGTGACAATTGCTCCTGACTGCTAATTTCGATAACACATTCATACTTAACGTCTTTGGGTGACGCCTTCGCCATCTGTCGGAAGTATTTTACACAGGTTCAAATCCTGCTCGTGACTGCTATTTTCGATTTCACATTTTTCACTGTTTATTTTTTTTAGATTTTTTGCCTGTGTGTTCGTTCGCGCATCACGCAAAAACTACTGAATATAATAAATTTTTGAAGTGAAAACTTCTTTAGGCGCGTTGAGCACTTTTTGGGTGAACAAAAATCATCAATAAGTAACTTGTGAATTGTATCGTTGAGGTATTAGATTATTATTTTTGAATTATTTTTGGTTTGTAAAGAAAACTTCAATGACCAAAATTGGTCATTTAAGTTACACTTCTAATAATCTAATAGCTCGATGATACAATTCACAAGTTACTTAGTTTTCACTTCTATGGGCAGTCCCAGAAGACTGCCCCGCATGTTTTTATGCAACTTTTTTTATTTGATAGCTCTTGATTAGACTTAAAAACCGGCTTACATTTTATCCCGCTACTATATCGGGAACCTGAGATATAACCTAGAAACTACTTATAAAACAGTTTTATAAAAAACAATAAGCTATTTTCACGCTAACACAATAAAAATAGCAACTATGTTAATTTTTTTCTTGCGTCTTTTTATTATATATTGCGTGCATTGTTGGGCGTGAATCTCGGCCACAATGAAAGGGAATAGGAACAATAGAAGTTATAGAAACTGTTTTTCTTACAACTTCTTTGATATTTTGTGAATACTTCGTAAAACATGTCAAAGGAAATATATTAAAAACAGTTTCTTCGAATACTATTATTGCTATCGATTAACGGCACTCATTACGTAGACAAATTACATGCCGGAATATAACGGCTTCCATTTAAAATTCTACATTTACGTCATCTAGTTGATATAATTTTATTTCAACAGGCAGTATAATGCCTTGTAGGGCTACAATAGGGTACAATTTCCAATGCAAATATAGTTTGGGTCCCGATACAACGAGCTCCTGCTAATTCCAATTCGCATGTGGCGATGACGGCAACTTTTATTTTTTGGTACTTTCCTACTTCGAAAGTAGAACTAGGAACGCGTAGAATTGTCAATTTTCTTCAAGAATTTTATTAAACTTATTCCTGACTTTATTACATTTTGATCTGTATTTTAGCACTTAACATGTTCGTTATTTGTGAATGGCTTAGCGGTTTAGAGCCCTTCTAGAGATTGGAAGGGACGCAAGTTCGAATCCCGGCGCTAGCAGTAAATTTCTCTTTTTCCACATTGACACATAATTTGGACCTTATACATTTTTTATTCTACGAGGATGGCAAACAACCATACGGCCCACCCGATAGCAAGCGATAAACGAAACATATAGACCCCAGACACCAGAGACAAATACTTTTGTATACTGTTCAAGACCCCTCTCCACCTATGGGAGTCGTAAGAGCCGACTGAGGGAATACCGGGGGAGTGGGCAGCAGACTCCCTTGATTATTAACAACATCCACAGCGATCGCCAACCCGCCTGCCAAGCGTGGCGATTACGGCACTATCCCCCATATGAGCGAAACACATGTTGTGGCGTTCTCTTGGGGAGGCCTATGTCCAGCAGTGGACTTCGAATGGCTGATGGATGGATGGATGGATGGACTGTTCAAGTTACAAGCAACTTACTTGCTTCGCTTGTCAGAGCAGTGCCGGCTCAATTAGGGTCCACCGAAGATCAGCGTGAAACAATAGTAGATACTCTTACTGTTGTATTTCACAAGGTGAGGAAGCCCAAACCATTTTCATGAGAGGATATCTCCTTATTATCCTTCACCTCCACCTCCTATCCCTTTCCTTGGAGATTGCGACGCCTTAGTGATGCCTCTGGTGTTGCTACCATTTACAATCAGATGGTCAGTATGCTCGTTTGCCAGCCACGTAGTAAAAAAAAATATAGAAAATTGTCCGCATCTAAAAATTTAAGTGTTTATGTGGTTTCGCCCGGTTGCCGGCACAGTCAGTAGCTGTGCGCAATCGGTCCCTCCTAATTACCACCAGTAAAAACTAATTGCGAACGACTGAGTACCACTACCGTTTTCAACTACTTTTTCTCAAATACATAAGCAAATGTTCTGATTTATTATACTGGTTGCTGTAAATATTATATGGCTCCTCTTCATTTTCTATGATTAGCTATTTGTGTACTTTCTATTTATTATATTTATTAATCTTCAATTACTCAGCAAAACATTTTAATGACATTTCATTAAACCACTTTTTAGGTTTGAGTTTTTATAAAAGTGAGAGTTTAACATGAAAATTCTTGAATATAATGCACAATTACATAAATATATTTTGCCCTTATAATGTATTATAAAGTATTACAAAATAAGATATATTATACGAAAACTGTCCAGTTTATCTATTTAAATGTATGCTTGTAAAACGTTTTGAATACTTTACGACATTCATGATGATTCAAGAGCTGTATAGTGACGGACTAAGAACACAAGTTTCACCATCCCATTCTTTTCCGCTGAACTACTGCAGTAATGTCACACAGTTCAGAGACGTTACACGGCGGGTTTATTTAGTGGGCGAGGGCTCCACACTACACTGTTCGTTGCCCCAAATAACGGTGTGTACAACCTTCTTAAAAAAAAGGTTTCGTACGAAGCGACTAAGAATAGTGAACAGTTATCACCCATTGCATTACTGGTAGAGTTGGGTACCAAGCGGGCATATAAACTTGTTTTCAAATCCGATCGGGTCGGTACCACTGTCTCCATCTGATCAACATGACCCACTACGGTGTGTTTTGGTTGTAACGGGAGACAGCCGTCATTTTTCCATCCACGAAATGATAATTGGTTGTCATTATTCTTAGTGATGTAAGTCCATTAGTAGCCGTTACAAGGTGCTCCATGGTTGGTGACAAGGCAGTAGGTGGCCCTGAACCCTTCTTCACCCACTTGGTACCCAACCGTACTAAAATTCAGAAATAATAAAAGTATATAACACTAGCTTTTGCCAGCGGCGTTTTTAGATTATATCTCAGGTTCCCGATATATCGAGATATTGTTTCTCAAATATCTTAAATGGCATAATTATATAGACACAGCTCTGTTACAGCTTTATGGCAAATTATGATACATCGCAAAATAATAAATTTTAAGTATATGATTTTCGCACTAACCACTGTAACTCCCGTCAGAGGTTGTTACCAAAATTCTTACAGATAAGTTTTCTTACAGATAAGTTTGCTTATGGTGGCAGACGAGCCACGGCCCACCTAATGGTAAATGGTAACCGTCGCTCATGGACACAACTATACCGAGAGTATTGTCAAGCCGCTGCTCACCATTTCATTTCGCAGATATGAAATGAAAGAATATATCTCCTGCTACAACTAAAACACACCGATGTGCTTTCATGGCCAGTCACAAGGGATTTGGTGGTACCAACCCGCTCGGGCCCGACAGCAAGCGAGTACTTCCCACTTGGTACCCAGCCCTACCACCAATAATGCAATGGATGATAATTGCTTACTTCACTTAGTCGCCTCGTACGACACCTGTGGGACAGAATGAGGTGGTGATACTTGTATTCTTGGTCCATCACCACACGGACACAATATCTCTCAACATATAAAAAAAAGTGCGTGGAGTCCTTCCGCGCAGAAGAAATCAAACTTCGTAATGTGGAAATGAAAATAGGATTCACTCTCGCTCTGTCTCTTTCTATTCCCCCTCCCCAGGAGCGTTAAACGTTTAACGCAACCGTGCTTTCATACCCCCTCCATGGTAGCGTTAAACGTTTAACGCAACCTTGTTGGAAGTCGCATTAGAAGTTTTACTTCAATAAAAAGATTATTATCTGAGGCTGGCATTCAAACATCATTTTAATTGGAGGAGTTTTTATCATGATGTAAACAATCGTAGGCGAGAATCGTATGGAGAGCTCTCCAATAGCTTTTCTTCTGCCCCATAATGCTATCCTTTAGTTAGCCTACGTATCCGCAGAACTTTTTGCTGAGTGAGCCGCATCTTAGTATATATACGAACAAGACAAACATTGTTACTTGATGAACTTTGTTCACACACTCTCCAGTCTAACCATGTCTAGCTTATACAAGATATTAACTTGTAATAACTCCAGTTAGCGGTACGCAAACTACAATTGCTATAAGTAAATATACTAACATTACAAATGTGAAAGTTATTATGTTTCTATGTTTAGAGGTTTGTTACTCGATATATTTATTGATAATGATAGCAGACGAGTCACGCGCATCTGATGGTAAGTGGTAACCGTCGCTCATGGACTCAACTATACCAAGAGTATTGTCAAACCGCTGCGCCCCATTTCATTACTCAGATGTGAAATGAAAGAATAAACGACTATCTTCTGCTACAGCGAAAACACACTGACGTGCTTCATGACCGGTCACGCAGGAAACGGTGGTACCGACCCGTTTGGGCCCGATAGCAAGTGAGTACTCTCATTTAGTACCCAGCCCTACCACTAGTAATGCAATTGGTGATAATTGCTTACTTCCCTTAGTCGCCTTGTACGACACTCGCGGGAAAGAATGGGGTGGTAACACTTGTATTCTTAGTCCGTCACCACACGGACAACAACAAAACTTTTTTTTACCAGTAGTCAAAGGAGCGGCAAACCAATTGGGATGAAATTTGGCGCACAGATTGTTTATTACGTAGACTAACATATGGATACTTTATATAATTCTTGAGTATTTTCTATGTCCAGCAGAGGTCGTCAAAAAGCTGATGATTTGGTGGATATTATGGTGGATATGAAAATAACGTGTTATGTCTTCATCGTTCACACGATATCAAACAATATTAGGAATTATATAATAAGGAAAAATTATGTTAGAGCCATCAGGTTTCAAACATAGCATCACGCCTGTATTCCCCGAAGGGGTAGGCAGAGGTGTATTACACATCCACGACTCGCCAGCTATGCTTGAGTCCCACGTAATAGGGGGCGAGCCTATTGACGTCTACCAGGCATATTTCCAAACTCCGGGCTGTTACTGAGAATTTTTGTTTTTAGGAAAAAGCTCCATAACATTGCCCGACCCGGGGATCGAACCCGAGACCTCATGATTAGCAGTCGTATACACTACCACTACACACCGAGGCAGTTAATAGGTTTCAATAAAACATAATGGCTGTTAAGCCATTATGTTATATCGGGAACTTTAGGACTTTTTAAATAAAAATGTATTGTTGCTAATTCCCATATTTTCAACCGACTTCAAAAAAAAAGGAGGAGGTTCTCAATTCGATTGTATTTTTTTCGTGCTTACCGTGTGGTCCCATTTCAATTTGGTCCAGTTCTGACAATGGCATCCATGAGAAAACCATAATAAGTCTTACCTTGAAGTCGGTTTTTTAACTTAAAAAACCCACAAATAAATGGAAAAAGCTTTTCTACTAGTTTATTGCTTAAGAACTTAGATAAAGGAAGATTATATAACTTTCATATTTTGATATTTCATGTATTTTTGAGTATTTGACATAGCCATATAAATTAACACAGTGCGAAAATGTGAAATCGACAGTAATAATGCAGTGAATTGGTAGCAACTGGGATGGTATTCCAGGAGATGCAGGTTCAAATCCTGACGTTATTTCTGATTTCACAGTTTCGCACATTATATAACTTTCACTTAAACCGAAATATATTTTCTATAATTACAATAGTTAAGGAATATAACACGAAAGAAAAAAAAAATCCTTAATTTTCTGTTTACAGCTCATTTCAGAGGCCACTGTTTTTTCTTGTGTTTTATATAAGTAATGTGTATTTATTTCGGAATTCATTCAATTTAATGCATTTCTAAAGCATTTAATTACTACATTTAAGTAAGTTTATTTCCTGGACCCATTGTTTTCCGACTGTTAGGCGGCGGCGAGAATGGTGTTTTATGGCATAAATGTCTCCCACTTTGAGAGGTGACCTGTTCCTCTCAGAATGAGAGGGATTTAGGCCATATTCCACCATGCTGGCCCAATGCGTATTGGCAGAATTAGCAAGTAGTAGTTAGTGAGATTTTTGAAAATGTTCGAATTTATAGAAAACCTTTTGTATGTAGTTCTGGTTAACATGGTTTAAAATTGAAATTTAAGTACATCTTTCAAATATTACTCCAGACCAAAAACCTAATCAACAGGTTTGCGAATATTGTAGTTAACACGTGTTCTTCCCAAGTAATTTATGACAAGGTACCGAACCCTGCTATCAAAAGTCTACCCGCTGCTTATAGTTTTAATTAGGGCGGTAAATTTTAAGCGCTGATCGCATCGGAACGCTTAAATCTTAGGCGTCGCTTTAATTAAAATATATTTAGAGGGTGCTTCCTTGGCCTCATTGGTTTAACAGTTTAACTCATATTTAAGAGTAGACTGGTTTATAAACATTTTGATTTACAATTTTTTTTATTTCACTTTTTATTTTCATTTCATACATACATAGCATCACGCCTGCATCCCCGAAAGGGTAGGCAGAGTTGTATTACACACCCACGGTTCGCCAGTTATGTTTAAGTCCCGCGTAATAGGGGGCGAGCCTATTGCCATCTACCGGGTACATTTCCAAACTCCGGGCTGGTACTGAGAATTTTCATGTTTAAGAAAAAGCTCAATAAACATTTCTTAACCCGAGGATCGAGCCCGGGGCCTCATGATCAGCAGACGCAAACACTACCGCTGCACCACTGAGGCAGTTAGTGGTATTGTACTTTCATTTCGACGAGTAAAAATGGCGTAGTTTGGAGGGAACAGATTTGTCGAACGTTCTAACTAAATCTGATACGCTCTCCAGAAAAGCTAGGTTAAGAGTATATGCCATAGGAAATTTAATAAGAGTGAATGAGGCAAAAGAGGTGAGCCAACCATTCTTGCTGAATTAAAGTTGGAAATCTGTTGCATCTACCTTCCCCGCTGGGCAACTGGCGTAGGTACCTTAATATTTGTATAGTATGTAAAATTAATTGCAATCACGAATAAGCCTTTTGCTTTCGTTGATGTCACTGGATGGAGGCTTATTATCGTAATGGTCTTACAAGACTTTTCTCTTAAATTTAACTATATAAGTCAATCTGATTGGGATTTACCACATATTGTATTAACTGGCAAACATAAAAACTATTAGATAAATTATGAACGAGCGGTTCTTTTGTTATAACACACGGTCCGCAGGTTATCATATAAAATTGTCGTATCATGAGTGGGCAAGACGTCTATTAATTTAATAAAATCTACAACAGATTCTTGCACATCTATCATGCGTCTGAGCAATACACATTATAAGTACTTACATTAATTTCAACATAGAATTACTCACATCTGAAGAAAAGTATGGGTTAATATTCACTAGATTTTATCCCCGGCTCCACTGCTGTCATAAGCTTGTTGTCTTTTTAGAACTCTGTAGGTTTACACAACGCACGTCAGTAAAGCTCAGTCGGTCAGAAAATTCAGTAGGATTTTTTCTTACGTTTTCATTAATTAACTCTCTACTCTTCATACACCCATCAGTCATTCAACGTCCACTGCTGGACATAGGCCTCCCTAAGAAATGGGGGATAGTGCCGTAATCGCCACGCTTGGCAGGCGGGTTGGCGATTGCAGTGGATGTTGTTAATACTCGAGGGAGTGCTGCTGCCCACTCCCCCGATATTACCTCAGTCGGCTCTTACGACTCCCGTGGGTAAAGAGGGGTGGGACAATTCTAAAGCCGGCCCCACACGGCGACATTACTCTTACTACAGCCAATTTTCACAAAACGTTAATTATGCACTTCACCTACATTTTTCTCATGACTTACTCCGCCCATTGGTGAAAACCGCATGAAAATCCGTTCGGTAGTTTTTGAGTTTATTGCGTTCGGATAGACAGACAGTCAGAGCGAGGAGGGACTTTGTTTTACAATAAGTACTTAAGTATAGCTAAAATAACTATAAGTATCTTAAACATTCGTGCTTACTTATAGCAGTTGCGTTATTTATAAATAATAGTTCAACAGGCAAACATCATCGTGAGAAGTAGTACAAAATTACAAAATGATTGTCTTATAAGCTCATTCTTGTAATAAATAAAACACGCACATTAAGTCTTTAATTTTTCTGTAACCCCATAAACCATTAATTAAAAATGTTTATCCAAACAAAATTCAAGCTTACCTATAATGTCACAACAGTTTAGCTAGCAACGGAAAACGTTGACTCCTTATTCATTCGTACTCTAAAATATTGTAACATCTTTTGTCTTCAAAACCACTGAGAAAACTCACTTAAATAAACATGAAATTTATTTACAATGTCAGAAAACGCTCGAAAATACACCAAATTGTTCTTTAACAAGAAAAAAAGGAATTTGTAATAAATGGTAATACACCTGAAATAATAACATAATTCTAACGCAGAAATAAGAAATCATTTTTCAATAATAAAACGAGATTGTTGATTGCAATCTTAAGACTTGTCAAATTACGCGGGCGATCGGTTCACGCTCGTCAGTCAAGTTCTTAATTTAAATTCACTCAGCTAATTGGTCAGCCGGCTCGACTCTTATTAGCTTTTTGATGGATATTGTTTAGATTAAATGAATTGCGTTACTTTCCTTTCAAACATGAAAAAGAAAATAATACATTATTTAAAAACATATTGAAAATCAGTTCTTCGTTTAACTAAAACGTAATTATTTTAAAATAAATCAATAATATAAGAAGCAAAATATAGTAACAATACATTTCCTTGAAGAGATTTAGTTATATATATATATATATATATATATATATATATATATATAGCACGGCTAGATTTATATTGTAGCATCCATAAATTATACTTAGTAAACAAAAGTAATTATATTTAGTAAATTGAAAACGCAATTTCTGAAAAAAAAAAAAACCTGGCTCTTGCAACACAGTTTATAACTAGTGTAGGAGCCAGAGTTCCAAATATTTTGTGTACACATGTGTTTAAGTTAATTAACAATTATTATTATTATTAAAATTGATTGGTCAGATGGCATAGCAATTTATACACCGACCACTCGTGCCAAGAATTGTAGGTTCGATTTCCACACATGACAGTTTTTCTGTGATCCACTAAATATAGGTAGTTTTTCTGAGTCTGAGTGTACTTTGGGTCAGGGTAAAGTTTTAAAATAGTGTGATATTAAAGAAAACGTAACTTCTTTCTTTCTTACAAAGGTAATATAGGTCATACGGCCACAATCCGCATTATAAAAGGATTTATCTCTGACTAGAGAGAGCTACGATGACTCTATATTGCAAGTTTTACAATTGTTTATAAATATTCGTCAATATTGTCAATTGTTTCGAATTTTACTTTATCGAGTACATGCGGTTTCTCATTTAAAACGGTATGTTTTCTTTTTATAGGCAGGTCAACTCAAATACTTCCTATTGTATTTAAATAAACATTTCAATTGAGAGGGTTATATTCGTGGTGGCCATTCGACCGAAACGCACATTCAGGCTCTTTTTCACGAACCGCTGATTTCCAATGAATGAACTGCGGTTGGAATATTAGAGTTCACTCATAAAACATATACTTACAGGTTGCCGTTGTAGACTTTTGATTATGTTTATATTCGAAATTTGTGAGAACAGGCCAGTAGAACCAATTATCACCTAGTTTACTCTAATTGATACTAGTTAATTGCATTATCAAAGTAAAAGTACAAATGTAGCTAGTGGTAGACTTGCTCTCACAGGAGACCAGCGTGAAACAACGGTACTCCTGCTGTTGTGTTTCGTATGGTTAGTGAGAGCGCCAGAGCACCTCCGATCCCTTTCCTTTGAAAAACTAAAAATTGAAACCTCTATAAATAAATTATCTACTTAAGTACATAAAACTAAATAACAATATAAATAAAATGTAAAATATATTTAAAAACTGAGGACAACAATAGGTTTATGGATAAAAATATAAAATTTTATAATCCATCCAGTCCATGGATATAGGCCTCCCCAAGAGGGGGACGGGCAGGGCGACGCCCGCCGAGCTGCCATGGCCAGCTGGCGGGCGCGGCTGGAGGCGCCCCGGGCCAGTCTTCGGACTATAGGAGCGCTCCAGCCGGTGCTGGAAGAGTGGGCAGGGCGAGGGCACGGAGTCCTTACCTTCCGACTGGTGCAGGTGCTGTCGGGGCACGGTTGCTTCGGCAGATATCTGCACATTGTCGCAAGGAGGGAAGCGACTCCGGGCTGTCACCATTACGGCTGCGGCGAAGACACGGCGCAGTGTGCCGAGTCTTCGAGTCGTGCCCGGCTTGGGCCGAGCAGCGCCGTGACGTGAACGTCCGCCACCCGCAAGGCCTCTCGCGAAGGTGCGACGCTCCGCGTGTGGATGCGACGCTCAGTAGAGGGTACCCGAAAGGGTAAGCCTGCAGGCGGACCACCGAAGGAATGTAACATGGTTCCAGTGGCCCGCCAATAAAGGCGGAGAGACGGCACACGGCGGGTTTCTTTAGTGGGTGCAGGCCCCACACTACTCTGGTCGTTGCCCCGAACGATAGGGTGTGCGGTTAGGAACATTTTTTCCCGCCAATACAAAAAAAACGCCCCAAGAGGGGATAGTGCTGTAATCGCCACGCGTGGCAGGCGGGTTGGCAATCGCAGTGGGTGTTTTAATACTCGAGGGAGTGCTGCTGCCCACTCCCCCGATATTCCCTCAGTCAGCTCTTACGACTCCCATGGAACGAGAGGGATGGGACAATACTAAAAAAAATAATTTAAGCCAAATTTTATAATAAAAATATAAATAGTAATTTGAAAAAAAACCTACTTATCCTGCATAAAGATCTATACATTTACTCTACGTTTATCCCAAAATGTTGAAAAAATTAATGTCCACCAGTACGAAGTCGGGACGAGCCGCTAGTGTAAAATAAAGTAAATGTTGAAAGGCTAGATACTTCTTCAAGTATATTCTTGTTTACCTATTTTCAGAAAATATTTAAGTGCGGATTAGGTATCTGAAAGTTTAATCCGTCTGTCATTTGAACGAGCGAAGTGCGTAGTCGATTTTATCATGACAACCGTCGGGAAACGCGTAAAACTCGAGACGATTGTTTGACATTTCGACGTTGCCTTCGCTGCTGGTTTCTGAAGTAATTATATTTACTCGATCATTAAATATTTACAACTGCGAATCGAAATTCTCGAAACGTTTTTAAGACTTATTTAGCTGTTTGAGAAATTACTGCAAAATTACTGTTATGATATTTTGGTTTCAAATTAAATGTCATTCCACAATGAAGTTGTTTTTCCAATATTATGTAAAGTCGTATTTCATTGACATTGCCGTCCCCACGAGTCTCTACAATTAGGTTAGGTGCTTCGCAAATGCATAGGATACAAGATACCAGTGAATATTATTTTTAATTTTATTTAATCGATGAGTATGAAAACCACTCCCTACGCAGACGTAGACACTTTGTCCTGTTGCTTCTATTTGATATATAGGTACGGATTGCCATTTGGAAGTGTTGTGTTTTCAACTAAGAAACTATAATTTCTTAGTTGAAAACGTGTATGGAGTGTGCCCCAGAATGTACAGAGATCAAATGTATGTTATTTAAAAGTTTAGACCCTCCATATAAAGAATTAAAAAGTTTATGAAGCAGCGATGATCTGGACAAAAATTTTAATTTTTATCATGATTTCTGACATTCGATGTATGTTAGAGCGTTTATACTTAGTAACTTAAAGCCTATATGAGTATGAGTATATATCGTTTTATTATTATTTTGGATTAGATATTAGGTGCATACCTCCTGATACGTTCTCTTGTGGTGATACCACAATATTGGTACACCATTGTATGAGCAAAAGTTCGTTATATTTATATTACAGAGTTTATAACTAGTGGATCACTAGCTATGATATTATAGATAGTAAAATAAGATAATTGCACAAAGCGAGCAGAAACAGAGAATCGGCGCGTAGGTTGAGTGTTGTCAATTGACATTAGCACTTTGTCTCAGTTTTTATTTTTATATATTTATGTTTATTTCACCTGCATATAGTATTTGTTAATGTATAAAACAGTCCATAAATAAAATAAATATTCTCCTTTAGTTTTGTTGGTAATATAAGGAAAAAAACATCGAAGCAGGTTACCTCAGATTCCGAATGCAATGTTCGTTAAAAGTTTCATCATTGTTGAAAAACTTCCAAAATACGCCGACTCCAGTCGCAATTAACTCCATATTGTTAAACAGATACCTAATCATTAAAATGTATTAATTGTTAGTGGAGTTTTTTAGTAATCAAATGTTTATGTATTTAATTAAGATTCGTAGGTACCTAACATTTTGTATGTCATGACCTAGTCGTATGTAGTAGTTTTTAAGTAAAATCTCGAACGAATTTTAGAATTTCAAGCTAAAATTGTATCTGAAAGAGACACGAGTGACCCCAGCCAGGTCGTATCACGTTCCTTTCTCACTTTGAAATGCACAAAATAAAGTACTAAACAGAGAATACGAGACTGTTTGGCAATCGTAAAGTAGCCAGTCGCCAACATATATGCAAATGCAAAATTTAAAATTCAATTGATTCATTTCGAATCTGAAATGTCTAGGAATAAACCATTCCCATTAGGCGAGCGTGCGAGTAACACTAGATCTATCAATTTGCTTTATTAATTAGTCAGACTGGCGCTAAAATAATCGCAATTAAATATTCAAATTCGGTAGTGCAGAGATGTGTCGCTGCATTGACGGGCTTTCTCGCTGTCAGAACTTGCATTCGGCTTGTCGCTGAATTGAACATGTCTGGCTATTTCAGGAATAACGCCAAACTGAACAGGTCAAACGGAAAAAAACAAACTGCACTCAGCAAAGCTTTGGACATGTCTGATAGCTTTATTCGTGACTCTTGAATATAATAACATACCTTTCGTGTCCTTTGTGCCTAAAATTTTAACTGCTGTCAGTAGTAGATTTTTGTTCGTAACTTTTTCGCAATTTACATAAGATTGTTTTACTTATTTATAATCTATATATACATTTTAATCTGTATTTTATCATTGGACATACTCAGTTATTTTGAAGAACAAATTATTTGTGAATGTGGAAAAAGAGAAGCTTAGTGCGAGCGGGATAACTAGCTAATCTTATTGAGTTCTCTTTTTCCACATTCACATATAATTTGTTATATGTTATAAATTGTTTTGGTAGTATATATATATCTATATATATTTAAGGACCTTATGACATCTATTACAAGTCCTTCTGGCTGTTCTATTCAACCAATTTGCTTTTTTTTTTAATGATGTACAGATTTGTTATCAATTTAAAATATTCTAACTTTCACGCTTCTCAATTTATAATGAAATGCGTTTTCCTCTCATACATTTCTTATGTTTTTATAGCTTTTTTCACTATATCTCCGGTGTTCTGATTTGGGCACGCGGTTCCTTTTAAGAACACTCGTTGGAATAAGTTCTTTCATTTTAAGTTTATGCCCACTGAAATTGGTTGAGATGGAGTGAAGCTAATTGTAAACATTCAACTTAACTTTAACATATTTATGTAAATTGTACTGCAAGTCACATGACAATGTTTCACATTGCTCGGCCGCTCTTGCTAGTAGACACGTTATTATAACTTTACTGCCGTAATACTTTATTCTTCTACATCTACAGAGATAAAAACTATGACGTGTGAACTCTACGAACTCACTTAACTTACTTCTCAATTAAGATCTTTATTCATTATTAGCCTTTTCTCGCGGCTCCACCGCAGCCAAAAGCTAGTTTTTAGGTTGTATTTCAGGTTCCCGATATAGTAGCGGGATAAAATGTATACCCGTTATTAAGACTCGTTAAGAGCTATCAAATGGAAAATGTTGCATCAAAATCTATTCATTAGTATTTGCTTGATGCACGAACGAACAAACAGACAACCAGATAGATAAACGGACAAAAATCTAAAAAAAAATGTTTTGTGTTCAGACACGCGCCTATACAGGGAGTAACACTAAGGGTATCCAGGGGAATCAGGCATATTAAGATCCATATAAAAATCCATTACTAGTGTTGGAAAAAGAAAATACAACATAAGTAAAAAGTTATAAAACTTTAAAAGTATATTTTAAAAATCCATTTTATTAGCTAAATGTTTACGATCCCGATTACTACTTAATGTCTAGGCACTATAAATAAGTTACCATTCATTATAGAGAGAGCGTTGACCTCGTCGTCGAGTTTACATACCTTTTTGTGCTGCTCTGACGACGCTCGGCAGCGAGAGGTCCCCCCCTATTTCCGCGACGAGTTCACGGCGCTGCTCGGCCCAAGCCGGGCACGACTCGAGCGTGTGCCGCGCCGTGTCCTCGTCACAGCCGCAGTGGTGACAGCCCGGAGTCGCTTCCCTCCTTGCAACTATGTGCAGATATCTGCCAAAGCAACCGTGCCCCGACAGTACCTGCACCAGTCGGAAGGTAAGGACTCCGTGCCGTCGCCCCACCCACTCCTCCAGCACCGGCTGGAGCGCCCCTACGGTCCAAACCAAGGCGCCTCCAACCGTCCCCTCCATCTGGCCATGGCAGTTCGGCGTGCGTCGTCCTGACACCTGGCCACCTCCCTGGGTAGGGGGCGTCCGCCCCCCTCTCGCTCTTGCGACGCCCGCCGATACACCTCAGCGAGCACCTCCGCCTCCAAGTCCCACGGGGGGATTCCGGCCAACGCGCAGGCCACCTCCGTCGACACCGTGCGGTATCCACGTATGACCCTGGACGCAACGACTCTCTGTGGTCTCCACAGAAGAGCCCTGTTCAGTGCGTCCAGGGACCCCGCCCACACGGGTGCGCCGTACTACGCCATCAACCGGACCACCCCTGCGTGTAAAG
Source organism: Leucoma salicis (assembly GCA_948253155.1). Taxonomy (NCBI): domain Eukaryota; kingdom Metazoa; phylum Arthropoda; class Insecta; order Lepidoptera; family Erebidae; genus Leucoma; species Leucoma salicis. The sequence continues at coordinate 12,149,782 of OX411815.1, forward strand.
CACGCATTGTTGGGTCCACCCATATTCGGCATGAGCCGTGCAAGGGCGGACGCTGCGCCGACTAAGCCCTGCAGACAGTTGGCGGAAGTGCTCGCGAAAGTGCCACCGCCCGTCCAGCACTAGGCCCAGATACTTAATCTGGGCCTGCACCCCAATCTGGACCCCTTCCACTGTGATCGAGGCGCCAGCAGGTGGCCGACGTCAGGGCCCATGGAAAAGTAGGGCCGCCGACTTGTCCAGGGCCACCCTAAGCCCCAGCGCCCCGATCCTCCTGACCTCCTCCGAGGTCCCTAAAGAACGCTGCTTCCTCGAAGTTTCCACCCCGGGCCACGACCAGCGTGTCATCCGCATAGCAGATGACCGCCAGCCTGGAGGGGAGCCGACAGCGCAACACCCAGTCGTAACCGATGTCCCACAGGAGCGGCCCCAGGACCGAACCCTGTGGGACACCGCACGACATGGGTCTCCTCACAACGTCGCCCATGCGGCTCTCATAGACGACGCTGCGGCCCTCTAGATAGTCCACCACCAGCCGCCTCAGGTATACAGGCACCCCGTGATACCGGAGCGCCTCCCTGATGCAGCTGAATGGCAGACTATTAAATGCGTTGGCGATGTCAAGCGACACCGCCAACAGCATTTCGCCGCCGGTAACGATCGCCGCGGCCGCGGCCCTTCAGATGCATGATCTTGCCGACTGTCGAAAGATCAGCTCGAAAACCGAACTGGGCGTCCGACAAGTCGGGACCGACGTCGCGCAGGTGCTGGACAGCCGGCCCTCCCGCTCCTCATCGCGGTTGCGCCGCCGACTACGGGTGTAGGACCTCCGCGCACGATTGCACGCCGCACGAATTATTATAGAATTGAAATACGATTGTGTAAGGACGGAGGTATAGTGGAGTGAAATGATAGTCACGACTGCCCAAATAATACTCTCTTTTATTATAAGATATTCATGATTATATAGTTTGGTTACATACGCATACATAGATATAGAGATATACACTACACCTCCCATGGCGAGGTAAAATAAAATAAAATTACAGTTTTGTTTTATTTATCTACAGTAATGGTACAATTTTGTTCTATTTTTGTGAATTATATCTATTTTCCCATTCTTTAATATTTGGAATTTGGTGAGTCATCGGAAATAACTTTATATGGTCCTGAATAAATACTATCTAATTTATTACACATATTATTCTTAACTAAAACTAAATCATTAGGATGGTAAGTAACAGAATTTATACATTTGTCATATTGGTTTTTTTGTTCGAATTTGCTTTTAAGTAAGTTGTCTCGTGCTTCTTTTTGTGACTTTTGCAATCTAAATTTTAACTCTAACGGATAGTAATCAACATTATACAGTGGATCAACTATACTTTTAGTCAAATTACTTGGTAAAGAGCACTTTTTTCCGAAAACTAACTCGTATGGAGTATATTTAGTTGATGAGTGAACTGAAGTATTGTAGCAAAAAGACCAAAACGGAAGCCACGTACTCCATGACTCGGAATGATTGTCTGTTTGAATACGGAGAAATGAATTTAAATGCTTATGTGTGTTTTTCAAAGCACCTATACTTTGGTGATGATAAGCAGTTGAGTTAATTGTTCAATATTTAAAAGTTTACATACCTCCTTAAATGTTGATGACAGGAACTCGGTACCGCGATCCGTCGCTATCACCTTTGGTACTCCATACCTTAATATAAATTTATTAACTAACGCTCTCGCTACTTCTTCCGTTTTCTTTGTAACTAAGGGATATACCTCTATGTATTTAGTAAGTTCACACTGCAACATGAGAATGTACACATAATTATAATCATCCCTATCTAAAGGACCTACTAAGTCAATATATATTTTTTCAAACGCACTATGCGCTGTTGTAGTTATCTCCATTGGTTGTTTTATATTATTCCCAGTATATTTTTGTTTTTGACATTTGTCGCACCTCTTGACAAATTCTTTGACGTCATTTCCCAATCTTGTCCAATAGTAATATTTTTTAATATTATTGAACATTCGTCTCACACCCCCGTGGCCACTAGTGGGTAAGAGATGAAAATCGTTCAGTATCACTCGTTTATCATCTTTATTTTCTATTCGATGTACATCCTTTACTATATGTAGGTGAGATCCGGACCACTTTTTTATTTTATCTATCTCATTTAATAACTTTTCTATAAAAATGTTATTCTTATTACTTTTAATTAAATATATCTCAGTAACATTTATGCTTTTACAGAACTTTTGCAACTCTCTCACAAATTCGGCTCTCGATATTTGCAATGGAGAAGTTACATATTTAATATAGATAGTTTTTTCATTAGGAATGTATATAAATGTATTACTTTATTTACTTATAATACCCATTTTTCTAAATGTCTCTAACTTGCATGCATCTATAAAACGTAATTCCACTGATTGATTTAAAATATTACGAGTTTCCAACGCGTTTGGTTGATCAGACCAAACTGTAGTTGTACTACTCGCATCTGTCTGAGAAGTACTGTCAGTCAGGTTTCTTTTCTGAGCTCGAGTAATAACCAAAATACACAATTCATGCATATGTTTTAAATCACTAGATGTTATGGAAATTCGAGATAACGCGTCTGCAGCCGCATTTTCCGAACCCTTAACATGTTCTATTGTAAAATCATATTCTTCTAATAATAACCTAAATTTAAATAATCTACTTGACGGGTCTTTCATGTTAAATAACGAAATTAAAGGTCTATGGTCTGTTAAAATTTTAAAATGTTTCCCATATACATATGGACGAAAGTGTTTAATAGCCCATACTATAGCCAGCAATTCCTTGTCAATTGTTGGGTAATTAATTTCTGATTTATTAAGTGTCCTACTAGCGAAAGAGACAGGCCTACCATTTTTATTCGATAAAATTGCACCAATTGCATAATTAGAAGCATCTGTCTGAATAACAAATTGATTTTGTTCTGAAAAATCTGGATATTCCAAAACTTGTGGAGTGACAATATTTCCTTTAATTTTTCAAATGACGACTGACACTTTTTATCCCATACAAAAGAAGCATTTTTCCTACATAATTTATTAAGTGGATAGGCTAGTTCCGCAAAGTTCAGAATAAATTTTCTATAAAAATTAACAAATGCTACAAATCTCCTTGTCTCATCTACATTTGTTGGACACGGATAATTTTGTACGATTTTTATTTTATCCGGATCAGGTAATAATTCCATTACCCGATATTACATGACCTAAATAGAGCAACTCTTTCTTCAAGAAATTACATTTTTGAGGATAAAGTTTTAAATTTACTTTACGCAAGCGCTCAAATACATCTTGTAAGTTTTTATTATGAATACTTAAATTTCTACCCATCACGACCAGATCATCTTGGTATATTAAGCATTTTTCATATGTTAAACCGGACATAGCTATAGTCATCGCTCTAGAAAAATATCCTGGACTTGTTTTTAGACCCATGGGCATATGAGTCATTTGGTACTGTCCGGAACAAAGTGCAGTGTACTTCCTGCTATTTTGTTCGAGATAAATATTATAATAACCTTGATACATATCTAAATGCGAAAAATAAATAGAACGAGATAGAGAATCTAGTACTTCAGAAATATTAGGAAGTGGAAACTTGTCGTCTTCAATAGAATTGTTCAATTTACGGTAGTCAATGACTAATCGCCACTTTTTCTGACCTACTATCTGTCTTTTTAGGTACTAATAATACGGGGCTAGACCATTCCTACGACTGGGTTCTAGGATACCTTCACTCAACATTTTGTCAATTTTTGCTTAATTTCCCCCTTTTGTGCATGAGGCAAACGATATGGCTTAGTGAAGACAGGAGTGACATTTGGCTTTAAACAAATCGAATGTTTATAAATATTAGTTGTCGTTAACTTGTCTCCTGATAAATAAAAAATATCAGAGTATTTTGCGCATAAATTCTCAATAGATATTTGCTCTTCCTTGTTAAGACTTTTTAGATTCAAAAGTGAAAATAATTGTTTTACTCTATGTGCATCATTTTCCTCTTTATCTAAACTACAAATATTGTAGATAGATAATTTATCTATACACGGGTTAATGTTAGTTAATGTACACGACATATCCGTTGTATTTAATATCTTAATCGGTATTAGTCCGTTTACTGGCATTGCTATACAACTAGCCAAAAATATTCCATCACTAATTTCCTCAGAATGGACTACACACTCCTCAGTGAGATTAGTCTGTAAATAATGAACAGATTCACATCTCGGAGAAATTTCAATTTCGTTATTGTACCTAAGTAAAGGTAAAGCTAATTTAAAATTACTATGAGTCAACAATGTAAAAGTATCATGACTAAAATCTAATACTAACTTATGTTTACTAATAAAATCTTGACCGATGATGCCATTTGCCCTACATGGCATACTATCGAAAACATAAAACTTATTACAAGTAAGGTGATGATCACCCGAAGTTAATGTTAAATAAACATATCCTATTGCACGGACTTTGCCACCAATTCCATTTACGACAATGTCCTCCTTTTGGATTGGAATGTTTTTTTTCTAGAACATACTTATGTTTCAAAGCTGAAACTGTAGCACCGGTGTCAATTAACCATGAATATGTTTTGCTGTTAGAAGATAAATTAATATAATAGTTAGTATCTATTTCTAAAATAATTTTATTATTCACGAAAAAACTGATTTTTATTTTCATGATTTTCCGGTCCCGATAGAACATTAACCGCTTTTCTATTTGTATAATTTATCGGTTGACTTATCCCTTGGTTACCACGATTCCTATATTATGGCCTACCTCTACCATGCGATGGTGAACCTCGGCCACGCTGGGCTGCATCCCAGCTCCACTGATCCGTCTGCGCGCCTTCACGAGGGTTGTGACGACTCCGATGAGCACTGAAATCATTTACACGACCCCTGTTAAAATATGTCTTGTTATAATAATTATTTCGGCCGCCCCGATAATTTCGCTGTCTCCCTTTAGAAGTATACTTACCTAAAATCTCGCCGGAACCTGAAGATGGGCCAGCCATAGATGTTTCTTCATCCTTCGCACCTTGTATGGCGTCCTTCATCGACTCGTAATTCCTAGCTGAAAGAATAGTTGAAAGACGCCGGTTCCGCAAGCCATCGGCAAATCTTTTAACTACAAATTTTTAAAAGTTCCGATAGTTGGTTACCATGGCAATAGGTGACTTTTGAGGCAGTAGCACTCTACGCATATCATTTATCAAATCGCCAATGTTAGAATACTCTGATTGTAGTTGTAATTTTGCGTGCTGAGACAACCTACTTTTTAAGACAATTTGTATTAATTTATTTTTACACTAATCACTTACCAATAAGGTACTGTAATATTCTACATTGTCAATCAATTGTTTAAACAAACATTCATTATCAGTCGTTAGTTAGTATAAACTGAGAGCTACTTTCAGATTAAACGTCTCCATTTTTATGTCCTCACTACTATGTGTTGTCGATATTGAATACAAATCCAAAATTTTATTATACAATGACTCAAAATCTATGCAAAATCTATCAATTAATATTTTTTCGTTCTAAATATACGTATAGTTATATTGCCGAACACTTTATATATTATTTTTTCACTATTCACTTTTGATATATTTTTGTAACACTTTAACGATGCCGACTACACTTTGAATTGATGAATAACTGGATACTGCTATCTTTGTTTTCATACCATACCGCCATTTGGTATTTCTTTTCCTGTAAGACGAACAGATTGTCTCGTGCCGGACCTTCTAAGTATCGCACTTCTGTAAATTTCTTGATTTATCCAACGTGTGTGACAACGCCGATACATACGCAGCAAAAAGTAGAGAGCGCCGAGTCCAATATCCAGCAGTATTCTGAACCACCAGGGTTTCTTCCTTAGTTTGTGATCCTCCCATTTTTAAACTTGCAATTGTCCTGAGCACCGAACAAAACTCGCTTTATTGCCACCGCGAACGCAATAATCGCTAATAAATCATTATTATAACTCATCTTGAATTGATCTCACTTAGTCCAATTGTTTAAGAACTACGATCCATATATGGCATGTAGGTGTCAAATACCCGAACGCACGCGCGTGGCGCTGGCAGGGTCGCCATGTAAGGACGGAGGTATTGTGGAGTGAAATGATAGTCACGACTGCCCAAATAATACTCTCTTTTATTATAAGATATTCATGATTATATAGTTTGGTTACATACGCATACATAGATATAGAGATACACATTACAATTGAACGATGGCTGCCTCCGCCAGTAGGTCCCTATCCAGCCTACCCACAGCCCACCGCGGGAACGCGGAAGTTCTGCGCGCCACGTGACCCCTACTGGGGCCCTGGAGGGACCGGGAGACCTCAATCCGGATATACCGATGATCGGACAAAGTCTCAACCACCTCCAGGACACAGCAGCTCCCTACTCATGCCGCGACGTCGGGGCTAGCGAACGAAAGGTCCACTATCGACCCGCTCCGTCGCCGCACGCACGTGTTGACGGTGCCTCTGTTTAATAAACAGAGGCCCGTCGACGCCGCCCACTCAATTAGGACGGTCAGGAACGCAATAAGGCTCCGCAGCTACGGCTACACCAATCAACCGCTCCACCATGGTTTGCAGGAGAAGATTCTGCGCCCTGGCGGAGTGGTTGAGATTCGCCTGAAGGAGGATAGTGTCATGGTTGAATTTTAAGCCGTAACCATATCCTCCTCCACCCGGGACGGTGGCGAAGCCGCGCTAGGGGAGGCAGCCTGGGCCGATTGGCTGATCTCCCCCCTTTTTAGGCCTGTCGCTTGAGGCCTACACCCCTCCCGCCCCATGTAGTGCTTCGCAGGTCTGTTGCCTGCAGCACACGCGGGGCAGTGAGGGGGGGCTTTTTGGAGCCGGGCTTGCCCCTCGGCGCTACAGGTTCTACGGCTTGGGCAGCAGCCCCAGTCCCAGATGCCCTCTTCCTCTCACTCCAGGACTTCTTCCTCCCGCCATCCACAATCCGCCAGCCCTCGTCGCAGGGTGCAGGCTCGGACGTGACGGGTGGCGGGATTTGGGAATCCCAGGGTACGTTTGATGGGGCCTGTGAGGGCTGACCAGCACTTGGAATTGGAGGGAATTACTCCTTGGGCTGGCCCTTGGGGCGCTGCCCAGCCTTCTACGCCATCTTTGGCTTGTTAGCCTTGGGGGCAACTTTGCCCTGTCCCTTGGGCGGCGTAGCAGCCGCGGCCGTGGAATAAGGTTCCACGCGGCCACCCTGGCAGAGTAGCGGCGTTAGGGCCGAAGGCGGCGCGGCCTTCTTATACACGGCCAGAGCTGGACGGAGTCTCGGCTCCGGCGGCACCCTGGTGCTCAAGGAGTCGATACGCAGGTCATAGATAGCACTAATGCAATCGATGACTTGGCGCATCTGCTCCTCTGTAAGCAGACCAGGGGCCGGAGGCCCCGCACCCGCCGTTGAGGCAGAGGTTTCCGGCCCGACCTCGGCAAGGCATGGCTTGACTCGCCGGCCGGCGAGCTCCTTACGGGGCTCTGCCACCTCCGCCTCGAGGTGCCTGCAGCGACAGGGCGCCTCCAGCTTCCCAGTCCCCCCTGACACCGAGTACCGCCGGAGAGACTCCATTGCCCCATATGCTACCTTGGTAGCGTTGTTGAGAGCCTCCGCGAGGTTGCCCCGAAGGCTCCGTGACCCATTAGCCACCGTAGAAACGACGGCCAAGGCATCGGAAACCTTCTGGGCAATCTGGTCAATTGTGGGTGGACCGTCCGTGTCTGGAGGCTCCTCACGGAGCTTCGATGAGAGGAGGGCTACCCTCTCCTCCACCGAAAGCCCCACTGCCAGATCTTTTAGTATGGCCTCGTCCGCAAGGGCTGAAGCTCGCGTAGTCATTCGCCTACTGGTTCCACGGCCTCTGTTAGCTGTGGTCTTTCCTGGCCGTGGCATCTCCGTGGAGCTACCCTCCGACTCCGATATGTTGCCTCTTCGCTCTATAGAGCGCTTTAAAGGCCGCAAAAGCTGGTCCATTAAATAGCCCTCTTCCTGCCGGGACCCCGATGGTTTCGTAGACTTGGTGCTTGCAGCCGCAGTGGAACTACCGCCACCATCTGTCTCCGTCTCCATCTGTACTTCTGCAGCAGAGCTGCCACTGCCCACCGTTGTGCTGCCCACGGACGTCGGTTTCCTGCCGCGGGTCTTCTTCTTGCTCCTCTTCGTCTTGGCGTAAGTTGTCCCCCCCCATAAACGTGGGACTGACAGGGCCGTTTTTGGGACTCGGCCCTGTGAGGGATTCCCCAGGCGCATGGCACCCGGGTCCCTCCTGGAGATTCGTTGTATTATTACTGGCCGCCATTTTGGTTAGTTTATAGGCCATCGACTGTAGTTGTGCCACCCTCGCGACTGGATACCCTCCAGCCATTCATCCCTCGCCGGGTGGCAGAGCCTTGATTGGGGTAATTTTTTATAGGGGTTTTCTTCCCCGTGGTCCGAAGACCCCCGGTCCTGTCCGTTCAGGATTACGGGTCGGGCCGAACGGTGGTCTGCATCAGACCATGCCCACCGCTCGCAAAGTAAGTGGTGAGCCCGTCGCCCCTCAGGCTAAAAGCCCCGTCTCCGTCCCGTCTTTAATTTAACTATAAATCCTATTGGTGATCAGTGATAACCAGAGCTGATGATGCTGATGTCACGAGAAAAGTCTTTTGCTGTTCGTCAAATCTTTACCAAATTTGTTTTCCTGTGTGAGATTCGAACGCGAACCCACTAACACTCGCACAAACTGTAGGTACAGTTTTGAACTGTATTTTAGCATTTGACATACTCAGCTACTTTACAGTACAAATTATTTGTGAATGTGGAAAACGAGAACTTTAGTGCGAGCGGGAATTGAACCTGCGTCCGATAGGTGGCGTGGGTCGTAAAGACAAATGTGATGTAGAAATGTGGTATGGCCGAAGGTCAGTGCGATAGCTCAGCGGCTTAGAGTACTTCCCCGGATTGGAAGGGTCGCAGGTTCGATTCCCGCTCACACTAAACTCCTCTTTTTCCACATTTACAAATAATTTGTACTTTGTAGGTACAGTTGTTGTATTCTACAGTAACTGACTGAAATGAAATACCGATAGTGGCGAAGGCGGCATGTATCAAAGGACATAGAAACACGTGTATCACGGTAGCGATGGTATAGGAAAACATACTTTAAATAATGTCTTTAAATTACTATTTTAATTTGAAAGACTACTTTTCTTTGACAAATGCCGACATTCGAACGTCCACGAGTCCTATACTGCTAAAGTTTAGTTCACACTAAGGATTTCATGAACAATAAAATAAAGATAATTTAAATGAAAAGATTTGCCTTGGAAATAGTCTGATCAGAATTTACCAAATTCTAAATTAAAACATTTTTGGAATATTTATTAATAGAGCATTACCAGTATCGACATTATTTAATAGCACAAACAGATAATTTCAGATCAGTTTGGTAGTGATTTTTTGTGTTCGTTAGTGAAATTTTACGAAAATGTACTCTAATGAGGAATATTTCGAAATGCTTGTGTCTAGGCAGATCTGACTGTAACTACAATGAAGCTCGAAGGGATTCCGAGGAAAATTTCGCTCGGCCTCGTGGTTCCACTGCCTTCGCGGCAGGCATTCCAATGGCGTTACCGCAAACATTACATATCCGTGTAATGTTTGCGGTGACGCGACAGCTTAAGTCTCACGTTAGTCCGGGACATGTAGTTCCAGCACGACGGGGCTACTCCACACTTTTCTCTCGCCGTGAGGGAATACCTTCATGCAGAGTATGGTGCACGTTGGATTGGACGTGGAGGAGCAGTTGCTTGGCCACCCGCTCACCTGACCTTACGCCTTTGGTTTTTTTTGTTGGGTTACATAAAAGAGCGCCTTTTGCGAACACAGTGCGAATCGGAGGATGAGATGCAGGCCAGCATCCTTGCAGCCATTAATTCCTTAAAAAATGATAGTGCAGTTCTAGAAGTTATAGTAAATTTTTTGAAACGGTGTCGAAAATGCATCGATGCCGATGGTGGTCACATCAAACAAGATTTAAGACGATCGATGAACGTATAGACGTAATAATAGCATAGTTACTTACCCGCGGCCGTGTATTTTATGTTAGTGGTGTGACTGTTTCGCGTAAATTACATCAATGAAATCAACGTAGGTAGGAGGGCGTGGCGGGTATACTTTCAGTGGTAAGTAACATTTTAGTTAACTGAAACATAATATATATTTTTTTGTCACTATTTTTTTAATGCTCTCAGAAAAAAGAAATAAATAGATTTTCGTAATCCCTATTCGATACTGGTTACGATGTTCTTCTGGTGTTATAGGGGTTGTGAAATATTCTGTATACAGTATTTTTTCCTCAAATATCTTAATTGTAGAGACAGGCTCTGTTACAGATTTATAATAGTATAGATATACATTTATTTCAGCCTGGAATCCTTTCTAACCTCAATATTTCTAACATATTCTATTATAAAATTAAATAGCACAAAAGCCTACTAATTGGAGCCTAATGGGTATTTTTATAAATATGTAACTTTTGATCGTAGCATGGAAATTTAATACAGAATGTACATAACTTACGTTACACACGAATTACGGAGATTACTGACATAGAAAATGAATAGGGAACTTATATGAAAATATATGAAAGTAGATATATCCACACGATGTTGTAGCAATTCATGTAATATCAATAGGAAAACCAATATAAATTTCTTTCCAGAGACGACTGGGTTATAACAAAATATATTATGAAAGCGAGTGGTTTTACTGTGTGGCAGTAAAACGGAAGAATTTGCATCGGGAATCGAACCAGACACTTGCAAATCGACGATCGTAAAACGATCCCACGTCGGTCACCGGATTCATGAATAATACTTTATTTGGTACCGACAGTTGAAACATATATATAAAATAAAAAGGCACGTTTCTGTGTACAAGGTTCTGTTATATAATTTTCTGTTGACCTTAAAATATAAGTTTTTAGTTGTATTAATAAAAATAAACAACAAATAATGTAGGTATATAAAGTGTACATACGTACATTCCCCGTAGTATGTTTCGGTGAGCACTGCAGGAGTCACGTTCAGGCAATATTTGCTATATAAAATTCAGCAACTGAGTCGGCGCTGTGTAATGTATATCTACTCATCACATGTGCTACTGGTGGATTTTTTATATCCGCATAAAACATTGAATAGCTGCTTAATAATTTCTATACTATAAGTATTGTATAAGTATGTCTATCTTTTTATTTATTACGCTGGTATTATACATATATAAGTAGGTAATAATACTTACAAACAACAAGTGACGAGCCATGACAGTATAATATTTCCAAATACAAAATACTATTTTCAATGAATACAATATTTTCAAAGAATTTATTTTTTCTAAAAAACAGTTAAAAGTAATAGTTTCACCCATAGATTATTATTTCAAAAACCACCATGTATTATTTTTATTTAAATTATGCAAGCTAACGGCGCTGTTTACACGAGGTCGAAAAAGTTATTATAAACTCAACACATTGCTCGACTAATTCACAACAAACATTGCTACAATTTTTGAGCGGGAATTCTGGACGCAATTTATGATAAATGCCTCATCTCGGTACAGGAAAAATGTTGCTGTTGCCAGTATTAGGCATTTTTAACAATATCTATGTACCTAGATAATTAAATCTTTAATCCAAATTTTTGGACGCAATATTACAGAGAATATGTATTTATAGGTGAGCTTCATGACGCAAATTATAATAAATACCTCATTTTAGTACAGGAAAATTGTTGCTGTTATCAGAATTACCTAGTCATCTTTTAACAATATCTATACATATAAAATCGTAAAGACAAATGTGATGTGGAGACTGGGTATGGCCATTGGTCAGTGCGATGGCTTAGCGGTTCGAGCACTTTCTCGGATTGGAAAGCACGCAGGTTCGATTCCCGCTCGCACTAAAGTTCCCTTTTTCCACATTTCACAAATAATTTGTTCTTTAAAATACCTATATATTGAAACTATCAGGAGATTGATATATATTAGAAATATATAATCGGCAATAACTCATGTTGGAGATCGATTTTGTCAGCCCAGGTTTCGAGCACATTCGATGCTTAACATCAGGGCGACCGCGCAGTGGTGTCAACGAGTTCCCGGCGGCGCTCATGTTGATGATGAGCATCGAATATGCTTGAAATTCGAGTCAACAAAATCGATTCCCAACGTGAGTTATTGCCGCATATATATTTCTAATAAATATCTATATAACTAGATATTTACATCATTAATCCAATTTTTTGGACGCAAATACATAATATCTTCGCAATATTACAGAGAATATCTATTTATAGGTGAGCAAGAGTAAATCATTAAAGATAGACATCATACTAGAACTAAACTAAGCGACATTCGTATAATAACCTAATAATTCATATTAAGAAAACTAGTTTGTAATGTACTTACCCGATCGAATATAGCTCTGGATATATTTATGGTAAAATAAATCCAACAACATCAAGCATTTACACGGAGATAAGGGTTTTTATTGAAGGGCGACATGACAATCTTTAGAGACTTTGAGAACTGGATACGGCTTACCGGTATCTATATCTTGAATCCCTTGTTATATACTGGCATTTGTGTACAAGTTTCTCCATTTATTTTGGTGAATAAGTACTAGCTTTTACGAAGTTTTCTCCCCGGACTAACTATTTCATCTTACTTTGTGCATTACAACAATTAGTTGGCTACATTACAAATCCGGAACGTAGTTACCGCGCAAACACTGTCTAATTAAAAAGTTTTCTTTCAGTAACGAGTATAGACGTGTTCGTAACGTTAGATTGATGTTTGATTGACTATAGCAAGTTTTCCACCTGCGTCTGCCTCCAGTGTTCCTTCTGCAGAACTTTGTTTCTAACTCCTAATCACTTTTAGTTGATAACCGTTAAGTACTCAAGTTGATAGACACGTTATCTGCTACCAAGTAAATTTTGGGAGCTTTCTTGTTATTTATGCCTTTGAATTAGTGATAAGTGTACTACACTACAGTAGTACTACTATATAATAGTAATAGTCATTGTGAGGTTATAAAATGGGTTAAATAGTCAATTAAATAATATAATAGCTATTATTTCAATTATATTCTTATCATCTCAAAGAAGGGAGCACGTATTATTTATTATAAGAGTGTCCCATATATACTTATACATAATTTTAATGATAATATACTGCAAAATTATGTTGTGTTTTGTCTAAAGAACTCTCTTTTGAACATTTTAGATCTATATTTTTTAGCATTTGACATGCTCCGCTACTTTTAAAGTACAAATTATTTGTGAATAAGGACAGAGAGATTAGTCGTAAAGACAAATGTAATGAGGATATTGGTATGACCAAATAGGTCAGTACGATAGCTCAATGGCTTAGAGCACTTCCCCGGATTGGAAAAGACGCGGGTCCGATTCCCGCTTGTACTAAAAATCTCTTTTTTCTTAGGTGTTCACAAATAATAAAAACATAGACATAGCATCACGCCTGTATTCCCCGAAGGCTTCAGCTATGCTTAAGTCCCACGTAATAGGGGGCGATAATAATTTGTAGTACATGTTGTCAAGTACTAACTGATTCCCTGCTTCGGAAGGTATGTTAAACATTGGGTCCCCGCTGTCAAATAACTTCCTGATCGTTACAGGTTGTTGTTGTGTTGTTGTGTATCCTGAATAAAAAACTGACTCCGGTCTTGTCTAAGGTCGCCAGTTGTCCCCTTCGTTGGGGCATGGAGGTCAAATAGGCAGTCACTACCTGTATTTTCAGGTAGTGACTGCCTATTTGACCTATTTAGGTACTGGTGGATCAGCTAAAACTGAACAGATCGGAAACCAACCCCATCAAAAAAAAATTGTATAAGGCCAGGGAGAAGATGGTTAAGTACAAACTTATTGTTATAACGGGTGTAAATGACATCATACCGATAACTTCAGGCAAGTATGTCAAGACCACCGAAGGAATGTAACATGGTTCCAGTGGCCCGCCAATAAAGGCGGAGAGACGGCAAACGGCGGGTTTCTTTAGTGGGTGCAGGCCCCACACTACCCTGGTCGTTGCCCCGAACGATAGGGTGTGCGGTTAGGAACATTTTAACTCGCCTTAACAAAAAAAAGGCAAGGATGTCAACAAATAACTGTAAAAATATGCCCCATACCATATTATTTGTCGACTACGACGGGTTAAAAAGTTAACAATTTTTTAGCCGCCATCGAATCATTAACAACGAGACTAGAAAACATGACGAAGGTCTCAATCCATTATAGTTTTTGGAGTAAATCGGTGATTAATAGGCTTATTCTAAAAATCAAATCAAATTTAAATAGAACTATATAACGATTTTATATCGCAATCAATTAAAAAAAATTAAAAGAATTTTTGATCTATATTTTTTAGCATTTGACATGCACCGCCACTTTTTAAAGTACAAATTGTTTGTGAATAAGGAAAAAGAGATTCCCGCTAGTACAAAAAAATCTCTTTTTCCTTATTCACAAACAATTTGTACTTTAAAAAGTGGCGGTGCATGTCAAATGCTAAAAAATATAGATCAAAAATGTTTAGAATATCCCGCCATCAAATAGTATGAATTTTAATTGCAAAATTAAACTTACTATATTGGTTTAATGCATGTAAATGCTTCCGATAGATGGCGTTGGTCGTAAAGACAAAATGTGATAAGTAGATTGGGATGATCGAAAGATCTGTACTATAGCTCAGTGGTTCAGAGCACTTCTCTGGATTGGAAAAGGCGCGGGTTCATTTCCCGCTAGTACAAAAAAATCTCTTTTTCCTTATTCACAAACAATTTGTACTTTAAAATTAAAAGAAATTGCAATTGTCACGAAAACACCGTCGCAAGTTTCCACCACCTGGGGGTTTAGCATCGAGTACTGAACTGGTATCAATTATCGATACGATGTCATTTACACCCGTATGCTGTTGAGGCCAAACGATGTGTATTCAATTGTTAATTTATTAATTAAATACATTATCTCACTAAAGTATGTAGGTATGTATCTGAATCTGAAAGTGGGGAATGATAAAATTATGGACACTGGATTTTATTTAAATCATAGCGAAGATCACAGCGGTTCACGGAGTATTTGCTTTTCAAGATTTTCCTTATATTATATTTTCTCTAAAGCCGTGTCGTCTATAAATAGGTTATTTCTGTATTTTCAAAGGCCAAGTGAAAATTCTTTCAGTGCATTTATAAAATAAAAAAACATGGTATGCTAATCTAGGCTTTACGTATGTTTGAAGTAATCCAACACAGTACCAGTGGTCCGTCAACACAGGCGGAGAGACACGCACACGGCTGGTTTCTTTAGTGGGTGAGGGCCCCAAACTACGACGGGGAAAACGACGACGAGGTGTGCAGTTAGGTAATTTTTTTCTCGACTAGAAAAAGAAAGGCTTTCTGTATGTTTTTTACTTTGTTCTGTATAAATAATAATGCGTTATTAATACGACATATTATGTTTTGTAATGCTCGGGCCACACTAATTGGAAACGCTGGTAATTATCGCGATGATTAACTTTACCACTTATCCTGAGACATCGACAACGCCATTCACATTGCCATTTGACGTCAGGCGGTAACTCCAGTGACAGTATATCAAAGAAATTGTACGTTCAAGTGTGGCCACCCAATTTGTCGAGTTAACGCAATAACTAATGATAGCGATGATGGGCATTGAAGTTGTCCGTTAGTGTGCCCTAACCCGAGCATAATTATTTTTTGTTAAAATAGTTAATAGATATTCTTTGTTACGTCCGTTTTTATTGCGCATGTTGTGACATCATCAAAACTTGTACATCCAGTTCCATTTTTCTAATCATTTTATGTTTGATGTAGCTATTTATTGGGTATCCCAAATAAATAAGCAATTTTTATTAACTAGAAAACCGTGTATGCTATTATTTAAATATTCTGAAATCGACCAAATAACATCTGATTCAATAGCACTGGGACACGGGCTATAAATTACAGTATTATTTATTATGTTGCCCTGTAATATTTAAATAAATTTATGTAGCCATTATCGTGTTGCGTGCATCATGCAAAAACGGCTACCTACACAGATTTTTGGTATAATTTTTTTCATTTTATTCTCATACTCATTATATTTATTTATAAGTAGTCCGCACGATATAATATAATAGACTACCCTCAAATAATTGTATTTATTTCAGTACTATGTATACATAGCTATACGAGTAAATAAAATTAAAGTGTATGTTTATATGTAAACATTTCGATCATCAATTAAGTACAACAAAATACAGTGTCACGAACAAAATAAAGCTAAAAAGTGTCCGTGTGAATATACTAAACTTATACAGCTACATCTGTTTACTAACGAACTGAGATAAAGCTTTTAAAACAGTTTAAATTCAAAGTAATTACAATCATGGCAATTAGTAATAAAGTCACAAATCTTTAAAATATTATCTTACATTTACGATCATCGGTCACAAAAAATGTGCAAAGCAATAATTTATTACTGCCACTTAAAAGTGAAAAGACAAATAACATTCACTATGAAATCAAGCTAAAATAGCAAATAACAAAATACTTTTTGAACTAAACAAAATTAGAGCTCACTTCTCAAGTGCGCTCTTATTTAAGGAGACGGATTTTTTGGGCTGACGCGATATCTATTGTATTTTATATAGATCGAAGAAATAACAGCTTCTTACTGAATTTCATATTTTTTACTGCATATCAAAGTAGATACATATATTACGTTACCTATCCTATAACAAAATACCCTTATTAAGTTTTTGTCTCTATGTCTATCTATCTGTTTTTCTTTTTGTTTCGGCTAATATCCGGAATGCCTGGAGTGATTTGGACGTGACTTTAACTGGCAGATGAGCTGATATTATAAGGAGTAACTTAGACTACTTTTATTTTGGAACAAGAATTAGGGTTGCGCACAAAAAAAAAACATAATAATATTCCACGCGGACATTATATACGAGTATAGGTACCTAATCAGTTTTCCGGTTGACGGTAAAATAGAATAAATTAAATATAGGTACAAATTACAATGTATACATATCATGAGTAGATATAGATATATCATGACTGGTTCCCACCGCATAAGTTCCATAGCACTGGCGATATAACTATTAATATTTATTCTTACTAGAAAAAAAGTCAATATAACAATTTTCGCTTTATAAAGAATAATGAAACTGACACAAAACAAACTCCATATTACGAGGACCCGTAAAATTTTATAACATATTGTGCGGACGTAAATCTCGACACCTGGTTATGAGTTACTGCCACCAATCCACGTTTTACAATGTTTCTGGGAATTAAATTAAACCAATGCGATAGCCATCCAGTGCGTATTTCTCATAAATATCTGCACATGTGATTCACTAGTTTTAAATTATGCGAGAACGGGAATATCAATATGAATAGGTACCTAAGTATCTATTATATAACACGCACACTAGAGGTATAATTATAACAAATTAGCATTGAATAAAAAAAACTAGACGTCGTGGGACGTCTACCAGGTGTGAAAACATCGAAATTATTTTGTAGAAATAAAATTATTATAACTTGACAAAGTGGAGTACTTTCAAGACGAACAAAACAAATATAAACTTGATGGGGTTGCGTCGTTACATTACAGAGTTACTGTGGACACCTTTCAGCTCCATCATCAGACCTTGGATACCATCTAGAGACAAAGTACTCGTCAAGACGAATCATACGAGCCCAAACTCGATGGAATTATGTCGTTTTATAACGGAGTTCCTATGGCCACCTTCTATCTCCATCATCAGACCCTGGATACCATCTAAAGACAAAGTACTCGTCAAGACGAATCAAACAATTCCAAACTCGATGGGGTTGCGTCGTTTCATTACAGAGTTACTGTGGCCACATTCCAGCTCCATCATCAGACTCTGGATATCATCTAGGACTCGAGTACTAGTCATGACACTTCAAACGAGCCCTAACACGATGGAGTTGCGCCATTTAATTACAGAGTTTCGCATGGCCAGCTTCCAGCTCCATCACCAGACCCTGGATACCATCTAAAAACAAAGTACTCATCAAGACGAATCAAACGAGTCCAAACTCGATGGGGTTGCGTCGTTTCATTATAGAGTTACTGTGGCCATCTGCCAGCTTCATCATCAGACCCTGGATACCAACTAGAGACAAAGTAATCGTCAAGGCGAATCGTACGAGCCCAAACTCGTTGGGATTGCGCCGTTTCATTATAGAGTTTCTATGTACACCTTCCAGCTCCATCACCAGATTAGCTCCATGTCATCATAATATTGCATTGTCACGCGATATACATATGCATGTAAAATTTCCGCTCAATTGGAAATCGGGAAGTGTGTCAAATTTAACTTGCATGATTTGAACGGGACAAGTTGATAAACATAGCATCACGCCTGTATTCCCCGAAGAGGCAGACAGAGGTGTGTTACACATCCACGACTCGCCAGCTATGTTTAAGTCTACCGGGCACATTTCCAAACTCCAGGCTGCTACTGAGATTTATTTTATTTTAATTTGTCAAATTTAACTTGCATGATTTGAACGGGACAAGTTGATTCGATTTGAAAAGCGTCGCCACGCTAACAGCCGAATTTACCCTCCCTCTGCATTAGATGTTTCACATCAAAAATAAATAAAGCCGAAGAGATTTTTTCGCTAATCTCTCGGACAATGAAACGGATTTTAAAAAAATATTTTTGTATTTAGTATATATCTATCTCCATTATTCAGAAAGTATATAGAATATTTTATTAATAGGTACGTTATTATTCTTAGTAGGAGTCGAGCACCACCGGAGCTGCTGAACCCGCGTTCCGGTGTCCTTTACAAGGCGTCGCATCCTGATGTAGGCCATTGTGGTGGTTTTAGTTGATAGGCCCTTCGGGGAGAGTCCAACATAACCTCTCTGGCATACCCTTGCCATAGAGGTATGCGTAATGCCTTCCCCACATAAAAAAAGAGTCGACCAAAAAGTAAAAAAGAAAGAACGCTAACAATTTGCGAACACAAACGACCGACGAAAACATCATTGTCGTATAAATTGAGACTATTTGTTTTTACAAATTTTTTACAAAAAATATATCTTCAATACAAATTACTAATATACTGTTTACTAATAATAATTATTTAGTTGGAGAAGATTGGCCATAAAAATCTCGCTACACAAAAATATTTAAAAAATGCTATAAAAAGAGTTTAGGGGACACCCGGGTTTGAACCGGGGACCTCTCGATCTGCAGTCGAATGCTCTACCACTGAGCTATATCCCCGCTGATATTATTAGCGAAATTACAGTATATTTCCATAGTAGAATGCTTAACATAAATATATTGCTATGTATCTATATAGTTTACATAAATATTGATACACCCCTTACACTGTAAAACCATCAAGACAAAATCATCATTGGTTTTAAATCTCGCTTTTAATTGTAAAAGAATATTGGCGAATTATTTATCTACATGTCATTTAGGTATTACGAATAGGAAATTAGGAATGAAACAATTCCTCCTTTTTTTAAAGCTACACTAAAAATATTCATAAGTCTGGATAAAAATACCTATAAAGGTAATTATGGAAAACACAATTGATTTAAGATGTTAATGCATTGACAATTTTACCATAATTTAAATTAACACAAAGTGTGTAAATATGAAATCGAAAAAATAACAGTCACGGGCATTATTTGAACCTGCATCTCCTGGAATATTGGCATTACATTTAGGTAATCGAAATTGTACATCATAGGTCGTGTACCTACTAACTACTTTTTAATTTGTTTTTAGGTAAGTACCTACTCTATCATCTATGAAATAATACGCATCTATTAGAAGGCATAAAAAAAATACGGGATTTTGCCAATATTTTTTCTATATTATGATATATAAAAAAAAGAAATGGTATTTCGCTTGTAGATATATGCGATATCTACATATTAAAATAAATCCAAGACTAGTTATGCTCTTCATTAAACAACTAAACGTGTAATACTTTCTGATATTTACGCGTATGTTACACATTTTGAAATAAAACTACGTTTACGGAATCTATCGCGTTTACTTGATTTTACTACTATTCCGACGTTTCGAATACTTTACAGCATTCATGATCACGGGTGGACTTAGATGATAGACGTCCAAGGCTGATATGTTATTTCAACGGTCTCATCTACCCACAGTATATGATTTTACATGTTAAAGGAGTCACTGAAAAGATTGGCTACATTCTCAAAAAAGCTTCAATCAAAACCTACTATAAGCCACTCAAAAGAATAAGTCAATTTTTACCATCAATCAAGTGCCATATACCCTTACAGGATGCAGGATTATACAAGCTGGATTCTGATTGTGGTCTCTCATATATTGGTCATACAAAGAGATCCATAACAACTCGGACCAAAGAACACATAGCTGATGTGAAGCACCGTCGCTATACAAAGTCTGAAATTTGTGAGCGAACACAGGACCACACTCGTCATTACATTAGGTTTGACAAACCTCAAATCCTCGCAAAAGAACACCAATATCGCCCTAGAATGATACGTGAGGCTATTGAAATTAAGAAAAATCCCAATTTCAATAGAGAAGACGGCTGGGTCTTACCATCAAGCTGGAATCCTGTGATAGGAATACGAGAAGGCACACCACAAGATTGCAAGACACAGTTAGCGCTTATTGTGTAGACAAACCCCAAAGTAGTGAATAATCTTAGCTTAAAAAAATTTAAACTAGTAATTCCGTACAAAATTTAATAATCCATAACAGTTAGTCCAGCCAGAAAACTCAGTAGGCAACCTACTGAGTTTTCTGGGCGGATCTTTCTCAGTCAGGCCGCGTTCCGACCCGGTTGTAGCTTTTTAGTCTTAGCTTTGGCAAAATCAATATATTTAATAATATAAACTAATAAACAAGATTGTCTTCTTACTGGTAGTAATTGGTAGTTTGTGGTTGAATTTTTGAGGACTAAATAAAAACAAAAAAAAATACAGTTAAACTGTACAGAGGTTAGGCTAACGTTGGGTTGGGGTAGGCTGTAACAGAGGAGTATTATACTCATTTTAATATACTATCGTAGTCTCATAGATTGTAAGCATACAAAATTTGAAGTAGATGAAACCGTTGAAATAACATATCAGCCTTGGACGTCTATTATCTAAGTAAACCCGTGATCATGAATGCTGTAAAGTATTCGAAACGTCGGGATAGTAGAAAAATCAAGTAAACGCGATGGATTCCGTAAACGTAGTTTTATTTCAAAATGTGTAAATTAATGCTTAATTTTTTAAGCACTAAATAAAAACAAAAATTTTATAGTTTACAGAGAAGTATTATACTCATTTTAATATACTAACTTAAAGACTCATACATGTAAGCATAAAAAAAAATTTGAAGTAGATATTTTCATTGTGTTTCTAAACGAATATTAGATGGGTTAAAATAAATAAACCAAAAATTTTGTAAAATCAAATACTGTGTTGAAACCATTGAAATAACATATCAGCCTTGGACGTCTATCATCTAAGTCCACCCGTGATCATGAATGCTGTAAAGTATTCGAAACGTCGGGATAGTAGAAAAATCAAGTAAACGCGATAGATTCCGTAAACGTAGTTTTATTTCAAAATGTAGAAAATATCAACTTAACATTCTATCAAGAAATTGAGAAAAATAAAAAGAAGTTATAGTATCTAAAATACAACCTGAGAACAGAAAACAGTTACATTGTGACAGATCATGGAAGTAAATCCTACGTACAAACTCAGACTAATAACAAAGTACTTAGTACTTCCATGTGTCATATTCTATTTTTTATTTCGTTTTGTCTCTCAGACTAAGAACTAGACAGAGCGAAGAAAATTCTTTGACATGTATGAGCGAGAACACAAGATACAATTTACTGTTGCAAAAAACAGACAAAGCCAGGGTCTAATGATGGAGCTGGAATATGACCACAGTAAGTCGGTAATAAAACGACGCAACCCCATCGAGTTTGAAATCATTTGCTTAAATTTGACGAGTACTTTGTCTTTAGATGGTACCCAGGGTCTGATGATGAAGCTAGAAGGTAGCCATAGGAACGCCGTTGTAAAATGACATAACTCCATCGAGTTTGGGCTCGTATGATTTGTCTTGACGAGTACTTTGTGTCTAGACGGTATCCAGGGTCTGATGATTGAGCTGGAAGGTGGCCACAGTAACTCTGTAATGAAACGACGCAACCCTATCGAGTTTATACTTGTTTTATTCGTCTTGAGGAGTACTTTGTTAAGTTTTTGATAACTTGACAAAGTACTCCACTTTGTCAAGTTATGATAATTTTATTTCTACAAAATAATTTCGATATTTTCACATCTGCTAGACGTCCCGCGACGTCAAGTTTCTTTTCACTTTTAAATCTCCTCTGTATTAGAGGGAACACAACAAAAAAAAATATAATTATTCAAATCGGTCAAGCCAGTTTTGAGTTAGGTATATAGACTAGAAACGGCAAACGTTGTTTTGCCATATAAATTATTTCTAGAGATTTTTTAGGGAATTTCTAGAGTAGGAAAAAATAGCTAACTTATATAGGTACCAAATCATAAAAAAATAAAATAAAAAGGAGATGTACCAAATGCCCATACATTCTCGGTCTGGAAAGGACATACATAAAACAATATGTGTTTTGAAGATAAATGACTACCCTATTGCCCCGTGTATTTCTTCTCACACTAAAACTTTTGGATGATGAGATAAAAGACATCTAAGATGGATATAATTATGAAATTGAAATACCTCAAAATCGAATATATGATCAAAAATAACACTATAATTATAAATAAATAAAATAATATCTATATATATAAACAAATAATGAAGCTTAAAATCACTAAATATATAACTTACACTCATAAAATCACAATACAGAATAAGTACACAATAACAACATTAGATGAGTAGAATGACATGACATTACAGATATAAAATGTTTTGCCAATATTTTGAATCATAATTGCTACTCTTGAATAGAAATAATATCAGTTTTCACCAAATAATTATAAAAAATATTTTCTTAAATAGTCATATTACTGTTCTCACGAAATTATTTAAGAAATAACTACGTAATACTGTTTTGTAATATAATAGTACCAAAGTTTTTAATGTTGTCAATTCAGCGTAGCGGCAATATCCTATTTGATTGTCAACACAACCAATAACCATTACGATAAAGTACAAATTCAAAATAATAGCTTTTTAAAATATAATCTTTTTCTGAAGTTCTATAATGAAAAGAAAACCACTGACGGATTTTATAAAATATTAGTTTAATTTTAAATATTGAAAACATTATGGCCGCCACAGGCCGTAAATGGTACATGTCCTTTCGGTCTAAATATAAAAAAAAATTTGGGGTGGACCACCCTTATCACTTGAGGTATGAAAAATAGTTTAAATCCTATTCTCAGACCTACTAAATATACACACAAAATCTCATAAGAATCGGTCAAGCCATTTCGGAGGATAATGGCGACAAACACTGTGACACGAGAATTTTATATTATATTAGATATTTCGACTGGAATCATCTGTGTCGGAAAAAAAACGCATACTAGAAAAACCTATTATATTTCATAATATGCTTATCTCTTAATCTGTATCTACCAGAGGAATAGCTTGCTTATCGAGATGATAAGCAACTTAAAAATCTGCTTACCCCATGTTTGTGCAGTGAGTTTAACAAACTCTTGCAGAATTTGTCTTTTGTTCTTATGACAAGTATGGCAATCAAGCACATGGCCCGACAGATAGTAAGCGGTCATCGAAATCTATTTGTACTAGTAAAACCAAAGACATGACTGGTAGGTATTGCCAATCTTAGGGAAGATGATAGCAGGTGAAAAAATGTACCTAACCGCACACCCCGACGTTCGGGGCAACGAACAGGGTAGCCCTCCACCCACTAAATAAACCCGCCGTGTGACGTCTCTCCGCCTGTATTGGCAGACCACTGGAACTGTATCATTAGTTCAGTGGTAACATTATGCAACACGTAGGGTTTCTTGAGCGCTAATTTTCCATGAGAGAGTGAGTATATCACTAACTTGTCGAGCCCATTTATGTACCTACCTAAAAATGGCGGCTGGACCAGACCGTATGTGTTATTATTTACTATTAGGTAAATCAGTTTAAGCAACACATATTTTCTTTCTATGTATTTAATACATATATATTCGTATCGTACTTAGATTTACCGTAAAATACTCGTCTTACCATAACGTACAACATGAATCACTCCTGTATGAGTCACTTCGCATGTATTTAGGTAGCCTCGCCACCCGCCACCTGACATACGTACATTAGTGTCAACTCTGTAATAATTAAGCAACCCGTGCTAAGTGCTTTGTATTATTAAAAAGAGCGTGCCATTTGACTGTATATCTGGGTTATTAATTATCCCGTTACATAAATATTATTTTCTTTTTATTTTACAGTCAATCACCTATATTATATCATATCTACCTACTACACTACCTAACCTACCCTGTATGAAAACCGGGCTCAGTTACAGACTCTTTTATGCTACTGTGAACTTGAAGGTTTACGAGACTTAGTATTTGTATCCCAGACAATATATATATAACGTTACGTAAGTTATAGCCAGATCATAGAACTTGATGATGTAACTGAGCAGTTCATAAACCTAATCTAACAAAACCTAACTATGAAATGTTTAGGTTACATGAAGTGAACAAATTCTAAGATGTGGCCACAACATATGTATATATATATATATATATATATATATACGTAATGGAGTAGATATTGTCTTCCATCCATCCATCCATCCATCAGCCTTTCGACGTCCACTGCTGGACATAGGCCTCCCCAAGATAACACCACAACGTGTGTTTCGCTCATATGGGGGATAGTGCCGTAATCGCCACGCTTGGCAGGCGGGTTGGCGATCGCAGTGGATGTTGTTAATACTCGAAGGAGTGCTGCTGCCCACTCCCCCGGTATCCCTCAGTCGGCTCTTACGACTCCCATGGGTGGAGAGGGGTGGGACAATTCTAAAGCCGGCCCCACACGGCAATATTGTCTTACCATGTAATATTATTAATATCTTGGCAACAACAATTATATTTTTTTATTCTTAAGTCACATGTAGTACATAAATTAAACAATAAGTTTAATAGTAAGAAAACTTATAAAAATCAAATTATATCTGAAAGTGGAAAATAAGAGCTTTACTGCGACCAAGATCTGAACCTGCTTCCCTTCCAATCTGGGGAAGAAAGTAGCTGAGCATGTCAAGTACTAAAATAAGAGCTTTACTGCGACCAAGATCTGAACCTGCTTCCCTTCCAATCTGGGGAAGAAAGTAGCTGAGCATGTCAAGTACTAAAATAAGAGCTTTACTGCGACCAAGATCTGAACCTGCTTCCCTTCCAATCTGGGGAAGAAAGTAGCTGAGCATGTCAAGTACTAAAATAAGAGCTTTACTGCGACCAAGATCTGAACCTGCTTCCCTTCCAATCTGGGGAAGAAAGTAGCTGAGCATGTCAAGTACTAAAATAAGAGCTTTACTGCGACCAAGATCTGAACCTGCTTCCCTTCCAATCTGGGAAGAAAGTAGCTGAGCATGTCAAGTACTAAAATAAGAGCTTTACTGCGACCAAGATCTGAACCTGCTTCCCTTCCAATCTGGGGAAGAAAGTAGCTGAGCATGTCAAGTACTAAAATAAGAGCTTTTACTGCGACCAAGATCTGAACCTGCTTCCCTTCCAATCTGGGGAAGAAAGTAGCTGAGCATGTCAAGTACTAAAATAAGAGCTTTACTGCGACCAAGATCTGAACCTGCTTCCCTTCCAATCTGGGGAAGAAAGTAGCTGAGCATGTCAAGTACTAAAATAAGAGCTTTACTGCGACCAAGATCTGAACCTGCTTCCCTTCCAATCTGGGGAAGAAAGTAGCTGAGGCATGTCAAGTACTAAAATAAGAGCTTTACTGCGACCAAGATCTGAACCTGCTTCCCTTCCCATCTGGGGAAGAAAGTAGCTGAGCATGTCAAGTACTAAAATAAGAGCTTTACTGCGACCAAGATCTGAACCTGCTTCCCTTCCAATCTGGGGAAGAAAGTAGCTGAGCATGTCAAGTACTAAAATAAGAGCTTTACTGCGACCAAGATCTGAACCTGCTTCCCTTCCAATCTGGGGAAGAAAGTAGCTGAGCATGTCAAGTACTAAAATAAGAGCTTTACTGCGACCAAGATCTGAACCTGCTTCCCTTCCAATCTGGGGAAGAAAGTAGCTGAGCATGTCAAGTACTAAAATAAGAGCTTTACTGCGACCAAGATCTGAACCTGCTTCCCTTCCAATCTGGGGAAGAAAGTAGCTGAGCATGTCAAGTACTAAAATAAGAGCTTTACTGCGACCAAGATCTGAACCTGCTTCCCTTCCAATCTGGGGAAGAAAGTAGCTGAGCATGTCAAGTACTAAAATAAGAGCTTTACTGCGACCAAGATCTGAACCTGCTTCCCTTCCAATCTGGGGAAGAAAGTAGCTGAGCATGTCAAGTACTAAAATAAGAGCTTTACTGCGACCAAGATCTGAACCTGCTTCCCTTCCAATCTGGGGAAGAAAGTAGCTGAGCATGTCAAGTACTAAAATAAGAGCTTTACTGCGACCAAGATCTGAACCTGCTTCCCTTCCAATCTGGGGAAGAAAGTAGCTGAGCATGTCAAGTACTAAAATAAGAGCTTTACTGCGACCAAGATCTGAACCTGCTTCCCTTCCAATCTGGGGAAGAAAGTAGCTGAGCATGTCAAGTACTAAAATAAGAGCTTTACTGCGACCAAGATCTGAACCTGCTTCCCTTCCAATCTGGGGAAGAAAGTAGCTGAGCATGTCAAGTACTAAAATAAGAGCTTTACTGCGACCAAGATCTGAACCTGCTTCCCTTCCAATCTGGGGAAGAAAGTAGCTGAGCATGTCAAGTACTAAAATAAGAGCTTTACTGCGACCAAGATCTGAACCTGCTTCCCTTCCAATCTGGGGAAGAAAGTAGCTGAGCATGTCAAGTACTAAAATAAGAGCTTTACTGCGACCAAGATCTGAACCTGCTTCCCTTCCAATCTGGGGAAGAAAGTAGCTGAGCATGTCAAGTACTAAAATAAGAGCTTTACTGCGACCAAGATCTGAACCTGCTTCCCTTCCAATCTGGGGAAGAAAGTAGCTGAGCATGTCAAGTACTAAAATAAGAGCTTTACTGCGACCAAGATCTGAACCTGCTTCCCTTCCAATCTGGGGAAGAAAGTAGCTGAGCATGTCAAGTACTAAAATAAGAGCTTTACTGCGACCAAGATCTGAACCTGCTTCCCTTCCAATCTGGGGAAGAAAGTAGCTGAGCATGTCAAGTACTAAAATAAGAGCTTTACTGCGACCAAGATCTGAACCTGCTTCCCTTCCAATCTGGGGAAGAAAGTAGCTGAGCATGTCAAGTACTAAAATAAGAGCTTTACTGCGACCAAGATCTGAACCTGCTTCCCTTCCAATCTGGGGAAGAAAGTAGCTGAGCATGTCAAGTACTAAAATAAGAGCTTTACTGCGACCAAGATCTGAACCTGCTTCCCTTCCAATCTGGGGAAGAAAGTAGCTGAGCATGTCAAGTACTAAAATAAGAGCTTTACTGCGACCAAGATCTGAACCTGCTTCCCTTCCAATCTGGGGAAGAAAGTAGCTGAGCATGTCAAGTACTAAAATAAGAGCTTTACTGCGACCAAGATCTGAACCTGCTTCCCTTCCAATCTGGGGAAGAAAGTAGCTGAGCATGTCAAGTACTAAAATAAGAGCTTTACTGCGACCAAGATCTGAACCTGCTTCCCTTCCAATCTGGGGAAGAAAGTAGCTGAGCATGTCAAGTACTAAAATAAGAGCTTTACTGCGACCAAGATCTGAACCTGCTTCCCTTCCAATCTGGGGAAGAAAGTAGCTGAGCATGTCAAGTACTAAAATAAGAGCTTTACTGCGACCAAGATCTGAACCTGCTTCCCTTCCAATCTGGGGAAGAAAGTAGCTGAGCATGTCAAGTACTAAAATAAGAGCTTTACTGCGACCAAGATCTGAACCTGCTTCCCTTCCAATCTGGGGAAGAAAGTAGCTGAGCATGTCAAGTACTAAAATAAGAGCTTTACTGCGACCAAGATTTGAACCTGCTTCCCTTCCAATCTGGGGAAGAAAGTAGCTGAGCATGTCAAGTACTAAAATAAGAGCTTTACTGCGACCAAGATTTGAACCTGCTTCCCTTCCAATCTGGGGAAGAAAGTAGCTGAGCATGTCAAGTACTAAAATAAGAGCTTTACTGCGACCAAGATCTGAACCTGCTTCCCTTCCAATCTGGGGAAGAAAGTAGCTGAGCATGTCAAGTACTAAAATAAGAGCTTTACTGCGACCAAGATCTGAACCTGCTTCCCTTCCAATCTGGGGAAGAAAGTAGCTGAGCATGTCAAGTACTAAAATAAGAGCTTTACTGCGACCAAGATCTGAACCTGCTTCCCTTCCAATCTGGGGAAGAAAGTAGCTGAGCATGTCAAGTACTAAAATAAGAGCTTTACTGCGACCAAGATCTGAACCTGCTTCCCTTCCAATCTGGGGAAGAAAGTAGCTGAGCATGTCAAGTACTAAAATAAGAGCTTTACTGCGACCAAGATCTGAACCTGCTTCCCTTCCAATCTGGGGAAGAAAGTAGCTGAGCATGTCAAGTACTAAAATAAGAGCTTTACTGCGACCAAGATTTGAACCTGCTTCCCTTCCAATCTGGGGAAGAAAGTAGCTGAGCATGTCAAGTACTAAAATAAGAGCTTTACTGCGACCAAGATTGAACCTGCTTCCCTTCCAATCTGGGGAAGAAAGTAGCTGAGCATGTCAAGTACTAAAATAAGAGCTTTACTGCGACCAAGATTTGAACCTGCTTCCCTTCCAATCTGGGGAAGAAAGTAGCTGAGCATGTCAAGTACTAAAATAAGAGCTTTACTGCGACCAAGATTTGAACCTGCTTCCCTTCCAATCTGGGGAAGAAAGTAGCTGAGCATGTCAAGTACTAAAATAAGAGCTTTACTGCGACCAAGATCTGAACCTGCTTCCCTTCCAATCTGGGGAAGAAAGTAGCTGAGCATGTCAAGTACTAAAATAAGAGCTTTACTGCGACCAAGATCTGAACCTGCTTCCCTTCCAATCTGGGGAAGAAAGTAGCTGAGCATGTCAAGTACTAAAATAAGAGCTTTACTGCGACCAAGATCTGAACCTGCTTCCCTTCCAATCTGGGGAAGAAAGTAGCTGAGCATGTCAAGTACTAAAATAAGAGCTTTACTGCGACCAAGATCTGAACCTGCTTCCCTTCCAATCTGGGGAAGAAAGTAGCTGAGCATGTCAAGTACTAAAATAAGAGCTTTACTGCGACCAAGATCTGAACCTGCTTCCCTTCCAATCTGGGGAAGAAAGTAGCTGAGCATGTCAAGTACTAAAATAAGAGCTTTACTGCGACCAAGATCTGAACCTGCTTCCCTTCCAATCTGGGGAAGAAAGTAGCTGAGCATGTCAAGTACTAAAATAAGAGCTTTACTGCGACCAAGATCTGAACCTGCTTCCCTTCCAATCTGGGGAAGAAAGTAGCTGAGCATGTCAAGTACTAAAATAAGAGCTTTACTGCGACCAAGATCTGAACCTGCTTCCCTTCCAATCTGGGGGAAGAAAGTAGCTGAGCATGTCAAGTACTAAAATAAGAGCTTTACTGCGACCAAGATCTGAACCTGCTTCCCTTCCAATCTGGGGAAGAAAGTAGCTGAGCATGTCAAGTACTAAAATAAGAGCTTTACTGCGACCAAGATCTGAACCTGCTTCCCTTCCAATCTGGGGAAGAAAGTAGCTGAGCATGTCAAGTACTAAAATAAGAGCTTTACTGCGACCAAGATCTGAACCTGCTTCCCTTCCAATCTGGGGAAGAAAGTAGCTGAGCATGTCAAGTACTAAAATAAGAGCTTTACTGCGACCAAGATCTGAACCTGCTTCCCTTCCAATCTGGGGAAGAAAGTAGCTGAGCATGTCAAGTACTAAAATAAGAGCTTTACTGCGACCAAGATCTGAACCTGCTTCCCTTCCAATCTGGGGAAGAAAGTAGCTGAGCATGTCAAGTACTAAAATAAGAGCTTTACTGCGACCAAGATCTGAACCTGCTTCCCTTCCAATCTGGGGAAGAAAGTAGCTGAGCATGTCAAGTACTAAAATAAGAGCTTTACTGCGACCAAGATCTGAACCTGCTTCCCTTCCAATCTGGGGAAGAAAGTAGCTGAGCATGTCAAGTACTAAAATAAGAGCTTTACTGCGACCAAGATCTGAACCTGCTTCCCTTCCAATCTGGGGAAGAAAGTAGCTGAGCATGTCAAGTACTAAAATAAGAGCTTTACTGCGACCAAGATCTGAACCTGCTTCCCTTCCAATCTGGGGAAGAAAGTAGCTGAGCATGTCAAGTACTAAAATAAGAGCTTTACTGCGACCAAGATCTGAACCTGCTTCCCTTCCAATCTGGGGAAGAAAGTAGCTGAGCATGTCAAGTACTAAAATAAGAGCTTTACTGCGACCAAGATCTGAACCTGCTTCCCTTCCAATCTGGGGAAGAAAGTAGCTGAGCATGTCAAGTACTAAAATAAGAGCTTTACTGCGACCAAGATCTGAACCTGCTTCCCTTCCAATCTGGGGAAGAAAGTAGCTGAGCATGTCAAGTACTAAAATAAGAGCTTTACTGCGACCAAGATCTGAACCTGCTTCCCTTCCAATCTGGGGAAGAAAGTAGCTGAGCATGTCAAGTACTAAAATAAGAGCTTTACTGCGACCAAGATCTGAACCTGCTTCCCTTCCAATCTGGGGAAGAAAGTAGCTGAGCATGTCAAGTACTAAAATAAGAGCTTTACTGCGACCAAGATCTGAACCTGCTTCCCTTCCAATCTGGGGAAGAAAGTAGCTGAGCATGTCAAGTACTAAAATAAGAGCTTTACTGCGACCAAGATCTGAACCTGCTTCCCTTCCAATCTGGGGAAGAAAGTAGCTGAGCATGTCAAGTACTAAAATAAGAGCTTTACTGCGACCAAGATCTGAACCTGCTTCCCTTCCAATCTGGGGAAGAAAGTAGCTGAGCATGTCAAGTACTAAAATAAGAGCTTTACTGCGACCAAGATCTGAACCTGCTTCCCTTCCAATCTGGGGAAGAAAGTAGCTGAGCATGTCAAGTACTAAAATAAGAGCTTTACTGCGACCAAGATCTGAACCTGCTTCCCTTCCAATCTGGGGAAGAAAGTAGCTGAGCATGTCAAGTACTAAAATAAGAGCTTTACTGCGACCAAGATCTGAACCTGCTTCCCTTCCAATCTGGGGAAGAAAGTAGCTGAGCATGTCAAGTACTAAAATAAGAGCTTTACTGCGACCAAGATCTGAACCTGCTTCCCTTCCAATCTGGGGAAGAAAGTAGCTGAGCATGTCAAGTACTAAAATAAGAGCTTTACTGCGACCAAGATCTGAACCTGCTTCCCTTCCAATCTGGGGAAGAAAGTAGCTGAGCATGTCAAGTACTAAAATACAGATCAAAAGACTAATACAAATCTTCATAAATGTATAGGAAAATTGATCCAAAAAATCACTTAACGCACCGCGCCGCGGATGCGTAAAAGAAAGCTACCCTAAAAACCAAGAATTAATTTCCTACAATAAAGGACTTGATATAAATGCCTATACAAGTAACGATCCGGAAAATAGTCTTGAGCCCATTTTAAGGGATAACCACAAATACAAGACACTTACCTATTTCATGTTCGTGGATAATGTATAAATACTTAAATGTTTTGTAGCAACTACAGGGCATAAGAGGTAATTATTTTTACGTGAACGCAGTTTGTCTCTAAATAGATCCGTATATTTTATCAATTATTACGCCATATGGTTTATTTCTGTTTATTTGGGTGGTGTCCATAACTTTTGTTTCTCTTTATCTAGAATTTATTACAGCATCAAAAATGTCTTGCGTAATTTACGTACCTGGGGGGTTAGGCAGAATGTCGTATGTCACATGTCGATCGTATCGTGATCACTGTGATTGGTTGAGAGATCACCGTGATTGGCCAACGGATTATTCCGACATCACGCGTCGGTTTTTCAACCAAACACAGTGATCACGATACGATCGACATGTGAGATATGAGATTCTGCTTAACCCCCCTTCATTTGGCATAAAATATTAATGAGAGTAAATATAAAAACAATTATAACTGTAAAATCCAACCACACATTAGGGTCAATGTCGTCATGATTGAGTTAAAGTCAGCCATTTAGCGTAGATGACACAGAATTTAATTTTTTCCCCTAAACGGCAATGAATTGTGATTTTCTAGGGTTAAATTTGATGACAGAACATTTCAGGATACCGACTGTGCACATCTATATCGCTATAAAACCTCAATAATTATAGTTGTGTCTGTACATTAAAGGTATTTTTATTACGTATGGTAGTTGACGAGCCACGGGCCCACCTTTTGGTAAGTGGTACCCGTCACTCAATGACTCATAATACTGCCAAGTCAGACTATTTCATTTCTAAGATGGGAATTGAATAAATGGACGGCTGTCTCCCGCTGCAACCAAAGCACATCAAGGTGTTTCAAGGTTGGGCACACGGAATATGGTGGTACCTAAACGCTCGTGCCCAGCAAATGAGTACGAGTACTCCCACTTGATAGCAAACCCTACCATACCACAACGTTTAAAAATCGCGCTATCAGATTATTTAAAAAACCCGCGTTTAGAGCGAGTAGGTATGAAAGAGAGTATTGGTGTAAAGATGCGAAAGGGAATTCTCCGATGGTTCGGACATGTGGAAAGAATGCCGGACGAGCGACTGGTTAAGAAGATATACAATGCGAAAGTGGAAGGATGTAGGTACAGGGGGAGACCGAGACTCACCTACCTAGACCAAATCGGTCATGTATTGTGAAGGAAGGTGGAGTCAGGAGTCTCCGAAACCGGCGAGCGTGTATGAAGAGAGTTATGAATGTTGAGGAAGCAAGAGATGTATGCAAGAATAGAGCCTCTTGGCACTCTGTTCTCTCTGCCTACCCCGCAAGGGAAATGGTGTGATGATAAGTTAGTTAAAATATTTAAAAATTCGCACCTACAAATAGTACTAGCACTAAACTTCTCTTTTTCCACATTCACAAATAATTTGCTCTTTAATTGCACCCGTGCGAAGCAAGGGTGAGTCACTACACAAATAGAATGAATGGTGAAGCGAAGGTGTGATGAAAATCAAACAAAAATTGTTCCTAAAATCCATTCGTAACATTCGTTTAATCTGTAAAGCTGTAACAGAGCTGTGTCTGTACATTGAAGATATTTGAGAAAAAATACTAGGTATATTAGGCTACCTAGATGTCTCTGAACCGAAATCATTTTTGTTTCTATTTTTTGTCTGTTTGTCTGTTTGTTTGTTCGCACATCAAGCAAAAACTACTCGGGTCATGTTACTTTATGAGTCTTGATTAGACTTTAAAACTGGCATACATTGTATCCCGCTACTATATCGGGAACCTGAGATATGACCTAAAAATTATCATTTACCTGCCACGGAGCCGTAGGCAAAGGCTAATAAATATATAACATTTTAAAATTTCTACTTAGTTTTCTTTTTCTAACATATCATAGACAAATAACATATTGGTTCTTTAATGACCATGTTAGAATAGCTTTTATATAGAACTAGCTCCATTTAAGGGTGAGGAGGTGGTGGTTCATGGGGTGGCTGATGTGGCGCTGGCGGGTGACTGGGAGGATGATCACCAGGGTGGCCAGGAGGGTGGTCCGGCTTAGGTGGTGGTGGCGGCATTACTGAAACAAATACGTTATAACTTAGTAATTATAGTGTAGATGTAGGTAATTATTATAAGTAGAACAGGACTCTTCGATCAATACGACCGTCATTTGAACTGCTGGAAAACTATAGGTTACAAACTGTGTCAGGTATTATTGAATCATTTTATAATATTAATTTTTCATATATGGTATAGTCATGACGACTATGACACAAAATTGGATTTTCTGAGTCCGGGTGTACTTCGTGTCCGTGAAATTGTATGTTTGAAAAGTCCCCCGCGATAGAAGGATTATTCCTAAGCACAGGGTATCTTTAAAAAAAATATATTATAAGAATAATGAAGGTCTCGCGGAACGACAGAAAAACAGGCTAGAAAATAATATGTAAGAAATTCATTAAAAGACTTCTTCCTGACAAAAGAGGATTTACGTAAGAGAAAAACGTATCGCTCCTTTTTGGGCAGTTTTTATTATTAAAAGCACGATTCCAAGGGAGTTAAACCGCCAACAATAGCTAGTATATAAATCACTAGCTGCTGCCCGCGACTTCACGGCGTGGACCTCATAATTGGGTCAATATAATGTAAGTACCTACGTTATCATACGCACTTTTCACATCCCAATGAAAACATAGGTATCCCATCAGATCCTAATATTTTTCCGGGATAAAAACATATCTTGTGTTAATCTAGGTCCATTAAGCCATTTGTGTGCTTAAATTCATCCAAATCTATCCATCCGTGTTTGCTTAAGAAACATACAAACTGTCACATTTATAATATTAGTAGCATTAAGTATTACTTATAAATTAATTATGGAGTTTCTATCCAAAAGGATATATCTTCATGAAAGTTTAAGTAGATTGAACAGACAATAACATTATCTATTCCTTTGACGCTGAACAGAATGCTTTGTTGTAGATAATCTAGGGGAAATAAACTGGTATAAAACACTACAGTATCATTAATAATTTTGAGTTGGAACCGATTGCATTAAATTGAAATATTATTTCCCCAAAATTAGTAATAAGCCCTTTTGTATAGACATTCCTCTATTAAGTAAAATAAGTGTAGGATATAAAGTAGGTACACTTCAGAGGAAGTGGATAACATACAAGGAAAGCTAAAATCCTCCCATAAATAACTATAATTACCCCAATTTTTTTTTTATACTGCGCGGTTTTCGGTCATGCATAGCTCACTCGATGGTAAGCGGTCCCCATGGCCTATAGACGCTAGCAATACGTACAAGTGATTGAAATTAGCAATTGAACGAAACATGTATTTAAAGGTCGTCTTATGGTCGTAGAAGCTGAAAACTTTGTTTACGTCCGCACTACTAAGCAACCGTTATAAATAAGGAGCTTATAAAATCAATACTCACTTGTGTTTCAAATAAAGGTCAGGTTGTATTTCCTACTTCAGAAATTGTTTGCGTTATATTGTAGGGCGAAATGAATCGATCATTTTATACACACGTTATCGACCCTGGTTGTAACCTATAGATATAATCTAATCTATCTGATGCGATAACAGTGATAATAGACAATATAATGGTTTCCAATGCATTATGCGTTTGTGTTCAACGTATTATATGATTAACGTAATGTTACTCATAAAAATATTAAACTATAGCACTAAAAATAGTATATCACTAATTTCTAGTCAATATCATTGACATCTTACAGCATTACTTAAAAGATAAGTTTAATCAAAAGCTTGACAAATTGTAAAGTTGTCTAAGTAAGAATCGTGACTTAATTACTGTCGGTATTTTTTTTTATTTGTTAAGGCGGGATAATATTTTTTATATATAAAATCATCAGTTATTAGAGTATGATGCTGACGGTACAATGCGGCCTTAAATGGTAGGTTTATCCTTGTTCTTATTTTATGATTTAAAATTAAATATAAAACCATTCCAAATCCAACAACTGCAAACAAAAACTGAGTAGCTATTACAAAACATCCTTTTCGAAAATCGATTGAGAATTCCGCCCCTTCTATATCCCAACAGGAAAATTCCATTTTCCAAACACAGATCTGAAAACAGACGACACAAACCTAAATACCTTGTAAGTAAACGAAGCGCAATAAGTAAATAGCATTTTCTGCTTTGAGGAAATTTCAAAACAAACGGGCTATGAAAAACTCCAAACAACTTTTAACGGATTGCCGTCTCCCTGACGAAGTAAAATCATTATTTAGTGGCATTTCGATTTCAATAAACATTCATAGTTTTCCATTTAGTTATTGGCATATTCATTTAATTTTTTCTTTCAGCAGAAAATATTTCTATAGATGTAAAAAATCTCAAAATGAATATTCATGATTGTTTAAGTGCAGCAATATTTTGCCAGAGTTTTTAGCGCCGTAGTTCATTTAGTAGGGATTGATTACTTTTATTGAATAAAGTTATATACATAATATTCCCTGGTTTTGAATTTCTCTCTTCTTAAATTTAGCGCACACGATAGATCGGTCCTTTTAAACTTAGTAGAGGAAAAATATAATTAATGCTGATAATCAGCAACCGTGTCGGGAAGAGAGCAGAACAGTATACATATAGACGATGGTCGAGAGTCAGCTATCTAACTTGCATTACTGCTAATCCTAGACTAGACATTCCACTTAAGAAACTTTTGGAACCACCATACAGTGTTTAGTGCTGCGGTGCAATGTAATGAAATTGACTAGGCGCTTCATCAAGACGATCACGACACCTGCTGCCCTAAGAGTTCCCGTACATCACACAACGAATAACACCTTTTATCATTTATATTTCTTTGTTGGAAATTCTTCTAAACTTCCTGAAACATCAGTGAACCAATCTTAGCGATACATCGGAGTTGAGAAGCAACAAGGAGACTTGATACTACTTATAAGTGAATCTAAGCATCTGTTCTAGCAGAAGTACTCTAAGGAACTATATCAAATATTACTACCGCAAACTCTTTATATTATATCACATCCCTGGTATCGTACTACGCCCTGTACTCAAAACCGTATCATTATTAAAGTGCATTTTTACTTACTCCACGTGGAATATCATAAGCCCGTTGCGATATTTCCTTAGCGGTATGGAATGCGTTAAAATCTTTCTTGGTAAGTTATTAGTCTACTAGTCATGCATATTTTATATAGCTGTTTGAACTTTCTTTTTGTTTATGTTTTTCTGTCTGATAAAACTGATTAGTAGGTACTTTTTAGTTACGTTACCTTTACTCGTATATTATCTGGTTTATTTAGTCATTAACTCTGTATTTAGACAGGCTGTGTGCTTTGTCATTGATCATTAAATTCTTTCTTTCTTTTTTTGGTCATGGAGCTGCCAGGGACGGAGCTCTTATATAATACTTTCTGATATTCACATGATTTAGCTACTACTATTATGTATTAGAGAATAAGTAATAATACTAGTGTCTACTGTACTGTATTACTTTTCTTGTGTTTGCTTGTCTAATGCCTTGCTCGAATATATACTATTACTAGCTAACCCGCCAAACGTTGTTTTGCCATATAAATTATTTCTAGTAAATTTTTAGGTTCTAGCGTAGAAAAAAAATAAACTTATATGCCTAATAATAATAAAAAAGTAGTCGTCGCGGGACGTCTACCAGATGTGAAAACATCGAAATTATTTTGAGGAAATAATGAGTAAAAATAAAATGATAACTTGTTGAATGTGTGCTTCTATAAAATTATGAAATGTTAAAATAACGGAAATGGTTGCATCGTTTCATTACAGAGTTACTGTGGCCACCTTCCAGCTCCATCATCAGATCCTGGATACCATCTAAAGATAAAGTAATCATTAACACGAATCAAACGAGACCAAACTCGATAGGGTTGCGCCGTTTCATTATAGAGTTCCTATGTCCACCTTCCAGCTCCATCATCAGATCAGCTCCATGTCATCATAATATTGCATTGTCACGCGATGTACATAATATGCGTATAAAATTTCAGTTCAATCGGAAACCGGGAAGTGTGTCAAATTTAACATGCAAGATTTGAACGGGACAAGTTAAATAAAAGCGTCGCCACGCTAACAGCCGATTTTACCCTCCATCCGCATTAGATGTTTCACATCAAAAAATTGGGGTGGACCACCCCTATCACTAAGGGGTATGAATAGTTTACATCCTATTCTCAGACCTACTGAATATACACACAAAATTTCATAAGGATCGGTTAAGCCGTTTCGGAGGAAAATGGCGACAAACACTGTGACACGAGAATTTTATATACTATTATTATGAAGCTGTAACAGAGTTATGTCTGTACATTTAAGATTTTTTTTACAATTTTTGTCACGTCGTCACGCTAACAGCCGATTTTACCCTCCATCCGCATTGGATGTTTCACATCAAAAAATTGGGGTGGACCACCCTCATCACTTAGGGGTATGAAAAATAGTTTAAATCCTATTCTCAGACCTACTGAATATACACACAAAATTTCATAAGAATCGGTTAAGCCGTTTCGGAGGAGAATGGCGACAAACACTGTGACACGAGAATTTTATATACTATTATTATGAAGCTGTAACAGAGTTATGTCTGTACATTTAAGATTTTTTTTACAATTTTTGTCTGTTTATTAGTTCACGCTTCACGGAAAATCTACTGAACGGCTCTTAATTAAAATCTTTTTGATAACTCTTGATTAGACATAAAAACTGGTGGTATACATTTTATCCCACTACTACGACTATACCGGAAACCTAAGATATAACCTAAAAACTAGATTTTGGCTGCGGTGGAGCCGCTGGCATAGACTAGTAATGGATATATATGTCTGTAAACATTTCTAGAATATTAATTTTTGATCTGAATTTTAACAAACATAAGGTATATACAGAAATCATAAACAGAATGAACAATAAAAACCAAGTAAGTATTTAGATTTCTTATTCATTTTATTAAAAAAAAGCATTTATTAATGACCGCTGCAACAATCATCAGGACGCTTTAAAAAGGTCGCGGTGGTTCATGATGATGGTGAGGAGGTCCGTGGTGAGGAGGCCCGTGGTGAGGAGGCCCGTGGTGAGGAGGTCCGTGGTGTGGGGGTCCATGATGCGGTGGACCATGGTGTGGCGGCCCATGATGTGGAGGGCCGTGATGTGGAGGTCCATGATGTGGAGGTCCATGATGTGGCGGTCCATGATGTGGACCATGGTGGGGCGGACCGTGAGGTGGTGTCATAGCTGGAATCAACGACATAATATATTTTTTTAAACTTTAAATTTTTAATTTTATACTACGAGAGTGGAAAACAAGTGGCCCATCTAATATTAAGTGGTTACCGTAGCCTATTTAGACACTAGTAACACCAGAGATAAACATTAAACTAAAAGTTTTAAACTTGACTAAAGGTTAAATAATGAACACATGTCATGTTAGCAATTAATTGAGTTATAAAACTTCTTGAACTATATTTTTTTTCATATTTATTAATGTCTTCGAAAAGTTCTATAACAACGTAATGGCGTCTTATGTGATAATTGTTCTTTACTTCTTATATAAAATATTGTAGTCAGGCTAATTAAATGTATATAGTGTATAAGCCTAACAGGAAGCTAATAGGCAATAAAAAATCTGTAATAATTATAATATAGGTACTGGCCTTTGCCAGCGGCTCTGCCGCGGCCAAAAGCTAGGTAATATCTTAGGGTGCCGTTATAGTAGCGGTATAAAATGTGTACCAGTTATTGAATCTAATCAAGAGCTATCAAACAAAAAAGTAAAAAACCCTTCAGTACCTTTTTCGTGAAGCTCGAACAAACAAACAGACAAACATTCTAAACAAAATTATTTTGTATTCAGAAATGCCTCAATAGCTTAATACATTTATTTTTTCTTAAATATCTTAAATGTAGATGGGTTTATAAATCATATATACATTGTGAGGAGGCCCGTGGTGACGCTTAATGTCTAGAAATTATCCTATTATTTTTCCAGACTTGTACAATACTTCCATTGACTTC
Source organism: Leucoma salicis (assembly GCA_948253155.1). Classification (NCBI taxonomy): domain Eukaryota; kingdom Metazoa; phylum Arthropoda; class Insecta; order Lepidoptera; family Erebidae; genus Leucoma; species Leucoma salicis. The sequence continues at coordinate 12,189,801 of OX411815.1, forward strand.
TCAAAAATAATATCTACTTAGTATGCGGAATAAACACTTACTTTTGTTAAAATTAGGTACTGGATGTGTGGCGTGTTAAAGTACTGTTTTTAGACTGATTTCGTTGTATACCTACTACAATGTGTATTATCTGTATTATCTGTGTTGTTTTATGTACTCTATATCATCGATTATCTGATAGATAAGCCAGAATTGATACTGAGTAATATTCTTAGTACCTAAGTAGTCATTCAAAATTAACCCCAAAAAATGTTTAAGATTACTGAGAATAAAAATTAAACGCACTGGCTAACACCCATCCATCAGCCTCTCGACGTCCATTGTTGGACATTGGCCTCTTGGCCTCCCTAAGAGAGTGCTACAAAGAGCCGTGTACCGACTACTTCCAACGCACCCATGCTGTTTGTCCTAGATAGGCGTAGTCATGGCTTGGTCATGGCCCAAGGCGTAGTAATCGACAATATCGAGTGAATTTCGAGTAGCGCATTCCTGAGAGTGACAGGTGCTGAAATGACATAGACATTATACATGACCTTCGTCTTGTTTTAGTTTCAACGTGATCCTGCCATGACCACCATTCATATACACCTATATTCGCTCAAGAGAACTAAAGCTTACTAAATATTAGAAACAAATCCTAGTTTACCAATAATAGTAGACGTAGGTCTACTACTACTCTATAATTAGGGATTAGTGAACATGAACTAGTTGCTAACTTTCAAAAATATCAGCTACGTACCGCCTCAGAATCAATGTTGTTTTAACCACGGAGGTTTTAACTTATTAGCTGAATCAAATTTTTTTTTATTAAGATAAAAAGAATATCTACTTAAAACTTCTAAAAAGAAACATTGAAATCTGAGACAACCCGTTCTCGAGAGAAAAAAGCCTTTTACGTATAAAATGCGTGAGAAAATTAATTGGTTTTATCATTTTTATTTTTATCAATTTTTTTCATTTTTTTAATATTTATTCTGCTATTTCAAGCGATGTGTATTAAAATATGCATGCATTAGTTTCATAACATCAAATGATGCAATTCGCGCGAGTCTTCCTTGACACTTGTGTCAAGCCACTTGTGTGAATCTAAGCTAATTAGATTGTATAATTAAAATCATATAATAAAGGTTAACATTAAGTTTCGTCAGATGATCTAACATTATTTATCTTGTATAAAACATAAAAAGTAAAGTACAAACTATTTGTGAATAAAGAAAAAGAGATTTTTAGTAGGGGCGGGAATCGAACCACGCATCTTTTCCAATCCGGGGAAGTGCTCTAAGCCACTGAGCTACCCTACTGACCTTTCGATCATCCCAAATTCTTAATCACATTTGTCTTACGACTAACGCCATCTACCGGCAAGCATTACATGCATCCAATATAGTAAGTTTAATTTTGCAATTAAAATTCATACCTACTATTTGATGGCGCGATTTTTTTCAAACATTTAAGATCTATTTCTTTTAGCAATTGACATGCTCCGCTACTTTTTAATAGAGAGCTTAGTAGAGGAAAAATATAATTAATGCTGATAATCAGCAACCGTGTCGGGAAGAGAGCAGAACAGTATACATATAGACGATGGTCGAGAGTCAGCTATCTAACTTGCATTACTGCTAATCCTAGACTAGACATTCCACTTAAGAAACTTTTGGAACCACCATACAGTGTTTAGTGCTGCGGTGCAATGTAATGAAATTGACTAGGCGCTTCATCAAGACGATCACGACACCTGCTGCCCTAAGAGTTCCCGTACATCACACAACGAATAACACCTTTTATCATTTATATTTCTTTGTTGGAAATTCTTCTAAACTTCCTGAAACATCAGTGAACCAATCTTAGCGATACATCGGAGTTGAGAAGCAACAAGGAGACTTGATACTACTTATAAGTGAATCTAAGCATCTGTTCTAGCAGAAGTACTCTAAGGAACTATATCAAATATTACTACCGCAAACTCTTTATATTATATCACATCCCTGGTATCGTACTACGCCCTGTACTCAAAACCGTATCATTATTAAAGTGCATTTTTACTTACTCCACGTGGAATATCATAAGCCCGTTGCGATATTTCCTTAGCGGTATGGAATGCGTTAAAATCTTTCTTGGTAAGTTATTAGTCTACTAGTCATGCATATTTTATATAGCTGTTTGAACTTTCTTTTTGTTTATGTTTTTCTGTCTGATAAAACTGATTAGTAGGTACTTTTTAGTTACGTTACCTTTACTCGTATATTATCTGGTTTATTTAGTCATTAACTCTGTATTTAGACAGGCTGTGTGCTTTGTCATTGATCATTAAATTCTTTCTTTCTTTTTTTGGTCATGGAGCTGCCAGGGACGGAGCTCTTATATAATACTTTCTGATATTCACATGATTTAGCTACTACTATTATGTATTAGAGAATAAGTAATAATACTAGTGTCTACTGTACTGTATTACTTTTCTTGTGTTTGCTTGTCTAATGCCTTGCTCGAATATATACTATTACTAGCTAACCCGCCAAACGTTGTTTTGCCATATAAATTATTTCTAGTAAATTTTTAGGTTCTAGCGTAGAAAAAAAATAAACTTATATGCCTAATAATAATAAAAAAGTAGTCGTCGCGGGACGTCTACCAGATGTGAAAACATCGAAATTATTTTGAGGAAATAATGAGTAAAAATAAAATGATAACTTGTTGAATGTGTGCTTCTATAAAATTATGAAATGTTAAAATAACGGAAATGGTTGCATCGTTTCATTACAGAGTTACTGTGGCCACCTTCCAGCTCCATCATCAGATCCTGGATACCATCTAAAGATAAAGTAATCATTAACACGAATCAAACGAGACCAAACTCGATAGGGTTGCGCCGTTTCATTATAGAGTTCCTATGTCCACCTTCCAGCTCCATCATCAGATCAGCTCCATGTCATCATAATATTGCATTGTCACGCGATGTACATAATATGCGTATAAAATTTCAGTTCAATCGGAAACCGGGAAGTGTGTCAAATTTAACATGCAAGATTTGAACGGGACAAGTTAAATAAAAGCGTCGCCACGCTAACAGCCGATTTTACCCTCCATCCGCATTAGATGTTTCACATCAAAAAATTGGGGTGGACCACCCCTATCACTAAGGGGTATGAATAGTTTACATCCTATTCTCAGACCTACTGAATATACACACAAAATTTCATAAGGATCGGTTAAGCCGTTTCGGAGGAAAATGGCGACAAACACTGTGACACGAGAATTTTATATACTATTATTATGAAGCTGTAACAGAGTTATGTCTGTACATTTAAGATTTTTTTTACAATTTTTGTCACGTCGTCACGCTAACAGCCGATTTTACCCTCCATCCGCATTGGATGTTTCACATCAAAAAATTGGGGTGGACCACCCTCATCACTTAGGGGTATGAAAAATAGTTTAAATCCTATTCTCAGACCTACTGAATATACACACAAAATTTCATAAGAATCGGTTAAGCCGTTTCGGAGGAGAATGGCGACAAACACTGTGACACGAGAATTTTATATACTATTATTATGAAGCTGTAACAGAGTTATGTCTGTACATTTAAGATTTTTTTTACAATTTTTGTCTGTTTATTAGTTCACGCTTCACGGAAAATCTACTGAACGGCTCTTAATTAAAATCTTTTTGATAACTCTTGATTAGACATAAAAACTGGTGGTATACATTTTATCCCACTACTACGACTATACCGGAAACCTAAGATATAACCTAAAAACTAGATTTTGGCTGCGGTGGAGCCGCTGGCATAGACTAGTAATGGATATATATGTCTGTAAACATTTCTAGAATATTAATTTTTGATCTGAATTTTAACAAACATAAGGTATATACAGAAATCATAAACAGAATGAACAATAAAAACCAAGTAAGTATTTAGATTTCTTATTCATTTTATTAAAAAAAAGCATTTATTAATGACCGCTGCAACAATCATCAGGACGCTTTAAAAAGGTCGCGGTGGTTCATGATGATGGTGAGGAGGTCCGTGGTGAGGAGGCCCGTGGTGAGGAGGCCCGTGGTGAGGAGGTCCGTGGTGTGGGGGTCCATGATGCGGTGGACCATGGTGTGGCGGCCCATGATGTGGAGGGCCGTGATGTGGAGGTCCATGATGTGGAGGTCCATGATGTGGCGGTCCATGATGTGGACCATGGTGGGGCGGACCGTGAGGTGGTGTCATAGCTGGAATCAACGACATAATATATTTTTTTAAACTTTAAATTTTTAATTTTATACTACGAGAGTGGAAAACAAGTGGCCCATCTAATATTAAGTGGTTACCGTAGCCTATTTAGACACTAGTAACACCAGAGATAAACATTAAACTAAAAGTTTTAAACTTGACTAAAGGTTAAATAATGAACACATGTCATGTTAGCAATTAATTGAGTTATAAAACTTCTTGAACTATATTTTTTTTCATATTTATTAATGTCTTCGAAAAGTTCTATAACAACGTAATGGCGTCTTATGTGATAATTGTTCTTTACTTCTTATATAAAATATTGTAGTCAGGCTAATTAAATGTATATAGTGTATAAGCCTAACAGGAAGCTAATAGGCAATAAAAAATCTGTAATAATTATAATATAGGTACTGGCCTTTGCCAGCGGCTCTGCCGCGGCCAAAAGCTAGGTAATATCTTAGGGTGCCGTTATAGTAGCGGTATAAAATGTGTACCAGTTATTGAATCTAATCAAGAGCTATCAAACAAAAAAGTAAAAAACCCTTCAGTACCTTTTTCGTGAAGCTCGAACAAACAAACAGACAAACATTCTAAACAAAATTATTTTGTATTCAGAAATGCCTCAATAGCTTAATACATTTATTTTTTCTTAAATATCTTAAATGTAGATGGGTTTATAAATCATATATACATTGTGAGGAGGCCCGTGGTGACGCTTAATGTCTAGAAATTATCCTATTATTTTTCCAGACTTGTACAATACTTCCATTGACTTCTCAAAAATAATATCTACTTAGTATGCGGAATAAACACTTACTTTTGTTAAAATTAGGTACTGGATGTGTGGCGTGTTAAAGTACTGTTTTTAGACTGATTTCGTTGTATACCTACTACAATGTGTATTATCTGTATTATCTGTGTTGTTTTATGTACTCTATATCATCGATTATCTGATAGATAAGCCAGAATTGATACTGAGTAATATTCTTAGTACCTAAGTAGTCATTCAAAATTAACCCCAAAAAATGTTTAAGATTACTGAGAATAAAAATTAAACGCACTGGCTAACACCCATCCATCAGCCTCTCGACGTCCATTGTTGGACATTGGCCTCTTGGCCTCCCTAAGAGAGTGCTACAAAGAGCCGTGTACCGACTACTTCCAACGCACCCATGCTGTTTGTCCTAGATAGGCGTAGTCATGGCTTGGTCATGGCCCAAGGCGTAGTAATCGACAATATCGAGTGAATTTCGAGTAGCGCATTCCTGAGAGTGACAGGTGCTGAAATGACATAGACATTATACATGACCTTCGTCTTGTTTTAGTTTCAACGTGATCCTGCCATGACCACCATTCATATACACCTATATTCGCTCAAGAGAACTAAAGCTTACTAAATATTAGAAACAAATCCTAGTTTACCAATAATAGTAGACGTAGGTCTACTACTACTCTATAATTAGGGATTAGTGAACATGAACTAGTTGCTAACTTTCAAAAATATCAGCTACGTACCGCCTCAGAATCAATGTTGTTTTAACCACGGAGGTTTTAACTTATTAGCTGAATCAAATTTTTTTTTATTAAGATAAAAAGAATATCTACTTAAAACTTCTAAAAAGAAACATTGAAATCTGAGACAACCCGTTCTCGAGAGAAAAAAGCCTTTTACGTATAAAATGCGTGAGAAAATTAATTGGTTTTATCATTTTTATTTTTATCAATTTTTTTCATTTTTTTAATATTTATTCTGCTATTTCAAGCGATGTGTATTAAAATATGCATGCATTAGTTTCATAACATCAAATGATGCAATTCGCGCGAGTCTTCCTTGACACTTGTGTCAAGCCACTTGTGTGAATCTAAGCTAATTAGATTGTATAATTAAAATCATATAATAAAGGTTAACATTAAGTTTCGTCAGATGATCTAACATTATTTATCTTGTATAAAACATAAAAAGTAAAGTACAAACTATTTGTGAATAAAGAAAAAGAGATTTTTAGTAGGGGCGGGAATCGAACCACGCATCTTTTCCAATCCGGGGAAGTGCTCTAAGCCACTGAGCTACCCTACTGACCTTTCGATCATCCCAAATTCTTAATCACATTTGTCTTACGACTAACGCCATCTACCGGCAAGCATTACATGCATCCAATATAGTAAGTTTAATTTTGCAATTAAAATTCATACCTACTATTTGATGGCGCGATTTTTTTCAAACATTTAAGATCTATTTCTTTTAGCAATTGACATGCTCCGCTACTTTTTAAAGTACAAATTATTTATGAATAAAGAAAAAGAGATTTTTAGTAGGGGCGGGGATCGAACCACGCATCTTTTCCAATCTGGGGAAGTGCTCTAAGCCACTGAGCTACCCTACTGACCTTTCGATCATCCCAAATTCTTAATCACATTTGTCTTACGACTAACGCCATCTACCGGCAAGCATTACATGCATCCAATGTAGTAAGTTTAATTTTGCAATTAAAATTCATAATATTTAATGGCGCGATTTTTTTCAAACATTTTAGATCTATTTCTTTTAGCAATTGACATCTCTTAATCTCATTAAGCCGAATACGAATTTTGTCCGAACATTCGGTAAAAATTCACAATTCGGCCGTACTTCCGCCGAACTGGTGTATTTTTGCCAAGCTTTTTCGGGAGTAACATGTCATGTTTTATGTGTAGATTTTATGAAACACACTATACAAAAACAGTAAATGTAAGGGTGGGCACTGTTATTTAAAATTATTGTGTTTATTCATAGACTCCTGAATTAAGAAAAAAACACCTAATTCATTTGTTTATTAGTATCTATTATACAATTTAATTTGTAATAGATAATTATAGGTTAACAAATAAATGGATTAAATGATTATAGAGTATTAGCACAGTTGAAGAACCATACATTTCATATTTTTCACTTTGTGTTTAATGTATAGTGCTAAGCATGTCAAATGCTAAAAATATATATAAAAATATCTAAATATTTAAAGGGCTTGCGTCATTATTAGGTAAAAATCTTAATTGTAAAATTAAGTTTACCTGGTCGGTATAATGTATCAAAATACTTCCGACAGATGGCGCAGGCGTAACCCAAAGACATTAAGTATGAATGTGTTATCGAAATTAGCAGTCAGGAGCAATTGTCACGATGGCTGAATTGGCAAAGCATCTGGACAGTATCCAGGAGATTCAGGTTCAAATCCTGCTCGTGACTGTTATTTTCGATTTCACATTTTTCACTTTGTGTTTAATGTATATTGCTAAGCATGTCAAATGCTAAAAATATATGTAAAAATATCTAAATACTCAATAATACTGTCCAACCCGGGGATCGAACCCGATACCTCATCACCAGCAGTCGCTTAGACTACCGCTGCGCCACAGAGGCAGTTCTTTTTAGTTACTGTGGCCATCTTCCAGCTTCATCATCAGACCCCGGAAACCATCTAGATACCAAGTACTCTTCAAGACGAATCATACGAGTCCAAACTCCATGGGGTTATGTCGTTTTATATTGGAGTTCCTATGGCCACCTTCTAGCTCCATCATCAGACCCTGGATACCATCTAGATACAAAGTACTCGTCAAAACGAATCATACGAGCCCAAACTCCATGGGGTTATGTCGTTTTATATTGGTGTTCCTATGGCCACCTTCAAGTTCCATCAACAGACCCTGGATACCATCTAGATACAAAGTACTCATCAATACGAATCATACAAGCCCAAACTCCATGGGGCTATGTCGTTTTATATTGGAGTTCCTATGGCCACCTTCTAGCTCCATCATCAGACTTTGGATACCATCTAAAGACAAAGTACTCGTCAAGGCGAATCAAACGAGTTCAAACTCGATGAGTTTTATTATAGTTTCTATGGCCACCTTCTAGCTCTATCATCAGATCAGCTCTATGTCATCATAATTTGTATAATCACGCAATATACATATGCGTGTAAAATTTCAGGTCAATCGGAAACCGGAAAGTGTGTCAAATTTAACTTGCAAAATTTGACCGGGACAAGTTAAATAAAACCTTGAAAATTAGCCTTAAAAATATGAATAACATAATTCGAGAATTTACAGTCTTGTAACCCATATTTAAAAAAAAAACAAAACACGCAGTGGACATTATGCATTTTTTCTAAAAAAAAATATTGAAGTATTTAGTATTTTTATATTATAATATTTTATTTTGATAGCCCTGACAAATAGCTCCCGTATGACTGGGCGTAGATGTTCGGCCGTTCGGGAGCGTCGAGCCCGCGTCTCACCCCGCACCGCACCTCACGATTGCTCTGCCTAAACATCTTTGATGGCTGACTGTATGGTTCTTCGACTGTGGTATTGGTATAAGGGACTTATTTTACAGCAATGACAGAATTGTAAAGTGTAATAGAATAAATTTGATTTCTCTAAAGATTTTCTTATACTACCGAATGTTCAGAATTTAAACCAAACTTCGACCGCATGCCGATGTTCTGTTCAAATCACCGAAATTCGGTTAAACCGAATGTAAAAAGACATTCAGCTTATCCCTAGCTATACTATTAAAAACTGAAATAAACGATGACTTTGGTGATTCTAAACAAGTAATTATTTGTGTTTTCTGAACCCTATACAGTAGTAAGAATGAGTAAACTTGGCTCGATCTAATGAAAAGATGAGTGAGCATTCTGTAATATTCTATTTGAGCATTTCCTTATCCTTTATTTTTCTCTGGTTGTATCGGAGTTCCATCTTACTATCAGAGTGGTGGAATAAAGTGGATTTGCATTAAGAACAAAAAAAGTAACACAAAATCTCAAAATCTGACAAATAATTACAGCTATTATTAGCGGAACGGTTAGAATAAAATTTTCTTCTTATAATAAATTAAAAGAGTTCAAGAAACTCAGCTTGAGTTCAGGACTGACATCAGGTTATACGTACTAAATATAGTTTCTCTCTCTCTCTCACTCTCCACTGCATTAGCCTTTCAACGTCCACTGCTGAATATAGGCCTCCTCAAGAGAACGCCACAACGAGCGGTCCTGCGGCAACCGCATCCAACGGCTCCCCGCGACTTTGACCAGATCGTCGGTCCGTCTGGTTGGGGGCCTTACTACGCTGCGCCGTCCGATACGTGGTCGCCACTCGAAAACATTTTTTTTCCCAAATATAGTTTACCATTAAACACAAAGTGAAAAATGTGAAATCGAAAATAACAGTCAGGAGCAGGATTTGAACCTGCATCTCCTGGATACCGTCCAGATGCTTTACCAATTCAGCCATCCTGACAATTGCTCCTGACTGCTAATTTCGATAACACATCACACCTAACGTCTTTGGGTGACGCCTGCGCCATCCGTCGGAAGTATTTTCATACGTTATACCGACCAGGTAAACTTAATTTTACAATTAAGATTTTTACCTAAAAATGACGCAAACCCTATAAATATTTATATATTTTTTTAGCATTTGACATGCTTAGCACTATACATTAAACACAAAGTGAAAAATGTGAAATCGAAAATTTCACTTTGTGTTTAATGTATAGTGCTAAGCATGTCAAATGCTAAAAAAATATATAAATATAGTTTACCATGTTACAATTTTCTAAATGGATTATAGGTTCAATGAGCTAAATATTATTTTATTATCGTGTGTTCATGGTAATCACTTATACGTACGTACGTAAAATTAAACACATTTATAAATTAGTTTTATATAATTTTCCTGTATAAATATTATTGTATATGTAAGTTTAACATAGACTAGTGTAGTCAACGAGGATGTGGTGGGCCGTGATGAGGTGGTCCATGATGTGGAGGCCCATCATGTGGGGGTCCATGTGGTCCAGGAGGTCCGTGAGGCCCAGGTGGACCAGGTGGTCCATGAGGAGGGCCATGGGGAGGGCCATGAGGAGGACCGTGTGGTGGTGGAGACATGACTGAAATAGGCGATATTTAGTAGTACATCAAAGCAGCGCATAATTTACTGATAGGGCCGTGGATAGTCTAGTAGGTAATAGGTACGTGGGGCGCACTAAATGTTTCCGGAATATATGGTGATGTAGACACGCAATTTCTAATTATGACGCCACAATGTGGAAACAAGTGATGATCAGATTGATTCTCTAGCCAAAGAGTTCCATTTTAAAATTTTGTAATTTATTTTTAATTATTGTTTATGTAAGCAGCCAGTTCCGGAATGTACTGTCATTGTTAGTTGTAATAAGGCGTTATTTGTTTTTTTCGCTAAAAATTATCAGTAGCAGGACGGAGACCGAAACAGTGCCCAGTAGATCTCAATAGGCTCGCCCCGTTTTATGTGAGGACTCAATTTGACTGGTAAAATATGATAATATTACAGTTCTGCTTACTCCTTGGGCGGTATAGCCGTAAGATGATAAAAAAATATTTTTATATATCTAATCTACATGGTACACCTATTCTTAGTCATATGTTACTAAATTTCCCTTGCTAGGCGTCCTTTGCTACAAGTATATTGTAGCAAAGGACGCCTAGCAATCAGATGAAAATCAACAAACGAAGCACATAGATTCGATTCAACGCGAACTACGTCTTAATTTAAATTAATTAATTTGCTTTAGAAAATGTGACTAGCAAAAAGACAAAACAATTTAAAGCAGAATATTAATTAATTTCTCCAAATTATTAGACCAAAATAATAAACAAAACAAAAACACAAATGAAATCTATATCAATTAAAACAAAGGTATTACAACAATAAAATCTTTTCATTTGTGAGAAAACCATTATGTATATTTTGTCGATGAACAACGAAAAATATTGTATTAATTGAATATTACCATGACTCGATTTTAAAAGGATACTGCGCGCTAATAGCTTTTAATTAAATACAGTCCAATATCTACTTTGTTTTACAGAAATAACAGACTTACTTTTGTTAAAATAACTGCCTCAAGGGAGAGAAAAAATACAAGTGGTCTCTTTTACTGTAGATTTTAGTATGATTTATCAAATATTTCAGGGCAACAGCCCATTATATTATTATCTTAGTGGACTTGTAAAATATAATCTAAGAGATACGATACCTTATATCGCACAAACAAAAATATATTCTCAGAAACATTCTATAACACTTTAGTACTTAAGTTTTATAGCGTATTCATGCATTTCCAGAATGTTCCTTCTACAAATGTACCTATTTATTTGCTTACTAGTAATATTATAAATGCCAAAGTGAGTTAGTAGACATTCGCGTCGAACTACCACTAAACCTATTAACATAATTGTTGTGTTTGCGCGTGTGTGTGTGTGTGTGTGTGTGTGTATTGCCAATTACGCACGATTTCGACAGCGTTAACATTTTTACTTTCTAAATTATATCCTCAATTTCAACCTAATTAAAACTATTGAACTTCACGTTTCGAAATCAAATATAAAATAAAATAAGATACTTAATTCAAAAGCTTAAAAGTGTAGGTTCCTATCCTTCAGTTAGCAAGGTACCAAACCACCTTCACATGTTCTCCCAATTATCTTTACTGTCCACGTCTCCATCTGCTTTATATCATCATTCCTATTCACCTTCTATACCTTTCCCTAGTATTGGCAACACACAAGTTTTGGTAAGCTTACACGATGATACATCGCTCACATATTTATATCGTAGTATCACAGTCTAACTAGAGGTTGGTTGGTAGCATAGATAAATTTAAATTCTCATATCAAGAACACTGTTTTAAATTGCCTTAACTGGCATCATTATCTATATAATTCTTCTTGTAAGCCCTTCTAAAAATATACCTACTGCCACCGTTTGTTGCACTAACAGATTTCTTTAATTTATTTTAACTAGAAGAACTTTTTAGTAGTATAGATTAAGACGTATCACGGAGTCACAGTAAATTTAAGTAAGATGGTGTAGTTGTTAAAATATAAACCTTCCCATATTGAATGTCGTAAGAATACGGGTCACCTTGTGGCTAGGGTCTGTGTGCATTTAATTCAAGTTTGTGAGAGATCTTGCGGCTGAACTAAATTCTCATTTAAAAAAACATTATTAAATATAGGTTTTCAATTCGATATAAGATTTTAGTAATAATAGGTGAGTGTTTATTATATATTAAAATCTAAATTTAGCGAATAGTTGCAGCATCATGTAAAAATTCTTTATCTACTTTGTTGTCTAGTGTTACTAAAGAAAGAACATAATACAACATAAAAGGAAAATACGGCTAATGAAAAATACATCTAGAAACTATTTAATAAAATTACACGCGATGAGTACCCATATATTTTCTTAAATAAAAGCAGAGAGCTAATTAAAGTGCTTGACTAATTCACCATTGATTTTACTTCGTTTTAGTACGGTTTACCTAATGTTGTAGGACCCGTAAACTCTCGGACCATACTCTCAAACTCATGAAGAGGAGAAAAGAAGTGATAGTCCAGTCCTCAGCCGATTGGTCCTGCCTAAGGCGGTTAAACAGACAGATCTCCAAGGCTGTGCGGCACGATATTCGCCAATTTAATACTACCTGTATTAAAGAGGCGATAGAGCGGAACCAAGGCTCGAAAGTGTAAGAGATCTGTCTGTTGGCCAAAGTCAGTTGACTAAACTGAGGACCAACAACGGCATTATCATTTCTTCTCGAGATGAGATCTTGGGAGAGGTCCAGCAGTTCTATGGACAGTTGTACAGATCCCAGAGCCCTGCTGTTGGCTTGGTCCAAGACCCTAGATCCAAGCTAACTCGGCACTTTACCGAAGATATCCCGGACTTCAGCCTGTACGAGATCAGAATGGCTCTCAAACAACTAAAGAACGGAAAGGCACCGGAAGACGACGGAATCACCACAGAGCTTCTGAGAGCAGGCGGAAAGCCGGTCTTAAATGCTCTTCAGAGGCTGTTCAATTCCGTCGTTCTCGGGGGCGACGTTCCAGAGTCGTGGACCAGAAGCGTGGTGGTGCTGTTCTTCAAGAAAGGTGACAGAACCCTCTTGAAGAACTATAGACCCATCTCGCTCTTGAGCCACGTCTATAAGTTGTTTTCGAGGGTCATTACAAATCGACTCACGCGCAGGCTTGACGACTTCCAGCCTCCCGAACAAGCCGGTTTCCGAAAAGGCTATAGTACCATAGACCACATCCACACGCTACGCCAGATTATACAGAAAACCGAGGAATACAATCGGCCTCTGTGTCTGGCGTTTGTGGACTATGAGAAAGCCTTTGATTCGATCGAAACCTGGGCGGTGCTGCAGTCCCTTCAGCGGTTCCAAATTGACAATCGGTACATCGAAGTGCTGAAGTGCTTGTATAGGAACGCCACCATGTCAGTCCGTGTTCAGGATAGGAGTACGAAACTGATCCAACTGCAGAGAGGTATTAGACAGGGAGACGTTATGTCCCCGAAACTCTTCACCGCTGCATTGGAAGATGTCTTCAAGCTCTTGGACTGGACCGGATTCGGCATCAACATCAATGGCGAATACATCACTGACCTTCGATATGCCGACGACATCGTAGTCATGGCAGAATCGCTGGAGGACCTTGGCACCATGCTCGATGATCTCAGCTGGGTTTCCCGACTAGTGGGTCTCAAAATGAACATGGACAAGACGAAAGTCATGTATAATGTCCATGTCATTTCAGCACCGGTCCTAGTCGGGAGTGCGCTTCTCGAAGTGGTCGACCATTATGTCTACCTGGGAAAAACAGGCCAGTTAGGTACAACTTCGAGAAAGAGGTCAATCGACGAATCCAACTCGGCTGGGCAGCGTTCGGGAAGCTAAGGAAGATCTTCTTGTCCAATATTCCACAGTGTCTGAAAACGAAGGTCTACGACCAGTGTGTGTTACCAATGATGTCATACGGAACAGAGACGTGGTCTCTGAATGTTGGCCTCATATCAAGGCTCAAAGTCGCTCAGCGGGCCATGGAGCGGGCTATGCTTGGTATTTCCCTACGTGATCGAATCCGTAATACGGAGAAGCGTAGGAGAACAAGAGTGACTGACATAGCCCGCCGGGTTGCCATGCTAAAGTAACAATGAGTAGGACACATCGCTCGACGAACCGATAACCGTTGGGGACGAAAGGTTGTAGATTGGCGACCACGTATCGGACGGCGCGGCTTAGAACGGCCCCCCACCAGATGGACCGACGATCTGGTCAAAGCTGCGGGGAGCCGTTGGATGTGGTCGGCACAGGACCGCTCGTTGTTGCGTTCTCTTGGGGAGACCTATGTCCGGCAGTGGACGTTGAAAGGCTGATGGATGGATGACCTAATGTTCAATTGCTACGTATTGATATGTCAATAACTCAATTTCTGAATAACTATCACACATGCAATCCTCTAGTGTTTGAGGTTAAGTATGTCCTCGTCAGTTATCCTCCTCAGTTAGGAGCCTAAGAGTCCAATGTCATTAGATGAATGGTTACGAGAGGCTTACCAAGGTCACCCTCGCATTTTTTTAAGTTTTTCAATTCAAGCAATTCCTTTTTTCTGGCTTCTTATAATCTATGTAGTTGCATCAAAGAGTAGAATAAATAGTTGAATACTAAATCAAACAAAAACTGTAATCTGCGTATAAACCAATATTCTCTTTGGTATATTTTCAGAATTTCTATGAAATTTTCAGTCTGACCAGTTTGAGCTTTAAGATTCTTCAAAGATCTCATAAAGCTGCATCATCAGCTCATGAATGCCGTAAACTACGAGAAAATCGGTTCATTTATTCAAAAGTTATTGCGATTTGAAAATTCAACGAATAGTGTTTTATTAAATCCCTATCAGACTTTTGAGCTCGAAGAGCTCAAAAAAGCTCGAAAGGCTCAGAAGTATAGAACAGTCTTTGAGCTCGGAGAGCACAAAATGACACGAAAATTATACTATTAAGAGAGCTCAAAAACGTAATAATCGCAATTTTGAGCGCTTAAGTATCAAATTAGCGGGAAGTTGCAGGGATGGCCTTTAGGGTCAACCGTTTTCCAGTTTTTTTTTAATAATTGCTACTCGGTTTGAGTATTTGCCAATGACTTATTTGACATATATTTCTTTTTCACAAGTAAGTTTAATTTATCAATAAGTTGTAGTTGAAATCAAAGTTATATAAAATTAGTAATCGTATAGTCAAAGTCACGCCTCAGTGAAGCGGTGGTGACTTTACTTAAGATTCTATGGAGTTTAGGCAACACAAAATAGCAAGCTATGCCGCATTACATTATTTGTCAGCACTTATGCACTTACATAAATAGTTAATAAGCAAAAGGCTTAAAAAACTTTTACACACACTTTAAAAGGTACTTGAAATAACACAAGTTTAGGAAAATAATGCAGAGCGACGACATGATCTTCCACGTGTTTCTGTCAAAAGCCTTTTTTTTTTTTATTTTTTTGGGAAAAAATGTACCTAACCGCACACCCCATCGTTTGGGGCAACGAACAGGGTAGTGTGGGGCCCTCACCCACTAAATAAACCCGCCGCGTACCGTCTCTCCGCCGATATTGACGGGCCACCGGAACCATATTACATTCCTTTAGTGGCCCGCCGGCGGCTTACCCTTACCCTTTGCTGAGCGACACATCCACGCACGGAGCGTCGCGCCTTCGCAGGAGCCCTTGCGGGTGGCGGACGTTCCCCGGTCCATCCACCCGCAGCCTCAGCTAGGGCGGCATCAGGCGCAAGTACTGGCGCATGCGCTGCCCCAGTCGCTGGCGGCGGTTCGGGTCTGCGGAAGGATCGGCCTCCCTGGCCCTCTCCGCCGCCTCCTTCTGCGAGAAGACCACCTCGCAGAAGGCCGTGACCGCGGCCCAATTCCTGTTGCTGCCAAGCATCGCTCTAACGACGCCTGGCAACGAGAGATCGCCTCGTCCCCTTGGGGCAAGGTACGTGATACCATGCTGGCGTGCTTACCAGTACTTCGGCCCCTCTTAGCTGATCTACCGGGCCTTCCCGGTGGCGGCATCGAAGTTGAGCTGCTTTCTGACTCCAACGCGTCACCCTCCTGCGCTTTCGAGCGCTTTCGAAGCCGCGAACGCAGTTCCTCCAAAGCAGCTGTACCCGCGCGAGATCTTGGCGGATCTAGCAAACAAACGTCTGATCTGTCAAAAGCCTGAGTATTCCAATTTGTAAGACAAAATGAAATGACGACTGTCATCGTTCGACCATTTGCAAGAAGGAGCTTGTAGCCTAGTATTGCTAAAATTAAATTAAAAAAAGCGCTGTTAATAGATATCCTTTTGATTAATGTTAATCAAAATTCCACAAAATATTTGGTCTAGTGGAATTACAGCGTTTTATACAATGTTTATAGTTATTTTGATCACATAATATTTACTCTAATACTATTCTCCCGTTGCTATATCATAGTAGAGCGCGAAAACTGTAAACTGAGAAGTTAAACTACCAAAAGGGGTACATATTAAACCTCAAGGTTGACCATGTTGCATACAAGCACAGTCCTAAACCTTATTTTAGTGCTCTTCAAATGGAGTGCTGCTTGTGTTTCAAGTCATACACCATAAAGCAGCAACATCTTCCTTTGACACAACACGATGAATAACTCCAACTAAATTTGTAAGGAGTACAAAGAATTTATATTTTTGACATTGCTTAAGCCAGAAGTAGCATCGATTTGACAAGAACTTGTGTCGTGATTTGAACAAAGCATAGCTAAAGTTCCGGTTATTATTCATAACAAATAATTTACGTGAGTCATACATCACATGTCGTGTTATATCTAATCTAATCCCACTGATAATTTAGGCGATAAATACTCCCTACAATCATAGTCATATCATTTACTGTTGGTTTTACAGGTTGAAAACAACTAACTGGAATTCATTAAAAATATAACCTCTTTCATCTCTATAGAGGACATCTATAGATTACAAGGTGAATATGACTATTTATTTTATAAAATTTGTTGTAATATTACATCTTCTTAGTTAAGCCTATATTTTAAAACTTTTTAGATATACTGGTAATTCGCAAATACTTCTACAAATTCTATCTAGAACCCATTTGAGTATAATAACCATTCGAATGTAAATATCTAGAAACTATTTATTATTTGTGTCAAGTGCTTTATAGTTTTTTTTTTTTTAATTTATGTCCTTTCAGCTCAATATAATTTTGGCAAGTATTTCTATACTATTTTACTAATAGAATATTGCATACGTTTACAATTTATCATTCCATTTTAACTGATTTTAGTACAAGATGAGAGAGACAGTGGGTGTACAACTATACACGAAAGATTAAAAAACTGTGGATAATATCGATGATTCCCAAACCAAATAAGTCCTATTGAGCCAACAATGAAGTTAAATTTATTGATTGATTAGACTTGTATAATTAATTATCTTAAATAGAACTCAGACACAAGGTGGTTACATTAAGATTACGTCTACACAAATAATATTTTAATCAACCGTATTTTTTACAGTGATGCCACCTCCACACGCGCTTCCGTGCAGTCCACTCTGTGGGACAGGTGCTTGCGCACCACATTGCTTCCACCGAGGCAGAGTATTTCCACCCCCACCACCTCCACATCACTATCCACCGCCCCCACCGCATCACCATCACCCACCACCGCCACCGCACCACTACCCCCCGCATCACCCACCACATCATCACCCACCTCCACCACCACATCATCACCACCCGCCTCCGCCTCCCCATCATCACCCTCATCATAGCTTCCAGCGCTAACATATCAAGAGCAGATCTGACAAAACAATTCAAATAATCTGAAAACAATTATAAACGGAGAAAGAGGAAGGGAATTTGTTTTTTTAATGGATCCTAATGGGTTCAGCAATATTACACAAATAGTGTAGATAAATACTAAATACGTTCGCTCGATTAAGAACATCTACGGAGCTTATGCCATTAATGGATTTCTCTCTAGAGACTTGCCTCACAACACTGCCAGGGGGAAAATTCAGCGAGATACTCATACTTACCTCACACTGTCTTACAATCGACAAAATGTTCGTAATATATACAAGTACTCTTATAATTAAGATTGATAATTGTGCATTGTATAATCTAAAGCACAATAGGAATGAATTAATTTATGATTAGAACTTATTTTGATGTATTTTAAATTTATTTTTGTTATGATGGCGAGATAATAAATGTAACTCTGATCATATCATATATTGTTTCTATGTTATCATTATTTGTACGATATGTTATTTTTTTATGTGTTTCATTTTAAATAGGTATACTTAGTAAAAATTATAAACGAACAAATATGTTTTCTAAGATATTTTTTATCTTTGCTATTTATGTACTATTTTGGCATGTAGATAAATAATTTGTTACTATTAAAATATCGCCCTAGGACCGAAATACTTGTCAAAACGAATCAAACGATTGCAAAGTTGATGGGATTGTGGCTTCATTATCAGATCATGAATATCATCTAGGGCTATCATGGTACTATTCAAGATAACTCAAACTAGCCCTAAATCGATCTGTTGTGACGTTTAATTAACGAGTACCCATGGCCACCTTCTAGCTTCATTATCAGACCATGGATACTATCTGGAGACAAAGTACTCGTCAAGATGAATCAAATGAGTATAAACTCGATGGGGATGCGTTGTTTCATTACAGAGTTACTGTGGCCACCTTTCAGCTCCATTATCAGACCCTGGGTACATTCTAGAGACAAAGTACTCGTCAAGAGTAACCATACGAGCCCAAAATCGATCGGGTTATGTCATTTTATAACGGAGTTCTTATAGCCACCGTTTAGCTTCATCATTAGACCCTGGAAACCATCTAAATACGAATTACTCGTCAAGACGAATTAAACGAGTCTAAACTCGGTAGGGTTGCGCCGTTTCATTGTGGCTCATGAACTCGACACAAGAATCGAGCCTGTATGACATCAAGCCCGACACTCCTCCTGGATCCTGTTGGTACCCCAGTGACGTGCGTAAACTTGCATTTTGGACCGTGTTAACAAATAAAAAGGACCGCTTATTGTGGTGTTCTCTTAGGGAGACCTATTATGTACAGCAGTGGACGTCGAATGACTGATGGATGGAATAAAATATTATTATATACTTGTTTTTGCAATTGTTCTTTATTATTTTTAAAAGCATTGTTAGGTTATTTTTAAATCTGAATTACACTTTTGGAATTGATTTAGAAATTGTGTGTAAAATTAATAAATCTAGACAAAAAACGGAAGTTTTGTTTTATTAGAAGCTTTTGGATCTCACAATTTGTTTTGTCAATAGATTTTGTTAATAGATGTAGGTCCCTGCTTTTATAAGACTTATTTTTATTATCAATATTAGAGTTTGTTAATAGATGTCACTGCTTTTAATAGACTTATGTTTATTATTAATATAAGACAAACTTAAAATGTCATTCTGAATCTCTGAATTGAAGTAATAAAGTAATCTAGTCTCAAACTAAGAACTACTAGACGGAGCCACGGCGTGGCCGCACTTGAAACAGCAATATTTTTTTTAAATGTTGCCAGGTTGACAAATATTTAACCATATTTGGGCAAATTAAACGATAGTTAGAATGAGGTCTGTAACCAGGTCGTAAATAAGAAACTCTTCGTAACAAATATTTTATTGAAAATTGCAACGTTTATCAAAATGATTATTTAAAAGTAAATCTGCCACCCCTTCTATTCATCCAACCATCAGTCTTTAAACGTCCACTGTTAGACATTGGCCTCCCCAAAGAGAATACCAGAACTAGCGGGCTTGTGCTGACTACATCCAACGGCTCCCTGCCGCTTTGACCATATATTTGGTCCATCTGGTGGTAGGGCATGTTACGCTGCGCTGTCCGATACGTGGTCGCCACTCGAGAACCTTTTTCCCCAACGGTTGTTAGTTCGTCGAGCGATATGGCCTGCCCATTGCCACTTCAGCATGCAAAATCGGCGGGCTATGTCGGATATTCACGTTCTACCTCCGTATCCGTAATAAGAATTCGATCACGTAGAGAAATACCAAGACTTTGAATGAGCCTTGATGCAAGATTAGTATTGCTTCTCCATAAATTGCCGTTCTGTTCGATATCTCATCTGGTAAATAATAACAAGTTATATTTATTAAAATAATAGTACACAAGAATACAATTAAATTATCTTTTCTGGGTCAAATAAGTAAAGAATTATCATCCTTCCAGCGCTGATTTAATTAATTGAATAAGATCTTATTTTTATTGCATTTAGTGGCAGACGAGCCACGGCCCATCTGATGGTAAATGTCAACCGTCGCTCATGGACTCACTATACTGAGAGTATTGTCAAGCCACTGCTCACCATTTCATTACACTGATATGAAATGAAAGAATAAACGGCTATCTCCTGCTACGACCAAAAGGCAACGATGTGCTTCATAGCCAGTCCCACGGGAGAGAGAGTACTACAAGTGGTGAAGTTAGCTATATGAAGAATACCACAACCTTATAAATTTGTGTTGCCACCTACCATTTGGGGTGTGAATGTATCTTATTTAATTTTGTTTTACTCCTGGGTTTTATTTTGAAACCCTTAAATCCCAGACAGGTGTCACAAGAGAGAGCAAATTAGTTTCTCTGAATTCTAGATTATGACTGCAGCGGTAGGCATAATCTAGAATTGAGATTTACTTAAAAAGTTGAAGTACAAAGACTTTAAATGCTATACTTACATGAACATATTCACTGGCAATGATTTTGCTCCCAACGTTACAATTTTCTTATTATGTATAATGAAACATCAACAAAATATCGTGAAGCATATTTTGGGTATTTCGTGGGTTGCCTCGTTTTCCCGTAGCATCCACCCATTTCTCTCTCGCATCTGGATTAGAGGAAAACCTAAAATGGTATTTTTTTATCATCATCTCATAAATGACATATAAATTTATTAGTAAAGTGAAAACTGGGCAAATTAAATTCGCAATAAGGCAACACCGAAACAATTCAAAGTAATAGAAATTTAGCTAGAAAACGTGTTTTGCGAGTGTATCTTAGTAGCAATTATTAATTTCGAGTAAAAAAGCCAATTTTATGACACTTTATAGCATTCAATCATTAAATTATTTCATATTTAGATATTTTTATATATATTTTTAGCATTTGACATGCTTAGCACTATACATTAAACACAAAGTGAAAAATGTGAAATCGAAAATAACAGTCAGGAGCAGGATTTGAACCTGCATCTCCTGGATACCGTCCAGATGCTTTGTCAATTCAGCCATCCTGACAATTGCTCCTGCCTGCTAATTTCGATAACAGATCATACTTAACGTCTTTGGGTGACGCCTGCGTCATCTGTCGGAAGTATTTTCATACATTATACCGACCAGGTAAACTTAATTTTACAATTAAGATTTTTACCTAATAATGACGCAAACCCTATAAATATTTAGATATTTTCATATATATTTTTAGCATTTGACACGCTTAGCACTATACATTAAACAAAAAGTGAAAAATGTGAAATCGAAAATAATAATCAGGAGCAGGATTTGAACCTGCATCTCCTGGATACCGTCCAGATGCTTTGCCAATTCAGCCATCCTGACAATTGCTCCTGACTGCTAATTTCGATAACACATCATACTTAACGTCTTTGGGTGACGCCTGCGTCATCTGTCGGAAGTATTTTCATACATTATACCGACGAGGTAAACTTAATTTTACAATTAAGATTTTTACCTAATAATGACGCAAACCCTATAAATATTTAGATATTTTCATATATATTTTTAGCATTTGACATGCTTAGCACTATACATTAAACACAAAGTGAAAAATGTGAAATCGAAAATAACATTTAGGAGCAGGATTTGAACCTGCATCTCCTGGATACCGTCCAGATGCTTTGCCAATTCAGCCATCCTGACAATTGCTCCTGACTGCTAATTTCGATAACACATCATACTTAACGTCTTTGGGTGACGCCTGCGTCATCTGTCGGAAGTATTTTCATACATTATACCGACCAGGTAAACTTAATTTTACAATTAAGATTTTTACCTAATAATGACGCAAACCCTATAAATATTTAGATATTTTCATATATATTTTTAGCATTTGACATGCTTAGCACTATACATTAAACACAAAGTGAAAAATGTGAAATCGAAAATAACAGTCAGGAGCAGGATTTGAACCTGCATCTCCTGGATACCGTCCAGATGCTTTGCCAATTCAGCCATCCTGACAATTGCTCCTGACTGCTAATTTCGATAATTTCGCTCGCTGTAGCTTTTGTAGCATAGTACACTATTTTACAAGCACTATTATCACGTAGTCTTTTTCTCAAAACACTCATTAGCACAAATTAACATTAAATTTTAATTAAAACCCGTATTTTTATACAAAATGTTCGATAATGTCAGTTGGATCGTGACAGACAAAGAATTTTGACATCGTGACAATACCGAAAACTGGCGACGGCGACAAAGACAAAAATCTATGGCTTTGTCTGTTTTTTGCACCAGTAAATTGTATCTTGTGTTCCCGCTCATATATGTCAAAGAATTTTCTTCGCTCTGTCTAGATAGTCTGAGAATCTAATCTTTATTGTATATAGAAAATGAATAGTTAAAATATTTTTTGAAACACGTAAAAAATTAATAGAGCTCCATCTAGCGTTGGAAATACGCAATGAATTGAAAACTATTACAAGAGGTAGTGAAACACCAATCTACTGTCATACTTAAACTGGTCCATTTACATTACAGCTTCATTGTTAATCAGACAGTATTTGTAATAGAATGATTTTCCAGCTAGTCCGTTATTAAATTATAATTCTATGGGAATTCAGCAATATGTTTTAATACAACACATGATCTAGTTTTGAGGGTTTTTCAGGGCAAACTATGTATGGACGCAGAACAATGTCTTTTGACATACATACATTTTTTATCTCGCCAAGGAGTTTGTGTGGTTAAAGCAAATAAAAAGTCCACACGTCGAAGCTGCGGGCAGTAGCTAGTACAAGATTATTATGATCATATAACTTTAAGGGTGGATTCGACCAAACTCGAATTTATACAAGAGTAACTATACCGACAATAATCTATTCCACGATTTTGTTCTCTAGATAATAAACAGTCCTTTTTCCACGCAATCTGACGTATAGCTATACGCGAATAGCAAAGTGAATGTAATACCCGGCAAAAAGAAGTTGTTCTACAAACGGGACGATGTATAGCTTAGATTATCTCAACTCTTATTAGTCGTATTATAGCGTGGGAAAGTAGCTATCGCTGTCACTATAACAATAACTCCTTGTGTTGCACCGATCTCGGTTCTGCGGGGCGTTTACAAGTAAAATAACAGCACAAAAAAAAATGACGCCATTTTTTTATTCTTGGATTAAAAACCCTTATTCCTACTCCTTATTTGATGCTTATCGGTATTATAGTGACTATTCCCGAATAAGCTCGCTATTCTTCGAATTGTTGTTGGTAAAACGTTCGGGGCAACAACCAGGGTAGTGTGGGGCCTGCACCCACTAAAGAAACCCGCCGTGTGCCGTCTCGGACCGCCCGGGCCCGGTGCCCTTTTAGGTACCCACCGGGCCCGGCCATTCTTACCGGGCCCGATCGCCGGAACCGGTAATTAAATTATACAAGTTTTACAGTACAGCATAGCATAAAATATTTCGCTATTTGCTCAATTAGTAATAGTAACACTTAGCCAAAATTTAAGAAAAAACATTATACTTTACTTTTAGCAAATAAGAATTTTGTTTATACCAAAGCTACCAAAGTTTATCTATCTATCTAATCTAAGTTGATTTGACACGTGTAGTACTTTAAGCTGCGTTATTAGTTTCTTATTTTAATACAATGTTTTCTAATAGTCACTATAAGGAGTAAAGAGAAAGACCTGCTTGTTTAAACTTCTAAAAATGAATGATTGCTAATAGGTACTTACTTACTTACTTATCATCACGTCATTTCCCTTGCGGGGTATGCAGAGAGAACAGAGTGCCAAGAGATTCTATTCTTGCATACATCTCTCGCTTCCTCAACATTCATAACTCTCTTCATGCACGTTCGCCGGTTTCGGAGACTCGTAACTGGGTGGAGTTGCGCCGGCCTGAAGTAAATTTTAGAATGGAGCGAGATCCAATTATGGCGCCTCTCCCGTTTGCTCCTAATAATATATACCTATACCAATTGTGAGTGTGAAGTAAGTATGGAACGCGAAAATCTCAACCATACTCTGGTGTGATCCGCGCACTCTATTCGCGGCCGTCTCGTTCATTTCTTTGCTTAAAATACATACAGACAATCGAAAAAAAAAGAAAGTTCTTTTATTTTTCTTTACCATTTAGGCGCCCCCTAGGATTTGGCACCTGAAGCGACTGCTCCGTTTACCATATGGGCGGGCTGACCCTGACTCCACCTTCCTTCAATACATGACTGATTTGGTCTAGGTAGGTGAGTCTCGGTCTCCCCCTGTACCTACATCCTTCCACTTTCGCATTGTATATCTTCTTAACCAGTCGCTCGTCCGACATTCTTTCCACATGTCCGAACCATCGGAGCATTCCCTTTCGCATCTTTACACCAATACTCTCTTTCATGCCTACTCGCTCTCTTACGTCGTCGTTACGAATGTGGTCAATCAGCCTCACTCCACAGATTCTCCGCAGAGATCGCATTTCGACCGCATTGATTTTACTCTCATGCTTTTTTTTGCATACCCAACTCTCCCTTCCATACAATAACGTTGGGACAAGCACTGCGTTGTGTATTGCGACACGTGCCTTCTGGCTGAGGTGATGACTACCGAGAAGTTGTCCCAATGCTCCGTTCACTCTATTTCCCGCATTCCCTCTTCTCTCTACATCAGTGGTGTACCTTCCATCCCGACTGAATCCACATCCAAGATATACAAATTCATCCACTTGTTCTAGCACACTAGTCTAGTTCTAGGTACTTACTAATGTTACTTTTCCGTCCATAAGTAAAAGTAATCAATTCTGTATTAAGTGTGATTTTGAGACTTGAGTGAGACTGATTATTGTGATAATTGTTCATATAAGCCAGTTTGAAATAAATTTTAACCTTCAATCATTGTCTATTTCCATTCATATACTCGTATAGAAATGTTTCATAAAATACTTTAAAAGTTTCATTGCTAACACACAACCCGTCTGGGCCCGCCGGACCCGGCCGGGATGGCAACAAATGCGATCGGGCCCGGCCGGGTTGAGAAACATACCGGGTTGCAAACTCTATTTCGGCCACGGTGTGGCGGCCAGTATCAACAGACGCTACTAGCCTTGAACGCAAGAGATGTCATGACGGCACGATTGGAGGGTCATCAGGAGCAGGACCAACGGTTTTACGTGTTTTCCGAGACACGGTAAAAACACCGGCAAATTCCAAATCCCGAGATCTTATTGAGAATTTCTTGATAGAAACACCCAATAACCTTTTTATTGATCTGACCCAAATTGAACCCAATAACCAATATCTGCAGTCGCGTACACTGCTATTTGTTGACCGAGGCAGTTACAGACCAAACTAGTAGTAATAATATAATTAGAGAAATAAAACGTACTTAGTTTTAAGACAACAAAATTATTTCATAGTTTCCTCTTGAGGTCATAGAGGTCATCCTATAAGGATACCAAACAACGCTCTTATTAAGAAAGTTTTTCTTCATAACAAGATTACATACCCCAGATGCGTTACATTGTGCCAGCGTCATTTTGATCGGGGAGGAATGTTATGTAGTAAGTATATTACTTAAGATTACATTCATTTGATTTGCTATATTTAACATGAACAACAAACTGGGCGAACTCAGATTTTAGTTGGCACTAAATTAACTAAATTTAGTCTGCATTACCTTTTTAAACTTATATTTTTGACTGATAATATAGAACACACATTTTTCACCAAAAGCTTTTTTATTACTAGTCCGTCAATCGCGCTTAAACAATTGAGCTTATTCGCATTTAATTTTTTAAATATATAGAGAAAACGTCGGATTAACATATACTTTTTATCCCGAAAAAAATATAATTCCCTATGAGTAGTTATTTTCATAAATGACCCAACAATTAAAAGAATTAGAACGAAATTTGGTATATCTACATACAAATTTTAGTTTAGATAAACACAGAATATTGTTTATTAGTTCCTGTCGGTTATGCCTATACGACTCTATGGGCTAAATGTTGAATCTCACGTACAATAAATCGTGGTAATAAGCTAGTAGAATATAATGATGAGACATCAAACTAAGTACAATAAGACTCGATAACTTAAGAAGCATAAAATTGCACAATACCTTAGTTGTACTCCTACGGACTACCTACCTTACCTCGTTATACCGTTGTTGACCATATCGGAGTAGGTACTTTTAAGCATAAATTTAGATATTTCCTTTACTACGGCCACAATCCCTTAAACCATGGTTATGACACTCTGGATACAGGACTGACACAATTGTAGAAAACCAGAAATTATAACGAACATTACATGACTTTTGAACCTTGAAACTATTTAGGTACTTTTTGTAGTGAAATTCGTTAGAGAACTATGCTGAAGACCAGAGATATAGCTTAACCATGGTCTACTAGTTGTTGCCCGCGACTACGTACGCGTGGAATTTATTTTTTTCTTAATATTGATGAGGATATTTTATCCTAAAATACGATATAAATGAAATAAAGCATTAAAACCCGTTTATTAATTTCAATGATGATACTAACAAAGAAATAAACTAACAGACACACAATAAAAATTAAAAATACTTTGGAATAACCAAAAGTGCACGCCTCATAATCTTCATTTTTCACAATAAAGTTGATTATTTGATAAGTATTGGTCTTACTAAGTAGTTTTCAATAAATCACATAGATAGCGCTAATTTCAAAAAGTACTAATGTGGTTCTTATGTCTTATACGCCATCTAGCGCTAATTTTAAGAACTACTTCTACATTGGTCTATAGAAATAATTCTCACGAAATAAGGATAGCACTGGTTTTAGTGTCGCGTCGAGCGTAAATATTCACTATTTTTTTGTTTATTTAATAACAATTAAACCACATTGAATCAGAACGTGAAAAGTGATAGGGTTCTATTCGTAGTTATACTGTATCATAAAAGAAAAAAAAATACTCGATTAGTAAAGTATTTCGGTCGTTATCGTGTTAACATACATTACCTACAACACACGGACGTCCAAAACAGAACTTTTTTAAACAGTTTTTTAACTAGTTTAAACAACAAAAATGGCATCAAAAATATCATGAGTGTTAAAAATAGTGTTTTTTCTTGATATGTGTGAGTATATATTATTTTACAAGTGTAATATATGATAAATAGAGAGATTTTAAATTTGAAAAATCAGTTGTTTTGTGTGAAACGAGAGCAATAACCACCTCAACGCTTCGCTTATGAGGCGTGCAATATTGTGTCCTATCACCATTATCTTATCATCCTTTCTCCATTTTTGTTACATACTTTCTATGTGCTTGGTATATGTTATTTTATATAAACATAACTACATAGTTACGTGCCGTGTGAAATATTAAACTCATAAATCATTAGTATTGCGTGCTACGTTCTTATAGTGTTTTTATAACACATACATACAAATACGTAATTATCCGCCTTATAAAATACATGTATTGTGCGTTTTCTGGTTTGTCGTTCCAATGTAGTATATCCATTCTGTCGTGAAAATGTCAATACATTTACTAAAAACCTATGAACAAAAGATGGTGACATATCACATTAAAAAGTAACACTACCAATTCGAAGCAGCTATATTTATAGGGATTACATGAGCCTGAGTCGTAACAATGTAACAGTAAAAGCGTTTATTATTGCTCCGTATCGTTTTACTTCCCTCTAAGCAATAACATTTCGCAAAAAGTGAGAACGAAAAGTCCATAAATATCACATTCGCACACAGTTCGTTACCCGACCAAGGAAACGGAAGAAAAGCCTTAACTCGCGGAAATATTCACTTCGGCTTATTCTTTTGTGTAGTTTTATCCTCCAATACGTTTAAATAAATACTCGAAGGTTTGTTGTCTATAAGAAGCAATACATTTAAAATTAAAATAATGTAGCTAGTCCGTTCTTAGTATTATATAATTCGTCTCCAGGCACAATATTGAACTGGTAAATAAAAGCAGCTAATTTGTTTTATCACCATATCACGCCTGAGAAACAAAGGACTCTCTTTCTCCCTGTTTTCATACTGCTGTAATAATGCATATTGCTATGTTATCTTTGTTACGTTTGATAATAACTAACTCGTTACATTTTGTGTATTTATTTATTAGGTGAAACTCAAAAGGGGTACGTACGGTGACGGCTTACCTCCTAGTATGTCCTCGTCGCCTCGGGGAACGTTGGCATTGGCCAGTGACTAAATTGCCAGATGCCTGTCTTGCATCTGCGTTTCTCCCTGTTTTAGCAGAAAACACAGCCAATGGACAAGGATTCTGAAGCCACCGGGGCTATAGTTATTCCCCCGGCTCTGGAATGGTGGAAGTGGGGCCAATCTGCGAAACTCAGGGAGCCATTAGCTTACCACCGAAGGAATGTAACACAGTTCCAGTGGCCCGCCAATAAAGGCGGAGAGACGGCACACGGCGGGTTTCTTTAGTGGGTGCAGGCCCCACACTACCCTGTTCGTTGCCCCGAACGAAGGGGTGTGCGGTTAGGAACATTTTTTCCCGCCTTAACAAAAAAAAAGGGAGTCATTAGCTTAAAGGTCACAGGACAACTTGTGTTGTGTGTATTGCCTTGAAGGTGTTCATCTCCAGTGGAGTATGAATGGCTAATGTACAGATATAGATGTATACCAGTATCATAGACAAGAGTCACTTTATATAAGTAATAATTTACCTATAATTATTATTTTTAAAATGATTAAGTTGATTGTTAAGATAAAATTAATTGAATAAACGCACGTAACCTAACATAATGGATACTTATTGACTATGGAATTTAGGAAATGGGTTCTCGTTCCTATAATGACTTTATTAGTATACAGGTGGGATGCCTGTGTAGTCATACATTGTATGTAATCCGTATGTTATTCCTTACCAATGCTTATGAGGCCCTCGGGAACAAAAGGGCGACCCAACTTGTACCTTCAGTGAAGTAATATTATATTTAACCTACACTCTATATGACATTGGAGAGATAGAGAATATATTAAGAAATTTGGAATGGTTAGCTATTACACACGATTTATATTCTCTGAGTAAGAACTTATGAGAAAGTATGACATCAAGTGTGTATGTGATTAGGTAAGCTTTTTTATATACAACGCGGGAGGCAAATAAGCATACATATTGGTACTTGACAATAAGCGGTAACAGTACCCGATAGATGCCGATGATGATAAAGGTATACTCGTGCGTCGATGGAGGGATAGAAGGCGGAGAGAAAGGATAAGGGGTAAAGGCACTCTCACTCACCATACGAAATACAGCAGTAGGAATACCTAACGTTGTTACACACTGATCTTCTGTGAGAGGGTGATACTTGCCCGATCGAGCCGGCCCATTCATGCTGAGACAAACAAGGCTCTTACTACTAAAATTAGGCTTCACTAGAAGTGCTATGGTTGTGTAGCCCGTCACCTTCATATCAGGATATGTAACCTCATAAAATAAAAGTCATGCTTTGTGGATACATAAAATAATCTCGACATAAATTATTAGAACATTACGTGATTGTCGTAAAAGTATACGAACACGTTCATTCATGTTCGTATTCAAGAAAATTAAATTTTAAACGCCGTAATGACTTTGAGCATTATAAATTTAATATTTCCTTCGCTCGTCGACGTGAAAAAATATGGGAACGCCTCCTTGCCGCAATAAATTAATAGATATTATTTCATTAATAGAGTATTAGGACGGAAACCTAAGATATTGTGTGTATGTTATTTAATAAAGACCAAAAATAATTCATCATTTTTATTTTTAGGAAACAGTCTAAACACAGTTTTATATGTATAGGTACATAAAGGAAAAGATATTGTAGAACCTAAAAATCTTAAATTCTCTATGGATTAAAGTTCTTATGTTTATCAATGGTTCTTATTTTTTTTTATTGCCTGTAGTAGCAGACGAGCCACCCATCTGATGGTAAATGGTAACCGTCACTCATGGACTTAACTGCCGACAGTAATGTCAAGCCGCTGCTCACCATTTCATTTAACCGATATGAAATGAAAGAATAAACGGCTATCTCCTGCTACAGCCAAAACGCAACGATGTGCTTCATGGCCGGTCACATGGGAGATGGTGGTACCAACCCGCTCGGACCCGATACCAAGTGAGTACTCCCACTTGGTACCCAGCCCTACCACCAGTCATGCATTGGATGATAATTGCTTACTTCCCTTAGTAGCCTCATACGACACCCGTGGGGAAGAATGGGGTGGTGACACGTGTTGTGTCTGTTGACGTGTAACCACAGCGGTGCAACGCGATAACCGCGACTCTATGCTCTATCTTCTTTCTTCGACCAATCCATATTTGAACATAATTGAAAATGAATTTCTTTTTTACTTTCGACAAGCCCGAACATTCTATTTTTAAAATTAGTCGAAGTATATCTGGCCAGTATGCGTTAATTTGTTTTGACAGAATTTATGACCTGACTACATAGGTATGTGGATAACTATTGAACCGTTTGTTTTTATGTAAATATTTGTCCAGTGTGAAAATCAAACTCTTAAGGTTAAACTGAGATCTCACTCACTTGATACCAGTGCAATTAAAAGTGTTGTTGTTTGTTATTTATCAGACAATTAGCTCAAAACAGATAACGTAAAGAATAAAATAGAAAATTAACTCCCATTTCACTTTGGTTCAAATCACGCATAAAACACTTTTGTACGAAAGTATATATAGCCTCGTGTCTTGAGTATCATGTATCTAAGTAATTTCTTTTGTGAGCAAAAGCAAAAACGAAGAACGAGCAACGAGGCTCCAAAACTTAATTAAAACCTTCACAACAGGTTGCTACCCATTTAGTTAAATGTAAAAAAAGCAAGAATAAGTATTCAAATACATTTACTTACAAAAAACGCGAATACAAAGCTATAGTAAGTACCTACAATCAGAAACACCTCTTGCATTTGGTGGCAAGCGATTCAATAGAAGGAAATTGGATACCGCCTCTTAGAAACTCTACAATAAAACCAATCATACACATATTTTATATGATTTGTTTAAATTTAATTCATTTTTGTATTGTTTTATACTGAAATATATTAAAAGCAGTCTCTTCTAGGATTTTTGGGGAGGCCAGAGGGGAGCCTTTTGGGCATACCTTGTTGGTTGAAGTGTTTTTTTTTTATTGCATATGGTGGCAGATGAGCCACGGCCCACCTGATGTAAAATGGTAACCGTCGCTCATGGACTCAACTATACCGAGAGTATTGTCAAGCCGCTGCTCACCATTTCATTCAAGAAATGAACTGAACGAATTAACGGCTATCTCCGGCTACAACTAAAACACACCGATTGTGATTTATGGCTGGTCACACGTGACATGGTGGCACCAACCCGCTCGGGCCTGATAGCAAGTGAGTACTCTCACTACCATACCACCAGTAATGCAATAGGTGAGAATTGCTTACTTCCCTTGTCGCCTCGTACGAACGTGGGAAAGAATGGGGAGGTGACACTCGTATTCTTAGTCCGTCACCACACGGACGTATAGTATCAAGACAATGTCTAAAATATAAGTAGGTATTTAACTGGTTATCGAACTCGATACCATCGACTTTGCTTTCCTTGGTTTTGCCCGGAAATACAGATATGATGAAATACTTAATAAAATTAAAATTAAATCATATAGCAAATATGAGCGGCCGCAGATGAAAACAAAATACACTACAATTTATTATACTCGTAAGGAACAACAAAGCGAATCCGGTACGTTATTACGGCTCGTTTCGATGCAAAATGCCGCTTCCTTGAAATATGCGACACCAAATGAAAATATAAATTCTGGTAAATGCAAAAGCAAGTCAGGATAGTGCATCATATTCTTGTAGTTCTGTCCTAAAGTTAATCGTAAACATAACATGCTTTTAGTAAATTAATATCCACATATAAGTACGTTTACTTGTATATAAAACTAAAAAGAAAATAGATATGCATGTATGTGTTATACAGTAAGGAACTATAAATATAACTCCTAAAAAATAACTCTTGCACACAATGAGCATCGTGTGATTTTATTCACAAGCAGACAATCGCATTTATTTTTTAAAATATATTTTACAAAGGTACTACAGCGTTACAGTTTTAAGCTTTTACGTTATCAACTAATTAGATCTTTTAGTTGCAACCTCTGTAACCGAAACTTTCACTGTACCTTTCGACGCCTCAATCACCGTCACCATTTTTCTCAATTTAACTAATATTATGGAACCCTAATATAAATATTCAATTCAAAGTTTAATTCGTTGAAGGTTTGAGCTACGTTCACCTTACAGCAGGAATGGCAATAGTTTTAATGAAAAACTCCAGAAATTGGTCAAAGAATATAAATTACGCCACTATGTCTCATTAGTTCACATTTATAATATTAGTAACGATATGATAATGCAATTTTATGCACTAACTTACTAACTGCTATTTTTGGTTCATATAAGTGTTTGTAAAATGTTAGTTCTTGCATTAATACGGCTTATAAAATACAGCTATGTAGCAACAATTTAAAGGTCTACTAAACATTCTACAATTACTAAACATTCACGAGCAAGCTTTGAACTTGCTTGCTCCTGGAATATCGTCCCAGATGCTTTGCCAATGGCAATTGCCAATCCCGACTCTTATTTTCAATTTCACATTTTCGTACTTTATATTAACTACATTTGAGCTAAAATAAAATATGCGGTATTAAATATAAACGTTATATGTATATTCTGAACAGTGTTAGAAAGCTTTTTTTAAATCAGACGTTATATAACATGAGACTGTCCTCCTGTATGTTGAACCGGTCTTCTCTCAGACTAAGAGAGATTTAGGCCGTAGTTCACCAATCAGATCCAGAGCACGTTGGCAACACAAACTGTCGAGAAAATCTCAAAGGCATGTATATTTCATCACGATATTTTCTATCATTCATCCACCCATCCATCAGCCTTTCAACGTCCACTGCTAGACATAGGCCTCCCAAGAGAATGCTACAACGAGCGGTCCTACGCCGACCCCAACCAATGGCTCCCCGCGGTCTTGACCAGATCGTCGGTCCATCTGGTGGGGGGGCGTCCTACGCTGCGCCGTCCGACACGGGGTGGCCACTCGAGAAACTTTCTTCCCCAATGGTTGTCAGTTCGTCGAGCGATGTGGGCTACCCATTGCCACTTCATCATGCCAACCCGACGGGCTATGTCGGTCACTCTATCTATCATTGGCTAATGATGATTTGTAAATAAAATATAGATAAATTCCAACACTTTATTCCATGACTACGATATACTTTGTGATATAAATGAAGAGACAATACATTGAATAAGGAAAACAGATTGGGGATTGTGTAAATGAAATCGTTTCATTTCAACCAATTCCTTTATTCAATAGCATTCGTAGCCAATGAGCTCCTTTGTAGCGCTTACGTAGCAAAATTGATGTGGTTGCAGTGACGGACATAAATTGTCTCTGTTCAGCACTGATATGCGATCACAAACCGCAATAGTGGTCGCGCCAGCTACGAAATGTTCGTATGACATTTCATTCACAACTTAATGTTTAATTAAATTCTAATTGTAATAATATAACATTTTTTACAAATATGGTTATATTTTACACATACCTAGCATGTACTTTTTAACTAAAATAAATAATATTTTTGGTTTATTGTTAAATAGTTGCTCGGTGGTGCAGGATAATGTGAGCGACTGCTGATCTTGAGGTCTCTGGTAGGATCCCCGGATCGGGCAGTGCTATTGAGCTTTTTCGTAAAAAGTAGAATTCTCATTAGCAGCCCGGAGTTTGGAAATGTGCCCGGTAGACGGCAATAGGCTCGCCCCCTATTAAGTGGGGCTTAAACATAGTTGCCTGACCATGGGTGTGTAATGCTACCTACCCTTTCGGGGATACAGGCTGCTGTTTGTGTTAAATAGTAGTTAGAATATTTATTTTGTAAATGGAGTAAATACATTTATAGGACCACGGAAAATTGCCATTAACTTGATGCACCCGGATGATTGTTAGAATATTTATTTCTAGTCAAATATCACAATAAATCCTATGGTGGAAATAATACGTACAGCGTTATATGAAGCTAACTAACGCATTAAGATTAAGAGTCATCGCCGGAAATTTTGTGAGAAGAAGAACTCAAAAAAATCAAGTACATATAAGGTGTGTGTTAGATGTAAATAATTGCTATAGGTGTAAAAAAAAACACGTGGGGCAGTCTTTGGGGACTGCCGATAGAAGTGAATAAGTAACTTGGGAATTGTATCGTCAAATTAATTGGTCATTAACACTTCTTACCTACAAACTAAAAATAATAATCTAATAGCTTGACGATACAATTCACAAGTTACTTAGTTTTCACTTCTATCAGAACGTTCAGTGACAATGACGTGAGTTCCTTTATTTTTGTTCACCCAAAAAATGCTCAACGCGCCTAAAAAACAAATTATTACTAGTGAATGAGGAAAAAGAGAACTTTAGTACGAGCGGGAATCGAACCTGCGTCCCTTCCTATCCGAGGAAGTGCTCTAATCCACTGAGCTACCGTACTACCTTGCGGTCATACCCAATTTCCTCATCACATTTGTCTTAATTATATGTGGCTCGAACTCGCAATCACTGTGCTTTATAACCTTAGCACCACTCCTCGCCTCACCACTTCAGCACTCCTCCCCACCAAACACCATCTCGCCTCGCCTACCGCCTTCCGCCGAGTCAATTGAATTTCTTTCGTTACAGAAGTTTTCACTTTAAAAATAACTTGTTTAATAATTTAACAAATAATATTGGATGACCGAGCTTTGCTCGGTATTTTTGTTTTGGTAAATTGAGAGTTTTTCTCACAAAAGAAAGAATTGAAAAAAAAGGGGGGAAAACGTCGCACTGGAGACATCTAGACTCGAACCGGGATTTTCTGGTTTTGGGACCGCCCGATTTCCCACCTGAGCTATTATAACCTTGTAGATGGTGGCGAAATTTACCTTCGTATTCTAATAATATTGTAGCAGTTTTTCATTGCCTGAAAACCCGGATAAAACGACGTTTTCTAAAAATGAAACCTAGCTAGATCGATTTATCGCCCCCGAAACCTCCTGTATACTAAATTTCATGAAAATCGTTGGAGCCGTTTCCGAGATTCAGATTATATATATATATATACAAGAATTGCTCGTTTAAAGATATTAGATATGTAAAACTGTGTCCGTGATTCGAACCATATTTTTACAACCAATTAAAAATAACACTAATATAAAAGACAAACAACTAGCATTAGAAAGCAGTGTAGAGCTGCTTTGTTAAAAGTGGCTTTTCTATCGTTGCTCTATCTCCTTCTACATTTTATATAATATTTTGTTGTTATTATATCCCTGTTTAGTTACCTATTAGTGGGTTTGTAGTTACCTATACATAACTACAATATAAGATAACGAGCAACAACGTCTCAGGAATTTATAAAATTCCTTATTCAAAAGTACTGTGGCTTACATTTTAAATTTTAATAAAATCATTTCTCGCGACTCTACGTGCATACTTCACGTAATCATGAGCAAACACGTTTCACAGAATCTAATATAAGAATTTTATACCCGTAAACACTGTTATACTTTTCCATTCTTTATATTACGTTTTTAAACGCTACATGCGCTAACTCTTTCTGCCTTTCTTCTCTTTCAAACATCTTCACAAACTTTCACACAATTAAGGTATACAAATAGGATAATATTTAATTTCATCTAGAACTATTCTCTAGAACTATTTCTCTAGAACTATTATTATTCTTTCATTGATTGAAAAATAGCTATATTATTCCAGATAGAGGTAAGTTACATATTGTTTATTTATATTAAAATGGTATAGCATCGTGCAGTCACTAGTAAATAAAGTAAAAATTAAAATACATACTAGAATAAAATAGAAAAATTATCTTAAAACCCTGAGCAAGATAATAAATTATTCAATGTTATTATTATCGTTGTATACTATCTACACAAATAAATAAAATTGAAGTGCCTGGTTGTAATGATAGACATTATATAATAACTTTTAGAGAGAAAGAGTATATACGCTATAGCGTGGTAAATTGTTATAGGTATATTTTATATGTTATACGTATACCTATAACAAATTACCAATTTTTTAAGTTTGTGGCTGTCTGTTTGTTTGTTTATTCCGGCTAATCTCAGAAACGGCTGGACAATTTCGGTGAGACTTTCACTAGCAGATAGTTGTTGTTAAAAGGCGCAAAATAGACTACTTTTATTTTGGTAAATAATTAGGGTCCTGCGGAAAAAAATAAAACCCATAAAATTGTGAATTAATGCTAGAATACTAGAATGGCTGGACCTATTTAGACGGGACTTTCACTAGCAGATAGCTGTTGTTATAAGGAGTAACTTACGCTACATTTATTTTGGAAAAATAATTAGGGTACCGCGCAAAAAAACCATGAAATGTGAATAAATACCTATTCAAATAGATAAGTATATACGTCGTTATACACAAAAAAAACATAGCATCACGCTTATATCCCCGAAGAGGTAGGCAGAGATGTATTACACATCCACGGTTCGCCAGCTATGTTTAAGTCCCACGTAATAGGCGGCGAGCCTATTGCCGTCTACCATATTTATGTTCTACCATATATACGGATATTTATCCACGGCTAATAATCTCCTGAACGGCTGGACTGATTTTGACGGGGCTCACGGGACGGGGTTCGGGGGACAAGGATTACTACCTTTATTTTGGAAAAATAATTGGGATTCTGTACTAAAAAAGAAAACACTACCTAGATGAAACCCACCACGCGGACGAAAGGCGGGTAGCAGCTAGTACATTATAAATATGTAACAGAGCTATGTCTATACATTTAAGATATTTGCGAAAATATGACTATATTTAGGCATCTATGAACATGTTCTTTTTTTAGTTTTTAGATATTGTCAGTTTGCTTACACACAAAAAATTATTGAACGGATTTTGGTGAACCTTTTTTTGGTAGCTCTTGATTAAGCTCAAAAACTGACACTTTTTATTTCGCTACTATATTAGGAACCTGATATATTAATGCAAAACTAGATTTTTCCTGCGGTGGAGCAGCGGGCAAAAGCTAACTGTTACTGTTGTATTTTTAAATAATAATGTAAGATGACCTTCGAAATGTTCCTACTATTTCAACGGCTTATTCTACTAATAGTAACTATTTGTAATTCACGTAAATAATAAGTAAGTACTTACTTGGTATATCTGATCTAGGGGTGTTCGTGACCATGATGCATCTTCGACGAAAGCCGAAAACGCTATGCTAATCAATTATGAATGTAATATATTCACTACTTCGTTATAATAAGAAATATGTCTCAATGAGCAGTAGCTTCCTCCACAGTAAGAGGGTTAATGTCATTTTCTGGACAGAGATGTAGCATCTTTTCTACAACTCTTAAATTGCTCGCTTGACATAAAATTAATAATATGAACAGAAAACCTAATTTAATAAATAATTTTATACCGCATAACTACTTATGCAATAGTAGGTACAAATTATATTGTCATCAAGTCCATAATCATCTTGGTGCTCCACTGCAAATGCAAATTTAATACCACTATAAATCGTTCCCCCTCTCCTGCGCAGCTATATCCAACCACCCCTTCAACCCACTCCCAAACCGTAAGTAGAAAAATGTAGCGTGAATTAGTATCGATTAGGAACCAACCTTTTCAATCTGAACCATTCGACAAACTACAATTTCCGTGTGAATATATTTTTATCGTTGACGTTTGCAGGTGATTTATCAGGTGCAATTGCGCGACTGAAGAGCTTATATAATATGAATTTTAGTTCTTTCTCACTGAAACTGAGGTGAAGAAGATGAAATATAATACACACATGCTTATAATTACTGTATAAAGTCTTATGAACTTAATACTTTGGCTTGCATTGATGTAAAATATTATACTTTATTTAGTACTAGCCTTTGCCAGCGGCTTCGCCGCAGCCAAAAGCTAGTTTTTCGGCTATATCTCAGGTTCCCGATATAGTAGCGGGACAAAATGTATACCAGTTTTTAAGTCAAATCAAGGCCTTTCAAATAAAAGAAGTTGCATCAACATCCATTTAGTAGTTCTTTTAAATTAATTCTACAAAAAAATCTAGTTTATATAATTTTCTAGTTTTTCGGTTATATCTCAGGTTCCCGATATAGAAGCGGGATAAAATGTATACCAGTTTTTAAGTCTAATCAAGGCCTTTTAAATAAAAAAGGTTGCATCAAAATCTGTTCAGCAGTTTTTGTGTGATACGCGAACAAACAAACAGACAAAAATTCTAAAAAAAATTGTTTTGTGTTTAGACACGCCTATATAGCCTATTGCAGACATTTTTTCTCAAATATCTTGAATGTACAGACACAGCTCAGTTACAGTTTTATAATAGTATAGATAAGATTAGCGACCTGTACTGGTATTACTATATTATTATTATATTACCACCTGGCTGTAATATACTAATCAAGAAAATCTTTAGTACTTTAGAAGAACTACAACTCTAGTATAAATAAGGTTTATCTAGCGAGTAATTAGCTGGCGACTTTTACTTAAAGAAAACCTAATTAGGTATGTTAGACATCCGTTTTATCCATATAAACACTCCTTGAAAATATAGGTTACTATACAACAGTTACGAGTATAAATCCTTTGCGTGTTTTCGTAGAAGTAAGCGGAAATACAGACAAACACGAAGAGTGACTTTATTTTATACTATTTACACATATAGATATTGTTATATCCGTTATACGCTGTATTTATTACCAGCAACTAAAAACTTTTGTCAAGCGTAGATAAATATCGTTTACTTTCATAAAATAATTCCTTTATCAAAATGTGATAAAATTTATGAGTAAAAATGTTAACTCAAAAGACGTTTCGCCTTTTAAAATAAATTGAATTTATCACGTAACACAAGAAGAGTACCTATCCCTTAGCTTGACTTGAATAATATTGGAAATAAGATCTGCTTAAATAATTTTATTTACGAGCTTGTACACTTCAGATGAATTGTAACATATAACTTTGAATTTTACCTACTATTGCCGTAACTGGTTGGAAGACGAGAGCAGTCAGTACAGCAGCAGACGCTCACTCGCATTCCGCATACATTACTCACAGAGTACGCTTTCTACAAAATTAAATTTTGATGGCTCCTCGGATAATGTAAAAGTAAGCTACTCTTTTTTAAATAACAGTCATTTTTGAAATGCATTTCATATTTCATTAACATAGCAGCGACAAATAGAAATAAGGAATGTTAAATGTAGGAGATTTTAATAAAATCTTGTGTTCTTTAATGTAGATGGTTTTTATCAAAATATTATTTTGTCTTGACTATTTTATTTATAGTCTCCATAGTGTATAAAATGTTCACAAGCCCGTTATTTTATTACTATAGCGCTGGGTTGTGGAATATAATTTAAACCTGCGCTGTACCGCCAGGTTTTCACTCGGTTATAATTTAAAACATGTTAAAATATAGCTTAACATCATGTACGTCTACAATATTTTGAGGATATACTGTCTTTGTATGTTTAGGGATTTATTAGATATCACGATAGGAAAAGATGACCTTGGCATTTATCATTACAAAATAAAACACAATATCTTAACATGTGTAAATCGAAAAAGAAGATTACATAATCTTCTTTTTCGAAAATTTACACATGTTAAGATAAAAGAAAATTTGTACAAGAAGACGTTTCAAATACCTTTTCTTCTACAAAGTACTTATAGTCTATGTACTCATATAATAGAGACTGTTAATTTCCTGGTTTAATCTCTAAGCTAAAAGCGAGAAAGGCCAATTTAAATTAGTTGTTTCTTTGACTCCCAAGATTGATGAAACTGTCGCACGACTTCACTAAGTTCAACGTTTCAAATTATTTTCCTTGCAACTTTTGAAAACGTTGTTTCATTATTCAAACTGAAACAAAGCCTCGGACGTAACAATTATAGAAAGAGCTTTAGATATTAGTATGGTGCCTTATATGATATACTTAATATAAAATGGCGAATAGCCTAAAAGCCTATCATGATCTAAGTAAAGTTGGGTCTTACACAGTAAATAAATTGCTGGATTTTTGAAAGCTTTACGTGTTACTGTGATCAATGAGAAGGCTTTACAGTTTGTAATGGGAGATTATTGCATCTCATTCTACCGCGTCTGTACAGCAATATACTGTCTCTATCGTTAGTCTAAGGCTATTTCGAGAGGGTGTTCAGCCCATAAGTAAAGTAAAACAGAGGGCTGTCAGTTCTTGTTAGCGAAGATTTCAAGGTTTTTATTCACTGCCGTCTCTTCCAATTTGATTGATTCTGTGTCTTTTTTCTTTCCTGAGTAAGATATCAATGGAATTGGAATTCTTAAAAATATTTAAATAGCTAATTGCTAAAAGCTATTGACCATTGATATTTTTATATAAGTACCTATATTTTAAACACTTGACGTGCTCGAATATTTACTAAAAGACAAAGTGTGAAAATGTAAAATAGAAAAAGATAGTTAAGAGTTGGTATGGGCGGGAACCCCCGCCACTTGGGACATCGATCCGTTTTTTTACACTTTGCACTCACAGAGTGACTTGTATTATGACATATTTTGACGGTGTAAACAAACAACATAGCATCACGCCTGTATTCCCCGAAGGGGTAGGCAGAGGTGTATTTACACACCCACGACTCGCCAGCTATGTTTGAGTCCCACGTAATAGGGGGCGAGCCTATTGACGTCTACCGGGCACATTTCCAAACTTCGGGCTGCTACTGAGAATTTTTCTTTTTAGGAAAAAGCTCAACAACATTGCCCGGCCCGGGGATCGAACCCAAGACCTCATGATTAGCAGTCGCATATACTACCGCTACACCACCGAGGCAGTTACGGACGGTGTATTTATCATTATATTTGCTTAAGCTTCAACATATCTGATGGCAGGGAATCAGACCAGTTCGATGCCAACACCGGCTCACGTAGTAGCTACGGACCTCCTAACAGGCACTAGTAACATTTTTGTGTATCGACCACCCTTTCAGTGCTGTGAGAAGTCATGCCATAATATCACATTATGCAAGCTACAAATAATTGATTTCCATCCATCCATCCATCCATCCATCAGCCTTTTAACGTCCATTACTGGATAGGCCTCCCCAAGAGAACGCCATAATAAGCGGTCCCGTCATGGGGGATAATGCCGTAATCGTCACGCTTGGCAGGCGGGTTGGCGATCGCAGTGGATGTTGTTAATACTCGAGGTAGTGCTGCTGCCCACTCCCCCGGTATTATCTCGGTCGGCTCTTACGACTCCCGTGGGTAGAGAGGGGTGGGACAATTCTAAAGCCAGCCCCACTTGCCCTTGAAGTGAGCCGCGGATCCCGTTATGTGACAGGTGATAGTAGTAGGATTGTCGTAAGACGTGCACCATCGCTTACCTCTTACGGGATAAGGCCGCGAAGCCTTGCGGCTGGAGTGAGGTTTAAGTTGTTGAATGTTACGACTTACTATGTGATTTTACTTGTCGTAAAACGTTTATATAATTATATTCATATATAACGCCCGCCCCTGCTTTACACGGCTGCAATAACAAAGAAAATTTTTACGAGTACTTGTTAATAAAAGCATTAAATTTATATTTTGATACAATATTTATTAACACAAAAACCTATCCTTAAAAAAATACCTATACGACACTGAAAACCGTTTCAAAATCTATTGCGTGGTTTAAAAGAAATAAGAGGAGAAAGAGACAGACGCGAACAGCTACTTTATTTTATATTATAAGTATTTAGAGACATATTAAAAACATCTATGATATACAGTTATCGAGGAAGGTGGAGATAAGAAACTACTCAGCTAAAAAAAAACAAAGCAGTCATGAGGACTGCCAA
The DNA here is from genome assembly GCA_948253155.1 of Leucoma salicis. Classification (NCBI taxonomy): domain Eukaryota; kingdom Metazoa; phylum Arthropoda; class Insecta; order Lepidoptera; family Erebidae; genus Leucoma; species Leucoma salicis. Next base: position 12,232,146 of record OX411815.1, read on the forward strand.
GAGAAGTGAAAACTTAAAACTATAAATAAACAGTTGTTATTTTTGTTATTTTTTTTTTAATCTTAAATTAAAACTTGTAAATCAAAAACAAAGTACTCCTCAAGACGAATCATACAAGCTCAAACTCGATGGGGTTGCGCCGTTTCATTATAGAGTTCCTAGGTCCACCTTCCAGCTCCATCATCAGATCAGCTCCATGTCATCATAATATTGCATTGTCACGCGATATACATGTGAGTGTAAAAAACCGGGAAGTGTGTCAAATTTAATTTCCAATGCACACACTATAGCTGTGTCTCGTAACGGCGTCGCGAGTCCAGAGATTTTATCTCATCTAAAAATATGCGTACCGCGCTAAAAGAAGTTTTCACTTCAAAAATATGAAAGAGCATTAAAAGAGACTCGCGGGCAGAAGCTGTTCTGCCCGCGACTTTGTCTACATGAACTTCAGAATGAAGAAAAAAGTAAGTGAATAATATAATATAAATACTTGTCTCTACATCAAATTATTTCTACGCAAAAATAGCATTCCTACAGGTGACTTCGCCATCGTGGACATTAGAATTACACCCAAAGAGAAAAAAAAAGTGTGTAAGTGATTAAAAAAATAATATCATAAAATCATCTTTCACATCTCTTGCGCTTAAATCAAGAAAATTTGTATCAGTAAAAGGCAATGCCGAAATGATAAATGTCTTATTTATTCACCGAATAATATTGTACCGGATTACATGCACTAAAAAATAGCCAATATATGCATAACAATATGCACTAAAAAGGTTTGTGTCCGTTAAATTGTATACAAACAACGATAATCCGTTAGTGCAAGGTGTTGCTTCTTTAAAAACAATTTGACCATAACTGTTTATCTCGCTATATTTATTAGATATAGGTCTAGATTATGATAGGTAAATAAAAATTATATAAATGAAATTTGGGTATGATATACTTATCCGGGAAATAAACTAAAAATATATGTGCAATAATAGTTAACTAACAGAAACCTTCTATTCTTCCGGGATGAAAAAATAGCTTATGTCCTGTCCTATATTCTAGACTATAAATAATATTAATTTAATGATGATCGGTATTTAAATGTAATGAATCAACTATATATACTAAATCTATGGAATCAACAAACAAATTTGCTTTCACATTTATGATATTAGGTAATGAATAGCCAGGTGGGAAGACCGATGACTGCTAAGAGGTATCGAATTCGATCCTAAGTGCGAGGTTGAAATTCGCAAGGGATGGTTAACTCTTTAGAGTTTAATGCGTATTTGTACGCAAATTATCACACCAGACGAAAGAAAACATCGTGAGGAAACTTGCATGCCTAAGAGATTATTTTAAATGACATGTAAAGTACATAGTAGCGGGATATTTTTGGACTATGGCCCGAGTTTCCCTCATCAACCTGTGCTATCAACTTTGATCTAGCTTAATAGATAACAGTAGAAACAATTGTGATGAAATGAAGTTATGCATCAGAATTGAGACGGGACAGTAAGACAACAGTAATAGAACACAAAACCACATTAATCTACTATCCTTATTTAAACAAGTATGTTCCGTAGTAACGATAATACTAAAGTTCACGCAAAAAAGTCGCAGGCAACGGCTACTAGTCATCATCATGTACAGTCATGAAAGCACGATAAACAGATTTCAGTGTCAATCAATTAAAACTTCAATGTACATTATATTACTAGCTAGTATTAGTACCTTTAGAGAAAAAAAACCTATAAATACTTATAAAAACCAATATATTTTGAGTTCTTTTCAATAAATGGACACTCACATACCTATGAACTTTCACCACCCACATCCTCCCCTTAAAATAGGAAAATAAAAATCCCTGAACCTAGTCTTTATTTATTTATGAGGAGTAGATATAAATCTAATTTTCGAGCTCCAATACGAATGTTCGTCATCCATTCCCTTCTATCAAACTGCGATAATTAAAAATCTCTGAAACACATTATCTATTTGTGATGAGTAGTTACGGATCCAACATTTTGTATTCTGTGCCTTATTTGTTTAATGCAGATAAAACAAAATAACTATAACTATGTATTTTTAAATAGTTGGAGCGACACCGTTAAGTTAATTATCGCAGTCACTTGGAAATAACCTGGACTATTAAAGATTCAAATGGCAAAGTGCAAATCGGTGTTGTTGCAGTCAGCTGCATTTAGCGTGTCGCGAATGGACAGGTCGGCGCTATGCACACTTGCACGTACCCCTGTCTGCTCTCGAAATAGACCAGCCGATACTTCAGGAGGTGACACCACGATTTCATGTATCAAGAAGAAAATATTGACTAAATTTTTTAAAATTCTATAATAGATTTATCAAGTCACAGGATATTGACACAAAGCTATTGCCGAAACATTGGATAATAGCTTATATTAATGTTTTATACTATGTAGTATAGTTATTAATTAATATTTTGATTTTAAGAAGGAACGTGTTATCGAAATCAAATCATAGTCCCAAGCAAATGTCATGATTGCTGAAATGGCAAAGCATCTGGTTCGGTTGTCCAGGTCATGCACAATCTGCTCGTGAGTATTATTTTCTATTTATTTTATATTAATTAACAACTAATCAAATTGAAATATTGATTAAATCTGAAATATACTTAACTCTATTATTTTAAATAGTTCATGACAATTAAACCTGTTAAATAATGGCAATGAGTATTTGTTGACTAAACTAAGATATACATATTGTATTTTACAATAAAAATGTTGCTTGCTATTAAATAAAACAATAATTGTTATATTGTGGACGAGACTCCTGGACTATAAGATAAAATACAAACTATAGTAGAAACAGCGATCTGTAAACGTGAAAATTGATTCGGACACATCAGCTCTATATCCGAACTAAACTAAACTCGAGCTCGGAAAACCTTTTGTATAATGCATCACCTATTTCTGGAATCTACCTGTCTGGACTGAAAATATGACAATTGAAATATTACTTCTCCATTAGCCAATGAGATACTTCTAGACTTGAAGTGCCCCAACTACGGTTAGGTATGTACTGTTATGTATTATATATAAAGCTCACTCATATATGTTTAATGTGATATGTAGCGTCTCAAGAATAATTAAGTCCACGTAGTCCCAGTAATTTATTCACGCCAAAGTATTGTTTTTTTAGGACAATTATATATTGTTGGTATATACGGTAATAATAATTAGTTACATGTCGAGGATATTTATTTAATGAGTTGTTTCTCTTTAATCGAAAATGTGGGAGTTTACGTACACTCAAACATATTGAAATAACTAAGTCATTATTAAAAATTCAATTATGATCTACCTATATTCAACCAATAGTTCAATCTCATTATTTAATCTCTATGTGCCTTTATTAAATAATTCTTTGGATCGTGTGCTTGGCGTACATACCAACCTTATTATGTCAACATAATTAGTTACGAGGCTACGCACACTACAAGCACATGGCAATATTTCATGCTCAAATATGAGTGTGTTATTATAAGTATTATGTGTAAGTATTGTATAGTTAGTCTTTTTCTTCTTTAGGTTATATCTCCGGTTGCCGATAACACAGTAAATATATAAGCTAAAGCAGTAGTGAAACTAGGCCTATTCGTTTAAATAATTACCTACGCTTCGTTGGAGCGTTAGGGTTGTCCCCGTAAGTTCATACAAATTAGCACCCGATCACATGTTGTTGTGGTTCGTGTGAAACAATGTTTACGATTATCCTAATAACTAAATCTGTAACAGAGCTATGTCTGTACATCGAAGATAGTAAATGTGACTATATTAGGCTATTTATGCGTATGACGTAACCACACATCCCGACGCGACACCCGATACTTTCAGCACTGCCAGGGGTACTTAGATTCTCGTAGATGCGCGCGTCTGTGTTAGTGTGCCGTTTCTAACGATTTGTTCCAAGTTAACGTACTGGTTTATATATTTACTGTGCCAATATAGAAGCGAGGTAAAAAGGCTAATCAACACCTTTTTTTTCTTTTTTTGTTAAGGCGGAAAAAATGTACCTAACCGCACATCGGGCTCCCGCACTCCGTCATTCGGGGCAACTTCGAACAGGGTAGTGTGGTGCGCCCACCCACTATATAAACCCGCCGTGTGGTGTCTCTCCGCCTGTATTGGCGGGCCACTGGAACTATGTAACATTACTTCAGTTTAGCCCCAACTACATCCACACCTATCAAACAAAAAAGTTTTACAAAATGTATGCAGTAGTATCTACAAGATGTGCGAGCAAACAGATAAAAATTATAAAATACTTTGGAAAATCCAAAAGTGCACGCCTCATAATCTTCATTTTTCACAATAAAATTGATTATTTGATAAGTACCTAACTAATAATGTATTGGTCTTACTAAGTAGTTTTCAATAAATCACATAGCGCTAATTTAAAAAAGTACCTTCTCATGTCTTATACGCCATCTAGCGCTAATTTTAAGAAGTACTTCTACATTTGTCTATAGAAATAGTTCTCACGAAATAAGGATCGCGCTGATTTTAGTATCGCGTCGAGTTTTGTTTATTTAATAACAATTAAACCACATTGAATCAGGCAGTGAAAAGTGATAGGGCGTTATTCGTAATCATAATAATTCATAAACGAAAAAAGACTCGATTAGTAAAGTATTTTGGTCGTTATCGTGTTAAGATACATTACCCACAATAAACGGACTTCCAAGACAGAACTTTTTCAAACAGTTTTTTAACTAGTTTAAATAACAAAAATGGCATCAAAAATATCATGAGTGTTAAAAATAGTGTTTGTTCTTTATATGTGTGTGTAGATATTATTTTACAAGTGCAATATATGATAAATAGAGACATTTTAAGTTAGAAAAATTAGTTTTTCTGCGTGAAACGAGAATAGTACACACCTCAACACTTTGCTTATGAAGCGTGCAAAATATGTTTTGGGTTCAGATACCCCTAAATAGCCTAAAACAGTAATTATGTACAAACTGTAACTCTGTTACAGGTTTGTTATAGTACAGATAAATAGTTATAATACAAACAGGTTTTGTCAACAAAGTTTTGATTTCACAAATAAATGATAAATATTTTCGTGAGACGAATAAGGGGAGTGAACGCGGTTAGGAATCATTGAATGTTTCCTGTTTTTACAACTTCAGCTTCGCAGACGCTCTTCCAACGTACAAGTCTTGTTTTCATTGGTTTGTTGTACTTCTCCGTGCCTGACGTGCCTTTCCAAACTTCCTCGTATCCTAGTCTAGTGAACACTCGATGTTTTATGTTTTGCATTCTCAAGTCGTCAATATTTTTTATACTATGACGTACATACATTCTATGGCGTTCCTTAATACATTCACTTTACTGTTGTAATTTATTTTACATTTTCTTTACTATTACACTTATCACGACGTAACAGAGTTGTGTCTGTACATAAGGTATTTAAAAAAATACTGCATTAGAGTTATATAGGATTTTGTCCTGTTTATCTGGTTATCGGTTTTTAATACATTATGCAAAATTTATTTTTATAGCTCTTGATTAGCCTTAAAAACTGGTAAGTATACGTTTTGTCCCGCTACTATTTTGGAAACCTAAAAACCTGCGTCGGAGAAAACATCATTGAGTGTACTTTGTCTGAATAATGTAAATTCATTCGAAAGATGGTGTGGACGTCACTAAGACGGTAAGTGAAGAATGTGATATAGAGATTGGTAGCTGCGAGCAAGTTCAGTAGCAGAGTGTATGTACCAGCATTTCACAAGTTTTAGGTACGATCGCCGCTTGTGGAGGAACCCACGCGTAGAGCGTATACCTCATTCCTGGCGAAAGGAAATCTGAAGGAACACCGCTTGGTTTTAGCAGGTAGCCCAGTTCGGAAATGGCAGTTCCACTGGGAGTCCGGCATAACCCCTCCGTCTGCCCGGCGGACGGCTACTCCGAAGATTTGATTTTTCTTAAATCAATTTTATTAGGCAGAGTACGATTTATAAAAAAAAATATCAGACCTATCGGCTCAAAACGAGCCCTCTATAGAGCCTGTTATATAGCTACTCACTTAAAAACAAACTAAATTTAGAGGCCATAGCAATTGACATTTTATGTTACCTCATTAACTCCAAACCTAATTTACACAATATATAATACTTATACATTATTATTACGCAAACCTGACTGGCCGTTAACATTAACTAGCTAATACCATTAGTCCATTAACAAGGTAACGGACTACCAATCTATTCAATAGGCTTGAAGCGATCAATGTAAGTTTGCATAAAGACTGCAAAGTTATACAATTAATTACAATCCCATAAAGCTCCGGTTGCGTTATGCTACCCACGAGCCTCGTATTCGGGACTGTAAAATACCCTATTGAATCTAGGTAATTTGTTTTTGAATTACTATCGGAATATATTAGCGCCGTTGAGTTAGCTAATGTATATAATGGAATATTTTAATCTGTATTTTGCACTTGACATGCTCTACTACTTTAAAGAACAAATTATTTGTGAAAGTGGAAAAAGAGTGTTTTACTATACTGGAAAAAGAGAGTTTACTCTACATTATGTATGTATATGTATGTGATAGGTCGCGTGGGTCGTACAAACATCTAAAACAAATGTGAAGTGGAGATTTGGAGTCGCCGTTGAGTTCTTTTTCCACTTTCACTAATAATTTGTTTTTATATAATAGAAATCTTAATGATATGCTCGAAATTCGGGTCGAAGTAATCGATCCTAAACGTGAAGTATAAAAATAAATCTAATATGTAACAATCTCACGATAATTTTAATACAAACCTTAATGATGTTTTTGATGTTTAAACGAAGTCCATATTTTACCAAATACAATTATGCAGATATACATTTTGTTACGTATTCAAATTCCTCTTACTTTAGTCCAAAGATGAAGTTAATTATGATAAATGAACTTTTCAGCCATTGGTTGAAAATGTTTTATATTTATTTAGTGAACATGTTTAAATAGAAATTAAAAGGTGGCAAACGAAAACGAGCCGGAGGCAAACGAGTACGTGCTCTATCTACATCGTAACGAAATTAACTGAGTACTGCCATCTAACCTCTGTTACCCTCCTTTGCTTCTTTAATGTCTGAAGTGATTTTCACAATAATTTGAACTCTATTTATGTTTGTACCATACTTGAATATTTAAGAAATTACCAACATTTTAGCCAACTAGTCAACTACACATCTTTTTGATTTTTACATTTATTTAGATATGCATGTGAGTAAATTATATAATAGTTTATAGTTACAATATATAATTAATTAAAGGATATATAAACTGCACGATTTACAGCCTATTTGAATACCTAAGTACAAGTCCAAGAGAACCTATTTTAAGAACATGTAGATAATAATAATCTGTCCAGACCGTAATATCTGTCATGGCGGCCAGAGTAAACAGAAACTACTATCCATGTAGGCAGGAATAGTGCACAAATGTGTGCGCAAACACAAGTGCACTCAATGTTTCCTCACATCCCTCACTCTGATGGGACAACATTCTGACCCAACCGGACAAAGATCAGGCACTGAACCACCTACTTTCCGAGGTACGGGGTGCAACACCGTCAAGTTCCTAAGTCCAAGCTTCTATTGAAAAATGCTCGACAAAAAAATCCAATAACTTTTTGGTGACCCGACCCGGAAATCGAACTCGAGACGTCTGCTGCAACTAACTTTGTTATATATATCGCACCCTTAATAATATAAGGGCTCAAGTCAAAATTTGTGTAAAGTGAGATTTTAAAAGCTAAGGGCACAAAATGGAATTATCTACCGATTAGCGCTAAGAGAGAGAGAGAAAAGGACAATAATGACCTGGGGGGTTAGGCAGAATGTCATATTTCACGTGTCGATCGTATCGAGATCACTGTGATTGGTTGAGAAACCGACGCGTGATGTCACAATAATCCGTTGGCCAATCACGGTGATCTCTCAACCAATCACAGTGATCTCGATACGGTCGACACGTGACATATGACATTCTGCCTAACCCCCCTGGTAACTGTATTTGTGTCTCTATCATATTCTACCCGCGTGTATCCCTTTCTTACTGCTACAAGGTCGCAATCACTAATGTGCCCATACTCTTCGAAGGTGGACTGTTCAATCATTGTGCAATTCGTATTTGTGCTCTTCTATGACAAAAAAACAGGTGAGATTTATTCTGAACATTTTATATTATATGGAATAATTTGTAGTTAGGCCGTTATATTACACAAATTGTAGTAAATATTTGGGTCTAATTCATAATAGATCGCTATATTGCCAAAAAGTAAAGATGTTAAAAGGAATTATATCTTATTGGTTCATTATAGTACGTAAATTGCGATGATGCTCCTTGTAATAGGCCTTTACTTACATGAAAAAATCAACTTTTTTTTTAAATTAGGTCTCGCGAATGATAGGAAAAATAATAAATTATGTTTTAGTAAATTACAGAAATTTTAATCAGTGTTTACTACATAGGTAGGTAGGTGTTTGTTGTATAAGCATTGTAAGTTTTGATGTTATAACGATACAGTTTAGTGACTTTTCAAGTGATTTGCTAAGTAGATACTCTATTTTATAATGTTTTAAATAATGTACTCAGTGTATTATTACATTGTGTAATTTTGCCGATCACGAAGATTAATGAAACTATTGAATCCACCAAGCCACCATAGATTGGAATGCGATAGTGAGGATAATCTATTTTTGGAAACTGTATTAACTATTCATTATTTACCATTAATATAGTCTACTAATTAGTATCTAATCCAAAAAAAATACAACTGGTGTTACTCGGCAACAAACAACTGATCCCGATAATTGTTATACCAAAATACCACCACAAGAATGTGTTGCACCTGTAAGAAGTGACAATGTAAGAACTATCATGACCTCTCTTCAGAAATCCATGACGCGCCGTCGTTTGTTTAGCTCACGCTCTCCGTCCAGCTCCAGCAGTTCGTGTTCTAGCAGTAACTCAAGCACTACATACTTCATCTAGTTCAAAATCTTCTGAAAACGCCGACCCACAGACGGGTACTTCTAAATCCAATGTTTGTTCGCCATCCGCAAATCCATCACGCCGATTCGCGACAAGTTCCTAGACTCCGAATAGCGGTTCGTAATGACATATTTGCTCCAATTCATTCGGATGAGAGTAACGTAGATCTTAGTAATGACGATTCCACTTACAATCAAGAGCGTGCGTCAACGTTCACCGAGCTCACCACCTATAACGTGCAAAAATTAAACGAAACTTGGGTCAAAGCTACATAGCTGCACATTTGAAGAAAATGATCCCTACGCGTAATATAAAACCACCTTGTGGCCAAAACTGCAGGTTAAAATGCAGTGATCGCATTGATAATTACAAGTGGTTGGAGATCTTTAATGCATTCGGAGCATTGAGGGATATAGGTACAGTTTCAAACAATGTATTTATCTAATATCAAGACTACACCTAAATACAAGTAAACCAATGCTTAAACCCCGAACGATGCATTGTATTTCTCAGTAGAAGATTAATGAGTGAGAGTATGCAAAACATCTTTTATGAATACTCTTGATATTGCACATAAGGTGATTCGAATCGTACCAGCAGAGAGCAAAAATACGAGGGGCTTCTAAAGAATAACTAACGTGGCAAAAATAATAATCACAAATCTGCAAGTGATGAGTGTTGTGATTGGATCGGATATGTGGAATGAATGCCGGACGAGTATGCAATGCGAAAGTTGAAGGATGTAGATATAGGGGGAGAGCGAGACTCACCTACCTAGACCAAATCGGTCATGTGTTTATAGACGGTGGAGTCAACAGTCTCAGAAACCCACGAGCGTATATGAAGAGAACTATGAATGAATAAACGAGCCTTTTGGTACTCTCTTCTCTCACCCTACCCCGCAAGGGAGATTGCGTGATAAGTAAGTATTTGGTGAGCTAATGAATGACCTCATCAACTCCATACCCCGCGATAAGTCACATTACTTAAGAACGTTTACTTCTAGGGAGTACATCAGCAGTGGCAAAAGTGTTGCAGAACTCCTTTAAGATTTCGAAGCTTTGCAAAAGGACAGGTCTCGCCTTGCCGGACTCTATTACACGTTTTATGACATAATATTTAACACAACATTTTAATCTTGGCTTTCATCAACCCAAAAAAGATCAGAGCGATCTTTGTCTATAGTTCCACAATTCTTCTGAACAACAAAAGTAACTAAGGGATAAATATGACACATATTTAGAAGAGAAGGAATTAAGCAGAGAAGAAAAAAAGAACGACAGAAAGACCATCTATGAGTGCAATATTGTATGTTACTTTTGATATTGAATTTATTAAAGTATTATTTTAACTATATCTGATATTTTTCTATAAAATGGAAACAATAAGTTCAGACTTGCGGTTTGATTTTGTGATATAGAGTATATAACTATGATTAAAAACTAAACAATTATAGCCACATTAATAATATACCGGATCAAACTTAAATACTTACTTACTTACTTAACATCACGCCATTTCCCTTGCGGGGTAGGCAGAGAGAACAGAGTGCCAAGAGGCTCTATTCTTGCATACATCTCTCGCTTCCTCAACATTCATAACTCTCTTCATACACGCTCGCCGGTTTCGGAGACTCCTGACTCCACCTTCCTTCATTACATGACCAATTTGGTCTAGGTAGGTAAGTCTCGGTCTCCCCCTGTACCTACATCCTTCCACTTTCGCATTGTATATCTTCTTAGCCAGTCGCTCGTCCGGCATTCTTTCCACATGTCCGAACCATCGGAGCATTCCCTTTCGCATCTTTACACCAATACTCTCTTTCATACCTACTCGCTCTCTTACGTCATTATTACGAATGCGGTCAGTCAGCCTCACTCCACAGATTCTCCGCAAAGATCGCATTTCGACCGCATTGATTTTGCTCTCATGCTCCTTTTTACATACCCAACTCTCACTTTCATATAATAACGTTGGGTCAAGCACTGCGTTGTGTATTGTGTGGCCATGTGGGGCCGGCTTTTGAATTGTCCCACCCCTCTCCACCCATGGGAGTCGTAAGAACCGACTGAGGGAATACCGGGGGAGTGGGCAGCAGCACTCCCTCAAGTATTAACAACATCCACTGCGATCGCCAACCCGCCTGCCAAGCGTGGCGATTACGGCATTATCCCCCATGACGGGACCGCTCGTTGTGGCGTTCTCTTGGGGAGGCCTATGTCCAGCAGTGGACGTTGAAAGGCTGATGGATGGATGGATGGATGGTGTATTGCGACACGTGCCTTCTGGCTGAGGTGATGGCTGCCGAGAAGTTGTCCCAATGATCCGTTCACTCTATTTCCCGCATTCACTCTTCTTTCTACATCAGCGGTGTACCTTCCATCCCGACTGAATCCACATCCAAGATATACAAGTTCATCCACTTGTTCTAGCACACCATTTCCTATTGCTACTCTAACATCTGTTCTGTCTTCTTCTCTTTCAAAAACCATTGCTTTGGTTTTGCTCACATTCACACGTAGGCCCCTTTTCTTACAATCTTCTGCCATTACGTCGACTAGGGTTTGCAGGTTAGTCGCAGACTGCGCTAATAGGACCGCATCGTCTGCATATAGCAGCGAGTTAACCACTGAGTCGCCCATCTGAACTCCCACATTCATTTCATTCAACCTTTGTAGACATTTATTCAGATATATGATAAACAGTCTGGCTGATAGAACGCAGCCCTGTTTAACGCCGATATTGACATGAAACCAGGGTGACATTCCATCATCCAGCCGCACACAAGCTCTGCAGTCCATGTAGTTGGACTACACCGCTTGTAGCAGTCTACCGTTAATGTCCCAAACTCCGGCAAAATGTCCCAAAGTTCCTTTCGTACAACAGTGTCAAATGCTTTCTCCAAATCCACAAAACTGCAGAAAACCCTCTGGCCTACAGCCAGATGCTTCTCCACAATGTTGCGCAGAGAAAACACTTGATCCATGCATCCTCGTCCACACCTGAAACCTTCTTGTGCCTCACACAAAAATTCATCAGACACCATCCTCATTCTCCTTTCAACAATCTTACCATACACTTTGGCTGCCAAACTGGTCAAGCGTATGGCTCTGTAGTTTGCACAGTCATAAAGTGAACCCTTGTTTTTAAACAAGGGCACGATGACTGCGCTTCTCCAGTCCTTGGGAACCATCCCTGAGCTCCAACATAAATTGAGAAGCATCAGGAAGGAACCCCAGACACATGAGCCTCCAAGCTTGATCATCTCAGCAGACACTATATCAATACCCGCTGCCTTACCATTTTTCAAACTTCTAAACGCCCATTCAACTTCATCCATACTAATGTCATCAGAAGATGCCGGTACCGAATGCTGATCTGTTAGATCACATGTGGCACCAGCATCACCCTGAACATCCGCATACATATCTCCAAAATATTCACTCCATCGGCTTAACACATCTTGTGTTTGCGTAAGAATGTCTCCACTTTTAGACCTTATTTTATTCATTCTGAAAGCTGACCAACCACTCCGAGATTTCTTCACCTCCCTCCAGAAAAGTTTGGTGTTGCTCTCGAAGTTTTTGGTCAGCCTTGCTTCTGCAATCATATTCGCTCTATGACGCTTCTCTTTCATTAAGGCTTTGGTGTCATTCTTACGTTGCCGGTATATTTCTTTCTTCTGTTCTTTCATACTTGCACTCAGGTTCAAAGAAGATACCATCCAGCCACGCTTTCTTCTTTTGGTCTACGGAAACTGCTACTTCCATATCCCACCATGCATCACCTTTCACTTTTCTATGCTTCTTTGAGCATCCACATACTTATTTCGCTGTATCTACCATACTATCTTTCAATACTCTCTAGCATTCTTCTATGTCAGATCCCGGCTGGCATGCCATTGTCAACCGTTCACGGACACCCTCTACATACTTTGCTCTTACACTCTCTTCTTGCAACTTTTCAATCTTTATTCTTTCAAGCCCTCCCAAGTGGACACGCTCTTGCCAGTGTCTCCACTTTCTGAACAGACCACACTAAATCTCGCAATAACGAGATAGTGGTCCGTGTCGACATTGGGACCCCTGTAGTCTCTTGTATCCAGAATTTTACTTCGGAGGCGACTGTATACCAGAATTAAATCTATCATACTTCTCTGTTCATTCCTTCTCCATGTATACATATGGATGTCCCTTATGTTGAAAAAATGTGTTTGACACAATAAGGTTTCTCTCCATACATACATCCGCAATGAGCCTACCTGCATCATTCACTCTCTTATCGCCAAATGAACCAAGCACGTCCTCGAAGTCTGGACGCTTGGTCCCAACCCATCCATTCAAGTCTCCGCATACGATCACGCGTTCACTAGCTTCTGCCAAATCCAGACTTCCCTAACATTATCCCAGAACTTCTCTAGATCCGATGCCACCGAAGAGCCTACGGGAGCATAAGCTGCGACCATGAAAACCCTGGTGACAACTAGTTTTATTCGGACCCATAGAAGTCTGGGATCAAACATTCCGTAGTCTTTCACACCTGAGGCAAAGCGAGCGGACAGCAACACCCCCACTCCCATGCTGGCCCGATCGCTCTGCGGTACACCAGACCACAGAGCTAACCCGCCACCAGGAAGATCACAGGCGCTCAATAGCTCCAAATTTGTGTTCTGTGTTTTTGTACTATACGGGCCTAATTTAAAAGGTTTTTTTTAACTACTTGTAATTTATGAAATGTTTTTTAATTCAAATTCTTTTTCGTGGCAATTTATAGTGTAGTTATCAAAGAGCAAATCTAGAGAATTTCACATTTATAACTTGAAAAATAAGCATTTTATTCGAAAAATAAGCTGGAATCTAGGAGTCCAGAATCTTTAACCGCGATTTCCCAAAAATCTACTTTTTCGTATAATGCCCTTGTATTACTATGGGTGCGATATGCAGATATAGTAAAACTAGTAGGATCACTCACGGAAAAACCATAACCTACGTATATATTGTGAAACTACATTTTAAGTATGTAGGGTAAACTGTAGTATTGCTGGCTTAAGGGGGTCTTAGTCATTGGCACTTTGGATTTTAAATGCAAATATTAAGAACTGGTATAGCAAAATATATCTGTTCTAATTTTTTTCATAATCTGCAATAGTAACATTGTTTGCAGAAAAAAGTAGGTTTTATAATATTATAGCTGGCAGCACTAAAGAAAATAAATATATAACGGCGCCATGCAGAACTGTTAAAACATTACTTTTTAATAAGGGATCATCAATTAACGACTGTAACATAGATTATTTATTATTATGCTTAGTTTTTAGGTAAATAATGGCAATGAGTGCCTTTTCTGACCAATTTTCTGTTACATTCTTACTTTACCACAAAGAACAAAATAATATTTGAAATTACAGTCATTGGCACCTAAGTGCCTGTAAATATTATTTTGTTCTTTTTTGTTTTTCTATTAAAAATCTCTAATTAAATTGATTAATGCATTTTCATTTGAAAATATACATACCAGAGAACCCTTTATCAATGTTTGCTGACGTTTTAAACACCTATCAATTTAAAATATATATATATTAATCTTAAATATGCTTAGAGTGCCAATCATTATACAAGTTATCCTACCTCCGTAGCGCGCGCGTCAGTGCCGACGCATGCTGCAGCCACAGAACATTTTTACTCTACGAGGCTGCAGCAGACTGGAACGCGCTCGCTGTATGAGAAACTTAGTCTCCGCTCTACATAATTACTCATCCGGAACACACAAGCGGCCAATGGTGCGTAGAAGGACCGATCTAAATATTTTACCACGAATCACTTCGTACGTTACCTAAGTGATTCGTGGTAGAATTAGTCTAAGAGATAGTGACTCCGTTTATATTTCTACTAGACGACCCGGCAAACTTCGTACCGCGATATATTTTTTCATGAATAAATATATAAAGTATCCTATCTCTTGAGTTGGAACAAAACACACATTTAAAGAAAACTAGACGTCGCGGGACGTCTACCAGATGTGAAAACATCGAAATTATTTTGTGGAAATAAAATGATCATAACTTGACAAAGTACTCCTCAATACGATTCAAACGAGTATAAACTCGATAGGGTTGCGTCGTTTCACTACAGAGTTACTGTGACCACCTTCCAGCTCCATCATCAGACCCTAGATACCATCTAGAGACAAAGTACTCGTCAAGACAAATCAAACGATTCCAAACTCGATGGGGTTGCGTCGTTTCATTACAGAGTTACTGTGGCTACCTTCCAGCCCCATCATCAGATCCTGGATATCATCTAGGACTGAAGTACTAGTCAAGACATTTCAAACGTGCCCACTAACTCGATGAAGTTGCGCTATTTAATTACAGAGTTTTGCATGGCCACCTTCCAGCTCCATCATCAGACCGTGGATACCATCTAAAGACAAAGTACTCATCAAGAACAATCAAACGTGTCCAAACTCAATGGGATTGCGTCATTTCATTATAGAGTTCCTGTGGCCACCTTCCAGTTTCATCATCAGCCCCTGGATACCATCTAGAGGCAAAGTACTCGTCAAGACGAATCATACGAGCCCAAACTCGATGGGGTTGTGCCGTTTCATTATAGAATTCCTATGTCCACCTTCCAGCTTCATCATCAGATCAGCTCCATGTCATCATAATATTGCATTGTCACGCAATATACATATGCATGTAAAATTTCAGCTCAATCGGAAACCGGGAAGTGTGTCAAATTTAAGTTGCAAGATTTGAACGGGACAAGTAAAATAAAAGCGTCGCCACGCCAACTGCTGATTTTCTGCATTAGATGTTTCACATCAAAAAAAGAAATTTGAATCGGTTCGGTAGTTTCAGGTTTCATCCCGGACAATCATCGTAACACTGGAATTATATATAATAGATTATACTTGTAAAGGTCTCTGAGACTAATTGAATAAATAGCATATTTAAATAATTAATGTTGCACGCCTAATAAGCGAAGCGTTGAGGTGCGTTCCACTCCCGGTTTACACGGCACAACTGATTTTTCAAACTTAAAATGTCTCTATTGCACGCCTCATAAGCGAAGCGTTGAGGTGTGTTCTACTCCCGGTTGACACGGCACAGCTGATTTTTCAAACTTAAAATGTCTCTATTTATCATATATTGCACTTGTAAAATAATATCTACGCACACATATAAATAACAAACACTATTTTTAACACTCATGATATTTTTGATGCCATTTTTGTTATTTAAACTAGTTAAAAAACTGTTTGAAAAAAATCTGGCTTGGACGTCCGTGAGTTGTAGGTAATGTATGTTAACACGATAACGACCAAAATACTTAATTAATCGAGTCTTTTTTTTTCGTTTACGAATTATTATGACTAGGAATAGAGCCCTATTACTTTTCACGTTCTGATTCGATGTGGTTTAATTGTTATTAAATAAACAAAAAAAATACTGAATATTTACGGCATTTACGCTCGATCCGACACTAAAACCAGCACTTTCATGAGAACTACCTTTTTACGTACGCATAGGTCGCATAGCCACCGGTGGTTTTACTATCGTCAACAGAACGCCGTTCGCCCGGCCGGTACATTGTTTTTTGTTAAAAGAAAGTTCTTACCTTTGCTTGACCAACTGATGATATTTGTCAAGTATAATAACTATTTTATCCATAACAATAATTAAAAACACTAAACACACGTAAATAATAACACACCAACGTTATAAATCACGAAAAAAACATATTTTACATTCCACATTTTTTTTTGTGTGGCCTTGACGTCACGATGTTTTCACTTAGAACTGTGCTTAGAACAAAGTATAAAATTATAAGGCAACCAAGTTAGGAAGATAAATGGTTCAGAGATTTCTTGTTGAACTCATTGATTTTTAAATAAGTCGTATAATATTGTCCAAAGTTGCAATTTTCTATTGATAGATGTCACTGTTTTAAAGTAAAAGAGATATTGACAAATGCAGCCCTAGATGTCGCTAGTGGCAATTTTAGATGTCGATATCATTGTATTCAGTTGCTGTTCTATATATAGAGCCACAATTTTGTTTTTTTTTTGTAAGGAAACTAGCGATGTCTCTTTGTTTCCTTAAATTGTTTTTGATTACAGTTTAATAAATTATTCAGTTGTACATGTCTAAATATAATTATTTGTTTTTATTGTTTTTGTTTTTCAGTTTAATAAATTATTCGATTTTGCATGTTTATATATGTTATATGCACTTATACAGGTAATAGGTATGTAAACTCATGGATTGTTGTTCTTACTAATTGCCAGATGGCACCTTGCAAAATGACTGAGAGGTAGACCAATATAGAAGTACTTCTTAAAATTAGCGCTAGATGGCGTATAAGACATGAAACCCACATTAGTACTTTTTGAAATTAGCCCTATCTATGTGATTTATTGAAAACTACTTAGTAAGACCCATTATTAGTTACTTATCAAATAATCAATTTTATTGTGAAAAATGAAGATTATGAGTCGTGCATTTTTGGATTTTCCAAAGTATTTTATAATCCTGTGAATATCCATCCACATCTCCAGGTACTTATGGTCTTATAGTAACGCAGTGATTCTAAGTGAAAACAGTAATTAGTAAGTTTGGCTTTTCCTTCTATCTGATGTAACAGGAATAATGCATAAATAAAAATGATTTTTTTCTCTATATTATCTGATATCGTTGCAACCTGAAAACATATTAATTTTTAATCAAATAGAGTGCAGCTAGTGGTATTCTCGCTCGAAGGAATTGACAGGCCCTTTGGGAAATCATAGCGCGACGACATGCAAACCAAGCCTAATTTCAGCTTTGTACCTACGTCTATATGATCCCAACGTCAGCTCGCCTTAATTGCTTTAAATACGCAATGTTTCGCTAAGTATGCATGGGTGGCTAAGTTACGTTTACACAAAAGTTGAGAATACATATTATTAACGTCTTAAAAGGAAGTGGGTCCTTATTATAGCTTTTCTCGGGTTCGTTCATGTTGTGATTTACATAGACCTTGCTTGTTCTTCTAATCATTCCTGCATGTTAATCAACATGTTATAAAAGAGTGTCAAACGTGAATCTTTACGGTCCTAGCCCCAGGAGTTTGTGTGTGTCTGTCAGTCATAAAGTTATAACTTAGGTTACCGTTGTAGTTACGAGATAAAATGTACCTATGCCAGTTTTAAGTCAGTTTTTGCGCCAATCCGGAACAAACAAATTAACAAGAAAAGCTTTTTGTTCAGAGATGTGCTTTGTGTATACATAGTACCTATAGATTATAATACTGCTATAAAGCTGTAACAAAGCTATCTGCACATTGAAGATGTTTGAGAAGAAATGATGGTATTAGGCTATATAGGTAGGCATCTCTGAACACAAAAAAAAAATAGAATGTTTGTCTATTTCGCGGTTTGTCTGTTTGCTTGCTCGGGCATCATGCAAAAACTACTGAATGGATATTATTAAGAAATAAATAAATATTCACGGACATTTTCACACAACGTCCTCTGGTCCCAAACTAAGCTTAACACTTGTGCTATGGGTACCAGATTACGGATATAATACATATATTACTTTTTTTTTGTAAATACATACATATAATAGATAGAAAACAGCCAGACGCAGTACAAATATCTGTGTTCATCACACAAATAATTGTCCTGAGCGGGAATCGAACTCACGACCTCGTGCACGGAAGTCGGTAACACTACCGACTACGCCATGAGGCCCGTCTATATAGGATTTTAATAATGAAACTTTTTCTATTCAGTTAAAACTAGTATAAATTTCCGCTATAAGTAGCTAATCAGCTAAGCATATCAAGAGCTAAAATACAGATTAAAATAAAGTTTTACAATTAAGAAAAGTACGTGGTGGAGAAAACACAATTTGTTGGATCACAAATTGTTACTTTTTCTATTACAGGGATTATATAAAAATCTCTCCCACATACTCGTAGTTTTAAGTTATAATTTAATTTCTTTGTTATTACGAGTAGGTATTAAAATTACTACCACCGAAGAAATGTAAAATAGTTCCAGTGGCCCGCCAATAAAGGTAGAGAGACGGCACACGGGGGGTTTCTTTAGTGGGTGAAAGACCCACACTGCCCTGTTCGTTGCCCCGAACGACGGGGTGTGCGATTAGGAACATTTTTTCCCGCCTTAACAAAAAAGAAGTATTAAAATTGCAGTATCTCCTACTACTACTGCTCTTACAGAAATGGTTATTTAATTATTACATTAATATAAATGATAAAAGTATAATTTGAATTACTTATATTATTTATTCACCTTAGTTTCTTTCGTAGTAATAGTCGTATTAATTATTTATCTTCTGAGTCCAATGATGGACTGAGTGTTTGCTGAATAAATTGACCTACGGCTTTGATGTGGTATTTAGCTACTTAATGCCGCCCAAAATGAAGAGGGCGAATGTTTAACTATGTTTCAACTTCAATGCTATATCAGAGGATTGCGCCTGATTTATTTAGGTATTTTAATATGCCGTTCTTTCATATTTTCTTAATCTAATACATTATCTTTGCCAGAGTCGCATTGCATCGCAGCCGAAAGCTAGTTTTTAGGTTATATCTCAGGATGCCGATATAGTATGTAGTTATCCCGCATAAAAGGTATACCAGTTTTTAAATCTAATCAAGAGCAATCAAATAAAAATATTGCTTTAAAATCCGTTCAGTAGTTTTTGCGTGATGCGCGAACAAACAAACAGACAAGGAATTTAAAAAGAATAGTTTTGTGTTTAGACATGCCTATATAGCCTGATACAATATTTTTTTCTTAAATTATCTTAAATGTACAGGCACAGCTCTCTTGCAGCTTTATAATAGTTAGGATTATTTAATTATTTTTGACTAAACAGTTAACTGCACTTGTACTGGACAGTTCATTGCGTTTGGATAAATCTCTAACAGACTATTCATGAACAGTGTTATACATAAATAAAAACTTTTATAAAAAGTAATATTTACTAGCCGTAGAGCCTTGCTTCTCCCAGCAGGAATGCGCAGGCACAATTGAGAAAATACCACCCTCTCACAGAAGATCAACGTGAAACAACGGTACCTACATGTTTCGTACGGTGAGTGAGAGTGCTGGATGTCCAAATCCTCTCCTTAAACTTTACTAATTTTCCTTCATCTCCACCTCCCATTTCTTTCCGTGGAATTGACGACGCACGAGTGATGCCTCTAGTATTGCTAGCGTCTATAAGCTACCGTAACGTACCTTACTTAGTATAAAAAAACCTCAAAAAAAGAAGGGAAGTGTGTCAAATTTAATTTCCAATGCACACACTATAGCTGCGTCTCGTAACGGTGTCGCGAGTCCAGAGATTTTATCTTATCTAAAAATATGCGTACCGCGCTAAAAGAAGTTTTCACTTCAAAAATTATAGTTTAAAAAACTAAAATAACACGCTTTAAATAGCTAGTTGAACTAAAAAGTAGTAAATAATATTACAATAAATAATGATTGTAAAAAAGTGTGGGGTGCTTTTTGCTATAGGTGAACTATTTGTAACATTTGATTATGCACCTCACGCTTTTTTAACATACAAACAAACATACAAACATATAAGCGAAGCTAATAAAAAGCGTGTAAAAAGGTAAGCAACCGACTAAGGGGCTTAGTCGGTTAGTGCAACCTTCATTACCGACATTTTATTTCACAAATATGAATATTGCTTTTAAATATAACAACAAACACAATTCATCACCATAAGTAGAATATCTATACTTTGGTACATAATTGAGCTACGGAGAGATTTCCAATAACACTTTACGAGGAGTGCACAATGAATCATCAGTCACATAAAGCTGGTACATACTCGTTCGTACATACTCATGTTATCCAGATTTAACGTTGTACATCTCTACCAAGTTGACATTACTAATTGCTGTGCTTAACCAATAAACAACACTTACTAGGTACTTAGTTATATCTCTATATTTTATCTATCTCTTTAGATATTGGTTTATCAAGGTATACTGTTTTAAGTAACGATCGTCAGCAGTTTGCTGTTTTTTGTTCAACCTTATTGATTTAATAAGGTCTTAAGTTAATCGGTGAAATCTTAATCAATTATATAAGTACTGGATCAATTATATAAGTAAAGACACTATATTTTAGTCGACTTCACCCTTGCATTTTTAGTATCATCCGTTCCGAAAGTTTCGAGATATTTAATACATTTGGCTTGTAAATCGTAGCTATTTCGTAGAAACCTTGTTAATTTAAGTTTAAATAGGATCATATTGCAATCTTAGGATCAAATAGCCGCGTGATTTCCCATCTATAAATCTGATTATCTTTTTGTATCACTAGAATACTATGACTACTCGTATGAATCATCTGGTGGTAAGTGGCGATTAAATCTTGGATAATAACGTACGCTTTATTTTTTTCAATTGAATCTTAGCAAAGCGTTCGTCTGGTTGGCCGAAGATGAAACCAGGCTGGAGTAATTAAGTGATGTACCCTGTGCGCTCTCCAAAATATAGCCTTTCAGAATACCTAATAGCTGGCTATTTTGTTTCAGCGGCTGGAGACTGGCACCTGAATTTCTAAGTCCGTCTCTTTGTATTTACCTAGACAACTTAACTTATGTATAGTTAGTAGAATATTCTGATACCAGAATACAGTACGAAAATTTTAAATATATAAAAATATCAAAACACATTATTTGTGTGAAATTATTTACAAAAACTTAATTGGTTTTCTTTTTAAATATTTCCTTATAGGTACCTACTTCACAGCATGGTGAGGGGCGGACAAGTTGTCTGGCATTTAACAATATAATATTCGCATCATGTAATTTCTTTTTCGACCCTTTGTCCCACTATTAGGCACGGTTCTCTCAAGGTGAGAGGGATTAGGCCATAGTCCACCACGCTGGGCCAATGCGGATTGGCAGACTTCACAAGCTGTCGAATCTATTAGACATGCAGGTTTCCCCACGATGTTTTTCGTTCAACAAGTAGTGATAAATTAGAAACAAATATACATATAATTTCGAAATATCTCGAAAAGTCGAAGTGTTTGCCGTACGAGGTCTGAACCTTGGACTCGGGATCGAACTCAATAGCACTTTCCAGTCATTGGTTTTACCGCTAGGCTATCAAAGTGGTTAACCACTGAAGGTATGTAATACCTATAGTTCCGGTGGCCCGCCAATAAAGGCGGAGAGACGCCTTACCGCGGGTTTCTTTAGTGGGTGAGGCCCCACACTACCCTGTTCGTTGCCCCGAACGACGGGGTGTGCGGTTAGGAAAACTTTTTCCTGCCTTAAAAAAAAGAAAGGCTATCACTGTTAACTGTAATAAACTGTAGGTATTCATTATAATCTGTTCAAAAGCTAGATTTATTTTTTGGTTATATCACTGGGCCCCAAGGTAGTGAGATAAAATATATACAATTTTTGAGTAATCAACCAAAACAATTCAGTACGTGTGTAAAATTTCTTGCTAAGCTAATTCTCATCTAGTTATTAATGACTTCCCTTTGTACGATTAGAAGCGTGCGTGTACAATAAATTGTGGTCCCAAATCAGACGCGTATTAGTCAAGAATCTGTTTTAGAACTATGCGGTCAGAGCGAGGAGGCGCGGTTTGTTTAGTAATATTGCTCATTACATTATGGTTATAACTTTCCGCTCTAAGGGATCCTTTATGTGAGCTCTTTGGATATAGCTAAGTAAGCAAGTCTATTTTGATTATTATACATTTTTGTTACAGACTCGTGGAATTGAGTAATCGAATTTATTGACGTGTTTGAAAAATAGTTATATTTCCTGTGCTGTTCTTTTCAAACACCTACTTACAATAAACTAAAATATAATAACCTACATTCTGCTCGTGATTCTATATGCGTGGACCTTGAAGTGAGAGCGTTATATTATTTTGTGGGCTTCTTCACCTCTCCTTTTATTTGCGTGTGAAATTATATTATTGGTTCAGTAGTTACTTCGTAAAAGCGTAGGTTGCGAATAAATAATTAAACTCACTTATGCATCCTTAAACACAAAGTGAAAAATGTGAAATCGAAAATAACAGTCAGGAGCAGGATTTGAACCTGCATCTTCTGGATACCGTCCAGATGCTTTACCAATTCAGCCATCCTGACAATTACTCCTGACTGCTAATTTCGATAACACATCATACTTAACGTCTTTGGGTGACGCCTGCGCCATCTGTCGGACGTATTTTCATACATTATACCGACCAGGTAAACTTAATTTTACAATTAAGATTTTTACCTAATAATGACGCAAACCCTATAAATATTTATATATATTTTTAGCATTTGACATGCTTAGCACTATACATTAAACACAAAGTGAAAAATGTGAAATCGAAAATTTTGTGTTTAATGTATAGTGCTAAGCATGTCAAATGCTAAAAATATATATAAATATTTATAGGGTTTGCGTCATTATTAGGTAAAAATCTTAATTGTAAAATTAAGTTTACCTGGTCGGTATAATGTATGAAAATACGTCCGACAGATGGCGCAGGCGTCACCCAAAGACGTTAAGTATGATGTGTTATCGAAATTAGCAGTCAGGAGTAATTGTCAGGATGGCTGAATTGGTAAAGCATCTGGACGGTATCCAGAAGATGCAGGTTCAAATCCTGCTCCTGACTGTTATTTTCGATTTCACATTTTTCACTTTGTGTTTAATGTATAGTGCTAAGCATGTCAAATGCTAAAAATATATATAAATATTTATGCATCCTTACTAATATTAGAAAATGCAAAAGTGCGTGTGTTTGTTTGTTAAGTACACTTTCACGCCATAACTACTAAACCAATAATCATGATTTGCAATTTTTAAATAGTGATCATTAGTGTGCCATCGATTGAGGTATTCAATTCTAAAGTCCCCGCGATCGAAGTCACGGGAAGAATCTAGTTTATAATATATATAAGGATTGAATAACTATATATGGATTTTCAATATAAATATATATCCATACGAAACAAACAGGTTAGCTTAATAATCCACGGGATTATTTATCCCAAAATCCAAACTGGATACTAATTCTGTAGCACCAAAAGAAATAGGCACTTACAGCTATTATAATGTTACCTTGTCATTCATTCTATCTCTAATTTTGTTCACTCAAGCCTTTAGTTTGTTCAATTAATAGGTAACAGTGATGCTAGGATTGTCAATTAAATCAGTAGAAAGCGCTTTAATCCCGGTCGGATACTGGACACAATTATTCATCAGTACAACAAAGCCGAGTAATCCGGCCATATTGACCGGTTTGGTGGCGTCGCCGCACCCCTTTAGCTGTGTATACTTACCCTTATTTGCTTTTCAATAACGATAATGACAATGGATGTCCAAAGGGCATGGTTTATATCATTTCACTGTGTCTCTTTATGAAACGACCTCACATCGCTTATTAAAAGCTTTATAAATAATGAACATTCGTCGTTTGCTTATGTTTTTTCAGAGCCTTCATATTAATCAACAAAATTAATTCAAAACCAACATTACATAACTATTTGCATTGAAGAAAGATAAAATTACCGAAATTTGGCTCGTGCCTCATCATTAGATGCTTTTTTTTTCCAAATTATAATGACGTTTTTATTACTAATGATTAAGTCATTTGAGACAACAAAAGCGGTGAAACATTTACAACGTCGCCCAAATACAGGTCTATAAATTAATTCCTTTAAAGATAAGATAGACGGCGCATGTTGTGGGCGTTTATTCGCATTCGTTCCTACACATATGTACATTTAAATTGTAGGTATTGCTATAAAAATGTAGATATTGATAGACCTATTAGCAATTGGCTTTTTAGTTTTCAAATATCTCGTTTGTTATTAGTGGAGATAAGAAGTCTGACAAGCACAGCCGGAATGACTCTGATGGACAAAGTGAGAAATAGTTGTGATACGAGAATGCTGTGGTGTGAAAGAAGATGTAGTGACAAAAATAGAAAAAGGAATGCTTAGGTGGTTCGGACACGTAGAGAGGATGGATGAAAGATTAACGAAACGGATATACAAGGCGACTGTGAATGGGCTAGTTAGTAGAGGCCAACAGGGATTTTTTTTTGTAAAGGCGGGAAAAAATGTTCCTTACCGCACACCCCGTCGTTCGAGGCAACGAACAGGGTAGTGTGGGGCCTTCACCCACTAAAGAAACCCGCCGTGTGCCGTCTCTCCACCTTTATTGGCGGGTCACTGGAACTATGTTACATTCCTTTGGTGGTGGTAGAGGCCAACCTAGGCGAACGTATTTTGACCAGATCAGAGACCTTTTTAAGGAAGGCCAGGTTAAGAGTAGGTAGGTAATAGTAGTAGGTACTTACTCGTAACCAACGAGCATGCATGAAAGCGCTGATGAAAGTAGATGAAGCGATGTGTTAGGATCGTAGCAAGTGGAGAGAAGTGATCTCTACCTACCCCTACGGGAAAAAGGCGTGACAATATATATGTATGTACATATATATGTAGAATCAGAATAACGCTAAGATTTATTTATATATATTTGTAGCATTTGACATGCTTAGCACTAAACATTAAACACAAAGTGAAAAATGTGAAATCGAAAATAACCTGAAAATATCCTGCTCCTGACTGTTATTTTCGATTTCACATTTTTCACTTTGTGTTTAACGCTAAGATTATTAATGACATTTAATACCAGAGAAAGAGCTAGCACGTTCAGTTAATTGAACGAAGTACCATCTTCATGGCATTCATGATCACGAGACGTACCTGCAGACGTTACGGTTTTTGTACGAGAAGCTTCATCTACTAATTTTACGGCCCACCTGATAGTACCTACCTAAGTGGTAACCGCTGCTCATAGATTCAACTATGTATACTAAAAGTACTGTCCATCCATCCATCCATCAGCCTTTCAACGTCCACTGCTGGACATAGGCCTCCCCAAGAGAACGCCACAAGGAGCGGTCCCGTCATGAGGGATAATGCCGTAATCGCCACGCTCGGCAGGCGGGTTGGCGATCGCAGTTGATGTTGTTAATACTCGAGGGAGTGCTGCTGCCCACTACCCCGGTATTCCCTCAGTCGGCTCTTACGACTAAGACTTAGAGGGGTGGGACAATTCTAAAGCCGGCCCCACACGGCCTCCTGAGGACTGTCACGCCGCTGCTATTCATTTCATTACAAGGATATGAAATGGAATAATGCACTGGTATCACCGGCTATAATCAAAACACACCTGCTCTCAATACTGAGCAGGTGTGCATAGAGTAACTTATATATACATATAAGTTACTCTATGCACACCTGCTTCAGGGGCGGTCACACTACGAGTAAATACAGTGCTGCCAACCCGCTCGGGTCCAATAACAAGCTGCTTCTTGTGCCTATTCGCAATTAGTGTCAACCTGATTAAGATTTTATTTCGGCTTATGATACTTTCCATTTATATTGACACATAACCGTAAACTATAGCTACTACCTCAGACTAAGAACTTAACAACAAATAAAATTAAACAGGCAAATTCAGTCATCGATTGCCATAGAGTTAGAGAAGTACAAAATATAGACAAATTTTCACTTTTTGCGAAGTTTTAGATTATAAATAAATACCCGATTCATAGACTGCAGTAGCCAGCCATAGCCGGCATGAGCTATGAGGCGGTACGTGACTAAATTGCGAAGAAATTCGATTGCTTGCGCGGCTGGTCCTCGCGATCATCCCGAACCAATTTTAGATTAGATCTAAATTTTCTGAAATCGACACCAAGTTAATGTTTAAAATTAAAAGCTATATATATAGCTATATACCTACAGTTACATTATATACAGTTAATAATTTATACATACCCTTAATTTTATTAATAAATTAGTAGTTACGACATAATTATTTTAATCTATTAATTGATAATTATTTTAATCTATTAAAAATATTAATCTGCTTATTCTAGATCCTACAATTGGTAAAACAAGTTAAATAACTATTTAGTTCGTATAAATTGATATTTTTTTAGTAATTTCAATAGGACACTTTACTGTAATTTATCATTATGTCGTCGCCTAGTAACGCATTGATACTTGAATGTGTCGGTTGCAAAAATGATATTACTCAAGACGAACACTTAAGCCGTTATTTATGTAAATCTAAATATGATTTGTTATGTGCAAATATATCGATGGAGTTATATAGAATTATGGACCATTCACATAGGCGTACTTGGCGTTGTCCTGAGTGTCGCAGTAAATTACCAAAAACCGACAATACTAACACTCCTATACGTTATATGACTCCGGATACTGAATTTCAAGAGAACTCTATTACGCCTTCTGAACTTGATATGACATATAACGTAACATATCGACGTAAGCCTGGTAAGTCACAATTGATACCTATACCAGTGATACAGCCAAGTGCAGATTTGTCTGAGTTGCACTCCTCAGAAATTGTTCCAGGACAAGAGCTAAGTCTTTTCTGTAAAGAGTTAATAATAATAATAATTTATTTACTCAAAGATATTACAAATTTGATCTTATAAACAGACAATTAAACCAAAATATTAACCAATATTAGGTTCGTTGGCACCTGTAGGTACTAATGTTAGACATTGTATCAGTTAAGAGCAGCTCGCATTGAAATGAGTAACCTAAGAAGCTTTTTAACTGATTTAACGGAAGCAGTTAATAAAAACAATGAACGAATTGAAAACCTAGAGGATAAGACCAATATAAAAAAACATTTAGAATGGCAAATAGATCAGCTTAAATTGGACTTGCAAGAGCGTGAACAGGAATTAGTATCGAATGATATAGATATCACAGGCATACCAGAATCTAAAGGAGAGGGTATCTCCCATATTGTGCTTTCTATAGCCACCAAGTTAGGAGTCCATGTGGAGGAGCACGACTTTGTAGACGCTGTACGGGTGGGCGCGTTACGCGGTCATGCTGAGGGAGAGACCAGTCCACGGCCGCAAAACATTGCAGTGCGACTTGGGCGACGATCAGTTCGCGATGCATTACTGAAAGCTGCAAGGGTCGGGCGTGGAGCTACAACAGCGGGAATTGGGTTGATTGGCGTCCCAACAAAGTTCTATGTCAATCAAAGACTTACCAAAATGAACCGGCAGTTATTCCGTAAGGCACGTGAGTATGCTAAGCCCCTTTAAAGGCGATTTGTGTGGACACGTGATGGCAAAATCTATGCCAAAAAAAGAAAACGGCTCGATACGTCATCGTCTTCGATCAGAAATTGACCTGGCTAGGGTTTTTGATGACTATATCGTTGGTCCTGATGGTAAAAATAGTCAGTAGCTTCTTTTTATTGTTTGGTTTGTTTATAAACATATATTTATTTGTTATTTCAGGTATTCTGTTTTTAATAATAATGTAACTATCTTTATTATAATTTATCTTAAAACAGCTTACATACATAAGAAATACTTTGTTTCCGAATCGATAGGTGGCTATACACTTAAATTTACGTTTACGTGACACACTGAAAAATGTTTATATTATGAAATGTTTATATTATGAAAATAGTATCTTTTTCAAAGATATTAAAATTTATAAATGATTCGTAATAAAAAAAACAATTTGGTTTTGGTACTGCTTAATGCACGGTTTTTAAATACGGGACAAGATGAACTTTTGGCTAGTATTAACCTTTATAAACTGGACATTCTGGCTATTAATGAGACTTGGATTAAACCTGGCGAAGAAAAATTCTTACCTAAAGTACCTGGGTACATTTTTAAACATACACCACGGCTTACTGGGGCTCGTGGTGGCGGAGTTGGATTTTATATTAAAAAAGGTTTACGTATTAGAGTAAAGAACCATTCCAATTCTTCACTCGAGCAGATGTGGATGGAAATATCTCTGCCAGGGAGGGGCCTTATAGCGATTAGCGATACAGCATATAGACCTGAATCTATTTCACTGGATATCGCCATTGAAGCTTTGAGTGAATCTGTTAGTATTTTCTCTTACTCTAAGCACTTATTTCTTTTGACTGATTTTAATGTTGATCTTCTTCAATCTAGCAAACCATCTGCTCGTGAATTTTTCAATTTTCTGGCGCATCACGGCTTGGAAATGATTGTTAGGGAACCAACTCGGATTAAAGGCTATTCCTCGTCACTTTTGGACTTAATAATAACTGATTCTCCCCGTTTATGCAAAAGTGTTAGTGTTCATCACAATCCAATTCTTAGTGATCATGCTATGGTAAAAAACTCACTTTGATTATTATAAAAGCCTTAGAAACTATGTTACAGGAGCCATTGTAAGAGAGAAAAGAGCGTTTTTTTACTTTTATATAAATAATAACATAGATAAACCTAAACAGTTGTGGAATAGATTAAAAAGCATTTGTCCACTTGGAAACAATAGAAAAGGCCCAATTATAGTACCTGATCACCTTTATGAACCTAACAAAATTAACGATTTTTTCCTAGATGTCCCAGCCAAAGGTATTGCTGAACTTCAAACTTTACAGTTTTTCAAAGAAAATAAATTTTCAAACAAAGAGTTTATCATAGAAACGATCACACCTGAAGAGGTATCAAAACTAATCTATAATATTAACACTAGCGCTTGTGGTCATGTTAATATCTCGATAGATATGATACGATTAACACTGCCTATGACCTTACCAGCCATTACTGAAATCATTAATAATTGTATTCGATCTAAGCAATTCCCAGAATCTTGGAAAATTGCTAAAATAAAACCTATTCCTAAAGGTTCAAAAGTTAAAGAACTAAAAGACTTGAGACCAATTAGCATCCTACCGATCTTGTCTAAAGTTGTAGAAAAAGTAAGTAGTAGTAGTAGTATGTAATCAGCTAACCAAATTCCTAGAAAATGAAAATATACTTCCTGACATACAATCGGGATTCCGTAATGGCATTGGGACCTCGACTGCGCTTGCACATGTTACTGATGATATTGTGGCTGCCCCAGACGTTGGAATGTGCAGTGTGCTTGTATTGTTGGACTTTTCAAGGACATTCGACTGCTTAAATATAGATTTACTTCTAACAAAACTCTCCTACTATGGTATTACAGATAAGTCATGTGACTGATTTCAATCTTTTTAAGTAACCGTAGTCAGTTTGTTGAAATAGAGTCGGAACAAGGTAAATTATTAAAATCTAAAATCTGTAAAATAAGCAAAGGAACGCCACAAGGATCTATTTTAAGTCCATTACTCTTCATTATCTATACTGCAAATCTTCCCAAATATATAAATCACTGTAAAATGCACTTATATACAGACGACACTCAATTATATTTTTCTTTCAAACCTGAGAATGAAGATTTAAATAGTATTTCAAAGTGGGCAAATAATAATATGTTAACATTAAATACAACTAAAACCAAATATATGCTTTTGGGAAATAAAATACACTGTAGTAAATCCATTATTCAGTCACTTCAATTTAAAATTGAGGGACAGATATTACAATGAGTAGATAGTGCTATTAACTTAGGTTAAGTAATGGACAGAGAACTTAGATTCTGTGAACATATTAATAGCAAGATCAGAAATGCGTTTTATAGGTTAAAATCTTTATATAAAATTAGGAAGTAGGTATATCTCTGAGCCGCTTAGGAAAATACTTGTAGAATCAATTATATTATCACAATTTAATTACTGTGATACTGTTTATGGACCTAGACTATATGAAAAAACTAAGAAGGCTATGCAAAGAGTTCAAAATGCATGTGTCCACTATTGCTTTTATGTGCCGAAGCGCTCTCACATTACTCCATTTTTAAATGACATAGGCTCTTTGAAAATGGAAGCACGTAGGAAAATTCATTTAACATGTTTAGTGCATAAAATTGTTTTTAAAAAAGGCCTAAATATCTATATGATAAGCTGGAGTGGGTGAAAGATGTCCAAGTAAGGATTACTCGCAGAAAAGAAGCGAATAAAATGGTGATTCCAGTTTACAGAACAGCTCAATACAAAGGTGGATTTAAGTATTCTGCTACAAAGATATGGAGCGATTTACCTCCACCTCTACGAAAAAGTATGTCCCTATTGACTTTAAAAAAATATGTACGTAAAGAATTTCTTAATCATCAAAAAAATCAATAGCAGACTAGTGTGTCTTACGTATTTTTATGTATTATGGTTTCATAAATTTTTAAGTATATTACATGGAAGTAAAAGTTTTATTTTTTTCAGTTAATTTTTATAATTTTTATTTTGTGTGTTACATGAGTACCTACGCGTCAATAAAGTACATTTTTATGTTTAATTTAAAGTTGGGGGGCCAGCTGAAAATCAGTGTTGTGCACTTAGCACAACAAAAACTGAGCTGGCTACCTTTGTTACACTTTTAATATTTTATCTCTGTTTATTTTTCTTATTTCTTACTAATGTTGTGTAACAAAAATAAATGCTTTAAATCTTTAAATCTATAATAACATCTTGATGTTCACTTGTGAACAAGACATCTTAATTTAATAACACCTCATACCAAACTAAATCAATAGATACGCAAAATTATCTTCGCTTGTTTAGCGGTCAGAGTAGTTGATCGTGTAAATAATTAAGGTATTTATTCGTTCGACTGGACAAAAAGCAGTTCTGTTCTGCCTAAATAAAACATTTACATGAGACCAAACTTCCTATATTCAGCTTCTAAGATTAAGAAAAATCTGGCGCCACTTATACATAGCTTCTGGATCCACAACCGAAAAACTGGACATATTTTTGATTTACAAAATTAAATCTCTGGTTCTAGTCACAGCACTGCAACAGTTATTCTACAATTCTGCACCATTTAATAGTATTATCTATTAAGCGCCTTGTAAACGATAAAATTTGTTTGACCAATGTGTTTGTCAAATTTCACGTTAACAACAAATAATGAGTGTATTTTGTTTAACAAACACGTCAAGCAAAGCCTCAGATTATCAAATAAATTTGACCAACACGTAAAATTTGACAAATAATTTGTTGGTCTCCAGACGGCTTTACTACTGTAAAGCTGTAAAAGAGCTGTGTCTGTACATTTAAGTTATTTGAGAAAAAATACTGTAATTTATTTATTTATTTATTTGGTCCACCAACAGTTGTTTACATTGAAACATACACGTAAAACATACATTAGGATATAATAATAATGTAACAACCACTTAAAGGTAAACACCTCATGCACAATAACAAGATGAACTTTGTATGGTATTACAGTATATCATTTTGAAAATAATTGCTAATGCTGCTTAAATACACTAATATTTAGTTAACAAACATACTGAAATATTTAATTTATACCTACTATTGATCCAATAAACACTTCAACAACTGGCGCCTCACACGAGCTAACGAGTCAAAATGTATATCAATTGTATCGCTATATCTATTGATTATTTCACATAACCTTGCACAAGGCGAGTTAGCGCCTAGGACTGTCCTTCTATGGGGATGATGAAGTGGCGTAATACGTTGACGAGGCATTCTTGTAGGAGCGCGGAATTCAAAATGGGAAAGCAACCGGGGGCAATGTATACTATTATTAAATATTTTACATGCAAACAATGCATCGATTAAAGCTCTTCGCTTGTCTAGGCTGTGCATACTGAACTTCCTCGATCTGTCCTTATAAGAGTGTATTGTTTTAGCTACTCCTGTAGAGAAAGCCAGGTGCCAGACGAAACGTTCTGAATACGTTCT
Organism: Leucoma salicis; assembly: GCA_948253155.1. Taxonomy (NCBI): domain Eukaryota; kingdom Metazoa; phylum Arthropoda; class Insecta; order Lepidoptera; family Erebidae; genus Leucoma; species Leucoma salicis. The sequence goes on from OX411815.1 coordinate 12,264,864, forward strand.
ATGCGTAAGGAATGGGTAGCATTGTGTGGTCTCCAGACTACACTACCGTATTCTAAGATACTTCGAATTAAGCTATTATATAGTAGTGTAATTTTGGTTTGTGTGGAACAAAGGTCAGTTTTCTATCATAAAGTATTCCTAGGTCATGTATGTTGTCCAATTCAGTTATTGATTCTCCATTGATATTAATTAGATTTAATTGAATTATGTGTTCTATGGAATTTTATATGAAAGCGTTTCTTTAAGTTAAGACGCATTCTGTTGTACCCACACCACTGCATTAATCTACATATATCACTTTGTAATTTATATGCATCCTCTTCAGTTCTTACAACCCTTAAGAACTTAAGGTCATCTGCATACATGAAAACTTCTGAATGTTTAAAGCAATCCGGGATATCATTAATGAAGTAATTAAATAGCAATGGACCCAAATGTGAACCTTATGGCACACCAGATGTGATGTTTAAAGTGCCTGACTGAAACCCATTAACAACCACAAAGAAAGACCTATCGTCTAAATAAGATTTTATCCACTGCAGCATAGACCCCCATAAAACCGTAAGCTATTAATTTGCTGATTAGAATTTCATGCGAGACCTTATCAAAAGCTTTGCTGAAGTCTGTGTAGATGACATCAGCCTGTTACCCGAATCTACTGCGTGCATTATTTTTTCCGTAAACAGAGTAAGATTTGTGGTTGTGGACCGCGAACCGAAAAAACCATGCTGGTGCTCGCTAATATATAGTTTTAAATGATGTTGGATATGTGGGCAGACCAGCAATTCAAAAATTTTGCCAAAAAATGACAATATAGATATAGGTCTGTAATTTGTTATAATGTCTATGTTACCAGATTTGTGTATGGGGACAACCTTAGCCATTTTCCATTTTAAAGGAAATATTCCAGATGTTAAGGATGTATTGTATATCAGCAGTAATGGTAAAACCAACTCATATGCACATTTGTAAATTAATAAAGGAGGTATTCCATCAGGCCCTGCGCCCTTAGTACAATCTATGGATTGCAGTTTTTTAAGTAAGGAATCATAATTAATATAAGGATTTGTTAAACATATGCTATAATTTTCCAACGATTTTTTACGATCTCGTTTTCTAGGGTTTTGGTGTGCTTATTGTAAAATAAAATAGCCTGTTTCTCACATCGTTTATTAATCAACTTTAATTCAATGGCATCAAGAGGGTTTTTGTATTTATTCAACCGTATCCTAATTTTATTTTTCAGGTTAAGCATCTTAACAATTTTTCGGTTAAACCACGGTGGATATTTTTTACTTCTAGGTATACGAAATGGTACGTATTTATGTATAGCAGCGTTTAAAACTCCATAGAACACATCTATCATGTCATTTACGTTACTGCATTCAGAAAAGATTGGTTGCCAATCGTGTTCATTTAAGAATTTTTGTATTTGACTATAATCAGCTTTATAAAAATCGAATCTACGATTTGAATTATTATATGTAAGTTAATTTCTTTGCTGAACGTTATGTCAATTTCCAGAGGAGGAGGATGATGATGATCGACATTACTCATTGAATTTGGGCTTCGGCTTACATTACAAAAAGGTGAAGAGGATAATACTAAATCCAAGATACGACCAGCAGGGTTAGCGATTTAATTAACTTGATCAAGTTTATTAACACATGTAAAGTCAATCAAAATTTGACATATGCTAGGCAATGCTAAACTATTATTTATATTATTCACCAAATTCCAACCAATATTGCTCATGTTAAAGTCGCCAATTACATAAGTGTTTATATCTTTAGTTTGTTCAAAAACTTTACTACAATTATCCAAATAATGCTCAAGTACTGGGCGACGTATTGGTGGAGGTAAATATACTACACAAAGTGCCATACGACGCACTGTACGAGACATAAACAAATCCACAGTAACCCAGAGGTCCTCACAATTACTTTCCCAATGTTTCACACGATTTGGATAAATTTTTTTCTTAATTGCAATTAAAACACCACCGCCTTCTTTACTGCGAAACAAGCTAGAACTCTCCCTGTCTCTTCTGTAAACTACATACCTATTGTCGAATAGCTCGCTGCTTAACACAGTATCATTAAGCCAAGTTTCTGTTATTACAACAATATCATAATCTTTACAACAGATATTCCTATAAAACGGTACCAATTTTTGTCCTTAACCCTCGACAATTTTGGTAGTATATTTTAACCAAATTGAATTTTATAATGGATTAAATACAGTTACATGCAATAAAGGCTAAAAAAAAAATCAAACAATCTTATTCAACATGTTAATGTTGCCAATAAGTAAATGACCAGTATCATCATATTTCCTAACAAAAATTTTGCCACTTCAGACCCATACATATTTATAACCTTTTTCCTTTGCATTAATTCTAGTAGCAGCGTGGAGAGATTTATTAGTCTGGGATAAATGCTCAAGTACATACACGGGTGTTTTATTGCCAGCCAGACCAAAATCAGCACTGTTCAGTTTATTATTAGTATTCTTTTGTTGTATTCAATAACAGAAGAAAGCAGCCGATCGCGAAATCTCGTGGACGCGAGCTGTACTACAATAGAACGGGGGTGCGTACTATTAGACTGAAGCTTTGCAATACGAGTAGCATTCAGAATGTCACTATCTTTTACTTCACACCCAACTACTGAGTCTAACTACTTCGCGATAGTGTACAGATTCTCGTGTTTGTTTTCGGGTAACGATTGTATCTCCACGTTATTCGAACGCGCTTGCTGTTCTAAATAATTTACTCTTTGCCTTAAATCGGTAATTGTATTCTGCAGCTGAGTGTTCTCCAACACCAGGTTCTTCAAATCACTTTTGACAGCCGTATGCTCAGTTTGGAACTCATCGAATTTGTTAGTGTGGAACATCAGTGATGCACTCAATTCTTTCACATCAGATTTTATCGGCTCCAGCTCCTTATTAACGATATTGAGCATAGATGAATTTATTTGCTGAAGCATGGTAGCAAACTCTGCCTTAATTACGTCTTCGACGATTGTACGTACGTCCTCGGTGGTAATGCCCTTGATTTCAGAGGGTGAATTAATTGCCGGTCTCTTACTACCTCTAGCTGTGGACACATTACGAATGGGAGTGGAATCTTTTTTGGATGTTTTCGGCATCAAACTCAAGCAACCAGGGCATATCCACTTACAGTATGCATCCGAACCAATATTAATTACCGGTATGGATAAGCAGAGAAAGTGGTATGATTTGTTACAGCGAACACATTTCATATATTTCTCGTTTATATCAATATTATCATTATTGCAACATCCCCAAGATAATGCGATCGAGGTCATTGTTTTTATATTCTTAACAATCCAATAGTCAAGAAATGGCCGTGTGGGGCCGGCTTTAGAATTGTCCCACCCCTCTCTACCCACGGGAGTCGTAAGAGCCGACTGAGGGAATACCGAGGGCGTGGGCAGCAGCACTCCCTTGAGTATTAACAACATCCACTGCGATCGCCAACCCGCCTGCCAAGCGTGGCGGTTACGGCTTTGTCCCCCATGACGGGACCGCTCGTTGTGGCGTTCTCTTGGGGAGGCCTATGTCCAGCAGTGGACTTTGAAAGGCTGATGGATGGATGGAGTTAAGGAATGTGTCTGTATTATACTTAATATTTATATATCGTGCACCCACTTGATAATAATGCCAATCTAAAAACAATCCTCGGCCTGCTGGTTACCAATACTATTGATACGAACCACGAGTATCGTGCGAAAAACGTAAGCGCCGTGGAATATGCGGTGGTTACGCGTTTCTGTTAGACACTAGAAAGGCGTGTCTAAAAACAAAACGATTTTTTTAGAATTTTTGTCTTTCTGTTTGTCTGTTTGTTTGTTCGCGCATCACACAAAAACTACCGAACGGATTTTAATGCAACTTTTTTGTTTGATAGATCTTGAGTAGACTTAACAACTGGTATACATTTTATCCCGCTACTATATCAGAAACCTGAGATATAACCCAAAAATTTTATTCACACATTACTTCAGTTGAGATTGACGCTGGACAGTTTGGCTTCCGTCCGCAGCTTTCCACTGACATGGCTATATTCTCACTAAAGGAAGTCGTTCCTTATTATAAGCGACATAAAACGACAGTATATACATGTTTCTTGGATATCAGTCGTGCATTCGATTCGATCAACCACAATCTCTTATGGGAGAAGGTGAACGGCTCTGGGGTCGCCTCTGGGGTGGTTGGCCTGCTTGCATACTGGTACGGCAACCAGGGCAACTACGTCGGATGGGATTCTAAAGTTTCCAATATATACCAGCTCTCAAGTGGGGTCCGACAAGGGGGGGTCACTTCTCCAGTCTTGTTTAATTTATACATCAATGACCTGATCGCAGAGCTGAGCAGTACCCCGGTAGGGCTTAGGTTAGATGGCAGATATGTCAACAACCTGAGTTATGCTGATGATATGGTGCTGCTCAGTCCCTCGATCTTAATCATCGAAGGCTTGCAAAAACTCCTAGCTATATGTGAACGGTTTGCTAAGGAACATGATCTAGTTTACAACACCAAAAAAACTGTGACTTTGGTTTTCAAGGCTGGAGGGAAACCCGAAAAAGTACCTGAAGTATATCTATACAGGCAGCTGATTCAAAGGGTAGAGAGTTTCAAGTACCTGGGTCATATCGGGACATCAAAACTCAATGATGACCAGGATATAGAGAGACAACGCCGAGCTCTGTGCGTGATAGGCAATATGATTGCCAGGAAATCTAGAGCAGCGCATGACGTGAAGGTTACATTGTTTAAATCCTTCTGTCAGTCATTTTATACGTCTCAACTCTGGACCGATTACACTTTGAAGTCCTATAACGCTATCAGAGTAGCCTATATCAATATCTTTAGGCACCTCATGGGTCTGAAGCGACACTGCAGTGCTTCAGGGATGTTGTAGACCCATTCAATGCCATTCATCGTAAAAGAATAGCGTCTTTCATGTCCAAAGTTGGCACTTGTAGTAATGTAATTATTAAAAGTTTAGCTGGCAGACTGCTGTTGACTGCAACTTACAAACGATGGTTGGCTATTGCCGCCTAGTTAATTATTATTTCCTACTTATTTTACTATGAGTATTGTTTTCTGCCTATTTTACTATGGATCTCTGTGTCTGCAATAAAGATATATTATTATTATTAAAAACAAGCCTTTGGCTGCGGCGGAGCCGCGGGCAAAGGCTAGTAGTATATAATAATACTTCTATTATTTTACACTTTATATTCATGCCATGCATTTTTTAATAAGTCTACGTGTTATGGTTTTTATTTCATACGTAGACAAAAATATTGATATCAATCGTTTACTATCTATATACATTTTAATTTAGATGGCTCGATTTCCTAAGTGCATAAGTTATCTACATACTTTAAAAAATTACGTAATATTTATAGGTGTCCCAAAAATTGTGATACAGTGTGACTGTAGGGAGGGGGTAAAAAATTATAAAATTTAGCGTGACGTAATTTAGGAACAATCTATCAATATATTAATAGTCACGAAAGTGAAAGATTACATTCGTATTACAAATTTTTATTTATAACACAAGACATGCCATTTTGAAAATTTAATTTAAAAAAAGGTAAAATTAACAGAAACATTGTAAAAATTGTTGAAAACGCATATCTACCAAATTACAATTGACAACTCAAGTACGTTGTAAAAAAACTTTAATTCTTGCTCAGGGTATTTAATTCTTATTCCATTTCAGACGACGAAATTGGGCTTCTTTTAAAAGCCACGGGCGTGAACGCAAATCCGATTTGAGTAATGAAACGAGACTAATTAAAAAGTCGAGAGAAAAATTGTATAAAAACAAGGTTTTATTCGTGAAGGTATTTCTTTTTCCGAGCTTATACATTAGAAGGTGTTATAAGAAGATATTTTGTCACCAACTTTAATTTAAATGGGAAAGTTCGCAGCTCACAACACGAGCAAATAAACAAAGAGCTTACTAACATTAGCTGCTACTGCGAGTACGAGTAACAACTGAGCTGACTTTATAATTAGGTATGCATTTTATATTTTGATTTACATAATTTACATTGTGTTTCACTTCAGTAAAAAGAAGCAAAATAATGGTTACCTATGAGAGGCAGAGCTAGACACTAATATACACACACATTGTCATTGGTCCTACCTTTTTTTTGTTAAGGCGTGAAAAATGTACCTAACCGCACACCCTGTTGTTTGGGGCAACAAACAGGGTAGTGTGGGGCCTTCACCCACTTAATAAACCTGCCGTGTGCCGTCTCTCCGCCTATATTGGCGGGCCACTGGAACCATGTTATATGCTGTTCCTTCAGTGGTCCGCCGGCGGCTTACCTTTCAGGTACCCTCTACTCATTGGTCCTACCTGACGTTTTTATAAATGTAAAATTGACTAAAGCAGTAAAATTGCTGTGCTTCTTTCTCTTCTTTTTTTTTTATTAATTAGTCAATAAAGCCGCGGACAAAGGCTATAGTGTAAGATTCTTAAATAAAGTCTGTTATTAATAGGTATACTCGTAGATATCTATGTGCTTTCATGACAAAAGTACGAGTATGCCGTAGAAATTATTAAAACTTTTAATAATATGATAGCTCCACGGAATAAACCTTTATGTAGGATATAAATTACCTGTCTCGTGACCTCACTGAATTGACAGAATACTGACGAATTGCGTTATAGAACAAGGAAGCTATAAATTTTAAGCCACGATGCCAAAGGTGCGTGCCTTGGATCGCGTGTTGGCTTACATTATAGGTAGGTAAATGCCGACTATAACTATAAAACTCGTTCACTCTATTTTGTCCCAAACTTTCAACACAAAAACCGTATTCTTGTCTATTATAGGACATGACTAAATAAAGTAGGGCAACTGCCATAGCAATGAATAAACATTGTCTCTAGTAATACGTAATTAGTATTTCCTATGAAAAAGGTTTCAGTAATTTTTCACATCCTCAAACTAAAAAAAATATAGAAAAAAATATAGACGGACCATTACGAACAATCCAGTGAAGCCATGTAAAACCATGCCAAACTAGTAATTACAGGCGCTCCCGCGCACAAATAAATCCAAAACCATGCCAAAACGAAATGTCATAAACCACGAGTGTTACCAGAGTATAATTTAAAATTACCCTAAATGACAACGATTTCGTACGTACATTACGTAAATTAATACGTCGTCAGCGCCATAATATTCCCTATATATTATGATTTGCTGTAAACTTACCTTTTTTTTTGTTAAGGCGGGAAAAAATCTTCCTAACCGCACACCCCGTCGTTCGGGGCAACGAACAGGGTAGTGTGGGGCCTGCACCCACTAAAGAAACCCGCCGTGTACCGTCTATATAATTATAATAATTTTAACTCGACGGAATCGGGTGCAACACCTGATGCCTCAGCCGATGGTGGTCCGGCTTTAAAGACGGCCTCCACATCAACGTCAGTCGCGCCACAAGCGTTACTACGCGACGCGAAAGGCATGTCTCGGTCCCGTAAGGGACGCGGAAAAAGAAAAGGAGGAGCTTCGGCAACGGACAGCTCGGCCACTAATTCGGTTTCCGAGATGTCCGCTGCTGAAGAAAGTGATTGCGCCCTAAGGGCAAATATCAGAAGGGCGGGTAGCACAATAGCTGCGGCGGACATGAGTGCAGGGTAGATGGATGTTGATCATCCGTCGCGGAAGCGCACCATGTCCCAGGGTGGTGGGGCGCCCGAATCAGAGGACTGCCCTACTGAGACGCCTCCCCCGAAAGCGCAGTATAGCGTTAGGGGTCGAGGCATGAGCCGTCCTGTGGCACCTGCGCCTCGTGCCACATCTGCCAGTAGGGCAGAAACCCTAAGCCTAAAAAGGCTGGAGGCGGAGCAGAACGCCGAGGAGCGCCTGGCGCTTTTAACGGAAAACTCCGCCTCCCAGACGAGGGCCATATAGGGACGGCCCAGGTTGAGGAGAGGGCCCTAAACAGCGTGGCCATAGTAGAGACGGTGGCTGCTGGTTCGCGGAACCTAAAAGGTAACTTCGTGCGTGGCCTAAAAGACGCCGCGCACGAGATCTCGCTATCGGTCCAGCGCTTGGCGGAGCAGAACAAGCGCCTCGAGGCTCAGAACGTTCGTCTGGAGGCGCAGAACCAGCGCCTCGACGAGGCTAACCGCTGCCTCGAGGCACGGATGGCAGAATTGGAGCAGGGACAGGCCGGGTTACGGGTTGAGCTTGAGCTCCCCGCGGCTGCCCCGGCATCGTCCACTGCCCAGTCAGGCTCTGGACCGGAGCTGGAAGACGAAGCGCTCTGCGTGATCATTGACCGCATTGCTGCGGTCTTTGGTCCGCGGTTCGACGCTTTGACTGCGAGGCTGCCACCGGAGCCACGACTGCGGCCGCTGCTAGCAGCAGACTAAAGGAATGGCGCAACGTCCTCAGCACTGACAGCCCTGCCGTGCCAGGAGGGCCATGTGTCCTTTGCCATGACGGCGGCCAAACCAGCGGCGGCCAAAACACCAGCGGCCAAACCACCTACGGCTCCTGTGGTCCAAGAAAAGGGCCAAAAGAAAAAGGCCAAGAAAAAGGGCAAGGCGGGACAAGCCCCGGGGGGTCAGCCCCGAGAGGAGTTCCCGCCTCTGCCGAGCACCGCTGCACTTCCACGTTCAGCTGCGCCGTGACAAACGGCCGCATCCACAAGGGCCGCGGTGGTCACAGCCCCGGCTCCTGCCCCCGCTCCTGCCACTAATACGCGCCATAGGACGCCAGTCCCCATCTGAGGAGGCCAGAGAGAAGCCCCAATGCCGCGAAAAAAGAGGTCGCGCAAACTCAAGGTGCCGAAGGCAGCAGGCAGCGGTGATCACCGTGCTGCCTGAGGGAAAGGAAAAGGGCCTGACTTACGAGGCCGTCTCGAATCGTGCCCGGCGGGAGATAAACGTCTCAGATCTCGGGGACGTCTCCGCTCGCTCCCGCCAAGCCCGTACAGGTGCTCGAATTTTTGAGTACCTGGGGCCGGAGGGCGCCAAGACGGCCGACGCAATGGAGAGTTATGTCCGGGTCGCCAGACCCGTGAAGTGCGCCGAACTGCGCATTTCCGGGCTGCACGATTCCGTGACGGCGGAAGAGATCCGGGAGGCAATCGCCTCGAAAACCGGGTCTCCCAGCAGCGCTGTCCGGGTGGGCACCATTCGCCCAGGTCCAGGTGGTGTGGGTGCCGTCTGGGTATCGAGCCCTGTCGCAGCGGCCAAAGATTTGGTCGCCGCCGGTAGACTTCTGGTGAGACCGCGTTGGAGCCCCGGCCTGCCAGGTGCTACAATTGCATGGCGGTCGGTCACACCCGGCCGCTGTGCACCAACTGCTTCGACTGCAGCGGGCTTTGCTTCCGCTGCGGTCAGGTAGAGCACCAGGCGGCGACCTGTACTGCCACTCCACACTGCCCCGCATGCGTGGCGGGCAACTGCCCCGCCAACCACTGCATGGGGCGGGTGGGGTGCAGACCTCCGGCCAAGTCAGGCCCTAAAAGGGGGGTGTGCAGCCAATCGGCCCCGGCTGCCCAACCCAGCGCGGCTGGACCGCCGCAGCGCATGGAGGAGGATGTCGTGGTCTAGTTTATGGACCACGACTCTATCCTCCTCCAAGGGAATCTCGGCCACTCCACCAGGGCGCAGGACCTCTTCCTGCAATCCATGGCGGAGCGGTCGATCGGTGTTGCCGTAGCCGCGGAGCCCTACATAGTCCCCGATCGCCCCAATTGGGCGGGTAGTGGAGATGTGGCTCCGTGGCGGTCGTCGGGTCGGCGGCGCCGCATTCCCCGCCCTTGTCAGTCAAAGACAAGGGCACGGGATATGTGGCGGCTGAATGGGGAGGGGTCACGCTGTATGGCGTGTACTTCTCCCCCAATCGTAGTCTGGCGGCTTTCGAGGTCTTCCTGCACAGCCTGGAGACCTCGATACTGCGTATGGCACCGAGCCCTGTGCTCGTGCTGGGGGACTTTAACGCCAAATCAACGGCGTGGGGGTCCCCCAGGACGGACGCCCGAGGTGCGGCGGTCCAAGAGTGGGCGGCAGCGGCGAACCGAGGGTCCGCCCTAACGTGCGTGCGGCGCGGGGGCGGGTCGATAGTGGACCTTTCGTTCGCTAGCCCCAGTGTCGCCGCACGTGTAAGGAGCTGGCGAGTCCTGGAGGAGGTCGAGACCCTATCTGACCACAGATACATTCAGATAGAGATCTCCCGGACCCTTCAAGATGCCAGCAGGGGTCACGCGGCGGACAGAACTCCCGCTTTTCCGCGATGGCCTGTGGGTAGGCTCGACCGGGACTTGCTGGTGGAGGCGGCCATCTTTCAATCTTGGCTGCCTCCCCCCCTGACGGAAGACGTGGGCGCCGAGGCTGGCCGCATACGCGGCATGCTTATGCAGATCTGCGATGCGGCCATGCCCCGCGTGCGGCGCCCGCCCCGACGGAAGGGGGTCTACTGGTGGTCCCCGGAGCTGGCGGACCTCCGTGCGGCCTGTATTCGTGCCTGGAGGTCCTACACCCGCAGCCGACGTCGCCGAACCCGCGACGAAGGGCGTGAGGGCCGGCTGTATGCGGCGTACAACAGTGCGCGCGCTGCGTTTAAGCTGGCCATCTGTCGCGCCAAAGACGCGAAAAGGCAGGGGATGCTGGAGAGTCTCGAGCGTGACCCCTGAGGACGCCCGTACCGTGCGGCACTCAACAAGCTCCGCGCCCCCCCTTACGGAGACCCTCCAGCCGGGCTTCCTCTCTGAGGTGGTTGAGCGACTATTCTCTTCACGGGCGGTGCACACGCCCCCAGTCATGGCTTCGCCAGATGACGATCGGGAGGCCGACGACGGGGAGGTACCGCCCGTGACGACGACGGAAATGGGGGCGGCGGCAGCGCGTATGCGGAGAAGCGCCGTCCCCGGGCCGGACGGGGTTACCGCCCGAGTGCTGGCCCTGGACCTCGACCACCTAGAGCCCCGCCTCAGGGGACTGTTCGACGCTTGCCTGGTGTCCGGACGGTTCCTTGACTGCTGGAAGGAGGGGAAGCTCGTGCTCCTGCCGAAGCCGGGACGGTCTCTGAATACAGTCGCGGCCTTCAGGCCCATCGTGTTGCTGGACGAGGCGGGCAAACTTCTCGAACGGGTAGTTGCTGCCCGCATCGTCCAGCACCTAGGTGCGGTCGGCCCCGACCTGTCCGATGCCCAGTTCGGATTTCGGGGGAGTCGGTCTACGGTCGACGCCATCCTGCGCTTGAAGGACGCGGCTGCGGAGGCCGTCACCTCGAGGGAAGTGCTGTTGGCGGTGTCGCTCGACATCGCCAACGCCTTCAATAGTCTGCCATTCGGCTGCATCAAGGAAGTACTCCGGTACCATATAGTGCCCCTCTACCTAAGGCGGCTGGTGACAGACTACCTCGACGGCCGTAGCGTCCTCTTCGTGAACCGGGAAGGGGACGTTGTAAGAAGGGCTATGTCGTGCGGCGTCCCACAGGGTTCGGTTCTAGGGCCGCTCCTGTGGGACATCGGCTACAACTGGGTCCTCCGTGGCCGGCTCCCCCCCGGGCTGGGCGTAATTTGCTACGCAGACGATACGCTCGTCACAGCCCGGGGCGAGAGCCTCGAGGAGGCGGCAACGCTGGCCACCTCAGGTACCACGGAGGTGGTCAGGCGGATCGAGGCGCTGGGGCTTAGGGTGGCCCTTGAAAAGACGGAGGCCCTACTCTTCCATGGGCCCCGACGAGGCCCACCCGCCAGCGCCTCGATAACGGTCAACGGTGTAAGCTTTCCAATCCAGGCCCACATCAAATATCTGGGCCTGGTATTGGATGGACGGTGGCACTTTGACGAGCACTTCCGCCGTCTTGCGCCAAAGCTCGTCGGCGGTCAGGGCAATACGCAATACGGGTACCGCACGGTCTCGTGCGATGCAGCCTGCGCGTTGGCCGGAACTGGAGGCGGAAGTGCTCGCCGACGTTTATCGGCGGGCGTCGAGGGCGCGGGCGGGGGGCAGCCGCCCTTCGGCAAGCGCAATCTCAGCGTCAGCGTGATGGGAAGATGTTCGCCGCGCCACCGTCCTAAAGTGGAGGTCTCGGCTGGAGACGCCCCGGGCTGGTCTCTGGACCGTGGGGACGCTCCAGCCGATTTTGGGAGAATGGGCAGGGCGGCAGCGGGGTCCTCACCTTCCGGTTGGTGCAGGTTTTGTCGGGGCACGGTTGCTTCGGCAAATACCTGCACACGATTGCTAGGAGGGAGACGACCCCAGGCTGTCACCACTGCGACTGCGGCGAGGCACACGCTCGAGTCGTGCCCGGCCTGGGATGTGCAGCGCCGGGAACTCGCTGCAGTCATAGGCGTGGACCTGTCGCCGCCGGCCCTTGCGCGAGCGATGGTTGGCTGTGACAGGGCCTGGACCGCGGTCGCCGCCTTCTGCGAGGCTGTCATCTCGCGGAAGGAGGCGGCGGAGAGGGCCCGGGAGGAATCCTCCTTCGCGGAACCGATTCGCCGCGGGCGCGCGGGGCGGCGTGCACGCGCTTACCTGCGCCTGATGCCGCCCTAGCCGAGGCTGCGGACGGTGGGGTCGGCGAGTACCCTGCCGTCCGCGGAAGCCTACCGCGAAGGTGTGACGCCCAAGTGCGCGGGGCGTCGCACAAGAGAGGGTGCCCGAAGGGGCTGCCGCCTGGATCGCGGTGAAACGACGCGGTTCTCGTGATCCGCCGTAGCAAAGGCGGGTGAGGGCGCACGGTGGGTTTTTAGTGGGTGAGGACACAGTGCTACTGAAGACTTATCACCTTGGAAAAATCTCACTTGATACAAATAATTTTACCATTCCTTTGATTTTCATGCGGCATAAATTCTAATAGTAGAGCCATGCTTGTCTCTGCATGAATAGCTGACTCAGGGAAGTACCAACCTCTCACAGAAGAAGCGTCTACCAACCGTAGGTACCTTTTTTTTTTGTTAAGGCGGGAAATAATGTTCCTAACCGCACACCCTATCGTTCGGGGCAACGAACAGGCTAGTGTGGGGCCTTTACCCGCTAAAGAAACCCGCCGTGTGCCGTCTCTCCGCCTTTATTGGCGGGCCACTGGAACTATGTTACATTCCTTCGGTGGTAACAACCGTAGCCACGCCTTTTTTTGCTAAGGCGGGAAAAATATTCCTAACCGCACACCCCGTCGTTCGGGGCAACGAACAGGGTAGTGTGGTGCCCTCATTCACTAAATAAACCCGCCGTGTGCCGTCTCTCCGCCTTGGCGGATCACTGGAACTGTTTTTTTTACATTACTTCAGTGGTAACAGTTTTTATATGGTAAGTGAGAGCGTCAGAGGCCCAAACCCCTTCCTTATATCCCTTATCCTTCCTCTCCACCTCCTATCCCTTTCCTTGGAGTTGGCGACGCGTGAGTGATGCCTCTTTCTAGCATCTTTAAGCTACGGTTACCGCTTACCATCAGGTGGGCCATATGCAAGTTTGCCACCCACGTTGTTTAAAAAATTTCTAAGGATTCGTACATGACTTAAGAAAATGCAAATTGTACTTAGCACCTTCAGTAGCCTCACTTTTGGCATAAATTCAAGCTTTGGTTTTGTAATCCATCCAACACTCTGCCAAATCTTTTAGGTGACCATGCTTGGTAATAAACATGTTTGATGTTAATATGTATTAAAAAGGCGATTTAGTATCACCGCCCACTACTACATCCATTTTATGAAGTGGAAATGACCGCACTTAATTACACGCCTCATAAGCGAAGCGTTCTCGCTCGTTTTACGTAGATCATCTGATTTTTCAAACTTGAAATGTCTTATCATATATTGCACTTGTAAAATAATATATGTATACACACACATATCAAGAAAAAACACTATTTTTAACACTCATGATATATTTATTTAAACTAGTTAGTAAATAGTTCATTTTTCTTATTTAAACTAGTTAGTAAGAACTGTTTGGAAATGTGCCCGGTAGACGTCAATAAGCTCGCCCCCTATTACGTGGGACTTAAACGTAGCTGGCGAATCGTGGATGTGTAATACACCTCTGCCAACCTCATCGGGGAATATAGGCGTGATGCTATGTTTTAGTAAAAAACTGTTTAAAAAAGTTCTGTCTTGGACGTCCGAGTCTGTATGTGCGGATAATGTATGTTTGTTAACACGATACCGACCAAAATACTTTACTATACGAGTTTTTTTTTTCTCTTACGTTTCAACCGAGGCTCACCATTTCGTTTCGTGAATAGGAAATGAAAAACACACCGAGGTGCGACCCGCTCAAGCCCGATAACGAGTACGCCCTCTTGGTAGCCCAACCTAGCACAGATTACCTGCTGTACCTGCCAGTTACGGAATAAGCGATAACTGCTTACTTCCATTAATCCCCTCGTACAGCATCCGCGGGAGGGAATGTGGTGGTGACACTTCTATTCAGAGTCCGTCACCCCATGAATATGGGACGCCAATATTAAATTAGAGAACAAAACAATATTATAGATTCGACAAAGAATAAATAAAATGGTTTAATGTTTTAGTCGTATTACGAGTACCTACTCAATTATTCATTGTGAATTCATGCCGCCCCCAAAAATTGTCACCCGGGGCAAACCGCCCGCATAGTCCTCAGCCAACTCTACGCCACTGACATTTTGAAGGGCCATGGACCAGTTAACAAAAATTATTGGCTTACAAAAGGACGCCTGCCTGCACTAATAAGCCTTTTAATTCACAACGAATATTGTCAACTATTGGTGCCGAAGTTTTTGTTTTCAAATCCATATTTGTTCTTAAAAAGGTACCTTTCAATACCCAGTATATATGTATAGCTCTGGCACCCCTTTCTGAGCCCCCTAACTGAAAGAGACAAAATACAAAATCATACAAAGCCTGCACACAAACTTACTCTAGGTATGTAATTATTTTTCTATAAATTTTCAAGTCAAGACGTTAAGGAATGTGTTATCGAAATTGATAGTGCGATGCCAGGAAAGACACAGATCCAAATCGTGTTCGTGGCTATCATTTCAGATTTCACATTTTCGTACTTTATAGGTACTAATTTTTTTCCAATAAATCGATGCCATTACGACTACTGACAATGCCAGTAAAATCAAAGACAGTGGTCTCCAGTCTAAGGTCGAGAACTCGAAAGCACACCTTTAATTTATGTGTGAATTTCTTCGATCAACTACAGAATTTATTAACAAATTATCACTACCTGGTAAAGGAAAACTTCTTTAGGGAAAATAATTGACAAGCC
Source organism: Leucoma salicis (assembly GCA_948253155.1). Taxonomy (NCBI): domain Eukaryota; kingdom Metazoa; phylum Arthropoda; class Insecta; order Lepidoptera; family Erebidae; genus Leucoma; species Leucoma salicis. The sequence goes on from OX411815.1 coordinate 12,280,138, forward strand.
TGAGAGATTTTCTCATCGGTTATTGAAGTTTACCCAACCCACACTGAGCCAGCGTATGGGCCAGAACAGGATCACGGGCAATAAGTTTATCATATATTTGTATATGTTCAAAAACGCAAAGTTGCATTTTTTACAAAGACAACAAATATTATAAATATGAGTGATTTTGTTTATCCGAATGTAAAAGAGCTGTTGCATGTTAGCACTAACGAAGCTTTAAGTATTGAAACATAAGTATATATCAATAATATTTATTAATGTATTAAGATTAATATATAGATTAGTTTAGTACATTTACATAGATTGAATTTAGTAGAAAAATATTGCTACTTTCACAAAGACAACCTTATAACTTCTGCTCAATTTTTTATATTCTGAACAAGAATTATTAATTATTTTTTTACATAAAATATATTTAATCTTAAAATCAAATATATTTAAAAGATATTATATAGCCTTAATATAAGCCTAACATTAAATGACATAATATGATAAATATAAATTAATAATATCACAAAAACTCCAAAAGATACTTCATGCACACAAAAAGTTCATCCCTTTATATCCACAAATACGTAATATATATTTTTTTCAATTTTATACTAATGTTTAATTAAAATATCATGAAATTTTCGATTGGATATGCGGGTGAGAGAACTATGACAAATAACATAGTGTTCCTATTAATCACAGCATCTTATTGGAAATGACAAATTGAGGAGTTTCTTTTTAAAAGGGCTTAATTCTCATTTTGTTAAAAAATATTTTTGCGAGTGCAATTTTGTCCAAACTATTTTCAGTGATATTATGTTAGTTATTTCTCCCAGAAAACAGTTTATTTTCTATAGAAATTATCTACAAAAACAGCATTCTGTTCCGCGTCAGACTTACTTCTTATTGCGTTTTTCATTCAATCAATTTAAACATTTAAGAAATAAGACCTTTTAAAAACACACTACATAAATGATTAAAACGTAACTAATGATGGAATATTACTTTTAGGTTTTATTTATTTCAAAATCTAGTTAGGATTTTGAAAACAAAAGTCCTAACCTTACACAATCCAATTCGAAAGAAAATATAGCTTAGATTATGTTCGAATTAATTTGCTTGTCAAACAAATTTGCTCTTCTAGTAGTTCATTAAAAACTGTAGAAGAAATATGTATACCTTCAGTTATAGGTCTGATTATAATACCTGCCTTTATATCTGCAATACCAAACACTAATTATTTTAGTAATTTGTAGACAATGTAGACAGTATGTGCCATGGTTGCTTGGTTTTTAATTACGCTCGAGCATAACTGAATGTGTTGTACGTCAAAACACGTTAATATTACACGTGTGTATAACATAGTCCTAAGTAAGAGTTACGAATATATGATAAAGCGTAACCCTTAGCCAAATCTTCACATAGACGTTGGGGACCAGAAATTCATTTCACGTAGTTCGGAAGGTTTTGGGCGGTAGGCTGTCGACGTTTTTGCTGGTTTTGTGGGTTGGGTGATTGTAACGTTCTGGGCTTCCTTTCTACGAGGCGCCGGTCCAAGATTCTCTACTGATTCAGCAAGGCTACCTATAATATAAAAATAACAAAGTCAAAATCGAATGACAGGAATAACTTTATATATCATTCTGTATGGTGACGAAAGTGTATGTATGGTGGAGAACACGTAGGTTCGAACCCTGCTCACAGACATTATTTTTCGAAAAAAACACAAGATGTATAATGTTGATCTATTTATTTATAAATAAGTTGGCAAGGAAATTTAGTCTCCCTAGAAAACTGAGTGTGCCACCCAGTTTAGGAATAGGAGCGGCGTTTACCAGTTACAATTCAAATTATTCGCAGCAACAAGCAGTAAAAATTATATAATACATAATTACCACGCGTAATGTCAATAGCGTCTTCTTCGGCTAAAGTAGACGTAGACGTCGCGAGGTCTTTCTTGAAGCCAAGTAAAGCCATCGTCAACCAAGAACGACTGGAAGTTTCTTCGGAGGGTTCAAAGGGCGAAGTAAAGTAGCTGCAATGATATAAAAATATACAATTTATACCTCCGAACTCTACCAATCCGGTTGTTTCGCATTATGTGCACTCCTACTCACATATCGCGCTCTAGACTTTCAATCAATAGAGACGTCTTGAGAAGCTAATTTATTAACTACTTCTGGCTTTTAGCACGAACAGGCCTAGTTTAATAAGAATAGCTTATGCGCACGCTGAATATCTACATAAAAGAATTTTCATTTAACTGCGCAGTAGTATTGTATACTTAATTTGACTTGCTTAGTGGACTTCCGAAAACTTCTTATCCATCCATCCATCAGCCTTTTAACGTCCACTGCTGGACATAGGCCTCCCCAAGAATGGGGGATAGTGCCGTAATCGCCACGCTTGGCAGGCGGGTTGGCGATCGCAGTGGATGTTGTTAATACTCGAGGGAGTGCTGCTGCCCACTCCCCCGGTATTCCCTCAGTCGGCTCTTACGACTTCCATGGGTGGAGAGGGTTGGGACAATTCTAAAGCCGGCCCCATACGGCAATACCTAATATTACACAGGCGACATTGGGTTTGTTCGTTTGTTACGCTTTCACGCCATAACTATACCGATCACCATGACATTTAGTCCAGAACCCGAAAAAGGACAAGGCTACTTTTTATTAGTGTACGGTAGTTACGTATTTATATTCTGAAATCTACGCTGACGAAGTGACAGGCAGAGGGACTAATATATCAAAAAAACAGTTGCATAATTATAAAAAAATACTTAATAATTGGGAATCTCCTCAAAAGAGGCTGACCTGGTATTACTGTCTCAAGAAAGAGCCGATTTAAAAAAAGAATAGTGCTCGATGCTTCCTAAGATCACATACGGAAGTAGCATGTGTACATGAGACATGCTGCCCTTAACTAACCTCCACAACACAACATAAATATAAAATTAAAGTAGGTATACATAACAACAACCTTGACCGTTAAAGTTTTATTGTATATTCTCTATAACAAATATTATGATTGGCCAGTTTGGTGGGTGTGTAAAAAATCTCGCTCAAAATACAAAGGCTATATTAACATAACGAGGTTTTTATACTAAAAAGACGGAATGTCAACTTAACGATTATGATTGTTGACTCTTAAGATCAGGCTAGCTATCATTACTATTTTAAAATACAAAGTTATTCATTCAGATTTTATTATTTTGTATATATTATTTGATCATTAAACATGCATAGTCATTTGTGAGAGTACAAACTCTCACAAATGACAAAAAACATACAAATGTTTGGATGAATGTTTGTTACTCGATCACGCAAAAATAGCTGAACAGATTTGGTTGAAATTTGTCACACAGATTTTGACATGTATTTGTATATTTAATTAACACAAAATGAGAAAATGTGAAATCGAAAATAACAGTCACGAGCCGAATTTGAACCTGCATCTCCTGGACTACCGTAGCAGATGCTTTGCCAATTCAGCCATATCGTGACAATTGCTCGGTACTGCTAAATTTGATAACTCATTCATTCTTAATGTCTGGCACACACATTCACATTTTCCCACTATATGTGTTAATTTGCTCTACCACAACTTAGTTGGCCATCAATTTTTTAGTATCCCGAAATGGTACAATTGCCCCCTAACGATGAATCAAAATGAATGAATCGTTGATATATCAACAATACATGATTGATTTTTAAATTATTGACAAGGCTCGGAAAACCGTATGAGGTAATAATAACCACCTATATTTATTTTAAAGTTATACCTACTTCATATTTCTCAAATAATTATTTTTATTCATATAAAGAAAAACATAGTACCTAATTAGGATCACAAAGATCCAAAGGTTTTAGAATTTACCTACATAATATACCTTATTACTTTCAATCAATTTTGCATTTAGATTAAGGCCACCTTACTTGATAAGATGGCGAATACACAATAAATCTGTTGTTCATTCATAGAACATTATACCAATTTTATTTATGTACATATCGATACAGACATACTGTGCAGTAGCAAAATAAAAGCAAGTGGAATTCGAGTTGATGGTGACGATGAAATATCATCGTTAGTTTTTAACATTGTACCTAATATACGACCCGTGTTTTGACATAATAAGAATACACTCCATGGGATTCGTAGTAATCCACAGAAAAAGGTTAAATTGAGTAAACAATAATACTACAGTGGATCTTTAGATGGTTCCAAAGGTCGCCTGTTCTAAAGAAACCAACAGGAAGTAGGTACCTAGGTACCAGAGCTTTACTAGCTTTACTGCCGGGCACTAGGCCCGGCAGTAAAGCAGCCACAAGATATAATCCTTACCGGTTAGCATTGAATTTCCTCCGAGAGTTGGGACTTCCTGGTGGTGAATGTACCGGAGTGGCAGGCAGAGATTTGCTTCCGCGGCGATGCATTAAATTATATTGGCCCATATTGGGGACATCTGAATCGTCATCGTCAGGTGAAGCTATCGCAAACCCACGGGATGTCTTCGACGATATCAGCTTATGGGCGACCTGCGAAAATGTTTATTGTTATGTTATTCTTAACGTTATATACAAAAAGATATTAAGAGTTTCACTCTACTGTGTACTCCAAAAACAATGTGATAGGTACTTCCTGTTTTGTTTGAAATTTCTTTTTTGAAGAGAATAAGAAACCTCGTTATATACAGTAATATAATGTATTTTTTATACATTTACACTTGTATATCTATATAGACCTACCTATTTCTGCATGTTCTAAGGGTCAAAATTATTACAGTAAAGACCAATATTCGAAATTTTTAATTATGAAATAAAAATTTGGTCCTTTTAACGACTTAATGGAAAATTGATCAAGTAGGTACGTATATGACTCAGGTACCTACTTGGTCAGACTTGCACTACGCAGATTACGGTTACGTATACGAAAGAGTTTGCGTTTCTAATTCCTGGAATGAGTAAATAGACGGAATAAAGACAAAGCTTCATACTACCACGCTGCTATAAGAATCATTATTATTTTAAAAGACAAACTTAGAACTAGGTACCTACTTATACATTTTTGATCCTGTACCTATCATCCGATTACCATTTAATTTTGATCGGTTGCTGTGCACAGTTCACGGAATTTCAGAAGTGCAAAGTGCGCTTCGAAAATCTAACTACTCATATTAAAGGATTGTGTTTTCCTTATATGCCCTACATTCCTAATTTCTCTATCATTCACCCGATTGCGATGAGACATAGATACCTATTTGTTGTAGTTCTGGTGGGGAAGGCGAAAACTATTCAAAGACGGCGAAATAGCTTAAAAGTTATACACCACCTGATACGGTTTCAAGAAAATCACTTGGATGTGAAACAAGGTTAATAAAGAAGTGATCGTCTAGTCTAGGCTTAAAATGTAGTATTACTCTACATAATTTCGTTCCACTCATTTGTAATAGACGTGCGAAGCCGGGCCAGGCGGGTTAGGCAGAGTCTCATTTCTCACATGTCGATCGTATGGAGATCACTGTGATTGGTTGAGAAACCGACGCGTGTTATCGCAATAATTCGTTGGCCAATCACGGTGATCTCTAAACCAATCACAGTGATCACGATACGCTCGACATGTGAGATATGAGATTTTGCCTAACCTTGCTGGTCGGTTGGTACTTAATACAAAAAAGGAGTTCAACTACAAAATGATGTAATAAAAACAATTTCAATAAGCAACAAAAAACAAAAAGATAAGAGTTCAATTAAAAATTAAATATCAACAGAGCGCGTTATCAAACGTTTATATGGAGCTCTCAAATCAATTGATTTTATGTATCTACTAATAAGGCAGATGAATCACGAATAACATGAGTGATCGTTTTATAAGATTAAGGAAATGTATGCCAACAAACAAAGAAAGCCGCACCGGCAACTCTATACTCGATGCTCAGAACATCGACAGAAGCAGTCTTTCCAGCTTCAACAAAACTCATAACTCTATATTGTTATACATAATTATGTACCAGCGATATACCTACCTACCTACATATAAATTTACACATCGATGATTTATATAGATGTTCCCACGAAACCTATTGTACATTGCATAAGTTAAGTTTGTTTGCGAAGTGGTTGCTATCACATTTTAAATAATCATTGTACCTATGCTTTAAATTTTCTACAAATAGGTATTTAAGTACAATTTGTAACGAATTACAAATAGCACAGTACCTACCTTGTTTCCTAAATATTTGAACATTGTTAAAACATCAAGTAATTATTATAAAATGAATCTGACTATAGCAGTTCGCTAACACGAATATAATACAACTTAGAAATAAGGCTACAGTAGCCCGCTCACTTACCTTGACAATAGAGTTGCCGCAAGCCGCGCCTTCGCCTTTGAATTCGTCGTCTACACCCGCCGGCTTCGGCTTAGACGTTGCGGAATTAACTGAAAATAAACACGAATATAATACTTCAATGCAACGTACAATAAATACCACCGTTGTAACGAAGTACTTAATATTACGTCATACACTTCTGACATCTAAACAATCATGTTTGTAAACCCTTGAAAAGTAAACAAATATATCAGTGCTGATGATAGAACGATTAGTACTATGTGGAGAAATGATCAATTATACCAGTGTTTTTCATTTGGTGCCAAAAGAAGTATTAAAATAAAGTGACATAAAGAACAATTAATTACCAAGTATTTTAACCAAAACTGAGACGATTTAAGGGAACTCATTCCGGTCTACAACACATTTATAATGTGCGTGCGTATAAAGCATGTGGTTAAATAAAATTTAAACTACATCATAATGAAAACAAACTTGGCAAAGCGATGCCACTGTGCCGTTAACATTAAAATAATTTAAAACGATATACAAGATGGGGGATTAACATCATTGTCTACCTACAAGTTATAAGATGTCTGCGCTATGTTCGATAGGGATATAATCTACAAAATCAAACGGTCCCCTTCGATGGCTCTGTTTGGCAATTGGCAAAAAGAAATGTGTTATGCTTTTTAATGATAATACATCCTCATTGTAATACGGATAGATAACTCCAGCATTAATCCAGCAAAATTATTAATTCAGAACTATCGATTTTTATAATAGGTAACGATATTTGACAAGAGATAGACACATGCAGCATAGCTGCATTAAAAAATAATTTTCTTATTTAGATATTTTTATATATATTTTTAGCATTTGACATGCTTAGCAACATACATTAAACACAAAGTGAAAAATGTGAAATCGAAAATAACAGTCACGAGCAGGATTCGAACCTGCATCTCCTGGATACCGTCCAGATGCTTTGCCAATTCAGCAATCGTGACCCTTGCTCCCGACTGCTAATTTCGATAACGCATTCATACTTAACGTCTTTGGGTGACGCCTGCACCATCTGTCGGAAGTATTTTCATACATTATACCGACCAGGTAAACTTAATTTTACAATTAAGATTTTACCTAATAATGACACAAACCCTATAAATATTTAGATATTTTTATATATATTTTTAGCATTTGACATGCTTAGCAACATACATTAAACACAAAGTGAAAAATGTGAAATCGGAATCCTGCTCGTGACTGTTATTTTCGATTTCACATTTTTCACTTTGTGTTTAATAATTTTCTTAAGCTGCATTAGAAATTAAAGAGATTATCGTACAAAGTAAACATTGTTATTTAATCACAATGTTTACTTTGCACGATAATCTTTTCAATAGCTATACAAATAAATAAAATTGAAGTATCTGCTGTATGTAATTTCGAAATAACAGCTGTTTACTCAAAGTAGGCTAATCTCCGAAATAGCTGGACTGTTTGGACAGGACTTTCACAAGCAGAAGATAGTCGAAAAAGAGAAAAAACAATACATTCCATGCAGACGAAGTCGCGGGTAGCATCTACTATTAAATAATATCTCACCAGCTGTGTTGATTGGCGGGATTCCGTGCATCACATCTTGGCATGGTTTTGTGTGTTTCGACCAATCTTTTTCTTTGACTATATTGAAAACGGGGGTTGCGTTAATTTCGCCAAGCACATTTGACACCTCCTTCTCAACAGTAGATTTACCGAACAACACATCACTTTTGGGGTAGCGGATGTAAAAAGAGTCTTCTAATGCCGGAGGTGACGCCGCAAATGTATCAAATTCTCTGTAAAAAATGTGAAGAAATATATACACAACAAAAAATGTCATAACAATTACAGATACAATGTAGGCGTAAAGGGCGACAAAAATATATAAATACTATCGCGTAATCCGGAAAGAATACACAACACTTACGATAAAATGTTATTGACCTGTGCCACCATCTTCCTATTTGTCCGATACATTTCTACCAATAGATTAGAAATTAATATGTAGATACTAGACGTGTTTCACCAGCCTTACACTATCGAGTACTCGGAATACCAGTCAATTGCGATTGTTACTATTACAAAATTATTTATAGCTTAAAACGCGTCGACACCGCACTCGGTTCCCGAAAATTAACACGAAATACAAAATATATAATTACAACTGGCAAATAGAGGCTCGTGTTAGCATTTTATATGTATATTTTAGTAACCTATCCATTTAATCTTTCAGCGATAAGACTAAGCAAGTATACAATGAAAAATAAGTTTATTAGGAGCTATTATGACGTCACGATTCTGACGATAAAACGACCAATGGCAGGACCACATTAGTATACTCCCCTCTTACGTCTTGTGTCACGCGGCCCAACTAGAGGTGATAGACGGAATCTGAGAATAGCATACAGGGAATGTACCTGCTCGATCTTGGCAATCGTAAACTTGTTTTCACATTTTGAACAAATTTAGAATATAATATATATGACGCCATTTACAACGAAACTATTGACATGCTGGGCCATATACCAGAACAGCAAGTGATAAATGTGGGAAAATCGAGATAAATACTTTTTATTGCGGCTTATATCCTTTTCTACGCTCAAGTATCTAACTACCTATGCAAAATTTTATCGTGATGATCGGTTAAGTAGTTACGGCGTAAAAGTATTGCAAATAAACAAAATATTTCCTCTAAAATTAGTATAGAATAATAATAGATGTACCTACCTACTCGTAGCTATATTATAGGTAAACAAACCACCTCTTATAGGAAAATCCCCATTTTAGGCAGTAGTAGTAGGTTTTGTTTTTATATTGTTATTGTTAAGTAAATGAGGTTGAATGTTAATTTGACATTCATGATTACTTATCTATACTAATACATATTATAAAGAGGAAAGATTTGTATGTTTGTAATGAACCAACTCAAAAACTACTGGATCGATTTTAAAAATTCTTTCACCTTTATAATGCTAAATTGTCCCCGAGTAACATTATTGCATTATTATAAAGAGGAAAGATTTGTATTTTTGTACGTTCTTATACAAATGACATAATTATATGCTATATATATGTATATGTATTACTAGATAGATATTTATTACAATAAATAGTAATTTGAAAAAACAACTATGTACTTATGTCGTGCATAAAGATACATTTACTCTACGTTTATCCCACTGTTTAAAAAATAAATGTCCACCCGTACCAAGCCGGGACGGGCCGCTATAGTCGAATTCATCATTTATTAGCTGCAGTAAAATCACATTAGCTAATGTCAGTTTGTGAAAAAATGTTGCCATATTTATTTCAGTAGTGTCGTAAACTCGTAACCTACTTCATTCATTTCGTTCATTCGATTTTTCTTATAAGTTATTGTTTAAAAAACTAAAAAAACACGCTATATTGACTAGCTGCTTTATTAGTGCAAAAGTAGAAAATAATATTACAATAAATAATGATTTAAAAAAGCGTGGGATGCTATTTACTATATCAATGAACTATTTCTAACATTTGTTGTGAAGCACCTCACGTTTTATTACAATCATTATTTATGATAATATTATTTCCTACTTTTTAGTTCAAATAGCGTTTAAAGCTTAATATTTTACAAACAAATCCCTAATTCGAAATTTTATAAAAAAAAAATAAAAATCCAACCGGCCAGGGGAAACGTCTTATGATTAGCCACGAGAGCTTTCTTGAAGGTGGTCTTCTTATATTTTGGTCTTCTTATGTTTAAACCCTATAAATATTTAGATATTTTTATATATATTTTTAGCATTTGACATGCTTAGCAACATACATTAAACACAAAGTGAAAAATGTGAAATCGAAAATAAGAGTCACGAGCAGGATTCGAACTTGCATCTCCTGGATACCGTCCAGATGCTTTGCCAATTTGCTCCCAAGTAAAATTTGACTCGATTATTAAGCCCAAATTTTTTACTCTGTGGCTTATAAGAATAGTGACACCTTCAAAAACGACCTGAGGCAATTGTGTCCAATCAACTCTTGCGATCAGTCTAGAACTACCTACAATAGTCACTTGTGTCTTAGACGGATTAACAGTCAGACCATAACATTTACTCCATTCACTAATTTTATTGAGCTCGCCATTAAGTGACTTCATAGTTTCCGACAGTCGTGATAACGAAGTCTGCAAATAAATTTGAAGGTCGTCTGCATAAAGGTGGTAGGAAGAAGACAGATTATTAGAGATGGAATTAATAAAAATTTCGAAAAGTAGAGGGGATAAAACGTCACCCTGGGGCATACCGACTGACGTATTACACCAGGAGGAATAAGTATTTTCAATGCGAATACATTGTCGGCGGCCACACAGATAACTGCGAAACCAATCTATTAGTCTATATAAATATGACGGAGCTATGCCCGAACATACAAAAAAAAAAACATCCAAATTGAGAACCTTCTCCTTTTTTTGAAGTCGGTTTAAATAATGGTTTTTCAAATTACATGAAAGATAAGAATATATCGTTTCATCGGTAGCTAAAGCTATAAGCAATACGATGTAACAAAATATTTATTTCAAAGATAATATTACAATCGCCCATGATAACGTCAAATATTATGTTATCTCGTTCTAACTCTGTGGTTTTTCCACGTTCTATCTCGCTCAGCCTTGAATCAAAAAATAGTAAGTAGTAGTAGCTATAGCTACGCCGACACGGAATTTACCGATATTTTGATGACCAGTGCTAACTAGCGACTGAACTCTATACAATAATGTATGTTATGTGTACACAAACACAATAAGTATTGACTATGCTGTAAACTTGAGTTATTCTAAGGCTTATAAATAAACAAGAAAATATTTTTGAATAGTTGAGGTGCGTTTCCACTGACGCGGAGCTGGGTGGAGTGAAGGGGAGCGGACCATGAATTGGCCAATCACAGTGCTCGAAATCTCCACTCCGCATCAGTGGAAACAGTGTAAGGGGAGCGGAGCGGAGCCTAGCGACCTAGCAGAAAACAGCGCCACTTGTCATCGAATGGCAACAAGTGGTACTATTTATGTTTGCAAACAAGTCAAGAGACCAAAGAAAGAGTACCTATTTTGTAATAATTATACTGAAACATGCCAGAAAGTTTATCCGTTTCGTATGTGATTATTGCGGTAAAATAAAGGTTAATATTGTTTTTGGAGATCATCCATCCATCAGCCTTTAACGTCCACTGCTGGACATAGGCCTCCCCAAGAATGGGGGGATAGTGCCGTAATCGCCACGCTTGGCAGGCGGGTTGGCGATCGCAGTGGATGTTGTTAATACTCGAAGGAGTGCTGCTGCCCACTTCCCCGTATTCCCTCAGTCGACTTTTACGACTCCCATGGGTGTAGGCATGGGACAATTCTAAAGCCGGCCGCACACGGCTAACACGGTGCACGGTTTTTGGAGATACATACAATAAAATCGTAACGGGCTTGCTTGTTAATTTACGAGATTTTTGTAAATCTTTCAGTTTGATAAAAAATGGATCACCGCATCTCTAATACCCAGTTGGAGGAGTTGTTAAACTATCTTATGGCGCAGCAGTATTGCCAAGGGCGTTAGTTTGGGGGCACGATCGAAAGCAACCCTCGATCGACAGTAGAAGAGCTCGCTTCCAAATTAAACGCCCATGGACGTGGTGCTGGTCATTAAAATGATAGATATGATTTATTTCAACTTCACAACCAGTAAAATAGCTGTCGCCAGTTTGATAGATGTATTGCTTTGCTGCTGCTGTCGCTGTAGCGTGGCTGTCAAAAGCCTTATGCGTTACCATTCTCAAAGCAATCATTAAAATACAATGGCGACGAATGCATTTCTAGTTTATCAGTAGCTAAGTAGAGACAGTACTGTCGATCGCTGGTTGTCTGCTAATACATGATACGAAACTGAATATTGACAGCAGCTATTGTACAATTTTCGGCTGTTACTAATCGTCTACAAGATAGGTACGTAATCCGCGGGCGGAGGGTAGCAGGACGGTGCATTTTAAGCATTTGACTCGTGCGCTGCATTTTATTTTACTACAGCTCTGGTCTGCTCAGCTCCACTTCACTCCGCTACAATGGAAACACTTGCCACTTTTCACTGCTCCTCTCCGCTTCACTTCGCCCAGCTCTGCGTCAGTGGAAACGCACCCTTAGCCGCGCCTCCTAGCCTCACACATGTGACGTCACTCATCACATGCTTTCATTCCGTGAGTTCAAATTAAAACTGGTTGACCTCCGCATTACTTCATAAATAATTTGATATGAAATAGACACAACGACGTCATACCTACTTTGTCTTTAACTCGATAACATATATAAATTGCACACGAAAACACGTCCAACGGAACAGGTGATAATGGAACGGCAGCGTTCTTATTGTTGAGTGAAGGTTGGTACTTACTTCTTACTTACTTATCATCACGCCATTTCCCTTGCGGGGTAGGCAGAGAGAACAGAGTGCCAAGAGCCTCTATTCTTGCATACATCTCTCGCTTCTTCAACATTCATAACTCTCTTCATACACGCTCGCCGGTTTCGGAGACTCCTGCATCCACCTTCCTTCAATACATGACCGATTTGGTCTAGGTAGGTGAGTCTCGGTCTCCCCCTGTACCTACATCCTTCCACTTTCGCATTATATATCTTGAACCAATCGCTCGTCCGGCATTCTTTCCACATGTCCACCATCGGAGCATTCCCTTTCGCATCTTTACACCAATACTCTCTTTCATACCTACTCGCTCTCTTACGTCGTCGTTACGAATGCGGTCAATCAGCCTCACTCCACAGATTCTCCGCAGAGATCGCATTTCGACCGCATTGATTTTACTCTCATGCTCCTTTTTACATACCTAACTCTCGCTTCCATATAATAACGTTGGGACAAGCACTGCGTTGTGTATTGCGACACGTGCCCTCTGGCTGAGGTGTTGACTGCCGAGAAGTTGTCCCAATGCTCCGTTCACTCTATTTCCCGCATTCGCTCTTCTCTCTACATCAGTGGTGTACCTTCCATCCCGACTGAATCCACATCCAAGCTATACAAATTCATCCACTTGTTCTAGCACACCATTTCCTATTGCTACTCTAACATCTGTTCTGGCTTCATCTCTTTCAAAAACTATTATTTTGGTTTTGCTCACATTCACACGTAGGCCCCTTTTCTTACAATCTTCTGTCATTACGTCGACTAGGGTTTGCAGGTCAGTCGCGGACTGCGCTAATAAAACCGCATCGTCTGCATATAGCAGACAGTTAACCACTGAGTCGCCCATCTGAACTCCCACATTCATTTCTTTCAACCTTTGTAGACATTTATCCAGATATAATTATGATAAACAGTCTGGCTTATAGAGCGCAGCCCTGTTTAACGCCGATATTGACATCAAACCAGGGTGACATTCCATCATCCAGCCGCACACAAGCTCTGTAGTCCATGTAGTTGGACTGCACCGCTTGTAGGCAGTCTACCGTTAATACCATAAAACCCTCCGGCCTACGGCCAGATGCTTCTCCACAATGTTGTGCAGAGAAAACACTTGATCTATGCATCCCCTTGCACACATGAAACCTCCTTGTGCCTCACACAAAAATTCATCAGACACCATCCTCATTCTCCTTTCAATAATCTTACCATACACTTTGGCTCCCAAACTGGTCAAGATTATGGCTGTGTAGTTTGCACAGTCATAACGTGAACCCTTGTTTTTAAACAAGGGCACGATGACTGAGCTTCTCCAGACCTTGGGAACGATTCCTGAACTCCAACATAAATTAAGAAGCATCAGGAAGGATTCCCAGAGACATGAGCCTCCAAGCTTGATCAGCTCAGTAGACACCATATCAATACCCCCTGCCTTACCATTTTTCATACTACTAATCGCCCATTCAACTTCATCCATACTAATGTCATCAGAAGATGCCGGTACTGAATGCTGATCTGTTAGACCACATGTGGCACCGGCATCACCCTGAACATGTCTCCAAAATATTCACTCCATCGGCTTAACACATCTTGTGTTTGCGTAAGAATGTCTCCACCTTTAGACCTTATTTTATTCATTCTGAAAGCTGACCAACTATTTAGATATTTTTATATATATTTTTAGCATTTGACATACTTAGCACTATACATTAAACACAAAGTGAAAAATGTGAAATCGAAAATAACAGTCAGGAGCAGGATCCTGCTCCTGACCAACTACTCCGAGATTTGTTCACCTCCCTCCAGAAAAGTTTGGTGTTACTCTCGAAGTTTTTGTCAGCCTTTCTTCTGCAATCATATTTGCTCTATCACGCTTCTCTTTCAATAAGGCCTTGGTGTCATTCTTACGTTGCTGGTATATTTCTTTCTTCTGTTCTTTCATACTTGCACTCAGGTTCAAAGAAGATACATAGTCCAGCCACGCTTTCTTCTTTTGGTCTACGGAAGCTGCTACTTCCGTATCCCACCATGCATCACCTTTCACTTTCCTATGCTTCTTTATGTATCCACATACTTGTTTCGCTGTATCTACCATACTATCTTTCAATACTCTCCAGCATTCTTCAATGTCAGATTCCGACTGACTTGCCATTGTCAGCCGTTCACGGACACCCTCTGCATACTTTGCTCTTACACTCTCTTCTTGCAACTTTTCAATCTTTATTCTTTCAAGCCCTCCGAAGTGATGTACGCTCTCGCCAGTGTCTTCAATTTCTGAACAGACCACTAAATCTCGCAATAACGAGATAGTGGTCTGTGTCGACAGTGGGACCCCTGTAGGCTCTTGTATCCAGAATTTTACTTCGGAGGCGACTGTCTACCAGAAATAAATCTATCCTTCTCTATGTATACATATGGATGTCCTTATGTTGAAAAAATGTGTTTGACACAATAAGGTTTCTCTCCATACATACATCCGCAATGAGCCTACCTTTTTTTTTTTTTTTTTTTTTTTATTTTATTTTAGGTGGGCAAAAATGTCCTACCGCACACCCCGCTGCCCGGGGAGACAACGGGGTGAATGGGGCTCTCACCCACTAAAAACCCACCGTGCGCCTCCACCCGCCCTTGCTACGGCGGATCACGGGTACCGCGTCAGTTACGACCGCGATCCGCAGGCGGCAGCCCCTACGGGCACCCTCTCTTGAGCGACGCCTCGCGCACTTGGGCGTCGCACCTTCGCGGTAGGCTTCCGCGGACGGCAGGGTACTCCCCGACCCCACCGTCCGCAGCCTCGGCTAGGGCGGCATCAGGCGCAGATATGCGCGCGCACGCCGCCCCTCGCGCCGGCGGCGAATCGGGTCCGCGAAGGAGGATTCCTCACGGGCCCTCTCCGCCACCTCCTTCCGCGAGATGACAGCCTCGCAGAAGGTGGCGACCGCGGTCCAGGCCCTGTCACTGCCAACCATCGCTCGCGCAAGGGCAGGCAGCGACAGGTCCACGCCTATGACTGCAACGAGTTCCCGGCGCTGCACATCCCAGGCCGGGCACGACTCGAGCGTGTGCTGCGCCGAGTCCTCGTCGCAGTCGCAGTGGTGACAGCCTGGGGTCGTCTCCCTCCTTGCGATCGTGTGCAGGTATTTGCCGAAGCAACCATGCCCCGACAAAACCTGCACCAACCGGAAGGTGAGGACCCCGTGTTGCCGCCCTGCCCATTCTTCCAAGATCGGCCGGAGC
This sequence comes from Leucoma salicis, assembly GCA_948253155.1. NCBI lineage: Eukaryota > Metazoa > Arthropoda > Insecta > Lepidoptera > Erebidae > Leucoma > Leucoma salicis. The sequence goes on from OX411815.1 coordinate 12,296,170, forward strand.
GCCCCCACGGTCCAGAGACCGGCCCGGGGCGTCTCCAGCCGAGACTTCCACTTTAGGACGGTGGCGCGGCGAGCATCTTCCCGCCACGATGACATTGCGCTCGGCGAGGGGCGGCTGCCCCCCGCCCGCGCCGTCGACGCCCGCCGATAGACGTCGGCGAGCACCTCCGCCTCCAGATCCCACGGGGGGGGTTCCGGCCAACGCGCAGGCTGCATCGGTCGAGACCGTGCGGTACCCGCGTATTGCCCTGACCGCTACGACCCTCTGTGGACGCCACAGAAGGGCCCTATTGCGAGCGGCCAGGGACTCCGCCCACACGGGCGCGCCGTACAGCGCCATCGACCGTACTACCCCGGCGTAGAGTCGTCGACACGCAAGACTCGGTCCGCCCAAATTCGGCATAAGTCGCCCGAGGGCGGACGCCGTGTTGACGAGCCTTGGCGCAAGACGGCGGAAGTGCTCGTCAAAGTGCCACCGTCCATCCAATACCAGGCCCAGATATTTGATGTGGGCCTGGATTGGGAAGCCCACACCGTTGACCGTTATCGAGGCGCTGGCGGGCGGGCCCCGTCGGCGCCCATGGAAGAGTAGGGCCTCCGACTTTTCAAGGGCCACCCTAAGCCCCAGCGCCTCGATCCGCCTGACCACCTCCGCGGTACCTGAGGTGGCCAGCGTTGCCGCCTCCTCGAGGGTCCTGCCCCGGGCTGTGACGAGCGTATCGTCTGCGTAGCAAATTACGCCCAGCCCGGGGGGGAGCCGGCCACCAGCAATGAGCCTACCTGCATCGTTCACTCTCTTATCACCAAATGAACCAAGCACGTCCTCGAAGTCTGGACGCTTGGTCCCAACCCATCCATTCAAGTCTTCGCATACGATCACGCGTTTACTAGCTTCTGCCAAATCCAGAACTTCTCTAACAATATCCCAGAACTTCTCTAGATCAGATGCCACCGAAGAGCCTATGGGAGCATAAGCTGCGACCATGAAGACCCTGGTGACACCTAGTTTTATTCGGACCCATAGAAGTCTGGGATCGACCATTCCGTAGTCTTTCACACCTGAGGCCAAGCGAGCGGACAGCAACACCCCCACTCCCATGCTGGCCCGATCGCTCTGCGGTACACCAGACCACAGAGCTATCCCGCCACCAGGAAGATCACAGGCATCGCTGCCATTTCGCTTGGTCTCTGTTACACAGAGCACATCAAGCTGTCTGTCCGACATGACGGTTAACGGCTCGTGTAACTTACCTTCCACACCACCTCTTACATTCCACGTGCCTACTTGACACTCTGCTCCCCTCGACTCTCCAAACTGGGCAATGAAGGTTGGTAAAAATGCTAACAAAAAAACTGATCATCGCTACAGTAGAAAAGGTGGTTACTGTGAACCAACAAATTTAATGTGGAGCTGGAGAACCCATCGGCCAGATGATCCTATGAATTTAGAACAGCAATGGAAAGGACTAGATGCGGTATGCGCACTCACAAACCACTAGTTACAAAAAAAAAAGTTATTTTATGTATACAAATTTTGTGGTGTAATATATAATCAAACTAATTAGAAAAGTAAACGATGACGTATATGTTTTGCTTCGAAACATCCATCAAACAACCTTCAAAACAAATACTTATTTGCTTCTACTTGAGATGCATTTACAGATATGCAAACATTTACACCATCACGTTAAATATAAATGTACGTAGGTAGATAAAATTAAATAACTATCCACGTTATACGAAACGTTTTCAATCCATGATGCAAGCCTGTAATCAAAACTGATTCAATTCTTATCAGATATTCTTGACGGCACGACTCGATTCTAGATATCTTGGCACACGCTTATCTTTCATGTTATCTACAATATCACATATTACGCCAATAACTACAAAAATAAAACAAAAACAACGTACCTACCTACTTACAAATTATTTGGTACTTTTGTTAAAGTCCTTGAGTTTAAAGTTCTTTAAACTTTTTCAATAAAATCATTGTTCAAATTATGTATTTGTGAAAGTGGAAAAAGAGCGCTTTGTTGCTCGCAGAACTACATTTATCTTTGTTTAATCTATGACGTAGGTACATATTTCATTGCCACATCTTAGAATTGGTCACTTCATGTTATGGCATGATATGGTTAGGTTTTGTTAGGTTAGGTGTCATGATCGTGGGGTGCGGTGCCAGAAACCTCCCCGTGGTGCACCATGGGCGCGAGCGACAGTCCCAGGAATCTACTTACGGGAGCTGTCGCTCGCGGCGAATATCTGGCAAGACGGCGGGCCCACTTTATGGTGCAAGCCCGTGCTTTGCTCCGTGCTCTCTAGCCTTAGAGTGCTCTGGACGTAAAGATCGACGGGTCCAGTTATTCGTTAATTCGAGAACTGGGCAGGCTATTAGGCCAACCGCGCCAAATCGTAAACCTGACCAATAATCGGTGTCGGCAGTAATGTCTCGCGGCTCATTTCAGGAACGAGGGTCTTGGCTTAACTGCCCGGACTGCGAGGAAAGAAAACCTCTATAAAAAATTACCCCGATTCCTAAGTTCTGGCGTGCGGCGAGGGGATGCATGGCTGGCGGGTAGTTCAGTCTCGAGCACGCTCCCAGCTGGGGTAGCGGCGGACCCCCCAGTTGGGTCACAAATTTTCGCTTACCCGGGTATTGGGATCTCTGCCCGGGTGGATCGTATATTTCTCCCATTCTCGTGGGAACAGTTATGGAATCTGATTCTTTTAATAATTCATGTGTGTGTTCGTCTGAGGGGGGGAATAGTGACATCAGACCTGTCTGTTCTCACTGCGACAGCCTGCCATGCTACTCGAAAACTGGCCAAAAGAACGTTGCGACCGTGGACCACGCTGTGGAAGCGGTAGCAAACATAGTAGGGAGAATGAAGGAGTCGACGCGGAAAGTGTCTACTAGGGCCTCTGCCCGGAAAACGGCACCGACCTCTGCTGCCAACTCGGCGACTGAAATGTCTGCTGACGAAGCAACGCGAACATCAGCAGTTGCAGGCGCAATTGCGAAGAACGCACGGCAGACACCTTGTAAGTGAGCGATAGGAAACGATTTTACGCAAATCCTATCCAAAACGGTTTTATTACTATGACGCGAGCGAAGCCACAGGTACTGCGCTAGTTTTCATAAAACACATCTAACAACCCTCGGGTCTATAACACACGCGTATCATACTTATTAACACTATTATTTTGACTAACTTCCAGTGAGTTACCCTCGAAGGTTTTTGCCGATTTGCACCAGCCGTGATATGTAGATTAAGGAGTAAACCCTTGTCCGTGTGATGTGACTAATATATCCAATATTTTTGAATTATATTCTATGTAAATTTCCGATATAAGTAGTAGCGGGATAAAATGTTTACCAGGTTTTAAGTCCAATCAAGAGCTGTCAAACAAGAAAAGTGTCATCAAAATTTTTTCGGTAGCTATTCGTAATGCGCGAGCAAACAAACAGACAAACAAAAAGTATTTAAAAAAAAAACAATGTTTTGCGTTTATACTGCCCACAATTTCGTAATGACATAGATTATAGAATAATGCCCAATAGCAGCTTCAATTGAATTCACCCGCTCTCAACCACAATTGACTATAAATTAAGCCTATATGGCTACCAATTAATAAACCGTTTTAATTTCAATAATATCGGATTTCTTATCAGAATTATTGAACCAATATTTTGCGCTTGGAAACAGATAAGCTACTATTGTGACTGTACAAAAACATCTTTATTTTTTTCTTCTTTACAGATTATGCCTGTCCCACTCTGGGGTACGAACCTTTTTGAACAATTAATGGGAATTACTCAACTACTACGCCATGCTGGCCCGACAAATTCGCAGTGTTTCCTCTCATGATAGTAAATATTGCCTACTTTTCTATCTTTGTCGCCTCTATAACACATCCATTGAATAAAAAGTGATCACAATGTGTACCTATTGATCACAATGAGTCCTTCACCACACGAAAGAAATCACTTAATTCATTATTACTAGGATACTAAATAACCAAACCATGAAACTATGTAAATGTGAAGAGATAATTTACTCGCGTAACATGATTTATGGACAAGCATTCAAACAAATATGTCTATATTTTAATATAAAAGGTACCATACAAACAGACAATCCGAGTCATAAGTTAGCTTGACGGGCCTCGTGGCGTAGTCGGTAGTGTAACCGACTTTCATGCACGGGGGTCGTGGGTTCGATTCCCAATTATTTGTGTGATGAACACCGATATTTGTTGTCTGGGTGTTTTCTATCTATCATATGTATGTATTTACAAAAAAAAGTAATAATTATGTATCTGTAATCTGGTACCAATAGCACAAGCGTTAAGCTTAGTTTGGGACCAGAGGACGTTGTGTGAAAAGTCCGTGAAAATTTATAAAAAAAAAATATTAAATGTTACTAGTATTATTATTTAGCCTCTATGTAAAAATAATTATCCTCCGGGAACCATTCATTTTTCCAGGATGAAAAGTAGCCCATGTCTTTTTCTAGGCTTCATGATGCTTTGTTCAATAGGTACTTTACTCTTCTAAAAAGTCAGAAAAGTTTGACTGAATGGATCCGATTGAAATTTGGTACAGAGATAGATAATAATCTGGAATAGCACATAGGCTAATTTTATGGCGGAAAAATTACGTTAAGGGTTCACCCATACACCGATAATCATGAAATTTAGCATACATAGATATATAATGTATAGTGCTAAGCATGTCAAATGCTAAAAATATATATAAAAATATCTAAATATTTATAGGGTTTGCGTCATTATTAGGTAAAAATCTTAATTGTAAAATTAAGTTTACCTGGTCGGTATAATGTATGAAAATACTTCCGACAGATGGCGCAGGCGTCACCCAAAGACGTTAAGTATAAATGTGTTATCGAGATTAGCAGTCAGGAGCAATTGGCAAAGCATTTGGACGATATCCAGGAGATGCAGGTTCAAATCCTGCTCGTGACTGTTATATTCGATTTCACATTTTTCACTTTGTGTTTAATGTATTGAAATATTTGAAACAGAGTTGTCACCAGACTGCTAAGGAAGGGTTATGTTTATTCTTTCGGTTTATAGTTTGCAATTGTGTCCCACCTGCTACTAAATTTAATGCGGGTATTTAACATAGGCTTTCAGCTTATAATATTATACTAGTATTTTAAACCAAGGTAGAGTTTACTTTGTTTATAGTTTATTACCCGAAGAAGATGTGTTAAGAATGTGTGCGAAGGGATATGTTTTTTCTGCCGGATTATAATTTGTTTTAGATATATTTTTTGTATTAAATATATACAAATTTTACTAAGGAGATATAATGTAAAATACATACTAATACTACGCTATATCTCGTGCACTCATGCTGTCTGTTTGTATTTTATAACCTTTTCAAGTCTCAGCCTCTGAAAAAATATCGTTGTAATAAATTTGTAACACATTGTTTCACCTACCACCACAACAAAATAGTAATCTACCTTTGGTAGCGTCTTAAGTTACTGATAGGAACGCGCACGTTTAGGCTTTTTAATTAAGAATCTTATTATCTATATTTAATGTTCGACTGTTGTGTGAATTATTATGCAAAATCACTACTTTGAAGAATAAAAGAGGGATTCAAATTTAGAAAGTATAAAAAAATTACGCTGACGATGTAGTTGTCACTAGTTTATAATAATATCACGATTTTCTTGACAAACAATCAATTTTAAATAAGTATTGAGCAAACATCTATGTAAAATACTAGCATTTGCACGCGGCGCCGCCGCAAGCAAATGGAATAATCTAGTTTTTAGGTCATACCTCAGGTTCCCGATATAGTAACGAGATAAAACGTGTACCAGTTTTTAAGGCTGATGAAGCCATACGCCTTGCCTTGCTATATACAAGAAACAATTATCAAAATCTGTTCTGTAGTTTTTGCGTGATATGTGACCAAACAAACCGACAAACAGATAAGGACAAACGGGCGAAAATAAAAAAAATCGTTGTGTGTTTAAAGACGGCCAAATCTATATCTATACAAATAAATAAAATTAAAGTGTCTGTTTTGGAAAATTGTATCTAAACAATGATTCAAACAGTTTCTAAATCTGTTGCGTAGGTTAGAAAAAAACGGACTAACGGACAGTCGTGGATAACGACTTTACTTTATACAACGTATAGAAACTTATTTTTCCCGAACCAATTTTTGTGTCACTGTAGAACATGGGTCTCGTCTCAGAGCGACAGGGATTTATGCCGTAGTCCATTACGCTCGTCCAGTGCGGATTAGCAGACTTAACACGCCGTCGAGTAAACCTCTCCATTATGCAGGTTTTCCCATGATAATCTACCTTCACTAAACAATAATAATTTGTGAATAATTACACATTATAACGAAAAAATTTAAATGTCGGAGAAAGAGATGCGCCGCCGTTTTAAATCCTGCTTACAGTTTATCTTTTTTCACAAAAAACTAAGTTAAAACTAAGTCTATTGAGGTATATACCAAGTTCGCCGGGACAGATATTAAATAGATACCTACCTACTCAAACCTTAGAGTCTAACCGATACCGGATTTTGGGTAAAACTTAAACCTCAGTTTCAGCTGTATACGAATTTATAGCCGAAACTGGCCCAAACCAAATCTTAAATTAGTGTCTACTTCCGTGTGACGAACTGTGAGACACCACCGTGTTTTGTTTGTAGCGTGAGATTGCTGTCCATTCATTTTACATCGGCAAATTGGAATGGTAGGCAGTAGTATTCTGAGTATTACTAAAGTCCATGAGAAATTACAACTAACCTTTGGGTGGGCTCTAGCACGTTGGCCACCATAAGCCCTAAAAAAAATAATGATACTCACTTAGTTGGTTTGGTCTTCATCCAAGCAGGAATTGTGAATCCATCCTTAAGTTCAGGGTCACTTGATGCCATGTTGTTCTTTCTTTATATTATTTGAATACTAAGAATGAATATAGATTTATTTCAATAAAATAACTGATTGAAATCCCAAGCAACAATCACCTTGTGTGTACACTTGACACTGAATGGTTTTTTATCTTGAGCAGAAATGATAAGATTGTTTCAGTTGGCAATATTGACAGACAACATTCAACAAAGAAATACAAAAAAAAAACAGGAATCAAATAAAAATTATAGTTTAACCTAAGAAATTAATTAAAACCGTGTTCAAGACACTCTTGGTGATTCACTGGTCTTCAATGACAGAGGAGATGAAGCCATCTGTAACAATCACAAGAAATATTATAGCTAAGGTGTAAATACTAGTGATTACAGTCAATATTACAAGTTGTCAACATCAGTAGGTATTTCATTCAGTAGATATTATATGGGTCTATAAGCAAGAGCAGCTATAAGCTATAAAAGTAGAATACTAGTGCCCTTCACCTCCCAGTATTATATTACCACTATACCATTATAGCATAATATAATAAAGGTTTAAAATAAAATATTGTCTGGGTGTTAAACACAAAGTGGAAAATGTGAAATCGAAAATAATAGTCACGAGCAGGATTTGAACCTGCATCTCCTGGATACCGCCCAGATGCTTTGCCAATTCAGCCATCGTGACACTTGCTCCTGACTGCTAATTTCGATAACACATTCATTCCCAACGTCTTGGGTGACGCCTGCACCATCTGTCGGAAGTATTTTCATACATTATATCGACCAGGTAAACTTAATTTTACAATTAAAATTTTTACCAAATAATGACGCAGCCCACACATCACACAAATATTTGTCTTGAGTGGAAATCGAATCCACAACCTCGTGCACGGAAGTCGGTTACACTACCGACTACGCCACGAGGCCCGTCAAAATAATATGTAGGTATGTATCATATTTTATCAATTACCCACCGAGACTCAACACAAAAAAGGCCATGCACGCGCCGAGCGTCGTCGGGTATCACGTGACTCTCCCGAACACTGTCGAAGGTGTTACGAATCACTATATCTGCACGCAATTTATTAAAATTGAAAATTGGATCAGCATAATAAGCGACATGTCACTATAAGCGAAGTCATAACTGCCTCCGTGGTGCAGCGGTAACGTATGCGACTGCTGATCATGAGGTCTCGGGTTCGATCCCCGGGTCGGCCAGTGCTACTGAGATCTTTCGTAAAAAAAAAAATAAGATAAATTCTCAGTAGCAGCCCGGAGTTTGGAAATGTGCCCGGTAGACGTCAATAGGCTCGCCCCCTATTACGTGGGACTTAAACATAGCTGGTGAGTCGTGGGTGTACAATACACCTCTGCCTACCCCTTCGGGGAATACAGGCGTGATGCTATGTGTGTATGTGTGTGTGTGTGTGTGTATGTGTATGTGAGTGTGTGTGTGTGTGTATGTGTGTGTGTGTGTGTGTGTGTATGTGTGTGTGTGTGTGTGTGTGTATGTGTGTGTATGTGTGTGTATGTGTGTGTATGTGTGTGTATGTGTGTGTATGTGTATTATATCCGACTTAGTTATAAAGAATTTTATATGAAAGCCAAACTGTGTAATTACTTCATAATAAGCGGTTGGTTAATATAGGCGGAGTCATAATAAACGGATTCTATTGTACATGTAACTGCACAAGAAGAAGTTGATACAAAGAAGTACCGCTGGTTATCTTTTGTGTTGCGCAACAAGCAACCAATGTTTACCGATTAGAGGTGGTCATTGAATCAATAAACTGTTTTTTTTTAACGGCTTTTCATTCGTCAACGAGTTAAACTGTTAATCATCAATGAAAAAACAGGTTGAAAATATTAGCTGTTAATTTACGTTAACGCCCAAGACTATCATTATTTTATTCAGTTAAAAAAAACTGTTGAAAATATAAACTGTTAATTTACGTCAACAGCTCAACGGAATAAATTGACGTTCAAAATTCAAAACCTGTTATTAATTTAACAGCTTTTTTAAACTGTTGACCATTTTGTCAATGATTGAAATTGAAAACGTTGACATTATATTGACACTGAACATTCAAAACCTGTTATTTATTTAACAGTTTTTTTTACCTGTTGACCATTGATGATAGATGTGGTTGTTGAATCAATAAACTGTTTTTTTCAACAGCTTTTCATTCGTCAACGAGTTAACTGTTAATCATCAATGAATAAACAGATTGAAAATATTAGCTGTTAATTTACGTTAACGCCCAAGACAATCATTATTTTATTCAGTTAAAAAAAACTGTTGAAAATATAAACTGTTAATTTACGTCAACAGCTCAACGGAATAAATTGACGTTCAAAATTCAAAACCTGTTATTAATTTAACAGCTTTTTTAAACTGTTGACCATTTTGTCAATGATTGAAATTGAAAACGTTGACATTATATTGACACTGAACATTCAAAACCTGTTATTTATTTAACAGTTTTTTTTACCTGTTGACCATTGATGATAGATGTGGTTGTTGAATCAATAAACTGTTTTTTTCAACAGCTTTTCATTCGTCAACGAGTTAACTGTTAATCATCAATGAATAAACAGATTGAAAATATTAGCTGTTAATTTACGTCAACGCCCAAGACTATCATTATTTTATTCAGTTAAAAAAAACAGTTGAAAATATAAACTGTTAATTTACGTTAACGGATCAACGGAATAAATTGATGTTGAATATTCAAAACCTGTTATTAATTTAACAGCTTTTTTTAACTTATTGACCATTGAGGATTATTATACTTAGTTTATTAAACTAATATAGGCATATTTGCAGTATGTTTGGGAAATATAGACAAATGCAAAATATTTCTATGAATTACACATGCAAAATCTCTTATTTAAACCACCAGTAAACAATTACAAATCTTTCACTGGTAAAGTTCTAAACCAAGTAAAAGTTCTTAATTGTTATCATATCCAAATAGATACTGGTATATTCTTAAACAGCCATGAAACATTAATCTGGTTCTCTATTGGTGAAACTTTAGACAGTGAGCACTTAACTGTGCTTTTGGTTTACAAATTCATAACTAACAGCTACTATAGTACAATACTTACTATTATGTTGGGCTATGAATCGTCTACCACCATTGACATTAGCATACTTTAAAAATAAAAAATAATTATAGAGTCAAATGAAAAGGTTTCCATGTTACAAAATGTATTTTTTTTATGTAATTTAATGTCCACATTATAGATAATTGTTCATAAGTTTATTGATGGAGCAAATCATTACAAATTATATTTATTACATGTGGGTGATCACGCACAGCATTAGAAATTACATTTATTACATGAAAGATACATTTTTAAAAGCTGATTAGGTAATCCTTATCATTAGTTAATTAAATTATGGTTAGGTAATTTTAATTATCATTTAAAATAAAGAATAAAGGGAAATGTTTAGATGAGTATGTTAGCGATAATAAATAATAGGCACGAGGTACAATAATTATTATATATACGCAGTTAGTCAAGCTCTGTTGAAATATGAAATAGACTCAAGACTAATAAATATTGAGGCTGAAACACACTTACAGTTTCTAAAATAATAAATGAAGCAGTAAATAACATCATCTCGAAATAAAAGTTAAAGTTACAAAACACGAACAACAACACAAAGTCACAAACTGTAACAAAAACAAAATCAATATGGCGTTACATTTTTTCATTTGATTTTTTTATGTTTTATTATTTTGAGCTTCGGCAGAACCATCAGCCTAACAGCAACATATAACATCGTTGTTCTATGATCGCAGTTAATTCATCAAACAAGTCGTGATTGAAGTCAGTCATATAAAATTAGTCAGAGTCAAGTCAAACTCCCGCTCCAGTTAAACGATGGTGACCCTACTGGAGCTTCTATGGAGTTTTAGAATCATCAGGAAAAAACACGTTATGTCGCATTAATAGCACCAACAGATAATTTGAATTTCTATAATAATGTATCAAATTCATTTTGAGATGCTGAGATTTAATAGCAATTAATTTAAATTATAACTCGTGATTAATAATGAATTAAAAAAAACGAGTTGTCTCATAATTTGACAAAGTACTCCTCAAGACGAATCAAACGAGTATAAACTCGATAGGGTTGCGTCGTTTCATTACAGAGTTACTGTGACCACCCTCCAGCTCCATCGTCAGACCCTGGATACCATCTAGAGACAAAGTACTCGTCAAGACAAATCATTCGAGCCCAAACTAGATGGAGTTGTGTCATTTTATAACGGAGTTCCTATGGCCGCCTTGTAGCTCCATCGTCAGACCCTGGATACCATCTAAAGACAAAGTACTCGTCAAGACGGATCAAACGAGTCAAAACTCGATAGGGTTGCGCCGTTTCATTATGGAGTTCCTATGTCCACCTTCCAGTTCCATCATCAGATCAGCTCCATGTCATCATAATATTGCATTGTCACACGATATACATATGCGTGTAAAATTTCAGCTCAATCGGAAACCAGGAAGTGTGTCAAATTTAACTTGCAAGATTTGAACGGGACAAGTAAAATAAAAGCGTCGCCACGCTAACAGCCAATTTTACCCTCCCTCCACATTAGATGTTTCACATCAAAATTACAGCAAATCTAATCAGTTCACACTACAAAAAATGTTAATAATAATAAAATAATAACTATCGTGTAAAGATAGCCTTTATTATTGAGGATAGTACTAGGTAACTAAAAAAATGAATTGGTTCAGCCTCGTGGTTCCACTGTGTCTTCGCGGCAGGCATTCCAACGGCTACATCCGTGTGTACAATAGAGGAAATGTTCGCGGTGACGCGATGCAGAGACTGGCTCCCAACGGCACCACATGGATGACCTCGAAGAGCAAATACCGGGACTGATCTCAGAAAATAACGCAAAATATAACCATAACTGCAATTTCTTTTGTCCTGTCATTCTTATATCCCCGGCTATAAAAAATAATACAGAGATAGTTAATGTCACTTGCTTCGATTGCTTAAACATCTTGTTGACTTTCGATTGTTTTCATTTTACTATCCTTTAACTAAGTTTTCATTCGTCACGATCAGAGATCTCATAGAGAAAAATTTGTTCTGTGCTCACTTTAGACGAAGAATAATATTGACTCGCTACTATTTTGACATTAAGGATGAAGAAAGGGATGCACATATTAGGTTTTACCAAGAATGAGAGAGACACAAGTATAAGTATTTTATCCTTTTCGCGTATGCGTTATTTGTATTTGGACCCAGTCAACTGGGTCCAAATAATAAGGTGGCCAATCGTCCCCATCATAGGTATGTAAGCTTGTTTTTGTATTGACGTAAAAAAAACCTTTATTAATCACGTTGCATACACTAATATTAGATCTTCTAATACATTTTAAGCAAAATATAAGCATGACTGCAATTTCTTTTGTCCTGTCATTCTTGTATCTGGCTAAAACAGGATTCCGGATAAAAATGTACTACATTTTTAGTCAACAAAGTTATAATCATAGTTATCTTTTAAAATATTCCGGTTATCATATGTCAAACTATTGCTATCTCGACACTGCATACGCTGATAGCTTGTCTATAATATCCTTTGCCTAAGTGTGCTCACGATTGTTTTCCTTCATAGCTATCACTCGGCTTGGCACTCACTTATCAAGTCGCTACTGACTTCATTCATGTAAGAAGGATCAACCGCAGGCCCCGACAGGTTTTTTTTGTTAAGGTGGGAAAAAATGTTCCTAACCGCACACCCTGTCGTTCGGGGCAACGAACAGGGTAATGTGGGGGCCTTCACCCACTAAAGAAACCCGCCCGTTCTACAAACTGTTTATAGGTGGGTTTCGTATTAGTAAGAGACAATGCTATTAAAAAGGGACAATAATATCAATGTAAAAGATACTTCCACTGTCGGCACCGGAACGCGGCAACAGTCATTAACATATGTGGCCCTAGATGTCACTAGTAGCAATTTTAAATGCCGCTATGATTGTTCGCAGTTAGCTGTTTACAAGATACAACCACATTATTGCGATTTTACGGACGGCTCTCAAACTAAGAACTTATTAAGAATACACTGAAGATATGCCTAACGATTAAACACGTTCTTATGGCTAATTTATAAAAGATAGATATATACTGTTCACTCAGGATTTTTTTGTAGATCTTTTGAAGACCATCATCTTTGTAATACATACTTTTGGTGTATGATGTATGATCAATGTATGCGAGGATAAGAGCTCGAAAGCGCATTTTCATCCGACTTGCTTCAAATTTATCGTCACTGCTCAGCTCCTATGTGTCTTAGCGTTATGTTATATTGCCTATAACCTGCCCATGAGTATGGACTACAATCGTACCAAGTTTGGTTAAAATCCCTTCAGTAGTTTTTGACCCATACGTGCATATACAGACAGACGGACAGACAGACAAAAACTTTACTGATTGCATTTTTGGCATCAGTATCGATCACCATTCATCCTCCAATATTTATTTTGAATATATATTCATTATACAGAATTGACCTCTCTACAGTTTCATTATAAGTATAGTTGAAACTCAATCGATTTGCATTTTATTTTTTAAGAACTCCTGCCTACTTTACAACAATAATTTAATCGCTGAATGTACGCATCTGGTCTTTGAGGAGTTCCACGGCATAGCTTGCACCACCGCAGAAATATACTCTTTCAAACAAAAAAATAGTCATCAAAATCAATTTACAAATATAATTAAACTAAGCACGAACATTATTCCATCATCAGCTAAGCAACATAAGTTTATAACTGCAATACGCAAATACACGAATAGTTTTAGAAAATATATGAAACACTTTGTATGTGCCTATAAAATTTGAAGATTGCTCTCGGTTTCCCTGGGATCCGATCATCAGATCCTAACTTGGTGACAGAAGGACTACCCCTAGAGTATACCCTTTCAAATAAAAAATAAATTTTTAAAATCGTTCCACAATTGACGGAGAGATCGAGTGACAAACATACAAATAATAAATACTACATATTTAAATATTTTTATATATATTTTTAGCATTTGACATGCTCAGCACTATACATAAAACACAAAGTGAAAAATGTGAAATCGAAAATAACAGTCACGAGAAGGATTTGAACCTGCATCTCCTGGATACCATCCAGATGCTTTGCCAATTCAGCCATCGTGACAATTGCTCCTGACTGCTAATTTCGATAACACATTCATACTTAAAGTCTTTGGGTGACGCCTGCGCCATCTGTCGGCAGTATTTTTATACATTGTACCGACCAGGTAAACTTAATTTTATAATTAAGATTTTTACCTAATAATGACGGAAGCCCTATAAATATTTAGATATTTTTATATATATTTTTAGCATTTCACATGCTTAGCACTATATATTAAACACAAAGTGGAAAATGTGAAATCGAAAATAACAGTTACGAGCAGGATTTGAACCTGCATCTCCTGGATACCGTCCAGATGATGGCAACAACTGTTATCCATTTTGGCGCGGAGTTTGAGTTGCATCTGTTATTTATATTAAATACAGTGCTGTTTTTAGTTATATCACATCTAGTGTGTATTGCGAATTTCATAATGGACATAAACATCGAACAGAGTTTGTCTTAAATTTTGCATCGCCAGTGGAATTTCGTGTTTGGAGTCACTGAAAATGTTACAGAAGGCTTACAGTGAATCGACTTTATCAAAAACACGTGCTTATGAGTGGTACAAAGCGTCTAAAAGTGGTCGAGATGTGATGGAAGATTTGCCTCGCTCTGGTAGGCCATCAACGTCTGCAACTGAAGTTAACATTGCAAAAGTGAAGAAAATAGTGACTGAAAATCCTCATTTAACTTTGAGAGAGATAGCCACCGAACTTTCTGTGTCTCACGAGTCGATCCGTAGCATTTTAAATAATCACTTGGGTATGAAACATGTTTCCGCTCGGCTAGCCCAATCTCCTCCTTACTATATCGGTTTAATGCATGTAAATGCTTCCGATAGATGGCGTTGGTCGTAAAGACAAATGTGATAAGGAGATTGGGATGGTCGAAAGACCTGTACTATAGCTCAGTGGCTTAGAGCACTTCCCCGGATTGGAAAAGACGCGGGTTCGATTCCCGCTAGTACAAAAAATCTCTTTTTCCTTATTCGCAAATAATTTGTACTTTAAAAAGTGGCGGAGCATGTCAAATGCTAAAAAATATAGATCAAAAAAGCATTAAGTAATTTTAATAAAACGAATTTACTCGAATCTTGCTCTTTAAACTCCTTTATAATATAATATAACATTTGCGTCCGTCATTTTATCAGCCACACGTGCAAGTTGTTCACGGAAATACATATAGTACATGCGTACGGCGCAACAACTCGCAACGACTGCGGTTTGGGTATTGTAATCTTTGGACTGCGGTACTGGTGGTTATAAACAGCTGTCACACGGCCGGACGCCAACTCAGTTGTCAACGCAGCTCTCATAACCAAGCCCATTTGAATGTCAAACGAAATTTGGTTGCAAACTGCTGTCTACACGGTTATAAACTAGCAAGGTGTAACCGTGTATGAGGCACTTTAATTCTGAGGTTTCGACCAAAATAGATGTTCGGTAAAAAAAATGTCCTCAAAAAAATGTATGAAACCGTCATTCTTCTCGTAGAGTAAAAATGTTCTGTAATCAACCGATCGTAATCCACACAGACTACTATACTTACTATACTTGGTAATCCACAATCCACAATCGCGACTTGATCGGTTGAAAATTTTACGAGCCAATGATTTTGACTAGGAACTGTCGAATAACATCTCTTGTTTTCTGGCCGACCAACACAATCGTTATTTCAAATTAAAAAAAATCCATGTGTTTTCGATTCAATCGATTGTTCAAAGTGTTCAACTTCAACCCATCGCTATCCATGAGTTCTGACTTCTCCTTATTAGAGCCAATGAACTCACAGACTACTATAAATGGACTTCTCAGAGTTTCTGAGTTCTGTAGTTCTGTCAACAACATGGAAGTAACATGTATACAACTGGAATGCGCACTGCTACCAAAAAACGGTCCTAGTGAGATAGTAGGTCCGAGGTCAATTTATCTCACTCTATTCGGGTGACCACAATTTTGAAAACAAATAGAAATTTTCAATTTAGTGAACCGATTTTGATGAAATTTGATCCAGTTCTTAGGGAAGCTAAACCTTAAAAAAAATACTTATACATAAGCATGACTAGAACATAGGCCTCCCCTACATTTAAAGATGCCGATCAGACGTATTTCTTGGCTCATGCAAACACAAAAACCTTCTAACTGAACTATAGTTAGAAGTCAGAAAATAATAAAAATCTTACATTTGAGGAAGTATAGAATAGAATAGAATAACTTTATTGTACAAAAAATAAAAACAATAATTTACAAAAAACTATCAACAAGTATGTACAATGGGCGGTCTTATTGCTAATAGCAATCTCTGCCAGACAACCTTTAGATGGAGATAAGAAGTACGATGCTGCAGTTATGTTGTAGGGGTACGTATACATAAATAAATATATATTTACAAATATAAATAATACTAAACATCATAAATATATACATATCACATATAAATTATAATCTTAAAATGACAAATAATGATCTTTGGCCAATATTTTACTTTTATTGTGACAGTTTTTAATTTTGTTAGCCCTTTTGAGTTTAAAAACCTTAAAGCTTAGATTTGAATGAACCGGAAAAGGAAATTTATTGTCACCCTAATTGTTCTATAGTAAGGCTAAGCACGCACTGCGAATCTCGCTGCGCGATTATTTTTTCTGGCGGTTTATAATCCGCGTACAGAATCATAACTAGAATGCACTGCGTATAGAATTTCTAGCGATTTATGTATATTTCTACCCAGTCCTTAAATGGACATCTGAACAAAAATCTTGATTTGATATTTATTACGGCTTAAAAGGCATGTAAAAAGATGTCACTAATACTGGATTCACCCTTTTACGGCATTAAATTGGATTGGATTTAATTTTTCCATTTAAAATACAAAGCCTTGCGAGAATATAACAAAAAGTTTTTCGTGTATCTTAGAATGACTATAATAACATTCGATTACTTACTAGTCTAACTAGTTTTTAGTTTACAACTCAGGTTTCCGAAACGGAAAAAACGTAGATAAAACAGTAGCGTAGATAAAACGTAGGTACTTACCAGTATCACCCGCGTAAGCGTAGGTTGACATAGTTTACACGGCGGGTTTCTTTAGTGGGTGAGCGCCCCACACTACCCTGTTCGTTGCGCCGAACGACGGGGTGTGTGGTTAGCAACATTTTTTCCCGCCTTACCAAAAAAAAAGGTTGACATAAGTTTGAACCTTTTTTTTTTTTTGTTAAGGCGGTAAGAAATATTCCTAACCACACACCCCGTCGTTCGGGGCAACGAACAGGGTAGTGTGGGGCCCTCACCCACTAAAGAAACCCGCCGTGTGCCATCTCTCCGCCTTTATTGGCGGGCCACCGGAACTATATTACATTCCTTCAGTGGTCCGCCGGCGGCTTACCTTTTCGGGTACCCTCAAACATAAGTTTGAACCTAGGCAATTTTATTTTACAAAATTCAATAGCATTGCAATATTTGCCTGCATGCTTATGTAATAAGTAACGGACTAGATTAACAATAACACGATGGATTTTTATGGTTTCATCCACGTAAAATTCTACTTAGGAATCTAGCGGGGATGCCAGAAAATAGAAGCCGATAAATAAAGGCATAGTAATATTTTATTGTTTTACACTAAAAATAACTAATAAATTTTATAAAACAAGATTATATATTGCTGAATAGGATTCTTTTGTGTACTTTTTGGCGCATGCCAATACGGTTTCCTAAGCAAGCCATAGACTTAACCTTTGCGTGATGATATATCCGCAAGGTAAGATACAAATCGGAGAATGATTTTACAAGAATAATTTCATGTGATTCTTCTTACGCTGGATGTTTAAACAAATCATATAGGTTGGTCGAAAAATGTTGCACTTACAAAGCTAACATTATTTTGGTTCGATTAGATCGAGTTCGAAAATGTACAACTCGTCCCATCGCTACTATTTACCATATTTACATTTAATACCTATCCTTGACTTGGCTTTATCTAGACCAAAGAATATATATAAATCGGAAGGAGGAGGACCGGCGGAGGAGGATGACCCTAACAGTGTTACCTCCTTCTCTGCTTTGTAATAT
This sequence comes from Leucoma salicis, assembly GCA_948253155.1. Lineage (NCBI taxonomy): Eukaryota > Metazoa > Arthropoda > Insecta > Lepidoptera > Erebidae > Leucoma > Leucoma salicis. The sequence goes on from OX411815.1 coordinate 12,314,324, forward strand.
CCTCCAAGCCAACCTCCACCACAGCGAAACCGCGACGGCTCTGATCCGGAAATGGTTGGAGGTCAACGACACGGCCATAGTCCTGATCCAGAAGCCGTGGGTCAGGAATGGCACCGTCTGCGGACTCCGGAACATCGGAGGTAAGCTTAGGCAAAGATCTATCATGCTCAGACCATAGGTGGATTCGATTCGATATTCAAGTAAAGATAATCGCAGCAACCCCGTGGAGAAACCCCCGCAGAACGGATCGTATCCGGTACGCTGAAAAAATGTGCCTAGCCCTGGTGCAGACAGAGGTTCCCACAAGACTGGAAGGTGCTGCAGAAATAGAAAGGCAGGTAAGCGTCCTCACAAATACCATGCTGGATTGCTATCACCAGGCGTTTCCCTTGTCCTCTCCACCGCCCAGTCGAGGCAAAAAAGCTGGATGGTGGGGACCCGAGCTGGATAGACTCAGGAAAAGGATGAGGCGACAACTCAACAGAGCAATGAACACAGGTAATGACCAGGATTGGGATAATTATAAGTCAACTAAGTCTAGGTACAAGAAACGTCTCAGGTACAGAAGCAGGTGCTCATGGCGCAACTTCTGTTCCGATATAGAGAATGGAGCACAGGCTAACAGGGTAAGTAAGGTTCTTTGTAACCAGCCCTCGGTTACGTTGGGATCCCTACGCAAGCCAGACGACACCCTCACTAGGTCACAGGAGGAAGCGGAATACATCTTGCTACAGACGCACTTCCCCGACTGCGAGATGTTGCAGTCAGTCCGCTGGACAGATGAGGAGGTCATCGTATTTGAAGCAGAGTGGCACCAAACACTTGATGTAGTTAGCCCACAAAAAGTACGATGGGCCATTAACAGTTTTAATTCATACAAATCACCAGGCCTGGATGGGATTTTCCCTGCCATGCTGAAGTGGGGCGGGGAGGAACTCATTCAAATACTTACCACAACTCTGGCCGCCTGTCTTGCTCATAGGTACGTGCCGAAAAGTTGGAGAGAAGTCAAGGTGATCTTCATACCCAAGCCAGGTAAGAGCGATTACTCGGACCCCAAATCCTACAGACCTATCAGCTTGACCTCTTTTCTGTTGAAAACACTGGAGAGGTTGTGCGATAGGAACCGAGGGAGGGGGTTCTACTAGGCCCCCCTGCACCCACATCAACACGCCTACTGTCAAGGTAAATCTACAGAATCGGCACTTCATGCAGTGGTATGCAAAATTGAAGAAGCGATTTCAAGCAAGTCTATATGTCTAGGCACCTTCATAGACATCGAGGGGGCCTTTGACAAGACCAAATTTACTAGCATAACTGCAGCACTCGAAAGACATGGAGCAAATGCAGTTATGATCTAATGGATAAATAATATGTTAAGCAAAAGGATCGTTAAGCTTAGCACAGGCGGAACACACAAGGCACTGGTGGCCAAAGGATCTCCGATGCTCCGATGATCGAGGCCCTCAAGGGGGTGTGCTCTCACCGCTACTGTGGAATTTAGTAGTAAATGATCTGATTGCTACACTGAACAACAATCACTATTATACGGTCGGTTATGCCGACGATCTGGTGATACTGACATGCGGCAACAGTACAAGTACAGTATGCGACGTTACACGCTCTGCGCTGGTCATCGTGGAACGGTGATGTACTATCAACGAACTAACAGTCAATCCAAAAAAGACGGAAATGGTGATGTTCACTAGCAAACGCAACCTGGGCAACTACCGACTGCCCAAATATTCAAAACAGAACTCCAGTTATCAACACAGGTTAAGTACCTAGGCGTAATTCTTGACTGTAAGTTAAACTGGAATAATCATTTAAATAGTAAAATAAATAAAGCTACGGTCGCATTCTGGCAATGCCGCAGAATGATAGGTAAAAGGTGGGGCCTAGACCCTAAAATCGTTCTATGGCCAGGTAGTAATCCGACCAATGATTAGCTACGGTGGGGTGGTGTGGTGGCCACGGACTGAATTATCCACTTTCATAGCTAAACTACAACGACTCCAGGGATTGGCCTGTATGGCGGCCACGGGATGCATGAGGACAACTCCAACTGCTGCTCTGGAAGCTATTCTTGGCCTGCCGCCACTGCATCTGTTCATAAAACAAGAGGCAGCAGCTACAGCGGTACGGTTTAAAAACCTGAGTCTCTGGAGACTAGCAAGGGTACCGCACACCGAAATCCTCAGTGAGGTAACAGGTAAGGAGCCGCTCATGGCAGCGGTGACCAACAGGATACCCAAGCAATTCGTATTTGACAAAAAGTGCAAGATACAATTGCAAGAACAACCGGGTGAAGGTCTTAACCCACGAGAGATGAGAATCTTCACAGATGGATCTAAAACAAGGTCAGTTACTGGTGCGGGTGTATTCTCCGAGGACCTGAACATACAGATATCTACACCATTAGGAGCTCATAACACGGTCTTCCAGGCAGAATGTGTGGGCATCTTAATGGCAGCGTATGCAATCGACTCTAGAAAGGTAAAGAACCACCAAATCCGTATACTCTCTGACAGCCGATCAGTCCTACAGGCCCTTCAAAGGTACACTGTAACCTCGGGTCTTATATACGAGTGTCATCGAGCCCTGTCACAGGTGTGTATCGACAACGATATAACCCTACAGTGGATCAAAGGACACAGCACCTCACGCGGTAATGACGCTGCCGATGAATTGGCAAGGGGGGTTCGGAGATGATAGTGGAAGGACCAGAGCCCATTCTGCCCCTGCCGTTCGCTTGGCTCCGAAACATACTACGACAAAACACCAAGGTAGAACACCAAGAATACTGGTCTAACTTAGGTACATGCAGGCAAGCCAGAGAGGCCCTTCCGACAATCTACCCCGGATTGTCACTAAAGCTACGGCGTTTGAAGAGGCCTCAGCTCCGGCTCCTAATGGGAGCCATTACTGGACATGCTTAATGGAATAAACACTTATTTACTCTAGGTGTTACAGACAGCCCTCTTTGCAGAGCTTGCATGGAGGCAGACGAAACGGCCGCCCACGTCATCCTTGAATGTCCGGGGATGGCAGAATACCGGGCACTATACCTCGACTCTCTGAGGTCGCTGCCAGATGTCGTCGGCAATGTCAAGGGCTGCTAGGCTTTCTGGTGATGCTGGGTTGGCAAGAGTAGTGCCAGCAACCCGTCACGCAAAATAGGCGCACTTACGACGTCGAGTTGCGGAAAAATAGCCCGCGTTTACAATAAAATACAATACAAATACTCAAGAGCATACAGCTGTCGACGTGACTTGTAGATTACCGAGTTGACACGGATTCGTCTAAAAGGAAGTCGAGCTGTCTCATTGGTAGAGTAGCTCGAGTTGACTGAGTTAAATAGTTCGAGTTGCCCATCGCTAGTAAATAGCAAAGAGCATATAAGTAAATAGTAACTAAAGTCAGTCAACAATTCAACATTTGTCAAACTCAAAATCTAAATATTTTTATTTCATATTTTGATTTTGATTGATGTTGTTGTTGTGGATCAAAAAGATAGGAAATACGTAACGTAGTATCTAACTAAAAATAGTATAAAACAGAGTATAGATTTATATACCTACAAAAATCATAGAATAGAATGTCATCTGTATGTACGGACTAACAACTTATTGAATCTATCTAATTCTAAATATCAGATTGAATAATGTCTGAAGACGAACCAACTGGTTTAGACTGGGTGGAACTTAGAAAAGAAATGGGTGCTCATGTACAGAGCGAAACGACACGAGATAAATTTATAAGGAAATTTTCAGCTAATCCGTTTGTGCCCATAGGTTTGTATTCATACCTTTTTTGTTTGTAAATAAACATGCTATGCATAGTATGTAAAATTGTTGAAGAATAGTAATTTTTTTTAAATATTACTGGCCCATTGTTGGGAATAGGTCTGATCTCCGATTGTGGATAATTCAGTGTATAGATTACTAGTCCGGCTCAGGCATACACATTTCCCTCGTGATGTTTTGCATCATTGAATAGCACTGGGTAAACCTTTAGACTATTACTTTGGTTAAAAGAAATTTATTTATTATAGGAACTTACAGTCCTGTTATAATGACACAAAGTAATCTTGAGTGAGTAATGATGAGTATAATAATACCTACAGTTTAGTTACCTCTATAGTATTGCAAATTACAGTGTGCATATTCTATTCTTAGCATATTATTTAATGTATTCATGTTATCACATTTTTTTATATCATCCATTAATCTATTGAACAACTGTGCCTTCAAACAATACAGTTTTTTACTGTAATTAGTGTACATTACTATATTATACTACATTTAACTTTGTTTGTTTCTCAAATTATATGTACTTGCTTTTTTCTTTAGTTAGATGTTTGTTTTTCTTGCCCAAAGCACCAGCTTCTCACTTTACGACAAACTCCCGCCTAATATTCCTCGCCCTACTAACGCGTGTATGCTTTTATCCCTTACCTTCACACCCTTCATTAACATTCTTTCCAAATTTTTGAAAACTAACAATATCAGATTATAACTTTAAACTTCTAACATTCAGTGAAATAAAAACAGAATCTTTCCAAATTAAAAAATAAAGAAAGTACTTTACCCTTCCTCCAATCAAACTCGTTTATCTCTCACTCTGCCCACATTACGACATTGGCAAACTGGTGGCAACCCTTCACCGCTCAAGTCAAAAATCAAAATTGAAGTTGAATGTTAGTTTGAATTGAGTTACTAGTAATGTTTTTAATAAGAATGCAATTTTAGTAGGGTCATGGGGCCCGAACGCTCGCAAATTCTATAAAGAAGTTGCGAGGCGTCTGGTCGACGCCTCACGTGATCAGAGGGCTGGCCTTTACCTAGCACAAAGGATTAGCATTGCCATTCAACGTGGCAATGCTGCCAGCCTTCTGGGCACTTTGCCAGTTGTCAGTGATTTGGATGAATTTTATGATGCATAATTTTAACTTCTTTCTTTTCTTTATTTGTTTTGTTCCTTTTTTTTTTATAAGCTTTGTAATAGTATTTAAGAGTGTACATATATATTATAAATTTATAGTAAATAGGTGCGTAAGTAGGTAATGTAATATGTTCATTAAGAATTTTGTAATTTCTTTAAATAAATTTTGAATTAAAAAAAAAAAAAAATTTGTAAATATATAGCTAATGTTTGGAGTTTAGTTTTTTTTCCATAAGGTATTTGTTGGAGTGAGGTAATGATAATGAAAAAGAGGTTTGATTATTTTATTCTGAACTCTGAAGTGAGTTTAAATTTATTAGGTACCGTTGCTGATCCTCATATCTCAATGAAACACTTATTTAGCATACAGCTTACTACAGAAACTTCGCAAATTTTTTAGACAAATGTAAATAAGAAGTTTATTTGTATTCAACAAAAAAAATCATCTTTATATATTTTTATTATAAATGATAACTTGTAGTTTAATTTTATTATTTGCAGGTTGCCTTGCTACAGCAGGAGCTTTATCATATGGACTATGGAGCTTCAAAACTGGTCGTACAAAATTATCACAACAAATGATGCGCATGAGAATTCTTGCACAAGGATTCACTATAACAGCTCTTGTTGCAGGAGTCATAATGACCACAGGAAAATAGTGAATACCAAGATATGACATTGCACAATTTCAAATTATTGAATTGTTATATAATAGCTGGTAGTTTATAATAAAACATGTAATTGATTTGCCTGCATATTATATTTAATACATCATTTACCTTAGCTGTAGCAATATCTTCTTTTTTAATGGGATTGGCTTCCGGTCTTAGCTGTTGGTTCGGTTTTAGCTGATTCACCAGTATTACAGAGTGATTGCCTATCTGACCTCCAAGACCCAATCTAAGGGACAACTGGCGACCTTAGAATAAGACTAGTTGGATTTTTTTGTGTTTGACAACCTGTAATGAAGGTCAGGATACCAATTATTTGTGAATGAGGAAAAAGAAAACTAGTGTGAGTGGGAATCATTCACAAATAATTTGTACTTTAAAGTAGCGGAGCATGTCAAGTGCTAAAATCCAGATCAAAATGAATGTCAAGATGTTATTTGAGAGCCAGGACCCACTGCTTAACGTGCCTTCTAAAGTATGGTCAGGTGTCACATTTTAGGACTCTCATGTGACTGGCAGCCGCGCAAAATTTTTTTTTAACCTAGCCGGTTGTTCCAACTTCAAGTGCACAACTAGACTACAACGCCTATATTTAATATACATACTAGTGGACCCAACAGGCGTTGTCCTATCCAAACATTGGCGTTTCGTTTGGATTCGTTAGATAGGTACCTATATCTTTTTACATTACAAAAAATTTACGAAAAAAATCCTGAAATCCTATCGTGGCGCCATCTCCGGGTCCAAATGTGAATCTAAACATCCCGGTACTTACTCAAACATTCACAAATAAATAGAAGAAAAAGTCCTGAAATCCTATCGTGGCGCCACCTACCAGGTCCAAATGTGAATCTAAACCATCCAGGGCGCCACCCAAATGCACACGAAAAAATTCATTCAAATCGGTCCAGCCGTTTAGGAGTTCTGTGACATACACACGTACAGTAGAATTATATATCTTATCTTATCTTCTTGTTTAATGGCTCTTGTTGTCGCAGTGTGAGCACAATTTCGCCAATATCGAGTATTAATTTAAGGTAGACCGTCAAACGAAGGAAATTTGTTCGGTGAAAGATAAATAGATGGTGAAAAATTAGTCCAACATGACGGATTACCATGAGATACACTGAAACAAAAAATACAACTCTAACTAGGTAAGTACATGACATACAACTACCATGGACGTATTAAAAAGTCCATGACAACTACTTACAGGAATACAATATTTACAAAACTAAAACTATTTCCTTTTTTTTTAAAACTAAATACCTCTATAATATATACATACATTTACAATATAATCTTAATAACTTTTATGAATTTACAAAGTGTATTAATAAATGGTTACTCCATACAAGAGACAAAAGAAGTTTAAAAGATGTATTATATTATATATCATTCCATTTGCGAATGTGGTCTGGCCACATTCGCAAATGGAATGATATTCTCTTCTCTTCGTATTCTAAGTTTAGCAAGGAATACCGGAGTGCAAGAATGGTTTAAACGTAACCGACAGATGGTAAGGTTTCTAGCCACTATGTGTTTCATTCATGGTTTATATCATCACATTAGGGCCGGAAAATTGCAAGCAGTGAACCCTACAATTTCGTTTTATTTTCACTAGTCGCTGACAGTTGCCATCATAGATAATTCACTTATATACCTGAAAGTTGCCATTCGGCCGCCATTGCAATAAGAAACATGTTTTGTCAGGTATATTTTATATATTTTTTTAAGTCCATGTTTTAAGTATAGTGTTTATGAATGAACTATCTCTCTGATGATTGATTTTTGTATTGACTAAATATTTCTTTTGAAAATTTAATGTTTTCGAGGTGCAAAAAATATATATTTCATGAGTTATTTATCTGGTTACCTATTGATGGTACATGATTTGGTTTTTGGTTAGGTGTTCCTGTGGTTGACCAGTTGGTCAACGACTAGCTCACTGCAGTAGACAGTACTACTTTTTATTTGCATTTTTGTTTATCTATTTCATGTCTATGATATAGTTCGTAACCCAATAATCGATATTTTGTGAGTTAATCGCGTTGTTTCCATTAGTTGACCAGTGGTTTGACATTGGTACTGCATAGAAAACATAAGCTCCTATCATTGATATTAAACTCAAATCAATGGCTCCTATTACTGACCAAGCCCTCAAATAGGTACGAGTTTTTTTTTCTTATTTTAGTTACAACGTGCCACCAAAAAATAAATTATTTCGAGAACATTTAAAATAAACTAGGTACACCCGGATATTCTAATAAATTACAGTTAGCCCCGCTTTTGCGTCTTATTTAGTTTGTCCCACAGAAAATAGAACTGATAAAAAAAAGTTATTTTCAGTGTAAATAAAGGCTGAATAGAAAGCGATTCCCAGGTGTAGAGTTACATCAGTAGAGTGGATGCAGTATAGGAATGAAAAAAAAAACAAGATAATAGGAGATTAGCAAGAGAAGAAAAAAAGAAGTTACAAGAATAGAACAAAATTGAGACACCTACAGCAAAATGAATAATTGATGATTGTTTAGACTGAAAATTGTATTAATTGTTGGTCTATATTAGACCTAAGAACAAACGTTAATTGAGTTGATTTTTAAAACATCGGAATGTAGTATTTATTTCACTTAGTTTATAAATGGTCAACCTCTGGTGCAAATCCTGTCAACAACTGGGGCCTGATGGTCAAAGTAGGGTAAATACCAGTTATATACCAATTATGTTATATATTTAAAAAAGCAAAAGGAATGAAGTGTTTTCCTTTTCTATTATAACTTTTAACTATATAACCTACAGTTTAAAAAATAAATTAGTAATAAATATCGCAAGTAGGTTATATAACAACATTTTATAGTAATTTCTTTTTCTCAAATGGTTTGAGACTGGTACATTACATCCCATGCATCCACCTAAGTTTTTGACATTGGAACAATTCATCTTTTATTTGAAAAATAATCGGATATTTTGATTTAGACCTGAAAGGATTAGATAATATTGCTTGTAGACAACTTTTAGAATCTGAAAATATGAATTATTTAAATTATGAGATTTCACAAATTTAATTGCTTCTAAAATTGCTAATGACTCTCCAGTAAATACCAACTAATGAAGCAGATGGACATTTATAATTTAGCATGATTCTTGTGAAAGGTATCCAAACTGCTACACCTACTGCACTATCTGAAGATTTAGATGCATCAGTGTACAAAGTGTACCAGTTCACAAATTCACTTTATCAATAGGTACCGAAATTCAAAATAATGTTGGGCTGGTAAATCAGCGCATCATAATCAAGAGAATATAATGGTAGACTGGGATTTTGTTAAACTGGATTGGGAAGATTGTTAGATAAAAAATAACTGCGGAGAATACAAGGGAAAAGGTGAGATGATTGTGTGTTATGAGAGTACAACTGTCTCAATTTAGGGATAAGGGAATGATCAGACTTTTAAGTTAAAAAAAAAAATCTGTTGGCAAGGTATTGCCTACGTAGTGAAAGAGGAGGTTCAACACCCTCTACTTGCATAGCATTAATAGGTGAAGACTTCATAGCCCCTAATATTATACGTAAACATTTAGCTTGAATTTTGTCAAGTCTCTTAAGAACAGATTTATTACAAGGGTCTAAAATAAAAGGGCCACTTGCATATGAAATTGGCGTTTTGTCAAACTGGCCAGTTTTTTCTCAAATATCTGGCGTTTGGTTCCATCCATCCATCAGACTTTCAACGTCCACTGCTGGACATAGGCCTCCCTAAGAGAAAGCCATAACGAGCGGGCCTGCGCCGACCGCATCCAAAGGCTCCCCGCGGCTTTGACCAGATCATCGGTCTATCTGGTGGGGGGCCGTACTACGCTGCACCGTCTGACACGTGGTCGCCACTCGATAACTTTTTCCCCAACGGTTGTCGGTTCATCGAGCGATGTGGCCTGCCCATTGCCACTTCAGCATGCAAACCCGGCGGGCTACGTCGGTCACTCTCGTTCTCCCACGGATCTCCGTATTATGGATGCGATCACGTAGGGAAATAATATAATCCAAGCATATCCCACTCCATGGCCCGCTGAGCGACTTTGAGCCTTGATACAAGGCAAACATTCGGAGACCACGTCTCTGTTCCATATCTAATCACTGGTAACATACACTGGCCATAGACCTTCGTTTTCAGACATTGCGGAATATTGGACGAGAAGATCTTCCTTAGCTTTCCGAACGCCGCCCAGCCTAGTTGGATTCGTTGATTGACCTCTTTCTCGAAATTGTGCCTACATAACTGGACTGTTTGTCCCAGATACACATAGTCACTCTCGACAACTTTGAGAAGCGCGCTCCCGACTAGGACCGGTGCTGAAATAACATGGACATTAGACATGACTTTCGTCTTGTCCATGTTAATTTTGAGACCCACTAGTCGGGATATCCTGCTAAGATCATTGAGTATGGTGCCAAGGTCCTCCAGCGATTCTGCCGTGACTACGATGTGGTCGGCATATCGAAGGTGAGTGATGTAGGTATTCGCCATTGATTTTGATGCCGAATCCGATCCAGTCCAAAAGCTTGAAGACATCTTCCAATGCAGTGGTGAAGAGATGCGGGGACATAACGTCTCCCTGTCTAACACCTCTGCAGTTGGACCGGTTTCGTACTCCTGCCCTAAACACGGTCGAACATGGTGGCGTTTCTATACAAGCACTTCAGAACTTCGATGTACAGATAGTCAATTTGGCACCGTTGAAGGGACTGCAGCACCGCCCAAGTTTAGATCGAATCGAAGGCTTGTTCTGGCTGGAAGTCGTCAAGCCTGCGCGTGAGTCGATTTGTAATGACCCTCGAAAACAACTTATAGACGTAATTCTTAAAGAGGGTTCTGTCACCTTTCTTGAAGAACAGCACCACCACGCTTCTGGTCCATCACTCTGAAACGTCGCCCCCGAAAACGACAGAATTGAACAGCTTGTGAAGAGCTTTTAGGACCAGCTTTCCGCCTGCTCTCAGAAGTTAAATTCAAATTCAAAAATATCTTTATTTCATAGGCTTATAATATGGCACTTAAAATCGTCAAAGCTACTAATAACTAACATGAGCGATTGAGGCAAGTGCATCCGCAATTGTAATTGCAATCACCACAAGCGGCCGGATTCCGTATGACAAGAATTCGGCAAGAAACTCAAGAACCACTTTTTTAAAACTTTACTTCATCCATCCATCCATCCATCCATCCATCAGCCTTTCTACGTCCACTGCTGGACACAGGCCTCCCCAAATTGGGGGTATAGTGCCGTAATCGCCACGTTTGGCAGGCGGGTTGGCGATTGCAGTGGATGTTGTTAATACTCGAGGGAGTGCTGCTGCCCACTCCCCCCGATATTCCCTCAGTCGGCTCCTACGACTCCCATGGGTGGAGAGAGGTGGAACAATCCTAAAGCCGACCCCACACGGCCAGAAATTTTACTTACTATGTTTAAATTTATAAACTAATGTAGATGCTAAACAAAGATAATATAATAAAAAAATGGGGTATGAGCTTTTTTTTAACAGTATTTCAAAATGTGGAGTAGTTCAAGCCCATTTTGTTTTATCTTCCAAATAATCCGAGATTGTATAATAACCTTTACAACTAAGTCGGACTTTTACAGCTTTCTTAAGCTTTTCCTTGGTCTAAGATTTTCAGTTATTGTTCAGTGACATAATGAGCATAATATATTATAATCACTATATTTTCTCAGTGATATAGGGTCTGTACATAATAGGTCTCCCTAGAGAACGCCACAACAAGCGGTTCTGTTTTTTGTTAACACAGTCCAAAATGCAAGTTTACGCACATCACAGCCATCCATTTATTAATTTTGTGTATTCGGAATGAAGTGGTGAGCAGTGAATTAGCAGCATAGTATTAAATGTTCATTTTTATTAATTTATCGAATTGATTAATCATTTGAATTGTATTATTATTAGCATTCAAAGCATTTACTTTTGTTACACAATATAAGAAAGAACAAAAAACAAAGTTGATTTTTGGAGTATATATCAGGATTTGTCAACCGAAAGCTATTGATTTGTGTGTCATGTATGTTTATCATTGTTGTCTGGGCCGGAAAATTAAAAAAGTTTGATTTATTTTAAATCGAGGGGCGGATTAGCTTACGCATCTACTGGAGTTTTGAAAATTATAAAAAAGTTGAAATTTTAATTAAACATTGCCTTACTAAGAATCTGAAACCACTGTACTACCTATACATATTTAAATTTTTGACGGAGTATTACGATACCAAGAAATTGTTTTGCGTTGAACCTGATCATGGCACTACTCATAGAGTATTATTGGTAAAGAGTGTTATAAAAACATTCACAGATATCAGATTCAGGTACTATGGCCGAAAAGTGGGAGATAAGCTTTCTTTCAGAAATTACTTTAATAAATTGACGTTATTTCGTAATGAATAACATTTATTATTTTATTTCAATGATTTCCCAGTGATTTATACTTATTAATAATTATTAATAAAAAAAACGACGTCGCGGGACGTCTGCCAGATGTGAAAACATCGAAATTATTTTGTAGAAATAATGAGTAGAAATAAAATGATTATAACTTTTTTAATGTGTGCTTTTATAATTATGACATGTGTGTATAATAACGGAAATGGGCATAAATCATCATTATCAGGCCCTAGATAATAGGATCGAAATACTTGTCAAAACGAATCAAACGATTTCAAAGTTGCTAAACGTTGCTAACGTCTAATTAACGAGTACCCACGGCCACCTTCTAGCTCCATTAAGAGACCCTGGAGACTATCTAGATACAAAGTACTCGTGAAGACGAATCAAACGAGTATAAACTCGATTGGGTTGCGTTGTTTCATTACAGAGTTACTGTGACCGCCTTCCAGCTCCATCGTCAGACCAGCTCCATGTCATCATAATATTGTATTGTCACGTTAAAGCGTCGCCACGCTAACACCCGGTTTTACCCTCCCCCCACATTAGATATTTCACATTGTTACGATGTAACCGATTAAATAAATAAATAAATTGTAAAGTCGCATATTCAATTGTGCCGGATACGATATCCGTAAACTTAAAAAAGCGCGCGTTGCCAGAATCCCTACTCTGTTAAATAATTGCCAATAGGTTGCATAATTCCACTATTTCCGCCAAAGGCCACAAACTCGTATGTTACCATATATGGCCAGCATTCGATCCCGGATGCGAGCAGAGTATAACCAGGGTTCGAGAAAGTGCTATGGATGCATCAATCATAGGAGTTTAGATTGCGAAGGTTCTCGAATAATATTCTAACCGCAAATAGCAAGTCGGGACGCAATAGCGCGAGAGAGAGATGGCCATATAATTGTAGTGGGAAGTAGGTAGATGACTAAAATATAATAGGATATGGGGTAGAATTTTTGCTTTTGAGACTCGTCACTTTTATGTGCGTTGAGGCAGAAATCTAACACTGTGTGCCTTTTTAAAATATTATTATTGCATAGTGCATTTAAAATATAGTGATTGACCTAAGAGCAACCCCTGAGAACTGCTTTTTACAACACAAATCTATTCAATAGTGTTATGCTCTTATATTTTCTGTTTGTTTAAAAATAAGGCACGCCTAATTGATCTATCAACCCTAGTGGTTGCTCATATTACTAAATGGATTGGGTTGTAATTTGAAACACATAGATATAATTATACAGGTAGATAAAGATTTACGCAATTAAAAAAACCTTTGTCCACCCAAAAATGTATTGATCGCTTGAAGGACTGACGTATCGATATCGATTTTTTTACGCGCTTCCCTAGCAATTTCTGCCATTTTCAGAGTTCAAAGACTTAGAAATGGCTCGGTAAGTAGTTATGTTATTTCCTCTCCTCCTGTTTACAGCTCAGTGACATAAATTCACACCAAATTAGTCTGTGCATAAATATTTGTGCCATGGGGGAGTTTTTGGCGGGAACACGAAGAAGATCATGTCGTCGCTCTGCATTATTTTCCTAAACTTGTGTTATTTCAAGTATTAATGTGTAAAAGTGGTAACCTTTTGCTTATTAACTATTTGTGAATGTGCATAAGTGCTGGCAAGTGATGTAATGCGACATAACGTGTTTCTTCCTGTTGTTTCCAAAACTCCATAGAAGCTTCAGTAAGGTTGCCATCGTTTTACTGTAACGTGACTTTGACTTGACTGACTTTATATGACTGACTTCAACTACGACTTGTTTGATGAATTAATCTAGTTTGGAGAATAATGATGTTTATAAGTTACTGTTAGGCTGATGGTTCTGCCAATGCCTTAAAACAAATATAAAAAAAAAATGTGCCATGGGGGGGCAGTTTCCTTTGGAGTCCGGGTTCCTCACAAAAGCGCCACCTTTCTCTACGCCCCTAAGTTTAAATGTACGTTTACTTGACATATACAGCCCTAGATGTCGCTAGTGGCAATTTTAAATCGCGCTATCATTACACTCTGTTGCTGTTTTATAAGATACAGGTACATTAATTTACGTCATCACTATTTTAATATGAAACTAGCGACATCTATTGAGTCGAGTTTTTCTAGTATTACATTACACTTTGTGAGTTGTGTAACGCCATTTTATATAATTAATATAAGAATAAAGAACTCAAATTTAAAATATTTCAGTATAGCTAGCTCTATACTATTGCAATGTTAGCAATGTATATAGGGTATAAATATAGAGAGCTATAATTAATATATAGTTAGATACATTCGCTACCAGCGCGAATTGTGGGGCGGAAATCCAGATGGCGCTTTAAAATCAGCGTTAAATTTATCTGCAAGTGGGCTCTCTTTTCCCTTAGTATTACTTACTTTACTCTTTGATTTGTGCTCGTAAAGAAAAAATGTTCTCCTGCAACAGCCATAAAACAAGAAGTGAAGTGAAAAAATGGTCCTGTGTATTTGTGTGTCCTTAGCACGAAGTATAGTATCTATACTTCGTGTTTAATATCTATACTTCTTGGTCCTTAGATTAGATAAAAAGCCTATAGATAAATAAATATACTTGGTTTAGATACGCCACTTTGGATTCAGTTTTGATTTTGTTCCTTGGTCACTAGATGGCGCTATGTACAATGTATGAAGCGCAGTGATACCGCCACCTCTAGATGGCGCTTTAGTTAAAATCTTATAACTTATCTAGCCACTAAAATGCTGTTAGTACTGTTCCTGCACCACCAGACGGCGCAAAATAGCACACTATTTATTATTGGTGAACCAAATGTATCCTATACATAGATTTAGGATATACTCCATAGATGGGCAGTGCCAATTACCGAATACGACCAAAAAACAATTATGTATGGCGTGTGTGAGTTGTCAATGTGTGCATTGAAAGTGCTGCGCATGAAGTTATGATTGTTATCGATATCGATAACAGTGTACGATAGTAAAAATACCTTTGAAAAGGTTTTGAGAGTAACATAGAAAGCGAACAAGAATATTGTTATGTATGTCTATGTATTTCCGTCAGTCTCACTGGTGAGACTAACGGAAACGTTTGAACGGGAATTGTTTTTTTTTACCCGATCGTTTAATTAATCTTGTTGGTGAGACGAAAGGGATAATTTTATTTCAAGTCAACAATTTCAGATTTTGCTTCCTTCGTAGCAACAGGGTAGCAGGAAATTGTAGCAACCTTCTACATTTTCCTGCTACCCTGGTACTTGAATGCGTAAGTCATAAGTATTTTAAAGATTATTGATCGACTTCCGTGCACGGGTCATGGGTTCGATTCCCACTCAGGACAATTATTTGTGTGATGAACATAGATATTTGTACTGCATCTGGGCGTTTTCTATCTATTTATGAATGTATTTATAAATATATATATATATATATAATATATATATATATATATATATATATATGTATTATATCCGTAATCTGGTACCCATAGCACAAGCGTCAAGCTTAGTTTGGGACCAGAGGACGTTGTTTGAAATGTCCGTGAATATTTATTTATTTTATTTGTTTAGATACATTTATTGTAGGTAAGTAGGTTAGATAAGCAGTAACTTGCAAGACCAGTAGTATAAACACAGACATCGAAGGAAATTGCATAAGTTACATAAAGTAACAATATTTTCCCATTTGTCTCACTAAAATGTTAGTGAAACGATTGGGAATTTAAATTTAATATATTCCTAAATTCTGAATCGTCTCACCAGTGGCACGAGCGATAATACACGAAACTGCCACTGTAACCAGAAATTTATGGAAGAGCAGAAAATATAAAACACAGATTTAATAAAATATTTATTAATCATATAAGTATATCAAAGACCTAGACCAAATTGGTCGTGTATTGAAGGAAGGTGGAGTCAGGAGCCGAAACCGGCGAGCGTGTATGAAGAGAGTTATGAATGTTGAGGAAGCGAGAGATGTATGCAAGAATAGAGCCTCTTGGCATTCTGTTCTCTCTGCCTACCCCGCAAGGGAAATGGCGTGATGATAAGTTAGTTAGTATATCAAATATCAAAATAACAAAATAGACGTCGCGGGACATCTACCAGATGTGAAAACATCCAAATTATTTCTTAGAAATAATGAGTAGATAAAATGATCATAACTTTTTCAATTATGACATTTAAAATAACAGAAATGGACATAAATTATCATATTCAAGGCGGATATCATCTAGGACTAAAGTACTTGACAAAACGAACGATGTTTCACATCAATAATAGGTAGTAAATTAGATACCCTCAAATATAATCATTTAGTTATATATATAAATTTAGGTCTCGTTGACAGCATCACTCTCTCTCTCGTTCTAACACATCACAGTACCATTAGCTTCGGTGGGTCTCTCTTACTCTTATAGCCTATCTATGGAGTATATCCTTAATCTATGATCCTATAATAAAAAGTACTCTGTGGTACGGCGGTTGCACCTTCTAGTTAGACAGTAGACTTAGAGTGACTTATGTTTGGTTTGGGATACACTAGTCACTAATTAGTCTGTGCTTGTGTTTCTCAATATTTATCATATCAAATGTACGCTAAAAAGTTTACTATAATATAAGAATACCGAATTGTTACCAAACTAATTTAAAATGAATGGTTTTATAGCTGTTCATTGTGGTAAATAAAAACTATTATTTACGTAAAGTATTCAATATTTGTGGAAGACTTACCATTGTTTTGAAAATATTGTAGGAGCTGGCTATCACAGCGATTCTCTTAAAAAAGAGTACCAAAAGACATGCTTTGCGGCTTGTAGAAAAGCTGCTGAAGCCCTACAACAATCCGGCAACGCTGTAGATGCCGTGGAGAAGGCTATAATAGGTTTGTACCTTTATAAACTTAATTATTTTTCAAACCATTATAGTTCGACTGTTGGGTATCTTCTCAATCAGAGGAATTTAGCATAAATTTCACTATGATGGCCCAGTACTCTTCCAGCTTTTGCAGAATTCCCGGTGATTTCTTCGGAAAGTTCTCTTTTTCCTCATTCCAAAATAATTTGTACTGAGCAAAATCCAAAATACTTAGTAATAAGTAGCTGAGCATGTCAAATGCTAAAAAATATAACTAAAAAATAAAGATATTTTTGAATTTGAATGAACTCATCATGAATTTGGCATAAATATAATTCCAGGTACTTTTATCCTGAAAAAATGGAACCCTCTAAGTGTCTACTAATTTGTACCTATGGATATAAATATTATCCTAGATGATGATATATTTTATATACTAAGGGCAGAACAAGACTGGAGTGAGTTTTTTTATTTGGGACTGACAACTTATAAGGACTGCAAAGATGTTATTTGACCGCTGGGACCCACAGCTTAATGTGCCTTCCAAAGCATGGGAAGTTCAGATTTCCATAAATAGGTGTCAGTCATTCATTGGATGCCAACCAAGCAAAAGTTCCTTAACCTGCCGATGTTTCAAATTGCAAGTGTACAACTAGGCTACGGTCTCCTACAATTTGTCTTGTAACCAATTGTATTTTACTATGTACTCCAAGATCTCTGCCACACTATTTAAGTTACTTTAATTTTCAGAGCTTGAGAACAGTCCCCTAACAAATGCTGGATATGGTTCAAATTTAAGCTGGAATGGATTAGTTGAATGCGATGCATCTGTTATGAATGGGCAGACATTACATTTTGGTGCATGTGGAGCTGTATCAAATGTATGGAATCCTATAAGTCTAGCTAAACAACTATGTGTTAAACAATGTGACAGTTTGTCCCTGGGACGAGTTCCACCATGTTTACTTACAGGTAATGGGGCCAAATCTTGGGCAGAAAGAATGGGCATAGAAATAGTAGATGATCGTAAAATGGTGACAACACGTGCTTTTAAGAATTACAAGCATTGCAAAAGGAAACTGAAGCGCTACTCTATACAAAATGATATTAAATTCAGTCCCTTGGACACTGTTGGTGCCATTTGTGTGGATTCTAATGGAATTGTTGCCTCTGGAGCAAGTTCAGGAGGTGTGTCTCTAAAACATGAAGGCAGGGTTGGACAAGCAGCCTCTTTTGGAAGTGGAGCATGGGCTGTGATGAGCAGAGATGGCTTGAACCCATCAATAGCTGCCTGTACATCAGGATGTGGTGAACATCTTATTAGAACACAGCTGGCCAAAAATACAGCGGAAAGTCTACTTGAACCTTCTCCTGTGTTGGGATTAAATAAATGTCTGAAAGAAAAATTTTTGGAGTCCCCATTTTTATGGGATGTGCCTGAGAGGCTAGGTGGTACATTAGCACTTAGGTTTGATGCATTAACTGGTGAAGGAGAGCTGCTTTGGGGACATACCACAAAAACTATGTGTATTGGCTACATGTCAACTGAAACAAAAAGACCTAAGGTAAAGGAACTGCTATATCAGATTTAATTCATGTAATTGATACCATTGCCCTTACGGTTTACCTTTTAACCGGCTTAAATTAAATTTGAGTTGACTTAAAAAAGCTGGTTTTCTTTAGGAAGTTCATATTATTTATTATATTTTGTTTCAGTGTATTATATCTCATCTGCCACCCAGAATTGAGCCCGGAAGGAAACCAGTTGTGTCTGGACAACCATTTAAAGTTTCTATGCAAGATTGTCCAAATTTTACATGGGAAGTAAAAACTGTACCCAGCTGTAATGGATCTCATTAGTATAAGTAAAATATTGATAAGTACTTACATAAATATTTAGTTGTGAAAAATGACAAATAAATAACTAAAACAGTGAATTTTTCTTTCATCCATTCATCAGTCTTTCATCATCCACTGCTGGACATAGGCCTCCCCTATGGGGGATAGTGCCGTAATCGCCACGCTTGGCAGGCGGGTTGGCGATCGCAGTGGATGTTAACAACATACTCGAGGGAGTGCTGCTGCCCACTCCTCCGGTATTACCTTATCTCTTACGACTCCCGTGGGTAGAGGGCTGGGACAATCTAAAGCCGGCCCCACACGGCCAAGTGAATTTTTACTGGGTGTGAATTGTCTCATTCTGTTTCACACTGGCATTTTCTTTTGTTATGCAGACAACTACATCGAGTCAGCTTAACTGGAGATGTGTGGTGATAATATAACAGTGAGTTTGTTTTAAGCAGAGTATGCAAGGTAAGCAATGTGTAAGTAGCAGTATAATTATCTACTATACAATTGGATACTCTGGCCACTAGATGTGTAACTAGGGTTGCCACCCGTACTTTATTATAAAGTATTGTACGTTATTTATGGTAATTGTACTCTATACTTTATGAGCACAATAAAGTACGCGAAAATACTTTATTTCGCATGATTGCCCAAAACAGAACGACAGAGTTACTGGGGTGGATGACGGTATCGATTGTTGCCGAATAGGTTCCCTCTAGAGTGGCAGTCGCCTCGTTAATCGCGTTCGCTCATTTTTAAATGCAACCTATCCTTTATTAAACATTGTCATTTTGCCAATATCAGTATCAAAACTTCTTGTTTGTTTTGTGATTTGTTACAATTATATTCAAAATTTGTCTTCACCTGAACTGAAATTAAATTACTATAATTCATTTTAATGACAAGCTAGTTATTTGCTATTAGAAAATAAATTTAAGTAATGTCGAATTTGATAATTTTGTTGACTATATAAGTGGAAATTTTAAATCTGCTAAAACTTAATAATATGGACTGTCTTTATGGATAAATTTCTTCATTAAACAAGTTATATAATTTAAGTATATAGTTCTACATGATATTCTGATGTTTTTAAGTATTTGACATGCTTAGACATATAAATTAACACAGTGTGAAAATATAAAATTGAAAATAACAGTCACGAGCAAACGTGATTGGATTTTTGGCGATTCGATTTTGATTACACAGTTTCGCACTTTGTGTAAATTTATATGGCTATACATGTCATGCATGCTTTAAAATATATAAATAGGTATATCAAAACTAATTAAAAAAATTTGACCTATATTTTTTTAGCATTTGACATGCTCGACTACTTTTTAAAGTACAAACTATTTGTGAATAAAGAAAAAGAGATTTTTTGTACGAGTGGGTATCGAACCCACGTCTTTTCCAATCCGGGGAAATGCTCTAAGCCACAAAAAGTAAAGACAAATGTGATAAGGACATTGGGATGACCGAATATGTCTGTACGATAGCTCAGTTGCTTAAAGCACTTCCCCGGATTGGAAAAGACGCGGGTTCGATTCCCGCTCGTACAAAAAATCGCTTTTTCCTTATTCATAAATAATTTATACTTTAAAAAGTAGCGAAGCATGTCAAATGCTAAAAAAAAATAAGTCAAAAATGTTTAAAAAATCGCGCCATCAATTAGTATGAATTTTAATTTCAAAATTAAACTTGCTATATTGGATTGATGCATGTAAATGCATTCCGATAGATGGCGTTGGTCGTAAAGACAAATGTGATGAGGAAATTGAGATGACCGAATATGTCTGTACGATAGCTCAGTGGCTTAGAGCACTTCCCCGGATTGAAAAAGAACGCGGGTTCGATTCCAAAAAAATCTCTTTTTCCTTATACACAAATAATTTGTAGATACTGTTAAAAATTGCTATAAGTAATGCAATTAAGTAAAAAGATAGAGTAAAATAAATCGTACTTTATTTTGGTACTATGTACTTTTTTTTCCCTGCTTTTATAACCTGTGTACTTTATTTTCACAAAAAAAGGTGGCAACCCTATGTGTAACATACAGGTTTGGATGTTTTGATTTTTTGATACGGACTGTAGAATTGTATATAGATAAGGATATATTGTTTGTATATACGTTATATAAAGCGCTATCCACACATTTCCGGGTAACCGGCCCTGCCGTGTTCCGTCAGGGACCCCTGATAGCCCTGACCCGGAAATGTGTGGATAGCGCTTTATGGTGTACTTCATGTTATTGCTTACCGCAGTACACGAGCCGTGGCCCCCAACTGATGGAAAGTCGTAACCATCCCAGGACTCGAAATAACAAGAGGAAAACCATAACTGAGTATGCAGATAAATCCATTTTGTAGAGCACAATGAGATAAGAATAGGTAAATTGTAACGCTCTTTAATTTAAAAGAAGAAGCGCCTGGTATATAGTTAGTGACTGCGTTTCTCACTAGAAATTCGCTCTTAAATTTGAATCACCAGTAATGTTATTAAGAAATCTTAATCACCTAAATTGTGTAATGGAACAAAGTTACAAATCAAAGCTCTATAAAAACGTCGTAGGAGCCACAGTAATCACTGAACGTGGTGAAGGAAATATTTTCATTCCACGAATACCGTGAATTTCATCAGAATTCCAGGAGAGATTTATGTTGCATGCAGAGTTTTAGACGCAAAAGGAAACACTGCAAACGTCGTTTACAGAAAGAGAGAAGGGGTATTTACTATAGTAATTAAACCTAAAATTTTGATGAATACTAATAGTTTAATTTCATTTAGAGACAGTGTTAGAAAATATCAAAATCGTTCCTATTTCACTATTAATTTATTTGCGCGAGCGTACCCGCGGGAAATAGCTAGTTATCAATATACACAGAGCATTTTTCAGATCAAACTTAATTGTTTACATACGAGTCATTTTCAAAATATGTGTACGTCACGAAATTGTCAGTAAATTGTTTCGTTAGGAAATGTCAGGAAATCGTAAAAGTAAGGCTGTGGTCAGAATTAGGTAATATTGTAGTAGATACGGTGTTAAATTTTCTGACTAAATAAAAAATTTGTGAAGAATATCTTTATAAACTTTAGGTAGGTACATAAGTAGAAAGAAAAACAAATAATATAAATAGAAAATGAATCATTGTTTTATCAATAAAATCTGCAATGCTGACCTGTACTGTAACTAGAAATCTAAAAAAAGTAGAAATACTAATAAAAAAAATGTAGTGTCTTCGTTGGCTAATACAAACTCCAACGGACGTCCTTTCGATATTTGCAACAATTTAACATGTTTAACGATACAATCTTGTGGTACTATATCAATATCTTTGGTAACTTTTGTCTTTGTAAATTTCAAATTACCTTTTTGGCGGATAATTTTGAAGTAATTAATCTTATAACTATTATTGGTATTATCAAGGTGTTCAATTGTACCGATATAATATTTCCAGGTATTTTAATGTAATATCTGATCAATACAGTATTATTTATTTCCCATTTGTTTGTATTGGATTTCTCGTCCTGAAAGTTACCTTGATTTTCAATGATAGGTTCAGTTTCAACTTCTTTTACGGGTATTATTTGTATATTGCCTGTTTTTTCATTTAATATCTCCGGTGTTGAGTTACTACTGCTAGTGGTTGCATAAGGTGAGATCTCTTTTTGATTTATTAGATTTATCATCATCAGCTATTTTCGGTTCTTCGTCGACATTCATCTTCATTTTTCCTTTAGTTTGCTTTATAACTGTTTCTGTTTTTCGGTTTACTGCATCACTTGCTAATAACTGTGTATCCGCATCTAGTATTTTCTCTACTACCATTTTTCTTTTCATAATTCCCGAGTGCCTTGTTTCTACTCTCAGCTCTTTTGCATGTCTGCCCATCAATAATTGCGTATCGTAAATGTGCCCTTCACTGGCTTTTTGTTTCTCTTTTCTTGTTTTCTTCAGATCATTATCTTCTTTTACAGGTATTATTTGCATATTGCCTGTTTTTTTAATTTAATATCATCCTTAGTGCAGTCAATATTTTCACTGGGGTTTCAGTCACTTGGCATGACTTACTAATGCTAGTGCTTGCACAAGGTGAGTTCTCTTTTTGGTTTAGTAGATTTATCATCATCTCATCATTTTCAGCATCACCAGCCATTTCCGGTTCTTCGTCGACATTCATCTTCACTACACCTTTAGTCTTTACTCTCAGCTCTTTTGCATGAATGTTTATCAATTGGTTATGGTACATTTGCTCTTTATTGGAGTTTTGTTTCTCTGCTTTTCTTATTTTCTTCAGGTCACTATCTAAAATCTGATCGAATTTATCAATAGTTTTTATTTTCAGGTCATTTTCTTCAATAATAAAAGCTTCAATGTCCTCAGTTTTCATTTCTTCAATATTATCAGCACTATCTGTATTTATTACAATTTCTTCTATATCGAGTATTTCTTCAAGCATATCATCTTCTTCATAGTAAGTACTCTCATCTACATAGAGAATGTCGTCACTGTCATAATCATCGCTGTCAGAGGAGTTTGACCTAGATCTTTTATTGTTTATGCGTTTAAGTTTTTTTGGGTTTCCCGGTTTTATTTCGTGTTTTCTCTGATTTATAGGTTGATATTAAGTCATGTATTTTTGGTTCATAACATGCACAACAACCCTTTTTTGGGCCACAAAAGCAACTTAAGTCTCGATATAGGACAGAACCTTGCTTTGCAGTTGTGAAAATTTGCTGTATTCTCATTGTACCTGGCAACGCAATCAACTCATCGGGAACTTTTTGCTGCATTTCTCTTATTTCTATTACTAATACTAATATATGCGCTTCAGTATTTTTTTATTTTTAGCATGTTGGCTAAATCAATGTAGTGATTGATAATATTATCGACTTTCTCTTTATTATTGTGTATGTTGATCTGGTCTGTAAATTCTTTACTGTACCAGAGGTGGGCGTGTGGGGCCGGCTCGGCCGTGTGGGGCCGGCCTAAGATTGTCCCACCCCTCTCTACCCACGGGAGTCGTAAGAGCCGACTGATGGAATATCAGGGGACTGGGCAGCAGCACTCCCTCGAGTATTAACAACATCCACTGCGATCGCCAACCCGCCTACCAAGCGTGGCGATTACGGCATTATCCCCCATGGCGGGACTGCTCGTTGTGGCGTTCTCTTAGGGAGGCCTATGTCCAGCAGTGGACTTTGAAAGGCTGATGGATGGATGGATGGACCAGAGGTGACCTAAAAAGTAACTTTTTCTCTTTTTAAATGACTTCTTTCTTATTCTTTAGAAATAATTTTCCGTTTTCGAGCTGCTGTATAATGATCTACTCAGTTCTCCATTGTTATTAATAATTTCTGCGTTAAATAGTTCCTGCAGATATTTCATGGTACCAGGTATAGGTATTATTTTTAAAAGGCTTAATTAATAATAAGAAAACTTTTTATTAGATTTAAGAAGTATAGTTTTTGTAAATTAACAAAACAAAAGAGCACCTTAATTAGAAGGAATTCATTAGGGATTCTATATTTAACAAAATCATTAATTTAAATAGGTTCATATCAATTTTGCGCATAGCCACTTTTCTGTTTGTTCAGTAAGTACTTACTAATATAGAAATATGTATACCTATAAAAAATCTAAACCAAAAATTAGTGTCGGGTTACCTTATTTCATACAAGTTTATTACTAGTACAATAGGTATTAAGAGTAATAAAGGCACTAATTCATTTTTGTCAGTTAGAGCAAAATATGGACAAACATCACTTTTCTATTATTATAAGATTTGCTTACACGACATGTTTGAGTGCGTACTAATTATCCACAAGATAATACCATAGTGTAACGAAAGTCGTTACACTATGATAATACTATTCACAAACGTTTTCTTAAGTTATTATCGGCAATAAATCTAATTACGGCGTACTAATAAATAACATACAGAGACAAAGTATAGTGAATATATTTGTACTGATTTAAAGAAAACTAAATGTTTATTGCAATAAATGCCCTGAACTTAAGCCTCGTATTCACTAGTAAACTTTTTTTTTGTTAGGTAGGTCTACGGTTTCGGATTGATCATCACAAACAACTTCTTTGCTTTTACATTTTTAAATATTTTATTTTTAAATTTTTTTTATGTCGCAAATTATTTCGAAACGGATTTTCTTTACATTAGCTGCATTTGATTAATTTTATTTTTTTCGGTATTTCATTCTGTTTCAGTGCTTGTAAACAATAAAAAACTGGACTTTCTCTACATGCATATACAAAAAACGAAGATTTGTCATGATCTTTTGTAATGTAACGACCAGCAAAACAATTGCAGGTATCCAATATACGGGAATATTGTATACCATCCTACATACAAATATTTACAAGGTGTGTGAAAACGAGGCTTAATAGAATTTTATCAACTGGTAAACATTCAAACAATTACTAATAAATTTTACGCATTTTTCAAATAACTTAAACGTTTTTCAACCAAATCATATGATATTAGCATAGATTTATATATATACTAAATTTATGTATATTTGAGAATGTGAACTCATACAGAAATTGTTCTTAATAGTATTTCTTAGTTAAACAAATTGTTTGAATTAACATTTCTAAATGAAGCAAATTATCCAAAAATATGAAAATAAAATAATATTTTATACAAAGAGCTTTTTTAATAATTTAATACAAAGTAAAAGAGATGTAATATGAGTATGCAAATTTAATTAATTTAAAGTTATTCCCATATTTCCATAATTGAGCTAGTTGACCAGTATAAAGTTTTATATTCCATTTAAAATGTAATAATATGGTCGTACATTTCAGAATTCTATTTAAATTTTCGGAATTGGTTATGTGTGTTGAATGTATAAAAGTTTAAACCAAACGTAAAATTTCAAAAAACATGTTAGAATGTTTACCAGTCACATTAGTTGTACTTTTAAGTACACTTATATTTTAGTAAAATAATATCTGTACAGAATGTTATTATGGAGATAGGTTTAGCTGAATTTATTTAAACTTCGAGTACACAACAAAGTACAGACATGATGACCGATATTAGAACAATCCTAAAAACGTAAGGTTCTTTGAAATAATAATTAGTACGGATTTTTTATTAAATTTATACATATATAGTAAATATTTTAATTTTTTCAGTGTGTAGATAAGT
The DNA here is from genome assembly GCA_948253155.1 of Leucoma salicis. NCBI lineage: Eukaryota > Metazoa > Arthropoda > Insecta > Lepidoptera > Erebidae > Leucoma > Leucoma salicis. The sequence goes on from OX411815.1 coordinate 12,340,244, forward strand.
TCAGCTTACCTATTTCTCTATTTATTATGCTTATTTTAACAAATTTGTTATATGACTATATCACAAAATATATGAAATAATATCAGTACTTATAGTCACAACATCACTGGCAAGGAAATTATTCCTGAACATACAAGACATCACAAAGTATTAAAGATATTTAATTAATATATTTATATAATGCATAGCCTCAACTTATTTGGGAGTATTAATCTCATATTATTACTGTGAAACATCTTTGAATAAATATTAAAATTATTTTACCTAGTAAATACTATCGCGTATTTCAATTTAATCTGCATGAGATGAAATGTTAGGTAGAGATTGGGAATCGTAAGTAGGTTTCTGCGATAGTTTAGCGGTCTAGTAGCATTCGCCGGATTGGGAAGGATGCAAATTTGAATTGCTCCTTCAAAATCATTCTTTTTCCACCTTTACAAAAGGTTCAAGTTTATAATTTCTTGTGGTATCAGATTATAAAAGTAATATCATTCTACGAGCATGAAAAACCTACATTTATGCCGAAATTGACAGTGCGTATATGTAAGTTTTAAAATTGCGCATCGATTGATGGTATGCGCTGCAAATTTATGAAAAAAAAATATGCTCCATCATTATTTAATAGTTTGTGGTCATGGTAATATTCCATACACACTGGGCTCTAAAGTGGTTTTATGCGTGAAAGCTGGATATCTAAGCAGTTATGTTAGTTAGGGTAAACATAAATTAATATACTGTTTAAGGATTGAATTCCTTAAAATTTACCTATTTACTTAATAATATAATGCAAAGCATACGTTACAGAATTACAAGAACATATCGCATTTCAAAAATTTCAAGGAGCTAAAACTTGAGCATAATATTTATATATTTGTTGGTGATGTTTATTATTAAAATTGTTATGATAAATTTGCGCTAATATTATACCATTGGGCTGCCATTCAATCTACTCTTTGTACTTTACGAAAATATTAGAAACTAAGGTTTAGATATAAACTAAAAAAACTTAATTTAAAAATGTCATGAAGATTTATTATAATTCTAAATACGAATATAATATTCATTGTATAACATTATCTTAACTTACAGAATTATTGTTGTCCTGTTTATTATAATATTCACTGGTAATTACGTAATAAAAAATTACAGTAGGTACATTCTGTACCTGTTTAAAGCTTAAAAAAATTCATTGTCATCCATAAATTAAATGCCAAACTAATACTGTTCTTATAATCTAAATAAAGAAACCATTATCACAATTTAAACCCTTGCCGATAATTATAAGTTTACATTCTCACATATGTATTCAAAACAAATTGCCCTATTTGACAACCTCTCATTTTTGAGTCTTTTAAGCAGGCAAATATTTGATCCTTCTTTAATTTCGAAATTCAAGGCATTGCATCAGTCTGTTATACATTCCATTTAATTTTAATACAACAAAAGATAAAGTAATCGAAGAAAATACCTTATACACAACCATACTCATACCAAATGGCAGATTCCTTTGAATTATCAGTTTTGTCATTTCTACTTCTCCGATCGCTCTTAACATCGTCTTGTTGTGGCACATTTTGGTCGACAGTGGAACGTGAATGTTCCGACATTGATCTATGATTTTCTGGTTTATCATTTAGGCAGGCACCATCACCAATAACCGTAGATATTCGGTTATATACCAAATATGTTGGATTCTCCTTTACAGGTGTGCTTTGCGGTTTCGAATTTATGTTAGAGCTAGATTCGTCGTCTGCAACATAAACAGTGCGGCGAGTACCAGCGGTACCAAATACGGGTGCTGGTGTAGATACTGCAACAAAGAACATTGTCCAGTTTAGTAACAATAATAAATGACATTGAGCCATAGTAAGAAAGCTTGCTAAGAAGCCATTTGCTCTATTTCCAATTAAAATGACAGGGACGACAATTGTTCCCTTAGTTGAGTTGTCGAGGGCAGATAGCAGTCGCTCCGTGTAAATACTGGTGGATTATCTAAATTCGAATAGTTCGGAAGCCAACCCCACCAAAGTAATGTTCAAAAACGACGAAAAGGAGAATGCCGATTTTTCTGAGAGTTGGTCTATTGTTGCGTCTTAACCAAATTAACTGTAGAACATTGTAAATGTACTCAAGGCCATTAAATAAAAATATCATTAGGATATCTGATGGGAGTTAAGAGAAATCTGACTCGTTAATTTTTCAGTATTGACTATCCAAGCCTTCCAATAAGTATGGCAGTTCCGCTTATTTCGTATTAAATAACATATCTCTTTTTGATAACTTAAAACCCATCGCTTGAACCAGTCCCATTCGCTTAATATGACTAAAATTATAGGTAGCTAAGATGCTCGAGGGGTGAAAATAGCCTGGTTTTCGGGTCCTGGTTAATTAATGATAGTTTGTAAATATGTGTAAGTACCGTATTTTTTTAAGATTAAAGGTACAAGTCCAAAACAGTCTGCAATCGCAATGAGAGCGACACTACTGGTTTCTATGAAAATGATTTCGAGCAGCGCGACACTACAGAGAGCGGCCGCGGCACGCAGCTGCGGCTGGCCTCAGCACTAGTGACGCGGACTGCAGAGCTTTTAGATGTTGAAACTACTGCGGCCCATTGTCGCGAAATGTGCGATTTACAATACATCTTGGAATAGAAAAGGCCGTAACCGCAGGCAACAATGCGTTCAACTGCAGCCAGAGGCCGCAAGTCTGCGGCCCGCTTTGGACTTGTAATTTTTACTATGACATATTTTTTACGAGAAGTATAATAAGTACAGTTTCATTCAGATACCTGCTTGTAACCCTGTATCTCCTTCAATACCCTGGAAGCTATTTCTGTGTGACGGCGGTACCGCTTTATGTGGTCGTCTCCTTAACGAAGCTCTTATAAGTGCATCATCACCCCCGCCGCTGTGTGTTGAAGTGCTAGAAAGACGCCTCACAAAATTCGATTCGCTTGTCAACCTACTATCTAAACTTGGAATTGACCCACTAACGTCAATATTATCAGACTTTTTTAGTAATTTGTCTTCAAACCGTCTCGCGAAACTAAATTCGGAACTTTGTCTCGGTGATTCAGCACTCGGATTAGATGACCCTTGATCTTGGTCTGAAGTTTTTGACAATTTCTCTAATTCTTGACTTCCAGGGTCAGATTCACCTGATTCTGAACCGGCCAAAGTGAGTTGTGACTTTGAGCGGCTGGCATCTTCTATTCTTTTATTGTTTCTAGACGGTACTTTGTTAATCAAATCTGTACCAGCTTTTCGAACTCTTTTAACAAACGATGCACCAAAACCACGTCTTTTAGTTGTACAGTTATCTAATTTTTTATAATGTTCCATAATTTTTTCTTCTAATTTTTCTTTCTGACGACACAATGCATTTACTTTATCTGCGAACATTTTCTCTTCTTCGTGATAATGTTGTTTATCTTTTAATGAGTGTGCAAGTAATTCATGATACTGTGTCAAAAGTTGTGATACATGATCCATCAAAGAACGCCTATCTGCATCCAGACTTTTATTCATTTGAATCAGCATTTCACAATGTTGATTAGTCTTGTTAATTTCGAGTTCCATACTAGTTATTACTTCTACTTTTGTATTAATCTCACCTGAAATTTCAGTGTTTCGCAATTTTAGTTGAGCTACTTCACTTCTAAGATTTCTGTATTCTTCTTGCATATTTCGATACTCGTTTTTTAATCTATCACTTGCTGTAAACAGGTTTCTAAAATCATCTTTTAGTTTTGAATGCTCAGCTCTGAGATTTGTCAAATTCCTAGATTCAAGCTTTAAAGTCTCTCTTTCTATTTCAAAATCTGTGATTTTAGCTTCATTGACATCTAGTTTCTCTCTCAATTCTCGATTCTCAATTTTTAAGTCTCTGACAGTGGCTTTTATTGGCTCGCGTTCACTTAGTAAAGTTTCGTATTCAGTATTTAATTGTTCATGCAGTGTTTGTAAAGCTACTTGGTCTCTTAGTAGATTGTCTTGTTTATCTTTTAAAACTTCCAACTGTTTTAAAATTTCTTCCTTTTCGGCTGCAAGCTGGCTATTAGCTAGTTGCAAAGTCATTTGTTGGGATATTAAAGAGCCATTCTGAGAGTTTAAAGTTGCAATATTAACTTGTAATTTAGCATTTTCTGCTTGACAATTATCGAGAGATGTCTGTAATGTAGTAAGATCAGATGTAAGTTGTTCAATTTGGGGGCTTATCAGGCAGTCATCGTTATTTGCGTCCTCATTTTTGTGATTGCAATTACAAGGCACGAATTTCATTAAGTTAGCTTTAGCTGCGATTTCTGAAATCAACCCTTCGTGATCTACGTTGGTTATAATTTTTTCTAACAATTCGTCAATGCTGAAATCTCTCCTTAAAATTTCGGATGAATTAATACCAATTTTTTCCATGCAATTACGTAATTTATCAAAATTAACTTTTTCGGTAATTAGATCTTTTTGGAGAGTTTGGATAGTTTCCGAATCTACTTTCTTATGAGACCTAAGCTCTTCGGTCTTTTGTTCTAAATCTTGCAACCTGCTCGTTAAAGTTTGACTTATTTCTAGTTCTCGTGATAACCTCTCAAGTTCTTTCTTTTTTAATTCAATCTCAGTAGTTAACTTATCCAAAGAAACGTCTTTTTCTTCAACAGCTTCTCTTAATTTATTCACCTCTCTTTGTAAATTGTGAGAATCCCTCTCGCTATATGTTAATTTAGTTTTCAGTTCTTCGGTGAGAATTATAAGACCAGTTACTTTATCGGCTTCAGGTTTTAGGAGATTTAATTCCTTGGTTCTCGCGTCTAATGATTTTTCTAACTCATCAGCTCGTCTTTGTATAGAATCACACAACATTTGAATTCTCTGTTTATCTTTGGCTAATGATTCTAAATGTCTCTCAAAGTCTTGTAATTTGTTTTTCTCGGAATCTCTATCTATCGCTTGGCGATCTAGAAATGCTTTTTGACTGTCGAAAGAATCTTGTAATTTTCTATTTTCGTCTAGAGCGTTTCTGAATACTTCTTCAAGTTCCGTATTTTGTTGCATAAGGCGGTTATAATTTTCTTGTAGCTGTTCACATTTTAAGGTCAACCTCTTCTTTTCTTTTTCTAGCTCCAGAACTTTGTCACTACTTTCCAACAATGACTGTTCTCTTAGATTATCAATGGTCGATAGCAACCTCTTATTTTCTAATTCCAACTTTAAAGCTCTGGCTTGAGCATTGCTGGTCAATTGTTCAGATAAACTATTTTCGCCAGATTCTAGTGTATTTTCTCCTTCATTATCAGTGTCTAAATTGCTGTTATTACTTTCACTTAGTACGGACTTTGTAATATATTGTAAATGATTGTTTTCTTCAATAAGTTCTTGGATTTTCTGTTGGTCAGCATCTCTTTCCTATAAAAACATTATAGTTTTTAATTTTAGTTATCTATACATATTTAGTTACAGCCTAACCATGAAAATAAAAACACTGATCTGAGCTCACTCGGACTATATATTCTAAAGCCAACAGACGTCCTTATATGAGTAAAAACAAACATAACATTGTTACTGGTGCCAGCCAGTACAAGACAATGCGCTGAGGACCAAACCGTCACCTCATCGTTCCCTATTTATCCTTCCTCCTATCCTTTTCCTTGGAGTTGGCGATGGGCGAGTTATGCTAGTGTTACACGCTAGCATCTATAGGCTATAGTGACCACTTACCATCACGTGAGTCAGTCAGTTCATTTACCACCTGCATAGTATAAAAAAAATGCGTATAGCCAATGTTTTTATTTTTCTGGTCAGTCACAAACATTATTTACCAAAGCAATATCATTAGCTTCTCTCTTTAACTTAATCATAGCTGCTTCTAAGGTAAGACATTGTTCAGCTCGCTTTCTAGCTCGTTGCAACTGTTCTTCCAAAGCATCCCTTGTTTCCATTAAAGCTTTATTGTCTTCACGCAATTCTGTCACTCGAGTTTTGTAGTATTCCGCATCGGCGAGTCGATCTCGGTACCGTTGAATTTCTTGCTCGAGCCTGAATTAAATAAATGTAGCTTATCAATACATTAGATTATATGAATTAAGTAACATTGTAAATTATTTTATCTTATACCTGTCACATCGTTCAGCTTTTTCTCTTAGTGCATCAACTTCATCCCTGTAGCCAGCAGATTTTCGAGCTTCATTGAACCACTCTTGACTGTCTGAACGAAGTTTGGATAATACTAGTTTTGTGTGCTCCAATTCCTCACGACACTCTGATAACTGCTCCGATTTCTCTTCTCTAAATATAAATAACAATTGTTTAGCTCGTTACATAATAATACATTCGTGCTATTCTACATATTTATAGTATACTACAAACTGTTGGTTATTCCAGCTGGAATGGGCCAGCCTTCCTGCAGAAGTACTATTCTTTAAGAATATCGGTATATGGCAATAGTAGATACAGGAACACTGTTGTTTTACTTTGAGCATTGAGTGAGAATCCTGGAGGCCTTAACCCTCACACCTTCTTAAAACTTACTCCACATCATCTTTCTTCTCCACCTCCTCATCCCTTCTGTCATTCTTCCTTTTCACCTCATATACATTCATCCCAATGTGGGCAATGTACAAGTGATGACTCTGGTGTTGACAGCGCCGATAGGCAGCTAGCAGATTGCCACCAGGTGGACCGTATGATTGTTAGCCACTTTTGTAGTATAAAAAATTCACTTCTGCATAAATGTATAAAAAAATTGAATACATTAAATTTCTTACTCACAATTCTTGTCTTTGTTTTCGAAGTCGTGCTTTCCAATCTGCCAATTCCACAGCAAGGTGTTGACTATCACCATTATTCTGACTAACATTTTGAGTAGATCTGTTTTTCCCATTTTTGTTTTCATTCTCATTTTCACATAAACCTTCATGTAATACCAAGGAAGCCCAATTCTGTAAATAATGGTCGCGTTCTTTGGCCATTCGTCTCATGTGGTTAAACATTGTCGGTGACTGGAAGAGGTCTATAGCATCAGGTGTCAATACTACAGTGTGCATATCCGTTACCTAAAAACAAAAACCTATTTATGATTTTTATAATAACATCTAAGAAATTTTATTTTAACATTTTAGTTAGAGGGGCGTGTGTATGGCAAAGTTTTCCTGTACCTATTCCATCCATCCATCCATCAGCCCTTTGACGTCCACTGCTGGACATAGGCCTCCCCAAGAGAACGCCACAACGAGCGGTCCTGTGGCGACCGCATCCAACGGCTCCCCGCGACTTTGACCAGATCATCGGTCCATCTGGTGGCCGTCCTACGCTGCGCCGTGCGATACGTGGTCGCCACTCGAGAACCCTTCTTCCCCAACGGTTGTCGGTTCGTCGAGCGATGTGGCCTGCCCATTGCCACTTCAGCATGGCAACCCGGCGGGCTATGTCGGTCACTCTCGTTCTCCTACGGATCTCCGTTTTACGGATTCGATCACGTAGGGATATACCAAGCATAGCCCGCTCTATGGCCCGCTGAGCGACTTTGAGCCTTGATACAAGGCCAACATTCAGAGATCACGTCTCTGTTCCATATGTCATCACTGGTAACACACACTGGTCGTAGACCTTCGTTTTCAGACACTGCGGAATATTGGACGAGAAGATCTTCCTTAGCTTCCCGAACGCTGCCAAGCCGAGTTGGATTCGTCGATTGACCTCTTTCTCGAAGCTGTTCATATCGCTCGCTGATTCACACACATCTAGACCTCTCGACTTTTGTTCTAATATTCATCAAGGTGACCCTGACTAGTCGGTGATCACTCCCAGTTTTAATCCTGCTGATCACTGAGACATCATTGAATATGTTTCGTTTGTCCGACAAGATGAAGTCGATCTCGTTTTTTACTGAACCATCAAGGCTAATCCAGGTCCATTTCCGCTGGGGCTGCTTCCTAAAGAAGAAATTCATCATGAAGAGGCCCCTGTGGTTTCTCTACCTAAATCCATAGTGCCCCACCTTCAGCTCATCGTCTGTCCTTTTGCCTAGTTTCGCGTTCAAGTCTCCCATAACCACTGTGAAATAGGTTTTAGACAAGTGGATGGCCTTCGAGATGTCCTCATATAGGGCCTCCACCTCGTCATCGGAGTGTGTCGAGGTCGGTGCGTAAACCTGTATGACCTTCAGCGAATACAGTTTGGTTATTCTGAGTATAAGGTACGCAAGCCTACTCGACACACTTCCAATCCTCTCCACGTTGCCTACGAGAGACCTGCGAACGAAAAACCCGACACCCCTTGGGACTGGTGGTCGCCCTCCCGGTGGAAGAGCAAGTTCCCGGACTGGAGGATTGTCGTGCCCTCACCCTCTCTACGGACTTCTGACAACCCTATAATGTCCCAGCGGATCTTGCTCAATTCCTCTTCCAGCTCGGTGATTCTCTCGCCGGTCCGAAGAGTCCGAACGTTGTGCGTTACCAGGGCCAGAGGTCGTTGTTTTTGGTAGCTTTGCCGCGACCGGAGATTCTTCGCACCCCCTGCTCTGCCGTTACCGGGCCTGCTATCGTTAGGCCACGGAATAGCGGAGCTGCCGTGACTGGGGGCCATTTTTTGTTGGGTGCTCATTTTTGGGGGATAGTGCCGTAATCGCCACGCTTGGCAGGCGGGTTGGCGATCGCAGTGGATATTATTAATACTCGAGGGAGTGCTGCTGCCCACTCCCCCGGTGTGCCCTCAGTCGGCTCTTACGACTCCCATGGGTGGAGAGGGGAGGGACAATTCTAAAGCCGGCCCCACACGGCCTGTATCTATTAGCCGCTATAAATGTCTATATTCACAATTACAGGCACTATATTAACCTGCTTTTTTATTTTATTAAAAGACTTTTAAATTAGTATAACAGTCCTATTAATTATAGCATAATCATGCTATAATTCCAACAAAATATTACATTTAGATATTTTTATGTATATTTTTAGCATTTGACATGCTTAGCCATATAAATTAACAAGTGTGTAAATTTGAAATCAAAAATAACAGTCACGAGCAGGGTTTGAACTTGCATCTCCTGGATACCGTCCAGATGCTTTGCCAATTCAGCATTCGGAATGTGTAATCGAAATTAGCAGTCCTGAGCAGTTGTCACGATGCTGAATTGGCAAAGCATCTGGACGGTATCCAGGAGATGCAAGTTCAAACCCTGCTCGTGACTGTTATTTTCGATTTCACATTTTATCCCTTTGTGTTAATATATTACACTGTTAGTTAATATTAAATTGTAGTAAACTGGTATTACATTGCCATTAAGTTAAATAGAATCCTAGTCTCGGTGGTAATCGGCAGAGACTGTGGCTGTCGCTGCCGATCGTAATCTCGCGGGGGATGCGTAAATGTATTTACACAGCGAAAACAACAAAAACAAAATCTATTAACGCTACCAACATCAACTCTGTTCAAAGAAAGGAGATCATATTATGAGCTCTAATTGACTCAAAACCAACTTTTATAAAATCTTATAAGTGTGAGTAGATGACACCGTTGTAACAATATGTCAGCCATTGGACGTCCAACATCTGTCCATCCGCGATCATGAATGCTGTAAAGTATTCGAAACGTCGGGACGGTAGAAAATCAAGCGAAACGCGATAGATTTTGACGTAGTTTTATTTCATAATTTTATTAGATACTATTGGCCGTGTGGGGCCGGCTTTAGAATTGTCCCACCCCTCTCTACCCAAGGGAGTCGTAAGAGCCGACTGAGGGAATATCGGGAGAGTGGGCAGCAGCACTCCCTCGAGTATAAACAACATCAACTGCGATCGCCAACCCGCCTGCCAAGCGTGGCGATTACGGCATAATCCCCCATGACGGGACCGCTCGTTGTGGCGTTTTCTTGGGGAGGCCTATGTCCAGCAGTGGACGTTGAAAGGCTGATGGATGGATGGATGATTGTTATATCCCTCATTGAAGGGTTTTAAATTTGGATTTTTGGAACATCGTCGTGTACTATGCAAATTACGATCCAAATGCACGGTTTTTGTATTCACGGCATATGTACCGAACGTATCCCCTCCCACATATCAGGAACTTTTACTGTACTTCCATCCATCCATCCATCAGCCTTTCATCGTCCACTGCTGGACATAGGCCTCCCCAAGAGAACGTCACAACGAGCGTCCCGTCATGGGGATAATGCCGTAATCGCCACGCTTGGCTGGCGGGTTGGCGATCGCAGTGGATGTTGTTAATAATCGAGGGAGTGCTGCTGCCCACTCCCTCGGTATTCCCTCAGTCGGCTCTTACGACTCCCGTGGGTAGAGAGGGGTGGGACAATTCTAAAGCCGGCCCCACACGGCCAAGCCGGCCCCCCCACACGGCCAATTATTACTGTACTTACTACAACATTATCATATTAGAAAGAAAGAAAATATTTATTGTAACGAATAAAACATATAAACATACAAAATCTAACAAAAATGAAGGGACGTTGGTTATAAAACGACCCCAACTCAGCATAATGCATATCAGAAGACAGGCGCTGGTCTGCCGTTGGGGCGCCTTGATAAAGTCATTGACATCGGTCATTTTACACAAAAAAGCAGTAGAACAGATATAAGAAAATAAAAACATATCATGTAAATATGACAGCCCAACAAGAATTCATTCTGACTTTTCTGGCCAATAGAAGTAATGAATTTTCTATTTTAAGAAAGACGGAAGGCAAAAAAGGAAGACGTATATATCCAGAAGAACTTTTACACATAACTGAAAAAGAAACTGCCTCGGTGGTGTAGCGGTAGTGTACGCGACTGCTAATCATGAGGTCTCGGGTTCGATCCCCGGGTCGGGCAATGTTACTGAGCTTTTTCCTAAAAAGAAAAATTCTCAGTAACAGTCCGGAGTTTGGAAATTTGCCCCGTAGACGTCAATAGGCTCGCCCCCTATTACGTGGGACTTAAACATAGCTGGCGAGTCGTGGGTGTGTAATACACCTATGCCTACCCCTTCGGGGAATACAGGCGTAATGCTATGTTTTTTTGTTCATGTTTTGAAAAAGAAAGCCATAGATAGATACCACTGGAAGTTACTACACCGATTTTCGGGATCCGGCTTGTTCTGTAGGCTGTAAGCCGTCGAGCCTGCGAGCGAGTTTACTTGTAATAACTCTCTAGAACAATTTAAAAACGTAAATGAACACTGTCATCACCTTTCATGAAGAACAGCACCACGTTCCTGATCTACGACTAAGGAACTTCGCCCCCAGAAGCGGCTTAATCGTGAAAATAATTAAATATTTTTTCTTCTGCGCGAGTTACAAGGTACGAATCAGTGATCACTTTCGGTTTTTATCCTGCTGATCACTAAGACAGCATTGAATATGTATTGTTTACCTGAAGATCCTGTGAACCGGAGCTTTCGCGTGGAGGATAATGTTTTGTAGCTTATTAATTTGGGGGATAATGCCACCGCGCTTGGAAGGTGCGTTGGCGATCGCAATAGATGTTATTCGAGAGCGCTGCTGTCCTCTCTCTCAGTCGGCTCTTTCGACTTTTTTTTTTACGAGATGGGGGCAGACGCCTAACAAAATGTATGCAAATACATTCCAATACATTAATATATTATTATGATGTGGATCTTAAACATTCCTAATGTGGATATTGGATTCTGTGAGAAGAATCCTTGGTGGCTTGTCCCGTGGATCGGAAAGAGGTGCAGGTTCAAATGCTACTCACAGGAATTCCTTTTTCACAAAAAATATTTACAAATTTAATGAAATTTTGCACATGTGTGCGGTTTGGTCCAACTTGAGAGATAGCAATACTTTTTATTCTGTATATTTTATTTTATATTACAAAATTTAACAAACTATGTAATTATATGTGTGTTACCTTTAACCAAATAACAATTTTTAAAGTTTTGACTGTTTGTTCCGGCTAATCTCCAGAACAGCTGGCTTCACTGGCAGATAGCTGATCTTATAAAAACAATCTTAGGCTCCTTTTATTTTGGAAATATATTTAGGTACCGTCAGGGGTACCTTCGTATAAGTCAGAAATATCTAAATTCCATGCGGGTGAAGTCGCGGGTAGCAGCTGTCGCTGTGTTTGTCCACAATGAAATCCGAAACTGCGACCTTAATGTTTTTTTTTCTCAAAATGTGTGATTTATTCCAACTTACAAGATATCCCGATTATTTCCTTTTTTATTAAAAATTAGCGAACGAATTATGTGTGCCGCAGAAACGCGTGGCCGCGGTTGCTAGTATTTTTTATATGTGTTATATCTTATATATAAAATTATCGCGTCACAGTGTTTGTCGCCATACTCCTCCGAAACGGCTTGACCGATTCTTATGAAATTTTGTGTGTATATTCAGTAGGTCTGAGAATAGGTTTTTTTTATGACTCGGCATTAAAAAATACATACAACCCTAAATTTTCACCCTTCTACTGCCAATCCCTATTTTTCAATAGCGATGTTAGTACTTTAATTATTTTAATTGCAAAATATTTGGGTGATCATAGTCCGGAGCGTGTTCGTCGCGATCCCTGCCAGCCTGTAATCCACAAGCTGCAATCCGGCTCGAATGCGTACTGCAGTGCGGGTTAGGGCGTGCCCCAGAGGCGACGCGTACTGACCCGCCCCCGTCGGTACGAACAACGGCAGATGCGGCGATGGGGGCCGCTACCCATCACGCCTTGCCCAGTTTGGCGAGTCGAGGGGAGCAGAGTGTCGAGTAGGCACGTGGAATGTAAGAGGTGGTGTGGAAGGCAAGTTACACGAGCCGGTAACCGTCATGTCGGACAGACAGCTTTATGTGCTCTGTGTAACAGAGACCAAGCGAAAGGGTAGCGACGCCTGTGATCTTCCTGGTGGCGGGTTAGCTCTGTGGTCTGGTGTACCGCAGAGCGTATGCGGAGACTTGAATGGCTGGGTTGGGACCAAGCGTCCAGACTTCGAGGACGTGCTTGGTTCATTTGGTGATAAGAGAGTGAATGATGCAGGCAGGCTCATTGCGGATGTATGTATGGAGAGAAACCTTATTGTGTCAAACACATTTTTTCAACATAAGGACATCCATATGTATACATGGAGAAGGAATGAACAGAGAAGTATGATAGATTTAATTCTGGTAGACAGTCGCCTCCGAAGTAAAATTCTGGATACAAGAGCCTACAGGGGTCCCACTGTTGACACGGACCACTACCACTTCGGAGGGTTTGAAAGAATAAGGATTGAAAAGTTGCAAGAAGAGAGTGTAAGAGCAAAGTATGTAGAGGGTGTCCGTGAACGGCTGACTATGGCAAGTCAGCCGGGATCTGACATAGAAGAATGCTGGAGAGTATTGAAAGATAGTATGGTAGATACAGCGAAAGAAGTATGTGGATGCTCAAAGAAGCATAGGAAAGTGAAAGGCGATGCATGGTGGGATACGGAAGTAGCAGCTTCCGTAGACCAAAAGAAGAAAGCGTGGCTGGACTATGTATCTTCTTTGAACCTGAGTGCAAGTATGAAAGAACAGAATAAAGAAATATACCGGCAACGTAAGAATGACACCAAAGCCTTAGTGAAAGAGAAGCTTGATAGAGCAAATATGATTGCAGAAGTAAAAAACTTTGAGAGCATCACCAAACTTTTCTGGAGGGAGGTGAAGAAATCTCGGAGTGGTTGGTCAGCTTTCAGAATGAATAAAATAAGGTCTAAAGGTAGAGACATTCTTACGCAAACACAAGATGTGTTAAGCCGATGGAGTGAATATTTTGGAGATATGTATGCGGATGTTCAGGGTGATGCTGGTGTCACATGTGGTCTAACAGATCAGCATTCGGTACCGGCATCCTCTGATGACATTAGTATGGATGAAGTTGAATGGGCGATTAGAAGTTTGAAAAATGGTAAGGCAGCGGGTATTGATATATGTATTGTGTCTGCTGAGATGATCAAGCTTGGAGGCTCATGTGACTGGGAATCCTTCCTGATGCTTCTCAATTTATGTTGGAGCTCAGGAATGGTTCCCAAGGACTGGAGAAGCGCAGTCATCGTGCCCTTGTTCAAAAACAAGGGTTCACGTTATGACTGTGCAAACTACAGAGCCATAAGCTTGACCAGTTTGGCAGCCAAAGTGTATGGTAAGATTATTGAAAGGAGAATGAGGATGGTGTCTGATGAATTTTTGTGTGAGGCACAAGGTTTCAGGTGTGGACGAGGATGCATGGATCAAGTGTTTTCTCTGCACAACATTGTGGAGAAGCAGCTGGTTGTAGGCCAGAGGGTATTCTGCAGTTTTGTGGATTTGGAGAAAGCATTTGACACTGTTTTACGAAAGGAACTTTGGGACATTTTGGCGGAGTATGGTATTAACGGTAGACTGCTACAAGCGGTGCAGTCCAAGTACATGGACTGCAGAGCTTGTGTGCGGCTGGATGATGGAATGTCACCCTGGTTTGATGTCAATATCGGCGTTAAACAGGGCTGCGTTCTATCAGCCAGACTGTTTATCATACGAGTATATCGAGTTCAGATGGGCGACTCAGTGGTTAACTCGCTGCTATATGCAGACGATGCGGTCCTATTAGCGCAGTCTGCAAACCCTAGTCGACGTAATGGCAGAAGATTGTAAGAAAAGGGGCCTACGTGTGAATGTGAGCAAAACCAAAGTAATGGTTTTTGAAAGAGAAGACGCCAGAACAGATGTTAGAGTAACAATAGGAAATGGTGTGCTAGAACAAGTGGATGAATTTGTATATTTTGGATGTGGATTCAGTCGGGATGGAAGGTACACCACTGATGTAGAGAGAAGAGTGAATGCGGGAAATAGAGTAAACGGATCATTGGGACAACTTCTCGGCAGCCACCACCTCAGCCAGAAGGCACGTGTCGCAATACACAACGCAGTGCTTGTCCCAACGTTATTATATGGAAGCGAGAGTTGGGTATGTAAAAAGGAGCATGAGAGTAAAATCAATGCGGTCGAAATGCGATCTCTGCGAAGAATCTGTGGAGTGATGCTGACTGACCGCATTCGTAACAATGACGTAAGAGAGCGAGTAGGTATGAAAGAAAGTATTGGTGTAAAGATGCGAAAGGGAATGCTCCGATGGTTCGGGCATGTGAAAGAATGCCGGACGAGCGACTGGCTAAGAAGATATACAATGCGAAAATGGAAGGATGTAGGTACAGGGGGAGACCGAGACTTACCTACCTAGACCAAATTGGTCATGTATTGAAGGAAAGTGGATACAGGAGTCTCCGGAACCGGCGAGCGTGTATGAAGAGAGTTATGAATGTTGAGGAAGCGAAAGATGTATGCAAAAATAGAGCCTCTTGGCACTCTGTTCTCTGTGCCTACCCCGCAAGGGAAATGGCGTGATAATAAATAAGTAAAAT
The DNA here is from genome assembly GCA_948253155.1 of Leucoma salicis. Lineage (NCBI taxonomy): Eukaryota > Metazoa > Arthropoda > Insecta > Lepidoptera > Erebidae > Leucoma > Leucoma salicis. The sequence goes on from OX411815.1 coordinate 12,355,603, forward strand.
ATTCACGAAAAAAAATATGGCGGTACGAAGTTCACCGGGTGAGCTAGTAAGTATATACATCTGTACATAGTGTCAAGAGCACAATTAGGACATTTTGCTTGGCTAACCAATTGACAAATGACAAGGACATAGTAATTCAAACAACATATAGATGTGAAATTTGCAAACATAATGTTGACATTTCTATGATCTGCAGAGTGGGGGGCATTTCAACTCAATGCGTTGCACACTACTACACACAATACATCATACGAATTACGTTAGAATTCGTATCGGGTCTAGTTTTCAACTGCGGGAATCGGCCTTCACCACTGCAAGCTATGTGTATATTTTTTTAATTTATGGTCTTTATTTTTTCTTCTTAATTCATATAGACACTGCTATTGCTGTTAAGCTCACATCATTCTAGAATAAGAGTGAAATAGATCTATTAAATGACACTGACTTAGTGCTGACTGCTTAATATATTTCTTTTTCAATAAATCATAATATTGGACTAACTAAATCAAGCATTAAACATTTTACGATGTATATTTTTTAGCAATTGACATGCTCCGCTACTTTTTAAAGTATAAATTATTTGTGAATAAGGAAAAAGAGATTTTTAGTAGGAGCGCGAATCGAATCCGCGTCTTTCCCAATCCGGGGAAGTGCTCTAAGCCACTGAGCTATCCTACCGATCTTTCAATCATCCCAATCTTCTCATCGCATTTGTTTTACGACCAACGCCATCTATCGGCAAGCATTTACATGCATCCAATATAGTAAGTTTTAATTTTGCAATTAAAATGCATACTATTTGAGTGCTCTCTCTTTCTCTCTCTCTCTGGTCGTAAGACAAATGTGATTAGGAGATTGGGATGATCGAAAGATCGGTAGGATCGCTCAGTGGCTTAGAGCACTTCCCCGGATTGGAAAAGATGCGGGTTCGATTCCCGCTCCTACTAAAAATCTCTTTTTCCTTATTCACAAATAATTTACACTTTAAAAAGTAGCAGAGCATGTCAATTGCTAAAAAATATAGATCTAAAATGCTTAAAAAAATCGCGCCATCAAATAGTAATAATTATTATTATAGTAATATATTAATTTAATTTTAATTGCAAAATTAAAACTTACTATATTGGTTGCATGTAAATGCTTGCCGATAGATGGCGTTGGTCGTAAGACAAATGTGATGAGGAGATTGCGATGATCGAAAGATTGTTTAGCAATATGCGAAGACACAAATGCAATAAATATGCACATAATACTTTATTTTATTCCTTTGTTATATCAGACTTCATCTGGTACAAATTAAACTTATGTTATGCAAGCATGCCTTATGAAATTTGTCATCCATTGTATTATATAAGTATTATCTATAAGCAACCATGTTCTCTCTGCCTACCCCTCAATGGGATGTGGCGTGATGATCTAATTATCCCATAATCCTTAATTCATAAGCTTTAAGTAGTTTTTGATGCTTATTGTTATTCAAAATTAACTTACAGTTGGAGATTTCACCATCTAAAGAAAACTTTATTGAAAATTAATCACTATTGTTATTAATCACAGAATTTGTCATCTATTATGGAATACTAATTATAATATAAAACAGATTTAAGACATACCTGTTTAATACATTCCACTATGTTATGCTGCAGGTCCACATGCAACTCTTTGATGCGAGTTATGAATAATTCTTTATTAGGGCACTGGACAGCTGCACCGAGAAGCAATAATATTAAAAGCTTCATGTTCTCTAGCCCCTCCCTAGATTCTGGTGACTTTCCCATGCATATGCATTCGGGGACCACTAACAAGGTCATACCAAGTTCTTCTTCATATAAACCCTTCACATTTTTGATGATTGCATCAAAGTTTTTCACTCTACCCAATATTAAAGCTTGTTCTTCTAGTCCTGCAAGTTTTACAATGTGATGGGAGGGCTCTGGATCTATCTGAAGATATATCTGATGCAATATATCTCCATTGAACAGAGATGAATACTCTGCTATGGTATCTGGACCACATGATTTCAGCTGGAATTCAGAGTAAAAATTAGTGACTAGTCTTTTTATCTCAAAAGTTTATTAGAGTTTTATTATCTATATATAATATGGCTACATCTACACATATGTAATTAAATAGTATATGTGTAGATGTATTAAAAATTTATAAAGGACAATGAGAGAAATATAAAACCCAAAACAATAAAAAAAAATCTCCGCTTTCTTTTTTTTCTGTTCATAAAACTTTTAATTTTTTTCTCTGTTAATTTGTTCTCACATCTCTGAAATTACTCAAAAATTATATTTATGAACATACTGGCAACCAACAGCTAGTAATAAAAATTCTTTTTATAGATTAATATCCTTACTTATAAATGCAAGTGTGTTTGTTTGTTTGTTATGGTTTCTAGCATAACTACTCAACAGCTTATCACTAAATTTTGCATAAATATAGTCCGGAACTGAGAAAAGGGAATATGCTACTTTTATATTATCCTAGAAATATGGATGGTTTCTGTGAGATAGCAATTTTTCATAGAGATCATAGTGATATATTTATATTATGAAATCCTATGGACAAAGTTGTAAGCAGTACTGGATTCTGGCCAAAACTTATTCCTAGTTCATATACTTATAGACAATATCTTGCTAGTTTCTCAGTCAATTTAATGCATGTGGGTATTCTGTTCTGAATTATTACTGTAATCCAACAATAGATCAATGAGCAAGCTCGGGAACTACTCACAGGTGTGGTGCATGCAATAATTATATATTTATTTATAGTAATCTTCATCAACTCACTAATGTGTGAAGGCAGCTAGTAATTTATTAGCTTATAAATATTGTGAAGTAAATTCATATGTAAAATACACAGTTAAATCATAATAACTATAATATTAAGCATAGTAAAATTTTATTTTAAGCCAATTCATATCTATGGCAGAGCCATGGGCTAGTTTTTAAGTCCACATGATTTCAGCTGGAATTCAGAGTAAAAATTAGTGACTAGTCTTTTTATCTCAAAAGTTTATTAGAGTTTTATTATCTATATATAATATGGCTACATCTACACATATGTAATTAAATAGTATATGTGTAGATGTATTAAAAATTTATAAAGGACAATGAGAGAAATATAAAACCCAAAACAATAAAAAAAAATCTCCGCTTTCTTTTTTTTCTGTTCATAAAACTTTTAATTTTTTTCTCTGTTAATTTGTTCTCACATCTCTGAAATTACTCAAAAATTATATTTATGAACATACTGGCAACCAACAGCTAGTAATAAAAATTCTTTTTATAGATTAATATCCTTACTTATATTATAAATGCAAGTGTGTTTGTTTGTTTGTTATGGTTTCTAGCATAACTACTCAACAGCTTATCACTAAATTTTGCATAAATATAGTCCGGAACTGAGAAAAGGGAATATGCTACTTTTATATTATCCTAGAAATATGGATGGTTTCTGTGAGATAGCAATTTTTCATAGAGATCATAGAGTGATATATTTATATTACGAAATCCTATGGACAAAGTTGTAAGCAGTACTAGATTCTGGCCAAAACTTATTCCTAGTTCATATACTTAAAGACAATATCTTGCTAGTTTCTCAGTCAATTTAATGCATGTGGGTATTCTGTTCTGAATTATTACTGTAATCCAACAATAGATCAATGAGCAAGCTCGGGAACTACTCACAGGTGTGGTGCATGCAATAATTATATATTTATTTATAGTAATCTTCATCAACTCACTAATGTGTGAAGGCAGCTAGTAATTTATTAGCTTATAAATATTGTGAAGTAAATTCATATGTAAAATACACTGTTAAATCATAATAACTATAATATTAAGCATAGTAAAATTTTATTTTAAGCCAATTCATATCTATGGCAGAGCCATGGGCTAGTTTTTAAGTTCACACAAGAACTATCAAACAAAAAAGTTTTATCACAATTTGTTAAGTAGTGTTTGCATGATGCATATATTTGTATAGGTACATACAAAAATTCAGATGAATTTTTTTTTTGGGGTTCAGAGAAGAGTAATCGACCTATCACAGTAATGTTTCTTTATTATATCTTTAACATACTCTCTGCTCCATTACAGCTTTATAATATGTAGTATAAATTACTACAGTCTGAGCAGCCCTAGTGCAAATCAGCAAGTAAACTAATAAACTGAATATGACTTATTACATGTATGTTAAACATTTTCGTAAAATTTCACATCCAATAGTGTCAAGAAATACATGGTGTAGTAGGCGTAGTAATCATGTATTACAAAACAACATGATCACTGGAGTATGACAAGATAAAAAGTAATAGATTTGACAGAACCAAAAAAAAAACAACACAAAATATTGTCCTCAAAGTACGTAACGATAACAAAATACTGTCTTTTTGGGCGAATATTAACTATTTTTAATCTCACGCTTCAATTTTATACGTATACTAAAAAAACAAGCACCACTATTGTGCACTCACCCACGAAACTAGAGGCCCGTTCAAGAAATCGTCGATCTCTGTGCCAGACGCAGCCATCCTTGCCATGCGTTAGGTTAAACGGAACCTACTTCTTTGCAATTGTCCAACACGCATTGCATTGAAGCAGTGATTAGTATGGATTTGAGCAAATATTTAACTTAACATCTGCAGCACAGAAATTAAAAACCATGGAATTACGTCGCCGTAGGCACCATTCTATTTACCACGCCACAGAATACTTTATGTCCACAATCCACATCTCACCTTTAACCACAGACCATAATACTTTCTTTAGCTAAGGGTTTGTTCCGATATACACTACGAGCACTGTAAGGTGTGACGTCAATTTAGTATACTGCGAAGTCGTTCCTTTATAGCTAACTGCTATACTGGTTACTGATTATAACGGAACGTAGTCCATTATACTGATCTGTCATTACTTTCATTTCATACAAATTATTGGTTTCACACTGCATTAAAAACAACTTCTTTACATTTTCCATGTTTTGGTATCTTTTAATAACAATATTCAATAATAATAATAATTGTCAATAGTGCAAGTTATTATATTTCTGGACGCTGTTGATCACGTGATCAAACCACTGAGAGCACCTTACCTGGAAAACGCCAGTGCTCACAGTACAAAAATGGCGAGGATTTATGACGTCATGTATTTCCCTAGAATACTGTGGCAGTATACTGTCAGTCTATAATGGAATGATTTTTCTCCAGTATGAGCACTGGACAGTGCTCGCAGTGTATATCGGAACAAAGCCTAAGTCTCACACACAGACTAATAGTGTAGTAGTCTCACACAGAGACCATTGAACTCTAATAAAGGGGGAGAAGAAATGACTACAAATTTACCGAGCCAAGTCTTTGAAATCCAAAAATGGCGGAATTTCCGTTAGGGAAGCGCGTAAAAAATATCGATATCGATACTTCAGTCCTTCAAGCGATCTATAAATTTTAGGGTGGACAAAGGTTTTTTTAATTGCGTAAATCTTTATCTACCTGTACCTATTATTATATCTATGTGTATCAAATTGCAACCCAATCCATTCAGCAATATGAGCTAGTGGTTGATAGATTAATTAGGCATGCCTTCTTTTTAAACAAACAGAAAAAATAAGGGTATAACACTCTATTGAACAGATTTGGGTTGTAAAAAGCTTAAAGAAATAAATTGAATCCTTTTTTTTTGTAAAGGCGGGAAACATGTTCCTAACCGCACACCCCGTCATTCGGGGCAACGAACAGGGTAGTGTGGGGCCCTCATCCACTAAATAAACCCACCGTGTGGCGTCTCTCCACCTTTATTGGTGGGCCACCGGAACCATATTACATTCCTTCAGTGGTAGCAAATAAATTTAATCCTGGGCATAGACGAGAGTTTAAATTTAATCGTAAAATGAGTAAAATTGCCAAAAAATCGTAGGAGTATGATTTAAATCGTACATTTGACAGCCCTGGTGAGTGTGACTCTTTAGCATTGAGCTGTAAACAGAAGGAGGCGCCCTAATCCTTATACATATACCTAGTAAAAGTGACTTACTTCGGCTGTCGTCCGCCATCTTACGATCACAGCGTAAGAGCGTCTTTGGGTGTGTTCCGGTATACACTGCGAGCACTGTAAGGTGTGAAGTCAATTAAGCACACTGTGAAGTTGTTCCTTTATAGTTAGCTATTCTGATTACTGTTTATAATGGAATGCAGTCCAGTATACTGATCTGTCATTACTTTCATTTCATACAAAGTATTGGTTTTACACTGCAATAAAATCAATTTATTTACATTTTCCATGTTTCGGTATCTTTGATTAACAGCTAAATTAATATTCAATAATAATAATAATTTTCCATGGTGCAAGTTTTAAATTTCTGGACGCTGTTGATCAAACCACTGAGAGCACCTTACTCACAGAACAATAATACTCCTTGCGGAGCCTTACCTCGAAAGTGCCAGTGCTCACAGTAAAAAATTGGCGACAATTTATGACGTCATATATTTCCCTAGAATAATGCAGCAGTATACTGTCAGTCGGCATAACGGAAGAATTTTTCTCCAGTATGAACACTGGGCTGTGATCGCAGTGTATATCGGCACACAGCCTTAAATAATGTTGTATGTCGGCTGTTAATTAAGGGTGGGGAGATTTTTTCAAATTTCACTTGCAAGATTTGAACGGGACAAGTAAAATAAAAGCATTGCTACGCTAACACCCAGTTTTACCCTCTCTCCGCATCATAGTCGGATTCATAATAAAATTTGCTGCAGAGACGAATGTTTTAAATATTTATTATTTAATTAGTTTGTATGAATTCTGCTGCAGTGGGCGTTTTGGTATATTTATATTTTTTTATAAGTTGTATCGACGTATTTGCCATAGGCTATTAATAATAAACATTTTTAAACAAATATAACATTTTATTATTCGCTTTCACTACTAGCATCGCTATTAATCTCGCTTACTTTAACTATAAAACTGTCCATTTGTCCGTTATGTTGTCTATTACGTGATAGAGATGGCACATTTTATCTGTACTTTAATTGTATGCGAGATGCAGTCATCTAATTACTAATCCTTCTTCAAATAATTGTTTTACCTCTTGCAGTATAAAACTTTTATTTTTTGTTGCATGCCCCTTAACCCCTAACTAGTTTGATAGGATTCAGCTCGCAGTGATATGGTATAGTGTTAGTCTTAACACCATAAATTCCATGTAGGGCAGCCATCTCGTCCACAGAGTGTTTTTCAAAAAAACGGGCTAGTTGTCGACCTATGCCCGTAAGAGTTATTTTTACCCCGTTTGATTCAAATGAAATATTTACTTGTCAGCCACTCTTGTATTTTTGTTTTAGTCCAATACATTTTCGGCAACATTTCAACTTTACGAGGGTGATTTGGCGCGTTATCCATCATAACTAGGTACATATTAGGCTTTAATTTTGATAAACTAGTGGCCCACCCTTGAAATCATAGCGCATTAATTTCTTCATGGTAATTCGTGCTTCCTTTTTTTGCTTTAAACATAAGAAGACCACCTTCTGGAAAGCCCTCAAGGCTAATCAAAAGAAGTTTCCCATGGCTGGTTAGATTTTTGCTTTTTTTTTTAAAATTTCGAATTAGGGATTTGTTTTTAAAATATTAAGCTACGCTATTTTTGGATGAAATAAGTGATCCAGCTTAATTGTTATTTTTGAATAAGTATGTGAAAAAAACATGGTAATAGTATAAAATTTAAATGATTACACAGCTAAGTAGGCCTTACGTTTTCCTTAATCTGAAGTACATACTTTTGATGCTATTTCGAAACTAAAAAGAAGAAAATTATTTATAATTTAAAAATCTAAAAAAATCACGCTTTAATAGCTCTTCGAACTAAAAAGTAGGAAATAATATTATCATAAATATTGATTGTAATAAAGCGTGAGGTGCTTGACAACAAATGTTACAAATAGTTAATTGATATATTAAACAGCAACTCAACCTTTTTTCAATAATTATTTATTGTAATATTCTTTCCTACTTTTAAACTATTAAAGCAGCTAGCCAATAAAGTGTGTTTTTTTTAACGAAAAGCGAATGAACGAAATAAATGTTACTTCATGCTTGGTTACGACACTACTAAAATAAATGTGGCAACATTTTTTCACAAACTGATATTAGGTAATGTCATTTTACTGCAGCTAATTATGAATCCGACTGTAGATGTTTCACATCAATAATTGCGTCGGAGTGAAATGTCTGTAGACGATCCTATGGCTCTCCATTATGACGGAAGAAGGCGTCGCGGTCATGTTTTAGTCGGTATTGTGGCTCATGAACTCGACACAAGAGTCGAGCCTGTATGATACCGAGCCCGACACTCCCTCTGGATCCTGTTGGTACCCCAGTGCCCAGTGACGTGCACAAACTTGCATTTTGGACCGTGTTAACAAAAAAAGGACCACTCGTTGTGGCGTTCTCTAGGGAGACTTATTATGAACAACAGTGGACGTCGAATGACTGATGGATGGAATAAAATAATATTATATACCTACATGTTTTTATTTATGGTAATACCTCACTTTCAAATCTTTTTCTCCTAATGTCAGCACATCACAAACTTATGTAGGTATTCGTATATTTGGACTTAGAATGATCGTCTGTACCCAGGATTACATTTCTTTATGCTTTTTACAACCCAAATCTGTTCAATAGAGTGTTATGCCCTTATTTTTTCTTTTTAAAAAGAAGGCATACCTCGACTAGCTCATATTACTGAATGGATTGGGTTGCGATTTGACACACATAGATATAATTATACAGGTAGATAAAGATTTACGCAATTAATAAAAACCTATGTTTGGCGAAAAATTTATTTATTGCTTGAAGGACTGAAGTATCGATATCAATATTTTTTACTCGCTTCCCTAGCAATGTCCGCCATTTTTAGCTCTGACTTAGAAATGGCACGGCAAATTTGTAGTTATTTCTACTCCTTCAGTTTCTTAGCTCAGTGACGTAATATCTATTTCCTTAGACGAAGAATAATATAGACTCGCTACTATTTTGACATTAAGGATGAAGAAAAGGATGCACATACTAGGTTTTACCAAGAGTGAGAGAAACATAGTAAGTTTATTTCTCCTTTTCGCGTATGCGTCAGTTGTATTTGGATCCAATGAACTGGGTCCAAACAATAAGGTGGCCAACCGTCCCCATCATCAGTATGTAAGCTTGTTTTTGTATTGATGTAAAAAAAACCTTTATTAATCACGTTATATATGCTAATATTACATGTTCTAATACATTTTAAGCAAAATATAAGCATAACTGCTATTTCTTTTGTCCTGTCATTCTTTTATCCGGCTAAAACAGGTAGTACATTTTAAGTCAACAAAGTTATAATCATAGTTATCTTTTAAAATTATTCCGGTTATCTATTGCTATCTCGACACTGCATACGCTGATAGCTTGTCTATAATATCCTTCGTCTGTCTCTTTCTCTTAATAATAGTCTGTGTTTTTGTCATTGTTTTTTTTAATGGATGTGCCAAAGAGTATATAATGAAGATATATATCTCGGACCAATAATACACTGGACGGAGTCTTAGCTTCAAATGCGTGTCAATTTTCTATGTGTGCGTTTGACGTTTTGTTATTGTGTGCGTAATCTAGTGTTGTGGAGAATGACGCCACGATGTCGATTATCGATAACCAGATTACCAGTACTATCTTTTATTGTACCTTTAGTGCCTGGTTAAAGTTAGATTAAATCAATAATTTTATTTCCATAGTCGTAAAGCTATATAATTATATCTCAAGTTCGTGATGCAGGGTAAAATGTATACCAGTTCTAAGTCTAATAAAAAAAGTTGAGAAAGGAGAGCAAGAGCTATCAAATAAAAAAATTGCATCAAAATCCGTTCAGTAATTTTTGCGCGATGCGCGAACGAATAAACAGACAAAAAACTAAAAAGATTGTTTTGTGTTCAGACGCCTATATAGCCTACAGCTTTATAAAAGTATATATATAGTATAGGATTCTAGTGTAACGTGCCGTGTTGGGCTTGCTTTAGAATTGTCCCACCCCTCTCCACCCATGGGAGTCGTAAGAGCCGACTGAGGGCATACCAGGGGGAGTGGGCAGCAGTACTCCTTCGAGTATTAACATCATCCATTGCGATCGCCAACCCGCTTTCCAAGCGTATCGGCACTATCCCCCATTCTTGGGGAGGTCTATGTCCAGCAGTGGACTATTAAAAGGCTGATGGATGGATGGATGGATGGTATAACGTGCACTCTGTTAGATATAATATTTAGGATATCCTTTAAATATACTTGGTACTGCATCAGATTTTACTTTTAACATAGCATCACGCCTGTATTCCCCGAATGGGGGTAGGAAGAGCTGTATTATACACCCACGACTCGCCAGCTATGTTTAAGTCCCACGTAATAGGGGGCGAGCCTATTGACGTCTACCGGGCACATTCCCAAACTCCGGGCTGCTACTGAGAATTTTTCTTTTTTGGAAAAAGCTTAATAACTTTGCCCGACCCGGGGATCGAACCCGAGACCTCATGATTAGCAGTCGCATTCACTACCGCTACACCACCGAGGCAGTTGATTTTACTTTTATTATTTTTAAACCAGAAATAAAACAAGATTATTCAAAATGCCCAGAGCATAGGCGGGAATATTTATTTGGCTCCCAGTTTTCTCTTCTTATGGACTTGATCCACGCTTTTCTAACTTCAGGATATTTTGGAAACCTATAAAAGAGAACAAACTTTATAAAACCATAAAAAAGCAAATGTTCAGTTCAGTTGGTTGAACTATCGATAAAGTGTAAATGATTATTGTCTACATCACTACAAAGGGCGCCTGAAACAATGAATATTATTTTAATAATTTTAACTAATAAACGTGTTTTTATATCAATGTATAATAATGTAATCATATTGATAACATCTAAATCTTCCAATATCTATCGAATTTTTATTGGGTTTCGTAGTTATTTAAGGTGAAAATAGCTGATATAGACTTACGTCTGAAATTACAAATTTGGATTCTTTACATCTCCTTGCGTCGTTCTGGATGAATAAAAGACAGCCGCACACGATATATTTTCACTAGCGCACAAGATATTTAGCAACTTCAATAGGACTTTCTAGTATTTCACTTTTATGATGCACCAAATCGCAATGTTTTGACCTACTAGTCGGTCAGCGTGTGACACGAATTTCACATACAGTACGTCATTGCCAAAGTTATATAAGCTATCTTTTTTACTCTTATTGAGACTTCGAACAGTAGACAGAAATAACAATACTGTGTTTTACAGATGAATACAGAACGGCAACAGCGCTATCTGCGCTATGGCTCCGTCCAGTAGTATACTTAGTCTATGATATATATAAAGTAGTATAGTAGTCTGTGTATATCTTGAGTAAAATTCACAGCATATACCATATGTGGCAGTTTCCTGCCATTTTGGCAGGATTGAGGCCTTATTTTAGGTTGTGGCAGGAGGTGTGGCAGTTTTTATAAATTCGGCAGTATTTGACATTATTGGGAAAATAACAAAATTCGTAAAGGGACTATTATGTTTGCCAATCTCTATCTCACAAGCAACATTAGACATGCTGCTTGTGAGAGAATATTCTCTCAGATTAATTTTATTAAAACAAAAACCCATATTAGATTTCTAAACAAGCACATGTCATCCATTTTGCACGTCAAACAAGGCCTTAAAGAACATGGTGATTGTGTTTCGTTCAACCAACCAAAGAAATGGTCAAACGAATGACTAATGACATGTATATAAAGATGGGTTAATACCGATATTTGCCAATATCAGCTGATATGAATATATTTGTCTGTGTGGTGACGGACTAAGAATACAAGTATCACCACCCCATTCTTTCCCACGGGTGTCGTATGAGGCGACTAAGGGAAGTAAGCAATTATCATCCATTGCATGACTGGTGGTAGGGCTGGGTACTAAGTGGGAGTACCACTTGGTATCGGGCCCGAGCGGGTTTGTACCACCATCTCCCGTGTGACCGGCCATAAAGCACATCGTTGCGTTTTGGCTGTAGCAGGAGATGCCGTTTATTCTTTCATTTCATATCTGTGAAATAAAATGGTGAGCAGTGGCTTGACAATACTCTCGGTATAGTTGAGTCCATGAGCGACGGTTACCATTTACCATCAGATGGGCCGTGACTCGTCTGCCACTGCAAGCAATAAAAAAATATATATTCTTCAAGTAATATCATAATATGTATATATGAATATCACTAATATTTAATACGGAGGATATAGAGATATGCTGCATATCAATTCCCACCACCATTTTTAACTCAATGATACGTACGATATTCTGACCGATATGATACGTACGATGTTCTCACCGGTATGCGATTCTATCTAGGGTTCCGATATACACTGGAGCACTGTGATGTGTGACGTCAATTTAGTATTCTGCGAAGTCGTTCCTTTAAAGTTATCTATACTGATTACTGTTTATAACGGAACGCAGTCCAGTATACTGATCTGTCATTACTTTCATTTCATAGAAAGTATTGATTTCACACTGCAATAAACACAATTTCTTTACATTTTCCATGTTTCGGTATCTTTGAATAACAATATTCAATAATAATAATAATTTTTAATAGTGCAAGTTGTTATATTTATGGACGCTGTTGATCACGTGATCAAACCACTGAGAGCACCTTACCTGGAAAACGTCAGTGCTCACAGTTCAAAAATGGTGATGATTAATGACGTCATATATTTCCCTAGCATACTGCGACAGTATACTATCAGTCTATAACGGAACGATTTTTCTCCAGTAAGAGCACTGGACAGTGCTCTCAGTGTATTTCGGAACACAGCCCTAGTCTATGGATATAGCAACACACCCATGTTCAGTGGTCACTTCATGTTCACGATAAATATAGTGAATATGGCATATTAGCAATACGCCCGTATTAGCATATCAGATTGAGTCGGATTACTGATACATGAATACATCCAATATCACTGATATCTTAATGGATATGAATATATCGGTTCCATCTTTATGTATAAAAAGAAGCTGACAGTAGCGATGAATATAATCTTAATTGTGATGTTTGATCGACATTTTATATTAACACTTTTTTTATACGAATAAAAAATATTATTATTAAACTGGCATTATTTTGGCATTTTCACAATAAACTTTGGCAGGATTCCGGTCAAGCTACGGCAGGATTGTAAATTTTAGTATGATTACTTTACTCTATGATTGTAAATTTTGAGATGGTCACACTGATTCACAGACTACTATACTACTTATATTGTTCTGTGATTATAATCAAAGATAAAAGATTACAAATTATAATGGGGTGTGCTCATGCTGTGCTGTGTTACTACCGTTTCAAATTAAATACTAAACTAAACAATGCAGAAGCCAAGCATTCGCAATAATTTAAAATCTAGTTAAGGAATATTTTGATCTCTTTCATCATGTTTAACAAAACCTCGCATAATAAAGTAAAATTTCAAGATCAGCAATTGGATGATTATATGCTTGAGGTAAAGTTCTGTAAAATTATTCACTGGCTGTTTTATCGAAATATTCATTATAGACTGACGGAATCCATCCCTTTCTCTCATTTATTATAATCCTTTTTTTATATTTTGGAAATGTTAATTGATTCCTATTGCTCTAGTGGCATCGGTATCAGGTACATAAGTATTCAAGTTTGAACAATGTTTACGCACCAAAGCCCGTCCCTTATCCGACTGTGGGAGTTAGTTCGTGTGATTTCACAATATTGCAAGCTATTTTAATTTTTCGTTGGAAATGGAGCTATATCTTGATTGCCAAGTGATCAGAATAGTACTTAGCGCCTTTTTTTCGTATGAAGATTGCAGTTAAATGACGACAACACCTAAATATCTAGTATGATCATGAAAGTTTATAAAAATATGTGTTTAACCATTAGTGTAACTTTCTTACAGTCTCACTTTGTTTTGGTTGTAGAATAGAAAAAAATATGCTTACAAAAATACAGTCAATCAGATGAGCTAGCAGGAATTTCATTGTTGTGTGTAGCCCACAGCAATGTTAGTACAACCTTGTAGCATTCCATCCATCCATTCATCTGCCTTTCAATGTCCACTGCTTGACATAGGCCTCCCCAAGAGAACACCACAATGAGCGGTCCCGTCATGGGGAATAATGCCGTAATCGCCACGCTTGGCAGGCGGGTTGGTGATCACAGTGGATGTTGTTAACACTTGAGGGAGTGCTGCTGCCCACTCCCCTCAGTCGGCTTTTACAACTCCCGTGGGTAGAGAGGGGTGGGACAATTCTAAAGCCGGCCTCACGCTGCCTTGTAGCATTATGAACCTAAAAATAAAACTGGTGTTCTGACTGGTTTAGCCAATGCCGAGTAAGACTAATCACCATGTCCCAAATTCACATGAGGTCATGCAACAAATGTTGACTTGATTTATAACTTACATGAGAAACATGTATTGGTGAATATATACACATTTTTTATCCATACAGGGACAAAGATATAAAATTGAAAAGACTAAAGTACCTTTTCTTTTTAGAATTCTGTGTTAAAAAGTAAATTGCAAAGCAAAATTGATGCTCTTTCTATAATGAGCAGAGAATTAGACAAAAGCTGTATGGAAAGAGATAAATACAAAGTGTTAGTGGAACAGCTAATGTGCACAAAGACTGTTTCTTTGAAAATGAGTGTTGATTATTGTAATACTGCGTACCAATTCACTCCTACAAATACATTAAGTGGCAGTGAGATGCTTGCCAAAACACAAGAACATAATAATATGCTGAAACTGGAGGTATTGACTCTTTATACTTTAGCTAACCATTTTATTTTCATTACTTTGTACTGTCCCACTGTTGAACACAGTTTTGCTTTCAGAGTGAGAAAGCTTTAGCCTGTATTCCATTACTCAGATTTGACAAGCCCATGAGACAACCTCACAGGCATTCAGGTTGTCTCACAATGTCTATGCGAAAGCATTGGATTAATTAACCATAGCATATACTACTTAAAAATAAGAATGACGTGTTTTTTGGGGCTTAATTTACTATATTTAAGAAGTTTATATATTTTTATTTTTATGCTGTTACCATAAGTGCTACACGAGTTATGAGTATAGCATAATGCATAATTTTAGAAGTGGGTAGATTTAGGTACTATTTTTGTAATCACTATATTTTTTTGAATATAGTTTTTTTTTGGTAATACATAGCATAGCATCACGCCTGTATTCCTCGAAGGGGTAGGCAGAGGTGTACTACACACCCACGACTCGCCAGCTATGTTTAAGTCCCACGTAATACGGGGCGAGCCTATTGACGTCTACCGGGCACATTTCCAAACTCCGGGCTGCTACTGAGAATTTTTCTTTTTAGGAAAAAGCTCAATAACAGTACCCAACCCGGGGATTGAAGCTGAGACCTCATGATTAGCAGTCGCATACACTACCGCTACACTACAGAGGCAGTTTTTTTAATTACCAATGTGTTTTAAATAAATGCAGCTTAAAATAAATGTTAAATTTATTTTGTTAATTAAGAATGATACACTTTAATAGAGCTATGCCAAGGGTTCATATGTAATATTTCATTTTATTATGTAACAAATTATAGTATTGTAACAGGTTCTTAGATATTATTAATATCTTTGACTTAATTATATCAAATTATATTCAGGTTGAAAACCTAAGAAGCAAATTGGAAGAAACTACTGGTGATATAATAGTACTAAGGAAACAGTTGCAGAGAAAACAATCTGTAAGCGATGATGGTAATGAAAATAAAAAATGTCCCGAAATTTTCACCTACACAAATAAAGATTATGAGCAGCTTGTCAATGAATTGGAAAAGATCCAGAAAATGGTAAGATTTGATTAGATTTTTTTTAAAGCCACTATGCAAACAACAGTCTCAACTGCACTAGATGTAACCAAGCTATTACCCATGGCAATACATTCAAAAGATATAGGGAAATTAATACAGCTATTCTGATGCTAATTACACCCCACTTTTTTTTCTGCTCATAGTAAATAGTGATTTTATGTTCAAAAGATTGATAACTATTGCATAATTCTAAACAGTAAGCGTCTTAATGATACACACTTTCACAGTATCAAGAACTTCAATTAGACTATAGAGCAATTTTAGATGAAAAAGAGGAATTGATATCTGACAGAAATTATTATAAATCCAAAGCACAGAGGCTAAATCGTCACATCAGTTATATTTTATCCAACAATACCAAAATGCAAGACAATAATGATACTGATCAACCAAAACCTGTAGTGGATATTGATGCTTTAGTTACTGAAAATAAATATCTCCATGAAAGGATTACACAGCTACAAGTGGAGAAAGAGATTATCAAACGCACATTGATAAAGTACAAGGTAATAACTTCATATTACTAACTCTGTTATTACAGAGAAGCGTTAGTTATTCTAACTTTGTGATTTTCCAGACACTCCTTGACAACAGAAGCCAGAATTATTCCTTGCACATTAAAAAGGGATTTGCTGATGTCATGACTCAAAAACAAGGTAAGTATACTAATGTTATAAGTGCCTGCATTTAATTTGTCATGAGCATTGTCCCTATGTTGACTGATTGAATATACAATGTGTATGTAACTAACTCTCTTTAATTCTGAATTTTATGATAGGGTTTTATGATAAATTTTACGTTAAATTTAAAAATTGGGCCAGTATGGTATTTATGGCCAGTATGGGATGTGACCATAGGTGAAATTTCCTTCCTTTGTGGAGAATGCTCATGCACAAGCCAAACTTATATTAACTACTTCAAAAAACTATAATCAAAATTTAAATTTTTATTTACAGCGCGAAACTTTCTAGATAACATTAATTCAAAAAATAATGCAAGACAAAATTCTGCAAATGAGTTAAAATCTCTCTGTCTTGGGTTGTTTGAGGCATTAAACGACAAGGCTGTGGCACTGCAACATCAGAGGAAGACAAATCAGTATGTTATTTTTTGAATAATATTAGGTATAAATTCTCACCACAGAATATATAATAATACTGTGTATAGAATGGATACTTGTCCCCTTCCATCAATCGGAGCTGCTTCACCTCACCCACGATTATGAGATCTCGAGGAAGCCACTTGCGCACGGATCGCGCTACGCAACTAGAGACTTGTTTAATTTTTTATGGTTGAGAATCCCCATGCTCAACTGTGTACCCCTGTACCCCTTATTTATTGTAAGTATACATAATATTATGTAGAACGTTTGTGCAGTGTAGGTACCTATTATCGTATAATGGAATTAAATGTGAGCTATTGAATTATTTAATGATGTTGTTTATTCAAATAAATAAATAAATATTCACAAACATTTCACACAACGTCCTCCGGTCCCAAACTAAGCTTAACGCTTATGCTATGGGTACCAGATTAGTTTTAACACATATTACTTTATTTTTGTAGATACTTACATATGATAAATAGAAAACACCCAGACGCAGTACAAATATCTATGTTCATCACACAAATAATTGTCCTGAGTGGGAATCGAACCCACGACCTCATACACGGAAGTCGGACGGTGTATACCAGGCCCGTGTTTGTAGAATATTCCTATGTCCTATCTTATTGAGAATAAGTGTTGTGATTGTACGTTTATGTAGCGAAATCTAATAATTATTTTAACATCTGTTTCACTAGTAATACGGTTGACATTTTATTACGTGTGATCTCAAATTGCAAAAATCTACTGACTGACCATTGATGCAAACTGGCATTAGCTCCTCGTAATGGAGCTGATTTCCGCACAATTAATTCCAGAAAAATACTTTTGCATGACCCAAGATGCAAATACAACTGGATCTAGGGATTATTTGTAAAGTCAACTCTACGCCCTAGACAATAATGTATTGCGAGGGGCTTTACAAAAATCTAGTCAATAGGTCAATTGATAAATTTATCGTTATCTAGCGTCCAACGAAGAAACTTCCGTCGCAGCCAACATACTATTATGTTGGCTGCGACGGTATGTATGTTTTTTAATATTTACATAATAAATATAGTTTAATTTGTGTGTAATTTACAGAATTCTTGCTGACAGAATAAATGAATTGGAAAAGACATTAGAAAGTTGGTGTCATGGACAGAAATATATACCAATATTTCCATCGCAAATGTTGTTGGATGAATTCTTGACAGATGACAAATCTGTGAAATCCAATGAGTCGAAAGAAAAAGTTGACAATGAAGAGAACTATAGGAATAAGTATTCAGAGAGTGATGATGATAAAGAAAACTGTGATGTATCTGTTGATCTGAGAAAGCACTGTGAAGAATATGAATATCAAGAAAATAGTGACAGTGGGATTTTATCAAAAATAGTTTTACCCCAAGAACTAGAAGAACTAGTTAAAGAAGCTCTTGCTGAAATGAAATCATCTGATTAAATTAAGTTTATTAGACACGTATATTGCAATCATAATTTTATTTGTGAGGATAAATATAGTATCTACCATAGGTAGGTACATTTTGTAGGCACTATACCAAAGATGTAAAGTTTTCTAGTCTATTGAAATCAATTATCTAGTCTATTATATGTTATTGATGCTTGTTTATTCTAGCTATTTTACGACGTCTACATAATATACATATTATAATGCAATCTTTATTTTGATATTTTTATACATTTTTTAAGAATTTGGCTTAGCCATATAAATTAACACGAAGTGAGAAAATGTGAAATCGTAAATCACAAGTCACGAGCAGGATTTAAACCTGCATCTCCTGGAATACCGTCCCAGACGCTTTGCCAATTCAGCCATCGTGACAATTGATCGGGACTGCGAATTTCAAAGCATTCCTTCTTAATGTCTTGAGTGACGCCTGCGTCATCTGTCGCAAGTATTTGCATCTTTATTTTTAATCAATAATAGCTGTCGCTCGCGATTTTAACATGATATTTTTATCTTGAATATCTTAAATAATTTCTCCTGAAATCCGATTAAAATGAAATAAATCCTTCTCATCTAAGCGAAGCTCTATCTATCTTGTGAAAACTGCATTGAATTTAAATTAATTTAGTAATTTTAAAACGCCTGTCGCTAACACATTGATAAAAAAATGTACATGTCGTTTTGTGTATTTTTTGTAACACGTGGGCGGCAAACAATCATACGGGCTACCTGATGGTAGACGCTAGCTAACCAGAGGCATCATTAGTGCGTTGTCATCTGCAAGGAAAGGGATGGAGGTGGAGATGAGGGGACGAAAGGGTATGAAGGATACTAAGGAGAAGATAGGAAGGATAACAAAGAGAGGATAGGAAGGATAATAAGGAGAGGGGGGTTTTGAGCCCCCACACTCACCATATGAAACAAGGGCAGCAGTACCTACCATTGTTTCACAAGGATCTTTTGTGAGAGGATGGTAATTCCCCGATCGAGCCGACCTATTAATGTTGGGATACGTTAGGCTCTTGGTAGATGGGATGATAAGAAATCCAAGCCATCCAATTACAGCTTTATTATCATATAATAAAATTCATTATCGCATAAATAGCACCTATCGAGGGCCTCCGCCGCCTCCCGTGCGTATCCTTGCTCAAAGTATGGCTGTTAAAAATTCGTACCGACTCCATAAACTCAATGCTAATAAATTCTGTGAATGAACTCTACGGACTTTATTTTATGTTTTACGATAAAAAATAGTATGTTTTGGAAAACTTATAATTAAAATTAGTGGCCAGTGGATTTACAAACAACGGGTTCTGCTGTTATTATGTACTTAGCCTTTACCTGCGGCTCTGTCGCAAGTAAAGCCTACTTTTTAGGTCACATCTCAGTTTCCCGATACAGTAGCTGGATAAAACTTACACCCGACTTGATAAATAGAGAAACTATTTTAATAATACAGTATTTTTTTATCATATCTTAAACGTGCAGACATGCTCTATTACAGCTTTGTTATATACAGATATTAGGGTAGGTATATAGATACTAGCTTCTGCTAAGGCACAATCTAGCTTTTTTATATCAGGGTTCCGGTGTAGTAGCGAAATAAAATTTGTATACCAGCTTTTAATCATGACTCATAAAACGAATTTACAATAAAATCGGTTCAATCACCATGAAATATGTGATAGTTAATAGATTTTGTAGATTCCTGCACGGGCACAATTCCTTCCTGCAAAAGTTTGTGGAATGGATTTGGGTATAAAATTGCAATGAAACAATTTATTTTCGTGAAAATAATTTATTAGTTATATTTTCTAAAATTATCAATATTATAGAAGCTCTTCCTATACATATGCATATCAAAACAATAATAATTCAAGATGATATGCTTAAATTTCAATATATTTTGTAATATATAATTTAATAATTAATTATAATACATTTATTTTATGTTATGTAGGTACTTACGGCCTAACGGTAACTATAAATATTTTTGAATTAAACTTTGTGTCTAAGTTCAAGAGCGCACGAGTTCACGAACTCGAGACCCCCGCGCCAGCTCTTTGCATCAGTCGAAAATACGTACAAAAAATAATAATTGGGGATATTAGTCGTTGTCCGTTGTAGGTCAAATTAGTACAGAGTACTAAAATCTTCATACCTTCTTTTCTCACTAGTCGCGTATATTGGGACATGATAGTGTGTTACATTCATAGTGGTGAAGTCCGCAGCACGGGATTAGTACTGTGGAGCATAGTTAACAACCTATATCTGGGTCAAATAATGTTTAATTAATAAAGTTTTCTGTTTTAGATTTATGCGCAATCATTGAAATCAGTTTTTATTTCTCATGACCCATAATAGGTACCTAGTGATCACATTCGTATGATATTTATTATCAATTTTTTATTCATCAACATTCATATGATAGCTGCACTTACATATTTGGTGACCCCGACGTGATCTGAATACGCAACCTTCTGATATGGTTATGGTTGGCAACTACGAGTGCCAGCTGCAGAAACCATACTCAGAGCATACCAGAGACTGTTAGACCATGGTGCTTTTCGCCCTGCTTCTACAGATACATACTAGCAGAGCAAGGGGATCTGCAGCAGAAGAAGCCCGCTGTATATATAGTAATTAAAATCCACACAAGTCCGCGTGATGCAGGCCGAGACTTGAGTAAATCTTGTTTAGTGCAAAATATTACATGAAGAAGCGCAACATCCATTTCATTTCCAACGCGTGCAGGAACCCTAGTGATTATGGGCCAAAACTTTCTGTAAGGGGCTGATAGAAGACCCTTCGCGTAATATTTTGAGGACAGATAAGTTATCATTCACGAGCATACCCATGCTATAACATCCACAATGCGCACGTATATACATATATCATGTACGAAAACGCGTGGACGGGAATTCTTGGGCAGGCTGTATTAGGACTTGTTTTCTTAGAACGCCTTCATGGGAAAACCTATTTTATCAGTTGCCCCAACAGATAGAAGAGATGCTAGAAGAGGCCGCTTATGGAATTACAAAGCATGTATTTCCAACAAGATGGAGCACCTGCACACTACCATCGGGCTATCTGCACGTATCTTGATGCTACCTTTTTTTTGTTAAGGCGGGAAAAAATGTTCCTAACCGCACACCCCGTCGGGGCAACGAGCAGGGTAGTGTGGGGCCTTCACCCATTAAAGAAACCCGCCGTGTGCCATCTCTCCGCCTTTATTGGCGGGCCACTGGAACTATGTTACATTCTTTCGGTGTTATCTTGATGCTACCTACCCCAATGCATTGATAAGCTGTGGTTGTCCTATTGCATGGCCGCGCACACCGCTTGATTTTTATCTGTGAGGCCGGATAAATGCATAGTGAACGTCCATAACGGTAATAATATTCGAGAGAGAGATATTATTGCGTGTAAATAAACAATGTTAGACATCATGCCGAGTTGTGCATAGATCAAGCTTGAGGATATTTTCAATACCTTTTGTACAAGCCTATCCTTGCGGCTCTGTCCTTTTGTAAATATGTTTTTTCTTATTCTCCCTAATATCTTAATTACTGTAAATAGGTAGATTCTAATTTTTTAAACATACCAATTTACTGCACTTACCTACTTTGCCACCATAGAATAAGTTTATCTGCAAGTAAAACTAAAAGAATTACTAAAATTCTATGAAAATTAATGCATATAACTGATTCGGACATTATCATAGCATTTATTAATATAATAACGCTTTCTAGTATTTTGTGTTCTATGTTATATATTATGTTAGCTTGTTTGTTAGAAATAACTTTGAAAGTATGAGTTGTATACTAGATGTAACTATGTTCTTGGTTTCACATTGCGATATGACTTTTTTCCAACTATAAAATACAATGAAAGCGTTAAAAAAAAGACGAGAAAATCTCTAAATCACATTGGTTTTTGTTTTCTCGCAGACATTCGTGATGACACAACTACGAGAAGGTGCTAAAATATCAGAAATGAGACGCCTAGTTTTTATTGTAAGAAGAACTCTCACTCTCTTATTATTAGCTTTGGCGATTCACCATCAGTTTCAGTACTAATGCCTTCAACACCCATGCCTTATTCCCTTAATACACACGTCAATTGCCATGATACCTTCTGTCCAATTCATGATGATGACCACTGGGCTATTCTAGCGATGACGAACTCAGGTCTCCACACAGTCATAGGAAAAGATCCAAGAAACGGTTGCGTTGGACATCCGAATGGTTAGATGTCAAAAAGAAATGTTTAAAAAAGATTGGTAAAATATATGTTACTAAAAAAGAGAAGGTCGTTGATGACAAAACTGAACCTATTGGCGAAGAAAAGGAACAATATAACAAACACCTAATAAAAATCTTGCTGGAAAACCTCTGATCTCATATAACAAGTATAGTTCAGTTACGAATAACTTTGATTAATAACAAAGTCACTTTCATCATCTAAAACTCGAGACAAAAGCACATAAAGAATCTTTTAAATACTTATTGCCTGGAAGAAATTACTATTAGTAATAAGGCCGCCCATTGTACCACTTATGGGTTTTAACATTTCTTTTTTTTTCTTTCTTCGCATTGTACCTTAAAATGTTATAACATACGGTGTACAATAAAGTATAAAAAAATAAATATTGTAGAAATTAACCATTTTTTCCTGCAAAGTTGTGGTCTCTCGACGTACGATGTTTTTATTCTACAGCGACGATATGTGAAATTGATAACCTCTCACATACAAAGATGTACAAAACTTGCATAAGAAGAGTATTCACAGCGAAAACTAAAAAACGGAAGCATGTAAAACAACGTTCGAAATGGTGCCGCTTAATTTATAGAGCTGTAAGAGTTTATATAAATCTCTTCGAAAAAAAAGACAGTGTTCAAACTGTGATTATAAACGGAAAAAAAATAGGGGAAACCCGGGCAAAGTGTATACCCCCAGGCAAAGCGAATAGTCCCTACTACTCCCAAATCGTTCGTTGGTCGGCAGCCGCGTTGTCACAGTAACGGTCGCCTGCCACCGCTTAAAGCGCGGCAACTACTTCGTCGCGAGTTTGCGTCGCGCGGACCGTCTGTTAGCGTGGCGACGCTTTTATTGTACCTACTTGTCCCGTTCAAATCTTGCAAGTTCAATTTGACACATTTTTCGGTTTCCGATTGAGCTGACATTTTACACACATGTGTATATCACGTGACAATGCAATATTATGATGACATGGAGCTGATCTGACGATGGAGCTGGAAGGTGGACATAGGAACTCTATAATGAAACTGCTCAAACCCATCGAGTTTGGGCTCGTATGATTCGTCTTGCCAAGTACTTTGTGTCTAGATGGTATCCAGGCCACAGTAACTCTGTAATGAAACTTCGCAACCCTATCAAGTTTATACTCGTTTGATTCGTCTTGAGGAGTAGGTACTTTGTCAAGTTATGATGATTTTATTGCTACAAAGTAATAACATATCTAGCGAAAAGTGGGTTTAATACACCTCTGCTACGCGACTGCAGTTCGGTATACAGCAATCGCGAATGCGCCGCTGTGACAAATGGACGCGAACGGAGTAATGGTTTTGTAAGCAGTAAGCCTGCGATTTGTGAATATTTACTTACTTATCGTCACACCATCTCCCTTGCGGGGTAGGCAGAGAGAACAGAGTGCCAGAAGGCTCTATTCTTGCATACATCTCTCGCTTCCTCAACATTCATAATTCTATTCATACACGCTCCCCGGTTTCGGTTACTCCTGACTCCACCTTCCTTCAATACATGACCGATTTCACTCTCGGTCTCCCTCTGTACCTACATCCTTCCACTTTCGCATTGTATATCTTCTTAACCAATCACTCGTCCAGCATTCTTTCCACATGTCCAAACCATCGGAGCATTCCCTTTCGCGTTTTTACACCAATAGTATACTAATATACCCACAAACAACATTTACAACTGGATTTCAGAAGCGGTGGAAGCTAAATCCTGAAGTATCGGATCATGAAACATCATGTGAACATTTAGAAAATTTAAAACTTTGGAAATGAGATTAAAATCTCATGCGAAAATAGATGACGCACAGCCTTGCAATTAATAAATACGGAAAAACAAAAGTGGAAAAAACCTTTTGTCTAGATTATTGGATATAACTTTGTTTCTGGCTAAATAAAACCTAGCATTTCGTGGACATGATGAGGGACAAGGGTCTTCAAATAAAGGTAATTTCTTAGAGCTAGTTAAACTGCTGTCAAAGTATGATGTAGTATTGAAAGAACATTTATCATATATTTGAAGCAGGAAAAATCACCTAAAGTAACATATTTATCGCCAGAAACACAAAATGAGTTCATAAATGTTTTAGCCAATCACGTAAAATATCAGCTTGTCAACGAAATTAAATCGGCCAAATATTTTGGAATCATGTTAGATAGCACATCCGACGTTTCACATGTCGATCAAATGTCTGAAATGATTCGTTATGTGAAAATTAATAATAGAAAAGTAGAAGTCAAAGAAGTATTCCTGGGATTATTTCCTTTACATAGAAAAAAAGCAGCTGATTTAAGCGCTGAAATACTTAAGAAGCTTGAAAACGATGGCTTAGATATTATGATGTGTTGTTCTAAAGGTTATGATAATGCAGCAGTTATGAGTGGCATACACGGGGGAGTGCAAGCTATTATAAAAGAAGAAAACAATAACGCAATTTTTATTGGTTGTATAGATCACTCAATTTATGGCCAACATTCGTTCGCACAAAATGTGACTTGTGTTACATTTTTTGGGAGCAGTGGAGACAATATTCAACTTTTTTTCTGCTTCCACAAGCCGCTGGGAAGTGCTCCTAAACCTATTATGCATGCTGTGTGCAATTTCTCATTTCTTTGCTATCTTTTCTTTTGGAAGTATGTTCTAAGGGAAGTGAACAATGCTCAGATTGCATTACAAAGTAAAGGCTTATAGCCATAAAACTAGAAGCACTTCGTCTTTTCATTGGAGAGTGTTAAGAAGTAATCAATATTACCATATTGAAATACTTTATTATAAGTTTTATGCTAGGTTTATATGGCAACTCTTTAAGATGTCACCGCTGTCTCCGTTTTTATCTCTCTCTTGTGTCCTTGTTTTTCCGTGTGGCTGCCTTACAAATATATTTATCTTATTGAATGCAAATATCCACTAATAAACCTTTTTCATCGGACCCTGAAGTCTTAACCTCTCACATACAAAGATGTACAAAAGTTGCAAAGAAGAGTATTCACGCAGAAAACTAATATTCGGAAACGTCTAAACAACAACGTTGGAAATGGTGCCGCTTATAGAGCTGTAAGAGTGAAAATAATAATTGCATATATTTATAAAATTATTATGGAAGGGTTCAATGAAAAAACTCATTGAAAAAAATACCATATTTTAAGGGGAATTAGAAACGGAAAAAATAACCTAACACAACGTTAAGCATCAAACTTATGTATTAATTCAATACAACTAATAAGATATTGCTTTTAATGTTGTAATGCCCTTCTGCTCAATATCACAGTCATACTTGCCATCTCTCGTAAACTATGAACACAGGTATACAAATTCTTTCCCTTGTTCCACTCTAAGTGAGAGTGGAACAAGTGAATGAATTTACCCAGAGTGAAAATAATATTTGCATATTTTCATCACATTACATCTGTGGAATATCAAAACTATGAAATAGCACGTTGCTCTTCAATTTTGTGATACCAGTTTCAGATATCCATAAAAGTAGGTTTGCCGTGTGGGGCCAGCTTTAGAATTGTCCCACCCCTCTCCACCCATGGGTAAGAGTCGACTGCGGAAATACCGGGGGAGTGGGCAGCAGCACTCCTTCGAGTATTAACAATATCCATTGCGATCGCCAACCCGCCTGCCAAGCGTGGCGATTACGGCACTATCCCCCATTCTTGGGGAGGCCTATGTCCAGCAGTGGACATTAAAAGGCTGATGGATGGATGGATGGATAAAAGTAGGTATTGTTTTACGGGTTAGTTATAAACTGCAGAACCGCCTAATCTTTTTATATTAGATAGACATTGGCAAAGTCACACCCTATGACTGGAGCAAGTATTTCATTCCGCATTACATTATGAAAAATTGATGCAAGGCGTTTAATCTCTCATATACAAGGATGTACAAAAGTTACATAAGAGTATTGGCATTGATTATTTTTTGTAAATTAAGCAACACTTTTTCAAGTACAGTACAAGCAATGAATTGGCCTACAGTTGAAGCTCTAGACTCACAATCAGCGACGATAGCCTTAATAAAAATGTTGTAGCCTATTTACCCTATGTAAATAGGCTACAACACACATCTGACGTATTGGCAGATGAAGAAAAAATTACGAAGAAAAAGAAAAGGATCCCTGTGACTTCTGCCTGGAAACAAGATATAAATAAAGAGAAGGGACAGTATAGTTATCCGTACAAAGGTAATAAAAAACGAACATACCTGGAAATAATATATGACGTAGAAAAGATAGGAAGAGTATTGCAGCCGAGATGTAACTGTAGAGTCCGTAAGACGAAAAGTAAGCTCGATTACAATCGAATAGCAGACAAAGACGGAACGCATTTTCAGGGTATTTTTTTGGGCACTAAGTTGGGATCAGAAAAAAGTCTACGTAGATAATACACTTAAGCTTCTAAGGGTTCATAGACCAAGAGATAGAAATAACGCATTGACGGCAAGGCGTACTTTTTCATATGAGTATTTTTTAGAAGTGAACCTGGATGTTCTAAGACCTACTATAGTCCTTCAGTTTTAAGACCTATTACTCAACCTGCCAAACCAACAACAACACGTAAACGAAAGTTATAAAGTCTTTATAATACTGACAAGTACTTCAAGTAAAGGAAAAGCAGAGAAATTTGAAAAAGCAAGAAAGACTGCTATAACGTCACTAGATGATGTTTCTCAGAAGACTGTTAAGAAGACTGCTAACAAAAAATAAGCGAAAGAGAATAAAAAACAAGAAAATAAAGAAATTTAACGATGTCAGCTGCATTTTCTGTAGTGAAATACACATTGAAGAAGATGATCAGCCAACGGAAAATTGGATGTGCAATGTACTATCTGTAGTAACTTTTAAAGATTCGCGTATTGTACACATATTTAAAGTAGCATAAACGGGTTTTTTTTTCGCGTATAAAATAGGTGAAATTATTAACTACCTTTTACCAGACGTTCCAACCTATAATCCTATATCAGGACCGCCACTACTACAAACGGTTAGTGCGCGAAGCTATTGAAATCAAAAAGCACAGAAATTTCAATAGAGGAGATGGATTTAATCTATCATCAGCGTGGAATCCAGTGATTAATAAGTGCAAACTACCTAATATATCTTCACATTCGTCTCGCGATATAGTGAGTGTTGTGGACACCGACCGTGTCCGACAGGACAAACATCGGTGTAGATCAATCTACCCTACAAACTGACGAGGAAAAATAAAGTAGCTCGCCTCTCCAGTTGTCCCGTGACCACGGCTGCTGCAACGCAGTTGAAACGTCGGGTAAAAGGTAGTTAATAATTTCACCTATTTTGTACTATCTGTAGTCAGTGGTGTCATGAAGAGTGTTCAACCTTCGAAGGCAGTGATGATTTTATCTGTGATAACTGCTATAATTAGACAGCAAAATGTTATTTTAATTGTTCTTCTTTTACAGGACAAATATTATAAATATAATTCTATATACGAGGTTTTTATTCTATAGTGACGATATGCAAAATTGATGACGAGTGTTTAACCTCTCACATACAAAGATGTACAAAAGTTGCATAAGAAGAGTATTCACACCGAACTAAACCAGAAATCTAATATTAGGAAACATGCTAATAACGTTGGAAATGGTGCCGGTTAATTTATAGTTGTAAGAGTGAAAATAATAATTGCATATTTTCATAAAATTATTATGGAATGGCTCAATGAAATAACTCATCGAAAAAAAATACCATGTCCTAATACAAAGTTATGCATCCAATTGATATAATCATTCAACACAACTAATAAGATATTAGTTTTGATGTTGTATGCCCTTCTGCAGCAATTACACTGTTCAGCATCAGAGAATTTACATTAATATGATGTAAATAATGAAATTGTCGCGAATGAAGGCGTGCTAGAAAATAGCAACTTAAGGCTTGTAGACAAATCTGAAAGGACAACAAAGATATGTCTTCGAAAACACTTACTCGTATTTATTTTCAAATTGCAATACATCAATTGGAAGAAATTACGAGTAAATATCTCGCATACAAGAATGTACAAAAGTTGCATAATGAGAGGATTCACAACGAAATCTTAAAATGAGGTGTAGGTACTTTTCGGAATGGGGACTTCCGATTCATAGAAAAGTCGAGTGAAAATAATATTTTCATCACATTATTACATCTGTGGAACACACACAACATAAACTATGAAATAGCACGTAGCTCTTCAACTTTGTGAGACCAGTTTCACATATCCATAAAAGTAATATTTTACGAGTTAATTATACACTCAATACTAAATGAACAGTTATCTGGTGATTTTGTTAGCGCTGCTCAGGAAGAATTAAGATAAGTGTCTGATTATCTTAGAAGTATTTATATTATTATAATAATTTTGTGCACTGAAATGACATTTTATGTAGAATTAGTATTGTAATATCAGTTTGACTGATTTATTAAATTATTTTATACTATGTAACTTTTGGCTACCTCCAATTATTTAATTTTCTAAATGTTGAAATATTGTCTAGTGCAGTTAACTTTCTTTCAATAAACACGAATTATTGTAAAATCTAAACGCTTTTAATTCAACAACGTGTTTTTATTGTTTATTTTGTAAAATAAATAATGGTAATATCATCGACATTGTGACGAAACTACTTGCCACACTTATCTTTGTCCATATTTTCAGGAAAAATGTGACATAATAAGGGTTATTCTTTTTAATTTAGTTCTAAATTTATATATATATTTGGTAACATTACTATATTATCACACATTTCTTATATATTTCGGAAAGCTTAGTAATTTCACACTAAATTAAATCGTAAACAATGGTAAAAAATATATTAGCTTGGGTAAAATCTTTTTTTTGAAAGTTAAAAAGTGGTCTGCTGTAAAATTGGGTTTTTCAAGATAACACGTTATGGAAGCAAAGAACTGAAACGTTATGTATTTTTTTATGGATATTTATTCAAAACTGTCCCCATTTCCCTTCGAGAGCGCGTAATGGGTTTTGGTAAAGCATGGCCATAATTGGTGCGTTGGGCGTGAAAAGCTGGCACGGTATTCAGGGAGACCCGGTGATTCCCACCGGCCGATAGGGAACTCAAATTGGGTGATACCCTGAAAAGGAAGCTGTCCCGGCAACTGCAATATGCACGTACATATTTTTTATAGGAATACAAAAATACATTGAAATATAATAGAAAGGCATGAAAAAAGTCTACTTTTGATGTAATAGTATCTAAAAAATACTAGTTATAGGTACGTAAATCAACCAAAAAATTTTAGCGCAGATTAAACATCGTTACTTTTTGTATTCTGGTAACACTAAAAAGAATGCCAAGCACCCAGTTGTGCTAAATGCACTATTTCCAAAAGCAAAGCTTGGTAACGTTTTTTACTATGGCAATCTATTGGCGTGAAATTGAGTGTGTAGACCGGAGTGCTCCTTATAGGATTTAAGCAGAAAATACTAAAATGATAAATCTACACACATCAATAAAAGTTTGAGATCACTTTGAAAATACGAAATATTTTTGTTGGCAGTATGGTGGAACTTTTTTATTATATGTCTATGATTCTTCATTTAAAAATGTGATATTTGATCAAAAAACAATATCAAAAACATGTCAAAAACATTTTTTTTTTCCCTATAAAAAGAAATCCAATCTTTGATTACGCTTATTTAGAAATCTGACCGACAAGATTCAAGCATATTTTTTCAATTTTTCGTGTAAAAAGTTGATTTAGAAAGATGCCGAAAGGATTGCCTGAAGCTTTACGAGCAAGAATTGTTACTTTGAGGGAAAAAGGATATTCTATGAGAGAAATGCTCGCCGAGTTGCTATATCCCAATCATGTGTCGTGAACACGTAGCGGAGGTATCGCGGCATGGATAATTTTGCCGATCAACCTCGCAGTGGTCGCCCAACTGTTCTTACTGCTACCCAGAAACGTTAAATCAGACTGCTGACTGCCCGCGACCCAATAATCAATACAACTAAAATAAGAGCAAAGTTGCGGGTTGCCACTGGACTAGGAGTAAGCACTCAGACCATCAGGAATTGCTTACACCAGGATGGATTACGAGCAAGGAGATCCTGGCGAGCACCTCTGAACTCACGGCAACGACAGCAACGCAGATTGTAGTGGGCTAGGCTCCGCCAAAATGAAGATGATGACGAGGAAAACATTTGGCAAAATTGCTTCTTCGTTGACGAAACAAGAATAAGCACTCATCCATACAAACGACGTATCCGTGTCTGGAGAAGACGTGGGGATGCAGAGACAAATAACTGCCACTGGTACTGTTCAATAAGGCGGGAAATCGGTGTCCTTTTGGAGCGGAATAATGATTAGAGCTAGCGCCGGTAATCTCATATCGGGGGTTATCGAAGAAATCGTCAGACTATTTAGAATAAATCATGGCCACTAATTCGTATTGGTTGATGATAATGCACCTTCGTTGACGAAACAAGAATAAGCACTCATCCATACAAACGACGTATCCGTGTCTGGAGAAGACGTGGGGATGCAGAGACAAATAACTGCCACTGGTACTGTTCAATAAGGCGGGAAATCGGTGTCCTTTTGGAGCGGAATAATGATTAGAGCTAGCGCCGGTAATCTCATATCGGGGGTTATCGAAGAAATCGTCAGACTATTTAGAATAAATCATGGCCACTAATTCGTATTGGTTGATGATAATGCACCCGCACATCGAGCTCAGCGAGCCAATGCTGCTCTCCGTGATCACAACATTGCCAGGTTAGACTGGCCTGCCGTCTCACCTGACTTGAACCCGCCCAGGAGCCAGGAGGATTGCTGCTTGTGTTCGAGCTAAGGGAGGAGTTATCTTACCACCGAAGGAATGTAACATAGTAACAATGGCCCGCCAATAAAGGCGAAGAGACGGCACATGGTTTCTTTAGTGGGTGAAGGCCCCACACTACCCTGTTTGTTGCCCCGAACGACGGGGTGTGCGGTTAGGATCATTTTTCCCGCCTTAACAAAAAAATAGGGGAGGAGTTATCTTGTACCAAATAAAAACAATTCCGTAATAAATTCTTAATAATATTTCTTATTTCGTCGTTTTCTTTCATTTATTTCTTAGTCACAATTGCATTAACATTTTTAAAGTCAAATAATTATTTGTAAATAATTAAAAATAGTTAATATTTTAGTTTCAATAAAGTTATTATCTTTTTAAAAAAGTATCACGTAAGCACTTTTCTTTTATAGGGGCATTTTTTTTTAGTGATCTCAAACTATTTTTGCTATGTATATATTAAATATTGCATCTCTAATTGTTTTGAATAAGATTGAACACAATATTTGAAGTAATACCAATGTAAATGGATTATTAGAAAGTTTTAAATGGAGTTACAAGTATTGCTTAAAATCTTTTTCTGAGAATTTTGGCTTCGTAACTCCTAATTCATATTAGTCTGAAGTATTTTACGTAAAATAGCTTTATCTTAGTATACTAAGTTACGTTATAAATTATTTGAATGAACACCATCACTTTCAACTGATCATTTACTAAATGTATTATTCAGTCCGCGCGAATATTAACGGCATTTTAAAGATGTCAATTTTAGGCAAATAATAAATATAGTGAACAGGTATGTAATAATTTTCTTTCTTTAAATTATAAATTGTATGTATTCCTTTTGTTTTAACAGAATAAAATAAGCTTAGAAATGGTAAAGTTGTCCTTCCAAAGCAAGACTTCTGAAAGTCGTAAATCACTTCCCAAAACTCAAATTCTTGAAAATATTATAATAAAGAAAGCAGAAAATGATTCATTACAAACTTCATGAGCGAATATTGCACCAGCCACATCCACAACCACTCCTACGAGCTACGAACAGCCTTAGTTCATAGAAATTACACTACTCCTGATGATATTGGAACTATGGAATTGGAGACTGACCCTATAATGATAATATCAAATGATACGGATCAAATAGAATGTAGCTATCAAAATAATATTCAAGATTTAATGAACAAATAAATAGTCATCAACGAGCAAAATATAGTATACCAGCCTAATTTAAGCAACACTTTTTCAAATACAGTGCAAGCAATGAATTGGCCTACAGTTGAAGCTTCAGACTCACAATCAGCGACGATAGCCTTGATAAAAATATTGTAGCCTATTTACATAGGTCTGACGCGTCGGCAGATGAAGAAAAATAAAACAGAGAAAAATAATCAATGTGAAAATGTGTGTGTAGTATCCGTATAAACGTAAGAAAAACAAAAGAACACACCTGGAAATAATATATGATGTAGAAAAGAGAGGAAGAGTATTGCAGCCGAAATGTAACTGTAGAGTCCGTCCATATTAGATTGCAATCGAATAGCAGACACAGACAGAGAAGGCATTTTCAGGTAATTTTTTGGGCACTAAGTTGGGATCGGAAAAATATTTACGTAAATAATACACTTAAAGCTTTTAAGGGTTCATAGACCAAGAGATAGAAATAACTCATTGACGGCAAAGCGTACTTTTTCTTATGAGTATTAGTCTTAGTCAAAGATATATATTTTGAGTAACCCTATGCAAATAATAAGAGTGAATCCAAATTCCTATCATGCTCAGTATTTTACCCGCGAATATTTTAACTCGGAGCATGTCACTACATGCTCTTTTAAAATCCATTCGACCTGGCAAAAGGCCTGGAGAGTAGCCACAGATGTTAAGGCATTTAAAAATATGCCTGATAGGAAAAAAAAATTTGATCAGATCCTTGGACCAGTTTGCCAAAACGCACAAATAGAATTATTGTCCGAAACAGCCGAGTACCTTGCCAAAAAAAAAGCCTTAAAATTAAAAAATAAGGATGTATGATGACTTACAAAGCCCAAAAAGCTCTAGTCTGAAGGATTATCACCTATCAATACTATGATAGTATTCTCTTTGAAGATTAAAATCTTCTAAGAATCTACTACCTACTCTTGTTTAATCACATAAGCCTAAAGATCTTTAGATCCTCTTCAATGTATGTTGACGCTATTTTAATTACATACAAATTTGCTTTACTCTCCAAGCCGGTCTGTGTGAAAGGACAATAAATGTTTTTTTTTTATATTTAGTTGTTTACATACTTTATAGTATCCATATGATGCAATTTTAAATTTATAATCAAAACTAAATTACTAACATTATTTTTTAAATCAGTTTTATTACTCCTGTAAAGTTGATCAGTTACGAGGTTTGAATATTAAAGCAATATGCGGATTGTGAGCCTTACACGACTGGCTGTGTGGCGTTAGAATTGTCCTACCCCTCTCCACCCATGGGAGTCGTAAGAGCCGACTGAGGGAATACCGGGAGAGTGGGCAGCAACACTCCCTCGAGTATTAACAACATCCACTGCGATCGCCAACCCGTCTGCCAAGCGTGGCGATTACGGCACTATCCCCCATATGAGCGCACAGGACCGCTCGTTGTGGCGTTCTCTTGGGGAGGCCTATGTCCAGCAGTGGACGTCGAAAGGCTGATGGATGGATGGGCCTTACGAATGCCTGTTTTGGATTGCTGGCATCGGTACTTATATACGCTGACTATTTTTCGTTTATTTTTTTTCGTAATCTTGTAATAAGACTACGTCAAACCACTTTCAATCATATACAAAGTGGCTAGTGTTGTATTATCGTCTGTCTCGGTTCCGGCTACAAATCTGACCGAGTAGTTGGCCTCGCTTCTCGGTTGAATCGACGTGAATGGTTCTCGGTCGAGACTAAGAAATATGAAAACAGAGCTCGACCGCACGTTGGTGAGCTGTCTTTCGATAATATTGCAATGCCGTGTGGGGCCGGCTTTAGAATTGTTCCACCCCTCTCCACCCATGGGAGTCGTAAGAGCCGACTGAGGGAATACCGAGGGAGTGGGCAGCAGCACTCCTTCGAGTATTAACTACATCCACTGCGATCGCCAACCCGCCTGCCAAGCGTGGCGATTACGGCACTATCCCCCATTCTTGGGGAGGCCTATGTCCAGCAGTGGACTTTAAAAGGCTGATGGATGGATGGATGGATGACCAACTTATTTAAAATTTAATATAAAAATGATTTTTCTTTGTTATAAAACAGTACTGTTTAATTACTAAACTATTACTAGGACTTACTGAGAATTTTCTGACCGGTTGGGTGGGAAGACAAACGAAACCATAAAAACAGTAGTAAGGTAGACACAACTTCGAGAAAGAGGTTAATCGACGAATCCGGACCGGCGGGGTAGCAGTAGTAGGTAGTAGTAGGGAGCGGAGTTCAGGAAGCTAAGGGAGATTTTCTCGCACAAAATTCCGCAGTGTCTGAAAACTAAGGCACTAAGGCTAAACGACCAGTGATGACATGCAAGACAAAGTTGACCCTAAATGTTGGCCTTGTATCATGACTCAGTCACACAGCGTGCCATGATCGAATCCTTAATATGGAGCTCAGTAGGAAAACGGGAGTGACCAACATAGCCCACCATGTTAGCGTTCTGAAGTAGAATTTGGCAGACCACATCGTTGGGGTAAAAAAGTTCTAGAATGGCGACCGGATTGGACGGCGCAGTGTACGACGATGTTTTTTACGTGGGTGTGTAACCCAATTGTTCCTAAAAGGCTTTATCGGTTTTAATTTAATTTTCGTAGGTTTGAATGGAAGTATGGATGGTTTAGATTCACAACTGGACACAGTAAGTCGCGCTATAAAAGTATTCTAACTTTTAATATTTTTAGCGAAAATTTGTATATCTATTATTTTATGAGTTTTCGCATGTCAGACAATGAAACCACATATTTTAAAGAGATGGCCAAAAAATGTATGGTATAATGTGCCACAGAATGTACAGAGATCAATAATTGTAGGTTATTTTAAAGTTTAGACGTTCCATATAAAGAATTAAAAATGTTCATGAAGCACAGCAGATCTGGACAAAAGTTGAACAGAAATATTTCATTGTTCCGATGTTATCATGATTACATAGTGTATTCATTATGGCATTAGATGTGTATTAAAGCGTTTACATGTAGATACGCTTAAGTATATAAATCATGTATAATGTTATTATTGTTTTTGATTAGATATTACAAGTCCCCTGATATGTTCTCTTACATATACCAAAATTTGATACACAAATGTAAACGTTCAATTTGCCCTACTAAAGTACAATTATTACATATTTAGATATTTTTATATATATTTTTAGCATTTGACATGCTTAGCACTATACATTAAACACAAAGTGAAAAATGTGAAATCGAAAATAACAGTCAGGAGCAGGATTTGAACCTGCATCTTCTGGATACCGTCCAGATGCTTTACCAATTCAGCCATCCTGACAATTGCTCCTGACTGCTAATTTCGATAACACATCATACTTAACGTCTTTGGGTGACGCCTGCGCTATCTGTCGGACGTATTTTCATACATTATACCGACCAGGTAAACTTAATTTTACAATTAAGATTTTACCTAATAATTGCGCAAACCCTTTAAATATTTAGATATTTTTATATATATTTTTAGCATTTGACATGCTTAGCACTATACATTAAACACAAAGTGAAAAATGTGAAATCGAAAATAACAGTCAGGAGCAGGATTTGAACCTGCATCTTCTGGATACCGTCCAGATGCTTTACCAATTCAGCCATCCTGACAATTGCTCCTGACTGCTAATTTCGATAACACATCATACTTAACGTCTTTGGGTGACGCCTGCGCTATCTGTCGGACGTATTTTCATACATTATACCGACCAGGTAAACTTAATTTTACAATTAAGATTTTACCTAATAATTGCGCAAACCCTTTAAATATTTAGATATTTTTATATATATTTTTAGCATTTGACATGCTTAGCACTATACATTAAACACAAAGTGAAAAATGTGAAATCGAAAATAACAGTCAGGAGCAGGATTTGAACCTGCATCTTCTGGATACCGTCCAGATGCTTTACCAATTCAGCCATCCTGACAATTGCTCCTGACTGCTAATTTCGATAACACATCATACTTAACGTCTTTGGGTGACGCCTGCGCTATCTGTCGGACGTATTTTCATACATTATACCGACCAGGTAAACTTAATTTTACAATTAAGATTTTACCTAATAATTGCGCAAACCCTTTAAATATTTAGATATTTTTATATATATTTTTAGCATTTGACATGCTTAGCACTATACATTAAACACAAAGTGAAAAGTTTTCGATTTCACATTTTTCACTTTGTGTTTAATGTATAGTGCTAAGCATGTCAAATGCTAAAAATATATATAAAAATATCTAAATATTTAAAGGGTTTGCGCAATTATTAGGTAAAATCTTAATTGTAAAATTAAGTTTACCTGGTCGGTATAATGTATGAAAATACGTCCGACAGATAGCGCAGGCGTCACCCAAAGACGTTAAGTATGATGTGTTATCGAAATTAGCAGTCAGGAGCAATTGTCAGGATGGCTGAATTGGTAAAGCATCTGGACGGTATCCAGAAGATGCAGGTTCAAATCCTGCTCCTGACTGTTATTTTCGATTTCACATTTTTCACTTTGTGTTTAATGTATAGTGCTAAGCATGTCAAATGCTAAAAATATATATAAAAATATCTAAATATTTAAAGGGTTTGCGCAATTATTAGGTAAAATCTTAATTGTAAAATTAAGTTTACCTGGTCGGTATAATGTATGAAAATACGTCCGACAGATAGCGCAGGCGTCACCCAAAGACGTTAAGTATGATGTGTTATCGAAATTAGCAGTCAGGAGCAATTGTCAGGATGGCTGAATTGGTAAAGCATCTGGACGGTATCCAGAAGATGCAGGTTCAAATCCTGCTCCTGACTGTTATTTTCGATTTCACATTTTTCACTTTGTGTTTAATGTATAGTGCTAAGCATGTCAAATGCTAAAAATATATATAAAAATATCTAAATATTTAAAGGGTTTGCGCAATTATTAGGTAAAATCTTAATTGTAAAATTAAGTTTACCTGGTCGGTATAATGTATGAAAATACGTCCGACAGATAGCGCAGGCGTCACCCAAAGACGTTAAGTATGATGTGTTATCGAAATTAGCAGTCAGGAGCAATTGTCAGGATGGCTGAATTGGTAAAGCATCTGGACGGTATCCAGAAGATGCAGGTTCAAATCCTGCTCCTGACTGTTATTTTCGATTTCACATTTTTCACTTTGTGTTTAATTATTACATAGTTTATTACTAGTGGAGCTCTAAATAATAAAATAAAATAATTGCACAAAAGAAATGCAACAAACAGAAACAGACAACGTAAGTTGAGCTTTTGTCATTTGACAGCTTTATTGAGTGTTACCATGAATTAAAGACAAAATATACTTAGACGCGTAAATGTCCTTTATTATTTTAGTATAAATGTAAGTAATTAATTATTGAGTACTGGTTCTGTATAACAGATAATTTAAAATTAAATGTTGATATGAATCTATCGTAAGCTAGCGATATAATACTGTTTGATGTTATATGCATTACCTATAGATATCCAACATATATTTTTACCCTACTCTCTACCTATTTTTGTAAATTGGCAATCAAGTGTTTGGAAATAATTTAAAAGGAAGGTACCATATCTGCTATGAACTTTAAAAAGCAAATAAAAATTCTTCATTTATTCTGTTTATTTTAATTACCATCATTTTATCTTTGTACAGCTTGCGGCACAATTTGGCGAACTCCTTTTACATCAAACCACAAACCCTTATCGAAATATTTAAATAACAGGTAGGCTAATGGTCGCACTTGACAATGTCTGCAAGGAACTCTAGTATCCTATATTAATTTATAGTTTTTTTATTATATAAAATCTCAGAAAGGCCTTTAACAAAATAATGTGTTTAGTCTAACCTTAGGAGACATGATTCACCCTCATGTTCATATCATTCATTCGATGGAAAGAAGTACATAATTATTCTAACGAATCTGGTTAGACTGAAACTGACCCCAA
The DNA here is from genome assembly GCA_948253155.1 of Leucoma salicis. Lineage (NCBI taxonomy): Eukaryota > Metazoa > Arthropoda > Insecta > Lepidoptera > Erebidae > Leucoma > Leucoma salicis. Next base: position 12,394,319 of record OX411815.1, read on the forward strand.
TACAATTGGGAATAACAAGAGATGACGATGAATGTAACAAGGATTGGCATACTGGTGTGACGATTCAGGAAATGCTCGTGTAGTGTTCGAGAGCAGCCGCAGTGTGATGATGCAATGCTGAGTTATCGCTTCTCTGTCGCGCTGCCAGGACAAGGCGGCTCAGTAGCGGCCGGTATTCTCTCTCAGAATATCTCTCGTACGACTCCAAACCTTCTTGTAGCTTCAGGATTAAGCTGTCGTAGTTCTTACGGACGACTTCTAGAATCTAAAAAAAATAATGGATATTGGTTAATTGTCCGAAGTTTTTTGCGTTTGAGCTAATTTCAGATTATTTGAAACAACCCTAAGCGCACAATATATTTCTCTTACAAATATATTAGTGGTGGAGCCCTATTTGTCCCAGCACGAATGGGGCAAAGTTGGCCACGCGCGCCTTTGTGTTGCTAGCGTCTATAGGCTACGGTACGCTTACCCTCAGGTGTGCATAAGCTTGTTTGCCACATATGTGGTACAAAAAAAAACTTGGGCAACAACATTTCCAGTAGGTGGAAATGTATTATTTTCTGTTTTCACAAAATTCATTCTAAAAGGCAAGTCTTTTGTATTCACTCAAAAATTTTCTTTTAAATAGACACCTTGCGCTGGATAATAGGTAAAGGAGACATTACAAAAAAAATATATATATCTATCCTCGCTAATTTTTTTGGCCTGTCTGAAAGCGAGGTGTCAGTTATCGGAATTGGTTGAAATAAACGGCGACCTGAGAAACATATCGATCCAAGTGACATTGTTTTTCTAAATCTAGATTTTAGCACAGAAGCTCCAAAACAATACAACAATAGTTTCATGCTTAGTTTAATTATATATCTGGATAGACCCTCGGCGTTGTAAACGCGTCAAAAAAAATTGGGGTGAACTTTTCACCCCAATGCTGTTAGTGTCAATCGTGACGTCACTTGAAAAGGTCGTATCTAGGAGCAATAGTGTGTCATTTAAAATGTCAACGTGTGTAATTAAAGTGTGCCGAAACTACAAAAATCGGAAAATGAGCACTAAAGATATCTCTTATCATCCATCGGTTAGTAACATTATTTCATACAATAACTGGCTAAATAAGTCATTTAAATATTCCGAAAATAAATTAATTTTAGTTCGTATTTTTTATGTGATACCAGTTTATGAACTTAAATTTCCCGCGTAAACTTGCAAAGTTGGTGATATTTTAACGATAGAGAGTAATAGAAACATTACCTAACATAATTATTAGCATTTTTAATGGATCCATAAAGCTGCACAGCCGTCATTTTCGGAATTAATTACAATATTACTATTTGTAATATTATTATTTATTATATTTATAAAGATTGTTTACATTTTTAAATTTATAATTATCGTGGGTTATAGTAATATTCTCATTAAAGATGAGGTTATATATAGTATATATTTTTTTATAATATATTAAGGTTATGAGAGTAAATAGAAAGAGATAATTGACTATATACCTACGAAACATTTTGTAGTATAAGAATGCCTTGAATCTATGATAATATAATTTTCCCATAATTTAATACTAACCACGGAGTACAGAAAAATAGCGGAGGTGTTTCAAGGCAAAATCTCTTTAGAACGAAGCGTCGCTAAATGCGGGTGTTCGGGGGACGAGGTACAACAATAGCTCCTCCAAAGATCAATATTCATCTAGCGGTGAAATGTATTTTACAGGGTAACAGAGCTAACTTCATTAATTTAGTTCCTCTTTTCACTGCTACCGCGTAACAAGCAAATCAGTTTGTTCCAGAACATTCTATATACGTTAGTATGGCGGGACCACATTATTTATTTATATTTTTACCAAAATATGAAGCAGTAACTTAGTTTATTTTTAAGGTTATATATCAAAACTATCTAATAGGTACAGAAACTACCGAAAAGAAACCTGTACAAATAAACTTCACCAATGCGGCAGTCGTATACTTTTCGTAACCTTGGGTGTGTTAATTTTACTCGCGCTTGGCCATTTTTTTCAGCATATGGATCACAAGAGATACAAGTATTATAATTATTTTATCATTTATACACGTAAATTAACGAATAAGGCAAAATAAAAGAAGTCGTTTATAAAAAAAACGTTATAGGTTACAATTAATAATTACGATAACATGGTTAAAATTAATAATTACGATAGAAATGAACTTTTGAAAGAAGTTTGATACCCTATCAGGGTAGGTAGCTAAAAATAATCTGACAGCAATTTTAACTCAAGAAAGAATCAACTTAGAAAAATCAACTCCAGAAAGAATCAGAGTCTTTTCTATTCCAAGACCAACATAAGAATGAAAAATCCATACAGCTTCTCGGAACTTGACGTTCAAGATTCGTGAGATTTCAAATTTTGAAAATTATTAAACGTGAGAAAATAGCGATCCTATCGCAGTGACGGTTCATGACACTGACACAAAGAGTATACAGCTTTTCGGAACTTGACGTTCAAGATTCGTGAGATTTCAAATTTTGAAAATTATTAAACGTGAGAAAAGAGCGATCCTATCGCAGTGACGGTTCATGACACTGACACAAAGAGTAATACATATAACCAGAAACACTGACACTACTGTTTTAGGCCCACTGTGACGTCGATGACCTAGTTGAAGGCGACATGACCTAGTTGCCTTGCGGCATCTCCGCTCGTTTTCTGTACTCCATGGAAGCGTCGCTAAATGCGGGTGTTTGGGAGACGAAGTACAACGATAGCTCCGCCCCTATATCAAAACCCATCTAGCAGTAAAATGTATTTTACAGCGTAATAGAGCAAATTTTTCATTAATTTAGTTTGTATTTTCACCACTAAGGCGTTACAAGCAAAACAGTTTGTTCCAGAACATTCTATATGCGTTATATCTATGGTATGGGTATCTTGGTGCTTGGGATAAATAAATACATCCCTATTAGCATAAATTCCTTCATGCAGTCCTAACGTATTTATGCGTTTCTAATTTCTGTATAAACAGGTAATCTAAAATGATAACAAATAACCAATACCAAGAAGAAAAAAAAGCAATTTAATAACATGACTAATATATTCGATAGTGGGTTCGCTGGTACGACGTAAACTCTTTTGTTATCAATTATTTTCGAATACTCACCGACAGATGAGACGTCATTTTACAATAATTATTTTTTCAAATTTCGTGTAACTAAGCAATAAATCTTTGAAATAATTAATATTTTTTTAATAAAGAAATTAAACACAATTTACTTATTTGTGCCGAAAATTCTTATAATATGCTTTTATAATATTAAAATGACGATATCGGTGAGTTGTGGGTAGAACTCCACTTTTCGACGACATATGTCTCTTGCGAATTAACGAAACAAGAAAATGTGTTTTAAAAATTTAAACTACTAATACATAAAATGTTATGCCATTTTGTTTTAAGTTTGATCCTGAGCCATTTCTACACCCATCAACAGCGCACTTCATGGTTAAAAGAATTTAAAACATATTTAAACGTAAGATGCGTCCGAACCGAACGCAGTGACGGTTCACTCGAAACTGCGGTTTGAGGCCCCGCCCACTGTGACGTCACTGACCTACTTGAAGGCTAAATGACCTAGTCGGCTTGCGGCATCTCCGCTATTTTTCTGTACTCCGTGATACTAACACTGAAACTGGTATCATTACGCACGCACACAAACAAATTGCATAAGCGTAATGACAGCTGTCACGCACACTAGCATAATAATTCCCGCCCGATTTTTATGACGTTAATAAGAGTGACACACCATCTAGATAAATAATTAATCAAAGCTTTCATGTCATACTGTTCCAAATTCTATTTAGTATTTTTTTTCCTAAGAGATCCCAACTCAATCTCAAATATGATTAACACTTTACTTTTGTTTAGAATTTAAATAAAAGATGGTACGAATACAGCTTTATAATGAAACTTTGGTTACAAAAATATAGAATTTGAATGGACGGACGATCATGTAGCGAATTAAAAGGGCGAGTGTCGAGGTGCGCGGCGCGGCACCTCAGCTTGGCGCGCCCTCTCCCCGCGCTGCCCTGTACTTGCGTGAACACTAACTGTGTACATCTCGCTTACTGATTGCATTAGTACATTATCTGGGTGGACGGTAACTAATCCTTAAATCTTCTACTAAACTTTCGAGTTAGTATGGCACGGTAACAATATAATTAGACCTAATTCAGAATCCGTGAGTACATAAACAATATCATGTTAATCTTAACTGAATTTGTCATCTTATAGAGACAGCGTATCACATACCTAAATGACTGAGTATTTTTTATTTCTTTCCCACATTTTATCGCAACAAGATGTTCCTATAATATAAATACGTCACTATAATCCACCACATATTAATAATATTTGTGCAAAAATAGTTATCCCGCAGTAACTGTACCTTTAAAAACGTAGCCTACTTATTTTCCTCACTCTGAACTATGCAAACTTTCATGTTGATCGGTTCAGTAGTTACGACATGAAAGCGTTATAAATCAACAAATACATTATCAGGTAAGGGTCAAAAAAGCCTTACATTTTTATTTTTCTTATTTACATAATAAGAATGTTAACGCTTGTAGCAACCACTTACTAACAATAAACTGCCTTGTTTAAACAAATAATGAAAAACAGTTTTTATGTAACACTAGAGGACCCGGTGAACTTCTTATCACCTACAATTTATTTTATCAGCTATTATCAATCCTTTTTTTTGTTGAGGTGGGGAAAAATGTACCTAACTGCACACCCTGTCGTTCGGGGCAACGAACAGGGTAGTGTGGGGCCCTAAACCCGCCGTGTGCCGTCTCTCCGCCTTTATTGGTGGGCCACTGGAACTATGTTACATTACTTCAGGGGAGCTATCAATCCTAATCAATCTGCATCGTCTAAGGTTGAGATTTTGATAGGTTAAAATGCAATTTGCTTGTAATGCAAATGAATTAGAAATAAATGTCGTCTGTTAGCCAAATACCTATACCAATTAACCAATATCGAACTTACTGCGAGCGGGATCCCGCTCATTAAGGTTCTCATTTTACAAATAATTTGTTGTTTAAAGTAGCTGAGCAAGTGAAGTGCTAAAATACTCATAATTTTTTTTTATATTTATACTTTTTTTATAGGATTCCCTTTTTTTACTTCTAAGCCACCCCTGTATTGACTGTATTAGAGCGAACAAAACAAAAACAATTCTTCACATCGCTCAAGCCAGTATTCAGTTTTAGCGCGGCTAACGAACAGCAAGTGCTTTTTATAGTAGTGTAGTATAAGATAACATCCCACTGTCTGACGTTGCTTAAAATTCTTGCCAGTTCGTATAAATGTCTATCATAAGTTTATATTGCTCTGTTGCATTTGCTATGTATTTGCCACATAATACCAACACTTTATTTTATTCACAACACCGCACTCGCCTGCTATATACTCTGAATCCTGTGTGACTCAACAGATGGCGTTACTAAAAAATTTAGATCGCGGTATAACATTTTCCCTGGTGTTATAGTGTAGTTATAAATACGAAACCACAGGTCAAGACCCCTAACTAAACAACCCACTGTTGGGCATAGGTTATATTTTTGTTAGAGTAAATCTTAAATACTTAAGACTAACTCTACTAAGGCCCACTTGTTGCGCGTTTCAGAGTCAGAGCTATTGAATATAGCGATGGGACGAGTTGTATATTTTCGAACTCGATCTACTCGAATCGAAATAATGCTCAACTCGAGCTGACTCGATGTCAAATGTCAATGTCAACCCGTCAAGTAGCAGTAACTACGAGTTCAACTCGTAGCGTGAATATTATGGAAATTCTTATATTGCAGTATGCTTCAAATGAACGACCGAACTGGCGACCGACTCACCGCCGCCGACTTGGCAGCTAATCATCAACTCGACTTAATCATACACAGAGATGAGCACAGAAATAATTCGAGTTGCCCATCGCTAATTGTATATAACTGCGAGCGTACTGCTAACGCAGGGCTAATTAATTATTTTTGCTTACACTGCTAAGAGTTAACACTATACCATGCGTAAAATAATTAACTATTAAACCCGCTAAAATTGGAGGGTTAAATGTCTATCTCTGGGTTTATTACGTCAAAATTGTGAGCCTATGCTAGTTTGTGTTTTGTATTTAAAAAACAACAACAGAATAACATTGCATCGTTTATTTTTATTGTCCTGATGAGTGACTTTTTGGTTTCTGATGATGTGTTCATGTGTGTTCAGCCCCCCTAGACAACGGGATATGCTTATTATGTCGTCGTAATTAATGTCAATCCCACCGGTCAGTTCGATAGCACCAGCAATTTCTTATTTATTTTCAATAACATGTGACTAATACACAACACTTTGTACTCGTAGAAGACTTAAAACTTTATTATTTATCAATTAGCTGACCCTAACAATAGTCGCGTAACACAACCATAGTGCGATTCAACGGGCTGAACCACGCCATCTAGTGACAAATATAGTACTAATTTATTCAATAAACGTAATTAAACATTAGAGTAAGTTTTGAACTGGACAACATGTTTACCTATATTTGGTTATTATATCACAAAAAAGTAAACTACTACAACTTGTAAAATTAGGGCCACGTATATTAATTTCCTTCACATTTCACAAAATAATACAGATATATTGTCATTTAATACACTCGAGATAGTAAACAAACAACAATTTGACATAATGACATATCGCCGTTCAACTTATACTACCAAAAACACGAGGCGTCAATTCAAATCTGACATTAAACAAAAACTTATGCAATTAACTGTAATGTGAATGAGAGAAGAATACTTGTGTCGTTCATCATTCATTCCTTTTGGATTTGGCTGGGATGTAAGCGGAATAAGGTTAGTAAAACCTGGATGAATTTTCTTACGCGCAAGATAAATTTTGAATTAGATAGTTATTCATGTAACCTAGGTTAGTAAACGCAAAGGTATTTAGTTATCTCAAAATTTCCGCGCAAGTGGCCCTTAAGTTATTAATGAAAGTATTTTCATATTTATCTTATCATGGAAATACGAATGAATGCCGTCGGCAGACAGCTGACAGCTGATTGAGGTGATGACTAGGCTTGGGTAATATCACTTTTAAAGAGTATTGAATCGTACCTATATATTGGTTTTGAGTATCCGATATCGTATCTATATATTTCAATACCTATATATTGATTGAAATCTATGCTCATTTTAGATCTATTTCTCTTAGCAATTGACATGCTCCGCTACTTTTTAAAGTACAAATTATTTGTGAATAAAGAAAAAGAGATTTTTAGTAGGAGCAGGAATCGAACCCGCCTCTTTTCCAATCCGGGGAAGCGCTCCAAACCACTAAGCTATCCTACTGATCTTTCGATCATCCCAAATTCTTGAATTGGGTTCGATTACCGCTTCTACTAAAAATCTCTTTTTCTTTATTCACAAATAATTTGTACTTTGAAATCTATGATATTCTGAAACCGACAATTAATGATATTTTACCATACCTACCTTACCTATGTAGGTTATATCGTATGTCGTCTCAGTGTTCAGACAGAAAACAATTTAAGTTCAAGCTTACAGTCTATTAATAAAGTCCAAAATAAAAACCTATAATATATTAATATATTTCGTGCAAACATTTTGAACTTAAGTGGCTATCCTGAGGCGGCATGAAGTTCGTCGGCCAGCTAGTCCTAACGCTAACAGAAACTAAGCTGTAACAGAACTGTGTCTGTAGATTTAAATGTAATTAATAAACATATGTAGGTACTGTATTAGGCTATATGTATAGACGTGTCTATTAGATTTTATTTCTGTTTGTGTGTTCGCACATCACGGAAAAACTACTGAATGGATATTGATACAACTTTTTTTATTGCGTATGGTGGCAGATGAGCTATGGTCCATCTGATGGTAATTGGTAACCATCGCTTGCCGAGAGTATTGTCAAGCCGCAGCTCATAATTTCATTTCACAGATACTTATGAAATATCAAGAGATTAGACTTAAAAACTGGTCAGTAGGTATACATTTTATCCCGCTACTATATCGAGAACCTGATATACCTAAAAACAAGCTCTATATAGCTGTGTCAGAGTTATGATGCACCTAGATCTAAGATATTTGAAAAAAGAATTAGTGTATTATGGCTATTTAGACGTCCCTGAATGCAACACAATTTTCTTTGGAATTTTTGTCTGTTTGTTTAGTCGGGCATCACTCAACAACTTTTTTGTTTGATAGCTTAATTAGACTCAAAAAGATGTATAAGTTTTATCTGAGGACACGGGCAGAGGCTACTGATAAAAAAAATTACTCAGGATTTTGATTTTCCTATTTTGAAAGCGAGTGATGGAACTTTCCATGGATAGGTGTTTTCGCAGTGCAATGTAATGAAATGAACTTTCCTTAATACTTTTTTCTGGCTTAGGACTGACAGCATTAGGTATTAGGTCCATGTTTTTTAAAGTTGCATCACGAGGTAGGTATGACAACAACAACAACAACAACATAGCATCACGCCTGTATTCCCCAAAGGGGTAGGCAGAGGTGTATTACACACCCACGACTCGCCAGCTATGTTTAAGTCCCACGTAATAGGGGGCGAGCCTATTGACGTCTACCGGGCACATTTCCAAACTCGGGGTTGCTACTGAGAATTTTTCTTTTTAGGAAAAAGCTCAATAGCATTGCCCGACCCGGGGATCGAACCCGAGACCTCATGATTAGCAGTCGCATACACTACCGCTACACCACCGAGGCAGTTGGTAGGTATGTCGCGCAATATATGCGACATTTAGCTCTTTTTTCTACAATGTCATATTTAATACTTTCTAACATTTACGCGAATTTCACACATTTTGAAATAAAACTACGCTATACTAATTTTATTATACTAGCTTAAAATCTCATACATTGTAAGCATAAAACTTAGAGTAGATATTTTTAATTGTGTTTCTAAACGAATATTATGTGGGTTGAAATAATAAACCAAAAATTTGTATAATCATATTACTGTGGGTAGATGAAACCGTTGAAATAACATATCAGCTTTGGACATCTACCATCTAAGTCCACCCGTGATCACGAATGCTGTAAAGTATTCGAAACGTCGGGATAGCAAAAAAATCAAGTAAACGCGATAGATTCCGTAAACGTAGTTAATAATTCCAAATTACGCTTGTATTTGGCCGCGACATTGCTCTAATTATGTAAGTACAGGTAAGTACACAATACACACAATACGTCTATTTACACTTGGTAATTATGTGATAAATTTCTTCCGCAATTATTTACACTATTTTACCCACACTACTGATACTATCCTAATATACCTATATAAAAAAATATACAGTATGCACATTAAAAATTTTCAATAAGAGCAATAAAAACTTGGAAGCTTAACTGAACTAAGCAAGCGCAGAGAGAGAGAGAGAGAGAGAGAGAGAGAGAGAGAGAGAGAGAGAGTAATAAAACACAAAAATATTTTAAACATAAATTATTTCAAAATTGGAGCAAATATGTGGTCACGGTCACGGTCAAAGGTCATGTCAATAACAAAAAATATTAAATTCATTTAAAAAAATACATTATCTTGTGTAAATTAAGATCAGTATTAGACTAACATTTTTTTCTATTACTAGACGCAGGTGTTCAGAAGATAATTTATTCTAAAGTCAAACCTTAATTCCTTATGATAATAATCAAAATTAAACGACATAATATATTATTGTATTCTCTCGCGGGGCGCCATCAATATCTCTATTTCACTCATATACATCGGATATCGTATTTGCTCCACCAGTCAGTTCGTTCGAAGCGTAGGTAAGTATCTAATAATAATAGCCAAGAACATCATAGATATTTTGCGTATCCTATGTATTTACAAGATCATACATAAATATGTTTTTCGTTGTTGTATGCGGACTGTCACGACGGTTGCGGGTACGAGAGAGATTAGCGAAATGTAGTTCTTAGTACCTACGTAATATGAAAGACACCGAGTTAACAGTTAGTAGTCTGTGCTATACAGATCGGCGCGTCAATATTGCTATTTCACTCATATACATAGGACATCGTATCCTCTCATGCGCTCGGTTCGTTCGAAGTTTAAGTATCTAATAATAATAGCCAAGAACATCATAGATTTTTTGGGTATCCTATGTATTTAGGTATTTACAATATCATTATGTTTTCGTAGTTGTATGCGTACTGTCACACAAATTAGCGAATGTAGAATGTAAAATTTACCAGTAAAACAAACAATCAACGAGTTGGTACAAAATAAAAATAAAAACTAGACGTCGCGGGACGTCTAGCAGATGTAAAACCATCGAAATTACTTATAATACTATTGTAGAGATAAAATGATCATAACTTAACAAAGTACTCCTCAAGACGAATCAAACGAGTATAAACTCGATAGGGTTGCGTAGTTTCATTAGAGTTACTGTGGCCATCTTCCAGCTCCATCGTCAGACCCTGGAAACCATCTAGAGACAAAGTACTCGTCAAGACAAATTATACGAACCCAAACTCGATGGAGTTATGTCCTTTTATAACGGAGTTTTTATGGCCACCCTCTAGCTCCATCATCAGACCCTGGATACCATCTAAAGATAAAGTACTCGTCAAGACGAATCAAATGGTTCCAAACTCGATGGGGTTGCGTCGTTTCATTATAGAGTTCCTATGTCCACCTTCCAGCTCCATCATCAGATCAGCTCCATGTCATCATAATATTGCATTGTCACGCGATATACACATGCGTGTAAAATTTCAGCTCAATCAGAAACCGGGAAGTGTGTCAAATTTACGTTGCAAGATTTGAACGGGACAAGTAATATAAAAGCGTCGCCACGCTAACAGCCGATTTTACCCTTCCTCCGCATTAGATGTTTCACATCAAAAAATGCCTACTTAGCATAATTATCATGTATTTTGAAAACCTAGCAAGTTTAAGTTACCATTTTATAGAATCCCCGATGGGCATTGCAATCGCCGGGATGTGGAAAATGCGAGAGGAGACATGTATCTAATTTGCCTGAAGTCGAGACTATTTTAGGGTGGACCTTCGTGTGGGGCCGGCTTTAGAATTGTCCCACCCTTCTCCACCCATGGGAGTCGTAAGAGCCGACTGAGGGAACACCGGGGGAGTGGGCAGCAGCACTCCTTTGAGTATTAACAACACCCACTGCGATCGCCAACCCGCCTGCCAAGCGTGGCGATTACGGCACTATCCCCCATTCTTGGGGAGGCCTCTGTCCAGCAGTGGACGTTAAAAGGCTGTTGGATGGATGGATGGAATGGGATAAAAAGCACTTGGTTCAATTTAACCTCATGAAGACACAGATTGGCGTAGTCAATGTAAAAAGGGCGCTGAGAAGATGTAACTATCCCCATCTCCGAAGGCATTGGTGTCTTCAGTATCGACCTTTTCAATATAATCAAGTTCTTAAATCAATTTGGAGAACAAAGGCAGAAACTGTTGCTGTGGTGTTTCCCAAGCGCTTTAATCAACGGTACTAATCACGGTAGGCGGCCAAGGGCTTAGCTGTGTACATGATGTTACCAAAGTTTAAGATCGAAGGTTACCGGTCGTCATCAGGGCTCATGTGATGATGACCTCCGCTCATCTGACACTTTTGGCAATAAAAAAAACGATTTTCTTTTTATTATAAGGAATGCGCCTGCGCACAGTGAGCCGCACGGTGACCCTACGGCCCCACAGACGCAATATCGAGAGCCACATAGCCACGGGGGTCACTGGTGACCCATTTCAAACATGGTTGAGAAAATATTTTATTATTTTTAAAAAGAAATTAAATATACAGGTTTATTTTGATGCTTTTATATATTTTTTAGCATTTGATATTTTTATATATTTTTTTAGCATTTGATATGCTGAAAAAATATATTAATATTTTCACACTTTGTATACAAATTTAGTAATTTCTTATAGTTTCGTCGCGTTATAGTGGTTAGAGCCTTGCTTGTCCCAACATCGATTGGGGAAGTACCACACTCTCACAGAAGATCAGTGCAAAATCCGTTCAGTAATTTTTGCGGAATGCGTGAAAACATGGTTTGTAATCGAGAGAGACGTCATCTAAACAGCCTAACACAGTTTTTTTCAAGTATCTTAAACGTACAGACATAGTATAAATGATAGCGTTACAGCTTTATAAAAAAAATTAGACGTCGCAGGACGTCTCCATCCAGCCATTCATCAGCCTTTCGACGTCCACTGCTGGACATAGGCCTCCCCAAGAGAACGCCGCAACGAGCGGTCCTGTGCTGTTTCGCTCATATGGGGGATAATGTCGTAATGGCCACGCTTGGCAGGCGGGTTGGCGATCGCAGTGGATGTTGTTAATACTCGAGGGAGTGCTGCTGCCCACTCCCCCGGTATTCCCTCAGTCAGCGAGCGTATATGAAGAGAGTTATGAATGTTGAGGAAGCGAGAGATGTATGCAAGAATAGACCTCTTGGCACTCTGTTCTCTCTGCCTACCCCGCAAGGGAAATGGCGTGATGATAAGTTAGTTAGTTAACTCGATGGAGTTGCGCCATTTAATTACAGAGCTTCGCATGGCCACCTTCTAGCTCCATCATTAGACCCTGGATACCATCTAAAGACAAAGTACTCAAGACGAATCAAACGTGTCCAAACTCGACGGGGTTGCGTCATTTCATTGTAGAATTACTGTGGCCACCTTCCAGCTTCATCATCAGCCCCTGTATACCATCTAGACATAAAGTATTCGGCAAGACGAATCATACGAGCCCAAACTCGATGGGGTTGCGCCGTTTAATTATAGAATTCCTATGTCCACCTTTCAGCTCCATCATCAGATTAGCTCCATGTCATCATAATATTGCATTGTCACGCGATATACACATGCGTGTAAAATTTCAGCTTAATCGGAAACCGGGAAGTGTGTCAAATTTAACTTGAAAGATTTGAACGGGACAAGTAAAAAAAATAAAAAGGCGTCGCCACGCTAACAGCCGATTTTACGCTCCTTCCGCATTAGATGTTAAACAACATCAATAATAGTATTTTACATATGATCTCACCTGGTCTTCAGTAGGCGTGGATAGATTCTGCAAAGCGAGCCACGCGTCAATCTTAGTTGAGAAGTGTTGTATGATAGCGCGCACATTCACTAAACAATTGGCTAGTCGCAACGCTTCCTGTTTGAATTCACCGTCACTCGTGGAATAACGCAGTGCTGTAAAAATGAACATAAAATACATAAGCACTGTTTTTTGCACAGATGGCGCAGAGACATCGGCTTCCTGCCCGAGTGTTGTGAATTCGATTCCCACGCAGGACTACTCCTTTTGTGATCCACAAATGGTTGTTCTGAGTCTGGGTGTATTATGTGTCCGTGAAATTGAATGTTTGTAAAGTCCTCCGCGATACAATGATTATACATTAGTGCCGGGTGTTATTTAAAAAAAAATGTGTGAGAAGGACCTGCGCCTTACATCCAATCCGGGAATACACGCTCTAGACTAGCCGCTAAACTACCACAACCCTTGATTAGAAACATCAAATTACACATTTACTTTTTCACCTTTTTGCTTTTAGGTACGCATTCAGCTTTTTTACTGTCCCACTATTGGGCACCTCTCACAGTGACAGAGACCTAGACCGTAGTCCACCACGCTGGCCCAGTTCGTTTTGGCAGACTTCACAAGCCGTCGAGAAAATTTCTCGGACATTATTTTATTTTAGACATTATTAAGTTTTCATAGAAAACACAGAATCATTACTCTAGATAAAATTGTAGATTATACTATGGGGTAACCCCTGATGACGACATGACAGTTATAAGACAGATAATCATAACAAGATTGTGCAGTGAAGTTTGTGAGAAAAAAGATATTTGGGAACTTTGATTTGAATAAATAAATATGTAGAACTAGAGAACAGGTAACGGAGCGACTAGTCTCTCTCAATACTGTAAGGACGCTTTTGGAATACTGCTGTTTCCATTTTTGAACGACGAGATGAATGGCAAACTTCCACCTGTGCTAATTTAACACAAGCTTTCATAATGCGGCGACAGAATGGGCAATTTTCCTGCGTCGATGTTCCCGTTGGATTTAAAGGTGCTAAGCTTAATATACAGTAAAGGACAAATTATTTGTGAAAGTGAAAAAAGAGAGCTTTACTGCAAGCGGGATTCGAACCTGCGTCCCTTCTGAGCCGAGGAAGTGCCACTTTAACAAATAATTTGTTTTTAAAGCAGCTGAGCATGTCGCGTGCTAAAATACAGATCTAAATATTTAAAAAATCGCGTATCAAGTAGTACGAATTTCAATTGCAAAATTAATCTTACTAAGTTGGAATAATGTATGTAAATGCATCCTATAGATGGCAACGTAAATACATCCAAAAGAGATTGTGAAATGGTGATTGGGTATCACCGTCGGTGATTGCGATGGCTTAGCGGTCTAGAGTACTTCCCCGCTTGGGAAGGGACGCAGGTTCTAATCCCGCTAGCAGTAAAGCGCTTTTTTTTCACTTTCACAAATAATATTTGTTTTTGAAGTTGCTGAGCATGTCAAGTGATAAAATACAGATCAAAAAACTACACAGTAATTTGTATAATGCTACTTGACGTAAGGTGCAATATATGGTTCTATTTAGAATAAAAAACTATAATGATCATGAACTCCTTAGTTATTTGAACATTTACTCACCCATATAAAATAGATTGTCGAATACTTGATGCATTCTTATTAGTTCATAATATAACTGGTCATATGACGCAGGAGTGGGTAGGAAAGTATCACCAAAAGTTATGAATAAATTAAATATATTCACCACCTGAAAACAATGATAGTAGGATTACATAAAAATACTATGACTTTTAATCAACTCCATTCTGTCTAAAATATTTTTTTTCATTTACAGTCATGATACATCCTATGCCACTTATTTCCAATGGCCAAGTGTGACTTTGACAAACCATCAGCCCACTTAGCGAAAAACTGCCATACGAGTATGCTGTTTCGGATTTGTAGTCGCATGTGAGAATTTTTCTTTTACGATGTGGGCTGACATTATCAAAGTGCTAACATTTTCTATGTGCCGTGTGGGGCCGGCATCAAGAATAGCTCCACCCCGTCTCTTCCTATGGGAGTAAAAGCCGACTAAGGGATTACCGGGGGACCGGGCAGCAGCATTACCCTGTGTACTAAAAACATCCACTGCGATCGCCAACCCGCCTGCCAAGCGTGGCGATTATGGCAATACCTCCCCTAGGGGAGGCCTATATCCAGCAGTGGACGATCAAAGGCTGATGGATGGAACATTTTGTATAGTTTATACTTGTTATATCGGTTACCTCCATAATCCTATTTACCGTAACTTGCTACGGGTAGCATGTCGTAAAAATATCTAAGCACAAATATACTATTACTACTACTTATTATCACGCAATTTCCCTTGCGGGGTAGGCAGAGAGAACAGAGTACCAAGAGGCTCTATTCTTGCATATATCTCTCGCTTCCTCAACATTCATAACTCTCTTCATACAGAGAGCACATACAAATATGGAGCCTATTTTCAAAAAGCATATTTCGTCATGAATATTTACATGGATTGAATGGACAAATACATTAAGAATTCCCTAAGTCTCTTTAACACTGAACAGAAGGCTTTTTTAATTGATGTTTAAAGGAAATAAGCTATAACAAAACACCATAGGTAATATCATTGAAAATAATTGAGAGTGAGGAGTTATAACCAAATTGCCCTAACGAAGACATTTTATCAAAAAAGAGAAATATCCTCCTCCTTATTAACGGAGTATTAATGTAGAGTAATAAATAATAGGATATAGACATACCTGCTGTGCCATTATAAATATATTATGCCTCCTCAGCAACGTACTCTCATTGGTTACGAGGAACTTGAGCAAGGCTATAAGCGCCGCCCACAGCGGGCGCCAGTCCCGCGACAGCCGCACACGACAACGCTTTTGATAACTTAATAATCTTAATAGAACTCCCACACACAGCTGGTATAGTTCACCGGGGAACTTTTTCAACAAATGGCACATTATAAACTCCACAAGTAAATCTGTAACATTTAAGTGCCGTGCGTTAGTCCCGCAAAAACTCGAAAACAGCTAGACTGATTTTGGTGATATTTGTTGTATTTGAGTGGGTGGTTAAATTGTAGGTGTATTCGGTACAATATTGTAACTACAATACTTTGTAATTATACAATAAATAAATAAATATTCATGGACATTTCACACGTCTTCTGGTCCCAAACTAGAATAGAATAATTTATTTGCTTTGAACACGGTACATTATATATAATTATATAGTCCAGCTTGTTCAGCCATTTCTATGGCGTGCAAATTTTCAAGCACAATTAATGTCAATAAATTACCTATAATCTCTGGAAATACCTAGTTACATAAATTTTAAAATTTTAATAACTTAATTGCCACTTCTGGTGCATGCTATACTTAATATTAAATTATTTTAGCGCATTATATTAATTAATATCGAATTAATAGTTACAATTTATGTCAAATCACAATATTTATATATATATATATATATATATATATATATATATATATATGTATATGCTACATTATTATATATATATATATATATATATATATATATATATATATATATATATATATATATATATATATGTATATGCTACATTATTACATATATATATATATATGCTACATTCGACTATTTAAAAAATCGTCTACAGAATAAGCACTTATCTATGGCATCTCTCTATACTGTTTTGGTATCTTATTATGTAGGGTGCTTCTGCTCTGAGGAAATGTCAACTTTGTTGTATCTCTGGAACAATATTTGGAGCTATCACATTTTTTTTAAATAGATGTTGTTAACTTTTTACAAAGATTCCTATTTCTAGAATGTACATGGAAGGTAACGATAGTACATTGTGACTTTTAAAAAGAGGTTTGCATGAAACAAGAGGTCCAGCTCCACATATTGCTTTCATACATTTCTTTTGTTTTATAAAAAGCTTATTTATATGAGAGGAATTACCCCAAACTAGTATCCCGTACCGCAATACTGAAGCAACATACCCATAGTATGCTGTTAGTGCAACATGTGCGTTTGCTACGTTTCTGAGTTGTTTCAGAGCATATACGACTTTATTTATTCTATTGCATGCGTTTTCAATATGAAATTTCCAGCTACAGTTAGGGTCTAAATAAATTCCTAGAAATTTAATTTGTGCCACTTTGTCAATATTATCACCATTGTAATTAACCACTATATTTGGATTTTTTAATTTATAATTAGAGAATTGCATTACCTTAGTTTTTGCTATGTTTACATGTAGATTGTTGGAATTCAGCCACCTTACAATATTTGCAACTGTTATATTTACTTCTTTTTCATAAGTGTTTATTTTATTATGAGCTATTATTACTGACACGTCGTCAGCAAAAATTACACATTCATGTTTTGTTACTGATGGTATATCATTTATATATAGAAGGAACAACAATGGTCCCAGAATACTCCCTTGAGGCACTCCAGTTTTAACATGAGCATAAGAAGATTTATACTGTAGCATTTCATGTCTAATCAATCTTGAAGTTTCCACACATTGCTTTCTTTCGTTTAGGTAGCTTCTGATCCATTCTTTAACAATACCTCTGATTCCATAACTTTCACACTTATTGATAAGGTATTCATGTTTAACAAAATCAAATGCCCTGCTCATGTAGAAAAAGTACAAGTACGGGCGTTTTGTTATCAATATGTTGAGTAATATTTTTGATTAATAAGTACATAGCAAAAGTTGTTGATTTATTCTTTTGGAAGGCGTTTTGTTGACTTTTGATTATGTTAAATTGATAGATAAATTTAATTAGACGAGAATTCATAACTTTTTCGAATACTTAAGAAAATACCGAGTTAAGGGTAGTTACTTACGTCTTCTTTATTTCCTTTCTTAAATATCGGTTTTACTAGAGATTTTAAGCTTATCAGGAAATGCCTTCCCTGAGGGATCTATTTACCAAGTAACATAAAACTGTTTTTATTAAGTTTTTACAATCTTTTAATATGTAGGCGGAAATATTGTCATAACCTACCGTTTTTGTATTATTTAATGAGTTAATAACTGATACCAATTCTTGCTGTGTGCAAGGAAAGAGAAATATTGTTGAATTTACCTTATCAATATTACAGTTATTGTATGATGTATCAGGTACCAGCTTTGATGCATTTGTATAATAATCATTAAATATCGTTATAATTTCATTAATATTTTCTATTTTAGTGCCATTCTTATTAATACACGCTATGTCATCAATGGTCGCATTATATTCGGTTTTATTCCTAATAATTTGCCAGGAAGCTATGAATTTATTTTTAGCTGATTTTATGATTTTTTCGTTTAAATTTTTCTTTGATCTATTTATACATTTTTTTAGTATTTTATTGTATTGCTTTATTAATGTTTTATTTACGTCTATCTTATTCTTATATATATGATATCTGAGTTTACGTTTTTTTTTGAAGAGCGACATTTCCTTTGGTCATCCATTTTGGCCGCGAATTGTTTAACTTAACCATGACTCTCTGTATTGGAAAACAGAGATTATAAAATAGACAAACTCGTCGTGGAATAAATTAAAAGCTTCATTAAAATTTATTTCATTAAATACCCTAGACCATGATAACTGTTCACGAAATTTTGCTACGTTTAGATCGCAATAGTCCCTTTTTTGTATATACCATTTTAATGCCGGTGGTTTCTGTTCCTTTATCGTGAAAGTAAGTGTCTGAGCCGTATTATGGTCTGATAAAAAAAAATTGTGTATCTCACCTATAGCATTTTTATCGTTACTCAGTATGTGGTCAATACAAGATTTATTTCTAGTCAGATATGTTATGTGCTAGTTGAAATTGTAATTTAGTAGAATATCATTAAAATTTCGTGTTGCGTAATCATTTTTTAAAGTATTAATATTCAGATCGCCGGCAATAATTATTTTCTTTTTAGTCAGTTTCGATAACCTGTGAAAGAGTTCATCCAACTTATTAAAAAAAATGTTTAGACTTGAATTTCGTATCCTATAGAGACAGATTACTATACTTTTAAACGTTGGAATTTCAATCGCACAACATTCAAAAACTTTTTCTACTGAAATACCTTTAGATATGTCGATGACTTTAAAATCAATAGTTCTTCGAACAAGAATACAAACTCCTCCGCGTCTTTCTTTTATTCTAGAAAATGAAGCAGCTAACATAAAGTGATTAAGTCGTACATTAGATTCGCCGTTTTTGATAAATGTTTCTGACATGCAAATAATATCTATAGGCTTATGCTGTTCCAAATCATATAAACACAGTTCTATGGCATCTAATTTATTAAGCATCCCTGCAATGTTTTGGTGTAGTAAAGCAATTTGATGAGGGTGCTTCATATTAACGAAAAAAAATAGGTGATTTTATATTTTTTGTTTTACATTGATTCAATTTGCCTTTTATAGTTGGGAAATAGTAAGGTATAGTTCCCCTCTTTCGTTTGATGATATTTTGATTAATTGACAAAGACGATTGAGCTAAGCGGTCATTAGGATTAATTTTTACTTTTACAATTGGGAAATAGTAAGTTATTATTCCCCTCATTGGTTTAATGATGTTCTTATTAATTGGCAAAGTAGATTGCGGTAATAATATAGAATGACATGACAAGTACTTATGACAATACTCACGATAATCAATAAAAAAAAATATTTTTTTTGCAAACCTGTATATAATGCTTTTTGCTGTACCAATTATCATTAATTTTCAGGAAAGAACAGCTTTGTGAAAAATTACACAGTCTTTGTAGTAAATAATTTAACTGTTGTTCATTAAGATAATAATTCTTTGTAACATTTAAAACAATTATTTTTGTATAAAGAAACCTCTTGATAGCAGCACAGAATTATATAGTTAACTCCGTAGAATTTTTATCATTCTCACCTATACATAACACTAAATAGTCTCCAGTACAATCATCAATGTTGTCACAAGATTTCACTATATCTTTCATTGTGGCGAACGGTTTCACGAAAGACGTAATATTGTAGTTTTGAAATTTTGTATTATATCTGGAATGTATTAAAGCTGACGCCAAACCAGTAATTTGTTTACCACCTATAATACTTATCTTCTGTTTTCGCAAAGAGCAGTCTTGAATAATACTCGTGTTATTATCGGGATGGTTGTCGACTTTAATTGGAGAGTTTTCGCGCGAATCTTGGATGAAGGCCGATAGTGACTTTTGATTTGGGGTTACAATTTTTGAAGTAGGCACTATTTCAGATGAAACGAAATTATCCATAACGTCATTTGTAGTCAAGTTCAGTTGATTAGAGCTGAAATTAGCATGATATGGAGAAGAAAACATGTCTCGAGAACGACGACTCCCTTTTTTATTTTTTCTCACTGATTTTTGGTTGTGTAGATTTTTAGTGCATATGTCTTTTAATTGACTAATAGTGCGATTCTGTTCAATTAATTGATTTCGAAGTGAATTGTTTTCGGTTGTAATATTTTCGATTTCCAAATGAGCACTTGCTAATTGATTTTTTAGAGTAATTACTTCTTCTTGTAAGTCATTGTTATAGTTGATTGACAAATCCGGTAATCTCTGTATACGCAAGTCTGATTCTGATGAACTAAATGACGATTTTACATCATCTAACCATATTCTCCTACGAGTATGATTCCTTAGGGTTACATTTTCGTCAGTCATTTTTGCCAAAATATATTATGTAAAACTAGTTAGTTTCAATTAAGGTACCTTGCCCGTACTTTCAATTGACCCCATTTTACGGTACCTGCTGAGCACTAACTAAACTATCATGTTAAAATTTTATAATTGCGTGACATGGAACGCGTCCATTTAGTTAATTGATTTACACGACACTTAAGTTGGTAGCACTGTGTTGTTTTGATTGTGGAGAAAAAACTGGGAATAATATTGCAATTTCGAGATTTCAATCTTTGTGAGCACTTGTGATTAGTTTTTATGTGCAGTTCAGTGTTTATTCACTCAGTTTCACACGGCCTCACATAAATACTATGCACTGTAGTACAAAACATCATCACAGGTATGTGCTTTTATTACACGATTTCACTTGCAAAGCACCAAATCAATAATTTAGGCAGTAGTAGTTATTATTTTTAGTATTAATGAGCACTTTTAAGAAACTTTTCATCCATCAGCCTTTTATCGTCCACTGCTGGACATAGGCCTCCCCAAGAGAACGCCACAGTGAACGGTCCTGTCAGAAACTTTTAGTACAATATAATTATTTCTATGAATATTTTATTATGGAACAGATGTTTACTTATCAACTGTCAAATGTCAAGTCCTAACTAAACTTAACGCTTGTGCTATGGGTACCAGATTACGGATATAATACATATATTATTTTTTTTGTAAATACATACATATATATATAATAGATAGAAAACACCCAGACGCAGTACAAATGTGTTCATCACACAAATAATTGTCCTGAGTGGAAATCGAACCCACGAACTCGTGCACGGAAGTCGGTTACAGTACCGACTACGGCGCGAGGTCTGTCAAACAAAAAATACTACTACTTTGGACCCTGGGTAAGAAAGGGAACTAATGTAGTATTTATGCTACCTTTTAATAATAAAAGCAAGCATGGCAAATGAATGTACTTTAGTAACTTGATATTTGATTTATGATTAGAAAATATATTGCTTAACAGGGATTTTATTTAATAATAAATCAGAAGGCCGTGAAATTCATCATCACGCTAACTTGTACTTTTTTGGAGCCCTCTCTCATATAGTCACACTTCCACGCGACTCTCTTGGAAATATTAAATTAGAAAATTTAGACCGCTCCCTTTCTTGCCTTTACATGATCCAATGTTTTCAAAAATATTAAGGTGAACTTCACGTTTCCTTTCCATTCCCCCTTATCACATATTGTCATACGAAGCGACAGACAATCTCTCCTCAGGGGGGTTACAATGTATTTCACTAAATCGTATCGACATCGCATCGTGTCATTGTGATTGGTTGAGAGGTCACCGTGATTGGCCGAGGGATTATTGCGACTTCACGCGTCGGATTCTCTACCAATCACAATGACACGATGCGATCTAGATATGATTTAGTGAGATACAATCTAACACTCGGGGGGTTTTATTTGAGATTTTTTTTTACGATGCCTATGCAAAAACCATTAAAACTTAGTCTTATTCTTTTTCAAGGGTTAACCCTTTATACGAAACATTGAGATGATTTTTAAGGTTATCGATAACGATCTTACCTATGAGAGTTGAAGCTAAGGGCTGTGATGGGGGTTCTTCAAGAATGATCTTCCTATGGCGCATCGGAAGCCTGTACAACTGGACCTAGAATATTAACACAAATAACAAAATTATTGCTATTCTCCGTTTAGATACCGACTTCCCGTTTCGAGTGTCAACATACAGAACAATTCTTTGTGATCCAAAGATGGTTATTCTGAGTCTGGGTGTACTTTGTGTCCGTTTAATAGTATGTGTGAGGTCCCTTGCGATACAAGCATTATTCCTTTAAAAAAAGGCACGTGCCACATATGTCTCGCACACCCTGCTGTCTCTTAGTCTCGTACACAAGTGATTTTTGTTAGTCTCTCACTTATATGCCTAAACACCCCTTTCACCTACAAACCTCAGTCCAACTATTTCCTTTCCATCACCGGCCCAATCCATGCTGCTGCTAACAATTTTCGCAGTCGGTTAGTAGTTAAAATATTTGGAACGGATTATTTCCAAGTCCTCGATTCGGATCCCTCCCGCAGATTTTATTTATACAATTACACATTGTTAGTCCACTAACACTTTACGGGCTCCAACCTCCGATTTCGTGGTTAGAAATACCACCAAATTTACACCACGAGATAAACGATAACGAATCTAAATCACAATCCTACCTATTAAATAAATGTATAATATAATACTATTAAGGCATAGCACGTAACGTGTTTGTCCAAGACTGTTTAGCGACCTTTTCTTCCACGTATGTGGAGCCTATAGGCTCTGGAATGACCTACCTGCTGCTGTTTATATACCTCGTGCTACGACATGTCATTTTTTAAACGAGATTTGAGAAGAGCGCTTTATTCATGGTAGGCGGCAACTTGATGCCCTTGGTGTTGCCAAAGTACATGAGCGGAGGTTACCACTTACCGTCAGGTAGGCAGCTTGCTCATATGCCTGCATCGGCTGTAAAAAAATATATAAAAAAAACAATGTACCGGCCGGGCGAACGGCGTTCTGTTGACGATAGTAAAAGCACCGGTGGCTATGCGTACGTAAAAGGTGGTTATCATGAAAGGCGCTTTCTTTAGTGTCGCGTCGAGCGTAAATGCCGTAAATATTCAATATTTTTTTTTGTTTATTATAAGAATTAAACCACATCGAATAGCGCCCTCTCGCTATCCATAGACGAATTAAAACCGTTATTAGTTTATTGATTATCCATTATGCTTCCACTAGCACAAAACCATGTAAGTACACGCTGTTGTCAACAGATGGCGTTTAAAACAAAATAAAAGCGTCGCCACGCTACAGCCCATTTCACTCTCGTGCCGCATTAGATGTTTCACATCAAAATATATTAAGGGTGATCAGTCCGGAGCGTGCTCGTCGCTATCCCTGCCAGCTTGTAATCCACAAGCTGCAATCCAGCTCGAATGTGTACCGCAGTGCGGGTTAGGGCGTGCCCCAGAGGCGACGCGTACCGACTCACCCCCGTCGGTACGAACAACGGTAGATGCGGCGATTGGGGCCGCCACCCATCAAGCCTTGCCCAGTTTGGCGAGTCGAGGGGAGCAGTGTCGAGTAGGCACGTGGAATGTAAGAGGTGGTGTGGAAGGTAAGTTACACGAGCTGGTAACCGTCATGTCGGACAGACGGCTTGATGTGCTCTGTGTAACAGAGACCAAGCGAAAGGGTAGCGACGCCTGTGATCTTTCTGGTGGCGGGTTAGCTCTGTGGTCTGGTGTACCGCAGAGCGATCGGGCCAGCATGGGAGTGGGTGTGTTGCTGTCCGCTCGCTTGGCCTCTGGTGTGAAAGATTACGGAATGTTTGATCCCAGACTTCTATGGGTCCGAATAAAACTAGGTGTCACCAGGGTCTTCATGGTCGCAGCTTATGCTCCCGTAGGCTCTTCGGTGGCATCGGATCTAGAGAAGTTCTGGGATAATGTTACGGAAATTCTGGATTTGGCAGAAGCTAGTGAACGCGTGATCGTATGCGGAGACTTGAATGGATGGGTTGGGACCAAGCGTCCAGATTTCGAGGACGTGCTTGGTTCATTTGGTGATAAGAGAATGAATGATGCAGGTAGGCTCATTGCGGATGTATGTATGGAGAGAAACCTTATTGTGTCAAACACATTTTTTCAACATAAGGACATCCATATGTATACATGGAGAAGGAATGAACAGAGAAGTATGGTAGATTTAATTTTGGTAGACAGTCGCCTCCGAAGTAAAATTCTGGAGACAAGAGCCTACAGGGGTCCCACTGTCGACACGGACCACTATCTCGTTATTGCGAGATTTAGTGGTCTGTTCAGAAAGTGGAGACACTGACGAGAGCGTGTCCACTTCGGAGGGCTTGAAAGAATAAAGATTGAAAAGCTGCAAAAAGAGAGTGTGAGAGCAAAGTATGTAGAGGGTGTCCGTGAACGGCTGACAATGGCAAGTCAGCCGGGATCTGACATATAAGAATGCTGGAGAGTATTGAAAGATAGTATGGTAAATACAGCGAAAGAAGTATGTGGATGCTCAAAGAAGCATAGGAAAGTGAAAGGTGATGCATGGTGGCATACGGAAGTAGCAGCTTCCGTAGACCAAAAGAAGAAAGCGTGGCTGGACTATGTATCTTCTTTGAACATGAGTGCAAGTATGAAAGAACAGAAGAAAGAAATATACCGGCAACGTAAGAATGACACCAAAGCCTTAGTGAAAGAGAAGCGTGATAGAGCAAATATGATTGCAGAAGAAAGGCTGACCAAAAACTTCGAGAGCAACACCAGACTTTTCTGGAGGGAGGTGAAGAAATCTCGGAGTGGTTGGTCAGCTTTCAGAATGAATAAAATAAGGTCTAAAGGTGGAGACATTCTTACGCAAATACAAGATGTGTTAAGCCGATGGAGTGAATATTTTGGAGATATGTATGCGGATGTTCAGGGTGATGCTGGTGCCACATGTGGTCTAACAGATTAGCATTCGGTACCGGCATCCTCTGATGACATTATTATGGATGAAGTTGAATGGGCGATTAGAAGTTTGAAAAATGGTAAGGCAGTGGGTATTGATATAGTGTCTGCTGAGATGATCAAGCTTGGAGGCTCATGTGTCTGGGAATCCTTCCTGATGCTTCTCAATTTATGTTGGAGCTCAGGAATGGTTCCCAAGGACTGGAAAACAAGGAAAACAAGTTTTCACGTTATGACTGTGCAAACTACAGGGCCATAAGCTTGACCAGTTTGGCAACCAAAGTGTATGGTAAGATTATTAAAAGGAGAATGAGGATGGTGTCTGATGAATTTTTGTGTGAGGCACAAGGAGGTTTCAGGTGTGGACGAGGATGCATGGATCAAGTGTTTTCTCTGCGCAACATTGTGGAGAAGCATCTGGCTGTAGGCCAGAGGGTTTTCTGCAGTTTTGTGGATTTGGAGAAAGCATTTGACACTGTTGTACGGAAAGAACTTTGGGACATTTTGCCGGAGTATGGTATTAACGGTAGACTGCTACAAGCGATGCAGTCCAAGTACATGGACTGCAGAGCTTGTGTGCGGCTGGATGATGGAATGTCACCTTGGTTTGATGTCAATATCGGCGTTAAACAGGGCTGCGTTCTATCAGCCAGACTGTTTATCATATATCTGGATAAATGTCTACAAAGGTTGAATGAAATTAATGTGGGAGTTCAGATGGGCGACTCAGTGGTTAACTCGCTGCTATATGCAGACGATGCGGTCCTATTAGCGCAGTCTGCGACTGACCTGCAAACCCTAGTCGACGTAATGGCCGAAGATTGTAAGAAAAGGGGCCTACGTGTGAATGTGAGCAAAACCAAAGTAATGGTTTTTGAAAGAGAAGAAGCCAGAACAGATGTTAGAGTAGCAATAGGAAATGGTGTGCTAGAACAAGTGGATGAATTTGTATATCTTGGATGTGGATTCAGTCGGGATGGAAGGTACACCACTGATGTAGAAAGAAGAGTGAATGCGGGAAATAGAGTGAATGGAGCATTGGGACAACTTCTCGGCAGCCACCACCTCAGCCAGAAGGCACGTGTCGCAATACACAACGCAATGCTTGTCGCAGCGTTATTATATGGAAGAGAGAGTTGGGTATGTAAAAAGGAGCATGAGAGTAAAATCAATGCAGTCGAAATGCGATCTCTGCGGAGAATCTGTGGAGTGAGGCTGACTGACCGCATTCGTAACAATGACGTAAGAGCGTGTAGGTATGAAAGAGAGTATTGGTGTAAAGATGCGAAAGGGAATGCTCCGATGGTTCGGACATGTGGAAAGAATGCCGGACGAGCGACTGGCTAAGAAGATATACAATGCGAAAGTGGAAGGATGTAGGTACAGGGGGAGACCTAGACTTACCTACCAAGACCAAATTGGTCATGTATTGAAGGAAGGTGGAGTCAGGAGTCTCCGAAACCGGCGAGCGTGTATGAAGAGAGTTATGAATGTTGAGGAAGCAAGAGATGTATGCAAGAATAGTGCCTCTTGGCACTCTGTTCCCTCTGCCTATCCCGCAAGGGAAATGGTGTGATGATAAGTAAGTAAGTAAGTAAAGATTGGCTATTATATAGCAGCGAGTCAGCGACAGTCTAGTGGTAATACCAAGGACTGCAAACACAATGGTATCGAGTTCAATCCCCAGTCCAAGGTCAGCACACAGTTTTTGAGATTTTTCGTAAATGTTTGTGTATTTGTTTACAAATTCTCACTGCTCTGTGAAGGAAAACATCGTTAGGTAACCTGCATGCTGCAGCTTGTAAAGTATGCCAGCCCGCACTGGGCTAGCTTGGTGGACTAAGGCCTTAATCCCTCTCACTATGGGTCGAGAAGCGTGCTCAATTAATAGTGGAACAGTAAACGTTTGAAAAAAAAATCTAAATATTATTTTTTGATCTTTGCATATGATTTCATAGTAACTTACCTTAAATGTAAGATTTTGGTCGTGCATAATAGAATTAGCAAACTGCTCTTCTACAATACAAGTCAATATAATAAAGCAAAGGCTGCATTTGTTTACGCTTGACTCGCTTCTGGTATCCGCCATGACAATAGAACTGAAAATTTATACAATACGATCTCATTACATAACTGGAATTCACATTTCAATACTAACATATCGTTGTAGAAAACTTGAAGAATGTGATACACTAGGTTATACTAAAAAAATACACTCTTAAAGATTTTTTTGACGTGAGAACGTCTTATAAATCAATGAACGCCGCTTGCACGCACGAAAAAGTGTCGCGCTTCGAAAAATGTATGGCGACTGATGCATTGTTTGTGAAACTCAAAAAACATATATGACGTTATCACGTAAAATTATCGTCCGTAAACAGACTTTATAGACAACGATATATTTAAAGTACAAATTATTTGTGAATTAGGAAAAAGAGATTTTTTGTACGAGCGGGAATCAAACCCGCGTCTTTTCCAATCCGGGGAAGTGCTCTAAGCCACTGAGCTATCATACAGATCTTTCGATCATCCCAATCTCCTTATCGCATTTGTCTTCATGACCAACGCTATGTACATGCTACAAATGTGATAAGGAGATTGGGATGATCGAAAGATCTGTACGATAGCTCAGTGGCTTAGAGCACTTCCCCGGATTGGAAAAGACGCGGGTTCGATTCCCGCTCGTACAAAAAATCTCTTTTTCCTTATTTACAAATAATTTGTACTTTAAAAAAAGTAGTGGAGCATGTCAAATGCTAAAAAATATAGATCAAAAATGTTTTAAAACTAGCGCCATCAAATAGTATGTATAATTATTCATACCATCAAATAGTATTAATTGCAAAATTAAACTTACTATATTGGTTTAATGCATGTAAATGCATTCCGATAGATAGCGTTGGTCGTAAAGACAAATGTGATAAGGAGATTGGGATGATCGAAAGATCTGTACGATAGCTCAGTGGCTTAGAGCACTTCTCCGGATTGGAAAAGACGCGGGTTCGATTCCCGCTCGTACAAAAAATATCTATTTCTTATTCACAAATAATTTGTACTTTAAAAAAAAGTGGCGGAGCATGTCAAATGCTAAAAAATATAGATCAAAAACGATATATTTATTTATCATTCGTTTCCTATATTGGTCTAAAACAGTTTCATGTATATTAACTAGGTAAGCGGATTTTTGTCATGTTTGAACAAACATATCGCAGCGCCATCGATCTTTTCTTAATTGCATATGGTGGCAGACGAGCAACGGCCCACCTAATGGTAAGTGGTAAGCGCCGCTCATAGACTCACTATATTAAAAGTACTGTCAAGCCGCTGATCACCATTTCATTTCGCGGTGAAATGAAAGAATGAAGGCTATCTCCAGCTACAACCGAAACACAACGAGGTGCTTCACTATCGGTTACACGGGAAACAGTGGTAGCGTTTGGGCCTGATAAAGTGAGTCCTTCCAACGCTACCCTGGTGGTAGGCAGCTCAAATAAAATAAAAATTGAAAATAACGTCACATAAAATAACTTTCAGGGTGATCATAGAACTGCCTTTTGTGGAGGTCATCACGTAGAAGGAAGCCACGGAGAGGACCAGGGAGGAGGATCCTCCCCGAACCGTAGCCAGCTACTGGGGCGGCGCAGGCGCGAGTACCTGCACCTGATGCCGCCCTAGCTGAGGCTGCGGGTGGATGGACTGGGGAACGTTAGCCACCTGCAAGGCTTTTCGCGTAGGTGTGACGCTCCGTGTGCAGAAGCGTCGCTCAGCAGAGGGTACCCGAAAGGGTAAGCCGCCGGCAGACCAATAAAGTAATGTCACATAGTTCCATTGGTCTACCAATACACGTGGAGAGTTTATTTAGTGGGTGAGGGCCCCACACTACCCTGTTCGTTGCCCCGAACGGAAGGGTGTGCGATTAGATACATTTTTTGCCGCCTTAACAAAAAAATAAAGAAAAGTTAATTTTAGAAATCAAATTTGAAAGATAATTTTTGTTTAAAGTACCTAAGCAATAAAAATAATTTGAAAAGGGATAGGATTGTAAGCGCCTATCGAGAAATAACTTTACTTTCTTCTGTTGAGTGATTTTAGTGTAAATATACTTTTTATAAAACGCTTTCTAAGTTAGGTACTTTTCCCCAAGCGGTTACTGTCCCACTATTAGGCACGCATTTCCACTTAGATGACCTCACAGTGTTTTCTTTCACCCTTTTCTAGAAACAAACTATAAATAGGTATTTACCAATATTGGAAAAAGGTGACTAGTAGATTCGTCGGTTGATCGTTGTCCAAGGCTTGTATTTGAGCCAGGTTTGGTGGTGCCTGAAATAATCAATGAAATTGTTAATGACATTTAACATTGAAGAAACATACATACGCAGACTCAGGCCTGCTTTCCAGTGATAGTTATAGAGACAAGATTTTCACGATCCTTGCTCACTTCTTTGCCTCATTTTGTTTAGCTCCTTCATACATACCTATATGTCGGTTTAGGGTACTCCTGACATTCATTCTCGAGGACATTACCGCACTATCCTCTCGCTACCTTTATATCATCAGCCATTCGTCAGTGAAAGTCCCGTACAAATTGGCCAGCGGATCAGCCGGAACAATCAAATAACAGTTTTAAAAATTGGTTATTACTAGAAACATTTTTTTATAAAAGTGGAAAAACAACACTTTCCACGAGCAGGATACGAACGTGCGCTTTAGATCGTAGGAGCTTGCTAAAATGGGGATCAACAGGCAAAGCTGAGCGCAGTTGGCACTATCGGCGAGATGGCCACCACTGTCAAATTGTAGTTGCTTTATTTGCCTGATAATTGTTTGCTATTTTTTATTTTTAATAATCCAGTTCAGCGATATTGTTAAAATTTATAGTACCTGGACGATCAAAGAATTGAAAGACGCAATGCTGTGTAGCCACAAAATTTTTGCTACTTTTTGCTCTTTACTTAATGTTGGATCTTTGGAAAAAAATGTACATCGAGCTTATTACATTTTGGTACAATATACAGAGGCATATTATGGGAAAATTAAAAATTACGAAATTACTACAGGTTACAAATTGTATGGAAATGACAGTTTTCAATGGCCATGTCAATAATACGCCATCTACCGTGAAATTATGCCAGTAAATATCCCTATTCCCAATGTCCACCTTCATGATGTAATATTATACTTTCTGATATTTACGCGAATGTTACACTTATTGAAATAAAACTTCGTTTACGGAATCTATCGCGTTTACTTAATTTTACTACTATCCCGACGTTTCGAATACTTTACAGCATTCATGAAGACGGGTGGACTTAGATGATAGACGTCCAAGGCTGATATGTTATTTCAACGGTCTCATCTCAGATCAGGTTACGCTACAATGATCATGTCAAATGCTAAAGTGCATAATAAAATTATATCGTAAATCGCGCCATCATTTAGTATGATTCTTAATTGTAATAATTAAACTTACTATATCGGAACAAAAATGTAGAAGGCTTATAAGATTTAATGTGAACGACTGGAAGCTGGAACTACTTCTACGATTTCTCTGACAGTTAGCTGATGTTATAAAGAGTAGCTCAGGCTTCTTTAATTTTCGATAAACAACTAGGGTTCCCCACAAATAATAAAATAACTAAGGACGAAGTCGCGGGTTGAAGCTAGTTAGGTATAAGAAGACAGGTACCTGATGTGGCGGAAGCGTCGCGGGAGGCGATGGCGGTGCGGAGGACGCCGCCGCTGAAGACGAGTGCGCCAAGGTCGTCATAAAGTTACGATTCAAATGTGCCGCCTCGTACAGCGCCAATAACATGCCTTCTTCGCCCCCACTGTATTGAGAAATTCAAAAATTCCCTATATAATTTATATTTATGTAAAGATTTTTAATAACCAACACCAGAATGGCGGTTACGTGGTTTACCACCCGTCACGTCTCGTTCCTACGGGGGCGAAAAGTAAGCAGAGGAAGGCCAGTTTATGATAAGTGGTCCGTTGCCCCTGTCTACCCCTTTGGGAAACAGATGTATGTATTTGTTTTAAGTTAGATGTATGTGATGTAACATATAGGAGATTCTCTCTACTCTGTCTACTTTGTGACACAGCTGATCGAGTATGATTGGCCTCAGATAAAAAATTACGAACTATATTTTCTTCTTGACACCATTGTCGTTTAATTGCGATGCTTTTTTTCTATTTATGAAGAATAGAATCTATTATGATTATAAATAATTAATTAAGCAAATTTCTGTTCACATGTAATGAAAAACTAAAGTAAGGAGATGTAGCTGCTCTGTAAAAGTTTTCTTTTCTATTAAATTTTTTTATACCTATTACTAAAACAAATAGGTCTATGTCATACCTGTTCCTTTGTCCTCTAAATACTGGTAGCGTATCATCGCTCGTCAGAAATATACCACCCACCATACTAGTCAGCGACGATAGCCATCCACCACCGCCGCCCCCTCCTTGCATACTGCCGAATGTTGACATTACGTAGTCATTTAATGCTGCAGTTATTACTTGCCCATACCTGAAGCATTTATATATTGCATAAGTGACTCTAAGTTGAATTCTCATCTACTAATTATGTTAGTATTCAGTGCAGTTATTTGCAGAGTGTAAGGAGCTAACAGTCAAAAAGCTGGGCAATAATCAATGCTATAATATGAACATCTAAAAGATGCCCATATGTCTGTTATCTATAGCTTGTATTTCCATTGCTGATTTTAGACAATATATACAATCGTTTTAATATTTCTTCTCATACAGTCAGTTTATGATAGCAGTTGCAGGGAATCTTAGGTTTCCTACTACAATTTAATTCCACTGCAAATATGATTTAATGTGAATAGGTTTAGTTGCTTACCCGTTTAGAGCTAACTCATCATCTAATATTGATAATTTAACAACATAAGGATTAGCAGATTCCTGCTTTTTATAATTCACCAGAAACATAATCAGCATTACGACATCATATCCTAAAAAGGACAACTTTATTTTATTTGGTTTGGAATAATATTGAGTATAAGCATAATGGACAAGCTTTTAAAATTATTAGAAAATAAAAATTATATATAATTCCACTCAATGGTCAATCAGTTTACTTGAATAACTCATACTTATATAAATATTATCTTTTTATTTTGTGGCTGTTGTATGTCCACAAATTTGCCAATGTCACATGGCATCGATAGACTCGACTATGTTGCTATGCCTGCCTGGGTAAACTGTTGATACTATTTATCTTAACACCTTTGTAACTGCACAGCTCCTGCAATAAAATATCTTTGTCTTTGTCTTATATAATAGTGTATTATATATGTTGATAGACCATCAAACAAAGTAATATACTTTATTTACAATAACATTAGACAGATGTCAAAAGCGTATTTTTGATGCATTATGTTTTGTTGCACTATGGATGATCTCAGTGTAGGGCCCCTTGAGGCCCTTGGGTTACAATGCTTGACACGAGCCACCACCCTCACAGCGTGTAACAATGGTAGGTAATCCTACCTGAGTATTGAAATTAACATAGATTATATTACCATGATGTTGCCTCTCTGTAGATGTACAAAGAAGTTGTACCAAAGGTTCAAATAATGAGTTCTGCATGAAATACTCTACTAGTGGGTTTTCATCTATGTTGTCTAAACCTGTTGCCATAACTAGGAGTAGCTTTAGTACCATTGATTTTAAGCTGTCTGGAACATCGCCTAAAATAAACGTATTTTTTTAATTCTAGTGAAGTATAGAAAATATTAGTTACACACAGAAATATGAAAGCTATTATATTTCATGATTACAAGGTCTAGTAACAAGGCAAGTGACATGCCTTGTTACTTCCTAACTATTATAAAGCTGTAACAGAGCTGTGTCTGTACATTTAAGATATTTTTAAGAAAAAAAATACCGTATTAGGCTTTATAGGCGTGTCTGAATGCAAACAATTTTTTTTTCTGTTTGTTTACACAAAAACTACTGATCGGATTTTGATGCAACCTAAAAACTAGCTCTTGGCTGCGGCAGTACAGCGGGCAAAGGCTAGCTGTTTATAAAGTGGTTTATAAAAAACAATACCTGATAAAATACTACTACAATGTTCAAACAACTTTTGCATTTCACTGTCTGAATTATCACCAATTAAAATAGTTTTGACATTAACACTAGAATCTTGGCTTGATCTTTGATACATGGTAATTAATAATGTGCTCAGAGTTTGAAGTGCATATACCAATCTGAAATAAACCATAAAAATTTGTTAGGACAGTTAAACAGACTCATTTAATTATAAAATATACTGTATAGCTTCTGACCAGCAATTTAGTTTGTGTGGACTTCGAAATTGATTCCCTAAAACAGTGGGATACCCACAGGAACACATTATCATGTGTAAAATGAACCTTTATAATGTATTGTTAATATAATGTTAACAATACATTATAAGGGTTCATAAAATAATAACTATATATATATATTTTCTCACTGCCTCATTATTTTTTCCCAAAAAGATTTATCTTCCTCACAGTGATATCTCTAGTACATAAAGGATTTTTGTATTGGCGATAAACACTGCACCTTCAGTGTTTCGTATCAGCTCCTCCCAAAATCCATTATCTAGCGCATGTGTCACCACCCTTTTTTTCCGAGTGTCACCGGTACCCATTGCGCGCAAGCCCATACCCCCCAAACTCTTCTCAAACAATGAAAAGGAATAAAAAGAGCAAGTATCTTACAGGGGACTCCCTATCCATATCATCAGTGGAATATTGCAACACTTAATGTTGCAATATTCTTCACAGTAATCTCGACGCCGTCCACCACCATCTCGAGACGGCGCGGCCTGCCCTGCTCTTTTTGACGGAGACGCAGATAGGCGCTCCGGACGACATTTCATACCTTAAATACCCCGGCTACAAACTGGAGCACTCCTTCCATCGTAAAGCCAGGGTGTGCCTATTCATTCGGAGTGATGTCTGCTGTAACCGCCTTCGGGGCCTCGAACATGGCCTTTTCGAGAACACCGAACGGGGGATAGACGAAATATTGGAGCAGTTTCCATCTGCGGAGGTGGTGGTCCTTGGCGACTTTAATGCTCACCACAAAGAGTGGCTGGGGTCTCGGACCACTGACCTCCCGCGTCGGCAACTCTTCAATATGGCTTCGGCCTAAGGTCACTCTCAACTGGTAACAGAGCCTACCCGTGTCCCAGATATTGAGCGTCATGAGCCCTCCTTGTTGGACCTTCTGCTGACTACAAATCCACACGGATACCGGGTGGTGGTTGGTACTCCTTTAGGGTCATCCGTTCACTGCCTGGTCCGCTGCACTGCCCCTGTTGCGAGAACCAATCGTTTTCCAACGAATCGGTCTCGTAGAGTCTGGCAGTATAAGTCAGCATATTGGGATAGACTTCCCGAGTTCTTCGCGTCCTACCCTTGGAAGCAGCTATGTTTTTCCTCTAGCGGACTCTGTGTGTCTGTGCGGACTGCGTCACAGAAACGGTAATTATGGGGATGGAATCATTCATCTCCAGCACCAAAATACCGGTTCGTGGTCGCAGCCGTCCGTGATTCAGCAAAGCCAAGTCGGCTGGACGCCAGAAGCAGTCCGCATACCTGGCCTGGAATAGGACCAGGAAGTCAGGATCCGAGCGTCAAAGAGGAAAAGCGGAAATTTAATGCTGCTTCCAGGTCTAACAAGAGGGCTATTGCCGAAGCCAAGGCAGAACACGTTGCCAGAATTGGCGAGCAACTTGCAAGCTACCCCACTGGGAGCCGAGCTTTCTGGTCACTCGCCAAGGTAGTACAGGGCAACTTCTGCCAGTCTGGTCTCCCACCACTGCGGAAAATGGATGGCTTAGGACTTAGGACGCCGGAGCGGCCACACAGCCCACCATCCCACGGTGTAAAAGCTCCATGTCTGAAATCCGCATTACTACGCAACGTGCGGTCAGGCGGGAGCTGCTGTAGGACGTCCATAAGTCGAGAAGGCCGGATGGCATCCCCTTTTTTTAGGCAGAAGAAAATGTACACAACCGCACACCCGTCTTTCAAGAACTCCCGCCGCCGTTTCTCCGCCTGTGTTGATGGACCACTGGTATTGTTGGATTACGGATGGCTTCCCTGCGGTGGTTCTTCGGACGTGCGCCCCTGAGTTTGCGCCTGTTTCGCCTTTCATACAGTACCGGCAGGATCCCTACTTCGTGGAAGGTAGCCCATATTCACTCGATCCCTAAAAGGGATGATCGGTGGGATCCATCGAATTACCGCATTTGTCGTGACGCTCCAGTTCCAAGGGGTAACTCTCCCAGTCTCTGAGAGTATTGGGATCCTCGGCATCGACATATCCAGCAAAGTCCAACTGGGCGTCCTGAACAGACCCCAAGCGGTAGGTACTTCACTTTACCGAGGCAGCGACTTGTGCTGTATAAAACATGTTTTTGACTGCCTCTGTGGTGCAGCGGTAGTGTAAGCGACTGCTGATCATGAGGTCTCAGGTTCGATCCACGGGTCGGGCAGTGTTATAGAGACTTTTTCGTAAAAAAAAAGAAAAATTCTCAGTAGTAGCCCGGAGTAAAATTTGCCCGGTAGACGTCAATAGGCTCGCCCCCTATTACGTAGGACTCAAACATAGCTGGCGAATCATGGGTGTGTAATACACCTCTGCCTACCCCTTCGGGGAATACAGGCGTGATGCTATGTCTATGTCATCATCTATGTTCAAAAATTTTCCAATTAAAATGACACTGATTTTAAATGTCAGTGTATTATCAGCCCAATCACAAATCAATCATAGGAGCCAAATATCCCAAAGCTTGGGCTCTGTGATTGATCAGAATATTTTCAAAAAGTATTGAAATAGTTGCCTTGAGTATATCTTAAATGAGAAGATATTATGTAGTTATATTATTATAAGTTATCTGGAACAAATTTTTGTGATAGTGGAGAAAGAGGAGAGAAAACTTCTATGAGCAGGATTCAAATTTACGTCTATCCCTATCCGGTAACTGCATTACACTGCTAAACTATTGTAGAAACTTGCTGATAATCACAATCTCCATCTTACATTTTAGGTACAGATTTAATAGTAGGATAAGTTTATTTATCTTAATTATTAAAAATGATAGTTATTATTTTAAAAAGGGATCATTTCAATCTGTTAATAAAGAAGGGTTCTTAATTATCTTTAAAAACTGTACTTACAACTTAAAGCATAATTACAAGATAGTGTGATAATGATATTTTAACACTGTAATGATAATGGTATGTATTTTAACCATTAGTTTTGTTTGTTTTAGGTAATGAATCGTAACTCAGTGCTATCTGCTCATAAGCTGATAATAATTTCATCAGTATTATCAGTCAACTAATGCAATTATACAATGAAACATTGTCAATGTAGTGTTTATCACCAATACAAAAATCTTTGATGTACTAGAGATATCAATGTGAGGAAGATAATCTTTTTGGGAAAAAATAATGAGGCCTTTACAATACATCCTAACCAAATGGTACACCAGCTGACTTTTGTCAAATATTACAAACAATAAAATGAAAATAACAATCAAAATTCTAAAATGCCCAACACAGACTCGGCCACTCTGACAGCAGATTCACATAAATTAGGTCTGCTCTGCTTTGTTGATGTAGTTTGTCTTAACCTTGCTTGTCTGTGTTAGGTATTTTTTTCACACTAGAGGCTATAAACAATACTTTTTAGAAAGTATCTTACCTAATATGATGATCCTGTCCTAACATCTGGATACATTGAGAAACTAATAAATTTATACTGTCTTTCATATTCATAAGCTGTTCTAAAGACAGTTTATGAATTTCAGTTTCTAATTGAGGTATTTTAGGCTTCAATAGAAAGAATTCATCCCAGAAAGTGGCGTTGTCGGTAGTCAAGTCTTCACCTCTAAAGAATGATTCGTAGATCTGTACCACTTTCTCTTTCAGGTGCCTTTTAGATCCTGAGCCACTTCTCTTACGTGTAGCCATATTAAATGTAGGAATAAATACAGTTTAACAGTACACCACTTTTTAAAGTAACATCTAATAGTGCCAACTACTCTATCCATCCATCAGCTTGATAATAATATAATAATCGAGCAGCTTGATAAATAGTTTTTACACAATTTTAAAAATAACAGCGTTGGTATATTTAGGAATTACCAAGAAACCGCAATTGGTATATTTCTAAATAAAAAAATATACGAAATTGCAAATGCAAAATCCTCAACTTTAGAAATTAGAATTTTAGCAATGATTACTTTATTATCTCTAAAATCTCTATGATTTGAACTTTGAAGCATTTTTTTTTTGTTTGTTTAAGGCATTGGAAGAACCATCAGCCTAACAGTAACTTATAAACATCGTTATTCTATCATCACACGTAAGTTTAGTTCATAAATCTTTATTTGAAGCATTTCTTTCTTTCTTTCTTTCTTTATTTGAAGCATAGATGGGCCACAGACTGTGAATACCGCAGAGTACCTTATATAAAGAGTCTGTGGCGTAGAAAGAGGATTTCTCTGAGTCTGCAACATAACGTGTTTTCTCCTGTTGTCTACAAAACTCCATAGAAGCTTCAGTATGGTCACCATCATCTTACTGAGGCGGGACTTTGACATAACTGACAAAATTTATATGACTGACTTCGACTACGACTTGTTTTATAAATAAGACTTACGTGTGATGAGAGAATAACGATGTTTATGTTACTGTTAAGCTGATGATTCTGCCAATGCCTTAAAGAAATTTAAAAAAAAAGAGGATTTCTGTGCATGGAACTCAGACTAAGAACTAGACGGAGCCACGGCGTGGCCGCACTTGAAACAACAATATTTTTTTTAAATGTTGCCAGGTTGACAAATATTTAACCATATTTTGGCAAATTAAACGATAGTTAGAATGGGGTCTGTAACTTGGTCGTAAATAAGAAACTCTTCGCAACAATTTTTTATTGAATATTTGTGATACGTTTATCAAAATAATTATTAAAAGTAAATCTACCACCCCATCTATTCATACAACCATCAGTCTTTAAACGTCCACTGCTGGACATTGACCTACCCAAGAGAGCACCAGAACTAGCAGGCTTGTGCTGACTGCATCCAACGGCTCCCTGCAGCTTTGACCATATTACGCTGCGCTATCCAATACGTGGTCGCCACTCGAGAACCTTTTTCCCCAACGGTTGTCAGTTCGTCAAGCGATATGGCCTACCCATTGCCACTTCAGCATGGAAACTCAGCGGGCTATGTCGGATATTCACGTTCTACCTCCGTAATAAGAATTCGATCACGTAGAGAAATACCAAGACTTTGAGCCTTGATGCAAGATAAATATTGCTTCTCCATAAATTGCCGTTCTGTTCGATATCTCATCTGGTAAATAATAATAAGTTATATTTATAAAATAATAGTACACAAGAATACAATTAAATTATCTTTTCTTTCTTTTCTGGGTCAAATAAGTAAAGAATTATCATCATTCCAGCGCTGATTGAATTAATTGAATAAGAACTTTTTTTTATTGCATTTAGTGGCAGACGAGCCACGGCCCATCTGATGGTAAATGTCAACCGTCGCTCATGAACTCAACTATTCTGAGAGTATTGTTAAGCCGCTGCTCACCATTATATCATTTCACCGATATATAATGAAAGAATAAACGGCTACCTCCTGCTGCGACTAAAACGCAACGATGTGCTTCATGGCCAGTTCCACGGGAGAGAGAGTGCCATAAGTGGTGAAGTTAGCTACAGGACGAATACCACGACCTTATAAATTTGTGTTGCCACCTACCATTTGGGGTGTGACGTGTGAATATATCTTATTTAATTTTGTTTTACTCCTGAGTTTTATTTTGAAACTCTTAAGCCCTAAGCAGGTGTCACAAGAGAGAGCAAATCAGTTTTTCTGAATTCTAGATTATGACTACAGCGGTAGGCATAACTGGAATTGAGATTTACTTACAAAGTTGAATTACAAAAACTTTAAAAACTATACTTACATGAACATATTCACTGGCAATGATTTTGCTCCCAACGTTACTATTTTCTTATTATGTATAATGAAACACCAACAAAATATCGTGAAGCATATTTGGGGTATTCCGTGGGTTGCCTCGTTTTCCCGTAGCATCCATCTGGATTAGAGGAAAACCTAAAATGGTATTTTTTTATCATCATCTCATAAATTACATAATATAAATTGACTACATATGAATGAAATGTTATGCCTGTATTTTTTCGCTCGCTGTAGCTTTTGTAGCATAGAACACTATATTACAAGCACTATTATCACGTAGTCTTTTTCTCAAAACACTGATTTAACACGTAAATAATGTAAAACCCCAATTTTTATACAAATGTTCGATTATGTCAGTTGAATCGTGACAGACAAAGCATTTTGACATCGCGACAATACCAAAAACTGGTCACGGCGACAAAGACAAAAATCTATGACTTTGTCTGTTTTTTGCACCAGTAAAATGTATCTTGTGTTCTCGCTCATACATGTCCATGAATTTTCTTCGCTCTGTCTAGATATACTTAGTCTGAGGCATGGAAGAAACATGTATTTCTCTGTCTACAGGTCTACTATCTGTGGCCAAGGAAGATGAAGTGTTTTGGGGTTGCCGTATCTCAAATAAATTTATTCAAAAAGTAGACTTTCGCACCTAATTACATATTGTTCCTATAGTTACAGAGATAAAAAAAAAACTATACATGATAACGTCATATATGTTTTCTGAGAGTTTCATAAACAATACATCGGTTGCCATGTATTTTTCGGAACGTGCCACTTTTTCGTGCGTGCAGCTGGAGTGCATCGATTTATCATGTCGAAAGGATTCCGTGCAAAATCTATAAAAATATGTCAGATAACAAACTTTATTTCAAGTTCACTAAATTCGTCGAAATCATCATCATATGACTATCTGATATCACTGATGGTTATTTCTTGTACTTCATAAGTTATATCGTATTTTGAGCTATCTTTCATGTAATCAAACACTTGTTTGGATAGTTTAAAATAAGTACAATTTCCTTCGCTCTGAATGGATTGCTTTACCATTATTATGTTAGTGATGGTCGAAGTAAATATTTTGTTTCTGGATTTTGTCTTGATTGTATTAACTATGTATTTACACTACTAAAAATTCTATCGAAATCTGCGATAGCATGAAGTAGGGACAAAAGGTTTGTTATTGACTCCGTAATCTCTGTATTTTTCACTTGGTAACACCGTAATTTCACAGCCTCTAATGAAATAGTTGGTGAGCAGTGTTGCCCACCTTAGCAATTTTGTTACTAGATCTGTGAAGATTTTTCAGACCATTCAGCGATATTTTTTCATCGTTTAGAGATTTTTATATTTCTAGTGACTTTTAGCGATTTTTTGATATGAAATCTGGCAACACATATTTTAATGGGTAATCCCTGGCTTAAGGCCTGGCCGTAAATAAATAAAAAAAATATGGATTATCCGTACTTTTCATGCTCAGTTGATATCATAGATATAGTATGTATCTATGGTTGATATACTCGTTGCATACAATGTATGCAACATGTCATGTTACTTCCATGATATACTATTATTATTACTCTTAGACAAAGTATAATATAGACTAGCTACTATTTTGCATTGAGCTCTAATAAAGGGGGGAGAGGAAATGACTAAAAATTTACCAAACCAAGTCTTTGAAATCCAAAAATGGCGGGAGTCTCGCTAGGGAAGCACGTAAAAATATCGATATTGATACTTCAGTCCTTCAAGCGGTCTATACATTTTTGGGTGGACAAAGGTTTTTTTAATTGCGTAAATCTGTATCTACCTGTACCTATAATTATATCTATGTGTGTCAAATTGCAACCCAATCCATTCAGTCATATGAGCCAGTGGTTGATAGATCAATCATGTATGCCTTCTTTTTAAACAAACAGAAAATTAAGGGCGTAATACTCTATTGAATAGATTTGGGTTGTAAAAAGCATAAAGAAATAAAAAATAATTTAATCCTGGGTATAGACGTTCACTCTAAGTCCAAACATACCTATATAAGTTTGTGATGTCATCAGGAGAAAAAGATTTGAAAGTGAGGTATTACGATAACTAGAAACAAGTATATAATAATATTTTATTCGATCCATCAGTCATTCGACGTCCACTGCTGTACATAAAGGTCTCCCTAAGAGAACGCCACAATAAGCGGTCCTATTTTTTTGTTAACATGGTCCAAAATGCAAGTTTACGAACGTCACTGGGGTACCAACAGGATCCAGGGGAAGTGTCGAGCTTGATGTCATACAGGCTCGATTCTTTTGTTGAGTTCATGAGCCACAATACCGACTAAAACATGACCGCGGCGCCTTCTTCCGACATAATGGAGAGTCATGGGATCGACTACAGATATTCCACAC
This sequence comes from Leucoma salicis, assembly GCA_948253155.1. NCBI lineage: Eukaryota > Metazoa > Arthropoda > Insecta > Lepidoptera > Erebidae > Leucoma > Leucoma salicis. Next base: position 12,436,068 of record OX411815.1, read on the forward strand.
CGACGCTCTAGTGACTACATCCAAGGATGCCTTGCGGTTTTGACCAGGTCGTAAGTCCTTCTGGCGGGAGGCCGTCCTATGCTGCACCTTCCTGTGAAACATGTGAAACATCTAATGCGGAGGAAGGGTAAAACCGGGCGTTAGCGTGACGACGCTTTGACGTGACAATACAATATTATGATGACATGGAGCTGGTCTGACGATGGAGCTGGAAGGTGGACATAGGAATTCTATAATGAAACGGTGCAACCCTATTGAGTTTAGACTCGTTTGATTCATCTTGACGAGTAAGTTCTCTTTAGATGGTTTCCAGGGTCTGATGATGAAGCTAAAAAGTGGCTATAAAAACTCCGTTATAAAACGTTATAACCCCATCGATTTCGGGCTCGTATGGTTACTCTTGACGAGTACGATGGATGGATAATCAGGTATTACTTTTTTTCGTGCCCCATTGAAGTACTGAACATCAAGGCGTGTTGCGTGTTGTCATCTGTTTTATCTTTTTCCTGTAAAAATCACAGTATGTCGGCAGATTTTAGGCAAAAATTGTTATTATAAATATATTGTTGACAGCACGGAACATATTGGCAATAGGCTTGCAGAATAAATATCGATATATCGGTGAAATGCTTTTTCACTTTACACTTTACAAACATACAATTTCGAGACTTTTCTTATGACTGTATTCCAGCAATCTTACGGCGATGACAGTTTAACTATTTTTATAAATGTTAAAGTAAGTTAATTTGCTATTTCTTGGTTTTATAAATTAGACTTACGTGTGATGAGAGAATAACGATGCTTATGTTACTGTTAGGCAGATGGTTCTGCCAATGCCTTAAACAAATTAAAAAAAAGAGGATTTCTCTGCATGGAACTCGGACTAAGAACTAGACGGAGCCACAGCGTGGCCGCACTTGAAACAGCAATATTTTTTTAAATGTTGCCAGGTTGACAAATATTTTACCATGTTTGGGAAAATTATACGATAGTTAGAATAAGGTCTGTAACTTGGTCGTAAAAAAGAAACCCTTCATAACAAATATTTTATTGAAAATCACAACGTTTATCAAAACGATTATTTAAAAGTAAATCTATCACCCCTTTCTTTTCATCCAACCATTATTTTGTAAACATCCACTGCTGGACATTGGCCTCCCCAAGAGAGCACCATAATTAGCGGGCTTGTGTTGACTGCATCCAACGGCTCCCTTTGAGCTTTGACCATCATATTTGGTCCATCTGGTAAGAGGCCATATTACGCTGCACTGTCCGATACGTGGTCGCCACTCGAGAACCTTTTTCCCCAACGGTTGTCAGATCGTCTAACGCCTGCCCATTGCCACTTCAGTATGCAAACACGGCGGGCTATGTCGGATATTCACGTTCTACGGATCTCCGTAATAAGAATTCGATCACGTAGGGAAATTGATGCAAGGTAAGTATTGTTGCTCCATAAATTGCCGTTCTGTTCGATATCTCATCTGGTAAATAATAATAATTTATATTTAATAAAATTATAAATAATAGTACATAAGAATACACTTAAATTTTCTTTTCTTCCTTTTCTGGGTCAAATAAGAATTATCATCCTTCCAGCGCTGATTTAATTAATTGAGTAAGAACTTAGAGCAAATCAGTTTCTCTGAATTCTAGTTTATGACTACAACGGTAGTCATAATTTAGAATTGAGATTTACTTACAAAGTTGAAGTTACAAAGACTAAAAGCTATACTTACATGATTATATTCACTGGCAGTGATTTTGCTCCCAATGTTACTGATTTCTTATTCCATCCATCCATCCATCAGCCTTTCATCGTCCACTGCTGGACATAGGCCTCCCCAAAATGGGGGTTTTACCATAATCGCCACGCTTGGTAGGCGGGTTGGCGATCGCAGTGGATGTTTTTAGTACACAGGGGAACGCTGCTGCCCGGTCCCCCGGTAATCCCTTAGTCGGCTTTTACGACTCCCATAAGAAGAGACGGGGTGGGGCTATTCTTCGATTTCTTATTATGTTTAATGAAACATCAACAAAATATCGTGAAACATATTTTGGGTATTTCGTGGGTTGCCTCGTTTTCCCCTGGCATCCACCCATTTCGATCTCGCATCTGGATTAGAAGAAAACCTAAAATGGAAAATTTTTATTATCATTTCATAAATTACATAATTATAAATTTATTCGTAAAGTGAAAACTGGGCAAATAAAATTCGCAATAAGGCAACACCGAAACAATTTTCAGTAATAGAAATTTAGCTAGAAAACGTATTTTGCGAGTATATCTTAGTAACAATTATTAATTTCTAGTAAAAAAACCCATTTTATATCACTTTAAATCATTAATTCATTAAATTATTTCGTTTTTGACTACTTACGAATGAAATGTTATACCGGTATTTTTTCGCTCGCTGTAGCTTTTGTAGCCTAGTACACTATTTTACAAGCACTCTACGTAATCTTTGTCTCAAAATACTAAATAATACGTAAAACCGGATTTTTATACAGCCTGTTTCACAACCCCTATAACAACAGAAGTACATCGTAACCAGTACTTTTTTCTGAGAGCATGAAAAAAAATAATTACAAAAAAATATATTATGTTTAAGTTAACTAAAATGTTACTTACCCCTGAAAGTATAATCGCCACGCCCTCCTACCTATGTCAATTTCATTGATATAATTTACGCGAAACAGCTGCACCGCCTACACCACTAACATAAAAGACACAGCCGCGGGTAGGTAACTATGCTATTATTACGTCTATACGTTCATCAATCGTCTTAAATCTTGTTCACCATCGATATCGATGCATTTTCGACACCGTTTTTTTTTATTACATTTAGTGGCAGACGAGCCGCGGCCCATCAGATGGTAAATGGTAACCGTCGCTCATGGACTCAACTATACCTCTAGGTATTATTGTCAAGCCGCTGCTCACCATTTCATTTCATAAATATGAAATTAAAACGGCTATCTCCTGCTACAGCCAAAACGCAACGATTTGCTTCATGGCCGGTCACACGGGAGATGGTGGTACCAACCCGCTCGGGCCAAATACCAGTTTTCGAAAAATTTCGCTAAGGATCACACAAAATCACAACCGAACTGATCTGAAATACCCATGTGACTAACTAATTTTATTTAAATAAAACTAGGTAAGTAAGTAACCAATCCATTTTTTTAGTTAACTAGTATTATACTAAATAATAAAGACTATGTTTACACGATAAAGACATTATTTTATTATTGTTAACATTTTTTTGTAGTACGAACTGATAAGATTTGCTGTAATTTTTAATTCATTAATCAGAGTTACAATTCTAATTAACTGCTATTAAATCTCAGCTTATAATGAATTTGTTACATTATTATAGAAATTCAAATTATTTGTTAGTGCTATTAAATAATGTCGATCCAGGTAATGCTCTATTAATAAATATTCCGAAAATGGTTTAATTTAGAATTAAATTCTGATCAGACTATTTCCAAGGCAAATCTTTTCATTTAAATTCTCTTTATTTTATTGTTCATGAAATCCTTAGTGTGAACTAAACTTTAGCAATAGGTACTTTAGGACTCGTCGACGTTCGAAAGTCGGCATTTGTCAAAGAAAAGTAGTCTTTCAAATTAAAATAGTAATTTAACGACAATATTTAAAGTATGTTTTCCTACACCATCGCTACCGTGATACACATGTTTGTATGTCCTTTGATACATGCCGCCTTCGCCACTATCGGTACCTATTTCATTTCAGTCAGTCACTGTAGAATACAACAACTGTACCTACAAAGTACAAATTATTTGTGAATGTGGAAAAAGAGGAGTTTAGTGCGAGCGGGATTCGAATCTGCGTCCCTTCCATTCCGGGGAAGTGCTCTAAGCCGCTGAGCTATCGCACTGACCTTCGGTCATACCACATTTCTACATCCATCCATCCATCCATCCATCAGCCCTTCGACGTTCACTGCTGGACATAGGCCTCCCCAAATTGGGGGTATAGTGCCGTAATCGCCACGCTTGGTAGGCGGGTTGGCGATTACAGTGGATGTTGTTAATACTCGAGGAAGTGCTGCTGCCCACTTCCCCCGGTATTCTCTCAGTCGGCTCTTACGACCCCAATGGATGGAGAGGGGTGGGATAATTCTAAAGCCGGCCCCACACAGCATTTCTACATCACATTTGTCTTTACGACCCACGCCACCTATCGGACGCAGGTTCGATTCCCGCTCGAACTAAAGTTCTTGATTTCTACATTCACAAATAATTTGTACTTTAAAGCAGCTGAGCACGTCAAGTGCTAAAATACAGATCTAAACTGTACCTACAGTTTGTGCGAGTGTTAGTGGGTTCGCGTTCGAATCTCACACAGGAAAACAAATTTGGTAAAGATTTGACGAACAGTAAAAGACTTCTCTCGTCACATCAGTATCATCAGCTCTAGTTATCACTGATCACCAATAGGATTTATAGTTAAATTAAAGACGGCGAGAGAGATAATTAAGTAATCTTAAGGTTTCGGTTCTTACCACCGATGGGTACTTAAGTCATTAACAAAAATACTTATTAAATACGACTGCTAATCATGAGGTCTCGGGTTCGATCCCCGGGTCGGGCAATGTTATGAGCTTTTTCCTAAAAAGAAAAATTCTCAGTAGCAGCCCGGAGTTTGGAAATGTGCCCGGTAGACGTCAATAGGCTTGCCCCCTATTACGTGGGACTTAAACATAGCTGGCGAGTCGTGGGTGTATAATACACCTCTGCCTACCCCTTCGGGGAATACAGGCGTGATGCTATGTGTACCTATTAAATAATTGATTAAATAATTCATTGGCGGGAGACCAATAGACTCGATGAACGTCGCAGTGGCGCACGCGGCACGGTCACGGACACGTTCCGACCTGCTGTTTTACGCCCGTAGGTACCTAAATGTTTTGTAAACTCGACGACCAGGTCAACGCTCTCTCTATAGAGAATGGTAAATTATTTATAGTGCCTAGACATTACGGTGTAATCGGCATCGTAAACATTTGGCTAATAAAATGGATATTTAAAATATAATTTAAAATTTTCATAACTTTTTACTTATGTTGTATTTTCTTTTTCCAACACTAGTAATGGATTCCTTATATGGACCTTAATATGCCTGAAATCGCTGGTAATACCCTTAGAGTTACTCCGTGTATACAAGTTCCATTATGTCAGTTGAATCGTGATAGACAAATACCAAAAACTGGTCACGGCGACAAAGACAAAAATCTATGACTTTGTCTGTTTTTTGCACCAATAAAATGTATCTTGTGTTCTCGCTCATTCATGTCAAATAATTTTCTTCGCTCTGTCTAGATCAGTGTTTTTCAATCTTTTTGAATACGCGACCCCTTTAAGGGTTGAAAAATTCTGGCGACCCTCTTGGGCCATAGAGAGACAAAAAGTTAGTAAGTACAGTGAGACTAAGTTTATGTTTTTCTCTATTTTGGTACCTATATTCATTATTAAAGCCTAAATTCAGTAAGAAGCTGCGACAACTTTGAAAGTAAGTACGAGGTAAGTTGGTTATGCTGCATGCGGCTTTGATTTGGACGCTAGTTTGCGCAGACCTAACTTCGCAGCGTTGCCACACCGCATTGTATTCACGGGCGAGAGCCAGCGTACTGCGCTGCCCACGCTAGCACAGAATGTTCTTTTAATAAAATTGTGAATTCTATCAAACGTAAAGCCTTGCAAACCCGCCTGTTCAGAATTGTTTGTGAATATATTGGTTCACTTCATCACAATCTCCTTTATCACACAGAGGTCAGGTGGCTATCCAAAGGAAAGACTGAAAGCTGAATTGTTAATGTTCTTATAAGATGCTAAATCCGAATATGCTAGTCATTTTTCTGACCCTGTCTGGCTCTTGAAATTAACATTCCTGGTAGATCTTTTTAGCCACCTTAATAATTTAAACAAGAACCTCCAAGGTACAGAAGACAATATTTTAACAGCTAAAGATAAAGTCCAGTAATTTTAAGCAAAACTTCATTTGTGGTCAATATCTCTACAAAACAATATATTTGAGTCTTTTCCATATATTCAGAAAACTGTTGAAGATAATGCGTCAGACCAAACTCGTGGTAAGGGTCCACATTCCTTGCATGAAACAGAGCTTGCATAGCTTACAGGGGAAACTATTAACATACTTTCCAGACCTACACTCTGAAGCTGACAATGGGCGTAGATGGATCCTAAACTCTTTTTGGATATGTCTATAGAACTGGCTAATGTCATCACAAATATGAAAGAAATCTTATAGATATAGTTGCTGACGGCATACTTAAAATTGAATTTTATTCGCAGTTTTGACGTATTTTGGATGAAAAGAAAACATGAATACCCAGAGCTGGCAAGGGAAACTCTAAAATTTTTAGTGTCATATGCCACTTCATACCTATGTGAACACGCTCTCTTCAATGACATTAAAACTAAAAAGATAAATAGACTCGATTTAGAAAATGATTTGATTGTTAACATTTCAAAAAAGCACCACGTCTTGACAAACTTTTGAAAAATAATCAAGCCCATCCTTCTTACTGAAAATGTGCCTTTTTTAACTTCCCGCTAAGAAAATTGAAAATTTTCGGAAGTTGGGAAGTTATTGGTTTCACCCCGTTTTTCGAAAATTGAGCTTTCAACGGATGTTGACATTTTGGGGTCCTAGAAAACTTCCCCGAATGTTTCCGCGATGATGTCCGTATGTCTCTGTGTGTGTGTGTGTGTGTGTGTGTGTGTGTGTGGCCGTATGTAAACCTTTCATTACTTTTTAACGGCTTGACCGATTTCATCAGGGTTGGTGTCATTCGAACGGACTTAACCAAACTTAGATTTTGAATATAATTAGGACCGATACAAATCGGTAAATCTTGAGAAATTCAAAAAAACTACAAATAATATTTTTTTCAAATGTGTTTTTTTGGAATAAGTTTTAAATGGTTTTACCGATTAATTCCAAAAACTAATCAGCTCTGAACATCAAAAAACCACGTCAATTGCCATGAGTTCGGTCAAAATCGATTGATTCGTAAGTGAGATATAGTTGTCGAAAAAAATTTAAAAAAAGTTTTTTTTCAGTATCTATATAAAGTTTTAAGTCTGACCAGTTCGAGCTTTAAAATCTTTTAAAAAACTCAAAAAGCTGCGTTGAATGACGTAAATTATGAGAAAATCGGTTCATTCGTTCAAAAGTTGTTGCGATTTGAAAATTCAACGAATAGTGTTTTATTAAATCTCTATCAGACTTGAGCTCGAAGAGCTCAAAAGCATAGAACAGTTATCTCTTTGAGCTCAGAGAGCTCAAAATGACACGAAAATTATGCTTTTGAGCTCGAGGAGCTCAAAAGCATAATTTTCCTATGTTACCCTCTCATAGCTCGAGGAGCTCAAAAGTATAGATAAGCGCTCGAAGAGCTCAAAAGTCGTTTTGTAATAAGTCCACCCGATGGTAAGTGGTAACCGTCGCTCATGGACTCAACTATACCCAGAGTATTGTCAAGCCACTTCGCATTATTTCATTTCTCAGATATGAAATAAAAGAATAAACGGCTATCTTCTGCTATAGTCAAAACACACTGACGTGCGGTCACGACCGGTCACACAAAAGACGGTGGTACCGACCCGTTTGTGCCCGATAACAGGTAAGTACTCTTACTTGGTACCCAGCCCTACCACCAGTAGTGCAATGGGTGATAATTGCTTACTTCCCTTAGTCACCTTGTACGACACCCGTGGGAAAGGACGGGGTGGTGACACTTGTATTCTTAGTCCGTCACCACACGGTTTTTACTGTAGTGTAGAACCTTGACTTTTTCCTTTTGCCGGTGACCCCCCTAGTAAGCCTTCACAACCCCCCTAAGGGTCACGACCCACAGATTGAAAAACAGTGGTCTAGATGTATTTAGTCTGAGGTGCACGTACTTGCAATTATTATTTATCATAATGATTACTTAACTGCCTCGGTGGTATAGCGGTAGTGTATGCGACTGCTAATTATGAGGTCTCGGGTTCGATCCCCGGGTCGGGCAATGTTATTGAGCTTTTTACTTCTCTTTAAATTTTCAGTAACAGCCCGAAGTTTGGAAATGTGCTCGGTAGACGTCATTAGGCTCCTCACCCCCTATTACGTGGGACTTAAACATAGCTGGCGAGTCGTGGTTGTGTAACACACCTCTGCCTACCCTTTCGGGGAATACAGGCGTGATGCTATGCTATGTTATAATCTGTTATAATGATTACTGTACTCTATGTGATTACCGCATAGACTAAGTATACGATTACCGTGATTACTTCCCTCTGTGTGGCAACCCTGCCATGCCACAGAGTACTTTTGCTGTGACTTAGCTTGATGGACTTTTGTGCATTTGTTTCTCTCTAAATTATGATAATATTTATTTGATTGGCTGCGCTTAGTGACTGTAATATACAAATAGATTGCGAATACTATTCTACATTCCATTTACAATGAAGTCTAAGAAACGCCACCATACATCTTCAGAAGAATCCGAAGATTCGGATGTTAGCCGGAGTAGCTCGTCGGATAGTGATAGCGACGATTCATCGGTATCGGAACACCACCATAATAAAAAGAAAAGGAAGCGTGTTGGTTCTTCATATTCTGATAGTGATTCTGATGACCGCAAACATTTAAAGAAGCGTAAGCATAAGAAAAAGAAGAAGAAGCATAGTAAAAAGAAGCGAAAATCTGATTCGGTGGTAGATAGCGGCTCTGAAAACGATAACTTTACAATCAGCGACGATGATGTGTCCCAAAAAAAGAAGCGTAAACATAAGCACAAGCACAGCAAACGGCCACGTAACTCTTCAGTTAGTGAGAAAGGTAGATTTTCTGATGGATTGCTTTTTAGATGAATATGTGATATCCATGTATAATAAAAAAATTTTATGCGCTCTTTTAGAAGAGGACCACGTGCAACGTCGTCTACACAGTGTCGTAAAAGAACGCCGAGGAACTTCGGAAGAAGGTCAGCCTACACGCACATACTATCAGTGAGTATCTAAATATTCTTTTAATGACATTGATGTCATTGCTGAAACTTTTTTCTTATAACCCATCTCAGCCTAACTATAAAATATAGATGGAGCATTACAAACAATCCAGTGAAGCCATATAAAACCATGCCATACTTGTAATTACATTTGCTCATGCACACTAAAACAAAACTATGTCAAAATGAAGACAGTGTCATTGTTAGAAATATTACTAATCTTCACCTTTGACTAGCGAAATAAAATGGAGAATAATACTAAAAACTATATATTAATAAAATAAAGAGACTATAACATTATTTTATATATGATAGAAAATTATATATATTGTTATTACTTAGTCTATCAATGACATAGAACACATAAAGAAATTAGTCAAATCAAATTACATTGCATTCTATAAAAAAGAATATCTTGCACTAAAGAGTTTCATATCTTCTAACAGTCATGAACCACAAGTGCTACCAGTGTATGATTTAAAATTACCCTAAATGACTAATTTCATATGTACATTACATACATGAATATGTTGTCAGCGCTATAATATTTCCTATATGATTGGCTGTAAACTTACTTTATACTTTTACTTCCTATATGTTTTAACTTACAAATTTACCATTTTTTGGTGACAACACTTTCGTGCACACATCTTTCAAAAAGTGGCTTCATATTTGAGTTGTCTGAGTAACCCATATATAATATATGTACCATTTTTGTGTATAGGGGCATGTCATAATATAGTAATAATTGGTTAAAAATTAATGTAACACTGGCTTGATTTCGAAATAAATGTGTTGGCCAGATGTTCTAGGGTTTCGCTTTATGTTTCCATTCTCCTATAGTTAAATATAGCCTAGACAAACTTCTATGTCTGAGACTAGTTGGAAAATATAGTATGAAATTAATGATGTGGAATGTGGCTTGTGTTTTGTTGTGTGATAATCTAACTATGTTAGAGATGAAATGGTATTAAACATTTTAGGAAAGAATATCACAGATCAGTGTCACCTGAAGACTATGAAAGGGAAAGAGAAGTGCAGAGATTCTACAGAGGTTCTAGCAAGGAAAAAAGACAATATAACCAAGAACAGTATCACAATGAACGGGAATATTCTAGGTAATCTATGATTTTTTCATTCTAGGTTTTTGCTTTACAATATGCAATAGTAAAATTGAAATAAAGTATTACCTATAAAGCCAGTTTTCTAGAATGCTCCCAAGTTAGATAGAATTACATAAATAGGACTATGAAGTAGTTGTAGATTAGCTAAAGTTATGAGATATATGATTTAATATATACTTCCATTATTCTATTTAAGAATGATATGCTATAATAAACATAATTTATAGTTACTCTCATAAGTTTAAAGAATAAAATGTATGATATTCATTATAGTACATGATTGAATCTTGCAGATATCAAGAAAGATATGATAGGAATAGAGAAAAATTTGGGCAAAATGTGCACTTTAAGGAGCAAAATGAAGAATACAATAGGAAGTATAGAGAATATAATGAGTACAAAAGGTACTAAATAATTTATTGTATTCTTACAACATAGTATGTAGCACACAAGATTAGCTACCATGTGTGCTCATATTGTATTAGTCTGGTTTTCATTCTCTATATGTTATTAGTTTCAAATCTAGCATTTATACATATTCACTTTCATCAACATATCAATTGGTTGATGTTCATGGCATTGTATGAAAATTATCTTCATTTCAGCTACTCATTTAGTTTTTTTATGATTAGATTTTATTTTAATTAAATTGCAATTGTGTTATTCTCAAGGCAATTTTCTTCTATTTTAGGAATCAAAGATTTGATGATCATAGACCTATGGAGCAGGAGTATCATAATAGACGACAACAAGAGGATCGTTATCAAAGGGAAGACCCAAGAGGTTTGCAATTGTTAATAAGTTTTTCTTAATAAACATCAATGTTCAGTTAGAGGAACTGAGTATAAACAATTGCAGCAAGGTCAGATTGGTTATAGTAGAATGTGAACTCAATGTTTGCATTTTTCAAAGGTCATACAAACCATTCTCTTGCAATGGCAAGAGAACCACTGATGAGTTAACTGGTCTGTGGCATATTATATCTTATTTAGTATGAATTATTAGGAATTATATTTTGTTGACCACTTTTTAATTATTGTATATGATTGAGCTGACAACTTTACGAGACTTGTAAAGTTGTCACTATATTTCATGAATGCTACAGGTGGCAATTTCATAGTTGTTGCTATCGTCGGGCTTTTACACCGGTATTCAGTCAATTCAAACAAATACTTAAGTAAAGTAGCAAGCAACACTATGCTAAGTAAGGCATTTCTAATTGCATTCGCCAGGGCAATCCATTCCATTCACAAACAATACTCAAGCGATACTTTACTAAGCTTTTACTAAACAAACGCACGGCGTCGATTATAGACCTGTGATTGGCTTCGATCAACATTGATCGACGGTGATTGGTCCCTTTTTAGGGTTCCGTACCCGAAGGGTCAAAACGGGATCCTATTACTAAGACTTCGCTATCTGTCTGTCTGTCCGTCCGTCTGTCACCAGGCTGTATCTCAAGAACGGCGATAGCTAGACAGTTGAAATTTTCACAAATGATGTATTTCTGTTGCCGCTATAACAACAAATACTAAAAACAAAAAATAATAATATTTAAGGGGGGCTCCCATACAACGTCTGTCTATCTGTCCGTCTCTCACCAGGCTGTATCTCAAGAACGGCGTTAGCTAGGCAGTTGAAATTTTCACAAATGATGTATTTCTGTTGCCGCTATAACAACAATTACTAAAAACAAAAAAAAAACAATAATATTCAAATGGGGCTCCCATACAACGTCTGTCTGTTCGTCTGTCACCAGGCTGCATCTTAAGAACGGCGATAGCTAGACAGTTGAAATTTTCACAAATGATGTATTTCTGTTGCCGCTATAACAACAAATACTAAAAACAAAAAAAATACAATATTTAAGGGGGGTCCCATACACAAACGTGATTTTTTTGCCCTTTTTTGCTCGCTATTGATAACGGCAACAGGTAGACGCTTGAAATATTCACAGAATATTTAGTTATATATTCACTTTAAATAATTAAATTAAAATAAAACAAATATTTAAGAGGGGCTCCCATACACAAACGTGTTTTTTTGAAAACCACGAAATGAGTCAAATTTTAGTAACAGCCAAACACCATGGTTACCGAGAGTTACAATAGTGTAATGTTGTTTACCTAGTCAATGGTACGGAACCCTTCGTGCGCGAGTCCGACTCGAACTTGGCCGGTTCTTGTTGCTAAGTTCTCTATAGTAGTTGTTTTTATCAGATATGTGGATGTCATAAATAAATAAAAAACAATATATATTGTATATAAAAAAGAGGATTTATGTCTATCTTTAAAACGTGTTATTTTATTATTGTTCTCTTTCTTAATTTTGTTACATATTTCATACTTTTTTAAAATACACAAGCTCACACAAAATCACTACTATAAAAACACAAACAAAAATAAACACAACAGAATATAAATAATTTCAAAATGTATTAAATAGTGGCACAAACAAGACAGATGCGGCGATGGGGGCCGCCACCCATCACGCCTTGCCCAGTTTGGCGAGTCGAGGGGAGCAGAGTGTCGAGTAGGCACGTGGAATGTAAGAGGTGGTGTGGAAGGTAAGTTACACGAGCTGGTAACCGTCATGTCGGACAGACAGCTTGATGTGCTCTGTGTAACAGAGACCAAGTGAAAGGGCAGCGACGCCTGTGATCTTCCTGGTGGCGGGTTAGCGCTGTGTTCTGGTATACCGCAGAGGGATCGGGCCAGCATGGGAGTGTTGCTGTCCTCTCGCTTGGCCTCTTGTGTGAAAGACTATGGAATGTTCGATCCCAGACTTATATTAGTCCGAATAAAACTAGGTGTCATCAGGGTCTTCATGGTCGCAGCTTGTGCTCCCGTAGGCTCTTGGTGGCATCGGATCTAGAGAAGTTCTGAGATAATGTTAGGGAAGTTCTGGATTTGGCAGAAGCTAGTGAACGCGTGATCGTATGCGGAGACTTGAATGGATGTTTTTTTTTTTCTGGTCCGGTGTCTTATGCCCGGGCCTGCGAAGTCTCCCTTACCATTGATAAGGCCCTTATGTATCTAATGTATTTATTTGCAACTTTCAGTTTTGTTGATAACGCCAATTTATTTATTTTACGTTTGATTGAATAGCTTATATATTAATACCTTGTATATTTCGGATCGAACCGAGATCTGCTGTAGAATTGGCGATGACGGGCGAGGATCCCTAGATTCGCCATTATTACTGGACTGGCCTTCAGACATGTTTTTACGAAAACTTCAAGGCGCTTCGAAAACCAGTTTATTCAATCAAACTAATTACAACTACTCAAACTAATTTATAAATAATTATCACTATGATTCAGGTGTGAAACATCACAATTTAGAGATGTTGACGGTTGGAATGCCTCGATTCAACTGACCGCGACCGCTTTTTTTTTTGTGGCTTGTTGTCGCTTTATAAAGGCCGTAATCGCTCCGTCCCCATTTCGCCTGATTCAGTGTGTTGCGATGACGTTGTATTACACGTGCGCGTGTTTGTAAACAACTTCATTATTCAGCGCCGACATATATTATTAATTTTCCAACTTTAATTTTTGTTGATTTTAATTATTTATTTTACATTTGATTGAATAGCTTACAGATTTAAATTCTTGTTTCTTTTAAATGTAGTAGCTTTATATTATATAGTCTAAACGAGTTATTTAATTAGATATAAAATATTATTTTTACCTTTAATTTTTGTTGATGACGCCAATTTATTTATGTTACTTTATTTTATATTTGGTTGAATAGCTTACAGATTTACATTATTATTTCTTTTGTTTAGTGGCATTATGTTGTCTAGTCTGAATTAGTTATTTAAATAGGTATATTATTAATTTTCAATTTGTGTATTTCGTGTCAGTCGTTAATGTTTTATATTTTAATATTTGGTTTTAGTTACATATTTCTGTTTTATTATCATTTTATCACATATTTTATTTAAATTTCTAATGAATTTCTATTTATTGATTGGTATAATATGTGGCATTATGCGTTAAGTCAATTATTGATTTTATTATCACTTTTAGAGTTGCCATCAAACTCCATCATTTTGTTGTTTATAGTAGTATGTGGATCTGCATTTTTAATATGTTATTCTTGTTTAGTTCTGTGCTTAATTTTATGAATCGGATGTGTGTGTATATATTTGTTGTATATTATTTGTGTTTATGGCCGTGTGGGGCCGGCTTTAGAATTGTCCCACCCCTCTCCAACCATGGGAGTCGTAAGAGCCGACTAAGGGAATACCGGGGAGAGTGGGCAGCAGCACTCCCCTCGAGTATTAACAACATCCACTGCGATCGCTAACCCGCTTGCCAAGCGTGGCGATTACGGCATTATACCCCCAATTTGGGGAGGCCTATGTCCAGCAGTGGACGTTTAAAGGCTGATGGATGGAAGTAGAGTGCAAGTATGAACGAACAAAAGAAAGAAATGTACCGGAAACGTAAGAATGACACCAAAGCCTTAGTGAAAGAGAAGCGTGATAGAGCAAATATGATTGCAGAAGAAAGGCTGACCAAAAACTTCCAGAGCAACACCAAACTTTTCTGGAGGGAGGTGAAGAAATCTCGGAGTGGTTGGTCAGCTTTCAGAATGAATAAAATAAGGTCTAAAGGTGGAGACATTCTTACGCAAACACAAGATGTATTAAGCCGATGGAGTGAATATTTTGGAGATATGTATGCGGATGATCAGGGTGATGCTGGTGCCACATGTGATCTAACAGATCAGCATTCGGTACCGGCATCCTCTGATGACATTAGTATGGATGAAGTTGAATGGGCGATTAGAAGTTTGAAAAATGGTAAGGCAGCGGGTATTAATATGGTGTCTGCTGAGATGATCAAGCTTGGAGGCTCATGTGTCTGGGAATCCTTCCTGATGCTTCTCAATTTATGTTGGAGCTCAGGAATGGTTCCCAAGGACTGAGAAGCGCAGTCCTCGTGCCCTTGTTTAAAAACACGGGTTCACGTTATGACTGTGTAAACTACAGAGCCATAAGCTTGACCAGTTTGGCAGCCAAAGTTTATGGTAAGATTATTAAAAGGAGAATGAGGATGGTGTCTGATGAATTTTTGTGTGAGGCACAAGGAGGTTTCAGGTGTGGGAGGGGATGCATGGATCAAGTGTTTTCTCTGCGCAACATTGTGGAGAAGCATGTGGCTTTTGTGGATTTGGAGAAAGCATTTGACACGGTTATACTAAAGGAACTTTGGGACATTTTGCCGGAGTATGGTATTAACGGTAGACTGCTGCAAGTGGTGCAGTCAAACTACATGGACTGCAGAGCTTGTGTGCGGCTGGATGATGGAATGTCACCTTGGTTTGATGTCAATATCGGCGTTAAACAGGGCTGCGTTCTATCAGCCAGACTGTTTATCATATATCTGGATAAATGTCTAATTGTTGAATGAAATTAATGTGGGAGTTCAGATGGGCGACCCAGTGGTTAACTCTCTACTATATGCAGACGATCCGGTTTTATTAGCGCAGTCCGCGACTGACCTGCAAACCCTAGTCGACGTAATGGCAGACGATTGTAAGAAAATATCATATATATTGTAAGAAAAGGGGCCTGTGAGTGTGAGCAAAACCAAAATATTGGTTTTTGAAAGAGAAGAAGCCAAAACATATGTTAGAGTAGCAATAGGAAATGGTGTGCTAGAACAAGTGGATTAATTTGTATATCTTGGATGTGGATTCAGTTGGAATGGAAGGTATACCACTGATGTAGAGAGAAGAGTGAATGCGGGAAATAGAGTGAACGGAGCATTGGGACAACTTCTCGGCAGTCATCACCTCCGCCAGAGGGCACGTGTCGCAATACACAACACAGTGCTTGTCCGAACGTTATTATATGGAAGCGAGAGTTAGGTATGCAAAAAAGAGCATGAGAGTAAAATCAATGCGGTCGAAATGCGATCTCTGCGGAGAATCTGTGGAGTGACGCTGACTGACCGCATACCACCGAAGGAATGTAACATAGTTCCAGTGGCTCGCCAATAAAGGCGAAGAGACAGCACACGGCGGGTTTCTTTAGTGGGTGCAGGCCCCACACTACCCTGTTCGTTGTCCCGAACGACGGGGTGTGCGGTTAGGAACATTTTTTCCGGCCTTAACAAAAAAAAATGGCTGACTGACCGCATTCGTAACGACGACGTAAGAGAGCGAGTAGGTATGAAAGAGAGTATTGGTGTAAAGATGCGAAAGGGAATGCTCCGATGGTTCAGACATGTGGAAAGAATGCCGGACGAGCGACTGGTAAGGAGATATACAATGTGGAAGTGGAAGGATGTAGGTACAGGGGGAGACCGCGGTATAGTCGAGCCCATGGGTGACGGTTACCATTTACCATCAGATGGACCGTGGCTCGTCTGCCACTACATGCAATAAAAAAAAAAGGATGTAGGTACAGGGGGAGACCGCGTCTCACCTACCTAGACCAAATCGGTCATGTATTGAAGGAAGGTAGAGCCAGGAGTCTCCGAAACCGGCGAGCGTGTATGAAGGGAATTATGAATGTTGAGAAAGCGAGATATGTATGCAAGAATAGAGCCTCTTGGCACTCTGTTCTCTCTGCCTACCCCGCAAGGGAAAGGGCGTGATGATAAGTTAGTTAGTAAAATAGTGGCCCACCAAACATCGGGTGCAGGGACCCAGCTGCCGGTGATTAGGGCTTCAAAAAAGGAACCCCTTATAATAGGTACGTGCCGGGTCGAGGAGTACTGCCTTATGCATCAACACCTTAATCCAGCTGTCTAGCTGACAGTCTCTTTAGGTGTTGTTCGAGACTTGGCGATTTGTCCCTTAACCGATATGACTATCGGAACATTAATTGTACCACCCCATGTAGTATAAAAAACAGCTGTGGCCTTCAATGCACAACCGGACGTGTCTCAAAGGAAAACTGCCCCCTTAGAATGAAAAACGAAACGTTAAACGAACTTTCGTTTCGCTTCATTGTGATTGGTCGCCTGAATCACGCGTCGAAATCTCGACTAATCAGGAATCACGCGTCGCACTGTTGATCAATCAGAATGACTCGAAACGAAAGTTCGTCTAACGTTTCGTTTTTCATTCTAAGGGGGCTGTGCAGTTAAAGAGATGCTGGGAGAATATTAAATTCCAAGAAAATAATGCGCTTTCCTAGGAATATGAGACGCATAGGCGGATGCGGTGGTCCTGCATCCTCATCTGGTCTGATTTATATGAATAATAACATAAAATATCGCTAACTATGATATGAATACAAACAAAATTTCAAAGAGCAAATTTACCACTGAATATAACTTAATTTGGGACTAAAGCTACACTATGCGTTGGTTAAAATAGCTGTTTCGCTACTTTACGTAAGTGACGTTCCAATTGAACTCAGCATTGCACACCGCTTAAGTGCTTAAGAATCGGATTTACAGACCCTATGCGTTTGTGCGCACTGTGAGACTTCATAGTATTGTTCTTGAATACGGGTGTTATAGTTGTTTGAGTCAGAATCATCATCCCCTACGTGAATAATAAATGTATCATCATGTTGACCACGTGATCGTTTTTACAATAATCAGCCTCTATTTCCTCTATCTTGGCGCATAATTTCCCCCATTCTGTTGCTCCCATTAAATTTACTTTTTCATTCATCACCAAGGCAGTTATCCGTGTAAAGTTCCAACTTACATTTTTGCTGGCGACATATCCCTTTATTTGGTAACAGACCATTTCTATAGGATTCTAGATTAGATTGCATTGTTATCAGCTTCTCTAATGTACGTCATAAATAGTATCAGCCAGCTAGGTTTAAGTCGCACGTAATAGGGGGCGAGCCTATTGCCGTCTACCGGGCACATTTCCAAACTCCGGGCTACTACTGAGAATTTTTCGTTTTACGAAAAAGCTCAATAACACTGCCCGACTCGGGGATCGAATCAGCAGTCGCTTACACTACCCCTGCACCACAGAGGCAATTTATAAAAATATGTATTTTCGGATATAAGTGATATATAAATTATGTGGTTTGTTTACGTTATGGCTCACGGCTTCCTGAATATAGGCTGTGTTCCGAAACAGAGCACTGTCCAGTGCTCTTACTGGAGACAAATCGTTCCGTTATAGACTGACAGTATACTGCCGCAGTATGCTAGGGAAATATATGACGTCATGAATCATCGCCATTTTTGTACTGTGAGCACTGGCGTTTTCGAGGTAAGGTGCTCTCAGTGGTTTGATCACGTGATCAACAGCGTCCAGAAATATAACAACTTGCACTATTGAAAATTATTATTATTATTGAATATTGTTATTCAAAGATACCGAAACATGGAAAATGTAAAGAACTTGTGTTTATTGCAGTGTGAAATCAATACTTTGTATGAAATCAAAAGTAATGACAGATGAGTATACTGGACTGCGTTCCGTTATAAACAGTAACCAGTATAGCTAACTTTAAAGAAACGACTTCGCAGTATACTAAATTGACGTCACACATCACAGTGCTCCAGTGTATATCGGAACACGCCCACAGTATCTTTGTAGTTTGTTCTGTACACTTTACGTTAAAACTATCATGTTGTTTAAGGGTTCAACCGCTACAATCAATATGACAACCGTGCACCTAAAAGGCGGGAATTCAATGACAGAAAAGACCCTCGTGAAAGGTAACTTGTATTTCCATTTCATTCATCCCAACTTACTTTGATGAGTGTGGCTATCCGCACCCATTGAAGTTACTGTTTTGGTTGTGTACTGGCATGCCTTAGGTATATGTACCTATCTATTATATATATTTCTTGTGTTCATGTGTTAGTCATTGAACTCCTAAATGGTTAGAAACCGACGCGTGATTTCGCAATAATCCGTTGGCCAATCACGGTGATCTTTCAACCAATCACAGTGATCACGATACGATCGACATGTGAGATATGAGATTCTGCCTAACCCCCCTGGTTTTATTTCTACAAACCGTTAACTCGTAGGTAATAATTTTACCAAACAGTTAAGTATGTATTTTAATCATCCGTGTGGTGACGGATTAAGAATACAAGTGTCACCATCCCATTCTTTCCCACGGGTGTCGTATGAGGCGACTGAGGGAAGTAAGCAATTATCATCCATTGCACGACTGGCGGTAGGGCTGGGTACCAAGTGAGTACTCCCGTACTCACTCCCGTACTACCAAGTGAGTACTCCCGTACTCACAAGTGAGTACTCTAGTACTCCCGTACTCACTTGGTATCCAGCCCGAGCGGGTTGGTACCACCATCTCCTGTGTGACCGGCCATGAAGCACATTGTTGCGTTTTGGCTGTAGCAGGAGATAGCTGTTTATATTTCATTTCATCTGTGAAATGAATTGGTGAGCAGCGGCTTGACAATACTCTCGGTATAGTCGAGTCCATGGGCGACGGTTACCATTTACCATCAGATGGACCGTGGCTCGTCTGCCACTACATGCAATAAAAAAAAAATCTTTTCTTGGTTAGCATTTTTCATTGTTGTCACCTCTTGCTTTATAAGGTATGGTCCACCTGAACACGACCGCTTCCGTGACAGGGAGTATCCAGATAGGAAGGAGAGATATCATGAAGAATTCTCCTCTGAAAGGTATGTGAATCAACATATACATATTATATTAGTAATCTAGATTTAACTATGCAGAAACGCAATTTTTCCTATAATTGGAAACGAGAAACATGCATTTTTTAATTGATACAATTGGATCATTACTTTTCATTGGAAACATTTTACAGTGTTACTGCATGAGTGAGTGATTGCCAACCTCGATTGGGTGGTATCTGCGTGTATCTACAACGTTAAATAACTATATTTATTTTTACAGTGACTACTCTACAGAAAAATGTTATGATCAGAACATGTCGGTGTTGCAAAAATATTTTAATATTTGCACATTAAATGATAATAATTGCTGTAGGAACGTGTGAAAACTTATGTTGTTATAGATTTATTGGAAAATTATTTTGAAACTTATTAGTTTACTATGTGGATAATACATGCACTGAAAGCTATTCTAAAGAAGAATTTTGTTTTAAGCACTACAGTTAATAGAATTATTACAACATTTAAAACTTTTAATAGAAAGAAAGAGAACGTTTATTAGATGATATTGTTTGGAAAAAATACATTTTATTTCATATGCATTTTATATTGAAGAGAAACTTTTACCGTAAAAGCGATGAAAAGATTAGTGCTGACTGTTAAGGAAAGTGAAGAAAGACTTGTGGAAAGTAACAGCTGGGTATTTATGAAGGACATTACAATTTGAGGAACGGGAAAGCATTTTTAGATAAATGACAACAGATGCGCAGTTAAAAATTCGGAGAAATCAGATACTGATAACTGACGCACTACCTACTAAAAGCATGTCAACATTTCTAGGAATATTTCTTTTTAGCAGGAGTTTCGAAAATTAAAATGTGATGTGTTTAAACCTGCTTTCTGATAATTTGAATATATTCTGGTTTTATTATACCTTTGTATAGTATACCTATTTAATATAGCAACATTTAGGCTCGAGACAAATATTAGATGGAGACTTAATATATAGCTACATAATTATTTTATTAAAAAGATAAAGATTTGTTAAAAATCTGTTACATGGAAATTCGACACTTGACTCACTATAAAAGAAGTACTTTTTCATATATATTTTAGTGGGTATGTAATACATATTGGTTATGCAAGCAATATATTGATTCCATTAGGATCTATCTTTACAAACGGGCGATGAACATATTTATTTATAAAGCATAAAGAAAAACAGTATTGGAATTGTTTTCAAGAATGAAACTTTACGGATTAGATATTAAAAGAGGAGAAGATATATATCACTATGATAGAAAACAAGGGAATAAGAACTAATATTAACTATTATACAATAAAATCCGATGGATAGAATCAGAGCAATTGTGATTGATTTTAATGCAATGGAAATTAATAGTGTGAAAATATATTAAACTAAAGTTAATGGAACGGACAGTGATGGAGTGAGAATATATAAATCATTACCGATAAGGGAAGAACGAGTGAGAAGAAATATATAATTTTGTATAATAAAATGAACAATTATGGAGTGAAAACAACTTCAATATAATGGAAAGTAATGAGTGAGCACAAAATAATATTTCAATATTGTGAAAAATAATCTAACGACAAATTTATCATTTATTGTAAGAAAATAGTGATTTCAATGAAAGAACAAGTGTCATATTAATGATAAGCAAAGGAAACTAACTGATTGAGAACACATTAATTATATATTGTTAACAACAAAAAATAGACCCATCATTGTATTGTTAAAGAATATAGAACATAAAATTACTGAGGGAGGACAAATCTCTCTTTGTCAAATCTTTTCTATAATGGAAAAATAATAGAGTGAGAATAAATGTTTACTATCAAAATATGATGAAAATAGGAGTAAAAATATAAAGCGTTTGTGCACTTTGAAGAAATTACAGTTATAATATTGAGGTCTTCACCGCTACTTCATGTAATGAAGCTCCTAGAAGTTTATTTGTCTAAATAAAGATTATAAGACAAAATTGGAAATGCACAAAGTAGTAGGTATTTCCGCGAGATCATCGCTATATCTAAAGAGTAATGGTAAGTGTACGATTTATAGGAGTGAAAAAATAATTGGTACTTCGTGTTGAAGAAAATAAAAAAAACGGTTATATGTAGGAGTTTTACTGTTATAAATACAGGTCGATCGGTACTATTATTTTAGTTTATTGCTTATCATTGTGATAAATTAAAATAATTACAGATTGGTGATTGAAAAAATCTTGACTATAGAAAGATATACTTATAATTATTATAATTACTTTGCCGCTAGGTACTAATTAAAATAATTATTTAAAATCGACCACAATTAAGGATGTGTTTGCTTTATGAAAATATTAATGTTTTAAACACAATTTTGTTACATTTATTATTTTTGTTGTATTTTTTTATTTAAACATTTGATCCGTGTAAACAATTTTTACTGTAAGCTTGGAGAGTTGGATGATTTTTTATTTTCCATTTACAGACCTCGAGCTCCCCGTCGTGAGAACATTTTGAATACTGGCAGAAACGAAAAGCCATCCGCATCGCATCCAAGGTTAATTTAATTTAATTACTTACTATATAACTTGTAACATAGACTCTAGTAAATTTTGAGGTTTAGGGCCACTATAAATAAATATATAGATAGATATACTATAAATATATAACTTTACGGCACATTATGCTATATATATATATATATATATATATATATATTTAATTGCATATGATGGCAGACGAGCCACGGCGCACCTGATGGTAAGTAGTAACCGTCGCTCATGGACTCAACTATACCGGGACTATAGTCAAGCCGCTGCGCACCATTTCATGTCTCAAATGTGAAATGAAAGAATAAACGGCTATCTTCTGCTAGAGCCAAAACACAATGATGTGCTTTATGACCGGTTACACAGAAGACGGTGGTACCGACCCGAGAGCAAGTGAGTACTCTCACTTGGTACCTAGCCCTACCACCAGTAATGCAATGGGTGATAATTGCTTACTTCCCTTAGTCGCCTTATACGACACCCGCGGGTATGGATGGGGCGGTGACGCTTGTATTCTTAGCCCGTCACCACTCGGACAATATAAAAAAAAAACTATCCCACGGGAAAATAACATTTTTGCGGAATGAACAAGTAGCCTATATTCTTTTCTGGGCTCCAGCCTATATGTGTGCAAAATTTCATGATGATTAGTACAGTAGTTATGGTGTGAACGAAAATTCACTTTCGTAATTGTATCATTAGTGAGGAAGTAAGAATTAGTAAGGATGATTACAGCGCGCGCAAAAGTTAGATTGTCTTCTTTCGTAAAGTGATCATAGACTAAGTAACAAATTCATACAATGCTCTTAGGTGAAAAAATGTGTATTGTTTTTAGGGAACGATCAACATCTCGTAATTCAGAGGAGCGTTATAAAGAGCGAGAGAGACGACCGGATGTTAGAGGAGATCGATACAAGGAGGGCCGAGGGGAAGAAAGGAGGGAACACAATCCAAGAGACGATAGAAATTCGGAGGGCGGAAGACCCATAAAATCTGAGCCGAAACAACGGGATAGGAAAAGTCGGTAAGTAAATCATTTGATATTAAACAAAGAAAACATGGATGAA
The DNA here is from genome assembly GCA_948253155.1 of Leucoma salicis. Taxonomy (NCBI): domain Eukaryota; kingdom Metazoa; phylum Arthropoda; class Insecta; order Lepidoptera; family Erebidae; genus Leucoma; species Leucoma salicis. The sequence continues at coordinate 12,459,411 of OX411815.1, forward strand.
ATTCATGTTAGTGGAATACTTGTCATTATATTTTATACATTTCTGTAATGTTCAGTATATTTATCGGAGTTTGGGACAGGATTTCAGTCCCAGGGCATCCCGCCAACCACTGAAGGAATTTAATATGGTTCCGGTGGCCCGCCAATAAAAGCGGAGGGGTGGCACACGGCGGGTTTATATAGTGGGCGAGGGCCCCACACTACCCTGTTCGTTGCCCTGAACGACGGAGTGTGCGGTTAGGTACATTTTTTCTCGCCTAAACAAAAAAAAGGGCATCCTGCCTAACTCAAGCATTGTTGCCAGATGAACGAATAACTTTAATCCCATATTCAATAATTACATGTAATCATAGATGGCGTCAGGAGGTCCACTAAGACAATAAAAACAGTGTGATTTAGAAATTTCATGTACGTACAACTTAGCGGTTAAATCACGTTAATTGCAAAAAAAAAAACAAAAAAAAAACGACGTATTTTCATATTTTACAACTGTCATATTTCAGACAGTTTGTTTGTAAATTTAAAGAACACAATATTCTATAACTTTTCTTATTGCTTATGGTGGCAGACTAGTCACGCCCCACCTGACGGTAAGTGGTTGTCGGTAACCGTCATTTATGTACTCAAATATACTAAGAGTACTGTCAAGATTCAAGACGTAGCTCAGCAATTTTTAATTACAGATATGAATTGAAAGAATATTTTATTATGCGGGTAAAAATGTACTTAACAACACACCCTGTCGTTCGGGGCAACGAACAGGTTAGTGTGGGGCCTTCACCCACTAAAGAAACACGCCGTGTGCCGTCTCTCCGCCTGTGTTGACGGACCACTGGTACTGTATGGATTACTTCAGTGGTCCGCCGGCGGCTTACCCTTTCGGGTACCCTCTACTGAGCGACGCATCCGCACACGGCGCGTCGCACCTTCGCGGGAGGATCAAATGACGACCTAAATAATACAAAATGAAAGCTGTTTTTTTATTTATGACGGGCCTCGTGGCGTAGTCGGTAGTGTAACCGACTACTGTGCACGACGTCGTGGGTTCGCTTCCCACTCAGGACAATTATTTGTGAGATGAACATAGATATTTGTACTGCGTCTGGGTGTTTTCTATCTATTATATATTACAAAAAAAATTACAAAAATTACAAAAAACAGTAATATATGTATTATATCCGTAATCTGACCCATAGCACAAGCGTTAAGCTTAGTTTGGGACCAGAGGACGTTGTGTGAAATGTCCGTGAATATTTATTTATTTTATTTATAACCTTTTCGTACAGATTTGCTGAATCAGATGAAAACAAAGATTACAGCTGGGGTAAAACTGAAGCGAAGAAAGAAGATGGCAAAGACCCGGCTGATAAAGAGAAGCCCAATTTCGGTTTGTCGGGCAAACTAACAGCCGATGCTAATACTGTTAATGGTGTCGTCATTAAGTATACAGAGCCAGACGACGCCAAACAGCCCAAGAGGAGGTGGAGGTAATGTTACTTGCCACAATATAACTAAATTAAATCGTGTTGTAGGTTTTCGACGTCAGCTTCGGTATGTCCCTAGTGAAACAATTAATGGTGCTCATAAGCTTCGCTATTAGTTCGTCTCAATATAACGATATCCGCTAGCTAAATAGTTGGGTGTCACTTCGGTGACTGTGATGGCTTAGCAGTCTAGAGCACTTCCCGGGATTGGGAGGGACGCAGGTTTGAATCCCACTCGCAGTAAAGCTCTGTTTTTCCACTTTTACAAGTAATTTGTTCTTTTTAAGAAGCTGAGCATGTCAAGTGCTAAAATACAGATAAAAAAATTAAAAAAAAACAATCCTATCCGTAATATTGGGATCCGTAAGGTATCGGACGTAAACGACATAGCTCGCCAGCCGGATTAGCTGAAGTAGCAACGACACCGTTCGATTAAACGACAAACTTTTGGAGAGGCTTATGTCTATCAGTCTACAAATATAAGTTGACGGAATAATTCAACCACAAAATATTTATTGCAATATACAAGAACCAATTTGCTCAATAAACACGCACATAAATCTCGTTGCTAATTCTTACTAATATTATAAATGCGAAAGTCAGTTTGTTTGTTACTCTTTCGCGCTGTACCTATTAAACCAAAAAAGTAAAATTGATGCTTTTACAGTTTGTATATATGTGTATAAAAGCTCATATATTTCCATCAAAGGATTATGTAATAGAACATCCCTTAACAATGGGCATGCGAAGTTGGTATTGTCTGACTGTAGCCCATACTTCATATAATCAATGATATCTCTTATATTTTGACAGTGTATGTATATTTTTATAGTATGGGTTCTAAATTCTCCATTATATGTGTATCATACAATTATAACAAATAATAATTTCATTTCAGATTCTATCCTTTCAAAGGCGATAAAGCATTGCCAATTTTATACATCCATCGCCAGTCGGCGTTCTTGATCGGTCGCGACAAGAAGGTTGTGGACATAATGCTAGAACACCCATCTATAAGTAAACAGCATGCGGCGTTACAGTATCGTGCTACGCCGTTTACAAGACCTGATGGGAGTCAAGGGCGTCGAGTTAGACCATACATTATTGATTTGGGTAAATATTATAGATCGACATACCTATCTATAATTTCTAGATCGTAGTAGAAAAATGGATCTAATAGATCTAATATTAAATACACTTTTCTTTCTGTGTAGTGACAGGGTGACTAAGAATACAAGAGAATACAAGCTTTTCTTATCATTGCCACTAAAGGAAGTAAGCAATCACCCAGTGTGTTACTGGTGGTAGGGTTGCAAACCGAGTGGAAGTGCTTACTTGTCATCGGCTTGAGCGGATTGGTACCACCGTCTGCCGTTGTGACTGACCGTGAACCTGCTCAGTGTGTTTTGGTTGTAGCCGGAGTCCGTGAGCGGTGGTTATAACTTACCAGCACCAGGTGGGCCACGGCTCGTCTGCTACAACAAGCAATAAAAAAGTAGGACGTCTCGGGACGTCTGCTAGATGTGCAAACATCGAAATAATAAGTAAAAATAAAATGATCATAACTTGGCCTTGTTTAAAATTATTCAAGATTTTTCGTATTTATCTGTGTATGGTTACAAGTAATCATTGCTCAGTTTAACCTGCATCCTTGATAGATTTTCTCGACAGCTTTTAAAGTCTGTCAACCCGCATTAGGCCAGTGTGGTAGATTATGCCCAAAATATCTTTTACTCAGATAGAGACCTGTGCGCAATAGTGGGACAGTAATATAAATTTTAAAAATAGCAAGCAAATGATATATTGAACGTTATATTTTGTCGATAGATTCAGCTAACGGCACTTTTGTAAACAACAAGAAGATAGATGGACGTCGATACGTTGAATTGCTTGAACGTGATGTCGTCAAGTTTGGCTTCTCTCAACGCGAGTACGTGTTGTTACACGAGAACAGTAAGGACGAAGGTCAGGACGATGACAATCAGGAACCAGTCAGCGCGACTAATGTTACTACCACTCAACAAATCAAAATTGAGAAGCGTGCTCAGCAGGAAATAGCTGAAGACGGTGATTAGAATAATATTATATAACCGTTAGTTTTACTTATAGTAGTTAATTAGAAGTGACTATTTCGACTCATTAAAATTTGACCTTTTGAAATGTACATCAAAACAAATGTAGTTGCTAATAAGTTTAATTAGGTTAAAATACTTTTATTATAAGTTATCAAGCATTTTAACATAATTTCTGTGCAGAAATATATGGCCCGATTTGATCAGAAAAACAAAAAACTCTCACCATGTTGCAATTTTTTGCACTGGCAACTTAACAACGTAAATGGTTTGAGTATCTTTGAATATCTTAACTTAATATTTCTTAAGTAAGAATGAAACATTTTCTTGCGGCAATGTTTATATTTTCCTGTTTAGGCCATATATATAACTGTGAGCTTTTTTTAAAGAAATTGTTGGATACTTAGTTAGTTTTATGTAAGAAGAAAGACAATATCTTAATCACTGACTGCTTTTTCCAGTGATAAGAGATACGTCATGTTAAAAATTATAATCAATATAATAGATACCTATGTATTTTTATCGAGAAAATTATACCGTAAAATGGTATACATGATTTTTATATATAGATATTTAGTTATTAACGGTAGAAGTAAATGTTACGTTTTGTGTTATGTGAACTATTTGCTTGAAATATAAAATATTGTGTAATATCACAAATTAACAACAACTATCTAATCATCATCAGAAGAGTAATAATATTAAATTGCTGTTAGTAATTAGTAAAAGACGTAGCGTTTTATGTATTTACCTACAGTACTATTATTTTATTTTTTTATGTATCACATATCTTACCGGTAGCACATCTAAATTTAGAGATTATATTAAGTATAATAAGAAGTTTATTTTCAAAAATCGATATTCACTTTAGGTAGAAAATATAGGAGTTAGATGCTTAAAAATAGACCCCTGTTTTCCCTTCTGTGTTGTGTAAATTTTTGGTTATTCAATTAAAACATTAAACATGATAAGGCAATATATTTATTTAACTGGCTATTTCTATACATAATAAGACCTCTTATACTCAAAACCTCAATATTTGGTTCCATGTCATAACTTAAAACATAGGTACTATGACTGCTTAAACTAATATGTACAATGAGATTCATTTTTTGCAAATGCTATCTTATCTAGTCAAAATAAATAATATTAATTAATATTTAATTTAAATGCGACATAATATTATCATTCGGTGGAAATTTACACATGCATTATTTTTTCTAATATCACAGTTTAGAATGGAGTCTTAAATATGTGTTTGTCTAATTCTAAATCGACACGCGACACGTGTCTGGAAGATGACGCATGAGGTTCTCGTGACGTAATTTCTTCACACAACGATGCCCTTTTGAAAACACCGTTCCGTAAAGGAATAATTGTGGCATTCGGAGGTCGTGTGTGAGTTCTCAAGGAATGTGTTCTGTACAAAGGTGGCTTGATTAACCTGTTGGGTGCGACACCGACAATGCTGTGCCGTGAGAAAGGAGGTATATATCCTAGCGGGACTCTTGGTATCTCATAGCCGTCGCATACAGTGCCTTGCACTGAATCACTGTCATACATAAGTTCCAAATATTTCGGTGTTCGCTCTGGGAGCAATCGTGAAGGTTCCATCTGATGCTCCGGAAAGTCTTCGTCTGCAGAAAATAACCAATGAATAATGAGATTTTCTGAAATGATGTGTGTATTTTAAACACAAAGTGGAAAATGTGAAGTCGAAAATAACAGTCACGAGCAGGATTTGAAGAGCAGTTGTCACGATGACTGAATTGTTAAAGCATCTGGACGGTATCCAGGAGATGCAGGTTCAAATCCTGCTCATGACTGTTATTTTCGATTTCACATTTTCCACTTTGTGTTTAATGTATATGGCTAAGCATGTCAAATGCTAAAAATATATATATAAAAAATCTAGATATGTGTATTTGTTTACAATTTATCACTGCTTGGTTGAAGGAGAACATCATGCGGAAACCTGCATGCCTGAGAGGTTTTCTCGACCTGCACTGGGCCAGTGTGGTAGACTGTTCTAATCGCTCTCATGAAAGGGGAAACCCGCGCCCAACAGTAAGACAGAAAAGGGTTGCAAAAACCAAAAATGAATTATGTCTAGTAATGAATATAAACGAAGCAAACGTCTGGTGAGTGATATGCATCAGTGACACATTTTTATCTAATAATAATATGTACATGATTCACGTTGCTTAGTCCGACAGTACATATTGCATTATAATTTATAGAGCTACTATATCCAGAACTAGATTTAATTTTAGTAGGAATTTTTTAAGTCTATCCTTTGCTGACTTGTCGACACCAGTTAAGGCAAGGCACATATAATAAGTTAATTTATGATAAATGACAATAACAAACCTAAGCAGGCGTTGTCATTCTCGTCCAATAGGTAGGTGCGGTTGTCCACGGCATCTGAACATGCAGCCATGCGCAATGCATTGGTTAGTTTGTTTTCTATGAAATAAATACAACGGTAAGATTAATTATATCAAAGCCATGGAAACGATATGCTTAAAGAAAGTAATTTTACATGCTCACCAGTGATAATGTGACTGTCGTAAATAACAAATAGAATAGTCTGTAAAAGAAATTAACCCAACAGCATCGGCTTGTTTGTAAATACGTACCTAATAATTATATTTTCATGCTATCGTGTGTGAATTAAATCTGCATAGTGTAGGTATTTCTTTCTCCATTTCACGTTTATTGCTTGTATAAGCGCCTTCTGCAGGGGATTTAATGAAGCCCTAGGGTACCGTCAATATGGTAACCACGATAGCGGGCCCGATAACGACAGTGTTAAGAATCCCTAGGCAATCCAGCTACCGAAAACAACGACCTCGGGCTTTGGTAACGCACAATTTTCGGGCATTTATTACTGACGAAAGACTCGTCTGAGCTGGAAAGCTGGATTAAGCAAGATCCGATGGGACAGTAGGCCACTAGTAGTATTGACCGCCAGCCAGATCGCCAAGCGGAAGACCAATGACGGCACTGTCATTTCATCTAAAGATGAGATCGTGGGAGAGCTTTCCATCGGATCTATGGACAGTTAAACAAATCCCAGAATCCTGTGTTGGTTTGATCCAAGATAGGTAACACGACACTATATGTACTGTTTCTGAGTGTTGACCTTGTATCAAAGTGTTGACCTTGGTGCAAAGTTGCGCAGCATGCCATGGAGTGGCCTATACTTGGTATTTCTCTACGTGATCGAATTTGTACTACGGAGATCGGTAGGCGAGCCCGGGATTGACCGACTTAGCCCACCGAGTTGGCATGCTAAAGTGGCAATGGCATGGCTCAAATGAACTGACGAGCGACTTATCGGATGGCGTAGCGTAGGACTGGCCTGCTACCCTATGATCTGGTCAAAGCCGCAGGGAGCCGTTGGATGCAGTCAGCACAGGACCGCTCGATGTGGCGCTCACTTGGGCAGGCCTATGTCCAGCAGTAGACGCCGAAAGGCTGATGAATGGATGCAAACGATCTTGGATGGAGATGTAAAGGTCACCATACATTTGCAGGTTTACATTCAGTTTAATCTCACTTAACTATAAATCTATACTATGTAGGTATATATTATATTATGCCTTTATAGTCAGCGCGCATATGGTAGCTGGAGTACTTAATTAAAGCAATTTAATGCGCATGCAAATTGATGCGATTATTTGGTATAGGCATGTGCGAACATAGGTACCTATTGTCATGCTTAGATTAATTGAGGCGCGGTAGTCTGTTTAGTTGTGTTGGTCTCTTAGTGTACGCTTATATTAGGACATCAAGTGGGAATCTTACCATCTCCTAGTAGCGTGAGATAATGGGGCGCAGGTGTAGCCGTAGCCGTTAGTGTGATATTGGGCGACGTCTTGTCTCGCAACGCCGTCACCACTTCTAAACAATGTCGGAAAGACGGACGCGTTTCTGCTGAATAACTCCAACATTTTTGCAGCAGGTCATAGCTGTGAAGTGTTTGTTCATTATATTGGTAGTCTTTTCAAAGTCTTATCCTAAGATATATTCAGGTACAAATGTGAGTAGGTATTGGTACCTACCTAACATGCACTGACGATCACGACCGAGAACAAATTATTTGTGTGAGTGGAAAAAGAGAGCTCAGGATTTGAACCTGCGTCCCATCCAATCCGGGTAAGTGCTCTAGACCGCTAAGCTATCGCAGTCACCTAATAGTGACACCTAATCTCCACTTCACGTTTGTTTTTAATGTCTTTAAGACCCTTCGTGAACAAAAGGCATCTGTTTTCAATTGCTTAGCAGTGCCAACAAATTATTTGTGAAAGTGGAAAAAGAGAGATATACAAGCAGATTTCAAACCTTCTTCCCTTCCGAATGCTGCTCTCTGCACCCTCTTCTTTATCTCTTTTTCTACTTGCACAAATAATTTGTTCTAAAGTAGCTGAGCATGTAAAAGTCAGCTAAAATACTACAAAGATAATAGAAATTTGTTTTGACACGGAAAAAAAACAAAAGTAACTCAATTGACAGACAATATTACATGCTATGATGCTATTAAGTGTAAGTTTAATAGGAATATCGTTTGTTGTAATACATTATCTACAAGGCACTTACAATACAGAAGGACAGTTGGGTGGTCTGTCAGGAGTTCCTCCAGCTCGTACATACGCTAGTACTTGACGATTTGTGCGCGCAGGATAAGGTTGTTGACCTAGAGATAGCACCTGGAATATAGAATTTTACCGTTTATTACATGTCTAAAAGCCATGATTATGTTTGCATTGAATTTTATTTTGTCTACTTGCCTTTCTTAATTTTGCAAAGATGACCAAAAAGGTACCTATTAGCTTTATTTTTTACCAGAAGCCTAATTAGGGATAGTTCATTAATCACGTAATGTCTTATAGCATTTTGTACTTTTAACTTTTCATAATTAGTAGGGACAAGGATTAGTAGGACAAGCAAGCTTTTGTTCATATTGATGGTAGCCTAATACCAGCAGTCATTTTAGATGCTATATGGTAAGAGAAGCGCAAATACAAATAAAGTACCTAATCAAGTCATCTAAAATGTTCATAGTCCTTTACAGAATAATTGCACACCCTGGATTAATTATGTATAAAGCCTAGCCCTTCGCCTTCGAAAAAAGACTTCGCCCGCGTCTATATTATTTCATGCATGTAATTTTTCTAAGTAGAAATAATCTATCTGAGCAATTTACTATAAGAAAGAAAGAGCTTTGTAGGAAGCTCGATGTTTCTGGACGAGACGTGGCAGTTTGGTTTTACCTCCCAACAAAGGACGCCCCAGGCCCACACATCAGATTGGCAAGAAAATACGCCATCTACTAAGCACTCCACTGCCATCCATCTCACTGGCAGCAATCCTGTAAAAAATAATTAATTATGGCAGTTTCTGTAATTACTTCAGAAAAATCTTCCGTCTTTATCGTGAACGCTACGTACGTACGTACGCTATATTTAGTATTAGAGCTAATATCAATATCGGCACTGACGTTATAGAATTATGTCCCAAGCGAGTCTGTATTTAAGAAACTCTCTAAAATGAGTAAATATATTGCGATGAATTTTTTGGCAATTACTGGTTTGTTTAGATAAAAAAGAGATAAGTATTGGCAACTCATAATCCCCCGTTGCTAGTGGGACTGTCAGTTAATATACTGATGTAAGCGTAGACGTTATCTTAAATGTTAACTACATAATATAAAAATTGCCTTACCTTCTCCTTCTTTTCTATAGTAATCGTTTTTGTAAATATCCCTAGCGAGTCCAAAATCTCCAATTTTAACGACTCGTCCATTGGCACGATGTGCTACTAAACAGTTGCGACACGCCAGGTCTCGGTGAACAAAGTGCATCTCCTCTAGGTAACGACACCCTTTAGTCACGTCTACGCACATATTTAAGAGATCCAAAAGTGTCAGTGACTCAGGTGTATACTGTTGGGATATACAAGATTATTAATTTAATGTAAGTATGGAAAAATCTATATTTGCATCGTAAGTATAACTTTTGGCCTTCTTGGCTAATTATAGCTACAATTTATATATATAGTACAAAGAAGCTTTACAGTAATTTAAATCTTTGAATATGTGAAGAGCAATATTTTATTGTTTGCGCTAGATTAGGATCCACACTTGCTGCAGTAGGTAATTAACTTACCAAAGAAACACGTTTTGCTCTCAAGTAGCTGAGCAAATCACCTCCTTCCATTAACTCCATAATTATATAGTTTGGGTCATTATCGAGGCACACTCCTAGTAAACGCAAGATATGTTCGTGCTTAAAGTTCGACATGAGTGCTGCTTCTTTCAGGAATTCTGTTTTTTCTTGCTCTGTAGCACTCTTACGTAATGTCTGCAATTAAAAGTTGATATAAGTAATGGTTGATGCTGCGTAATTAATCCAAATAGGTATTCCCAATGTAGGAATGACGAAACAAGATAAGCTTGATGGACAAAGATGAAATAAATAGCAGGGACTGGGACCGAATAGACACTCGTAGCACTAAACAGCTTTTCTTGTACCTAGCGATCTTTAAGGGAGAAGGGAGGCCGTTCACTAGTAGTGGATGATGAGAAAATACTGCACTCGCTACTTTAGTCAGAGGTCTCGATCAGTCTCGGTCAGTAGATTGTTTAGAGCCTAAATTACGAATTGAGATATCAATGCGAGTAAATAACTGAACTTACCTTTACAGCAACTTTGGTATCGGTAGAATCATCGTTGATCTGCCTAGCAACACCTTCAAATACCTCTCCGAAAGCACCAGATCCGAGGAATTTCGATAGTGTTATTTGCTCACGGCGAATATGCGGCAGAGCAGCCAGTTCCGTGTCAGTTGGACAGTGAACGCCCTAGCGGTATAACAATAGGCTTTTAAGATACGAAAAAAGAATTTAGTAATCAAAACTTAAGACTAGTTATTTATTAGTAACTGTATATGGAAATAATCCCTGTGTCATGAAGGACTAAACAACAAATAAGTACAAAGTACAATCAGACTCTGAAAAACCATGTGTGTCATACGAATTTTATTGTCTTATGTGGGCATTGGACGCCCAACTGCAACGGAGGTCTGTATCTAAAATCTAAGTAAGTAAGCCTGTCCAAATTTTTCGTATAACATCGTATTAGTGTCCTTCAATTAAGTTTTATAAGTGTATATGCGAATGCACATGATTGAAAGTATTCCTAGTGGCGTACATGTAGTCACCTAATTATGTTTATTGAACTCAGAACATTATCACATAAAATTGTATTTTTATCGATATTACATCGGTTTTATTCGGCCGTGAAGGTTAACTTTATGTATATGAGCACAGTTTTTAAAAAACAGTTCAAGCATAGTTTCACAAAAACCTTAAATTATTCATGGAATAGAACTTTGTTGAGGATTATTATGTTCTCAGAATTTAAAGTTACTTAGTTACTTAGGTACCTGGTTATAGAGTATATTCGTAGAATGTCTGGTTGGTAATTGTCTTAGTGTCGCGAGCTCTACATCGGGTCCTCTTCTAGGGACGTTAGTAATTATATGGTGCTCCATTGCAGCTTTTTTCCTTGCACGACTGTTGTAAGCTGTAAAAATTATGTTCTTTATCTGTCCAGAATAGATTTTAAGAATAAATTTACCATGAGCCTCGCCTTGGAACCGCACTTGCTTATAAGCTATGAATAAAAATATTTATTTTCTCACCACAATTTTTCGTAATGTTACACATTTTCAGAATATAAGATGACAGAATATATAGTGAGAGACTGGTGCCTAAATTAAGCTCTAGGCTTGTATCTATTATACACACCCACTAATTAAAACCACCGCGTGCCATCTCGCCGCCTTTACTGGCGGACCACTGGAACTTCAGTGGTCCGCTGGCCATCTCTAAGTGGCACTTTCACACACCGGAAAGTCGCATATTCTTAGAAGATATTGCGGGTGGTGGACGTTCCCCAGACCGTCCATCTGCAACCTAAACTAGAGCAGCATCAGGCGCAAGTACTCGTGCCTGCACCGCCCCAGTCGCTGGCTGCGGTTCTGACCGGCCGATATCGGCGTCGGGGCCCATAATATAATGGGGCCTTTGACTTGTCCGGGGCTACCCTAAATCCCAGCTTCCCGATTATCCTGACCACCTCCTAGGTCCCTAAGGTTGCCAGGAATGCTGGCTAGCTAGGTATTCCGTACGGGCCAGGGCCGGTGTTCTTGGAAAATATCAAAACAGCTGCACCAATTTCGGTCACGGTGACAGACGGTACACTATCGTCCGCCTCCCAGTTGCTTTCTGACGGTGCTATGAACGGGGACGCGTGTGCTCTACATGTCGCGGGAAAAGGCCCTTGACCACCCTGCTGAGGCTGGGTTAAATGGTCTCCGTAAGGGGAGTAAATAGGCATGTTCTACAGAAAAAAAGAATAATAAAGGCATGAAAATAGTGTGCCATTTCAATTAGAAGACTGTATTCCTACCGTTGAAAAAGTTTGAGTAAAATTAATGTGTTACATTAGCTGATAGCATAATGGTTATAGGTAATAACGTACCATAGAAAACACCTGCTACAACTGCCACTAATAAGGCAAGCAGAGGTAATAGTACCAAAGCAAGAGCGGCTGCTGGCGGTCTATGTGGCGCTAGTGCTGCAGCGTCTAGTTCCGAGGGCGGAGACAACGCGCCCCACCCGTGAGCGTTGCGAGCTTGGACGCGAGCCACCCATCCTGTTCCTACCGGTCCATCACTCAGCAACCAGTAAGTTTCTGGAAGATTATTATACCAAAGTAATGTATTAGTAAATTTGCTATATAATTAGACATATTATAGGTTTACAGTTATAAAGTAAGTAAATATAAATATCATTTAATGCAACTCACCGGTTCCATTATGCAATAACTCTAGACCTTCACGTGCTATGCGCATTTTCATGTTATCATCAATATCGGACGGTAAGTTAGATGGTAGCATCTCACTCATATTTCTTGTCATATTATCGTTTCCATGAGCAATTCTGCGAAAAGGAAGAAATTGATATTACCTAAAGGATCGTTTTCAGTACAAGTAGGTAACAATCATTCAAATTCAAATTCGAAAATATCTATATTTCATAGGCTTAGCATTTAAAATCGTCAAAGTTATTAATACTAACACGAGCGCTTGAGGCAAGTACATCCGCAATGTCGCGATTGCGGCCATAAGCGGTCGCTTCCGTAGTAAGGCTTTCTTTACATGAGAAGAACCCGGCAAGAATCTTATGGGCCACTTTTTTAAATATCATATTCCTTACAATGTTTAAATTTTGATCAGTACTTAATTAAAGTAGGTGCTCACCAAAATTAATTATTAGGCCTAATTATTTTTCTAATTTTAAATATTTTGTTTTGGGTACGAACAATTTCAGGATCTTTTACAAGATGCCAGATCAATTGAAAGGGCCATGGAAACTGCCACTCATGCTAACAACCCAAACACTGCTCGTGAGTACGATCGGTTGTAACAAATGAGACAAGAGTTCTACACGGCTGCCTTGCCAACGACTATAATATTAAGTGATGTTATAATGTAGTCTGAATTCTATTATCTATTTGGTTCAGGTCTTCAACACACACCTGTGTTGAGGACGTCCCCAAACACGATAACCCGTGATGGGAGAGCCCCGAGGATCGGGCTCAGTCCACCACACGCGCAGTACTCTGTCACCAACACCTTCTACTCGTAATGCTCCTGGAGGACCTGGCACGTCACCTGTGAAAGTAGAAAGTTTTTTAGTAAAGAGTTTTTTTTTGTATCTAGTTGTGGTGGATATTCGAGCATAAATCAGCGAGTAGTGGATTGTCCTGGTATTGCTAAGACCATGAGTGGTGGTTTCCGCTTTATAATCAGGTTCTGTGTGTTGACGGACTAAGAATACAACTATCACCACTCTATTCTTTCCCACAGGTGTCGTACGAGGTGACTAAGGGAGTTACGAGTAAGTAATTATCACCCATTGCATGACTGTTGGTAGGGTTCGGTACCAAGTGGGAGTACTCACTTGGTATCGGGTTCGAGCGGGTTGGTACCACCATCTCCCGTGTTCAAATTCAAATCCAAAAATATCTTTATTTCATAGGCCTATTAAATAGCACTTAAAATCGTCAAGAATACACTAATAATTAACACGAGCGCCTGAGGCGAGTGCATCCGCAATAACAAAGTGGCGATTGCAATCGCCACAAGCGGCACGTGTGACTTTGTGTGTTTTTATTGTAGCAGGATATAGCCGTTTATTTTCAATGGCAGCATCTACTCTTGATATAGTTGAGTCCATGAGCGACAGTAACCATTTACCATCAGGTAGGCCGTAGCTCGTCTGCCAACATACTTAATAAAAAAAGAGGTGACTCACGGCTCGTCTCCATGGTTAGTAATAAAAAAATAATGTTCAAAGGATGTTGAATATTCAAGTAGAATCTCACACTTCGTTAGGTTACTCGTTAAGCCGGAAATAATGTTCAGGATCTTATTCTTACAACAAAATATTCCTATTTTATCCCAATTTCTCTCAATATATTCTGTATTCTAAGCTTTATACCTGTGTGTGCGTATGTGCGTTAGTGTGTTCGTGCGTACGTGCTTTTTGTATGAGCGTGTGTACTTTGTGAGCTTATAATATTTGGAAATCTCATACATACCGAGTGTCTCATAAGTGAAGCGATCATCCTGTGGCCATAAGTACCTAGGCGCATTAGCGACGTATTGCAATCGGAGTCGGAATCGATATCTAGTTTTGGGTCGGAGTTCAATTGCCATCCACTTGTCTCGTCCATCACGAGAACACGTCTTCCAATGATCAATGGAAGATGATGCTTCCGTGTATTCTACTCCAAACCTAGGTATAAAACATTTTAGTTTTGTTTAAGAAAATTTTATAAAGTGCACCAGATAGAAATGAATGATGATGATGAAACAGACAAAATGTTTCTATCTCGTATATTTGTCTGTGCGATGAACAGGCGAAGAGTTAACGTATGTGCAGTCATGCAGCTCCTTTCACTTAACCTTGACAGACCAACCAACGGCAGCACATGAGCCACGGCGCACCTGATGGTAAGTGGTAACCGCGGCTCATAGATTCGGCAATATTAAGTGTACCAGAAGCCACTGCTCTCCATTTCTTTCTTTTTATTTTTTATTATTTAGAAATTACCCTGCGCTAAGAAATTATCGTTGTATCGCAGTCTATCTATAGGTACACAGAGCTGTGTCTGGACATTTAAGATATTTGAGAAAACATGACTGTATTAGGCTATATAGGAGTGTCTGAACCTCTGAACACAAAACTATTTTTATTTTTGTCTGTTTGTTCGTTCATGCATCGCGTAAAAACTACTGAACGGATTTTGAAGCAACTTTTTTTATTTGATAGCCCTTGATTAGACTTAAAATTGTATCCCATTCCTATATGGGGAACATGAGATGTAACCTAAAAAATAGCTTTTGAGTGCGGCAGCAGAGCCACGGGCAAACGCTAGTAATATATAAACATACAATTTAATAGACACAAAGTATAACCATACTCAGAATAATCATTTGTGGATCACCCAAAGAAATGTGAATCCAACCTTCAACACTCGGCACTGGAAATCACTCCACCATCTGTGCAGTTTCATTTGGCGGATGGGAAATGAACAGTTTCTTTTTAGTTGAGAGAAAATGTACCTAATCTTTACATATATACCAGTTGTGATGGACTCATAGCCATCAAGCTGTTCTATTCAGTTCCCATCTGGATGTGCGTACATAATAGGTCACTTTTTCTTCATTGTTGTACAAAAAGAAAACAGAAATACATCTTACTGTTGCAACTGGTAAGTTGTTGGAGGGTGCCACAACACCTGTATTTCATAAGGAGTGACATTTCTTAGAGAAATAGATCCTGGTTGTGGGTAAGTTCGAAGTCGCAAAGATGGAGAGTCCGCTCCTTCTGTACTGTGTTTAGAACGTGCTTGAACCCATACTTTGTAGGCAGTATTGGGTGATAGGCGGGTTAAGTTTACACTGCGACCTTCAGATACTTCGAATGTATTGTGTTCTGCAACAAATATTATCTATATTTAATCTTTGTTATATTGGCTGTTATATGGTGGAAAATATGCGTCTTCGGAAAATGAAAATAAATAGATATATAATTAAGTGGTTGGAGATAAGTGCTATACCTTTAAATTTGTGATCTGTATGGTCTGTTGAAGGCAAATCATCTGTTCGCCAATGCACTTCGTACCAAAGCCCTGGTATTGATTTCCATTCAATGTGGGCGAGCACCGGGCTCAACACGATTCCAGTTACATCTTCTGGTGGTGTTGGTGCTAAAAATAATATATATTAGATCTAAAGTTACATTATGCGTCTATACTATACAACACACTTTACAAATACGTTTCATAAATTTTTTATGTTTAACATTTTGAATTACTGGCAGGGGATAAGATTACACATTCGACCGTTCTTCACCCTTTTTAGGCGGAAAAAAAATTTCCTAACCGCACACTCCGTCGTTAGGGGCAACGAACAGAGTAGTGTGGGGCCCTCACCCACTAAAGAAACCCGCCGTGTGCCGTCTCTCCGCCTGTGTTGACGGAACATTGGTACTAGGTACTATGTTGGATTACTTCAGTGGTAGGTACCGTTCTTCACCTAGTACGTAGTAAAATACAGAAGAATCTTTTAAATAACTTTGAGGCAGTAGCGCATTGAACTATCAAAATACAAAAATAAAAAACAAACATAGACTTTAGTTTTGTATATAGGTAGATACTATATAGTATGATAATTTAAAAAAATACCTTCTGCAGCTGTCTGTAAAGTCAACGGCACTCCGACAATAGGTTTATATTCGTGTAATTTTGCATAATAGTTAGTGGCTTCCAACAAAACTGAGTAGTTTGTAAAAGGTTTTAAATCTTGAATGGTAACTTCAGAACTCGTAGTCTTGACAAACGGACAGGATTCTTTATCACAAGGATTAGTATCACTTTTCGCTTGGCTTCGATAGAATATTGTATATTCAGTTAAAGGCATTTCATATTTTAAGTAATTACACCGGGGAGGTTTTGATACAGAGGGCATTTGCAAGGATATGTTGTTAGGAGAATTTGAGATCAGTTTTGGTCTTAGCTGTTGCATTTTTGGAAACAAACATGCTCTTGGAGGATATGGTTGATTGCCAGGATCCAAAGTCATAATTTTATATCCATAAGCAGTTTTTCTTTCTTCTATTCTACTTTTATGATACTTAGTCGTATAGAATATTTCTTTTTGGGTAGAATTAAACCAATAAATATATCGGCTGTCGACTGTAATAGACATTGGAGTGAACCCATATTTCTTTTTGTCTGTCGCTTCTACGACTATCCTGCATTTGCAAGCGTCCATATCTGCTGCAATAATGTTGTTAACCCAAGGATCAACCCATAATAATCCGTAATTATTATTTCTTGTCATATCAATAACAAATGGTTTGGCTACTTGTGGGTTTTCAGGACAATTACATTCACTATTTGAGCTTTTGAAGAATGGCTTTATATTTGATCCATTAACATGTGAAGTCATTATTGTTCCCAAACCTGGATGTTCATTGTCCTCATACCAGAACAGCAATCTGCAAAATTGAAGAGATTTACATAAGCATGGATATTGATTGGAATTATACTATAGGTATAATCGTTAGGTATATATTGCTTTACCCATGCAATGGTGCTATTTGCAAACTTTGAATTTTTTTCTTCCTAGCAAATACGCGAGTAATTTTTGGTCGTGCGTTAGGAATTCCTAGATGCGCTCTGTATACAATGTGAGATTCAATGGGTGTGTTTTCAATTTGCGACCAATAAACTGATCTGCTGACCCAGTCAAAGCACAAACTTGTAGCAGAATCGTTGATAGACGTTAACTGTTTAACAAAAAGAACAATTTCAGTAATAACTTAATAAAACTTTTTGTTGTACTTTATAGATATTTTTTTATTACCTTAAAGTGTCCACTGCCATTAATTTGCGAAGAAAATATTTCCTTTAGATTATTTACCCAATAAACAATGTTTTCTTCTGTGGAAACAGCGAAGTCAACTGGTATACCAGTGCTCTTTGGAATCATTTCACTATCTCCAGAATCTAAGTCGATTATCTTAATAGATTCTTGTGAAGATATCATCACTCTAGGTATAGGATTTACCTCGTCAGAAATAACGGATATAACTTCAGAATATTGACCAAAACCAGCATCTGTATAGGCACGTACCTGAAATAACATTATGTGTAGTATAAAATATAAAATTGTGCATATAACGTACAAATTATTTGTGGATGAGGAAAAGAGATCACATTCAATGTGATGAGGAGGTTGGGTATGGCCGAAAGGTTAGTGCGGTAGCTCAGTGGCTTAGAGCACTTCCCTGGATTGGAAGGGACGCAGGTTCGATTCCAGCTCGCACTAAAGTTCTATTTATCCTCATTCACAAATAATTTGTACTTTAAAGTAGCTGAGCATGTCAAGTGCTAAAATACAGATCAAAATATGCATATGATGTTAACTATACGTAGCTTATTATTTTTGATAATTTTGGTGTGATTATTTATGATCTAAGTGTGAGTTAACTATACAGAACACAGAGTAATAATAAAGTTAACGCCTTTATCTCACCTGGAAGAAATATTTCGAAGATGAACTCAAGTCTCTCAACATTAACTGAGTATGTACAGGTGATACATTTGCATCAGCACAGGCAGAAGGCTTTGCGCCCGTAGATGAATCCATGCCCACGACCCAGCATTGCACTTCGTATCCACGGATCACACCGTTGCTGCGAGCAGGACTTCCCCAGCGAAATATAGCGGATAGAGGACCACCACTAAAATAAATCGTTAAAATATAATTAATTTCATTAAGCAACCAGTCAAGAGTAGGAGCACGACTTTATCCTTTACTTTTATGATAATTGTTGGTTGAGGTTATCAAGTAGAGGTGTAGCAGGCGTTGATAACTATTATTAAGTATTACTAATCGACTACTGGCAAGGAACATACCTGACAACAGGCTGAACATAGACCCGTGGTGCCCTGGGTGCGGAAGGCGGCGCTTGTGGTGAGTGCAACATAGCTCGGGCGGCCGCTCCACCGCCCCAATGCGTGTGCGCACGAACTGTTGCTTCCAGGGCACTGTAAGGCGCTATTAACCGTTCCCGAACTTCTATCCAAGTAACGTCTACAGTTTTCTGAAAACATGTTTATATTTTGACCTTTAAGCGGCTAAATTCTTTAATAGCAGACATCAAAAACCTAAATATACAGGAAAACAATTATAATTATAACATCTAGATCGTATCGTTAATAAAATATAGATACTACTAGCCTTATTAGCTGAAAATTAAAAAATTATTGAAGTCAGTCAATCCGTTCTCAAGATATTATCAAAAAAGGCGTGCCATACAAAATGCATTAGAAAATTTATTTTCTTCACAATTCAAATTTCCATCCAATTTCCATTATTATACTTTAACATCGTGGTAACTATACAATGAATGGTGTGCTGAAATTATGAAATATTGAATAAAGAATAATTTAAAATTACCTCGATCTTATATTGTCCAGAAAATAGTAAATTCACATCATAATATACGCGACTGTTTTTTATGTTAACGCGCGTAGCTGGATCCCACGTAACATTAAATCGATCCCATTCGCCAGTAACTGTTATCGAAGACGAATTTATGATTTCAGGAATGGCTACAAATGATTCTGAAAAGTTTAATAAAACAATTCAGTAACTATTTTTATATTATCTAATCTAAGAAAACTATTTGAATATTACTAACCACTCTCAGCATGCATATTTGGATCTCTAAATGCCACTACGTTGACTCTTCGAACTAATTCAGCAGTATTCTTTCCGTTAAGATCCGATACTACGGCTCTCGTTCCGTCTTGTACCCAAACTAATCGACCACTGAAGTAGCACAACGGTCCTAGAGTTGCTGTGCCAGATATACGAGTGACCAATGACGGGGATATCTGAAGCAATAAACCATCCCGAATGTTATAGTAAATATTTACATTAAGAATATTCGTTATATTTGCATCCTCACTAAGTTCTAATAAAAATGCAAACAATCCAAAAGTTAGTTCTATACGAGCAATTAAAATATTATGAGAATTTGTGCTCACTCCAACTTTATTCGTTATTTTACATCTGGAAATATTAGGACTGTGTCCTTGCATTTTTATGAGAACTATTATTATTTGCTGTCACCGGGATTTCCAGTAAAAGTAGTTCACACTCACATCCCCCACTTCATGTGATACTTGGTCTGCTGTAGGTGCAACGTGAAGTTCAGACCCATCGTGACTTCTTACTAGCCAATATAGTAATTTTTTCTCTAGGTCTGTCGTGAGACCCATAACTGTAAATAAAGAAGGACTATTTAGATATTTTTATATATATTTTTAGCATTTGACATGCTTAGCACTATACATTAAACACAAAGTGAAAAACACTCACATTTTTCACTTTGTGTTTAAAGAAGGACTACTTATATTTATTGCAACGAACAAAATAACAGTTATTAAAATAATCTTACGTCACATAACGATAATGTTTAAAAATAATAGATTCTGCCCGCGTCTTTGTCCTCGTGGACATTAGAATTAGGTCAAATTAACGTTTTAATTTTTAATTATGTCATTCGTTATCTCTATGCAAAAATTCTGTCAATTTTTTCGGGATAAAAAGTATGCAGAGATTCGTCTGGACTGTGAACTAAATGTATGCAAAACCAAATTATAAAGAAACAAACGTTCGCATTTATAATATTAGTAAGAATAACGATTTAGTAGGTAACAACAAACAGGTGTTTGATATGTACTTAATATTTCAGAAATAAGGAAATGTTAAATTATTTTTAGGTCTATTACCTTGCTTCCCACTGAACAATTGTGCCGGATAGTAAATCTTTCTATTCTCGCCATTGAGTCTAGCAGCTTCTACTGCGTGACCTGTATTCCAATATATGTAGGCGCCTAACGAGTCTATTGTCAGTTCTTTAGCTACTGTTACAATCGGTACCGGCTCTCGATCACCGCCGTCTAAATTGCCTCGGGTAATCTAAAGATAAATAAAAGCCTAAAGAGTTTTTGTATATGTTAGGTTTATTGTTATACTATTTTAATTTTTGCTAAACTTACTAGTTGTTGTTTTGGATTGGACCAGTAAACTTTTTTACCAACCCAGTCGACGGCTAGGCTGCCGACATTATCCATGTTTGACATTAGACCACTTTTGTGTGACGTAGTATTATACCACATCACGGTGGAGTCGTTTGTAACCAAGTAAAGTTTATCGCGGTACCAAGAAATATCGGTGATGTGGGACTTTTTTAGATCGTCTCTGAAATCAGAAAACATAAGTTACTAGAATAAACTAGAGTGAGAGTAAGAAAAAGATGACTGCGGGCTGGTTTTAATATAATCATATCTGTCATATATTTTTTTATATAATTATCTGAACATGTTAAGCTTTATAAATATGATACCTAAGAAAATAGAAACAGTTACCTATGTATTAAAATTTGTAAGTGTTCCCCGGTCAGATCAGTTTGTAGAAGCCCATCGGGGCCTGACCAGAGTAATGTACTGTTTAGATTACTTGCCGAGGAAGATAAAGTTGTACCGACAAATATTGATGACCATGGACCTACAACACAATTAATTTATTAGCAAGTTAAGATGCGAGGTAATACTTTCCCGTATACTCGTATACTAGTAAATACGAGGGATATAAAATATATTACCTGATCCGGACTCAGTTACTGCAGCTACTCGAATCGTATGTTCTGTGAGTTGATCTAAATTTTCAACAATGCATGTAGTGTAATTAATGTTTTTACTAGAACAGAAACATTGTCTATATAAGATTAAGTTTTTAAAGAAAAATAATATTGACGTGGAAGGGTTTTACTCACATATCTATGATTTTTCCGTTGAACATGTTCGTAACTTGAAGATGGTATGTCCACTGTTGCCACGCGCCGCTTCCTTGATGGCCCAATAAATGTGGCGGTGACCACGATACTTTTGCACTATTGATACCCATAACACTTTGCAGTCCTAATGGTGGATTCACAGGCACAGGTATCGGCTGACAACTCCTTAAAGCCACTAAAACTTGTTTGGTTGCTACGGACTTCGTGTTATATGCCAAAGGATATTCATTATGGAAGTAACTGTCACTTTGGGCGTGATACTCCTCAGTTAACATATCTTTGCCATTTGTCCAGTAAAACAGTCCAGCTGCGTATGCTATTGAAGTTGTTGACTGGAACATTGGAGTTTGTGTATTACTTCTAAAGTCAGCTACTTCACGTCTGTAACATTTAAATATGTTTATTTTTATTGTATAATATAAATATTGTGTTATTCATATATCTATATTGCCATGACTTACCCATCTAATGAAACTGCCAATACTGTATTTCTTTTAAGATGGGCAACTAGTATTCTAAAGTCAGCGTGATCCACAGTGAAAGCTCCTAATTGAGCATCTCGTACAATGATTTCCGAGGGAGTACCATGACGCACACCGTTTGATATGTTTGCCAAATCTAATCTATACAAACCACCTCGATCTCCTCCTTGTTGAGCCCAGAACAAGTAACTGAAAAATACGTACTTTATGCAAATCTTCTACAAAACTTTATAACATAACCTTAATAAAACTACATATTGGAGAGTTTACCCATTATACGAGTCGATTTCAAAATGTATAGGACGAGAAGTGAATCCCGACTTTGCAACGATTTCATTCTTCCCATCAAAATCATAACGTAGTATTTCCCAGTATGTAAAACTCTCTTTAGGATTATAAACTTCTCCGAGAACATACAAGTGACGATTCAACCAGTCTACAGACAACTCTTGCGGTTTGTAGGATATATTTTTGGGTGTGAGTATTGGTTCAGAAGTACTCTTTTTGGAAAGTGAGCTACGATACACGAATCCATTTGACACAGATACAAAAAGAGAATCACTGGATATGTCAAGGCCGACACCTGTAATATTAATAATTGTAGGTTAGAGCATATTAAAAAATTTCGGCATCAAAATGAATTTGGCTAATGAACTGCTAACCTGTAATAGAATGTTGGGTACTGTATAATTCTACGGGATCAGATAACATGTCATTGGCTGGTGCTGCTAGTATGTTCTGTTCTCCTCCCAATATTAAAACAGGTTGCTGACTAGGCACTGCTGAAATTTTATATTAAGATTGTCATATGTATCGTAATATCGTTGTATATCGTTTCGTATACACCCACGCGTTTTGCATGACTTACACGTTGGTAAAGGCGGAGTAGATATTGTCACACTAGCGCTCGGACCTTCCCCTACAGCGTTACGCATTGCCACGGAGACTTGGTATTCGCTAGCGGGTGCTAAGTTTTGAAACATGTAGAACAAAGTGTTGTTTGAAGCTGGCATATCCTAAAAAATTAAAATACTCATGAAATGTTTTCTTTAACAAATATTTTACAACAGTTGTAATATTTACCTCAACTGTAGCGCTCCGGTTAGGTTGTGTGCCGACGAGTCGCAATACATACGATATTAAAGGTCCATTGGGAAACGGCCCAGGTTCCCAGGAAATAGCTATTCGGCTCGGGTCTGGAGCGGCAGCACGCAAAGACTTCGGTGCTGAACTTGGTTTGCCACTTTCTAGTGTAGAGATGACCACTGACGGTGCAGAGTAAACTGGCTCTCCAGTACCTCCACGACCAGAGAGAAATATTGCAACACGAAACTGTTGAAAAAGATATTTTTTTAACTGACTAATTTTAGTTAAAACTAATTTTAGTTATTTTGTGTTAAGGCGACCACGTATCGGACGGCGCAGCGAAGGACGACCCCCCACCAGATGGACCGACGATCTGGTCAAAGTCGCGGGGAGCCATTGGATGCGGTCGGCACAGGACCGCTCGTTGTGGCGTTCTCTTGGGGAGGCCTATGTCCAGCAATGGACGTTGAAAGGCTGATGGATGGATGTATTGTCTTAAGTGTTTTAAAATGATATCATTTTTCCTTATAGACGAAGCACTATTTTTGCGCTAGTTATTTATCTATATGATAAGGTGTAGGCAGCATATGCCCTAAATTAATTAGTTTGAAAACATTTATTTTCTCTACATAAAAAAGTATACC
The DNA here is from genome assembly GCA_948253155.1 of Leucoma salicis. Classification (NCBI taxonomy): domain Eukaryota; kingdom Metazoa; phylum Arthropoda; class Insecta; order Lepidoptera; family Erebidae; genus Leucoma; species Leucoma salicis. The sequence goes on from OX411815.1 coordinate 12,483,191, forward strand.
TAGATATAGTAATATGTAGTAAAGAAAAGTTGTTATAATCTTTAATTATAAATTACATCGTTGTACTTACTCGATATTTTGTATATGGCCTTAGTCCATCGACGTGTATTATAGACTGATCCGTATGACTAGAGTTTGAATAATATTGCCACGTGCCTGGTAGTTCCTCGTATCGCCATTGTACCATGTAGCTCATGTTACCTAAATTGGGTGCTTCCCATACGAGTGACAGTGATGTAGCTGTTAAACTATCGGCTACCAAAGCTGGAGCGGTTGGTGTTCCTATCAATCCTGTAAAATGCATTGTGTTGTTTATTTTATTATATTTCAATTAAAATCCATAACCACAAGTATTTTTATCTGTCAAACTACATAACCACAGATTGTTGGCAGGATAGATAAAAGAGAAGACAGCTATATACTTATAGATTAATAATAATAATATCATTGGTGGAGATCATTCCCCAGACCGTAATTAAACGGCAACCAGTCCTAGAGTATGCATACTTATTATAATTGCTAGCTTATGTACCTATACTCTAAAGTCTAAGGCGTCAACAGACACTAGCCATGTACGCAAAAGATATTATAGGGCACGAATGTTTGCTGAAGCACAAGTGCACTCTGTGTTCCTTCACTCTTATAGTGTCGGCATTTCGATACGACTGGAGAGAGATCTGGTGCAGAACCAACGTCATTACGTGCTTTTCAAGACACGAGAGTTAAACACCGCCAACTTTCTAACACCAAGTTGCTGTCGAGAATTTCTAGACGGATAGACCCAATAACTATTTGTTGGCCAGACCTGGGAATTAAACCCGGGACCCCACGATCTGCAGTTACGTACACTACCGTTATACCACCGAGGACTGGACTTACAATATAAATATCTATAAATATCTCCCGTGTGACCGGCCATGAAGCACATCGTTGCGTTTTGGCTGTAGCAGGAGATAGCCGTTTATTCTTTCATTTCATATCGGTGAAGTTAAATGGTGGGCAGCGGCTTGATAATACTGTCGGTATGGTTGAGTCCATGAGCGACGGTTACCATATACCATCAGATGGGCCGTGGCCCCTCTGCCACTAAATGCAACAAAAAAAAAATATATGCAAGCGTAAAACAAGAGAGCTATTTTCCAGATTTCTTACCTCTTAACTTTTGGAAGTAAGTATTTAGGGCCTCATTGCATCCCATAACGCAGTATAGCTCTCTTGAGAATACAACCTCCGACGTCACATTCTGTAATTATTATTTACCATAAATCATTACAACTGCTTATTTGGCAGGCTAATTTTGAAATAAAGCATTAATACTTACACAGGCTACTTGGCATGATTTATCCAAGCCTTCCCGCCATAAACTGCATCCTAGTTTACACTGAAACGGAAAAAAATAATCTATAAAGCTTTCTTTCATTTAGCATAATATGTCTTATTATGCTCAGGATATAATTTTATGGAATGCAGGAAATTAAACAATATAATTGTGTTGACTTTAAAGTTAAAATGATTAAAAATTATCCAACCGTTAACAGGGTAACTGTGATAGTGGCTAAGAACTTCCTTATTTAGATCGTGACATGTTCCGACACAATTAATGGTGCGGGTTTAATTCAATTAGGTAAATTACCACTACTCATTTATTTTTTTGTTTATTAATTCCAATGATATACAAAATAAACAAAGTATAAATAAAATAAATACAATATTTTTTAAACAGTTTATGAATCCACAATTTTACTGCGTACTTTACATACTTTTTGAAATTATACGCAGTATACGTTATACTGTAAAACGTCTCGTAGATGTGAAAACATAGATTTTCTTTCTTTTGATAATTGCCCTTTCGTTATTTACTAAAAGTCGGTTTTACCCTCTGCATTCCGCATTAGGTGTTTTCACATCAAAAAGTATTTATTTACATAAATATCCACAGGAGTCACGGCTGCTTTTGCTACGATCGTTGCTCACCTCATTTGCACTTATTTTGATTATATCAATAAAGTTATAAATGTTAAAGTGCTAGTTTGTTTCTTATGTTTTCACGCCGTAACTACTTAACCGATCATCATGAAATTTTGCCCGAAACCCAGAAAAAAGGTATAGTAGGCGCAGATGTTGGTGTGACATTACATTTCAAGAACGTCATCTTCTTTTTCTCAGTTTCACGCATCGTAAAACACGTCTCAATGGAGTTAACAATTAAGATACCACTATAAATAGTAAACGACCGTGTTGGCCGGTGTGTTCCATTGCAGTGGTGACCAATTCAGTGTAAGTACTTTGTGGTGGTGACTATACTAATATTATAAATGTGTAAGATTATATGTTTGGATGCTTATTACTCAATCAGAAAAAAAATGGCAGAATTGGTTTGGATGAAATTTAATACAAATATGTAGCTACGACGATTAGCGCAAAGAACACTGTCTATCACGGTAAATATGGATATACCTAGTTTGTTTACCAGCTCTTATCAATTTAAATTAAAATTATCAATTTACCACTGAACTTTATCACTGACTGGAATAAAGCTGGATTATATTGCAACTATCCATCTCTATTACGTCATAAGCTATAAGACTAGTCATATTTTTTATACAATATTTTTTTAAACAGAAATCTGTTTGCTGTAAAATTTTTAACTCTGAACCCAATTCATTAGCGCTGACGAGTCCTTTTCTAACTACGTGGTAACAACTGTGGTTTAAGTAGGAACTCTAATATTACTGTAGAAGAGAAAATGATGTAGTAATGAATTAAAACTATAAATGTACAATTAATATAAACTTCATCAACCATTAATAGTGTTTTAATTGATTGTAAGTACCGTTGTATTTCGCGTATGTTTACATATTACACGTGCACACATGGTCGTTTGTTCAACCTCGTCTGCGAGATAACGATTGACGATACAGAGCGTCTGCGCCCATCTCATGAGGACTTGCAACTTTTTGTTTACCAATATTACAAACAAATCATTCCAAAATATACCAGGAGGAGTGTACCTTACGCTAGACAGATGTATGGTGGATATCAAGATATTATTGTTCTTGTAATGGATACTTTCCCATAGGTTAAAAAACGGGATAAAAAATAAGTAGCCACGTAATATTCATTTGTAACGGATTTTCACAGTTGGGTAACGTCCTTTACGGATCGTAACTTTCGTAACAGAACGGAAGACGCAGGTGCACCCCTTTTATTTACCGTCACATCTTAAAGAGTGTTTTGATGAAACTTGCAATAAAAAAAGCGAAATCAAATAGTTTTTATATTTTTCCCAATCAAGTTTTAATCATAGGTATTTAAATACAATTTGATGCAATATCTAATAATAGATAGTTTTTACAAATTATTTGATATTTAGTTTAGTTGGCATGTATGGCTATGTAAATACTATAGGTACTACTCGTATTATAAATGCGACAGTTTGTCTGTTATGCTTTCACGCCGTAACTATTGAATCAATCGTCATGAAATTGCATACATATATAGTCTGGACCTAAGAAAAGAGCATAGACTACTTTAAACATACAAACATACATAGCATCACGTCTGTATCCCTAAGGGTTAGACCGAGGTGTATTACGCGCCCAGGGTTCGCCAGCTAGTTCAGAGACTGATGGGTGTGCTTCTGCCTTCGAGGTTGTTGTCAAAAAGCTGCCTTGAAGGTGATTCTATAGAAGATTTATTAAGTTTTGCTACTAAGATTTAGTAATTTTCTGAATTATAAAGCCTCGCAGCTTATACTTTAAAATTTTGCTGTTACAAGAACGCTAGACTGTGTCTACTTAAATGACATTTCACTTAATAACATTGTTTTCTTATTAAAAGGCTATGCTGACTATCCGTCAAGTCATCAAAGACCACGTTTTTTTTTATTGCTTATAGTGGCAGACGAGCCACGGCCCATCTGATGGTAAATGGTAACCGTCACTCATGGGCTCAACTATACAGAGAGTATTGTCAAGCCACTGCTCACCATTTCATTTCACCGATATGAAATGAAAGAATAAACGGTTATCTCCTGCTACAGCCAAAACGCAACGTTGTGCTCCATGGCTGGTCACACGGTAGTTAGTGGTACCAACCCGCTCGGACCCGATACCAAGTGAGTACTTCCACTTGGTACCCAGGCCTACCACCAGTCATGTAATGGATGATAATTGCTTACTTCCCTTAGTCGCCTCATACGGCACCCGTGGGAAAGAATGGGGTGGTGACACTTGTATTCTTAGTCCGTCACCACACGGAAAACATAAATTCATTTTATGAATCTAGAATATCTCAGGGATAGAACTGCAGTCTATTGGGGAATCCAACTAACTACTCTGTCATTAGCCTAAATAATCACACCTAGCCATTGTTTAGGTAAAAAATATAGCTTAGAAGCTAAATACTCGTATGAATATGAATCGCATATCACATATAATTTTATATTTTCACATATCAACGTACGCTTTGCTACACAGTGGCTGACGACATTAGAGTCATCTCATTGAGAGTGATGTGATGTGACTCTGCGCGGAACAATTAAAGCGGATGCTATACAAGTGCGCGCGATCTGTGCCGTTTGTTTCGGCTGTATAATTACGGGTCGCGGCCTGAACCACGCACTTCCATTGCTAACTGGAACATCGCTCTTAGCGTCTATATAATATCTGTAAGTCAGTTTATATCTTCGTCGAGTTCAAGGATTGTTTATAAATCTATTTCTCAATGAGAATCTAATGAGCACATGTTATCGTGAAATCGTTTTTAGAAGAAGATTTAATTCATTATTGTACGTATCTGGACTATGTTCTGATAAGTTACAATACCATATCTATGCTAAATAGATACAGTTATTCTTTAGCAGACGAAGATGTTAGTGCTGGCTGGTCTCAACAAATATGACAATGGGATACCCAACTATCCCTTCGCAACAATCGAGAATTTTTATTCGATGAGGTGACATACCTTTTAACCGACTGTAGTTCTAAACCAGAACATAGCATCACGCCTATATTCCCCAAAGGGGTAGGCAGAGGTGTATTACACACCTAGCATTCGCCAGATATGTTTAGGTCCCACGTAATAGGGGGCGAGCCTATTGCCGCCTACTGGGCACATTTCCAAATTCTGGGCTGCTACTGAGAATTTTCACGAAAAATCTCAATAACACTTCCCGACCCGGGGATTGAACCAGAGACCTCATGATCAGCGGTCGCACACACTACCGCTGCACCACCGAGGCAGTTCTACCTAAACCAGAACCTCTGTCAGAATTTACTATCTCGTTTGATTTAGGAAAACTGGGTAATTTATTTTAAACACAAAGTGAAAAATGTGAAATCGAAAATAACAGTCAGGAGCAGGATTTGAACCTGCATCTCCTGGATACCGTCCAGATGCTTTGCCAATTCAGCCATCCTGACAATTGCTCCTGACTGCTAATTTCGATAACACATCATACTTAACGTCTTTGGGTGACGCCTGCGCCATCTGTCGGAAGTATTTTCATACATTATACCGACCAGGTAAACTTAATTTTACAATTAAGATTTTACCTAATAATGACGCAAACCCTATAAATATTTATATATTTTTATATATATTTTTAGCATTTGACATGCTTAGCACTATACATTAAACACAAAGTGAAAATTATTGTTATTAATACCAACAAACTACTGCTCTACGGAAGGGATCGGTGTTTCTGTTCTGCTGGTAGAGAAGGGGTGACTCTAGAATTGATTGTTTCGTGTTGTCTTTAAGAAACACTCAAATGATAATAAATAAATACGTATATGATATTCTACATTTCTAAACTATAAAATAATGATTACTTACTATATTTATTTTTATTATTCGAGCGAGACTACCTATTAAAAAAATAAAAAATATGGCTTTATGACTATTAAAAAAAAAACTCCACTTTAAGATTTACATTACGATCTAAGTGTCTTGTAATAATAATTTAAATAAACTTAAGTATAAGAAGCAAATCGGCCCCAGCGGAAATTATTATATTATTAGGTTTGTATGTAAAATATGTCATATTTATCTGGTGCTGTCCCTTGCTAACACGACTCTTCCGGCATAGTTGTCACAACAGCACGCCCAGAGGCACCCTCTCACGGCTCACCCAATGCATTATAGAATAGTTTTTATTATTTTTTATATTTGAATATGTCAAGTGATAGTTACAAGATTATATTAAATGTAACTAATAGCATTATTATTCAGTTATAAGAAACTATTATCATGAAATGTAAAAAAGTTTATTAGGCGAAGTATCTCTTAACTGGAGCATCGGTCGGGCACTTTTTATATACAATATCATTGGTTGCACTAAAATAATAATTTCAAAAGTAACGTTTAATATTAAATCAAATTTTAACTCCATAAATCTAAAAGTATATTATATAAAACAAAGTCGGATAGGGTCCTTCTATCGAAGTTATCTCCATGGAATCCCTCAGGGGCTCTGCAAATACCACTGAAGGAGTGTAATATGGTTCCGGTGGCCCGCCAATAAAGGCGGAGAGACGGCACACGGCGGATTTCTTTAGTGGGTGAGGGCCCCACACTACCCTGTTCGTTGCCCCGAACGGACGGGGTGTGCGGTTAGGAACATTTTTGCCCGCCTTAACAAAAAAAATGGCTCTGCAAATGGCTCGCCCGCTTCCTTAAAGGTCAGAGTATCAAAGTCGGCTGCTGCTCCGAAACCGTGGAGGCTAATGCTGGCGTACCATAAGGCTCAGTGCTCTCCCCAACGCTGTTTATCTGCATATCAATAACTTACTCACGAAAGTGAGTATATGCATTGTTATGCGGATGACAGTACGGGTGATGCGTGATATTCCCGCCATCAGAAAGTCCCTCGGAACGTGCTGGAGGAGAGACGGACCAAATTGTGTCTGAAGTGGAGCGCTCTCTAGGGCTGGCTTAGGAATGGAGAGAAAAAGTCTCGGTTCAGTTCAACTCTACGAAGACACGAGTTTGCGGGTTCACTGCAAAGAAAGACGCCATACATTTGTTGTGGCATCGACATATCTAGCAGCGCCTACGACTTGTCCTTCGCTCGTGTTCCACCGTAGGCAATAAAAAAATTTTGTCTCCGGCTGCAATAGCAACTATCAAAGATGTGAAAAATTTCTCGAAAAAAAATGTATGGAGAAATAATAGCATAAATAGGCTGGCGCAATTGAGAAAGTACTACCCACTCACAAAAGATCAGCGGGAAATAACAGCAGGTGCCCTGCCGTTGTGTAGCGCTGGAAGCCCAAACCCCCTCCCTATCCTCTCCTTAGTATCCTATCTATCCACCTTTTATCCCTTTCCTTAACGATGGCGAAACCCGAGTGATCCCTCTAGTGTTGCTAGCGTCTTATAGGCTACGGTCACCGCTTACCATCAGGTGGGCCATGTGTTTGTTTGCTACCCACGTAGTATAAAATAATTAAATAAAAAATAACATTTTGAAGGGAACACCTTTTTTTGAGGACACTCCGAGAACAGATTGACTGATTTCGATGTATTTTTTTTGGGTCATCTCGGCCTAGAGAAGTTTTGATTATTCATTTTTACTTAGAAAATACTGAATTAAATTCATTTATTGATTCTGAACTAGAGGCATCGCCGGGTCAGCTAGTTATAAATATCTTTGGACACCCACCCAGACATTAAGCTAATAGAAAGTTAAATAAAACTAATAAAGCAACGATGTTAATTAACGGGTAATTAGCCAGCTTCCTGTCCCGTGCCGCAATAATGACAAAACAATAACTACTCCCTTTATAGTCATTTAAAATCGTCGCAACAACGTATTGTTGGAGCGATTTCGGAAACGCTCTCGGAAGTTCAATTGGGAGCGCATGCGCACGCCGGATGCAGGGCGCTGTGCACTCACGGGTAATTTACTTGTTAATTACTTCATACCAGACTTCTATTAGTTATTGTCTTTGTCTATACTTACCATTAATTAATATGATAAACTAAACAACTAATAAAAGCGAGCTCCTCGAGATAATTAAAAAAATATTAAGGATTCTATTCTAAATTAACACAGAGTGCGAAACTGCGAAAAAATAATAACAGTCACGAGCAGGATTTGAACTTGCATCTCCGGGAATACCGTCTTATTCCATTGATCAGTAAAATAGTTTTTAAACCGCAACATGGACTACACTAAAATTATTACCTACTATCCGAGTTCAAAAAAGAAGGAAGATTATTGTTCGAGGCGAAACCTACCTTTTTTGTATGTAGATTTCTGGGCCATGTCTGCGTAATCTAATTATCTCTTTGTAGGTAGTGTAAGCATAATGTATGCAAATATACTTCCGACAGATGGCGCAGGTTTCACCCAAAACATTAAGAAGGAATGTGTAATCGAAATTCGCAGTCCCGAGCAACTGTCACGATGGCTGAATTAACAAAGTTTTGGGACGGTATTCCAGGAGATGCAGGTTCAAATGTTGCTCTTTACTGTTATTATGGATTTGACATTTTCGCACTTTGGTTTTAGAATTTACACCATTTCGGGCTATGATATATAACTAGCTATTTATTTGGGACATATACTGTAAAAGCGCACTCTCTATTGCACGCCTCATAAGCGAAGCGTTGAGGTGGGTTCTACTCCCGGTTGACACGGCACAGCTGATTTTTCAAACTTAAATGTCTCTATTTGTTATATATTGCACTTGTAAAATAATATCTACACACACATATAAAGAACAAACACTATTTTTAACACTCATGATATTTTTAATGCCATTTTTGTTATTTAAACTAGTTAAAAAACTGTTGCTGTGAAAAAAATCTGGCTTGGACGTCCGTGAGTTGTAGGTAATGTATGTTAACACGATAACGACCAAAATACTTAATTAATCGAGTCTTTTTTTTTTCGTTTACGAATTATTATGACTAGGAATAGAGCCCTATTACTTTTCACGTTCTGATTCGATGTGGTTTAATTTATCAAGTCCATGGTTTAATTGTTATTAAATAAACAAAAAAAAATACTGAATATTTACGGCATTTACGCTCGACGCGACACTAAAACCAGCGCCTTTCATGAGAACTAACTACCTTTTTACGTACCTACGCATAGCCACCGGTGGTTTTACTATCGTCAACAGAACGCCGTTCGCCCGGCCGGTACATTGTTTTTTGTTAAAAGAAAGTTCTTACCTTTTCTTGACGAACTGATGATATTTGTCAAGTATAATAACTATTTTATCCATAACAATAATTAAAAACATTAAACACACGTAAATAATAACACACCAACGTTATAAAACCCGAAAAAAACATATTTTACATTCCACATTTTTTTTGCGTGGCCTTGGCGTCACTGTGTTTTCACTTAGAACAAAACAAAGTATAAAATTATAAAGCAACCAAGTTAGGAAGATAATGGTTTAGAGATTTCTTGTCGAACTCATGATTTTTAAATAAGTCGTATAATATTGTCCAAAGTTGCAATTTTCTATTGATAGATGTCGCTGTTTTAAAGTAAAAGAGATATTGACAAATGCAGCCCTAGACGTCGCAAGTGGCAATTTTAGATGTATTCAGTTGCTTTTGTATATGATTATATAGAACCACAATATTGCTTTTATTGTAAGGAAACTAGCGATGTCTTTTTGTTTTTATAAATTGTTTTTGTTTACAGTTTAATAAATTATTCAATTTTACATGTTTATATATATTATATGCACTTATGCAGGTATATATGTAAACTCATGGATTGTTGTTCTTACTAATTGCCAGATGGCACCTTGCAAAATGACAGAGCTAGACCAATATAGAAGTACTTCTTAAAATTAGCGCTAGATGGCGTATAAGACATGAAACCCACATTAGTACTTTTTGAAATTAGCGCTATGTGATTTATTGAAAACTACTTAGTAAACCAATACATTATTAGTTACTTATCAAATAATCAATTTTGTTGTGAATAATGAAGATTATGAGGCGTGCAGTTTTGGATTTTCCAAAGTATTTTGTTCTATGGTATTCCAGAATAAGATCTGAGACGGAGCTAACGATTTTACGTGCTTTCCAAAGTAGGTCCGTACCTCCCCTTTTAAATAGCCCCGTGGCGTGGCTGTCATACTTTTTGATTCCAGGTTGCCATTGAGAATAAACAATGCCTTTACCAAGTTCTCCAGTGTCTTTATGAAGCCCAATTATAAAGTTATTGATCTGCATTAAAGGCGTAGCAACACCTCAACTCTAATCTTATCAAATATAATTTATGACAGAGATAGGATATATCTATCGAGCAAAAAAACAACATTGCAATTTTCATTTAAATTAATTAATTGTCCAAGTTATCACACAGATTTATAAGTAGGCGCCAGTTGAACACCCAACTTGCTTACTGTTTTTCTAATTCCGTGCGTTTGTGACCTGAGATAAACTTTCAGATATCGTATCACATATTTATTTCACAAATTGTTTATTAGCAACTCATAATAAAGTTTGCCACATAAGTAGCTACATCAGCATGACGAAAGGAAGAGATGTACCTACTAAAGAGTGTGTTGGTAGACTAGCTAACTGGCGGAGGAGAGGATTAGTTCTTTACATTATAGACATAGGTACGTGCTCTCCAAAGCACAAAGGTATTATTACACTACTGATATCCCTAATCCCAGAAATCCAGACTTAGGTATTATTGAGACACTATTTCACCCGATCTTACGGTTATATTACTTCATATTCTAAACCCAGATCTTACGATTTTTACATACCTTAGGTGGTAAATACCCTGTTATAGCCTATGTGTAACTACAAAATAATTCAAATTATTCAAGTCTTCTTATATTTGCTAAACATACTCGTTTAATTGAGCTAAAAATGCATGTTATAAACTGATTACGAGCACTAAAAAGTTTTCAACGTGCCTCGTTAATAACTAATAGTATGATAACTACACTACGTAGTTGTTAATGCTTATACCTTTACCTAAAAAAGTCAACGAGGTATAAATAAAGAGTCTGATAATATTTTGTTTGGTTATAAGCTTATCTCTAGAAATAGTTGACAGATTTGTATAATTATTTATTCATTATCTGTGAATGATAATATTCGTCTAACCATCTCTTTGTAGTAGATAATTTAGCGTACCAATGCAAGTAGGTAGGTACTAGACTTTCCATCAATAATTGAATATTTTAACAATTATAGTTGATACTGTGGAGTATGTACTACTTTACTAGTAATTTTGTTGTGTACGAAATGTACTGGGTTAAGGATTCGTGAGCAGGTCACGCGTTGGCCCACGCCAACTATTTTATTCTAACAATTGGATAATGTTCAAGCAAATTGGGGCCCACCGGCATGCTTCCCGCCGCCTCGTCGCCTCTGCCACGCTTTCGCTTCAAGAGCTCTTGTGTTAGTGCTCTTAATATAGCTATTGTTAGCCTTTATCAGTCAGCTTGAGAATTGAAACTAAGTGCATTGTAAAGCGGCAGTAATAGCCCAATGGTAAAACCGAGTGTATCGAGTTCGATCCCCAGGCTAAATATCACATAAACCTCTCAGTTTTGGATTCTTTTGAAATTATGTGTATATTTGTTTATAAATATCGTTGTTCAGCGAATGAAACATCGTATGGAATATAATTAGCCTGAGTGATTTTCTCCACAGCTTCTGAAGTCTGTCTATTCGCAATGGGCGGCTAGCGAGGTGCACTACGGTCTAAATCCCTCTCACACTCTGATGGGACACCACACCCTCGGTCCCAACAGTGGGACAGTATGGAGTTTACAAAACATATTATAAAGCGATAATAATTTAGACATTTTTATATATATTTTTAGCATTTGACATGCTTAGCAACATACATTAAACACAAACACTTTGTGACTTGTTCACTTTGTGTTTAAGCGATAATAAGTTGTGTAAGTGTATTATGACCATTGATCTAAACTTAACTATAACTAGCGACCCGCTCTACCTTTGCACGGGTGCTATATAATACCTATTGAACAAATTTTCATGATTTTTGAAGAATACAACTTTATTTTTATGTATATTTTAAGGTTTAACTAGCGTGTTCCTCCTTTTTTTTGTACCTTGCTTATAAAAGTTTGAAAATATCTGCCTACATAGGATGTTTTATACATTTTTTCATGGAAGCTTTGTAACTTCCTTGAAAAATAACTAAACGACAGTAAAATCCGTTGCGACTTCTAAACCACGCTCTGAAAAACAGAAAGAAGTGGACAACGCCTATGTTTTATACATATTATTTATATATTGAAGAAGAGTGAGCATGTGCAGCGTTTTTATTAACCTTCTTCAAAAGAAGGAGGAGGTTATGAATTCCGATGTTTATATATATTTTTTATGTATGTTCGGGCATAATTCTGTCATATATACCTAGGTAGACGCATTTGCAAAATTATTTTTTGTTGGAAAGGGGTTTATTCCGAATCCAAAGTCCATCCAAGTCCAAAAATAATAAAAACAATACTTACTTATAAGTTATACTCATATAATAACAAAAACAATACCTATGTATACTTATAAAATAACATTGACAACATTCTTGGCACCGACTTCCCACACATTAGTAGGTGTCTAGCACGGAAATCGTATGTCCATCCATCCATCAGCCTTTTAACGTCCACTGCTGGACAAAGGCCTCCCCAAGAGAACGCCACAACGAGCGGTCCCGTCATTTATTTACTTATTTTATTTGGTTAACCAACGGTTATTTAGACTCTACAATTATAAAAGCTTATATACTAAAACATATATATATAAGTGTAACAACCACTTACTGGCTAACACCGCATGCACAATAAACAGCTATTAAATGTATGTATAATCTTAAAAAAAATATATTATTGAGTGAACAACATAGTTAAATTTTGAGAGAATATTTTAAGGATAAACTAAAACAAAACTATAAAAATATATGAATCAAAGGTCAGGTCATGGGGGATAATAATCGTATGTAAATACAAATTATTTTTTGCTTTTTGCTCCTGAGTGCTTTTTGAAGTCGGGTTTTTTTTTATTTAAAAAAAAAACTTATATTTTACGTTATAATGTCAATCCGCCATCTTACGAACCGCAGATGTACCACGTAGTCAGATTAAATACCGCCACCTATTTTTATGTTTTAGCAACCCAGGGTGGAACGTGACAGGTGTTTCGTGCGTGCGGCTGGCGTTCATCGATTTATAAGACGTTATCACGTCAATAATTTATAATTATTACCTATTTAATTTGACGTTTCTGAAAAAATAAAACATAATTGTTGTTCTGTTTCTAACTTGTATTTATATCTCTACTTATTTCCAAGGTACTGTTATTGTTGACCATCGAGTCCGAGAATATCATTATATTGAAGTGAAACTTCTTTAGAATCGTTGTGATTTGAAACTCTATGAAACGAAAATGCGTCACGATAAAGAAACAAACACATAAATGTATAGGAAGAAAAGTCCATTAAAGTTTAAAGACAATCTACCATTATAGGTATATCTAGGCCGTGTGGGGCCGGCTTTAGAATTGTCCCACCCCTCTCTATCCACGGGAGCCGACTGAGGGAATACCGGGGGAGTGGGCAGCAGCCTATGTCCAGCAGTGGACGTTGAAAGGCTGATGGATGGATGGATGGATGGATACCATTATATCGGTTCAGAAAACAAAATTTAAATTAATTCTAATGCTCCATTAAATTTAATTAATGACAGGTCATTTTAAGCTTTAAAATAATAAACCTTAAATTTATCCTAATACTCTATAGCCATCTCAATCTCTCGTAGGCTACTTTTCAGAAGTTTCACTTCCACCGCGTGGGAATAAAAACACATATGCGTTTTTTTAATACATGCGCCTAAAGAATTATCATTATATTTTAACCCTTTTTTTTTGATAAGGCGGGAAAAAATGTTCCTAACCACACTCCGTCGTTCGGGGCAACGAACTGGGGCATGAGGCCCTCACCCACTAAATAAACCCGCCGTGTGCCGTCTCTCCGCCTTTGTTGGCGGGCCACAGGAACCATTGGATGCTACATTACTTCAGTGATAACATATTTTAACCCTCTTAGGGTTAAAATATATTATTACCATTATATTTTTAATACATGCACCTAACATTTTCACACAAAAATTTACTGATTTGCTCGTCAGTGTTCAAACCAGTAAGGAACTACAAACATACATATTTTGTAGCTAAGTATATTATTGGAACTATAATAGCTACCGGCGTATCAGGACAAATGCGAGACCCGCTCTCATATCATCATAGGTATATAAGCCATAGATAATCGTCATTGTTAAATTGTTACTGTGACCTGTTTTGCCTCACGTTGGCTCAAAGTGCACAACAGACATTAGAATCAGTACAGTTAATTGAGCAGACGAGGGGCAAAATGCGGCGTGCCGAGAGAGACTTGTTGAATGGGCGCAAACGTAACTCGCAAGCAGGGTTTCGTCTACCTAATGAGGAAATAGGCATTAGCGGGCGACGGCGAAGCTGACTGCACTTCTTTAATACTCGCGTCTCTTCTTGATTTACTGCACTCATCCTAACTATTATAAAGCTGTAACAGAGCTACGTGTACATTTAAGATATTTATAAAAGAAGTAAAACAAAAGTATTTAGATGTTTTTATATATATTTTTAGCATTTGACATGCTTAGCACTATACATTTTTTTTCACTTTGTGTTTAATAAAAAAAAAGTATTGTATTAGGCTATAATCTAAACACAAAACATTTTATTTTTTATTTTTTGTCTTTTGTTCGTTCACGCATCACGCAAAAACTACTGAACGGATTTTAATGCAACTTTTTTTTAGCTGCGGCGGAGCTGCGGGCATAGGCGATTTATAATATTAGTGAATTTATAATATTATAAGTACAAATTTTCTGTTTAAGTTTTTTTCTAAAGTTTATTTCCACCCACAGTTAGATATAATTGCCTGTGACTAAGAATTTGGCTGAATATGAATCAGACGCAACGTACATTTAGACACAGAACAACCTTCATATTAGTCAACATAGTATAGGTGGACACATCCGTACTCAAAAAAAAACCCGGTTGATACGAGCTAATATTACTTACGTTTATTAAACATCTACTAAAACATACCCACCAGTCACCACTAATACAGACACGCACTATATTAGTGGTAAGTATTGGATTAATATGTAGAGTCATTCGGGTCAAGAGCACGCACTTTACCTTTCTTAACCACACTAAAACCAAAATCATTTAATATTAGGATTTTGATTATGAAATTTAGACACGAGTATTTAATGCTCTACTGAACACATAAGTTTAGATCCTGGTTATGTCCATAGTTTTCTTAGAATTAGACAATTATGGGACTTAGTCAGAATGCGAACTTTTGACCCTTATTGCGGATAACGGAACGCAGCTTGGAGGGCAAAAGTTCGCATACGGGGTAAATAAACGCATTGAAGTAAATTATGAGAAATGAGTGAAAAAAATGTAGGATAAAAAAGTGAATTTATTCACTTTTACTAAAAGTAAATTTAATAAGTGAATTTATTCCCTTTCACAAAAGCGAATTTGTTCCTTTTTATTCCTCAAGAAGGAAAGAAATCTTTCATTAAACAAAATCGGAAAAACAAACTTAAAAGTACTTTTTTTGACGAATGGTAAAACAAATTCGCCATCTTTCGTCACCACTTTTGCTATCTGGTCACTTTGTGAAATTTTTCTGAAATTGATAAATAATATTGCGTAAATAAGGACTTAGGTATAATGATTTTCAATCCATAACTGGACCCTGTTATGTAATTGCTGGTATATGTATAAACGCACATCAAGAAGGTTTTGCATTATTAATAATTTGATCATACTGTCATTATAGGTAATAAATACCTATCGAAATGACCAAAAATTTTATTTTATAACCTTAGGTACTACTTGCCGTAAGCTGGTAATGCCAGCTCCAACTATATTTTATTTTGTTTTTCTTAGATTTCGTAAGTTTAATTTATTGAGGGCAAAAGAACGAATGTACGGGTAAGTTATCACGTGCGTTATCTTTACCCCGCTCCCTTACCCCACGGGACTACTTTTTAAATACCTCACCTAAGTACACATATGCTCTAGAGAAACATAAGATACTCAATATTAATAGTGCATTAATAGTATTACAAGACTATAAACCACTTACCACGTTTATATTGTGTTTACTGAGGTTATATACTTTTTTGTAGAACAAAAAACTAACGGCTAAATATTGAAATTCACATTTTTACCTTTTTTTTTCTTAAAATAACGCCGTGCAGCAACACAACGCTTTGCTTTAATAAGGCCGCTCTCTTGCCATCTTCGTTATACAAGCACCCCCTATTCCTTCATACCCAGAGGAGATATTAGCACTGCGAGCTCTTACCCGACACGTGCTCGACTCTACCACTGTTCTTATACATTGCGCTAATATTACAATTACTGTGGATGGTTTTTGTCACAGTAAAATAAACTATTTTCACAGTCAATAATGAATAGTTTGGTTAATCTATCGATCATCATATCAATTAAACCACAAATGACGTTCGATACTAAAGTTCTTTGAGGTGTGTATACATTAAAGGGTAATGCAGTGTGTGGTTAATTCTTTCAAGTTAACGGAAATAAGTGGTTCAATAAAATCTTCAAAAGAAAATGATTACCTTTAAGTACAAATTTTAATTTGTGAATAAGGAAAAAGAGTATTTTAGTACGAGCGGGAATCGAACCTGCGTCCCTTCCTTTCCGGGGAAGTGCTCTAATCCACTGAGCTATCGTACTATTTCTAGAAATACCGAATTTCCTTATCACATTTGTCTTAACGACCAACACCATCTATCGGCAATGCATTTACATGCATTCATCCAATGTAGTAAGTTTAATTTTGCAATTAAAATTCATACTATTTGATGGCGTGATTTTTTAAACATTTTGATCTAATTTTTAGCACTTGACATGCTCAGCTACTCTTAAAGTACAAATTTTAATTTGTGAATAAGGAAAAAGTATTTTAGTACGAGCGGGAATCGAACCTGCGTCCCTTCCTTTCCGGGGAAGTGCTCTAATCCACTGAGCTATCGTACTATTTCTAGAAATACCGAATTTCCTTATCACATTTGTCTTAACGACCAACGCCATCTAAGCACTTGACATGCTCAGCTACTCTTAAAGTACAAATTTTAATTTGTGAATAAGGAAAAAGAGTATTTTAGTACGAGCGGGAACGAACCTGCGTCCCTTCCTTTCCGGGGAAGTGCTCTAATCCACTGAGCTATCGTACTATTTCTAGAAATACCGAATTTCCTTATCACATTTGTCTTAACGACCAACGCCATCTATCGGCAATGCATTTACATGCATTCATCCAATGTAGTAAGTTTAATTTTGCAATTAAAATTCATACTATTTGATGGCGTGATTTTTTAAACATTTTGATCTAATTTTTAGCACTTGACATGCTCAGCTACTCTTAAAGTAAAAAAATTAATTTGTGAATAAGGAAAAAGTATTTTTTTAGTACGAGCGGGAATCGAACCTGCGTCCCTTCCTTTCCGGGGAAGTGCTCTAATCCACTGAGCTATCGTACTATTTCTAGAAATACCGAATTTCCTTATCACATTTGTCTTAACGACCAAGATTACCTTTAAGTTTATATTAAGTAGATTGTTTTACAAGGATCCCACAATGTATTTATCATCTTGCTCCATATATGGTGCATATTCAGCCTGACATATTTGCAAGTTAAATTTTAAGCCGTCTGGGTTTCAATTAACGCTAGACGCTAGACTCGAATGAGACATTACCTCTTAAAGCTCAATAACTAAATATAAACTTAGTTATAATTGAATTAAAGAGCTGTTTTTGTAGCTAAAAATAGCTCCCTTGTGTCCAAGGTCTTTGTTAGGATAATTATGAAGAATGCTTGAGAATGAGAAGTATAATACTCAGAATATGGTCATTTATTTATATTAAGTATACCTTACAATGTTTCCCGTAGGATGTATAGTATTTTATGTGTAGAACGCAATGCATCAGATCATAGAGATTTTATTTAAAACTTGCTGCTGCCTTGTACCTGCAACTTATTAGTTATTTTCTTTGGTTATCCATCCATGCATATATCATTCCATCCATCCAATGTATAAGTAGATAAGTTTGTTACTCATTGAGATGCGTTTATTGCCATTTTTAAAGCGTACTCAGTTTACAAAAGCCGCGTGCGTGTTGCTGTAGTGAGGCCGCGATAATGATGAAGTGTTTAGAACTTGCCAGTACAATGGCAATATGAAGAAGTATTTGCAAATGGTGTATAAAACCACAAATAAACAAACATAATCAGCGTTTGTCTAATTGAAGGGCCGACTCTACTTCATGTGGCAGTTATCACAATTAGCGGCGTAATTGGTGCTTACACGACATGAGCATTCAACTGATCTGAATTCTCATATGACATGTTCTTTAAAGTCCGGAGTTTATTTTTACATAGTGTAGAAACAAAGTACTAGTTTGTGAGCAAATCACCAGATTTATGTTGTATATATAAAAATATTGATACTGCTAAAGTAAAAGTAAGCTTTCAAGTTTAGAATAACATGTAAAATTAAAAAAAACTGCGTCTTCTATATCATCTTCAGTTTTTAGGGGTATGCTCAAATTAGCATTTTCCTCGATGTAACTTCGAAAGGCATCCCAGTCAGTTTTATGGTTATAGAGAGTCGCACGTGGTTCTTTCCAAATTACTGTGGAACTCAATTGCATATCACCGCTGTGTGGTCCGAGGAGCCATCAAGACATGATTCTACGTTCAAATAGAGTAATGACATTCCTTTAGTGATAAAGAAGTCGATGACGTCCGGAGTTTTATTAGGATCAGATGGCCAATAAGTTGGTTGTTGATATTACACTAGGGGTATTAATATCAATGGTTTTTTTTAGTTCTCTACCCCTTGTCGTCGTCAGTTGGGAACCCCAAAATATGTTCTTGGAGTTCCAATCACCTCCTGCGATGTATCTGCTGCCAAGTGTGTGAAGAAAGTCACTAAACATGTGTTCATTTATGCGATGTCGTGGGGGACAATACACTGCAGCCAAATTTAGTGATCCCTGCCAGTCATCTATTGATATTATAGAGGCCTGGGCGTATGCGTGTTTAAAGCTTGGTAAGACGTGATGTCTTATGTTTCCTTGACTATTACAGCGGCCCCAGCATGTGACGTCCCATCTGGATGGTTAGCATAATATATATTATATCCCATAACTTTAATCACTTTTTGGTCAGTCATGTGTGATTCAGAGATTAATAATATATCAATTTTGTTGTGCGATGTCGTGGGGGACAATACACTGCAGCCACATTTAGTGATCCCTGCCAGTCATCTATTGATATTATAGAGGCCTGGGTGAATGAATAGCTCGACTTCATGCTTATTCGGCGATAAGCCATTTATATTCCATGCGGAAATACGACAAAATTTCATTTTTTTTTGCTGGGCTACAAGCATCGTTAGAAGGCCCATTTATTGTATGAGGATATCTATTTTCTCCGATTGTTTTATTATAATTTGCTCTAGTAAGCTTGTTGACTGAGATTTTGGATTCTCTATTTTTCTATTCCAATAGTTTGTTTTTGTAATGTTAGAGATGCTTTAGAGTAAATGCGCATGGTTTCTTCCCTGGCTGTTTTCTGATTGCTGTCTAGTATAACTGTGGGGTTTTAATGGAGGAAAATCATCTATTTGAGGTGGTGGTGTAAATTTTTTGGTGGGATTCTTGTTTTCTAGTGGACCTTTCCTGTTTACTGCATGTGCCATTTTTCTTGCTCGAATCTCCTTATATACTTGGCAGCCTTTGTAATTGGCTGGATGGTCGCCATGACAAAGGGTACAGGTGGCAGGTGTGTTCTTATCTTTTTTTGGACAATCCGTAGTTTTGTGGCCTTTTGCACACACCTGTATGGACGCATACAGTTGTTTTTGGTATGCCCATATTGTTGGCATCTGATACACTGAGGAATTTCAGTCGATTTCTTTGGATCTTCGATCTTGATTCTCGTGTGGTATATATATATATACAATATTTTTTATTTCTGGGTTATTAATGCTAGGTTCTATGACAAAGAACATGTTTAGGGGCTTTTTACTTTTTCTGGAAATAGCACAGACGAATTCACCTCATACCCTATTCCCAGTTTTTTCGATTTCTTCTATTATTTAGGGGTCGTGTAGTGCAAATTTTTATTATGATTCTATAGCATTTATTTTGCTTCTGTGTGAAAGTATGACCAATTAGACCATTGGTCCGTATGAGGTCTATTAGATCTTTATAAATATATTTCAGTTGATTGTGTCATCACTCTTAGCTGGTCTCTATTTATGATTTTATAGGAATAGCTGTCACTAGATACGGTGGTATTCAATAGTTCTGTTAATTTAGATAGGTCTTCTATTCCGTATAATATAATAGGTGGTGGTTTACTAACTCTTTTGAGATGTGTGGCCGGATCTTCTGTGGAGTCCTCAATTGGATCGACAGGCAAGTTACTGTATCTGTTAGAAATGTTAACTCCTATTTCAGTTCTTCGGTCTTGTTTTTGATTATGTGGCGGGCTATCTGATAGTCTTTTCCTTTTGGGGTAGCGGTCTGTAGGTACTCTTTGCCAGGGGGGAGGGAGGGCAAACATTGTTGGACTCATCTGTAGTATTTTTCACTAGAGACGCCATAGGCAAATCCTTTGAATCAGGCGTGAAGATATTTCCCAATGAAGAGGACCTTGGTCTTGTGAGAAATAGGCTTGGATGGAAAGCCTGCTGAGTTAGTTTTTTATTCTTGCTGCCAGTAGCATTCACCGTCACGGGGGCCTGGTTGCCCACTCCCGCGCAGTCTTCGGTGGCATATTTCACACTCGCAGGCCCGGGTACCTGCGAGCGCCGGGAGTTAGCCGGATCGCATGACAAATCAATATTCGTTTCGCTCATATTTCCATATATAAAAGATGGGACATACTTATGTCGCTTTCCAAGGCGCCATGGCCACACTTTTAGGGGGTATTTAGTCCTCCTTGGCCTGTGGTATACCAGTGGCCACCCAGGGGGCACGTGTCGGGTGGGTCTAGGAAAAAGGTGGTAAATCCTATGGACGCGAGTAACATCACAAACCCCCCCCCCCCCAAATTGAATCAAATTGAATTGAGATAAAAATCATAATTAAAGGACATTATTAAAAATAAAAAAAATAAAAAATCGCGATTGAAAAATAGGGGTTGATCGTAGAGGGGTGGGAAATAGAGAGTAATATATTTTTTTAATTCTAAGTCATGACAAAATAAGAATAAAATCTTGCCAAAGAAATTAAAGTTTATAATTAACAAATAAAAAATAGGGGTTGATCGTAGAGGGGTGAAAAATTTAGAGTAGTATAAAATTTAATATAATATTTTTTATTGTGTCATGACAAAATAAAAATAAAAATCTTGCCAAAAACATTAAAGTTTATAATTAACAAATAAAAAATAGGGGTTGATCGTAGAGGGTTGAAAATTTAGGGTGGTATGTATTTTTTGATGTTGTATCATAAAAAAATAAAGAAATAAAAATTTATCTAAAAATTAAAAAAAAATTAGGTTTGGACTACCCTTAATATTTAGAGGGATGAAAAATAGATGTTGTCCGATTCTCAGACTTACCCAATATGCACACGAAATTTCATGAGAATCGGTTTAGCCGTTTCGGAGGAGTTTAACCACAAACACCGCAACACGAGAATTTTATATATTAGAAATATTTTCATGGCAATTTTACTTTTTTTGTAAGTGTTATCTAGATATTATTTTTTTTATCCTAGTATTGGTACTCTTTATATTGTTGTAAAAAATGCGTTTATACATTACTAGGGGCGTGCCCCTGAGGCGACGCGTACCGACCCACCCCCGTCGGTACGAACAATGTCAGATGCGGCGATGGGGGCCGTCACCCATCACGCCTTGCCCAGTTTGGCGAGTCGAGGGGATTAGAGTGTCGAAGGCACGTGGAATGTACCGTTTTTTATGGTCTTTAATTTCTTGGACTTGCCTTGGACCAGAATAGCAGAATACTAATAAAACTGAAAAATTCAAGAAAAAAACAATATAGTATATACTATATATATGTTCAGCTAACAATTTTAAACAAGTTTCTTCAGAGGCGTTAGGAAGGTCAGCTAGTCTTCTTATACTCGTACTTATATTTTGGAAACGCTATGATATACCCATACATTTACTTAACATCTAGTCTATGGGCAATCCAATAAGGCTAGCTACAGTAAATATTATATTTATCTGAATCTAAGTATTTCATTAAATAGTCACTTTATAAATGGTCAATTAATCGAATTATATCTACGTAATGTTATCAATCTAACACTATTATGTATTATCATTTCAAAATAATCATTGTAAAAACGCGCCGTATTTAAAATGGGATTCGAATTCGTGACTTTTAAAATTCCATTTAAGTGTAGGTAATGCCAAACAAAACTCGCTACTGAAATGTTTAAATAAGTAACTGTTAGTACTCGTAGCTACTTATTTTTAAATAAAAATGGTATTCCAAAATACTATTCCTCTTTTAATTTCACACCGTGTATAAATTTAAATTAAAAAACGGTGGGTGGTAAATGTGGGGTTTTAAAAGAATTACATTCAAAATTATTCAGAATATTCATGAATGCACCTGGCGACAAGTGGGGTCGCATTTTAATCGAATCTGACTGCACTAGACATTAAACAGTATCATATTGTCGCTTCCAAAAAGTTTCCTTGAGCAGTTCATTGAATTATATTGTTTCAACCTTTTTTTATCTCTCACTATTGGGCACAGGTCTCCTCTTAGAGTGAGGAGGATCAGGCCATAATCCACCACGCTGGCCCAGTGCGAATTGGCAAACTTACAAGCCGTCGAGAAAATCTGTCAGGTATGCAGGTGTCCTCACAATGTTTTCCTTCAGCGAGCCGTGATAAAATGTAAAGTAAATATAATAAATAATAGTCATCCATCAGCCTTCCATCGTCCACTGCTGGACATAAGCCTCCCCAAAATGGGGGCTTTACCATAATCACCATGCTTGGCAGGCGGGTTGGCGATCGCAGTGGATGCTTTCAGTACACAGGAGAACGCTGCTGCCCGGTCCCCCGGTAATCCCCTAGTCAGCGTTTACGACTCCCATAGGAAGAGACGGGGTGGAGCTATTCTTGATGCCGGCCCCACACGGCTATAAATAATAGTAAAGTGTGTGTATTCGACACACGTCATTTAAAAAAATGTTGAAAAGTCAGAGGTGTATGCCGTACGAGATCTGAACCTTGGACACGGGATCGAAGTATATAGCACTTTCCAGTCATTGGTTTTCCATCCATCCATCCATCCATCAGCCTTTCAACGTCCACTGCTGGATATAGGCCTCCCCAAGAGAACGCCACAATGAGCGGTCGTGTGCTGACCGCATCCAACGGCTCCCCGCGGCTTTGACCAGATCGTCGGTCCACCTGGTTTTACCGCTAGGCTATCACCACAGTAATATAAATATATTGCATATCAGGTATATAAGTTTAATTATTTTTTTATATTAACTATTTCCATGCGTGGCACACATCTGTATTTCAAAACTATGCGTGTATTTTGTACGTTTACATGGCATGTGGACCCTGCACGCATGGCTCTCTGTAGCAATACAGAGGTTGATAGAGATTGCCTCTTGATAGCAGAATTTTGTGACTATGAATTAACACACCAGAATTATTAAATTACTACGAGTGATATGTAAAATAAAGACAGCATTCCGTTTCACACATAAATAATATAACAATCGCAGGTACTTCCTACACTTCCGATAGGTGATTGTCCATTTCCGAACGAGATCCAACGAAGCGGACAAAGGGGAGTAAATTCCAACACATTCGTTCGACAACAATGCATAGAAAAAATCATTAAATTATATTAAGTACCTACTAGCTGACCCGACAAACCTTGTCCAGTTTTAGCTATGAATAATCAATTAGGTACTTGTTAAGTTTTCTGAAATTTCCAATTTTCAGTGCAAATTTTATTTTTTCCTGTAAGTTAGAAAATTTAAAAATATAGTTATGGCGTGACAAAGGGAAATCGAGAGTCAGTCAGTACATGGTATACGAGTATGTATTAGATTTACTACCTTGCGGAACTTTGACGAACCTTCGATTTCGTGTGCGAGCAATTTTACTTTATAAATATATTCAATTCTTTACGAGATACCTTAGTTGTCTTTCTAAAATAAAGTTGGCTACCTACCAGTGAAGGTCCCATGGAAATCGGTTTAGCAGTTTCGGAGATTAGACGGAATAAACTGACAGGCAGTAACTTTTTAGAAGTTAGTATTTAGTACTTTCACCGTATCTTTTTTTTACTACGCGCATAACACGCAAGCGGGTCGTATACCCACCTGATGGTAAGTGGCTTCCGTAGTCTATAGACGCTAGCAACACCAGAGGAATCACTCACGCTTCTAAGGAAAGAGATATGAGGGCAGTTTGGGTCTCCGGCATTCTCATTCACCATACGAAACCCAACATTGGGAGTACTTACCGTTGTTTCACGCAGATCTTCTGTGAGAGAGTGGTATTTCCCCGACCGAGCCGGCCGAATTATGCTGAGACAAGCAAGATTCTACCAACTAGCAAAGCGAACCTTGTCAATTGTCATTCACTCGTATTAACAACTTTTTTATTTTTGCTTATATGACTTCTTCGGTCTAGTAGTATTATGTGTGCAGCTTCTAACAAGCTCTTCGGTTTTATTTTTTATGTTATCTATCATAAAAATACTGTATTAATCTATATATAGGCGTGTCTGAATTAAAACAATTTTTTTTAATTTGTTGTCTCTGTTTGTTCGCGCATTACACAAAAACTACTGAATGGAATGTGATGCAACTTTTTTATTTGGTAGAGAGCTGTTGATTAGACAAAAATTAGTAGGAATACATTTTATCCTGCTACTATATATATGACATACTATGGGCCACTTATAAGGAGCTTTCAGGAACTATTTGTGTTCTGCGGAACATGGGCACAGTAACTGTGACATGACTTAAGTAGAGAGTTATTGATGTAAATAGAAATTTATAGATTATCAAACTGTAAAAGCTTGATTGTTTATAGTGTCACCTAACATCACGTTACAATTACATCGATTATTAAGTTCTTGCAAGTGGTAGAGCGGAGTGCGAGAGTCCTGTCATCTGTGATTCATTTACACTGTCTAGATAATAAGCATAATATGTAATATAAAAAACTTAGCCTTTCTCCACGGTGCCGCCGCAGCCAAAAGCTAGTTTTTAGGTTATATATCAGGTTCCCTATAAAGTAGCGGGATTAAATGTATACTAATTTTTAATTATAATCAAGAGCTATCAAACAAAAAAGCTTCCCCGCAATCCATTTTGTAGTTTTTGCGTGATGCCCGAATAAACAAACATACAAACAGACAAAAACCTAAAAAAATTTTTTGTGTCCAGAGATGTCTAAATAAATAGCCTAATACATTTTTCCTTAAATATCTTAAATGTACAGAAATAGCTATGTTACAGCTTTATACCTAATACATAGTATAGATACAAAGATTTTACAGTCTTATATTCAATCTAAATCCAAACGATTTACAGTATATAACCAAGTCGTGTGACTATAGTATAATATAAGCACGTTAGGGTAGCGTACATGATAAAAAACACGTTTTGTAAAATGATAGAATAAAACAAATCATCTCTAAAATAGATTCGAGGGGGGGTCCGCCAACTAGAAGCTTCCTTCCTGCTATCATCCGGCGTAGAATCTCACGCGACCCTTGCGCATGGGCCACAGATACAGACTCAAACACAGACATATCGGTAGGTGACCACTGGCGCACTCTACATTCGAATAGAAATAAAAGATTAAATAAATCCTGAAGACAATTTGTGACGGCGATTTTTTTAAGTGTATCCTAAAACAATTATGTAATCGTTTTTATGATTGGTGTGTAAATGGAATACCTATCTAAGTCGTGCCTGTATTAATTATAACTTACAATATCCCAAAAACTTATTAAGTGTATAGTAATGTGCCATGTTCTGTTATTGCATCTACATTATTTTTATTTTATTTCAGCATTATTATACCAGATTAAAGTGATTGCGAAAACGATTTTGTATTTTTAATTGTCGTTGCAAAAATTCAAGAAATATTAAGTAATTTTTATTATTTACGTAATATACTTCCTCCATAGTCCCTTCGATCAACTACACTGTTAATCTCATCCTTCATCATATTTCAATAATATCCAAAGTAGGTAGTTATTCCTAGATGATTAAGCTCTAAATCATTGTGTAAGTTTAGATAAATGTATATAAAAATGTTTATAACTAACAAAAAATCCATTCAAAGAAATGTTTTCTTATTAAAGACTGAAACGTAACGGAACATTTCCAAGAACTTATTAAAATGCACTCAATTTGATGACAGATACAAAATGAACATTTTTACAGGAACTGAAGAAAGTAAACAAAACGTCTAGTAGGCATACGTTAAAAACGAGATTGTTTGGCATTAAGGACGAGTAACGCAACCCACTCAAACGCACACCTTGCGATCTGATGATAGATGTTGATCAAACCAGAGCTTTTTCAATCTTTCCTATTCCATTGCATTGGTGAAATTCCCATGGACGTACTATTTTAAAATGCAGTGTGTAAACTATCCGTACTTTCTTTATTACCCTATTTAGTGTTTTTAGAACTTAACAAGGAATACTTTTTGATATTTAATATTTATGCAAATGTTTCACATTATGAAATAAAACTACGTTTGCGGAATCATCACGTTTACATTATTTTCTGCTATCCCGACGACGATTCGAATACTTTACAGTGTTTATGATCACGCATAAGCCAACAAGGAAGATATAAGCTCTTAATTAAATAAATAATAATTGATATTTAGATATTTTTATATATATTTTTAGCATTTGACATGCTTAGCATTATACATTAAACTTTCACTTTGTGTTTAAAATAATAATTGAATTATAATGTTTGTTTATAGGTACATATTGAACTTCATGGGTTTTTTTCCATATTTCCTACATTAGGAACATTATTTTATTTATCGGGAACATTTAAAAAGGTACACACAAGTTAGTGTCTGTTGCTACTGGCCGCCGTGACCTAGATCATTATTATTATTATAGTATGCGCTTTAAAAGTATTATTATTTTAGATACATAAATGAATTAGAGTAATTCACTGCTCATTATATTGAGATGACTTATGTCAAGTGACAGCCAACTTATTGCGGCCAACATTATAAAATAACCATAACTACTGCTACATATTGCTCAGTTATGTTAAACGGAATGGAAACAAATAATAATAAATGGAAGCAAGTCAATTGACTTCGTTTGGCTCGAGGGGTGAGCGTGTGTCGCTCCAACCGCCATCACTTGAACTTTTTGCGCCACGTAGGGACGTAAATTGGACATAACTGATAATTTTGACATAAACCAGTAGTAGCTGTCAGGGTTTTTAAGTCTCAATTCGTTTTATGTCAGTTTTGGTTTACAATTTTGATGGATAACAGTTTCTCACTACTATAAAAATATACTAAGCATTTCTTTTTTTAGGGTGGCAAAGAAGCATACGGCTCACCTGATGGTAACCAGTTGCCGTAGCCTTAAATTGCTAGCAACACAAGAGGTAGGTATCACATGCGCGTCCCCAAATCTAAGAAAAAACATAGAAGGTGGAGAGGAAGCATAATAGTGAGGTGATGAAGGGACTTTAGACCTCCGGCGCTCTTACTCACCATACCAGGTGATTACTATTATTTCATGGTGATCTTCTGTGAAAGAGGGTTTCGGGGCAACGAATAGGGTAGTGTGGCTTCACCCACTAAAGGAACCCACCGTGTGCCGTCTCTCCGCCTGTGTTGACGGACCACTGGTTACTGTGTTGGATTACTTCAGTGGTCCGCCGGTGGCTTACCCTTTCGGATACCCTCTCGCTACACGGAGCATCGCACCTTCGCAGGAGGCCTAGCGGGTGGCGGACGCTCCCTGGTCCATCCACCCGCAGCTTCAGCTAGGGTGGCATGAAGCGCAAGTACTCGCGCCTGCACCACTCCAGTCGCCGGCGGCGGTTTGGTTCAGCGGAAGAATCCTCTTCCCTCGCCCTCTCCACCGCTTCCTTCCGCGATTTAACCTATTCGCAGAAGGCAGCGACCGCGGCCCAATTCCTATCGATGCCAAGCATCGCTCTGACGACGCTTGGCAGCGAGATGTCTCCCCCTATTGCCGCGACGAGTTCACGGCCCTGCTCAGCCCAAGCCGGGCACAACTCGAACGTGTGCTGCGCCGTGTCCTCGTCGCAGCCGCAGTAGTGACAGCCCGGAGTCGTCCTTCCAACTATGTGCAGATATCTACCATGCAACCATGCCCCGACAGCACCCGCACCAGTCGGAAGGTAACTCCTCCAGCACAGGCTGGAGCGCTCCTACAGTCCAGAGACTGGCCCGGGGCGTGTCCAGCCACGCCCTCCAACTGGCCATGGCAGCTTGGCGGGCGTCGCCCTGCCTTCTAGCCACCTCGCTTGGCAGGAGACGATTGTCCCTCGCCCGCTCTTGCGACGCCCGCCAATACACCCCGGCGAGCACCTCCACCTCCAAATCCCACTGCGGGGTTCCAGCCAACGCGCAAGCCACCTCGGTCGACACCGTGCGGTATCCTCGTATGAGCCTGGACGCGATGACTCTCTGTGGTCTCCACAGAAGAGCCCTGTTCGGCGCGTCCAGGGACTCCACCCACACAGGTGCGCCATACAACGCCATCGATCGGACCACCCCCGCGTAAAGCCATCGGAACGCATTGTTGGGCCCGCCCATATTCGGCATGAGCCGTGCAAGGGCGGACGCCCCGCGCCGCCGACGAGCCTCGGGGACAGTTGGCGGAAGTGTTCGTGAAAGCGGTACCACCCGACCAGTACCAGGCCCAGATACTTGATCTGGGCCTTCACCTCAATGTGGACCCTGTCCACCGTGATCGAGGCGCCAGCAGGTGGCCGACGTCGGGGCCCATATAAAAGTAGGGCCTCCGACTTACCCAGGGCCACCCTAAGCCCCAGCGCTCCGATCTCTCTGACTACCTCTGAGGTCCCTAAGGTGGCCAGGAACGCCGCTTCCTTGAAGTTTCCACCCCGGGCTACGACCAGCGTGTCATCCGCATAGCAGATGACCACCAGCCCAGGGGGGAGCCGACAGCGTAGCACCCAGTCGTAACCGATGTCCCACAAGAGTGGCCCTAGAACGCAAACCCTTTGGAACACCGCACGACATGGGTCTCCTTACAACGTCCCCTATGCGGCCCTTTAGATAGTGTGCCACTATATAGCCACCTCAGGTGTGCAGGGGTGCCTGCCGTGATGCCGGAGCGCCTCCCTGATGCAGCTGAATGGCAGACTATTGAATGCGTTGGCGATGTCAAGTGACACCGCATGATCGCGCCGACCGTCGAACGGCCAGCTCGAAAACTGAACTGGGCGTCCGACAAGTCGTGTCCGACGTCGCACAGGTGCTGGACGATGCGGGCAGCGAGGATTCTCTCCAGCAGCTTACCCACCTCGTCCAGCAGCACGATGGGCCTGAAGGCCCCGACCGAATCCGGCGTTCACCCCAGCTTCGACAGGAGTACCAGCCTCCCCTCCTTCCAGCAGTCAGGGAACCGTCCGGACACCAGGCATGCGTCGAACAGTCCCCTGAGGCGGGGCTCCAGGTGGTCCAGGTGGTTGTCTGTACCTGAACGAGGTCTAACAGTCATGAGGTATAAATACATGAGAACTAAATATATAAATATATCGCAATACACTTTTTGGTCATAACCCATTACAGCACGGGTCTATTCAGAATGTTGATCAGAAGAATAACAGAAGAATATTGAGAGTCAACCACGCTGGGCCAATGTGTGCTGGCAGACTTCAAAAGCCTATGAGAAAATCGCTTAAGCATACAGAATTTCCAACAATGTTCTCTCATTCATCAGGCAGTGATATTTTTTCAAAATACAGCATTTTGTTTCTGAAAGCCAGAGATGCCTTGTAAAATCTTGACTAGACTAATACTTTTGTTTTGACAATTGTCAGTCTTACCACTAGGCCATGATTGTTTGGTACTTACTTAACGACCTCACATGTACTATCCTCACATGTAGCAACTAAATAAAACTTTTCCCTCTAAAATTAGGTATATAAGCCATGTGAGGATGCATCAGTAGCCAAATCCAAGAAGCATAAGTGGTTGCCGTAGCTGAAATTGTCGAATGGTTTGAAAACCATCATCAACAGTAAAATCGTGACAATAAAACATAATGTCCAAAAGGGCCATGTAATGTAGATTAAACAAATAAAGTTACTTAACTATGGATTGTTAAAATTTAGGTTATTTTTCGACAAAAGAGCTAGGAGCAGTTTCCAGACACTTGTTTCGTTGATGAACAGGATTCTACACGGTCTAACTACTTTCAATGTATTTTGTTAACAAATGCTCTTTTGTAAGCTTAAACTCCTGTCAGTTCGGTTACGCCATAACATTTGAATAGGTACCTACTGGCAAATAACAATGATCGCAAATGTGACGCATTAAACTAGCAAATGTTCAGGAGCACTTATCGTATGTTTTTTAAACAGTATTCATTAAGTACCTTATATCTCAAAAGAGGTCATAATGTGAAGTGATGTGATTTGGTTATCAGTTTATCACGCAGTAATTATAAACTTAGTGTAAATTATTTTTATGTTTTGCCTGTTCTTATCTTTGAACCAAAAACCCCTACCAAAAAAAAAAATATACATGTATATGACGATAACGTTATTATTGCTCATAAAATAAAAATGGGTTACTCAACATCGAGACTACAAAATAATATAAGTAATAAAAAAAATTAACGGTATAACATTTTACGATTGCTAGTTATTTGAACAATTTTGTTTTTTACCATGTTACAATATAAAAGTTTGATAGGGGCGGAACTTTTTTTTTTAACGCTAGTGATAGCAGACGAGCCACGGCCCACCTGATGGTAAGTGGTAACCGACGCTCATGGACTCGTACGGGTCCGATAGCAAGTGAGTACTCTCACTGGGTACCCAGCCCTACCACCAGTAATGCAATGGGTGATAATTGCTTACTTCCCGTAGTCGCCTTGTATGACACCCGCGGGTTCGGGTTCCCGCGGGTGTCATACAACAATCCATTCGGATGGGGTGGTGACACTTGTATTCTTAGTGCGTCCCCACACATTATTCCTAATTTTAATTATGGGTTAAGCAAATTACGCAAAAATTCTTTCCACTTACTTTACACCATAACTCTACTCAACAACTGTAAGCTCTTGCTATCATATTCCAATCATAATTATCAATATGTTAGGTATCTTATCAACTACCACCGAAGGAATGTAACATAGTTCCAGTGGCCCGCCAATAAAGGCGGAGAGACGGTACACGGCGGGTTTCTTTAGTGGGTGAAGGCCCCACATTACCCTGTTCGTTGCCCCGAGCGACGGGGTGTGCGGTTAGGAACATTTTTTCCCGCCTAAACAAAAAAAAAAGGTATCTTATCAACTATTTATACAATTTCTTCTATTCCAACCAGCCGAAAAAGGTTAATTATTACTCTGGATTCTTTAAAGGCGTTGTAATTTTATCTCAAAAAACAACGTAAAAGCATTTTCATGTCTGACTTACTTGTTGTACGCTGCAATCAGATCCACAGCTCACATCAAAATGACCTTCGTCAGTCCGGTTCTGGAAAGGAAAAGTAAAAAAATGTCCTATTACTTATGAAAGGATATTTAGTAGGGTGATCATGGGATGTACGCAAGCACAATTCTGATAACTTCCGCTACGACACGGTCGACGCGAGCCCAGCCAACCGTATCAATCGTCATTAGCTCTACCTGTGACTGCAATTATTGTGGTTTGATTGATCCTTTTAGTTTTTATAAATAATTACGAAGGACCGTAGAAGTTTTTTTTATCTACAAAAAACAATCTTCTATGTAGTTTAGGAAAAGTGGCCTTTAACAGTAATCTGGTACCGTTATTATGAATTTTGAATTGAAATATTATACGCCCTATTAAATTGGAAGATACCACGAAACTAAGTTGTAAGAAGTTAATGCGTAATTAGTTTACTTTATCGTAACCTAGCAAGGATGGCTTACAATTACATTCGATGCGCGGGTTGACATTATTTAGATTTTTAATTTTAGTCTCATATTATCAGTAATGGTAGATATATTTATTTGTTTATAATAATTTACTTATACATCTTAAGATACTCACGTTTTTTTTATATAATGTGCGTATTATATTATATTATTTCTAGGTTATTCATTATTACTTAGCACAAATTGTAAGGTTACATCTGAAACAAGGTTAGTAAAATCCTGGCGATCTTTTAAATGTTGGAATCGAAACCTTTTTGTATTTTAACATTAATATTATATTAAGTGATCCCTTCAACATATTATTAACTCCTTATAGCTCTCAGAGGAGACTCCACAGTTGTAGGAAAACTTGTTTACATCCGTTACAATATACTTTGGCCTTTCATGAGTTAACGCTCGCAACAAATCGTAGCTTTTCTCTACAGCTACGGCATGTGAACACTCCACACGCCGAGTATTACCTAAGCATTTTGGTGTATCGAGTCAGATGCTTGTAGTTATCTAGCTCAAGAGTTTTCATGCCAGAAAAACTCCGAAGTAGTAGAGACATAATATCGCGATCGAGTAAACTATTTAATATGGGCTTTTGCCAAGTAAATACTATATCTCATACCTATAATAATGTGCAGATTAAAATACCTAAATGAAAACAGTACATTTAGAAGAAATTTATATTTATATTACATTTTAACCGACTTCCGTGTACGAGGTCGTAGGTTCGATTCCCACTCAGGACAATTATTTGTGTGATGAACACATATATTTGTACTGCATCTGGGTGTTTTCTATCTATTATATTGTACGTATTTCCACAAATAAGTAATATATGTACCTATTATATCCGTAATCTGGTACCCATAGCAAAAGTGTTAAGATTAGTTTGGGACCAGAGGACGTTGTGTGAAAATGTCCGTGAATATTTATTTATTTATATATAAATGTTGTGATATATTATGCCTGTGGTCAAGTTTTCTGCGACCGTGAGACCGGAATCAACTCCTGCGTTAGCACCGAAAAGGTTTCGTTCGAAATGTAATCCAACCACTTTTTACATAATTTTTTATTTTTTGTATACTGACTGATTTTGTTACGTAGGTATACGATACATTTTAACAGTAACAGCATAGCCATATTTTGTTAATAAAAATACATATTTTACGTAAAATAAATCCATATTTCTAGATATTCTTTATCATTTTTAGTGCTGTTTGGGTCAACTTCCTGATCAAATCAGATTCTACTAAGCACTATTTTGTGATCTTTAAAACTCCACTCTAAGGAATGCCAATATTTTAATAGAAGGGCGACTGTCAAATGGACCTAGGGATAGTTTACAATTACGACATCACTATGAAAAGTCAAATGTGCACAGCTTAGGGATCAAACTCCGCGTGTCAATTTCTCAATTAATTTATCGCGGCCTATTATACATAGGGTGTTATTATAATAATGCCTAAATATGTATAAAGAAACAACAATACAAGTATCTACATATTTTAATGTCAGACCAATGATCTGAGATTTTAATAGGTATGAATATTTATATAATATTTCCTGATGTTTACGTGAATGTTACAATTTAAAATTATGTACATATTATTCTGAACGAATATTAGGTGGGTTAAAATATAGTTTTTTTTTGCAAAATCATCATAATTGTGGATAGATAAAGCTGTTGTGACAATTGATCAACCATTGGACATCCAACGTTTGAATGCCCCGTGAACTTCAATGCTGTAAAGTATTTGAAACGTCGGGACAGTAGAATCAAGACAACGAAATCAAGTAAACGCGATGGAGTCCATAAACATTTATTTTATGATATCTCTACATATTACATTCTGTCTGTTCCTCGGCTTTCTTTTTCCACAACGGATTTTGAAACGGTTTTCACAGTCGTTAGGATCATTTTCCGACAAATATGAATAACATATCTCAATTTTTTTTTTAAATAGATAAAATGAAGTCGCGAGTTTTTGGCATACGCTGGCCAAATCCTAAAGTATACTTTAAAATATGTAATAGAAAGTTGTAGTTCTTCACAAATCATAAATATATTTTCATTGGTTTATTGTAGGTAAATGCGAAGTAAATGCGGGTCACTATTAATCTAACGATTACAATTTTTGTAAAGTTTGTGACCTATAATTATTATATGTATAAGAACAAGAAGTAGATATGTAGATAATTCGTAGACGGAGGGCCATGTACGCTATATACGCGGTTATCTTTAAAACTGTTTGACGAATGGTCATGTGCAGGCTTATTAGTAAATTCACATACATTTTGATTTACATTAAGCCTACTTATATTAAAATATTTTTTATTTTATGTCTTAAGTGGTCTTGCTGAATACCGTCTTACCACTTAGAAAAACAATTTTAACGGAGCCACTATAAAATAACAGTAAGTTTACGGAATCTATAAGGTTATATTTTGTTGGCATTATTCTAAAAAAGCTGGGTAATACTAATAACTATTGTTGAACTAACTAATAACTGATATTAACATTTTCCCTAAATATTTAGATATTTCTGAAGGGATTAAGCACCCGCAACTGTTGACATCCTCAACCGCTTCATTTGTTGCTTGACAATGCTGAACTATATTTAGCATGTTTGCGTTGATTATAGTGGAACGCTAATTGTCGACAATTACTTAGATGTGCGTTGAACCTACACGACAGCCGGCGCCGCAAATAAACTACACAATAAACTAAGATCATCGTTTTATCCGCGACCAATAGAATGCTATACCTAATCTTTATCAATGAACAAACAAACTCAATCAATTTAATGGATATGCAGTCAATAAATATTATAGTTTTAGAGTGTCTGGCAAACACTATTATGTAAACAACATTGATTTATTCGAACCTGGAACGGGCATTTTTCATTGCATCGAACCACAGCTTCCGCTCCAAATTTCTCAGTGATGGAACTGTAATCGCAGCCAATTGTCCGAGCGGACAAAGCCAATCCGAGCAGCGACAACACTAGCCATTTGTGCCAATTCTGCGGCGCATTCATTGTGCCCACCGATCACCACCACCGTCGCTAATTTCACTTCTGCGCAAGGTTCACGAAATATACATATTGGGCAAAAAAATAAAAATATGATGCCTAATGATCATGTAAACTTTAAAAAAATATGTAACACTCTTTTTTAAAGATTCAGTTCTAGGTTCTTGCTGAGCTGAGAGATAACTTCTACGACGGTCGACATGCTCGATTCAGTTCAAAAAGCGCGGTAAATGGGGTGTATGCGCGCACGCAGCCAAAGCTACACTTGTACTGAGTCGTGCGCATCCGCCCATGGTCGACGCATGTACGGGGACGAGGACGATACACTTGGGCGCTACAACTATTTAGATTTAAACCCCAACCTGTCGATTCACTTGTAACACCTTTGATTTTGATGTCCTTTGTATCTTATACTGCATAACGAACGTGTACAAAATTAGGGGCGATAAAATACAAGTGTATGGTTTAAAACTTTTACATAGAATAAAAGAACTATATACACCAAATCATCCGTGGCGTAACGGTCTTAAAATATGTGGTGTCACCACCCTATTCTATCCTATGGGTGCCAGCGAAAAATGCAGCCTGTCTACGAGTATCTGTACCTACTATTAAAACACTGTAACAGAGCTGTATCTGTTGTACATTAAATATTTGAGAAAAATGACTAGGGTATTTAGGTGAAACAAAAATATTTATTAGAATTTTTGTCTGTTTGTACGCTTGCGCATCAAAATACTAGTGAACTGATTTTGTTCTTAATTACACTTCAAAAGTGTTATAAATTTTATCTCGCGTCTATGTCAGAAACCTGAAATATAATAAAAAATATATGGGTGGTGTGGCGGTAGAAGCTGGTACCTAACACAGACTTACACGGGAAGGAAAACTTGAAATAAAACTCTATGCCTATATATTATCAACACATCTGGTTAGTGGTATAGATAGTTTAACGCCCTTACAGCGTTATCTATACTTAACAGTAGGAAACTCACGAAACACATGATTGTCGATTGAGAGCGCCGGAGGCCCACGACCCTTCCTTCATCATCAGCCTTTTAAAGCCCACTGCTGGACATAGGTCTCCCCAAGAATGGGGGATATTGCCGTAATCGCTACGCTTGGCAGGCGAGGTGGCGATCGCAGTGGATGTTGTTAATACTCGAAGGAGTGCTGCTGCCCACTCCCTCGGTATTCCCTAAGTCGGCTCTTACGACTCCCATCATTGGAGAGGGTTGGGACAATTCTAAAGCCGGCCCCACACGGCGGACCCCTTCCTTGTCCTATCCTTATTCTCCACTTCTTATCCGTTTTCTTGGAGTGGCCGATGCCCGAGTGATGCATATGTTATTGCTGGCCTCTCTAGGCTACGGTAGCCACATGCTTTTTTTATAAAAAAAACTAAATTCCACGCGAATTCCCGTGTAGCAGCTACAAAACTATAAACGTAGGTTATTTTATTGCGTATAAGAAATTTTCTAACAAGACATAAATCTAACACTACACATCTACATTGGACTCACTATTTATTTTATAAAATAAAAAAAAACATTTTATAGATAAGCTATATTAGCTTATCTATTAAATGATTTTTTACACTTCTTGTACTGTATTATAACTAACTACATTGTGTACTACAATATTGCCGCAGCTTATTGTACAACTTTAAAATTTTTATTTTCTATGTATCTACCAAAAGGCATAAAAAATAAGATGATGAAATTATTGTATATTTTTCAGGATTGTCATAATTTCTTTATTTCTAATTATTTTTTATTTTCGATGTGAAAGCCTTGCCTTATATTTCTGCCTTTTGTTTTTCAAACTTGATTCAAAGGTTGTTGACCTTTTAAATATAATATAATCTATGTATAATGCATCTACCAAATGGCATAAAAACAATGTAGTAAAATTTTACATATCTTTTTTTGCCTTTGCATTTGTCATATCCTACAGCTCTGCCAACTTTTTTACAGTATTACAATAATCATAAATATTCAACACAAAGTGTGAAAATGTGAAATCAAATCATTTGAATACCACGGCGTACGGAAAAAGAAAGTTAAGAAAAGTTCTTTTTTTCTGTAGTCTCGTGTTTGATTAAGTCCATGTTGAAAACCTTCTGCCATTTGTTGTTTCGATATAGTTATAACACAATCTTTATTTTTTAGGCACGTCGGCAGAAGCAACAAAAACAAAAAAAATGCTAGAATTGCCAATCGTTTTCTACCAACTCTTTATTTTTTAAATTTCATTTGGTAAGCATGGCAGAAACAATAAAATTTAATCTAAAAATGATACTTTTATGTTAATGTACAATTGATTTTCATTATGTTGGTGACCGGGTACATCTATAATTTTATGATCTTTAGTCTAAAATTTCATAATATTTATATGCCCTTTATGAGGGCAGAAAAAACAAAATGAGGCACCTAAATCTACGACAAGCTGACGGTCTTTACCGTTATTTTTTTCGTATGGTGAGTGAGAGCCCCGGCGGCCCATACCCATACTCTCCTTATTATCTTTCCTATCCTCACCTTAGTATCCTACCTCCATCCATCCATCCACCAGCCTTTTAACGTCCACTGCTGGACATAGGCCTCCCCAAGAATGGGGTATAGTGCCGTAATCGCCACGCTTGGCAGGCGGGTTGGCGATTGCAGTGGATATTGTTAATGCTCGAAGGAGTGCTGCTGCCCACTCTCCCCGGTATCGCCTTAGTCGGCTCTTACGACTCCCATGGGTGGAGAGGGGTGGGACAATTCTAAAGCTGGCCCCACGCGGCTATCCTACCTATCCTCTCCTTATTATTCTTCCTATCCACCTCCTATACCTTTTCTTGGAGATGGCGACGCGACGAGTGATGCCGCTGGTGTTGTTAGCGTCTATAGGCTACGATAACCACGTACCATCATGTTGTATATAAAAAAAAATTCTTCTGTAAATGATATATTCGCGGTGACAGCGATTTAGCAGTAATATACCGACTCAGTACTGCAAGCTCTACTGAAACTGTTATTGACTGTGAACTCTTAACATTTAGTTCTGAATAATAACCCAAAAGTCACCATCGCTACGTACCTATGTCGCTAACAATGTTAGGTATTCGTGGTCAAAAATTATTATTCGCGAATTTCTCGTTTACTGTCTGAACTGATGATGAATATCGAATTTGTAGTTTAGAAAATTGCCTACGTTTTTTTGTAGGACTATCGGCATTTGATGAAATTCTGTTTTAAAAGCACGTGCTGCATGTCATTCCTTAATGTTATCTCCTGCCGTGTTCTGCTGCCATCAGCACACCATTTTTAGCACACGTATCGATTCGGACTCTTGGTTTTTTGTTTAGAACCACAAAAAGGTATGTTGAAAAATTCAGCTTTCTTCAAATTAATCAGAAATTTAGTTTTATTTTAGGGCTATACATTTAATTTGGATTTAATATTTAGTGTTGAAATTTCTTTTTCTTTAGGTACAACCCAACTAGTATATGGGAATCTAGGACACTTGATCCCCATCTCTTTTATATAAACCTTATACATTAATAAAAAGCTGCTATTTAGAATTTTCAAACAGACACTACAATTTTATTTATTTAAATACATTTATGGACTATGTACCCAGGAGTTGCAAGATATAGTACGCACACCTGGATTTCCTGGAGAATCCGTGAAGTGTGAGTCGGACCATGCAATTTCGTTAATTAAGTGTTTTGTACCGGGGGAGTGGGCAGCAGCACTCCCTCGAGTATTAACAACATCCACTGCGTTCGCCAACCCGCCTGTCAAGCGTGGCGATTACGGCACTATCCCCCCATATGAGCGCACAGGACCGCTCATTGTGACGTTCTCTTGGGGAGGCCTATGTCCAGCAGTGGA
Source organism: Leucoma salicis (assembly GCA_948253155.1). Classification (NCBI taxonomy): domain Eukaryota; kingdom Metazoa; phylum Arthropoda; class Insecta; order Lepidoptera; family Erebidae; genus Leucoma; species Leucoma salicis. Next base: position 12,522,365 of record OX411815.1, read on the forward strand.
CGTCGAAAGGCTGATGGATGGATGATGGATGAAGTGTTTTAACTGTTGTTCAATTTAGTTAAAAATCCCTATGGAGTAGTAGTAGTATGCAAGAAGCTAGTGTATACACTAGCTAAAGGAAATCCTTTTCCTATAGGAAATAAATACTATTCATATTATAAATGTAAGATTTTGTAAGGCCCGACATGGTTATGATACCCTGGTATATCAGTAAGGCCATTAGCTGGAGTGTTAAATCAATTCTGGCTATCACACTTGCGTTTAATATGTATTTAATGAAATATTAAGCTGTTACAGTTAACCTTATTGATCTTAATCTTAAAGTATATTTTATAACGTCACGTCTCGTAAGGAGCAAGGCCGTTGAATGAACAAGTACCGTGCACCGTAAGGAGAGTTCAATTAATTTAACTGTGTAATCTTCAACTTGTTTGTAACTTCCCACGCTTACTTGCTAGCATTCCTCTTGTGAATACTTACAATTCTTTGAAAATATTTACAATGTTAGATGGATTTTAAACATTTCTTTACGAAGACAATATATTCATTCTTCTATCATACATAATATATCATAGTGGTAGATGAAGTATCTTGGAAAAGTAAATCCTACTTAATATTATAAATGCCAAAGTTTGTGAAGATGTCTCAATGTTTGTCTGTTAATCATGCCGAAACGACTTATCGGGTTTTGTATGACTTTTGGTGTTAAACTTACAACTAGTAACCCCAATTGAGTGCACAGATGGCGGAGTGGTTTAGATACCGGCCTCTCGTCCGAGTGTTGTGGGTTCGATTCCCGCACAGGACAACTGATCCACAAATGGTTGTTCTGATTCTGGGTGTACTTTATGTCCGTGAAATTGAATGTTTGTAAAGTCCCCCGCGGTACAAGGACTATTAATTAGTGCAGGGTGATGTCTTTATTAAAATATATATATATTTATATTATGTATATATATATATATATATATATATATATTTATAGGTATATAAATTGGAAGCGCACCTACCTATTTTTTTGCAGACATCACTTATGTACACGACATGAGTAGGTACGCTACAATTTACTGCTTACGGTACCTACATACATTAACTATTTCTATATGTATCAAAATTACAGTTCCACAGGAACTACCTATCTATTTTCCGGGATAAAAAGTATCCTCTGTTCTTTTCAGGGTTCTACTATATGTGTGCTAAGTTCCATAGTGATTAGTTGAGTAGATATAGCATTAAAGCCTAACAAACAAATGCACTTCCTCACCTTACACAGGGTGGACGGCTGAACCGCGTCATATAGTCGTGTGACCGCCGCCCCTATATGGTAACATTCCCTTATATTATCCATTTTTTACATTAATTTCTTTATTTCAATTAAGTTTTCCCTTCTTAACGTTTTACTTTTATTTTTTTACTAGTTGTTACCCGCGACTTCGTCCGCGAGGAATTTCATAAAAATAAATAAAGCAACCCTTAAAATGACAAACAATTTTTTTATCTTTTGCAAAAAAAAATAAAGTATCCTATGTTACTTCTAATACCTCCAAGAATATGTGTACAAAGTTTCATGATGATCGGTTAAGTAGTTTTCGCGTGAAAGCGTAACAAACAAACTTACATTCACATTTATAATATTAGTAAGTATGATATTCCTGTAATGAAACAATAAAATTTTGTAAACTACTATTATGATGAAACTTAGATGTCCCGATTAGACCGCCATCTGTTATGTTTTTAAAGTACTCATTAAATGAGAGAGTTGTTATGCAGACGCTACGAGCTAAGGCCGTTGAGTCAGATATTAAAAATAAGCAATAGAGGGCACTTGGCACATACACCAATGGTTTATGTCTACTATAACTAGATGGCAACAGCAGAGTGAGCCTTAACAAAATATTATTCTATTTTTTGATCCTAGTGGTAGAGCTTAGCTTGTCCTAGCGTAAATAGGATGGCTTGACCGGGAAGTGCCGCTCTCTCACAGAAGATCAGTTTGAAACAACGGTAGGTAGGTACTCCTATTGTTGAGTTTTGTATGGTGAGTGAGAGCGCCGGAGGCCTAAATCCACACCTCGTCTTCTCCTTATTATCCTTTCCCCCTTTGACTTTCCTTGGAGTGACGACGCGCGAATTATGCCTCTGGTGTTGCTAGTGCCTAGAGGCTATGGTATCCGCTAAACCATCAGGTTGGTCATAGGCTTATTTGCCACCTTTGTAGTATATGAAAAACCCGGCACCTAAGCCACGGCTTACCTAATGACATAAGATGTGCAAGGCAATACCAGGGGCACAGCTAAGCTGCTTCCAATAAAACACGAGCCTACGAGTACTATTAAGTTTTACTGAGCGGGTAACTTTGCCCTATGGACCAAGCACACTGAGGTTCTTCGAGAGTTGGATACAGTCAGCACAGGACCGCTGGTTATGGCGCTCTCTTGGGGTAGCCTATGTCCAGCAATATAGGTACGTCCAAAGGCTGTCAGAGGCTGATTATTCACAACCAACTACATCTTCTTCGTAGCCGTAATCACACCATTCGAGTTCAATAAGCTGGGTAGTATTATGCCTACAATGGAGTTATATTATATTTAAAAATTATATATTTATAGAACACTAGCTGACCCGGCGAACTTCGTACCGCCATATATTTTTTCATGAATAAATATTGCAATTATAAATTGAGATAGCACAAAACACACATTTAAAAAAAGAAAAGTTAAAATTGGTTCATCCCGGACAAACATCGTGAATAAAATTGATTATTTGATAAGTAACTAATAATGAACTCTTACTAAGTAGTTTTCAATAAATCACATAGCGCTAATTTCAAAAAGTACTAATGTGGTTCTCATGTTTTATACGCCATCTAGCGCTGATTTTAAGAAGTACTACTATATTGGTCTATAGAAGTAGTTCTCACGAAATAAGGTATAGCGCTGGTTTTAGTGTACCACTGTATACCATCGAATTGACTGTAAATATTCACTATTTTTTTGTTTATTTATTAACAACTAAACCACATCGAATCAGACCGTGAAAAGTGATAGGGCTCTATTCGCAATTATACTGAAGTGTAAGAGAAAAAAAAAGACTCGATTAGTAAAGTATTTCGGTCGTTATCGTGTTAACATACATTATCCCAACATACCTAAAGACACACGAATGTCCAAGACCGAACTTTTTTTAAAAAGTTTTTTAACTAGTTTAAATAACAAAAATGACATCAAAATATCATGAGTGTTAAAAATAGTGTTTTTTCTTGATATGTGTGTGTATATATTATTTTATAAGTGCAATATAATTATGATAAATAGAGACATTTTAAGTTTGAAAAATAAGTTGTTCTGCGTGAAACGAGAGTAGTACCCACCTCAACGCTTCACTTATGAGGCGTGCAAAAAACAATGCATTGGTACGATCTATGTTTGGGCTAAAAGTTACCGATAGCTGTAAGCCATCTACTATCCTATATATAAAATTCTCGTGTCACAGTGTCGCCATACTCCTCCGAAACGGCTTGTCTGAGTATAGGATGTAAACTATTTTTCATACCCCTAAGTAATAACGGTAGTCCACCCCAAACTTTTGTTTTTTTTTTGTGGACAAAGTTTTATATTTTAATTTTTTTATGATTCGGATTTAAAAATACATACAACCCCAAATTTTCACCCTTCTACTGCCAACCCCTAATATGCCGCCATATTACTAAGTTCGCCGAGAGAACTAGTAAAATATAAAATTCTGATACAGGCGGCTAGCCTTATACATTTTAGCAGTAGTCTTTGTGAAAAATAACCCTCAACTATTTCCTCGCGTATCAGCTCTTGTTAGTGTAATCGGCGTGATGACAACAAAATTCGAATTCACCGAGCATTTCAATTAGAATGTTTCAAGAATAATTTTAAACCATTTCTAGTCTTTAAGGAGTATTATTGTTTGCAGGAATTTATTAATGACAAAACTAATCTCACATATCTTGATATTAAATTATTAACTATAATTATTTAATAATCTGCATGTTGTGTTTTTTTTTTGGTTGTAATAACCAAAAAAAAAGACATGTTGGTCTCGCTAGATCGCTCGATCTTCGGCCCCCATGAGCGCAGGCAGGGGGATGATGGGCAATCTGTTGCAATAGCAAACACAGGCCCGAGACGGTGTAGGTGTTCCGCGAGCGTCTCTCGATGAAGGAGGTCTTGGCCTTCCAAAACAGACGAGGCTACCAGGAATGGAGATCCAGACCTGCTAGGGGTGGAGGAACTAGAGCAGTAGAGCGTATAGAAAGGAAGTCTGAAGGAACAGCGCCTGGTTTAATTAGCAGGTAGACCAGTTCACTGGGAGTCCGGCATAGACGACAATCCATAAACGATTTCCACGCGAAAAATAAAAAAAACGGTTGATCTTTATAACAAAATTTCCACCACAAACAATTTTATTAAACCTATGTTCACAAATAAATATAATTGTATTTAAATTTGATCATTTACATTATAATTTCAATCCATCGGTAAAATCGCAATAGGTAGGTACATAGATATTATCCATGACTCTCTATTTAACCAGTTATTACTTTTCCTCCGCGATGTGTTATTCAATCGAGTGAGTATTAAGTATGACACATTACAATTAGGTATGACAACGCATTTCTATGACAAGTGTAAATATTGTAAACTAGCTGCTATACGCGACTTCATTCACGTGAAATTTTGTTTTTTTTTGCGTGCGTTTTATCATTCCAAAAAAATAATGAGCCTACTGAGTTACTCCTTGGCTTATAACATCAGATCCCTGGCAGTGTAGTCCCGTTCAAACTGATTCAGCTGTTTTAGCAATTCGCCAAAGCAAACATACAGGAAGATTGAATGACAGAGACATACAAAAACTTTATTGGTATTTTTTATCAGTGACATTTTCATGTGAGTTTTGTAAAAAGCTGTTATTAAAACATTACAGACATACACTCCAGTTATGTTTATTTGTATAGACAAAGTGTTATGTGATATGTACATTAAAATCTAATTCTATTATTATCAATGGAACAAGACCCTAACATATTATCAGTTTATCTTTATTTTGCTGTAGATATCTGAAAGTTGTTTTCAACCTACAGGACGAAATAAAATGTAAGTAAAATACCGTTTTGGCCGTGTGGGGCTGGCTTTAGAATTGTCCCACCCATCTCCACCCATGGGAGTCGTAAGAGCCGACTGAGGGAATACCGCGGAGTGGGCAGCAGCACTCCCTCGAGTATTAACAACATCCACTGCGGTCGCCAACCCGCCTGCCAAGCGTGGCGATTACTACACTATAACCCCAATTTGTGGAGGCCTATGTCCAGCAGTGGACGTCGAAAGGCTGATGGATGGATGAAAAGACGTTAGTAATTTTAACGGTAGTGCAGTTATAAAGGTAGATATCTAGGTACTCATTGTTATTACACGCTTTTTATTAGCTTCACCACTATGTTTGTTTGTTTGTATTTGGGCGCGATTTTGACCCACTTTAAACGATCAGATTTTATTCAAACTTTGTAGATTTATCGAGGACCGATGAAAATAAACTAATTTGATAAGATTATTCCATTATTAAATTTGAAAAATAAGATTTGTTAATTTATATAACTCTAAAAAACACGCTACGGAATCTTCGAACGTGATTTTCAGCCACTTCAAAACGTCGGATTGATTTGAAACTTTGTACACTTATCAAGGACCGATGACAATGCAATAATTTGAGTTATCGAGTTTATCGGTTTTAGGGTTCCATGGCCAATAAAGAACCCTTATAGTTTAGATGTCCGTCCATCCGATGAAGTTTGCAATAGCTTAGCGCTCTAGAGCACTTCCCCCGATTGGATGGGACGCAGGTTCGAATCCTACTTGCAATAAAGTTCCCTTTTTCCACTTTCACAAATAATTTGTTCTTTAAGGTAGATATATTTTAGACATGCTTGGTCATTTAACAAAACGCAGTGCAAAAATTTGAAATACAAAAAGATCTTTACTACCTCAGTACCACTTAGGTCTCCAACACTCAGAATGCGGGCAGTTTAGGCCATAGTACTAAACTGCCCGTATAGATGCGGATATAAAGTAGTAATATCAAAGCATTTAGTTTCCTAAAGAAATTCCACACATCTCTTGTATACTCTCAACAGGAAAACGAAAAGCTTAACGAACATAAAACATGAATAGGCGGAGGTGACGTGTTTTGTACCTTATTTTTCTTATAACTTTCCCTATGTAACAGTAAGTTGATGAGGATGTTTAAAATACTAAATAATTTCCATCTGCGTCAATATAAATAGCTGTACGTAATTGCTAATTCATCTGAATAACGGTTTCCGTAGTTTGCGGCCATCTGGGTGCCCCTTCAGCCACTATATAAATTACGTTACACAACACACACAACAACAACACAACACACAACAACGTTTTAGAACTCATCTTACATTTGAACATAATTGCAGTATGTTCTACTAGTAGTTCTCAAGTGCTTTGTCTATGCTATTTTCTGTTTTAATTGGGTTTAGGTTGGAAACTCTATTGTGGTAAGTAACTAAATGCATATAAATAATCTATTTAATATAAATAAAGTCACTTGAAGGAGTTTTGGCGGGAACACGAAGATCATGTCGTCGCTCTGCATTATTTTCCTAAACTATGTGTTATTCAAGTATTAATGTAGAAAAGTGGTGGCCTTTTGCTTATTAACTATTTGTGTATGTACATAAGTGTTGGCAAGTGGTGTAGTGTGACATAACGTGTTTTTTCCTGTTGTCTCCAAAACTCCATAGAAGCTTCAGTAAGGTCGCTATCGTCTTACTGCAGCGGGTCTTTGACTTGACTGACTAATTTTATATGAATGACTTCGACTACGACTTGTTTTATGAATTAAACTTACGTGTGATGAGAGAATAACGATGTTTATAAGTTACTGTTAGGCTGATGGTTCTGCCATTGGCACTTAAACAAATTAATAAAATCATATTAATAAAGTCACTTGAATAATTATCTACTTACTTAGACTAAGGAGTCTACTTATAATCCCAGACTAAATACGACCAAGCCGATATTAAATCTGGTGGTGGCTCTTTGTTGGTCGTCAGACATATAATTGTCATCTTATTCTTTGATTGATAAACCAATAAGCATTGGGAAGATAATTTTTTTGTTGCCTATCTCTTATTAAAAGACGTAGGTCAGTATTATGGGACTGCTTTCCGCAAAGACGAGTAATGGTTTCAAATTTAGAAGAAGTGGCTGGATGTTCACACGGCTCTTTGTTGCGTTCTTTCAGGCTAGCCCTATGTCCAGTCCAATCGAGAAAGGATTTTACTTTTATAGCTTATGGTGGCAGTTGAGCCACGACCTACTTGATGGTACGTGGTAATCGTCGCTTATGGATTGAACTAAACTGAGAGCAGGTATATATTTTCAAGCCACTGCTTAACATTTCATTTCATAGATATGAAATGAAAGAATAAACGACAATCTCCTGCTACAACCAAAACACACCGAAATGCTAAAGCACTTCCCAGCCAGTTACATGGAAGACGGTAGTACCAAGCCGTTCAGGACCGAGAGCAAGTGAATATTATCACTCGGTACCCAGCCCTACCACCAGGAATGCAATAGGTGATAATAATTGTAATTGCCTTGTACGACATTCGCGGTATAGAATGGGGTGGTGACGCTTCTTCCTTACTCCGTCAGCACTCGGAATATATTCTGAGCTATACCTCAGCGTGTTTATTCTAAGTTTTACCCGCTTTTGTCGTAGAAGTATTTGATTCGGTATGAACAATTTGAATGATAAAAATACTAGTTTCATTGCCTTAAAAAATATTTAATTGAAACAGTTGCATTGAAGAGGAAGCAATGATTTAGCTAATACCAGTCACACAGTCCGGTATGCGTGTGTTGCCTTAACAAAAACAAAATTTATTTGTATAGTTGTATAGATATGTGTGTTTATTAGGCTCACAGAAATCTTTATTGTTTAGGTTTCTGTAAATAGCCGTTATTGTTTCATTATTGGTCAATTGTGCCCTATATACAAATGCATACCACTTTAGTTTCTATAGAAATTTAAATCTGTTACTAGAAATTTAAGAAATAAGATCACTTATATGAGCGCCGCACTGGAAAAGAACTTAGCAAATATTATTTTTCTCAAAATCTATTTTTAAAATTAATGTATTATTATGATACGCTCTAACCCTCAGCTAGTATATTTATATACTTACTACTAAGACATGTTCTGTATATTTTAAGCCTATGCTATATGCAGTTGTTTAATTCAGGTTTGTATCTGTTGCTAGATTTTAAATTTAACTGCTCATTATCTTGACACAGATCTCCAAAAAAAAAGTCTTCTGTTTGTATGTACTAGTGTACTAAATCTCATATTTCCACGGTATATTTGGGAGAGCTCCAAAATATATTTGCCAAACTACCCGGATGAGCCTACTTACCTAACCATTATATTACTATTCGTATTTTTTTAGTTACCAAAGTCAACTCTTTTCAAACAGAAAAAATAGATCAATATCAATACATAAAATTGAATTCGTTTATTATCCCTTAATAACACACCTTTAAATAACTATCGTTATTTTTATGATCTTTTGTGAAGCACGAATCATATACTTAAGTGGTTATAATTCTAGCACAATTCATTGGACTCAATTTAGATAAACATTTTACTGTGGCAAACGTCAAGATAAATAATTTTATTGTGGAGCTTCATAGAAAAGACGTGTTGAAAGAGTAAACTGTCTTATTTTTGTTTTATCTGTTCTACAGAGTGTATCGGTGACTATCAAGATAGCTCAAGAAGACAGGAAAAATGGCTGCAGAGCTGGTAAATAGTAAGGTAAGTCTAATAAACACAGTACATAATTAATTTAGTTAGTTGATTAGGACTACTACCATTTGTATGCATAAATACACTCACTTATACATTTTTAGTTATGTAACTAGTCATAAGTGGCAGTAAGCAGTTTGTATAATTACAAACTAAATAATTATTTCTAGTACATTACATTATCAATATTACATTGTAACATTACAGCTCATTAGTAGCACATAGCACTATTAGTTATAACTTTCGTATTTACCAAAATAAATATTCATTACTATCGAATGCATCAAATCAAATTTGAATAACACAGTTTATTATATCCGCAATTAAATAACATGTGAAAATTTAAGTGGCTATATGAATTTCATAAATATTTATTAAATTTAATAAATATTTATGAAATTCCTACTTGTAATTTATGTGGGCTATCTTCTAATATAAAATTATGAAGTAGTAAAAATTCACAAGTGAGATTTAAACCCCCGACTAGCCTTTAGAAACGCAACCGTGTTTTGTGCGAGTTAATTTCAGTGTCACTCTTAACACCGATGCACATTGGATCAGCCGTCCGGAATGACGGAGTGTATAATAGATAAAAAACACCCGGACGCAGTACAAATATCTGTGTTCATCACAAAAATAATAATTATCCTGAGTGGGAATCGAACCTCGTATACGGAAGTCGGTTACACTACCGACTACGCCACGAAGCCCGTCGCCCTCCGGTTAGCTTATCATTAATGAAGAAATTAAGATAGGAACACAAAGTGCGAAAATGTGAAATAGAAAATGTTTTGGTTAATGACCAAGCATTTCATATGCCTAATATAAAAATAATAACCTAAACTAATGTGTTTTCTCTGCGTAACATTGTGGAGAAGTATCTGGCTGTAGAACAGAGGGTTTTCCGCAGTTTTATGGATTTGGAGAAAGCATTTGGTACGGTTGTACGAAAGGAACTTTGGGACATTTTGCCGGAGTGTGGTATTAACGGTAGACTGCTGCAAGCAGTGCAGTCCAACTACATGGACTGCAGAGCTTGTGTGCGGCTGTATGATGGAATCTCACCGTGGTTTAACGTATATATCGGCGTTAAACAGGGCGGCGATCAGTCAAATTGTTACCTCTTGACTCTCTGCTATATGCAGACGATGCGGTCTTGTTAACGCAGTCTGCGACTGACCTGCAATCCCTAGTCGACGTAATGACAGAAGATTGTAAGAAAAGGCGCCTTCGTGTGAATGTGAGCAAAACCAAAATAATAGTTTTTGGAAGAGGAGACACCAGAACAGATGTTAGAGTATCCAACAGTCCAGTAAATTCGGGAAATAGAGTAACCGGAGTATTGGGAACACTTCTCGGCAGCCATTACCTCAGCCAGAAGGCACGTGTCAATACACAAAGCAGTGTTTGTCCCAACGTTATTATATGGAAGCGAGAATTGTGTACCTACCTATGCAAAAAGGAGCATGAAAGTAAAATCAATGCGGTCGAAATGCGATATCTTACAATTTATTTAAAAAAACTACTAGACGGATTTTAATGCAACTTTTTTATTTGAAAGGCCTTTATTTGACTTAAAAACTGGTAGACATTTTATCCCGCTACTAGGTATATCGGGAACCTGACATATAACCGAAAAACTAGCTTTTGACTGCGGCGAAGCCGCGGGCAAAGGCTAGTATATAATAATTTAGCTAGTCCCATTAAGAAAACAAGACTTCGAATGTTGTTTTATTTATTAGATTGTGAAACTCGGCTGACGACCATTTCATTACCGGAGCCCGTATGGAAACTTTTTAAGCCAAATCCTTTTCGGTTTCAGCACGATTCCGTTACCGCAGCTTTGAATTTCACTCATTACGTAATGGAAAACTCATTTCATGAATTTTATTTGCGTAATATGTTACCAGCGTCTCATGATTTTATTGCTGTTATGATTTTGAATACATTTTGTATGGAATCTTTATGATAAAGAGATTACTCTAGTAATATTTGGGCGTCACTTTTGGCGTAAAATTTATGGAAATTGAAATAAAGTTTAGTATTCAGAGGTTTTAGAACTCTAAAACAACTCATCTTTAATACAAATCTATATACAATAACAATTTTAAGATAGAATTATAGGTAACTTACCTTTGCACTCAATTTCGCAAGCAAAGGCAGCTGGGGTTCAAGTGCAAACATACAAAAATTATCTTCAAAAACCTTTATAATATTATTAGGATTAGTAGGATTATAATCATTTGCTGTGGCCCTTATTATTTTAATAATCCTTACTTGCTAATATTATAAGAGGTACTTATCTGATTGTTTGTTACGCTGTCACACCGTAAGCCCTAAACCAAATATCATGAAATTTTTCATACATAATATCTTTAGCACAGAAAATACATAGACCACTTTTAATCCCAGAAATATGAATGGTTCCCTTCGGGCTATTTTAACGAACGATACACAGATGGCGGAGTGGTTTAGATACCGGTCTCCCGCAGCTCGAATGTTGTGTTTTTGATTCCCACACACGACAACTCTTTGTGGTTTTTTTATTGCTTTTGGTGGCAGAAGAACCACGGCCCATCTGATGGTAAATGGTAACCGTCGCTCATGGACTCAACTATACCGAAAGTATTGTCAAGCCGCTCCTCACTATTTCATTTCACAGATACGAAATGAAAGAATAAATGGGTATCTCCTGCTAAAACCAAAACGCAACGATGTGCTTCATGGCCGGTCACACGGGAGATAGTAGTACCAACTCGCTCGGGCCCGATAGCAAGTGAGTACTTCCACTTGGTACCCAGCTGTACTACCAGTAATGCAATGGGTGATCATTGCTTACTTCTCTTAGTCGCCTCATACGACACCCGTGGGAAAGAATGGGGTGGTTACACTTATATTCTTAGTCTGTCACAACACGGACGAGTGTGTGATCCACAAATGGTTGTTCTGAGTCTGGGTCTACGTTGTGTCCGTGAAATAATAATGTTTTCCCAGTCTCCCACTATACAAGGATTATTCCCTAGTACTGGGTGTTGTCGTTCAATAATAAAAATAAGTGATGTGCCGTATGTATTTATGTTGCGAAGTTTATAAATAACATATATTAGCAAACTCACGTAAAATTATCAGGTCAACATACATAATTATATTCTAAGATAATATTAAATACATCTAATATTCCAAGCCATTCAATACAATTTGACAAACCTAACCACCATGCGGTTCTGACTAATGTTAGAGACACCAGAGAGGTACAAAACACGCGCTCAGACGTGGAGTTGCGGAGAACAGCCCGCCGAACCAATACCAAGCCAATTTTATTTACTTTGTTGTAAAGGAACGGACCGAGGTAATAAAAGAATTTTATTATAAAGGACGAAGGCTTTTTGAGGTCTATATGGTCAGGACTTCTTTGTTCTTATTAATCTTTTGTGCTACATGATTGGATAAGTCATGAGACTGCGTCACAAGGAGATAGATTTCTGCGAATATAACTTTTTTTCAAATTTTGACAGGACCCAATTTGTTACTGGTATCTTATTGTTTGCTGTGTGGGGCCGGCTTTAGAATTGTCCCACCCCTCTCCACCCATGGGAGTCGTAAAAGCCGACTGAGGGAATACCGAGGGAGTGGGCAGCAGCACTCCTTCGAGTATTAACAACATCCACTGCGATCGCCAACCCGCCTGCCAAGCGTGGCGATTACGGCACTATCCCCCATTCTTGGGGAGGCCTATGTCCAGCAGCGGACGTTAAAAGGCTGATGGATGGATCTTATTGTCCATTACGCGACGTGTACGTACGTCTAATCGTGATCGTATTTCAGTTACACAGGAAAAGCGCTGCCAATACTGCCATGGTTGTGTAGCCACCACTCCTCCACTGAGCATACGCGTAGGCAGCGGCTTTCCTTTGATCTGTATGGCATTAAGTCAGCATTGTACATTGATAAACATTTAATAATACTTTTATTTATTTACCACCAATGTACATTAAAGCGTCAATAAATAGATAGTGGCCTATATAAAAGTAAACACTGATAACATTGTATGACGGATTAAAATTTTGTCATACCGGAATAAACTGCTAAAGGTACTGGTATAGTATTATAGTAAACTCAAGAGTTCTATGGTGTGACCATTTGCAAAATCTATTTTATTTTACACGTGCACAAAATTTTTAATGAATGTATATTTAAAACGCATACACAAAAACCGATAAGATATCAGGGACGTCCCTTGAATAATCGTATTAAATTTATAGCGTGATATAAATATGACTAATTAATAAGGGACGTCTCTAGATTATGACGTGCCGAGTCCGCCAGCTGAAGTGGCATTGGGCATCCCACATCAGTCGATGAACCTGCAACAATTAGGGAAGAAAGGTTTATGAGAGGCGACCACGTAACGGTCGAGCAATGACCTGGTCATAATCATAGGCAGCCCGTTGGTTGAAGATGGCACAGGACCGTTGGTGTGCTCTTTTGGGGAGGTCTATGTCCAACAGTGGACGATAAAAGGCTGATGGATGGATGGATAGTCCCTAGAATACTGACACGTGGAACTGTTATATGAATATAAGGTTAGTTATGCTCATAGTATGGGTCAGAACTTGATAAGCCGTAATAGAGCTCTTTTACACGAGATACTCGAACCATATAGATAAAAATGGATATATCCAACAAGACGTGTTAATCGAGTTTAATGAAATATTGCCCATTCTTGCAAATATATCTTCATCCAATAAGCGATTCTCTTCAAGTAGGTACGATAAATAACGCCTTTATTTGCAAACGCACTTATGTGACGAAAAGAAGACTGCTTCACTCATCAGCTATATTGATAAGGTTGAGTGTTTTTCTTTCTAACAGTAAGCTTTTGTAATACTGATAATGCATGAGCAATATGTTTACAAAAATATATAACTATCACTGTAATTCTGACGATAATAACACATAATAATAACGTTCTTTGTTTTTAAGTTTGGATTATTCCTACAACACAACTTCTAGCTAGCTGATGGGTAGTGATGTCGCTTAGAGCCCGTTTCCACTTATCCGATCAGTCTTTTTTCTCGGTCAGTCTAAATAGACGGATGTGCCAGTGGCAGTACAATTTGTATAGAACTGTTCACATTATGAGTGTGAACGAACGTTGCGTCAAGACTGAAGACGAGAGACCCCCTCCGCCCCACCCTTCCTAGCTAGTCTCATTCGGCGTCAGTGCTCGTGCAAAATGGACGTGGACGCTTGCGCGTTAATATTGCTAGTCGAAAATAAACCCGTATTGTGGGATAAAACGTTGGACGAGTACAAATTAACAAATCGACGATTAAAAGCGTGGCGGGAAATTTGCATAATATTAAATCCTGAGTTTGAGAAACTGGACGAAAAAGAAAGAAAAAAATTTGGTAAGTTAATTTTTTATTCAATACTATGTAGGTAGTTTCATATAGCTGCTTCCTGCCAAGGTATTGAACCAAGATCAGACGAAAAGTATTCAGCAAATGCTCTTCGAATTATATTTGCAGTAGGACCACCTCTACACGGCTGAGGATGTGGACAATGTGGGAACGGGCCCGTTTTTTCACTTGTTTCCATACTTATTGGGTTTTGTTGCAAATTAATACTGTATTTATCTCGGACAAAGTTATGTAAAACCGTACAAGCTTTTATGACGTTAATCGCCGTTTCTATTTGAAGATCTATCGGCCGATGCAGGATTCTCCATTTATTGGCTAGAATACCAAAGGCACACTCAACATATCTTCTAGCTCGGCTCAAGCGATAGTTGAAGATTTTTTTTCATGATCTAAATGTGTACCCCCATATGGTCTTAAGAGATTCGGCGTTAAGCTAAAGCCTTCGTCCGCAATGAGTACATACGGCATTTTTTCATGTGTGGTTTCATGCACAGGCTTGGTGTTTGGTATATTTGATGAACCATCAATAAACTTTTGCCAACAGGCAAAGGACTGTTCTTTAATATGGTATGGTATAATATGGTGGCTTATGTAGATGAATCGTTATTCTGAATCGACCACAGCAAGTAATACAAAAGAGAAATAATCTTTATAATTAAAGAACATAGAACCACTATGGCATGGTTTTATAATTCTGACGTGCTTTCCGTCTACAACTCCAAGACAATGAGGAAAGTTAGCTTTTGTTTCAAATCCATTTGCAATGGCTTCCCATTCTCTCTCTGTATCAGGCAACTTCATGAAATCTGTGCATAATCTCTTCCAAATAATGACGCTGGTTTATTTTATTATTTTACTAATAGTCGATATTCCTACCCTATATGAGTAGTGGAGTTCTTTGAACGAACACCCAGAAGCAAAATATCTGAAAACAAATAAAATGGATGAAAACACTTAAACAACAAAACTTTATAATATTATTAATTGTTTGCAGGAAAATCTCCATCCATCCATCAGCCTTTCAAAATCCACTGTTGGACATAGGCCTCCCCAAGAAATGGGGAATAATGCCGTAAACGCCACGCTTGGCAGGCGGGTCGGCGATCGCAGTGGATTTTGTTAATACTCGAGGAAGTGCTGCTGCCCACTCCTCCGGTATTCCCTCAGTCGGCTCTTACGACTCCCGTGGGTAGAGAGGAAAATCTGTATCGCATAAATGGAACAACATTCGAGACACATGGCGAAAATCGATGAAAAATAAGAAAGTTGAAAAAAAATCTGGATCTGCTGCCAAAAAGTCTTGACGTTATGTACACGATGATCAGTTGATGTTTTTAAAGAAGGTTTATGAGCCGAGATCAATCGAAGAGTCAATTCAAAACTGCGATGAAGGAAATGTACAAAGTGGTCCTAGTAATGCAACGGAGTTTCGTAAACCTTCGATTCCCAAAAGCACGAAGAGCACAATAGACGTCGATGAAAAGATGTTTAAATTCCTGGACTCTAGGATGACACAAGAAAAAGAAAACCCAAATTTATTATTTTTCAAGGGTGTACTACCCGCCGTGGATTCTTTCACAATGGATGAAACTTTAGAGTTTCAAGCAGGAGTTTTAGCTCTTATATAAAAAATCAAAGGCCGAAATAGAGTTGGTTTCCAAAGATATGATTATCAAACTGAATGGTAAGATCAATATCGTGGATACCATACACAACCTCTTCAGCAGCCGGCAGCGTTCGTACATTCACAATCACCAACCTCTCAGTCATCGTATCATTCTCAACCATCTTCTGCAGCGTCGAGTGTATTAGATTATGATTTTAAAGGAATTTAGTCACTATGACATAATCAAGACGACAAAAACAAAAGCTCTCATGTGACTGTTTCCAATAAAAATATTTCAATAATTGCATATCTGTATTTTTTAAACTCCTAAAAATATATTCCAATCCAACTAGCCGCCTTGGAAGAGCATTTCCTATATAAATATTTGAAGAGAAAAAAAAGGACGTACCCTAAACATATGGACAGCCTTTGTTGTGGACAAATGCACTCTCTAAATCATGTGTCTTGTAATTTTATGTCCATTAAAATTCTTCCCAAGAGATCGTCGAAAGAGGAAAAAGACATTCGAAAGTAGTAAAAAAACTTCGCCTCATAATTCCTTAATTCACCCATCAATGTTTCAAATGTCCCTGTTGAAAATCGGTCTCGAAGTATAGGATGCACCCAATGTTGCCTTCGTTTTCTACTTCTTTTTCGTCTCAAATACCACCACAAAATAAGAACATCATCGTCGCCGTCCATCGCATACGAAATACAAACGTAAACTGGCGGCGAGTCGAACCACCGAACTTCCAGCAAAACAGACTGATCGGATATAATGTGAACACACACGTCCGGCGTCCGGTTTCAGGGCAAAAAGACTGATCGGATAAGTGGAAACGGGCTTTTAGGAGTTAGGACTGTAAATTTGAAACTACAGACCTTAGTACTTTTTGGGACGTATAACAGCTATAAGAGAGCTTGGCGCCCTATGCATAGGTGTGGCAGTGTTAGTCTGAGGTGGCAGTACAGTATACTTTACAATATAACAGCCTATTAATCTGTACATTCATAAAATAGGTGCAGGTCGTATATGAAGTTCTTCTACAAAATTTTGCTTTCAAGTATAAGTAGTTTAAAATTAAAAATCAATGTAATAGTCCACTAAAAGTTTACTTGATGATCACAATTTAACTTATTGTAGAAGTCATTTTAGAGTAGAACGAAATTATAGGATTTAAGTAATTGTCGCTTTTCTTATCTTTGCTTATAAAGGGAGTGATCGTATACTTGATGTATTTAATAATTTAAATGCACGTTAATCGAAATAGTACACAATTTGCAAATTTGTTCTGGATCGTAAAGTAAAAGTATGCGCATACAGATAAAATACACTTAGGTATATTAACAAAAGAAAATATTTAAATAAAGAGACGCTCTTATTTTAGAATACCTAATCAGGCTTAGATGCCTCATACGCCCATAATGGGATAGAATATAAAGAGTTCATAGGAGAGAATTTACTTTGGAGGATATTTTTCAAATTATCTTCTGAAAATGTGAAATATATCCATATACGTACCTATTTGTTGTAATCCTTTACCATTTCGTTATAAAGTTGCGCCATCCTTATCAATGGGTAATAGTAAGAAATGTTATTTTAATAAATATGAAAAACAAAAAATTTGTCTCATTCGACCTACGGGTTATTAAAATTGATTTGAGAAAGTAAATTTGAACGTGATAATTTAAACTTGACCACCTTGGGTTATGGCGGTAATAGTGAAACCTTTTTGTTTGTTAAGGCGGGAAAAAATATTCCTAACCGCACACCCCGTCGTTCGGGACAACGAACAGGGTAGTTTGGGGCCCTTACTCACTAAAGAAACCCGCCGTGTGCCGTCTCTCCGCCTTTATTGGCAGGCCACCGGAACTATATTACATTCCTTCAGTGGTGGTAATAGTGAATCTTAAGGAATTTCTTTTGAACGCATTCGATGTCATCGATGTGTATCTTACGGTACTGGATACGGTGACCATAATATAGGACTCCCATATTCCAATATCCCTAAGTAGAGTAAAGTATAAGTACATTGAACTGCTGTGCAGTGTAAAACCTTTGGTAGTTCTTAAAACAAAACCCTGCAGTTGGTTGGCTTTCAATATAATATGACTAGAGTGAGCGCGAAATGGAGCTATTCGTGAAAGAGGATTCCTAAGTCTTTTACAACGTTTAATCGATTGAGAACTTGATCATGAATAACAACGTAGTTGTTTATAATTTTCGTACGCTTATTAGTAAAAGATACAACAAAGCACTTATTAAAATTTAAATAGGTACCTACATGAAGTTTTCCTTGCGCCACTTTGATATAGAATTTATGTCTTGCTGAAGGGCTAAGCAATTGGTTAAATCAGAAATTTAATTAAAAACTTTTAAATCGTCAGCGTATAAGAGGCAGTTGCATGATAGGTGCTGAATTAAATCATTAATAAAAACTATAAAAAACAGAGGCCCTAAATGGGATCTAAAATTGTTGTAACTTCGTCTACACGTAATACTGCTTGCATACAAATTTAATATTCGCATTCCTTATTGTTTTTATTAAGGCGGAACTATCGCGTTCCTACGACCAGAGTATATTGCCGGTGAACACACTATAGAGGTACCGGTAAGGCGTTGGCTTTATACTTCG
This sequence comes from Leucoma salicis, assembly GCA_948253155.1. Taxonomy (NCBI): domain Eukaryota; kingdom Metazoa; phylum Arthropoda; class Insecta; order Lepidoptera; family Erebidae; genus Leucoma; species Leucoma salicis. The sequence goes on from OX411815.1 coordinate 12,540,898, forward strand.
ATCATCAAAGCAACAGAAACCGCGTCGGCCCAAAAAATCCGTCTTTGTAAATAACAGCGCACTTGAGAAGAGAGCTCTTATTTTGTCTAGTTTTAAAAATTAATTTATTTGTTGCTATTTAAGTTTGATTTCACAGTAAATGTTATTTGTCTTTTCACTTTTAAGTGGCAGTAGTAAATTATTGCTTTGCTCGTTTTTTGTGACGAATTATCATAAATGTAAGATAATATTTTAAAGATTTGTGACTTTATTACTAAGTGCCATGATTGTAATTAGGTTGAACTTAAAACTGTTTTAAAACCTTTGTCTCAGTTTGTAAACAGATGTAGTATAATATAAGTATATATTCACACGGACAGTTTTTAGCTTGATTTTGTTTGTGATCTTGTTGGTATTGATAATCGAAGGCCTTATAGCACAACTTAAAGTTATTTAATATGCTATGGAGTAAATGCTCGGGGTTGGTCTATGTTATCGGATCCTTAATACGTAAATACGCAGAACAAGAGTGACCGACATAGCTTGCCGGTACCCGGTACGCTAACAATGGCAATCTGACAATGAGCAGGTCATATCGTTAGACCACCAAAGGAATGCAACATAGTTCCAGTGGCCCACCAATAAAGGCGGAGAGACGGCACACGGCGGGTTTCTTTAGTGGGGGAAGGCCCCACACTACTCTGCTCGTTGCCCCGAACAACAGGGTGTGCCGTTAAGAATTTTTTTTTCCGCCTTAACTAATAGCATACCTAGCCAATCAAAAAATCATCGAAACTAATTTCTGTCTGCTTCGTGGTAAAACCATCAAGAACTGCCAAGACAGTGTTCTCGAGTACGTTCCCCGATTCGAGGTCGAGGCCTTACAATGCACACAAAGCACAAGGTTTTTTGAAATTGTGTGTGTGTTTGTTAACAAAAATGTATCACTTATTTAATGAGAATAACAATTTGTGAATCGCACATAGAATACCGAATGTAAAATCGGACCCACAACACTCAGTTATATCTAAACCAATCCGTCATGTGTGCTGTCACTGCTCGATGAAAGAAATCATCGTCAGAAAACCTGCAAGTCTTAATACATTTTCTTGACGGTACCTACCTATTTGAAATCTGTCAACCTGCACTAGGCGTGGTGGACTAAGGCCTATATTTCACCCATTCTAACAGAATACAGTGTACTATATAGTGGTACAGTAATGGTTTAGAAAAATTAAATTCTGTATATTTAATACAAGCTAACGCAGTGATAGACTAGCGGTAATACCAAGGACTGCAAAAACAGTGGTATCAGCCCAAGACTGGGGATCGAACTCGTTCAGACCACGTACGGCACAAACCTCTGACTTGTCGAGATTTTTCGAAATTATGTGTGTGTTTGTTTACAATTTATCACTGCTCGGAAACCTGCATACTTGAGAGATTTTTTCGGCCTGTGGAGTCTACCAACCCGCACTGGGCCAGAGTGGTGGACTCTTACCATTAGAGGAGACCCGTGCCCAATAGTGAGACAAAAAAAAGGATTGGAAAAAAATACAAGCTCGTAGGCATCGCAGGCTTATGTCACTACACTAGCTCTATGTTCTAATAGCTAAACAAACAGGAAAGAGGAAAAGATTTTTAATAGAGGTATTTCCTAACATACTTGAAATAAGGAAAACTAAGGAAAAAGATGTTATCATTTTTAAAAGTCATTATCCACCATCTAGCTTACTAATAATTATGAGTAAAACATTTGTTTCATTCACTGGTATGTTATTTGATGACGTGCGTCATGGCAAACTAGTTTTAGCCATCTGGAAAGTGTTATAATATGCGTAAAAACGTGTTCTGCAAATTACAATACAAATGTCCCATAACCTGAATGTGCGTAAAGACGTCTTGAAATAAAAAGTGTGATTGTAGAGCTACAGCTGCGCTACAGCAACGCTACAATTTGAAGGTTCCTAATCTAAATTTAATTTAATTTAATCTATACTATTATAAAGCTGTAACAGAGCTGCGTCTGTACATTTAATATATTTGAGAAAAAATGACTTTATTGGCTATATAGGCGTGTCTAAACACAAAACGACTACTGACGGATTTTGATGCAACTTTTTTTGTTTGATAGCTCTTGATTAGACTTAAAAACTGGTACACATTTTATCCCGCTACTATATCGGGAACCTGAGATATATCCTAAAAACTAGATTTTGGCTGCGGCGGTGCCGCGAACAAAGGCTAGTTTATAAATAAAACTTCATTTCAACATTCATAACAGCATTCATGGTCAGTGAGGACTCTGGAGTCCACCCGTGGCCATGATACGAATATAAGAGCATAAAACCAAGCTTTAATATAATATTATAATAAACATAACATCACGCCTGTATTCCAAGAAGTATCCTGTATTTGAAGGTGTATTACACACTCACGATTCGCCAGCTATGTTTAACTCCCACGTAATAAGGGGCGATATATTGCCGGCCTATTGCCGTTTCCCGGGTACATTTCCAAACTCCGAGCTGCTACTGAGAATTTTTATTTTTACGAAAAAGCTCAATACTACTGCCCGACCCAGGGATCGAACCCGAGACCTTATGATCAGCAGTCACTCACACTACCGCTGCACCATAAAGGCAGTTAAAAATTTTCAAACTCAGAATTAAGAAATTTTCCTGGCTTCATTTAAAGTAGGTATGGTAAACAAAACGTAGTATTGTTCATTTATTTACAACAGTGAATGCTTACACAACACGTAATTAGCAGCTTATTTTAGCTTTTTCCTTATTTACAAATAATTTGGACTTAAAAAGTAGCGGAGCATGTCAAATGAAAAATATATATATTTAAAAATAAAAAATATAGATAAAATTTTTTTAAAAAATCGCGCCATCAAGTAGTATGAATTTTAATTGCAAAATTAAACTTAGGTACTATATTGGTTTAATGCATGTAAATGCATTCCGATAGATGGCGTTGGTCGTAAAGACAAATATAATAAGGAGATTGGGATCATCGAAAGAATGGTACGATAGCTCAGTGGCTTAGAGCACTTCCCCGGATGGGTAAAGACGCGGGTTCGATTCCCGCTCGTACTAAAAATCTCTTTTTCCTTATTCACAAATAATTTGTACTTAAAAAGTAGCGGAGCATGTCAAATGCTAAAAAATATAGATTAAAAACGTAATTAGCAGTTTAAAATTCCATGTTTAAATTATATTTATGCAGTGTCAAATGCAAGATACAATAATTAGTTTCAACGTAGAAAATTAACAAATAAAAACATAGATTTGTAACCAATTAAGGACAGGAAAAGAACAAGTAAAATATCACTTTTAAAATATTAGGCTGAGCTTGTTTTGACAAGATTTTCTAGTTATTACAAATCGCCAGCTTTGAGATTTATGGATTTTTTGCTCGCAAATTCCTCATTCCTTCTTATCTAATTGTTTATTTATTTTATTGGTAGTATTTCCTTACAAGCAAGATTTAAAGTTGATATTACAATCTGTGTAATGTAATAAAAATTGAGCAATATTCGAATAATGTATGTAAATGCATCCGATAGGTGGCGTGGGTCGTAAAGACAAATGTGAATGGGAGATTTGGAATCATCGTTGGCCGACTGTAACAGCTTAGCGGTCTAGAGCACTTCACCAGGTTAGATGGGACGCAGATTCGAACCCTGCTCGTACTAAAGTTCCCTTTTTCCACTTTCACAAAAATTTGTTCTACCGATGGAATCGCCTTAGACTCCCGGGAGGCTTATGCGTGCCAAGCGATACAGTGCTAAGGCCACGCGAGGCCGCGCGAGGCCACGCACCGTAAAGCAGGGTCCACACTTTTAATGAAAAAAATTATAAAAAAAAACTACTTACCCATTGTTGAAAAATCCATGTTTATTGTCAAGTATAATAACTATTTTATGCACCAAAACACTTAAAAACACTATTCACTAATTATTATAATAACACTGACGTTATAAAACGAAAATTTTCCACAAATTTTAATTTTAATTTAATTTTGCCGTTGAAAACTCGACTTTATTACCGCACAGTTTGAGTCCATTGGCGCAACTGGATGACGTTTACGTTTGGGAATTATTTCTCGTTGATACAGTATATAGTATAGGCGTAGGCAAAAATCATACACAGATTATAGAATGAACAGACTGTATCGGGCAAAAATTCAAGAATAGATAGCATTGAAAGTGAAGGAGTAGGAAATAAATTTTTAGTGGCAAAATTTTTTTTTTTGCCTTTGCGCGCTCGGCGCGCCGCTTTCGCCTGCGCGATGCTGACCCCTATTGCAAACCTGGGAGATTCTATCTATATGTTGAGGGGTTAAAGCAATATTGGTTCCAAAGATCAGTAGGTACATATAAATAAAATTTTGTCATTATTCAACTATGTATACTTATTCATAACTGGTATACTAGTAATGAATATTAACAAAATATTGAGAAAACTAACCTCATCGAATATTAGCAACTCGAGGACAACAAACATAAAAAAAAACATGTAAAAATTGACTCCCAACATTCTAATATTTTCACCTTCTTCCTTGTCCATTACTGGTACGCTAATAATTCATCTCTATCCGACTCACCGTGTAAAATAATTATTTGAACACAAAATCCAAAAACTTATTAACATGCAGGTTTCCTTACAGTACTTACCTTCACAGTTATACGTGATCAAAATAAACACATAATTTAGAAAATTCAGAGTTGTCGACATATAAAATGTGAAGCGAGCTTATATAATAACAATTATCATTTCACTGTAATAAAAAAAAAATACTTTTCTGGGGAACAACCTGTAGGTTCATTCAGTTGACATTTCCTTGCTTATTGTGAGGAGCAAAAAAATAATCTTAAAAATAATTTATTATTTTACTTTTGTAAATGACCACCCAAAGCGTATTTGTTATCTACGTAGGTATGACAGAAATACCTTTGTTAGTTTAGGTAGATTAGGGGGTCATCGATAATATATATAAAGGTTAACAATATCATAAAAAAATACATTTAGAAAATAATCAGGTTAAATAATGATCAAAACAGCTTACAATATAGGTAGTTAGGTACCTATTAAACATTTAAATAAAATCTTACTCTACATTTCCAAAAATAATTATTGTTAAAAATAGATAATATGGTACCTATACTTACCTTAAAAAGCACTCATATTTCCAATATTACAACAGCCTTTTGCACGCCTCATAAGCGAAGCGTTAAGGTGTGTACTATTTTCGTTTCGCGCAGAACAACTGATTTTTCTAACTTAAAATGTCTCTATTTATCATATTTTAATTACACTTGTAAAATAATATATACACACACATATCAAGAAAAAACACCATTTTTAACACTCGCCATTTTTGTTATTGAAACTAGTTAAAAAACTGTTTGAAAAAGTTCTGTCTTGGACGTCCGTTTATTGTAGGTAATGTATGTTAACACGATAACAGCCGAAATACTTTACTAATCGAGTCTTTTTTTTTCTTTTTAACTTGAGTATAACTACGAATAGAGCCCTATTACTTTTCACGGTCTGATTTGATGTGGTTTAATTGTCATTAAATAAACAAAAAAATAGTGAATATTTACGCCCGACTCGATGGCACAGTGATACACTAAAACCAGCGCTAATAGCCTATACCTTCTTTCGTAGAACTACTTCTATAGACCAATATATTCTTAAAATTAGCGCTAGATGGCGTATAAAACATGAGAAACACATTAGCATTTTTTGAAATTAGCGCTATCTATGTGATTTATTGAAAACTACTTAGTAACACCAATACAAAATACTTTATTAACTTATCAAATAATCAATTTTATTGTGAAAAATGAAGATTATGAGGCGTGCACTTTTGGATTTTCCAAAGTATTTTTAAATGAGTTAAATATAAAAACTAAAAAATATCGTGTTCCAGTATTATAAAATTAATAATTACACTAAGTACAAATACATAATAATCATTTGTATTTATGCAATATTTTAATTTAAATATTGGGATGTATACCTAATATACATACTATTGTGCAAATTACGTGTTTATTGGAGACGAACTGCTGTTTATAAAGCGTATTAGTCCAAAATAAAAATGAAAATATAGGTACCTACTTAATTTAACAAACATCGGCTGAACTCGCCTGCCTCAATGCACGTGGTAAAAGTGAAACTACATTAATATTGATAAAAAGACGTTTGTGTTACCCTACAAGGTCACAGCAGTGACTACTTTTAAAGCGTGCCTGCTTTATGACCATGAATTTTTATTTCCATTTGAACCAAAGACGTTTCATTATTTAAAAACGCTAGACACATCTGAAAGATGCGACATTTCTGTAGAAGTTCGTACCAATGCAGTCAATATTAAAGATGACGGGTCCCATTAGCAATGTACAAGTAGACATTGCTACCCTATAATTGCTGCTGATGAAAGAACGTTGCCAATCCAAAGTTGGAGATATTTGGAGGGTAGAACTAAATAGACAAACAAAAAACTGGGTGTCCTGAACAGAGCTAAGCGGTACTTCACGCTGATGCAACGCGACAACTTGTGCTATATAAAGCACATAATATCTGCTCTCACGTGGAGTACTGCTCGCATATCTGGGCAGGTGCGCCAAAATACCAGCTCAAGTGGGTCGTCGTTGTTCGGGAGTTAATGCTTGCTGTTCGAATTGTCGATGATCCCAACCTCAAGGATGGACTAGGTCTGTTGGGATGGCGGAGAGACTTTAGGTATCTCTCTGTGTGCTCTAGTCACTTGCTTCAAGGGGTAGTAATCTGAGGAAATGTTTGAGGTGGTACCAATATCGCATATGATAATATGAAAACAATTAGAATAATATCAAAAATGTCAGACCTGTGTCACCTGTGTGCCGTGCGAGGTCTGTATAGCTGAAACTGGGGATCGAAGTGAATACCGCTTTCTTTGAAAATTTTGGTTATACCGCAAGGTTACCACTGCTATATGCAGGATTCATCCACACCACCTGGAACCGATCTCGTCCATGACGATTCGTTTTTTGTCCTTTCCTACCATGTACGTTAAGGCTCTGAAATGATCTTCCTGTTGCAGTATTTCCCCTGTGCTTCGACATAATTATGGGGTCGTGAACACCTCTCCACTGGGCTAGACCCGATACCTACTGAAAATATTTCTAAATATAAGTATTTAATAAAATAAAGATTCAATATGATGGCAAACACATAGGCGGGAATGACATTAGTTAATTTATTACTAGGGCATTCCTGCGGCTTCACTCGCGTCATACTGGTATATCCTTTTTGTATAGGATTGGCGTAGGATCCTTCCCTAGTGCTCACCTGCAGTATCAAAGAAACCGATGTGGAAATTTTAATGGTCCTAGCCCCATGCGGTTGTGCTGTGCGATGATATGTCAGCCAGTCAGTCAGTTACTTATTCCGTACCTTCTAACTGGCGAGTTGGATCCGCCCTTGCACCTTGTGAATGGTTGAGGTGTAAAAGTGTTAAGTTTTCCCGATACATACTGTTATATTTTTTTTAGGTAACACTGTCACTTAGCGATAACATTGCCCAATAGGTTTACAAAGATATGAACTAGAATAACGTAGGTAGGTAGTACTATACTAAATTATTTAATACATAGTTTGACCTCGTCTGGGGATGGATTCGCCAAATACATACTGTGATAAAACATAGCATCACGCCTGTGTTCCCCGAAGGAGTAGGCAGAGGCCTACTGTAGGTGTACCTACTACACACCCACGGTTCGCCAGCTATGTTTAATTCCCACGTCGTAGGGGGCGGCCCTATTGCCGTCAACTGGACACACTTTCAAAATCCGGGCTGCCCGATCCGGGGATCGAACTCGAGACCTCATGATCAGCAGTCGCTCACACTACCACTGCACCACCGAGGCGATGCAGTTAAATAATGATGATTATAATTATTATAAAATCATGAAAAAATATGATCACAGCAAATAATGTGCATAATCCATATACCTATGTCTAAATCAACACTGATGACAGAAATCTGTGTAATATTAAGGTCCATAAAATAAGGAAACAACCGCGGAAGTTGTTATTATTTTTTAAAACAACTTCTAATAATAAGCTAAAAGAAAATTAATTTATGATTAAAACATAATTTAAACACAAACTAACACATATGCAGTATATCCGTGGTCAAATACCTCTGTTTTAACACTGAATTCAAAATTAGAATATCAAACAAAGGTCACACTTGAAGGTCATCCTTTCAATTGCTTTGGCGTACATTTAAATTACACACAAATACTATGCCACTATTTATGTAATTAGGTGCAAGAGTTTCTCAGCAGTCTTGAATAGTAGACTGAATTTATTATCTCAGGCACTGACAGCATTACCACCGAAGGAATGTAACATAGTTCCAGTGGCCCGCCAATAAAGGCGGAGAGACGGCACATGGCGGGTTTCTTTAGTGGGTGAAGGCACCACGCTACCCTGTTCGTTACCCCGAACGACGGGGTGTGCGGTTAGGAACATTTTTTCCCGCCTTAACAAAAAAATAAAATAAAAAAGGCACTGACAGCATTGCATATCGGTCGCGGTTGGTGTATGACACACGTGCGCACGATCACGCAACACATTTCTAGCGCCTCTCCTCTTGCATGACTCATACTCCAAATTGCATAGCGGTCAGAATCACCGTGTGTTTGTTTTCGTAGCCCATTGAATTACAAATACACACATACCTAGGTACATGATCATGGGCACATACATTTGACCTTGTCGCTGACACACCCATCTGGACAGATAGTGGGCATAAAGTATATTTCATAGGTATGATCACATTTTACGTGAACCGCTAGAATCCGTGTCTGTTTTCATAACCCATTGATTTACATATTATCCATACATAGGTACCTACCTACATGATCATGAGCACGTTCGTTTGACCTTGTCGCTGACACGCCCATCTGGACAGATAGTGGGAATAAAATATATTTCACAAGTATGATCGCATTTTACGTAAACTGTAAAGAGCCCTTTAGGTTTAGACTGTTTTTATGCTTTTATCGTTTAATCTTGACAATATAATATCTACTTACCTACATATTGTTGTCTGTTTGTATACATAATACCTCCTTACCTTTGTAATTGCCCTGTTAGTAAGTAGATATATATTATTTTTAAGTGAAAAAGTACTTAATTCTGATTTCAGTGATGTAGGAAGTCATTTTCGATATACCTATTTATATATTTTTAAGCATTTGACCTGCTTAGCTTAGCCATATAAAAACAGAAAAACATATTTATAAAAACAGAAAAACATTTATAAAAACAGAAAGTGAGAAAATGTGATGTTATTTTTGAATTCTCATTTTCGCACTTTGTATTTACCTATGATATAAGTAAATTTAAATTAAACTATCTTATTAATATAGGATACTCAATGTTAACCTTACGTCTTTTTAACTTTTACTTTATGACATGCTCTGTTTATCAAATGTTATCGTTTATCATGTATCACGTTCCGGTTATCTAATACCTGCAATTAGTTACAATTTGACGAACCTATGTAACATAGCAGAAGTACCTAGCAATATTTATACTGTTTTATAACGTCTAAAGTCCAACCTAAAAGGTTATCTAGTAGGGTCACTGGTGCCAGTTGGAGAACACTTAGCTGAGTAGTACTTATCTGTTCACATTGATGAACTTCTCAACTGGCACCAACAAATAGAAAAGATCGCGTCTAGAACTCGAAAGCTTATCTATGTCTTCAGGCGACTTACAAAGTTCGCTGGCCATAATACACTAAAATTAGTTTATTTTACCTGGTCTGTTCTTACATATTGTCTGCCTGTGTGGTGAGGTGCTTCTCTTAATATATTTATATGAATCGAGAGGGCGCAGAGAGCTGTTCTGAAGGTAATATATTTCCGACTAAGAAGATATCCCACTTATTTTAAAGTACTTACGCTAAGATTATGTGCTACGGTAGACACTAAGAAAACAATACTCGCCCATCTATAGTACAAGGTTTTTGACGTGATAACGTCTTATAAATCGATGAACGCCGGCTGCACGCACGAAATAGTCTCACGTTCCGAAAAACGTATGATGACCGATGCATTTTTTGTGAAACTCTCAGAAAACATATATGACGTTATCACGTAAAATTATCGTCCGTAAACTGACTTTACAGACAACCATAATAGTTTTTTTTAAAGAAAGCATGTGTTCGCAAACTGAGTATACATTGTTAGTCCGTTTATCACAACATATTTTGACTATCAAAGGTCTACTTTATGTGCTCGGAAAACAAAATTAAAAATAAAAATTCACAACTGCATGCCGGTTGGCGGACGCTTGTTCGCCAGTTGGTGCGCATGCCGGTTGGAGTATAGTATACCCGATTTTTATTTCTAATACAAAAACTATAAAATACCTTTTAACATTGAATATTAAACCTAACTAAATATAACTAAAAATTAATATAAATTTATTTATACGTTTCATCTCGAGCGCCGTCGTAAAAATTCTTATCATTTATCCTCTGAGTAGGAATAAAAAAAATTTTTGGAATATCCAGAAGTGCACATCTCATACTTAATAGCTCATAATTTCATTTCACAATAAAATGGATTACAATATCTTTCAAGGTGTCACTAGGTCACTACTGTTGAATTGGGTGGCAATTTAAATTGAAAAAGTAACTAATAATGTATTGGTCTTACTAACTAACTAGTTTTCAATAAATCACATAGATAGCGCTAATTTCAAAACGTAGGTAACTAATGTGGTTCTCATGTCTTATATAGATGGCGCTAATTTTAAGAAGTACTATATTGGTTCTATAGAAGTAGTTCTCACTAAATAAGATAGATAGCGTTGGTTTTAGTGTATGATCGAATCGACCATACATAATATGTATTCGAACTATTTTTTTTTTTGTTTATTTAATACCAATTAAACCACATCGAATCAGACCGTGAAATGTGTTGTGGTTCTATTCCTAATTATAGTGAAGCGTAAGAGAAAAAAAAGATAATGTGAAGTGACAGTAGTACCCACCTCAACGCTTCGCTTATGAGGCGTGCAAAATACATTGAGCGGCTAATCCCCAGCTATGGAGTTAGTCGTCTTCTATATCTATACTATTATAAAGCTGTAACAGAGCTGTATCTGTGCATTTAAGATATTTGAGAAAAAAATACTGTATTAGGCTATGTAGGCGTGTTTGAACACAAAACATTTATTTTAGATTTTTGTCTCTTTATCTATTTGTTTGTTCGCGGATCACGCAAAAACTACTGAACGGATTTTGATGCATCTTTTTTTGTTTGATAGCAATCGATTAGACTATACATTTTATCCCGCTACTATGTCGGGAACCTGAGATATAAGCTAAAAACTAGCATTTGGCTGCGGCGAAGGCGCGGACAAAGGCTAGTTTGTTATAAAATAGTTGCAGTGTTACCACTCAACTGCCTCAAAACCGCATAAGACATAGTACCTACCAAGGTACTTATATCTTGTTATTATTTCGCCCTTAGATTTCGCCTATGACTATTGTCAAGATTTTAAAACAATCATCTTGCAGAGCATGTTTGCATTCCGGACCTGTCCGCGCTACCGGCTTTATGGTACCTATTGTATTATTTATACTGACGCAATATTATTAACCGAAAGGCATATAACATTCAAAGAGCAAAGTACTATAGCTGCGGACACGGGTGTGAAGATAGAGTCGCGGGGACAGATACGCGACGTGACGTCACGTGGCGGCGCGCCGCTTTTGCGGATAAAGGGGAGCATGAGGCAGAGTGGGGAAGAGGCGCGGTGGAGGGTGTGGTGCACATGCGCCTTAGATCGGCTCGTCTCAAGGTGACCCTCAACTCGTTGATCAAGTGTTTTGCGTTGCTCACACCACAGTACTACGTTCCTTTCACTTCGGAACTGCTTAGCGGTCGCTGATACTGGTATCTATTTAGCGAAACGCGTATACAAATAACATTATCTTGTGCCCGGTTGAATTTATGACAGCACCCTGTGGACGCCAACGTTACTCGTTCATCACCTTTTATCGCAAGCGTCGCGACTGACACGAAACGATATGCGTCAGGCAAGAGATATTGTGAGTATATTGGGTGTCACTAGATTCGATTATTATTCTTCCCTCTTCTTTTCCACCAAGTACGAAATATTAAAACGAAAATATTCTTCTTTATCACTGTAAGTAGGTACCTACCTACCCAGTTTTCTAACAACAGAATTCAAGGAAAATACTGACTACCTACCTTCTTGACAGATATGCATCAATAGCACGATTTATTAGTTAGTTAACCTCCACTTGAACCTAACAGTTTATTTATTAGACTATTCAAGGGAGTCCCCCCGTTAATGTGGTAGGTGACTCATGTCACTCGCGAAAGTGAATAAAGTGACTACTCCAGCAAATGTACCTACGTCACATATTTTTCCTCAATGGACTAGACCTAGAGAATTATATGTAGATAGGTTAGATTTTCGTGATAAGATGCCACAATGCTGGACGAGATAATTATTGCCATGCATGATATTCAAAAGGCTAGCTACGAACTAAGTTAAGTGTATGTAGGTACCTACTTACAGACCTAACCTACCTAGTTAATATTCTGATATTGTCTATTACATAGGTAGGAACCTACCGTCTGTACATAATCTATTAAGTAGGTAGGTAGGTACCTACCTACTTTATCAATGATGCTTATATTCATAGATTATCTCATTAGATTATAGATAGGTCTATAGGTAGGTACATCGGCAAAAAAATGCCTGCAGTAAACTCTTTAGTCATGATCTATAGAGATTGATCATTCATTATTTGGACAGATATTTATAATTATTAGCGAATTCATATTCGACGATTTCAACTGGATAAAACCAGTTTCATGTAGCTGTGACTTTTTATACCTTAATCTTTTCCACGTAAATTCCACAACAAATTCAAGGTTATTGGATTAAGCTCGCCCCACGCGTAGCTATAATATATAACAATATACCTTAATGTAATATAAATTACTGTAAGTACCGTAATTTGAGGTAAAGTGACGTTATAGAAATATTTATATTAAGTAACTGCCTCTGTGGTGCAGCGGTAGTGTAAGCTGATCATGAGGTCACTGCGATCGTCAACCCGCCTGCCAAGCGTGGCGATTACGGCATTATCCCCTCTTTGGGGAGGCCTATGTTCAGCAGTGGACGTTAAAAGGTTGATGGATGGATGGATGGATGGACCGTACCTAACTGGCTAAAAAGCAACTTTACGTTTTTTTTCTGTCTAGTAAAAATCTGTGCTTCTCACAAAAAAAAAAAAAATTATATCTAATTAACTAAATAATAGGTACTACCTTAGTTATTAGAAATTCTTATACAAAAACTGACACTCATATATTCACCACTATTTCCTTCCTAAGATATATAAAAACCCGAAAACCTAGAACCACGTCATTATTTACTAATGAGAATAGTAGTAGATCAACAACAAATCCAACTTTCAAGATTATTTTTATAATATAAAATCGCCACCAAAAGATACCCAATTTATTAAAATATCAAAATATACAATTACTATAAAAAGCTTAGGCCGTGTTCTTTCTACTTCTTCTTAAAGGCAATCACAGCTTATTTTTTAAAACTATCTTTTCTGTTTTTTTTGCTAAAGGCTGGATAAACCACCCTGGCGTTCAGGGCTACGAAACGGTAGTATGGGCCCTCTCCCACAAAATAAACCCGCAGTCTACCGTTTTTGTGCCTGTATTGGCAGACCACTGGAACTGTGCGACATTACTTCAGTGGTGAACTTATTTAGGAACCTATATATATATATCTGAACAAATGTCTCCAAAGATTGAATGAAATTAATGTAGAGCTAAGTTCAGATGGACGACTTAGGGCCACTTGCGCGGAAATTTTGAGATAACTAAATACCTTTGCGTTTACTAACTTAGGTTACATGAATAACTATCTAATTCAAAATTTATCTTGCACGTAAGAAAATTCATCCAGGTTTTACTAACCTTATTCCGCTTACATCCCAGCCAAATCCAAAAGGAATTAATGATGAATGACACAAGTATTCTTCTCTCATTCACACAACAGTTACTTGCATAAGTCTTTGTTTAATGTCAGATTTGAATTGACGCCATGTGTTTTTGGTAGTATAAGTTGAAGGGCGATAAGTCATTATGTCAAATTGTGGTTTGTTTACTATCTCGAGTGTATTTTATGACAATATACATATCTGTATTATTTTGTGAAATGTGAAGGAAATCTTTTAATGTGGCCTATTTTTACAAGTTGTAGCAGTTTATTTCTTTGTGATATAATAACCAAATATAGGTAAACATGTCATTGAAAATAAATAAGAAACTGCTGGTGCTATTGTGAACTGACCGGGCCCTGTAGATAACTGGCATCATAGATGATGATAAACGCTAGTAAAGTGGCGAAAAAAGCGCGAAGTGGCATAAAAGCTGGTAGTAGTACAGAATAAAATAGAAAAATAGAAGAATTATTCTAATAATCAATGTATGGGATTGACATTAATTACGACGACATAATAAGCATATCCCGTTGTCTAGGGGGGGCTAAACAACCACTGAAGGAATGTAATATAGTTCCGGTGGCCCGCCAATAAAGGCGGAGAGATGGCACACGGCGGGTTTCTTTAGTGGGTGAGGGCCCCACACTACCCTGTTCGTTGCCCCGAACGACGGGGTGTGCGGTTAGGAACATTTTTTCCCGCCTTAACCAAAAAAAAAAAAAAAAAAAAAAGGGGGGGCTAAACACACATGAACACATCATCAGAACCCAAAAAGTCACTCATCAGGACAATAAAAATAAACGATGCAATGTTATTCTGTTGTTATTTTTTAAATACAAAGCACAAACTAGCATAGTCTCACAATTTTGACGTAATAAACCCAGAGATAGGCATATAACCCTCCAACTTTGGCGGGTTTAATAGTTAATTATTTTACATAGTATAGTGCTAACTCTTAGCAGTGCAAGCAAAAATATAGCAATATACGAGGAGGGATCAAAAAGTAGTGAGAACGACATACTCCTTGGTGAGAAAAAAAATAAATACTGGCAGGCATAGCTCAGATTAACATATTTGTAATATTAAAAAAGAAAAAAATATTCGATTCTCTTTTGTTTTTTTTTTCTGAATGTAGTCATTTGTTTGCTTCGTGTCGGAACGTGTTCTCGAAAATGGAGAAAAACTAAGTGCGAGCCGTTATTAAATACCTCTGTTTAAAAAAGTTAACGACGCAAGAGATTCATTGCGATTTGGAGGCAACATTACGAGAGTCTGCTCCGCCGTGTTCCACTGTTGCAAGGTGGGCTTCTCAATTTCGAGTAGGAAGAACGAGCACGGAAGACGAACATCGTTGCGGCCGTCCATCGACGTCAGTCACCCAAGAAAATGTTGCGAAAGTCAAGAAAATTGTATTGAGCGATCGAAGAGCTACCATCCGATACTTAATTCAAAAAACGGGCATTTCATATGGAAGTATTCAATCCATATTGAAACAATCTTTGAATATGAGAAAAGTCTCCGCAAGATGGGTGCCGACAGTCAGAAACAAAATCGACTTGACATTAGTATGGATGAAGTTGAATGGGCGATTAGAAGTTTGAAAAATGGTAAGGCGGCGGATATTGATGTGGTGTCTGCTGAGATGGTCAAGCTTGGAGGCTCATGTGTCTGGGAATCCTTCCTGATGCTTTTCAATTTATGCTGGAGCTCAGGAATGGTTCCCAAGGACTGGAGAAGCGCAGTCATCGTGCCCTTGTTTAAAAACAAGGGTTCACGTTATGACTGTGCAAACTACAGGGCCATAAGCTTGACCAGTTTGGCAGCCAAAGTGTATGGTAAGATTATTGAAAGGAGAATGAGGATAGTGTCTGATGAATTTTTGTGTGAGGCACAAGGAGGTTTTAGGTGTGGACGAGGATGCATGGATCAAGTGTTTTCTCTGCGCAACATTGTGGAGAAGCATCTAGCTGTAGGCCAGAGGGTTTTCTGCAGTTTTGTGGATTTGGAGAAAGCATTTGACATTGACACTGTTGTACGAAAGGAACTTTGGGACATTTTGCCGGAGTATGGTATTAACGGTAGACTGCTACAAGCGGTGCAGTCCAACTACATGAACTGCAGAGCTTGTGTGCGGCTAGATGATGGAATGTCAACCTGGTTTGATGTTAATATCGGCGTTAAACAGGGCTGCGTTCTATCAGCCAGACTTTTTATCATATATCTGGATAAATGTCTACAAAGGTTGAATGAAATGAATGTGGGAGTTCAGATGGGCGACTCAGTGGTTAACTCGCTGCTATATGCAGACGAGGCGGTCCTATTAGCGCAGTCTACGACTGACCTGCAAACCCTAGTCGACGTAATGGCAGAAGATTGTAAGAAAAGGGGCCTACGTGTGAATGTGATCAAAACCAAAGTAATGGTTTTTGAAAGAGAAGAAACTAGAACAGATGTTAGAGTAACAATAGGAAATGGTGTGCTAGAACAAGTGGATGAATACGTATATTGGATGTGGAATCAGTCGGAATAGAAGGTACAGCACTGACATAGGGGGAAGAGTACATAGAGATAGAGATATACACATAGAGACATTTTCTCGGCAGCCACTATCTCAGCCAGAAGGTACGTGTCACAAAAAATAATAACGCAGTGCTTGTCCCAACATTATATTATGGAAGCGAGAGTCGGGTATGCAAAAAGGAGCATGAGTAAAATTAATGCGGTCGAAATGCGATCTCTGCGGAGAATCTATGGAGTTAGGCTAACTGACCACATTCGCAACGACGACACAAGAGAGTGAGTACCGAGGTATGAAAGAGATACAATGCGATAGTGGAAAGATGCTGATGATGACATGCAGGACCGAGACTAAGCTGCCTAAACCAAATTGGTCATGTATTGAAGGAAGGTGGATTCAGGGGTCTCCAAAACCGGTGAGCGTGTATGAAGAGAATTATGAATGTTTAGAAAGGAGAGATGTATGCAAGAATAGAGCCTTTTGGCACTCTGTTCTCTCTGCTTACCGCGCAAGGGAGATGGCGTGATGATAAGTACGTATGTAAGTAAAACAGAATAAAGCTCACATCAAAAGGTATTCAAAATATCTAAAAAGTCCAGTGAAAAAGCAGTTGCAAATTAATAACATCCACGGATCATGTGCTGATGTAGCAGTACAATATAGTATAAACAGTGTTTAAATAATATAAAAAAAATATCATTGAAAACGTGATTATTAGTTACATTACATAAATAAATCGCGATCACAAGGATAAAATTAATGATTTACAAACAATATCTTATCAACGATACGGTACTTAATCGTTATGTATAGCCAAATTGAAGAGTCACTCGTGATAACGCTGTCTAACCGACGACGTACGCTGACACTGTTGTTTGAATTTATGAGTTTCAAACTATACTTATGTACTCATTTTACATTTTCCGCATAGATTTTTATCGGCACATACGCAATAAGCGATAAAGTACTCACTAACAAAGTCATCATGCTAACAATATTTACTGAGGATCTCTATAAAAATATGGCGGAGTGGTTTAGATACCGGCATCCCGCTTGAGTGTTGTGGGTTCGAATCTCACACAGGACAACTATTTGTTTGATCCACGAATGGTTGTTCTGAGTCTGAATGTAGGTACTTTATGTCCGTATGTTTGTAAAGTCACCCGCGATATAAGGATTATTCCTTAGTGCAGGTGTTGTCTTTTTACATGTAAATAACATACTTTTGCGAGAGTCTTGAAGATAGTAATACCGTCATTAACAAGCTAGATAGTTCTTGTGCAGATATCGTATTGGTGAATTTAACTATCACACTTAATATTGCACTTAATAACTTAATATTGTATACTATTGGACGCTGAATAATACTAAATAATATCAAAGTAATAATAGATCCTCAACGCCTTCTTCCTCAATCGGTTAGAAAAGGTATAAAAACACATTTTTTTTAACTTAGTCACATGACCCATACCCCATAGTTAGAAGTTGCATGCAATCATGCATTATGCCATTAGGCCGACGCGACTAGGCCTCATACACAGGACTAAATACGTTTAGAATATCTACCTGTATAGGATATCTATAGAGGATTAAACCACCATAATGGTTTTATCTAAAAATAGCAAAAATATTTTGAAAACTGGGCAAGAGTCCAAAATAATAAAAAATCGTTTCTAAAGCCATATAAGATACAGGCATGGACTTAATAAAATATACGTCCATGGATACAGGGTAGACTTTGTTCAGAAAACGGAATAGAGACAATCTTTAACAAAGAGTCGACCCGCTTTTGACAAGAAGTAAAGTTGCTATCATCAGAACTAAAAAATAAATGACACACCAAAGCAAGTATTCGTATAGGCATTTAGTTTTAACAGAAATTATTAAAAGCCATAAATTATTGATGTGAAACATCTAATGCGGAGGGAGGGTAAAATCGGCTGTTAGCGTGGCGACGCTTTTATTTTACTTGTTCCGTTCAAATTTTGCAAGTTAAATTTGGCACACTTCCCGGTTTCCGATTGAGCTGAATTTTTACACGCATGTGTATATCGCGTGCCAATGCAGTATTATAATGTCATGGAGCTGATCTGATGATGGAGCTGGAAGGTGGACATAGGAACTCTATAATGAAACGGCGCAACCCCATCGAGTTTGGGCTCGTATGATTCGTCTTGCCGAGTACTTTGTGTCTAGATGGTATTCAGGGTCTGATGATGGAGCTAGAAGGTGGCCATAGGAACTCCGTTATAAAACGACATAACTCCATCGAGTTTGGGCTCGTATGATTTGTCTTGACGAGTACTTTGTCTCTAGATGGTATCCAGAGTCTGACGATGGAGCTGGAAGGTGGCCACAGTAACTCTGTAATGAAACGACGCAATCCTATTGAATTTATACTCGTTTGATTCGTCTTGAGGACTACTTTGTCAAGTTATGGTCAATTTATTTCTATAAAATAATTCCGTTGTTGTTAGATCTGCTAGACGTCCGCGACGTCTAGTTTTTTTTATTATATATACATATATATATATATCATTTTTCGGTTTTCCTATAAATATTTTACGTATACTTTTAAAAATAAACATTCGTAGGTACGTAACGTATGCCAAGAAAATTTACGTGCGTCCATAGTAGAATATTATAAACATCATTACTTTCCTACCTTTATCCCAAGGAATCAATCAGGACCGTAGCACCACGTTTTTTATATGACTTTGACTGCATAGACAGCAGAGTGGTTTAGATACTGACCTACCCGGAGTGTCGTGAAAGCCTGCTCGAGTTAATATGATTGCATAAAGCGAAAGCACATTAGATTCGCAGTAGGTACCTACTCACTTGACCTACGTACCTATTTTCTATTAAGTAGGTATAAATAGGATGGACGCTACAGCATAATGCTAACTTAACGGGCCGACACAAATTGTATTGTGTGATTTTAAATATCTACTATAACATATATGGCTATATCTCAGGTTCCCGGTATAGTAGCGGGATAAAATGTATACCAGTTCTTAAGTCTAATCAATTGCTATCTAATAAAAACGAAATGTATTAAAATCCGTCCAGTAGCTTTTGTGTGATGCGCGAACGAGCAAACAGATAAACAGACAATAGTTCTAAAAAAAATGTTTTGTGTTTAGACTCGGATCTATATAGCCTATTGCAGTAATTTTTTTCTCAAATGTCTTATATGTACTGACAGCTCTGTTACAGCTGTATAATAGTACCTATAGATTTGAAGATTAGGTATGCAATAAATAGTTAGATAGGTACATTTATCTCTACATTCTAAAGAAAAATATTTAACAGAAAAATAATAATAAGCACAATTATTTTTCTAATTAATACATTTTAAAATGTTTGCTTATTTATTCTATATCAAATAAGAAGCTCATCATTTTATTTATTTCTATAATATTATAAAGCTGTAACATTTTTTTTTGTGTGTGACGTTGGTTGTTAACTTGTTAGCCTCAGATGGCTATGACAACCTTACCCGGACAATTGGTGAGCGCAGAGGGCTCTTAACCCAACATTTAGTCAACGCTACCCGAGGGCACCCCCTGTGGGGTAAGGACCTCGGCTCGGGCTGTTTCTGGCAAAGTGGTATTTCCCACGTTTATGATTTGACCGCGATACGTCTTTCGCCCCCGTCGGCGGGGACTAAACCGTGGATAATTATTTGTATTAGCTGCGCGAGCTGTGTATGCTCTGATCTGAGCGTGAGGCTATTTCGTGGTCTGCGTATGCGCGATAAATTAGAAGAGTTGTACCTAGCCGACTCAACCACTAGAGGGTTGGCGTGAGTAATGGCGGAGTCAAAGAAACTACGTGAACACCATTTCATAAATTGCTTGATGGTAGGCAATTGCAAGTCTATGTGGAGGTCGACATTGCGTATGATCCTAACTGAAAGTTTAGACCTAGAGTTTAACAGATAGTGCAAACGTCCCATGACAAAGGCTGCGCGCGAGCGTACCACCTGAATGTGACGGGCGAATGTGAGTCTGTTATCTAGAATTACACCTAAGTACTTGGCTCGCCTACTCAAAGGAATAGGTTTACCAAAGATGCTAATCTGTTTGATCTCCTCCGGGGGATACAGTCGGGGTAGTCTCCTATGAAACATGACCGCCTGGCTCTTCTCGGGGTTGATCTCTATTCTCCACTTGCTAAACCACGTACTGAGGGCAGTGGCCGCGGATTTGGGTTTCCTATGCAATGTGATAGGGTTAATCCCTGCATAATAAATAGCTGTATCGGCTGCAAAAAGTGCTGTCTGCACTTGCCGATGCTGAGGCATGTCGCTGGTGTACAGCAAGAAGAGGATCGGTGAGAGGACGGAACCCTGTGGGACCCCGGCGAGTAGGGGGTGGGGGGAGGATAGTGTCCCTTCCACTCTATAGCGGAAACTGCAGTTAGATAGAAAGTCTCGTATGATGAGTACGAGATACCGCGGTACTCCTAAGTGGAGTAGCATGTATACTATAAGCCATTGTGCCAGACTTTATCAAAAGCTTTCGCTACATCGAAGAAGCTGTAACATAGCTATTTCTGTACATTTAAGATAATTGAGAAAAAATGACTGTAATAGGCTATATTTATAGGCGTGTCTAAACACAAAACGATTTTTGATGTGAAACGTTTAATGCGGAGGGAGGGTAAAATCGGCTGTTAGCGTGGCGACGCTTTTATTTTACTTGTCCCTTGTGAACTCTATAATGAAACGGCGCAACCCCATCGAGTTTGGGCTCGTATGATTCGTCTTGACGAAAACTTTGCCTCTAGAGGCAGCCCCTGGATACCATCTAGATGGTATCCAGGGGCTGATGATGAAGCTGGAAGGTGCCCAAAGTAATTCTATAATGAAACGACGCAAGCCCATCGAGTTAGGGTACGTTTGAAATGTCTTGACTAGTACTTCAGTCTAAAATGATATCCAGGTTCTGATGATGGAGCTGGAAGGTAGCCACAGTAACTCTGTAATGAAAAGACGCAACCCCATCGAGTTTGGAATCGTTTGATTCTTCTTGACGAGTACTTTGTCTTTAGATGGTACCCAGGGTCTGATGATGGAGCTAGAAGGTGGCCATAGGAACTCCGTTATAAAACGACATAACTCCCTCGAGTTTGAGCTCGTATGATTTATCTTGACGAGTACTTTGCCTCTAGATGGTATCCAGGGTCTGACCATGGAGCTGGAAGGTGGTCACAGTAACTCTGTAATGAAACGACGCAACCCTATCGAGTTTATACTCGTTTGATTCGTCTTGAGGAGTACTTTGTCAAGTTATGATCATTTTATTTCTACAAAATAATTTCAATGTTTTCACATCTGGTAGACGTATCGCGACTTCTAGTTTTTGATGTGAAGCATCTAATGCGGAGGGAGATTAAAATCGGCTGTTAGCGTGGCGACGCTTTTATTGTACTTGTCCCGTTCAAATCTTGCAAGTTAAATTTGACACACTTCCCAGTTTCCGATTGAGCCGAAATTTTACACGCATGTGTATATCACGTAACGATGCAATATTATGATGACATAGAGCTGATCTGATGATGGAGATGGAAGGTGGACATAGGAACTCTATACTGAAACGGCGCAACCCTATCGAGTTTGGGCTCGTATGATTCGTCTTGCCGAGTGCATTGTGTCTAGATGGTATCCAGGGGCTGATGATGAAGCTGGAAGGTGGCCACAGTAATTCTATAATGAAATGAAGCAACCATGTCGAGTTAGGGCTTGATTGAAATGTCCTGACTAGAAATTCAGTCATAGATGATGAGAGGGTCTGATGATGGAGCTAGAAGGTAACCACAGTAACTCTGTAATGAAACGACGCAACCCCATCGAGTTTGGAATCGTTTGATTCGTCTTGACGAGTACTTTGTCTTTAGATGATATTCAGGGTCTGTTGATGGAGCTAAAAGGTGGCCATAGGAACTCCGTTATAAAACGACATAACTCCATCGAGTTTGGGCTCGTAAGATTTGTCTTGACGAGTACTTTGTCTCTAGATGGTATACAGGGTCTGACGATGGAGCTGGAAGGTTACCACAGTAACTCTGTAATGAAATTACGCAACCCTATCGAGTTTATACTCGTTTGAATCGTCTTGAGGAGTACTTTGTCAAGTTATAATCATTTTATTACTACAAATTAATTTCGATGTTTTCACATTTGCTAGACGTCCCGCGACGTCTAGTTTTTTTTTTTAGATTTTTGTCTGTTTGTCTTTTGTCTGTTTGTTTGTTCGCGCATCACGCAGAAACTACTGAACGGATTTTGATGAAACTTATTTTATTTGATAGCTCTCGATTAGACTTAAAAATTAGTATATATTTTATACCGCTACTATACCGGTTAAGAAGATATACAATGCGTAAGTGGAAGGATGAAGGTACAGGGGGAGACCAAATCGGTCTTATATTGAAGGAAGGTGGAGTCAGGAGTCTCCGAAACCGGCGAGCGTGCATGAAGAGAGTTATGAATGTTGAGGAAGCGAGAGATGTATGCAAGAATAGAACCTCTTGGCATTCTGTTCTCTCTGCCTACCCGCAAGGGAAATGGCGTGATGATAAGTAAGTAAGTATACCGGGATATTACCCAAAAACTAGCTTTTGACTGCGGCGAAGCCGCGGGCAAAGGCTAGTATTTTATCATTTTGCTTCGTAAAGGCCGTTATTCATAGTCATGATTTATCAAAGTACAGTTCAAAAGGTAATGATGATGTCATGTTATTGAATTATAATCAAACGTCTAATGAAATAAGTTATAATTTTAAATAATAACAAATATAAGCATCTATTTAGTTTTGCAATCGCGCCCACAAGTCTTATCTCATAGCATAAACATAAAAGCAAAACGATGAAGACACAACTACTAACGCACACGAATGTAAATATCAAATCAAGGAATGTTCTATGACGTCAAAAACGAGCCCACGTGCCAGCCAATCACAATCGTACGCTAAGGGGCACGCCTTTAAGCTTTGGGAAATTATTATACCGTGGTATTAACCTTAGTCTTGGGAATAATTAGACTCGGGAATTATTGCAAAGTGTATTTCGTTGCTTATCACAATGTAACTTGTTTTTCCGTAAGTCATAAGAATCTCTTTTTGGCACTATTCTTGCATTAGCTGTCCTCACTGACTAGAGCGAGATGTCAAGTTTAACGTCATGAATGAAAAAGAGCGCGGCTGTATGTGAGCGTTGTCGACACATCGCACTACTGACGGCGATGTCTGTTAGTAGTGTTAGTAGCTGATCGCCAGTTGCTCATGCTCATATTCCATAATTCCTTACGGATCAGACGAGACGTGTCGTACCTTTTAACCTTACAAAACGCGCGCAGTGTTACTGTTCTAAATAACCTATAATATAATAGTTTGAAATGGGTATAGTTACCAATAATTTATCAACGGTGAGTGTTAGTTTATATTCATTTTATTTAATTACATACATTTAAACCCGGCTTTGTATTGGAAAGCAACGGTAGTGTTGTAATGACCCATTTGACCTTGTGAAACTTGTTCGCGATAGTGTACAACTTGTTCTTATACATTTATAACTATTTTACTCGCTAAATACTGAAATGAAATTATTTATACGCATAGGTAATTTATGCTCTCTAGTTACAGCTACGATTAATGTCGAATTTTTTCACCTTACGATTACGAAGACTAAGAAATCTTTTATAATCTGCATTATTTATATCTTATTCTTATTACTATATAAGTTTAGCTCAAACTATGCTTAAATAGACTATTAAGATAATAGCAAAGTGTATAAGAAAATGGCTTATTATTAATATTTAAAAAAATATGTCAACTTAAAAGGGCATTTAGGCAATGACTATAGATATGACGTAATGTAAAAGGATTTTTTATTTTAAAAATGTACGACTTCAGATAGTTACAATTAAATAATGAGCAGTACTTATAAAAGTAAAAGCAAAAATATTAGAGAAATTAAACGTCTGTTTCATCTAGTTTTAATTTTTAATCCAAGTTAATTTTGAAATATTTTTAGCTTTTAAAATAGTTATTATATAACACGATTAGGTAGATACATTAAACGTGTGTTGCTTATATAATGTAATATATTTCCTTTACATTTAGTGTATTTGTAAAATCAGTGGAAAAAAATTATCTATAGTTACAAATAAATAAAATTTGTGTATGTTTGTAATGTTTAAATAACAACATTATACTAAATGCATATGAATGTGCAAACATTATCTATAGCAAAATACCGGTTTTTAATGTTTTTGTTTGGCTGGTGATTCCGGCCAATATCCGGAACGGCTGGACTGATTTGGACAGGGCATTCACTGGGATAGTTAATGTTATAATGAGTAATTAAAGGTACTTTAGCCATCACACGACACTGGCAGTCAATTGCCGAAGCTAAAGCAACGGCAGATCGCCATAAGAAAAGAATACATAAATAAATATACTTTGATTTTTGAAAATAATTAGCGCACAAGAATATAACGCGCGGGAAGCAGATAGTACCTACTTATGTCAAATAACTTCGGACAAAGAAATTGTGATCCACAATTAAAATTAATCTGATGTTTATTATTAATACTTTATATTAATTTGTGCACCTCTTATTTCGAATATAATTTTACAGATCCGCGAAGAATGCGAGGTATTACACATGACCGACAAACAAATCAAGGAGATTATGAGCAGACTCCACAAAGATTTATTGAAGGGACTGGGTAGAGACTCGCATGCAAGTTCCATTGTAAAATGTTGGATCACTTATATACAAGATTTACCTAATGGGAAAGGTAAATGCTCTTTCACTATTGCTATTTATTTTTAATATTAGATTACTTAGTTTGAGGTCTAGAAATCACAAGGCTTCTCTCTTTTTTAATTCTGTGTGTTTACTCTCAAATTACCAGTGCCTAGTAAATGAAAAAGTCCTGAAAAAATTAGCACGCTTAAAATTTTGGACAGCTTATGATATCTGTCAACCTCTTTCGGCGAGCTTGGTGGAGTGGTTTAAACCCCTCTCATTGTGAGTGGAGACCCTTAAGGAAAGAGTTAAACGAGACAATAAATTGCTTTTAATTATTCTATAAGTGTGATTTTCTTAGGTACTTGATATCATGTTTAATTTTTGTTTCAGAACGCGGTAAATTCCTCGCATTAGATTTAGGAGGAACGAACTTTAGAGTACTAATAATAAATTTAGGAGAAAACCACTTTGATATGCAATCAAAAATTTACGCAATTCCAAATCACATAATGACCGGTACCGGCCTTGCCTTATTTGACCACATTGCTGAATGTCTAGCAAACTTCATGAAGGTGGGTGACTAGTGATTACTCTATCACTTACAGAACTAAAGACTTCTTGAAAACATTCGTTTGAATACCATCATCATCTTCTCTTCATCAATCAAGTTTGTTGGGGTTAGCATCCGACCTGTTCGGTTTTTAATTGATCAGTATTTACACGTAGCGACTGCCTCTGAAAATCTGACCTCCACGACCCAATTTATATTCAGTATTCTGAAACCCGATAACGACTGATACTGGTGTAGGACCCACTGCTTGTTTTTTCCCCTTTTAGACAGTAAAAGAAAAAAAGCCGAAACACGGGGGTCAGGTGTTCACACATAGGTTTCACATTTGATCACCGATCTGATGGTGGCCGGATGAAAATTACTTAATCTTGCCGATCAGCTAAGCGTCAAGTATAACACAAATAATATTATATACGCACTAATTTAGTATTTTTTTCATTTATCATCAGGAACACGATGTGTATAAGGAAAGGTTAGCTTTGGGTTTTACGTTCAGTTTTCCTCTAAAACAATTGGGTCTTACAAAAGGAATTCTACAACGATGGACTAAAGGCTTCTCGTGTTCTGATGTAGTCGGAGAAGATGTTGTTCAGGGACTTAAAGATGCAATTGCCAGGCGAGGGGTATGTATTTGCTTTAGCAGATTTTTTTAAAGTGCCGCGACCGCTATCTTTGTAACATTTAATAACTGAAACGCATGATCTCTTCTTCTTATAGGACGTACAGATTGATATATGCGCTATATTGAATGATACCACTGGCACGTTGATGTCATGCGCATGGAAAAACCACAACTGCAAAATAGGACTCATCGTTGGTAGGTTTACACTTTGCTATTTTACAATCACTTGAACGAGTTCATGTTACTTGCTAGTTTGTTAAAATATTTTGTTCTGTTAGATGCTTGCATTCGATATAATCGCCATTGTTTTTTAAGTCAATACATTTATAGTAGTACCTACCTATTTAAAAACATAATGATCTATATCTATCCATAAATAATATATATAATAACGTCGTTATCCGCCTCTACAGATAGAGGCGGATAACGACTACAGATACAGATATCTACACTCACTTCTAAAATCTTTTCTACTTAAAAAAGTTTTCAGTGTTGTTAAGGTACCTATTTGCTTCAAGTAAAGTTTCTAAAACAATAACTTATGGTCTTTCGTATTTAGTTATTGTTTGAGTATAGAGCAAAACAAATAAGAGCACATATTTTATGAAACCTACATATAATCATATAATAGTAATAAAATTAATTAATAGATAGAACAGCTTTAATGGTAATAATAATATTTTTTTGTGTAACTAACGCTAATATATATTACAGGTACAGGTAGTAACGCATGCTACGTGGAGAAAACTGAAAACTGTGAAATGTTTGATGGCGAGCCCGGCAAAAATGAATTACTTATCAACACAGAATGGGGAGCCTTCGGAGATGATGGTGCTTTGGACTTTGTACGCACAGAGTTTGACAGAGACGTCGATCAAAACTCTATCAACCCTGGCAAACAAATGTAAGCTTTTATGTTTATTAGTATTTTTAAATATTAATCAAGATGTCTCGAAACATTTTGTATGTAGATACAATGATTTATAAGTTAAATCACGCATCTCGGATTTTCTAATGTTGCAATATGATTTTTTTGAGAACATTAATGGTATATAGATGGATGTTAATATAAATATAATAACAGTCTTAAAGTATAAGTTTATTTATATATTAGCTGATTATAACCAATAAAAATTTGTGCTACAGAGAAATGTCCTCTAAGTGAATATTTAACCACACAGAAACTTATCAATATCTATTACGTACTTGTTAATAAGTGTTACTTTAAGTTTAGGACAAATTTTTGTCCATTCGTATAAAAAATATAATTTATTGATATTCACATTCTGAACACTGATTGGAACTGTTTATTAGCATTCCTACTAAGCAATATTCCTTATTGCAGCCAAGAGAAAATGATCTCCGGCATGTACATGGGAGAATTAGTGCGATTAGCTTTAGTGAAATTCACGAAAATGGGTCTTCTATTCGGAGGTCACGGTTCAGATCTCCTATTCACGCGAGGTAGCTTCTACACCAAATACGTGTCAGAAATCGAATCAGATAAACTTGGTGACTTTACCAGCTGCATGGAAGTGCTGGAAGAACTCGGTAAGTGAGAGTTACTTAATTCATATGTTTTTCAAGTAATCTTAGTAAAAGTAAAAATAGAGGTAGTGAAAGTATCTCCTTATACTTATTTAATCTTAACAGTTTACGCCAAATATTTGATGAAAACGAAACTTATTCTATAAACTGGTTTTATGTTTTATTTTTTGGTTATATCTTAGTTACGATAAAAAATGTATAGCCAGTTTTTAAGTCTAGTCATGAGCTATGAAACAAATCACTAAAATGAAAAACTGTTCAGTAGTTTTTGCGTGATGTACAAACAAACAGAAATTCTAAAAAATATTGTTTTGTACTTGTACATCCATCCATCCATCCATCAGCCTTTCGAAGTCCACTGCTGGACATAGGCCTCCCCAAGACAACGCCACAACATGTGTTTCGCTCATATGGGGGATAGTGCCGTAATCGCCACGCTTGGCAGTATTGCATCTTGTACTTGTACACTTATTTTTAATTTTAAAGTAGCTGAGCATGTCAAGTGCTAAAAATACAGATCAAAATTGTTTTGTATTTATAGTTGCCTTAAAAACCAAATAGAAACTTTATTTTCAAAAATCTTAGCATAAATAGATAATAGGTAGATTTACATTATCGCATAGGTAGGTATATTATACAGTGTAAACAGTGTTGTGTCTAATACCATATTATCTATACTTATACAAAAGATATAATTGGTGTAAAAGGTATATATATGTTTAAATACGCTATCTAAGTCGATGTCTGTTGTGCTACTTTTACTTACTCGTCGAGTTATGGGAGATTTAGATGTTCCGGCATATATCGTCAAATTATTTAAAGCAAAACTCCGTATACCAGTAGTGTATTACTGGTTTTAGATATCATCCAATGATAATAATTCTATTTTATTTAACTTACTACGGTAGTTAAACACAAAGTGGAAAATGTGAAATCGAAAATAACAGTTACGAGCAGGATTTGATCAAATCCACATTTTCCACTTTGTGTTTAATGTATATGGCTAAGCATGTCAAATGCTAAAAATATATATAAAAATTGTCTAAATATTTACTACGGTACTGCATTATTGCATAAATTAAGTATTTAAATTATATTTCATTATTTCTATTTATTAGTGCTTAGTATTAACTAATCGCAAAATTTAAAAAATATATACTTACTTTAGGTTTACCTTTCGTTAAAAACGTGAACGAAGATATTAAATGTGCAAAAAAAATTATATAATTATTTTACATAGATAAAATTTTTATCAAAATATGCATAGAAATTGAGATTAATTTGGCTAGAGATGGATAACTTTGATTATTAAACTGAAACTAGGTAAAAAATCTCTTTAAATCTCTTCAAATTATGTAAGACTGATTTATGAACTCATTTGAATATATATATATACATTTATTTACATATTAGGTACAAGATTACAATTCATATCTGATTTATTAAAACGCTCTTAAAAATGGGACACATTTTGAGCATATTAACGCGATTTTGGCAACATATAATAATAAATTGTTTATTTAAATAACAGTAATAGTAAAGATAATTTTGTTTTTATTTTATCTGATACTTCATGTACAAAATATCTTTTTGCAAAATAATTTTTACCTACCTATTTGATTAAATTGAGTTTTTATACTGACCTTTTCGGCACAGTAAATACCTATATATTTACTGTGTTTTCGGGCCGCATTTCATGGTATCGATTATCTAATCGAGCGAGAGCAGTAATCTTACTGCACAAGACAATTACCTATGTGTGTAATAGTGTAGGTATCTAGGGAGGACCTGAATGACTTATGTGTCTATTAATGTGTATTCCACAATGTGTGGATTATTTCTCAGTGCGGGATGCTATCTTAATGGTGATGTCACATAATTTCAGCGATCATCGATCATAACACGTTTTTTTTGTTAGAATAATGTTCAATCGGGCAAACAACACATTGTGTATGAACATGGTATTTACTCGATGTGCGAAACGAATTTGTAAAGTCACGTTGGTTGTCGTCTCAGATGGGTTCAATGTATTTATGATAATACGAAAACTGAGAATTATGTTCTATTTTATTCAAACATTATATTCATTCGGTCATGTGTATCGAAAACAATCTAGATAGCCTAACTGTAAAACAGATATCGAGTTCAAGTACCTACCCTTAACTTGAAAATGTGTTTGTATGTTAAAAAAAAAACACTAAATTATTCTATTGTCTATCGGTACCTACTTGATAAGTGTGTAAAGTTGAAATTTAATCCAATGTTTTGATGTAGGTGAATACTATAAAATCTATAAATATAATACGTTCAATGCTCCGTTTACATACATAGATAAATACAGGCGCAAAAAAAAGAAAAAGCATCAAACTTAAGCGGCAATTTCCTTCGTTACAGGTCTATCACACGCGAATGAAGCAGACATGGCCGCAGTACGACACGTGTGCGAATGCGTGTCTCGGCGAGCGGCTCACCTCGTGTCCGCCGGCATCGCGACCCTCATCAACAAGATGGACGAGCCTCGCGTCACCGTGGGCATCGACGGCTCCGTCTACCGTTTCCATCCACACTTCCACACGCTCATGTGCGAAAAGATCGCGCAGCTCATCCGGCCCGGCTTACAGGTACACCAACGCTTTATCTTTTGTCGGAGGACAAGCTTATTGCCCTCTATACTCCTGATAGAAAAATGCAACATTAATCGATAACTTGAATCAGAGAAAACGAACGACAGTACTCCTGCCTGGTTCAGAAAAACACCTCACATCGCTCGGTACGAGAGCAAGGCATCTAAGTAATCTGTTTATCAATGTGTATGTAAAAGCAAGGTTACAACTTGTATCGAAAGTTGGAAACATTGCAGACGTTCTTATTATAACCAAGTGTAAGCAATACCTACACGAAACTCTCCGTGACGCAAATTGATAACAATCTTTTCACAAGTTTAGATAATACTCAGATTAGAATTAGTACATTTTGTTAAACTTGGACTGAGCTAATCTATACTATTATAAAGCTGTAACAGAGCTGTGTCGTGTACATTTAAGATATTTTAGAGAAAATGACTGAATTAGGCTATATAGGCGTGTCTGAACACAAAACAATTTTTTTCAAGTTTTTTGTCTGTTTGTTCGTTTGCGCATCACGCAAAAACTACTGAAGGATTCTAATGCAACTTATTTTATAGCTCTTGATTAGACTTAAAATTTGACATACATTTTATCCCGCTACTATATCGGGAACCTGAGATATAAATTTAAAACTAGCTTTTGGCTGCGGCGGAGCCGCGGGCAAAGGCTAGTATAATAAAATTAAGAAAGGCAAATGGGAAAGCAATGCTGAAAGTTACTGGTCTGAACAGTTATAATAGTGTTCAATTGGGTGAAAGATAATCATCTTTAGAATAGAATATTAATCGCCGTTACTCGTGTAACCCGTTCAGTTGTATAGCAGATATCCTATAATTAGTAATGTCGTCACAGGCGATCTAAATTAAACATTTAATTAATTGGCGATACATAGTAGAGGCATTTTCTTTTCAACCACTAAATGCATAATATTCCACCAACTAAAATAAACCTAATTTTATAAATTAGCATCGATCAGTCTTATGTAAACTTGACATTAATACAAAATGTTAGGACGATCTACATAAATGTAGGTACCTATTACCTATATTGTGGAACCTAGTGCCTATATTATATTGTGGCATCAAAATTAAAAGGTAGTTAATTTCATGTTTTTTAAAAAGCTACACCTTTGGCAGTGTTGTTTATATACCGACCTCCCGTGCCGAGTGACTTCGTTTCCCACACAGAACATTTCTTTGTGTGTGAATGGTTGCTGTGAGTTTGTGTGTGAACGGTTGCTGTGAGTTTGGATGTAGGTACTTTATGACCGTCAATTAGGTTTGTAAAGTGCTATACAGAGATTATTCCAGCTATGTAGTTCCTTTATAAAAAATAAATTTGCTCCCATCAACGTACTTATTGATTGATTGTGTGATGTGATTTCCATAAACATAGTCAAATTATTATGATTTGTATAAAAACTATTAAGTAATCAAAAAGATAAAACACGATAAATTATAAAAATCGCGTTAAGTACATTTAAAAAAAAAACGATAAATTATAAAAAAACGCGATAAGTACATTTAAAAAAATAACAGTATTCTCAAGAAGAAGAAATTTGTGATAGTGAAAATAGGATGTACCTACTTACCTATAACACAGATACGCTAAAATAATAACCACAATAGATACAATATTCTTTTTATTTATTACTATCTTTTGCTGCTTTAGAGATGATGTCCAGAAATGAAAAATGTATTACTCTCCCGATTAAAAAATCAATCCGCACTCTTGAGAGCTCATCACGCCTTTACACATGCCGTAATATATGTGACTATTTGGTCACGCGAGTTTTTATTTTCTATAACTCCTAGATATTCCTTTTTATAAACTAATTATCTACGATGTCCACGGTAATTATATTCTCAATGAAATACTTTAGATAGAGATAATTTATCATCATATTCCTTAAAATAGTCTCGCAATTATTTTTTTATCACAACACGTTACAAAATAATATATTGTGCCTCCGCCCACTTGTTGGACGTATTATAATTAGACACTGCGCGAGTTAAATTGACGTCAACTAATGACGCTGCAGAAGTGTTCATTATTATTAGTATGAGGTAAATGACAAACAGTCGTCTCTCATGTCATGCTTGCTGCGAAAACAATGTTGTTTAAATAGGTATCTTAAACGAAAATTTCGATCATCTCTGACTCCAAACTATAAGTTAACTAGCTGCTGCCCGCAACTTCGTGTGCTAGGACTTTTAAATTTAGTTCATAAATTCAGTAGTAGTTAGGTCACTTGCGAAAAATAGCTTTCCTACGGGAACTGCTGGTTCTTTTTTATATTACGTTGCCGTGTGGGGCCGGCATCAAGAATAGCTCCACCCCGTCTCTTCCTATGGGAGTCGTAAAAGCCTACTAAGGGATTACCGGGGGACCGGGCAGCAGCGTTCCCCTGTGTACTAAAAACATCCACTGCGATCGCCAACCCGAATATCCTTAAGTATTTATTCTAGGTATCAATCCAGTGTCTCATCTATCTACCCGCAAAATTTCATCCAAATCCGCTTAGTCCTTTAGGCGTGACTGACGAACAAATATCCAAGCATCTTCACAAACGTTCACATTTAGTAGTATACTAATGTACCAAATATGAAAATTTGAAGGCAGTGAGATAAGAATTATTTTTGCTAACCACTTCTCACTATTCTACGGATATAATAAACTCTCCTTGCGAGTAAAAACGTGAAAACAACCCCCTCGAGGAGATCCGCCGAGTGCTCTCATCAGTATCATTTTACTATCTCCATCTACTCTCCAAAGGCATACAGTTTTAATTTCATGGAAATCTTACTTCAGCATAGCAAATACGACTAATTACAACACCTCTTTATTTCTGTGTGAATTGATCATACAATCACATATTAATAACTGACCTGTACATAACCTAAATACATAAAGGTAGGTGAACATATTTTTTCGGATTCACCCGTAAATATGTTTAGTCGGACAAACGCTGTATCCCGTCATGCAGTGGAGGGCGTGTTGGCAACATCTTCTGTGATAGATGCCAAATTAGCGTTTTTTACACGACTGCCCAAAAAAGAAGTGTAATATTTATCTTATGTATGACATCCAAAAATAGTTTTTGTCTTAAGGAGTGCTTCCAAGTGAACGCCTATCGCGCATGCGGATGCCGCCTCGTACAAAACTAAATACTTGGTACGCGAAATGTTTCTCTCCAGACTACCTACCCGGATAGATTTAAACATTTCGCCTTCGATCTTTGGTATTGTTAATCAGCATTTCGCATACGCGGCGGATTCCGCATGCGCGATGCGCCGTCACGCACAATAAGTGGTAGAGCCATACTTATACCTATATTACAAGTTAGATTTATGGACTTTGTGACCAGACGCGCACTTCGCTGGGCTCCTATTTCCGCGTGGGTCTAAAAAAGGCTTCTTCAACAAATTTAGTGTTGCATAGGGCTGGAAAGTCAGCCTGGTACCAATAATGAGGGGTTTGACCCTTAAAGCGCTATACAGCTTGGGCAGCAACGTGCCACGACAGTCGTAGTCGCAATGAATGGCCTCTTGCACCTGGGTTTAAATAGGTTATGGTCCAGAGGGACGATAGGCGCAACGTCACTTCACTGGCCTTCGTTTGTGGAAGACGCTACCTATATGGCAGGATATGAATGATTTTTTAATAACCAAAAGGTGCTTAACACTACCATGAATGCGCCTCAAATCACAACGTAGTTCAAGTAGAAAATGTCAAGAGTACTTATTATTTTTATAAGAAAAAATAAATGTGGCCGTCACCGTCCAACACCGGAGCGATCCTATAAGATCGACAAATGTGATTACTGATATTTAAAATGAATCACTATTGCGATTGTAAAATCGTTATTTATTAAGTCTATTGACATGATGACTTTGTAAATTGGTTCCAATATGTATCTATCATGATAATTATTAGATCATATCAATAAAATCTACGATAGGAGTGATTGATTGAAGTAGATATAATTTTAATTACTTTAGTACAAATTATATTATTACAAGATCACTTTTAACCTCGCTAGCAGAAATCAACTGGAATAATAAACACAGATAAAAATAACGTTTCACGGACGATAAATGTAGGCACATGCCATAGCACAATACCTACTACCTACGCTACTACGCAATCTCACGCACTTCTACCCTTTGGGGTGCGGGGGCTGACCCCCGCTTGTATAACATAATTCAAATATTTGAGATAGTGTATTCGTGATAATATGGTACCTAGCTGTTCATAACTTGTTATTTACACAAAGTGTGAAAATGTGAAATCGAAAATAAGTCACGAGCAGGATTTGAACCTGCATCTTCTGGAATACCGTCCCAGATGCCTTGCCAACTCAGCTCTGAATTTAATGAATACTCGTGACTTATTTTCGATTTCACACTTTTTGTTGATTGAGAGATGCTTAAAGCATGTCAAATGCTAAAAAATATATAAAAATATCAAAACTTGTTATTTTTTATAATAAGGCTTCTAATTCGATGCTTGTTTGTTTCAGTTCGACTTAATGTTATCAGAAGACGGTAGCGGCCGCGGAGCGGCGCTAGTCGCGGCAGTGGCTTGTCGCGAGTTACAAGTTTCGTAGGCATTGGCCATGTCAGTGTCCAAGCGATCTCTCCACAGGCCTCCGTGACATAACTAAGCTTTAGAATGTAAGCCGCTAACAACACAGATATTGCAGTGATCAACATCACAATAATAGGGTTTAGTACGTAATATTATATAAACAGTTTATTTATAGGTTCAGTAAATATATATTGATTGATACCACTCAATTTCTTTAATATTACGTTACTACTAGTTAGCAAACATTTGAGCATTTCGTTTTACGTCCTTTAAATGTAAAGTTCAAGTTAGTGTGAACAAGGCGTCTGCTAGCGGCTGTAATATACCTTTGTAAAGAAGGTTACTGTAATATGTCAAACAGGCGTGTGCTAATGAATCTGTGTGGTCTGTTTTGAAAAAAAAATTGTTGACATTATTGCTCTTAAATCTGTATCTTTATATTGCGCACGTGGACAGCAGAACTTCTGTATTTTCTTGTTTATTTTATTTTATTTATTAACCATGAATTGTACTTATAATGAATTAGGTCTAGTCAAGATATTGAGACGATGATGTTAAAATTCTGTCAGTGTCGTTAAACTGTATTTATATAGTAGTACACATCCGCGCATTTGTTAAGAGATGAAGGAAGACTGATTTAAAGATACAGATGATGCTAATAGACTAATATATTATTAGTCTACAGTAAAATTGGTATTAAACATAGTATCAATCGGTATACGTCAAGCTATATAGTTATATTTTGTTGTCAGCACAACGTTATAGTGGCTCTGGGAACATCTTCAGAAATTTGAGTTATATTAGCAATAAGTAGATAATAGTAATATATTTTTATCGGAGAGAAAGCTCTTAAATTGGTAATTAGATTTATGTATTAATAGCAACTGTCGAAAAAAAAATAGAAAGATATTAAATAACTAAGCAGAATTTAAGCCTATCTACTTAATATTTTATACAGCGACAATTTGTGTGATATGTATTATTAAACAAATTTTGTGTACATTGATTTAAATTAATATTTATACTATCCCCACGTGAGAATATGAAAGGTAGTACGAGTATAGATCCATATAAAATCTATTTTATGCCTTTTGTAGTACAAATACCTACATGTATTATACATACCAAGATTAACGACATAGACGCTAGCTGAACAAAATGTTAGGGTACCTATTTTTTACATAATCACATATAACAAACAACTGAAGTTCTAAACTAACTAATTGGTCTAAACACGAATATGGTTACGTTATTAGATCCTGAGAATCGCAATATAATTATTTATGTTGAAGTAAACAAATATTAGGAGCGTATTTTACTTTTTTAATCATTCCATGAATTGTCAAGCATCAGATATGTTAACTTTATGGTGTATCATGAAAAAATAGAAGTAATAAGTTCTCCGTGGGATCTTTAAAATTTTAAAATGTTAGTTAAATATACTAGCCACCATATAAACACTGAATTTGATCAATACTGTCAATAAAGTTGCTATGTTTTGATATTTTACTGTGATAGAACTAAGATTAGGTCAAATGTATTATTTTCTGCGTATATTCGTTTTTAAATTCATGTAATACATTCAATTATGAATCAATAAGTAGGTACCAACTTAAATTTGTAAATCTTTTTCAGATTTTTATTGATGTTATGGAGTTATAGAAACGAGTTGTTATTTTATTATTACTATTTATCAACATGCAAACTTATACAACAGTAACAATACAATTATAATTGGGTTCTCGGTTTCATGGCACATCACGCCCAATGATAGTTCCTATTTTAATTATATAGGTGCATTTTAATTTACGTATGCGTTATTCAATATATGTATGTACCAAGATATTTCGGGAATCATGATTATATGACCTGGTATAGCTTTCGAGTGATAATTTCAATATACTTACAATATTTTTAACAACTAGATTCCTATTCTATTAATTGCATCACATGGTTCAAAAGAGCATTCACGAAAATCACCGAGCATGTCAATCAAAGAGTATATAACCACACGTTACGTTTTAATGCGAATGAGGCGAACGGATTACGTGTAGAAATCTGTAATATCTGCTTAAACCTTAAAAAAAAATTGTAACTTCCCTCGCATTTGTGTTGTACAGTTTTATAATCATAGCATTACTATCCTACTGATGGACATAGGCACATGGCACACTATTGAATGAAATTTATTAGGTCATGCTCTTACACAGTGAGGCCACGCGGTCTCGTGCACTATGTGAATCTGCAGGTTCAACGTATAAAGAAAGTTTCATAATCATTTACGTATGTACCTTAGAATACATAGGTCATTTCGAAAAGACGCAAGTGCGTCCTTCAGTACAAACTCAAGGACTGTCTTGATGTTCATCGATTCTATCACTAAGCTATCACTGCTGCTATTTCGGTACTTTTTCGTTTTCTGCAAATATTTTTGCAACATACATAATATATTAAACTTACTTTTTATAATTAGGGTGTAGTATGTAGGTACAAAAAAAATAATGTAAATTATTGCTTAGTTTATAGTTTCATATATCTACATAATGTACTCGTATATCAGATCGAGTTTTAATACAATGGATATTATCTTTTGTTATATATATAGGTAAGTTAAATGAGCAATATTAGTACTAGTGATATATACAAGTTTTGTCTGTGCTAGGTCACGCTGCGCGCTGTGACAGCAGCATAACTAACGATCTTTCAGTGTACCTACTCATCACGGTAGTTAGGACTCGTATATCACCGGCCCTTTTATTTGCAACCAAACAATCTCCTTCGTTTGATGGTCTATTCGAATCAACCACGGGACATTGCTTATCTTGTTTATAAGTCTAACGATGCCAGTAATCAAGAATTGAATATTCACGAAAATAGGAGCGCCCAATCGTTGACGACTTTCCAACAAAATATTTTTATTGTTTCAATATTGTACTTATTTGGGCTGAGACTTAATAACATCTAATAGTCACTGCCTTTGTGATAGTTATATACAATGTTATGATAAGAGTACAACTTTTCAGGAAAAATGTACTTATTTGATCATTTTGAACCAGTCAAATCGTAAATTTAGTAATTGCTCAAATATGAAAAAAGAAAATAGTGATCTATTGATAGTTTTACTTCCTTTATGGTCCAGTTACTTAATGTAATCCTGCGAGTTATAAGTTTATGGATATTTTCTGCATCATTAACAAAATACCACATTCCGCGTTTATCTGGAGAGTGTCTAGGTAGGTAAGCGTAGCACCTAACCGCAGAAAATGTACGTAGAATTTTAAATTAAAGAAACCAGAACTAATTTGTTGTTGGTTACATTATATTATTAATTTCATTTTATTTTTAACCTATATTTTTTGTAAAATAGGAACACAAAATATTATTTGAGCCATTTAAAGGTACTTAGTAAAATGAAATCATGATTAGTAAGCTCTAATAACATAGAAGCTTCTAGAAATACTATATTTCAGAAATAAATTTCTATAAAAACCCTTTCTTTCTTTTATTACCGCCATCCCTAAGCCCTTACTAGTCCCAAAAAAATTGTATAGCTGGCAGTTTGGCCATTACAGTGATAAGCGAAAATTCTAAATTCAAAATTAAAATTTCATTTGTTTATCCTATAAATTAAATGATTCACTGTTTAGAGACAAATGTGTTAAGAGTTGGAGTACATTTCACCTTTGAAAACTAAAAATTAGCACTTATCTTAAAACTTTTTGTTCTGTGTTCTGTATACTGTGTGTGTACTGTGGCTTTCCATCCATCCATCCATCAGCCTTTTAGCGTCCACTGCTGGGCATAGGCCTCCCCAAGAATGGGGGATAGTGCCGTAATCGCCACGCTTGGCAGGCGGGTTGGCGATCGCAGTGGATGTTGTTAATACATGCTGCTGCCCACTCCCCCGATATGCCCTCAGTCGGCTCTTACGACTCCCATGGGTGGAGAGGGGTTGCAGCAAAGGACACATGCCCCCCCTGGCATGGCAGGGCTGTCGGTGCCGAGGACGCTGCAGCACTTCTTTTGTCAGCCGCAAGCGGCGGCCGAAGTTGGAGCTCCGGCGGCAATCTCGCGGCTAGAGCATCGAACCGCGGACCAAAGACCGCAGCAATGCGGTCAATGATCACGCGGAACGATTCGTCCTCCAGTTCGGGTCCAGCGCCTGACTGGGTAGTAGACGAAGCCGGGGCAGCTGCAGGGAGCCCAAGCTCAACCCGCAACCCGGCCTGTCCCTGCTTCAATTCCGCCATCCGCGCCTCGAGGCAGCGGTTAGCCTCCTCGAGGCGCTGATTCTGTGCCTCCAGACGAGCGTTCTGAGCCTCGAGGCGCTTGTTCTGCTCCGCCAAGCGCCGAACAGATAGCGTTATTTCGTGCGCGGCGTCTTTGAGGCCACGCGCGAAGTTTCCTTTCAGGTTCCGCGAACCAGCTGCCACCGTTTCCACTATGGCCACACTGTTCAGGGCTCTCTCTCTTCGACCTGGACCGTCCCTATATGGCCCTCGTCTGGGAGGCGGAGCTTTTCCGTTAGAGTCGCCAGGCGCTCCTCGGCGTTCTGCTCCGCCTCTAGCCTTTTCAGGCTTAGGGTCTCTGCTCTTTTGGCAGACGTAGCACGTGGTGCAGGTGCCACAGGACGACTCATGCCTCGACCTCTAACACTGTACAGCGCTTTCGAGGGAGGCGTCTCAACAGGGCAGTCCTCCGATTCGGGCTCCGCGCTTCCTTGGGACATGGTGCGCTTCTGCGATGGATGTTCAACATCCATCTGCCCGGCACTCGTGTCTGCAGCAATGGTATTGAACTGCCCGCCTTTCTGGTATTTACCTTCAGAGTTGTATATTACTTTACCGAGCGAAATCAGCGCCACTGTCGCAATATCAGCGACATCAGTGGGTATTATTTAGTACTTGAAAGAAATATTAAAGTATTCCATGATCATTTATTAGTCAACTTACCTGTATCAAAAGATGAATCGATTAAACTAATTAAAAATTGTACTTTATTTAAATATTAAATCAATTCTTCAATTGGCATTACAGAAAAAAGTTTAAGAAAAAAGTTGTTCATAATTAAAAGATCTACACTTTGATCATCGATAAAATTTAATAAAATTGAACGGTTGGGGAGAAAATGGCGAAAAATAAAAAAAAGGGAGGAAAAAAAGTAAAATTGTTGCCTTTCGGAAGCAATAAATTGAAAAATATTGATGAAAAAGAAGTTTAATAAAAAAGTTAGTAAATTTAATTTAGAAGAGAAAATGTCTACAATTTTTTGCCTAACACTAACCGTTCTCGAGATATCGAATTAAACGCATTTTCATCGAAATGACCTTGAGAAGACCTCGCCAGAATCCCTCAAATTGGAATATATGCTCAGAATACACCCCCCCTATCGAACCTTCATAATCCCCAAACTACATAATTTTGTTTAGGTATTTATTTCCGTAATTGCACTGGACTATAATGGCTTGACCGAAAACCTGACTACATGATTAAAATAGTGTAGGTATGCATATAAGTGTCATCTGTTTAAATCTAGAGAATAGCACAAGTTTTCGAAAGTAGCTATTTAGGGGAATATTAAACTAACCCACAATGTCATTAATTAAATAAAACCAAGATCACTCTTATAAAATTATTTATTTGGAGGATTCTGAGGAACTGCCACCAACTTTAATATTCAGGTTCACTCATTTGTAACCTTAGATAATAGGTTCTTTAGCTAAGTTTGTAACCCACGAAAACGTCAATATGCCTACTATAATATAACTAAAAACGAGAAACTTAATAAAACAACAACAATGAACAAAAGTAACAAGGAAATAAAAAGAGTTCACCGAAGTGATAGAATACGTTAAAATTTTGAGAACTTTGTTTTATTTAGGTTTAATGCATGCAACTATGTAATTTATAATTAACTTACCTACTTAGGACTTTGCCAGCGGTTCTGCCGCAGCCAAAAGCTAGTTTTTAGGCTTTAACTTACCTACTTACGACTTTGCCAGCGGTTCTGCCGCAGCCAAAAGCTAGTTTTTAGGCTCAGGCTAACTAACCACTGAAGTAATGCAAGTTCCCGTGGCCCGCCAACACAGGCGTAGAGACGGCACACGGCGGGTTTATTTAGTGGCTGAGGGCCCCACATTACCCTGTTCGTTGCCCCGAACGACGAGGTGTGCGGTTAGGTACATTTTTTCCCACCTTAACAAAAAAAGGGTAACTAAAAAATAAAGACACCGCACTGTCAACTAAAAAGTGAAGCCACTTGTGTGCGTGAGTGTTGTCACGGGAAAGAAACGATCTCTACTTTGGGTAAATTTTTAAAAGTTTTATGTTTAAAACATAAAGGAAGTAAAAGTATAAAGTAAGTTTTTGATAGGTATTTAGATATTTTTAGCATTTTACATGCTTCACACTACATTACAACACATTTCACTTTGTGTTTAATGTAAGTTTTT
Organism: Leucoma salicis; assembly: GCA_948253155.1. Lineage (NCBI taxonomy): Eukaryota > Metazoa > Arthropoda > Insecta > Lepidoptera > Erebidae > Leucoma > Leucoma salicis. The sequence continues at coordinate 12,582,652 of OX411815.1, forward strand.
GATGTATATTTTTTTTAGCATTTGACGCGCCATCATATAGTATGAATTTTAATTGCAAAATTAAACTTGTTTTTTTTTTTCACTGGTTGGTGGAGTGAAAGAGACACGTGCTTTGGCGTATTAGTAAATAATTATCTTTATTTGCTGTTGATTTATCAATATTTCTTTATTTTTGTGTTGGTGGAGGTTATTTATCGATAATCTGTAAGTATTCACTTATTTTATACTACCTGAGTACTTAATACGATGGACGGTGACCCGCCCGACCCGGATGGAGATGATCCGGATCCAGTCCAACAACAAACTAACACTTTGCCTCGCTCTCTACAATCTATTAGAGATAATATGGACGTAGATGAACTGCTAAATGCCAGCCTAGCAAGTAGAAAATGAGGTAAAACTTCAAAGGACTCCTCAACCTACCTCCCATCAAAAAAGAAACATTACCAACCCTTCCCAAGCTACTCCCTCTATACAATCTACGTTTTCCCATCCCGATTACGAACCGAATAAGCGATCCTATTTTGATAATGATTCAGCTCCGTTTATAGTCCATATAAGCAGACACTCTGATTACCCTTCTGCTAACGTAGCACTTCTCCCTATGAAATTCGGACATTTCCTATTTAAAAACAATATTAATCAATATACATCGCACGTGGTGGAGTAAAACGTATAGGTAGAAATAGAGAATCAGTAGAGTTTATTTCTGCTGACGACGCTAACTCATTTCTTATACACCCGTCCCTTACTGCCACTAAATACAAATATATCATCTATTCCATTTTACAACATCACCCGCATGGGTATAGTAAGAGATGTGCCAACTGAATGGTCTATTGAGGAATTTGTTACAGCGATTGATGTCCCCCAAGGTTATGGTTCCGTCATTAGAGCACGAAGATTGAATAGAAGGACAACAAGTGAAGGAAATACAATCTGGATCCCTACCCAAACGGTAGTTTTGACCTTTCTAGGCCAAAAATTACCCTCCCACATCTATAGCTTTTTTACATCCATGCCAGTGGAGACCTATATCCTACCGACCATACAGTGTTTTAAATGCTGCCGGTTTGGACATGTTGCGAGCCTATGTAGATCAAACCCCCGCTGCTTCGTGTGTGCTCAAAACCATGACGGATCATCCTGCTCTAGACAAGATCCTACCTGTCTATTTTGTTCTGGAAATCATCAAGCCAGGGACCCCTCCTGTCCTGAACACTCACGCCAAAGATCTATTAAACTGGTTATGTCGCAAGAAAATATCTCATATCTAGAAGCATCTGCCAGGTTCCCCCAGGTTAGAAAGTCTTTTGCGGTCACCGTTAAAACACCCACCATAACAAACCCCTCATATATTGATATATACATCTTGAGGGGGTGATACCCCCTCAAGATGTAATATCAACTCCAGCCCCTATAGCAACTACCTCATATAGGAAGACAATACTCATCCCTCAAAGTATCCAGCCCCGGTTATAACAAACATCTACATCAGGCAATAACAAGCACCCCGGCCCCAGCTCTCCCTAATGGTTGTGCTATTGCCAACCCCCCTGAAGATAACTTGTTTGAACTACTCTTATCTAGCTTAATAAATATCCTATCTAAATTCAGCGTTACTGAACTACCGTCCAGCTCTCTACAAAAACTTACTAAGCTTGTTTCAATGGTCAATAAAATTCCCAGTAACACTTCAGTGGAACTGCCGGAGTATCACAAATAATAATTATAAACAGGCAACGGCCTACCATACTGGCAGTTCAGGAGACGTGGCTCAGACCGGGTTCCTATTTTAGGGTGCCTGGCTTCTCGTGTCTCCGGGACGACAGGGTGGACGGTCGGGTTTGTTCCTGCATCCTAGTTTCTAGATCTGCTATATTCTCCCAAATCCATCTACCTGCTCATTCTGATTTTTTGCACATTGTTGCCATCCGTGCTCTCAATATTTCCTTTGTCTCTATATACATCCCTGAACCAAGTATCACAGTATTAAACATTATGTTCAATATTATTACAGGCCTCCCCACACCCATTATGATCCTAGGAGACTTTAATGTACACCATTGCTCCTGGGGCTCCCATTACTCTGATTCACTCTCGCACTATTTTTTGGAACGAACTGACAGCTTAAACATGTGTACCTACATATATTAAACAACGGTTCTCCGACTAGGAGCGTCTCCCCTATACAAAATTTTAAAAGAAAAGAAGTAGAACGAACATACTCCTCTTCTATGACCTTAGATAACTTTCTAAATTACAAAAAAATTGCTGCAGAAACAACTAAAACATTAACAAACAAAAAAAGGGTTGGGTGGAGAGCATTCTGCGAATCTCTTTCACAAAGTTCCCACACATCCTTGGTATGGGATAAAGTCAGGAGGTTCCGGTGTGCCACTGCTTTTGAAAACCCCTCTAATGATATTTTGGGACATATTGAAAAATTCGCCCAAAAACTAGCTCCCCCATATGTGGCATCCTATGAGGAATCCACTGTATACACAAACACTCTCATACATTCCGCTGATGAATTAGAAGCTCCATTCTCGCCAGATGAATTCCGTATGGTCTTGGAAAATTTGAAAGATTCTTCTCCAGGGGGAGATGGCATCCCTTATTCTTTTATAATAAATAGTGGCCCCATAACTAGACTTAATACTCCGAATCCTAAACCAAGTTTTCATCATTGGTATTCTCCCTGAGGATTGGAAATCATATATTGTACTACCTATTCTTAAACCTGGAAGATTGAACTGACCCCACAGCTTATCGACCCATTGCTCTATCGTGCACCATAGCAAAAATCTTTGAGCATCTGATAAAAAACCGTCTAGAATGGTTCCTGGAGAACAAGGATGTTCTTCCAAAAAGCCGGTTTGGGTTTAGAAGGGGTTTAAGTACTATGAATAGCCTCAGTGCTTTAATTACAGATATTCGAATTGCATTTACCAAACGACAATATCTAGTCGGGGTGTTTCTAAACATCTCTGCAGCTTATGATAATGTGCTTCTTCCGGTGCTCAGGCAGAAAATGCTACATCTGAGAATCCCAATGAGGATTGCCAACTTCATCTATAATTTCCTCTCATCTATAAGAAATAATTATTAATGCACAAAATTTAACACTCCCTCCTAGAACAGTTTGGAAAGGTCTCCCAAGGTCCCCTAGGGCTCGGTGCTCACTCCCCTTCTCTACAACATCTACACTTATGACCTGGATCTATCTGTAAACTGCTTCTGCAACGTCCTTCAATATGCGGATGACCGCGCAATGTATGCTGCAGCTGATAACATAATGGACGCGATTAAAATATCGCCTTAACACGGCCATATCCTACTTACAAGAATGGCTATCAGATCACGGCTTAACCATATCAACTACGAAGAGCAACGTTACTGTTTTTACACGATGCAGAGTAGTTCCCACCATTTCCATCTCCTATAAGGGCCAAAACATCCCTCATAATGACAAGGTCAAATTCTTAGGCATGGTCCTTGATTCCAAACTAACGGCATCCCATCACATTAACCACGTTGTAAAGAAATGTGAAAGGAATATTAATATCTATTCTCCGTGCTTTATCAGGAGCTTGGTGGGGTAGCCACCCATATTCCCAAAAGCTTATTTATAATGCTATTATCCGCAGCTTTCTTGATTATGGCTCCTTCCTGTTAGAACCCTGTAACAATTCAGCGTTAAAGGAACTTGACAGGATCCAATCAAAATGCCTCCGTATTGTGATTGGGGCTATGAAATCTTCCTCAATTAATGCCTTACAGGTTGAATGCTCAGATCCTCCTCTCCGACTTAGGAGACAATATCTATCTGATAGATTCATCTACAAGGCTCTCCAGCTTTCTTCTCATCTTATCCTCCCTAAACTTCAAGAACTTTCCAATCTTATTACATCTAGTACATTCTGGACCCACAAAGAACCCCCCTGCTTAATTAATAGTTTTCTCCATTATCTACGACTCACATGCCCTATTTTTCAATGTTGACTAAACCCTCTCTTTGATAACCCTTATAAAGCACTCATCTCTCAACAGAGTATTGAATTAAATTTGGGCCTCTCTTGAAGCAGCTCCAATCCTAAATTCTGCAATTGAACTTAACTGGAAAGACTGTTTGATCATTTACACAGATGCCTCAAAACCTTCCATGGTTGACTCAGTAGGAGTAGCCGTCTGGATACCAAGGTATAAAATAATTCTCAGCTTTAAATGTCCCCCTGAATGCTCAGTGTTCACAGGAGAATCTATTGCTATACTTCGGGCGCTCCTCTACATTAAATCACATAATATCCATAAGTCAATAATCGCCACGGACTCATTAAGCTGTCTATCAGCCATCAAATCAAATCCATTTAAATCTAAACCTAAAAACATAATAATTCTAAGAATTAAAAATTTACTTTATCAATGCTTGTCAAGAGGGATCTTTGTTCACCTTATATGGATACCGGGCCACAGTGGCATTGCAGGAAAATCGCAGGACCAGTGTGCCAAAGAAGCCTTGCTCAATGGTTGCCATTGAGATCACACTGCATGCTTAACGTGACCATACGTCCCGTTTTGAGCGGGACAGTCCCGTTTTCAGGCTGTCTGTCCCGTTGTCCCCAGCCAGAGCAAAATTGTCCCGTTTTTGCAAACAGACGAAACTTACTTATCATCACGCCATTTCCCTTGCTAGGTAAGTAGAAATAACAGTGCCAAAAGGCTCTATTCTTGCATACATCTCTCGCTTCCTCAACATTTATAATTCTCTTAATACACGCTCGCCGGTTTCGGAGACTCATAACTCCACCTTCCTTCAATACAATCATGACCGATTTGGTATAGGTAGGTTAGTCTCGGTCACCACTGAAGGAATGTAACATGGTTCCGGTGGCCTGCCAATAAAGGCGGAGAGACGGCACACGGCGGGTTTATTTAGTGGGTGAGGGCCCCACACCGCCCTGTTCGTTGCCCCGAACGACGGGGTGTCCGGTTAGGTAGATTTTTTCCCGACTAAACAAAACAAAAGGTTAGTCTCGGTCGGCTTCCACTTTCGCATAATAATAGGTATTTAGATATTTTTATCATTTGACATGCTTAGCACTATACATTAAACACAAAGTGAAAAGTTTTTTTTTTTATTAATTCCGCAAGTGTCCCGCTCTGACACCAAAGATAAATGGTCACGTTATGCATGCTCTCAAGATCTAATCCCCCTAGCCAAGACAACTCTATACTCTAAATGGGACGGCCTATGGAAGGAATCTAGTAGGACCAAAGGAAAATACTACAGGTCTGTTCAAGACAATATTCATCAAAAACCCTGGTTTTTTAAGCATGGTGATATAAATAAGCGAACAATTTCGGTAATCTGTCGTTTACGCCTTGGCCATGCCTGCACCCCTGTCCATCTAGCAAAAATACGGATCAGAGACTGCTCCCTATGTGATTGTGGGTTGGACGAAGGAACCTCAGAACACATTTTTTAACTGTCCTAGAAACTCTCCTTCTTTGTACGAATCCCTCCCTCGATCTATCCCCCTTCCTTCGGACCTTGCATCTATCCTCATGAGAGTACATTCCCCATTTGTATATATACTGAGCAATTTTATTAACACAAGTTATCGGACGGTATCCACACTAAGCCCAATCGTCGACAAACACCTGCATAAGAAAGAAACCTCAGAAAACTGGACATTGGCGGTATCAATGGGATCGCCATAAAACGAAGAAGAAGAAATTAAACTTACTATATTGGATTAATGCATGTAAATGCATTCCGATAGATGGCGTTGGTCGTAAAGACAAATGTGATGAGGAAATTGGGACGACCGAATAGGTCGGTACGATAGCTCAGTGGCCTTAGAGCACTTCCCCGGATTGGATAAGACGCGGGTTCGATTCCCGCTCGTACTAAAAATCTCTTTTTCCTTATTCACAAATAATTTGTACTTTATAAAGTAAGCTTACAGCAAATCATATAGAGAATATTATGGTGCTGACGACGTATTCATGTACGTAACGTACGTACGAAATTGTAGTCATTTGGGGTAATTTTAAATCATACTCTGGTAACACTTGTGGTTTAACGCACTTCGTTTTATGGCATGGTTTAGTTTGTATTTGTGTGTGAGCGCGTGTATTCACAAATTTGGCATGATTTTATATGACTTCACTGGATTGTTCGTAATGTCCGTCTACATTTTTTTACTCGAAATTTTGTATAGGTATAGTCCAGAGAGCTCAAAAAAAGGATTAGGTAGTCTAGGTAGACTTTCATCCTGGAAAATTAGATTGTTCCTGTGGTATAAGTATTTTTATACTACACCTGCTCGGAAAATAGGCAATAATAACCTTCTTTCTTATTTAATAAAAGCATGTCAAAAATGATGTAGAAAATAGGTAGGTAAATACTTTATTACTGTCACATGCATATTCGGAAGGAAAGTAAATGACAATCCATTTAATAAAGCGGTGAGCGGGAAGATAAACTTTATGAAAATCCATTATTAACGTGCTTTTTCCTTTTTTTGACAATGTTAATAGCACGGTCGCATACTACCTAATTTAAATAACTATTATGATATTTTAGAGAAAAAAGTTTACATGTCTAATTTTGCAGAATGATAATGGCCACATCACATCACCCAAACCAAAGGCATAGGTGTTGGAGACGAAGGATAAGGAGATGGAAAGTAAAGTCAAGTATAAGGAAAGTCAAGGAGATCGATAGGAAATATGATGAGTCGAAAAAAAATATCTTTTGGCTTCCTCCAGCACTCAATCACCAGACTAGAAAACAATGTTCTAATGTGTCCATGTCACTATTTATTTACTATTTCCTATAAAAAAATATTGAGACATTATTTTTAGGTTTATTCAATGCTTCTTGTGCAAATTAACAATAACATACATTAAGTAGATTATTTCACAACCTAACAACAAATGTGTGTAGTTACAAAACATAATAAAATCTTGACATTTCATACAATCAGATCTCTAATAGAGCACAATCCCATTGCGCCTATTTATTCTGTAAAAAGGAAAGAGAGATTGCCACGAAGATTCTTATGTAAATTCATTACCTCCTGATATTTCCAGCATACATTATTATAAAATTTCTTACATATTACAGGCACAGTCTGAAGGTATTCGTGATGTTTTCTTTGGGGGACTGAGCCTTTTGGATGTACCGGTGCCATACTGAATACCAGAACCTATCCGTTCTGGGTCAAGCTCGCCTGTCTCTATTTTAGCCAAAATTGTTTTAGAACATTTTAAAAATGCCTCTTCCACATTTTCTCCTGTTTTAGCACTAGTCTCTAGGAACATCAATTCTGAAGAAAAAAGAAAATATTTTATTGACTATAAATAAATTAAAAATACCTGTATAAGATGTGGAAATAGTTGAGCAAGTGATTAAGTTACCATTGTCTTGGGCAAATTGGCTTGCCTCCGTAAATGTGACTTCCCTAGATTCCTCCATATCTTTTTTGTTGCCCACTAGCAAAATTACAATATTAGGACTAGCTAGTGTTCTAGCATCTCTAAGCCAATTTGAGAGAGCATTGAATGAGTCCCGAGAAGTGATATCATACACAAGTAAAGCTCCTGCCGCCCCCCGATAATAGGAACGAGTAACTGAACGGAATCTTTCTTGGCCAGCAGTATCCCATATTTGTAGTTTAGTTGACTTGCCTCCTATATTTACAATTTTAGAGCCAAATTCAACTCCAATGGTATGACAACGGTCTTCTTTAACTGCAATAATAACATTGTACATATTTAATAGCTTTATCATTTTGTGGTAGGTATTTCACTCTCATAAAGATACATATAGTAAATCATTAAAAATCAATGAAATGTAATGTTTCTCTACCGCTTTTCACATTTCTCGCAAGTTGATTATACAGACAGTGTAATACGGGATATATAATAAAAATATAAATAATATAATATAATAGGAATATTTTCACTCATGAGTGAATAGGATTAAGTAATTAAACAAACAAACAAGAACTTATTGAACATCTTTAAAAAATCTTATGCTACCAAAGTGCATGCAGCACCTCTTTCAATAGAATTAGTGTAGATAAACTTATACCATTATACTCACATTTGTTCCCAATGAAATTGTTTAATAGGCTGGACTTGCCTGTGCCTGCGCTTCCAATAACGAGAAATTTAAACAAATATTCTGAAAATAAAGAAATAATATAAAAACAACTAACTAGTTTAAATAACAAAAATGGCATCAAAAATATCATAAGTACTAAAAATAGCGTTTTTTCTTGATATGTGTGTGTATATATTATTTTACAAGTGCAATATATGATAAATAGAGACATTTTAAGTTAACGCTTCGCTTATGAGGTGTGCAAAACATAACATATTATGATACTTTCATATCCAACCTTGGAAGTGAACTGTAACCTACTTGTAATCGTGATATCGGAATGATACATTCAATGTGTATATAGTTTAGATGATAATACAAAAATTTGGTATCTAATAATCTTGGCACTGATCTGTTGATGGAGACAGGAGGTAGCTACTAGAAAAACCCTCGAATTAGGGACTTATACGATTCGTTTTGATAAGTCCAATAAATTACAAACATTCCAAGCGATTTTTTTTAACTACCTACTTATTATTTTCTAAGTAAATATATGAGTAGCGTAGTTTATTGTTTACACAGACGCATATAAAGGCACTTACCGTATGATTCAGACATTGTTCAATCATAAATGATAAACAAACATAAGGATAGTGCGTAAACAGCTACAATACTTTCAAACGCTAAATATTGTATTTTTAATTAGGTATATAGGTAATTTACATGCAACTATTATTGCAAAATTCAATTTATTCAATAACTTCACAGACTAATAACTTCCTTTTCTACTTACTCTACTCTTTGTTACAGAGTAAAGCTACAGATACATGCTCATTAGTAGCACGAAAGCATGCTATTAATGAGCAAATGCTACTTAGTAGCAAGTGTATCAAGACATTGCTAGTAATAGGCATGCTTATTTCGAGCGTGCTATATAATCGACAGCCGTTCGATTTTCAAGCATTTTCACAACACAACTGACTACTCAACAAATTAAATAAAAACAATTCACAATATACAAAACCGTCCAAATAGTATAAAAACACGAGAGGAAGATTAAAGTAGCATGCTATTAAGCAAACATGTTCAAACGTGCTCAAAGCATGCCCCCTTCCACCCGCACTACAGGTAGCATGCAGGTGCAAAGCTACAGATAGACATGCTCATTAGTAGCACGATGGTATTAATAAGCAAATGCTACTTAGTAGCAAGTGTATCAAGACATTGCTAGTAATAGGCACGCTTATTTCGAGCGTGCTCAATAATCAACAGCCGTTCGATTTTCAAGCATGCTACCTGTAGCGCGGGTGGAAGGGGGCATGCTCTGAGCACGTCTAAGCATGTTTGCTTAATAGCATGCTACCTACTTGAATCTTCCTCTCGTGTTTTATACTATTTGGACGGTTTAGTATGTTGTGAATTGTTTTTATTACTAAAATTAAAAACTTAAGATCAGATATGTCACACAGAACTTAATAGAATTTAAAATTCAAGGAGCTCCGGTTCTGGTGCATTAGAAATATACCTTACCTTATACATGAGTATGCTTAAAACTAGCATGCCTTTTGCTAGCAAATGTAAATAGTTCAAAAGCATGCTCATTTTTAGATTGCACAAAATGCATTTATGAAACCAGGCTTTAGCTAAGTAACGGCCGCCTATAAGCCAGTACGATTCTCTAATCGACGCTAATAATTGTTGAGGACCTGCGTGCATTAATTTTATATGCTCGAAATTAAATAACAAAAATAGACGTCGTGGGACGTCTACCAGATGTGAAAACATGAAAATTATTTTGTAAAAATAATGAATAGAAATAAAATGATCATAACTTTTTCAGAAGGTGGAGAAAATAGTACTAGACGTTCCAGTCCTACGGGCCGAAATTGCAAAACTACATCAAGAATTGCAAGACAGGGACCAATGGGCCAGAGCCAATAATGTGGAAATTAAAGATATTCCCCAGAAGAATCATGAAAACCTATATGAGATTGCTCAAAAAATTGGGCAGATTTGTGACTTTCCCATCAAAAAAGAAGATATAAATTATATAGCACGTATACCAACCAGGGCACCTAACGTTGAGAAACCTATAGTTATTGCGTTCAATAACCGCTATATCAAGGAAGAATTGGTAGCATCAGCGCGGAGATGTAAGCTGCTCAACCTTTCTAACTTGGGTTTTAGCGAGAAATTTCTACGTCAATGATCATCTGACACAACGTAACAAATGCCCTGCTAAATAAAGCAAGAACCCTAGCGAAGGAAAAAAAAAATCCAATTCATCTGGGTGAAGCACTGCAAAATCATGGCCAGGAAATCTGACACTTCCCCTACATTTTTTATAAAGTGCGAGAACGATCTTCTAAAAATAGCTTAAGTTCCACAGATAGATACTTAATTTTCTTTGAATGTTACGTTATGTTAAAACTCGACAGTTTGGGAACCACATGCAAAGTAAAAACCTTTTGTTTAACCTATCGCTGTGTTATAGTTGTAGTGAACGGGGAAGTCAACCAGGTAATAATGCAAGTTATTCTATACATTGGTATGCAAATATCGCCAGCTCGCGCTGTTGTTTACAGTCACTTAATGCTCATTATTGCTTGCGAGCGTGTAGCTGTAGTGGTGATAATTCTTTGCATACTTATTAGCTCTTGCGTAGACGTGTTTCTTGAGAGTTTAGCGGTGCTGCCATTTTATTTTTATACTACCGTATTCTTGTTTATAATATACACAATTTGTTGGACTTCGCCATATTATCAATTTAACTTATTTCTCCACTACATTAAATATAAAAATACTACAAATTTATTAAAACGTGCTATAAAGAACGACCAATAGAACATAAATATGAATGGTATATACAACACCTATAATAACGGCCTATTAATAAATACATTTATTTTGTTTCGCTTGAGTTATGTGTTACTATCTGTTATTAATGGCTCCTGAGGGTTTTAATATATACTACCAAAATACTCGAGGATTACGCACGAAAACACACCTATTTAAAAGGAATTTACTGCTTAATTCGTATGATATTGTTTCGTTAACAGAAACCGGGCTGATTAGTGATATTAGCGATAGCGAACTATTTGATGATAGATATATTGTTTGTCGTAGGGATAGAAATTATGCTGCCACGCGTGAGAGATATGGCAGGGGAGTGCTTTTGGGTATACGTCGTGAGTATATAGCGGTCGATCGCCCGGAGTGGTCATCGTCTGCTGAAGACATACGGGTCACCATCTCCCTTAAAAATAAAAATAAAAATAATAGTTCTGTTATGTTACATATTTGTACTATTTATCTATGTAGTGAAAACTTTGGCCTTTCCTTTAATTCACAACTGCGTAACTTTACAGATAATTTGTCTAATATAATTAATTCATGTCCCAATGATTTATTTATTATTTTGGGTAATTTTAACCTCAGTAATATTAAGTGGACGTCTGCCCATAATGTTGATTCGCAATACACGGGTGTTACAGGAGAAACACAGTTCTATTTTTTTGATACGTTATCGGAATGTAATCTCACACAATTTAACTTCTGTCAAAATATAAATAAAAGAATTTTAGATCTAGTAATAAGTAACACTGATTTGCAAGTATTAGCATGCGACGACCCCTTAGTAATCGAAGACGTTCATCACAAATCTCTATGCATTTATTTACAAACTGCAACCTCTGAGTGCTTAAAGGAAAACCCAAGACTTAAGTATTTTTATGAATCAGGTGATTATGATAGTATTAGATCCTATTTGAATGAGGTAAATTGGGACGATTGCTTGTTAACGATCCCATTAGAAGATGCAGTTAGTGCTTTCAATAACCATTTATATCACATCACAGACAAATGTATACCCCATAAACTAATAACTAAATTCGCTTTCCCACCTTGGTATAATGCTTCACTAAAAAAAGTACTAAAAGAAAAATTCAAGTTTTTTCAGAAATACCACACGTATGGAAATAAAGCCGATTATAACACTTTTGCTTTGCTTCGCCAAAGGGCTAAACTATTGGAAGCCGCCTGTTACAAAAAATATCTAGAAAAATGTGAGGAATCTATAGTTGACAATCCAAAAATGTTTTGGTCGTTTATTAAGTCAAGTAAAAACAGTTCCAATAGTCTCCCATCAAAGTTATCGTACGACGGTGAATCCTCAAACTCGGGAGAAGACGCCTGCCGCCTTTTTGCAGAGTATTTTCAGTCGACATTTCTATCCCCCTCTGTCAATTACAGTTCTCAATTCGAAATCCAAGTTCCTTGTTCTAATAACGTTATTAGTGACATATAAATAATTCCGGAGACAATTTATAAACTGCTCAAGGATCTAGACACTTCTAAAGGAGCGGGACCCGATCGTATATCACCTTTATTTATTTACAAATGTTCAGAAAGTTTAACGAAACCATTAACTATATTATTCTCGCGCTCCATAAAAGAAGGTTATGTACCTAACATTTGGAAGTCTGCTTTTATAAGCCCTATCTATAAAAACGGCAATAGAAATGATGTCAAAAACTATAGACCAATCTCAAAATTATGTATATTTGCTAAATTATTTGAACGCTTAATTTACACCCAGGTCTACGATGTCCTTTCATCCTCTTTCATCCTCGAACAGCATGGTTTCCTCAAAAACCGATCAACAACAACAAATCTATTAACATTTACGGACTATATAACTTCTTATATGGATTCAGGCGGACGAGTGGATGCTATCTTTACAGACTATAGTAAAGCGTTCGATCGTATCGACCATAATATACTATTACAGAAAATGTTGTACTCCGGAATCCACGGAAATTTGTTCAGGTGGTTCACATCTTATGTAGAAAATAGATCCCAGGCTGTTGTGCTTAATGGCTACTCATCTGCATGGAATTATGTGCCCTCCGGGGTTCCCCAAGGATCATTATTAGGCCCATTGCTTTTTAACATCTTCGTAAATGACATAAACTCTTGTTTCCAGCACTCTCACTTTCTCTTATATGCTGACGACATGAAAATTTTCAAAAAAATTAAAAATATCGAAGATTGCTGCCTTTTACAACAAGATCTGTGCAGGTTAGAAGAATATTGTTTTCGTAATAAATTAGATCTTAATGTTAAAAAATGTTATGCGATGACTTTCACTCGTAAAACTAAAATTTCAGACTTCAGATATATCCTTAAAGGCCAAGAGCTAAAATGCGTTAATGAAATACGTGATTTAGGTGTTATATATAATTATAAGTTGACGTATGAGAAGCACATAGATAGTATTACTAAAAAAGCCAGCAAGATAATGGGATTTATTCTAAGGGCAAGTTCTCAATTTAACAGTATTAAACTCACTAAGACCCTTTATTGTTCATAAGTGCGTAGCGTGCTCGAGTATTGCTCACAAATTTGGAATCCGCTATATGATGTTTATATTAATAGGCTCGAATCAATCCAACGTAGGTTTATGAGACACTTACAGTTTAAATGTCAAAAATACGATAGTGACTACGAGTCTAGATGTAGGAGGCACCACATTCTACCTCTCCATGAAAGACGCAAAATTTCAGACATTACACTATTGGTCAAAATAGCACAATGCCAAATAGACTCTCCTCATCCTCTCTCTAAAATTGGCCTAAAGGTACCTTCGAGGTCCGTTAGGCAGTCAACCTACCTTAATGTTCCCCATAGCTCGACCAACTATAGACAAAATTCATTTTTTGTCAGATCAGCAAAGCAAATTAACAGACTGGATGACTTACCCAATTTTGATATATTCAACTCCTCTTATATTACGCTTAGGTCTTTACTTTCCAAAAAGTGGCTTAGTGTGAAGTCCTAACTGTCTTGTTTAGATATATATATTTTTTCATTTCATGATATTTTGTGTGCAATTTTTTATGGGTTTCCTTGTTGTTGTTTTTCCTACTTTTTAATGTATAAAGCAAACAAGTAATTTAGTTTCAATATGCGAAAACTTGTAAATGGTGTTTAGACATATATATACTTTACCTACTGAGATGCCTTACACTGTATGTTTTCCAAATAAATAATAATAAAATAAAAATAGTATATATTTTTTATATATAATTATATTAAGATTATGAGAGTAAATAGAAAGAGATAATTGTAGTATAAGAATGTCTTGCATTTATGATAATATAATTTTCCCATAATTTAATACCACAACTGAAACTGGTATCATTACGCACACACACAAACACAAAGTGCACAAGCGTAATGACAGCTGTCACGCATACTACCATAGTAATTCGCGCCCGAGTTTTATGACGTTTATAAGAGTGATACTCCATCTGGATAAATATTAAATCTAGGCTAGCTAGTTGCCACGTGTAATAATCTGTTAGGGACCGCGCCAACAGCTGCTGTTGTCCCTTCTATAATCCCCCCTCACCTTTATACCTGCAGTCCCTTGAGTGAGGCCCAAGGACAAGTTTGTGACAGTTCTCCGTTTCAAAATATACATAGCTATAAACTAATAAAAATAAAAGAAAACTGAAAAACTATTTTTTTTTAAATAATTAAAAAATCAAGAGCGCACAAATTTTATTTTTATTTTATATATTGTTAAAAACACATTTCAAAAGTTTATAGTAAGATTCACTGACTGGCCCTGGATTCCGAGGTATAAATCTTACGGCGCTCCACTACTGGTCAAATTTGAAGGCAGGCCCGGCGCACAGCACCGTTCCTTGCAGCGCTCTCTTAAGTAGGAGTATGTCCAGCATTAGATGATCAAAGGCTTATGGATAGATAGATGGCTGCTAGTATACAATTTACCTTAGAAAATAACGGCAAGTAATAACGTCAACTTAACTTAAATGTTTCAATAAGTATTTATCAAAACCAATACAGTTAAAGTACACCTTTGCTATCAGCAATTGTAAATTTTATAAGCCATAAAATTTCAAATTTTTTTCAAAGCCATTGAAACCGGTGAATATCTAATTTATCATCACGCCATTTCCCTTGCTGGGTAGGCAGAGAGAACAGAGTGCCAAGAGGCTCTGTTCTTGCATACATCTCTCGCTTCCTCAACATTCATAATTCTCTTCATACACGCTCGCCGATTTCGATGACTCCTGACTCCACCCTCCTTCAATGCATGACCGATTTGCTCTAGGTAGGTGAGTCTCGGTCTCCCCCTGTACCTAAGTTCTTCAACTTTCGAACCATCAGAGCATTCCCTTTTGCAACTTTACCTACACCAATACCCTCTTTCATACCTACTCACTCTCTTACGTCGTCGTTACGAATGCGACACGAATGTGAATATCGCTGATCTAATTATTAAATAAACCATAGGTACCTATTATACATTCGTCAGTAACGAATTTCTTGAAATTTAGTTATCAGTGCAAGTATACACACACAGTTAAGTATATTTTTTTATTATTGCCAACGGTGGCAGACGAGCGAACAGCCCACCTGATGGTAAGTGGTATCCATCGCTCATGGACTTTGGCTACACCAGGGGTACAGCCAAGCCGCCGGCTACCGTGAGTGTGCTCTTCTCAAACCTCGTTTGAAGAAGGAGATGTCGTAGCGCTGGGGGAACACCGCAGCAGGAAGTTCATTCCAGAGCCTACACGCACGTGGTAGTACGTTGTTGCAACTGAAATAAAACATTTTATATGTCCGTACCTCACCAAAATTTTTTTTTTTTTGAGGTAATTATGGTCTCTTTTTAACTTTTAAACATGTCAGCTACACGCGAGTCAGATGCAACTCTTTCTTATATGTTCTACTGAGAACAATAACATTATATCATTATTTAACTTCTCATGATGATATTTAGATATTTTTATATATATTTTTAGCATTTGACATGCTTAGCACTATACATTAAACACAAAGTGAAAAATGTGAAATCGAAAATCCTGCTCCTGACTGTTATTTTCGATTTCACATTTTTCACTTTGTGTTTAATGTTCTCATGATGATACCATGAATAATCCAAATTCTTTAATATATTTTAATTTAATAGCTAGTTGAACTAAAAAGTAGATAATAATATAATAATAAATAATTATTGTAAGAAAGTGTGGGAGCTTTTTACTATTTCAATGAACTATTTGTAAAATTTGATGTCAACAACATTAGATTTCTGTGTGTAAATGACAAATTTTTCATCTTTATATAATTTTTAGCCTTTGCGCGCGGCTCCGCGGCAGCCAAAGGTTTTTAGGTTATATCTCAGGTCCCCGATATAGTAGCGGGATAAAATGTATACTAGTTTTTAAGTCTAATCAAGAGATATCAAATAAAAAAAGTTGCATCTAAATCTGAACGGATTTTAGTAGTTTTTGCGTGATGCGTGAATGAACAAACAGACAAAAAATCTAAAAAAAAAATGGGGAATTTTTAATTGCATCTCTATTTAAAATTTAAGCAAACAACAATTATCCACTAATAATGTACCAGCATATCAAATAAGTGACTGTTAATCAAATTAAATAATTGTATAACTAAATGTGTAGCATAAGAAAATGTCTAAAATATATCAAAGTTAGCGACTTTATTTATCTAAGTTTACTACGAAAATCTTGCTAAAACCACAGATATAAGCATTGTGAAACAAAATTACTCGCCATATAACAAAAATACTGATTTGCACACTAAATTATCCAATATTACCACCGAATTACTAAAATCATTATCTAAAATTGCATAACAAAGAATGCATGTTTTAGGTTATCTAATGACTACACTAATTTGCTACTTGTTGAACTAAAATCCCTTTAACCCAACTATATTTTTCTTTGTTCAACTGTTTTGTTGAAAACATATTTGGCGCGCTTTTGACCACACTCAACGCTCGCGCTAGTCGCATCGCGCTCGCTCCTTCACACTGGCACGGCGGCACGAGTGTGAGAGAGATCGAGTGATGTTATACCACAGTCGTACACGGCGCATGGTCGCGTGCATTTATTATTGTTTTCGTTCATTAGATAAACGTTTCTTAACTATATCTTTGTGCATTGTTTTAGTATATTACACATATAAGTAATACTTTTTACGTTAGTACAAGTAACATGGAGTTAGATCGATCATTATTAGAAGCCAGCGGTAGTGGTACACAAAATAATGAAAATGTTCCCGTTTATTGCTCGGATGAAAGCGAAGAAGAGGAACAGCCTTTGGAGAAGAAGAAAAGGTCAAAGGGCAAAGAGTATATATTCGTCAAGAAATTCACAAACGCTGACGAAGCCGAGAGTTTTGTGCAAGCTGAAAATACGTGGTCTGTCACAGTTTCGCACGACACCGAAGAAGGTAACAAAAAGTTTTATCGTTGTAGGAAAGTCAAATTTCGAGGACCTCAGTGTGCAGCTAGTATTTATTTGCTTTTTGAAGCAAACTCTAGTGAAGTATTACTTTATCGAACCGACTCTGACCATGACCATGAATCTATTGCTACAGCAGAGACAAGGCATGGAATATGTCAAGAGACAAAAGAAGAGATTAATAAACTTTTCGCTCTACATTTAAAGCCTAAGGCTATATTAAACAGTTTGAAGAAAATTCAAGGGATGAAATTGCCCTCAAAGAAACAATTAAATAATTATTTGTCTGATCGCCGTCGAGTAGTTTACGGATCACCTTCAATCAGTCTCGGGGAACTACAGGCTTGGTTAATAGAAAATTCTAAGATACCTTTTGATGAACACGAACCCTATGTTATTGCCTACCATGTTTACGAGGGCGAAACGCCGACTTTTCGATTTGCAATCTCCACGAAGTCTCTACTAAAGTTAACAACATTAGCCACAAATATTCATGCAGATGCTACATATAAACTTATCTGGCAAGGTTTTCCTGTATTATTAGTCGGTACTACTGACAAAACTAAAAAGTTTCATCCTATTTGTATTGCCGTTACTACTAATGAACGTAAACAAGATTTTGAAATGTTGTTTAAAGCTCTTCGCAACAGCGCTTTCTCCCTTTATGAACACTCGTTAAATCCAAAAGCGTTAAAATGCGATTCGGCTATGAGCATAATAAATGCATTTAAAGAAGTATTTGGCGAAGAAGCTATTATAAAAATGTGTTGGTTCCATGCAAAAAAAAATATTGTCAACAGTGTAGAAAGACTGGTAGACAAAAAAAAGCAGAAGACTTTATTACAGGATATTGATATGTTACACTCTGCTACATCTCCAGATATGTTCCAGTCTGCATTAGCCGCTTTCATGACAAAGTATGTCGACCAAAGAGAGTTCATTACTTACTTCAAGAAAGAGTGGGTATATCAAAATCGGAATTGGTATCTTGGTTCTTCTAAAGGATCTCCTATTACAAATAATGCGCTTGAATCGTTTAATAGGTCTATCAAAGATTGCCACACACTGCAAGAACGTTTTCCATTATCTAGATTTTTACTTGTTGTCTCAGATATGGTGAAAGAATGGTCAGGTACCTACCAGATGGAATTATTTTCAAATTCTTCGATCGAGCTCAAAGATTGGACCGCAGGTTACCAATGGGCAAAGTCAGACCGAAAAGTAGTGGTCTTAAAGGCAGATTCAATGAATAAGACCTACTTGATTGCAAGTTCAGGAGAATCAACCGTCCAATTTGGAGAAGACTGGAGTACTTTCGACGAATATAAACAAGTTGCTTTCGCACATTGGAAGGTTGTATTGCCCATCAACAAAGAGCAATGGAAAACTGGTGAATGTAATTGTCCGCAGTTTTTTAAAGACTACATTTGCAAACATGTTATCGGACTGGCTATCAGGTTAAAATATGTCACACCTCCTGCAGAAGCTAAAAACATACCTATCGGGATAAAGCGAAAACGCGGACGTCCATCAAAAGCAAGACCTGCCCTAATCTTACAGTAAAAATATATATTTTTTAATATTTTAATTAATTTGTTAAAAAAGTCTGAGTAGTCTTACCGTTGTGCCATAATTAGTGATTATGATGATAACACATTTGATTTTTTGAGAACTAAAATTTAATAAACACGACTGGTTAACTGGTGTTTTATTTAGTATAACTCATGTTCTTTAAAATTTAATAGGTGACGTATTCCAAAAAAAACAGATTAAATGTTTCGTTGCACTGAAAGGATAATTAGATTTACTATAAGTTATCAGATAGTAAACTAGTAAAATAGTTTAGCTTTAAACATCAAACAGTGTAGTATATTTGATTTATTTGATGGGCAAATTTAGTGTGCAATTCAGTATTTTTGTTAGCAATTTCGAATACCTTGATAGAAAAATGTGGATTTACAGTTGTAAGATTAAATACTACCCAAAACAAATGTTTTGTGTTCAGACACGCCTATATAGTCTATACAGTATTTTTTTTTCTCAAATGTCTTAAGTGTACAGACACAGCTCTGTTACAGCTTTATAATAGTATAGATGTAATCTGTTGTGTATATCTTTGTTTTTGAGGTCTAAAATGTAAATTGTTTAGGTAAATAATAATATTATTTAGTTCATAGCATGGCGTGGTGACTAGTAATTAGAACAGCACTAAGCTTGGACGTAAAATACTGTGTGTTAACTTTTTACAGCGTATGTTTTGGAAGTCACCCTTATTAAATTTAAAAAAACTAGACCTGCGGTACGTCTTGCAGATGCGAAAACATCGAAATTATTTTGTAGAAATAAAATGATCATAACTTGACAAAGTACTCCTCAAGACGAATCAAACGAGTATAAACTCGATAGGGTTGCGTAGTTTCATTACAGAGTTACTGTGGCCCTTCCAGCTCTATCGTCAGACCCTGGATACCATCTAGAGACAAAGTACTCGTCAAGACAAATGATATGAGCCCAAGGTCGATGAAGTTATATTGATTTATAACGGAGTTCTTATGGCCACCTTCTAGACCATCCATCCCATCCATCAGACCCTGGATACCATCTAAAGACAAAGTACTCTTCAAGATGAATCAAATTATTCCAAACTCGATGGGGTTGCGTCGTTTCATTACAGAGTTACTGTGGTCACCTTCCAGCTCCATCATCAGACCCTGGATTTCATCTAGGACTGAAGTTCTAGTCAGGACATTTCAAACGAGCCCTAACTCGATGGGGTTGCGTTATCTCATTATAGAGTTACTGTGGCCACCTTCCAGCTTCATCATCAGCCCCTGGGTACCATCTAGACACAAAGTACTCGGCAAGACGAATCATACGAAACCAAACTCGATGGGGTTGCGCCGTTTCATTATAGAGTTCCTATGTCCACCTTCCAGCTCCATCATCAGATCAGCTCCATGTCATCATAACATGGCATTGTCACGTGATATACACATGCGTGTAAAATTTCAGCTCAATCGGAAACCGGGAAGTGTGTCAAATTTAACTTGCAAAATTTGAACGGGACGAGTAGGTACAATAAAAGCGTCGCCACGCTAACAGCCGATTTTACTCTCCCTCCGCATTAGATGTTTCACATCAATAATTTTGTGAAATTATGTTTGGACTTTAATAATATAGGGTGCCGCTTAATAAAAGAAAAATCTGAATTATCAAGACGCCCTCCGACACGTATTAAATTATTGTTATCTAAATACACATTAAATTTTAACAAGGCGCTCTTTTTAGGTATTTTTTTTTATGTAAAAGTAATGTATGTTCCATAAAGGACTCACGCTGACTATGATAAATTAACACGTTCAATGCTTGTTCTAACTCTTCACTTGATAAAAACTTAGTAAGCGTTGGTTGTCTTCGACATCATTTAATAAACCTTAACACATAAGCCATAGAACGTAATAGCCGTAAATAGTTAGAAAATCTTTTAAAATCAATTAATTTATCATTATTGTATCCAACAGTATGAAGTGACACTTTAGGTTTAATCTCAGGAAGTGAGTATAACTCTGAATATTCAAACTGAGAAGGCCACGAGCGAGAGTTTTGTCGTCGGCCATTGCGTCGGCCGTCTTGGCGCCCTCTGGCCCCAGGTACTCGAAAATCCGAGCACCTGTCCGGGCTTGGCGGGAGCAAGCGGAAACGTCCCCGAGATCGGAGACGTTTATCTCCCGCCGGGCACGCTTCAAGACGGCCTCGTAATTCAGGCCCTTTTCTTTTCCCTCGGGCAGCACGGTAATCACCGCAGCTGCCTTCGGGACCTTCAATTTTCGCTTCGACTTCTTCCTCCGCGGCTTCGGGGCTTCCCCTCTCTGATTAATTGGCGCCGCCTCGGGCTCCGAGGCAGCGCCGCGACCCTTGGCCCGGGATCGCCGGGGCGCAACCACCTGCCAGTCCCCGTCTGAGGACGTTGCAGTGGCAGCGGTGGGGTCAGGAGCTCGGGGTGCGACCGCCGCAGCCCGTGAAGGTGCGACCGTTTGTCGCGGCGCAGCATGACGCGGAGGTACAGCGGCGCTTGGCATAGGCGGGAACTTCTCTCGGGGCTGACCCCTCGGGCCTTGTCCTTTTTCTTGGCCTTTTTAATTTGGCCGTTTCCTTTTCCTACAGGAGCCTGCGAAGGTTTGGCCGCCGTTGCAGCAAAGGACACATGCCCCCCCTGGCATGGCAGGGCTGTCGGTGCCGAGGACGCTGCAGCACTTCTTTTGTCAGCCGCAAGCGGCGGCCGAAGTTGGAGCTCCGGCGGCAATCTCGCGGCTAGAGCATCGAACCGCGGACCAAAGACCGCAGCAATGCGGTCAATGATCACGCGGAACGATTCGTCCTCCAGTTCGGGTCCAGCGCCTGACTGGGTAGTAGACGAAGCCGGGGCAGCTGCAGGGAGCCCAAGCTCAACCCGCAACCCGGCCTGTCCCTGCTTCAATTCCGCCATCCGCGCCTCGAGGCAGCGGTTAGCCTCCTCGAGGCGCTGATTCTGTGCCTCCAGACGAGCGTTCTGAGCCTCGAGGCGCTTATTTTGTTCCGCCAAGCGCTGGACCGATAGCGTGATCTCGTGCGCGGCGTCTTTGAGGACACGCGCGAAGCTGCCTTTGAGGTTCCGCGAACCAGGCACGACCGTCTCGACTATGGCTACACTGTTTAGGGCCTCAACCTGGGCCGTCCCTATATGACCCTCGTCTGGGAGGTGGAGCTTTTCAGTTAGGAGCGCCAAGCGCTCCTCTGCGTTTTGCACCACCTCCGCCCGTCTTAAATCTCGCGACTTAGCCTTGTTCGCTGAGGCAGCACGCGGTACCGGTGTCCCGGGTCGGCTGATGCCTCGATCCCTAACCGCTGCGGGTATTTTTGGGGGAGGCATCTCTGTCGCGCTCAGGTCGGACTCCGAGGCAGCGTCCCTCTGAGACAGGGTGCGCTTGCGCCAGAAGCGCGACTCCAACATCACCTCTGCCAGCTATCGCAGCTGACTCTCGGCAGCCTCAGTCAGGCCACCCTCCTTAGTGGCAGACATCTCGGTGGCTGAAGTGTCGGCCGAGCTACCCGTCATCGAGCCGTCCCTTGATGACTGGGACGCTCCCATGGACGACCTGTTTGCCCTTGCGGGACTTTTTGCCGCCGCGCGTTTTACGCGTAGCTGCACTAGTAGGGGCCGCATTTACAGTCGGACCCCTTACGGCTGAGGCGTCGGGATTTTCACCCAACTCTGTTAATTTTGTGTTTTTTAACAATTTTTCCATGTTGTTCCCACGAGTATGGGAGAAAGGAGGTCCACCCGGGCAGAGCTCCCTGTACCCGGGTAAGCGTACATTTGTAACCCAACACAGGGGGTCCGCAGGTACCCTGCGCGCTAGAGACTGAACTACTGATGGTAGTTCAGTCTCCATGCATCTCCTCGCGCCAGAGCTTGAGATTCGGGGTAATTTTTTATAGAGGTTGTCTTCCTCGCGGTCCGGGCGATTAAGCCAAGACCCTCCTGTATGCCCGCGAGACGTAACCACAGACACGCGCTCAGGTTTACGATATGGGACCGCTGTGGCCCCACTGTCCCCCCTCTCCAGAGCCTGGTGAGCCAGTCTGGCCCCACCGACTCCGACGCCTGGTCTATCCGCCGTGCGCTCTGTTGAGTCAGAGGGACACGCGGAGACCCGTCCTGTCCGGAATTTTAGCCGCCGGCGACTGCCGACGTTGCCCGGGGGGGTGCACCACTAGGACCTCCTAAACCGTAAACCGGACGAATTAGCACCCCAGTATGGGCTTACCTTAGCCAAGCTTAATTCTCTGCGATCCTAACAAGTCCCAGAAAACATCAGCACCAATTAAAATATCGAGGTCGGCGGGCTCATAAAAAGTAGGATCAGCTAAACAGATATGACGCGAAATATGCAGCGTAGATATATTTATTTCACGACATGGCATATCACTAGTGATTAATGGTAAAACAATACAATGCAGTTCAGAACTGAAACGATTATATAATGACGTCATACTAATACGACATGTTTTACCTACGTGAGAAGTCACGTTATTTATGCCTAATATCGACTTATCTACCTGCGTAGTTTCTAAACATAACTGTTAACACAAACGCTCGGTCACAAAAGAAGATGTGCTGCCACTATCAAGCACTGCACGAACAACATGCTCACTACCGGAGCGATCCCGTATTTTAACTAACGCGATGGACAGTAACACATCGCTATTATCACTATTACGAGAAGAGGTAACGTTAGTCGACAAAGCGACATTATTTGATTCAGTTGTGGCAGACATCGAAGGCGACTGTGGTGAGAAATTATCAGACAAGTTATTACTCGAAACATTTTTATATTCATTTATATGAATTAGTGTATTATGGCGGCGCTTACACAACTTGCAACCTGGCCCTTTGCAATGGTTTGCAAAATGTCCCGTATGAAAACAGTTGTAACAAACTTTATACTTTTTTTTTATTTTTTTTTATCTATTTATTTAGTCTGCGATCAGTCATTTTAGACTATGAGCAGGCAGGTTGTATGAGGATGAGGATTGGAGAGATAGGGCCATTACCCTAGCTCCCCCTATTTAATTCAGCACGTTGGCTCTCTTGAGCCTCCCAATCTTATTTGACTGTAGGAGAGAGTGGGATAGAGGGTTCGGGTGAGTCGCTAATCGGTTTTTGTAGTTATTTGAATAGCGCTTTGCCTCTTCCAGTACAGTTGGGACTTCCAGGTAGTCGTGGATTTCTGAGTTACGACTGAAACAAGGTGCAGAAGACACAACCCTGAGGATGCTGTTTTGAGCTCTTTGGAGGCACATAATATTGGACTTGCTAGCTGAAGACCATAGCTGAATCCCGTATGCCCATATTGGTTTTAATATAGAACAATATACTCTGAGCTTGTTACTTAATGATAGAGTTGACTGTCTACCCAAGAGCCAGAGTAGGTTTTTACAACGAAAGTTTATTTCTTGACGCTTTAACTTTATGTGGTCCTTCCATGTCATCTTACGGTCAAGGTGGAATCCCAAATACTTGACACAGCTAGATTGGGGAAGTGAGTCATGGCCCAGGTTAACAGGGGGACAGGTTTCACGTCTGAGCGTAAAAGTTATGTGGTAACATTTTGGTGCACTTGCTTTTATTCACCATTTGTTCAACCAGGCACTGGTATCATCAAGTTGTACTTGCAGCAGTCTGCTTGCCTTGCTAGGATCACTGCTACAAGTTAAAAAGGCTGCGTCATCGGCGAAGGTTGCTACAGCCACATCAGGGGACTGCGGTAGGTCACAAGTAAAGATGCTGTACAAGACCGGCCCAAGCACAGAACGAGCACGGGGTACTCCCGCTCCACATCTGTGTAGCGACGATCTTGCATCTCGTAACTTGACCTGAAATAATCTGCCGCGGAGATAAGATGACATAAGTAGGTAATAGGAATGAGGCAGATATTTTTTAATTTTGTACAAGAGTCCTTTGTGCCAGACCCGATCGAACGCCTGTTGAACATCTAGGAAAGCAGCAGAGCAGTATTCTTTTTTTTCTAGGCATTGCCTTATTGTGTTGTACACAGGGTTGGCTTAGGAATCGACCCGGTACTAAAATTATTACCAGATTGAACGGCAACCATAGATTTCAGCCCTAACTTATTACTAGCGTGAGGCTGATTATTACGAGATAACTCTAAAGTCTCAAGTAAATCAGCGCGGTTGCGCATGAATTGAAGGAATGCGTCGAACGTAATGTTGCTATCCTTGTCTATGCGACCCTTACACTCTTCCCACTCACGGAACGTCTTGCTATCTAATTTACGCGTAACAATATAAATTAAAAGAGTGTCCCAGTGGCGCACGGGCTCACCTAAAGTTTCTAATGCACGCAGGTTCTTATTCAATTGGTCAATTAAACTTTTTAACGTAACAGAGTATTCTTTAGTAATAGGCTCAATATTGAAAATAGCAGATACGTGTTTGTGTATTAATAACCTTTTATTGTTAAAGCGCTCACACAATAGCTTCCATGCTACAGCGTAGTTAGTGGCCGAAAACTCAATCTCCTGTATTACCACAGCAGCGGATCCCTCAAGAGACTTTCGTAGGTAATGGTATTTGTTGATCACGTCGATATCATCATTAGAATGAATGAGACTCGTATAGGTGTCACGAAACTCCAGCCAACTATTATAAGACCCATTAAATTTAGGTAACTCGATTGTGGGCAGCTTGACCGGCTTATAACTACTAGTGCGAGTACTTTTATTACTACCAACTGATTCAGTATCTTTATTAAATTCTTTGACTAAATTCTGAGCCCTAGACAAATATTTGCAATATAACGACTCAAACTCCGAACGTTCATTACGTTGAGTTTTTAAGTCATCAACCATACATATAATACGCAACTGTACCTCATCATATTGTTGGTATAACGACTCAATTTTACCTATGCGAAGTTGCAGTTCCGTAACATCACCATCTGATAATGACTTATCATTCAACGCGTCTAGGTAATTAATTAAAAGAGTTAATCGGCCTTTGAAGCTGCCTCGCTTCTTAACTAAATCCTTATCCTCGGTCATACTGGGAGTCGAGCGACGTAAGCCTGAAATTTACGATAAAATAGTTAACAATCTCAAACTAGATATATACCTTTTTATACGTGTTACCAAATACCTACTGTAAATAGGCTCGAATCCTTAAAATACAATAATTAAACCACTAAGTTCAAGGGAATACCTACAAATTACAACTCGTTTTAATTTACAATTTAACTACTCATTTATAAAGACAACTTATATAAGTTTCAAAATAAGTACTGAACAATAAATTAATAATGCAGTGTTTAACTAATAAATTATTTAATTTTAACAATATCTAACACTCATAAAATTATGTTGCAAATACCTACCTATGTGCATACTAATCCAACGTGAATAGTTAACTGCTTTGCAATACATATAAAATAAAGCAAATTTTGTGGTTTTATGAAACCACGGTAAAAGTGAAACTTTTTTTCACATTATAGACATTTAACTAAAAATTTTTGGAATAATATTCCATTAAGTAATAGTCTATACACTACACGGTCAGTTGCTGCGAACTATAGGCGCCGCCATATTGGCCTTGGCTGCTCTGGCGAGCGCCTTTCATTTTATCCCTACTCCGCGGCCGACCGTCACGCGACATGCAACACACAGACCAAAAAGTCTGAGACGATCTAATAAAAGATTCACTTTAATAAAATAATGTAATATGTATATTAATAATATTACTATACTCTAAAAAGTATTATTTCATTTAATCATTGCTATAACTTTAACAAGAGAAAACTAATCACAATGCACATGTACGGTAGTTACGTTAAGAAACTAAATTAATTACATTATTTGCAATAGATAATGTTTAACACTAACCTTTAATAATCCCTTAATTGTGTCTTAAATATTACCTGATCGAGTGTTGGGTAAAAATATTAATTAATTGAGACTTAACACCACATTTTTCATGTACTTGATTCAAGTATCACGCTGTCGATTTGTATCTCAAATTTCTTCTTAATAATTCCGCTAATTAATCGATGATCTTCAATAATATTGCTTTCAAACTTGCTAATTTTTCTATCCAGGCTCGTAATGGACCAATATGTGCGGGAATTAGGGAAGTTTTTAATAAATCCAGCCGGTACACGTTATTGAGTTGAGTTTAATTTTATAAGTAAGAAAGAACAATAGATACATGATTAGTGGGGGTGTCGATTACTCCGATCGCAGATTCTTGCTAACGCTATTCATATAGGCGTTTCCAACATGACCTTTTTTAGGTTTATTATAAGGTTTTGTACCTCTATTTCATCAGTGGAGATTAGGGCAAAGGAGCTTGATTGGGAATCCAAGTAGTGGATTGTGTGGATTTGGATTTGTTAACTTGTCAGCCAGGTTTCTGCCGATCGACACAAAAAAACTGTTAATATTGTCGGCCGACGTAGTAAGGTCGTTGGGGGAAAGAAGGTCTATAGCTGGTTTAGGTTTTTTGTTTGTGTAAGTAACTTGTTTTATTGCGTCTCAAAGTGCTTTAGTATTGTTTTTAGCTGATGTATCAATGAAATCTTGCTCATAATCCCGTTTTACTTTTTTGAGTAACCAATTAGATTATTATTATTACAATAGTTCCTGTATCTTGAGTAGGTCAATTTAAGCACATCATCATTGGGATTTTTCTTTGACTTAATGTGTAGCTTATCACGATTTTTCATACAGCGTAATAATCCTATAGTTATCCAGGGCTTTTTATGCGTTTGCGGCTAGAGACTGTGATCATTCGCGTATTTGCTTTTATTTTATCATTTAGGTCTGAAATTAATCGGGAGGTGGCTTCATTAGTGTCTGTTATATCATATAAAGTGCTAAAACATAGTTTGTTCAAGTAAAAATTATTTGTGAATAAAGAAAAAGAGATTTTTAGTAGGGGCGGGAATCGAACCACGCATCTTTCCCAATCCGGGGAAGTGCTAAGCCACTGAGCTACCCCACTGACCTTTCGATCATCCCAAATTCTTAATCACATTTGTCTTACGACTAACGCCATCTACCGGCAAGCATTACATGCCTCCAATATAGTAAGTTTAATTTTGCAATTAAAATTCATACTATTTTGATGGCGCGATTTTTTCAAACATTTTAGATCTATTTCTTTTAGCAATTGACATGCTCCGCTACTTTTTAAAGTACAAATTATTTGTGAATAAAGAAAAAGAGATTTTTAGTAGGGGCGGGAATTGAACCACGCATCTTTTCCAATCCGGGAGAGTGCTCTAAGCCACTGAGCTACCCTACTGACCTTTCGATCATCCCAAATTCTTAATCACATTTGTCTTACGACTAACGCCAAACTTACTATATTGGATGCATGTAATACTTGCCGGTAGATTCTAGTCTAAAAAAAACTACAAATTCTATATATAAAACCGACACCGCAGGCGCGCACTGTCCGCAGAGGGCGAAGAATTATGCGGCCTCTTACACCGGGGCCAATTCTGTCGGAGGCTGCCGCTAATATAGTAGAGCGAAGCGCACCGAAGGTGAGCTGCAAGCCGAAGAGGAAGTCAAGCAGCTCTCTCTGAAGATCCGCGAGTCCAAGGAGGATGTTAAGTCCCTGTGAGTTACGGATCTGAAAAAGAGAGCCTAGGACCACGCAGCCATCCCTAACAGGGTGGCCACAAAGTCCATAAACATCAAGGGAACCTTCGTGCGCACCGCAAAGGAGGTGGTCGCCGACAACAAGAAGGTGGGGCGCTGGCCAAGTGCTCCACCAATGAGGAGACACAGCGTCTACAGGCGGCTAACGATCACCTCGCGGCAGAAGTGGCAGAACTGCGGGCAAAAAATTGGCGCCTCAATTCTCAGGTGACGGAGTTGGAGGCCAAGCTCACACGGATTGAGGTGGCTATGCTGCTGGCGGGGATCGGACCAACTGAACCAGCCCGTATGAAGGCGGCTGCACGGTCTATTGTGGCTGTCCCGCTCGTTGAACAGACCTCTACTGGCCTGCCGGAGGAGACAGCGCGCGTCGCTACGCTCGCCTCCTCCCACCGCCTTGAGGCCACCAGGGCGTGACCAGTAGGCCATCCGCCTAGGGCGTCGGAGTAGAATGTCGAAAGATGACCCTCCGGCGCCCTGCTAATAGGCGTGGAAAGGGCCGCTGTGGTTTTAGTGGGTATTCCGAGCACAACTAAGATCCGAGCGCTCGGCGAGCTCTACATACCCCTACGTTCTCACCGGGGGGATGCGTAAATGCATATCCACAACGACAATTAAAAAAGAAAGGGACGACTACCACCGCTGACGGGCATCTTGGGATAAATTAATTCATCCCTATTAGCACAATTTCCGTCATGCAGTCCTAACGTATTCATGCGTTTCTAATTTCTGTATAAACCGGGAATCTAAAATGATAACAAATAACAAGAAAATGAAAAAAATTAAACAAATAACATGACTTTAATATATTCGATGATGGGTTCGTTGGTACGACGTAAACTATTTTGTTATCAATTATTTTCGAATACTCACCGAGAGATGACACATCATTTTCCCGTTTTTATTTTTTCAAATTTCTAAAAAGCAATAAATCTTTGAAATAATTAATATTTTAATAAAGAAATTAAACTAAATTTACTTATTTGTGCCGAATTCTTATAATATGCTTTTATAATATTAAAATGACGATATCGGTGAGTTGTGTTCAGAACGCAACTTTTCGACAACAGATGTCTCTTTGTAATGAAACAAGAAAATGTGTTTTAAAATGCATATATTTACAAATTTAAACTACTGACATATAAAATGTTATGCCATTTTGTTTTAAGTTTGATCCTGAGCCATTTCTACACCCATCAAGAGCGCACTTCATGGTTAAAAGAATTTAAAACTTATTTAAACGTAAGATGCGTCCGAACCGAACGCAATGACGGTTCACTCGAAACTGAACTGCCCACTGTGACGTCACTGACCTACTTGAAGGCGACATGACCTAGTCGGCTTGCGGCATCTCCGCTATTTTTCCGTACTCCGTGGTTATTGGTAAATTGGGTTACAAGCTTTGGACAGTCTTCTATTGCGCAAAATGATGAATGTGCAACAGTGAAATTATCAAGATCGTAATTTATAGAATTGATATTATCGAATGTAAAGGTATGTTAATTTGGTAGTGAATTCAAATAGGTGAACTTTAAGCAGAGAGTACACTTGATTTTCTTGGCTGTATGATGTTATAAAAAGGATTGTGGAATTATGTGTAAAAACCGTTTTATTGTAGGATATATTTAAGATTAAACAGTGTAACGGTATAAACCGAACTACAAGCATGAATTGGGTGTGTAATATTAGATTATAAGTGTAGTACATGGCGTAATAAGATGAATATAAATTATTTATAGTATACATGATGATGTAGGGAAGACATGTCAAATTTGTGAGTGCGTGTGTGTAGGTTTTATTGTTTTGACGGTTTGAAATGCGTGTGAATTGTTTGTGTATGTATAATAGTTATATATAGTATGTGGGTAAGGTGGACATGTATAAATTTTGGGTGGGTGTATGTAAGTTGTATTGTTTTAACAGTATTTTGACAGATGATACGGAAGTACAGAATTGATAAAAGTATAATAGATATGACATTTAGTAGTCATTTCGGCAGCAAGTTTTTTAGATCTTGCTCACAGTTTATACGAATAGGTGATGAGTCTTGAAGATTCTTTTTTAAAATATTTTGCCATAAGTCGTCCAGGTGCTATGATAGTTATTATCTTTTACAAATTGTCTGGCTGGATAGGCAAGTCTTCTCCCAGCGGATGTTAGCGACTCGCCGATAAATACGTTCTTGGATGGTCCTGGTAAGTTCAAATGATTTGTATTCAGCTTTTTTTCTTTATTTGCCTTGTTAAAGCTGCAACTTTTCATTAAAAAGCCATCTCTACACGAGGTCGTTAGAAATGTTACCACTATATGGTTACTAGCTTCATGTTTAGTTTTGAGGTGATATATATCCTGGATATCAGACTCTAATATGGGGTGATCAATCACCTCGCCTAATTTCTTAGTCAGTGAACTCAAGGAAGATTTATTTTCGGAGGTTTGTAAAGGTATGTTCCTAATTTCTATGGATGATGAACGTGACTTCCGCTCAAGGAGTTCAATTTTTCTCTCAAGGGATTCTGTCTTGAACTCGTAATGTATATTCTTTTGCTCTAATTGGGACATCTTCTCCAGAATATCATGGTATTTAGCAGCTAAAAAGTCTACGCTTTTTTGGATTTAAATGGTTTGGTTTTTAATGGCCAATACAGACTCCATAAGCTTCTCTAACTTAGTGTTCTGCTTAGTTTCGAGAGAGGACAACATGTTTTTTATTTGGGTAGTAATAGAGGTAAGCTCTGAGGTATCGCTGTCCTCAAAGAGCCTACGCTTTAATATGCGTGTCACATTATGTTAAAAAATTTCAGTATGGTCTTGGATCTTTCGAAACTACGAGCCCCGATGCA
This sequence comes from Leucoma salicis, assembly GCA_948253155.1. Classification (NCBI taxonomy): domain Eukaryota; kingdom Metazoa; phylum Arthropoda; class Insecta; order Lepidoptera; family Erebidae; genus Leucoma; species Leucoma salicis. The sequence continues at coordinate 12,614,132 of OX411815.1, forward strand.
AAATAGTTCGTCTAGTATGGAAAGTAGTGCAAAGCGTAAAATATATAAAGTAAATATTGGTAAAATAATTAAGAACGTTTAATAAAAAGTAAACCACAATTTGAGGAACATTTTAAAGTTTATTTTAACATAACTGAAATTCTTGAAATTCTTTCATGACTTTACATAACATAAAAAATATTCTAAAAAACATAACGCAAATGTATTCGTCTACCCTTGTCACTCACGCAAAATAGTTCGTCTACCACTTAGTTGTGTCGCCTTTTGCTCTCAATGACAGCTTTAATGCGAAGAGGCATGGTTGCAACCAACGCTGCACACTCCTCAGGCGTAATTGAATCCCAGACAGCCAAGAGTTTAGCCTTTAAGTCGCTCTTTGATCTTGATGGATTTTTACGGAGAACTTTTTTCATTTTCCACCATAGGGTTTCGATCGGCGACAAGTCAGGTCTGTTAGATGGCCATTCGATTGTAGGGATACTTTTCGCCAGTAGCGACGTCTTTGTTGTCCTTACAGTATGGCAGGAAGCACCATCCTGTTGAAAAATGAAGGAATCTTGATGCTTAAGTGACGGAATAGAGGGCAGTAAATTCTCTTCCAAAAGGTTTTGATACCTTGCAGCATTGATAGAACCATCCATAAACTGCATACCACCAACAACTTGTGCAGACATGCATCCCCATATCATAAGAGACGCCGGAAACTTCACTTTGCGTTTGAGACAATCAGTATGAAATGCCTCATTTTTGTTCCGAATCACTTTTTTCCTTTCATCGCTGACTGTCACTTCAAATTCGGACTCGTCACTACAATTGATACTACGCCACTGATTGGAAGTCCAATTTAAATGATCACAAGCAAACTTCAACCTCTTTTTCTTTTGTACAGCAGTCAACAGTGGTTTCTCCTTAGCGGTGTAAAATCCGTAACCCATTCTTTTTAGGACTCTTTTGCAAGTATCAACTGAGACGTCTTTGTGAATCATGTCCTTCCATTGCACCGTGAGTTCTCCAGCTCGAGCACGACGATTATTTTTGATAATTTTCTTCAGGATTCCGTTTTCTACTGCACTTGTGATGCGTGGTCGACCAGTTTTCTACAAACATGAAGTCGTTCTATTCTTTTTATAGTGCTGAATGATAGATTGGACTGTAGACCTGGGAAGTATCAAGTCTTTAGATATTTGGTAACTTGAATTGCCAGCATCGACCCCACAAACTTTTCGCTTTCGAAGCTCTTCACACACGGGTTTGCCACGACCCATTGTTATTTGAAAACTAATGAAAAAAACTGATTTTTTTTAGAATTTATACTGTCTCACTTAACAAATGACACAGAATTACTTTTACAAATTTAAATTAATAATCAGAATTACTTTTACAAATTTAAAGAATAATCTTATTTAACTCACCGATAGACGAACTCTTTTGCATCGATTAAAAATTAGACGAACTATTTCGCTTATAACTTCTTCGAATTTAAATTAAAAAAGCTAAAATAGTTTATTGGTTAAATTAAAAAAGCTAAAATAGTTTATTGGTTCATAATTAAAAATGCCATAAGTAACGCGACATGTGATAGTAGAACAGCTTAATATTTTATATAGATATACAAAAATAATGAAGTTAGAAAAAATCTCACAGAGAAACTTTCACACTAGACGAACTATTTTGCATCGGGGCTCGTATATCTAATTGTGAGTCAGAGCCGTAGGTCGTGACTGGCGTCTTTGCTAAACTCGGGCGATTTAGCAAGTTAGGCGGAGTTCCTTTTGTAGACATTGCTCGAAGAACAGACGTTTATGGTGATAAACAAAAGAATAGGAACGTATTATAACTCACGACAAGTTGATAACTTATAAACCAGTAAACTGTGCAAGCGCCGCTCGTAAAGGTCGCGTAGACGTGCGGCTTGTGCATAGCTGCGGTGGGTGGGGCTTGAAGTATAGTTGTCTCGCTTGTCTCGTAGCACTGTTCGTTACGGGGCAGGGCCAAGTGTGCAATGTGTAGATATCTTACGCGTTGACCTCCTCGCTGAGTCTGTGCGCCTGGTATTTGCTTGAGCGTTTACGGATTATTTTTGTAGATTTAAATACTAAACTGCCTTACCCTCAATTCCGATATATCCTGGGATCCATTGTAGTCTCAAAGACACTCATGCAAGGCCAACCATTCTGTAAGTCCAATGTCAAATACATTGAAATCACCTACTTCAGCAGTTAAGGATACTGTGCTTGCAGAATTAAAGCAACTATCCATTCAGGTAGCTTTAATACCGGGGCTTAGCGCAAGCATCAATGTTATTAAGGCTGAACTGTCTGAACTGAAGAGTATCAAGCCATAAATTTCTGACATTAAGCCTTCACTTGACTTTCTTGACAAAAAGATCAGTGTCCTATCTGAAAAAAATTCTATGATGGAGAAAGACATCCAGAACCTTCAAAAGACAAAGGATGAGGTGGAGAGTTTGAAGCTTCGTATTCATAAATTAGAGTTACAACTTAAAGAGAATGAACAAAGGTGTAGGCTTAATAATATTGAAATTAAAGGAGTCCCTGTCTCAAGATCCGAAAACCTTTTCAATGTAATTGCTAAGATCGGTACTCATATCTAATGTATAATACCTCAAGAGCAGATTAATTATATAGCTAGAGTACCAATGCGCAATGATAAACAGAATAAAACAATCATAGTCGCCGTACATAGTAGATATATTAAAGATAACTTTGTGGCTGCTGCTAAAAAATATACCATGACTGCATCTGATCTTGGATTCCAAACGACTAACCGAGTATATATCAATGACCATATTACCTTGGATTATAAACTTCTGCTTAATAAAACTAAGATATTAGCCAAAGACCGTGGATTCGCATTTTCGTGGTTAAAGGGTTGTCGGATTTTTTTACGGAAAAATACAACTTCTCCAGTAATTTCAATAAGATCAGAGTCAGGTCTAAAAAAGCTTTAAGTTGTTGTTGCGAGTACTTTAATTTATTTGTGTTCAATGCTAGCGAACGATTAATTATCGCTTGCTCGCAAACATTTTCTATATTTGGCTTACTCTGTGCAACTGCCTTCATTCGCCTACAACTGCTCACACATGTAATGGAATCAGCTGCTATATATCTTGCATTTTATTGTGTTAGCTGGTTTATGACCTTCCTAACACTCATTTCTATTGTTTGCTATTTTTTTTGTTTAATTATATTTTATTTAAATACTTTAGAAAAACCTATGTTTACAGAAATTTACTTTGTTTTGTTGCTCCTATAATATTACTGCCTTTCTTTTACTTATGTATTACACAATTGTTAATAACTTAAACCTATATTTAAACTTGCAGCTTTCCCCGCCTATGCATATACATTTAATAATTTATCTTTAAATTCACTCCTTTAAAAAGATATCACCAAAATGTACGTGGCCTTCGGACTAAAACAGTTACTTTCCTTAGAAATATCTCCCTTTGCACATATGATATAATATGTATCACTGAAACATGGCTTAACGTTAGCTTTCATAATAATGAACTTTTTGATGATCGGTATATAGCTTGGAGGCGGAATCGTAAATATGAGATTACTGATCAAGTTCGGGGTGGCGGTGTTTTGATAGCTGTGCGTCGTGGGCTTGCCGCCGAGGTTCGCGAAGAATGGTTTTCCAGTGCAGAGGATATATGGGTTAACGTTAAAAACCGTTAACCCTAAATCTACATATAAAATGCATATTGGTGTGGTGTATATTTGCAATGAAAATTCTGGTAATACCAAGTCGGAACAGCTTACAAATTTTGTAGATAATATGACTAAAATTTGTATAGATAATTCATTGGATAAAATAATTATATTTGGTGATTTTAATATGCTAATAACATGGACTTTAGATATTAGCGATGGAGTTTCTCTCATCCCCACTAACTTACAAGGCTCATATAATTTTGATCTATTTGATAGCCTTAGTATGTGTAATCTTTACCAGTACAATTCTTTTGTAAATGACGCTCATGGTCGACTTTTAGATTTAATTTTTTCAAAAACTGAAGTTATTGTTAACGCATGTGATAATTATCTTGTTCCAGAAGATCGCCAACATCGTTCTGTTGTAACCACTCCTGAATTTTTCCAATTACATACTATCAAACCACGTTCCTACACTAAATATTTATATAATGATGGTGACTTCATTTCCCTCCAAGCAGAGCTCAATGCTATTAACTGGCATTCGGAACTAGGAAACGGATGTGTTGAGGAAGCGGTTTCTTTTCTTTATAACACCCTCCACAGCTTGCGTGATACTTATATCCCCACTAAAGTGGTTACACCATCCCGTAAGTACCCACCATGGTACAAACAGCCTTTGATTAAATTATTGCGCGAAAAAGCTAAATACCATAAAAAGTATAAAACCTATGGTAATACACATGACCTTAACTCGTTCATTTTGTTACGAGCTAGGGCACGCATTTTAGAAGATGAAATGTATAATATTTATATTCCATCCATCCATCAGCCTTTTAACGTCCACTGCTGGACATAGGCCTCCCCAAGAGAACGCCACAACGAGCGGTCCTGTGCCGACCGCATCCAACGGCTCCCCGCAGCTTTGGCCAGATCATCGGTCCATCTAGTGGGGGGCCGTCCTACGCTGCGCCGTCCGATACGTGGTCGCCACTCGAGAACCTTTCGTGCCCAACGGTTATCGGTTCGTCGAGCGATGTGGCCTGCCCATTGCCACTTCAGCATGGCAACCCGGCGGGCTATGTCGGTCACTCTCGTTCTCCTACGGATCTCCGTATTACGGAATCGATCACGTAGGGAAATACCAAGCATAGCCCGCTCCATGGCCCGCTGAGTGACTTTGAGCCTTAATATGAGGCCAACATTCAGAGACCACGTCTCTGTTCCGTATGTCATCACTGGTAACACACACTGGTCGTAGACCTTCGTTTTCGGACACTGCGGAATATTGGACGAGAAGATCTCCCTTAGCTTCCCGAACGCTGCCCAGCCGAGTTGGATTCGTCGATTGACCTCTTTCTCGAAGTTGTGCCTACCTAACTGGACTGTTTGTCCCAGGTAGACATAATGGTCGACAACTTCGAGAAGCACACTCCCGACTAGGACCGGTGCTGAAATGACATGGACATTAGACATGACTTTCGTCTTGTCCATGTTCATTTTGAGACCCACTAGTCGGGAAACCCTGATGAGATCATTGAGCATGGTGCCAAGGTCCTCCAGAGATTCTGCCATGACTACGATGTCGTCGGCATATCGAAGGTGAATGATGTATTCGCCATTGATGTTGATGCCGAATCCGGTCCAGTCCAAGAGCTTGAAGACATCCTCCAATGCAGCGGTGAAGAGTTTCGGGGACATAAGGTCTCCCTGTCCTCTGCAGTTGGATCGGTCCCGTACTCTTGTCCTGAACACGGACTGACATGGTGGCGTTTCTATACAAGCACTTCAGCACTTCGATGTACCGATTGTCAATTTGGCACCGCTGAAGGGACTGCAGCACCGCCCAAGTTTCAATCGAATCGAAGGCTTTCTCATAGTCCACAAACGCCAGACACAGAGGCCGATTGTATTCCTCGGTTTTCTGTATAATCTGGCGTAGCGTGTGAATGTGGTCTATGGTACTGTAGCCTTTTCGGAAACCGGCTTGTTCTGGCTGGAAGTCGTCAAGCCTGCGCGTGAGTCGATTTGTAATGACTCTCGAAAACAACTTATAGACGTGGCTCAAGAGCGAGATGGGTCTATAGTTCTTCAAGAGGGTTCTGTCACCTTTCTTGAAGAACAGCACCACCGCGCTTCTGGTCCACGGCTCTGGAACGTCGCCCCCGAAAACGACGGAATTGAACAGCCTCTGAAGAGCTTTTAAGACCGGCTTTCCGCCTGCTCTCAGAAGCTCTGTGGTGATTCCGTCGTCTCCTGGTGCCTTTCCGTTCTTTAGTTGTTTGAGAGCCATTCTGATCTCGTACAGGCTGACGTCCGGGATATCTTCGGTAAAGTGCCGAGTTAGCTTGGATCTGGGGTCTTGGACCAAGCCAACAGCAGGGCTTTGGGATCTGTACAACTGTCCATAGAACTGCTGGACCTCTCCCAAGATCTCATCTCGAGAAGAAATGATAGTGCCGTTGTTGGTCCTCAGTTTAGTCAACTGACTTTGGCCAACAGACAGATCTCTTGCGAACACTTTCGAGCCTTGGTTCCGCTCTATCGCCTCTTTAATACGGGTAGTATTAAATTGGCGAATATCGTGCCGCACAGCCTTGGAGATCTGTCTGTTTAACCGCCTTAGGCAGGACCAATCGGCTGAGGACTGGACTATCATTTCTTTTCTCCTCTCCATGAGTTTGAGAGTATGGTCCGAGAGTTTACGATTCCTACTGACGCGACGGGCCTTGAAGTAAGTCGACCCGATCGCGTGGACAGTTTGCACGAACCTGCTGTTCATATCGCTCGCTGATTCACACTCATCTAGACATTGGAAGCGATTTTGTAGTTCGAGCTGAAAGCTCTCGAGGTTCTGCTATTGGGCAGGTATATTTATATTATTAGTATTGAAAAATGCATAAAAAAGAACCCTCGTGCATTTTGGTCATTTGTTAAAAGTAAAAATCAATCAAACACTTATCCGTCTATTCTCGAATATGATAATCGTTCATCTGACCAAGGTGATGAGATATGTAATCTATTCGGAGAATATTTTCATTCCAATTTTCTCAGTAATTCCCAGTCCAGGGTTCAGGATAATTTGATTTATAATTTTGATTATGAATCTCTCGCTGATATAAGTTCTGTTGAGGTTCTAGAAGATAATGCATAGAAATTAATAAAATCCTTAGATCTAACAAAATCAGCGGGCCCTGATAACATACCTGCCATTTTTATAGTCAATTGTGCTAAAAGTCTTACTCTTCCATTATCTATACTTTATCGCCGCTCTCTTACGGAAGGTATTGTCCCTCGTGTCTGGAAGTCTGCTTTTATTACTCCCATTCATAAAAAAGGGCCTAAAAATAAGATCGAGAACTACAGACCAATTTCTAAACTATGCTTATTTGCAAAGGTTCTTGAAAAAATAGTTTTCTCTCAACTTTATCCTGTACTTAAGCACAGTCTCTCATTAAATCAACATGGTTTTTTAAGAGGTAGATCAACTACAACCAATCTTCTTCTATGTACTGAGTTTCTGTCACATCATATGTCAAAACTCTCACAAGTTGATATTATACACCGTGTAAGTAGACCACTTCCGAATACGAAGACAGATGATTCTACTAGTGACAGTTTAGATGATGGAATAGAAAAAAAAAAAATCCGATGAAAAAAAAAACATAATTTTTTATCGTTATATTTACATTATTTACACTCTATCATGTTAGTAGAGCTAAATAAAGAGATAATTACATAAAAATAATATAATTTTAATAAAAAAAGAAAAACAGTAATGTATTGCAAAATTTAGAATCAGCTGATAGGTACATACCGCGCAGTCGCTATCTATCTGTTTTGTACTAGCGGCCACCATTTTCAAATTCTAACAAGGTTACAGTTATGATTTTTTATTTTTTTACATCGTTTAGATATGTTTAATAACATACTTTCACGCCTATCCCGCGTATCCCGAATGGGTAGGCAGAGGTGTATTTTTCTTGCCATCTCCTGTTCGCAATGTTTAAGCCCCGCATACCTAAAACATTTTTTTACCTATCTACCGAGAAGTTTCTTTGGAAAAAACCCGAGACCTCGTGACTAGCAGTCTCATTACAAACCACTACGTCACTTCAGATGTAAGTATTCAGTTAGGTAGGTACCTATTTACCTATTAAAAACAATAGGGCTAAGCGTTTCAAAAAAATTTGTAGGTATGAAAAAGCTTACCGACCTAGATCCGAAATAAAATTAAAACTGTAGTTAGGTACATGTGTCACAAAGTAGGTTTCGCTCTGTTCGCTGTCACGGACTTTATACGGAATTTACAAACACTACTTTCAAAATGCCTACCCCTACAACACTTTACATACATACACATGTGAGTTTTAATACAATTGTTATTTCACTGTTAAACTTTAAAGCAGACAGAGACATTTTGCGTACCTGTCTAAAGTCTGTGCTCGAATTGTGCTCCATCCATTTCGATACAAAGCGAGGCCCGTCGCTGTGTCGACCGGTGAATACGAGGCATTAGTGTAGGATCCTCAACACATTCTGCACGTAACCTATCAAACACGCTCACTATTCTGCTACGCATTTCATCAGCACAGTCACATTCCCGATCAAACACTCTTTCTTTCACATAACCCCACAAAAATAAATCCAGTGGTGTTAAATCGGGTGAACGAGGCGGCCAGGCGCGCGGCCCCAGCCTTCCGATCCAGCGGTCATGAAAGAGCTCAGTAAGACGTTTGCGGACAGGGCGTGTAACATGCGGTGGAGCGCCATCGTGCTGGAACCATGCTCGACGATATTCAGCCAGCGATAAATTATCTAGAATATCGTCTAATTGTTCATTTATAAAATTAAGATACTCTGTTCCATTGAGGCGCTGCGGTCTCACGGTAAATTCTCAACGCAAGAGAAGCATTGCCACGGGCTTCTCCTAAACACATCAACATGTTTCCGTATTCACGAGCACTGTACACGTATGCCGCAGGCATTGTTAAATACAAAAAATACTCAAAAATAAAAAAACAGCAAAACGTAACAAAAAAACTTAACACAAAATTTAAAACTAACAAAACAGTATAAATACTACCAAGTAGTAACAATCGAAGCTAATAATATGGAACCGTAACGCGCGTTTGCTCTCGAACTGAGTCGGAATGAAACTGAGTATAGGGACAGTGGGACACGAAAATAGTAGATGGATACCTACTAGTCTAGTAAAACATCAACAGACACCGCGTTTGTCGGTGACCGACAAAGTAACATCAAAAGAAGCCGCCTTTGTCGGTATCCGACAAAGTAAAGAATTTTAAAGTTTTTTTTAATCGGCGGTGTTTTTTTAATGTGCAAATATCAACGAATAATAGAGAAAGCAGGAGGTTATTGAATCAGAAGATAGAAACCAACTAATTTTGAAGGCAAGGAAAATGTAGGTACCACGTCACGTCACACCGCACGCGTGACTTTTGTAGGCATTTATTTTGGCGTGGGTGCGGGGGGATTCCTTATTAATTTTAATAACGCAAAATTTTGAGAGTTCAGTTGACTCAGTTGTTCAGTTCCGTGTTCACGGTGTTCACTGACTTGCATGTGCGCGCGAGTGATACCTAGATACAATTGTACCTTTGATCGATTTATTAATTCTTGTAGTTATTATTTTATTTTTACCTTGTGTGTTTCTTAACAAGTTTTTTTTGTTTTTATTATTGTTTTGTATTAATAATGCCTGACGCGTACGTTTATAGTGCTCGTGAATACGGAAATACTTGAATGTGCTTTGGGGAAGCTCGTGACTTTCTTCGTCTTTCAAAGAGTCGAACCCGGTACTCGACTTTGTCAACGCTGAGGAAACCTACTTTGGTCTAGGTCGGTAAGCTTTTTCATACCTACTATTTTTTTTGAAACTTAGCATTATTGTTTTTAATAGGTAGATAGGTACCTACCTAACTGAATACTTACATTGGAACTTCCAATGTTTCCAATTTGGAAGTGGCGTAGCGGTTTGTAATGCGACTGCTAGTCACGAGGTCTCGGGGTTTTTTCCAAAGAAATTTCTCAGTAGATCGGTACCTGCCTAGCAGCCTGTAGTTTGCTAATCAATGTGCCCGGGAGATGGCAAATGTATTAGGTATGCGGGGCTTAAACATAGCGAACAGTGGATGGCAAGAAAAATACACCTCTGCCTACCCCTTCGGGATACAGGCGTGAAAGTATGTTATGTTATTAACCATATCTAAACGATGTATGTATTAAAAAAATAAAAAATCATAACTGTAACCTTGTTAGAATTTTATCTAAGTAAGTAAATGTGTCTAGAGAGGAATCGAACCAAGTACGTAGGTACCTACCTACTTGATTTATTCAACTACTGAATGCAAATGAAAATTGAAAATGGCGAGGTACCTACCTAGATCGCAAGTGTGTTGCCCGCTAGCACAAAACAGATAGGTAGCGACTGCGCGGTATACCTATCAGCTGATTCTAAATTTTGCAATACATTACTGTTTTTTTTTTGTTATTAAAGTGATATTATTTTTATGAAATTATCGCTTCATTTAGCTCTACTAACATGATAGAGTGTAACTAATGTAAATATAACGATAAAAAAATATGTTTTTTTTTCATGGTAAAAAAAAAACATCTATCCCATCATCGAAAATATCACTAGTAGAATCATCTGTCTTCGTTTTCGGAAGCGGTCTCCTGATACCCGGTATACACTGATTATTCAAAGTTCTTTGACCGAATTGACCATTTTATACTTCTTGAAAAACTTCAGCGCATTAATATTAGAGGTAACTTATTCAGATGGTTTTCTTCATATGTCCAAAACAGGTGCCAAGCTGTAGTTTTAGGTGGCTACTCTTCGTTTCCAATGGATATTCCCTCCGGCGTTCCACAAGAATCGTTATTAGGACCTTTGCTTTTTACCATATTTATTAATGACATTTCTTATATTTTTTTATCCTCGAAGATAATTTTATATGCTGACGACATGAAAATCTTACACCAAATTAATAGTGTAGATGATGCCGTTCTTCTTCAAGAAGACCTTAACAGATTTCAATATTACTGTACCATAAACAAGTTGGATCTCAATGTCTCCAAATGTTATCTATGTTCGTTTACGCGTAAACGTGCAAGAATTATATTTAATTATACACTTCATAACTCGGCCTTAACAAGAATTGACACGATAAAAGATTTAGGTGTAACATTTGATAGTCAATTATTATTTGACGATCATATTACTAATATAACTAAAAAAGCATACCGTGCTCTCGGTTTCGTTTTTAGATTGTCTTCCGAATTTATAAATCTTAAAACCTTTAAAATACTGTATTGTGCATATGTACGTAGTCATTTCGAATACGCCTCGCAAGTATGGAATCCCTGTTATGACGTCTACATATCACGATTAGAATCCATACAAAAAATCCTTCCTACGCTACCTACAGTTTCGAGCAAGATTATGGTTACCTGATTATGACTCTAGATGTCGAAAATTCCATTTTCTTCCGCTTTATAAGCGAAGGGAAATAGCTGACTTGTCCTTCCTATTAAGTATTGCAAATGGTACTGTTGACTGTCCTGAACTACTTGAAAAAATAGGACTGCGTACATATACAGCTGCACTGAGGAACCCAAATGTTATGTTCCCCTTGTTAGAACAAAAGTATAGGCAGAATTCATTTATTTTAAGAGCTTCTACTTTGTTTAACAATTTAACTAAGACAAACTTTGATATAGATTTATGCATCATTTCTGTAAATAAGCTTAAAAGTTTACTGAGCAACACTTATTTAAATTGTATTTAATATTAACTAACTTATTCGTAACCTATGTAATTTATGTGTACTTTCTTTTCTGTTTTGCTTCGAATGTATCTTTTATTTTAATTTCTTTATCTTTTGTCCTCTACTATCTTAAACTATTTTCTATTTTTTTATTGTTCCTATCTGCGGAAATTTACAATTGGCCTTCTTACATATGCACCTCAGTTGTATATGCTTAGATATATAATTAATTGTGTTACCTAGCTGTTAGTTTTCCTATAAATAAATAAATTATTTGTTTTGTATCAATATCCGGAATCCATATTGAGTCAAGCATGTCTTTCTATCTTGAAGTCAGCGATTTCCGGTTCTCTCTCCGTAATTAGCGCCCTCTATACTGACTTTGAGCGCTTGTCGGGTGACCGACCGACTTTTAATCATTATAGCGTCGTTTGTTGTCAGCGTAAATAACTTGCGAAAAAGACTACCATTTACCTTAGTATTAAATTTTAAATCTAAATTTAAAAATATTAAAGTAGTTTGCGAGTTAGTTATAGAGGTCTCCGTTAGTGATGGAAACTAATAAGAGTAATAGGAACGAATTCAATTCGGGGAAATATTTACACTCTTTCATCGCGGGGACCGGGGAATATACAGTCGTTGATCTCCGAAAACATAGCGGCTTATCTACAAGTGACGGTAGGCGCCCTAAAAAAGTACGTAAGATCAGAAAACTAGCGGTTATGCACATTTTGAATTAAATCAGTGAGCGGCACTTTTAACCACTTCGAATAACAAAAAGAAATGTTGGGGGTTAGTTTGTTACATTTTTTAAATAACTAACTACCCACGTACGTATTTTTAGTCAAACCAGTTGAGCATGACGGTTATAGATACTATAATTCTAAAATCAGACGATAATTATCTTGCAAGATTGTTGAATTATTGGTACAATGTTACAATGGACTTTTTCAAACACAAAAGTTTTGCGCTACTCGTTTGGCGTGGTTTAATGCCAATGAGAAATTAATAGTTAAATGCAAATGTAGAAACGCGATGTATATTAATATTCTTCTTGGCGTCGGGATTCCTTTCAACAATGAGAAAGTTCATATCTACCTTCCTTTTAAAAAGAGAGGGGGTAGGTGGTGCGATAAATTAATATCATTAACTTAATCAGTGTGTCGTACCTATTTTAAAGAAAGCTTTATAGATATAAAGAGCAGTCTATGGTTGTTAAGAGGGATCCCTAAATATGCAGAATTCACTTCCAAGATACCTATCAACCTCTACTTAATCTAAAATACGAAAAAATCTAAATAATATAAATAATTATAATACAAAATCATATCGACTATTTAATAATTACCCACTGTGTACCAAATATTTTTAAAACTACAAATGGCTTAAAAATATATTTGTCTGTAAAGTCTGTTTACGGACGATAATTTTACGTGATAACGTCATATGTTTTCTGAGAGTTTCAAAAACAATGCATCGGTCGCTATACATTTTTCGGAACGTGACGCTTTTTTCGTGTGTGCGGCCGGCATTCATCGATTTATAAGACGTTATCACGTCAAAAATAATAATTGTTCAGAGATTTATTTATTTACAAGAAGAACATCTAGCCACACCAGCTGCTGCTACATGTTTAGATACAATTCGGCCTTTCTTCGGCCCCGAATAGCTTTTGCACCGTTAACAATTTCAATGCCGGGGTATTTAGATATTTTTCTTTGAAAAACCAGTCAAATCAGGAATTGTTGAAGGATATAGCTTTTTTATCCTGAAAAGTACTCTGTTGAACTATTAACTTCGATAAGTCTGTGCTGACTCCGACATAATGCCTCGAGTTTCTCGACGTAGCAAGGGACCTAAAACGCAACGCAAAGTCCCTGTCAGAGTCGAAGTGCCTATCGCTACGCAAAGCACTTCAATCAACAGCTCGAGAGAAACACTGTCTGAAGTTTGACCATAAAATAAAACTTACCTATTATTTTTTCATCAATATCCGGAATCCAGGTAAGGGCTACCTGGTGCATCATGAGTGCCATAATGATTAAAAGTCGGTCAGTCACCCGACGCGCTCAACGGCAAAGTGTAAGTCAGTATAGAGGGTGCTAATTACGGATAGAGAACCGGATATCGCTGACTTCAAGATAGAAAGACTGATGCTTGCCTCAATAAAGATTCCGGATATTGATGAAAAAATAATAGGCAAGTTTTATTTTATGGTAACTCTCTATTTCAGAGAGTTAGGCTCATAGTAATTTTTGTTCATATACTATTTAAAATGGGCTGTATTAAATGTGTCACATTGATTGAATTAATCCATATATCCAAAGTAAACATTTGAAGCGGATAAGCTGAATAGACAATATTTGATTTAGTTTCATTATATGACTCACAAAGCAAAGGTTTCCTTTTATTGCTCCAATATCTGTTTTGACAAAGAGTGTTAAGCTCACAAAGTAACTTAACTGTTGTATTATTCGACCAAGATTATGTATGAAATACTTGTAAAAGCATGCAAAGGCACACTGCCTTTTACAATCTGAATCATATTTATAAAAATACTTACAGCTAGAACATTAAAAAAGAAAATCCATAACACATATCCCAAACTTTTCTCATGAGTGTAGTGTGTTTAAAGTAAGTTTTTGTTTTATGTATAAGAAATAAATATCAGTGAAATATCAGACAGTTATATTATGATGTTGATGATTTCGACGAATTTAGTGAAATTCAAATAGTTTGTTTATCTGACATATTTTTATAGATTTTGTACGGAAACCTTCTTTTTAATCACTGTAACTATAGGAACAATATGTAATTATTATTATTATAATTATTTATTATTATAATCAGGCGCGAGTCTGATTTTAATAGATTTGTTTGAGAACGGCATTTTTTCAAACTCAAAACACGGCGCCTAATTTTCCTTTTAATGGCATCCCTGGTAGTCATGGTGATTAAGTTGTATGGCGATACTTTGTTTCAATTTTTTTAAGTATTTCGTATATGCCCTTCTCACTTCCACACTTCCTAATGTATCATGGCTACATCTATAGGTTATTTATCTAAGTTTCTATGTTTCTGGTTATGGTTATACGCATTTCTCTTTGGTTTCCATTTTGAACTTGTGACGTTGAGTGTTTTTGTGGATTATTTGTGTTGAGAAACCACTTTATTTACTAAACACAAAGTGAAAAATGTGAAATCGAAAATAACAGTAACACTTTGTGTTTAATGTATAGTGCTAAGCATGTCAAATGCTAAAAATATATATAAAAATATCTAAACACTTTATTTATGTAATTATGAGTGGATATATAAAGAAAGCACGTAGAATGCAACGTTTTAAAGAATAATGGTTTTATTTCGTATGGTTTTTTAGATTTATTGCACGTACGGATTTTGCTGTCACACGTACGGATTTTTAGATCCTACAGTATGGCAGCACTGACACAACAACAACAACCACCAGAACTATATTACATTCCTTCGGTGGTATATAACAGTACCCTAAAAGATTATTGGATAAAATTTATTTGTAATTACCCTTATATTTTCAGGTGGAGGTGGACTCTGAGCACAGCTATGATAATCTCTCATATTAATGTTAAACTATTGTTTCAGTTTTTTTTTAGTTAACAGCCACTGTACATCATTATTATTATATATTGTGTTAACCTAATATTTTATTTACTTAATTATGAAGATTTAAAAAGAGTGGCTATGGCTTTGTTTGCCAGTATTATTATAATAACTCCCAACTCCTAGGAATCAGGTGGTTGTAGATCTACACAGGTTGATAAACTAGATTTCAGTTTAGTCTTTTTGTTTTATTTTGAATAGGTACATTGTGTTTTGTCGAAGTAAACTTTTAAAGGTTTTGATGTGTGTGTTAACTAGTACTACTTATCATCACGCCATTTCCCTTGCGGGGTAGGCAGAGAGAACAGAGATCCAAGAGGCTCTATTCTTGCATACATCTCTCGCTTCCTCAACATTCATAACTCTCTTTATACACGCTCGCCGGTTTCGGAGACTCCTGACTCCACCTTCCTTCAACACATGACCAATTTGATCTAGGTAGGTAAGTTTCGGTCTCCCCTGTACCTACATCCTTCCACTTTCGCATTGTATATCTTCTTAACCAGTCGCTCGTCCGGCATTCTTTCCACATGTCTGAACCATCGGAGCATTCCCTTTCGCATCTTTACACCAATACTCTCTTTCATACCTACTCGCTCTCTTACGTCATTGTTACGAATGCGGTCAGTCAGCCTCACTCCACAGATTCTCCGCAGAGATCGCATTTCGACCGCATTGATTTTGCTCTCATGCTCCTTTTTACATACCCAACTCTCGCTTCCATATAATAACGTTGGGACAAGCACTGCGTTGTGTATTGCGACACGTGCCTTCTGGCTGAAGTGATGGCTGCCGAGAAGTTGTCCCAATGCTCCGTTCACTCTATTTCCCGCATTCACTCTTCTTTCTACATCAGTGGTGTACCTTCCATCCCGACTGAATCCACATCCAAGATATACAAGTTCATCCACTTGTTCTAGCACACCATTTCCTATTGCTACTCTAACATCTGTTCTGGCTTCTTCTCTTTCAAAAACCATTACTTTGGTTTTGCTCACATTCACACGTAGGCTCCTTTTCTTACAATCTTCTGCCATTACGTCGACTAGGGCTTGCAGGTCAGTCGCAGACTGCGCTAATAGGACCGCATCGTCTGCATATAGCAGCGAGTTAACCACTGAGTCGCCCATCTGAACTCCCACATTCATTTCATTCAACCTTTGTAGACATTTATCCAGATATATGATAAACAGTCTGGCTGATAGAACGCAGCCCTGTTTAACGCCGATATTCACGTCAAACCAGGGTGACATTCCATCATCCAGCCGCACACAAGCTCTGCAGTCCATGTAGTTGGACTGCACCGCTTGTAGCAGTCTACCGTTAATACCATACTCCGGCAAAATGTCCCAAACTTCCTTTCGTACAACAGTGTCAAATGCTTTCTCCAAATCCACAAAACTGCAGAAAACCCTCTGGCCTACAGCCAGATATTTCTCCACAATGTTGCGCAGGGAAAACACTTGATCCATGCATCCTCGTCCACACCTGAAACCTCCTTGTGCCTCACACAAAAATTCATCAGACACCATCCTCATTCTCCTTTCAATAATCTTACCATACAGTTTGGCTGCCAAACTGGTCAAGCTTATGGCTCTGTAGTTTACACAGTCATAACGTGAACCCTTGTTTTTAAACAAGGGCACGATGACTGCGCTTCTCAGTCCTTGGGAACTATTCCTGAGCTCCAACATAAATTGAGAAGCATCAGGAAGGATTCCCAGACACATGAGCCTCCAAGCTTGATCATCTCAGCAGACACCATATTAATACCCGCTGCCTTACCATTTTTCAAACTTCTAATCGCCCATTCAACTTCATCCATACTAATGTCATCAGAGGATGCCGGTACCGAATGCTGATCTGTTAGATCACATGTGGCACCAGCATCACCCTGATCATCAGCATACATATCTCCAAAATATTCACTCCATCGGCTTAATACATCTTGTGTTTGCGTAAGAATGTCTCCACCTTTAGACCTTATTTTATTCATTCTGAAAGCTGACCAACCACTCCGAGATTTCTTCACCTCCCTCCGGAAAAGTTTGGTGTTGCTCTGGAAGTTTTTGGTCAGCCTTTCTTCTGCAATCATATTTGCTCTATCACGCTTCTCTTTCACTAAGGCTTTGGTGTCATTCTTACGTTGCCGGTATATTTCTTTCTTCTGTTCTTTCGTACTTGCACTCAGGTTCAAAGAAGATACATAGTCCAGCCACGCTTTCTTCTTTTGGTCTACGGAAGCTGCTACTTCCGTATCCCACCATTCATCACCTTTCAGTTTCCTATGCTTCTTTGAGCATCCACATATTTCTTTCGCTGTATCTACCATACTATCTTACAATACTCTCCAGCATTCTTCTATGTCAGATCCCGGCTGAATTGCTATTGTCAGCCGTTCACGGACACCCTCTACATACTTTGCTCTTACACTCTCTTCTTGCAACTTGTCAATCTTTATTCTTTCAAGCCCTCCGAAGTGGACACGCTCTCGCCAGTGTCTCCACTTTCTGAACAGACCACTAAATCTCGCAATAACGAGATAGTGGTCCGTGTCGACAGTGGGACCCCTGTAGGCTCTTGTATCCAGAATTTTACTTCGGAGGCGACTGTCTACCAGAATTAAATCTATCATACTTCTCTGTTCATTCCTTCTCCATGTATACATATGGATGTCCTTATGTTGAAAAAATGTGTTTGACACAATAAGGTTTATCTCCATACATACATCCGCAATGAGCCTACCTGCATCATTCACTCTCTTATCACCAAATGAACCAAGCACGTCCTCGAAGTCTGGACGCTTGGTCCCAACCCATCCATTCAAGTCTCCGCATACGATCACGCGTTCACTAGCTTCTGCCAAATCCAGAACTTCCCTAACATTATCCCAGAACTTCTCTAGATCCGATGCCACCGAAGAGCCTACGGGAGCATAAGCTGCGACCATGAAGACACTGGTGACACCTAGTTTTATTCGGACCCATAGAAGTCTGGGATCAAACATTCCGTAATCTTTCACACCTGAGGCCAAGCGAGCGGACAGCTACACCCACACTCCCATGCTGGTCCGATCGCTCTGCGGTACACCAGACCACAGAGCTAACCCGCCACCAGGAAGATCACAGGCATCGCTACCCTTTCGCTTGGTCTCTGTTACACAGAGCACATCAAGCTGTCTGTCCGACATGACGGTTACCAGCTCGTGTAACTTATCTTCCACACCACCTCTTACATTCCACGTGCCTACTTGACACTGCTCCCCTCGACTCGCCAAACCTAGTTATTTTATATATCGGAATTTTAATTATCGGTGATCTAACAAACCATTATGAATAAGCGTTGTTTATTATGAATAAGACAGTAAGTCAATTTCTTTATTTCGGCTTAAAAAAAATGTATATTATAAAAATAATAAGATATTTTTGTAAATAGTTGTTTTTTAATTTCAAGGACCAATGTGACAATTTTGAATCAAAAAATACTACCGAAACGAAGTAATTTCTGTTCCTTCATCGATATCGATAAATTATTCAAACATCCCTATAACATCGACTTGGAATATCGACTCTTGGAAGCACTAGCTTTGATGAATTTGACACATGACAGCCCGCTGTCAAATTTTTCTATTGGCAGTACTGTTTTACTTGGTTAGATTGGTACAAAAAGTTGTACGCTGCCTTTATAAAATAAATGTATGAAGTTCACTCTTAATACGTAGTGATTATATACTCTTTGACAACAACAACATCTCTTTAGTATATACTCTTTGACAACAACTAGCTCAATCAGCTAAATACATTACATACCTACATACATTTTTTAGCTACATATATTGTAAAATTGTAATCTGTGGTGACAACAACAACAACGCAGTCGCAAACTGACAAAACGCAACGGCAAAAATAAATCGAGACGTAGACGCTAAAATTATTTAATTTGCATTGATTTAGTTTAATATTAAATTATAATGTTAAACGCATTACGTTATGTAAGTGTCTAAAATATTAGTGATAGCATTTCACTTCAGGAGTATAATCGTTAAGTTTTTCATTACAGAATGTGCGTGCTACAAAAATATTTACACCCCAAAATAACCAAGTGCGGTTATTTTGGGAGTATGTAAACATGATGTTTAATAAGCCTGACGCCGATCGCTTAAAGCAGTTTGGACCAGATCGAGTATGTGCTGAATGGGTTTTGCGTAATGGAGGAAAGGTGGTTTGGGCTGATGGAAAAATAACTTCAGATTATAATACGTTACCTCCAGAAAAACAACCAGTTAAAAAAATTATAGAAGTTGATGGAACGGATTCATCTATTTCTCATTATGGCTTCCCACATTTAAGTAGGTACCCCAATCTATCTGAACTAAAATTAAACCCCATTGTAATATTTGTTAAATAACTTGATGTTTAACAACTGCTCTTTCATACTTCAAATACCTCATGATCCAAAGCAAATATTGATTTCTGGTATAAGCAGCTTATAAAAATAACAATTTCTTTTAGTTGGGTGCACAATGTTACAAAGAATAATTCTTCATAATAATGGATATATTGACGACAGAGCTTTAAAAGGTCTCTCTTACGGTCGCTCAACATTGACTCATGTTCAAATATCCAAGTGTGTAAATGTTACGGATGCTGGCTTAAAGGAATTGAAAGCACTTGATAAATTGAAAACCTTAATTCTGTTTAATTTAATAAGTGTTTCTAATTTAAATGAATGTATACAGTATCTTCAACAGCATATTCCTGAATGCACAATACAAGGTAGGAAATAAAGAATTGTTTTAATAAATCTAAATTATTCTGTAATGTCAAAACAACGAAAGATATGCAAAAATGCTTATCTAAACTCATTATTATTTTGAATTTCTTATCATATCACTAATAAAGTTACTATATCCTCCTTTGCAAAATTCCAATAATAAAATTGTTTTATTTTTTTCAGATAACAATATTGAAATGAAAAGAAATGTGTAACATCACCAATATATAATGTAATAATTATTGTTATGTACAAAACAATTTTGTATAAATATAACCTTTTATAAATATAACTAGAAAGTTTTAACTCACACACACATCTCTTTTAATTAAACTCCTTTGCCAACTGCTTCATTAACATTTTTATAGCCATCTCTTTCTAGAAGTGCTGCCAATTCAGTTTTTATTTTAGAAACAACTGGAGGGCCATGATAAATTAAGGCTGTATATATTTGTACAGCATTTGCACCAGCTAGAATTTTTTCATAGGCATCCTGTCCGGAAAAAACTCCCCCAACCCCAACTATAGGTATCCTTCCTGAAACAAAATCCTTGCATTCAAAGATTAGAATACATAGGTAGCACATGAAATATGCATAGATGTTTGAGAAATATATTTATATGGATATATTTCATGAGATATGTCTTATATACACTTTTAGCCAATCTATTTATACACACAGTAAACAGTATTAACCATGCTGCTTTAATATTACCAACATTAAAAGATTTACATAAAACAAATATAATGCAGGTAAGCAAAAAATTAGAACTGAATTTTATGGACTAAAAGAATAAATGTATATCTACATACCTTTAGTTAGTTTGTACATTTCTTTAATCATTTCTGTTGATTTTTTGGTAAGAGGCTTTCCACTTAAACCACCTACTTCATCTTTGTATTGAATATTATTTAGATCAGATCTGTCAACTGTAGTATTTGAAATGATTAATCCATCTACTCTGCTTTCCTTTTTCAGGATGACTGATACTATTTCTTTCATTTCAGCAGGACTTAAGTCCGGGGCTAGCTTTAATAGTAAAGGTTTGTTTGAGTTGGGCATGATCTGAATTGAATCTCTTGCTTTATTAATTTCAATTAGGAGTTTTTGTAATTCCTCCTTTTGCTGTAATGCTCGTAGTCCTGGAGTATTAGGGCTGTAAATTTGTATTGCATAATTAGTACTAAAACACATTAGTGCAACAACATATTACATGATCACTTTCAGTTTATACCTGCTAATGTTTATAACAAAATAGTCAGCTACGTTTGAGAATTTTTTAAGTCCTATAATATAGTCTTCGATAGGGTCCTTTGAAAGTTTATTTTTTCCCAAATTTATACCCAATAAGCCTTTTTCCAGTAAGGATTTTTCTATATTGCCAATTTTCTTGTACACCTTTTCATGGCCTTCACTATTGAAACCATATCTATTAATAACTGCTTTATCTTCTGGTAAACGAAAAACTCTTGGTTTGGGATTCCCAGGTTGAGCTTCTGGTGTTATAGAACCAACTTCTACTATAGAAAAACCTAATTTACGCAATCCTAAGACAGCATCACCATGCTTATCAAAACCTGCAGCTATTCCAATTGGGTTATTTAGATCATAATTTAGAAATTTAGTTTTCTGTAAAATTAAATTTTAGAAATTGAACCATAATATAATATATAACTAATTCTTATTATTATGGAGGTAAGACATTCCTACCAAAACTTGAGGATCTTCCAGATTTTCAGGAGGGAATATACCATGTTTTATTGCAACTACACCAATTTTATGTGCCAATTCTGGACTGAGGTATTGGCTAAGTGGTTGTAATACATTCTCGTAATAACCATTGAAGTCTTTTTTGTAATAAACATACTGGTAGACCAAGGCTCCACCTAGAGTTAAATTGCACAGTGACTTGAGCTTTCTCTGAAACAATACTTATATTTATATATATAACATGGTTACTATATAGAACCTATGTTAAAGGTGAGCTTGTCCTTTATTTTTTCGTCCTTCGGGAGAATCGCATCTCCCGTATAGCAAATGTAACTATTACAATCTCTGCTTTATCAGTAAAAATGTAGTAACTCACCACTGCTTCTTTTCTAGCTGCCATCTGCGAGGCTTCTTGACGGGGTTAACAAAATTTATGCAACAATAACTCGGGAATTATTTGAATATTAAATTTAAAATAGGCTTGCATTAAAATTTGAGGTTATAATAAATGTGACGAACTTTTTACTTAAATCTATCTACGCTTGTAATGATTGATGTCTATTCTTGATGATTCTTATTATTGACAGGAAAAAGTTATTTACGTAGGAGGAACGGAGATGAAAGGTACTTTATCTAAGTTTTAGTCCCATCAATCAATTCAATTTTGTTTGTTGATCTAAACTTTTAGTATGATTACTTTACTCTATGATCAGCCAGCCGCAAAAAAAAACCGCATAGTGTCGTTTTATAGATAATTTAATTTTATTTATCTGTTTGTTATGTACTAGTTTCATAAATATTTATTATATAAATCTAGGAACCAAGGTTCACCAATTGTATTTACATTTCTTTTTTCTTAATAATATAAGTTGTAAACAATACAATGATTTAAATATAATAAGCTGATTGATTTATATAAAATAATCTGATATGTGTATGACTAAAATAAGTTGTGTGCTTATATTTTCTTGTAAATGTATGATTAGTATAATTAGCGTGATTTAGTCAATATGTTTAAAAATGTTTTGCAGTTTTGTGTCATTTTTTTCAGTAATTCATCTTAATTATCTTACTTACTTGGAACTTGTGTAATTTTTGTTTTGTATTTGATAATGGAAATAAGTAGACCCACGCCTCTCATTTGTAAAAATTGTGTGATAATGAAATATTAAGTGTTTTTCCCTTTTATTGTTCTTTTTTAAATTTGTAAAAGTAATTGTAATTTGTTAAAATACATAATTATAGATTTTATTTCCTTAATAAAATTTTAAACTGAATGTTGTTTTCTTTCGGCACCTAAAAAAATTAAATTAATTATGAAATTCGAATGAAAATGCTGATTTATATGTTTTTTTTATATGATAAAAAAGCTTGGTATCAGAAAATCTGGTGCTTGTCAGCCAAGAATCTATATGTTATCTGTGCTTGTCAAAGTGCTCATATAGAACATCAATAAGTCGGGATTTTTTGTTCGGCAGTGCTCCGTCTGTGGGACACACTAATTGGTCTGTGCTCTATGATCTAAACTAAATTTTTAATTTGTTCAGGGCATTGGCAGAACCATCAGCCTAACAGTAAAATAAATAATCGTTATTCTCTCATCACACGTGTTTCATTCATAAAACAAGTCGAAGTCAGTCATATAAAATTATTCAGTCAAATCAAAGTCCCGCTCCAGTAAGACGATGGCCACCTTACTGAAGCTTCTATGGAGTTTTGGAGACCACAGGAAAAAACACGTTATGTCGCACAACTCACTTGCCAACACTTATGCACAACACAAATAGTTAATAAGCAAAAGGCCACCACTTTTACACAATAATACTTGAAATAACACAAGTTTAGGAAAATAATACAGAGCGACGACATGATCTTCGTGTTCCCGCCAAAACTCCCAATCTTATAAACCTAACCGTCTTATTACAAAACACGGACTAAGTCCTGAACTAGTTGGTCCAGGTCTAACTTATAAACCATTGACTAAACTTAGTCTTATTACAAAAATAATTAAACCATGGACTTTCTAGTACTGCGATTTAGGTCTTTCTAAATAATATTGTTCGTTCAGTGCTAACGCATTCATTACGCACGCTTAGAAAGGAACGTGTTTTATAGAAAAAATATTGGCGATTTATTTAGGAACGAAGAAAATAAGTAGAAATTTGTATATTTTATATCAGTTATCACTTTTCTTTTGATTACCATTTATTCTGATACATAAATTAATTATGCTGGTACTTTATTACACGATTACCCGGGTCAATCTTTGTGGACGTAAAACGGAATAAAGTTGTTGCGCTACGATGTGTCATAATGAAATTAAAACACTAATTTGTGAAACCTTGAACAATAAACAAACAAAACTATTTCATCGCAACATAATTTAGATAACTTTTCAACTTTTTTATGTTCGGAATTACTTCTATGTATGTTTGTGTTTTCGTAGTACCTAGTACCTAATAATAAATGTCTCAGTTCTCTAACGAGAGTTATTATTAGGTACTAGGTACTTTGAGTGAAATGAAAGTAACATATTAGGAAAATAAAGAAAAGAAAGATAAATACCTATTTAATTAGTTTCTACAACATTCAAATCACATACACTATACTTATGCAACATTATACAACTTGTAGAAGCTAAAAAGGTCCTACCTCAGCCAACCAACATTTGGCTGCTGCAGCACTGATTTTCAGGTATAGGTACCCATACCACCGAAGGAATGTAACATAGTTCCATTGGCCCGCCAATAAAGGCGGAGAGATGGCACACGGCGGGTTTCTTTAGTGGGTGAGGGCCCCACACTACCCTGTTCGTTGCCCCGAACGACGGGGTGTGCGGTTAGGTACATTTTTTCCCGCCTAAAAAAAAAAAAAAAGGTGTAGTTACCCATTCGAGCATGATTAGACTGCCACAATACAATGCCTTACCGTTATATTAACTAGATATGTAGATAGAATTAATTGATTAGACAAGAAAAATAGATGTAAAATTTTATTTATCCTAATACAAATTCACTCATTATATAAAATATAAACTTGAATATCTTGAGATTGCTAACTGATTCTCATCTATTTGTCTTTAGTGTTCACCATTGGATTTTTTATTCAAATGTGATAGTGTGAATGTATAGGTATAATGTCATATTGCAGTCTCCTCTCTGTTTGTCCTTTAGCAAAGTCCTGCCCCACCTTTTCCATTTTGTATCTTCTTTTATGTACAAAGGTAAATCACAAAAGATTTGTGCCAACTAATTGTATTTCAATACATTTCACAACACATACACAATTTGGATGTTATCTTGATTGAATCCAATTCTACAGGAGATATATAGATGTAACTAATTTATGTGTAGGTAGGTATATTGGCTTGGCATGGCATTTCTGAGAGAGCGGCCACTTAAATATCTTTCACATAAATTAAATCAAACATATTATTATTTACTTTTCACATAAAAAAACATAAAATCATAATTTAATATTAACCATAACTTACAATGAAAATATTTGACATTATTTTGACATTTAGACTTAGACCAGCCTAAACTACTTAAACTAGGTTTCCTGGTAGTTTATCTTTTAGTACATGGTTTAACGCTTAAAACTGATTTTGTAATAAGAATTTTGTGAAACCGTGGTCTAAAGATGATATACACCTGGTTTAGGAGTTAGACTATGTTTTGTAATAAGGCGGAAAGAGTTTAGGTTCATAGTCGTTAATATTTAAGGCTAAACTTCTAAACCATTACAGTAATAGAAAAACCAAAAAATAAAAAAATATAAACCAGAAAAGTAATAGATCTAAACCTTATACTACCACTACACTGCTGCGATCTCTGTGAACTGTGAAGTGACTTCGGAGAAATACCCGAACATGGTCGCAGTACGAAGTAGGAGTGTTCGCAACGGCTATTTATTAAAAAAGTTAAATAACGATGCGCTATTTTTAAAACGCCTATTATTTTTTACGCTTTAATATATTAACGATATCTTTTGATTATCGTCATGCGCTATTTGAGGCTACGTTATTTAATATAGCTATGTACGCGCGTTGAGCAGTTAACAATCTTAACAACAGATTACTGTCTACTAACGAACTACGAATTGAAATTGTGATCTAAGATATATGTATTTAGATTCTGCTCGCGGCTTTGTCTGCGTGGACTTCAGAATTGGGTCAATCCTTACTAATACACTTCATACTCTAAAATGTGTGTTATGCATTTAGGCCATAACTACTGACCCAATGACATTTTTGATTAAATTTAAGTAGACTTTTAAAGATATTATCTAACCGAAAATTATTTACGCTATACCACAACACAATTTTATTTACAGTTTTATAGTACACTAAACAAACAGACAAAACAAACCAACACCAAGAATAATTTAAAATTATTTTTTATAATTGACAGAAATATAGTTCTTATGTGGTAAAATTAGAGCATAATTTCGCATGTGACAATGATATTAACTGGTCATTCCGTTCTGTCGTTTTTTTTCGCAGTATGTGTTCAAGTGTACATCTGTTTATGTGATATTTTGTTAGTGCCGTGTTCGTGTGTCGTCAACGTCCTCGTGGCATAGCAGTTGTGGTAGCGCTTATGTAATAAAAATAATCGCTCAACAAAAATAACGCTTGCCTCGTGTAATAAATAACGGGTCTATAGGTTATTTATAAATAGTAAGTTATTTTATTAGTTATTTAATATAACGAACACTCCAAGTACGAAGTACGTGACGTGACCACTCGCACTACTTCAGTCGCTCTACGCTCGCCAACGAGTAAAGTAGTCTTATGTCGGTCATGATTGAACGAGTCCAAATGACCAAATCTTAACCACTGCCTGATCGAATCGTTCATTTCTTCTTCAAGATATCGATCATTTGTACCATGCGTCCTATGTTCTGTGTCCGTACGGTGCGATTCGCGTCAAAATGAGGCGTGAAACCCCGTTCCCCTGTCGTAGCGTTATACCCCTCGCCCTGTGAGATTCCCGTCTGTACTTTAGTACACTACTAGTCTGTGGTACTATGTATGAGTGAGTAGTAGATTGTTTATTAAGAGAATATTATTGCCGAGAAATTAGTATCCCAGGAACCCTTTTAGGATTTGTTTTCGAGTTTCAAAATAAGTTTGATTTGCGGAGTGTTTCATTGTTTTTTTTTGGATTTTTTTTATAATCATTGGACTGTGTGTAAGTGTATGTCTCATTTTAAATTAATATAGTATTTTTATATATACATATTATTATAGTATTTTAATTGCCAGACCACAACTCATTCTGGTTACTCCCAAGTAGGTACTATACTACATGTGACCCACGAAACATTATAATGTGATTGTTAATGTACGTGCCTATAACGTAAGATCTTATCGCCGCATGCTTCGGTCACGTGACCGATGAATGACCGAAACATAACATTCGGTTATTTCTCTGGTCGGTGATGAACGATCCGGATCATGGAGAATGTACAAGCGACGCAGGACGCAGGACAGTAAAGTTATCCTGTTTAGAGCTCAATGAGTTATGCTTATACTCGCTTGCTTTGTAACATGGATAAGAATATTTAGAAAGCCAATCAAATTAAATATTAATAAACACAAAGTGTGAAAATGTGAAATTGCAAATAACAGTCACGAGCTGGATATTTGTTTTCGTTTTCACATTTTCACACTTTGTGTTTATTTATATGGCTAAGTATGTCCAATGCTAAAAATATATATAAAAATATCTAAATATCAATAATATTCCTGTTATTACAATGATTTGCTTCTTATTGCTTATTATTATTATTGCGTAACTTTCTCAGAAAAAGTAATAATTCATCTCGCTTAAAATGCCTCTCGATACTGTTGACACATGATGATCAAGGAGATTCACTTTAACAGGGAATATTTACCTGCGGCTCCTCCGCAGCGAAAAGCTAGTTTTTCAGTTGTATGTATCTCAGGTTCCCGATATAGTAGCGAGACAAAATTTATGCCACTTTTCGTATAATAATGAGCTATCAAATAAAAACGTTTCATCAAAATCTATTCAGTAGTTTTTGCGTGATATGCTGACAAATAAGCTGACATAAAATCTAAAAAAAATGTTTTGTGTTCAAAACTTAATACAGTAATTATTTCTCAAATGTCTTAAATGTACAGATACAGCTCCGTTACAGCTTTATAATAGCTAGGACAAAATATTATTAATCAAGAACATTGAATTTGTAATAGGTATCATAATATTCATACCTTCATAGAGTATTTGATGAGCTACGACACATCTACATGCGCTGCGGCGAGTCGACGCCAGTCGACACTAACTGAAGTGATACCGAACACCACTGATCACCATATAATATATACAAGCTATATATGGAGGTCAGTGGTGTTGGCACTTCGCGTCACTTCGAGCCCTTTAACTCGGGCGCAAATACCCACAATGATCGGGAATCACCAAGGCGAGGCGAGGTAGCACGAAGCGAAGCGAAGTAGCCCTCCACACTCTCGTATTCGCTTAACTTCCGGCTACTTCGCGAGCTCGTAGAGTATAAAAATGTTCTGTAGTAGTGCCGGAAGTTACCCGAGGCGAGGCAAGGTATAATACTTTCTGATATTTACGCGAATGTTACACATTTCGAAATAAAACTACGTTTACGGAATCTATCGCGTTTACTTGATTTTACTACTATCCCGACGTTTCGAATACTTTACAGCATTCATGATCACGGGTGGACTTAGACGATAGAGCCTCAAGGCTCTATGATACTCAAGTAAATGCGATAGATTCCGTAAATGTAGTTTAATTTCAAAACGAGGCAAGGTAGCACGAGACGAAGCGAAGTACCCCTCTACACTTTCGTATTAGCTTAACCATCGGCTACTTCGCGAGCAGTGTAGTGCGGGTATTAGATAAAGAACCTACCAAGCACTACTGACATAAGTTACTCTATGACTACTGATTCAGTAGGTGTTACCAGATGAACATTGCAAATATACCGTGTCAGCAGACTAAAATTGCAGTTTTTTAAATAGAATTACCTTAGATTTCTTTTTATATTTACGTGTCAATTTAAGACTAAATACAACGCTTTCTTTATTAGAAATAAATTATTCTATCAAAAATCTTACCTCTTGCTAATAAATTGAGGAATTCATTTTTTAATTATGTCTTGTGATGGTGTAATATCAATACAATTTCAATTTCGGTGAACAGATTGTTGAGCCAGAATGTTTCCTTTTAAAGTCTTCGTAATCAGTCTGTCTTAACTAAAAAACTAGCTTATCATCACGCCATTTCCCTTGCAGGGTAGGCAGAGAGAACTGAGTGCCAAGAGGCTCTATTCTTGCATACATCTCTCGCTTCCTCAACATTCATAATTCTCTTCATACACGCCTACCGGTTCCGGAGACTCCTGACTCCACCTTCCTTCAATACATGACCGATTTGGTCTAGGTAGGTGAGACGCGGTCTCCCCCTGTACCTACATCCTTTTTTTTTTATTGCATGTAAAACGCAATGTTTTATAGGCTTGCACACAGTGTGCGTTTAAATCTTTTGTTCTGGAATATCAGACACAAACTGACCGTCAAGGCTCGTAAGAGGCCATCGAGCGGGGTCTAGGGATGCCCACGGTGGTCCATGTAACCAAGTGAGGTGAGATACTAATTTCTGTGGCGTGATGCCTCGCGACAGGATATCAGCGGGATTATCTGTACCCGCTACATGGTAAAACTTATTAGCGGGAATATTATCTGTAATTTTGACAACCCGATTTGCCACAAAGGTCTGTGAATGTGTAAGTCTTTACTATAGAAATAGATAAATAACTATTGTGAGCTATGCGCAGTAAATTAGATATTAGAAGTACCCCACACAACTCAAGACGAGCCATAGAGTATTGTCGGGGCGACCTTAGACTTAGCGCACACGACTTGAACAGTGTTGCCAGCGGCGGAGCTAACGTGCGCGTATATCACCGCACCATAAGCTTGCTCACACGCATCCGATAATGCTAAAAGCGTTAGAACACAGTCGTTACAAACACCTATGTGCCGCGGTACCCGTATACTATTAAGAGCCGGTAACTCGGTGCAAAATTGCTTCCACATCCTAATGATGTGCAGTGGCGGAGGCACATCCCAATCAATATTAAGTTGCCATAGTTGTTTTATTAATAATTTTGCATAGAGTACTGTGGGGGCAACAAAGCCCATTATGTCCCACAGGTGGGCGACAGTGGATAAGATAGATCGCTTAGGACACATGACATCAGTAGGAGCGGTAATTTGGAAGTAAAAGACGTCATCGTCGGTCGACCAATGTAAGCCAAAAATTTTGTGCTGTACAGCCTTATCAAATTCTACCTCCATTGATAGTCTGTGTGAGGCAGGTAGACTCTCCAACACGGCCCGGCAATTACCATTCCATTTGACAAGTTCCCACTGTGCACCTTTAAATAGTTTTATAAGCTGATGAGAGCCAGCAACTGCCTCTTGTTCGCTGGGAACTAAGAAGGCAAGATCATCCATATATGCAGTGCCACTCGCGAGCGGATATTTTATGCCGTCATCGTCAATAAGCTGTTTCACTGTACGTAACGCGTGGTATGGACTTGATTTAATACCGAAACAAACTCGGTTGAACCTATACAAGACGAGAGGGTCCTGTGGGGTGAATCGGTAAAGGAAGCATTGATAGCGACGATCAGCTTCACGTACTCCTATTTGTAAAAACTGTTGACGGTAATCAGCAGTCAATGCAAAGGCATGCAAGCGGAATTTTAAAATTATGTTATATTTAACATTTATTTTGATTTTGATTTATTAATCGCCCTGTAAATTCGGACCAATTCGGGTCGTTGAATGTAAAATATCATTCAACGATCGCCGTCCGGCGGTCGAGGGCGTGCTGGCATCTAATACCATACGAAAACGAGTAGTCGTTTTGTCATCGCGTACGACACCGTGGTGCGGTATGACATATATCGGAGTGGGGTCCGTGGGGTCGTATGAGATAATCCTTGGCGAGATAGTCTTTAATAATATCATCATACGCCATTCGAAGTTTTGGCGATGCTTGTAATTTTCTTTCAAGATACATGAAACGTTTACGAGCAATTTAGAACGTTTGCCCAAGGGTGTAAACATCGTCCTTAAATGGAAGTGCAACGACGTATCTACCACTCGTGGGGTCACGAGTTGTAGTCGCCTTATAAAATTCTTCACATTCAACATGAGAAGGGTGTCGAATGGGCGGAGTGTTGGGTAGCTTCTCGAGCTCCCAAAATCGCCTGACAATAGTGTCAATAGCGATAGGCTCTTGAACATGACAACATGTCAACGCCTGATTCATACTAAGCGGGTATGTAGGGGTTACAGGTCCCATTACCACGTATCCTAAAACCGTGCGCAATGCAGAGGGCGCCTCCGACGCACCGCGATGTGCAAAAGTCACGTCGGGAAGCAGCAAATACGGGAAAAGAGTCTATTTTATTAAACGTCTATTTTATTGGGTTTGCCATAATCGGCATCCGCCAATTGTAATCTCGATAAATGCGAGAATACAGAAATATCAACCTCAGTGGTTGGTAATAAATCTGTAATTCGGTTGACGACTAGCGGTGATATATCGAAGTTAATATTATCGTCGAACCGTGAATAAATTTTTAATTTAATTGGATTAATATTAATTAATTTTTGTGCCCCACCGAACCCTTTGACTATAGTACGTTCAGTATGTTGAGGCTGAATACCTAAGAGATCACAACATTCACTAGTAATAAAGTGACTTTGGTTTGCGGAATCCAAAAGCACTCGAATTATTTTTCGTTCACCTCTGGTATTGTATACTACAACTTGCGCAGTCCCTAACAAAACGGTCAAGTTACTACGCGCGGACGCGCTTAACGCAGTTAATTTATTAGCGGTAGCGGTACAAAAACTAGCGTTTGCGCAAAGAGTGACGTCACAGGTCGAGGCTCTTGGCTCGGTGTAACTGACGTCACCGTCATTCAAGTACGACAGTGACGGCCGGTGCATGCGGCTATGGTAGCGATAAAGACGACTGCATGTTTCGTTGAAAGTGTAACAATGTATGATGTTTTAATTTACATACGTGACAATACGATTTTGATGTGCAATTAGAAAAATGATGACTTAGGCTAAGGCAATTTAGACATGCATTGTTATCCTTCACACACTTAAAACGTCCCTGTGGCGACAATTTATTAAAATCAGAACATTTAAATAAATGTTGATGCGTTATATTAGTGCAGAGGCACTTACTAGCGGAATCAGCTGTTGTGACCTAAGCCTGATACTTAGGTATAGTTGTGATAGTGCTACGACGATTTGTATTTTTGTTATACGGACCTGCACGAATCGTACTTGAAGCGCTCGAAATGGGCTGAGTACGTTCTAACACCTTTGTCCGGGTCTGAATAAATTCAACTAAGCCATTAAATGTAGGCATATTATTTCCACACTTATTTTCGAAAGCACGAACTGTTTCAGAGTCGAGTTTCTTCAGAGCGATATGAACTATTATTAAGTCTGTAAGATTATTTAATTTTAAGTTTTGTAAAGCGCGCACTGCGCATATAAATTTATCGGTAAATATATCAAAATTTGTCGCGGGGGCTGACTGTGTTGTTTTAAATTCGAAAATTTTATTTAAATATGCGGAAACTAGCATTCTTTAATCGTCAAATTTATCTTTGAGCGATTTGACTATTAATTTATAATTTTCGGCGCACGGAGATATACCAGATATTACAGATTTAGCCTTTCCTAACAATTTACCAAGTAAATAATAAAGTCACTCGGCATCAGTGAGTTCGGGATTG
The DNA here is from genome assembly GCA_948253155.1 of Leucoma salicis. Lineage (NCBI taxonomy): Eukaryota > Metazoa > Arthropoda > Insecta > Lepidoptera > Erebidae > Leucoma > Leucoma salicis. Next base: position 12,646,564 of record OX411815.1, read on the forward strand.
TTATGAACCGTAGATTCGAAACTCGCCCAAAATAATGAGAATGACTGAATATCGCCAGAGAAAGGAATTAATTCTATTGGCGGTAAATTGGGTTTAGACCGATGTATAGTCACGTCACAATGCGACTCACTCTGTACCAAGTACTGAGACCTAATACGTTTTATTCTACTATACAACGATTCGAAGGATTCGAACGTTTGTTGATTCGTCAAGAAAACTTTCTCTCGTCTCAGTGTCAGAGTGAACTTTGGAAGATAAATCGTAAATTTTTTGCAATATCTCAAATATAGCCTCACGTTTAGCCTGCAAAATACACAATAATGAATCTTCTGGCTCCACGTCATCCTTATATGTAATACCACTCTTGGATGGTGCGATAGTAGCCTTTTTCTGTGACATTATTATACGTTTATTTGAAATATTATAGTACGGAAAGAAATTTTTCGTAATAGTTTTAACAAAAGGCAAGTGCGGGTATATTTAACTAATGAAGATTTAATTTGCCTAATTCGTTATTGCTAAAGTATTTCTAACCGTAAAATACTGAATAGTTACTTGTAATGTAAGTAAATGTAAGCTTTATTTAGTTGCATTTACGATACGTACGGGAAAAAAAATGATGCAATAATTTAAATGGCGATCATCTGATAAGTACTACCTATGAATTTATGTTATATTGTTTTGTCACTTATTAAGACCTATATAAGTATGTTAATAGGGGCGGTTATACTAATTTATAAATCATAGAATAGATAAATCCGGCTCGAAGGACCATTTTTATGGTGACGCCATTATTTATTTTTATAAATTTAAAAGAGGATATGGAAGAAAAGTTTGATGTGGCAGTCACCGATCTCAACGAAAATTTCTTCTCTTCTGTGGGCCCACAATGTTCCTCTTCTGTCCAATCAGGCGGTTTACTATCGTCTCCACAAAAAAATTACAAAAGCAATAAAGGCTTGAGAGGGAGTTGTAAGTTCCTCTCGGGCGGTCTCAGAAAAGAATTAATCTATTTCTGGGCGATAGGTATTAGGCTAGAGACAATGTCTTTCGCGCGCGGTTTAATAAGAATAATCACAGAACACAACACTATGTCCCGGGCGGGTGTCGCAACAAAATGTATGCGATGCGAGTCGAATCACAGAACAAAGTCCTGGGCGGTCCTCGCGTGACGAGTATTGAATTTCAACTGCTTCCTGCTGCTCTTCAGGTTGGAGGATGGACGGTGTCATGGCGGCTAGGGAAGCACTCTCATTGGCCGCAATATATAAAACAATGGTGCCACATTTATAAAAGTAATAGGATCGTTTAGAAACTATAATATTATATACTGGCGTTACCAAACTGGTAGACATTTTATCCCGCTACTATATAGGGAACCTGAGATATAACCGAAAAACAAGCTTTTGGCTTTAAAAAAATAAGTATATCACTATAAAAAAATCACTAAAAACAAGTTATTTGACAAATAATTCTGTCCGTGTGGTGACAGACTAAAAATACAAGTGTCTCCACTCCAGGCTTTCCCACTGGTGTCGTACGAGGCGACTAAGGGAAGTGAGCATTTCTCACCCATTGCATTACTGGTGGTAGGACTGGATACCAAGTGGGAGTACTTACTCACTTGCTATCGGGCCTGAGCGGGTTGGTACCACCATCTCCTGTGAGACCGGCCATGAAACACGTCAGTGCTGTATCAGGAAATAGCCGTTATTTCTTTCATTTCATATATTTTATGTGAGATGAAATGGTGAGCAGCGGCTTGACAATACTCTCGGTATAGTTGAGTCCATAAGTGACGGTTACCATCTACCATCAGGTGAGCTGCGGCTCGCTTGCCACCACACGTAAAAAAAATCGATTAACTTATTTCATTTGGCAACATTATATAAAACTGGAAATGAAGGAAGTCATTAAGTTTTTATTTATAATTTTATTATTTATCTCATATTTTTACGATTGAATATTTGGCAATTGACAGTAAAAAATATAGAAAGAAAAATTTACAAACTCATTTCTCATTCATTTGTGTAACGTTAGGCCCAGATTCGCCTGTCCCCTTTAATCAAACATGTCATTGGGTCAGTATTTATGGCGAAATGCATAACACACATTTTAGTGTATATAGTGTATTAGTAGGATTGACCCAATTCTGAAGTCCACGCAGACGAAGCCACGGGCAGAATCTAAATACATATATCTTAGATCACAATTTCAATTCACTTAGTAGACAGTAATCTATTGTGTTTACTGCTCAACGCGCGTACATAGCTGTATTAAATAAAGTAACCTCAAATAGCGCACGATTTGCTATACGACGATAGTCAAAAGATATCGTCATTATATTAAAGCGTAAAAAATAATAGGCATTTTAAAAATAGCGCATCGTTATTTAACGTTTTTAATAAATAGCCGTTGCGAACACTCCTATGTCTATGTCGCACTCGCGGGAGTTTTGGCGGGAACACGAAGAAGATCATGTCGCCGCTCTGCATTATTTTTCTAAACTTGTGTTATTTCAAGTATTCATGTGTAAAAGTTGTGGCCTTTTGCTTAATAACTATTTGTGTATGTGCATAAGTGTTGGCAAGTGTTGTAATGCGACATAACGTGTTTTTTGCTGTTGTCTCCAAAACTACATAGAAGCTTCAGTAAGGTCGCCATCGTCTTACTGGAGCGGGACTTTGACTTGACAGACTAATTTTATATGACTGACTTCGACTAGAACTTGTTTTGTGAATTAAACTTACCTGTCATCAGAGAATAACGATGTTTATGTTAGTTAGGCTGATGGTTTTGCCAATGCCTTAAATAAATAAAAAATAATAATAATATGTCGCACTTGCGTCAAGATTTGAGTATTTTGAGTGAGAACCTTGTAAATATAAATATTATACCTACTTTATTTTTCCTACTTTTTAAATATTTGTACCGTGATAACATATTTCATTGTTAAAGAAATATTGCAAATGTTGTAATGGCTTACACGGAAAAAGTTTTGCTAAGCGGCACGGCTTTGTCCTTTTTGTTTTATGAATGTGTTAACTCTGCTGGCAGCCAGGTACAATACTGCATAAAATATGATCTTTTTAATTAAGTTTATCAGTTCCAGAATTGTGTTCATAATCACTTTAAATATTTTTATATATTTCAGGAAGGTTTTTTGATCGGCGACATAAGATCCGAGATAACCAATCACATATCTGATTCACAAAGTGAAAACGCCCGTCTTGATACACAAATTTTAATAAGAACAGTTCTGCCACTGCCCTCATGTTCACTGTTTTATTTACCTACAGGTAGAATAAAGGAGAATGTGCTTTCTGATTTACTCTCTAGTACAGCTAACGAAATTGTTGGTTGGTACAAATACAGAAAAAATACTAACATAAAACCTACATTTAGGGATAAATTAATATCAAAAGGACTACAAAAATACTTTGAAAAGTATCATGGAAAGAAACAATTTGTTACGTGTAACTTGACAAATAAAATATCTACAACTGCATCAACACATACATTTATGTACAGATTTGGTAAAATTAACTGTCTTGATATGTATGAATATGTGGAGGACATTACTGCCAATTTAGGAGAAAAATATGCTGGATATAAAAAGGCACCTACACTTTCCCCACATAGCATTTTTACAAAAATTGTAAAAGAAAGCAATGTGCAGATCAATAATAGTAGTGATGCAATATTGCACATACAAGAGGCAGTAAATTTGAGACTTATAAAAGAAGCAAAAATTGCTGCCAAAAATGAGAGTAAAATAAGAGAAATTGAGGCAGAAATCAAGGAAATGGCAAGCATTCTAACAGAGAAACATTCATCTGAGCTTGTTACTACTTTTGATAAGTATGTAGCTGAGAAGCTAGTGAATAGAGAAACTGAAATGGCTGAAGCATGTTTAGAAGCATTACAAACACCTTTTAAAGTTGATATTTTAAGTGTGGGTAATATGCCTAAAAAGGTTAATGAACCCCCAGTAAAAGAAGATTTGAGTCCATTTTTAGACAATAGTAGTCAAAGTCCTCCATTAGTTTCAACAGACATGTCAAAGCCAGTAGTAAATTATGCAGCAGCATTAAAAACTAGAACTGACACAGCATCTACAAGTGTAAGTAATGTTTACTTATGTTTTAAAATTTGAGTATAATTATACCTTCAAGCTCAAGACTAACTAAAAAATAAAGACACCGCATTCTCAACTAAAAAGTGAAGCCTTTAAGGTTGTGTGCATGAAAGTGTTGTCAGTGGAAATAAATAATCCCTATAATTTGGGTAAATTTTTAAAAGTTTTATGTTTAAAACAAGGAAAGTAAAACTATAAAGTAAGTTTACAGCAAATCATATAGGGAATATCAAGGTGCTGTCGACATATTAATGTACGTAACGTATTTACGAAATCTTGCAGGTCATTCGGGGTAATATTAGATCATACTCTGGTAACACATTATGGACACTTTGTTTTGGCATGGTTTTGTTTGTATTTGTGTGCTGAGCGCGTGTAATTACAAGTTTTCACGGGATTGTTTGTAATGCTCCGTCTATATTTTTTAGTTAGTCTGAGCCTTCAAGTTGTGGGAGTTTAGTGCGACAAACACTACCTACGAAGGAGACAATCTTTAGTCTACATGAATATCTGAAAAACGTGCAATATAGTTCTAACACTTATTACCTATTTGGGATCGTGTTCTATGAAAATATATGAATGTTCATGCACGTAGGAAATTTTCTAGTACAGGTTAGCATTCCTACCTTTAGAGTTATGTTACACAGTTCCAGTTGTCCGCCAATACAGGCAGAGAGACCGCAAATGTAGGGTTTACACTTGTACTACCCTATTTATGGTCTCAAATGAAGGGGGTGTGCAGTTAAGTATTATATTGCAGTAAAACTTCTTTAGCCGCGACTTGAAAGTAACCCAGTCCCCTTAGAATGTGATTCACAAAATCGTATCAGTAGACAGGCGCGTGATGTTGCAATAATCGCTCACCCAAAATCACGGTGAGCTCTCAATCAATGACAATGACACGATGCGATGTTGATACGATTTAGTGAATTACATTCTTTGGACCCAGGAGATCTTTTTCTTCAAAACGGAACTTCGCGAACGAACGAAATTGAAATGAAATTTCGTTATAGGCCCATACATTATAGATCTTATTTCGGATGGTTTTAAACGGTAGTAGGGTTGCCAACTCGGTGCTACGGTTAGTTGCTAAATATCATTTGAAAAAGAACTAGATTTCTATAGAAATCGAAAAATAGTGCAAAATTTTTAGTTGTTTTTATATAAGTCTATTTTTAGCATTCAACATGCTTAGCCATATAAATCAACACAAAGTGTGAAAATGTGAAACCGAAAATAATCCTGCTCGTATTTTCGATTTCACTATTTCACACTTTGTGTTGATTTAGTGCTGAATTTCTAGGATCATCAATAAAATAATACAACCAAAGCTCCTAGAACAGTAAGAATCGCAAGATTGATTCGAGGCAGCACTTGATATAGAAAAACAAAACTATTGAGTACTTGCTCCTATTTAATATGAAAGTGGCTTTTACACTGCCTTATTTTAAGATCTGTGTCATTAATAAAAGTGACTAATAGAATAAGTAATACGCATTTGTATTGGTCAGTATCAAACAGGGGAGGCTAAAACGCATTTTAACAAAGTGCAGACTACGAAGTTGGTATTTGTTTAGTTTGGCTACTGCTCGGGTAAACGTATTTTGTTTTGCGGTAATCGAAATATAATCAGCTTTAAAGTACAAATTATTTGTGAATGTGGAAATAGAGAACTTTAGTGCAAGCGCAGTCAGTCCAGTAAAAACATTTGTAAAAATGTTGTGGTACCGAAGTCTGAAAATGGTAAAAAGTGAAAAATAATTTGAACAGAATGAAACCCATTCAAATTCAAAAATATCTTTATTTCATAGGCCTATTAAGTAGCACTTAAAATCGTCAATAATACACTAATAATTAAAATAATATAAATAAAAACAGGAGCGCCTGAGGCGAGTGCATCCGCAATAACAAAATGGCGATTGCAATCGCCACAAGCGGCCGGATTCCGTAGTAAAGCTTTTCATGATTTTTAAGTATGGCTTTCTTAAACATATTTAGTGGCATGTTTCGGACATTTTCAGGAATTTTATTGTAGAAGCTTAATACATTGCCCCATGAAAGATCTACTAATTCTCAACGCATTGGAAAAGTAAGAAAATATAACAAAAATAAAAGACAAAATAATTTACGGGCGATTTGAGGTCGGGAATGGGGGTTAACTTTTAAGGGTGAAAATCGGTTTATCATGATTTCCGTCAAAACTAAAGTCCTATCGAAAATAGTTAAATGGAAAAATTGTACTTAGGTAATAAAAAGATCTACAACTCTTGTATTAAGTAACACTTTTTTCACATAACCTCAAAATTAATCCGAAAAATCAAAAAAACCGACGTTTTGGATTTTTACTTATAACTGCCGCAAAAAAAAACAAACATTTTTTAACGAAATTTGGTGAAAGTTATCTTTTTATATCTCAAACACATTGTAATTTTTGTTGATACAAAATATTTATTTTTTCTCTTGTTTTGATTAAATTAGTCCATTGAAATGTTACAATTTAAGGACCTAATATTGCATTTTTTAGAGGACGCAATTTTATTTTTGGGACATGTGGGGGAAGCACCGTAGTACATTACTATAGAAAATTTTCCCAGAAAAGCAAAAAAGCAAAATAACTTTTTGTTAATCATTATGTAAAATATTGAGCTATTTATAAAATTTTACACTTTAATTACTCAAAAAGTGTAAGCTTCCATGTTACATTGATAAATAAACAAAAATCAAATCCATGGAACAGAGCGACAGGTCTCTTCCAAATGCCACCGACAGGGTGTAGTGCTGGGGCCCCCAGGTGGGACATTCCTCCAGTGTACCACGTGTGCACGTCATCGACTTGTGCGCCACACTCGTGACATCCGGGGGCTCCTTCCCTACCAATACGATGCAGGTACTTACCGAAACAACTGTTTTCGGCAAGTACCTGCGTCAACCAAAAACTGAGGTTGCCGTGCATTCGATTTAACCAGCAGTGGACGTGCGGCGCAACCGCCCCTAGTCTCCCGTCCTGCTCCGAGAGACTCCAGCTCCTCCCTCCACCGCCGGATAAACGTCCTTCGAGCCGCTTCACGCGCTCTGCCCAGACTCCTCTCGGAGATTTCCTCACCCCCGGCCCGCGCCACAGCACGAAGCCAGTAGACCTCTGCCAGTGCTCGGCCTGGAGAGGCCAAGGTGGGTCGGCTACCAGCAGCGTGGCTGCGGCCCAGGACACCGTACGGTACCCCCTAATAATACCTTTTTTTTTAACTGGGCAAAAATGTCTTACCGCACACCCCGCTGCCCGGGGAGACAACGGGGTAGTGTGGGGCTCTCACCCACTAAAAACTCACCGTGGCCGTTGGGCGTCACACCTTCGCGGTAGGCTTCCGCGGACAGCAGGGTTCTCCCCGACCCCACCGTCCGCAGCCTCGGCTAGGGCGGCATCAGGCGCAGGTGTGCCCCTTTTTTTTTTTTTTTTTTTATTGTCAGGAAACCTTTTGTAGGTATCCCCCCGCCGGGGCGACGGGGAGATTATGTCGGAATCCGAACGCGGCGATTGGCAAATGGAGATGCCTAGTGCAATGCCACGCCGTATACCGACTAAAACCTGACAGTGTTCCTTCAGACTACCTGTAGCCCAGGGAGGAGGGTCACACTCATCGTATTCCTCATTCCCCCCCGGGCAGGTCTTGGCCGCCTTGCTCCATTCCTAGGCGGCCCCGCCTGTTTTGGAGGGACTAGCCCTCCCTCCTTTGAGAGGCGCACGCGGAACACGGGCGCGCCACCTTCTCGGGCCTGCTTCTGCTAGGGCAACGGACGGCCCTACGTCCATTGCCCTCAGGCCAGCGCTCATGGGGGCCGGAGATCGTTCAGCGCCCTCCGGCGCCCGGTGCGTCTTCTGCGGGTCGGGAGGTTGGTGGAAGCCTCCCGTTCCCTTTCCGCCGCCTCTTTGGCGTACATCACCTCCTCGCAAAATGAGGCGGCGGACTCCCATGCACTCTCGCTCCGGACCATGGACAGGAGCAAGGTCGGTAGCGAGAGCACTCCCACGTCTGTTGCCACGATCAGATCACGGTGCTGCACTGCCCACGCTGGGCACTCCACCAACGTATGCAGCGCCGTGTCCTCCGGGCAACTTCCGCAGTGATGGCACCGGGCCGACTCTTCCTTGCCTATTCGACACAGGTACTTCCCGAAGCAACCGTGTCCAGTTAGTACCTGTGTCAGCCGGTATGAAAGGACGCCATGACGCCTCTCCAGCCACTCTTCCATGATGGGACTTACCGCCGCGATCACGGCGTGCCCTGCGCTCGGTCGCACGAGTCGTGCACTCCAGTCCGCCAGTAGGATCCGGCGAAGTTCCAACCGGCGCGCCTCAAAGTCTCGAGGCGCCGGCCGTAATCTCCGCTCCAGCGCCTCCCCGCGCCACCGGTAAAGTGACGCGAGGGCCCTCGCCTCTAGATCCCACGGCGGAGTTCCAGCAAGGAGGCTCGCAGCTTCGTAGGAGACCGTACGGTATCCCCTGATGACCCTGACGGCCATCGCTCTCTGCGGTTGGTGCAATACAGCAGCATTTCTGGCCGTCAGGCCATCCGCCCATACTGGAGCCCCATAAAGGGCCATAGACCGCACGATCCCCACGTAGAGCCTCCTGCAGGAGGTGTCGGGTCCCCCCAGGTTGGGCAGTAATCGCGAGAGTGCAGCTGCCGCCCGCATCAATTTGGGGACCAACCCTCGGAAATGAGGCCCGAAGGTCCACCGGCTATCAAGGACCAAACCTAGATATTTCATGGTTGGCTTGATCCCGATGCGAACACCCCCCACCATCATGCCGGACCCAAGCGGTGGCCCCTTCCGAGGCCCATGAAAACAGAGAGCCTCGGTTTTGTCCAGAGCTACCTGAAGGCCCAGCAGCCGGATTTTCTCCACGACTCGTGCAACCCCGACCATGGCAAGCTCGGTTGCCTGCCGGTGCGTCATCCCCCGCGCCATGACTAACGTGTCGTCGGCGTAACACGTCACGGAGACACCGCAGGGGAGAGCACCTCGCAACACCCAGTCGTATCCGATGTTCCACAGGAGCGGCCCTAGGACCGACCCCTGGGGAACACCGCACGACACTTGTCGCCGACTCCAGCCACTGTGGCTCGGGTAGACTACAGCCCTCTCCGAAAGATAGGCCCCGACTATTCGACGGAGGTAGTTCGGCACTCGGTGAAAAACGAGTGCTTCCCTAATGCAAGCCCAGGGCAAGGTGTTGAAGGCGTTCGCGATGTCTAGGGACACCGCCAAAACTGCCTCACCCTGGGAAACTGCTTCCTCCGCCTGGGCTCTCACGCGCATGATCGCATCCACGGTGGAGCGCCCGCGTCGAAATCCATATTGGATTTCGGCTAGATTTGGGCCCGGCCCATTTAAGTGCGCGACGAGGCGCTCAGCGATCACTCGCTCGAACAGCTTGGCCACCTCGTCCAACAGCACTATGGGCCGGTACGCAGATGGTGAGTTCACTGGGCGCCCCACCTTCCTGATAAGGACCAGTTTTCCCGTCTTCCAAATCTTCGGAAACCGGCCCCGCTCGAGACATGCGCTTAAAAGCCCCTCTAGCCGGGGCCCTAGGACTTCCAGGGCTAGAACCCACGCTCGGCCCGGAATGCCGTCAGGTCCCGGGGCGGTGCTTTTAGATTTAAGACGCTGCACCGCCCGCGCTAGATCCACCCGAGTCACCTCGGGAACGTCGTCGTCGATTTCCGCGCTAGGCACTGCTAAGGGAGGCAGAGTCATGGGCGGTGGCGTAAACTCCGCCCTAGTGGGGAACAGAGTGCTTACCACGCTCTCTACTAGCTCCGGTCGGAGGGTCTGGGTCAGTGGGGGCGCCCACGGGCGCAACTTACCACGCACCAGACGGTACGAGTGCCCCCACGGATCGTTGTCCAGAGCCTCCATCAACTCCCGGCGGGCCTGGGATTTCGCCCGCCAGATCGCTACCCGGAGCGTTTTTCTCGCTACTCTGTACCCCTCATACAGCTCTACTTCCCTGGCTGTCGCACTTGTCGCATCATGGTCGTAGCGGCGACGCCTTCCACGATGCCTGGCGTACTGGCGGCGAGCGCCGATACACGCACGTCTCAGTTCTGCAATTCCCGCCGACCACCAGTACACCCGTCGCTTCGGGTTCGTAGAACGAATCCTGGGCATCGCCGCGTCGCAGATGTGCGACAGCCCGACCTGAAACCATCTAGCCTCTTCTTCTATATCGTCCGGCCTATCTGGCACTGGTGCCCAGGCCTGGACGATGGCGGCCTCCAAAAGGGCCTCCCTATTGAGGCTTTTCAGTGCCCAACGCGGACAGCCCCCAACCGGGGCAACACGGGCCGGTGAGTCGCAGGTCTGGGCGGAGACATCAAACCGGATATACCGGTGGTCAGAAAGTGTCTCCACCCCCTCAACGACGCACCAGCCGTGCACGCGGCGCGCAACAGCAGGGCTAGCGAATGATACGTCTACTATGGATCCGCCCCGCTGCCGCACACACGTGTTGATGGCGCCGCGATTGAGGACAAGCAGGCCCATCGACAGCGACCACTCCTCCAACTCCTCCTGTGTACGCGCTGTTTCTTGATCTTTCGAGGGCATTTGACTTGGTTTGTTATGACATCTTATGGCAGAAACTCTATGATATTTCTATGCCTGAAGAACTGGTACAAATGTTTAAGTATTGGTATATGAACCAGGTCAATGTCGTTCGATGGTCAGGGGTGTTGTCGGAGCCATACAGGTTGGAGTGCGGGGTGAGACAGGGGGGCTGACATCCCCAAGGCTTTTGAACTTGTATATTAACGGCCTGATAGAGAATCTCGGTGACGGCTATGCGGATGACATGGTGCTGCTGAGTGCTTCGGTCTGTGGTCTCAAGAGGCTGTTGGCGATATTTGAGGAATATGCGCGCGCACATGGTTTGGTATATAATACAAGTAAATCCGAATACATGGTCTTTCGAGCCAGGGGTGGTAAGTGTCCGGATACCATCCCCACCATAAAAATTAATGGAAAATTGGTTAATGAGGTTGATCAGTTTAAGTATCTAGGGCATCTGTTGACCTCTGACTTGAAAGACGATGTAGACATCGAGAGGGAGCGGAGGGCGTTGTCTGTGAGGGCGAACATGTTGGCCCGCAGATTTGCACGATGTTCGAGGGACGTCAAAATAACTCTTTTTAAAGCATTTTGTACGTCCTTCTACACTAGCAGTCTGTGGGTCACGTACACGCGCAAGCAGTATAGCGCCCTTCGCGTCCAATATAATAAAGCTTTTCGGGTGCTAATGGGGCTGCCCCGGAGCTGTAGCGCATCTGGGATGTTCGCGGAGTGGGGTGTCGATTGTTTTTACGCGACCCTACGCAAGCGATGTGCATCCTTGGTGCGCAGGGTCCGGTCCAGCCCCTGCACCATTTTGAGAGCGTTCTCACAAAGGTTTGACTATCAGTACTTGAATCATTGTCAGATAGTTCATGTACTGACTAATCAACAATATTAGTTACATAAGTGATTTATAACAAACATGTATTTATGAAAATTTACATTTTGTTTTAATTTTGATTTTGAATTTTGAATTGTGATATTTAATATTTATAATTCTAATTTTATGTCTATTGTCTTTATGCTTAACACTGTGGATCTTGTAGTCTGAATAAAGAAAATATATTATTATTATTATTATTCTCTCACAAATTGCGCACTGGTTAAAAAATTACCCAGTATACTATAACATATTACAGTTTTATCCATTTTTACCCAAAGGCTCCGAACATATTTTTTTTAGATATTTTTTAAGATATTTGTACCTCTTGTTAGAAATGAGGTTGTAGTTTTAACAAAAACCAAAAAATAAAGAAAGTAAGTAAAATTGTAATATGTTAGAGTAAATTATCTGGTTTATCGAAGTTAACGGTGACCACTATTTACGCCACACCCTGTATATAGTTAAATAAGATAAAATATACAGTAATAAAATGAGAAATATGTTAAATTCCACCTTTTCAAGCTAAAGATTGGGTTTATAACCATATAATTACGTTAGTATTAGGCACATAATAATATACATAGTATTAAATATATTAGTTTTACTAACGTGATTGTTATTGTTTACAGAAAGAAAACAACTTCACTGAAGATTTGATAACCTTTGATGTTGAGGACAAACCTCTTCAAAAGGTGTTAATAATAAATGAAGATTTGAAAAGTGGTGACAGTTCACCAGAATATTGATATGTGCCTTTCAGAAGTGTATAATTTATTAATAAGTTACCAGTTATGATAATATACAGTAAAACTCTCCTAACGATCATATTTAATATTATTTTAATCTGACACCATCTGATATTCAATTGTGCCAGAAATCACTACAAATAACTTGTTTCTATAATTTGAGAACATGTTGTACTTATAACTTACCTAATGTAATATTAAGCATTAGCAGCAAGCTAATGTTTCAATGTTCACAGAGAATTACTTACAAGGATGTACCAGAGCACAGATACTATAGATAGGCAAAAACAAATTAAATATATCTAGTTAATATTTTTTCTCTTCTTATGTTTAAAAAGCTGAGCTATATCCTACACAATTATAATCTCAGCCCTCGCTTCTCCCAGCATAAATGGCTCACCCTCCTGATTCCCTCCATTTTTACTGTCCTCCTCCTTACCCTGTATGCTTATTTGTACAAGAAACATTGTTGAAATGTTTGTAGAGATTGTGGTTTGGTTGAAAAACATACCTACAAGTTTTCTTCCTGACTAGAATTGCAAAGACAGTTTCTTGGAATTTCTAGACAAATATACAGTGCCCGGAGTTTGAAAATGTGCCCAGTAGACGGCAATAAGCTCGCTTCCTATTACGTGAGACTTAAACAGCTGGCGAACCGTGGGTGTGTAATACACCGCTACCTACCCCTTCGGGGAATACAGGCTATGTTTCTTTTATATATAATGCTCACTAATTTTCTTAGCGTAACAGTAGGCGGCGTTATCCTTCCATCCATCCATCCATCAGCCGTTCTACGTCCACTGCTGGACATAGGCCTCCCCAAATTGGGGGTATAGTGCCGTAATCGCCACGCTTAGCAGGCGGGTTGGCGATCGCAGTGGATGTTGTTAATACTCGAGGGAGTGCTGCTGCCCACTCCCCCCGATAATCCTTCAGTCAGCTCTTACGACTCCCATGGGTTGAGAGGGGTGGAACAATCTAAAGCCGGCCTCACACGGCCACCTATCCTTACTAATAGTTTAAATGCGAATGTGACTGTTTGTTACATTTTCACGCCGCGTAGATGTTTTTTTTTTTTTTTTGTACCGACCCGACTGAATTTCACTCGGGTAAAGTCGCGGGCAGCATGTGGTGGTGAGTACATCAGCGGCAAATGTGCAATCTTAATAACATTCAACTAATTTAGTACACCAAGTATTCACAAGTCTCACGGTAGGACAGTAACTTCGTCCTAAATGGGAGGCAAATTTGTCTACTTTGCCCACAAACCCTATAAGCCTCTTGGTCTGTGATTTTATCACAGTAGATAGAAAAGTGCGCTCGTGGCTGTTTAAATTTTTATAATTTTCATAATTTTACTTCGCGGGGGCAAGCTTGGATTTAAAATGGAACTAGAACTACTAACTTACTCTGAGAGATCTTTGCCCAAGAATAGCGGAGAAGTAACATCAACAGTAGGTAGTGAAAAAAATATAGAATCGAATGTTTCTTTTTCATTTATAGGTCAGACAGTCGGGCCGCTGGTTCTGCGTTTAGCGGCCTGACTGTAGTTCTTTCCACATTACCATTGAGGTAGTTTGATACAAGCATGAAATTTTAAATTCTGATATTTTCTTATTTTAATTCAACATATTTTCTTAGGATTTAATACTTATTATGTTACTAATGCCCACATCATTGACGTCTAATGTGTTCTAGATAATAAAATAAGTACTTAATTTTCTTCCTCTCAAAATATAGGTACCTACTCGAATACAATTCGAAGTTACAAAGTTTTTTACGGAAAGCTCAATAACACTGCTCGACCACAGACCAAATGATCAGCAGTCGCTCACACTACCGCTGCCCCGCTGAGGCAGTTGTCCTTCTATATTTGTTATCTAACCCGTCCATACATGGAAGCTACCATGGTTTTGATGTGAAACATCTAATGCGGAGGGTAAAATTGGCTGTTAGCGTGGCGACGCTTTTAGTTTACTTGTCCCGTACAATTCATGCAAGTTAAATTTGACACACTTCCTCCCTCCCCGTTTCCGATTGAGCTGAAATTGTACACGCATATGTATATCGCGTGACAATGCAATATTATGATGACATGGAGCTAACCTGATGATGGAGCTGGAAGGTGGACATAGGAACTCGTATAATGAACCTCGCAAAGCCATCGAGTTTGGGCTCGTATGATTCGTCTTGATAAGTACTTTGCGTCTAGATGGTATCCAGGATCTGAAAATGGAGCTGGAAGGTGGCCACAGTAGCTCTATAATGAAACCACGCAACCCCATCGAGCTTGGAATCGTTTGATTCGCCTTGACGAGTACTTTGTCTTGGTATCCAGGGTCTGATGATGGAGCAGGAAGGCGGCCATAGGAACTCCATTATAAAACGAGACGAGAAGGGGAGTTATGTACTCCATCGAGTTTGGGCTCGAATGATTTGTCTTGACGAGTACTTTGTCTCTAGACGGTATCCAGGGTCTGACAATGGAGCTGGAAGGTGGTCACAGTAACTCTGTAATGAAACGACGCATCCCTATCGTGTTTATACTAGTTTGATTCGTCTTGAGGAGTACTTTGTCTGTTTTTGGGACAATCTTGAATGATTACCATAGTATTGATAACTACTCCGGCACAAAACTGTGTAGGTACAAGCTCATCCATCTTAAATATTCGTATTTTCTTAAAATTATGTTATGAATATGTGCATTAGATATAATGTAATTATTATTTAACAGTTCGGGGGTATTAACATCCTTAGTTAAAATAAGGATTAGCCTGTAAGGCAAATATTAGACTTAAGTGGTAAGTTTACAGGGAAACGATTGCGGTGAAACGCTTGGTTAACCTATAGTAGGGTAAGGACGGGTATTGCCGGTCACCTAAGAAAAGTGAAACAAAAAATATAGAAAAATCAACATTTTATTTCGAAACTATTAATACAACATGACTTTAAGTATTCTTCTATAATTATCGCAATTAACGAGATCAATATGTTCAAAAATCAAATCACAATATACATTTGAAAAAAAAAGGGTTTTGACCGCTATTACCAAGCGTGGCGGGTAATGTCGGTCAGTAGGATGGCAATACCGGTCAAGCCTTTAGCGACACAAATCGCATGTGTAGCCTTCAGGTGACTCACAGCCCGAATAGTCAGCATGGGCCCAAAGCCCACACCGAACGCACCTATACCACAATTCATTGTTACGACCGTAATCATGGCATAGCAGACACTTGTTCTCCATATCGTCAATGTCGGTGTCGTCATCATCACGTACGTCGGTCATTTCAATTTCTGAATTCGATGAACTTTCATTATTTTTCTCCTGTAGCACTCTTTTTTTCACCTTTCTTATAAATGCGTTCGCTGGTCTTTTCTTCGCTGTCTTTGTTCTTGGATTATTTTTAGTGTCCTTGGATTTGCTTTCTTTCTTCTTTTCTCTTGTTACTCTTCGTTCTTCTTTCTCTATCAAAGCTGCTTTATAAGGAGTGCTAGTAAGAATTTTTGCATACTGTCTTCGACAGGCTTTCTTATTCAATTCGAGCTTTTCGAGCTAGTTTCTCTTTTTCAGTCTTTCTTGGAGGGTTGAAAAAGGAATATCAGTAAAGCGTGCTGCTTCTCTTATCGGTGTCCCTTTATCGACGAGTTGGAATGCCCTGGTTAAATCACTTTGGCTCGATTTCACCTTCAATCCTTGGCTTCTATTCCGTGGCATTCTAGAATTGAATAAGAATTGTTTATGTATGAGACAAAGAATATAAAAGTGACGAGCAAATAACTATACCTCTGTTTTTTGGACAAAGAATATCATCTACTTCTATACCTAACTACCTTACGGGTAATACCGGTCAGCGTGACCGGCATTACCCATCTATGATTTTACGAGGTTAATAATAATTTCAGAAAACAACTTAACTATTGCAAATTGGTTTAAATATCTAATCACATGGATAGCTAGATGACTGATTCATAACAAAAAAATATGAACAGTTACTGGAATATGAATATTTTGGTACTTACATCTTATGTTCTACGACCAAAAAGTTGTAAGGAAATGCCTCGAAACACACGCTCGTCTCGCTCTCAGCGTTGCGCGGTCGGAACTGAACGGAAGTCGGTGCGTGGGGCAGGGTGTGGCACTGGCAACGACAATACACAAGAGTGTACCTGCATTAGTCGTATGAACACGATCATGGAGTGCACCCTAATGCATCGAAGAGATTGTTAACCTCGTCGCCTGCGCCCGCGCCGTTCCCCGCTGCACGACACGACGGCCGGCCCGCTATCGCTCACGCTCAGTCAGCAGCGACAGTGGCATAGAGTAAGTGGACAGTGGCTTACACGATCTCACGGAGAATGCACGCGCAATCTCAGTTTAAAATATCGCTTTCTAATTTACGTATAACTTAAATTCTAAACTTTCATTCTATCTATTGTGTTCAGTACTAGTGTTTCTTTTCCATATCTTATATCTGTTTCTCTCTGCTATCAAAACTGTGCTTACTATCTATTATAGACTTTATAAACTGAACTAGCGTTTTCTGTGAACACCCGCAACCACAGAACAATATTACTCAAGTGCCCGCAACGCAACAAGTAGTAGGTACCATCTGCCTACAAGGGAACAATCACGCCACCGTTTTTGCATGTGTGGGTGCCCGTAAACCAAATATTTTGCGAGATAGTGTACTGACCGGTATTGTCACCTGACTGGGATTACCCGGTTCTACCCTAATTGTTTAATATTAACTTAACTACTTTAAGTACCTACCTATTTGTAACTAACCCGCTCGCGGTTTAGAACCGCAAAATTTGGGAATTCGTAAACAGTAACGCGACTTCCATCTCGCGCATACACCAACTTCTACTGTTTGTACAAAATGTAATTGATTTTTATAACTGATAGAATGTATATTATTATTGTTCTTTGGAATGCGTTGCTTTGAGTTTAAAAGCAGTGGATGTTTTCATGTAATTCTAACTATTATAAAGCTACTTATAAATGTCGAAAAAAATAAGGAAATATAAGTATATATATATATATATATTGTTTTTGTCTGTTTGATCGCGAACTATTGAACGGCTATTGATGTAACTTTTTTATTAAACTTAAAAAGTGGTAGGTATACATTTTATCCCGCTACTAGGTATATCGGGAACCTGAGATATATATCTACTAAATAAATAGTGTATAATATTAGCAATAATGTGTACATAATAGACAAATATGTTTGTTACGATAGTAATTCTGTGAATAATATTAATAGACATCTTTGTTGAATCTATCTAAAAAAATACTGTACAGATTGACAATTTTGACAATTGTTTTTCTTTGATACTTTTCGAATATTATGTAAAATAAAATCAATCCTACAAATAACGCTAATAAATTTTGGTCTCATTTTAATAGTTCACCAAATTCAGGGGTGGAAAATTATTCCATAGCCGAAAATACTGATTTTACTGACTAAAACTCTAAAATACTGACCATTTACTACCAACCATTTTAACATCGAATTACTAACATTAGTTGCTGTTAGTATGTTAATAGTATTATGGAGAATGTTTGTAAGAAAAATGTTTTTTTCTGTTTGGCCTCCACTATCCCCATAGCCAACCTGCGCTGCCCTTTATTATTAAAAATTAAGGTAAAGTTACAATGTCAACAAAACAGTACTTATATTATTTTTTTATTAAAAAAAGAAGTTATTAATTTATTTTTCTTATTGTCGACATATTTTTGTATCTTTTCTGCCTTTTTAATTTTCTTTTGTTCCTCTTCTCTTTCGTTGGCTATTGTATTAAGCATCACGTTGGCCATATTTATGGCGATCATATCGTTGTCTTTCAAACCTTTTTTTAGACGTTCAGTTGCTGAATTCAGTAATCTGGAATAAAAATAATATGTTACATGTTTAATTTGTAATTTTGTTTTTAAATGAAGTTTCCTGATCACTTACCTATTTACTGTTTCTCTTTTTAATTTCTCTTCCTCTTTTACTTTTTTTATGTTGCCTTGTCCTCTGACTATGCTGACATTTTCTTGTTATAATTTTTTTCTCTTCTTCAGCAAGTCTCTTCTTCTTGGATATGTTTTTGTTTTTCTTTGATTAGCTTTTGTTCCTCACAGTAATGTTTGTATCTTATGTGTGCAGTTCTAGCCAGTGATATAAGATCTTTTTTTATGACCACGTTTTCAATTTTGTTTTCATGCATGTAATGAATGCAGTTTTTTACTGCTATTATCGAGTCTAAAGTTCTTTCAGAAGTACTACTCCTTTCATTAGTCATGATGTTGCCTGACTATGAAAATCCTCTTTCCACTTGCGCATTTCCGTGAGATAATACAAGTGCGGCTTTCCCAACTTTTTCTAATGTAGGATACTATTTTGCCCAGAAATACACTTATTTTCAAAAGTTTTAGCCCTATAAAAATCTACACGAACAGCGGCATCATTCTTATTTAATATCGGTTTTTGTGAATTGTATAGAATGTACTCATTTAATAATTCAGTCTCACTGAAATCGAAAGGCATGGCCAGTGCAACCTTAGAATGCTTCTTTGGTTATCATTTGCTTTCGGGCTAAACACAGACAGATATTTTAACAAATTAAGATGGCGGCATGCTGCTTCATAATGTTTTCTTGCTTTATTCAAAAAGGTAATCCGGTCTGTTTTGTCCAGTTTTTTTATCAAGTCTTGTTCCGATGTTTCGAGAATTATCTTTTCTATTGGCAAATAATATTTAGTTGTAAATGCGTCATTTGAGCTTGGCGCTTCCACCGTACAAATACGGCAAATTAGACTTCTTATAAGTCGAGACAACTCCTGGTGCAAGACGTGCACTAGAGGTTCATCGCGCTGGAACAAGGCAGTAAAAGGTGAAAATGTTTGTGCACTGTGCGCTGTGAATGTCAATTCGACCTCTGCAGTGGTCCGTTTTATGAAGCAGACAATATTTTTGTAGCTCATGGATGTTGGTGGAGATTTTGACTTCGGTAAGGATTTCGTGAAATATTCTATTATCGCTGGCCACTGCTCTAGAGCTCTCTCTGCCACCGGTCCTAATGTTAACCAGCGCGACGGAACGTGTTCCAAGAATCGATGATTAAGGACTTATTTGTCTTGAATTTCTTCGTATTCCTCCCAACGCGCTGGCCTTCAATCAAAAAAGTGATGGAGTTGAAAGATGAGGTCTGACACATTCTCGCCTAATTCAGATAAGCCTTATAAGAACGCGTTGTGGACCGTGTGAATATTGCAAGTCCTTATGTCGATCATTTTTTTTCGACCACTAGCAATGACATCATCATTTACGATTCTTTGAACAGTTTTATTCACATTGGGTCCATCACTCCCAAGCATTAGCAACTTTTTTCTTGATAAGTTTGCGTTATCTATTGCCTCGTTGAGTTTTGAGGCGATACAAATGCAATAATTGGAGTTTATTATTAAACGCGATTAGATATTCTATAAGAAATTGGTTTAATTAATTGAAACCCTTAATATTCACAATAAGAAGCATTTTGCTGTAATTTTCCTAGTTTATTTAACGAATTATTTATGTTTAGTTTCTTACGTCTGAATTTTTGAACGACACTATAGTTTCTGGGCGCAGCCGCAGCGTATTCACGACTTTATTGTCATAAAAATTATGGCAGCCTCCTACAAGCACAGACCCCGCCCCTTGCTGTTGAATTTATTTTCGGAGTATCGCCTTAAAGAGATAATGTATATCCAAAAAAAAGGGATTAAGAGAACAAATTCTTTGAAAAAGGTATTTTAGAGATCTACTGAAAAGAAAAAGATATGTTAAGAGATTTTTAAGGGAATTCACTCCAAAACGGAATTTTTGTCACCTCAATCTGCAGAAACCAACCCCTGATCCTCAAAATACTGACATTACTGACCATTTTTCGAAAAAACTGACTTTTACTGACTGGGCAAAAAAACTGACTCTTACTGACTTTACTAACCATTTTCCACCCCTGCAAATTACCAATGCTTATGTTTATCTACCATAATTACGGTCTACCCCCGCCCGTCATAGCACATAGAATACTCTTCGATCAACAATATTGTTAATCGAAGGGTATTCTATGCAGTCTTGGATTAGCCGATAAGCAATTGCTTAGGGCATCCCGTCTAGGGGGGACCAAAGACGAGCGAAAAAAAAACTAACACGAAAGTTAATAAGCAATTTCAAAACCCGCGTGTTTCATTCATATGCTATAAAAAAATACCTCAAAAAGTAACCTAACTCATGCAGAATTATATAGAAATTTACACGATGATAAATTAGAATCAGCATTTCCAAACATCGTTAATGTTAAAAAAATTCGTATGGCTATGCGCCGTAGGTACGTATTTTTTAACATTATTATTATTATAGCCTCTTTAATTCCATAATGAGTGACTTATAAAACAAATAAATCTTAAAAATTAATTATTACATATAGGTGCGTGCATGAAACAATAAAAATGTACAATAACTGATGTGATTATTAAATTGCACTAAATAAATTATATTATGTCAATTAATAATAATAGTAAATTCAATATTTTTTCAAATTAATATCCAAAATTCGTTTCTATAATTCAATATGGACCCCTCAATGGGTAAAGGCCTCCTCCATTTTGTTCCACGTCTGTCTGTCCTTTGCTTTTGAAATCCAATGTTCACCAGCTTTCCTTTTTATTTCATCAATCCATTTTTCTCTCGGTCTGCCTCTACTTCTTTTGTTTGTTGGTCCTTGCCAGGTAGTTACTCTCTGTGTCCATTTATCCTTGTCCATACGTGCAATATGACCTGCCCATTTCCATTTTAGTTTTTGAGAATGTTCCAAAGCATCTATTATTTTTGTTGTATTTCTTATTTCTGTGTTTCTTTTCCTGTGTGTTCTCTTTATATTTAGTAAACTCCTTTCCATCGCTCTCTGGCATACTTGTATTTTATTTTTAATGTAATTATTGTATATCCATGTTTGGCAGCCATATGTAAGACAGGGAAGTAAACATGAGTCCACTATTGTTTTTTTAAGTTTTATAGGGAGTTTTGATTTTAGGGTTTCTTTATTGCTCCAGAATTTATTCCAGGTTATGTTAACTCGTCTCTTAACCTCATCTTCGTGTCTTGTCTTTGAGAAAGATACTTGTTGTCCCAGGTAAACATAGCTTTGGACGTACTCTAATATGCTGTTATTAACCTTTATTGGCATGGTTTGGTGGTTCGTCATGATTTTAGTCTTGATAGTGTTTAATTCTAGGCCGATTGTATTGCTTACATCGTTTAAATCGTTAATCATTTGCTGTAATTGAGATGCTGTTTCAGAGAAGAGGATGATGTCGTCCGCAAATCGGAGATTACTGAGGAGTTTCTCATTTATATTAATTCCTTTTCTTTCCCATTTCAGAGTTTTCATTATGCTTTGGAACACAGCTATAAAGATTCTCGGTGATAGGGGGTCACCCAGTTTGGCGCCTCTATGAATGTTTATTTCAGGGCCTTGCCTCTCTAACTTTACACGACTTTTACTTTTATAATAGATGTCTTTTATAAGATCTATGGTTTCTGATGATACTTCGCACTCATGTAGAGCTTTCCACATGCTCTTGTGTGATATTGAGTCGAAGGCTTTGGTATAGTCGATAAAAGCCAGGTAGAGAGGTCTGTTGTGCTCTATATATTTCTCTATGACCAAATTTAAAGTGTGGATGTGATCTGTTGTTGAGAAATTTTTCCTGAAACCTGCTTGATCCGGCGACTGAAATTTCTCTGTGAAAATTGCTAGGCGAGCCTCAAGGCATGAAGCAAATAATTTGTACATATTAGGTTGCTAGTGTTCTGGTTGGTCGTTTTGATTTCCTTAGAATATACTTAATCTTTTGCTGAGTATAAGTTTTTAAAAAATGTTGTTGCTCTCTGCATTATTTCAGATCTTGATGATATTTTCATGTCAGTAGTATCATTTTTTAAATAGGGTATCCATGGTTTCGTGTTATTAAGAATTTTTAGACCTCGTTTTAAGCTACCTGTTGATTCGAGATGTGTTTGAATTTCTTTTATTCTGCGTTCTGTGCGTTCCCGTTTCATTAATTTGTAGATGTTTTTGTAGAGGTTGGTACGTTCTTCTTTTTCATGTTTTGTAAGGGATTTCTTCTGGATCAACTCATTTCTTCTTAGAATAAGAGATTTTATGTGACCAGGGATAGTCTCCCGTTTTGTTGTTGGTTTCAGTCGAATTGAATTTAAACTGGAGATTATCATTTTTTTATTTGATTGCATAAGGACTCTATATTTTCATTGACATCTAATTCAACTTCATTTATGTTTTTACTTAAGGTTTGTATGAATTGTTCTTTTTCTTCTAAAGTAAAGTAAAGCTATCTGTAGTGTGCTTCTCAAGAGACGGTGGTCGCTGGGGAACGTTAGATTTGATATAATTTCGAAGTTTGAGAAGTTTTCTTTTCTGTTGACTAGTATATAATCGATTTGACTTCTTCTTTTCATTGGCCATGTCCACATAGATTTATTGTTCTTTTTGAATAGACTATTTATAATGTATAATTTGTTTTCCCAACAGAACTGGAGCAATTTTTCACCTCTTTTGTCTCTATTTCCGTAACAATATTTGCCCAGTATTCTGTCTTCTCCTGGTATTTGCTGTCCAACACGGGCATTGAAGTCGCCTAAAATTATTTTCTGGTTATTATATTGACAATGTGCAATTTGCAGTTGGTTGTAGAAATTACTGATTTCTTGGTTGCTTGCCTCAACGGTTGGTGCGTGTACTTGTACAACAGTGAGTTTAGTGTTGTCAAAATTACGGTTTAGAATGCAAATGCGTTCAGATACTCCAATGAAGCTCTCAATATTTAGTTTATATTGCTTTTTTACAAGAAATCTGACTCCATACTGACCTTTTGTTTCCCCGAAATAAGAGAAAATATGCTCATCTTCTTCTATATTATTGTATTCCGTCCTTCTTATTTCAGCAAGGCCAATAATATCATATTTTATTTTTGAAATAGCTCTCTTAAAGTCGAGTAGTCTTTCCTTAGATAGTAGAGATTTTGCATTGTAGGTACAGATGTAGAGGTTTTGTAGTGGAGATGGAGGGTTGTAGTCTTTATCCCCTGCGGTGACAAGCCGTATTGGGAGATGTAGAGGGGCTTCCTTTACTCGTTTTTTGGTGATGCATATTTTCCAGTCGAACTTGACTCAGACCCTTTATTTACTGTTGCATTGTGTATGTAGGAGGTAATATAATTTGTCTTATTTTTCTTAGGTATCTGTTTGACATTGTTTTCTCTGGTCACGATGGTTTGGTGTTCAGGGGAGATTGACAGATTCCGTTTTTGTTTACGTGTGTCTGTTACGTAGTTCTTATTTTGGAGACTACCTGGTAAAGTTATTATTTTGTCGTAGCGTAATACAACATTTTTACCAAGTTGGCGTCCTTTTTCTACTTCTACTTGTAGTTCCTTATGTTTCAATAAAACTTCTTGTGAAAAGTGCTCTTTTACGGTAATGAGCCTTTTAATATTCCTTTTTTCTTTAAAATTTCAATTTTTCATCCTAGTGTTGTAAATGTTACCAATAAAGGTCTTTCCTTATTATCTTTTTTGCCAAGTCTCCTCAAAAATTCTATTTCAGATTGCTCAATGGAAATCTTCATATTATTTCTTATACAGCGTAATAATATAGTTTGTAATTCTTCGTATCCATGCTCTATCTCTTCTACTCCATAGAATATTAGATTTTTCTTTGTAATCTTCTAAATGATTAATTTTTTATTGCTGCTGATTTATTCTCATTTCTAGGTTGCTCGTTCTATTTTCCATAAGTGTAAATTTTTGGTTAATATTGTCGTTTATAGTTTTGGTAATATTTTCTTGCATGTATTTTATTTCTTGCTTTTGATTATTTAGATCGAGTTGAATTTCTTTTAGAATTTTCATATTTTCCATTTTTTTTTTTTTTTTGCATTAATGTTCACCAACTGAAGGTACTGCAAAAATATATTTTTCAAAACTAAAAATTATTAGGGGGTCATAGTCCGGAGCGTGTTCGTCGCGATCCTCTCGATACGAACAATGGCAGATAAGTCGATGGGGGCCGCCACCCATCACGCCTTGCATTGTTTGGCGAGTCGAGGGGAGTGTCTAATAGAATGTAAGAGGTGGTGTGGAAGGTAAGTTACACGAGCTGGTAACTGTCATGTCGGACAGACAACTTGGTGTGCTCTGTGTAACAGAGACCAAGCGAAAGGGCAGCGACGCCTGTGATCCTCCTGGTGGCGGGATGGCTCTATGGTCCGGTGTACCGCAGAGCGATCGGGCTAGCATGAGGGTAGGGATGTTGCTGTCCGCTCGCTTGGCCTCAGGTGTGAAAGACTACTGAATGTTCGATCAAAGACTTCTATGGGTCCGAAAAAAACTTGGTGTCACCAGGGTCTTAATGGTCGTAGCTTATGCTACAGTAGGCTCATAGGTGGCATCGGATCTAGAGAAGTTCTGAGATAAAGTTAGGGAAGTTCTGGATTTGGCAAAAGCCATTGAACGCGTGATCGCATGCGGAGACTTGAATGGATGGGTGGGGACCAAGCGTCCAGACTTCTAGGGCGTGCTAGGTTCATTTGGTGATAAGAGGGTGAATGATGCAGGTGGTCTCATCGCGGATGCATGTATGGAGAAAAATCTTATTGTGTCAAACACATTTTTTCCACATAAGAACATCCATATGTATACATGGAGAAACGAAAAACGGAATGAACAGAGAAGTATATTAGATTAGTAGACAGTCGCCTCCGAAGTAAAATTCTGGATGGAATGCCTACAGGGTCCCACCGTCGACACGGACCACTATCTTGTTATTGCGAGATTTTGTGGTCTGTTTAGAAAGTGTAGACATTGGCGAGAGCGTGTCCACTTCGGAGGGCTTGAAAGAATAAAGATTGAAAAGTTGCAAGAAGAAAGTGTAAGAGCAAAGTATGCAGAGGGTGTCCGTGAACGGCTGACAATGGCAAGTCAGCCGGAATCGGACATAGAAGAATGCTGGAGAGTATTGAAAGATAGTATGATAGATACAGCGAAAGAAGTAGGTATGTGGATGCTCAAAGAACAATAGGAAACTGAAAGGTGACGCATGGTGGGATATGGAAGTAGCAGCTTCCGTATATATTCCATATATAGGTATTCCGCAAGGGTTCACGTTATGACTGTGCACACTACAGACTACAGAGCCATTAGCTTGACCAGTTTGGCAGCCAAAGTGTTTGGTAAGATTATCAAAAGGAGAATGAGGGTGTCGGTTGAATCTCTATGTGAGGCACAAGGAGGTTTCAGGTGTGGAAGACGATGCATGGATCACGTGTTTTCTCTGCGCAACATTGTGGAGAAGCATCTGGCTATACGTCAGAACGTTTTCTGCAGTTTTGTGGATTTGAAAAAGCAATCTCTGCGAAGAATCTGTGGAGTGAGGCTGGCTAACCGCATTCGTAACGACGACGTAAGAGAGCGAGTAGGTATGAAAGAGAGTATTGGTATAAAGATGCAAAAGGGAATACTCCGATGGTTCGGACATGTGGAAAGAATGCTGGACGAGCGACTGGTTAAGAAGATACACAATGCGAAAGTGGAAGGATGGGTACAGGGGGAGACCGAGACTCACCTACCTAGACCAAATCGGTCATGTATTGAAGGAAGGTGGTCAGGAGTCTCGGAAACCGACCGAACCGTGTACAGTGTTCTCTTACTACCCCACAAGGGAAATGCCGTGATGATAAATAGTAAATAGTAGTTCTACGGAGGTTTAACCCAACCTTGTAGGTATCTTTTTCTAGAACAGTTGCAACAGATGGTGTTCAATTATCTGGAAGAAGAAAAATATAGGTGGGTCAAATGACACACTATGCTAATTAACAGTGTGAAATCGAAAATAACAGTCACGAGCAGGATTTGAACCTGCATCTGACCTGACGCGGAAGTATTTGCATACATTATTCCGACTAGGTAAACTTGATTTCCTTTACAATTAGATTCATACTAAATAATAACCGAGTAGGGCCGGCTTTAGAATTGTCCCACCCCTCTCTACCGGGGGAGTGGGCAGCAGCACTCTCTCGAGTATTAACAACATCCACTGCGATCGCCAACCCGCCTGCCAAGCGTGGCGATTACGGCATTATGCCCCATGACGAGAGCGCTCGTTGTGGCGTTCTCTTGGGGATATTGATGATTTAAATAAAAGTTATTCATTTAAACGGGCACCATATTTATTAGCAGAGCAATACAGACTATACAGACAAGTGCAGACATCAGAGACTACATGTTATACATCATTAACCACAGAGTAGTGTGGTGACTATTATACTCTCAACACAGCCCCTCAGTTTATAGAATATTGTATCTCCCAAAACATTCTTAAATTGCTCAAATAAAATGTTTAAATTAATATTAACTCTATGCATCTGAACTACAGTAATAAATTCAATTTTAGAATTACAACACTCTTGTTTTATTTTACCTTAATTGTTACACTTAATTATTACACTTTACTCTTTATTTCTAAGTAGATATTATATTAAGTATGATATGACAATAGATATAATTTGAATCTCTAGTATATTAGGGCATTAATATAATTTACAATCTTTACTCTGACATAATAAAACCATATTATATGTAGGTACCTATAGAATGAACTATAATATTAATTTTTACAGATACATTCATTAACTTTCATAGTAAATTTAACTTTTCACAAAAATAAACATGTTTGTTTATTGGTAATGCCTTAGTAAAAATGTGTGATATATTTTCATTTGTAGGTATGTATGACACAGAGACTACTTTCTTATGAATCAAATCTTTTATGAAATGGTATTTAATTGCAATGTGTTTAGAGGCTTTAGTATTCATTTGATTATTTATTATCCTGATAGTGCTTTGGTTATCTATCAGCAAATGAGCTGATACTGTCTTGTCATGCATGAAATCAGATAAAATCCCTTTGAGATGTATCAGTTCACTTACGGTGTGAGCGCCTGCAACATATTCTGCTTCTGCAGTTGATAGAGCAGTACATGTCTGTTTTCTTGAGAACCAGGTAATCGAATTATTACAATGATAAATTGCACAACCACTTGTGCTTTTCCGGTCAGTCTTGTCAGCTGCCCAATCTGCATCTGAATAAGCTTCAAGTTTTGTAATATCACCTGTCTTCTTATATAGCAGCCCCTGATTTGAGGGTTCTTTAAGGTAACGTAGTACTCTTTTTCCTGCGGTCCATAACTCTTGTGTAGGCTTATTCAAAAATCGGCTCAAGTAAGATACAGCATAAGTAATGTCTGGTCTACTATTTGTAGAAATATACAGTAAAGAACCAATCAACTCTTTAAAAGGGACATCAATCATATCTGATGATGTTGCAATATTTGCATTAAAGTTTGCTTCCATTGGAGTCCTACTACCTTTGCAATCTTGCATGTTAAACTTCTCTAAAAGTCTTTTAATCATTTCAGTCTGTCTTATTTCTAATCTATCTCTTTGTCTTGTTATTTCTAACCCTAAATAATTGCATACTTCTCCTAGGTTTTTCACTTTGAACTCTTTTTCTAGTTCCTTTATAATCTCATCATTATCTCCCTGCTATAAAATATCATCAACATATTGCAGTAACTAATTCTCTCCTTTTAGATATAAACATGAATCATGTTTTGACTGTGTAAGTCCTCTTTCCGTAATGAAATTGTAAAATCTCTGATACCAGCACTTTGGTGCTTCCTTTAATCCGTATAATGCTTTTTTCAATTTGAGAACATTTCCTTCTGTAATTTCCATTCCTTCTGGGCATTTAATATATACTTCTGTATCCAAGTTTCCATGTAGGAATGCTGTAGGTACATCTAACTGCTTTAGTGATGTATCTTGTAGAGCTAAGTTCATCATTAACCTGATAGTGGATATTTTAGCTACTGGAGCATAGTGATTATCATAACTTCTTTGTTGAAAACCCTTTGCTACAATTCTGGTTTTCTTTGTACCATCCTGTTTTGTTTTAAAAATCCATTTTGTGTCCATTGCTTTACTTCCTCTAGGCAAAGTGGCTTCTTCCCATGTCTGTAATTTAGTTTGTGATTTCAATTCCTTTTGTATTGCCTCTTTCCAATCATTATCTTTAACTGCTTCTTCATAATCTTCTTTAAACAGTATGCTGTATATAACTCATAGTCTTCTAGTAATTCTTTTGGCTTTTGCACATTTCTTCCTGATCTGTTCTTATACTCGTTTGTTTCGGAACTATTCTCTTCTTTGTTACTTTCTTGACTCTCTTCTTCAGTTTTCTCTGTATTTTCTTGATCCTTCTCCATTACTTGTTTATTAATTTTATTTTCTTTTCACACTCTTTGAATGTGTACATTATACTTGTTAATTTCTTTATTTGCTATATCATCTTCAAAGTATCTATCTTCTACTGTTTCTTTACTTTGTACCTTAGTCTCATTATATTTTATTTGCTTCTCATCGAATCTCACATGTCTTGATACTATTATTTTCTGGATCCCATAAACGATATCCATTTGCACCGTATCCAACAAATATCATTTCTTTTGCTCTTTCTAGAAGTTTATTCTGTTTTGGTAATATATATATACCCACGCTTTTGATCCAAATACTCTTAGTCATGACAAATCCTTATTTCCAAACATCTTTTCTGCTGGTGTTTGAAAGTTAATTGCAGAAGATGGGCATCTGTTTATTTGGTAGACTGCACATCTTACTGCTTCACCCCATAACATTTTTGGTAATCCAGTTTCAATGAGTAGTGTTCGATCTCTATTGTAAATATTCCTGTTCATCCTTTCTGCTACCCCATTAAACTGTGGACTATATGGTGATGTAAACTGTTGAAAAATACCTCTATTTCTGCAGAAATTATGAAGCCTATAATTTTTAAATTCTCCACCATTATCACTTCTTATTATTTTTATTTTGTTTCCTGTCTGTCTTTCCACTCTGTTGATATAGTCTATAAGCACATCAGTTGCTTCACATTTTCTTCTTAACAAGTATACTTCACAAAAATGTGTGTAGTCATCTATGATTGTATGATAATATACCTCACCATTATATGTGGGAGTAGTGACAGGTCCTGATATATCTGTGTGAATCAGCTCACCTATTTCATGAGAATGTAGTTTATTAGTGTGAGGGAAGGGTAATCGTGTCGACTTACCTTGCATGCATGGCTCACATGGCTTCTCACTGTAAGGAAGTTTCATCATTTTTAGCATTTTTCTATTAGCATGCCCTAACCTTTGATGCCATAATATATCTTTAGAAATCATACATGTTTCATTTATTAGTCTCATCTCTATGACATACAACTTACCCTTAATATTTCCTATAACTTCACAATTTGTATTATTAATTGATACTGAATCATTATAAAATTCTACTCTCAAACCTTTTTCCAACAGTTTTTTGACTGATAGTAAATTATGTGACAATCCACTTACAACTAAACCTTCTATATCTATGTTTACATTATTATATTTTAATTTACCTCTTTTAGTACTAGTTAAGTATTCACCATTTGCAACAAAAATTCTAACTTCTCTATCCATGTCATGTACTTCTGTCATGTATGGTACATATTGAGCCATAATTAAATGTTCAGTGGCACCTGAGTCTACAATTATTTGAATACAAACTTAAGTCACTTGCCCTGAATGCTGTGAAGGTCATGTTCTCCTCTTCTTTTATCTGTGCAATTTTCCCTGAGTGCCATGAAGCTCCTTGTGATCCTCTGCTTGAAGAACCTCTGCTCATATATCTCTGACCTCTTTGATGACCTCGCTGACCTCTTTCAGCTGGCTGTCCTCTGGAGTGTCCGCTCCTACACTGGTAAGCTTTGTGTCCTTTCTTGCCACATTTAAAACAAGCTAAGAAACTGTGTCCATCAACTCCTGCATTTGTTCTCGGTTCTTGACCTTTTAATTTCAGTTCTGCATCTAGCATTCCGGACTTGATGAAGTCTATACTTAGTTCTCTTTCCATTGTTTCTAAAGTGGTTATCACTGTGTCATATTAATTTCGTAGTGTCAGTAATAGGTGACACACTTTCGTCACTCTCATTCAATATTGATTCCGTAGCTTCCAATTCTTATACAATTTTTTCGAATTTTATGAAGTGGTCTTGTAGACATTCACCGTTGCAGCATTTTAGTGTTAGCAATTTCTTTGGCTCCGTCAACACGTGCGTGGGGCGACGGGGCGGGTCGATAGTGGATGTTTCGTTCGCTAGACCCGACGTCGCAGCGCGAGTAAGGAACTGGCGTGTCCTGGAGGAGGTTGAGACCTTGCCCGATCATCGGTACATCCGGATTGAGGTCTCCCGGTCCCTTCAGGGCTCCAGTAGGGGTCACGCGGCGCGCAGAACTCCCGCGTTCCCGCGGTGGGCTGTGGGCAGGCTAGATAGGGACCTACTGGCGGAGGCAGCCATCGTCATCGTCATTAGGTGTGCGACTCGGCCATGCCCCGTGTGCGACGTCCTCCTCCAAGGAAGGGGCTCTACTGGTGGTCCCAGGAGCTGGCGGACCTCCGTGCGGCGTGCATTCGTGCCCGGCGGTCCTACACCCGCAGTCGGCGGCGCAACCGCGATGGGGAGCGGGAGGGCCAGCTGTAGGAGGCGTACCGCACTTCGCGGGCCGCGTTCATGTTGGCCATCTGCCGCGTCAAAACGGAGAAAAGGCAGGAGATGCTGGACGGTCTCAACCGTGACCCCTGGGGTCACCCGTATCGTGCGGCGCTGAACAAGCTCCGCACTCAGGGCCCCTCCTCCACACAGAGACCCTTCAGCCCAGCCTCCTCACCGAGGTGGTCGAGGGCCTATTCCTGGACGAGGCGGGTAAGCTGTTGGAGAGAATCCTCGCTGCCCGCATCGTCCAGCACCTACGCGACGTCGGACCCGAGTTGTCGGACGCCCAGTTGG
This sequence comes from Leucoma salicis, assembly GCA_948253155.1. NCBI lineage: Eukaryota > Metazoa > Arthropoda > Insecta > Lepidoptera > Erebidae > Leucoma > Leucoma salicis. Next base: position 12,677,944 of record OX411815.1, read on the forward strand.
TTTTCGAGGTGGTCGTCGACGGTCGGCGCGATTATGCGCCTGAGGGCTGCGGCCGCGGCGGTCGTCGCCGGCGGTGGAGTGCTGTTGGCGGTGTCGCTTGACATCGCCAACGCATTCAAGAGTCTGCCATTTAGCTGCATCAGGGAGGCGCTCCGGTATCACGGGGTGCCTGCATACCTGAGGCGGCTAGTAGCAGACCATCTTGAGGGCCGCAGCGTTCTCTATGAGAGCCGCATAGGGGACGTTGTGAGGAGACCCATGTCGTGCGGTGTTCCAAAGGGTCATGCGGTGTTCCCTCCCGGGCTTGCGGTCATCTGCTATGCGGATGACACGCTGGTCGTGGCCCAGGGTGGAAACCTCGAGGAAATGGCGTTCCTGGCCACCTTAGGGACCTCGGAGGTAGTCAGGAGGATCAGGGCGCTGGGGCTTAGGGTGGACCTGGGCAAGTCGGAGTCCCTGCTTTTCCATGGGCCCCGATGGCGGCCACCTACTGGTGCCTCGATCACTGTGGACGGGGTCCAAATTGGGGTGCAGGCCCAGATTATCTGGGCCTGGTGCTGGACGGGCGGTGGCGCTTTCGCGAGCTGACTTCCGTCAACTGTCCCCAAGGCTCGTAGGTGCGGCGTCCGCCCTTGCACGGCTCATGCCGAATATGGGCGGACCCAACCATGCGTGCCGACGGCTTTACGCGGGGGTGGTCCGGTCGATGGCGCTGTACGGCGCCCCTGTGTGGGCGGAGGTCCTGGACGCACTAAACAGGGCTCTACTGTAGAGGCCACAGAGAGTCGTCGCGTCCAGGGTCATACGCGGACACCGCACGGTGTCGACGGAGGCGGCCTACGCGTTGGCCGGAACCCCTCCGTGGGACTTGGAGGCGGAGGTGCTCGCCGAGGTGTATCGGCGGACGTCGCAAGAGCGGGAGGGGGGTGGTCGTCCCCCCACTCAGCGTGGTGGCCAGATGGCAGGGTGACGCCCGCCGAGCTGCCATGGCCAGCTGGATGGCGCGGCTGGAGGCGCCCCGGGCCATTATTCGGACCGTAGGGGCGCTCCAGCCGGTGCTGGAAGAGTGGGCAGGGCGACGGCACGGAGTTCTTACCTTCCGACTGGTGCAGGTGCTGTCGGGGCACGGTTGCTTCGGCAGATATCTGCACATTGTCGCAAGGAGGGAAGCGACTCCGGGCTGTCACCATTGCGGCTGCGGCGAGAACACCGCGCAGCACACGCTCGAGTCGTGCCCGGCTTGGGCCGAGCAGCGCCGTGAACTCGTCGTGGCGCGTGAGGTCCCCTACCTCACGCTGCCGAGCGTCGTCAGAGCGATGCTTGGCAGCGACAGGAATTGGGCCGCGCCTACTGCGAGGAGGTCATCTCGCGGAAGGAAGCGGCGGAAAGGGCCAGGGAGGAGGATTCTTCCGCTGACCCAAACCGCCGCCAGCGACCGGGGCGACGCAGGCGCAGGTAGTTGCGCCTCATGCCGCCCTAGCTGAGGCTGCGGCACATGGCGGGTCTCTTTAGTGGGTGCAGGCCCCACACTACCCTGGTCGTTGCACCGAACGATAGGGTGTGCGGTTAGGAACATTTTTACCCGCCTTAACAAAAAAAAAGAGTACTTTGTCAAGGTATATCATTGTTTTTAAATGCCTGAATGAATAATTTTGATTTACAAGTTTTAATTTTCGATCGAACAATTAATTTGGATATCTAAAAATAACAACTGTTTGTTTATAGTTTTAAGTTTTCACTTTTGTCGACAGCCCTTAGACTGCTTTGTTTTTTATTTACTTAAATATTTATTATCCGTGTGGTGACGTATTAAGAATATAAGTATCACAACCCCATCCTTTCCCGCGGGTGTCGTACAAGGCGACTAAGGAAAGTAAGCAATTATCACCCATTGCATTACTGGTGGTAGGGCTGGGTACCAAGAGAAAGTACTCACATGCTATCGGGTCCGAACGGGTCGGTATCACCGTCTCCTGTGTTAGTGTTCATGAAGCACGTCAGTTTATTTTGGCTGTAGCAGAAGACAGCCGTTTATTCTTTCATTTTATATCCGAGAAATGAAATGGTGCGCAGCGGGGCTTGACAATAGGTAGGGGAGAGTGGGGTAATGGGAGCTAGCGGGTAATAGGAGCCACTAAAATATACCCAGACAGGATCGTACAAGTCGCGCCAATATGACACGAACAGCTTCGGAAACATTCGGTTATATCACGCGATCGCCTCTGGCCGGGTCAGTAGCGCACACATGGCAGTGACAAGACCACGTCGGTTTTGTTACACTTTGTTATTAAAAAATGCCAAATCTCGCAACCAAAGTAAGTATCTAAACTTTTATTATTCTGTTGTATTTTGGGTCTATTATATGCATTATAACATAAATTTTAAGATAATAGTGGATCGTAGATAATTTAGCAATATTCTTTTTAGGTTAGTTTCATTATTTTGAGATGATTACCATTTGGGTAACAGGAGCTACTCATGCTCCCATTACCCCGCCTTGGCTCCTATTACCCCTTTCGAGAAGCAAAACTTTAATCTAATATATTTTTTATTTTTAGATGCCACGAACTAGAAAACGAACGATATCAAAGTCTAGTTGGACTTCAGCTATGTTAGAGTCTGCAATAGAAACATATACAATATACCACTTGAAGGAAAATCAGTTAATAAAGCGGCACAGCAATATCAAATACCCTATAGCACGTTGGAGAAACGGTACAGGTTAACAAATAATAATGATATTACTTATAGCTTCTACAAGTTTTACTGATATATTAAATGTTTTAAGTCCTCGTCCACAAACATTAACAAAATCAACAAATAGTAATAGAAATAAGCATCATTCAGATGTCTTGACAAGTAGAGGACAAGAAAGAGAAAAAGAAAAATAAATAGAATAAAGAAAATTCTAAAAAGTAATCTACGAACACTAGATTAAAGATAAAGAATAAATCATCCCAAAAAAAACATAAAACGCAACAACAACCAGAAAATTATCCCAAGACAGCACAACTGAGGAATCGTCTAACTGAGGAATCGAAAGTGTGTGACAATGGTTCTGAATCATCAGATGAGGAAAATTTTCTTCAAAAAATGCTTTACTTTTGTTTATTATGTTATGGTGATTACTTTATAGTTTTGAATTGTTTAAGTTCCTGTCCTGTGGATAAAAATAAGTTTAATCTTGTTTAATAATAGGTGATGGCTCTCATTACACATATGAAGGTTTTTTGGCTCTCATTACCCAATGTATGGGGTAATGGGAGCGAAAGTAATATCTATAAAAAACGTGATTTTAACTAGCTAAGGGTATATTTTTTTTTTTTCTTAGGAATTACTGAAAGAAAGATAACTAAATGTCTGATTAATGTTAAAAAAAATCAATCATTGTAACTTTAACTGGTATTTTTTTTTTTTACTTTTCCTTACATGGCTCCAATTCCCCCACTCGCCTCTACTCTCGGTATACCTAGTTGAGTCCATGAGTGAAGGGTACTTACCGTGAGGTGGGCTGTGGCTCGTCTGCCATCATTAGCCAATCAAAAACATGTAACAAATATTTTTTGTCTGAAACACGCGTGCGAAGATGAATCAGTTCGTGCAAATAGAAGATATTAACTTTCTTCTCGATTTTTCCACAATATTTATTATTCGAATCGATCTGAATTTTTGTAATGTCCTACAATAACGTCTAACCAACCGAATGGATTTCAATGCAATTGGATAGGTAAATAGATGAGACTGGAATAATCCCTCGGCTTACGGTGACACAATTTAGTGAGTTATATTCTACGGGCCTATTAAAAAAAGAAAAGATTTGTTTGTTTGTTCATTACGCTTCTACGGCGCAACTAGTTAACCCATCATCATGAGATTTTGCACACATTTAGTTTAAGTTAAGAAAAGGTCTTACACCCATATTCTAAGACAGTTCCTCGAAAATTTCTCGACGCCACTCAAGCGCACTCAAGGAGTTTGGTATTCTTAGTTGCAAAAAATATCCTCCACTCGACGCCTTTCCTCACTCGAGGTGAGGAAACAACTGTCAATCTCAAGGTACATCGGGACCAACCTTAAGGAATACTCAAGGAAGTTTTTGTTCTATAAACAATTTACTGAAGTTTATTATTTCATGTGAATATTGTTTTCTAGTGTTTATAATGGATGTACAGCGGTTTTTGAATTAGCTTTATGACAATCCGTATGATTATCTCATAAGACGTTACTTGCGAGATGCTGCAAACCCAACTTTTACCATACCGTAGAATTCCAAAGCCGTAGGTAAGCTATTTTTTTTTCCAGCAGGATTACCAGCACCTAAACTAGCCGTCAAATTTATTTTATATTTAATTATGAGTTCCTGTAGGCATAACTTTACCGACCGATATTAAGTAAGAATATCTTCCAGACATATTACAAAATAAATGATATCTAAACAATTTATACTAGCTAGAGCTATAAAAACAAACCCAGCAAAAAAACAATGTTGACGCGACGACGCTATGTAGGTACTTTCTGGTTATACGATATACGTAAGTATTACTTTTTGCTATGTAGGTACCTAGCTGAGTTTTACTCCTTGTGGCGATCCTTGTATAATACCTATCGTCCTATCTAAACATTTAATGTCAAATGACAAACATGTTAACTTTTGAGTGACCACAGATGTAAAATCAAAGCATTTTGGCCCAAAACAATGTTCTATCTACAATACAATGACGTAATTTAATGACGTATTACCTCGACTCAACCTCATTCGAGGTTCCTCGAATTTTCAACTAAGAATACCAATTTCGAGGATTCCTTGAGGTATCCTCAGTTGAGTTTGAGTCGAGGAAAGGTTGAGGAACCGTCTTAGAATATGGGTGTTAGGCTACCTTTAACCCTTGAAATATTTATGGTTCCTGTGGGATTATCAAAAAACTCTTGAGAAAACTGCAGAACGTGAACGGATCATTATTTTGGTATAAAAATGTTTTTTTAACATAAAACATAGCATCACGCCTGTGTTCCCCGAAGGGGTAGGCAGAAGTGTATTATACACCCACGGTTCGCCAGCTATGTATAAGTGTCACGTAATAGGGGGCGAGCCCATTGCCGTCTACCAGGCAAATTTCCAAAGTCCGGGCTGCTACTGAGAATTTTTCTTCTTACGAAAAAGCTCATTAGCACCGCCCGACCCGAGGATCGAACCCGAGACCTCATGATCAGCAGTCGCTCACACTACCACTGCACCATAGGGGCAGTTACATATCTAGGAAATAAAGTAACGGCGAGCAAGATTTCAACCAAATCCGTTACATTATAGTAATTTTACTAGCTTTTGCCAACGGTGGAACACGGGCTGAAGCTAGTCTGCTGAATGATCAACTTCAATAAAATGTTGCACACGTAACAAAACTTTAATAAATCAAATTTTATCTTGATTATTTATAACAATTAAAATATAACGATTACAACACAACATAATATTAACTAATTAAAATAGATTTTATTCGATTTTAAAATAAATAACACATTTTCGTATTGAAACTATCGTGAGATTGATACATATTAGAAATATATCACCGGCAATAACTCACGTTGAGGATCGATTCCCAACAACGCGCAATGCTCGAAACCCAGGTCGACTAAATCGATCAACGTGAGTTATTGCCGGTGATATATTTCTAATATGTATCAATCTCACGATAGTTTCAATACGAAAATTGCTAACCGGTACGGTACGGTAAAGAACACATTTCTAAACGGTGACTAGTTCGTACCTTACCTTGTAGGTAGAAACGTAAAATTTCCATTACAGCTGCCATCACATTTTAATATTTGATAGCTAGTCGTCCAATAGTTAAGTCTTTGTCATTGTTATGAACAATTTTTGCTTATTAACTAATTACCAAAGTTTTAATATCACGAGTGTATGCCTAAGATTAGGAGTCCAACTAAAAAAAAAATCCGTAAATATCGATATAAAGGTATGTCACTGTAAAGCGTTTTAGTATAATAATCGCGAAACAACTAATCCAATTTAAAGATGAGCCGTATGAATGGGATTGCACCACGAGATCGGTATTGCTAAATCGCAACATTCGCAACAAACTTTAATTTTGTTATATTCACGAACCGAGTAATAAAAATCTATCAGTTTGCTACTTCAGATCGGACTAGTTGTTTTACATTTATAAGTCATAAAAACTTTTTACGAAGATAGTTAATACTGAATTAAATATAATAAAAAACTTCGCAGGTGAAAATATATCAACAGCTAAATATTGTTAATTTATATGTTGTATTATCTTTTATTGCGTGTTTTTATTATCCGTATAACCCCGGCTGTACACCCTCGTCTATTTGTCTCGCGAACCTCTCGTCCACCCTCGTCTCGTAGAGGCTTGACACGAGAGCACACCATGTACACACTCGTTGTATCAATTGAACTTCGGATGCCCGCCGCGATGGACGAGGAAGAAACAATAGTGGCGTTTATTTTTTTATTAGTTATTGTAGTTTTTAATCATTTACCATAAAAAGAAATAGATTAAACCATGGCGAAAAAGAACTTTTGAACTATTCAACGGGAATATATATATATTTTTAAATCTTCAACGGGGATATCAAATTCGTTGCTTATCCGCAACCAAGCGTCATGTAATAGTTGCTTATCCTTGTGCCTGACATTCTTAGGATTCCATAATAGTGCTTGCCTTTGGTAGGCTTCTAAAAAGCGTTAGACCACATGGTTGTCGCACCCTGAAATCACGTCTTTACGCGAACGCAGTTGGCGGGCAACTAAGCAAACGAGTGTGTACAGGCGCGCTCTCGTTTTCATCGCGAAACACACCAAGACCCTTTGACTCGTGCACAAAAATCCGACACGCTTCCGAGACATAGCGAAAGCCGCGAGACTAGACGAGGCTACCATGTACATACTCGCCCTCGGCCTGTCTCGTTGTGTCACGACGAGTGTGTACAGCCGGCTTAGACCTTAAAATGGCACATATATATCTTTGACGACCGTTGTAAAAAAGCCATTTTCGACAAGACACTCGTATACAAATATAAAATAAAGAAAGTAAAGCTAAGTGTGGAATGTTTAAAACACATAATCTAACATGTCTAGATATTTATAATTATCTATTCGTAACGTCTGCTACCTCTCTAGCGGTCTACAACTATACTTTTATATTTTAGTCCCCTCAGTCCGTGCCCAATGGGTTGTGAAAAAAAATCTTCGTACTACTTAAAATATATCTTTAAATTATTATATTATCGTTTCAGTTTAATATTTATTGAAATCTACTGTTATATATTTAGAGTAGGTCTACCAGATAGTTTAAACAACTGATGCTTACATTAAATTTGACGTGATTTAGATGTGAACATAGCATCACGCCTGTATTCCCCGAAGGGGTAGGCAGAGGTGTATTACACACCCACGATTCGCCAGCTATGTTTAGGTCCCACGTAAAAGGGGGCGAGCCTATTGACGTCTACCGGGCACATTTCCAAACTCCGGGCAGCTACTGAGAATTTTTCTTTTTAGGAAAAAGCTCAATAACATTGCCCGACCCGGGGATCGAACCCGAGACCTCATGCTTAGCAGTCGCATACACTACCGCTACGCCACCGAGGCAATTCAAAACAAACCATTAGGATGTGTTAAATTATTGTATTTTTTTAGGTTTGTGAAAACCAATTAAATTAGAAGACGAGAACCTTCACTTTAATGAAATAGTGCATTCATATCCATTAAAAGACACATGACTGTCAATTCTGTGCGATACGCTATACTCGTCTTTTGGAAGGTATTATTAAATATTTATAGAAATCTAAAACAAAAGATTAGAAATGGCGACACAGCGTTTTGCTGCTAATACCTGCATATATTATATTGATTGGCTCAGTGTCGAGCCTCGCGTCATATTCCAATAGGTTCCCGGGATGGGGGCCGTATGACCCAGCCGCCCGGCTGGGTCACGTCGCAAGCACCACGCCACAGACGCGCGATTGCATTCGCCCAAAAAATACAAACGGTTAATGAATTACTACTAATTCCCCTCTATAGGTGATATATTATCTATATAATAGTTGTTTGTTTTGTATGTTCGTTACCTTCAAACCTAATTGTAATACAAGTAATTGCCAAAAATTAATCATGTCTATGATTAAATTAAATCAGTCGCACCGACTAACGTGTCTCCTACTAACTCATTCACCAGGTGTATGAGTCTACGCGATTGTTGCACAGCTGTGGAGGCCGGGACCAGCCCGAGGTGGATGCAGATTAACTCCTTAATAGTCACTCCACGTGAGTCACCTGGGAACGCCATCTCCGTCAATTGCCTGTCACGTGAAACATTAAGATGTGTTAAATTATTGTATTTTTTTAGGTTTTATATAAAAAAAAATCTGGAAAACGGTTGACCCTAAAGGCCACCCCCCTGCAACTTCCCGCTAATGTGATACTTAAGCGCTCAAAATTGCACTTATTACGTTTTGAAGCTCTTCGAGAGCTCAAAAGTATAATTTTCATGTCATTTTGAGCTCTCCGAGCTCAAAGAGATAACTGTTCTATGCTTTTGAGCTCTTTGATCCCAAAAGTCTGATAGAGATTTCATCTCTATCAGACTTTCGACCACACTATTCGTTGAATTTTCAAATCGAAATAACTTTTGAATCAATGAACCGATTTTCTCGTAGTTTACGGCAACTTTTTTTTTAAATTTATTTCGACAACTATATCTCACGAACGAATCAACCGATTTTGACCGGACTTTTTTGATGTTAAGAGCTGATTAGTTTTTGGAATCGATCGGTAAAACCGTTTAAAAGTTATTCCAAAAGAAACATATTTTATATAAGTATAGTTTTCACAAGATCTACCGTTCGAATCGGTCCTAATTGTATTCAAAATCTAAGTTTGGTCAAGTCCTTTCGAATGACGCCAACCCCGAAGAAAACGATGGGCGACGGCGGTGGCCCTGCGCCGCTCCCACCACAGCAGCGAGCACGCGTGCAGCGCGCCGCGCCGCCACGTGCCCGCCGCGTGCGCGCAGTGTACAATGAACATACGAACTTGTAGAAGGTGCCCCGTATGTCCCCGGGCGGCGGCAGCGCGCGCACGGCGGCGGGCGCGAGCGCGGGCGCGACGGCGGCGGCCCCGCGCCGCTCCCACCACAGCAGCGAGCACGCGTGCAGCGCGCCGCGCCGCCACGTGCCCGCCGCGTGCGCGCAGTGTACAATGAACATACGAACTTGTAGAAGGTGCCCCGTATGTCCCCGGGCGGCGGCAGCGCGCGCACGGCGGCGGGCGCGAGCGCGGGCGCGACGGCGGCGGCCCCGCGCCGCTCCCACCACAGCAGCGAGCACGCGTGCAGCGCGCCGCGCCGCCACGTGCCCGCCGCGTGCCCGCAGTGCGCGCTCCAAAGCGAGCGCCGCACCGCGCACCGCACCTGCGCGCTGGCTCATTAGCTAATGGGCCATTAAGCTCGTCACACAAGTAGCTATAATATAATATTAATATACTATACTGCAATATAAATTACGGTACAAAAAGTGGAGTCATAGAAAATTGTATATTATAGCTGCGTGTGCATGGTCACTTAACAATTTGTATATATATTTTCATATAGTAATATGCCTTGCTATGATTTATATTAATATAGGTACCCACATCAAAAAAAGTTTGTGATCACTGAGAATACGACATATTTATGTTGGCAGTATGGTGGAACTTTTTATATTTTGAAGTGAAACTTTCAATGCAACTTCCAACAAGGTTGCGTTAAACGTTTAACGCTACCATGGAGGGGGTATAAAAGCACTGTTGCGTTAAACGTTCAACGCTCCTATAGAGGGGGAATAGAAAGAGACAGAGCGAGAGTGAATGCTTGGCACTCGAACGCATGCGCGTAGTATACCTGTTACAGGCCAGCGCGAGCGTTAGCAACGAGTAGCGTCCAATTTCCACATTACGAAGTTTCACTTCTTCCGAGCGGAGGAACTCCACGCACTATTTTTTTTTATGTCTATGATTCTTCATTTAAAAATGTGATATTTGATCAAAAAACAATATCAAAAACATGTCAAAACAATTGTTTTTCCCTATAAAAAAAATCCAATCTTTGATTACTTATTCAGAAATCTGACCGAGAAGATTTAAGCATATTTTTCAATTTTTCGTGTACAAACAAAGTTGATTTGGAAAGATGCCGAAAGGATTGCCTGAAACTTTACGACCAAGAATTGTTACTTTGGGGGAAGAACAATATTCTATGAGAGAAATAGCTCGCCGAATTACTGTATCCTGATCCTGTATTGTGAACACGTTGCGGAAGTATCGCGGCATGGATAACTATGGTGATCAACCTCGGAGTGGTAGCCCAACTGTTCTTACTGCTGTCCAGAAACGTTACATCAGACTGCTCACTGCCCGCGACACAACAATCAAGGCCACTAAATTAAGAGCTGAGTTGCGGGCTGCCACTGGACTAGAAGTAAGCACTCAGACCATCAGGAATTGCTTACAGTGGGCTAGGTTCCGCCAAAATGAAGATGATGACGAGGAAAACATTTGGCAAAATTGCTTCTTCGTTGACGAAACAAGAATAAGCACTCATCCATACAAGCGACGTGTCCATGTCTGGAGAAGATGTGGGGATGCAGAAAGACAATCAACTGCCATTGGTACTGTACAACAAGGCGGGAAATCGGTGTCCTTTTGGAGCGGAATAATGATTGGAGCTAGAGCGCCGTTAATCCCCATATCGGGGCTCGATGACTGCAGCTTTGTACCAAAATGTTGTTATCGAAGGAATCGCCACACCATTTAGAATAAATCATGACCACCAATTCATATTTGTTGATGATAATGTACCCGCACATCGAGCTCAACGAGTCAATGCTGCTCTCCGTGATCACAACATTGCCAGGTTAGACTGGCCTGCCGGTTCGCCTCACTTCTCATTTTATTAAGTCCATGGATATAACTATACTAATTAGACAATGCGTGGCACCTCGGTGTTCATATAAGGTCCTTACATATGAAATTGGCGTTTTGTCAAACTGGCCACTTTGATCTCAAATATCTGGCGATTTTCAAATTTATTTCTAATTTAGACTTGTGTATTCCTCCGTATTTATGTTTCCGATTTAGCGATTCATTTGTTTTCGCGCCATTTGAGTTTTCTCCAACATCGTTCTGTTCACAATATGGAAAGCTTAAAATATTGGGGTATTTAAGAATACGAGGTCAATGGCTGAACCCAGGAGAACCGGCCAAATCCTGCCCCAAGCGAAAGTTGATTCAAAAAAAGGTACCGGTACAGTAGTCACAACGAGGGCCTTTGCGTCTCTGAAGTTGGCTGCAAGACACTGCGCAGTAGCTATTTTTGTGGCGCAAGGCATGTGACACACGTTCTACAGTTTACATTAATCGACAAATGTTCTATTATAATTTAGCAATTGTAATTGATAATCATAGTATTTATCGATCTTACTAAAAGATGGGGACTCTTCTATATCTAGATTAATACTTATTCACTGAAATCGCTCGTATACTTTTTATTGAATATAAAAATAATATATAGAACCTAAACAATTAGATATGAAAACATTATGATCTCATTCGATTGTTTTGTTAATCGAGTAATAACGTTTGAATTGGTGAGCACTAATCATATGATTCTGTCACAATCCCCACTTCTTGCTCTGTGTCTAACTTCAGAGACACAAAGATCCGTTGTGACTACTATAAGTGAATGGTGGACCAGTGCTAGTGTAATCCATTACAAATAAAAAGAAAATAATCAATTCTTATGAGGTTGTCAAAACCACCTTCAAATATTTTATTGATTCTCACTCCTCATAATTTTTCCAGCAAAGGAGTCAATGAACACCGATAAAATGGCGAAAGTGCATAGATAACAATGGTACATACTTTGATCATGCTGAATGTACACAGTACGCGCCAATTGGTGTGCTTAAATTTGTCTTTTACTATATATTTCTACTATTATTAATTGTTCACTTCATTGTTTTTTATTCTCGTGTAACGAAAAGTGCCTAATAGTGACGCGTCCTCAAAAATTCACTATCAATTCTCTTCAAATTCTCCATCACGAACCGCCTAACAAGTTCCACTTCAAAAAATACCAATGTTAAAATAAAACAAAATCATTAAAATAACGTAATAACCACTGTGCAATAAATAGAGATAGATAATACATCTATGATACACTCGAAAATAGACATCAAATGAAATACTGGGCGATAGACCATGCAAGTCCCACGATCATGGTGACGAAATTAGCAAGCTGATCTGGTGAGCTGGCATTTGGAGCCTTTTGTGCGAGTGGTATTATCTGGTTAATTCTACATTCTTAGCAGCCAACTATAAGTAATATACAGGGGATATTATAGGTACTATATTATATCGTAACTACGTGACCGACTAGTAAATACTTACAGTATCGTGAGTCAACATATCAGCAGCATCAGCCATATCGGGAGCCAGAAACCTGCCAGTAGTTCGGTCCACGTAGATAAAATGAATGAGGCCCGGGAACTCTTCAACATACTTGTGCAGCGTTAGGGAACAAGTCGGCTCTGGTTCTCTCGTGCAAACAACCCACATTAAGCGAAATAATCGTTACTGATATAATGTATTTATTGTTTTGTGACAAATGAATTTTCCGTGTGGGGCCGGCACCAGGAATAGCTCCACCCCGTCTCTTCCTATGGGAGTCGTAAAAGCCGACTAAGGGATTACCGGGGGACGGGGCAGCAGCGTTCCCCTGTGTACTAAAAACATCCACTGCGATCGGCAACCCGCCTGCCAAGCGTGGCGATTATGGTAAAACCCTCATTTTGGGGAGGCCTATGTCCAGCAGTAGACGATGAAAGGCTGATGGATGGATGGATGGACAAATGAACCTTTACCATAACTCAAATACTATCTAAATTCACGACTAATGTTTTAGACATGGTTACGACCATAAATATAATATCAGTATATCGGTGTCATTTAATCGGAAATACAAAACGGATGAAAATGAGACTCAATATCAAAACTAGCCAGAATATTATATAATTTAGCAGTATCCCGTAGTTTTCCATGCCATTAAATAAATAAAAATGCGCGGTTCGGCTCCTCTCAGTAATGCTTGCTTATCGTCGACGGCTGTTACTCTATTTTCGCTTAGTGTTACGAACAAAAAATTTTTTCAAATCCGAATATAGATATAGTCACAAAACAATTTTTGGTCCTAATTAATGAAATAGTGTTGCAAATTGCCAATGATCTATATATAAGCAACATATATAAAAAATTAAATTAAATAGCAAAATATTGTTTTTTCTCTATATAACAATTCACCATTATAACATGCTAGAAGCTGTAGACAATAAAAGCTGTGTAAAAAAAAAATAACACCGGTCAATGATTTTGGAACATTTTATATAAGTAACCATAAATAGTGCTTGCTTCAAATTTATTGAAATGAATTCCTGAAAGCTTTTAAAGCGCAGAAATAATTGGACCGCACATTTTTAGACTAGATCGCACAATCGAAACATGCAAGACAGATCGTATTGAAGCCACTTAACACATTGGAATAATAGTTATATATTTAAAAGGATATGATGATAAACTGAAGTATCTTTTGGCTTTCACGCACAGGAACTCGACGTACGGATCCAATATTTCTTTCAAGCCTAACAAAGGCTGTTCGAGTTTCAGGCTTGGGATGTCAGGTTTTAACTGCTCTATGACAGCCTCTAATGCCGTATGCATCGCCGTAGCCGTTGTCTCTGGTGTTAATGGCGTCGTCGTTGTACATGACTTTCGTAGTTCTAACATACGACTTGTCAAACGAGCGCATAGATTAGCATTTGATTTATTCTTACGCAGAGCGTCTATGGTCTGGAAAAAAAAAATTATTAAGGGTCAACCGTTTAAGTTAGCGCTGGTGTGCCGCCTGTACCCAACGCTTTTCGTCTACAATGGTAAAGATTTTTCTAACAATGGCGGATGAACCTAACTGATACACACACGAAAGATTTTCCTCTACGCTCAGACACTTTCCTTTACACTAGTATTGCGTGCTTTATATAAGACAGTATCTGGAGTAGTCTCGCGTTATCACTAATCTTACCGCGCGTAAATAATGTTAAGAGACCGTCCGTGTGGTGACGGACTGAGAATACAAGTGTCACCATCCCATTCTTTCCCACGGATGTCGTATGAGGCGACTAAGGGAAGTAAGTAATTATCACCCATTGCATGACTGGTGGTAGGGCTGGGTACCAAGTGGGAGTACTCACTAGCTATCGAGCCCAAGCGGGTTGGTACCACCATCTCCCGTATGACCGGCCATGAAGCACATCGTTGCTATCTCCTGCTATAGAGATAGTCGTTTATTCTTTCATTTCATATCGGTGAAATGAAATGGTGAGCAGCGGCTTGTAAATACTCACGGTATAGTTGAGTCCATGAGCGACGGTTACCATTTACCATCAGAATGGGTCGTGGCTCCTCTGGCACTACATCCAATAAAAAAAAGGGATAACAGGCAAAATTGACTCTCTCTCTACCTGGAAAAATATATGCCAGCTTCTAGGCTCGTTAAAACCGAGAGCAGTGTATCTACCCGTCCTGCTCACTCGACACAAATTCTAGTGCCGTTTTGGTTTCAGTTTTCTTAGTCGCTACAAACGACACCCGCGGAAAGAATGGAGTGTGCCGTGTGACCTCGTAATCTTAGTCCGTCGCGTCACAAATCATAGTATAATACCTTGGTGGTCTAGGTGTAGTGTATGCAGATCATGAAGTCTCCGATTCGGAAACCGGGTCAAGCCAACAAATATTTATCGGGTTTCTCATTATTTAGATATTTTTATATAATTTTTTAGCATTTGACATGCTTAGCACTATACATTAAACACAAAGTGGAAAATGTGAAATCGAAAATAACAGTCACGAGCAGGATATGAACCTGCATCTCCTGGAAACCGTCCAGATGCTTTGCCAAGTCAGCAAATGTGAATTTCGATAACACATTCATACTTAACGTCTTTGGGTGACGCCTGCGCCATCTGTCGGAAGTATTTTCATACATTATACCGACCAGGTAAACTTAATTTTATAATTAAGATTTTTACCTAATAATGACGCAACCCCTATAAATATTTAGATATTTTTATATATATTTTTAGCATTTGACATGCTTAGCATTATACATTGAGCAAAAAGTGAAAAATGTGAAATCGAAAATAACAGTCACGAGTAGGATCCTGCTTATTTACGATTTAACATTTTATTTATTGCATATAGTGGCATACGAGCCACGACCCATCTGATGGTAAATGGTAACCGTCGCTCATAGACTCAACCATATCGAGAGTATTGTCAAGCCGCTGCCCACCTTTTTATTTCACCTATATGAAATTAAAGAATAAATGGCTATCTCCTGCTACAGCCAAAACGCAACGATGTGCTTCATGGCCGGTCACACCGGAGATGGTGGTACCAACCCGCTCGTGCCCGATACCAAGCGAGTACTCCCACTTGGTACCTACCACCAGTCCTGCAATGGATGATTAATTGCTTATTTCCCTTAGTCGCCTCATACGACACCCGTGGGAAAGAATGGGGTGGTGACACTTGTCTTCTTAGTCAGTGACCACACGGACACTTTGTGTTTAATGGGTTTCTCATGTTTAAGAAATGCTCAACTCGGAGTTAGAAGTTTCATATCCGAGCCTCGGAGAGCACGTCAGAAGGTCGTTACATCAGACTATGCGTCAGGGAACAGAGAGTGCACTTGTGTTTGTGCACACTCTTGCACAGTAATATTTCCTACGTATTTGGTTAGCGTCCCTTTCCTAATCGCCGTAACAGAAATCGTCTGAGATCATTATTACCATAGACTATGTTCATATCATATTGTAAAATGCTTTATTTGTTTAAGTTCTAGGTTTATTCGATCAAGAAACATAATGTTGTGGGGATTGTGAAAATACCTTTTATAAAAATAGTATCATCCATCCATCCATCCATCAGCCTTTTAAGTCCACTGCTGGACATAGGCCTCTCCAAGAATGGGGGATAGTGCCGCAATCGCCACGCTCGGCAGGCGGGTTGGCGATCGCAGTGGATGTTGTTAATACTCCAAGGAGTGCTAAATAAATATTTGAGTTCAAGTCTTCCTATACAGACTGACTAAAATAATTAAAAACTAGCACTAACTGGGGTCTGCTCATTTAAAAGTAATATTTTACCTTTTTTAAAGATGCTTCCAAGGCATCTAGCAGACTAGGTAGCATCTCTAAAGCACGTTGAAGAAGTATTCTCTTTACATTAATGAGTACTTGATTAGACGTCAGTACAGCAGCTCCAACGTCTCTGCAACACAACAAAACAGTTAATAAAATAATTCTGCAAAGATACTCAACTACTACTACAACTCTGCATTCAAAACCTATTCAAGTATCTAATTTAATTAAACGAAAATCCATTGGCAGAATAGTATGTCGTCTCAATTAACAGTGATAAATTTTATATAATTGAATACTGCAAACACACACATAATACTTTTAATTTCTATAAAAATGGTGTCGAGTAAATATTACATTTAAAATCAATGGACATCGGGTGTATTGAGTATGGAAAAAAACAGGCTCAGTATTTTTAAAATTAAATATCATTTGCACAATCCCCAAAAACAGTGACTATTATTTTCAATCTCAGATTTTTGCACTTTGTATTCATTATATGGCTAAGCATGTCAAATGCTTTAAAGATATATAAAAACAATAACAAAGGGTTGTTTTCAATCCAGTTGCAAATGTTTAAAGTGTTGCTACTGGCTGAATCATCTTATCCCGAGATTATCGCCATATCACCCCATGTAGGTACCCCTAGAGGTACGCGTACCACTGATGGTGCATCACTAGGGGAAACCTTTTTTAATTCTAGAAGGATACTTACACAACGTAAGGACGGTATTGAATTGACAAAGTTACCTCAATTCCATGTCGACTACGACAGCAAATGTGACGCGTGGAGCCACTTCAGCAATGTGCAAGGAGTGCGGTGCGCAGGGTCCCGATGAGCCAACACATAGATTTACTATGCCACTGTTTTCTCGTGACAACCCTGTCATATTGTAATATATATTGTGGTGATTGGGCGAATTGCATATTATAATGTCGCAATCGCATATGTATATAAGCAGGCTAGTATGTAAGGAGGTCAGTCGGCCACAGAACGCAATGTAACTAATATACGAATATAACCAGTGCTCACCGACGTTTCATTATCATCCCCACAAGGAGCACCACAATATAATAGCTATATATATTTTGATTATTATTTTGATAACGCGGTAAAAAGTGTACGTAACTGCAGACCCCGTCGTTCGAGGCAACGAACGGGGTAATGAGAGGTCCTCACCCACAAAATAAACCCGCCGTGTGCCGTCCCCATTACTGGCGGACCACCGGAACTATGTGAATTTACTTTACGCCCCAACGGAAGACCAGCGCAGGTCTTTTGACCTGCTTTTTGCTGAGTTGGGGTCGTTTTGTAACGAATGTTAATGTTTTTTTTGTTTATTTCTAAGTTTCTTTATATGTATATTCTTTTAATAATTCGTTGCAATAAATATTTTCTTTCTTTCTTTCTTTCTTTCGTGGTACTAGGGAGCCACTCTAGCTTGGCACAAGTGATTTTGAAGTATTGAATTTCTCTACTTCACTATAGTTTTTTAAGATGTTAAGAAACTAAAAAAAATTCCTTGGAAAAAAAATATCTTGATGACATTAAAAATAGTTTTAAAATTGGTTCTGCAGTTTAAGAAGTAAGTGGAGGAACACGCAGATGTAGATAGTCACTTTATGTCAAGAATTTTGTCGCAAAAATGTTGTATTTAAAAAAAAAAACATAGTACGCCTGTATTCCCCGAAGGTGTAGGCAGAGGTGTATTACACACCCACGATTCGCCAGCTATGTTTAAGTCCCACGTAATAGGGAGCGAGCCTATTGTCGTCTACCGGGCACATTTCCAAACTCCGGGCTGCTACTGAGAATTTTTCTTTTTACGAAAAAGTTTAAAAACGCTGGTTGACCCGGGGATCGAACCCGAGACTTCATGTTCAGTCCATATCAAATATCTGGGCCTAGTTCTCGATGGGCGGTGACATTTCGAGGAGTACTTGCGCCAGCTCGCTCCGAGACTCGTCGGCACGGTGTCCGCTGTCGGGCGGCTGAAGCGGAATCTGGGAGGACCCAGCATCGCATGCCGACGGCTGTACGCGGGGGTGGTCCGGTCGACCGCGCTTTACGGCGCACCCGTGTGGGCGGAGTCTGACCGCCCGCAATCGGGCTCTTCTGTGGAGACCGCAGAGAGTCGTGGCGGTCAGAGCAATCCGCGGCTACCGGACGGTTTCATGCGAGGCCGCATGCGCATTGGCCGGGATTCCCCCGTGGGACTAGGAGGCGAAAGTGCTCGCCGAAGTTTATCGGCGGGCGTCAGAAGCGCGCGCGGGTGGCACTCGCCTCCCGCCCAGTCAAATGAACGCATGGCGGAGCGACGCCCGCCGCGCCTCCATCGCTCGCTGGAGACGCCTCGAGCCGGTCTTCGAACCGTAGGGGCGTTCCAGCCGATTTTAGAGGAATGGGCGGAGCGGCAGCATGGAGTCCTCACCTTCCGGTTGGTGCAGGTGCTGTCGGGGCACGGATGCTTCGGCAAGTACCTGTACACGGTCGCTAGGAGAGAAGAGACTCGCTGCTACCACCACTGCGACTGCAGCGAGGACTCGGCGCAGCACACGCTCGAGTCGTACCCAGCCTGGGCTGAGCAGCGCCGGGATCTCGCTGCAGTCATCGGAGAGGACCTGTCGCTACCAGCTGTCGTCCGGTCTATGGTTGGTGGCGACAGGTACTGGACCGCAGTCGCCACTTTCTGCGAGAATGTCATCTCGCGGAAGGAGGCGGCGGAGAGGGCCAGGGAGGGTGATCTCTCCTCTGGCCCGAACCACCGCCGGAGCGCGGGGCGGCATGGGCGCAAATATTTGCACCTAATGCCGCCCTAGCCGAGGCCACGGGTTATATATTTATCTTTGGGTAAATAATTTTTAAAGGTTAAGAACCGGTTGGTTACCAATCATTTTGTGAAACTATGCCAGAAATCATTCGCAGGTCTCTTGTAGGCAACGTGGAGAGGATTGAGAATGTGTCGAGTAGGGTATTATACTCAGAACAACCAAACGATATTCGTTAAAGGTCATGCAGGTTTACGCACCGACCTCGACCCACTCCGACGACGAGGTGGAAGCCCTATATGAGGATATCTCGAAGGCCATCCCCTCGTCTAAAACCTACTTCACGGTGGTTATGGGAGACTTTAACGCGAAACTAGACAAAAGGACAGACAATGAGCTGAAAGTGGGGCACTATAGTTTCGGGCAGAGGAATCACAGGGGCCAGATGCTGGCTGATTTTCTGGAGAAGAAAGGCCTCTACATGATAAATTCCTTCTTCAGGAAGCAGCTCCAGCGGAAATGGACCTGAATAAGCCCTGATGGTTCAGTAAAAAACGAGATTGACTTCATCTTGTCGGGCAAACGACATATATTCAATGATGTCTCAGTGATCAGCAGGATTAAAACTGGGAGTGATCACTGACTAGTCAGGGGCATCTTGAATATTAACACGAAAGTCGAGAGGTCACGCTTGATGAAGTCTATGCTCCGACCAAAACCTGCCCAATACTAGAACCCCGAGAGCTTGCAGCTCGAACTACAAAATCGCTTCCAATATCTAAATGAGTGCGAATCAGCAAGCGATTTGAACAGCAGGTTCGTGCAAACTGTCCACGCAGTCGGGTCGACCTACTTCAAGGCCCGTCGCGTTAGTAGGACTCGTGAACTCTCGGACCATACTCTCAAACTCATGGAAAGGAGAAAAGAAATGACAGTCCAGTCCAGTCTTCAGCTAATTGTTCCTGCCTGAGGCGGCTAAATAGACAGATCTCCAAGGCTGTGCGACACGATATTCGCCAATTTAATGCTATCCGCATTAAAGAGGCGATAGAGCGGAACCAAGGCTCAAAAGTGTTCTCAAGAGATCTGTCTGTCGGCCAAAGCCAGTTGACCAAGCTGAGGACCAACGACGGCACTGTCATTTCATCCCAAGAAGAGATCTTGAGAGAGGTGGACCCTCCACCAGATCTATAGACAGTTGTACAGATACCAGAGTCCTATTGTCGGCTTGGTCCAAGATCCCAGATAACTCTGCACTTTACCGAATATATCCCGGACGTCAGTCTATCAGAATGGCTCTCAAACAACTAAAGAACGGAAAGGCACCGGGAGACGACGGAATCACCACAGAGCTTCTGAGAGAAGGCGGAAAGCCGGTCTTAAAAGCTCTTCAGAGGCTGTTGGCAATTCCGTCGTTCTCGCGGGCGACGTCCCAGAGTCCTGGACCAGAAGCGTGGTGGTGTTGTTCTTCAAGAAGGTGACAGAACCCTCTTGAAGAACTATACCTATACCCATCTCGCTCTTGAGCCACGACTATAAGTTGTTTTCGAGGGACATAACTAATCAACCCACGCGTAGGCTTGACGACTTCCAGCCTCCCAAAC
Source organism: Leucoma salicis (assembly GCA_948253155.1). Taxonomy (NCBI): domain Eukaryota; kingdom Metazoa; phylum Arthropoda; class Insecta; order Lepidoptera; family Erebidae; genus Leucoma; species Leucoma salicis. Next base: position 12,698,586 of record OX411815.1, read on the forward strand.
AAACCGGTTTCCGAAAAGGCTATAGCACCATATACCACATCCATACGCTACGCCAGATTATACAGAAAACCGAGGAATATAATCGGCCTCTATGACTGGCGTTTGTGGATTCAATCGAAACTTGGGCGGTGCTGCAGTCCCTTCAGCGGTGCCTAATAGTCAATTACATCGGTACATCGAAGTGCAGAAGTGCTTGTATAGAGACGCCACCATGTCAGTCCGTGTTCAGGACAAGAGTATGAAACCGATCCAACTGCAGAGAGTTAGACAGGGAGACGTTATGTCCGAAACTCTCCACCGCTGCATTGGAAGATGTCTTCAAGCTCTTGGACTGGACTGGATTCGGCATCAACATCAATGGCAAATACATCACTCACCTTCGATATGCCGACAACATCGTAGTCATGGCAGAATCGCTGGAGGACCTTGGCACCATGCTCAATGATCTCAGCAGGGTTTTCCCGACTAGTGGGTCTCAAAATGAACATGGACAAGACGAAAGTCATGTCTAATGTTCATGTCATTTCAGCACCGGTCTTAGTCGGGAGTGCGCTTCTCGAAGTTGTCGACCACTATGTCTACCTGGGACAAACAGACCAGTTAGATAGGCACAACTTCGAGAAAGAGGTCAATCGGCGAATCCAACTCGGCTGGGCAGTGTTCGGGAAGCTAAGGAAGATCTTCTCGTCCAATATTCCGCAGTGTCTGAAAACGAAGGTCTACGACCACTGTGTGTTACCAGTGATGACATATGGAACAGAACCCCACACACCCCGTCGTTCGGGGCAATGAAAACAGGGTAGTGTGGGGCCTTCACCCACTAAAGAAACTCGCCATGTGCCGTCTCTCCGCCTTTATTGGCTGGCCACTGGAACTATGTTACATTTCTTCGGTGGTATGCTTGGTATTTCCCTACGCGATCGAATCCGTAATACGGAGATCCGTAGGAGAACGAGAGTGACCGACATAGCCCGCCGGGTTGCCATGCTGAAGTGGCAATGGGCAGGCCACATCGCTAGACGAACTGACAACCGTTGGGGAAGAAAGGTTCTCGAGTGGCGACCACGTATCGGACGGCGCAGCGTAGGATGGCCTCCCACCAGATGGACCGACGATCTGGTCAAAGCCACGGGGAGCCGTTAGATGCAGTCGGCACAGGACCGCTCATTGTGGCGTTCTCTTGGGGAGGCCTATGTCCGCAGTGGACGTTGAAAGGCGGCCTCCCACCAGATGGACCGACGATCTGGTCAAAGCCACGGGGAGCCGTTGGATGCAGTCGGCACAGGACCGCTCATTGTGGCGTTCTCTTGGGGAGGCCTATGTCCGCAGTGGACGTTGAAAGGCTGATGGATGGATGGATGGATGCCAGCGATTTATACAAATTGTGTAAACTAGATGGCATACTGATAAAAGATTATTCCTAATACTCACAAGGCAGTCTAACAAATTCATTACTATTGAGATCAGATTCTGTATGTTCTTGCCAGTATTCTTGAGCTGCAATACATTGAATACTCAACAATATCAGGTCTGGAGGTGTAAGATCTTCACTCCCACGGCTAAAACATGTGAATAATGGCAAATTAACATGTCTATAAAAAATATACCTACTAAAATAGTTTGAAGTTAATAACAATTTTTGAAATTTGGGCTCTGATGTATGTATATCAATTAAATTAGTTTTCTTTTAGATAATTATGCCAATCTTTTGAATCCCTGATTAAATAAACTGGTTTAAATTTTTGCAACTACAATTGGATACAGAATATAGTTACCTGGAATATAAAGCAAGTAATTTATCTCCAACAAATAACATCAGATGACAATGCTGGTAAGATAATTTAATATCTTTTGAAGCTGCTTTCAGGGCATTGAGAGCTACTGCAGTAGCTCCAGTCTCTCCAATAATACCACTGGCTCCAGGGATTGTGTCACCTTTCATACGACTTTCTAACAACACCGAGATCCAGTTTTGATATATTGGTGCATGAAGGCTGTAACACAAAGCTCTATATTATTAAAGGTACAAGTCGAAGACATACTGCAACCGCAAACTTCAAGCGATACTACAGGTTTCTATAAAATTCTATAAAAATGATCGCGCGGCCGCGGTGCGCAGCTGCGGCTGGCCGCAGGACCAGTGGTGGCGCGGACTGCAGAGCTCTTACAAGTGTCGCACACGAAGTTATTGAAACTACTAAGGCCTGCAGCCGCAACATGTGCAGTCCGTCTCAGGCGTGTACCTTAAGGCCGTGTTTCCTGTACGTCGTGACGATAAATATGTCATTGGACGACTGTCATTTCAGCTATTCCCATATAACGACTGTTTTCCGTCATTGTGTCGTCGAAATTTAACTATCGTATCCACTGCCATTGGAACGTAACGATATTTTTATTTTCGCTACGATAGATAGTCGCAACAACGATATACGATTACCGATTGACATAATTAGTAGGTATGTGACGCTTTTTTATCGTTTTACGACTGTCGTGCTTACCGTTCCCATTGTATTGACATCATCGTCACAGCAAGAGCAAGTCGTAGACGATAGTTAATCGTGCGGTCCTGCTATCTGTGCACGATATAGTGGGAATGGGAATACGGCCTTGTGGCCGTTTTGGTACACCAAAATCCATATGCATACTACGAAAACATTGAATATCCTGACATAAAATCAAATGGTTCTTTCACAAGATTCATACAGCTAGCACATTTTAAATGCTTTAGAAATTTAATATCTGACTGTTAATAATTTAATAGCTATGGATTATAATATTTATTGGTGACTCACAGATTTATATTTTGGCCACAGATATGCAGAACAAAAGTCTTAAAATCCAAAAGTTCTCTGCGAGCATCATCAATATCGTCATCACTTATTATCATGAAAATGAGATCCAGCATCTGTGAATTAACATATATATATAAAACTAGATACTGCCTTTGACTTTGTCTGCGTGGACTTAATAAATTAGATCATATAAAATAAACAGGCCACTTTGAAGGCAAATTGAATATATTTATGCAAAAATTGCTCTCAAAGGAATTGTCCATTTTACCAGGATAAAAAGTAGCCTATGTCCTTATCTGGGCCTTGTACTATATATACACAAAACTTTCCGATGGTTGGTAGATCAGTTATGGTGTGAAAGCATATTGAACAAACAAACAACATTTTTAAATTTAGTAAGGATTGAGAATAACAACTTACATTAATCGGTTTTGGTACTTATATTAAATTATTGTGATAAGTACAAGTGACTAAAGCAAGTTTATTGCAACATTAGGATGTGAGTTACAATACTGTATATTTACCTCATCAAATACTATTGTAGTATTATCTTCACATTGGATGCTAGAGTAAGTATTTCCAAACTGGGCAGCCATTACTCTCTGTGAAGTTATGACAGGTGCCAGATATTGTGAGACTTTGATATTGTCAGGCACTTCATCTTGTGCCTGTGAAATTTAATTAATGCATTATAACAAAAATAATTTAAATAGCATGCTATTATCTTTAGAAGTTTATCCCAAAGTTAGCGAGGTGCAAGACCTCCACATTTTATGCATGTAATCTATTATTTACTAGTTATAACATAGGCTTCAATATGGCTAGCAGTTTTTGACCTAAACTAAGCTACTAATTATGATGTGCAAAATTATTTTATTGGATCAACAAGACATATAGTTTAGACCAGAGGCTCCAAAACCGCCGCTGTCATGTTTTTAGTAGGTAGACCCTTTTTGTTGTGAAGGCAGGAAAAACCGTACCTAACCGCACACCCCCTTGTTCCGGGCACGAACAGGGTAGTATGCACCCTCACCCACTAAATAAATCTGCTGTGTGCCATCTCTCCACCTGTATTGGCAGACCACTGGAACTGTGTGACATTACTAACTTCAGTGGTAGTAGGTAGACTTCTACCTAATATATTCCACTTTAGAAAATTTGTAGTTTGTGATTCCTATTTTAGTATTTCATATACTTAGCTATTTTAAAAGAAATAAATTAGTAATGGAAATTGAAATATCTGCAACCAGCTTCAAACGTGCATCTCTCCCATTAAAATGTCAATAATTAAAATTAAAACCACAGCTTGCTTCAATAAGATCCACTATCTCATGTACATTGTACACCAAATATTTCTTTACTTACATGGGTTGCTTAGAGGTCACCCTAGGAAAATAACTACGCATAAAACACTACCCAGAGTGTACATACCTGTATACCACATCATCATGTGTCAGTGGTCTAGAAAAACTTGCTGCTAAAGTAAGCTTATTAGTTTTGACATGATACTTTTAGAGCCATATACATTTATAACAAAAAATAAATTGTGAAAAATACTTTTTTAAGAAATTACTCACAGCACTTTCCTCTGTTCCAAATACCTTCATAGAATCTATAAAATTTCTATCCCATTTTCCATATACCAAATCGTTGGCACTATCAAAGATTAATGCAGCCTTCATTATTATACTGCAAATCAGTCAGTCTACTCGTAGTTTACATAAGATGTCCACAAAACAATAGCCGCCAGGAGTGTGGCGGAGATACTGTCTGTTTGTCTTTGTGGGTCCCCCACAGAATGGTTTAGAAATTGGAGTCCACAAAGCACGGAGCTAAATAAAACAACAGTATCTTATCTACCTACACTCACAGCTCACAGAACTATTTATTTAAAACTCTAGAGACCGTAATCACGATGTATTCCATGTAACAAAAGGAGATTGAGTTGAGATTAAAATACCGTGTGATAAAAATAATATATAATAATATATGTATGTAATATTATTTTATTAAAATTCTTATTCAATTTCTTTTATAATGGCTTCTGCGACCCTCGGTCTCAATTACGCCAGTCTTGGTGAATTTCTTGCAGAAGTCTACGTATTTTACTTCCAAAATCGGCAAAATCCAAAATTATTTACATATATAAATGATTTTTCTTTTTTATAATTTTATGACCTGGTTGCTAAGACCTTTAGGTCATTCAATTTATATATACATGACATTGACATGAGTAGGGACACTGAAAAAGTATCGATACTTTGTGGTATCAAGTACTTTTCCGACAGATGGCGCAGGCGTCACCCAAAGACGTTAAGTATGAATGTGTTATCAAAATTAGCAGTCAGGAGCAATTGTCACGATGGCTGAATTGGCAAAGCATCTGGACGGTATCCAGGAGATGCAGGTTCAAATCCTGCTTGTGACTGTTATTTTCGATTTCACATTTTTCACTTTGTGTTTAATTGTTCTTTAAAGTTATAGCTGAGCATGTCAAGTGCTAAATAAAGGTCAAAATATTTTGAAATAAAACTACGTTTAGGGAATTTGATTGGTAGTTTATGGTAGAATTGTTTCAATATATAGAGGTTGTTCATTTTAATATACTAGCTTAAGAAATCATACATTATAAACATACAATTTAAAGTAGATATTTATATAGTTTACCATTTTGTTGTGTTAATATGGGATTTGTACCTGAATAAATAAACAATTATTATTATTATTATAATAAATAAACCAAAATTTTGTAAAATCATATAACTGTGGGTAAATGAAACCGTTGAAATAACATATCAGCTTTGGACGTTTACCATCTAAGTCCACCCGTGATCATGAATGCTGTAAAGTAATTGAATCTTCGGGATAGTAGAAAAATCAAATAAATGCGATAGATTCCGTAAAGTTAGTTTTATTTCAAAATGTGTAACATTCGCGTAAATATCAGAAAGTATTATATAAACCATATCAAAATAATTTTAGTTGTATCAGGACTGTGTATGCAATCTAAAAGTAGATATCTCATCGGTGTGACTTAGTTGACTCGAAACTAAACAATTGATAGCTAATGAAATAAACATGTTAAAGCTCTAAAGCGTAAAAAGCATAAAAATAAATAATAATTTAATCCTGGGTATAGTCGTTCATTCTAAGTCCAAACGTACCTATATAAGTTTGTGATGTGATGACATCAGGAGAAAAGGATTTGAAAGTGAGGTATTACGATAACTAAAAACAAGCATATAATAATATTTTATTCCATCCATTAGTCATTCGACGTCCACTGCTGTGCATAATAGGTCTCCCTAAGAGAACGCCACAATAAGCGGTCCTTTTTTTTGTTAACACGGTCCAAAACGCAAGTTTACGCACGTCCCTGGGGTACCAACAGGATCCAGGGGGAGTGTCGGGCTTGGTGTCATACAGGCACGATAGTCATAAAGTACCATGATAGCCCTAGATGATTTTCATGATCTGGTAATGGAGCCACAATCCCATCAACCTTGGAATCGTTTGATTCGTTTTGACAAGTATTTCGGTCCTATATGATGTCTAGGGCCTGATGATGATCATTTATGTCCATTTCCGTTATTGTACACATGTCATAATTATACAAGCACGCATTTAAAAAAGTTATAATGATTTTATTTCTACTCACATTTTTTTTAAAGTAAATGCTTTGAATTCTAATAATAATACAATTCAAATGATTAATCAATTCGATAAATTAATAAAAAATATTTTATTAAAAGGTGTGCTGCTAAGCCACTGCTCACCACTTCATTCCGATCACACAAAATTAATAAATGGACGGCTTCTTCCCACTATATGAAAATTTGTGACGATAAAACTCACAAATTATTAGTGGTTGATATTTTGTGAAAGAATTTATGTAATTCCTGAACTATTTATTGAAATAATAAAATACGCAAACGAGCAAGGCACGATAGTCATATAGTACCATGATAGCCCTAGATGATTTTCATGATCTGGTAATGGAGCCACAATCCCATCAACTTTGGAATCGTTTGATTCGTTTTGACAAGTATTTCGGTCCTATATGATGTCTAGGGCCTGATGATGATCATTTATGTCCATTTCCGTTATTGTACACATGTCACAATTATACAAGCACGCATTTAAAAAAGTTATAATCATTTTATTTCTACTCACATTTTTTTTTTAAAGTAAATGCTTTGAATTCTAATAAAAATACAATTCAAATGATTAATCAATTCGATAAATTAATAAAAAATATTTTATTTAATGGTGTGCTGCTAAGCCACTGCTCACCACTTCATTCCGATCACACAAAATTAATAAATGGACGGCTTCTTCCCACTATATGAAAATTTGTGACGATAAAACTCACAAATTATTAGTGGTTGATATTTTGTGAAAGAATTTATGTAATTCCTGAACTATTTATTGAAATAATAAAATACGCAAACGAGCAAGTAATCTTTTATATTTGACAATCAGCAGATAATCGACAAGGCATAGTTAATAACAAATGTTATAGAGTACAAATGGCGTATAGAGTAGTGTAGCAATTAGTTAATTTCAACATCCTCTTCTTAATTGCAAACCCATAGCCACGGAACATTCATCAGTCTTCTTTTGAGAAATTGGTTTTGTAAGCACGTCGGCAACCATATCTTGAGTCCCAACATAGCTGAGTTCAATTTCCTTTTCGGCAACTCTCTCTCGAAGAAAATGATATCTAATATCAATATGTTTGCTGCGTGTACAGTAAGAGTCAATACCTGCAAATTTGATTGCACTTTGATTATCACAATAAATTATGGTAGGCGCAACTGTAATCTTCCAATGTAGTTCTGACTCTAAATGCCTTAGCCACATAGCCTCTTGTATGGCAGTAGCCAGTTTCATATATTCTGCCTCCATGGTTGATAATGCAACTTTGTTCTGACGTTTAGAACACCATGAGACTGAAGCACCCTGAAACAGAAAAGTGTAGCCAGAGCATGATCTCCAGCTGTTAATGTCTGAAGCCCAATCTGAATCACAATAGCCAAACACTCTTCTTTCTTCTTTGTTTTGACTAAATATTAATTTACAATCCTTTGTTCCTTTTATGTAGCGCAGCACTCTTTTCACTGCTAGCCAATGTTATATTTCTGGTTTGTTATTGAAGCTACTCAATTTGTTTACTATAAAACATATATCTGGTGTTGTGCCTTGTGATAGGTAAAGTAAACTCCCAATTACTTCTTGATAAGGAACATTTCTAATAATTTTATTTTGCTCTCCTATGCTGATCAATTTGGAACTAAGATCACATGGCGAATGAACTGGATTACAATCTGTGATATTGAATCTTTGTAGAATTTTTTCTATATAAGCAGTCTGATCAATATAAATTTGGTCTCTGGCCACATTTTGACTTATTCTCCAACCAATAAAATTATTCACAGGTCCAAGCGTTTTCATATCAAATATACTTTTAAGTTGTTGCTTTATTTCTTTACCTTTCTCGATATTGTTATAAAAGATTAATAAGTCATCGACATATAATAATATGTAAAGAATACTTCCATTGTCATTTTTGTAGTACACACATGGATCCACAGATGTACTTTTCAATCCCAACTTTTTTAACACAGAAGTGAGTTTTAAATTCCATTGGTGACTTGCCTGTTTAAGGCCATAAAACGACTTATTTAATCTGCAGACTTCATGTCCGTGTTCATAGCCGGGTGGTTGATTCATATGTATTTCAGCATCTATGTCTCCCTGCAAAAATGCTGTAACTGCATCCATTTGATCTATATATAAGTTTTCTTTTACAACCATTGCAAACAAATATCTTATTGAGGTATGCCGTACTACCGGAGCAAAAATCTCATTATATTCACTTCCTTTCCTTTGTATGAAACCTTTTATGACTAATCTTGCTTTGTATCGTACAACTTTACCGTTTGCATTGGTTTTCATTTTATAAACCCATTTGCAAGGGATTATTCTTTTGTCTTCAGGTAGAGGTACTAATGTCCATGTATTATTCTGAAGGAGCGATTCATATTCGCTGTCCATGGCTTCTTTCCACTCTCTTGCTTTTGAGCTTGAAAGAGCTTCTTCCACGGTCTCTGGTTCCTTTAATAATACTACTGAATCAGTTAGTTTCTCTTCATGACAAAAATATGTATTAAGCTAGATAATACTCCTCGGCCTCAAAGTTATATTTCTAAATGGCACAGGATCTTCTTCTTCAAAGCTCTCCGGTGTGTAATCTGGATCATTATCTGATTCTGAATTTGATAATTCACTGGTGGCGTCAAACAATTGTTCCTCTTCTGAACTTTCATTTACTAAAGTATCGGTATCAGATTCTTGTTTAAGTGTAGTTTCCTGTTGTTGCGAAGTAGTAAAAGGTATAATAACACCATTATTTTTAACTGTGTGTTCTAAGAAAACAACGTCTCTACTCTTATATATCTGTTTTTTACTCTCATCATACAATCTGTAGCCTTTAGTATAATCACAATAACCCACAAATATCGTTTTAATAGCTTTGAATCCCATTTTTGTCTGTTTTCTTTTGGCACATGAACCATTGCATGACAACCATAAACTCTCATGTTATTTAAATTTGGTTTTTTACCTGTCCAGTTTTCATATGGTGTCTTGTAATCCAAAGCTTTTGTTGGTGAACGATTTATAATATAAGCCGCTGTTGAAACCGCTTCAGCCCAAAAAATTTTTTGTAGTCTGGAGTTCAAAATTAAGCATTTAGCTTTCTCTACTAATGTGCGATTCATTCGCTCTGCCATGCCGTTTTGTTGAGGGGTATATGGGTTACTTGTTTGATGCTGGATACCAGATTTACGCTGAAACAATTTAAACTCATTATTTACATACTATCTTCCATTATCCGAGCGTAATATCTTTATTTTTTTATTAGTTTCATTTTCAACTAAATTCTTGAATTCTTTAAACTTTTCTAAAGTCTCAGACTTGTTCTTCATGAAATAGACATATACCTCCCTACTGTAATCACCTATGAAAGTAACATAATATCTGGCACCTACAATAGAGCTTGTCTCCATCGGACCACATAAATCAGAGTGAATTAATTGGAGCAATTCAGAAGCTCTAGTACCAGTATTTTTAAATGGTTGTCTAGTCATTTTTCCTTCTAAGCAAGTTGTACAAACTTGATTACCTTTTTTTAATAATTCAACCCCTTCTGCACTTTCCGTTATTTTCTGTAAGTCTGTGAAATTGAGATGGCCCATTCTTTGATGCCATACATTTATATCTCGCTCATCTATTGTTGATAGCAATGCCGGTGCTTCGGAAACATTATTTAATATATACATGTTATTACTATAATGGCGTATAGAGTAGTGTAGCAATTAGTTAATTTCAACAGTGGTGGATGCTAGGTTGGAACCTAAATAGCGCAAATTAAATATTTTTAAAATAAAGGATATTTAATATATCAATATTTTTTAAAACATCGATATATCGATAGTTGTTGATTCTTCCGCATCCCTAATTGACAGCTGACATACAACAGATAAAGGGGTTTTTTTTTTGGTGGGAACTACGAAAGAGCGCGGTTTGCGAAAAATTCTGTGTGTATGTTTTACACATATCCCACTATACAATGCTTTAATTGCTGCCGCTTTGGTCACACTACATTACAATGTAGGTCTAAACCACTATGTTTTAAATGTGGCTGTGAACACTCCGGGGATGTGTGCGGTGTTGGTTATGATGAAGTGTCATGCTGTTTATGTGGAGGCATCCATTTCGCAACCAACACAGCTTGTCCAGAGTTTGCTAGACAAAAGAAAATTAAATTCATTATGGCTGAAAAATCCATATCGTATGCAGAGGCATCAAAAGTACACCCATCTTTGTCAAGATCTTATGCTGAGATTCTGGCTACATCAAAAGACCAACCTAAAGGCCGTCCTAATTTTTATTCCCAAATAAAACTCATACCATAAAAGAATAATAATGCTCAAGCCTCATATAGAACCTTTTTGAAGCCACGTGGCCCTGTAAAATTGAATAAGGGTTATGATCAACAAGTCCATCAAAACTTAATCAGACAGCCTTCACTTCCAAAAACAAATGGCAATGCCCTAATGACAGACAGACATGACTTAGATACACAACTTTCAATAACTGATATTATATCTCTTTTAACAAACCTCATACAGTCCAATATAATAGAACCAACCAACGCTGCCAAACTTACAGAAATTATATCTATATTAAATAATCAACATGGATCACAAATCCATGGTACTGCAATGGAACTGCAGGAGTGCAGTCAATAAAAAAACTGATATTATGTATTTGATAAATAAATATAATCCATTTATTTTTGCTCTGGCAGAGACCTGGCTACGCCCAGGATCTGTCTTTAAAATCCAAGGCTTCTCCTGCCTCAGAGATGACAGATCTGATGGCTATGGAGGAGTTGCTATACTTATTAAGAATTCTCTATCTTTCTCACATATTACAATACCTCTTCATTCTGATTTTTCTGCTGTTGCTTGTGTAATAAATAAAATATGCTATATTTATTATACCTAAACCTTTCTATGCAACCTTCATTAACCTACATAATCTACTGTCTATTCTTCCTAGACCTATAATTATAATGGGTGACTTTAACTCACACCATAGGGCATGGGGTAGTTTAATTACAAATTGTCATGGAGAGGACATTCTTGCTCGTAATAGACTGGCACAATTTCTGTGTAGTTAATGATGGCTCACCTACAAGGAGAACTAGTCCCTATGAAAATTATAGTGCTCTAGACTTAACTGTAACATCTCCTAATTTAGCTTCCTTCATTTCATGGCACACTCTTTCCTCTTCTTATGGAAGTGATCATTTTCCTATATTGCTTAATTTACAATCATTTAAAGTTGATCATAACCCTAGAACTCCTTGTTTAAAACACAAAGTAATTAAAGATAAATGGAATAATTTTCAACAAAATGTAGAAGATAGGTTCAGTAGTCATCATTATCATCAGCACTCGCACACTCTTTGGATGCTTCTACAAGTTCGAAACATTTAATAGAGGTTATGACTGAAGCTGCTAACGACACCTTTCCACGTAAAAGTGTTACATCTCGTAAGCCAAGATCCCCACCTTGGTGGGACTCTGAGTGTAGTGCAGCAATTGCTCAGAGAAAAAAGGCAGAAATATTATTTAAATATGTCTGAGGAAAACTTTGATGATCTTCTGTATATAATGCGCAAATGCAAAAAACTATTAAAGGAAAAAAATCGTAACTCTATTGAACAGATTTCGAACAATTATTGAACCATGTGGTGTCGGACTAAGAATACAAGTTTTACCACCCCATCCTTTCCCACGGGTATCGTACGCAATTAACATCCATTGCACTATTGGTGGTACGACTGGGTATCAAGTGAGAGTACTTACTTGCTATCGGGCCCGAACGGGTTGGTACCACCGTCTTCTGTGTGACCGGTCATAAAGCACGACAGTGTGTCTTGGCTGTAGCAGAAGATAATAGCCGTTTAATCTTTTATTTCATATCTGAGAAAAGAAATGGTGCGCAGTGGCTTGACAATACTCTTGATATAGTTGAGATCATCAGTGACGGTTACCACTTACCATCAAGTGGGCCGTGGCTAATCTGCCATCATTAGCGATAAAAAAAGTGGGTTGTAAAAAGCATAAAAAAATAAATTTTATCCTGGGTATAGACGTCCATTCTAAGTCCAAACATACCTATATAAGTAATGATGTGATGACTTAATTTACTACAGTTATTAATGATAATATCTTACGAATGTGATACAGCAGAAATACTAAGTCATCATTTGTAAATCGTGGCAACTAGAGATGTGTAACTCAGGAGTGATTGATACAAAAGATGCATAATCTTTCAAAATGCGTACTCAATCTTTAAATCTTTGGTTTCGAAAATACATCTTTAACTCACTAGCTCACTACGTTAGGATTGAATAGATAGAATGGATAGAATGATGGATGTAGATTTAGAATGAGACAATAGATAAAGGATATTGTGAATTGAAAAGAGATAACATAAGTTGTAGGCACGCACAAACGCACTCTTGAAATACAACAACGATAGGTACACAGAAACTTAGACTCTGTCGTTTTAGTAAAAAGCTCAAAACCAGTTGCGACTTGAGGGAATGAGAGAATAAGTACATGAATCAATAGATATTTGAATCATTTATGAATAACGTCATTCGTAACCAAAGATTTAAATGAGTTAAAGATTTAAAAGAGTGATTTAAATCTTTCGAAGAAAAAGATTTATAAATCCCTGATCTCATTGGTGATTTAGTTTGCGCATCTCTGGTGGCAACTTTCAAGAGTGAAATGAAACGTTACTGAAACTGTCACCCGCACCCATAGACTAAGTATACTACTAAACGGAGCCATAGCGCTGTTGCCGTTCTGTATTCATTTGTCAAACACAGCATTGTTATTTCTGTCTATTGTTCGAAGTCTCAATAATGATAGCTTATATAAGTTTGACAGTGACGCACTGTATGTGAAATTCGTATCACAGGCTGACCGACTAGTAGGTCAAAACATTGCGATTTGGTGCATATTAAAAGTGAAATACTAGAAAATCCTATTGAAGTTGCTAGATATCTTGTGCACTGGTGAAAATATATCGTGTGTGGCTGTCTTTTGTTCATCCAGAACGACGCAAGGAGGTGTAAAGAATCCAAATTTGTAATTTCACACGTAAGTGTATATCAGCTATTTTCACCTTAAATAACTACGAAACCCAATAAAAATTCGACAGATATTGGAAGATTTAGATGTTATCAATATGATCCCATTATTACACATTGATATAAAAACACGTTTATTAGTAAAAATTATTAAAATAATATGCATTGTTCTAGGCGCCCTTTGTAGTGATGTAGACAATAGTCATTTACATACACTTTATCGATAGTTCAACCAACATTTGTTTTGTTATGGTTTTATAAAGTTTGTTTTCTTTTATAGGTTTTCAAAATATCCTGAAGTTAGAAAAGCGTGGATCAAGTCCATAAGAAGAGAAAACTGGGAGCCAAATAAATATTCACGCCTATGCTCTGAGCATTTTGAATAATCTTGTTTTATTTCTGGTTTAAAAATAATTAAACTAAAATCTGATGCAGTAGCAAGTATATAATTAAAGGATCCTAAAGATTATATCTAACAGAGTGCACGTTACACTACGATCCTATAATATATATCTACTTTTATAAAGCTGTAGGCTATATAGGCGTCTGAACACAAAAAAATATTTTTTAGTTTTTTGTCTGTTTGTTCGTTCGCGCATCACGCAAAAATTACTGATCGGATTTTGATGCAATTTTTTTATTTGACAGCTCTTGATTAGACTTAAAACTAATATACATTTTATCCCGCTACTATATCGCGAACCTGAGATATAACTATATAGCTTAATATGTATAGCACCACTATAGGAATAAAATTAAAAGTTATTGATTTAATCTAACTTTAACCAGGCAGTAAACGTACATTAAAAGAGAGTACTGGTATTCTGGTTATCGATATTCGATATCGTGGCGTCATTATCCACAACACTAGATTACGCAACAATGACAGAACGTCAAACGCACAAGTAAAAAATTTACACGCATTTGAAGCAAGACACCGTCCAGTGTATTATTGGTCCAAGCCCGCACCATCTTGTAAATAGTCTATGCTAAAACCTACTGTACAAACTGTGATTGACACTTGACAGCAATGACACAGCTGTTGACAGTTTCAGAACTACAGGAATTCCAAGGGATGGGACGACATAATTAATCGAATATGCAATTGATATTGGTTCATATGACATTTCTTATATTAACCAACTTCAAAAAGGAGCACGTTATGTATTCATACCGTATCTTTTTTGCGCATATGTACACATATTTCGCCGAAATTTCTGGACAGATTCACTTAATTCCTTTTTTGTTTGTACGTTTGGTAGTATTATGCTATGTATGATTCTGGAGATAAATTATGGAACTCCTATTTATTTATTAAATCAAGAGAGATTCAAGACGTTTACTTCGTATATATGTGTGAATATTAGAAACATCGACTTCTTGTTATCTAAATCAACTTTTAGTGTATTTTACCCTGTATCAACTAAGAATAATGTTGGTGCACAGTAATATCAACTTACTTACTAATATCGTAATATCTCGAGATGTGAACATATTATATCATTTGATGTTAAGTAGGATGGCCTCCCTCCAAGTAGGAGAACATCTGGTAATAATCTACAGGAAACCTATTTGCACTGGATAAATAATTTCTGCGCCCTTTTCGGTCTTCAAGTCCTGTAGTGGGACTAAACGATGGATCTGATATCGATAAGTGTAACTTTGTGTATATCGTATCCTACTAATATTGTAAACTAGATTCTGGTATTCTGTCCATGACTTCGTCTGCATACTCCTATATACAAACACTTTCACATTTATAGTGTTAGTAAAAATAAGGATGTGTAAATTTGGTGGTTTAGATATTTGGATATTTTTAGTAATGTTAAAATTATTTATTCAGTACTGAATTTAGTCCCTACATTATGCATTTTACCATCCAATAGATAGATTAAACCCATCATGGGTTTAATTTTTTATCTTTATTTTATTTGAATTGTTCTTATAAGAGAAGGATTTAAACACCCATTTAATCAAATGATTGTATGATTAAATCACTTCTATTCGCCAATCATTCATTATTCATTCGGTTGCAACTGGCACATCGCTATTTTTATATTTTTTTTTCTAGTGGAGTTGGACGGTGCGTAAATAAAATAAACGTTGTAGGTAGAATTTTGTAAGAAGAGGGTTTTCGTTAAGTTTTGTATTTTTCTTGAAATTTGAACGTATTTGAATTAGTGAGGTGATTATTTTTTAATATATTATAAACTATTAACAGCCTAATTTTTTGACTAAATAGGTAGGTAAGCTCTAAACAATTATTCATAAAATACCTATAATACCGACCTTCTTTTAAGTTTTTTAACTAAGCTTTGAGTGGAATTTACTTCATTATTTGTTTTATGTTTATAGGGAGACTTCCAAGTCTCGTAAATTAAATTTAAATATGTATATACATATATCAAAGTATTATTAAAATAGTGATTATCTAACAATGCATGAATGCAGGTACATATCTTTTTATGTTGTATCAAAAATATACTTTATTGAGGCATATATTTTTCTTCTGAACGTTATGTATTTAGATGAATAATCAAATATTTTTAGAAAACATTTTACTGCTACTACTTTAGTGAATAACCAGTTTTCATAAAAATAAAACAATGCTTTAAAAAAAAGCATGTAAGTAGGTATGTTAATATTGAAAATGTTTTTGACTTTGTTTGTACTAATATACATGACACATTATTTCTTTTTTAATTTTAATGTAGTCTATAATGAGAAAATTTTAATACTGTTTTTTGGGGGGTGTTTTAAAAGTACTGTAATAATGAAATTGTAATTCACACATTGATCATTAATTCTCTTCAAATTTAAAAGGCTTTATTTTTAGTGATACAATTTTTAGTCATATGAGATAGATAAAGGTGGTTATAGAATGATTGTTTATTTCTGAACTTGACTTAGTTGAATATTAATAATGGTTGGCTTGAGCTAACTCAACTCGGTTTAAGTAATTACCAGTGGTTACTTAGTTATAGCAAATATACTGAATCATGTAGCATGCTTTATTTAAATGAACAACCACAATGTACCGGCGACCAAGCCACCTTGTTGGCAGTGATCCATCAGCTCAATCACTCATATAAATTTTACTTATGACTGAAACGGTCAACTCAGAATTCAATTACTATGACTGTCATTCTTATTTCATAATATTATTATAAATAATGCTTTATGATTTTTATAACACAACAGTTTACTCTTTTATTGTAATAAAGTAATATTTGTATTTGTTTTTAGGTAAAACAATAAATAGAAGGGCACTTCATTTACATGAACAGATTACAAAGTATTTTCTTAAGGCAATTAAAAAACCAAAGATTTTTTATAAGCTTAGGTAATCATTTTTTTTATAGTGTTAAAGCAAATATGGCTCTACCTATTCAAGGCTGTCTGAAAAAGGAATGTAGAGAAAAGGAAGAACAAGATATATCAGTTATTACAAAAAAATATTACAGGAGAGCTGAACACAGGTATGTAATTTTGTTTTATGTTATTTCCTGTTTGTTTTATTTAATAATATGATCAAAGGGCCTATCAAATAGAAATACATATACTAAAGCAGCATAAACGGGTCTTACTTCGCATATAAAATAAGTAAATTTTAAGTACCTGACATTTTAACTGAGTTGCAGCAGTCGTAGTCACAGGACGGGGAATTGATCTATTATATTCACGAAATAAGACCCATTAATGTTACTTTAATGTGTACCTATAATTTCTTGAAAATTTATTATTAGGATAGATGAATTCTTTAAACAAGGGCAAATTTTCGCTATGGCGTTAATTATACTAGATTCTTCACCTTCCACTTCGTCTTACGAATTACGGACTTCAGTACATAAATACGTCGTTCTATGGTACATCAATTAAGTCTTTATAAAATATCTGTGCCACAGGAACCATTCATTATTTTGCGATAAAAAGTAGCCTATGTCCTTTTCTGGGCTCTCAGACTATTTGTATGTAAAATTACACGATGATTGGTTCAGTAGTTACCTACGGCGTCAAAGCATTACAGACAAACAAGCCAACTAACTTTTGCATCCTTGCTTCCTAACTAATATTATAAGCTTACATTTAGCTACATTAAGCCGTGGCCTATGGCTGCGCCTCTTAATTCTTTTTGTTAAGGCGGGAATAAATGTACCTATCCGCACACCGCGTCGTTCGGAGCAATAAACAGGGCAGTGTGGTGCCCTCATACTAAATTAACCCGCCGTGAGTTGTCTCTCCACCAGTATTGGTGACGAGCCACTGGAACTGGGTTACATTACCTACTTCAGTGGTCTGCCGGCGCGCGGCTCCGCCCTAGGTTCTTGATGTAGCTGGACTATTGCCTATACCATTTTTTAAGTCTAATCAAGAGGAACAAATAAAAAAAGTTGCATCGACATCCGTTCAGTGTTTTTTGCGTGATGCTCGAACAAACAACCAAACAGATTAATAGAGAAATTCTAAACAATAATTGGTGTTCAGAGACGCCTAAGTAGCCTAATATATTATTTTTTTCTCAAATATCTTAAATGTACAGACAGCTCCGTTACAGCTTTATAATAGTATAGATGCAAAAGAGAGTTTGTTTGTTACGCTTTCACGCTATATCGGCTATATCTACTAAACCAATCATCATGAAATTTTGCATCTATATAGTCTGGAGTCCAGAGGAGGACATGGCCACTCTTCACCCCAGAAAAATTAAAGGTTCTCATGGGATAGCTATTTTTAAATATAATTTGTGTGCCATAGAGTTATGTATTTGTATTCTAAAGTGTATATAACTAGACCCATTCACACCAAATTTCAAGCTGATTCATGTCGTAGTTCGTATTTTTAATACTCCCACGGGAATCTCAATATTTGTATATGTTCCTCCATTTTTCCATGGCTGAGTAACAAACATCTAAACTAAAAGCTCTCGCATCTATTATATCAGTAGGATAATTTCATAAACGCACAATACATTTGAGGCCGGTAACGGCAGAGCTGAGGGTGCGGAAAATCACCGTAAGGCTACCAAAAATAACGACTTCGGACCCTGGTAACGCACAACGTTCGGACACTTAGGACCGATGTGAGAATCACCGAGTTGGAAGAGGAATGGAGCAAAAATCCTCTCCATAACCATTTACGGGAGACTCTAACGCGAAACTAGACATAAGGTCAGAAGATGACCTGAAAACAATATGGATTTGGGTAGAGGAACTACAGGCATTGATTTTCTGAAGAAGGAAAGCCTCTACATGATGAATTCCTTCTGAGGGTGGTAAACGAGATTGACTTTATCTTGTTTGTACTTCAAGGCTCGTCGTGTCAATACGACTCGTACGAGTATATAATAACTTTCGGGCCATACTCTCAAGCTCATGGAGAGTAGAAATGACTAATGTCTGCTTGCGACAAACATTCTAGTTAGGTAGCCCTTATATTGGATTTCACTTTTTGTTGTGGTGGTATTACATGCTTTCCTCCCTTGGTCGCCTAGTTCGACATCCACGGAAAATACCATTGCCTGTCCTTGCTGTTGTTTAGACTTAATTGTATGTGGCTTGATTCAAATGTATTTAGTCGCTAAGCATAAATTTACTGAAGTGGTAAAAAAAATACTTGAAAAATAGACATAAAAAAACTTGAAAAATAGACATAAAAAATACTTGAAAAATAGACAACTCGGGTGGCATCCCACCCGAGTTGTTTTTATATATATCCTATAATCATTAATCTGACTGTCCAATTTGGAAATACGAGAACAAATGTTGAAAATCATAATTCTATCGTTGCGTTCATTATATACTAGTAAAATTATAAAAACCGTATTCTCATACCACACTAATTCAATAAATTTGTAGTTAATAATTCGCATTGATCTACGTAAACAGGCTGAGGGCTCGTTAACAGAAACGCGGCGCGTTGGCCGTTGCGTGTCGCGTGGTGCCGCTCGTTCAGTACGTCAATTTCCGTTCAGGGAGAGGTTAGTTAAACTTGGGATATACGCGACGGAACCCGCGTTGATGGCTTCGCATGCGCATATACGTACATAAATATTTAGCGATTTGTGGTCCATTAAAATTTTTTTCGTCAAATATATGCAAGTCGACTACGCCAAGATACCTCTTCTCATTGTAATGCCGCATGCATCGCCGCTATGTCCGCTGTAAATAGAATCATATAACCCGCACATTTCTAGCGAAGACACGTGTGCCGCTGCGACAAACGTGTTGTACTCAGCGTGCTCCACTGCGAGCAGTGGTATATAAATAGTAAATGCTTCTGTATCAATGCTCTCATGTATGTCCATATGTTGGTGCTTACAGCGGCACGCCTCGCATCACGCGATGCACAAGGAGCCGCGCTCTCCTATATGAGCCCTAACATACGGGCACAGTATAGTAAAGATTTTTTCATTACTCATACTCGGAAAGTAGGTTTGAAGTTGCCTGGGGAGCGGGTTGAAAGTAATACTTTTCAGCCCTAGGGAGAATCGTTTTCAACTGACAGCTGTCAAATTATAAAAAAAAAACTAATTCTATTTTCACATTTCTATTGAGCCTTATTCTAACCCTTGATTCTAACTTACTACAGCCACTCAATAACAGCGCGATGTTTAATTGAAATAAAAAAGTTAAGTATTAAATAAAGATTTTTTGTTAACGACCACCTATTATAATTTCCTTACTTTCCAAATATTTCTTTAAAATAATATAGATTTGGGATAATATATTTTTCCATTGTTTTAATGTTGAAAATGAAAAATAATGGCTGTTATGCTGGCCGGCCACAAAAAAAAACTTTAAATAAATCATTATTTCAGCAGTTGATGTACACTAAAATTCACTTGCTTACTTTCACAAACTTTCCTTGTATTCGTAATGAAAAGCACAGTGTTTATCTCGGGTTAAAGACTTATTTAGTCCCGTGCGCTCGGGTGCCTATACTTCGAGTTATAGAGTATAGTTCGAAATAAGTTACTTTCACCCCTAGGGTAACAATGTACTATTTCATTACTCATACTCTGAAAGAGGGCCTGAAGTTGTCTGAGGAGCGGGTTGAAAGTAATACTTTTCAGCCCTAGGGAGAATTACTTTCAACTGACAGCTGAGTAATTATAAAAGAAAAACTTATTTTGTACAGCCAGTCAATTACAGCGCGATATAAAATTGAAATAACATAAAGTTAAGTATTTATAAAAGAATTTGTTTTTTATATGACTTTATTTTAATATAGTTGCAACTATATCTTTAAAATAACGAAGATTTATATTTTTTCAATGATTAAAATGAAAAATAATGGCTGAATAGCTGACAGGCCACAGAAAAAAAATACATACTCGGTGGGAAAACGGCGATTCCAAATTCAATTTTTTAGTCTCATTTTTTCTTTAGTTAATTCATGATATTTATTTTTAGTTTTCTCGTATTTGTAATGAAAAGCACAGTGTTTACCTCGGGATAAAGACTTATTTAGGCCCGATACATACGCGAGGGCTCCAATAGTTCCGAGGGACTAAATAAGTCTTTATTTAGTTTATAATTACTTTATGTTCTGGCGCCCATAAGGTCAAATATATGCCTTCAGCAATTCGTATAAGTACTTTTTTGTTTTTATTGCGTGTAGTGGCAGACGAGCCACGGTCCATCTGATGGTAAATGGTAACCGTCGCCCATGGACTCGACTATACCGAGAATATTGTCAAGCCGCTGCTCACCAATTCATTTCACAGATATGAAATGAAATATAAACGGCTATCTCCTGCTACAGCCAAAACGCAACGATGTGCTTTATAGCCGGTCACACGGGAGATGGTGGTACCAACCCGCTTGGGCCCGATACCAAGTGAGTACTCCCACTTGGTATCCAGCCCTACCACCAGTCATGCAATGGATGATAATTGCTTAATTCCCTTAGTCGCCTCATACGACACCCGTGGGAAAGAATGGGGTGGTGAAACTTGTATTCTTAGTCCTTCACCACACGGACAAAATAAGAACGCTGAAAATTTTAATACAAGGCTATTACTGTTTATTCAGAATATTACTGCACTTTATTTGCAATATCTGAGAAAATGTTTGAAACTCTTTTGATATCTTTACTGTTTGTTTTATCATTATCTGTGATGAATGACGTCCTAGTTGTTATTGGGTTCCGATTTACATTTACCAAAGAGAATATAATACCTACGGATTTACAATAACATTTGTAAACAACATAAGTAATTTGAATTTTTAATTTTCTTTCTGTATTTGCTAAATTAAATAATAAAGTTCCACGAAATGGTTCTGATTGAACTTGTATCAAACGCTTTTTTAAGTTGTCTTGGGATGTGATCATGTGCTGCATCATTTTGATCACCTACTATTGCTGATAAGCACCTTATTTGTTATTGTATGTCTACTACAATAAGCATTATTGATTCGTCTTAATACTTCTTGTCGCTATTCCCTTTTTATGCGATTAGTTAGAGTAATCATTTGCTATTTTTGCAAGTAACGCTACCTGTGTTCGACTTCTACCTAGCGGTAAGTACCAATCTCGTTTCGCATGGTAACGCATTATTTTATCGGAAGTCTAATCTTGCTTTGAATATATTTACGAGTTTGTTATCAAATAAGAACATCTACTTGGTATGTTTCACTGGTGACAGCTGCAGAACAAGCGAAGCTTTTCGGCCCTATTGGGGTCGAGAAAGTAATAGGTCATTTTCTGAAAATATTTACTAATTAATGTAATGCAGAGCAATGGTATTTGCTAATTTATGACATAGGTACTAAAATTATAAGTACTGTGAAGTTTTAGCCTTAAGTAAATAGTAGACCAATCCATCGTCTCCAGGTGATGTCTAATCACTTTTTTAGTAGCTGTGTGTTTTCAATTTTTTTTTCCAATTATTGATGGGTGGTATGTTATGCAATGTTTGTAGAATTTTCTTTACGGAAATGTCCCATAGTAAAGTTTGTGTTATTCTATCAACCAATCAGCATCTCTTATAAACTATTATCAAATTATGGTGAAGGTTTCTATGCGCGTATTACATCTAATATTTACATCATTTACTGACGCGGTCAAGAGTCATTATTTATCATTATCACTGTGCGAGGTTATCTCGTTTTGAATGCGTTATTCTTCTGGTCACGTCGCACGGCAGTCACATATTCATATTGACAAGAGTAACACATTTTTGATTTTCAAATATAATATTAAAGCAAAATATAAAATGCCTGACGGGTTCGAAAGTACTTATCCGCTCTCTCCGTGTGTAAATCCAGAAGATATTCGCGCACGTGCAAATTCGTCATCTAAAACAAAACGACCAGTAATTTCTTTTTTTGCCGGTGATGAAGCTGTAGAAATTCCAGACAAATCAGAGGTCGGTGCTGCAAGGCCTTTGAGGAAATCTGAAGTTGAATTTGATAGTTTTGCAGAAGTATTCTCAATGCAAGCGGCTCGAAGTGCCATTTGGCTTGATAAAAGAGTTCTTGAGCACAGGTTTGTTTGAACCTTTTCTTATAACATTTTTATAGTTAACCTCATCATCTCCCTAGCCTTACCCCAAACTTTTTTTTTGTTGGGGCTTCCGGTCTGTTTAAGTTTTAGCTGATCCATCAGTAAACACGGAGTGACTGCTTATCTGACCTCCAAGTCCCAACTAAGGGGACACGGTGACCTTAGAAGAAGACCGGAGTCAGATTTTTTATTCAGGATTGTACAACCTGTAACGACTGCCAGAATGTTATTTGACAGCCGGGACCCAATGCTTAACGTGCCTTCCGAAGCACGGAAGAGGTCAGATGGTTTTGGTTTCGCTCTTAGTAAGTAATATAATGAGCTAGCATGTGATATTTTAAGCTGGAAACCTTCTTGGCAACAAGAACACAGAAGCTTTACATAAGTAATTAAGATCTAACAACTTTAATTAGAATATTAAACTTAATTAATATGTGTTAGGACATCAAGCTTAGTAGTTGATAGGGAAAGTGTTCCATGTTTGTAGTATCGTTACTAGATTATCTTTAGCTAGATTTTCTCCACACGATAACTAATGGAAAACACGTATATCCATATCATGATGTCGTTTTTGTAGTTGTAATCTGTGAAAACTCGAACATTTGTGTCCGAATGCAGTTTTTTCTGTTAAATATAGAAACATAAACTGTAAAAGCTATACGGCGCAAAGCAATTTCAGAATTTAAATAAACACAAAGATGGAATTTAGTTGGTTATCGTCTATATATTTTATATAATAGTGTAATAAGTTAATATCTTTGCACATATCTCCACGTCCGCACGCGGACGCTCAATGCTCATGAAGTTTACTAAGAGAAGTAAGCAAGCCCAGTAGATAGTCAATGCTGGTGCTTTTCTTAAGCTTGCTACTTGTAGTTATCTTGTTGTTGTGAGCGTTTAGAGATAGGTTCTTTAAGTAAGAGCCTGCGATGTTCTTATTATATTTTAAAATGTCACTTTCAGGGAGATATACGGGGCCGGACTTACTAGATTGAGCTTGCGAAAGTTATTTCTGTTATTAAAACATAAATTCTATTGGGTGCCCCTAATTCTGCCGAATTTAGACGAAACCTCTCCTTACTCTGATTTTATACCCTTACACACTTTTGTCTCAGAATGATAGGTTATCTATCAGGAGTATAAGGTTAGGGAGAGACTTCTTTAATTTAAACGTAAATTTCTTAGAGCTATCGTCACCTACTAAACCTAAGTATAGAAATCTAGGTACCTACATGTATTGTAACATGTCTGCCCAGTCATAGCGTAAAATGAATCTATATACGAGTACTCTGTACTCTCTGTAGTGAGTGTTGTGAATCACCTGTTAAACGCGGGTTGCGGGGAAGTGAATGTGTATGCATAGCGCGTCGACTCCGTTCGAAACTTCAGTAGTACATGCGGCGCCTTCGTCGATTTGTATCGCACGCACTAACATTAATTAAAAGATTTTTGTTATCGTCGCGGAATTTACGAAATACCTTTACGTAGCGTTATCATTGTGTTGAAAGGAAGATTTTAGTCAATATCGAGTTATAGATAGTGGTGTTGATATTATCAGCAACAAAGTTTGTGGTGCTTTGTTTTTAATTGCATTTGTTTTAGTATAGAATATCCTTTACATTAATCCAAACTGCGACAGTATCAAGGTTATAATATTTTATAGCGCAGGTACAGTCATTTACTACGCATAACATTTATTCGAAATGTGTTTCATTTGTTGTGCAAACGATCATATATCCAGTTTAACCTGTTTGAATGTTCTACATTTTCTAATACAATTTTTTTGTATTGATTATATAGTTTATAAATAATATTCGATATAATACAAGTCATTGTTACCACTTTCGTTATTAATACCTTCTTTGTTAGTCATGAAAACAACAGTTCGCGTGCCATATGTGTAAAAGTTTGTTTACTGCCGTTGTTTCGTATTTTCTTCTCATTGTATTTGAATGCTTATATAATATTATGAAAACATACAAACGAGAGGAGAAATATTTAACTACTTATGTTAAAAATGAATGGAAACCAAAATTTATGAAAACATACAAACGAGAGGAGAAATATTTAACTACTTATGTTAAAAATGAATGGAAACCAAAATTATGTACAGATGAGAAACTACGTATAAATATAACTGGGTTCAATTTAGTAGTTAAAGCTGCAACAGTACGAGTCTTTATCGATTTATATTTCCTGGCAGTCGCTCCCCCATGCGCTCTGCAGCATTTAGGTACCTATCTCATCCATATAACGTGCAGTTAACTAGAACGATGATCTAAAACATAATTGTATGTAATGTAAGTAACAAATAAACTTACTACCTAAACTCTGGAAATATCATCATACGTATTTAATTATTGTTTACTTCTTTATGTGAAAAATTAGCTAATGTGTGTATATTTTCATAAATATGATGGTGTACTACCTACTTAGATTATTTTGGTGTGATTTGTGTACGCTACACCTGTTTCTTGCTTGATTAATTGTATTAATTGCTAGTCACATAACATTTTAGTTCAATTACTTAGTAGGTTCTAAATGGTATAGTTAGTTATTATTATACCGGGCGATATTTACTTAATAGTAAAGTTATAGAAAATTTGCATTCTCTATCGTCTAAGATCTTCATCAGTTCTGACAAATGATATAGGTACCTACTTACTAAAATTTTCCATGAAAGTATAAGCTTCTAATAACGAAAACCACATCCAGATCGGACCATTAGATTTTGAGAACATTGCGGGCAAGTATATTGGTACCTACCTAGAATAAGTACATACGGGTTGAATACAGCATGATCCAGTAGATTAAATACACACTTAATAAATTTGTGTGATATCATGCTGTATTTTTGTAGGTACTACGATTAGTACTTAATAATTAGATAATCTTAGTAGGTACCTTATCTATAAAATATGCACATATTTAGGTAAATATGTGCATATATTAGTTCGTATGATTTACTTGCAATTTTGTATAACTACATAATATTGACTAGTGAGATATCAGACCACTAATGTTAAACTCTTCGATGGCCGTAAAAGGGCTTATGATTTACTCGAAAGACTTTTTCTCACGTAGACAACTTGCCACGATCAGTTTCAGTTTTGTTTAGACAATTTAGGGCACATTGTTTTTTTCTGCTATAAAAATAGCGCGGGGGTAGGGGACTAGTGACAGATAAACGTTTGTTTTTACTGGTGATAGGCTGGGATACCAAGTGCACTGCCAACGCACAACTTGTCATCAGGCCCGAGAGGGGCCGCGCCAGCGTCTACTCTGTGATCGATCATGAAGCAGCTCGATGTTGTCACCGGGTTTTCGGTGGGCAATTTATATGGTGGGCTAAAGATAGATAGCTCTTCATATTATCCTTCTTCTCCACCTCCTATCCACTTCCTTGTAGTAGGCGGGCGCGTGAGTGATGCTTCTGGTGTTGCTAGCGTCTATATACGTCTATACTATTGTCGTCAGGCCAGTATTCTTGTTTGTCATTCGTGTAGTATAAAAAAAGTAAGTCAACATACACTTAAATATGGCAAACACATTTTTGAAGTATGACATAACAAATGCGATATCTAGTGATAATCAACTTCCTTTAGATGTCGTTCTCGTTATGTGAGATTAAAACAATGAGTAACACACCGCACAGATATCAGGCAAGTTGTTCACTGTCATCCATCACTTACATCAAATGTAACCCTGTATTCTCTGTTAACATTATATTGCTAGACCGGTCTCTTTAACCTTGTTACTGTCAAGGATATTCACTAAAATGCTTCCTGCGCTTCACTGTTGCGAGTGAAACCTATGCGTTAGCAGACGCGTGTAACTATTATTTTATATTCGTAGTAAACCGAAGTACCAAAGTAATTTAGTGCTTAGTGACTTGTTATTGGTGTGGTGTTGAAAGTTTAACCAATTGATTCAACTGAAGTGGTGTATCATGCGGATAGAACGTGCTATGGCAAACAACGGCGCGGAAACGCTGTACGTGGATAAGTGCACGGTCAACGGTTCCTCATATGGAAAAGGGGACAGATACACAGCAGCACCAAATGAGTGAGTTATTTATGATTCGCCATAAAACTATTCCTTCAATCATAATATATATCAGTTAGAATAAGTGTTTTATTTTTATTAATAGGTATGTCAGTTGTTTTTACATTTTTTTGTCAACAATAACATGCAGTGGGTGGACTCCTTAACGATTTAATTAACGGACACAGAAGAATTTTATGCACTGTGTAATATTAATCATTACTGATTAACCTTGACTATAATTACATACCTATATAAGTATTTATAATTGAGCGGTCTTAGCACGAATATATCTTTAATTAATTATGTAGCTCTACGCATTACTTTAAATGTTTGTTTTGCTTATTACGTTCCTGTTGTACCAAATATAGCAAAATAATGAATTATTACGATAACATGACTATCGATGTCTCTCGTATGTTTTTCACTACACTTTGTTTTGACATATCGCTGGAATGACGTCACCACCGAGCCGCTTGCTAATTTTAGTGGTATTGTGGGTGGCAGATGGCAGAGCACGCGTTTGTTATTATAACTCAATGCACATTTGCATTTTATGTTATTATTAAAATGTAAACTTTTTGAAATAAAACTACGTTTACGGAATCTATCGCGTTTACTTGATTTCCTACTATCCCGACGTTTCGAATACTTTATAGCATTCGGGTGAACTTAGATGGTAGAAGTCCAAGGCTGATATGTTGTTTCGACGGTATCATCCCACAGTTATGATTTTACAAAATTTGGTTTATTTACTTTAACCCACCTAATACCTATTCGTTTAAAAACATAATTAAAATATCAATATTAGTTTTATACTTACAATGTATAAGATTTTAAGTATATTTAAATGAGTATAATACTCCTCTTTATATTGACAAAATTTTTGTTGTAATTTAGTGCTCAAAAATTCTACTACAAATTACCAATTAAAATTTAATAAACAAAATAACTACCAGTAAGAACATAATATTGATTATTAGTTTATATTATTAAATATATTGATTTTACCAGAAACTAAGACTAAAAAGCTACTACCGGATCGGAACGCGGCCTGACTGAGAAAGATCCGGCCAGAAAACTCAGTAGGCAACAACTGTTATGGATTATTAAATATTATGCGGAACTACTGAAAGTTAATTAATTTAAAATGCAAAAACTTTTACTAATCACTACTACGAAATGTAAACTGTAAAGCTTTGATGTTATGCGATATGTTCATAAGTACTAAAAATATATACAGCATGATAAATGTGTGACAAACGGTACCGAAGTTTACTGAAATTTACGTAATTAATATAAGTACTTACCTATAAACTAAATTAAATTTACTTTGACAGCCTACCTTTTTTTTTTGTTTTGTTAAGGCGGGTAAAAATGTTCCTAACCGCACACCTCGTCGTTCGGGGCAACGAACAGGGTAGTGTGGGGCCTTCACCCACTAAAGGAACCCGCCGTGTGCCCTCTCTCCGCCTTTCTTGGCGGGCCACTGGAACTATGTCACATTCCTTCGGTGGTCCGCCGGTGGCTTACCCTTTCAGGTACCCTCGGACAGATAAAAAGAAAGCCAAAATGATACCATATGCACCTCCCACTATACCTACGCATACTATTTGCGTGTCTATACTAAACAGGGTTATTAGTATTTCTTCTATGTATTTAAAAGAACACAATAAGTAATGCGACTTCCGCGTGATTTTTAACACAGCGCAACTATGTAAATATTAGCTGTAAAAAGCACGTAATGTCGCGCGCTACATAGGTACGTAGGTAGGTACCTACTTACTACAATTTGAAGTCTGTCTTCCTCCAAAATATTTACTAAAGCTATGTTGCATTTCGAAGGCGCCGTCTCTGTAAACAAATAATGTTGTTATTATTTCCATCCATCTATCAGCCTTTCATCGTCCACTGCTGGACATAGGCCTCCCCAAGAGAACTCCACAGCGAACGGTCCTGTGCCGCCTGCATCCAACCAATGACATGGTTATTGTGCATGACTTTCGTCTTGTCCATGTTCATTTTTAGACCCAATAGTCGGGAGACACTGTTGAGGTCATTGATCATTGGTCGGGTCCTCCAGTGATGCCGCCATGACCACGATATCATCTGCAAATCGAAGGAGAAGAATGTATTCGCCATTTACGTTGATGCCGAATCCAGTCCAGTCCAAGAGCTTGAAAACATCTTCCAATGCAGTGGTGAAGAGTTTCGGGGACATGACATCTCCCTGTCTTACGCCTTTCTGCAGTTGGATAGGTTTTGTGCTCTTGTCCTGAACTCAGACAGACATAGTGGCGTTTCTATACAAGTACTTCGATGTACTGGTAGTCAATTTGGCACCACTGAAGGGACTGCAGCACCGCCCAAGTTTCGATCGAATCGAAGGCTTTCTCATAGTCCACAAACGCTAGACACAGAGGCCGATTATATTCCTCGGTCTTCTGTATAATCTGGCGCAGCGTATGTACTCGTATGTGGTCTATGGTACTATAGCCTTTTTGGAAACCGGCTTGTTCGGGAGGCTGGCCTGATAGGTCAATTTACCATACGTGGTAAAGGAGACTGAGGGTATCTGGAATGATGTGATGCTAAATGAATTAATTTTTAATTTTATTTCACGTGTAAATACAAACCACTTGACGCGGACGTATTAATGGTAAAGTTTAAATTTTAGTATGTTTTTCTCTATGGGGTGATGTTATGCTTAAGGAATAAATGAATGTGTAAGATCATAAACATTTAAAGATAAGCTACTATTACCAATTTGCAAACATGGTTTTAATTTTCTTTGATGAGTAAAAAGTACCTATGTAGCTAAAATTCTCTATCTGTCATAAATTTGGCCGTATTAAAGTTGCAATTTTTGTTAAACATGTTTTATATTTTGTATTCTAGTATGTCTCTCACATGTGTTCCTTTTTATTGACTACATTCTTTAAAGAGTTCAGATGTGCATTTACAGAGAGGTGTGAAAATAATAATATATCGTTGTTGTTTATATAGGGACTTAGAGCCATTAAGCACTGTCGACTAGTTGCCGGCAACTCGGTATCTTGGCGACCAAAACATAGGCAACTAGGGCCAGGAGACCAAGCCTTGTGATCGGCGCATATGCTGTATGTACCAGTACTTTAGTGACATGGTATTTACGAAAGTTGCTCGCAGTGCGAATGCTTCCATTTGAGGCCGTGCTCCTATTAGTTGCCAGCGACTGGGAGTCGCTCGTGAGTTGCCACTACCGACAACCAAGTGCGTAAACATCTATTTAAACTATATTAAGTCACAGTCGGCAACTAGTCGACAGTGCGTAATGGAAGAGCCATTACTGGGCACTACTGAAAACTATCAAGTGTTCAGTGACAGTTATCACACTACCCTGGGGGGTTAGGCAGAATCTCATATCTAACATGTCGATCGTATCGTGATCACTGTGATTGGTTGAGAGATCACCGTGATTGGCCAACGGATTATTGTGACATCACGCGTCGGTTTCTCTACCAATCACATGCGAGTCGATACGATCGACATGTGAGATATGAGATTCTGCCTAACCCCCCAGATTTCACGTGTCGACCGTATCGAGATCACTGTGATTGGTTGAGAAACCGACGCGTGATGTCACAATAATCCGTTGGCCAATCACGGTGATATCTCAACCAATCACAGTGATCACGATACGATCGACATGTGAGATATGACATTCCGCCTAACCCCCCTTATCGTTGCCCTGAACGGGATGATGTGGGGTTAGAAAAGCCTTAGTGCTCGACAAAACCAGTAATATGTAAACATTCTGCACGATGTCGATGCTTACGCTTAGGTGATGGAAGTATACCTATTTCTAAGTAGGTTATTATGCTGCAATCGTAATAAAAATAAATATTCATTCATTTTTCACACAACGTCCTCTGGTGCCAAACTAAGCTTAACGCTTGTGCTATGCAGATTACAGATATAATACATAATATGTAGGTATATTATACTACTTTTTTTTAAATATATACATATAATAGATAGAAAACACCCAGACGCAGTACAAATATCTGTGTTCATCACACAAATAATTGTCCTGAGTGGGAATCGAACCCACGACCTCGTGCACGGAAGTCGGTTACACTACCGACTACGCCACGAGGCCCGCCAAAAACAAGATAACAAATAAGTCAAGCAGTGCCTGTACGTGCGGTAACGGAACAAAATAAATAATATTAATTCGGTTTCACTTAAAGTTCCACATAAATTCATCCATTAAATGGTGATAAATATGTCACGTGCACATGCCCATTGTCTCAATATGAATGGTCTTACCTACATTAATATTACACAATATAATGCTTTGTTTTGTAATGTCGTAGCTACTATATAAGTAGCATAATATGATATATCTACAGAATGTTTCCACGTACTACCTTATCCTATTGAAGTTCTTTGAAACACTGAACGGATGTGAACATTTGCATGTTATATTATTAAGATGGCTACTGACTTGCAAAAAGAAGATTAAAAGGTGTATTCATCTAAGTAATGTCAACTTCAAACTTCCGACTTATCACAGTTTGTGTTGAATTCCAAGAACTTTTCTATTACAAAACAATGTATTTGATTATGGGGCTCTTATAAATTTAAACGTGTCAAAAAGCCTTTTATTTAATTTATAAAATCATCACTCATCCGTCAAGTTCTTATGCGGAAATGGTGGATTAACTTTTATCATCCTTATCAACTTTCATCCTATTGTCTATTGCGAGTCAAGTTACATTTACACTTATAAATGTTAATAGTCGTGTGTCGTGACTGTTCCTCCGCCTACTTCTTCTAAACTAACGCAACAGATTTAGAAACGTTTTTTTGTTTTTCGTTTTTCCGTTTAGATGTTTTCAAGGAAGGTTTTTTTATGTAAAAATCTGGAGAAATTCAATGTTATATAATCAAGGGGCGAATAAACCTAATGTGAGGTACGCGCTGGCCAAACCTTTAGATATCCATCAAAAGTATACAATAGAGCAGAGAGTTACAGTTGTTCAATACTAAAGATTTAATTTATTAGTAAAAAAGGCGATAGCTGCACGTGGGTGCAGATTTAAGCGCTACATATTAGATAAATATAGGATCATATATTAAATACATTTTTTATTTTTCTATTTTTAACATTGGTGGGAATGTCAACTGTCTTCTCCTCCACCTTGTAAAGATAAAACGTATTGAACTTCTGTTCCCTTACTTTAGACGTCAAGACTTTATACCTAATAATTATTAATGTTTTGTTTCAGAATTTTTGTAAATAGATCACTACACCTAGAAAATGTTAAGTTTTACGGCTTTGATATGGATTACACTTTAGCAGGTCAGCATTTTTTTACTTTTGAAGTAATCACCATCATTTATATATACACATTCTTTTTTTTTTATATGCTAGCGGTTTACTTACCACCTTCTACACAAAAACGAAAACAAACCACTCAATTATTATCTCGTGTGAGCTACCGTCCCGTGATTCTCGGTGTGGTTTGTTTGTAGTTTGTAGCTTGGTAGTATTCTTAGTATTTTTGAGTGATGGTTACCACTTAATGGTACGTCGCCACCATTAGTAATAACAATCAAACTAGTATTGTATTTAGCTATTAATTAAAAAAAAATGGGTTCTTAAAAAGAGATTTTTATTCCATTTTCAGGCACAAAAAAACTAATAATTCATTGTTATAAGTATTTTTTTAAATTTCAGAATACAATTCGCCACAGTATGAAACTTTAGGATTTAATTTAACTAAAGAGAGATTAGTACATAAAGGTTATCCAAAGGAGATATTAGAGTTCGAATACGACCCCTCTTTCCCAGTTCGGTAAGTATACCCACTTATATTAAACACAAAGTGAAAAATGTGAAATCGAAAATAACAGTCAGGAGCAGGATCCTGCTCCTGACTGTTATTTTCGATTTCACATTTTTCACTTTGTGTTTAATGTATAGTGCTAAGCATGTCAAATGCTAAAAATATATATAAAAATATCTAAAATATACCCACTTATTACATACATCATAAACAGAACATTAAGATATAATATTTAAATATAAATATTTAACATTAATGTGCGCTTAAATATTGATATTTTAATTCCATGTAAGTTAAATTTTATTTTTTATTTCAGAGGTCTATGGTTCGACACTTTATATGGTAATTTACTAAAAGTAGATGCATACGGTAATATATTAGTATGTGTTCATGGATTTGAGTTCCTTAAACAGTAAGTTTGCTCTTAATTTATATTGCAGTTCTGTAATGTATTTTTTTTATTGCATGTAGTGGCAGACGAGCCACGGCCCATCTGATGGTAAATGGTAACCGTCGCTCATGGACTTAACTATACCGAGAGTATTGTCATGGCTCTGCTCACCATTTCATTTGAAATGAAGAATAAACGGCTGTCTCCTACTACAGCCAAAACGCAACGATGTGCTTCATGGCGGGTCACACGGGAGATGGTGGTACCAATCCGCTTGGGCTCGATACCAAGTGAGTACTCTCACTTGGTACCCAACCCTACCACTAGTCATGCAATGGATGATAATTGCTTACTTCCCTTAGTCGCATCATATGACACCCGTGGGAAAGAATGGGGTGGTGACACTTGTATTCTTAGTCCGTCACCACACGGACAAAATTAGTTTATTATTCGTTTATTTTTCAAAACAATATAATACTATTTTACTTATCACTTTTGGCAATGTATACTATCTTAAATTTACATACATTATGACATCTAGTTCGAAGTCTCATGACGTAAGTGAACTCGATTTTAGATCGAGATCTATTGATTTTGTTACACTACTTTTTCAATGTGCACTTTGTGTAGTAAACTATATGTTTATATTTATCTTATTCTAATTCTGTGAGTCTATTTTCGATACCATGTGTTGTTTCACTAATATTTTCATAGCTGATCTTCGTCACATTACTGATTTATCAATGTGATGATGCGCAAGAACGACAAATAATTCTATGTACTAAGGTCGATACCTTATACCTCTATCGATTAGTGTTATAGGAGCACGATAAAAATTAGAGGGAACTTATTGTGTGTTTAAAAAAGAGATGGATCATATTTTTTATATTTGTTTCAGTTCACAAGTATACGAATTATATCCCAACAAATTTTTACAATTAGACGAGTCAAGAGTTTATGTTTTGAACACATTATTCAACTTACCCGAGACGTATCTTATAGCATGTTTAATAGACTTCTTCACTAATTCGCCACAATATCAAAGGTAAGAGTTAGTTAAAATTTTGTGTTATTATTTAAGTGTTTTTTTTTTACTATAAAAACAAGGGAATATATATTTTTAGAGAATGGTCGATCGATAGCATTTTATTCGATAGTACCTGCTACTCGCGATTTCGTCCGCGTGGAATTTAGTTATTTTCTATTTTTGCACCCAAATTATTTTTTCGATTTAAATGTTACTACCTGAGATACCCTATAATATCAGCTATCAGTCAAGGGTCTCGTCCAAATCGGTCCAGTCGTGTCGGAGATTAGCCAGAACAAACAGACATACAGACAGACAAAAACTTAAAAAACTGGTATTTTGTTATAGGTAAAGATAATACTTTTATTACAAAAATCAATTTTATATATTGTTATAGATATGTACATATATTTCATGTCACTTTTATGTATCTAGGCATATACTAATTCAATGTTAGATTTATGTAGGTATAGTAGAGATAACCTAGAGATCGGAGTAGCCTTAATTTTGATTTCGTTTTAAATACAAATTTTACGTATACCTAATACAAAGAGTCAATAAATAATCACGACTATTTAAAGTGTGACTGTTCACACAGCATTTTGATATCTCACACAGTTTGTACCTAGCTGGTACAAACAAGCTGTAAAACATTTGCTCATACATAGTAGGTACCTATATGAATAAATCGTAAACAGTAACACAGATTGAACGATCTAAAATGTGTTCCTTCTGGTGTACTTTTTTACGAGTAGGTAAGTACTTCTTCTTTTCATTATAATGTAGGTAGGTTCTTTCTAATCATTATCTTCCTAGAATGATTAATATTCTATATTATAGTGACTACACCTGTTTTATTCCGCTTCATAAGTGCATTTTTTCAGGGAAAAAACTGGCGTTAGAGCGGGAGATCTTGCTATGTCATTCAAATCAATTTTCCAAGATGTGAGGAATGCTGTCGACTACGTTCACATCCACGGTGATTTGAAGCAAAGGACTGCGGAAAATATGCCTTTATATCTTAATAAGGATGAAAGGTTACCCACGTTTCTGTCGAGGATACGAGAGAGCGGCGCCAAGGTGTTCATACTAACGAATAGCGAATACAACTTCACAGATCAAATCATGAACTACCTATTCGACATCCCAAGGACAGATAAAGATGGAAAGGTAAATATTAAAATATAATGCGCTATTGTTATTATATCTAGCTTGACTAATATATATGTATAACGAATTTTTTTAAATACAAATTTCATAATATTATGACTGTAAAGCCAAGTCGAAACTTTCGGTTTAAATGGGCAGTGGAAGACCGTTTTATGATAAATGGCAATTGTCTCTGCCTATCCCTCTAGGAAAAGGGCGTGAGGCTTATAAATGTATATTCATAACAATAGGGAAACGCTCCGTTAGTGACCTAATTAGCTATAAAGTTTTTAGTTTGTTTCGCGAATAGCTGGGTCAACCTAATGGCGTTTATACACGCCAGCCTAAGAAATACGGTTTGTCTCATCGATAACAATCAAGATCGACCTTTGGTGCCGCTTGTGTGGTCATTTTGATAGAAATGTGCATCCTTTTTCATAATCTCTCAGTATATTAACTAAATCACTTAGATATAACATTTTCTGATATTTACGCGAATGTTACACATGAAATAAAACTACGTTTACGGAATCTATCGCATTTACTTGATTATTTACTATCACGACGTTTCGAATACTTTACAGTATTCATGATCACGGACTGAGATGTTGCACGTACAATGGCTGATATATTGTTCCAACGGTTTAATCTGAGACAGAAATAACGGGACGAGAAACGTCGGGATAATAGAAAATCAAATAAACGCGATAGATTCCTTACACGTAGTTTTATTTCATAAATCACTTACACACTTTGCACATAATTCTTATACTGTATTAGGATAATTGAATTAAACCATAATTGTTGTGGGTGCTTATTGGTAGGAACTACCTCAGAGGAACTGGAAGACATACTTCGATTGGATAGTGGTGGATGCAAAGAAACCGTTATTTTTCGGCGAAGGAACAACTTTACGTCAAGTGGACACACGCACTGGCGCCTTCAAGATGGGTCACCACGTAGGGCCGCTACATGAAGGAGTTGTTTATGCTGGAGGTAAGTCACTCTAATACTACCTTTTTTAAGCATAACATTATCAAAAGTATATTTACGTTTATTTTTAATGTACTTATTGCCATCATCATCTTCCTTGTTATATCCCAATATTTGTTGCGTTTTTAACTGATCATCAGTATGTATACGAAGAGACTGCCACAACTATAGGGACATATTATACTTTGCCATACTTCCCTACTTTTTCTATGGCTACGCCTTTTTAAAGAGAATCGTTTTTTATTTTCCGCGCATACGTCAATATATTTTTTATTCTTCCTCGTCTCATACTATGTTTATACCCACCTCAAGGGCACAGCTACTCAAAAAGCTGTATCTTGGTAATCAATGTAACGTTAATGCATTTTTCTTTGTCTTGCAGTTGGTAGTATTACTGGTCTATTGATAAATTCTAATCGCAAGAGTTCCCTGATATGGGCTATAATCCTGGATCCAGCGTTAAAATGCTTGGATTCAGTCATAAATTGCTTGTACGGCATTTTTGTTATCGATTTCTATCAGAAAATAGGAAAAAAACAAATAGAGAAATGAAAAGAAAAAAACAATAGATAATTTTAAAGAACAAATTATTTGTGAAACTGGAAGTCAAGTGCTAAAATATAGGTCAAAATAGGTACTTAACTTTTGTACCTTCAGGGTCAATCTGCAGGTCAGGAAATTTGGTGTCAGTATATTACTCCCGTGCCTAGGAGAGTTCGTAATCCGTCGCGCCCGTATTTTTCCGGTCGTATCCAATCGCTGATTGCGAGTGTATGACTAGATATTGTGTTAGAGAACGCCCTACAAGCAAAATTTTGTATAGTAGACTTGTCGAGTAGTTTCGAAATTCAGTAATTATTAGAGAATACTTTCCCAGTTTGGTTGGCTACGCTAGTCTTGGCCCGTAAACGTAATTAGTTTTAACCAATTATTGGAAACGCTACTCCGATGCAAAGGTTGAAGTAGTCGGAGGTGTCAAATGACAGTGCTATAATTAGTGCTGTTTTAATGTACTTTTGGCTTTGGCCCTCAGCGTATCTGGACTACTTACGAACGTCGTGTCACCAATTATTTATTTATTGGGCGCGTGTAAATGTTCCTAAGACTGAATATATTTTATACTATTTTAATACTGGCCTTGTGTGCATAATTGTTTTTACTAGGTGATATGAATTTACTTTATACATAAAGTAATTTGCAGTCCGATTACATGTATATGAATCATTGCACATAGTAACCGGTAAGTAGACTATTAACACCCTCTGGCCACTTTATTCATCGCTTAGGTTTTTATTACATAATATCTACATGCGATTTACAAGTGGTAGCGCCTTGCTTATCCCAACATAAATGGGCTGGCTCGATCGGGAAAGTACCACCGTCTCACAAAAGATCAGCGTGAAACAACAGTAGCTACAATTGTGTTCGTATGATGAGTGAGAACGCCGCTCAAACCCCCTCCCTATCCTCCTTATTATCCTTCCTCTTCACCTCCTATCCCTGTCTATGGAGTTGGCGCGAGTGATACCTTTGGTGTTGCTAGCGTCTATAGGCTATGGTAACCACTTGCCATCAGATGGGCCGTATGCTTGTTTGCCACTCGAGTAATATAAAAAAGCAAGTGTACGTTCATTCAAGAAATACTTATATGGCATAATACATTTTTAAGTATGACTTATAGCAAACCATATGCGATATCTAGTGATAATCAACTTCCTTTAGATGTCGTTATGTGAGATTAAAACAATGAGTAACACGGCGCAGATATCAAGTTGTTCACTGTCATCCATCACATCACTTACATCAAATCTAACCCTGTATACTCTGTAGGTTACAGTAACCGTGTGGGGCCAGCTTTAGAATTGTCCCACCCCTCTCTACCCACGGGGGTCGTGTAGAGCCGACTGAGGGAATAGGCAGGCCGGGGGAGTATTACCAACATCCACTGCGATCGCCAACCCGCCTGCCAAGCGTGGCGATTACGGCATTATCTCCCATGACGGGACCGTTCGTTGTGGCGTTCTCATGGAGAGGCCTATGTCCAGCAGTGGACTTTGAAAGGCTGATGGATGGATGGATACGGTAACCGTTTACCATCAGGTGGGCCCGTATGCTTGTTTGCCATCCACGTCGTATAAAAAAAAGCTATATGGTTGTCTGTAAATTTTACGTGATAACGTCATATATGTCGATAGATGCGTCACAAGCCGAACGCTTAGGCCGATCGTGCCTCTCTATCGCTTGTTTTGCGCTCTCGCTTGCACGCTCGGCTCAGGCGGAACGTGACAATGAATCATACTTTTTCGTGGTGCAGCCGGCGTTCATCGATTTATAAAACGTTATCACGTCAGAAAAATGCGAAATTTTACGTCTGTGTGTGCACACACACAAGTAGACGAACTGTTCGTATTTGTTTTTAGTCTGTCCCAGTGCTTACTACAGTAAAATTAAGTCTTAAAGGTGGTGGTAAATTATTATTGGAAAAATATCTAGCGCGCTTCATCGTAATAACTTTGTGGACAGTTACTTCTTATCTTCTTACAATTAGCTTATCTACTTAATTCGCTAGTTGATAGTGTTAAAAAATAATAAAATAAAAAGTTAACCTTATATTTTGATACCTATATTTTTTGAGCATTTGACCTGCTTAGCCATATTAATATAACACAAAGTGCGAAATCGAAAATAACAGTCACAAGCAGGATTCAACCTGCATCTCCTGGAATACCGTCCCAGATGCTTTGCCAATTCAGCCATCGTGACAATTGCTCGGGATCATTCATATGTGTTATCGAAATTTGCAGTCAGGAGATGCGGGTTCGAATCCTGCTCGTGACTGCTATTTTCCCGGGCCGCAAGAGGGTTGCATACATATAGTCCCGAGGACGGAGAATAGTATATTTTGTGTGGATATAATTCTTAATGTTATATGTTAATTCATCACGTATTTATATTAATGGTGGGTGGCAGCTTAGGCTTAGATAATTATAAACGATAGGCTTAGATAATAAACGAAATTTTCCTTTGATTACAAAATAGTATTTTGTGACCATGTGATCATTTAAACATAAACATGTTTGTGAACCACGTGTTGATACAAATATTTTTTTAACGAATCAAAAAATATTGATTATAAACTTATATGTTCTGCTTGCGGCGGAGCGGAGATCGAAATCGATTCAGTAGTTTTTGCGTGATTTATGCAAACGTGTAACAAATAGACAAGAATTAAAAAAAAAATGTTTTGAAACGCCTAAATAGTCTAATACAGTAATTTAAACACAAAGTGAAAAATGTGAAATCGAAAATAACAGTCAGGAGCAGGATTTTTAAAATAAAATTTTCACTTTTTAAAGGGTTTGCGTCATTATTAGGTAAAATCTTAATTGTAAAATTAAGTTTACCTGGTCGGTATAATGTATGAAAATACGTCCGACAGACGGCGCAGGCGTCACCCAAAGACGTTAAGTATGATGTGTTATCGAAATTAGCAGTCAGGAGCAAGTGTCAGGATGGCTGAATTGGTAAAGCATCTGGACGGAATCCAGAAGATGCAGGTTCAAATCCTGCTCCTGACTGTTATTTTCGATTTCACATTTTTCACTTTGTGTTTAATGTATAGTGCTAAGCATGTCAAATGCAAAAATATATATAAAAATATCTAAATATACAGTAATTTGTTCGAAAACTAGTTTTAAAATAGGACTAAATCTCAAGTTGCTTAGAAGCGAGATAAAATGTTTATGTACCTGTTTTTAAATCTAATCAAGAGCTCTAAAAGAAAAAAAAAAAAAAAAACTGATGGTTCTGCATTTCGGCAATCTTATAGCTATTTCTCTATGGCAGTCTTGCTTGCCTTATCATAATCAGCGCAGAATGTCGAATGACTTTTCGACGGAAGAACCGAACCCTTGGCAACTCTTAAGATATTGTACGCATATCAATTGTTATCTTTTAACTATCATGATGAATTTATTATCAACTACAGCAGTGAAAGTAGGTATATCACACAATAGTTCATATTAATTATCGGATAGTGATTGCTAAACCTGTATCAATTTATACAATTAC
This sequence comes from Leucoma salicis, assembly GCA_948253155.1. Classification (NCBI taxonomy): domain Eukaryota; kingdom Metazoa; phylum Arthropoda; class Insecta; order Lepidoptera; family Erebidae; genus Leucoma; species Leucoma salicis. The sequence goes on from OX411815.1 coordinate 12,739,132, forward strand.
TCAGAATCTTTTATTATCATTGATTAGATAATTATTTTTTATCATATATTAACAATCATTGCTATGTTTGTCACATGTCGTTATTTCAACATGGAACACCTTTTAAATAGATTTAATTGTGTGCCTAATTAGGAAGTAGGTACCTACTCTGTACCAATATCGCTTATATCACTTAGAAGTATGTACAGACATAAAAATGAGGCGTAATTATTGTGTTCTGTTTACATATCTCATATGCTTGTGGAATATTTTGATAACTCGACTGTTTAACTTTTAAGTAGTGTTTGTTTATAATGTAGTTCAAGTGAAATATGATAAGGGCAATTTTCGCTTCATATTTCATAATGTTAGTGGCAGATTTATTCTCCCCGACCCTCGGACACAGGGAGGCCATCCATAAATTACGGCACACGGATTTCATGTTTTTTTTTTCCACCCTCCTTCTTTCCTTGTCACGTTAGTGAGACTCCCCCTCCCGTGTGTGACATTACATATTTTTTTGCTAGAAATCAACTTTTGTTTATTTTATGTAGCGGAACTGAAAAAACGATGTCGTCACTCGATGATAAGCAATTGTCGAATGAAATAGAAACAAATAACAATGAAAATGATTATACGGTGTTTCGTTAACAGTCCAAATTTCGCGGTAGCATAGCGATCCAGAACACTTCCCCGGGTCTCGATCGGAAGAGACGCGTGTTCAAATCCTGCTCGCAGTATGTCTCTTTTTCCACTTACACAAATAACTTGTTCTTTAATGTAGCTGAGCATGTTGTGCTAAAATAAAAATCATAAATATATTATTTTCTATTTAACATTTTTGTGCCCTGGTAGATACACCCCGCCGTGTGGGGCCGGCTTTAGAATTGTCCCACCTCTCTCCACCCATGGGAGTCGTAAGAGCCGACTGAGGGAATACCGAGGGAGTGGGCAGCAGCACTCCCTCGAGTATTAATAACATCCACTGCGATCGCCAACCCGCCTGCCAAGCGTGGCGATTACGGAATATCCCTCCAAAAAAAATGAGCACGCAACATAATATGGCCCCCAGTCACGGCAGCTCCGCTATTCCGTGGCCTAACGGTAGCGGGCCCGGTAACGGCGGAGCAGGGGGTGCGAAGAATCTCCGGTCGCGGCAAGGCTACCGAAACCAACGACCTCTGGCCCTGGTAACGCACAACGTTCGAACACTTCGGACCGACGAGAGAATCACCGAACTGGAAGAGGAATTGAGCAAGATGCACTGGGACATTATAAGGTTGTCAGAAGTCCGAAGAGAGGGTGAGGACACGACAATCCTCCAGTCCGGGAACTTGCTCTTCCACCGGGAGGGCGACCACCAGTCCCAAGGGGGTGTTGGGTTTATCGTACGCAGGTCTCTCGTAGACGACGTGGAGAGAATTGAAAGTGTGTCGAGTAGGGTAGTGTACCTTATACTCAGAATAACCAACCGGTATTCGTTGAAGGTCATACAGGTTTACGCACCGACCTCGACACACTCCGATGACGAGGTGGAGGCCCTATATGAGGATATCTCGAAGGCCATCCACTTGTCTAAAACCTATTTCACGGTGGTTATGGGAGACTAACGCGAAACTGGGCAAAAGTACAGACGATGAGCTGAAGGTGGGGCACTATGGATTTGGGCAGAGGAACCACAGGGGCCAGATGCTGGCTGATTTTCTGGAGAAGGAAGGCCTCTTTATGATGAATTCCTTCTTCAGGAAGCAACCCCAGCGAAAATGGATGGTTCAGTGAAAAACGAGATTGACTTCATCCTGTCGGACAAACGACACATATTCAATGATGTCTGAGTGATCAGCAGGATTAAAACTGGGAGGGATCACCGACTAGTCAGGGGTATCTTGAATATTAGAACAAAAGTCGAGAGGTCGCGCTTGATGAAGTCTACGCTCCGACCAACACCTGCCCAATACCAGAACCCTGAGAGCTAGCTTTCAGCTCGAACTACAAAATTGCTTCCAATGTCTAGATGAGTGTGAATCAGCGAGCGATATGAACAGCTGGTTCGTACAAACTGTCCACGCGGTCGGGTCAACTTACTTCAAGGCCCGACGCGTCAGTAGGACCCGTAAACTCTCGGACCATACTCTCAAACTCATGGAGAGGAGAAAAGAAATGATAGTCCAGTCCTCAGCCGATTGGTCCTGCCTAAGGCGGTTAAACAGACAGATCTCCAAGGCTGTGCGGCACGATATTCGCCAAATTAATACTACCCGTATTAAAGAGGTGATAGAGCGGAACCAAGGCTCGAAAGTGTTCGCAAGAGATCTGTCTGTTGGCCAAAGTCAGTTGACTAAACTGAGGACCAACAACGGCACTGTCATTTATTCTCGAGATGAGATCTTGGGAGAGGTCCAGCAGTTCTATGGACAGTTGTACAGATCCCAGAGCTCTGCTGTTGGCTTGGTCCAAGACCCCAGATCCAAGCTAACTCGGCACTTTACCGAAGATATCCCGGACGTCAGCCTGTACGTGATCAGAATGACTCTCAAACAACTAAAGGTGACAGAACCCTCTTGAAGAACTATAGACCCATATCGCTCTTGAGCCACGTCTATAAGTTGTTTTCGAGGGTCATTACAAATCGACACACGCGCAGGCTTGACGACTTCCAGCCTCCCGAACAAGCCAGTTTCCGAAAACGCTATAGTACCATAGATACATCACTCACCTTCGATATGCCGACGACATCGTAGTCATGGCAGAATCGTTGGAGGACCTTGGCACCATGCTTGATGATCTCAGCAGGGTTTCCCGACTAGTGGGTCTCAAAATGAACATGGACAAGACGAAAGTCATGTCTAATGTCCATGTCATTTCAGCACCGGTCCTAGTCGGGAGTGTGCTTCTCGAAGTTGTCGACCATTATGTCTACCTGGGACAAACAGTCCAGTTAGGTAGGCACAACTTCGAGAAAGAGGTCAATCGACGAATCCAACTCGGCTGGGCAGCGTTCGGGAAGCTAAGGAAGATCTTCTCGTCCAATATTCCGCAGTGTCTGAAAACGAAGGTCTACGACCAGCGTGTGTTACCAGTGATGGCATACGGAACAGAGACGTGGTCTCTGAATGTTGGCCTCATATCAAGGCTTAAAGTCGCTCAGCGGGCCATGGAGCGGGCTATGCTTGGTATTTCCCTACATGATCGAATCCGTAATACGGAGATCCCTAGGAGAACGAGAGTGAACGACATAGCCCGCCGGGTTGCCATGCTGAAGTGGTAATTGGCAGGCCACATCGCTCGACGAACCGATAACCGTTGGGGATGAAAGGTTCTCGAGTGGTGACCACGTATCGGACGGCGCAGCGTAGGACGGCCCTCCACCAGATGGACCGACGATCTGGTCAAAGCTGCGGGGAGCCGTTGGATGCGGTCGGCACAGGACCGCTCGTTGAGGCGTTCTCTTGGGGAGGCCTATGTCCAGCAGTGGACGATGAAAGGCTGATGGATGGGTGGATGGATGGATGGATGGTAAATACATATAGACTTTTTGTCTTTATTTAGGGTCATATAAAATGTCTCACTCTTGTCCTACTATGCCAAGCTGACCAGATAGATTAACTTATGTTTTTGAAGTGAATAAATACTTCTTTAGAATCGTTGTGATTTGAAACTCGATGAAACGAAAATGCGTCACTTATAGGAAACAGTCGGTTGCAGAAAAATCAATAAAGATTTTTTCTCACCTACCCCCGAAGTTAATCATAAACTTTTGTTATTTATATTGCTATGGTGAGTTTCACAAGATCTTTTACCAAAGATGTCCCATGAATTCCTAGGGGATCCATTATATCGTTGCAGAAATTAATTTAAATGAATTTGTAATGCTCCATTAAATTTAATTAACGAGAGGTAAGTTGCCGTGTAGGGCCGGCTTTAGAATTGTCCCACCCCTCTCCATCCATGGGAGTCGTAAGAGCCGACTGAGGGAATACCGGTGGAGTGAGCAGCAGCATTCCTTCGAGTATTAACAACATCCACTGCGATCGCCAACCCGCCTGTGATTACGGCACTATCCCCCATTCTTGGGGAGGCCTATTTCCAGCAGTGGACGTTAAAGGCTGATGGATGGATGGATGGAGAGGTAATTTTAAGCTTGCAAAAAAATAATAAACCTTACGTTTATCCTAATACTCTATATCCATCTCAATCTCTCGTAGGCTACTTTTTAAAAGTTTCGCTTCATTGCACACATATGGGTTTTTTTAGAGGTTTTCTTCCTTAAATCAGCTTCTATGACATTCTACGTCCTATGAGACCCGTGGAACAGTATACCTATAATGGTGACTTGGACTTATATTGTTATTTTTTTATAGGTTCTTGCGACGTATTTACACAAATGATAGGTGCGAAAGGCAAGGATGTCCTGTACATAGGTGATCACATTTTCGGCGATATCCTCAAATCAAAGAAAATTGGCGGTTGGCGCACATTCCTTATTGTCCCGGAATTAGTTCAGGAGCTTCATGTGTGGACAGACAAGTGCCAGCTTTTCGAGCAGTTACAGCATTTAGATATAGCTCTTGGTGATATGTACAAGTAAGCGACTCAATTTTACTGTTTGATGATTAGATTGTACGAGTTCAAATCGCAATGCCATATAGCGACTTAAACTCAGATAAATAAGATACCTTTATAGGTATATAAAGAAATAAAAATATTTTAACTGTGACAATCTTGTCAATCTGCTTTTGATTTAGGATCTTCTTCAGAAGAGCCCTGTTCATAGGGCTCCCGCTCTACAATTTCCAACCAACGTCTGGATTTGTGTCCGATGGACGATAACGGGCTCGCCGCTTATTACGTAGGATTAACTGTCATCACCAAAAAAAACTATAAACGTATTAATTACATATTTATGGACGTATTATTCAATTGCAGAGACTTGGATTCGAGTACAAAGGAAAAGCCAGACATCTCAAAACTCCGCATGTCGATTCGCGACGTGACGCACAAAATGGACCTTGCGTACGGCATGCTTGGGTCATTGTTCCGCTCCGGGTCCCGACAGACTTTCTTCTCTTCACAGGTATCTTATACTTTTATTATAATATATGTTCTTTGTTTTTTGACTCTTTAGTACCGCAGATAGCCTATCTGCATCACAGCAAAATTGAAATTATTTCTTAGGTGTTATCTCTCTTCATTTCCATGGATGTATTTTCACAATCCTTAGTGCTTCTAAATCCAGCCCCGATAGCAAAATAAAAAATATCAACCTAACTGCACTTGTGTATAGTTTGGTGTGAGAGATTTCACTTCTCGCCAGAACCCAATTGAATGACTGCTATCCAATTTAACCAGCCGGAAAAGGGTCGTTTAAAAACCATCGCCCAAAATGGAGAGAATGTAAAATATGTCATAAGGGTGTTAGTCACAGTGAATCATGTACAGATAAAAAAGGGGAGGTCTAGATTAATATTAACAGAAAAAAATGTGAAAACGTAGGATGACCCCTATCATCCTTAAGAAGAATTTGGTGTGACGTAATTGATGAATCCCAAAGCATTTGGACATTTATAGGGTAAACTGTATAATGATTGGCACTCTAAGCATATTTAAGGTTGATATACATATACATATATATATATATATATATATATATATATATATATATATATATATATATATATATATATTTTAAATTGATAGGTGTTTCAAAAGTCAGCAAGCATTGATAAAGGGTTCTCTGGTATGTATATTTTCAAATGAAAATGCGATAATCAATTTAATTAGAGATTTTTAATAGAAAAACAAAAAAGAACAAAAAATATTTAAAATTACAGTCATTGGCACCATAAGTAATTAACACATAGAAATCAGTCACTGGCACCTAATAAAGTAAGATTATAACAGAAAATTGGTCAGAAAAAGCACTCATTGCCATTATTTACCTAAAAACTAAGCATAATAATAAATAATCTATGTTACAGTCGTTAATTGATGACCACTTATTAGAAAGTGATGTTTTAACAGTTCTGCATGGCGCCGGTATATATTTATTTTCTTTAGTGCTGCCAGCTGTAATATTATAAAACCTACTTTTTTCTGCAAACAATGTTACTATTGCAGATTATGAAAAAAAAGTAGAACAGATGTTTTTTGCTATACCAGTTCTTAATATTTGCATTTAAAATCCAAAGTACCAAGACTAAGGGGGTGCCAGCAATACTACAGTTTACCCTATTTCGATTTGTAGAGCGATGTGCCGATTCCCTTCCTATTGCCTTCTCCGGTATACAGTGAAGGATGTCCTTATCTTACACTTGTTTATACTTACCCATTGTGGCCGCTGGTATACCATTAGATTGGCTGTAAAAAAAGAAATGTTGGTAACAAGAGCATTATGACTAAGCGACTTATTACAGCGTTCGGGTCGAATATTGGAAGTTCAACTCCCACATGGCTTCAGTATTTATGCGATATTAATAGATATCCTCATTTTGAATGATCTTTCATGTATCAAGTTTATTTGGTGTAGTAATCAAAATGAAATAAAATTCGAACACATAAATATAGGTCGATCTCTTAGAAGTAGTCCGAAAATTCACTTTCATAATCATTACTCATTTTGATACCTAGTTCACGTTTCCAGCAAATTGAAACGTAAACAAGGTCGTTACAATCTTGAAGTGGTTATAAATAACAGTGTATTTGCGATTAATATAATAAATAAATGAAAGTGCCGTTTGATAAAAAATCTTGTGTTTTATAGCTACTTGTACGTGCAAAATGCCTATATAAGGACATTTGTTTTGTGATATTTTGTTATAAACGCTTATTATTTTTGAGAAGAAAAGTATCGTGAGGTATTTTACTGCGAGATTATCTCAATGGCACCTCTGTTTGTCAATCCGCGTTGGGCTAGTGAGCTAAGACATAGGTAAATTGCACTCATTGTGAAACACCTGTAAAGTTGATGATATAAATATTTGCGAAATTTCTGAGTATTTATTTATTAATCACTTTCTTGACTTCATCTCATCTATAGGTACTATTATAAAGCTGTAACAGAGTTGTTTGTGTCTGTACATTCAAGATATTTGAGAAAAAATGACTTTATTTAGGCTATATAGGCGTGTCTAAACACAAAACAAAATTTTATTTAGAATGTTTGTCTGTTTGTTTGTTCGCGCATCATGCAAAAACTATGGATTTTGATGTAACTTTTTTAATTTGATAGCTCTTGATTAGACTTAACAACTGGCATACATTTTATCCCGCTACTAGATCGGGAACCTGAGATATCACCTAAATACTGGCATTTGGTTGCGGCGAAGCCGCGGGCAAAGGCTAGTATTATATATTACACTAGATTCTGCCAATGACTTCGCCCGTGTGGACTACAGAGTTGGGTCAAATAATATAAATACGGCGCATTATATGAAAGTCCCACAAGAACCGTCCATTTTCTCTGGCATGAAAATTATCTTATGTCTCTTTTCAGGCTTCCGGATTATATGTAGGTAGTTATGACAAATTTCATGATGATCGATTGAGTAGTTACGGTGTGAAAGTATAACAAATAAAATAATGCACTTTCACGTTTATTAAATTAATAAGGATTGATTCTTACTTTGGATCATTCCTTATTTTGCCCCAAAATCTAAATACCAACAAAAGCCTTAATCCCATTATCGTAATGGTCTCGTTTATTCAGACTAATAAACTCGTTCAAATGATAACGATAAACATTGACTTTACGGTCAATTCGTATCATCAAAATAAACAAATAATAGTTCAAGAATTTGATAGCTATTTAACAGCTATTCTTGAGTATTTATCTTGTTTCTTTCATAGTACTATAGGTAGCCAAATTATTAGGGACACTGTGCAATTTTTACTATTTTTAAGATTTTTTTTAAATATTCAATTTTGTTAAAATATTTGATTAAAAAATGTATAACATAAAAACAACAAGTAACACTGCCTATATTTTATATATATTTTTTAAACAATTCATGCTTTAATATGAAATCCAACTCGATACAATTTTAAAATCACGTTTTAGTGATGGATCTTTATCTTGCTATTGCTATATCTTGCTTGGTGTTTGGCGCTGTCTGCTTCTTCGACAATAGTCCGTTCGTGTCCGTTTGCAAGCGCACCATGCCTTCAAAAAAGATTACAGATTGCACTATGAAGCTGACTGGAAGTTGAACCTTCTTTATAAAACAATCTTGATAGAACTGCTCCTCAGGGCGTCGTCTCACGAAAGAACTGTGTTCGAACATATATTTAAAATTTGACTCGTCGGAGAACCACACTTAAAACATTACAATAGTTTTGATCTATATTTTTAGCATTTGACAGTTAATTAGCATAGCTATATAGCTCAGTGGCCTAAAGCACTTCCCCGGATTGGAAGGAACGCGGGTTCGATTCCCGCTCGCACTAGTTCTCTTTTTCCTCATTCACAAATAATTTTTTGTACTTTATATTACAATAGTGTTTTTTAATTGGCCAATTACTAGTCTGCTCCTCTTCAATCAATCCCATTCGGACAGTTTTAATGGAATCGTCAATATTCCCTTTGATTAACAGTCAGATAATTATGCCACTATTCTTAAGAGTTTTAGGCTCATAAAACTTATTGCTTAGTACGGGGAGTGGTGATGTTTTTTTGCCACATTTACTTACGCGGCCACGTCCAAGGTCATGTTGTGGCCAATTTTAATTTTAATACATCTAGCTAGAACATTCGTCACATTTGCAATAGCTCCTTAGAAATGCGTAGAGTGAAGTAGTAATGTTTTAGTGTAAATATTTTTGCAACAAGAAGTTTCTGTCCTGCTTTTCTAAAAAAATCACTTGAAAATATCACGCCATAATTAAGAATTTCAGTCTCAACCTCTACTGAAACTTCATTAATAAACATAAATTTCGTGTTGATTATACCAGACAACCAATGTTCCAAATACACAAAATAACACCGTATTTTAAACTAAGTTTTGACCCAGACATGAATTACCTTACATTTTTTTCAAATTTGCGAAAATTACATAAAAATCTTATGATTCCTGTTTAATTTGTCCATTGTCTCTGGCATTAAAAATACGAAAATAGTCCCTAAAAATTTGGTCACCCATTAGATTTTATTTAAAGATTTATGTGATGAGGATTGTTATCATAGTTTGAAATTAGACTGCATAGGGTTATAACCCTATAAACTTATAAGTTTTAAAAATATTTATACATGATTAATATACTAGCTTTAAAAATTCTAATTATATAAATTTAAAATAAATATGTGAACCGCAGTGCGGGTTAGGGCGTGTCCCAGAAGCGACGCGTCTTGATGTGCTCTGTGTAACAGAGACCAAGCGAAAGGGTAGCGACGCCTGTGATCTGCCTGGTGGCGGGTTAGCTCTGTGGTCTGGTGTACCGCAGAGCGATCGGGCCAGCATGGAAGTGGGGGTGTTGCTGTCCGCTCGCTTGGCCTCAGGTGTGAAAGATTACGGATTGTTTGATCACAGAGTTCTATGGGTCCGAATAAAACTAGGTGTCACCAGGGTCTTCATGGTCGCAGCTTATGCTCCCGTAGGCTCTTTGGTGGCATCGGATCTAGAGAAGTTCTGGGATAATGTTAGGGAAGTTCTGGATTTGGCAGAAGCTAGTGAACGCGTGATCGTATGCGGAGACTTGAATGGATGGGTTGGGACCAAGCGTCCAGACTTCCGAGGACGTGCTTGGTTCATTTGGTGATAAGAGAGTGAATGTTGCAGGTAGGCTCATTGCGGATGTATGTATGGAGAGAAACCTTATTGTCTCAAACACATTTTTTCAACATAAGGACATCCATATGTATATATGGAGAAGGAATGAACAGAGAAGTATGATAGATTTAATTCTGGTAGACAGTCGCCTCCGAAGTAAAATCCTGGATACAAGAGCCTACAGGGGTCCCACTGTCGACACGGACCACTATCTCGTTATTGCGAGATTTAGTGGTCTGTTCAGAAAGTGGAGACACTGGCGAGAGCGTGTCCACTTCGGAAGGATTGAAAGAATAAAGATTGAAAAGTTGCAAGAAGAGAGTGTAAGAGCATGTAGAGGGTGTCCGTGAACGGCTGACAATGGCAAGTCAGCCGGGATCTGACATAGAAGAATGCTGGAGAGTATTGAAAGATAGTATGGTAAATAGAGCGAAAGAAGTATGTGATGCTCAAAGAAGCATAGGAAAGTGAAAGGTGATGCATGGTGGGATACGGAAGTAGCAGCTTCCGTAGACCAAAAGAAGAAAGCGTGGCTGGACTATGTATCTTCTTTGAACCTGATTGCAAGTATGAAAGAACAGAAGAAAGAAATATACCGGCAACGTAAGAATGACACCAAAGCCTTAGTGAAAGAGAAGCGTGATAGAGCAAATATGATTGCAGAAGAAAGGCTGACCAAAAACTTCGAGACAACACCAAACTTTTCTGGAGGGAGGTGAAGAAATCTCGGAGTGGTTGGTCGGCTTTCAGAATGAATAAAATAAGGTCTAAAGGTGGAGACATTCTTACGCAAACACAAGATGTGTTAAGCCGATGGAGTGAATATTTTGGAGATATGTATGCGGATGTTCAGGGTGATGCTGGTGCCACATGTGGTCTAACAGATCAGCATTCGGTTCCGGCATCCTCTGATGACATTAGTATGGATGAAGTTGAATGGGCGATTAGAAGTTTGAAAAATGTTAAGGCAGCGGGTATTGATATGGTGTCTGCTGAGATGATTAAGCTTGGAGGCTCATGTGTCTGGGAATCCTTCCTGATGCTTCTCAATTTATGTTGGAGCTCAGGAATGGTTCCCAAGGACTGGAGAAGCGCAGTCATCGTGCCCTTGTTTAAAAACAAGGGTTCACGTTATGACTGTGCAAACTACAGGGCCATAAGCTTGACCAGTTTGGCAGCCAAAGTGTATGGTAAGATTATTGAAAGGAGAATGAGGATGGTGTCTGATGAATTTTTGTGTGAGGCACAAGGAGGTTTCAGGTGTGGACGAGGATGCATGGATCAAGTGTTTTCTCTGCGCAACATTGTGGAGAAGCATCTGGCTGTAGGCCAGAGGGTTTTCTGCAGTTTTGTGGATTTGGAGAATGCATTTGACACTGTTGTACGAAAGGAACTTTGGGGCATTTTGCCGGAGTATGGTATTAACGGTAGACTGCTACAAGCGGTGCAGTCCAACTACATGGACTGCAGAGCTTGTGTGCGGCTGAATGATGGAATGTCACCCTGGTTTGATGTCAATATCGGCGTTAAACAGGGCTGCGTTCTATCAGCCAGACTGTTTATCATATATCTGGATAAATGTCTACAAAGGTTGAATAAAATGAATGTGGGAGTTCAGATGGGCAACTCAGTGGTTAACTCGCTGCTATATGCAGACGATGCGGTCCTGTTAGCGCAGTCTGCGACTGACCTGTAAACCCTAGTCGACGTAATGGCAGAAGATTGTAAGGAAAGGGGCCTACGTGTGAATGTGAGCAAAACCAAAGTAGTGGTTAAGAAGCCAGAACAGATGTTAGAGTAGCAATAGGAAATGGTGTGCTAGAACAAGTGGATGAATTCGTTTATCTTGGATGTGGATTCAGTCGGGATGGAAGGTACATCACTGATGTAGAAAGAAGAGTGAATGCGGGAAATAGAGTGAACGGAGCATTGGGACAATTTCTCGGCAGCCACCACCTCAGCCAGAAGGCACGTGTCGCAATACACAACGCAGTGCTTGTCCCAACGTTATTATATGGAAGCGAGAGTTGGGTATGTAAAAAGGAGCATGAGAGTAAAATCAATGCGGTCGAAATGCGATCTCTGCGGAGAATCTGTGGAGTGAGGCTGACTGACCGCATTCGTAACAATGACGTAAGAGAGCGTGTAGGTATGAAAGAGAGTATTGGTGTAAAGATGCGAAAGGGAATGCTCCGATGGTTCGGACATGTGGAAAGAATGCCGGACGAGCGACTGGCTAAGAAGATATACAATGCGAAAGTGGAAGGATGTAGGTACAGGGGGAGACCGAGACTTACCTACCTAGACCAAATGGTCATGTATTGAAGGAAGGTGGAGTCAGGAGTCTCCGAAACCGGCGAGCGTGTATGAAGAGAGTTATGAATGTTGAGGATGTATCCAAGAATAGAGCCTCTTGGCACTCTGTTCTTTCTGCCTACCCCGCAAGGGAAATGGCGTGAAGATAAGTTAGTTAGTTTTTTTAAAATAAATATTGTTTGTTAGCTGTAGCTGAACATTACTTTATGGTTCTAATATTAACTATGTAAACTATAGGCAAAATCACGAATTATTTTCTAGAGCATTATTATTATGGGTAGAAAATTATTTTTAACCATTGATCAATAACTGAACGTCGAACATCTCAGTCACACCGTGACTATGATGCTAAGTATTTTAAACCTTAGATTATCAGAAAACCAAGTTAAAGTTAAGTAAGATACAGTAAAAAGAAATCATAATAAACATTAAACACAAAGTGAAAAAATTAAGTTTACCTGGTCGGTACAATGTATGAAAATATTGCCGACAGATGGCGCAGGCGTCACCCAAAGACGTTAAGTATGAATGTGTTGTCGAGATTAGCAGTCAGGAGCAATTGCAGCAAAAAGAACGATAGCTGAATTGGCAAAGCATCTGGACGGTATCCAGGAGATGCAGGTTCAAATCCTGCTCGTGACTGTTTTTTTCGTCTTCACATTTTTTGACTTTGTGTTTAATGTATAGTGCTAAGCATGTCAAATGCTAAAAATATATATAAAAATATCTAAATAATAAACATCATCAAGAATTTTGATCAAACCAGTCTATGATATTGTTCTGCTATTATTTTCCAGGTGGTGAGGTATGCAGACTTATACGCGGCGTCATTCCTGAATCTCATGTACTATCCATTCTGCTACATGTTCCGCGCACCAGCTATGCTCATGCCGCACGAGTCCACTGTCGCGCACGAACAACGGTTCACAGTCGACACTCCTACTATTGATAGGTTAGTTAGCTAATATTATACAAAGTTTTTACCAGTTTTATATTGATTTATAATATTTTTCCCATCATGCCCGATAAATTATTTGTGCAAAAAAAAATTTGAATTTGGTATACCTACAGTCAGAACGAAAATTGGTGATAATTATATTGCAACATTATTTGACGGCACGTTATAGAAAACTTCTCTTTAATAAAATTGACACGTAAAACCTAAGATATGTCATCCCCTACACGAATATCCATTAAAAACCAGCAGGCCTTACTAAGACTACTTCCGTAATATTGTTTTGCATTATGATTCAAAATTACACCTTAAAATTGTTTTATACTTAAATCATGGCGATTTTTAGATTTTTTGTTACTATACTAGTATTTTTTTAGTATTATTTTAACACAAAATTGTATCCCGCAAATCTTGTCATCTAGAGTCGCTTTACGAAAAGTTTGTGCAATCCTGGGTTTCTAAAGCCTTTTCACAATTTGTGCTTGCTAACATTTATTTACTTAAAAGCTCATATTATTTATTTTACAGATCAAGACAAAATATACAACGCAATTCAGTCGCCATCAATATAGTCGATGATTTATCTGAAGACCCATCCGAAGTTGATACCGGAACTAACGCTCCAGATATTAAGGTAGATTTTTACTAATTAAATTTTGTTTAGTCTTATATATAATTATGGATTAGCCATTAGAATGAACGTAGTTAGGTTTAATGCATAAATGTTTTCGTGTTCATACTGGGAAATGTTATAATTTTCAAGACATTGGATTTGATTTAATTACTGCTTTTTCCGTTTAAGTTTTCTGGTATACTAACAGCGAATATAAGGGAGAATAGGGAGATTCAACATCTAGCAATAAACAGCAAACTCTTTTAATACTCGTAAGTTATTTGACTTAGGAACCATCCTAATTATGCCTGGTGGGGGCACGGCAGTTAGCAAATAAATAAATTTATTAATGTATGGTAAATACCAATTAGTAGTGTTATTTGTAATTAGCGATAAATAACAATATCTCGGCTCCAATTTCAGATTAATTAAGTTGGAAACACAAAACGACATGTCTTTTTCATAATACCAAACAAGATCCTGGTTTTTTTAACTGGTATTCTGGGTTAGTACATAAGCGTTATTTTATGAAAACTGAACAAATTCGTATCAAATGTATATCGCAGTGGATTTTACTGATATGATTTAGATTTACTATTTCATATTAGCGGTAAAGGGTAAAACGGTAGGTACTGTCTGTGGGGCTCCTACCCATTAAAGAAACCCGCCGTGTGCCGTCTCTCAGCCTGTATTAGCAGACCACTGGAAATGTGTGTGATATTATTTCAGTGGTCGGTAGTATTCGCAATTGTAGCTTTAGGGATCTAACCCTAAAGCTACAATTGGGAATACTAAGGGTCACAAGGATGATTTAAGTCTGTATTTATCAGAAATTCCCCGTATTAGGTGTAAATGTCTGATTCGCGGACGACTTTACAAACATATAATAACATATTAAACTCCGTCTTAGAACTGACATATAGACCGCACAAATAAATAAAACGCTGGATCATATACACGTAAATATACATTTCACGGGATGTAACCAATAACGCCATTTTCGTGCAGTTTGTGTATTTTAAAGAACTTTTGTTTGTTTTATCATTTTAGCTATTGTTAATATGTACATGTTGTTATATCAGGCATCTGCTTCTGTCCCTCACGCCCGACCGGAGACCCCGCGACAACTCACGCACACACATGACGAGGATTGCTCAGATGAAGACGACGTCAGCAAATCAACATGTAATAAATAAGCCTGAGTCCTTTTCCACTTAATCAATACTGCACACGATGCTTTAACCCACAAATTCCAATAAATGAAACAGACGAGAAAATATTTCCCAAGACTTTAAAACACCTTTTCAATTTGGGAGATCGAAAAATGTAAGCAACTAATTTGGGACATAATCTTTAATTCCATTAAATAACATATTTACTTATCACTTACTATAGCTAAAGTGATAATAAGCTTACTTAAAACATCTGATTTGAAACAATTTTAATTTACAATAACACGATAATTATAGTTATATATTGTATTGTTATTAAAACTTCTAAAATCATTATAACTATTGAAGTATTGGTAAATAACAATTAATATTTGTAAGTAGTTAATATATATTTTTATGTCCTAAGTCTACTTCAGAGGCTTGTAAAATATATATGGACAGTGTTAATAAATTTGTTTATTTATATTAAATATGTTGAATATTGGTGTTCTTTTTTATATAATATTCATAATTTACATTCGTTATAGGCAAAATCGTAAAATGACGAATAAAGATTTTTTGGCTCTGATTGTCTTTGGCATATCTTGATAGAAGCGCCTCAGAGAAATGAAACCAATTTATCTGCTATATGCTCCTAGTAGAATTTGGGCGACGCCGACGGCAGCATAACGGAGACAATTGGGTAGGACATGCGAAGTGTGCACTATCTATCCTCACCTCATTATCGGAAGGGACACTAATCCGTCGCGGCTGGAAAGATACTAGTTGCAGCACCGGCAGGTTTACATGGTGAAATGAGCACTGGGTGATTTGACACTTTTTTTTCAATCAAGGTTGTTATTGAGACCAGAAAATCTTAATATCGGTTTGACCTGAATATATTGAATCTAGGGTGTCAAAAGTTGTAAAAGATTAACCCACTAGACCCCACACGCTTACGCGCACATATTTACTCACGACACAAATATTATCTTTCAATCTCACAACTTGTAATAGGTAGCTACGTCATTAATTATGGTTTAAAACGTCCATAAAAATGTAATGTGTTATCACAAGAAAAACAAATTCTTATTTTGTTTTTATTTTGTTATGTTTTGTTTGTTATAGTTTATATGTCACAAGATATTTCCCAAATTGTTGAATCATGTACTAAACAGGCAATTTAAAGCTATAGTAGTGAGTGGCTTTTAAGCGCAATATTGTTAACCTTATATTTTTTGTGTCATTGTTTAAATTCGCACAGGTTGTATATTATTTAGCTATTGTATAATTATGATAGCATATTCCATTTTAACATAATTAAAATGTAATAGAGCTTAATAAAACAATTTAATAAATCCCAATGTTTTATATTACTTCAAATGATAAACTTGGTCCTTATAATAACAAATCTTCTAAATATTCTTCAAATTCTTCTTCTCGGGACTTTTCCTCTGTTTCTGGCACACCTAGTAAAATAAAATGATCAGTAATAAATACATGGTGTCGTACATTTGGTGTGAAACGTTCCATCAGCCTTCCGTCGTTCAAGACTGGAAATATGCCTCCCCAAGAGAACACCACACGATCCTGTGCCGATGGATACTTCGATTCGCCGCGCCTTAAACTCTACGCTGTGCTGTCCGAATATGGAACCAGAAATTGCTCATGTCGTGTCCACAGTTCAAGTGAATAAATGCTTAGATAGGATTTTCAAAATGTGGGTTCGCATCCATCAGAGGTTACCTACCTATTGTTTATTAAATATTTAATTTAAAGAAGGGATTTTACGGGGATACAAAATAAATATAACGAGCAAATATAAATAATTAATGTTGACTATGTATAATAAGCTCTATGAAATAGTAGGTATGTACTATTAATACTTGGCAACTGGTCTAGGAAATAAAAAGTTTGGCAACCTCTGGCATAGACAGATCCCCGAGCATAGCTCATAGATAATATACTAGCATAGCCTCTCTATGACACGTTGCGCGACTGACCTTGTGTATGAGGTCAGTCATAGTTTTAGGTATGTAGAAGTATGAGGTGGTTACATTAAAAAATATTCAACCTGCCACATTTACTTTCCCGCAGAGTCTTAGTGGCTATGGGAGACTATGTTATGTATATATAGGATATAGATAATAAACAAGGACGGTTACGTGTATAGATATACAAATTACGAATATCATACAAACCTTTTTTCCATAAAGATTCCTCAGTATTCTCAGTAGTTGCATTTTCAGAAGAAGTGGAAGGCTCCACGGGATCTGGTGTGTGTTCGCGACTGTGTGCCCCGACACTTGCCGCTTCGGTTTCATCTGTATTCTTACTCTTAGCTCTTTTTCTTTTCTTTTGATTTTTATTTAATCTTTTAATTTCACGTTTCTTTGATCTGAAGTTTAATTTATCAGAACACTCCGAACAGAGACCTGATGAAATCAAATATATATATTATGTAGGTAGGTACCTAGGTATAAACAGCGATGATAGCTCGGCCTAGTCTATTAACGATATGTATGTAACGGTAGGTACTTGACATAATTTTAAATTCTATCCCAGGAAAATAAGAACTTTGATCTATGCCAAGAGATCTCCAACTTTTAATGTTAGATAAGACGCTTAGATAAAGGTACTTTATTTAAGGGTTGACGTATCTTCATATAGAAAAGGAAACGGATTCCCTATCTGCCTGCCTAAGAGATTTTATCGATGGCTTGTAGTCTTTGAACACGCACTAGGTAGGTACTGCTAATGTATTTGACAGTTCAACAGTCACGGGTTCAAATTTCGCTCGTAATTATCTTTTGCTGTTTTCATAAAATCTGTAGATACATGAAATAGGAACGACCAAATTAATCAAGCTCTTTCTCGCCATTTACCTGACCATATAATGTAAACCAATTCCTAACATACTAAAAGCCCCCTCATGGTAGCGTCTGTAACGAACCCCAATTGGTACAATTACTACACTTCCGGATCACAATCTGTTTGAGAGGGTTAAATAAGATAAGAATAATCTAGCACTACCTTTACGTACTCGTAGTGCATACCTAACTACCTATTGTTAATAAAACTTATAATCGAATGAGAAAAGCTCGACTCTAGTCTTGGACTAAGACACCATGTTACAGATTAAAATAAAATTAATTTAATGTAACGCCTGGTGATTTGTAGTATAAGTCTTGAACCTAGTACCTACATACCTACCTACAGACTCCAGCTCCCTTTTTATAAGTCTATACAAATAAATAAAATTGAAGTGTCAGGTTGTAGGTAATGTAAGTATAAATAACAACTTTTTACTAAATGTATACGAGAGTACCTATACTACATATATACGTCACCTATAAAAATATTACCAATTTTTAAAGTTTTTGTCCGTCTGTTTATTCCGGCTTATCTTCGCAATGGCTGGACCGATTTGGATGGGACTTTCACTAGCAGATAGCTGTTGTTACAAGGGCTACTTTTATTTTGGAAAAATAATTAATTAGGGTTCCGCGTAAAAGCAAATAAAAACCCTGAAATTGTGAATGAATACCACTCCGGAACGGCTGGACCGATTTGGACAGGACTTTCACTAAATAGCAGATAGCTGTAGTTACAAGAAATAACTTATGAATACAGTACATCAAATATACATCCACGGCTTATTTCCTGAACGGCTGGACCGATTTGGATTGGACTCACTGGACGGGGATACCTACTTTTATTTTGGATAAATAATTAGGATTCTGAACTAAAAAAGAAAATAACTAATTTCCACGCGGACGAAGTAACGGATAGCAACTAGTAATACAATATGTAGGTAATTTAAATTGTGTCGAGTCATATGAAGTAATAACCTTTGGAGGGGAATAAACATTATAGGGTATAAATACTTACTTATTTTATACGACTTAGATGATACCTTCTTTAGCTGCGTTATCTACATGGTTTGTGTGTACCTACCTATCTATGGGAATCTGTGTGACCAGCTACGAAGCTCCTCGGTGTGTTTTGACTGTACCGGGATATAGTCGTTCATTCTGTCATTTCATATTCACCAATTGAAATGATGAGTAACGGCTTGATAGTAGGTAACGGTCACATTTTCCGTTGATCCTAAGGTAGGTGGTACTCTACACGCACGTTAAAAATTGACATAGGTAGGATTATTGTTATCGCAGAGATAATTTGGTTAGGTAGGTACTTAAGATAGGATATCCGACTCACGAAGTTTTACTAGGGCATTTTTCTTTTCATTATCTTCTAAGTAAGCAAAGTTGACTTCCCAGGACTTAAGACTGCTAGCGTTGCTGCATACTTTATTACCACATAGAAATTGTCCTTTCCCAAGCACGACTTCTTTTTCAATGCGCCATCGCAAAGCAACCTAGTATAAAAAATATATTCAATTCCTAGATGTTTAATTTAAGTGTTGGGCAATAATCAATTAGATAGTTCCCATATCATTGTCCTTTACAGGTACATATTATATTGGTAGGGCCGTTTATTTATAATAGAATAGATTGTATGGCTATGACACAACTACGCTTAGGCTGGCAACTGGCAACGTGGTAAAAAGTTAAAAATAATCACGAATAGATAGGTGCGTCAAGGCACTGCAGGCTATAAAGTACCAATTCATTCTGTGCTCTAATTAATATTTATCTACTATGTACATATTCCACAATATTGTTTATGTATCTACGTCATTAAAACAATTTACAATAGATATTACTAAAATGAGACTTTAAAAAAATATATTTTAACCGACGACGCCCAAGACAAACTATTGCACGCCTTTTGACCGTGATTTTGTGGGATAAATGGGGATCGGCGGTGGCACGAACAGCCAGATGTGCATTACTATATAATCGATGCGGGTGAATGTATAGTGCTATATTTAGATTACAGAAAGGCAGTACGGCCTTTGTTGCATTCCCCAGTATTATACTTACACAAAGGAAGGTCTCGTGGGTAAAAAAAAGTAATTGTGTTACTTATGGGGTCGTCCCGGTAGAGGCTTGGAACTAGGGGAGAACCTTTACGAACGTTTACAATGTGACCTTCATCCTAACGTACAATTGAAAGTTTTTACGATTAGAGATTTAAATAACTGTTTAAATCTTGACGAATTATTCAAAAGAATAACTGCTGCATTAAGTGCAAAATGGGAGGTTTCTTATCTTCTCTAATGTCGAGATAAGAATTCTAAACTCACTTTGTTCTCTTTGTATCTGCTTAAATCGCAAATGCAGTACTCTTTGAAGAGCTTATCGTAATATTTTTTAGCAAGTTGTTTTTCCCAAGTATCGGCTTCATCTTCGTCATCCCATAAGAACTTGTTATTCTCTCTTATAATATCGAGGTCAGTTCTATCTCTGGACGTATCCCGTTTTAAGTGTCCAGTGGAACCTTTTGCATTCAGGCTATATACATTAACTAAGTATTTATGTAACTCATAGGGATTAAGATTACGCAATCTTGCAGACATCGCTAGTGCGACCTAGAACAAAGGGAAAATGCTTATAATAATATATAAATAAAACATAATATGCAACAAACAACTCTTTAATAAAATCGCAATTATTACTACATATTCTGATAAAATATTTATACTTTATAATCAAACGGGTCTTAATCTAATTGTCATGATGAGTTTTAACAAGGTGCATTTTAGATAAATAGAAAATTGTAATAAACAGTATAAATAATCGATTTGTGCACGAGTTATTACCTACTGTGAATATTATCGTCAGTCTTGTAGATTTTGCGTTTATTACATTTGGCTCAATATCATTACTTAAATCTACATCAAAGTCATGCAAAGTTAAATAACTAAAAAAATTAATAAATATTATGAAATATGATTATTGTCTATTTTAGTTTGGGCAATGTTAGACAATATTCTAAGGCATTATAATACAACCAGGATATAAGATACAAAGTGGCACATTAGATTATATTTATATTAAGCCTTTGGTTTTGTAGCCAATTAAACATAGAATATTACAATAATATATCTTTGGGTTTTTTGTTACTTATTTTGGTTCTATAAGTCTTATAGCAAAAGGAAGCAACCTTGCATAAATATTATAGAAGTTATCTTAATTTACTAATGATCCTTAAGTTACAAATAAATATTTATGCACATTTATACCACACAATTGTGATGTTTAAACAAAACATTAGTTTCAATCTTATCATTAAAATTGTTCAGGGTCTCAAATAATAAAAAATAGGAGACCATCAAATGGAAATATTGTAACATCCTATAAAACATTCACATTTTCCAGTCCCGTAACACACAAACTATTCAAATGTCTAAATCACTATTTATAATAACACTAAAACTAATTATTTGGTATATTCATAATTAAAACATTATAAAGAATAGGCACATTAAAATGTTATTGCTTTGGTTACAACACAGTACAGTAATAAAATCACTAGAAATACTTATCTAAAATTTTGGCAAATTTCACTTTCAACTGGTAGTATAGGTTTACAAAAATATAAATATGATTTGTCACAAAAAGGCTGTGACATGTATTAAAAAAGGCCTCTTATTGAATAGTAGACATCTTTCCTCTACCTAATGTAAACATTACAATAAGGCTATCTGAACCTTTGGACATTCCACTTACATAAATATCAATATATTAACATATGTATATCACTTTATCATATCTAAAAGGCAACATTGGTTTAGATATGTGTGACCTTATTGTAAAGCACCTGCAAAGACATTTTACTAATAAACTAACTATCCCAAACATGCAATTGAAAATCATATAAATAATATCCTTGAAAGCAATTACAGCAGAACACCCTAAGTGGCAAAACTCACATAAACACAGAAACACACCATAATGACTAAAATATGAACTAGATTGTGATAGCTTTAAAATTGGTATGAACAATTTTAAAGTTATATCCCTAACAAACATACAACTAAGTTTTTGGCAATAAGAGAATCAGAAATATAACTTGCTGAAAATATTACACCACATTAATTGGCAACAGAACTAATCTTTAGTGTCAACACATTTATAATTTAGACAGTACACAGCAATTAAATTGCATTCTATATTATGATATTAACCAAAGGTTTTCATCATTCAGTCTAGCTGTAGGAATTTGTTACCCATGAGTCTTCTCATGCTTCTTCATATTATCAGAGCGAGTAAAAGCTTTGTCACAAACACCACAGTAATATGACTTCTGTTTAGTATGCACAGTCATATGACGTGATAATTCACTTTTAGTAACAAATTTCTTTTCACAAACTGTGCATGCATGTTTACGAACATTGAGGTGAAATTTCATGTGTATTGAGAGTGAGCTGGATTGTGAAAATGCCTTATTGCAAAGTTCACAGACAAATGGTCGCTCACCTGTGTGCTTGCGTAAGTGATTCATAAAACCCGTTTTAGTATAGTCCTTTTGACATAGGTGACAAAAACTTGACTTAGATTCCAACATTCCAGGAAAGTGATTGCTAAGGTGTTTTCTGAGGTCCCAGTAGCTTGGAAACCTTTCTGAACAGACATTACAGGGATACTTCTTTTCTTCGGTGGGTTTAGCAGTGCATTTGTGCGAGGCAAGTAAACTTTCATTAGAAAATATTTGATTACATTGGTTGCAAGTATGACTAGCCTCAGAGTCTGTGGATAGTGTGACCTCCAAGTAATTTTCAATGGACATGACATTACCATTGGAACTATCTACGTCGTCTATATGAATCATTCGCTCCTTTGGCGAAATATCTTTAGTATCCATTTTTTCGACATAATGTCTGTAATCTAACGAATCTTTACCTGAATTGTTATTATCAGGTTCTACGAGATGTAAAACTGGTGACTCACTCTGTTCCCTATCCGGGGAAGTAGTTTTTTCATTGTCAGAATGATCATGTCTGGAGGACACATTATTATCAGATTCCCATTCATTTTCAACAATTTCTACGTCCGAATCGGAGTCTTCGGCACTTGAAACTGCGTTATTAACTAAATGAAATCCGATATCATCAAATCGTAGTACATTTGAAGGAAGTTTAACACCAACTATAGCCTGAATCGCCTGCCATGAAAGCTCCTGGGGGTTGTTCTGCATATTAAATCGCACTACTATAACCTACAAATGAGTATACATAAATTACAAAGTGTATTATCTTACATGCTAATGACTGTATTAATGAAATAAAAGGTTTAAAATTTACCTTTTATGTACACGATCAAAAATATGTTTATTTAAAAAATATTTAGATGACACCTTTGATTTCTACATCTAAAAATATTATATACAGACTAATAAGAGATAATATTATGCTAAAATGCACAGAGTATAGAGAATGATGCACTACTTAGACGAAGAATATCGATTAATATTTATGCACTAATATCAATTCACTCGTATTCATTAAATTGTATAAACTTTTTTCGGTTTGTGTTCAGTCCGGTTCTAAAGCTTAGGGACCCCCGAGTTTCGTATGATGAGTGAGAAAGGTCCAAACTGCTTTATTCGCTCCTTATTATCCTTCCTATCCTTTATAAACTTTCCTTTTTATCCTACCTATCCTCTCCTTAGTATCTTTCCTATACCATTCTTATTATGCTTCCTCTCCACGTCCTACCACTGTCCGCTTACCATCAGGTAGTTCGTATGGTACGATTGTTAGCCCAAGGAGTATATATTTTTATTAGTTTACCGTTCAGTTGATAATACCTATTTAATAACTTTGACTGTCGTCCTGACGGACTTTTGGGTTTTATGGTATATACTGGGTAATTTTTAACCAGTGCGCAAATTTTGAGAGAATAAACTTAAGCAAATTTTAATAAACACGTATTTTTTCTTATTTCGGATACGGAGGTAGAACGTGAATATCCGACATAGCCCACCCAGTTTGCATGCTGAAGTGGAAATGGGCAGGCCATATCGCTCGACGAACTGACAACCGTTGGGGAAAAAGGTTCTCGAATGGCGACCACGTATCGGACAGCGCAGCGTAACATGCCCTCCCATCAGATGGACCAAATATATGGTCAAAGCGGCAGTGAGCCGTTGGATGCAGTCAGCACAAGCCCGCTAGTTCTGGTATTCTCTTTGGGGAGGCCAATGTCCAACAGTGGACGTTTAAAGACTGATTATTGGATGAATAAAAGAGGTGGTAGATTTACTTTTAAATAATCATTTTGATAAACGTTGCGATTTTCATTAAAATATTTGTTACGGAGAGTTTCTTATTTACGACCTAGTTACAGACCTCAATCTAACTATCGTTTAATTTGCCCAAATATGGTTAAATATTTGTTAACCTGGCAACATTTAAAAATATATTGCTGTTCCAAGTGCGGCCACGCCGTGACTCCGTCTAGTAGTTCTTAGTCTGAGGATTAAACAATTAATGGAAATGTGTTCTATTACTGATATAGAACCCCCAAAAAAAGTTTGCGCACTGGTTAAAAATTTTTCCTGTATATGTCAGCTGTCAATATGTTCCATGCAGTCAATAATATTACATTTAGATAATGAGTTTTTGCCTAAAATCTGCCGGAATACCGTGATTTGTGTGTGATTAACTTTTATTATAGGTAAATGAAGATTATGCCGTCTCCTCGTCGTCTCGAATAAAGAAGCTGTTTTTAAAGCGCAAAAGAAATGTTTAAGGGCAATGTGTAACATAAAACAAACTAAAAGTTGCAGGCCATTGTTTGGGAAATGGGGTATATTAACTTTACCCTGTTTATTATATATTTTTGAAGTGGTTCTATTTATACGTAAAAATATGCATTTATTTAGGAATTTAAATAGTAAAAGACGGCATCTACAATTGTGTGTACCAGAAAATATAACATCTATGCATGGACGTATGAATAAACGGACAGCGCCTCGCTACGACAGAATTGAGGATACGTAATGGCGGCGGCTATCTATGTTGAGTGAATTTAGGGTTACCATGTTAGCCAAATTTTCCCCCTAACAAATACAGGTTGGCAGACAAATTTATTGGAAATGTATATAAAATATATCATACTATTTGAAAAGGTTAATAGTAGCCAAAAACACACTGTTTTGCTGTATTTATTTATTTAAAACTTACTGCATAAATCTGTATGAAGAAAATATTATAGTAGTCACAAGTAGTCACAACGAATCTTTGCGCCTCTGAAGTTAGGCACAGAGTGCGAAGCGAAGTGGGAATTTTGACAGAATCATACGATAAGTGCTGACCAATTCAAATGTTATTACGATTAACAAAATAATTAAATGAGATCATAATGTTTTCATATCTAAGTATTTAGGTTCTATTTATTTTTATATTCAATAAAAAGTATACGAGCGATTTCAGTGAATAAGCTTTAATCTAGATTTACAGATAAAACATCTTAGCAATTTTCATTATTATAGACTATTCTGTACGAACTCATTTTTAGTACACAGTGTAAATTATTTAAAAAAATAGACACATTCACTTAAAGAAAACAAATTACTAATTGGTGCAGTATTTTCTGGTGTTATGGTCAGCACCTTTGCGTGTAATCATAGTCAGCAGATAATGGGTAATAAAGGATAACAAAATTATATGGATAATAAGGGATTAACTTGCATGTTTATCGGGACAACAATGGCTGAGATGTCTTTACTGCGTTTTCAACAATTAATGTGTTTCCGAGGAATCCAACGCAGTTGTAATCGCTGGAGTTATTGTTTTAGCGCAGGTGGGGTTCACAGAATCCTAGGCAACTATTGTTCTTTTTCAGGTGAGCGGAATGCACAAAGCTCATTGTTTTAAACTGTTTTATGTTATTTATATGGGCCGCTAAAGTTTTTAATTGTAAACAGATATATTATTATTAAAATAGAATATTTTTGAGGAGTGGGTAAAGGTAATTTTGACGATCTCGTTTTGGTATTAGATAACGTCCCTTACCACTCCCATAAGGTAGAAAAAAATTGCCACTACAGGGTGGCGGCGTAACGCCAGTTCAAGTATGGCTAAATAAAAAAGTGGATAAATGTAATGCAATTAATAAATTAATACACTGATTAAAGCAGAATTACTGTAAATATTTATTATCAAAAAATGTAGTTGATGAGTTAGCTGTCGAGTACGGTGTCAACATCTCAAAAGACTTCCTTAACACTGTAAATTAAATCCCATAGAACTAGTATGGACAAAGGTAAAGGGACATGTCGCAAGAAATAACAAGTTTTAAAATGGCCGAAATTAAAGAATTATTTACGGCGGGGCTGAAGTTGTTGACACTGCGATGGTAGTTGAGATATATCGAGTATGTTATAAACTAACGAAATAAAATGATGCTACTCGTTCATATTAATGATTATAACAAAAAGATTCTTAGTAGACTCAGATTCTGAAAATAATAATTCAGAAATAAATAGTGAAAACTTCAGCTTTTATGTTTTCAATTTGGCCTAAAAATATAATAAGCAGACAATTAAGCATATACGGTGGGTGTTTAGGCCCTAACGGGTTTAGTAATAATATAGTGGACTGTATAATATAGGTTTAATACCAAATCAATATTACTTTACAATTTAAATGAAAGAAATGCCCGTATCTATATCTACGCGACAGTTATGTGTAGCGAATCTTAGTAACATATGCGCGCTGCTCGCGCGCGGGTCGTTACCCCCTCCCGATCCTCGTCCAGCCGCCGCTCGTGGAAGGTGCGCCGACATATTCCCCGGGTTGAAGGGACGTCTTCAAGAATCAACTGGAAGAGGGCAAATGCAGTTGAAAGCACGACGAATCGTGCCCCTCTTCGTCTTAACTTCTGCCACTCTCGTCACGCCGTCGATGCCTGGATAGGTCTTCACGACCCGACCCAAGCACCAGAGTAAGGGCGGCACTGTTTTATCCTTCACCAGGACTAGAGATCCTGGCTTTACTTCGCCTCTGGAACGTAACCATTTAGACTTGGCCTGTAGCAGAGAAGTATATTCATTATGAAACCGCCTCCAAAAGTGCTGCCTGATATATTCTATTCTCCTCCATCGATCCAGCCGTGTGATATTGGCGTCAGTCACACGAGAATAAGGTACAGTTAAAAGTGGTCGTCCAATTAGGAAGTGAGAAGGAGTGAGTGCCGAAAAATCGTTGGGGTCTGATGAGAGAGGTGTTAGAGGGCGCGAATTGAGAATCGCTTCAATGTGAGTGAGGCATGTGACCATCTCTTCAAATGTAAAATGAGTTAAATTTAACAGTCGTTTTATGTGATGCTTGCATGATTTTACGGCAGCTTCAGCAAGTGAATTAAAATGAGGGCTGTAAGCAGGCGTAAAAATAAACTCTATACCCTCCTGAGCTATTTCAGAAGCAACGCCTGACGACCTCACAAACCGACATACGTCGTTTGAGGCACCTACAAAATTTGTCCCGTTATCGGACGTGATGCTTCGAGGTTTACCTCGACGCGCCACAAAACGATTCAGAGCAGCCATGTAAGCTTCAGTGGTGAGGTCGGTGACGAGCTCCAAATGTACGGCTTTCACTGCTGAGCAAACAAAGATGCACATATATGACTTTGTTAGTTTGCAGCCGCGACCCTTGCGATCGGCCACCAACACTGGTCCAGCATAGTCAACATAACAATTTAAAAATGGAAACTCAAGATTAGTTCTTGAAGATGGTAATTGTCCCATCATAGGCTGTACATTTTGAGCCTTGTATCTAAAACATTTAAGACACTTATTCACGACAAATCTAGATAAGTTTCTACCACCCAATGGCCAATATGTCTGCCGAATATGTGACAAAAGTAATTGAGGACCAGCATGTAATAATTTTAAGTGCTGCGTTTCAAACATAAGTTTAGTAAGTCTATGCTTACTGCATATTACAATGGGATGTTTTACCCTAAAATCGTAGGGGGAATTACCAAGCCTCCCGCCCACGCGAATGAGATTATCACTATCAAGAAACGGAGTTAAAGGAAGCAATCTACTTTTATGTGGCAATTTTTGACCAGCTTTTAAATTATTATATATATCTGGGAACATCTCAAGTTGTGAATAATGAATAATTATGTTTAAAGCATTTTGCAGTTCTGTTGCAGAAAGATTACCACATAATTTGTTTTTATTTTTTAAGTTGTAGATAAACCTTTGTATATATGTAAATATTTTTTGTATTTTTATTAAACTAGAATATTTCTCCAATAAATTATGTATGATTGATGAATGAATGATGACGTCTGAATGGTGACTACTATATGAATAAATATTATCACTACTACAGTTACTAATGTAATGATTTACTACTTCCGGCAAATCATGGCTCTCCGTGTTAGGCATTTTGGGCCACTCATGTTCATTTTTTAATAAAAATGTGGGTCCGTTCCACCACAAGGTTGTATCTCTAATAAGATCTGCCCTAAGACCACGGGAAACAAGATCTGCCGGGTTGTCTTT
Organism: Leucoma salicis; assembly: GCA_948253155.1. NCBI lineage: Eukaryota > Metazoa > Arthropoda > Insecta > Lepidoptera > Erebidae > Leucoma > Leucoma salicis. The sequence continues at coordinate 12,767,338 of OX411815.1, forward strand.
CGACGGTACGTAACTCCAGGTATGTCCATATGTGCTTTCTTGAATCTCGTTCACCCTGTTTCTAACAAAAGATTTTAATTGGTTAGAAGGTGTAGAGAGCCAACCTAACACTATGGTAGAGTCACACCAAAATCTACATCTATGAATGGGTATGGTAAGCGATTCATGAACCTTAGCACACAGTCTTGCACCTAACAAAGCTCCACAAAGCTCAAGCCTAGGTGTTGTCGTAGGTTTAATAGGCGCTATACGATTTCTAGATACTAGAAGTTGAACAGCTGTGGGTCCATCGCTACTATACGAGCGAATATACACACAAGCGCCATACGCTCTATCAGATGCGTCAGTAAAGACGTGTATCTCATATGTAATAGAACCATCACACAAAATCCAACGTGGAATATTTAAATAATTTAAAGATGTTATTGTGCTTTCGAATGTAGACCAAATATTTTTTATTTCGAGTGATACTTCGTCATCCCAGTCATATTTATCTAGCCATAGACGCTGCATGATAATTTTTGCTTCGACAACGCACGGACCTACGAGGCCTAGTGGGTCAAAGATTTGACTAATTACAGACAGGATACGGCGTTTAGTTACTTTGACTGAGGACGAGATATTGATAGTATATGTAAGCGAATCAGAGTCACAAACCCAGTTGAGACCTAAAGTTTTAGACTGAGAAACATTAAGACGATACTCAGAAAATTGTAACACATTATTTGACTCGCTACTATCTGTAATTTGCTTAAGTATTTCTGGATTGTTTGATCGCCATTTACGCAAATTAAATTTAGCTGAGCCTAGAACCGATTGTACACCCTTTGATATGTCTATAGCCTCCGCCACGGTGCTTGCCCCACTAAGGTAATCATCTATATAAAAATCACGCTTTATGGCGATTTGTACACGACTATCCTCTGTGTTATCAGCCAGATTTACTAAGCACTTGGTAGCCAAATATGGCGCGCAACTCATACCAAAGGTCAATGTGTTTAATGTATATGTTTTAAGAGGTTCTGAGGAATCATATCGAAAGATAATTTTCTGAAGAGATCGTTGAACTGGACTTACCTCTATAGCTCTGTACATTTTTTCTACATCACTCGATACCACATACTTATGCTGACGAAAACGTATTAAGATACTCAATAGATCGTCTTGTACTACGGGACCGACCATCTGAATGTCGTTAAGAGACACTCCCGTACTAGTAGGAGCTGATGCGTCGAATACTACGCGTAGTTGAGTAGTGGTGCTAGAACTAATAACTCCATGATGTGGAATATAATGTTTCACTATGGAGCTTTTAGGCAAACAAGTATGGTCAGAGGAAATGTCCAATGTCATGTGACCTAGACGTTCATACTCTCGCATAAACATAACATATTTATGTTTATATTGTGGATCACGTATAAATCGCCGCTCTAGGGATAAAAAACGCTTTTTGGCATTAATGTATGACTCACCTAAAGCACTAGGATTTTCTTTTAAAGGCATTTTTACAACAAATCTACCATCGTCATTTCTAATAGTAGTTTGAAGAAAATGTTGTTCACACATTCTTTCTTCAAGAGAAAGTGCATGTTTTAATGAAACATTGTCAAGCTCCCAGAATTGAGTAAGGTCGGGAGTGACACTAGAATGATGGCAACTATATGTAGAAGAAAAACTCGACCGATGCGAGACACTACCTGAAACTAGCCACCCAAATTTAGTTTCGCAAAGCTTAGGTAGATTTTTCCCTAAATCTATTGTGTTAGTGCCTAAGACATTCCAGAACAATTCAGCCCCCACCAGGATGTCTACGACCGACGGAACGTTAAAGTTCGGGTCTGCTAGCATAAGTCCTGAAGGAATAGGGACGTGATTGATATGCACGAATGAAGACGGTAGAACTTGTGTGATTTCAGGCAAAATGTAACACTCGATATCTACATTGTAAGCACAGCATAAAGACTCTATTGTGAGATGACAAGACCGTGTACTAGTGGATATGTGATTATTTATACCCGTTACCTTGATGTTCGTACCGCGTAGAGACAAACCAAGCTTATCCATTAAATTCTGCGTTACAAAGTTCGCCGTGCTACCGTTGTCCAGCAGCATACGCGCAGTATACTTCGCACCTGTCGCGGAGATTACGTTCACCATAGCTGTGGACAGTAAGACATGCGAAGAAGTAGTAAGCTGTAAAGAATTGGCTGCGGGCATAACGTTTGATGTAGAGGGCATAGGCAATGGATTGAAAATCGTTTTAGGCTCAATACTTTCTAAATGTAAAAGCGTGTTGTGCTTTGACTTACAATATTTACAATGAGATAACTTGCATTGCTTAGCGGTATGTCCAAAGCGCAGGCAGTTCAAGCACACGTTATAATCGCCTGCCTTTTGTAAGCGATTTTCTATAGATAACTTTCTGAATGATTCACACTTATATAACGTGTGAGCTTGGGAACAAAGTGGACATTTATTTAGTTTATTAATGCTGTTACCATTATATTTCTTGTTTATTTGAGTAATTTTTGAATTATTTAAGGCAATAATAGTATCATTACAAGGACTGTTATTTAATTCAACGGATTCTAACCACTCCGCTCTCTTGCTTAAAAAAGTACAAAATTGTGATAACGTGGGATCAGCAGTTAAAAAGGTGTTTCTATGTTCTTCCCAATCGCGACTAGTTACCGAGTCTAATTTTTTAGTTAGTATATAAATAAGCAAGGTGTCCCAATGTTCAGCGGGCTGCTTTAACATTGTTAGTGCCCTAACATTTTTATTAATTGTATCAACAAGGTTACGAATGGCGACACTAGACTCCTTGGACACTGGACTGACCTCAAATAACATTTGTATATGGTTATTCACCAGAAGGCGGTTGTTGTTGTACCGCTCACATAACAAGTCCCACGCGATCTTGTAATGATCACCTTTAAAATTAATATTTTTTATAATTAAGGCCGCACTTCCCTGCAGTGAGGCTCGCAGGTAGTGGAATTTATTAATGTCATTAATACTAGAATTATCGTGAATTAATGACGTAAATGTATCTCTAAACTCTAGCCAGTATTGGTAGTTCCCATCAAAGTGTGGCAAATCTATTGTAGGCAAACGAACAAAATCATTTTTATTGGAATTATGTGCACCTGAGTCTGCATCTTTGAAGCCCGCCTCCGATGTGACACCGTCTGATGAAACAACGAGTATGCTGCGCGTGAGAGCCACCAGGTTAAAGAACTGACGGTCGAAGTCCTCACGCTCAGTGATGGTAGGGTCGGCATCATCTGTAAGGACATCAATTTGTGTTTGTACCTCATCGAACTCGCTATATATATTCTGGAACTTGTTAAAGCGCTCCTCTAAGTCTAAGCGTTGCAACTGAGATATCTCACTACTACTTTTAACTAAATTTAAATAATTATTGTAAATAGTCATCTTTGATTTTAATGAACTACGTTTTTTAAGCAATATTTTATAATTATCTGCCATTTTAAAGTAATATCTAAATCAAACTATGCAGGATTACTATAGATACAGCGAAACAGCTGAGTTATGCAAGAATAAAAGTATTGGTGCAAGCAGAAAAAGGTCAGTGTCACGTCAAGGTCAACGCTCGAACACGCGTCCGATAAAACAGCAAGAACAGTTATTAATATGCAACGGTGATGCATGTGTGCACTATTAAGTATAAATAAGTTAATAAAAGGATGCTATGAAAAGATTTAGAAGATGAAGAAATGATTTTTTCGGCAATATGCGAAGCAGGAAAATACCAATTGGAACGACTCACTCAAATACTGTATTTATACTCCCAAGCAATGACTTCAGCTTCCTCGTTGGCAATGAAAGTTGCTGCGGGAACGATTTCTTCTCCTCAAACTGCGTAGTCTCGGTCGAAGCCCACAATGGTGACCGATGACGAAGCGATATTGAATACGGCAAAACTAGTATCGTATTTTACCGCGCTGAAGGACCAATGTTTAGGCCCTAACGGGTTTAGTAATAATATAGTGGACTGTATAATATAGGTTTAATACCAAATCAATATTACTTTACAATTTAAATGGAAGAAATGCCCGTATCTATATCTACGCGACAGTTATGTGTAGCGAATCCCAGTAACCTATGCGCGCTGCTCGCGCGCGGGTCGTTACCCCCTCCCGATCCTCGTCCAGCCGCCGCTCGTGGAAGGTGCGCCGACAGTGGGCATCTATCACCTTATTTTATATCGCTTTCGTTAAATGCGATTTTCTTATGAACATAAATAACACTCGCAAATGCAATTTTATTACGTTAAAACATATTAAAATAGATATGATTACTTTAATTTAGATTTTGTAAATCCCACTACAATAATGAATTCATACTACTTATACTACTGATCAACGCAAATTCAAATTATTAATTTGAACCATCAGAAAATTTATTATAATAAAAAAATATTAATGTGTTTCGATAACGCAGAGTACAGCAACACTATTAACGATACGTGGCAATCAAATATCATTTTTACAAAATAAAACATCAGAGTATAAAAAGTAATAAATATAGAACCTAATGAATATAAACTATAAAACTCCCATATTTCGGGTAATTTGCACTAGTGAATATTAGCAATACTGGATTATTTTGTTTTAGTGAATTAGTGTTAATTTTATTGTATAAAATAGGGAACTAAGTGATAAAATTATTCGTTTACCTATGAAACGTGACTCCTGGATTTTTTTTCTTTCGGTCACTACGGTTTTTAAACCATTTCACCACACAAGACATGCTGTATTTTAATTTTTTTTTTCAGCGTAGACGTACCGGCTTTGTTAACGTTTGCCCGCGCAATGGCCGACTAACGTGTGAATGTGTGCGTGTCGGCATGTACGTACAGTGAACTGGCCGACTCTGAGTGACATAATCTTTTGTTAGCAAGACTCAGTCCATTCTTTTTATTAAGTCCATGCCCTGAAATTGAATATACAATATTTTTTTTTAATATGTGAATTTGGAATAATTTTATGATAAATATTTTAACCCTGACATTCAATATACAATATTTAGATATTTTTATATATATTTGTAGCATTTGACATGCTTAGCAACATACATTAAACACAAAATGAAAAATGTGAAATCGAAAATAACAGTCACGAGCACGATTCGAACCTGCATCTCCTGGATACCGTCCAGATGCTTGATGCTTGCTTGCTTTTGGTGCAGGCGTCACTCAAAGACGTTAAGTATGAATGTGTTATCGAAGTTAGCAGTCAGGAGCAAGGGTCACGATGGCTGAATTGGCAAAGCATCTGAACGGTATCCAGGAGATGCAGTTTGGAATCCTGCTCGTGACTGTTATTTTCGATTTCACATTTTTCACTTTGTATTCAATATACAATTTTTTTTTTGACATATATGTTATAATTTTACTAAATACAATTATTATAAATGACTAAAACATCTGTATAATGTATTTTAAATGCGTTCATTGTATTAGGTACTCGTTTGTTTATAGATATAATTCTTTATTTGTAATATTATTATTATAGCTACTATTTTTGCATGCCGCTGCGACGGTTTAATATGGATAATCTTTTGTAAATTTATAAGAACTTTTAACTCATACCCATGTTATGCAAATAAAGATTTGAATTGATTTCCTTCTGTTTCCTTACTCTGTGGTATTATGTAGTATACCTATACTCTATGTTATTATTATTCTGTGCTATGTCAGTGTCACTTGTCAGGTTTTGGCGGGAACACGAAGAAGATCATGTCGTCGCTCTGCATTATTTTCCTAAACTTGTGTTATTTCAAGTATTAATGTGTAAAAGTGGTGGCCTTTTGCTTATTAACTATTTGTGTATGTGCATAAGTGTTGGCAAGTGATGTAGTGCGACATAACGTGTTTTTTCTGGTTGTCTCCAAAACTCCATAGAAGCTTCAGTAAGGTTGCCATCGTCTTACTGGAGTGGGAATTTGACTTGACTGACTAATTTTATATGACTGACTTCGACTATGACTTGTTTTATGAACTAAACTTACGTGTGATGAGAGAATAACGATGTTTATGTTAGTGTTAGGCAGATGGTGCTTCCAAAGCCTTAAACAAATTAAATAAAAGAAAAATGTCATTTGTCAGTGACAAGTGACACTGAAATACACACAGCCTTGCTAGCTGGGAGTTTTGGCGGGAACATGAAGAATCTGGCAATCTGCATTATTTTCCTAAACTTGTGTTATATCCAGTAAAATGTGTAAAAGTGGTGGCTTTTTGATTATTAACTATTTGTGTATAATATGTGCATAAGTGTTGACTGTTGTTGACTTTCTTGTAATAATTTCTGGTAATAATGTAATGTTTAGATCTGAAACTTTTATTGAACGAAAGTCTTGTACTCTATCTCAGTAGAGATATATAACATTTTTAGGAAAAACTCACAAAATGGTTAAATCACTAATTGAACTACAGGAATTTATTAAGTCGAAAGATAATTTTAATAATTTCCTCAGTAATTCTAAGGTTCCGACTATTTGTAAAAGCGAGCCTTGTATGCTAGGCGTGGATGAAGCAGGACGAGGTCCAGTTTTAGGTAAACATTATGATGTCTGGCATAAATTTATGAGAGATTGGTGCTTTCATTTAAATCTTAAGAGTATCTCATCTAAAAGTAAAACATTTCATTTCAGGTCCAATGGTATATGGAATAGCTTATTGTCCTATAAGTCACACTAATATTCTTAAAGACCTTGGCTGTGCTGACTCAAAAGCATTGACAGAAGACAAAAGAGATGACATTTTTATGAAGATGCTATCAAATGATGAGTGTGTAAACAGTATAGGATGGATGGCTGAAGTGATATCCCCAAATTATATAGCAAACTCTATGTACAAAAGAGCAAAGCATTCTTTAAATGAGGTCTTAAATTTATTTAAGTGCTTATTATTAGTATAGTACAACACATTTTTATCTAGTTAAGATATAAGTACTTCGATGTACAATATTTAGCCTCAGCTTTTTGAAAATTATATATATTCGAGTAAAATTAAACAGTGACATAAACCAGTCACATAAGTTATGAAAAACTGGAAACTGCTAGGCTAACCACTCTGGCCTGCGGTAAGCCTATTTTTTACTTGTGGAGATGGCTCATGTCTGGCACTGGTATATGTTAGACCTAAAACAAGAATAATGTAAAGAAGAATTTTTTTACATTATTCAAGGATCTAGTTTATCTATATTTACTATGTAGCTTTAATTATTAAAACCAAAATAAATTCCAGTGGTTTAGCTTGAAAACCATTGAGATAAAAAACCACCCTACTTTCCTTGTTATAAAGTAATAAAAAAAATTATATAAGTAGTGTTACCTTAAACACAAAGTGAAAAAATGTGAAATCGAAAATCGAAAATAACAGTCACGAGCAGGATTAGAACCTGCATCTCCTGGATACCGTTCAGATGCTTTGCCAATTCAGCCATCGTGACAATTGCTCCTGACTGCTAATTTCGATAACACATTCATACTTAACGTCTTTGGGTGACGCCGTAGTGTAACCTTCTTATGGATTAATTTTTCATTATTTTATTATCTGTAGGTGTCAATGAATTCTGCAATTAGTTTAATAAAAAAAGCAGCTGAGGATGGAGCTAATATAACTGAAGTTTATGTAGACACAGTAGGGCCTCCAGAAAAGTACCAAGCAAAGCTGGCGGAGATATTTCCTAACTACAAAATAACTGTAAGTTATATTTAAATTGACAGAATAGCAGGTTTTGCTTTACATAAATCAATATAATGAAAAATTGTAAGAAAACCTAAAAGTTTTTCTCAATAGCTTGTGAAGTCTGCAAACCCACATTGTGCCAGCGTGTTTGTGCTATGGCTTAAATACTCAAAGTGAGAGGAGACCCGTGCCCAATACATAGGACAGTAAAGTTTGGGAAAAGTCAATACTTTTAAAGAGAATTTGACCGTATCCATTGATTTAGTAAATGTTTGTAAGCATTAAGTCTATATCGCTATTGTTTAAGTAGTACTCTTCATATTATTGACTGGTGGCCCGTCCCGGCATTGCATGGGTGGAGACTTCTTTTTTAAATATTTTTGGATAAACATAGACTAAATGTATCTTTATGTAGGAGTAGTAACAAGTAGCTTTTTTCAAATTAAGTACTATCTAAAGTAATAAATATCTATCTAGTAGTAAATATAGCCTGTCATTTGTATACATGCAAAAATACTAATCTTTCTCTTTATAATATTAGTAATAAATATAGCCTATGTTACGCAGGTATAATGTAGCATTCTAATCATTGACCTAATAAAAAACGATGTCAGGGTTTAGTACAAATTTCACGAACAAAGTGTCTCTAGTCAATAGACAGTCTATATTAATACAAACTTCAACATTCTAATTTGAAACCTTGTACCATTATAATAGTGTTGAGTTTTCTTTGCAATAATTTATTAGCTTATGTAGCTTCCACCAATAGGCTGCACCATGATCACCTTAAGCAGCTTCTAGTGAATATTATGTGTTGATGATTCAAATATTCAAATCTTTTTTTTTTTATTAATCGGCAATCAGTCGCTAGACTATAAGCCGATGTGTTATGAGCGTTTTGAATTGGAAGGTGTAAAGGCCTATGCCTCAACTGCCTTTTCACAAAACATCCTTCCTTTTCAATCTTTTAAATTGTGAAGGATTTAGGAGTTGAGTTGCCAATGCATTAGTATGAACAGATAGGCGTTCTATATATTTCTTTTTTGCCTTTTCTATTTGTCTTGTACCGTAGGTATGTTGAGGTGTTCATGTAATTCTTCATTTCTAGAGTACCATGGTGCGTTTGAGATAGTACGCAGGATCTCATTTTGTACTCGTTGAAGGTACATAATGTTACTTTTGCTGGCGGAGCCCCATAATGGAATACCATATGTCCAAAAAGGCTTTAAGACCGAGTTATATATCAAAAGTTTGTTATCAACCAACAGAACTGAGTTTCTGCCCATGAGCCAGTGTAGATTCCGAAACTTTAGGTTAATCTCATCTCTTTTCTTTTTGATATGATATTTCCAGGTGAGTCTTCTATCCAGGTGGAAGCCCAGGTACTTTATATGATCAGTATGTGGCAGAAAATCTGTACCTAGTTTAACTGGTGGACAATTGCCTCTTTTTAGGGTAAATGTGATGTGATTTGATTTTGGAGCACTAGCCCGAATTCGCCACTTAAGCCATTTAGTCTCATCCAGTAAGAGTTGAAGTTTTCTACTAGCCTCGCTCGGGTCTTCGTCACTTGCAAGGAAGGCTATGTCATCAGCATAAGTCACAACGAAAACTTCGTCATAAGTCGGAAGGTCCGAGGTAAAAATGTTGTACAATATAGGGCCGAGAATAGAGCCTTGCGGTACACCAGCTTTGATTTTACGTAGTGTGGATCTAGCATCTCTCTGTTTGACTTGAAATAGCCTGTCTGTGAGATATGATTTAATAATAGGATACAGAGAATGTGGAAGTTTCTCTTTCACCTTACCTAATAGACTGTCATGCCAGACTCTATCAAATGCCTGCTGAACGTCCAGAAAAACTGCAGAACAGTACAATCTACTTTCGAAGCAATATCTAATTTCATGATGAACCCGGTGCATTTGCTCAGTGGTGGAATGAAGTTTACGAAACCCGAACTGGTGCTTGGGTATAATATTTCAACGATCCATATAATCCTTTAAGCGTGATGAAAATATCTTTTCCCACAACTTAGAGAGAACTGGTGTAAGGCTAATTGGACGGTATGATGAAGCCTCTTGAGGTGGTTTTCCGGGTTTGTGGATCATTATGATTTGAGATATCTTCCAGATCTTAGGTATATATGATAGTCTCAGGATTGTATTGAATAGTGAAGAAAGTAGTGTTAGTAGTGTGTGTGTGTGCACCTTTAAGGCAGATTTTTTAACACTGTAGGGGTAATTAAGTCAAAGCCAGGAGCCTTATTTGATTCTAATCGTCTGATTTCACCTGCTATTTCTTTAGGCGATGTGGGTTTGATTGGCAGACAAAGTTGAAAATCTTGATTTAGTATTTCTTCAACATCTGATTTATTATCTCCACAGTTTGGCTCAAACACTCTCTAGGTGGTCTGCAAACACTTCCGCTTTTTCAGTCAGTTCTAGCCCATGATGTCAAAGATTTTAGAGGATGGAGATGTTGTTGAGGTTTTCCAGTGACTTTTATTGCTTTCGATATCGACGTCACCCTTCCCCTGAGGCAACAAGCTTTCTAGAGTTTTTCTGAGCATGGAGTTTGCTGACTGTTGCAGTAATGCCAGATTGAATGCAGTTTTGTCTGCTGGGTGCTGGAATTGGTGCCAGATTCTCCTTAGTCGCCATTTTTCCCTAAGTTTCGCTTTAATATCGTTAGATTGTGGCGATATCAGAGGCACACGAGATAAATAGGGTGAGTTTTTCCAAGCAGAGACCTGAATTTGGTTAGTTATACGTTCACAGGCGTTGTCTATATCTTCTGGTGTTTTCAATGGAATATTTAAATTAATGTTGTCTTCCAAGTAACTTTGGAAACTGTTCCAGTCAGTTTTACTATTTGTTAGGGTCTCTGAACGCTCCACGCTTAGGACTGTTGACCTCAGGGTGAGGATTACCGGCGTGTGGTCGGATGATCCATCGAGACTTGATTCTATGGAGTAGTACTTAACTTGACTTATGCCCTTGGTAACAAAGAAGTCCAACACGTCAGGTAATTTATTGTGATCGGACGGCCAGCTAGTTGGTTCACCAGAGGATATTGGTATCAGGTGGTTTGTATCTAGGCAGTTTTTGAGTGAGCGGCCTCTGGGCAGAGTGATACGTGAACCCCATTGCGTGTGTTTAGCATTCCAGTCCCCTCCTGATATGACTTTATTTCCAAGTTGTACGAAGTAGTTTTTAAATATCTGTGGAGTTATTTTATGTTCAGGCGGGCAGTAAACAGCAGATAGTGTTATCGGACCAGCACGATCCATTAGTCTGATTGTTGTAGCCTGAATGTGTTCCGTAGAGTAGTTTTCCAGCACAACATGCTGTAAGTTTGCTCTGATCACTACTGCCGTACCCGCGTGAGCTTTTCCGTCACCTGGATGTGGAGTGAAATAAATGTTAAACTCATTAATTTGATAACTGGTCCTCCTAGTAAGTAGCATGAGACTCAGAAATGAGAACTATGCCCAATTTATTACTTTTTATTACTTCTTCAAGTTCTAAGATATTCGATGATAATCCATTAATGTTCCAAGTTGCAATTCTTAGCTGTACTAAGAATGTAACTTAGAGACGACAGATGTCAATAAGTTTAGAAGGGTGCCTATTTGTTGTATGAGCTGATCTATCTTTTCAGATTGTTTGATTAAAATTTGTTCAATGAAGAAACTTTTTTGTGTGTTAAATTTGGTCTCAGAGCCAGGGTTAGGATAGCATCGGTTTGCTGTGATATCTGAGTAAGTTCTATCATCCCGTAATTTTGTTATTTTCGTTGCAGTAGTGGTTATGTTAGAATCGGTTTGTAATTCAACTGATTTTGTTCTATGAGGTCTCAGGGGATTCATTTTTGATCGATTTTCTTTCCTGGCCAGGATTTCCTTATAGACCTGGCAGCCCTTATAATTTGCTGGATGGTCACAGGAGCACAGAGCGCGGGAGTATTGCGATCCTTTTTTGGACAGTCTGCTTTGTCTGTGTGCTTCACCGCATTTCACGCATCTAAATGGTCTCATGCAATTGTTCTTAGAGTGGCCATACTGTTGGCAGCGCTGGCACTGAACAATGGATGTGGATTTGCGAGGGCCCTCTATTTTAACTTGTTGGTGATATATGAACTTGATATTTTTAACTGCTTTATTATTTTCATTTGGTTCAAGATTGACGAAAAATGTAAATGATGGAGTTTTTTATGGACCGTAGCGGGCATTAATAATTTCTTCACAAACTCGATTTCCAGTGGCTTCAATCGCTTCAATTATTTCATTGTGAGGGGTAGTGTAGTGAAGTTTCCTAATAACTATGCGATATGGCCTCTTATCTCTTTGAGTAAATGTGTGGCCAATTAAGCCTTTTTTTCCTTATTATTGAAATTACGGCCTTGTAGGTGTCAGGGCAATCCACTAAAACACGCAGTAAGTTTTTGTTTACTATTCTTATCTTAAATAGTTTTGGATTACACACTGACTCAATTAGTTTGGAAAGCTCGTTCAAATCTTCTATTCCATACAGAACAATAGGAGGAGGCTTATTTGTTTTTGAATTGACAGTATCACTTGGGTGTTCTGGTTGATCTAGATCTAGAGATGTAAACCTGTTTGATACCATCGGTAGGCATGTGTCTGGAGGAGAATCATTGATTCTTTTGCGCTTGCGAGGTACTTGTTGCCATGATGGTGGTGCTTGCAGATCTGATGAACAGATTGTTAAGTCTACAGTCTCGTTGACGTTGGATGATTGTGGTTTGACGTTCGGTATAGTTATATCACTAAGGGAAGCCGAACGCGGGCTATTAAATAGTCCCGTATGGAACACTTGTTGTGCAAAACCCTTGCACAAAAGTGTGTGTTTTTGGTTTGTTTTGGTGGATATATTTTGATAGGATTCATTCATGTTTGGTCCCACGAGTAGGGTAGAAATATCCGGTCGCTCACAGGGTGACGCCCATTCCTGCAAGAGGGCACAATACAACAATGCTGACCTGTCACATTGAGGTTGGTGCTAGCGACTAAAGTCCTTTCAGCCATTCATCCCATCGGCGCAGTCCTCACCTTAGGTGTAGGGTAATTATTTTATTGAGATTGTCTTTCTCGCGGACCAGGCGGTGAAGCCTAGGCCACCAGCCTTACAGAACATCACTGTAAGGACCGGGTTGTTGAGGTCATTTCCTACCTACAACAGGAGAAGCTTATTCAAAACTTAAAAACAAATTATTTGTTTTTAATGAAAATAATACACAAATGATAAAAAACAATAGTCTACTTACTGAAAATAAGTATTCTATTTTCACTTTAGTTGAGTAGTTTTTACACGTTTTCACAATACAGTACGGCATATTGGACGTATAGTCAAGTCGGTCGACCAAACGAGACTGGCGCGCGATTGTTTCTCCTTTGGCGTTTTCTTTCTCTTTTGGTTCGGACTCTTGAGCGACACGACATGAGGTCCATTTGTTGGTAGGTCAATGATTTTAATGGTGAAAGAATTTTTGAAATTGGTCCAGTAGTTTTCGAGTATATTCTTTCAAACATACAAAATACAAATCTTTCCTGTTTATAATATTAGTATAGTATAGATTTATTTTAAATGTTACTAGCTATGAAATATTTTTTTTGTAAAATAATATGCCAATTTATTCAAACATATAGGTTGATAAGGTTGATGTAAAGATAACATGCATTAGGCAGTCTTTAATGGTTTTAGGTTGCAAAAAAAGCTGATTCAATATATCCTATAGTATCTGCAGCCAGTATTGTAGCAAAGGTGACGAGAGATCATGCATTAAAAGTGTGGCAGTTTAAAGAAGGATTAGAAATGGATTATACAGAATTTGGAAGTGGTTATCCTGGAGGTGTGTAAATAAAACAGAATATTTTGTAAAGGTTGTCTGTGTTTGTAAACAAGAACATTACCGCCGAATTTATTCTCGCGAATATTGTATTATTAACTATGGGAAATAAGCACATAATATCACAAGAGAAAACACACCCAAAAGCACACTGGAGATAGGGCCAGGTATCGAGTGAAATTTCTCATTTGTAGTTGGAGCAGAATCAACTGGTATCAACATCATTGTTGTTTTAAAAATGCATTAGGCATCTCCATTTCAATGTTTCGATTGTAAGGGAAAATAGTCCATCCGCTCCACACTCATCTATTGAGAATAGTGGTGGTTCTGTAGAATGCAGCAGCTTGACTATGTTCCTGGGATTGCCAGGTCCATTAGCAGCACCACTGAAGTAATTTCTACCAGTTCCAGTGGTCTGCTAGTACAGGAGAAGAGACGGCGCACGACGGCTTAATTTAGAGGGTGAGAGCCTTACACTACCCTGTTCGTTGCTCCGAAGTACGGTAAAAACAACTAACTGCCTCTGTGCAGCAGCGGTAGTGTAAGCTATTGCTGATCATGAGGTCTCGGGTTCGATACCCGGGTCGGGCAATGTTATTGAAGTTTTACATAAAAAGAAAAATTCTCAGTAGCAGCCCGGAGTTTGGAAAAGTGCCCGGTAGACGGCAATAGGCTCGCCCTCTATTACGCTGGACTTACACATAGCTGGCGAATGGTAGGTGTTGTAATACAACACCTACCATACCTACCTGCCTACCCCTTCGGATAATACAGGCGTGATGTCTATTAGCAGCCTTTACTAGTTATCATTAGGCGCTTGAAGTTCATCTGCCATTGTTATCTAACTGTGAAATAAAAGGAAGATTGGATATAGTATGCAGTTTAACGATTGACTAACCGACTATTGTAATATTACTAACAATGAAATGTTTTGATGCCAGTAAAATTTTTGTCATGTTTCAGATCCATTGACAAAGAAATTCATTCGAGAACAGATTGATCATGTGTTTGGGTATCCAACACTCGTTAGATTCAGCTGGTCTACTGCTGAGTTAATGCTACAAGAAAAAGCAGCTCCATGCACTTTTGAAGAAGTTGACGATCAAGGTTCTACTATGAAGCCGAAAACAAAATCAATAAGTTCATTTTTTTCACCAAAACCCGATGTCAGAATAACCAGAAAAAGGCACAAATTTTTTGAAGAACGTTTCTTGACTGTTGGCAATCCATTTGAATGAGATTAAGTTTTATGAATAGATATTGGATTTTATAGAATTGTTTATTTAATACTATATTTGTATTGTAATCACATTCCTGATATTATATTAAAGTGGTTTCGAGCTCGATCCCCAGCCCTAAATTTACGCTGCACACGCCACACCTCTGACTTTTTAAGATTTTTCATAATTATGTGTCTATTTGTTACAAATTTTCACAGCTCGGTGTTGGAAAGCATCGCGAGGAGACCTGCATGCCTGAGAGATTTAACTAGCTAGACTCAATGGCTTGTAAAGTCTGCCAATTGAGAGGAGGCCAATGCCCAATGGTGGTACTGTAAAAAAAATATGTAAATGCCGGAGTCGTGGAAACTATCCTAACTATTATAAAGCTGTAACAGAGCTGTGTCTGTCCATTTAAGATATTTGAGATAAAATACCGGAGTACGGAAAAAGAGCGGTGTTTTAAGGCAAAATTTCTTTAGAACGAAGCGTCGCTAAATGCGGGTGTTCGGGGGACGCGGTACAACGATAGCTCCGCTCCACCCCTAGATCAAAATCTATCTAGCGGTAAAATGTATTTTACAGTGTAATAGAGCAAATATTTCTTGTAATGTCTTTTCACCACTACGGCACAGTCTAAGAACCATACAGTCAGTCCTCGCCTTTGATGTTGTCGAAAAAGCCGAATCCGTCTAGACATTCGTCACTACGAATAAAAGTGCTAGGGTTGTCACATTGACAGGAAATGAAAATATATATTCATAAATCTATATTTTTTATATTCTTTTTTAAACATACATAGCATGATGCCTGTATTCCCCGAAGAGGTAGGCAGAGGTGTATTACACACCCACGGTTTGCCAGCTATATTTAAGTCCCATATAATAGGGGGCGAGCCTATTGCCGTCTACCGGGCACCTTTCCAAACTTCGGGCTGCTACTGAGAATTTTTCTTTTTACGAATAACCTCAATAACAACCCGACCCGGGGATCGAACCCGAGACCTCATGATCAGCAATCGCTTACACTACCGCTGCACCACAGTGGCAGTTAGTTGATTCTACCGTACTTCGGAGCAACGAACAGGGTAGTGTAAGGCTCTCACCCTCTAAATTAGTGTCATGCGCCGTTTCGGCTTTAAACCAAATTAGATACATGGGGATAACCCCACATAAAAAAACTAACTACCTATATCAGTTTTGGTAGCACCGAACCCAAAGAGCTCAACTTTGAAATGCACTTTATTTTATCCCATTATTGGGCATGGGTCTCCTCTTAAATTGAGAGGGATTCAGGCCGCTGGCAGACTATACAAGCCGCTTAGAAAATCTCACAAGCATGCAATGCAGGTTTTCTCATGATACAAACATTTTCTCGAAAAATCTTGAAAAGTGTCGGCTTTAAAAACATGAATAACATAATTCGGGAATTTACAGTCTTGTAACCCATATTTCAAAAACATAAGGTACGTGGCGGACATTATGCATTTTTCTAAAAAAAAAAACATTTATTTTTATATTATAACATTTTATTTTGATAGCCCTGACAAATAGCTCCCGAACGACTGAGCGTAGATGTCCGTTCGGGAGCGCCAGAACATTCTATATGCGTTAGGGTGGCTGGACCACAATCTATACTAATATTATAAAGAGGAAATATTTTGATTGTTGGTTTGCATTGAATAGGCTCCGAAACTACTGGACTGATTTAAAAAAATCTATAGTCTAATAAAATTTCCTCCCTCTCTGCTACTGTCATGGCTACTGTTACGTATAGTTTTAAACTGTTCAATAAAACAAATATATGAACATAGTATTTTATTGCTCTAGCCGGCATAAATACAATAAATATTCAACATACTCTACGTTTATCCCAGCGTTTAAAAATGAATGTCTACCCGTGCGAAGCCGGGGCGGGCCGCTAGTTGTTTATGTGTAGATAATCATTATTAGGCATAGACGCAATGATCAAAAAACCAACGAAGCGTTGGAGTGAAGGAAGATCGTAATCGATAGAGAGATAGCGAAACAAAATGCATTGACATATATACGGTCAATGTTTATCAGAATCAGGTGGAGTCGTGTGCACCTGTAATATAGGCGTTAACTTTCCTATTAGATCTAGAAGCTGCGTTATACTTCCGCTGCTCCCCTTTTGCGTTTGGATCTTGACATTTCCTGGGTTTATTCCAGGCCAAATAGGCGAACTGCTTCTGACGTGCAGCCTCCCTGCAGGTACTGTTAAACCAGGGATGGTTACGACCGCTGACGGGTATCTTGGTTCTTGGGATAAATGTATCCAACCATATTAGCACAATTTCTGTCATACAGGCCTAACGTATTCATGCGTTTCTAATTTCTGTATAAACAGGGAATCTAAAATGATAACATATATAACCAATAACAAGAAGAAAAAAAAAGCAATTTAATAAATGACATGACTTTAATATATTCGATATTGGGTTTGCTGGTACGACGTAACAAACTCTTTTTAGGGTTCCGTACCCGAAGGGTCATAACGGGACCCTATTACTAAGACTTAGCTGTCTGTCTGTCTGTCTGTCTGTCCGTCCGTCCGTCTGTCACCGGCGATAGCTAAACAGTTGAAATTTTCACAAATGATGTATTTCTGTTGCCGCTATAACAACAAATACTAAAAACAAAAAAATAATAATATTTAAGGGGGGCTCCCATACAACGTCTGTCTGTCCGTCCGTCTGACACCAGGCTGTATCTCAAGAACGGCGATAGCTAGACAGTTGAAATTTTCACAAATGATGTATTTCTATTGCCGCTATAACAACAAATACTAAAAATAAAATAAAAAAATATTTAAGGGGGGCTCACATACTCAAACGTAATTTTATTGGCCTTTTTTCTCGCTATTGATAACGGAACCGGTAGACGCTTGAAATTTTTACAGAGTATTTAATTATATATTCACTTTAAAAATAAATAATTAAATTAAAATAAAACTAATATTTAAGGGGGGCTCCCATACACAAACGTGTTTCTTTACTCGTTGCGCATCTAAGTTGAAAACCACGAAATGAGTCAAATTTTACTTGCAAAATTTGGTAACAGCCAAACACCATGGTTACAGAGAGTTACAATAGTATAATGTTGTTTACCTGGTCAATGGTACGGAACCCTTCGCGTGCGAGTCCGACTCGCACTTGGCCGGTTTTTTTATCAATTTTCGAATACTCACCAACAGATGAAACGTCATTTTCCAATTATTATTTTTCAAATTTCGTGTAGGTACCTAACTAAGCAATAAATCTTTGAAATAATTAATATTTTAATAAAGAAATTAAACTAAATATGCGTATTTATGCCGAAAATTCTTATAATATGCTTTTATAATATTAAAATGACGATATCGGTGAATTGTAGGTAGAACGCAACTTTTCGACGATTAGATATCTCTCGGTAATGAAACAAGAAAATGTACGAATTATTATTTGTGAATGAGGAAAACGAGAACTTTAGTGCGAGCGGGAAACGAACCTGCGCCCTTCTTTTCCGGGGAAGTGCTCTAATCCACTGAGTTATCGTACTCCCTTGCGGTCATACCCAATTTCCTCATCACATTTGTCTTAAAGACCAACGCCGTCTATCGAAACGCATTTATATGCATTAATCCAATATAGTAAGTTTAATTTTGCAATTAAAATTCATACTACTTGATGGCGTGATTTTTTTAAACATTTTAATCTATATTTTTAGCACTTGATATGCTCAGCTACTTTTAAAGTACAAATTATTATTTGTGAATGAGGAAAAAGAGAACTTTATTACGAGCGGGAATCGAACCTGCGTCCCTTCCTTTCCGGGGACTGCTCTAATCCACTGAGCTATCGCACTTCCTTGCGGCCATACCCAATTTCCTCATCACATTTGTCTTAATGACCAACGCCATCTATCGGAACGCATTTACATGCAATATATAATATAGATGAAAACAAGAAAATGTTTTTTAAAATGCATATATTTGTAAATTTAAACTACTTACACATAAAATGTTATGCCATTTTGTTTTAAGTTTGATCCTGAGCCATTTCTACACCCATTAACAGCGCGCACTTCATGGTTAAAGAATTTAATACTTATTTATTTAAACGTAAGATGCGTCTGAACCGAAGGCAGTGACGGTCTCCCGCTCACGATCTGCCGATTCCACCTCCTTTGCATGCATCACCTGCTCGCAAAAGGAGACTGCGGCGGTGGCTCCCACCCTCTCTCACTCCGGGCCATGGTCTTTACTACGTCCGGGAGTGAGAGGTTTTCCACCCTGTCTGCCGCGGTGAGTTCACGTCGCTGCTCTGCCCAAGCTGAGCAGTCTACCAGCGTGTGCAACGCCGTATCCTCAGAGCAGTCCCCGCAGCGATGGCACCGGGCTGTCTCTTCTCGGCCTATGCGACACAGATATTTCCCGAAGCAAACATGCGCTGAAAGTACCTGCGTCAAACGGAAAGTGAGAGCACCATGTCGTCTCTCCAGGCACTCGTCCCATGACGGGACTTACCGCCTCTATAGAGGCGTGCCCTGCGCTTGGTCACACAAGTCGCGCCTTCCACTCAACTAGCAGGATCCGGTAAAGCTCATAACTCCCCCACTCCCCTTATTTTTTTTTTTTGTTAAGGCGCAAAAAAGTGTTCCTAACGGCACTCCCCGTCGTTCGGGGCAAAGAACAGGGTAGTGTGGGGTCCTCACCTACTAAAGAAATCCGCCGTGTGCAGTCTCTCCGCCTTTATTGGCGGGCCACCGGAACCATATTACATTCCTTCAGTGGTCTCCCCCTCTCCCCTACCCAAACGCATGTGTATTTTTTTACACGCTTTTTATGAGCTTCACCTGTATGTTTGTTTGTTTTTATGTTTGTAACCGACTCCTTTGGGCACGATTTTGACCCACTTTAAACGATCAGATTTTATTCAAACTTTGTAATTTATCGAGGACCGATGACAATACACTAATTTGATAATCTTCGAACGTGATTTTCAACCACTTCAAAACGCCGGATTGATTTGAAACTGCACACTTATCAAGGACCGATGACAATGCAATAATTTGAGTTATCGAGTTTATCGGTTTTTAGGGTTCCGTAGCCAATAAATAACCCTTATAGTTTAGCCATGTCCGTCCGTCCGATGAAGTTTAAAGGTAAATTATCACGATATAAGTAGGTTTTATTTCTTTTCAATAACAGTACCTACTTTTAATATCTACTATTTTGAGACTAAAAAGAAGAAAATAAATTATAGTTTAAAAAACTAAAATAACACGCTTTAAATGGCTAGTTGAACTAAAAAGTTATAGATAATATTACAATAAATAATGATGTAAAAAAGCAAGTAATTCAAGCTCACACGGCGCTTTTCTGTTGTTTCGTTCGATATCGCGCGTTTGACAACAAAATATATAGGTAGATATACACGCGATATGTTACAAGGTGCATGATGAAAATGTCTTGAACTTAATTCATACGTATTTATTTAAACAGGTAAGTAATTATTCATACCCATGCATATTAATGCAAACAAAGTCGTCTCTTTCTTTAGTTCTGTTTTAACGCAGTAAGTGAAAATGTCACGTCTGTGCCTTACTGATCAGTAGAAATCGACAAAAATTTAAATATATTATGTCGATTTCGTATTTTGTAACATTGTGTTTTGTCCAATACGGAAGCATGCCAACTCGAATATGTTGGCAAAAATGATCCATTCGTGTTAGGAATCTTCAACCAAAATAAAATGCATAGACATAAAAATAAATTAACCGTTTAGCTTGCTAGTAAAATTCAAGTCAAACCCAAAATGTATAATTTATTATTTAAAAAGAGATAAAGCGAATATTATAACTATGTGAGACAAAGAGAGCACTTGTGTTTACCTATCTGTTGCTCACGGAAGCATTTGACAGCAGGTGACTACTAAACAGTATTTGTTGACTTGAAATTCTTTTACATTTTAGTATGAAGTAGAATGATAAAACGTAGTGAAATGACGCCTGAAACTTTATTTTGGTTTTTCGTATTTTGGAAAGGAACACGAAGGCATGTTTTGCCAGGAGTTTAGTTTTGTTTATACAAATAAACGCGATGTCGCACCGCTAGAGGCCGACTAAAGCCAATTCCGAGCCGGCGATCATTATAGAGTATCTAAATGCGCTTCCTGAGGGACTCTGCTCAACCATTCACTTTATTTTGTTCGAAGTTTGTGTCCTTTGCTTAATGAGAGCCCGACAAATTCTGGGTAGGTACTTACGACAAACCACTAAAGGAATGTAATATAGTTCCGGTGGCCCGCCAATAAAGGCGGAGAGACGGCACACGGCGGGTTTCTTTAGTGGGTGAGGGCCCTACACTACCCTGTTCGTTGCCCCGAACGACGGGGTGTGCGGTTAGGAAAATTGTTCCCGCCTTAACAAAAAAAAAGACGACAAATTCTGGGTAGGTAAACGTGTAACAAATTTTTCTAACCTCGATTTGGTAATTTGTCCTCTTTCGGGTCAGGTCTAACTCTACGGTAACTATCTTAAGCAATCTTAATAGTGTTCTTGAGGTGTATGATATGTCACATTTCCGTATAAGTTTATATATTATTTCCTTTATCTAGATTGTTTCATATTTAATTTTTTTTTCTCACCACAGAGCTCTGTTGTGTTAAAGTCTGGGGCCTGTAGGGGCGTTGATTATCGGTAACTGAGTCTCACATTTATTGATGATATAGTAAATAGCTGAATGTGATATCGTCTGGTTTTTCGAAATTTCTTGTATAATTTTGCTGGATTTATGAGAACTAATGATAACACAGTCGATGAACATATCTCGACTGTGATAATAGCTTTAATGCCCGTTTTTATTAAACTATAAACGAAAGGAATAAACCTACTTGGAAGAAAATGAAACGTAAACAACTTATAATTTGTGAATAAGGAAAAAGAGTATTTTAGTACAGGCGGGAAACGAACCTGCGTCCCTTCCTATCCGGGGAAGTGCTCTAATCCACTGAGCTACAGTACTATCTTTTAGACATACCCAATCTCCTTATCACATTTGTCTTAACGACCAACGCCCTCTATCGGAACGCATTTACATGCATATTAATCCAATATAGTAAGTTTAATTTTGCAATTAAAATTCATACTATTTGATGGCGTGATTTTTTAAACATTTTGATCTATATTTTAACACTTGACATGCTCAGCTACTCTTAAAGTACAAATTATAATTTGTGAATAAGGAAAAAGAGTATTCTCCCGCCGTTATTTTCCCGCCTGTACTAAAATACTCTTTTTCCTTATTCACAAATTATAATTTGTACTTTAAGAGAAAATATAGATCAAAATGTTTAAAAAATCACGCCATCAAATAGTATGAATTTTAATTGCAAAATTAAACTTACTATATTGGATTAATATGCATGTAAATGCGTTCCGATAGAGGGCGTTGGTCGTTAAGACAAATGTGATAAGGAGATTGGGTATGTCTAAAAGATAGTACTGTAGCTCAGTGGATTAGAGCACTTCCCCGGATAGGAAGGGACGCAGGTTCGTTTCCCGCCTGTACTAAAATACTCTTTTTCCTTATTCACAAATTATAATTTGTACTTTAAGAGTAGCTGAGCATGTCAAGTGTTAAAATATAGATCAAAATGTGAAACGTAAACACTGAAAAATTTTGTTTTTAATTAATTGACACATGATACCTACATAACTAAAACAAAACTATAAGTATATATATATATATATATATATATATATATACAATGTATTACATGATATCTAATGATAAAACCAGTCGAAAAATAATGCCCAAGAATCAATGACTTAAGAAAAACAAATAATTTCACAAATCTAGTTACAAAGAAAATAATAGGTATTTATAGTTTTTATGTATGTATAACGATGACATCACAATAATAATGTGGGTACTAATTTGGTTTCAATAACATTGGCGGTGGTTTTCAAATAACAAACGTCTTTCTTGTTTTGTTTTCATTTTATATAGAAATATTTCTAAAATGTATTTGAACACATTCATACTTTTGGTAGTGTACCTACATTAAGCCGACAACCAAGGTATTAATGCTTTCAAAATCATTGGCAAACCGGGTAGATAACCTCCCTAGGCGGTCCTGGGTTTAAAGGGATTATATAAGAAAAAAACCGGGGGTCCATTGACCGCGGGGTTCCGGAACAAGGGTCTGCAGTACCCTCAGAAAAAAAATTATCTGCTTAGCCAGAGTCCTTCTCATCTTTGGTTTGTAATATGCAGGTAATCTCCTAAGTATATCTACTCATTCTGATTCTACACTGCCTGATAACGCGGGGGACCTTACAAACATACAAGTTCATGGACGCATAGTACCTACACCCAGACTCAGAACAATCATTTGTGGATCACATAGAGTTGTGGGAATCGAACCTACGGTACTCGATTGGGACGTTGGTATCAAAATCACTCCGCCATCTATGCTATCTCGGCAAATTCTTAATACTTATTTACTGTCGATATTGTATACTATCATTACTGAATGATATGAAGATTACAATAATTGATAAAATGATAGCCTTTTATATCAAATGAACACTCATATTTTTATCATGACTGATAAATGGCATGATAAAACTTTCACAAACAAATTGCGGTAGGTATATTAGATTTCTTTATGCGATGAAAGGTCCCGATGGTTGGGGAGGTTCATCCAACAAGGTGAACCGCCGGGGCTTCAATTGTCTCTAAATTTCATTAGCATGCGAGCCGTGACATGCGCGCACCTACTTACCATGAGCAATGCGGAACGTACTGGGCTCACTCGGAGAATTTAATTGTGTTCCATTATCATATTTAGGTTCTTCTACGGTAACTCAAAAGTGAAAACTCAATGGGAGTCAACGTCGCTTGTCATTCGTTTGCCACGATCGATGGCGACAACTTCTTCCGCGCGGTGATTAAGGATTAGCAGAATTATGGCAGTGTTCATAAATTTTATAGTAGTATTAACTTTTTGCGTGTGCGTTTCTGCAATAGTTGGACCTGGAAATGAAACAAAGCCGTTCCTACATAAAACGGATACGTATTTAGAAGCGTATTCTAAGTCGCGTGTAGAAGCAGAAAAGGCAAAACAAGGCGTAGTTATAATAACGGCAAAAGATGGTGAAAAAAAGATCTCCAATCGCGATGATAGCTATAATTCCGGTTATGATTACAATCCATCATACTCAAGTGATAATAGTTTCAGCTCCTCTGCATCGTCTAGTTTCTCTGCACCTTCAGCATCCAACAGCTACACACCTTCTACAAGTTACGGATCACCAGTAAAATTTGAATCAGAAATAACGTATAATGCACCACCGAATACATACGGTCCACCTGCTCAGACTTACGGACCGCCTGCTCAGACTTACGGACCACCTGCTCAGACTTACGGTCCACCAGCACATACATATGGTCCTCCTGCTCACACTTATGGTCCTCCTGCGCAATCGTACGGCCCACCGATTTATAAACCGTTACCGCCTCCAATACCTGCACCAATATACGGCCCACCCCTGAAGCCATCATATGGAGTTCCATACACTGCACCGGCTTTTGGATTTTTGGATAAGCTTGCATTCAAACTTGACATTTTGACTATTGCAAAACTGTTGTTGAAATTGTTAATATTCAAAAAGCTTGTGACAATGCTGGCCGTTGTTTGTATGTTAATGGTAATACCAAAACTCGTGTCTTTTAAGAAGGACTCACCTTCTCCCAGCAATGACAATGACGAAGACGAACGTGGCCTTGGTAATCGCAGGGGTAAGTTTGTTTTATTACTATTGTGAGAACTAAAACGTAGGTACATTCTTAATGTTTGTCTGAAAGAAATGCCTTCTGTCTATAGGTACCTAGTGTGTACCCTCCTGTCGTACTTAGGGCTTAGAGCAATTTTATATCTTAAATCACTCAACCTTGCAAAACTAAGTCGCGTGTAAGGGCTAGTAAGAAATATATTAACCAATATCAGGCAGTAAAAAATCAAACCGCTACTCTGGCACTTTTGTAAGAATTCCATTTTTAATTTTAAAATTACTATTAGAAATAAATAATAATAGTAAACATAATATATTGCATAATAAACATATTTTGTCGTTTTTATATATTTTTAACTGCCTCGGTGGTGTAACGGTAGTGTATGCGACTGCTAATCATGAGGTCTCGGGTTCGATCCCCGGGTTGAGCAATGTTATTGAGCTTTTTCCTAAAAAGAAAAATTCTCAGTAACAGCCCGGAGTTTGGAAATGTGTCCGGTAGACGTCAATAGGCTCGCACCCTATTGCGTGGGACTTAAACATAGCTGGTGAGTCGTAGGTGTGTAATACACCTCTGCCTACCCCTTCGGAGAATACAGGCGTGGTGCTATGTTATATATTTTTAGCATATAAAACACATTTATATGGCTGCGTCATTACTGGGCATGAACCTTAATTGTGAAAACTAACTTACCTGGTCAGACTAATGTTGCAAATATATGCGACAGATGGCGCAGGCATCACCCAATGCAATAAGAAGGAATGTCTTATCTAAATTGACTATCCCAAGAAATTGTCACGATGGCTAAATTGACAAAGCATCTGAAACAGATTTCCAGGAGATACCTACAGCTTCAAATCCTGCTCATGGTCATGACTGTTATTTTCGATTACAGATTTTAGCAATTTGTGTTTATAATAAACATAATCATAACTAGTATTTATTTCGCACAATATAGTGGTAGAGTTAACATCAGTGCAGCAATTGGTGGAAAGAGCCATTTCTGTGTACGGACACCAGCAACCAGGCTGCGGAGTCACATGTCGCGTACGCAGAGTCATTGACGACATATACCAATTTGAACCATATTTCAGGTAATTAAGTGTTCTAATTAAACACGATAATGTTTTTGTTATTGTTAACACTCATATCAATTGGAGTAATTAACCAGTTCATAGAATATGATGAAAAATGTCATACTCTTACAAGTTATTGTACGTGTCATTTGATAACAAAATTTAAACAATTGACTACCCAGTTATCTAGGTAGCATACATAATTACGTCTAGCTCTTAACATATAGGTACATAAAAGAAGCCAAAATTTACCGCAAATAATATTTTATTATAATGTATTTTGAAAGGTATCCCTCTCCACCCATGGGAGTCGTAAAAGCCGACTGTGGTAAAACCGGGGGAGTGGGCAGCAGCACTCCCTCGAGTATTAACAACATCCACTGCGATCGCCAACCTGCCTGCCAAGCATGACGATTACGGCACTATCCCCTCTTGGGGGCCTATGTCCAGCAGTGGACGTCGAAATGCTGATGGATGGATAGATTTTGAAAGGTGCAGTGATAGCTTAGTAGTAATACCAATGGCTGTAATGACAGTGGTATCGAGTTTGATGCCCAGTCTTTTCGAACGTACTTATGTGTGTAGGTACATATTTGTCTTCCAATTATAACTACTCTATGAAGAAAAACATGCTGAGGAAACCTACACGCCTGATAGATTCTCACCACGGCTTGTGAAGCCAACCCGCATTCGGTTGAAAAATAGAGAATAGTACAATATTATGCTAATTGTGTGTCCGTGTCAGTGTCTCAGACTCGTTTTCAAAATAACCTTGAATTACAGCAGCAGATTAATAGCACACAAATAGGTTATAGTACTTATTACTCGTAAATCGTAACAGATAAATTCTCTCGTAGCTGGGTGTTTTACCTACACATATCTAAAAATTTTGTAAAGTACTCAGTAGTTTTTATAATCTGTTTAAAGTATTTTCTTTCTATTTCTTTTTTACAGGGAATCTTCCTAAGTGGGTAGCGCGGCATATCGTCATTGAAAATTTATGTAGCAGGTGCCATTGAATGTAGTCGAAATGAAATCAAATTAGTCTCCAATGTAATTTATTGTATTTATTAAACTAATTTAGTTTTATGTAGGCATAACTTTAAGGTAAATAAAAAAAATGGTAATTTTATAAAATCGTCTGATTTGGCATTTGGTTCGTTCTAATATGCAACCGCTTATTTCTCTTTTGGGGACCATATTTATTTAAGCGCGAACATTTAAAAGAGGAAAGCAATGTCCTGTACGGAAAGTACTATATATATATATATATATATATAAGTATATTGGCAAAAATACAATATTATATAAGAAATAATATTGTATTTTTTCCAATAGACCGCCAACTTTATTGAGAATGAGACGTTCAGGAAGGTAATTAAAAATCCTGAATGGGTACCGATAAATTTGACAAATTTTGTGTAATTTACTATTTAGGTGAATTTGTACTTTCTCCGTATGAACTTTGTGATCTAACACAAGAGACTGTACGCTTCAACAATTCTATACACGATCCTGTACGACGCTGCCTGCATAGTAATATTACTGTCAATACATTGTTTGGCTTGGGACAATTAAGGAAAATTAGGTACCATTTCATTTTGCAATGCTTGGTATGCGCAGAGTGAAATGATTGACTTGCCCTGTTAGGGAAAGTGGGGATTCGAAAGTATATCTCTTTCTGTTTAGTATTGTTTTTATGTATTGTATATTGGTGATTAACGGGTAACATGTCAGTATGTTTTTAGTATTATATTATAGCGAAATCGAGTTTTTTCCTTCACACCGTAACTACTAAGCCTATCATCACGCAATTTTGTATACATATAGTCTATAGCTACTATATAGCAGTGATAGCCTAGCGGTAAAACCAAGGGCTGCAAAGACAGTGGTATTGAGTTCGATCCCGAGTCCAAGGTTCAGACCTCGTACGGCACACACCGAGATCGAGATTTTTAGAAATTATGTGTGTATTTCTTACAATTTATCACTGCTCGATGAAAGAAAACATCGTGAGGAAAGCTGCATGCCTGAGAGATTTTCTCGACGGGTTGTGAGGTCTGCCAACCCGCATTGGGTCAGTGTGGTGGTCTATGGCTTTATCGCTCTCACCATGAGAGGAGTCCCATGTCCATTAGTGGGACAGAAAAAAGGTTGAAATAATAGTCTGCAGCCCAGAAAAGGACATAGGTACCTACCCCGGAAAATAGACGGTCATGCCAATTAAAGTTGTAACAGAGCTGTGTCTGTACATTTAAGATATTTGAAAAAAAAAACTTACTGTATTAGGCTATATAGACGTGTCTGAAGTTTGAACACAAAACATTTTTTTTTAGATTTTTTGTCTGTTTGTTCGCGTATCACACAAAAACTACTGAACGGATTTTAATGCAACTTTTTCCCGATTAGCCTTAAAAACTGGTATACATTTTATCCCGCTACTATATCGGCAAACCTGAGATATAACCTAAAAACTAGCTTTTGGCTGCGGTGGAGTCGCTAGTTATACATAATATTCTGAAGTCCACGCGGACATTGTAAAGATTAGTACAAAGGTACTATAACGACGTATTCTATTGCGTATAATATTTATAGTATCCCTGCTATCATTATATGTTTTATATAATGCATGGTTACGAGTATAGTAGGATTTGTACTATAGATACTTCCGTCCGCAACAGCTAGATTTTTTGGTTAAACTTATCTCAAGTACCGGGATCGTAGCAAGATAAATTAATGCAGGTAACTATACCGATGCACGAACAAACAAAACAGACAAAAATTCATAATAAAATCAATTGTTTTGTGTTAAATAGACTAAAAGAATTTTTTCTCAAGAACCCCCTTATAGTTGAATAATAGCACGTTTTTTTTTGGAAATAATGTACCTAATCGCACACCCCGTTGTTCAGGGTAACGAACGGGGGAGTGTGGGGCCCTCACCCACTAATTAAACCCGCCGTGTGCCGTCTCTCCGCCTGTATTGGCGAGCCACTGGAACTACTATAATAAAACGAAACATCTCCGGTTAACATCGTATATTTGCCTGACTGTTATAACTTACTATATATTATCAATAATTATATTTGAGTACATAGCTACGGTCTACTTGCTATCCAAAATAGCAGGAGTGGCTAGATCTCTTCCATGCGACTTCACTCTACTGGCCGTCAAGCCAGAATGTGTCGCTTCCCGAGACCTTGGTTTCTCATTTACCATTAACTATATGTTATATATGAGATTGAATATGGCTCTACCATTAAGAGAAGATTCACAGATAATATAATATAATCAATCTACTGGACCTCTCTCTATTTACACACGTTCGATTCTCCGCGTGCCACATTCAATCTCCACCATCCATTGCACATTGCATTTTTTAGATTGTTGTTTGCGGATGCAAGTGCAAAGTGGTACGCACTTGCTCTACGTTTTTCGTTTCACTACATTCACAGTGTATTTTTTACTCCGATAATTAATAATAATAAAATAAGTTCCATACCGCCGTTCACGATAGATCCATCCATCCATCCATCAGCCTTTCGACATCCACTGCTGGGCATAGGCCTCCCCAAATTGGGGGTATAGTGCCGTAATCGCCATGCTTGGCAGGTGGGTTGGCGATCGCAGTGGATGTTGTTAATACTCGAGGGAGTCCTGCTGCCCACTCCCCCCGGTATTCTCTCAGTCGGCTCTTACGACTTCCATGGGTGGAGAGGGGTGGGATAATTCTAAAGCCGGCCCCACACGGCCAATAATTATGTATACAGATATGCAAATCTGCTAACACATAAACAAGAAACTCATGAATAAAAAACATACACTAAAACACATAACAAATACAAGTACACGGCAACTACACTTTCACACGACCAACGACGTCCGTGACTTGCTGAGGCAGAAGAACGCCGCTATCCGTGCCTATGATCGTCATCCCAGCGAGGATAACCGCATCATAATGCGCTCATTACAAAGAGCTGTTAAGAAATCAATTGATTCTCTACGTCAATCAGAGTGGGAAACCAAGCTGAGAGACCTAGAACCGACACATCAAGCCTTCTGGCAACTGTCCCGCACTTTCAAAAACGACAGTGTGTCTACCATGCCTCCGCTTAATAGACCCAACCTTCCACCCGCCTTCGAGGACGAGGAGAAGTCCGAGTGCCTAGCCGAAAGTCTGGAGCGACAATGTACGCCGAGTACATTACACGTAGATGCAACACACCACGCCTTCATTGATAGGGAAGTGGAGTCGAGGGCCTCACCCTCGGCCCCTCCGGTAGATACCTTAGGTAGGGACCTAGTGGAACGGCTACCTCCAGTTACCACCACCGAACTGGAGTCTGTAATTAAAAACCTCCATCGAAAGAAAGCCCCCGGTTCGGACGGAATATCGAATAGGGTCATTAAACTCTTCCCCCAGTCATTATTAGTCCTTCTGACATGTATATGTATATAACGCAGCGTGAGCGTGTGAATAACATCTTTCCCCCTCAGTGGAAAGAGGCCGTGGTAATTGGAATCCACAAACCCGGCAAAAAGCGACCCGAGCCATCTAGTTATAGTCCGATAAGACTGCTTAAAGGTTTAGGTAAGATTTACGAGCTATTAGTTTTGTGTAGGCTGAAAACATACGCTGATGCTAATAATCTCATCCCCCACCACCAATTCGGCTTTAGAGCCAAGCACTCCAGTGGGCAATAAGTTCACCGCATCGTAGAGTATACCTACTCGAAAATGCAACAAAACAACCTTTTTACAGGTGCACTTTTCTTTGATGTAGCGGAAGCTTTCAACAAAGTCTGGCACAACGGCCTAGTATACAAGCTACTCCACTTAGGAGTACCGTGGTATCTCGTACTCATCATACGAAACTTTCTATCTAACCGCAGTTTCCGCTATAGAGTGGAAGGGGTACTATCCTCCCCTCACTCCATACTCGCCGGGGTCCCACAGGGCTCCGTCCTCTCACCGATCCTCTTCTCGCTGTACACCAGCGACATGCCTCAGCATCGGGAAGTGCAGACAGCACTTTTTGCAGGCGATAACTATTTATTATGCAGGGATTAACCCTATCACAGTGCATAGGAAACTCCAATCCGCGGCCACTGCCCTCAGTACGTGGTTTAGCAAGTGGAGAATAGAGATCAACCCCGAGAAAAGCCAGGCGGTCATGTTTCATAGGAGACTACCGCGACTGTATCCGCCGGAGAAGATCAAACAGATTAGCATCTTTGGTAAACCTATTCCTTGGAGTAGGCGAGCCAAGTACTTAGGTGCAATTCTAGATAACAGACTCACATTCGCCCGTCACATTCAGGTGGTACGCTCGCGCGCAGCCTTTGTCATGGGACGTTTGCACTATCTGTTAAACTCTAGGTCAAAACTCTCGCTTAGGAATAAGGTCAGACTCTATACTGCCTGCATACGTCCTGTCATGACGTACGCCAGTGTAGTATTTTCACACGCCAAGGCACACAGGATCCATAGATTACAAACATTACAGAATAGATTCATGCGCAGAGCTACGGGTGCACCGTGGTTCATACGCAATGTCGACCTTCACATAGACTTGCAATTGCCTACCATCAAGCAATTTATGAAACGGTGTTCACGTAGTTTTTTTTGACTCCGCCATTACTCACGCCAACCCTCTAGTGGTTGAGTCGGCTAGGTACAACCCCTCTAATACATCGCGCGTACGCAGACCGCGAAATAGCCTCGACGAAGTCGACGACGACATAACTCACGCTCAGATCAGAGCATACACAGCTCGCGCAGCTAATACAAGTAATTAACCACGGTTTCGTCCCCGCCGACGGGGGCGAAAGACGTGTCGCGGTCAAATCTTAAACGTGTTAAATCCCACTTGGCCAGCAACAGACCGAGCCGAGGTCCTTACCCCAGAGGGGGTGCCCCCGGGTAGCGTTGCTTAAATGTCGGGTTGAGAGCCCTCTGCGCTCACCAGTTGTCCGGGTAAGGTTGTCATAGCCATCAGAGGCTAACAAACAAGGTGACACACACAAAAAAAAAAAAAGTTGTTGGTAATTATAATGATAACTATGTATTTGGTTTTATTATGCGACACAGTTACGAGGCCACATTTGTTAAATTTTAAACAAAAACTCCCAATTTAGAGTGGTAATGGAGACAATAAATTATGCTTTGTCTGGTGTATTACCACGAATAAATAAGTACATCTTACACTCGACGACAGCAAAAGTCATGAGTCTATTTATAACTGGAAATTAAAACTGATTGTTGTGTTTGTATGATTCAGAGGTCTCGAATTCTTGTTGATGCAAAATGTATTTAGCTGGTGGGAATTAGGTCGCTAAATATGTTACTTTTTTGTAAAATTATGGTAGTGGTGATGATATTGGACTAAAAAAGTCCATAGCGTTACCATTCTTTTCCTTTCCACGGGTATAGTCTATATTATTAGCCTTTGTACACGAAACCCGCAGCCAAAAGCTAGTTCTTAGGCTATATCTCAGATTTCCGATATACCTAGTAGCGGGATAAGATGTGTAGGTACCTACCAGATTGAGCTATTATAAAAAAAAAGTTGCATCAAAATGTTTAGTAGTTTTTGCGGGATGCGCGAACGAACAAACAGACTACAAACCTACAAACAGCCAAAAAATCGAAAATAAAATGTTTTGTGTTCAAACACCTACGAGTATATATCCTAACTAGCCTTTGCCCGCGCCTCCGCCGCAGCCAAAAGCTAGTTTTTAGGTTATGGGTATCTCAGGTTCCCGATATAGTAGCGGGATAAAATGTATAGACACCAGTTGTTAAGTCTAATCGAGAGCTATCACAGAGAAAAAGTTGCATCAAATTTCGTTCAGTAGTTTTTGCGTGATGCGCGAACAAACAAACAGACAAACAGATAAAGAGACAGACGAAAAATCTAAAAAAAGTTTGTTTTGTGTTTAGACACAGCCTAATACAGTAATTTATTCTCAAATACCTTAACTGTACAGACTTAGCTCTGTTGCAGCTTTATAATACATAGTATAGATACAGAAATTTTTTCTCAAATATCTTAAATGTACCTACATACACAGCTCTGTTACAGTTTTATAATAGGACTAGCCTTTGAACCTGTACATATATCCTAACTAGCCTTTGCCCGCGGCTCCGCCGCAGCCAAAAGCTAGTTTTTAGATTATATCTTAGGTTCCCGATATAGTAGCTGGATAAAATGTATACCAGTTTTAAGTCTAATCAAGAGCTACAAAATAAAAAAAGTTGCATCAAAATCCGTTTTTGCGTGATGCGCGAACAAACAGACAAACAAACAAAAAGTCTCATCTTCAGTCTCATCGGTTCAATATCCAGAGCTCCTTACAACCTCACAAACTTTACCTCTTTATAATATTAGTATAGATAGATGAGTCGATTAAACCACTGAAGTAATGCAACATACTTAGTTCCAGTGGCCCGCCAATACAAGCGGAGAGACGGCACACGGCGGGTTTATTTAGTGGGTGAGGGCCTCGCGCGGTGTGTGGTTAGGAACATTTATTTCCACCTTAACAAAAAAAAAAGAAAATAAAGGATGAGTCGATTAAGGAAATAACGTGAAGATGTGAAAAATTTAAAACAACAAAACATAGCATCACGCCTGTATTCCCCGAAGGGGTAGGCAGAGGTGTATTACACACCCACGACTCGCCAGCTATGTTTAAGTCCCACGTAATAGGGGGCGAGCCTATTGACGTCTACAGGGCACATTTCCAAAACTCCGGGCTGTTACTGAGAATTTTTCTTTTTAGGAAAATGCTCAATAACGTTTTCCGTCCCGGGGATCGAACCCGAGACCTCATGATTAGCAGTCGCATACACTACCGCTACACCACCGAGGCAGTTGAAGATGAGAAGGATGAGTCGATTAAGGAAATAACGTGAAGATGTGAAAAATTTAAATGCAGTGGTTAACTCGCTGCTATATGCAGACGATGCGGTCCTATTAGCGCAGTCTGCGACTGACCTGCAAACCCTAGTCGACGTAATGGCAGAAGATTGTAAGAAAAGGGGCCTACGTGTGAATGTGAGCAAAACCAAAGTAATGGTTTTTGAAAGAGAAGAAGCCAGAACAGATGTTAGAGTAGCAATAGGAAATGGTGTGCTAGAACAAGTGGATGAATTTGTATATCTTGGTTGTGAATTCATTTGGGATGGAAGGTACACCACTGATGTAGAAAGAAGAGTGAATGCGGGAAATAGAGTGAACGGAGCATTGGGACAACTTCTCGGCAGCCACCACCTCAGCCAGAAGGCACGTGTCGCAATACACAACGCAGTGCTTGTTCCAACGTTATTATATGGAAGCGAGAGTTGGGTATGTAAAAAGGAGCATGAGAGCAAAATCAATGCGGTCGGAATGCGATCTCTGCGGAGAACCTGTGGAGTGAGGCTGACTGACCGCATTCGTAACAATGACGTAAGTGAGCGAGTAGGTATGAAAGAGAGTATTGGTGTAAAGATGCGAAAGGGAATGCTCCGATGGTTCGGACATGTGGAAAGAATGCCGGACGAGCGACTGGCTAAGAAAATATACAATGCGAAAGTGGAAGGATGTAGGTACAGGGGGAGACCGAGACTTACCTACCTAGACCAAATTGGTCATGTATTGAAGGAAGGTGGGGTCAGGAGTCTCCGAAACCGGCGAGCGTGTATGAAGAGAGTTATGAATGTTGAGGAAGCGAGAGATGTATGCAAGAATAGAGCCTCTTGGCACTCTGTTCTCTCTGCCTACCCCGCAAGGGAAATGGCGTGATGATAAGTTAGTTAGTTAGTTAGGTAAACCAAGGAACAGGAATAATTGAGTCCATGAGCGACGGTTGCCATTTACTCTGCGTCTGCCACTAAATGCAATAAATAAATAAAAAAAAACCTCGTATTCATGATCATATTAGAACTAGGAGCATGTCAAATGATATACATAAGTATAGAGTTTTGGAGGAAACACCAAAAAACACTGGGACTTTTTCTCTATAAAGAAAGAAAGAAAGAAAACTATTTTTTACTGTCACCTTACAGGAAATAAACACGTAAATATACAAATATAACTGGTATTATCAACAAAGTGACAACAAGGCCTCCATTCAGCAATGATGCTGCAGCGTAACATTATATTACACTACAGCGCTGATATATAAAGATACTACCACTGAAGTAATCCAAATTAGTACCACTGGCTCGCCAACACAGGCGGAGAGACAGCACACGGTGGATTTCATTAGTGGTTGAGGGCCCCACACTACCCTGTTCGTTGCCCCGAACGACAGGGTGTGTGGTTAGGCACATTTGTTCCCGCCTAAACAAAAATAAAGGCTATAAAGATACTACGAAGTTTACATATTAAGATATTCCTAGAAAACTACAATGATACAAGAGTTAGGTGGTTTTTATCCTTATCTCAATTGATTCGGCTGACTTTAGTTTTCGTCCTCTCCTAATTTAAGCCAATTCAAGCAATTGACTTGTGCTCCGGAGGGCAGTACTCTTATGTTACAGATTTCGATGCGAGATCTTGTTGGGATTTAGTCACGGCACCTAACATGGTGGATATGGACACACTAGATATATACGAGTAGATTACTGTGATACTGATGATTAATTTAGAATTTATCTGCTTATAATAATTCTCCAATTATCTTTATACCATATAGGTATACCACCTAGTGAGACGCTAACCTTCACAAATGTTGATAAGGAATGTGACTCCTAGTGTAATTTTAACATAACAAAGTCATTTTGATCTCGCCAAAATAAGTACTTGTATTTTTTTGAATATACAACAGATACATGATAAAACCTATTTAACAGAACTTAATAGACATAATATGTTCAATACTTATAGATATAATATAAGTTATTTTAACAAAAAAAAGGTGTCTTCACATCGACATATGATTAGATACTAGTAAGTACCGGGCTAATATTAATATTTACTGGATAATAACTACGGTATAGCCTTGTGACTTAATTAAGCGTTAACATTATGTGTCACTCAATATCATCATTATGAGTCTGGCCTATTTATTATGAGCACATTTAAAATATTCCCGCAAAATAATTACTGCCAGTCGGCTCTTACAACATTTGTAGAATGACTCGTAAATTATACTTGTGCCTATACTGTAACGTCTGTCATCCATCATCCTTTCACCGTCCACTGCTGGACATAGGCCTCCCCAAAATGGGGGTTTTACCATAATCGCCACGCTTGGCAGGCGGGTTGGCGATCGCAGTGATGTTTTTAGTACACAGGGGAACGCTGCTGCCCGGTCCCCCGGTAATCCCTTAGTCGGCTTTTACGACTCCCATAGGAAGAGACGGAGTGGAGCTATTCTTGGTGCCGGCCCCACAGTGCAATAATACACAAATAATACAAAATAAAAAACGGTAACGTCTGTATTTTATAAATAATGTCTGAATTAATGTAATACTTACTTTGTCTGTAACGTAATTATATTACAATCGTAGATATCAAACTATCAACTTTACAAACAATCTCATCAGATATATTGCGGCGTGCTCGTGGAATATATTTCGCAGACGCTGTTGCGCATTCACCCTGATGATGAGCATCGGATATGCTCTAAACCTGGGTGGTCGACCTGAATAATCGACCTAAGACGTGAGTTCCTTGCCGGTTTTAGAATAATATATTTATCTAATATGTGTTTACGATAATTTCAATGAGAAAATTACTAGGCAATGGATAAATCTAACTGTCGTATTAAAATATACCATCAGGAACTTCAAACTAGTTATCTGTGGCTGCAGACGCAAGGAGCCGTCGCTATCAGTAAAACTAGCTGGTATAACTGTATACAGTATTCGTCGTTCAGTTAATAGAGGTTGTATAAACTGGCTAGAGTGCTAGCTATAGCTTTTTTACAACCCATTGTTTTCCTACTGTTAGTTATGGGTAGGTACCCTCATAACCAAAGTCAACCATTCTCTTCCTCTGACAGGAATTGCCTGCGATAAATAGTCGGCGATAGTGGCCCAATCTGGGAGGATGACAGGCTTTACGTAGAATCTCTGGCCTGCAGCCTGCAGGTTTGTTTATCTAATTTGGGGGGCAAAATTAATTTCTGAACAAAATAGACACATAATTTTGAAAAGTCAAAGGTTTTTTTTATTACATATGGTGTGACGAGCCACGGCCCACCTGATGGCAAATGGTTATCGCCGTTCATGGACTTAGCAATACTAAGAATACTGTCTAGTTGTTGCTCACTATTTCATTTCACGCATAAGAAATCAACAAAAGAGATTAAGGTGTTTCAGGGTCAGTTACACAGACGATAGTGGTACCGACCCGTTCGGGCCAGGTAACAAGTGAATACCTCCTTTTTTGTACTTACCTTGCTTGGTACCCAACCCTGTCACCAGTAATGCAATGTATGATGACTTCCTTCCTTCACTCACCTCATAGGTACGATACCTGCGGGTAAGAATGGGGTGGTGACAATGGCATGTTAGGTCCGTTACCATATTATTGTGTATATACAAACATCAATGACCATTACGTGTTTGATATATCTCAGATATACAGTTCTCAGCCCTATCGCTAGGCCATCTCATGAACACCCTATTTACTTTTGCTTGAAAACAGCTACGTTGTTTTTCGACGGCAAAACGGATGTTGGCAACTCATTCTATTCTATTGCTAAAGGATTATGTAATTTATTCTACTCGTACATATATAAAATAAGTTGATACCCG
The DNA here is from genome assembly GCA_948253155.1 of Leucoma salicis. NCBI lineage: Eukaryota > Metazoa > Arthropoda > Insecta > Lepidoptera > Erebidae > Leucoma > Leucoma salicis. The sequence continues at coordinate 12,804,774 of OX411815.1, forward strand.
TGACTTTGTCTGCGTTGTTTGATATGAAAATCTATGCCTTTTGAAGTTGGATTACCTATACGCTGGACCGCAAAACAAAAAGCTGAATTCATTTTTTTTATTTTCATTTAAGCATATTAAAATATTCTTTAATTAAGTCTTTATTTCATAAAGCTAGGTCAGGTACTTTTGAAGATATTGAAGATTGTCTAACCAACCCTTTTTCTTTGCGGTCCAGTGTGCTACCGAGCATATATAAATAGTTAATAGTACCAAGTTTTGGATGTTCATATTTTAAGGGTACTTAATGGGTGGTAAAAGTTTGTATAGGTTTATCAGGTTTTTTCAGAAGAACTAAATATATTTCTGTCTATCTGAAGCACGAGTGCAAAGTCGGCTACACCTAGTCTATTTATAACCAGCTGTAATGTAACAAAAACCATTTAGAAATTATGGCGTTACTGATCAGAACAGTTATTGTATTTCTACAACAGGCGGAGTACCGTAAAATGTACACCTTATAAAGAATTGTCATTTATTGAAATAATGTAGTTATAGATAGATCATATATTATCATTTATTGAAATAATGTAGTTATAGAGTACATTATACTTATTTGTATTTAATTTTTTAAATTTAAGTCGTGGGTGTGTAATACACCTCTGCCTAACCCTTCGGGGAATACAGGCGTGATGCTATGTTTTTTTTTGTTTATTAAATTTAAGTGTAAGTATAAAAGATTCTAAAAGGGACTACGTCAAACATTTGAAAAAACTGTAGGTAGCTTTGGCCTCCGGCGGTGGAGTGCTGTTGGCGGTGTCGCTTGACATCGCCAACGCATTCAATAGTCTGCCATTCAGCTGCATCAGGGAGGCGCTCCGGTATCACGGGTTGCCTGCATACCTGAGGCGGCTGGTGGTGGACTATCTAGAGGGCCGCAGCGTTCTCTATGAGAGCCGCATAGGTGACGTTCATCACACCCACAGCCCGGGACTGGGCCTACGCCACGGGAACAGTCACTTTGGACAAAGTCCAATGGGCCGTTAGTAGTTTCCATCCCTTTAAATCACCGGGTCCAGATGGAGTTTTCCCCGCGCTATTACAGTGGGGTATAACCCATCGGATCGTGGACAGACTGGTGTACATCTTGAGGGCATGCCTGGCCTTAAGATATGTCCCTATGGGATGGAGGGAAGTGAAAGTAATTTATATCCTAAAGCCAGGTAAGGGTGACTACACAAATGCGAGGTCCCACCGGCCTATTAGTCTGACCTCCTTTCTGCTGAAAACTCTTGAAAGGCTCTGCGAAAGGGAACTGAGAGATGGGTCCCTAAAAGCAATCCCACTTCATGTAAACTAACACGCCTACAGTGCGGGTAAGTCTACCGAGTCGGCTCTTCATCTAGTGGTCAGCAGGATCGAAGAGGCAATAGAGCAAAAAGGCTCTTGTCTAGGTACCTTCATAGACATTGAGGGCGCCTTCGACAGGACCAATTTCTCCAGCATATGTACAGCCCTATCTAAACATGGGGCACATCCCGTACTGATTGACTGGACAAGAAACATGCTTAGCAAAAGAGTGGTCCGACTAGAAGGAGAGGAAAAAATGGCAAAGATAGCCAAAGGCTGTCCACAATGGGTCCTCTCACCCCTGCTGTGGAATTTAGTTATAAATGACCTGGTCACCAAACTCAATGCTAAGCACAAATACACGATAGGTTATGCGGACGACCTTGCAATCTTGATCTCAGGTAAGGTAACCGATACCATCTGCAACTTAACAAGCGCTAAGGACAGTAGAAACTTGGTGTAGTGAATACGAACTAACGGTAAACTCCGCTATGACCGGGCTAATAATGTTCACGAGAAAGCGAAACCTAGGAAACTACAGCCTTCCTAAACTATTCGGTACGGAACTACAACAATCAAATGATGTCAAATATTTAGGCCTTACACTTGATAGCAAATTAAATTGGAGTAGCCACTTAGACAATAAAATAAATCAGGTAAGCATAACCTTCTGGCAATGATTGGGAAAAAATGGGGTCTGAACCCAAAGATCATTCTATGGTTATACACCACAATCATACGCCCCATGTTCACTTATGGTGCTGTAGGTTGGTGGCCTAGGACCAGACTGAGCACAGCAACAAATAAACTACAGCGCGTACAACGGTTAGCTTGCACGGCAATGACAGGTTGCAATGGAGGCCATGCTAAATCTACCACCGCTATCACTGTACATACAGCAGGAAGCAGCTTTAGCATCTCTACGACTCAAAACCTTAGGTTTATGGAGGTATTGTAAGACACAGCATACAGCCTTACTGGAAGAGCTCACCGAGGAGCTCCCTATCATCACAGCGGTAAGTGACCGTATACCAAAACAATTTACGAGTATGTTTTATAAAAAATACAAGATCCAACTGTATGAAGACGGACACTGTGAGGGACAATGGCCCAGCGAGCTCCGTATCTTCACAGATGGATCAAAAACAGGTACAGGCACTGGAGCCGGAGTCTTCTCAGAAGATCTCAATGTACATATAGCTACGCCACTAGGTAGGCATAACACGGTATTTCAGGCAGAATGTCTGGGTATCATCATAGCAGCATCTGCAATCACATCCTGAGATATAAAGGGTAAGAATCTCCGAATACTGTCAGACAGTATGGCAGTGCTCCAGGCGCTGAACAGCCATACGGTCACATCTAGACTCATACACGAATGCCACCAAAGACTAAATCAGGTAGGCAACTTCAATAACATAACCCTACAATGGACCAAGGGGCACAGTGGCTCCAATGATGCAATGATGCAGCAGATGAGCTGGCTAGAAGAGGTTCTGACATGGCTGCTGTTGGACCGGAACCCATCATAGCTTTGCCCTTTGCCAAGCTTTGGACTCTGGTAAGGGAAAGAACTAGGGATCATCATCAACTTTATTGGTCGAGTCACGGTGAGAGTAGACAGGCCAAGGAAACACAGCCGCTGTTAGACAGCCGAATCACTAAACAGTTACTTCGGCTAACTAAGCAGCAACTGCGGATAGTCACGGCAGCTATCGCTGGTCACGGATTCTTTAACAAACATTTATTTGTCTTAGGAATCACAGACAGCCCACTTTGCAGAGCGTGCCTGCAAGAGGAGGAGACGGCGGTCCATGTGTTGCAGCACTGTGCGGGCGTCGCCACATACAGGACCAAATCCTTGGGGAGCTCAAGTTCTCTCCGGGAGATCGCCAGCTACACCAAGGGGCTGTTGGCGTTCTTCCGGGAGCTGGGGTGGATCGAGTGAAGGTTTCACACCCACCCACACGCAAAACACGCGCTCAGACGTGGAGTTGCGGAGAACAGCCCGCCGAACCAATACCAATACCAATAGGTGACGTTGTGAGGAGACCCATATCGTGCGGTGTTCCACAGGGTTCGGTTCTAGGGCCGCTCCTGCGGGACATCGGTTACGACTGGGTGCTACGCTGTTGGCTTCCCCCCGGGCTTGCAGTCATCTGCTACGCGGATGACACGCTGGTCATGACACGGGGTGGAAACTTCGAGGAAGCGGCGTTCCTGGCCACCTTAGGGACCTCGGAGGTGGTCAGGACGTTTGGGGCGCTGGGGCTTAGGGTGGCCCTGGACAAGTCGGAGGCCCTGCTTTTCCATGGGCTCCGACGTCAGCCACCTGCTGGCGCCTCGATCACGGTGGACGGGGTCCAAATTGGGGTGCAGGCCCGGATTAAGTATCTGGGTCTGGTGGTGGGCGGTGGCGCTTTCGCGAGCACTTCTGTCAACTGTCCCCGAGGCTCGTCGGTGCGGCGTCCATCCTTGCACGGATCATGCCTAATATGGGCTGACCCAACAATGCGTGCCGACGGCTTTACGCGTGGGTCGATGGAGCTGTACGGCGCACTCGTGTGGGTGGAGTCTCTGGACGCACTGAACAGGGCTCTTCTGTGGAGGCCACAGAGAGTCGTCGCGTCCAGGTTCATACGTGGATACCGCACGGTGTCGACGGAGGCGGCCTGCGCGTTGGTCGGAACCCCTCCGTGGGACTTGGAGGCGGAGGTACTCGCCGAGGTGTATCGGCGGGCGTCGCAAGAGCGGGAGGGGGTTGGTCGTCTCCTACCCAGCGTGGTGGCCAGATGGCAGGGCGATGCCCGCCAGGCTGCCATGGCCAGCTGAAGGGCGCGGCTGGAGGCGCCCCGGGCCGGTCTTCGGATCGTAGGGGCACTTCAGCCGGTGCTGGAAGAGTGGGCAGGGCGACAGCACGAAATCCTTACCTTCCGACTAGTGCAGGTGCTGTCGGGGCACGGTTGCTTCGGCATATATCTGCACATAGTCGCAAGGAGGGAAGCGACTCCAGGTGGTCACCATTGCGGCTGCGACGAGGACACGGCGCAGCACACGCTCGAGTCATGCCCGGCTTGGGCCGAGCAGCGCCGTGAACTCGTCGCGGCAATAGGGGGGGACCTCTCGCTGCCGAGCGTCGTTAGAGCGATGCTTGTGGAAGGAAGCGGCGGAGAGGACCAGGGAGGAGGATTCTTCCGCTGACCCAAACCGCCGCCAGCGACCGGGGCGTCGCAGGTACTTGCGCCTCATGCCGCCCTAGCTGAGGCTGCGGGTGGATGGACCGAGGAACATCCGCCACCCGCAAGGTCCGAAGGTGCGACGCTCCATGCGTCGCTCAGTACCCGATAGGGTAAGCCGCCGGTGAACCACCGAAGGATTGTAACATAGTTCCGATGGCCCGCCAATAAAGGCGGAGAGATGGCACACGGCGGGTTTCTTTAGTGGGTGAGGGCCCCACACTATCCTGTTCGTTGCCCCAAACGACGAGGTGTGCGGTTAGGAACATTTATTCCCGCCTTAACAAAAAAAAAGGTAGCTTTGGCAATGTGTAGTTTATTGGAATTACCGACAACACTGAAACTTACGTTCCTTGTTCGATCACATAAATAATGTTTTTTTATTGCTTATGCGTCTGCCACAGACGAGCAACGGCTCACCTGATGGTAAGTGGTGCTAACTATTTCATATGATCATTTATCGGAAGCGATGAAGTGAAATGAAAGAATAGGCGGCTATCTCCCGCTTCAACTAAAACACATCAAGGTACTAAGGTCATGGTAGAACAAACCGAAAACGGTGGTACCGAGCCGCTCGAGCTCGATAACAAGTGAGAACATAGGTGTTCTTACTCATCCCTACCACCAGAAATGCAATGAGTGATAATTGCTTACTTCCCATTGTGGCCTAAGTCACCTGCGGGAAAGAATGGAGTTGTGGCTCTCGTATTCTTAGGCCATCAAAACAAGGAAAACTCCTGGGATCCCAAGAGTTAACATCAGGAAGACGAGTCGTCGCAAACCCTTCAAAATGCACTGCAATATTATGTACACACTGTCTATACCCTATATTGTATTCGGCACTCTATGGTTCTCCTAGTAGGTACCTAGGGGTGGAGAGACGCGCATTGCAGATTATTTAGTGACGAGGGTTTCACTCTACGTTGTAATTTCTCCAAGTAGCGAGGTGTGTGGTTAGGAACATATTCCTACCTAATTTTTCTGCATAATATTAGGATAAGAAAAAGTAAGAGTATCAAAATTATACTGTACTTAGCTATAAATGCATTTCATTATTCTCTAATTTATTTCTTTGTCTATATTTCCGAAAAAATGCTATGCGTAGGTATATAATATATTTGGTAATGTATGTGCGTATCTGTTTGACTGCATAGATGGCGGAGTAGTTTAGATACCAGCCTCCCGCCCGAGTGTTGTGGGTTCAATTCCCACACAGAACAACTCTTTGTGTGATCCACAAATAGTTGTTCTGAGTCTGGGTGCACTTTGTGTCGGTGAAATTGTATGTTTGTAAAGTCTCCCGCGATACAAGGATTATACCTTAGTGTTGTCTTTAAAAAAAAAGTATACGATACGACCACGGAGTAGATACGACTTAAGGTCATGAAACATCAAACTCTATTTGATCTGCCCCGCGAAACCTTAAATACTATCTAGTTCTACTTACTCGACATACAATTATGAAATAGCTGTAGGATGATATTTATCAAAGAATGTTGCAATTCCGTACATACTCAAGGATTTAATGTTGTGGAAATTACGCTTAATAAGGGCGGGGTCATAGTGGGGCACGAATGCGACAGCGACATAGCGGTACGACAATGAACTTGGCGGAAGCCGATGTCACGCCCGTAGCGACGAACAATGCCCCATGTAATGTTACGAACTGATAATTGCAATTAACTATTCCACGGTGTTCAAAATTAGAACACGGTTTTAAATGAATCATTTAAACCCTTTAAAAAGTACCTGCTGTAGAATTATGTACTAATTAACTTAATTAATAGTATAAATGAGTCCCTCTGCTGCGATTCACCTCAATTTATAGGTACTGGTATTTTCTTCCTATGCTCTAGTAGATGTAGAGCAAAACATACTACGAAGGTTGTAGCTAAGTTTAAACTATTGGTCGTGTCACTATGTGTGAGCTCGTAGTCGGTATTTGTTTCATACGCGAGCATGTCTAGGTATGAACACTAATGAACATAATAAAGTGACAACAGTAATAATACCGTGATGTATGGTGGATGATCCATTTGATTCATTATATCGGTAGCGGTACGATGGGCCCGTCTGTGAATGTTGATGGCTGAGTCAAGTGCAGGATCAGTCGCCCGGAACACTCGGTGGATCACTGTATAGTATGCACGTGGCCATGGCACACGTGTGAATTGACGCACCATAACACCGCTCTTATGTAAACTTATTCAGTGTACAACACTAACCGTTATCGATGTTTTATGATCAGTGGGAAAAAGCACCGGTTAGTGATTTGTGTTGTATCGTTGGAGGTTTTGACAAAAAGTTTTATTGTGTAAGTACTACATCATTTTACTTTACAATTTTCTTTGGGTCGTTGCCTCTTTTATTCTTTTGTAATCTTTGAAGCACATAATTGACTGTAATACCCTTGTATTAAGATATGGAAAACAGTCTCTACGATTTTTTGTACTATAACTGGTATTAAGTACTTTCTCTGTTTTTCCAACGTTGTAACAAAATTGAAATCTGAAAATTTAATTAGAATATCACAATAATTGATTGTAGGTACTAATAAGTAAATTATGGAAGAGCTTTGTTTACAAAGCACAACCTTACACAATTAAGTTCTATCCGCATGTATGGTGTTTATACGTAAGACTGTTTAGAATTTCGAAACGCGTAGGTAAGACCTACATGTTCACTCACTCGCTGAGGATAAAGTTACGTAATATAAACGAATAATGTTATTCAGTTCACTTTTATGCAATTGTTTCAAGTGATCTACACGAATTCTAATGTTCTTTAAAAACACCCAAGTCCGTGTTTTTTTTTAACGATTCTGGAAAGTTTATGTATCATCTTTAAAAAATAATATTATCTCTGATGTACTCTGAAGCGATATGTTGTTATCTGTTATCAGTCTACTGATCTACTATATTGTTTGGTGAATGCGTTACGGTTTTTTAAGCAAAACGTGCCTGAATATCTATACTTACTATTTTATTGTCATAATAGTTTTGATCAATAATAGTTGAATTGTAATGATTGAACCTTTTCAATCGTAACACAACAGACGATTTAACAACAATACTTCTACATATATTATGTAAGTACCTACTATTTTTAAACTTGGTATACACAGATAAATGTCAGTGAATTTAAATGCTAACTTTACATTTTTGAATTAGAGAAATGAAAATAAAAAATAAATAAATAAAATAATAATAATAAAATATAATTAAATACCTCTGTCTTTGTTTCCTCGGCTGCGCCCTTTTCAATAAATTACAGTGACGCCATTGATGTCACTGTTAAAGGTACTTAAATTAGTTATTTTTAATCGAAGAGAATAATATATGTTACAGTATTTCTATGTTATAGTTACTTGCAATTGGACTTAAACTGGCAAGATACTTATTTTAGTAGTAGTGATATATTCGTCAATGGTTTGCCATTGGCATTGGCCTTTCCTAACGAATTATTATCACAGTAGACATTATACCTATACATGTTGTCTATTGTGATCTTCGCAAAATGGTTCGAAATACTTTTCGGCTGCAATATTTTATAAAACGATTCAAATCTCTCAAGGTCAGAAAAATTATAGCTCTCACCCGATAGTAAGGTGTTTCCCCAGCGTTACGACTTATCCCTCTTTAAACGAGGTTTGACAAGAGCACTTTACTTACGGTAGGCGGCGACTTGGCTGTGCCCCTGGTGTTGCCATAGTCCATGGGCGGCGGTTACTACTTACCATCAGGTGGGCCGTCTGCTCGTCTGCCACCGTTAGCAATAAAAGAAAAAGTAAATATTGGATATTTTTACAATTATGCTGAAACTATAATTCTGAACTTGCTCCATAACACTTTGAAGTTGGATCTTTTTATATTTTTTTTTGTAATAATATAATATTATAGTTCTGCGTCAAGTTTAATAGAAATAGTATTGTTGTCCTAGTTTGGGTAAACATCCACGGACAAGTTAATTGCTCACTGGCAATGTGTGTTTAAATATAAGGATAACTAGCACAGATCGTGATAAGATAACGGTCACATTTTTAAATGTGAGTGGACATAGGAGCTCAAAGAGTTAACCTGCAGAAGAATACAGCTATTCCCGCTATGTGAAGGGTCATGCTCATGCGAATAATTGTCGCATACGACTCAGTTAGTTCTTGTAATAGTAACTCGCCACTCGTTGCTACCACAGAGCACGTAATCCGCAATTCTACTGGAATACCAGTTACTTCTAATAACTCTTGTGAGAAGTTTACATGTATAGTACGAGTGATACACAATATGCACCGTTGTATTGCCGAAAGGACATAGACCCATCAATTATACAAAGTATAAAAACCTTCCTTTTTATAAACTATTTGTGTGGTGCATATATTTATGCGCAAGTGTACTTTGTGATTATGTTCGAAATATCGACTGCACACCAGGGATTTATCTTCTAGTATGTGTAAGTGGCTTTGTTTATGAAATCCAAAATACTTGATGTTGTTGTCCCATTGCATACAGCAGATTTTGTGTCTCTTGTCTCATTATTTATAACTTCTAATTGCGAGATCTTTGGTTCGAATCCTTGGTCGCACAAAAAACGTTGTAGGTTTCCGGCTGACCATTCTTTGTAATAGTATGGATGGAGTGTGGAAAGCCCGGTACCTATATAGCAATAGGCTCGCTTTCTATTACGATTAGCAGTGTGGATGTTTTTTATACATCAGCTAACCTCTCTTGAGTAAAACAAAAATACCTGAAAATAGTTAAACATTTAGCCAAGGAAATGAATTACTTAATGAAAATACTCTAATCTATTTCGTATGTAAATTTCCAAAATAAAATACTTCGAAATAAAACATCGCAATTTAAGTGATCTGTACAATTACATGGGTGTGTACCTACTTAAAGTAAAAGTGGAAAAACTACGCAACGGGTTTCAGCTAAGGGGGGTGGAGACACATTTTGCTCCTAATGACTAGGTATATTTAAATATGTATTTAAATTGAAAACAAAAAAATATTCTGCACTAGTAAATTAGTTAATTATACTGGTTACGACGAAGAAAATCATGTAAAGCCGGAAAATTTATTTCATATTGAAAATAAAATAGATTATACATGAATATCTTATTGTTAGATTTTTTGAGTAATTTTGCCGCTTCATAAATGCTATCCGGGGCGGACCGCCCCTATAGGTTCCTTACGAGATGAAGGCACATAAACATTAACATTAAAATTTCACTTTTCGACTACTACTTCAATTTAACTAATGCATTTTGTTTATGTATTAATTCTTGCGCGTTTTCATTTCCTATACACGGTCAAACAAGGTTACAATTTGCTTCGAATTTATGTATAGGAAACACATATTGTATTGAATCAATGTTTTCTTGTCAAGATTGCTAGCTATAAAGTTTCGATAGTTCCGTCGGTTCTTGATACTTTATTTTAATGATTTTGTTCCGCTAATAGGATGTAGATATTACTTATGTACGTAGTATCGGAAGGACGTACCTACTTGCCGTACATAGGTACTAGAAATCGGGGTTGGCACTTCCTATGATTACTTGGTCACTAAGTTCTTCGCATTTTCTATTTTCAATATATGCATAAAGATTTCATTTTATAAGGTTATTATGAAACAATTTCTGAGTCGTAATTACATCTCAAAAGCAATTTTGAAGTGGAGATTGGGTGTCGCCGTTGGCTACTGCGATGGCTTAGCGGTCTAGAGTACTTCCCCGGATTGGAAGGGACACAGGTTCGTATCCCACTCGCAGTAAAGCTCTCTTTTTCCACTTTCACAATAATTTGTTCTTTCAAATATTTTCTTTTAATAATCCTTTAAGCGTTTAGGAACCTGTTTTGTGATGTATTAGGTGCGCATGTAGGCGCTTATTTTGCTTGAGACAGTTCATAATACAATTTAGGTACCTAGACTTTATTAATAGTCTGAGTCTTACGTGTAGTGTGTAACAGTGATCATGATCACATTTCAGAATTATGTGTAAATACTACTGTGACCATCGCTTTCACCAACACGTATTTTTTATATTTTTTTTAGTGCATACGAGTACATAGACTCACGCATTTTTCTCAAAGTGAGAGGTAAAGACCTCATCTTCTTCACAGTTATGGCGTGATTTTATAAAATACGTAGCCTTTCTGGATTAATTAAAGAACAACATAGGTACATATTATATTAGTAGTAGCACCTTGCTTGTCCCTTGCATGAAAGGGCTGGCTCGCTGGCTGGTGATCGCTTGCCATCAGGTCGTATACTTGTTTGCCACCCGCGTAATCCATCCATCCATCAGCCTTTCAACGTTCACTGCTGGACATAGGCCTCCCCAAGAGAAGCCCACAACGAGCGGTCCCGTCATGGGAGATAATGCCGTAATCGCCACGCTTGGCAGGCGGGTTGGCGATCGTAGTGGATGTTGTTAATACTCGAGGGAGTGCTGCTGCCCACTCCCCGGTATTCCCTCAGTCGGCTCTTACAACTCCCGTGGGTAGAGAGGGGTGTGACAATTCTAAAGCCGGCCACACGGCCACCCGCATAGTAAGTATAGAAAAATAATAAAATGGTTGTAAAATGCAATCATATTATTTAAATCTATTGTTGACTTCAAAAGATTAGCACGTTCAACCAAATAAAAATGACAACTTTTAACACTATTATAATAATCTATACATATTATGTAGATGATATATTATACGCCTATACGGGGTACACGTTCAGAACGTCCCCTTCAATAAACATTATCTATTATGTACCTACCTATTTATTATATGTATTGTTTGAATGGATATGACTTATTACTGCACAAGTTAGGCCCAATTACAGCATTATATAGTTAACCATGGTGATTCCTTGTTAGGTATCTACCTACTTTATTTTGTAGAGATGCTACTGCCATACTGCATACCTACTAAGCTATTTATTCTTTATTACAGAATTAGGAGCGGAAATAATACTCAACCTTTACGTATGCCAAAGAGATCGCCAAACAATACTAATTTATATTGGAAGAGTTTAGAGATATAACAAAAATGCCAGAGATAGGGCCGATGATGCGTGCACTGGAGTTGCAGAGGCTGATAGAGGACAAAGTGGCCGAATGGCGCGAAAGGTCATCTCGGGTCGCCGGGGCAACTATAGCTGACTCTTATCAACAACCACTCAACTTTAAACGACACATACATAGACGCAAGAACCACACCGAAATAAATAGAATTATCGCAAAGTACTCAAAGCCCACTAAGAGAACGGACGAGCCCTATTCCGTAGTGCGAAATATTCCTCAATATACTCCACAACGTCCACCAAGATCCAAAAAACTGGCATCTAATTTAAAGGTGCTCTCTAGAAGTGAAGATAACCTCACTGCCGTCGGTACTATGGAGATACATCCAGAACCCAAGCGAGAACCTAAGACTTATTTTACTTTATCAAAGTACAACGCTAAAAGCTGCGAAGACGTCACGGCCTTTGTCGACATTCATCGCAACATGAAGAGCAAAAATTTTGAAGAGAATAGTATTTTGAATTCGAAACCAGTTGTTCCAATCCTGAGAAATCAACTAAATAGTATTTGTGAAGGTGTTATAGACAAACCAACGTTTTCCGACAGTGGTATAGATAGTGAGGTAAGAGACAAATCCTTCATTACATCCACGCCCCTCTCAAAAAGAAAAACATGTCCAGCTGGTGGCTCTGTGTCGGATTTAGTTTTTGAAAAGATGAAATCTAAAAGTGTAAGTGAACTTAGAAAGGGTAGTTCAGAACCAGATATACTCAGTGTGGAGACCGTCAGTGCTAGTTCAGTGAATACAAAGACTATAGATATAAAAAAACGCTGGAAAATGTTAAAACCTCCTTTCAAAAAGGGGACATTCGATTGTTTACTTCTGTGGCGTGGGAAAAAAATTAATTCAACGGAAAACAAACCCAGGTGAGCTTATAACTGTTGTATATTATGTTGTTTAGGCTAATATTAGTATAAGTTTTGGATCTATTTCGCAGTAAGTAATTTTAACTTTTTATAATAGGAATTGGTTTTTATGATGTTGTCTAAAACCATCAACTCCATATTTATGGAGACATTGAAATCGTATCAATACGCATACAAAGCAGATTACTTTTTTCGATAATGGTGGTTGTGGTACATTCGAGTATTACTCGATATACGAGTACTTTTTTTTATTTTTTTTTTATTGCTTGTACTGGCAGACTGGCCACGGCCCATCTGATGGTAAATGGTAACCGTTGCTCATGGGCTCGACTATATACCGAGAGTATTGTCAAGCCGCTGCTCACCAATTCATTTCACAGATGAAATGAAATATAAACGGCTATCTCCTGCTACAGCCAAAACGCAACAATGTGCTCCATGGCTGGTCACACGGGAGATGGTGGTACCAACCCGCTCGGGCCGGATACCAAGTGAGTACTTCCACTTGGTACCCAGCAGCCCTACCACCAGTCGTGCAATGGATGATAATTGCTTACTTCCCTTAGTCGCCTCATACGACACCCGTGGGAAAGAATGGGGTGGTGACACTTGTATTATTAATGCGTCACCACACGGATACTTGTGAGACTGGTGATTGTATCCATACATAGTAAGTAGGTAAGGTAGGCATAATATAAAAGGAAGTCTCGATAGGTATCTGTTTTGCCGTATGCTTGGAAAATCTCTGAACGGATTTCAAAAGAGAATATTGTTAAGTAATATATGATTTGCTTTTATTTAAGAAGATGAAAGACCCTTTCTTGCATATTGCTTTAATAAATTGAGTCTAAGGGATATAAAGATTATAGGAAGCAAGATGTATGTTGATACAAGTTTTGGTTACCTATCTATAGTATTTACTTTGAAACTATATTCATTTTTATTAAAAAAATAATAATGTTGTGTTAGTGACAATATATGCAATAGAAACTCGAAAGTCCGGACAAATATTTGTGGATGGATCTATGAGAAAATATATCACGAAATTTAGCACGTGCGTTGGGGTAAATTCATTGCGAGACTTTGTCACTGACATGCAACTACGGCATTTATGCTATTTTGCTACGATTCCATTGATATTATTGTACCTTTTTTTTCACTAAGCTGAGTATGATCTAGTACTTTTGTATTTGCGTATTGCGTTTATACGCCAGATGTTTATTTGGCCAGTTTTTATCGATGAATTATACTACCGCGTAGATACTTATCTCTCGCGGTTTTTTTATGCGACGTCACGTACCACCCAGTACCACCCAGACCTAACTATACATAATATAATCTGTACCTGTAGAACTTGGTGTGTCTGTATACAGAGAGTAGGTGTGTATAAAACGACGGGCCTCGTGGCGTAGTCGGTAGTGTAACCTACTTCCGTGCACGAGGTCGTGGGTTCGATTCCCACTCAGGACAATTATTTGTGTGATGAACACAGATATTTGTACTGCGTCTGGGTGTTTTATATCTATTATATTATGTATGTATTTATAAAAAATAAGTAATATTGTATTATATCCGTAATCTGGTACTTATAGCACAAGCGTTAAACTTAGTTTAGGACCAGAGGACGTTGTGTGAAAAATGTCCGCGAATATTTATTTATTTATTAAATTATTATTTTATAAAAATTTAGAGGGGACAGTAAGAGAAATGTATAAGTAAAAAAAGAAAGAGAAACGTATACAACAGGACACAAATCAAAGATTTTTATCTGTTTGTTTGTTAGCGCACATATCTGAATTCACTGAATAGATTTTTATGCAGTTTTTACGGGTAGTCAGGGCTAGAGCAGAATGTGGGTTTCTTATATTATATCGGTAGGGACAAGTTCAACTATATTCCGCTACAGCAGAAACACAACATCAAGTTATGTCACGGCAATTTGGGCAGATCAAAACAGAGAATCGGTGGTACCTTCTTGTAGGGGTCCGGCGAGAATAGGGGTAGGTATAAGTAACGTTTACTCGGTAAGACAACAATATTATTTATTTAGTGCCCCCTAGTCTAGAAGTAATAGGTCGTTCATAAATTCAGCTTTTTTGGACCCCTCTCTCTTCCCTATCGTCAAACTACGTCACAATTTGTGCGATTCTCTTTGTATAGCACTAGGTAGGTACTACGAGACACAAAATACAGAACTCCTCCCCTTTCCTTATACATGTTCATTGGGATTGGAAAAATGGTAGTACGTACGTAACTACGGACGTCACGTTTGTTTAGAAGTTACGTTTGTTTACGTTATCACGTTTTGTCACCGAGTGATAGACTCTTCCCTTGTTTGCGAAGGTACCTACTTTTTAATGGCCCGTAATCAACAAATTAAATCTTTAAAACGATAAGGCTATTCAATTTGTATTATTATAACAATGAAAGATAATGTAAACATTGAGCGATTCACGATAGTCACCTTTTTTTTTGTTAAGGCGGGCAAAATTTACTTAACCGCACATCTCGTCGTTCGGGCACAGTAAAAATTGGTTCGGGGCAACGCCCAGGATAGTGTAGGGCCCTCACACTGGGTGAGGGCCCCACACCACAAATATAAACTCACCATATAAACCCACCATGTGACGTCTCTCCACCTGTATTGGCAGACCACTGGAACTGTGTGGCATTAGTTAAGTGGTCCGCCGGCGGCTTCAGACCAAGAAAAGAATATAGACGGACGAAAAATTCAGTGAAGCCATATAAAACCCTGCATACTTGTAATTACACGCGCTCACGCACACAAACACAAACAAAACCTTGACAAAAAGAAGTGTCATAAACCACGAGTTTTACCAGAGTACGATTTAAAATTACCCCAAATGCCTCGACGATTTCGTACGTAGGTACCTACGTTATTGTACATGAATACGTCGTCAACGACATAATAAATACGATTTCCTGTAAAATGTTATTGTGCTGTTTTGTTACTTTATATTTTTACTTCCTTACTAATTTTCCTAACATAAAGTTTAAAAAAATTACCTAATCAATAGAGATTTTTTCTTTCCGGTGAAAACAGTTTCACGCACACATCTAACAAAGCTTTGTGTCGCTCAGAGTCGACCAGTTCGCTGTACTTACATGCTTACACGCACACATTCACACGCACTCCTTCGAGTATTAACAACATCCACTGCGATCGCCAACCCGCCTGCCAAGCGTGGCGATTACGGCACTATCCCCCCATTCTTGGGGAGGCCTATGTCCAGCAGTGGACGTTAAAAGGCTGATGGATGGATATATTTTCAGATGGTTTATTAATTTGAATTTGCGTTGGAGTGAATTTATTATTGTAGTAGCATTTACAAAATCTAAATTAAAGTAATCATACCTATTTTAATATGTTTTAACGTAATAAAATGGCTCTTAAAAGTGTTATTCATGTTCATAGGAGGATTCATCGAAGGATCAACAATGCAATAGATATAGCGTCGGCCCACAAAAAGGCCCGTCAGTAAATAACAGCGCACTTGAGAAATGAGCTCTAATTTGTTTAGTTCAAATAGTACTTTATTTGTTGCTATTCAAGCTTGATTTCACAGTAAATGTTATTTGTCTTTTCAATTTTAAGTGGCAGTAGTAGATTATTGCTTTGCTCGTTTTTTGTGATGAATGATCGTAAATGTAAGATAATATTTAAAAGATTGTGACTTTATTACTTATTGTCATGATTGTAATTAGGTTGAATTTATAACTGCTTTATACCTTTGTCTCAGTTCATTAGTAAAAAGATGTAGCTGCATAAGTATAATTATATTCACACAGACAGTTTTTAGCTTGATTTTGTTCATGACAATGTATCTTGTTGGTATTTATGATCGAAGTTGATAAGAAACCGTCCCAAGTTTTGACTCTTCTGTTATTAATAAATTTGATAACCAGAGGAGGCTTACGTTTTCCATCGAAAGATTTAGTCAATTCATGTTGCATTTGCGAAACTTATCTTTAACTTTTTTAGCAGTGTGTGTGTCTGAAAACGAAGGTCTACGACCAGTGTGTGTTACCAGTGATGACATACGGAACAGAGACGTGGTGGCCTCATATCAAGGCTCAAAGTCGCTCAGCGGGCCATGGAACGGGCTATGCTTGGTATTTCCCTACGTGATCGAATCCGTAATACGGAAATCCGTAGGAGAACGAGAGTGACCGACATAGCCCGCCGGGTTGCCATGCTGAAGTGGCAATGGGCAGGCCACATCGCTCGACGAACCAATAACCATTGGGGACGAAAGGTTCTCGAGTGGCGACCACGTATCGGACGGCGCAGCGTAGGACGGCCCCCCACCAGATGGACCGACGATCTGGTCAAAGCTGCGGGGAGCCGTTGGATGCAGTCGGCACAGGACCGCTCGTTGTGGCTTTCTCTTGGGGAGGCCTATGTCCAGGAGTGAACGTTGAAAGGCTGATGGATGATGGATGATTTTGCATACATTTCCAATAAACTTTGCTGCTGACTTGTATTTCTTTTAATATAATAAAAAGGGTAAATTTGGCTAACATGGCAACCCTAAATTCATTCTCACATAGATAGCCGCCGCCATTACGCTGCCTCAATTTTGTCTTAGCGAGATTCTGTCCGTTCTTTTACGTCCATAGTATGAATAAAGCAAAATCACAGATTAAAGAGATAAATGGAACGTTCAGTGGATGTACCTATCGGTGGAAAAACCTCGTCTCTAAGCTCAATTCTTTCCTATTTGTATTACGTTACGCTATCGCCTCTAACGGCTATTGGTAGAATTAATATGACGTGATAAGAAGTCTGAATCTGTTTAATTTGAATTCACACTGGCTTACAACTTTTGTTCAAGTGTATATTAACAGATGGCGCTAAAAGTACCGTACTAACGAAGTTCACTATTTTACTTTTAGCGTGTAATTTGTGACTGTGACCATGACCGCACGGTCAATGTGAATGTACGTAGGTACTTAATGTTATTTTTTTAAAACAACGCTATGTTCTTTCCTATATGGTTGGGGACTTTACAAATTTACACATAACGGTACCTACGCACTAAGTACACACAGACTTAGAACAGAACAATAAAATTATTTGTGGATTGCACAAATAAAATGTGTGTCCTGTGAGGGAATCGATTTCAATACTTGGCACTCGTACCTAAAACACTACACCATCTGTGCATGTTATGCTAGAATAGATTAATAAATAAATTACATTCTATAGAACTTATTTAATAAATTATCGAGGAAAAACCTAAAAAAGATAAATATTTGTTACTATAAATAGTAATTTGAAAAAAGAAACACTATTTATGTGCTGCATAAAGAATACTTTATCCCAAAATGAATGAAAATAAGAAATGTCCACCTGTGCGAAGCCCGTACGGCCCGCTAGTTTAATATAAAGTTATTACTAATAGTTTTAAAAGAAACAACGATTTTTAGAAGTAGCTACTACGTGTTCAGTGATGTATTTTCTGTTAATAATTGAGCAACGCAGACGAAGTCGTGGGTGTCAGCTATTTTTTGGACTTTAAAAGGCTGATGGATGGATGGATGGAATCACCAATTTAAAAAAATAGTTTTGATAAAGAAATAAGAAACAAAGAATTATTACAATCATTAGTATTTATTATGATACTAACAGATACCCGCGACTTCGTTAACGTTAAAGATTTACTTTTTAAATTCGACTTCTATTTTACCCGCGATTTTATAAAACCGTTAAAATGTAAGTATGTGTATCCTATATCAAATATAAAATGAAATTTAACATTCTTAATTCAAAAAAGTCTAAATATGAGTGTTTCTATATCTAAATTAGAAACCTACCAAACCACCTCCTCTTTCCTTTCCTATTATTTTAACTGACCACTTCCTCAGCTCCTCAATCATCATTCCTCTTCATGTCCTATAGCTTTTCTTGGGGTAGATTACTAGCGAAGGTTGCCTTTGGTCTATAGGCTAAAACGCTAACCACTCAAGGGGTGGCAAACTTACCGTCTTACTCACCATCAAGCCGTACAACCTAATATAATTATGTGTTATAAACATTGATGTATAAACAAAAACATAGCATCACGCCTGTATTCTTCGAAGGCGTAGGCAGAGGTGTATTACACTTACACACCCACGATTCACCAGCTCCTACGTAATAGGGAGCGAGACTATTACCGTCTACCGGGCACATTTACAAACTCCGGGCGGCTACTGTGAATTTTTATTTTTACGAAAAATCTCAATGACACTGCCCGACCCGGGAATCGAACCCGAGACCTCATGATCAGCAGTCGCTTACCCTACCTCTGTACCACAGAGGTAGTTGATGTATAAAACAGAGAAGATCCACAATTAGGCACTAAAAATGTCCACTATAAATTAGTGCAGATTACGCTTTCCTACACTCATTTCGTTTAGTATTGTTACTAATACCAAAATTTGCTAATAATACCAAAATCTCTTTTGAAAAATTCATTGATTGTCTATCTTTCTCTCGTTCTTTCTGAATAGTGTCATTACACTCACGCACGCAGTTAAAAGTTGTTATTATTTTATAAAATCATACATACATATTGTCACGCCTTTTTGCCGTAGGGGTAGGCACTCAGAGACCACTTCTTTACACTTGTTACGATCCTGACACACATCTTTCGCTTCATCTACTTTCATCAGTGCTTTCATGCATGCTTCTTGCTTTCGAGTACTCTTATCTGGCTTTCCTTAAGAACGTCTCCGATCTGGTCAAAATACGTTGCATCCGATAAGTGGAGTGGGTCGTAAAGACAATTGTGATATTTAGATATTTTTATATATATTTTTAGCATTTGACATGCTTAGCACTATACATTAAACACAAATTGAAAAATGTGAAATCTAAAATAGCAGTCACGATAAGATTTTTACCTAATAATGACGCAAACTCCATAAATATTTAGATATTTCTATATATATTTATAGCATTTGACATGTTTAGCACTATACAGTAAACACAAATTGAAAAATGTGAATTTGAACATAACAGACATCCAGGAGATGCAGGTTCAAATCCTGCTCGTGACTGTTATTTTCGATTTCACATTTTTCAATTTGTGTTTAAGACAATTGTGATGTGGAGATTAGGTATGGCCGTTGGTCAGTGCGATAGCTTAGCGACTTAGAGCACTTCCCCAGATTGGAAGGGACGCAGTTCGAATCCCGCTCGCACTAAAGTTCTCTTTTTTCACATTCACAAATAATTTGTAATCTGTGATAAGTCTTTAAAAAAACTATTAAACTAATGCCAATTGCAATATTATAGAAATCGGAATATCTAAAATAAGTCTCTAAAAAACTATTAAACTAATGCCAAATACTCTTCAACTCATAAACATAACTAAAATTATTTTGTTAATAACCAACTTTTAGTATGATGTTATTGTACTTTAATAACTACATCAATGGACCCATACAACAACCACCCAACATGTTACCATAGCAACGGTAGACATGTAGTTTGTGTTGTTGTGATAATGAGAGTTTGAATGCGATAACAGATAAAAATATATATTTTAGATAGGAGTTTCGTTAAATCTTTTCTTAGCATGCGTCTATGTCGCGAAAGGAGCATCTATGCAAAAAGTCAATCGCGCGGATGTATGGTTTCGGAGATATCGTGATAAGTCAGTGACTGGTAAATCGCTTATTGTATATAGATTGTTTTCTACTTTTTAGTTCAACTAGCTAAAAAAAAGCAGCATTAAAGCGTGTTTTCTACTTATCGTTTTAAAGATTGCTTATTAAACTATAATTTATTTTCTTTTTTTTTTGGTCTCTAAACAGCATTAAAAGTAGTTCTATTTTAAGATATTTTTTATTTATTTATTTATGTAAGTAATTCAATTAAGGAGAGTTATAAAAACATGGTAAGTAAATATCAAAAATAGAACAATAAAAAGCTGCAATTATAGTTATGTAAGTAGTACTTACTTACGCCATCTCCCTTGTAGGATAGACAGAGAGAACAGAGTGCCATAAGACTCTATTCTTGCATACCTACATCTTTCACTTCCTCGACATTCATACTTCTCTTAATACACGCTCGCCGGTTTCGGAGACTACTGACTACTAAGTCCACCTTATTTTGATTTGTCCTAGGTAGGATAATCTTGGTCTCCTCCTTTACCTTATTCCTTCTACTTTCACTTTGTATATCTTCTTAAATAATCGCTCGTCTGGCATTCTTTCCACATATCCGTAGGTACCATAGGATCCGTACCTTTCGCATCTTTACACCAATACTTTCAGACATACTCGATCTCCTTACTAATGCGGTAAGTCGGCCTAACTCATAAATATAGTATATACTACGTATAGCCTAACTCCATCCATCCATCCATCCATCAGCCTTTTAAAGTCCACTGCTGGGGACTGGACTGGATTCGGCATCAACATCAATGGCGAATACATCACTCACCTTCGATATGCCGACGACATCGTAGTCATGGCAGAATCGCTGGAGGACCTTGGCACCATGCTCGATGATCTCAGCAGGGTTTCCCGACTAGTGGGTCTCAAAATGAACATGGACAAGACGAAAGTCATGTCTAATGTCCATGTCATTAGCACCGGTCCTAGTCGGGAGTGCGCTTCTCGAAGTTGTCGACCATCATGTCTACCTGGGACAAACAGTCCAGTTAGGTAGGCACAACTTCAAGAAAGAGGTCAATCGACGAATCCAACTCGGCTGGGCAGCGTTCGGGAAGCTAAGGAAGATCTTCTCCTCCAATATTCCGCAGTGTCTGAAAACGAAGGTCTACGACCAGTGTGTGTTACAGAGACGTGGTCTCTGAATGTTGGCCTCATATCAAGGCTCAAAGTCGCTCAGCGGGCCATGGAGCGGGCTATGCTTGGTATTTACCTACGTGATCGAATCCGTAATACGGAGATCCGTAGGAAAACGAGAGTGACCGACATAGCCCGCTGGGTTGCCATGCTGAAGTGGCAATGGGCAGGCCACATCGCTTGACGAACCGATAACCGTTGGGGACGAAAGGTTCTCGAGTGGCGACCACGTATCGGACGGCGCAGCGTAGGACGGACCGACGATCTGGTCAAAGCTGCGGGGAGCCGTTGGATGCGGTCGGCACAGGACCGCTCGTTGTGGCGTTCTCTTGGGGAGGCCTATGTCCAGCAGTGGACGTTGAAAGGCTGATGGATGGATGGATGGATGGCTGTGTAGTTTGCACAGTATTAACGTCTTAATTTCATCTTTACTGATTTCAACAAAGGATACCGGTGACGAATGCTGATTTATTAGACCACATATGACACCGGCATCACCCCGGGCCTCCGTTTACATAGGTATCCGCTTTCACTAAGGCTTTGGTGTTATTCTTACATTGGCGATATATTTCATTCTTCTCTTCGGTCATACTGTGACTGTGATTCAAAGAAGAAACAGAGTCCAGCCACGTTTTCTTCTTTTGCTCTACTGTCGCTCTAGTTATGTAGAAAATGAACTGAGTCATGCAGCTTTCCTCGTGATAGTTTCCGTCATCGAGCAAAAGTAGAAAAATTGAAAAGCCTGAGTTGTGTCGCGTGATGTTTGTACCTCGGACAGTCAGCCTAGATACATTTTTTTTACCGGTTTGGGCTTATTTAAACTGCATGTGCTGAGGCAGTCTACAAAATCACTATTATTTAAACCTGAGACATATATCAAGGTCGATGACTAATCTTTTGACCTTGAGTTTGGTCATCAACTTAAAACCGAACAGGTACTTATCTACTGCCGAGGCCGCAGCAAATAGGTACCTGCTCGATGTGCTCACCGATGTGCGCTCAAGTAACAAACATTACGATGCCTGCATTAGCTCATGCTAGTATCCACAATATACGTGATAGGAGTTCTCTAACAACGACACATAATTGTTGTATTCTTTTGCTGTGCATATTCTAAAAGACTGACTCCTGGCCGCATGCAATGATGATGAATGATGTTGATAAAATATGTCCCGATACTAGAAGACCTTTATGATAAACTAACCGCTACCTGCGACTGCGAACGCGTGCGCGACTCTCTATTATTTTTTCCAAAATAAAAGTAGCATAACTCCTTATAACATCAGCTATCTGCCAGTGTAGATGCTGTCTAAATCAGCGGTTGCGGTGATTAGCCGGAACAAATTCATAGACAGACAAACATTTAGAAAAAATTTTAGTTATAAGTACCGCATGTGGGTATAACTCTATTCATATTCATTTAGTGAAAAGAATTTAGAAATTACAAAGAGCATTTCAATTTTGATTTATTTCTATATATTTCATAGAGGGTTGTTAAAGGTTGAGGTCATAATTTCATAGGCAACTTGGCGGTGTCATAATTACCTACTGATTGATCTAATTAACTTATAAGATGGAAAACAGATAGGTTAGTCCATTAATAGATATGTGACAAGTTAATATAACTTTTTTTTATTTTTCTACATACTAGCCTAGTACACAGCTTTCGTGCGAAAGTAATTGTCATACTAATCCACTTGATGACGGACCGAATGTGTTAATTCTACATTAAGCGGCACAGAACTCGGAATAATAACTGACTTCTGTGATCTAGTCGACGTTCACCACACCAACGCATTCTAGCACAGGCAATTTGTTGACAAAAACTTATACAATAATCTTAAGTATACAGTTGATACAGTACTTTATCACGATGCTTGTTGATTTTGACTCATCATTGCCTAGAATCATAATTATGTACCTACTTAGCACCAGATGACGACCTAATAAAGAGAATGAAATGTGTGCACTATTTGTGACGCACAAACGCGTTTGCATACACAACTGTCTGTACAGTTAAACATCTTGTTCGTCTTAATTACACTTTAAAGGTCTCGTTCTTCGTGTTGTCCGCTCTATCGCTATACGAAGACATGTACGATTCCCGTAATCCAGTTAAACGGGCCACTTCCTGCGAAAACTGGATAGTATATTAGATAGAAACACGGGAGCGCAACTTGCTAGTTAAAATGTTTGCAATAAATGTTTATCATATCTTACGGTATCATAATAAGCTCAATGTCTTAGAGTATAGCTCAATGTAATTTTCTCTTTACCTATTTATACAAAGGAATATGAAATCTTTGGGACGAGTGAGTAAGCAATCTATTCACAAAGTTCACGCTTTCCCTGGCTATTAGTAAAGCTGATATTAACCTCTACTTTATTTGAAACAAAGCAAACAATAGCGGGGAAATGTAGAAGAATGGTTAGCTATCTAGTGTTTCCGTTAATATTATGCAATGACTCATGATGACTATTTTATTTTGACTAATTCGTTTGCAAAATTGCCCCTCGGTTATGTATAAAATGCGCTCTTATATCTAAAGTCATCCATCCATCCATCCATCAGCCTTTTAACGTCCACTGCTGGACACAGGCCTCCCCAAGAATGAGGGATAGTGCCGTAATCGCCACTCTTGGCAGGCGGGTTGGCGATCGCAGTGGATGTTGTTAATACTCGAAGGAGTGCTGCTGCCCACTCCTCCGGTATTCCCTCAGTCGGCTCTTACGACTCCCATGGGTGGAGAGGGGTGGGACAATTCTAAAGCCGCCCCCACACTGCATATATCTAAAGTATCCCCCCGAAAATAATAGACTCCTTTTGTAAGATGTTGACGTTCCACAGCAGTTACAACTATATGATTCATGACTGCGATAAAAACAAGCTCTGGTACCTATCTAATGAAGTCTAAATTGTTTAATAATAATGATTCTAAGAAATGTATCGCAAAATAACAATGACAACAACACTGCCAAATGCAAATTATCTTCCCACTTTGTGCAGTCCACGCACACACAAACTGAACAAAAATTATTTTGCTGTTCCTTTGTTGAACTGCTGATATAATCACATGGTGTAATAATAATAATGATAACAAAAAAAAAGATAAAACAACATATAAACTTTTATTTCTCACCATAGCAGAATACAAGTATAAATAGGTACACATATAAAAGAATTTTACAATAAAAATTGATACTATGGCGGATTGATACCTGAACTAGGAAGGTTCCTGTTCCTGTGTCTCAGGTTATCAACCCTCCACCCCTTGTAAGTGGTCTTATATCTAATTTAGGTAATCATTACATTTTTTATTACAATTATTTAGTGGGTAGGATACAATGACGACGCTAACAATCATAAAATCGACCGTCCTTAACAAGTGTTTGGAGTGGCACAAGTTAAAAGATGACAGCGACGACAATCGCTATTGCAGTTGTTATAAAATAAATTATACAAAATAACAAACTGAAAGTAAGCAGTAATTAATAGTATGTTATCTTAAGAGTAATTTTCACGAGAAGTTATTTAAATGTATGTATAGCTTATACTGAGAAAAACGCGAATGTAGATGGACACCCATCTTAGTTTGTGTGTTGTGTGATGTGTGTGTGTGAGCGTGTGAGTGTATGTGTGCGCGAATCACAGTTATAATTATATATATATCGATATTGTATATTAGTGCTCGTAGCTAGTACATCAGCTTCGCTTTTGCGAGTGCAAAACAACAGATGTCGTTAAATGAATAATGACATCTACGACACCGACTTGCGACTCTTCTTCTTCTTTGGGTTATTGGCCTTGTGTCCACAGGACCCAAATCCATCAGAGTCCGTTATGGTAGTATAATAAACAAAAATTAATGCAGTAGTTGAAACAAACTGGCTATCCATCCATCCATCCATCAGCCTTGTAAAGTCCACTGCTGGACATAGGCCTCCCCAAAAATGGGGGATAGTGCCGTAATCGCCACGCTTGGCAGGAGGGTTGGCGATCGCAGTGGGTGTTGGTAATACTCGAAGGAGTGCTGCTGCCCACTCCCTTGGTATTCCCTCAGTCGGCTCTTACGACTCCCATGGGTGGAGAGGGGTGGGACAATTCTAAAGCCAGTCCCACACGGCAGGTAAATTGGCTAGTTTAATGAAAATTCAAAACTTATGAGTGTATACATAGCAATATTTTTTCTCAGACAAAGACTAGACTAATATTTTTAGAATATTGTATCTAAGAAATTTTGGCAATAGCCTGCTTGGTTTAAGTCAAATATGTGTATTTTTAATTTTTACAACCCGTTATGCCTAGATTGGGAATATGAAACTTTTTAACGAAGCACCACGGCAGTGAGAGATTGTAGTATTGTACCCATCTACTAGAGTTGGTAAATGTATTACGTCTTTAAGCTTTCTTATTCAACCAAATATTAATGTGGTTAATATCAACCTAATGCATCAGACACAAAACAATTTTATTTATTAATTTCTGTGAAATAACCATCGGGGTCCGTTGTTAAGTATCCATGATCTAAACGTATACATTCCGTAGCATCAAGCCGGTCATTTCATCATCCAACGATAGAGCTATCATCAAGGGCAGCTTAACTTCTCGATTGAATTCTAATTAGTTACTGTACTATTTTCTAAATATGGCACTTAAAAATAGACCATTCCCAAGATATACTATAAAGTTAATCCTTAACTATTGTAGGTACCTATCATCATAAAATTTTGGTGTGGAGCACAGAAAAGGACATAGGCACTTCTGTTCGGGAATAATGGATAGTTCTTGTGGGAGAGCTGTTTTATACACAGATCATTAATGTGCCGTAGAGTCACGGGCAGATTCTAGTACAATATAAAGTCTAAGCAAATTTAAATTTATCAATTTTTAATAAAATACATTCTTACTCTATAACTCTCCACTCATTAAATGTCTATAATGTAAACACGAATCCATAAAGCCAATGATGGAAACATTTAGTTTTGTTATTAGGGAGATCAATTCAATTTCAGTACTTTTCTTTTGTGAATAAGGGAATCATGTCATAGCATATATAGTGTGTTAAATGAGGTTTAAATTTGTGATTCTGGCCCATCTTTCATCAAAAAGAGATCCGCATACCAGGTATATTTCCTCCTCGGTGTAAACTGAAAACGTATGAGATAACTCTTTCGTTTTGAGCCAAGATTGATGTTGAGATAAATGAACTGTTGGGATATTGATTAGCTTTGGAGTTAATGAAAAGATAAGAATGAAAATCATCCCATATATGCAGTACAGTTAGTACAACATTGCTTTTAGTTACAAAAAATATAACACAAAACTTTGCCCGCGGCTTCAAAAGCTAGTTTTTAGGTTACATCTCAGGTTCCCGAAATAGTAGCGGGATAAAATGTATACGGTACCAGTTGTTAAGTCTAATCAAGAGCTATCAACCAAAAAAAAGTTGCATCAAAATCCGTTGAGTAGTTTTTGCGTGATGCGCGAACAAACAAACAGATAAACAGACAGACAAAAATCTAAAAAAAAAACGTTTTGTGATTAGACACGTCTATATAGCTTAATACAGTAATTTTTTCTCAAATATCTTAAATGTACAGACATAGCTCTGTTACAGCTTTACAATAGTATAGATATAGATTTAAAATAGATCATGGCATAAGCTGATAATACCGTAGGAAGGTAGTAGGTTCAAATAATGCGGTTGTTTTAATGTTTCGAATTTTTCACCACAAAGACGTTTGTGTAAGTGATACTTTTAACACGTAGATATGTACAATTAATTATACTTTCACACTAATAAATTTAACTATTGTGGTGGGGGATCTGTTGTACTTGAGTAATGTCTTGATTAGGAAATCCTTATGTCAAGTTACAGTTTACCAGCAAACCTAGAGATGGTACATTTTAAATGCTGGTTCCGTCGGCAAATAAAGGAACATAGATAGTAGATACATTAGTATAAAAACATTAATACTTATATATTTTATTAAAAATGAAGGCACTGCATACTTTGTAAGTACTCATATGCCTATATATTATGTAGATTACAAATTTATTTTTATTTTTCAAAATGTATTCGTATGTTTATACCCGAAATGGTGAATAGATCTTTGCTCATAAATTGCTTGTATGAATATCAAGTGAATAACAAATGACATATAAAAATTACGACGCGGCAGTTACACAAGTGGCTAATTAAAAACAAAATATTTTTATTTGAAACGTGAGAAGTCTACGTAATGAACAATGGATTGCACAAAAAATGGTTTTGGAGTAACAACATTTGAACGCTAAAAATGTAGAGTAGGCAAGTCTTTGTCAAACAAAGCTCAAGCCTCAAAGGCAGTGCAATTCAGTCAGCCAGTCAACGTCTCGCGTTTTATGTAACCTGAAAAATATTTATCCATATGACTCTAGTGAATATTTTGTAACTGGCCTAGTGTTGTGTTAGTCTTGTTACAGTGATAAAAAATTGTGATAAACACGTGGGGCTTATGTAAAAATGGACACACGTACTTTTGACGATCCTTGGACATTCGTGTATAAAAAATTACAAGACAATAATATTATTAGCAGGAGAAAGTAAGCGAAATCTGTCTGTAATATAATCAAGCAAATGTTAACCAAATATATAATGCTGAAATATCTATATCTATTATATTATTGTGTGTTTAAAACTAACATCTATTAATTTCATAATGCAATCTAACGTTCTCTTTAAATAATAATGTATGATTCCTAAGTCTACTAACTTTTATCTTTATTTAATTTCACTCTTGAAGCTTACATTAAGCAAATTAACAGTTAAGTAAAAACGTAGTGCTGTTTCAGTAAAACAATTCAGTTGTATTAAAAATAAATAGTTTACTTATTTAAAAACATATTTAGTTTTGTTTAGACAACTTGCTTTGTTCTTTGATGGTGAAAAAATACTTGTTATTTTTCTCAAAACCATTCAGCCCGTCCAGGTTAACACCGACGCGAAGTTGTGGTAGATACTCGACTAATCCTCCCTCCATGTTCTATTCAGACAATTAATAATCTATACTATTACTAGTACACCCGGCCACGCGTTACTGTGACACACATAATATTTTCGTTAATTTTTCAAAAAAAAAAGGAAATCAGGTTTATCCTGTAGATACATAAATTTACTCAACGTAACAATTTGTGTTATTTATGTTGAGTAAATTTTCTATTGAGTAAAGATTCTAGTAAAGCCTATAAAACTGTGGTTAACAGATTTCATATTATCTCAAAGTATTGATACCCTACAGCATCCAAAGACACGGGAGTACAGGAATAGACGAAAGATTGCTAAAAAATAGTTTTCATCTACTTCATAGACCCTGTTATATTTTGATAACCTTGTCCCTGACCTCCTTCTGACGTGTTATGGTTTTGGCTCGTTGCCTGCTATTCACCGCCGTCAGATCAGTACGTGGAGTACACACCATATTTTGCTAACATAGCCATAATATTTAAATGCAAGAAAAAATAAATGGCTATTCTTTTTTCGCGTAGTACCTACCTATAGACCATCTAATATTTGAAGATGGAACAAATCACACATTTTGAGAAAAAAGTTAAGATCGAATAAGTTCATCGCGGAATAACCTCCTTCTTCTACATCTAGGTATAAAAACCTAGATGTAGAAGAATCAGTAATGAAACCATAGACTATTAATACCTATTTTGCCCATGTAAGTACTTACCTATAACTTTTTGGAGAGAGTAGAGATACATTACGAGTTGATAACGATTTCGCATACTTCCGAATACAAGTACCAATAATGAGACCTATAGCTCGTTAGTTAGGTCTAATATTTTTTTAAATATTTTGATCTATATTTTTAGCACTGGACATGCTCAGCTACTTTTAAAGTACAAATTATTATTTGTAAATGAGGAAAAAGAGAACTTTAGTACGAGCGGGAATCGAACCTGCGTCCTTGCTATCCGGGAAAGTGCTCTGATCCACTGAGCTATCGTACTGCCTTGCGATCATATCCAATTTCCTCATTATATTTATCTTAACGACCAATTTGTCTTTCCTCATTCACAAATAACAATTTGTACTTTAATTGTTGTTTATTGCTTGTAGTGGCAGACGAGCCACGGCCCATCTGATGGTAAATGGTAACCGTTGCTCATGGACTCAACTATACCGAGAGTATTGTCAAGCCGCTGCTCACTATTTCGTTCCACAGATATGAAATGAAAGAATAAACGGCTATCTCCTGCTACAGCCAAAACGCAACGATGTGCTTCATGGCTGATCACACGGGAGATGGTGGTACCAACCCGCTCGGGGCCGATATCAAGTGAACACTCCCACTTGGTACCCAGCTCTAAAACCAGTCATGCAAGGGATGATAATTGCTTACTTCCCTTATTCGCCTCATACGACACCCGTGGGAAAGAATCGGGTGATGACACTTGTATTCTTAGTCCGTTACCACATGGACAAAATCATACAATATGTAACGTAATTACAATATGTAGGTATACAATACATACAATATAGTAACTAGATATAAGTCAGTAGATAGGTAGGTACCCGTTCAGTTCTTCGATCAACTATGCTTTTTTTTGTTAAGGCGGGAAAACATGTTCCTAACCGCACACCCAGTCGTTCGGGGCAACGAACAGGGTAGTGTGGGGCCCTCACCCACTAAAGAAACTCGCCGTGTGCCGTCTCTCTGCCTTTATTGGCGGTCCACCGGAACTATATTACATTCCTTCAGTGGTCGATCAACTATACCTACCAGTTGAGTTTCACAATCTGTACTTTCCCTCTCCTACCTTTCTACTACTTACTTACGTAGGTACTTCCCCCTTAACCTTTCTTTGTAGCCTAAATAAATCTCACTGTTAGACTTGACCCTACTTCTACTGTACTACTAAAACATGTTTGGAGTCTTCTGTCTTAGTAGACTAGTATTTTCTGGCAATATTTTATTTATTTTATCTATTGGTACATTGTAATATTAAACATAAATAATAAATTATAACTAATTAGTATAAACAAGTAAAGATAATAAATATTAAAAAACAACTAAAAGATTTGAATGATTGGAACAGTTTTATTAGTTACCCACGTGGGATTGTGGCTAAGATGCTGGCTGCGTTACCTCGCTGAATCGCTATACCAATACACGTCACCTGAAGACGAGACCAGCCTAGGACTTATTTTATTTATATATTTTTTAAGTATGTACTCCACGCGGCTCAAATGTTTCCACTGCAAGCGGCTCAAACACGTAGCTATTTGAGATGTATTTACGCCGCTTCGCAATTGCTGCGCGTTCTGCCGCAGCTCCCACCGCAGACGCTGACTCGTTGATATGTGAGGGCGCAAGGGTGTTAAATTTAGGTACTTCAGTAGTCCACTTTATAGAATAGGGAAAGGTTAATCATACCACTTATTCTTAGCCTATCTCGCATAAAAAAAGCTTCAATAGTACATTACTGACACATTCACAGCACAGATGGCGGAGTGGTTTAGATAACGGCCTCCCGCCCGAGTGTTGTAAGTTTGAATTCTACACGGGACAATTCATTTGTGACCCACAAATGGTTGTTCAAGTCTGGCTGCAGGTACTTTGTGTCCGTGAAATTGTATGTTTGTAAAGTTCCCCGTGATACAAGGATTATTCCGTCTTAAAAAACATATATAATATTTAACCAGGCAGGAAACAACTATTTTAAAGGCAAGAGTGTTGTAATCTAGAGCGGAGCGAAGGTTTCTAGAGTAGGATTCCTAGCATAGAGAGGGATTCTAAAGTCGAATCCTGAACGCAGTGAGCGATTCAAAGTACGCTACTCAAGTCTAAAATAGTGTTGCTCCCGAGGTGGACACTACTTTTTGACACACACACACTCGCACAGAGCTATTTTAATCCATGGTTACGAATAAACTAGTTAGTATCTCTTTTCGAATAGATGTGATGATTCTTTTTTTAATGTAAGCTGAAGTAGGCTCAGGTATAAAGAACTTCCGTATAGATTTCTGTATTTTCCATTTAAAATTCAGTTGGTGTAAAGTGATTAATATGATACAACTGATACAAGTAGTAAATAGATGTGCAGGTGGCGCTTCTTATAGTTTGTATTTTCGTCTGGCGCAGCTACTTCCCCAAGGTTTTCTATTGTTTTTGCTTAGCTACCGTAACGACCAAATCAAAAACACATAGAATTGAATTTTTAATGAATTTTTATTGTGAGTTAAACCACTAGTATCTGAAGATTATTAATCAATTCATTGTTCTCACAAACATCATTACGTAACTATGTTTTGAGCTTTATGTGTAAGTACTTATATTTCATGAGGGCAAATTTTTATATACAGACATTGATATATCATCAATGTATACAGATCATTTTTAAATCTTAGTGACTGTACGTTTGGCATAGCTACATAACGCGTTTTAATTTGGACACCCAACTCAGTAATATATTAGAAAAAAAACAACCGATCACGAAATATAGAATGTTACGGAATTGTGTCTATCTATCTATCTACATAATTATAATATTATAAAGCTATGACAGAGCCAGAAGTCCCTGAGCATTTTTTTAGAAC
The DNA here is from genome assembly GCA_948253155.1 of Leucoma salicis. NCBI lineage: Eukaryota > Metazoa > Arthropoda > Insecta > Lepidoptera > Erebidae > Leucoma > Leucoma salicis. Next base: position 12,836,695 of record OX411815.1, read on the forward strand.
TCTTGTCTCTAATGTAACCTACCACCATGTAAGATCACGCGACGAACAAACTACGGTATTTTAATATTAGAGCGGTTTATAACATCAATAAATAAGATCGAATTAATACTGTTGGTAAACGTACCGATTTTTTTTTCAAATATTATTTTGACCATGACTGTAGTTATAACTTTTTCTTTTCGATCAACCATCTATAATCTATGTAAGTATATCTCAATATACATACATGGAGACCTTATAACATATAAGACGTGTGTAGAAAAGACATTAATATCCTACGTCTATTTATATTGTTAAAAATTGCTTCGAATGTAACTAACTACCTACTTTATGTTATTATAAGAGTAAATTATCAGCGCGCAGATTACCAGTGTCTTGGTTGTGATCTATTTTAAATAAAGTTGGGTTTTTACACCATTTATAACTCAAGAACCTTCAAGAATGGTTGGACCGATATTTATGAATTTTGAAAAGTAGGATTTGCCTCCTCCCGTATAGCAGAATAACCATTAAAACAGTGGAAAAACTTACGAAAAAAACAATGAAGATCTGTCCTCATACATTTTAACTAATAAGCTAAAAGAAAATTTCTTGTATTAAATCATAAAGATACTGCTCAAAATAAACTCATGTGGCGTGGTTCTAGATATATTACAGAGCATTATAGAGAAGGAGATTATAGAGAATGGTTGTCTTACATCGAAAATGTTTGAGGGGGCATACAATTTTATTAACATAAATTGCCACTTACTTTCAACGGTATAAATACTCATGTCTTTGATTACTTGTTTTGATTGTAACAAGAAAGCATTCCGGGGTATTATCATGGATGTACTGAATGTACGAGCATATGACTAAAACCCAATTTACAACGGTATTTATAGTCTGAAATGGACGTGCTTCCATCATTAAGGCTATAGGATGTATTCTCGAAAAACTAATAACCACTTTATTAGTTGTGGCTTTATTTAGAAGTTCTCTGTCTTACAAAAGTAACATTTTCATGTTATCTACGTAATATAATAATATCTGATACATAGTTGTACTAGGTATATTAACATCAGTTTCTAATACATTTTACTTTTTATAATGCACTTAATGTTCTGGATCTGAGTCGAGTTTTGGGCGTTTCCGGTAAAAACCTTGAATAATATTCTTACGTCATTCAACTTCACTACAAATATTAAGTAAATAGAGCAATGATGCCTTTATCTTGACTAACGGCTTAAATTATACCAAATATGTATGTAATATAGATAATTATGTAGGAACAGTAATGAATGACAACTATTTTGGCATTACAAAATAACTTCTACGCCTATTGCCAATGTTTTAAGGGAATTTGTTCGTTTTAATTATAGTATGTATAACAATACTATCAATACATTCTTCAATTTAATCTATAATTTTCTACTAAACCAATTATAATAGTATTATTATCTGCCTTGCTGTTCCGCAGTCGAATAAATGCTTTTACTACCTTTACTCTCATCTGTCCTAAAACGAATTCACAAAGTCATATCACTCGGATCGAGAGGTTAGTTAAAACATTACGCCATTGTTATTACAGTAACATGATGGAATAGTTACAAAAGTAATATTACTGTCGTTGCCTATTATTACTACGTAAAAAAGGTCGCGATAGCGCCAATTGCGATCACGATCATTTTCTTCTTAGAAAGTACTAGTGATCCGACTCGACTTCCCACGGGTGCAATATAGGTACCATGCAATGCATGTGATCTTCCGTAAGAAATTATCTAAATGATGCTGAATTGAAATGAAATCCGTTGAGTGACGCTGAGAGTGACTTTGTTTTATCTTACTACTATTTACTATTATTTATAAAACTGGAACAGAGCTGTGTCTGTACATATTTAGATATTTTTATATACATATATTTTTAGCATTTGACATGCTTAGCAACATACATTAAGCACAAATTGAAAAATGTGAAATCGAAAATAATTGTCACGAGCAGGATTCGAACCTGCATCTCATGGATACCGTCCAGATGCTTTGCCAATTCAGCCATCGTGACCCTTGCTCCTGACTGCTAATTTCGATAACACATTCATACTTAACGTCTTTGGGTGACGCTTGCACCATCTGTCGGAAGTATTTTCATACATTATACCGACCAGGTAAACTTAATTTTACAGTTAAGATTTTACCTAATAATGACGCAAACCCTATAAATATTTAGATATTTTTATATACATATATTTTTAGCATTTGACATGCTTAGCAACCATTAAGCACAAAGTGAAAAAGAGCAAGCAAGGAGCAAGGGTCACGATGGCTGAATTGGCAAAGCATCTGGACGGTATCCAGGAGATGCAGGTTCGAATCCTGCTCGTGACTGTTATTTTCGATTTCACATTTTTCACTTTGTGCTTAATGTATGTTGCTAAGCATGTCAAATGCTAAACATATGTATATAAAAATATCTAAATATTTATAGGGTTTGCGTCATTATTAGGTAAAATCTTAATTGTAAAATTAAGTTTACCTGGTCGGTATAATGTATGAAAATACTTCCGACAGATGGTGCAAGCGTCACCCAAAGACGTTAAGTATGAATGTTGTTATCGAAATTAGCAGTCAGGAGCAAGGGTCACGATGGCTGAATTGGCAAAGCATCTGGACGGTATCCAGGAGATGTAGGTTCGAATCCTGCTCGTGACTGTTATTTTCGATTTCACATTGTTCACTTTGTGCTTAATGTGTCTGTACATTTAAGACATTTGAGAAAAAAATACTTTTCTACGTAATACCCTAGGTATTTATTATATTATGCGATATAGGCGTGTCTAAACACAAAACATTTTTTTAAATTTTTTGACTGTTTATCTGTTTGTTCGTTCGCGCATCACTCAAAAACTGCGGATTTTATGCAACTTCTTATTTTTGATAGCTCTTGATTAGACTTATAAAACTGGTAAGTATACATTTTATCCCGCTAATAGGTACTAGCTTTTGGCTTGGCAAAAATAGGTAATGTATAAGGATAATGTTACAGACACCAGCCAAGTTTCATTTTGAAACGTATATTTATAAAGTCAAATAGGTACTAAAAGATATAAGTCATATAGGTACGAGCATATGGCATAGCCTTAGGTAGGTATATATGCGTTTTTTTTTGTTATCACGTGACGTCTGGCAGCCTACACTCAAGCCATGTGTAATCAATATAAATTATGTCTCTGTATACGCTATTTATATCTATAAATTAAATAAATAAATTGACAGAGGACTGGCGTTGGGCGCGTGTCACGGAAAATCTGGGTAGGTTTCTATAAAGCTGGTTTTTTTAGACACTTGGCCCTTATCTAATTTAGTTTCACACATGGCTTTAAGAAACAACGATTTTTATTAAGTGCTTATATACATGTTCAATGGTGTGTGTGGTCTGTTAATATACTAGTTAGTTTTTTATAAAGTGTATGCTAAACAATCTAATTGTTTTCAATCGTACCTCGTTTTGTGTTGAATTCACACGTAACCTACTTACAAACGCCATGTAGAATTATTTGGCCCAATTTGATTGCCATGATTCTTATCCTACTTTTCTTTTTTTTTCTTCCGGAACTACTCACGAACTTAGTAACTCCTTCTTTTAAACCCATTACTTTCATTTTTCCAAAGTTGGGTACGGGTCTCCTGTTATGAGTGAAAGTGATTTAGACTGTAGCTCAGGACCCTGGCCCAGTGATGGTTGGCAGCCTTCAGAAGACGTTGAGAAAATCTCTCAGGTTTGCCAACAAACACACGCATAATTTAAAAAATCGGATGGTTAGGGATGTGCCGCTAGGAGTGCTAGGACCTCGGACTGGGAATCGAATTCGATACCATTGTCTCTGCAGTCCTTGGTTTTACCACTAGGTTTTAACTGCACGATAAGTCATAAGGTCTGGTTTATAGTTTCTGATAAAAACGTACTGGTGACTGAATAGGTTTATATAATAGCTAGGATTTCACGCAATCCATTCTCTATTGTTAAGCAATTCATGGCCCTGTGTAACAACAATAATCGGTATTAGACCTTTACAAAGAGTTAGGAAAAACAACAATAATATTTTCAGGCGGTCTGGAAATAGTATAACTGTAATGTAATGATCCTACTTTAGCGAATAATATAGGTACCTAACCGCACACCCCGTCGTTCGGGGCAGCGAACAGGGTACTGTCGGGGCTCTTACCCACTAAATAAACCCACCGCACTGGAACCACAGTAAATATATATAAGTACTTATATATTTACTGTGCTGGAACTGTGTTACATTACTTCATTGATAATAGGTAGGTACCTACTTAATATTAAAAATATGTAAAGTATTAATTGATCTGTTATAAAAAGATATCTTCCTAATTCAGCAATAGGTATAGAAACAAATTATATCAGCAAATAACTTTAATGAGTTAATTAAAGGGCAAATAATGTAAGTAATGTAAGACTTAGTAAAAGTCAGTGATCACAGTGACATTACAAAAGCACGTGTATTAATGCAGAATATTTAGTCCGCATATTGCTGTGGCACGGAGTGCGCACCACGACGGTTTGTCCGTAATCCACCTTGAAAAACGGCTAGAGTTACGTCAGCGCGCTCTGACTGTACTGTACCTACGCATCATAACCAAAACAAAACGCGATGCAAAGTTTAACATATAAAACGTGTTGGTGACATTATGAAGAACGCTAACGTCTGCTAAAACGGTGTCAGTGAACCCAATCGTTGCTCTCAAACCGCCTTCTGTTAAACGCGAACAACGTTATTTCCGGACTCTTCAGTTTGCCGTTTACGTCATTTTCTTAATATGATTCGATTTGCTTTGTGATTCATTTACTGCCGGTACTACAGATTTTTTATTGCAATCACTGCTTAGATGTGTTTCACTTGAGTACGACATCGGTCAGCAAGAATTAACATTAAAATTTTAATTAATAAACCTTAATTCTTCCCCATTGAATTGTCTGTGAATATTTATATTTATTTATTTATTGATTTCTGTCGCCATGGATGAAGAATCTATGTGGAAAGGCTTTTATGAAAAGTTGCAGCAACAAAAATCTATTGAAGAGCAAGTGCACGATAGCAAGTAAGTTTAGAGATACTAAGAAATGTAGGTACCTACCTAACCATTACTGTAGAATAATCCAACTGACTGCCTTGCCTTATAAGACTTATAACAAAATATTAATAACCATAAGATTTTTTGTAAGTGTTTGAGGAAGATGTTACAATTACATACTCGAATATGGTATGCTTGTTAAGCATATTCATATAAAATGCAAATTTCATCTGTTAAATAAAGCACACTATCAATTGATCTTACTGTAAAATCTGTGTAAACTTTACAAGCGATGTATTTTTTTTGAGGTGGGGAAAAATGTTGGTACCTAATCGCACGCACTATCGTTCGGGGCCTTCGATCAACAATACCAAACAAACATTGGTTGGTCCGTGTTTGGTATTGTTAATCGAAAGGTGGATAGGTGATATAAGTAGTATTTTGTTATTAAAATTTTTAAGCTTGAGAGCTTGTTTGTAAACATTTTTTTAATACCTATATATTGTTGAGAAATCTCTCAGGCATGCAGGTTTCCTCACGATGTTTTCCTTCACCGAGCAGTGATAAATTGTAAACAAATACACACATAATGTTGAAAAATCTCGAAAAGTCAAAGGTGTGTGCTTAGTTTTACCATTAGGCTATCACTGCGTTCCTCCATGATACACTCCTTACATACTTATCGCAAAACTGGTTATTTTTAATTTTCTTTTTATCTTACTTGTTATCTCCAACAGTCTGCGCTGAAACATCTTCAAAATGTCTATATATAATTTAGTCCGTTAATTACGCATGTGCAAGACTACACATACAAGAGGGTACAATTTCCATTAATTGTAGGTAGGTAAGTATGTTTATTTTATATAGAATATTTTTTTTGTTCGATCTGCTTTAAAATCTATAGAATTAACGACAGTTAAAAAACTTGAAAAATATCTTACTACTTTTTAAAGTTTTTGCACTAATATCGTAGTACAAAAACTTTACCTACCTAACTAATACACGCAAAACCGGCGGCCGCAGCTAACAAAATTATCCTAATCCCCTGCTAATGCCAGCATTTTTTGGGCGCTGTAAAATATCATAAAGAATGGTTACAATATAGTGTAATCATTAAAAATTATCTTTATTTTTTTTTCATAGTAACAAACGTGAAATACTTAATATTGACTTACGCATTATTTAATTGTAATAATAACATTATTTTTTTATTATTCTTGCCGAATAGGTTTAAGGTTTTGACGGTGATGGTAAGGCCTGCACACCGGCAGATCCCAACACCCGAGTTTTGCCACTGGTTTGAAATAGACACCTAGTTACAATAATGGAAAAGTGTTCTTTCGGGATTTACAGGGTTTTCTAACTTAAACTATACGTTCTAAGAGAGTGGTCGGCCGTTTAATATGCCAGAAAACCGTAGCTATACAAAAAGAGTATAACGTGAAAAGCCGTTATGATACCGAGCATAAAGTTAAATTTGATATTTTTTCATTAAGTAATTTGTTTAAGTATTTTTTTATTTTCCGTCATTTCTCTCAATAAAAATAAAAATAAAATGTCTTTAAATTTTAAATAATATGACAAACCCCTGGCCAGCTTTCCTTTATACATATATAGCCCCCCTGTGGCCCTTGGCAGCCAAAAGGTTGCCGACCCATGCTCTAAGATACTATTAGACTTCGATCAAAATAAATTGTACTTAGGTCTAAACTATCGGGTACACATAATGTAGATATAATAAAATAAGATATTGCTGCAAGTGGATTAGAAAAACTCTTTTTAAATTTTGTAGAAGTTTATTTTACCTGCTATTGAGAATTATCCTTCGATCGAATAAAAAATAATAAAAAAACTAGCCAATAAGAAGCGCCATCAGATGTCACACAATTAAAATTTAAAACTTAAATACTTGTTAATCAAAAAATAAATACTTATATAATTAAATATGTAACATAGCGTGTGATTAAATCAATTCTTATCATGCTAACAAACCGCGATAAGTTAAAAAATACTCAGTAGCCATATTATATCATTGGAGCTAAGACTGCTAGGATATTATTATATTCCGGTGCATATCTTCTAAGAGTCAATTGTTGGACAAATAGACAAAAAATCTAAAACAAAAATCTTGTGTTCAGACTACTTCAGACACGCCTATACCACGGTAATGTTACATTACCGTGCCTATACCTACATAGCGCCATTATAGGTAGGTATAATACAGTATTTTTTTCTCAAATATCTTAAATATACAGACCTCTATTACATCTTTATAATAGTAGGATAGAGGTCCAACAATAAGGCGGCTAACCGTCCCCATCATCGGTATGTAAGCTTGTTTTGTTATTGTCGTAAAAAAAAACCTTCATTAATCACGTTATATACGCTAATGTTACATGTTCTAATACATTTTAAGCAAAATATAAGCATAACTGCAATTTCTATTGTCCTGTCACTCTTGTATCCGACTAAAACAGTTAGTACATTTTTTGCATGGAAGTAACATGTATACAACTGGAATGCGCACTGTTACCAAAAAGCGGTCCTAGTGAGATAGTAGGTACGAGGTCAATTTATCTCACTCTATTCGGGTGAACATGTTTGAAAACAAATAGAAATTTTTATTTTTTTTATTTATGTTATTATTGGTTAAACTAATTTTTGTTGGTTTTGCTCTTACGATTCATGTAGTGAACCGATTTTGATGAAATTTGATCCAGTTCTTAGGGAAGCTAAACTTTAAAAAAATACTAATATATGAGCAGGACTAGAATCTAGAACATAGGCCTCCCCTTCATTCAAAGATGCCGATCAGACGTATTTCTTAACTCATGTAAACAAAAAACCTACCAACTGTAGTTAGAAGTCATACAATATTACATTTGAGGAAGTTTACTTTATTCTAACTGACAGATTTTTGTTAATTTTGTTTTTGTGAACTGATTAGCTCTCTGAGTTTAAATACATTAAGGCTTAGATTTGAATGAACCGGAAAAGGAAATTTATTACTTATTGTCACCCTAATTGTTCTATGGTAAGGCTTAGCACGCAAAGAGAAATCTCGCCGTGTTTTTTTTTTTTAAATCGATGTAAATAAAATAACACGATTAAAAAAATATATTTATATGTTTTACATTACAACGTTTTACATTAAATAAAAAAAGAAGTCAAAAATAAAAGCACTACCGAAAAAGAAGAGTCTCGCATGAAATTATTCATGTAAAGTTATTCCCTGATTCCTATCTTAACTTACGCATATACAATTAACACAATGTACCTATTTCGTGAAGAATTGACACGTTCACCTTATATCTGAGAATACAACCTCGTGTATTATAATACCGTACGAAGCACAAATGAGCCATCAGATGGTGTCACACATCTCAAATGAGGTGAAACACCTCAATTCGTATATTGAGTAACTCATACAAACTCCTCAATATATATTTTTCCTGCCCTTCGCTATCTCAATAGTGGGACGCGACAGAACACGACTGAGCGGCTAATCAACGCGTTTTTTTCGCAGTGTGATCAGAGGTATACATTTTCATTCCACAAAACATTACCGCGAAGCACAGATTTATTTTGAAATTATTCCCGCACGCTTTTATTTTCGCAAGTGCGTGCAGCTTCATAAAATTTCCATTAATGCTGGAAGAGGAATTGAGCAAGATCCGTTGGGACATTATAAGGTTGTCAGAAGTCCGAAGAGAGGGTGAGGGCACGACAATCCTCCAGTCCGGGAACTTGCTCTTCCACCGGGCACCAGTCCCAAGGAGGTGTCGGGTTTATCGTTCGCAGGTCTCTCGTAGGCAACGTGGAAAGGATTGAGAGTGTGTCGAGTAGGATAGCGTACCTTATACTCAGAATAACCAAAAGGTATTCGTTGAAGGTCATACAGGTTTACGCACCGACCTCGACACACTCCGACGATGAGGTGGAGGTGAGGATATCTGGCCATCCATTCGTCTAAAACCTACTGCACGGTGGTTATGGGAGACTTTAACGCGAAACTAGGCAAAAGGACAGATGATGAGCTGAAAGTGGGGCACTATGGTTTCGGGCAGAGGAATCACAGGGACCAGATGCTGGCTGATTTTCTGGACAAGGAAGGCCTGTATATGATGAATTCCTTCTTCAGGAAGCAGCCCCAGTGGAAATGGACCTGGATAAGCCCTGATGGTTCAGTAAAAAACGAGATTGACTTCATGTTGTCGGACAAACGACACATATTTAATGATGTCTCAGTGATCAGCAGGATCAAAACTGGGAGTGATCACCGACTAGTCAGGGGCATCTTGAATATCAGCGCGAAAGTCGAGAGGTCACGCTTGATGAAGTCTACGCTCCGACCAACACCTGCCCAATACCAGAACCCCGAGAGCATTCAGCTCGAACTACAAAATCGCTTCCAATGCCTAGATGAGTGCGAATCAGCGAGCGATTTGAACAGCAGGTTCGTGCAAACTGTCCAAGTGGTCGGGTCGACCTACTTCAAGGCCCGTCGCGTTAGTAGGACTCGTGAACTTTCGGACCATACCCTCAAGCTCATGGAAAGGAGAAGAGAAATGACAGTCCAGTCTTCAGCCGATTGGTCCTGCCTGAGGCGGTTAAACAGACAGATCTCCAAGGCCGTGTGACACGACACTCGCCAATTTAATGCCATCCGCATTAAAGAGGCGATAGAGCGGAAACAAGGCTCGAAAGTATTCGCAAGAGATCTGTCTGTCGGCCAAAGCTAGTTGACTAAGCTGAGGACCAACGACAGCACTGTGATTTCATCCCGAGATGAGATCTTGAGAGAGGTCCACCAGTTCTATGGACAGTTGAACAGATCCCAGAGTCCTGTTGTCGGCTTGGTCCAAGATCCCAAATCCAAGCTAACTCGGCACTTTACCGAAGATATCCCAGACGTCAGCCTATACGAGATCAGAATGGATCTCAAACAACTAAAGAACGGAAAGGCACCGGAAGACGACAGCATCACCACGGAGCTTCTGAGAGTAGGCGGAAAGCCGGTCTTAAAAGCTCTTCAGAGGCTGTTCAATTCCGTCGTTATCGGGGGCGACGTTCTAGAGTCGTGAACCAGAAGCGTGGTGGTGCTATTCTTCAAGAAAGGTGACAGAACCCTTTTGAGGAACTATAGACCCATCTCGCTCTTGAGCCACGTCTATAAGTTGTTTTCGAGGGTCATTACAAATCGACTCACGCGCAGGCTTGACGACTTCCAGCCGAACAAGCCGGTTTCCGAAAAGGCTATAGTACCATAGACCACATTCACACGCTACGCCAGATTATACAGAAAACCAAGAAATACAATCGGCCTCTGTGTCTGGCGTTTGTGGACTATGAGAAAGCCTTCGATTCGATCGAATCTTGCGCGGTGCTGCAGTCCCTTCAGCGGTGCCAAATTGACTATCGGTACATCGAAGTGCTGAAGTGCTTGTATAGAAACGCCACCATGTCAGTCCGTGTTCAGGGCAGGAGTACGAAACCAATCCAACTGCAGAGAGGGAGACGTTATGTCCCCGAATCTCTTCACCGCTGCATTGGAAGATGTCTTCAAGCTCTTGGACTGGACCGGATTCAGCATCAACATCAATGGCGAATACATTACTCACTTCCGATATGCCGACGACATCGTAGTTATGGCAGAATCGCTGGAGGACCTTGGCACCATGCTCGATGATCTCAGCAGGGTTTCCCGACTAGTGGGTCTCAAAATGAACATGCACAAGACGAAAGTCATGTCTAATGTCCATGTCATTTCAGCACAGGTCCTAGTCGGGAGTGCGCTTCTCGAAGTTAACAACCACTATGTCTACCTGGGACAAACAGTCCAGTTAGGTAGGCACAACTTCGAGATAGAGGTCAATCAACGAATACAACTCGGCCGGGCAGCGTTCGGGAAGCTAAGGAAGATCTTCTCGTCCAATATTCCGCAGTGTCTGAAAACGAAGGTCTACGACCAGTGTGTTACCGGTGATGATATACGGAACAGAGACGTGGTCTCTGAATGTTGGCCTCGTTTCAAGGCTCAAAGTCGCTCAGCGGGCCATGGAGTGGGCTATGCTTGGTATTTCCCTACGTGATCGAATCCGTAATACGGAGATCCGTAGGAGAACGAGAGTGACCGACATAGCCCGCCGGGTTGCCATGCTGAAGTGGCAATGGGCAGGCCACATCGCTCGACGAACCGACAACCGTTGGGGAAGAAATATTCTCGAGTGGCAACCACGTATTGGACGGCGCAGCGTAGGACGGCCCCCCACCAGGTGGACCGACGATCTGGTCAAAGCCGCGGGGAGCCCTTGGATGCGGTCAGCACAAGACTGCTCGTTGTGGCGCTCTCTTGGGGAGGCCTATGTCCAGCAGTGGACGTTGAAAGGCTGATGGATGGATGGATGTATCTTTATGTTATATTACGTTATGTTACGTTTTATTGTGTTGTGAGCTTGTGGTAGTATAGTTATGTTGTTTTATATTGTCTAATGCCCATTTAGGTTCATGCATCTTGGTGAGAACTGGGTAGAAACAGACAAAAATTGCTAAGAATTTTATACGCAGTTTAAAAGCCATACGCGGATTATAAACCGCCAGAAAAAAATATCGAGCGGCGAGATTTCGCAGTGAATGCTAAGCCTTACTATACATTAAACACAAACTGAAAAATGTGAAATCGAAAATAACAGTCACGAGCAGGATTTGAACCTGCATCTCCTGGATACCGTCCAGATGCTTTGTCAATTCAGCCATCGTGACAATTGCTCCTGACTGCTAATTTCAATAACACATTCATACTTAACGTCTTTGGGTGACGCCTGCGCCATCTGTCGGAATTATTTTCATACATTATACCGACCAGGCAAACTTAATTTTACAATTAAGATTTTTACCTAATAATGACGCAAACCCTATATATATTTAGATATTTTTATGTATATTTTTAGCATTTGACATGCTTAGCACTATACATTAAACACAAAGTAAAAATGTGAAATCGAAAATAACAGTCACGAGTAGGATTTGAACCTGCATCTCCTGGATACCGTCCAGATGCTTTGCCAATTCAGCCATCGTGACAATTGCTCCTGGTCCTGGTTTAAAAATATATATAAAAATATGTAAATACAACAAAAGCTAGTTTAATCAATAATAACAAAAATTAATAAATGGAAAATTTCTATTTGTTTTCAAACAGTGAGTGAGGTAAATTTACCTCGTAGCTACTATCTCACTAGGACCCTTTTTTAAGTATCAGTGTGCATTCCAGTTGTATACTAGTTCCATGTCCAGAGTGTAACACACAGCAGCTCAGATTTCTGCGATAGCATTGCAGATACTGCAAGTGGAGAGGAGTATTTGGAGGCACGTTACAGCGAGCGGTTGAAAACCCGTCACATATTCCCTTAGATAAATAACCTATAGATGTAGCCATGATAAATTAGGAAGTGTAGAAGTGAGACGGGCATATACGAAATACGCTAAGAAAATTGAGACAAGTTTCGTATCTTCCTGTCTCATATGACGTGCAGGTTTTTCAACTGGCGAACTTTCAAAAAGTTCGCCATATAACTTAATCACCATGACTACCAGGGATGCCATTAAAAGGAAAATTAGGTGCCATATTTTGTGTTTGAAAAAATGCCGTGTTTCAAACAAATTTATTAAAAAACACACTTTCACGCCTGATTATAATAATTATAATAATAATAATTACATATTGTTCCTATAGTTACAATGATTAAAAAGAAGGTTTCTGTACAAAATCTAGGAAGTTTTACCGTTAGCTTATGAAGTATTAAAAAAGATCTACGACTTGCAATCGCGGGGAGTGTCTGAGACTGTAATGGATCCCAGGATATATCGGAATTAGGGGTAACCCAAAGGCAGACCAACTTGCTAAATCAGCATCTTCGAGTGGGACGTACTATGAAATATTTCCTCATTACAGCGAAGTAATCCCTAGATACAAAAGGAAATTCTGGGATATATGGCAGGAATATTTTGATTTAAGATCAAGAGTTGCTCTCAGTTGCTGCAAGAAGGGTATATGAGATGGTGGTTGCTTCTCAGCAGCTCCTCCCTGCTGCTTAGATTAGATAAGGTTAAGATTGTTATTATTTAAGAAGAGTACAATGGGACTGGCATGTCCATGTTCGATAAAAGTCCCGAAACTAAATAAAGAATAAAAAAAAATATACATTTTATTTATCACAATATCTGATGTGAAATCGCTACAATACATTTACTAATAACTACGTGATGTTGCAGAATTAGTGTTGAACATCTATTCTTTTATAAAGCTGTAACAGAGCTGTGTCTGTACATTTAATATATTTGAGAAAAAAATACTGTAATAGGCTATATAGGCGTGTCTAAACACAAGACAATTTTTTTTAGAATTTTTGTTTGTTCGCGCATCACACAAAACTTTTTTAATTTGAAAGGCCTTGATTAGACTTAAAAACTGGTATACATTTTATCCCGCTACTATATCGAGAACCTGAGATATAATCGAAAAACTAGAAAATTATTTAAACTAGAATTTATTTTAGAATTTGTTTAAAAGAACTACTAGATGGATTTTGATGCAACTTTTTTATTTGAAAGGCCTTGATTTGACTTAACAACTGGTAGACATTTTATCCCGCTACTATATCGGGAACCTGAGATATAACCGAAAAACCAGCTTTTGGCTGCGGTGAAGCCGCTGGCAAAGGCTAGTATAAAATAAAACCTTTTTAAAATAGTTACGTTAAAATTTTGTGAGAGTTTATTATCTCTAAACTCTCACATAAATTGCATTCACAATATTAATTAGGATAATAAGTGATCGATATTAACGTATTAATCAATTAGTGATTTATTCAGATAGTGGTAAAAATTATATCATGATCTTCATTTAATTTTTGCCACATTTATTTTGCGAATTGTACGTAATAGCTACACTGCAGTGTAATATTGCTGCCTCATGAGTGGCCACGCGATGGTTACATCTATAGGTATTTTATCTAAGTATACTCCAGTAAATTTATTATCTTATTGAAAATTACAGAAATGGTTGAAGTATTCTACTGACGTTCATAGTTTACATGGTGATGAAGAAATCCGCTTTATATCCTAACTGTCAATAATTTCTCTATGTTGCCCATAGAGTATTATAATGCCGACTCGTCTAGAGATGTACCGAGTTGGCCATTTTTAGTATTTGAGTACTTTAGTACTAATTATAAAAAGAATCGAGTCAGAACTCGAGTCTCAAACTCGAGTCTAGTACTCCGTTACTGGGTCAAGTACTCGAGCGTTACACCAGTACTCGAGTACTAGACCAGCACTCGAGTACTAGGCCAGTACTCTAGTAATTAAATGGACGCGGGAATATTAATGTTTTTCACTAGAAGAAAATCAAGGAAAAGTTTTAGGGGCCATAATTACACAACAAACTATTATAAAGAAAAAGTACCTATGCATATATTTTATTTGTCTAACACTCAATTTTAACACTCATTAAAGTAGCTATAATTTATACTAAATTCACCAATAAATCAAATGAAAAAATAAGCCGTCACGGGACGTCCCGCAAATGCGAAAACATCGATTTTCTTTCCTTCAAATATTGTTCGAGTCTTATATAATTCTTGGTAAGCGCCCTCTCGTTATCCATAGATGAATTAAAACTGTTATCGGTTTATTGATAGACATTATACTTCCTAGTTAGATACTTTTGTCAACAGATGGCATTATAATCCATTAAATAAATTGGCGCGGTGACATCGCCACGCCAACTACCGGTTTTACCCTCACTCCGTATTAGATGTTTTCACATCAAAAAACAGCCCTAGACCTAAACTTTTACTAGTTATTACTATAAAAACAATAACAAACAAGTATAACATGGTCTTTTCAGTAGGGTCTGAGGCGCGAAGCGAAATAGTCGAGTGCTGCCGATTACAAGTACTCGGTTCATTTTCGAGTAATATAAATACTCAGATATCTTACAAAAGTCCTTTGTATCCGAGTTCTTTAGTTTGAGTACTCGAGTACATGAGTACCTATAAGGTCAGTACTCGATAGCGATGGGACGAGTTCTAAATTTTCGAAATCGATCTATTTACCGAACTGGCGACCGAGTCACCGAGTTCGAGTTGGCAGTGATTCATCAGCTCGACTTAATTGTACACAGAGATGAGCGTTGATACGAATAGCAAAATTTAATTTGGTTGGTTATTTTATTTTAGCATTCTTTCACTTTGTGTTTAATTCAAGCACGTTTATAAATTATGTGGAATTATCAATATTAGCTTATGAATGTTAGGATTTACTTATGTATTGATCAAATATTGAAATCAGCACTATAGCTACATATTTTATTGAGAAGAGTGATTGGCTCGACTCACGACTTGTATCGTCGTTTATTATATGCAACCACAGAACAATAATACTCAGGCAGGAGCATACAACTGTCAACGCGACTTGTAGATTGACGAGTTGACTCGGGTTCGTGTAAAATGAAGTCGTGCTGACTCGCTGGTAGTGTAGCTCGAGTTGATCGAGTTAAATAACTTGAGTTGCCCATCGCTAGTACTCGAGTTTACCTGACTCGGTTCATCACTAGACTCGTCTGACATTTCACCATCTAAATCTATTGTGGGAATTTTTGTGCATTTACTTCAGTTCAATTCGATTTGAATATGGTTAGATAATTGCAAATTGTTGGGGAACTTGACTAATTTGCCAAGGTTAGTCAGTGTGACTTAGCGGTAGAAAAAGGCAACTCAAATATACGTGTTATCTTCTACACGAAAGCAAACTTAGGAGTGTGATAATGGGATTGCTACGCACCACTGTATTGGTAAATTCCAGATTCTACCAGCACATTAGACAATTGCACTTGCTCAAGAGTAAAGCTTTTATTAATAACACTTGGGTATCGGCACAAAGTAAAGCAGTGTTTCCAGTTTTAAATCCTTGTGATGATTCGGTTATTACCGAGGTGCCGGATATGGCGCCGAGTGATGCCAAAATAGCTATAGAAGTTGCCGCAGACACTTTTAAGACTTGGAGAGAGGTAACAGCTTGGGAGCGTTCAAAAATTCTGCGACGATGGCTTGATGTATGCGAACAAAATGCCGACTATCTAGCAGAAGTCATAAGTGCTGAGTCTGGAAAACCTCTGCTTGAAGCCAAGGCTGAAGTAGCTTATGGTAATTCATTTTTAGAGTGGTTTGCCGACTGTGCTCGTCATATTAATGGAGAAATTATCCCTAGCCCATGGCCTCATAAACAGATTTTAGTTACTCGACATCCTGTGGGAGTAGTGTCTGTCATAACTCCGTGGAACTTCCCTTATGCCATGATAACACGTAAGGTGGCAGCTCTTATGTCGGCTGGTTGCACTTGTGTAGTAAAACCTTCAGAGGACACTCCCTTGACTGCGTTAGCTGCTGCTGAGCTTGCAAAACAAGCGGGAGTCCCGAAAGGTGTTATTAATGTTGTCACTGCTAGTAGAAAAAATTCTCCTGATATGGGGTCAATTTTGTGTCAAGATGATGATGTTAGGTGCATATCATTCACAGGATCCACTTTTGTTGGAAAGATATTGTATGCCCATGCTGCAAAAGGTATTAAGAGAGTTGCTCTTGAGTTAGGTGGGAATGCACCTTTCATTGTTCTCCCTAGTGCTAATATTCAGCATGCTATAGAACAGGCAATGCTTGCAAAGTTTAGGAATAATGGTCAAGCATGTATTGGGGCGAATAGGTTCCTTGTGCACAAAGATGTTCATGATGAATTTGTTTGTGGTTTTAAGGACCTTATTGCTAAAAGATGTATATTAGGCCCTGCAACTAAAAAAGGTGTTACTTGTGGTCCCTTAATTAATATGAATCAAGCTAAAAGTGTATCTACTTTAGTAGATGATGCAGTGAAGAATGGTGCATGTCCGTTAATTGGTGGAGAATTTGACCTGAGCCTTGGCAATAAATTTTATAAATCAACACTCTTGACTAACATTAAACCAGATATGGCTATATTCAATACAGAAATATTTGGTCCAGTTGCACAAGTTTTGAAAATAAATAGTGAAGATGAAGCTTTAACTATTGCAAACAATACTAATTTCGGGCTTGCTTCCTATGTTTTTACTAGAGATATTGGTCAGGCATTTAGAATGTCAAGACAGCTTAATTTTGGCATGGTTGGTATTAACGATGGTGCGTTATCTGCTGCCGAGGCACCATTTGGTGGAGTTAAAGAATCGGGCATCGGTAGGGAAGGCAGTTTGCATAGTGCCTTGGAGTATACTGAAATTAAATATACGCTAATGTCTGGCTTGGATAAATAGAATGTAGTTGTTACTTGATCAGTAACAATGGTTGTATGATGCATGCAAGTTTTTAAGTGAACCTTGCATATTTGCCAGTTGTATAGGAGTGCCATAATATATTGTGTAACACTCATGGATATAAAATACTTATGCATTTAGTGACACCAAAGTAAAGATGTTAATTTATATTATATGTAATTTTTATATTGTAGTTTTTTAATTTGATTACTATGTTATTATAATCTAGGTATAATATTATTTCTTTTGTTAAATGTGTTATTGTTATATTACTTTGTTTGTGTATTGTTATATTAAAATAATATCATACTTTACATACATTTTTAAAGTTAAGTGCTCTATATTGTTATTCCTTAAAAATGATGATACTTGATAATTTATTGTGTATTGATAATAAATATATTTGTAATACCTGCTCAAATTTTGGAGTTATCTTTATGAGAGAATGAGATATGAGATTAGAACCCCCAAAATATATGGGGTGTGGATATAAATTGTAATATTCTCATAGGGCATTCCAATAAATAAGATTATATAGTACCATTATCTATTGCATTTATCAAATGTCTTCCATTTTTAATGTATTGTTGGTTGGTAAATAAATTAAAAGTTATCAAGCATTAAATATGGTGTATTTGTACAATAATGTAATCTTTCCTGCGGCTCTACTTGCGTTATATTTGGGATAACTTATATGGCATATTAATAATCTCTATGTAAGAATATCTAACTACACTAACCATTCATTCAAGATAAAAGTAGCCTACGAGATATTATCCTTTTCTGTAATGTAGGTATACAACATTTCATGATAATCGGTTAAGTAGGTACCGAAGGCATAACGTCTAAGAAACATAGCATCATGCCTGTATTCCCCGAAGGGGTAGGCAGAGGTGTATTACACACCCACGATTCGCCAGCTATGTTTAAGTCCCACGTAATGGGGGGCGAGTCTATTGACGTCTACCGAGCACATTTCCAAACTCAGGGCTGCTACTGAACATTTTTCTTTTTAGGAAAAAGCTCAATAGCATTGCCCGACCCGGGGATCGAACCAGAAATCTCATGATTGGCAGTCGCATACACTACCACTACACCACCGAGGCAGTTAAAAAAAAAACAAACGTCTGAGAACATACCTCTAAATAAATGCGTCACAATCTTGGATAATAATCTCTACAAAAATAAGTCTATCTCTTACTGCGAACTATCTATAGCTAGAGCTTTCACAATTTTCGATTAAGCAGTTACGTCGTCAATGTGTACCTAACAACCAAACAAACTCACTTTCACATTGTAATATTATATACATGCTTACCTACATAAAATTACAATGTGAATGTGAGTTTTAAATAATAATGACGATATTAGGAGGGTTTTTATTGGGAACACTATGCTTAACATTCCTACTTACATTGTAAAAGAGCCGATCATAGTAAGCTTAATTCATCCATTGATCATCCTTGTGACGTCCACTGCTGGACTTGCTTCCCCAAAAGTGCGCCACAACGAGCGGTCCTGTGCTGTCTGCATCCAACGGGTCTCGGCGACTATGACCAAATTTAAAATTAAAATAAACAAAGTGTTAGCAGTCAGATGCAATAGTCACGATGACTGAACTGGCAAAGCATCTGGATGGTATCCAGGAGATACAGGTTCAAATCCTGCTCGTGATTGTTATTTTCGATTTCACATTTTCACATTGTGTTTATTTATATGGCTCAAGCATGTCAAATGCTAAAAAAGTATATAAAAATATCTAAATAATTCTAGGGGTGCGTCATTATTTAGTAAAAATCTTAGGTAATTGTAAAATTAAGTTTACCTGGTCGTATAATGTATGAAAATGCTTTCGAAAGATGGCGCAGGCGTCGCCCAAAACGCTAAGAATGAATGTGTTATCGAAATTAGGGGCCTTACTCATACTACGTGACTTATTTTTTTAGACTTTTCGACCCCCCGAAGGACCCCCCTTCGGTGAGCACTCGTAGTGTAGTAGTGTGCCAAGAAATTAACTATTAGTCAAATCAGCCATCGTGATATTCGTTCAATTATTATTAAATACTTAAAAAAATGGGGGGTTATCCGAATATATAACCGGATATAAAATAGTTGATAATCGGAATAAAAACTATCCTATCTTTCAAGTTGTAGTGTCTAAAATTTCATTAAAATCGGTTCATTAGTTAGGGAGTTCACCACTGACAACGTGACACGAAATTTTTACATATAAAGATTTAATTGGGGGTATAGTGCAGTAATCGCCACGCTTGGCAGGCGGGTTGGCGATCGCAGTGGATGTTGTTAATACGTTACTCGAGGAAGTGCTGCTGCCCACTCCCCCCCCGGTATTCCCTCAGTTGGCTCTTACGACTCCCATGGGTGGAGAGGGGTGGGACATTTCTAAAGCAGACCCCACACGGCCCTTTTCTTTTATTAGGTATGCTTTATTTGAATTGTGGGCTTCGAGCCCCAGTAGGAAGTAAATGAATGCATATCTTTATTTGTATAAGTAGGTAATTCTTTTTGTAGGTACGTATGAACTCCTCCCAAAAAGCTGAACCGATTTTGATGAAATATTTTGTTTGTGTTTAATTTGGCCCCCTGATGGTTTAAGTTTTCAATTGGTTGATATGTGACGCCACAAAAGTGTGTTAGTGGTTAGAAATATATAGCAGTGGTAGCCTATAGGTAAAACCATGGACTGCAAAGACAGTGGTATGGAGTTTGATTCCGAGTTCTAGGTTCAGAACTCGTACGGCACCCACTTCCGACGTGCCCAATAGTGGAATAGAAAGAGGGTTGAAAAAAAAATCTTATAAAATATCAATATAGTTTGCTGAATGCGTCTATAGCCTAGTCTAACATTATGTATATTTTAGGTATAATTTTTTTTACACCCTGCACTAAGGAATAATCCTTGTAGTGCGAGGGACTTTACAAACATACAATTTCACGGATACAAATGACATCCAGACTCAGAACGACCATTTGTGGATCACAGAAAGAGTTGTCCTGTGTGGGAATCGAACGCACAACAATCGGGCGGGAGGCTGATATCTAAACCACTGTAGCCAATATTTGGGCATGACGTCTGCAGGGACCGCTAATAGATTTGAATCTGGTTTTTTTCTCTGCTGCTGCTCGCTTCTGTCTGATGAAGGTTGAACAGAAAGGGGGGTCGTGATCACTCTATTAACAGACAGGTTACATGTCTACTTAGAAATATACCCGTCGTATTCGTATTTAAATCTAAACCATTTTTATTTCTCTGTGTAGGATACAAGAAGTAGACGACAGTTTCTTCGAGAAATTTGGTTCTATACTTAAACAAGCGTCTCAGAGAGCAGCTCTAGAGGAAACTAGGCCATTAACACGATTAGCTGAGGCTGAGGAGCAGGATTCGAAGCAAAAGATAGAGAGTGACCTTCAGACGGAGAGTGGAAGCATTCCTCAAGATACCGATAGTGGGAATGAGACTTTGTTGGACACGGACTCAGAACCTGACGAACATGAGAAAATAGATCGTTATGCCGAAGCTATTGGATGGAACGTGAGTTTGTTTGTTCTTGTTTAAATAATGCTAATAACTAACAGTAAAGATTATGCAAATCCAGATAATTATAGTTCTTTTGAAGGAAACAATTTCGTAAAATGTACCTATAACAATGTCCCCTAGCTGAATTTTGGGTACATTGGCCAATGTCAACGGAGACTGGCTAGAGAGAGCTGGGTTAAGTGGTGTAACTTTAACCCTAATGGCCTTCGCAGTAGTCACCTCCGTGGTCTTATCACTGCGTTATCATACATTATTATTCGACCACGCACCATATCGATACTATTCAATACCTAATAATTATGTAATATGGACTCACAGTCAATGAATTTGTTTTTAATTCGTTGGCACAAATACTGTAGGTACGTTATAGATTTTATAAACAAACTCCCTTCGAGATCTACCAATAGTAATCTTATTGAATGTTTATAATAACAGACGTGTTGAATGTAGGTAAGACTAATAATAACCCAAAACTAATAACACAACATTAAAATGAACATTATGTTATTTTATAAAAACAATTCCTCTGTTCTGTGCTGCTGTGCACCACTTATTGTTGTTAGTAGGTGTAGGTACTTTAATTTTGATCTGTATAAAGTTCAATCGACTGGGAAGAACACTTAAGCTAGCATCTAATTTAGGCTGTGATTCCGCCGCGATCTAAGTTTTTTTAATAAAAGTACCCGAGTTTGGAATACGTTAAATATAACAATGTTTATATTTTAATTTGTTTGAACCAACCTATATTAAATCTCTTTTTAAGTTTATAACATACACAAACATTTTATCGAATTGCAATAGCAACTATTTTAGATATAGTCAATAAACTCCGATTGAACTAGACATTGTCCTACGTATGCTGGGAAAGTGTGTCGCGGTTAATTTTGGGCGTCGTTGAAACGTTGCATTTGGTGACATTAACCCGAAGTATTTGTTATGATGGGCAATATTCCAAGGTGACGTCACGATTGTGCTATGTAAGTAGTAGTTAGTAGTTCTATAAAATTGTCTCTACAGAGTTAGTAAGTTACAAAGGTCCGCATCAAACTTAAGATACCTATTCGATTTTTGGCCCGTCAGTTTTCTTTGGATAATGTAATTATACCGCCTCCTCTTTTCCATAATGTATCTATCTATGCATTCACCGCGTTGAAAAGCACATTATCATGATCGATAATGTGTATGGTACAAAAGTTTTTTACATATTATGTTCACAATGGTCGCAAGTCTCAGTAGACTCTTGGCACGAGTCCAAATATTTTTTGTTTCTTTTTCTCATGTTATTTAGTCAACTTCCTCATCAAGGTTTTTTTCAATAACCGTTGTCGATAGTGTACGCCATTCCAATGTCATTTGCCTTTTGTTAGATCGGGTCTTATTTTATGAAATGTTCTGATTAATATAATATTGGTCAACGCTGATTCAGATATAATATAAAGCTTACATACATATTAAGCTTTCAATCATCAAAATCTAGTCAGTTGTGCTGTAATGGTATGTCTGGATAGTATCAATATACTCGTACATTAGGGCAATCTGGGTTCGTGCTCTTTGAAGAAGAAGTTGAAGCGTATCCCTAGACTAGATTAACTCCTAAAATTAACTTTAGGTGCAAGATAGCAAAGTTATTACAATGTTTCGTTAAGTAAGCCTTTTGTTTTGTTAAAGCGGGAAAAATGTACTTAACTATGTTGCATTACTTCAGTGGTTCGTTAAGTAAGCCTTATTTTTTTGTTTTTTTTTATTTTGGCGGGAAAAAATGTTCCTAACCTCACACCCCGTCGCTCGGGGCAACGAACAGGGTAGTGTGGGGCCTTCACCCACTAAAGAAATCCGCCGAGTGCCGTCCCTCCGCCTTTATTGGCGGGCCACTGGCACTATGTTACATTCCTTCGGTGGTCCGCCGGCGGTCGTTAAGTAAGCCTAGCGAGAAATCATTATTTAATAAGCTCAAAATTAGCTTGTATTCTATACACTTCAGTTCACTTTTCTGGATAGAGTCAAGCCACTGTCTACCACCTTGAGAGATGGGTTGCCCTTATGCCTTGCTTTAAAAATCATGACACTGAAACACTCCGCAGCAGTGCGTTCGAGAGCTAGTCACATACGTTATAGAAAAATTAGTTTTAGATATACTTTTAGGTACCTATGTTATAAAATACTGCTTCGGATCGGACTAAATTATTAATTATGGTCTAGTTTTTAACTGCTGATTATGATCAGACGTTCTTACACCAAACTAACCATTAATATCTCCGTACTTAAGCTGCAAGTACTGGACTTGTTGTATTCTTATCTCATCATGCACTAAAATCTATTAATTCTGTATTATGTAAATAAATGGGCAATAATGTAAGCCTAGTTTCCGTTGCCGGGGAGCCTAACCGAACTCTGTTAATAAAATAAATAAAACAATCAGCGCGTGCCTGTTGTTCTGTTAAATATGAACCTTGGAATATGCTTGCTAAACACGACTTATAATTGTAATAAACAAAGACTAAAAGTTTACATAGAACATTTTAACTGCTATACGAGCGCTTTTTATCTGTCCATCGATGATAGAACCCAGCGGATTTTTATGCAAGAATAAATTTGTGTATAATGTGTCTACAGTGTCGGCAAGGCACTTAAAATATTTGTTAAATTAACCCTTACCGTTTTGTTAAATAAAAATGATTATAAAATTAAGCTTTGATAAACATTTCTATGTTTAGATAATAACAAATTTCAGAATCTCTTGCAAGACAATAATTGTCTTTATAATTGCTCGCATCTTTAAATGCTTTTAGTGAAAATTTTCTTTCTTTTTTCATGAAAAAGGATATTTAAGATCACAGTGTAAAAATGTTAAATCCTAAAAAATAACTAATAACTGCCTCGGTGGTGTAGCGGTAGTGTATGCTAATCATGAGGTCTCGGGTTCGATCCCCGGGTTGGGCAATGTTATTGAGCTTTTTCCTAGAAAGAAAAATTCTCCAATAGCAGCCCGGGTTTTCGAAATGTGACCGGTAGACGTCAATGGGCTCGCTCCCTATTCCATCCATCCATCAGCCTTTCAACGTCCATTGCTGGACATAGGCCTGCCCAAAAAAACGCCACAACGAGCGGTCCTGTGCCGACCGCATCCAACGGCTCCCCGCAGCTTTGACCAGATCGTCGGTCCATCTGGTGGGGGGCCGTCCTACGCTGCGCCGTCCGATACGTGGTCGCCACTCGAGAATCTTTCGTCCCCAACGGTTATCGGTACGTCGAGCGATGTGGCCTGCCCATTGCCACTTCAGCATGGCAACCCGGCGGGCTACGTCGGTCACCTCGTTCTCCTACGGATCACCGTATTACGGATTCGATCACGTAGAGAAATACCAAGCATAGCCCGCTCCATGGCCCGCTGAGACTTGCCTTGATATGAGGCCAACATTCAGAGACCACGTCTCTGTTCCGTATGTCATCACTGGTAATACACACTGGTCGTAGAACTTCGTCTTCAGACACTGCGGAATATTGAATGAGAAGATCTTTAGCTTCCCGAACGCTGCCCAGCAGAGTTGGATTCGTCGATTGACATCTTTCTCGAAGTTGTGCCTACCTAACTGGACTGTTTGTCCCAGGTAGACATAATGGTCGACAACTTCGAGAAGCGCACTCCCGACTAGGACCGGTGCTGAAATGACATGGACATTAGACATGACATTCGTCTTGTCCATGTTCATTTTGAGATCCACTAGTCGGGAAACCCTGCTGAGATCATCGAGCATGGTGCCAAGGTCCTCCAGCGATTCTGCCATAACTACGATGTCGTCGGCATATCGGAAGTGAGTAATGTATTCGCCATTGATGTTGATGCTGAATCCGGTCCAGTCCAAGAGCTTGAAGACAGCTTCCAATGCAGCGGTGAAGAGTTTCGGGGACATAACGTCTCCCTGTCTAACACCTCTCTGCTGTTGGATCGGTTTCGTACTCCTGTCCTGAACACGGACTGACATGGTGGCGTTTCTATACAAGCACTTCAGCACTTCGATGTACCGATTGTCAATTTGGCACCGCTGAAGGGACTGCAGCACCGCCCAAGTTTCGATCGAATCGAAGGCTTTCTCATAGTCCACAAACGTTAGACACAGAGGCCGATTGTATTCCTCGGTTTTCTGTATAATCTGGCGTAGCGTGTGGATGTGGTCTATGGTATAGCCTTTTCGGAAACCGGCTTGTTCGGGAGGCTGGAAGTCGTCAAGCCTGCGCGTGAGTCGATTTGTAATGACCCTCGAAAACAACTTATAGACATGGCTCAAGAGTGAGATGGGTCTATAGTTCCTCAAGACGGTTCTGTCACCTTTCTTGAAGAACAGCACCACCACGCTTCTGGTCCACGACTCTGGAACGTCGCCCCCGAGAACGACGGAATTAAAGAGCCTCTGAAGAGCTTTTAAGACCGGCTTTCCGCCTGCTCTCAGAAGCTCTGTGGTGATTCCGTCGTCTCCCGGTGCCTTTCCATTCTTTAGTTGTTTGAGAGCCATTCTGATCTCGTACAGGCTGACGTCCGGGATATCTTCGGTAAAGTGCCCAGTTAGCTTGGATCTGGGGTCTTGGACCAAGTCAACAGCTGGGCTCTGGGATCTGTACAACTGTCCATAGAACTGCAGGACCTCTCTCTAGATCTTATCTCGAGAAGAAATGACAGTGCCGTTGTTGGTCTTCAGTTTAGTCAACTGACTTTGGCCAACAGACAGATCTCTTGCGAACACTTTCGAGCCTTGGTTCCGCTCTATCGCCTCTTTAATACGGGTAGTATTAAATTGGCGAATATCGTGCCGCACAGCCTTGGAGATCTGTCTGCTTAACCGCCTTAGGCAGGACCAATCGGCTGAGGACTGGACTATCATTTCTTTTCTCCTCTCCATGAGTTTGAGAGTATGGTCCGAGAGTTTACGGGTCCTACTGATGCGACGGGCCTTAAAGTAAGTCGACCCGACCGCGTGGACAGTTTGCACGAACCTGCTGTTCATATCGCTCGTTGATTCACACTCATCTAGACATTGCGAAATTGAAGTGATTTTGTAGTTTGAGCTGAAAGCCCTCGGGGTTCTGGTATTGGGCAGGTGTTGGTCGGAGCGAAGACTTCAGCAAGCGCGACTTCTCGACTTTTGTTCTAATATTCAAGATACCCCTGACTAGTCGGTGATCACTCCCAGTTTTAATCCTGCTGATCACTGAGAGATCATTGAATATGTGTCGTTTGTTCGGACAAAATCTGACTCTCAAATCCTGTTGGCAGGATGAAGTCTCACAAAATCTGACACTCAAATCCTGTTGGCAGGATGAAGTCAATCTCGTTTTTCACTGAACCATCAGGGCTAATCCAGGTCCATTTTCGCTGGGGCTGCTTCCTGAAGAAGGAATTCATCATAAAGAGGCCTTCCTTCTCCAGAAAATCAGCCAGCTTCTGGCCCCTGTGGTTCCTCTGCCCAAATCCATAGTGCCCCACCTTCAGCTCATCGTCTGTCCTTTTGCCCAGTTTCGCGTTAAAGTCTCCCATAACCACCGTGAAATAGGTTTTAGACAAGTGGATGGCCTTCGAGATATCCTCATATAGGGCCTCCACCTCGTCATCGGAGTGTGTCGAGGTTAATGCGTAAACCTGTATGACCTTCAACGAATACCGGTTGGTTATTCTGAGTATAAGGTACGCTACCCTACTCGACACACTTTCAATCCTCTCCACGTTGCCTACGAGAGACCTGCGAACGATAAACCCGACACCCCCTTGGGACTGGTGGTCGCCCTCCCGGTGGAAGAGCAAGTTCCCGGACTGGAGGATTGTCGTGCCCTCACCCTCTCTTCGGACTTCTGACAACCCTATAATGTCCCAGTGGATCTTGCTCAATTCCTCTTCCAGTTCGGTGATTCTCTCGTCGGTCCGAAGTGTTCGAACGTTGCGCGTTACCAGGGCCAGAGGTCGTTGTTTTTGGTAGCCTTGCCGCGACCGGAGATTCTTCGCACCCCCTGCTCTGCCGTTACCGGGCCCGCTACCGTTAGGCCATGGAATAGCGGAGCTACCGTGACTGGGGGCCGTTTTATATTGGGTGCTAAGTTTTTTTGGGGGATATTGTTGTAATCGCTACGCTTGGCCAGCGGGTTGGCGATCGCTGTGGATGTTATTAATACTCGAGGGAGTGCTGCTGCCCCCTCCCCTGGTATTCCCTCAGTCGGCTCTTACGACTCCCATGGTTGGAGAGGGGTGGGACAATTCTAAAGCCGGCCCCACACGGCACTCCCTATTACGTGGGACTTAAACATAGCTGGCGAATCGTGGGTGTGTAATACACCTCTGCCTACCCCTTCGGGGAATACAGGTGTGATGCTATGTTTTATTTTTTTAAATAATCGCGAATAGGATTTGTACCTAAATCTGCGGGAAAATCGTCCCAGATTATTTTTCCAATGCAGTCATCATCACATCTGCTTAGGACTACAATTTCTGTATGACATTCGTTCTTTGATATGTTTTACTACGTGGGTGGCAACTAATACCTTTTTTTTGGTTAAGGTGGTAAAAACCTAAACCTACCTAAACACCCCGGCGGGCCACTGGTACTATATTGCATTACTTCAGTGGGTGGTGTGGCAACAAATACCTACGGCAAATTATACTGCCCACCTGATGGTAGGTAGTTACCGTAGCCTGTAGACGATGCTAGAATGATGTAGATGTTGCTAGAACATCAGAATTAACACTCGCGCTTTGCCTCCTCTCCAAGAAATGGATAGGAGGTGGAAAGGAAAGTTATTGAGCGGAGGATAAGGAAGTGATTGAGGCCTTCCGCGCGTATCTTCTGTAAGATGGTGGCACTTCTGCGGTCGAGTCGGCCCGTTCATGCTACTTGATTTTATTTATACATGGGCTGTGCTTACGTTATAGGTATGCTAATATTAATAAATATTTTAATATCATAATTATCCTTGAGAAGAAGCAGAGAGATTTATCCATAGGACAGCCCTAAGGCACCTTAGAAAAAGTTGTCCTATGCCGCTCCAATCTGAATCCTAGTTTTCTCTTACCACGCAATTCGCCGAGAATCACATTAAGCTTATTGCACGCCTCATAAGCGAAGCGTTGAGGTGGGTATTACCCTCGCTTCCGCCGAACAACTATTTTTCAAACTTAAAATGTCTCTATTTATCATATATTGCACTTGTAAAATAATATATACATACACATATCAAGAAAAAACACTATTTTTAACACACATGATATTTTTGATGCCATTTTTGTTATTTAAACTAGTTAAAAAACTGTTTAAAAAAGTTCTGTCTTGGACGTCCGTGTGTTGTAGGTATGTTCGGAAAATGTATATAACACGATAACGACCGAAATACTTTACTAATCGAGTCTTTTTTTTTCTTTTACGATTCAGTATAATTACGAATAGAGCCCTGATAGGGCTCTATTCGTAATTCACTTCACGGTCTGATTCGATGTGGTTTAATTTTATTGTTATTAAATAAACAAAAAAATACTGAATATTTACGCTCGACTCGACACTAAAATCAGCGCTATACCTTATTTCACGAGAACTACTTCTATAGACCAATATAGAACTTACTTACTTACTTACTTATCATCACGCCATTTCCCTTGCGGGGTAAGCAGAGAGAACAGACTTAAAATTAGCTTCTTAAAATTAGCGCTAGATGGCGTATAAGACATGAAACCCACATTAGTACTTTTTGAAATTAGCGCTATCTATGTGATTTATTGAAAACTACTTAGTAAGACCAATACATCATTAGTTGCTTATCAAATAATCAATTTTATTGTGAAAAATGAAGATTATGAGGCGGACACTTTTGGATTTTCCAAAGTATTTACAGACTGCTGTTTTTTTGTTGACCTTGTCATTGGCTTGCGTGGAATATCTATTACTAACTGTTCTGTTTGATATCAGTAAGATTTAAAATCCATTACACCATCACGTCTTGTTTGATAACATTTATATTAATGAGTTATCATTAACCTTGTAGTGTTATTATTTTTGCTCGTAATGTATGTAGTCGGTTCAAGTGTTTGAATTATTGATTTTATTGACTAGAATACATTTACGATACCATTAAACTTTTCTTGATTTGCTGTGGGGTAATCATCAACATAGTAACAACATATATATTTCATGTATGTGTAGCAGAGACTAATAACGATGTGGAAAGCTCACATAATTGCGTCAGAGGCATTAATAAAAGGTTTAAAACGAAAGCTTTGATCTACAAATATTGAAAAGGTTTTATACAGGAAAGATATACTTTTTTTTTATTTGTTAAGGCGGGAGGATAGATATAGGACTTGCATTTTATTCTATGTATCATTAAAGGTTTATCTGACGTGGAGTATGACGAATAAGTTATAAAACTGTCGGTAGATTTGTCTCGAAGTATTTTGGAGATTTTTTTTTATTTAGTTCTGCTTTCGTATTCGTCTTCGTTGTCGGCGCTTTGCAAAAATAGAATTTGGCGGCAGTGCGGGTTCAATCCCTAGTCTCGGTCGGCCGGAGTCGGCCAGTGCATCGGCAGCTCCCATCATAATTATTTCTCTTACTTTGTGTTATTTCCGTTATCGTTTATTTATTTGAATATGTGTTCATATTAACATTCCGGTATGATTATGACGGTTTTTATTCTCATTGTGACGACTTTTAATTGTTAAGGTGTGTGCTGTAGTGTAAATGAAATATGTAATAATTCGGTGAATATTTAGCCAAGATGAATGGAACTGGGACACTTCGGACTAAATTCAGAGGCATAAAGAAGGAAATGCTAGACAGGCAAACCAGCATGCTGATACAGTCCATGACAGTTAGTAATTTAAAACCTATACACGAATATTATCATGTTAATTGTTTACCTTCCTTTTATAATTTACATGACTAATTATATATATCAGATTAAAGTTTTATAGATAATTATATTAAAGAGTAGATCTTGTTGCAAAACTATCACCTGAGCATCTCATGGATATATGTATATTTAAAAAACCAAGTGTTGAGTCATCAGTTCGGAAAATAAATGTCTTCTCATTTCGCCGTGCGGTTAATATTATTTTAAGTATTGTGCCTTTAAGTAAAAAAAAAAATGGCCTTGCTATTTCGCGCTGAACAGCGTGGATTCTTTTATACACCAACTCTTTCTGTCGATAGCTTTCTGTTTAATCGATAGGCTTCCTACGACGGCGCAGAAACCCAGCTATATCAAATAGGTCATTCACAACAATGCAGAATTTTTCCGAGTGTGACTTTCGAAGTTGGTGTGGTTGGTTGTGTTGAACCGTTCCGGTGTCGTGGTTACCACGACACCCCCTCATTCATAATTACTCTCGATGATTCATTCACTTGTTGTAGCTGTAGCTGCAGTGCAGAGGTCGTGAACATAGCTTTCGGATATTGTTAACTGGTTTATGAAATTGCGATATTTTTATGATTCTACGGTGAGTACCTATTAAGAAATAACGACTAGTGAGATCGGTAAATTGCTATTAGAATGTGAATTGTAAAGAGTCCTGCAACTTGCCGAAGAAGTTTGTAATTATGGTTGCAAATTATATCGATGATGAATATTTATTTGTAGTCAGGCGATTTAGTATGTCCAAGTCCATACCATAGAACTAAAGAGGTCCACTCGTTTATAATAAGCAAAGGGTTGTCATATTAATATAATAGGTATGTGTTCCAAAGTTGTTTTATAGACATACCTTTCTTGTTGTTTCAATACTAATTAGTATTCATGTATGCTGTAGTCATAATAAATAATCTAGTTAGATGTCATCAACGTAGATAGTATTTATAATATGTTATATCTTCACAGCTTTTAGATAAAGGGATTACAGTAATATAAGGTTTATATACTAATCCTTTTTATAACTAGATAAGTGGCGACTCCGTCCACGTGGACCTCGGAACATAAATATATAGGTAGATACTTCACTTTACGGCATATTAAATTATCTCTGTATAGCAGCTATCCCACGGAAACCATTTATTTTGCTGGGATGAAGAGTAGCCTATGTCCTTCTGTGGGCTCCAAATTATAGTTATGTGTGTGAAATTTAATGAAACAAAAATTAATAAACAAACAAACAATCATGCTAACTTTTGCATTTATAATTTTAGTAAGATAGTTAAGGTATGAATAAAGTAATGAATCGAATAAATTTTAATTAATTTAAATTTATTGTTAAGGGGATGTAAAATGGTTATAAAATTACGTTTAAAAATAAACATTAAATATAGACATTAATTTCATAATAGACATCGTTTGATGAAAAACCCATATATTGACAAACTACTTAACAAATTTATTAAATTTAATAAATATTCTAAATGTCCAAATAGGGTTTGGTAATAATGAAAGTTTATGAATGAAGTTACAAAGAATCGGAAAAGTAGTCAAACATCATTTTAACTCATCATCTACTCATGATGCGACACAGTGATAAATTCATGACTGAACACCGTGTACCTATATCTTATGAATCTTTGCGACTCACAACATGCTTGTGACGTTGATCCCGTCTGTCATGAATCTATATGAGAGTTAATAAGATTAGTTCGTATGGCCATACCTTTTTTTTTTGTTAAGGCGGGAAATAATGTTCCTAACCGCACACCCCGTCCTTACGGGGTATATACCTATATCTTGAGACCTGGTCTAATCTTAGGACAACAATGCCTTTGGGTCGCAAAGCCCGTAAGACGGACACTACATGAAAAAATGATTGTTCTGCCAAATATTATTGTTCTAGAAAGCCAATATCGACATTATTGGAAAGAAAAAAGGCTAGGAGGTCATGATAAATTAATCATATGTAGATAGGTGCTCCGTGTACTCGACATCTACATAAATAAATGACTCTTTTTGTGCAGGTCGATGAACTATATCTGGAAGTACTATACGAGATACTGCACAATGTCGGGGGATGTGACATAGGTTGTGAGGTGGGACAGCTTCCAATGCTGTCCTATGTGCAAGAAGCATTCAAAATAGCAAACGACAAGCATACAGAACTACTAACACAAGCTGAAGCTAAAGAACCCCCTGAATTAAGGTTGAATGTAGAAGTAATAGAGGCCAAAGATATCGTCCCAAAAGACCCTAATGGACTTAGCGACCCATTCGTAACTATATACCTGATGTCGAACCCGACGCACAGGTACAACACATCAGTCAAATCAAGCACACTTAATCCTGTTTGGGAGGAACACTTCTCCTTGTAAGTTATATTATAAATTGTTTTATTATTACAACTTTCAATTGGTGATGTCACCATTATTTGGAGACAGTAGAGAAAAGGGTTTAAAAGTTTGTGAAGTACCTAAGTTTACATTTTTTGATAAAAGTTTTCATAGTTTTTGTTTAAGCAAAAACTAGAGCAGTAGTTATTTACACGGCATCGTTATCTCAAGCAATAATTAATAATTATGTACAGATATATCGCAATCTCTCTTATCTTACTACAAACAGTGGATGCACTTATTACATAAAAAATGCATCATCTGTTTGCAAATAGGCAATTTGTTTGTGTAAAGAGACTTAATAAATATGAAGGCTGTTGAAAGATAGATGGAAAGTATTTAACGTTGGTGAGGTCATATGCAATGTAAATCTGCAGTCGAATATCAGTTTATTGCCAGCTAATTCAGTGCAATAAAGTTCTGAAAGCTCTGTGTATAAACGTTTTCTTTTCAGAAATGCATGCGCCCTCATTGCTCTTGAAGAAATCCATGACGTAGGTTTAAAGTGATTTAGAGAGACGCTATAGTAGAATTCAGTTATAAAGATTTTATGACTCCATTACTGAAAATGCATCTAACAAGCATTTGGTAAACGGTTCGCATAAAAATAGGCATACGTTTTTCATAATATGTTTACGGAAAGTCAAATCAGTAGGCACCATTTACAATGTGAACAGTACAATAGTTAAATTCATCGCCTTACTATACATTGAATGACTTATGTGTAATGGAAAAATTGTGTATGTATGTTTCCTTCAAAAAATAGTAATCGTTCTTTAAACCACCCATATGTGTATTTTTCAGACCGTTGTCAGGAAGTGTCCACGAAGATTCCTTGTGTTTGGAAGTATGGTAAGTAAAAATATTTTTGTAAAGTGTAGGTGAAAGTTTATTGAATGAAAATTAATTTGCGTGACCAAAACAATATCGTACTAGAAAAGGTCAAGACTCCATATAGAGGGTCGTTGGTCTAATCACAAGCAAAGTGTTTGAACTGTTTAATTTATGGTTAGAATTTTAATTGGATCGTCACCTACATTCTCTTGGCTAAAGTGGCTAGACGGCTAGAGTTTTTAATAATGTTTACTCGAGATAAATTCCTATGGGATAATCAAAAACAAAGGCATTTGAAAATGAAATCACCTTTCGAACTTTAGATAATATTAGCCTTTGCCGCAGCCAAAAGTTAAATTTTAGGTTATGTCTAAAGTTCCCGATATAGTAGTGGGATAAAATGTAAACCAGTTTTTAAGTCTAATCAAGGGCTATCAAATAAAAAAAACTTACATCAAAATCCGTTCAGTGTGTGACGTGCGAACGAGCAAACAGACAAAATCTAAAAAAAAATTGTCTTGTGTTCAGACACGCCTATTTAGCCTAATACAGTAATTTTTCTCAAATATCTTAAATGTACAGACACAGCTCTGTTACAGCTTTATAATAGTAGGTATAGATTATCAGTTCTTAATAGTTTATTTTGTTTTTTATTTATTTTTTGCCAGACAGCCATTATTTTCTATTCTTTATAAAGCAGATGTTTATTTCAGGGACTTCGATCCTGCGGAGACAGTGAAAGAGAAGATGACAAAAATATTTGAAGTTAAGGGAGTTAAAGGTTTACGAAAGTTGATGAAGGAGATAGCTATCACTGCTTCCACAGGAAAACATGATAATGAACTCATTGGCACATCAAACATACCACTGAAAGTACGCGTACTAATGACTAAGTATTTCAATGACGTAATATATGTTGAATTTGTAGGTAATGCATTCTTATAGTTAACCAAACACTAAGTACGCTACACTTAAACTGGGCATTGTATCATAATACAGTAGTGGTCTAAGAAAATAGTCTTCGGGCATTCAGATATTTATAAAATAGGAATCTTTTTCTTTTCTATACGGCACACTTTTCGACACAAGCTCCGCAATGGCCGTACTATGACTAACGGATTTAAATTAATTTTCTTACACAGCTATGCTTTTCGACATCTTGAGCGTAATATGTGGGTAGGTGTGTTCGTAATGCGGTATACAACCGGATCGGGAATGCTCTAATCTGTACTTTCATAAAGAGTCTTACGTAGTTACGTTACGTTTCTGGAATGGTCACCCACTATACATTTTTAATCAATTACCTACTGCATATATAAAAATATTTGTAATATTTTGATTACAGACGATTCCTGCTGGAGGGATGACGATGTGGTTCAGCCTTAGTAAAAAAAGCAAACTGAAAAGACAAGGTGTTGTGAAAGTGCGTCTTAACTTTTCATCGGAGAAGAACGCACAGGTTGCAGCTCAAGAACATCGGCATCTTCTCCGCATCATCTTGTTGCATGAACTGGAGAACTCTAAGGTTTGTTTTAAATGCGCAAAATAACTTACGTTTAATAATTAGTTATTGTGATTTGACCACGTCCATCTATTTTGTAAACGTGAAATGCATACAAATTATTAATTCCCTACAAGTATCGACCTAGGTAGCGCAAAATAATTTATTAGTTATGCAGACCTTGATTGTATGAATAAGTTATATTGCAACGCTTATAACTTGCCTTCTAAATATTCAAATCTAAAAATATATTATATTACAAAAGACGAACCATTGATTTATAATTAGGTAGGCTTATTACATGCACCTAGCATGTATTAAGAAACTTACTTCATAGAGTGCTCGCTATTTGCCAGATATCATTAAATGATTTTATATGTTGATCCACTCACTGATGACGATGTTAATATTAAAGTTAATATTAAAACTACTCAACGAATTTCGATAACACTTTTTGGCAGCTTTTGCTTAGAATTAAAAACTGGTATACATTCTATCCCGCTACTATATCGGAAACCTCAGATATAACTTAACAATAGCCTTACTTATAACCGAATAAAAACATATTTTAACATTAATTGTTATTATCAATTATTTTTTATGCATAAATATTGTATCATTTTTGTCATTCCATTACCATCCCTCTGTAAGGTGCGGATTAGAACCGCAAACACGATGTTTTATTATCCTTGCGTATAAAATCAGATTTGCGAGGAAGACCTTAGTCTTGCCAGTCGAACAAAGTTGATACGTCGTTATTGGCAACCTAATAGATATCATTATCGTATTGGCACCATATAATAAAGTTGTCTTATAAAGTGACATGCCGATATGCCTATAACAGCAACCACAATTTGTGTTGTTGGCTGAGTATTAATTTGCTATTCATTAAAAGTTATATTTAGAACACTTTAGTTAATGATCGAAAAAAAAACCGCGTATCGTCTTTTGTCATATACGATCTAATAAGCTTTAGATTCGATTATGCCGATTCTGACGTCAAGATTCAAATGTACCGTTTCCTGCCTCGATCTGCGTCACGGTTACCACAACTTTCTGTTTTAAGACTTATAGTCGTTAAACTGTTTCTATCTGTAAACACTCTTGGATGTATATTGAGTATCTGGAATTCGGGGATAAACAAACGTTGAAAGGTAACGTATTTGGTTGTCTAATGATAAAGTCATTAATTCACTTTACGTATCATGTTTTTTCACATTACTAATTTGACTGCTCTTCCCGACAGTCTGAGATTTGCAAACACAAGTTTTGTTTATGTCTTAAATATACAATGTACTAAAAATCTGCGGCTTCAGGCCACTTTCATGTTGGTAATATAGACTATGTAGTTACAAATTACTCGTCCGCGTATTTATAATTTTAGTAAGATAGTGATCAAAGTTAAACGAAAAAAAAGCTAATTTAAATCGCGGCACTGTTGATCATTTATTATAATATCTAGCGTTTGTTATGAGAAAGATAAATTAAAAAAGTGGCTCATGAATTTCTTGCCGGGTTCTTCTCATGAAAAGCCTTACTACGGAATCCGACCGCTTGTGGCGATTGCAATCGCGACATTGCGGATGCACTTGTTAACTGGTGTTAGTTATTAGTAACTTTAACGATTGTAAGTGCTATATTATAAGCCTATGAAATAAAGATATTTTTGAATTTGAGTCCCGAGCAATTGTCACGATGGTTATATTGGCAAAGCATCTGGGGAGTTTCCAGATTCCCTAAGCGTAACAAGTAGTGGCACGTCTCATTTTCCGTTCTGCCTCAAACTTTGTTTTGCCCCGGTCTCCCCTACTTCAAAAACAATTAGGTAGAGGTGTAGATAGACACGTGTAACAATTAAATGTACTACACTAGGTTGCGCCGTACTGGTGGTGCGGTAACTTCAGTACTCCGGCTGAAGCTATCCTGACACAGCACGCGGCGCAGAGCGGGCTCAACCAGACCGACAATAACCTGGTGCAGTGGGCGGTCTACTGTGCCGTCACCACTGATCACCCGCTCAGCTTCGCACTCTTCAACACACTGCTGGACAAGATCACTAAACCGTTACAATCTGGTAAATGTAATATTTTATTTAAGTACAAGCCATGAAGCACCTCGGTGTTTTTTGGTTACAGCAGTACCTATACATCCATTCATTCTTTCATTTTATATCCGCGAAAGGAAGTGGTGTAGCGGCTTGACTACTTGACTTGTACTCTCAGTAGTACAGTACTCATATAGTACTTGAGTCCATGAGAGACGGTTACCACTTACCATCAGGTGGGCCGTGGCTTGAATGCCACTTTAAACAATAGAAAATAATAATAATAAATATTCACGGACATTTCACACAACGTCCTCTGGTCCCAAAATAAGCTTAGCGTACGCTATGCGCTATGGGTACCAGGTTACGGATATAATACATATATTACTTTTATTTTGTAAATACATAGGTACATATGATAGATAGAAAACACCCAGACGCAGTACAAATATCAGTGTTCATCGCACAAATAATTGTCCTGAGTGGGAATCGAACCCACGATCTCGTGCACGGAAGTCGGTTACACTACCGATTACGCCACGAGGCTCGTCAGAAAATATCCCAGATAGAGGTGTAACAAATATATAGTATCACACCTGTTAAAGCTTAAGTTTCACGTAATAGAGGGGATTCTCCTCTAGCAGATGGTAAAGCGCTGGGTGTGAGCATAAAAATAAATTGGAATTATTTATATATGGAAGGTATGGTATGTAAAACTGCCACCGAACAAGCAAGATTCTTACTTGTTGCCATGATAATAATCTTGGGTCAACAAACGAGTTGCTTAATAGATAAAAGAGTATCGGGTTATGAATCATATGGGTGTAGATTGGTTACCAATTAATTTAACTTTCATGTGTTTACTGGGTCAAACAATCTGTGACTACTATGTAAGCTGACGTCACGTTAAGAGTAGGTAGTCTTTAGAGTTTCTGGGCGACGAAAATGTTTATCTTCCTTTTTTGAATCACAGGTCTAGTAAATGAAGAGGACGTTAAGCTGTTTTGGGATGGTGCAAGGAAATTGCTTCCTACTTGCTACAGTCACATTAGAAAACTCAGAAAAAAGACTGCGGGAGACAAAACTGTCATGAAAACATTGAGAGAAGTCCTAAAAATTCTTTACAAGCTTTCAGCGTTGGATATCCCCGAAACCATAGATTTGTTCCCGACAAATCTGTATGGTTGGTTAAGAGACGAGAAAGAGAAGCTCACCATCCAGGAAGTATTGAAACAAGCGGTGATACAAGGTGCATCCGATTGGTTCGTTCATATATTGGACAATAACGAATGCAAAGAAAATACGGAAGATACTAGACTTCAACATTTAATTAGAGTCATACAATTAGTTCGATCTGATTTACAGAGAGCGGTGGAGTATTATGACCGCG
The DNA here is from genome assembly GCA_948253155.1 of Leucoma salicis. NCBI lineage: Eukaryota > Metazoa > Arthropoda > Insecta > Lepidoptera > Erebidae > Leucoma > Leucoma salicis. The sequence continues at coordinate 12,874,715 of OX411815.1, forward strand.
TTTTTGTGGAGTAAGTTTTGCAATTAATTTACTATTTATAGTTTGTTTACTCATACGTTAAATGCAGACACCGCTGATGTTAGCCCCATTTTTTTACATTAGTATCGTTATTATTTGAAGTGTTAATGTTACATTTACAGGTGCAAAGTAAATGAGAATACTATCATGAAAAAACATTAATCAGAATTTTAAGATCTAGTAAACGCTGGCTTGATTAAAAAATGTTTCTTGTAACTTAAAATAGATTTAAGTATAATAAGAGTAGAAGGACAGATAGAAAGCCGTATATCAACATATCACAAATTATTAACTGCCTCGGTGGTGTATCGTTAGTGTATGCGACTGCTAATCATGAGGTCTCGGGTTCGATCCCCGGGTCGGGAAATGTTATTGAGCTTTTTCCTAAAAAGAAAAATTCTGTATTCCCCGAAGGGGTAGGCAGAGGTGTACACCCACGACTCGCCAGCTATGTTTGAGTCCCACGTAATAGGGGGCGAGCCTATCGACGTCTACCGGGCACATTTCGAAACTCCTACTGCTGCTACTGAGAATTTTTCTTTTTAGGAAAAAGCTCAATAACATTGCCCGACCCGGGGATCGAACCCGAGACCTCATGATTAGCAGTCGCATACACTAACGATACACCACCAAGGCAGTTACAAAACATATAGTAATAATGACTTGTAAGAAGAGATTTTCCACTATTCTTACCTTTTTATTTTTCATAATAACTGATTTTATAATAAATTCTATTTCAGAGTTATGAGCTTCCCATATTCGAAGGTGCTATATGGTTTATACGAAAGCAAAATCGCTTCCTTAGTGGAATCTGAGGTGCTAGATGTATGTAAGAGCATGAAAAGGTTGAGGTACAGTGAAGGGTCTAATTCTACGATTCATCTAGCTGGTGGCCTCAGTGGAGTCACTGGACTCGGCAACACTGCGGTGGGAGCTGAGCCCTTGAGTATGGGAACGACATTGTTTGAACTTTATCTCACTTTACAAAGATTCTTAACGTGAGTGTCATAATGATTATAATTATAGTAATTTAAATATCCTCCGTAATCATTAAATCCGTAAACATAGTAACTAATCGAATAGGTATGACCACTCGATGTTTCGATAGCACATCTGAGCTGAAATCGATTAAAAATACTTACTTTCCGACGAATTGACTCTCTGTCTTGTTCTTGCTTACATGGACTTGTTATTGCATATCAAGTTTTTGTCTTGTCTTTGATCAGATCGCGTAGTCAAAATATACAGGGAGCTCTCTCTTACTAAGTGTTTAGAGGTTGGATTGAATGAATGAATGAATGAATGTATACTTTATTGTACACCAAAATACAAGATAAGATAATGAGACAATAATGAAACTTACAAGTAAATGCACAATGGGCGGTCTTATTGCTAATAGCAATTTCTGCAAGACAACCTTTGGATGGAGTTTAAAGTTTCCGGCGAAGACGTATTGGTAACCATTTGAGCTTTTTTCGAAATTCTGAGACATATTTACGCAAACCAAATATAAATCTTATACAAAAATTTTGGAGTCGCTCAAGTTTATCAAGTTGGTTCACGGTAAGATCTGGATAGCTAGCATCGGCATAGTCGAGGACGGGGAGGAGAAGAGAATTTGCATGCGCAGTTTTGGTGGCAGTGGGAAGAAAATTACGCAACCGTCTTAGTGACCCAGCTGTTGCGAAAACTTTGCGGCTAACCTCCTGTAGTTGTGGATCCCAAGAAAGGTTTCTGTCAACCAGTATACCCAGGTTCTTAACCTTATCACTGACCGGTATTACAGTGCAATCAAACACAATCAAGGGTAGCTGAGTTAAATGTACTTTTGATACTAACCTAGAGCCACCCACAACAATAACCTGAGTCTTAGACGGATTCACTTCAAGCCCATGAGACTTACTCCAGCTACTGATATACTCTAGGTCCGAGTTTATAGTGTTCACAGCATTTGATAGGTCTGCTAATGGTGCCTGAGTATATATTTGAAGATCATCTGCATAAAGGTGGTAGGAGGAAAGAAGTCGATTTGAAATAGTATTTATAAATACTGAAAAAAGTAAAGGGGAGAGCACGCCACCCTTTTTTTTTTGTTTAGGCGGGAAAAAATGTACCTAACCGCACACCCCGTCGTTCGGGGCAACGAACAGGGTAGTGTGGGGCCCTCACCCACTAAAGAAACCCGCCGTGTGCCGTCTCTCCGCCTTTATTGGCGGGCCACTGGAACTATGTTACATTCCTTCGGTGGTAGAGCACGCCACCCTGGGGAACACCAACAGTTGTAGTACACCATGACAAGTAGTTATTTTCGATACGGATACGTTGTCGGCGTCCACACAGGTAACTGCGAAACCAGCCAATCACTGTTGGAGATATGTTAAGAGAGCTAAGCAGGCTAAGTAGAATATCGTGATCCACTGTGTTAAATGCATTAGTGAAATCTAATAATGCTAGTACTGTGAGATCTATCCATGCCAGTTCTAATGTCATCAGTAACGTTAACTAAGGCTGTAATAGTGCTATGGCAAGAACGAAAGCCCGATTGGAAAGGGTTGAGGAGGTTATTTTCAAGAAGAAAGGAACTAAGCTGGTTGTGGACAAGGCGCTCGAGCACTTTGGAAAGGAAGGGTAGTATGCTAATGGCACGATAGTCAGAGTAGGAAGAAGGTTTTGGTTTCTTTGGTAAAGGAGTGAGTTGAGCTTCCTTCCATTGCGTTGGGAAGATGCCACGGGAAACAGAAAAATTGAAGATAAAACAAATTATAGGAAGGATTTGGTCTAGGATGGGAAGGATCATGTTGCGGCTCAAGAAGTCGCAACCAATGGCATTAGATGTCATGGACAGGATGCTTCTTTTAACATCACAAGCAGTGAATTGGTTTAGAGCAAATGGTGGATAGTTAGGCGTTGGAAATGTTGAATGAGATTTCATTGTATTTTCTTTAGTTGTCTTTTCAAGATTAGACGAAGCCGAGAAATTTTGGTTAAGCAAATCTATGTTCAAATTTTTAGGAATTGAATCGATACGCGATTTTCCAATACCCAATGTTTTGAGGAACTTCCAGACTTTCGCTGAGTCTCCGTTTTGAACTGAATTATGAATATGCTGGCGTTGCGCATCACTACACACCTTGTTGCAGTGATTTCGTATAGTGCAGTATTTGTCCCAGTTTGATGCACTAGGTCGAGTCTTATATTTAAACTTAGCAGTAGCTTTCTTTGCCATAAGCTACATCGATTGCTACATCGGATAATACAATTTTTAGTAAGCGTTCTTCATTTGGTTTTGGTCTTTCATTATCGGTTTTGGACTTGGTTTTGGTCTTCGTCTTGCTCATGCGGTCTTCATTTTACAAGCGTGAGCATGATCTTGCTCTTGTACATACATACCTACATACATAGTCTCACTCCTGTTTTCCAGAAGGTTAGGCAGAGACAACGGATTTCTACTTATTTTCGCTGCCCACTTCCTTGTTTTGGCCTTGTCTTCTTGCAAAATAGCAAGATTAAGTCCAAGCCTGCAATACCAAGACCGATATTGAATCACTTATAAAAATTGCCTGAAGACTACCCACAATCCTGGTAGATTGTGGGTAAAGTGAAAAGACACTACAGTGACAAAAATATGCTAATTTAAAGAGGTGAAATAACAAAGTATCACAAATAACAAAGGACCTCAATATTCTGTATTGCCAACTGTTATAGTTTTGTGTTGTATACAGAAGTTCTCTCGTTTATAATTGCAAGTAAATATTTGTTATTATGTCTACAATGTAGCTACTCAAATAAGTCGAACGATAAACGGAATACTCCATATGAATATTAAAACATTTATGCAAATACTTAGAGCTATGAGACTGTTAACAGACTAGAAGTTAAATAATTATTATGTCTGTTATCTATGCTAGTATTTGAGCACTGAGTATCCCACATATTGCGGTTATCATCTGAAGTATAGGTATTATTCAAAGTTAATTTCTTTACTAATCAGAATGATATCGTAACTAAATATCTTTGGAAAGTATTTTGATATTTTAATATACCTATATTTTCAGCACTTGCATGTGCTCGACCATTTAACCAGAACACCAAAATGCAAAAATGTAAAATCCAAAATAATAACCACAAGCAGGATTTGATCTCATCTCCAGGAATACCATTCCAGATATTGTGCCAATTCAGCCGCCGTGATATATCATAGATATATCCGAATTAGATAGTCCTGAGCGTAAATTCTGCTGTGGGTATTATTTCCGATTTGAAAATTTCGCACTTTGTGATCTGGTATTTTAGGACAAGTTCATTAATAAAAACGATAAAGAGAAAACGTACTTTTAATAAGTACAGCATCAATATTTGTCTATCTAGCTATTTAAACTAAGTAGTTAGATACTATTTACATGTTATAGTAAGTACTATAACATAGCCAGAAAGTTTAGGAAGTAGCTATGGGTAATTATTTAGCTCAATTTCAGCAGTTATTGACTTTGATATAACTGCCTTTCGATTTTTTACGACACATGTAGTGTCGTAAAAAGTTTGAGCGAAGCTGTATATGCATGTAGTGGCAGACGAGCCACGTTCCATCTGATGGTAAATGGTAACCGTTGCCCATGGACTCGACTATACCGAGAGTATTGTCAAGCCGCTGCTCACCAATTCATTTCACAGATGAAATGAAATATAAACGGCTATCTTCTGCTACAGCCAAAACGCAACGATGTGCTTCATGGCCGGTCACACGGGAGATGGTGGTACCAACCCGCTCGGGCCGGATACCAAGTGCGTACTCCCACTTGGTACCCAGCCCTACCACCAGTAAATAATCAAAATAGTCCTGAAAAAGGCGAATGGATAATATATGAAGTCATTCCTGACAGTTATTGGCAGTTGTAGTATTAGGTCTTCTAATCTTACTACTTAGTCCTTTTAAAAGTGATGTTGTTGTCCATTTCCAGCGTTGATAAATGGATTAGTTCTAGTTCTTGTGATGGCCACAGGAGCTAGAATTTTGTCTGTATAATAGACGATGATTTTAAGATGACTACATAGAATTGGTAGATACTGCATACTACGAGTATATTAACAATATCTTTCGTATAGCTAATACTGACTAAGTAGGTAGGTTATATATTATTTATATGCATAATGTAAAACAGTTTGTGTTTCATCACGCTTAACAACTTGCTTATCGTCACGTAAGCTGCAGTTCACGAGTACTATCGAATATAGTTCCAGCCTTCCTTATTATCTTATCACGTAGGGCCCTTTAACGTGTTCTGACTTAAGCATTATAATCAAGCCAAGAGTCGAGGGCATGTTCTGTATATTCCCATTCCCATCACGATGAATTGTTGCTGTATAATTTATTAGCCTGTGTAACATTTCAGGTTAGGTCAAGGACTAAATGAGACAGAGTGGCAATCGTATGCCATATCAAAATTCCACTCATGGTTCTTCGGTGGTGTGGCGCAGTGGCTGGATATTGCCGCGTACAAAGCCCTCACTCGCATAGAAAAGGCTGTGGACCTTGACAGCCTGATTCCAGTTGACACCAATGTCAAGTATAGTAGTTCAGGCGTTGACACTCTGGCTATATTCTATCAGATAAAAATATTCTGGCAACAATTAGCCTGGCCTGATGTTGAGGGGTGCTATACTTTTGTAGCCAAGATAATTGATGTAAGTGAATTAACTAACTTAAAATATATGATTTATTCACACACAACACAGACATGCGTCTACAAACTCACATGCGTGAATATGCTCACACATAAATACACGAACACACACTCGCACACACACACACACACACACATGCACACACAAACACACGCACACAACCACAAACAGAATTAACGTATTTTATTATTTGTTGTTTTAGGACTAACGTTTTTGAGGGTTTGTGTCAATAGGGCTTTTCATTTACATACTCATGTTGAAAGAGCTGCAAAAAGAAACCTATTATTGTCAGTAAAAGGAGCTAGGAAACAAAACCATCTAGCTATTGTGGTGTACCTAATGGCAGAAATCTTTCTTATTGTGGAATGTACTTGTACCAAAGAGTCAGCCGTGTATTGGCTGTAAATAAAAGAAATATGAGTGTGTATGTAATAATGCTACCTTTAATCATTTGCGATGAGTTCAGGCTTGGGTAGAACAGTTTTCTAATAATAATGACAGAAAAAGTGATTAGAAAGTTTTTTTAGTCATTAATTAACTAATAATACAATAATTTCATTAAATTTCAGGACATTTGTCGCTGCTGTGTATTCTACTCAGACAAGATGGCAAGCCGCGTGGATAATGTGGGGGTGGTGACGTCAGTGTTTGAGGAGCGGTTTGAAGTGACGACAGAGTGGTGCGTCGCTATCAACAATATCGACCACGTGCGACAGAGTTTGGAGCCTTTCGTTGACGAGCTGGGTATGGAGGAGATTATAGAGAAGATGTGTGAGGCGAGGTCACCATTAGAGGCTCAAAGGTGAGTGTATAACCTATCTTCGTATCTATATTCACTAGTCAGGAAAGCGGCAATGTTATAGGCAGCTACTATATACCGAGTATATGCTAGCGAAGTTACATACCCATGCCTGTTTGATCGTATAGTTCTCTGCGACAAAGTTAATCGATGATCAACGGTCTTAATGTCTGCCTTAAAAAAATCGAATTACGATCCCAATATTTTAAATAATGACAATGATTATATTTGTAAGAGAGCGATAGTACTTTTATGACATATACGACTACATAGCCGTTGACGAGTTACTTGTGGACATTTTTATTGATTATATTATCATAATTTCCATATCACATTCTTTTGTATTTGGAAACTCACCTCATCTATCAATCGCATACATTAGTCCCGACAGCTAGGAAACATATTAAATGATGTATCATCCTTAGGCTAGGTTCACATATAACGCGCGTTAACGCACATTCAACGCACGATAAAATTTAAAGAGAATTCATATGACGAACGCAAATGCGCGTTGCGAGAGCCTACATACTCGTCGCTACTCGTACCAAACCTATATTCCAAATCGCTGGCCTTTTTTCTACTTCCTCTATTAGTAGGATGATGTCAAGATCTTCAGATTCACACATTTTTTTATGTGAAAATATGTTAAATTATCAGAAATTAATTACAAAAATTATCACGTTTGTATTAAAAAAGTATGTAAAATTACGATGAAAATGCGTGCTCAATTGAATAACAAACGGACGCCACATTAGTATCAAAGCGTGCGTCAACACGTATCTAGATACTTTTTCTCTAAGCGCTGCGTTAACGCTCGGTGACGCGCGATAACGCGCACGCATGTAATCAGTTGTTAGATAAATATAAGGATGGTTAGACGATTTAAACGCGCGTCAAAATTTTGCCATCGGAACATAGACTTATATTTTTATTCTCATAATTATTTTACAGATGTAAGGAGACACTGCAAAATGTCATAGCTAATGCTATTGATACCGTGACGAATAAAATTGGAGCTCTTTTGGAAATTATGGTGCAAAAGGTGAGAGATTATTATGCTATTTCAAAATCTTGCCTTGCTCACACAGTTCTTTCCTAGTTAATAGTGTCTATCATTAAAACGCTATGTTATTCTATCATGTAATTACGAGCAAGGGCAACAGGCTAGTTTCGTAGATAGTTTTTCACTTAAATTTTATACAAGGAATATAATTACTGCAGTCATTAATTTTACCTTTAATGCCACTAGGTTATTAAATGTGATACTGGAAATATTGATAACAAAATTAATGTGACGCGGAAATTTTCGTAGATGATGCCGTCAATTACACGTTTCCTAATGGAAGGAGCGGAACTACTCCATCAGGACTGTTCGAGCATGGACCGCGTCATGCGGTACTTAGAAGCAAATCTCGACACTTTATATCAACATTTGAACAACGAAAACTTCTCAAGAACCCTTGACATAGTGTGGGAGCAATTAGCAAAAGTACTTTATGAGCTTATTCAAGCTAATTTAGAGGTATGTGTTTCATATATTCCTAGTTACTAATAACATGTAATTTGCATACCTAATATTCATATTTAACTCCATAATTGGTTTTAGTAGGTAATGTATAATTTCATAATGTCTAATATGATTACTTTTACTAATATACTTAACTAATGTTGACTTCATCTTGTATATAAAATCAAGTTCTATTTAAAAAGGCTATCAAATGTATTTATCTTATATTACTAAGTTTTCATATATTTGGATTGTAAAATAATACAAACTTTCACTGGACTTACTTCTATTCAGATACTAACCTCTTTATTTTCATTTGTAGAAAGAAAAACTTGCTAGCCGTATTAGCTTATTTAGGCGTAGATATTTTGGAAAAAATAAAGTATCTCCCAGTAATATTTTATTTCGGGTAAATAATCAAAAGTTGTATTAATACCGCACGCTATAGCAATTTTATTAGATATGTGCACTACACTTGGTGCCAATTCTGTTGTTATAAACCGAATAACTAATATTCAGTACATATTAGGGGCGCCTTCAAATAGTAGCATGCCTAATAGTGGGGCTGTATAGCTACAGTCACCCTATATGCTTTATATATTTATAACTTTTTCCGTACGGTGACGGACCAAGATTAGTTATAAGCGTTACTACTCCAATCTTTCCCCAGGGTGTCATACAAAACCACCGAAGGAATGTAACATAGTTCCAGTGGTCCGCCAAGAAAGGTGGAGAGACGGCACACGGTGGGTTTATTTAGTGGGTGAGGGCCCCACACTACCCTGTTTATTGCCCCGAACAACGGGGTGTGCGGTTAGGTACATTTTTTCCCGCCTAAAAAAAAAAAAAAAAAAAAAAGGGTGTCATACGAAGCGACGAAGGTCAGTAACCAATTTTCACCTATTCCATAACTGTTGGTAGGATTGGGTACCAAATGGCCTGTTGTTCCGTGCGGTTCGGTACCACCGTGTGACCGTAAAACACATCAGTGTGTTTTGGTTGCAGCGGAAGACGCCGTCGTTCATTCCTTATCGATCCGGAAATATATTTTTAGTGTTGCTGAGTCCATGGGCGGCAGTTACCATTTACCGTCATGTAGGTCATGTGCCCTCATAAGCAATAAAACATATCCACGCTTTTTCCTGCAATCAGCATTCTTGACGTTAAGGAAAAAGCAATCTGAGTGTTCGTCTCCACTAGTCATGTGCTACGTTGCTAAATGTCAAGCTCAGCAACAGAATTACTTAATTTTATACCTAATAATAAGCGCTGGTGAAAAGGGG